>OY979645.1:977100-10977100 GCA_963855885.1 Coenonympha glycerion
CAAATTTCGATCATGTTGAGGTGTTATTCGGGTTCATATAGTAATAATCTATTCTCGAAATAAAAATATCTAAAAATACTTTTGTTAAACGAAATTGTAAACGAATTTAGTTTTGCCTATTTTTATGTCAAAGAGGACATGGTTTTCTGCTTAGGTATTTGTTTTGTAATAAAAACAACACTATCTCACGTCGCATTAGTTCAGGAGCACAGTTTTTACTGTCCAGCTAAAGAAAAACACCAGTTAATTAAGAAAGTTACAAGTTTTCATTCATAATTTTTGGTATTACGAAACTCGACCAAAGTTATAAAAATTTTCTTTTTGATCAAAATTTATTATATTATTTCGTTTTAAAGAAGTCGAACCAAATATGGGCCAGGAACATAGATTATTACTATATGAATCCGCATAATACCACAACATGATCGAAATATGCACGAATTACAAATGATTTGGTATTTCGAATGTATGGAGACATCGTAGTTCACAGGACTATAAAGTGTGATGTGATTTAAATTGGCGGGAACATTTTTATCAATATGGGTGTCCGCAGACGGCGTGGTCAAAAACTGGGTCACTCATGCGAAAAATGTCACTCGTTTCTGGCGCCACGCCATATTGTCGTACAGAAAATATTTCAAAACGAGTACGTTCACACCCCGATGAGTGTACATCAGTAAATATATACTCTAGTGGAAATTTACTGATTATAGTCCGTTAGCAGAAGATTTGCCGATGAGTCTTCCCTTCATCTATAGTGGGCCGCGTCCCGCAGCGCCCGTATTCTGTATCTCGGTGCCTATCAAAGAATGATAGCCACTGGCATATGTTTTTTATCCATTGAAAGTTTGCTATGAAATAAAAATAACATTTCCTTAGCAAAACTTCAATGGATGAAAAACATGTGCTAGTGGCTATCATTCTTTGATAGGCACCGAGTTACAGAATAGGGCTAGTCAGTACGACAAGCCAGACGAACGCGAAACGCGGTCGTCTAAAGTGAGCGGGGTACTCATCAGCAAACCGTTTGCGAAATCTCGGCCTTATAAAAAGAAAACAAATAATTACTTCTGCATTTTGGGACTTTGTGTGAAGTGCCAAAAGAAATATTATTTTCTTGACAGCGAGAAAACGTCGCGCGGAATACTGTATGTCTCACGGTTTTCCATAATGGTTTAAAGGTGTGTGAAGACTGCCAGTCCGCCGCCAGTGACAGTTATCCTGCTTTTAAAGAGATAACCTAGTGATTTTCACAAAAGGCCGAATTTTAAACAAGGCTGTAAATCTATACAGATAATAGCCAGGCTTACTTGCGCACAACCACAGGTGCACTCTTTATTTCTTCAGTCTTAGAGGAAATTCGAATTTTTTAAGGAAATTCACTCGAAGTGTAACCCGATTGAAAAAACTTTATAAGGAACACAAAATATCAAAAAACTTACGCGTCTCAAATAGTATTGAAAATCACGATCCGGCATGCCTTTTTTTCACATTTTATTCACACAAAAAAACTTAACTAAACACTATATAATATTATGTACTTAATAATAATTAAGAATCACTATCATCGTACTATAAATAAAACATTAAATTCAGAACCAATACTTGAAGTTCAATACGATTTCATACTGTCCATAAACTCACGATTTTTTTTGGGCTACCGCTTGTTTAAAAAAATCACTGAAATTTATTTTAGCGTCGATATCACTATTCGAAGTGGAATCGTCACAACAACTGAAGAAGTATGGACCTTGTACTATTTCCAAGCGGCAAGAGAGTGAACCTCATTTTATTAATGGTTAACTTTTTGTCCACTGGCGACTGTCCAAACAGCGTGCGTAGGCCCGCAATGATGCGGTTAGGGCTTTGCCACATTACCACAGCGCGCCGCGCGGATGTCGTGACGCGGTGCGGTGCGGTGGTGCGATACAAGTGCTATAAGGCCTGTGTTACATAATCCAAAACACAACGATTGCGGGCTAAAATCTAAAAGATCGTAGGTTCGGTTTCTACAATAATTGGGATATTTACTCCATTTCTGCAAGCACGAGTTTATGAGTTAGTTAAAAGGAACAGAGGATTGTTAGCTCTTTTTTAAGACATGCAATATTCTGATCCGAAAAAGAGTTCCGATGACATATGTTACGGTCAGACATGAGAAGTGTCTATTTTTTCAATAGATGTATGAACCGCATAAGAAGATACCATTTGTTTTGCAACACGGACTTACTTTCCCTAAAGCCAGATATTAGCATTCACACTTCTTGGGTCTGGTTTTTTCCCTAATCTTATATATTTTGGTGAAAAACAGCGGTATCACTGATTACGGGCGTATATATTTTTGGACTACAAGGCAATAGCCGCACACCTCACAATGCCGCACGGTTTCCGTGGTGATGTGGCTAAAGCATAAGGCCTGTTCACCACTACAGGTGTTAATGACAGACTTCATATTTGAATATTGGAAAAAATTAGGCGTTACGGAAGACCATTACATTTATCTAATCCAAATAATGAGGTGCCGATGATGATAATGCAATATGCCTCAAACTGCCATAACAAACACAAATTATTGCAAACCCTCTCAAGTGATTAAGAGACCACTAACCCACGATATCTCCCATACAAACGTAAGTAATACCAAAATCATTTGTAATTTGTGCAAATTTCGATCATGTTGTGGTGTTATTCGGGTTCATATACGAGTAGTAATAATCTATGCTCCTGGCCATATCTGGTTCCGAAATACTGTTGTTAAACGAAATTGTAAACGAATTTAGTTTTGCATATTTTTATGTCAAAGAGGACATGTTTTCTGCTTATTTGTTTTGTAATAAAAACCACACTATCTCACGTCGCATTAGTTCAGGAGCACAGTTTTTATTGTACAGATAAATAAAAACACCAGCTGTTAATAAATAAAGTTACAGTCCAGATAAATAAAAACACCAGTTAATAAATAAAGTTACAAGTTTTCATTCATAATTTTTGGTATTACGGAACTCGACCAAAGTTATAAAATTTTTGCTCAAAATTGATTATTATTTCCAAATATGGCCAGGGCCTGCAGTGATTCTGTATCTCTGTGCCTATCAAAGAATGACAGCCACTGGCATATGTTTTTTATCCATTGAAAGTTTGCTATGAAATAAAAATCACATTTCCTTAGCAAAACTTCAATGGATGAAAAACATTTGCTAGTGGCTATCATTCTTTGATAGGCACCGAGTTACAGAATAGGGCTACTGGAGCATAGCGAATAACACCACAACATGATCGAAATAAGTATGCACGAATTACAAATGATTTGGTATTTTGAATGTATGGAGAAAACGTAGGTCAGTGCATTCTTAAGAATTTGCAAACAGAAAAATAACTGGCTACCTAAAATATTTTTAAAAACAAGCTTTTATGCGTTTTATTCGTATTCTTCTCAGCACCAGACCCTGGTTACAATGAAGCACCAAAGTGTACTCGTCAAGACGTATCAAACGAGTCCAAACTCGATGGGGTTGTGTCATATTGTAACTACCGAGTTTTTACAATTTACTTTTTTGTTATAGTGCTTCACACACTAGGTATAATTATAAATTATAAGTGTATCAAAATGATCGCTGCCAACGGGATTCGAATCCGTAACCACCACCTGTCGCGAGTGGCCGCTCTATACCGATTGAGCTATGGAAGCGAACACAGACCAGGGAATAACTTTATATTGACTAAGCGAATACCGCTGAAACGATAATTTCGATACACATTGTTTTCCAGTCATAGGCAGACTGTGGAGTACCGAGTTTTTATGGCCATCTTGCGGTTCCATCACCAGATCAGCTCCATGTCATAATAATTTTGCATTGTCATCCGGCAACATTTCGGCTCAATCGGTAACCAGGAAGTGGATGAATTTAACTTAAAACATTTGATCACAGACAAACAAACAAACAGCGGGTCAAATAAAACTAAATAAAAGCTGATAATAAAATAAAAAACCGGCCGAGTGCGAGTCGGACTCGCGCACCGAGGGTTCCATACCATAAAAGGAGTAAAACATTGAAAGAATCACTTTTTTTCATGAATTTACGAGTATAATTTACATGTAGGTACTTTTGTTGGCGAACCGCAAACGTAACTTTGTTTTTGGTGGTTTATTGTTATTATCAAAAAAAGTATAATAGTTAGGAAGTTTATTTTATTTTTCCTGTAAAATATACATTAATGTCTATTGATCATAATTATTTCAGATTTTTCGATTGATAAACTTCGGAGATAAGGGGGGGAACGGTATTTTTTTCGACAGTTTGCTCAATAAATTAAAAACTATCAAGCATAAAAATAAATAAAAATCTGTTTTAGAATACACAAGTAACGCCCTTTCATATGATACCCCATTCAATATTGTTATTTCATTTTGAAAATTCGAAGCCCCCGTTTTCCCCCTTTTTAAATAAAAATAAAAACAATTTTTAAATTTTTACGATTGCTATGACGTCGGGTCACTAATACCTATAACTATTCTAAATTTCAAGTCGATAGCTTCGATAGTTACTGAAATAATCGAGTGTGACAGACGGACGGAGAAAGTCTCACTATAAGGGTTCCATATTTACCAAATTGGTATGGAACCCTAAAAAGATGTCCAGTAACTGGTCTACTCGGCGAACGTTCAATATTATAGCATTATAAAGGATATTCTATGAGGCATGCAGTTCATACGCCTGTGAGAGATTAGCGGATATTTTAGTAGTTGTAATGTACTACAAACAAGTGCCCTAGGTGTTCCGAGTGGCAATTAGGCTAGTCGACCCCGATACGTTGGCAACGATAGGGTTTCCGGGTGTAACGTACTGCAAATTTGTTTGCGAGCTTTGTGGATGGTCCATACCGGAATAGTGCTTATAACGCTTCGGAGGGTTCCATACCCAAAGGGTAAAACGGGAACCGGACGTGACATTTTTTGCTCGTTTCTGAATTCGGCGCGCAGAGGTATTTAACCTTGATGGTACGGAAAACGGGTACCTCAGTGCGTTTTTTTGCACTATAGATTGAAGAAACCTTACTATCTTATTCGGTTTCAGCCGAAGGTCGTCCACTGTCGTCTGAGAATCGCTAAAGAGGCCGATAAAATAAGCTCTCTTGACATTAGTCATACGAACCATCATCATTTAAGAAAAAATTTAATTTTACTAAAAACAATACCGAAACGCGTATTATATCTATTTACACACTACAAGAAATGTTATCTCACCTGGGGCCTGATGGTGACGATGTAACCGAAGAAGGGGTTAGTAACCTCTTGCGTTTGCTACACAGCATCGCACCGGAATGCTAATTCACTTGGCGCGTACCGTAAGGGTAGTAACCAGCCGCGGCCAATAAGCCTCCCACCAGACTGATCTGAGCCAATTTCGTAATTATAAAATTTCTAAGTGGCAGGAATCGAAATCTATATATTCTTTATTTGTCCAAAATGTCGTTTCGATTTAAAAAAGTGATTCTGAGATTAAATTTTAGAAACCCATAGAAAAGATTCTTTTTAGAAACCGTCAATCTTTAAATTTATCGTTTTACTTCTCAAGTACGTTCAATTTTATGAGTATCGTATAAAAAAATATTTCTAAACAAGATATGCCACATAAATCCTGCAAATGTTTACGTGGCAGCGATCTACGCGGGATGTGGGTTAAATATTCGATACCCATCTGTTGAAACACTTAACCTAGCGATGCGGTTATAAAAATATTATGAGCGTTCAATACTTAGTTCACAAGTGACCGAGTTTTTGACGCGGTTTCGATGAAAGTGTCACGTCGTGTTGTTTGTCTATCTGCCCCTATTATTGTGTAAAAATATATCTATTCATCACGTTAACGTAAATAAAGTGCTATAAATTGTTTAACTCAAAAGCATAATTAGGTGGTGAAGCGTTTATTTTTAGATTAGACTATCAGCTATACTAATATTTACTCGTAGCATTGTTACAATTACGATAATTAAATACCATAGGTATTAATATAATATACAAGGTGTGGGTTAAATCGTAGTGTTAGATCTTAGAAACACATTAAAGTGATAAAAAGTCCCAATCATTTTATTTTATTTTCAATACAAAAATATATTATTTCATTTCGAAAATAAAATTTCGAAACCCAACTGTGAGATCGACAAACCTCATATCATTTTCACTATTTTCAGTTCATTGATATTGAACCAGCTATTTTTAGGGATGTCACTTAAAATTTATGGTACATTTTTGAACTCCCTATACTTCCCTCAGGATATGAACTACATTTTTTGTCATCTATACATCGTTCCCTACTTTAGGCTTTCGGCTAATTAGAGTAATTAATCTACACGTTGTATGTGTAGACAGTGGCGCCACCATATGGCTAAAATTACGGAGAGTGTACAAACCTGCAGCTGGTCCTGCATCTCCCGTAGGACCTGCGCGCGCACGCGCTCGTCGCTGCCGGCGCGCGCGCACGCGGTCTGCGGCGCGGCGTGACGTCACACACGAGCGGTTAGCAAGCGGCATTCAGCATGCACCAATACACACTTACATTAGCGCCCGTGAACTGGGGTATGTACATGACAGCTTGGATGTGGGCTGTTTATAAAATACTTGTCGATATGGTATAACGAAATACGCCACGAAATATATAAAAGGACGGCAAAGATGTGACGTATATTGAAGCCAAAAATTTCAATATGGCGTCGCACGTCGTACATTTCGGTACTGCTGACAGCACATACCGCTGTCGGTCGCATACATTAGCGCCATTTTACAGTTTCAAAAAAATACAAAATCCGGCTTCAAGGCGGAGCCTAAAGTTGTATGCGTGACGTCAGAATGTGCTGATTCTTTTATATGTTTAATCAATGGGTATAACAGCACTTGATAGACGTAACATAGAAGATTTTCAATCTTCTAAGGCTCGGATACTTCAAGTAACATTATTTAACAAGCATTTTTAGCGGCTTAGCAGAAAACCTCTCTCTATAAAAGTCTGTCACCGTGAAAAAAGTATTTGTATCTCATCCAAGTATTTTATAAACAGCCCATCAAGTTTAAAAGAGATAGTAAAATACTATAAACAAGGGTATTGATTAATAAAGGTTTCCAGGAAAATCCATTTTATTCCAAATCCTTCCAGAGAAGTACCATCCAAGATGGGTGCTGGAATGAGTATGCGAGTGATTCTGTACATTGATCGATATTTGATAGTATTTACACTGTGGAGGCATTCAACACCTTACCCCTGATTACATATGAAAAACGTATTCGAAGGTAATCATCGGGAAATGTATCTTGCGACAGGGTCGCGATAAGTTTGCAACAGGCGTAAAAGGACACTTTTTTCTTTTTTTTAGTATGTCCCACTTTAATTAAAGAGATATTTTCTATCTACTATTCTAAAAGTGTTTATTTAACAGATACAATATTATTAATTGTCATCACTTTTTATTACAAAAAATGTTACAGAAGTTACACAATACAGAAGTGTAATAACCGACCGCCGCGACGATGAGTTTAACAACGAATACGTTTTTCTTACACAATTTGGGCGCTTTTTAGTATGGGAAACACCATTGAGAGAAAGTTGTACAGTCAAAACTTGTGATTCTATTAAATCTGTCAAATAAATAAACTGCAGAAAAACTTAATTAGTTGATTTTTTTCCATAAGTGTCCCTAAAGATGAAGAAAATACGTACCACACACTTGGAATATTTTGTGTGAGGTACAAGTAGTTTAGACTCCATGGAGGGGAGGGTTTACTCCACCATTCCATCAAGTGCTTAACCTTGATTTCTTTTTTAAATTCATTCAAAAAATTAACATTTTGATACTGAAATACCCAGACTAGTTTGTACCAATGAAATAACAAATTTTTCAATGAATGTGAATAATATTACAGATCATCTAATCTAAAAATGAACGCCTTTACGTGTTTACGCTTACACGTCGAATAAATACTGTGGAGAGGCATTCATTTCTAAACGAAAGTATATACAGTTACATTTTACCAAGTTGACTGTACAACAGTGAATTATGGGCCGTCAGTATGCTATGGGGAGGGGACATGTCACCACCACGCTGGCGCGCTGGTCGCGGTGGTGCACTGACCTTTTCCAGCTCCAGGTCGATGTCCTGCTGGTACAACACGTTATGCTCGGTGTTCTCCGCGGTCTGGATCTGCGCTTTGAGACGGACTATCTGGAAATAAAAAATTGGTATGTATGATGGTAATTAGCAGGACTGATTAATTTGTTTTGCTATTATCCGCTTCTTGAAAGGATTCTGTATGGTGCAATATGCAGAACACCATCCACATGAAACACCACACACAATTTTCTATCACTTTCTTCGACGCATGTTTCGTCCCGACACCGGGACATCCTCAGGAGATGTTGACTTCACAATGCGAAATCGTAGAGTGACTGTTGTGAAGTCAACATCTCCTGAGGATGTCCCGGTGTCGGGACGAAACGTGCGTCGAAGAAAGTGATAGAAAATTGTGTGTGGTGTTTCATGTGGATGGTGTTCCTGCATATTGCACCATACAGAATCCTTTCAAGAAGCGGATAATAGCAAAACAAATTAATCAGTCCTGCTAATTATGGATTTCCGCAAAATAACGCCTGCTTCCATTCAATATGATGGTAATTGGTAGTAAGACGGAGAGACTGACAACAAAGTAATTTTTTAAGGATTCCTTTTTTAAGAGGTAAGGAACCCTAAAAATCCCATAATACTAATATCATAAATGGATTGAGTGTGAGTGTAGTGTGTATATTTGTTACTCTTTCACACCACAACTACTATAAACCGACTTTGCTGAAATCCCCACGGGATTTGTGAAAAACCGAAATTCACTCTGATGGAGCCGCGGGCATCCGCTGGTAATAAATAAATATATCAATACATTACACACATCGCTAGGCTATCCTTACTAAGGAAGTTTGTGTTATAGATACTAGAGTACTTATAAATATACATAAATATGCAATTTAACGAAATGCATAATAGTACCTAAAGGTACACAAGGCTCACTCTGCAAGGTGATTAAAGAAATAGCGACTCTAGCGCTGACACAAAAAGTGCAATTCAATTCGCTTTTGCAATTACGCATAGCTCCGCTTCCGCAAACAACACGCAACAAACGCAAAGTTGTAATCTCTTTCTATCGCGTAACTTTATCTCATTCGACGTACTAAGGTTGCCTCGCCGTCGGGCGCACGCAGCGCGTACAAGAACTAAACGCAAGCAAAGTAGCCGGCGCGCGGCGGCCGTCTGAAAGTAGTACGTGAGACGGCTACCTGTAGTTTCTTTGATCACATGACAAGTGAACCTGGCCTGGAAATGTGTAGAGAAACAGCCAGGCAGTGTAAAATATTCATGCTCTTCACACAAACATTTTCTATGTGGGCATCGAATTTGTATGGTTTTTTTTAACGATTAAATCTGTCAACTGGACGGCAAACTGTCAAAATGTCATACCTGTTCCTCAAACCCCGCAATAGCTTCTCTGTGCCTCGCTTGCAAATCTTCCACAAAGGCAATGTGTTCAGTTTTCATCTCCAGTATCTGATGCTCCAACTTTTTGTTGATCTGCTTTAGCGTGCTCTCTACTGGCGTGGACGTCTGGAAAAAAGATACCCATCAAGGTGTGTTTTCATTGAAACGGATCAGACCGTGAATCACAGATCGACACACTGATGCCAGCGGAGATTTGGGGCGCTGTCATTGACTAATTCACGGTCCGCTCTGCTACAGTGGAAACGCACCCTCACAGTCTGTTCCTAGTATTTATCACGTGATAATTTATATTATTTGCTATTTGACAATAAGGATGTCAACATGGAAAGGTTTTTTACATAAATAAGAATGAGTTATGATGTTAAATGAAAAAAACACATTTCACAGATACAAAAGTTTCACAGATACATACATCTGTGAAAATTTCAACATTGATTCAGGAAATTTTCTTGGTGACAAACGGGCTTTTGGACACACACACAGACAGACGGACGGCGGAATCCAATAGGTACCCGTGTTTACCCTTTTGGTACAGAACCCTATATATGATCGCCAGATTTTAGGTGTCATAATTAAACCATAGTACCAAGCATACAAAGCAAATAGCGTTATTTACAGGCTTGATGCCAGCCTGGTTATGCCACAATTAAATAAAAAATCCCTTCAAATGTCCTTACAGTATACAGACGGCAGTCACAAAAGCTGCCAGAGCTAATGGCTCCTTTGTCTAATAATTAGTACTATTTACTTAGTTTAATAATTAATTATTCTAATGGGTTAAGATAGCACAATATAATTGTCAGAGTTAAGCTTGCTAACTATGTAAACAGTGGCGATGTATTACGATCTATAATAAAAAAAAAAACAGTATACAGACCTCAATGTTGAGCGAGCTGAAGTCGACAGAGCGCGCTCGTCGCCGCGCGTCTCCCGCACCCCAATCGTGCTCCAGGTCGCAAGCCGAGCCAGTCGGCGACACGCGGGACCTCGCGTGCCAGACCTCCTCTGAGTAACTGAAAGTAATACACTTACTTCAACACCTTGAAACTATATAAAAATCCTTCATAAATATATAATGCACGTAATAATAAAATGCCTAACCACTAGCCACTTAAAAGTTGGAATGCATACTGAACAAAATATCAAGCTGCACGCGGGGAAATAATAACAGGGAAACAGGACACGGGGTGTTGCGCTCTCAAGCTACTGGTAAAGACCGTAAGTGCGACAGAGTTCAACCATGTGTTCCCATTTTATTGCCGCGCAAGGCGCACATTTATGTGGAAACCAAGTGGAAATTTTAGGAAAAGTTGAACTTACCCTTCTTTCCTGAGCAGCATGAAATGAAATATAGAAATGAAACTTAGCAGTGGCAAAAAAGTTACTCTAGTTATACACACACATTTAGTTAGCACTATAAGCCTTACCTTCGTTCCATATCTGAGCATTTCTTTTCAAAGTAAGTCCTCAAATTCTCCATCTCTTTCTCGTGTTTAATACTCAACTCTTCTCTCAAAGCATCGATATCTGCATTTCCAGCTTTGACCGAACTCAACAATTCCCTCAACCTCCTACACTCAACCACACTAGCTTGTTTATCCTGTTGCATCTGCATTTCTAGCTCCTTCACATCGGTGTCAAAATCCACCCTCATCTTACCAATTTCGTCGCATAATAACTGAATTAAACTCTCTCGTAATTTATTTTTCACATTATCCTCGATCCCTTCAAAGTTGTTGAGTATCATAGTTAATTTATTTTCAAAACCAGTTTGAAATTCGTCCGAAGAACTGGATCTTAAATCTGATTTTGAATAGTTCACAGTGATTTCTTCTCTGTCCATATCTTTTTCACCGTTCGAACTTTGTAAGGATGTCGTACCACTCATCAGAGCAGAGTAATACTTTGTAGCGTCCCCTTTGATTAAACTCTCGTATTTAAACAAGTCGGATAAATGTGCTTTGATTGTCTCATTGTCAGATTTCGATCTTTCGCCAATCATGTGTTGTAAATCCTGTACTTCTTTGGTAAGGTGTTCGTTCTCATGTCTAAGGTTTTCTTTTTCGTTGACGGAACACTGCAATGATACCGTTAATTCCTCGATTAGTTGGTTGCGTTTTGATATAGCTTCTTCCAAATGCACAAGCTGAAAGGACAGATAACGAAGCTTTGTAAAAAACATTGAACCAAAACAAGAAACAACAACAGAGTAAAGGAAAATGATAGAAAATCGGATGGAAAATTATCTACTGTATTATGTAGTAAGTGTTACTATACTTTATGTACTATTTACTTACTGTACTTACTACTTTATGTATATTAGAGCCAAAATTATTTTACAATAGTAATTACTCAAATATCTCGCTACATGCGGGGACAATAAAATAGACAGGACTGTGATAAAGCCAGAAAGGCACAGAGGTTTACTTTTTTGCTCCGCGTGCAATGAGATACTGCGACTAATATAATATTACATAGAAAGCTATGCTGTGAATATTTTCTACAATAGACATGACGTATCACAGGGAGTCCAGAACAAAGAATTGCAATCATTATATTTGCTCAAGTCACAAGGTCCCTGGCTCTATAGTAGCCTGCCAGTAAGCTGGGACCGTACCACCATCCAGTACCACTTATAGCAGTATATTGATATTTATACTGATATAATATGAAAATGTCAAAACAATATTACAATAATATACAGGGGCTGTACTGCCATCTCTGCTATAAGAGATGGTGGTACGGCTCCTGTGCATTTACTCCTTCAGGTCATGGTCAACCTATTCACTTCTACACTTTCTATCTTTTTCCTATACCCAAACTAAAAATGCATGCTTGAATAAAACAAGTACATAATCAGCGAGGGACATCCTTAATAAAAAAATTCACACTTCACATATTAAAACTGTTAAATTAAATCACTTTAAAAATATAAATAAACAATTTAGACTGACACAAAGCTTGAAATGGTTAAAGTGACAATTTGGTGATAATCATAGACAAGATTGTATTTTTTTAACTTAAGAGCTGATTTATGTAAAATAAATATCCAAACAAAAAAGTTGACTGAGGGCCCATTATTACCAATAATAAAAATAAGTCGGGTTTTCCTTCCTGATGTTATAACTCCAGAACGCACGAACCGATTTCCACCGTTTTGCATTCGTTGGAAAGATCTTGGGCTCCGTGAGGTTTATAGCAAAGAAAATTCAGGAAAAATTTCAACAGAAACGCGGGAAAATCTTTTTAGCGGTGGTGGCAAGCCGCTGGTGGCGAAACGGAGTTCACTGGGTTTGCTAGTTACCAATAAAAATGTATGAACCAAATGTGTGTGGGTTTGCTATTCCTTTACAACGTAGCTACTGAACCAATTTAGTTTAATAATAGAAACCAGTTTTTACTGTGGATAAATGAAATAGGTTAATTAGTAGAAATAAATCCATGGTTCCCACTGGATTAATGAGAAACTGAATTTGCACTGGTTAAAGCTAGTAATAAAATAAAATACAATGTATATAAGAAATTATATTAAGAGATCAACAAAGAATTATTGACGACCAACTAAATTAACAAATATTCAAGTTCATGATTGTAGCGCACATGCAATTAAGATAAAACATTAAACTAATAATGCGGAGGTAACATGCAACATGCATCAACATTACAAGCACAGCAGCACAGAACACCAGCACCACAGAGACAAGGCAGACCTAGCAACAACACCCATAAACAACTAATACCTTCGCGTTGTACTCCTCACAAATAGTTTTATAATCTGTGCTCATAGTCATGAAGGACATTGTCTCATCTGGTGCAAAAGACTTGGGCGGTGTCCCATCCTTACTACATTTCTCTTTTAATTCATCCTCCACAATCACTTCCTCAACTAAAACATCTTGCTCTATCTTCTCACTCCCTGAACTTGCGGTCAAAGATTTGTCAGGAGTATCTTTCAGTGGGGTAGTGAAATCTTCAAACACTTCTTCAATTTTAACACCATCATTTGCCACAAGGCATGGTGATAACAAGTTTTGAAACACTGGTATTTGCTCCAGTGTGGGACCAATAACAGTACTTCCAGTTGGTGGTGGCCCAAATATGATCTTTGCAGCTTGGATGGGAAACTTAGGTGCCGCTTGGCCACGAATATCCAGCTTTATAATCTCCTCAGATCCCGAGCTACACTGTTCAAGAGACTCTGGACTTTTCGCACTTTTAGATGGACTGGACTGCTCAGGTACATTTATATTTGTACTATCAGGATTTTCATGAAGGCTAGAGTTGAGTGAATCAATGTATTCACTTCTCGGTGAGTCTTGTGGTGTATTAATACTAGATTCTGCAGTTGCAGGCTTACTCCTGGGTGCATCTTTGGAAGTGTCCGAGGAAAGCGCGAGTATAACTGGGCTTTCCTCGCTGATGTGGTTATCTGATTGATTGATTTCTAGGTTCCAAGATGTGCTTTGGTGGGATAGATCTTGTTGGCTTGGGCTTGTTATGTTTTGACATACTGGTGGGTTTAAAGTATTTGATTGGTTTTCACCGGGCGTAGGTTTTGGCAGATCTTGTGATTGTGATGGGCCCGGCTCAGACTCAGTGACAGAGTCAACTTTGAAGGCAATATGCTCTGATATCGATTCCGTCGTAACATCGTCGATACCTTGCGACGCATCGCAAACATCTTGGTCACTTTCTCTCGTAACAATTTCAGAATCCGTATCTTTGTCAACGGCTTCTAGAGTGGGAACTTGTTGATAATTTACGACATCCGGAAGGACTTGCTAAAAATATACAAAAATTATAAATAAATCGGAGAAATTTCGTAACTTCCATCAAGGCGCGAACGATATCTTAATATTGTTAGATATATATGCGGGACCCATATTGGCTTAGTGTATGAGATCAGCTCTGAATAATTAAGGGCGCAGATATCGAGGTGCCTTGGCCGTGCCCGTATCCTTTTTGTATAAAAATAACTTTACTAAAATAATGATAGCTTTCGATATCTATATTGCAAGTGAAAATGTAAGCAGTTACCTTATTTTCCGACGTTTGTGGCAGATCTTTTAGGGTTTCATCCATTATTTATTAAAATCATAGTCATATCGTCACAGTAATTCATAAAAAGTCAGTAAACCTGTCGTCAAGACGACGTTTTTTCAAACAAAATACGACGGAATAACAAACGCCAGCAGCGCCATTTAAAACTAACGCGTTTCGTTTCACGTTCGCGCCATTCGGAGTAAAAGTTGTTAATATCAAACTAATTCATTCTAATCACTAATAAGGAGAACATGAAATACTACGAAAATAGCGTTCGTGTAAAGAAACGTCCTAAGCTAATAGAATATAATATTTGATAGTACACTTTAAGTTTTAATATTTTGGGTTTAATTTACAATGACAAAGTGTTTGATATTTCGCAGGCAAGCGTTAGCCCTATTGGCGGAATAGCCCGCGCCCGCGAATTTTAAAACCGCGCAATCACAGAGTTTACGCTCAATTCTCTTGAATCTATTTATTTTTCCTCTCACATAAGCATAGCTAGCTTATAAGCATAGGGTATAATATATTGTGCTTATAAGCACTTATGAAATATTATCCTCTACCCAAAGACTTTTACCTACATAGAAGTCTTTGCCTCTACCGCCACTTTTGGAAAGCAGTTTCGCATTGAAGACCTTGCAAGAAATTCGGTAAAAAACTAAAGCGGTACTCGGCTTTTTTGAAGTGACAGGCATATTCACAAATTTTTAAATCGCTAGATGGGCCTTAGCTTTAGCCTCTTAGCTTAGCCTACATTGCGCACATCAAAAACATCCATATAAACATGTTGAGTGGGAGCTCTCAGCATGCTGTAGTTTTACTTGTAACTGAGAGAGACGTTTCACACACAAGACAAAAACGTGGACGTTTTTGGAGACTTAGGGCTAAGTATCTAGTGATTTAAATCTTTGATAGAGCCACATATATGCATGACTGCTTATCCTATGTATATATATATATTTCTAATTTCTATATAATCTGGATCTCGGAAACGGTTCGAACGATTTTCATGAAATTTAGTATACAGGGGGTTTTGGGGGCGATAAATCGATGTAGCTAGGATTCATTTTTAGAAAATGTCGAATTTACCAAAAAAATAAAAAAATGACTACTGCTGCCATCTATTGGCCACCGAGCGAAGCTCGGTCACCCAGATGTTAATTATTTAATTGATAGTGATAATAATATGATCACCCGCTCACAAGTGACCATCTGTATCAGGAAACTTAGGTCTCATAGTCTGGTCACTATCTATGGAACATACTACCCGTTCGCAGTCCGCAGAAGCTTATCCGATTTCGCCTCCCACTTTAGATGACCGCGTCTCGCGCTAGTCTGACGGTTATAACGGTACATATTATAATATGAAGAAACAAAACAAAAAGCTTTAGGTATATTTTAAACTTTATTACTATTTACAAATGCATAAAATAATATTTTATGAAAGCCATTTCTGTACATTTTGAAAATAAAAAAAAGGATTAAAAATCCTATGAGATAAATAAAAATAAGTTTAGTAAAATTTTTAGACGATGGGGTAAACACAAACACCATATTAAGTAAAAGCAAATACAAATTATGGTAGCAACTAGGATTTTAATTTTATTTATTGACGCATTAAAGTGATGAATAATATGCAATTACTCGTATTTTAACACAATATAAGGCGTACCTCAAAATTTTAATTTAATTTTCAGTTTAATTTATTAATTAACTAAATTTACAGTCCATTGTGCGTATTTTTTTATAATTTTAAATGTTTAAAATCATGATTATAAGCTATAACATTACATTTTACGAGTTTATGTAGTTTGCAATTTCATCACAAATCAAGATACACCAAAACAATTTTTTTTATGGAAATGAAAAAATGTACTTTAGTAATTACAAATTACAATTTGTGGCATCTTTTTATGAGAAACCACTGATGCTACCTCGATTCCATTAGAAGCCACAAACTGACTATGCCAACCAGACTGGTAAAATGCGGATTACCAGGCTTCACATATCTATGAAAATACGCTCTAAGGGTTTGACACTTCTTCGACATTTAGCTATGAAACCTCATAAATTTTTTAGGGAATAGATTAATGCAGTTTCTACAATTCAATGAATATTATATTTATAACCATTATAACGATATAAATATATCTCATTTTATTTCATATTATAATAGATGCTGCTTTGTAATAGTCTGATAATATTGTAGGTCTCTCATTTATCTCAATGACCTATACATAATATAACTATATATTTACGTATCAAAAATAATCCAATATTAGCGATCTAAATTATCGAGGAGTAAATAATTTAAGACTAGTCAAAGTACATCTAATTTAGGTTTAACTTGATTGGGTTACCTAATAACCATGTTGAATGCGCTAAGTTATTTGTTACTCAAGGCGCATATTGTAATAACCGAGCCGCAGGCGAGACATTTAGAACCTAAATGATTATCCAAATAATATTATTGCAGAACAAATTGATATTATCATTTTTATGTACTTACTACTTACTAGTTCATACTCACTCATGTATTAGTATTCATTGGCTCTTAAGTGCCCCGGGGACGATCTTGCAAACTACAGTGCGACCAGGCTATCTTGGCGCGTGGTCGAAATCGGTACTAACACCGCTATCTTGTGACACTGTTTGATAGTCCGCTCTGTCAGTATATCGCTTTTGTATGTTGTGTTGTTTTTGCTAACTATCAACTATTTTAGACTAAAATTGAAGTAAAATTGAGGAGATTTCATTTTCTGGATGCCTTTGTTCTATAACAGCGCCCTCATTCAAGTGCCAAGAGAGCCTTGTCGGACTGTATTGCGACTGATCGTCTCCGGGGCACTTGAGTTACTAGTACTAGTGTAAGCCGCCCTTAGAGACGTTCCAGAACATTCATTAAGGAGCATGCCACGGGTGTGCCCGCGAAATTCAATTTTTTTTTGGTTTTTCGCGATTTTTAAGCTAGTAAGACATAATAGGCTTATGCCAGTCATTTTTCGGGATTGGCAATATCATCTTTACATGTTTATATCAAAATCTTGGTTTTCGCAATTTGTTAACAAAGTACTCGTAATACGACAAAGTTGGCTTATTTATCATTGTAACTGATGGAATAGCAATATCATCTTCACATGTTTACACCCTCACAATTTTACTATTATAAACCCGTTCGCAGAAGGTTTGCCGTTGAGTTTCCCTGACGACTGCGTACCGCTCTTGTCAGGTCAGTAATACGAGCCAGACGAGCGCGGAACGCAGTCTTGGGCGGTACAATGTGGTATTAGCTTACAAATTACGAAAACCAAATTAATTTTGAAAATGACGGGCAGTCCGTTGTATTCCAACCTGACCAACGTTGTATCTTAGTGATCGATGAGACTTTTGTATGAGACAAACATGACATATTTGGCTGAAAGACCGTTTAATATAATGACTAGCTAGGATTCATTTTTAGGAAATGTCCTAATTACTGAAAAAAAAACATACCGATATACCGATAACAATTAAAATGCAATGTCTCTGAGAGCGGCCGTGAGTCTCCAATTTCTATCACAATAACTGCAATAATTGTAATTGCTTTTATCTCAAATTCTTGTACGTAAGTAATTAGAACACTCGTAATTTTATATCAACAATACTTTAAGACTAAATGCACTATTTCTAACCAACAAGCCAATCTTCATAACATAATTTGCAGACCGCGGTATCAGGGGCGGCTTTGACGAGTATTTAGGTACACCCTCGTCATAGAAATTATTAATTTATTACTACAAACATTTCACAGTACTTATAATAATTTAAATTCGAAACTCACCTTTTTTAAAAGCCAGACCAATAAATTTTCAAAAGCTCTTCACTGATCACGTAATATGTATGTTCATAACACGCAGTTATTTTCGTGTCAACTGAGGATAAAATTTTTCAATCCAATAGAGTAAGTTATTTTTTTCCCTTATAAAATATAATCTTGTTCTCTATGTCTTACAGTGTAGCAGAGAAAAAATATCAAATATTATGGCGTCCCTAGAGACATTTTTATTTTACTGGTCAGGTTTTTAAGAATCAATTTTAATCGCTAATAGTCTAATGAACTCTTCTCTTGAAGGAGGAAGAACAAATAAATAATAGCCTATAAATAATTTAGTTTTTGTAATTGTTTTTTGACTTATTCCTACATATTTATTGTGATCGATTGTGGTCTATATTAATGATTTCGGGAAAACGTTTCGATGGATTGAACATTCAAGATCTATGATTATATAAATAAAATATAATATGAACTGTGTTTGAGATATTGCACATAATAATATACATAGCATTATACTCTGTTTAGTAGAAATATCCTCAATGTTGAAAGGAATATCAGTCTGTGCCGGAATTCGACCATTTTATTAGGTTATGGGCCCAGCACACTTACACTACGCTAATGCTTGAATGAACGAGAGTTACCTATCTGACTGAAAGGCTTTGTAAAACCTAGATTTAATCGGGAAACTTTTTGTGTCAGAGAGCAACCATGTCCGCATAACGTCCTGCAACTATCTGATTTTCTAAAAATGCATATAAACACACAAAAAAAAACCGGCTAAGTGCGAGTCGGACTCGCGCACCGAGGGTTCCATACCATAAAAGAAGTTAAACATTAAAAGAATCACTTTGGTTCATGAATTTACGACTATATAATTTACATGTAGGTACTTTTGTTGGCAAACCGCAAACATAATTTTGTTTTTGCCGGTTTATTGTTGTTATCAAAAAAAGTATAATAGTTAGAGAGTTGATTTTATTTTTCCTGTAAAATATACATTTACTTCTATTGATCATAATTATTTCAGATTTTTCGATTCATAATCTTCGGAGATAAGGGGGGGAACGGTATTTTTTTCGACACATTGCCCAATAAATCGAAAACTATCAGGCATAAAAATAAATAAAAATTGCTTTTAGAATACTCAAGTAACGACCTTTCATATGGTACCCCACTCAATATTGTTATTTCATTTTAAAAATTCGATGCCCCGGTTTTCCCCCCTTTTTAAATAAAAATAAAAACAATTTTCAATGTTTTATGATTGCAATGGCGTTGGGTCACTATTACCTAAAACTATTCTAAATTTCAAGTCGATAGCTTCGATGGTTACTGAAATAATCGAGTGTGACAGACGGACGGACGGACGGACGGACGGACGGACGGACGGAGAAAGTCTCACCATAAGGGTTCCATTTATACCAAATTGGTATGGAACCCTAAAAACGAATTAGCCAGGTAGGTGGAGCCGTTCTCAAGTGATGCGCGTATATAAATTCGGTAATTTTTACAATACTCTCAGCACATAGCGACTTTATAAAGAAAATTCAAACAATATTCCTTAGAAATTACCATAATAAAGGTGCAGTCTAGTCGTGAGCTGGTAACATAAAATTACATAGCTGGTGTGAAATTATTAAACAAACGCGACGCCATGGCCTTACAACTAGGGTCATACAGAAATATGAGAAAAGCAACAACAATGTCTAGGGTTGCAAACAGGTATAAATTGGTATTGAGGCCTTGGCTGTACAATATCGACTTGTAAACTGAACAAACACATCACAAAATGTTAAAATAAAAATAATGCTATCTTTTTCCACATGCAAGCAATTTTACAAACTCTTTCCTATTTATGATAATTGAATTGTTGAGAATAATACAAATAAATTGACAAAGTTTTTACTTTTTACTAATTCAGTATGCGTTTTTCTGAGTATGATAATTATTCATTTCTCAGAAAGTTTTGAATAGATTTGCATGACTATCGGACTTATTAAATTAACTTTTATGACTTTTTCGTAGTTCAAGCACATAAAGTCGCTTTTATATCGTATTTAGTTTAATTTAGATAGAGATTTTTTCAAGAGAACTGGCACCATTAGACACCTTATTGAAAAAGACAGCCCTATTATATTAGCGAAACTTCCACGTTACGCGGTGACTAAGAGAAGAAACAATTGATTCCATCCCACATGTATTATCTCATGGCAAGGTTACCTATAGCTGTATCTAGAAACGTGTATTACCTAACTCTATCGTGTTATATCTGTATCTAGAAACTTGCTAACTCTATCGTGTTACGGTACTGGATTTGCCTTTATCCGGATTAAGAGATATTTATTTATAGAATAGGTGTATTTCTATATTCTACCGTACTATACATCGACAACATTAAACAGTGATGTATTTAATGTCAATGGTACCAATTCTGTTGTAGAAATCTCTATCTTCAGACTAAATTGGCAAAACAACAAACAGTTCACGGCAGTTAAGTTGACCCAAAATGGCAGCTGTCTGCATAGGTCTCTCTTCCCTCGCTACGGTAGCAGTATTTTTAGATAAGTCAAATTTACAAATTTTGTGTAATTTATAGCCTTTTTGGTTGATTTCATACATTATTTTCAATGAAACTGCAACAAAATATTTTGCCTAAAGTATGTCAAAAGTTATTTCAAAAACGTCGACTGTAGTCAGCAGTATACAATAAGCAGGTAACGATGCAACTAAATTGCTACAAGTTACATAATTCATAAAAGTATATAAAAAATACAAAGTCAAAATTCAACTGGAGGACTGCCAATACAATAAATACATTTGTCAACGAAAGCTACAAAGCATATACATTCTTACAATCAAACATTTGAACATCATTAATCATACATGCAGTAATCATACATTTATTTGTAACTTGAATCCATATGCACTCTCAATCCACTAAAGGCACTGGCCGTTATTCCGCTTTCTAGTTGAGGGATTATTTCCGACTATCAGAAGTAAACTGTAAATTTTTCTGACTTCATTGATTTTCCAACATTTTAATGATTTCATTGATTTCTCAACATTTTAATAATTTCATTGGTTTTTCAACATTTTAATGATTTCATTGATTTTTCAACATTCCAATGACATCATTGATTTTTCAACAAGCCAATGACGTCATTTATGTTTCGTCAATATAACTGCATGGTTTTATTCGTGGATTATAGCACAAAATAGGGGAATAACAAAAGGTAAGCTTCACTTTTGGGCTCAAATAACCCCACAATCAAATAAATCTGAGTGCAGACATAATTTCCTTAACCTTGTGGTGGCCTGATATTTTATACCTGTTATTATGAACTAAACTTGTATACCAATAAACATGTTATGCCAATATAATTATGGCAAGCACTTGTGATTTTGTTGCTGCCACACAGGGCCCTCCCTGATGGCTTTGCCTTATTTTTATTATCAACAACTCATTATTGTCCACTAGGCTGATACATAATCTATTGACTCCTGAAAGAAAGGGAGACAAGATGGTTATTAGTTATTTCATACAGGTATTCGACTAGTACATATACATAACTATGAAATGCACATTAGTTAAGAAGCCCACACAACAGTCAAATTGATGACAGAAAGTGTAAAATTCAGCCAGAATGTTTCAGCAGTTATTACGTCATTGAAAAATATACATAAAACTTTGGCCTTTTTACATTCCACCGGAACCATGGATTTTCATGGATAATAAAGTAGCCTATGTAATCCATGGTATAATCTATCTCCATTTCAAATGTCAATGAAATCAGGTGCTGCAACATGACAGAGTAACAAATATACACACATATACACTTACATAAAAACATTCACCGTTATTAAAATATTAGGGGCCAGTTCTGGCCTTGCACAGATGTTATTGTGACATAACGATAATAATAGTTGGACATATAACATTGTGAAGTTTTTTGTAGTTATTGATAATATGTTCTATAATATTGCAGAACATACCACCCATAGTATCCACAAATATATACATTTTAAACAGATATAAAAATTATTTATATGACAGATTTTGATTCAGAGATGCATGTATTTTGATGATGTGCTTCTGAAGTCGGGTTGACAGATATGATGATAATTGCATAAAATCTACAGTGTAATGTAATCTACAGTGTAATAACTCATTCACTGTTTACAGGTATAGGATAACTCCTATACCTGTAAACGAGCAATTCTTGTATATATAATATATATATATATATATATATATTTCTATATAATCTGGATCTTGGCAACGGCTCCAACGATTTTCATGAAATTTAGTGTACAGGGGGTTTTGGGGGCGATAAATCGATGTAGCTAGGATTCATTTTTAGAAAATGTCAAATTTACCAAAAAAATAATAAAAATATGGCTTCTGCTGCCATCTATTAGCCATTAGTTAAACTACCGAGCGAAGCACTCCTGCTGCCAACTATTAGCCAGTAGTTAAACTACCGAGTGAAGCTCGGTCTCCCAGGTATTTCATAGTTATTACCGGTTGACATATACATATAATTTACATTATAATAACTTTATGAAATTATTAGAAGTGTTAGATATTTTTCAATTACATTTGTGTGAGTAAACTGAATCACTACTGAACTGGTACATCACTAGTAGGAATAAATACGGCAAAATTATTTTACAAAGTGACATTAACAACTGTCAGTTTACTCCACTGAATAATAATTGATAACACTTTAGGACAGTTATAAACAGGTATTATGCATAGCATCAGTTCTCACCATGTGAACACTCAGCAAGTAACTAGTGGTGGTTCAGTCAAGTGGCAGTGCCAGGTTTGTCATCCTCGTCTTCCTCCTCCTCCTGGGCCATCAACTGCCTTGCCAGCTGGAGGGCCTGGAAACATACAGGCCACAGTAGAGATAACAATCCTAATTTAAAGTTCCAACTACGATTCATACAGCCATAACATACAGGCACTGAAAAGACAGTAACACGATGAATTCGTTTATAATCAAAAATGGTATCACCATTATTTTTACACGACTGCCCAAAATAGGAGTGTAATGTTTTTAGGGTTCATGTATGTATGTATGTATGTCTGTGAGTTTCTTTATTCCGCCATAACTTCTGAACGACTGAACAAATATGGACATATGGGGTACCGTTAGAATCCTTACACCATCCCAAGTAACATAGGCTATTTTTTTTTTTTGAAAAAGTCGTTTTACCACAGGGCAGTCGTGTTTTTTAATTTTTAAATTATTTACTTGTTTACGTTTATACATTTCATTACAAAACAAAAAAAAGCAACGATTTTAACAACAACTACAAACCCTGCCCTTAAAAAACTTATACATTTCATTACAAAACAAAAAAAAGCAAGGATTTTACGCTACAAACCCTGCCCTTAACAAACTCAGCTGGTTGTCTGATTTTTCCAGACACCATTGACTACTATAAACATTGTCTGGGAGACTTAAAACTCTAGCTACACAGTGGGCAGGGCAACAGAGCAAGGCCATGCCTTTACAATCATACTGCTTGTAACAGACTAGTTTATATATAAGACACCACATAGATGCACTGTGTCTGTGATATTATGTAGTACATTACAACTGTTTACATAGTGTTGGCATCATTCTTTAGTTTCAACCCACAGATATAAAAAAATGTAAATATCCCTTATCTCTAACTTATTAGTATTGTCACATGCATTTATCAGCCATTAGCAAGTTTTACGTACAAGCTGATAAAGCAAAGTACTTTTACTGCAATTGGTACTTTTAATACTATTGATTGTTTGGTAAATTTTATCAAAATTGTTTTCTAATGGGTACATTACAAAAATTCTTATTGGCTATTTCCTCACTTTCCAAAGAGGCCAAGATTGTGACCATCAACCAACCAATTTTTTTTATCAAGCGCTGCATGAACTTTTTTACACAGATTTGACTAACATCGTATTTAGAACAGGTTTTATACACATGTACGTTACCTACACTATGTAATAAAAACACAACCTGAAATTCGTTATAATGCATTTTCCTCTTCTTCTCAAACTCGAGCCTCCGCTGCCGCGCCTCCTCCGACTCGTCTTCATCTTCACTGTCACACGACTCCACACATTTCGGGGGCTTGTTCATACTAGCGGCGAGTTTCGCTGCCAAGATGTTCGCGTCCAACTCATCTGTAGGTTCCATGTCGCTGTCTATCGCCTCCGAGTAAGGCGTCTTGGGCTCATCTACCTTCATATGCCCATAATCCTTATTTGGAGGATGAAACGTCTCCATGATATTCATCTCATCAAATCTCTGCTCCTTCGCTCGCTTACTAGTCGAAGGCGTCCCGTCCTGGTGATCCACACTGCGCGATGTTTTCAGTATGCCCTTAGAGGGCTTCTTCTGCAAATTCTGAGCCATACTCTATTTAATAATATAGCATTTTACTTGGCACTGAATTTAAGTTAAAAATTATTTAAAATTTAGCAAGATGAGAGAAATGAATGACAAATTCGCCGACTGACGTCTGACATGAAAACTAAATTAAAATTGAAATTTATGACATTGACAGATCTTATGACAGATGCAGCCACATAGATTATAGAAAATCTCAACTTTGACATGAAATCATTTAAAATCATAATAAACATCAATCAGATTTTAATCAATCTCAGTACAAAAAATCCTGCATAATTTAATTTATTTTGTTTGAACCTACGGAAACCATCACATGACCAAAGTCCAAAGCATGTCCTAAGTTTTGACTTTGGCATGAGTCACAGATTAGATTGGTGGTACCACCCATGGTACCACCAATCCCATATAGATCCCATTCTATAGCCATGTAGTAGCCATCATAGACATAATACATGGTAGCCATGGAGATAATGGTACCATATTATGTCCATGGTAGTAGCAAATTCCCCATGCAATTTTTTTTTTAAATAAATAAATATATATATAAGACATTGAGGATCTCCAAAATTAAACACAAATTGTTTCCCTGAAATAACAAAGTTTTGTTTTATTACAAGTTTTGTTTTATTTTACAATTATCTAGTTATTATCAAGTTACGACAATTACACTTCTATCTCACCTGAAATAACAAAGAAACGACATTTAAAGTTCACTATATCTCGAGTCCTCAATCACATTCTTTCTATGAGTTTTTATTACGACAAAAATGCACACAACAATTTCAGCGTCCCTCGCCATTTTAAATCATCGACACAGATCAATATCATAGATACGCGACAGCTGATACGCGAAGCGCGGCAAATTCAAATGAATGAAATGTCACTCATTTCATTACATCTCCCCCCTAAGAGCGAAAATTCTAAGCAATATATCTGTAAAATGTACTTATAAGTCATCTTCATATTCATTATCATCTCCTTCATCTTCTTCAGCCTCTGTTATGACAGGTTGCAATTTTGTTATATGAAATAATGTTGATTCTGTTTTTCTGTTGCCTGTATCAATCCTATAAATGGAATTCGATATTTTCTCTATTATTTTGAAAGGGCCTATTTTTAATTCGTCTAATTTCTTTCTATTCAGTCTATTTCCATTTTCTACATATACACTGTCTCCTACATTAAATTCTTGCATTTTTCTATTTCTATCAAATATTTTCTTGTTATACTCATGAGATTTTATTGTATTCTCTAATGCCAATCTTCTATCAGCAATCCACTTGTCTTCCTTTTCCATCGTTTTGAATTCATTTGGTAGAATACTGACATTTGTACCATCCAGTAAATATTTTGGTGCAAAACCTGTAACGGAGTGTTCTGTTTCATTATATTTTTGTATACATTCTCTTGCCAGTGTTGTCCATGTTCTCTTATTATTTTTCTCATTCATTTTACACCTTATTTTATTTACTATTGTTTGGTTTAATCTTTCATTCAAGCCGTTCGAGAATGGTGTATTCACGGCTGTAAAAATTAGTTTAATATTATTTTCCTGCAAAAATTGTTTAAATTCTCTTGAATTTATGCCCGGATATTGATCTGTCAGGATAATTCCAATCTCATCTGTCTCTAGTACTTTCTTTGTTAAATTTATAAAGTCACATGCATTCTGGGTTTTCGAAGTCGCAATAAATGCATATCTTGTGTAGTGATCTACTAAAAGGTGTAGATATTTCTTTGTAGACCTAGATCCTCCAAATCCACCAATAGTATCCATTGACATTATTTCAAATGGTTTGGTAGCTGGTCCCAGTTGTGACATTAATCCAATTTTTTTTTGACATCTTGATTTATTTTTTATGCATATTTCACATGTTTTACAAATATTTATGATATTTTTTGTTAGGTTTATAGCCGTATATATTGAACTTATTTTTTTCTGCAGTTGTCTGATCCCAATATGGCATAAATCTTCATGCACCTTTTTTATAAGTTTTTTACTAAATTCTTCTGAGAGGATAATCTTTTCCTGTTTCTTTATTTTTTTATAATAGATATTATTTTTTAGTATTAAATTTTGTTTCTTTTCTCTTATTGTTTCATTTTTCTCTTGGTCTCCAACTATATCTTTTATTTGTATTAAATTAACTATTCTCAATGTTTCCTCTCTGTTATCGTCTGGTTCTAATACAGGGTTTCGGCTCAAACAGTCTGCTTCTACATTTTCTTTACCAGGTATATATTTTACGGTAAAGTCATACTGAGATAGGTAGTATGTGAGATCACCCAATTCTTCATCTGTCCTGCATTTAATGTTCATGTTCTCTAGAGGTTTGTGATCTGAGTAAATGGTGAATTGTTTTCCGATGAGCCAGTGCTGCCAATATTTAACAGCTTCTTTCATAGCAAGACATTCTAAATATATAGCCTTTTTCCGTTTTTGATGTTCATTCAATTTTTTTGAGAAATATGCCACCGGTTTGTCTTTACCATCTAGTTGTGTCTGTTTTAATATTGCTCCAATGCCCTCCAAAGATGCATCGGTAAAGATTTTGATTGGTAAGTCTTTGTCGAATATTTCCAAGACCGGTTGCGAACATAAATATCTTTTTATCAGATTGAATGCTTCTTCACATTTCTCTGACCATACAAATTTCTCGTTTTTTCGTAATAAATTGTGTAATGGATCTAAAATAATTGCACTTCTTGGTATATAGTCATGGTAGAAGTTTATTTTTCCCAAAAATTGTCTGATGTTCTTTTGCGTCTTAGGAGTTGGAAAGTTCCTTATTGAGATCAAATTGTCTTTTAGTGGTCTTACTGAATTGTTCTGAATTATATGGCCGAGGTATTTTACTGAGTCTGAAGCAAAGGTACATTTCTTAAACTTCAGTCTAAAGCCTTCTTTAATTATTGCCTCTAATACATTTCTAATGTGCCTTATATGTTCTTCAAAGGTAGACGAGTATATCAAAATATCATCGATATAGTTAACAGAGTATCCTGTGAGATTGTGTTTTCTTAGAATATTGCTTAAGATTCTCTGGAAAATTGCTGGTGATGTTTTCAAGCCAAAAGGGAGGCAGGTCCACTGGAAGTGGCCATCTTGTGTGACAAATCCTGTTTTACTTCTGTCTTCCACCCGTAATGGTATTGCCCAAAATGCTGAGTTTATATCTAGTGTAGTAAAATACTTGCAATTTCTAGTTTTAATAATTAGATCATCTATCAAAGGAAATGGTTGAGCTTGTGGTATAACTATTTTGTTTAACTCTCTGAAATCTACACATAAACGGGATTTTCTATTTTCACCTTTTTTAAACGCCAATGTCACTGGAGCAGCGAAAGGACTGTATGATTCTTCTATTAAATTGTTCTTTAGTAACATCGATATTTGCTCTTCAATTTCTAATCTATCTTGTATTGTACATCTGTATGGTCTTTTACTACAATATTTATTTACTTGTAAATCTATGCGAGCTTCATAATCTTTAACTGAACCTATATCATACTTGTCCTTAGCAAATATTGTTTTATATTCCTTTATAATTTTCTCTATCTCAATTTTCTTTTGATTATCTAAATGGTCTGTCATACTTATAAATTCCTCTGTTTGTATGTGTTCATTGAAATTTACTGTATATTTTTTTATATTATTATCTTCATTTCTGTTATCTTTAGACATCCTGTCTATTTTATTTGTTATTTTCTTTTGTTCTATCTGCAAGTTCTCATTTTGGGTTAATCTGAATTTCTTTATCATATCTAATCCGATTATGAAATCATCAAAATCTTCATTTTCTACTATGTATACATCCACCTCTTCTTCTAAATCAAATATTTTAATTTTTATTGTTATCAAGCCATCCATCTTCTTCACACCATTAACCGTTCTCATGTATGCTATGTTCACATCATCTTTTTTTTCTTTTACTTTTATTAATCTTGAATTTATTATAGAAATCTGTGAGCCTGAATCATAAATACCACTCACTTCTAGTTTATTTTCTAATAAAAGCTTGATTTTGATTAATGGTGTGCTTACTAGTTTTTTTTCTCAGTATTTATGTCTACTTCAATTATGGAGTTATTGTTTACATTTTTAGTTTTAAGATCTTTTTCAGGTTCATTTTTATTTTTCTTGAACCAACATGACTCCTCCGGATGATATCTAATCCCTTTGTCCAAAGACTCACAAGTCTTACATGACTTCTTCTCATAAGTTTTATTTTTATTATAAAATGTACTGCTCTTTATGTTAGTTGAGTTTTTCTTATACATCGTGCCTTCATATTTTCTTATCTCGTTGAACAAGTCAGTAGTGTTGTTGAGTTCATCCCTGTTTAACTTATTTAAGATAAATCCAGGTAAACCAGTTGCAATAAGATCTATCATTGTTTTGGAATCTATAGATTTGTTTATATCTAATAAAAGCCGTTCTTTTTTTATGGCATAATCAATTAACTGTCCTTCTTTATACCTAAATGCGAGAGCATATGTGACTATGTCCCATCCTTGGTTTTTAAAAGTTTCTAAAAACTTGTCTTTCCATTCACTCCATTCAGAATTTATTGTTAGTTTTATGATCATCGAGCTATACCAATCCAAACAAGGTTTATCTAAAAATAACCTCAAAATATCTATTTTTGTCTCATCTTTTGTTATATTAAAGCGCGCACACTCTTTTTCAAAAATTTCTATCCATTGCATCGCATTAGGATTTTTGCTTGTGAATTTTTCAATAATAAATTTTTCTGAGATATGTTTTAAGTTATGTTGACTTTCTTTCTTAGTTGTAGTTTCTATTAATTGTTCCAAGATTTGTTGCAAAGTGTCATTTTTGTCCTTTGCTTGTGTTGTGCTCACTTCATCTAAATATTGATCTAAAAATTGCATATTACCTTCCTCATCTACATATGTCTTCTTTAGATTTTCATCCAACTTTATCCATACTTTTCTACTCTGGTGTCTTTTTTTAATGCTATTTTTTACTTTTGTGAAAGTGTTCGTTTTAACAATATATGTATGATGACTCACCGGCTTCAGTTCCTCGGGTAAAACATAACATTTTCCTTCTTCAGTAGATATTGAGGTTATAGCTAATACATTTGATTTGCCATCATTTGAGGCTATTATTGTAAACTCAAATTGAAGCCGGTCCATCTTCTTTTAGTTCACAAAAATGTCGTTTTATAAGACATTGAGGATCTCCAAAATTAAACACAAATTGTTTCCCTGAAATAACAAAGTTTTGTTTTATTACAAGTTTTGTTTTATTTTACAATTATCTAGTTATTATCAAGTTACGACAATTACACTTCTATCTCACCTGAAATAACAAAGAAACGACATTTAAAGTTCACTATATCTCGAGTCCTCAATCACATTCTTTCTATGAGTTTTTATTACGACAAAAATGCACACAACAATTTCAGCGTCCCTCGCCATTTTAAATCATCGACACAGATCAATATCATAGATACGCGACAGCTGATACGCGAAGCGCGGCAAATTCAAATGAATGAAATGTCACTCATTTCATTACATATATATAGTGCACAACATCACATACATTGATTGCTCCAATCCCTTAGTAAGTAGCTTATGTACTTAATTTCCATAGAACAATGCATAATATTATGCATTGCATATTCCTATTTTCTTGGCACTGGCTCCAAACTGATATTATACAGTGTGTCCGGGATCGTACTAGCGATAATTGAAGGGAGTGTTCTATAGCTCATTACAAGCAAAAATCCCCTTAAAAGTGGGGACGCCCCCCTCACCCCTCCCCGGTAGAGCTATTTCAATTTTGTTTGCGTTTTTTTGGGTTCGTTTGTGCACACAAAATCAGTAATAACTTGAAAGTCTGTTTCTTAAAATAAATGCTCTAAGCGATCCCTTTTCTGCACCAATAACTTCACGTTCGAATTTTTTTGGGCTTTTTTTTTAGTTTGAGGCATTTGTGGCTGTGTTATTTTAACGTTTTACATTATTGTTAGATATCCAACGATGGAGAATATTGTACCCAGTCGAATGACATCAGTTGAGAACATGTGAAGAAACAGACATTCAAGTTATTACTGATTTTGTGTACACATAGTACCTAAAAAATTGAAATTGAAATGGCTCTACCGGGGATGGGTGAGGCAGGGGGGCGCCCCCCTTTATAGGGGAATGTTTTTCCTTGTAATGAGCTATGGAACACTCCCCCCGTGTCCCACTGTGTCAGTAAAAGTCCATCCAGGAAGCGAATGCATATTTAGTAGGTAAACAAATATGGCGTCCTATTGCTACTGAACCCGTAGTGATGCAAGTAGATAGAGTTTAACTGTTGTGAATGGACGATTGAATGAATACAGTCTTAAATCAATTACCAAATACAATGATTTTAAAACTATCTTGTAATGTTGGAATCTGCAAATATCACTAGTTTTGTAGCTTTTGTTATCAATCTAAATATATAAAAGAGTAAACTGACTGACAGACTGACTGATTGACTGACTGACTGACATACCAACGCACAGCCCAAACCACACACTCCAAATTTGGCACACAGGTTCCTTATGAGGTTTAGGGGTGCACTTAGAAAGGATTTTTAAAAATGCATCCCCTAAGGGGGTGAAACGGCGCTCCAAAGTTTGTATTTTATTGAGCTTAAATACTCCTTCACGCCTGAACTATTGCACCGATTGGAATTATATGAGAAATGTATTAGATTATTGCCACTATCAAAATTATTCATATGGGTATTATTCAAGAAATATATACTACATCGTTACATTATCATCATTATCTTCATCGTGCAATTAAATTTTAAGTGATAAAGTTACCGCAAACATCGATTATATCAATATCGAATAGGTACCATTATCATTTCTGTAACAGTTATTTTGCATCATTTCGTATATAATCCTACTGTATAATATTGGTAATAGAAATTATAGGTTTTATCAATTAACTCTTATTTACTGCTAAGTAGTTAAAATATTATTCACTTACCTTGAAAAAACAAAATGAATGGTGAAAAATCATATCAATAGAAGCAGCGAAACGAATGACAGAAAACATTTTGTTATGAAATACAATGCGCAAACGATAATAAAAATTAATTCCGATTTTATCCGAATTTTACAATCGACTAAATTCGTAACAACTCGTTTTTATCATTCACTCTATGGTTCCTACACTGGGATCTTTATGTCAAACTCCATCGTAGGCTATTAGTCTGTGTTTTTATTTTGCAATCGTAGCTAGATTATTGTTAAAATATTTACGAATACTGTTAAAAATGAATTGCTTTTGTGTGTAAAACAAAGCTTATAGATTTTACTTTGTGAAAAAAGATCTTTGTGGGTGGTTTGTTGCATGCAACAGTGAAAATTTCGTAAGCAAAAGTGAGAAGCAGTAACAGATATTATTTGTTTACCAAATATGCATTCGCGTATCGAACGGACTTTACCTATGGTCAGTATATATTGTGTTCTGTGCACTGTATAGTGATCTGTGGTACTGGCTGACATAAGATACAATAGCTAGGTACTTTAATCTGTGCTGACTGCTGAGTGCTGGCCATAGAGTAAAGTAATATTGTGGTGCTGGCTGACTTGTGCATAGACATAAAACACTACCTATCTTGTGTTTGTTTTGTGGTGTTGTTTGTAAACATTACATATTATTTTTATAACAAATTATTATTGTTATAACAAATTTCTAAAGATTTTTCATTTTACACAACATATTGGAGGAGCTATTATATTATATCTAATTAGAGAGTCAAAATGGTTGAAGATACTAGTTTAAATTCAAACAAATCTAAGGTTAGAAATTAGAATATAACAATACCTATGAATTTATTATCACCATTCCATAGATTATTATTATGTTATTATCATGTTATTATACTACAAACTAACTAAGTAATTCTCGTAACTTACGTGCCTTTTATTCTTTTTAAGACTAAAACTACTCGGCCGAAAGCTGTATACTTATGGACAGAAGCAGATGTTCAGAAATGGCTCCGTCGACACTGTAGTGATTACTATAACCTTTACTGGGAAAGATTTCATGAGGTTGGTACTTAATCTTTCATGATATTAAGCTATTCAGATAATCTTTCAGCAATCAGCACATAGAAGTCCTACTACTGAGCCGATATCTTCTTTCAGTTACATTTTGTGAAGTTGGTAAAGAACTGAACCAATTGCCAATCATGTTACACATTTTTTTTTTTTTTTTTTTGTTATAGATAGGCTTGCGCTTGACTACAATCATATCCGATGGACAGAAATGATGAGGTCTAGGATGGAGCGCGCTTGCCTAGAAAATGCCTATTCACTCTTCTCTTGAAGGCACCCAGGTTGTACTTGGCAGGGAACACAGAAGCTGGAAGGGTGTTCCACACCTTAGCGGTACGTATCAGAAACGTGGAAGAAAATCGTTTCGTTCGAGCTTGCTGGACATCAACCACATAAGGATGCCACTTTTCCCGGCGTCTTGCGGTTCTATGGTAGGTTTGGTAGGTATGGTATGATCTTCTCCAGATCACAGAAAAGCAATCTTCACAGTTAATATTCCAACAAATTGTGGGCTTCAAACCAGAAGTATAAGCAATACTAGGGGTATTACCTATCCCGTCTGGCTTGAAGCCTGGCTGGTTAGCTTTGCAGGACACAAAAAAAAAGCTAATAAGTTTTATTCAATGGATCCCTAATTGAAAACTTTCAGTATATATCTCTCTCCTCAGTATTATATAATATCTCTCCGTCTAGTTTTAAGCATGTGTCATTTTTGTCTTGAATCTACATGACTGAAATTTTGAAGTATGCCTGCGAATGCCTATGATTCAAATTGATTCCTTCTGAATTGCATGCACAATGGTCTTAGCACCGTTTGCAGGGGTCGAAACAAGTCAGTAAAGTCAGTAAAAGTCAGTTATTTTGACGTTGGTCAGTAAAAGTCAGTTTTTCTTGAAAAAGGTCAGTAAAGTCAGTATTTCAGCATGTCGTGGGCAATATGTAAGTAAAGTAGGAAGTACTCATATAGCGTTGCGAGAGCACTCCGCGCGCCCAACAAAAAAACAGGTAAAGACTGTCTGATGAGACTACGAAAGGACGATGATATTCGCAATCACTTTTAGCAATGCTTGATATCTTTTTAGGGTTCCATACCAAAATGGTAAAAATGGAGAGACTGTCGGTGAGACTTTCTCCGTCCGTCCGTCTGTCTGTCACACTCGATTATTTCAGTAACTATTAAAGCTATCGACTTGAATTTTAGAATAGTTATAGGGAATAGTGACCCGACGTCATAACAATCGTAAAAATTTGAAAATTGTTTTTTTTTTTTGTTTAAAAAGGGGGGAAAACCGGGTCGACAAAATTTCAAAATGATATAACAATATTGAATGGGGTATCATATGAAAGGGCGTTACTTGTGTATTCTAAAACTAATTTTTATTTATTTTTATGCCTGATAGTTATTGATTTATTGGGCAAACTGTCGAAAAAATACCGTTATCACCTCCCCCCCCCCCCGCTTATCTCCGAAGTTTACCAATCGAAAAATGTGAAATAATTATGATCAATAGAAGTAAACGTATATTTTACAGGAAAAATAAAATCAACCCTGTAACTATTATACTTTTTTTTGATAATAACAATAAACCGCCAAAAACAAAGTTACGTTTGCTGTTTGCCAACAAAAGTACATACATGTAAATTATACTCGTAAATTCATGAACAAAAGTGATTCTTTCAATGTTTTACTTCTTTTATGGTATGGAACCCTCGGTGCGCGAGTCCGACTCGCACTTGGCCGGTTTTTTTTTAGAGTTATAACCACCAAAATGGTAAAATTCCATATGTGTCAGTAAAGGTCAGTAAATGGTCAGTAATTTTGAAAATTTTGGTCAGTAAATCAGTATTTTTGACACCGAAATCTGTTTCGACCCCTGCGTTTGATTAACTTTTTTAGAATGCCATATATTAAAAAGACTATCGTCTTTTGCTGGAGTTTTTTTTAAGAATGCATAAGCCGTCCTTTTGTACTTGCTGTGCCATCTATCTGTTACCTGTGAACTTCTAAAGAATATAATGTAAACCTTTCCTACTATAACGGAGTAGGATTATTAGACGCACTAAATTTAGAGATGCTAAATCTGAATTGTTATTTGCTGCCAAAGTGTCCATGAAGGAGACTATTTACATTTTTTGTGACCAACACAATAAGTTAATGACACAAAAGTTGCAAACAACTGATGGTTGGAGACCAGGGGCTGTACCACCATCTCTTATAGCAGTATTATTGTAATATTGTTTTACAGTTTTCATACTGACATTGTATGAAAATGCCAAAACAATATTACAATAATATACTGCTATAAGGAATAAGGAATGGTGGTACGGCCCCTGGTGTTACAGGGGTGTATTGATATACTTCCAGCACGACATCACAGGGCGGGCGCTGGTACGCATCAACGACAACACGTTGGTGAGGATGGGCGTCGCCAACAAGGAGCACCGCGAGGCCATCCACCGCGAGATCCTCAAGCTGCGCCTCAAGACCGACATCGTGGAGATACGCGACCTGGAGCGCCGCCACTACTACTTCAACTACGACCTATGACATACTCCCAGCACGACATCACGGGGCGATTGCTGGTCAACCATATATACTACTTGAGTTACGACTTATGACGCGTATTCCTTACGCTATCTTCTTCTACTGTTTCTGGGACTTTGTGGCTATGGGGCGATTTCTTTGTTTTATGTGGACTCTCTTGTTCTCTCCGGGTCACTCCAGCCAGCTGACTGGAGCTCAGGTTCTGTAGCAGGCCGGAGTAGGCTTCCTCAGGATATCACAGATTGTCGCTGGGGTGGCTGAAGAAAGGGTTTTTCGAATTTCCAAGGAAATGTTATAATAACATTGTTAAAATAAAATTAACCATAATTTTAACAATTTTATACTAATTGTTATCACTATTTAGAACTATAAATTATTACCTAACAGTAAACCAGTTTTTAATTAGTTATTAATAAAGAATTTATTTTTTATTGCTTGGCTTTTATTTACATAATATTAGGTATCTTTCATCTTTTATGGGACCTACTTATATCAACATCAAAATAGCGGCGGCTTCTTGCTGGCATCTTTAGACTTGGAATATTATAATTGATCCAATCCCAAAATAACTTCCTAGTACATTTCCTAAATAATTCTTATAGACTTATCGAAAACAACTGTCATTTTCATTCGTCAGAATTTCGTTCCATTTCGATAATAATTATGAAATGAGTGATCGACTATTTTCTATGATAGTTAATCATTTATAAGCCATACTATTTTTTAACGCTGCAGTACCTTTCATGTAATACATAAAGGGTAATAATATTGCGCAAGATGTCTAGAAAAGGATTAGCGATTATGCCTTCGATGGCAAAAACATAGGGCTTCGTATATTTACTTACAAGAAACTCTTTAAATAGCATCGTATTTCTACTAAATACTCCAGTCAGCAGTAATCAACTGCCAATACTAGAGGCTAGTTGCATCAGTTAATATTACTATACTCATAACTCACCTATCTCTTAAATTTTATCAGTGATTAAAGGAAGTCTAAGTAATCGTATATCCTTGCATTGTTATATTGTGATCTTTACATATCGACACCAGTGCTTAATGGGTGAGTTTAAACGATTAAGTAATCTCTTTGATACTCGTATGTTCAGTGTTCCGCGCGATTCTGCTTGCGTCTCCTATGACCTATATACCCAGAAAATTTTATAACAATCGGTCGAGCCGTTTCTGAGGAGTTTGGTAACAAACACTGATATGAGAATTTTATATTAAAAAAAAATTGGTCAAGTGCGAATCGGGCTCGCGCACTGAGGGTTCCGTACCATCAAGAGTAGGCTTCCCTTTCTCTATAGTATCAAATTAAACTAAACACCCCCGCTAAAAATCACGTTTATTGTATGGGAGCTTAATTTTTATTTTATTTTAATTTAACTATTTATTCCTATATAGTAAGTATATACTTATAGGTAACTAAATATTCTGTGAAAATTTGAAGCGTCTACTTGTCACCGTTATCAATTTCGAGCAAAAACAAGCAAAAATATCATGTTTGTTGTATGGGAGCCCCATTAAATATTTATTTTATTCTATGTTTTATTATTTGTTGTTATAGCGGCAACAGAAATGCATCATCTGTGAAAATTTCAAGTCTGTAGCTATAACGGTTCCAGAGATACAGCCTGGTGACAGACGGATGGACGGACAGCGAAGTCTCTCTAATAGGGTTCCTTTTTACCCTTCTGGTACGGAACCCTAAGAAGATGTCGTTGTTGTATGACCCACGAAAGTCCACGGGTGCAGACCTCAGTGCTAGCTGGCTAAGTGCGGGTTAGTGGGCTTCCCACACTTTTGAGAACATAATCATCTGGTAACTCGGGCGTGCAAGTTTTCTCACGATATTCAGTTTTCAAAACGCATAGAACTGTGATTGGTGACGCGTTCCCGGGATACAAACCCCTGACCCCCTGATCATGTCTGAAGCTCTGAACCAATCAGTGGCTGCTGTACGACATCGTATGTCGTATCGGAACGCAAAATTGCCCAATTTAGAAAAATTGAACACACGATGTCGTTTGTCGACAAATATTTATAACTAAGTATACTAACAGACAGAGTTTGAACTTTCAAGACGGTCCTGAAAAATATATCTTCAGCTATGAAATTGCGAACTTTTTGCCGTCGTTAACTGTTGTCTTGCTATACCTATATAGATAGTAGTACAGCATGCATCGATCTCATTGTCGTGCCAGCAATGTTTTGGTGCAAGTCACTAGAGAACGGCTTTATCAATAGATATCAATAGCAGAATAATTGATATTTTTATTTCGGATTTTTATAACAGAAATTGTATCTATAGTGTAGGTGTATTTGTTTCTATCCATCAAAGGTAAAAAGTCTCTGAAACGATCAAGGTTAATTTGACTAGGTAGACGGGTCGGTACCTCCCAGTAGGGTGGTGACGTGATTTGTGTGATCTGTGATAATGTGTCTGAAAATCGAATGCCCGTGAGGTCCTTAAGACTCCAACTTTTCTATAATGTTTTTAAATACGTAGGATACGAGTAGTCTGTAGTGTTGAACTTATCCTATTTGAAAACATTTATCTATAGCACAGGCCATGCAGGCGCGTTGTGATAAAGATAGACATGCCTCACTTTATGATTTTGAGTAGTAATGTAAGTACCTATTGATGGTTTCATTGGAAAAGCCAAAAGTGTCTATAACACAAACCTGAGTTTTTTTTATAAATGTTTACCTACTCTTTCACATAGGCCTAACTTACATGCACTTATGAAATATCAGACTATGCAGCCGCGTTCAGAAGCATTTTGTACCGAAAAGAACGTGCAAGAAACTCGGTATATTATATTCAAATACGGATCTCGCGAAACTCTTTCAACCAAAGCCATATGCTATCTCGTCAGTCGCGTAGAGACAGGCAGACGCTCCGAAATAGCCGTTTTAATGACCATGCCTTGTTTATGATTGTTCCTGCCCAGAGGGGATATTACGGCGCAGGCGACGCGCGTAAATATAATCCCAGCAAAAACATTTTATGTAAAATGTTGCCAAGACGAGAACATGTGGCTCACACTATCAAAAAGTTATCAGATCAAATGTAGAGCAAGACTTCTAACTCTACACGCCCTAACTCTATAAATCCTAACTTTATAAACTCTACACTTTAGTCAAAATATATTATGTCTTGGCTGTTTCGGTACCGTCACATGGGCGTAAAGTGAAGAATTTATTCACTGTTCAGTACTTTTCTAATAGAGTTTTGCAAGTGGCATAATGGACCATGCAAAATTCAAGAAATTTCACATTAAAATTAAATGGTATCACCATTGTTATGGGAAAAAACTTCCATTTATTAAAAATATCCTCTAAAGCAAAGGAACACACTTTTGCAAAGTGTGATGAAGTATTTGAAACCAATGCAGTTAGTAAAACCTAAGTGCAGTTTCTGAGGAGACTCAATACCTATCTAACAAATAATCGTTACTACAGAAACTAGGTATTGTATATCAGAAAAGTACAAAGTCAGTGAATAAAATTTTTACTTTACACCCATGTGACAGTAACGAAACAGCCAAGACATAATATATTTTGACTAAAGTGTAGAGTTTATAAAGTTAGGATTTATAGAGTTAGGGCGTGTAGAGTTAGAAGTCTTGCTCTACATTTGATCTGATAACTTTTTGATAGTGTGAGCCACATGTTCTCGTCTTGGCAACATTTTACATAAAATGTTTTTGCTGGGATTTCACTTCTTTTTGTAAGTTGTTTACGACTATATTTTTTATTTGGTTAATTTCCTTTTCTTTGGTGTATTTCTTGAATATCATTGCAAGGTGGATATTTGTCCGAATCAAGTACCCCCCCCCCCCCCTCTATCATTTAAATGAGGGAACCCTCCTTGGTTCACCTAGTTTATTTTTTTCCTTATTTGTAGAATATGTATTATATTTCTTGCGCATCAAAGGTGCCTTTTTTATAGCCCACACTACCTATCTTCTCGTTTATCTTTTTTAGTTTGGTCTGGGGTGCTATTGAAGTTCAACTAAGGAAAACTATCACGGTTAAGTAACGAGTTAACGAGTATTGGCCTTAACTTATAAAATATACTTGAAAATAGTAAGAATTTCGTTATAATTCCATGGAAAATATTTATCAAATACAAGATGCATACCTACAGTGTCTATTATTTATACTTTATAATGTATGGCTGCGCGTGGCCCTTTTTTTAGAGTTCTACTCGTATATTAAAATGTTAAAAATGCAAACTTTATGTTCAGACTTCCTCCGTCCGTCCGTCCGTCCGTCTATCACAAACAATAGAATATTTCAGCAACTACCTACCTACTTACGCTATCTACATGGAAATAAATGTCGGCGTTAATGGCCCAAGGTCATTGCAAAATCACTCGGAGCAATATTTCAAGAACAAAATTCCCAGCTCTGAACTTGCAAGTCTTTCTATACGGGCATGGGCATAAGGCATAATTAATATCATTTTTGAAAATACCTACTTGCTTGCGCTAAGTAACTGGACGATTTTTTTTAATAATCCACACGTGTGTTTCCACAGGGTCGTCACTAGACGATACTTTTAAGTTTTGTCCGAGTGCAGTCTGCCATTTAAATGAGAGAACTTAGTACCTGCCTACTTGGTTCTTGTAGTTCTACGTAGGTAGGTATGTAACGAAATTTTTGAACGTGATTTTAACCCACTTTTAAGCATCGGATTAAATTAAATGCGTGCGTTTGGGCACTAAGCAGGTATTTGAGCGCTATATAACGCTATTCAAAATCAGATTTGACGCTTGGCACGTTCGACAGCTCACGCTGGGCACTGGGCACTCGGCTCAATGTGGGTTTTTGTCACTGAGCACTGGATCATGGTCACTCGACGTGCAGTGAAACTCGGCTCGTTAAACATGAAATGCTTGGAACTTGGGCTTGAAACGTGTAATATTACTGGGCACGTGGCACTGGGCACTTGGACGCTTGGCCGCTTGGGCACTGGAATCAGTGGAAAAATTTACGTGTTTTCCATATGTTTACTAGCATTACTAGCAGATATCTAACATGAAATTAAGTTTTTATTATACCTATATACTTATGGGAAACCCCATACGAACTTCCAACCCCCTAATTTTATGGATGTGGGGTGATTAACTAAAAATCCTGAAACACGTATTTAATTGTTTATTACAAAGAGCCCCTTTATCAATTTAGAAACCTCTAGCATCAATATTTGCGGTAATTTCATACAAACTTCCATCCCCTATTTTAAGGGGTTGGGGGGTTAAATTTCCAACTTTTGGAATTTTTTTGTTGGTTGTGTGCTAATACTAGCTTATATACCAAATTTCAGCTTTCTAGGTCTTCAGGAAGTACCTAGGAATGGGAAACCCCATACGAACTTCCAACCCCCTAATTTTATGGATGTGGGGTGATTAACTAAAAATCCTGAAACACGTATTTAATTGTTTATTACAAAGAGTCCTTATATAAATTTTGAGACCTCTAGCATCAATATTTGCGGTAATTTCATACAAACTTCCATCCCCTATTTTAAGGGGTTGGGGGGTAAATTTCCAACTTTTGGAATTTTTTGTTGGTTGTGTGCTAATACTAGCTTATATACCAAATTTCAGCTTTCTAGGTCTTCAGGAAGTACCTAGGAATGGGAAACCCCATACGAACTTCCAACCCCCTAATTTTATGGATGTGGGGTGATTAACTAAAAATCCTGAAACACGTATTTAATTGTTTATTACAAAGAGTCCCTATATCAATTTTGAGACCTCTAGCATCAATATTTGCGGTAATTTCATACAAACTTCCATCCCCTATTTTAAGGGGTTGGGGGGTTAAATTTCCAACTTTTGGAATTTTTTTGTTGGTTGTGTGCTAATACTAGCTTATATACCCAATTTCAGCTTTCTAGGTCTTCAGGAAGTACCTAGGAATTTTGATGATCATCAGTGAGTCAGTCAGTCAGTCAGTGACGAAATTTGGGTTTTTTAGACGTCAATAAAATCTAAAGTATAAGACCTATAAAATTGAAACTTTATAGGTTTAATAAGTTCACTGGCGACATCATTTTCCGAGAATTTTGATTATCTGAAATAATTCAGGCCTAAGTTATAAGGGTTTAAAAATACGGCGAAACACTTCGAGAAAAGATAGGTAGTGCCCTCGCGCTTCGCTTGGCTCGTCTTGGCGGGGACACTACCGTGTCCCCAGATGTCGGGAATTTATGCCGTTAAATTAAACAAAAGGCCGACGCGATTTTAATAGAAAACGAGAGGAATTTGCTGATGTGAAAATCTTGCCGAGTTGCCGCTTGAAGATTGAAGCGACCGACTACTCGCGCGACTTTCTTGTTTGAAGACAAGAAAGTCGCGCTAGTAGACTTTCAGAAAAGATCATGCATTTTTTGCTAATGGGGCTTTACTTACCACACCTACATAGTAGGTACCACCGAATATATACTTACGTAATATTTGATAGTACTGAGATCTTCATGTATTAGATCTGCGACATGCCCAAGGTCCATTAATATTGGCTGCAACTATATTGGCTTGCGTATGAAATGAGGTTTTGTTGGAACTTAGAAGCTAAGCTATTCTTGTGAGCTAAGTAAGCTAATTTTGTTCAGCATGGTTACAGATGGATTTAAACTTTGACTGCATTATCACTAATTATATCGTATCATCATATCAGCGTTTTGCTGGTGTTAAATATATATTTTTGGTAAAATAAGTAAGGGTATCAAAGCATTTTATGGTGATCATTATATAATCCCCATAATAAATATTATGTAAATATTCTTCTTCGTCTGAATGTTGCGGCTTCAGGTTGCTGTGGTCAATGACTTCTCCAGTACCCGATCTATTTGGACGCCAATTATCAACTCCCACACAATGCTTGTTGCCGCCAGGAACAGCAGAATCTTCTTGGTTGAAAGAAATTTAGTATCTAGGATCTATTATGAATTTTCCCGGAAAGTTGTTACATTTGTGCATCAGTGCTTGGCAGGAGCAGCTCATGTGCATCGGTGTTTCCGCCTCCTCATTACAGAGTCTGCACATATATTTCAATATACTTTATGTACAATACAATATAGTTTATGTTATGCATGGGTCGATTCAAGTAGTATTCGTAAGTAGGTAGGTACTATTATAGGACTGGTATTTTCGCCGTGCGAAAAGTTATGCCAAACGGAAACCGCAAATCAGGCGTAATTTATTATTTCCTTAGCTCCTTTCAGTGATTCATTTTAAATGTCGAATTTTCCGGTGCAACAAAACTTCCCTGGAAATTCTACCTTGAGATGTTTATTTACATAACTAAGTATAACATTAAACCGTGGCCATATTTTATAAGAAATTGGACGTTAATCGTTCTTTTGAAGAATTATTGGTGGTTCTTGAAACGATGATAGATTGTTTGTTATGGCCATAATTCATGCTTTGTTTCCTAGCAGATAATTAGATAATATTTATTATTATATGAAAATCTATTCCTATCCATCGTATTCCGTATAAATTAAGCTCTATCTCACAAGTAGATGTAAACCAATAGGTGCATTGATGGTTTTTTAAAGGTTTGGGGTTTTAAGTAGTTGGTTCTATTTAGGTAAAGTGATCAAACAATGTTAGTCTTCTCGGAAGGACCTAAAATTCCTATTTATATAGAAAGGACAGTTTAACAAAATCATAGCCTATATAAGTATCTCTTTGATTATAAAAATAATGATAAGTCAAGTGCGAATCGGGCTCGCACACTGAGGGTTCGCACCAATTCCATCATCTGGTATGATGTTGATGATGGCATCTTTAATACCGCCTTTATACATGGCCATCAGACCTCTCAGGCAGGACTACGGGCAGTCTGCAGTCTGCCCTTAGAGATTCTGAGCCTGTTGCAGGTGTGACCATTTTGGTAGTTCAGTAGCCCTATTCTGTAACTCGGTGCCTATCAAAGAATGATAGCCACTAGCAAATGTTTTTCATCCATTGAAGTTTTGCTAAGGAAATGTTATTTTTATTTCATAGCAAACTTTCAATGGATAAAAAACATATGCCAGTGGCTATCATTCTTTGATAGGCACCGAGATACAGAATACGGGCGCTGATTGGTTTTTGAGTAAAAACTCTCCGGTACTTTGACAATATAACAATGCAAGAAAATTCTATTAGAATCAACACCGTCGAAAATAAAAGAAAAAATAATAATTAAGTAAACCTTGGCCCGTTGAGCTGGTCTATGAAGTCAGCGAGCTTTGTTAAAGTAATTACCTACTCAATGCAAGGTTTATTCAGTCCCGCCTGCTCAAGTTTTATATTTTAAGCAAGATCTGGGTAATTAAAAACAAAACGTTTTGTTGGCATCAAAACTAAAAGAAGACTCGTGAAAGGCAAACGTCTTCAGACATTTGAAACGTGTTTAAAACGTTTGGCTGTTGGCAGATTTCGTTTGCCAAAATAGAGATGTGCAAACAACAACATCAATGTTTTATCGACGTGTAACCGATGTTTTACAAAATTGTGTGTGTTCATATCGATGATCGATACTTTTCGTATGCCTACTTTAACAGCAGGGGAAAAATAACCACTTTACCTACCAGTTTCCAAATATTATTATTTAAATAGGTCTATGAGGATCTTTCCACACTATGAATCATGTCACTTCTAGCCCCACCAGGAGTCTAATTTGGTTGTTCTACGGATCTCATTTCTGTTAATTAATTAATCAATTTTATATATTCCCCGCAAAAGTTTAATGTACTTCTGCTTTCTTTTCACAACCTTTGAGTAGAAAACATAACTAGGTATAAGTAGGTATCATTACGTCATTTTTACAATTTTTTATCGGCTTTTCAACTTTTAATGACTAATAAGTTCGATTTCATATGCATTATTTACTCGTAAAACTTGAGGTCAAACTGGAGAGCCAGGAAAAGTTCAAAGCTCAACGCCTCTATATTTCGTTTTCGAACACATTCGATTTTCATCGCGCTCTTTAAGAGCACGATAACAAATATATTCTTGTAAGGACCTATCCGAATAATCAACGGAATATTTTCATGTAGCCTTCAAAAGTTCAATCTAATCTATACCACGCTAAAATAATTTATCGCAAACGGAGGAATCGTATGGATGTTATGAAAACGCGTTTCGAGTCGGTCTTTCTTTTGGAAGCTTAACTTTATTGTGTCAAGTCCCCGGACGGCATAGTTATAACGCCGCTTTGCGCGCGATTCGGTCGTGTCGGCCATCTTGGAAAATCTCCCGCCATTATTTTCGCGCCAAATCAAACTTTTCCTAAATTTCTGTGTTTTTGTTCGAAGACTATTCAGGATATTTCCTGTGTGGGTGTTCCTTAATTAAATAAGGTGTGTTAATTTTTTATTTATGCTGTTTTTAATTACGGTTTTATGTAATATAACTTCAATTAGGTACGATATATGTAAGTACTATTAAAAAATTAAAACTTTAAAATTAATATGCACCATTGGATTTTACGCCTACACCATAATAAATGTTCTCAGCTAGTTAATTCGATCTAATGTTAAGTATCGACGTATAGCCAAAATTTAAGAGAGTACAGTCAGAAAATAAATATTTTTTTTTGTAAGACTTTTTTTTTATAAATTATCGTCGCATCGCACCCTGTATCTCCGTACAAAATATGTTTCTCTACGTAGGATTCGCTTCAACTCCGGAGCAACCTTAGGAGATGTTGACTCAACAAAATGTATACATAATATTATGATATTACATACCGAATAACCAACTGAAAAATAAAATTTACATCAGCTTCTATGTAACGTTAAATTGTTAAATTATAGTAATTTATTAACATAACAAATAATGAAAACCTAGTTATGCAGTACAACTCGTATATGGCTTGTTACTTTTTTGCTGTCGCTGCCATGCATTCTCATTGTCTATTGCTACGGCCGACTTGATTGCATACCTACCGATCGTGATTTATGCTGTCTGTCCGAGCTTACTATGCGATAGGGTAACCAGTAGAGCGGATTTCGCATGTAAACTTTAAATTCACCTTTCCATTCACTTTTCCACAATTTCCACCTCCTCACGATATATCCTAACAATTATGTGATAATTTTTCTTATTAATTATCATTCCTTGCTTTAAAAAAAACAATCAAGCAAGTTTTGACCTGACGATCACTGTTTCTATCGGCGAATCACTGAAGCGCGTCCCCTGAAAATTGAACTATGGTTCCTATATTATGAGACTAAAGTCTAAATCTGGGTTATAGATCTAACCATTGACGAAATACGCTGCGCTAAGAGGACGGGAAAGATGTGACGTATGTTGAAGCCGAAAATTTCTCAAATATGGCGTCGCGTGTCGTACATTTCGGTACCGCTGACAGCACATACCGCTGTCGGTGGCATACATTAGCGCCATTTTACAGTTTTAGGCTTCAGGGCGGAGCCTAAAAATGTATGTGTGACGTCAGTAAGTGCTACTTAATCCTTTAATATGTTTAATCAATGGATCTAACAAATGAGTGGTCGTTGTAAGAAATCTAGGGTTGTCATTGCGGTTTTAATGTTTGAAATAAGGGCCAAGTTACCGTTTGACCATTACCGTTCCTACTGTAAAACCATTACATATTTTTGAGTTAAGGCTTTGGCTAAACAAACAAATGCGTTCGAAATAGTCGGAGTCGAAGATATCAAGTCGAAACACAGTCAAGCTAAATTATTTCTTGTGCTTATCGGATATCCTACTACTTGATTCCTACTACCTCTAGATGGTTCAAATCAGAGTTTTATTGAACTTTTCAAAGATTCAAAGATTCAAATCATTTATTTCATATTGGCCACTACTTGTTAGCACTTATGAAGGTCAAGTAGGTACATATATACTTATTAATAGTGATAACTATTTAACGACTTAAAAACTAAGGTTACGAGGGTTCCAACGCGCCCTGAACTGAGAAGAAGCCCACAACTAACTCAGCCGGGTATTATTTTTTTTTTGCTATCACTATTTCACAATATAATATAAATTAGAACTAGCTATCGTACTTTCATGGATTGATTTCATTTAAGTAATCTTTTATGCTATAATATGCCTTATTTATAAGTTTCGGCTTGACAAAACCTTTGAACTTATTGAGCGACATGTCAAATACACTGGATGGCTGAACTAAGTCCGAGTCCGAACCACAGATATGGACCGAACCCTAGCGAAGAGATGTAGGACTGAGCTTTAACGAATTTATAGCTTTAACGATTCAATTTGAACGGGCGGTTTGTTTTGATAGCTATTAAATTATCGCGGCTTCTCGTAAACCTCGATTGAAGACGAACTAACGATCGTGATTGGCGGATTTAGTGCTAACTATAACTTCGGTTTGTTTTCAGTTCAGTTTAAATTATTTTACACGGGATATTGGGCACTTGTTTTGATTATTTTATCAATATTATGAACGCACGATTTCATAGAAATTTGTAAACTTGCTTGCTATCATCGATTTTCTTAGGATTCGTTCGTAGGTACCGGGATTTTCTCCGTACGAATATGCTTTCCAAACATAATGGTAGATTAAAAAAACTGTTAAGTTTATCATTGTCTGATTGATTAAATTTATCCATTTATTTAATGGATTTGGCACGGATTTGGTAAATTTAGTCCAAGAAAAATAACTAAATATTATGAAGGTATGCGGTAGGTAGACATTGTACTTACAAGTTCAAGACTGGAGAAAATAAATAAAACATTTAAAGGCAATGGGATACGCTTTTACAACAAACTCCCTAATGAAATATAAAACTTATCCCTCAAAAAGTTCAAAGTCGCTGTAAAACGAAAGCTTATTAATAAAGCTTACTATAGTATTAAGGATTACTTACATTAATCAAATCCTTAGGGATGAATGAACTGCTGTAATTATACTAGCTCAATTAGTTTTAAGAGCCTTTGTGAAGTGGTGATAACAGGAAACAAAACCTGGCTGAGATTGTTGTGGGCTTCTTCTCAGTGCAGGGCGCGTTGGAACCCTCGTAAGCTTAGTTTTAAGTCGACTTGGATGTATCGCCATACAAATGTGACAAATATCATATTGACCTATTACAAGAGTCTGTATATTAGGCCTATGTGAAAATAAAGATATTTATTTATTTATTTATTTAACACTTTATTTGTACACCACAAAACATAATACTAAAACTACGAAGTAAAAAAATTAATTAGTACAAAAGGCGGCCTTATCGCTAGGTAGCGATCTCTGCCAGGCAACCTACAGATTATGCCGCGTGGCTCCGGCAGAGTAGAATAGAGTCACCCCCTTTCCTTCCCGTGGGTGTCGTAAGAGGCGACTAAGGGATATCCGAGAGTCACTCTGCCATCCTGTGACTCTCCGTGAGTTCGCTGGCTCACTTTAAAACAAAACAGCCTCCCTGGGGACTTGAGTGGACCCCGGGTGATGTAACCGCCACTCAAAACACTGCACAATTTTACACACGCACATACATGCACACAAACAAATACTCATAAAAACACACCCACAAACTCAATACACAAACTTCTATCACCCACACTTACACATACATGCACATCCCGCATGCATATACACTGCTATACACACTAACACAAACAAAAATACTGTACTATTATACACTATACAACAGGGGACTTAGCCCAAGAAGAAAACTCAAACATGGAAGCGAATGGCAAAACATATATACCCCAGGAGGGTACCGCGGCTGGATTACCCCGCGGAGAATCCCTCACTGAACCTCGTTCAGTCAAGCCCGGCGTATCTGGGGCGGGCTGCTATCGCTCTACGAGTGTAGAAGGAAGTAAGGAAAATAGAGATTCAGATAAGGATAAGACTCACGGACTGACAGACCCGTTCCAAATCAGGAAGACGACCAATAAAACTCCACCAGCTCAAGAAAAACTGGTCTGTTCTCCAAAACTGACGAAAGAGGAGAAGGAAAAAAGATACGAGGAAAATGATGACCCATTTGCGAAGAGAGGTTTACAACGAACACCACCCGGATACACGAAAGTTCAAGAAGCTCAAAGTGATGTAAGAAACTCATCGACAGACAGTGGAAAAAACAACCTTGAAGCAGATCAAACACCAGACAAAAGTGAAGAAGATAAAGATGAAAGACGTCCTAAAAAACGAAAAAAGGTATCTAGTCCTATTGTGATACAGCCTAAAGACATAGAACCATCAGAAGAACTTAAGAAAGTTAAGGAAAAGGTTGAAGAATTAGCGAAATTTACAAAAGAGAACAAAAAAGTCCACCAGGAAGTTAAAAAATTTGCAGCGGATCTAGTAAGCCTAGTGAGACAAACAGTTACAAAATACAAGTATGATATGGTTAAATTCTATGAACTACAAGAGGAATTTAACACTTATAAGATAGACCAAGAATCGCGTGTATCAGCGCTGGCTCAAGAGATAGAAGACTTGAAGATAGACTATGAGAGCAGATTCGAGGAGTTACTGAGTAATGGAAGAGGAACCCCAACTGAACTAGGCGAAACTTCAAACAGTAAGTTTAACCTAAACCAGGAAAACATTACTAATTATGAACAGCTTGAAACGAAGCTAAATCTAGAGTGGACATCAAACAGCTTTACGAATGTCAAGGTAGATCACGGAGATATCTTTAAAGACGTACGCAATAACGTTGTATATTTCTGTGAGGATCAAACAAAGGCGCGATCAAGGATAACGAAAAGGGTACTGAACAGATATCCAGAAATCCTTGAAGGCGATAAAATCATTTGTGAAGGTGGAAGCTATAGTATAATAGAGCAGGCTATAACTCAGTTAACTACTGATGACAATAAGACCAAAAGAAGTAAAGTTATAGCTGTTTTTTATGACCCTGCCAAGCAAAATGGAGAACGACATCAAGATATTTATAAGATATGCCGGAAAATCAAACAACTAACTGAAACATTCGACATGCGCGAAATATCGATTGTCATTCCACAGGGCATGACAATGGATATAATAAGAAAGATCCTGGAGGCAATATTTCATAATACGAAGACAACAGTATTTATGAAAGTAAAGAAGAATAAGACACCAAAAGAAATGAAAGCCATGGTAGGTAGAAAGAGAGAAGAAATAATAGTTATCGAAGGAAATTCAGACTCTTATGCACATGTTTTAAAAAGTTTGAAGCAAGGACTTAAAGGAAGTGATGCGATAGAGAAAATAAATAGAGTAAGGAAAACTAAGAAAGGTGACGTTTTAGTAAAAGTAAAAGATATTGCTACTGAACTATCGAAAACGATAAAAGATATAATACAGAATAAAAAAGTTAAAACACTTACAAATAAGACAAAAAATACTCTGCATATTAAAGACATCGATAGTATCACAGATATAGACGAAATTAGAGCAGCAATAATGGATACAAATAAAATAGAATTTCCAGAGCACCTTGAAGTCAGATCACTTAGACCCATGAAGAATGGAAACCAAATAGCCACGATAGTGTTAGACCAACAGGATGCAGACGAAATAATAGCAATAAATAAAATCAGGATAGGGCTTAGCATATGCCAGGTTCAACAAAGAGTTGAAGTTCTTAAATGCTACCGATGTTGGGCGTATGATCACCTCGCCGCAAAATGCACTGGAGTAGATAGAAGTCAGAAATGTCACATATGTGCGCAAGATGATCATAAAGCTGAAAAATGCACTAATAATGCTTTTTGTCCCCTTTGTAACAATAAAGGACACCGAGCAGGTAGTGGTAAATGTAAACTATTTCAGCAAGCCCTGGCTAAAGCCAGAAAGAGCCATACACAAAGGAGCTTGGAGATAAATAGATAATAGCGTTCAATATTCTACAACTGAACGCAAACAGAAGTGTTAGTGCCCACGATATGGCCCTGATTGTGGCGTCAGAAAAGCAATGCGATTTTATAGCCATGAGCGAACCCAATATCGCAAAATGCAAATCTAACAATAAACACTCATACGTCAGTGAGGATCTAGGTGCCATGATTATAAATTTCAGTAAAAGATATGACGTTATTGGGTATCGCTCAGTAGGCTGTTTTATCTGCGTTGAGACTAAGGAGGTTTCTCTTTATAGTGTATACGTAAGCCCTAATAAATGTACTCCTGAGAGGTTTCTAAAATATCTAGAAGAAATACAGCACGACATCAGGGCATTAAAGAACCCTTCAAACAAAGTCATCGTGACGGGAGATTTCAATGCCAAGCATACGTGCTGGGGAGGCAATCTTACAACAAGAAGAGGAATTGAATTACTAGAATGGGCTCACTCCTTAGAATTAAATATACTTAATGACGCTCAAGTACCAACCTGTATACGCCCAAATGGGACATCATATATTGATATGACTTTCGTAAACGATGAAGTTCTTGAGAAAAATGTAACATGGACAGTATTGGAGAATGAAGTTTCTATGAGTGATCATAGAATTATTATAACTGACATTCCGGAGAAAAGAAAAGCAGCCTCTGTAAGGTATACACTAGGGAAAACAGACATAGAGGCTTTTAATTTGACATTTGAAAAAAGTGTAAAAGAGCGGGAAATAAACTATGAAACATGCGACTTAGCACTTCGTGAAGCATACAAAGAAAGCACTCCGCGAATAAAATGCGATGATAATTACATGCTGCCTTATTGGTGGACAAAAGATATACAAGAAAAAATAAAAGAAACTAGAATGAGAAGAAGAAAGTTCCAGAAATGTAAGAATAAAGATAAAAGAGAAGAATTAAGACAGGAATACAAGGCGTGTAAAAATGAGCTGAAGTGTGAAATAATCATGGCGAAAGCACATAAATGGGATAGCATATGTGAGGATTTAGAGGAAGATATTTTTGGTTGTGCTTATAAAATCGTTAAAAATCAATTGCAGTTACCTAACCCAAAAACAACTCTACTGCTTGAAGATAAAATTAAGGTCTTTAACGAGCTCTTTATTCCATTTCAAGGCAATTTGCTGCAGAAGGAGAACTTAGATGAGGAGAAAGACAAGCTGGAAGACTTAATATTTTCAGAGGAAGATGTAAAGAAGGCTGCAGGAAGAATAAAGAGTGGAAAAGCACCTGGTCCTGATTTGATACCACCTGAAATCATAAAGCAAGTAATACTAAAATATCCTCTATACTTTACTCAGCTTTTCAACGGGCTTTTAAAAGCGGGTACCTTCCCAGGGGGTGGAAAGTTGCCAAACTTATTCTAATAGATAAGCCTAAGAAGTCTGTAACAGAAGCTAAGAAATATCGACCAATATGTCTGATCAATGTCCTGGCAAAAGTATATGAGAGACTATTAAATACTAAATTGATGCAGGAGATTGATCGTAATGGAGGACTTCATGAAAATCAGTACGGGTTCAGAAAAGGAAGGTCGACAGTAGATGCAATAAAACATGTTGTTAATATTGCAACACAGGCAAAAAAACAAAATAAATGGAGCGGACTGATCCTGGTGGACGTCCGTAATGCATTTAATACGGCGAATTGGCCTAAGATAATAAATAAACTTAAAGCCAAAAATGTTAACAAATTAATAACAAATAGTATTGTCGACTACCTGGATCATAGAGCCGTTCAACTACAAAAGGATTCAGTATCAAGATTGGAGGGGGGTTCCGCAAGGCTCTGTCCTTGGACCCACCTTATGGAACATCTATATGATGACATCATGTCAATTGAAGTGCCGGAAGGAGTCAACCTGATATGCTATGCGGATGATCTAGCTGTATCGGTGACGGCTAATAGCGCAGTAGAGCTAGTCAGGAATGGCAATGAAGCCCTATACAATATAATGCTATGGATGACGCACAATAAACTGGAAATTGCCCCTGAAAAAACCGTGGCTATTATTTTCAATAGAAGGCTGAATGAAAACAATGTCTTCAAGTGCGGAACTACCCTTGTAAAACCCGCTGCTACTGTAACCTACCTTGGAGTAACTCTGGACTCGCGTATTAACTTTGGAAAGCATTTAAATTCTGTGTGTGAAAAGGCCCAAAAAACAATTAAGGCACTCAGCACAATGTTGCCTAACACGCGAGGACCAACATCTCGAAAAAGGAGGACCTTAGCGCTAGCGATGCAATCCATAGTACTATATGCGGCACCAGTCTGGGCATCAGCTATGGAAAAGGAGGTACACAAGAGGATAGTCTAAGCACTCAGCGGATGTTGGCACTTAGAACCTGCTGTGCGTACAAAACCACATCTACTGATGCTGCTTTTGTACTGGCGAACCTCATCCCGGCTCATCTCCTGGCTAGGGAAAGAGCCGATACCTATGGCCTCAAACTGCCGGAGGAAAGAAGATTGGCTAGAGAAAAGACCCTTGAGACCTGGCAAAAAGAATGGGATCAATCTACCAAGGGCCGATGGACACATAGACTAATCGGATGTCTAAAGACCTGGACCAACAGAAAACACGGGGAAATGACTTTTCGTATGACGCAGTGCTTTACAGGGCACGGGGTGTTCATGCAGTACTTAGCACGAATAAAGAAAAAAGACAGCTGCGAGTGCAGATACTGTATGGACCCTAACGATAATGCAGAGCATACTGTTTTCCACTGCCCACGCTTCGCTCTGGAAAGAGAGAAGGTTGCAAGGGAAATAACTGCAGACATTTCCGTGGGAAATCTTGTATCGCTCATGACACGAAGCAGAAAAAATTGGCATACCGTGCAAAATTTCATGGAGGAAATTATAAAGATAAAGGAGGGAGATGAAAGGAAAGATAGCTAGATTAGACAAGCGGCAGTGGTGGTAGGCCTAATGGCGGGTACATCACTGCTAGGAGCCAGGAGGGGTTTTTTAGTCGGTAAGAGTCCGGCACAGCGTCCATGAGGATTTTTCCCCTCCTTTGTAAAAAAAAAAAAAAAAAACCTACAGATTAGGAAAATACAGAGAAACCACGGACTGCAGGTGGTGCAACACTACAATAATTATACCTAAATTCAAATAAGTACATACTACTACATACACTAGATTACACAACTAAAAATAATAAAATAAATATAAATATTAATAAATATTAAATAAAATAAAAAAACTAATATATATATACTGAATACCAATACTAATAATACAATAATTATAATATATTATGTATACAATCTGTTATGTTACAAATAAACAAATAATACTTAGTCGTCATTAAGTAGCCAGAGTTGCAATATAATGCTTTTTTACAGCGTTTTTAAATATTTTGAGGGTTTTCGATTGCCGTACCTCTAAGAGAAGTGCATTCCATAAAATAATTGCCCGCACATTGAAAGACTGCTCATACATCTTAGTTTTATGGGGGGGCATTGTGAGCGTTAATGTACGAGACGGTCTTAGGTCAGAATGCACTCCAAGAAATTTAAATTTCTCCTTCAGATAGGACGGCGTTCTAGGATTATATAATACACAGTACAGAAGAGAGAGAACATGCAGATCCCGGCGACGTCGAATAGGGAGCCAGTTGAGCTTCTGTCGAAATTCAGATATATGGTCATATTTGCGCAGGCTAAATATAAACCGAATCGCAAGATTTTGGAGACGCTCAAGTTTATTAAGCTGGTCTTCAGTAAGATTGAGAAAGCTTGCATCCGCGTAATCAAGGATAGATAGAAGGAGAGTTTGTGCTAACATAACCTTGGTCGGAATTGGAAGGAATGATCGCAGCCGCCGCAGTGAGTTCATAGCAGCAAAAGTTCTCCTGCTGACTTCTTTTAGATGCGTGGACCAAGATAGCTCACGATCCAAATGTATGCCAAGGTCTTTAACCGTGTCACAGTAGGGAATAGCAACCCCATTAAATTTTACAGGAAGGAGATTTGGCCAATCAACTCTTGCGATCATCCCAGGGCTACCAATAATAATGGCTTGAGATTTAGCAGGGTTGACCTTAAGTCCAAACTGACAGCTCCAATCAGAGATAGCAGCCAGGTCCCTGTTGACGGTGGAGATCGCAGAGTTAAGCTCATCAAGAGGAGAAGAGCGATAAATTTGGATATCGTCTGCATACATGTGATAGAGAGAAGAGATATTACGAGTTATAGAGTTAATGAATATAGCGAAAAGTAAAGGAGACAACACGCCACCCTGAGGTACCCCAGCCGTAACATCACACCAAGACGAAAACGATTCATCCACCCGGATGCGCTGTCGTCGGCCTTTGAGGTAGCTCCGAAACCAGTCTACCGCTGATGGAGATATGTTAAATGAACATAGCTATGTACAAAGATATGTATTTTGAAATTTTTCTACAAAGCCTCTACGACTTCGTAGCTGTTTATCTAAGTTGATGTGAAGTGGCGCTGCGACGTAGTCGTAGGAACTATTGGGTATTCAGGGGGTAGAATTACGAGTACATAAACAGGGTGTATAAACTATATAGTACCTACATTTTATTTTTCGCGATTTGAAGGAGCACACCACAGGTGTGCCCGCGAAATTCAAATTTTTGTGGTTTTTCGCGATTTTTAAGCTGATAAGACGTAATAGGCTTATGGCAGTCAAATTGCGATAATCCCAAGATCATCTTCACGTATTTATATAAAAATCTCTGCTTGAAAGTGTCGAGTTAAAGAAATTAATCCGTGCGAGTTGCTCAGTTAAAACTCTTTACTCGGACTAATTTCCTAGGATAGACATTTTTATGCAAAATTTTTGATATAAACATGTAAATAAGTAACTGCCATTCTCGCAAAATGACTGCCATAAGCCTATTGTGTAATTAGCGTACAAATTGCAAAAAACCCCGAAAATTTTGAATTTCGCGAGCAGACCTATTGAGTTCGCCTTAAAAATACTTAGGAACTGACTTTACGTTATTTCTTCGAGAGTCAATCGCATAATGGCCTGCCTTGCAATTATAATACTACAGACTTATCTGATAGTTTGAAAAGAAGTCTGAGTCTTGGTAACCAAATGTTTCCAAATTACTAACTTTATCTCATCGAATATCGTATGTATGTAAAAGGTGATCTCATAAAAAGTTATTATTTGCTGACACTCGATTTTGCCAATACAGACGTCGTACGTGTGCAGCGCTGGTACATTTTTGTTGTGTGTTATGGTTTATGAGCTCGTAAAAAGCTTCGCCAGCCTCTGATGTGTGTCCAACTACTAATGTTTCACAAGAACATTATTATAATAGTATGTAAGATTTTCTGAGTATCCTCGTATTCCATTGACTTATTAATAAATCTATGTCGTATTCTAAGAAGGTTCAATACCTGAAGGGGTTCGCCAGTGAGGTGGAGTATCCCCTTTCGTAATAGAAGGTTCTAGCGAAGAATATATGCTTTAGTTTCGTTAGATTATTTATTGTGAACTCGATACAGAACACTTATGTTATTATTTTGCTGAATTAGCGATGTAATTAAAGATCGCGGTTGACCGACGTGTAGGTAGCGACTTGGAATACGATGTACTGGCGCGTTGTGCAATGTCGCGCACTCAGCAATTTTGTCAGGTCACTCGCCTCGCGGCGCGGTTGCAAGCTAATACTACGGGTTTCACCCGAGTATGCTTGTGAATTTAACGTATATAAAAATGTGGATGTTTGTTTATTGGTGTGAATGTGATTTAGTGTTCTGTATGTGTTTGTGTGCTGAATTATGGTTGTGAGTAGCCTACAATACCTATTACCTATAACCTACCTAACATATAACTTTATCATAACACTACAGGTTTTTATGATATAAGGATTATTCATTGCAAGTTCACCTGAAGGGAAGTGAAGATGTTACGGAAAATGTTATCATACCAATTTGGAAGGGGAACGATTACTACACAGCATCGTAGCGAAACACTTAAATCGCTTGGCCGCCAGCGATAAGGTAACCAGTCGCGGCACAAGCCTCCCAAGTCCCAACAGACCAAATCTAGAACAATTTCGAAATTATGAAATTCTGAACTGACCATGCCGGAAATCGAACCCGGCACGTCCTCCGTTATTCTAAATCAACGCACGCGCCTATTGCGCCAGGGAATTCATCAAACCTCTTCTTTTTACACGTCTGGCCAAAAAAATTAGTGTTATGTTTTTAGGATTCATGTATGTATGAATGTGAGTTTCTTTATTCCACCATAACTTCTGAACGGCTAAACTGATTTGGACACATTCCGAGTAACATAGGCTATATTTTTTTTTTTTGGGAAAAGTGGTTTTACGGTTTACCACAGGGCAGTCGTGTTTATTAATTTTAAAATTATTTACTTGTTCTTCTCTAACATACATCTAAGGTATGAGATCTTGAATGATTGGTACTTGGTGTTTGATAGTTGAATTATACTTAATCAGTCATGAGTCATGTATCTGACTTGGTACAGATACGAACGCAATTTTCATACCGAGATTAATGACTCAGGGAGAATCAAAGATTCCCAGAAAAATTGTGTAAACGAATACAAAAGTATGGAAATTCCTGCGGGATGAGTTTTATGTACTTCGCTCGTCCGGGGCGGGACCGGACTTGCATCGCTACCGGGAGCGGTGTCTCATACCCGCTTGAGTAATCTGATACTTGACGACCGAATGGCGCAGCGGTGGTGGACCACTGTGTCGATTGTTCGATTTTGTGGTCGTTTGTTCGATTCCCGTAACTGGAAAATGTTTGAGCGGTAATGTTTTCCCAGTGTCTGGGTGTTTTTCTATAATATTGTATTTATGTAAGCAGTTACCTCCATATATAACAGTTCAGTTATATCCATAACACAAGATATCGTTTACTTTGTGACTAGATTGCAATGTGTTATGTCCAGATTTATGATTTATTTATTTTATGTAGGTAAGTATAAAGGAACGGAACTCTACACAGAATGAGTATAGGGTCCACGATACACGGTTGATAAGCGATTTTTGAGAAAATTTTATAGAGAGCAGGCATGCTAATTTCATCAATAAAACATAAGTAGTGTGAGTAATATTCATAGAATATTTTTTGAAAAGCCAGAAGTCGGCCTAGGATATTTGGAACTCTTGACCCCCCCACAGACGCAGATTTCCATAGCTACTCCAGAGCACCTAAATCGCATTAAAAGCTTGGCGCTACGCTCTTATTATTAATTGTTTATTAGCGCTTTCTTAGCCTCCCCCGCTTTTAAAACTTGGATAGACTTAGAAGGAGTTTGGGAAAAGAAAATCTCCACAACAATTCAGCGCTATCTCAGCTTAGTACCCCCAGCTGCTGCAGAAACGGAGATAATTCAAAATATTATGAAGCCCTGTTTTGAATGTCTGCCAATATGTAAATAAACCGACGCGCAAGGAAATGCGGACCAACTGCAGCGGGCAGCCGTCACAACACTAAGATGATCCATTTGATGGAGACCAGATTAATACTTATCGTATTATCAAGGTAGACCTATTAATAGGGACTCTTATTCATGTCTACGTTTATATAATATACTAGCTGTTGCCCGCGGCTCCGCCCGCGTGAATTACGATTTTTTTACATAATATACCTTCCTACTGGAATTCCTTGATTTTTCGCGGGATTCTGGTGTGATGTTGTACAGAAACCTGTTCTTACTTTGCACGGGTTATCTTGTGGTGATTTTGAAAACTCCTTTTTCATAAAGTTTCAATATCTGGGTGACCGAGCTTCGCTCGGTGGCCAATAGATGGCAGCAGTAGTCATATTTTTTTTTGGTAAATTCTACATTTTCTAAAAATAAATCCTAGCTAGATCGATTTATCGCCCCCAAAACCCCCTGTATACTAAATTTCATGAAAATCGTTTCAGCCGTTTTCGAGATCCAGATTATATAGAAATATATATACAAGAATTGCTCGTACGTAGTTGAAAGATCAAAAGGACGATTTTAACTGTCGATATTTCGACCCAGTGGCACGACTTGTACCAATGTATCGAAATATCGACTGTTAAAATCGTCCTTTTCATTGTGATTTTTATTCTGAAACCGCGAAATATGCCAAAAATTATTAAACCATGTGAAAAGTTGTACTGGTGGTAGAACTCTTCTTTCAGAGTTCGGCCGGGTAGGTACCACTGGGATAAATTACTCTACTAACAATATTCCCCAGCCCAACATAATATAAGAGTCTTTTAAAAATCTTTGCTTCATCTCAATACAATCCAAAACATCAGAATGGACAATGGCTATATATTTCCTTACGTATAAAAAGACCTTAGATGACAGTCAGTCGGTTAGGATCGATAAGACCTAAGAGTTAAAAATATTTGTGAACCATTATCTTACCCTTTCCATATTGCGGATGATAAAGTTTAAATCTGTTCATGTCTTAACTCTTAACAGTGCCATCTTAATATAAAGTCAGGAAACAGTAAATAACATGACAGTTAATTTTTATTTATACTTTAGAAAGATTTAAGGTATTCATCAAGTCAACCAAAAACACAAGCACTTTAGTTATCAAGTCAATTGAAAATAAACAAAATAGACAGTCCTGCTAAAAATTTAAGACAAAATCCGCCGAGATGCTGATGTGAGAAATGGTGGCTACAAATTATCTGACAGGTTGCCCCGATCTAATTTGTTTATCGTACAATTCTGAAGATTTCGCAATGAAACCAAAGCCGTGCCGGTTCCACCCGTCGAGGGGGAGGCGATATTAATAATTTCTTCTCTTCAGCAATGTATTGGACCAACTGATCAACAACTCAAAAAGATATATTGTATTGTGGAAATTACCATGATTTAAATGTGTGATAGTAATTTGTTTTATATTAGCGCATTGTAGCACTCTGTTAGGTTTCATTTCTAAAATTCACTATCGCACTGAAATCGTACGTAATGCTTAGGGTGTGCTAATAGGCACAGGGTTTTCTTGGCTTCGTTACGTCTCTAACAATGATTTCGTGAAACAAATACAAAAATTGAAGTACCATTTATAATTTATTAATAAACAAGTTTTAAAAATGATTTCTGTAATGATTAACTTAGGTCACTTAAATTTTTGAGTTTGTTCCGATCAACAGCTCAGAGTTAGTCTCGAAAAATAAACAGTTTAAAAGTTTTTCAGAGGTTTCTGTAAAACTTTTCAACATAAGAAGACCTTGGTTGATATTACTAATGACATTTGTATAAAAGCAAAAAAAATTTTGAATTTTTTTAGGTAGGTATGTCCTCTTTTAGATGTATCGCTCTGTATTTCACAACGTCTTCCAAATGGTGGCCCAGTTTTTGTCCCGCGTTCATGTTTAATTAAATCGCTGGGCGGAATCCGGGATTGTAAGATCGAACAAAGGCGAGCCAACGAACGGTTAAAATTAAATCGTTTTAGTACAACATCGACATAACTATCTGCTTTATATAGTTTCGTATAACGTTTTATCGCGCGTGATAGATTCGTATTTATTTTGGCACGAGATCATATGAGTAAATTGACACCGGAAATTATTTCGTCGAGAGGAAATTTATATAAAAACAAAATTAAAAGATCGGTCTCTGGTGTTCTAGTCGTATGATGGGAAATAAAAATAATTGTAGTCCAATCTTACATGGAATAGGTCAAAGATTTAAATCTTTGGAGTAGGTTCTGTAGGTATTAGGTAGAGATATATCTAAGTACTTAAATGGCATGTAGAAAATTGCAATTCAGAGCATGAAAGTGAAGTATCTGGAATATGTGCTAGCCAACCTAATACTAAATTGAGCGTTTCTTTTATTTTGCAAAAAATAGTTTAATTACGATGGTCGATGTATGTAATTACTCCTTCTCTCTCTCTACTCTCTACACTCTGTTTAAGTATCTAAACGCTTTTTTCTTCACCTTTGTTTCAGATCACTCAGCGTCATCTGATATGAACAAGAAATCTCATAAAAAGAAGGTTGGTTTCATTTTCACCCATTATTAAACTATTTCATCATACAAAAAGCCCTACGGAAATACATGATTTTGAGCTTTAACGTTAAGCAGCTGGTTATTCGATCTTCGATTCAGTTCAGTTATGCGATTCCTTTAAGACTGTTCTGAAAATTAAAGCTACAGATTATTTTCAAAATTAATTAATTTCCAGTAGTATTTCAGTCAAGTTGGGACAACCATCCACTATCCATAACCCAATCAACCTCGCGGTTATGAGGGCCAAATCGCGGGAGGGTTTGGTCCTCGGTTCGGTACTAGCCCTTGGCCCGTTAGGTACTATTATGGTATTCCATGCCTTGGCTTGGCGGCGTTCCCGGGACGCCTTCTTGACTCCCTACAAATTGTTTTCTCTCGCTCCTTTTCAGTCAAGTAATTCAGGTGCTTTTATTATCCAGACCTGGATTAAAATCAAGACATGGAGTACTGGCACGCCAACCCCGCAGACGGCTTCAAATGTTGGCGCGGGCCACTTGATGCGTAATTGATGGCCCTCTATCACCGCCAGTGGCCCGCGCAATAACGTTACTATTTATTCCTTTTAATGAGACCTACTTACATCGCAACATTGCAACGATGTAATTGTTGCGATGTTGAATAACAATAGGGTTTAATGACTCCCGCTAATCTTGTAATAGCTGCAGAGTTACGAGTAGTTAAAAACTTCTGCCCCGTAGAAAAGTTTTGAGACCTTTCGCAGTTTCGGAAAAAAAATGGTTTTTGGAATGAAAGACGTGGCACTCTGGCAGTGCCGGCCGAAATGAAAACTCACAGAGGTGTTGGTTACGGAACAGTGTCGCGATTAAATGGGGTTTTCCCATCTCAAACAGAGGTGTTAGTTATGATACCAGTGGCAAGAGTTCAATGGTTTGTTCCCCATTTCAAAAATGTCCAATACACCTAAAGATTTCGCTTAAGGGGATTTATTGAATTTATTTTTGTCTTTGTCACTCTCACGGATAAGTTGATGGGTGCGACATGCAGCGTCGCGGAAGAATATAACAGAAAAACGACCTTTTACCTAATTTCTCTTTAACTAAGCTAGTTATCAAAAATCTGTTTCTCATCGTTTTTAGATATTATTATTACCGCCACATTAAAACAAAAATTACATAATTACACCCATTGTAGTTTCGAAAAAAAAGAAGAAAAACTGAGATTTTGGAGCAACTTTTGGGAGAACTTTCTATCGAGAAAATTTTATCTAATCGTGTTTCTGCTTCTCAACGATTTTAAATTAAAGACCCAAAATACATGACGTATTAATTTAAAAGTAATAATTGTTTTTATAGTTTTTATACAAAACTTCACTAAAGATCGCTTAAATATGGCTTCTACGCTGTTAAAAAAATAAACATTATATACAGAAGTGTCAGTTACGGTTACAGTGTGAGGTGTCGGTTACGGTATCGTAGCGAGTTCAATGGTTTTTACCCTTAACAAAAATGCCCATTACTCACCTAAAGAAGATTTCGCTGCAATTTTGATCAGTTGGTGTCGAATCTTAGGTTGCATGCCTGTTTCTACAAAATTTTCTCAAACGAACAGAAAAGGGGAGTACCTACTAGCAAAGGTTCACCGAATTAGTAGGCAATTTTATATCGTTTGCTTTTATTATACCGACCTACCTTAGGATCGATTCTGTATCGTGCAGTTATAGTTACCCTCCCTAACTGGGTTATTAGTTATTACTTATTAACTAGGAAAACGAAGGCAAAATCATATTTTTGTTTTCTTTTTGCGCAAGGTAGCAACAAGCACGATATGTTGACATGATGTGAGTGAGGGTAATTTTAATAACAAACTGAACGTTACAGCATCAGCCCACTCTACAGTGCAGCAATCAGGGATATAGATTTGGCACCAGCACTCAGCGTGTCAGGCCTCAGCTTGTATAACGTAGCCGTATCTGAGTCGAACATGATGCCACATCGATCGAATGTGTCGCTGACAATGTTCCTCCTAAATTAGATTAGTAGGTAGGTATAATTTTAACAGCACAGATCCCCTTAAGGCGAACTCAACACGTCTGCCTGCGAACTCAAAATTTTCGTGGTTTTTTGCAATTTGTACGCTAATTACACATAATAGGCTTATGGCAGTCATTTTGCGGGAATGGCAGTTACTTCTTTACCTACATGTTTATATCAAAATTTTTGCATAAAATGTATATCCTAGGAAATTAGTCCGAGTAAAGAGTTTCAAGTGAGCAACTCGCAAATCTCGGAATAATTTCTTTAACTCGAGCCTTTTAAGCAGAGATTTTTATATAAATACGTGAAGATGATATTGGGATTATCGCAATTTGACTGCCATAAGCCTATTACGTCTTATCAGCTTAAAAATCGCGAAAAACCACAAAACATTTGAATTTCGCGGGCACATCAGCTGTGGTGTGCTCCTTAACCGTAGATCAGTCGTAATTTTGGTTTACATTGGTATCCATCCATCCAGCAGCTTTAGCCAAATTACTCATCTTTTCCATATCTATAATTGTTCTTTGGTACGCTTATGGTACGAAATTCAAAAAAATTATGCGTATTTCGTTTAAAAAAAGGTTTTTCGTAACATACTTCGCAGAGATATATAAGTCATATGACTAGAAATGGTCTTCAAGTCTCTAACCTTTGGCATTTTACAATAGAGTTAAAGAAACGTAACAAATTCATCTTTAAAATACATTTAATTACAGGCTTAAAATGAAATATACCTACCTAACTTACGATAACTTATACTTACAGTTATTCGGTTTACATTTTGTTCTGGAACGTCATAGAGTTTATTTCGTAAAGAGGAATAAAATGACTAAAACCTCCGCTTTTGATCGATATTCATCAGATTACCAATTCCAAAGAATTGCCTACATTATTTTAAACGGGCAATACGTTTGTTTATAATTCGGTATTTGTTTATTTGCCTTGTCGTCTTGCAAACGATCAATTTCGGCCTCTGGCTCGACGGCGAACGATTAACCTAATTGGCTTTTCTCTTCAAAATACACTTTCGCAAGCTTGTGCAAATCGCTAAACATCAGTGTTGTGGCATTGACTCGACTTTACAATCCTACACATCATCATTATCAGCCTATTAATGTCCCGATCTAGTTCACAAGCTTTTTCTCTTTTCCTGCATCTTGTTTTTTTGGTTCCGTACCCAAAGGTTAAAAACGGGACTCTATTACTAAGACTTCGCTGTCTGTCCGTCCGTCCGTCTGTCACCAGGCTATCTCTTGAACCGTGATAGCTGCAGACTTGATATTTTTTACCACAATTTGCAAATAAATGAAATTCTATTTCTATTTCTTTGTCATTATGAGCGAAATAATGTAAATCATTATGTTATTGCAATGCTGATAAACAAGGTATTAAGCTTACAAGATGTAATCTATTGCAGATCTCCTGCCCAGAATCATTATTAGTTTCTATGCTGACCCTAATCTCGAGGGAAAATCGTCACAGAAAACTGTCGATTGCTAAAAAACGTAGTCTGCGTAAAAGCCACGTGATCAATTTAGCGATCGAATATGTCATTCTCATACATTATTGACATTTCCTTCCATTTGAGCGATCGTCAGCTGTCGATGTTTCATCATGGCTGCGTCTGCAGATAAAAACCTAAGCCTGCCCCTAGATTGTGAAGGAAAACCGCATTCATCGTTATCGTAATCATTTACAAATTCTGCCCGCTGATTGGTTCCATGATTTTCGATTTTCGTCAGCTAATCGGGGGACAAAATTTTCCTACGATTAACATATCGATGAATACGTTTTTCTTACGCAATCAGATCCCTGGTTACCGTAGTAATTGCCGTATCTACATAAAACGACAGTTACTGAATACTGGGTCTATGTGAACAGTTGAGTCACTCAGTCACTTATTATTTGAACTTGCCATTGAGTTATACATTGAATCACGCACAAATTTCAGAAATTAATAGTACATTTGACTAATTACTCTGCCCACGTTAATGTTACACGCAAATTATTCACAAGTATGAAGATTTATTCATTAATCTGTTACACCCGGCGTGTTTGTCGCGACAATTTCACGCGAATCATTACTCGCTGCCAGCGCCTTGCCACTTGCTGCTTGCCGGCTGCAAATAGATGAACTTGCTGTCTCCGACCAAGGGCTAGTTAAGGAGCACACCACGGCTGTGCCCGCGAAATTCAAATTTTTCGTGGTTTTTCGCGATTTTTAAGCTAATAAGACATAGTAGGCTTATGACCGTCAAATTGCGATAATCCCAATATCTTCTTCACGTGTTTAAGTATATAAAAATCTCTGCTCGAAAGTGTCGAGTTAAAGAAATTAGTCCGAGATTTGCGAGTTACTCACATTAAACTCGATACTCGGACTAATTTCCTAGGATACACATTTTTATGCAAAGATTTTGATATAATCATGTAAAAATGATACTGCCATTCTCGCAAATTGATTGCCATAAGCCTATCATGTCTAATTAGCGTACAAATTGCAAAAAACCACGAAAATTTTGAATTTCGCGGGCAGACCCGTTGATTTCACGTTAAGGACGATATCACATAAACATAATCTTCTACTTATATTTAAAATACAAATAAATGAAAATAATCTTCTTATATTTTCTATGCACTAATATTGTACTAATCGTTATAAGGCGTATAGGCGCAGCTGGTTAAAGGCCTACCAGGCAAAAACGCACCGCCAAGCGATTTAGCGTTCCTTTGCAATAGGTACATATATCCTTTAGAGTACCTACACATACAGGTCCCTTTAGAATATACATAGGGACAACCCTGCACCACCCATGGGCCATGGGTCAATCAACCTCGCGGTTATGGGGGCCGAATCGCGGGAGGGCGCCCGTTCGGTACTTGCTCTTGGCGTGTTCCCGGGGCGCCTTCTTGACTCCCTATATATGACCATTTAGACTTTAGAGTGTAGGATTTTTAGAGTTTAGTTGAGGATATAGTTTATAGGATTGTTCTTGCGGGCGCCATCCAGGTAGATACCTAATAAACTACTAGATACCACGGTGTACCTACCCACCACTAGTCGCTACGGACTAGTGTATCGTATTACCACAGTTTGAAGATTTATAACACCTTTAAACTGTGGTGATTATCTAGTGTGTTTCGTTTTGAAGGGCCCTATAGCTGACGCATTCACTACAGAATAAGCAGATACAGGCAAATCTGGTTGAGTGAGAGTTCAAGGGACCGAGGTGATTTATTAGAGATATGTTTTATTAGAAGAGCAAAAAGACGGAACCGGCAAATACTCTCGCTAATAGAGTTTTCTCGCTTAGGTACCCAGTTCTCACTTAGGTACTCGTTCGACTGAAATCTGAAATCTTCCTTTGCATTCACGATATGTTTGGGGGTGCAGACAGAACAGTTATCTCTGCTATTGGGAAGCGAAAGCAATGGACAGAGCTCGATGGAGGAATCTTTTGGAGCAGGCCCGGGCCCACAAAGGGCTGTAGCGCCGTTGATGATGATGATTACTCGTTCGACTGTAAAAGTGGGGAGAATTAAACGCAACAACTACAGCGCGATGAACAAATTACAGCGCGTGGCATGATATTGCAATGCCAAGTCGTGGGACGCATTGCATCTGACATGGGTATCTTTTTATAATGCATCTTTTTAACCGACTTCAAAAAAGGAGGAGGTTCTCAATTCGTCGGAATCTTTATTTTTTTTATTTATGTATGTTCACCGATTACTCGAAGACGCGTGGACCGATTTGAAAAATACTTTTTTTTGTATTACATATTTTGTAACTAGAAAGCAGGTTTTGGCTGCGCTCACATTCTGCTAAACACTAGTTGTCCTGTCCGTCAGCATCCGACGAGGGTGATGACAGCGCATCATCAAACCCGCTTCAAACACCTATAATTAGATCTAATGGTAAACAAATACGTTAGCAACTAGGTACTTAGTTAGCAAATGTGATGCATACCTACAAGAAAAGAAAATGGTATGGAAATTAAAATTATTATTAATATTTTTTTCGTGACAAAAAACTAAAACTTACTTAACTTTTGAAATGGAAATATCTATTCAACTCGCGATACTAACCGTAACCGACATCTCAGTTTGAATTTACACTTCTGTCACTGCTCCTAAGAAGGCTAAGATGCCACGTCTTTTTAGGGTTCCATACCAAAATGGTAAAAATAGAACCAATTATGATGAGACTTTCTCTGTCCGTCACACTATATTATCTAATAATTGTATACACGATGACTTAGGTTTTAGACGATGTTCATTGAATGATGCATTAAAGCTTTTTAATGGACAACTAATGCAACTACGGAAACCTACCTAGCGCGTGGCCTAACACGCACCTGGCGGGTTTTTTACCTATAGGTACTACATTGCCCATTGGCATATAAATCTATGGACCGCGGGCCTCGGGTGTAGTGCAAAATTCACAAAAAAAGTGTCCCGAGAAAACCTATACAAACGAGGATACATGTGTATTTTTATAAACAAACTAAAAAATTGTAATTTATGTCTTAAACCTAGCCTAATTTTGCTTAAATGCAATTGGAACTCTTTTCGCGTTTTAGATAATATTTGGTTCGGACACTTTTCGGTGCTGACCCGAAATAAGGTAATAATTAGTATTTAGTATCTAAAGAATCTTGCACGCCCATTCAAGCTGTAAGCGCTAAATATCGAATCTAAGTACTGAAATAAAAGTAAATAATGAGTCACAACGAAATAATAAATAAAATTAAAAGCTTTTGAACGGATTCCAAGATTCGGTCGGATGAGAACAATAGAATAGAATGGTGTCGTTTAGCGTTTAAAAAGCGCGGTTACACGCTCTGCCAACTACATTTTCTGCTATTCATAGAACTCGCTACACCGGGTGTTCCGAAAACGAACATTGTTAGTAGAAATACTACACACATATGGGAATGCTGTACAGACATAGATTATGTCAAAGCAATCGTCACAGCAAGTACCTAGCTTAAATGGAAAGAAAAAAAAATATAAATTAAATTTAAAATCTCCTATAGCTTGTCATTTAACGGTTAGGTATACTAAAGATTCTTTACATAATTTTGGAAAAGAGCTGATACTCTCACTGCTGAACCGATATTAAATTATTATTAACCATAAATGGAAAAATTGCATTGAAATCGGTCTATCCGTTCGAGAGCTACGATGCCACAGACAGATATCAACGTCAAACATAAAACACCCCTCTTTTTGCGGAGAATGAGAGTTAGCACGGAAGTCACGTGATCAAATGAAATGTCAATCTCATATACAGGGTTATTTTAAAAATACCAAATCGCTCTCGGCCCGTAGTTACTTATATTAACACAAACAACTTTTGTTCTACGACTCTTTTTTTAACTCGATATTTTGAGAAATATCAAATTTTCAACATTTTACACAGATACTCTACCCGTAACTACTCTTTACATTGTACATGTATACCTACGTGCTACATTTTTTTTATTTCGTTCCATTTGAATTGATGATGATCTTTAAATATTATGTCATATCAATACGTCTGCAGGTAAATTTTTTTTTAATGTATTCACATACTCGTAATACAACCAATAATGTAATGCTAGTGAACAAATAAATAAATAAATAAAAATAAATAAATAAACAGTGGACAACATCACATACATTGCTCCGATCCCTTAGTAAGTAGCTTATGCACTTGTGTTAAGGAAATCAGAAACAAAGAAGGTACTACAACATCCAGCCCCGAGACAATGTAGAATACTTATTTTTCTACTTTGCCCGAGCGGGGATCGAACCCGGAACCTCAGAGATGGCGGCGCCTTGAAAACCGGCACGCTAATCACTCAACCAAGGAGGTCTATCAATTAACAATCAATACATACAATCAATCTAATTGTACTTTACCATTAAACCTTAAGGTACTTAAACCTATAAATATGTATAATATTTTTAAGTGTCAATATTTCGGCTTGCCAAATTGTAAAGTATCATCCACACTTAATACACATTGACTTGTGCACTGGGAGGCTCTTCAATAAATTATGATGAAATTTAAATTGTAATAAAATACACATGTATAAAGCCTTACATTTAAACGTACAATTATTTCTTCATTGTTGCTTTTTTCTCGAAGATAAGATTAATTTTATTCTTAGGTTGCGATCTTCCTATGCTGGTGATTCTTGTAGTGAATTTAATTAAAAATAGTCAAATATTTCGCGAAGTTGTATGAAAATCTAAGAAAGGGAGCATTATGCCCTAACCTTAACCTCCATTTCACGGCCATTCACAACAGGTTATGGCACTGGCCACTAAAACAAGCAGAGTCAAGTGGTAACAGAAATACACACTAGATATTATCGAAGATCCCATGGCCGTCAGACATATATATTACTAGCCAGAAATGAAACACGTCACACCAATCGCACATTTAATTATATTGTCCAACTTTTAAATATCACAGTAATTACAAATTAATCACAGTAACATTTTTCACCGGTATACATCTAATGTTATGACACCTCGCCTCGCCTCGCTCTCCCACCACACCTCTCTCTCCTCGCCTCTTATCGCCTCCCCTCGACTCTTGTCGGCTCTGCCCGCCTGCACGCGTCGCACCTCGACAACTGCTCGTTACACATACATTATAGTATACAAACTAACAGATTATGTATGTGATATTACGTATGTAGAACATCTGGATAAAACTAGGTTTCCATTTACATTTACACAAAATTATCATTCAAACGAACCAACTTTCCTTGGAGTAGGTTGTACAAGTATCAAACTCATCCCTCTCACCATTGATTGAGGATTGAGGAAATCTGTGGCACTGAATGTGAATGGGTCAATATCAAATAATATCGCGAAAACTAAATATTACCTTACCAACGCAATCATTTCATCACATTGTCATAAATCTAATAGAAGAATGCCATTACACCACACGGACTTTTTAACGAATGTACTTGCAAAAGAACGTATTGCGGAGATAAGGTAAGATTGAATACTGTTCAATCTTATCAAACGTGTAACCAAAAGCAGCGGTTACACGTCTAACGTTGCCAAACACAATACGCTGGTTACACGTCCAGCTGCCACTAACGATAAAAACTAACACTATACGATAGAAATTAGAAACTCTCGATTTAAATAAACCCTTTTTAAGCAGCTAAGTCTGGCGTTCGCGGATCTCGGTCCACACTCCACCACCCACAAAACTACTCATTCATATCTGTTATGAATATGTACGTCATATTTGTCTTAGACCTCGCCAAGAGCGTACCGCTCACAAAAAAAGCTAAACAATTCGGACAGTGTGAATGCTGGGATGTGTTTCTTGTGTAAGATTCCAAACGTTTATTTCAAGTATGCACAAAGTTCTAAAGTTTAAATATCCAAGTGCCTGAAACCTCAAGTTTTCAAATAGTGGGTGATGTTAGTGAGGCTTCGATCTACAATTGGTGCACCTATGAATCCTATGACCTTCTGTTCAACAATTGTAACAATTCGTCTACAATTTATGGTAACTGGTGGTAGGACTCTCCTTTAGGAATAGGTATCTATTGACCTCTGGATAGGTACCACCGCAGTGTCGTCTCATTTATTTCACCATGAAGTAGTGATGTATTCGGTTTGAATGGCACTAAGTATACGCCGACGTGTTTAATGGGCAAAATGGGAGCTGAAAACTAATGAACGTATAGGACAGTGTACATATGACATTGCAGTGCAAATTATGGTGCACATTGCATCTGACATAGACATGCTGATCTTGCTCGTTTCGCTGTTCTTGCCCCTATCATCAAACTTTGTAATACAAAAAAAATCGTTTGAAAGCATTACATTATAGCAATCTGAGATATCATACCTCAGCTGCTGAAGTGATCTTGAAATTTCATGTTCGAAACCGTTACTTGCTGACTGCCGGTTGCCTGAAGGGTTGTCGCTGGAAGCGTCGATTACATTATATTACTAGCAAACCCGGCGAACTCCGTTTCGCCACCAGATGGCTTCCTTTTATGTAACTTTTTTCTTTTTAAATTTTTCCTGAATTTTCTTTGCTATAAACCTCACGGAGCCCGAGACCTTTCCAACGAATGCAAACCCGTGGAAATCGGTTCGTGCGTTCTGGAGTCATCAATTTACGCGTCAGAAAGGAAAACCCGACTTATTTTTATATAGTACCTAGACCTAGATTGGTAGTCTAACAAGCTGCATTTCCTGCCACACCCGTCCGTAGTTTAATTACAAGCTGTGTACGGGGATTGATAGTTCACGGCACGCTGAGCTTTGTCGATTACTCCAGTTCTTCTACTGTCTCTTCGGCCAATACTCGATACCTCATGACTGCTAATCGTGCCTAACAATCACGGCGAGTCTGAAGTTTGAAAAACAGTGTGAAGGCAAAGAAAATAATGGACAAAATGAGACATAAGAAGACAGAAGAAGAAGTCTGACGAGCGCAAATGGGTGTAGTTACGATATTGCAATGCAAATTCCTGTAACGCACAGCATCTGATATGTGCTCTGGTCTGCAGGCCCCAGATTGCGTAAGAGAAGTCTATCGTTATCGTAATCGTTAGCGAATTCTGCGCTCCGATTGGTCGACGTAAAACAGGGACCCAATCAGCAGACAGAATTTGTAAACGTTAACTATAACGATGGATACATTTTTCTTACACAATCTAGGCGCAGGTCTATCAGGTCTTGCTCGGCTGATCGTTCTGTGGTGTAAACCAAAGTTGAACATGATATATAGAAAACTTTTATCGTTTCCAGCAGAAACGGCGCGGCCGGGGCGATGGTCGGAACAAAGAGAACATCATCGAGGGAGGCTGCGATGCTGGCAAGGACTCCTCGCCCAAGGAGGCTGACGATCAGAAGCCGAAAAAAGAGCTGTGCTATGAGATCAAGCACTCAGATGTCATGGGGAGGTAACTATACCCATGTGATCAAATCAATTAAAAATCGGTCCGAATCAAAAAAGCCATAATTTGCTTGTAGTGACTGATTTTCCTTATTGTTTGTAGATGAAGCTTTATTTCAAAGATGCTTTAGCTGCGATTATTGTAAAATACGTGTGGTATCGCTATTTCAAAAAAAAAAAACCGTTGGATAAGTTTTTTGGGATAAGAAAATAAGCTATTAAAAATTTCTGATGCAAGTGTAACCCGTTCGCAGAAGCTTTGCCGATGACATCGCCTCCCACAGCCCACTTCATAGTTCATACTCGTAATACCCGCGCTTGTCAGTTATCGGACCAGTGCGGGTAGAAGATCACATAAACGGACCCGTTTTCAAAGGACAAATAACACACACTTTTGCTTCTAATATGATTTGTAATGTAGGTCCATAGAAGCTGTCATTAGTAGGCTGTATAGCGTCGGTAATATAGCTATTACGCTCTATTTAGTTTGGAGATGATGATTGTCTTAAGTGAGTACGTGTTGTCACGCTGCCAAGATCCATCAAAACACATCGAGATGATGGGATGCGATGCGCCGAGAGTAGAGACACTAAATAAAGATCTCAAGTGTACGCCCGTACATTATACTTAGTAGATAGGTATGAGCTTACGGTATTTGGGTGCCTCAGATAAAATCCCAACTATCTAGGAACTACGAGTATTGTAAAAGTTGTTTTTTGCACAAAATTCTTACATAAGGACTTTTGAACTTTTCAGGTTTTCGATTTACAATAAGATTTTTACGGAATTGCCTTCCTATTACATCCTCCATAAAAGGCGGATGTGATGAAAGTAGTTTGCTCGGAATCGATAACTGAGTCAATCTCAATTGTTTCTTCAAGAAAATTGAAAGAAATATTTCAATTTGACTTGAACATCGCAAACTCTGAACTGAAGTAGCTACTTTCGCTGTACTTACCTTATACGAATATACGGTACCTACCATGCTAATACTTATAAGGCTTACCGTTGAATCCCTTGTACCATGGATCGTACTACTCACGTACATAATCCTTCATATCGCAGGTACATAGTAGCGTCGCGGGCACTCAAAGCCGGCGAGGTGATCATAGAGCAGCCCGCGCTGGCCGTGGGGCCGTGCGCCGGCTGCGCGCTCATCTGCCTCGCCTGCTACCGGGAGCTGGACGAAGCTAACTTGACCAAGTATGTACACAGTAGCGTCGCGGGCACTCAAAGCCGGCGAGGTGATCATAGAGCAGCCCGCGCTGGCCGTGGGGCCGTGCGCCGGCTGCGCGCTCATCTGCCTCGCCTGCTACCGGGAGCTGGACGAAGCTAACTTGACCAAGTATGTACACAGTAGCGTCGCGGGCACTCAAAGCCGGCGAGGTGATCATAGAGCAGCCCGCGCTGGCCGTGGGGCCGTGCGCCGGCTGCGCGCTCATCTGCCTCGCCTGCTACCGGGAGCTGGACGAAGCTAACTTGACCAAGTATGTACACAGTAGCGTCGCGGGCACTCAAAGCCGGCGAGGTGATCATAGAGCAGCCCGCGCTGGCCGTGGGGCCGTGCGCCGGCTGCGCGCTCATCTGCCTCGCCTGCTACCGGGAGCTGGACGAAGCTAACTTGACCAAGTATGTACACAGTAGCGTCGCGGGCACTCAAAGCCGGCGAGGTGATCATAGAGCAGCCCGCGCTGGCCGTGGGGCCGTGCGCCGGCTGCGCGCTCATCTGCCTCGCCTGCTACCGGGAGCTGGACGAAGCTAACTTGACCAAGTATGTACACAGTAGCGTCGCGGGCACTCAAAGCCGGCGAGGTGATCATAGAGCAGCCCGCGCTGGCCGTGGGGCCGTACATTACAGATGATGTATTTTTGTTGCCGCACATGCATAATCAATAAAACTCATTCTCTGATCCAGTAGACCCTGTATTACTCTACTTGTATAGTAGTAATAGTAGGAAATGGGCCTTCTAGCTTCTGCATCATCATCTCTTGATTGGAGGCGCCCAGGTTGAAAGTGGCGCGAACGACAGTAGTTGGGAGGGCGTATCATGAACGAGGAATCAAACCGCTTCGTACGCGTCTTTGGAACGTCGACTATTTAGGAAGCCTTTTCGATGCCTTGCCGTTGTATGGTAAAAAGGTGACGGGGGAACCAAATTAAGTAACTATAGCGTTGGTTGTCTCCAGATGCGCAGGGTGCCAATGGCCGCTATGCAGCGCCACTTGCTTCGGGCTGGGCAGGTACGTGGGCCACTCGACCTACGAGTGCGACACGCTGAAGGCGGTGCCGCCCGACTACAGCAGGCTCGAGGACTTGAAGGACTCCTACCACGCGATTATGCCATTACGGTGAGTGCCTAAATACCTGCTTCACAAAAAACATATACAAATTTTCGTCTTTAGGATGACATAACCATTGGACACCAGTACTGTAGAAATGAGGAGCCTTCATGATGAAGAATTCTAGGACACGCAGATTTCTTGGCAATGTGTTATTATTGCCGCAAGTTTAGACCTTTTGTGCTAACTGCCAGGTACGCCAAGGTAGCTCCGTCCATCCGTTCGTCTGTCACACTCGATTTTTAATTTACAGGTGTCTCCTACTAAAGAAGGCGGACCCCGACAAATGGGCGGCGTTATCGGCTATGGAGGCTCATAATAACTTGAGACGCGCCCGCGGCGACATCTACCCCGTCAACGACAGGAATGTCGTGCAGAGGCTCAAGAAGTGGGGCATGGAGTATGATGAAGACGAGATACACACCGTCTGCGGTATTCTGGAGGTATTGTAAAGATTTTGTGTCAGTTGCTTTAGCTGTGTGGTCAGAAAAAGGGGGAGGATTGAGGAATTATTAAAAGATACATAATATTTGTTGTTCAAAGGTAAACGCGTTCGAAGTAGGCAGCAGCGGAGCGAACGCACGTGCGTTATACGACAAGGCGTTCCTTCTAGCGCACGACTGCACTCCGTCCACCACACACACTGACGCGGAGCGAGCGCCGGCCCGCACCATCACCGTGCGCGCCGCCGTGCCGCACCAGCCCGGAGACATCATCTCACTGTGCTACGCGTACACTCTACAGGTGACTGCAGTACTCTTTATACGACGAGGCGTTCCTTCTAGCGCACGACTGCACTCCGTCCACCACACACACGGACGCGGAGCGAGCGCCGGCCCGCACCATCATCGTGCGCGCCGCCGTGCCGCACCAGCCCGGAGACATCATCTCACTGTGCTACGCGTACACTCTACAGGTGACTGCAGTACTCTTTATACGACGAGGCGTTCCTTCTAGCGCACGACTGCACTCCGTCCACCACACACACTGACGCGGAGCGAGCGCCGGCCCGCACCATCATCGTGCGCGCCGCCGTGCCGCACCAGCCCGGAGACATCATCTCACTGTGCTACGCGTACACTCTACAGGTGACTGCAGTACTCTTTATACGACGAGGCGTTCCTTCTAGCGCACGACTGCACTCCGTCCACCACACACACGGACGCGGAGCGAGCGCCGGCCCGCACCATCATCGTGCGCGCCGCCGTGCCGCACCAGCCCGGAGACATCATCTCACTGTGCTACGCGTACACTTTACAGGTGACTGCAGTACTCTTTATACGACAAGGCGTTCCTTCTAGCGCACGACTGCACTCCGTCCACCACACACACTGACGCGGAGCGAGCGCCGGCCCGCACCATCACCGTGCGCGCCGCCGTGCCGCACCAGCCCGGAGACATCATCTCACTGTGCTACGCGTACACTTTACAGGTGACTGCAGTACTCTTTATACGACGAGGCGTTCCTTCTAGCGCACGACTGCACTCCGTCCACCACACACACTGACGCGGAGCGAGCGCCGTTCCGCACCATCCCGGAGATATTGGGTAGACTTTGGGTCGTAGCACAGAATATCTTATATTACCTTACAGGCATAATTGTTTACAGGTAATTTTAGACAAAATCAGGTGATTCATTGGTAACAGGGATCTAAACAACACGATTAAAATGATGGAATTTAAATGACTGGACTCTAAGTGACTCTTTATTGGCTTTAGTAGGTAATCCATATCGACCTAACTTATTGCGTAAAACTACACATACTCGTATATACTGTAGGAATTACAGCAATATTAAACAACAAACGACACGAGTAAATTCTATATTTGTACTAGCTGATGCCCGCGACTTCGTCCACGTGGGATAAAAACTATTCTATCTTTTAAGTTGGACCAAATGACAGATATTCACGAAGTTTGAACTAAATCGGTTCAGTAGTTTAGGAGTCCATTGAGGACAAACATTGTGACACGAGATTTATATATATTAAGAATATCCAACGACTCTCCAACCAATATCTGTCCACTTGTGCTAACCTTGAAATCTCATAACCATGAGATGGTTATTTTAAACTGAACACCACGATTGGAGTTTATTTCTCGTACCTATAATATTTACGATTTTATGACTAGCTGTTGACTGTTCCCATAGCATTGTTCGCGAGAAGTTCTTCTAACAAAATCGATAATATTTTGACCATTAGCAATCAGTGCCGAGATGTAACATCGTCGATGCTATAATACTCATAATAGCATCGACGAAGTTACATCTCGGCACTGATTGGTTAAAGCTTGCATCGGTTGAGCCGCGTAGGCGTTGATTGCTTAATGCTTGCATCGGTTATGCAGCTAAGACACCGATGATCGTTGCGTTGCGACTTGCGATGGTTTCCGGCGATGTATGGGCGATGTACAATTTTATTTACGAGAGTAAAACGAACCCCGCAGGGCACGTTAAGGCGTCGTGAACATCTGAAGCTGAGCAAATTCTTCGAGTGCGCCTGTAAACGCTGCTCTGACCCCACGGAGCTCGGCACATACGCCAGCGCGTTCCGCTGCCCCAAATGTGGGGGGAGAGTCCTGAGTAGTGCCCCCCTTGTTGCTGCTGCTGCTTGGCGCTGCGAACACTGCCCGTACGAGATGCCCGCCACTGCTGTCCAAATATTAATCAAGAAGTGAGTTCTAATTTTTTTTTAACAAAGCGTCATGAAAATCCCGAGTGAAAGATTCTTGAAGAATTTGGTTCTAAAATGGTATTTTGGTACTAGCTCGCGCTAACGAGTTAAGGTGTTGCGGCCCTACCAGCCCGCGAAATTCAAATTTTATTTAGTTTTTCGCAAATATTAGACTAACTTCAAATTGTAGATTTATGGCAATGCATTTTGCGGGCCTACATTTTATGCATCCACATGTTTTTAGTAGAAACTTTGCTCGAAAGTTCACACTTTTTTTTTTATTTCACACATTTTTTTTTGCAGTTTTCCGGATTTCGAGCTATCGGGAACCAATATGAAGTAAATGAGTATCGTTGAGCAGAGTTTTTATATTAAAAACATGTAGATGCATAAATGTTGTGCCCGCAATCATTGCCATTAGCCTTCGATGTATAATTAGCCCACTATGAGCGAAAAACTAAATAAAATTTGAATTTTTGCGCCCGGATGGTACCCATCGCCCTTAACTGAAGACAGCGAGATCTATCGGGCGATGAGTAAAATCACACGTGAACATAATATACTCGGTAAATGGAGTTTTGTTTTAGGTTTAATTCAAACTTTGTTTCTACCGTCTCACGTCTTTTCTGACGGTAAGTAATGATGCAGTCGAAGATGTTATCATACTAACGTAACGAGTACGTAACCTACTCCTTACGGATTCTACACCGCATCGCGCCGGAATTCCAAATCGCTTGGCAATGCGTCTTTGCTGGTAGGGTGGTAACTAGCCACGGCCCAGTAGTATCTTAGAAATAAAATAAATAAAAATACAAATTTGATAATTGCTCCATTGCTTAATCTTCGGGAATGAATGAACTGCTGCAATTATACTAGCTCAATTAGTTCTCATAAGAACCATTGTGAAGTGGTGATAACAGAAAACAAAACCCGGCTGAGTTTGTTGTGAGCTTCTTCTCAGTGCTGGGTGCGTTGGAACCCTCGTAAACTTGTGGTTATCAGCATGCACAACAAATATCATATTGACGTTTTACAAGAGCCTATGTGAAATAAAGACATTTTGACTTTTGACTTTTGGCTCCCAGGTTAACCGACGAATTAGACCAAATAGACGCCAACGACGTCCCCGGCTTCGAGTACTTCCTCACCAAGTACCGGAACGTGCTGCCGGAGAGCCACTACCTGTGCCTGTCCGCCAAGCACTCGCTGAGCCAGCTGTACGGCAAGGTGGCGGACTACATGATCCACGAGATGCCGGAGGACAAGCTGCACAGGAAGGTCGAGATCTGCCGGGATCTGATGACGGTGTTTGACGTCATTGAGCCCGGATATTCCAGGTTGCGAGGTAGGTAATCATTTCACTACTTTTGTTAAGGGGGCAGTTATGGCCGTTTTTCTTAAACCACAATTGTTTAAAAAAATATATATAAATATATAGAGGACAAAATCACATACATTGCTCCGATCCCTTAGCAAGTAGCTTATGCACTTGTGTTAAGGAAATCAGAAACAACGAAGTTACCACAACACCCCGACCCGAGACAATGTAGAAAACTTATTTTTCTACATTGCCCCGACCGGGGATCGAACCCAGAACCTCGGAGATGGCGGCACCTTGAAAACCGGCACGCTAACCACTCAACCACGGAGTTCGTCAAAATGAATATTTTATATTGATAACTTATTACGTAGGCAATATTACATAACTAGGTATTTCTCGCAGCAAGCATATTGCACAAAGATGAAAATTAAAAAGTTCCAGAAGTACTAAACTGTTGGTATATTGTAAATTATTCACTTATAACTAGGTATAATGTAGTTTTCTACTGACTGCGCAGGTATCACTCTGTACGAGCTGCATGCACCACTGATGGTACTAACTACGAGGGACTTCGAGAGGAAAGCCATTACGAAAGAAAATTTACGGAACCGTCTAAAAGAGGTAGGCAACTTTATTTTCGATGTAAAATACCTGTACGGCCTGTCAAGGATATAAATATGACTATTTGCACCTAACTTATTGGATGTTTTTTTACAAACTAAAGGACGGACTGATTGCGTAAGAAAAACGTATTCATTGTATCGTAATCATTAGCGAATTCTGCCCCTCGATTGGCTGCGACGTAAATTCAAGGAGCCAATCAGCGGCCAAAATTCGTAAACGATTTCAATAACAATGATTTGAACGTTTTTCTTACACAAATATTATTTGACCAGTTGATCGTTTGTACTCGTATAAAAACCAAGAATACCTACCTATTACAAAGCGTATTCTAAAAGTAAATTTTTCAGTTTCTTCAATGTTATAAATTATAAATGTATCAAAATGATCGCTGCCAACGTGATTCGAACCCGCAACCACCACCTGTCGCGAGTGGCCGCTCTACCGATTGAGCTATGGAAGCGAATACCGCTGACACGATAATTTCGATACACATTGTTTTCCAGTCATAGGCAGACTGCGGAGCCATCTATTGGGAAACTACGGTTTCACCAACTCAAGAGCCCATATTTCGAATAGACTGTGACCGAGAGATGACTACCTTTTTACAATTTACTTTTTTGTTATAGTGCTTCACACACTAGGTATTATTATAAATTATTCGCTTCCATAGCTCAATGGTGGTGGTTGCGGGTTCGAATCCCGTTGGCAGCGATAATTTTGATACACTTATAATTTATAATTATACCTAGTGTGTGAAGCACTATAACAAAAAAGTAAATTCTTTAATATTTTTCGATTTTTGCTCCCGCCTTCACAATCGGATTCAATCCAGATTCGGTTAGTAGTCCGGATAGTCGCGAGTCTGTATATAATCGGATTTCTGCTATCCCTGCCAATGTTTTTCCCACAACTTTATCGGTTGTTTGGCAGATCGTCAGCTACCTGAGCCAGTCCGCGCTGATCCTGGGCTTCGAGCCGCGCCACACGCCCGAGGGGCTGATGGCGGGCGCGGCCTCCGACGCACTGCGCAAGATCAAGACCTGGGAGCAGATCATCGGCAAGATCTCCTGAGAGACTGCCGTCATGTACATATCTAGCGTGTAGGGTGACTTCCCCGACCACTTCATACGATCGCTACCAGCACGGACTTGCTAAGTATCAGACGAGCGCGGGTTGCGGACGTATGACGTGGGAGGGGAAGTTACCGGCAAAGCTTCTGCGAACGTGTTATATGGCCTTGCGACCAGCTATAGTCGATAGGTCTATCCATGTATGTCTCGTGACCGAATTAAGCGATCGTTTTCATAATTTTTTGAATTTCAGTTCCATTTCTATATCTGATAAGTGTATCACAAAATGCCATATTGCTAAGGGCCCTGTTGAAGTTATCAAAATAATATTATAATACCGTTGAAATCCTTCTATTGTTTTTGTAAATCATGGATGTAAATGAAGGTGAAGGTAACTGATTTCGCAGCTGTCGTAAAGAAAATTATTATTAATTATTATTATTATTTTTAGACTGTTAAAAAGTGTTGTTTATTAATAATAAAATAAAGCTTATTTTTTACTTGTAAACTAACTTAACACCTTAGTACCTTTATCTGCTTTAGTTATGTATCTACTTAACTCATAAGCTACACAATATTTATGTACGAGTAAGTGTATAAATAAAAATTGTTTGCAATTATTATTGTATAATATTTCATTCCCTTGAAAAGACACAGAACATGTACCAGAAACGTTCAGGAAAATCAGAGCGTTTTCGCGTTTATATTTATTTGTATTAAATTAAGTGCACAGAAACTTTTCCTAGTTGATTTGACTTCTCATAAAATAATATATTATTGTTTCAAAAACGGTTTTTTTTTAATAATATTACCAACTATATTAATTGTACTAAATTACTGACAAAATAAACCATTATTTTTTCTTTTATATTGTTTCAATAAAATCTCTTTTAGGGTGCCATATACCTACCAAAATGTTAACATGAAACATTATGGTGCGCCGTGCGACTTCATCCGTCCGTCCGTCCGTCCATCCGTCACTCTCGAATTCAGTACTTAACTAAGCTATCGAATTGAAAGCAATAAGGGAAGGTAGATATTATAATAATATAGGTATTAGGTATTTTACGCGTAGCCTTTTACATGTTATCAATTCAAAATTGACCTAAGTAGGCCTAGTACATTCGCCCGCGCCTGGTTACCATCTAGCATCCTACACGGACAAAGATGTACTGCCGAGAAGTGCATTCCCGTTATCACTTACCATCACATAAAATTGCAGTCAGGTTGACTACTAACTTGAATTGTACAAAGATAAAGGTTTTTATAGCTAAACTGAATATAAATTCTGCTTTTGCCTGACGTGTTTATAAGACGTTTTGTGAAGAAATTGCCTCCCGATACGATCAGGCGCAAAATCGATTCAATTCGGTCGATTCTAACGATCGGTCGGTCAAATACATAATACTGGGAATTTGTTAAGTTCAAAAATACAATAACGACTGGTAAACAATATAGCTACTTAATTTTGGTTTTATGAGCAGATTCGAATGATAAACCATCTCTAAACAATAATTATGACGTAAGTTGTAGCTTACAGTTAAAGCTAATATTATGTACTTAGTCTTACTTAGATATTATTAAAGTTCGAGTATACCGGGCTTCGAACTGGGGAATACAGGACCAGACATAACCGCAGTTCACAATTACTCTCTAGATCTCTCTGGATGCGCGTGCGCCGGTCTCAAATGCCGGCAGTTTATTTTTACCGCAAACGGATCGCGCCGCCACACTGTACCACACGATACCGTCTCTGAACACTGAAAATATACCTACACGTGAAAAATTATGAAAGTAACTATTGATTTTCAAGTGGTGTTTCAAAGTTGAACTGTTGAAGAAACAATAGAAATTGATGTGAAGGCTTCAACATTTTTATGGTAAGTCATATTTGCTCTCTAAGGTATCAGTTTTTGCCACAGGTTTTTGCTAATTAGGTCATGCAGGTGGAAATAATACGGCCTAACAATATTTAGTAAACGATAGCCCTGTCAATGCATTGCCAAAGTTTACCTGTATGTATCTCAATGGTTCTGGTTCATTTTGAAGGCATGTTGGGCATTTACAGATAGGAAAAAACCTTTGAACTCACGTCACTGTCACCACACACCTTGTTACCATAACGTCTCTGTATACCAAAACTCTTAATTTTGTTAGGCATTTTTGAGATAGGAAAAAACCCTGTTACTGTTATTCTATAATACACCTCTCTATAATTTTAATACCCAAAGCCTCAATAGACGGCGCTATAACTGTAATATTTTCACGTCTGTTATCCCACTACTTACTCCCAGAGTGCTACTGACGTTTTATTTTCAGTAACGATGACAGAACAGGAGCCCTGCGAAGTGTGCTCAACCCCAACGGAGCAGAAATGCTCCAGCTGCCAAGCCGTGCACTACTGCTCGCGGGAGCATCAGAAGCAGCACTGGAAGCAGCACAAGCAGCACTGCCTGCCGGTGCGTGTCAAGGAAGACGGGAAGTTCGGGCGGTACCTGGAAGCCATCAGGGGTTTGAAGGCTGGTGAAGTCGTCTTGAAGGAGGCACCGCTTATTTCTGGGCCTTCGCAGGTAAATTCAACCACAGTTTTCTTTAGGTGAAATGCCTGATTTCTTGCTGCTTTTTTACACGAATGCCCAAATAAAGGAGTGTAATGTTTTTAGAGTTCATGTATGTATATATCTATGTATGTATGTGAGTTTCTTTATTCCACCATAACTTCTGAACGGCTGAACAGATTTAGACATATCGGGCATCATTAGAATCGTCACATCATTCCGAGTAACATAGGAAAAAGTAGTTTTACCACAAGGCAGTCGTGTTTTTTAAGTTTTAATTAAATTATTACTGAATCTTGATATCTTTTAGGCAGGTAGCGAGATAAGGTACTCTACTTATTCATTACCACTTTCAGGTGACTCCGCCAGTTTGCCTCGGCTGCTACAAATTGTTGGAAGAAGGCAAGACAGTGTCGTGCGAGAAGTGCGGTTGGCCCTTTTGCTCTGAAGCGTGTACAAAAAATGTTGTACATGCTCCTGAATGCTACTACACGCAGCAGCGAGGCGAAAAGGTATTACAGTTTTATGGTGCCTCTAATCTTGCAAATCATAGCGCCCGAAATCTCCACTGACATCAGTGTGTCAATCTGTGATTGGCTGATTCATGATCCACTCCGTCCCGCTTCAGTGGCAGCTTTTTGTTCGAATTATAGTCGTCTGAACATAATATTTGTAAAGTTAAAACCATTCGTCTCACAATTAATATTGGAAAGAACACACCCTAAGTATGAACCAGGTGGTGGACTATATTTTTGTAGAGTCCTCAAGTGTGTACGAGTGCAATGTCGTATTCTTCCGAGATGCAGTAACTGCGAAAAACTTGTTTTGTTTCGGTTTGAAGTCATTGCAGCCGATTAAATTATTGGGGATAATAGAATTCGTCAACAGCTGATGCCTCAGAATGACGCTTGTATTGCAGTGCTTCGTTTATTGCTTTGCAAGTCCTAGGCTGCACTGCATCTGACATGGGCAGGCTCTAATCATCAGGGAAACAACTTGCTCGTCTTAAGTATTTCCTATAGCAAAAAATTAGGAAATATGTACTTGGTTTTAGATATCGATATCAACCTTCGGCGTCCCACACCCAAACTACCAGTGCATCACCGTGCTGCGCTGCTTGTACCAGCGGGACCACAACCAGAAGCTGTGGGCCAAGATCCAGGCGCTCGAGTCCCACGACGAGGACCGCAGGGGAACCGACAAGTGGAATAACGATAGGAAGATGATTGCGGAGTTCATCTGGAAACTTTTCAAGCTGGAAGGGACGTTCAGCGAAGAGGAGATTATGAAATGCTGCGGTGTTGTTCAGGTATCGAATTGAATAGTCAAAAGATTTTAAGGTATACCCGAAATTATTTAAGGTCTACCCGAAATCTTTATACTATACGAGTACACTATTTGACCCCCTTACTTTACTGGGTTATCCAGTGGAAATTTCCTTCTTTAAAGGAATCATTCTTTCTCCCTTGTAGTATTTTCAAGTGATCCTTTGAACGCGTGTTATCGCTCTGGGTATTTTAAAGTAAACACCTCTATAGGTTGGGCATTTTTGAGATGGGAGAAAACCATTGAACTCGCGACAGCTTTATCATACTGCATACACTCTATTATGTAATGGTACCTGTTACCAACACCCCGGGAACTTGACGCGAAAACTTCTTTAGTTGCGCTGATATTTGTGAGATGGATAAAAACCTTTGAACTGGTAGCGTTACCGACACCGGTGTTTATTAGTTTTTTTTATATTTCTCTTTACTTTACTTTGACTCTTTTTATTTATATTTCCTAGTACTGGTTGTTAACTTCTTTCTTTCTTTCTAACTAAGGTGAACGGGCACGAAATACCCCTCCTGGAGCCGGAGTACGTGGCCGTGTTCGATAAAATTTCCATGGTGGAGCACAGCTGCCGAGCGAACTGCAACAAGAGCTTCTCTTCTGATGGACAAATTGTAAGTGTTGACTTCCTTCGGCAATAATTGAATTGGTCAGAACAATTATTTCGCGATACGTTGAGCTATGTCGGTGACTCTGGTTCGTCTACGGATTTCATCATTTCTGATGTGCTCACGTAGAGAATACTTCTAGCACAACTCTCTCCATTACCTGCTGCGTGACTGAGCCTTCTTATGAGGCCCCTAATCAATGACCATGTTTTGAATCCGCATGTATGACAACACGCACTGTTCGAAGACTTTATTCTTCAGGTATTGAGCCAGGCTGAAATAGCAATGGGTAGGACATATAACTAGTAGAACCGAGGGACGTTGGGGCCCAAAGTGCTGGAATGGCGATCCCTCACGGGGAAGCGCAGTGTTGGACTGATGACATTAAACGAGTCATGGGTAGTCGTTGGATACAAGTGGCGTAGGACCGTGTCGGTTGGAAATCGTTGCAGAAGGCTCTTGTCCAGCAGTGAACATCCAATGGCTGAAATGAACGAATTATTATTTCGATGCTCTATGTTACCAATTCCTTTTCGCAGATTTTGAGCGCAGGTGTGAACATCTCAGCAGGGTCGCACATATCCGTGTGCTACACCGACCCGATGTGGGGCACAGAGGCGCGGCGGCACCATCTCTCCAACTTCTGGTTCTTCGAGTGCTGCTGCGAGCGATGTTCGGATGTCACCGAGCTGGGGACCATGTTTAGCGCTGTGAAGTGTAAGAAAAAGTAAGTTCTTAGAGGCCAACTCCTGTTAAATTCAGTTGTATTTTCTTGAAGAAGGAACTCCTAAAGACCAGCTTTGTTTCATTGATAATATCGCACCGAAACTACATAGTACATAGTGGTAGGATGGTAACCAGTTCTGGCCGAAGGTGGTAATCAGACCAGAATCGCAAAAAGGAAACTTGAAACAATTGTATCAGTCGGTGGCCAACAATAGCAAAGAACCCATCTACCATGGTTTGTCCCAAAATCCGTTGTTTAATCAGGCTTCCACATAGCGTGTTATACAAGTATACAGAGACTTAAGTATCTTTTCACAATTATATGTAATTTAATATTTCCAGAGATTGCAGAGGCTACCTCCTGCCAGACACATTCATCGTCCCAATTCTGCACAAGACAAAATCTCCAGACCCCAGCACTCGAGGGCTGGACAAGAAGTTCTGGAAGTGCCGCAGCTGTCGGGACGAGGTGTCGGATGCTATCATACAGCAGCTGCTGCAAGATATTGGGAAGGAGCTGAGCGTGATGCCGAAAGGAGATCCAGACGCCTGTGAAAGGTGGGTATATTTTTATGCTAAATGTTTATATAGGCAGTATCTACTCGTTCATACAATCTGCGGTAATGGAGCAATGCCAGCCGAAAGCTTGCTTGCTTATCTGGATGTACATCCTGAACTTAATTGAAAATCCCTGAACTTAATTTCCTGAACTTAATTGAGAATCTAGATTTTTTTTTAATCTTGACCCTATCAAGAAGCCATTACTAAACCAAAAATACAGTCAATAGTTTAAACCAAATGAACCTATGTCATGCTGCTGAAAAGTAAAATGTTTTGATGATACCAAAGTCATGCAGTTTATCTCGTATTGTCTTTCTTGTTTTAGATTCATTGGCCACTGCAGCGGTTACCTCCACCCCTCCCACTACTACATGACAGACGTCAGCCTGGCGCTGGCTCAGATGATCGGACAACAGGACAAGACAGGCCTGGCCGGAGTCACTGACGACCGGCTGTTGCTCAAGACCCAGCTGTGTCGGAAGATTACCGACCTTCTGGAAATCTTGGCACCAGGTGCGTGCATTGTTTTCCTGACACTACTACAAGAAAGATGCGATCCTGGCGCTGTCGCAGATGATCAGAAATAGGACGATATAGTTAGGCCTGGCAGATTCACTGTTGGTGATTTACAGTATTTTAGGTACTTTCGTTTCCTTATTAATGAGCTCATGAAGCTCGATTATGACAAGTGAAAATATTTCTTTATCGCGCGCAATACAGATTGCAAAATACGTAAGGCGTACCACAGGGCATAGTACTGGTTCCTATGTTATTTCTCCTTTGTCCATGTGTTGTTCCAGCTGAAACTCGTCTCCGGGGCTCCCTGCTGTTTGAGCTGCACGCAGCAGTGGCTGAGACGGGGCGGAGGAAGTCCCTCACTGATGGACCCGTAGTCATGCTGGGGTACATCACGGTAATTGTGCTTTATTTTTTAGCACTGACTACTATTTGGTCAAGACCTATGCTTCTTATCAGGCGGTAGCGGGTTAAAATTATCAGCATGCGCCTATGAATTTGCGTAGGCATGTCGTGACATTCTCGAGGGGTTCACCGAAAACATTTCAGACAGCCGTATTTAGGAACTGGATTCTATAAAAGGGGTTGACAATTGAGACAGACGCTTTTAATAAACAAGTTACAATAAAAAATCCCAAATTGTCTCGTACCAGCAATCGATTTTCCGGCTTACAATACCACATCCTGCCAACTGCGCTAAAATATACATGTTTTTCACAAAAGATAACACGAATTCCTTGAAGTGGTTATGGCGTTGTAATTAAAATCAAATTAGTGATAACAAATTGTTGACGAGAGATGAGAGTGCGTAAATGTAATCTCTAGGTGTGTAGTTCATACGCAGAAACGTTTTAGTACCTATGAATGAAAGGTTCCACGATTGTATGTACGTATTTAGCCAAGATATTTTTCTGCAGCCAGGCCTCCTCCTACTTGCCACCTTCCCTTGCATTATTAATTGAAGGAGCTCATATTTCTTGGTGTTGCGCTTCACACACCGAAATATTCTAATTTACTCTTTTTTTGTAATTTTGTAGTATGGCACATCTCAACCCCTATTTATGCCACATTGTGGGGCACGGGTCACATTTAAGAAATGTGAGAGGGGTTTGTCTACATCAGGTTTCCTCACAATTTCTTGCTGTGCCTCATAAGAAGGCTCAGAGTCACTCACCGAAAAGTAACTTAAGAAAGTCTGACTGCTTTTAGTGTCACAACTCACAAGAAAGAACGTATAAACAGAGAGTTTTTGCCGGTGTTGGTGGCAATAGGGTATAATATTCCTACAGGCAGGTGTTATGCCCTAGGAATCGCTTCGATCCGAGCGTATGGCGTCAGAATTTGTATTTATAGAACGCTCGTCGAAAACGTCATTGCCTGCTAAGGGACTGGTTATGCCATCTTTCGTCAGCTATCGAAGACCGCTACAAGCTAATCTATGGTATATTTCCAGGAGTCACGCAAGATCTTGCTGGAGTCGGCGGCGCTCCTGGCGCACGAGCCCCCCGAGTTGCCCGAGGGGCGGCTGGGCAGGCAGGCCCGCGCCAACCTGCTGCACATGGACGACCTCATCCAGAACCTCTCCGCAGCGCTGCCTTCACCCTTGTAGTTGATATAATATATGCGTATAGTAAAAGTAGTAAGCCTTTTTGTTTACCCGAGATCCATGGGCTCAAATTGCAAACAATAGATGTAATTTGTGCAACTCTCCCCATAACTCTAATGTCCCATGCGTTTTTATTGCTTTTGCATCGCTTTCGAATGAAATTCAATAATTCGTTGACATCTTAGTTCAAATTAGATTGGATAAGCGATTCAGGTCGCAAATTGCTATTGTGCATAATTGTGCATAAAACCTACGATTTTATTATCCATTAACTTTCTTTTGCCAAAAATATAGAACAGAAATACTTTCCTCAGCCAGGAAAGTATTTCTGGCAAAAAGCACTATTTATAACATCCAATCTAATTTGAACTACGATGTCAACTAAACTGTAACAAATAGGAGTCCATGTTACAATGGTTTTTTTTTTAATTCTTAATTAATCATACCCTGGACTGAAATTTTTTAGGCAACCCACTTGCGATATATTTATTGACATATTTAATTGGATATAAAATAGTTTTCATCCAATAAGCAGCTCGGTGAAGGTCGTTGTATAGCGGGATCCTAGGCTATACCTTTCTAGTTCGTTTGTAGGTTTTAAACAATGACGAAATACGCTACTAACTGACCGACTGTAATATAACCTCTTTCTATTATCTTCTTTGCGACTGCAATAATTATTGCAGCGGCCAGCAAGAAAAGGCATTGGAGAGATGGAAGAGCGTGCCAGTTGTAACCGAAACCTCCCGCCAAACTAGACCTGCAGCCGTAATCATACCGCTCGTCACAGAAAGCTGTCGATCACTCAAATAAAACGAAATTAAAAAAAATCGAGTATTAAGACGAGCGGACGGACGGAGAAATTTCTCACCATAATGGTTCTATTTTTACAATTTTGGTACGGAACCCTAATTAGAACGATGTTTGCGATCGCTAAATTATTATTGGTAACCTGCCTTTCGCGAAGACAACTGTGTTCCACACAGCAAACATGCCATATGGCTACCTACGGCTGGTGAATCAAGCAAAATTGACCCAGCCAGTATACGAACCTGAGACCTACCGCAGCGCTCTGGGTGCGCCGTCGGAGGTCATCAAAACAGTGTAGCTAACTGTCGCGGAACTGGACCGGGTTCAATTCCGAGAACCCTCGCTGGGCCACTCCACACGCCACGAGTAAGGCGACGGACTACGAACTGGTCCCGCATACCGGCTCACAGGTACAAAAAGGAACGCATTTCCAAGCCATGTTCTGTGCCCAACTCGGTTCCGTACCAAAATGGTAAAATTGGAACCTTATCTACTTTCTATCGGTATTCGGTAGGTACCTACTCAGAGTGTGAAGTGAAGCCATCGACATGTAAAGGTTAGTGGTAAAATACTTATAAGTTATAGTGGAACAACATTTTTTTAATTTAATTTAAAATGGGAGAAAATGAGGTGGCTGAGTACGAAGTAATAGATACCCACGTCGACAATCAACATGTTTTGCTCTGCGCTGTTCCGTCTTTGCTCAACTCTCTTGTTGAAATTAGCAGAGCTAATTATATCTATACCCAGCACGTGATTGCCAAATTATAAAAACTGTTAATAACAGTCTTATCACACCGTAAATCACATTGGGCCACGCCTCCGCTAAATTTTCCACAGTACCGCACTATGAAGATCTACATTCATACATGCACCTACACAGTAGGTAGTCTCTCACTGTTAAGTCATGAGAGATTTTAGTCTTAACAGGGAGGGGACAAGTAGACTCAAGAGATTTATGTCTTACCAGAGACAGATAGACTAAAGAGATTTAATTCTTATCACACTGATGGAAAGTGATGATACAGTCTATGATGGTACGCGCTTGCCAAGGAAATGCCTATTCACTCTTGATTTGAAGGCGCCTTCTTGATTTGGGAGTGTATTCCAGACCCTTGCAGTGCGTATCAGGAACGAGGAATAAAACCGCTTCGTACGTGTCATTGGTACGTCAACCACTAATTTATTTTAATTATTTATATAACTTTATTGCACACACACAGAGAAACACAAATAGACAGACAAAATACAACGGAACACAGTGAGCGCAAAGGCGGCCTTATTGCTAGTGCAATCTCTACCAGGCAACCTTTGGTACTAATGTAGGTATGAAAGCCTTTTAGACGTCTTGAGGTTCTATGGTAATAAGGTGACGGGGGAACTAAATTCTATGGTTCCTGAGCATCACTCTCCGAAATATATTCTTTATAATACCGACAGACAGGTAACCTTACGACGATGTTCGAAGCTATTTTGTTGACTAGTGTCTGGTTGCTGATGAGTCTTCTAGCACGGCGATCCACTGAATCCAAAGCATATAGTTGGTACTTAGCAGAGCCATCCCCTAAGTGGATACAGTACTCCATACATGAGCAAACCTGTGCCTGACATAAGGTGAGGAGCTGTTCCGGCGTGTCCGGTCAGCTGGTGCTGTGTGGCAGGACTTTTATGACTCATATTAGCTGCATAGCCCACCAAATAAGCCAAATGCAGTTTGGTAGACTTCACACACCTTCAAAGCGTGCTGTTTGACCTATAAGGTAGTGTCACGCGTGCAGGTTCCGTCACGAGATATTTTCCCTTATGTCAAACCGGGGACATAGCCTTTTAAACGCGAAAATCAGCTAAGTGCATGTCAGACTTGCGCATCCACGGTCCCGTACTGCAGAAGAACAAAAACGGCGAGAATCACTTTTATTAAAGAACCTCTTAAAGGGTTAAATAACTCTGTTAGTAGAGGTTTATTGAAAACAATGCTATAAACGGCGTTGGATTTATTTTTCCCGTAAATATAAATTAACATTTATTGACCATAATTATTTCAGATTTTATAAAACTGCAGACACCAGGGGTAAAATTTAGAAAGGTATATTTTTTGTCAATTTTCACGATAAACCAAAAAGCAATATTTAAGCTTGTGTGATAGAGTTGTGATTTGTGAAATAAATTTTAATTTAATCGACATAGATAAAACATTTTATCGTTTATCTAGTGACCCCCTCATAAATTTGCCCCGACCGGCGAGCTAAGGACGGAAAAGCATCATAAAAAAGATTTCTCCCAAATCGCAGCATCGCGTTTGTGTTATCATAATGTAATTATCACTTGTATTCGCAAGTGATAATATTACATACAAGGTACAAGTACGTGTAACTATGACATAGTACGCGTTAAACAGTATCACAGTATTGTGAGTAGCGTGAGAAGAACGGAACGCATCAAATCTCCCTGTAGAATTGCGTGTTGTAATTGTAGAAGAGATTTTGAAAATATGGGTTAAATTTTGGTTTTATCCTGTGTTAGAGAGAGACGAGAGAGTAAAGTCATAGCGAAGTAAATGGCCGTTTATGTGAATAAGTACTGGAATCCTTGTTTTCATAGAACTTTCAAAAGGATCGCATAAAGAAGTGTGAGTCAACAATATTTGTTTCATAAAAGTACCTTATGCTTTTTTATTTAATGTGATTCAGAAGGCAGTTTAGAACTTAGCTTTACATAGGTTCAAGCAATCTGTGAAAAAAATCTTCTAGTCAGGGTTATACAATAAATGAATTTTGAAATGACAAAGACTTTTGGAAGTCAGTGTACTTACCTAGTGAAAGAATAAGCATTGTGATGTTGATTTTTGGTCACTTTGAAATTTTCCAATTTTTCAGTTCTTTGTATGTGTGTATGGTGCATGTCTCTTTGCAACCACTATCCAATTTGGCCAAATTCTAAAATTAAGATTAGGTATTAGTCTTATTGCCAATTATGAAGACACTCCGTAAACACACTCTTACCTCAAGATAAGCATACATGACAAAGGGCCGACGATATGTCATTTTGCACGATAATTAAAACTTCAGAAGTACAAAGTCTCCCCATGGGGATTCCATTTTGACCGAAACCTAAAAACATCACACTATTGGTTTGAATAAAGGACCAAAAAACATAATTTCACATTTACAATATTTGTGAGGAAGTGGGGATTTTCGCGACATTCTGATATCTATAACATTAAATCGGCTTGCAAATAAAAACATTGTTTACCTAGCTTCGAAGAATATCAACAGACAGACACCTTTGTGTGTATTAAGAATTAGCACAAGCCTCGGTTCAAACTGTACAACGACAAACGATGAAACGTCTCCTTGATGAACAAGTAATACTCACTGTGCAAAGCCTTCATTTACTGGTTCTTCGTGTGACACTGAAGAGGGTTCTAAGGGAGCATAAACAGGACATAAAAGTTTCCTCGTGACACTGATAGTCAATGTATGTACTTAATGCGACCGTAACAGTCACAACGGTCATAAATATGTAAACACAGATTTACCATATAATGATAGGGAGATATTATAGTGCTCAAGAAAATACATAATCACTCAATCACTCAATAAATGTCTTTATTGCGAATTTGGGTTAGTTACAAAAGGTCTTATTTAATAGTGTTAGTACTCGTATTTCCAAATTCAGCCCAATGGCATGCAAAATAATCTAGAGTCACATTCACAATTAGGTACAATCAATCTGTTACAATTTTTCCATTTTTACTATTTGAGTAAATGCAGGTATTCTCTATTCCTCACTTGCAGAGTCCAATGGGACAGCTCCTAAAAGATTTTGGAGAGATTAGCTGTTTGAGGTAGTTGAGTGTAACACAACCACTTTCCATTTTCTAAGCTATATAGGCTGTCATCCAAATGGTACGGTTTCATTAATGGTATGGTTTCGTGTCATGCCAGCCGTGATGACTGATGCATTACTTCAGCCGTACGGACCAACCAACCAACCAGACCACAGTAATATTACCCATATGTAGAATTTTAATGGGGTCATATTTGATTGGGAGATACAGTTCCATGATTTAGTATTTTTAGATTGCGATTTTGCCTATACTTAATCGGGATATACCTAATCTATTTAATACCCTAGACAAAATCACAATCATGATAGACAGAGACTTACGGATTATTATTTATTTCAGGTAAACTAGTTCCCATGAGCGAGAGATGTGGTTGGCCCTTTCCCTCAGCCTTCTATTGTGTTTTACGCATCACGCCACATGCGATTTTCTTGAGGAATACGAGAAGTTGTCTCGCAATATTCTTTACCCTCCAGAAGACCAAACCCAGGCCGCTTTGCCAATAGAACTAGGGAAGGACAGAACTTCTGGATGCATCTGTAGAAGTACTAAGAATAGAAGGGTGATCGTTTGTTTTGGAAATTACGAATGCAGAAAATTTCCCAAGGTAAACTGCACTATATAACACACAGGAAGAAAGAATGAAAAAGGGTTTATTTGAAATCGCAACACAATTACTGTATACACATAGACAAAACACATAAGATAGAACACATGAGTGAGATCATGGATTTATAAATAAGTCGTCGCTCACGTTTTGTGTGAGGTCTATAATCCCAAAATGGATTACATTCAGCATTTTCATATTCTATTCAGATATGCAAGGCCAGGCATAGTACTGCTGTTCCGTGGATCCAAAAAAATCAGACGCGTAATTAGTCTTCCTGTTTCTAGTGTTTTTAAATTTAGAATTTACGACGAATTCTTCCTAGTGTGTCCTATTTCCGTAATGTTCTTTTCAAATTGATGAAATAAAATTTCCTTTATTTACTTTACCTCATTTTATCTTAAATCAAGAGGTGTGAACACATACTTATCTAATTTTTTTCGTATATTAGTCATTTCATCGGTAATATGTAATTCAAGACGAAATATTTGTTAGACTAAAGAATCATAATATCATCGTCGTTCATTTCATCACATCTTTTGTCCTTAACCGTATCCTTATAAAACGTATATTTCTGTCAGCATCTTTGTTAATTGTTAACCAACTACTACTTAAACATGTCAAAATATGTAAATAAGGTTATTTAAAGGAGTATGTATTTCACTTTGTGAATTTTCACTATAGAGATAGTAAAGAAAGTACTTTTGTCAGGATATGTAAGATGAAGCCGAGATTTTAATATCATTGCAATAATATACCGCATACTTATTATCCAAAAATTTAAAATGTGATCAGCTAATGTCAAGCTTTAACCTGTAACTTAAATCGCAAGGGTTGAGGTCTGGCGAAGCAAGACAAAAATGCATGTTACGGCTCTATAAGGGTCCATAACTTTGGGATTTCGTATAGATAAAATAATAATTTTTTATAGCTATGTAGATTTATTATTCAGGCCCTTCATTAGGATGTTATTTGCATCTTCTGATAAGGACTTGTAGTAATTGGTGTTTACACAATCGAAAGAAGATTACGCTGGGCGCCCGTCAACATGTTTGTACGAAGTGTATCAGATGGAAATTTCTTACACGGTCTAATCCCGATGTGAACATAAGGCTTATGATGTTATTGTAATATTATTATCTATACTTATAATAAAACTGTAAAGGGTCGAATTCTGTACATTGAAGATATTTTGAAAATTTTTGTTGGAGGACACTATTTAGTCGATACTGAAGCCAAAACTGTAATTTGTTTAATTTTTGTCTGTCTGTCTGTCTGTCTGTCTGTCTGTCTGTCTGTCTGTCTGTCTGTCTGTCTGTCTGTTTCACGACCGGGCATCACGGCTAATCCGCTGGATGGATTTAAATGAAACTTGACATGATTATAGTTCATACCCCGAGGTAGGACATAGGATACTTTTTGTCCCGAAATTCATCATGGTTTCCCTGGAAGACGGCATCAAAGTCCAAACGTTTTTTAGTTATAATTCATCAACACGTTGTCCGATTCCATTCATTCTTTTTTTGTTAGAAAGGAGGTTCTTTAAAGATTATTCCATACAAATCTTATCATCATCACTTTTGTAGTTCAGAAATTAGAGACATCAGAACCTTTAAGTTCAAGTAGGTAGGTGACTTGAAACTCGGAATGCACAAAGAACCTAGGGCTAGGACGTAGGGCTCAAGTAAGACTGGAGTTCCCTTACAGCCGTAAATAAATAGGCTTAGCAGGAGATTTTGTATGGTTTAAAATTTTTCACTTTTAGAGTGAACAAAAATCATGTAACTGGCGTTATCGCTACGTTATACCGTATAGCGCCATCTCTACAATTTATGTGGAACTTGAATGTAAAACTCTGAGATAGGTACTACCGAATTTTTTTAAATAAAAATTAACTGTCATGTTATTTACTGTTTCCTGACTTTATATTACGATGGCACTGTTAACACATGAACAGATTTAAACTTTATCATCCGCAATATGGAAAGGGTAAGATAATGGATCACAAATATTTTTAACTCTTAGGTCTTATCGATCCTAACCGACTGACTGTCATCTAAGGTCTTTTTATACGTAAAGATATATATAGCCATTGCCCATTCTGATGTTTTGGATTGTATTGAGATGAAGCAAAGATTTTTAAAAGACTCTTATATTATGTTGGGCTGGGGAATATTGTTAGTAGAGTAATTTATCCCAGTGGTACCTACCCGGCCGAACTCTGAAAGAAGAGTTCTACCACCAGTACAACTTTTCACATGGTTTAATAATTTTTGACATATTTCGTGGTTTCAGAATAAAAATCACAATGAAAAGGACGATTTTAACTGTCGATATTTCGATACATTGGTACAAGTCGTGGTCACGTAGTGACCACGACCTGTGCCACTGGGTCGAAATATCGACAGTTAAAATCGTCCTTTTGATCTTTCAACTACGTATTAATGAAACTTTATATTTTTATTAAGAAAAGGGAGTTTTCAAAATCACCACAAGATAACCCGTGCAAAGTAAGAACAGGTTTCTGTACAACATCACACCAGAATCCCGCGAAAAATCAAGGAATTTCAGTAGCAAGGTATATTATGTAAAAAAATCGTAATTCACGCGGGCGGAGCCGCGGGAAACAGCTAGTAATTAATAACAATATAGTTTTACTGTCTACGTAGCTATTCTAGGGTTTTAGATCTTGTTTAGGTTAAAATCTATGCTCTAGTTATAGATGTAATTTCTTTATTCCTAACAATGTTCCACCTATAATTTCCTAACACGGTCTGATCCCATTGTGAACATTAGGTTTAAATAATGTTATTATAATATGTAGTTGAAATCTATGTTGACTGGTGACTTTTTATATTTCTCGGTTCCAAGAATTTTTGTTGTTTTTGTTCCCACTACGTTTCATATTTTTAATAAATCTTTTTCGCTCATTTTCTTAACTGACCTCACTTTGTTGATTTGTGACTATGTTTTTATTAATTCTGGATTCGTAAAACAACCCGAAGAACTTTTTGATTTTCCGGGAAAAGTTACAGCCATTGCTATTTCAAATACATACTTGAAGATATTTCCATGTGTAAAATTAAGAACTTCAGACCCCTAATAAATTTAAGGCCAATCTACTGAAACGAACTACTACTATCTAAGAAACACAGAGGCTTATAGTTATCACACAATAAATATTGCGTCATTTACTATAGTAATCTTTGTTAATTTTCTAACTGTTGGGTGAACTTCAAAACTTATTTTTCCTAGAAAAGTATAAAAATGTCAAGATAATATCTGATAATATATATTGTAATGTTTATCACGTGTAACGTGTATAAAAGTCTTTTGAATAGTTATTTATTCTTTAATATTTTGATTTCAGATCAAAGTGAGAAGCGAGGTTCTTGTTGTCAGAACAACGGTATTGCCAGAGATTCGAGTCGGAGAATTAGACTCGTTGCATTACTTGAAGACTTTGAGGATAGAGGCTAACCATCAGTTGAAATACTTGCAGCCCGGCCTGTTCCGAAACCTGACCACCCTACGGCGATTATCGATATCTTATAATACTCAACTTCACGTAATCCTCGAAGATACATTTGCAGGATTGCAAAGTCTCAAAGAATTAAGACTAGTCAATAATGGATTTGTTAATATTTTACTCCTCACACCAGCATTGAAACCGACATTATTGCCATCTCTCAAATTGCTAGATATATCAGAGAATTCCTTTGAGACTATCCCGGAAAATGCATTTGATCCTCTGGAAGGTACGACACTAACAGAACTGTACATTAATTTGTGTCGACTAGATTTCATACATCCCAATAGTTTTCTACGTTTAAAAATGTTGAAAGATTTGGGCATAGGTGCGAATGACTTTAATTCTACAATAATAAGTGATATTCTCATTAGTCTGAAGAAACATAACATGAATTTAACAACTATCAATCTATCCGACATGGGATTCCGCAAACATCCCCCGAGAAAACTTATGGAGGTCATAGCTAATACTACAATAGAGAAGTTAACTTTATCCAATAACCAATTTGAAATAATAAGTGAAGACACTTTCCCCAAAATGCCCAACATAAAAGTTTTGAACCTGCGAAGAATCAGTGCTATACTAATAAATCCCAGAGCTTTCGATCCACTGAAATTTCCAAATCTGCGTATCTTGTTGCTGAGTGGAAACAACTTGCCCGGCATTCATTTAAAGCACATATCGAATCCACAACTTATATTTTTAGATTTATCTTTTAACAAAGGTACTAACTTTAACCCTATGTACTTTGAAATTGACAGAAGGGCGTTCCTCGATTGCAAAGCATTGAGGGTCCTGAATTTGGGGTTTAATAGAATGAAATCAATTTTCGACTACACATTCATGGGCCTGGAAAATCTTAGAATGTTAAACCTGGAAAATGGTACAATATTTTACATGGGTGCTGGAACTTTCAAGCCTTTGAAGCATCTGGAAGTACTCAATTTGGCAAATAATCCTCTGACCGCTAATCAAAATTTAACTAGTGAAATTTTTGACGGACTAAACGAACTGAAAATGTTAATTCTTAAAAATTGCGGCATCAAACATCTTTACGACGATGATAACATATTTGAGATGATGCCGAATTTAAGTCATCTGATTCTAACTAATAACGAATTGTACTATATCACACCAGAGTTGTTAAAACCATTGAAATTCTTGCAAGTTTTGGATCTGAGTGATAATTTGATAATGTCGTGGTGGACACCATTGTTCTTATCATCCGGAGTCAGGCCTCGCAGTTTATATTTAGGAGATAACAAAATTTCGCATTTTACAATAAGCATGATGCAAGACATAAACTTCTTGTTGGAAACTGGTGAAAATGGTTCAGTAGAAATCGATCTTATGAACAATGTGTTTGTGTGCGATTGTATTTCAATGTACAAGCCTTCGATGTGGTTGCAAAAGAACGGGTCAAAAGACCTCATCAAGTACTTCATGGATTCAAAATTTTTGTGTAGCAGTCCTGACCTATGGGAGGATAAAAGAGTGGCGGAGTATCTCTCATCGATCAAGAACATGCGTTGTCTGATGTATGACAAAATATCCAATGTGTTGCTTCTAGTGTGGACTGCCCCGTCTATAGTCATGTTTATAATCTTAGTCATAATTGTAGTTTTTGTGTATAAATATCGAATTTATATTAGGTATTGGCTGTTTTTGGCCAAATTATCTTTAGGCAGGAGATTTATAAGGAAATCCTTGAAAGCTCCTGGATCAGAAGTCAAACACAAGTACGATGCGTTTGTGTCTTATTGCACTGAGGACAGAGAATTTGTGGCCGAACTGATAAACCAATTGGAATGTTCGCCTCCTTTTTTAAAAATGTGTATATACGAGAGAGATTTCGAGATAGGTTCCTTTATATCGGAGTCTATATTGGCGAGTATAAACGAGAGTAGATATATAATTTTAGTGATAAGTAATAATTTCGCGCAATCTCAGTGGTGCAGGTGGGAGACTCAGCTAGCTGAGTACCACCGACTGTTTCTGGAGGACGGTAATGCGTATGATCCTTTAGTGCTTATCAGAATAGGCGACGTGGAGAGTAAATATTTGACGACGACGTTGAAGTTTTTACTGAAGACTAAGATATACCTGTCGTGGGATCCACAGCAATCAGAAGAGTTTTGGAAGAAGTTAAGAAATGTCCTCATTAGAAATAGGTAGCACATTAAACTCAATTAAAAAGCTTAGGACGTATATTATATTGTTATTTAAATTATTTGTGTTACCTTTTGTGTTGGTCTAAACCTTTTTTTTTGAGTTCAGATAAAAAGATTTCCTAAACTTATTATGATTGATCCGCCCGATTGGGCATACGAAATAGGCACCTCTAAAATTTTATTGACAACTCTATTCCAGGTAGGTTATTTAGGTATAAAGGACCTATATAATTGTACTGGCCATTCTGAAACAAAAGATTTTACTTATTAGGCGTTATAATAAGTAGTGTCTCTGAGTCTGGATGGACTGTACCATAATACGAGTAGGTATATAGTATTTTTAGTGACTACCTAGGTATACCGATCCTCCTAATGTTCATTTATATTTCCATGCTATGTCGATACGAGAATGATAAGAACAAACAGAGTCGGTGACGAGTATTAAATGGCATATACAAACATTCGCTGGGGATTTCCTAATACGAAGAGTAACTTTAACTATTATTATAGGTATGTTATTAACAAATGCATTGCGTTGAAACTAAGACGTGATGCATTAGAAATTTAATTTCGTAATCCTTCATTATATAAATACGGATACAAATTTATAACTGCATACCTAAACGTGTATCAGTATCCATGGAAAATCACTACCAAAATAGTCAAACCATGAGTTATCTATTTTATTTCTACGACATTTTAACGGAATTTAAAAAAAAATTGAGAATGACTAATGTCACCTATTAAATTATTATGTTGAATTATTACATTTTTTATTTAGATTATTCCTGGGTTTCCTGGGGTTCCTGGATTGGTCAGTCACAGTCGCTTATATTTGAATTTGGTCCCATTAACAACCGTAGAAATAGAAAAGATACGCTAACATGGCTACAGCTGCCAGTCTCCTATTTGGCTAGAACCGCTCACTGATCGAGTGTATAGATTTCACGAAACGAAACAATAATAATCTCATTATGGAGAAAGTCATCAAGGAGAAATTAAAGTCTTACTCGTAATCCTAAGTAAATCACTTAAATAGGTAAGGAAAAAATCTGAACTTAATTATAATAATAAACTTTATTTTAGAGCAGCTAATTAAAAATAATTAATATCGATATCAGCTCGGTGAAATGACGTGAAAGTAGTGTAGGCCAAGCACCCTTCTCTGCGCAAACCTGTCTCACTGCGCACGCGCAGCTCGAGACGAAAAAATAATCATACACTGCACTTTCACTTTCGATAATACCCTAGTGGATCACAGCTAGTGGACACAAAAGTGATGATCAAGAAAGATTGTATAACAAGGGAATAAAATGGGTTATTATGATCGAGTTTTACACATTGCTTTTCACTTCGGTTGCGAGATGTGATGGAGGTCCTTGGTACGATTTCTAAGTGTTGTAGAAAATGAGAGAGATGCATTAGGGATAAGCTTCTACCTACTATACTGTCTAGCCAACTGAGTAAGACGTAACCAGTCGCGGCGGAAGCTTCCCATAAAAAATTTGTTGGAGCTTTATCCTATACCTTTAAATGAGCAATTCTTGTACATATATATAAATAACTTCTGTATATATATATATATATATAAGGAATTCCGCAACTACGAGTAATTCAAGCGACTTAAAAATACGAGATCCAGTAGCAGTAGTCGTATGACATATTATTTCGATTCGATTGGATGGAACGGAATGGAACGAATTTCAAAAAATTAATTTCGTCCCATTCCGTTCGTGAATCAATGAATGAAAGAAATTGAAAAAACATTGATCGCTGAATTCATCACGTGACTTATGCAGACAACTGTCATTCTCATGAAATCAAATTCATTTACGTATTTATTCTGTTTGGAAATTACAATTTCGCTGTTGCTTTTTACTGCAAATCGAATTGATTGTACCTAAATGAATGCAAACTATCGATGAGGTTGTCAGCATATGGATCACGTTGCGACCAACTCGCAAGATGCAGTGCCTCTTCGATTTGTCGCCTTCACACCTCACGACCACGACACGCGGTGCGACTTCCTAATGAAAAATATGTCCCAAAAAACTTCATCGCTTTTGTGATGTTGATTGTTGATAATTATTCATATTGTACCTACAGCTAGACGCCTTGACTGTACCTCCCGATGGACTTATCCATCGAAAAGCTTTGGACGCAGACGTCTTCATCACTCAATATAATAATAATATTATGTATGAACGATGCAGATTATACAGCTACACATGACAGACTTTACTGCATATCTACCATAATTAATTATATTATGCCTTTTCGATGTTCCAATCTCTAATGCATGACGGTTTCGGTTTCAACGCAACATTGTGGACGACAATAGTTGCATTGACAATGTTAGTGTTCTTTAAGCTTTATTTCATAAAATGAAGGTGCAGACTAAACTAAATAAAGTTACTGCGCTGCACTGCGCTCATCGTCTACTCATTAGCACAGTAATCACGATGACTTACAGTAACTTTCAAATCGACATACTACATTACTGATTCATGATAGAGTAACTGACACCGGTGTACCTACTTACTAGTCAGACATAAGTCATAGACCAATCAGACACGGAGGGCATAAACTGGTTGAATTATCACACCGCTTGCGCAGAGTACAAAAATCCTTTATGGGGTTGAGTATACGCTTTTATAACGTGATACCGAAGGCAGTTTTGGACCTACCTATACATAGGTTCAAACAAACTGTCAAAAATCATGTTCTAAGTAAGGGTTACTATACAATAAATGAATTTTTAAATGACAAAGTCTCTTGGATCTAAATCTATATTCCGTCTACTCACAAGATGCTTATTATAATGTGATATATTGTTTAAAACAAAATTGTAAAAAAATATTATTTTAAAAAAAGCAAGTGCCGAGTTTCTTGCCCGTTCTTCTCGGTGCAGTGCTACTTTCCGAACGAGGCGATAAAGTCTTAACGTTTCGCAAGAGCCTGTAAGTTAGGCCTATGTGAATGAATAAAAATTTTTGAATTTAGAATTTTTTTTTGACTCCGCAAGAAAATTCCTACCAGGAGGGGTGTGATTCTCGAAAATATAAAAGTGTACATCGGCCAACTATCGCCGGTAACCATAGCAACGCAGCCATCACCAGCAAATTGGCATCTAGGCTGCATAATTGATTTAATCAAAATAATCAGCTGCATAGATGTCGTCGCTGCTATAAGTTATTTTGCAGAACCAAGGGGCTGATTGCTGATAATATCAAAAATAATTCGTTAATCGTATGGTATAAAGAGCATATCACAGTAGAAAGTGTGCGATAATGCAAGCAGCCAGCAGGTAGGTACTCTCGTTCGTTCAATATTTGACTTTCTCAAGGATGCCGTCACTTTCAAATTGGCCAATCGTTGCTGCTTACTCTCATCGACAACCGTTTAATTGCTAACGCTACTTGCCGCGTTCAATAATAACTTACCGTGTTTACTTAGCATAAGTATTGTATACCTATAGTATCTAGCCTTGTGCTACGAAGCTGCCAAGTTGCAGATAGCTGCCTTGTAGCACGGGTATTAGGTTCGAAACGTCATCATGCCTGTGAAACTCGTATCTTTTCTGTGTGTACGTATTTTAGTAACGGTAATTAAGTAAGTACTTAGGTACGTTCGTTGCTTTTCTGGTGGTAAAGGAAAATATCAAACATGCCTAGGAGTCTTGCATAATGTGCCCACTGCGCCCCCGAAATAATCTCGCCCTCGGTAGGTATAGACCAGTAAGGAAAGCGTATTCATCCGTAATCGGAAACAAAATTGTCCCGCTGAATGGTTCGCTGATTTTCGTCAGCCAATTGGGAGGCAGATTTCGCTAACGATTACGATAACGATGAATACGTTTTTCTTACGCAATCAGACCCCTGAGTGACTGGTGCAGTGGACAAAAGCTATTTTTATCCCGGAAAAATCAATGACCCATGGGATTGTCGAAAAACCGAATTCACACGGTTAAAGCTGCGGGTATACCTAATAATGATGGACATATGTACTCGATTGTTATTCCAATTGTTAATTTGTTATGAAATCCATAACTTGTCCATGTTCCGCGAATGGTAAGTGACGCTAAGGCCTAAGTCACACGTAAATCACATTTAATTTATCACTCCAATTGCGCATGCAGAGCGCACGTCCGCTCCGAGCCTTGTTTCCCCGAAGGGCGCTAATTCTAATTTAGTTTGTGACGATTTATATCATACTCGTAATGTCCTAGTCTTAGAAAAGGCTGGTTAATCTGTATCTTGCATACATAATCCTATTAAACGTTATAAATCTGAATGTTTGTGTGTTTGTATGTGGACATTTGTAGCTTAATCTCGCAATAAATAGTGAAACCAGGGGTGAAATCTGGAATCTTGATGGTTTAGGTATAACTTGGATTATAACAAAGGTTATTTATTATGCCTAGGTACCGGAAATTTCTACAGTTTTTGCAAGATTTAGGAAACTAACCACAGATCACCTATCCGAAAAAAACTGAAAACGGTATGGAAGTGGGGACGGGAATACTTTTGGTAAATCCACAATTCCCGCAAGATCTATGTAAAACCAAAATAAACGCGAGCAGAACTGGTGGCAAAACCTATAGGAATTAGAATATAAGCTAACACAAGAGGTCCGAGAATTTACAGGACGGGAGTCAAAAGTAAAGAGTTAGATACCAAAGATTTTTTACCTAAGAGTACCTGTGTAAAGGTTTAGATATACCTAGTACATACAGACGTTATTTCAGCTGAGAGCTCTGATGTAAGTAACGTAGGTACTCATAGAGTCCATATTACAACTACTAATAAGTATGTTTAATTAATGAAATTAGATCTTTTTTCTCTATCCATTACTATTTTTTCATAAGTTAGGGCACTTGAAATGCAAAATGTAATGTAGTCGAGAGTCATACCTATTAATTATGTATACGGAAATACTAACTTCTAAGAAAATTCTTCTGTTGTTTGGCTACACAACAGCACAACGCGTGCATCAGGACGATCGAACGAATCTACTTAATTAAAAAGTTTAGCGATGCGTTTTACCGGTATAGGGTTGTTACCAGTTGCGACTGAAGGTTTTCATCATACCAGATCTTCGCCAATTTAGAAATTACATATAAAGTTCTGAAGTGGCTCGTGGCGGGGATCGAACCCGCGACCTCGCCGGATCACATCCGAGCGTGCTCCACTTCTCCAGGAAGGTCCTTGAAAATCTATTTTCAAAAGGTACCTTCTTATTTAGGCACTAAAGACTACTAAGTAATTATAAGCTACTTTTTATCACGGGAAACTCTACGAATAGAATAATTAATTGCGATTCGATTTTTAATAAGTCGAATGTCTGTTTGCTGACTTTAATTATATTCAAATTACGGTAAACAATAAAGAGTACTCACAATTACACATTAAACAATGTAATTAGCACAATTAAATCTAATTAAACTGCGCCTTTCGATTTTAAAGTAGACACTCATTTGCAAGTAAAGATACCATCAATAAATTGTCAGAAACAGGACAAAGGTCGCCTAACGTCTTACCCCGAATTTAACTCTATATACTCTAGTCTCCACCCCTACTAGGCATACTACTATATTCTACCCCGAAATCTTATTCTTGCTTAAAAGTATCTACCTACGTAAAAACAACAAGCGAAGCAGAAGCAGAGCGCCATCCCGGTGGATAGACAGCATCTCGCAGATGGTGTCACCACCAGCAAACATCCAAGGTTCTGTCCACAAAGCTCAAGACCGTACCACGGTCGAGCCTTGATCAACAAGCTGGTCAAGGCTCGGCCTTCTTCTTAGTCGTAGCCTCACGACGCTCAGTCATGAGACTACGACTAAGAAGAAGACCTACATCAAGTAACTAGTACTTAACGGGGTAGTGAGCACGAATGCCAAGTGAAACTACTTATAAGATTTTTAGAAAAAAAGGGTAAGAACTTCTTTTGGATCGTTTATAAATAAAAAGACGTGTTCGATCGTACTTATCTAAGATAAATATCCGTTTCGGCTTGTTCCGACCAAAAGTTGTAATAATAAGTTACAATTCCATTTTTAATGTACAAAAAGAACGATTTTCTTCGAATTAGAAAGTGAGATATTTCATTACCTACTATTAATAATTATTTGATAACGTCCCTCATCAGCGAAAAATAACAATAAGGGCTGTCTGTTTCTAAAATAGAAATAAAAGCGATAAGGTGACAAACCTAGAAAATAATAGCTTAGTTGCAAGTATGCTACAATAAGCTGAGGAAATAAATAAATCAAGGGAAAACTACCATCATGGTCACCATACAGCAACGGGCGCCGCCGCCGCTCGGCCACTGTTTTGGCGCGACGAGAGAAAACACCATTTTCATTCAAGATATCGCCGCGGGATAACGGTGCAGCGCACGCGCACCTCGCCCCTCTCCCTCCCACGCGCCGAAACACCACGCGTTGGAGCGGGACAGACGACGATCGGATAGACGGCCGGCACACGATTACTCGAGTGACCTACTCATAGGAGTCACTAGTTATACCTAGTAGGTGAGTATCGCTCTCAGCGGAACCTAATTCTTCAATCGTCTGCTGCGATGAAGCGACTCAACGCAAATTAACTTGAGGCATGCAGCGATTGACGTGGTTGACGAGTCCGTCCATGATGAGCCTCATATTCTTGTACAAACAAAAGGATAGGTGCAGACTCGATTTGGCTGGACTACCCAGAACAGCTTAAACATGGCTCAGACTAAGACTTGAAATCCAAATAGCACCATAACATAACTATCCGCTAAAAAAAATAAAGAAAAATATTTTTGTCGACTACGCCCCACGACACAATTTGCAGAAAATTGTAATTTTGTTGTTGATTCAACAAGCCATGGGTTTTTAAATCAAATACTGAAAGATACTTTGCAGCCTGCAGGCAATCCAAAAGAATATCTTATGGACATCATAATCATCATTATGATACTCCTAATTATGGACGAAGCAATGGTAAGAAATAAAGTCCAATAAGTGCAATGATAGCTGAAGATAGAAGCACCTATGCCAATCCTGGTACCAAAATGGCTCTATCCACAGAGCCCAAAATCTTAGGTACTGCCTAAAAGCTAGCATTACAGATGATTTACTTTATATATGGACTTTTACTTAGTTACGAAAAGACGGTTCAGAAGGTAATAATAATAATAATAATTTAGATAATTTAGATTTATTTAATTTAAAACAATGCGAGCCTCTATACTAAATGCAGTCACAAGTAGTACAGCTGTAATACATTAGAATGTAGTGGTTTTAAGTCCTTTGGCTTCATAATAAGTGCATTTTATAAATAAAGCTTCCATCCCAAATCACAACCATAATAAAGCGATATTTCATTAAGACGTGCGACTAACGGCGGTTTTCAATATCCTATCTATCCATGGTTTACCTTACTAGAGATAGAAATTTGACATAACTTGTATGGCGCTTATGTCAAATTTCTATCTCTAGTAAGGGAATCCATGGATAGATAGGATATTGAAAACCGCCGATAATGGCCCACATCTGTCGATCAGTCAATTATTTCCAACTCCTTAATTAACTCCGATTCCGGCGGCAATTACGAGTATTATTGAACAAATAAACACACTAAAAAAGAAACAAGTAAATAATCGGCGACTTCTCCTTTGGCTTATGTCGGTAAACATAATCTATACAGATGAGAATGGAAACTTGAGCGACTGACAGAGATTTTTTCTTGGCACTTGTATAAATACCTAAACAAAAAATCTTGTGGAACATTGTTTTGGAACAAATTAGTCCCTGGGAAAATGATACGCAAACAATGCTGATGCGGCAAATTGCATTTAATGGAAAACTTTGATCGTGTGGCAGATTTCTTCGTGCAGATTCCGCCAATATTGCGTACCTATTGCGCACTTGACTTCTAATAACTAAGTAGGTACTGTGTTTTGGTTTAATGGGCAAAATGGGACTCAACATTTGATATCCTTTGAACTTGGCTCGTATCTTCACATTAATGTTTTTGATGGTACATTATACTCACTTAACACTGAATGTCTTAAGCTTACTCTTTTGTTTCCATAAATAATGCTACAATTCTACAAGCTTGCTTACAGGATGCAGAATCTTTAGGCACAGAAGTCTGGTTATGCTGAAAGCAGCTATTACTTTTCGATAAACTTGGTTCTAAATGTGGTAGTCATAAAGGTTGACAGTCCAATTGGTGTGACAAAAGAGAAAAAAAATCTTGTTTGTAACACTGGTGTGATAATCTGGTGTGACTACGAGTCGGTAGTCCACTATTCAATATATTCTATTGGTTCGACGTCAACATAAGCTTACTGATTGAACACGATTAAACACAGTGACTCCCTACTGCGTGGCTGTCATTCTAATTTTTAGCACGCGGATCCGCGGAAGAACCTGACGTAGCTCTAAATGTCGCAAAGTTGAAATGGCATCAAAATAAACTTCTGTGCAATGATAACGATGAACGATTCTCCGAAACTGCGAGCATCGCTTACAACCATCAATGCCTGCATCGCAGTGCAGTCCTTGGCAATGGCATTGCAGCCAAGTGCGGCCAAGTGGCAAGGCTAGGCAAGACAGCAGTCGGTGCCGGAGCGTGGTGGTGTGCGGTCCAACCATGCGCTTTCCAACCGCGACAGTGAAAGTCCGCTGAGAGAAATGCGTCCCGCGATCGCCTTTCTGTTTGTGGTGAGTGCTAATTATGGTAACAGTGCTAATTTGTCTGACGATGCCGACGATGCCTGTGGTACCTTCGCTGGTTAATCGGGATGGATGTGGTAATGAACCAGACCTCGGATTTGGGGACGGTTTCTTAAGACTCGTGGTTTGTTGATCGGAAATTGGGTCATTTGTGAAAAGGCGATTTTGGCACATAAGTTTGTCGATAAGATCGAAGTCGTTGCTTAAATAATACAGGAGTTTGAATCATATAACAATGCAATCCGATAGACGGAATAGAAATAGAACAAATTCAAAAAATATATAAGAATGCGCGGAAATCACATGATCATTTAAATAATGATCAGATTCATAATATATTTTTTTCGTTCTATTTCCTTTCCATGTATCGTATCGCAATATGTCATATGGCTATAGCTGATTTATGTCAGTTACAACTAGGTTTATGCATTCATTGGAAGAAAAAAATATATAGTAAGACTTGGTAGTGGGTAGGTATTTATATCAGTAGGTAAGGTATAACTTTTTAAACTTAGATTTCTTATGAGAATTCAGAAGTGGGATATACCTTTTACCTCCTTCTGATTACTCTCAGATTCTGAACTCAGCAGTCATCACAAATATACAAAATAATAATTGAGTAAACACATATAGGTACAAAGTTAATACACCGATAGAACGGACTTACGGATGAAGTAGACCAAGGGTTCAATTTTTATCATTTTGTTACGGAACCCTAACAGTTGTTAAGTAAATCTCTACAAGTAACACGGTCAAGAAAAGATAAACGTTAACATTGTAACGTGTATGTAAGGTTAGTAATAAAACTATGAAAGCTATAAACGTTAACACAGATAGCGATGAATTGTAGTTAAACCATTAGAAGTTACCACTAATATGCGAAGCACTTAAGTAAACCGCAGTTAAAGGGGGCCAGTGTTAAACAATGCTTTCCCTCGTCCGAAGCTTGTTGAGGTAATGAGTTTGTCTGTCATTACTTGAAATACCTTTAAGTTTAAGGTATAAGGGCAATGGCTTTTAAGAAAATGCTTGGGAAATGTCACTACGAGCAGTACTACTAACGAGAGCATATAAATATATTTAAATAACTTTAACAATAAGCATTTTATTGAATGACAGTAACAAGATTCATAAAAGTCGGCGTTCAAGTGTTCATCACCACAAAATGGAACCCACTAAATCCTTTGAGAAAAAGAACATAGGTAGAATCTGAGAGGATCAAAAGAAATGAATCACGAATCTAAGCAAAAGATATCTAAGTATATGGTACCGATAGGCATAAAAAATAACCAGAAGCTAAAACGAGAAGTCCAAGATACATCGGATAACTGGATGTTACGGAATTAAAAGTTTCAAGACTCCCTGTGATGTAAGTGGCCGTACAAAAGCAACGCGGCAAAATACGTGACCACATGATCACTCAACTCCCTGCAGTCGAAAAATAAAAATACTTTTTTTTGAAAGAAAATAAGTAAAATTTCCTTTAAATGTCATTGAATAGTTAAACAGTTAAAGTTTCGGTCTCGTTTCTCTCTGGTCTATGTTTCCAGGATTACCAGTGATATCAAATAATACCCCTCTTACCTCTATTATAGTTACAGTCAAACAATAGCAGTTCGTAACAAGAGTAATTCTTATCGTATTATATTTTTTTTGTCAGTATGGAACCCCCACTGTGCAAGACTGACTTGCACTTGGCAGGTTTTATTTTTTATCGGGAGAGGGTTCTATGCCCGATGTCTACTCCGAGAAGCGCGACTCACTGGGTTGCCTACCATCTATGAAAGCAGGGCGAACGGCAGTCTACAAGAACGTGGGAAGCGGGCCAGCACCTCACACAAACACACAATTTTTTACCGAACCTACGCCGAGCAAAATTAAATATTACGCCAAGCGATTAAAAACATTAAACCGGTACGGTAAAGTTCAGGTTTGTATGTAGTTACCTACTGTGTAATTAAAACAATAGAGATAGTGTATTTAATAGTAGAAAAAGTTGATTTCGGAGTAATTAGATCTACATAATAACCATCCTAACACCTGGTAAAAAGCATGTCAAACAATTAAAAAGCCCATATTCACTCAGATAATCACGGTCACGTAATGATCGATATTTTAGCTGGATCTAAAATATCGCTAGATTTCATTCCTTAGTGGAAAACTCTTACCAACAAATTGTTTTCCCACATAGCTTGCTTTTGAGGAACGGATTTTTAGTTAAGACCATTTTAACATTTCACATTTACCTTTTATAGAAAACACAATTAAAAAAAATCAATCCACAATGATGCGCCCCACTCTGTCAAAGTCCATACAAATCCAAACATAAGCGATTTTGACAGCGTGGGGCGCGTCTTCGTGAACTGAAATATCAAAATGTTTAATCATTCACAAAACACAATAAAATGTCAGACTCTACTGCCATGTTCGGAAAGCATTTTGTCTTTAAATTTTGTGTTTGCACCTTTGTTTGCACCGAGAAGAACGGGCAAGAAAAAAATAGCGTAGTTTAAAATTTTCTTAAAAAAATACAATGAACTGATAGCATCTTGTGAACAGACAGAGGCGAATACTTTCAGGGTGTTTTGTAATTTAAAATCAGATATTGAAAGAAACCCAGACTTAAAGTATGTTTTAATATGTTGTTTGAAACTATGCAAAAGTAAGTCTAGAACTGCTGTTGGAATCAACTAATCTTCAAGTCTTCGTCGAGAGACAAAAAAAAACAGAAAAGTCTACGAGTCTCTCAGGTTTTCTTAGGTCGTGTATCGCGGTTACTAGATAACCACTGCCATAAAAGTGACACAGGAAAGTGCACTTCAAATCAGGACTGAGGAAATCCGTAGAAACGCAGTGGCACCACGAGCAATAAATGGAATAATCACAGTTGCCGACATAGCTCAACCGACTGCGAAGATGAAGTGGCAACGGGCACATCTCGAAGTTCCGGAGGTACCTACTTGAATGGTGACTCTACAGTCCACACTGAAAAAAACAGAGTGGGCAGATTTCGCTATTAGCCACATAACTGATAAAAACAAGACCATCTATGGAATGAGCGATCGACAGATTTCAATGACGATTATACGAGTAGATGTAAGTCATATGGATAAGGTAGATAAACTACAGTAAAAGAGTCAATGTAACTTGTAAGTTCAATAGATGGATCCAGAACTTCGACTTGACATAAAGACGAAGATGCCGACACACCGGCGAACCCGACGAACACGGCACGACATTCGAATTTCGAACCGATTACTCGTTAGGTAAAAAAATTATGCAAAGATTGCGTCACACAATTTTTTTAAGGTATAGAGAAAGTTTAAGATTCCTTTTCTCATATTTTGGAGAAATTCAATAATATTGAGAAATTGATGGTTGTTTTATTTTCTCGTGAATCATCGTGCAAAGGTTTGATAAATTTTGCGATAACGGACAGTGTTTATAAATTACTTATTAATGTCATGCCATCAAAATCATGGATTTTTGAGGGCCAAGATAATCAGTAGCGTCTCAGTAGCCAACGAGATAATTTAGGGGACGTTTTGAGGTATTAGAAAAATGAAATGCTGCAACACATTGTAACGTAACGACTTATCAATAAATAGGTACAGAAATAAATCTGGCTTCGAAACATTATAGTGGAGGAATATTGCAATTTGCAACTCGTATTCCGTAGGTGGGGAAGAATTTATAACTTTAAATTTTACTCAGCAAAGCTTCGGTAGCATTTTTTTTTCAATAATTGTTTATGTTAAAAACTGCATCGGAAAGGCTTCGAGAGCTTAAAAAGATCCTGCAATGCAACAAAAATAAACACATTCTCTTTTGTCTTCCTTAACGTGAAATCAACGGCTCTGCCCGCGAAATTCAAAATTTTCGTGGTTTTTTGCAATTTGTACGCTAATTAGACATAATAGGCTTATGCTAATCAATTTGCGAGAATGGCAGTATCATCTTTACATGATTATATCAAAATCTTTGCATAAAAATGTGTATCCTAGGAAATTAATCCTATTATCGAGTTTTATGTGAGTAACTCGCAAATCTTGGACTAATTTCTTTAACTCGACACTTTCGAGCAGAGATTTTTATATAAACACGTGAAGAAGATATTGAGATTATCGCAATTTTACGGCCATAAGCCTATTACGTCTTATTAGCTTAAAAATCGCGAAAAACCACGAAAAATTTGAATTTCGCGGGCACAGCCGTGGTGTGCTCCTTAAAGGAGGCTCGTGCTGAATAAACATCATCAAGGGCCTTATTCTGTACCGTTCACTTAGTTAGTTAGTAACCCTAACTGGGTTATTAACTAAGAAAACGAAGGCAAAAATCATATTTTTGCACAAATTACCAACCTAGGTCGGCATAGTATCATATCAGTATACCATGCTAGTTGCTATCTTGTACAAAAAGAATACAAAAATAGGATTTTTGCCTCCGTTTTCTTAGTTAATAACCCAGTTTGGGTTACTAACTAACTAAGTGAACGATACAGAATCAGCACACAAGATTAAGTATACGGGAGTACTTCGCACACTCGATTGCTATCGCACTATGGCGTGTTGTGACGTCACACACCTGCTCCCAAATACATACCATCGTCACTTTCACTCGTACGTCGTATACTGTGTAGACCTTACTGTCTATAGTGTACCCAACTATGATCTAATGATATTATATATTATATCAACCACAAACACTTCTTTGTTATCCGACACTTATGGTGCTACTTACCACATCATTCACAATTTCTGCATTGTCATGATTTATGATGTTAACTGTGGATGATAATGCCTGGTTGTAATCTCCGTAGGTATGAATGTCATGATCTTTCATCGATTACAGTCATTGTATCGGAAACGTGCGAGGAGTGTACTTAGGTTAAAATCTGGACTTAGGTATACCTAAAGCACATAAAGATATCACGAGAGAATGAACACATTCGATTTGTTTGGTTTTAAATCGCCAGATAAACGTTAACAAAGGGATAAATATGACGTTTTGAAAGATTTTGTTATATGGCATATGTTTCTTTATTCCTCAGATAGTTTATCTGGCGATTGAAAAATCAGCCCTAGGTAGTAATGTCACAGATTAATTTAAACTTTTCATCATCAAGATCAAGATCTCTTTTTCTCTTTTATAGGTTTCGCACTTATCCGAGTTTTAGACTAAGAAGGCAAAACGATGGGATCTGACAAATACTCTCACAAATAGAGTTTTCTCACTTACTTTGTTTCGACTGTACCTACTTCTCTGAACAGCTGTAGGGCCAACGCAAGAAAATAGAAATTTCGTGATTGCTCTACTGTAGAGTTCCTAATTAAAAAGTTCTTTAACTATTTGAGAACACAAATGATATGCGAATGCACTGTCTCTGAAACATTTTTTGATAGTAAAGTGTTGAGTACTTGGAACATTCACTTAGGTTTACTTATTATAGAGCATCTAAAATACCCCCAGATGGCCCTTGGAAGCCGCGATTAGTAAGAAACTAAGAATTAACATCCTCTGAGTGATGAATTAGATAAAAATTAGAATGCATGCCGTCGAAATTTTTCGTTGTAAAACCGCTACTGTCGGCACAATAACCATCGCGTCTCCATTCCCGATATCATTATTAGTGATCTTTCGATCGCAGAAATGACGTATGACGAATATAAATTACGCAAGCACTGCAGTGAATCCAACTAAACGGTTCATTAACAAGATAATTTTATACAGAGAGCTAAAAAGTGTGACAAACATAGGACTAAAATATTGTAAGTTAAAACTTAAAACTAATAAATCAACCGTAACGCAAATAATGCGTATCGGGGTCGCTTAACCGCCTCCGAACACCCATCACCTGTCCAATGTCCAACGCCAAACGAAAGTAAACACCCACTCTTATTGAAGTTGTAATTAAGCCTAGGTTTCACTTTTAGTACCCACTTTCTACTTGGAAGACTTGACAATGTTTTAGTGTGTTTGAACTCTCTTGGACTTTGCTAATTGCTTATTGCAGCCCTCATTGGCCAACAGAGTGCGATTTATACTTTCAAAGGTTATTTTAGTAGCACAGCTGGATCAACAAACGGTCTTGCGCCCTTTCCAATTATTTCTCGACGTCCAAAAAATAAATCAAGAGATAACAATATAATATTACGTCTCAACGTTGTATGGTATTCCGACGAATGGTGCATAGTGCATAACATTCCATTTCCTATCATGACATTAATAAAACAGTGAAACTAACTTAGATTATGAGTAAATCAGAACTTTAACAAATTATTTTGTTAAATTTATAAGAAATCTCTTTTAGTACGTGGTATTTCTTTAAGATCCGCTGGTTATTATTATTTATGTACTCGTGTGTGAATGTAAAGCATGTCATTTTAGGACAGTTTTGGGTGCTGAATTTGGAACAAAGAGATGTATTTGACGTACGTGTAGGTACGTGGGGGCCCGCACTACCGTTACAATTCACTTCAATAATAACTACAGTCTACACCATTTTCACAATGCTGATGCGTCATCCCAAGAACCAGAAAACGGTGTTCATATTGTATGAAAGTCAGGTGCAACTTTGCAATTTTGTTTCCTTTTTTTTGTTAGTAGACAAAGCGATATTATGACACTCATAGAATAAGTTTCATAAAGTGCTCTCTCTGTTGCTCAAGTAGGTGACATGGACAGTGGCACACGGTTACGACTACGCGTCGGCGTGCGCGCGCCCCTACCGCGCCAAGCGCGCCAAGGAGCCGCCCGACGTGCCGTGCGACCTGAGCGAGCAGAGCTACTGCACCACGCCGGGCAACAACTACCCCTGGCACGCGATACGACGGTTCATCAGAGAGAACCAGGTAGCATCGATCCTACCGCGCCAAGCGCGCCAAGGACCCGCCCGACGTGCCGTGCGACCTGAGCGAGCAGAGCTACTGCACCACGCCGGGCAACAACTACCCCTGGCACGCGATACGACGGTTCATCAGAGAGAACCAGGTAGCACCGATCCCACCGCGCCAAGGAGCCGCCCGACGTGCTGTGCGACCTGAGCGAGCAGAGCTACTGCACTACGCCGGGCAACAACTACCCCTGGCACGCGATACGACGGTTCATCAGAGAGAACCAGGTAGCACCGATCCCACCGCGCCAAGGAGCCGCCCGACGTGCCGTGCGACCTGAGCGAGCAGAGCTACTGCACCACGCCAGGCAACAATTACCCCTGGCACGTGATACGACGGTTCATCAGAGAGAACCAGGTAGCACCGATCCCACCACGCCAAGGAGCCGCCCGACGTGCCGTGCGACCTGAGCGAGCAGAGCTACTGCACCACGCCGAGCAACAACTACCCCTGGCACGCGATACGACGGTTCATCAGAGAGAACCAGGTAGCACCGATGCTACCGCGCCAAGCGCGCCGAGGAGCCTCCCGACGTGCCGTGCGACCTGAGCGAGCAGAGCTACTGCACCACGCCAGGCAACAATTACCCCTGGCACGTGATACGACGGTTCATCAGAGAGAACCAGGTAGCACCGATCCCACCACGCCAAGGAGCCGCCCGACGTGCCGTGCGACTTGAGCGAGCAGAGCTACTGCACCACGCCAGGCAACAATTACCCCTGGCACGTGATACGACGGTTCATCAGAGAGAACCAGGTAGCACCGATCCCACCACGCCAAGGAGCCGCCCGACGTGCCGTGCGACCTGAGCGAGCAGAGCTACTGCACCACGCCGAGCAACAACTACCCCTGGCACGCGATACGACGGTTCATCAGAGAGAACCAGGTAGCACCGATCCCACCGCGCCAAGGAGCCGCCCGACGTGCCGTGCGACCTGAGCGAGCAGAGCTACTGCACCACGCCAGGCAACAATTACCCCTGGCACGTGATACGACGGTTCATCAGAGAGAACCAGGTAGCACCAATCCCACCACGCCAAGGAGCCGCCCGACGTGCCGTGCGACCTGAGCGAGCAGAGCTACTGCACCACGCCGGGCAACAACTACCCCTGGCACGCGATACGACGGTTCATCAGAGAGAACCAGGTAGCACCGATTCTACCGCGCCAAGCGCGCCGAGGAGCCTCCCGACGTGCCGTGCGACCTGAGCGAGCAGAGCTACTGCACTACGCCGGGCAACAACTACCCCTGGCACGCGATACGACGGTTCATCAGAGAGAACCAGGTAGCACCGATCCCACCGCGCCAAGGAGCCGCCCGACGTGCCGTGCGACCTGAGCGAGCAGAGCTACTGCACTACGCCGGGCAACAACTACCCCTGGCACGCGATACGACGGTTCATCAGAGAGAACCAGGTAGCACCGATCCCACCGCGCCAAGGAGCCGCCCGACGTGCCGTGCGACCTGAGCGAGCAGAGCTACTGCACCACGCCAGGCAACAATTACCCCTGGCACGTGATACGACGGTTCATCAGAGAGAACCAGGTAGCACCGATCCCACCACGCCAAGGAGCCGCCCGACGTGCCGTGCGACTTGAGCGAGCAGAGCTACTGCACCACGCCGGGCAACAACTACCCCTGGCACGCGATACGACGGTTCATCAGAGAGAACCAGGTAGCACCGATCCTACCGCGCTAAGCGCGCCAAGGAGCCGCCCGACGTGCCGTGCGACCTGAGCGAGCAGAGCTACTGCACTACGCCGGGCAACAACTACCCCTGGCACGCGATACGACGGTTCATCAGAGAGAACCAGGTAGCACCGATCCCACCGCGCCAAGGAGCCGCCCGACGTGCCGTGCGACCTGAGCGAGCAGAGCTACTGCACTACGCCGGGCAACAACTACCCCTGGCACGCGATACGACGGTTCATCAGAGAGAACCAGGTAGCACCGATCCCACCGCGCCAAGGAGCCGCCCGACGTGCCGTGCGACCTGAGCGAGCAGAGCTACTGCACCACGCCAGGCAACAATTACCCCTGGCACGTGATACGACGGTTCATCAGAGAGAACCAGGTAGCACCGATCCCACCACGCCAAGGAGCCGCCCGACGTGCCGTGCGACCTGAGCGAGCAGAGCTACTGCACCACGCCGGGCAACAACTACCCCTGGCACGCGATACGACGGTTCATCAGAGAGAACCAGGTAGCACCGATTCTACCGCGCCAAGCGCGCCGAGGAGCCTCCCGACGTGCCGTGCGACCTGAGCGAGCAGAGCTACTGCACCACGCCGGGCAACAACTACCCCTGGCACGCGATACGACGGTTCATCAGAGAGAACCAGGTAGCACCGATCCTACCGCGCCAAGCGCGCCAAGGACCCGCCCGACGTGCCGTGCGACCTGAGCGAGCAGAGCTACTGCACCATGCCGGGCAACAACTACCCCTGGCACGCGATACGACGGTTCATCAGAGAGAACCAGGTAGCACCGATCCTACCGCGCTAAGCGCGCCAAGGAGCCGCCCGACGTGCCGTGCGACCTGAGCGAGCAGAGCTACTGCACCATGCCGGGCAACAACTACCCCTGGCACGCGATACGACGGTTCATCAGAGAGAACCAGGTAGCACCGATCCTACCGCGCTAAGCGCGCCAAGGAGCCGCCCGACGTGCCGTGCGACCTGAGCGAGCAGAGCTACTGCACCATGCCGGGCAACAACTACCCCTGGCACGCGATACGACGGTTCATCAGAGAGAACCAGGTAGCACCGATCCTACCGCGCTAAGCGCGCCAAGGAGCCGCCCGACGTGCCGTGCGACCTGAGCGAGCAGAGCTACTGCACCATGCCGGGCAACAACTACCCCTGGCACGCGATACGACGGTTCATCATAGAGAACCAGGTAGAACCGATCCTACCAAGAACCCGTCTGATGTGCCCTATAGGTGGTGAAGCTTTATTAAGATCCACGTAACTAACCTTCATTTGATTTCCTTTTTTACGTAAATACGCTATTTAATGAACTAAGTACACTATACTTACGCCCATTAAAACATAATATGGAGATATTAAATATTAATCACGTCTTTCTTATCAGTTTCGCTGTTTTTATCATCAACTTAGATATTTCGTGACTAAAACATACTCTGTAGTCTGTAGTCGTTATTGACGAATAAATATTTCCTGTTTTTTCCACATCTAAGCTTTTTGATTTAATTTTAATCATAAATGAACTTTATTTTGACGTTTCCAATTCCAGGGTCTCATGAGAAGAATGTATGGCGAGGAGCGACACATTGCTGTACTCAAAGCTGAACTGGAAAACTTCATTGATGATGGAGACGAAGTCGAGGATGTGAACAATGATTTCGCTGAAGACTTCATCAAAACTAAGATGATGTACATGAAGAAAAACTACGGCCGTGTCCTAAAGGACAAACCGCATTTCAGACCAATACAATCGAATCCAGAGAAACAGAAAAAAGTTGAGAATGACTCATTAAAAGTCAAACCTTTAGGAAACTCCACCAGTAATACAGCAAAAGGAGCCGACAACCAAACTGAAGTCAGCAATGAAACTTTGAACGATGACAATGACAAAGGCATTTCATACAAAACCAAACTCGAAAGCATTGCAAATATCGAAATAAATAACTTAGACCCAGATGTGATAACCTTAGAAGCAGTCATCAAGCAGAGTATAGAAACTAACAGCATATATCCAAACTTCTCTGGCACTTCCAAAAGCGAACCATTGGCTGCAGAAAGCAAGAACAACACTGATAAAAATGCAACTACCACAACGGAGAATGTCGTAAATACTACAGAAAGTAACGAGGATCAATACGATGATTCAACAACTGAATCCGGCAAAGATGTATGGAAGAGTACAGTGGATACTTCAACGTTGCCTCCCACGCTACTGTTTTCGGAACACGAAAAAGTCAAAATAGATCGCATAGATAACAAAGAGACGGAGAAGAAGGAAGAGTTCCACCCAAAACCAGTGCATCAGGAAACCATGCGGCCTTCTGTCATAAAACTGCGAGGAGCGTAAGTTTTTACTTATTCAGTCCTTAGGTAGGTAGTAGCAACGAATATATAATAAGTACCTATTACTAACGTGTAGTAGGTAGTAGGTACCCAATGGCCAATACCTATACAATTTTGAAGTGAAAACTTCTTTAGGTTTCTTTAGGAATGGCGTTGGTCATTTATTGAGATGGGAAAAAACCATTGAACTCTCAGACACCTTTGTATACTACACTACACTACTGATACGTATACATACATATCAGTAGTGTAGTCTGTTGATATTATTAATAGTATTGTCAATAAATTATATTAAAATTGTAAGTACAAACGACAAGTACCTACAAATTATTACGAGATGAGAGGTATACAAATAAAACATTTTTTAAGTCCGGCGTTGATTTTTGATAAGTAGATTTGTTTGCTGTCTGCAGACAGAAACTATATGAAGCGACTGCATTATAAAATATGAGCACTTTGGAGTATACAGCGGCAGAGTAGGTATCTATTGTGCGATTTGCGAATGTTATGGTAATTCAGATGAAGTCAGACTCTAAATATTGTCATCCAAAAACAGGTTTCCATATTTGCGACACGCTCGCACTTTCAATGCTTTCACCCAGACGTGAGACTTGTTTACAATATTATTATCACAACATAAATACTTAATGGTCATCATTATTCTTACAAGGAGTCTGTTATTTCCTTGGAGTACCAGAGTATTATTTACGATTTATAATGAGGCGTGTCCTAACGTCATAAGACGGAAAATTTAGACAAAGAATTTTGGAGCAGAATTGTCCCGAGAAGGGGTCGATTTGAAGCTTTACCTGCAACGTATTTATTTTTATTTTCGGTTCCAGAAACGCGTGCGAGACGAAGGAGGAGATGATGGCGCCATTCTGGGCGAACAGCACCCGCGGTGAGATGCTAGCGCTGCTCAACATGTACCCCTTCGAGCAGTACATCCACTCGGAGACCTGCGTGCACAAGCACAAGCAGATGTACTGCCGGGAAGGATGCAGGTAAGAGATGATGAAATGGCGCCGTTCTAAGCGAACAGCTGCACGAACGGGGAGATGCTCGCGCTGCTCAACATATACGTACCCTTCGAGCAGTACATCCACTCCGAGACCATGCGTGCACAAGCACAAGCAGACTTACTGCCGGGAATGATGCAGGTAAGAACCCACAGTAGGTACAAATGGGCTGGGATCCGCTATACTGTCACAGGAACGCAATATTGAGTGCTAGTTCCGTCTGACATCAACAAGAATTTTACCACAGATATTACGAAACTTTCAGTGTCATCAATTACTTAGGTGTATCCTGAAACTTATCTAAGAAAATTGCAAGTCCCAATAATTGTGTAAGAAGGTACTTGGATGCTACTACACATCCAAATAAGTAACGTGCAATTTTGCATGGCAAACATTCGAGGCAAGAAAAATATATCAAACGAGCTTGATGCTCATCAGTGAATACACAAGGGCCACAAGGGTAATATGGGTAACAAATCGAACACCTTTGGATTTCTTTTCTGTTTCTCACCAGCTCTGGGTACGTGTGGTTAAGTATTTGTATTACAAAGAACAATCAGTTGAATTTTCCCATCGCTTCAGATGCGAGCAGCAGTACCGTCTGCACCGGCTGCTGGCGTACGACCCGCGCAACGAGTGCCGCGGGATCTTCGCCGACTGGTTCAAGTTCCCCGCGTGCTGCGTGTGCAAGTGCTACGACGTGCCGCTGGAGTTCCGCGCGCGCTCGCCGCGCATCCTGCGCCCGCAGTACACGGACACGGTGCGCCGGCTGATCTACGAGGACGTCGCGCGGGATTGGTACACCATGCCTTATGACGAAGAAGACGACGACTTGTTTTGAGATGAGTAATGGGAACAAGTACTAGAGATTGGGCAGCCTGGGCCTTTATGCTGCAGTTTTAACACTTCACAGTGGTGATGCCTGTTGTCTATGGTTTATGGTACATTGCTGCTTTAGACATATAAAATTAAATAAGATTCTGTGGAAAGCTTAAAATAAGCTTACAAAAGTAGCTCGGTGAATATATCTTAGTGATCATAGTGCTATCCTTTTCACACTATTTCATTTAAAATAGGCTATATTATAAGTAGCACTTTGTTGGTTGTTCTTTAAAATTTGTATTCTAGAACATACGAATTTAGTTCACGGCATTTTGAGATGGCTCTTTCAATTAAATACGAGGGGACTAAGTATAGTAGAACTGATAAAATGAATAGTTATTATTTGATTGTTGCAAAATATTATTATTTGTCTCATTCAGAATTGAACCCCACCATAGCTTAATAATTAAGTAGTTTAAATATTCTTAGTCAAATTAATATTTATTAATAAAAAAAAATGTTCTGTAGATTATTACAAGAGTAGGTAAGTAGATTATTTATTATAGGAATAAAAATGGATTTGAATATTTAGTATAAGTAGCTTATGTACTAATTATTACGTTTAAGGCTAGTGAAAACTGTAAATTGATTGTAACATGTTAATTTGTATTATTTATGCAAAATTTTATTAAAGTTTAATCGTTGTTATACTGAGTTTTACTATTTTTTCTGTCAACGAGCTAATAAACCAAAAAAATCAGAATCCGGGCAATACCTATAACATGATCAAAATTAAAACAGTAGGTACGTCCTTTTGTGAATTAAATCCAGACTTCATAGTATACACTTTATTTTCCTTATTACAAGTGCTAGCGTATTAGGTACATAAAACTCCTTATTGCTTATAGTACTTTGACATACATATGCCTCATTTCTTGTAACTATTACGATGCAATGAGTACTTTACATAGTTTTTTATTCATATCAGTACAATATCAATTGTATAGTTTTTGCTTTTGTGCTCCTCAAAACAATTCCATAATCTTTTTGCCATCGCTGATCGCTTAGGTACTAGATTTTTCATTGGTTTTGACTAGAGACGTTGAAGAGAGAAAAATGAGCGGGAATTTTAATTTGACCAATAACATGTAAGGTTTATTTGTTCTCTCAAAATGGTGGCAAACATTTATTTATTTATTTATTTATATAACTTTATTGCACACACACAGAGAAGTACAAGCGACTTTTGAAGATTGAGATGGATTTAGAGTGACGGATTTCATGCGGCAGACTATTCCACAGTTTCACGGACTTGCATGTGAATGAATCGCCGTAGTAGCGCGAGCTACTAACTGGCACATGCAAGCGATTGTCTTTACACGATCTTAGATGTTGGCGTTCAACGTTCGAGCCGAGGTAGCTGAAACGCTGCTTTAGGTACGAAGGAGTTTGAGGGTTGTAAAGAATGGAGTAAAGGAAGGTGAGCAAGTGAAGATTACGGCGGAGTCTGATTGGAAGCCATTTCAGACGAGCTCGGTATTCGGACACGTGGTCAAATTTACGTAGCCCAAAAATAAATTTAATGAACAGGTTTTGCAGGCGCTCAAGCTTGTTGAGCTGCTCCTCAGTTAAGTCAGGATAGGAAGAATCAGCATAGTCTAAGATTGGAAAAAGAATAGAATGAGCTAAGGAGATTTTTGTTTTAGTGGGAAGAAAATGTTTCCAACGCCTAAGACACCCCAGTGTCGCGAAGACTTTCCGACTTACTTCAGCTAATTGGGGTGCCCACGACAAGGACTCATCAATGTTAATGCCGAGGTTCTTTACGCACGATCTCACATCCAGAACTGCTGCACCGAGCTGGACCGGAGGTAGAGCACTGAACGTGATCTTATTGAGTTGCCTGGGACCACCTATAAAAGCAACTTGGGTTTTTTTAGGATTAACATGCAACCCAAAAGATTCACTCCAGGAGTTGATAGTCTCCAGATCACGATTCAGCTGCTCTATAGCCATGCTAAGATCGTGAGAAGGTGCAGCAGTATAGATTTGTAGATCGTCAGCATAAAGGTGATAGGAGCAGGAAAGAAGGTTAGTGACTGTGTTAATATAGATAGCAAAAAGGAGAGGGGATAGAACACCACCTTGCGGCACGCCAGCTGAGATAGGAGTGTAAGAAGAAAAGCGGTCATCCATTCTGACGAGTTGTTGACGCCCTCGTAGATAGCTGTTAAACCAGTCAACAACTTCAGAGGAGAGGTTAATAGATCGAAGGACGCCGAGAAGCAAGTCAAAATCAACAGTGTTAAAAGCGTTGCTAAAATCAATCAATCAATCACTGATTAACCTGTTGTCCATGCTGCACCTTATATCGTCACATACCTTCACAAGGGCCGTCATGGTACTATGACCAGCCCTGAAACCGGACTGGTAAGGGCTAAGGACATTGTGTTTTGATAAAAAAGTTTGAAGTTGATGATGTATAAGACGCTCCAAGACCTTAGAAAGGAAGGGAAGAATGGATATTGGTCGATAGTGAGCAAATGTCGAAGGGTTCTTTATCTTGGGAATGGGAATCACGTGTGCATTTTTCCAGGCACAAGGAAACTCTTTAGAAGAAAGAGAAGCGTTAAAGATGTGGGAGAGTAAAGGCGCAACTTTATCCAAAACGAGAAGAAGCATTTTCCGACTGATACCATCGCATCCAGCGGCACCAGACTTAATGGCAAGGATGTGTTTTTTAACTTCAGCAGTAGAAACTGGCACAAAGTGAAAGGCAGGACGTTTGGAAGATGGCAAGGAACTGAGTTTGTTTAATGTGCTTTGCTTAACGACGTTATCTATAGGAGCAACGTTAACAAAGTGCTGATTAAGGGCTTCGAGATCTATGTTGAGATTGGCATCCATCCGCTGCCGTCCAATACCAAGGGATTGCAGGAATCTCCAGGTCCCAGAAAAATCACTTTTTTCAATTTCAACATTGTCACAGACAATGAAAAATATTCATAGGATTACCACAGAATATAAAATTATGCCTTTTTTTTGAGCGGTCGTGTTAATAAATCATGACAGTCCTAAGCTCAAAAAATTTGTAACGCCCACGAAATTACATTTATTATAAAACTTTTTAGTGTAGACAAGTTAGTTCAACCAGTGATGTTTTTTGTCTCTTTCTTATGAATGCGCGTTTTCATGTAAGAGGAGATGTACAACATCAGCTACATAGGTAATATTATAATTTAAAAGTGCCGTCATTCACGATCATATTATTGTTTTAGTTAAAAATATCTGAGAAATGAGCCTTTTGTATGCAAGTACACAAACATTGCAAGTTGCAACATAAGTAGGTATAGTGAGGTGTCGTACAACTTGCGAGAGAAAAACCCTGTGAATATAATAAAATAAAAAAAGGAAAATAAGATTTTGTGGCACGACATACCTCATAGAAAGTACCTCATAGCGTGTGAAGGGGTCAGGAGACCAATAAACACCACAGACTTAGGAAAAAAATAAGGACAGGCCCCATCTACAAAATTAGCGTGACTATTTTTGATCTGTCAAGTGGCGCATAAGATGGCGTCACCTAGGATATCACTCAGTTGAACATTTGACAACAAATCTTGGCACTCATCATAGCGCCGTATGTCACGCAAGTTTAGGCTAGAATGAATGATGATGATGATGCCATCTCCATAGTTTTGTTATCTCTATGGGTAAGACAGAAAGAGAAAGCGAATTCAAATGAATCTAACGGCCTCGTAACCAAAGCTCGTACCTGCTCGTAACCAATTCAAGGACAGGCGCACAGGGCGGTCCACGGGCAAAATGGTCAAGTGTTTTTCGGCTGTCAGTTCCCTTATACGCCAGAATATTAAAATTATAGATCAATGAAAATTCCTCATTGAACATTACAGCCATTACAGCAGAGTCACTTCTACACTTCTTCTACACTTCTGAGGTATAACTTATTGGACAGTGGACTGTGCTTCTATGTATAATACAAAGGTATAATAGTTATGTTTAGTAGGTCTGATCAATTTGTTTTTCTACTTGAAAATATTCTGTATGGTACAATTAAAATCTTTGGGTACAATATGCAGGAACACTGCCCACATCAAACACCACACACAATTTTCCACTATAATATAATGTCCATTTTTCCAATTTTTCCAATACCTACTTTCTTGTATTACACTATATTCAATATATTAATCTATGGTAATCTACACCCATTCTACACCACAGAACATTAGGTATGTCTACACTCTATGGAAATTGAAAGTGACATGTGTTACTTGTCTATGGATAAACTTGAAAAAAAAAAATTAAAAAATAAAGTCCACAATAAAAGTCAACAAAAAAGTGAGAAAGAGAACAATACACAAGAACTAAGAAGACGCTCCGAATTTTAATGTATTTTAAATTAGTTATTTGTTTTGTTATGTTTTCAATAATATAATTTTCAATTGCATTTAGTTTTACGTATAACATAAGTACGTAAGTAGAGGTTAATGTTTTTTTGATTAGTGGTACCAAAGAGTATATAATCACTACGTTTTAAGTGGTACTCTTAACTCTAACATTCCGGCGCAAGATGAGTGGTCGGGTGAAAAAGGCCGCTGCGCCGAGGAAAAAAGCTAATGGATACAAAATGCCCGCTCCTATTCCTCTAGGCGAGGTTATAACCGATACAACAGGCAAAAAGAAGTGGCGCATAGGCCCTTCGATAGGTGTCGGAGGCTTCGGCGAAATATACTCTGCGTGTGATCACAACGGTTCCCCCAAGAAAGGCGGGAGTTATCCTTTTGTGATTAAAATTGTGAGTAATAATAATTTTATTCTATTAACACCCTAAATATATAATTTTGATCATTTTATCTTTGACGACCTCCGTGGCGCAGGGGACGCACGCTCGGATTCGAGTGGGAGGTCGCGGGTTCGATTCCCGCCACGGGCCACTTTGGAATTTTATAATTTCTAAATTGGCTCAGGTCTGGTCTGGTGGGAGGCTTTGGCCGTGGCTAGTTACCACCCTACCAGCAAAGACGTACCGCCAAGCGATTTAGCGTTCCGGTACGATGCTGTGTAGAAACCGTTGGGGTGACTTAACTTACCCCTTCCAAGTTAGTACGCTAACATCTTCGACTGCATCATCACTTACCATCAGGTGAGATTGCAGTCAAGTACTAACTTGTATAACGTAAAAAAAAAAAAATTATCTGTTTCTGTGGTTGTAAGAATACCACTCGAAAACTGTTTGATAAAACCCATTAGTAGCTATCTAGAGTAGGTAGGTATATTTGTTATCAACAAGTAGTTAACTATATACCTAGCATGCCTATTATTGTTTCCTGCAATATGAAATGGTATAATGTAGTCTGGCCTGTAGAGAAATTTGAAAAACAAAAAGTAAAGGCTAGCATAAAAATAATGTTACTAAACAAATAATGAGTCACAAGCATTTGGAGGGAAGAAGCAGAGAAAGAGCAAGGAAGAGATGGATTGCATTTTGACAGCTGATAGGAGTGAATGGAAGAATGTGCTGACACCACATTAAGTGGGAAAGGGCAGAGAAGATGCAGAAAACTCTGTCTGTATTGATACTCTGACTAATTAATGACTACATAGAGGCTACACCGTTAATAATTTATCTAAAACATTATTCACTAAAGAAAAATTTCCACTCTGTTTTCTGAGTCTATTTTCTGTCATAATTATTATTTAACACCCCTTTAGTTGAGTTGTAATACTGAAATTGAACTATGAGTTATTTTATTTTCCATTAGGAGCCACATGAGAATGGACCCCTGTTTGTGGAAGTGCACTTCTATGTCAGGAACTCCAACAAAACTGATAGTAAGTTTACTTTTTCCCACTCACTACACTTACCTACTTCCCCAGCCCTATTTTAAGTGATTATATAAAAAGAGAAATGAAACAATCACTATCATAATCATAAAGAAATCCTCCTGCTGATTGGCTGAAAAAAATTAAACATTAGATTTGGCCAATAAGCAGCCAGAGTTCATTTATGATTACAATAGAGATGAATATGTTTTTCTTACACTACCACCCCTAGTACACATACAATGCCTACATACATACATCCTTTGCCTGGAAACAGTCAAGTATTCTACTGCAAATGTGCTTTTGTTTCTGTCCGCAACTGGGCTTAGTTGAGATATATAGAGAACAGAGTAGATAAGAATTAGTCAATAAGTCAGCGGCGCATGCCTGGGATTTATACACTGCAGATCAACCAGAGCGGAGCGAGGCAGCAGAGCAGAGAAATGGAGAAATATTAACCAATAGGATTGCTCAACTTAAGAGGACTAGAGATTTTATGCAATCCTATTGGTTAATATTTCTGTTTCTCCACTCAGCTGCCACTTTCTGCTCCGGTGGATTGGCGGCTTTTTACTTGTGTTTGTAATAAAAGTTCACCAAAATAGCTTGACAGCTCAAATTATTTTTCTTTAATGGAAAAAGTATTTATATGATTGGTTTAGGTCTAGGTCAGCTGACGCAGCAAACATTCTTTTGCCATAGCATTAGCTACCTATTGAAACAGTAAAATTGTCAAAGTAATGTTCTTCAATTTCAGTTGAAAACTACATGAAAGAGAAGAAGCTCTCTACATTTGGCATGCCCCTGTACTTTGGGCATGGTTCACACGAGTACAAGGGGGAGAAGTACAGATACCTGGTCCTGGAGAGGTACGGCCAGAACTTGTGGGACCTATTTGTGAAGAATGGGCGTTCCTTCCCCGCTCACACTGTATTCCTGCTTGGATTACAAATGGTTTGCATTGCACACATCTAATTTCTTTAATCACAAATTTTGACTGGCCTACAGCAAAAATGTTTATAAACAATGATATATAATATATATAAAGGAGCAGATATGTGACAAGCGCGCGCGTTGTGAAGACTCAAAAATCCTACAATTGTATGTTTTGTAGTTAGTCTGCATCGAGCGTAAAGCATTATTGTTGTCTCTTTCGTTTGTGTGCTGTTTCGTATCTTTTGTTTTATTTATCAATGAGTGGCAGTTCGGCACAGATTTGAAACGCAATTTATTATGAACTTTACGTATCTTAGTGATCTGTTTATAAACGACTAGCAAACCCGGCGAACTCCATTTTACCACCAGATGGCTTTCCCTCTAAAAAGATTTTCCCGCTTTTCTGTTGAAATTTTTCCTGAATTTTCTTTGCTATAAAAGTCACAGAGCCCGAGACCTTTCCAACGAATGCAAAACCGTGGAAATCGGTTTGTGCGTTCTGGAGTTATAGCGTCAGGAAGGAAAACCCGACTTATTTTTATATAGTAGACTATTTATAGTTAGATGTCCTGGAGTACATCCACACGCGGGGCTACGTGCACGCGGACCTCAAGGGCGCCAACATCCTGCTGGGGCTGCGCAAGGGCACCGAGCAGCAAGCCTACCTGGTGGACTTCGGGCTGGCAGCCAGGATCAACGACAAGGAGTTCAAGCCCGACCCCAAGAGTGCACACAATGGGACCATCGAGTACACTAGCAGGGACGCGCATCTAGGAGGTGACTGAGTTTGTAGCTGGCTTTAACCAATCATGGAACTAACCTGCCATACTTGGCAAGATGTGTACGTTGCAAGCTGCAAGCCATAACTTGAAATTGAATACTCGGTCAGAATTGAGTCAAACACTCATGCCCTTAAAGGCCTTAAATGATTTTTTTGCATGGTATTATTTGACTTCATAGTTTAAGTGACAATACAGCCAAAGATGTTATCATACTAATTTGGAAAGAATAAGAAACCTCTGACCTTCAACACAGTATTGGGCTAAGTTGCTTGGTAAGCTAAATTGCTTGGTGGTATGGTGATAATTAGCCATGGCCGGAACTTTCCATCACACAAAGTGGATTTTAAAAGATGTGGTGATGATGGTAAAACAAAAAGCTTTGGATATTACCTAGTTTTCTATAAATCATTTCTAGATTCAAGCATTCAATATTATGCATGACTAGCTTTGCCTGCAGCTAGGCCCATATAACATTCAGATTTTCACAAGGATAAAAAGTAAAGTAGTTCCAAGATAAAAAGTAGCCTGTACACTGTACAGACTACTGGATGAACGTACGTCTATCTATCTTCACAACAGCAACACACACACATACTAAGTGTGAGGAGGGTCTAGGGTGGATAATAGTAAAACACTTGAAGGCTTGTTTGAAACTGGTCATCCTTTATTTGGAGTTAAGGCTTATATATATATTGGTACAGTGGAGTGGGGTGGCACGTGTAAGAATGAGGTAACATACTTAGGCCATGACATCATCGGTTACACGTGGACCGTAGGAATTCAGGCCGGGTCATAGGCCTTCAGCACCTGTCATTAGTCAGTGCCCTTTGGCACGAGTTATTAGTTCATTGTCCCGATGGAATGCCTTCAATATTGTTATGATTCTGTATTTGGAGTGGGTATTTATAAACAGTCCGTCTTGTGTGGGCTGCTACATACTAATTGTTTTAAAATATATTTCTTATGACTAATACTTAACTAGAACCTACATACCTAGTATAGCACAAAGTTCTGGTTTGAACTGCAGTGGCCACGATGCGCGGCGACCTGGAGATCCTGGGCTACAACATGCTGCAGTGGCTGGTGGGCGAGCTGCCCTGGGAGAGGAGTCTGAAGCAGCCCAAGGCTGTCCAGGACATGAAAGAGGCTTTCATGAAGAACGTGAGGAAGGAGATAGCCAAACTATCCAGCGACGTACCCGGTCAGTATAGCCCCTAGATTATCTAAGAAAAAAGTATTCATCATTATCGTAATGGTTTACTAATTCTGCCCGCTGATTAGGTTCCTGATTTGCGTCAGCCAGTCGCTTGGCAGAATTCGCTAGTGATTACGATAACGATGAATACGTTTTACTCACACAGTCAGATCCCAGCTCTGTAATATACTGCCCAGATTGAGAGACATTGTTACGGCTTTTAACATGTAACAGTGATTAGCATAATATAGAATATAAAGATTCCGACGAATTGAGAACCTCCTCCCCCTTTTTTTGAAGTCGGTTAAAAAGAAACTTTGATGGACTCAGGACTGATTTATCTGCGGGTACTTCCAACTACTGGCGCTCTACCACCAGTATTACTTTAATACTGTTTCAAAATTTCTATACCATGTCAGTATGAAAATTGTAAAACAACAATAATACTGCTTTAAGAGGTGGTGGTAGGCTGGACGGATTAGGCTGAAAGGCATTCAGCACCTCTAGCCATATATTATGGCGTTTTGCGATTCGCTAAAAAGATAGAAATTCACAATATCTGTATATTATGTTAGCATTTCCTAAGAAAATATACATAAAAATAGTATAGCCGAGGACGCTCACTAGTAATATTTAGCATTATTTTGAAACTCGGGCTACTTAATGACGACTAAGTATTATTTGTTTATTTGTAATATAACGGAATATATACATATATATTATAAGTATTGAGTATATATTATATTAGTTTTTTTTTATATAATATTTATTATTATTTATATATTTATTTTATTATTTTTATTTTTATTTGTGTATTCTAGTGTATGTAGTACGTATTTATTTGAATTTAGGTATTAAGAGGAAACGATAGCGGTCTTTTCTCCATACAAACGTTCTCGTCTGTTTTCTTTCTGGTTTATGAACTTAAAGCAATGATTTTTTACAGTAAAATAAATATCAATCTTTTCTATGTTTCTATGTTTCTATGTTTTCATTTTTGATAATACATTATCTTTATAAGCACTAGACGACTTAGAAAATGCTCAAAATTGCCTATTTAGATTCGCTGATAACAGATGCCTAGTGTACGAATTTGACAACTATTACCGAAAAAAGAAAAACATAGCGACAAAGTATATATTCTCTATATTCAGTTTACGAAATATCTTTCAAATTGGTCCAGTTTTGGAGGAGGAAATAGCCGAGAACCAAACCCCGAAATATAGCATTTTACAAGGTCCTATTGTGTCGGATCTGCAGTTGTCCTTATTGCACGAATTTGCGGGCGGGGACGCGGGACGGTCTGATCATACGTACACAGATTGAAGTGATGTGTAGTAGTTGATAATAATATCGATAAACTAGTGTTGTTAACAGCTATCGATAAAAGCATTTACATTTTCAGGGTACTGTATCTTAAAATGAAAAAAGGAACCCTTATTGGACTCACTTTGTTGTCTGTCTGTAGGCCGTGTCTATAAAAAACTGGCCAAGTGCGAGACGGACTTGCGTACGTAGGGTTCCGTACCATCATACTAATATAATAAAGTCGAAAGTTTGTATGTTATATAAATAGATCCATGAATATCTGTTTTTAGCCAAATCGGTTCAGTAGTTACGGCGCGAAGGAGTATTTCCCACATGAATATCTGATTTTCATTATTTTCTTAGAAACCATGGATTTTTCACAGATAAACATTAGCCGATGTATTATTACAGGATAAAATCTATCTCCATCCTAAATTTCAGTCTAATTGGTTCAGTAGTTACGGCGCGAAGTAGTATTTCTCTCTCATGAATATGTGATTTTCACTATTATCTTAGAAACTATGAATTTTTACCGGGATAAATAGTAGCCGATTTGTTATACCAGTGTAAAATCTTTCTATATTCCAAATTTCAAATTATTACGCTATGAAGGAATATTTTACCGCGAGAAATTTCTGTTTTATACTACTATCATAGAAGCCATTGAGTTTCCGGGATAAAAAGTAGCCTATGTATTAATTCGGGATAAAATCTATCCCTTTTCCGAATTTCACTCGGATCAGTTCAGTAATTACAGCGTGAAATAATATTTTCCTTCGTGAATATCTGTTTTTGAGTATTCCCGCGGAAACCATGGATTTTTTCGGGATAAAAAGTAGCTTTTTCATTAATCCGAGATATAATCTATCTTCATTCCATTTCATTTCATTTCCATTGGCATTTCAGCCAAATCAGTTCAGTCAGTCATTACGGCGTGAAGGAATATTTTTTCTGCGTGGATATTTGTCTTTCACTTCTATCATAGAAACCATGTAATTTTTCGGGATAAAAAGTAGCTTTTGTATTAATCCAGGATGAAATCTATCTTCGTGCTAAATTTCAGCCAAATCTGTTTTGTAGTTACGCCGTCAAAGAGTGTTTCATCCGGTTGAATATCTGTTTTTTACAGTTCCCGAAGGAGCCATGGATTTTTCGGCATAAAAAGTAGCTTATGTGTTATTCCAGGATATAGTTTATATACAGTCCTTTCCAAATTTGAGCCAAATGGGTTTAATGGTTGCGGCGTGGAGGAGTATTTAAGCTTGGTAAAATACAAACTTTGGAGCCCCGATGCACACCCAATTAGGAGATGAATTTTGAAAAATCCTTTCTTAGTGCACCTCTAGACCTCATAAAGAACCTGTGTGCCAAATTTAGAGTCTCTAGACCCAGCGGTTTGGGCTGTGTGTTGATATGTCAGTCAGTCAGTCAGTCAGTCAGCAAGTTTCTTTTTCAATACTAATACTTTCGGACTTTAAGTAGGTAAGTTTAAGTTTCCAATTTGCTGCCACGCTCACGATTCAATATTTTTGTTGGTCAATATTAAAATTCTCAGTCAAAAATCTCTTTCAGCATGATAATTGTAAAGTTACCAATAAAAAAAAAATCTAAAGTCGAAAAGATCGAAAAAATCGAAAAAAAAAACGATTTAAAAATCGGAGTAAAACCGGTTTTCCTTTTTTTCCGATTTTGGGGGCCCTAGTAGGTATGTAGTAGTATCTTCTTGGATTTTATAAAACACACGGTCCAGTAAACATAAGCCGAATCAATAGCGTAGCAGGGAGAACAATTCCAATAAACAAGCCAAAAACATTAGAGATCCATCACTTTGCGTCAATGCGTAAGTAAAGACTATAGAATGATGCGAACACCAGAAAATAGCAGGAACGAGTGCGGACTGCGGAGTGACAAGATCACCGCTGCACGCGCGAAGCGGCAACGCGCATCGCGGACACGCACACTTTGTCAACTTACACACACATGGATAGGGCTGCCGGACCGGACACGGCAACGTCGCAGAGCGACAGCAATAGTTTTCTAAAATACCTAATGTTAAAAAGTCTCTCTGACCACATTTCCACTTAATATTATAGTGTTGCACCACCTGCAGTCCGTGATTCCTCTGTATTTTCCTTATCTGCAGGTTGCCTGGCAGAGATCGCTTTTTAGCGATAAGGCCGCCTTTTGTACTAATTTAATTTTTACTTCGTTATAGTATTATGTTTTGTGGTGTACAAATAAAGTGTTAAATAAATAAATTTATTAAAAAGATTGACCCCACTTATTTACATTTACATTCATTTTCGAGTAAACTCCAATCGCGTGTTGGAGTACGCAATTTTTAGGGTTCCATACCAAAATGGTAAAAATGGAACCCTTATGGTGAGACTTCCTCCGTCCGTCCCTCCGTTTGTTACACTCGATTATTTCAGTAACAATTAAAGCTATCGACCTGAAATTTGGAATAGCTGTAGGTAATTGTGGCGCGCCGTCATTCATTCAATCATAAAAATTGAAAACTTTTTTATTTTCATTTAAAAGGGGGGGAAAACCGAGTCGTCGAAATTTCGAAATGAGATAACAATATTGAGTGGGGTATCATAGGGAAGGGCGTTACTTGTGTATTCTAAAACCGATTTTTATTTATTTTTATGCCTGATAGTTTTTGATTTATTGAGCAAACTGTCGAAAAAAATACCGTTCCCCCTCCCTTATCTCCGAAGTTTACCAATCGAAAAATCTGAAATAATTATGATCAATAGGAGTTATTTTACAGGAAAAATAAAACTCACTAACTAGTATACTATTTTTGATATTAACAAGAAACCTCTAAAAACAAAGTTAGGTTTGCGGTTCGCCAACAAAAGTACCTACTTGTAAATTATACTCGTAAATTCAAGGGACAATCTTTTAATGTTTTACCTCTTTGATAGTATGGAACCCTCGGTGCGCGAGTGCGACTCGCACTCAGCCGGTTTTTTAATGGGTTTCCAAAAATTTATTAGGACTCACATTAATATTTTTTTTTTGTTGAATTCCAGAAGCGCTTATAAAATTCTTCGAATACATAAACACGTTGAAGCCAAAGGACAGCATAGATTACGCCAAGTGCAGGCAACTGTTCCAGGGCTATCTCAAGTCGCAGGGAGTTCCCTCCACTGCCAAGTTGGAGTTCACCACTAAGAAGAGAAAAGATAAACCAGCAGACGATGAAACCGACACTAGCAACGAGAAGGCTGATGCAAAGGTATGTCCATTAAAAACAGTTTTAAATAATGAGTGAGTTAGTGAGACACAATCTCTCGGGTTAAAACGGGACTCTATTACTGAGACTTGTCCCTCCGTCTGTCACCAGGCTGTATCTCTTGAACCGTGATACAACGAACTCCCATACTCCCATTATGAACGTGCTATTTTTTGCCCATGTATGAATTTGGTGGGCAGGGGTGTTTAATTTACTTTAATACTATTGAGAATGGGTCTTCATAGTACGGAACTCTCAGTGCGCGAGCCCGACTCGCACTCGGCCAATTTTTTATTGTTTTGTAAATAGGTACTTAAAAAGAACTCCAAAGAGAACGGCGTCGTGAAAGTAGCGAAGCGCGGCAGGAAGGCGAAGGCCGCGGCGTGCGACGAGGACGGCGAGAACGAGGACCCCCCGCGTGCGAGCAGGAAGGCTAAGGCGGCAGCGGCGCGGACGGAGCCGGCGGGCGAGCAAAGTGACGACGACACCAGTATAGGTAAGAAGTTTTAAGAATCCACAGACGCCATCTTTGTTTTTGGGAAAGAATGTATAATATGTTACGCTCAAAGATCGAAAACGCTCATTGAGCGGAAAAATAGCTCACAACGCGTTGAGATCGAATAGCATGTAAGCCACGACATGAATTTCGCTATTTGGTCTTTGATTGCCACAACGCGTCGTGCGCCTTTTTATTAAAGCCATAACACGAATTTCGCTATGTGGTTGTTTTACTGTGACCACATCTCGTTGTGAGCTATTTTTCCGCTCAATGAGCGTTTTCGATCTTTGAGCGTAACATATATACGATGACATCTCTGACGTAGTTGTCGCGTCTTCGAATTTACGCGAGAGGACTCGGGTTGAATTCACGGCACTGGTAGCAGCCTTAGACATAGGGCTTATCTACGATCGTCATAAATCGATCATTCCACAACTATGTGGATAACATCTTGATGCGACATTTCGTCTCGCCATTCTGACTCCGAATTCAAGGAGTTATGGCCAGTAATGTCTAATGTCAGCGGCTATAATCTAAAATACAGTCTACTCCGTTTTACTGCTTCACGGCAGAATTTCTGACACTGCGGTGGTACCTATCCCGGAGGACTGTTCTCAATGTTAATTTCTTCAAATCTAAGGTTATATGGGTTCAAATCTGGAATCCAAGTCATGCTTTTCGTATTTGCTCAGTATTCAGCCTAGCGAACTGTAAAATGCGATGTATTAATTATGATGCGCTATGTAATAAATAATAGAAAAAATAATTGCAGGGAGCATACGAAAAGTGTCACCCAGAGCCAAAAAGAGAAAATCATCGGAGCCGTCGGTGCTGGTGAAAGTCAAGAAAACCAAGATGGCGCCCAAAGCGACCCCGCCCGCCAAGCGGAACCACGTCAACACCGCCACGCAAACCTCCGTCGACCGCTCCAAGCGGACGCCCAGACAGGTGGGATAAATAGTTATTACACGACTGCCCAAAAAAAAAGGAGTGTTATGTTTTTGGTGTTCATGTATGTATGTATGAGTTTTTTTATTTCACCATAACTTCTGAACGGCTGAATAGATTTAGACATAAGGCTATATTTTTTAAGTAGTTTTACCACTGGGCAGTCGTGTTTTTTAAATTATTTACTTCTTTTACATCTTCGTATAGAACGTGTTTATGTTTTCTACAAAAATATAGATGAGGTACGTTAATTAAGCATTTGATAAGGAATCAGCCTGTAAAAATACTTGATGAAATTAAATATATTTATTTTTACAAAATATACATATAAACGAATTTAAAATATGTGTTAGGGTTGTCTGATTTTCAGTAGTGGTTAATCCGAAAATGATCAAAAAATCGGTATCACAAATGAGTTAAGGTTTTAGTAAATAAGTAACTCTCACTATTATAAAGTACAACTTTCAGCTCTTCATCCTTAAAGGTAAAAAGAAAAGTAAAATTTGCGCAAAGGTTTTCTTTGATAATATAGTTAATTTTTACAGTTCGATACAAAAATGGTAACAAAATCTATTAAAGTAAAACTTTCTCAGTATAAAATATGGTGTTCTTCAGTCAGGATACGTCATAATAATAAATAATTGTGTCGTATTGCAGGTATCATTCGACAGTCCAGTCAGTGCGATCATAGGCGATGAGGCGAAAAACGGCAAAAACAAATCCGCGAACTCCAGCGCTGACATATTCGACGACTCGTTCGAAATCGTCGACAAAAAAGTGAAGCCAAAGAGGAAGCTGCTGTCAAAACAAGAGGTGACTATCAAGAGGGTAGTTCGGAAAAAAGTGACAGAAGTCAAGAATAAAACAAAATCGTGGAAAGATACTTCTGCTATTGTGAACGGACGATCCCCACCCAAATAGTGTGCCGTGCCATATTTTAAAACTTCTGATAAAAATCAGCACCAAATCCTGCTCTCTGATTGGCTGATTTTGCTGTACGTAATATTTCTCGTCTAATCAGCGTGCAGTATTTGATGACGATAAGTTTTTCTCACAGAATCAGGCCAGTGTAAACCTAAAAAGTTTATAGTTTTACACATTCGGATGTTCTTTTTCTATTAATCCGTACATTAACAATGCCATAACAATTAGTTGTACCCACCAAAAGAAAATATTTAGCTTTACATACAAAACCCTGAACGATACAAAGATAAATAGGTTAAGGGTGCTTGTCTACCAGAGATGCGCTACGTTGCTACGCTATGTATTGTGCCAAATGACGTCAATGGGAATCGCTTGATTTTACATTTGACTTCATAGCTAATGGAAAGCAAACTGACAATGCCCATTCAAGTATAAACATCAGGGGGCCTACCACCGTGACTTAAAGCAATATTATTGTAATATTGTTTTGACATTTTCATACAATGTCAGTATGGAAATTTTAAAACAATATTACAATAATATTACTTTAGGTCACGGCGGTAGGCCCCCTGTACTGCCTTGATAGAAGCAAGCCTGTTTAGATTTAGGGTTCAACATCAAATTAAATCTATCTGTTCAAATATATAATAAGAATATATTTTGTAAAAAAATCTAACATTTATTCAGAAATTAATTTCAGAAATATTAACAAAAAAAAAAAATAAAAAAAAAAATCAGGAATATTACAAAAAGAAGCATTGAAACAAATGAATGGAACCCTATTTGGAAATTATTTCTTCGTTCTTTTTAAAAGAATTAAGGGTGTACCATACTTATGTCCATTTGTAAACCTTTGCATGCAAATCTATTTGTGCGTTTGACACAAAACTTAGCAATGTGGCACATATCTGGTAGACAAGCACCCTTAATTGAAAAAATTGTGGCTGCTTTGAATTAAAACCACACAAGGTTATTATTTATAGCAGTTGTACATGTAAGTATATCCCTTTTAAGAATTATTGCTGGAAAAGCAAATTATAAGTATTTAATATAGCGATTCATCCTTTATAAAAATAGTATTAATTTCATACTTTCTTATTTGTGTTATCTTCTTAATGTTAAGTTTTTTCGGAAACATACTTTTGAGACATGATTTTTACATAAAATCCATTAGTTAATAATACTGCCCTAAGGCAGGCAGGCTTAGGCCGCGACTAGTTCTTATAACACCCTACCATCAAAGATGTGCCGCCATAAGCGATTTGCGTTCCGGTACGATGCACTGTAGCAACCTAAACTACTAAACCCTTCAGGCTTTTTGTTTCAACTTTTAACTTTTGATTATTACCCTATTTCCTTTAAGTTAGTCCGTTTGCGTTAGTCTAATATTAAGTATTATACAAAAACAGGATACAGGAGAGATAGCCTTTTTGCATTTTCTTAATTAACCTATAGTACTATCTCAGAATGAATAAATAACGGGCCAATTCTATTGTGTATAGTTTCCAAACTAATTTGATGCGTCTAAAAATAGTGCTGTCCTTTTCCAATGGGAGCATTTTGAAAAGGATAGCAGTATTTTTGACGCGTCAAATTAGTTTGGAATAGAGGTTTTCACAACAGTTGTTAAATATAATGGCATAAGTATTTTGGGCCTAACTTTATCACAAACAAGTATTACAAACAGAATGATGATATGTATTTGCACCACCTACCTCTAGTATCTGCAACAAAAATCCTTTACAGCATTGGTGGCCTGGAAGAGATCGCTAGGTAGCGATAAGGCCGCCAAATTGTGTACCTATTTTTTTGTAATTTTTGTGTTGTCCTTTGTTTGACTTTGTGGTGTGCAATAAAAGTATATTCATTCATTCATTCATTCATTCATGATTGGAAGTACAATGGAAATCACCGATAAGAAACCTCAGGATATGGGGCATACGAACGATTTACGTAAAATTTTTTCGTACAAGCAAACAGTATCTGTCAAAATTCTACGGTAGGTGGCTAAGCAAACTACAGCGTGGCATTACTGCTGGTGTCGGAACAAGCATTTTTGCCACCGATAAACTGGCGACATTTCTTCATGCCATCCGCCCTGTCCAGGTATATTATGGCAATGCACAATATTTATTCAAAAGAACTTACAGACCAAAAATATTGTAACCAGTGGTCGCGTCGTAGGGAAGGAGTGCTTCCTGCACTCCATCTCCCAATAGCGCTCTTTCCGTCACTGGTCCCATTGAGATAAAAATGATAACTAATTCATATTCATCTCTGCAATTCTTTTTCATATAGACTTTCATCTGTTCCATATTCCTTGTGATCTTTTTCATATAGACTTTCATCTGTTCCATATTCCTTGTGATAGGTATTGGAGTAATATAATGAGTGATGACATTCTGTCAGAAACGCTATCTCTCACTGGCCATACTATACTGTACTGAATACAATGTTATTGTGATGTTAAATATTAATTATATTATTCTGCATTTCAATCGAATCGTTTTTTGAAACAATTATTGTATGAACTTGCTAGTTGCTCATGTTGTATTTCAATTTTTATGTTTTATTATGTAAAATAAATTTAATTTAAAATATTATTTTATTGTATTTTTATTTTATATTTAAACCTAAGTGTTCTGCGAATTATAAGCTTTATATCACTTGCACTATCTTTATCGGTTAGTTAATTCAATGGATGTTTATACTCTGTCCATTCGTTTATTTTTGACAGATTAGTAATAGCGCACCAGAGAGAGACAGACGCAACCACTTTGCGTCTGTCTCTCTCTGGTGCGCTATTATCTGGTCCCTCACTATCGTTTTATTATATTCTATCTGTCTGTCTCTCTGGTGCGCTATTATCTGGTCCCTCACTATCGTTTTATTATATTCTATCTGTCTGTCTCTCTGGTACGCTATTATCTGGTCCCTCACTATCGTTTTATTATATTCTATCTGTCTGTCTCTCTGGTGCGCTATTATCTGGTCCCTCACTATCGTTTTATTATATTCTATCTGTCTGTCTCTCTGGTGCGCTATTATCTGGTCCCTCACTATCGTTTTATTATATTCTATCTGTCTGTCTCTCTGGTGCGCTATTATCTGGTCCCTCACTATCGTTTTATTATATTCTATCTGTCTGTCTCTCTGGTGCGCTATTATCTGGTCCCTCACTATCGTTTTATTATATTCTATCTCGTATGTCAAAAATAATATAAAACGAATAGACAGGGTACATATAAGTATATTGTCAACTGTCTGCCAGTCACAAATACAAAAATATTGTACCTTATACCCATTGATCTATAATTTATACCACAGTGGCGTGATTTACGTACAGTGCGACAAGGCTATTTTGGCGCGTGGCCGAAGTCTGAACTGACGCCGCTATCTTGTGATACTGTTTGATAGCTCGCTCAGTCAGTATATCGCTATTGTAGGTCACGTTGTTTTTGCTTACTATTAACTATTTTAAACTAAAATTGAAATAAAATTGAGCAGATTTTATTTTATGGCTGCCTTTGTTTTGCAACAGCGCCCTCCTTCAAGTGCCAAGAGAGCCTTCTCAGACTGTATGTTTGTCGACTTGTCTGGGATACTTTCAAAACAATTTTCGAAGGCTAGCCCAGCTACCCCCACTATTAATTACTCCAACCTCCGATTATATAAAATATAAATAAAACAACTATAATTTCGGTATATTTTATTTATTGCTCCGTTCAAAATCGTAAACAATTCGTTGAAACATTATTACAATAATAATAAGATATTTTCACTCAACTGCTATTATAATATACAAGATACTTATTTGTTAAAACGAATTTACATAAAAAATAATACCATTTAAAATACAAATAAAAACCAAAACATCAACACATAAAATATTAATATCTCCTCCAAAATAAGACATCGAAACTACCTTGTATAGTTTTTTTAATTTAAATACTGTTTATTGTCCATTTTGAAATACACTTTTAAGGACTCCTAAATATATAATATAATAATATTATATAGTAGTTTCATTATACAATAATAAAATTATAACGAGAACATTTCATTTTTCCACTTTTAAAATTTGCTAAAAGAACAATCCTATTAGTTTTTACATTCAATTCTGTGCTTAAAAACAATTTCAAATATAAAATTAAGTCATAGTAATAGCAATATTCGTTGGTAATAGTAACATGACAATTAAATATCGAAAAGGATAATACAAAAAATATTAATACTTTACATAACTTGTTATAAAAACAAATGAATTGTTGTAACTCTGCAAATTATTATAAATAGACTGCCTTTATAATAACTTCTATATAAATTAAGAATAAATACACCTACATATTTTATTAATTCTAAGCCAATGAACAGTTTCTAAGCCATTTACAGTTTTTTTTAATTGTATTATGATAAAAATAAGCCGAAAAAATAAACCGAATTGCAAGGAACAATGCTTAAAAAATCTAAGCTTGGTGTTACTCCGGACGCAAGGCATATCAGCGGCGAAGCCTTTAGCAACTCATTTCTTTCTTTCTTCAAGTACCTTTGCACTAGGCGACATTTTTGCGCATATATTAATATGGCCCAGTGAGGGTGTCACTGGTGACGATTGTCGTGGGCATTGATTACACATATCAGCACTTAGTGACGTCACGCATGTATTTTTAGGTTCCGCCCTGAAGCATACTTATTAATTTGTCAAAACCGTAAAAAAGCGCTAATGTAAGCGACAAAATTATTTGCTCTCAGTAGTGCCGGACTATTGTGGCCGGTAACGACGCACGACGCCATATTCCAGAAATTTTTGGCTTCAACATACGTCACATATTTCTTGTTCTCTTAGCATAGCGTACTTTGTCATTGGTCGTGGCGATGTTTCGTGGATTACTTAGGTAGGTACTTATTGCTTTAGGCATTATTTATGCAGATAAAACTACAAAACCAAAAGACCGTAAACAATAACTGAGGAAACAGCAAAGTGTTGGACAGATCTACCGCGACGTTAGTTACTTGGAAAAAATCTTATATCTGTTTACAAGTTGGTGAAATGTCGCCAGGTGCAAAGGCTCTTGTACTACAAGTGGTAATATCCTTATCAGATCAAAATTAACGTACACTTAACTACAAAACTAACATTACTTTAGATTATAAAGTTTAACTGTATTTTTGTGCAACATCAAACAATTTAGTGTGTTATATTTTTTAATACAATAATATTATGGTAACTATTTCATTATATTTTTCAATACATTTGCTATTTCCAGATCTGTGTCTACAAAATTATCACAGAGTTTATATCCAAAATATAACTCACATCTTTAGTTTTCTTTTTGATTTAGAAGTGCTATTATAAAATTTGCTAAATAATAAATCATAAAGAGCCTGTTTGAAATAAATTTGACCTGAAACTGAATAATCTTGACATCTTGACAGATTCTCAATACAAAATTTGTCTCAAAATCAAATATATTCGATAGGTAAAGTCTGGTGATTGTGAAACAGGCCCTAAACTAAAGTCCGACAAGGCTCTCTTGGCACTTGAAGGAGGGCGCTGTTGCAAAACAAAGGCAGCCATGAAATAAAATCTCAATTTTACTTTAATTTTAGTTTAAAATAGTTAAAAGTAAGTAAAAACAGCATAACATACAATAGTGATATACTGACAGAGCGAACTATCAAACAGTAGCACAAGATAGCGGCGTTAGTTCAGACTTTGGCCACGCGCCAAAATAGCCTTGTCGCACTGTAAAAACGTTACGTCATTCAATTATATACACGTCAATTAAATTGTGTTTCAAATAAAGCCCTATATTATGACAGTTTGTGATGACATAAATATATCAGAAATGTATTGAAAAACATTTTTTAAATAAATCACGATGGGGAATGATCCTCTTAACTATCCTCGAGAGTAAAAAAAAATAAAAATCATCCGACATCACTTGATATGAAAACTACTATGCATTTTCAAATTGGTCCAGGAATAATAAAAATTCTTCGCGAGACGGCATCCTAATAAAATATAGTTATTATCAAAATAGCGACAATGTAAGTATTTATAAACTTTGCAATAACAATTATTTGTTAAATTTTCTCTTAAAATTAGCACCATACCTTAATTAAAAAGGAATAGTTTTATTCAAAGACAACCTTTTATAGGACACAGAATAACCTAGTACCTAAAAATATAAATACTTTTCTTTTTAAAAAAATTGACATATCTGTAAATAAGAAAATAGTTCGAAGAGCTTTAGATTAATTAATACTAATATAAGTAGTTACAGTTTGCAAGAATTTTTATTACTACTAGACCTATTTTATTTTGAATAAACTTGTTTAAATTGACTCATAATAATTAATTAACATAAAAATCGAACAGGCGCCATCTTTGCACCAAAAAGAACAACAAAATTATAATTCACAGACGGAGAAATCTTAACCATATAGATGTATAAAATCGCCTAAATTAACTGTATAAAAACATTTTCTCTGCAGCAATATTTTTGTGGAAATAATCCATAAATAATCACATTCACAAAATTAGCCAGGAAAAACATGCGATTGCAGACTAGTTCTTTTCCTGGTCAGGCTTAACATAAAATAAGCCCTATATGCAAAATTTAAATATACTATTATAATTATTATCAAACAATTATTATATTATTATTGTAGAATTTATTTAGAATTTTGAATTTCCTGATTTCTCCGTCTACTCCGAACATAAGCGTTAAGCTGTTTCAACGCAAAAAAGCGAATAGCGCTAACGTCACATAAACTCGTATGAAATATCTGTACATTATAAACTTAACTAAGCCTGAGATTTTTAAGCGTGTTTAGGCTCATTATTATTTAACAGAATTCTTAGCTGAAACTTCCAGATCCCTGAGGCATACGCATAAAGGGCTATAATCGAATAAAGGTTTTATAAACGCGTCATTAAATAAAATTCAATTCAATGCTCTTTTCATGGCTTTCAGTTGTGCCAAGCGAACACAGATTGCTTCGCCAGTGTCGCGTATTTAGAAGAGGCCCAAAGGAGATTGTACGGTGAAAATTGTTATACGGATTGTACGGTGTAATTGTTGTTGTTGGTTTTATAAACGCGTCATTAAATCCATTTTATTATCATTAAATTCCAATATGTCAAGTGTCAGCCTTGACAGAAATGAATAATCATTCTAGTGATTGGTAATTGGCAACTGTACTCAGTTGGCAGATAGTCAGCAGTTACTTGGAGAGGTTATTAATGATTCAATTTTGACAAATGACTAAAGGCGGAAAATACTAAACTATCCTATCCCGCTTTGCCCTATCCGAGATATAAATTTGACATTAGTTTCAAGCAAGTTATGTAAAATTTCTATCTAGGATAGGGCAAATCTATATTGGATAGGTTATTTATTAATTTCGGACGTTAGCCTTTGACCCCGATATAGAAATGTATCTGGAAGTTTCAATCCAGCTTTTTTATTAATTACCTCAGATGAAAGCCAAGGCACGCTCACGATTTCAGGCTAAAAACTGTGCTGTAAATCATACAAAAAGTTCAATATCGTTAATAAAGCCTCATCACATGTAAAATATCAATGAGATCGCGATCTTATCTGCCTTTTCGCAATGTTGGGGATATATATTTTTTTTAGATAAGTAAACGAATTGTACAAGTAGGTACCGTTAGGGTTTATGACCTTCAGTTGGTCGAAGTATTTGGGTTCATTTGGCGAGAGGAGCCGCTGACGTTTGGGTGATACAGTGACTAAGCTGGTCACTTAACAAGCTCCCAGCCATCTATCATAGGCAGAGGACAATTCAAGAAAAAAAGAATAAAAATTGTACCCTTTCTTATTCACACCAAAATAATATTCGTACCTATTCAACAGTAGGGATAAATACTAATGTCTATATTATGTGTAATGTCAAATGCGACGTTTTGCGACGCTATAGCTGCTGATGGATAAGATAATATAGTCCCGTGTCAGCAGACAATCGAGGGGTATAAGTTTTATCTCCTACCCATGATGTGAGGCAGGAATTCGCTTCGACTGGATATCACTGTGACAAGTACGGTATATGTATATAATAGATCAATGGGCCTGCCTACTTCAGCTTGCCAAAGCTTTACTTTCGCCAAAACGTCATAAACCGTATCGGCACATCTACGTCAGTGAGATGGATAAACTATACGCAAGTTTCCGCTGGCACTGATTCCGCACATCTTCAGTTTATAACGATCCTAAGGAAAAGTATTGTTTCGATAAAACTTGGTCCTACGCGCAATATCCGACCCTACATTTTCCGTTTACATTATGTATATACGGAGGCGTATATATTATACTTCATATGGGAGTACCAAAAGTCAACGTCAAGGGGAAAAGGGCGAGTTTATTACAGACAATAACTTAAAAAATCACTTTGGCTTAGTAGAAATCAGACGAATAAGAATAAAATCGTGAGGGATTCCCGTTCTATGTTTCCAGGGGCCTTACCACCATCTCTTATAGCAGTATTATTGTAATATTGTTTTGCTATTTTCATACAATGTCAGTATGAAAAGTTTAAAACAATATTACAATAATACTGCTATAGGAGATGGTGGTAAGGCCTCTCTATCCCACTCAACATTGACTTCTGGGACAATGTACGAGTACATAGTATCCGTACATCGCGTCCAGTCGCGTCGATAGTATGTTTTCGCCCTAAATCTATACCTAAATCCATACTAAACGTATAATGCGTTATATTATATGGACGTCTAGGTCTAACGTACAATCAATGTAATAGGATATATACAAATATATTATTGATTATAATGGTGCTCCCACACTTGAGCCATATAAATGTTACGATATATTTTTAAAATCATAACGTTAGGTAATAATACGGTTACAATTTAAAACTAAATTTAATTTTCAAGTCTCAACAATGTCGAAAACGTCTAACGTGAAATGTATTTCGCAAAAGTTATCTTTTATAAAATTATTGTTAAATAAAATACCCACAAAAGTCACAAATACTGACTCATTGTTTTGTTCTCGACAATAATATTAAATAAAATAAGCATATTTATTTTTCTGTAATATAATGAAAAAATAAAAATATACTCATTTTATTTTTCCATATTTTATTTTATTATTATTTTCATTTTTCGTTACACTTAGTGTAACACAACAATACAATAACACCAGTGTGGGAGCGCCCTAAGGTTGTACTAATAGTGTCACGTGGTGCTAATCTGGGTGCAGTGTGATATGTTTTGTATCATATAACATATTATACAAGTGTTTTAGTGCAAAGTAACATAATTATAATTCATTTATGAATATATAAATACCGTTCGTTGTTATTCGGACCGCATTTTTTTCAAAGTAACAAACAGGAAATTAAATCTTTCCATCCATAAATATTTTTCAGTTAAACTTTAACTGGAATTCTGCAAATGTGTATTAAGTTTTTCACCATTTTGTGAATAAAGTATTCGCTAAGATATCTTGAGAAAGCGACGATTTCAAAAAAATAAATTAGTAAAAAGTGTCTCTATATACAATGAATAATATAGACTAAAATACTATAAATATCTAGAAAACTTTTAACAAAATGTTTTTGTCTTGATCCCTAAGGAACTACTTCGAAAGACTAACCCTACGCTTATAAAACGACCTCTAAGTCTATTGTGAATCGACGTGTTATTGCAGACTACTGTTTTATCTAAGTCTAAGGGCTAAGACACTTTTATAAATACCTCTATTATTTAGACCTTTTTTGAGCTAGATGATAGAAATCCTAGAAACAAGGACTCAAATGAAAGGTCCCGACAAACTGTGCAACCCACTTGGAATTCTTTACTTAAGGCGAAATCAACGACTCTGCCCGCGGCGAAATTCAAAATTTTCGTGGTTTTTTGCAATTTGTACGCTAGTTACACATTATTAGCTTAAAAATCGCGAAAAAAAAAAAAATTGAATTTCGCGGGCACACCCGTGACATGCTCCTTAATGATCATTAAAACATTCATCTAAGTTCAATTAATAGTACAATGTGTCAGGTATCAACCAAACTAAGTACTTTTTGAAAACTTTCAAATAAAGTCGATATAATTATATTTTGACTTTCAACATATCCTTTGCAATCATCTAGCGTCAAATAAAGAGAATCTATGCGTAGTAAAATCACTAATTTTGCATAAACAGACAAATCGATAGATATTCTACAATAATCGATTATAATTTTGTTAGAAAAAAATTCATAGCGAAAATTTTTTTATAACATTAAATTAGCAATACAAATATCCATATAAAACTTCATTATGCTTATTGAATTGATAATTTTGTGCTAATTCTGTCGAATCAAAAATATTTATAACAAAAAAATATATCGAGCATTAAAAAATATTTTTCTTTTTCTTTTGCAAAAAGTAGATATTCATACCAGTTTTTAATGATAAAAATATAATATCCACATTAGAGTATTTAAAGTCAATTTGGCATATTCATAATTGCAAATACAGATAGGGACAAGTTATTGAGCTATGCCGTCGACAGAATTGGCACAAAATAGCTTTGGGCACCATCTATGAGTCGAAATCTCCAAAAATAACAATAAATCTTGTATGCAGTAGTAATCCATATAGAAAATGAGAAACAATTTTCCTTTGCCTCTATCTTTTTTAAATTTAATTATCATTAAATCCCAATATGTCAGACGTCATCGTGACCCAAAATAAACAAACATGTCATGTTGCAGTTATCATGACAATTGTTATGGCATGTGCCAATTCAGATAAGTGTAATTGGTTTAATTTTTGTCACAATCAATGTGTCAAATATGTCAACAAAGCAAGTTAACATCTGTCACATCGGGATTTAATGATAATAATTGAATCTAATTAACATCTTGGTCGGCTGTTGCAGGCTTGCTCAAGTTTCCATTAGATCCCACATAAAATTCTAAAGATTTGGCACGATATAATTAGGGGAAGTCATTATAGTCAATACGTCAAGTAATATTATATGGAGATCTTAGTTAAGAAATGATGCCGTGTTTGTTTTTAAAATTATGTTCAAGTACATACATAAAAATCTATAAGTTGTCTTAGTATAACAAGATTATGTAGCAAAACGTCTTACCAGTAGTTATTTGTAAAGAGGTAAATTCACAAACTCCTATAATTCAATTATTTTTTAAGACATTTAATAGCATTTATAAATGTGCCAACACATCTGAAAATAACCAACTATCGAATAAATTCAAGAGACTTCACAGATATTACAATTTGGTTGCAATTTCAATCATGGTCAAATTTCACATAGTTTGAAATCTCTCCTATCGCTAGAATTAGCTGAGAAGTTGGCTCGTCTATAGATGCTATTATTGTAAAGCTTCTACTCATTTAGCACCTACACATTGCTAATACATAGTTTAGACCAATTCTGAACACTTACGTTGACTCAAAATATGTTGTAGTATAAACACAGACGTAGAACCAATAGATAATATTAAGTTAAGATCTAAAAATAAGCACCAAAATAAGGAAACGTCGAGACCGAGTCAGGCATTCAAATAATTTATACACTCATTTATTTGACTGGTTTTTCTTTCAAATTATACAAATGCTAAGCTTTGTTAAACCGCACAGAACAATTCTACAAACTGCTAATTTCACAAATAAAATAGTAACATCATATAACCAAGGTCCTTTTAAAATGAAATACAGTTCCAACACTCCAAATGTGGCATTACGGCGTAGACATGTTCCTTAAATTTAATCCTATACCTTTAAAGTTTAAACGAGCAATTCTTGTATATATATTTCTATATAATCTGGATCTCGAAAACGGCCCTAACGATTTTCATGAAATTTAGTATACAGGGGGTTTTGGGGGCGATAAATCGATCTAGCTAGGATTAATTTTAAAAATCCAAAAAAATTAATATGACTACTGGTGCCATCTATTTGCCACCGAGCGAAGCTCGGTCACCCAGATATTTATCATTAAACCTCGACAGGTCAGATGTCAATGTCAACTTAGCATTTTGTAATGTGGAGATGCTGTGTTGGCGTCTGACATTTGACACCTTTAAATTTACGTTTGACGTTAAAGATTTTATTCCAATATTTCTGTCCTTTATTGGTTTCGGTAGTCTAAGTCAGATTTCGAGAAGTGTGAATTCAAAATGATTTTATCAAGAAGCTTAACATTTGAATAAGACTGTCAATTATGAGCCATTTTTACGAGTGATTTTAGACAAAATTTACAAAAATTAGCAGTATAAAAAGTCGCGATTGAATTTATCAGACAGCATTGAAAATTCAAAAGTATAAAATTATGTAGTAAGCCTGACCCGTCAGTAAAATCTTCGAAAAATTACATAATAACAATTATAATAACATGAATACAAGAAAGTTTACAGCTTAACAATCACAGAAGGTAAATACCAAAATAAATAAGGGTAAGTATTTAATAAATACTCGCATCTCAGTAGGATTTCCATAGTCCCTTGATAGCTTTGAGTTTGGGCGACTTTTTCGTCGCTTCCAACTCCTGTTTGAAGCTTATAATGAACTTTTCACGTAAACTCAGTCTGGGCGACGAAGGTTTCAGGAGAAACTTCTTCAAATCGTTAGTGAAACTCGACGCGGTGTAATTTGGTTCGTCTTTCAACGATTCTTCGTTGCTCGATTCTAGGAAGGACACGGATTTATTTGATTGCACGGAATTCTTTCTTTCGCGATTACGTCTCGACGGCGTAGACTTGGATCGGGAACTCGCGGTTCCCTTGCTAGATGGAAGGCTGTAGCTTTTAGACACGAGAGAATATTCGTCCTCCATGGAATCCAAGGTATCAGTGGATCGGTTGCAAATCTTGCAGCAAAGCTGACAATGCTCCATGTCGCTGTGATACCTCCCGTTGCAGAGCACGTAGTTTTCTCTGCGGACGTACCGGGGAGGTTTCAACCTGCTTTTGTCTTTATGTTTGGAGTCCTTATTTTTGGTGCGTCTCCGTTTACACTTGGGGCAGTGTTTGCGGGCGATTTTGCGCAGTTCCTTCAGGAACTCGTAGTCGATTTCGAAGTACTTGGCGTCCGGTTCGGAGTAGTACTTGACGTCGCTGTCCACGTCCTTGATTTTGTGTTTGGGCTCTTTCGGTTTCTTCTTCGCTTTTTGTTTCGGCGTGTCGGGTTGTCCAGGGTCGGAGTAGTATCGCACGTCGGTGTCCGCGCGCTGGGGGGGCTTGTCGTACTTACAGTGCGTGCAGAAGGTGACGGACTTGCGGGAAGGGGTGCTGGAGGAGGGGGTACGCGTGGGAGGGGTGGGGGGCGTGGGAGGCAAAGGTCAGGCCTGCGCGGACGGCACCCACAGGGTCTTGTTCTGCTCCTCTTCCACCGCTTCCTTGATTTGCGTGCACATGTACGCAATGTTCACGCCCGCCGGGATTTCCGCTGGAATGCAACAGAAAGAGGTTTCTTGAAGATGTAGGGTTATTAAGAAAACCAAAACAATGTACCCATCTGAACGAGGAGAGGGTTCTTTCCCTCCCTCGTTTCCAGATGAGCATATAGTGATTCCAGATGAGCGTGAGATCGTAAGCATAGAGTAATTATGACGTCAGAGACTCCAAATAGACAGAAAACAGACAGTGTAAATAGCATGTGAAACCCATTGAAAATCGCGAATGACGCACAATTGAACGTCTTGTTGCGCGATTGACATAATTCGGTCAATCTCCCGCTAATCGAGAAATGGACATTGACGCAACGAATGAAGCTCTATCATTCGCACCTTCAATTATAACAGTCAATCACAAATGACGAATGATCGTCTCCCGGGCACTTTATGACCGCGGGACCTAGAGACTTAAGGCGCTTGCACCCTTGGCCACTTACCAGAGATGTAGTTCCTGTACTCGTTCTCCACCTTGAGGCCGTGCTCGTACATCTCCTTGGCGGCCTTGGCGGACACCTTGTCGGCGGGGTAGCGCGTGTCCTTCACCTCCTTGATCTGCTTGAACGACTTGAACTTGATGAACAGCACGATGGGGTAGATCTGGTGCTTGTGCAGCTTCTCGATGGTGGCCACGCTCACGTCCACTATGCAGTGGATGCCCTGGAATTATTGGGTTTATTTAATATCGACCACGCTGGTAAAGGTTTCCTGTAGCGTACCAAACAATTGAGACTTAAAATTGTGATGCGAGATTTTTTTAATTGTAGATAGGCTTGCGTTTGACGACAATTATGCCTGATGGAAAGCAATGATGGGGTCTAGGTTGGAGCGCGATTGCCTAGAAAATGCCTATTCACTCTTCTCTTGAAGGCACCCAGGTTGAACTTGGCTGGAAACACGGAGACTAGAAGGGCGTTCCACACCTTAGCTGTTCGTATCAAGATCTATACAATCTTTCTCGCATTGTGAAATGAACATTTCCTGACGGAACGTGCGTCAACAGTGTTGAGAGTGAAGAATTGGGTGGTGTTGCATATGGGTAGTGATGGCATTGGTCGCTTGGGAACTTTTTTTTCGGTTTTGGTTCCTTCCTGCATATTGAAGAGATTCATTTGAGGTGACGGATTATGGGTAAACAAATTAATGTTTCCTGCTAAAAAGATGTGTGGTTATTACCTTCTCGGCCAAGTCCCTCAGCGCCTTGGGGTCGGGGCGCGCGCGTGCAAACACGTGCGGCCAGTCGCTCACCAGCTTGCCGGCCACGCAGTCCCGCAGCGGGCCCAGCACGGCCACCGGCCGCCGGCTGCCGTCTGCCGCAACAGAATCACCTTTAATGACACCACACGAGCTTTTGTGCCGGGGCTGTAGGTTCACTACCTCCCTGGCGCAGTTTGAAGTACACTCGGAAAGATCTGGTGGGAAGCTTTGACCACGGCTGGTTACCGCCCTAACATACCATACCATGGTACATAATTGCGTAGCAAACGTTAAGGGGTTATCTATCCATTCCACTTCGGCTACATCATAAACACATCAAAACTTTTATTCAGGTCAGATTGCACCCAATAACTTGTACACTCTAAAAAACCCTATCGATGTGATCTCAGTATTAAAAATTAAAATATGCGAAGCTTGCATCTTTGACCTTTGAAGAAAAACAAAGATAAACAAGGAAGCCAACTCCTAGCTGTCCCTGTGCTCTAACTTACAGTGTAGCCTCTCGACCCTCTGGTAGGAGAGCGGGGGAACGTCATCGGCCAGGGTGCCGGAGTCGCTCCAGCAGCCCAGCTCAGTGTTGGAGAAGGAAGCCAACTCCTTGCTGTCCCTGTGCTCTAACTTACAGTGTAGCCTCTCGACCCTCTGGTAGGAGAGCGGGGGAACGTCATCGGCCAGGGTGCCGGAGTCGCTCCAGCAGCCCAGCTCAGTGTTGGAGAAGGAAGCCAACTCCTTGCTGTCCCTGTGCTCTAACTTACAGTGTAGCCTCTCGACCCTCTGGTAGGAGAGCGGGGGAACGTCATCGGCCAGGGTGCCGGAGTCGCTCCAGCAGCCCAGCTCAGTGTTGGAGAAGGAAGCCAACTCCTTGCTGTCCCTGTGCTCTAACTTACAGTGTAGCCTCTCGACCCTCTGGTAGGAGAGCGGGGGAACGTCATCGGCCAGGGTGCCGGAGTCGCTCCAGCAGCCCAGCTCAGTGTTGGAGAAGGAAGCCAACTCCTTGCTGTCCCTGTGCTCTAACTTACAGTGTAGCCTCTCGACCCTCTGGTAGGAGAGCGGGGGAACGTCATCGGCCAGGGTGCCGGAGTCGCTCCAGCAGCCCAGCTCAGTGTTGGAGAAGGAAGCCAACTCCTTGCTGTCCCTGTGCTCTAACTTACAGTGTAGCCTCTCGACCCTCTGGTAGGAGAGCGGGGGAACGTCATCGGCCAGGGTGCCGGAGTCGCTCCAGCAGCCCAGCTCAGTGTTGGAGAAGGAAGCCAACTCCTTGCTGTCCCTGTGCTCTAACTTACAGTGTAGCCTCTCGACCCTCTGGTAGGAGAGCGGGGGAACGTCATCGGCCAGGGTGCCGGAGTCGCTCCAGCAGCCCAGCTCAGTGTTGGAGAAGGAAGCCAACTCCTTGCTGTCCCTGTGCTCTAACTTACAGTGTAGCCTCTCGACCCTCTGGTAGGAGAGCGGGGGAACGTCATCGGCCAGGGTGCCGGAGTCGCTCCAGCAGCCCAGCTCAGTGTTGGAGAAGGAAGCCAACTCCTTGCTGTCCCTGTGCTAACTTACAGTGTAGCCTCTCGACCCTCTGGTAGGAGAGCGGGGGAACGTCATCGGCCAGCGTGCCGGAGTCGCTCCAGCAGCCCAGCTCAGTGTTGGAGAAGGAAGCCAACTCCTTGCTGTCCCTGTGCTCTAACTTACAGTGTAGCCTCTCGACCCTCTGGTAGGAGAGCGGGGGAACGTCATCGGCCAGGGTGCCGGAGTCGCTCCAGCAGCCCAGCTCAGTGTTGGAGAAGGAAGCCAACTCCTTGCTGTCCCTGTGCTCTAACTTACAGTGTAGCCTCTCGACCCTCTGGTAGGAGAGCGGGGGAACGTCATCGGCCAGGGTGCCGGAGTCGCTCCAGCAGCCCAGCTCAGTGTTGGAGAAGGAAGCCAACTCCTTGCGGTCCCTGTGCTCTAACTTACAGTGTAGCCTCTCGACCCTCTGGTAGGAGAGCGGGGGAACGTCATCGGCCAGGGTGCCGGAGTCGCTCCAGCAGCCCAGCTCAGTGTTGGAGAAGGAAGCCAACTCCTTGCTGTCCCTGTGCTCTAACTTACAGTGTAGCCTCTCGACCCTCTGGTAGGAGAGAGGGGGAACGTCATCGGCCAGGGTGCCGGAGTCGCTCCAGCAGCCCAGCTCAGTGTTGGAGAAGGAAGCCAACTCCTTGCGGTCCCTGTGCTCTAACTTACAGTGTAGCCTCTCGACCCTCTGGTAGGAGAGCGGGGGAACGTCATCGGCCAGGGTGCCGGAGTCGCTCCAGCAGCCCAGCTCAGTGTTGGAGAAGGAAGCCAACTCTTTGCTGTCTCTATGTTTTTTCCGTCTGAAGAACGACCGCCTCGCAGTGCTAGAAGCACGTCTTTGCGCGTCGTTGTCTAGTGTTCCTATGGATCTTCGGAGAATTTCTTCAACCCTGAAACAAATTTGGGAAGTAAAGATCACATCAGTCTAGGCACCAACAAAGTACCTCGTCCATAATATAAGAGCAAATCAAGGTACCCGTGTAATTGAATAGCGGATATTTACTATCGGATTATTATACCCAATTTAAAAGTCAGGTCAAGGTTTGGAAGGTAGTTTTCTCTGGTGCTCACTTGAATTTACTGGGTATAGTCCCCCACTGCCGCTTGACGCCTTTGAAGTCGAGCTGCCACGCGCGCCACAGCCCCGGCGCGCCGTTGAACAGCGTGTTGTCCACGAAGAGCACCTCATCCTTGCGGAACCACAGCGAGTACTCGTCTATCGTGTCCATGCCTAACGAGTGACCAAGAAACCCATTATTTTCAATAAATTAAAAATAAACGTCATTTTTTCAAGAAGCTTTTAGTCAGTTTATTTCTATTATTTAGTTGATACCCATATCATGGAGTGCACAATAAACAACTAGTCCGCCATCTTGGGCCGTCTGTCAAATATGATTTAGAGACAGAAGTCAGAACCGTCAGAACCATACATTTTTACCAAAACTAAAATGTGTAGGCAAGTTTTTATCTTAATTGGTTAAAAATACTCGTAACTGCCTTAAAATTCAATTGCAAGTTTCGAATTTTTTGTTGAATGAGTTTTAAAACTTCTTAACTTCCTCTGTGCAAGCGTAATAAATTTGTTAGCAAATTGATAGAATATGATATGTTAAAAATTTTCATCCCACTTTTTTGGTCGGTCTAAAAGTTTTTCGTCCAACATCTTTTGTAGTCTAGTGATCATACCTATGGAGGTGATTTTAGTGCAGCGGTCGAATCCCGCGCGGATGTAGAACGCGTCGCCCGGCTTGTCCTTTATCTCGTGGTACTGCTGGAGATCGTGCCTCACCAGCACACTGACCTGAAGACACATTACACACCTCTTTAATTTCAATGTTTATGTGCATCTTGAAATTTTTTCGCAAAAAACGCTAGATAGGTATATATATAGGCCAGATATTCTGCCATGAAGAAGCCATAATGCTAAGCATTACTGTATTGATTTGAAGAGCACTGTTGCCAGAAAATTACTTGGCTTACTAGGATTTAAGAACTGATGTCTAAGGATGACGTCTTGCGCCGTGTGACGTTGCAATACGAAGTATTGGGACGCAATGCACCTAATCAGGCGTATTACTTAACATCATGCCTTATTGAAGTTTTCATGTTATCACATAAAAAAGTATAAACATTCATTTTGCGTGAAAGGGACAGAACACATCCATTGAAAAAGGTTAAAGGCATGTAATGGTGGTTTTGAAGAAGATAGCGAAACGTTTAAAAGCTCACAAATCTCACCTTATCCGCCGGCTTCGCTAGCTCCAAAGCGGCCTGTTCGGCGGTCGCTCGCCTCAAGTCCACGTTATTGTACTCCAAGATCTGATCCCCCGTCCTCAACCCGGCGATATACGCAGGCGAGTCTATCTGAACACTGTGCACGAATATGCCCACGGCATTGCCGCCCACCAAACTGATACCCAGGTCCGAACAGTTGCGCATCTCTATCAAGAGGAACCTGGGGAGATCCTTGTTCCCTTGCGATTGCCTCAACGTCGCCACGTCCGTCGACGGCACGTCCATTCTCAAGGACTGCTGAGGACCGGGAGAATTTCTAGGCGTAGGAGACCCCGATAACGAAACCTCTTCGTCGTGAGAGCTCTCTCCGGAAGACGAACTACCGGGCACCTCCATCTCGTCCTTGTACTTCTCGGGGCTGTACTGCACTAGCATCGTTATGGAGTTTCCGATCTGCCTTAAAACGCTCGCAGCCAACGTGTAAGTCGCCGAGCGCATGTTTATACCGCAAACTTCTAGCAACTGGTCGCCGACTTGCAGACCGACTTGACTCGCTAAGGAGTTCTCGTTAACGGTCGACACGAATACGCCCCCGCTGCTCGGAGGGCAGTATATCTGAATGCCGAGCGGCTGTTGACTCTTGTCTATATGCACCCTCCGAAGCTCCCCCGGTAGGGGTTTATTCCAACTCAATCCGCAGTACTCCGGCATCGAATTCCTAGTTTTATGCGTGAGCTGCTTAGCGCCTCTGCCGGGGCTCAGAACCTCGACGTGAAACGTCGGCATCGGAGAATTTCTCTCCGAACTCCTCTCTATGGATCCCGTGCTGAGTTTTCCCGCTGAATTTTTAGAGGTCACACTGGGGTTGGACGGTATTCGAAATCTTTGATTCTCCTTCTTCCTCGGAAATGTGCCACCTTCGTACGTGTGTTGGTATTCCCGGTTCACGCGCGGAACGGGGTTGAGATCGGACATGTTGTGCGTGTGGGACGTAAAGGAGTGCATGTCGTAGGTCGTGCCGATGCTTTCGCCTGACTGACTCTGCGGGATGTTCGTAGGGCTCGACAGATGCGTGTACCGACTCGAATTGTGGGGATTCGAGTTCGTGAACGGCCCTCTGTAGTACTGGGATTGTAACCGAGATTGCGTCGGCAGTGTTCCCGTCATGGGGAAATTGGCGTTGCTGTTCAGACTGTCTGGACCAAAACTGTCACTGTCGGACGGGTATTTATTCACTGTTTTCGGCGACGACGACTTTTTCGACGAATAATACTGGTCGAGGATGTCCTTCCCCGTGTGATTCTTTATCGAATGGTCCAGAGAGCTCGGTGACTTTCTCGTGACGAAGTCCAAAGAGTTCGGTCCCTTGTTGACCATAAAATCTAAGGAGTGCGGACTTTTGGTGCGATTTCTCATCGCCGGCTGATAGAAAAGGGAGTCTTCTGACGGGTTGAGGACTAAACTCAGCCGGTTCGGAGTGACGTCCTGCTCGTAATCGCTAATGGATATTTTGTCTTTTTCTAAGGTGCGGTTCTTGTCGAAACTCATGCTAGTGGGGGCGAAAGGGTTGTGGATGGCCAGCGGGGCCGGTTTGGGGAAGTGCTCGACCGCTGGGCTGGATTCAATGGATTTGTACACTGAGTGTCGCGCGGGCGCTGTCACTTGGGTTAGCGGGACGTGTCCCAAGGGTATGGGGTTCGAGTTCCGGTTGGTGTTGGACCTCTGCGGCTCGGGCGGCAGTTTGGTGGGGGGACTGAGCAGGATAGAGAGCGGCGGCCTCTCTTTCCTGGAGCGCGGCTGCACGATAGTGCCAGTGACGTTGTCTTCGAGGATGAAATTCGCTCGCGCTTTGGGCCACGTGCCGCCATTCTTGGCGTCGCTTTGCGCATCTTTGTTTTTTCTGCGCGATCTCTTTAGCACGCTGCTGGTTTCTTTTACTGTAAAAAAAGCAAGAACAATTAGTTATTTAACAAAAAGTTTAAGGAACTTTTTGGTTTATTTTCCGGACAAATAAAATAGACAATCTTTTATATCCTGAATTATGATTTGGGCTAAATCGTATGCCAATTTTGATGATTCTGACCACGCACAGGCAACCAGCTCATTTTTTATAGCTAAAGAAATCATTTCTATGTTCATGAATCATGATAATCCCAAATGATTGGATGACATCAGGAACTAACTACAGTATGATCGATATGGTATTTACAGTTAAGAGGTGCAGGTATATTTTTATGAGCCCACTTACTTGTTTTTCCGTGATAACTGTCGATAACGGAATCTAGCTCCGCGATAGCATCCGACTCCGGCACCTGAAGTGAACAAACTTAGTTTATATGTTTGTAAACAAATATTACTTAAAAACTTTCCAATTCGTCAAGAAGTATTTCAAGAAAAAAAATAGTTCTAACGTAACTCTTCTCTCTAATTCTATATCTCTTCTAATTCTCACTTAAAATAAATAAGTTTCTGTATTAAAAAAGTGTACCCGTCAGTTGTAGTAACATTCTAAATAAATGATTAAAAGTCGTTTATTCTCTTATATGAGAATAAATTACTTTTTATTTGCAACTACTTTCTTTTTGTTTTCTCTTTAAGATCTGAGCGAGAAACTGCCTGACAGTGGGACATAGGGCAAAGACGAGATATCTATTTACACCACAGACCTAGGAAACAATATGGACAGACCCCGTCTACAAAATTTCTAATATTGCTTTCAAAAAATGTGCGGGAATTACTTATCGTAAAAAAATACTTATGCATGTTTTGAATATCGTTCTTTAAGCGACGCAAAAGCAATGTTAATAATCGCATCGACGAGTCACATGGCTAGCGCCGCGGTTCTGACCTTGTTCTGCTTGTCCTTGCTCTTGGAACCGGTGACGGCCTCAATCTTGCCACGGATCATGCCGCCGATCATGTCCCAGGTGCCTGCAACACACTCCCGCGGTACAGCCTGACAGATCACTGACAGATGACAGCGCCACACACCGGCGGCTAAGCCGGCGGCACACCGTGTTCTCGTTCATCAAAGACACTGATCTCTATTGTAAAGTCGCGGCATGAAAAGGTTCGTCCCCTTAGTGTCGATTTTCGCTTGCACGTAATTACTGCAAGAGTCCATTATGTCAAGTGTCACCATACCAAAACAATCGACTAGTGCAAACGAATCTGTTTGAAAATTGACGAACGATTTCGTTCCGTGAGTGTACTTGTACGCTGGACTGAACACTCTATACAATTGACAGTTGTGTCGATTTGACGCACCTTTCTCAAAGGTCCCTAAAGTTACTAAAATTGACATTTAAAATTGAATTATTTGCAATTGACCGCCGTTTCATTTTAGTTCCATGGACGTTCACGCCAGGTTACATAACAATCAGCGCCAAAATGGCGAAAATCAAGTGTCTACATTTTTACGTTGACAGCCGTCCTGCGTACTTGTATTATAGAGATCAGTGATCAAAGATATGCTGTAGTGCCAATTTGGTAAACGTTTGGGGGGTGTGAAAACGTTTTCACCCAAAGCAATATTTCAAGAATAAAATGTAGGCCTAGCTTTGGACTTGCAACTCTCTCTATAAAGGCATAGATCGCATTTTTGAAAACACCAATTCGCGTCACACTAAGTCACTAGACGATATCAATTTTAATAATCTAATATCTTCTAATTCTTCAAATAAAATCGATGTTGATTATTAAGCAAAGGGCCCGGTGTGCCACTGCGCTCCAGTGATCCATCGATGAATTACTACAATCTTATCAGCGCTCCTCGATTGCCGATAGCGATAACGTCGGAGAGTTGTGCCTCAATGCAATTGTTTTATATCTTTGTGTATAAACCATAACCAGTCGATAGACGTACATGGACACAGGCAGTTTTTCCACTCAACCGACATTCGACATCCGACATATCGGTCCGATGTAGCACCTTTCGCATTTAAATAGTCGTCTGTCCACACGACATCCTAAGACCTAAAATATGAAATGTGTGTGGTGTATGTCGGTAGACCTGGTGGGCGAACGTGTACCGACATCGGTTACCGACAATTGAAGCGTCGGTTATTATCGGTTGCCGACAGCGAACTGCGACACGGTAAAGTATCTACAAGTAGGTTAGGTTAGGTAGGAGTAGGCAGAGTATAAGTTGAATGCTGCGGAGAACATATTTTGGGGGATAAGTTACAAAGTACTGCATGAGGACATCGCGAGGGTGACATATGTATACCTGGGCAGACGCCATTACGGGTCAACTCAATTGCAGCGTATACGTTGCGTGCAGCCGGTCCATTACAAAATGTTGGAAGAGGAGTCACTCGACAGGAGTGGTAACTTTTTAACAGACTTCAAAAAAAGAGGAAGTTCTCAATTCGACTGTGTTTTTTTAGGTGAATAAAACTATGCGTATCATGCGTTGCTGCGACCTGAATAGCACTTTATTGTGTGGTTGTTAGAGTTGTATTTACTGTTCTATTATGGGACATACCTCTTTCTTGGTGGATCTTGCCCTGGCTGCCGGCGCCGGCGGCCACGTGGTACACGTAGCGCCGGTCGAAGTCCGGCGCGCCGTGGTCTATATGCACCTGCTTTACACAGAGCATAGAGGAATAAAATATTGACTATACACCATACAGGCATGAAGGAGTAACAAACATATTACACACACACACATAAGGAATTGAATTGTGACGTCACACATTACTAATGCCATAGTAGCTTCATGCGGTTCCAAACAAATTTTCGTTTTGTTGAAGAATGAACAAGAAATGCCTGTAACTGAACGTTGGATTTTAATATTTGTTTCAGTGTAAGTACGTCATTATTTTATCCTAGTTCTAGTTTATTATACAGCAATATTTTTTGTCAAATTCAAAAGAAGTGTGAAGAACTCAAATCTTAGTATGATTAAACTGACGAAATATTGTTGTCGCTAACCATAGCTATATGAGTAAAGTTAGCGGAATTTTGAAAGCATTGTAAGAAAATATAGTATACTATAGTTACCTTGGGCTCGTGTGGCGGAGCGGGAGGTACGAAAGCACTCCAGGATTCTTCAGTGGAAGGCGTAGTGACCGACGGGTACGCGGGTTCGAATGATGCCCTGAACCAAACATAATTCTAAGTGTTTATTTATTGTTAACATTTGTTTTCTTATCTTTAAATGTTTTTATCCTTAACAATTGACGTATACACAGGACCCGGCGGTTTACTGGTGTCAAAATTGTTTGTTTTGACACCAACAGGGCCAGTCGTAAGCCGACCGCAGTATTGTCTATGGACCGCGGTCGACGCCACAGATCACTATACTTGTCATTAGTCCGCACGCGAGTTTTTTCAAGGACGATTAATAAATGGCGTGGGAAAATTTATATAAATGGCGCTACACTTTTTTCTTGTATACAGAAATTTGACATAAAATGTTACGATTGGCTCATCCTCAGATTCGACGCCATATTTGAGAAATTTTTGGCTTCAACATACGTCACATCTTTCCCGTCCTCTTAGCGTAGCGTAACGTAATTCGTTATCGTTAAATAAAGACAGCGACGAGCACAATAGATCGCTTAAAAACTTCTGAACAATCTACAGATAAAAATGACGGCAGGTGTTACAGTCGCGTGCGAGATGTATCTCAAACACTAACATCCTTCAAGGCAAAAATGCAAACAAAATGTTTACCGTTGTACTGGAATGTCACAGAGTGTAAATATGGAACGAAATGGCGAATATCCTCATAAGGCAATCTAATTTAAAGCATGTTTTATGAAGTTCGTCAACTACTGGTAGCTTATTATAAGGTTGCCAGTTTACGACCCAAAAATTATAACTTTCTCGCTTTTCACATGCTTGTGGAGAGTGAAAATTATAAATGGTTGTTATGTTTATGTTATGTCGCATATTACTATCTGTGTCATGTCATATGGCATCTTCCTTTGGGGCAATGCTGCTGATACCCAAAATTATTTCATATTGTAAAAAAATCGAAATTAGATTTACTACAGCAACGTGAATCTCTGCGTGATAAATTTAAAGGTATATTTACAGAGGAAATCTCAGTATATTTCTCAAATGATTATTGTTTAAATTGCATCTATCTAGAAACACCGTCTTTTTGTGTTGATGGACAACCTGTGGCAAAATTATAAGTAAGGACTGCTTTATAGTTCGTTCGGTATCATATTGTCGCGCGGCCGGTTGCAACGTCGGTATTCTAAGAACATCAAACGATGCCGACCGGGCGCATTGTACTTGTAACGACAAATTCTAAGCGAATAGACTATACCTGTTCCTCGGGTCGCAGCACGGGTACAGAGGTCGCAGCACGGTCAAGAGGACGCAGTCATATTGGCAGTCGTTGAGCAGCGCTGTTGCCTCTGACGCGCTCTTCACGCCCTCTAGTGATCGATTGTTGATCTGTGAAGAAGAGCTCATCGGCTCAGCACCACGCAAACATACATAACATGTTGAATTACACAGGTAACGAGAAACTAATCCATTTATGACTCATTTCATGGTTTAACGACATAATGTAATGTGTAAGTGGAAAAATTGTGCAAAATATAGCAGCATCGTATGAAAACTCTATAAGTGTATTTTGCTACTTCAGTTGTGATGTTCTACCAACTAAAATAAAAAGAAGCATGGTAAATCGATTCTTCAGCCTACCAGAGACGGATCGACCTTGACTTCTTACACTGCACAGTCTCTTCGTGCGACAGTGGGTCGAAATATTGACATTTTAGAATTGTCTCTTCTCTCGGTATTTAATAAAGTTAAAAAAAAACCCTTTCAATTTATTTTCAGGCAAACCCAGTGAAGCAAATCTTGGTTTCTATCCAACAAAATGATTACAATAAAAAATAACTTACGCTGACAACTCGGTCGCCGACATACAGGTTGCCTTCCTTAGCGGCCGCACTGCCGCACGCTATTTTGCCAATGAAAATACCTGTTCGGAAAAACGTCAACGATTCAATATATTTATGACAAATTTATGGTTACGGAGAGTTAACATGCATTTATATATGATTGTAACTACGCTATTTATCACCATCATAAAGGAAAAAAAATTTCAAAAAGTGTGAAGGGAAGACACAATGGTAAACTGTTCCAATTCCATACAAATCAGAGTCAATTTTCTCACACTATAAAGGCTCGACAATATTAAAATTTGTAACTCATTTACGCTGCAACTACAGAGCCAATTTGTCTGAAATTTGAAATGGAGGTAGATTAATATGTGAGCTACTTTTTATTCCGGAAAAATCCATCTTTCCCATGGAATTTCTGTAAGCCACGAGTGCGAAGCCCGACCAATAGCTAGTAAATATGTGATCATGTGATCGACGAAACTATAGGTAGACGTCTTGACGTACTGATTTCAGAACGCCGCCGCGCGTTGGCTAGGTTGCACGCGTTAGTTCTTGTATAGTCTATTTAGCGCGCTGCGTGCGCCCGATAACGAGGCAATCTTAGTACGCCGAAAGAGATACAGTTACGTGATAGAAAGAGACCACAACCTTAGACGCATAATGGGGCGGAGCCAGGCGCTATTGCGAACTGAATTGCACTTTTTCGTGTCAACGCAAGGTCGCTTTTTAACCGACTTCAAAAAAAGGAGGAGGTTCTCAATTCGTCGGAATCTTTTTTTTTTTTTTTTTTCTATGTATGTTCACCGATTACTCGAAGACGCGTGGACCGATTTGAAAAATTCTTTTTTTGTTTAAGACGGTTTTGTTTCCAGGTGGTCCCATTTTAATCAGGTCAGGATCTGATGATGGGATCCTGGAGAAATCGAGGGAACTCTTCAAATTTTATATGGACACATGAAACTATTCGAGTATTATTAGAAAGAGTAATATTTTCCAAGTTGTACTATGGTCATCAGGTCAGGATCTGATCATGGGATCATGGTGAAATCGAGGGAACTCTTCAAATTTTGCTAGTATACTTAAAGCGAGTTGGGTATTTTTTATAGTTACTGGTGCATATGCTAGCAGATACTGATTTGATGACTAAAGTCATCAAGTCAGGGTCTGATGATGGGATCTTGGTGAAATCGAGGGAACTCTTCAAATTTTGCTAGTATACTTGAAGCGAGTTGGGTATTTTTTATAGTTACTGGTGCATTTGCTAGCAGATACTGATTTGATGACTAAAGTCATCAAATCAGGGTCTGATGATGGGATCTTGGTGAATTTTAGGTATCTCTTCAGAGTTTATGAACACACCTCAAGCGATTTGGGTATTTTTACAACGCCTTGTGCATTTTATTGTTTTCCACTAAAAAGTATAAAATAAAAATGGGAAATGCTTTCCAAAAACCAACTTCAAATGCCACTACAAAGAGTGAAATAATTTTTATTTAAATTTTAGGTACCTACACCAATTCGAAGTCGGGCGATTGCCTATGACTTCGTCATTTCTTCGCACATCAAGTAAGTTAGGTATTGTATGAAACATTGCCCGACTTCGAATTGGTGTAGGTACCTAAAATTTAAATAAAAATTATTTCACTCTTTGTAGTGGCATTTGAAGTTGGTTTTTTGGAAAGCATTTCCCATTTTTATTCTTTAAATCATCTTGCGGAGTGCGCCTTCTGTACCGTTAGGTACTATTATGTATTCCGTGACAAAAGTAGGAAGATAACCGGAGAAACAAGAGAGCTGGTTTTTTACCGTGCTGCAGCGTGAGGCCGCACTGGCCGCTCTGTCCGCCGCCCGCGATCCGCAGCAGCGTGCGAGCGGCGCGCGCGCGCTGCAGCCGCAGCGGCACGGGCCCGCGCGCCAGCGCCGCGCGCAACGCCGCCGCGCACGCCGCGCCGCGCGCCCACTGCGACACGCCACACGCCTCCGCCACGCGGTCCAGCACTCTGCGTGTACAGTGCCCATTAAGTATAGTAGGGGATCCCAAGTAACGTCAACCTTCACCGAGCTGTTTATTGGATGAAAACTATTTTATATCCAATTAAATACGTCAATAAATATATCGCAAGTGGATTGCCTAAAAAATTTCAGGCCAGAATATGATTAATTAAGAATTAAAAAAAAAAAACCATTGTAACATGAACTCCTATTTGTTAGAGTTCCGCATTAGTTCAAATTAGATTGGATGAGCGATTCAGGTCGCAAATTGCAATTGTGCTTATTTACTTACGATTTTATTATCCGTTAACTTTCTTTTGCCAAAAAATATAGAGCACAAATACTTTCCTCAGCCAGGAAAGTATTTCTGGAAAAAACACTATTTATAACATCCAATCTATCATCATCATCAATCTATCATCAATCTATCATCTAATACTAAGTCAACTAAACTGTAACAAATAGGAGTCCATGTCACAATGGTTTTTTTTAAATACTTAATTAATCATACCCTGGACTGAAATTTTTAGGCAACCCACTTACGATATATTTATTGACATATTAAATTGGATATAAAATAGTTTTCATCCAATAAACAGCTCGGTGAAGGTCGTTGTATAGCAGAATCCTAGACCAGTAGCCTCTACACAATAAATAGCCGCGGCCGTAACTACTTCTACGTCCATCTCAAGTGACTCACCAGGCAGCAATGAGCTATGCGCCATTGTGTGAACACCAAGTGATCGTGGCCTACAGTTGTGCGTTGCAAAGCGTGGCCCATCAAGCCATTGTGTAGAGGCGACTTTATAGTACATGGCAAATTGTAGAAAATAATGAGGGCGCCACTGTCTATAAAGTCGATTTATGTTTTTAAGTATTTTGGGGAATTCCACGCAGAAATGATAAATACGATTTGCAAACATTTAATGACGCAATATTATCAGAGAAATATGTTTTAGTAATACATAGTACTCGATTTAATAAAAAATTGGTCTAGCTGTCCTAAATTTTTGAAACAAAAATTTATTTTATTCTTATCAGATAGTATTCATATTTTGTCACTTGATCTTTCCATCGGCGACGGAGCCCTTCTTGACGGCGGTGACGTAGACGCTGCAGTCGTTGGGGTAGCAGGGCTCGTCGCGCCCGCCGCACAGCTCCAGCCCCAGCGAGCCGTCCGCCGACATGCCGCTCAGCTCCACGTCGATTATCTCCCATTCGAAGTCCTATGTCAAAAGGAATATGGTCCATTTTAATTTTCAATCAACAAAGAATTTTCTGAACAGCTACGAAGGTCCAAGTGATTCCATCCCGCGCATGCTTGTGCTACACCTGCTAGTAATTTTAACTGCACAGTTTACACCCACCGTAACTCTGGAACCGTTCACTTTAGCAAGATTATGTTGAAGACCATTTTTGTCCACATTTTAGTGTAGATTACTTTTGTCATTGGCGCCTTTGCGCTAAGTCCCATAGTTTTTGAAATATTTTAAAAAACTGATAAAACGCAACTTTTCTTCCTCTCCCCCCAAACTCGACGCTTTAAAGGGGTAAACTTTTTACCACACAATATGTGGACTGCATAGGACAATGTGGAGCTAGAATAATACTTTTAGTTTGGATGTCCCGGTTTGAGCTAATTGCACCGTACTAGTTGAACAGATGAGGCAAACTATGAGAGGTATGTGCCCTCAGGAGGGCGATCAGCTAAGAAATTTTTCTATCATTAACGAACGTTACTAATGTCAAAACATGGTTATTGCTTCACGTAAAATTGTGATTGTTCTTAAAGAAGCAATGCGGACAAAATACGATTTGCATTGATGCAGTACTCTATCGATATACAAGAATTAGAGACTAAAATATTGATGTTCACGCGATTGCGACCCATAGTTACAGTCTTGAAAAGCTTAGGTGATACCGGTTGTCATTGTAACAGTCCATCATGGACTGTTAAAATGACAGTGTCTACGCCAACTTCAACATTATCTGTGCTCAGCTGTCAGCTATGCTGTATTTTCTCCTATTTTCTCTATTCATGCCAACGTCATAATATATAAATTGTCATTACTGTCAAGAATTACTAAGCAGTTTTGAAATAAATTACTTCAACCAGCGCCTTCGCTGTGGACACACCGTCTTTCATTTTAAATCCACGAATCTGCAATCATACTGAGGATGCGGCATCGCTGCGCCCTCCATTTGCTCATCGAAAGATAGAACAGACAGTTCTTATGGACCTTTTTGGATATGAGATACGTGGAATAAGTAAGCCAATCGACCTTGCAGTATTACCTGCACATCAGTGGAGTGGCGGTGCGAGCCGTGCGGCGCGAGGTGCGGGTGCGGGGGGTGCGGCGGCGCGGGTGACGGCAGCCGGCACGCGTCGTCGTGCTTCGACCGCGCCTTGCCGTCCTTCGACTCCTTCTTGTTGTGGCGACGAGCCTCGGCCAACTCGCCAACCATTTGGTCGCGTTCCTAAAAAACCACCCGAAACCACCGTGGAATGAAACTTTAAAGTTTCACTTTAATAAAAATACATTGACATGGAAGTAAGAAGTTATAACAGCGCCATCTGTTGATCCAACGGTTTACTTTAGTTACTTGACGACAGTGAAGGTATTAGGGCGGGGTCTGTAGCAAAAGTTGATAGTCCTTATGTTAAGTTACCTTCTTGCTAGGCTAAAAAAACCTCGTTAATCTTGCGCCTCATTTTTTTCTTATCCTTAGAATTTCATAGCAAATGTTTTTTGTGTGTGAGAAAGACATTTGACGACCTCCGTGGCGCAGGGGACGCACGCTCGGATTCGAGTGGGAGGTCGCGGGTTCGATTCCCGCCACGGGCCACTTTGACGGACACGGAATTAAATTTCTAAATTGGCTCAGGTCTGGTCTGGTGGGAGGCTTTGGCCGTGGCTAGTTACCGTACCGTGGTAGTCCCTACCAGCAAAGACGTACCGCCAAGCGATTTAGCGTTCCGGTACGATGCTGTGTAGAAACCGTTGGGATGACTTAACTTACCCCTTCCAAGTTAGTAAGCTAACATCTTCGACTGCATCATCACTTACCATCACGTGAGATCGCAGTCAAGTACTAACTTGTATAGCGTAAAAAAAAAACATAATACATATTTTCGTTATTTGTTTTGAATTGTTAGGAATTAGCTGTAATTATTCACTAACCTTCCTCAATCTGTTACATAGCGCTTTGACACTCTCTCGCTCCTGCAAAAGTTTATCCCTCTCCGAGAACGCCCAATCTCTCCGACGTTTTGAGACCTACAAGAAAAATACACGTAAAATAATCTCGTGTGTAATGTAATCTTTCATCATAATCATCGCTAACATAGACAGATACATTGTCTCATAAGATATAAGTTAATGCTATATCACGCCATATTGGCATGCAAATTAAAAATATAAACAAGAAAAAAAATACATTAAAAGTAATCAGTGTTGGGTTCCGAAATCAAAGCTTTTGGACTCAAATTCTCAGTAAATTTTTCTCAAAGTAGGTTTTGAGTGAATTCCAATTTTTTAGTCGGCTAAAAATGAAACCCTACCTCAGCCTCCCTCTGTGCATCGTTGAGTTCAGCTTGCAGGCGGTCGGTCTGCTTCCTGAGGCGCTCGATCTCTTGGTTGGCCTGCTCTAGATTGTCTACGCGCTCTTTGTCCACGGCGTCGACTACCATGCCCACTAAACCTGGAGTGAATCATATAGAGTTTATAGACAGATGAAACTCATGTTTATGGTACACAAAAGAAAAAAAAATTAAAAGAAAATAAACAAAAAACACATGATTATCATTAAGGTACATATTTACGGTATTATCGATACTCATCGATCTTTACTTGTGAATAAAACTTAGGGCAAAAAACGTATAAGCTCTTTGAAATAGGTGTTGTTATATTGGCTGAAAATATCTTTATTGTGGGTACTAGCTGTTGCCCGCTGCTCCGTTCGCGTGAATCCCGTGGGAACGATGGATTGTTCCGGGATACAAAGAATCCTATGAATTAACCCGGGTTATAAGCTATCTAAGTTCCAAATTGCAGCCAAAGTAGTTTTCAGTAGTTGCGGCGTGAAAGAGTGACAAAGACCATTTCATCCATACTTACAAACTTTCGCGTTTATAATGTTAAGTTGTGGTCACAGACTGTTGTGGTATTACCTTGCAACTTATCCATAGAGGGATCGTTGGAATGCTGCCCGTTAAGGAATCCGTCGGTGCCGACCCCGCTTGACAGTCCCAAGTGGTGATATGCAGCGTTATCTTGACTGCGAAAAAAAATATCAGCAGGAATGAAAAAATAAATGGAATGAAAAAGTTCATTGGTAATGCACATTAGGTACATATGAACAGGAGAGAAAAAAAGAACAGGAAGAACAATGTGCACTCCCAAATGGGCCTCCACTCGTTCTTCCTGTTATTTTTTGTTTAGCAGCTGTAGGCTGCAGCATTTTGACTTCTCTATTCCAATTCGTTAGATGCGCAGATGCAGAGACTCAAAAAGTCTCTATGGTTACCAAGCGGGATGCGGAGAACTAGGTAACGGATTCCCAGCGCGCTATTGGTTGGTAAGCCCTAGACTGTGTAAAAAAACCGGCCAAGTGCGAGTCGGACTCGCGCACCGAGGTAAAACATTTAAAGAATCACTTTTGTTCATGAATTTACGAGTATAATTTACATGTAGGTACTTTTGTTGGCAAACCGCAAACGTAACTTTGTTTTTGCCGGTTTATTGTTATTATCAAAAAAAGTATAATAGTCAGAGATTTTTCCTGTAAAATATATGTTAACTTCTATTGATCATAATTATTTCAGATTTTTAAATTGGTAAACTTCGGAGATAAGGGGGGGGGGAACGGTATTTTTTTCGACAGTTTGCCCAATAAATCGAAAACTATCAGGCATAAAAATAAACAAAAATCGGTTTTAGAATACACAAGTGACGCCCTTTCATATGATACCAATATTGTTATCTCATTATGAAATTTTGACGACCCGGTTTTCCCCCCTTTTTAAATAAAAATAAAAAATATTTTCATTTTTTGATGACCTATTACCTACAACTATTCCAAATTTCAGGTCGATAGCTTTAGTAGTTACTGAAATAATCGAGTGTGACAGACGGACGGACGGACGGACGGACGGACGGACGGACGGACGGACGGACGGACGGACGGAGAAAGTCTCACTATAAGGGTTCCATTTTACCATTTTGGTATGGAACCCTAAAAACGAGCTATAAATATAGCGGCAACAGGAATACATCATATTTTGTGAAAATTTCAAGTCTATCACGGTTAAATAGATACAGCCTGGCGACAGACGGACGGACGGACGGACGGACAGCGAAGTCCGTATAATAGGGTTCTTTTTTTACCCTTTGAGTACGGACCCTAAAAACCACTTTCGTTTGAAGACGTTTCGCCAACCAATAGACAATAAATGAGAGAGGGTTATGAATTTGTGGCAAACCTATTGAAATAACGCACTCGCGAAGACAGCGCCCACGAGTACCACCCGACACGTCGCGCTCGCCGCTCTGGGGTAATACATTGACGGGAGGGTGTGAATGTCCCTTCTTTACGTTAGTAATATTATATATTCGTTGCTAATACCGTGTCTTGGCGAGCGTGGCGGTGTTCTGCGGCGTCTTCAGGTCGGTGCACTCCTTGATGGCGCGGTCGCGGTCCACCAGCGCCGACTCGATCTCTCGCCGCAAGCTCTCCGCCTTTACACCAAAACGGACATAAGTATCTGCTAATTTTATTAAACAATCTTGAAAATATTTAGTATGGCGTTTTAAATACTGAAAAAGAAGCAATGGCGCAGCATCCAAAACAGATATTCGAATCGTAATCTACCAAAACTACACTTTAGTTCAAATCGAGATAACAAACAAATCTTTACAGGCGTTTATGTCAGACTACCGCCATTTACGGAAAGCTGTTTTGCACCGAGAAAAACGGCCAAGAAACTCGGCCCTAGCTCTTTAAAATGATTTAGGATTATAGTCGCAGGGGCCGACTAAGGACTAAGAGCAATAAAAATTAACTGATTAGTTGATTTATTCTAAAGGAATCGTAACTCAGTACATACATGTACAAAGCTTGTTTGGAGGTTAATAATAAATAAATAAAAAAGATAAATTAAAAATAGTAATTTGTGGCAGAAACCGAAATTTCAGTTCAAACTTAATTTTAGCCGAGCTGATCAAAACCGAATTTTCGATGGTTCAATGAAATAGTACTCACTTGTAAGGCGGTCGCCCTCTGCTCCTCCCTCGAAGCCTGCAGCGCGGACTCGAGGGCCGCCACCCTCTTGAGAGCAGCCTGCAAGTCGTCAGAGAGTTTCTCCATCTCTTTGTGCACCGTGTCCCTGTAATACGCCCTTTGGAACTTCACCAACAGTAGTAACAAAAACCAGCCTCCTTATTGCGTATCTCGCGACAGACGTAGGCGATCAACCAATCTCGCAATCAAATTAAAAGTTTGATATTGACGTTTGACAGTAAAGATCGCAAGACTAAGGCGGTGGTCTGTAACAGCGTTAGGTCTCTGACACGCCTGACGCGACGCATGAACGACGAGACCAGACTAGTACATTTACATAGTAAGCATTTATAGGTCACATACAGCGTCACGCCGGACGCGACCTACGACGTCTGTTACTGACCACCGCCTTACAGATCACCACCTTACGGTTGTCGCAAGATACGTCATAAAGAGGCCAATTGCAAAGGATTTAGTAGGCTCCTAGATACTATATCAACTTCACTTGTAACAGCAGCCAGAGACAAGCATTGCGCTTAAGAGCTGAGTTCCCGTGTCCAACGCACGCTGCGTCATCATCATCACTCACCTCTCGCTCATAATGAGCGTGTACTCGGCCATGGCGGCGTTCCTCTCGTCCGTGAGTCGCTTGATGTCCGCGCGCTCGCGCACCCCGCCGCCCTCCCACTGCCTCACCACGCTCGCCACTTGCTGCTTGAGGCGTTGCGTTCGCGTGTCCAACGCACGCTGCGTCATCATCATCACTCACCTCTCGCTCATAATGAGCGTGTACTCGGCCATGGCGGCGTTCCTCTCGTCCGTGAGTCGCTTGATGTCCGTGCGCTCGCGCACCCCGCCGCCCTCCCACTGCCTCACCACGCTCGCCACTTGCTGCTTGAGGCGTTGCGTTCGCGTGTCCAACGCACGCTGCGTCATCATCATCACTCACCTCTCGCTCATAATGAGCGTGTACTCGGCCATGGCGGCGTTCCTCTCGTCCGTGAGTCGCTTGATGTCCGCGCGCTCGCGCACCCCGCCGCCCTCCCACTGCCTCACCACGCTCGCCACTTGCTGCTTGAGGCGTTGCGTTCGCGTGTCCAACGCACGCTGCGTCATCATCATCACTCACCTCTCGCTCATAATGAGCGTGTACTCGGCCATGGCGGCGTTCCTCTCGTCCGTGAGTCGCTTGATGTCCGCGCGCTCGCGCACCCCGCCGCCCTCCCACTGCCTCACCACGCTCGCCACTTGCTGCTTGAGGCGTTGCGTTCGCGTGTCCAACGCACGCTGCGTCATCATCATCACTCACCTCTCGCTCATAATGAGCGTGTACTCGGCCATGGCGGCGTTCCTCTCGTCCGTGAGTCGCTTGATGTCCGCGCGCTCGCGCACCCCGCCGCCCTCCCACTGCCTCACCACGCTCGCCACTTGCTGCTTGAGGCGTTGCGTTCGCGTGTCCAACGCACGCTGCGTCATCATCATCACTCACCTCTCGCTCATAATGAGCGTGTACTCGGCCATGGCGGCGTTCCTCTCGTCCGTGAGTCGCTTGATGTCCGCGCGCTCGCGCACCCCGCCGCCCTCCCACTGCCTCACCACGCTCGCCACTTGCTGCTTGAGGCGTTGCGTTCGCGTGTCCAACGCACGCTGCGTCATCATCATCACTCACCTCTCGCTCATAATGAGCGTGTACTCGGCCATGGCGGCGTTCCTCTCGTCCGTGAGTCGCTTGATGTCCGCGCGCTCGCGCACCCCGCCGCCCTCCCACTGCCTCACCACGCTCGCCACTTGCTGCTTGAGGCGTTGCGTTCGCGTGTCCAACGCACGCTGCGTCATCATCATCACTCACCTCTCGCTCATAATGAGCGTGTACTCGGCCATGGCGGCGTTCCTCTCGTCCGTGAGTCGCTTGATGTCCGCGCGCTCGCGCACCCCGCCGCCCTCCCACTGCCTCACCACGCTCGCCACTTGCTGCTTGAGGCGTTGCGTTCGCGTGTCCAACGCACGCTGCGTCATCATCATCACTCACCTCTCGCTCATAATGAGCGTGTACTCGGCCATGGCGGCGTTCCTCTCGTCCGTGAGTCGCTTGATGTCCGCGCGCTCGCGCACCCCGCCGCCCTCCCACTGCCTCACCACGCTCGCCACTTGCTGCTTGAGGCGTTGCGTTCGCGTGTCCAACGCACGCTGCGTCATCATCATCACTCACCTCTCGCTCATAATGAGCGTGTACTCGGCCATGGCGGCGTTCCTCTCGTCCGTGAGTCGCTTGATGTCCGCGCGCTCGCGCACCCCGCCGCCCTCCCACTGCCTCACCACGCTCGCCACTTGCTGCTTGAGGCGTTGCGTTCGCGTGTCCAACGCACGCTGCGTCATCATCATCACTCACCTCTCGCTCATAATGAGCGTGTACTCGGCCATGGCGGCGTTCCTCTCGTCCGTGAGTCGCTTGATGTCCGCGCGCTCGCGCACCCCGCCGCCCTCCCACTGCCTCACCACGCTCGCCACTTGCTGCTTGAGGCGTTGCGTTCGCGTGTCCAACGCACGCTGCGTCATCATCATCACTCACCTCTCGCTCATAATGAGCGTGTACTCGGCCATGGCGGCGTTCCTCTCGTCCGTGAGTCGCTTGATGTCCGCGCGCTCGCGCACCCCGCCGCCCTCCCACTGCCTCACCACGCTCGCCACTTGCTGCTTGAGGGCATTGCGTTCGCGTATCTAGAAATGATGTCATCGTCAGTAACAACCTACGGCACCAAATAGCAACAGTCCAACCCTTATTGAACTCAGTACGCAGACTTCTTCTATCCTAGAAAAGGATGTAGACTATAGAGTTCTGACCAAACCGAATCCGTTTTAGCCGAAGTAACCTAAATTGTGGCCTGAAGTTCGGTCGCTTCGGTCAAAAATCATCTCGAGCATAGGTACTTGTAGTTATTGACCAGAAACAGTAGTCTGTATCAGTTGGATGTTACGTTTGTCCTTTTCCAAAATTAAATAACTATTTTTCTTAGAGATTTTGAAAATCCAAAGAGGCACCTATGTCATGCATATTTAGAGTAAATATTGAAGGTGTTACCACAGCATTCCTCTCCTGAGTGAGCTCGTGGCACTGCGTCTTGAGTCGGTTGTTCTCCTCCTGCAGTAACCGGATCTTCTCCAGGCTAGTGTTGTGGTTCTCTATCAAGTCGTCATACCTACAACATGAATGCCAAAATATATCTCAAAATTGCTTTTTGTAAAATGTAGCCCAATCCAAAAAGTTGTAAGTGTCCAATTTATTGTTGACCGAAAGTGCCTAACGCATACACCTCCGTTAGGGGAAACGATGGGGGCTTGCATCGACTAAAACTGTCTATTTTCACGACGGATTCAATGGCAGGAGTGCGGCATTCACTATCCGTATTCACGACGCTTTCGCCAAAGTTTCTTACACCTGGTTTCCATTGACAGAACCTCAACTAAAAACATATTGAAAACTGTAATTTTTACGTCCTTTTCCTCGATATGGTTCCTATTTATTTCGTCAGTGGATACCTACCATACAAGATTGACGACACACACTTTCATGCGGGCATTTACACTTGCACGCATTCAGACATGCAAAAACGCATACAATCGCACGCACTGGCATTAATCATTGTTTTAACATTTATTATAATATTCATTACACTAGAACATAAATATACGTTATAAGGAGCACACCACGGATGTGCCCGCGAAATTCAAATTTTTCGTGCTTTTTCGCGATTTCTAAGCTAATAAGACATAATAGGCTTATGGCCGTAAAATTGCGATAATCTCAATATCTTCTTCACGTGATTATATAACAATCTCTGCTCGAAAGTGTCGAGTTAAAGAACTTAGTCCGAGATTTGCGAGTTACTCACATAAAACTCGATACTCGGACTAATTTCCTAGGATACACATTTTTATGCAAAGATTTTGATATAATCATGTAAAGATGATACTGCCATTCTCGCAAATTGATTGCCACAAGTCTATCATGTCTAATTAGCGTACAAATTGCAAAAAACCACGAAATTTTTGAATTTCGCGGGCAGACCCGTTGATTTCACGTTAAACGTAATATAGAACGTACAAGTCGCGGCACGTAAGTCTAGTGCTGAAGGAAAAGTGGAGGGGATAGCAACTGTGCACGAGTATTGAGAGCCAATCAGCGCCTGCGAACGATACGCACGTCCGCCCCGCGACCCGCTTGCTACCCTATGACACCTTATTTTCGACGTCTGCGCTATAAAGATCAACGCTAGACTTTCGTCCCACTACCAATAGCACGGAATACAATAATAGTACCTAACGGTACGGAAGGTTTACTCCGCAAGATGATTTAAAGAAATAGCGACCCTAGCGCTGACACAAAAAAGTGCAATTCAGTTCGCAATAGCGCCTGGCACCGCCTCCGCTAATCACCTAAAATTGTGCTCTCTTTCTATTGCAATCGGGCGCACGCGCGTGAAAGAACCAACGCGTGCAACCTAGCTGGCGCGCGGCAGCCGTCTGAAATCGGTCCGTCTTAATGGCTACCTGTAGCGTTCTTGATCAGCCGTGCTATTCTGCAAAACAGCGACGAGCGTACATCTATGCATCTATGAATTTGTCAGTTGTAATAGAGTACAATTTTGCATGCCATATTCGGGTTGGCAGCTGTCTAGCAGCTATTTCATTTTGTAGAATAGCACAGCAGGTGACAAGGCCTGCCAATAGATAGAAGGAAGAAGTACCTCTTCTGGAAACAATCGAACTCTTCTTTGAGAGCCTCGTATTTCCGGAGCGTATGCACGAGCGCGTCGGAGCCCTCCGCGCCGCTGTTCTGCTGTAGGTGCTGCACTTCGCGCTCGAGTCTGAAAGTTTATAAACAGACTAGTAGGGCGCGTGAGTGCGCGGGCCACATGTGGCCCGCGTGCAGTCTTCCCGCCTATAAAAGTATCATCCCCACACATTTTCTATGGTAAAATAAATTCCATTCATCGCGTTGACCTTCGGGTCCTGGTCAACTCTTGTCAAGAAACCACTCTTCCATCTTTTATACTTTTCGAGATGGACACCGATGAAGTTTGTATGGCGGCCATTTTGAATCCGCCATTTTGAAATTTTTCAGTTGGAGTCCGGGTGTTTATTAAAAAAATGTTTATTAATGTGGAGGCTGTATAGTCTTTTAAAAATAATGTAAGGATATGGTTCAGCCCGGTACCGGATTCAATACATCCCATGGTCAATTGTCTTTTTACACAACTGCCCAAAAAAGGAGTATAAATATATGTATGTGAGTTTCTTTATTCCACCATAACTTCTGAACGACAGAATATAGTTGGACATAATATGGGGTATTGTCAGAATTCTTACATCATTCCGAGTGACATAGGCCATTCCTTTTTTGGAAAAAGTTGTTATACTCGTATCACAGTTCATATATATTTTTTTAATTTTTAAATTATTAACTTATTTATAAAATGTTATTGAGTGTTACCGTTGGTTGTCGTTGAGCAGGTCCCCGTACTTCCCGCGCAGGCTGCTGGCCTCCTGCGCGGAGACCTCGAGCTGGTTCATGGCGGCGCGGTGCTGGCCGCGGAAGTACTCCAACTCCTGGAAAAACTCTCACTTATGGACAGATATATACAATCTCCTGCGAACCCGCGCCTCCCCGCTATAGGAAGCATTTGCTGTGGAAACGATAAATTCGGTACACAATCTATTCAGTCTTTAGGAAGACTTTATTGGCATCTATTGGTTTCTATATGCAATTTCAAAAGCCGTTTGATGGAAATTATTTAAAGAGCTTTCGACGAGACAAGGCACCTTCCCGATTTTATTATTTTCCTTTTTGAAATAGAGTTTTACACACTTTTTTTAATCTAAAAGATTATATAATGAAAACGGAAAAGTGTCTTCTCTCGTTCAAAAACGTCTTTTTGAAAAGTTGCTTTCGTAGCAGCTAGGGGGCGCGGGTTCAAATCCCATCAAGCGCGATAATTTTAGTACGCAAAAATCTATACTAATATTACGTATTCGTATGTAAAATTATACATACAAGTAGTATAAAGCGGAACAATCGTTATTTCCCATTGTAAAGAGAATCTTCTAAAAAATTTATACACTAAAAATAATTCTCTCTCCACATTTTAAAATTTTTCTTCACTGAAAAATCGAACTGTATTCCGAATAATACACCAGCGAGCGAAACCGAGCTATAGAAAGCATTGAAAGTGCCCGCCATTCAACGGATATTCACTTTTGAGAGACGATCCTCGCAAAAAGCAAACTTGACCCGGTGACCTATATTTTATTCAGTATGTTCGCATAAAATGCAGCTTACGGACTCTTTTTGCACGGCCTGCTTAATGTAAATGAGACCAGACTTTTTAAACTGCACTAGAGTTTTTTTTTAAAAGGAAAATGTTGTTGAATACAGTGGTTGTGCACGTAAATTAGGTCATTTAAGGTCGGGCGCGTTTGCGTTATTATTGTGAACGCTTTTCTTTACAGATTAGAGTTGTTGATACATTACCCATCATATAATAGGTTTTTTTTACATTACATACATCATACCTGCGACCTAGTGCATGTAGAGATAATTCTCTGTTCTTTTGTCGCTCTCTTTTATCTTCCTGATCCATATTGACATAGACAAAGAAAAGAGACCGACAAAAGAAGAGAGAACTATCTCTACTGATTCTCTCTTCTTTTGTCGCTCTCTTTTCTCTTTCTGATCATATTGATAGACCGACAAAAGAAGAGAATTAGTCCTTAGTATAACTGTACTAATGTAAAATAGGTTACAGCCTGTGCTTGGCCTAGAGATTTCTATTCGCTTTAGACTTAAAGGAGCATATCCATGCATCGTGGGGATATATTGTGGCATGCTCATTGATGACGTCAGATTTTTTTTTTTGTATTTTCCTTGGTCTATTAGATTAATTATTTTAGATTAGAATTTATTGCCCTGTAAGTTAATGAGGTCAGAGTATCCTACCTTCATAACATGCTCGCACCGTCGCGAAGTCTCCGAGTGCTGCCGCCTCAACTGGTTGAGATCGTGGAGCGCTTTTTCGCACTGCTGCTTGAGGTTCTCGTTGGCCTGCTTGTTGATGACGTCATAGTATCCTACCTTCATAACATGCTCGCACCGTCGCGAAGTCTCCGAGTGCTGCCGCTTCAACTGGTTGAGATCGTGGAGCGCTTTTTCGCACTGCTGCTTGAGGTTCTCGTTGGCCTGCTTGTTGATGACGTCATAGTATCCTACCTTCATAACATGCTCGCACCGTCGCGAAGTCTCCGAGTGCTGCCGCCTCAACTGGTTGAGATCGTGGAGCGCTTTCTCGCACTGCTGCTTGAGGTTCTCGTTGGCCTGCTTGTTGATGACGTCATAGTATCCTACCTTCATAACATGCTCGCACCGTCGCGAAGTCTCCGAGTGCTGCCGCCTCAACTGGTTGAGATCGTGGAGCGCTTTCTCGCACTGCTGCTTGAGGTTCTCGTTGGCCTGCTTGTTGATGACGTCATAGTATCCTACCTTCATAACATGCTCGCACCGTCGCGAAGTCTCCGAGTGCTGCCGCCTCAACTGGTTGAGATCGTGGAGCGCTTTTTCGCACTGCTGCTTGAGGTTCTCGTTGGCCTGCTTGTTGATGACGTCATAGTATCCTACCTTTATAACATGCTCGCACCGTCGCGAAGTCTCCGAGTGCTGCCGCCTCAACTGGTTGAGATCGTGGAGCGCTTTTTGGCACTGCTGCTTGAGGTTCTCGTTGGCCTGCTTGTTGATGACGTCATAGTATCCTACCTTTATAACATGCTCGCACCGTCGCGAAGTCTCCGAGTGCTGCCGCATCAACTGGTTGAGATCGTGGAGCGCTTTCTCGCACTGCTGCTTGAGGTTCTCGTTGGCCTGCTTGTTGATGACGTCATAGTATCCTACCTTCATAACATGCTCGCACCGTCGCGAAGTCTCCGAGTGCTGCCGCCTCAACTGGTTGAGATCGTGGAGCGCTTTTTCGCACTGCTGCTTGAGGTTCTCGTTGGCCTGCTTGTTGATGACGTCATTGTATCCTACCTTCATAACATGCTCGCACCGTCGCGAAGTCTCCGAGTGCTGCCGCCTCAACTGGTTGAGATCGTGGAGCGCTTTTTCGCACTGCTGCTTGAGGTTCTCGTTGGCCTGCTTGTTGATGACGTCATAGTATCCTACCTTCATAACATGCTCGCACCGTCGCGAAGTCTCCGAGTGCTGCCGCCTCAACTGGTTGAGATCGTGGAGCGCTTTTTCGCACTGCTGCTTGAGGTTCTCGTTGGCCTGCTTGTTGATGACGTCATAGTATCCTACCTTCATAACATGCTCGCACCGTCGCGAAGTCTCCGAGTGCTGCCGCCTCAACTGGTTGAGATCGTGGAGCGCTTTCTCGCACTGCTGCTTGAGGTTCCCGTTGGCCTGCTTGTTGATGACGTCATAGTATCCTACCTTCATAACATGCTCGCACCGTCGCGAAGTCTCCGAGTGCTGCCGCCTCAACTGGTTGAGATCGTGGAGCGCTTTCTCGCACTGCTGCTTGAGGTTCTCGTTGGCCTGCTTGTTGATGACGTCATAGTATCCTACCTTCATAACATGCTCGCACCGTCGCGAAGTCTCCGAGTGCTGCCGCCTCAACTGGTTGAGATCGTGGAGCGCTTTTTCGCACTGCTGCTTGAGGTTCTCGTTGGCCTGCTTGTTGATGACGTCATAGTATCCTACCTTCATAACATGCTCGCACCGTCGCGAAGTCTCCGAGTGCTGCCGCCTCAACTGGTTGAGATCGTGGAGCGCTTTCTCGCACTGCTGCTTGAGGTTCTCGTTGGCCTGCTTGTTGATGACGTCATAGTTGCCCAGCTCGTAGGGCGCGCTCATGGTGTGCGTGTGGCTCGTGTAGGCGGGCTTCTCGTAGCATTGTGCTGAGGACAGCACCTCGTACTCCAGGGGCAGCTGAGTGGTGGGGTGACGTTCATTGCTCACGTAGCTGTGAGATATTGATTCTGAAAAGTACAACAAATATAAAGAAAAACAGGAACCTTTGGAACACTGTAGAAATATTGAATGGAAGCATACCTACATAGAAGTCTTTGGGAAGCAGGCGTTATTTTGCGGAAATCCATAATAATTAGTAGGGCAGATTGATGTTTTGCTATAATCAGCTACATGAAAAGATTCTGTATTGTACAATATGCAGGAACACTGCCCACATGAAACACCACACACAATTTTCCAACCTTTCTTCGACACACGTTTCGTCCCGAGACCGGGACATCCTCAGATGTTGACTTCACAATGCGAAATCATAGAAACGACTCTATGTGGGCAGTGTTCCTGCTTATTGTACCGTACAGATTCTTTTTAAGTAGCAAATATAGCATTGACAAATCGATCTTTACCACTGTAGAAATGTTACATTGGTTATTCAATGGGGAACATTCTGAGGAGCTATTTGAAGTGATTCTACCTTCTACTTTCTCCGTGTGTTCAATTTGCACATTTGCAATTTGTTATGCAAAATTCTTCTTTCCACGCAAACTATTCAACTACGAACAGTAGTGATCCCTTGAAGCTATAACATTGGGTTCTTCAAGGGGTGAAAAAACAAACTACTTAAGAGCAAGCAACACATTTGCAAATGTCTAGGGGCAGCTATGATTGCATAACATCTGGTGACAAGTTCAGGTCTTTGCGTTCACTAAAAAACAAAATCTCAATAATATTCTAAAGAGAATTTAATAATGGCTTACCATTACTGTGTGCTGATTCTGTATCGTTCACTTAGTTAGTTAGTAACCCAAACTGGGTTATTAACTGAGAAAACGGAGGCAAAAATCCTATTTTTGTATTCTTTTTGTACAAGATAGCAACTAGCATGGTATACTGATATGATACCATACCGACCTAGGTTGGTAATTTGTGCAAAAATAGGATTTTTGCCTTCGTTTTCTTAGTTAATAACCCAGTGAGGGTTACTAACTAACTAAGTGAACGATACAGAATAAGGCCCCTGAACTGTTTATTGAAAAATATTTACTCTTCTTGCAGTCTGCCCATTTAACATTTTATGTTTATTTAGTTATGTACATGGCAGGGACACGAGAATAAAAAAAAAGGCGTGTGGCACTCGGAGACTGCCGCGGTAAAGCTATTGCATATAAATATCACGTGCGTGAAATTTCAAAAAGTCATTAAAAAGTTCTGCTATTTTTTGATAGATGGCAAACTAAAAACTAAAAAGTTGTGGAATTGAGCTCCTTGCTTTCATGCTAGCCTAGTACCAAAAGCTCTACTTTAGGAGTGGCAGATCATTTTCGTTACGGTTTTTCTGGATTTGGTCCACCCGCCAAGGCTCGTCGAAGCTATGCAATAGCTTAACAAAGAATCAATAATCTACAAACTTATTATTACACATTCGAAACTCGTGGATCTAGAAAGCAGTGTATACAAGGGATAAGGGTGGATCACCAGAGCCCAGCAGCAGAGGGTCAGCTAGGTGTCCCTAGTGACTAATCTAGATTATATTTCGTTTAACTTTGTTCACATAAAATAAAATTCACGTTGTTTGTTATGTTAAAAAGTATCCACATTTAGTAAAAAATGTTTACCATTACTCCCGTTGCTCTCCAAAGATGATGTCCCGGAAGCCATAATATATCTGAAATTAAGCTATGTTTTAGGACTACAAGAAATACAAGTGTCCATAACTAATTTTTATCACTTTAAAAATATGATAAACTGGATATCTTGACAACCTCCCTAGTGCAAGGGATGCAACAGATTTGAGTGGGTGTCGCTTGTTAAAGTGTGTGTCGCTTGTGAGGTGGTTAAATTTCCGCCACAGGCCACTTTGGACTTTTATAAATTCTAATTTGGGTCAGGTTCAGATAATTCGTCTGGTGGGAGGCTTCGGCTGTGGATAGTTTCCAGCCTACCAGCAAAGATGCACCACATAGCAATTTAGCTTTCCGGTGAGATGCTGTGAAGAAACCATTGAGGTGACTTTACTTACCTTGTAGAAGTTAGTATGTTAACATCTTTGGCTGCATTATCACTTAGCATCAGGTGAGATCGCAGTCAAGTACTAACTTGTAGAGTGTAAAAAAATCTATTAGTCTACATTTATCTAAGTTTACGAGCAATTAACATACCTTGCAATTAATACAGGGTGCAAAGGACTGAGAGATATTGGATACCTAGTGTATCCAACACTATAGTTATAATACATATGTTGGATTGTCCACACTTGCTTAGATGCATATTCATTCATTATTTTGACACACATAAGAATTTAAACTACGTGATTATTACTATCAATGGACAATACTTCTAATTACTAGCTCCTCATAAGTACATGATGCTCGTTGAGTTATCCACCAACAGGGAACTGATTACTGAACTAAAATTGGAGATAAGACAAATAGTAGCTGATGAAACCAAATTTTGCCTTGAAGGCTCACAATACACCTGGCCTGTATGTGGTGTGTGTAAGGTCTGAAGGTTCGGCCACTTATTTCTGCCAGGAGGATTATTATAATTAGTTATTTACATAGATGATACAGGTCTTCAAGATGACATTAAACAAGCTTTGTAGAGAGATATGATAATGATGATGTCCTCCATGACGTATAAATAAATAAATATATAGAGGACAACATCACATACATTGCTCCGATCCTATATAGTAAGTAGCTTATGCACTTGTGTTATGGAAATCAGAAACAACGAAGGTACCACAACACAGAGACCCGAGACAATGTAGAAAAGTTATTTTTCTACATTGCCCCGACCAGGGATCGAACCTGGAACCTCAGAGATGGCGGCGCCTTGAAAACCAGCACGCTAACCACTCAACCATGGAGGTTGTCAATGGCGACACCTTGGCTTTAGGTTCTAGCATGCGCACGGATATGACTGGCAAAACCAAATTTGGTTTTGAAAACCCTGTTGCATGAGTGGCAGTACAGCTGACCACTGCTATTATAGGTGTAGTTGTAGGATGTATGGCTGGTATAACAAGCTAACAAGTACCTTGAATATTATGAGCTGAGTTCCATAGTATTGTTTGACCTGTAAATAAAAAGGAAAAATTAAAGATCTTTATCCAGCACTTTTGAAGCATAAAAAATACTCATTGTAATAAAATAAAAAAGTGTAAAACAGCAATATATTTAGCAAGTCTAAGTCAAAATGTATCATGTTATTTGTGATATACTTATGTATTTGGTGATTTACAAGGTTCTAAGAGGTGATTTTTACTTTTTTAATGTATATTCAATCACTCAGTTCCTAGTAATTGCTGGAATTATGAAAATGATAGAAATGGTGACTTCATATTGCTAGGAGATGCATATGTGCTAACTGTATTACTTTATTACTTTACATGATAATGAGATGGATCACAATATTTTGCTCTTTTACAAGTAATGTAAAATAAAAGATGTTTCTCGTTTACTAAATTACTTGAAAATCGGAAGTCCACCTCAATGTTACGTGGGCGAAACCACGGGCAATAGCGAGTTATCTAATAAGAATAGCTACTCCGTTACTGCTACAGAAATGTTATTATCAGAGGATCCCAATCTTGCGAGGTGCAAGCTTGACACGGTTTTCACGCTCTAATGATAGTTGCAAAACTCTAAACCGCAAGTGTTGTTGCAAAATGCAACTCGCCACTGCGCTGTTTACACACGACAAAAGAACAACATTGCGCGATAAAACACCCGAAATTTCGCCCCGGCCAGGGGATGTCGAATAACTGTTCGCCAATACAGGCCATAGATACCATCACCGAGAGTCGAAAACACCGAAATCGCAACAAAAAACTCTCCTTTCGCTACGAACAACTCGTATATGCATTTCACGGCTCTACACACTAAAAAACTTATTTCACAATGTAAACAGAACACTTATTACCCGTGCCAGATAACTATATCGCACGAACCACACAGTTTTACACAAAGATTAGCCTAAATGAGACAACAAAACATTTTTAACACGTATTTATCAGTAGTAATTTGCCAACATTTCCCAATTCCCGTTTCTGTTCTCTACTTTTTTAGCAAGTACTTAAAATGAATGAATGAATGACGGCACTCGCAGACGGACACAAAAGAAGACGGACCGACATAATGATGCCACAGATAACATTTGACACTTATTTCGGATACTTTGACCGTATAAATCATTGATCTACAATATGTATAAATAGAAAAATAACGTCTAAATAAATAAAAACTGATCAAGAGGGAGGTGCGGCCGCGTTGCAACCTCAAGTCAAACAAAAACAAATGAATCAGATGCGTTGTGTAAGTAAAAGTAAGCACGCTTGACACGCTTACGCGATCGCGTGTCCTACATACCTACTTTATTTTATGTATACCACAACAACATTAATTAATTACAACTTATACAATTTATGTACATTGTCTATAATAATCTTATAATATATAAATATTATATATAAAACCAGCAGTGCCCGCGGACTCCGTTCCGCGTTAGAAATATTTTTGTCCAGGCCCGTTTGTCCCGCGTAATACCCGTGTGGGTATTATCCACTTATACTTACTCGTAGGTACTTACGTATCGCCACGCAACGGGCGGCGCGCAACCTTTTTGTTTTGCTAATATCTTTGAAGATATTGGTTTAAACTGTATAGAGTAAAGGGCACAAATATTCTACATTAAATTTTCGTTCTAAAAAACGTATTTACAAAGATATAAATTTATACCATATGGGCTAAATAAGCTTCACAAAAATTATTTATATTTTAACCACAATTTTAACACTAAAAGCAGTTAGCAGTTATTGTGAGTTACCCGTAGGAGATAGACATATACTATCGCGGACTTTTTTACAGATTTTGATACGTTCTTTAATATTGTAGAACATTGTTTTGTTCTATCCTCAATAGTTTCCGCAGCGTACGCGATGAAAGCAATTTTTTTACGACTTGGATTACATTATTCAAGTTTAAGTAAAGATTCGTAATTAATTTTGGACATTTTCATAGCCTATGACACTCCACAATAACGTAGCTTCCTATTGGTGAAAGAATTTTGAAAATCGATTCAGAGATTACCCCTTACAACGTCACAAACTCACAAACTCACAAACATCGTTACGCTACCTCTTTATAATATTAGTATAGATATGTATATTATATAATGTATATTATAAATGTGAAAGTTTGTGAGTTTGTGAGTTTGGATGTTTGTTACTCTTTCCCGTCGCATCTACCCGATTTGGATTTTCTAGAGCAATCTATAGCTAAATATATGGATAGGTTGTTCAAGCAAACTTGCTTGAAAGCATGACGTATAAAGGTTGGAATAGAACGAAAACGGGAAAATGACGTTTCCCTTAGGATTTGTAAAAAAACCAAATTTAACGCGGCTTGAAAAATAAATAAGAAGTGAAAATTAAAAATAAACACTTACTGACATCACGCATACATTTTTAGGCTCCGCCCTGAAGCCGGATTTTTAATTTGTCAAGACTGTAAAATGTCGCTAATGTATGCGACCAACAGCGGTACCTATGTACTGTCAGCTGCAAGTCAGCGGTACCGAAATGTACGACGCGCGACGCCATATTTGAGAATTTTTTGGCTTCAACATACGTCACATCTTTTCGTCCTCTTAGCGTAGCGTATTTGGTCATTGGTTCAAGCAATGGCTTTTTTTATGTACTTTAGGGTTTGCAGTATATAGTAACTAATCTGAGGTTTTCTTGGGCTTACGCGTGTGGACCATGGATGTAACATAAAGGATGAGCCCTTAGTCGTCACGCATATATTTTTAGGCTCCACCCTGAGCCCGTGAAGCCGGATTTTTAAGTTGTCAATTCTGTAAAATGGCACTAATGTATGCGACCAACAGCAGTATGTGCTGTCAGCGGTACCGAAATGTATGACGCGCGACGCCATACTTGAGAATTTTTGGTTTCTACCTACGTCACATAGTTTCCGTCCTCTTAGCGTAGCGTATTTCGTCATTGGTGTGGACACGCCTTACAGAATACTACACATCACAGAGTACTATACTTCTACACATAATCAATGGCACAGAGTACTTATAAGATCAATGGTTAATCAAAATAATCAAAATATTCTATTATTAGAATGCATGAGATAAATTTTCAAATCATTAATTTTATAATATTTTTGTAAGCAAATTGTAAGCACTGCAAAATTTTGTAAGTCTACAGTCGTGTATCCGAATTATACGGCACTATTTTCTCGTAATCGTCCCTCGGATAAATGACACGCAATAGCGAGGAACCAATAAAAAACAACGCGCAAAATACAGGAGTTTTATAAATCAAGTGCATAAGTCATAACAAACATTGTGGTGTAATTTGACCCTGTCTTTTCCGAAAACGCGAGGCTCCGTAGCAGTGCGGGAGCGCGTAGAATTGATTGTTTTGGTGTCGCAGGAAGGGAAGGCATGTCCACGGCGTGACTTCCATGCCCTGCGTACCCTACGGAAGGGCGTGCGAATTACGTTTACTATGAATGATTTTATCTCTTTCTAAACTCGTGTATCTGTGAATGACCGAGTGTTAATAGCGAGCGTATAAAATTATGGATTGAAAAGCGTTTGTTATTGTATTTCGGTTCCCACCGCATCGTTGCGGATTCAGTGGCCGTTATCTAGTTCGCGGGTCGGTGGTGTGGTGTGGTGCTGCACAGGTTCGCGATAGCGGTGCGGAGGGCGGTCATATGGCGCCCGCGGGCCCGTGCGGAGAGGGCCGTGTGCGGATCTGCTGCTACGCCGTGCGAATTGACAACTTTACTATATACGCACTATTGAAAACAGATACGTATTTTTAGTCGCGTCGGCGGCGATACGCGCGTTACGAGCCGCGGTGACTTTCATCACAGTGCGTAAACAACTTCAAGGTTATAACTTGTGAGATTCCGCCGTCAGCTGTGTTTTGTGATGGTGAGCCGCTGACATGGCGAGCGGGGACGGTGGCGCCGTGGTGCGGCAAGGCCACCTGTACAAGCTGAAGACGATGAAGAAGAAGTACTTCGTGCTGCGCGCGGAGACCCCCGAGAGCTCCGCGCGCCTGGAGTACTACGAGTCCGAGAAGAAGTTCCGCGCGGGAGCCAACCCGCGCAGGGTGCTGCCGCTGAAGAGCTGCTACAACATAACCCGGAGGCTGGACTTGAAACAGAAGCATGTGATAGCTCTGTTCACCAAGGAGGAGCAGCTGTGCATTGTGGCTGACAACGAGGCTGAGCTGCACTCTTGGCTCGCAGCCATCCTGAAGCTGTTCCGCTCTGATGATACTAGAGAGGAATTACTGCATCCCATACGTGAGTATAAGCTATATGCACACAAGTTTATATAATAAAAGAATAGTTATTATTCACCTCCATACAAACATACATACATAAAGGTCTTGGGTTGACTAAAAATCATTAATTAGAGGTATTCACACTTTTCTTGATAGTTTACTAACCCCTTCCAAGTTAGTATGTTAACATCTTTGTCTGCATCATCACTTACCATCAGGTGAGATTGCAGTCAAGTACTAACTTGTAATAGTGTAAAAAAAAAGTTGAAACTTACGATAAATAATACATAAGGTGGTTGTTTGTAAAATATGTTTGCAATGTAAAGTTATACTTTATGTTGACTCTTATGGACAAATCTAAGGAGGTTATGAAAGAATTTGTAAAATTGAGTAAGGCGTTATATTAAGGTTGCACTGTATAATTCTATAAAGGCTATGTAACTTTTATATTTATTATTTTATAGGGATATAATAAATATCCTTGAACAGTAGGATCAGATATTCCCTTAATATTAATCAAAAAAACTATGTTTATATTTTAATTTGTTCAGAGTACATTTTAACTTAAAAAGTTTTGCACCTAGTAAGTAATTTCTTATATAAATAAAGTTCCAACCCCATTGCATTCTTAAAGGGTTATTATAGGTTTATTTTCCATCATATTTCAATATGATGTTTGTTTCTGCCTTCAACCATTGTGGTAGGTATTGAAATATAATGTTACACAATGTTTGTTACAAGTTGTTTATTAAAAGTAATTTTGTACTTGTTTGTACTAGAGGCTAGCCTAACTAGTCTTTGAAGGTTATTTCCAATCTTTCAGGGTCCCAAGCTTCAGTAGGCTTCATGTAAACTTTAATTGTGTTTCCCTGAAGATTTTTTTTTACCCTATACAAGTTAGTACTTGACTGCCATCTCACCTGATGGTAAGTGATAATGCAGCCAAAGATTTTATAGAACAAACTTGGAAGGGGTAAGTAAACCCACCCCAACAATTTCTAAACAGCATCGCCCTGGAGCGTTAAATCACGTCATTGCTGGTAAGGTGGTAAATAGCCACAGCTGAAGTCTCCCACCGACCAGACCTGAGCCAATTTAGGAATGATAAAATTCTATGTTCTGCTGATTGACATGAGCGGTAGATTGTCTGTCATTTAGGAGGAAGCCTTCTATTGTTGGACCAGCTCTATTCATTTGTATGAATAACAACTTATCATTTAAAAAATATTTTAAAAAAGAACACATTATGTTTTGTCCATATTCCTCTTAACCATCCTGGTTACCATCTAGCACCAAAGTATTTGTCAAGATGGATCACAAGTCCAAGCTCGATGCGGTTGTGATGTTAAACTACAGAGTTCCTATCTTTAGGTTATCGCCACCTGTTACTTAGTTAAGTTAGTTATAGCTTATAAGCTACCTTCGTATTCCATCATCAAATAATAATTTTGCAATGTGGCACAATAATGTTACATTGTTGTTACACTGTATCCATGCAAAATTTTAGATCAATGTGTAACTGGGAAGCTTTACTTAACTTAATTTGACAACAGACAGACAAACAAACAAACAAACATATACATGTGAAACTAAATAAATTGGGGGGAAAAAATGGTTGCATAAATAAGTGATAACCTAAAATAGCTCGAAAATATTATGAAAATGGCGACTGGAGCTTACTGGAGACATTATTTTAGAGAGAATAACACGCAACTATAGTATTGGCACCTAATCCATAAAACAATTTTTTTGGCTATTAGTCAAAGCATCCCAAACACTCAAGGCTTGTACCAAGTGAGCCGTGCCACAAGTTGTTTTCCTGTTTTCAATCTTATTTATGCTGAACTGTGAGTCACCAGATAGCCTGCATTAAGTATTATACACTGCTAAACTGATTTTAGTTATTTATCATCAACATTGAGGTATATCTTATCTCTGTAATTTACTACATATTGCCTCTGACTTTGACCATATGGATTAAGGTTTTTTTATTATTTATGCTCAAATCGTTAACATTTCCAGAAAAAAAACTGGCTTGACAGACTTGCATAAATAGGGTTCTGTACTGTTATGTACAAGATTCATCTAAAACACTGTAAAATAAGGGTTCAATTTTTACCATTTTGGTATGGAAACCTAAAAACATATATTATTTTATCTCATATAAAAATATCCCACTTAATTTTTTTATTAATTGTTATAAATGCAAAAGAAATTTTTACTATGTAAAAATTTTAACTGTATTTTATGGTTTATAGCCGGGTGTTGACAGACAAACAGGCCGGCAGATGTATAGTAGAGATTCATTAATAGAGTCTTGTTTGCACCATTTAGAATCCTTAAAAAATATTTTATTCTCTGGTATTATACCTTTTGGTTTCTAGATTAATTTAAACTGTTTTTTGTCTGATCCTAATATAGCACCTATGATCAAAATTGCTATCTAGGTAATTTATAGGTTGTTGTATGTGATGTTATATTGTATACATAGTATAATATGTATTGTTTGTATAACTTTATATGGAATGGAATGAAGTGGAATCTATTTACTAGAAGTATGGAATTATACTCATAGAGTTCTCAAGGCTACGTGTCACTGACCTTACTATGCCTCTGATAATACGTAAACAATGTTCTACTTATTATCAATCTCAATTAACTTAATGACAGTGCTAGATAGGGTTGTCACGTTGTTGGGAAAATAATGGGAAACTAGTAAGGGAAAATTTACTATTGTGTTGTATCATTGGAAAAGGAATTACTTACCTATTAATTTTTTTTTTTCATTTATCAGTGTGTTATTTTTGCAATGCATTTAAAGTCTAAGGTATGGTTATACCCTTGAATGTAAAGTTTTTATTTTAAGGATTAGATATGAAAGATTCACCTTTGTTTTTAATTTTAAATATCCTTGCAATCCAGATGAAAAGATATGTGATTCAGTCCTAAAACATATTTAATTAATGATGCGAATTTCGTCTTAGATAAATGCCTTGTTGAAAGCCCTTTGTTGTATTTGCCCATTAATCAATTGTTAGAAATTAGAATTCCTCAAATATAAATCAATTAAAAAAAAGTTAAACATTGACTTCAAATTCCAGTTACAGAGGCACCAATAACGTTGCGCGAATTTTTTTATTTCTATTTATAAGTGAAGTCATTTTATTACAAGAGGCAACCCTAATTCCAATACCAATATCGTATGGTGATATAAATTATACAATATAATTGGCACTCTAACGTTTTAAAAGGTTGAATGATGTATTGAGGCTCCTCTGAACTTTTTTTTTTCTATACATTATCGCTCATTTGTAGTTCATTGACTGTTTTAGTGAGGTTTGATTAGTAGTAATGTAATTCATTGGTGAGGATACTAAACTTGTTTCCTTTTTTGTGAACTAGTGCAGCAGGCCCTGCTTTGCTTGTGGGAATGTTCCTATGCCCTTGGTATGGTTGTGTGTCTATGACATTTTTAGGGTTCCATACCAAAATGGTAAAAATGGAACCCTTATGGTGAGACTTTCTCCGTCCGTCCGTCCGTCCGTCCGTCCGTCCGTCTGTCACACTCGATTATTTCAGTAACTATTCAAGCTATCGACTTGAAATTAAGAATAGTTATAGGTAATAGTGACCCGACGTCACAACAATCGTAAAAATCTGAAAATTGTTTTTATTTTTATTTAAAAAGGGGGAAAACCGGGTCGATAAAATATAAAAATGAGATAACAATATTGAGTGGGGTATCATATGAAAGGGCGTTACTTGTGTATTCTAAAACTAATTTTTATTTATTTTTATGCCTGATAGTTTTTGATTTATTGTGCAAACTGTCGAAAAAAATACCGTTCCCCCCCTTATCTTCGAAGTTTACCAATCAAAAAATTTGAAATAATTATGATCAATAGAGGTTAACGTATATTTTACAGGAAAAATAAAATCAACTCGCTGACTAATATACTTTTTTTGATAATAACAATAATACGCCAAAAACAAAGTTACGTTTGCGGTTTGCCAACAAAAGTACCTACATGTAAATTATACTCGTAAATTCATGAACAAAAGTGATTCTTTCAATGTTTTACTTCTTTTGTGGTATGGAACCCTCGGTGCGCGAGTCCGACTCGCACTTGGCCGGTTTTTTTTTAAAGCAAGGAATGACAAGATGGACTGCGCCTGTCAATCTGCTATTAAAACACCAGCCCCTAGATTGTGTAAGAAAAACGTATTCATCGTAATCGTAATCAAATTTTGCCCGCTGATTGGTTCGCTGATTTACGGCAGCCAATCAGGGGACAGAATTTGCAAACGATTTCGATAACGATGAATACGTTTTCCTTAGGCTATCAGACCCCAGTTCTTATAAAGTCTCATTTTGCTGTTTCAAACGGAAACATAGCAAAACATGACTGCTTCACGTAGCATTTAAACAGACTGCGGTGGTACCTTTACCCCGGCCGATGCCGCAAGAAGAGTTCCGATACCGTTTTGACTATATTAGCGACACAAACCCTTGGAATTGACTGATAAGTGGTAGATTGCTCTGTTGTCGTTGCTGGCCTATTTTTAGTATTTATACTTATTTTGTTAAATGGTGATAACATAAAAAAAATACCCGGCTGAGTTTGTTGTGGGCTTCTTCTCAGCGGCAGGGCGCGTTTGGAACCCTCGTAAACTTAGTTTTAAGTCGACTTGTAGTTATCACCATTATTATGCAAGAAATGTCATGCCGACGTTCGCAAGGCCTATATGAAATAAAGATATTTTGACTTTTAACTTTTTGACTTTTGTTCCCGACCTTCTGCCGATATATCTTCCGACAACCAATAACCGAAGTGTCGGATATCGGTTGTCACTTATCGCTTAACGGCGGTTTTCAATATCCTATCTGTCCATGGTTTCCCTTACAAATTTGACACAAGCTCCATACAAGTTATAGGATATTGAAAACCGCCGTAAATTACCAGAAATTGACATCCATTGGCTGATGATGCTGTGACGAAGATGTCTCTCCTAACTGAGCTAGGAAAGGCGTAGAATTTTAATAGCTGTCCGGTGATCGGTACAACATGGAGCTAGGTATAATGTTAACCCATAAACAGTCCCCCATCGTACATAAATGTTTTGTATATTAGCCGCTTTCTACGAACCGGAGGGGAGGTCACGACAACAACTAATATAATTTTTATTGGCTTATTACTAGTTATTGGACATAAATCGGAGCGGTGGCTGCGAGTAACTGCCATCATATAAATCGCGACGTAAGAGTCAGATGAACGTAACTACGTTTTCGCAAACTTTACAGGAGAGCGAAAAAACTGCCAGAAATCGCCTACTTAGACTTTATCAGCTATTTACAGAGAAACTATATAATTGACTAAAAAAAAAGATATATCGCTGTATTGGTATACTATTTGAGCTTTGTATAAGATAGGAATTATTTATACATATATGCTTACGTCATAGCCATAAAAGTTTTTTTAAAATTTGGTAGACATACGTCAGTGTGGTCCTTATTTTTCTGTTGTTATCGTGAGGTTATCGTATTGAAATACGTTATTTCTGAAGCTTACTTTTATTTCCAGTTAGTAAAATGAATTAAAAAATAAAATGTTTATTAATCAAACAGAACATAATCTTAATTTATAGCTGAAAGCTTGTAATTTTAATAATAAACATAGCCATTCACATAGAATAATCTTAAATTATTGTCTTCGATATCATCATCGGAATCAATCAAACGAAAAAGTAATTAAAAAATTGGTTAAATCCACACTCAGCCATTTGCATAGACAATCCTTAATTGTCTTCATTATCATCTGTTGTTCCAACTAAGAATCCTTCATAAAAACTGCGATACTGTGAGGGGATAATACCCTGTCTGCATAAATCCTGCAAATCTTCATACTTTTCAGCGGAAATAGGTAATAGTTTTTCATATGCATTTTTAAACAAAATTTGTTTTACAGGTGGTCTTTTGCCTCTTCTTATAATCTTAATCATTTTAAAGTCGTCATCATCCAGGTCATATTTGAAATATATATGTTTATTGTCGTCTTTGCGGTACTGTAGCAATCTTATTTTAAGCCAGTTGACAGCGTTGCCATCACAATCCACCTTAGCATTCTTAATTAATGCGGATTTGAGGTGCTTAATATCTACGAAATCGTCATTTGAACGTTGTTTCTCGTATCCGAAGTTGAAAAGGCACTTGATGATAAGATACATTCATCTGGTGCAGGCTCACAATCATTGCTCGAATTTGATAAATACAAATCCTCATTTAAATCAATAAGTGACACATTTTCCAATGTTGTAAATAATTTGGTAGGTGACGTTGAAGGTCCAGGTTCACAGAAAACACTTGACAATACAGAGGGTGACACTTGTAAAGTTGTCGTTAAATCAGTAGAGGATGGTTGAATACCCAGGTTTGAGCAATTACTGATTTCTTCGATGTCAGAATAATTATTGTAGTTAATGGTGCTGTGATTAACTGCATCAGTTTCCTGAGATAAGAAAAAATAATAAGGTAAATAATGTCAAAATGGATACCGTTAATTTTTACAGATTGAGAAGCGTTTGACTACAACCCACCTAATTGGTCAAGTGCGAATTGGCAGAATTCCGAAAATTATGGAGAAGTCTCAGGCATGCAAGTTTTCTAATCAACAATGATTAGAAAACTTGCATGCATTGCATGAGCAAGTACCGAGTTTCTTGCCAGTTCTTCTCGGTGCAAACCTGCTTTCCGAACCTGGCGGTAGAGTCTCGACATTTCATGAGAGCCTATATCTAAGCCTATGTGAAATAAAGAATTTCATTTCATTTCATTTCATTTTATTGAACTTTTTATTACCTTTCACTTTTAATTAAACACTCTTAGGTAAACGTGTTAGGTACGCGGGGTAAAATAATAACAAAACATTATGCTTCAAACTTCACATTAGCGAGCTTCCCGCACTGCGCGTTTCAACACGTTTAGACCTTACATCAACTTTTACGTGCCATCCTAACGTAAGTTTGTATTTCTCAATGGACTTAAATAATTATTAAAGAATATAGTACTGCCAGAGTAGCGTGTATCGTATTACGACGCTTTGGCAGTCACTTAAATAATTTATTTTACAAAAATGTTTGTGCCAATGGAACGTAAATAGTTATACGTTGTTTTGGCTTTTCAAACTAAGCGCCAAACAAAATTTTGTAGCACTCAAAACAACGTAAAAGCTTTTATGTTGATATGGTTCTATGATTTTGTGAAACAAACAATATATTTTCTTAAATTAAATATATACGCTTTTGCAAATACGTTCCTATAGCCGTAACTAGTTGCGCGACTATTAAAGCTAATTTAGCGGCATTTATTATACGTTTTTGTGGTTCTATTGAAATTTGTTGAAATGTTAATTCGTTTTTTTGGAATTTGTGAAATATTGAATATATCGATACGTCGTTTTGGCAGTTCATAGAGGACCACATTGTGATCCGATTTATGAAAAAAAACGTTTTTTGAATTTTTTGTAGTTACGTTCATCTGACTCTTACGTCGCGAAATGATATTGGGTTTTCCTCGCGGCTCTGCTCGGATATATTTCGGTTTTCGATTAATCTGCTGAATTGATCTGTCTGTCCGTCTATCACTGGGCTGTATCTGAATACGTACTACCTGTTCGCCGAAGCTTTGCCGATGTTTTCCTTTCCCACTTCATACGACCGCGACCCGCACTCGTCACTTTTTGATCAAATAAATAAGTAGGTATAGTCACCAGCAAAACTTCTGCGAAAACAAACGTGAGTTTTTTGCCATTTTTAGGGTTCCATACCAAAATGGTAAAAATGGAACCCTTATGGTGAGACTTTCTCCGTCCGTCCGTCTGTCACACTCGATTGTTTTAGTAACTATTCAAGCTATCGACCTGAAATTTAGAATAGATATAGATAATAGTGACGCGACGTCATAGCAATCGTAAAAATTTGAAAATTGATTTTATTTTTATTTTAAAAGGGGGGAAAACAGGGGTATTGAAATTTCATAATGTGATAACAATATTGAGTGGGGTATCATAAGAAAGGGCGTTACTTGTGTAATCTAAAACAGATTTTTATTTATTTTTATGCTCGATAGTTTTTGATTTATTGGGCAAACTGTCAAAAAAATACCGTTCCCCCTTATCTCCGAAGTTTATCGGCCGAAAAATCTGAAATAATTACGATCAATAGGCATTAACGTATAACAGGAAAAATAAAAATTAACTTTCTTGATATTATACTTTTTTTGATAATAACAATAAACCACCAAAAACAAAGTTACGTTTGCGGTTCACCAACAAAAGTACCTTCATGTAAATAATACTCGTAAATTCATGAACCAAAGTGATTATTTTAATGTTTAACTTCTTTTATGGTATGGAACCCTCGGTGCGCGAGTCCGACTCGCACTTGGCCGGTTTTTTTATACATAATGGTACGGGAGTCGGGACAATTTGTGCACCAGAATGACTCGCAGTTACCCGGTTTTTTTATTCGAGGATATATTATGTTTTTTTCCGAAAAAATATTCCCGCTAACGTGATGATGGTAGGCCTAAGTTTAACCGGGTAGGTACCGCCGCAGTAGATCTTCTACCGAGAAGCAGTAATATAAGTATTACCATACCATAGATAATGGAGCAGACTATTACTTATTAGTATGTGGTATTACAGCACTGTACGCCGATGTGATTTAAATAATGTAAAATGTAAAACAAAACTACGTATCATAAGAGTCTTTGTATGCTAGGCCTATATGAAATAAAGAATTTTTCTATTTCTTTTTTTTTTTACGCTATACAAGTTAGTACTTGACTGCGATCTCACCTGATGGTAAGTGATGATGTAGTCGAAGATGTTGGCGTACTAACTTGGAAGGGGTAAGTTACGTCACCCCAACGGTTTCTACACAGCATCGTACCGGAACGCTAAATCGCTTGGCGGTACGTCTTTGCTGGTAAAGTGGTAACTCGCCACGGCCAAAGCCTTCCACCAGACCAGATCTGAGCCAATTTAGAAATTATAAAATTCCAAAGTGGCCCGTGGCGGGAATCGAACCCGCGACCTCCCACTCGAATCCGAGCGTGCGTGCGTCCCCTGCGCCACGGAGGTCGTCAAATTTCTATTTCTATTTCTAAGCATAATGAGACCTAAGAACTTCTAAGTAGGTACGTATCTGATAAAATACATCGCGAAATCAGAAAAATAATAAAAAATACGTACTACGTAGGTACTTTACGTAGAAAAACGCTATGCAAGGGAATTACATAGAAGTACAACTTCATGTCATAGGTATGTACATTGCTTACTTACAGTCAATAAGTACTGGCCCAACATGAGTGGAATTGATTTAAATTTAAATTCTGATGAAGTCTGCCAAATTTCTAGTAGTCTCGGTCACTGGTGATTGGCGCCATACGAGCGGTAAACACTATGATAAGTCAGATTGCTATATAGTCTTGTCTACCTTGCCAGGGAGGTAGGCTCGAATTTTCCACTAATGTTAGCTAAGTATTTAATCCTCTTGTAGATAAACACAACATTCAATCAGTAGTGAATCATGATTTTTACTCGTAAGTAACGAAAAAACCCTATTTTATTTCGACGAAAATAAATATTTGGAGGTCATTACTAACTGATGCAATGAAACAAAACAACTCGGTGTGGTCACTGCCCATATAAATAATACTGATCTCATTGGTGGTATAGGTTTTAATTATTTTTTTACTTCCTGGTAATTTTTAAGCTATTGCATAGCTTCTATCTATCGCGGGCCTTGAGCGTGGAGACCGAGTCCAGAAATTCCGTAACGAAAATAACCTAACCAACTTTTTTTGTTGTGAAGTTGATAAAAAATAAGTTTATAAAAAATGCTATGCAATAGCTTTACCGCGGCAGTCTCCGAGTGCTACACGTCTTTTTTTAGTCTCTTAGTAGTGAACCAAATCTTTTTATATTGGTAGGATTTCCCATTACATCTCTGCTTGAATAGAACAATAGAATCTCTTCATCAACTAGAAAAAAGTAGTCAAGTGCCTAAACGATTTGTACACACATATTCATAAGATTATAATATGTAACCCGTTTGCAAGAAGCTTTGCCGATGACTTCACCTCCCACTGAATACAACCGCGACCCGCGCTCGTTTTATAACAGACGAGTGCGGGTCGAGGTTGTGTGAAGTAGGAAGGGAAGTCACCGGCAAAGATTATGCGAAGGTTTGCATTGGGGGTTAAAATACCTTGACTTATTATCTCCAATGTAATTTCCAGAACACGTATGGCAAGTGAACGTTCAGAAGAAAGGCCTCGGCGCGTCCAAGAACATCCAGGGCCTGTACAACCTGTGTCTCACGGACAAGACCCTCACGCTGGTGAAGATCAAGAGCCACAACAACTTCATCTGCGACCTGGGCATCCCCGAGCGCGTGGAGTACACCCTGAAGAACATCAGACGGTGGGTGGCCTTCTTACTTCATGACTGAGGGGTTTTTATTCACTACGAGTTAGTACTGATGCCGAAGATGTTATCGTACTAACTTGGAATGAGTAAATTACACAGTATCGCGCCGGAACGCTCAATCGCTTGGCGGCGCGTCTTTGCTGGTACAATGGTAGCCACGGCTGAAACTCGAGCCCGAGTGCGCTCCACTGCACTAGGGAAGTCGTCAACAGGGAGGTCGTGATGGTCATGTTATATGAAATATCAGACTCAACTTTTCAATGGGTTGGTAAAAAGTCCATTTTTACCTTTGTTCTATGGTCTGTGATCCCTTGACTAACAAGGGATCATAGACCTTACGTAATATGTTTGTTATAACTTCACTCTTCTCTTGAAGGCACCCACATTATATTTGGCTGGGAACATGGAAACAACTGCAACCACATACAGGTTTTTAGGGTTCCATACCAATTTGGTAAAAATGGAACCCTTATAGTGAGACTTTCTCCGTCCGTCCATCTGTCACACTCGATTATTTCAGTAACTATCAAAGCTATCGACTCGAAATTTGGAACAGTTTTAGATAATAGTGACCCAACGCCATTGCACTCATAAAATATTGAAAATTGTTTTTATTTATATTTAAAAAGGGGGGAAAACCGGGACTTCAAATTTTCAAAATATATTGAGTGGGGTATCATATGAAAGGGCGTTACTTGTGTATTCTAAAACCGATTTTATTTATTTTTATGCATTAGTTTTGGATTTATTGAGCAAACTGTCGAAAAAAATACCGTTCCCCCCCCCTTATCTCCGAAGTTTATCAATCGAAAAATCTGAAATAATTATGATTAATAGACCTTAATGTATATTTTACAGGAAAAATAAAATCAACTCCCTTACTATTATACTTTTTTTGATAATAACAATAAACCACCAAGAACAAAGTTACGTTTGCGGTTCGCCAACAAAAGTACCTACATGTAAATTATATTCGTCAATTCATGAACAAAAGTGATTCTTTCAATGTTTTACTTCTTTTACGGTATGGAACCCTCGGTGCGCGCAGCGCGAGTCCGACTCGCACTGGGCCGGTTTTTTTTAGTTCTCTGTTCACATGTTAAAGTTGGCTCCACTGGATTGCAGGTGCGGCGACTCGGAGTGCTTCTTCTACATGGAGGTGGGGCGGCAGACGGTGACGGGCGCCGGCGAGCTGTGGATGCACTCCGAGGACTCCAACATCGCGCAGAGCATGCACTCCACCATCCTGCTGTGAGTTGGCTCCACTGGCTTGCAGGTGCGGCGACTCGGAGTGCTTCTTCTACATGGAGGTGGGGCGGCAGACGGTGACGGGCGCCGGCGAGCTGTGGATGCACTCCGAGGACTCCAACATCGCGCAGAGCATGCACTCCACCATCCTGCTGTGAGTTGCCGTTGTAACATCTTCATCTTAGGAACGCGGCAGTGCAACGCTCTTTTTTTTTTACGCTATACAAGTTAGTACTTGACTGCGATCTCACCTGATGGTAAGTGATGATGCAGTCGAAGATGTTAGCGTACTAACTTGGAAGGGGTAAGTTAAGTCACCCCAACGGTTTCTACACAGCATCGTACCGGAACGCTAAATCGCTTGGCGGTACGTCTTTGCTGGTAGGGTGGTAACTAGCCACGGCCAAAGCCTCCCACCAGACCAGACCTGAGCCAGTTTAGAAATAATAAAATTCCAAAGTGTCCCGTGGCGGGAACCGAACCCGCGACCTCCCACTCGAATCCGAGCGTGCGTCCCCTGCGCTACAGAGGTCAGGCTCTGCTTTCTGTAGCACGTTGACCGTCTCCGATCTGTTGCGTTCGTCGCTGTCTAAATCTCTCCAAGTTGCTTGCCGCTAGGAACAACATTACCTCCTCGGCAGAGGTATACTTTACCTTTGGAATATGCTTTTCTAGCAATCGGCTACTTGTATATACTAAGGCTGGGCAACAGCACATTATGTGCAATGGAGTTTCCTCCGTCTCATTACATAAACTGTCATGTCCTGAAGCTTGAGGTTGAACATAATATTATGTTTGTTCAAGTTGTTGTAACGTACAATTCGGATTGTACACTTACAGCCGTTTTCACTAAACCTAGGAAACGCCTAAATCGAATGCTTAGCCCTAAGGTGACAGTTGTTGTAGGTGAAAACTGTCACTTATCGGCTAAGCATTCGATTTAGGAGTTTCCTAGGTTTAGTGAAAACGGCTGTTAGATTATAAGAGATTTTGAAATGTGACGTCACAAAATTTAGGACCCCTATCCCACCGCCTTGTCACACAATGTCACACTTCGTCGATCCCCTCCCTCCCCCTTAACGTGTGACCTAATTTATAGATGGCCACTTATAGTCACTTAATTATGAATAGTCAGGAGTATCTATGTAAATATCTCTTAGTGAGAATCCACAACCTCAATTAGCGAAACGGCATAATAATGAAATGTTAATAATGTTTAGCGGTGCAGAGGGCAATAGGGAAATTTCCCTCCAGGCAGGTGTGCCTGGGGACCGCTTGTGATCCGAGCGTGTGACGTCAGAAGTTGTATTTATAGAACGCTCGTCTAATGCTCTGTCAGCGTGTGCTATTGCGCTGGTTACGCCATCTATCGAAGACCGCTACAAATGTTTAAAACTATATCAATTCCAGCGCGATGAAGAACTGCGCCAAGGAGAGTGAGAACGAGCGAGACCACATAGTGGTGCCAGCCAAGTCGTCGCTCCTCGACGCGTCCAATCCGCCGCCCGCGCGCCGCCAGACCTACTCCGACGGCCGCGGGCGCGCCGGACTCTACAACGGTGAGCATACAGCGAGACAAACACTCGGATCTACTCTTATCACTGATCTCCATAGAGTATAGAATAGAAAAATTCTTTATTTCATATAGGCCTAGCATATAAAGGCACTTATGACACGTCGTTTTGTTTTACATGGTCACTTTAATGGTGATAACCATTCACGACTTGAAACTAAGTTTACGAGGGTTCCAAACGCGCCCTGCCGCTGAGAAGAAGCCCACAACAAACTCAGCCGGGTATTTTTTTATGTTATCACCATTTAACAACAAGTTGTATAAATAGTAAATACTAAATAGGCTTCGCAACAACAGAGTAATTCATTATCGATCAATCAATATATAGAATATACTCTGGATAGCTGACTGTCAACGTAAAAATGAAGACACTTGATTTTCGCCATTTTGGCGCTGATTGTTGCGTAACCTGGCGTGAGCGTCTATAGAACTAAAATCAAATGACATTCAAAACGACGGTCCAGTTCCAACAAATGTCAATTTAGTACCGTGGACGCTCGGGGGAGGCGCTTCAAATCGGCACAAAAAATGAACTGTCAAACGTACGAGTAATGATCATGAATCCAGAGATATATATCAGACGACCTCCGTGGCGCAGGGGAAGCACGCTCGAATTAGAGTGGGAGGTCGCGGGTTCGATTCCCGCCACGGGCCACTTTGGAATTTTATAATTTCTAAATTGGCTCAGGTCTGGTCTGGTGGGAGGCTTTGGCCGTGGCTAGTTACCACCCTACCAGCAAAGACGTACCGCCAAGCGATTTAGCGTTCCGGTACGATGCTGTGTAGAAACCGTTGGGGTGACATAACTTACCCCTTCCAAGTTAGTACGCTAACACCTTCGGCTGCATCATCACTTACCATCAGGTGAGATCACAGTCAAGTACTAACTTGTATAGCGTATAAAAAAAAAGCAGTGACTTATCGAGATCAGCCTATGCAGCATGAGCACAGAGATTGACGCTCTCTTTTCTCTGTCTATCAATATGGACCAGAAAGAGAAAAGAGAGCGACAAAAGTAAAGAGACATCTCTACGCGCGCATGCTAGCCCTGCAGAGGCTGTACCCACCATCTCTGAAGGGGTATGGTTACCATCTGGGCGCGAAAATTCAAATTTTATTTAGTTTTTCGTTAATGTTGGGCTAATTATACATCGTAGGCTTAAGGCATTGAGTTTTGCGAGCATAACATTTATGCATCTACATGTTTTTAATAAAAACTTTAAAGATTTAGTGCATATTGGTTCCCAATAGCTCCAATTCTGGTAAACTGCAAAAGATATTTCGAGAACCAATATGAGGTGAATGGAAATTGTATTGCAAAATTTTATGTTATCATAAACCAACAATAAAATAAATGTGTAGTTAGTCTAATATTTGCGAAAAACTTAATAAAATTTGAATTTGAAGCGGTTTTTTTTGTCCGTAGCATAATATACTTTATGTCAAATGTATAAGATACAAATCAAATAGGAGCTAAAAAAGGTCGTGAATCTTCCGGGGAAAGAACTATTTATTTTGTATGTGTACACCTGACATAAAGTTCATAATGCTATGATAAAAAAGTCGCTTCCATTCCATTCCACCGCGGTGTAATTTTAGCCCAAATCGATTGGTGGTGCGTTATTATTGCTAGGGTGGTAACTAGCCACGGGCGAAGCCTCCTACCAGACCAGACCTGAACCAATTCAGAAATTATTAATTTAATCGATTACATACTTTTTAACTTATTTAGAATCTCTGAAGATTAGCCATCTGCGTGGGCCGACATTCGGTCGAGACGTAATATCTCTCGAACAAAGCTTTCACAGATATTCGCCGGCGGATTTTATCCCCAAGGGCCTAGAGCGTTGAACTACAATAGTACTGAGTAATAGAGATCAATGAACCCCGAAACTTGTTGAGTCACGCGGAAAATAATAAAAGGGATCTAATGACCTTCGATTAATTCATAGAATCTCGCACCAAAACGGCCCCCGGCCTTTGGCACATACCAATGCCGCCCTGGTGTCGGGACACACTTGCGTTATTTACGACGACGGAAGTTTTGCGGCATAATTATCCAGTCTTACGGAGTATGTGTATTATTTGTTCCGTTTTTCGATACAACGTCAACTGAATATTAAGATTTATAAATGATTGTACCGCTAAAATTGTCGCGGTAAATTACGCAGGTGTGTCCCAACACTTTGCGGATCAGTTTAACGATATCAGACAGATGAACAAAATTAAAAAAATCAATGCATTCCAAAGTTTATTCTTAAACTTCTTCTTGTGACGACCTCCGTGGCGCAGGGGACGCACGCTCGGATTCGAGTGGGAGGTCGCGGGTTCGATTCCCGCCACGGGCCACTTTGGAATTTTATAATTTCTAAATTGGCTCAGGTCTGGTCTGGTGGGAGGCTTTGGCCGTGGCTAGTTACCACCCTACCAGCAAAGACGTACCGCCAAGCGATTTAGCGTTCCCGTACGATGCTGTGTAGAAACCGTTGGGGTGAATTAACTTACCCCTTCCAAGTCAAGTACTAACTTGTATAGCGTAAAAAAAACTTTCATGTTTATTTTGATAGGGAGAGAAAATTCCTCCTGGATGTGTCTAATTTTGTTCAAAATGTAACTAATCTTTTCAAATTTAAAATTACATACGTAGGTAATATGAATTTTAATAGAAGTTTTGTAAAATTTCAATGTCTGTAATATGATTTGTTCAAAGATCTTTTATCAATACTTGCAACTGATAGGATTTAATAACATAAAACTTTTAAATCAGTACACTGCTTCGAGAAACAATGCTTCTGTATCCTTAGTACAGGATTGCCAACTTGTAAACAGGTAGTCGTTTTCGAGCATCGAAATAACACCATCAAACTATCTTCACTCACATAACATGATAAAATAAAAAACCAGAATCACATAATTCTTGTTTATTTTAAAATATATTATTTTAAAAAAATATATAAATTGAGATAAGTACAATATAATAAATGTATTGGATACAAATGTTCCTCTAGACTTAACATGTGAATGGAACTCGATAGTCGATACGATCGTTCGATATCGAGTGTACAAATTTCAAGAATGGAACTCGATAGTCGATACGATCGTTCGATATCGAGTGTACAAATTTCAAGCACATGGTTACAGTATACTTGGGGAATCTTTCAAATTTATGTTTATTTTTTCATACAGCATTTCGAGTCATCTAGTTGATTGCATAGTAGTGCTTAGTAATATCATGTAGTTTCGTTTGTAGGCGTCCTTTTTGGAGCTATTACAAATTAATTCACGCATATCCCTGTAGTATAGAAAGTGTTAACTTTTGTAGTGTAGTTTTAGTTTGCTTAAAATATTAACAGAAAATCTATTCAACCGTGTTGTGTATGAATTGATAATGTAATTAATATTGGAGGATTTTTATAGTTTGTCCATTTTATTTTACTAAATTTTGCTATAGGTCTACTGCAGTGCAGTAAAAAGGTAATGCAGTCAGTTACGAAGCAGAGCAATAATGGATGTCCAGTTTCAAAGTATAAATACAGAATTACAGCTATTGGTAACTTGACAAATATGGCTATTAGTAAAATGTACATAACATTAGTAATGTTAGTGAAATGGACAAAGTATAAGAACAGTGTGCTGATTCTGAATAGTTCACTTAGTTAGTTAGTAACCCAAACTGGGTGGGTTAGAAAACGGAGGCAAAAATCCTATTTTTGTATTCTTTTTGTACAAGATAGCAACTAGCATGGTATACTGATATGATACCATACCGACCTAGGTTGGTAATTTGTGCAAAAATAGGATTTTTGCCTTCGTTTTTTAGTTAATAACCCAGTTAAAGTTACTAACTAACTAAGTGAACGATACAGAATAAGGCCCCAGGTATCAGCTACTATAAATATTTCATTACGACTAAGTAGTTAGTAGCATCATCTTTGAATCAATCAAAGCACATAGTTGATAGTTATGATAAACAACATCCTTACATTGTTATGATGTCACCATATTGTCATCAATCTGAAATTACCTGACTGGACACTATAATATGTCAATGCTTAAACAAATCCGTAGAATGAACTGCCTCCTTGTAACTAAAAGTTTAATTGAAGAGTCGGGTTGAACAGATTTTCTCTTCAGTACTGTAAATTATGTAACTAACAAATTTTTACACCTGATAATTTTACAATAGAGGTGTAGCGAAGTACATTGTGACATGACACTTAAAATGTACCAAAGGGCGACAATTTACATTGAACATTATGGGTGGTTCAAAGTCTCACTTGAGAGAGGAGGCCGTAATAGTTATACAGATCGATGGTTATGTAAACATTTTTTTTGGAAATGTCATGTAACACGTAGTGCTGTTGGAAAGGACAAGCACTAGTCTTTAGAAATAGTTCTCTCCCTTTTCAACCGTACAATAATGAAAGAGATAGTAGATTTAGACGTGCTAGAGACTACAACAGAATTTTTATCAATTTCTTTAACTTCTTTACACCTCTAGCTCAGTAGTTTAGTTTAACTCTACTGTCCACGGGTATAAGGTACACGCCACACATAACTGACGACTTCCAAACACAGCACAAGGTAAAAGACTTGGTCCAGAAGAAAACTACGATGGAAAAAGCTATAAAGGTTATCGTATTCGTGCCTATTTAGTTCGGACTGCATGCAACGGGAGTAGATGCGTATTTATAGTCAAGTTTTAAAATAAACTGTCAGCGAATGTGTGAGATCACGATGGTTTCCGATTGACACTCGGTTAAAGCAGAAGTTCTAGCCAGTAACAACGATCCAATCCAACGTTTTAGCCAATAACGACTTCGCTATTGGTGAAAGTGGCGAGTCCATATCTCCAGCGATTGAGACAGTCAAGTGTGCTGGTAAGGTGTTCAGGATGGTGACGTGAGCAAACTCTTGCAGAGCGGGGCTCGTGCATGGGCTCGTGTATCCGCCAGTGCGTGTGTTCTTCGGCGACGCGGTCGATCGACGACTCGTCGGCGGCCATCGCGCCGCTCACGCCCAGACACGGTAGGACGACGCAGGATCATGCGTGCTGGTGGCCTGAATCATTGCAACTCTCATGTGCATACTTTGTGTCATGTCGTGTGTCCATTATTTCTCTGTCATGATTGATTCACACGGGAAAATTTCCTATTGACTGTTGGCTGTTGCATTTAAAATTAATAAAAAAATATATTACTAACTAAAAAATATTATTGAAAATAAGCTTATACACGTCAATACATCCGTATTCTTCTCAGCAAACTCTTTCATTTGTTAACAATGTTATATAAGTGCAATAAAAATAACTATTCCGCCATCTTGGGTGGTCCGCCATGTTGGATTTAGAATCAGTTAAAGTTGAGTTGCAAGATTTGGAACAAACAGATATTGCAAGTTATATAAAAACTTGGCCTTACAGTTATAATAAGGTCGAAGATGCATTGTTAATTTCGTGCGAAAATTGCGTTATTGTTTCTTGTACTAGTCCTGGCCTGAGGAAATGGGCGACCGCACTTTAAAACAGCCGAAGAGGGTGAGATATCGCTCGGTGTTTTGCAAAATTCTTGTGCGCCGTTCTCGCTGTGGCTGTAATATCGTTTTTATAACGATATTTAGTATCGTACATTACAATCTACCCAGGCACATGGCAAATAAGAGCTACGCTGTAAAAATATTGTCTATAGGTTTTGTACAGGTTTTTTTTTACCAATTTCGAGTCGAATCGAAGAATCAACAACATTTTCCGCTTGGGGCGTTGGTTGTAGATGCATGGAGAAATACGATTCGTATATTCGAAGCGAGTTGGATCGAAATTTGTACAAAAACTTGTACTAACCATACAGCACTTACAACTATTAATTATTGCGTGCACTGGTTGCCATGCGTGGTTCAATTTACTATCCAGTAAATTTTACTATAGCGCTGTAATTTTACTAATATCCCAGTTGTCAGTTTTTTTTTTTCAAACCTTTGAGCTTTTTAGTGCTAATAGGCAGAAAATCCCTATCAAAAAAATGTTACAAAAATGGGAAAAAATAACACAAAAAAAGGATACACGACATCATGCAATGTATATTAAGCTGTACCATCATTGCCTGGACTTAACTTGCAGACTCGCTGTTGCAGAACGCTAAAATAACCATAAACATTAATCATGAAATCATCATCTTCACTATCCGTTTTATTTTTATTTGTGTTACCCGCTAAATTGCGTAAAATTTGCTAGATGAAAATTATCTATGTCGATTTTATATTTTAACAAGGGGTTAATATCATAGACACCCTTGGTAAACAGATTTAAAATTGAATGAAAAGTATTTGCATATGATATATACATTTGGGGGAAGTTTTTCTGGGAAATAATTCATGTTTCTTTAATTCTCTTGGTCAGGATTATAATGATATTTGTTGGTTTCAATAAAGTCTCGCATGTGCGCGTTTCATTAAACTTCATTTTGATGGTGTAAGTTTTATACTCGTATGTTTTGTTGTATCATTGTGTTCTAGAATTTGATGTACGAGTATAGTACAAAGACAATCTAGCAAAAAAAATTGTACAGTAAACAGTTATTTGTCTCGATATTTTTGAATATTGAGAAAGTTATAGTTAATGTTTAACTTTTATATCTCTACTTTTTGTTACCTGAAATATTTCATTTTTGGTAATTTTTACTTTATCTTGGGCCACTCGGTGTGTGCGTGAATTCGTAGATATAATATATTGTACAGCTTTAAATTTGTTTGGATGATACGGCAGTCAGCGCCAAAAAAAAAGAACGTACTACGAACGAACGTATAGAGGTACTTCACATAGGTACACGATGCTATAGGTACACTTCAATGCTATGAGTTAACTAAAAAGTACAGTAGAGCTATTAAAAGGTAAAAAGTACAGTAGAGCTATTAAAAGGCTAAAAAATTGCAACTTTTTTGAGGTTTGTAGCCCAATCGGTGCCTTACAGGCCTTACTGCCTACTTACTACTGGTGGCAAATATTAAGTCTTATAATAATTGAGTATTGTATTGGATGAAAATAATTGACAAACTTAACAAATTAACAGCTTCGAGTACTCTCAGAGTCGTTTGAAATTTTTAATTATCATGATCTTAAAGCAAACCCGCTACTTGCCTTATGCTCTGTCTATTCGTTTATTTTCCTTTTGACACATGAGAAAGGTATAGCAATAGTTAAGGACCAGGAAGAGACAAACGTAAAGTGGTCTCTCTGGCTATTGACATATCTGTCTCATGTGTCAAAAAGAAAATAAAACGAATGGATAGGGTATAGTTGCTATAGGACCATCCACTTTAACTCTAGTAGTTAATTGGTGCGTTTGTTAATCTTTTGTGACAAGGCAAGATTGACATGTGACATGTCAAGATTTAATGATAATTAAAAAAAGAATACATATAAAGCATGGTGTACAAACTGTCAAAGCGTTTTGTGCTTTGGCACGTCGTCGCAAGAATGAATATTGTCTGCATGACTTGGTGGTGGTTTTGACGATCGACCAGTGTATTGTCCAGTGTGACAATCATACATAATATACCTAATATAATATACATACATACACGCCCAATATAATATGACAACATCTACTGCTCACATCTATAGAGCCCACTACTGGCTTTGACAGCTGAAAAGATAAATTAGTGACATATTTCTTTGGATGTTGATATATTTTTCGGTATAACTTTACGTCTCAGACAATGGTACCTTATCGTTAAGTTGAAATAACATTTTCTTTTTTCAATGAGAATATTTTGCACTTTTAAATTAAGTTATGCAAAAAAACTTCTCATGTTTATTTTGTACACATTTTAAATGTTAATGTTAATAACTAATTAATTAAAAAGTAATAAATCAAAGATCATCTGAACAAAATGTTTTGAATTAACAATATCTTCCTCGTATCAGGTACCCTCTAGGTCACCCTTTAGTTTGTTCACCATTCTCACCTAAATTGTTTCCTAGGTGAGAATCATTAGGAGGATTTCGTACAATTAGGAGAATACATAAAACTAATATGATTTGTAAGCACATACTAAAGTCTGCATAGACACTAGCGCCATCTTGTGGGACTAATTTCCTGAGATTGGTGATGGTGACAGTTGGGCTTTACTTGTATGTTTTGATTTCATATTCGGTAAAGACGGCCTCTATAACTTTTCCACAGGACTCGAAGATGACGAATATCGCGTTTTTTTCTGAACTTTTTAATCTATTAAATGCGTTTAATTACCATGCGTTAGATATTAGAAAATAGGATCAATCAAATTTTGACGTGGATTAATTTGAGCCTATATTTTGTCGAATCAGAATAGACACAAATAGACAAGAGTCAAGGCAAATATCTTTATCATCGAGTTTTATAAAATGATTTGTAAACAAATTGACGCTAAAAATGTAGTCTTTATATTATTTTCAAAGATAATTAGTATAAATTAAAATGACCAGATTGCTTTGTTGCCAACCGTTAAGAGTTAAGTTATTCGAAAGCCAGTCCTATTCTAACTTGGTTAAGTTGTATAGATAACATGGTAGGTAGTTGAAGTTGAGGATTGGAGTTGAAGAGGTACCATCGTCTCGGTCAATCGCGTCATAACCTCACATAACCCACCATCGCACCGGGTGACGCTTGGTGCCATATGTTCACGTGCCGCTTCTCATTGTTATTCCGCAGCCGAAAACCAACCGCCGAATAACACACTAACGACCGACAAACCCGACCACCCGCGGGCCATCAAACACCACCGGACCGTCTCCCTCCCCACCGGCTGCCCCCTCTTCCAAGAGCCGCTGAAGATCCACCACGGAAGGACCTACTCCGCCCCGCTCACCGGGGACGAGTTAGATAGAGCCATTTTAGAGAAAACCGCGATGCACTCCTCGTGCAAAGCCGTCAATGGAATGGACCTCTCGACGAAGAAAACGCCGTGGTGTCGGCGCGCCAGCACCGGCGCGAGGTTGTCCAAACTGTCGCCGGCGCATACCAAGAGTATGTATTAACGTAACGCTTCCATCTAATCCGCATCGCACCGTACTAATTCTCCCCGATTTCGTCAAAGTTGCCAGGCTTAGAAAAATACTACCAATTAGTAGAAATTTTCACTAACCTGGCAATTCTAAGTTTGATTGTCACAATGTTTTTGTTATTACGTGATAGAAGTTTTTCGTGTTTCGATAAGCTTGCGGCGTAACGTGCATGTGCTAAATACGTATCAGTGCTTGTTTATTATGTGCGCTTTGTTATGTGCTTGCAATTTATTAATAAAATAATTATTGATATTATATTATACGTATTGATTTTTTCAGTTAATTCTGTTCCAATTCCTTTAGACTAAGTACTAGATCTAGTGATTTTCAGAAAATACGAAGATTTTTAGAAAATTTTGCGAATGTATAAGACCAAGATTTTATTTAATATTATATCCTTTTGTTAGATAATAGGGTTCCAAGAATATGGGTACAAAAATATATATAATCATTAGTTAAATAATAAACTGCATATTATAAGACATTATAATCGCCTACTTGCGGCCTATTATATTATACTGCTTGTTAAACACTTTCTAAGGTTATAATGATAAACTTTACCTCTTGTGCTTTAAAGGTATAATTAGGCAATTAATATAAAAAGGCAAAGTAACTAAGTACAATGCTAACTACTGCTGATTCGGCGCTTCACAAGTTTTTACTAATTTGACAGGTTTAAAAGTGTTGCCATTCTTTCACAATATTCTCGACCACATACACTGTGGAACTATAAGTTATAACTATAGTGTTGAATGATGACCTGTGATTGGTCGATATGAAAAAATTCGAAGATCATCGAGGCGCAATAAATGCCGTCAACGTCTAAAATCAGACGTAACTGCATCAATAAGATCATCAGCTAAAGTACGCTCCAAAATATTGTAAAAGTATAGCTGTTTTAGACCTGAAAATTAAGTTTAGTGACTTGTTTCTTTAGCGCCGCTGCTAATTCCAAATAGGATTGAGCATTGGCGATTTCTATACCTACTTTGAAACCAATTAAAAATCTTCCAAATTGTTTTGGTTTACGATTGAATTGTGTAACTTCTGATCCTGCCAAATAATGTCCTGTGTTCTAACATATCGATGTCGAACCAAGGAGCTGATTGCGTAAGATAAACATATTCATGGTAACCGTAAAAACACCAAATTCAGCCAATCAAAGGGCAGATTCAGTTCATCAGCTGAACTTGCTATTTTTACGGTTACGAGTAATCCCCGAATCTTCTTGCCCCATGATCTTGTGGAGAAGCTTCATAGTCTAGAGCTAGACTCCTAGAGCATCGCCGCAAGGTAGCGATCATATCGGTTTTCGATACGATATATTATGTCGAAATGTGCACAGCGCCCGTATTCTGTATCTCGGTGCCTATCAAAGAATGATAGCCACTGGCATATGTTTTTTATCCATTGAAAGTTTGCTATGAAATAAAAATAACATTTCCTTAGCAAAACTTCAATGGATGAAAAACATGTGCTAGTGGCTATCATTCTTTGATAGGCACCAAGTTACAGAATAGGGCTACAGGAGCTGTTCAATCTTGTTCTATCGTCACCATTGTTCCATTCTTTCGCAAGACACAGACCACCTTATTATGTATCGTGACATGTTTGCGACAGTATAGCGTGTAGATTTCGTTACAGTTGCTATCAAACGCCACTTTTTATTATAAGACAATAGAGATGTACCCTGGACAGGGCCAGTTTATCGGTGCCAAAAAAGCTTTTTTTGCCACCATAACGCCACGTAAGGCCATGCTGTAGTTCGCTCAGTAGCCATCTATAGAATTTTGACAGACGGTGCTACTGTTTGCTTGTATGAAAAAGGTTTACGTCTTCCCCATCGGTGTATAAAATATATCACAAAAGCCTCTTTTGACAGCAACGATTGCGAGATTTACGCCTCTCGCAAACATGTCGCCAGATATGCAATAAGAGAGTGGGCAAGCTTTAACCCTTACACTTATTGACATTTTACAGCTCAAAACGGTTCCCTCAAATGCATGGCTAGAGTTTCAAATGCTCTCTCGATACCTGTGTTTTCGGAATCGTACAATCCGGGTTAAAAAATTAATAGGCTTCTTGGTAAGCGCGATCCATCTTCGACCACATCGTTGCTTTCTATCAGATGGGATTCAAGCACAAGCTATATTGAATTTAAAAAAAATCATGGGGCAGGAAGAGCTTTTTTTATGTCAAGGTGATCCTGAATGTTTACTGTTCAGTGTTGATAATACAACATTGATTAATGGGCAGATCATTTTATTGTCTTCTTAAAATTAGACTGCTCATTTTATTCTTGAAAAACCGACATACACGTCGGCTAAGCCGCGGGCAAAACTTGTGTATTATGAAGCTATAAAGGAAAGACTTATAGGAAAATTTCCTTTCGTCCGTCCTGGTAGTCTTACATATCGATTCTCTTTATCGACTGGTAACGCTTCGAAACTTAAAAAATGTTTCGGATTATTCACATTATCGATAATAATTAAGTGACGTAATCGTCATTCATATAAATTTCACAGTATTTGAAGCGTTACCGATCCCAGCCTTTCCTAATCGATATGTAAAAAGTCTGCCCGTTCTGATTTATTGAGAAAACTTAGTCAGAATGGCTCTTGTTGCGTGTATTTCTTCGCATTGATTTATTATCGAGTGTTTTAGTACCTGGGGTAGTTATTAGGGTACCTGCTTCATAAATGATGTTCAGTAGTGTAATATGGTGTTTTGTTAGCAGATTCGAGCACGCTTCGCAAGCGCTGCGACACAATGCCATCGAGAGCGACCTCCTTTGAGGCGGATCGACCGCCTCCGCGGGACAATGAGCTTGATGGTATTTACGATTTGATTCTACGATTGACTCTACGATTTCGCATTGTGAAGTCAACATCTCCTGAGGATGTCCCGGTGTCGGGACGAAAAGTGCGTCGAAGAAAGTGATAGAAAATTGTGTGTGGTGTTTCATGTGGTGTGTTCCTGCATATTGCACCGCCCAGAATCCTTTCAAGTAGCGGATAATAGCAAAACGAATTAATCTGTCCTGCTAATTATGGATTTCCGCAAAATAACGCCTGCTTCCATTCAATATTTGATGGTATTTAACAATCATCATCACTGTTGTCGTTAAGGAATCCAAAGCCACGGAGATTCCAATGTATTTCGCTTTCCAACTTCTGCTTGTTTTCATCCCCATAAGTAAATGACTAAAGCCCATTTGCACTAACATTTTAAGTGACCCCTAAGCCCTTAGTAGACAGTTTTCACATACAATAACTGTCACCTAAGGGCTTAAAATGTTAGTGCAAACGGGCATTATTGACTTGAGAGGGATTTTTAGAGCAATTTCATTAAGGCTTCTGTATACTAAAGAGTAATAAAGAGTTTTAATAATAATAATGGTCACGGTATAGCAAGCGCTTTCAAGTTTTTACCAATAAACATTCAAACGTGTTGTCATAGAAATACGTTTGAATGCCAATTGGTAAATACTTGAAATCCCTTGCCATGCTGTGACCAGAATGCGGTAGCCCTTGAGCGGTCAATGCTAACGGTTGTAAAAATATCTTGTCCCACATACAATAAAAAGTTCTTAATGTTTGCGCCAAAAAGCATAAGAAATATTATGGTTTATCCTAAATGCGTAAAACTGTCTTATCCATATTGCATAAAAAAGGCTTTCGTCCTTTGCAGCAGAAAAAATTCTAATCGAATTTGAGAAAAAAAAATGTTTTAAGGCAAAGATTAAAATATTCTTGTCCTAATGGCATAACATTAGAATATTTCTACGACTTAAAAACTTCATTCATATTTGGATGTTATGCGGTGCGAAAAAGGATAACTTTACGCACGCTAATAAGACATTGAAAAGTCTTTTTGAGCACATGTACTAAAAATATTTTGGCAAAAACTGAATTGTTTTTGTATTATCCAAAGGCATGGACTCTTCGCGCGACGACATCGACTCGATAACGGAGTGGTACCGGACGCCGCGGATACCTGAGGAGCCTGACTGCTGTGATGTCATGTCCAAGGACTTTATGAGGTATCTCTCGTTTTGTTCGCCTTTTTAATAATCGCATACAAATTATATTCAATCATCAAAAGTTGCTACGTATGCTATTCGAAGTTCCGGACTTGTGAGTAGTGATTGTAAAAGACGATGAAGTGTTATTTTCAAAAAATAAATCCTGTCGAACAATATGGCGTCTGATCACGTGATTTTATTTCTTCTAGGTAACTAGAAAGTAAAAGATAAGGAATCTTTTCTAGCAACGTAGGTTATGTTACTCAGGGTGAATGTAGCTTTCTAATGGCGAAAAAATTTTGAAAGCGGCATAGTAGTTTTTGAGTTTATTCATTACAAACATACTCACACACTCACACGAATATTAGTGTTGATTGATTAAAAAAAAACATTTATTCAGCTTTTATAGCGAGCGCGCAATAATATGCCATTGTAAAGTAAGCTCAACCTACAGAGGTCGTGTTCAATGGACGCTCAGAATCCTGTGCGAAACTAATGTATCTGGCATACTCTAAAGCTAATTAGTTATTTTTCCACACGGGCTTCAAGCTTAAATTTTGTCAGCATGACGACGCGGGGCAGCTCCGTCGCGCACTCGCGCACGTCGTCCATGGGCGTGGACGAGCCCGACGCGGTGGAGGCGGCCGTGCCGGACGGCTACCTGCCCATGGCGCCCGGCCACGAGCCCTTCGGCCGCGTGTCCTCCAGCGGCTCCGTGTGCAGCGGCACGCCCTCTACCGACCCGCGCTTCAGGTAAGTCCGTCGCGCACTCGCGCACGTCGTCCATGGGCGTGGACGAGCCCGACGCGGTGGAGGCGGCCGTGCCGGACGGCTACCTGCCCATGGCGCCCGGCCACGAGCCCTTCGGCCGCGTGTCCTCCAGCGGCTCCGTGTGCAGCGGCACGCCCTCTACCGACCCGCGCTTCAGGTAAGTCCGTCGCGCACTCGCGCACGTCGTCCATGGGCGTGGACGAGCCCGACGCGGTGGAGGCGGCCGTGCCGGACGGCTACCTGCCCATGGCGCCCGGCCACGAGCCCTTCGGCCGCGTGTCCTCCAGCGGCTCCGTGTGCAGCGGCACGCCCTCTACCGACCCGCGCTTCAGGTAAGTCCGTCTAGCACTCGCGCACGTCGTCCATGGGCGTGGACGAGCCCGACGCTGTGGAGGCGGCCGTGCCGGACGGCTACCTGCCCATGGCGCCCGGCCACGAGCCCTTCGGCCGCGTGTCCTCCAGCGGCTCCGTGTGCAGCGGCACGCCCTCTACCGACCCGCGCTTCAGGTAAGTCCGTCGCGTACTTGCGCACGTCGTCCATGGGCGTAAAATCTCCATGTACGTCATCTATGGGCATTGAGCTCTACGCGCATCGTCCATGTCTTCGTGCACGTCATCCATGGGCGTTGACAAATTATTATTATATTAAAAACATGAAAGCGGGTAAAAGAATTCTTGAGACTTTTTATGAACTTTCAAACGGACGATATATATATATTTTTATGATCTGAAGATAGAAGAACGTATTGTAATCATAGATGTGTACACCACAGCGAGTACCAGCTGGAGCCGGCCATGTCCCACATATCGGAGGAGCGCTCGACGCGCGCGTACAGCGTGGGCTCGCGGCCGAACAGCGCGCGCACGGAGCCGGCGCGCCTGCGCGCGTACAGCGCGGGCGCGCGCCGCCGCCCGCAGCCCGCCGCGCCGCTCGCGCCGCGCGCCTCCGCCGACGACCTCATGGAGCTCGACTTCTCCTCCAATTCGCCCGCGCCCAAGGCGAGTGTTACTGCACTATGTAATAATTCATAAGTAACGCACCGTTTTAGAGTAAGTAGTGGATATGCGTGACTAAATAACAATATTAGAAAGAACATAATAATTCAAATAATGCAGGGACTTCCTACGGTACGTTTCAGGAGATTTCTAAAAATATTTGGGAGCCTTATTCGATAAATTCTTCTTTATGGCGTCGTGTACTCCTCATTTTGGTGAACTGTGGGAGTCTGCACCTTAACACTTTATTATGGTTTAAATGACCGAGGATTTGTAAATTTAATTATAAAAATTTTAAATAAATGAAATACATATAATTAATTAATGATTTTTAATTTATATTTTTTAAATAATATTTTACAAAGATACATGTAAATCGTGTCTTACCTCTTTGGTCTAATCTAATTCCGTACCTTGCAGGTGATCGTAGCCCGAACGCCGCCCGCGGCTGGCTTCATGGCCCACGAGCCCAAGCGGCCCAACGTGGACGAGTACGTGGACATTTCGCCGCGCAACGCGTCCAGCGCCGCCAGCGCGAGCGCCAGCGCCAACGCCAGCGCCAGCACCAACGCGGGCTACGTGGAGATGCGGCCCGGCGACCTGCCGCCGCCCGCCGCCGCCAACACGCCCGACGGCTACGTGGAGATGACGTGCGGCCGCGCGCCCACCAGGCCCATCGCGATAGCTACGCCTCGCCAGCCGCCGCCGCAAGGTGAGTACTGTTATACCCTGTAAATGTAAGGGTTATTGCTTAGTTAGTAATGATGACGCGGTAACTTCCATCCCTCACTTAGATTCGGGATGACTCCCTTGATCTTCAGTTCGAGAGAGTCCGTATTGCAAAAAGCACGTCTGGTTGTTCGGATCCGTTAATTTGTGTTTCAAAGTTTATTATAAATTGTGAAGTGAAAGTTTTAATTTAAATTATTTGTGTCTTGAATAAAATCTTTTTTTAAAAATACAAAAACCTCGGCACGTCTAACAGATGCTCTGATACTAGTTAAAACGCGGTTTACAGCATCCTTAGGACCCTCCAAATGAAAATTGGTTTCGCAATTCTCATTGCAGTCGCGAGCTCCCCGGACGACAGGCGGCGGCGAAGAGAGCCGCGCTCGTACCACGGCTCGCAGACCCTGTTCCACATGTCGCCGTCGTCGCCGCCCGAGACGGACATCGCGGACGTAGACGACGACCACCACTACCTGACCACTGTCCGGGAGCTCTCCGAGGACGGCCGGAAGAGTCCGGAGAGCCGGGTGGGCTCCGGAGAGGTCTCCTCGTCGCCGCAGTACGTGAAGCTGGCGCGGGGGATCCCCATCGGCAGCAAGACGCCCGAGCCGGAGGAGCTGCCCAACAACCCCACCGCCACCAAGACTATCATGCGGCCGGAGGATGTTAGAGGTCAGTACTTGGACATTTCTTTTATATCTGACAAAGTTATACAAAACCCTTAATTGCTGAGTCAACCGAGACTTTGTACTCTTTATTTATTTATAAACAGAGAACGGCCACATTACCGATCCACATATCAAGGTACAGCCCAAACCCCTAGGTCCCCTTGGCACATAGGTTCCTTATAAGGGCTAGATGTGAAACGGGAGTGAAAATTTTGTTTGGGAAAATAATCCTTTACACCGCAACAACTTGTGATTCGGCTTAAATTTTGAATGAACATAAATTATATCCTGGATATTGGCTACTTGAGCTATTTTTATCCCTGGAAAATCATGGTTTCGTGGGTTTTGTAAAAAATAAAAATTCACCCGGGCTGATACGCAGGCATCCGCTAGTTATTGATAAACCAACTGTTCAAATCACTAAGCCAAGAAGGCGACAGTAACTTTCACACGAACAAGAAGTTTAATAAACTAATTTTCCATTCGCCAGGAGAAAACGCAGTAGCGGGCGCGCTGCCGACGGGTGCGGCGGGCGGGCTCCACTACGCGGCGTTGGACCTGGAGCCGCGGCGCGCGCCCGCCGCCGCCGAGCACCGCATGTACACGCAGATAGACTTCACCCGCAGCGAGCAGTTCGTGCCCGACGCCACCTAGCCGCCGGACACGTAGGTGAGCGAGCGAATGAACGATTGAACCCTTAGTCGTAACGTGTATAGCTAGAGATGGAGCCGCGGCGCGCGCCCGCCGCCGCCGAGCACCGCATGTACACGCAGATAGACTTCACCCGCAGCGAGCAGTTCGTGCCCGACGCCACCTAGCCGCCGGACACGTAGGTGAGCGAGCGAATGAACGATTGAACCCTTAGTCGTAACGTGTATAGCTAGAGATGGAGCCGCGGCGCGCGCCCGCCGCCGCCGAGCACCGCATGTACACGCAGATAGACTTCACCCGCAGCGAGCAGTTCGTGCCCGACGCCACCTAGCCGCCGGACACGTAGGTGAGCGAGCGAATGAACGATTGAACCCTTAGTCGTAACGTGTATAGCTAGAGATGGAGCCGCGGCGCGCGCCCGCCGCCGCCGAGCACCGCATGTACACGCAGATAGACTTCACCCGCAGCGAGCAGTTCGTGCCCGACGCCACCTAGCCGCCGGACACGTAGGTGAGCGAGCGAATGAACGATTGAACCCTTAGTCGTAACGTGTATAGCTAGAGATGGAGCCGCGGCGCGCGTCCGCCGCCGCCGAGCACCGCATGTACACGCAGATAGACTTCACCCGCAGCGAGCAGTTCGTGCCCGACGCCACCTAGCCGCCGGGCACGTAGGTGAGCGAGCGAATGAACGATTGAACCCTTAGTCGTAACGTGTATAGCTAGAGATGGATGAAGATGGATGGGATGGAGCTAGAGATGGAGTCGCGCTCCCGCTGCCACACAAATGGCATGTCTAATACCACCTAACCGCCTTAGAAGTAGGAGAGTGAGCGAATGAATGATTGCCGTGGGAATAAGTGGGGGTGAGTGAAAGAATCTCCTGTCCTAGCTTAAATTGTTACAGATGTAACGAAGTTGGCCTTCGATCGCCATTTTTATTGTCCTTCCTTTTTTTTGCCTCCCAAATTAGACAAATAGGTGGGTGATATTAATAAATATTCATTTGTGCTCTGATTAAGTACCGTCGATGCCCCGAGCTGTAGTATTGACACGCTTAATTTTCATTCGCAGATTACATTAGGAGATAATCACACACGGCTTCGCTCCGCGCACGGCCCGCCGCGGAGCGCCTCTAAGGCAACACTGGATAAGGACGCAAACACATACATACATACTAAATTATTATACGTATAATATAACCTATCGGTCATGTTCGATAACGCTGAGTCGTCGCTGTGTGCGTGCAGGTATAGTTGTGTGCACATTACTGTGTTAGTGTGTATAAGCTGTCTACTATAGTACGCACACAAGGGCGCTTATCGTAGCCATATACAATCAGTGCAGCGGAGCGCCTTTATGGTAATACTAAATGATTTATTAAGCATATTGAAGTATATCACCGCGGCTCCACACACTCCCCGAGCGGCTGCGAGTGTGACCGAGAGGTTAGAACGTACCTCTCACTCGCACTGCAGCTACTCGCCTCGCCTCGGCGAGCGTGTGGAGCCGGGGTCACGGTTGATAACGGTTGTGTGCTTGTAGGTACAGTTGTGTGCCTATACGTCATTATGGTACGCACACTTTGCAATGACACACAAGCATGCGTGTCACATCTTTACAACTATCAGTCTTTGCAATGACACACAAGCATGCGTGTCACATCTTTACAACTATCAGTACAGCGAAGCGCCTTTACATTAAAGCCTGGCGGCGTCGACTACAGCAGAAACGCGTCGAATCGAATCGAGTAGCATTTATTCCTAGTGCGTCCATCTCTGAAAAATCGAATCGAATTGTTCATTCATCGCAAATTTTCAACGAGTTAGGTCGTTTTTGCATCATGGATAGCTCGGATGAAGAGATGTTTTTATTTCAAATACTTTTTGATAAAGAAGTGGAGAATAGGAAAAGGACACGGTGTGCACTGGGTATACAAAATACTGGGTCCACGACATTAATACTGACTGGTAGAAAAGAAAATACGTATGTATCGCGGATTCGCTTCTCCGGGTCGACTGAGGTGCGCCGACGGTGGATGTGAACCTTTACACTGAATTATGACGAAAACATACTAAATTATGATACATGTATAATATACCTCGCGTTCAATAACGGCTGAGCTAACACTTAACAGGTATAGGTACACGCGTTAAAGTCATTGTCTGTGTACACACACTATATGCAGTGACACACATAAGCACGTGTGTCGTGAGTTTGTATGTCACAGCAGATTGTATCTTTTCATATACTATCACAACAACAGAGGGGAGTCTTTGGTTACACTGGGTATATAATAAACATATACTAAATGAATATACATATACATTTTATGTATAACATACATCAAGGCTGAATCGTCGTTTTGTGCATCCAATCATAGTTGCTAACTAAGCTAACTCTGGCACGGTCAGTACACACAAAGACAACCAGGCAGTCACACACACAATGCAGCTTGTATCCAATGTACTATCAGCGTGCGCTAACGCCTTCACTTTGCATTTTCAAATAGGAATAATTATATTATGTGCTTCTCGCTCGCACTAAGCGAGCAACGGTGGTTGTGTGAAAGAGAAGTCAATTCAATGTCAGTCTAATTCAGTTTTAAATCAAGTAGTAAAGGTGTGTAAATGTATTTGAAGGAAATACAATAAATATAATTTACATTATTGCTTATTTACCAAAGTCTGCTTGCGAGTAGCCAACGGAACTTTAAGTGGTTGACATTCGATGAAAGAAAAATGTCTATTGCACTTATAAAACATATGTTATATTATATCCCATTCTTAATTGATCTTTATGCCACTTAGCTGTAAGAGTTTATTCAAAAGTAAGACTGCCTTTTCATACTATATTTCGTATACTTTTTGTTTCATTTCTTTTTCTTTGCAAATAAAATTATAATAAAATAAAAACAACATTATTGGACCCAAAGATGTTTAGTACGATTATACGAGTAGCATTGTATTCTACTGCCCTTATACTAGTTGGAATTTCTCGCTGCCCGCGGTGCAATAAAATGCAGACCTTTTGTTGCGCTCTCTGTCACACTTATGGACTTTACAACCGTCTTGCTCCCCCATTCAATTTAATCGCGGATAGAGATATTGCGACCACTGTAATCAATAAAGGTAGGGATAAGTTTTAGAGTTTCTAAATGTAGCACGTCTAAAAACATTGTATCGCTTTCATAACGTCATTACTTCTAAAAACTACTGACCCTAGAACCTTTCCAAAGATACCGTTGTGTACAAGCGTAATCTTGCAGACGCACTAAATTTAGATACTGAAATTAAATCGCCGCCATTATGCCACGGTTGTGAAAAAGGCCTAAACGTAGTCACTCATATTATCTCTTAACAGTCCCAGATACCTCTTTTATACTGCCTATTGTGTTCCTAAAGTACTGTGTACTAACTACCAGATAGATAAGCTTTTGAACGGTTAGGAAACCCTTAGCTTGTGAACCCGAATAGACAAAATAGCTATCGAACACTATCGAACAGTTCGGAAACTTTTAGTTTGTAAACCTCAATAGTCAACAGAGCTATCGAACAGTTCGGGAACCCTTAGTTAGTAAGACCGAATAGACATCATAGCTATCGAGTAGTTTTAAAACCCTTAGTTTGTAAATCCATATAGACAATAATATAGCTACTGAATAGCTCGGAAGCCCTTAGTTTGTAAATCAGAATAGACAACTTAGCTATCAAACAGTTCGGAAACACTTAGTTTCTTAAAGCGAATAGACAAAATATCTATGGAACAGTTCGGAAACCCTTTGTTTGCAAACCTCAATAGACAACATAGCTATCGAGCAGTTCGGAAACCATTTGTTTTTTTAACATTGTTATGACTAAACTAATAAATTTTCGTTCTCAAACTATAATTATAATGGTCGCTAAACTTAAGCCGGTGTGCGATGGTTTGCCGAGTATTTTTATTTATGCTTCTATAGCAACAATACTGGATTGATAATTCGCGGAATCCCATGGTAATTCATTCAATTCATAATATCAGCAAATAAATAAATTGATGATTTCAATTATACAATAGGTACATATTATTACAATCGTGGTACATAATATATATAAATATAAGTTCTCGCTATATGATACCAAATTGGCATGCAAATTAAATACAAACAAAAAACAAATGAAATTATCAATTTACAATTTTCATGTGTAACAAATTTTCAAGCTAATCATTAGGTCGTCTTCAGTTCATATTTCGCAAGCTAATCGCTCACAACTTTCGTCTTATTCTACGGAGTTTTTTACATGTTACATTCTTGCCTTGCCTTAAGTACAGAAAAAAAAAATAATGATTTACTCATTAAAAGTTCCCATAGATTATGTACACGTACATAATACACTATGGCTGTATAGTTTTGTACGTATGTATAATACGTATTACTAATGAACTATGTACGGAAATGTATTATATAAAGGAATGTAGCAAATAAATAAATTAAAAAAAACTGTACGGTGCCTTTAAATACAAGCCTACTTTTTGTAGGCATCTGACATTTTGTGTATCCAAGACGAATTTCTCGGCAGTTTTTTTTTTAATAAATAACGGTAGCCATTTTTTTAACAAGCCTAACTGTGCCTTGATTTGCTATGCAGCTACGCTACGAAAACGGCCCATAGCAGGCATCCATAGCACGCATCCTTCCATATAAAAAACATATCTTATTAAAACCGTTTCCACCAGTGCTAAGCTATGTACACATAGCAACGTAGCAAAAGTTGCAAAATACAACGCAGAAGATTTTTTAAATGTCTATGACAGTTAGTTATTTATAACCCGGTTACAAATATCTGTAGACCTGGCGTCGATGACGTCACGTCGTGTCAGCGCTCTGATATGGTGCGCAAAACAATCAAGCCGGGGCGAGCGCGGGGAGGTGAAAGGAGAACGGGAAGGGGGTACGCATTCCAGCGAGGTCCACAGATATTGTAACCGAGTTGTAGGATTTATATCTTATTTGTTCCTATTTGTAAAGTAATTATACAACTATATTTTTGTTTAGTTATAGGTTTAAGTGATTCACGTCTTGTTTGGATATTATTTTGAGTTGTGCCGTTTTTGTTATTATTTTTGACTGTTAACTGTTGACGTTCAACTGAAGTTAGTTGTACATTGCTTGTTTATTGCTTCATTGAGTAGCAGAATCCTTAGAATGTTTTTTTTGTTAATTTTATCGATTTTTAATGGTGGCGGCGATGATGGCGTTCATCACTTAATTATTAAAGTGAAAATTTCTTTAGGCGCTTCGGACATTGTTTCAGATGGAAAAAACGATTGAACTCAAGACGCCGTAACCGTAACCGACACCGCACACTGTTACCTTAACCGGCACCCCAATGAATTTTTCCAGTTTTCACTTCTGTCGGAGCACCACGTAATTTCTTTAAAGCCACTGATTCAAAACAATGATAAGTTCTTGAAAACCGAACCGTTCTTGAAGGCATCCAATTATTATTATTTAATAGCTATGAACGCGGAAGCTGACTGACTGACACAGGAGCATCTTCAAACGATGTTGACCTTACAATGCAAAATGACATAGTCGCTCTGTAAAAATTTCAGTTGATAAAATTGAACAAGTTCCCACCCAGTTATTGTTATGGTTTTTTTTTATAAGCGCGATCCAATTTTTGTTTCTCAAGGCTGGCTTCGCGTCACATTGCATTATCATTAAATATATTATATTGTAGTGTTTAAGTCACCGTTAATCTAATAAAATTAGGTTGCTTTTATTTTGCGGGTATGACTCACTGTTTAAAAGGTAATCTGGGGGCCTACCACCGTGACTTAAAGCAATTTTATTGTAATATTGTTTTGACATTTTCATACTATGTCAGTAGGTATGGACATTTTAAAACAATATTACAATAATATTACTTTAGGTCACGGTGGTAGGCCCCCAGATTACCTTTTAAACAGTGGGTCATACCCGCAAAATAAAGCAACCTAATTTTATTAGATTAACGGTGACTTAAACACTACGATAATGCAATGTGACGCGAAGCCAGCCTTGAGAAACAAAAATTGGATCGCGCTTATAAAAAAAACCATAACAATAACTGGGTGGGAACTTATTCAATTTTATCAACTGAAATTTTTACAGAGCGACTATGTCATTTTGCATTGTAAAGTCAACATCGTTTGAAGATGCTCCTGTGACAGTTAGTTTGTCAGTCCACGTTCATAGCTACTAAATAATAATAATTGGATGTCTTCAAGAACGTCAAAAATCTTCTGCTTGTTTTCAAATCTCTATAAAATCGTTTCAGTTACATTAGTTTTGAATTCAAAATAAGATATAAAATAAATAATGCTTTAATGCTAGATCTAAAATTTCATTATTAAAGGAATGAGTCACGTTGGATGCCCATTAACAAAGAAAGTGTTATGTTCTAAAGGAAAAGCGTCAGGCAATTGAGAAAAAGTGTCAACCAATAGTCAAAGTGCGTCAGGCAATTGAGAAAAAGTGTCAACCAAAAGTCAAAGTGTGTCAGGCAATTGAGAAAGAGTGTCAACAATAGTCAAAGTGCGTCAGGCAATTGAAAAAATATTTATCAATCAATAGTCAGCGTGGCGTCTGGCAATTGAGAAAGAGTTCAACCAATAATCAAAGTGCGTCAGGCAATTGAGAAAATGTATCAATCAATAGTCAGAGTGGCGTCAGGCAATTGAGAAAGAGTTCAACCAATAGTCAAAGTGCGTCAGGCAATTGAGAAAATGTATCAATCAATAGCCAAGGAGCGTCACGCAATTGAGAAAGAGTATTAACCGATAATAATCAAAATGCGTCAGGCAATTGAGAAAATGTATCAATGAATAGTCAGAGTGGCGTCAGGCAATTGAGAAAGAGTTCAACCGATAGTCAAAGTGCGTCAGGCAATTGAGAAAAAGTATCAATCAATAGTCAGAGTGGCGTCAGGCAATTGAGAAAGAGTTCAACCAATAGTCAAAGTGCGTCAGGCAATTGAGAAAATGTATCAATCAATCAAAGAGGTAAGAGTCAATCAATAGACAGAGAGCGTTAGGCTATTGAAAAAGAGTGTCAACCAATAGTTAAAGTGCGTCCGGCATTTGAGAAAATGTATCAATCAATACTCAGAGTGGCGTCAGGCGATTGAGAAAGAGTTCAACCAATAGTCAAAGTGCGTCAGGCAATTGAGAAAATGTATCAATCAATAGTCAGAGTGGCGTCAGGCAATTGAGAAAATGTATCAATCAATAGTCAGAGTGGCGTCAGGCAATTGAGAAAATGTATCAATCAATAGTCAGAGTGGCGTCAGGCAATTGAGAAAGAGTTCAACCAATAGTCAAAGTGCGTCAGGCAATTGAGAAAATGTATCAATCAATCGAAGAGGTAAGAGTCAATCAATAGACAGAGAGCGTTAGGCTATTGAAAAAGAGTGTCAACCAAATATCAAGTGCGTCAGGCAATGAGAGCAAGTATCGATTAATAGTCGAAGAACATCAGGCAATTGAGAAAGCGTGTCAATCAATCGTAAATGCGCCAGGTAAATAAAATTGAAAAAAAAAAATATAATTATTTTAAATAAGTCTACTATTCATTAGTGTCTGTAAACTTATGAATAGTCGGAATATATTTAAATATTTATCATTAATGATTACTATTTGATGACTAAAATAGTTTTTAGTTTTTAGTTGTTTCCCACGTAAACTTAGTAGTTTACGAGGGTTCCAACACGCCCTGAAGTCAGGCGAAGTTCACAACAAACTCAGTTGGGAAATTTTATCGCTATTTCAAGAATGTTTTAAACGAGATTATAAAAAATTAGACCAATTCATTATTACTCCCATGGATTATTTTCATATAAATAATTTTTTTATACTGTAAAATGCCTTACTTATGAGATGAGGCTTGACAAAAGCTTTGATTTGACAAATTAATTTGGCAAAGCCGTTGTTTCCCTTGTAATAATTAGGAATCGAATTATGTTTTTAGAACAATTCGCTTATTCGAAAAATTAATGCAAAACTTAGTCCAAGAGTTGCCACTTGCATATTACAGACAGAGCTTTCTTAGGAGGGCCAATATTTTGCAACAGAGATGAGATAATCATAATTAATGATTAAACATTGCTGATTACAATTTTTGAATCCCTTAATATCGTCAGTTTCGAGTAATTAAATCAATCAAAAATGATCATATATCTCAGTTGTTTATCAATCATTTTGACGATTAAACCAATCATAATTCACAATTGATCTCCAAATAGGATCATTGTTTTTATAGTCGCTGAATCGCATCTGTGATTGAAAGGAACCACAATCATTAATCATTAGTCGTGATCATTAATCATTAGTCGTGATTACATTTTGTCCAAGTTTGTTTGTTTGTTATAATAATTACAACTGTCTGTATTATTATTTTGCACCCATGCGTTCGTCCTAGGGGCGTTTATGATTGGCTACATTATGACGCTTATCAAAAGATGCAATTTTTTCGCCATTTCGTCAGTGTTTCAATTAATGTCTGTTTATGAATTGTTAATTACTGAATAATTGTTATTTTGTTATTACTCTGTAGATTTTAAAATAAAACCAGTGCCGATTGTGTGCTAGTATGATTTATTATTACAATTAAATAGTAAGTTTTAACTGTGAAGTTCCTCTGTTCGTTTATTTTGATAAGGTATCTTGTTTTTAATAAAACGGTGTAAATATAAATTTATTAAATAAGGATGTAATAAAATAAATATCTAATTATTGTAATTATTTAATTTGTTAGACTTAGCGTATGCTATAAGTAATAAATAAAAGTAAATCATACTTTCAATACCAGCAATTGTATCCCAGTTAAATAATTTTATTTTTGCTTTGTGATTTTTATTTTACTATTTTAGTGGCAACTCTGGGACTAATTAACTCTATAGGCCAATATAGTGTCAATTTATACTAGCAAAAATTAGTTGCACGACTATAAGTCGCAAAAGTCGAACAAAAGAACTTATGCAAGTGTTCATAAAATACCGTACTGTTCAGTGCACAGTGGTGTTTGTCGATTGTTTTGTCTTAAACATGGATTAAATCCGTAGTGATTCGGTTAAACCAACCGGTGGTTTAACCGGTGGTTTTAGTCTTGTGTTCATTTTGTATTTTGTAGTAAGACTGCATGTCGCTAGTGTAATTGCGCGTTAAGGAGCACACCACGGGTGTGCCCGCGAAATTCAAATTTTTGTTTTTCGCGATTTTTAAGCTCATAAGACATAATAGGCTTATGGCCGTCAAATTGCGATAATCCCAATATCTGCTTCACGTGTTTATATACAAATCTCTGCTCAAAAGTGTCGAGTTAAAGAAATTAGTCGAAGATTTGCGAGTTACTCACATAAAACTCGATACTCGGACTAATTTCCTAGGATACACATTTTTATGCAAAGATTTTGATATAATCATGTAAAGATGATACTGCCACTCTCGCAAATTGATTGCCATAAGCCTAGCATGTCTAATTAGCGTACAAATTGCAAAAAAACAAGAAAATTTTGAATTTCGCGGGCAGACCCGTTGATTTCACGTTAAGTATACAATATTTGGGATACCTAGCTTAAAGCCAACTAGGAAAATATATAAAATACTTCGCTACGTCGCGTTGCGTAAATAGAATTTCTGCTTAGGGCTCGAACAAACTTGCGATCGCAAGATGACAGTTTTACGCATGGATGTGTCTATTTGTTTCGTGTGACGGGTGTGGCGCTCGTATTAAAGTTTCGCTATTGTCTGAATAAGAGTTAGTATTCATTATTTTAGTGATAAAGAATACTTTGAGCCCAGTTTTTTTTTTGGGATTTAGAAACTCGAAAAAAAGAATAATTCATTACTTTATTCCAGATTGTAATACGTTAGTTGATTCCAATTTTTACAAAGGACGGGTATCGAATATAAGCTGCCTTCATATAAATGACAGTGTTATAAGAAATTAATAATCTATAACTGACTTTCGTACGTAGCTATAATATATGGAGCGGTGAAAAGAAATCTCCTTTTAAAATATGCTGAGATCATTTTTCATAGATAAAATACACTAAATGAAAAAAAAGTTATTAAGTAGTATGTATTTATTTATTCAGCCCAAACTTTTTATAGCGCCGAGCCTGGTAGTGTCACAAATCTGGTTTAGAAAATTTTGATAATAGCAAATCTTTATAAAATTACGCGTATTCTAAAAGGAGTAAGTATAATAATTATTATTATTTATAAATTTAATTTTATTGGTGAAAAATATTGTGTATTACTACATCGAACGCTAGTGTGTATGCGGCCTTATTTATACATATTCAATTAATATTAAGAATTGTTTTCTTTCTCTCGTCGAGAACTTTGTCGTGTATAATGTGCGACAAATATTTTGATGTCTAAAATAGAGATGGTCAAAATGTAATCACGATTATATTTTATTTATAATAATCGTGATTGGGATTATAATATTTTTATGATAACACTGTTGCGATATAGGTGAAACTAAAAATTACAAAGTGAATTGTTTACAAGTAGCTATTTACACAGGAAATATTTTCAACGAACTCTTGATTTAACGTCCTGTATTGAGAGGAGCTTGAACGAACTCAGTTTTATTAGGTTTTGTCAGTTTCTGCCATGTCCATGTTTATAGTTTGTTAAATCGTTGTAATAATAATGATCATTCTTAACATATTGTGATCGCTTTATTTTAAAGAAACTTTCGGTAAATTCGCTATTGCAAATTCAATCCGAATCAATCATTATAATAATCATTAATCGTGATTACATTTTGCCCATCTCTGATCTAAAATATACTAGTCCCATTGCAAGTTATTTACATTTTGCATTCAATTGTTCCTGTGACGGCGTAAAATATGTTTTTGAAATAATGTATAAATAGTAAGCTTTTGCTAAGTTATGTATACTGTCTAGGATCTGGACACTTGACGTTAACCGATTTAGGTGAATGCTTGAAGTGAGGCTTTGATGACTTGCAAATAATTTCCATCAGTCTATACCATTGTCATTGATTCAGGTATAGGTAATGTCTCCCACAGTTAGGTAAACGCCTCCTTTATCGACATGGGACGAATCTAATGTTGGTGTGATCCTGTATCAATAGGAAAATCCTAAAAAAATAGTAAGTAAATTTTCCCCCGAGAAAAGGAAAAGGAAATCGCTGAACACTAGATTCTTCGGGTAATATGGGCACTTTTGTGAGTAATGCATATTCCTCTCTGATAGAAGATTAGAGGGATATGCCCGTTTGTGGAACAAAATATGTGGTACGGCAACAATATACTTATAATATTGCAATATCATTGCAGACACGAAGTAATCTTAAGGTTGATCCATGAATGTTTAAATGCGAGGGCTAAACGTGTGTCTCGGTTAAAAGCAGTAAAGCTCTGTTATCAATTATTATCGTTGAATTCCTTATAATATCCTTGTGATATCAAATTGTACCTTTACAAAAAAAGTTTCACTGTTAATCAAAGATGGCGAAATGTAATCATGGTTAACGATTTCGAATGCAATTTGTTGTAATTGCAGATGGCCGAAATTAATTAGAAAAAAAATATTGTATTGTGATTATTTAATATTTTAATCATATCCAATCATTGTTGCTTGTTTTTTGTGGCATTTGTTACACTGAGACATGATTGAGAATTGAAACTGAAATCGTTGATCGTTAATCATGATTGCATAGAGCCCATATCTGCTGTTAAATGGACTTTTATAGGAAAAATGTAATACGCATAAGTAGCATTACAATTTAGCAAAAAACGTTTATACTATTATTCAAAGCCACAATGAGGAATTAAAGAGATTGTATTTTTTAAACAAAATGGTGCTACTATTCTATGTTTTAGTCAAATGATTGCTTGACCACGTTTTTGCTCTTGTGCTCTTTCGACGAAGAAAATGCAACCTAACAAATGAGTATAATATAGATAATACTTAATAATGATTGGTAAGATCTTATGAGTTTGCTTCATCGACAGGTTTTGTCACCAACTACGCCAAAAACGCCAAATTTCCCTTGTCGGCACTTTAGTCTTTTCCGTCACCAATAGTTGTGTTGATAAAAAAGTTGCCAATTTATCTTTGGTGGAGATAAGAGACACAACTTTATTGTATAGTTCGCACCATATAAGTATACCGCAGCGATATTCGCGCAAGCCACTGCGCAGGAAATGTTTGCTCTATTAAGCTAACTTCAGAGCGGCAAAGTTACGTGGCGCGAACCTAATTACATCGGATATTGTCTAAGTATTTATAACCCTGTGCCTCGGAGACCTCTCTAGGGCAAAGTGGGGAACTAGATGTACTTTTAGCTTTTGTAACTCGTGTTTTGTCCGCGAGATGGCGCTGCGCTAGCTGTAATGATGGATACAGCCACAGTTTTTCAAGCGTACAGTTGGAATATGAGCACTATGTTCAAGTGAGTTTATTGTAGATAGTATCTACTGTTAGTTCCTCAACTGTATGATTGTTGAATGGTGGTTCGCACGCGCTGATGTTATGGTTATTGAACTAAATCTAATTTTTTTGGTACGTTATATTTTGTTTATTTTCATAATACGATTATATTGTAAATACAAATAAAAGAAGCTTTGGATTTGAATATGTGTAATATTTTACCCTGCCTTATTCCTCCTTTCTCCAAAATTCAAATATATTATATCAGCAAAATCGATTCAGAGATCATTCGGCACAAAGAAGCGTAGGTATGGCTTTAGCCGGTATTTCACGACAATTCGCTCCATTTATTAGTGGAGCCTTTGTCAAAAGTTGTTTCCATGGTATCAAGTCAAAGTCAAATTATCTTCCTGGCGTTGAATATGACTCATGTCCAACTGAACCTGTCACAGATCGTATTTGTTACGATAGTGGTTACGACAACCGTAGACTTATCTTTGGTAAAAGCACCTGCCATTAGTGCTAGTGATGATGACGGCAGGTACTTACCTTACGTCTTTGATGGCAGCCCCAAAATTTATATTACGTTGTTCGCTCGATGGTAGCACTCACAGAAAACCTAGTTACCTAGTTATTATGTTAGTATGTACCTAAATGATTTATAAAACGATTCTTTAGACTAATCTGCCTGCGGCTCCGCCCTCGTGAAGTTGGTTTTGTACAAATAGTAAATACCGTAGAATTGCTATTTTTAGGGTTCCATACCAAAATGGTAAAAATGGAACCCTTATAGTGAGACTTTCTCCGTCCGTCCGTCCGTCTGTCACACTCGATTATTTCAGTAACTATTCAAGCTATCGACTTGAAATTTAGAATAGTTATAGGTAATAGTGACCCGACGCCATAACAATCATAAAAATTTGAAAATTGTTTTTATTTTTACTTATTTAAAAAGGGGAAAACCGGGTCGATAAAATTTCAAAATGAGATAACAATATTGAGTATCATATAAAAGGGCGTTACTTGTGTATTCTAAAACTAATTTTTATTTATTTTTAAGCCTGATAGTTTTTGATTTATTGGGAAAACTGTCGAAAAAAATACCGTTCCCCCCCCCTTATCTCCGAAGTTTACCAATCGAAAAATCTGAAATAATTATGATCAATAGAAGTTAACGTATATTTTACAGGAAAAATAAAATCAACTCGCTGACTATTATACTTTTTTTGATAATAACATTAATCCGCCAAAAACAAAGTTACGTTTGCGTTTGGCCAACAAAAGTACCTACATGTAAATTACACTCGTAAATTCATGAACAAAAGTGATTCTTTCAATGTTTTACTTCTTTCATGGTATGGAACCCTCGGTGCGCGAGTCCGACTCGCACTTGGCCGGTTTTTTTTTTCGAGATAAGTAATGAGTCAGCAGATAGGTACCATCAACCATATTGTATGCTAGTAGCACCTACTAGGGACGTAACCAGTCATGAAAATAGGGCTTAAACTCCCACTAGATGACTGAGGATCTAAGTGTGCTTAGAAATAATACCTTACGCTATCGTGTTGTTTTTTAAACGCAGGATCCAAAGCTTTACATGTAGGTACAAGATGAACTGTTCTCCACAAACCTATTTTCTCTGAGTGCCTACTTACTATTCTCGATGCGAACGAAATTGCGAATAATAATTAAGCGTGTTATCTACCTACTTACATACCACACCATACCGAGTATACCTACGTGTCTACGAGGCAATGTAAACGAGAAAGAAAATGACTTTCTCTAATTAGTTCACCGCTCGCGTGTCTTGCAGGATAGGAGTCATGCGATTTGTGTAGCAGGCGTGATTGGAAAATGGTTTGCGCGAATGGTGTGTCTACAAATATTGGAATAAGACACAGTTACCGGAATAAGACGTAAGTATTATAACCAGTTCGCAGAAGCTTTGCCGTTGAGTTTCCCGTCCCATTTCACGACGACCCAGAAAAATGCGGGACGTGGTCATCTAAAGTAGAATGGGCAATAATAATAATCAGTAATAACAATATAGTACGTACCTACTTAGGTACAGTACGAGTAGATAATATAATTTATTATTTTTATGCTTTTATTCCATCATCCATCACAGAATCTTTTATTGACACACACACAAACATTTGGTGTTTTAGACACAGGCTCGCCGCTCGTTGCACAGCCGACTAAATATGGTGATAAGGTGTGTATGGGATTGGCAGGTTCATTAGACAAACAATCTGCGAGCGTTTAAGCGTGAGCTCTGAAGGTAAAGCTAAGCTGTACCGGTACTTTATATTTAGAATCTAGGTGTCCCGTTGTTTACCATAATCGGATTTATCTTTCTACGATGTACTCGCTAATATCTAGACACTAGCAAAGCTAGCTCTTACGAGTCCTAACCTTTCTATAAGAAAGCGAATAATGAAATGAAATAGGTACTTATACCTAGGTATTACTGAATTATATAGATACTAGGTATAATATAGTTATAATTCGTAAAATCCTTGCTAGTGCAAGAAGTTATAAGGAGCCGCGGGCAGCAGCAAGTTTGACATAATATTTCGATTCGCTTAGACGCAACATTATCCTATGCCTTTAAACGAGCAATTCTTATATATATATTTCTATATAATCTGAATCTGGGAAACGGCTCGAATGATTTTCAGGAAATTCAGTATCGTTTTTGGGGGCGATAAATCGATCTAGCTAGGATTCATTTTTAGAAAATGTCTAATTTAGCAAAAAAAAAAATATGACTCCTGCTGCCATCTATTATTATCCAGTAGTAATACTACCGAGCGAAGCTCGGTCACCCAGATATTTAAAAAAAATGTATAAGAATGACAGGCACCTGTATGAAAGTCACGTGGTCAGTTTAACGATCGGATATGCCATTCTCATACATTTTTTGAAATTCGTTCCATTTTAGCGATGACTTTTGCGAGCATGATGTTGATGTACCTATCTACACGTTTATAATGAAAACTTTGCTCATAAGTCCTCATTCACCTGATATTGGTTTCTGGAAGATTACTTATTTTTTGCAGTTTTCAGAGTTGGGGCTAATGGAAACCAATTTAAAGTAAGTAAATGGCTACGTAGGTAGGCATTGAAAGTTTTAATGAAAAACATGAAGATGGATAAAATACTGCTCGCAAAACTCAGTGCCATGACCCACAGAATAAATATTAGTAAGAGTAAATAATAATACGAGTTTCTACTACACGTCACACGAAGTTATGCACGCTCGAATGGGCGTAAAAAACTCATTACTGTCGCATTGATAAGCAAAGGGCCCAATTAGATTGATCACTAACTCCCTTCGCGGTGCTATGGAAAAATACCAGCTAGGTACCCATCTAAAACACTTTCGAAGCTTTGAAAAAGCGGTCTAGTGTGAGTCAGACTCACGCACCGAGGGTTCCATACTGTGGTTCCATAATACAGAGACTAGTATGAAATGAAATGAAATGAAATTCTTTTATTTCACATAGGCCTAAATAATAGGCGCCCATGAAATGTCAAAAACTCTACCGCCAAGTTCGGAATGCAGGTTTGCACTGACTGTAAGAATTACTTTTCAAACGTATCATAAAACTAACTTTTTTAGAGGACTATAATAGTTGAATATCAAAAAAATGTGGTAGTCAGAGTACTTATTGTCTTTATTTTTCATGTAAAATAGGTATTTTCGATTGATAAACTTTGGAGATATGGGGGAAACGGTATTTGCATTAAAATAAATACTTAGGTAATAATCTTATTCAGATTGTACTTGACAAGTAAAGCTGTTTTATATGACTAAAACTACACAAAATCTTATTTTGACTGTGAATGTATGAAGTATATCCGTACAAAGCCAAATCCTTACGGTCTCCACATTAACTCCTAGATTTTTTTAATTTATATCCGGATAAGTAACAAAGATAAATAAGATGTACTTCTCTTTAAAATCTGCATAACAGGAAATATGCAATAATAAGAAAGTACTTTTGGTATGCGAAACTAAAATAAATCTATGAAGTCCATTGATTCATAAACTAAGGATTTAGGGTCAGCGCTAAAAAGTGTCCGAACCGAATGACATACAAAACGCAAAAAGGCATACAATCGCACTTCAGTCTTGTGTTTGAAAATTAGGCTGTACAGTAATGGTTTAAGACATAAATTACAATGTTTTAGTTTGTTTATACAAATACTCATGTACCTACCCTCGTTTATATAGGTTTTCTCGGGGCACTTTTTTCGTGAATTTTATATTACACCCGTGGTCCATAGATTTATAAGCCTATGATGAAGTCGCATCATTCTTCGGGTCGGGTTTTATTTTTACCATCTTGGTATGGAACCCTAAAACCCTCCCAAGTGTAAGTATGTAGTATTTGATTCAAGTACATGGTACAGGCAAATACGATCATGCATTGATTCGTGGCTTTGCATCTGACCGGTATTACTTGTATGAAATCTGCTTAAGTGGGCACAAACCGCTTTTATAATAACCCGTTCAATACATAAGTACTCAGTAAACATGTACCTACTGGATTCCGCTATTTACCCATCAGTGTTCACAACATTAATTAAATAACCTTGGCCAAGTGCGAGCGCTCCGCAAGCGTAACATATATAGAAAAAGGATACATTTTTACATACGAGTTACATAGCAATTTTCATCACTTTGCTATAACGTTAGTTATATTGTGTGATATATTCGGTAACTGTGATAAATTACCTAGGTAGGTATCAAAATGAAAATAAAAATAAAAATCTTTATTTTTCACATAGGCCTAAATAATAGGCTTTTATAAAAAGTCAAAACTCTACCGCCAGGTTCGGAAAGCAGGTTTGCACCGAGAAGAACTGGCAAGAAACTCGGCACTTGTTTTTTTTTTTTTCAAAAATGTCATAAACAATTTTTTCAGACAATAAGTATGAAAGTTTTTAAGATATCTCGTGAAGAGATGGAAATATATCCCTATCCTAAGAATCCTTGTTGAATATTTTGACGTACAAAGAGCATTAATAAATCAAATCATTTATTTCATATAGGCCCTTACTTGTTAGCACTTATGAAAAGTCAGTAAAATAATTAAGTAGGTACATATACTTATTAATAGTGATAACTATTTAACGTCTTAAAAACTAAGTTTATATAGGTGGTACCTATCCATTATCTTTGGTAGGTCTAGGTACCTACTATAAATTGGTAGACGCCCAATCGCCTAAGCCACGATGTCTTTAGAGGCGCAGGTCAAATCATGATAGTATTCAATGATGGAGAATGGAGCACTTCAGATTATTAATCTATCCAACTATTTGGAGAACGTATTTTTTAATAACTTATATCTACTGATACCCTTATTTTGCGCACTACAAGTTAGTCGGTAGTTCGGTAGACGGTACCTATTTGAAACTTGACCTGATGGTTAGTGATGACTGATGATGCAGCCGAAGATGTTATCTTACTGGCTTGGAAGGGTAAGTAATCCCTAATGGTTGCTACACAGCATCGCACCGGAACGCTAAATCGCTTGGCGTCTTTGCAAAAAGAAGTAGTACTTATTAGAGTTGATAAGGAATCATGACTACGGGTGCATATTATTATCAGCCTAAAAGTTCCACAGTTGGATACTGTAGCTTATAGGCTGTGTGCACACATATTATTATAAATACATAGAGCTTAGACTCTCCAAGCCATTGATGTATAAACTAAGGATTGTGGGTCAGCGCTAAAAAGTTTCCGAACCGAATGACATACAAAATGCGAAAAACATACAATCGCACTTCAGTCTCGTGTTTGAAAATAAGGCTGTATAGTAATGGTTTAAGACATAAATTACAATGTTTTAGTTTGTTTATAAAAATACTCATGTACCCTCGTTTATAAAGGTTTTCTCGGCACACTTTTTTCGTGAATTTTGTATTAAACCCGTCGTCCATAGATTAATAAGCCTATGCTCCAAGCTGATCTAATGCAAGCTCGCGGCTACTGGGCAGATTTAGATAATAGGTACTTCATAGTAGGTCATAAATCAAAAATACTAGTAATTTGAACTACATTATTACTTACTCTACCGCATTAATCTCTGTGTGTCAATCAAGCGAACGGAAAATCACTTCAATTGCAATAAAGTGACACGATTAACCGAAGTTGAGAAGTGTTTATCTTTTTTGCCCTTCGCGTTCTGCTTAACCTGCGCGTGCGCAGACTCAGTCGCGAAAACACGCCTCGCCGGTGCGCACAGCGTCGCGTATGCGCGGACAACATGGCCGACCGACTCGCGCGCCAAAATTATACGCGAAAATTAATGTACCGCTTACTTAATACAATGTACACGAATAAAAGAATTTGATGTACCTATGTAATAGTTAGGTATTAGTAGTATTATTATATTATTCAATATTTTCCATACATAATGTTTTAAAAAGTCCATATTAAGTAAATACCTTAAAGATATTTGTTTAGGTATTTACTTATTAATTTAATTTTTTAAAGATAAATATTGAAGTACCGAACCTGCGACTTAGATCCTTTAAAAGTAGAGTCCCTAGAAAAGTTTGTAAAAGTTTTATTTTTTCCGTGGTTCATTAAAACATTGAATGGACGCACAAAATAATCTAGATTCGATAATTATTTATTACAAAGCTTTGTCTTTTGTGTATTGTTTTAAAAAAAATCTTACGCATGTTTACACAATTGAGCAAATTTTTATAAAATAAAAAAACAATCGTAAAAATTACAAAATATCTTTATTTCACATAGGCCTAATATACAGGCTCTTGTAATAGGTAAACTTAATAGCTACTAACCCAGGTGCCTAGCTTACTTACCTAATTTCCCTAATTTATATGATTTTTTTTAGTGTTTCAAAACTATAGTGTTATAAGTAAATATTATGTCTAGTTTTCGTCGCCCAAAGAAAGCTGTGTTTTACCAACAATTATGAATCGAAGATGCGTACGAAACTTTTTGGATGTTTGGTGTTAGTGATGCTAATGAGTGTGGGCGATGGTGCCCACAGCAAGAGAAAAACTAAAAGAAAAGTGGCCGGTGGTGGCGAAGGCAATGGGGTCCGCTTTGGAAACGTGACTGAAAAGAATGGCGCTGAAAGCAGAGGATTTTTACCACACGGTAAGTTCTCTCTTCTTCTCTCAACCCCTTTTTAAGTCCCATAGCTGGGCACGGGTCTCCTCTCACACTGAGAGGGGTTTGGCCATAGCCCACCACGCTGGCCAAGTGCGGGTTGGCGGACTTCCACATCTTCGAGAACATTTTTGTGAACTCTCACGCATGCAGGTTTCCTTACGATATTTTCCTTCATCGTTTACCAAATGATATTTAGTTTCCTAAAAACGCACATAACTCGAAAAAGTCAGAGGTGCGTGCCCGGAATTTGAACCCGCGACCTCCTCTTGAAATGCAGAGATCAGAACCACTGAGCTATCACTGCTTATGGCAAGTTCCAAGACGAGATTTATAGTGGGTACCAACTTTTCGCCCTGAAGCAGTAGCTCAGAGCATCATCATTCATCAGGCAATGCCCAATGTTTAAGAGACGGACTGTTAACCAAAAGGTCGTAAATAAACCAACAGGTCCGCAGCTTAAAGACTGGTCTGATGCAGGAAGGCTTTGGTCGCTACTGGTTACCGTAATAAAACTAAATAGGAGTTTTTATTTTTATTGCTATTTAAAGAAAATTTGCAAACAAAAAGTTAACGTACCTATACAAACTTTGAGAACGTACTACGGTTCCGAATAATGCCTATGTTATTTTTTAAAGGAAGTTTCCAGCATTAGGCGAGATGACGTCATGTTTAAATTTGGAAATGCTTTTCTGCCCAAGGGAATATTGAAAATGCTCTTCCGCCCTAGAGAGAAATGAAAATTCTTAATCGATCTAGAGAAAATAATACCATTTCCCACCCGCATTTTGGGCATTAAAATCTCTTTTCCTAGCGTAATAATATCTTCGAACCATAAAAAATAGAACGAATAATAAAAAATATATAATAAAAAATAGAGTAATTTGACGACCTCCGTGGTTGAGTGGTTAGCGTGCCGGTTTTCAAGGCGCCGCCATCTCTGAGGTTCCGTGTTCGATTCCCGGTCGGGGCAATGTAGAAAAATAAGTTTTCTACGTTGTCTCGGGTCTGGGTGTTGTGGTACCTTCGTTGTTTCCTTAACACAAGTGCATAAGTTACTTACTAAGGGATCAGAGCAATGTATATGTGATGTTGTCCACTAAATATTTATAATTTCCAATTATTAAATTAATCAAATCGGAGGCTTCTTCCATAAAGTTACAAATTATGCGTACCGCAGACCGCTTCACCAGAGGTCACCAGAACTAGGTACTAACATTCTCTTCAATTAGAGGAAATGTAGCTGACTGGGTCATACAACTCTTAGACAGGTACTTTCCTTGCTTATCTAAATTTAATATCTAAGGTGGAGATAAATCTTAGAATAAACCTAATAGGGGATTTACCAAAGCGTACTTAATTGGTAGGTAACTATACTCTAAAGGATTAGGTAAGCTACTCGTATCGTATAGCTGTACAAACGACTTTTAGATAAAGCAACAGTTTTAGAAACTAAAAGTTTATCAGATCGTCTGGTATTGCTAGCTAACTTTGTAAGACTCGTATGATAGAAATTTTGAATGCTGCCTAGGTAAGGTACCTACCTACTTTTAAAATTAATTTAATATTTATTTACAGAGACATTTCAAATGCACATTATTTAATTTCACTTCATTCATTTAATGTGAAGAATGGATATTAATTATTGTTCCAATTCAATTGTACATTCAATCCTAGAAATAAGTGTAACTCTAAGTACCTACCGTCTAGTATATCGAGAGAAATTGGTATATATGATTTGTAGAATTGAATGTTAACTCAACCAACCAACCAACTTCGTGCGTAGATAATTTTTTCGCAAATTTTCGCCGGAACTACTTTACGAAGGATTCCTTTTATTTCTGGAGAGTAAGTAGACTTTTCTATATTAGATCTGCTATTATATAGTCAGGTCGGCATCTATCCATGCTCCGAATTTCGTTAATAGTCAACACAGCATCGGTTTGTTGATGTGTAATTGAAGAACCAACCAACAAAACGCTTTCGAAGTATTTAAAATACCTAACTTCGTAATTTTATTAACTTAAGTATATGTGATTAAAGATTTCCTGTTTATCTGTTTAACCGACTATGGTATCCGGAAATCCCAAAGCAGGTCAAATGTGCGGAAATGAGAGTCTATAGCTGGTAATTGCCTAGAAACTATAATAATGTGATGTTCTAGATAAAACACGTAGCTAGGCGTTTAATTCATGGAATACAATGAACATAAACCTACGAGTATATCTATGATCCTACCAATGATCTTGAATTAATGAAATGGCTGAGTCATGATAATTATAATTTACTTTATTTTAAATCCATGGGATTTAATAAACAGAATGAATAAACAGGATGAAGGCTTTAATACATTGATACACCTATTCGATATATTTGGCTACGGAACCCTGAAAAACGACCACCGTTCACCGCTTGGCCCAGTAACGTTAAACGGGAGCGTTATTGCGCAAAAATGTATTATCACCGTAGAAGAATTACTTGGAAAAGCTTGTTAAAAGGCTGTGGCACACCGGGTTAACCGGGTATATATGTATAATTGTTATATTATAGTCCATCATTTGTAAGTCTGCAAGAGATCCTGAATTTTATATTTAAAACCACCCCAAAGAAAACCTCCGTGATAAACCAAATTGTATGTAGAGATATTATTATGACTTACAAGTATGAACAGCTTTATAAATGTTCACTGCCAGAAGTTTAGAAAAACAGTTTCTTTTCATGTGAATAGAATACTGATACAAAGAAAATCTACGAATATCTTCGAAAATATGCAATTAACGTTTCTCTAACTAGTCAACAGAATGGGCACGCATGCAATGACGTTTAGAGATTTGCTATTGAACTCGTTAGCGCGAGTTAACTGAAGATAGCGCCATCTATCGAGCGATGGGTGAAATCACACATGAAAATGTAAAATGCAGATCAGATGCATCCATATCAGATGCAGTGCGTCCCTCAATACATTGCAATATCGTACGATGCACTGCACTGTGCTCGTTACTCTGAGACTTCAGTTACGACTCATTTGCCTCGTCGGCTACAGAGCTTTTTGAACTGAAAACAGAAATATATACTAATTAGCTCCCCTGAACCCCAAACGGACACAAAATAAAAAAAAAACCAGCCAAGTGCGAGTCGGACTCACGCACCGAGGGTTCCATACTATAAAAGAAGTAAAACATTAAGGAGCACGTACCACGGGTGTGCCCGCGAAATTCAATTTTTTTGTGGTTTTTCGCTGTTTTTCAGCTAATTACACATCAGAGGTTTATGGCAGTCAATTTGCGGGAATGGCAGAAAAAAGATTTTGATATAATCTTTATATGATTATATCAAAATCTTTGCATAAAAATGTGTGTTATTCCTAATCGACAGTTTGGCCAATAAATCAAAAACTATATCGGGCACAAAAATAAATAAAAATTGGATTTTGAATACACAAGTAACACCCTTTCTTATGATATTTCACTCAATATTGTTATCTCATTTTAAAATTCCAACAACTCGGGTTACCCCGACCTCCCCCCCCCTTTTAAATAAAAATAGAAAACATTTTAAAATTTCTATGATTGCAATGACGTTGGATGGGTCAATATTACCTATAACTATTCCAAATTCCAAGTCGATAGCTTCGATAGTTACTGAAATAATCGAGTGTGACAGACGGACGGACGGACGGACGGAGAAAGTCTCACCATAAGGGTTCCATTTTTACCATTTTGGTATAGAACAAAAATGTATGAGAATACGCGCAGTGAACGTGACCAATTTAACGATTATTCAGCAGTCATTTTCATACATTTTAGATATTCCATTTCTATCGTAAGATGTCATAGGCGGCGGTGTGTCGCAAGGTTTAGCAAACTAGCAGTTTATATAGCTACCGGTCGCAGCGATGAGCGAGGCGTGGCGTAGCGGGATGAGTCGCCTTCTTCGCGATCGTTTCATCTTTTACGACGACACGCTTCACTGACACTGAGAGGGGTGGACACGTCGAGATGTTCACGAAACAATGATGATGCAGTTTAAAATGAGATGTTGGAGTAACCTGAAAAAAATGCAAAAACCTATTTGGTAGGTACAACGTTTGAACTTAGATTTTTGAAAGTTAATATTCTATTGCTTTGTTCGGCAAGCAATTTTGGTAAGACAAGAACGTATTCAGGAACTTGAACTTCTTTTATGGTCTTGTATGTTATCTTAGTTTTTGAAAGAAGGTAGGTACTCAGGTCATATAAAAGCGGTTTAGCCATAGCACATCACTTCTTAACCACAACTTCACATAGCTTTAATAATAAAATTGGTATAGGTGAGATCCTTCCAGTGCTCCCCAGACGTGCATAATAATATAATGTACGTTTATGCTTTATTGTATACCAAACATTAATATACAAAAGTACAAGTACACAGAACATAATGAAATAGGCAAGTACCTACAATGTGGCGGACTTATCGCTAACAAGCGATCTCTTCATAATATTATTGTTGTGATAATAATTTGAAAATAGGAGAGATACCTGTAAGTACCACCACCATCTCTCTAAAGAAAACAAAAAAATAAGTAACATATAATTTTCTAAAACACAAAAATATTTCTCTTTCCAGGGTATATATTTTGAAAGACATAAATTGAAAACCCAATAACATGAAAAAAAAATACGATTCTCCCACGCAAATCTCAATTTGAATGAACATAATTTTTATCGTATACCTAATCTGATAATAAATTACTTATTAGCGGAAGTCCAAGGACCGGTTAACGCTTGAGGGGAAATAAGAAACCATGTTCGTGAATATTATTGCAACACTTACAACTGGTCAAAAATCTTAATTTTTGTGCACGTTGGCAAAATGAGGTAATCAAAATCAGTGGCTTCTGGTTTGCTCTACATATTATTCACTTTATGAAATGTCTTCACACATTTTTATCTTAAGATTTTTTAATTTGGATTGGAAAGAATGGCGGATGCCCGTAGCTTCGTCATGATAACCACAACATCTCCGAAAAGTAATTCATTTTACCTCCAGGGGTTTATCTTTTTTAATCATTGTATCTAAGCATGTACACATGATTGCAATGAAAAAATAAATAAATAAATCTTTCATAATGGATGGTTACTTTACCATGATGGTAACCAATTTTTTGCCCGATACGTAATAGTGGTTTTAGATGTGCGTTGATAAATCGGTCAGTCAGACTCCTTTTCCATTACGGGACATGGATTTTGAAAATACATAAACCATCAAACACTCGAAGAAAACATTCATAAAATCTTTAAAATATAAAATTCTCCTGTCACAGTTTTTGTAACCAAAGTCCTCCGAAATGGCTTGACAGATTCTTATCAAATTGCCTATGGTAGGTCCGAGAATAGCCCATAAATTTTTACATACCCCTGAATAGCAAAAAACGTGTGCCCGGTCGGCTGGTAACAATATGAAACATATAATTTCAAACAACAAGATACAAGCCTAAAGAAGCCGATTGGTTTCTACTACCTGTCGCCAGGAGGTCGTGGTTCGTCTGAAAGCTCACCATAATGTCCTCAAAGGTGTGTGAATCTCGCCAATCCGTACTTGGCCAGTGTGGTGGTCTAAGGTCTGACCCCTATCATTTTAAAACGAGACCTGTGGGACATCAAAAAAAGCTGATAATGTTGATGATACCAGGGGTGTGATTCCCGAAAATGTAAATTTGTACATCGGCCAACCATCGACGGTAACCATAGCAACGCAGCCATCAGCAGCCAATCGTCGCCTTGGCTTGGTAACTGATGGAAGCATTAACCAATTAGTGCATAGATGTTAGCTCATCGCTGCTATAAGTATTTTTGCAGAATCAACGGACTGAGTCGGGACTCGAACCTTCAGACAATACACAAGCTAATGCTTACTCATAATCCTATTCGAAAATTGCGAATTCACTCAGCAAAACATTTACATTCATAAAATATTATCATGCTGACACTAAATGTCTCTGACCCTCCTGAGATTTTCCGGACACCGTGATATTTGCATTTCGCCCACGCAAACTCTGCAAAGGACGATAAAACGAAGACACCTTCAGTCCTTATTTAATTTAAGGCCCTTGCATAAACATCGCGGACCTGTTGACCTCAAAACCCTGTGCGGTTTGACGCGACCGGGTCTGCGATCATCAAATTGTGGATACCTGTTCTGATGCTATGAGGAAAACGTAAATTTGCCTTTATCAAACGTTTTGTATATAAAAAGAGTAATCGTTTCAAAAACATTTTAAAATACAAAGTGATCTCAAAAGGATTCCATATTTTTCATTTGAGGTACGGAACCCTAATAAGTTTTTATAGGAATTATCCGTGTTCTTCTCAGCACCAGACCCCTGTCACGGAATACATAATAGTACCTAACGGTACAGAAGGCTCACTCCGCAAGATGATTTAAAGAAATAGCGCTGACACTAAAAGTGCAATTCAGTTCGTAATAGCGCACGGCTCCGCCTTCACAAACAACACGCAACAAACGCAAAGTTGTGGTTTCTTTCTATAGCGTATCTTTATCTTATTCCACGTACTAAGGTTGGCTCGCAATCGGGCGCACGCAGTGCGTGAATAGACCGTACAAGAACTAACGCAAGCAAAGTAGCCGGCTCGCGGCGGCCGTCTGAAATTACTATGTCGAGATGGCTACCTGTAGTGGCCTGCCCCAGTTACCACCTAGCATCAAAGTGCTTGTCAAGATGAATCATCGAGCCCAAACTCAAAGGAGTTATAACGTTTAATTACTAAGTTCCTATTATGGCCATCTTGAAGCTCCATCATCAGGACCCTGGTTACCATCTAGCATCGAAGTACTCGTCAAGACGGATTGAACGAGTCAAAACTCCCCATCGAGTTTCGACTTTTGATTTGTCGTTTAACTACCGAGATTCTATGGCCACCTGCTGGTACCATCATCAGATCAGTTCAGTTCATTCGGCAACCGGGAAGTGGATTAAATTTAACTCGCAAGATTTGATTACAGACAAACAAACAAATATCGAGACAAGTGAAACTAAATAGAAGCTTGTAATGAGTACTTTATGGCAGTGATTTTTGGGCTTCGCGTGGGTAATATTTTGAGCATTAGCAGCATTACCAAGGAAAGAGGGATTTAGGTTTACAAAACCTTTCTAGAGTCTCTAGGTTTCTGTAGAATGGTCCTAAGTCCTAACGGTAAGTAAGTAGGTCGTAAATGCATGTAACAGCCCGGCATTACAAACAGAGTCGGGTTAAGTAGATAGTGAGGTTAATAGTACCTTTTGCCCTTAGGATAGTAGGGTATTCGTGTTCTTTTAAGAGTTCTCACGAGTATTTTAAATTGATAACTAGACTTTCTAGGTTGCCTAGGTGAAAGGTCCTTAAAGGTCAAAAGGGTTTGAAGCCTACTTGTGGAGTTGGTGCGCTGAGGTCCCAAATTCGATTCCTGATACGGTTCAGCCGTTAGTACGTAATTACTTAATGGATTCAGTTTAGTAATTCTAAATTGCTGTAGGTTCTCATCTGGCGGCTGGTCAATGGTCATCCTTCCGGGTACCTGCAAAAACTTCGCCGAGCGATTTAGCATTCCGGTGCGCTGTTGTGAGTGTTTGCTACAAATATTTCCGTACACTTCAGTAAAATATCATCAGATGAGATCCTAATCGAAGGAATTACCTATTGGATGTTATAGACTACTATGAGATACTAGCTCACTTCGGCGGTTCAGCCTGCATGATTGTTAGTTTTCCACTAATTCTGCGGGAAGCATGTTTTTTTCCGAATAAAACGTAGGCCATTGCTTAATCTACTGTATTATCTATTTCAAATTTCAGACGAACTGGTTCAGTAATTGCGGCATGGAGGAGTAACAAACAAATACACGTACAAACTTTCGCCTTTTATAATATTATAGCCCAAACTTCTATGTGACAAATAAAATGAATGTTAAGTAAAGCTCACATAGAGCTTGTAAAATTTGATTCAAGTTCGAAGACTTTTTTCTGAAAGTGAAAGTTAAAAAAGTTAAATAACTTGGATATTGAAAGTTATTCGAGCAGAATATCTTGCCGGCTACCTTACTTACGCAATGAATGAGTTAATTCGTAAATTCGAATTACGAATAAGATCTCAAAATATCTACCTTTTGAGTACTTGTTTGGGCTCTGAAGCGTAAGCTGAACGAGCGAGATATTTTTGTGATAAAAGTGCCGGTAACTTTAGCTGCCATACTTAAGTACTCAAAATAAATCCAACTTAGATGTCATGTTTGAGAGGAAAGAGAGTTTGTGATTTCTCAAACAATTCCCCCATTTTCTTTATGAATAAATAATTATAATTATTTTCATATAGACTACTAGTACTATTGTATCCATTTTTGCACCCCGTAGGTACCTACCTCAAAAAACTTAATAGTAATAAGTTCGGAGACGTCTTTGGGGAAACCGAAGGTTTTGTCTGTGCAATTATGGATGAAGTTATCAAGACGAGGAATTATCGGAAACATATTATGAAAGATGGCACTATTGACATATGTCGAGCGTGCCATCGTCCTGGGGAGTCCCTCAGGCATATTGTTTCCGGTTGTTCCCATCTTGCTAATGGCGAGTACTTGCACAGACACAATCAAGTAGCCAAGATCATCCATCAACAACTTGCTCTTCAGTATGGCCTCGTAGATGATGAGATACCGTACTATAGGTACGACCCTGCGTCAGTTCTGGAGAATAGTAGTGCATTGCTCTACTGGGATCGGTCGATTATAACTGACAGGTATATTGCTGCCAATAGACCTGACATATAGTAATAGTCGACCGTTCGGCGCGCCGTGCAATAATTGTGGATATCACCATTCCACATGATGAGAATCTCATGAAAGCGGAGAAGGAAAAATTATCAAAGTACTTAGACCTTGCTCTTGAGATTACCGCCATGTGGAGTGTGAACTCGACGATTATTGTTCCGATAGTCGTTTCAGTTAACGGTCTTATAGCGAAAAACTTCGACCAACATCTTAAGAAGCTTTCGCTCAACTGTTGGATCAAGGGCCGTATACAGAAAGCAGTGGTCCTGGAAACGGCACGCATTGTGAGGAGGTTCCTCACTCTTGAACCCTGACCACCGGTAGCTTGGGCCGTTAAGGCTCCGCGACCAGAGGATGACTCAATTTTTTAATATTTTTAAACGTGTTTTTTATATTTATTTTTAAGGACATAGTTAAAAATATTATTAAATTGTAACAAAAATAAATGATAGTCAAAAAAATAAGTATAATCTTGTTGTCCAGTTATAAGTTAAAAGGAAGTTGAGCGAATTTAGATTTAAGACCTAAAATACATGACGTTTGAAAGTATGGTTTTAGTGATTATAAAATCACTAAAAATCGCTTAAATCACTGTTTAACCAGTTAAGCGTAGCTTGTGCCTGTTAGGAGTAGGTACAAAATTTAAATAATACGCTTGAGTTGATTCCCTATAAGCCTGCGCCGAGGGAAAACGGATCAAGGGCTTACACCGAGCCACTGAGAGTCACTTACAATTTATATTATACGAGTTTAAATATAAAGGTAATCCTATTAATATTGTAAATGTGGAACTTCGTATGTTTGTAAAATTAATGTATCTTGAATGATCAGGATCGCGCCTAGTAAAGTGATTTGGCTGATATAAATACGAATTAACCAAATAAATATTGATATAAAACTTTAGCCAAATATTAAATCTGAATATTTGGCTAAAGTGTTGTAAAGAGAGCTAAAGCCTGCAAGGATTAACAGTAGGATATGCGCATTTTACTGCTTCGAAAAATAAATCATGACTTGTAGGATTTGTAAAAAACCCAAATCGTATTAGGCACATCAATTGGTGTGAACGATAATTCAATGATAACTATATTTCAGTCTGTGTAATTAAACGTGCTAACCTCTAATAGTGCATTGTGAACAACAACTGTACCTACTGATTTTAACACAACTTTCAATCAGGTTAAAGAGTAGGCTCGAAGTGGGTCTTGGTCTAAACGAAAATCCACTGGTATTTTCAAAAACCAAATTGGCTGACGTGGACAATCATTGGACAATGGACAAAGTCTTAAGCAACTCTAGTTAATAATATAAAACCTCTGTCGCAAAATATAAATCTCTTTAGAAATGTATTTTATTAAATTGTTTGAGGATTTTCTCCTCTTGGATAAATTAAATAAGGTTTGCGTAAGTGTGACGCAGTGGACCTCCTGTGGCGCAGAGATGTAAAATGATCCGATTCATTTGTTTGCATCGATCAAACAGCGTGGTCACTGATTGGTTAATGTTTGTATAGCGTTCGCACGGATTGGCTGTGATGTGCGTTGCGTTGCGATATTTGTACGATGTACAATTTTATTTACGAGAATTAACCCGCAGCAATACATTGACACCAACATAGCCATAAAGTACCACATCGAAAAGAACGTGGCAGTTGCTGGATGTGGATACACGCCCTTAGACGTCTAACGGGTAATTAGTCGATGAGTTCTAGTGAAAAATGACTTTGCAATGTCACTCACGTACTTGGTACGTAAACTCTAATCAATTATACCTAATCAGCCGGGCGTGGTCCTACTTCTATACAACACCTACTTTAAAACTACTCTTCACGAAGTAGAGAAAGCGATGCGTCATCATTGCAAGACGTTTTTCTCGCGACAATTTAACTACTGTTCTGTCCAGTTTCAGTCAGTGCTCAGCAGATCGAGTGGTTTAGACATTTGAATGATATAAACCGGCCAAGTGTGAGTTATATCCTCGCATCAAGGATTCTGTATCGACATTGGTAGTAACTAAAATCTCCCCCACACAGAAACTCAAAATAGAAAGCGAAAAACCAAAAATATTTCAAATTTTTTTTGAAAACCACAATCTAAATTTTTCTTTTCATTGAAATCCGTCAAGCATCGAAATGTGCCTACTTAAAAATTTGCAACCTGTCAGATAGGCCTAACCTACCTATAGGAACTCATTAAACGTGTGACTCTAACGCCACGTTCAGAGATGGTTTTTTTACTGAGAAGTACGGAAAAGAAACTTGGCAAACTAAGATCTATTAAAGGATCCATAAGTAACTATCTCATGTCAGGTGTGCGGATTGGGACTTGGGATGCGCAGGGCTTAAAAAAATGTGAGCTCGTAATCAGCGAATTGGATTATTCATCCCTCAGTAAGTATTTATTGTGCAACAGAATAAAACGTGGCATTTTTTTTAACTACATGCTAATACGTACGTACGTACGTGGTCTAATACCTACCTACCTAAGTATAAAAAGACGGTCAAAGCAAGTCACTAGTCACTACTCGAAAGTATTAAAAATGTGGGTAATCCCGACATACTCGTACAGCCGGTCTTGCTCAGTGCTTCAATACAACCTGTACCACCAGACATACCTGTCCCGGATACAGGTTCTACCCGCCCTTGATACACTTCCAAGTCCCATCGCGGGACGATCCGTGCCAGCGCTAACCTAACAGGAACTGTCTTGTGATTCTGTAAAAATTGTTATAGCAGCGACGAGCTTACATCTATGAAGCTGATTGGTTAATGCTTGCAAAAGTTATGCAGCTAAGGCATCCATTGGCTGGTGTGAGTAGTGATGGCTTCTTTGCTATGGTTGGCCCATGTATCTACAATTTTATATTTTCGAGAGTCACATTCGAGATGGTGCGAACTATGAAGTACAGTAGAAACTCGAATAACTGGACTAGTTATTATCGATAGGCATTCGGATAATCAAAAAATCCGGATAAGCGAATGTATGAAGAAAAGCGGGTTTAGTGCATACATGTAGAGTATCATGTTTTGTGTTTATTAAAAACAATATACGAATATCAATGTTTTTAAAGAAATTATTAACTGACACATTTTCCAACGTACGACATATTATTCACTTATTTAGGTACATAATCGGATTAACATATACACTTGGCTTGCAGCTTTGTCCTGTTGTGCAACTTTGCAAAAGTTCTTATGGCATCAACGAGGCTATATCTATGGTGCTGATTGGTGCTTGCATCGTTCATGCATCCAAGGCACCGACTGGCTGGTGATGGTTACGTTGATATGGCCTATGAATTAATTATCGGCGATGTTTGCGCGATGTGCAATTTTAATTACAAGAATCATCCCACTGCTGACGATGAGTAAAGATTCAGCCCAAGATGTGACGGTACTAAGTAATTAGAGGTAAGCTCTACCAAGTTTAAGCATTGAAACGGACGTGTGCCAAGTAATCTCGCTTGCTTACAGTTGCATTTCAAAAAACGCTGTTCCCTTGAAATGTCCTACCACCAATTTTTCATTAGGTCCTGTGGTGCAAAAAAAGCCTTACTAAATTAAAAACCTAATCCCTAATTACAGCAGTATAAATATAAGCAAGAATTATGAAGTGAACTTACGCCACCCTATAAATGTTAATTTTTCTCCCTAGATCTGGTGAAGCTTCTAAGCAGGTTTCTCTGTTGGCGACAGATTAAACAGATTACAACGCCCAGTTGATCGCTAGTCGGAATTCTTTAATCTGTTTTTATCTTTTATCTATCTTTACTTATCTTTTTAACGAGTCAAGAAAGCGATACAATTACAAAAGCTGTTCTCTGGGGAACCCTGGGGCGTTATAATTGTCTGAACATTTATTTGTTTATTTAATAAGCGCTTTACCTTTCAAGTTTTCTTTTTCCCCGTTTTTGTTACATTTTTTCAGTGTCTGCTTATATTTCTTAAACCTCCAGTTTCAATGTTCAAAACCTTTTGTGTAACCTATATAATTCTGAACCAACTTTCAAGTAGAGAAAATTCTGAATGCTGTTTAACTATATTATGAAGGAGGAGTCCAGAAGCTAAAGTATTGGAATAAAATAAAATTCAAGCCACTGGTCAAAATAATTAAAAAAACAATCGTAAAATGAATCAATGAATGGCTCCTGACTCACATTAACTTATCGTCCATTGTCTAGCTCAAATCCATGAACCTTCCCTGAACCATGAACATCAGCTCAGTCAGAAAAATATACAATTCACCGAAGTCGAAAGAGCAAGGCTTCTTTCTCTATTTCGCTTCACAGCGTCATGGCCTATGGTATCCTATTGCAGGGTAATGCTGCCGATATTCTAACTATATCGATATTCGTATTGCAAAAGAGGACTATTTCAGCTATTTATTCCCTAAAATATCGCAAAAAAAAATCGCTTTGTGAGTTTACGGAGATCGGCAATATCTCTTCTAACGAGATAGGTGTGAATTGAAATAATCTGATGTACCTATTATGATAACAAAATTGTAAATCCCAATTTTCTAAAAGAGCCGAGATCGAGATTCCTGCCAGTTTTTTTTCAGTGCATCTGCTTCCTGAACTTGATTTGTAGAGTTCCATATTTTTTAAGCCCGTAAGTTATTGTGTGGAAAAGTTAAAATTTAGAGTGGATTTAATGGTACCGATTTTTTTTAATTATCACGTCGAGAATAACCCGAGCAAAGCAGCGACGGGTCAGCTAGTCGTCTACATGCAAACGATTTTTTATGTTCTTAAACTTTTTATTTCCCCTTGACAAATGTTCGAGGGTGTTTGCGGGGTCATTTTGCTGTTCGGGGAAGATTAATTTGATTATAATGCCTCTTTCATTGTTAGACCCGGCCTCTGTTTTATCTCTTTTTATTTTATTAGCTCCGAATGCGATAAACTTGAAAGCTAAGTTGAATTGTTCGTTTTTAAATGCAAAGTTCCTTTCGTTCTGTTGTTTAATTTTTATCTTATACGTTTCCTTTGCTATTATCGCCGTAACTTTAAAGGTCGCGATCTCTATTTTTCAACGACTTCAAAAAAGGAGGAGGTTATCAATACGATTGTAATTTTTTATGTTTGTAACCCATGAACTCTCGACTGGGTAAACTTTTTTAAGTTATTGCATAGCTTCTATCGCGGGCTTTGACGGTGCAGACCGAATACAGAAATTTCGTAACGAAAATAACCTGGCACTCCTAGTGTAGAGCTTTTGGTACTAGGCTATCATGAAAGCAGAGAGCGCAACCACACAACTTTTTAGTTTTTAGTTTGCCATCTATCGAAAAGTAGCAGAACTATTTAATGGCTGTTTGAAATATCACGTGCGTGATATTGTTCTACTTTTCGATTGATGGCAAAACTAAAAATAACTTTAAATTCTATGCAATAGCTTTACCGCGGCAGTCTCCGAGTGCCACACGCCTTTTCTATTTGAAAGCTGACCTGTGGTCTTGCTGGTGGTGGAAACCCTGACAGGATGCCTATGTCCAGTCGACAGTTTTCAGCTGAAAATACGATGACAAGTAGGTAATAAACCTACTCGTAATTATTCATGAAAACTTCACTTTTCTGAAACGCTTCAAACATAATTGGAAACGGCAGCTAATAATTTATTACACGTGTAATTATTCAACTCATCACTTTCGTGTGATTAATTTTCATACAACAATCATTCGCTCCGTGCGATAATGGTCTATATACTTCAGAGAATAAGATTTATAATGCAGTGTACTTATTTTACTCTCTCTGAAATTGCGATACTCGATAATAAAACAAGAATTTTAATCGCGTGCGTTTCATGACAGATAAAGATGCTGTGTATTTAGAGCAATTATGTAATTTAATTTTTGCTGAGAGGATGACGTTAATGTCTTGGGTTCGAAACCTGTAAAGAAATTTTTAACACATTTTTCGTTATATAGTATCAGTATCTGTATACCTAGCTATAGTGCCTATCGGTTTTTTCAGATCTTCTTAGTAGCCTTTTTTCAAATAATATAAACTACTGATTGGATGGAATGAAGTAAGATTATACCCCTGAGTAAGAGGGGATGAAGTCTTAATTTTTGCTGAGGTATTATGGTTCGCACGAGATTAGTGAAAAATAATTTGAGAAATTCACGCAAGGAAAGCGCGGGAAATACCAAGAAGTTCATCATCATCAATGTTTTCCCCACCATCCTTTTAACGTCCCACAGCTGGGTAAGGGTTTTTTCCATAATAGGTGTTCGGTCGGTGCGATAAGCATTAGAAGTGCGGTTCGACAGGCTTTTTATACATTTAAGAAAATTTTAGTAAACACATGAAGATTTTCACACGATATTTTTAATCGCCTATAAGTGATATTTAGTTTTCACAAACGCACAAAAATCCCGGACCCCTGATCTAACAGGCAGAGATCTGAACCAATGGGCCTGGGTTTGGTAGGAGGCTTTGGCCGTCTCTCTCTATCTCTGCGTCTTGCGGTGCGCTTGGCGGTGCGTCTTATCTGGTACTTGCAAGTACCAGATAAGACGCACCGCCAAGCGATTTTACGTTCCGGCGCGATGTTGTGTAGGCACCGTTAGGGGAGAGTTACATAGCCCTTGCGAGTTGGTACGTTATCATCTTTGGCTGCTTTGTCACTTTCCATCAGGTGATCTCACAGTCATGTAGAACGTACAAAAAGAACCAAGTGTTCAAAACGTAGTAGATATTTGGTGACTATACGAGTAGATCTAAGTATTAGGTGACCATGTATGATGTAGTAGGTATAATTAGACTTACCAGTGCTTGTAATAGATAGCATGTAAAAACATCTAACAGTTAACTTTCTGTTTCACGGTCGCGCGGACAAAAAAACCCGTAGCTGTCGGTTTTACAAGAAAGTGTTTCGTCATTCCATGAATTACTGATCTCAAACATCTTTAGCGTTGTTTTTTTTTCGGTTTGCTTTTTAACTTGACTGAAATTGGGCCAGTAGAACCTAGCTTTGATAAAAATTCACCGCTGCAGTCTGCAAGTTTTTTTTTAGTGTAAACTGTTTAAAAAGAAAGTTGTAGTTGAGTGCAGTTTCGGCACTTTATTTTTTATTTGGTTAAGTATGTTATAAATTAAAAAAATAAAACAAAAACTGAATCACCTGTTACCTATGCTATCTATTATTTCAAAAAGTTAGATAATACATTTCTTGAGTGGAGTAAAATTATTATCCTTAAATTATTATATTTGTAATTGCAATTTGTAGTGCAGTGTACAGTAGCCTATACCTATACCATTTTCATTTGGTAGTCTAGGTACCTTTATCAATTTTAGTAAGAACATAAGTATCTCAATTTTGGCCGGAACAAAACTGTTTTCTAATGCTTAAAAATTATTAGATTGACAATTGACAAAAAACAGCCTGTTGAAAACTAATTAAAAATATCCACTATTTATTTTTGTGATACTGACTTAAATATTATTTATAATCAAGTCATAGAAGGTTAGTTAAGTAGGTACCTAAAAACATTGTTAAATAAAGTTTAGAAGTTTAGATAATAATTTTATTAGTTTAGATATTAATATTAGGTATGCCATACCTGCAACGGGTAGGTAGGATTTAGGAACTACAGAAAACTTAATTATCTTGCTCTGTGGTAATAACCTAGCGTTCTTTCCATGAGATGGGATTATGGGAAGGAGAATAAATTGACGGAAAACCCCGACCAGTTGTAACCCGAGTAAATCATGATTGACTCACGAATCGAATCTAGGACTTCGCAATCTGACAATCAGCAACTAGATCATATTATGAGCCAATTAAGAACCATGACCTATTGATATTACTAATGGTAGCCATTAATCAACACGGTTGAAGGTGCTTTTAATTTAAGATTTCCTAATTAATCTGTCAAAAGCCAATAGATTAAGTGTTCTTCAAAACTCTAGGGTTCCTTCTTCGCGGGCCAAAGTTTTAGACAAAACAAAATCCGTAAAATTTATTCTTCCAGTTATGATCGTCTTCAGCGGTAATTTATGAAATAGGGGACTCCTTCTTATCCAACTTATCGCTGTTGTGTTTTTTATAGCTGTTTTTGTTAAGTACTTGTTTTGTTGAGCTCGTAAATATTTAAAAATAAAAACCGGCCAAGTGCGAGTCGGACTCGCGCACCGAGGGTTCCATACCATAAAAGAAGTAAAACATTAAAAGAATCACTTTGTTCAAGATTTTACGAGTATAATTTACATATAGGTACTTTTGTTGGCAAACCGCAAACCTAACTTTGTTTTCGGCGGATTATTGTTACTAGCAAAAAAAGTATAATAGTTAGAGGGTTGATTTTATTTTTCCTGTAAAATATACGTTAACTTCTATTGATCATATTTATTTCAGATTTTTCGAATGGTAAACTTCGGAGATAAGGGGGGGGAACGGTATGTTTTTCGACAGTTTGCCCAATAAATCAAAAACTATCAGGCATAAAAATAAATAAAAATTGGTTTTAGAATATAAAAGTAACGCCCTTTCATATGATACCCCACTCAATATTGTTATCTCATTTTGAAATTTCGGCGACCTGGTTTTCCCCCCTTTTTAAATAAAAATAAAAACAATTTTCAATGTTTTATGATTGCAATGGCGTTGGGTCACTATTACCTAAAACTGTTCTAAATTTCAAGTCGATAGCTTCGATAGTTACTGAAATAATCGAGTGTGACAGACGGACGGACGGACGGACGGAGAAAGTCTCACCATAAGGGTTCCATTTTTACCAAATTGGTATGGAACCATAAAAAAGTAGGTATATTTACATTTTATTTAGGTATGTGCATAAAACGAGGTTTTGCAAGTTTATGGTTTTAGAATCATTAATCCTTTCACCATGTGGCCGAATATTTAATGAATAATGGTTGTATTTCGTTGTGACTCGAACTCAGAATGGACTCTAGTAGAGACGCAAATAAAAAACACTATTATCATTGCTACGACTAAATGATATTAAGTTCACAATTAGTTGTTTAGTTCGTGTAAAAATACACATAATATATCTAATTATCTATATATACTTATAATAAAACTGTAAAGGGTCGAATTCTGTACATTGAAGATATTTTGAAATTTTTTGTTGGAGGACACTATTTAGTCGATACTGAAGCCAAAACTGTAATTTTTTTAATTTTTGTCTGTCTGTCTGTCTGTCTGTTTCACGACCGCGCATCACGGCTAATCCGCTGGATGGATTTAAATGAAACTTGACATGATTATAGCTCATACCCCGAGGTAGGACATAGGATACTTTTTGTCCCGAAATTCATCATGGTTTCCCTGGAAGACGGCATCAAAGTCAAAATGTGTATTTACTTATAATTCATTAACGCGTTGTCCGATTTGATTCATTTTTTCTTTGTTAGAAAGGAGGTTTTTTAAAGATTATTCCATACAAATTTTATCATTATCACTTTTGTAATTCAGAAATTACAGGCATCAGAACCTTTAGCGATAAGTTCAAGTAGGTGACTTGAAACTCGGAATGGATAAAGAACCTAGGGCTAAGAGCCTAAGACGTAGAGCTAAAGTTAGACTGGACTATCCTTACAGCCGTAAATAAATAGTCTTAGCAGAAGATTTCGTATGCTTTAAGATTTTCACTTTTAGAGTGAACAAAAATCATGAAACTCGCTACGTTATATCGTATAGCGCCATCTCTACTATTTATGTGGAACTTGAATGTAAAACTCTGCGATACTGTACGTACTAGCGAATTTTTTTAAATAATAATTAACTGTCATGTAATTTACTGTTTCATGACTTTATATTAAGACTAGCTGTTGCCCGCGGCTCCGCCCGCGTGCAGTTCGTTTTTTTTACAAAAATGTTTCCCGAGGAATTTCTTAATTTTTCCCAAGATAAATGAGTGGTCCCTGGGTTCGATGGACCCGTAAAGGAGTCTTCTTCCAATCTCTCCTGTCAACGTGCTATCTTCTTTCACACAATTTACCTATATCTTCTTTGGTTTTTCTCTACTTATAACACTCTGTCGAAATCGCTTATGTTACTCAATTCGCATGGAGTAAGACAGAGTGGGGCGTGTCATCGTGGATTGTAATAATATCTATACTAACCAAACTTATCTTATTCTGAGATGATACCAACGCCCAGATATTGTAATTAAGCATTCTGATGCGCTGCTGTGTACGTAGCAACCAGTTCCTGCTACGTACGGGTTATCTTGTATAGTTATACCTAGTTGCACGATCAAAAGGACGATTTAAACTGTCGATATTTCAACCCCGTTTTGATTGTGCTACGTAGATAAGTAGCTATAGGTTTTTTTAAACATCCCACTGGTGCTCTCAAATTTTTCAGGATGAAAAGTATCTTAAATGTTGACCGGGCATATATATAAAGTAGGATCATAAAATTTCATTTAAATCCGTTACTTGAAAGACGCCTGCTTTTCCTGTTTTTGTAATGTTTTCTTTCCCGCGGAAACTCGATTGGATTAATAAGTTTTACTATATATATATTTTGTTAAAGAGGCAACATAAGGTATCAGCATAACAAATTTTACTAAATTAAGTTCATTAGTTGTTGTTTACAAAGCTGTTAAATTAATTGCAGTTTTTTAACTATCCCACGGGAACTCTTTATTTTACCGGGATGAAAAGTATCCTATATGTTGACCAGGGACATAAGCTACCACCACACAAAATTTCATTGGAATCGGTCCAGCCGTTCCAAAGATTAGCCCGTACAAACAGACAGACAAACAGACAAACAGACAAACAGATAAACAGACAAACAGAGAAACAAAAAATTTGAAAAAAAATTAAATTAGTTCTATTTCACTTCTTACATTCCCCTGACTCCGTTTTTAGCATTTTTTTTATTTGTACAGAAATTCGACCTCTACAGATTTATTATATGTATTGATGGCACTGTTAAGACATTAACCATTACATGAACAGATTAAAGTTTTCACTTCTGTCTACATTCCCGGAGTGCCGCGTCTTTTTTTATCATCCGCAATATGGAAAGGGTAAAATAATGGTTCACAAATCCTAACTGACTGAATGTCATAGGTCTTTTTATACGTAAACAAATATATAGCCATTGCCCATTCCGATATTTTGGATTGTATTGAGATATAGCAATGATTTTTAAATGACTCTTATGTTGGGCCGGGGAATATTGTTAGTAGAGTATTTATCCCAGTGGTACATACCCGGCCGAACCCTGAAAGAAGAGCTCTACCACCAGTACAAATTTTCACATGATATAATGATTTTTGACATATTTCGTGGTTTCAGAATAAAAATCACATTGAAAAGGACGATTTTAACTGTCGATATTTCGATACATTGGTACAAGTCGTGGTCACTACGTGACCACGACCTGTGCCACTGGGTCGAAATATCGAGAGTTAAAATCGTCCTCTTGATCTTTCAACTACGTATTATTGAAACTTTATATTATGATTAAGAAAAAGGAGTTTTCAAAATCACCACAAGATAACCCGTGCGAAGTAAGAACAGGTTTCTGTATAACATCACACCAGAATCCCACGAAAAATCAAGGAATTCCATCTCCGGTATATGTAAAAAAACGTAATTCACGCGGGCGGAGCCGCGGGCAACAGCTAGTTGTCATATTAAATTATTGTTATATTATGTACAGAACCCACCGCTTTAAGATTCAACTCGCACTTGCTTTTTGTTGTTTTAACTTATTTGTTGAACAGGTGCAATTGAAGCTTGAATCGCTTTCACCGATCAATAAATAATTATTATTGTTATGTATAGTTAAAAGTACACATAAAAATCAATCACTCACAACCGTTATTCACTCACGATCGTTTTTCGTTGGATTAGCACCATAAGCAATGACTAATGAAAATAAAAATAATTTTAATGATATTTCTGCCTTATAATATGTATTATTATCATCTTCATCTATTATTAGGTATTGGTGACTGGGGTTTTCTTTTTTTTACTTACCCTCTTTGGTAGTAGGTACTTGACGTGATGGTAATGATGCAGCCGAAGATGTCATCGTATTAAGAGGCCTGTGAACTACGATGTCTCCATTAATGCAAAATACTAAATCATTTGTAATTTGTGTATAGTTCGATCATGTTGTGGTGTTATTCGGATTCATATAGTAATAATCTATGCTTCTGGCCATATTTAGTTCAGAAATACTTCTTTAAAACGAAATAATAATCAATTTTGATCAAAATTTTTAAGAGTTCCGTAATACCAAAAATTATGAATGAAAACTTGTAACTTCCTTTATTAACTGGTGTTTTTCTTTAATTGGACAATAAAAACTGTGCTCCTGAACGAATGCGACGTGAGATAGTGTTGTTTTTATTAAAAAACAAATAAGCAGAAAACATGTCCTCTTTGACATAAAAATAAGCAAAACTAAATTCGTTTACAATTTCGTTTAACAACAGTATTTCGGAACCAGATATGGCCAGGAGCATAGATTATTACTATACGAACCCGAATAACACCACAACATGATCGAAATATACACGAATTACAAATGATTTTGGTATTACGTTTGTATGGGAGACATGGTAGTTCACAGGACTCTTAAGAAATAATTTTGATTAAATATCGGGTTCAGTAAAAAGTTGTAGAGCAAGAGTTGTTAGTTGGAATGATAGGAACTACAAGGCCGAAAGCTTTTTGGTATTTTTTATTTAACCCTGTATAGCACAAAATGTAAACCTACTCCTTAATACAGAGGTGAGTGACTGAGAATCATGAGATTCTGAAAGTCTGAAGTCCTTACCGTAGCGCTGCATAACTAAATTGCAATAACTCTTACAAACCACTCTGTCTCCCGACAGACATAAGCTCGACGAATGAAGACACAAATCGGTCTTTAATAAACATTTCCACCATTTCTTGTCCGAAAAATACAATTTACGGCGCAACGACCACTTTCGCACACGCATTACCAAAATTGATGCGACTTTCGTGGAAATAAAGTTTTTTGATAAATGGTCGCCGTCAACAGTTTTCTGTTTGCGATTTTTTTTGTGTGCTTGTCCTCAATGCATCGGTTATTTATTATTTTCCTTCGCGTTTACTTACATTGTGTTTTTTGACCCACTCTCGAAAAGAAACAGTGAGAATCCTTTTGACAATATTTCATTTATTTTAAAAGTTTTTGACGACCTCCCTGGCTCAGTCGATGCAATTGGATTCCAGGTCGCGGATTCGATTCCCGCCAGCCACTTCAGAATCTTTTAATTTCTCAATTGGGTCAGGTCTGTTCTGGTTTGCTTCGGCCGTAGCTAGTTACCTCCCTACCAGCAAAGACGCAACGCCAAGCGATTAAGCGTTCCGGTGCATTACTTCCCATCAGGCGAGATTGTAGTTAAGTCAAGTACGAACTTGAAAAGGATAAAAAGAAATTAATAAGTATTTTTTTCAATCAACATCAACGAATTATAATCTGACGCTACATAATAATAAAATATTAAGTACCAAAGTGGATACTATAAAATCGAATAGCAAAAATCACATCTACTCGTAACCAAGTCAGGACCTTAGTCATAGGCATTAGGCATACGCTTAAATTATTTACTAGTAAATATATTTTAAATCCAATTAAAATCTGCCATTGACAAGCCAGTACCCGGCAATCCAATGAAGGCGATCCTCATACCGTTAGCAAAACACTAAACACTTGTAGCAATTGCAATAAATATAATTAACTCTTTAACCGTACTTTGATGTTTCCATAGGTAGGTAAGAACGGCACATTTAAAAGGTTCAGAATAGAGAAGTGAATTTCGTTAGCCTTGGTCTTGTAAACTTGAGACATTTCAAACATGTGTGTGTGATGCCTACCAACCTGCTCATAATTAGGCTACGGCGAAACTCTTCTTATTCTGGAAAGAGGTGTGTCCATTTAAATGCACTTCTCTTCCTGTACCTCAGAAAATCTGTAGAAATGACATATAGGTAACCATATCAGATCGACAAATTGGTCACGTTTCTTATCGATGACGACTGTCATGTCACTGTCATACATTTTTACTGAAGATAAGTCATATTATGGCTAAGGCTGCCTGGCTACTGGATAGTGTCTGAGACCACTTATTAATCCGAATGAAAGTACCTAGTAGTTTTCCTGTTAGATAGTATTACTGACCCAATGAATTCTACCGACGCGACGCGACTCTCGTAAGTCGAATCGTTAGCAAAAAACCTAACCACTCGAAGCAATAGCAATAAAATATAAATTAACGCTTTAACTGTACTTCGATGTTATCCTACTCTACTATAAGATTTAAATTGATTAGCAATTCAATGCATGAAATTGCAAAAATGTATAGAATAGCCTTAGATTGGTGAGTTTATTATTAAAATTGGAATTAAGAAATACCGGTCAAGTGCGAGTTGAACGCGCGCACGAAGAGTTCCGTACTATTGGTAGCATTCAAAGTTACGTCGGCGATTTAAGATCAAACAAAACACCTTTTGACGACCTCCGTGGCGCAGGGGACGCACGCTCGGATTCGAGTGGGAGGTCGCGGGTTCGATTCCCGCCACGGGCCACTTTGGAATTTTATAATTTCTAAATTGGCTCAGGTCTGGTCTGGTGGGAGGCTTTGGCCGTGCCTAGTTACCACCCTATCAGCAAAGACGTAACGCCAAGCGATTTAGCGTTCCGGTACGATGCTGTGTATAAACCGTTGGGGTGTTCCCCTTCCAAGTTAGTACGCTAACATCTTCGGCTGCATCATCACATACTATCAGGTGAGATCGCAGTCAAGTACTAACTTGTATAGCGTAAAAAAAAAAATATAACATAATAAAACATGACATAACAGTCATAACTTAACATATCTTAATAATGGAAATTTTAACAGTTTACTTATTACGGTTCTTTAGTTAGATTACAGTTATTTTATAGCCCACTGACTGAAAAATGAATGGACAGCGCGTAATCATAGATTTCTCTTGGCACCCGTGATACAGTTTCCAACATACTAGGCATTTATGTGGCCAAAGTCAACATAAACCAGTTACTTGTTTTGTAGTTTAATCTGTGTTACAAGAATATGTCTCACACGTCGTTATTTTTTTTGGATTTCTTCAACTGGGCCAGTGTGGGGAAATCCAAAAGTATAGGAGATGCAAGTTATTTTTATGAAAACAAATTTGACACAGTAAATTCGGTCAAGTGCGAGAGGGTAATCAAAAACCTCAACTTTTTTTGGAAGTCGGTTAAAAAGGTAACTCCATCCACTAAACATTTCTTTGCACTAATGGACAAGCAAACGACCGCGGCACCTAAAATCGTACGGAACCCTAAAACGAGATTTTGTTCTTATTCGTTTCGTTAATATTTTAAATAGTAGGTTATAGCGCATCTTTAAACAACTTTTTTTGTAGTATATTATTTATTATTATCTAGCATAATATAAAAAGCTAGACTTTTATAGCGACGTTAACCGCAGTTTATGCTAGGTCCGTGCCTTGTAGCCAGTCGTGCGCGTAGTCAAAATTAAAATATTCATAATAGTCCAATAGTCCGCCATAGCCCGTGAAATGCTGCGTATGCACTTTTTAAACAGTGAACTTTTGTTACACATACCTACCAAAAAAAATCAGAAAATTAGGTTACAAATAGCTGACCCCAAATTTCATTCATTCACGATCAAAAGCCTTAGTCGTGTTACCTTTTCATTTCTAAATTAGAAAAATAACGATTAACGATACGTTAATGATATTTTGTCATTGATGAGACATTTTCTCAAAAAACAGTAACATTTTCGCAAAAACGAACCTGATTGAATCTATAGATAGACCCTCCAAAGAACCTTACCAGCTGACAAAGTACCACCAGCATTCTAGTAGGATGATATCTATTGATGATAGTGGTAAAAGTAACATCCCAGAAAAGCTTTCAATATACGAGTAAATAAGCTTGTAAAAATATTTCTCCACTGAACGCGAAGAAACCTCCCAAAGGCGATATCGTTGTTTCTAACAAAGTTTACTATTTCTTCACCGAGTTCGAGTCTTTTTTGTCCGTGAAAATTCCACCTTTAGAACAACGTGCGACTGTAAACAAGTGCCCAACTTTTACCGCTCTGTTTCAGCGAAATATTTACCGCAATTTTAGCGAAAATTCCTTGGATTTTTAAAACGCTACTTTTCGTTTTAAAATATTACTAATTTTCACCTTATTTGCTTATTATTTGCTTTTATTAGCATTCTCCTCAATTATTTTAATTTATAATATCTCACACAGGTGTTTAAAAAAATCAAACCAACCCAATCAAAAGTTACGCTGTTTCTACTTTCTAGATTTGGAGCGCATAAAGGGGCGGGGATCTTTACACAAAAAAATAAACTATTATTTTTGTTGGATGGTACAGAACCCTTTCTGTGCGAGTTCGATGCACACTTGATCGGTTTTCTTCAAGCCAAAACAAAAGGAAATATTTTTGAAACAAAACAGAATTAATTCGCGAAAACCCCACCTTCGAAGGCGATAAACACTCCCTAAGCTACATAACGTTGTTTCCTACAATGTTGTTTACGATATTGTTTACCCGACTTGTTTATGAAAATGCGCCTCACGTGCATACCCCGTAAACAACTGAGTTTTCGCTTCTTATTTTTTTGTTTACGCTAGAAATATTAAATGGGTACTTTAAAGTCTATCCACACATATCGGTCTTCAGAATTTTGGATCACGGAAACTGAAATTCCTTTTTAGTTCACTTCAACTTCGTTTATATTATTTGAATGCTTATACTGGTTGGCAAATTAGAGACTCTCACCTAATAAATTGACTTGGCTATAACTACAGCTCCTTGTACAGGAACAGTGCCAGTGGTCGAATTGAACTTTTTCACGAACCGGAACGCTATACATTCACAGTACCTACTCATATTCAATTCTGAGGGTACAGATACATTTTTAGTAGTGATCCTGCCAAGAAGATCTCAATCATTTAAAAACCAGAGTTTGGAATGCTCTGAGAATAGTTTTCACGAAACGGAACGCTGATTTCACGAACCGGAACGGTGATTTCACGAACCGGAACGCCGTTCCGGTGCGTTCCGGTCCAATTCGAGCACTGGACAGTGCTATTATTATTCCTGCTAAAGTTAGATTTTCTTTGGCATGGCTTTCTAACTTCGGTTGATCGCCGCGCATGCAAAATAATTGGGAAGGAATCGCTAACACGGGCAACACTGCTCAGTTTAGAACACCAACGTAGTGTTGCCTGTTTAGCGGTTTTTTACAGGATATATTTTAGTGTGCTCAGGAACTCCACAACCTTGTACCTCCTTCATCTTTCTACCACAGAACCGCAAGACGTCGAGAGAAGTGGCATCCTTACGTGGTTGATGTCCAGCGTACTCGAACGAAACGTTTTTCTTCCACGTTTCTGTGTGTGGAATATTTCACGGTGTGGAATACACTTCCAGCTTCCGTATTCCCAGCCAAGTACAACCTGGGTGCCTTCAAGAGAAGAGTGAATAGGCATTTTCTAGGCAAGCGCGCTCCATCCTAGACCTTATCATTTCTGCCCATCGGACATGATTGTGGTCAAGCGTAAGCCTATAAATCGTAAAAAAAAACTATGATAGGTCCTATAGATTGGCGCAAAAAATTTTTTTACGTTTACTTTACTGTTGGTTGGTTTGATTATTCCGGCTGACGTAAAGGACATTGCCGGTTCTTGTATGAAAATTGGGCTATACTTGCGTCTTAACCAAATCATCGGTAAAACATTGGAAATATTCCCAATATTACGTTAAAAAAAATCAGTAAGATAAAAACCGGGAATTTGGAGCAATCTTATTTTCTATTTTTCAGATATTTTGAGGTTAGGTTAGTTGTGTTCACGCACTATAAGTACTTATCGGTATTTTTGCCCATAATGATTACTTTATTTAAAGCGACCTCGTTATTACCGTGGAACCCTGGATGATGCATATAGATATAATCATTCCTACGGCCATACCTACACCTGTTTACATTACTATAAAGCAGATCTACTTCACAAGTATCTAGGTAGGTAGGCATTGGTATATCATAGCAGGTAGGTAGGTACGTACCTATGTAACGAAACGTTACCAAAGTATGTAAGTTTATTAATATTTTTTTCTTTATATATATTATTATCTACGTAAAATAATATTTAATAGTATTTATTATATTATTGTGCATTTATTTTTTATAATGGCCACCCCGTAGTCCCTTAAAACTTCCGTGTGGTGTCGCTGTTGACGATTAGTGACATAGACAACTAACAGTGACGCTGACTATAGACAACTACGACTGAAGAGTTGATGACATTTAAACCAGTGTTTCTATTTACGAGTTTGGTTTTACCCTAGTTTCGACGGTGGCGCCGCGACAGATTATTGAGATAAGAGAATTAAGGAGGCGCCCCATTTGTAGCATAGCTTTACGTGACATGCAGCACCATGGTGAGCGCCAAGATTTGCTGTCAAATGTTCGTGGTACTCCCCTAGGTTACGCCATCTTATGCGCCACTTTACACATTAAAAATAGTCACGCTTATTTTGTTGACGGGGCCCATCCATATTGTTGTACCTAGGAACCTAGCGACAGATAACATTAGAATCGTTTCAATAATTATGAGCCAAAGGTTTTGCTGGAAATAAAAGTATTATACTTAATAATTTAAATACACTTATGAATAGGTTTTAAGCCACGTAGGATTTTGTCACGATCAAGATGGTGTGCTTACTTTTTGTTATAATGAGCTGCACATTACATGATCAAACAACACAATAAACGTGATGTACTCTGTGGTGCTGCAAGTGCTTTTGTTTACCGCAATTAAAATTTTCAGTGAAGCATTTCTTGCTTTTCAATAAACAGCTATAAAAATAATTTGAACAGAAGGTGCAAATCTAATCTGTATAGATGTGGTAGAGATATATGTACAGTCCAACAAGGCTCTCTTGGTACTTGAATGACATTGTCAGGAGGGAGTTGCTAGTCAAAAAAGATTTTTTTTTCATTGAAAAAATCTTTTGACAATTTCAATTAAATGTAAGCAATACCGTACAGTGTGCTTGGTTTTATTATTTAGTTATTTAATTATAGTTTCTTTATGATGTTTTACATATCTACAATTGTAATTGGGTTTTCATTTGATTTATTTCCTATAAATAGTTATCCTACTTTTTCCCTAAAAAAGTGAGCTTATAAAAAACTGGTATCATTTGCCAAGTGGTAGTGGGAGTGACGTTTCCAGTGCCTATATGGGAGTTCCGCTTTTATCGAGACGTTTAATTACTTTTATTTTCATAATACTTTTAAACCCCCGTACGCACATCATTGAAAAAAATATATGTGATATTATAATTTGAAATAAGATTTTTCATGCATATGTACTTCAGACGCAGTGTGGACGCAAAATAGCCCATTTTGAGGCATACTCCTTTGTTTTGTTTGAAAATTTTTTGGATGCAATTATTCTTATTTTTGAAAGTACAATAAACATCTTCACGAATAAAATTTGATATTTAACCGACTTCAAAAAAAGGAGGAGGTTCTCAATTCGTCGGAATCTTTTTTTTTTTTATTATTTTTTTTTTATCTATGTATGTTCACCGATTACTCGAAGACGCGTGAACCGATTTGAAAAATTCTTTTTTTGTTTAAGAGGGTTTTGTTTCCAGATGGTCCCATTTTAATCAGGTCAGGATCTGATGATGGGATCCTGGAGAAATCGAGGGAACTCTTCAAATTTTGTATGGACACATGAAACTATTTGAGTATTATTAGAAAGAGTAATATTTTCCAAGTTGTCCTATGGTCATCAGGTCAGGATCTGATCATGGGATCTTGGTGAAATCGAGGGAACTCTTCAAATTTTGCTAATATACTTAAAGCGAGTTGGGTATTTTTTATAGTTACTGGTGCATATGCTACCAGATACTGATTTGATGACTAAAGTCATCAAGTCAGGGTCTGATGATGGGATCTTGGTGAAATCGAGGGAACTCTTCAAATTTTGCTAGTATACTTGAAGCGAGTTGGGTATTTTTTATAGTTACTGGTGCATTTGCTAGCAGATACTGATTTGATGACTAAAGTCATCAAGTCAGGGTCTGATGATGGGATCTTGGTGAATTTGAGGTATCTCTTCAGATTTTATGAACACACCTCAAGCAATTTGGGTATTTTACAACGCCTTGTGCATTTTATTGTTTTCCACTAAAAAGTATGTAATGAAATGAGTGACATTTCATTCATTTGAATTTGCCGCGCTTCGCGTATCAGCTGTCGCGTATCTATGATATTGATCTGTGTCGATGATTTAAAATGGCGAGGGACACTGAAATTGTTGTGTGCATTTTTGTCGTAATAAAAACTCATAGAAAGAATGTGATTGAGGACTCGAGATATAGTGAACTTTAAATGTCGTTTCTTTGTTATTTCAGGGAAACAATTTGTGTTTAATTTTGGAGATCCTCAATGTATTATAAAACGACATTTTTGTGAACTAAAAGAAGATGGACCGGCTTCAATTTGAGTTTACAATAATAGCCTCAAATGATGGCAAATCAAATGTATTAGCTATAACCTCAATATCTACTGAAGAAGGAAAATGTTATGTTTTACCCGAGGAACTGAAGCCGGTGAGTCATCATACATATATTGTTAAAACGAACACTTTCACAAAAGTAAAAAATAGCATTAAAAAAAGACACCAGAGTAGAAAAGTATGGATAAAGTTGGATGAAAATCTAAAGAAGACATATGTAGATGAGGAAGGTAATATGCAATTTTTAGATCAATATTTAGATGAAGTGAGCACAACACAAGCAAAGGACAAAAATGACACTTTGCAACAAATCTTGGAACAATTAATAGAAACTACAACTAAGAAAGAAAGTCAACATAACTTAAAACATATCTCAGAAAAATTTATTATTGAAAAATTCACAAGCAAAAATCCTAATGCGATGCAATGGATAGAAATTTTTGAAAAAGAGTGTGCGCGCTTTAATATAACAAAAGATGAGACAAAAATAGATATTTTAAGGTTATTTTTAGATAAACCTTGTTTGGATTGGTATAGCTCGATGATCATAAAACTAACAATAAATTCTGAATGGAGTGAATGGAAAGACAAGTTTTTAGAAACTTTTAAAAACCAAGGATGGGACATAGTCACATATGCTCTCGCATTTAGGTATAAAGAAGGACAGTTAATTGATTATGCCATAAAAAAAGAACGGCTTTTATTAGATATAAACAAATCTATAGATTCCAAAACAATGATAGATCTTATTGCAACTGGTTTACCCGGATTTATCTTAAATAAGTTAAACAGGGATGAACTCAACAACACTACTGACTTGTTCAACGAGATAAGAAAATATGAAGGCACGATGTATAAGAAAAACTCAACTAACATAAAGAGCAGTACATTTTATAATAAAAATAAAACTTATGAGAAGAAGTCATGTAAGACTTGTGAGTCTTTGGACAAAGGGATTAGATATCATCCGGAGGAGTCATGTTGGTTCAAGAAAAATAAAAATGAACCTGAAAAAGATCTTAAAACTAAAAATGTAAACAATAACTCCATAATTGAAGTAGACATAAATACTGAGAAAAAAACTAGTAAGCACACCATTAATCAAAATCAAGCTTTTATTAGAAAATAAACTAGAAGTGAGTGGTATTTATGATTCAGGCTCACAGATTTCTATAATAAATTCAAGATTAATAAAAGTAAAAGAAAAAAAAGATGATGTGAACATAGCATACATGAGAACGGTTAATGGTGTGAAGAAGATGGATGGCTTGATAACAATAAAAATTAAAATATTTGATTTAGAAGAAGAGGTGGATGTATACATAGTAGAAAATGAAGATTTTGATGATTTCATAATCGGATTAGATATGATAAAGAAATTCAGATTAACCCAAAATGAGAACTTGCAGATAGAACAAAAGAAAATAACAAATAAAATAGACAGGATGTCTAAAGATAACAGAAATGAAGATAATAATATAAAAAAATATACAGTAAATTTCAATGAACACATACAAACAGAGGAATTTATAAGTATGACAGACCATTTAGATAATCAAAAGAAAATTGAGATAGAGAAAATTATAAAGGAATATAAAACAATATTTGCTAAGGACAAGTATGATATAGGTTCAGTTAAAGATTATGAAGCTCGCATAGATTTACAAGTAAATAAATATTGTAGTAAAAGACCATACAGATGTACAATACAAGATAGATTAGAAATTGAAGAGCAAATATCGATGTTACTAAAGAACAATTTAATAGAAGAATCATACAGTCCTTTCGCTGCTCCAGTGACATTGGCGTTTAAAAAAGGTGAAAATAGAAAATCCCGTTTATGTGTAGATTTCAGAGAGTTAAACAAAATAGTTATACCACAAGCTCAACCATTTCCTTTGATAGATGATCTAATTATTAAAACTAGAAATTGCAAGTATTTTACTACACTAGATATAAACTCAGCATTTTGGGCAATACCATTACGGGTGGAAGACAGAAGTAAAACAGGATTTGTCACACAAGATGGCCACTTCCAGTGGACCTGCCTCCCTTTTGGCTTGAAAACATCACCAGCAATTTTCCAGAGAATCTTAAGCAATATTCTAAGAAAACACAATCTCACAGGATACTCTGTTAACTATATCGATGATATTTTGATATACTCGTCTACCTTTGAAGAACATATAAGGCACATTAGAAATGTATTAGAGGCAATAATTAAAGAAGGCTTTAGACTGAAGTTTAAGAAATGTACCTTTGCTTCAGACTCAGTAAAATACCTCGGCCATATAATTCAGAACAATTCAGTAAGACCACTAAAAGACAATTTGATTTCAATAAGGAACTTTCCAACTCCTAAGACGCAAAAGAACATCAGACAATTTTTGGGAAAAATAAACTTCTACCATGACTATATACCAAGAAGTGCAATTATTTTAGATCCATTACACAATTTATTACGAAAAAACGAGAAATTTGTATGGTCAGAGAAATGTGAAGAAGCATTCAATCTGATAAAAAGATATTTATGTTCGCAACCGGTCTTGGAAATATTCGACAAAGACTTACCAATCAAAATCTTTACCGATGCATCTTTGGAGGGCATTGGAGCAATATTAAAACAGACACAACTAGATGGTAAAGACAAACCGGTGGCATATTTCTCAAAAAAATTGAATGAACATCAAAAACGGAAAAAGGCTATATATTTAGAATGTCTTGCTATGAAAGAAGCTGTTAAATATTGGCAGCACTGGCTCATCGGAAAACAATTCACCATTTACTCAGATCACAAACCTCTAGAGAACATGAACATTAAATGCAGGACAGATGAAGAATTGGGTGATCTCACATACTACCTATCTCAGTATGACTTTACCGTAAAATATATACCTGGTAAAGAAAATGTAGAAGCAGACTGTTTGAGCCGAAACCCTGTATTAGAACCAGAAGATAACAGAGAGGAAACATTGAGAATAGTTAATTTAATACAAATAAAAGATATAGTTGGAGACCAAGAGAAAAATGAAACAATAAGAGAAAAGAAACAAAATTTAATACTAAAAAATAATATCTATTATAAAAAAATAAAGAAACAGGAAAAGATTATCCTCTCAGAAGAATTTAGTAAAAAACTTATAAAAAAGGTGCATGAAGATTTATGCCATATTGGGATCAGACAACTGCAGAAAAAAATAAGTTCAATATATACGGCTATAAACCTAACAAAAAATATCATAAATATTTGTAAAACATGTGAAATATGCATAAAAAATAAATCAAGATGTCAAAAAAAAATTGGATTAATGTCACAACTGGGACCAGCTACCAAACCATTTGAAATAATGTCAATGGATACTATTGGTGGATTTGGAGGATCTAGGTCTACAAAGAAATATCTACACCTTTTAGTAGATCACTACACAAGATATGCATTTATTGCGACTTCGAAAACCCAGAATGCATGTGACTTTATAAATTTAACAAAGAAAGTACTAGAGACAGATGAGATTGGAATTATCCTCACAGATCAATATCCGGGCATAAATTCAAGAGAATTTAAACAATTTTTGCAGGAAAATAATATTAAACTAATTTTTACAGCCGTGAATACACCATTCTCGAACGGCTTGAATGAAAGATTAAACCAAACAATAGTAAATAAAATAAGGTGTAAAATGAATGAGAAAAATAATAAGAGAACATGGACAACACTGGCAAGAGAATGTATACAAAAATATAATGAAACAGAACACTCCGTTACAGGTTTTGCACCAAAATATTTACTGGATGGTACAAATGTCAGTATTCTACCAAATGAATTCAAAACGATGGAAAAGGAAGACAAGTGGATTGCTGATAGAAGATTGGCATTAGAGAATACAATAAAATCTCATGAGTATAACAAGAAAATATTTGATAGAAATAGAAAAATGCAAGAATTTAATGTAGGAGACAGTGTATATGTAGAAAATGGAAATAGACTGAATAGAAAGAAATTAGACGAATTAAAAATAGGCCCTTTCAAAATAATAGAGAAAATATCGAATTCCATTTATAGGATTGATACAGGCAACAGAAAAACAGAATCAACATTATTTCATATAACAAAATTGCAACCTGTCATAACAGAGGCTGAAGAAGATGAAGGAGATGATAATGAATATGAAGATGACTTATAAGTACATTTTACAGATATATTGCTTAGAATTTTCGCTCTTAGGGGGGGAGATGTAATGAAATGAGTGACATTTCATTCATTTGAATTTGCCGCGCTTCGCGTATCAGCTGTCGCGTATCTATGATATTGATCTGTGTCGATGATTTAAAATGGCGAGGGACACTGAAATTGTTGTGTGCATTTTTGTCGTAATAAAAACTCATAGAAAGAATGTGATTGAGGACTCGAGATATAGTGAACTTTAAATGTCGTTTCTTTGTTATTTCAGGGAAACAATTTGTGTTTAATTTTGGAGATCCTCAATGTATTATAAGTATAAAATAAAAATGGGAAATGCTTTCCAAAAAACCAACTTCAATTGCCACTACAAAGAGTGAAATAATTTTTATTTAAATTTTAAGGTACCTACACCAATTCGAAGTCGGGCGATTGTCTATGACTTCGTCATTTCTTCGCACATCAAGTAAGAAGGACTATTAGGGATTGTATGAAACATTGCCCGACTTCGAATTGGTGTAGGTACCTAAAATTTAAATAAAAATTATTTCACTCTTTGTAGTGGCATTTGAAGTTGGTTTTTTGGAAAGCATTTCCCATTTTTTTTCAAAACATAATATGTTATTCTGGTTTGGGTTGGGAGTGTCGACACGGATTTCATAACGTCCAGAATCTGACGTGTTTGAATAGATTCTTATTTTTGAAAATCTTTTGCAATTTCTACGCTACAAACTAGGATGGAAAGTTATGTAATTTCATTTAAAGTTGAGTAATATTGTGAAACTATTATTTTCCAGCATTATTTGTGTAGGTTAACCTACCTGTGCAGAATATATTGCGAGCTTTTCCACAAATAACATTAATGAATACGAAAGTATGTTAAAACTTGATACGGAATCTACGGTTGCTAGCAAAGTTTCGTTTGAACAATAACAAAAACAAGGAGACCTGCTTCACAGAACAATGTTCTCGTATGCTAAGGAACAACAAAGGAGATACGATTTCGGAATCATAGTGAAAACAGAAACAGATCAAACAGATAAGGATTTATGTCCAATTGTTGGAGCTATAAAAGTGTCGTCATTCCTCAGCGGGTGCCGACGAGTACGACTTGGAGTTAGGACACGAGAGAAATCTAGGCAAATAGCGTACTATAGTGCGAGCGAGTTTGTAGATGTACATCGTATCTGCCGCTGATATTTTCAGTATTGTAGATTTAGATCGGCATTTGCCCTCTTCCTATTTATGGATATCGGCGTTTGAATATCAGAAAATCCTTCATTAAGCTTTCAAAGAGATGTGAAGCAATTCCAAATTCTAAGTGTCTAGATCTTTCTTCTTTTTACTGTACCGGCAATAGGACTGTGATAATGATTAAGTAGTGTTTGTTTTTATTGAAAAACGTTACGCGACTTCCAAGATTTTTAACTGATGTTATACGACTGTCCAATACCCATATCAGTAGCAATGCATGCCAGGATAGGATGCTCTCCGTAGTCTGCACCGCGCTTGGTATCAGACATTGCCAGTAACGTCTTTAGCTGCAGTTACCGTCACACAAACAACAACAGAACAGTTATTGTTAGTTTTGTTACAGTTATAAAGATGCTGAATTGATTTGATTTGAAGTATTTTATGGCACAGTATCTTGACTTGACTGATGGTGGCACACATACAGTTGGACTTTTCAAAAACATTCTTACCACCTATTTTTCTTATTTCCATTCTTATTTCCATAATATGAGTATCAACCGCATATTATTTTCATTGTTGCAGGAGGGCTGTTTTCCTTGGGCAAGGTGCTCAACTTCTTCCCGGTGGGAGGCGAGCGGGAGTGCCGGCCCTCTGAGTTCACGATCGCGCGCGCCGGTATCTGCCTCAAGACATACGACTGCCGACAGAGGGACGGCAAGGCGGCGGGCGACTGCGCGCATGGCCTCGGAGTATGTTGCGTTTGTAAGTAGTTCTCTCTGGAAAAGGTGCCCAACTTTTTACCGGTGGAAGGCGAGCGAGTGCCGGCCTTCCGAGGACACGATCACGCGCGCCGGCATCTGTCCCACCCAATACGACTGCCGGCAGAGGGACGGCAAGGCGGTGGTGCTCAACTTACTGCATGTGTGCTTACGTGCGTATGTAGCTACTATCATAGTGTGCACTGTGCACACATAACAAAGGATTTTGCGAATTCTCTATATAAGTTCAAGCGCGAATCGACGAGCGAACTAGGGAATAATTGCGTTAGTAATCTAAAATGTAACGTTCCATACCCTATTGTAAAGCCCCGAAGCAGTTTAACTTTCTCGTTTCCGATACAAAACGAATAGACGCCTAGAATGGAAGTTTCTAGTCTATAAACAATTCAACTGTGACAGGTCGCGGTGGACGGTAGCGGCAAAATATTAACATCGGTTGTACATCTGGGTACCATAGCAACATCGTCGGCTTCCTGTGAAAACATGCGAAGTCGAGCAGTTTGATGATAGCTTAATCGTTCAAACTTCTTCCTCTTACGGGGTTTGAGGTTCGAATTCGGTCAAGCACCTTCACGTGTCTTCTACGAGCAAGATGTTCACGTAATACGCATGCCCCTGTTAGATGCAGTGCGTTCCATAATTCTGCATTGCACTACAAAGTCTACACTGCGCTCATCCTCTTGAGACATCGGTTCTTGAGTCTCATTTTGCCCAGTAATTGCGTCGGCGCACGCCGTATAGTGCCCTTCAAACCGAACTACAGTAAGTATGATATTATTACTGTTTCTCCGTAGAATAACTGACACTGCGGTGGTACCTTTCTGGACAAACTCTGTAAGAATCTTCCAACCACCGTGAACGGTGACACGTCTAGTGCGTTTTAGAAAACAATCCAGAAGAGCTTCTTCAGAAGAGCGTGTGTGTCACTTGCGTGAAGTGAATCTGTAGTCATCTTGAGGAAACCTGTAACCCTGAAAGTTGATCACAATGTTTTCAATGGTGTGGGAAATCTGCCAACTCGCACTTGGGCAACTTGTGGTATCTAAACCCCTCTCATTCGAGAAAGACAATGGGGTCTTACACTACTTTTGAATTTGATAAAAAATATTACTTTATTATAAACTAGGATAAAAATAATAACGTGCAGTGAAAGAAATATTAAAATCCAACGAAGATTTACAAAGTTATAGGCATTTAAACTTTGGAGTGGGGGGATCTTCTATCCCTTTCTCGCAAAACGAAAATTTGTATGAAGCCGCACGAAGCTACTATGGCATTGGTACGGTGTGACGTCACAATGTCATGTTGCTATCTCTGTCTAATCACAAATCTTTAAATGCTTATAACTTTTTTGTTATTTGATCGATTTAATTAGTTCTTTCAGTGCACGTCATTATTTTAATTCTACTTTTTAATAAAGTAATAAAAAAATTGGAGTCAAATACCCTATTGTGCAGTGCGTATTGAATGCGTAATAAATCTTAGAACGAGGCATTGTTTTGTGTACTACATAGCCCACTTTCCGGACTAGCTGTAGTAAATGATTGCACTGGGAGATCGTAAAGGTGATTGATAAATAGGTACTTAGTAGTTAAATTAAATGATTGAAGTTTTAGAACTATACCATTAAAATACCCATTAATTTAGAGGTAAAATAGATTTTGTAGGTGTATTATAGTATCATAGAGGTGTACCCGGGTGACAGACTTATACAGAAAGTTGTAAAAATTGACCCCATAATAAAATATGTGCAACTTCAAGCGTCTAGTCTGTCAGTGTATCACAGTCGATTATTCCAGTAATAGTACAGCTCCTTAGCTTAAAACTCAATCCCATCCGGAAGAAAGCATGAAACTTGGCATGCATTTAGGTCTAGAAGTAGTACCGCTTCGAGAAGTTTTATTGTTTCCCCCTCTCCTCCCTATTTTTTTCCTAAATCGTGTTTTTTATTTTAATTTTCACGAAAACTGTCAAAGCTTCGAAAAAACTGACAATAGACGAAGTGTTCCATATTAAATTATCTACAAAGCCTTCAAAATTCCTCCCTTAAAAGTTTCTTTAAAATTATGCTTACACTATCAGACGCTCGCGGCTTCGCCCGCGTGAATATTGGTTTTTCACAAATCCGGCAGGAACCAAGTATTTTTTCGAACAAAAAGTAGCTTATGTGTTAATTCTTTAGTTATAATTTGTATTTATTAATTTAAATTCAGGATATAATATATCTCCATTTCAAATTTCAGCCAAATTTCAGTCAAAAAATCTAACTGCCCGCTTTTGGATCCGATCAAAAGGAAGTACTCGTAGGTGGTAAAGATGGCGCAGAGATGCGAGATTTATTATAAAATACATTAATAAATAAAAAGCCTTGATTGTTTTCAGTCTTGTAACCCTGGGTTGTTTACAGTCGAGGTGACCTGCGGCGGCGTGGTCCAGAACAACCTGACGTACTTCATGTCTCCTCGCTTCCCGGAGCTGTGGACCGGCGAGCAGAACTGCTCCGTGCAGATAGAGAAGACGCACGCTGGAATCATGCAGCTGAGGATAGACTTCGTGCACTTTACTATCGTGAGTAATCTTTGGTGTTTGTGGAAACTGCCTTCATGCCTGAGAGCAAAAGCTGACTTGGGGGCGTAGTGCAAAACAACCCAACGTACGTCATGCCTCCTCGCTTCCCCGAGCGACCGAAGAGAAGAGAAAATTATCACGCACTGAACATAATGGTGTGTTCTCAGACGTACAGGTTTCCTCACCATATTAAAACAAGTAATAATTTGTTATCTCAAATGCACAACACACATCTAAATATGCAAATTCAATACTTTCATAATTTATAACAGGGATTTTATTTTGCAGGGCCAACCAAATCGTCTAACCGGGGCATGCGACGAAGATGCCATGGTGCTGGGAGAAGGAGCAGCCAACTTTACTCTGTGTGGTCAAAACCACGGACAACACGGTAAAGGGCTGGTGCATAAGCCTGAAATGAAACTTTAGAACTGATGTCTCAGAATAATGAATAAAACAGTGCGTTGTGTGTGATTACAACGCAAAGTGGTGGGACGCACATGGGCAGGAGTATCACGTTACATCTCGTTTTCGTGTATTTTCAGTGTACTATACCCTCCCAAGCGCCAGCGAGACACGCGAGGCGGGGGAGTTGCCTCGCACCAAGTCCATCCCTCTCGTGATCAGCATGCGAGGCAGCGACATGCCGCGGCTGTGGCTGCTGCGGCTGGCGCAAATGCCGCTCGCGCAGTCCTCGCCACACAACTGCTTGCAGTTCCACGTCGAAAACAATGGTGAGCACAGAGAGTTCCTCCACTACGTTAGCAAAAGGACACTTATGTCTGTATTGTTTTGTGCCACTCGCTGAATGAGATCTTAAAACAATGAGGTTAGAATCAAGGACAACTCTGACTTTCTTAGCCACTATACCACTTGCTTGGCGGTGAAGGAAAATATCACAAGGAAATGCATACCTGAGAGTTCACCATAATTTTCTCAAACATTTGCGAAGACTGCCCCGCGCTTGGCCAGTGTGATGGCTAGAGGTGTTAAAATTACTTTAATACTATTGAGAATTGGTCTTGATAGTGCAGAACCCCTTAGCGTTAGTCCGACTTGCATTCAACGATCAATTTTTGCTTTGTTCAGGCACCATAAAAACCTTCAATTACGCTTCCAACGGTCGCCATCTTGCCTCGCAGGAGTACAGGGCATGTGTAAGAAGAAACATCGGCTTCTGCTCCATACGATATACGCCGTGCGATAATCGCTCTTTTCGCATTGGACCCAGAGGCGATAGTCCATTGGGCACTTTAAGTAAGTCAGTTTCATCACTATTTGAAAATTACAGTAATGACCAGTAGAACTATTGTCAGAATGCGGTTAAACATATCAAATAATTCTAAGTATGGATTTAAATTCATTCAGCTGGAGGGCGAGGTTTGGGTCCAATATTTCTTTCCATTCCAAGTTTTTAAGACCCGAAGGTATTGTACAAGACTCCAAAATTATACTGTAGTAGCCAGTAGGGTCAAATACCCACGGCTCCAACGGGATGAATTTGCAACCAGCGTGGATAATACGTACAAAATATGCCTTATCCCGTTTCCGCTTCCTTTCCCCATCTTTATGTTATCTAACCGCTACTCAAAATACCAAATCTAAAGAAGACAAAATCCCTTACCCTGTTGCAAAAATTTAGGTTGCTGATGATGTACAAATATTGTTTGTAAAGGTTCAGATCCAATGGATCAAGTGCCGGTAGATGACGAGCAAAGCCAGGACGACGAGGAAGGCTCGGGTTCAGATCCACAGATAGAAGAAACTTCATCGCCACCTCCACAACCTAGTTTGATGGCTAGAGTAAGTTCTTTAATGCACCTTAGTCTGGTTTGGAGTAGTTAGTTGAAAATGCTAAAAATAATTAAAGATCCAGAGGAATTTACTTAATAGGTGATAAGGTGAACTTAGTACCGAAATCAGAAGAACATAGAAGCTTCAATCAAGCTCTGTCTTCCACCACTTCGTACTGCCGTGCTATTCTGCAAAAATACTTAAAGCAGCGACGAGCGTACATCTCTGCATCTATGAATTTGTCAGTTGTAAAAGAGTACAATTTTGCATGCCATCTTTGGCTTGGCAGCTGTCTGGCAGCTGTTTCAGAGATGGACATTTTGTAGAATAGCACTGCTGATCGATTATATCGAGTGCTTGTTAGTGTATGGAACTCTAGTATTGGGACATACTTGCATAATTTCCGTAGTTGAAACTTCGATGATTGGCGTTAGGTATCTTACGCCAACCGAATACCTACTACTCGTTAGGCTCAGTTTCCACCAAAGCGGAGCTGTGTTTGAGTAACAAATCAGATCTTGTCATTTTGAGAGTGTGTTAAGAATTTTAAAGTATTTGTGGGTAAAAAAAATTCTTCTTTATTACCAACTTTTACCTGAGTACATACTTTGTAACTTAATATATAATATTACCAATAATAATAATAGATGCAATAGATATCTAATTAATAATTAAAACGAATAATATGTAAAAAAATGTACTATCCCTAGAATAATTTATTTAGTTAATTCAATAACATCCTCATAATTTGCTTTGAACTAAATACCCCTGTATGTCATATTTCTATCATTTCTAACTAAAATAAATAATAACTACCCCGCCATGCACTCATTTTCTAGTAGCTCCCATACAACCCCGTAGCTAGCTAACCCCTAACCCCTAAACAAACAGATCTGGAGCTTTATCTGGCCGTTTGGCGGGCAGAGGGCGCTGGGGAGGTCCTTCTGGAGCTGGTCGCCGTACATGCAGCACTACAGCGAAGAGAAGCTCAAATACTACGGCTACGGAAACTACCACGGCAGCGGGTTCGGTCGACAGAGGTGCACCGACCGCGTCACTATACCGTGCGAGAATGAATACTTTGTGTCGGTGAGTTGGATTTTTTTCCCTTTTATTAGAACCTTCTACATAATATAGAACAGAAACTGACACTACGGTGTCTACCCGGACGAGCTTCGCAGGCAGAGTCATATCACCAGTAAAATTTTCCGGCAGTCCCACTTTAGGGTGCGAGATCGCAGAAGTTTTATGGCAGCTCCCAATATTCAATCTATCCATGGTTTGCCTTACTAGAGTCAGAAATTGGACGTAATTTGTATGGAGCTTATGTCACAATGCTATCTCTAGTAGGGCAAATGGAAGATAGATAGAATATTGGGAACCGGCTTTAGTGCTATGTCTTGCTGTCAACCACACAAACCATAGGTACTGTTGCACAATAGTAAGAATCATCATTATAGAATCTATCCACAACCTGTTGTGGATTACCGACTCAGTTATATCTCAGTGTTTCCATGTCTTCCAGTCCGGCTACCTCAGTCCGGGAGTCTGCGACCCACATCACTGCGGCGGCACCTTCTGTCCGGGGCTGAGCGCGCAGGACTGCCGAGTGGACACCTCCATCACCCCCTTTGCGGTGTCCGTGCACTTCGGGCCGCCCACCATCAAGCCGAACCCCGAAGACAACATTGGCATGTGCCTGCGCTACACACAAGTGCCGTGCGACTCCTGAACCCGTGTAGTAAAGTCCGTCATGTCCGGGCGTTTGCAGGAATGCCGCGTGGATACCTCCATCACGCCCTTCGCGGTGTCCGTGCACTTCGGGCCGCCCACCATCAAGCCGAACCCCGAAGACAGCATTGGCATGTGCCTGCGCTACACACAAGTGCCGTGCGACTCCTGAACCCCTGTAGTAAAGTCCGTCGTGTTCGGGCGTTTGCAGGAATGCCGCGTGGACACCTCCATCACCCCCTTTGCGGTGTCCGTGCACTTCGGGCCGCCCACCATCAAGCCGAACACTAAAGACAACATTGGCATGTGCCTGCGCTACACACAAGTGCCGTGCGACTCCTGAACCCTTGTAGGAAAGTTCGTCGTGTCCGGGCGTTTGCAGGAATGCCTCGTGGACACCTCCATCACCCCCTTTGCGGTTTCCGTGCATTTCGGGCCGCCCACCATCAAGCCGAACCCTGAAGACAACATTGGCATGTGCCTGCGCTACACACAAGTGCCGTGCGACTCCTGAACCCTTGTAGTAAAGTCCGTCCTGTCCGGGCGTTTGCAGGAATGCCGCGTGGATACCTTCATCACCCCCTTTGCGGTGTCCGTTTACATCGGGCCGCCCACCATCAAGCCGAACCCCGAAGACAACATTGGCATGTGCCTGCGCTACACACAAGTGCCGTGCGACTCCTGAACCTGTGTAGTAAAGTCCGTCTGTTCGGGCGTTTGCAGGAATACCGCGTGGACACCACTGTCAGGTTCGCCTGATAGTGTGTTAAATGTTAATGGGGATGAGTAAGATCCGGACACGAAAGTTCAAATTTTATTTAGTTTTTCGCTAAAAGTGGGCTAATTATATATCGTAGGCTTATGACAATGAGTTTGCGAGCATAACATTTATGCATCTATTTTTAATAAAAACTCTGCTCAACAATACCCATTTACTTCATGTTGGTTCCCGATAACTCAAAATCTGGGAAACTGCAAAAAATATATCTTTCGGGAACCAATATGAGGTGTGTGGGAATTTTCGAGCAAAGTTTCTTTAAAAAACATGTAGATGCATTATGCCCGCAAAAATCATTGCCAGAAACCTACAATAAATAGTTAGTGTATAATATTTGCGAAAAACTAAATAAAATTTGAATTTCGTGAGCTGGTACGGCGTGATCTGTATTAATGCCAAAACAAGGTTTTCATTGGTTGATAACCATACTTCTCTGATTTATGGACTGCGTACATTTACCCATGATCTGACATCGATTTTTACATTACGCCATCAGGGGTCTACTTAAAGTATTGTATTAGTGCCTGTCGTTATAGTCAGGATTGGTGCTAATTATTATATATCTAATTCAGTTGAGACATTGCATTTTGCCATGTTATTAATACTAATATACTGAGTTATTGTAAAGAAATTCAAAAATGGACTTATACTAATTTAATCGCAAGACTACATACATTTTTTTGACACTTTTTGTGTTTAAATTAGTACTTACATTTTTGAATTTGTTTCGAACAACTGAGGGTTAGACTTTGTAAATATTAGTTTTGTACCATAGAGAAAAATTAGTGTTTATTAAAAAATGTGTAAGTATGTATAAAATCTATTTATTATAGTTATTTATTACTAATATGGTTAAAAAATATGAATAAAAATCTAGCGTTTTTAACATTGGTAGTTGTTTTCTTTAATATCCTTTTAACTGTGGAAAGAACATGTCTATTGTGTGTAGGGAAGCCTTATTACTTACTTAGGTACATAAATATCACGTTTCCTAACATCCCAAGCAAAAGTCCAACAGTAGGGAAAATTCCAAAAAGTAACTGAATAATTACATGTAAAGTCTACGGTAATTGTAGACCCACATTTACATGAAAACACTAATTTCCATTTTCCTAAGCTTTCTTTTATCGTTTGTATAATTAAAAACCAGACGGTCTCTTACATTTAGTCTGAGAGTAGATGACCGATATCTTAAAAGTAATCTATAATTCAAAAGTTCGCGTCTATTACATTGTTATCGCAAATAATTAAACATTTTTATTACGTTTGTTTTGCAATCGAGTTTAAATTGAGACATTTGCCACGTAGGGGTAAATAACTCAGGGAATAATAAAAGTTCGTGGATAGTTGTGCCGGTATAAAATTGATAAATACCTACCTATACTTAAATGTCATGTGTAAGTCTAATGACGAGTTGCAAATGTAAAAAAATCAACGAAATTTTGACATTTCTCGCGATTTTTAACTAGCATTCAAATTTTTTCGTGCAACTGAGTGTCGTGTAGTACCTATGATAAAATATGTAGCTTAACGTAACTTTGGAAAGAAAAGATTGCGATTTCATATTATATTTTAATTTTGTCACATTTTCAATCCTTAGATCATATTATTTTTGGGTAATTTATCTTTTTTGTGCACATTACGAAATATGGATTTTTTGTGTTTACGACGAAGTATAACTAGGTTTCACAAATGAGTGTAAGGATAGGCTGGTATTGCAAAAAATTGGTGACTTGCTCTTAGAGTATAAAAACCCAGGTGCCTTGGTTTATTTGCCTAAGTTAATTGAGTAAACAGGTTAACAGCAATGTTCCGCGCAAATTGCTGGATTCACAAGATTGCTACAACCATTTTGATGCGGTTGAAACGTAATGATTTTTTTTGTATCCTGCTACGTTGACGATGGGCACGTATATTGGACCTAGTTTGTCATCATCAGCTCATATTGACAGTGACGCTTTTGATCCCTCTTGCATTATGTGAAATCATCTCAAGTAACGCACTCAACTGTTGAGTACTGAAAAAACCATATAAAAAAGAACTCATGTGTTTATATTTCACAAGTCTTATAAAAATACATGAAGACAAGAGTTCCGCGATCTTAGAAGCTCTCTCTATACGGTATACCTATAACCTCGCAGTTAAGTTTGGTCCCTGGAGTAAAATCGCCATTTTCTCGGACGCTTAAGCAATTCCTTCGCAGAATTTAGTTTCTTTGTAGGATCGGTTTAGGTTAAGCATTTTTATGGCCATCCGGAGTTAGAAACCCTGAATTTATAAGCAAAACGTATTCATCGTTATCGTATTCATTAGCAAATTCTGCTCCCCGATTGGCAAGTTGAAACACCGTGGGGCAGCGTTAATACAATTTTTCATTTCGGAAAAATGCATCCGCTAATCCTATTAGCGCGAGTCACGAGCGGTACTGGGTTCTAATCCGCGTTGAGCTATCGCCGCTGCAAGTGCAGGGACGCTTCTTACGAGGTCATTAATTATAAGTTAAAAATTTAAGTGCTACAAATAATTTATGAGAATTGTCAAAATTTCATAATTTTTTTAACATTGATTTTATTTTGTATCGTACTGTATGTAACCTCGGGTTAAAACTTAACATTTTATTCTTGCATACACTTGTTTTAGGGTTCCGTATTGAATATTTCTCGTTACAATGGAGAAATGCGGATTAACCTCTCTGCGCCAGGGAAATTTTCCAACCACCAGACACACCACCAGTTTAGAAATTATAAAATTATGGAAAAGTGGCCCCAATCTCGAATCCCACGCGCTCTCTGCGCCAGGGAAATTTTCCAACCACCAGACACACCACCAGACCAGACCTCAGCCAATTTAGAAATTATAAAATTATGGAAAAGTGGCCCCAATCTCGAATCCCACGCGCTCTCTGCGCCAGGGAAATTTTCCAACCACCAGACACACCACCAGACCAGACCTCAGCCAATTTAGAAATTATAAAATTATGGAAAAGTGGCCCCAATCTCGAATCCCACGCGCTCTCTGCGCCAGGGAAATTTTACAACCATCAGATCAGACACACTACCAGACCAGATCTCAGCCAATTTAGAAATTATAAAATTATGGAAAAGTGGCCCCTAATCTCGAATCCCACGCGCTCTCTGCGCCAGGGAGGTCGTTAAAAATCCTCTACCCCTGAGCCAGGAGAAAATCATCTTCAGGAAATCTGAAACTCCCCTTGTCTACATTATTAACGGAAACTCTGTGAAATTTTACCTAAGATGTCTTGTCCAGTTTGGACTGGGTGAGGGCGAGACAGAGTGAGTGAATGAATGAACGAATCAAGACTTTTCTTAACATTTATATTGAAGAAGGTGAAGCAAGCCCACGCCTGTCGCCTCTACGAGTCCAATATCTTCCAGTGTAGTGCGTTTCCGCTCCGCTGCATTTCTGGTTTCAATACATAAATAGAAACGCGGTTCCGATACTTGGGGCGGAAAATGTGACTTTTGAATGGCGTCTTACATTTCCAATGAAAAGAGACATTTCTTGCGCCAACTCTTTGAAAATTTTATATATCAAGAAGCGTCGGAAATATTTTGAATGACAGGACAGGTATTTATGATTTTGCTGGTATTTCCACTTCTTGTACTCGTAAAATGTTTCATTTTTGTTAAAGTAGCAGACCTAAGATTTAGCAAAATCGTTTTTAAATCTATGCTTAGTAAGTAAGTAGTAGTAGTAGTAGTGCTAAGTACGAGTTTAAAGTGATCCTTCGTAAAATATGAAGATGTTTTTCGATTTATAAAGAAAAAAAGACGTGTGGCAAACGGAGACTGCCGCGGTAAAGCTATTGCATAGCATTTTTTATCAACTGATTTTTTATCAACTTGTAACTAACGAAAATAACCTGAGTGGGGGGCACTCAGGTTATTTTCGTTACGATATTTCTGGATTCGGTCTCCACGCTCAGGGACCGCGATAGAGCGGGCCGGTCGGAGTGGGGGGGGTGTTGGGTTATTTTCGTTACGGAATTTCTGGATTCGGTCTCCACGCTCAAGGCCCGAATAGAAGCTATGTAATAGCTTAAAATTATCTTTTTTTTAAAAAATGATTTCTTTCCAATTCTAAAAAGGACTGACATGGCGGTGTATTGATAGTAGGGACAAACAACAATAATAGTGTTGCGATAGATAGGACTTATCTAATAGGTACCTTTTGAAAAATCATAGATTTTACTGTCGTCAGAAATTCTAACATCACCAAAAGTTATTTTGGTATGACATCACCGACACCATAAGGCCAGGCATGATGACGTCATGGCCACGTGACACGTCCAAACATTTGGTATACCACCAACTTTTGTGCACTGATCCCAGCGGCTCGTTAGCTCAGAGGTTAGAGCGCCCATTTAATGCATTAATAGAGGTGGTCGGGGGTTCAAATCCCTCACGAGCTGTTTTTTTTATATTGACCTTTATGAAAAAATTGATATTAGTTATTATTGGTAATGATTCTAGTCGGAGGTTTGTTATTTGCTTGAATAGGTAAAACATGAAGAAACCTGCGGGAGGTCCTGGGGAGCGATTTTATAATAACCAGCATTCCAGTGCGATCCTGTGTAGCATCCATTAATAAATTACATACCAACCCTTTCCATATTAGTATAGGTTTAACCGCTGCATTGCTAGTTTTTCATTTATTTATTATTATCAAATCAAAATACAATGCATAAGCTTAGTCCTAAAACACCGAAAAACATAGTTTGTCCTCAGTAGGTATAAATTATAACGATTGGGTATTAATTATTTACATATACTACTATTAATTAATTAATTCATACATTGCATCATGTGTACACTGCTAGAAATACAATAATTAGTTCTCAAAGTGCAAGCAATAGCGTGGACATGAGACCCTGTCAGGGTACAGCAGTGCAATTTTATCCCCTAGGTATCTATATATCTACTAATACTATTACTGCGAGTTTGTAGTTCAGCACTAATTTAAATTATGTAAAAAGAGTACTTTTTGTATACCTACCAATGATGGAAGATGCATATTAATAACTTCAGCTTCCCTACAGCAATTGTCAACAATCTCTAGGGAGGATCGAATTAGTATACAAACACGGTAGGCACAAATTCCAGTACCAATAAAACGTTTGATCTGCAAATGTTGTGAACATTGTTTCCTAATCCCGTTGTTTGCTACAACCTACAATGACTATACTAATCTAGATATTTATGTAATAAAAAGAGTCCGACGCAATTTGAGAACTTCTTTTTTTGAAATCGGTTTTAAAGGTTAGAATATTCCTAAAAAAATACAGATTCATTATCCTGGCTAAATACAAAGGATTCCTTTTAATCCGGAAATCCACGGTTCCCGAGGCATTTGTGAAAACCCGAAATTCATGTGGCGTAGCCGCTACGTTAGAAAAAAAATGCGCCTGAATAAAAAAAAATAGCAAAAAAGAAGTAAGTACGTAGCTCTTACTTTCCGCAGGAACCGCTTGTTTTTCGGATAACAAATAGCCTGTCCTATATAAGATAGTGTTATAATCTAACAGGAACACGCATATATAGGTAGGAGGTAGAAAAACCCACTTTATCCGCGCCATAAAGAATCTAAATAATGGCGCATAAATATCTAGAACACTCTATCGCTTTCAATATTCGCGCGTTGTGGCGATATTTTTATGGACCGTAATTTTAAGTTTTTTTGGTAGGGAGAGATATCCGTGTGTTAGAGGAAACTTATGTTACCAAGCGTAAAATTAATAAGCGGTTTTTTTATTCTTAAATGGTATTCGTAGTAACCGATAATTCTAAGGAGGTTCCGGGTTTGAACTTGGTAAGGTGAGGACGTGCGAGTGACCAGATCCATATCCCTAAGCGCTCCAGTGCGATGCTGTGTAACCCAATAAGCTTACCCCTTCCAAGTGAGCATAATCACATCTTCATGATGAAGACCTTCATGATCACTTACCATCAGATGAAATTCGATCCGAGTAATGAATGATCCGCGTTATCGAAGGATCACAATTAAGTATGCGCCTATTTCTTTAATGGAATGTTGAAAGTACAAACACTCGAAATCCACTCGGCCGAAGTCGAAGGTAAAACCTAGGCCTAACCTGAAAAAAGGAAATCAATAACAAATTGAAGAATATAAATTTGTAATTATATAGTTTAACAGCAATTACCTTAATCAAATTAATTTCATTAAACAATATAAAACGAAAATTTTCACGCTACGAGATGAAATCGGAAACGTAAATAATACAATAAGTAAACTACCAACAGGAGTGGAAAGGAGGATCCTAAACCTCCGCCAATATGGATAAGATCAGTCCATACTCATTAATACGTCTTCATAATATCACTATTTACAGCGTGTTATAATCAACGATGAACACCGCCTAAAAATGTGTTTCTCTCCAGTAGGCTTAAGTACTTAATGAAGAAGCTGCATAATTAAATATCTCGGACTACGAGTACGGAATTTAATCGAAACAACAGAATTAATGTTGCGATTAATCCCGTTAACGTATTTCGACATGCAATTAATTCGTCACGATAAATAAATAATATATTGTATCCCGAAGTAAAATCTATAAAATTATCGAGGGAAAATCCCGTACTCACTATAATTATTATAGCATATAGTTAATTGTTATTTTTGGTTTTGGTTTGATAATCTTAATATATATAAATCTCGTGTCACAATGTTTGTCCTCAATGGACTCCTAAACTACTGAACCGATTTAGTTCAAACTTCGTGAATATCTGTCATTTGGTCCAACTTAAAAGATAGAATAGTTTTTATCCCACGTGGACGAAGTCGCGGGCATCAGCTAGTAATAATATGTAATCCAAAAACGCTCCGAAACTGATTTTTGATAACTGGCGTAGTTTTTTTTAGTAAAAAAGTAGTAAAACGTATCCCAAAAAAAAAGATTTTTCTGTGATATTTTCCCGCAACGCTGTCGCATCCACCAACGTAGTCGTAAGATCCAGAAAAAAATAAAACTCAAAATAAATATATTTATAGAAAATATGTAACCTTTTTACAAGGCTTAACGGCAAGGCATCCAAAAGGCTTCCCATAGCTCCATACATAGTCGACGTATCAAAGACGCGTACGAAGCGGTTTGATACTTCGTTCCTGATTCAAATCAAGAGTGAATAGGCAATAACCTTTTCTATTCACTATATAAATATCCTAGTCAAGCGCGATCCACCTTAGACTGTATCATCACTTTCCATCAGCTGGTGTGATGACAGTCAAGCGCTAGCCTATATTTAAAAAAAATGTAAACTATACAGAAAAATATACCGTCTTGACTATGTAGAATGCAAATCGGCCGCTTGCCCAAGTTCTCGAACGCTTCACTCCTAAGTTCGCTTCACAACTTTGCTGCACTCAACTCCACAACTCGCAAGTTGGTGCGGAGTGCTGTGAACTTGCGAGTACCTGCTGCCATCTTGCAAGAGAACAGCTTTAACTTTTAATACGGATTCAACCCATTTACGAACAACGAACTCGAGCAAAAAAACTGTATTTATCGGATAACGGTTGTAGCCGTGGTAGCCTTGAGTAATATTATGTATTCCGTGCAGTAGGTAATTAGCAGGGAATAGCATCCTGGTTGACCGGGCAAACGTTATTTTGCCATATAGGAGTATGAAACATAACTTACGAACTCATTCTCAGACCATCCTACCAAATGACAACAAAAAATTTGTCAAGCCATTTCGGAGATGTCATTAAAATCGGTAAAGCACTTTTGGGGAAATTTGATTACAAACACTATGATACGATAATTATTTAATATTATGTTAGAAGATTACAATTTAAGTGCTTACCTAAAGTAAGGGAACGAAAAGGTTCGTCAATTTTCAAACAGATTCGTTTGCACTAGTCGATTGTTTTGGTATGTTGACATTATAGAATCTTACAGTACTAGTGCAAGCGAAAATCAACACTAAGGTGACGAACCTTTTCATTCCGCGACTATACATAGTCATAGTAAATAATTACTGAAGAAGTAAAAATAAATAATTAAATCACCTATCAAAATTAGGTGATTCAAACGTCGCCATCTTGGAGCGCTTTCTATGACGTCACCGTCCACTCATACAATCGTTCAATACTGAAATCAACACGTGTCGGTTGTCGGACGTCGGTTAGGCGATGGTCAAACGGCCATACTGTACAGCACAACAAGTTCATCGTTGATTGGTCAACTTTAAAATAACAAGCGAAGCGAGCTTACCCTTGTAATGAATCTGGGGACATGTTACGCCGGAACTGTACTAATTCATGCGGATTAACAATCAAACGGGTTTCGATCTAATTGAATATGTAACCGAACGAGATTTAACAAGCGGTATTGGGGGATCTAGCTAATCGGCTTTTAGACCCGTAATAAGTTTTTGACGACCTCCCTGATGCAGTGGTCTGATTCGAGTGTGAGGTCGCTGGTTCGATTCCCTCCATGGGTTTCTTTAGAGTTTTATCATTTCTAAATTGGCTCTGGTCTGGTCTGGTGGCTTCGGCCGTGACAAAGACTACCGTCAAGCGATGTAGCGTTTGCGGTGCGATGCGGTGTAGAAACCGTCAGGTTAGTTTACCGGCGGTAAATAGCTCACCTACAGTACTTACCCCTTCCAAGTTAGTACGAAGACATCTCCGGCTACATCGTCACTAACCATCAGGTGAGATCGCAGTCATGGACTAATTTTTTGATGACTAAAGTAAAAAACTCGTCAAGGAACATTAATTTTGTACGTATTTCATTATCAGTTTCAACCACAACTGCCTTTCAAAAAAAGAAGGTTTTGGCCACATTGCACCACGAGTGCGGTATGGTAGGTGTCACACACGTTTACACAAGTATAATGCAAAAGCTAAGAATGTTTTCATTCACTACTAAACCTCTAAAATTAACTTGAATCTTATATATTACTTTAAATTTCTCTGGAAGAAATGATTGACCGTGTTTTTTGTGTTTGTCTGCAAATCCCAGTAATAATTAAATCTTTCTCCTTACAGTATTACTCAATTTTAGCCTCATCAAATTAGTATAGTTTGCACTACAGAATTGGCACTAACAGCAGAGTTTCTTGACACTTCTTCTCGGTGCTGCTTTTTGAACTTGACGGTAGAGTTTCTTAATGCATGTAAGTTAGGCCTACGTAAAAATGAAATTTCCATTTTCGTTTTTTGCTGAAAGTGATAGGTACATATTCTTAAAAAAGCCTGTAGGTACAAAGAAGATGAAAGAGAAATAAAATACCGATTGCTTGCGAATTAATAATGAAACAACAGCGAAACGCAATTAGAGACTCGATTTTCATTGCGAGGAGCGGTCTATAGGTAATTGCTTAGGAGCTAACCTAACGTACCTTCCTAATGATCGTTTTCCTATTTGAAAAAATAATGAATGTACTGTATTAACTTTAATTTTATTATCTGTTGCTTTTGTCAATTTGGGGTTTTGTATTCATACGGTTACCAATGGGACGGTTACTGAATTTCCGCTCTCAGTCAAAATTAAAAATTAAAGTAGGTAAATTGAAAACACGGTACAGAGAACTCAAAGAATATCCAATAGAGTCGTATTGCTTCTAAAGTTAAAATCATGATATTTGTAAGTAACATTATTTTGTATTGAATAACTAAAAGCCGGTGATAGGCATTACAAAATATTTAAAATGTTATTATTGAAGAGGCCCAGAAGTAATATTGAGGCTCAGATGATTTGCGTGTGCATAGTAAGGTATCAGTGCAAAGAACAATTCAAGCAAAGTTTACTTTTAGTACGAATGGTATAGAACGTTTCGTCTGCGAGTCCGACTCGCACTTGACTTTGGTTTTACTGTAGGATTATACGTGAAGATTTAATTGCTTTCGAATACGAAATACTTATAATTTACTTGATTACTATGTGCAATTTAGGTTGAATAAATGGGAAAACTAGCTGTCTGTTGCGCTCTCTGTCACACTCACGGACCCCAGATATATAATATCTGGGGCCTGTCCTGTTCCCTATATTATTTCCCGGCGGGCAGCGAGATATTTGGTCGTCTATAATAGTAAGTTAATAAATAATTAGGATACTATACTATACTAGTAAGTTAATAACTAGGTGGGCAGCGAGATATTGCGTCAGCTATAGTAAGTTAATAATTAGGATACTATGTAGGTCATACCGTTCTCAGAGACAGCTATAACAATGATTCCAATATGTAACAAGACCTTTGTCTGCGGGTATTATCAAAGGTTCCAATTCCGCAGGACAATAAACTCTCTCGGGGCTCCCGATCAAATAATATGTTATATATTGGGTAAACAAGAACCTATTGACTCGTACGTATATGTTCAGACCACATTCAGACTTTCATAAGTCAAGGTGGAATTAATAAACTTAGCTTTATGTACTCCCTCTTTCTAACTACATACCAACCTACATATAATTTTGTGAATTTCGCTATATATAAGCGAATTGAATTGAATCGAAATCTGGCATATAGCTCAAGTTCCTGGACATGGAATACAATAATAGTACCTAACGGTACAGAAGGTTCACTCCGCGAGATGATTTAAAGAAATAGCGATCCTAGCGCTGACACAAATAGTGCAATTCAGTTTGCAATAGCGCCTGGCACCGCCTCCGCTATGCACCTAAAGTTGTGCCTTCTTTTCTAATTTCTATCGCGTAACTTTATCTCTTTCGACGTACTAGGGCTACCTCGCAATCGGGTCTACGCAGCGCGTGAAAGAGACCGTACAAGAACTAACGCGCGCAAAATAGCCGGCGCGTGGCAGCCTTCTGAAATTGGTCAGCGTTAACGGCTACCTGTAGCGGTGTTGATCACGTGACAAGTGAACATGGCCTGCCTTGGAGTTCTAGCCATATTATGATATTCGACAGATGGAATGGAAATGGAAATTTAGAAAATGTACATACTCGTATTATGACTTAACTTTATTTCTTTCTCATGACGGACACTCTTATATAGGTACATTTGTTTTTCTGGTTATTTTATTTGTTTTTTCTTTATTTTTGTAATGGTGTACAATAAAGTATTTTCTATCTATCTATCTATCTTCATTTTTTGAATTTCGTTTCATTTCCATTTCATCGGATGGAAATGAAACGAAATTCAAAAAACGGATCGCAATGTCATATGGCTAGTTGCTGGTCTCATATACGAGTGTATGTGTGTGTACTATAAAGATATAGTCTAGTTACTAAAACCTCATTATCGACATGTAAACCGCTCTGCCGTAGCGTTTACCTGCAAGTTATCAAAGTTTATATCCCGCGCAAAGTTAAATAGCATCTGGTGACCGCCCTGCAGTTAGCGAAACTTCCCTGCAACCAAATGGCTACCTGTGTATGACTATACAGTGTGACAAGGCTATCTTCGCGCGTGGCCAAAATCTGAGCAAGGTGTAAGCGTGAATTAATAAAAAAATGTGAAAATTTATGAAATTCGTAAAAGAAAATTGGTCATTCTTAAGGTAGGTCTACACTAGGCGAATCGAGCACGAACTGAGCACGACGGAGCTGTTTCGCTGGGTCAAGTGTGGACGTACAACGAACCTACAACAATCACTGTCCTCCAATCCCTTTGAATTCGTCAAAAAACCGACAACAGGCGGAACGCAGCCGAGCCAGCCGAGCATGAATGAAATGCTCTCAGCGTGCTCGTTCGAGGCTTGTAAGTCGGTCCACACTACACGAATTGTGTTCGACTCGCGCTTGGCTCGAACTCGATTCGCCTAGCCTAGACCCACCTTAATATTTTTTCTTTTACAGTCTAACCCGGCCTCTACATTACTCGCGAAGTTCCTCGGCGAAGTACTCAGAAATTTTACCGAAGTACTAAGAAAAGTTGGCGAAGTTAGACGAAGTGACCCTCCACACTGCTCGCTCCGTTCAACTTCGGGACTTCAGTCAACTTCGCGAGTAGTGTAGAGCGCGGGTAAAGATAAACACAAATCTTCCTCACGTCAAATCTTGCATTGTGATGTAGCGAAGAAGTTGTACCAAGCTGAGTTTTAGTTTAGTAGGTTCTTTTATTTGCACGGTAAGCATAAAACATCTCAAAGCATGGCGCCGAAAAAACTGTTAAATCAAATATTACGTTTATTTTATCCCTAAGGGAATAACTTTTGTACGTTTTGGAATGTTTACCTACAGGAGTTACAGAGGAGAATTTTCCTTCTTATTCGTTTTACAGCCGGATAACAATTGCCTACGTTTATTATGTATTCGGTGCTTAGGTACTTACGTATTATATCTAAATACCTTTTTTTGAAGTAGTGAATCCTATACTATCATGCAGAGGTATTAAATCTTGCTAAATGCTTAGCGGCACTTTAGACGGAGTATGGTTTCTAATGAGTCAAGAAACCTCCCAGTAGACGAGACCTGACCCGTAAAGAAGTTAGGGCCTTTCCGGGAATCGAACAGAGGACCTGCGAGGCTGCAGCTTAAATCTACCAGCAAACGATCAGTGACAGTTTATTAGGAAAAGTTCGCGGTTTTTACAGTTCCGTAGCCAAATTAAAAAAAAAAAAAAACAGAAACCTTATTAGTTAATAATTTCGGAACGTCTTCAATTGCTCCTCTACAGTCGTGTAATAATGATATAATGAAAAACCTTCCAAGTGCGAGTAAAATTCTTACAAAGGGTTCCATGACATTCATTCCATAATATGACCCAAATAACCCAAACCCAATGATCGCCTCAGAATTTGATAGTAGGTATATATCAATTAATTCTGCCTTGCGTAGGAACTTACATAAGTTTTAAATTCTCCTCCTTTACCCTTTCCCAAATTATGTGGCGCAGGCACATGTATCGTCTTCCATTCACTCCAAGACACAAAAGTTCTGCTATAAAGGTTTCGATTTCCTCATTCTAGGTACAGAACCCTAAAAATAAGTGTTCCGTAATGCACCAAGACCCTCATAATGTGGTAGTAGAGACGCTCGCATCAACAACGCAAGGAATTTCCAATAAGACATCGCCCCTGAATGAAATCTCCGTCTCGAAGGCTGAAAGATCTTGCTCGATTCCTAATCGCTGATAATATCCTCAGTCCACTTTCTTATCCTCTACAAATAGATATATACCCTGCCTGCACAGGGTGGATGGTGTGAAAAAATGTCGCCAGTTTATTGGTGACAAAAATACTTGTTTTGCCACCAACAGTAAGGCCACACTGTAGTTAGCTCAACAGCCACCTACCTATATAATATGTAGTTACAATTTTGACATATCGTTCGGATGCCCATATCCTGAGTTTTTTATCATGTAACGTGGCATTTTTTAGGAAATTTGTGGAATTGCTAGTATTTGTGGACAAATAATGAAATGTCCAGATTCAGTGAATTAACTGTAACCTCTGGAAGTTTCTGTGTACAGTATTGTCGTTTCCGGTTAATTTCTATCATTCATATTAAAGCTATGCTACAGCCGCCAGCCACAAGAGGGAGCCTTATGTTAAGGAAAATTTGGTAACGCGATTGTGGCGCCATCTCTGGAGAAGTAGCGTAGATCCTTCAACACTACTTTATGTGTCGTTAGCGTGGCAATGCGCCGACAAGGTTCGCATCTTGTTTCGTAAAACTGCACGAGGAATATTATAATCACTCTCCTAAAAAATAATACAAGTAATTCATCTCGTCATGGAAACATTAGAATATCGCTAGACGTCTTTTCTAGATATTTTAGAGACATAAAGTCAGGATAGTTAGGCGACCTCTAGCGAGTGCATCGGGAAATTATCTCGAAGACCCGACTTAACGTAAACGTCGCTGGTAGGAGTTTCTCCACTCGCCGCCAGGCGGCTGAGTGCATATTTGTTCACGGGTTTTATTAGAACTCTCGAAGATTCTGGAATCCTCTCGATTAGATTTCCGGAACTGCGCTGAGATAATAAATACGCTGCGCGCGACAAAGTGCGCGCATTCTCTGATCTTAAAAAATTTTGGAAGCATGCTCCTGGCGCTGGAGTAAAGTAATTAAGTAGTCTTCGGTTATGAAAAAAAGTTAGTGGTGGTTAAAATAATGTGTTGAAATTAGTTTCTTGTTTTGGGTGAGGCGTGGAAATCGTCAGTTATATCTGGTACGTACAGAGTTTTCTTTTGTTAGAAGTTATTGTTAGACAAGCTTAGTGCTTTTGTTCCTTCTGAGAGGTTAACGATAGGTTATTCTTTACAGATCGATGTGGGAAAAATAAATATCACTATGATTGAATATCACTAGGATGAAATATCGCCTTGATGAAAAATCACTTTGATGGAAAATTTACTTTGGTGTGGAATATCTCGACGTGAAATGTCCATGTAACGTATTGTAATGAGCCAATAAACTCCCAGTGCTCCAGTGTTAAATGTCGCAGTAATCCTGGGAGCTACTACTTAATAATTACGACGGGTTCACCGCCTGTTGTAATCCAAATTATTCTGAAGAAAAGGCATCCGCTCGTTGGGAATGTTCTGCTAGGCGTAGGACACTGTTGAGGTCTTCTCTCGCGGTGACGTGTGAAGCTGGATGACATTGAGACCCTTTTCGTGTTAGCGGAATCGTTGACAACAGAGCACCGCTGAGTGGCCGAGGCCTTCGGCAGAGGACTGTTTGCTGGTAGGAGCAAGCCTTGCGAGATTCGGATTTATTCAAGGTATCTTAATTTATTATTTTTCTATATACCAGGGTCCAAATAGCAAATGTGTATTATTGAATCCTTGCCTAGGATAGGGTCAATAGTAATTAGATAAATAACGGATAAGACCTGTAGAATTATGTGCACATAAAATCTAGGATTATCAAATGAAACCAGTGTAATGTGATGTATTTAAGTAGGTATGTACAAACCATGAATGACAACTAATAACTAGTAAATATCGAACCTTCGCCTACCGTGCTGAGCTATTAAAGAACCTTGTAATTAAGTTAAACGAATTGTATTTTTAAATACATTGTATTTATTAACCTGGACACTTGAAGTTATCACGTTATTAAGTAAAATTTAGATTGGCTAGTTAAATACATTGTATTTATTAACCTGGACACTTGAAGTTATCACGTTATTAAGTAAAATTTAGATTGGCTAGTTAAATACATCGTATTTATTTACCTGGACACTTGAAGTTATCACGTTATTAAATTGAATTTAGATTGGCAAGTTAAATACATTTGTTGACTATATCGAAGGACCTTTTTTAATTATGATATGTCGAATGCACAAGCTGACAGACACCTAATCAATTAAACTATGAAGATCACTAACCTGAAATCGCACGGCGTGAGGGCCTCGTTTTGTGTACGACACCAACTGCAGGCACCAGTCCAGGACTGCTTTGCACGGCACAGCACAGATCTTCGTGGTATTAATTAGGAAACGTCTTTGCACACGGTGCAGCCTTTAAAATAGCTTATACACGCGACGGTTATTTATTTTGAAAGCAAAAAACACAGGCGCACGGCGTCCGGTTCAAAATGCTCTGGCGTTGACGGCGTGGCCGTCGCTCTTCGTCGACAGCCGACACGCGTGGGCCAATCAGAGCCCAGTACGTTACGGTAGCGATACATTCATAGCCAATTGAAAAGCGCCGTCAACTTGGCTTATATTTCGAACATACCCCCTACCGAAACCATGTTAATGGTTTCCTCCAATTTGAAGGGATAAAAATAAATCAAGTGTAAATAAATAAAAGAAATAAAATTAAGTCCTAATAAATAACTACTTACAATATACTACTTAAATATATGTACAAGATAATTTATAGAGAAATTTAATTAACATAAGGCAAAGGACTTAATTTATGTACAGGTCTTTGCAACCTGCTCTTTTGAGTGCGTAATGTAACGCAACGGGTGACACCATCGGGCCCAGGATGTAGAGCCTCTATCCGACCCATGGGCCAGTGGCATGGAGGCGAGTTGTCTGTATGAATGAGAACCAAATCACCAACGTTAAGATTGCCTTTAGAAGTGAACCATTTGGATCGCTGCTGAAGGGTATTCAAATATTCTCGACTCCATCGCTTCCAAAACAATTGAGAGCTTCTTCGGATATACTGCCAACGAGACAGTCTATTGATAGGCACTTCTTCGTGATCGTATTCAGGCACGGCCGTCAAACTTTTTCCTATCAAAAAATGTCCTGGTGTCAGCGCGTTAAAATCATTGGGATTATCGCTTGCTGGCAAAGGGCATAGCGGTCGAGAGTTAAGTATAGCTTCAACTTTACAGACCACCGTATAAAGCTCTTCAAATGTTAAGGCTTTATCACCGATACAGCGGGTTAAATGATATTTAGCAGCTTTAATTCCGGCTTCCCAAAGTCCGCCCATATGTGGGGCCCTTGCAATTCCAGGATAGAACTTTAGGTTTCTCTGAGAACAACCTTCCACGAGTTTATCCTCATTTTCACTTAAAAACTTCTGAACTTCCGATAAATGCTTACTTGCTGCGATAATGTTAGTACCTCGGTCTGAGTAAAGTGCACTGAACAAACCTCTGCGCGAAACCATGCGATCAATACAATCGAGGAAATGCTCCGTTGACAAAGAAGACAGTAGCTCTAAGTGAACGGCTTTGGTAGAAAAGCAAATGAAAAGTGCTAAGTATGCTTTGTTGACTTTAGCATTTCTACGCAAGCTTTCTTTGATCAAAAACGGACCCCCAAGGTCCACCCCTACATTGTCAAACACTTTGTGAGGTGCTAGACGAGAGGCTGGCAGCGGAGCCATCTCAGGCTGTACGACGAACGTCGGTTTGTTTTTGTGGCAAACTTTACATTTAGATAACACGGATCTAATAAGGCTACGAGCCGATAATATCCAAAATCGTTCATTTATAATACTTTGCAGTGTACGCGGGCCTACATGCAAATAGGTTTTATGTAAATGTTCTATCAGAAGTTTAGTGAATAAACTATTCTTCGGCAACAATCGCGGATGTTTCGCGTTGTAGGGTAACTCTGAGTGGGTGATCCGACCCCCTACCCTGACAAATCCCTGGGAATCGAGAAACGGCGAGAGTTTTCGAAGTGAAGGAATGTAAGTGTCATTTTTAGACAAACGGTTTATTTCATCTGCAAAGTGTGACTCCTGTATTAATCGGATCAGCGAGTCCTGAGCAGAAATTAATTCCTCGGTGGTGAGACATTTAGAGGGAGGAGATGGCGCGCGTCTCCTATTGCGCCATCTCAGAATCCATGCGACCGACCTTTGTAATTTAGAATAAGATGAAAATCTTTTCAAAAGACGCTCGCTAAACTCTTTTTTAGTTTCCACCGGTTCTATTATTTTTTCTGATAATAGATTTTGTACAGTTTTCAGTTCAGGAGGTTGAAACTCGTCTTCCTGAACGAAAGTTCTCACAGGCCATTCAGCAGGGGGCCGGTACATCCACTCAGCACCCTCTAGCCACTGCACTTGTTCAGCGACTAGCTGTGATGGCGATGCGCCACGCGAACAAATATCCGCTAAATTATTTTCGCTAGAAACGTGACGCCACACATGTGGGGGTAAAACTTCAGTCACTTGAGTAACACGGTTACTGACAAAAGTTTTAAGTTTATATGCGTCCGTGTGAAGCCATGACAACACGATTGTCGCATCAGTTAACGCTGTGATTTTATTTATTTTTACTCGAGTCATATTTTCGCGCGCAAATTTAACTAATTTACTCAGTAGAACAGCACCCATTAATTCTAAACGCGGGATAGTCATGGGTTTTACTGGCGCGACTTTTGATTTTGCCGCCACTAAACGAACTTTAGTGTTGCCCGATTTATCACGTGATATGACGTATAATACCGCAGCAAACCCACGGCTTGAACCGTCGCAGAAAGCAACTAACTCGCATTCCGTCTGTTCGGGCAGTAACATGTGACGAGGTATAGGCATCTCAGCGAGGCGCGGCAACTCAGCGATATACTGCAACCACCGCTTAGCAATCTCACTCGGCAGTTGATCGTCCCAGCCAATACCTAACTTCCATAATTCCTGCATTATGGTTTTTGCTACGAAGGAGCAAGGCGCGATAAAACCGACCGGATCATAGATGGACGCTAATAATTTTAATACAGATCGTTTTGTCATCACTGGGTCAGTTTTATTAATGGAAAACACGAAATTATCAGTAAGCGGTGTCCACGTTAAACCGAGTACCTTCACGGTACATTCATTACCGTCTTTGATAAAAGTCACCGGACATTCGCGGTAATCAGTAGGTACGCGCTGCAATAAATTCGCATCGTTACTAGTCCACTTTTTTAATACGAATTGACCACTCGCGAATATACTTACAAGTTGGTCTTGTACTGCGCATGCTTCCTCGTAGGTATTACATGAATATAATATGTCATCCATGTAAACACCTTCTCGTATAACTTGAGCGGCTAAGGGGAAACGTTCCTCTTCATCGTGAGCTAATTGTAACAAGGTACGAATAGCAAGAAATGGCGAGCAACTGAGACCGTACGTTACAGTTTTTAATTCGTAAATTTTGATCGCCTCCGATGGCGACGGCCTATACAATATGTGTTGATAAGCGCGATCAGATTTACGCAGTCTAATTGCTCGGTACATTTTACAAACATCGCAGACTAGACAGTATTCAAATAGCCGAAAGTTTAAAATTATAGCCGAAATATCGCGGTAAAGATTTGGCCCGGTCAATAAAATGTCGTTAACTGATATATGATTATTATTACCTCGACTTGACCCATCGAACACCACGCGACAGGGCGTCGAAGAAGAAGAAGGTCTCAAGACAATTTGTTGCGGAATTACGAATTTACTGGGAGTATCACCGGTATACAGTTCCATATGATCAAGCGACTCGTATTCATTCATAAACTCCCGGTACGCTTGCTGCAGTACGGGCGAGCGCGCGAGTCTACGTTCCATACCTAAAAACCGTCGCTCGGCGCTCGGTAGTGAGTCACCGATAGGCGCGTGATTAGGAGTTAGCAGTAGCGGGACTACATATCGGCCGTTCGATTCTCGCGTATGTTCTTTTACGAAAATATCCTCAGCGAGTTGATCGAGAGGGTTAACAGAGGGCGTGCACGGCACCTCCTCTATACTCCAAAACGCACGTAACGCTTTGTCTAAAGATTCTTCCTCAGAGACTGATAGCAACGAATTTTTAACCGTGTCACCTACTTTAGATTTTAAAACTATTTTACCGCTAATTAAGTAACCGAATACTGTATTTATAGTACTTGGGATGTTTTCTTTAATAAGTAACGGTTGACTCGTAATTATTTCGGAAGTAACATCGTTACCTAACAGGATATCTATTTTAGATTTTTTATAAAAGTGCGGATCCGCCAAATTCAAATGCGAATACTGTTCGATAACTTCTCTTGTAAAATCGACATTTGGCATATCCGACGCGACTTTTGATACGACTACCATGTCAACTTTTAATGTCGGACAGTTCTGATTCTTTGTTTTAATTGAACACGTCACTAACCCAAGATTTTTTATAAATTCTCCACCGAGGCCGGAGATGGAGAAAGGGCACTTTTTTCTTGGTAGCCCTAACCGTTGGGCACACTCAGAACTGATCAGACTGGTCTGGGACCCCGAATCCAGGACCCCCCTACAGTCTTGGTAGTTACCACCGGCATCTAAAATATTTATACGCGCCGTCCCTAATACTACACCGTAATTGTCCGTTTTACAAGTGAGTACGTTTTGTGTCACCGCCGGTTCGCTCACGGAGGCCGACACGAGCGCAGTTCGCGCTGGTGACGAGACGGGTTTATTCGGCACGGCCGAAGAACTCACGGAGTTCGAATTATCTTGATGAATCAAGAAATGATGAAAACCCCCACAAAGACCACAGGTCCACGTGCTGGGACACCTGGAAGTCTCATTACTATGAGATTTCAAACAATTTTCACACAGTTTCAACGCCTTGACACGGTCAATGCGTTGAGGTACGGAAAGTTTTCTAAAAGATTCGCATCTGTATATCATGTGATTTAGTTCACAGTGCGAGCACTTAAATTTTTTACTATTATTTTCATTGTTAACGCGCGACGACGTCAGCACAGATTTAAATGGCTTAGCAGTAGAATTTATTTTAGAATTTTTATTATAATTATTGCTAACCGACTTCGACGGCTTAGCGGTTGACTGCGGAAAAGTATGATCTAAAACCTTAATTTGTTTGTTAACAAACTCCACTAGTTCACTGAACTTAGGTATTTCCTTTTGATCCCGACTTTCTTCAAATAATTTTCTTGTGTGGGTATCTAATCCACGCAAGGCTAAGTGACATATCAAATAATCATCTAAGTTTTCTATATTAAGCGCTTGAATCGCTTTAAGAGAATGATCAAAAGTCTCAATAAATAATGTGAGGTTTGCACTTGTATCCTTAGTCAACGGTGTAAAATTCAACATCTTTTCAAAATATAAATTCAAAAGTGCTCGATTGTCTTGATATCGGTCTATCAAACTTTGCCACGCAAGTGGGTAGTTGGCGGCTGTGATAGGAAATTTCTTGACTATACCGAGCGCACTGCCCTTTACACACGAAAGCAAATAATGAAATTTATCTATATCCGAAAAATCTCTGTTATGCACTAAAGAGGAGAACGTATCAAAAAATGTTCCAAAATTTTCAAAATCTCCATGGAATTCAACTAGGGTTAATTTTGGAAGCGCTGGTTTAATTATTTCCCCATGTTGCTTTTCGGAATTACTACGCGCCTGATTGTTTTGGTATTTCCGTGCAAGGAAATTACAATTTTCATACAATGTATCAAAGGCATCTAATTCGGACGTAGACAACTTCATATTAGGTTTTAATTGCATTTCTATTTCTAGCATTTCCATAATTGTATTTTCGAACTTTGTTCTTATACTATCCAAGTCGGCAAACTGCCCCAAAAAACTTTGAATTTTAATCGAGTCCTCTCTAATTGTCTTAGAAAAATCATAAACTTTTTGTAATTTTGAAAATAAATATTCTCTTTTAAAATTCAACGTTTTTAATTTGAGTTCCAACATCTGTGTGCGCGATGGTTCCGCCATTTTCGGAACGTTACGTGCACTCAAAAGGCTGATGCAATAATTTTAAATGCAATAAACTACAAATTATTCGTAAATAAACGTAAATACGAATATAAATCGATAAATATATGAAATAATACGTATGATTACAACAAAATATGATAAATATATTAATAAAAGTATATAATTTCCAACGGGAAGCTTGTGTAGGTAGGTATACTACGTATACTAAAATCGCTAAATTCGCTAGAATCCGCTCGAATTGGACCAGAAATATGTTGACTATATCGAAGGACCTTTTTTAATTATGATATGTCGAATGCACAAGCTGACAGACACCTAATCAATTAAACTATGAAGATCACTAACCTGAAATCGCACGGCGTGAGGGCCTCGTTTTGTGTACGACACCAACTGCAGGCACCAGTCCAGGACTGCTTTGCACGGCACAGCACAGATCTTCGTGGTATTAATTAGGAAACGTCTTTGCACACGGTGCAGCCTTTAAAATAGCTTATACACGCGACGGTTATTTATTTTGAAAGCAAAAAACACAGGCGCACGGCGTCCGGTTCAAAATGCTCTGGCGTTGACGGCGTGGCCGTCGCTCTTCGTCGACAGCCGACACGCGTGGGCCAATCAGAGCCCAGTACGTTACGGTAGCGATACATTCATAGCCAATTGAAAAGCGCCGTCAACTTGGCTTATATTTCGAACAACATTGTATTTATTAAACCAGACACTTTAAACAAGTTAATTTAATTTGTATTTTTCTAATCTGGATACTTAACCTTGTGTAATTAACATTTTTTTTATATAAACATTGTGCAACAAATTGTTTTCGTCACTAAAGATTTATTTTGTCGGATATTGTGTGATTGTAGTAACCGATTAAATGAGATTCCACCGACTATATTAAATCATAACCTTGTTTTCGTCACTAAAGATTTATTTTGTTGGATATTGTGTGATTGTAGTAACCGATTAAATGAGATTCCACCGACTATATTAAATCATAACCGAGTACGTGTCGTATGTTATTTTTTTATCCCAAAAATTTTCCAAATATTATCTTACCTTAAATAAAAGAAAAATATTTAAATTTGATTATATATAGGTAGTTATTATTACATATTTTTTGTACGAGGACCGAGCGGCGGATAGAAACCGGGTAAGGGTTCCAGGTCAAGCGTAAGTACCAAACAGAATATCACTGTCCCCGCTCATCCCCGCTACAAAAATGGCGCCCAACTGTTTAGATTAATGTAATTTTGGTTTTTTTGTATGGATTTTGGAAAATTTTTGGCTTTTTAAGGATTTTTTTTAAAGTTGTAAAATTTTTTTTCTGTTGATTAACTATTTCATGTGTTTTACCATTTAGCAAACATATTACACAGCTTATTACTACAATTGCGGGGATTCAATTGCACACAGGATAAGGTACAGTCTCTTATATTTATTTTTTTGCTTTATTTTTTTCAATTTTTTTAAATCCTAGGTTGTGATTTGTTCTTTTATTTTATTCAAAATGGAACATAGGTTTATACAATTTCATTGCTTGAGGAAAGATGAATTAATATATGAGGTGACTATTCGTTCAGAATCACCAGCCACAACAACCGATGGTCTTCGGAAGCAAATGCGAAAATTAATGTTAGAATGTCCATCAGACGCAATCTTAGAAACAGAGCTGCCCACTGACAGCGAACTAACAATTATATCTGAAAAACTAAATGACGTAGCTTCTATTGTAGAGAAATGGGAAAAGGGTAAAGAACGAATGTTGTTCCATAGGGCAAAAGCCTTAGCTTACCACTTGTATTTTAGACTATTTAGGGTTCAGCCTTCTGATGCTAAACAAAAATTATTCAAATCAGAATTATACCGAAAATTAGAAAAATACTTACCGATCATTGAGTCACCACAGCCCTCGGTCTCGGTCACTCAGCAGGCTGAGGAAACAAGTACACCCACCGTAGTAGAATGTGTTGGTGATAGGAATATTGCAAAGTGGAATGTTAAATTCAACGGAACTACTGATACACGTTCTTTTATCGAACGTGTGGAAGAATTGCGTAGTTGTTTTGGGGTTTCCGAAGAAAAATTATTTAACTCTGCAGCTCAGTTATTTTCAGAACAGGCTCTTTTGTGGTTTAGGGGTGTCCGCAACCAGGTCTCGAGTTGGAAAGAATTGAAGGAGTTAATTCTATCAGAATTTGATCCGGTAGATTTCGATTACAGATTGCTAGGTGAGATTCGAGCGAGAACTCAAGGTGTTGATGAACCAGTCCATATATATTTTTCAATTATGTCCAGTCTATTCAATAGGCTTAAAGTAGCACTTTCAGAACAAGCAAAATTAGAAATAATGCTTCACAATATTCGCCCTAAATTTTCACAGCAATTAGCGCTAATAGAGATTAATACAGTATCGGAACTCAAAGAAAAATGCAAAAAATTGGAAGCCGCAAATAATCGAGCAAATTTATTTACAGAACCAACAAAAGCCAATCAGAGCGTTTTGAGTCAAGAATTTGCTTACAAACAAAAAACGAAACAAATAGCTACAGTTACTCAACCAACTAAACAAAACATTGAAAATATTTCAAAAAATAACAATAATCAGGGTGATAATAAACATTACTCTACAATACAAAACAATTATAGAAATTTTTCCAATAAAAATTCTCAATATTATACGCCGCAAAGGATTAATAAAAATGACACAAATACGCAAAATTATACTAGACAATTCTACAATAAAAACTACAAAAATTATCAAACTCAAAAAAATAACCAGGACAGAGGACAACCTCGTTTTGAATACGGATTTAACAATCACAATTCTCATTACAATAATTATAGAAGACAAATAAAATGTTTTTCCTGTGGCACTCAAGGTTTCACAGTTAATAATTGTCCAAACTGTAAGAATAAGCCTCAGTCATCAAAGTCAAACTGCCCAAATTGTAACAAAAAAGGAGATGATAGGAAAAAAGAAGAACCAAAAAACGCATGAAGGCGAACTGTAGTGTGCCAAAAACAGATGACTTCAATGACAACTACAAAAATTTCTTAGAACTAGACTCAATCGCTACAGTTCGCTTTACTACACAAAAGGACGATGTTAGACCATACATGAAAGTAAAAATAAATGACTTGGAAATATTCGGACTTTTAGATAGCGGCGCTAGTGTGTCGATCTTAGGGAATAACTCACACATACATCTGGTTGCACTAGGATATTCAGTAAATAATCTATTAGACACTTCATGTACTGTCGCAAATGGATTAACGTTAGAGTCTACAGGATATATGTACATTCCAATTACACTAAAAGACAAAACATATATAGTAAAATTTTACATTATACCAGAAATCACATCAGATTTAATTTTAGGCTGTGATTTCTGGAAAACCTTCAACATTGCTCCAGAAATATTTAAAAACATAGATTATAGAAATCCCCCTCAAAGTTTTTGCAATATGTGCAGTTCAATCAATAACGAATCAATTCATACCATCCAGTCATACGATTCTTTAACTTTTGATCAAAGAGAATTAGCAACTGCCATTATTGAAAAATATAAAGAAATTTCATTTGAACAGAAGGGCTTAGGTCGAACATCACTGACGGAACACACTATTGAAACAGGTGATGCTCCACCAATTCGTGTAAAACAATACCCACTATCCCCTGAAAAGAAATTTGCACTTCAAAAAGAACTTGACAGAATGTTAGCGTTAGATGTCGTAACAACCAGTGAAAGCCCCTGGAATAATCCAGCCATTTTAGTAAAAAAATCAAACGGAGATTGGAGATTTTGTTTAGATTGTAGAAAATTAAACAGTATAACTAAAGGGGATTCATACTCAATTCCTTATATTCCACAAATATTAGATAGTTTAAAAGAGGCCAGATTCTTATCAACGATAGATTTATCTTCTTCTTTTTGGCAAATTCCCTTATCAAAATCATCACAAGAAAAAACTAGCTTCACCGTACCGGGAAGAGGATTATTTAAGTTTAAAGTTATGCCATTTGGTTTATGTAGTGCTCCTGCACGTCAACAACGGCTTATGGATACATTAATAAATCAAAATTTCTGTAGTGACGTCGAAAAAGGATACGTTTTTTGTTACATTGATGACATAGTAATCTGTTCATCAGACTTTTCAACCCACTTGTTATTATTAAATCGTGTACTTGATAAACTTAAATCAGCAAACCTAACAGTATCTTTCGAGAAATGTAAATTCTTTCGAAACTCAATTAAATACCTAGGATACGTGGTTGATGAACATGGTCTACGCACAGATCCAGAAAAAATTTCTGCAATTGTTAACTTTCCAACACCAACTTCAGCTAAAGAAGTAAAAATATTTTTAGGTACGTGTTCATGGTATAGACGCTTTATAAGAAATTTCTCCACTATAGCTGCTCCACTGAATCAATTAACAAGAACCGGTAAAGACGCTCCAAAATTTCAATGGTCTCCAGAGGCGGAAGAATCATTTAAAACATTAAAGAATGCATTAGTCTCAGCACCTATTTTAGCAGTACCAAATTTTGAAAAAGAATTTTTAGTTCATTGTGATGCCTCGTCAACAGGAATTGGAGGGATGCTTTCTCAAGTGATTAATGGGGTTGAACATCCAATTGCTTATGTGTCTAGATCTTTAAATAAACAAGAAAAAAATTACAGCGTGACAGAAAGAGAGGCGCTAGCGGTAATTTATTCCATAGAAAAATTCCAAGCCTATTTAGGATCGAAAAAATTTAAAATTATTACGGACCATTCATCACTAAAGTGGTTTTTAAAATTAGAAAACCCATCTGGTCGATTAGCACGTTGGGGTTGCCGTCTGTCACAATTTAATTTTGAAATAGAACACAGAAAAGGAACAACAAATGTAGTCCCAGACGCGTTGTCCAGATTAATCGCGGTGGAGGCAATTAATCAGATAATTACTACTAACAGTACCGATGTATGGTTCAAAAATATTTTTGAAGGCTGTCAATCGAATCCAACTAACTTTCCAAATTATATCGTAAAAGATAAAATATTATATAGATACAGTAAAAGTAAATACAATTTACTAAGTGAATTTGATTGGAAAGAAGTAATTGAAAAAGATAAAAGATTAAATATTATTCGAGAAAATCATTGCGAGTCCACAGCAGCACATTTTGGGGTGTTCAAAACACATAGGCGATTATGCTTAAGATATTATTGGCCAGGAATGTACAAAGATGTTGTTGAATTTATTAAAAACTGTGACGTTTGCAAAGCTTACAAGCATTCGACACAAGCAACGCCAGGTCTCATGGGTCAGCCAAAAAGATGCTACAAACCATTTCAGCTGGTATCTTTAGACCTGGTCGGACCTTTACCACGTTCTAGGTCTGGAAATACTTATCTTTTGGTAATTACCTGCTGTTTTTCAAAATTTACGTTGTTATTCCCGTTGCGACGCGCGACGTCCGCTACGGTAGCAAAACATTTTGAAAATTCAGTAATTCTAGCTCACGGGGTACCTGAGTGCGTAATTCTGGATCAAGGCCCGCAAATGATAGGGTCAGAATTCCGTCAACTTATTTCTCGATACAATATTCCCAAGTTATATTACTGCCCAAAATACACACCACAAGTGAACCTAGTAGAAAGATACAACAAAACAATAATAACCGCGATAGCATCATACGTTGAGGAAAACCACCGCGCGTGGGATGAACAACTCCCAAAAATTCAATTTGCAATAAATAGTGCAATTAACGAATCAACGGGATTTTCGCCATTCTTCTTGGTACACGCGCGAGAACCAATTATAAATGGAAATTTCTACAAAGACACTAACGCGGATTACATCCCAACTATGCCAAGGGAAGAATATGCGGGTGAATTCGGAACGTTAAAAGGGATCTTTGATAAAGTGAGAGATCAAATACTAAAGGCACATGCTAAAAATGCAAATAATTACAATGCAAGACGTCGTGACGCTAGATTTTCAGTAGGAGATTTAGTTTGGAAATCAACATATGCTCTTAGCGATGCACAAAAATACAAAACGGCAAAATTAGCCCCAAAATATGAAAAATGCAGGGTAACGCGAGTTCTATCTCCTTTAGTTTACGAGCTAGAACGCGTAAGAGATAATCAACCTATAGGGTCGTGGCACATTAAAGACTTGAAAAAACATTAAAATTTTCTCAAATAAATCAATTTTACAAGTGTAAAAATAAAGAAATTATTTCTACACATAAGTGTTAGTAAGAGTAGTCAAAAAATACTTTATTGATTTACTCCAGTTTGTAAGAAGAAGAATGTAGGTGATGGATGAAAGAAGACGGTTAAAAATAGAAAATTGTTTTGAATCAATATGAGAAAATTTTTATTAGTTAAGCGGAAATACAGTTATTACATTTTTCTCTCCACTAATTTCCGGAGTTTCTTCTTTTTTTTTCCTTCGCATTGCTTATATTATTTTTTTTGGTGTACTAGTACGCAGGGACTGCGTAAGGTTCACCGTGGTTGAACCTTTTCCCATGGGGGAGGGTATTGTAACGTGGCATTTTTTAGGAAATTTGTGGAATTGCTAGTATTTGTGGACAAATAATGAAATGTCCAGATTCAGTGAATTAACTGTAACCTCTGGAAGTTTCTGTGTACAGTATTGTCGTTTCCGGTTAATTTCTATCATTCATATTAAAGCTATGCTACAGCCGCCAGCCACAAGAGGGAGCCTTATGTTAAGGAAAATTTGGTAACGCGATTGTGGCGCCATCTCTGGAGAAGTAGCGTAGATCCTTCAACACTACTTTATGTGTCGTTAGCGTGGCAATGCGCCGACAAGGTTCGCATCTTGTTTCGTAAAACTGCACGAGGAATATTATAATCACTCTCCTAAAAAATAATACAAGTAATTCATCTCGTCATGGAAACATTAGAATATCGCTAGACGTCTTTTCTAGATATTTTAGAGACATAAAGTCAGGATAGTTAGGCGACCTCTAGCGAGTGCATCGGGAAATTATCTCGAAGACCCGACTTAACGTAAACGTCGCTGGTAGGAGTTTCTCCACTCGCCGCCAGGCGGCTGAGTGCATATTTGTTCACGGGTTTTATTAGAACTCTCGAAGATTCTGGAATCCTCTCGATTAGATTTCCGGAACTGCGCTGAGATAATAAATACGCTGCGCGCGACAAAGTGCGCGCATTCTCTGATCTTAAAAAATTTTGGAAGCATGCTCCTGGCGCTGGAGTAAAGTAATTAAGTAGTCTTCGGTTATGAAAAAAAGTTAGTGGTGGTTAAAATAATGTGTTGAAATTAGTTTCTTGTTTTGGGTGAGGCGTGGAAATCGTCAGTTATATCTGGTACGTACAAAGTTTTCTTTTGTTAGAAGTTATTGTTAGACAAGCTTAGTGCTTTTGTTCCTTCTGAGAGGTTAACGATAGGTTATTCTTTACAGATCGATGTGGGAAAAATAAATATCACTATGATTGAATATCACTAGGATGAAATATCGCCTTGATGAAAAATCACTTTGATGGAAAATTTACTTTGGTGTGGAATATCTCGACGTGAAATGTCCATGTAACGTATTGTAATGAGCCAATAAACTCCCAGTGCTCCAGTGTTAAATGTCGCAGTAATCCTGGGAGCTACTACTTAATAATTACGACGGGTTCACCGCCTGTTGTAATCCAAATTATTCTGAAGAAAAGGCATCCGCTCGTTGGGAATGTTCTGCTAGGCGTAGGACACTGTTGAGGTCTTCTCTCGCGGTGACGTGTGAAGCTGGATGACATTGAGACCCTTTTCGTGTTAGCGGAATCGTTGACAACAGAGCACCGCTGAGTGGCCGAGGCCTTCGGCAGAGGACTGTTTGCTGGTAGGAGCAAGCCTTGCGAGATTCGGATTTATTCAAGGTATCTTAATTTATTATTTTTCTATATACCAGGGTCCAAATAGCAAATGTGTATTATTGAATCCTTGCCTAGGATAGGGTCAATAGTAATTAGATAAATAACGGATAAGACCTGTAGAATTATGTGCACATAAAATCTAGGATTATCAAATGAAACCAGTGTAATGTGATGTATTTAAGTAGGTATGTACAAACCATGAATGACAACTAATAACTAGTAAATATCGAACCTTCGCCTACCGTGCTGAGCTATTAAAGAACCTTGTAATTAAGTTAAACGAATTGTATTTTTAAATACATTGTATTTATTAACCTGGACACTTGAAGTTATCACGTTATTAAGTAAAATTTAGATTGGCTAGTTAAATACATTGTATTTATTAACCTGGACACTTGAAGTTATCACGTTATTAAGTAAAATTTAGATTGGCTAGTTAAATACATCGTATTTATTTACCTGGACACTTGAAGTTATCACGTTATTAAATTGAATTTAGATTGGCAAGTTAAATACATTGTATTTATTAAACCAGACACTTTAAACAAGTTAATTTAATTTGTATTTTTCTAATCTGGATACTTAACCTTGTGTAATTAACATTTTTTTTATATAAACATTGTGCAACAAATTGTTTTCGTCACTAAAGATTTATTTTGTCGGATATTGTGTGATTGTAGTAACCGATTAAATGAGATTCCACCGACTATATTAAATCATAACCTTGTTTTCGTCACTAAAGATTTATTTTGTTGGATATTGTGTGATTGTAGTAACCGATTAAATGAGATTCCACCGACTATATTAAATCATAACCGAGTACGTGTCGTATGTTATTTTTTTATCCCAAAAATTTTCCAAATATTATCTTACCTTAAATAAAAGAAAAATATTTAAATTTGATTATATATAGGTAGTTATTATTACATATTTTTTGTACGAGGACCGAGCGGCGGATAGAAACCGGGTAAGGGTTCCAGGTCAAGCGTAAGTACCAAACAGAATATCACTGTCCCCGCTCATCCCCGCTACAATCATTGCCTCTACAAGTGGTCCGTGGCGGGAATCGAACCCACAACCATCAATCCATGCGATTTAGCGTTCCGGCGTGATGCCGTATAAAGTCGTTACACACAGACAGACAGACAGACAGAGGGAAAACAAAGTGAACTTATAAGGGTTCCTTTTTTTTCTTTTGAGGTACGGAACCCTAAAAAAGTCATGTAAAAATGTTATGTAAGGTATGTTATAGTGTCTATTATAATATGCATATGCTTGCATAGCCTACTGAAATCTGATTCAATTAATGCCTGTAATAATTCCAGTTAATCCCGCAAATACACCGATCACAATCCCATTAAAATCCACGGGATTATTAAGTTTGTATCGGATCAGCTGTGGATAGACCCTTTCAGTTCATGAACTAGGTCGGAAAATAGAAAATAATAAATCCTGAGCTCATTAGATTAATTAAAAGCTTTATAAGTTAAAGTTTTTTATTACACTGAGTGTATTTCTTACTTGTAAAAAGAGTTCATAAATTTTATGGGATAGGAATTTTGTATTTTTTAAAGTCTAAGTACCATCTTTTTTTTATTTATAAAATTCTCAAACTTCTCCGAATCGACTCGACCAACAGTTATGAAATTTTCTGTGTATGCTTAGTAGGTCGTAAGCCATTTTTTATTTCCCTAACGGCAAAACAAGGTTTGCTCGGTCGGCAAGTATTTTAAGTAAAGTCATCAAAAGTCATCATGCCGACTAAAACATCAACCACTTTACTCTTCTATAGATTGATGGCAATCGCATGACACGCCAAAAATACACCATTAATCCATAAGTGGGGCGGTTTCCGTGATACTGGGGGCGTTCGACGCTGATTTACATTGTCTATGGATGACAGAGCCATAGATTAGAGTAGGCGGAGTATAAGTTGAACTTTGTGCTGACCACATTTTCGGGTGTATGTCAACGGGTGCGGTATGAGAGCGCCGCAATAGGAAGCATGTGAGGTGAGGTGCCAAACGATGTAGATATCTGCATAATAGACGGTCACCATTTTGGGTCAACTTAATTGACGCGCACTACGCTATAAGCTAGACCGCTATAAACTTGGCCCTCCCAAGGTCTGCGAGACGCGGGGCGGGAGCTACTCAACCACTGATCTCTATTCTGTACAATTCAAGCTAGGTTCACTGTGGATCCATAGAATAGGGATCAGTGCACTCTACTAATCAGCTGTCAGAGACTAACGTGAAATGGACTTGAATTACGCTACACACGATGATATTAATCTTGCGACGTGGATTATGATACATACTTACTCAAGAAAATATTATAGGCGAATTCTCAAGATGCGAGTCATTACATCGTATCGTGTATAGCCAATCGCACACCCGCCCCGTGTCCCGCAGACCATGGGAGGGCCAAGTTTATAGCGGTCAAGCTTATATTAATATACAAGTAATTTTATATTCATTCCTGTATGAAGATATTAAGAATACTAATCAGGTATGAACGCCAAGTGATAGCCATTCAGACACTAAAGTTGAGAGAAAAAATAAAAAAATTCAACATTTTTCATTACGATATCTCACGCTAGCAACACTGCGTCTGTCGTTCCATTAGCGTTCTAGTGCTCGGCCGTTCAACACAACATTATTAAACTCTTATAAAAAAAAAGTGAGTGATTATAAGTATTTCTTGCGGAAATCAAAGTATCCGAAAAGAAATATTCAAAATTATCGGATTCATCGTCAAAACGAATTGTGAAATCTACGGAATTGTTATTATTGGTTCAGAAAATCCATATTGCTCCAGTGTTGGGTACACCTCTTAGAGGGTGTTACGTTCACAGCAGTATACATTGAGGGTAGTTGGAAGGACTATCGCCTTTGTTTTAATTACTGCAAGAGGAGCTAATCAAGATGCATTCTTCGGTGATGGGTACACTTCATTTAGAGGGTGTGACCTTCACGACAACATACATTGAGGGTAGTTGGTAGGTGAAAAACCTGAGGACTATCGCCTTTGTATTAATAATTGCAAAAAATAATTGCAAAGCAATAAGCATCTATGTTGAGGACACTGCATAAGAGGATGTGATCATCACGACGACATACATGAGGGTGAGTTAATAAGATTATCGTCTCTATATTAATAATTGCAAAGAAGTCAATCAACATAATATATTCTGCAGTCTATGCTTCAGTGTTGGGTACACTTCATTAGAGAGTGTGATCTTCACGACAATATACATTGAGGATGGTTATTGGGACAACGCCTATGGATTAATCATTCCCAAAAATGACAAGATTATCTTGTAAGCAACTTCCAAAATAGCAAATTGGTGTTTAAACGCCCCCATACCATGTTGAAAACACTGGTTGACGGTTCTCGTCCGATCACCGAAATTAAGCAACATCGGGCGCAGTTAATACTTGGATGGGTGACCACCTGGGAACACCGCGCGATGCTGTTTTTTTATCACAGTATTGGAATTGATATACTTAAAGGATCAAAACGATTACCTTTAGAAACTATTTCGATATACCCTCATATCAATAATTTCTTTTACTGTCTGCTAATTTAAATGAACCAAGATTACTTTACTAGACCAGGTCTGAAAAGTACCCGCAATCAAATGCACTATTTACAATTATTTTAGTCTTCCACACGAATCGTTTCTTGTTGTGGTCATTATTTATAGATACATCAATAAAAAGTCCATTGACAACGTCTTACAAAATCAACTAGTAATACTACTCAAAATTTGAAATGTACGAGTGAGACACAAAAATTTTATTTGATAATATAATATTCTAATAACTTCTGTGTATATTATGTCTTTTATCAATAATATGAAATACAGTTAATCAAGATCCAATATTAACTGGCACTGGAGGAATATCTGAGCAATCCACCTGTCGGTCCATGGTGGACCCACGGGCCAAATCGCAGGACAGCACTCGTCGCACTCTCGAAGAATTACCCAGGACAGAAGAGTCTTAATTTCCCCACAAGAACAGCACCAGGAGCAAAACAGCCTTGCAAGTACTTATCGATGTCCTCTTTTGACATTTCCGTCGACCTGTCATGTCAGGCGCCGCGCGGCCGCCGATCGGAGTGCTGGCGGAGTGCTGCGCTGTTTCGAACCTCGTGCAGACTCGCGCATAGTCGGGTCGGGATAAACACACCTACTTACTCGTACGTTTGCCGCTTATAGAATAACCACATTCATAAAATATTCGAGCCTGATGATATTATTTTATCGTGCTTAAATATGAGTGAAAAATATATTTTTTTCTCTCTTTATGTTCTCAAAACTATGAACAGAATTTAATATGTAATTTTTTTTTCTCTCTTCTTTAGTTCGCATATAGTGCAATGACACTAGGTATCTAGGTATCTAGGTACTATCCTAGTTTCTTTTCATCATTATTTACTTTTATACAAAAGGTTTTATATTATAAAGATTTATAAACTATTGAACCACTAACATTACAATTAATTTTCATGTTAATTAAAAATGAAAATGATGATCTTTATTTTTTCACATGGGCTTGATTTACAGGCTTTTATGAAAGCTTGAATCTGAAAAGCGGGTTTGCACTGAGAAGGTCGGGTAAAAAACTCGGCTATTATATTCTGTTCACATACAATTGAATATGAGACAACCTATTCGATAACATACTTCATTCTTGTTTTGTTATTCCATTACAAATACATGTATTTAATACAACCATTCTTTCATCGTAACTCGATGTGATTTCATCGTAACTTGATATTACATCAAATTTATCAATGCTTTAACTGAGTTAGGATGCATGCTTTTTAAAGAATGCAATATTTTTGAACATCAAGGTTATTGATAGTTTCTATAATTGACTATTTCTTAAATTTCTTAAATGAATAATAAATATGGAAAAAGTAAAGTCCTTATAAAACAATCGATGATATGTTTATTTAAATTTATTTTTAGGTATCCTTGTACCTGTATCTACAGGAATATCGGTATCCATACCTAGGAATAACGTTACGCAATGGAAATTAATATATTTAAAGACCAAATTAATTTTTGCGAGATCAAATATTTTTATTTTCAGGCTATCGAGCCGCTTATTATTAACTAATGGTTATCTATGCATCAAAAATGTTAAAGGATTTGGAAATTACCAATAGATATATAAGATCATAGAATCATTAAATACTTCATTGGATTTATGATAATATGAACAATGAACAATGATGGTTCATAATTTTGGCTTGCATGTATCATAATATTTTTTTTTTGTTCTTTTACAGTTGATACGTAGCCTGCATTTTATTTTTTCTGTATTTAATCATTATTAAATAAGTCTAATATTTGTTTAACTTTCATGCCGATGGATGACGCCGCTGCAAGGATTTAGCTCTCGATGATGACTGACCAAGGTCAAATGATAATTGAAAATTGGGTCATCACTGCTTCACTAGGAACTTGAATACCAGTACAGTAGTATCTACTTCAGCTGTGGTATGTAATTAACTGATTATCATTAAACGAAGATTAGAGACTTCTGTGATGACAGTGGAATTATTGGGTAAGTGACAAAAAGAAAAAAATCTTTTTTTTTCATCGTCGCAGCAAGTCAACAAATCATTAATCGCGAACAATCGCGAATAACATTTCGACATGTCTACCTATTGACATGTTACATTTGCTCGTTGATTTTTGCGATTATCAACTTGGAAAAAATCAGATCACTTTTTTCAACTGAAAGACTGCTAAATTGAAAAATGGTCTTGATGCAGAAATTCAAGAACTTAAAAAGTATTGTCTAATATTTAAATTCCAATTGTATATGTGGTTTTTTGTTTACAACTAACCAGTACAACAGCGATAGTAGTGTTGGGGTGACTGTTAACATAACAATTAATGATATTAAACAACATTATTATAACATGAATAACTGTTAAGAATAACAATTATGCCTTCAGTTAAAATTTTTATATTATGTGAAATGAAAAACTCAACATGGTTAAACATACATAAATACTATAATATTGTATAGCATGTTTACTGTCTGACAATATTAGAAAACAAGTTTTTTTCAGACTATCTTAAGTTTCTATTGTTATCACTTTATTAGAACACAGGAATAAACAGTAGATACAGTTATTTCATCAGCCTTTGTCTCAGAATCAACTTTAAAATAGGCTTATAAGATGATTTCTCTATGATTTTTTTTTAATATCTCTTGAGAATATTCTTACTTCACCCTATTCAGTTAAAAATATAATTTAAGGTCACTTTAAATCTTAATGACCTTATTAAAGAGCTGTACCTACAACAAAGTTCAAATAACAATATTATTGTGGAAATTAAATAAAAATATCATTGTTAACTCCTTTAAAAGAAATAACTCTAAAGAGCTATGAATAAAATTAAACGACACTTTACGAAAATACTAATGCCTACAGTCAAGCTGAACAAAAATTTACGAACTAGTTCTCTGCAACCCATAGATTTATTAATCTTATATTATATTAATAAATTGATCTTATTTTTTTTCTGTCCAAAAATATGTCTCGGTAATATTTATTCTACTCAGGTTTATAAAAATATATGTTCGTGATCAATTTACTGTTTAAAATATAATTATATTTCATGGTTGCATAATAACAGCCCAATTTATTACGATTAATCAAGTGCTGCATTTAAAAGATTAAACTGATACAAATATTTTAAAGCTTGTTGAAAGAGGCTTAAAACCTATTTTAATCGTCAAGACTACATACAAGCAGTACTGCTAGATAGTCTTAATATACCCTAGGTATTCGCACATATAAAAATATATGTATTTGTACATATATGATATTATTAATTTATTATACTAATAATATTGGTTTACTATAGCTAACTATTACAGTTTTCTATTTCTACAAAATTATGCCATTATTTATTAATTTGCTTTGAATATCAACTTAAGTTGGTATTTTTTTTTTTGCGCAATATCAAGCGATTATGCTTATTATTATATTAATTTATAAGCATTTCTTATTTACAAATCTCATGGCTCTAAACATCTACCTGATTAGTATTCTTAATATCTTCATACAGGAATGAATATAAAATTGATGATTAAACGAACTTACCTTAAGTGAAGTTCTATCATAATTTTATGAGTTCCTGTATGAAGATATTAACACCCTCCCGCCCCTGTTTTGTGGAAAAACCCATGTATGAATTTGTAAATGAAAAATGTACATATTATAATAATAATAAATCTTTATTGAAGACACTATAACTCAAATATACATATTATTATATTTACATGTATAATATTGTGTGGCTATGTATATATTATACGATATATATTTGGGTGCTCTGTAGTGCTCCTACCAAGACGAGCTTATCGAAGCACAAAGGCACTCTTATAATAATTACTCTGAACTAAATGAAACGACAGACGCAGTGTTGCTAGCGTGAGATATCGTAATGAAAAATGTTGAATTTTTTTATTTTTTCTCTCAACTTTAGTGTCTGAATGGCTATCACTTGGCGTTCATACCTGATTAGTATTCTTAATATCTTCATACAGGAACTCATAAAATTATGATAGAACTTCACTTAAGGTAAGTTCGTTTAATCATCAAGTATATTGCAATTATTTGCAGTTTGCAGCGTGGAACAAGTTAGAGTTAGTTTCAGCGGGACATTAAAGATGCATTGAACGTCGAAGCGCGTCGGCCTGATGTGCACAGAGAATGCAAAATGGCAATGTACTGTTTACTGTGCAACTACGTGACTGGTTGAAATAGGCAATTTAAATAGCCGGTAAATTACACTGAACACAGTAACTAGGAAATGGTAATTGGGATAAACAATCCGGTTTGTAACAATTGTATTAAATGAAAAATCATCACGCATATAAAATAAGTCACAAAACAATATTGTCAGTTTCAAGATTAAAAATCATTCATTTACAAAAAAACACTCAAGTCTGGATGCACTACCCATTTTACAAAAAAAAAAAGAACCAACAAAATCGTCCATGTTCCCAAAAAGAAACTATACGGCTCCCATCTGTCAAAATGTTATCAGAATCATGTAGAGTCAAGCTTCTAACTTTAAAAGTCACAACATCACAAACTCTAGACAAAAGTCACTTGAAAACATGTGTCTTGTTCACTGTTCATAATGAACAGTTAATAAAATTACTGTTATTACAAGAACTATTGAAATAGTTGTCAGGGCCGGTCCTAGGGCGGTGCGAGCGGTGCGACCGCACCGGGCGCCTTCAAAGGGGGGGCGCCAAAAAGGACCAAAACGTGGGGAAACCGATGGGGCAAAATGTGACATATCTGGACAAGATTTGATTGAAGAACTTGTGAGCCTAAAGCCATTATTAAATGATCTTCAATCAGGAGAACCAATAAAAGTTCCTTAACTTATAAAAAAAAACCGGCCAAGTGTGAGTCGGACTCGCGCACCGAGGGTTCCATACCATAAAAGAAGTAAAACATTGAAAGAATCACTTTTGTTCATGAGTTTACGAGTATAATTTACATGTAGGTACTTTTGTTGTCGAACCGCAAACGTAACTGTTTTTGGCGGTTTATTGTCATTATCAAAAAAAGTATAATAGTTAGAGAATTTTATTTTTTCTGTAAAATATACGTTAATTTCTATTGACCATAATTATTTCAGATTTTTTGAACCATTAACTTCAGAGATAAGGGGGGGAACGGTATTTTTTTCGTCAGTTTTCCCAATAAATCCAAAACTATCGGGCACAAAAATAAATAAAAATCAGTTTTAGAATACACAAGTAACGCCCTTTCATATGATACCACGCTCAATATTGTTATCTCATTTTGAAATTTCAACAACCCGGTTTACTCCCCTTTCAATAAAAATGATTTTCAAAATTTTATGATTGCAATGACGTTGGGTCACTATTACCTAAAACTATTCCAAATTCCAAGTCGATAGCTTCGATAGTTACTGAAATAATCGAGTGTGACAGACGGATGGACGGACGGACGGACGGACGGACGGAGAAAGTCTCACCATAAGGGTTCCATTTTTACCATTTTGGTATGGAATCCTAAAAACGATTGGCAAGATATTTTCCCTAATGTATGGACAGCGCTTCGTGTTGTACTACTAACTGTGCCTGTAATTGTTGCCAAAGGAGAACGAAGTTTTAGTAAATTAAAACTTATTAAAACTTACCTACGGTCTACTATGGGTCAGTAAAGACTGTCCGATCTCGGAATTTTGTCGATAGAAAATGCCATTGCCGAAAGGTTAAATTATTCCGACTTGATAAAAAAATTTGCAAGTGCTAAAGCTAGAAGAAAAGTAGCTATATAGAGTTATTTTTATATTTTTGCTTTAATCATTAGTTTTAATTGATTTAATGTTTGAACAAAATAAATGAAAGTCGACAATCATTAAAATTATTTTTCAGCTGTCCACCAGCACAAACTGGTTAAACGAACTTTTGACAGCAGAATAATAATCAAAAGCCACTGCTTTTTCTGGTGAAAGATAAAGGAACAGCTTAAACATTTTTAAGGTTCCATACCATAATGGTAAAAATAGAACTCTTATGGTGAAACTTTACCCGTCCGTCCGTCCGTCCGTTTGTCACACTCGATTATTTCAGTAACTGTTGTTAAAATTTTAAAATGAGATAACAATATTGAGTGGGGTATCATATTAAAGGGCGTTACTTGTGTATTCTAAAACCGATTTTTATATATTTTTGTGCCCCATACTAGGGGAGGTCAAAAAGTTCGCGGAATGACAAAGAAGGATAATTAAATGAAATACTTAACTATTTTTATTTTTCAATGTATTCTCCCTTAACCCTAGTGCATTCATTAGATTTGTTAAATAACTTATTAATACCATCTAAAAAAAAATGATTTTTCATGGATGTCGAGATAGGCGTCTTCACTTCATCATCGCCGCCAATAATTTTTGAGAGTAGTTTTTTCTTCATTTTGGCAATAAATAATAGTTGCTTGGGTCCAGGGCTGGGCTGTAGGGTGGGTGGCGCAGTTGTTCAAAACAGCAACAGTGAATGGCAGCCGCCGCAACATGGCTTGTGTGCACGGCCGCATTGTTGTGCAAAAGCAGCAAACTTTTTGTAAGATTTCTTCGCCTTTTTATTAAATAGCTTCTTTTAATTGATATAATAAAAAAGCATAGTATTCTCCTATTATGGAAACACCAAGTTCCTTACAGTTAATCCAAAGGATATCATCTGTATTCCAAAAGATCGTCACCATGATCTTTGTGGCCGATTGAGACACCTGATTATTTTTAGGAGGGGCTGTGCCTTTTTTATCCCTCTGCATCGACTCTAACTTTGTATCAGGTTTATAATAATGAACCCAAATTTTATCGCCAGTTACAATTCAGGCCATAACTTACTCCGCTTACTCTCCACAGCGGTCCAAAAACTCGCGACAGCTTTCGACGCGCTCGGGTTTTTGAAGCGCAGAAAGCATTCTCATATCCCATCTTGCACAGTCTTTAGTCATACGAAGGTGATGATGTAGGATGTTTAAAATTGTTGTTTGTGATAGTGGAATTAATGCTGCAAGCAGTTTCTACTTTAGAAAAGTATCTTCCAATACAAGTTTTTCAACTTTTCCGGTTATTTCTGGCGTGGAGCCTCAAACGGCCGTAAAAGTCGGTGATCTTCTTCAACGGAGTCCCTCTCTTGTTTGAAAAGGGCGCGCCTTTTATAAACCGTGGTTTTCCTAGGAGAATAGTCCCCGTAAACAGCTGACGTCACTTCAAAATGGTTTAAGGTGTCTTTCCTTGTTTGGTGAGAAAATTAATGACGGCTCGATATTCAATTTTCTCAATCGTCGCTAGTTTCTTCCCGATTCACTAGTTTACTCGTTGATAACTCACACACTAATTTCCCGATTAAGCTGAAACTTGCTATATATACTAACAATGAGTCATTCAATTAGTACCTAGCTGGATGAGTAAACTCACCCCCGCCAACCCCGTCATTCCGCGAACTTTTTGACCTCCCCTCGTAGTTTTTTTTATTTTTTGGGCAAACTGTCGAAAAAAATACCGTCCCCCCTTATCTCCGAAGTTTATCGTTCGAATAATCTGAAATAATTATGATCAATAAAAATAAACGTAAATTTTACAGGAAAAATAAAATCAACTCTCTAACTGTTATAATTTTTTTGATTATAACAATAAACCGCCATAAACAAAGTTATTAGGTTTGCGGTTCGCCAACAAAAGTACCTACATGAAAATTATACTCGTAAATTCATGAACAAAAGTGATTCTTGTAACGTTTTACTTCTTTTATAGTATGGAACCCTCGGTGCGCGAGTCCGACTCGCACTTGGCCGGTTTTTATTTATTTAGAGGGGCGCCATTTTTAGTCCTCGCACCAGGTTTAAATGTTATTAGGACCGGCACTGATAGTTGTTACTACAACAACTACTTTGAACAGTTCTTGTAGTAACAATCAAGCCACACAATTTTACTAAAGTTTTTTGGTTGTGAACAATTTGTTTGTGAAGTTAAGGCTCATAGAGTTGGAAGCTTGTACTTACTCGTAAGGTTTGATAACTTTGTAACAGTGCGACCCGTATGGTCTCAGTAACTTTTTACATGAAAATGTTTTTCATGGTATAAATTATTAACTTCTGTTAGTTCGTTCGTTTCAGCCAATGGACACCCATTGATGGACAAAGGCCTGCACCTTTTTGACTCAGTATAGCTTCCCCGTATTCTCTTAATGTGTGCACAGGAGCTGTTCGATCTGGTTCTTCCTCGAGGAGCGGGCTTTCATCCCTATGCCGTCGATGTACCATCAGTGTGTACAAAGCGATTCGCTTCGTCTTTTCTCATACGCATGGCTAGGGTTTGGAATGCTGTCCCAAAATCTGTGATTACGGTTTCATACAACCTTTTTAAGAAAAGTGTGAATAAACATCTTCTAGGTCAACATCATCACTATACATCAGGTGAGATTGTGTTCAAGCGTAATCTTATCTTGAAAATCTAAAATCATTAGACCAACTGGAGACTGGTTGGAGGTCTGCCAACACTAAGCTTTCTCTTGCAGAGTCGCCACTCCAGGTTTATTGGTTCATTGGTTCAATAACCCCTGTTTCCCATCGTTAACGAGATATACATCGTTGTCGCACATCCCGTATTCCGTGTACAGATATAATTGGCGGCAAGTTACCACAAATCGATTTGATGGTGCTTCGCTGGCGACCGCAACTACCTTTGTGTTAATGACAAACGGAATAAATTTACAAATATACGCTTGTATCCTACGAGTATATATAGCGTTTAATTGACTCAATTTCTATAATTAGCTCTACATCATTCAATTACAAAGAGATCTTGGATATAGGTATTTGATCTCTTTTTCATCAAACTTCTGTTGTGTGCAATATCGGACGTGGAAAACAAATTCTTAGTGCCAATTGTTCAAAACACTATTTTCATTTTCTAGAGTATTTTGGGAAAAATTGATACACCCTTTGGTCATTCTTCTTTGATAATAATCAGCCTATAAATATAATATTTTGGGCCTTGCCGTATCAAATAACTATATTGGCACGATATTCTAGCTGCGTATTTTTGAGATGGGTTAAAACCATTGAACTCGTAATCGTCACGTAACCGACACCTTGCACTGTTACCGTTGCCGACACTTCTGTATTTAAGTTTTTTTCATATATTTTTTTTTTGAGTTTTTACGTCTTTTTTTGTATGTGCTATGTGTATATTATTATACCTTCACACCTTAACTACTAAATTGATTTAGCTGGAATAGGAAATGGAGTAAACGTATATTGCATTTGTATGGAAACTAGAGGTAAATTACGGATCCCAAAGCATCGATCGCTTTTTTGCAACAGCGAGAATTTCCTTTGAGACGTTCGCACTGGTACATTTCTTAATCCTGTTGATAGTTGCCACTCTGTCTTACCGTCTTGCGCTGAATTTTTCACGCCTTCGAGAAAAATTGCTCCTCTTTGTTCGTTTCCACAAGTAACTTGTGTTTTATTGAACACTTGGGTGGTCCCCGTTGCTTCGACTTCAGATTTATTGCCGCGTTTTTGTGGACTTTTCTTAGTTTCAGGGCGTTTAAATTTGAAAACCTCATCTCGTTTTTTATTATATTTTATAGGAAAATCCATAGGAGTTTCTTTTGGGCTCTTCTCAATAAGGAACATAATATTTCCCCTCGACATCTCAAAGAATTAATCGATTTTGGGTCTTGGACAAGGTACGAGTATGTTGGGTAGGTATGCAACTTTTTATAAATGGTAAATCACTATTCAAGTATATACCTCCTGGCACCACTTTTGGGACATCCTGGCACAGGTATAAATTTACCTAAAAGGATGTCCCAACAACTGATGAATGTTTTGAAATATTTTTATTAATAAATCATTTTTTCATCATTTTTCATACCTATTTGTAGTAAAGTTTTTCCTTATCTCAATATCTAAAGTAAGTTTTCTTTACAGTCTGCTTTGGTAACGTAGCAAAGCAAGTTACCTTTAAAATATCTTCAAAGAGTCTTAAAAATTAGTCCCCATTTTACAAACTTACTTAGTGACTCGTACATGTAGATATTAAACATGAAAGACATACATTTAAAAGAGTACATTAAGTTTATAATATCAAGTCCTACAACTACCGACACTCCTTTTATAAAATTCTTAACTCAAGCTTACAAATCTGAAAGTGCTTACCAACAGCTAAGCATAAATTCGACCTTATCGTTTTCACAAGTAGACTCATTTTTGCAGAAACTATGATTTGCGAACATACATTCATATTTCATAAGAGACCTCCGTCTTGTAAAATCAACTTCAACACTGAAGCACTGAAGTGAATTTTCAGTAAAATGTGATTTTAGCCCCCGACGCAAAAGCGGTGTTATAAGTTTACCGTGTCTGTGTATCTGTGTATCTGTCTGTGGTATCGTAGCTCCCAAACGGATGGACCGATTTCCATGAAGTTTATTTTATGTCATAGATAATTTTATAGAAAATGCTACAGAATTAGTTATTGCTTATCTATACTTATTATTGTCCGCGTGGATTGGTGCTAAGGAACAAGCTACATTTCTGTATTGGACAGCTAGGTTGAGTCGTTTCGTAAAAAGTGCGTCACTGGTCATACTAAGACATGAGTTATTTAATATCATTATTACCAGTCAGTTCTCCATAAATTTTTTACTCTTTTTGAGGGTTGTAAGGTGACCAGTGAGAAAATTTACATTTCTATTCATGACTCACGTAGTCGAATTGCTCGCAAAATAGATAATGGAAGTCGTGGAAGTGCGAACTTACGTTTGAAAAGTTCCTCGAGAAATTGTGCACTTGGGGACAATTCTAGTGGTGCGATCGTATATTTTATGTAATGCATTGTAAGACACGAATAAATTTAATTTTCAAGTCATAATAGGTTTTAAGTTTAACCGTGTAAATCTTAGATGTTCATAAGATAACTGCGTTTTTGTTTAGGTAACAGGAAAACAAATATAACAGAATAACAAACAAAACATAACAAGGAAACCAATCAAACAATAATACTGATAATACAATGATCAGACGTAGTGATTTTTCTTGTCGTCTTTATGACTGCTGTGTAGGGCCCCAACAAAAAGTTTACAGTATTCATCGTTATCATAATCGTTTACTAATTCTGCCCGCTGATTGGGTTCCTGATTTGCGTCAGCCAATCGCGGGGCAGAATTCGTTACCAATTACGATGACGCTGAATAAATACGTATTTCTTACACAATCTGGGGGCAGACCCATTGCAATCGCCGCTGTCTAGGTTTGCCCTCCAAGTCCTTTTGCTTCCAGGAATAGCAGCACGTCCCTCGTATAGGCTACACCCACCTCTTAGAGGCTGAGAATGTACCGTCCCATTAGTCAGCTTCACGGCTGGGCATCCACACAGTAATCTGTATGTGTAGTTTGAGGCGAAGACATTAATACACATGAAGGCCCCTTAAATACACATGAGTTCCAAAAAGTAGTTTCTCCAGAGTGTTCACGTCTTTGTCCAGCGGTTTACATAAAAGTGTAGAAGGTAAGCGTTGCCCGGCGAGGCGTGGCGTAGACTTTTACAACTTTGCAATTCTTCGTGAAAGAATTACCATTTAAGTTATGGAAATCGGAAATGTCATGTAGGATGAGGTTTCACCCTGGTGGAATGAAATGGAGCGGAGTAATAGTTATTTTCATCATACCTACTGTAAAAAGAAAATTAGCTTCAGAGGATATGGACATCTTTTTTCTTATAATATACCCTTTGTCTTCTTATTGAAAAGCGCAAAATTACGCTCTGTTTTCAATAGGAAATTCGTCTTTTTTTCTTTTGTATTTTTTTTTTCAGAATTTTCACGCTAGTCTTACACATAATGTCTTAGTACATAATGTATCCTAGAAGCTTATGTAGAACGAATTTCGAGTGAATAGATTTTCCTAGTTTTTTAAGGGTTGTTGGCACATAAATGTAAATCAATATATTGCAAATGCGTTACTCGGGTCGTCTTATAATATTTGCTTTAGCTGAACAAAAATGTTTAAGATATGAAGCAAGAGAATTCTGGGAAAGGTTCAAGTAAAATACTTGGTATAGATACGAAAGTTGGTCGAGGTAAACAAAGATGGAGTTTCCTTTGCTTCGGAATAAATTCGCTTTAAAATGTATGTACTATTTCTCTAAACCCATTTCTCATATTTTCTTCGCCAGCCAAAGCAAATGTATGAATACTGCAGTTCGTGATAGATGTCTACTGGGATCATTTATTCAAATTTGATTTGAATTTCTGCAGTAAAATTTATACTTTTTCTATTCAGTTTTTCTTTGAAACAAGTTTTTGAAGTTATGGCTACACAGCCATAACTTCATAAACTTGTTTCAAAGAAAAACTGTACATATTCTATTAATATTCATTCCCTTAAATGTAGGTTATTTAAAGTTGACATTTCCATAACCTAAATATTTTTAAATGTTACTTAATTTTAATGGATTTTAGTAGGGGATCCCAAATAAGGTCGTCTTTCAGCCATTTGTTAATCGAATGAAAATTATATTTTATTGTTTAAAATATGTTTCTGAACATCTATAAATAAGGTTTCCTGAAAAATTTTAGTCCAAAAATAATCATTATGTTAATGGCATTGGTTAATGGTGTTTGGACTCTTAAGAAATAGGAGCTCATGTTACAATGGATTTTTTCATAACTTAAGTATGTTATTATGTGTTTTTTTATAGGAGCTCGAAAACAATTTAATTATCTACTCAATAAATAAACTTAACTGTAGCATCATTACAATGTTTTTCTGCATATGATACATCCATTATATCACTTCCTTATGGAAATTCCTTATTTTTAAATATTGGCAAATATAAATATTTGCCTTTAGAAGTATGTGATACAATGTTGTTGACAAATACTCAAATTGTTTGTTTGTTTGTTCATGAAGCTTACAAAGCGAAGCCAATACAAGTGACAATGTTTGCTCTCCGCTCACTGTGTTCCTAGCTTATATAGAAGTTGTACTGCTGAAAATATTTAAAGATTAAAATTCATTAGTGTACTTAATTTATTCTAAATTAAATATATGAACAACTCGTGGTTATTAAACAAGAATAGTTTTACTAAGCTCATATTTTTTTATTATAATAAGGCCTATATTAAAGCCTTTTTGAAGATGGACAATTACTGAGCTGAATAGTTAAAATAGAACAATAAAATATAAGTCAAACATTGAAATGGTAACTGTAAGAATTTTTATCCTGCTTTACATTTGCCCAATGATATTAACAATCAAGGAAATGCTAAAAATAAACAAGATCTGCGATCTGCTATCCGAGGAAACCAGCAAGAAATGTTACATTAGGGAGAACTTAGCTTCTTTAGTGCACAGCCCAAACCAATTAGTCGTCAGCAATTCAAACACCCTGTATTTTAGCTTTGATTCTGGTCAGGGACAATATATCCCGGCTTTACTCAACATTGACACTAAAAAGCTAACCGTATTGAAAGGCGTTAAAGATGCTTTTGCAATATCAAGAGATATTGAAACCGATGAAATCTACTTCGGCGGCAGCCATGGAATTTACAAATACAATCCAAAATACAAGACCCTCAAAAAGCTAAGTGCGAACAATTTAGACATCTGGTGGTTGCAAATCCAAGGAAACTTATACTTCATCAAATTTCCAAGTTTAAGAGTCTACTACTACGAGAATAAGTCGATAAACCATGTCCCAATATTAAGAAATACCAATGTTAATCAATTAGTTTTTGACGGAGACAGTAACATTTTCTTTATCAACAGTACAGGACTTTTTTGTATCAATGGCGAGAAGAATGTTATATTTTTAAGGGATGACCCAAGGTTTCTAGGGATGGCAGTCGATAAGGCAGGTCACGTACACCTATGCAGCGAAAATGGGATCTACGTGATAAGCAAAATGGTGCAGAAAATAACGAGGATAGTGAACGTCCAGGGAGTTTTGGGAATGGCCTTCGATAAAAATAACCACCTTATATATTCCAATTCTCAAGAGATCGTCCGTCTCATACCCGTTTCAAGGGACGAATATTATATTGATGATAATAGTATCTAATGTGTTATGTTATGATGATATTGAAATGGCAAATGTTAATTAAAATCATAAAGTTATTTATCTGTTAGAGTCGCGTTATTATGTAAAGGTGAATTCAAGCTGAATTCTGATAAGTTAAATATTTTATTAAGGAATTTATTGTAAAAGCGAACACACCAACCAGGTTTTGTTGTACTAACATGCAAATGTAATTGAATTTTAAACATCCAACGAACACTATAAGTAACAAAATTAAATTGTTAGCGTACATTTCGTTACATAGCGGCTAGACAGCAATTTAGATGAACTAGCAGGCGGAATGCTATTATCAAATACCGCGCTAGTATGTGCAGAAGCAGCTTAGATCGTGATTGTCCAAGTTGTATTAGAAATTCATTCACAATGAGCTAAAGATCGATGTTAGAATACAGACACTAATATTATACAGGCGAAAATGTGTGTGTGTGTGTGTAAATGTGTATGTGTGTTTTTCGTTACTCTTTCACGCCGTAACTACTAAACCGACTTGATTAAAATTAATAATAGGGATAGATTATATCCTGGATTAATATATAAGCTACTTTTTATCACGGAAAAATCCATGGTCCCCATGGGATTCGTGAAAACCCGAAATTCACGCGAGAGGAGTCGCATGCAAGAGCTAGTATGTATTAGTAATATAGAACATACATCATCTAGATTCTGGATAGACAGTTCAAGTTGATTGACGGCCCTCGTAGCGAGGTTGCCAATTTGTGGTATTTAAACGGAAGGAACGGAATTTCAGAAAAATCTACATTATAGCGTTTGCATTTATTAATGTCCTTGATAACTTAGAAGCTTGGGATATCTATAAGGTTCCAGAGATTCTAAAGATCCCTGAGGAAAGGTGCCATAAGCAATAAATAAGTTAATCATAGTCAAAGTTAAAAGTCAAAGTCACAATATCTTTATTTCACATAGTCGCATATGTTTGGTGATAACTACAATAGTCGACTTAAAACTAAGTTTACCAGGGTTCGAACGCGCCCTGCACTGAGAAGAATCCTACAAAAAACTCAGCCGGGTTTTGTTTTCTGTCATCACCACTTCACAGCAGCTCTTCAAAACTATAATTTAGTTAGTTTAATTACAGCAGTTCATTCACTCCCACGGATTTGATTCATATTATAAGGGTTTCGTTTTCCTCATTTTCTACGCTATGTACATATTCTATTAACAAAGTCCTATGCGGTGTGATAGGCATTAACGACAATATGAATATTGACTATGCTACAAATGTTATTCAGGAATGCTATTCCTATTGTACTGCGCCCCTCAACTATCGTGTAACTTTAATAATAACATTACTTGAACAACATTGTACTGGAGAAATAACTAGTAACTCGAGGCATAGAATGTTAATAATTTATTTATAATTCTGAAAAAGTGATGAGCCGATCAAGATTCAAGGCGTTCAACTGAATAACATGATACGCATGCACATGTTAGATGACTTTGAGTGGCAATATCATAAAACGCACTGCGCTTGTCGCCGTTGACACTGCTTCTCGGAAAAAATAACAGGGTAGGTATTTGACACATATCTTTGATTTATTAAATGCATTCTTGAAAAAGATTTATCTTCAAATGAACACCGCGGTGGTATGAATTATTTACCTACTATTAATACCACCAACTTTTTACCATACAAGAGCAAGGCATCGTAAAGGCTAATTGACATACAAAGACATATAAGTTTGGAGCGCTTTGAGTCCTGACACACATTGCAAAGTTGTGAAATATACCCTCCCAGCCTCTGTCTTCGCAACCACCTATAGTGCCGTTAAAACAAGAATAAATATGCATTTCCTATGCAAGCGTACTCGACCTCAGACTGTACCATCACTTTCCATCAGGTGTGATAACATTTAAAAGCTAGCGAATATAGTTAAAAATAGACTATTGGGCTATCAGTATTCTCAGGAGAAAATATGGAACTTTTCCGCAGTGGCTCTAATAAAGTCCCCGAATGAAATAGTGTCTCGCCCGTTGACGCGGCAATAATCCTACCCCGAGTTTTGGCCATTTAATAGGGCTTGGAAGTATACGCCGATAGATCTATCGATACGATATTAAAATTAATACAATAATACTTCCAGATTTTTTAAGAAATTCACCTGCCTAAGTCAGATGAAGTCCATCGCAGAATTTTGCATTACAATATCATACGGCCCTCTGCACAGCGTTCGTCCTAGTAAAATTAGTAAATATCTCAAACTGCGATTCTCCAGTTCAGAATCGTTTCAAGAAAAGTCCTGTCAACTAGACAACTTACACTTACTTTCACTGCGACATTATATCAAATAGCATCTTGTTTTGGGGAACAGCTGCTGACGTTGAAACTTTTGTGATTTGCAAAGAGGAAGTATAAAATCATTTATATCATGGATTTTATTATTATTATCATGGATTTTCACAGGATTGACCTTCGTCAATCTGATATACTACGTAGCATCTACAAGACGTATCATTCGTTGAAACTTTTGCGTAGGTAAATTATTGCTATATATGGTTATGGTATGTTAGACAGTATTATTTTTCTCTTTAGTAAAAAGTAAAATAGTAATACTTACTCGTATTGTATTTGGTAAAACGTAGTCACATCACTATGTCCTTTACCACAACAGAGAATGGACAATCAAGACCTATTGCTAAATGAAATATAATGCCGCTACCCTAAGGCTCTAGCTTCATTAGATAAGTCAGTGCTGTATGACCGTAATATTTTACAGTTAGGGCTATTTGCACATCCTCAAATATTAATGACTGAATACACATATCACTATGCCCTTGCTCACATCGTAGAATGGATGACAAATGTAAATCAGACCTTCTGTCTCAAAATTAGGGAACCCTCTGCAAAACGTGATTTTGCAACCATTTTGCAACCCTAACTTTATGGCTTCACTCTGCTAATTTTAGTCGGAGATTAGCACAGTGTGAAATTCCGTTTGTGAGCAGTCACGATTGTTGATTGGCAAAATTAATTAAAAAAATAATCGTGTTGGATTAAAATGTAAAACATGAATTTTGCATTTTATAAGGCTACGAAAGAACATTGGCAGAAATTTACACAAATAATGTAGGTATAGCATCTAGATGTAACATTTATTACAAGACGATTCTAGTAAATGACTAAGGACGAGTCAAAAAATAAAATATTTTAAGAAATTCAATTGATTACTGATAGGCTCGGACTTCCGATTCCACATTCCAGACAGCTAGTGTTGCCGGATGCCAAACTTATCCACTTTTATACACGGCAGCACTACCAGCAAAGACGTGCCGCCACGTGATTTAGCATTCCGGTGTGATGCTGTGTAGAAACCGTTAGGGTGACTTTACTTACCCCTTCCAAGTTCGTTAACATATTCGGCTGCATCATCACTTACCATCAGGTGAGATCGCAGTCAAGTACTAACTTGTATAGTGTAAAAAAATATTACCCGTTTTTTAGTCGTAAGTTTATTTACTACTTGTTATTCGAAGGGCAGAACAAATATCGAATATTAATTTTCAAAATCAAATTCAATACCGTAACCAACAAACCACAATATCCGACTATTTCAGATAGTCTGACCGCAGTAATCCTTGCATTTCCGGTTAATATCGAATGTGGACTGTCATAATTAACAACCGACGACGTTGATATAAGAAACCAAGATGGGTAGTACACGGACTATCAAAATTACTACTAATAAATAATTTATGTACACTATCTACATCGACATCGACACTAATATTATAAAGAGGAAAGATTTGATTGTTTTTTGTTTGTTTGTTTGTTTGCATTGAATAGGCTCCGAAACTACTTGACCGATTTGAAAAATTCTTTCACTGTTGGGAAGCTACATTATCTCCGGTGAACATAGGTTATATGAAATTTTGAAAAAAGGTTGGGATCCGTACTAAAACTCCAATAATGTAACCCAGGGTGGCTTACCCCCCTTTGTAAATAAAAATAAAAACGATTTTCAATTTTTTATGATTGCGCTGATGGCGGGCCATCATTATCTACACCTATTCCAAATTTCATGTCGATATATTTAATAGTTACTGAAATAAAGCGTCGTGGCACACAGACAGACAGACAGACGGACAACAAAGTGATCTTATAAGGGTTCCGTTTCTTTTTCTTTGATGTACAGAACCATTAAAATACCCGTGCGAAGCCGGGGCGGGTTGCTATTATTTTTATATTGTTTCATGTTTCATATGACTTCAGTTTTAATTGCTGAAATCTCGTTTATGTAGGATATTTTTGATAAAATGTTATAATACTAAATTGTTCGCAAAAGTTATTAGATTTTTTATATACGAAAGAATGGTGAGACGGCAAGACCTTCACCTGATATTACGCTTGCCCATGTCAAATGCACACCCCATGAATTTATACTGTAACATGATACGTCGCCCTGCCTTGTGCTCATCACCCTAAAACATCCAATCTTATGTCTCATCTTGAACAATAATTTCCTTCATAACGAAATTCTGCTTCACATAGAATAACTGAAACCACGGTTCCTACCTATCCGGGCCGATAGCACAAGAAGTGTTCTACCACCAATAACTTTTGTTTGTACTCGTTTTTTTTTGTTTCTAGTTTTACACTTAGGCTAAAATTCTGTTTTGCTTAATTAACCAAAAGTGAATGTCCAAGTCCCTATCTTCGGTATCCCATATCAGTAGCCACGACACGTACATGCCCCGCGGGAGTTCATGTGTGTCCTGCTTTAGATGCTGATGGGGAATTAAATTTTAACTGCCTCCTACCGCAGTGCGATACCAAAGTTACATTTTAAGTCCGTGTAGCCCAGGAACAATGATTACTTTTAGCCCCTGGCTCCACCCGCTTGAAATTCCGGACAAAAATTAGCCTGGCCAGGGTATAATCTGTTCCCTTTCCAATTACTTGAGTTGGATGGGATAATGCAATATTATGGAAATTTTCCAAAAGGCTTTTTGCCAACCCTTTACCGCCTACTTACTGAGGTCAAAATGTATCGCTACAAGCATGCCAGGATCGCAGAAAAATCTCCTAATCAAATTATAGATCCTAAAAAAAGGTATAAAATATAACGCCATATCCAACCTATTTGAAACAGCGTCTTGGAAGCTCCATGATGTATTCTCGTCCAGTATACCTTTTGTCTGAAAACTTGTCTTCGAATAGCGGTTTGCCAGAAATGATCTATGGATGTCGTACTAAGTCGTTGACTTTGAGCCTCATAAAAAGGGTAAAATGTTTATCTTTTCCAACAGTTTTATCTACACTCTGGATATGGTATCCAGAGGTACTATGTATCATGTGAATAAAATGGGGAAAAGACATAATATTGACAACATAACTATTATTTTACTATGGGAAATTTAATTGTAATAAGTAGGTAGGTACATTGTACATAATAAATCATAATTCCCAACAGTAATCCCGATTGATAGCTCTCGCACGAGCGAATTATCAAGATTGATTGATTCGAGTTAATTAGATTAATTATTAACGTGTTCCTATTTATTACATGTGTTATATATAAGCATTGATACTGTCCTGTTATTCACATTATCATACCAATTATTATAATTACAAGCAAGTGAGCACAATTTTCCTCAGAGATGATAGTGTGGCGTGGATTCTTTTCGTAAAATTACACATCTTTAAAAACATTGTGGGAAATTCTCAAGCGTGGTTTCTCACACCGAGTCTGATACAGATCTGCCATATTATATATTTTGATCATATATCGATTTTCGTCATAGAACACTGTCGGGCGCTCGTATATGGAGCGAAATTAAAAAATGTACTAGAATGATATAACAGGTCGCTTAATTGATCACATTGATTCCGCGAGACGACTGTCACTCTCATATATTTTTTGAATTGCATGTCATTTCAGCAATCGACATTTTCTTTCACGATTGCAAATACACATAAATACATTATAATCACTGATTACTAACCTCAAGATATGGGCATCCGAACGATTTACTTAAATCTTTTTCATACAAGTAAACAGTAGCGCCAACTGTCAAAATACCGCCGCCGTCGCTGAGCGAGCTACCGCGTGGCCTTATGCTGTTGGTACTAATTACACCCATAAACTGGCGACATTTTTTCACGCGGTTCTCCGTATCTAGAGTAGAAGTCAATTATTATTATAATATATAGAAAAATACACAGACACCCGAAAACATTCATTTTCTTCACTCAAACATTTTTCAATTGTGGGAATCGAACCTACGAGCTCCGACGCAGACGGCAGGAGCACTCCCTCTGTGTTATTGGGTTGTCGAATAAAAAAAGATTTCAACTGATATTTTGACCATCGCACCTTCCCACTTTATTATAACTTGAGAGTAATTCCTTTGTTCTTGAAGAGTTAGACAGTTTCAAAAGTGTAAAAGACTTGTTAAAAGTGCGACGTCTTCCGTCAGTAATGCACAAACATCAAAGAGTATCTACTCCAACGCTTTAGATAAAAGGTTTCGGTGCTGAGTCTACGAGCACTAGCGCGGCTCTTACGTATTTTAAAGTTTAGAGTAAAACGCGCTGAGTAAATAGAGTGAGCTAACTTGATCATCAGTTACCTGATAACGTGGTGGGTAAGAAAAATGACCCAATTGCTCACATCCTGAGAAGAAATGTGTGTAATAAGATATTTCAGCAACAAAATAGCAGCAAAAAACACTGCCAAGCGATTTAGCGTTCTAGTCCGATGTTATGTAGCAATTTACGGGCTTGTTCACCCCTTTTCAAGTTAGCAAGTTCGATATTTAGTAAGTACGCGACAATATCTTCGACTTCATCGTCACTTACCATCAGGTGAGATCGCAGTCAAGTACCAACTTGTAGTGTATACATATTATATAAAACCCTTGAATTTTTTCGTGGACCTACGTGGAGTGATATTATAGAGTAGTAATTTTCCTCATTTTTAACCGACTTCAAAAAAAGGAGGAGGTTCTCAATTCGTCGGAATCTTTTTTTTTTTTTTTTTTTTTTTATGTATGTTCACCGATTACTCGAAGACGCGTAAACCGATTTGGAAATTTTTTTTTTGTTTGAAAGGGTATACTTTCCAGATGGTCCCATTTTTTTTTGGTCAGGATCTGATGATGGGATCCTGGAGAAGTCGAGGGAACTCTTCAAATTTTATATGGATACTTGAAACAATTTGGGTACTGTTTGAAAGAGTAATATTTTCCAGGTTTTCCTATGGTCATCAGGTCAGGATCTGATCATGGAATCTTGGTGAAATCGAGGGAACTCTTCAAATTTTGCTAATATACTTGAAGCGATTTGGGTATTTTTAATAGTTGCTAGTGCATTTCCTTGCAGATGCTAACTTAATGACTACAGTCATCAAGTCAGGTTTTGATGATAGGATCTCGGAAAAACTGAGGGAACTCTTCAGATTTTATAAGCACACTTCAAGCGATTTGGGCATTATTTTCAATGCCCTGTGCATCTGTTGTTTTCCACTGAAAAGTAAAAAATAAAATGGAAAATTCTTTTCAAAAAACCGACTTCAAATGCCACTACAAAGAGTGAAATAATTTTTCAATGAAGGTACACCAATTCGAAGTCGGGCAATTCTTACAATCATAGTCCTTCGTAGTAATCGCCCGACTTCGAATTGGTGTACCTTCATTGAAAAATTATTTCACTCTTTGTAGTGGCATTTGAAGTCGGTTTTTTGAAAAGAATTTTCCATTTTATTAGAGTTCCGTACCTCAAAAAGTAACATAGAACCCTTGTAAGAACACTTCGTTGTTCGTCTGCCTGTCTGTCTGTCTTTTACGACCCTTTATCATGGATACGCGTGGAGATATCGAATTGAAACCTACCTAATTAATACCTTTACCTTAATTCATAACTTTTTTTCTGAACCTACTTTGTACAGAGCCCTCGGTGTGCGAAGAACTCAGTTGACTTCAATTTCACCTGATGCCGAAAGTGTTATTTTACAAACTCGGAAGAGGGCAAAATGGCCACTGACGGTTGCTACACAACATCGCACCGGAACACTAAATCGCTTGGTGGATGGGTACGTTTTTTTCGCCAGGGTAACATGCTGCGGTGAAAACCTCTCACCAGACCATTTCGAAAACACTTCAAACTAAACATTTGTACCATTTCGTAATTAAAATATCCAAGTAATTACATCGGGCAAAACATTTCTAGCAAAGGCACCATACTATCGTACATCATAATAATTAGATATATGCGCATTAACCGAATGCTCACCCCTAAAATTCAAGGCGTAATCATAAAATTTGCATACAAGGTATTTGGAGTTTTAAGCTGAAACATTTGTGCAAACGCCCAAAGTGGAGCAAACGTTGAGCCAAAATTGAGCCAAACTGCCGAAGTATGTCAAACGATAGACTGTATATTTTAAGCGGAGGTCGGTTGCTATCCAAATGGCTTTTTTATTGACCTCTGTGGTACCTATATCAAGTTTTTAGGGTTCCGTAGCCAAATGGCAAAAAAACGGAACCCTTATAGATTCGTCATGTCTGTCAGTCTGTCTGTCCGTCACACACACACACACACATGTCACAGCCATTTTTTTTTCCGAAACTCTAAGGACTATGCTGTTAAAACTTGGTAAGTAGATGTATTCTGTGAAGAAACTCAAAAATTTTTTTTTCATCAAACCTATAAGTATGGGGTATCTATGGATAGGTCTTCAAAAATGATATTGAGGTTTCTAATATCATTTTTTTTCTGTAATCTATATATCTATATACTTATGATAAAACTGTAAAGGGTCGAATTCTGTACATTGAAGATATTTTTAAAAATTTTGTTGGAGGTCACTATTTAGTCGATACTGAAGCCAAAACTGTAATTTGTTTAATTTTTGTTTGTCTGTCTGTCTGTCTGTCTGTTTCACGACCGGGCATCACGGCTAATCCGCTGGATGGATTTAAATGAAACTTGACATGATTATAGTTCATACCCCGAGGTAGGACATAGGATACTTTTTGTCCCGAAATTCATCATGGTTTCCCTGGAAGACGGCATCAAAGTCCAAACGTTTTTAAGTTATAATTCATTAACGTGTTGTCCGATTCCATTCATTCTTTTTTTTTGTTAGAAAGGAGGTTCTTTAAAGATTATTCCATACAAATCTTATCATCATCACTTTTGTAGTTCAGAAATTACAGACATCAGAACCTTTAAGTTCAAGTAGGTAGGTGACTTGAAACTCGGAATGCACAAAGAACCTAGGGCTAGGACGTAGGGCTCAAGTAAGACTGGAGTACCCTTACAGCTGTAAATAAATAGGCTTAGCAGGAGATTTTGTATGGTTTAAAATTTTTCACTTTTAGGGTGAACAAAAATCATGTAACTGGCGTTATCGCTACGTTATACCGTATAGCGCCATCTCTACAATTTATGTGGAACTTGAATGTAAAACTCTGAGATAGGTACCTACTACCGAATTTTTTTAAATAAAAATTAACTGTCATGTTATTTACTGTTTCCTGACTTTATATTATGATGGCACTGTTAAGACATGAACAGATTTAAACTTTACCATCCGCAATATGAAAAGGGTAAGATAATGGTTCACAAATATTTTTAACTCTTAGGTCTTATCGATCCTAACCGACTGACTGTCATCTAAGGTCTTTTTATACGTAAGGAAATATATAGCCATTGCCCATTCTGATGTTTTGGATTGTATTGAGATGAAGCAAAGATTTTTAAAAGACTCTTATATTATGATGGGCTTGGGAATATTGTGAGTAGAGTAATTTATCCCAGTGGTACCTACCCGGCCGAACTCTGAAAGAAGAGTTCTACCACCAGTACAACTTTTCACATGGTTTAATAATTTTTGACATATTTCGTGGTTTCAGAATAAAAATCACAATGAAAAGGACGATTTTAACTGTCGATATTTCGATACATTGGTACAAGTCGTGGTCACATAGTGACCTGGTCACTAGTGACCACGACCTGAGCCACTGGGTCGAAATATCGACAGTTAAAATCGTCCTTTTGATCTTTCAACTACGTATTAATGAAACTTTATATTATTATTAAGAAAAAGTAGTTTTCAAAATCACCACAAGATAACCCGTGTAAAGTAAGAACAGGTTTCTGTACAACATCACACCAGAATCCCGCGAAAAATCAAGGAATTCCAGTAGGAAGGTATATTATGTAAAAAAAATCGTAATTCACGCGGGCGGAGCCGCGGGCAACAGCTAGTTTCTAAAATAAGAGAATGATAAAACAGAAAAAAATACATGATGTACATTACCATGCAAACTTCCACCGAAAATTGGTTTAAACGATATCTAGTAAATAGTTGAGTAATAGTAGTCAAAAACAGGCTAGAGATGTGCCTTGCCTTTATTCGTTGAAACTGTAAAATATAATAAGAGTGATAATTGTTCTAGTCAGTCTTCTACAAAACGGGACATTTGCGAGTTGGCCAAATCCCCTAATAAAAGGGCCGTTAATGTCCCAATAACTCGGAATCCGAGCTTGGTGGTAATTGCGCAATGCATTTGGAATACTTATTGATCACAATTATTCCTTCTTAAGTAATTATTTCCATTTTCACCATTTACCTACTACTGAGAGGCATGGGTTAAGCTGGGTAAGAGTGGATTGGCAGCCTTTACAAATCTTTAACGAGTTACGGAAAACTTTGCATTACTTTGTATATGTTTTCAATATCTGGTTGACCGAGCTTCGCTCGGTAGTTTAACTACTGGATAATATATGGCAGCAGAAGTGCTTCGCTCGGTAGTTTAACTACTGGCTAATAGATGGCAGCAGAAGTCATATTTTTATTATTTTTTTATTGGTAAATTCGACATTTTATAAAAATGAATCCTAGCTAGATCGATTTATCGCCCCCAAAACCCCCTGTATACTAAATTTCATGAAAATCGTTGGAGCCGTTGCCGAGATCCAGATTATATAGAAATATATTTATATACAAGAATTGCTCGTTTAAAGGTATAGGATACGAGTTCTCTCACGGTTTTGTGATATTTAAAGTGAGAGATATGCCCAAGAGTTCTTACTATAATATATTTGAAAACCAATGAGAACATGTTGTCAAAGGTGAGTGAAGGTTGTTACGAGTATGCCGTACTTGGGATCTGGGTTAGAATGGTTCAGTTAATCTATGAAAAGTCTCTTGCTCAGCCTTAGGCCGTAGTAATAATATTATTTCTTTCAGTTTCACCACTAAGAAGAAAATTACGTGGCACTACGGAGTACCTACGGGAGTGCCGACAAAAATGAAAACTCAAATACAGGTGTGTGAGGTTACGGACTACGGTAATAGTGTAAGGTATCGGTAACATTGTCGCGAGATCAATGGCTATTTCCCATAAAAAAAACAGTTCACTTCACAAACTGGTGAATGAAATAAAATTGTTAGATATAAAAGTTTTCATTATTTTTGTTCCAATACCAAATCAAAGCTGTTACGTAAACCATGTAGACCTTTCTATTCTAAATCCCGTGAACGTTGGTTTTTCACATATTTACATAACATTCTTTGTTTAGACAAAATCTGCTCATATAGTTAATGTATAATTATATACATAGTACGTACCTAAGTAAACTATAAAGCTTCGCGAACATCGCGGTCGACCCCGGAATACAATGTACCGAACCGTACATAATTGGATTACAAATACGTGGAGCTCGGTAAAATACGGCCAGGCGGCATGCGACGGTGTACAAACTACAAATTACAGCACTTGTGCATTACAAGCGTTTTCTTTTACATGCTTTTGACGGCCTGCCCTAGGGATTTTTAACGAATTGGTAGGTATTGTTCGTTCAGTCCACAAAGACCCGCCCTCTTTGAGTCTTTTCTAATCACTTGTGTTTCATACGATCCTGAAAGTGCGTAGGTATTTCTGAGGCATGAATAAGGTCGTTGGTCCACTGCTTCCGTGACTGGGACTTCAATGATGGTACGACTCATCTTTGATTATATACTCGTACCTAATCAAAGCAACTCATCTTGTAGAGTTCGTCCGGCAGGTATCACCGCAGTGTCCGTTATTCTACCGTGAAACAATAATGTATTACTGTGTCTAGTTTTTCACGCGGTGATGTCAGTGCAAATTGAGACCTAAAAACTGATGTCTCAGGATGATAAGCGCAGTAAGTGTGACATTGCAATGTAAAATTATTTATTGGACGCACGCACGTGACGCATTTAGCATGAGATAAACCCCTTGCCTGTCTAATCAATCTTATTTTTTTGAAAAAAGTCCATAATACCTAATTATCTTTCAGCGAAAGCAAAATCAATTGTTTCGTCCTAATAAAAAAATATCAAGTTGCTTGTACGTTAACGAAGTGCGAAATGGTCCATAATGTTAATATATCAGTGTCCAAAAGTGAATATTTCGTTATATATCTTAATAATATTTAGTCACCTATTTGCCGACTGTTATATTATTTAAAGGAGGCCCAACACCGAAATGAAATATGGCAAAGGAAACCGCTTGGATGTTGGGGCCATACTTTACATGAGTAAGCAATTTTGCCTTTTACTCTCTGCTGAGCTAATGTTATTATAATATTGTGAATATCTCGCAGTAAAACTAATACAGCGGTTTAGATTTCTGCCTCTAAATCAGAGGTCAGGGGTTCAATTCAGCTACGAACGAATGTATAAAAATAACATCGCCAATCGCTAAATTGATTAACGGCCGGTATGCTTAGCAAGATCCTCGGTCATATAAGAGATAATATCTGGGTGACCGAGCTTTGCTCGGTAGTATATCTACCCACCAAAAGATGGCAGCATTAGTCATATTTTTTTTGGTAAATTTGTCATTTTCTAAAAATGAATCCTAGCTAGATCGATTTATCGCCCCCAAAACCCCCTGTATACTCATGAAAATCGTTCGAGCCGTTTCCGAGATTCGGATTATATAGAAATATATATGTAATGAAATGAGTGACATTTTATTCATTTGAATTTGCCGCGCTTCGCGTACCTATGATATAGTGATTAATGATCTGTGTCTACTGTCTATGATTCAATGGCGTGTGACGCGCAGATTGTTTTGTGCATTTTATTGTTATAAAAACTTATAGAAAGAATGTGATTGAGGACTCGATATGTAGTGAACTTTAAATGTCGTTTCTTTGTAATTTCAGGTGAGATAGAAGTGTAATTGTCGTAACTTGATAATAACTTGATGATTGTAAAGACTTGTTAAATAAAACAAAACTTTGTAATTTCAGAGAAACAATTTGTCGTTTGTTTTTGGAGATCCTCAATGTCTTAAAAACGACATTTTTGTGAACTAAAAGAAGATGGACCGGCTTCAATTTGAGTTTACAATGATAGCCTCAAATGATGGCAAATCAAATGTATTAGCTATAACCTCAATATCTACTGAAGAAGGAAAATGTTATGTTTTACGCGAGGAACTGAAGCCGGTGAGTCATCATACATATATTGTAAAATCGAACACTTTCACAAAAGTAAAAAATAGCATTAAAAAAAGACACCAGAGTAGAAAAGTATGGATAAAGTTGGATGAAAATCTAAAGAAGACATATGTAGATGAGGAAGGTAATATGCAATTTTTAGATCAATATTTAGATGAAGTGAGCACAACACAAGCAAAGGACAAAAATGACACTTTGCAACAAATCTTGGAACAATTAATAGAAACTACAACTAAGAACGAAAGTCAACATAACTTAAAACATATCTCAGAAAAATTTATTATTGAAAAATTCACAAGCAAAAATCCTAATGCGATGCAATGGATAGAAATTTTTGAAAAAGAGTGTGCGCGCTTTAATATAACAAAAGATGAGACAAAAATAGATATTTTGAGGTTATTTTTAGATAAACCTTGTTTGGATTGGTATAGCTCGATGATCATAAAACTAACAATAAATTCTGAATGGAGTGAATGGAAAAACAAGTTTTTAGAAACTTTTAAAAACCAAGGATGGGACATAGTCCTCGGCGTACATATAGATCGGGAGCTGTCATGGGCCACACACCTGAAAGATTTAAGCAGGAAAACCTTTGCAGCTATGAGCTCGTTGCGGCGATTGCAGTCTTTTCTTCCAATTCCTACCAAGGTTATGTTAGCACAATCTCTCCTCCTCTCTATACTTGACTACGCGGACGCAAGCTTTCTCAATATGAATGAAGACCAGCTTAATAAACTTGAGCGTCTCCAAAATCTTGCAATTCGGTTTATATTTGGCCTACGCAAGTATGACCATATCTCTGAATTTCGACAAAAGCTCAACTGGCTCCCTATCCGCCGTCGCCGGGATCTGCATGTTCTTTCTCTACTGTACTGTGTATTATATGATCCTAGAACCCCTCCTTACCTCAAGGAGAAATTCAAATTTCTTGGGGAACATTCAGACCTCAGAACCTGTCGTACCTTGACACTTAAAATGCCATTCCATAAAACAAAGATGTTCCAAAAATCCTTCACCGTACAGGCAACTCTTTTATGGAATGCACTCCCCCTCGAGATACGACAGTCTAAATCTTTGTACATTTTCAAGAATGCGGTCAAAGATCACTATTTGAGTACCTAGTTGATGCAAATGATGACTGTTATTTATTCATATTATCAATCAATCAATCAATCAATTCCTTTATTTGCATAAAAAACATGTCAAGTAGATGTCATTACAATTTCAAACGTGTCAATGTTTTGACCTTTTTAAGGCATGCAAAAGCATCAATATATAAGAGAGCCTTATCAGGTAATCTACAAAAAGTTAAAAGTTACTTAATTAACCAATAATAACAATAAAAGACAAATTGAATTTTTAACAATAGATGAATTAGTAAATTTATATTGCTATATATTACATTTTAACCCTTTAAATAATTAATAAATCCCGTCAAATAATTCATTATTACAATAAAATGTTTTTTGTAGCAGCCAACTCTTTAGCTCCTGCTTAAATTTATTTATTTGTTTGATGTCTGTGATGTTTCTCGGCAGTGCGTTAAATATTCTTACACACATGGCTCCACAGTTTTTTAAGTACTGGGTTGTTCTTGGTATCTTTTGGTACAGCAATCTATTTTTATTTCTTGCACTCCGTGGGAATTTATCGTTTGCCTGTATGAAATACTGGGGATTTAATTTAACGAAAATTGCTATTTCATAAATATACATGCTAGGTAGTGTTAGGATTCCCAGACTCTTGAACAAGGGTCTGCATGACTCCCAGGGTAATTTGCCACACATCGCGCGTATGCATTTTTTTTGGGCTATAAATGCCCTTCCTACATGGGTTGAATTTCCCCACACTATAAGACCGTATTTCAGCACAGAGTGTACATAGCCAAAGTATGCCGTTCGAACTGTTGTCACAGACGATGTACACCGTAATTTATTAAGAACGAAGGCAAACTTGTTCACTTTGTTGCATACTTTATCGACCTGTGACTTCCAGTTGCAGTATTTGTCTAGAGTAATACCTAAAAATGTTACCTCATTATCTTGTCCTTATTAGTGGACATTATATTATTATATTGTATATATTAGTTTATAGTTTGATGATTATGTATTGAATATCTTTGTTTATTTGTTTAACCTAGTTTATGTATTAGTTTGTAGTTATTTGTATGTATATAGTTTATAAATCTTCACCACCTGCAAAATCTAGTTCCTTTGTTTTCCTTTTCTCAAGGTTGCCTGGCAGAGATCGCTGCTAAGCGATAAGGCCGCCTTTTGTGCCTAAAATTAGTTTATTATGTACCTATTTCTGTTTTGTACAATTTCTTGTGTGGTGCAAATAAAGTGTATTTATTATTATTATTATTATAGTCACATATGCTCTCGCATTTAGGTATAAAGAAGGACAGTTAATTGATTATGCCATAAAAAAAGAACGGCTTTTATTAGATATAAACAAATCTATAGATTCCAAAACAATGATAGATCTTATTGCAACTGGTTTACCTGGATTTATCTTAAGTAAGTTAAACAGGGATGAACTCAACAACACTACTGACTTGTTCAACGAGATAAGAAAATATGAAGGCACGATGTATAAGAAAAACTCAACTAACATAAAGAGCAGTACATTTTATAATAAAAATAAAACTTATGAGAAGAAGTCATGTAAGACTTGTGAGTCTTTGGACAAAGGAATTAGATATCATCCGGAGGAGTCATGTTGGTTCAAGAAAAATAAAAATGAACCTGAAAAAGTTCTTAAAACTAAAAATGTAAACAATAACTCCATAATTGAAGTAGACATAAATACTGAAAAAAAAAACTAGTAAGCACACCATTAATCAAAATCAAGCTTTTATTAGAAAATAAACTAGTAGTGAGTGGTATTTATGATTCAGGCTCACAGATTTCTATAATAAATTCAAGATTAATAAAAGTAAAAGAAAAAAAAGATGATGTGAACATAGCATACATGAAAACGGTTAATGGTGTGAAGAAGATGGATGGCTTGATAACAATAAAAATTAAAATATTTGATTTAGAAGAAGAGGTGGATGTATACATAGTAGAAAATGAAGATTTTGATGATTTCATAATCGGATTAGATATGATAAAGAAATTCAGATTAACCCAAAATGAGAACTTGCAGATAGAACAAAAGAAAATAACAAATAAAATAGACAGGATGTCTAAAGATAACAGAAATGAAGATAATAATATAAAAAAATATACAGTAAATTTCAATGAACACATAGAAACAGAGGAATTTATAAGTATGACAGACCATTTAGATAATCAAAAGAAAATTGAGATAGAGAAAATTATAAAGGAATATAAAACAATATTTGCTAAGGACAAGTATGATATAGGTTCAGTTAAAGATTATGAAGCTCGCATAGATTTACAAGTAAATAAATATTGTAGTAAAAGACCATACAGATGTACAATACAAGATAGATTAGAAATTGAAGAGCAAATATCGATGTTACTAAAGAACAATTTAATAGAAGAATCATACAGTCCTTTCGCTGCTCCAGTGACATTGGCGTTTAAAAAAGGTGAAAATAGAAAATCCCGTTTATGTGTAGATTTCAGAGAGTTAAACAAAATAGTTATACCACAAGCTCAACCATTTCCTTTGATAGATGATCTAATTATTAAAACTAGAAATTGCAAGTATTTTACTACACTAGATATAAACTCAGCATTTTGGGCAATACCATTACGGGTGGAAGACAGAAGTAAAACAGGATTTGTCACACAAGATGGCCACTTCCAGTGGACCTGCCTCCCTTTTGGCTTGAAAACATCACCAGCAATTTTCCAGAGAATCTTAAGCAATATTCTAAGAAAACACAATCTCACAGGATACTCTGTTAACTATATTGATGATATTTTGATATACTCGTCTACCTTTGAAGAACATATAAGGCACATTAGAAATGTATTAGAGGCAATAATTAAAGAAGGCTTTAGACTGAAGTTTAAGAAATGTACCTTTGCTTCAGACTCGGTAAAATACCTCGGCCATATAATTCAGAACAATTCAGTAAGACCACTAAAAGACAATTTGATTTCAATAAGGAACTTTCCAACTCCTAAGACGCAAAAGAACATCAGACAATTTTTGGGAAAAATAAACTTCTACCATGACTATATACCAAGAAGTGCAATTATCTTAGATCCATTACACAATTTATTACGAAAAAACGAGAAATTTGTATGGTCAGAGAAATGTGAAGAAGCATTCAATCTGATAAAAAGATATTTATGTTCGCAACCGGTCATGGAAATATTCGACAAAGACTTACCAATCAAAATCTTTACCGATGCATCTTTGGAGGGCATTGGAGCAATATTAAAACAGACACAACTAGATGGTAAAGACAAACCGGTGGCATATTTCTCAAAAAAATTGAATGAACATCAAAAACGGAAAAAGGCTATATATTTAGAATGTCTTGCTATGAAAGAAGCTGTTAAATATTGGCAGCACTGGCTCATCGGAAAAAAATTCACCATTTACTCAGATCACAAACCTCTAGAGAACATGAACATTAAATGCAGGACAGATGAAGAATTGGGTGATCTCACATACTACCTATCTCAGTATGACTTTACCGTAAAATATATACCTGGTAAAGAAAATGTAGAAGCAGACTGTTTGAGCCGAAACCCTGTATTAGAACCAGAAGATAACAGAGAGGAAACATTGAGAATAGTTAATTTAATACAAATAAAAGATATAGTTGGAGACCAAGAGAAAAATGAAACAATAAGAGAAAAGAAACAAAATTTAATACTAAAAAATAATATCTATTATAAAAAAATAAAGAAACAGGAAAAGATTATCCTCTCAGAAGAATTTAGTAAAAAACTTATAAAAAAGGTGCATGAAGATTTATGCCATATTGGGATCAGACAACTGCAGAAAAAAATAAGTTCAATATATACGGCTATAAACCTAACAAAAAATATCATAAATATTTGTAAAACATGTGAAATATGCATAAAAAATAAATCAAGATGTCAAAAAAAAAAAAAATTGGATTAATGTCACAACTGGGACCAGCTACCAAACCATTTGAAATAATGTCAATGGATACTATTGGTGGATTTGGAGGATCTAGGTCTACAAAGAAATATCTACACCTTTTAGTAGATCACTACACAAGATATGCATTTATTGCGACTTCGAAAACCCAGAATGCATGTGACTTTATAAATTTAACAAAGTAAGTACTAGAGACAGATGAGATTGGAATTATCCTGACAGATCAATATCCGGGCATAAATTCAAGAGAATTTAAACAATTTTTGCAGGAAAATTATATTAAACTAATTTTTACAGCCGTGAATACACCATTCTCGAACGGCTTGAATGAAAGATTAAACCAAACAATAGTAAATAAAATAAGGTGTAAAATGAATGAGAAAAATAATAAGAGAACATGGACAACACTGGCAAGAGAATGTATACAAAAATATAATGAAACAGAACACTCCGTTACAGGTTTTGCACCAAAATATTTACTGGATGGTACAAATGTCAGTATTCTACCAAATGAATTCAAAACGATGGAAAAGGAAGACAAGTGGATTGCTGATAGAAGATTGGCATTAGAGAATACAATAAAATCTCATGAGTATAACAAGAAAATATTTGATAGAAATAGAAAAATGCAAGAATTTAATGTAGGAGACAGTGTATATGTAGAAAATGGAAATAGACTGAATAGAAAGAAATTAGACGAATTAAAAATAGGCCCTTTCAAGATAATAGAGAAAATATCGAATTCCATTTATAGGATTGATACAGGCAACAGAAAAACAGAATCAACATTATTTCATATAACAAAATTGCAACCTGTCATAACAGAGGCTGAAGAAGATGAAGGAGATGATAATGAATATGAAGATGACTTATAAGTACATTGTACAGATATATTGCTTAGAATTTTCGCTCTTAGGGGGGGAGATGTAATGAAATGAGTGACATTTCATTCATTTGAATTTGCCGCGCTTCGCGTACCTATGATATAGTGATTAATGATCTGTGTCTACTGTCTATGATTCAATGGCGTGTGACAAGCAGATTGTTTTGTGCATTTTATTGTTATAAAAACTTATAGAAAGAATGTGATTGAGGACTCGATATGTAGTGAACTTTAAATGTCGTTTCTTTGTAATTTCAGGTGAGATAGAAGTGTAATTGTCGTAACTTGATAATAACTTGATGATTGTAAAGACTTGTTAAATAAAACAAAACTTTGTAATTTCAGAGAAACAATTTGTCGTTTGTTTTTGGAGATCCTCAATGTCTTATATATATACATATATATACAAGAATTGCTCGTTTAAAGGTATAGGATAATGAAGTATTATAAATCTGTATAATTTATGTATGGTATTGTTGCTGTCATACGTGACGAAAATATGATTCCATGAAAAAACCTTGATTGAAATAAAATCCAAAGTTGACTCCAGATCTTACTGTCTTTAAAACTATCTAGTATTTCATGTACTATGTATATCATATATACATGTTACTTTAAATGATTACTGAACCGAATAAAAAGCTGAAAAAATGTGAAAATCCTTCTAATTTCGCTTTAAAAAGGAAACTATCATTTTCATAAAATAAAAATAAAATCGTTCCATCGGTGCGATCGACAGCTTAATTCTGTGGCAAACGCAAATTAAGGCTACGGAGTGTAGATCTATTAATATAATTAAGGCTATTTATATGTCGGAAAGATTTTTGGATCCCGCGTGATTGCGGGTAAACCTTGGTAATGTTTGTGCTGCCTTGTTATTAATAGATACCTATTCTAAAATCTTGCAAAATAAAGAACTTATGACTTATGACCTATAAAAGTTCCTGACAAACAAACATGTCTAGAACTCTAACAAAACACCACATCACCAACTTTTAGGAGCTGTTTTCACGAAAAAGTTTCAATATTAGCAAAAATTCCGACCCTGAATAAACATAAACAGTGAATAAGTTTGCACTGATAACATTAAGGCAGCTTGCTCGGTAAAATATTCTTTGAAAATCGATATCTGACTATAGTAAAAAGAATACAGAAGGAATCAATGGCGAAAATTGAGAAAAATTGTCACCATTTTATTAACAAATTTTGGCTGCCGTTTTTTTTTGCTGCACCGAATGCTTTAAAAAATCGATATCTGACCAAGAAAGGTAAAATATTCTTGATACTTGGACGGGAAAGTTGAGTTCTCAATGTTTGTTTCAAAGACATCGGCAAATTTCATTTATACCAAAATAATTGAAAAAGTAAGTAACTTAGTAACAATTAAGTTAGTTGCTTTATATTATATACTTTAACTACAACTTTATGTTTTCCTAACAATTATTCTAGCAAAGCAATTAAAACCTACTTGAAGAACGGAGATTTTGTTACTGGCTTTGTTTTTTTTAAATTCTACCCCTATGAATGTATATTTAGAATTCGTAAAATACTCGTAGACGTATATATATGCTTACCTATGGAGCTTTTGTGAATTTTCCATTGATAATAATAGTCAAGATACATACATCCGAACATTTTACGTAAACCTTCTTCATACAAGAAAAAATGGGAAATGCTTTCCAAAAAACCAACTTCAAATGCCACTACAAAGAGTGAAATAACTTTTGATTATTATGTAGGTACCTACACCAATTCGAAGTCGGGCAATGTTTCATACAATCCCTAATAGTCCTTCTTACTTACTTGATGTGCGAAGAAATGATGGAATCATAGATAATCGCCCGACTTCGAATTGGTGTAGGTACCTACATAATAATCAAAAGTTATTTCACTCTTTGTAGTGGCATTTGAAGTTGGTTTATTGAAAAGGATTTCCCATTTTTATTTTTTACTTTTTAGTGGAAAACAACAAAATGCACAAGGCGTTGTAAAAAAAATACCCAAACCGCTTGAGGTGTGTTCATAAAATTTGAAGAGATCCCCTAATTTCACCAAGATCTCATCATCAGACCCTGACTTGATGACTTTAGTCATCAAATCAGTATCTGCTAGCAAATGCACCAGTAACTATAAAAAATACCCAACTCGCTTCAAGTATACTAGCAAAATTTGAAGAGTTCCCTCGATTTCACCAAGATCCCATCATCAGACCCTGACTTGATGACTTTAGTCATCAAATCAGTATCTGCTAGCAAATGCACCAGTAACTATAAAAAATACCCAACTCGCTTCAAGTATACTAGCAAAATTTGAAGAGTTCCCTTAATTTCACCAAGATCCCATCATCAGACCCTGACTTGATGACTTTAGTCATCAAATCAGTATCTGCAAGCAAATGCACCAGTAACTATAAAAAATACCCAACTCGCTTCCAGTATACTAGCAAAATTTGAAGAGTTCCCTCGATTTCTCCAAGATCCCATGATCAGATCCTGACCTGATGACCATAGGACAACTTGGAAAATATTAGTCTTTCAAATAATACCCAAATTGTTTCAAGTGTCCATATAAAATTTGAAGAGTTCCCTCGATTTCTCCAGGATTCCATCATCAGATCCTGACCTGATTAAAATGGGACCATCTGAAAACTATACCCTTTTAAACAAAAAAAGAATTTTTCAAATCGGTCCACGCGTCTTCGAGTAATCGGTGAACATACATAGAAAAAAAAAAAGATTCCGACAAATTGAGAACCTCCTCCTTTTTTTGAAGTCGGTTAAAAATGAAGCGCCATATTGTGTCGAAACTCCTGCAAAATACTGCGTAGGCTTACAGCTTACTACTGACGCCGGAGGGGGTTTTGCTCCCATAAACTGGCGAAATTTTTTCGCGCGGTCCGCCCCGTCTAGAGTATTAGTCAATGGAATTTTCTCAATTCGACTGTCATTTTGGGTATTTTTTGGCTTACTTGTGTTTTCCGTGTTTTTCTTCATTTCTTAACAGATTCCGAGAAAGTTTTCGACTAATCATTGTTTTGTAGAATAATTTAAAAAAAAAGGTAAATTCGTACTTTATGAACGGGTTGTGAGTGAATGCAATTGAAACACATTATAATATAATTTTCAAATGTTTAATGAACAATATTTCAAATGTTTTCGTATTGTTCAAAATTGTATAATATTATATATAATGTATATATAGAACGCTATACAATAAGATTCAAGCCCTGTTTACTCACTGTAAGCCTTAACCTACTGTAAACTTGTGCGATTAACAACTAAAAAGACTTTTTATAATATATATTATATAATAAAATTATTTAAAATAGTATAAATACTCAATAATAATTAATAACTCTCACTTAACAAAATATTTAATAGAGGGGAGCTCGCTACTAATAAGTAAATACGAAATTAATAATAACATATTCTGATAAAGTATAATATAATAATATATATATTAATTAATATTATTTTATCTCGTAATATTAAGTAAAAATTGGGTATTATTTTCAAATGTGATATTTTATGATGGATTCTCTTATTAAACTTTTAATTTGTCTTTAATTATGGATCTTGATAAAAATTGTATAAAATTATATTTAGGTATTATATTTGTTTTAGTTACTCATATACATTAATGAAATGTGATTTAGTATTTGGTACTCTATTTGATTGGTTTTCTCATTAAGTGACACAGAATTTTTACAAAACATCCACGAAAATTAAAATAAAATTAAATAATAATTTTTTTTATAAAGGCGCAGTCTCACTATACGTTTACTCAGATAAACAGTCCACAATCCTATAACTACGGACACGGCTAATGAGAGTGCAGCCTTAGAGGTCGATTATGGAGGTTAAGGTCACAATAGGGTTTTTACATTTTTATATGATTTCCGACAAAGTGCTACGTGCGTTATAACCGTTTCTAATTTTTTATAAGTATCTTAAAGGTACATTTTGACAAGATACGTGTATCGCATCAAATACCCACTGGTCCATTTAATTTAATTTGTACAAACATACATACATAACATATTACATAAAGAATTTAAATAATATGTCTTTATTAAATATGAAAGTGGACATCGGCCAACCATCGACGGTAACCATAGCAACGCAGCTATCAGCAGCCAATCGTCGCCTTGGCTGCATAGCTGACGCGAGCATTAACCAATCAGCACATAGATTTTAGCTCGCCGCTGTTTTATGTATTTTTGTAGAATGGGGCTGGTGTCTTGAAATCAACGGGTCTGCCCGCGAAATTCAAAATTTTCGTGGTTTTTTGCAATTTGTACGCTAATTAGACATGATAGGCTTATGGCAATCAATTTGCGAGAATGGCAAATTCATCATCTTTACATGATTATATCAAAATCTTTGCATAAAAATGTGTATCCTAGGAAATTAGTCCGAGTATCGAGTTTTATGTGAGTAACTCGCAAATCTCGGACTAATTTCTTTAACTCGACACTTTCGAGCAGAGATTTTTATATAAACACGTGAAGAAGATATTGGGATTATCGCAATTTGACGGGCATAAGCCTATTATGTCTTATTAGCTTAAAAATCGCGAAAAACCACGAAAAATTTGAATTTCGCGGGCACACCCGTGGTGTGCTCCTTAACTGGATTCGATGCTATCACGCACGCTGTTTATTCTTCATACTTACCCGCCTTCGTGTGGACTATATAAATGCATCTTTTCTTTTAAAGAAAGTTTAAAATAAAACCGAACACGCTTTTTGAACTTCAACTTAAGGAAACCGGTTGGTTAGAAAACTTTTTGGACATACGCCAAAAATACAACATGTATTAATTCCTGTATCGTACATGTGAGTACTAATCATGTTAGTTTAATAAATACTGAATGAAAGATTTTGTAACAAAAAAGATATTATATAGAATGTAGTATAGATATTATACAATAAGACACTCGAAATGATAATTATAATAATTATTTTAATATTATAAAAGTTCGTCTCACTATACAATTGGTACAAGTATTATTCATTATGATTAAATCAACTTTGTGCTATCTAATTACTTGTACAACATTCAAATGTATTGCATTTTATGCGACGTAATATTGTCTAGTTGAAAGTGATAAAAAAAAATATTATAAATACAAAATGAGTTCGAAAAGCTCCGCAAGAAAATAAAATCCAAAACCTACAAAAAATATCAAATACACACAAAATGCCCCTATTAATTTGTTTTGGTAAATAACTTTTAATCTCTACATTTATTTCAGATAAATATTAGATATATTTATTACAATATTTATCTAGGAAGAGAACAGGTACAGTATGATTAGAGAGGAAGCTATAAAATGTGGATTTAATTATAATTTACATAAAATAAAACTCAAACACCTAAAGAATATAATATTCTATAAATATTTTACTTTTTTTTTTACATTATATCTTGTAAAATGGACAGGTAACATTAAATCGAGAAGCGGTTTGTGGAATACATTTAAACTGAGGCTACATTAGGGTGCGATGTGACTTGTGACACTATTAAAACAAAGTTTTTTTGTATTTGTCAATCAATGCTTTGAAAATATATTTTTGTGTAATTGGAATATTTCTATGTGATGAAATATTTGTCACGATTGCTCTTTCTGAGACATAAGAAACTGCAATTTTTCTTCTTTTACTCATTATTATAAGTGTAACAGAATAGAATTATATAATGAGCCTTCCTTCAACAAACTAGGTAAAGGGGTATACAATATATATGACACAATGATGCAAATCTTAAATGCAAATTAATTATATTTTTTCTAATCCGCCATTTTTCTTTTTTTGTCTCAATAGCGATTTTGTTTTCTGAGCTTAGTACTCATTATATAGAGATATGTATTATAACAACTTTTCACAATTTATATAATTTACTGCGCTACACCAGTCGCGTAAAATCATAGGGTTACCCTAATGTAGCCTTAGCTTTATATTTTGTTGAAACATTTTCATAGTTAACTATCTAAGCCTTATAATTTCTATAATATAGTATAACATCTATAATAATATTTATACACGTATAAAAATAATGTAACACCAAGAATGAGAGAAAGTGCCGATGATATGTGTTCTAGTGATTTTATGTTGAGATATAAAATTTAATAACTAACATTTTTTTGTATTTACAGTTTTGTAACTAATGTATAACATTAACCGTTCATATAAAAAATGGGATTAAAAAGTTATTTGCATTTTTTTCTATCACCACTGCAACTGACAGAAATATTTATTGTGTAAAAAAGACGCGAAAATAATTTCAATCCAATTTTTTATTTTGATTCGGTTGTATGATTATAAGCTACTACTAACTTATTCGTAAGGGAGGAAAAATACTTGTTTATTTCTTTGCAATACATGTTTTAAATGAACCTCTTACAACAAAGAACAATTTTGAAAATTCGCTGAGATTTTATTTAGCTTATTAACCGACTTCGGAAAAAGAGGTCCTAAATTCTGCGCGTGTTTTGTTTGTTTAATCAAAAAAAATATTGGGTTTCTTAACATTCTTAAATGAAAATTAAAACAAATTAAAAAAAAATATTTGAATCGGATTAAAGAAAGTTATTTTAAAGTTAATTAAGGTAAGACTAATTAAATTATATGATTTGTGTGATGTTATGGATTATATTATTATAATGAAATCTAAAAATTTTACCATAATAGATTTATTAGTAGCAATCTTGCGTTATTATTTTTATACTGTGTTTGGTGTAGTTTAATTTACAGATTTCCCGTAAAAAGAAATATAATACTCACGATTATTATCACCAAAATTAACCAAATAGCAGAACATTAGACAAATTCATTAATTAGTCAATCCTCAACCACTGTGTAAGTTCCATCAAACTTATTGGATTTGACATTACTGAGAGAGTTCATGCATTTAATATAAAGTTACTATAAGGCTGCCTTTCCACCGGAGATGTACAAGCATAGTCACAGATAACCCTTAAGTATCTGTGAGTCCACCGCTCCATGATGCTATAGCTATCCGATGCCTGTTAAAGCTTTGGGAAGTACGGAGCCTCCCAAAGTACTTCGTATTTCAAACGAACAGTAAATGGATTAGAGAGAAAGCTATCAAATGTGAATTTTACTATAATTTACAAAAAAATAAAACTTATAAACCTGAAAACTATAAGACAAAATTAATTACATTTTATAATATTATTTTCTTCTCGCTCGCATTATCATTTAGGGTATGAGAGAGAAGTAAATAGGTGCAATGATAGTCCAATTATATTAATTTTAAACGGGTACCTAACTTACTAACCTTAAGCAAAGCAAATATTACACTGCATACATAAATAGATAGAGAGTTCTAACATCGCTAACCTTGGAGCTACTTGTGTGGAAAGGCAGCTTAACGACGCCACGCCTCTAGGGGAAAATATTTATCACGGGCTTGCTTCCATTTGTACTGATTGTGTTCGAATCACGGCCGATAAATAACATATATCTGGTTGACCCAGCTTCGCTCGGTAGTTTAACTACTGGATAATAGATGGCAGCAGAAGTGCTTCGCTCGGTAGTTTAACTACTGGCTAATAAATGGCAGCAGAAGTCATATTTTTATTATTTTTTTTTTTTGGTAAATTCGACATTTACTAAAAATGAATCCTAGCTAGATCGATTTATCGCCCCCAAAACCCCCTGTATACTAAATTTCATGAAAATCGTTGGAGCCGTTGCCGAGATCCAGATTATATAGAAATATATATATATACAAGAATTGCTCGTTTAAAGGTATAGACTATTATGATGATAACATAACCAAACACGAGGCGCCTACCAAATGCATCGAAAATATATATTACGTTATGCTCTATAGATGGTTAATAATTTGGTGACCGAACTTCACTCGGTAGTTTAACTACTGGCCAATAGATGGCAGCAGGAGGCATATTTTTATCTTATTTTGGTAAATTCGACATTTTCTAAAAATGAAACCTAGCTATATGGATTTATCGCCCCAAAACCCCCTGCACCTATACTAAATTTCATGAAAATCGTTCGAGCCGTTTCCGAGATCCAGATTATACGAGTATGTATATATATATACAAGAATTGCTCGTTTAAAGGATGAAATGTTTGGAATGTTAACTCATAAGCATTACACAAATCTGCCAAATCATTTTCTGCTCTTCTTCTCTATGGAAGTGCAGTGTGTATTCTGTACGCGTCAGGTTTTGCTAATGAAAAAGAATTAACAATTCTCAAATCTCAGGGTTTCTTCAAAGGTACTTATTATTTGCAAAACACAAAACCATATCTATTCAAGCCATACGACATATTTGATATCGTTACAGAAAGTTGTCGATGGCTCAAATGGAACCATATTATAAAAAAATATGAGTATGACAATTGTCTGTGCGGAAGTCACGTGATTAATTTAGCGATCGGATATGTCATTCTTATGCATTCAACTGTCGTGATCGTCACTAGACTGCTGACTTATTCTTTTATTCTTCGACGCTTCGCCAACAAACTCAAACGCTAGGATCTAAAAAGCTTAGGTTTGCACAGAGGTTTCTTTTATAATGTAGATAAGCAATAAGGAAGAATTTCCTGAAATTATCGAATCACCCGCGCGAAGCAGGACCGGAATAGTTTCTGGTTGCTAAATTTATTTTTTGCTATTTGCTTTAAGAAATTTTATAGGATTGATTGTTAAGATTTTTTTAAACAAGCATTTTTCCCAATGGACTTTTCTCTATAATATCTTACATTCTACGTAGTTATCTAAATTCATTCAGTTTAAGAGTCTGTAACGTTAAATAGGCTGTCTATAACAGGCTGTAATATTAAACTATCACAAGAATATATTATATGTCTTACAAACGATACATTCAAACATTCTTGTGGTAGTGAAATATCACCGATTATACTTGTACAACTCAAAAGCTGCCGTCTAGAGAATATCTACTCTAAATATGTATGGATGATAAAGTTATAACTTCAGTGGCCGACTGACTAGATTATGTCAAGTTAACATGAAATTTAAAATAAGTAACTGTTTAAAAAGGTAATTAGTTCATGTTAATTGTTTAGGTCTTGTTTTTAATATTAAATATTCGTAATATCAGCAAATGCTATGACATTTAGCTATTCAACAGAAAGGTATCTGAAGGGAAAAGATTCTATAAGTCAATAATTTGTCAATCAATCAAATCAATGTATTGCGAATATGGGATTATTCCTTTGTCTTATCTTTTTGCCTAGCGTTGTTAAAATTAATTGACATCGGAATATCTATTTCTTCTTGATACATAAAAAGCAATCTTCCCGAAAATTTTAAAATTCGTAATTTACGTGTTTTACATTTATTTGTAATTACCTTGATGGCTTGGTGAAACATATTAAGGTAAAAAGAATGTGACGTTTCTTTGTTTAAATTAAGTATTTCTGGGATGTTCCTATATCATATAAAAATAAGAGAGCCGACTATTTACATCGTTAGAGCTCAAGTCACTTACTCAGTTTTCTCGTAATTTCCGCATTACTTCCGCATTATTACTCGTACCTCTCTATACGGCCACTTAAGTCTAAATGTGAAGTATTCACTACTTCCATGCTAATTCAGATTTGCACAAATCTTTCAGTAAACTGTATGTAAATATGAAGAAACTAATTTTTGTCGTCTTATAATATAATTTACTACCACGGCTTCATCCGCGTGAATTTTGGGTTTACACGAATCCCGTAGGAAATATGGATTTTTAGGATAAAAATTATGTCAGGGCATTTTATTTACGTATAGTATGTAAGATTTGTAAAAATGTATGGAATTAAATAAAGCTTTTATTATTATTATTATTATTATTTTATTTACGAGTAGCTGCTATAAAAATTTCAACCAAATCGGTGCAGTAATTGTGGCGTAACAAACATACCTTACATACTTTACATACAAACTTTTGCCTTTATAATTTTAGTGTGATTTATTAATTCTTTATCGCCTTTTCTACCAAAGTTATTAGCAATTCAAGTGGAAAACCCACTTTAATAAGGTTCGTGCACAGCTGAATTATCATCAGCGTTATTGATTTTCTAAATGTTCTAATGTAATTAAGATTTAGGATAGACACTGGATAGATGTGATTATACACTTCTACAAACAAGCTGCTTTATATTTAAATCAACTGAAGCTCGCGCTTAGTAACATGAATTTGCGCGTTAAAATTTTTTTCCAATTCTTTGTCAAATCTTGTCTTCTTTTCTGGTTTTTTTTCTAACTACCGGTCACGAGATTCAATTGGCAATCATTCTATAACATATTCATTACAAAACCTGCCTGTTCCCTCAAGTTATTTAGGAGATTGTGTCAAAATGTATCCTTCAATTTTTGTGTCAAAATTTTTGTCCATTCTTTTACTCATTGTGAGTCTTCATGATACGAGTATAAGTTTATCAGAGTTTGGAAAAACTTTCTTTTTCAATTTCAAAAATACATATTGAGGTGAACTTCAATATAAGAGAAGACAAAAACTGTGAAGATGTTATTAGTTTGAAGAATTCTTTCAAGCTTTTTGCAGTCGAAATTCTACAGTTTTAAAATGTTTAAAGATCTGTGAAAAAGGTATAAAAAGCTTAGAGAATAGAAAACGATGGGTAAAATGGATTAGTATATTTGATTTGTTTGATGAAGAAGATTGATTATAACGATTCCTCGACACCTTAAATTTAAACTTAGTTAAAAAATTTGGATTGGACTATTTTTACATTTTATAAAATATTCTAGATTTTTCTTAATTACAACTTAAAACTATCACGGCCTTTAATGCTTAATTTTTAAAGTTTGATGATTGTATTTAGCAAAAATTTATTCTATATTTAAATATTTAATTTACATTTTATATGAACTATTTATGTCACATCTGTAGCGGTCTTCGATAGCGGTCTTCGATAGCTGACGACAGATGGCGTAACTCGCGCAATAGCACACGCTGACGGAGCATTCGACGAGCGTTCTATAAATACAACTTCTGACGTCACACGCTCGGATCACAAGCGGTCCCCAGGCACAACACCTGCCTGGAGGGAAATTTCCCTATTGCCCTCTGCGTCGCTAAAGTGGTGACCCCGACGTGATCTCACCATTCACCACCAGAGGGCACACAACAACTGAAGAACACGCAACAAGAACAACGAAACCGCAACTGCGACAACCGCATCCGCAACAACCACATCAACCGCTACAACATCGAAGAAGCAACCGCAAAAACTCATTCCTCGCACCAGACGCAGTCTTCGCCGACCGACTCACTGGTCGCCGCGAGTCGTCATTCACCGCCGATCGACTCACTGATCGCGCGCCGCCGCATCATCAACGGACTCCCGGTTCGAAGGTCACTCACACCTCGCCGGCACGCAGTCCACCCAAGTCAACCCGGTATCGCTGACGCACTTCCACGATGCTGCACGCTGTTGACACGCACCAGATGCACCACGACGACACACGACTTAACAGTCTCAGAGGGGAGTGATTGTAGCGGTCTTCGATAGCGGTCTTCGATAGCTGACGACAGATGGCGTAACTCGCGCAATAGCACACGCTGACGGAGCATTCGACGAGCGTTCTATAAATACAACTTCTGACGTCACACGCTCGGATCACAAGCGGTCCCCAGGCACAACACCTGCCTGGAGGGAAATTTCCCTATTGCCCTCTGCGCCGCTAAACATCAAACCTCAAAACAAATCGTAACTTGAAATATATTGTAATAGTATTCTTTTTTGTTTTCATAAATATATACTTATTATTTAATTCAATGGGTTTTGTTTCTACCATTTTACCCAAATCGCTTTGATTCTAATATGATACAAATATAGCGTGCTTTTATAATTTCGAAATAATTCTTAGTACTCTATTGGTCTCTTTTACTAACTTAACAGTAATATTAGTTCGACACGTATGATACACTATTTTTCAATAAACAAATGATCAGGTAATTATTATTCGTTATGTAGAAGCTGATGATTTTCGCTTTTCGATGTTGGTATCTCTGAGTTTATTCTCATCGAGCGATTCGATTTTGTGATCTCTGAGTAGAGGTGTCCGTGCGTCTGTTTTTTCATCAAGTTTGTCGTAATGTTCGTTGTTGTAATCGTTTACTTTGACTGTGTTATTGCTTTCGACGGAATCTTGTCGGCTGGAGACTTTGCTCTCTTGTGTAGATTTATCTTCTGGTTTTTCAGTGTGATATGCCATATTGTCGAAGCACTGTGCTGGTACTAGGTTAACGGACTTCATCATGGGTATTGCTATTGCGAGGGCGGGGCTCATGTCTCTAGGGCTCGGTGTGAGGCGTGTGGCGACTGTTAAGTCCATCCCCGGAATTAAGCTTGCGACTGAAGGCAGAAACAGAAAATTAGAAACTTCGATGAAATCAGTAGTAGTTTATTTCTGTGTAAGTTTTGAAGTGCGCAAATCATCAGAGATTTTGTTAATCTAATGTATCAATTTTCATAAGGTTCGCGATACATAATATGTAAAATTATGACATTAAAACAGCAATTCTAAAGTTCAATTGAAAAAAACCTTCACAGAAACATAATTTAAATCCATGGTAAGGAATATACGTTACCAATTGAATTGAAATCACAATAACGTATACATGCAGTGCTACACTTAGAGTTTTAATATTAATACAGTTTTGGAAAACACGAGAATAGATTTATTAATAAGGCTTTTGACCACTTAAAAAGCACACTGAAGACACATAATATACTATGTTCAGCACGAAGACAAAAACACATGTTACATCAACGTTGACAATTCTACCATTATCACATCACGATAAAACTGGAAAAAAATTATAAATTCCATTAATTGAAGGTGAATACTTTCGCATGACTATATTTACTCTTAATTTATACGTTCAATTTATCAATATGTGTTCATAAAACCACTCTCAGCCCATTAAATTATAATGGACTTGTCAATTGTCATCCTTTTGTTAAAGTTTGTCTTTCATTAGAGGCTCTTTGAGAGATATTTTTTGGACTGGCGTCATTATCTGAATTAAGATAAATCTTTAGGAAATACTAAAAAAGGTAGGGTTTTGGCCTCTTGCTCATCTTTAATTCCTATATGAGATTGCGATAGCATTCATGGAAACACAGAGTTTGTTAGTATTTTAGTGTTTGTTGCAATATTGTTTTTATCAGTACTAGTTTTATGAACTGCATCTAGGTATTATATTACTTTTATGCAAACACAACATTTGTGATGCATGAATATATAATTTTTAACTAAAATATTTTTTAATCGCCGTTCATATAAATAGTACTAAGTATATTAAAGCTTTTCGCATAACTGTCATAATTTTAATCAAACACATAATTCAAAATTTGACGATAGTTCAAATTCAGTTTTTCATTTGTTTTGGAATATAGTTTTAGAATAACTTATTCAAAATTAAGACTGCTAGTACTTATTCAATATCATGGAATTTATGTACAAAGATATGCGATCAGCTTCAAAGAAAATTCTAATTTCTAAACATGTACCGCCTTGTCGAGTGGTGCCGGGGTTGCTTGAGGTGTTGAGTTACAAATAGATGTTTGTACGTGGTTGCCTGAAAGTATACTGGTGTATGAGTTTTCTGGAGCATATATGTCAATTTGTAAAATAATACGATACATGTATATTAACAAGGAATATGTTGAAAAGTCTTTTGGTAGTATTAATGATATTAATAATAATATTATAATGTACGGTGTACCCAAATACTCCAAGCAATTTCTACCCTGTTTATCATAACATAAAAATAATATCGCTTTTAGACGAATGACTTATGCGATAATAAGAAGAGAAAAAGATGTTGATCCCGACTCCCGAGGTCTAAAAAATAGTGCTATCCTTTACCACAGGGAGCATTTTGCAAAGGGTAGCAGTATTTTTAGACGATTTAGTTTAGTTTTCGCATAACAGAATTATTGTACAAATACACAACTAAACCATGGTTAGTTGCTTGGTGAAAATTGGAATCGTTTCTTATCCAAAACTTAAACGTCTTTTGACAACATAATAATACGTTGGTAATTCCATTGTTTCATCTTATTTGTGGGATGAAATATAATTTAATAATATGTACAATGCACATACTCTAATACAGTACCTATGATATAAAACACGGACTGATTAAATGATAGAGCAGATGAAAAGATGATTATTACAGGAAGTGCTAAGTTACACAAGAAGATATTGAAATAGTGCTAACTAGTAAGAAGACAAAACATTAACAATCGGATCGGACCCAGGAGCTAAGCTAACCTTGCTTGGAATTCAATTACTTATTTTGAATTAATTTTCAATTAAATGTAAATTTCGAACTGACTAAAAGAGTACATCCTCAATTCCAATTAATTCTTTCGGTGTAAAGTTTAGATGAAGATCTTCGAAGACAATGGTCAGAAGTTGTAACATATTAAAATCATTTGGCACCTCGGTTTGTTTGCGAAGTTTTGTATATAACGAAATTAGCACCATTTCAAAAACGCGAAAGAGCTAAGGGTACCTTAGCAGAAACGAAACAACAGGCAAAGCAGAACTAAACTAAACAAGCTCCACAGAACATTCAGTATCCGAACCTTCCTCTCTCGCCGTCGAGGCAATAGGATCTACGTTGGATCCAAGTGCTGCTTACGTTGAAGATACTTTAATTGGTGCAAGTTGGTGATTAAAATGATCGTTATTAGTGTGTTAGTTATTAACATTCTCGTAAGCTGTTTCCGTGTATGCGGGCGACATAGTAAGCCCATTCCCGGAGCCAGCCAGTGGGTCGCTTTTTAAAGCATGTTTAAATTTTTTCTTTTGCAGTTGTTTGGTGTCGTTTGGATCATAGCCTCTAGTTCGCTACGATCACCATCTGTGGAGGATTACACCGCGTAAGCGTTGGTTATGTGAGCACCTAATACTATTTTACAGTCAAGGGATATTTTTAGTACATCTTCTTTTATCATCTTTTTGTTCTTATAAGTAAGTTCTTAAGCTGACAAAATAGACTCTGTTCTACTCTTCAATTGCATTTCTTTCAACCGACTCTAATTGTGTATATTAATCATTACCGAGACCACAAATCAGAGAAGGAGATTGACAAAAATCAAAGCAATTACGAGTTGTTTGCTAACTTATCTTATTTTCTATTAAGGACACACAAATAATAAGGGGAAATCAATGTACGGGAAAGGTATGAAATCTTATGCAGTTATTCACTCCCTGATAATAAGGCATCAATAATGTGTAGTTAATAATAGTTATTGATGATGATCAATGATGATACTACATTTTCGACTTTAACAAAGGTATTAGCGTCAATGAAGAACCAAGTTATAAATGCAATGCGGTTGTCTATTACAAAAGCGTTAAAGGTTTTCGGGTCGACTTGAAATAGAGCAGGCTAACCTATTTCCTTTGTGTCCGACTGCCTTCATACTTTGTTATAAATACATTAACATCAGTGTAATAATATTACAGCTGCAGGGTGTAATAATATGACATGAAAATACACTGCAGATTTATGTAGCCGAATTGAATATAATATAATGTAGTTATCACCATAATATATGTATATGTGATAAATATCATATTGACATTTTACAAGAGCCTGTACGTCAGGCCCTCAGATTAGGCCTGTGTGAAATAATTGTTTTGATTTGAAATAGATTTGAAATACCTAAGGCGGCGTATTCTTAAATTGTGTATTACTAAAGGGAACTCACTGGTGTAATAAATTCATTTAATCATATTTTGTTATCCCCCTTGATTGTTTTTTGGCGAATTTCGTTAAATTTGTATTTCGTCATTGCATTTTGATGATTTGAAATTAACACATTACATTTTTGGAAGTTACTGTTGCTTTCTCTAAAAATATCCCTTGATTTTTATTAAATTTTATTAGCGTGTTAATTAACTATTCGATTCTATATTACATTTGTATCTTACGAAATTTCCAGTAAATCAGCTTTTCTACAAAATAGGTAACCATTATCCAGATCCTTCTTACTTTTGTTTATCATAGGCAATAATGTTTTCAAATTTATGTTCTTATTGATTCATAGCTCGGATTTACTGAAAATTTTATTACTAATTATTTATTAATTTTGTAGTTAATTTTGAAAGTTGAATTTTGGTTGAGTTAAAATCTGTAATGAACTTGGTGATGTTTTGTTGCCAATGTTGTGCCAAATATGTTGCCAATGATTTATAAATATTTTATAGCACCCGCTTATTTCATTATTATAACATAAATTTTTATCATACAAGTTTAGCAATTATAGTACAAATAGTACAGTAACGGCTTCATAACAAAAGAGCGCTTACCCAAAAAATGAATTTTTTATTTTGTTATTTAGCACAAATTCAAGGATATTAGTTATATCTCTTACATACCAACACATTTTGAGTTAATTCATATTTTGATTAGTCCCATCTTACGTTTTTATCTAAACGCCCTTTAGTGACGAAGCTGTCAATATTATTTTAAGACATATTTTACAAATCTCGTTAAATTTATTTTTATCTCATTAAATTTTAATATAAATACAAGTTTTGTTTAAATCTTACCCATGTTAGGTCCCATCATGTCTTTAGGGTGGTTTGTCTTTATGGCATTCATTCTTCGGTTCACGGCTTGCGGGCCCATACCCGGTGGCATGGGCCCTGTCTGTCCACCGGGAACTGGAGCACCTAAATCATTATATTCTGTATTGTTGTGAGATTAGAAATTATAATTTTCATTTTTTAATATTAAGTGTAAAATTTCATCAAAAATTTGCCTCTCGTTCTTCATGCTTATTTCAGATAAATATTTTTTGTTAATTGCTAATAATATAAAAAAATAAAATATTAATTTTCCTAGCCAGAGATCACAGATTACCTATGAATCCAAAACGTTGTCGCACAATATGGACCTAATAATAACTGAAAAGCTTCAAAGTCCTAAAGAAAGGGTTGGAGAGAAAATTAACCAAACCGTCCGAATAACTTCAAAGATACGCGAAGTTGAAATGGCAATAGACAGATAATATAATTATTAATCATAGGGAATAAATGATTATGGTAATCAAGGATAATAATTGAAGGACATTGCGGATCCACGACGTAGAAATGTCAGCCACGCAATGGGAATAGTAGTGTTGGAAGATTTTAACCAGGTAGATAGACGAGAACATGGTATTGACGAGGCAGCAAAATCTTTAATATTTAGTAATCAGTTCAGAAGAAAATATGTCTAGCAGTACAGCTCCATAATCGGTTAGGATGACTATGATGATTTTCTTAGCTGAAAACTCACGCAGCGGTGGTCTGGTCGGCTCCACGTTGATCACTCTCCGCCTCTTCTTAGGCAGCTTTGCGCGTGCCTGCGTGTGCGAGTAGTACATCGCAAAGTTCGACACGATGACCGGCACGGGCAGCGCTATCGTCAGCACCTGGGTGACAAATCATAGTTGAATTGTGCCAATATAGATAAACAACTCTTTTTCATAATTGCCATTGATGGTCTTATACTAATATCGACGATTTGCAGGCATCGATATTGCTACCACGGTACGACTATTAGGTGCTTTAAATTGGTGTACACATTGTCTAATCTAAAAATGAACGCCCCTCCACGTGTTTTCGCTCACACGTTGATAGTGCGAGGAGCGTGCATTTTTAAATTGGATGATGTCTACACTATGGAAATGTAAAATACTTCCGATGCCTCTACTCAATATTATTGTTCAAAAAGATTTAATTGTTGGTAAGATTATCTATGTAACATTAAGGTACTCTAATATTTATCTGTAGTTCATCAACATAAACATTATTGCTTTGTGTCTATAAATCAGGCAGTTAAGTTTTATTTATGTTGTTTTATAGCTTACTGTCTACGGCACATTGTGTACCCGTCCCTTCGGGTCCGTCGTTAAAGTTTCAATGACAAATAGAACGGTTTCGTAAATATTGGAAAGGCGTTCTTAGGTTTTATTACGACCAAGCTATTACTAACAATAATGTCCCTCAGCCTTACTTCAGTCGCAGCAATCGAATTCAAAAAAGATAAGCATAAAAAGAAAAAATTTCACAATACAGAATTTAACGTGTCATTAATCTTATATATTTTTGTAAATTTATAGGCTAGGGCTTGACTGTGATCACACCTAATAGAAAGTGATGATATATAATAAGTTGGAGCGCGCTTGCCTAGGAAATGCCTATTTTTTTTAATTTGATTTCAAGGTGCCTAAGTTGTAGATGGCGAGAAAGACAGTGCTTGGTAGGGTATTAATGACTTTTGCAGTGCGTATCAGGAACGAGGAATCTAACGCCTTCGTACTTGTCTTTTGTACGTCCAGTAGAATGTACTTAAGATTAATAAATGTATAGGTCTACGATGCAAATAAGAAACATACTTACACCAGCCAATGCGCACAGTGCACCCACGAACATACCGACGTACGTTTTCGGCGCCATATCGCCGTACCCCACCGTCGTCATGGTGACCAGCGCCCACCACAACCCCAGCGGTATACTGTTGAAGTCGTTATGCGGATTCGTCTGTATCCTCTCCGCGTAGTACACCAGGCTCGCGAAAATCACAATCCCGAGCACCAAGAAAAACACAAGCAGCGTCAGCTCCTTAGCCGACGCTCTGAATGTCTGTATCAAGATTTTGAGACCCGACGAGTGTCTGGTCAATTTGAACAGTCTCATGATCCTAATTATCGAGAAGAACTCGAGTATGTCCGCGTTCTCGACGTGGGACGCGTATTTCTGAAGGATTAAGTCGATGTAGAAACTCATGGTGGCGATGTAGTCGATGATGTTGACTGAAGATTTGACGAACTCGCACTTGTTCGGCGAGGATATGAACCTGACGAGGATCTCCAGCGTGAACCACGCGTTGCACACGCACTCGATGTAGAAGAAGGCCACGTGAGCGTTAGTCTGCACTTTGTCCAGCGCCCAGCTCTGCGTCTGGTTCGCGGTCGTCACTGTATAGTTTCTGATCACCGGCACTCGCATGTCTGGATGCGTCTTCAGGCAGAACGATATAATTGATACGCATATGAAAAACACTGATATCACACCGATTATCTGAAAGAAAAAAATTATGTATTCAAAACAAACTTTCACCAGTGGCTTGGTCAGGGTGAATTTTGGGTTTATAAATACATAAATCGTATAATGGTTTTTTTCTTCTAGTTTCCGTTCCTAACTTTTACATTTACTTTCAATGAAGTCTGTTAAACTAATTTATCAATTACTCCTTGACTTTAATCAATTCTCGTGGGAATGATTTTTTAAGGCTTGAAAAGTAGCCTATGTGTTAATAAAGTAAATCAAAATTGGTACATAATTTCAATATTTGTGCTGTGATTGAGTAACAAACACCAAACTCACAAGCTCACAAACTTAAACAAGATACACCTTTCGAAAACCCTTGAAGTTATCATAATTGTCAGCACCCACAACTGGTCTTACTCTTGTACTGCTATGAACAGTTTTGGTGTCTTTTACACATAATTCAGCGACTGAAATTTGACTTATGAAAAACTTTTGCTGTGTAAATACTTAATTGATTTGGACTGCATGGACTCATTAATTAGTTTTAATTCACCTTAGCAGCATTAGAACTGTACGGCTCGTCGAACAGCGACCACATCTGAGGTTTCAGCTGCTGCCACCACGACACTGTGCCGTTGTAGTAGTCTTCCTCGAAGCCGAACTTGCGAGCCACCTCCTCATCAGACGGCTTCTCCGTGTCCAGGTCCAAACGGTCCAGAACGGCCAGGGTCTCTTGGGTGTCTCGATGCTGGAACAAGGGATCAATTAGTAGGACTGATTAATTTTAATTAAAAAGGTTTTGTATGTACAATATGCAGGAACACTGCCCACATAAAACACCACACTTTCAACTCAAAGTTCCGTTGAACACCAAAAGTTGTGTTCTCTTTCTATCGCATAACTCTATCTCTCTCGACTTACTCTATCTAGGGCTATCTCGCACATTGATCTATATTAGGTACCTCATAGATCTCGCAATCGGGCGCATGCAGCGCGTGAAATAGACCGTACAAGAACTAACGCATGCAACATAGCTGGCGCGCGGCAGCCGTCTGAAATCAGTCCGTCTTAACGGCTACCTGTAACGCTCTTGATTATTTGACAAGTGAGCATGGCCTGCTTCAGTGTTGTCCAGTAGCGGTTCGTATCAGAAATATGGATGAAAAACGTTTCGCGCGAGCAAAATCGGTGCGTTTCATAAAAGTGCGATGTTGTGTAGTAAGTAGCAACCGATAAGCGTGATACTTATTCCAAATAAATACTTTTACATGTTAGCCTAATGTATCGTCACTTTATATCACGTGACATTTCAGTCAAGTTATCCTACCTACCTATACTAGGTAGGTAGGATAACTACTTACCTATTATAGTGAACAATAATTTAGAAAAATACTAAACTTGAATACAATAAAGCCTGTAATATTATTATTTCAGAACTGAGGAGGTTTGTTTACGAAGTTCCATCTATTGATCCCGTCTCAAGAGCGTTCTGAATAATAGGGTAGTACTTGAAATAATGGTGTAACATCACAAGTTTGATGGTTGACCTTTATTCACGTTTGTTGGGAAAAGATAAAAATATTTTTTTAGTTACTTTGAGAATGACTTAATATTATTATCAGTAGTAGGATTATGTTGAACAACAACTTTATTCACGTTTTTTTTTTAAATCTACAAACAAACTTTATTATTATTTTATGAGAAGTTGTATTTTCAACAACCATACCTTTTTTTGGGAGTTACGAGTAGCTTTATACGAAGTAACTTCAAACTAAAATAAAATAAATTAACTAAACTAAAAGGAATGCAGCAACATACAATACTACTGACCATTCTATGCAGGGTAGACTTGAATAAATAATGTATAGTAATAAGAAAACGCGTAAGTTAGCGAGTTTTGTTGTGACACTAGAAAGTAGGCTATGTGTTGATCCGAGTTCATAAATAATAAATAATCATCTATGGCCATTTCAATTTTAAGCTATACCGGTTCCTCCTATATATATAACCTATCCGGTCTATATCTATTTCCCTTTTATTATTACATTTTTTTACTCTTCCTCTTTCTCTCTCTTTACTTTTGAATCCCATAAAATAAAGGAATTATTACGGCCATTGATTACGGCTAAACGACTTCTATGTATTAAGCTCATTGCTTCTATGTATCCTAGGATATGTATAATATAGAAGTTATTGTTTTAGTTATCCAGTGTGAAAGTATTCGTACCTAATAAGCCTATTTTGATGTATCTATCATATATCCATCTCGTGTGTCCGCAGTCCGTGGTTTTACAATAAGTTAAAATGACCTTTATTATCAAAAAATGCTTATTCATTATCTCTCCATTTTTCGTTTCAGCCTCTTCATTAAAATTCACGGTAAGTCGAATTCAAATAATCTCCCCCAAGATTTCTATCAATAAAGTCTAAAAGATTTGCTTTTTAAAATACGTAAAACCTACTTCAAGAATTCCGTACACGTTCCAGGCTGACATCAGTAATTCCGGATGTGATTTAGGCAGAAAATTTTCGGCAACGATAAAATTCAACAATACCATAAAATGTATTAAATTTTATGCGAAATTATGGTAAAGTGCATTTTAAAGCGGTATTTAATCAAGGAAAAAAATACATAGGAATCTGTAATTATTTTATTTTGTTTTACTAAATCTCTTAAACCCTATATAGAATGCCTCAATAACACCAATTCCGTTTTCGAGACACTTTTATTGCGTCTAAATTCAATATTCACTAGGTTAATTACACTAGGTTGGCAAGAAATAGAAGCATTTTTAAAGAAAAATAAGTGCTAAAGCCTGAATGTTTCTCTATAATATCCTCAATGAAAGTAGGTATGAAGCAAACTTTCCAATCCATGAGACTATTACTACCCATTTTTACATGTTAAAAAAATTCAAATATATGATTTCTCTTTTGCTTTCTTTACAAAATTAAGGCATCTAAGACACTCGCGTCTTATTGGAAGGTCTTTTTAAATTGAATTGTTCTGAATGGGTCTCCATTCACTGAGCCAGCCTCCCGGTTAAGCCTTCTAGATATAAATAGAAAATGAAAATTGTTTAGGCTTATACCACAAGGGTACTATAGTACTCAGTTTTCGAGAGAATCATTTAGAGGGTTTTAGTTACTAGGCGGCGAACTTTTAAGTGATTACTTAATTTCTCAGTTAGAGTAATGAGAAATGTAGATTAGGTAGGTATATCTAAAGCCTGAATCTAAAAGTGAATTTCTTGAGATTTTTTTACACTCCACAAGTAAGTAGATACTGGACTATTCTTTCATTTGATAGTAAGTGTTGATACAGCTGATGTTATCGTTCTAACTTGGAAGGGGTCAGTAAACACATCCCTTTAACGGTTTAACCCAGCATCGCGACGGAACGCTAAATCGCTTGGCGGTGCGTCTTTGCTGGTATGGTGGTAACTGACCACGGCCAAAGCCTCCCACCAGGCCAAACCTGAGCCAATAGAAATGATGAAATTCTAAATTGGTCCATGGCGGGAATCAAACCATGCCGTCGTAGATGCTTAAATATATTTACTTCTTCACCTCATAAGTACATAGTATAACACTGAATTGCCAGAACAATTGGTAAGTAGAAAGCTTAATGCTCTGAATTACTTATCGACTACTTTTCATTCTCCCAGAATTTGTGGAAAACAAATACACGAAGGCGGAGTCGCGAAAAAACTTGTTTTCTTGAAATTTCCGTTTCCAAGCGTTCCCTAGAACCGCAAAATAAATACGAACACAATACATACTCGTAATATTATGTACATTTCATTTCATATACAAGCGTCATGTCAACCGAGAATTTAATTTTCAGAATTTTCCAAACATTTTCCATTTGAATAGGCCTCGTTGGAAAGAAAAACTTTGACCTTATTATGTCGACAAATTAATTTATTCACAAAAAATGTTTAGAATAAAAAATCGGTACAAGCGCGAGTTAAAATATATTTTTTTGGAAGATTAACAGATTAATAAATAATTATGTTTAACGTTAGAATGATGAAACTAATTATTTATTTTTACGGTTTTTCAGTTGTCAACAACTCCTATAGAGTTGTTGACAACTGAAAAACCGGAGCCTTCGCATTAAATAACAGCTAAGCTAATCTAGAAATAATTGAAAACCCCAAATAAGCCCTCACCGGGATTGGAACCTAATGCCTTCCACCGAAATAATACAGCAAACATAATGTTTTGATGGTATTAACAATGTTCGGCAAAAATTTAATAACTTCGTATTATTTTTCCCTTTTATGAAAGAGTCAATACCTAAAAGGTCAACAAAAAGGTTTTCACATTGTGATTCGTTATTTTTCGTTTCCATCTTAAACAAGTACTTCGTTCAATATTTTTTACGTGGTATTCAGTAGTTTCTATAAAAGCGGCATTGAATACCTTCACCCAAAATGAAACCTTTTCTAACGAATACATTGCGTAGATCGAAAACTACCAGCTATCGCCAATCGAAATTTTAATTCACAAACAGTTAAGTTGTACTGACGTGGAGTAGCAGACACGTTTTTCACCACACCTATCTATTCGGAAAACGAGAATTGGCTTCAGAAGATACTGGGAGCAAAAATCAAGTTTTGAGTACCTATACCTACTCCAACTTTTAATTCTATGTTTCGTATTAAAAAATACAAAAATAAAAGAATTTTGATGAAAATATTTTTAATTGAAATAACTGAATTACTAATCAATGTTTTTTTCGTTTATTACCACAATTTGTTATTGCAACGAATTAAAAGTCGGAGTACAGTGCGACAAGGCTATTTTGGCGCGTGGCCAAGGTGTGAACTAACGCCGCTATCTTGTGCTACTGTTTGATAGTTCGTTCTGTCAGTATATCACTATTGTATTTTATGTTGTTTTTGCTTACTATTAACTATTTTAAACTAAAATTGAACTGAAATTGAGGAGATTTTATTTTATGGCTGCCTTTGTTTTGCAACAGCGCCTTCCTTCAAGTGCCAAGAGAGCCTTGTCGGACTGTATATAGGTACATATCTTTTTTCAGAAGCAATATTGAAAAATTGTCATTTGGGGCCAAATATCATAGGTAATTTGTTCTCGGGCACCGTACATTGAATTCCTCGCTACGTTCAAGATTCTTACTCGTACTTTAAAATCCCTTGCTTCGCTTTAAAATTACTCCTTCAAGGATGCATACAACACAAATAACTCTATCTTACCTTACACGATGACTTTCACTAATTGGCTCATATAGACTTAGCAAATTGGAACATAATAAGTATGTATAACTTGTTTAACACAACACAAACTCATATTAGTTCTGTATTTAGGTGTAGCAAGCATCGATATAAATGTAGCAAGGGTGAAAACTCGACGCTCATGTTCCAAACTTTACTCATTTCTCCCTCATGGTATTGAACGCTCAGTTTTTACGAGTAGCCTTTATTGGGACTTTTTATCGACTATCATGTGCATATTATGTTGACCATAAGCTCACCATGCTAGCCGATTGAGAATTTAATTTTTATTCTTACTCTTACCAATACGTTTGTGCAACGGGCAAAAAAATATTTCTGAGCGTTTTTGGAAATACTTATTACAGACTTAAATAAAAAGTGACTTAAATAAAATTGACGGAAAACGGTGTTTTGGGACCAACTTTTGGGGGAAAAAACCAATCATATTTCTGCCTCAAAAAGTAACTGTTATCCGTTTTAATCTGCAATCGCTTAAATAACCGTTTTAGGCCATTTATTAGTTGTCACAAATGGTAACATTCAAACCCCCGACCTTTGAATAGTACGCAAAGGTCTGTTTAATATTTGAATGTTCCTTTTACAATAATAAATAATTGTTCGTTCCTTTGCTAATGTTTCTCTGAAATTAATTCGCTCTGAGCAAGAATTTTTTTGACATATCTTTTAACATTATGAGAATAATTTAATGTACCTATGTAATTTATTTCCCGTAGAATTTTCCACGTTAGGTTCTCATAAATTCCTAATAAATATTTCGCTTATATTACTTAATATTACTGAAATATTCTTAACGGCGTAGAAGCCGTATTTAAGCGATCTTTAGTGAAGTTTTGTTTAAAAACTATAAAGACAATTACTTTTAAATTAATACGTCATGTATTTTGGGTCTTTAATCTAAAATCGTTGAGAAGCAGAAACACGATTGGATAAAATTTTCTCGATAGAAAGTTCTCCCAAAAGTTGCTCCAAAATCTCAGTTTTTCTTCTTTTTTTTCGAAACTACAAGGGGTGTAATTGTAATTTTTGTTTTAATGTGTCAGTAATAATAATATCTAAAAACGTTGAGAAACAGATTTTTGATAACTGGCTTAGTTTTAGAGAAATTAGGTAAAAGGTCGTTTTTCTGTTATATTCTTCCGCGACGCTGCATGTCGCACCCATCAACTTATCTGTGAGAGTGACAAAGACAAAAATAAATTCAATAGAAAACATGTACTTACGTTTTTTTGGATTGTCGGTTTTTTTCGTTCCGGTTGTTTTTATTACGTAGCGTATATTTCTCTGTATATAAGGTATGCGTGATTTAAAATATATGGATGAATGTTCAGATATTCAAAGTAACAAATGTTATATTTATTTCAAGCTACAGTGGGTTCATAACTCAGTAGGTGTATAAAAAATGGGAAATGCTTTCCAAAAAACCAACTTCAAATGCCACTACAAAGAGTGAAATAATTTTTAATGTAGGTACCTACACCAATTCGAAGTCGGGCGATTGTCTATGACTTCGTCATTTCTTCGCACATCAAGGAGGTAAGAAGGACTATTAGGGATTGTATGAAACATTGCCCGACTTCGAATTGGTGTAGGTACCTAAAATTTAAATAAAAATTATTTCACTCTTTGTAGTGGCATTTGAAGTTGGTTTTTTGGAAAGCATTTCCCATTTTTATTTTATACTTTTTAGTGGAAAACAATAAAATGCACAAGGCGTTGTAAAATACCCAAATTGCTTAAGGTGTGTTCATAAAATCTGAAGAGATACCTCAAATTCACCAAGATCCCATCATCAGACCCTGACTTGATGACTTTAGTCATCAAATCAGTATCTGCTAGCATATGCACCAGTAACTATAAAAAATACCCAACTCGCTTTAAGTATACTAGCAAAATTTGAAGAGTTCCCTCGATTTCACCAAGATCCTATGATCAGATCCTGACCTGATGACCATAGGACAACTTGGAAAATATTACTCTTTCTAATAATACTCAAATAGTTTCATGTGTCTATATAAAATTTGAAGAGTTCCCTCGATTTCTCCAGGATCCCATCATCAGATCCTGACCTGATTAAAATGGGACCATCTGGAAACAAAACCCTCTTAACCAAAAAAGAATTTTTCAAATCGGTCCACGCGTCTTCGAATAATCGGTGAACATACATAGAAAAAAAAAAGATTTCGAATTTCGGCTATTTTTGACTAAATTTTGAAAATGATTTTAAAGAATTAATTACTACCTATTAAGCACATTACATTGATATTTCGCGGAAATTTAATGTAATTCCCTTTACAAACCACTTTTAAAATTTCAATTTTCAAAACCGCGCCAAAAACGCCAATTTTGTAATGGCGCTTGTCATCTGACTCGTGACGTCACACATTGTCAAACGCATATAAACAGACTACAGTACCGTACAGTTTAGTTGAATTTCTTCGCTTTTCTTTAAATTTAATAAAAATTAATATATTTTAACAGAAAGAATGGTGTACAAATGCTGTGTAGTACCATTATGTACAAATACCTCCATAAATTGCCCTCAAAAAGTGTTTGTGTCTGTACCATGATAAACCGAACTCCCATGAACTGAGTATTTGTCAACATAAACTAAAATGAGATAATGATTAATGATTATAATAAATAAAGGAAGGACTAATATGTTCGAGGCGGTAGGTACTTACATTGCTGTTTTTATGTTTTTCAGTTCCGCGCCATAATAATCAGCATTATTGTTAAAGTAAAGTGCAACCATAAAAGCATCTACCTTAGGTAGGTTGCTATTATCAGCTCGCACAAAATTTGATTCCATTCTGCGATTTGAAATACTTCATTATTTATTTCCTTAGTATGTTTAGTTATAAAGTTAACCAGAAAATTACTGTTTAAATAGCTAAAAGATAAAATAAAACGCCCGCCAAACAAAACACTCAGAAAAATCAGTACAAAAAGCTGTTGTTTTCCCGCAAATTTTCGAGTGTGACGTCACCAGAGTTGCAACCAATCACAGGGCGTTCCTGTCACAGGTAAAATATCAAAAATTATAACATTATTAAACTCTTATTTTGCTGAAAAATATACATATATTTGATTAAAATAAAGTGAAATATGCTTATTTACGTTGTTATTAGTGAGATTTACCACAATTTCAGGTATATTTTCATTGTTGTCAAATAGCCTATTGAGAACCTCCTCCTTTTTTTGAAGTCGGTTAAAAATTAAACCTTAATAGCTTTAAAATAGAAGCTCAATTAGTTAATACTTACTACTAGTTGTTCCATGTTCGTTTAGCCTATGGAAAGTTATTGTTTTCCGCACAAGTGCATATTGTAATAGTATAAGAGAAGTTTTAATCAAAACCATATATGTGATCAAAACCAACAAAGTTTTCAGTTAGATTGTATGAAATGACTATTTTTCACCTATAAATACCTACTATTATTACATGAATTGAATTTAAAATAAGTTTATTTTCAATGATTTCCCCTCGTAATTTTATTTTATTCACAAATGTACATCTTGCAATGCACGTACGCAACTGACACTGATTCCACTCATCTTTACTGTAGATGGATGGACTCATGATGAAATAACATACTTTCCGCGCTTGTGTTGAAATTTTCTATTAATTTTAGCTGTTAATATAAAAGTTTTCTAATATCAAGCCCATGTTGAGTCGTTAAAGGCTATAAAGGAATCAATAAACCGCGACGTGCTGTTTTTACGAGCCGGATCGCTTCCACTATACCAATATGAACCAAAACGAGATAAGTTTTGGACGTGTAATAGAAACAAACATAACAAATAAAAACATATATAGAACACTAGCAAACCCGGCGACCTCCGTTTCGTCACCAGATGGCTTTCCCGCTAAAAAGATTTTCCCGCTTTTCTGTTGAAAGAAAGAAAGAAAGAAAGAAAAAACATTTATTTCCAAATTGTGCCACACATAACAAGCATACAGTATATACACCTATCACGCATGGCACAACCCGAAAAATGGTCCAGGCTCAGCATAATACTGTATATCTAGTGCAAGCACAAAAACATACAGCGCTGATTTTCAGCCGGAACCGTAATTCAGGTGACGCCAAGGAAACTACGTGGATGTAAACTATAGGAAGCTTATATACTATGGTATAAATAGAAAATTAAAGCACTAAACTTCTACAAAAAGCGACTAAAAAGTATTTTTACTGCTGTTGAAATTTTTCCTGAATTTTCTTTGCTATAAACCTCACGGAGCGCGAGACCTTTCCAACTAATGCAAAACCGTGGAAATCGGTTCGTGCGTTCGGGAGTTACAGCGTCAGGAAGGAAAACCCGACTTATTTTTATATTATATAGAACATAATAATATATGGAAACAGCTTATCCTCCCCAGCTTTGCTGTATGATCCCGTGGGAAATGAAAAAAAAAAAAGACGTGGCTCCGGGAGTGCCAACAGAACTGAAAACTCAAACAGAGGTATTGGTTACAGTAATTGTGTCGCGAGTTCGATGTTTTTCCCCGTAATAAGAAAACAACACATAAAAGGGTTGGTTACGGTAACAGTGTGAAGTGTCGGTAGCGTTACGTTCAGTTCAATGGATCGCGAACCTGTAACTTTTGAATGTGAATTTGTGCAAACTTGTGCCGATGTTGCTTACCGACAAAAAACTATTATAGAAACAATCCGCAATGAGACGTCTGTCTGTCAAACTTTGTCTGTATGTAGGTACATATATTTTTAGACTCCGCCCTGAAGCCGGATTTTTAAGTTGTCAAATCTGTAAAATGCCGCTAATGTATGCGACCAACAGCGGCATGTGCTGTCAGCGGTACAGAAACGTATGACGCGCGACGCCATATTTGAGAAAATTTTGGTTTCAACATACGTCACATAGTTCCCGTCCTCTTAGCGTAGCGCATTTCGTCATTGGTCAAACTCCATACGCAGCGAATTACACACAAGCGATTTTGAAAGAGTCTGTTGTCGGTTTTAATCCTTACCTGTGTATACGTCATCCAACAGCAAGGCTCCACCTGGTTGGCGTCCAGACCCCAGAACTCCAGTTCTTCTTCGAACAGTGGTCCACACACGTCTGTTGGATAGTGCAGCTTGCCCGTTCTACAAGAATAATAAAGCACTATTAAAGTCATGTCTCTTCATTCCTATAGCATTTTAAGGAGTATAGGTAGATGTAGTTTTTATGCGAATTAGAGCTACCTATAATTCACCACTATTCCGCCTGTAAATAAAATCGGTTTAGTAGGAAATATTTATGGTTTTATCAAAGAAAAAAAATTTTTATAAAAAAAATGCTGTGTAAAAATATACTGTCTGTAAATCAAAAATGTGAGAATAGCTGGACAAATGAGCAAAACTGGGACAGAAACTATTCATTGTAGTAATTATAATACGTTATAATATCATCAGTTCAAAAGTGTAAGTTATTATTATTCCCATACCAAATGTTTCAGAAAAGACCATTTTAGAATTATTGATATTATAAATGCTAATGATTTAAGACTTATTTCGTGGTTAGAGAACATATTGTTGTGTTTAGAACGGGTACATACCACGATATAACACGATGATTTTATGTGCCGATATTTCGACCCAGTTACATGGATCGTGGTCACGACAGGACTGCGGTGTTGCGAGGTGTGTAGCTGGAACCGTCATAGGCTAGTTCGCTACTGCCTATGACGCCTAATATTATAAATGCTGCTCACAATCTAGCGCTATAAGTGACGAAGAATAGTAGCCATAGGTATTACATCACTTTAGGTAGTATATCGCACCAGAATGTTAAATCGCTTTAAAACTTTAACGCTGAGGTAGAACAGTTTAACCGCGTAAGTTTTGTTTGAGTTTCGCAAAGTTTTAACTTTGCGAACTCGGAGGGCCTTATTCTCGACGCTATAATAATTTATGGGAGGGAAAAGTGCAAAGTTTGTCATTCATTAATCGTGTTAATTTGTCCTCATTTCGTTAAATGGGGCGCAATTGCCCCGGTATTAGCGAAATAGGGCGCAAAGCCCCGTTGCTGTTGCCCCGGCGTTTCTGTGACATCAGTTACATAGATAAATGTAGGGATTTACGTATTACATTAGTTTTAAGTTCCTTGCGCAAAACCGGGAACGACCAAAACGTCGCAAGTGTTTTTATAGCTTTCCGACTAAAATGTGAGATGTTTTTGTAGAGAAACTTTTTCTTCCACGTTTTTCTTCAACGAAACGCTAAGGAGTAGAACACCCTTCCAGCTTCTGTGTTCAATGCTTTCAAGAAAGAGTGAATAGGAATTTTCTAGGCAAGCGCGCTCTATCCTAGACCTCATCATTGCTTTCCATAAGGCATGATTGTCGTCAAGCGCAAGCTTATCGGTATTAAAAAAACAAGCATTACCTGAAATGAACTAACTTGTAAAAAAAAGAGTGTTTATACTAATACCCACTAATTGAGTATCCGTACTTTCTGATCACCTCCGATCGAAAAGTGCTAACTCCGACATTCATCGATTGGGTCGATTTGTGCCCGCCCGCGCCAGTCGACGGGTTTAATGGGGTCTAATGTGTCTTTTAAAGGGTTTATCTACATCGTTAACCCGTTCATTGCACACGACCTCGATAGCGATATTACACTTTTCCAAGCGCTTATTTTAATCGTTAAAACTACGAGTGAGAGTTGCTCGAATTAGAAAGGGTAGATCGGTGATCAGGGAGTAAGTAAAGCTACACTAATTCCCAAATAGTTGTAGCGGCTCTAACTAGCTAAAGCATTATTAAAATGGCAAATAGTTGTAGCGGCTCTAACTAGCTAATGCATTATTAAAATGGCAAATATTTGTAGCGGCTCTAACTAGCTAAGCATTATTAAAATGGCAAATAGTTGTAGCGGCTCTAACTAGCTAAAGCATTATTAAAATGGCAAATAGTTGTAGCGGCTCTAACTAGCTAAGCATTATTAAAATGGCAAATAGTTGTAGCGGCTCTAACTAGCTAAAGCATTATTAAAATGGCAAATAGTTGTAGCGGCTCTAACTAGCTAAGCGTTATTAAAATGGCAAATAGTTGTAGCGGCTCTAACTAGCTAAGCATTATTAAAATGGCAAATAGTTGTAGCGGCTCTAACTAGCTAAAGCATTATTAAAATGGCAAATAGTTGTAGCGGCTCTAACTAGCTAAGCATTATTAAAATGGCAAATAGTTGTAGCGGCTCTAACTAGCTAAAGCATTATTAAAATGGCAAATAGTTGTAGCGGCTCTAACTAGCTAAGCATTATTAAAATGGCAAATAGTTGTAGCGGCTCTAACTAGCTAAAGCATTATTAAAATGGCAAATAGTTGTAGCGGCTCTAACTAGCTAAAGCATTATTAAAATGGCAAATAGTTGTAGCGGCTCTAACTAGCTAAAGCATTATTAAAATGGCAAATAGTTGTAGCGGCTCTAACTAGCTAAGCATTATTAAAATGGCAAATAGTTGTAGCGGCTCTAACTAGCTAAGCATTATTAAAATGGCAAATAGTTGTAGCGGCTCTAACTAGCTAAAGCATTATTAAAATGGCAAATAGTTGTAGCGGCTCTAACTAGCTAAAGCATTATTAAAATGGCAAATAGTTGTAGCGGCTCTAACTAGCTAAGCATTATTAAAATGGCAAATAGTTGTAGCGGCTCTAACTAGCTAAAGCATTATTAAAATGGCAAATAGTTGTAGCGGCTCTAACTAGCTAAGCATTATTAAAATGGCAAATAGTTGTAGCGGCTCTAACTAGCTAAAGCATTATTAAAATGGCAAATAGTTGTAGCGGCTCTAACTAGCTAAAGCATTATTAAAATGGCAAATAGTTGTAGCGGCTCTAACTAGCTAAAGCATTATTAAAATGGCAAATAGTTGTAGCGGCTCTAACTAGCTAAGCATTATTAAAATGGCAAATAGTTGTAGCGGCTCTAACTAGCTAAGCATTATTAAAATGGCAAATAGTTGTAGCGGCTCTAACTAGCTAAAGCATTATTAAAATGGCAAATAGTTGTAGCGGCTCTAACTAGCTAAAGCATTATTAAAATGGCAAATAGTTGTAGCGGCTCTAACTAGCTAAGCATTATTAAAATGGCAAATAGTTGTAGCGGCTCTAACTAGCTAAAGCATTATTAAAATGGCAAATAGTTGTAGCGGCTCTAACTAGCTAAGCATTATTAAAATGGCAAATAGTTGTAGCGGCTCTAACTAGCTAAAGCATTATTAAAATGGCAAATAGTTGTAGCGGCTCTAACTAGCTAAAGCATTATTAAAATGGCAAATAGTTGTAGCGGCTCTAACTAGCTAAAGCATTATTAAAATGGCAAATAGTTGTAGCGGCTCTAACTAGCTAAGCATTATTAAAATGGCAAATAGTTGTAGCGGCTCTAACTAGCTAAAGCATTATTAAAATGGCAAATAGTTGTAGCGGCTCTAACTAGCTAAAGCATTATTAAAATGGCAAATAGTTGTAGCGGCTCTAACTAGCTAAAGCATTATTAAAATGGCAAATAGTTGTAGCGGCTCTAACTAGCTAAAGCATTATTAAAATGGCAAATAGTTGTAGCGGCTCTAACTAGCTAAGCATTATTAAAATGGCAAATAGTTGTAGCGGCTCTAACTAGCTAAGCATTATTAAAATGGCAAATAGTTGTAGCGGCTCTAACTAGCTAAAGCATTATTAAAATGCCAAATAGTTGTAGCGGCTCTAACTAGCTAAAGCATTATTAAAATGGCAAATAGTTGTAGCGGCTCTAACTAGCTAAAGCATTATTAAAATGGCAAATAGTTGTAGCGGCTCTAACTAGCTAAGCATTATTAAAATGGCAAATAGTTGTAGCGGCTCTAACTAGCTAAGCATTATTAAAATGGCAAATAGTTGTAGCGGCTCTAACTAGCTAAGCATTATTAAAATGGCAAATAGTTGTAGCGGCTCTAACTAGCTAAAGCATTATTAAAATGGCAAATAGTTGTAGCGGCTCTAACTAGCTAAGCATATTGCGATGGGATAAATGGAATGGAATTAAAAAAAAACAATGGAACTGATAGCATATTCTGTTATTAATCTTAATAAGTCCTTATAAAGCAGTGACAGCTCAGTCGTTCTGACCTCTGCCTTCATAAGGAGTTCGCGGGTTCGAATCCTGGGCACGCATCTCTGACTTTTCCGAATTATGTGCGTTTTTTTGGAAACTAAATATCACTTGATTAACGGCGAAGGAAAACATCGTGAGGAAACCTGCATGCCTGAGAGTTCACAATAATGTTCTCGAAGGTGTGTGAAGCCCGCCAACTTGCACTTGACCAGCGTGGTGGGCTATGGCCAAACCCTCTCAGTCTGAGAGGAGACCCGTGCCCAAAAGTGGGACATAAAAAGGGGTTGAGATGATTAAGGCCATAATATAATTTCATTCTGTCTGATGGTAAAGGGGTTAGAAGTAGAACCTGGGATCCTCGTATAAAGACCTGAAGTTTTTCAGACCAAAATTTTGTCTAAGTATATTACTTACTGGTTGGAAAAAAATATAACAATAAATTATGAAACTGCAAATCAGCCGGCCAAAATAGCTGACAACCTAAACGAGATTTATGTTAGAAGTGTCGTCCTGTGGACCGCGATAAATCCGTCCGTGCTAAACAAATGGATAAAAATTTAAAACGTTTGAAAAAAACGCGTAAATTAATGATTTAGCTGTTATGGTTAGCACAACTGTAACTATTTATTGATAGCTAGGAAAATATGGAACGGTTGAATTTAATATTTAGTGTAATAACAGTTTATGAAACGGATGCATAATGAGGGGTATTAAAACATGAGTGTGAGTTTAAAAAACGAGCCGCAGGCGAGTTTTTTAATAGTATCACACGAGTGTTTTAATACCTAATTATGTAGAGATTCATACACTACTTTATCTACGCTCAAATTATCATAAATCCAAACCATAAAATCTTGCTAACGTTTGTCGTAAATCCTTCACTTTGTTGGTAAAAGATTGTGGGTCATTTTTATTGCAATTACTAAAATGTCAGGTGGAGTTAAATTTTCTTTAGTACGTTTTACTGCTAGACATTTTTCCGCGCTAAGTTTTGACTAAGTAACAAAAATTGAAATGTTAAAAGTTAGGTATGGCGCCAAAATTCGGTTGCAAACTTCGTATAGTCTGTTAAAAAAGTCATGAAACAAAAAAGAGAAGAAAAATATTTATACAAGTCAGATAAACTATATTTTTAGTGGATAATTAAATAATCAAAAATTATACATAATTCTTTTCAATATTCTGTATGAACACACTTTTTAATCAGTCATATAAGGCAGGGAAAAATTATTGTTTCCGTAAATTAATTGTTGTCTATGGTCGATCATGACTACCAACTAAATGTTGTCTGTGGACTCCTTATAAAAAAACAAAATTGAGGATTGGCTCTACACTCTCTTTTGGCTATGACGACCACAGAGAAAAGAAAGTTATTTCCTGGTCTGTGATGACGACACACAAAAATACAGGAACCCAGAGCCGCGTATCGTAATAGAAATTATTCAACTATTTAGAGATATTTCCATAGTACAGCGATGTTATAATGAATAACTTTTTAATAATTATAGAAGTCTGTGAATAAAGTAGGTCAATATGTGACACATTTTGATTTCATAATTCGAACTTTAAGCAATGAGCGTAGATAAAATATTTTATTTAAGCGTAGCTAGTAGTAGTTAGACGAGCAGTCAATGATGGTACATGGTGGACACACCACAGAAAGCAAATCGATCGCATTTTTTAGGGTTCCATACCAAAATGGTAAAAATGGAACCCTTATAGTGAGACTTTTTCCGTCCGTCCGTCCGTCCGTCCGTCCGTCCGTCCGTCCGTCCGTCCGTCCGTCCGTCCGTCCATCCGTCCGTCCGTCTGTCACACTCGATTATTTCAGTAAAAACCGGGGAAAACTGGGTCGATAAAATTTCAAAATGAGATAAAAATATTGAGTGGGGTATCATATGTAAGGGCGTTACTTGTGTATTCTAAAACTAATTTTTATTTATTTTTAAGCCTGATAGTTTTTGATTTAATGGGCAAACTGTCGAAAAAAATACCGTTCCCCCCACCTTATCTCCGAAGTTTACGAATCGAAAAATCTGAAATAATTATGATCAATATAAATTAACGTATATTTTACAGAAAAAATAAAATCAACTCGCTGACTAATATACTTTTTTTGATAATAACAATAATCCGCCAAAAACAGAGTTACGTTTGCGGTTTGCCAACAAAAGTACCTACATGTAAATTATACTCGTAAATTCATGAACAAAAGTGATTCTTTCAATGTTTTACTTCTTTAATGGTATGGAACCCTCGGTGCGCGAGTCCGACTCGCACTTGGCCGGTTTTTTTAGATACTAACATATATATTTTATTTAAAATATATCCATTCGTTTCACAACTCACAATGTTCGTAAAGTCTGGGATGCGGACGTAAACTAAGAAATAATATATGTGGTAAAACAAAGTTTTCCCGGTCAGCTATATAGTATTTTTTTATAACTCGTGATTTTCCTCCAAAAAAAGTAATTTGCGGGCAGTGTTTTCATGTTTTTTTCCTATTTCGAAATTGTCACGTTTCTCGAAACCTCCTGAGAGCTGGCACGTAGCGATATTTCACTCCGCTATGCATAAAATAACAAAAATGGACAACTTTTGAATAAACATTTTTTCGTGTCATAGATATTTTTGTGACCTCTTTTTTTTTAATAAAAACTCACCCTCTTACTGGGGCCTGATTGCGTTGTTTGCAAATTCTGCCCCCCGATTGGCTGACGGAGATCAATCAGCGTTCAAAGTTTACAAACGATTACAATAATATGAATACGTTTTTCTTTGTGATCCGACATTCTAAAACAAATAGGAAAACCGAACCCTTTTTAGTCCGCAAAAACGGCCCTAAATGGTTTTACGCAGCATCGCGTCCGCACGCTATATCACTATAGCTTGGCAACTTCGTGCGGGACCCTCCTGTGGTGTGACAGAAAGTGGGGGAGGCAAGGAACTTAGATGTCAGCGGTTAGCGGGCGGTGTAGCGGCGAAGGGGACACTTCTCTGCATGTATGCGTTACCGCGTCCCCCGGCCGTCTGACACCCCACAGGAGAGTCCCGCACGAAGTTGCCAAGCTATAGGTAGTTGGCGGTGCGTCTGCTTACGTTCAGGTCACTTGTTCTTTAAAATTAATCATTCCTCTGAGAATTTACTCTATCGTGCCATCGAATCGCGCACGAGCAAGTTTTTTATTTACGGATTTATTTGTGTACATAATAATTCCGATCGCCATTTTATTTGTGAGTACTCTACGACTGAACGGGAAGTAGAAAGTGGCCAAGTGCGAGTCGGGCTCGCGCACAGAGGGTTCCGTTCTATCAAGTTTAATTATCAATAGTATTAAAGTAAACTTAACACCCTTGCCCACCAAATTTATAAGCGAGCAAAAAAATCACGTTTGTTGTATGGGAGCCTCCTTAAATACTTATGTTATTCTATTTTTTGTATTTGTTGTTATAGCGGAAACAGAAATACATCATCTGTGAAAATTTCAAGTCTGTAGCCATCACGGTTCCAAAGATACAGCCTGGTGACAGACGAACGGACGGATGGACAGACAGATGGACAGCGAAGTCTCGCTAATAGGGTTCCTTTTTTACCCTTCGTGTGCGGAACCCTAAAAATGGAAAAATAATATGTGCATCGGTCGTGACCAGTGAAGCCTATTGACGAATGTGCTAAAAAAGGCGTTTTTTTATTGTAAGCGGTTTTCTGGCTGAGCTGACTGCGAAACGAATATAGATGGGAGGTCCTTTCATAAAATATTTTTTTTGTCATAGAATAGAATAGAATAGAATAGAAAAATTCTTTATTTCATACAGGCCTAGCATACAAAGGCTCTTTTGACACGTCGTTTTGTTTTACATGGTCACTTTAATGATGATAACCATTCACCACTTAAAACTAAGTTTACGAGGGTTCACAAACGCGCCCTGCTGTTGAGAAGAAGCCCAAAACAAACTCAGCCGGGTATTTTTTTATGTTATCACCATTTAACAACAAGTAGTATAGATAGTAAATACAAAATCCCACCAAAAACATAAATGAAAAACGTTCAATATTATGATATTATATGCCTTGGTTGTTGACCTCAACGACAAAAGAAGCGAGATCTTAATGGGTGCCAAGCTCAATGGTCAATCCTGAAATTTACTTAAAGCAACCCAAAATATCACATCTTCCTATAAATTAGGATAATAGGTATATTGTCATGATTCATATATCTACACTAATATTATTATAAAGAGGAAAGATTTGTATTTTTGTGTGTGTATGTGTGTAAATTAAAAACTACTGGACTGATTTAATTTTTTTTTTCACCATAAGAAAGCTACATTCGCCCGAAGTAACATAGGCCATATTTATTGCTAAAAAAGATCACTAAGTCCTTATTAAAACTTTGTACTCGTAACGTAAATAAAGGTGTAAAAAATTGCATAAAACTTCTAACGTCGCATGCTCTGCGGAAACTATTGACACATAAATAGAATATCTTTAAACTATGCTGTTAATTAAGCCAGGACAGTCCGCTAGTCAATTTATAATAGCCTAGGATCCCGCTATACAACGACCTTCACCGAGCTGCTTATTGGATGAAAACTATTTATATCCAATTAAATATGTCAATAAATATATCGCAAGTGGGTTGCCTAAAAATTTCAGTCCAGGGTAGAAAAATAACCATTGTAACATGGACTCCTATTTGTTACAGTTTAGTTGACATCGTACTTCAAATTAGATTGGATGTTATAAATAGTGCTTTTTGCCAGAAATACTTTCCTGGCTGAGGAAAGTATTTCTGTTCTATATTTTTTGGCAAAAGAAAGTTAACGGATAATAAAATCGTAGGTTTTATGCACAATTATGCACAATTGCAATTTGCGACCTGAATCGCTCATCCAATCTAATTTGAACTAAGATGTCAACGGAACTCTAACAAATAGGAGTTCATGTTACAATGGATTTTTTTTAAATTCTTAATTAATCATATCCTGGGCTGAAATTTTTTAGGCAACCCACTTGCGATATATTTATTGACATATTTAATTGGATATAAAATATTTTTCATCCAATAAGCAGCTCGTTGAAGGTCGTTGTATAGCGGGATCCTAGACCATAACGAACTTCTGTTTCAAGTTGGTTAAAATATAAAATAACCCGAAGCCGATTTCAAAGCTTTACCTATCTTCAAATCTGGAGATTACAGAATTAAAAGTGACTTTCGATGAATGAAAAATCCCTTCTCTGATTTGAATAAGTGATGAATCGGAGTATATTTACATTGGAAAGCTCTTCAGATTTTATTTCAAGAGTATTTTGCGGCCTTGATGGGGCTTTTCCTTTATTAAATCTGATAGGCTCTTAAGTCAATCAATCTTGTTGATTTAATATCCTATTCATATAGTTGAGCCGCCCTTGCTTAGCCCGGGTTACGGAAATATAACAACCTTTATCTCTTGTCTATATTAAAAACTCTGTGCTAGATTTTAGTTTTTTATAGAAGGAGCATTTGGGCTGAGTGTTGTAGAATTGCAATACCAACAAGAATTGCTATGGGATACTGACGACAATTTGAAAAACTGGGTCAAGTCTTCAACTTGCCGATACCCCAATGTCTAAAGACAAAGGTTATCAACGCCTGCATCTTACTGGTCATGACTCATGACATGCGGAGCAGAAACGTGGAGACTCACAGTAGGGCTTGTCCACAAGATGTTTAAAGTCGCTCAGAGTTCTATGGAGAGGGCTATGCTGGGTGTCTACACACCCAGACAACCAAAGCAACTGACATAGCCCAACGAATTTGCAAGCTGAAGTGGCAGTGGGCGGGTCATATCTGCCGCAGAACCGTGTCCTGGAGTGGAGACCGCTTACCGGTAAACGCAGCGTAGGACGACCTCCACTGGGCCGACGACCTGAAAAAGGTTTCTGGTAGCTGGTGGATGAGGAAGGCGGAGGACCGTGTGTGTTGGCGCGCTCTCGGAAAGCCTTATGTCCGGCTATGGGCGGCCGTAGGCTGATTAAGTAAGTTAAGATGAAGAATTAGTGAGCCGGGACTTCTCTTTTTATCTGCACTACTAGTTACCTATTGCGCGCGGTTTTACTCGCATGAATTTCAGTTTTTTTCACAAAATGAGTCAGCCTTAAAAATAGACAAGTGCAGGTGGTGCAGACGTTTTATTATAACTTTTTAAGGAGAACAGTACCGTCACACAAGATTTTTGCATAATTGTGAGCGTTTACGCAGCGCACGTAAAAGGGACAATATTTCTCGTTTGTGCAACATGCTTCTATAGCGTCCCTATATGGAACCCTCGGTGCGCGAGTCCGACTCGCACTTGGCCGGTTTTTTTTTTAAATCATCTTGCCGAGTTAGCCTTCTGTACCTTTAGTACTATTATGTATTCCGTGGCTGTACTAGTTATTTGTAGCCTTCTTTGACAAATGGACTATCCACACAAAAAGATTTTTTAATCCGGATCGGGTTCCTGAGATTAGCACGTTCAATCAAACAAAAAAACTCTTCAGCTTTTATAGATGGAGCGAAGGAGGGTATATGCGTTTATGGCCGTTTGTTTGTGTGTTACTTTGTTTTTTACCATGCCCAAGTGTGGGAAATAAAAGGGTAAAAGTAATCGCTTAAAAATAAATACCGAATAGATTTTTCGTCTTTTCGAATCGAATGATATCAAAAGTTATTAAAATATTTACTAATCGTGCGAAGAAAAGCGTGCACTTTAAAATTGCTATTTTAAATATTGTCATTCTTTAAAGATATTTTCCACTTAAAAGATATATTCTTTTTGAAAATTCATCCTCGATTAAAGTAAATATTGAACAAAGGCATCCTGTTGGTACAGCTGATAATATTAAAAAGATATTGGGTGAGTCGATGCCGGTTTTTAATTACGATAGCTTTTAATTTTGTCCGGAATTTTTAAAAGACAATACGGCTTCGATATGAAATATTTATTAGCTGGAAAGTTGAGTGAGAGATCATATTTTAATAAAGTTGTTTTTATTCGTTTGCTGAGTGGATTATTTATTGAATTAAATGAACGGATCCCTAAAAAAAATCTTTTTTAGGGATCCGTTCGTCAACACTAGAAACTATAAATCCTTTTTTGGAGAACCTAAATGGCAAAGTGATCGTACGCTCCGATTCGAGTTAAAGATCGCGGGTTGTATTCCCGCTTCGGGCCACCTTGGAAATTAATAACTTCTAAGGTGGCTCAGGTCTGGAGGGAGTTTCCTGCCTCGGCTGGTTACCACCCTAGGGTAGGCAAAAACGCATCGCCAAGCGATTTTTTTTACTAACCCATTACTAACCCTAGTTAGTAAGATTACGTCTTCGGCTGCATCGTCCAGTTGCACAGTTAGTGTACAAAAGTTCACTGAGTACTTGAGTAGATAGACGCAGATGCACTGGAGTGTCGGACCAACGCGAGATCTACCTGGGATCCTCAGCAACACTCCAAGATATCCTGTGCGACCTGGGAGGCCTCATTGGATTCTGGAGTGAGCTCGGCTGGCTGGAGTGATCCGGCGAGGACCCGCATCGAGAACTTCACGCGCAGCGGGCGAAAAATCGCCTAATCGCGGATACATCCCAGACAAAGAAGAAGAAGAAGAAGAAGAGTAGAAAGACGCATCAATGCTGATTCGTCTGGAAAAATGAAAGGGGCTTACACCCACTTAAAAATGATGCTTTTCACGAGATTCACTATCGTATTTACCGCGCTGAGTCTGCGCCTATATATGGCTTGGTTTTCTTATTAATTGTTAAGTTTTAAACTTAATTTTGGGTTTGATGCATTGGTTTTATGCAGAAACGGCAATGGCAAGGGAAACAAATGTTTTACCTCTCTATGCCCATGTAATTTTTTTGGCTACAGTGCCCTCCGGCTATCTTTACTTAAAAAAGCGGCCTCTTAGCAATTTTTTTCAACAGCTCATCAGTATCTTAATCGTTCCGCCATTATCTGAATCCCCAAGCGGCCGGATTAAGGGCTTCTCCACAACAAAAGGAAGCCATGGATCTGGGATTGTTTTGTAAATACGCGGATCCATGAACATTATATCTAATGGAATTAATTTCAAATGTTTTATTACAATAATTAGATTTTATTAGTTGACTAGTTAAAAAAGTACCCTAAACTCATAGCTTTTGTAACTGAGAAGGAGCTAAACGAAGGCAAACTGAAACTCAAAATATTTATTTCATAAAGGCCCAAAATAACATGCTCTTATCTTATGGATAGTCAGGAAATAGTGATCACTATTTAACGACTTAATTAAAACTAAGTTTATGGGGGTTCTAACGCGTCCTGATATTTGTCTAAAATGTTCTAATGGAAACAAGGTCCCCAAGATTAGCAGGAAGGCCTTAGGCGTGGTTATCATTCCAGAATTGCCTCAGCCGTCCGCAATGCAGTACTAGTCACCTGTACAAGACCTGTGAAAAGGTACCTAAATGTCTGCTAAAAAAGTACAAATAGATGATAGTTGCCTTAGTTATCGGGAAGAAGACAAGAAACTTCTCAGCGTTTGCGTCTGCAATCCGGTATTAGTTACCTATAATAGTTCAAGACCTGTGCTAAGACGTAAGAATCAGTTGAAGTATTCATTGAGGATATGTCGTAGGTAAGGTAAGGCCTCAGTCAAAGGAAGATTTTGTTCTGCAATGCTTTATTCGTGCGTGTTGCTTTAATAGTTACCTGTAGTAGTTGAGGACCTGTGCGAAGACCCCCGGGTGTCGGTCGAAGAAGTACTCGTTGAGGACTGGGTCGTAGTTGGCCAAGGCCTCAGTGAGTCGGGAGAGCCTGGTCGCGGGGATTTTCTTCAGGGTCGCCTTGTACGTCTCGTGCCGGATGCCGCCCACGTTCAGAACCACGCGGTTCTCCGCATCCATGTTGAGGAGATTCATTTCTGGGGACAAAGCATTACATCACATTAGTACTCGTACTGGATACATTTTGATGATCTTCTTGATCTGTTGGCTTCCTGGTAGGATATCGATTCCGTTAGGTTCGAGTACTACCATAGGTAAGTCTGGTCTTCTGGTTGGAAAGCTCAGACGCGGCTAATTACCATGCCACTAGCAAAGCCGTACTGCCATACCACGGATATGAGTTACTCGTAGGTATAGCCCTGCCAATTAGGTACAGCAACATTCTCGATCGTATCGCCACTTATCATCAGGTAAGAAAATAAATGGAAACATGGAAGAAATATAAGCAGTAACCGTCACAGTATAATACGTTGCAGAGCAAAAAAAAAACAATCTCTTCAGGAACCGTTTGTATATCGGCTGATATGAGATTAGGGACAAATCTTCACCTATCATGGTTGCTGTCATTGCGATTTCAGGGACTAAGCCACAGGAGGGCAAATGTTCATTGCTTTCTTTTGGCGTGTTTCTAAAGCACATTTTAAGCTCAAAAGTTGCTTCATTCTCACTATTTATCCCTGTGTTCTCATTCTCCTTTTTATAGGAGCCCAAAACATACATTAATTTACACGACGCTATGACTCGCCTCATAACCTTGTGGTCTATCTCATTTCACCTAAAGCTACTCCGCCACTTGTACTATACATGCGCAAACATCCTGACACATATATTTCCGAAGCGATGTTTCCGATATTTAGATAGAGTCATTCGCTATGGAAGACGGTAACTCTTGGTTCAACTTACTGGAATCTCCTTAATCCAGCAGCTCAACAGTATTGCTATGGGGACCGGCTCTGTCCGCGACGCCACATCACCTCTATATAGTCGTCTTCCAGGCGGCTGAACCTTGGGTGCGATGGCATTGCTGGGGGACAGTTTATACCTGTAACAGATAAACCATTGGTTAACCCCAATTTTAAATTCTGTGGATTCCTGCCCTTAAATTTTCTGTCAGGTGTGAATATTCCAAACAATTTTTCCAGTTTTGCTGATGAAAATATAAGACCGATATTGGATTTTTTATTCACAGAAATTTAGAAAAATTCCCGGCCAAATCAGAAAATTCTAGGGGTTGAAAATATTAAAACATCTACGAAACTTTGCAACTTTTACGTAAATATGAAACTTGTTTGGAAAATAATTATATAACGTAGGTTTGCTAAGGCTGCGTAGCCATAAAAAGGTTATAAAAGTTAAAAAGTCAAGATTACTTTGTAAAAAAAAAGCTGAATACTGGCAGTTCCTAACGCAGAACCCACTTCAGAAGTAAGATCAACATCGTTAGCGAAGTTGCTTCCTTTTAATGCAAATTCTGATAAGCACACATCCGCCCACTCATACCGCGAGTCTGCTTTCAGACGTGAACTAGGTCTAACCCGCGATTTTGTTCGCGAGGAGTTTGAAAAATCTACTTTTAAATTTTAACTCCAGTCTACTTAGCGATTCGCTTAGACCTATCATCGTTTCCATCTCATTAGACGTTTCCATCTTATTATTTCCATTTTATTTATTTATCATCAATCGTCTATTTCTATTGTTTTCTTCTAGGAAAAGTCAGTATGACATAACCATTAGGCAATCTGTCCTTCAAGTAACTTTTTCAGTCTAAGTTACTATTTCAAACCAATTACTTTTCAAGTTCTGTTACTCTTCTGGTAAAGTAAGAAACTCTTTCAGTTCAGTAGTTTTGTCAATCAATCAGTTTTCAAACTCTTCCAATTCTGTTACTGTTCTAGTAAAACACAGTAACTTCCAGGTCAATCGTCAGTTAAGTAACCGTTTCAGGCTAGTTTCTATTTTATAGGTCATGTATATTTCCACCGGAGCTACTCTCCCAGTCAAGTTATTCTTCCAGTCTGTTTACTATACTAGAAGCAAACACAATAAAATATCCAGAAAAATCTCGGTTTTCATACAAAATTTGAAAAATCAATATTTGAAAACTTTTGAAAACTCAATGTTTGAAAACATTTGAAAACTCAATGTTTAAAACCTTTTTTCATGAATATTTACGACATCAGTCTAGCAGTTTTGGCTGTATGTTTATTGTTTATACTCTTATATCTATTGTTCAGTCAGTCAGTCAGTCAATCAGTAAGTCAGTCAGTTTTCCTTTTTATATATCTAAGATATGAGCCAGATTTTAAACAGGAGTTACTATTATACTGCGCTATTAAAAACTTTTTGCATACTCTCCACATCCATGGTACAGGCTGGGAAGTGGAGTCTTTCGTCCTATTTATATTTTATGTTAATAACGGTCGAGTGAATACAAAAAGCGACACAGTTTTTTTGCCACGTCTGCAAAGAGCAGATTTTGTTTTATAAATTCAATGGCGACTTTCACAGCAATGACTTTTGATCACGCTATCTACAGAGGAATGATGACTTTTTTATTCATTGGGGGTATTCTGAAATGACTTGTAGGTGGCAGCACTGAGACAAGATCCTTAAATACCATATCAAACTGTGGTTGAAATGTACGAAGAGAAAATGTCTTTGAAGATTTGTGGAAATCTGGAAATCTCTTTTCACTATATCTATTTTCATTTAGTTTTTTGTTGTCCAATTGATATTTTGTCATGTAACCTTCTCCATTTTTAATCTGATGAAGTTTTCTTACTATTTCATCCTTTGTTCTCCCTAGCTATTGCTACTGGATTAATACAAAGTTTACTTTTTCTCCCCAAAAAATCAATGGCTCCTACGGGAATTCTCAAAAACAAAATCCGCTAGTGTAAAAATAAATGGACCAGTTTAATCGAAAACTTATTTCCACTTATGCCGTTCAATATATTGAGCACTCAATTTCATTTCAGTTTGAGCGAATGAATAAATTTATTAGATGTTCCTTCGTTGGAGCTTTAGTCTTTTGTGAAAATTAGTTCGGCTTTTTCGTAGTTTAGAATTTCCCTCCTTGACATTTCAGCCTTTGATATAGCCAGTTAAAAGTTAATTTTGACACTTTTCACAAAATTACCTTTTTTTTTAAATTAACAATGTCGAGTGGTTTGATTTCAAAAACCTTATTATCAAAGGTTTGTTTAGGTTTCATTAGCTTAGTTAGTTTGTAGAGGAAAAGCAAATAATTATTGAAACAAACCCGACCGTGTTAACAGCCGTCCAAAGAAATTATTAAAATATTCTACTGTACAATTAGCGCATTTATAATAGTCCCACTGTTGTTGGCCCAGTGTTGGACTAGTGAGATGGCCATGCAATATTTGAAACGTAAATACACGATGGCGACATTCAGTTGTGATCATTTCTTCGAGATAGATGCACAATCATTTGCCAAACTCAACCGAGCTTGAGCACGCATTATTGAATGGGCCTCTCTAGTTATGGTGATAACTGGCTGACTATCATTTTATATGCAGCCGAAAAGTCGACTCTTTAGACGCCACTAAGTCCATGGCTCATCATAGTGTGCCATCGTTGTGCCCCATCGACTTGAGGGGTACAGGTATCTTGAAATTAGTAACAAACTATGAATAAGATATAATAATTTATAGTCCATTAAATATTTATTTATTTTACTTCAATAAGTTAGTACTCGACTGCAATGTCACCGAATGCATCGAATATATAATATTACTGATGTTGCTGCCGAAGGTGTTATCGTACTAGTTAACTCCTAATGATGCTACACAGCACCGCACCGGAACTTTAAAACCTTCGGTGGTACATTATTTCCGGTAGGGTGGTAACCAGCCGCAGCTTAAGCCCCCTAGAGAACTTAACACTATTATAACAGAGACCTAAGCAAATTAAAAAATATATAAAATTCTTAAGTGGCCCTTGCCGATAATCAAACTAAGGACGTTAACAGAGCTATGAAGGTCACCATAAACCTCAACTCAATCAAAAGTTCCTTAACTTTAGGGCCTTTATATTATTAATTTTGCGGCTTGGAAAGTCAATGCTTACAGAGCATCTAGTCCCGTCACTATAATCATAAAGAACAGTGGCAGAAATGTACACAAATAAAGTTTAGCGTCTAGATGTAACATTTATTACAAGACGATTCTAGTAAATAACTGAATTTTTTCAAGGTATCACCAGTTGTTGTAAAGGACGGGTCAAAAAATAAAATATTTAAAGAAATTCAATTGATTACTGATAGGTTCCGTTTCCACACTCCTGACAGCTAGTGTTGTCGGATGACAAACTTTTCCACTTTTGTACTCCATCTTTTTGACGATCGGTCCACTTTTGTACGAGAAAAACATCTAAAAGATACTAAAGAAAAACTTACTTTCAGGTACTACGTTAATTCTTAGATCAGAATGTAGAATACAAGACAATAACTGTATCGATTTCAATTGTTCCTTTTTTTGCATTTTATTTTACTCGAATATATTATTTACATAAAAAGATTACATTAGTTTAGGGTTTTCCACTGCATTGGAGTAAATCTGAATATTATTATTCCGTGTGAGCCAGTCTCACTTAAATAAACTGCTTGAAGATTTGAGATTATTTGACAGAAGACTACACTTTTTAATAATACTGAAATCTATTACAACCGATGATTTTGAGCATAGATTATTTTGTCTTGGTTGTTTAGCGTTTCCGAAACACCCTGTAATTCAATATTGATTATTTAAAGAAAATTCTAATTGAGTTAATTAGAATTTTCTTTCAGTCGAGTTTTTTAATTCCGGCATCTCGCAACACTGTCCATCAGCTCGTACATGGCTACCAACTGTCAAGAGTGACAAATTCTTGGACAAGTGAAAAGTATTTATCAAAGAGTATTTAGTGTATTGTCTATGGTCTCGGATGCTTCATGGCGGAGGTCGTTGTTGTTATAATACTCAGATACAATATTTTGAAAATAAATATTAATTTTTCTCCACTTTTTTGTAAGAAAAATCTTTTAGCATTGAGTTCAGGCTTGCAGGCCCAATCAAAAAAATATTTTTTCATTTATAGTTGCAATAGCGTAACGTGAGCGAAAGCGATGTATGGGCCCACACCATTGTTCTTTAGCAAAAGGTCTTATTATATATTCGTTGGTATAAGTAAACAAAAGTCATGAATTTACACTTCGAAAAATACCGTCTCGTAGTCGATTAAAAACGTGGTGTAAATGTAAACTTTAAATTAAGAGGCAGTAAAAATTATTTTGAGGCTCTGTGTAAGGCCCTTCGCACACGGGTTGTAAGCGTAAGCGTATCGTTACGACGCTACATATAACAATATATGACAATTACGCCTCCTACGATTCGCTGCAACACCGCTTCGTCTTCGTCAGACATGTTTGAAAATGTCGTACTACTCTCGTCGTACGTGAGGATTAAGCTACGCTTACGGTTACGGGCCGTGTGCGAAGGGACTACAAATTTTTCAGGCTGACAGCTCTAATTAGCCCGTGTGACGTCATCCAGAGGCTAGTCGGCTCGCGGAAGGTATTTTTAGCGGGAAGTGTCGCCGTGCCGCCCCACGCGTCTGTTTGGGCGGGCGGGGGCTCGGGCGGGCGGCACAAAGCTTGGATTGTCAGGCGTTCGCGTGCCGGCTTTTGCTTTGATCAAATGCGCATGTAGGTTAGTTTGTGTAATTTTTGTGTAATGGTAGCGTTTTTAATAATTAGTTGGTAATTTATCAACAACTAATTGTAATATTCGCTCTTTTTTTATAAATTTACGTACACGTTTATTTTTCAATTAATGTTAATACTTATGATTGAGTTATTGGGAGGGTAAATGTGTAAAAAAAACGAATTCATCGGATTCATGATCATTGTCAGTAACTGCATATTGCAATACATCATCACATTGTAACGCTAAACCTCTTAGCGTTTAGTCTTCAACATTTCTGTGATAACCAGCTGCGGCCGAAGTTTCCTACCAGACAAGACAAGAGACAATGCAGAAATATATAACAAAATAAAATCGTTTAAGCGTAATCTCTTTCATTCATTTGGATAACAAGGAAATTCCAAGGAGACAAACAAAAAACTCACACTCACTCACTGTGTAAAGGAATGAATTATTAAAAATTAAGAATTTTGTTAAAAATATTTCATTTGGTACCATATGGGCAAGTTCAAGCCCCCTACCTCTAGATCATTAGGGGTTTATCTGGTACCTCTTTGTAAATTCAAAGGTATACCTTTGAATTTACCAAAAAACGCTCTTTAAGTAGGTAGAAGTAAAATCGCGCGAATCCCCGCTTTCCTTCCTCACACAATAATTTACATCAAACGTTACCTAAAAGCTCAAAACTACATGGCTAAGAGTAGACCCAGCTACAATCACAGTAGATCAACACACATCCAACGATTAACGCATTAAATAGTTCAAAGATGATTTGGATCTACAATTTTAATAATCCTGTTGGTTAAGTTTAACCAACAGGATTGGAACCACGGTTGCCTGTTGAGGTAGCAGTGATTGTGAACAAAGATACTTGGTTATACTTACTACTCACATCATAAAAAAAATCCCTAATTCCACTTTCATTTAGAAACTAAAAAACACGCTCAGCAGTAAAGTGAATGAAAAATTTTCATTCGGCCGCTTGGCCCAGTATTTTGTAAGTAGGTAACTTGGCAAAACGCCTCTCCGCTGCTTAGGCTAACAATCGCTCATTGCCTTAAGTACGTATTTAAATCTGAGCTCGAATGGCTCAGAACGCATTACAGAGCTAAGGGCCCGTGGAGGAAATGATTCAAACTTGAATAAGTACATGATTTTGTTACCTCCCTTATCTCGTTATAAGCACAAAAAGAAAAGTTCAAGATTTTCTACATAATATTTTATTCATATTTTTGGTAATGTGGAAAAAAATTGCGAGGCATAAGATGTAGATGTTCAACAAACGTAACGAGTTAGGTGATAGACCATCTATTAAAAGCAGTGTATGTCCATGACATTGCACTGCTCTGCTGTGATATTCTACAAAATGTCCATCTCTGAAATAGCTGCCAGACAGCCAACACGAATATGGTATGCAAAATTGTACTCTATTACAACTGACAAATTCATAGATGCAGAGATGTACGCTCGTCGCTGTTTTGCAGAATAGCACGGCTGCACTGCGGTCTACATTTGGAGACAACAGATCCTAAATGTCATTATGTCCAGGAAATAATATGTCAGCTACAGTGCTCTTCAAACCGATACACATTAATACTTCGCAATGTTTGCTGGCTTGTGAGTTGTAATGTACATTGTACAAATAATGCCTACTTAAAAAATACTACATCGTTTCTTCTTCTTCTTCAGAAACCTTCTTTTGTTTATTGTTGGCCATAGATCGAATAGAATTATAATTTGCTTCAATACGGAGTTAGTCTTCATCGAAAACGGTACACCGACTGGACACCGATACATAACAGAAGTTCTAATTCCTTATGAACAACCCGCTTTAGCCGCTCTTGGCGAAAACTCAATTTTTATGGGCGACAACGCTCGCGCCCACCGATCTGACGATGTGGAAGCGTATATGCTAGAAGTCGGAATTCGTCGTTTGGACTGGCTAGCTAGAAGTCCGGACCTCAATCCCATAGAGCATGTCTGGGACGTTCTGAAGCGACGAGTGAGATCAGTGCAGCCGGCTCCGCAGACCATCAGAGAGCTAAAGAATGTGATTACCGCGGAGTGGGAACATAGATTAATTTAATAATACTAATTAATTATAATAATACTAACTCTATAGAAGCACGCCATTTTTTGGCTTATTGGGCTACTCTCGTCCACAATTTCCCCAATAGTTTGGCAATGTTTTCAGACCAGCCTGCCGACGTTTCTTTGACCAGTGCGTGGTTTGTTCAGTAGTAAACGTATCGCCAGAACATTTCGATGACATCTGTGCTACTTGATAGTGGGTGCAAGTGCAAGTATATATCTGGTATATACTTGCATTACTTTAATTTTTGTCGTCGTGTTGATGTAAAATAAGTTATGAACTACTCTTGGTGTAATCCCTTTCATAGTCAAGGTATTATCTACTCCTCTAAAAGAGGAACTTATTTTTCAAAGTATGAGGCATGGATTTTCAACCGACTTTAAATGGGTGTTTAAACACTCTTTTTTAATTACATTTGAAGTCGATTTTTCGTGTCGCATAGGTGGAAAGGCAGCCGCAGCTATGTCGCACTGAACTATTGAGCGCGTAATTCGTTTCACCTTGACGGAGCCGTTGTTTCCACCGCGTCGTCATGGCAACCGTGCGTCGTGACGCCACCGACACCGCCTGACACTGACGTGCGTGTCACTAGGTGTCACGGCAGACGTATTGGCCCCAGATTGGGCTACATTCAGCTCTTGGTGTATATTCAGTTTCATCCTATTATGCAGCCGTGCTATTCTGCAAAACAGCGACGAGCGTACATCTATGCATCTATGAATTTGTCAGTTGTAATAGAGTACAATTTTGCATGCCATATTCGGGTTGGCAGCTGTCTGGCAGCTATTTCATTTCGTAGAATAGCACAGCAGGTCGTGCACCTAAATAAAAGTTTCTTGGATTTTTATTTATGCAATGCGCCGCCAAACGGTGAACAGCAGTTGGCAATATCCTATTAATTATCCATGGTGTGTCATTCTAGAGATAGAAAGGAGACGGTCCAATTTAGGTCTACTCTTGTACACAATGTCGTGAAAAGCGAAAAATATAGAAAGTTTATTAAAAAATAAATAAATAAGGAAAATAAGTTGTAACCCTAAAACATAATTTTATGTTTTTTAACACTTCCAATATGGCGTACTGCGAGCCATGGATCAAGCAATTATAGACGTGGTTCTATTTAAAATGTAAGCCAAAATTAACATAACGAATGACCAAAAAAAATTTAAATCGCAATTTAAATTTTTGGTCATTAAAGATTTGAAGCGATTAAAATCTTTGCAAATGGCAGCAGGTAGTACGATACACCTTTGTTTGTTTGTTTGTTTTCTGCTGTCCGATTGGAAAATCAAAAGTTACAAGCATTAGAATTTTTTTCTTTCCCTTTCTCAAAAAACGAACATTAATTGTATAGAGTTACCAAGAGTTACGTTATGGTATGAGTGACAGTGACGTCACTATCCGATATATCTGTCCAATCAGGATTATTATTTTTTTTGTTCGATTTCATTTGTTTTTTCAAAATTTTACTTTTTTTATTGAATATTGTTTAAAAAATTAGTTGAATTAATTTAATAATGTATTTTGATTTGAGTAAAATACCCTATTATAAATCTGCATTTCCCATCTTCAAAGGTACATTTCAAGAACACAGCCCCACGCGGAATTCAATATTTCATATCAACCGGAATCAGTTCTGAAATGTTTGTGGGCAGCGAAGTTGATAATTGCGATGCAAGCACAGACTTGTATACTAAAGACAGGGCGAACAGCGCGAAAAAATGTCGCCAGTCTATGGGAGCAAGAATGACTATTTTGCACCCTCCCCCGTCAGTAGTCAGTATGTGTAGGTCGATAGGTAAAGACATATTTCTTTTTTTTTGGATTAATAATAATATTGCAGGCAAGGTGACCACAGACACATAGATAAAAGAAATATAAAAAATAAACATTTATTTCGCAGGAGTTTCGACAGATGGCGCTACATTTTCTTGTATGAAGAATGTTTACGTAAAATGTTCGGATGGGCCTATCTTGACTATTTTTATCTATTGTTGCAAGCAATGTAAGCTCACAAGACAGATTTCCCGAGTGAAAACAACTTTGTGTTACCCCTCGTTCGGGGAGTTTATTTATTTATTATTATTTTATTTTTATTATTTATTATCAATTCAAATACAATTAATAGAAACTTAGTATCTAAAAAAACACTGAAAAAACCACAGAGGTTTGTCCTCAGTGTCTAAATCTGTATTGAGAAACGGTTTTGAGATACGAGTGCTTTTTATGTTCGCCAAGAGACACATAATATAAGGGCGCAGAAAATCATTGGTTTGTAGGAATACGTTGATCGTAGTTGGTTCTTCAGAGATAAAATTTCAGCTATATCTGTTCAGCAATGGTGGCATGATGGAGTAACAGAAACACATACCGAATTTTGCAGTTTTTAGGGTTTCATAACAAAATGGTAAAATTGGAACACTTATGGTGAGTCTCTCCGTCTGTCCGTCTGTCACACTCGATTATTTCGGTAACTATTAGTTATTAATGTTATCGATCTGAAAGAAGGAAGACCAAAAGTGGTATTAAGTTTTCTCATGTATTCTTGGAAAATAAAAAAAATCGTAGAAAATAATATATTTTAGGAAAATAAAACAGAGTTTTTAAAGAATCATTGGCACTAGGAATTTGTTTTTCATATCCGAAATTTAAATTGGAAAACCAAAAGTTAATTTCTTTTTAATGCACATTTCCTGTTGTACAGATTTTGTTGAGAAGCACAACTTGTTTATTTACCTAGCACTACCAGGCGCCATAGAAAATAACTAGTAGGGCGCGTGGGGTCGCGGGCCACATGTGGCCCGCGTGCTGTCTTCACGCCCATAAAAATTTCTTCAATATTCCCCATACATTTTCTATGGAAAAATAAATTCCGCCATTTTGTTTTTTTACTATCCATCGAATAGACCTTTGGGTCCTGATAAACTCTTGTCAATAAACCGTTCTTATAATAATATTGGCGAAATTCGTTTGGCCGCCATTTTGAATCCGCCATTTTGAATTTTTTTTAGCGCACTGCCAATTGAATGACGTTACGAATGACATTTGGTCGAGCACCCCCCACCTATCTTCAATACCCTCCCCTTGCTCTTCACCCGTCTTCGAAATCCTCAATCATCAGCTCTCTCCGTATTTTTCCTCTTAATGAATTTTTTCTTCTATACATCACCATCCGTGAAAAAAAATTGTCATACAAAATTGTTCAGGAGAGGTGATAATCAGTTAGTCAGTCAGTCAATCAGTCAGTGAATCAGCACGAGTAGCTATGTTTATATTAATAATCTGAATTCTAATAAAATAGCATTTACAATATTTGTGTATTAAAAATATAGTTAGTATTATGCATGGGTTTAAAGTGAAAACTGCGTATAACTCCACCATATTCACTTCGCAGCACAAAGTGGGTCACGCCTCACGCCGAAACCAGACAAATCGATGGCGCGAGTGTACGTGTGCCGTTTGACCTTTTTATTTTCATTTGACACCGACTTCGAAATACTGATTCCTTTTGACATCCAACAAACTCGCACGACACGTTTGTCTTCCACGTTTTTGATACGAACCGCTAAGGTGCCGCTCTTCCAGCCTCCAGCCTGCGTGTTCCCAGCTAAGTACAATCTGGGTGCCTTCAAGAGAACATTAAATAGGCATTTTCTAGGCTAGAGCACTCCAATGGATCTCATAATTGCTTTCCATAATACTCGGATAACATAAAAGGATATCCGGATGAGTTTCTTCATTCTTGACGACCTCCGTGGCGCAGGGGACGCACGCTCGGATTCGAGTGGCACTTTGGAATTTTATAATTCCTAAATTGGCTCAGGTTTGGTCTGGTGGGAGGCTTTAGCCGTGGCTAGGTACCACCCTACCAGCAAAGACGTACCACCAAGCGATTTAACGTTCCGGTAAGATGCTGTGTAGAAATCGTTGGGGTGACATAATTAACCCCTTCCAAGTTAGTACGCTAATATCTTCGATTGCATCATCACTTACCATCAGGTGAGATCGCAGTCAAGTACTAACTTGTACAGGCGTAAAAAAAAATCTTGTGGGCTTCTGCTCAGCGGCAAGGTGCGTTTGTGAATCCTCGTAAACTTAGTTTTAAGTCTTGCAATAGTTATCACCATTGTAGAGATAGTTATCAAATGACTAGTCATAAGATTTTAGGCCTACATGAAATAAAGTATTTTTTATTCTATTCTATTATATTCATCAGACATGATTGTCGTCAAGCGTATGCCTAGCTACAGTAAAAAATGGTTTTTAAGTAAAGAATGAGATATTTACTTGGGTATGGAAGCTTAAAATTAATTCACTTCTGTGGAATAACATCTAATTTTTCACCCAATTTATCGATAGTTTTCTAGTCGAAATACCCTTTTACTCGAATTACAGTTGCTAGATTAATTTACAAAACTTTCTACACCCCTGCTCCCTATACCTGCAGCTTCGCTCACGAAAACGTTCCTTTTAAAACATTCTTGCTCATTATTTTCGTTATTTTTAACCGTGCGTCAAGGAAGTAAGCCATTTTTCCTTCTTTTTACCATTTAAATTTTTGCCATTTGCTTGTATGGAGTCTAAATAAATTTCTTTGTGAAGAACTTGAATTATAAAACGCGCACACAATATCAAACGCATTGTTATTTATATTCATCCGGCACGTAAAGAGCTTCTCAAGGCCGGCTCATAATGCACTGGGTACTAATGTACATTATATATTACACATTCGCAGCTGGCAGATGCCTCATCCAGCTTGCTCTATATGCGAATTCTCTTAAAGTGGGTCTTATAATTTTCTCCGAGCCACTGTTACAATGTAACGTTACTGTCGCCGCACACGGGCCACAAGTTACAGCCACAAACGCAATCTTATAGGAGCTGGATGCAGCCACAAAGGTATTTGAAGCGCGTGACAGCCACTTGTAGCCTATGACAGCCACTTTTTTAACCCATGCGCACGTGCAGTATCATAATGGACTCTTGAATGGAAGCAGGCGTTACTCAAGGCCGGCTCATAATGCACTGGATAATGTACATTATATATTACACATTCGCAGCTGGCAGATGCCTCATCCAGCTTGCTCAATATGCGAATTCTCTAAAAGTGGGTCTTATAATTTTCTCCGAGCCACTGTTATGAAAAAGTCGCAATGTAACGTTACTGTCGCCGCACACGGGCCACAAGTTACAGCCACAAACGCAGTCTTATAGAAGCTAGATGCAGCCACAAAGGTATTTGAAGCGCGCGACATCCACTTATGGCCTATGGCAGCCACTTAACCCATGCGCACGTGCAGTATCATAATGGACTTTTGAATGGAAGCAGGCGTTATTTTGAGGAAATCCATAATTAGCAAGACAGATTAATAACTTGTTTTGCTATATCATCCGCTACTTGAGTGTATTAATCAAGTAAATATTTATAAAAATTACGTAATTAACATAAGCTATTTTTTATAATAATAATAATTTAATAATTGAGTACAAAGTGACGTTTTGCGTCGGCGTTTAGTTCCCGGTGCGGGCCACAAGTGTGCAGCGGCGATATGCAGGCGGCCACCAGCATCATAGTGTGCGGCGAGTCTATATAAAATGTATAAAAACTACGGAAAACATGCCGGTAGCGTAATTTTGTGGTTGTGGCTAATGGCCCACGTGCGGGGAGACTTGAAAACACGACACGTTACGCGTTACGATCGATTCCGTGTTCATTACGTACTCGCTTTATAAGCGTCTTTAGTATCAAAGACATGTTGCAAGAATCCTGCTTTATCTCGTATACTGAATCGTCAACGTCATAATATAAAACCAAAGGCATGACTTTGCTTATAGAAAGCTACCTCTCTAAAAACGTTTATTTGTGTTTTTCTACAGGAGTCTTCTTTTAATTTTCTCCGCGCAACTGAAAAAAAAATTTAGGCAGTTACATAAACAAGTAATATACCTAATTTGTCAATGGTACTAATTCGCACTTAGCAGATTTTTTAAACAAATCTATTTGCTAGGTTTTTAATATATAAAATTCTTGTGTCGCATTGTTTGTAACAACACTTCTCAGAAACCAAAATCGTAAAAATGGAACCCTTATGGGGAGACTTTTTCCGTCCGTCCGTCCGTCCATTCGTCTGTCACACTCGATTATTTTATTTTGAAAATATTTTTCGTATTTATTGAGTAAGTAATCGGACGTAAGCTATTTCATACCCCTAAGTGAGAAATAATTTATGGGGCAACGAATAACACACAAGTAGGCAATAAGTTCAGGAATAACTTGCCTATTTTCAGGAATTTCAACGCAACCTCAGCATAGCGCTTAAAAAATAAAAGAGCGTTTTATTCTTTCTTTCCCACAAAACTGGAGAATATCTTGTTCTCCGTTACTCTTAGCATCCCGCGAGACGTATTTTGCTAGCTTCTAACGAGTTGTTCCCATTATTCCCACTTCTAGTTTCCATTTTTAGAGCTCCGCACCGAAATATTAACGAATCTCCACAAATTATGATAATCCTACGAAACTTTCCCAAGCATCCAAGTTATGCGGAATCCAAGTTCCTTTCATTCCGTATAACAAATAGCAAGATTACTAGCGTATTCTAACGAGGTACTTAATTATTACAATTTGAAGTTTTTATTTTGTTGCAGTGTTCTGCAGTTAAATATACAAAGCTAAAGTCTAAATAATTAAATATTATAACAGTAGTGTTAAAATTTACTTTGTTCAGGGTTAATTTTTTAAACCGTATCATAAACTATTGCTTGTGTTCACAACGGCTTACAATAATTCACTACTTCCAGTTATAGGATACTTTTATCGAAAAATAAATGAGAACCTCTTATAAGATGGAGCTCTATATTCCCATTGGTTTGCTTTTCAATCTTTCGTATAGAGTCACTTAAAAAATGACTTAGGATTATTATAGGGGGAATAAGTAAGTAATATGAATTTAAGTTTTATTTTATTGTAACGTTTCGCTTTAATAACTGATTCTATATCGCTCCAATGAAAAAGTGGAGAATATGTTACATTGTAGTTACAATGACAGTAATGGGAAGTGATGGATATCTTTTAAATAATCCTGTACGGAACCAAAGTACATTTTATGTTCACGCACTTCAAAGTTTTAGTTATGTGTCCGTAGAGCAAACAGCGCTCGTCACATTTCAGATTTTAATTTAGGTACATGTGGAATGGGGATGTTTTCTTAATTACAATTATACTTTTTTCAGGAGTCTGCATATATTATGAACGCGCCGTGGCTATATTTTTCTGTAAGGTGAAATTCCATTGCGCCGCACGCGCAACATACGATCATAATAATATTATTGTGTCTACTGGACAGCGGATACGTCTCCTAATGCGATTGCTAACCTCAATAATATTAATAAGTACCTTAATAAAAAGTTATTCCCTCAGTTTTGGGGTGTTTATCTGAACCATTTTGATTTTTACGAACTCCCTATCGCGAGTGTTGCGCTCGGATTCGAGCGGAGAGATCGCGGGTTCGATTCCACTACGATTGGGACCACTTAAGAATTTCATATTTTTTTTTTTTTTGGTTAACATCTTGGTTAATGGTACGAAGATTCAGCCTTGGCTAACTACCACCCTATCATCAAAGAAGCATCGCCAAGCGATTAAGCGTTCCGACATGATGCTGCACAAAAACCGCTACCTAATCTTTCCAAATTAGTACGATACAACTTCAGCTACATCCTCTCTTACTCTCAAGTAAGATCGCAGTCAAGTACTAAGTAATTTGTATGATGTAACAAAATAATACCTTACGTGAAAGCAAGCTAAGAGCAGCAATGGAATCGCGCCTTAACTTTTTATGAATTTGTATGTTCCCGTGGGCGTGCTCGTAATTCGTTTTACCTTTTGGCACATCTGCGCATATATTTACGTTTTAAATGCTAAAAGGATCACGTTTTATTTTTATTTGTGGAGTTCACAAATGCGAGTGATGAATTCGGTACTCTATTTTTTTTACACACCACAAGCACATGACTGCCATCTCACCTGATGGTAAGTGACGAAACAATCGAATGTCCTATTGTACTGAAAGGGGGTAAGCAACCCCTAACGGATTCTACACAGCATCGCGCCGGAACGTTGAATCGCTTGGCGGTGCTTTTTTGCTGGTAGGGTGGCCAAGGCCGGAGCTTCCCACCTCTGGTCTGCCACACCCGACCCAATTTAGGAATTATGAAATTGTAAAATAGGTGCGCTCTCCGTCCCTTTCGCACCCGCACAATGTGTTCGTAAGAGTGAAGAGAACAAGCGATTCAAGGTGAGTCTATAGAGTTATGTTGACTGAATCTTGAAATAGTAAACCGCTGTAAACTTGAAGAAAATACTATTGGCGAATTTAGTTAAATCTCAAGATGCGAGTCACTACATCGTATCGTGTATAGCCGATCGCATACCCGCCCCGCGTCCCGCAGGTGGGTCAAGTTTATAGCGGTTTACCTATAGATTACTTAAGAAAATAGGTAGGTACTACTTACAGCCTACCCCTATGCATCGAAAAAAGCTTGTTTAGCTTATAGGTCGCGCAGTGATTTAAGATCGCTCGGTAAAAGTAGAAGGGGTATGCGCAGTATTCAATTCTTAGGTCTAAACGGGTGAGGGGTGAGGGGTGAGGTGAGTTTGCGGGGCGGGTGCGCCTGAGCGGCGCCATGTCATTGGTTAGTCAGTCGCTCGTCACTTCCCGCGCTGTGTTCGCGCATCTCCGTGTGTCTTGAGTACAGTTGCGCACAGATTGCTTAATTGAAAAAATGCCTAAAAATAAAGTTTTAACACGGCAACATTGTTGGATGATTAATTGTTTTTTCTATTTTATGTCTTGTTCTTATTATGTTTAAATATATCTTCTTTAATTTAAATTTTTCTGCCCTGGCTTTGTCCGTGGTACATGCATTAACCTATGTCACTCGGGGATAAAAAACCTTAACCACGGTGAAAGAGAATTTATTCAGCAGAAACTAATGAACGGATTTCGTTCATTAGTTTCTGCTGAATAAATAATCCATATTTTCCTCTTTATAATATTAATATAGAAGTATAGACTAGCACTATAAATCGCAAGCAAATACTAGCAATTACTAATAAACGAAATTATAATAAATTATTTCCCTTACCATTTTTGTGCGCGATTGTACACATGCGCAGATTACCCCCACTACTTTTACCGAGCGATCTTAAATCACTGCGCGACCTGTACCATAATAATAGATATTTCAATCCAAGATGACGCGCCCTACTCTTTCAAACTCCATACGAACCGAATGAAACATAAGTAATTGACAGAGTGACAGAGTGGGGCGAGTCTTCGTGGATTGAAATGTCTATATCTTAATTGATGCGAAAGTAAAAGGACTTATTTATTCTGCAAGCAAGCAGCAAACCAAAACAGTGAGAATTAGGTACTGCTTCACGGTAGAATAACTCGACATTGCGGCGGTACTTACCAGCAGTGAAAATAAACAGTTTATTAATTGTAAATATTGTATGAAGCAATCCACCAAATAAGTACACTACTAAAGTACAAGTAAGTACGAATAACTCTTAGATGAATCTCAGCAAACGCCCTAATTTAACGTAATGGTATAAACTGAACGAGTTTTACTCAACTTCCGTCGCGCTTTGATCGAGTCTTTAATTAAACTCGCTAATGTCATTCGAAACTCAAGTTGTTTACCCGCAGACTACAGACTCTATTATGAACTTAAGTAATCAGGATGGGAAGATCAACTTAATTATGTTCCCGTCTGTTAGAAGTTCACTATTGAGCGAATAAAAGTTCTCAAATTTTAGTTCCTTATGCATTTTTTAGTTACCTAGGAAACTACTGGTATCTACTAGGAATTGCTATTTCGACTGAGTGTTTTGTAGTTTTTATTCGAGATCTCACGAAATTTCGTCTTGGTCGACTGTGTCTCTTGTAGTTTTTATTCGAGATCTCACGAGATTTCGTCGTGGTCGACTGTGTCCCTTGTAGTTTTTGTTCGATATCTCATGAGATCTCGTCTTGGTCGACCGTGTCTCATGTAGTTTTTGTTCGAGACATTAGGCGTCTTTGGTATAAGAGTCTCAGTCGAGGTTCTTATACCGCTCTTATAAAGCATTAATGTTGCAGTACTGCTTTAATATTTTCATACCAACATAGTACGTTCGTTTCAGCCGACGGACGTCCACCGCTGGACAAAGGCCTCCTGTAATGATTTCCAGCCCACACGGTCTTGCGCCGCCAACAAAGTATAAAATCTTAAAACCAATTTAGAAATTGTAAATTCTCATTCTGCCAATTAGAATTTCTGCCAATGGCAGGATTCGAACCCGTGCCCCATCTCATTCAAATCACTGCGCCACTGTGCCAGCGAGGTTTTCAAGAGACGCAGGATCACACTGCTTTGAGAAGGAACATGGAAATTAGCATGCTTTTAAGATTTTTAACACCATAGTGAGGTCAAAAATATCCAACGTATTTTGACGACCCCCGTGGTTGAGTGGTTAGCGTGCCGGTTTTCAAGGTGCCGCCATCTCTGAGGTTCCGGGTTCGATCGTCGGTCGGGGCAATGTAGAAAAATAAGTTTTCTACATTGTCTCGGGTCTGGGTGTTGTGGTACCTTCATAAGCTACTTAGGTACTAAGGGATCGGAGCAATGTATTGTGATGTTGTCCACTATTTATTATTTTTATTATTCATTAATGCAGTAAGGAAATGAAATCACGGCCAAAAATCACAAGAAAACTCTCCTAACGTGATCCGTGACGCGCAGACGGACAGAGGCCCGTAAATCATTGTTTCATCCCAGATGATTTACAAACCGCGTAGGAAGACTATAAAGTTCGCGGGAGCGGCGTAAAAACATATTCTGTGGTTTCTTTATTTATGTTTGCGCTATGAGCGGTTCACTCGACGTTTACGGCGCGAGCACACTAACGATAGTTAGCAGCTTTAAGTGGCTCTTCGTAAATAAAGTTGTATATCACCCAAACCAGGTAACCATAGCAACGCAACCATTGCAGCCAATCCAGTGCCTACACTGCACAATCGATGCAAACACCAACCAATCAATGCCTTCGCAGCTCGACCCATGCATAACTAATCATCGATGGAATGTAATTGCAGAATCGCATAGCTGTTTCCTTGTTATTAAGTTTTTTGGTTGTATGACGTACGACGTAAAGACCTCTACGACTATAAAGGATAACGACTTCACAGACTAAAGTTTCAGTGAAAAAAATTTAATTTACTCATTTTCAAGATGTTATTTGTATTACATACGTATTTTTTAGTGTATATTGGAAGTCAAAAGGTCTCTGGTGTACTCTTTAATCTATGCGGCCTCTTAATAGAATGGTAATTTTTGAGGTAGAGGTATTTTAAATATTATTATGTAATGATTCTATGTTAATATTTTTGTTTTCTTGTTTGTGACAAGGTTTTATTGATTGATTGATTGATTCCAGCAAATAGAGCGATTTTTTGTAAAGCAGAATGTCGCTAGTGTAGTTTTGATCTTACGCTGCGTCAACGCTGTTTTGGTGATATATCGTAGAATGGTCGAGCGTTGTGTGGACGCGTACTTATTTATTGCTACATTCATGCTCGGAATTGGTAATATTTTCGTATACTTTATGATGAATAGCTTTCACCCGACTGCATGCCTTAGAGAAGAGTTATGTTTGTATGTTTCTAGCAAACTTATTGACATGATTTTCAGGTATTAGATAAGTAGGGGAAATATAAATTGTACTCTCTTATGTAAGTACAGAGTTTATCATTATCTGCCTCCCTGCTGCCTGCATGACCTGGGGATGAAATCGTATTCCCCCGATTGTATCCTTTGACAGGGGAAAAAAATCACTGACATGGCATGCCCAACGGGGAAAGGGAGTTATTTGTAATTGGGTTTAAACTTCAATTGATATAAGCAAGAAGGTTTTATATATAAAAACGTAGAAGGGGATAAAATTTTGTCCTTTATCCGAGGAAAACATAGTTCCCTGCCTAATGCCCAAGCTGGCACTGCTGTGAAGTTTTAGCTGAAGTGGCAAATAGCTCGCGGGGAGGACGGACATTGGGCATCCAAAGTCCTGACTGTGGTTAGTAAGTAGAGGAAAAACAAAGAAGAGATGTATGGATTGTGTGAAAGAGGATTGCGGAAGACTCCATTACTGGCCCGCCGAATCCGGGAACTTTCACTTATTTATTCCGTGAAAAATCAAGGAATCTCATGGGATTTGCAAAAAAAAAACGTATACTTCACGCGGGCGGAGCCGCGCTCAACAGCTTGTATACTTATAAAAGGAAAATGTGACGGAGTGATCTGTAATGATAAACCAACCTTGTAAATGACAACAACATGGGAATATCCTCAAGGATAACTATGCTCTTGAATTTTTTGAATATCCTAATCTCGTTTGCATTAAGGAGCACAACACGGGTGTGCCCGCGAAATTCAAATTTTTCGTGGTTTTTCGCGATTTTTAAGCTAATAAGACGTAATAGGCTTATGGCCGTCAAATTGCGATAATCCCATAATCTTCTTCACGTGTTTATATAAAAATCTCTGCTTGAAAGTGTCGAGTTAAAGAAATTAGTCCGAGATTTGCGAGTTACTCACGTAAAACTCAATACTCGGACTAATATCCTAGGATACACATTTTTATGCAAATATTTTGATATAATCATGTAAAGATGATACTGCCACACTCGCAAATTGATTGCCATAAGCCTATCATGTCTAATTAGCGTACAAATTGCAAAAAACCACGAAAATTTTGAATTTCGCGGGCAGACCCGTTGATTTCACGTTAACCCACCATAAAACCAAGTGACCTGCGAGAAAAAGGTTGAAGATTAAAAAGAAAAACAACCTCCTTCTCCACTGTAAGATATCGTGTTTCCTGTTTGGCCCAAACACTTGGCGGCGACTGGGGCGGAAAAAGGGTCCTCCAAGCGACAAATAGATAAAGATTTTTATATTTATCACCCCGCTCTGTGTATCGGGGCGTGTGAACAACTTGTTTTCCATGTAAAGTTGTTTTATACGTGTTTTTCATACACTACAAGTAAGTACTTGAAAGCAAGCTCGCCTGAAGATGAGTGATGATGTCAGTCAAAGATTTACCTAATTGTACTCACTTGGAAAGGGTACGTAACTATGGTAACGCCTATCAGATGCCATAAAGCATGACAACAAAAGGTAAGAAGCTCGGCAGTAGGTCTTTCCGATCCATTCAGTGGATCCAGCTGCGCGTTGATAGATCAGTCAGTCAGTCAGTCATCTTTCCCTTTTAAATCTTCATTCTTGTAAAGAAAAACAATCTAATCTTTTCGTAATTTGGTGTTAGGAAACAAAAAAATTTCAAACTTGTGGCTTGGATCTAACTTTCGAAGCACGTCCCGTCCCCCCACGTCCTCTCAATATCCCGAGTAGTAAAAACAGGAGCGGCGCTACACAAGCTACACAGCAAACGCCAGATGTTCACGACTAGTCGACAAGACGAGCGCCAGTTGACAAGTGCATGAGCGGTAATCAGAGGCGGTTCCGTAGACGTGATGGCGTAACTCTCCTGAAATAACGTAATAACCAAGCATAAAGTGTCTTAAGCTTACCGAATTTTACACACATTCCCGAGTTTTTTTAAGGATAATAGATAGATAGATAGAAAATACTTTATTGTACACCATTACAAAAAGAAAGAAAAAAAAATAACCAGAAAAACAATATATGGCGGCCTTATCGCTACACAGCGATCTCTTCCAGGCAACCATCGGCGTAAGAAGCAGCTATTGAAAAATATGAGGTAGATGCTACAATAAAAATATTTTAAATAAAATTTTGAATAAATATAAAATAAATTATTAACATAATAATTAATAATAGATAATATTTTTCTCTTAACTTATTATTATACAAAAGAAGAAAAATAATGCAAACAAGCGATAAATTATAATGGAACGAAATTCAAAAAAATAAATGGGAATTATAGTTTTCTCCGATAAGACATATTGTGATCTACTCAGCGATCTTATATTATTTCATTGCCATTTTTTGTGGGTGTTCTGGTAGACATATTGTTTTATTTAAAAACTTACTTCAGGATCCTCAAAAACATTGTAAAATGACATACTTAAGGGCAAATTACATAGTGCAGGCTCGAATTCACACTTTCTTTGGTCTCGTGACTAGACAATGTCTCCATCGAATGTCTAGTCGTCCAAGGAAAAGTAGAGGGAACCAGACCTCGCGGCAGATCGCCTATGAGATGGACGAACCAAGTAAAGGCTGCAGTGAACGTCCCTTTACATGTGTGCTCGAGAAAAGCAGCTGTCCGAGAAAATGGAGACAGATTGTCAAGCGTGTGACTGAAAAATGATAACTACGACCGCTCTTTCAAGAGCGCAATGAAAGAGATACATACGTAAGGGCAAACACAGACCAAGGAATAACTTTATATTGAGACAAATAATTTTTCATTTCATTTCATATATTGTCTTAGAATGAAACTAGCGAATGTTTTTAATTTGAGCGGTTGACATGTTACTGCATCGACGCAGATAAGTATAATATAATAAGTATAAGTATAGTAAGTATAAGTATAATATAGGCTAAGGCTGAAGATCTCTAAATAACGAATTAAACTGAAAAGAGTTTTTCGTTCGACAGCAGAACCCCAAAACGGCGTAACAACCAATCTGCTCCAAATAAGTAAGTTTTTCTCAACCTTGAAATCTTGACACTGCGAAATGAGCTTTATTGCCAGTTGACAAGACTGGCAATTGAGTGGGTCTAACAACAGAGGTTGGGGCGAAGAATTCCACCCTCTAATAAACTAAATGCCTATTTCCCCATTCGTTTTGGATGTTCATTATTATGTATTTTGCGTCCAATCTTTGCACAGATGGTGGACGATTCATGTCTTTGGCGGAAAATGTTTTGATGTTTCGCGTACCTAATAATACGTTATCAGTTAGTTCACTGTACGTACGTGTAGCCATTTTGTGGTTTATACGATTCGTTTGATCTCATATAGGGAAAATGTTATGTAGGTTAGTAATACACTTTAAGAATAAAAATCTTATATAAATAACATGTTTCCACGGGATCTAAAACCTTTGATTTTTTTTTAGAAAATATGCAGCCATCCACTTTTAACTGTACTGTACAAAATTGAAAGCTTTTTGCTTGCTACACACAATTGCTACACAGCACCACACTGGAGTGCTAAAATCCTATGCATTACTTTTTTGATACTAGCTGCGGCGGAAACCTATCACCAGATTCATGAAAGAGAAATTCTGAAATCCAAAATTGGCCGGAAATAAACCGAAAAGTAATATAAAAGTAACTAAAGTTAGCAGGAGTCTCCCCTGCCTTGCTGGATACCAAACAATAGTTGCAAGTTTTCAACTTTGCGAATTGTGAAAAATAAATTGCAGAATCCAATGCGAAACTGTCTTTTCTAAGCCACAGTTATTAAAAAAGCTTTTTGACACAAACCCGACCCGACCCGACTTTAAAGGAGTTTTGTTTTTCGCGCAAGAGATTTTGAAAATTTATCTCCTAAAGGGACGAAATAGGCTAAACACAGCCGCGGGCGCTTGCAAGTTATCCAAAAAAAATGCAAATGTCGGTAATAACAAAGTATTACACAAATAATATAGTCTTTCAAAGCATAAAAGCTTCCCCTAGCTTTTATTTATAATGTCTACATTCTACTTAATCATATTACCATTTCTTTTATAATAATTACGCCCGTAATGCCCATGGAGGCTCCCAAATAAGAAGGGATGTGTTATAAATAAGCAATTTCAGGAGATATTCCTTTATCATTTATGAGATTATGTGAGGAAAGGCTTCTTATATTATTATATGGAATTCTTATAAGGAATTTTTATGAAGTAACTACAGTATAAAATTAGGTAAGCTTCATATATTTTGACTTTTGATGGCCTAATTATGTTCAATTATAGGGTTTGGCCCAAGTATCAACCCAACCCAGTAAGTTTTGAGGTAACAAAAAAAAAAACATTCTTATTAAGAATCTTCTTCATTTTGGTCGAAAATAACCATTTTGAGATCGCATCAAAAAAAGACTAGTTTACTTTAGCAGATAAAAATAATGTGGTTCCTATCATTTAAGGGGACATGTGTCGACCCGTGTCACGTCTTGTCCCGCTTTTATTAAGAGTGATAAATTGTCCAATAGTTGTAGGACACAATCTTTATTGGGTCAATACTCTATCTATTGCCTCGTTGGTATCTATACAATGGTTCAGTGGTTAGAATTTTCGGCTGCTGACAAAAACAGTATCTACAGTTACCACCGCGAGGTAAATTTATTGTAATACTTATATTAAAACCCGTGCCTCGCTAAGAACGTGAAGCCGTGCAAGCTGTATTAATCGCAGTTATAATGTGGATAGACTGAGGATGATGATGACAGTTCACACCGAATGTTTCAAAAGTCTGTAAAGTGATCTTATAAGGGTTCCGTTCTTTTTTCTTTTCAGGTACGGTACCCTAAAAATCTATCATACCATATACTCGTAGTCTTGAAAACATTTCAATAGATTTATTTTGACTTAAATTCAAGTTATTTGTAGTCCAGCTGCCTTTCCTTGTTCTATAATGTACTAAATTAACAGTGACATAGAATTTTATTGAAATAACATGGCACTGGTTCTATTTGCCTTGCAAAATAAATCCTATTATGTAATCCAATAATTATGATAAAGAATAGAGACAACTATTGGACAACTATGATAAAGTAAAGAGACAACTATGGTTATTATAGCTGATTCCTTTGCAATGTTTATTGAAAATAGAATAACTAACTTTCCAAAAAATAAATAATAGGTAAGTACTGAGATTTCACTACGCTCTGGATATGTAAATTTCTATAACTCACGATGAGTTCAGAACTTAATTTCATCAAGAAAAAAAGTAAAAATACACTTTATTTGAATTTTAAGACAACACAGATATAATAATCTATATCTTACTTATAATAAAACTGTAAAGGGTCGAATTCTGTACATTGAAGATATTTGGAAAATTTTTGTTGGAGGACACTATTTAGTCGATACTGAAGCCAAAACTATAATTTGTTTAATTTTTGTCTGTCTGTCTGTCTGTCTGTCTGTCTGTCTGTCTGTCTGTCTGTCTGTCTGTTTCACGACCGGGCATCACGGCTAATCCACTGGATGGATTTAAATGAAACTGGACATGATTATAGTTCATACCCCGAGGTAGGACATAGGATACTTTTTGTCCCGAAATTCATCATGGTTTCCCTGGAAGACGGCATCAAAGTCCAAACGTTTTTTAGTTATAATTCATTAACGTGTTGTCCGATTCCATTCATTCTTTTTTTGTTAGAAAGGAGGTTCTTTAAAGATTATTCCATACAAATCTTATCATCATCACTTTTGTAGTTCAGAATATACAGACATCAGAACCTTTAAGTTCAAGTAGGTAGGTGACTTGAAACTCGGAATGCACAAAGAACCTAGGGCTAGGACGTAGGGCTCAAGTAAGACTGGAGTACAGCCGTAAATAAATAGGCTTAGCAGGAGATTTTGTATGGTTTAAAATTTTTCACTTTTAGGGTGAACAAAAATCATGTAACTGGCGTTATCGCTACGTTATACCGTATAGCGCCATCTCTACAATTTATGTGGAACTTGAATGTAAAACTCTGAGATAGGTACTGTCATGTTATTTACTGTTTTCCTGACTTTATATTAAGATGGCACTGTTAATACATGAACAGATTTAAACTTTATCATCCGCAATATGGAAAGGGTAAGATAATGGTTCACAAATATTTTTAACTCTTATGTCTTATCGATCCTAAACGACTGACTGTCATCTAAGGTCTTTTTATACGTAAGGAAATATATAGCCATTGTCCATTCTGATGTTTTGGATTGTATTGAGATAAAGCAAAGATTTTTAAAAGACTCTTATATTATGTTGGGCTGGGGAATATTGTTAGTAGAGTGATTTATCCCAGTGGTACCTACCCGGCCGAACTTTGAAAGAAGAGTTCTACCACCAGTACAACTTTTCACATGGTTTAATAATTTTTGACATATTTCGTGGTTTCAGAATAAAAATCACAATGAAAAGGACGATTTTAACTGTCGATATTTCGATACATTGGTACAAGTCGTGGTCACTTAGTGACCACGACCTGTGCCACTGGGTCGAAATATCGACAGTTAAAATCGTCCTTTTGATCTTTCAACTACGTATTAATGAAACTTTATATTATTATTAAGAAAAAGGAGTTTTCAAAATCACCACAAGATAACCCGTGCAAAGTAAGAACAGTTTTCTGTACGGAATTCCAGTAGGAAGGTATATTATGTAAAAAAAATCGTAATTCACGCGGGCGGAGCCGCGGGCAACAGCTAGTAATATAATAAACACTTTCTCCCAAAAGATTTTAAATGGTAAATCTCAGCATAGAGGCTGTAGAATCCTGAGCGGTAGGTTTTAAGGCGCAACCGATATTATAAAAAACTTACACAATTTAAACAAAATTAACAATAGATTAATAACGAAGTAAAATAATAATTAATTATGGCCAAGTGAAACGCTATCCCAATAATTTATTAATTTTTCGTTTTTGAAAACCGCATATTTATTAGGTATGTAGGTACTCTGCTAAAAAGCGACATCATTACAACGTTAAATTAAACAGTGTAAAATTAATGTTTAACTCACATCTGAGTACTTAACAATTCAAAAATATCAAAACTAATACAAAACAACTACATTGCATCAAACGCATAAATACTTCACATCGCACACTGTAAAGTAAATAATCTATTTTGAACACTCGTGTATGAGTAATATCGATAATGTTAAATCCAGTTTACCCCTTTTCACGCCTGAAATAGGCCACTTTGATACATATTTTACTAGATTAGATAGACAAACTATATTGTTAATCCGAAAGTTTTGATGTGTTTACACTGATTAGAATGGAGATAGATATTATCCTGGATTTTTATCCCAGAAAAATCCATGGTACCAAATTTTACCTGTCTTGCTTTAACACTTAAACGCCTGCCTTGTCTTTACGCTTATTTTATGTTCCACTGTTGGGCACGGGTCTTGCTCAGAATGAGAGGGGTTTGATCATACACAATTACGCTGACTAAGTACGGGTTAATCGGTTTTACATACACCTTTGAATCATTGTGGTGAACTATAAACACTCAGGTGTCCTCAGAATATTTCCTTCACTAACTAAGGGACATTAAATTTCAGAAACAGCTAGTTCATAAATCACTGGAAACAGCACATAGCTTTGAAAAGTCAAAAGTTCTGAGATTTGAACCCTGGTATCCCCGATAGAGGTAATGGTCTGAACTTATGATTAAAAGCTATTATAATATGTATGTGTATTTTACATACAACTTGAATTAAGCATGAGGTTAAGACTTGGGTCCCTTAACCCATAATCTGTAAAGGGTCCCGACTCTAATTCAAAAGTTTAAACTAAGGTGTATAATTTTAAATCCGGTACGCACTTTTGACCTGTGGTGTTACTAATTACAATACGGCAATAAAATAACACTTTATTGAACAGAACAGTACAAAAAGGTGACAATTAATATGAATTACTTTCCAAAACTTAGTAAAAACCAACTTCAATAAAATCAGTTAAGAAAAATCATCTCAAAAGATCTGGATTATATCTTTATCAACGAACTAGAAATACATCAGAGCCTTTAAATTCAAAATCTTTAAAGAAAACTTGAAATCGATATGGACGAAAACCGTTAAAACAGTTCTAACAAAATCATATCAAACTCAAAGCTTCAAACTCTAGACTCCACCAGTTACTACATTTCATCGAAAATAGCGTGTAAAATACTCGGCTCAAATTAAGTATATACGAATAGGCGGCATAGCCGTAGTTTTGATAACGTAGATTATGGAAGACGGTAGCAAAAACAAATTTTAAACCTCGTTATCGAACTGTCTATAACTCATAAGTATAAAACTCATGTTTACATAAGCACTTCGCGTAGTCGTTTCTATATATTAAAATAAATTTTGATGATATTTAAATCCGAAATGTAAAAATTCAAGACGGTTCTAAGTGCTCATTAAACTCATTGTAATTTTTACTCCCGTATCTTAATTTTTATTAAAAGTCTTTTCGAGTGAAGTCAAATTGATCATTACTTTTTATGTTCTTGGATGGAACAACGAATTAATGGTAATTTTAGGGCGTTCTCTCGACTATAAAAGTGTTTTAGGATTGTTTTGTGATGGAGAAAGTCATTAATTAGATTCTTTTAAGTTAGTATATTATTTTATAATACATTTGCACAACTGTTAATTCAATTCGTAACACATTTACGAGTAAAAGAAATGTTTGTTTCTTTGTTTTAACTAAAACTTGGAACTAATTAAATGCGCTGTGGTTTAATGACCAGAAGGAAATCTAGTTCTAGTGTAGGGAACCCGATAAACTTTTCCGCAAAACTTCAACAAATTGCCTTTAATTTGAACCTCATTAAAAGAGGTGTCGGTTACGTTAACAATGTCGCGAATTTGATGAGTCTTTCTATGTCAAAATTACCCAACGCTTCTAAAGAAGAAACATTTCTAAATTGAAGCTTATTGCTCAAAGTATTTACTTAATAACTCCAACTCCCTCCCATTTTCTAGAGAAGAATTAAAGCCCTATTTTCCCTTTACCATAACAACAAAGCCTCTCCGTAGGAGCTAACCGAGTTAGCGAGCACCGAGTCTTGTAACGAGCACCGCGCTGCGCTGATGCGGTTACCGTCATCTCATTACAGCGACGAGCGGGCGCGAGCTGCATTCATTAACAGTTAACAGTTTTACAGATAGATCTTATGGAGAACATTATTTTTACTGAACCTCCTTTCTACCACAGAACCTCAAGACGTCGAGAGAAGTGGCATCCTTATGTGGTTGATGTCCAGCGTACTCGAACGAAACGTTTTTCTTCCACGTTTCTGATACGAACCGCTAAGGTGTGGAATACCCTTCCAGCTTCCGTGTTCCCAGCCAAGTACAATCTGGGTGCCTTCAAGAGAAGAGTGAATAGGCATTTGCTAGACAAGCGCGCTCCATCCTAGACCTCATCATTTCTGCCCATCGGACATGATTGTGGTCAAGCGTAAGCCTATCAATCCTAAAAAAAAAACTTCGGTAACAGAAGTGTCGGTTTCATTAATAGTGCCGCGAATTCAATGTTATTTCCCATCTCTAAAATGCCTGATTTCACTTAAAAAATTGAAGCTTCTTGGTCAACGCTACTACACTATAATACCTAAGTTAATATAATATGTATTCGGTGATAATATCTAGGTCGTGGCATTTTCCAGAAAGATAACATTCTAAACTTCATTATTATCTGTACGTAGTAGGTACTAATTCTAAATAGATATTACGTCGGTATATTTTAGATAACCAAGTAAATTAACTAAGCAAATTGAAGACCCTTTCTGGCTATCAACACATTCGAGGGATAATAACCGGAAGCGATGTCTTCAGCTGTGCTATTCTGGAAAACAGCGACGAGCGTACATCTCTGCATCTATGAATTTGTCAGTTGTAATAGAGTACAATTTTGCATGCCATATTCGGGTTGGCAGCTGTCTGGCAGCTATTTCATTTTGTAGAATAGCACAGCAGTTACGCCACCACGGTTACCTACTATTCGGCCGTGTTCTGTTAGTATAATCTAAAGTTTCCACAATGAAAAGTATTCGCGGATCTAGGTTACTAGGTAATAGAATGGAGCCGAACGTATTTCAAGTTATTCGAGCAACTGGGGCTCAGCTGTGACTTTATTTCCGAGGGCGTGACTATATGACGAGTTTTAACAACGTTGTTCTACAATCAATACTTAGTTATCTTTGTATCTGTGACTACTAGCGGGTTGATACAGTCAGTCAGTTAGTCAGTCAGTCAGTCAATATTTATTTATTTATTTCCTTGCATACATGACCAAATAGTTAATATGCGATGATTATACATATTATATACAGAAGATTTCAGTTACATCAATATTTAGTCGGATAAATACACTGAAGTCTTAATATGCATAATTCTCGAGTGTTACACGTTTCCTACCGCCATTAAAATTCCTATTTCATACATTTCCTGTGATATGTATATATTCGAGAGGACAGATTTTATTCGAGAGTAGGACGTTTACCATTTTTCATACCCCAAATTGAAAAATAATGTATATGGCAAAATGACGTCTACCGAATCAGATAGTTCTTATCTATTCTTCTTATCGTTTTATGTTATCAAATAACAACCGGGGTATCAGATGCTGTAATACGTCTTCCGAACACTTCATAAAAATTATCTCCCTTGGCCCACGTCCAAACTTGTTAGATGCTCGTTGGTTTCATGATTATCTCATAAAGTTATACTAAAAGCATACAATGAATAACATTTATTCAATTCAATTGGGAATACATTTCATTAATTTTATATTCATTCCTGTATTTCTATAATAACAAGAATACTAATTAGGTATTCACGCCAAGTGATAGCCATTCAGACACTAAAGTTGAGAGAAAAAATAAAAATTTCAAAATTTTTCATTCCGATATCTCACGCTAGCAACACTGTGTCTGTCCTTCCATTAGCGTTCTAGTGCTCGGCCGTTCAACACAACATTATTAAACTCGTATAAAAAAAAAAAAAGTGAGTGATTATAAGTATTTCTTGCGGAAATCAAAGTATCCGAAAAGAAATATTCAAAATTATCGGATTCATCGTCAAAACGAATTGTGAAATCTACGGAATTGTTATTATTGGTTCAGAAAGTCCATATTGCTCCAGTGTTGGGTACACCTCTTAGAGGGTGTTACGTTCACAGCAGTATACATTGAGGGTAGTTGGAAGGACTATCGCCTTTGTTTTAATTACTGCAAGAGGAGCTAATCAAGATGCATTCTTCGGTGATGGGTACACTTCATTTAGAGGGTGTGACCTTCACGACAACATACATTGAGGGTAGTTGGTAGGTGAAAAACCTGAGGACTATCGCCTTTGTATTAATAATTGCAAAAAATAATTGCAAAGCATCTATGTTGAGGACACTGCATAAGAGGATGTGATCATCACGACGACATACATGAGGGTGAGTTAATAAGATTATCGTCTCTATATTAATAATTGCAAAAAAGTCAATCAACATAATATATTCTGCAGTCTATGCTTCAGTGTTGGGTACACTTCATTAGAGAGTGTGACCTTCACGACAATATACATTGAGGATGGTTATTGGGACAACGCCTATGGATTAATCATTCCCAAAAATGACAAGATTATCTTGTAACCAAAATAGCAAATTGGTGCTTAAACGCCCCCATACCATGTTGAAAACACCGGTTGACGGTTCTCGTCCGATCACCGAAGTTAAGCAACATCGGGCGCAGTTAATACTTGGATGGGTGACCACCTGGGAACACCGCGCGATGCTGTTTTTTTTTTTATCACCAACTGTATTGGAATGATATAAAGGATCAAAACGATTACCTTTAGAAACTATTTCGATATACCCTCATATCAATATTTTCTTTTACTGTCTGCTAATTTAAATGAACCAAGATTACTTTACTAGACCAGTTCTGAAAAGTACCCGCAATCAAATGCACTATTTACAATTATTTTAGTCTTCCACACGAATCGTTTCTTGTTGTGGTCATTATTTATAGATACATCAATAAAAAGTCCATTGACAACGTCTTACAAAATCAACTAGTAATACTACTCAAAATTTGAAATGTACGAGTGAGACACAAAAATTTTATTTGATAATATAATATTCTAATAACTTCTGTGTATATTATGTCTTTTATCAATAATATGAAATACAGTTAATCAAGATCCAATATTAACTGGCACTGGAGGAATATCTGAGCAATCCACCTGTCGGTCCATGGTGGACCCACGGGCCAAATCGCAGGACAGCACTCGTCTCTAGCGACGACTTTTCTCGAAGATTTACCCAGGACAGAAGAGTCTTAATTTCCCCACAAGAACAGCACCAGGAGCAAAACAGCCTTGCAAGTACTTATCGATGTCCTCTTTTGACATTTCTGTCGACCTGTCATGTCAGGCGCCGCGCGGCCGCCGATCGGAGTGCTGGCGGAGTGCTGCGCTGTTTCGAAACTCGTGCGGACTCGCGCATGTTCGCCTATAGTTGGTTCGGGATAAGAAGGCACACCTACTTACTCGTACGTTTGCCGCTTATAGAATAACCACTTTCATAAAATATTCGAGCCTGATGATATTATTTTATCGTGCTTAAATATGAGTTAAAAATATATTTTTTTCTCTCTTTATGTTCTCAAAACTATGAACAGAATTTAATGTGTAATTTTTTTCTCTTCTTTAGTTCGCATGTAGTGCAATGACACTAGGTATCTAGGTATCTAGGTACTATCCTAGTTTCTTTCATCATAATTTACTTTTATACAAAAAGGTTTTATATTATGAGGATTTATAAACTATTGAACCAGTAACATTACAATTAATTTTCATGTTTAAGTAATTAAAAATGGAAATGATGATCTTTATTAATTTCACATGGACTTGATTTACAGGCTTTTATGAAAGCTTGAATCTGAAAAGCGGGTTGCACTGAGAAGGTCAGGCAAAAAACTCGGCTATTATATTCTGTTCACATACAATTGAATATGAGACAACCTATTCGATAACATACTTAATTTTTTTTTTGTTATTCCATTACAAATACATGTATTTAATACAACCATTCTTTCATCGTAACTCGATGTGTTAGATATTACATCAAATTTATCAATGCTTTAACTGAGTTATGATGCATGCTTTTAAAAGAATGCAATATTTTTGAATATCAAAGTTATTTTTAGTTTCTATAATTGACTATTTCTTAAATTTCTTAAATGAATAATAAATATGGAAAAAGTAGAAAACAATCGATGATATGTTTATTTAAATTTATTTTTAGGTATCCTTGTACCTATATCTACAGGAATATCGGTATCCATACCTAGGAATAACGTTACGCAATGGAAATTAATATATTTAAAGACCAAATTAATTTTTGCGAGATCAAATATTTTTATTTTCAGGCTATCACGCCGCTAATTATTAACTAATGGTTATCTATGCATCAAAAATGTTAAAGGATTTGGAAATTACCAATAGATATATAAGATCATAGAATCATTAAATACTTCATTGGATTTATGATAATATGAACAATGATGGTTCATAATTTTGGCTTGCATGTATCATAATATTTTTTTTTTTGTTCTTTTAGAGTTGATACATAGCCTACATTTTATATTTTCTGTATTTAATCATTATTAAATAAATCTAATATTTTGTTTAACTTTCATGCCGATGGATGACGCCGCTGCAAGGATTTAGCTCTCGATGATGACTGACCAAGGTCAAATGATAATTGAAAATTGGTTCATCACTGCGTCACTAGGAACTTGAATACCAGTACAGTAGTACTTCAACAGTCAGCTGTGGTATGTAATTACCTGATTATTATTAAACGAAGATTATAGACTTTTATCTTCTGTGATGACATTGGAATTATTGGGTAAGTGACAAAAAAAAAAAAAAAAAAAAAAAAAAATTTTTTTTTTTTCATCGTCGCAACAAGTCAACAAAGCATTAATCGCGAACAATCGCGAATAACATTTCGACATGTCTACCTATTGACATGTTACATTTGCTCGTTGTTTTTTGCGATTATCAACTTGGAAAAATCAGATCACATTTTTTAACTGAAAGACTGCTAAATTGAAAAATGGTCTTGATGCAGAAATTCAAGAATTTTAAAAGTATTGTCTAATATTTGTATTCCAATCGTATATGTGTTTTTTTTTTTGTTTACAACTAACCATTACAACAGCGATATTAGTGTTGGGGTGACTGTTAAAATAACAATTAATGATATTAAACAACATTATTATAACACATGAATAAGAATAACAATTATGCCTTCAGTTAAAATTTTAATATTATGTGAAATGAGAAACTCAACACGGTTTTACATACTATAATATTGTAAAAGATGTTTAATGTCTGACAATATTAGAAAACATGCTTTTTTCAGACTATTTTAAGTTTCTATTGTTATCACTTTATTAGAACTCAGGAATAAACAGTAGATACAGTTACTTCATCAGCCTTTGTCTCAGAATCAACTTTAAAATAGGCTTATAAGATGATTTCTTTATGGCTTTTTTTAAAATCTCTTGAGAATATTCTTACTTCACCCTATTCAGTTAAAAATATAATTTAAGGTCACTTTAAATCTTAATGACCTTATTAAAGCTGTACCTACACCAAAACCCAAATAACAATATTATTATGCAAATTAAATAAAAATATCATTGTTAACTCCTTTAAAAGAAATAACTCTAAAGAGCTATGAATAAAAGTAAAGGACACTTTACGAAAATACTAATGCCTACAGTCAAGATGAACAAAAATTTACGAACTAGTTCTCTGCAACCCATAGATTTATTAATCTTTTATATTAATAAATTGATTTTATTTTTTTTCGGTCCAAAAATATGTCTCGGTAATATTTATTCTACTCAAGTTTATAAAATATATTCGTGATCAATTTACTGTTTAAATATATATTTCATGGTTGCATATTAACAGCCCAATTTATTACGATTAATCAAGAGTTTTAACTGATACAAATATTTTAAAGCTTGTTGAAAGAGGTTTAAAACCTCTTTTAATCGTCAAGACTACATACAAGCAGTACTGCTAGATAGTCTTAATATACCCTCGGTATTCGCACATATAAAAATATATGTATTTGTACATATATTATTATTAATATATTATACTAATAATATTGATTTACTATAGCTAACTATAGTACAGTTTTAGTATTTCTACAAAATTATGCCATTATTTATTAATTTGCTTTGAATATCAACTTAAGTTGTTATTTTTATTTTTTTGGTCAATGTTAAGCGATTATGCTTATTATTCTATTAATTTAAAAGCATTTCTTATTTACAAATGTCATGGCTCTAAACATCTACCTAATTAGTATTCTTGTTATTATAGAAATACAGGAATGAATATAAAATTGATGATTAAACGAACTTACCTTAAGTGAAGTTCTATCATAATTTTATGAATTCCTGTATGAAGATAATAACACCCTCCCGCCCCTGTTTTGTGGAAAAACCCATGTATGAATTTGTAAATAAAAAATGTACATATTATAATAAATATTTATTGAAGACTATATAACCCATTTATATATATATTATTATATTTACATATATAATATTGTGTGGTTATGTATAATATTGTGTAGTTATGTATATATTATATGATACATATTTGGGTGCTCTGTAGTGCTCCTACCAAGACGAGCTTATCGAAGCACAAAGGCACTCTTATAATAATTACTCTGAACTAAATGAAAGGACAGACACAGTGTTGCTAGCGTGAGATATCGGAATGAAAAATTTTGAAATTTTTATTTTTTCTCTCAACTTTAGTGTCTGAATGGCTATCACTTGGCGTGAATACCTAATTAGTATTCTTGTTATTATCTTCATACAGGAATTCATAAAATTATGATAGAACTTCACTTAAGGTAAGTTCGTTTAATCATCAAATGTATTTGCTTACCAAATCTTTGTTGCTTAGTAATTTAATATATGAGATATTTCGGAAACAACTAAGACCTCCTTGGTAGTTATGGCACTTCTTCTTATTTTGCAATGCTTTTGAAATAAGAATTGTTAGCACGTAATGTCAAATTGGACCCACTGGGAGGTGGCTAGTCGAGACCTGGCGGGAGCGCGGTTTCTACGACAGTGAATCCCATACTTCCAGCAGGTCCGCCGTGGAAACGTAATTGGATTGGTTTTATATTATTCTTTTTTGATGACATTAAAATTAAACTTTTAGTTTGAGATTATTATGAGACCTCCAGCTTGTTTTTGACTTTTACCTAATTCTTATTAGGTTACACTTAAAAATCAATAAGTATTGTGGAAGTAGCTCATTTTATAGCTGACTTTTACGAAATCTTTAATTTTTTCCTGCTAAGGGCAGTGTTGGGAGTCTTATCAGACCATTTTTCTATACCTACTTACAATTATGAAATTAATGTATAATATAAGATACCTATCTGCTCTTACTAACAAAAAAAACAACCTTGTCTTTAGAGGGTGGATTTTAAATATATTACATACATGCTATCATTTAATTCAAAAGCTTTGTCGGCCTTGATGTAGGTACTTAATAAAAACAATATTAGCGTAAAATCTCGATTACAATTTGGCAGCAAAATTGCCGTAAAATGGAATACAAAATCTTATATACTGAATTGCTGGTAAATAAGTAATAAATATATTTCCAGGTCCATACATCTTGATCCGGTGTAATCCGATTAAATTTGATGAAAATACACTTGATATAAATTGGATTTAGCTGACTCCAACATAGTAGATGAAGAGCTGGTCAACAGTTATTTAGAAGTATTTGCGCTTTTGGGGTTTTTAAATGTCTACTGGAGTTGGGACGCTAATGAAATTTGCACGGCCTAACTTCAGATTTTGCTAGGCTGGGCATGAAGCATTGAAGTCTAAATTTTTTCATACTATTGAAGAGTCGCTGCCCGTTGGGAAATAAAATGAAGAAAAAGACCGCCTAAGGCCGCCGGGCAACAGGCGCCGTGCCCAATTTTATTTCCCGGCGTGTAGCGACTTTTTGTTGTCAGTGATGATTGATGGATCCGAAACATGGATGCTGAAGGGTCTCTCAAGAAGGTGCAGATTTGAACCAGCGACCTATGTATATACATAGATACATTTGTATCTGCCGTTGGCCCAGAATCCCTTAGCAGACGATTGACAGAGAGAGCTATTATGCCCGGAGTATCTCTACGTGATTAAATCAAATATTCAGAAGGGATCCATAGAGAGTCACAAACATAGCTGGACGTTTCGCGTAGTGCCAATTGGCCACATAGCTCATTGAACCGACAGACGTTGGTGACCCAAAGAGTTGTGGGGAAGTGGGAAAAGCGTAGTGTTGGCAGCCTTCGACCAGATGCACTAACGAATGGGGACATTAAGAGAGTCATGGAAGTCGCTAGATACAAGTGCCGTAGGGCGCTGTATGTTGGAAATTATTGCAGGAGGTCTTTTTCCAGCAGTGATCCTTCGTCGGCTATGACGAATTATCGGAAAGAAGATTTTTTTGAAACTACTCGCTCTTGACCTATACCTATTTTGCAATCGCACCGAAAGGCTGCTGACTCTTAGCGTATACCTATTTAGGACTTGAATAGAGGTTTACTGGCTACAAGCAGATAAGATAAATAAAGGCCGATAGCGAACGCTATCCTATCCTTCTATTCTATTCAATGGCTTTTATAGGGATATAAATTTTGAGATAGGTATCTAATCCCCTCGACATAAAAGCTAGGCTTTGATATGAAAATGTAACCTTATATTGAAATCAGGAGTCGTAGCCATATAACATCTGTCATGAGAAAGCTGTCAATCGAAAAATTATGAGAATGACAGTTATCTGCACGGAAATCACGTGAGCAATTTAGCGATCGGATTTGAAATTCTCATATATTGTTTTTGTTCCGTTTCAGCGATGATCGCAAATATGTCCTTTATGTCATTTGGCTAAGGCTCAACGGCGATAGTCTTAACCATATAGGAACAGCAAATGACAACGTGACTTTAATTTTTGAAATTTTCGTACGGATAAGTAATTTGTTATTTTCTACGAGATATCAATCAACATATAACACATACTTATGCATCTTCTCTATATTTGTTAACAAATTCACAGTCTGCTGTTTCCGCTATTGCTAAGTTCAACTTTCTACTTCAAGAAGAATTGACTAAACTTACGGCCATTTAAGGCCAAATTCTCGTAACATAAAATAACTATAGCCTTTATCAATATCGAAGAATATACTAAAAGACAAGATAAGATGCTATAAGTCTGGTACTAGATCCAACAAATTGTACACTTGTCGATAAAATGATGATAGACCTCGACCTAAGTAAGTAGGTTGTATTTTGATGTAAATCAGCAATATGTATGGATGAAGTATAAAGGCTTCAATAACCTAAAAGCCTCTTAAAAGGGTTTCCAAGATAGAGAGGAATAATTTATACCTTTACACAAGTTTGTATCAGCGAAGAGGGTCAGGACCTACAGGATGTTCCACATGAAGATACAAATATCTATTTATCTTGTTCATGTTAAACTTCCTTTACAAAACGGTACAAATAAAATTTTATTGAAGTCTTCTTCTTGAAAAACTTGTTCAGGGGCATTAGGCTTCTTTGAGATGGGAAAAAACCACTGAACTCGCGAAAGTATTATCACACATCCTGTTATGTTAAATGAAACCTGTTATCACACACCCCGTAATGTGCGTTGACCATTTATGGGTAAAACCATTGAACACGGCTCTGTAACGTGACTGACACCTCACATTGTTACCGTAACCGACACTGTACATTATCACGTATTTTTAGATTCCGTACCCAATGTGTAAATTGGGACCATATTACTACGTCTTCCGTCCGTCCGTACGTCCGTCTGTCACCAGGCTGTATCTCTTGAACCGTAAAAGTTACACAGCTGAAATTTTCACAGAGGATGTATTTCTGTAGCCGCAATAACAACAATTTGAATTTTTGGGTTGTGCTGTGTGCACTTTCTCCCAAAACTAAAACTTATATAGAGCTACTATGGCATTACAGATAGTGACGTCGCTGTCCGATATAGCTATCTCTGTCTAATCAGAAATATATTAAATTGCTTACAGTCCGACAACGCTCTCTAGGCACTTGAATGACATTGTCAGGGGGCACTGATTTAGAACAAAGGCACCCAGAAAATAAAATCTCCTCAATTTTACTTCAATTTCAGTTTTATATTAGTTAATACTAAGCAATAACAACACAACATACAATAGCGATATACCGACATAGCGAACTATCAAACAGTATAACAAGATAACGGCGTTAGTTCCGATTTTGGCCACGCGCCAAAATAGCCTTGTCGCACTGTAGCTTTTTCGTTATTTGTTCAGTTTCATTTGTTTTTCAAAAATTTTATTTAATTTAATATTGAATAAAGTTACACAAATGAATTAAATAAATTAATACTATGATTTAAAAGTAAAATGCAATTCAGATGCAGTACATCCCAAGCTTTGCATTGCAATTCCATATGCACTGCAATGCACTGGCCAACCTGAGAAACGAGTTACCCTAACCTAAATTTCATTATATTCACAAGTCGAGAATAAATCTATCTAATCCATATCTAATCTAATAATCTGAATGTAGGTATAGCTTGTTACAAAAATTTGTTCTTTGATACTGGCACAAAAGCCAAAGAAGCAGGTACAAAGTATGATATGACTGTATAGACTTAACCAATAAGGCTCTTTTCAGACGACGGAAACTAGCTGGAAAATCTCATTCCACAGATTTTCATCAAATTTAATCGGATCATACTCTCAGTGTCCATTGTAATATGAATCACAAAATGAGGGTACTATGAGCGGATTTCGCTCGTGTATTGCGAAATACGTGCTGTTCGAGGACAAGTTATTTGAAAATGATTTTTTAAATTGTTGTTCCTACAGTCGATAACGAAACTCTATTTTAAATTAAATATCACGGATTAGGGGACAAAGTTAGGTTAGTAATGTCACCGGCTATCAGCCGAAACACAGTAAGGCTCATAGCAAAATGAACTTTATGACAATTGCATAAAATACAAACTAAATAAGAGTCAAACAAGTTCGCACGTTTTCCGGGGAATCCTTGCGCATTCTGGAGTTATAAAATTTACATAAAGTTCATCATTATGCTATGAAAAAAAATGCTTCACAATTTATGCTTTACGACCAAAGACATACTTACTATAGACCCGGCGGACCGCGCGAAAAAATATCGCCAGTTTATGGGAGCAAAACCCCCTCCGGCGTCAGTAGTAAGCTGTAAGCCTACGTAGTATTTCGCAGGAGATTCGACACATGGCTCTACATTTTCTTGAATGAAGAAGGTTTACGTAAAATATTCGGATGGGCTCATCTTGATGTTATTATCATAGTTTACGACATAGTATGTCACTGCGGAGGTAACCATCCACCATACATCATGGACTCAGCAAAAAACCTACCTTTAGCTTTAAATAAGAAAGAAACGTACAAAACGGTTTTCTTTATGTTTTTTAAATAAACACGCAAAGTATAATGCTATTCCAATGCTGTTTTCTATCTCTATTTGCGTATTTATCCATCTTTTGTTGATCTAAATTTTAAATAGATAGGAATAGGTGGATGAAAGCCATTCAATTTCCGCACAAAGACCGGCCGCGGTTTAATGCCAATGCCATAGATTAGATAATGCAGTGTAGATAATCTATATTTATTTTCTCATAAAACCTATTGATCGTAAAGCTTGGGCTTGGATTTATTAAACTCTAGACTGTAATCGGTCGGCGGAAGGGTTAAAAATTTTCCGTTGGACATCTAGTGCTGGAGACAAGCCTCTTTTACACAGATTTGCAATCAACCTTGCGCCTTTCTAAACCCAAATGAAACGTACATAGTACTAGAAATCAGAATTAAACATACATAACGACCGAAACACATGCAAATGTTGATACATTAGTGAAATGTCCTGATTTGGTTCAATCAACAAAATGGCCATTTTCCTTGATCGCTAAGATATAGTCATAAAATACGAGAAAACCATAGAAATCACTCGAAATCCGAATTAAACTTAGAAGTATTGATAAATATTTTGTGTCAAGCAACAAAAGTAGCCGGATTGGTTTTGATCAACAAAGTGGCAGTCAAGGACTCTCCTTCAGCGAGACACGTACCCGTTGTTAATTTGATACTTCATGTATTTTAATTAGTCTTGTAATACGAAGAAAATATAATATGTACACTTTGGATTCGTACCTACAAGACAGGAAATCCGAATAAAACTTTCACAATACCTCGACATTAAAATAAAACGTACAAAACACCCGAAATCCAAATTAAACATACAAAATACCCAAAACCCGACGAACAAAATGTTGATACAATCGTGAAGTGGCCGGATTTGTTTTCAAGCAACAAAAGTGGCCGGATTGGTTCCGAGCAATAAAGTGTCCATTTTCGATGGCCGCTGAGATATAGCCTCCTCCACTGAAGGGCCCTCTAGCGAGACCCGCGCCCGTTGTTAATTGGATAATGTGTTCGCTGCACGGCGGAGAGTTTTCACTTCAAAAAATATCGACGAGAAGTATCTATTTCATCAAAACCAAGTGGCTTCAGTACGACGATATGCATCGTCCAAACTAACTTTTTTACCCGTTTTATGCAATTTTTTCCATAATTAAAATTATATACATCGATATAATATTATATACACCTCATTATTGTTATTTTTATACTGCTAAGCATAGACTTGACCCTCTTATAACAGGGGATTAGAGTTTTTAATTAGATATCTCTTCAACAATCGTGGTTGTGGCTGAATACATAATATAACAAAGCGTTAATGAAGCGATGTATTTTATTATCTAGGCTATATATTGCCACGATGGATATTTTTTCATCAAAAACAACAGCTGCCATCGATAACATTACGGCCATTTTATTGACAACTTTATGGGCATAGATACGTCTTTTTTTTAGAATTTCATATTGTATGGGCACATCACAGAATAAGGAAAGTTACAGAGGTCGATAAAATCAGAGTGAATTGGCAATAAGAATCCCGACTCGACTAAAGTGCTCGTAATATCTACTAAAGTGCAAACATATCGGCCAATTAGCGCTGCGAGTCGAGTTGAGAGCTCGCTCCGAGATTTATTATCTTAATCTTATCTGACATCCGACCGCATTGAACTCTTTAGCGGCTTTATTGGCCTGTTGATATCCTTGCTTTATCTTTTATCTTTTCTTTACAAAACTTGGGAATAAAGTATTAAAAAATGTTACCTATAAAAGTTTACAATTATATTATTTATTTGGCACATAATAATATTATACTATATTATTAAGCAATATCTGGGTGACCGAGCTTCGCTCGGTGGCCAATAGATGGCATCAGTAGTCATATTTTTATTTTTTTTGCTAAATTCGACATTTTCTAAAAATGAATCCTAGCTAGATCGATTTATCGCCCCCAAAACCTCCTGTATACTAAATTTCATGAAAATCGTTTGTGCCGTTTTCGAGATCCAGATTATATAGAAATATATATACAAGAATTGCTCGTTTAAAGGTATAAGATAAGATAATTAGATAAATCGCCACATATTACTCGTATATTTTGCTCGACTTGGCTAGATTGTTATGCTGTGTAGACCGTAAACCGTTAGGGGTTACTTACTCCTTCCAAGTTACTATGACAACATTAACGTCTTCGGCTGCATCGTTGCTTAACATTAAAAGAGACCGCAGTGTACTAAATTGAAGTGTATAAAGAAATACATTGCAAAATATTGAAATAGGACTGTCTATGTGCGTACACTCCGGCGTAGAAATATGTTCCATTTACTCCACCTGGATGACTGGCAACATTCGACCACCCGTTATGCCAGATCTTTCTTTCCACGCACATGCAAACTACAGAACAAGCTACCAGCAACAGTGCTCCCCCAAACCTATAACATAGGGTTATTCAAAGGGTGGATAAACAAATTTCTTAAGAGCCATTAACGTATTTGCAGTTCCTCTGGTGCTGCAAATGTAAATGGGCGGCAATGATTGCTTACCATAATCAGGTGACCCGCCAGCTCGTTTGCTCACTACATCATCTACTCTACACTTAGAAGGTATTGTTTTTAAAACTGTGCATTGGTATTGTTTACTGATAAAACTTGAATATAAAATCAATCAGGAGTGGAAAAATAAATAGCATTAATTTGTATGCATTGCTCATCGGCAGAGGATTTATAGGAAAACAATCCTATCAGTATACGAGAATATAACGCGTGGCTAGAATCTGAAGCATAATTAAAACTAGAAAAAATAACAATAAGTATTCATTTTTACAAGATTTTATTTATTTTGCAATATATTATGTTTGTTCAGATGGAATCTTAGAACTTAATTTTGAAGCAGAGACGCTAGTGTGCCCCGACATATCGGAGGTTTTGCTACTTCTTTCTGCTTTACTTAGCGTCTAACTTGAAACCCGTCGTTAAAAATGAAACTGAACTATCTATTTCAACGAAATTAAAAAAAACCGGCCAAGTGCGAGTCGGACTCGCGCACCGAGGGTTCCATACCATAAAAGAAGTTAAAAATTAAAAGAATCACTTTGGTTCATGAATTTACGAGTATATAATTTACATGTAGGTACTATTGTTGGCAAACCGCAAACGTAACTTTGTTTTTGCCGGTTTATTGTTATTATCAAAAAAAATATAATAGTAAGAGAGTTGATTTTATTTTTCCTGTAAAATATACGTTTACTTCTATTGATCATAATTATTTCAGATTTTTCGATTAGTAAACTTCGAAGATAAGAGGGGGGGACGGTATTTTTTTCGACAGTTTGCCCAATAAATCGAAAACTATCAGGCATAAAAATAAACAAAAATCGGTTTTAGAATACACAAGTGACGCTCTTTCATATGATACCCCACTCAATATTGTTATCTCATTTTGAAATTTTGACGACCCGGTTTTCCCCCCTTTTTAAATAAAAATAAAAAAGATTTTCAATTTTTTCCGGCGCGCCGCAATTACCTACAACTATTCCAAATTTCAGGTCGATAACTTTAGTAGTTACTGAAATAATCGAGTGTGACAGACGGACGGACGGACGGAGAAAGTCTCACTATAAGGGTTCCATTTTTACCATTTTGGTATGGAACCCTAAAAATGTGTAGGTCACCGTTCAAAATGATCTCGTGACTTATCGAACACGTATTTTAAAATTTCGTTCCTTTACATATGGTTCACCCCATATCTAAAGGAACGAAATTGAATATACGACATGTATCCATGACGATAGTAGATAAATCAGATGGCTAACGGCGCAGAATTAACATAATATTATGCTTGTAGATAGACAAGCACCGTGTACCAGAATTAGCCAAGATAAATAAATGGCGTGACGGTATAAAATGTAGACGAGGAAATGTAAATAAAACTATGTCAATTAGCGTTAAACTGACTTTTTAATATACAATTGCTTTACTATTAATACTAATGTATATTTTTAAAAATCTTTGAAGCTCTATCATTTAGTCTATACCTACCTGTGACTTTATTTGGTCGTTATCTTTTAATTATTTCTAGAAATTCATGTTAGTATATTATTATGTAGTTACTCCTTCACGCAGCAACTACTAAAGCAATTTGGCCGGAATTTGGCATAGATATGTAACATCATACCCTGGCTGCTAACATAAGCTGACATAACTTCTTCTTACGAAGCTTTTCTACGCTTCTACTTCTTAGAAAGTTCTTAGGGGTTCGTGAAAATCTTAAAATCACGCGGATGAAACCGCGGGCAGCAGCTAGCTAAAAATAAATCTTGGACAGGTTTTGCAGAGTGTTTAAGGATGATTTGTGCCTTTTCTATAATAGAATTATATAAATAAATATCTAATCATAAAATATTAAGGCAAAGTCGCCGGTCTCCGTTGAGATTGACCATGGTTAAAGTTGGAAATCGAAAAAGATTCAGACGCTATAAAAATATTTCAAACATTTACTACTTACCGTTTCTTGCATGCAATATTCTACAAGCTATACTCGTGAAAGCTTTCCTCGGACGATAAAATATATCACCTGTCCCGTTCAATATGCTGAGATTTCCCCCCTCTTATAAACCCCTATCTTTCTAGGTTACGCCGGTGCTACCGGGCGCTTGGCGTGAAATATTTAGATAGCGTTGCAGATAGAGTCGCCTGTCGAGAGTCATGCCAAACGATAGGCGCTTAATTTTTACTACAATATCTCGGCATGTTTTATATGCAGTACTATATTTTAGCTGCGGCTATTCTCGGTGGATTTCAAGTTTCTAAAACTGGGCTTTTCTCGCGTGTACGATCAGTTTTACAAGTCCCACAGTAACCTCTTGCTAGTACTTAGTAGTATCTGATAATTATTTACTATTCTTTAGTTCTTTTCTAGTACTTACTAGTATTTATCTTATATCTACTCTTTATCTTTTGCTAACTTTGCTTTTGGATTTTTTTAAAGCAATAATTAAATTTTTAATAGAACTTTAGATTTCTATAATTTTTTTTAATATACCGTCTGGATTTTCCGATAAAAAAGGAGCTTAATTATGTGTTAATCTAGGTTGTAAGTCGTCTTATATTCAAAATTAAAAGCCAATACACAAAAAATAGACACACACGCACAGTGCTCAGTGCCCTGCTTTACATGGTATAATATATAAATCATAGTGATATTGGGGTAGCTTAAATCACGTGGGCCTAATGATCAAGCAGGCTTTACTGAGCAAACAAGGCGTGTAATCATGACAGCCTGACCAAACAGATACGATTCTATAAGCAAGTGTACGCTGTATATCCACAATATAATATACGATCAATACGAATTTTCAGTGAACGCTGCTTTTATAGATAACTTTATAACCTGACTATCTGAGAATTCTGTGTTTCGGTGTTTCACAACTCCCGCCGGAACTAGAGATTTTTTCAGGATAAAAAGTAACATATATGTTAATCTAGGTTATATTCTATCTATATTCCAAATTTCAACTAAATCGATTTAGTAATATTTGCGTGAAAGAATAACAAACATCCATCCATACATCGTCACAAACTTTCGCGTTTATAATATTAGAAGAAGAAGAAACACTATGGATAAAATTGATCATGGATGTATGGAATCCCGCACCAAACTGATTTAAATGATAAATCCAAACTTTAATTTTTATAGACTATACGGTCTCCCCATTAACAACTACAACTTTTTTTTTAAATTAACATCCAAAGTTAATTTAAATCAAATTCAAATAAGTAAGTTGTACCTACTTCACAATAAAATCTGTATGTCAGGAAATGTGCATTGAACATAAAGTGAATTTTTGTTTGCAAAATTAAATTTCAAATATGAAAAACAAATGTTTCGTAAACAAGTAAATATTTTAAAAATTAAAAAACACGACTGCCCTGTGGTTACACGATTTTTTTCAAAAAAATATAGCCTATGTTACTCGCAATGAAGTAAGGAATTCTAACGATACCCCATATGTCCAAATCTATTCAGGCGTTCAGAAGTTATGGTGGAATAAAAAAACTCACACTCCAGAGGCAGTGCCGTCGCAACGCAGACTAGGAGCACATCAAAATGGCAGCGTTTTATTCGCACGAGGCCAATAAATATTAATAGAATTAGTGCATAAAAATCCACCCTTTTACAGACATACGTACATACATACATACATGAACCCTAATAAAAACATTACACTCCTTTTTTTGGCCAGTCGTCTAAAAACACTGTTTTCTTAACCTACAATATTATGTTGGTTTTTTAGGTTCATGACAAAACCTGATACCAACTTTGGTCATTCTTCTTCACACAACACAACAAACGTGATTTTTTTGCTCATTTTTGGTGAACGTTATCTTGCTACATTCGTGGGAATTGTGATGCAGAAACAAAAATCAATATTTACTTGATTTAGATATTTTTTAAAGATAATGGTATGTGTACACGTTGGCTTCCGAATAAAATAAAATAAAATAAAATAAACCCATTGTGCGCGAGTCCTATTCGCGCTTGGCTGATTATTTGAATTTAGTTCGAAAGCGTTGCGAAAGCAATGTAAGAAACAGAGGAGATGAGTCATCTTTGGCTAATAAGATGCTGGTTACAAGTTTGAAATGTAACAAATCTTTCTTGCTAAGAGTAACTCAAGGATCCGAGTATCCGATAATGTTTATACAAACTCAAGTCTCTCTTTCAAGTCTGTTCATCTGTATTAAGTTCAATCGAACAGAAGTACAGTTTATAGACCTGTTTGTTTCATCCGGATTGTTTATACAAATGTAGTGTTCGATGGGGAACCGAATGTTTATTGTTTATAGTAAAGCTACCTTTCCACTGGTGAAGGAGGAGAGAAGCGGAGTTGTGATTTAAATTCCATAAAATCTAAACTCCCTAGTAAATAATCGCGGACAAACATACATACATACATACACACATACATACATACGGGTCGAATACAGAACCTCCTTCTTTTTTTGAAGTCGGTTAAAAATACGAATTTTTGGACGGCGTCAAAGCCGTGTGTTAGCGATCTTTAGTCAAGTTTAATTTAAAAACTATAAAGAAAATTTATACTTTAAAATTTGAACGTATAATTAATTTAATTTATTTTGGGTCTTTAATCTAAAATCGTTGAGAAGCAGAAACACGATTGGATAAAATTTTCTCGATAGAAAGTTCTCCCAAAAGTTGCTCTAAAATCTCAGTTTTTCTCATTTTTATCGGAAACTACAACTGATGTAATTGCAATTTTTATTTTAATGTGTCGGTAATAATAATATCTAAAAACGTCTAATCTTCTAATAATAATATCTAAAAACGTCTAATAATATCTAAAATCAGATTTTTGATAACTGGCTTAGTTTTTGAGTAATTTAAAAAGTCGTTTTTCTGTTATATTCTACCGCGACGCTGCATGTCGCACCCTCCCCATCAACGTATCCGTGAGAGTGACAAAGACAAAAATAAATTCAATAAATCCCCTTAAAGTGAAAACTTCTTTAGGCTCATTGGGCATTTTCGAGATGGGAAAAATCATTGAACTCTCGCCACTGTTAATGTAACTGATACCTCTGTTTGAGTTTACACTTCTGATGTCACTCATGGGAACGTTAACTACTAAGGTCTTACTTTTTTATTTCGTTTCGTTTTTCGTGTTTTTTTTTTGTTTTTTTTTTTTATTTTCATCTCAATACTTATGTACACAGTTACCAGTTAAGTTTTACTTACAGTCTGATGAATGTCTGGTATAATTGTGTTTCGGAGTTTTACACATTTTCTGAAAAGCGCTATCTTCTCGTACCAACAAAACGTCTTATAAAAAAGACGAGCATCTACTATTGCAGTTGAAATATCTTGCTGCACGTGGTGCAATAAAATGAGAAAATAGACCTCATGTTTTCTGTCGCACTTCAAAGGACTTTGTGGGCAGGCCTGCCGGGCAAGAATTGACTAAAAGTTATTTGACGCAAGGCATTAAGGGAATTTCAAAAGGTAACAAGCAAAGACAATGGAACCATGGAAGAGTAACAGAACGCTCAAAGAGTTTCCATTGTCTGCCGAGATATTAATAAACGGGAACTGCCGAGCGCCCGATGTTCGATAACTGCTGATCATTTTTAGGTTTATTGGAAAAATCTTTATGCTAGTGCACTGAATTTACCGGCTATTTAACTTTTACTGCTTTTTTGTCTCATAATCGTCAGCGTTGTTCTTTGCTATCATCGTTTTTAAATTAGCGTCGTAGATAAAAAGCTTGTTAACAGTTGAAGGACTCAGTTGAAGGATTGAAGGGATATATAGGGATATACCATAGGATAGGGATTGTAACCATGACTGTGATGTGCTACTTGACTTCGCAGCCATATGATCAAATTACCATTGAAATATCCAACACTATTCGATCATATGGCTTAGTATTTTGATGATATGGTTGCAACATAGATATAATATCCTTTGACTGGATAGTCAAACCACTGCCTAATGACTTCTGTTTCAATTACCCGTTCGCAATTTTTTTGTTTTCAAAGTTTTCAGAACAAAACAACTTATTTTTCTATGAAACTTGTTCAATACTTAATTGACAGAGCTATCGACAGAATGCAAAAAAATCCTAGACCACGTGTCTAGGATTTTTTTGCATTCTGCCCGGATGGGTATTTTGGCATGAAGCATGAAGTATATTGTATCTCCATTGTTATTAAATGTTGCCATAATGAGGCTTAAGAACCTCGGAAGTTCTGCATCTGCTAAGGGCAGGCGTATTATTTGACACCAGTCCGTGATCGCGTAAGAAAACGTATTCATCGTTATTGTAATCGTTTATGAATTCATCCGGCTGATTAACGTCAGCCAATTGGGCCTCATTTATCTCGTAATTTTAAGCAATATTTTTTCATAATAACTGTTTAAAGAATTAAGTCTATACTATTGTTATTTTTACTAAAGAAAGCTTAGCTAAATACATGGTTCCCCCATCATGGTCACTAGTTGGCGACTAGATGGTGTGAGATTTTACTCCTTCAGCCATTCAGTCATCGATCTAGTGCTAAAATATCTCGCAAGTTGAGCATATAATGTCGCAAACGAGCGCGGAACGTAAAAGCTGTGACCGGGCGGAAAATATCACCTGTCGTATTCAATATGCGGAGATTTTCTCACTCGGATATTACTCGAGCTGCTCTTATCTTTCTAGGTTATAATATACTGCTCTGTGTAAAGGTCTAGTCAAACAGCGGACAGGGCGCGAGATATTTTGTCAAGTCTCTTTCCCCCTTATTAATAAACGTGGAATAAATATGGAGTAAACTAAACTCTGTTTTGTCGTTTTTCTTCAAATATCAACTTCCACGTGACAGATAAAGACAAAACAGAGTTTAACTATTCCGTCTTTGTTCTTTATTAATAATGGAGTCAATGTCTGACAATTTCTTCGGCTACAGTGGCGCCCAATAACTGCTTCGTGGGAACTGCGATGGTACATGTGTCATGGACGAAGAGCCTACAACCTGGTTAGTTTTTTTACATTACATTTTAGTACTTGACAGCGGTCTCACCTGATGATGATGATGCAGCCGAATATGTTAACATACTAACTTGAAAGCATTGATACGAACCTAAGGATGAGCCCATTTGAACATTTAGGGCGGTGAGCTTCGTCGATTCTTTCCAGACGTGGCCGGGCGACTCGAGGCGACTTGGGTCGTCCCGGATTATCAGACCTCGCAGATGCTGACGGGGCACGGTCGCTTTCGGAAGCGCCTGCATGACATGTGTCTGGTCGAGACTGGCGAGTGCTTCTGCGGACTGGCGGAGGAGAACCTCCACCATGTCTTGTGGGAGTGCCCCTTATACGAGGACCTCCGGTGCGTACTGCTAGACGGGATCGTATGCGAAGTTTCTGGCCCAGTTTATTATCAGGATCTCGTGGGTTCGGCGGCCAACTTCGGAAAGCTACGGGAATTCGCGCACGCATGGCATAAGAGGCGGAGCGGCTTGGAGTGACACAGAGACTTATTTGCTACGGACAGCGACGGCGCGAGGCGAGTCCGTTTTTTGTATCGTCCTGCCCCAGAATGGGGAGAGTGGGCACATAGGGACAAGGAGCGAGAGGAAACAACTTGTAGGGAGTCAAGAAGGCGCCCCGGGAACACGCCAAGAGCAAGTACCGAACGGGCGCCCTCCCGCGATTCGGCCCCCATAACCGCGAGGTTGATTGGGCCATGGGTGGTGGAGGGTTGAACATTTTACCACAAACGTGGTAAAACGTTGTGGAAACGCGAGTGTGGACTAATAACATGTGAAGTGAAGTGTGGCATGGATCGTGGTCCATAAACGATACTGCGGTACTAAACTAATTCCATCAAAACAAACTTTTTTGACACCAGTAAACCATAAATATGGCTGACGGCTTACTAATGACGCTGTCGGTGCCAAAAAAAAATCTTTAGCACCGGTAAAGTGGAGAAACTTCTCCCAGTCCTTCGCCTCCAGGATATAGGTCTATTTAAAAACCTCACTTTCTTGTTAAGGTATGAACCCTTCTTGCCTGAATCCAATTCCTCCTTGATCAGTTGTTTGTGGATCAGCGCTACTTACATATTTATAGTTCCTAAGTGCGATATTGATTTTACATACTATTTTCATGTAATGAATGAATGGTTTTTTCTGCAATCCACAGCAATATACTACACATATTCCATTTAGGTAGCTATATCCGATAGCGTGTTTGCCATGCGTGACCGTTGGTTTTTCTAAGAACGCATTATAGTACACAAGCAGATGCCCGCGGCTTCGCTTACGTCAAATATTGTCCTCCCTAGGGCTTGAATTTACAGAACTTCTATCGTACTTTCTTTTATCTATCAGTTATTCCTTCTATCTATCAGTACTGGTACTGTAATCATACCTAAAGGGCTAGTACAGGTTTTTGTACGAATTTCGAGACGACTCGCATCGCACAAACAAATCGAATTCCTCCATGAGTCCATACATTTACAGTCAGCGCCATCTATTGACAGCTGCATGTCAGCGACTGTTCATAGATGCGAGTTGACTCGAAATTCGTATAGAAACTTGTACTAACTCTAGTGATTAGTGATAGTTAAGTGACGTGTTATTGTACTATCTTGGAAACCCTATGAATTGTGATCAACCCCCAGCAGTTTCTTCATAGAAACGTGCTGGAACGCTAAAACGTTTTTAGCTGCAGGTCCTGTCTGGTGGGAGCCTTCCTGATTTTGTTTTCGCTTTTCCTTAATTTAGCTTTCTGGTGCAATGCTATGTAGCAACTGTAGTCTGTAAAGGGACTTTTAGCCCTTCCGATTTGTTAGGTACATACTATAGTCTATTATAATAACATCGTTAGCTGTATCGTCGATTACCTTCACGCGAGATTTCAGCCAAGTACTAACTTGAAGGGAATAACAACTCGGTAACTCCTGAGTCGATCTCTTTGTACCTATAATCAGACACAGTACAGTAGTACTCTTTGTACCTATAACGATACACAGACTTGTATACTAAAGACAGGGCGAACAGCGCGAAAAAATGTCGCCAGTTTATGGGTGTCATTAGTACCAACAGTATAAGGCCACGCGGTAGTTCGGTCAGCGGCGGCGGCGGTATTTTGACAGATGACGCTTGTATGAAGAAGGTTTTTTTATCTATTTTTTTGTATAATATGATCGCGCAGTTTGCGCTATGCAAGTTATGCCCGCAGGTTACTAAGTATATTACCTTTCCGTAGGTATAAGGTGGGGTAATGCGAATAACGCAGACTAAGCACGCGACCAGAATAAATGGGCTAGACGCTAGATATACCCTCTATTCTTAGGTACCCTCCTTAGGGCTTTTCGTTCTCGTAAATAATATAATAAACATGAGGGTAACTTGATAAGAGAATAATGTTATATTATGTAGATTAACTTGATAAAGGTTTACTTTACGTCGAACTTATATTTTCTCTCTTTTAGGAATTTAAGTGCTAATTTTCGCCTCTGGGACTTATGGATGCGAGGTAAGATCAAATTCAAAAACATCTTCAAAAACTTTACCAGTTTAGTGTCTCTTTCCACTGGTGACTATCTCTTACTAGACTAGATTCACAGTTACCCCGCTAAATTCACGTTATTTTTTTTTTAAAGGATTTCTCAGGATAGTGCTGGCAAATCCTGATAATAAAATACGTGGGTTCATGAACATTAAGTTTATAAATTAACGACACTTTTAGCAGATTTATCTATGCCCTTCCTAATGAATCCTAGTACGTCGAAAGAGATAAAGTTACGCAATAGAAAGAGAGCACAACTTTAGGTGCATAGCTGAGGTGATGCCAACTGCCAGGCGTTGTTGTGAATTGAATTGCACTTTCTTTTGTCAGCGCTAGGGTCGCTATTTCTTTAAATCATCTAGCGGAATGAATCTTCCATACCGTTAGGTACTATTATTCCGTGTATAGTTGGAATGAATTCTCAATCTGACCGAGGACCTCTAGCGTCAACGCCACAGAGCGTTAGCTGCCACAAAATCATCATCTGCGGTCAAAATAACCAAATTTTACGGCGTTGTAAAAATAATACGGTATGGTTAGTACAGTTTTTTTACGAATTTCGAGTCGATTCGCATCGCACAGAGGAATCGAATTCCTCCATACATTTACGGCTAGCGCCATCTATGGACAGTCACTAACATTTGACTTTCGATACCATCTATCGAAAGTCAAATGTTAGTGACTGTCCATAGATGGCGCTGGCTGTAAATGTATGGAGGAATTCGATTCGTTTGTACGATGCGGGTTGACTCTTTCGTACAAAAATCTGTACTAACCCCTGTGGAAAAAAACTCGTACGCCGCATTGAACGTTATTAGTCGTTAAAACATTTTGATTGCACCGCGTACGTCCGTTTGTTACGCTTTGTTTACTTCAGCGGCCGCCTGTGTGTTACACAGGAATCATGGGTTCACTAGTCCGACTCGCTATTTGTGGATCTTTGTTGTAGTGAATAAAAGGAACTAATATTATTAACTGTTTCGGAGATCACTACGTGGGTACATTAAATTTATTCAACCGTATTGTTTGAGAAAAAGAAGTTTTCATCTCACCCGCTCGGAAAAGCGATCTTTAATACCCGAAATGCGGGCGGGAAATGCTATTGACACTCGGCCCAAAATTCCACTTTGCGCCCTTGCATAACAAATAACTATTTTCACAATGGACGATAACGGTATAACTAACATATAAAACCCAAAAAATACGCTAATCATTTCAGCAGAAGGTAATTCTCGTCTATTTATATTGAATGGGAGCATGCGTTATTTTGCAGAAATCCATAATTAGTATAGGACAGATTAATTTGTTTTGCTTTAATCCGCTACTTGAAAGAATTTTGTATGTTCAGGATATGTTGACTTTACAATGTGAAATCGTAGAGAATGTCTTGGTGTCGGGACGAAACGTGCGTCGAAGAGAGTGTTAGGAAATTGTCTGTGGTCTTTCATGTGGGCTGTGTTCCTGCTTAAGGTACCATGCAAAATATTTTCAAGTAGCGGATTATAGCTAAACAAATTAATTTGTCCTACAGCCTACTGCTCGTCTATCTACTCATATCTTTTCATTCTGAACGGGTTCGGTTATAGCTGGCCAAGTTAAGATTTTCAAACATTATCGAAAACTCTAACGCATGCAGAACTTCCGCCATGAAATTTGACATCACTTTGCTTTTATTTTATAGAAAACAAAGAAAGGTACAATAAGTGTCACCATAAACGGTCAAAATGGTTTTTTTATAACCGGCAGTTTTTAGTAATTATGTTAGGTAAAACGTTGTTTTTCTGTTATATTCTTCCGCAACGCTGCATGTCGCATCCATCAAAGCATTCTTATAAGAGTGAGAAGGACAAAAATAAAATCAGTAATCAATAATATCCTCTTAATTTCAAATCTCATAAAGTGAAAATGATTGGGAAAATAAATTTTCGTATAAGAATCGGTAGAGAATCTAAGAATCTGGATTGCGATGAAAACACTCTACAATGGCCTATATAATAAACCAGTGCCACAATGCAAGTCGGCAGCAAGCGGCTTTGTTTCACTCGCAGTCTCGAGACGCTTGGCTGCTGAAGAAGCACGTCGTTTTGTGCCGAGATTTCTACACAAATGTCTTTGACAGCCTTTAATTGCATACAAGTATTTTTAACTATTAACTAAGCAATAATTTTAAAAGCATGGTGGAAAAGTCAATTAAAATATTGTTGTTTTGTATTATTCTTACGCATTCGCACCTGTCAACTATGGGTACTACGTCTATTATGATGAATATTATTTTCTACAAAAGCCTGTTTAGAAACAATCTCACAATGCGAGTAACTTTTCTTTCAATCCGTCATGAGATGCTTTGCGAAGCTAGGTTGTTTCTTGCTAAGAATTTTATGTATGCAAACTTTGACGGCCCACCAATTTACGCATGTATTTTTTTCAAAATTATAGTAGCTGTTGATAAAACTTTAAAAATACTCAAATGTATAAAAATATATAAAAAGTATAAAAATGTAAAAAAAATGCTGACCAATTCGCAAAAATATGCGAGTGAATTGTGACAAAGAAACCATATAGGTCCAAGAGGGAGCCCTCGACTTCAAAAGTGCAGCAAAAAATACTTTGCCCAAATTGGCAAACCCGAGCCATCGCTATACTATTTTTCACACTAGCATTCGCGTACCATACAAGTTTAAATTGACACATTCACACTACAAAAAAAGTTGCCGCACTCACGGAGCTGTCGTTGTTAGGTAGGGCTCTATCTTGCCGTACTCTCGGAGCACGAGCGACGACGTACTATAAATCTATGAAAGAAACCTTAAATAAATGTCAGAATGCAAGTCCCTCACATTTTGAGAGAAAAAAGTTTCACCATCCAAGTCCGTAGCAACTAGCAAACGGCGTTGTTTCAGATCGCGCCGTCTCAAAACGCTTCGCTGCGAGAAGTGCGTCGTTTTGTGCCAACTTTCTCTAAGCACAAAGCAAATGTGACTGACAGACTGATCTATCTACACAAAGCTCAAAAGGCTCGATGAGTTGAGCTGATAGGCAGATCGATACCTATCGTGAGTTAGCCATCAGCTAACAATGTATTTTTGAAAATTAAAATATTTTCTTTACTGATGCTTATGTACTACATATTATTATCAATAACATCTTTTATAGAAATTCTAATACATATATATACTAGCTGACCTGGCAAACGTTGTTTTGCCCTTAGGGGTACTAAAAATAGATAAATTGAGATTTAAACTATCCTATCTCTCAAGTTGGATCGAACTGCACATGGTGTGCGAATTTTATTATAATCGGTTAAGTGGTTTAGGAGTCCATTGAGGACAAACATTGTGACACGAGATTTATATATATTAAGAAGAAAGATATGTTTCGTAAACTTAGTTTTTAAGTCGTTAAATAGTTATATGTACCTACTTGACCTTTCATAAGTGCTCACAAGTAGTGGCCTATATGAAATAAATGATTTGAATCTTTGAATCTTTGAATCTCGGTAGCGGCTCTAACGATTTTGATAAAATATTTGGTATGAAGTTTTACGTCGTTTTATCTTTTCGAGAAAAAATGAATCGCAAAATGTGTAAGTAAGCGCATAACTCAACAACGCCTGGACTTATTTGGATAATTCTTTTTATTTTAATGTTCGTTGAAGTTCAAGGATGGTTGTTCCCCCCCCTTCTCCCCCCCCCCCTTTTTTTTCCACAAGACGAAGTCTGTCGGGTCCGCTAGTTTCTCATAAAAATAAGCAAAGCTTGGTCACCCAAGTACTAGTAATAAAAAGAAGACAAACTTTTTTGGTTTTGGTATGGTTTTGGTGCTACCATTTTATTTAGAAACTATTTTGCGGGAGTGCGGCCGACTCGCTTTTGGCCGGTTTTTGAAACTAACATTGAAGATAGTATCATATTCATAAAATACTATTTCACTGTGTTGTTTTGAAATATTTATATGAACAAGAAAATAATACACTATTTAAATAACAAACTATGGAGTGTATGAATATCCCACGTTATTTTGGCGGTGGGGTATATTAGACGATGAATCTCGTAATATCATAAATTCCACCCACACACATTATTATTGTATCAGTTGTCCAGTTAGTGGCCAACGCTTGTTGTTCTTCCGCGTTTATTGTTTTCTATGAGCCAACAATTGTGTGAAGGACAATTGGGATTTGGGACGCATTTAACGATACCCCATATCTTGTCTAATACGATAAGTAGAGTTGTTGTTGGAAAGTATGCAGAAACACGCTTTTTACACGACTGCCTTTTACAAAAGAGGAGTGTAATGTTCATACTCGTGTGCATGTATGTGAGTTTCTATATTTACAGGACTACTCAAAACCAGGGGTGTAATGTTTTTAGGGTTCATGTAGTTATGTATGTGAGAGTCTTTATTGCAACCTTAACTTCTGAGCAACTGAATTTTGGACATTTAGTGTATCGTTAGAATCCTCACGTCATTCCGAGTAACATAGGCAATATTTTTTTTGGAAAACTTGTTTTATCACAGGGCAGTCGTGTTGTTTTTAATTTGTTAGTTAAATTATTGAGTTTGCTGTAGTCGGTTAAATTGTGAAATTACAATCAACCATTTGTAATTGAATCACAAACTGTACAGACTACAAATGAAGTCAAATCAAAATCTTATGAAAAGACAGATTTTACCACCACGGTCGGAAAGTAGTTTTTCACCGAGAAGAATGTATAAGAAACTCGGCACTTATTCTTTAAAAATTAATTACTTATGCCTTTAGAATTTTATATATTTATTAATATATAAAAAACCGGCCAAGTGCGAGTCGGACTCGCGCACCGAGGGTTCCATACTATTAAAGAAGTAAAACCTTTTGTTCATGAATTTACGAGTATAAGTTACATGTAGGTACTTTTGTTGGCCAACCGCAAACCTAACTTTGTTTTTGGTGGTTTATTATTATTATTAAAAAAGTATTAAAGTTAGGGAGTTAATTTTATTTTTCCTGTAAAATCCTATACCTTTAAACGAGCAATTCTTGTATATATATTTCTATATAATCTGGATCTCGGCAACGGCTCCAACGATTTTCATGAAATTTAGTATACAGGGGGTTTTGGGGGCGATAAATCGATCTAGCTAGGATTCATTTTTATAAAATGTCGAATTTACCAAAAAAATAATAAAATATGATTTCTGCTGCCATCTATTAGCCAGTAGTTAAACTACCGAGCGAAGCACTCCTGCAGCTGCCATCTATTAGCCAGTAGTTAAGGGAGATGGGTACCATCTGGGCGCGAAAATTCAAATTTTATTTAGTTTTTCGCTCATAGTGGGCTAATTATACATTCAAGGCTAAAATGGCAATGTGTTTTGCGGGCACAACGTTTATGCATCTACATGTTTTTAACAAAAACTCTGCTCAACAATACTCATTTACTTCATATTGGTTCCCGATAGCTCGAAATCTTTGAAACTGCAAAAAATTATCTTTCGGGAACCAATATGAGATGAGTGGGAACTTTCGAGCAAAGTTTCTATTAAAAACATGTAGATGCATTGAAAGTAGGCCCGCAAAATGCATAGTCATAAATCTTCAATGTGTAGTTTGTCTAAGATTTGCGAAAAACTAAATAAAATTTGAATTTCGCGGGCTGGTAGGGCCGCAACACCTTAAACTACCGAGCGAAGCTCGGTCACCCAGATATTATACATTAATGTCTATTGATTATAATTATTTCAGATTTTTTAATCGATAAACTTCGGAGATAAGGGGGTGGGGAACGGTATTTTTTTCGACAGTTTGCTCAATAAATCAAAAACTATCGGGCATAAAAATAAATAAAAATCGGTTTTAGAATATACAAGTAACGCCCTTTCATATGATGTCCCACTCAATATTGTTATCTCATTTTGAAATTTTTAAGTCCCGGTTTTCCCCCCTTTTTAAACACCTGAACAGAACCTGATACTTCCAAGGTCTTTGTGATTTAATTATTTATTTATTGCAGTATAGTAAGTTAGAAGATATTATTTAACAGATTAGAAGAAGAGAAGCTTAGTCTAAAACTATCTGCGGGATCATATTGTGATATAGTATTTAGTCAAGAAACTATATTCATATTGCGTGATTTAAGACAATGTAGACGTGTTTCTTTTAAAACAACACTATTAATAGAAATCATTTGCAGGGTCTTAAGAAAATCCTGAAAGTATAAACTTTCATTCATATTACTAAAGATCACGTAAGCAGTGTGTTGTTTTGAAATAAACGGTAAAATTGCAGCTTTATTTTGCTTTCAGAGTTTATTACGCGAGCTTGTAGTATGTATGTGCAATATGCATGCAACTCTATATAGCTAACTGTTTTGTTTGTTGGTTTGTCTTTCAATTACCCCAGGAAGGATAAAGAGCGCTTTTTTTGCACGTGAATTGGCCTATTTCTAGTTTTTATTAGTCTAATTGAAGTAAGTTTTTTTTACGCTATACAAATTAGTACTTGACTGCGATCTCACCTGATGGTAAGTGATGATGCAGTCAAAGATGTAAGCGTACTAACTTGGAAGGGGTAAGTTATGTCACCCCAACGGTTTCTACACAGCATCGTACCGGAACGCTAAATCGCTTGGCGGTACGTATTTGCTGGTAGGGTGGTAACTAGCCACGGCCAAAGCCTCCCACCAGACCAGAACTGAGCCAATTTAGAAATTATAAAATTCCAAAGTGACCCGTGGCGGGAATCGAACCCGCGAACTCCCACTCGAATCCGAGCGTGCGTCCCTTGCGCCACGGAGGTAGTCAAAAGTAAATGTGTGTGTGTGTGTGTGTGTGTTAAGTAAGTTATCTAATGTGAACATACGATTGTAGTTTCTGTAGCATAAAATCGAATCAAAAAAGGATTTTATTAATGCGATAATTACGAATCAGACTCCCGATTCGATTTATTTTTTCAACCGACTTCAAAAAAGGTGGAGGTTCTCAATTTGACTGTATGTTTTTTTATGTTTGTTACCTCATAACTTTTGACTGGGTGAATCGATTATGTTAATTCTTTTTTTATTAAAAAACGATAGAAGGATATACTCAACAGTAGTTTAATGAGAGTTGAAGTCGGTTTTTTGTTAGTTAATTATTTAATTATACTTTATTACTATGTAGGTACAGAAAAGCAAGTAAACGTACAATTACTTATAGCTAAATCGGGGCCCAAAAAATGGCTAAGGTAAAAAGCTATAAATTAATAAGAAAATCTGAAAAATATATTGTCCACTTTTTTTTTTGAATTTTCGTTCATTTTGGACAGAATTATGAACGTCGAGAATTTCAATGCACGCTGTAATTGGACAACAGAACACCCGGGTATTGCTTTTGCAAACATTAAATATTGTGTTTCCAATAAAAAGTGACACAATTCGAGTTGAATCGTTTTTGCGTGATTAAATTATTTAGATATAATATTACGTGTTTTGACGTGAATAATTTTCACTGAAAGTAAAAATAAGTAAAGGATTTAGAACTAAGCCTTTCTTGGAGTTATGTGCTTGTCTAGGAACATCCTATGGTGCCTTGATATGAAAGAAGGAGCCGTCTTCTTCCATATAAGGGGTCTGAATGCGTAAGAAAAACGCATTTACAGTTATCGCAATCGTTAGAATCTGCTCCCCGATTGGCTGACGCAATTCAGCCAATTGGCAGGCAAATTTTTTTCCGATTATGATGACGATGAATACGTTTTTCTTATACAATCTTGAGGCGGGCCGGTATGAAATTGTGCGTGCATGAAAATACCCTAAAGTTAAACATTTAACTCCCTAATGAGTATGGGTGAGCCGAATGAACTATCGCTTCGAAATTAAAATTCAAAAATATACTTTCACATAGGCCTAAGTTATATCTAAGCGTGTTTGACTCTACCGGCACGTTCAGAAAGCTATTGCGTTTTATGGTGCGCATGTCTATAATTGAGGGCGGGTAAAAGTGGGGGTAATTAGAGTACTTTAAACCTTCTCGAATCAGAACAGGCATTCAGACAGGCGTAGGTAATCAGGCACTCGAGTGAAGCGGCGCGTCAAGTGTAGCATGTATACGACACATTGGGCGGGCGCCAAGCTTGCTACTTGGCCATGTTAAAAACCCCGTCTTTCTTCTAAACTTTATTCATTTGTAACACACTGTTATTGTTCAGTGGATTCATCCCTTATCGATGTCTAAAATCTTTAATCTCTGTACCGAATCGCTCCAGCCATTGCACTAGCGGTTTGTTTGGTTTTAGCGTCTAAAAATAGATCTATCCATCCTATTAAAATACCTGTGGAAAGGGATAGTGCGATTTCTACAGACTAGTGTTATGCCTTTTCACAGAGACCGTTGTGAAAGAGTTAGTAGCTGTACATTACAATAATTGTTTATGAAAGATTTCCATAGTTTCAAACTCAATCATACTGATGATGGAAACATGAAAATATGATGGAAATATGTTATGCCTATGTGAAATAAAGATATTTTGAGTTGGAGTTTTAGTTTAACCTCTGCCTCAACTGGTAATAGGGAGCCAGTTAACGCGGCAAATGTTGTTTTGTTATTCAAATTCAGCCGATTTAGAGTTGGGTTACAAACGAGAATTTTATATATTTGAAGCACAGTATAGGTCCGGCAGCCTTTTAAGTCCAAATTATAATATCACTTACACAAAAGGTAGAACCTCACTTGAAATTAAAGATGCTAATGTAGTAAGTAAAACTGGCATGTGGCCAGAATACGTTGTAAATGTACAGGTTATTTTATTTTCCGCTCTCGGTAAAAAGTGCCGACTCGACAGTTATGTCAGAGATACGTCCATTTAATATTCGGCCCAATTTTTGGCGTAACTATAAAAGTGGGGTAAATTCAATTTTCGTCAGTGAATATTTCCATAGTTTCTTTTATACAGGTGAGTGTTTAAACGTAGGGATGGGTATATCAGAGTGAGGTATAGCTGAAAAACAGTGAAAGCCTAATGAATAATAAAAATATCGGATTCTTAGGTCCATAGTTTCGCTACCGGTAGCCGTAGGCCCCAGAATTTTCGTTGATTAATTATGCGCTCAAGTCATACATTAAGTCTCCTTCTCTGTTCTCTTGTTATATCATAGGCTCAAGTATTTAGAAAGCCTTCATGTTTAAATCTTCTCAAATAAGTATTATATTTTCAAAGGCGTTTAAAGTCCACTAATCTGTACACTTTGTTCCTTACATTTTGTTGTCTGAAACAGCCTGAATTATATTATTGGCCGCGACAATTTCAAATAATGTACAGAAAAATAAAGATTTCAAACTTTCCTTGGTACAGAACCCTCAGCATATAAGCCCATCGCACTTGGCTGATATTTCTATTGTCTTTCACACCCGCTTTATTGGATTTTTTTGGCAAATAGCCGATGATTTGCAACATGCTAGCACAAAAGGCGATGACACCTCATCCATTAGAGTGGGTCCAATATGCGGGGCGTGATTCGTAAAGGCCTGCGTATATGTTAGTAGTCTCAATGCCTGCGGAGACTAATGACAGATTGGGATACTATTTCGTGTGTCCATATGAACCGGTTACTACAACCCTATCGGCCACGTAACTATTGAACATGGCGCTAAAGAACAAAATGTTAAATAAAAAGATTTTAACAGTTAAAGTCTTGTGTTATCAATGTTAATCAACGGTTAAACAAGACGTAGCATGAGCGTCAAATATTTTTTTAAACTTCCTATGTAGGTTACCTTTAAACGTGGATATGAGTAGACAGTTTAAGTTAATATTGATAATTAATTAATTCAGAAGTAATAGAACTGGAACAAACCGCGTTAGCTTTGAGTAGATATTTTACTTATTTTTTGTAAATCAATTTTGAATATGATATTATTGCTAAAGTATTTCTACTAAGAAGTTATAAAGCTCAGACAGATTACAATTTATAATCCTCCTGTACATAATATCTGCCAACAGTTAACCTGGCTGAAATTTAAGATTTAACAGATAGTACTCTATATAAGTATTTCTACTATAGGACTGCAAGACACCGAGAGCGGTGGCATTCTTATGTGGTTGACATCCAACAAACTCGCACGAAACGTTTTTCTTCCACGTTTCTGATACGAACCGCTAAGGTATGGAGCACCCTTCCAGCATCCGTGTTTCAAGCCAAGTACAATCTGGGTGCCTTCAAGAAAAGAGTGAATAGGCATTTTCTAGGCAAACGCGCTCCAACCTAGACCTCATCATTGCTTTCCATCAGGCATGATTGTCGTCAAGCGCAAGCCTATCTACAATAAAAAAAAAATTAGTGGCTGTTGGAATCAAATTTTGTCTTGAGGCCCTGTTCCATGGCGCACAATACAACTGACACACAAACACACAAAAAGGCAAGAGTATGTTACAATACATTCAAACCACCCAAGTTAACTCCAAATTCATTAATTTTGTATAACTTGGCCCGTGTGTAGGGGTAGGTAAATAAGAGAACTTGCTAACATATAAGAAATAACAAGTATTTTCACGTTCAGTGAACCTATTTATCAAGCCGTCATTTACACGTACCCGTAACAAGTTCAACAGCTAGTTCCTGAGAGCAAATGGTTTATGAACAAAGTGAAACAAAAATAAAATAATGTACATCCTCGTAAACTTAGTTTTCAAGTCGTTAAATAGTTATCACTATTAATAAGCATATGTACCTACTTAATTATTTTAACTGACATTTCATAGGTGCTAACAAGTAATGGCCTATATGAAATAAATGATTTGAATCTTGAATCTTTGGTTGTTTACATTAACATTAGGAACTTTTGTTCTACGACTTTACAAAATTCAGTATTATTTTATTGCATACAAAAAAATGTTGCAATTTCGCGCCGCGGTTCGCGCCGTCTTTGCTTGTCGATGTTACATTACAGTACAGAGTAGGAATAAGTCGTTAGAATAAGAATAAGTTGTTAGTTTTAATGTAAACAAATACGTATATTATGAGTGTGAGAGGTAAGGCTTGCATGGTGACAGCGGATAGGAGTGAATGGAAAAACAAGAAAATGTGTAATGCCGACTACTCATAATGTGAGAAAATGGCGAAGATGAAAAAAATAAATAAACAAAAGGTTCTGAGTTAAAAAAAACCCTAAGAAAACTTTTTGAAAAGTACCACGAATCTTGCAAGTAGTACTAGTATGTCAACGTTGAAATTATTTAATCCGTATTACAATTATGTTTGGGGGGTGTTGCTGCGCGCGTCCGTAGGATTTACCATCTCATCCTCTTAGAGACTCACCCTACACGTGCCCCCTGGGTGGTGCCAAACGCGCAGCGACGATATTTTCGGGTGGTAGACGATAGAACTTGAATCAAAAGTGGTTTTCAGTGGCCAAAGGAATAGTTCCTAAAAAGACTGATGCGGAAGGATCTGGGAGCCCACCGCATTATTATTCCCAAGAAAACCCCAACCCCGTATGACAGCAAAGGAAATCGAGACACGAATGTTGGACGGCCCGACTAACGCTCGGCGTCATCCGGTACCCGGGCTGGATGATGGGAAATATGCGACCGAAGCTGCCGGAGAGGTGTCTCGTCAGGCCTCTCTGGATGTGAATATTACTGGCGGCGGGAAACAAGCTTCGTGCAACACCTCAATACGAGCACAACACCGTATTGCCACCTGGAATGTCAGAGGTCTTCTAGGACCAGGAAAATTAAGCATCGTGGAAAAAGAAATGGAGTTACACAATCTCTCTATACTAGGCGTCAGCGAAACACATATGCGCGGTCAAGGCCATTTTAGGACAATCTCGGGAAACACTCTGTACTTCTCTGGATCAGAAGACTCAAGCCACCATGGCGTTGGAATCCTACTACCTCCTAAAATTAACCAACATGTTCTGGGATATAACCCCATATCTGATAGAGTTATATCACTTAAACTCAGTACTAGGCCTTGTATCCTCAACATTATCCAGGTTTATGCCCCTACTTCGCAGGCCTCAGAAGACGACGTTGACAACTTTTATAGCACACTTGAAACAGCACTTGACAAAATACCAAGCCGTGAAATAACTGTCATTATTGGTGATTGGAACGCGAAAGTAGGTAGTACAATCGAAGATGAGCATATAAGGAAAATAGTTGGTAGGTATGGGCTCGGAGTTCGAAATGAAAGAGGCACAAAACTAATAGAATTTTGTATTGGTAAGAATTTAACCATACTTAACACATGCTTCCAACACCACCCACGTCGGCTATACACTTGGAAGTCACCAGGGGATAGATTTAGAAACCAGATAGACTACATCCTTATTGACTCTAGATGGAGATCTTCTATCTCAAACACAAAGACCTTTCCTGGAGCAGAGTGTGGTTCCGATCACAACCTTCTTGTGGCTGATTTTGCTCTTCGGCTAAAAGCACCCAAAAAGCGAATACAACCTATGAAACAACTTAAAACCTCAGAGCGATTTTTATTCCAAAGCATTTTGGAAGATAAACTTAAGAGCCATCCTTTACCCCAATCTGATGCAAATTCACTTTGGGAAGCTCTCAAAACACACATCATAAACACGCTAACTGATATCTCAAAATCAAGAAAGACCAAACCTAAGAAACAACAATGGCTAAGCGAAACTACTTGGGACCTGATAGATAAAAGGAAGGCAATTAAAGTGAGAGGACTGCAGGATCCAAAAGTGATGGAAGATTACGCTAGTATATGTAAAGAGATCATTAAGAGATGTCGAGAAGACAAGGATAAATTCATACAAGGCATATGCAGCGAAATCGAACTTCACTCTAAAAAATTCGAGACTTCAGATCTGTTCAAGAAAGTCAGACTCTTATCTAAACAGTTCAAACCGAGAACATGGGTCATAGATGATTCTGAAGGTAATCCTATAAATGAACTCGACGCTATAGCTGAAAGATGGCGTGTTTATTGCGAGGACCTATATAAAAAATCTACCGAGCCAGAAGCTTCCGAAGTAAATTGTGTTAACATAGAACTGGAGCCTAGCATACTACGATCAGAAGTAATTACAGCTTTAAAATCCTTAAAATCGAGAAAAGCTCCAGGGCCGGATAAAATTACAGCTGAAACACTTACCGCTCTGGGGGACACAGGAATCGACATATTGCACGTGATCTGCAACCTAGTTTGGCGTAACGATGTATGGCCAAAGGACTGGGCCCTTTCTGTCGTGGTCCCTTTACATAAAAACGGGTCAACACGAAAATGTGACCATTACCGTACTTTAGCGCTCATCAGCCATGCCAGCAAAATTCTGCTCTATATTTTAAACAACCGTATCCGATACTATCTGGATTGGCAGATCCCGCAGGAGCAGGCGGGTTTTGTCAAAGGTAAAGGCACCCGCGAACAAATTTTAAACATACGGCAACTAGTGGAAAAGGCTTACGAATTTAACACACCAATGGTCATGTGTTTTGTCGACTATAGTAAGGCTTTTGACTGTGTCGACTGGAGCTGTTTATGGAAGGTTCTTCTAGAACTTGGTGTGCCACAACACCTTGTAACGTTACTTAAGACACTATACCAAGACAGTGTAGGAGTGGTAAGGATAGACGAGACAATCTCCAAACCCTTCAAATTTGGTAAAGGTGTAAGACAAGGGTGTGTCCTCTCTCCCGTCCTCTTCAATATCTACGGGGAATACATTATGAGGCGTGCGCTCGAAGACTGGGAAGGTGGCGTCAGTATCGGTGGAGTAAAACTGACCAACTTAAGATACGCTGATGACACGACGCTCCTAGCAGCGACTGAGGCTGAGATGGCTTCTCTGTTGAGCAGGATGGAGGATATAAGCAAAGAGATGGGTCTTTCCATAAACAGATCCAAAACGAAAGTAATGGTTGTAGATCGTGGTAAAAAACTGGAGCTCACTGGTTCACTAAATCTCGAAATTATAGAGAACTTTATTTACCTGGGTTCCAACATCAGCAACACTGGGTCATGTGAAGTCGAAATTCGAAGGCGTATCGGAATGGCCAAGAGCGCTATGTCTCAGCTGCATAAGACTTGGAGGGACAGACATATTTCTATTAACACCAAAATGCGTCTTGTCCGTGCACTTGTCTTCCCGATTTTTCTATATGCTGCTGAGACATGGACAATTAAAGCAGCTGATCGACAACGCATTGACGCTTTCGAGATGTGGTGCTGGAAAAGGATGCTCCGGATCCCATGGACAGCACATAGAACCAACGCGTCGATCCTGAGACAGCTCAGAATAACAAAAAGGCTATCAACCACTTGCCTGCAGAGGATTCTGGAGTACTTCGGTCACATTGCCCGAAGGGAAGGTGGCAACCTGGAGAAGATGGTTGTCACCGGCAAAATGGAAGGAAAGAGACCTCGAGGACGGAGCCCGATGCGTTGGTCTGATCAAATCCGCACCGCACTCGACACGAACGTCCACGATGCTCTACACGTCGCAGCCAACAGGGCAACATGGCGCGACATTGTCCTAAAGAAAGTCGTCGGTGGAAGGGGTCACGACCCTCAGTAATGAGGATTACGACGCAGAGAGAGATTACAATTATGACATAATGAATTATAGGTAAAAGTAGTAAACAATGAGTTAATAAAGGTCATAAAGCTACATAACCACCGGTCAAACGATAGCGATCTGACCGAATTTTTACCATCCGATGTAGTAGGGCTGGCAACTGTTTTCAAAACAAATACTGGAACGGCAAACGGATGGTACTTGGCGGAAGACTGTTATAAACAATGAAAGACTAAATTATTTAGCTACTAGCTTCGTCCGCTTAAATTCTGTTTACGGGATGTATATCGGTGGGTTATCAGTTATCTCTGTATAGAATTTCCAGGCAATTATGTATTTCCATTACAACAGCTTAATCGGTTCAGTAGTTGTGGCGTGAAGGGGTAATAAACCACACAATACAAACTTTCACCTCTACACAATTCGAATAGGAAATAGGTACCTCTGCAATTTCAGATGTATATTTTTAAAAGTACTACATAAACTTTTTTTAAGTAGGACAGAAATGTTGTGTTGACTCTCCTTTTTGCAAATTTATTTTTTTCAAGTAAATTTCTCTAAGATTATCTGCTGTCGAAGCTAAACTTCCATTAAAATTCTCAAATACTCATCAAATATTAATTAAAGTAAGTAACTAGGTACTTGTTAACTCGTAAGTAACAAAAATTTAAAAAAACCTCCAACTAAAGCTTGTAGCTTTTTTTTTCTACTTAAAACTTAAAAAAAAGCTACAAGTAAAGCTTGTAGTTTTTTTTAAGTTTTAAGTAGCTTTGGGATTAAGGAACCGAATAGTTTCTTATTAATTTTACTTGTGTGACCACGTATTAGGTAAGGACTAATTTCCTTTCCCAAAGTTAACATTGAAAAAAGCAAGTTCTATTTTCTTTATAACGAGTTAGGTTCAATTCAAAAGTTTAGACTCAAACCTATTACAAACCCTTTCGATATTTATTAGTGTTTAAAGCAACTGGCTAATCAATTAGTTTTTAAAACCGCTGGCTATCTATAAAGGCAGGAATGTAAATTTCGTTCTAGTAATATAATCCGGTAGGGGCAACCCTAATTGCACCCAACATGAATAGTTCCCAAACACACGCAAGAAAGTAATTTAATTTACCAACCTGTATCAAAACCATAGGGTTCAGTTCACACACATCCCTACAAAATACGGCCACGGCACTGCAATATTAAAAATTCAACTTAAAAAGAAAACAAAAATCAATCCACACAAACTTTGGTAACACATCGATACACGATACGCCGATTAACTAATCAGCATTATCAATCTGTGCCAACTAAGCTTGTCACTTTTAGAATTCCATTTTTGAATTAGCGTCCGCGGCGTTCGCGGAAAACCGCGCGCGCCTTTCGGCTCTCGTACAGTCACTGACGTATTCCCATCTCCACGCATGCGCACAGACCCCGATACCTAGGTACTAAATACATTTCATTTTGTAATGAACTGTACCACCCTTCTTGCCGGACACCCTCGCGCTTAAAACGTGAAAAATAAAGGTCAAATTCCTCTGGCGCCCTACTTAAAAGGTTACTTTGAAATTGTTAATGTTTTTCAGTCTTAGTCGCTCTTGAGGTTACAATTCATATGAATTTTACTGTACAGAACTGTGGGATTATAGTAGTAGCCTAGGTACGGTTGTTGACACCGTTGGTTATCGTGATACATTATACATTCGCTAAAATTATTTTCTGTGATACAAAGTTCCGACTGAAGCATTAACGGCGGTGAACGTGTCTGTCAAAATTTGTTGATGCAACCGGGCCTGATACCTGAATTTTGCTGAGGTGAAATATTTATGCAATCTAATACAAAAGAACAGCTTCACAATGTTTAACAGTTAACTAAACAGGGTTTAATTCCAGTTTTAACATCTGTTTAAATAATTCTGTCTGTCTTAATTATTACTATAGAAACCCGCCCCAACTTCGCACATATTATTATTATTACCTACTCCTACATATATTATGAAAGATATTTCAAGATCTGTAAAAAAAGAATATCCCCATTACATTTGCATGTATTTCATTATGTGTACCTATATCTCGAATGAGGCAGATTTTTTTCGAATTAACATAAAACCTTACACAAACAAAGCTCTCTCAAGAATAACTCTATCTATGCAAACAACTCGAAAATCTGTTCAGCAGTTTATCGCAAACATTCAGGCCGAACATTTATAATATTTAGATAAGTTTCAAGCATTCCGTTCATCTCACACAGGTCTAGTACCTACACAGATGAAAGCTAGATTTTCTAAAGCTTTGCACTAATGAAATGAATTACAGGATTTAACTGAGTTTGCTAAGTGACGCGACGAGCGTAATTCACCAGATAAATAATTAATTATTATTTAGCGAAACACTATTCCAAAACACAGCCCTCCGCACACGGCTCGTTAGCGTAAGCGTAGCGTAATCCTCGCGTACGACGAGAGCAGTAGGAGCACGAACATTTTCAAACATGTCCGCAGATGAAGTAGTGTTCCAGCAAATCGTAGGAGGCGCAATTGCCAATGGTTTGGCGACCTCCCTTGCGCAGGGGACGCGCGCTCGGAATCGAGTGGGAGATCGCGGGTTCGATTGCCGCCACGGGCCTCGTTGAAATTTTATAATTTCTAAATTGGCTCAGGTCTGGTCAGACTTCGGCCGTGGCTAGTTACCAACCTACCAGCAAAGACGTACCGCCAAGCGATTTAGCGGTCCTGGTGCGATGCTGTGTAGAAACTTTGGGGGTGACTTTACTTACCCACTAAAAAATTATAAATATTATGTCAGTTGACTGTGCGAATATCGCGTGGTCTATTTAGATATCGTTTGTAATATTAAGCATCATGGCTGTTACCCCATCATCCACAATACACAAGGTCGTCCATTTAGACCAGTCTTTCCCAAAGTGGGCAATAACGCCCCCTTGTGGGCGCTGCAGGTCTCAAGGGGGGCGGTAAGAGACCCAGAAAGAAAATGGGGGCGTTGTGTCGAGGCGGGGGGGTGATTTGTAATTTTATTTAGCTAGTAGGCCTCTTAAACAACCTCTTAACTGCAAGAGCTCTCGACTCTCAACAACAACTTGTGAACATCAACTAATATGAATTAAAAGATTGCTCAAACTCGATTCTATATTTCTCTCCGCGTAGTTCATATATCTGTCATATTTTATTGAATATAGAAAAAATGAATCATCATGTCAATCGGTCGCTCCGTTTCGTAATGAAAGTAGACACAAATAAAAAGGCAACAGACACACTTTCGCATTTTAATAGTTATTAGTACTCGTAGATATCTATCATGTTTTAACAAGTTTTTGTTAAATAACCCGAATTGTGCATTCCTGTAGCAGTCGGATGATTCATTGAATACTTGTTCGGACTTGTTGAGTACGATTGAGCGTCGAATGAGATTAACGAGTTTATGCATGTTTGTTTTATTCCTGTCGGTGCGTGCTGCTTAAGCATTTCTATATAAACAATGTAATATTTATTTTATTTTCATTTGTGGTCTCGCGCGTAATAGATGAGCACTACTTACACCTCCTCTACACTACTCGCGAAGTTGAACGTATTTCTCATTGCAAAACAATGTCGGAAGTAAAAAAGAAGAGACGGCAATACTGTGCGGAATATATTAAATTCGGATTTATTGAAAATCCCACAAACCCATCGTCGCCTTTGTGTCTTCTATGTCTAAAAACATTTTCGAATGAAGCAATGAAGCCTTCAAGGCTGCAAGATCATTTGAATAAAATGCATCCAGATAAGAAAGACAAGAATGTAGCATATTTTCAAGACCTAGAGAAGAAGCATAATACACAGCCAAGTGTAGCAAAACTATTTTCGGCGGCTGCTAAGCAAGATGACGACGGACTTCGAGCTTCGTACAATATCTCTTTGTTAATTGCTCAAAAAGGCAAACCACATAACATCGGAGAAGAGTTAATATTGCCAGCAATAAATGAAGTAATAACTACTGTGCTTCATAAACCGGCCGCAGATATTATCCGAAAAATTCCTTTGAGTAATAATTCTGTGCAAAGACGAATTGATGAAATGGCTGAAAACATTGAAGAATCATTGTGCGATCACCTGAGGACAAGTCAATTCTCAATTCAGCTCGATGAGTCCACTTTACCAACTAATGAAGCATTGTTGTTGTCTTACGTGAGGTTTATTAAAGATGAGAAAATATGTGAAGAACTATTATTTGCTAGAAATTTAGAGACCGATACAAAAGGTGAAACCATATTCAATACATTGGAAAAGTTTTGCGATGAGAAAGAGATTCCTTTGAAAAATATTATTTCAGTTGCTACGGATGGCGCTCCGGCTATGACAGGGTGCCATAAAGGCTTCATAGCGTACTTAAAAAATAAAATTCCAGATGTCCTTGGTGTACATTGCGTTATTCATAGACAACATTTAGTTGCTAGAAACTTAAGTGAAAAACTATTTCAATCACTGCAATATGTCATCAAAGCAGTCAATAAAATCCGCAACAGCTCTTTGAATGATAGATTATTTCATCAGCTTTGTGTTACTAATGACGAGGATTTCAACCGTTTGTTGTATCATACTGAAGTTCGTTGGCTATCAAGAGGCAATTGTCTGACTCGATTTTACAACCTGTTTGACTCTGTTATAGAGTTCTTGGAAACTAAAGATACAGAATTGCACGACAAGCTCATAACATCAAAAAATGATATAGCTTACATGACAGACCTGTATAAATTATTCAACGACATGAATCTCCAAATGCAAGGCGATAAACTAAATTTAATTAAAACAAAAAACGTCGTTGCTGCTTTCGCAGCCAAACTGCTTCTACACAAAAAGAATCTGGGCAGACGTGAGTTTCACAATTTTCCAAATTTATCAGTATCATGCAGTAACGACGAATCGTTTGCCTACTGCCAACATTTGGAAAACCTCCACATTGACTTCACCGAACGATACCAGGACATTTTGAACTTGGAAATACCAGACTGGGTGTTGGATCCGTTTTCAAATGTCAACACAGCAATGTCACCTCAGCTGGAAGAAGAACTTATAGAATTGACAACAAACGAGGAAATAAAAATCAAGTTCAAAAATGGTTACCAAGAATTTTGGCTACAAAAACCGATCCCGCAATTGTACCCTGGATTGTGGTCAATCGTTCAACGATTCTTGATAGCATTCCCATCGTCATATTTGTGTGAACGTGGATTTAGTGCTGTGACAACATTGCTTACTAAAAAGCGAAATCGTTTGCTTGTTACCGAACGTGGCGACTTGCGACTGTTCTTGAGTAAATTGGAACCTGATATCAACAAACTTATTAAACAGCATCAGATTCATCCTTCACATTAGTTTTTATATAAGGATTGATTATTTTAGTTATATTTTTAATAAAAGATACTCTGTTTTAATACTATAAAGTTGCGTTTCAATAATCATTCTTATTGGCAGGTGGAGCCCGTAAGAGTTAACTTGAGACCTTAAGCGCCGTTGTATGTTACCTACTGCGCTCAGGTTTCAAGTTGCGGGTTATAGTAAAAGTTTCGTTTAGAATTCTCCGTTAATATACATATATAGGTCACAATAATTAATTAATTCAATTTGAAGTTATAGTGGTTTTTAAATAGGTGAAAAAATGGGGGCGCTAAAAAAATATTTATTCTCAAAGTGGGCAGTAGACAAAATAAGTTTGGGAACCACTGATTTAGACTTTAGTCTAACCAGCTACTTAGCCCAACAGGAGCGGAACTAAGATTAGAATACTGTGCAGATTCCTCACGAACGGGTCAAATCGATTACCTTTTTATTTCGTCGTGAATGATGCGATTGTTCTGAAATACAAAATTTTTGATGGACTCACCTTCTCAAAAATTTCGATACTCAGTGTCAATCGCGCGTGATAACAACAGCTGTGTAATACTGCAAAAATACTTATAGCTTCGACGATGTTACATGTATGCAGCTGATTGGTTAACGAAGGTGCCTACGCGACTCAATTGATGTACTGATTGGTTAATGTTTACATCGATCATGCAGCCAATAGGCACCATTAGCTGGTGATGGTTGCATTGACTGTTGGCCGATATACAATTTTATCACACTCACAATCACACCTCAGTTGTAATTTGATACTTGTCTTATTTATTTGGCGAGGGTTATCTTCTACTTTTATAGTAAGGAGTCTATTTAGAGGTTTACAATAAGAGCCTACAATAAGAAGGCCTCCTCAAAGGCAGTAGAGCTGGTCAGAAAGAAGCTCAGAATCCTGGTAAGGGCACTCACGGGGCATTGTGGTCTGAACAAACATATGTTTAACCTAAAGCTCCGTGACACAGGCATGTGCAGACTCTGCAGTGAGGAGGAGGAAACTCCTTTGCACATACTGTGCAGTTGCCCAGCCCTGACGCACAAGCGTAGCCGACTCATGGGACGGTATATCCTCCGCCCAGAGGAGGTTAAATATACCCCTGCAAAGGACTTCCTGGCGACAACTGGACTTGTAGGGGAATTAATTATAGGCAGCGGCGAGCACAAAAGAAGTGACAGTCAACGTGTTACCGAGAACGAAGGAAGTCCTGCACAGCCGCGACAACAAGAAGATAAGAAGATAGGGGTTTTCTTATATTTAGGGGTCTTTTCCGCTCTTTAGGCTGAGTATTTAGTGGTGAACACGTTAATCATTTCTAAGAGCGGCCACAACATAAGCGTGCGGTCCGTGGAGCTGTGAAGCTGCGAGGTCCCGCGGGAACCTGCGATAATTGCATGCATTCATTTTAGATAGCACACACAGAATACAATATCTACGGGCTGTTTGCGAGAAATAGTATAGATACTTATACTATTATAGAGCCACAAACATAGTATGTGACGCAATGAAGATATCGCTGCTATGGTGGTAATGTTTCGAACACATTGATATATTAAGAAAGGATTTCGGGTAAGCGCTTCGGGTAAGTGTCCGAACCTAATGAATGCCAAAGCGCGAAAAGAGTTCCAAACGCACTTAAGCAAAATTAGGCTGTATAATAATCATTTAAGTCATAAATTATAATGTTTTACTTTGTTTATAAAAATACACATGTGGGCCTCGTTTATATAGGTTTTCTCGGGAGTCGGGACACTTTTATCGCGAATTTTGTATTATACCCGGGGTCCATAGATTTATATGCCAATGTTCGAACATCACTTATTTTTGCTTTAGGCATTATACATAGGTATAAGCAGATAAAACTGTTAAATGAAAATAATAACACAACTTAACGTAAACAACTACGTTACCTACCGAGCACGAGCGAAGCAAAAGCGGAGCCGTCCTCGGCTTCGTCGTTGTAAGTCGTTCGAGGCTTGTAAGTCGGTCCACACTAGACGAATTGTGTTTGGTTCGTGATCGGTTCGTGCTCGATTCGCCTAGTCTAGACCCACCTTCACACTAATAATATAAAACCGAAACATGTATTATAAAATCAACTAAGTGCGGACGACGCCGCGGGTGAATAAAAGTAGGTAAAATGTACAGATAGACGAGTGAGAAAGTAATCTTGTAATTAGTAAAAAATATATACCCTCATAAAGAACTTTGACCAAAGAACTGCAAGTCTGCAATTAGAAAAGAAACTCTGCGACAGTTTTCTGAGACTCCCCGTCGTAAGCTCTAATTTAGTTATGTACAAGCTTTCTTATTCCTCTTTGTACTTAACTTTCTTTCTTTCCTGTCTAATGAAACAACTTGTAATAAAAGTATAGTGCAATGGGCCTAGCGTAATCGGCGACTTTGTGTCGTGATAAAAATGGGAAATGCTTTTCAAAAAACCAACTTCAAATGCCACTACAAAGAGTGAAATAATTTTTATTTAAATTTTAGGTACCTACACCAATTCGAAGTCGGGCAATGTTTCATACAATCCCTAATAGTCCTTCTTACTTACTTGATGTGCGAAGAAATGACGAAGTCATAGACAATCGCCCGACTTCGAATTGGTGTAGGTACCTAAAATTTAAATAAAAATTATTTCACTCTTTGTAGTGGCATTTGAAGTTGGTTTTTTGAAAAGCATTTCCCATTTTTATTTTATACTTTTTAGTGGAAAACAATAAAATGCACAAGGCGTTGTAAAAATACCCAACTTGAGGTGTGTTCATAAAATCTGAAGAGATACATAAAATTTACCAAGATCCCATCATCAGACCCTGACTTGATGACTTTAGTCATCGAATCAGTATCTGCTAGCAAATGCACCATTAACTTGAAAAAATACCCAACTCGCTTCAAGTATACTAGCAAAATTTGAAGAGTTCCCTCGATTTCACCAAGATCCCATCATCAGACCCTGACTTAATGATTTTAGTCATCAAATCAGTATCTGCTAGCATATGCACCAGTAACTATAAAAAATACCCAACTCGCTTTAAGTATACTAGCAAAATTTGAAGAGTTCCCTCGATTTCACCAAGATCCCATGATCAGATCCTGACCTGATGTCCATAGAACAACTTGGAAAATATTACTCTTTTTAATAATACTCAAATAGTTTCATGTGTCCATATAAAATTTGAAGAGTTCCCTCAATTTCTCCAGGATCCCATCATCAGATCCTGACCTGATTAAAATGGGACCATCTGAAAACAAAACCCTCTTAAACAAAAAAAGAATTTTTCAAATCGGTCCACACGTCTTCGAGTAATCGGTGAACATACATAAATAAAAAAATAAATAAATAAATAAATAAAAAAAAAGACTCCGACGAATTGAGAACCTCCTCCTTTTTTTGAAGTCGGTTAAAATTATTTCGCACTGTTGAGTATAGTATTATTTTGTTGCTTATCTATTTACTATAAAATTGTTAATAATGAAGTACACGCGAGTGCTGCATTTAAAAAATCTTATAGGAATTTCGAAAAAATAATTTCTAGGTTTATGATAATTTATTTATTAGGTTTAATGATAACCGGTCGTATTGTGCTAGAGTCTCGACATGAAGAAGGATTTCACTTTAAGATAAAGTCATTTAAATAAAAAGTAAGCTCATCAGTAAAGTCTGGTCCTACATACGCATCGTAATTCGTAATGCGTTACGTAAGCTTCTGTCAATCTTTACTATATAATATTCTGTAAAAAAAATTGCGCTGCAACTCGCGAGATAGCATTTTTATGCTAGGCCTGCAATGCAGTGATGGCCCTTTCTGAAACCTCTTTAAACAATAGACTTTCTTTTTGTTTTCTCTTGGAAAGGAAATTATTTTTCTCATCAGATAAAATTAATAAGTATAGAAGCTGGTAAAATACAACCGAGCTAAGTTTTATTTTTACTCTATCTATAATATTACAGAAACCTACAAGGCGCTATTTTATCCGCTTGGGAAGCAGAAATATTTACTTAGAAGTTAGATGTTAACTTATGCCTAACTTGAATCTTATCATGTAACCATTTAAGTAAAGGAATATTGAATAATAGTTCCTCAAATGATATTGATCAAACTGTTAGGTAACAGATAGAACACCAAAATATTTAAAATTGGTTTTGATTAAATAAAACAAATAATTTTAAAAGTAATTATTTTTTCTTAAAAACCTGGTTACTCTACGGTCTCATTTAAAACTTATTAACTTACAATAGTTCTAGATAGGTGGTAAATAATTAGTTGGTTTATTTTTCACATAAAATTACCCTTACATAGTCTACGAACCATAGACTCGTACGGAGCGGTTTGATTCCTCGTTCCTGATACGCACTGCCAGGTCTGGAATACACTCCCAGGCACTATCTTTCCCATCACTTACAAATTGGGAGGCTGCAAATCAAGATTAAATAGGATTTTCTAAGCAAGCGCGTTCCAACTTTTTTTTTTACACTATACAAGTTAGTACTTGACTGCGATCTCACCTGATGGTAAGTGATGATGCAGCCGAAGATGTTAACGTACTAACTTGGACGGGGTAAGTAAAGTCACCCCAACGGTTTCTACACAGCATCGTACCGGAACGCTACTAAATCGCTTGGCGGCACGTCTTTGCTGGTGGTAACTAGCCACGGCCGAAGCCTCCCACCAGACCAGACCTGAGCCAATTTAGAAATTATAAAATTCCAAAGTGGCCCGTGGCGGGAATCGAACCCGCGACCTCCCACTCGAATCCGAGCGCGCGTCCCCTGCGCCAGGGAGGTCGTCAAAGTTACACTATAATATCATCACTTTCCATCAGGAGTGATCACAATCAAGCGCTAGCCTATATAGTTAAAAAAAGTATACCTATAAGGGTGTTTAGGTATGTAGTGTTTTTATCTGTATAATTTGTAATACGAGTAACTTCATCAACTGATAGTTTCGCTAACGGAGAGTGGTTTTGCATAAAAGCAACGTAAAGTATAATTTCAAGAATTTATTGCGAAGGCTATCATCGGAATTATGTATATAGAGCTACCCGTTTATTACGGAATGAGATGCGTCCCAGTTTATTGCCTCACCTCTTTGTTTTATTGCTTTTATTCCTTTATCCGGGAGATGATAATGTTCTATGGTATTAATTAAAATCCCTCTATTTATTTACTAGCAGATAGGCAGAGGTACGGTTGTCAGCGCAATATTTCGCTACCTGCGGTGGAATAAAATCGGGAAACAGGACGGCTATAAAAACTGAACTAAATACAAAATTTTCTCAAAATCGTTTCCGATATCCGTGAAACGTGTAGAAGAATTGCTCGTTTAAATATATAAATAAATTAAACATATTTATGTTAAGAAAATATATCGACTAAGACTATCGATAATAACCAAGAATCAGTTACAGTGAGAATCAAAATACTGAGATGTGACAACTCCTACAACCTTAGTTAGATACTCTCACAAATTGTACAAAATGTTGTGAAACTATACAAAACATTTCGTAATAGAGAACTGTCGCCAAGCTACGGGCGAGCTTGCAAACATAACATAAACGAAATTCACCCAATTTCACCCACTCCAGTCTCTTGCAACCTTAGCGAGAGTTGTCACATCTCGAAAACCTTTGTAGTTTTCGTTGACGTTGATAGTTATATAATTTGCATTATATCTAAGATCGTCATAGACTCCTGTCGATTGCTCATTCCATATCTAAATGGAAAGTAATTTAAAAAATGTATGGGAGTGAAAGGACACAGTGGAAACAGCTAGAGGGGGCCTTTGCCAATTGCCAATAGGTAATTCGAAACTCGAGACATTTTATAACTAAAACATTATATTTTTAATCTATTAAAACATAATCCATGGATCATTTTAAATAGTAATTCTTTGACTGTATTTTAAAGACATTATGCAATGAATATAATATAAAGAAATTTGTATTGACATGTCTCAACTGCTTTCGAATTCGAAATAAAGGCTATTTTATTTTTATTTATTTATTTATGGGAATTTAACCGAATGACATGTCCGCACAGACAACTGTCATTCAACATTCTATAAGCGTACCAAAAGCTAACTTAGAAATGGAACAGATAAGTCATATTGATACAGCTACAGGAATTCAAAATTCGAATGAAGTTTTAGGTAACCGCAAAACTCGTACTGAGCATACCGAAATGAGACCTTGTTTCGAGGATGCAATGCATAATAGGGCAAATAAGGATGCGTTTACAACTGCGCTGCACAAACTTTTATTTTACAACTAGTTAAAGATGATATTTCGCCTTGCTAATTACTTCAGGTATTTTTCTCTAATAATTCCTTTACAAAATGTATCAGTGAGCCTCACATAAATACAAAGTTGATGGTACGGTTGTAAGATTTTTTGAACGGTTGTAAGATTTCACGCATTTCACGGATGTTGGATGGATGGATGATTCAAAATGTTCACAATCACATAGAACTTTCACTAACTTACAGGCATTTATGGAATATTACACTCCATCACCACGTTCGGAAAAGTATTTTGCACAGAGTAGAACGGGCAAGAAACAAGTATTTATAAGAGGCCTGGTGCGAAATACAAAAGATTAAAAACGCCGAAATAATCACGTTTTTAGTTAGTTTTGCGATTTTTCTTTGTTGTAATAGTAATCCGCATACTGTAAAAATTTCAACTGACTAAGACCTACTAACCGCTTTCACAGATATAGGTGGTATTACGTTGCGCTCAACGCAAACGCATTCCCTAAGTTCACAAGTTTAGTCCAGTTAGACCGCACCCTAAGTTGGTTGAGTCGCGAAGTGGAAACAACTGATGAAAGACGCAAAGAACCCTAATTATAAGGGTTCTCCGGCCTTATTGAAGAAACTGTATAAAGCAGTCTGAACTGTTCAAAGCATTCCCAAACTTTGTTTAATAATGAAATGAATATTGGAACAATCTTTACCTACTCTATTATACTTCTCCTATTTTCGAAGCTGGTATGGTGCCTTCCACTTATAAGGCTCACTGCAAGGGTCTACTCGCGAATTGTTTGTATGCAGTGCTCGAATTGGACCGGAACGCACCGGAACGGCGTTCCGGTTCGTGAAATCAGCGTTCCTTCGTGAAAATTATTCTCAGAGCGTTCCGAACATTGGTTTTTAAATAATTGAGATCGTACATTTTTATTGCAAGTTGTGGCTCTACCAATAGATAAAAAATACTTTCTCCTCATAGATAAAAGACCTAATATTAAAAAAAAATGAATAGGAGTACTGTGAAGGTATAGCGTTCCGGTTCGTGAAAAAGTTCAATTCGACAACTGTTTGTATGTTAATAAGAAATAACTAGCGCCTATACTAGTGCCTATATATGCCTAGTGTATGAAAAAGTGACCGTAATCGACCGGTCCAAGTAGTGTGAGTCTGATCTCAAGTCGTCCATCCAACCCGAGTCAATATTGTCGCGCAATAATTCCTCTCTCGCCTTATTGCCCAGTTTCCTGTTACGGCCAATATTTACTGCGAAATTGATTAGGTGGCGCACACTTGAGACAAATTCGTTGCCTATTTTATCTTTTAAAAGTTAGGATTGTACTCGACTGCGATCTCATCTGATGGTGAGGGATGATGCAGCCATAGATGCAGTTATCGTAACTTGAATGGGGCACAAGTAACTCAACCCTAAAGGTTTCTAGACAGTAGTACCCTACATCGCAACTTAATGATGCGTCTTTGCTGGTGGTACTAAGCCATGGCCAAAGCCTCCTAGCGGGAATCGAACCTGTGACCTTCCACTCGGATCTGAACTCGCCCTACTGCGGCAGGGAGCTTTCTTAGGGGATCTTCGACCAGTACAAGCCATGTTATACGACATAGCCTTAGTTACTCTATGTGGATTGAAGAAAAAGGGATACATTTATCATTAAGGGCGATGGGTACCATCCGGGCGCGAAAATTCAAATTTTATTTAGTTTTTCACTCATAGTGGGCTAATTACACATCGAAGGCTAGTGGCAATGTGTTTTGCGGGCACAACATTTATGCGTCTACATGTTTTTAACAAAAACTTTGCTCAACAATACTCATTTACTTCATATTGGTTCCCGATAGCTCGAAATCTGGGAAACTGCAAAAAAATATCTTTCGTGAACCAATATGAGATGAGTGGGAACTTTCGAGCAAAAGTTCTATTAAAAACGTGTAGATGCATAAAAAGTAGGCCCGCAAAATGCATTGCCATAAATCTACAATGTTTAGTTTGTCTAATATTTGCGAAAAACTAAATAAAATTTGAATTTCGCGGGCTGGTAGGGCCGCAACACCTTAATGAAGACAGAAATGATATTAGAATGCATTTTTTTAGCTTTGAAGCGATATTGATTCTATTTCTACAATAGATAAGATAACGAGGCTAGTAATGCACTCTGGTCATTTGCATCCATCGGCTTGTTAGTGTCTACAAGTTAATGGGTATTTACACAGTACACTTGACTGTGATCTCACCTTATCTTAAACTTACCCAGATCGGTTTTTATACAGCATCTTGTAGGAATATTAAACAGCTTGACTTTCCTGGTGTTTGCTTAGCTCTTGACGTATTCCGGCGCGCCTTCTTGATTCTATGTACGTTGATACAGTTCTAAGGTTTATTTAGTAAGCCCGAATGGACTCTTTAGGTTATAATATACAGGGTTATCTAAAAAAATACCAAATCCTCGGCCTGTAGTTGTTTATATTACACCTAACCGGCCTGTAATTGTAACACCAACTTTTGTTCTACGACATTTCAAAATTGAGTAGGTATTGATTTATTTCATACAAAAAATGTTATTTCTGTAAAGTGACATTACACTGTTGCGGTTTCGCGCCGTTGCCACTTGCCGATGTACAAAGAAGGAATAAGTAGAGTATATTTTTAAAATATTGAATATTTGACATTTCTCAAAATATCGATTAAAAAAATCGTAGAACAAAAGTTGTTAGTTTTAATGTAACAAAAACAGGCCGAGAGCGATTTCATATTTTATATAATCTTGTATATCTAGCAAAATAGTTACGATCAAAGACAGTCGCAACTCTACGGTTTCCTTTGGTGAGCGATTGATTAAAGTCTGTCCGGCAAAATTTAATTACTTGCCTGTGTGGACACCGGCCGCTGGCTTTGTGCTCTGAATGACTGGCCGACCAAAGAGCCGCTAAACTTAATAAACTGCGTCCGCTCCAGTGTCCGAGCCCTGTGGTTTAGCGCAATGTTCAGACCTTATTGATGTACCTCATAGGAATAGCATGATATATGAGGTATATCATTAAGCTCTAAATCGGTATAGGGAGCTGGACTTAAGGCGAACTCAACAGGTCTGCCCGCGAAATTCAAAATTTTCGTGGTTTTTTGCAATTTGTACGCTAATTACACATAGGCTTATGGCAGTCATTTTGCGAGAATGGCAGTTACTTCTTTACATGTTTATATCAAAATTTTTGCATAGAAATGTCTATCCTAGGAAATTAGTCCGAGTAAAGAGTTTTAAGTGAGCAACTCGCAAATCTCGGATTAATTTCTTTAACTCGACACTTTCAAGTAGAGATTTTTTTATAAATACGTGAAGATGATCTTGGGATTATCGCAATTTGACTGCCATAAGCCTATTACGTCTTATTAGCTTATAAATCGCGAAAAACCACAAAAAATTTGAATTTCGCGGGCACACTCGTGGTGTGCTCCTTAAATGTCATCAAAATAAATTTCTTCTAGTAGGTATGTCGTGAAAACCTTATTTAACAAGTAAATAATTTAGGGATTAAAAAACACGACCTTTTCCAAAAAAAATATAGACCATGTTACTCGGAGTTCTGTAAGGATTCTTACGATATGTCCCCTCCCCATATGTCCAAATCTATTCAGCATTTCAGCCGTTCAGAAGTAATGGTGCAATAAAGAAACTCACATACATACATACATACTTACCCTTTGAACCCATATATACCCTAAAAACATTACACGAAGTGAGAACTTATACGAGTACGATACTTATTGTTCATTGTTCAACGGTTTTTAATATAATAAAATTGTTATTACTTTATTTAAGAAAACGGCGTTGTTAGACGGCGATAAAATAAGAATCCTAATGATAAATATCACAAAATGAGGACGTTTGTGGAGGATGTTCGATATTCAACACTCCGTAACTGCTAAAATGATTCTGCTAAAATTTAGAACTGAGATAGCTTATAACATGAGTTAACATAGGCTACAGTCCTTTATTTAATGTAGTCTGAGGCTACAGTAGAGTTGCGGGAAATCCACAGTTGGCAACGGACTTAAAAAAAATAACGAAATTTTCTACAATATACGTATATAAAGTAGATACAAAAGATGGGAACGGGAGCAGAAATAGGAAATCGAAGCTTTCCGCGGGATTCGTGAAAAACCGAAATTTACGGAGGCACGATCAAAACCTACGAGTAGTTATTGAATAAAATAAAATACTCTGTCATTTGGATTTCAATTTATTTAAATAATAAAATATTATTTGGTACATTAAAAATACTTATTTGTAATATCATATTATTTTAACAATTAATGGTATTAATTCTGCATTTCGAAAGATGAGTTTCACAAACCAAATGTACACATTTACGATGGGTTTTCACTGACGAAACATATTTATGAAACGTTTTGAAAACACTATTTTCATGCGTCTTTGCTTTAGTTTTTGCATTAAAACAATGACTAATCATATTTCATTTTTTTCATTTCATATCTTTTGACTGTTTCATCAGTGGAAACTCACGGTTACATTTATGAAACATGTCATTAGTCTAAGGCTATACAATATAATAATAGTTAACAGCCATTTCTATACCCTAACTTAAATATTATATTCTAAATCTAAGAGCTACTTTATAACCTTCTTTGGCACATTTTCCTTGAATGCTATTTACTCAGATTTGTCTTGAAACAATGTTAAATCGTTTAAAGTGTACTTTTAAAGTGTACTTAAGGTTTACATACTTTCTTGTAGCTGATTCGAATGGTTATATAGGTATTAATTCAAGTTCTTTATCTCGCAAACTGTTCACAGCCAATTTAGAATATTTATATTTAAACTTGACAGTTGAACTTATTTAAATTTGGATTTTTTATATATAATTTGAACCAACAAATGGGGAATGCGCTGGCGTAACGCACCATTTTATTGTAATTTTGTTACAACGACTAAATTATAATTTCGAATGTTTAGTAAAATCTTTGCAGCTCGTAAGTATGACTCCACAGTTTATATAATTTTATACAAATCAGAAAATTGTTAAAGTAACTGACACAATAATTATAATAACTTTAATAAAGCTAAGCCAGCGCATGTTTTTGTTTGAAATTGTATCTACGAGATTATAAATATTATTACTTTTTATACAATGTATTGAAAATTAATAGTGATTTGCACAAACTGTATTTTTTTAGTATTATTTATACAATAATGTACAATTTGATCACTGTTACGTCTTTCATTTTACAAAATATACAAAAATTTGCTATAGTCTAACTATTAAGTATCTACAACTCTAGTTTTGGTCAAGATAAAAGTTGATTGTTAAAATATTGAATCGTTGGGTGACTTTATTAAATTTTAAGGAGGCGAAGAAAATTTAAAAAGATTTATCTTAGTCGATTTTTTATTAAAATTGGATTAAAATTATCTTGCAACAAGTTCCCAAATTTTCTTGGAATTTTTGAATTCAAGAAGCAAAATACGAGAACACTTCATTGTCACTTTATCTTTATATATTTTTAATACTATAAACAGATTTAGTTGTGACAAAGTTTAGGATAAAATATTAATTTTGTGTCTATCCTAATTCGAGTTATCTTAAATTTTACACAACTGGGTTTTCACAGCTAAATTTTAGTAACACAATCATCACTTATAATTACTCTTATTTACATTAATTAATTAACGCCTACCAATTAATACGAATTATTATTAGGACTATCCTCATTTGAACTGCAATTGAGACTCGTATCAACTGTGTTTATATCTAAAACATTCGAATTCATAACATCTTTCGACACATCGATATTTTGTTCATTCATATTTTCATTTACACTACTAATATTATTATGATTTTCATTACTTATTTCTACATCTGATTCACCATTACGTTCTAAATTATTTACATTGAAATCTGTATCTAAATTTGTACAATTAATTACACTATCGGAATTATCATCATTAACATTATTAATTGTAGTTTCTTTGATAGAATCTGTGATGGATTCTCTCTTTTCGACTATTACTTCGATATTGGGTTTAAAGAATTCTGTTTTACCGTTTTTGGGAATATCAGGCGGTCGCACAGTAGATAGGGTGCTGGATAAAAACGATGATTGCAGGTTGTATCCGGGTAACAGCTTTGGTTGTAAAGGTAACATCAAGTCTAGGGACCCGGTGGTGGCAGGTCTTGGTTGCAGGGGCGGGGCGGTCATCAGAGGTGGTTGCAGAGACGCCAGGGATATGGCACCGCATTGCGTGTTGATTATTGGACTCTCGACTGCAACAAATATGTGTGAAGTTAAATAAAGGAAACGGTTTCTTTCCTTAATAAATGAATATTTTGATATATATGACGGTCAATAGCAATATTCCTTTGTCTTTAAATACTCCTGCACTGACTACGGTAACATAATGTTAAAGGGTCGTGAACCCTCTCCCCCTTATTAATAAACAGAGTTTAACTACTCCAGGGGTTCTAAGTGTAAAGTAGCTTCACTCGTAAGCCTTCAAAAAGCTTGACTACTCACTCGCGTTCAGAGACTTGTCTTCGGACGGCGCGTGTATGCAAGGGTTTTGGGGACGCATACAAGACTATGATAGGTTGTGGTCTACTCTGGGGTGAATGTTTACCTATGGGTGCTCTCGCCTGCAGAGGCGCGGCTGCGGCTGGGGGACGAAGGAGGTTCGAGGGGCCTTGCAGCGCCAAGCTTATCATGTTCATGCCGTTCACACCTGAAAACAATATTGTTTAAATTGCCTTAGTTTAAATCCTTCTATAAGCAGCTTGAAGATGCCTCGGTCCAAGAAAAAGGCCGGGACATGTAGATAAGAATTCTGATGTCTAATGGACACATATTGTGAAGAATAGAGACCACGCATCGGGCGCAGAATTTGTGTTGATCTATATACACTGAATAAGTAGAGTACGTTAGTAGCCTCGAGTACGTACTTATAAAGCTGGCCTTTCTTTACAATCTATGAGAGTGAGAATGTGTAGATAGTTAAATACACTGTATTCAATAAAGCGACTGCTGACTTTTTTTGGATACCTTTAATAAAAAAAAAATTCATGATACTCGAAGATGGTGCTTTTATTTGGAAGCTCTAACGACGCGTCACGCGTTACCTGTGAAGCTTTCAAAAGAACTCTACCTCAAATAGGGCCATCTAGTAATAAATAATGGAACTTCTTACCGAATTTGTTGTTGACAGGCATGTCTTTGAGAACCACGGGGTGTTTCACAGCGTTGACGCGTCGGTTGGAGGCGCTGGCGTCGCGCTTTCTTCGGGGTTGCTCCACGGGGAGGACTCGGCGTCGCTTCTTGGGCAGTTTTGACCGCGCCTGCGGATAGATGGCGTTGCTCTTGAGTTTCAAGAATAAAGTAATATCAAAAATTCTTTATTTCCAGAAAATTATTTTCTCAGTATAAGTATAACCAGTATTAGGTATTATTACTATATAGATATTAGACTATATAAACAAAAATATGCCTTCCTTGAACCAGTGATTTATTATTAATGATTGATAATAATATTATAATATTACCTTCCTATATTTTCATAAAATATAGGTCTAAAATTTAGTGCCATATGTTATGAGAAAATTGATAAATTTTTGGGTCAAGTATAAAACGATTAGAAATAAAACATTCTATCAACATTATGTCGTCTAAGAATACTATTTTTAAGGACAGGTACCTGAAATAAATTAAGGTAAAAATACTTTACCTAAATAGGTATATTTGGTAAAGATAATCTAAACCACGATAATTTAAAACTATTATTTTAATTTGAGGTTCTCAGTGTAGACTTGCTTTGAGTAGTTATTTATAATAATTTCATCATTTTCCTAAAACATAAAACGTAATTGAGAATTCAGTTTAATTTCCACATTAATTAATTATGAAATAAGTAGCCCACAAGCTTTGTAACGACTAATTAACACAGTCATTCTTTGTATTGAAGCGTAAATAAGAAGGTTACGTCAAATACAAGATATCCGTGAATCTCTTTTGTTACAACTATCCGACAACGAAAGATCCTTTTCTCTCAGAATAAGAGTAGAGAGAGAGAGAGTAAGTAGAGAGACATAAGGTGGGTGGACCATGGAAGGCCACTCTAACAAATGAACAGTGATTATTCGTTTATTTACTGAATAAATGATACGAACAAATAATAAAGTAATACTTTGTTTTATTACGTAACATTTAAACCACTTTTTTAAATTTCAGATTTGATCAATATTGATTAAACTTAAGTTTCATTGAACCCTTCCAAATGGCGTTGCTAGGAACAAGGCTCCTTAGAAGGCCATTGTAATAAAGCAGTCATTTAACACTAAAAGTTATTAAATAGCGATGAAATCTACAATAAAAAGAATTGGTTTATATGTTACGTAATAAAACAAAGTATTACTTAAATATTTGTTAGTTTCATCTATCCAGTAAATAGATGAATAATAACTATTTTTTTGTTAGAGTGGCCTTCTATGGTACACCCACCTTAATTTAACGTCGTCGATTTCCGATATCAATGAAGCGAGGGACCGTACTGCCAAAATAGTGGCGCGAGCGATTCGCCGCCGCGTCTGTGATTTCTAGTTCGATGTATGTTTATGTAGATAGAAGGAATTTGTCATCACATGGCAATAACTACAAAATTTTAATAATTGGCCTTCGAAGAAGCATGGCCTTCCATGGTCCACCCACCTTATATGTGTATTGGCAGTTTTCACACAACTTTGGGCCATTGAGAATTTTATGGAAAAGTCATTCATCATTTTATTTTGTATTGCCTTTCTATTAATGCAGGTTTCGTCACCATGCTTTCTCTCACCGCAACGCCATTTCTAGTATAAACAAGATTTAAATCTTTGTCGATAATAAAGCTATATTTAGTAGTTACAAACGTAGGTATATGACTGCGAAACACCAGATAAGTATACCTAGGGTCAAGTTCTTGACTTCCGAATCCGACAGCCGAGGTCAATTATTATTCATTTATAACTTTTGGTAGAGTTCTGTAAAAAATCATCATTGTTATTATATTATATTATTATATCTATCACAGCTATATTCATAAGCAGATTTGCGGAGGGTAATGTAAAGTATAATCATAACTATGGATTTTTGAATGGGTGCATAAAGACACGGAAAATTTCTGTCACCTTATTTTAATGAAAATGTAATGAGGTAGGTATAGGGAAATTTGAAGCCTCCGTAAGATTTTTTTTAAAGTACATCGTCTGAAGTGACGGTCGTTATTCTAATTATATTTGGCTTTGGACGTGCCTTAATTTAACTTATTTTCCTTCGTGGAAATAATTATGATGAAAATTTTATTGTTAAGGGATGGAATATTTTAGCAAAGCGAGAAAATTCTCAATTCTAGCATATTGAATATAGTTAGATAGATAAATATATAGACAGATAGACATGATGTATGTTACATAACTTTATGACTGTGATAATTCTCTTTTTTTTGAGTTCCATTAGTGAGAATCAGATGAAGATCCAAAGATCTTGGAACCTCCAAAGAGGTTGGAAGTGTTTTATCAGTCGCAAGCCCTACGTGAAATAAAATTTAAATTGTAATTGTAATTTGTATGCTTCTTTAAGTTTACGCTAAAATCCTGTGCAAACGCATCCTCTTTCATAAAAATCGGTTAATAAGACTAAGGATTCCATTACACCAATACTGAAAGCTAACATCTTTCTTTTTATATTATTATTTATTGATATTACCGCAATACGAGCCTTAAAATAGTGTAAACTTTAAATGCCTTTAATTTCCCTTTATTTTGAGAACTTGATCTTTATTACCGCAATACGAGCCTTAAAATAGTGTAAACTTTAAATGCCTTTAATTTCCCTTTATTTTGAGAACTTGATCTTTGCCAAAATGTAATAACAACAGAAAATACCTTGTATTAGTGATTTATGTTTTGAGCTTACGAGATATTAAATTAAATACTTTATTGGCATGTTAATGGCTGTAATTTTTGATCGAGTAGAAACTATAACTTTGTTGGTCTGCGAAAAGTTTTATCTAAAACAAATGATGATAGTTCATACGAGTAGTTTGTTCTCAATTTCATAAATATGTGGATTACCAAGTAGGTACCTATATAAAGGGCTCCACTTTTTTTGAGGATAGAGTCCTCCAAAAACATCTCATAAATAGACAGATAATATTCAAATTTGATTACGTAAAGGTATTTATCTACGCTCATTGCTTAAAGTTCGAATTATGAAATCAAAATGTGTCACATATTGACCTACTTTATTCACAGACTTCTATAATTATTAAAAAGTTATTCATTATAACATAGCTGTACTATGGAAATATCTCTAGATTGTTGAATAATTTCTATTACGATACGCGGCTCTGGGTTCCTGTATTTTTGTGTGTCGTCATCACAGACCAGGGAATAACTTTCTTTTCTCTGTGGTCGTCATAGCCAAAAGAGAGTGTAGAGCCAATCCTCAATTTTGTTTTTTTTTTTTGTATAAGGAGTCCACAGACAACATTTAGTTGGTAGTCATGATCGACCATAGACAACAATTAATTCAAGGAAACAATAATTTTTCCCTGCCTTACGAGTATATGACTGATTAAAAAGTGTGTTCATACAGAATATTGAAAAGAATTATGTATAATTTTTGATTATTTAATTATCCACTAAAATATATTTTATCTGACTTGTGTAAATATTTTTCTACTCTTTTTTGTTTCATGACTTTTTTAACAGACTATACGCAGTTTGCAACTGAATTTTGGCGCCATACCTAACTTTTAACATTTCAATGTGTTATTTTTGTTACTTAGTCAAAACTTAGCGCGGAAAAATGTCTAGCAGTGAAACGTACTAAAGAAAATTTAACTCCACCTGACATTTTAGTAATTGCAACAAAAATGACCCACAATCTTTTACCAACAAAGTGAAGGATTTACGACAAACGTTGGCAAGATTTTATGGTTTGGATTTATGATAATTTGAGCGTAGATAAAGTAGTGTATGAAACTCTACATAATTAGGTATTAAAACACTCGTGTGATACTATTAAAAAACTCGCCTGCGGCTCGTTTTTTAAACTCACACTCATGTTTTAATACCCCCCATTATGCATCCGTTTCATAAACTACTATTCAAGTATATCACCTAATTTCCCTTATATTTGTTTACGCGTACGTTTATGAATAAATTGTGGGTTTACCTACCTGCATGTAATTTACCCAAAAATTATCACGGCTACATCTCACAAAGGGCGCCGGTAATGAAATAAAACCTTGGATATACGCCGCTTATGTTATTTTCCACTTACATCCGAATTTCAAAACATAAGTTTGGGAAAATTGTCGAACGCACCGCGGCGTTTCCTTATGTTTATATTTTGTTGCAAGGCTTTTACCAAGCCGCCAAGGAAGGGTTATGTTTGACTTCAAAAACTAAGTTTAACCAGATTATGTATCATTAGAAAATTATTTAGTGTTTTAATTCAGTGGGTTTGTTTTTTGAAAGCAGTTCGGTTCCCTTTTTACAAAAAATAAATTGAATTATCATATTGTTTTTGTTGCGATTTTATTATTTTTTTAATTCAAATACTTGTACATAAAAAACGTAAGGCCGTCAAAGATAAGCAAATGTGTTTGTTTGTTAGTTCATCCTAAAATCATGTAGAATAGAGTGAAGATTTTAAGTGTTTTTATTTCATTGTTATAGGTGTCACCATGTAAAATAACAAGAACATAATATAGTAGATACATTTCATAATATAGTCCCAAGAATCATAATAACCCTCACAAATAAGGCATAGAAAGTACGTATGCGTGAAATACGTGTGAGGACCCTTAAGAGCGAAGTTCTAACATTATCAATTTGAGGATGAAACAACTTTAACAAAAGTACCCGGTCCTAATGCTTAAGCTTTAGGACGAAACTTAATGAATTATTAATTGCTCAATATAGATTTACCTATTACATTAGGGACAGCTGAAAATCAATCCTATTTGTATTGTTATGTGTTTATTTTTCAATATACAAGTTAGTGTTTTTATACAGTGTCAGCTTTGGACAAGATTCACCAAGCGGAGTTATAATGCATTGAGGATTCAATATAACAATGATTTTCGCATTTTAATGAAGCTGCCACGTTTTCGCAGCGCCAAATCTATGTTCGCAGATGATAGGGTCCCTGATTTCTATGCCATCCTTCGAGCTAGACAGCTTCCTTCTGGGAAAGATTGAGACAGAGTACCAACTCCATTCTCACAGCGGTGAGTCACGACCTAAGCAATCCTTTTGCCAGATATTGGTCTTCCCTGCATCGGAGCGAGAACAAAGAGTTCCCTCGTTTGTAGAGGTATAAGATTTTATATTTTATTTTATTTATTAGTACTCCTTACTAATTGTAATTTATTTTATACGTATTATAGTTCTTGTAGTTGTAGTCTTCTTTTGTAATTCATATGGGTTTATTGCCTGATAATAAAGAATTATTATTATATTATTATTATTAGTACTTGATTACGATCTCACCTGATGGTAAGTGATGACGCAGCGTACTAACTTGGAAGTGGTAAGTAAAGTCACCCCAACGCTTTAAATGAGAATAACATAACTTCGTACTTTTTGCCCGTCGTACCATCACTACCGTGGGGGGTAAAAGGACTTCGTTTCTAAGCTCGGCAAAGTTTATTCCCGTGTGTTTTGAAAAAAAAAGCGGGTGGATAAAACAAATGACAGGTGAAGAATAGGGGAGATATCTTCCATCTTAACGTGTTGGAGGCACGAAACCGTACACCCTGTAATAACACACCATCCGCCATATTTGAAAGCGGATATTTGGCAAGAAAGCGATACATGTATTTACGTTTATTTTTATATTATGGAAGATTGCTTGGGGCGACATTTTTTATTATGTATGACAGAAAGTACTTGGGTTGTGTACATTATTGAAAAAAAATTCTAACTCGTGTTCTTTTTACAATTTTGTTGATTCATATACCACTGTTTATTTTATATTTCTTTTCTCAGTCCAACAAAATAAGTAAAAAGATCTAGAGCTCCGCAAATGTAAACATTTATGCTCGTAAATAGGTCAATAATAGGTGTAAGACCCATTAATTTTAATATTTTTTATCATTACTTAAAAAATAAACTAACAAACTGACTCGGCCAACGTTGTTTTGCCAGGTAAATTTATTCTTACTTGTCACCAAACCACCTAACGTAATCGAAAAAACCTAAATCGACTTTTACACTTCTACAGTTTTTGAAAAACAAAAACGGGGATTATTTATTAAAAAATAAGAAAAAAATATTGAAATAGAAAAGCAAAAATAAATCTTTTAGTAGCTGAGTAAACTCCTTGCCTTTTCTCTTTTAATAATGAGCAAAAAGAACTCAGGTTGTTGACTGAAGAGTACCTACCTATAGCCTCAGAGCTAATTTAGATTAGATAAAGATCCAAAATACGACGTTCAAATTTGAAAATTTATAATTTTTAATCTACAGACTACAAGTCACTAAAAATTGTTTAAATTTATTCAGCCCCTTGAAAATATTTATAGATTTGAGGAAACACTCCTAAAAAGCTAGGAAGAAGGATCTGGCATTTCGGGCTAATCTAAAAATCATATAAACCAGGCTATACATCAAGCTTATCTCGTAATTTTTTTATTTTATTTTATTTATACTTGGAACACACAACAGATTGTTACAAAAAAAAATACAAAAGTTATACAATAATCACATGTTCTGTGGAACAATCCTTGAGAGTATGTACACATCAAATTTAAATTTATAGACGAAAAGTGCACTTAAAAACTAATAAAAAAAATACAAAAAGAGAGAAACAAAGAAAAGGAAAAAAAATACATAGCAGAGAAGTTGGCAAATAGTGTGAAATGTTAAAAAAAAATCTTATGGAGACAAATTCATAAAGAAGTTTTTAAATTTATATAATTTTATTGCTTCTATGCTAAAAGTGTTTTAGGTATACACAGACTCCACTTTACCAGAGCAATTGGAGATCAAAGTATCTTGGGGATCATTTATTACGTTATAATTTATATAATATAAGGGCTTTATTAATGTAACCGTTAACAAAGGCCGTAAGCCTAATTTAGCAGTACGAACTTAATTATTAGATTAGTGAAGCCATCCTATTTAGTACCACAAAGACACATTAATTGAGTCTGAGTGGTTCTCAGAACTATATAAATTAGTTCACTAATTCTGAGAGGCACTTTAACATTACAAACAAGTGCGATCAAGTGTGGCGTAAATCAGTTGGAGTTTTGCCCACTAATGTTTGTTTACGATTCGGTTATGCTACAAATGAAAGGAAATAAGAAAATAAAAAAACTTCAAGAAACATATGAGAAACCGTTGAAAGACGTAGTCGTGGCGACCAATTTCATTGGTATTGATCCATCTTCGTATGAGAGATAGTGGGATGCTGCATGGAACCCTCGTAAACTTAGTTTTTAATTCTTTAAATAGTTATCACTATTAATAAGCATATGTATTTAAATATTTTAAATGACATTTCATAAGAACTAACAAATAATGGCAAATAAGAAATAAATGATTTGAATCTATAAATCTTTGAATCTATATAAATTCATAGACAAAATATTTAGTCACGACCCGAATTAAGTCACACATAAAGCAGCTTGGTGTGTTCTATGAGTTAGTATACAGTATTTTTATAAAAACTGAGTTTATTGTTATCTATTTTACAAATACACCTAGGCTGGCCCAGCCGGTTCACTGTTGTTCTGACTCAATCTGACCTATTTTTAGTTTTTAAGAAAATAAAATTATTTTACTAATTATAAACAACAGCTAACTATTATTTGAAATATCATTCTACCTTTACTCCCATTTTCTTCCTTCTGTATGGGTATACATACTTCGATGTGAATACCCAATTTGCAATTAGTCCTCTTATTTTATATTTCACACTTAAAAACTAAGTTTGATTTTCTTTTACGTTTGTAAAACTTTACGTGTTCAGGCATAAAGATTTTCTCCATTACATTCAGGATTATAATATATGAATCGTTACACTAAATTCTAGTCTGTGAAGCTAAGTTGGATGTTCCCAATCGAGTTCTGTTTCCAGACAAATGGTAAGGTGATAAGTAAAAGTAAGAGAAGCTCGTAAATTAGTCGGGCGGCCAATTTGCGCCAGCCCTGATTAAATTCGCAGACTGCACGAGATTTGTGGACACAGGCACAAATCACGCTGGAGGAAATCTCAAGTCCTATCTAGAAAGTAGATTCATATGAGGAAGATTTTATTTTTTGAAACAATATTTTTTTCGGAGGTTATCTCACAGAGGGTTAGGCGAGAGAAAATGAATCTTTTGAGTCATGAAAATCCCATCACGAAGAAAATCTAAGAAAACATCAAAACGTATACAAAATGGGCACGCACGCAATCACGTATAAACAATTGGTATTGAACTTGTTAGTGCGAGCTAACTGAAGACAGCGCCATCTATCGAGCGATGGGTAAAATTTCGTTTTTACGGAGTGTCCCACGACACTCACGTCTCACGTCTTTTTTTTATTCCATCACGTTTTAGTCTGATCTATGCAAATATAACCTCTACGATTGACTCTACGATTTCGCAGTGTGAAGTCAACATAATATCCTGAGGACGTCCCGGTGTCATGACGAAACGTGCGTCGAAGAAAGTGTTGAAAAGTTGTGTGTGGTGTTTCATGTGGGCAGTGTTCCTGCATATTGTACCATACAGAATCTTTTCAAAGGGCGGATTATAGCAAATCAAATTAATCTGTTCCACTAAATATAACCTCATTTATTGATGTTTATTTAACTCTTCTTGCAGAGTCCATCCGGAAATGTACCCACGCAGTGTAAGTTATTCTTCCATCAAGCAGCACTAAGCCAACGTGATAACTAGGCAAAATGATACGAGTACTTATGGACTAATATCAGGTTGATAAGCACAGTGCAATGCGTCATTAGTAGATGCAATGCAAAATAATTGGGTATGACTTAACATCTTCATTTTGTTTAAAAAAATTATCATCGTGTGATATAGTAGGTATAGAAAATCTAATTCAAATGCACGCTCCTCCACTACATTATTCATTAAACGAGTACCTAGGCATAACACGTCGTTCTTGTTACATTATTTAATTCATAATAGGTATCATATTTGGGTTAATTTTTAGATTAGACGGTCTATATTTAAATAATCAATATCTGGGTGACCGAGTTTCACTCGGTAGTTTAACTGATGGCCAATAGATGTCAGCAGGAGTCATATTTTTTTTGGTAAATTCGACATTTTCTAAAAATGAATCGTAGCTAGATCGATTTATCGCCCCAAAACCCCCTGTATACTAAATTTCATGAAAATCGTTCGAGCCGTTTCCGAGATCCAGATTATATAGAAATATATACAATATATACAAGAATTGCTCGTTTAAAGGTATAGGATTACAGTTTAAGTAGTGAATAGGATTATATCAGCTAAATACCAGAATTGAAGCAGCGTTGATCGCTTCAAAATAGCAAACAGGAACGCTTTACTAACGCTTTGAATCAATAACTAGCTGGGATGCAAACGGCGAAACCTAATCGTTGCCATTTAGGGAAAACGCGATCTAGAAACGCTATTAAATGCTCCTGTAACGAGCGGAAACCGGGCACACGTCATAAGCGACAGCGGGCAATAATTTATAGGCGAACAAAGTATATTTGACGTTTAGTCAGTGCATCATACATTGCCGTTGCAACTGTGCTCATCATCCTGGTTTTAAGACTCATTATCCAGAGACACAAATATGTCGCTGGTTGAGGTGTTTTTCACCCTGAGTTGCAGTATAAACAACTCTTGCAAATATATATATAACATACGGGGTAAGAGTGTATATGCAGATTCTTTACGATTACTATTCTATTATAACAGCTTTAAGAATAGAAACCGTGCCGTATTGAACAATTTAGAGTACTATCTATAAAAAACCAAAAAATCAAATAAGAGGCTAAAATAGAGAGTCACGTAAGCAAAGGCGCAGGTGCTCGCTAATTTCCTATGAATTATGACCCTAAGCTAGCCCTAATCGAATGACTTAGGACTTGGATTTGGGCTTGTCAACAAGTTGCTTCATTACGAATTTGAATTTTAAACTTTATAATTCCATCTGTCACTTGTGATTTGGCATTTCAACGACTAGAGAAAAACGTATTCATCGCTATCGCAATCATTTATTTATTCTGCCCGATGATTGGGGTCTCTGATTTACATCAGCCAATCAGCGGACAGAATTTGTAAACGGTTACGATAACGATGAATACGTTTTTCTTACGCAATCAGACTCCAGGTTTAATGTCAGATTGCCTGATTACGATTAATTACATGTTTCAAAAATTGGCTTGATTACTTAATGCACTTCATTTTAATCTGATTATAACTCTTACTATAGTACTCTGGAAGAAAGTCGTTTGTCTTAATTTATTCAGTTCCTCTAGTTTTTAATGCATACTATCTACGTGGAGTAATTACTTAATGTACCTTTTGTGGACGACAATGACGTCACAGATCTCAGCGACTTCGGGTAAAGTTAGGAGACGACATTTAATGAATATTACTAGCATTTGGCTGTCATCACATCTGATGATAAGTGATAATACAATTAAAGTGGAGTGCACTTACATTAACTCATAATTTGAAGGTATACAATGTAGTTTGTTGCTGGTGAGGACGGTGGAGGGCAGAAGAGTAGTATTTCAGACAAGATTTACGCGTTTTGGTAACGACGAGGTTCAATGCTTTGTACGTACATACATGTCATACATATCGGGATAGATTGGGATTTTTTGTGTTGTGGAAATCTTGCAATCAGTCTGTTGACTATGAGCAGATGTGTTGCATGGGATTGGCGGGACGTTCGTTTCTACACAGTGAGACAGTGTGACGGAGCGCTGCTCAGGGGGCTTACCACCGTGACGTAAAGTAATATTATTGTAATATTGTTTTAAAATTTCCATACTAACATTGTATGAAAAACAATATTACAATAATATTGCTTTAAGTCACGGTGGTAGGCCCCCTGAACTCCGGATTCGGGATCGCGCAGTCTTGCTGGATAGCTGCTTGCGATTATACGAGATGCATTGGGAGCGCAAGACTCTACATGCATATTGGAGGCACCTCTCACCGAAAATACGAGAGTTATGAGATTAGCTTAATTGCCTTATAATATAGGTAATATATATAAAGGATAGCTAAATATGAGTCATTAGCTCCGGTTTACATTACATCAAGTTTAGTTTTGGAGTGGTTGCGGCTGAATATACCTTACCACAACACTGATTATCGTACTTAGATCGGGTATATTTGGTTAGCAAGAGTTTAAAACAAATACTCACTAAATAAAACTACATATTTCGATATAACACTTTGTGAAATCGAGGTTAATTAGTAGCTACTCAAAAATTAACACAAAGGAGAGGTCGCTTCGCGGCCTTTACCTGACCACTTCTCTATGGAGCATTTCCATCAAGCTTATATTTATTAGTTATTCTAGTCAAATATATCCCAGATAAAAAATAAGTTTTATTCATTTTAATCCCGCTACAGCTATTAATGTGATACCCTGACGGGAAATCGTTGGTCTTAATTTATTCGTTCTAGACGCTTGCGAGCTACGTGTTCCTAGTCAAAGGTATGCTTGATTAGAAATTGCATTTAATTTTATTCCGAAATAGATCTAATAAATATTATAAATTTGAATGTTTGTGAGTTCTCTTTTTCTTTTTTCTATATCTTGGGTTCCACTCAATATACATAAATATTTTCTTACCTTGCCTACAAATGTACGTCATATTTGTTGCCCATTTTCATTTTAGGACCCTTATTTTTTATATCAAGCTATATTTAATTTTAATGGAATAGAATATATTTATTTAAGTAGAAAGAGCTATGCGCTATTTGTCATATGTGATTGCGTACAATGATAAAACAGGTGCTTTTTATTAAGACGGTAAAAACTCATCACCAGAAATACCTAACTCTAAAACACAGCTTCGCTAACCGTCCTTACCACTTTAGTGTTCATCGATTTGTTCTAATAATAAAACTACCCTCTGTTGGTGAAGCTACAGGGATGACGGGGGATGGTCAGCGACTCGAGAGTAATTAACAAGGAAGGGTGATATGAACTGAAATAATTTTATCACAAACTAATATTATTCCACAAAAGAGGCATGGCACTGACGGCTGAATTTAGAATGCTTTTCCGATCTTCTAAGATCTGCTTCATAGCTATACCGCGGAATACCTAATAGTACCTAACGGTACAGAAACCTCACTTCGCAAGATGATTTAAAAAATAGCGTCTCTAGCGCTAACACAAAAAGTGCAATTCAGTTCCCAATAGTGTCTGGCCACGCCTCCGGAAAGAAGACGCAACAAACGCTAATTTGTGGTGGTAATAGACCGTACCCGTAGCTAATGTAAGCAATACATCCGGCGCGTGGCGGCCGTCTTAAATTATTAAGTCAAGACGCCTATTAGACAATCCCTATAGTATAAACCTAATCTTTATGAAACAAAGATTATTTTGGCAGGGTACCGCTTGGGGCGCTAGGGTAAATCTACGAAAATCTTTGAAAATCTACAATGAAAGTTTCTCTTTTTACTTACTAGTCAACAGAATGGGCACAAATGCAGTCATAATATATACCGAGTTTCTATACCAAGTGTCCCACGATAGTCATGTATATTTCATGTAAAAAAGGCTTGCGCTTGACGACAAACACTCCTAATGGAAAGCACTGACGAGGTCTAGGTTAGAGCGCGGTTGCTTAGAATACGCCTGTATACTTCGCCTTATTTTGAAAACTGTATACTTGGCTTAGAGGTTCGCATCAGAAACGTGAAAGACAAAAAAGTGTCCGCAAAAAGTATCCGTTTGTCTAATTTCAGCCTGATCCATCCAATGCTTTGTTACGTGTCGATAACGATTGGAGTTATCGCCATACAAATGTGACAAATATGATAAGGACCATTTAGAAGCGCTTGTATATTAGGCCTATGTGAAATAAAGATATTTTGAGTTTTTTGAGTTTTCGATAGAGTACTCAATCAGCCAATTATAATTCATAAAGTTTTTCCATCTTGTGTAAATTAGTAAAATATTCATAATGGTTAAATGTAAACTCATAGGTACCCAAGATGCCTTGTAGCAAATAAATATTTAAATAAGGCATTATCAAAGGAGGCAGGGCAGCTTTGAGTCGGTGAACGCTTTAAGTGCTTAATTAACAATTTATCAAGTGCTCCGTGTGAAGGTAAGACGTCCTGTGGGTAGTTGAGAAGCTTTGAAGAATCTTCTTGCCATTGAAGACACCTACACTATGTTATAAATCGCATAGTCAAGGAAGGAATTTCCCTATACACCCACGTTGTTATACCTCCTGCAGGCGTGGATATATAGACACGCGCTTAGTGCAAGAGATTCCGAGTACAATCCCTGACACGAATTTGGAATTGTATAATTTCTAAATAGACTCTGCTGTGTTATTCTTGAAAATGTACATCCCTGAAAAAGCTGTCAGATACCGAAGATGGCAAGCAAAATTGGATTCTATTACACCTGACGAATACATAGATGCATAGACGTACGCTCGTTGCAGAATAGCACGGCACAATTTCTACCAGCTTTATTGCTTTAAGAGATGGTGGTACGGCCCCTGTTCTGGAGCGAGGCTTCAGCCGGGCCTGTCCACCTTAACAGCAAAACACATTCAACGTTATTCCTCATGAGCCTAACTTACAAGTAATTATGAAAATTCAATAAAATATTTGATCAATTTAATATACTTATAACTTATTTTTGTCTCTATCTAGTTAACGAGTTTTGGTGTGTACCTAATACCGCATTATTTTTGACTACTGGCTTTTTCTTGAAGTACGGGGACTTTGTTTACATTTTTATCCATCCAATCAGAAGACAAATTCTGTCACCTGATAAGCTAGAAAAATTGAAACAATAGATTCTGCCAATCAGCGGATAAAACACGATACATATTATAAAGTTTTTCTAACGCAATACAACTACCTCAAGTTTTTCACCGAGAAGAGTGAACAAGAAACGCGGCACAAAGTTACGAACTCAGGCAAAAACCTACTGTCTGAATTCCATGCGAAACGTGTCATGCTTATAGCTTAGCACAGATCTAATTTCCGAGATTTATTGCATTTGTGCAGTAAACAAGAGACGGAGTATGTTCCCTTGTCCCGCACTTACAGTTTCCGCTGGCTCTTATAACTACTTGCCCGATATGAGTGTGGTGCAAATTATAAACTTAGGCGTTTTATAAAAAAACAATAAATAATTCCGGATATTCACACATCGCAATCTCTCAGTAAGCGAGAGCTTGTGGGGGTAATTGATAACTGGTTATTATATTTAATGTAGGTGCATAAATACAATGTATTGAATAACACATATAAACATTCATGCTCGTCACACAATCATTTGCCACTTGTTCGAACCCACGATCTCCAATGCAGACAGGCGGGATCGCTACGCCTTTTTGTCGTCGAATATATTATATTTTCCTATGTGTGGAAAAGATAGAGTCCAAAGAAAAGATTAATTCTGAAGTAGAATCAAGTGTCTCGTGATATTCAGTTTATCATGTAACCACCGACCACCCGATGAAGTGTGTGAAAATTACGGGAATTGATAGTGACATGCAATGCAAAGTGACAAACATGATGTTAAGCTCCGTGATTCTGTCTCTAAGCAGGGTAAAATATAGCAATAGGGTAATAAGCAAATAGAGTGGAATTGACGTATAATAAAGTACTGGTTTTGTCGATCTCGTGTAGCGTGAAACGAAGAGAGATTGGATACTCTCTGTCCACGCTTTAGTTTATCACTTGTACCACACCCACAAAACATAATATTTGTTGCTTAGCGGTAGCGAACCGGCCGTCTGTTCCGGAGGTCGTGGGTTCGATTCCCACTAGGTACTGGTAAATATTTGTGTGACTAGCATGAATCTTTTCCAGTGTCTGAGTGTTTCCCTAATAAAATATGTAGGTATATATCATTAGTAATCCATAACACAAGCTACTTATCGCTTACATTGGGGCTAGATTCCGATGTTTGTAATGTCTTGATATATTTATTTATTTATTTTTGCACAAACATAGTCGAAAGGACGGAGAGTGACATAGGCTATTTTTTATCCCGGGAAAATTAATGATTCCCATCGGATTGGTCAAAAACCTAATTCATGCGGACGTAGCCGCGGACAACAGCTAGTGATGAGCTAGTGAGAGAAAATGTCAAAGACATTTAGGGTCATTCTAACTCTGTTATCGAGTCGGAAAACCCGAAACATAAAGTTTTGACCTCGTTATATGTGCTGATGATAAATTTACTTTGTTTAGAAAACTAGCTGGTGTCTGCGACTTTGTATGTCTCTTTCCGTAATTTGTTTATTAAATTTCTGTTAAAATTTCATGCAAAACTTGGTCTGATAAAAATTGACAAATTGATAATTTGCACATTAATTTTAAATTTTTTTAGAGTACTCTTTTCATAGATAAGAGATGAGTGACTAAATGATTGACAAAACTATTAACGCAGTTTAAACCAATCGGATGATTTAAAAAAAAACCGGCCAAGTGCGAGTCGGACTCGCGCACCGAGGGTTCCATACCATAAAAGAAGTAAAACATTAAAAGAATCACTTTTTTTCATGATTTTACGAGTATAATTTACATATAGGTACTTTTGTTGGCAAACCGCAAACCTAACTTTGTTTTCGGTGGATTATTGTTATTAGCAAAAAAAGTATAATAGTTAGAGGGTTGATTTTATTTTTCCTGTAAAATATACGTAAACTTCTATTTATTTCAGATTTTTCGAATGGTAAACTTCGGAGATAAGGGGGGGGGAACGGTATTTTTTTCGACAGTTTGCCCAATTAATCAAAAACTATCAGGCATAAAAGTAAATAAAAATTAGTTTTAGAATATACAAGTAACGCCCTTTCATATGATACCCCACTCAATATTGTTATCTCATTTTGAAATTTCGGCGACCCGGTTTTCCCCCCTTTTTAAATAAAAATAAAAACAATTTTCATATTTTTACGATTGCTATGACGTCGCGTCACTATTATCTATAACTATTCTAAATTTCAGGTCGATAGCTTGAATAGTTACTGAAATAATCGAGTGTGACAGACGGACGGACGGACGGACGGAGAAAGTCTCACCATAAGGGTTCCATTTTTACCAAATTGGTATGGAACCCTAATGACATATTTAGTTGTAAGGGGACTATTTCGTGATTGGGTGATTCCGACCGACTTGAGTGAGTAGGACCGATAGACTTCGTTGGAGTAGCGGCCACGCACCGAAAAGCTGTGTTAGCAGACCGCTACTAGGTGGACGGGCGACATCAAGTGGAGTGTCACTAGCTTCAGGCAGCTTATGTCGAGGGGTAATGTTAATAAAATAAAGGGTCACAACTGTTAAGCAAAGCAGGTATCCGTTAAAAAGCAAATAAACAGCTTAAAAGTTGTATCGACACAAATATAACCAACATTTGTGAAATGAAAGAACTTTTGAAACATGTTTTTAGCAAAAATACACATTAACCACGCTACCGTCAGTGTCATTGAGTACTGTGTCAACACGAGTGGGAAATATAAACTTGGAAATTAAATACAGAATATCTTTTTCTTGTTTTGTAAGATATTTTTTATTAAAAATGTGTACAACCGCATCTGATGGCAGGTAAGTGGTAATATAGCCGTTAAAAATGTAATTGCAGTAATTTAGAATAAAATTGATTACATTGGACATTAAAAGGAACGACTTTCTAAGCATGGCTTTTACTGTTTCATGACGACAATATCATTTAATTTTTTTTTCTATGGGGAAAAAAAAACAATTTGACTCATTATGTTCGACAATGTCTTGGTACATTAAACAAAATAGGATTTTTCGAGTTTTTTTACACACTTAAGTAGGTATATTATATGCTAATACTTGACCGCAATCTAACGATGTCGAGAGACGATGCAGACGAAGATTACGTTAACGTTATTGTTAGGGCTTTCTCTTACGGTTGCTACACAGCATCGCAGCGGAACGCTAAATCGCTTACGCCGGTAAAACGCTAAAACCGGTACATTGATAACCAGCCTTAGCCGATGCCACTAGTTAAGTGTCGTTTCCCCTCCTGTTGCCTACGGCTGAAAACTCATTGATCGGCGCAGTACTTGTGGCACAGAAGTGCTATTGGCAATTTTTAAACCGCCCGAATGCAAGGCAGGTACTCTCGGTATCAAAAGTGTTTATTTTTAATCTAAATAAACGTTCGCCTCGCTATAACTGAAAGGCTCTGTGACTCGCTGGTTTAATATACATCAATTTGCATCAAACTATGAATGGTTTCGTGAGTATAGCATAACATACTTTAATCATAATAATATTAAAACTACAGCATTTTTTTTACTTTCTAAAATATACTGTGCATTAATTGATCGTAATATTTGCGAGAAAACGTGCATTTTATTTGCGGAAAAAGTAAAATACCTGCATTTACTAAAAAAAAAAAAACAATTAATGCAAGTCGAACTCACGCATGAAGGGTTAATTAAATACATCTTTAAAAACGGCAAAGCAAAATCAAGTTTGTTGTATGGGAGCCCTCATTTTATTGCGTTTTTAGGGTTCGTGTTGTTGTTAATTTTAGTGTTGACAATAATTTTGTATGTATTTGTTTTAAGAATCATGTAAACAAGTTGGTAAACCCAAATATTTATTAAATAAAAAATTAAATATTTTTTATCCGATCTGATAAAAACTCACTGACGACATGTGTGATGTCACTTTACATTGTACTCATAAAAGGTCCGGTTTCCACCAAAGCGAAGCAGAGCGGAGCTGTAATTTTTCCGCTGTTGCCACGGTTAAATTTTTTACAAATTCCGAGTGTATCGTCTTTCTGAGATAATTTTGCCTACGTCCACAGATGAAAGAAAGAAAGAAAGAAAGAAAAATATCTTTATTTCCACACATTATGCCACACATAAAACAAAAGTACACACTCATGTACTAAAACGTTGTCTGAAGCTTCCACCACCTGGGCAACAAATACTAGACTGTTGCTCAAGTGACGGAAGCACCAGACACCGCTTGTCATGTGTGGCACAACCCAGAAATGGGCCCCAACTCAGCATAGTGCTGCGCGCCCCATGCAAGCATGAGAGCGCACAGCGCCGATTTTCAGTTGGAGCCCTTGACAGGGTGACGCCACGAACTAAAGATCGTGTACACAAAAACGCGCAGGAAAAAATTAAAACAAATAAATTAAAGTAGGTATAAAAATTAAAACAGTGAAAAAGAGTAAGTAAAGGCATTTCAATAATATAATAATAGTAAAGTAATAATAATAATATGATAAGAAAAGAGTATAATAATAATGTGTTATATATACTAATGTGTTATATATACATTCCACTAAAGAAACGAAAACTCCGCCACATGATCTTGAAATTCAAGCTGCTTAGTAAGGAGGAATTGCTTGAGCCTTTTTTTAAATCCCAACTTACTTTTTGTGGTTTTAATTGGAGGTGGAATATTGTTCCAACATTTTGTGGCGGAGTATGTAAAAGAGCCTCTGAAAGCGGCAGTGCGGTGAGAGGGAACCCGGAGCTGCTTACGACAGCTTCGGGTACTCCTGTCGCTGTCACTCACCCAGTTCAATTTATTAAGTAGGTATAAAGGTTTACCTATCTTAAGCACACTGAACAGCAGACCAGCGAGGTGAAGCTTTCTCCGAGACCTCATTTTTAACAACCGATGATCATTAAGAAAAGGAGTGATATGTGTTCTAGGAGGAATGTCGAAGCAAAACCTCGCACAAGCATTTTGAACACGCTGTATGAGGCGCTTGGTTCGGCACAGCAACCGAGGCCCGAAAACAACGTCAGCATAATTAAGTTTTGATAGCACTAAAGCCTCCACCAACTGCAAACGCACCTCTAAAGAAAGATATTTACGAACCTTGTAGAGGATCTTTAGTCTATAAAAACAATTACGCACCACCTCTGCTACGTGTTCCTCGAACCTCAATCCTGCGTCCATAAGCAGCCCCAAATTACGCGCGAATCTAACGCTTTCTAAGCATTTACCCCTTATACTAACACTCGCACGTTGACCCAACCCATCTAACTGCTTGGAAGTTCCAAATAACATATATTTTGACTTGGTGGGATTGGTGGAGCACGAGAGAGTTTCTATCTGCCCAGTCAGCGATCCGACTGAGGTCCTCATTGATCAGACGTACAGCCTCTGGAATGTCCTCGGCCTTGAAGTGAAAGTAAAGTTGCAAGTCGTCTGCATAGATGTGATATTTACAGTGAATAATTTGGTCTACAACATCCGCACAATATAAAATAAATAAGAGAGGACCTAGCACTGAACCTTGCGGCACACCTCTAGTAACAGGAGCTGAAGCCGAATGAAACCTCTTCCCATCTTCGTGCGTAATCTCAACAAACTGCGTACGATTATTCAAGTAAGAATCGAACCACCTGACAGCATCAACACAGAAGCCATAGTAGGATAACTTTGTTAATAAAAGTGCTATATTAATGCTATCAAATGCTCGTGAAAAATCCAAAAGCACTAATAACGTACACATGCCCCCATCTTGTGCTCTAAGAATATTATCGGTTACATCCAAGAGTGCCGTCACAGTACCACGGCCAGCCCTGAAACCCGATTGATATTCCGGCAAAAATTGCTCCTTCTCAAGATATGCTGATACCTGCGAGTATACCACCTTCTCCAATATTTTAGATAAGCAAGGTAGAATACTTATGGGCCGTAGGTCTTTAGGCGTGACAGGATCAAGGATTTTTGGAAGGGGTCGAATCAAAGCAACTTTCCAATCATCCGGGAAGACTGAAGAGGTTATGGATAAATTTATAATGGAACGAATAGAGTCCAAACTTTGTGGTAGTGTCATCAAGATCATATCTAAAGTTATTTTATCCGTACCCTCAGCATTTGAATGTAACCGCTTAAGAATTTTAAAAATCTCAGTGTCCGTTGCAATGTTCAGAGAAAAAGTGTTAACTTTCAGTTTATTAAACTCATAGTAAGTAAGCTCAGAAAATGGGATGAAATTAGAACCAGGAATATTAAGGAAATGATCATTTATTGCATCCGCATTAGTGAAATGTGCTGGCAATTGGTCAGATTTTTTAGGCAAGACTGTACTTTTTAAATTTTGCCACAATACCTTAGGAAATTGAATTTTGCTGTTAATATTATGCTTAAAAAATGCTCGCTTTTCATTATGAAAAGCTTCTATGACTAAATGCTTATACTGTTTATAAGATAATTTATTTGCTTCGGTTTTGTCATTTCGCCACTTAGCATGAGCAGCGTCTCGTAATTTCATCATAAATTTAACGTTAGACGTAATCCACGGACTGTGTAATCCTTTAACTACTTTGGTTATCTTAGGGGCATGATTACTAAACAGATCCGTCACATACTTATTAAAAGTAGACACCATTCCACTAACGCAACTCATAGACGAAACATCTTTCCATGGTATTGCGGCAAGATCGCTGTTAAAAGAGTCCAGACATATATTCTTCAGCGCTCTATAAACAACAGTTTTAGGTGGAATTTTACACTTTTTAACGTTTAAAATGCAGTCGAGAAAGGCGTGACTACCCAACGCAGCAATCGGCGTTACATTCACACTTCTTACCGGGAGATCAGTAGAAATAATATCAATTAGTGTCTCGCTACTGTCAGTAAAATGCGTAGGAGAGGTGATTAACTGCGATAGCTGCAAATAATTAAAAAACGTATGCAATTTAAGTGTTTTTGTATCAGATATACTTAATAAGTTAACATTAAAGTCCCCTAACAAAATAATATTGTCAAAATTGGACAGTGACTGAATCGTATCAGTGAGAACGTCCAAGAAGAGGTCAATATTTAACCACGGAGGTCTATAGGCAGTGCCAATGGCAATTCTGCGTGTATTGGCACTAAGACCGATCCACATTTGTTCAACGGTTTCATGGCGTGGAAACGAGCAGGCCTTCGATTTAAGGCCCCTTCTGATATAAAACCCAACTCCTCCACCGCGACCACCGCGCACAGCATCCGGGCGCGGGATGTGCACGAGCCTATAGTTAGGGACAGAAGGTGCACGCCCCTCCTCGCCCGCACGCAGCCAGGTTTCATTGATGGCCATGACGTCAACCTGAAAGCGGCCCATCGCAACTATGAACTCGTCGTGCCTCGAACCTAAAGACCCCGCGTTGAGAAAACCAATTTTTAACAACTTGTTAGTATCGTATTTTAAAATATATTTCATCATACACTTTGTAATATGTAAAACTTATCACTGTCGTACTACCTGTGGAATGCATATATAATAATATAATAATATGCTCGTATCTATGCCTATAAAAATAATAATAACGTAAGTAACCATTGATATTACTAACTAAAATGCCATTGACAATATTAGCGCAAAATAATACTAAGACAATTAAATTAAGTCTTAAATAACAAATAATAAAAACTTTAACCCCGCTAACGATCCCACACAACAGCAGCCGTCTAATCAGTCTCGAACAGCTTGTATTGAAAAAAACTTCTTTAAATCCCCTAACAGATAAGATACCCGTTTACGAAAACCTTGATTAAAAGACAAACAAACAACCAAACTCACATTTAAATATCAGTATGGATTATTTCCTTGTTTAATGTTATAGTATCGATTCGCGTACCTTATAATAACACTCAGATAATAAATAAAGGGGCATTAGTGTATGTTCTCTCTTTGTTTATGTTCAGTTATCAAATGACGGCAAGAGTGATAAAACATACTGAACTTCTCGTAAGTCAAACTGAATATTTTTTAATGGAAACCTACTGCTGTTTTTATGTTACGAAGCTTTTATACAGTTTTACAGTTTTAAGCTATTGCATAGCTTCTATCGCGGGCCTTGAGGAGACCGAATCCAGAAATTTCGTAACGAAAATAACCTAACACCCCCACTCCGACCGGCCCGCTCTATCGCGGGCCTTGAGCGTGGAGACGAATCCAGAAATTCCGTAGCGAAAATAACTAAATAAGTTTTTTTTCTGTTGTTAGGTTTTTTTAGGATAATTTTTTTCTGTGTTCGCAAGTTTAAGAGGTAATACCAACATTATTTGATTTTTGTTTATAGGAACGCAAAATGAAGATCATTTTGGTATGCCTGTTGATGATGTTCTGTTTAGGAGCATCTTTGGAGGAAGTTCCTAAATATTACTGCGGTCGCCGGCTACAAATGGTGTTGACAAGGCTCTGTAGTAATTTAGAAGATACTATCGATACTGTCACTACTACTATTGCTACTGCTGCTACTGAACCACGTGAGGTTTTAATTATTATTGATTATTTTTTGTGTGCCGGACCCAAAAGGTTAACGGGAACCTATTATTAAGACTTCAAAATCAAAATATCTTTATTTCACATAGGCCTAACATACAGGCTCTTGCGAACGTCGGTATGACATTTCTTACATAAGAATGGTGATAACTACAAGTCGACTTAAAACTAAGTTTACGAGGGTTCCAAACGCGCCCTGCCGCTGAGAAGAGGCCCACAACAAACTCAGCCGGGTATTTTTTTATGATATCACCATTTAACAAAATAAGTATAATTACTAAAAATAGGCTAGCAACGACAACAGAGCAATCTACCACTTATCAGTCAATTCCAAGGTCCTTCGCTATCCGTTCTTCTATCACCAGGCTGTATCTCATTATCCTGAACCGTGATCATTGATATATAATATATGGATTTCGGGTCAGCGCTAAAAAGTGTCAGAATCTAAAGAAATCCAAAACGCGAAAAGAGTTCCAATCGCGCAGCAAAATTAGGCTGTATAATATTGGCTTAAGACATAAATTACAATGTTTTAGTTTGTTTATGAAAATACACATGTACCCTCGTTTAAATAGGTTTTCTCGGGACACTTTTTTCGTGGATTTTGTATTACACCCGGAGTCCATAGATTTATACGCTAATGACCGTGATAATTAGATAGTTCAAATTTTTGCAGATGATGGATTTCAATTGCCGCTATACCTATACTTATACGTATTTATTACACATTTAAAACCTTAATTCATTATTTTAGCAGCACCTTCAACACCAGCCCAGCCATGGCCGAGGATTTACGTCGGAGATACAGATGAAAGTCCGATGAAGAAGCGAAGACCCATCCGAAGTGTAGTTGACGAGTGTTGTATCAAACCTTGCCTTTTACAAGAGTTACAAGAATACTGTTAATGATTTTTTGTATTATAAAACTTAATTCAATAAATACTTTGAATCCTTTGAAACCATACAGTATTTTTTTAATCACCCATTTTTGCTGTACTGCTAACAATGTGCCTGAAAATTTGACAAAAAGTAGGTTATGTAATAATCTAGAATATAATCTATCCCCATTTCGAATTCAAGCCAAATCGGTTTAGTAGTTGAGACTTTAGGCGTAAAAGAGCAGCAACAAACAAACGTCCAAGCATACAAACGAGCAAACCTGGTCATACAAACTTTCGCCTCTACCTAACCTTCCTTTATCGCATTTTAATTTATATCGATATTTCATGAGTAGTATATATTTCTTCTTTGCAATAACGATGTTAAAAAAGTAGTTTATGAAACGGATGCATAATGGGGGGTATTAAAACATGAGTGTGAGTTTAAAAAACGAGCCGCAGGCGAGTTTTTTAATAGTATCACACGAGTGTTTTAATACCTAATTATGTAGAGTTTCATACACTACTTTATCTACGCTCAAATTATCATAAATCCAAACCATAAAATCTTGCTAACGTTTGTCGTAAATCCTTCACTTTGTTGGTAAAAGATTGTGGGTCATTTTTGTTGCAATTACTAAAATGTCAGGTGGAGTTAAATTTTCTTTAGTACGTTTCACTGCTAGACATTTTTCCGCGCTAAGTTTTGACTAAGTAACAAAAATAACACATTGAAATGTTAAAAGTTAGGTATGGCGCCAAAATTCAGTTGCAAACTGCGTATAGTCTGTTAAAAAAGTCATGAAACAAAAAAGAGTAGAAAAATATTTATACAAGTCAGATAAAATATATTTTAGTGGATAATTAAATAATCAAAAATTATACATAATTCTTTTCAATATTCTGTATGAACACACTTTTTAATCAGTCATATACTCGTAAGGCAGGGAAAAATTATTGTTTCCTTGAATTAATTGTTGTCTATGGTCGATCATGACTACCAACTAAATGTTGTCTGTGGACTCCTTATACAAAAAAAAAAAACAAGATTGAGGATTGGCTCTACACTCTCTTTTGGCTATGACGACCACAGAGAAAAGAAAGTTATTCCCTGGTCTGTGATGACGACACACAAAAATACAGGAACCCAGAGCCGCGTATCGTAATAGAAATTATTCAACAATCTAGAGATATTTCCATAGTACAGCTATGTTATAGTGAATAACTTTTTAATAATTATAGAAGTCTGTGAATAAAGTAGGTCAATACTGCCCTCGTAATTGAAAACACAGTAAGTTGAGTTACTGTGTTTTAGCTTTGGATAGCTTTTTAGAATCGCGCGATTGCGCTCTGTCTGGGAAACTTTTCGATTTTTCTGTAGCGTGTATAATTACTGAGATACGAAAAGTAAAAACACAGTAACTCGAAAAAAATAATTACTTTTTTAATAATAAACACAGTAACTTAGAATTTCTAGGTTTGAACACAGTAATTTTTTGTTTACTGTGTTCAAATGTATGTCTATCGATTTTTTATAAATAAATTTTCCTTGGCTACAACACGGCATCTTCAAATACTGTGTTTATTTGTAAACATTTCGTGGAATCTTTTTATGCTTTACATAAATTAAACACAGTATCTGAATTACTGTGATTTAAGTGTCTGCAGTTTTAATATTAACTTCAGTAAATACTTAGCTTGAACCCAGTAACTATCGACTTACTGTGTTTTAAACAAACTTTTTTCGTGGAGCGAGGTTAGAGGGGAAGGTACTTCTAAATCGTGCGCACTGCGCGCTTGGAAGTTTTTGGCGGCTTTTACGGAAATATTTCTGTTTAAACCATATCAATGACTGAAATATAATTAACTAGCAGAAACCCGCGACATCACCCAAGTAAATTTTAGTTACACACTGGAACCACAGAATTTTCGGAATAAAAAGTAGCCTTTGTGTTTTTTTAGGATGGAATCTGTTTCCAGTCCAATTTTCGGCCAAAAATCTTCATTAAATACGACGTGAAGGAGTATATCTCCCGCATAAATATCTGATATACTCTATTCCCGCAGCAGTCATGGATTTCCAGGATATCTAGTAATCCAGGATATAATTATTTCCGTTCCAAATTTCAGCCAAATCGGTTTCATAGTTGCGGTATGAAGAATTTTCCGTGTGAATCGGGATAAGAAGTAGCTTATGTATTAAGCAGGATACAATCTAGCTTCCTTCCAAATTTTAGCCGAATTAGTTAAGTAGTTGCGTAAAGGAGTATTTAAACTTGGTAAAATACAAACTTTGGATCCCTGTTTTAACCCCTTAGAGGGTGGATTTCGAAAAATCCTTTCTTAGTGCGCCCCTAGACCTCACAAGGAATCTGTGTACCAAATTCGGTGTCTCTAGACTTAGCGGTTGCGTGTGCTGTGCGTTGATATGTCAGTCAGTCAGTTCCTTCTTTTATATATTGAAAGATGTAAGTAAAGTTTCTTTTTAAAATATTAATTACTTATATTATAATGTTAGCTAAATTGCACTTTTCAAGCATTCATTAAGCTATGCAATTTATAAATTAAAACAGAAAATAATTTTACTTATAAATAATAATAAACTACGAAATAATAGTTTACCTACACCATCAGCTTCAGACATCAGCATCTTTTGTTACACTCTTTTACTTGAAATTCCCGTGATAACCCTTTACAAAGAAGTAGCCTCGATTAGAATCTCTAACTAGACCGTATAAGTCCTAATAATTTATTATTCAGCAGTTCTAAACTCAAACTCGAAATAACTTTATTTCAGATAGGCCTAACGTACGGGTTCTTGTAAAATGTCAATATTATATTTGGCACATCTTAATATATATAAATCTCGTGTCACAATGTTTGTCCTCAATGGACTCCTAAACTACTGAACCGATTTAGTTCAAACTTCGTGAATATCTGTCATTTGGTCCAACTTAAAAGATAGAATAGTTTTTATCCCCCGTGGACGAAGTCGCGGGCATCAGCTAGTATAATATATGGTGATAACTACAAGTTGACTTAAAGTTAAGTTTACGCGAGGGTTCAACACGCCCTTCCCTGAGAAGAAACCCACTACAAACACAGCTGGGATTTGTTTCCTGTTATCACCACATCTCACAATGACACTTAAAAACAAATTGAGCTAGCATAATTACGTAAGATGATTTTGGCGATTTTTCGACTTTACCCCCTGAAAAGATTTAATGAAAATTTCATAAGCCCAACTCTCAGACTCTCACTTATCCAATAATTTAAGTGAGTTAATCTAACGGAATAATCAGGACTTTTGACGAAATAATAAGCATTCATTGAAAAATCACAGACATAACTCATTTTTTTCTATTTGTATGGATGTCTTGATGATATCTATGTTATACATACCTAAAAATTAAAGACTGCCGAAATAGGAACGAATAAAAATTCGGAATCAGATACGAATATAACCATAAGTACAGCAGCATAAATACATTCATTATCAGCTGGGATATCTGAAAAATCTGAGGAGGAGAAGCAAAATTCTACACAAAGGGTGTTTTTACGCATATGAAAAAAGGTTAACTTAAAACACAGTTTCTTTAGATGCTATAACGGCAACTAAGAGTTAACATATTGCAAAATTATTCTTAAATACAGTATCTCACTTACTAGAAATCCATCTAGTAAATAAATGTTAGGTATTGGTACCTTACAACACAGTATATGTATAGTTACTGTGTCGTGTAATCACGAGTGTTTGTGTCTTTACATGGTTAAAACACAGTATTAAATAAAAGTACGTTAGAACACAGTAACTATCAAGTTACTGGGTTTAAGCGTAAAATAAATTTACTTTCAAAAATTATATTACTATGTTAAAACACATTATCTAATTTAATTAATTAAAGAACAATAATAAAAGAGCTTCATGTACATATAATGAAAGCTTTATTTATTCTTCGTAGTTTAAAAAAACCCCTATCACGCTAACGTATATAGTTGGCTCATAACGTTTCAATTTATCTATTAAACTTTAAACGCGTTTTTCTCGAAACGCAATTTTTGGAGATACTGTGTTTTCAATTACGAGGGCAGAATATGTGACACATTTTGATTTCATAATTCGAACTTTAAGCAATGAGCGTAGATAAAAATATAAAAAAAGCTGTAGATATTCCTTATGATCTTGCGACAAACCTAATTAATTCTCATAGTGTTAAATTAGAGTCTGCAACCCTGCTATACGGTCATATAATTAAATTCTATCCCCCAAAAGCCTGTCGCCAATGATAAGTGGACCTTACTCGTATACGCTAAAATTAATCTTATGTTTAATACGTATAAGGGTACTTTTGGGATACACTAATAATTTTATATTGGTTCATATGACACTACCTAGCGAGTATACAGTAGATCTAAAGTTTGCAATCGCTTTTAAAATTTAACAGTTGGACCAACTATTTTATTCCAGCGAGCCTCTTTTTTCCTTGTCCTACTTTCAATAAGACGAAAAATATCCCCATAATTTGATTTTTTTGTATGAAAAAAAAAGTATCGTTTTTTGAGAGGATTCAAGTGTAAATCACATCTTATTTTAATGTCCGACAAACTCCAACTCTAAAATCATGCTAAAGCAATAGAGTATTAATAGTAACTAATCTTGAAAAACAATTATTACGCTTTCTGCGGAAGGATAAAAATATTAATGTGGGTGTGTGTGCCTGTGTGCTAGCGTGTTCGCATGCGTGCGTGCGAGCGTGTTGTGGGTATGTTGTGATTTTGTGAATGGCTATTTCTGAACTGTCTGATTGCTAAACTGTTAAAAGTACTGGTGCCAAGGTTCTGTTGTGTTTTATGGTCTATATGAAATTACTCATACGACGTCGACGTGGATTGAGATACTTTATTGGAGGGTTTTATGGGTTTACACTAAACCAGGTGAAAACATTAAAGGTACCAGTTTTTACATACACACACACAGATATATACTCTTGAATGGGATCTCAGCATTTTTTTATTTATTTACCTACATTTCACACACCTCCCTCCCTTCGTTTTCCTACCATGTATAATAATTATAAGTAATTTAAAGCATCGTTTCAAGGTCTCGCATCGTAGGATACAAAATAAACGACAAGCCTGACATTTTTGGGGCGAGCCTAATATAAATAACAAATTATTATTTACTGTGGGAAAATTCGAAAAATTCCCTGGAAACAGCGCCGGGTCATTAAGGCCGGGCGAAGGGTTAAAGGCGGCGGGGTTTTTTATTTTTCCGTCACGTCATTTTGGGTAAATGTGCTTAAGGTGTTGCGGCCCAACCAGCCCGCGAAATTCAAATTTTATTTAGTTTTTCGCAAATATTAGACTAACTAAACATTTTAGATTTATGGCAATGCATTTTGCGGGCCTACTTTTTATGCATCTACATGTTTTTAATAGAAACTTTGCTCGAAAGTTCCCACTCATCTCATATTGGTTCCCGAAAGATAATTTTTTGCAGTTTCCCAGATTTCGAGCTATCGGGAACCAATATGAAGTAAATGAGTATTGTTGAGCAGAGTTTTTATTAAAAACATGTAGATGCATAAATTCTGTGCCCGCAAAACACATTGCCATTAACCTTCGATGTATAATTAGCCCACTATGAGCAAAAAACTAAATAAAATTTGAATTTTCGCGCCCGGATGTTACCCATTGCCCTTAATTTTTCAAGAGTGACTTCTAAGAACTCTTAATTAGTAGCGACAAGCGAGTAGCTTAGCTTCGTAGTCGTCGTAGCTTAGGTATTGAGATTTCTTACTCGTATACATACAGGGTACGGGGTTCAAATCTTAGGCAGGGAACTAACTATTCGGAGTTATATACACTTGATTTCTATTGCTTTAAATACCAAAAAAACATTAAGAGGGGTGGTGTGCCTGAATATATAATATTCTTCATAATTTTCTCTTGTTGTATTGCAATGGCTAACGATAACGATAGGTTAGTAAGTCTACCCAGGGCCGGTCCTATTAACATTTTAACGTGGTGCGAGGACTAAAAATGGCGCCCCTCTTAATAAAATAAAAACCGGCCAAGTGCGAGTCGGACTCGCGCACCGAGGGTTCCATACCATAAAAGAAGTTAAACATAAAAAGAATCACTTTTGTTCATGAATTTACGAGGATAATTTACATGTAGGTACTTTTGTTGGTTTTGTTGGTAAAATATACGTTTATTTCTATTGATCATAATGATTTCAGATTTTTCGATTGGTAAACTTCGGAGATAAGGGGGGAACGTTATTTTTTTCGACAGTTTGCCCAATAAATCGAAAACTATCTGGCATAAAAATAAATAAAAATCGGTTTTAGAATACACAAGTAACGCCCTTTCATATGATACCCTATTCAATATTGTTATCTCATTTTGAAATTTTGACGACCCGGTTTTCCCCCCTTTTTAAATAAAAATAAAAAAGATTTTCAATTTTTTATGATTGCAATAACGTCGCGCCGCAATTACCTACAACTATTCCAAATTTCAGGTCGAAAGCTTTAATAGATACTGAAATAATCGAGTGTGACAGACGGACGAACGGAGAAAGTCTCACCATAAGGGTTCCATTTTTACCATTTTGATATGGAACCCTAAAAAAATATTTAAGCTGTTCCTTTATCTTTCACCAGAAAAAGCCTGACCTGTAGACCTTAGGGAAGTTTTAATAAGTTTTAATTTACTGAAACTTCGTTCTCCTTTGGCAGTTTCAGGAACAGTTAGTAAAATACAAAGAGCTGTCCATACATTAGAGAAAATATCTTGCCTATCATTTTTTTTAACCGACTTTAAAAAAGGAGGAGGTTCTCAATTCGTCGGAATCTTTTTTTTATCTATGTATGTTCACCGATTACTCGAAGACGCGTGGACCGAATTAGATAATTCTTTTTTTGTTTGAAAGGGTATACTTCCCAGATGGTTCCATAGTCATCAGGTCAAGATCTGATGATGGGATCCTGGAGAAATCGAAGGAACTCTTCAAATTTTATATGGACACTTGAAGCGATTTGGTTATTGTTTGAAAGAGTAATATTTTCCAAGTTGTCCTGTGGTTATCAATTCAGGATTTGATCATGGAATTCTGGTGAAATCGAGGGAACTCTTAAAATTTTGCCAGTATACTTGAAGTGATTTGGGTATTTTTTATAGTTACTAGTGCATTTTCTTACAGATGCTGACTTAATGGTTATTTATGGTCATCAAGTCAGGTTCTGATGATAGGATCACGGAAAATTTAGAGAACTCTTCAGATTTTATAAGTACACTTAAGCGATTTGGGCATTTTTTACAATGCCTTGTACTACTAAAAAGTCCACTAAAAAGCTAATACTAAAATATTATTATCTCATTTTGAAAATTTGTCGACCTGGTTTTCCCTCTTTTTTAAATAAAAATAAAAACAATGTTCAAATTTTTACGACTGTTATGACGTCGGGTCCCTATTACCCATAAATACCTAACTCTTCTAAATTTCTCGATAGCTTCAATAGTTACTGAAATAATCGAGTGTGACAGACGGACGGACGGACGGAGAAAGTCTCACCATAAGGGTTCCATTTTTACCATTTTGGTATGGAACCCTAAAAATAAAAATTATTTCACTCTTTGTAGTGGCATGACGGTTTTTTGAAAAGAATTTTCCATTTTATTATACGCTGAAGAACTTTTATTGGCTCTCCTGATTGAAGATTATTTAATAATGGCTTTAGGCTCACAAGTTCTTCAATCAATTCTTGTCCAGATATTATGTCACATTTTTTCCCATTGGTTAAAGTGTTAACCCCGCGGCTGCCTCCTTCGCAATTTTGTTCGTGCGTGTGCGCGACTCGCACGCTCGGTCGAGCGTCTTTGTTTCACGATTTGGTTCATTTTGGCGACCCCCCCTTGAAGGCGCCCGGTGCGGTCGCACCGCTCGCACCGCCCTAGGACCGGCCCTGAGTCTACCCTTAGAAATAGAATGAGATGAGTAGTAAGTCTCCCCAAGAATGAGATGGGGAGACTGTGAAAGGTATGGATAAACAAGTAGCATGTACATAAATCACAAAATGATAGCGCTGGGACAACGGACGCCCTAAAAACATACATATTACATTCTCAGATCTGTGGTGTCAATACCACAAAGTAGGTAGCTTAAACTTTCAATAAAAATAATACTTATGAAGAAAGACAAAACACACAAAGACACGAGCAAAGACGTTTCCCTTCCCTAATTCCTTTAATCTTTAACAGGAGATTATTATGACTATAATAAACTTTTCTGTGTGTACTAAAAAGAAAGGTTCTTTAATGACTGACTGATCTATTAAGGCATGACGAACTATGCGCTAAGTAAGAGATAGAAGCAAATACTGAATGGAAGCAGGCGTTATTTTGCGGAAATCCATAATTAGCAGGACAGATCAATTTGTTATGCTATTATCCGCTACTTGAAAGGTTTCTGTATGGTGCAATATGCAGGAACACTACCCACATGAAACACCACACACAATTTTCTATCACTTTCTTCGACGCACGTTTCGTCCCGACACCGGGACATCCTCAGAAGATGTTGACTTCACAATCGCATTGTGAAGTGAATACTTATATTAGTGAATACTTATATTAGGTAAATTATAAAAGAAAATGATTATATTTATAAAGGTTACTTTGACATAATTATTCGAAGGAAACTTGTTAAGAAACTCCGAGCGAGACAAGTGCTATATCGAGTTAGATTCTTAGAAAACGAACTTCTAAAAGAAATTCCACTCATTTGACGACTGAGGTGTGAGACGACCCTCTTAGAAAACTAGCTTCTAAAGGAGTTCGAGTACATTGAGATGGGTCCTTTTGTTGAGTACTAACTTCTTTTGATATCGATGAGAATTACTGAAGAAGTAGTTTTCTTAATCTCAGAAATAGACTTAATATTCCGTACAAAAACGTTAGTTTCAAATAAGAAGAACTATCACAAGACCATCACGAAAACAAGACGATGAATTAATGAAATAGTCAGTGTATTGCTATAACTTCATATGTTAGTTTTTATATGTAACCGTAATTAACATTTAGAGTGAATACGTATCGAATAGCTCCAAATGCAATGCGTACGTGGTTGGTATTAGAACCTGGTTCTACTGACGAAGAAATAACACATTTTTCACACTTGAATCGAAATATATTATTTATTGGATACTTGTAAGGTTTTTGATACACTTGATGAATGATATGATTTCAAATGTAGTGCATGATGCACTCCTTGGTCTTTGCATTGCAATATCATATGGCGCACTGCACTGCGCTAGTTATCCTGAGACTTGCTAATTGCCCAGTAATCTCGCCGGCTACCAGTGACCAAAGATTGAAATCGCTAGATGAGCCCTTAACCTACATTGCGCACATCGAAAACGTCCACCAACATGCTGAGTGAGCGCTCCCAGCATGCTGTAGTAGTGTGATTGTGTGACAGAGAACGCGAGTGCTAATTCGTTTAAGAGTAAATGAGACGTCACGTTCTTATGTCGCTGTGTGTGTAACCCGGCCTCTACACTGCTCGCGAAGTTGACCGAAGTGAGACCGAAGTTGAACGAAGCGAGAGTGTGGAGAGGCACTTCGTCTAAGTTCGCCAACTTCGTCTCACTTCGGACTCACTTCGGGCAACTTCCATTTGTTGTCGGGTAAGATTACAACGTGTTGCACGCAGGACAAAAAGTAGACGTTTTTGTAGGGTTAGGGCTCATCTAGCGTTTTAAATCTTTACCAGTAACGTATTCCTACTGCTTTACGGCAGAACAACCGACACTGTGGTGATACCTACCCGGATGGACTCTACTAGAAGTGTCCTAGCACCAGTGAAATAAATGCTACAAACTTAATAATAAGCACGGGAAACAATTTGCTGAGTTATTTTTAATTAACAAAAGTCCCCTCGAGCCAAGCCTATCTACAACTGTCAGGTGAAATATAACGGAACGTCCAAATAGAGACTATTCTGTAAAACACATCAACGCTGTGTTCATCGACGAGCTCGCAGATGCAACATTAATTTTAATCCCGCGACACCAGTGCCTATCTACTGCTGTCCTTCTAGCATGCACCGGTGATAAAAAAATTATTCTCTGGCTAAAAATAAACTTATTTTCTCTACCAGTTAATCCAGTGCAAAAGTGGAAAGGGGAATTTTATTCATAGAGGCATTAACACTAATTGTGCGTCTATGCTCAGAGAGTACATGAAACAGTAGGTACATGTACAATTGTATCCTCTTCCCGCGGTCTCTATTCTAGCCGGGTTGGTATAGATGAAACAAAACGGGGCGTTTAAATACCAATGGAATTGCCGCGATTTGTAAAACACACCAATGTTATGTTTGCATGTTTGTTGACGATGTAATACTGTTGTCATTCCAGCGAGAGCGGTGTTTATTTGCTACTGTCAGTTAAACGAAACGTACAAATCTATTTCAAATGGTGGGCCGTTGACTATACTGTGAAAAAAATATTTATTCGTGCATGAAATACCTAGGCGATGGAATGCATAGGAATGTCTCTGCAATTGTCTATGGAAACGATACGAAATGTTCAAATGGGATACTGTTATTCTGTAAGACAACTTCGAGATTGTGTTCGTCGGCAATCTCTCTGTAGGTAGAACCTAATTTCACTTTCATCTGTAATACTATAACAAGACGAAAGACGAAACTATTTGTCAAGTTATTTCAAATTAATGAAAGTCCCCTCGAGCGCCACTGTCAAGATAAACCAAAACGACACTTTGAAACTAAGGTACGAGTAGTTGACGCTGCCACGCGATTCTAAAAGCTGTATTCATCGGCGACCTCGCAGATGCAGCAAAATTATTATAACCCCGGCTCGACACGTTGGCCCCAACGTTGGCCCCAACGCCACTCGCCCAAAGTGTGGATCTAGAAAACAGCCTTGGCCCGAACGTTGGAGCGCGCTATTTTCTAGATCCACACGTTGGGCGAGTGGCACTGGGGGCCAATGTTGGGGCCAACGTGTGGAGCCGGCCTAACTGTAATAATATCATGTCATAACTCTCAAATGCTAGGTAAAGAGATTTCATATTATGGTACTCTAGTAAGAAATTTGAAAGTCCTTTATTAATATAAGGAAAAATAATTTTCGATTTTATTTATTCTAACAACATTGGGGCATTATTATACCTAACTATTCTAAATACTGTGTCGATAGTTTGAAAAGTAAGTGAAATATTCGACTATTTCAGATAGACACAAAAATGGATGAAGTCACACCATGAATAAGGGTTCCATTTCTACTACTTTAATACATAATATCTAACCTTAGAAAAAAGTCACAGATTCGTTCGCGAACAGACTTACAAACCCTGGATTCCTACATGTTGATAATATAACTATTGCATAATGTTTGCACCATTGATATAATATGTTTGCACTACCATCAAAGGCTTCGAGCAATTTCACGTGGCTATCGTTTGGGGCCAATATGGTTCGCAATTTGAAAATGTAGTGCCAATAATGGATCGCGGGCAATTAGAGCGGTGCAAGTGACCGGCGGTGCGTGTAATGATTGATTGGGGCTTAATTGCTTAATTAAGCTGACCACCGCCTCTTTTGCTAACGAGCATACTGCGTTTATGTAATAGCCAGTAGGTATATTCTGCCCTATAAGTCCTCACGGCGACAGCACAGCAAGGGATGTAAAATGTTTACATCCCTTGCCGTGATATATAAAAATACTTATCGTCTATTACCTATAACCAGTCCCTTCAGGTCAACAATCTTAATAGTTACTAAAATAATCGAGTGTGATGGACGGACGGAGAAACTCTCATCATAAGGGTACCATTTTTATCAAAATGGTATAGAACCATTAAAAAGAACTACAAAAATAAGGCCTTACGCACATCGCAACGGTACGGCAAAGGATTTAAAATGTTTACCAATGGGATTCAAACGTATCGTCATAGAAATAATATATTTATCGTCTTTTTCCTAAAACCAGTCCTTTCAGGTCAGTATTTTTATAAGTTACTGAAATAATCGAGTGTGACGGACGGATGGAGAAAGTCTCACCATAAGGGTGCCATTTGTATCAAAATGGTATGGAGCCCTAAAAAGAAAATGTAATGCTTTAAAATATGCCGCGGCGTTGAATGAGATTCCATGATGATGATTCGATTTCGATGCCTATTATGATGATAATTTTGAAGCATAGCAATTTATATCGTATTTCTATGCCAATACGTTTGAAATTGAAATCCCTTGCCGTGCCGTCGCGATGTGCGTAAGCCCTTATTACGTATCCCGCGACAAGTTCGCGACAATCAAAAATCTCGCGATTGTTGCTGTCAAACGTTACTTTTGTAACATTATGTTTTCTTCAAGCGCGGTCTTCTTCGCAGGGAGCAAGTCCCTAAAAGTTTCATTCTTTTAGCCCCGGTTAGGGGCTAAGGCCTCGCCCTTCTGGCTTGTGGCCTATAGGTCTTGAGTGAAGATTCTCCATAAATTATTGTCCAAGGTATATGATCCTACCAAACCAGTCTCATGCTGAGTCAATAAACGTGGCGTAAAGAGCTCGCTTTTACAAAACGCAACATAAAAATAAACGCATTAAAATCCTTTTCAGGCAAATCCACCGCTCTAACCTACATTTGAGTTCAGCGACTGGAAAATCCATAAAAATCCACTTCGATATAATTGAAATAAAAATTGAGAATGCTCAGCCAGCTTTTGACTCGTGCCGTTCACGGGAAAACTCCTTCACTATATTATTATGTCATTTGGAAAAAGCTTGAAGGCATTTTTCCATGTTTTATTAGTCAGGTAACAATTTTTACAGCTTTTCAGATTGGTAAAACATCAACAGATAAAGGTTACGTCTTATAATAGTGCGCTAAGAACATTAAATATGCACTAACAGCAGATATAGCCATATGAATTTTCTATTCTATTTCTGAGATAACTTTTCGAGAATGGTCGGGTTTTGTCGGGAATTAAACCAAGGATGCGATCTCCCTCTCTATTCCCTCACTATCTTTCTCAAACGATGGAGCCGTGAGAGAGAAAGAGAGAGAGAGATAGATGCAGATTTGTATCAGGGCTCTATCGTTTGAAAAAGATGATGATGATGACAAAATGAGTTACGAGTATAATAGATTTTTACACTTAGATGGATAGATTTTTAACAAAAAGACTGCTGACCTTTTCAGCGTCTGGCCTATAATGGATTCAGGTCAAAATATAGCCTCCGAGTAAAACCTAAAACCATGGACAATAAACCCGCTAGAAGCCTACAGGTAACAAACGCTTAATAATAAAAATTAAACTGGTTAATATTACTAGACAAGTTAATTTTTTATTAGGTACGGTACACTTTATTTACATAAGGATGTATGCATAAAAGTGTTTTGGGGTAAGAGAAAATAAAGAATAAGGGGGTGTATGTGTTTTTAACCATATTATTCATTATGCTTATAATATATATACAAAAAAAATTAACGACGATATATCGAAAGGAGAAGGAAACTTCAGAAATAACAAACAAAAAGTAAGTTGGGCTTTAAAAAAAGGCTCAAGCAATTCCTTCTTGCTAAGCAGCTTGAATTTCAAGATCATGTGGCGGAGTTTTCGTTTCTTTAGTGGAATGTTTATATAACACATTATTATTATATTCTTTTCTTATCATATTCTTATTATTACTTTACTATTATTATATTATTGAAATGCCTTTACTTACTCTTTTTCACTGTTATAATTTTATACATACTTTAATTTATTTGTTTTAATTTTTTCCTGCGCGTTTTTGTGTACACGATCTTTAGTTCGTGGCGTCACCCTGTCAAGGGCTCCAACTGAAAATCGGCGCTGTGCGCTCTCATGCTTGCATGGGGCGCGCAGCACTATGCTGAGTTGGGGCCCATTTCTGGGTTGTGCCACACATGACAAGCGGTGTCTGGTGCTTCCGTCACTTGAGCAACAGTCTAGTATTTGTTGCCCAGGTGGTGGAAGCTTCAGACAACGTTTTAGTACATGAGTGTGTACTTTGTTTTATGTGTGGCATAATGTGTGGAAATAAACATATTTTTCTTTCTTTCTTTCTTTCTTTCTTTCAAATAATCAAACTGACTAACTGCTTTACGTAAAGTACTCGTACACTGTGTACAATACTGTAGCTCACAGATAGCTATTATTGTGTAACGATATTATAACTTATAAGGCTGTTTTTTGCTTTTTGAAAAAAAAAATGTGTGTAAGGCATTACAGTATTTTATGCGTAGTAATTACTGGCTTTGAGCAATCAATTTATCAACGTGTATTTATGATAATATTTCTGTTTAAGGTGTTGCGGCCCTACCAGCCCGCGAAATTCAAATTTTATTTAGTTTTTCGCAAATATTAGACTAACTACAGATTTGTAGATTTATGGCAATACATTTTGCGGGCCTACTTTTTATGCATCTACATGTTTTTAATAGAAACTTTGCTCGAAAGTTCCCACTTATCTCATATTGGTTCCCGAAAGATAATTTTTGCAGTTTCCCAGATTTCGAGCTATCGGGAACCAATATGAAGTAAATGAGTATTGTTGAGCAGAGTTTTTATTAAAAACATGTAGATGCATAAATGTTGTGCCCGCAAAACTCATTGCCACTAGTCTTTGATGTATAATTAGCCTACTATGAGCAAAAAACTAAATAAAATTTGAATTTTCGCGCCCGGATGGTACCCATCGCCCTTAAGTTCTAAGGCTCTGACAGATCACAGACTCGATAAGAGCAATTCATCGATGTTATGTAAGTATTATTTGTTTATTTGTAATATAACGGGACATATATGTATACATAATAATTATATATTATAATTATTGAGTATTGAGTATATATATTAGTTTTTTTATAATATTTATTTTATTATTTTCATTTGTGTAATCTAGTGTATGTAGTACTATGTACTTATTTGAATTTAAGTATATTTATTATAGTTTTGCACCACCTGCAGTCCGTGGTTCCTCTGTATTTTCCTTATCTGTAGGTTGCCTGGCAGAGATCGCTACTTAGCGATAAGGCCGCCTTTTGTACTAATTAATTTTTACTTCTTAGTTGTAATATTGTTTCGTGGTGTACAAATAAAGTGTTAAATAAATAAATGTTATGAGTAATTCGGGGTAGAGCTGTAGATGGTATGCGGTCGATGCCTCATAATATTTAAAGAGCTAGCTGCAAATATAGACCAGTGGAAACAAAGCTTTATCTAGACAACTGTGCTACATCAGGGACATTAAACAAAAATAAATATTTTAGAGTTACATTTTGAGTTCAAATTTTATACAAAAAACATGTAAATTCGTGAAAACTATGGTTTTTTTTTTCTAACTTGGATGCTTGCTGAAATGCATATAACCTTCAGCTCTAGCCATATGACATATTGCGATACGATCAATGAAATGGGAATAGAAAGAAATTTAAAAAAATGTATATAAAAACCATCGCTGAATTGTCCACGTGACTTCCGCACATTATATTACAAAAAAGCATATAGATCGGTAAAGCCATTTTATATATTTGAAAAATGACTACGTTACAAGCACGTTTCATATGAGAATAGTATAATAGGATAAGTCATAAGATAATTTTGTTTGCAAAATATAACCACATGAGATAAGATCAAGTTTAATGAAGCGTGTGCCGAGTAGCCAGCGAGCCGGAGCGTCATAGCATCCCTTTCAGGCTTTCATCCCTCTGTCCTGCATCCTGCATTCGAAATTCAGCTTTGAGCCTCCACCTTAAGGTACTAAACCGCATACACCTGATAACGATCACATGTTTATTACGGAGTGGTTGTTACCCATGACTTAGCAGGCGTGAGTTTTTACCCTATTTGTCTTTAGGAATTTCCCGATGTATTTCTCAAGTTGATCACCAATTGTTACAGGCCTCTGCCTGTCATGAAGAGGTCGTGGGTTCGAATGCCTTAGAAAGCTAAACGACGTGTGACCTGCAGGTTGAAAACTACGTATAAAGCTCGTTTAAAGACAATAACTTTCAAATTTAAACGTCATATATTTTGGGTCTTCTATAAGCTTTGAAGCAGATACGTTCTCCCAAAATTTGATCCAAATCTCCATTCTTAACTGACTCAAAAAAGGGGAGGTTCTCATTCCGGCGGAATCTTTTTTTTATGTGTGTTCACCATTACTCGAAGACGCCTGAACCGACTTGGAAAATTCTCTTTTTGTTTGAAAGGGTATACTTTCCAGATGGTCAGGATCTGGGAGGGATTTTGGAGAAATTTGCAAACGATTACGATAACGGTGAATACGTTTTTCTTAGGCAATCAGACCCATGGTTGCGAATATACGATCGGACTCTGACGCAAATTCTTTATTTAAAATCGTTTCCTTTTAATAAAGAGCTCTTATCTAAAATAATATTGACCTGTAAATAAACTTGAAGGTTAAGCTGTCATCAGAGCGGCATTAGCCTAAAATGTTTATATTTAAAAGTTTATTTTAAACAACTGCGGGGAAAAATAATACTTTGAATACTTTTATAAACAATACGGATTTAAATATAAATGGGAAATAGAGTATTTCTGTGAAAACTGTACTTTACTTTGATTGGTTTATATTTCTGTGAATACATTTCTTTTGCTTTGGTTAGTTTACAGTATCAAATGTTTTGTTTATATTATGGTAAATATATTTAGCTAATATTTTATAAAGATAACATTAGGATAATATAATATTACTTAATCTCCCATAGATATACAGTAATAATATCCACTCCACTATAAAAGAAAGAAATAGAATATTAACGAAACACAATATTAAAGAAAACTAATTATTTAGCTTTCTTCAATAGTACCTAAAGAAAATAGTGACTTTCCATGTTTTTGCCTTTTTACTAAGTTGATTCCCAGCTGAAGTAATAATAATCGACTGAAAATTTTTAAATTCAGTTATGCTTTCTAAAAATTATCATGTAACCTTAAAGTTTTGGTATGTCCTTTCATACGAGTATATTTATAGCACTTTTCGCAAGGCCCCGTTCGTCTTTCCACTGAGTATTTTTTAAAAATAACACCATATTGAGCTATTGTAAAAACCCGCAATAGTAAAAACATCCGCAACCGCAACTAAGGCATTAACTAATGTTCCGCAATTGCGATTGCGGATAAGGCCCTTCGCACACGGTTCTTAAACGTAAGCGTAGCGTAATCCGCGCGCACAACGAGAGCAGCACCGACGAGCACGAACATGTTAAAACATGTCCGCAGACGAAGCAATATTGCAGCGAATCGTAGAAGGCGTAATTGTCATATTGTTTTGCGTAGCGTCATAACGATACGCTTACGATACATCTACGCTTACGAGCCGTGTGCAAAGGGGGTAAATCTTACCTGCGTATGCGAGTAGAACATGGAGAAGTTGGACACGATGACGGGCACGGGTAGCGCTATCGTGAGCACGCCGGCCAGCGCACATAGAGCGCCCACGAACATGCCCAAGTACGTCTTGGGCGCCATGTCCCCGTAGCCCACGGTGGTCATCGTCACGATCGCCCACCACAGGCCCAGGGGTATCGACTTGAACTGGTTATCTGGGTTGTCCTGAAACATTTTTTGGACCAAAGTCTATTATTATTAATCCTATACCTTTAAAAACGAGCAATTCTTGTATATATATAACTAATATATATATTTCTATATAATCCGAACTTGGAAACGGCTCAAACGATTTTCATGAAATTTAGTATACAGGGGCTTTTGGGGACGATAAGTCGATCTAGCTAGGATTCATTTTTAGAAAATGTCGAATTTACCAAAAAAAAAATATGATCACTGCTGCCATCTATTGGTGGGTTGATATACTAGCGAGCAAAGCTCGGTCACCCAGATATTTAATATTTAATAATATGTGAAGATAATATGTGAGTTTGGATGTTTGTTACACAATCATGACACCACTGCTGTACTGGTTTGGCTGAATTTTGAATATAAATAGCTTATAACCTGAACTAACACATAGAGTACTTTATATCCAAAGAAAAAAACCACGATTGCATGACTGAGAGTTTTGTGAGGCACTTTCTTATACATTTATCTATCGTGAAGGAATCCTTTAAAAAACTCATCGTTCAAACTTCTTTTTAGACGACTGCCCAAAAAAGGAGTGTAATGTTTTTAGGGTTTATCTATGTATGTATGTATGTATGTATGTGAGTTTCATTATTCCACCATAACTTCCGAACGGCTAAATAGATTTGGACATTATATATCTATCATTTAAGCTAAACCTAGGTTTGCAATATTATGTGTATATGTAACATGTATAAAATGGACGCGGTTTCGCTAGGTTTGGGGCAATTTAGCTACGTCACGTAGCAACGAATTAGAGGGGACGACTTGATCTTTATTTATATGAAACTATATTTCCTGAAGCTTTTTTGGGCAAGGTAATAATATTAATTATTTTATTACGTGCTAACGTTTGCTTAACGTGCTCTCCGAGGCGGTGGTGCTTTTCAAACTCCGAACGAGTTCTAAGAATTTTCTGATAGAAAACACTCATTTAGAATTTTATTGGAACGAAGCGGGAGTCGAACCCATGACCTCGATACCTGCAATCAAACAAGCTCTCCACTAGACCTTCATATTATAACATTACAATGGAAAGTCCTATGTATGAAACGCACTACATCTAACATGGGCATGCGTTCTACAGATGAACGTTTTCGCTTGTCTCGTACTTATTTGGTGTTAAAAAAACCACCCCAAAGACAAATGATTTATTTTAAGAATTGCCTCTGTGGCATAAGGTAGACTCAGTTTATATTTTTTTTGATAAAGAGGATCTGTGTTAAAACAAGTTCGCAAAAGTAATCAACTCCTGGATAAAATAAGTAACCAATTCTATGAATTATCAAAAATAAAAAAATCTTACACTCTATCGTTAAGTTCTGAAAGCAGTTCAGCTGCGAGAAGAACTGGAAAAAAATCGGATCTGGTTACCTAAAAAAATGTTTACTTTTTTTTGTAAACGGGTATCTACTGTGTTGCAACAGTATTATTCATCATCTCATCTCAACCCCTTTTTACGTCCCACTGCTGGGCACGGGTCTCCTCTGCCCTGAGAGGGGTTTGGCCATAGCCCACCACGCTGGCCAAGTGCGGGTTGGCGGGCTTCACACACCTTCGAGAACTTTTTTGTGAACTCTCAGGCATGCAAGTTTCCTCACGATGTTTTCCTTCACCGTTAAGCAAGTGATATTTAGTTTCCTAAAACGCACATAACTCGGAAAAGTCAGAGGTGTGTGCCCAGGATTCGAACCTGCGACCTCCTTATGAGAGGCAGAGGTCAGAACCACTGAGCTATCACTGCTTAACACAATACATCACTGCTTTGCACACAGTATTATTACTTTACAGTAATTCTCGTCCCACCAGCCAAGCTTACGAAATAAGCTTAAAACTGAAGCTCAGCCAAAACATAAACGCGTCAACCAAACTTTAGCAATATAGCAAACCAGTTATAAAATTTCTCGCGCCGACGTTTTCCGCGAGTTGTTTTGAAAATTTTTCTTCGCGTTTTGGCGAGCGTTGAAGTGCTTCCACTTTAAAACTTATTTAAAAAGCAATGAACTTGACGCAGTTTTTCCCGACTTTGTGTTTTTACGGATTTTTCGCTCAAGGACATAATTATTTTTTCAAGTCTTCTTTTAACATGATTCCTGCTTGATTGGCCCTTGATTTCATTCGTATAAAATTAGTTTTAATTTCTTTAATGGAATTAACATACCTACTATTGGAATTAAAGTTATAGGCCCTGGTTCAATATCCAATTTGAATAAGTTTAAGATCTTATTATTAACACATAAAAATACTGGAAATGTGTTAGTTACTGCACCACAAAACTACTTAGTGAGCTTGGCTTGATTTTGGAATGGATATAGCTTTTACCCGACTTAACATAGCTTATGAACAATAATAGACAACAGGACTGATTAATTTGTTTTGCTACTATCCGCTTCTTGAAAGGATTCTGTATGGTGCAATATGCAGGAACACCATCCTAATATACAATTAATAATAGACAATTACATTTTTTCATTTTCTTCAAGTTAGTACTTAAATGCGACGTCGCCTGATGATAATTGATAATGCAGACGAAGGTTGTATCTTACCAACTTGGTAGGCATATGTTCTGTTAGGTAAGAAACGGTTTCTACACGGAGATGCTAAATCGCGTGAAGGTGCATCTTTGCTGGTAGCTTGGTAACCAGCCATGGATGAAGCCTGCCACCTAATGTTGCAGTATTGTTTTGACATTCAATCAATTTCAATCAATCAATCAATTTATCTTTTTTTATTTTTCATACTATGATTACCATGTGCCATCTAGGGAGACGTCAATCGTTGTTTTCGCGGGATGAAAATAAATCTAAGACCCCTTCATACACGGCTCGTAAGCGTATCGTTATGACGCTACGCATAATAATATGACAATTAACGCCTCCTACGATTCGCTGCAACACCGCTTCGTCTGCGGACATGTTTGAAAATATTCGTGATCGTACTCTTCTCGTCGTACGCGAGGATTACGCTACGCTTACGCTTACGAGCCGTGTGCGAAGGGGCTAATTCCAAGGAATCTACCTATAATAATTCCATGTCATAAGTTATTTATTTTGGCAGATTTTAAAGAAATTACAAACGTTCCTTCCACAGTCAGATATTGATGTGGGAAGCAAAGTGCCTATTTAAATTCAAAACAAATTAGTTTATTCACGATAAATGCAGATAAGGAAATATTAACGAAAAGCTTTGCATTCATAACGGATGCAGATAAGAAAGTAGATATAATAACGGAAAATTCTTGCATTCAAAGCTAAATGAAATTGGCTTAAAATTAGTTCAGGGTTACTCTTGGGGCCGCTTTGTTGGCTTTACGAAATACGCTCAGGCTTTTATATTTCTTACGGTTTATTTATCTTATTCTTTGTTATTATCCTCATTTTTGTGGTGGGACGAAAACTTAAATATTCTTTTGTGGCTCTAAATTTTTAAACTTAAAAAAGAGGTGTTAAAAGTTCATAACGCTATCTTATGTATCTTATGTAACTAACGAATAACCAACGTTAATTTTGGTTTTACAGACAGTACAAGTTGACTGCGATCTCACCTGATGGTAAGTGATGAGACAACCGAAGATGTTATCGAAGGTACTAACTTGGAAGGAATAAATAACCCCTAACGGTTTCTACAGCATCACGGTGGAAGGATAATTTGCTTGTAATTGAAATATAAATTAGATGTAGATTATATTCTGGAATTCAACATTAGCATTTGCTTGTATCACCTAGCATCAGACGAAAAGATTAAGGTATTAATTTCCAAAAAATCGGTCCATTAATACACGTCTGTCGGGGCACGTTAAAAATACAAAATAAAAATCCGATTTTTGTATTAAAACGTGAAAAAACGCTTTGCACAAAATTCAATGACGTTCCCCGGTTCCACATTATAAGAAATCCTTTATTCATTTTCTTCGGATGAAAAAAGATAATTCTTACACACAAAAACGGCACAATTTCCTCTGAACAAAGGTAAAGACATCGTGAGCTCGATACGAGTATCTCCGTAATAAGCGACGTGACGTAACGTGGATGCCTCGGGGCGAATACTCGTATATAATTACTAGATGACCCGGCAAACGTTGTTTTGCCATTTGGGATATAAAAAAAAAATAGCTAACGACCTACTCACAAACCTACCAAACATGCACAGAAAGGACCTTGCCGATTCTTGTATGAAAATTGGGCTATACTTGCGTCTTAACCAAATCATCGGTAAAACATTGGAAATATTCCCAATATTACGTTAAAAAAAAATCAGTAAGATAAAAACCGGGAATTTGGAGCAATCTTATTTTCTATTTTTCTGATATTTTGAGGTTAGGTTAGTTGTTTTCACGCACTATAAGTACTTATCGGTATTTTTGCCCATAATGATTACTTTATTTAAAGCGACCTCGTTATTACCGTGGAACCCTGGATGATGCATATAGATATAATTACTCCTACGGCCATACCTACACCTGTTTACATTACTATAAAGCAGATCTACTTCACAAGTATCTAGGTAGGCATTGGTATATCATAGTAGGTAGGTACCTATGTAACGAAACGTTACCAAAGTATGTAAGTTTATTAATATTTTTTTCTTTATATATATTATTATCTACGTAAAATAATATTTAATAGTATTTATTATATTATTGTGCATTTATTTTTTAAAATGGCCACCCCGTAGTTCCTTAAAACTTCTGTGTGGTGTCGCTGTTGACGATTAGTGACATAGACAACTAACAGTGACGCTGACCATAGACAACTACGACTGAAGAGTTGATGACATTTAAACCAGTGTTTCTATTTACGAGTTTGGTTTTACCCTAGTTTCGACGGTGGCGCCGCGACAGATTATTGAGATAAGAAAATTAAGGAGGCGCCCCATTTGTAGCATAGCTTTACGTGACATGCAGCGCCATGGTGAGCGCCAAGATTTGCTGTCAAATGTTCGTGGTACTTCCCTAGGTGACGCCATCTTATGCGCCACTTTACACATTAAAAATAGTCACGCTTATTTTGTAGACGGGGCCCATCCATATTGTTGTACCTAGGAACCTAGCGACAGATAACATTAGAATCGTTTCAATAATTATGAGCCAAAGGTTTTGCTGGAAATAAAAGTATTATACTTAATAATTTAAATACACTTATGAATAGGTTTTAAGTCACGTAGGATTTTGTCACGATCAAGATGGTGTGCTTACTTTTTGTTATAATTAGCTGCACATTACATGATCAAACAACACAATGAACGTGATGTTTGTTGTGGGCTTCTTCTCAGCGGCAGGGCGCGTTTGGAACCCTCCTAAACTTAATTTTAAGTCGACTTGTAGTTATCATCATTATTATGCAAGAAGTGTCATACCGACGTTCGCAAGAGCCTGTATGTTAGGCCTATGTGAAATAAAGATATTTTGATTTTGATTTGATTTTGATTTTGATGTACTCTGTGGTGTTGCAAGTGCTTTTGTTTACCGCAATTAAAATGTTCAGTGAAGCATTTCTTGCTTTTCAATAAACAGCTATAAAAATAATTTGAACAGAAGGTGCAAATCTAATCTGTATAGATGCGGTAGAGATATATGTACAGTCCAACAAGGCTCTCTTGGTACTTGAATGACATTGTCAGGAGGGAGTTGCTAGTCAATAAAGATTTTTTTTCATTGAAAAAAATCTTTTGACAATTTCAATTAAATGTAAGCAATACCGTACAGTGTGCTTGGCTTTATTATTTAGGTATTCAATTATAGTTTCTTTATTATGTTTTACATATCTACAATTGTAATTGGGTTTTCATTTGATTTATTTCCCTAAAAAAGTAAGTTTATAAAAAACTGGTATCATTTGCCAAGTGGTAGTGGGAGTGACGTTTCCAGTGCCTATACGGCAGTTCCGCTTTTATCGAGACGTTTAATTACTTTTATTTTCATAAAACTTTTAAACCCCTGTACGCACATCATTGAGAAAAATATATGTGATATTATAATTTGAAATAAGATTTTTCATGCATACGTGCTTCAGACGCAGTGTGGACGCAAAATAGCCCATTTTGAGGCAAACTCCTTTCATAACAATAATTGGTCGGGCCGTTTCGGAGGAGGTTGGTAAAAAAAATTGGTACGAGAATTTTATAAATCAGAGAAACCTACGTTTTCTTACATTCAAAATACCAAATCATTTTGAATTCGTGCATATTTCGATCATTTTGTGGTGTTATTCGGATTCGAATAGTAATAATCTATGCTCCTGGCCATATTTGGTTCCGAAATACTTCTTTAAAACGAAATAATAATCATTTTTGATCAAAACTTTTATAACTTTGGTCGAGTTCCGTAACATAAAATTATGAATGAAAACTTGTAACTTTCTTAATTAACTGGTGTTTTTTTTATCTGGTCAATAAAAACTGTGCTCATGAAATAATGCAACTTGAGATAGTGTTGTTTTTATTACAAAACAAATAAGCAGAAAACATGTCCTCTTTGACATAAAAATAAGCAAAACTAAATTCGTTTACAATTTCGTTTGACAAAAGTATTTCGGAACCAGATATGTCCAGAAGCATAGATTATTACTATATGAACCCGAATAACACCACAACATGATCGAAATTTGCACGAATTACAAATGATGTTGGTATTACGTTTGTATGGGAGACATCGTGGGTTAGTGGACTCTTATCAGCCATCCTTTTTTCGACATTCGCCGTCCTTTTTCTCAATTTGGCATTGCGTTAATATGAAAAAAATACCAACCTGTGACTTCTCCGCGTAGTACACCAAACTGGCAAATATCACGATGCCCAGGACCAGAAAAAACACCAACAAAGTCAGTTCCTTCGCAGATGCCTTAAACGTGTGCACCAATATCTTCAGCCCAGGACTGTGCCTCGTTAATTTGAACAGCCTCAAGATCTTGATGATGGAGATGAACTCTAGGATGTCGGCTTTATCCAGATTTCGCTTGACTACAGTCAGTTCAACTATAATGTCCATGTAAAAACTTAGCGTAGCTATAAAATCTATGATGTTGACCGGGGATTTAACGAACTCTATGATGTTTGGAGCCACCTGTAACAAACAAATTATTTGTTTTTACATTGGTCATAGGATTTAGCGGTGATAGCGTATTGTTTTAGATCTCTTTCTATCACCATGGTGTAGAAGGTTCAAATCCCTGTATTTACGGAGATTTCCTTACTGAAGGTCGTTCTCGCTAAAAATGTACATCACTAAACATCGCCAGCAACCATAGCAACGTAAAACAACAGCCAATCAGCGTCTACGCTGCACGACCGATGCAAACAATAACCAATGGGTGTCCAAGATGTTACGATTCTTGCTGAATCGCTCAAATATACAATAAGGACTCTTGGAATGAAAGGAATATGCTTCCACCTCCTCACGAGATATCTTAAAATTATGTACCTAAAAAATTTTAATACTAGTTAAGAAAACTTGTATGACATTTTTGAATAGAGCAAGAGCCGATTTTCTTGCCAGTTCTTCTTGGTGAAAACCTGCTTTCCAAACTTAGCGGTAGAGTTGTTGCTCTTCATAAGAGCCTATTATTTAGGCCTGTGTGAAAAATAAAGATTTTCATTATCATTCACTGGAAGGAACATATTATAAGTAAAGGACAGGCACTATGATTTAGTCTATTAGTTTGTCTACAGGGTAGAACATCCGACAGCAATTAATGTCAGGCAATTATTTAAATTGTTAATGATTAGGCCTCGATGTCGACGTTCGCCCCCAGGCATCAATCGACCCATTAACCTAATTATACTCTCACCTAGTAGGAACTCCAAACTATTCAGTCACAGAACAATGTCGTCCGTTTAGTACAGCAGTTTAGTGTTGGAATTATGAGTTTTTTTTTTACTCTATACAAATTAGTACTTGACTGCGATCTCACCTGATGGTAAGTGATAATGCAGCCGAAGATGTTAGCGTACTAACTAGGAAGGGGTAAGTCATGTCACCCCAACGGTTTCTACACAGCATCGTACCGGAACGCTAAATCGCTTGGCGGTACGTCTTTGCTGCTAGGGTGGTAACTAGCCACAGCCAAAGCCTCCCACCAGACCAGACCTAAGCCAATTTAGAAATTATAAAATTCCAAAGTGGCCCGTGGCGGGAATCGAACCCGCGACCTCCCACTCGAATCTGAGCGTGCGTCCCCTGCGCCACGGAGGTCGTCAAGAGATAGTGCGGAGACTACTAAAACCCCTGCGATGATTATTCATAACATAACTAACACTTTCCTCTTTAATATTCATCAAAATTATAATGGATTTGATACAGTTTGAGTTTTCAGTTAAAATATGGAAATAGATTACGATCTAAAGAAAAAAATTTCAGAAATGGAAACTTTTCCAGTCACATCATGTTGTTTTCAACTACGAGTAACTAGTACTAGTAGTACGTGTAGTACGATGTTAACTATCGATTTTTTACACCTTATAAAAAGGAAAAATTCGTGTTGTATTGTCGTAGTGGCCATCGTAATAGTTAAGAGAAATAACAATTAACTCAACTACAATTAAACTAACTTTAAAGTAACAACATATTATGAAAAACGCCACGGTCCGGCCAGTGGTTTGAGCGCAGATAGTCCATAGAGTAGAGTTGATAAGTCAGTCAGTCACCTATCGAGCGTTAACTGAAATAGTTATTTAGTAACCAAACGTGTAAGTCAAACCAAAGTTGCGTTTTTTTTTTTACTTTTTACGAGTAGCACAAGATAAAAATAGTAAAGATAGAATACCCATAAACTGGCGACATTTTTTCGCGCTGTTCGCTTTGTCTTAGTATACAAGTCTGTGTTTTTAGCTAAAACAAGAATATTCAATGAACGCAGAAATCCTGACTCTGCATACGAATACATAAACAATAGATTCCTTATAGATTCAAACAAGGTTACTTGCATGCATGCTCCCAAAGGCATGCATAGCATACGGAGTGCTTTCACAACGGAGGATGGTTCGGATATAAGATATTCATGGAAATCTCTGCGGCCAAGTCAGCTATCAAATGCATGTTTTTCTATTACATTATCTTCGAATAAATGCTATTCGGTGTACAATAAGAATTTCCAACACACTGTAGACCGTACAATGTACATCGCTGCATGCCAAATTCAAATTTTATTTGATTTCTCTGTTAGCCAATAAGATATTGTAGTCTGTAGGCTTATGTAAAATTTTGAAAATGGCAGTATCGTATGTATATTTTAATATCTGGGTGGTAAATACGACTTTTTCTAAAAATTAATCTTAGCTAGATTGATGTATCGCCCCTAAATTTAATATACAGGGGGTTCATGAAAATCGTTGGAGCCGTTTCCGAAATTCAGATTATATTTTTTCCCTCCCCTTTAAATAAAAAATAAAAAACATTTTAAATTTTTTATGATTGCAATGACATCGGGCCATCAATACCTACAACTGTTGCAAACGTGTCGATATATTTAATAGTTACTGAAATAAAGGGTCATCACAGACAGATGGATAGACAGACAAACAGGCGGAAAGGCGGACAACCAAGTAATTTTATAAGGGTTCCGTTTTTTTTTTTCTTTTGAAGTACGGCACCCTAAAAAAAGTCGAGCCGTCGAGGAGTTTGGTAACAAAAATTGGCACGACAATTTTTAGAAAAGATAAAATACTAGAGTTGCCCGTACCGGCGATCGAACCTGGGATAGTTTATCTTAAATATAACAGAGCCAACTGTCCCTGAAAAATCAACAATAAAAAGGAAATCGCAAAAGGATGAAATATTTACCGAACAATTGAATCCACGTTTCCCAATAGCGTGTAATGGAAAGGGTCAATAATATAATAAGGCTGGTTTCAGAACGGGCAGACAAACAACCGGAAACAAGCCTTTCCGTGTTCCGGCGGAGGCTCTAGGGGTATCTGGGAAAAGGGCATAGTACAACTGCGATGGGAAAATACAGTAGAGCCCTCATATATCATAGATTAGGGCAAAATGATATGTGAAATGTCGTGTGCCTTAATTATTTAATCGCTGGGAAACTTTATTATGGTTTTTTGCATCACACTATAGATAAAAATCCACTGCTTTGTTCACTTGGGTATTTTCGAGGAAATATCATAAAATCCTTTCTTATTCCTTATTATTCATAGTAAAGGAGCTTTCGTGAAAAATTACAGCTAACGCCTTAGAATGAATGAATGAACGAATGAATTAATGAATAAATGAATGAATGAATGTCTTAGCTGTAATTTTGGTTGCGTTGGGTTGCGCGCTGATGAGCCTTTTGTGTTTTTTTTATATTCTCGTAATATTTCATTACAAGTATTAAACGTAATCATACGTTTCGAACAATAAATATTAATAAAAAAATATTTGTTAAAAAAAACAGCCAAGTGCGAGTCATACTCGCGCACCGACGGTTTTATATTACAAAGGAAATAATAAATAAGCAAGCTTAATATTTTCGTAAAGTTATTATTTACTCCATCAAATTATTTTATTTTTATTTGCATAGGATACTAGATATACTATCTCGATTGATAATACTCTTTCCCAAATAGAAATATTCAGGTAGTTATATATTATTTTTTCAGTACACATTATTTATTCCTCTATCAAAATCTACTCTGGGCTGTCCTATTGTGAAACTTAATTATATGGCCAAATTACCTTGTTTGTGAACGCGTGAAGGAGCAATCGCCAATTTGCATAACTAACTGCATAATATATTGCAATACTAAATATGTATCGTGCAGATAATGGTTAAGCAACAATTGGGTATTTACCCAAAATAATGAAATTCTTTATTTTCACATAGGCTTAGATATAAGCTCTCATGAAATGTCAAGACTCTACCGCCAGGTTCGGAACGCAGGTTTGCACCGAGAAAAACTGGCAAGAAACTCGGTAATAATTGACTCAATATTTATTTTCGTTTGCCCACCGATAAGAAACCTGAAGATATGGGCCCCCAACGATTTACGTAAATATTTTTCGTACAAGCAAACATATGGCGCCATCTGTCAAAATTCTATTGGTGTCTGCTGAGCTAACTACATCGTGGCCTTACTGGTGAGGTGACAAAGCAAGCATTTTTGGCACCGGTAAACTGGTGACATTTTTTCGCGGCGTCCGCCTTGTCCAGGGTATATGTCTATTCGGTTATTTGTTAAGTTTTTATTGACTGAAGATATTTTATTATTAGCGCGATTATTATTATCATTAATTTATAGTGTTTAATAATTAGTCTACTATTTGCAAAAAAAACTAATTTTACTATGAATGCTTAATTTTAACCATCCACCTTAACTTCTTCACGTCAATACTTCTGATTTCATTCAGCTGTGAAATTAAGATAATTTATACACTTTACTGACAAGTGTGGTACCATTTTCATCCCGAAACAGTCATGGTGGCTGCAGTGAATTCAAAGAAACCTTAAAGGCTAAATTAATTTGTCTTAATAAATAGATACAAATTTTATAATGCACATGCACTTTTTTTTATAAAATAAAGCCATTTTCACACCGAGTAAGGGAGATATAATTAAAAATATTTGCCACCGACCAAAATTTTTTTTTTCGGGCTAGGTACTTTTAATTAGAAATTTTAATTTTAATAACAAATAGATAAATTTAACAGTAAAAGATTAAAAAAATAACAAAATTGATTAATTAACCGACCAAATTAAACTTGATAAAATATTTTGCCGTGCTTCGTTACGCGCTGTGGATATAAAATAAAAGCACAAAAATGAGTGCCGCTGGATTTTAACGTTACGTTGGTCACGTTTAAAGGCTTTTCATCCCTTACCAGAGCTGAGCGATAAATATTAATAGCCAGTGGTACCATGGGGTTTTTTGACTAGTGGTACCACAGACAACTCTACTGGTACCACGGTTAAAATAAATCGCATGGTAACACAGGTACCATGTAATAAACGTGTGATGGTGCAGTGATGTTCGTAAAATGGTCAGCATTGCATCGAAATATCATATCAAAATGTAAAATTTTGTTCGCTTGCATCTTTGTTACGTTACTAAACCAATTTGGGTGTGTTTTTTTCATACTATACAAGTTAGTACTTGACTGCGATCTCACCTGATGGTAAGTGATGATGCAGCCGAAGATGTTAACGTACTAACGTACTAACTTGGCAGGGGAAGTAAAATCACCCCAACGGGTTCTACACAGCATCGCTCCGGAACGCTAAATCGCTTGGCGGATAACTAGCCACGGCCGAAGCCTCCCACCAAACCAGACCTGAGCTCATTTGGAAATTATAAAATTCCAAAGTGGGCCCCGTGGCGGGAATCGAACCCGCGACGAACTCGAATCCGACCGCGCGTCCCTTGTGCCAGGGAGGTCGTCAAACAGAGAAAGCACATACCTTGAGGCGTGATTTAACTCTTAGGTACTTATTATCCAGGAAAAATGCACTCAGGCGAAGCACAGATGGAATATAGCAAAACGTAGTAGGATTTATAGAAATTTCAATCTACGATGACGCGCCCCACTCTGTCAAACTTCATACGAATCGAATGGAACATATGCGATTTTGATAGAGTGGGTCTTTGTGGATTGAAATATTTAAATAACGCATTACATGGCACGAGTTTAAGGGGCTAAGAGTACCGAATGACTTTGATGAAACCTAGCGCGGCGCGTCTTTTGCCGATGCTTGCGCCCCTAGCGGCCGCGACTCTGTACCACGCAAACTAGGTCAAAGACTATACACTGCAGAGGGTACAAATGTGTTATTTTATGGTATGAATTATGATGCCATAAATTAAAATACTTATGCCTCTTGAGTTTTAGTACTTACCTTTGAAATGAAATGTTCGATATTGTATACGATTCGAAATATTGTTTGTGCTTGTAGTAAGTACCTACGAATAATATTCCGTATCAGATTAAAATACTAAAATGTGGGTTGCTCAAATGAGTATTTCAGAAATATCGATATTAATTGACCTCCATATTAAAGTTTCGAAACGTGCTGCCCCATCGAAGGGTGAGAAAATAGGGAATCAGTACTTACTTCCTTACTTTTCTGCCGGAGCTGTGTAGTTTTTATTTTTTTTTTACACACTACAAGTTAGTACTTGACTGCGATCTCACCTGATGGTAAGTGATGATGCAGCCGAAGATGTTAGCGTACTAATTTGGAAGGGGTAAGTATAACTCACCCCCAACGGTTTCTACACAGCATCGCACCGGAACGCTAAATCGATTGGCGGCGCGTCTTTGCTGGTAGGGTGGTAACTAGCCACGGCCGAAGCCTCCCACCAGTCCAGTCCTAAGCCAAATTAGAAATTATAAAGTTCCAAAGTGGCCCGTGGCGGGAATTGAACCCGCGACCTCCCACTCGAAACCGAGCGCGCGCTCCACTGCGCCAGGGAGGTCGACAAAGGGAGGGAGGTTTTTCCGATACCCCTCCAGAGACAATTATTGATAATTCTATCAATTCCATTTGCACGTGACAATACTCTACATAGATAATATAGATTTTTAAAAAACAGTAATCTGGGGCCACGGTTGTGGCCCCGCCAAGATGATAAGCGAAGCGCTAGGGCATTACCTACATTTTCTCGAAGTGTATCGTCGTTTTTTTGAGCCCTCATAACTAGGGCTTGGCTGGGAACTTTAACCCCCCAACCCCTTAAAATAGGGAGTGCAAGTTTGTATGAAACTACCGCAAATTTTGATCCTAGAGGTCTCAAATTTGATATAGAGACTCCTTGTAACAATTGATAAAATACGTATTTTAGGATTTTTAGTAAATCATGCCACACCCATTAACTTAGGGGGTAAGAAGTTTGTATGGGGTTTCCCATAGGTTGGTACAAACTAATTAATTTCATGTTAGAGATATGTTATCTAACAGCTGAAAAACACGTATTTTTTTATTTGTGATAAGAAGCATGACTTCAATGTCTTAGTAGCCAAGCGCTCATGTGCCCCGTGCCCCGTGCCCAGTCTTATTACACTCGTCAAGCACAAGTCTTATAAATGTTGCGTGCAAAGAGCCCCCAAACCTACGTGTGAGTTCCAGTACTCAGCGTTCGGTTCCCAGAGTGAGATGAGTGCCCAAGGTCAAGTACCTAGTGCCCAGAGTGAGCCGCCAAGCGAGCCAAACGTCGAATCTGAATTTTAACAGCACCCCAACGTCAGTACCGAACGCATGCAACTTACAAAAAGAAGTGAAATAAAGAATAAAATTCTAACTCTATACGCCCTAACTCTAGAATCCCTAATTTAAAATCTAACGTTATTTTAGATAACTTTTACATGCTGTCTTGTGGAACATCATATTTTATTCTACGTATATAAACATAATATTTGGGCATTTTTACATTTTACACTAGTCCTACAGTCTACGTTAAATAGTCTTTGCACACCTAAAAAACTAACTTGAAAGAAAAAAATATTTACACCTACTAATTTAAAGATAATGACTAAACTAAGTATATACAATATTATCTAAATTTACAAATGAGTAGAACCTCTTCAAAATCAAAAATTAGTTTCTAAAAACTCGCTCTGACACCGAAGTACAGTCCACCTTCGACAATTGTCCGTAACGGACTACCGCAGGGCCAGCGGGTGTTTACAGGGCGACGGAGCAGCCACGTTCTCAAAAATATACTTAAATTTCGGGGGAAAATTACTTTACACGAAAGTTAGGAGGAGTAAAAATAAAACTCTCAAGTCGAAATGTTGCAATTTTTAAGACCTTTTCTTGTGTGCTAGAACTAATCAAAAAGCTTGTGCCGTTTTGCAGACAATTTCCAAAGTATGACACGAGTAGATCCTCGTAAGGGATTTTTTTCTGAAAGCGGGTTTGTCAAAATTAAATTTTCTTTCAAGTCGAAATGTTTAGGAAACCTTTATCCTCCATTACGTATTTTTTCTTTGTGGATTCAATTAAAGGTTATGTAGACAATTTGACTTAAACATGCCAATAAAACGCAGTTTGACAGCTCTTCAAGCCTTCATTTGTCGCCCATGTACACTCAAAGCATTCAGATAAAGAGCAAGCCAGCATCAACCGTTTTAGAACTCTTTGTAGAGTCGCCACACGTATAGTAACATTACGGATATTCTCAAGTTTTATCAATTTTCTATTGAAATTTTCCGTGAAGAAAAAAATTAGGCGGTCACGCCGCAGCTTCGCGTGAAGATTTAGCTTGAAGGAACGCGGTGTACCCAAGATAGTTTCATCGCTTAGCTCTCATACTAGCATAGTTTTAGTGGAGGAATGTACTTAAGGATCCACTCGTATTGAGAAATAAAATATTGGAAGCGCTTGAAGCGCTGGCATTTCATGAGAATTAACATTTTAAATGCTCATTTTAATGGAACGATCCGGATGATTGATTGGTTACCGACCAATCGAAGGCATTTATTTATTACCTACTCTTAAATACTTCGAAGATTGAACCATTTTGTTTTTCGGGCTCACAATCTTCTTCAATATTAACAGAAGTCCTTTACTAAATATCGAATAAAAAATCTAATGAGACAGACGTACGGACGAACGGAGACATTCTCATCATAAGAGTTCCATTTTTACCATTTTGGTATGAAACCTATTTGACCCTTCAAATGTTGTTTAGCCATAAAAATAATTTCTCGCTGCAGGGTATGAAAAATAACTTACGTCCTTTTTCTCAGACCTACAGAAGATACACAAAAAAATCATAAAAACATGTCTAACCTTTTTGGAGGAGTTTTGCAACTATGACGTAACTACAGGCTATTTTTTTTATTCAAGCCCCACGTGGTGAAATGACAAAGTTGCTTGACGCAGTAGCTGACTTAATTGCATAAGTTATAGTTTTATATCTAGACTTTATTTCAGACTAGAAATAAAAGAATCTATGACAGTTATAAACAACATAAGCAGTTTATGGCGGCCGTAATGACTTGTTGAAGTATATCGGAGTTGGATCTTATGATGTTGCCAACTCTAATTTGCGCCGAGAGACTATAATAAACTACTGGTACCCGTTTTCACCATTAGGGCAGGCCACAGTCTGTGAACCACACAGTTGAACAAAGAACATCTATCAAACTTATTAAAAAGGCGAAAGTTTGTGTTAAGTGCTAAGTGTGTATGATTGTTACTTCTTCACGCCGCAACCCAATTATTTGTAAGGCTAATTTCTCCTTATTAGTATTAATCCTCATACAAATAAGTATATTCGTTACATTGGCTATTTAATGTAGATCAAAATTGTCCCTTATCTTATGTCAATTAAATGAATACTTTAGAAGATAGTTGTCACAGATTTGAACCAAACGCGACCAAACAAAACACTGCCTTTCCCTCGACTATTTTCCTTAGCGAGGTGACTCCCGCATATCGGTTCTGTGCACGCGCGTAATTGAAACACACCCATACTAAATAGCTCATTTTTCGAAGGCAGCGAAACTCTCTGTCTGGGCTTGTTTGATGTGATTGGCAATAGAGATTGTATTATAAGCAAGACGCCATAGAAATAATAACTTTCAGTTTTTTAATGGTTTATTGGATGAATTTGATAGGGTAGGCACTGCCTTTATGACTATATGGAGTGCACACCACTGCTGACTAACCGTCGCCAAGGCACTTAGATTTCGTTCATAATGAAGCAAATTTTTATAGAATTCCCCACGAGAACACCTAAGCGAAGAAAGAGCCGGGATAGGTTACTTAACAATAATTTTATTATCTCCGCTGTACAAGATAGTACCTACTTCACTCGATCTTACCATAAAACCGTACCCAACTCTTTAGTAGTTAAATGGTGATATCAGTAAAAGTTTCGCAGTCCATAATTTTGTCGTGTGGAAATTGCTACACTAGTTCACTAGTTTATTATGTCTATACCTACCTACTTACTCTGCGATTTGTGTAATGGAAATAATAAACTGGAAAAGATACTATAATTTTTTTACAGTTTATCCGTATCTTAATCGGAGTTCGTAGGTTCCAATCCCAGAGACTAACCTGTTAGTTTTCGTAGTTCTACCTATTATTGTATTTTGGGTTTATCTGTGCGTTTATTCGTTCGAGGCGGAAATGATACAGTTGACAAAAAAACAGTTTCATTAAGAATTTACAGGTATATTTACAAGTAGAGTATAGATAATTGAATCCACGATGACACGCCCCACTTTTTCAAACTTCATACGAATCGAATGAAACATTAACGATTTTGACAGAGTGGGGCGCGTCTTTGTGGGTTAAAATATCTATAAAAATCAATTATATTATGATCGACAAAAAAAATCGACTTTCCAAACGACGAAAGCTTACGGGCATTTTTACAAAAAATACCACACAGTAAATGTTGTTGTGTGACTTTAACATGACTCTCTGATCCACACTGTCATGATGAGGTAGTGTGTGATGTCTAAAAGACTGTTCTACTTGACTGATTCCTATGGTAAGTTGGTTTCTAAGACCTGTAGTGTTATACACTACCATCTTACTCAATCAACCCTTCAGTAACCCCAACCTATAAACTGACAATCAGTTGCCTCGTCTGTAGCCTACGCCCACCTTCAAACCCCAAAGCACGTCACTAGATAATAAATCGGAAAAAGGCACGTCACTAACGAGACGTAGCCAACAGTCAGTCAGTCGCTCTCGGACAACCGATCCTCTCGGACGCGTTCAGTCCCTCCAATTTAAAACGGCTCACTAGGCCGCTATGTGAAGCCGCATCAGGGCTCCAGACTTCCCCTGGAGTGAGCACAAGTTTGCTGGTCGCTTCGCGACTGCCTTAAAATGGGCATCTAAGCCCCCCTCGCTCGCGCATCGCGACTGGTGCGAGCGACATCTTTTTCAACATGGCTGGTCACGCCGCGTGATCGCCATATTTTTTTATATAGTCGGCGCTTTGGCGAACGTTCGTTTTAGCTCTGGAATCCTACCGCTGATGTAAAGTAACAATAAGTGAAGCAGTGTGGTGAAGTGAAGTGATTGTCGAAAAAAGTGACGCCCTCGGGCGGACGAGCACGCCGCACCCGGTCGAACACGTGGTCGGGAGCACGACCATCAGCCCCGCTCCGGATGGTACAGCAGTGAGACGCCAGCGCGTACCCCGTACGCCCCTGCTGGTCGGCCGGACACCCAAAACCAATTCTTCACGACGCGCGCACCTCGGGACACCGGACAATCCGTATCGTAAACCCCTTTTTTCTGTGGACTTTCACCTACCCCTTTTTTTTCGCGAGCGCTTCTTATTAGAGTACTTCGTCACGCAATTATCGTCAAGAACGGGAATAACTCGGCCTCGACTTCTAGACTATTCGCCTAGCACTTTAGCCAGTAAGCCAAACGCATGTACTACTAACCCAATTTAAATTCTGAATATAATTGTGAATGATTTTCTGGTCAATCTCTTTGTTTAATTTAATTCCCGACGACCCTGAAGTTGCAGCCTCGACGAGCGACGGATACACGAACGGCCCTTGACCCGTAAAGGTTCAAGCTGGACACCGACCGAGCTATCTTCTTTCTATTTAATAATCAGCGTAGTTAGTGGCGTTGATCGGTCATCCTGGCCGACCGTAGACCGCGAACGCGAGTTAGTACCGCGCCACGCTACACAGATGGCGCCCGAAAGATAAGTATCAACTGTCACTCGCTTGTCTAGCAACTTCAGAGGTTAGTCGAACTTCATACAACTAAAATCTGCGAAAATATTAATCTGTGTAATCTAATGTCATTCTGTGTCTATGCCATGTCTATGCTTAAGTCACACTGACGTTTCAACTCCATTCATAACAAACTGACTTTGACTTACGTCAACATGTCACTTTAATGACAAGCAAACGTCAATTGAATTTGACATTGTCATTATTTCTGACAAAACGTCAATCGAGTTTTTTAATTGTTTATTCTAATAATCAAAATTGGATCTTATCGATTTCTTCGACGTTTAATTAATAAACAAACACTTAAATCTTTGTTAATACCAGTTACTTAATAAAGCAATCGAGTGAAACGCCTGAGTGACAATTTAATATTAATACTAGACAATAATACATTAAATTAGTGATAACAGCGGATTCCAACCCACATTTGTGATAGCAACGAACGTTCACCAGGCCAACCGCGTCTCTTCGAAAAACAAATACATTTAAGGTAACCCCTATTCTATTATTTACAAAATTTTATTCAAATCTTTGAACTTAAAGACCGAAAAATGAGTCAAAACAATGATTCCACCGGTAACCCGGAGACCAAAACAACTACTTCTACCACTGGTTCAACAGCGAGAACCATGACCATCCCAACCTCTCAGCTCCCACCCCAATCATATGTTAACACTCGACAACGACACCCGCAAACAGGTACACAAGTCACCTACTCAATCTCAACACCTTTCACGACACCTGGTAGATTAGCAGACACTCCACCTGAACCTCAAAAAAAGGACTCACCACCAATATTCCACGACTTGAACTCCACTTTGAAGTCTGAAAGACCAATAATATACAATGTGCACAACTTGACCAACTTTAAGTCATGGAATATAAAATTCAGTGGAGACACCTGCGTATACGACTTCCTCACAAGGGTAGAAGAAATGCGAGCAGCGAAGGATGTCGACATAGAAATAGTGCTAAGAGGGTTTTCGGAATTTCTTCAGGGTACAGCCCTCCAATTTTATAGACAAATAAAAAACAACGTAACTTCCTGGGAAGACATCTGCTCCCAATTTAAAAATAACTTCCAACCAGTAGATTTTGAATACAAAACTGAGAAGGTAATCCGAACCACATACCAACAAAGAAATCAGACAGTATTTGCCTATATAACACACATAAGAGGTTTAAACTCCAAACTGATGACTCCAATATCGGACTCTTCATTACTAGAAATAATTAAACACAACTTGCTGCCAGATTATGCACCGCTCCTAGCCAACAACACAATTAATTCAATCGAACAATTAATAACACTCAGCCGCAACTACGAGGCATATTCAAAACCAACTCAGGAGTCAAGGAATCACCCAGACACCTCTCATTCAAACAGAACCACTAACTATAACAACACAAATAACAACAAAACCACCAATTGGGAAACCTGCAGAAAATGCAACCGGAGGGGACATAATTATAAACAGTGCCGCACAGTGAAGGGCATCTTATGTTTTAAATGCGGAAACCCAAATGTTCTTACCCACTCCTGCCCAAAGTGCAACCGAGCTAACCAGCAAAAATCACATACCACTATGAACAGAGATACAAGGAACCAAAAAAACTAGCACGCCCCGAGGACACCAAAACCTCCCTACTCTATAACGATGTATCCTCGGATAACGATCTATTACCTAAAGACAATAGATTATACGTCAACTTTAATATACACCACCACAACCTAGTAGGTATGCTAGATTCGGGCGCAAATACCTGTGTCCTAGGCAAGAATTTCCATAAAATCTTCACTAAATCATTCCCCATTCAAAATACGTACGTCAACGCAACAACAGCTGATGGCTCATCTCTTAAAGTAGTAGGAACCATTAGAATGCCAGTACACTATGACGGAACAGAAAAAACCTTAGACTTCCTGATAATCCCTTCCGTAGACAAAAATATAATATTAGGAATGAACTTTTTATACTCTTTCAAACTGTTAAACCTATTCGCACTAAAAAACAACCGTTCTTCTCAATTGTCATCCGGCATCAAATCCAGTGACACAAAAATATCAGAAGTCCAAGCTATAGTCCCAAGACATAAGTTAGCACCACATCACTCAAAACAAATAAACAAAATAATAGAAAAATTTAAAGAGATCTCACACGAACAAGTCGGTCTCGGCAAAACAAACCTAATCAAACATAAAATAAGAACCGAAGGCCCCCCTATAAAACAGAGATATTATCCACTCTCACCAATTAAGCTAAAAGCTCTAAACGATGAGGTAGACCGCATGCTAGAGTTAGGAGTCATAGCCCCATCTAGATCTCCTTGGGCCAACCCTGTTGTCATGGCCACAAAAAAAGACGGGTCACTCAGATTCTGCTTAGACGCAAGAAAGCTTAACGATGTTACAATAAAAGACTCCTACCCAATTCCATACATCAGCTCTATATTGGACAATCTCAAGGGAGCGAGATATTTAACCTCACTTGACCTATCAAGTGCCTATTGGCAGATTCCCTTGGAAGAAAATGACCATTCATCATCAGACAACGAACTTGACAACAGCTCGTCCTGTCAGAAAACAGCATTCATAGTCCCAGGTAGAGGTCTTTTCGAATTTCGCAGAATGCCTTTCGGTATTTCAAACGCCGGTGCCGAAATGCAAAGATTAGTAGACAATCTATTACTACACCAGTTTGGTGACAAAGTTTTTGCATATCTAGATGACTTGCTCATAGCAACAGAAACTTTTGGAGAACACATAGAAATCTTAAATAAAGTATTTAAAGCCCTTAAACAAGCAGGCCTGACCATCAAACTAGAAAAATGTAAGTTCTGCAGAGAGGAATTAAAATATTTAGGTTATGTTATAAACGAGAAAGGTCTTAAGACTGACCCCGATAAACTAAAAAGCATTGAAAACTTCCCCTTACCCTCAACCGCAAAACAGTTAAGAGGATTCATAGGCCTATGCTCTTACTACAGACGCTTTGTCAAACACTTTTCCTCTATAATAGCACCAATGACCTCCATGCTAGGAAAACGCAAGGGAAAAGATGGCATCACCTGGTCAGAAGAAGCCTTGTTAGCATTCACCACATTAAAAAAAGCATTAACAACTGCTCCAGTACTAGCTTCTCCAGACTACACCAAGAGGTTCACAATCCACTGCGACGCATCCTCGGTCGGTATAGGAAGTACAATCACACAAGAAATCGACGGAATCGAACACCCTATAGCCTTTTTTTCGAGGCTCCTTTCAAAAAATGAACGCCTATTCTCCACAACAGAAAGAGAACTTCTGTCAGTCGTAGACTCTATAAACCACTTCAGACCCTATATAGAAGGATCAAAATTCACAGTAATAACAGACCACATGAGCCTGAAATGGCTAAAATCTTTGAACAACCCCTCTGGTCGCTTAGCACGTTGGGCTATGCAAATATCCCAATTTAACTTTGACATATGTCATAGGAAAGGCACACTAAATGTAGTCCCTGATGCTCTATCTAGAGCAGCTATAAGTTTAATATCCTACTCGGGAGGTATAGAAAACACCAAAGACAACTGGTACATAAAAATATATGACGGTTGCCTAAAACACCCCCAAAACTTCAAAAATTATTTCATAGAAAATAATATTCTATACCGTTACAGTAAACCAGTCCATAAACTAGACAAAACCCTCTGGAAAATAGTACTTCCAAAAGAGCAAGTACAGAACTGTATAAAGGAAGGCCATGATAATTTAGAATCCATACACCCAGGGATATACAAAACATATCACAAACTAAGAAAGTACTACTATTGGAAGGATATGCATCAAGACATAAAAAATTACATCAAAACCTGTGAAATATGTAAAGCATACAAACATTCAAACACACAACCACATGGTCTTATGAAGAATCAAAAAATAGTAAAATATCCGATGCACACCCTTTCAATAGACCTTATAGGCCCTTTAACAAAATCCTACTCGGGCCACATACACATCCTATCAGTAGTAGATATTTTCACCAAATACTGTTGGCTGCACCCACTTAGGACAGCAACCACTAAAACCGTAACCACATTCCTAGAAAATGAAATAATCCTAAAATCGGGTACTCCATATGTATTAATCTGTGATAACGCGAAAATATTCAAAAGTAAAGAATTCACAAAATTTTGTGAAAATTTTAACATACCAAGAATTTTCTATAACGCCTACTATTCACCTCAATCGAACACAGTAGAAAGATACAACCAAACAGTGCTGACATGCCTATCTATACTGGTAGAGCAAGACCAAAGGACTTGGTCAAAGCACTTACCCAGAATACAACTAGCATTAAACAGCTCTATCAATGTAGCAACAGGTTACACTCCACATTTCCTCGCCACAGGTCGAGACATAATAATAGACGGCAACCTGCACAAGTTTCACTCCGCATTACCCTCTCAGTTAGATGACCTACAAATCGCTGACAGAACAGACTCAGCAGTAGCGTTAAACGAGTTGTCAAACATCTTCAACAACGTACAATCAGCATTAACAGAAGCCTACAAACGAAACGCTACAAGATACAACTTGAGAAGGAAACACGTTGTATGTCAACCAAACGACATAGTCTGGCGCAGAAATTTCGTGCAGTCTAATGCCACTAACTTCTTTTCAGCCAAATTGGCCCCAAGATTTGTTAAATGCAGAGTTCTAGAAAAACTCTCAGATTTAGTGTACATACTACAAGACTTAAACACTAAAACACAAGGGAAATATCACATAAAAGACATTATCAAATTTTCTTAAACAAAACATAACTTATGTAATACACCCAACTTCACCTTAACTCTTACTAAAACCAAAAAATATTCTGGTTAATTTTGGAGCAATCCGAGAGATTCACTCCTCTTTTGCAGTCATTCTTGACCGCTTCCTTTTAATAAAAACTGACCACTTAGCAAAGAGTCATTTTTTGTTTTTGCAGTCAAAAGCCACTGCCTTTCTTTTAATAAATAGTAACTACACATTGTAGAGTTTACACACTGTAAAACTCATTACAAAAACATGAATACTTTTCAGGTAAAAATTAAAACCAAGTTTTTACAATTAACAAACATTTATTCAAGGGAACTTCCTTGTTCACTGTGGATATATACCCCCCTGTCCACAGTAATTATAACCTCCCACTATAAATATACTTCCCCTGGCTACTGTAAATATAAATTCCCTATCTATAATGTAAATAGAACACTAATTTAAGCTTTTGCAACACATAAAACTTAATTATAGTTCAACGAGAAGTGTCGACATATTTAACTAAATAACGACCTTTTCTTCAAACAAAAATGCATGCCGTAGGTAATAACAATAATTAAAAAAAAAACTTATCTTAGTCTACTTAATTCTATTCAGTAAAACAGGCAAGAAAGAGAGGTGATCGACTTTACCCACATCTCTTTCCAACAAGTTACTAAGTACATGATTTTGGAAAACTCAGAATTTCCAAAAACAAATTACACATTCAGTAACTACATATTACACTGAATCATAATATATCAATATAATATTAATATGTAATATACTATTCAAATAAAAATTAAAATTAAGTTTTTTTCCCCTAATTCAAATACTAACATAAAATATTTAAAATAATTTTTTTCCAATCCTATGAGGTACCTCAACCATTTAGAACTTAACAAGTATGCTAGATATGATGAATGATAAAATAGAGTGATAGAGTCTTATTCAAAATTAAAAGGGCCCACAATCCAATTTAAATAAATTACAAGAATGCATGAGTAGATTAGCACAAAAGGAACAGTTCCATTTAGTTTAGATAATCACATAGGAAACCTAACACTACCTAAAAAACAAAAACTAATACATAAACCAAGTTATAACTAAATAACCCACTACTCACATAACACACTCAACTACAGACTCTACTATAGAGTCATCCTCTTTTTACCACTAACCGGCCTGTCCGATAGCCTTGCTATCTTTCTCCAAAAAACGGGGTATTGTAGTGTTATACACTACCATCTTACTCAATCAACCCTTCAGTAACCCCAACCTATAAACTGACAATCAGTTGCCTCGTCTGTAGCCTACGCCCACCTTCAAACCCCAAAGCACGTCACTAGATAATAAATCGGAAAAAGGCACGTCACTAACGAGACGTAGCCAACAGTCAGTCAGTCGCTCTCGGACAACCGATCCTCTCGGACGCGTTCAGTCCCTCCAATTTAAAACGGCTCACTAGGCCGCTATGTGAAGCCGCATCAGGGCTCCAGACTTCCCCTGGAGTGAGCACAAGTTTGCTGGTCGCTTCGCGACTGCCTTAAAATGGGCATCTAAGCCCCCTCGCTCGCGCATCGCGACTGGTGCGAGCGACATCTTTTTCAACATGGCTGGTCACGCCGCGTGATCGCCATATTTTTTTATATAGTCGGCGCTTTGGCGAACGTTCGTTTTAGCTCTGGAATCCTACCGCTGATGTAAAGTAACAATAAGTGAAGCAGTGTGGTGAAGTGAAGTGATTGTCGAAAAAAGTGACGCCCTCGGGCGGACGAGCACGCCGCACCCGGTCGAACACGTGGTCGGGAGCACGACCATCAGCCCCGCTCCGGATGGTACAGCAGTGAGACGCCAGCGCGTACCCCGTACGCCCCTGCTGGTCGGCCGGACACCCAAAACCAATTCTTCACGACGCGCGCACCTCGGGACACCGGACAATCCGTATCGTAAACCCCTTTTTTCTGTGGACTTTCACCTACCCCTTTTTTTTCGCGAGCGCTTCTTATTAGAGTACTTCGTCACGCAATTATCGTCAAGAACGGGAATAACTCGGCCTCGACTTCTAGACTATTCGCCTAGCACTTTAGCCAGTAAGCCAAACGCATGTACTACTAACCCAATTTAAATTCTGAATATAATTGTGAATGATTTTCTGGTCAATCTCTTTGTTTAATTTAATTCCCGACGACCCTGAAGTTGCAGCCTCGACGAGCGACGGATACACGAACGGCCCTTGACCCGTAAAGGTTCAAGCTGGACACCGACCGAGCTATCTTCTTTCTATTTAATAATCAGCGTAGTTAGTGGCGTTGATCGGTCATCCTGGCCGACCGTAGACCGCGAACGCGAGTTAGTACCGCGCCACGCTACAGACCATAGCATACGAGTTTTTCTTTAGTAAACGCACGCCGATAGTCAGAATCTCGTCGTCATTTATCAACAATTTAGGTGGTCAGTTTTATTAAGTGTAGGTACTGTCTTCTAGTTGCAACTGCATACAGATTCTGTCGTCAGCTTAAGCTGTGATCTCTTAATTTTTTATTTTTTAAAGAAAATTATATCGAAATAAAGTAACATTGTGTTGCTGCTAACCATACATTATATTATGAGTGTATTTAGCTGAAAGCTAATGCTAGCTTATCTTGAACTTCAATGACAAAAGTCTTTGCGGTATCAGACATTTAAGATTAAAAAGACAAGTAATTTCGTACACAATAAATGATTAATATTTTTTTCAAAATAATAATTCTTGTAATTACCGTATAGAAAATCATAATGACAAAATGGTCAACAATAAAGAAAAGAGAGCAAAAGTAAAACAAGGGAAGAAAATTGGTAAAAAGCGATTAATCAAACCGGGTGATAGGCTTCGGCTGTGGAGTTTCGCCCTAATTCTTTACTGTCTTTGAGGTTTTATTTTCTAGGTCAAACCATTCGAGCTTTAATCGTTAAAAAGTTAATCTTAACATTTTTTTGTCTCTTATATACAATTAAATAGCTTTTAAATGGCTTATCCCGTTGGGGGGTTATTGTCACCCATCTGTCCTTCAACTAATACCTGATTATTGGGGTTTTATTAACGAATCATAAAAATGAAACACGATGAAAACTCTGTTTTCAGCAAAGACGCAGAAAATAACGTTTTCGATATGTTATGAAAATCAGTAAACAGATTATTTACCTGCTATAAGCTAGAATAGAGAAGGTAAATTGAATTTTGTCTTCTCAAAACTTTTTTGCTCAGTCAATTTAACGTTCTTTATGGGTACCTTTTTCTCGGTACATATAAGAGAAAGTATTTAACTAAATGGATCTAGACTTTTAGACTTTGAAATCACATAATTCTATTTACATAATCTTAGGGGCATAGTTCTATCTTATATGACCTTAGAGTTCGTATAAAAAGTTACAAGAGTTTTATGTAATATACTGTCAAAGGTCTCTTTATTTATTTAATCAATTTAACGTAGCTTGTAGGAAACTTTTGTACTACAAGAAAATTCTTTTAACTTACTGGCCTTTCTCTCTAATTATAGTAGGTTCTCCAATACATAAAATCTAAGAAGAAAAAACCGAAGTCATTTTATCATTTTTTCTTCTTGAAATCTAGAATCCAAATAAAATGTAAATTGGAACTGTTTACATATCATACGATGCCAACATTCTTTTAGGGTCTACGAACATGTAGAATATTATTGGGTTAGTTTATTTTTGTATGCAGTTGTGTTTACAAACCTTTGAAAATTGTCAGGCTTGAATATTTTTTAGCGATATTTTCCTTCATCGTTAAGTAACAGGTATTTATAGATATTTCAGTCCACTAAGACGCGTCCCACTCACAACACGAGTTTGACAGAGTGAGGCGCGTCATCCTGGATTGAAATATCGATAGTTCACACATAGGAAATGTCAGATGCGTGCCTGAGATTCAAAATCCGACCTCCGAATATAAGGCGAACCACTGAACTATGACTGCGTAGTTAGAGAACAGTAGTATTTTATTCTAATTGATTAAGTAATTGGAGGCTTAACTTCACATCCATTAAAACTCGTCCATTGTAATTATTTCTCAGGATAAGTAATCACAGACAGTTTTGTTAGGCGTTTAATTAGATTTAAAAGCCCTATTATGTTAATTATCAAGGCTTATTCAGAATGTATTTCATCGCGTTTGAATAAACTTTAATATAAGATTACTCAAAAGCGGCGTAGGTACCTAACTATTAAAATTATGTGAAGGAAAATACTGTAAAGTGGCTAAATAAAACTAAAACTACTTTTTAACAAAAGACACTCAGATTAATTTAGATTTAATTTTTCTCACTCAGATGAAAATATTATAATTAGTTCTTAGTTTTTTTTTTGAGTTTAAAAAAAAATTTTTAATCTCAATATTTTGGTTCTTATTTCTTTATAGATATTGTAATTAATTTAATATTAATTATTAGGTAATATTTCTAAGATACTTACTTACTTAATCAATTAATTAAGTATCATCAATATCTAATATAAAGAAACATTCATACATAATACACCAATAGCATTTCTTTATAACATCTTTTTGTAACATATATTTTTATGAATGAATTGAAAATGAAATGATATAAAAATATTAGAAGTAGTTTGTATCACAGAATTACAGTCCATGATGATAGTTAATTTAAGTTATAGTTGAACAAATAAGTAAAAGTTGCCCTTTTTTGGCTTCAAAGAAATTTATGCCTTCAATAGTTAGGAACATCCATCAGTTAAGCTTCCTGTCGGAAAATGTCCCTAGAGAAACAAAAAAGATTTTATCCACAAGTCTTACTTTAAATAAGCTCCCAAATAATACGACTCATGTATTTTTGGGTTATACGTCAGACGAAGAAAAACGTCGCACTGGATCTTGTACTCTTTATTAAAAGAAAAGTAACTTTTTGTCATTATAACAAAACGACACCTACAAGTTTTAAGCGATATTTTGTGAAACAAGTGTGATAATTAAAAATAAATGATAAAAACAGACTTAACAGTCCTTGGCAGTAGAGTAATAAGTTATACAACCATTTTAGGTCCAAATTACTTTAGACGCTTGACTGTTTTAAAGTTGACGTAAAATGATGATACAGTCCAAAGTGGACTGCGCCTAGGAGATCCCATGTCTATTCACTCTTGACTTGAAGGCGCCTAAGGTGTAGGTGGTTGGAAATATGGTAGCCGCGAGAATAATCCAGACCTTTGCATATAACGAGGAATCAAACCAATATTTTTAGTTGATACAGCCGATAAAATTCTTGACTAAATCAATATATTTTTTGGAAGCACATACGAACTTTTACCAAACTTTAAGTGGAAGTTTGTTCTGTCGGCTAAACCATAGATGAAAATACAGATAAATTATCAGTAAGTGCTGGCATAAAATATACCTAACACCGCTACACTTATCTGTAGATCAGGTGCGGGTTGGCAGAGATAACGGTACCACTCAAGTTTATGTGCTGGCGACTTGCCAAAGCGTTGGCCCCAATGTTGGCTGAAACTTGTTACGCCTGGAGCGATGCTGCACTGTTTACGTGCTTAGGAAAATTTTTAAAGAGAGTTTCTTTTCAACGACTACTCTTAAGTGACTGATGCCGACGTAGATTTCGGTTTCTCACAAATTCCGTGGAAATCATTGATTTTGAGGAAAAATTAGTGTCGTCATTCCAGGTATTCGACAAGTCTCCACAAACAATTTTTTAAATACTTTTTCAATATGAACGAACCTAGTTCTTAAGATTAGCGCGCTTTACCAAGCAATCAACCTAACAAACAAACAAACTCCTCAGTCTTATCATCATTATAATCACTTCACATAATTATATCAACGATAATAATTATGATAAATAAATAATAAGCTGACCCGGCAAACGTAGTTTTGCCATTAGGAAAATAAAAAATAGCTTACGACCTACTCTCAGACCTACCGAACATACACAGAAAATTTCATAACAATCGGTAGAGCCGTTTCGGATGGGTTTGATAACAAAATTGGCACAAGAATTGTATATATTAGAGAATATAATTATATTATTAAAGGCGACAGAATTTGCATATACGCTTGTAGGTGTGTGTCTGTTTATTACTCCGTAACTACTAAACCGATTTGGCTGACATTTGGAACGGAGATAGACTAGATTAACAAATACGATTTTATCCCAAATATGATATCCCATGGCTCCCATGAGATTACTGAGAACCTGAAATTACCGCAGGCAGAGCCGCGGACAACTAGTATTAAATATAAATTCTAACGGAGATTTTAACGCGCCCTGTAAGTATCTACTGAAAAGAGCCCTCGGCTAACTCAGCAGGGTATTTCATTACGTTATAAAAAAGCTAGGAGCCAGTGTTCGCTGATAAGGGCGGGCTCTAATCTAATCTTTTGAAATTCAATACGATCAATCGACGTTTGTTACAGATACAGAAAATTCGGGCTCGATCCCTCGCAATTTCGTCCAAATAAAATGATTTATTTATTCACAGCAATCATTTTGTGAACCGCATTAATGAATCATTAATAGCTACATGATTTGAAATTGCAATGCACTCGTTTATTTCTATTGCTTATGAAATACAAGCAGATGCCCGCGGCTTCGTCCACGTAACCTATATTTTTTCTTTTTTCGAGGTTGAATTTTCAAAATTAATGTCTTAGCTTATTTCTCCACATAGCAGCTACTCGTATGCAAATTCTTTCAACAAAGACAGGTACCAAGAGGTCTAATTTAACGATCTATTACTATACTATGATAGAAATTATATATATTGCAAAACTACGTTTGTCAGATCCAACTAGCTATTATAACTATAAAAACTAATATTTTTGTCGCTTTGCAAGTTGATAAATCATCATGTTAAAAGATTTTAATTTAGTCGTTAATTTCGTTATCTGGGCCAGTAGGTAATCAAGGGAGCTTTGATTAATGTTTCTAAACGAATTTAGACGTTGACCTCTGACCGGCCTACAGCTTAAATAGCTGATCGAAATGGGACCTATTTTCGTTCAAGACTGATCAAATATTTAATTAAATTTCATATTCACGTTTATATTATTCACGAGTAATTCGTAGCATACTAGCGATTCGTACTACGCACATGATTTTTAGGGTTCCATACCTAAATTTCAGCCAAATTGGTGGATGATTGATTGATTGTAGTTTCGGAGTCATAAACACACACACACACACACACACACACACACACACACACACACACACACACATACCGTGCCGTGATAGATGGTTGAAATGTTCACAGATGATGTATTTCTGTTATACCACTATAACCTATTGATATTGATTTAGAATTTTTTATAGATAAATTATTTTTATATATGATGGTACAGAATCCTCGCGTTTTATTTATAGTTTATAGTTAGTAATTAAACTGACAGTTCGTATAGTAAATCATTTTTAACTCTTTCAGTCCACAGATTTCCCTGAAGTTTACAATGGAGTTCACTTTTACCATTATATAATACTATATCTAAAAAATACAAATATCCCGCGGGCCTCAAAAAATTACAAAATTAGTCAAAAATATAAATCCTTTCGTAGGTATCTACTCAGCTCATAATTAATAAAAGAGCTCATAAAAAAGAGCTCTCTCAGACTACGCAGACTACGAGTATACGTATACTTGTAAATATTTGAAAACTTTTAATAAGTGGTTGGAAAGGGGATTAGGTTCTCGTAATAATTTAAACGTTAAACAAAGTTTGCGGTGCCTGAAACTGAAATAATTTTACCAACGTAAATAAGTAAGTATAATGAATATCATTAACGTATAAGTATTATGTAAAAAAAGATCTCTTAGGTATTTTAATAAACTTGCTATGTTTCGTCGTTTCGTAGTACCCACCAAAATTTAATTACCGTCTTGAAGTTTTATTTTAGACTTTTTCGTCACAAATGCTAGACTAATTAGGACGTATTAGGACTGAAGACTAATTGAAGTTAATTACAATTAACGTAAAATGTCAACTTATGAAAATAAATCTCGACTATATCTGTTACTATATTACTTACTTACCAACTAGAGGATAAATAAGATCGAACACTCAAGAGACCTAACAAGCAGCAGGACGGATTAATTTGTTTTGCTAAAATCCGCTACTTGAAAAGATTCTGTATGGTACAATATGCAGGAACACTACCCACATGAAACACCACACACAATTTTCCAACACTTTCTTCGACGCACGTTTCGTCCCGACACCGGGACATCCTCAGGAGATGTTGACTTCACAGGGTAGTGTTCCCGCATATTGTACCATACAAAATCTATTCAAGTAGCGGATTATAGCAAAACAAATTAATCTGTCCTGCTAATTATTGGATTTCCGCAAAATAACGCCTGCTTCCATTCAATACCTAACAAGCAATTTTAACATGAGCCACGTGTACTAAATGAATGTAGTGGATTTCATTGAGATCTCAATAAAGATTAAACTCTACTCACCACAGATCTAATAAGCAGCTCCGCATAAAAACACATGAGGCTGTTCCGAGACATTACGAAAATGTCATGCAAAAGTGGATCTCAATAAATAAACTCGCCTCACCACATATCAAACAAGCAGCTCTGTCATGAACCACACGTTGCACACGAGCTCTATATAAAAGAAAACCACGTGAGCTCTACGTGAGGTCGTTTCGAGACAATACAGAAGAGTCGGGCAGAAGTGGATCTCAATAAATAAACTCGACTCACCACTGATCTAACGAGCAGCTCTATCGTAAACCACACGTTGCACACGAGCTCTATATAAATGTAAACCACGTGAGCTCTACGTGAGGTTGTTCCGAGACATTACAGGAGTGTCGTGCAAAAGTGGATCTCAATAAATAAACTCGACTCACCACAGATCTAACAAGCAGCTCTATCGTGAACCACACGTTGCACACGAGCTCTATAAAGATGTAAACAACGTGAGCTCTACGTGAGGTTGTTCCGATACATTACAGGAGTGTCGTGCAGAAGTGGATCTCAATAAATGAACTCGACTCACCACAGATCTAACGAGCAGCTCTATCGTGAACCACACGTTGCACACGAGCTCTATAAAGATGTAAACAACGTGAGCTCTACGTGAGGTTGTTCCGAGACATTACGGAAGTGACGTGCAGAAGTGGATCTCAATAAATAAACTCGACTCACCACAGATCTAACGAGCAGCTCTATCGTAAACCACACGTTGCACACGAGCTCTATATAGATGTAAGCCACGTGAGCTCTACGTGAAGATATTTCAAAATATGACGGAAGTCTTGCAGAAGTAAATCTAAATAAATAAACTCGACTCACCACAGATCTAACGAGCAGCTCTATCGTAAACCACACGTTGCACACGAGCTCTATATAGATGTAAACCACGTGAGCTCTACGTGAAGATATTTCAAAATATGACGGAAGTCTTGCAGAAGTAAATCTAAATAAATAAACTCGACTCACCACAGATCTAACGAGCAGCTCTATCGTAAACCACACGTTGCACACGAGCTCTATATAAATGTAAACCACGTGTGCTCTACGTGAGGTTGTTCCGATACATTACAGGAGTGTCGTGCAGAAGTGGATCTCAATAAATAAACTCGACTCACCACAGATCTAACGAGCAGCTATATCGTAAACCACACGTTGCACTCGAGCTCTATATAGATGTAAACAACGTGAGCTCTACGTGAAGATATTTCAAAATATGACGGAAGTCTTGCAGAAGTAAATCTAAATAAATAAACTCGACTCACCACAGATCTAACGAGCAGCTCTATCGTAAACCACACGTTGCACACGAGCTCTATATAGATGTAAACAACGTGAGCTCTACGTGAGGTTGTTCCGATACATTACAGGAGTGTCGTGCAGAAGTGGATCTCAATAAATAAATCGACTCACCACAGATCTAACAAGCAGCTCTATCGTAAACCACACGTTGCACACGAGCTCTATATAGATGTAAACAACGTGAGCTCTACGTGAGGTTGTTCCGATACATTACAGGAGTGTCGTGCAAAAGTGGATCTCAATAAATAAATCGACTCACCACAGATCTAACAAGCAGCTCTATCGTAAACCACACGTTGCACACGAGCTCTATATAGATGTAAACAACGTGAGCTCTACGTGAAGTTGTTCCGAGACATTACGAAAGTGACGTGCAGAAGTGGATCTCAATAAATAAACTCGACTCACCACAGATCTAACGAGCAGCTATATCGTGAACCACACGTTGCACACGAGCTCTATATAGATGTAAACAACGTGAGCTCTACGTGAAGTTGTTCCTAAACATTACGGAAGTGACATGCAGAAGTGGATCTCAATAAATAAATTCGACTCACCACAGATCTAACGAGCAGCTCTATCGTGAACCACACGTTGCACACGAGCTCTATATAAATGTAGACCACGTGAGCTCTACGTGAGGTTGTTCCGAGACATTACAGGAGTGTCGTGCAAAAGTGGATCTCAATAAATAAACTCGACTCACCACAGATCTAACAAGCAGCTCTATCGTAAACCACACGTTGCACACGAGCACTATATAAATGTAAACCACGTGAGCTCTACGTGAGGTTGTTCCGAGACATTACGGAAGTGTCGTGCAGAAGTGGATCTCAATAAATAAACCCGACTCACCACAGATCTAACGAGCAGCTCTATCGTGAACCACACGTACACGTTGCAAACTATAAAAGAACGCTACGTGAGATTGTTCCGGGACATTAAAGAAGTATCGTGCAGAAGTGGATCTCAATAAATAAACTCGACTCACCACAGATTTAACAAGCAGCTCTATCGTGAACCACACGTACACGTTGCAAACTATAAAAAACGCTACGTGAGGTTGTTCCAGGACATTACGGAAGTGTCATGCAGAAGTGGATCTCAATAAATAAACTCGACTCACCACAGATTTAACAAGCAGCTCTATCGTGAACCACACGCACACGTTGCAAACTATAAAAGAACGCTACGTGAGGTTGTTCCGGGACATTACGGAAGTGTCGTGCAGAAGTGGACACAATAAATAAACTCGACTCACCACAGATCTAACAAACAGCTCTATCGTGAACCACACGTACACGTTGCAAACTATAAAAGAACGCTACGTGAGGTTGTTCCGGGACATTACGGAAGTGTCATGCAGAAGTGGATCACAATAAATGAACTCGACTCACCACAGATCTAACGAGCAGCTCTATCGTGAACCACACGTACACATTGCAAACTATAAAGGACGCTACGTGAGGTTGTTCCGAGACATTACGGAAGCGTCGTGCAGAAGTAGATCACAATAAATGAACTCGACTCACCACAGATCTAACAAGCAGCTCTATCGTGAACCACACGTTGCACACGAGCTCTATATAATAGAAAACCACGTGAGGCTGTCCGTTGTCTTCCCAAGGCCGGGTCATTGTGGAAGAGTTCACCGTGTAGCTGTCCTGGGGCAGAGGTTCTATCACCCGCAGGTCTGGATGCGTCTTCAGACAGAAGCACAGCACTGACACGCAGATGAAGAACACTGACATTACTGATATCACCTGGAACAAGGAAAGGTTATTATCGTTCAGGAGTACAGCACTTCAAAATGTCAGAGAATCGAACGAAATTAGGTATCTATCACTCCTGTTTTTAGTGATGAGAAATTTTTATACTGAGAAATATATTTGTAACTTTTTTTTAGTTTAAAGTTTAGCCAGACATCGGCGCAGAGCGTTGTGGCTTGAATAAGTCATATGTTATACTACCTCAAGTTGATAACACCTCATGCTTCGCGACACAGGCATGTATAGACTCTATAATGAGGCGGAGTAAACTCCTTTGTTTGCACATACTGCGTTGGTGCCCAGTCCTATAGTAGCCCTATAGTACAAGGAGCCAATGCTAACAGTTTTCCTAGGAAAGCCTATTCTAATGCCCTCAGGAAGTCAAATACAACCCTGCCAATGAGGTGAAGTGAGGCGAGGCAACTGGACTTAGAGGGGATATCTTGGCAGCGGCGAGCACAATTCCTCGCCCGCTGCGTAGCCAGACCTTTACGCTTTAATAAAGTTCATTAATTGGAGCAACATTAATAAAGGGAAATACTTAAAAATTTAATACTCATTCAGCTATCAGCAGGTAAATTATCATCCAAATGGACTTATTAAATTTTTTCCTTCAGACAAATTATAAAAAAGAAACTCATCTCAAAAAGATTCCCAATGAAACTAAAATCGCAAGTAATCGCTTATTAATATTAATCTCGCATTACTTTACACTGATACTTTTATCTTCGCGACACGAAAGAAAAATGATTCTATATTTCCGTTCGGTGGTATTTTTCAGGTCCGCAAAAATCAGCTTTCGGGGACAGGAAGCTGGGTCATCAATCATCGTGTTCAGTGACGCTCCATTTCTCTTAACATGCTACAACATGCGGCAGGGTACAAATCAAAGGAGATATGAGATTTGAGAGTAATGAAGCAGGTATGTATATTAATGAGGCGAAAGTTTGTATGCGTGTGTTTGTTACTTCTTCACGCCACAACTATTGAGATGACTTAAGCTGGATATTTTCGAAACATAGTTTATTTGTGGACGGTATTGCGCAGGGGGCTAGGCGAATGAAAATGGATTTTTTGAAAAAAAAAATGCGAATATCTTGGTAAATCTAGACTGAAGTTTCGCTTACTATCGACAGAATGAGTACGCATGTAATAAAATATAGAGAATTGTATGACTAATTCGTTAGCGACTGCGTAAGCTAAGTGGAAACAACGTTATATTTCGAGCGATGGCTGAAATTACACATTAAAATATAGTATACATAATGGATTTTTTTATGTTTTTTTCTACCGAGAGTTCCACGGCACTCAGTTCATTTTTTTTGTGGGAGTGATTTTCGAAAAGGGGAGGAAATGTGTAACAGGAAACCAGGGAATTTGACCAATGAGCGAGGTCGGTGCTATTTTGCATGAGACTCATACCACGACGTCCAACATAGCCAACATGGTACCCAAGATTAAACATAGTACCTGTCCTTGTTTGTACCAAGCATCATTTTGTCATCATAATTAAAACTCCCCGCAACTCTTTTGACGAACTATGCGAGTTCGTCAAAAGAGTTGCGGGGAGTTGTTGGCTTTAGACGGAAAAAAAATCACGGTTTTTTTATCGTTTCAGGAGGCGGAGCATGTCCACGCTGAAACGACTATCACTCGCTACCTCTCATAATTTGCACCAATCGTCACTTTCCCGCCACAATTTGTCAAATGATTGTGACGCAAATAGAGTAAGTACAAAGTAGAAGTACACAGTTGTTGTATAAGCTAATAAGATTTCACTTACCAACCCCTGTTTGTTTTGTAAGTAACTTGTGTCAACTAAGTTAGTCAATGTCTTTCTTTGTTTCTTGTTTACAAATGTGAATAATTTGGGTTAAGGCGATTTATTGAATTTATTTTTGTCTTTGTCACTCTCACGGATACGTTGGTGGGTGCGATATGCAGCGTCGCGGAAGAATATAACAGACAAACAACTTTTTACCTAATTACTCAAAAACTAAGCCAGTTATCAAAAATCTGTTTCTCAACGTTTTTAGATATTATTATTACCGATACATTAAAACTAAAATTACAATTACATCCATTGTAGTTTCCGATAAAACTGAGAAAAACTGAGATTTTGGAGCAACTTTTGGGAGAACTTTCTATCGAGAAAATTTTATCCAATCGTGTTTCTGCTTCTCAACGATTTTAGACTAAAGACCCAAAATACATGACGTTAAAATTGAAAACTAATTGTCCTTATAGTTTTTAAACAAAACTTTACTAAAGATAGCTTAAATACGGCTTCTACGCCGTTAAATAGATAGATAAGACCGTTTTTATTGGATTAAATCGGTTCATGGTTGGACTTAATTTTGGTTTCTACACAGCATCGCACCCGAACGCATATTACTTGGCGGTGCGTCCTGTGCGTAACTAAGTAACGAGCTAAAAATTAGTGAATAAAGTCACAACTCTCTGTTTAGCCCCCCACGCATAAAAGAGGAGTGTTTTAGCTTAAAATAGATGGCATCGCAGCTCTCAAGAGAATAGACCAATTTTGATACGGTTTTTTTCATTTGCAAGCAAGTTTCCTTGCGGTGGTTCTTATGTTTGGTTAATTAAGTGCTACATGCAAACGAGTATAATCGTTAAATGACAAGCGTAGGTTTTTTTTAAGTTATAATTTACCCATTACACATTATTAAGAATATATCGGATAGGTTGAATATTTCATTCTCTATTATTTAGACCAAACTACGCCGTAATAAATTATTATTTACATTTGAGTGCTAAATTGTCATTCGTAGATATAATTTTAGCATCGAATAAACATTTCACTCTGTCGATTCGAGAAACAAAACAAAATACAGTCGTTTCTGAATGCCAATTCGATAATAGCCGAAGTCTATTTGGTAAGATTATTATGTAAACCACTATACTCGTACTAAGCTTTTCCCACGGCTTCGTTTCAAACGACAGTACAAAACGACAAGATTTCTTTTTTTTTCGATATTTATACGTACGATTTGTAGAAGATTTTTTTTTACACTTTACCAATGTACTCGTTTATACATTGAGTGCGATCTCACCTGATGGTAAGTAATGATGCAGCCGAAGATATTATTCTAGCGTATCCGAAAATGGCATATGGCTATAGGTGAGTGCCACGTCTATTTAGGGTTCCATACCAAATGGTAAAAATAGAAACCTTATTTTTGTAAACCATGATTATTGTTCCATTTTTTCTATTCCTAAGTATAAGGGTTCCTTTCCCTTCTAATCTCTCTTAAAAAAATTTCTTAATTTTTTTTTATCTATATGTTAGTTCTAAGAAAGTGTGAAGGACTGATCTTTCCGCGAGTGAATTCTTACCTATAATAAGAAAGACTCAGAAAGGAACTGAGTCAGTAATAAGCACGTCATATTATGTAGAGCTTTGCTGTAAGGCTTTGCTTAAGACTCCTGGGAAACTTGAAATAGATTTTCTTCCCTAAGTTAGTTAATAAATAACTTGGAAAACTAATATTACAGACGAGAAACAAGAAATGACGGTTTCCTTTTAACTGACAAACCTCTGAAGCAATCTTGATATTATGGTGAATGTTTTATTTCATGAAAAAATTTGATACCACCTTCGGTTAGTTTTCTTTGTCCAAGACAAAGATTTAAATCTGGATACACCCTAAGCCTACATTGCGCACATAGAAAACGTCCACAAACATGCTAAATGAGTGTTTGCCAATGCCAATTTTATTTAGGTTTTCGCTCATAATGGGGTAATTATACATCGAAGGCTAATGGCAATGAGTTTTGCGGGCACAACATATATGCATCTACATGATTTTAATATAAACTCTGCTCAGCAATACTTCATATTGGTTCCCGATAGCTAGATAGAAATCTGGGAAACTGTAAAAAATTTTTCGGGAGCCAATATGAGTTGAGTGGGAACTTTCGATCAAAGTTTCTATTAAAAACTTGTAAATGCATAAAAAGTAGGCCCGTAAAATGCATTGCCATAAATATATAATGTGTAGTTAGTCTAGAATTTCGCGGGCTGGTAGGGCCGCAAATGAGCTCTCTCTATCACCATATCTTATGTCGCTGTATGTGTAAGATGACAATTACGTGCCGCACACAAGACAAAAACGTGGAGGACGTTTTTGGAGGTTTAGGTCTCATCTAGCGATTTAAATATTTGGTCAAAGAAACCAAAAGATGGTACTCGTAGCATTCAAAGACGCTAACGACATACTTCAGTTGTTTTGATGGCCCTATATTAAACTAGTAGGGCGCGTGTGGGCGCGGGCCACATGTGGCCCGCGTGCTGTCTTCCCGCACATGAAAAATCCCTTCGAAATTCGCCATACATTTTCTATGGTAAAAAAAAAAAATTCACCATTTTGAATTTTTTTTCTATTCATCGCGTAGACCTTCGGGTCCTGATTAACTCTTGTCAAGAAACCGGTCTTCCATCTTTTATACTTTCCGAGATATCGACGAAATTCGAATGGCGGCCATTTTGAATCCGCCATTTTGATTTTTTTTTTCAGCTCACTGCCAATTGCATGACATTTCAAATGACATTTGGTCGAGCACCCTCCATCTATCTTCAATACTGTCGCTGTGCTCTTTACCCGTCTTCGAAATCCTCAATCGTCAGCTCTCTACATATTTTTGTTCTTAATGATTTTTTCCCCTCTTTATGAAATGATTAGTAAAAAAAATTTTTTTCATACAAAATTGTTCAGGAGAGGTGATCAATCAGTGAGTCAGTCAGCACAAGCAGCTATATATATTGTAAAGTATCCAATAAAATATATACACCATCCAATAGGCATCGGTGCCTATTGTATCTACCTAGTTTTGTGAACAAAGCGTCCAGCGTCCGCCTTCAGGTAGGTATGTAAATAACACCTGTAGTATCAGTTTTTGTTTCGGTCACAGCGAGGGGAGTTTTCCCGTTGCTCCCCATTTTGTGTTTGGTGCCATTTCTGTTAGTCACAAAGGGAGGTAATAAAGCCGAATGGCCGCGCACTGCGGTGTGTCAGCTTCGTTTTTCTGTCATGTCTGGTGTCGTGGGTACTAAAACTCGGCGAACGTAAAATTTTATCGGCACAAAAACTCGTATTTTTTAAAAAAACACACAATGGTATTAATATACAAGCCATATCTGCTTACATTAGAAGGAAGTCCATTTCATGCCTTGGGGGTTCGTATCAAAATTTAATATTATAAAGCTGAAGAGCTTTGTTTCATTGTTTATTTGTACCCACTATCACAAGAACTATTGGTCCGAATAGAAAAAAAATATTTTTTTGTGAAATCACGCGTCATCACGCTATAACCAATAGGAGAGGAGCATCGATGAATAAATATTACTAAACGGGAGAAATTAATAATTTTGGAGAGTTTCCATTGCTGATTGCATGCGTTGCGTAAACGGTTATGGGTAAGTTACGAATTGTTCTTCTTCTTTAAGTTTTAAAAATTCCGCAACATCACATGTCTTTCTTTTGATAAGGTTGACTCATTATAACGGGATATTATGTAAAAATCGAAATTCATGCGTGAAGCTGTTGGCAACAACTAGTGGTAAATAGGTGAAGGAAGCATAAGGTTGTGGAGTTTCTGAGCACATTCTCAGAAGTGCATACAATGGTCTGTAAAGATCGTGAAATTGTACCTAATTTTATGGTACGAACTAAGAAACTTTTCCAGTATATAGTCTGCATTTTAGTTAATTAAAACAATCTAAGACTGTATGCACGGACAAAGTCTAGACGGTAGAATTAAGAAGAGCATGACCATCACTAGCAATACCGAAATATAATATAATATTAACTTTAAGAGTCAAAAACACAAGTTTTGTACCCTTCTTGGTGTTAATTCCAATGGATTTTATATTATTCGTCTGACCACTTTTGCTGGTGATTAATCGTTCCTAAAAATTACAGTTTAACTTGAAACTCAAAGAAAAACACCCTTCAATGGGGATAAAATACGAAAAAATGAATGAATTCATAACGAATGGCGCTTCTAAGTATCGAACATTGAAATGTTTTTGTAATAACAGAAGGGACAAAGCTAAATGTTCAAATAATATGAAATTACGCAATTTAAGGGATTATTTCGATTTATTATCTGTACAAAAATGAGATATGACTACTATTAATTCTGTATCATATTGTACCTATGTAGGTGCTTGGCACAGAGAAAAGTTTATTTTACTCAATATTTTCCATTAATCTTAGTAAGATATCATCCAATTTTATAACTAAGCAATGAATTTTAATAACGGACTGAAGGAATTATTTAACGTCAAAAAGAAAGTATTTAACATCCTCGTTTAAGAACTAATTGCATTTGCAAAATGCGACCCGAACATTCCATCAACTAAAAAGCAAAAGTGAAGTTCGTATTTATTAAGAGTCAATAAACTATAATAGATGTAAATATCCGCTCTAGCCCATCAACAAAACTCACTGTCGATAATACAATTTCCATGATCACTTTTAATCTTTGGGATTTGTTGGGATAAAATCGGTCCCTCGACAATGTTTCGATATTTTATACTTCGATATTTCTTTAGCATAAATTGAATTGTTTTATATCGATGAAATATTTATGTCCGCCCGCTTTGAAATATATTAATAACTAGCTATTTCACGTGGCTAGGTCCACGTATGATTAGATTTTTTATAAACCCAGCAAGAATCTATAACTTTATCCACAGCTAACATAGTTAAAAAGGCGTTCAAAGTATGTATGAAAATCTATTATTTTTCGAGTGTTCATTGGTAACTGACTTACTAAAGTTAAGGTTTGACAAAAAAAATGAAATGTTTATTTTTTTACCACAACAGATTATTTTTTTGTTTTTTTTTTATAAATTCCACCCCAAAATAATATTCGGTGGCAAATACTAAAATAGAGAATGAAATATATATTATTATCTTTAAAACTAAAGTTCACACGAAATTGCGGGAAAATATTCGTAATAAGTAAGAATTTATTAAGCATATTCCCTTTGGGCACATTAGTGAAAGTTAGAGCTAGTGTTAGTAAGACTAGGTCACGGCTAATGCGCTAGGTACTATTTCGTGGGACCGCGCCGCTTTGAAACGAATGGTTTTTGTTACATAATGGTTCGTACCTATTTCCATATATTTGCTGCAGTTTAGAGAGTTTATATTTTGCTGCGGTGAAATCCATTTGAGAGTTTTACGTTTTGTACCTCCATACATTTCGGAACAAATGCTGTCACAATTATTCAGGATTTTACTCAGATATATTATGTACAGACATAGATATATATACCTATATATACTAGTATCATATGATAATAGATAAACAGTTTTCTCTTGTTAATGTTTTAATAAACTACACCGGTAAATTATACTACTTGTTACTAGAAAAAAAATCTCATTCCGACAACATATTTTGATATTGGTAAATTAATACCCAATTTCCAATCTCCATATTAATTTTCATATTGGAATTTGCGTGAATTTTAAATCACGTATTTGCCTATTTCAAATTTTGCTATTAATACTTCTTTTGTGCTTTAACGTACAACACATTAAAGTGAATTTTTGTATGTTGTACTTTATTCATGTTGTTAGTATGTTCATTTCACGATGATATGTCATGATCGCTTGAATTTTAACTCATGACTCAAAAGAGGTTTGTTATAAGTTTAATAATATCGAAGTATGTATGTGTCTGTCTGTGGCATCGTAGCTTCCAAATCGTTTCGTTTCAGCCGACGGACGTCCACTGCTGGACATAGGCCTCCTGCAATGATTTCCAGCCCGCACGGTCCTGCGCCACTTGTATCCAGCGCCTTCCCGCGACTCTTTTAATGTCGTCAGTCCATCTGGTCGGAGGTTTGCCAACACTGCGCTTTCCCGTGCGGGGTCGCCATTCCAGCACTTTAGGTCCCCAACGTCCGTCGGTCCTACGAGCTATGTGCCCCGCCCATTGCCACTTCAGCTTCGCGATACGTTGACCTATGTCGGTGACTCTGGTTCGTCTACGAAACTCCTCATTTCTGATTTGATCACGTAGAGAAACTCTGAGCATTACTCTTTCCATCGCCCGCTGAGTGACTCTAAGCCTTCTTATGAGACCCATAGTAAAAGACCATGTCTCGGATCCGTAAGTCATCACTGGCAACACGCACTGTTCGAAGACCTTAGTCTTCAGCTTCCAAATAGATTTCGATTTTTTTTAATTTGAAAACCTTTTTCCTTGCGCTAGTTATTAGCTATAGTTAGTAAATATCGGTCCGGCAGTGTAAGAGTATCAGCTATTTTCCAAAATGATGGGTATTGCTGGCATGATGGATTAGTGTATTAAAGGTGCTTTAACGTGTGCCAGTATATTCGGTAAATGAGAAGATTAAGAAGTTCTTTTATATATTTTTTATAGTTAGGCACACAAATTTCTGAGTTCTGAAAACACTAAATTATTCTTTTTTTTTTCGTGCCCTTTCACTAAGTATAAACACGTAGGAAATAGAAGATAAGTAGAGTAAAATAATTAGAAATATTAAACAGTAGAATAACGTTTGTCGAAATAAGTACTAATACTCTGAATTCTGAAACAATATAGGCACAAAAGGGAACAGCCTCCGAGGTATTCCCGCTGAAATATCGCCCCAATTTACGTGTCAACCGACTCGTACCTACTCCGAATTAGTTTCGTGAATAATTTACGCTTGGCATTCGCGATCATGCTGAGAGTAACTGACACTCGATATTTTAATGTCGATACCTACGTCATTTCAGGGATAGATTTCAGCAGCCCAATGATAATGCGATCTGTAGAATGAAATGAAAAAAAAAATGAAATGACCTGTTCGATCGCTAAATTGATCACGTGACATATCCGAAGACAATTGTCATTCTCAATTTTTTTCACGGTCCATTTGAGCGAACGTAAATATCAGTAGAAGCTGATCTCAATTACCATGGAGTTGTGCTATCTCATAATTTACCTGCATTCGTCTGTGTAAAAAATTAAATCAACCAGAAATATTTCAGTTCTGTTATACTAAGGCATGTGATAGATATGAAAGTTTGTTTGTAATATTTAATAAAAATAAAGTTAAGTTAAGTTTGTTAATTTAATAATTAAATGTACACAAATTTTTAGACTTCAAAATAGATGAGTGGGTAGTAGCGGTTATAATAATTATATATTAATTTATTTTTCGCTTTTGAGTGCCTATTTGTGGTTTTGAAGTCGGTTCAATTTTTTTAAAAAATAATTTAAACTCACACTCATGTTTTAATACTCCCCATTATGCATCCGTTTCATAAACTACTATTTCAGAACCATATACCTTACCTTTTATGAATTGATTTTTATGTAATGATGTAACGATGCTTTTATAGTAAACATAAAAGACCTAGGAAATATTCAAATAATAAGTAGGTACACATTTCATGACAAGTATTATTTGTTTGCTACATAAACGTTTTTCATAAGGGGTTTTTCACGTTAATTTTATAAAACTTTTTGCAAAACATTCATCAGAATGCGAAGAGGTTACGTGACCAATTTAGCGATTATTTTCATACACTTTTTAACTGAGATAACCACGTCATATACCTATGTCCCTTATAAAAATACAAAAATGATAAAAGGTTATTCCTGCTCAACTAATTCAAACAATACGTGCTGTAAAGTTTTTACTTATATGGTTACGCGTAGGTACAGAAGTTGTTTTGGCACATTTCCCAAAACAAAACTAACTTTATTAAACGCGCCTGCCATTGATTAGGTCCAGGAAAATTCGCCTGGTATGTTTTTATACAGACATTAAAAGCTTAAAGTCCCTACTCAATAAAATCTAGTTAGTAGCTACTGTTCGTTCTTGATTATCGAACAAACTAGGGCGCGATGGTAATTATTTCACTCTACAAATTAACTTTGTCAACTTTTTTACTTTATGAAACTTACTAACATTCTAAGGATAATGAACACCTAAACAAAGGGCCAAGAAAATAATTCAGTAACTTTATAATTTGTACCCTATAGGGACTAGGTATAATATAATATATGTATCTGATTTGAAATTATAAATCCTATACCTTTAAACGAGCAATTGTTGTATATATATATTATATATTTCTATATAATCTGGATCTCGGCAACGGCGCGAGCGATTTTCATGAAATTTAGTATAAATGGGGTTTTGGGGGCGATAAATCGATCTAGCTAGGATTCATTTTTAGAAAATGTCGAAGTCACCAAAAAAAATTAAAAATATGACTCCTGCTGCCATCTATTAGCCAATAGTTATACTACCGAGCGAAGCTCGGTCACCCGGATATTGCTTTATTTTATTAGAACATAAAAATTTTTTGAAACCTTACCTGTAGTGGTTCCCACATTCATTTATCTAACATGAGTATTATATACGATACAATAAGTTTTATGGACCTTCGAATTACGGTTTCTTTACGCTATGCAAGTTAGTATATTTGTCTGCGATCTCACCTGATGGTAAGTGATGATGCAGCCGAAGATGTTATCGTACTACCTTGGAAGGAGTAAATAAACTCATCCCAACGGTTTCTACACAGCAACGCACCGGAACGCTAAATCGCTCAGCGGTGCGTCTTTGCTGGTAGGGTGATAACTAGCCACGGCCGAAGCCTCCCACCAGACCAAACCCGAGCCAATTTAGAAAATATAAAATTTTAAAGTGGCCCGTGGCGGGAATAGAACCCGCGACCTAAAATCCGCATCCCTGCGCCAGGGAGGTAGTCAAAGAGTAATCGGACTTCGGAAAACGGACTTCGAATGTACTCGTAAGTACCGACCGCTTTATAGAGTTTTTAATGATTTTAAGAGACAAAAATATTTAGATCATTCTCACTGTATAATTCTGTTTCACCTTCAAATATTATGTTCTACGCGGTATCTGATTGTGTGCTCAGTATTTATCGAAGTTAACCGATTCCAATATAAATATTTAGCGCGTTGGGGATTTGCTGAGATCGCTCGTGATCGAATAACTTTGTACGGGTGTTAGCGAGGCGCAAAGCCGCGGATCGTTATTGGAGGTTTGTTTTTATTTACCTTCAGGTTTTATTTTAATGACAAATCTTATACCTTTAAACGAGCAATTCTTGTATATATATATTTCTATATAATCTGGATCTCGGAAACGGCTCGAACGATTTTCATGAAATTTAGTATATAGGGGGTTTTGGGGGCGATAAATCGATCTAGCTAGGATTCATTTTTAGAAAATGTCGAATTTACAAAAAAAAAAATGACTACTGCTGCCATCTATTGGCCACCGAGCGAAGCTCGGTCACCCAGATATTGTTATATTAATAGATTATTTATTTGACATGGGGGCAATTGCGTTAGGATTTAGGGACACCAAAGACATAACGGAGGCGTACTGCGTTGAACACTCTACTTTTAAACACCTTATAAAAATATCTAAATTAAATCCTACTAATATTATAAACGTGAAAGTTTGTAATAATGTGTGGATGTATGTTTGTTACTCTTTCACGAAAAAACTACTGAATGGATTTTGATGAAACTTTACAACAATATAGCTTACACATCAGAATAACACATAGGCTATTATTTATAAAGATATAGTGTGAATTATCCAAAATATATAACGATAAGTGTCACGTAAATAGGAAAAAATTGCAATCTGCGACCTTTACTGACGTACGCCGCGAAAACCGTTGGAGTTACACGTATATAATGTATGATGGAAATGTTTATCTTAAATAGTTCTACAAAAAAGCCCGCGATAGCATATATCCAACTCTTATGTGTAAGCCATTATAGCCAAAATAGTGAACCCCGAGTGCCCGATACTAGGCGTTTCTTACATTTATGAATGCGCGAAAAAATAAATACTTACTACCATCATTATTACAATTTTCCATCACCATCATCTTTTTTTGAAACCGCGGCGCGGCTATATAGTCTAAAGATAGTTAGATAGCTCTGATGACAAACATCCACTAAAAAGGATTTTTTAAAATCTCGAAATTCACGCGGGCGAAGCCGCGGGCAAAAGCTAGTTTACAATATTATAACCGCGCTAATGTAATGACGAACTCTAAATAACATTGCATGTCTTTACATGCTCGCGTCCACTAGGCTCGCCGAGCCGAGTCGAATCGAATCGCAGAAAGTCGCCTTCTATATATTTACTATGAAACTGCGTCCATTAGCGACGAGCCGCGGCGCGCCGAATAGAATCGACCTCGCGACAGACGAATTTCTTCGCCGATGCGAGTCGATTCGGCTCGGCGCGCCTCAGTTTCAAATATTCCTTCACATTATTGGTTGCCTGGTAGAAATCGCTATGTAGCGATAAGGCTGCCAAATTGTACTTCTAAGTTTGTTTTTTCTTTTATTATGTTACAATAAATCTTATTATTAGCTTATATTCTAATTACTATACAAATCTTGCCCGCGTGGAATTATGCCAAGAATACTGGTTGCATTTCCGCGTTGAACAGCTAGGCTGATACGTTGCGCAAAAAATGAGCCAGCCCTTCTGTCACCAGTTGAGGCTATTAACCGCGGGGAAAGCTCTCGAAGGAAGTTTGTTTGTACCTATTTAATTTCTTTCTTTTTATGTGTTTATTCTGTGGCGTGCAATAAAGAGTTTATCTATCTATCTATCTACCTTAGCAGGTGGTGAACTGGAGGGCTCGTCAAACAACGCCCACACCTTGGGCTTGACCCTCTGCCAGATGCCGAGCTCCCCGTTGTGGTAGGCCTCCTCATAGCCGAAGATCCTCGCGATCTCTTCCTCGGAGGGCTTTTCGCTGTCGATGTCCAGTTTGTCCAAAATTGCCAGGGTGTTCTGTAGACAAGAACAAGAGTTAGTATCATCGGAAAGATGAATGGAAAAAGCAAATGTTCTCATCGGTAAATCACGTGATCAACCTATCCCGGATTTCATTCGTGTTGGTACATTTCTATAGTTTTCGATGCGATAGCAATGGTTGAAATAAAAAAAACATAAGGTGACATGGCTAAGAGTGCCTGATCTCTGTAAGAATTAAAAGTCTATGGAATTTCTGTTACTAATAAAAATGGGAAATGCTTTCCATAAAACCAACTTCAAATGCCACTACAAAGAGTGAAATAATGTAGGTACCTACTTACATAATCTAAGGTACAGCTACACCAATTCGAAGTCGGGCAATGTTTAATACAATCCCTAATAGTCCTTCTTACTTACTTGATGTGCGAAGAAAATATGACGAAGTCATAGACAATCGCCCGACTTCGATAAAAAAAAAAAAGATTCCGACGAATTGAGAACCTCCTCCTTTTTTTGAAGTCGGTTAAAAATGTCAGAAATCGCAATCAATTACATTTAGACTGTTTTATTGAAATATAAATTGAATACATTTCTGCAGTACTGCATTTTATAATGAGGTTGTTCATTTCACAAACGTTTCCAACATTTGTCATTTTTCTGAGGACCCTCAATCAGGGTTGTCACAGAAAAGACTTTACTTTTAAGATAGAGTAAATAAAAAAAACGCAATTTATCAACAAACATAGTTATCGCGATGCAGTTAACAATGTTTCGCCATATAGGGCATATGAAAAATACCTGAAGTCCTGTTCTCAGACCTATCGAACATTCACAAAAATGTCACGAAAATCGGTCAAGCCGTTCCGGAGGAGGTTTGTTACAAACAATGTGTTACGAGAATTTCATAAAATATCAGATGATCTTAGCCATATTTAGTTCGTTACAAGCTAAACTGTATTTGTGAGAGAAGATTTTACGACTTTAATGCAACCAATTAATACTACGGCAGTGTATTTTTGTTCTAATAAAAAGTTAAAACTTTGTTTCAGTTTTCTTGTTAATTTATTAAACACAAAAATCCTTTCAAACGAACACGGATTTTTGGCACTATACCTACGCCCGAATAGAGGGCGTTTCCCTGAATTGAACACGAGTTTCTAAAGGCAGTTAGCGCGACAAACCCGTTCTTGTTTCAACAGCAGTACTGCCTCCTACTGAACAAGGAAACGGAAATACGACCTCTATTGGCTTAAAAAAAATTACAAATCACGTCAACATTCCTTATTTAAATTTCAACAAGCTTTTAATTAGGAAAGAGTTGCAACCCTATTACAACCGACATTTTATATCAAATACGTGACCTAGAATTTATTAGGTACCTACCCCATACCAAGACTTCTAACTACTATAACTCTTATTGTAGTAAAAACAAAGGTTAAAATGCTATAACGGGACACACAGACTGAGCCTTTTATTAATATCCCGGGCGAAGATAATGGGGTTGCATTATCGACTTTTTCCGGGAACACGTATTTTGAATCTCGATGTGGGATTAGCCGGGGTTGTAATATCTACGGTATAAAATATAATGTAAGTTACCAATAATAATAATGTGAAACCTTATCTTTATTTATCTAGAATTCACTCGCGGTTTTGTAAGATATTTATGTTTTTTACCAATCAAAATCCGTAAATTTTTTCAGAATAAAATCAAGTAGGTACACGTTGGACATATTGTATGTTAATCCTTGGTATTACTATTTCCAAATATTTGCTAAATTGGTTCTGAAGATGTGAAGGAGTTTACTTTACAAACATTTACTGCAAATGCAGAAATAGTCAAAAGTTAGCCTTTTTTGCTTTTTTGCTAAGGCTGCAATAGGCTCTGAAACGAGATCTCAAATTGTGTTGAAAGCATTTTTTTTTTTCAATAAGTGAATATCATAATATTTTCAATTTGGGAATATTGAGATATTGCAAAAATTTTGTTTACATATTATTTTGACAATCGAAATATGGAAGAATGATATTTCAAATGGAGGACATACAGCAAAAGCCTTTTATTCAATTCCATCCATCCCTCAGACCACTAGCTCTCCTTTAACTACATTAACCCATCTCTTACACTGAAATATGGACTCTTTTTCAAAATAAATAGAATTCATTTTCTGTATCACATTACACTGACAATTTCTGTTATTCTATCCTCATACACAACTGCTATTATATTTTATTTTATCGGGCATTTATTTGCAAAACGATGTGTTATATTTACAAGATGATGTGTTACTTTGTACGGATAAATAAATATCTTTTTGGAGACTGTATCTCTTTACTATTTGGATCAAAATGTTTGCGATTGTGTATTTATTTCGTCTATTGTTGTTTAAGTGAATGTCTTCAATACACTCAATGATTCACAGATCTTTGGAATTTTGTATTTCGTTGCATACCTTTCATGCGTCAGTATCATTTATCATCCCCATCATATTTTCATGATTATTACCATTCAGCCGATGACGTCCACTGCTATAGACAAAGGCCTCTATTTCCTGCAACGATTTCCAACCAAATAATCCTATGCCACTTGTATCCAGTGAATTCCCACGACTCTCTTAATTCCGTCAGTCCATCTCGTCGGAAGTCGGCCAACTGCGCTTTCACTTGAGAAGTACCATTTCAGCACTTTGGGTCCCACGACCTTCAGTTCTACGACGATGTGGACCCCTTTAGCTTCGCGATACGTTGAGCTATATGTCGGTGCCTGAACTCGTAATGCAATGAAATGAAATGAAATGAAATGAAATGAAATGAAATGAAATTAAATTAAATTCTTTATTTCACATAGGCCTAAATAATAGGCGCCCATGAAATGTCAAAAACTCTACCGCCAAGTTCGGAATGCAGGTTTGCACCGAGAAGAACTGGCAAGAAACTCGGCACTTGCTCTTTTCAAAAATGTCATGATATACATTGTTCTAAATCTTGATTTCATCAACGAAGATATACTACATTATCCCAAATATAATTATTGGCTGAGGGCACAGGCTGAGGGTATAGAGTGGCTCGATACTCGATAGGTCTCTACTTCGAAGCTGTGTTCAGTCTGCGTATATACCTATTCAATGAAACTCAAAGCGAGCTTTTATTGACTCTATTTTCTCAATTTATAAACTCTAGATATAAAGATGAGATGCAGTAAGACTTTACACGCGACATGTAATCAAAATTAAAGTATACCGCAGCCTTTCTAGTTTGTACACTGCGTCAACTTGTTTCAGAAAAATAAAGACGAATCATTTTCATTCATACTGCCATATTCTAGCCTAACCCGATGTGATATTATATAGTGTATGAACTTAGGTTTTCCTCCATATTTCTAATATTTCAGTTGGGCGTGTCAACAAATTCAACCCCTCGACTGGTGACGCATAAAATCTGAGTTTATGGAGTCATAAATTGCTGCGTTGCCCGGATCACTTTCGAGAATACGATAGCAGAGTGGCCCAAGTTAAAAGATATTTATCTGAAGACAGGAACGTGATGGATTTAGGCTTACTATTCGGAGATCATAGGCTCGAATTGGAGGCACATCACAATTCACAGCTCTGTCTTAACTCTGAGAATATTCTCATATCTATTATCTAAATAAATTCTGCATAACAGTGGTGGACTTTGGCCAAAAACTCTTTTCATCCAAAGAGTATTTTTTCTTGCTGACAAGGAAAATGGAGGAGATGGCATAGGCTCTCTAAACTTGAAATTGAGATTCGTTGTGAAGTCAACATCTCCTGAGGCTGTCTCGGTGTTGGAACGAAGCGAGCATCGTTGCTTAGGAACTTGAATTCGTGCTTGAGTGGGGGGGGCCGGCGGCGTTTGGCTAGTTATAGGTACTTGTTGTCTGACTATATTAAATTATTTTTAGATATCGGATTAACCAGAAGCAGTTATAGCTCAGTGGTTCTGACCTCTGCCTCTCTTAAGGAGGTCACGGGTTGTGCGTTTGTTGGGAAACTAAATATCACTTGCTTGACGGTGAAGGAAAACATCGTAAGGAAACCTGCATGCCTGAGAGTTCACAAAAATGTTCTCGAAGGTGTGGAAGCCCGCCAACCCGCACTTGGCCAGCATGGTGGGCTATGGCCAAACCCCTCTCAGTCTGAGAGGAGACCCGTGCCCAGCACTGAAACATAAAAAAGGGTTGAGATGAAGCGGATTAAAGCAAGATAATTTAATCTTTTAATTCTTAATCGCAACTCGCCATTACCTTGTGCCATATAAAACAGCCACAAGCAACAGATGCCACTACAAGTTTAGCTTATGTAATATTTTTTTTGTTTCAAATTACGAGTACAGTCGATTCTTCGTGCTATTTAACTTATTTAGAGATAGATAGTTTTTGATTTATTGAGCAAACTGTCTAAGAAAATACCATTCCCCCTACCTTTACCTTACTTACCATTGTACCTACTTGAAAATTATACTCGTAAATTCAATGAACAAAAGTGATTCTTTTCCCATTTACTTCTTTTATAGTATGGAACCCTCGGTGCGCGAGTCCGACTCGCACTTGGCCAGTTTTTTTATTTAATACAGAACCCTCTGTGTGTTTGATTCTTACTTGGTCTGTTTTTTTGAGTCCTACAATAAAAAAATTAAACATAGAACACCTACATTTAAAATTCTACGGATTTTTGGTACAGATAAAATATGATATTCACAAAAAGGATATCTGATTTAAAATCAGGTCTTTCCACCCAGTGGGTCTGAACATTGGGAGATTACGTATAGCGTAAAGGGAACATTTTCGGGGAAGGGCAAAGCGTAAAATCAAACGTAGCTAAAGTCCGGCCGATGAAAGAAGGCGTTTTTGTCACTTCACACCATAATATATCACATTCACAACCTTATATAAATAATGAGAACTTAAAAATACTGTCATTATTTTTAATTTAGTCACGCTATTGCAACTATTGTTGTTTATAGCTTGGCAACTTTGTGCGGGACCCTCCTGCAGGGTGACAGACGGTGGGGGAGGCAAGGAACTTAGATGTCAGCGGTTAGCGTACGGTGTAGCAAGGAAGGGCACACTTCTCTGTATGTATGCGTCACCGCGTCCCCTGGCCGTCTGCCACCCCGCAGGAGGGTCTCCAGGAGGGTCTCGCACGCAGTTGCCAAGCTATAGTAGAAATGTTTTTTCAAGTACCTTACTAGTAACTATCTTATTATTCACATTAATGAAAACTGTCAGGATAGTTACAATACAAAATTTCTGTGTAGAAGGGCTAGAAAGGTATTTTAATAATATTTAATTTGTTGGATATGTTTTAGTCACGAAAAGCAGAGTATGTAACTATTAAGTATTAACACATTGGATTATTTCTCGAAAATTTATTTTGGTCCAATTAGTTTGGAATTGTTTCTAAGGAAAGTCTGAAGTACGGAGTGAAAATTCTTTTATTAGTAACATTAACTGATTCAGTACAAGTCGGCAGTCAGTATGAGCCGGTACGTAGGTACCACAAAGATTTAGTATGTAGGTATAGATCTTTCATTCTACGAAGACGCGCCCCACTCTGTCAAAATCGCTTATGTTTCATTCGATTCGTATGGAGTTTGGGGTTTTTCTTCTTCTGTCAAAAACGCACTCTTTCATCGACCGGACAATAGGGTTATTCTCCTCGCGGGCACAAAATTAATAATGGTCGTAAATAATGTTTATTCTCGCCGCGACAGCGGGTATGGTTTGTTTGTAATTCATACAGGGGTATAACCTATTGGGTTTTTACCAGATAATTGCTTACGGACCACGGCTTGCTAACCGTGTGGCCCCATCCCTGAGGGAAATTAACCTCAAAGGTTGTGTTTGTAGCATTTTAGTCGCTAGTATAAAATTGTGATTAAAATATATCAAACTACTAGGCTTTGCACGCAGCTCCTTTCGAGTGAATTTCGGTTTTTAAAAATCGTGGATTTTCTTGAAAAAAGGTTCTTGTTTTCCTTTCCTTTCCAAAAAAAAAGGCCTTTTTCCGACCTTTATACTAACTTTTAAGAAAATGTTACCTGCCCAATTTTTAGCTGATAATTGTAAGAAATTTAAGAAATTTTTCAAATCCCGTGGAAACTGTATATTCTTCTTGAATAAAACCTTTGAATAAAACATAGCTCATAATGTCAAATATCTGGGTGACCGAGCTTTGCTCGGTAATATATCTACCTACCAATAGATGGCAGCAGAAGTATTTTTATTTTGTTAATTCGACATTTAAAAATGAATCCTAGCTAGATCGATTTATCGCCCCCAAAACCCCCTGTATACAAAATTTCCTGAAAATCGTTCAAGCCGTTTCCGAGATTCGGATTATATAGAAGTATATATATTTACAAGAATTGCTCGTTTAAAGTTATAGGATATGAGAGCTGTTTCCATAATACATTTCAGTCAAATAGCTTCATTATTCATTGCGTGATTAAGTTACAAATGTACACACTGACACATTTATGGAAACGCCTTTGCTTCGCTCCGAATATTACTCTATATTTTTGTAAGAAACAGAGTAAGTTAGGTCCTTCAACACAGACATGGTATACCTACAATTCAAAAAAGATGATTAAATATAGGAATTATGCGAAGTCAGCTTTATATAAAATCCAAACGCTGACTCCAAAGTTACAACCCCAATAAATAAGAAAGCATTCCATTTAAATGGAAACTAAATAATGGCCCGTAAATCGGAGTTATGTCTCTGCAAGTAACGGCTTACTATTCAATTTGTTTGAATCTTGCAGATTGCGTTTCACTTAGAAATCTTGTGGGTTACCTTTGAAATCTAATTTGAGACCGTCAGCTTTGTCACTTTCCTGTTTTATTTAAGGCCGATTTTTCAACCGCCAGATAAACTATCTGAGGAATAAATTTCAAATATATGCCATACAAAATCTGTCAAAAAAATCCTCAAATGATTTACACGAAAATTGTGAATCTAATCTAATACTTATTAAAAGGTAGCTAAGAGCTTGTTTCACAAACGTTAGATAGACTTTATCTAATGAATATACTTGAAACAGATTCCCAATACAGAAATTGTCACAACATCCAAAATACTTGCTAGGTAAAGTTTATCTGGTGATTGTGAAACAGGCCCTAAGAGTTCTAAGTTACTTATTAAAACTATAGTACGGAAAATATAATATTATTATATTATATATCTGTCTTACATTAGAAATGGACAGTGTTCAGCTGGTGCCTGTACACTGAACTATTGCTGAAAGAAACTATGTTAATACTGACCCTATTTAATCATAAAATCATAATTAAATTAAACATTGATATTGGTAATAATTTCAAACAATTCTTTATCAAATACCGAAAACAGTACTTTATAACATCTCGAGCATAGATATCATCTCGGCTTATCTTTGTAGAGCTTTGCAGCTGTAGCTGAAATAATATAAGTATTTAATGTTAGTACGAAAACCATGAGATTTTTTTTAATTCGAATCTCGATTTTGTTTTGGGCTGTGTCGCCTGGCAATACAATATATTCAATTATTAGAAAACGTATAACTCCACCAAATTCTTAGCTCTAAGTAATATATTATATTTTGTCCTGGTCGAGAAGAGAGAATTTAGATAACCGATTAAAATGAAAATCCTTAATCCAACAATAAAATTCAAAAAGGAAATCCCTAAGACACCGCTAAGTTTACGATTCCGTATAGTGAGAGCATAAAGAATCGCTTCCACAATAGATAGGAGATTGTATACCGTTTTATTGCAGTACAACAATAATACCACGATAATGGCGGACGCTGAAGTCCGTAGTTGTATTGGTTATATAGAGTTGTAGCTATAAAGCTGCTTTCTATTGGTTGTTTCAACAAACTTAAATGTATTGTGTTTTCCTAGATGTATCTACTCGTACGTCATATTACGTCATGTTTTTGTATTTTTCTTCTCATTATACAAACTACAGCTTTTACCTTTTTCGCCTATATTTTTCAGACATTAAGCTGATTGGACACAGCATGTAGGATCGATGGAAGTTGGAAGGAGACTCAAGATATTTATCGTAGTAAAGGCAGAGATAGTACAAACACATGGTGCAATATTAGATATCACTTGAAATAGTTCTATGATCGAGCAATGATTATGACCTTCGTTAGTTGTACGTCTTTTGATATCTCACAAGTTTCTACTCAGTATGCAACTCAAAGACAAGCCCGTTTTCTCACCGTGTTTTCCTATAAAGTTAAGAAAATGGCATAATATTTTAGTTTCCGAAAAGTCAGAGGTCCGGGACCTAGATTCAATTCAAACCCCCGATCTCCTGATAAGAGGTCTGCTGCCGTCTGATTACTGAACCAGTGGGATAAAATTGCATCTTGCCCCATATGTCATAGTACTTTATTTTGCAAAATTATAGATTACAATCATAGGCTTATTAGTTTATAAATCATAAATCAATGGTTACATATTATACTCGTAGGTGTTATAATTAGGTTCATACAGAGTCTTTCCACAGTCTACCAATATAAAATGGCATGCAAAGTGCGCCAAACTTCAGTTCAAAGATGCCACAAGATGATAATGATGATTGGAAATAGCATGATTAAACGCTAATCGTTATAGGTTATAGAGTTATGTTTAACGTGTATAACACACTTACACAACTTATAAACCTTACATTAATAATGCTACATGATGCTACTATATCGTATTATAGCCTATATTAGCAACTGGTCATAACTCAAAGCAGAATAATCAAACTCTGTATTGGGTCAATCAGCACTTCACCCGCATAAAAATGCCGTCATAAAAACTATTACGTCATACATCAGCTCTGTGTAGAAGTGGGTTTATTTTTATAGCGCCCGTGTGGATCATACTTTATTATTTTACAAAGTATTTGTTACACATTTTTACGGTATATTTACTGAGCAAAATGTGTTCGGTAAAATTTTCCTCGAACAAGAAAATTGAGTGGGTTGGTACAACATTGGTTACAAAGAATGAAAAGGATTCATTTTTCCTAGAAATCGCCTTGTTACCCATGAAACCAATTATCCAAGGCATCATTAGAAGAAAAGCGGTAACATAATTCAGTGGTTTAGATTTCTGCTTCAATTTTGGGAGTCCAGCTAGTGTTCCATAGTTGGCATGAGAGCGGGAAGAAGGATCTGGCATACCTTGTGGTCGTGAAATACCAGCTGAAAATTAGAATTAAAATCTTTTTTTTTTCACGTAGGCTTAAATAATAGGTTCTTCTGAAAAAACAGAACTCTTCCGCCAAGTTAGGAAAGCAGCTTTGAACGGAGAAGAACTGGTGGGACACTCAGCACTTGCTCTTTTAATTTTTTTTATCATATACAAGCTATTTTTATTTTACAAAGCCATTCAAATTTGCGAAGATTTGAATGCGAAGATTTTCCAGGTTTCCTTTTCCAAAACTACTTAAATGATTATGTTGAAATTCAAAATGAAAATAGATTATACCCTAGATTTTAACACCAAAACATCCATGGTTCCCATAGAATTTATAGGAACACAAATTTCACGCTTACGAAGCTGCGGGCAACAGCTAGTAAACGCATAAATAAATAAATAAAGACCTATTATTAAAACATTTTGGAGCTATGTGCATTTTTGCGGTTTTTTTTAATCAATATAGGCTTACGCTTGACCACAATCTCACCTGATGGAAAGTGACGATGTGGTCGAAGATGGAGCGCGCTTACCTAGAAGATGCCTATTCACTCTTTTCTTAAAGGTACCCCGTACCTGGGTTGTAAGATACCGGAAACACAGATTTCGGGAGACCATTACAAACCCTCGCCATGCGTATGAGAAAGGACGAAGCAAACCACTTTGTACGCACTGGTGGTATATCGACGACATAGGGATGAAAGCCCACCCGGTGTCTTGCGGTGCGGTGGTAAAATGGAGAGGGAAGAACCAGATCGAACAGCTCTTGAGCACACTCTGCGAAATATATCCTAAAAAATACCGACAGGCTTGCCACCTTGCGACGATGCTCAAGACTATGAAGCTTCGGTACAAACGGCGAATCTTCGCCTATGAGTCTCCTAGCCCGACGGTCTACAGCATCTAAAGCTGCCAACTGGTATTTAGCAGAACCATCAAACATAGCTTGAAGAAAACATAGCTATTTACAAATAATAGTTTCTTTGTACCATGCGTAAAGTGGTCAAAGGTGTTTAAAACTTGTCAATCCGTAACTTCAACTTTTATACTTGTACCTACACGTTTTAGGTTTATGTGTGGCTGTGGAAAAAAAACATTCTCATTGTGATATTTTCTTTTCCTTCGTCGTGACCTAAGTGTGACGTCATTATCTCGTGCATCATGATTCATGGTACAATTCTCATATCCATATTTCGGGGAAAAGTAAAAGAGAAAATTCGTCAGTTTCGCGGTATTGGTGTTTACGCGAGCGGTCAAATTTTTACGACGTTCAGTCGGATTTATTATCCCGCGGGACGTTTAAATCACTGACTTTTACTGCACTTGTCCATAGTTATTTACATTATAACCAGTTCCTGAGAGAAAGATAAAATCATTGCTCAACTCTATTTGACTAACGTACTCGTACCTACCTACGTACTGCAGGTTCCGTACTTCAGAAGAGATTAAACATATTATACAGCACAAATAAAATAAATAAAAATCTGCTTTAAATATTACGCCCTTTTACTTCACCGAAAGAACATTGGCAGAAATGTACTTACACCATTGATTTATAAACTAAGGATTGTGGGTCAGCGCTAAAAAGTGTCCCAACCGAATGACATACAAAACGCGAAAAGACATACAATCGCACTTCAGTCTCGTGTTTGAAAATTAGGCTGTATAGTAATGGTTTAAGACATAAATTACATTGTTTTAGTTTGTTTATAGAAATAAGTATGACATGTACCTACCCTCGGTTATAAAGGTTTTCTCGGGACACTTTTTTCGTGAATTTTGTATTACACCCGTCGTCCATAGATTAATAAGCCTATGACTTACACAAATAAAGTTTAGCGTCTAGATGTAACATTTATTACAAGACGATTCTTTTAAATAACTGAATTTTTTCAAGGTATCACCATTATTGTAAAGGACGGGTCCAAATATAAAACATTTAAGGAAATTCAATTGATTAGTGATAGGTTCCGTTTCCACATTCCTGACAGCTTGTGTTACAAATATTTTTATGTATGAGCCCGCGCCATTGTTCTTTCATGAACTCGACGTTCCCTTCTTTTTAAACAAAAATATTTTATTGAAATCACGTTAGACCACTATGTTATGTAAAACTACTTATTTGATATTACAGACAATCAGACAAATAAAGTCTTATCAGAAGAAATAACCACTTTTTTATAAATAAATATATAGAGGACAACATCACATACATTGCTCCGATCCCATAGCAACGAATATATAATATGCCCATAGTAAGTAGCTTATGCACTTGTGTTATGGAAATCAGAAACAACGAAGGTACCACAACACCCAGACCCGAGACAATGTAGAAAAGTTATTTTTCTACATTGCTCCGGCCGGGGATCGAACCCGGAACCTCAGAGATAGCGGCGCCTTGAGAACCGGCACGCTAACCACTCAACCAAGGAGGTCGTAAGTTTTTGTTTTGAAATCATAAATATTGATTCGTAAGTAGTTGGATTTTCATTCCAACTAGCTCCAGTTCAAATCAGAACTGAGAGCCAATTAAACAATTATTAACAATCTCAACGATTTCTAACGCTGGCGAGAATTGAACCCGGGACTTCCCAATTTAATATCAATAAGCATGATGAGGTCAGCAATAATCTACTATATAAAAATAAGTCGGGTTTTCCTTCCTGACGCTATAACTCCAGAACGCACGAACCGATTTCCACGGTTTTGCATTCGTTGGAAAGGTCTCGGGCTCCGTGAGGTTTATAGCAAAGAAAACTCAGGAAAAAATTCAACAGAAAAGCGGGAAAATCTTTTTAGCGGGAAAGCCTTCTGGTGGCGAAACGGAGTTCGCCGGGTTTGCTAGTCTCCTGTAAATATAATAAAAACTGAACCCTAGTAGTACACAATGGGTCCATCATCGAGTAATTTGGTAGAGTAAAACGTGCACAGAATATCAAGGAACGCACACTGTACTACAAGAGTAAGTACAAGTTGTTGGATTCGAATTTCGATTTCGATTTCACCATAATAACTAAGTGCAGGGAGTAAACGAAAACTAACGATATCCAATTCTGTACAACGTATTTTGCACAGTGTACTAAGCTTGCTGCAGTTATTCTGTTTAGACCGGGTTGAACTCATGAGTGCGTTCTTTGCGTGTGCAAAATAGTTCATTATTATTACTATTAGTGTTAATAGTAATAATAATGAACTATTTTAATAAAAATAGTGTGTGTAAACGTACAATATGTAATAAGTGTAGTATTTGTAAAAAACTAAATTAAATTTGAATTTATTTAGTTTTTTACAAATACGCGCCCGGATTTTTCCCATCCCCCAGAATCTTCCTTGATGGTACGAAACACTTCGTGTAAACAGTCCGATCCGCACTTTGCCAATTTTTGACTCAGGTTTACATCAGCTGTGCTATTCTACAAAATTTGCATCTCTGAAATAGCTGCCAGACAGCTGCCAACCCGAATATGGCATGCAAAATTGTACTCTATTACAACTGACAAATTCATAGACGACGATTCATAGACAAATTTGACGACCTCCGTGGCTGAGTGGTTAGCGTGCCGGTTTTCAAGGCGCCGCCATCTCTGAGGTTCCGGGTTCGATCCCCGGTCGGGGCAATGTAGTACAATAAATTTTCTACATTGTCTCGGGTCTGGGTGTTGTGATACCTTCGTTGTTTCTGATTTCCTTAACACAAGTGCATAAGCTACTTACTAAGGGATCGGAGCAATGTATGTGATGTTGTCCACTATATATTTATATATTTATTTATAGATGCATAGATGTACGCTCGTCGCAGCTGTTTTGCAGAATAGTACGGCAGATTGAAACATTGTATGTTCTTTAAATGAAAGTCGTATTGTGGGATTAATGGAAAACTCTGTAATGATTTCTTGACAATATATAGCTATTTCAGACCAACAAATTGGATAGCGCCGCCATTATCCCCAAAACTCCGAATATAAGTGCCATTAACCGGTTAACAAAGTCTTGACTGATGGAGAGGTTCTGAACGTAATTGCCTCAGGTTTGTAATAGACATCGTTACAAATTAACGTAACGACTATTAAGAAGTACGGTGCGGTAAATAATAGCAAATTCGACTGAAATAAAACGTGATTTAAGTACATGTTATCGAAGGTACACGTACTCGTATGTAAAGAAATACCTTTGTTTCAATATAAGTGCGGAAAGTTCATCATTTTATTACGAGTCCCAAAGAGTACGGTTTGTTGACCCAAGCCGAAGGCGCGGGTCAACTATAGCGTTGAGTAGAAATAACATTTTCGCACGTGCATTGAAAGACGATTTTTAATACATTTTGCAAAAAAATATTGGTTTTACGTGTTTGCGTGCCGTACTCCGGTGCAGCCGCAGGAGGAAAACAAAAAAAAGCACTAGTGCGGAAAAGAATAACTTTCTGAAAACTGAAAAAGTAGACATTTCCAAATGCGCAAATGTATTTAAAAAGGAGTTACAGAAATTGAAATATGTAAATCTATTTATAGAATGACTTAAGTACTGTCATGTCGTGATTCGGTAACCTAAGAAGCCTTCGATTTGGTAGTGCGGGTACTTGGTTAGACTTAACAATTTGGCCTAAATGAATGTTTTTTGAGCTATACCTGGGACTTATAATCCAAATTCACATAGGCCTAAGCTCTTACTTTCATTGATTTTATAAATAAATCAAATCCAGTAAATAAGTCTTTATTCCTTATCTCGATCTATACGATAAAACAATACACAAAGGTATCTTTATTCTTTATAGTAGAGTTATTAAAATTAATGCGTCGCCATTACCCGGTCCATAAACAGGGCGTTACTGCCGTTAACCGGTTTACACTGGTCGTTATTTATTTAATAGGGGGTTATCTTCCGTACAGTTTTCAATTTACATTTTAAAATTCAAATACAGTGATTCAATTTTTCTCGAGGAGATTCATGAATAGATTTTGATCAAATACAATTTTAATTTTTTTTATACGGAACTATTTACTCGTTTAAACTTTATTAGAAATGGCAAAGAGTAAAATTGAGCTCCAAATACCAACTAACAAGTTAACTACCACAGATTAAAATTAATAAATAATCAATTAATTAAAATTAAATTAAAAATTAAAGAATACAAAGTCTACTAAGCTACTATTGTCTAAGCTACTACTTAGCTATATAAATAAACCTTTAACTGTCATGTAAATACAAATACAACGTTACAATTTTCGAAATAAACACTACAATTACACGCGCATCGAGTTACGACCAGTGTAAACCGGTTATTGCGAGTTGAAACCTGTTTATGACAGCGATACGTGTAATGGCGTCATAATTGTTTTGACAACTCTCAATACAATAGGCGTTGCGAAAGACTGAAACAATTTGAAACAATTACATATTATAATCTTTTATAGTAAACCAGCATATCCAGCAAACGTGTTTTGCCATATAAAATCTTTCTCACTTAGGGATGTGAAAAATAACTTCCGCCCTGTCAGTCCTAGGAAAATACACAAAAAAAAAATCAAGCCACTTCGGATAAATGTTTTATGTAAATGAGGAAAGCCGTAATATTAAATCACTGTCAATCATAATATTGTAATAATTTTGAGAGCAGAATAAGCCCTGACCGAGTTACTACTGCTGTAAAACGGTTAATGTGATTTAAAACCCGTTTATAGCAGAGATACGTGTAATGACGTCATAATCGTTTGGATAGCCGCTGTAACCATACGATAGGCTTTGTTCTTTTTTAATACGGGGCAGTTAAAATTCCCACATAAGTGTGAAAATTTACCAAAGAAAATGCTTAAAATAATATTTAGGCATCCAAACAACGTCGACTAAGTAGTTCTTCTCAATTCAGCGACGCATTTAGATATGTACATAAACTTAATCATCGTTAAGGTGTTGCGGCCCTACCAGCCCGCGAAATTCAAATTTTATTTAGTTTTTCGCAAGTATTAGACTAACTACACATTGTAGATTTATGGCAATGCATTTTGCGGGCCTACTTTTTATGCATCTACATGTTTTTAATAGAAACTTTGCTCGAAAGTTCCCACACATCTCATATTGGTTCCCGAAAGATATTTTTTTGCAGTTTCCCAGATTTCGAGCTATCGGGAACCAATATGAAGTAAATGAGTATTGTTGAGCAAAGTTTTTATTAAAAACATGTAGATGCATAAATGCTGTGCCCGCAAAACTCATTGCCTTTAGCCTTCGATGTATAATTAGCTCACTATGAGCGAAAAACTAAATAAAATTTGAATTTTCGCGCCCGGATGGTACCCATCGCCCTTAAGGTAAAAAATTCTTAAAACAAGTTTTCAATTAAAATATTTTTAAAAACAATATTTTATACGTTTTAGCCTAATTCTTCTCACCACTAGAATGGTTAGTTACCCTCTATAGTACCAAAAGATTAATCAAGACGAATCATGATCATGGAGCGGAATTTGTTTATAACTTTTCCTAAAATGAACAACTCAAACAAAAATGTTTTCTGGGACGACGAATATAAATTTTCTAAATTACCCTCATTCGAATGAAGAATATGGATTCTTCCTTTTACATTATTTGACACAAATGTAGAGCAAGGTGTAACTAGTATTAACAACAATACATTTTCAAGATTTTCTTTAAGAAAATGTAAAGTAAGTACACTATGGGGTCTTACACTACTTTTGAATTTGATAAAAAATATTACTTTATTATAAACTAGGATAAAAATAATAACGTGCAGTGAAAGAAATATTAAAATCCAACGAAGATTTACAAAGTTACAGGCGTTTAAACTTTGGAGTGGGGGGATCTTCTATCCCTTTCTCGCAAAACGAAAATTTGTATGAAGCCGCACGAAGCTACTATGGCATTGGTAAGGTGTGACGTCACAATGTCATGTTGCTATCTCTGTCTAATCACAAATCTTTAAATGCTTATAACTTTTTTGTTATTTGATCAATTTAATTAGTTCTTTCAGTGCACGTCATTATTTTAATTCTACTTTATAATAAAGTAATAAAAAAATTAGAGTCAAATACCCTATTGTATCAACAACTAAGTATTGTCTATTCAAAATAAGTAAATATAAATTTCAATACATTATATAAAAACGGTAATCAACCTGAGCATCCGTCGTGACACCGGGTACTAATTGCGTGCTAATTGACTCTGGTTTAAGCTCCATGATATTTATAGTGTAATTATTAAGCCCCCAGTTCAAGCCTGGTTCCAAAATAATTGGATTTCAGATCCAGTGTCAATTGGCATTCGAGAGATTGATTGGTAAATTGATATTTCAATATTGTATCAAATGTCATTATAGCGTTTTATTTCTTTCTGTAGTTCAGTCTTTTATTTTTACTATCAAGTAGGCTCAATTTCTTTAATCGTCTGTATTCCATCATAGGTACGTACTAATAGTCGCAGTCAATGACTATGACTGACTGACTAATCTATTAAATCACAGTTCAAAGTTTCAACCACCAGAAGAATCTAGATGGATCAGGATGAAAGGCATACAGTTTTATGTATCTATACTAGCGGAAACCACAGATTTTTCCATGACAACAAAGGTATCCTTTTTGCTCAGAGTTAACCTGGGTATAATTTATCTCCATTCCAAGTATCAGCCAAATCGGTTCAATGGTTGCAGCGTGACGCGTAACATCTTAATATATATAAATCTCGTGTCACAATGTTTGTCCTCAATGGACTCCTAAACCACTTAACCGATTTTAATAAAATTCGCACACAGGGTGAAGTTTGCTCTAACTTAAAAGATAGGATAGCTTAAATCTCAATTTATCTATTTTTTTATATCCTTAAGGGCAAAACAACGTTTGCCAGGTCAGCTAGTACTTACATAATTATTAATTACAGACATTCAAACTTTCGCCCTCATAAAATCAGTGTGGCGTGACTTCGTTTTTACTCCTTTAGGTGTGGAATTTGTAAAAATTCTTTTTTGGGGATACCTACGTGATAATAGCTATAGGTTTGCCATCAGCCCGATCAATCGACCAGTGGTTTGAACTTTGCGTCCACAAATCACCCTTTCAGTCATCTTTCTCTTGCATATTTACAGTCAATCTTATAATAACATTTCAACAATAGACTTGTAATTCGCAATTATACCAAGGCGGGATGTCTTCTAAACTCATCAGCATGTCATAAATTATTCAGGCATCCCTAATGAATCGAACGGCCGAGTCTAAGGAACTGCGACTCTGTGAAATTAATTTTCTTCCTAGCTATATCCTTAATACATTAAAACATCATCATCATCATAATAATGGATGGGCCTTAACTTCTCCTATATAGAACTCTAATGATCTTCTTTACTCCGCCAATCTAATAATGTCCAAGACTAGCGTGAAAATTCTGAGAAAAAAATAAACGTTTGTCACAAACGTAGATCAATAAGGTGAGAGAAAAGAAAAACTCCCATAAAAACAAAACTGAATTTTGCTCCAGCTATCCTGAAGCCAATTTGTAATGACGTAAATAAAGAACCCTAAAAAGAACGAATTATATTTTACTTTTCGTTATGCCTATAAAAAAATGTGCACACTTTTGTACTATAAATAAATGAAGTTTCCCCAACCTGTGCAACGAAGACCAATTATTATTTATTATTTAACCAATTATTATATTAAATACCAGTTTTCATGTTTGGTCTAGCCCAGAAATACTAAGTTTAATCTGTGCTTAAGTACATTGACTTTGATGGTTCACAACCACATAAAGTGGGTTCAAAACGTACTCGTAAAACATTTATCAAGAATTCCTAAACCCCTCCTATTCACTCAGTCAGAACGTTAGATAACCCTTGCAAAACATCCAGTTTCATTAGTCCCCGACTTGGCAGTCTTCTGAATAATAAACTTGGCACTTGGCACTTGGCTGCAAGTGTTTCAATTCCCGCCGTGAATATTGCACCGAGCCACACTTGGCGAAGCGAAGCGAGGCAATTGGGTTACACTGAACACTCCATCCATTTGTCTAAAAGTGTTTGACAATGTGGCTATAAATTTTTTTTAAGTGGATGAAAATGTGGAGGCGATTTTAAAGTTTTCTGATGCGATTTCTTGCCCCTGGAGCCTCTTTTTACTCCACTCTTTAACGATTTGTAACTGTGTATTGTTACTGTGTTTTTCTAATATACAGTATGAAAGTACCTGAAATGCTGACATACGTACATACACTTTAGGCTGACGTGACTGTGCAAAATGAGACCTGAAAACTGATGTCTTAGTTAGATAACCAAACAGAGTTGATGTGTCGAACGAATATGATACAAGCAAAATTATGGGGGACACTGCATCTGTCATGGGCATGCAATTTGCACATCACTTACCATCAGGTGAAAGTCTTGTTTGTCTCATAATTCTTTGTTACAAAAAAAGTAACTGACATAGGATCGGTCATAGGTATACCTTAAGGCTCCGGGTTTCAAACATTTCTCCATACAAACGTATTGTACTTATTATTCTATTCGTGGTTGTTATAGATTCAAAATTATGCCTGATATCGATTCTTCTCCTCATCATCTATGACTGAAATTAATAATGAAAGTAAGATTGTATATATTTTGAAAGTTATGACCCCTCAAACACTTCTATTTTAGAGCAAATTTTCAGGGAACTTCGTGCGTAAATAAACTTTATTAGAAACTACAAATTTGCTTCAAAAACTATCATCAAGCATACTTTATTTCATAATAATATCGAATGTCTAGTTTGGTTTTAAAATAATGTATATTTGTGAAAAAAATAGGACAATACCAAACGCTGATTTGGGATTATTTTTATTCATTTATTCTCAGTTTTTCTTGCTCTAATTTTTTGTGGGCGTGCAATAGTTCTGCACTGTTCTGAAAGAAGAGGTTTTCTCGATCTCCAAGTTCAAAACACTCCCACACGAGACAGACTATATTTTGACCGCGCCCGCCACTGAGTTGGTGACCGCTTGGACCGGCACCTTAAAGACGGCGCGGGTATATAAGAAAGTTCCTTCGGGATTGGCATCAAACAAACTACCTAACAACAAAGTTTATAAGTGCTCGCAAAAGCTATTTGAGACCCATACGTCTCCCACGGGATCTCTCAACTCCAATAAACTACGCCTAGACTGAATATGACACATGTAAGCTTGAATACTCTAATGTTGGCTGTACAGTCTCTGGGTATTAGGCATTTACAAGCAAACAAATTTCTTTTATGTGTTTTGTCATCCTTTCAACAATTTGTATTCCTAAGTTGTTTGAGTCGATTTCATCCTTTAGAATATCTGGTCTAGAGTGTATAGAAGTTGATGACAAAATTCCTAAATAATATACGCAAAAAACTGACTACAATTCTCTTTAGCTACTGTTTTAAGTGGAATACATTCTTTCCAATTAAAAATTTACACTTATTCCACTTAAAAATGTTACAAACATTAAAAAAAATACAGTCGAATTGAGAACCTCCTCCTTTTTTGAACTCGGTTGAAAATACAGGCGGACGTGTTTTCTTTATATAAATTTGTATACAGTCCAAGTTAATACTTGACTGCGATGTCACCTGATGGTAATTGACGATTTAAATTAAAACTCCCAACTCAAAATTTTTTCAGACGTCATTCAAATAAGTTCGTAACCAACTGTGGGACCCTTGCTTTGAAAACGTACGTTGTAGGTTTTCTTCAAAGCAACGTCAGAACAAAAGGTAAGTAGCTACAAAGGTTTGCTGCAAAACATTAAATACAGAAAAGCTTTGTAGGAAATTTTCTCATATTATGCCGCCAACGCATTCCCCTTCGCGGGCTTTGGGCCACAAATTATATTGTTTCATATGTGATTACCTTGAACCAAGCTAAACCGAGCATATACGCGGGTATTTCTGAGACTATTTATTTTGGGATAGAGAATCCCTCTCCCTTTTTAAAATAAATAATAATAGGATAGTTAATAAAAAACTGATAAACTTTAAACTTTGGTTTCTTACAAATCCCACGGGAACCATGGAATTCTTCGGGATAATAAGTCAAAATTACAGTCAAATCGGTTGAGTAGTTGCGGTTTCAAGGAGTAACAAAATATATACACGTACACACACGATTAAGAACTTTCGCCTTTAGTGATTTAGACGACTTAGAACCAAGTTCACGAAGCTATAATAATAAATAAATAATTAATCATGGTATAGAGAAGCATTACTTATACGTCTCTCAATTTAGAAAAACGCCTGTAAAAACGGTTCATTATTTAATAATGGGGATAGTATAAAATTATTATGTTATGAATCTTCGTAATATTAGTATGTACTCGTATATCAGTATAATCGGGGACACAATCTTGTACCTCCTTCAACTTTCTAGAACAGACGTCGAGAGAAGTTACATTCATTAGCCACATGATCAAAGAAAGGTGTCAATTGTCGTACTGCGAAAATGCACCCAAAATTCTAAGAATTCTTGCCAGTACTCATTCGTGACTTATTATTAGTAATAAGTATACGCCGAGTTGTAAGCTATCAAAAATTAATAGTACTCGACCCCCAGACCTTTCTAATTTAAACCCCAGATTACCTTTCAATTGATTTGGATTTTTTTCTGTGACTAGTATGTCTTCCTCTTACTAAAATGCAAGTTTTGTTACACGTCAAACCATCATGGACAAGAAAACATTACCACCAAGACATACTTTTGGATTTTGTACTTATTTATTAAGCTTAAATACGTATTTCACTTGGCGTAAAATTACCTTTCCGTACAGACATCGCGTCTGTAATATACGAGTACAAATATGGGAACAGATCCTATCCTGAAAACAACTAATACCCTAATTAACTTTTATATCCGCAATGTAGGCAACACTGTTCCACCACATCTCCGCGTGTAAAGATAAAGGAATTTACGCAAGATTTACCCTTAACGTAAGATTAAGAAAGTGAAGGAGTAAATATAGGAGATATTATAGAGAAGTCATGACGCGATAGCTTTGTGAGTGACTGAAATATCGGACGGACGGAGAAAGTCTCAACGTAAGGGTTTCATTTTTACCATTTTGATATAGAACCCTAAAAAATTATAAATTAAAGCTCTCTGGTCTGATGACCAAATTAGTTCAATTAAATGATTTTCAAACTGTCGTAGCAAAAATCAAACTAGAACCTCTCAACACCGAGCTGACTCCAGTAAAATCTAGTACGGCCTACATTATTACCAGGCCGGGGAGGGTTGCCAAAGTATTATAACCAACGATTATCTTAATATGTAAGTATAATAACCATTGGGACGGACGGTCGATGAAAACATGCTATCCGATGCATGTGGGTTAACCATTTTCCGGACTCCTGTAGGGTTAGTACAGCTTTTTGTTCTTTCGTGTCGACTCGCTTCGAATTAACGGAACTAATTTCTCCATACATCTACAGGCACCGCCACAAGCAGAAACACTGTGAAGCTTTCGGCGGTTGTCCGCTTAGGGCGCTTGCGGAGAAGACCACAACATTTAGGGCGCTTGCTGTATACGTATAGAAAAATTCGTTTAATCGAAGCGAATTAACTGTTTCGAAAGTTGTACAAACCCCTGTACTAACAGATCTAGCCCGTACGGAAAACTTGATCATAGAAAACTTCAACTCAGCAACACGATCGGCTGTTTTTTTATATGCCAAAAACATGACGAAGCGAGGAAGACAGACCTACACCTGATGTAAAGTGATACGTGTGTCCATTACAGATACATCAGACTTTATCAGGTGGCGTGTGTCGTATGATATTTCAACACTAAGTAGTACGTACTGCATCTGACAAGAGCAGGCCTCACTCAGGTAAAAGTCTTGCTCGTCTTTTGTATAAAGAAACTCCTTTTTATTTTCATTTGTGATTTCACCCATCGCTCGTTAAATAGCGCAGTCTTCAGTTAGTAGAGTTCATTATACCAAATCTCAATACGTGATTGCGTGCCCATTCTGTTGACTAGTAAGAGAAAAAATTCTCCTACTACTCTAAATTTTTGTAGATTTTCTTCGTGACTTGATTGTCGTCACGCAAAAATTTTCTTTCGCCTAGGCCCCTGCGCGACTCCTTCGAAACGAAACTTTGTTTCAAAACTACCTTATTGATTTCTGATTCAGATACAGTGATCAAAGAGAGACGTAGAAAACATTTCTCGGCGTAATCTTGATTGCTCGGAATGGTTTTCGCCGTAAATTGCTAGTAAATAGCTATTCCTTTTCATTCCGTTCGCCCTTTGAACTTTGTCACGCTATCAGCCACTCTGTCGAACGGTAGTGTCGAAAACTTTTGAAATTCGAGTGTTTGATGTTTGGAGTTAATCAAATTCTTGGGAGAATATTACTGAGTGACAGGATTCTATCATGGAATTCTAACCAAGGCTTTTTCATTTCGGTCTCAGGCAAAATTAATCTCAACTTGGTGAAGTCTCGTGACGGCTGCGGTGGACAAACGGCCTGTTTGTCAAAGTATATGTATACGAAATATTTTACATGTAATGATTATTTCCTTTTACGGACTACCCAAAAAAGGGTAGGTATTGTTGTCAGTACGTCTGAGTTTCTCTGTTCCATGTTAGGTAATAAAACTAACAGACCAAAGAATAACCTTATTATCATAAGAGGTCCAAGAGCGGCCCTCGACTTGAAAAGTGCGGTTAAAATTTGCCTAAATTAGCAAACCCGAGCCATCGCTACACAATTTCTCACGCACGCTAGTATCCGCGCACCATACTTTAAAATTGACACACTCACTACAAAAAAGTTGCCGCACTCGCGAAGCTGTTGTCGTTGTTAGGTAGAGCTCTATCAAGTCGGAGTGTGAGCGACAATGTTTATTATAGTATTCCATTATTTTTTTTCAATAAACAGACTTCTATTTGCAAGCGAGTTCGAAATTTAAATAAAACCCTTGATAGTTACCTCCATTGTTGCCTTGTTTCGGAGTAAATGATCGTTCCATTTTTAAATTACACGACAAATATGAGATTACTTTGAAATTTATTTGACCACTAAACTTGCACCATATAGATTTTCATTCTACTTTTGCCGGCAGCTGCTCATTTGGCATCAGTACATCGATTTCGATTTATCTCGTACAAGATTGTCAAAATAATGCTCTTGTCTGAGAAAAATAATGTATCTAAAGATGTCGGGAATCGTACCTACTAGCTTATACGAGTATCTCAGCGGTCCAAAATCCTCAACTGAGGTTTTGTTAACAACAGTTTTATTGGCCTTCAAATACCGACAAATCTGTACTAACAACCGACAAGTACCGACAAAAGCGCTCTTTGCGCACGCCCCCCCATTCCCGCTCCCGACGGGCACATTAACCGGATTTCCATACGAATGGCACTCTGTCTAGCGAAAGCATTTGTTTTTACGGAATTGTCTCTTTTTCCGTACCATTTAATCCGGATTTTCATAACCTCTTGAGACGACATATTAAGTGATAATTTAGGGTGGATGAACATAATGTAGCAATAATAACCCTATTTTGGGATAGAAGAAGCTTTCCGTGATGATTTTAGTTTTTCGCCTGAAACAGAATTGTTGATTTATCCTTTGGATGTTGTTTGCACATTGTACAGTTGTTAAATACAGTCCGACTAGGCTCTCTTGGCACTTGAAGGAGGGCGCTGTTGCAAAACAAAGGCAGCCATAAAATAAATTATCCTCAATTTTACTTCAATTTTAGTTTCAAATAGGTAATAGTAAGCAAAAACAACATAACATACAATAGTGATATACTGACAGAGCGAACTATTAAACAGTAGCACAAGATAGCGGCGTTAGTTCAGACTTTGGCCACGCGCTAAAATAGCCTTGTCGCACTGTAAGTACAGAAGTTAAATATGAAATCATCAGGTACTACTGTTATATTTTTAACTTTTGCAGTATTTCTTTCGGTTTCGTTTCTGTTTGTTCTGGTTTAACTTTTGTAATACTTTTACTTTCTTTAATTATAATCATTTCTGGTGATTACGTTTCATTTTTTCTACAATTTTTTTTTTCTTTTGTATTTTCTTCTATATTGTATTTTTCTTCTTTATTGTTATTTTGTTGTTATTTTCCTGTATCTTTAACTACAGAAAACTAATTTGACGATAGCGAACTAAAAAACATATTTGGCAGTCATGATTTGACAACATAACCTGATGATTGATTTCCCTGATTCGAATGAATCCTTCTTTGGTTCAGGATTCTACTTCGTGATGTGCAACAAAAACAAATTTTGCTCACTCGTTGCATAAACAACCCTTTTTAGGGTCTGACTCGAAGTAGGTATCTATTATTATTCTAGCTCCGATATTTTCACAGTAGGTTAGGAAAATTCAATAGTAATAGGCTCTTCTCACGTTATATAAATGCTTGAAAATACAATTTGAAACATCTGCTAAATCTCACCTAAACAAACCTAATTGTTTCAGGACAGAGCAAAACCTCCGGCATGACTGGTTTAGGCAAATTGAACCTTATTACTAATACATTTCGTTTAAAATAGAATATCGTGGGAATTACCATGTTTTAGAGATAATATAATGGAGATCGGGGAAACGATTGCGTATAGGGTTGAAGTTTTCCCAACCTTCAATTTAGGAACTGCCATTGCGCTTTGCAGGGATATTGCGCCATGGAACTATTTTCGTTGGAAATTCTGTACCTTGAAAATCCTCAAATTTGGAGGAAACTACGCATCTCAATGAGTTTTAACGCCAACCTTACTCACAAAACTTTTTTAATTTTCTTACTTCACTGATTGAACAAAGTTTAACTGTTGTTGATTATATTCTGTTGTTCACATCCACTGATTGTTTTGAAGTTTTATAATCAAAGCATATTCTAAAAAACGATTGACGGTAAAATCTTAAAAAAAAATTCGTATAAAAGAGAAATAGTGTTGGGGTTTAAAAAATCTCTTAATCTGTTACCCATACGAATAAAATCTCTGATCTAATCCAATTTGATGGGCACTTGAATGGAGGGGCATTTTGAAATGGAGAGGACGAAAAATATTTTATATTTCTCGTTCTTTCCATTTCAAAAAAAAAAAAAATTATATCATCAATGTAAGCTAATAGAAATTCATCACCTTTCAAAAATTATTAGTTCCAACTGAGGAAAATACATTGTGTGCTGAAAGTGAAAACAACAGCTGAAATGGTGACAACCGAATACCCATATTTTATTGCAGGGGAGGCAACCCTGTTTACAGAATTCGTTGGGTTGGACTTGAACCTTCTTCTAATGCGATAAACGCCACTTTTGCTCGATAAGTGCAAACAATCGTCTCATATTCAACGATTCTTTTGAAGACAATAAATGAAATGTCCGCAATTTGACATAGGTAGGTACTTGGGCGCATATGGTGTCTTCATTCATAAGGATAATACTTACTGGGTGAGAATGAGATATCGAGCTTTATGAAGTGTTGGGGTGGATATATCACGAAAGTTGTCGGTATGATTTATTTTATGGTTTGTCACCCCTAGCCATGAGTTAACTGAGATGCTAGACGCAAGGGACTTTGAGGTTATTGTCCTCAAAACTGATTTCGTTCTACCACGATGATCAATCACACCGGATATCTGCCAAGTACGCATGGGTATGCAACTGTAAGTCTGACTACATTATGTGACTCAGTGTGACGTGACGAATATTTAAGTTCCGTTTTTTGCCATTTGGCTACGGAACCCTAAAAAGTAAGTCAATCAATGGATGTGCAATACAATTAAGTGCCAATTGCCAACATAGTGGTGTCTATTTAACTATTTGTGTCAACGGTTCAACGGTAACAATGTTAGCCAGTTAAATATAACGAACTGGTTTGATTGGCTAACATTTAAGCTTGGTAAAGGCCTCAGAAGTGAAAACAATAGATGAATAAATAACTCCAGCAATAAACCAGTGTGTGAACTTTTTAGAGTTTAATACTTAAGTAAATAGTTAAATAATATCTTTATAATCGGAATAAAAATTAATTTTGGAAAAAGGTAATACGGTACGGAAAAAAGTATATACCTACCGTGTAAATTCTTGAAGATGCTAATTGTTATGTTTCCATATCTATAGAGTAAAACGGGATCCTATTACTAAGACACCGCCGTCCGTTTGTCCGTCTGTTCGTCTGTCTGTCTGTCACCAGGCTGTATCTCTTGAACCGTGATATTTGGACCGTTGAAATTTTTATACTAAAGATACGTTAGGGGTGAATATATCAACGACAGTATAACTATTGACGACCTCCGTGGTTGAGTGGTTAGCGTGCCGGTTTTCAAGGCGCCGCCATCTCTGAGGTTCCGGGTTCGATCCCCGGTCGGGGTAATGTAGAAAAATAACTTTTCTACATTGTCTCGGGTCTGGGTGTTGTGGTACCTTCATTGTTTCTGATTTCCATAACACAAGTGCATAAGCTACTTACTGTGGAATCGGAGCAATGTATGTGATGTTGTCCTCTATATATTTATATATATTTATATATTATAGGTTTATATATTATAGGTTTATTATTGCTCTTAATTACCGATACGAACCTATATATCGACATATTTTACGCCAACCTTCTTTATACAAGAAAAAGTAGCACCATTTGTCAAAATTTCCGCTAATACGCCGCAACACGGTGGAAATCGTCCCTACGGAAACTCGCGTGCGAACTGATAACAAGTATCTGTGATCTGTGGTGTGGACAGTGGTCCGCGGTCCGTAGACAATACTGCGGTCGGATTACCATCGACGCTGATGGTGTCAAAACAAGCACTTTTGACACCAGTAAACTGGCGACATGAAAATGATATGAGGTTTATTGATGTCACATTTAGGGTCGCTAAGTTTTATGTTGTATTTTTTTTTTACGTTATACAAGTTAGTACTTGACTGCGATCGCACCTGATGGTAAGTGATGATGCAGTCGAAGATGTTAGCGTACTAACTTGGAAGGGGTAGGTTATGTCATACCAACGGTTTCTACACAGCATCGTACCGGAACGCAAAATCGCTTGGAGGTACGTCTTTGCTGGTAGGGTGGTAACAAGCCACGGCCAAAGCCTCCCACCAGACCAATGTTCACACTATGCGAATTAACCCACATCTTATAGGTATAGATAAAGTCACAAAGGTCACCTGCGTGTCCCGGTGTATGCTGTAGGTGGACCAGCAGCACGGCTCCACCTGGTTGGAGTCCAGCCCCCAGAACTCCAGCTCCTCCTCGAACAGCGGCCCGCACACATTCGTGGGGTAGTGCAGCTTGCCAGTTCGTATAATATATAGGTATAGTCACAAAGGTCACCTGCGTGTCCCGGTGTATGCTGTAGGTGGACCAGCAGCACGGCTCCACCTGGTTGGAGTCCAGCCCCCAGAACTCCAGCTCCTCCTCGAACAGCGGCCCGCACACATTCGTGGGGTAGTGCAGCTTGCCAGTTCTGGAAACAGAAGGAATAGTCACGCAAACTATTCTCTGAGCCTGCATTCTTTAAAATTGACAATTCTAGTAATAATCACTGTTTTTTTATGGTTTGTTATACATTGCTGCTTTATTGAATGTATTGTAAACTTAAACTATAAGAAAACTCAGGATATGGTCATCCGAACGATTTACATAAACCTTTTTCGTACAAGCGAAAATAGCGCCATCTGTCAAAATTCTATTGGTGGCTATTGAGCGAACTACAGCATGTGAGAGCGTGGCCGTACTGCTGGTGGCAAAACCAGCATTTTTGGCACCAACATTTTATCGCACCGTCCGCCCTGGCCTGTCCAGTGTCCAGGCTATATTATGTCTATTAATGGCAATTAAAATTTTGTGGCAAACCTTTAATGGATTAAAAATAAAAAAATAGTAATAAATAAATACCTAAAATTTTATAACTAAAAAACTGAGCCAGTTATCAAAAATCCATTCTGAAGGTTTTTGGGTATTGTTATTACCGACACATTAAAATAAAAAAAATACGATAACATTCATTGTACAAAAATTAGAAAACTGAGAATTTGGAGCAACTTTTGGGAGAACTTTCTGTCGAGAAAATTTTATCCAATCGTGTTTCTACTTCTGAGAGAATAAATAAAATACGTTGAAATTTGAGAGATCTTCAAAGTTTTTTTAACCTGCAGGTCACTAAAAATTCTTAAATGTAATCGTTTTGAATAGCGGCATCTCAGTACAATAATAGAAAAACCGGCCAAGTGCGAGTCAGACTCGTGCACCGAGGGTTCCATACCATCAAAGAAGTAAAACATTGAAAGAATCACTTTTGTTCATGAATTTACGAGTATAATTTACATGTAGGTACTTTTGTTGGCGAACCGCAAACGTAACTTTGTTTTTGGTGGTTTATTGTTATTATCAAAAAAAGTATAATAGTTACGGAGTTGATTTTATTTTTCCTGTAAAATATATATTAATGTCCATTAGCCATAATTATTTCAGATTTTTCGATTGATAAACTTCGGAGATAAGGGGGGCGGGGGGAACGGTATTTTTTTCGACAGTTTGCTCAATAAATCCAAAACTATCAGGCATAAAAATAAATAAAAATCGGTTTTAGAATACACAAGTAACGCCCTTTCATATGATACCCCACTTAATATTGTTATCTCATTTTGAAAATTCGAAGTCCCGGTTTTCCCGCCATTTTTAAATATAAATAAAAACAATTTTCAATATTTTATGATTGCGATGGCGTAGGGTCACTATTACCTAAAACTATTCCAAATTTCAAGTCGATAGCTTTGATAGTTACTGAAATAATCGAGTGTGACAGACGGACGGACGGACGGACGGACGGAGAAAGTCTCACCATAAGGGTTCCATTTTTACCAAATTGGTATGGAACCCTAAAAAATACAAAACAAATCACAATAAAAAATCTGGATTTTCAGTGTTTTTCCTGTATCTAAAATCGCTGTCTCTGTTCATAGATCTGTTCAAATGTTCTCTTAAAAGATCTACAAATACTTTTGAAGCAAACAGAATAGGTTCTGCTGTCTGGTTTAGACATTATAGTGATAGAGTATCTATTCCCACGGGAGTGGACCCCATTAAAGAGTCTGCAATGAGCCAATTGAAGTAATTGCCGAGCGTGAAATCCTCGTAGCTAGAGAAACGAATTCTTATTATTTTTAACAGTGCTATCTAGTGAAATTCACTCTTCTCCGGTTTCTTCTGGACCACGCATAAAAAACTCGTTTATAAACTGACTTCGTATAAAAGTCTTCCGTAATTAAAAACGGTTCGGTAATGATATTGGAATACATGCATACTGCATAGATCATAATCTATGCTTCCAAACAAATTGTAAATTGTATATCCACTTTTGATTTTTTATAGGTAATTTTAATTTTTAATCTAAGTAAGTTTTATAGCTTGTATTGTTAATTTTAATGTTTAATACATAAATTAGCCTCTTAAGTGTCTAATCTATATTCAAATGCATCCATACCGCGTCTCGGATATGGCGGCTAATAAAGTTCACCGCCTTGATTGCTAACTCCGCTGCACTCAATCAATATGACGTTGCGAGCGATGATTGACTGCGCATCTTAAGTTAGAACTTTATTAAGTTAGAATTTACGTACTAAGTAATCTTAACTCTATTCTATTAAAGCGTAAAGGAACACCTGTTAGTCCTTAATAGAGAATACACATAAGTTCGTTCTTTAGACATCACAAACCAAAAAAATAAATATATATAGATACGTTATTAACATTTTTTTTTTAATGTATAGACAATAACGTTTTGAAATAAATGTATAAAATTGTGATGTAGAGACAGGGGATCAAAATTTGTATTGCTATGCCCTGACAGGGTTCTATGTGCACTGTATTGCATGTACTAGTACACATGATGAAATGTAAAATAAATAAAACGTTTTAATATATGTAACACCCTTTCATATTATAATGTCCCATGCGGTGTAGTTTTCTCACTTTGATATGTCATCCTCCCCCTTTTTTAAATAAAAATAAATAATAATAATATTTTTTTATCGTTATAATGGTGGTAGGCCATGATTTCATGTTGAAAGTATCATCTGTAACAGACAGACCTACGGAATGATGTACTAGGACCATATTTGATTTCGTTTTTACTGATTTGATATGGAACCCTAAAATTCTCATCTTCACCATAAAAATCAATAAAATTATAATGCTGAATAATGATTTCTACACTGCACGAATTCTAGTCTGTGTAAGCTGTAATTTTTATAATTATATCCATAACCCTAGAAGCGTTCGGATTACATGACGAAGTTTATTTAATTAACAGCTATTAAAGGTATTGCGACCCGCGCAGGCTTACTAGTATTTATGGCTCTCTTGTCTTGTTTACTTTGTCTAGGCTAGACTTTACCTAAATAGAAAAATCCGCTTGTCTTTCATTTTGTTGTTTTTATTAGGTACTCCTGCCTACACGTACAGATATATTTATATTTAGTTTTCGTATCTATGTATACGTATTTTGTTTACTAATAAAAAAAACTTTGTGAGAATAGTTGCACAACTGAGACTTCTCCATGTCACCAATAGTGTGTGAAGCCTGCCTGTTGAGACGACGTTATTTTGCTATATTGTACACTATACTGCATACACGCTTCTTCATTTAATTAAGTGACCCTAAATAGCCAAAACCAATTTCAAAATAAATAATATTACCCCTTATAGCCAAAAAAATGTTCCCAGGCTGAACCCTCGCTACGCGGACGGCGGCCATCTTGGCGGAAACTAAGTTTGTGCGGAAAGTTTCAATTTCCCCAAGAGACGCGGAGAATTTATAAATTCGCGATAATGTCAGACGCTTAGTATTTATTAGACAAATAGAAATTCGTTTTTAGTAAACAGTGACCAGTCAATTATGCAGGGGTTACGTAACCTCGTACGTAAGTGTGTGCGCAAACATAATATAGTTGTGCCTATTCCTATATTATCATTGTACGATAGGACAGCAGTTTCCCGATTAGCTCACAAATAATCAGGTTTAATACGCGTCCATAAAATAATATTACCCCAAAATGGCCAAAATAATATCAAAATAATGTTCCCAGCATGAAACCTCGTTACGCGGCCGGCGGCCATCTTTGCGGAAACTCAGTTTGTGCGGAAAGTTTCAATTTCCCCAAGGGACGCGGAGAATTTACTGATTTGCTACAATGTCCGACATTTAGTGTTTGTTGGACAAACAGAAAACAATTGTTTTGTTGCGTTTGTACTCGTACGTGCATTGTTTCGTTTTTATATGCTTTATAGTAATACTAGCTGATGCCCGCGACTTCGTCCACGTGGGATAAAAACTATTCTATCTTTTAAGTTGGACCAAATGACAGATATTCACGAAGTTTGAACTAAATCGGTTCAGTAGTTTAGGAGTCCATTGAGGACAAACATTGTGACACGAGATTTATATATATTAAGAATTAACTCCACTTGCAAGTTACATTTTACTTGTAAATACTAAATTTACGAGTAAAATGTAGCTTGCTTGTATTTAGGTTAACTCTTGATTGAAGTAGATTCTAATTTCTATATTTTTTATGGAACTGGGAAGTATTCAATTTTATTTATCTCATGTTAGAGAGGGAGATGCGAAAAATGTAATTATTTGAATTTTCCCTAGACAATTTGTGTATGCTAATAATCACATTCAATTCTTATGACATATTTTATACAAGAAAATATTAAAATTTTAGTGCTGAACTGAGCCAAAACCATCTCGTCCGTATAGTTAACTCTGTTGAAATTCGCGAGCTAAAAGCTTCACGTTTTATTAATAAGACGTTTCATCACCAAACAACCACCACAAACAATAAACCCGTTGAACCGCTGAAATATTACCCCAAACAGTACGTAAAAACGCTATTCAACAATACATTAAACGCTGAACCGTTTTTATTTGTGCAATATTTACGTATTTTGTATTTATGCGGCAGTTTAGGTCGCGCTATACCACGGACTTTACCTAAAATAATGAATCACCCATGTTACTGAATGCGTCAACTATAACACAATAGGATATAAACATAACCCTTTACTTTATCCGGCATGGCTAGTCCGAACAAGAATTTCGATTTTCTTTCTACGATCGTTAACTATTCGAAAAAGTACCCACCAAAAATAATTTCATGTAAAATGTGATGCCAAGAAAAGAGCATAATATTATTATGGCTCACATTGTCTAAAACAGATCTCATGTAGAGCAAGACTTCTAACTTTACACGCACTAACTTCACAAACTCTACACTCTAGTCAAAATATATGGCTTGATGGTCAATTAATTATTTGACAAGTTACAGTGCAAGTGAAATTCTAGAAATTCTATAACTAGCTGACTAGGACTAGCTTACGTGCTATTCTCAGACGTAGAAAAAAATACTGACCATGTTACAGCAAATTTTACATATTAAAAATTACATCTCCAATAATATTTTCCGAGTGATGTAACTGTTATAACTACAGTCACACATCCTGAAATTACACTTCTTCTTTGTACTACCACGGAACCTTAAAACCGGCATAATGACGCTAGCATGAAGCGTCGCGTGTGGTCCCCACGGAGTACCTCTTGACCTGCGCTCAAAGCGGCAACCCAAGTGGAGGTTTCACACAAACTAACAGCCCGCTGTGCTTTTTATATACATTTTTTGGAGACATAGTTCTTATAATACACAGCGACATAAGAAAGAGGTCTCATTTACTCTTTAACGATATTTGCACTTGGGTTGTCTGTCACACAATCGTACACTACAGCATGCTGAGAGCACTCATTTAGCATGTTTGTGGACGTTTTCGATGTGCGCAATGTAGGTAGTCCTAGGGCTTATCTTGCGATTTAAATCTTTGTATAATACTACTTTATAGTTGGTGGCCCCTACATTTCGACTGATTTCTTTAGGTGGTCTTTCCAGCGCTTTTTCTGTCTCCTTTTTTGCCAATTTCGTTATACTTTTGGTCCACTATTTCTCTTTCCCGGATTATGTGACCGGTTGTGGCGGTACGTCAAAGCAAATTACATTGCAAACCGAAAATTTTTGCAGCCTCGTACGTTTTTTGGCTCACGTACACACAGAGTTCAAAGCATAAATCAATCAATTGTAGAAAAGGCCGAAATCCACAGCACCGGCCGCTGCTACACTCAGCGTAATTGCCAGCGGGAATTCACTGCCGAAATTTGAAATTGGCCAGTGTTTATGTAACTTTTGTCCAACGCATGCTATGAAACAGCTGCAGCCACTGACAACCTATAATAGGTACAAGTTAATGGACTTCAGATTGTCAACGTAAAAATCAAGACATTTGATTATCGCCATTTTGGCGCTGATCGTCCGTACGTTTGGCATAAACTGGCGTGAGCGTCCATGGAACTATGGAACTAAAATAAAATGACATTGAAAACGACGGTCACTAGAAACAAATGTCAATTTAGTACAGTGGACGTTTGAGGGTGGCGCTTCAAATCGGCACAAAAAGGAACTGTCAGATGTATAGACTGATTAATCCATAGAATAGAGATCAGTGGTGTGTGCGTAAAGAAAAGTAAGAAAAAGAATTGATAAACTTTGGAGATGTTTGTAGTTGGATCCATATTCTTGTGGGTGCTAACAGTCTGAGATAATAATATAAGAAAATAATATTACGGTCTTGTGAAAACCTTGTTAGGGATCAGACAAAGGATTCCAGTAAATGAGCGGATAACGGCCGCGGCGGGGTAATGGCAACTAATACCGCCCGAGACCGAGATGCTCTCACCTTGGTAGAAGTCAAAGCGTTATTGTGTTAGCGAAATTATTATTATCGTCAAATCTAAGTAAAACCTAAAGATTTGATTAACGAACTTGCTCTTTTAAATCCCCGACGCGAAAGGAGAGGGATGTTCAAAGTTTTCTCTCGATGATGCTTGGAAATTTGAATATTATTTTCACAACCTACTTCGAGATAAATCGAAATTGCTGTACCGGCCAATCAGCGGCTGCCAGAAGTTGTATGAAAACTTACACAATATTATGAACTCACATACGTGTGCTTCGGCTCCGCCTCGGCCCACATTTACACGTTCATCCTTCAATGGCTCTTTTGCTGGCTGCTGCAGTAAAGTACTATAACGTGTCTGTGTATCTGTCTGTGGTATCGTTGCTCCCAAACGGATGAACCGATTTTCATTTAGATTATTTTGTGTCACAGATGAGTCCCGAGTGTTCTTAGCCATTGTTTATGAAAATCTTTTCAGCCGTTTCAAGATCATCAGCTCTTTTATAGTTGATGTGGGGATCTGAGTAACTTACTTATGTTCGATCGCTTCGAAATTTGGTACCGTGTTACTTGAATGATCTTGAAATAATAGGGTACGGTTATATTATTTATTTCTCTATGGTACGGTAACCATGGCCTGATGATCAGCTGTTTGAAGCGAATTTTGTCATGCGAATTTTCAGAGTTTGTCTGGTGGGAGGGAGGCTTTGGCCGTGGCTAGTTACCACCCTACCAAAGACGCACCGCCAAGCGATTTAGCGTTCCGGTACGATGCTGTGTAGAAACCGGTGGGGTGACATAACTTACCCCTTCCAAGTTAGTACGCTAACATCTTCGACTGCATCATCACTTACCATCAAGTGAGATCGCAGTCAAGTACTAACTTGTATAGCGTAAAAAAAAATTGTGGTTGTCGCGGTTTTTTGAAATTTTTAATTCATAGTTATACCTTATGGCCAATCTAAGAACACTTTTGATGACAGAGCAGTTGGGAAGGTTTGGGGAGCATAATTAATAAGGAGTGGGACACAAAAAGGGGTTGAAACAAAGTAGTATACTTTGCTTGAAAATATAATTAACCAACAATCACCATGACAAGGGTGGCGTCGACGAGCGACGTTTCAATTGAGCTGATGTTAAATTTATAGTTCATTTCGTTCCTCTACATCTGTAGCCTTAGCGTATACATGACTTATCTATTCTGATACTACGATACCTATTAGATAACGAAATTCAAGAAATGTATTAGAATTACAGTTTTTTGTGCAGAAATCACGTGATTAATATAGCGATCGGATATATCATACGAATAATTTGAATGTTGTTCCATTTTAGCAATCGACAACTTTCTGTGGTGAGGATCGCAAGGAAGCCATTATGGCTACGACTGCAGATAAGATAACATAGCTATAACAGCTGCTGGATCTTCATTTAGTTTTTAATGGACTGTTCTTGCAGAAACTGTTGTAAAGAAGTAGGTACCTAATACAATGTAAATCATCTTCGATAAATTACTTTTTAATGCTAAAACTGGTGAACCGATTTGGATGAAATTTGGAATTTTAATAAATAATTAACACACAGCCTACTTTTCATCTCCAAAAAGTCATGCGATATTTTGTTGTAATTCAAAACAAATTCAAACATTTTTGAGCATCGTGCGTGTCAAAGCTTTGACAAAGCTTATCATAACATCCGATAACAGAATTCCGGATTATCAGCTAACATTGTCTGTACCTACAGAGATAGACAAGTTGAACCTGTAAATATTTGTAACGAGCCCAATTTTCCAATTGAATGATGAAGGGGCTAATGCCATTTAGCAGAGCAGTGCAGAACAAATTACATTTAAAAATCCATGAAAGCCAAACCTCAAAGTTTGAATAGAACCTGGTACTTCTCACTAAACGCTGAACTCAAAGGTAAGCCCAGGAAACTCAAATTTAAGTTGGTTTTATCGCAGTTTAAGTTGGTTTTATTAGTCTAATCTAATAAAATCCTATCAGCTTGTGAAAGTAAAATTTCGCGAATTTTTCATTCGAATGAATGGACGAGTATATAAAAAAGTAGTACTCAATTAATCATAGTTAACATAAACTAACATAGTAACTCCAAAAATATTTACTACTAAAACTTTTAAAAGTAAATACTTTCACGTTTATTTAATTACTAATAGAAATGCTCTTTATATTTTAGATTTACTGCTCACATCAGCTGTTGAAGTCTCTTGAACCGTTATGAGAATAATTCAGCGTAAACTTTTTAGCAGACTTGCATTTCTACTATTAGGACTAAGTGCATTTGAGTTTCATAGGCCAAATAATAAGTAGAATACGTATCAACGAAATCATTATAAAGGCATTCAACCAAGCGTATTTTCTACATACTACAGTACGAGTCTGAAGTTAGTACTTAACGTGTTGCGGCCCTACCAGCCCGCGAAATTCAAATTTTATTTAGGTACTTATTCGCAAATATTAGACTAACTACACATTGTAGATTTATGGCAATGCATTTTGCGGGCCTACTTTTTATGCATCTACATGTTTTTAATAGAAACTTTGCTCGAAAGTTCCCACTCATCTCATATCGGTTCCCGAAAGATAATAATTTTTTGCAGTTTCCCAGATTTCGAGCGATCGGGAACCAATATGAAGTAAATAAGTATTGTTGAGCAGAGTTTTTATTAAAAGCATGTAGATGCATAAATGTTGTGCCCGCAAAACTCATTGCCATTAGCCTTCGATGTATAATTAGCCCACTATGAACGAAAAACTAAATGAAATTTGAATTTTCGCGACCGGATGATACCCATCGCCGTTAACTGCGATCTCACCGTAGGTAAGTGATGATGCAGTCGAACATGTTATCTTAGCTTGAAAGGGATAGCGGTTTCTACACAGCATCGCACCAGAATTCCAAATCGCTTGGAGACACTCTAATTAGTACCTAAATAGTGTAGAATCTAATTCTTTGCAGAGTCTACAAAAAGTTAGACTCTACATCCACCTTTTGTATATAACTCATTGTAGAGTCGCCACAAACAGAATTTGACCATATTAAATGGAAGCAGGCGTTATTTTTTTAAATCAGGCGCAATCGTAGAGTGACTCTCGTGTCAGCAACACGTTACTTGTCTATAATTTCGCATTGTGAAGTCAATATCTCCTGAGGATGTCCCGAGGTCGGGACGAAACGTACGTCGAAGAAAGAGTTGAAAAGTGTGTGTGGTGTTTCATGTGGGCAGTGTTCCTGCGTATTGTACCATACAGAATCTATTCAAGGAACGGATTAATCCTTTGACCTTTAAAATTTTAGCTCCATCATTAAGTATTTCGTAGAGCCATACAATTTGAACCTTATTGTCTCTTTTGTATGTAATCCGTATCGATCACGCCTCACCTCGAACTGAGAGTACAAGAAAGATCGTTAGACGGTAAACGAATTATCTCACGAAAAGATCGTGGATTTTGAAGATTAATTAATTATATTATGATCCATTCTTAGATGGGTATCGTTGATTTATACTTACAGTATAATCTGTCCGTAACAATCAGAACAAATTGGTTCAGTATTTGTGACGGGAAGGGATAAGAATTAAGTGATTTTGATAGTTTCTTATTATTAAAACCGACTAAGTACGAGTCGCTTGAATTGCACTTATCTACTTCTTATATTGATAGATATATTAGCTATTTTTTACAAAATATATTCTGAACATAATTAGACTGCCCTCTTGTTATTTTTTGGCTGCCATCCACCGTAGTAGATGTGAGAAAATGCATCGATCCCGGTAACCTTGATTTATTTGTATACCGGGGCAGAAGGAACTGTACATGCATCAAGTCCCACCTGCCCCGGTGAAAGTAAAAAGATACAATCCCGCGACGCATAAAAAAATTGTTTTTTATATGATTCACACTACAAATTCTCAATTCGATTTTTCGAATTTTTTCTTTGCTCTTTTTTTCTATGGAGGGACAGAAGCTGAAAAATACTAAGAAAAGAAATCTTTTTTCTCAACATCACGCGTCTCTGGCATCCACAAAACCTCGAAACGTAGCGATCGTAAAATATGCAAGTAGTGATCACATCGTGTTCTGTTCTCGTCATGAATAAGTGATTGTGATTGTTCTTAGCACAAATATTGTATCTTTTTTTTAGCCATGGCAAAAATCATTTCTAATTTATAGCGATGTTCTTTGTAAATGAATAAATAAATGGCGATAACATGGAACAGAAATGTTTTGAATACAAAAAAAAGAGAAATTAGAAAATTGCGCAGTATCTATACTTATAATAAAACTGTAAAGGGTCGAATTCTGTACATTGAAGATATTTTGAAAATTTTTGTTGGAGGACACTATTTAGTCGATACTGAAGCCAAAACTGTAATTTGTTTAATTTTTGTCTGTCTGTCTGTCTGTCTGTCTGTCTGTTTCACGACCGGGCATCACGGCTAATCCGCTGGATGGATTTAAATGAAACTTGACATGATTATAGTTCATACCCCGAGGTAGGACATAGGATACTTTTTGTCCCGAAATTCATCATGGTTTCCCTGGAAGACGGCATCAAAGTCCAAACGTTTTTTAGTTATAATTCATTAACGCGTTGTCCGATTCCATTCATTCTTTTTTTGTTAGAAAGGAGGTTCTTTAAAGATTATTCCATACAAATCTTATCATCATCACTTTTGTAGTTCAGAAATTACAGACATCAGAACCTTTAAGTTCAAGTAGGTAGGTGACTTGAAACTCGGAATGCACAAAGAACCTAGGGCTAGGACGTAGGGCTCAAGTAAGACTGGAGTACCCTTACAGCCGTAAATAAATAGGCTTAGCAGGAGATTTTGTATGGTTTAAAATTTTTCACTTTTAGGGTGAACAAAAATCATTTAACTGGCTTTATCGCTACGTTATACCGTATAGCGCCATCTCTACAATTTATGTGGAACTTGAATGTAAAACTCTGAGATAGGTATAGGTCGAGCAAAACAAGTGCCTGCGCCTGATCGTGGGAGCTCCGAGGTACGTCAGAAATGACGTGATTCATCGGGACACCAGGACGCCCACCGTGGAGGAGTTTGTCCGCGCCCTTGCGCGAATCCTGTTCGCTCGCGCGGACAACGGGCCATACGAACACCTCCACGGGATCGCACCACATCAAGATCGACCACCAACGGGGCGTCCGCTACCTCGCGAGCTACTGCGGTCTCCGTCTTCGGAGCGCTTGCGCGCGGGCGATGACGGAGACGAAGATGGCGACGCGGGATTTACACAGTCGGCCCCCATCATCCCCGCGCTGGGCGGTGACACGATGTTCACTGACCGCGCGGGGCCACCAGACCCACCATACCATCAGGCCACAAGCCAAGAAGGCGAGGCCTTAGCCCCTTACCGGGGCTAAAAGAACAACACCGGGGGAGCGCAGCTCCCCTGCGACACAACGCCCGGGTAAGGAGGCAAGCCTCGAGGCCCGTACCCCCGTGGGGACTTGTTCCCCATGGAGACGACCACAACACAGATAGGTACTACCGAATTTTTGTTAATAAAAATTAACCGTCATGTTATTTACTGTTTCCTGACTTTATATTAAGATGGCACTGTTAACACAATATTCAGAACAGATTTAAACTTTATCATCCGCAATATGGAAAGGGTAAGATACCTAATGGTTCACATATATTTTTAACTCTTAGGCTTATCGATCCTAACCGACTGACTGTCATCTAAGGTCTTTTTTATACGTAACTAGTAGGGCGCGTGAGTGCGCGGGCCACATGTGGCCCGCGTGCTGTCTTCCCGCCCATAAAGGTATCGCCGTCATCTCCATCGCCCATTGGAATCCGATTGGCAGTGAGCTGAAAAAATCACCAAGGAGCACGGTCATTGTTTTAAAGATAGTTAAGGGCAGTTCGAACAAAAAAATACGCTGAACCTCATCGGATGAGGTTCAGCATATTTTTGGTTCGAACAGCCCTTAACTATCTTTAAAACAATGACCGTGCTCCTCAATCATCATCCAAATCCTAGATCATTGTCTCTTCTCATAGTATGTACATTTTCCATGGAAAGATAAATTCCGCCACTGTGAATTATATTCCATGCATCCCGTAGAACTTGAGATCCTGATCACCTCTTGCTAAGAAACCACTATCTTATCTTTTATACTTTCCGAGATAGAACAACACGAAATTTGTATGGCGGCCATCTTGAATCCGCCATTTTGGTTTTTTTTTCAGCTCACTGACAGTTGCGTGAAGTTCTGAGTATTTTTTGTTCCAGCAGTCCTCACCTAACTATAATACCTTGCCCATGTTCCTTGACTCTTTAAAATCCTCAATCATCACCTCATTCCACATTTTTCTCTGGTAGTCTTCCAAAAAACCGCATCAAAGCACTTCATGTTTTCCTCATACATTTTCTATGGAAAAATAAATTCCGCCATTTTGATTTTTTTTTCTATCCATCAAATAGACCTTCGGGTCCTGATCACTTCTTGTCAAGAAACCACTCTTCCATCTTTTATACTTCCCGAGTTAGACATCGATGAATTTTGTATGGCGGCCATCTTGAATCCGCCATTTTGAATTTTTTTTCAGCTCACTGGCAATTGGATGACGTTTTGAGTGACATTTGGTCGAGCACCCCCCACCTATCTTCAATACCCTCCCTGTGCTCTTTACCCGTCTTCGAAATCCTCAATCATCAGCTCTCTCCGTATTTTTCCTCCGAATGAATTTTTTTCCTCTATACGACCCCATCCGTGAAAAAAAAATTTTTCATACAAAATTGTTCAGGAGAGGTGATCAATCAGTGAGTGAGTGAGTGAGTGAATCAGCACGAGTATCTTTTTTATACGTAAAGAAATATATAGCCATTGTCCATTCTGATGTTTTGGATTGTATTGAGATGAAGCAAAGATTTTTAAAAGACTCTTATATTATGTTGGGCTGGGGAATATTGTTAGTAGAGTAATTTATCCCAGTGGTACCTACCCGGCCGAACTCTGAAACAAGAGTTCTACCACCAGTACAATTTTCACATGATTTAATAATTTTTGACATATTTCGTGGTTTCAGAATAAAAATCACAATGAAAAGGACGATTTTAAAATCGTCCTTTTGATCTTTCAACTACGTATTAATGAAACTTTATATTATTATTAAGAAAAAGGAGTTTTCAAAATCACCACAAGATAACCCGTGCAAAGTAAGAACAGGTTTCTGTACAACATCACACCGGAATCCCGCGAAAAATCAAGGAATTCCAGTAGGAAGGCATATTATGTAAAAAAATCGTAATTCACGCGGGCGGAGCCGCGGGCAACAGCTAGTATTGAATAAATTCAATGTTTGACATTAAAAAGTAATGACCAAATAAGCTGTTTATAGAGGTGATTAGTTTTAAAAAAATACTGCCACTTTCAACGCGCTCTTGAAAAAATCCCGATTGTTAATCGTGGTTGAAAATCATAAAAATATTAAAAACTAACTGTTGCCCGCGGCTCCGCCCGCGTGCAGTTCGTTTTTTTACAAAAATGTTTTCCGTGGAATTTCTTAATTTTTCCCAAGATAAATGAGTGGTCCCTGGGTTCGATGGACCCGTAAAGGAGTCTTCTTCCAATCTCTCCTGTCAACGTGCTATCTTCTTTCACACAATTTACCTATATCTTCTTTGGTCTTCCTCTTCTTATACACTCTGTCGTAATCGCTTATGTTACTCAATTCGCATGGAGTAAGACAGAGTGGGGCGTGTCATCGTGGATTGTAATATCTATACTAACCAAACTTATCTTATTCTGAGATGATACCAACGCCCAGATATTGTAATTAAGCATTCTGATGCGCTGCTATGTACGTAGCAACCCGTTCCTGCTACGTACGGGTTATCTTGTATAGTTATACCTAGTTGCACGATCAAAACGACGATTTAAATTGTCGATATTTCAACCCCGTTTTGATTGTGCTACGTAGATAAGTAGCTATAGGTTTTTTAAACATCCCACGGGTGCTCTCAAATTTTTCAGGATGAAAAGTATCTTAAATGTTGACCGGGCATATATATAAAGTAGGATCATAAAATTGCATTTAAATCCGTTACTTGAAAGACGCCTTCCTGTTTTTGTAATGTTTTCTTTCCCGCGGGAACTCGATTGGATTAATAAGTTTTACTATATATATATTTTGTTAAATAGGCAACATAAGGTATCAGCATGACAAATTTTACTAAATTAAGTTCATTAGTTGTTGTTTACAAAGCTGTTAAATTAATTGCAGTTTTTTAACTATCCCACAGGAACTCTTTATTTTACCGGGATGAAAAGTATCCTATATGTTGACCAGGGACATAAGCTACCACCACACAAAATTTCATTGGAATCGGTTCAGCCGTTCCAAAGATTAGCCCGTACAAACAGACAGACAAACAGAAAAACAGACAAACAGAGAAACAAAAAATTTGAAAAAAATTTAAATTAGTTCTATTTCACTTCTTACATCCCCCTGACTCCGTTTTTAGCATTTTTTTTATTTGTACAGAAATTCGACCTCTACAGATTTATTATATGTATTGATATTGATTGATACTGCAGCAGTAATCAGCTTTTATTTGTTAGATTAGGTACTATGTCTGGTTAAAAACTTTCGAAAAGCTAGAGTACTATCTCAAACTCTATGTTAGAAATGTGAATTAGAAATACCAACCCTTAAGTGAGAAGTTTCCCAAAACAAAGGGGTCCCTAAGGAACATGTTTCACAATAAACAACCAAATCTTTTCACCCCTTTTCCACGCGGCCCTTAAAATACTACCCGTTCATACAAATAATAGTATAGAAGTACTTGTTTTTGTCTCACTTTCCACTCTATTACTATTTGTAGCGTGCGAGAGAGATCACAACATGAATCCCATTCTTTATCTATGCGGTTGAGGAAGGCGTTAAATATGCAAGAAGTATCTCAAATTGAAAACCATTTTTTTCATGAGTATTGTGATCAAATAGTGATCTGTATTCCTGAAGGATGACAATTGTAGAAAGAGCCGTATAAGGCGTAAAAACTGCAGGGGACGCTCCTTATTTAAAAAAGGTCCAACTTTACAGAAACATTATAATATTAGCTGTTGACCGCGACTATTTCGGCGTGGATTTCAGTATTTAGAATTAGGCCAAGGCTTTCTTATATCTGATTAAAACGAAAAAAATACTCGGAAGCAGCGTGGTCTTCTCTGCAGGGAGCGAGTCCCTTCGGGGGTACGGACCCCAAGGCTTGCCTCCTTTTTAGTCGGGACACTAAGTAGAAACAAAGTGTCCCCCATCGCTCGATAGATGGCGCTACCTTCAATTAGCCTGTGCTAACGCGTTCAATACCGAATGTACCTACCTTAATATACCTTGTGTTGACTATGAGTAGAGTTGATTTTCATTCTAGATTTTCGAAGATATTCGTAGATTTGCTTCGTAACGGGATCTACGTCACGCTAAAATCCATATTTTCTCAGTCAGCCCCCAGCGTGAAAACCTCTGAAAAAACTTTGCTTCAAAAATCCTAAACTGAACAGTTAAAACCCATTCCCAAGAGTTAATTAACTCTATTAGTATACCTATAATTGTAATATAATAACAATGTAATATTCTAATATAAATATAATTTAAGTAGTTTTTAGTAAACGTAAGTAGTTTACTCGCCCGGTTACATCTAAAAATAGAGCTAATTTTAAAGGTACACACAGACACTACAATAAAGATAGAATTTCATTAAATCTACATCAGCGAACCTTTTCAAAAAGGGTACGAGTATAAAATAAACTAAATGACGTGACACCGGTCCGGCTCAGAGTGTAAACTTTAGCTAAATGTCTACTTAAATATTTCGTGGCACGTTCTCCTTAGCACCTTGTGGCCGTGTCACTTACATGCTGAAGAGGTAATGTTTATCTTGGAAGTAGAAACCAACAGGGTTTTCAGGGTTCAGTACCCAAAAGAAACGGGGCAATAGATAAAAATAGTCAAGATAGTCCCATCCGAACATTTTACGTATAAACGTTCTTCATACAAGAAAATGTAGCGCCAACTGTCGAAACTCCTGCGAAATACATGTTTATTTTTTATATTTTTTTATTTATGTGTCTGTGGTCACCTTGCCTGCAATATTATTATTAATTAAAAAAAAAAAGAAATAGGTCTTTAACTATCTATACTGACTACTTACGGGGGAGGGTGCAAAATAGTCATTTTTGCTCCCATAAACTGGCGACATTTTTTCGCGCCTTTTGCCCTGTCTTTAGTATACAAGTCTGTGAACGGGGCCCAATTGCAAAGCCTCCAGAACGGGGCCCAGTTGCTAATCAGGAAATCGTGATGGGTTGAAATTTGCACAAAGTAAGTACTTATCTTTGTGTTGCTGCTATCAAAAAAAAGAAAAACTATTGGCAATCCGGGATAAACTAAGTGAGGTGTCGGTTACGGTAAAGATTTCAATGGTTTTTCACATCTCTAAAATACCCATCGCGAACTTTAAAATTCACATAATGTCTTACATAATTTTATATTTTTGCTCAAGAGTAAGTACCTACGGAACCATTTATATGCAAGTTTGACTCACAAGTCACACCTGGCCTTTTAGTAGAATTTTCAGGTTACACTGTTTTCCTTTATAAATTAATGCAAGTGGCTTTCGTCTTATACATTCATTATTCTGAAAAACGCACAGACTGTCGGGACACACCTGCGTCTACATCTAAATTATCGTCTAACGGCCGTTTTCAATATCCTATCTATCCATGGTGTAACATAAGCTCCATACAAGTTATGTCAAATTTCTATTCATAGTAAGGGAAACCATGGATATATAGGATATTGAAAACCGCTGTAAGTTGTCTTCGGTATGACATGCTAACCGAAAATTATTGGGAAAAACATATAAATCACCTCAGCGATCCGTCAGTCGACAAAAGTTTACGCAGGTGTCTCTAAAGGATACCTACTTAAAGGGGTTTCAACTCCTTATCGGCAGCTACACAGCATCACTTGGCTTTGTCTGTGAATGAATTGAGAAATAGGGAGGTAACCAATTGCGGATATAGCCCCTCATTGGTCACGAATCAGTACTTATTTTCCAAGTTAAAAATTATAGAAACCTAAAATTGTTCATGCTGGAAATCAAACCCTGGAATCAACTCCTGGAAATTACAAAACTACGCCTAAGGAGGTCATTAAAACATGGGATTTCACTGGCGCGACTACATAGTCATTGGTAATTAATCTTCACTTAAACCGACTGCTCCTAATTTATCTTAACAATGATTAATTCTGGCATATCCTAATTCCTTACGTAAATAATTACGTCTCCGGTTTCTCTTATGGGATCCCCTATTTTATCCCCTTAGGGTAACATTTTCAATAGACTTTGTTATGATACCGACGATGATTCAACCCGCTTCTAGTTGAGACCTGGCGGGAGCGCGGTGAAGGTGAATCCCGTACTTCCGCCAGCGGGTCTGTCGTGGAAACAGACAGTTTTTGGTGGGTGCAAGAACCACATAATCCCTCTGTTTCACCTGTATGTGCTATACGTCAGTTATTTTTTGTTTTTAAAGAAAAATAATTTTGCAAGTGCAAATATGCTGAGGTTTCCGTACTATCAAGACTAATTCTAATCAAAACATCTCTGCCCACTAAATTCATGACGAGCGAAAAATCACGTTTGTTGTATGGGAGCCCCCCTTTAAATGTTTGTAGATGTTTAACAGCGACAACAAAAATACATCATCTGTGACAGCTGTCTTATTATCACGGTTTGAGAGATACTGCCTAGTGACTGACGGACAGGCGAAATCTCATTAATAGGATCCCGTTTTTACCTTTTGAGTACGGAACGCTAAAAAAATTCAGTCATGGAATAGCTAACAGAGTGATCAATCAAAATGTTCGAACTTTGCATTGATCAATCAGTCAGTCAGTCACCTTTCCTTTTAATATATTTAGAAGATTATTATGCTAAAAGCGTTTCCACATTATCCGATTCCATATTGGATCATTCACGGGTGAATTTATTCTTCCGATTTCCCCTAAAGTGTTTTCCCCTAATGCAAACAGATAAATGTCCGACTCCAGAATGCCAGCTATCTCTGTGTAAATATATATTTTGACTAGCTTACATACAGATACACATATTATACAAAAAGTTCTTGGCAAAGTTTTCTCAATAAAAGAAAAAAAATCTAACCAAAGAGAATTTATTGAAAACTGACATTATCACTCTTTAAAACATTGAAAATTCAATGGTTTTGGCTAAGCATAGACAAAGGCTTAGGTCGAGCACAGGTTGAAAACTCTTCTCTTTTACTGAGGACAAAAGGAGAGGACGAAGTTTTCAGCCTCCACTTATTTCCAATGCCATTGTAAATACCTACTTTCAATCTCAGTCAAATATACCCTGCCTAGACTTCATAAGGACCATACTTTAACAAAATATTAAGAAGGTACACAATATCAAAATTTAACTAGTCTCGCAAGTATTTGAACTAAATCAAAAAGTTTGCTAACTTGGGTAGCCCGCAAGCCTGAGGGTATATAAACTTGAATGTTAAACTTTCGACTCAGCCCGCAACCTCCGTAAAACACGGTACGGGCTAATTGATGGCCAGTCCCAAGCAAATCAGTTATAGTTATGTCGACGATTTCATAAGTACTTTGTTAGGTAGATGAATACAAAAAGCGTCAATTGACTTTCTCGTAGACTAGAAATTTTCCGAACTAAAACTCTTGACCCACAGCGGGCGGAGCGACGGATGGCGGGACAAGAATCCGAAGCGATAGAGTGTTCACCATTGTTACCGGAAGAAATGCATTAGCGAGCGGTTCCTGGTAGATTGTGCGGCGGTAGAAAGGAGGTATTTTAGCTTTGACCAGTAGGTCCCATATCAAAAAAGAAACATTGTTCACTACAGCTGTCACCGGACCGTCACCAAGAGTTTTCTGGCGGCGCAAAAGTAGCGGTTGTACAATTTACTATGGCCGTGTGTCCACTAAGCTCGCGCCTCGTCATCTTAATCTCATGCAGAAATAATCTTGGCGTTTATGATGTCTCCTACATTATAAGCTACATCGTGTCAGCTTCGTATAGCCCCGCCGCGCGGCGTGCCGCTCTGCCCGCTGTCCGGCGAGAGCTTAATTTGTGACACCCACATCAAACCATACAATTTATTTGCGCAAATAATAAAAGCCGTCATAACTAGGAAACCACGATTTTATAGTGAGGCGTTAAAACTTGGTAGTTTCGGATGCTTTCACAGTTGCGTACTATTCACGAAACTGCCTCGTAAAATTGTAGAGATTGTCTAAACTATTGTAGATTGCTTAAATAATAGTTTACGAAGGCGAGTTTACTAATGGATAGAATTGTAATACTGGTTTGACGCGTTCGAAATGTGGTGCTTGCCCAAAATATTGCATTGTAAGTAGTTTAAATAGTTATACGCAATACAGTGTAAGTAATACGCAATACGATTTAATTTAGTGTTATAATATATACGAATAATAATGTCTAGCAATAAGAAGTGACAATAAAGTTTTTATTTATTTATTTAATTGCTAAGCATTTCACTATGTTTCGCATTGAAGGGCATTGCAGCTGACGATATCATAAGGCATTACTTTTTGCATTTTTTTATTTAACTACAAGTTAGTACTTGACTGTGATCTCATCTGATGGTAAGTAACGATGCAGCCGAAGATGTTATCGTACTAACTTGGAAGGAATAAGTAACCTAACCCCTAACGGTTTTACATAGCATCACATCGGAACTTTAAATCGCTTGGTAGTGCGTCTTTGTCGGTAGGGTGGTAACAAGCCACGGCCAAAGCCTCCCATCAGACCAGACCAGACTGGAATGAAATCTGAAAATCTAAAGAACCCCGTAGCGGAAATAAAACCCTTCCAATTGGAAGGAATGTCATAATATCATTTGCTCTGTTGAGATGGACTTGGCCAGATATACCACTTAACATCATTTACGCGTTTTAAAAAAGAAATATTTTTTGGGACTTTACCATCTTGCAAGTCTTGTTAATCTGAAGCTAGCATCTTAGACGGCCACGACCAGTGTTTAATTTTCTCCCAAAGGAAGGTACCAAGTAAAATACAAATTGCTCCTAGCAAGAACGTGGGATGACTTTGAATATATTTCGATAAAAACTTGTGGAAAGTCTATATTCGCATGTCTAAAAGAAATGATGCCAAAAAACGGTGTGACGGCGAAGTTTCCTTTGTCGTTAAAAGTCTCGCCAGTCGATTTTATGTAGATTTACGTAGTTTGTCTACCTATACGAATATTATTAAGGAATATGTCATAGGTGTTTTGGAGGTTTTAATATTTGCCACTACGAGCAAACTCGTTCTAAGATGAAAGACCACGAATCGGTTACTGATAGTACGCGATTCTTGTGTATGATGCATGTCAGATGCAGAGCGTTTCAGAACATAATTGCAATTTCATGTGACGCACCGCGCTGCACTGTCATCCAGCTGCCTAGCATGGACAGGGGATACAATCGTATTCCCCTGATTTTGTCATCTGAAAGGGAGGAATAGTCGCCTTAGCATGGCCACCGGGGAAAGGGAGAAATTTATCACTATTTGACATTTCACAAGACATAAGAATTAAGTAAGAGTATTTTCTGCACCTCTGTGCCCACGATAGGGGGATAAACAAAAAGGTGGAAAGGGATATGTCCTTACCCCGGGGACAAAATAATCCCCTACCCATGCTCGTACGGCTGTGACATCAATTTAACCTTAGGACCAGCAATCCTGTCGGCTCAATATTAATGCCTCACTAAGTCGGAAACTCAGTCGTCAGTAACGCAGTACTAGTTACCTGTAGTAGTTGAGGACCTGTGCGAAGACCCCCGGGTGTCTGTCAAAGAAGTACTCGTTGAGGACTGGGTCGTAGTTGGCCAAGGCCTCAGTGAGTCGGGAGAGCCTGGTCGCGGGGATCTTCTTTAACGTTGCCTTATAGGTTTCGTATCTGTAAAGAAAAAAGATACTGTTGAGACTTTGGAGCATCAAAAACAACACATGCGTAAACGGCTGGATAGTCTGTAAAATTACGTAAAGAAATGAATGTCACACCCTCTACATCAATGTAACCCCTAATTAGCCGAGCGTGACATGACAATCTGTTGGAATCTGTAAGCTAAGGGCTGTCGCCTGTCACCGTGCTATCGTCGCGTTGTGACTGCGTAAAGCTGGGCTTTGCTCAACCCTATGACCACTTTCACTTATAAACCCTCACTATACAAATGGTATGCGGATAGTGCCTGTGATCCAGTAGTAGTGTAGGTATTGTTTGAAACTTTTAAATCACGTATTGAGTGTCAGAGCCCTGCCACCCTAGCATGGGCAGTGGATAAAATCGTATTCCCCCGATTTTGTCCTCTGACAGGGGACAAAATAGTCGCCTTAGCATGGCCAAAGGGGAAAGGGAGAAATTAATCACTATTTGACATTTTACAAGACATAAGCCCCCCGAGACTAAGCAAGGGAGTATTTTCTCCACCTATGTGCCCATGCTAGGGGGCATAAACAAAAACGTGGAAAGGGATAAAATTTTGTCCTTTTCCCGGGGACAAAATAGTCCCATGCCCATGCTCGCACTGCTGAGGTCTGACGAAACTATGAAGAAATGTCATGATGACAGAAAATAGTAATGAGAAATGAGAAAGTGAAGGAGAGTCGCCTCAGCTCGAAACCCAGTTTTTTTAGATGCTTTTTTAGATGTTATTTTTATCTGAATGTTCTTGGGTATGTATACTATGGAACTAAACTGTATCTCGAATAATAATATGGATTATAAATCAACGCTTAGGCGGATTTTAAAAGGACTTTATTTATTATTACTTCCGAACTTCGCGTCAGCAGCGCGTCAACGTTTATTTAATAAGACGTATCTAACTTCCAGCCCGATGGGAACAAACTATTTGCCCTCCCTATCCAATGCGTTAACTATTTGCCTTGAGGGTGAGGTATCAATCAAAGAGGGCAGGCAACTGATCATTTATTTACCCCCATGATTCCCCTTGATTAAACAACTCCTGAACGAACTGTACAGGTATCAATGATTTTCTGAGGTAATTCTATACGTAACATTCGCGGGAAAAGAAAACTTTTCTAAGTCTTACAATAATAATAGAATGGACGATGATTAGAGTATTACCACTATGCGAGATATTTATTTTTCAATACAGTTGTATGGTATGGCGCACTTTCAGAGGCTGGCATTAGTATTCGAAAGTTAAATCTTACGCACAGGCATCTTTCTTTTTCGTGGTCGTAACTTACTTTTACAAGCTCGATCATTATTTTATCTTAATATATATAAATCTCGTGTCACAATGTTTGTCCTCAATGGACTCCTAAACCACTTAACCGATTATAATAAAATTCGCACACCATGTGCAGTTCGATCCAACTTGAGAGATAGGATAGTTTAAATCTCAATTTATCTATTTTTTATTACCCCTAAGGGCAAAACAACGTTTGCCAGGTCAGCTAGTATACTATATAAAAAGTTTGATAGCAAGGAGTTTTTAGTTTACGTTTTCTTTTATTTTTTTGTTTTATCCTTTTTATTTTATTTTTTATATTTTTTTTTACCTTTTTTATTTTATCTTTCATATCTTTTTTTATCTTTTTTATCTTTTTCAATTTTTTTTACCTTTTTTTATCTTTTTTATTTTATCTTTCATATCTTCTTTATCTTTTTAATTTTTTTATCTTTTTTATCTTCAGTTTTTTTTTATCTTTTTATCTTTTATCTTTTCGATTGCGAATTCGAAGTCTCCTTCGATTTCGATCTTCGATATTTTATTTAAGGTAAAAACCAAACAAGATGGAAATTGGCCCCCAAAATCTTGAGCAAACATATCTCTTTGATTTTTTTTTACTAATTCTCACAACTGTATTGAAAAACGTCGTGTGATACACGGGTGTATAGGTTTTTGCAAACTCGTGACATACTTTCCACCCTTGTATCACAATGTACTATAGTGGTTCTCGCTCCCATTGATCATTGATTGTATCCGTTAGGGGTGAGTTTAGTTTTTTTTTATGGAAAGTGATGATACAAGATGAGGTCACCCTCAAAGAGGACTTCAAAAGTGCGGCAAAAAATCTTTGCCTAAATTGGCAAAACTGTGCCGTCGCTACACAATTTTTCACGCACACTTGCATCCACGCACCATACAAATTTCAAATTGACACACTCACACTACAAAAAAAAAGTTGTCGCACTCACGGAGCTGTCGTTGTTACGGAGGGCTCTATCTAGTCGGAGCGCGAGCGACGACTTTGCATAAATCTATGAGTTACTCCTTCGTCCGTTCTTCGGCTGAAAAATCCCTTACCATCAGGTGAAATCGCAGTCAAGTATTAACTTGTAGAGTGTAAAATTTTTTATCATGTTACAAACTTCGGGATTTCTATCACAAAACTAACCTGTTGCCGGTTTGTCCTTCAATCATCAGTAAAAGAGTTTCAGAAAAATTTACATAGTTATTGCTTGAACATAATTAAGATCACACTTCCATGCTTCCGTTGCTTAAAGAGAATTGCAAATGGATATTCTCGACTAGCGCACTCCATCCTAGACCTCATCATTGTTTTCCATCAGGTATAAATAAATCAATAAAAAATATTGAATCTATGACCTTTTTGATTCTATCCCTGAGCTATGCAGGCTAAAGAAATATAGGTCAAAGACTAGCAAAAAGATCTCAAGCAAATAGTTTATTTGCGTTTTATGAAGTCCCTTTGACGTTGTTCACGTGTAATTTCCCTCGAGTACTGTATCACTAAATGTAAGTACGAAGTATTTCTTTCAAGTACTCTAAAATTCTTCTCTGCGGGATCAAATCAGAAATGAGGAGATCCGTAGACGAACCAGAGTCACCGACATAGCTCAACGTATCGCGAAGCTGAAGTGGCAATGGGCGGGACACATAGCTCGTAGGACCGACGGACGTTGGGGACCTAAAGTACTGGAATGGCGACCCCGCACGGGTAAGCGCAGTGTTGGCAGGCCTCCGACCAGATGGACTGACGACATTCAAGGAGTCGCAGGAAAGCGCTGGATACAGTTAGCGCAGGACCGTGCGGGCTGGAAATCATTGCAGGAGGCCTTGGTCCAGCAGTGGACGTCCGTCGGCTGAAACGAACGAACTCTAAAAATATAAATAAGGGAGGTGCGGCCAAGATGCAACAGTGCAAATAGATTGATTGCGTTAATCTTGTTAAATATATATTGGACTTTCTTTTTTGTGATGTAAGACTTAGAGAATGTAGACAAAAAAATTCATGAAAATAGGTCGAGCCGTTTTAGAGGAGTTTGGTTACACTGCGACACGAGAAGTTTATATAATAGAGAAGATATTATAAAGACGACGAAAGCTTGTATTCGTATTCATTGCGTATAAGTTTGTATGTTTGTTACTCCTTCACTCCGCAACTACTGAACCGACTTGCCTGTAATTTGGAATGCGGATAGGTTATTCTCTGTAATAACACATAGGTAACATTGTTGTACAAGTTGTACCCCTATGTTTGTTAGTGTTTAGTTTTAGTACATTGTGATACAAGGGTGGAAAGTAGGTTTTTGCAAACGAGCTGTCATTAACAAGCCCGAGCCGAAGGCGAGGGTTTTTAATGTCACGAGTTTGCAAAAACCTATACACCCGTGTATCACACGACGTTTTTCAATACAGTTGTGAGAATTAGTAAAAAAACAAATCAAAGGGATAATATGTTTCCAATTCCAGGGCCAATTTCCATCTTGTTTGGTTTTTACCTTAAATAAAATATCGAAGATCGAAATCGAAGGCGACTTCGAAGATAAAAGATAAAAGATGAAAGATAAAAGATAAAAGATAAAAGATAAAAGATAAAAGATAAAAGATAAAAGATAAAAGATAAAAGATAAAAGATAAAAGATAAAAGATAAAAGATAAAAGATAAAAGATAAAAGATAAAAGATAAAAGATAAAAGATAAAAGATAAAAGATAAAAGATAAAAGATAAAAGATAAAAGATAAAAGATAAAAGATAAAAGATAAAAGATAAAAGATAAAAGATAAAGGATAAAGGATAAAGGATAAAGGATAAAGGATAAAAGATAAAAGATAAAAGATAAAAGATAAAAGATAAAAGATAAAAGATAAAAGATAAAAGATAAAAAGATAAAAAGATAAAAAGATAAAAAGATAAAAAGATAAAAAGATAAAAAGATAAAAAGATAAAAAGATAAAAAGATAAAAAGATAAAAAGATAAAAAGATAAAAAGATAAAAAGATAAAAAGATAAAAAGATAAAAAGATAAAAAGATAAAAAGATAAAAAGATAAAAAGATAAAAAGATAAAAAGATAAAAAGACAAAAAGACAAAAAGATAAAAAGATAAAAAGATAAAAAGATAAAAAAGATAAAAAAGATAAAAAAGATAAAAAAGATAAAAAGATAAAAAGATAAAAAGATAAAAAGATAAAAAGATTAAAGATTAAAGATTAAAGATTAAAGATAAAAGATTAAAGATTAAAGATTAAAGATTAAAGATTAAAGATAAAAGGTAAAAGATAAAAGAAAACTAAAAAAAAATTCTTTCTGTGTCCATCCCATCCCAATGTTCATCCCATTTTATTGTACAATGAAAACTTCTTGGTATCAAACGTTTTGCAAAAGTAATGATCGAGCTTGTAAAAGTAAGTTACGACCACGAAAAAGTAAGATGCCTGTGCGTAAGATTTAACTTTCGAATACTAATGACAGCTTCTGAAAGTGCGCCATACCATACAACTGTATTGAAAATTTCTTTTTTATATTTTTATTCTGTGGTGTGCAATAAAAAGTTTATCCATCTATGTTTCTATCTATTTAACATCTTACAAAGTAGGTACATAAAAATTGGGTAGGAAAAACCCAAAAATCTACGTTTCTCTCGGGATTAGTGAAATACCGAAATTCAAAATCTAGTTACAAAATAAAAATTCCAGTTTCAAAATGCGTTTATATCCCCAAACATAATCTGTTTTAATACCATTATATTATTATATTGTACGTATATGAAGTAGGCTTCTCATTTAATAAGGAAAGTGGGACAAAGTTACAATCAGGCGGCGCAGCCTGTGGGCTGGTGTCAAGGTTGTACGATGCAGCTCGAAAATGTCTTTTACATTCAACTTTCATAATATACTTTGGGCTTACCCGAATAAAACTGTTTGAAAACAAAGTTTATTTCAGCCACTTTATTATGTAAGTTAATGTGCCTAGTGTAGTTGAAAGTTGTTGTAAAAATTGAAACGACAATAAAGAAGTTTTACTAGTGGTAGGACTCTTCTTGCGGAGTTCGGGTACCACCGCAGTGTCGGTTAATTCTGGCGTGAAACAGTAAGGCCCGGTTTTCACCAAAGCGGAGCGGAATTTGAGTAACCAATCATGTTTCATCATTTCGTATCTCTTCTCCTCTCAGTTTCAGGGATGTCAAAATCGATTGGCGAAATCTGATTGGTTACTCGAACACAGCTCCACTTTGGTGGAAACCGGCCCTAAAGTAGGTACTGTGTTTCGGTTTTAAGGGGACTGCACGCCAACGTGATAGTTGGGCAAAATGAGACCTGACCTTTAGGGAATGCACTGAATTGTTAATCTAATGATAAGTGATATGCTCATCTCAGATACTGTGCGTTCCAGGACTTATGCACTGCGTTCCTTCCATTATTTAATATCAACAGATAACATGGCATTCAAGTATTAATTTGTAAAATAATTAAAAAAAAAATTGAGTTAAAAGGGTGTTCCATTTCATCTCAGTTGTTGTACGCATACCAAAGTAATTCACTAACCACATTATAGTATAGAAATCGATTCTGTTTCAATTGAATAGAACTTAACTCCGGAGCTTGATCAAAGAAACCTTATAATGGCAAACGGATTGATTGAATTCTATAGTAGTTGTAGTAGATTAATACATTTTCTTTATTTAATTTATAATACTCCAACATTGATCCATCAGTGATCGAATCAGAAATGAAGTGATCCATAGACGAAACAGAGACACTGACGTAGTACGGCTGAGAATTTTTTTTGGGTGTCTTTCAATGCCTCGCTAGGTTCAAGATTCTATTCTCTGAACCCCCTCGATGCGTTCAGGGTTTAACCCTTTTTATTTGTGTAATTTAGTGTATGTAGTAGTTTGTACTTATTTGAATTTAGGTATAAATATTATAGTTTTGCACCACCTGCAGTCTGTGGTTCCTCCGTATTTTCCTTATCTGTAGGTTGCCTGGCAGAGATCGCTACTTAGCGATAAGGCCGCCTTTTGTACCAATTAATTTTTAATCCTTAGTTATAGTATTATGTTTTGTGGTGTACAAATAAAGTGTAAAATAAATAAATAAAACCCTAGAATCCTACGCTGGTCAGCTTTCAAAAACACCCGGTCGAAAAATCCACTTGCATAACAATATTTATCTGCAAGTACCAAAGAACCTACTAGGTGAAACCCACAAGAAGAGTCCTGCCACCAGCGTATACCACCCTTTGTACCTTATTGTAAATTATTATATATTATTTAAACAATAGCTTATTTAAACAATAGCTAACCTCTAGCTATAAATAAGCACAGCTCCATAGTGCAAATCCTGAAGCGATAGAATTTACGTTACCAGAAAGTACAGACCGCTAGACCACTTTTCGAAGCAATTATCAACTAATATTGCTACCGCAACAACCAATGCAGAGCTAAATTTGCATCAATAATATTTCTCCAATCAAATCGCATTATTATTATAATGGCAAATATATGTACGTTTGTGTTTTTGAACGTTCTTACTTGTTTACACTAGAACTTACTTGTTTACACTAGAAAAATGGAGATAGATTTTACCCAGGAATAAAGGCTTTTTATACTGGAAAAACCGGATTTAATGCGGACGGAGCTGCAAGCTTAAGTTAGTTTTACGTAGAACAGTGGCGCCCAGTTCCTTATCCACCTAATTGCGGTTCCGAGGCTCAAATCCCTCTCGGACAAAGAAAAGCGATTGAACGTTCCGATGTGATGCTATGTAGCAAATGATTATGGGTCGGTCATTCTGCGATAATATTTTCGGCTGCATATACAGTTGTCCTCATGTAAGATTTCATTCAAATTTTAATTGAATAAAAAATAACCTGGGTTTTAAGAGCTTAAAGTGCCTCGATGAGTACGGTGAACGGTTACACGATTTGATTTGCTAAAGCTTTTTCGTGCAACTTTATTAAGGCGCTGTCTCATTGCGGCGAGAACGAGAGATTAGCAGTGAGTCAATGAACGGAAAAGCATAGAATTCGTCTTCAGCTCGTTTGTGTGACAAAAACACGCCGTGAACTCTTCCACACGCCTCCTCAGTTCAGTTTGTTAGTACTTAGTTGGTCCGTACAGATGAGACACTATGTACCTATAATAATATGTAAAGGTTGATATAATGTTTGGAGGTGTGTCGTGTCAGAAGGTACATCGGTTTCATACAATTAATATGGCATTGTAATAGAATTATGAGATAGTACAGAGATTAGAGAACCCCTGTGGTTATTATACCTCATACTACCTCCACTGGAACCTTATTTGAAATAAGTATAGTTAATACGAATACGAATCTTCATTATGTGTCATTAAATATTCATAAAAATAATCCAAATGTTGATATATTTTTTTAGGAACATATTATTATTTCGTCGCTACACATACAATAATAGGTAAATGTATTTAATAGAATATTAACTGTACACAGTGATACTGAATTATATTCTGATGTACATTCGATTTCGATTTTGTGATTCGTGACATGGCACACTAGAACACCCTACCTAATTGATACACCTTATTAGATATAAGGTGTATCAATTAGGTACGGTGTTCTTGGTGTGAGCATTTTGCTAATTAAGTTACGTGTAGCTTAGATACCATTCTCGAAATACAACTTGTGAGAAACGACGACTTCTGTGCCTTTTCCGATCACTGGCCTTAGCTGTAAAAATTTGAAGAGAACAAATAGTCTATGGAAACACGTCTTAAGGGTTGTATGTGTAAATAACTGAATATGCTAGGCTCATTTTATGTCACCGTATCGTTTCTGATATAAAAAGGCGGGTCTTTTGAGCGCGGATTAGGGACACGCGTCCCTTTATTACGTTGGGCCTTTACAAGGTAATACGCCTATGGCCCTTTACAGGGTAATAGATTGCTTCCTGTATTGCGATGTAAAAAACATACTTTGGGGTCGTGAACGGTCCTAAAGAAAGCACTTGTAGTAAAGAAAGAAGAAGCGATTGTCTATCGACTATTTACTCTTTTACGAAACGTGTTGAGTAACAATGCAGTGTGGAAAAGAGTTAGAAAAGTTTGAAATTCACGGACTCTCTTGCCACAGGAGCGGCGGTAGGATTTTTCGACATGGTTCCCTCAACGATGTTATTAAAAGGGCCCTTGCCACCACTGAGCAGGAATTAGTCGTGATTATGGCAAGGAACCTGATGGATTGATGGAATGGAATGCGGTAAGCGTCGCAAATATGCCTCTCCATTAGAGAGTTACATATTTGTCCCGTTTGCCGTGGAGACCCTAGGGCCATGGAGTCATAGCGCCAAAAATTCCTTCGAGAGCTTTCGTCGCGGTTAATAGTTTTCCCGCGCCTCACTGGTGACAGAGAGAGCTAGCTAATTTTTTGCACAACGCATTAGCCTAGCTGTTCAACGCAGAAATGAAGCCAGTATATTCTTGGAAATATTCCACGCCTACCAGACTTGTATAATAATTGGAATAAGCTAGTGATCAGTTTTATTGTAAAAAAGTTAGACTAAAAACAATGCAGTCGAAGATGTTATCGTACTTTTTTGGAAGTACTCTGTCTCGTGGCCGAAAAAACCTTAAAGTTACTTACAAACTTGATATTTAATAACAAAAATATCTCGAATTAAAGCTAATAAGAAACGGAATAAGCTGCGGAACGCCGCCGGCTGCGCGGCCTCCGAGTGTATTTAGATGACTTATTTAAATAAACAAAAGCAAGAAAACACTCCCTTTGTTTGGGACTTTACAACTTTGAAACGTAAGTACTAAACTTTCGTAATGACTTTTCCCTTTTGTAAATATACTTACGCAGTTATAAGCGAACAATAATCAATTCAGTAGTTGGGTCGGGATGTGATCGGGACACATTCAAACTTACAAAATAGGAAAGTTTACCATACCAAAATGGTAAAAATGGAACCCTTAGGTGAGATTTTCTCCGTCCGTGCGTGTGTCACACTCGATTATTTTAAGATAATGCTTGCTTGGAGGTGTATGAGATTTAAGATTGGTAGTTTTAGGCATGTTAGTACATTATTAGGAGAAGGAGTGCAAAAAGAAAATAATAATAATAAATGATAACGGTTTTCTTTTTCAATTATCTGAATCTACATTACATACCACATTCTTATTGATTTTATATACATATTTGTTATAATGTCTACTAGCCAGGATCAAAATAATAGTACTAACGTACGTGATTAGTTTTATAGGACGTCCGTCTGTATATCTGTATACATACATAATATATTATTGTCATATAAAAACTGGACCGCACTCAAATAAACAGAAAATGGCGGCACAAAGAATTTCTGACACAAAATGGCAGAAAGAAATCGAGAGAAAAAACATCGTTCACCGCTCAAGTTACAGAAAGCTTCGTTAATTTTTAACAGCCTTTTAGTGCGGTGCAATTTATAAACTTATCACTCAATAGTTTTCATTTACCCTGCCATTTGTTATACCACTTGGCGCAGTAAAAACTAGGTATATCGTACATTGGGATCCGTTTTCAAGGTTTAACTTTCACATCCTCCTCTCATTTTTACCCATTTTGGTCTATATGTTTAATATGGGAATATGGTTTTTAAGAGGTAATGGATATTCTTTGAATTATAGAAATAATAGAAAAAAAACTCTTACGTTGCGCTCCGTTTTTGTTTTTTTGTAACAATAATAGACTAGGATAGACAATACACGAAAGGAATAGATTCCAGATTGTACAGGAATGCAAAAAAATACGGATGATGTGTAGGCACGTGCAAAATGTAGTCATATCTAAATCGCTACCGCCTATAACCTTGGACCCACCCGGCGGTAAATTGCGAAGAAAGTATGAAGTTTATGCTGCGATAAACGCGGTTTGATGTACTCCGTACCCTTCGTGCCCTAGTCCCTTGCGAATAAGGCAGAGCCGTGGCACCGAGCTTGTATAGTGCTTGGTGTTGCTAAGCTGCATTTTTGTCAAAAAGCACCCATGATTTCATATTTTTTCCGTTTTTAGGGTTCCATACCAAAATGGTAAAAATGGAACCCTTATGGTGAGACTTTCTCCGTCCGTCCGTCTGTCACACTCGATTATTTCAGTAACTATCGAAGTTATCGGCTTAAATTTGGAATAGTTTTAGGTACTAGTGATCCAACGTCATAGCAATCATAAAATTTTGAAAATCATTTTTATTTATTTTTTAAAGGGGGTAAACAGGGTTGTTTAAATTTCAAAATGAGATAACAATATTGAGTGGGGTATCATATGAAAGAACGTAACGTGTGTATTCTAAAACCAATTTTTATTTATTTTTATGCCTGATAGTTTTTGATTTATTGGGCAAACTGTCGAAAAAATACCGTTTTTTTTTTAATTCTTTTTGATGTGTTACCGTACTATGATATCGTATTTTCCAGTATAATTCAACTATTATCCAGTATCTACTTCAATATCGGTCACTGGCCTTACTAACGAAGCGCCCGTACCAACATCTCGAGTGAAGTGATGCTCGTGAGTCGTGTGGCTAAGGGTCGGTGCACAAAAGACAGTCGCTCGAGAGTCGAGACGACGCCTCCCGTGTGAAGTTCTTAACTTCAGAATCTACAATCTTGATGGAACACACTTCTTGCTGCACTTTGTTATTCCTGCTTTTCAAATGTCCCTGCTACACACAATAACGTTACTTATTTAACAAAAAAACCGACTTCAGCTTTCATCAAGCTACTGTAAAATACATACTTTCCAATTAAAGACTTATTATGAGGTAACAAACACAAAAAAAAACATACAGTCGAATTGAAAATCTCCTTTTTTGAAGTCGGTTGAAAAACAGAACACGTATAGGTTCGCATTATTGTATGTTTGGTCGCCACTTAAAGCCGTTTTTCCCAATAAAGAAATAATAAAAAAATAAGAAATACTGCGGCCTATGGAACCCCTATGTGTACGAGTACGACGACTCGCACTTGCCAAAATAATTATCTTGGATGAAGTAACCCTATATGATAACATGATATATAGCTTTTGATGCAGGCAAAACAATATAAGAACTAGTATATTATCTACGGATGTAGTACCTATTCTTGTCCCTATAAAACTATTATACCTATCCATTTTTAAAGGGAAAGGGGAATGACTGACTGACTGATTTATTAACGCACTGTTTAAACTTTAAACCGTTGGACGGATAGAGTTGAATTTTGGCATATAGATACGTGTATAAAGTAGGTATCCACTAATGACCTTTAAAAATTCAAGTTTTAGTTTAAATAAAGGACGCGCAAGCAAAGCCGCGGGTATACTAGTGTAATACATACCTAAACTTCAAGTTTGGAAGTTTAGAGAGTATATTGCAAGTAAACCGTAAAAATATCCGCTCAAAAAGACCTCTACATAGGCTAGGTTTTACAGACAATTTGCCGCAGCGGGCCTTGAAACGTAGCTGGTGCTACAGTTTGGCTAGCGTACAGTTGAGAAACAAATTAATGTACTCTACTAATCGAAGATGAATCGATCTTACAAAAGGTAAAAAGAAGAATTGAATTTAACACTTCACTATAACTGCATAGCGACCTACCCCGTTATAATCGACGTTTTGCATTTTTGTCGTATTTTTCTATACAAACAGGTTGACTGACGTTTTTAAACAAATATTACTGCCATTTTTTCGTCGAAACTCTTTTGGACATACTACACTGCGCTCGTATTCCTGAGACAGTAATGAAGTCTTATTATAATTATCCAGTAATTTCTCCGGATACCCACTAATTTGAAACGAAACTCAGCATTGAAATCCATTGCTGGATTTAGCAGGGAATGTCAAGGTCCCCGCGCACAACGGAAGAAGACCCCAAGAACGGAAGAAGAGAAAAGAAATAAAAATATGTCATAATAGTAAAATTCGATAGAAGTTATATTTATGCTAAGTATGGAAAAACCGAATCGAGATAGGGAACAATCCAATAACTTATAATGATACCTATTTTTACAACCAGCTTACACACACACACACTCACACACACACACACACACACACACACACACACACACTCACACACACACACACACACTCACACACGCGCGCGCATACTCACACACGCGAACATACACATGGACACACACTCATACAAATTTTGCATAGTCTTAAGATAGTAATTTTACTTCTGTTATATCTACTCAATTTGCTCTTGTACCTATTCCTAATATAATTATGTTACCTTGTAGGATACGAGGGAGAGGGCTAGTTGTCCTTAACACAGATCGTAACAAATCTAGCAAGGACAACTACCGTTGAACTCTAATTATACCGATTATGTCATCATGTCAAGTCATATAAGAAATTATTATAATATATAGTGGTATAAAGGTACTGTAACGGAAATATGAGAAATAAATTTATTATTATTATTATTTCCATATTTATTTTAACTCTCACACCCGGCACATAATAAATATATATAAAAGCCAAAGAGACATAATAAACTTACTTAAATACGAAAAATATAAATAAACATACATGAACGTTACACACATACATATATGTGCCGGGCGGAGGACTACACCCCGGCAGGGGAGACCAAACGGCCGGGGGTCAGGGCGACAGGCTAAGAAACCGACGGACTATCCTAGCCGAGTCGAGCACCACCGCCTTCTGCATCTTGGCCGCAAGTGAACTGCCACGGAAACCCAGTCGCCGCAGATGGTGAGCGAGGCTGACTGGGATTAAACCATTAGCAGATATCACGATTGGAATGGTTTCAGTGGACTCCACGTGCCACATGGCGGAAACCTCGTGAGCCAGATCCAAATACTTTCGCTTTTTCTCTGTCTCAGCTCTCACGAGGTTCTCGTCATACGGGATCGTGATGTCCACCAAAAACACCCGCGACTGTGCCCGGTCCACCACCACGATATCAGGCTTGTTAGCCAAGATCGTCCTGTCCGTGATGATTGACCGGTCCCAATAGAGCCGGACGCCGCCGCGCTCGAGGACAGGAACCGGCGTGTACCCATAATAAGGCACCCTCTCATCCAGGAGTCCGTACTTCAGAGCAAGCTCTTGGTGGAGGATTTTGGCTGCTTGGTTGTGCCTGTGCAAATACTCAGTGTTGGCAAGCGCCGAACACCCCGAAAGCACATGTCTGAGTGACTCACCGGGATGGCGACAGGCTCGGCAGATGTCGTGAGTGCCATCCTTCAGAATGTACTTTCGGTAGTTCCGCGTCTTAACCACCTGATCTTGTATTGCACAGACAAAACCCTCGGTTTCCCCAAAGAGGTCACCGGAACGCAGCCACTGCACGGACGCTTTTCTATCCACGTGGGGCTCATGAAGAGCCTTAAAAAAGCGTCCGTGCAGCTCCTTCCCTTTCCATACGGACTCCCGGTCAGAGGTACTAAGTACAACCGGTCCCTGCCACTCGGCGTTAGCCAAAGATAGGGGGGTCAGCCCTTTATCACATTCTATGACTTCCCGATGCATTGGAGACTCCCGCTTCGCCTCGAAGTAAGTTCTGAGGCTGGATATCTCCCGGTTGTGCATGGTCTTGACGTTGAGCATGCCTCGACCACCACACTTCCGGGGGATATACAGCCTCATGACAGACGACTTCGGGTGGTGCATGCGATGGGTAGTCATAGTTGTGCGGACCTTTCTATCCAGGGCGTCAAGTTCGGTCTGAGTCCATCTGAGCACGCCAAAGGTATACATGAGGACGGGCATGACCCAGCCGTTATAGGCTCGGACCTTATTGGCACCTGACAAATAACTTTTACAGATCTTTGCCAGGCGCCAATAATTTTTTATTATTATTATTATTATTATTATTTTACATGATTATCTATCCAAAATTATTTATCTGAACTGCGTGATTGTTAAACAGCGTATCACTACGTATGTAAAGCTTATCAGGAGTTTCTACTTCAAAACACAACATTTAGAAGTTAGAGAGTGGATGAAGTTATTTGAATAAACAAATTATGAATTCATACGCTTTAGGGAGCGCTGAATGGGACGCGAGTTCTAAATATGGCACGTATTTGTTAAATAAACCTCGAAAATTTTGAAGTGTAAGCGAATTTTATTATGAAAATGGCAAATTGCGAGACAGACTCGGGCAAACAGGGTTCATTACCATTATTATTTTGACCACAATGCAATGGCAGCATCGAATTTACTTTATCTGTATCTTTAAAAAATTTAATTTTCTAGCTTCTGGATACTTAGAAGTATTAGTACTCAAACAGCGTTCTTTGAGGGTGTATTTACCATATTATGTTAAATTATTTTCATTTTAACAGCTGTTTTATTAATGATTATTTTTAGATAAGGCTAAAATTATACGTGAGTTCCAGATTTCGATAATTCCATTGACGTATACTCTAGACGGGGCGGACCGCGCGAAAAAATATCGCCAGTTTATGGGAGCAAAACCCCCTCCAGCGTCAGTAAGCTGTAAGCCTACGCAGTATTTCGCAGGAGTTTCGACATATGGCTCTACATTTTCTCGTATGAAGAAGGTTTACGTAAAATGTTCGGAAGGGCCTATCTTGACTATTATTATCAATTGATAATTCCCAGAAATATTTTCGTGTACTGGATCTCCTCTCAGACTGAGTGCCCAGCAGTGGGACATTAAAAAGGGGTTGAGATGATGATGCGTAAAAGAAACATTAATTCAAGGAGTCCCATATTCTGTATCTCGGTGTCTATCAAAGAATGGTAGCCACTGGAATATGTTTTTTATCCATTGAAAGTTAGCTATGAAATAAAAATAACATTTCCTTAGCAAAACTTCAATGGATGAAAAACATTTGCCAGTGGCTATCATTCTTTGATAGGCACCGAGTTACAGAATAGCTGATCTGTTTTGGCAATAAACGTAAAAGTGGATCATATGCAGAGTGGACTGACAATAATTAAGAGAGACAAGAAAGTCGCTTGTATTTCCGATTTATTCATTTATTAATTTTGCTAAATTGTCAATATCAGTCTGTTTAAAAATAACCGGCCAAGTGCGAGTCGGACTCATGCACCGAGGGTTCCATACTATAAAAGAAGTAAATAGAAAAAGAATCACTTTTGTTCATTAAATTTACGAGTATAATTTTCAAGTAGGTACATTTGTTGGCGAACCGCAAACCTAACTTTGTTTTCTTGTTGATATCAAAAAAGTATACTAGTAGAGTTGATTTTATTTATCCTGTAAAATATAGGTTAATATCTTCTGATCATAATTATTTCAGATTTTTCGATCGATAAACTTCGGAAATATGGGGGGGGACGGTATTTTTTTCGACATTTTATTCAATAAACCAAAAACTAAATAAAAATCGGTTTTAGAATGATAGATATGATACCCCACTCAATATTGTTATCTCATTTTGAAATGTTGACGACCCAGTTTTCCCCCCTTTTTAAATAAAATTAAAAACGATTTTCAATTTTTTATGATTGCATTGACGTTGGGTCACTATTGTCTATGACTATTACAAATTTTAGGTCGTTAGCTATTATAATTACTGAAATAATCGAGTGTGACAGACGGACAGACGGAGAAAGTCTCACCCTAAGGGTTCCATTTTTACCATTTCGGTATGGAACCCTAAAAGTATTATTGGAGTTTTTGAATTTCGAATCATCTTCTGCATCGGTCATCCCAAGTTTCCGCATCAAAAACTCAACTTTTAATATTTCGCCTGAAATAAAATAAATAAAAATGGAAACCAAATTCAATCTCTTTTTGCATCAACATTTGTATCTGTCCTTGGTAGCGCTTCGACAGTAAAACTGACCTTCGACCTTTCTTTATATCTTTAAAAATATTGAAGTAGATATATTGTAACAATAACGAAATTCAAAAATATATAGGAATGACATATCCGATCGACTAAATTGATCAAGTAATTTTTCGAAAACAACTGTCAATCTCATAAATATTTTGGATATCGTTCCATATCCTCGTTGTTACAGGATGAATAATCGACGGGTTTCTATAGCGATAGTAGGTAAGTGATTATATGACAAAACACTTGAATAGATACATGAAAGCTGGAAGGGCGCTCCAGAATTCAGTTCACTAGGATTCTTATCAGAAAACTGAACAAAAATCGTTTCGTGCAAGATGGTTTCATGTCAACCATGATTTCTATCTACTGTTCAGTGTTCATGGAATGCAAATCTTTATTTTGAACAGGCTCTTATTAAAAGTCAAAACCTTACCATCAGGTTCGGAAGACAGGTTTGAACCGAGAAGAACTAGCAAGAAAGTCGGCGCTTGCTCTTTTCAAGAATGTAATTAAAAATTATTACATATTATCTTTAAGATATCTCGTGAAGAGATGAAAGCATATCCCTATCATTCCAAGAAACTTGTCACTTAAAAAATCCTCAATGTATGGTAACTCTGATTTATAAGATGTTTCTTGACAGTGACTTAAAACCTGTGCAAAAATTAATCCAATTTCCCCGTTTCCATTGCCAAAACATAATTAAAAGGATTTCGTATAGAAATTAAACTCGTAGCCTGCCTATTTCGAATAGAAATTAGGAACACCAACTATGAATATAGTTTACATAATCAAGAGCGGTTTCGTATAGCGGGTACCTATCCGTTTAAGCTCTTGAATAGCTGGCTTCAAATATTTACATTCTGTTGGCTCCAACTCGGGCTCTCTAAAACATCTCTCGATATAGTTTGAGAGGAATTCACGCTGGGACGATCGATTATGAACATCAAAGTTCAGGTAAACGGGTCATAAGTATGTCTGAAAGATAAAAATAAACTTGGAGGAAAGGACATGGCCGAAACTTGTATGGAGCTGTGCCCTGGAAAAAAAATATTGATTACGCACCGCGCCTGTGCACGATGAATCAGCGGGCAACTGCCGGGCCCATCAGAGCAGGCCAGCGGATTCCCACAGGCAGCGGCGGTGGCGGGTCGAAAAGGGCCCGCCAAAAAGTTTTATTAGGCGTTTTGCACTGGGTTTAATCCCGCGGCACAGAGTGACTTACTACTAGGTACTTACCGGCGCATGGAGACAGCCAGCACGTGGAATCCGGGGAGTGTGTTCGTGTAGGATGAAATGTGGTGTGTGGTGCCTGCTGTGTTAAATGCAAATAGGAACACACTCGCCCTCCTTGAGGGATCTTTCGCGGCGGCGGTACGAATTCGCGGGTAGCGAAGCGGCTCCGCGGCGGCGTGATTTCCAGGTGGCGCGGGAGCACAAAAAACAGTATTCCGGATAGCCAAAGGGGCCCGCGGCGTTAGAATGACGCGGCGGACAACACAGCAAACGAAGTAGCACAAGAAATCGGGCTCGTAAGAAGGCGAGATGCGGCGTGGCGGGCGACTTCACGCGGGCGAACGCGGCACGCACAGTCAATCGACTCCGTCGGGATTTAGCACCGAACTGCGTACAGCAAGTGGCGGCGTGGCCGGCAAACAACACGCGGGCGACGCGGCACAAAATGGTACGCGATAAATAGCTCCGCATAAATAATAAGACGGCGAGATGCGGCGTGGCGGGCGACTTTACGCGGGCGAACGCGGCACACACACCGACCGACTCCGTCGGGATTTTGAACCGGACTGCGGCGAGCCCACGCGGCCGGGGCGCGCGCGGCGCTGGCCGCAAACCGCTCGCGGGAGAGGGGCGTGCAGGCCGTCGACGCGATAGGCCTAGCATAAACCGGAATGCTAGCGTAAAGCGCAAACACCCCCGCCAGTGGACCCAAGGATTTGGGGTCCACTAACCAATGGGCAAGCGGGATAAGGAAGAGACGGCTCGCTGCAAAACCGAATCTCCGACCATTACCTCGGCAACTCTGGGAACCCCATCGGATCCATATATCAATTTAAGAATGCGTCCACGACGCCAGCACAAAGGCAACAAATTAGACTCCTTAACTAGGACAAGATCACCAACCTTAGGTGGGTCGGTCTTGTCTGACCACTTAACGCGCTGCTGCAAAAGATGCAAATATTCTAAATTCCAACGATGCCAGAAATTTTGGGTCATCTGCTGTAGCAATTCGAAACGAGACAACCGTGAGACCTTCACGTCCCTGAAGGGGTACTCGGGCAGGGCGTTAAGGGGTTCACCAATTAGGAAATGACCGGGGGTTAAAACTTCCAGGTCATTGGGATCGGACGATAAGGGGCAGAGTGGCCGAGAATTGAGGACAGCCTCAATCTTACAAAAAACGGTAGCGAGCTCTTCAAAAGTCAAAATGGTTTCACCTATCACGCGTCGGAGATGCGTCTTTGAGACCTTGACGACGGCTTCAAAGATCTATCGGCACCCTTATAGTTGGTCCCACAATCCGATCGGATCAGGTGCGGATAACCTCGGCGTGAAACGAAGCGGCCTAGCGTGGCTACAAAGGCTTCGGTGCTGAGGGCACTCACCAGTTCTAAGTGTACGGCCTTGGTAGCCAGGCAAACAAAAACGCAAAGGTAGGCCTTGAGGGAACGAGCATTGCGGAGGCTGGAGCTCTTGACGAAGAACGGCCCCGCAAAATCCGTCCCGACCGCCGAAAAAGGGCGCGAGGCCACGACACGGTCGGTGGGGAGGTCCCCCATAATGGGCTGCATGGTGCTGGCCTTCAGGCGGTAGCACGGAATGCACTTAAAAATGACGCTTCGGATGGAGCGTCGTCCCGATAAAATCCAAAATTCGCGCTGCAATATGGCCGAAAGGGCGTTGCAGCCAGCGTGGGCATTTTTGACGTGGTAATGCGTCACCAACAATTTTACAAAAGCGCTATTGTTCGGAAGCAATAAGGGATGACGTGCCCCATAGGGTAAGTCAGAATTCCGGAGGCGTCCACCAACGCGTATCAATCCGGTGTCATCCAGGAAGAGGTTTAAGCGGGCGAGCGAGCCTTTCAAAGGTAAACCTCGCTTCAGTGTCTCAATAGCGGACTCAAAATGCTCCAGTTGAACCAAACGTATCCAAAAGGTCCGGGCCTCCTGTCTCTCCAGGGGCGACAAGACCGGGTTCGACATTTTGTCGCGTGGGTTCCGAGCGTTGTGGGTGAAGCGCTGAATCCAAGCCGTCACCCCAATCAATTTATCAAGGGAACTGTAGCGTTCCTGAAGATAGCTCAGCGAATTGGCTGGCTTATCTTCCACAACTCCGACTCGCAAGCCAGGTAACACATCGGGCTCGGAGAACCTACTCTGAGGCCAGGCGGACTCATTCCGAGTCAGCCAGTCAGGGCCCCACCAAAGAGAGTGGTTGACAAGGTCGGAAGCTTCACATCCGCGGGAAGCACAATCTGCAGGGTTCAGGTCCCCTGGCACATGTCTCCAGGTCAACGGGGTTTCCGAATTCTGGATTTGGGAAACCCGGTTGGCAACAAAGACTTCCAAGTTGTGGGGAGCGGCTCGCAACCAACAAAGGACAATTTCGCTGTCCGACCAGGCGTACACGTCCGTCAGGTCAACAATCGATAGGAGGGACGTACGCACATGGTTGAGAAGGCGCACCAAAAGAGCGGCTCCAGACAACTCCAATTTGGGTATCGTCAAGCGTGACCGAATTGGGGCCACTTTACTTTTCGCCAAGACAAGGTGGGTTGCGACCTCGCCGGTGTCACTGACAGTTCGCAAATAGACCACGGCTGCGTACCCTTTTTCGGACGCATCACAAAAGCCGTGGAGACTGGCGTGGCACCTTCCGGGCGGTAGGAAGCAACGAGGCATCGAAATCCGATTAACATTCGGAAGTGAGGCCACGAGGGAGAGCCACTCCAGTAGCCTGAGACCCTAACCTCCCTGAGGCAGTCGACAAAAGTATGGTCTGGCATACGGACTGCTGTAGATCCAAAGTCTCAGGGGAGGTGGCTAGGTGGCAGCTAGGGTGGCGGACACCTAGTGCGACGCGCTTTCACCAGCGGGAGCCCGCTGACGGGGGTACTCCGGCTGGGGCGCTGCTAGAGAGGGGGAGGGTACCCAACGTGGGGACCATCCGGCATAACCAACCCGGGGTCGCACCATGCGGCTAGCATCCGGGGCGTGGTAGGGGGCGCCTCGACCTAGCACGGGTGGATGGCGCTCCAGTTGCGTCCACACATGGAGGGGAGGCAAAAACCTAGACGGTTCGACGCTCATTTGAGCGGCCGTCAGACACCCGTCATAAAAATGCGAGGGGGGTGTGACCCTCCCCTGGGGGGGTGAAGCCCCACCGCCCCTAGGGCGCTGGTAATCAGCAGGGGACCGTTCACCCATTTGGGGCCGCACCATGCGGCTAACGTCCGGCACCCGGTAGGGATCGCCTCGACCTATGGTGGGAGGATGGCGCTCCAGTCGCGGCCACTCGTGTAGTGGCGGCGAGAACCGACGCGGGACGACGCCCAATGGGGCGGACGCGATATCCCCGTCGTGATGACGCGAGGGGTATGTGACCGTGACGCGGGGGGTGAAACCCTCCTCCGGGGGGCGGAACCCCTACCTCCACTAGGAGGTTGGTGGTCCACCGGAGAACGCCTAACGGGGCTGGCCGGGTGGCCAGGACTAGCGCCCCCGCCCATGGGGGGGTGCGCGATCGAGCGCCCCCGCCCATGGGGGGGGTGCGCGACCCAACGTCCCGGCGACCGGAACCACTCCGGTTAGCGCACAAGAGGGCCGAATGGGCACCGCCGCAATGTGGGCAGGGCCGCTGGCGCGGGCAGTCTCTTACGAGATGCTGGCCCAGGCACGAGAAGCACCACTGGCGTGTCGACACGTATTCTCTCCGGGCCGCAACCGGTTTGGCCAGGAAGTGCGGACACGAGGAGACCTGGTGGCCGGGGTGCCGACAATAGGCACAGGGGGGGGCTTCGTTGCCACGGCCCCGCTGTACTGCGACACCCGGCGACCTTCTCTGGCGTCGGCTCCACGGCCTCGCCGGTTGGGGCCGGTCCCCGTCGAAGGGCCAGTCCTTGCCCCACCCCCTCGGACATGCTCGGACCTCCCAGGGGCCACTCGAGGGCCGGTAACTCCAGAGTTATCGGCCTGGAGGCACTCCTGCTCCAGAAACTTCAGGAGGTCGGAGAAAGGGGGCAGGTAGGTTGCACCGTCCCCTCCGAAGCGCTGCTCGAAGCGGAGCTTAAGCTCCGACGGCAGGCGGGAGAGCACTATGTGCAACAACAAGAAGGACCACTGGTCGACGGGGAGATCCAATCGACGGAGAGCGTTGGTGGCCACAATGCAGGGGTTTAGCAAGGCCTCTCTGAGGCCGGCCACCCCGGTGACGGCGGGCAAGGCGAGTAGCTGGGCTACATGTGCGTCGGCCAACCGGCGCACATTTTCGTAGCGCCTGGCCAGCAATTCCCGGGCCGTGGTGTAGCTCTCCTCCGAGAGGTCGAGGTGCCGCACCAAATCCAGGGCCTCGCCCTGTAGCGAAGACAGTAAGTATGTCAGCTTCTGGGTGGGGGACAGGTCCTTCCTGGCGTGGACCAGACTGTCAAATAACGCCAGGAAGCCCATCCACTCTTGAAGCTGCCCACCGAATTTGGGCAGCTCGATCGTGGGCAGTTTCCCGAGTAATGCCGGCTGTGTGGGCGGTCGGCTGGGGGAGTCCCTAAAAGCGCCACTTCGACGCCTTTCATCAGCGGCGGTCCGGATCCCATGGGCGGCCTCCACCACCGAGTCCAACAGTTCGAAGAACTGGTCGTAATCGGCTTGAGCCGTCCTCAGTACCTCCTGTTCGGGACCGAGGGTGAGCAGGTCTTGGAAGGCCTGCTCCACAGAGGCCTGCCGAGTCCGCACCTGGTCCGCTCGGTGTAATAGGGCGGCGGATCTATCTTCGCGGCCTATCAAACCCGCGGCGGACGTCGCCCAGCGAAGCTCAGACTGTATCTGTACAGCTAGCTTTTTTATGTTCGCGGACATTCTAACAAATTAAATGTAAACAAAATGTAAAAATAAAGCAACAATAATAAATTGAAAAGGCGGCCGGCAAGTCGGCGGGCGGCGCGAGTGCAAGCAATAATAAAATTAAAGCAATAGTAAACAAGTCGTATCGCGGTCGTACCGTAGTCGCAATGAACAAAGCGGCGCGACCGTAGTAGATACGCGTGTTAAATTACGGCGAGCGGGCGGTACCGGCACGCAAGCAAAACTTAAAATAAAGATTAAACTTATAATTATAATAAGCGGAACGCGGCCGAAACGCGGCGTTAACGCAGCGGAACTGGCGGCGATTGCGGAATTTCCGCTAACAGCGCGGCGAACGACACGGCGCGTGGCGGAAAGCGGGATTTATGCCAGCGGCGCAGAAAACGAACGGCGCGGCGGGCAAAACCAGCGCAAAACGCAAAGCGAGGTGTAGACAAACCACGCTCTGCTACCAATAATGATTACGCACCGCGCCTGTGCACGATGAATCAGCGGGCAACTGCCGGGCCCATCAGAGCAGGCCAGCGGATTCCCACAGGCAGCGGCGGTGGCGGGTCGAAAAGGGCCCGCCAAAAAGTTTTATTAGGCGTTTTGCACTGGGTTTAATCCCGCGGCACAGAGTGACTTACTACTAGGTACTTACCGGCGCATGGAGACAGCCAGCACGTGGAATCCGGGGAGTGTGTTCGTGTAGGATGAAATGTGGTGTGTGGTGCCTGCTGTGTTAAATGCAAATAGGAACACACTCGCCCTCCTTGAGGGATCTTTCGCGGCGGCGGTACGAATTCGCGGGTAGCGAAGCGGCTCCGCGGCGGCGTGATTTCCAGGTGGCGCGGGAGCACAAAAAACAGTATTCCGGATAGCCAAAGGGGCCCGCGGCGTTAGAATGACGCGGCGGACAACACAGCAAACGAAGTAGCACAAGAAATCGGGCTCGTAAGAAGGCGAGATGCGGCGTGGCGGGCGACTTCACGCGGGCGAACGCGGCACGCACAGTCAATCGACTCCGTCGGGATTTAGCACCGAACTGCGTACAGCAAGTGGCGGCGTGGCCGGCAAACAACACGCGGGCGACGCGGCACAAAATGGTACGCGATAAATAGCTCCGCATAAATAATAAGACGGCGAGATGCGGCGTGGCGGGCGACTTTACGCGGGCGAACGCGGCACACACACCGACCGACTCCGTCGGGATTTTGAACCGGACTGCGGCGAGCCCACGCGGCCGGGGCGCGCGCGGCGCTGGCCGCAAACCGCTCGCGGGAGAGGGGCGTGCAGGCCGTCGACGCGATAGGCCTAGCATAAACCGGAATGCTAGCGTAAAGCGCAAACAAATATTCATGGCCATCGACAAAACAGTACGTCATATTAAAGCTTATAATTATGTTTTTACAATCGTTTAGTTTTTATGATCAGAAAACTAGCGAGAGACATAATATCAGCATAACAACTTGCAACAAAATGTGCATATATATTTTAACTAGTAGGGCGCGTGGGTGCGCGGGCCACATGTGGCCCGCGTGCAGTCTTCCCGCCCATAACGGTATCGCCGTCCGTAAGCTGAAAAAATAACCAAGGAACACTGTCATGGTTTTAAAGATAGTTAAGGGCAGTTCGAACAAAAAAATACGCTGAACCTCATTGGATGAGGTTCAGCGTATTTTTTGTTCGAACAGCCCTTAACTATCTTTAAAACCATGACAGTGCTCCTCAATCATCATCCAAATCCTAGATCATTGTCTCTTCTCATAGTAAGTATATTTTCCAAGGAAAGATAAATTCCGCCACAGTGAATTATTTTCCATGCACCCCGTAGAACTTGAGATCCTGATCACCTCTTGCTAAGAAACCACTCTCTTATCTTTTATACTTTCCGAGATAGAACATGAAATTTGTATGGCGGCCATCTTGAATCCGCCATTTTGAATTTTTTTCAGCTAACTGCCAATTGGATGACGTTTCGAGTTACATTTGGTCGAGCACCCCCCACCTATCTTCGATACCCTGGCTGTGCTCTTCACCCGTCTCCGAAATCCTCAATCATCAGCTTTCTCCATATTTTTCTCTAGTAACTCTCCGAAAAACCGCATCACAACCTTGCATAATTACCAACTGTTAGTCTCTTCAAAATTCCCTATACATTTTCTATGGAAAAAAAAAAATCCGCCATATTGGATTTTTTTTCTAGCCATCTAATAGATCTTTGGGTCCTGATCATTTCTTGTCAAGAAACCTTTCTCCCATCTTTTATACTTTCCGAGATATTGGCGAAATTCGTTTGGCCGCCATTTTGAATCCGCCATTTTGAAAATTTTTTCAGCTCACTGCCAATTGGATGACATTTCAAATGACATTTGGTCGAGCACCCCCACCTATTTTCAATACCCTCCCCGTGCTCTTCACCCGTCTTCGAAATCCTCAATCATCAGCTCTCTCCGTATTTTTCCTCCGAATGAATTTTTCCCTTCTATACGAAATGGTCATTGAAAAAAAAATTTTTCATACAAAATTGTTCAGGAGAGGTGATCAATGAGTCAGTGAGTGAATCAGCACAAGCAGCTATATATATAGTAATAGTAATAACCGATTACTCGAAGACGCGTGGACCGATTTGAAAAATTCTTTTTTTGTTTCCAGATGGTCCCATTTTAATCAGGTCAGGATCTGATGATGGGATCCTGGAGAAATCGAAGGAACTCTTCAAATTTTATATGGACATTTGAAACAATTTGAGTATTATTTGAAAGAGAAATATTTTCCAACTTGTCCTATGGTCATCAGGTCAGGATCTGATCATGGGATCTTGGTGAAATCGACGGAATTCTTCAAATTTTGCTAGTAATACTTGAAACGAATTGGATATTTTTTAAAGTTACTGGTGCATTTGCTAGCAGATACTGATTTGATGACTAAAGTCATCAAGTCAGGGTCTGATGATGGGATCTTGGTGTAATCAAGGGAACTCTTCAGATTTTGCTAGTATACTTGAAGCGAGTTGGGTATTTTTTATAGTTACTGGTGCATTTGCTAGCAGATACTGATTTGATGACTAAAGTCATCAAGTCAGGGTCTGATGATGGGATCTTGCTGAAATTGAAGGATCTCTTCAGATTTTATGAACACACCTCAAGCGATTTGGGTATTTTTACAACGCCTTGTGCATTTTATTGTTTTCCACTAAAAAGGTAAAAATAAAAATGGGAAATGCTTTCCAAAAAACCAACTTCAAATGCCCACTACAAAGAGTGAAATAATTTTTAATGTAGGTATCTACACCAATTCGAAGTCGGGCGATTGTCTATGACTTCGTCATTTCTTCGCACATCAAGTAAGTAAGAAGAACTATTAGGGATTGTATGAAACATTGCCCGACTTCGAATTGGTGTAGGTACCTACATTAAAAATTATTTCACTCTTTGTAGTGGCATTTGAAGTTGGTTTTTTGGAAAGCATTTCCCGTTTTTTTGTACACCGAATCCGAAAGTATGTATTAGTAAATAATTAAATAATTAATTTTTTTCCGTAAACAACAGATTTTTCTCAATTTTTAAGCTAATGTACAATACCTAGCCCAATTTGAAATATCTCCTTTTTCAATCATATAACAGCCAAGAAGTTTGAAAATAGGCGGTGATACACATTCATGCCTCATGCAGAGAGCACGTTAAACTGTCAGTCTTGCGCCTGATCTTTCTCGCCAGAAGAAGAAAGAGGGGTGCACTTGTGTTTGTGGTTTTGCACACACTTATCAAGTTTCATTCATTTTCATCAATCGCTGGATCCATTTGGTTGGATATTCTCGAAGCATGCATGATATAAATCCTGTATTATCCTTGATGCACATCGACGGATGTTCCCCAAATGGATAATACCTTTACCGAATATATAATACGAAATTATTCTTAGAGCAATGATTTGACCTCTGCCTCTCATAAGGAGGTCGCGGCCCGCGGGTTCGAATCCTGGGCACGCACCTCTGACTTTTCCGAGTTACGTGCGTTTTTAGGAAACTAAAATATCACTTGCTTAGCGGTAAAGGAAAACATCGTGAGGAAACCTGTATGCCTGAGAGTTCATAAAAATGTTCTCGAAGGTGTGTGAAGCCCGCCAACCTATATGGCCAAACCCCTCTCAGTCTGAGAGGAAACCCATGCCCAGAAGTGGGACATAAAAGGGGTTGAGATGATGAGATGATGATGAGAAATAATACTTAATATTTCTGTAAAGATTTTAACCACGGTCGCTAAAATCCATCTGGGAAACACCCGGGATAATCCGTCAATATGCATCGAGGGAAATACGGGATTTGTACGGGATATGATATCCATTGAAATAATTGCAAGCTTCAACAATAATATCATGTATATTCAAGAAAATCCCACGAAATGAATCCAGCAATGGCTGATAAATGATAATGCATGAAATGTGTTCCGGGTTGCATTGGTAGAATGAAACTGCAATTGCGTATGAACTATGAATGTATGTATGCAAAGAGACGGTATTGATATAAATTGGAAATTCATAAAGTATCGATTTGAATGGCAAATGCCATGAAATTAAGTACAGTTGGGTATTTTTTGTTAATTAAAAATTGGGAAAAACTTTTTCTGCAATTGTCATATACAGAAGTGTGTTTGGCAGAGATTGTTTAAAAAGGATTGTTTTAGAAGAAAAGGTTTGACGACCTCTCTAGCGCAGTGACGCGCGCTCAGATTCGAATGGGAGGTCGCTGGTTCGATTTCCGCCGCGGAGTCTACTTTAATTTTAAATTTGATATTTTATAAATTGCCTTAAGTCTGGTGAGGCTTCGGTTGTGGCTAGTGACCACCCAACCATCAAACATACACCTGTGCGATGCTGTGTAGAAACCGTTAGGGGTGAGTTACTTACCCCATCCAAGTAACTGCGTATAACGTCTTCGGCTGCGTCATCACAAAAAAGTAAAATATTTTCGGTCTAAAAGGGTCACATGACCAATGATAGATGCCAAATAATTTCAAGAATTAATAGAAGCCCAATAAATGTATAATTGTAATATGATAACAACATTCCTCGAACATCGCTTCGCATAATGCGACAGTGATGAATGTTAGGTAACATACCATTAAGTACTTCCTTAACAGAAGTGGAAAACACTAGCTGACCCTCTATCATGGATGGATCGACGATCATATATTGATAAACTGTTCGCAGGGCCTATTACGCCAATAACCACAAAGCAACGACACCCAACAAGCGTAACGGACTTTCTAGAAACAAATTAAACTAATTTCCTCTTCTGTTTGGTGTCGTACTTAACAGTACAGACACGGTTTGGAGTGAGAAGTAATGCAGACATAAATTTTCGTAATGCTCTAACAGCGATCTATCGAGATCTGTCTAGCCCAGCTCTGTAGGTAAGTCAAATAGCTAGGTCAAACTTGAACCTGTTTATTCAAATAAACATTTTACTTTTTAGCGGTTCATTTGTCGCTCCTCAATACTTTAATACCTAATCAACCAATATAATATTTACTTTAAATGTTCGTTTATTTACTTTAAATAAAAAGACTCGATTTTCGTGGGACACTCGGTAAAAACAAAATTTAGAATGACATCTAACTAAATTTTGCAGAAGATTTTATAGTAATTAATTAGAAGTAAAGTAACCTATAACGATTTCTATACACCATCGCGCCGGAATCGTTTGGCATCTTTGCTGGTATGGTGGTAGCTAGCCATGACAAAATTATCCCATTCTGATTGCCTAATAAAAACGTATTCATCATTATTACTTACACAATCAAGGGACAGACCCAATTTGGAAATTTTAATATTCTAAAATAATCCTAGGTGAAATCGAACCCGCGACCGCGACCGCGGCTTGAATCCAAACGCGCACTATAGGGCAAAGAAGATCGTCAAATCGTCAAAACTCAATTTTTATTTCAAAGCATAATTTTTATTTCAAACGTTTGCGACAGGTAAAAATAATAAGCCTTGAAATTCTGAAGCGCAGTTTAAGACTAATATCCTCTGAGACACTCAATGGAATGAGAATTTTGCTAGAGAAATCATTTTTTTTTACTCAAGGTAAATTCTTGTCGTCTCCGTGAAAAGTTGATGTTATAATGGAAAAAATTACGTTCATTATTTTTACTTTACAGTCGCGACAATTTTAGTGATGACAGTTAAAAGTATCGATATATCGAAATCGAATTCGTTAATTTTGTTAATTATTGTTTAGTCTTACTGATAAGACGGTTATATCGATAAAAGTACGGTGAAAGAAGTACTACTACACTTCTTAAGAAAAGAATAGCTTATTATGTTTGTATGTGTAATTGAACAATCACAAATAATCACTTGCCTTTATAAAAGGAAACAACCGACCTGTGAATTCTCAATAACATTATCACAGTTGTGTGTAACCTGCCAATTTGCATTGTAGTAGTATAGTAAGTCAAAGCTCTCAGTATTCTCTGCCAAGAGTGAAGAGGTCAACCAACAGTGAGTTTTAGGGTAAAAGCCTCTCTTTACCATTCCCAGTGTAGCAAGAGAACAAAGAGTCTTGACTTTTTAAATTAATTTTTAAAAAATTTAAATCAGTTTTATAATTAGACAGCTTTACGGAAGTAGCAGTATAAAAGAAGGCTATCTAATTTTAAAAATTCTTGCAACAATAGTTCCACAAGTTCGCCCACAGGAAATTTGGGTCAAACTGAATTTCGGGTTCAGGGCTTCTTCAAGCGAATGTACAAGTCTTACCGCGAGCTCTCAAACTGCGAAAGTTTCTTCAAATCAGGGCAATTTTGATTTGAAATGTACACTTACGAATAAACAGAAAATTAACTTTTTAATAATTACTATACCGAGGCCGGTTACTCAGAACACCAATATTATTATATCAACACCTTTTTACGGCCTACAACTAGGCACGTTCTTCTACAGCGTTAAAAAAATAGCAAATCGTCCTCGGAACTTACTTGTTAACATTAAAACTTTTGTTTTATGACTCTCTTTTTTACTCGATATTTTGAGAAACAGCATCAGAGTTATTTCAGAAATAACATAATATAATTGTATGAAATAAGTTTTGTAAAAGTCGTAAAATAATTATAGTTGTCAGTTTTAATGTAAACAACTACAGGCTGAGACCGATTTGGTATTTTTTATACCCTGATGTATAATTAAATTCATTAGAGCATAGCCCAGCTCGCTAGCTAAATGCGGATTGGTAGATTTCACACACCTTTGGGAAAATCGTGGAGAAATCTCAGGCATGCTTTTTACCTTCTAACTTCGTAAAGTTTACTTAAACGCTAAGTAAGTGATATTTAGAACAAATATTTAGAACAAGTCAAAAAAATTGAATATTACCTTTGTTTGACTTAAAAATACGGGTATCGCTACCAGCTGTTTCCTTTAGATTTGTCTATGCCTTTTTTGGCTCTAGGTTAAGTAAGATGTCGAGTTGTTCGGATATCAATAAAATATATTTGAGGGACATGAGACATCTAGTTTTATTTAAAAAAATAAAATATAGTTACCAAAAACATGCAATCGGGCTGCATGACAGTTTTTATTCCTAAAAAAAAGACAGAAAACTTAACGCAGTCTCCATCATATAGATACGATTTGCAGGTAAGCAATGTTCTATTTACATTACTAATTCCGAAAACATCTAAAAGAAAATAATATAAGTAGGCATTTCCACATTCCCAATGCGTATTTACATTACCTCTAAAATGCGTTTGAATAAACAATTCAAACAGAGCAATTATATTCATTGAAACTGTACAGAACTCTTCACTGTACATTCGTGTACAAACAGCGGTTCAATAAAATATCGCAAAGCACAAACCTTATGCCGCCAACGTTCAAAATTATTCGGTTCTCCCCATCCATCACTGCTCAGAGTCGAATCATCGACATTTGACTTTCACAGCACTATTGCACTTTAAATTTCGAACACGCACACAAGCATAATCACAACTTTTTTTTCACGAATCTTGTAACTTATTTTTCCCCACGTGTTCTGGGATCCCGCGAGTTTGGACACGTCCGTTCCCGACGGTGGTCCAGAGAACACTGAAGCTGGGAGTCGGGAGATGAGATCCACCCCCCACCTGTAGGCAACGCACTGCAGTTACCCTTTGCGCCTTTTACGTTGATAGAGCCAAGCTTTCCAGTGTGGGGACACACTCTACACATCCCACTCCCATAGTTTAAATCAACTGCATATTTAATATAATTAATCGTCGGCAAGGAATCGTTAACACGGGCAAAATTGCTCAGTTTAGAACACCGACGCAAGGTTGCCTGTTTAGCGGTGTCTTACACGATATACTTTGGAGAGTGTGCTCAAGAACTCCTCAATCTAGTACCTCCTTCACCTTTCTACCATAGAACCGCAAGACGCCGGGAGAAGTGGCATCCTTATGTGGTTGATGTCCAGCAAGCTCGAACGAAACGATTTTCTTCCACGTTTCTGATACGCACCCTTCCAGCTTCCGTGTTCCCAACCAAGTACAACCTGGGTACCTTCAACAGAAGAGTGAATAGGCATTTTCTAGGCAAGCGCGCTCCATCCTAGACCTCATCATTTCTGTCCATCAGATATGATTGTAGTCAAGCGCAAGCCTATCTATAATAATAAAAAAAAAGAATTTTCTAAAACTAGAATCGCTACTTTTTATGTTGATTAGTGTGGATTGCGCATTAAGAATATTAGTAACAATTCGATTTCTTGCCGTAGCGTAGCCTTGGGGTTAAGACTTCCTCATATTCGGAGGTTCATAGTTCGAACCCCAGGCCGGACATTTCAAAGGTATTGTGGCAATTACTTTAATAAAATAAACATCACTTGAGTTTCCTGAAATTTTTCTAAAATATGGTTTTTTCAAATAACATAACGGCCATTGGCCAGCTAAGTCTAATTAATCCCTCTTATTCTTAGAGAAAACCAGTTGCCAGTGACCAGAAAATTACAAAACACAGTTTTTTTTAAATAATGAGCAGTACCGAGTTTTCCGTTCTTCTCGAAGGAAAACGGCTTTCCGAACTGGGCTGTAGAATCTGACATTTCATAAGTGTAAGTAAACATAATAATTATGTGAAAGAATAAATTTTATAAATAATGGATTTTTTTACACTTTTTTTTACACAAGTATACAAGTTAGTACTTGACTGCGATCTCACTTGATGGTAAGTGGTGATGCAGCCGAAGATGTTAACGTACTAACTTGGAAGAGGTAAGTAAAGTCACCCCCAACGGTTTCTAAACAGCATAGCACCGGAACGATAAATTTGATTAGCCGTGGGCCGTTACAGGAACTAGAGAGGCGTAAAATCGTTGAGTCAGGTTTCTAAAGTGTGTCCCCATCTTAAGAGTTTTTCCTCGATGGCGAAGTTTTTCATATTACGAGAACTATTCGATCTGTTGTGAAAGTATGCAGCACATTTATCATTATATTCGCCAAGTTTTTCATTATAGGATTATTTGCCAAGTTTATTATTATAGATTGTTTTGTGTGTGAGAATTTCTATTATTCAAACACTTTGCCCTAGATTTGTTTGCGATATATAAATTATAAATATTATCATCTCCTTCGGTCCTAACCAATGCAATTGATTGCACTACTTTTCGAATAAGGCGGTAGATTTTTGCCTGTTTAGGCCAATTTTCAGGCGCAGAAAAGTTAAAACATGAAAAAAAATCTGTTTTGCTAGATGTTTCAACTACGCCACTCCTACCTTGGCAAACAGCAAAACATCCGAATGAAATTAAAGAGATGTCTACTGTGTTAAATTAAATGAAAGCACTCATGTAAATTAATACGAGTACATGGCCTTGTGGTTGCCACCGTGACATGATATACGGATAAGACTTTAATGTATTTTACATTTATTGTTTATTTGTTTGTTTGTTGCATATTGCATGGCAGGAGAATTGCTCAAAATTACTGCTCTCCAATACCTTCGTTTTGATACCCATATTGTGATAGTTGAAGAAAAAAATATGTTTTTCACTTTTGAAAATGGCGCCTCACATCCGCCATATTGATTTTTTCTAAAAATAAATATAACCTTTGTTACTCGGGAGGATCCAAGGATTCTAATGACACCTCATATGTCCAAATCTGTTCAGCCGTTCAGAAGTTATGGTGGAATAAAGAAACATCACATACATACATACATACATACATACATACATGAATCCTAAAAACATTACACTCCTTTTTTTGAGCAGTCGTGTAAAAAGAGGATTTTTTTAATCTTTAGGTTTCTAACTTATATCCTCAAATGTGTGCAAAGCCTACCAACCCGCATTTTTCCAGTATAGTAAGCCATGACAAAACCCCTATCATTTCTCTCAAGTGACATGAGAGAGATATTAACTTCTCACGTGTCACTTATACAAGTTTTTCATTTTGTCGTAGCAAATAATGCTACGCGATGCTACGAGAATAAAGGAGCTACGAACTCAAAGGGGATCCTTATTTGATTAGTTTAATGAATCGTAAATAAAAATTACTAAAGGCAGCCATATCCAATCAATATAAAATATAAAATTATGTTTGTAGTGTACACAAGTATAAGTTTGCATTTACTTTCCGCGCAACCTCGAAAACCGCGAAGAGAATAAGAACCTGGCCCCGTGTATGCAATTTTTATTAAAACAGAATACAAATAACAGCTTCGCTTTCAAGATGCAGCTTTTATCATGAGGTTTATAATGTGTGGAGGTATGTAAACGGGGTTTGCAGTTGTTTTCAATGCTTTCCACAACTATTGCAGCTAAGAGAATATAAATGCAGCTCGTGGTAGTTTGAATCCAAAAAGCTTTGTTTGTGTTGGATATTAAGATAGAGAACAACTGTAAGAGTTTCCAGTTAAATCGAATTTCCCACAGGAATTTCCATCCAAATGTAGATTTGCTTTTAGATACGAGTAAAACCATTACAAGTTTTGACTTCATAGCACAGTAAGCGCACTGTGTTTTAGTGGGAAGTCCGGTGTTCTATTCCCCCCTGCCCCTGTTTTTTGCTGTTAAAAAATTTTAATAGCGAAAGAAGGACGCAATTTTTACTGACCATACCTGCAGCCATTTGACATTTTCCTGATCGTCCCAGAAAACTGTTAATCGCTCAAATGGATTATTGGATATGTCATTCTCATACATGGAAAAATCGTCTCATAATCGGGAATGATCCCATACCGGGAAAGTCGATGGTTCACTTCAGTTTATTTTTTTTTGCGAATTTCAATTTATTAAGTATAATAGTACATTGTGATACAAGGGTGGAAAGTAGGTTTTTGCAAACGAGCTGTCATTAACAAGCCCGAGCCGAAGGCGAGGGTTTTTAATGTCACGAGTTTGCAAAAACCTATACACCCGTGTATCACACGACGTTTTTCAATACAGTTGGTAGAATTAGTAAAAAAACAAATTAAAGAGATAATCTTGTTTGGTTTTTACCTTAAATAAAATATCGAAGATCGAAATCGAAGGCGATTTCGAATTCGCAATCGAAAAGATAAAAGATAAAAATTAAAAGATAAAAGATAAAAGATAAAAAGATAAAAATATAAAAAGATATAAATATAAAAGATAAAAAGATTAAAAGATTAAAAGATAAAAGATAAAAGATAAAAGATAAAAGATAAAAGATAAAAGATAAAAGATAAAAGATAAAAGATAAAAGATAAAAGATAAAAGATAAAAGATAAAAGATAAAAGATAAAAGATAAAAGATAAAATATAAAAGATAAAAGATAAAATATAAAAGATAAAAGATAAAAGATAAAAGATAAAAGATAAAAGATAAAAGATAAAAGATAAAAGATAAAAGATAAAAGATAAAAGATAAAAGATAAAAGATAAAAGATAAAAGATAAAAGATAAAAGATAAAAGATAAAAGATAAAAGATAAAAGATAAAAGATAAAAGATAAAAGATAAAAGATAAAAGATAAAAGATAAAAGATAAAAGATAAAAGATAAAAGATAAAAGGTAAAAGATAAAAGAAAACGAAAAAAAAAATTCCTTCTGTGTCCCATCCCAATGTCCATCCCATTTTATTGTACAATGAAAACTCCTTGGTATCAAACGTTTTGCAAAAGTAATGATCGAGCTTGTAAAAGTAAGTTACGACCACGAAAAAGAAAGATGCCTGTGCGTAAGATTTAACTTTCGAATACTAATGACAGCCTCTGAAAGTGCGCCATACCATACAACTGTATTGAAAAATTTATTAAGGCTTTGCATAAACCATAACATACGAAGCTGCGGAAAATCCTAGTTATAGATAGGTGTGTATATCTTGCGGTATGAAGGGTATCGTTTATCAACTAAAAACTCTACCACGTAGACTATCTCTATGACTAAAACAAATGTTTTATTTTATTTTATCATAGATAATAATATTAGTACACACACCTACAGCCAAAATACATTGAGATAAGAATATTGAAACAATGGCGAGGTGGCCTAGTTTCGCAGACACTTGAAGCCATGCGACAATTTAGAAAATTAGGGAACTACAAACAGAAATGTTGAATTTACATACAAAAGACGGATTTTGCGAAACGGCAAGTGCAATTTGCACTCGCGCTCGGGAGGTTCCGTACTAACAAATTAGTCGAATCGTCTAACTGCTCGCACAGAGCGCAGAAATCTTTTGTGGGGTTCAGTATATACGCTTTTATAAAATGAGCTCGAAGCAGCTTGTACATCTTCATAAAAATCTATCAATCCAATCACATTTTAAGTCATTCAATGATTTTCTAAACGACACACAGAGAATTAAATCGTTAAATCTTTGACGACAAGGGATATTTAAAACTATTTGTTTCCAATATTCCTTGTATGCTTTCGTCTACTCATGTGACACCGTATAATTATAGACTGATATATTTTATTAATGTACCTAACAAAAAAAGGCGTGCCGAGTTTCTTGCCAATTTCTCTCGGTGCAAAACTTATCTTTCAAACAAGGCGGTAGAGTCTGTCATAATATCATTAGAGAGTAATGCTCGTTTTCACCAACATTTTAAGAGACATTTAAGCCCTTTGGTGACAGTTGTTGTAAGTGAAAACTGTTATAATATTACGACCTATATACTAATACTAGCTGACCTGGCAAACGTTGTTTTGCCCTTAAGGATATAAAAAAGTAGATAAATTGAGATTTAATCTATCCTATCTTTTAAGTTAGAGCAAACTGCACCCTGTTTGCGAATTTTATTAAAATCGGTTAAGTGGTTTAGGAGTCCATTGAGGACAAACATTGTGACACGAGATTTCGACCATAATTATGAAGAGTACTTATCCATCATAAGACCAATATAAAACAGTAACAATATAATTTCAACCTTTTTCGTGTAATTTTTGTTAAGTAACTTTTACATTTTCTGCAGTAGTACAGATTAGTCTATTGTATGTTCAAATATATTAAACTGTATCAATACTAGATAAGAAGATAAATCGTTGATGTTTTGGACGCATTGTTATTACTTATCACTCACAGATACTGATAGCGGGTGTGTCGAAATCATCGCTTTCTGATTTTTCTCCCGAATTGAAAATACTGTAGTTAAATTAATGCCCCATGATTGATCAAGGTCCTACTTGGTTTGAGAGCGGCAAAGGAACAAATTTACAAGTTGAAATTAATTTAGAATTTGTAGTAATTTGAAATCTGAAGTGTACCAAATCGACTCTTCAATGAATATTCATTTAAAAATGGGTACAAAATTAGTGTTTCTCAGGCTTTTATCTAATTCAGATTTAGCTTTTAGATTTATTTATTTATTTATACATTGCATCATGTGTACCAGTACAAGCAATACAGTGCACATAAAACCCTGTTAGGGCACAGCAATACATCACAATTTTTATACATTTATTCAAAAACATAAAACCTTCCCAATGATTTCAATAACACCTAAAAAAAAATTTTTGTAATCTCAAAAAAGAAGTCTTTGAATTATCTCAAGAGATTGATAAATAAGATAAAATTCCACAAAACAGTCAATGTTAGTATGCGTTTGACTTCTGAACGATTTTGATATAAAAATACACGCAAAATAAGTTTTTATCTGAATTTTATTTTAATAAACTAGTAAGAGTTCAGTATGTATAGGCTAGCTGTAGTGGCAACGATGTTGGTGGTAGCAGCGTGTTGGCCGCAAATGTTTGAAACCAAGACCTTCAAAGTTGGGATTGAATATCATGGTATGTACTCGTATAATGTACAGTATGTTATGGGTTCTCTATTTTCCATGAAAAGGTTATGTTCAAAATTAACATTAAAAGAAGGTACTACGAGTAATGTTATTGTCGGCTCTTCTCAATGCAGGACACGTTTACCTAATGTTTTTGGCTGAGATTTTGCGGAATAATTATACCCTGGAGCCACTTTTATCCAGTCTGGGAGTTAGGACGCGGGCAGAACAGCGGGAAAAACCTAGTATCATGGAGAAAAAAAGGGCTCGCTTCACTCGGCTGAAACCGTTACAATTAGGCAGTACCCTTCCTTTTAAAAAAAAGAAAACTGTGTCAAATCTCTCTGAACCTATGTAGGCTGATTCTGTGTCGTTCAGTTTGTTAATTAGTAACCCTCCTAAGAAAACGGAGGCAAAAATCTCTTTTTACACAAGCTAGCAACTATCATGCTACGTTGACATGATATCATTACAACCTAGGTTGGTTACTTGTGGAAAAAAATGCAAAAATAGGTTTTTTGCCTCTGTTTTGTTAGTTGAAGGTTGCTAACTAACAAACTGAACGATACAGAATCAGCTCACTGTGATTGATAATAAAAGTGAGTCAGTTATTATATGAATAAAGACTTTAATTTTTATATGATATAAAAAAAGTAAATTTACCTAAGCATTTCGAATTATTGTTTAGTCTGACGCAGCCATTTTGTCAATTTTCCAGGTTCCCTTCCCATAGGCGGCGATTCAGACAGATACCGGCACAGGAACAACCTGGACCCTTTCTATGTAACCGTCACAGCAGATGCAAAGGTAAAGTACTTAGGTATAATAATAGACATCTACCCTGGACAGGGCGACCGGCGCAAAAAAATGTCGCCAGTTTCTCAGTGCCAAAAATGCTTGTTTATTCATAACGCACTCGCGAAGAAAGCGCCCACGAGTACCACCCGTTGCATCGCGCTCGCCGCTCTGGGGTAATACATTGACGGGAGGGTGTGAATGTCACTTCTTTACGTTAGTAATATTATATACAACGTGTTAGGCTTTTACCCTATCATACCGAAAACCTTAGGTGGGGGACGGTGTATACATATATTCGTTGCCAGCAGTATAAGGCCGTAGTTCGCTCAGCAGCCGCCGACTGAAGAATTTTGACGGAATCTGATGTTGTTTGCTTTTAAGAAAAAGGTTTACGAAAGTCGTTCAGATGCCTATATCCTGAGGGTTCTTATCGATGGGTATAATGTATATAATATACTGACTAGTATTTTGACGACCTCCCTAAAGCAGGGGCGCGCGCTCGCATTGGAGTTGGAGGTCGCGGGTTCGATTCCCGCCATGGGCCACTTTGGAATTTTATAATTTCTAAATTGACTCAGGACTGGTCTGGTGGGAGACTTCGGCCTAGTTACCACCCCACCAGCAAAGACGTACCCCCAAGCGATTAAGCGTTCTGGTACGATGCTGTGTAGAAACCGTTGGGGTGACATAACTTACCCCTTCCAAGTTAGTACGCTAACATCTTCGGCTGCATCATCACTTACCATCAGGTGAGATCGCAGTCAAGTACTAACTTGTATAACGTAAAAAAAAAACTCCCTAAAGCAGGGGCGCGCGCTCGCATTCGAGTGGGAGGTCGCGGGTTCGATTCCCGCCATAGGCCACTTTGGAAATTTATAATTTCTAAATTGACTTAGGTCAGGTCTGGTGGGAGGCTTGGGCCGTGGCTAGTTACCACCCTACCAGCAAAGACGCACCGCCAAGCGATTTACTGTTCCGGTGCGATGCTGTGTAGAAACCGTTGGGTGTGAGTTTACTTACCCCTTCCAAGTTAGTACGACAACATCTTCGGTTGCATCATCACTTACAATCAGGTGAGATCGCAGCGAAGGCTATTGCTGAGGCGGTAGAGATGGCCTAGACAAAACACTTGCCTACCTGAATAGTCGAAGCCGAAGCCTCCCACTAAACAAATTGGAAATACCTACCTATTGCTACTACTGACCATGCCTGTTTTGCTCTCAGAAAGATTACGTCATAAGCTACCTCCAAGTGTCAGCAACAATAGACATCACCGGTGATGTGGAGTTCAACCTGGTGCAAGGTCAAACCGGCTCCAAAAGAATGGTCTTCCAGCTCATCACCAACCAGACCGACTTCCTCACTTACAACTACCTAGTTTACGGAATAAAAGAAGCAGAATACAAAAAGGTATCTATAACATCACAGTAAAACATCTTATAATATAGAATCTTGAGTCCTTTAGCGTAAAAAAATATTAGCGCCATCTATGTAAGAACATAAAAACTACGTTATTAAGTGGTTGTAGGAACTCAGCGTTTGACAGCGATGTTTAAGTAATACAGATAGATTCTACTAGATGTCACTAATATGAATATCATATAAAACGTTGAATGTTTATTTTGGCAAAAAAAACATGAAAATAATATATAGAAAATCTAATGATTTCAATTTTTTTTCTTTTCTAGTTGAACAATATCATCACGATTCAAATGAGAAACAATGAAACGAAGAGTTCTATTACGGATATTTTATTACCATCACTACGCTCATAAAAAGTGCATTTCCTGTAGGTACCTAAAGAAAAACCATGTTTGTTATTTGTCAATAATTTATTTAGTCAATAGTTTAATATTAAAAGTTAAATATAATTTTGTAAATGAAATTATTGTAATCATTATTATTAATTATAAACTCTTAAGTAATTATTATTAACAACTAATTAATTTTATAAGATGCCTACCCTTTCTACGCTAAGCTAAATCAATTCCTTAGGTATCACCTAGGTAGGTAGGTATAGGTACATATCCCATTTCTAAGACTGCATCTGATAAGCTTATGGAAAGAAATTCAAAAAGATTATGGGAATAAATCACGTGATTTCCGCACATACAACACTGTCATTCTCTCACATTTTTTTGGTCTCGTTCTATAGCGTAACCAAAAGCTACAGCTACAGAAACTGAACAGAGTTTTCGTCAGGTGTGATTTTTTTATTTCATCTGTGGTAACACACGAATTGATTGTTACTTGAGGAATTTTGCCTAGTAGCTCGCGAAATTCAAATTTTATTTAGTTTTTCCCAAATAGTAGGCCAATTATTATACATCGTAGGTTTACGACAATGAGTTTTGCGAATACTTATACCGTTTTTTCGTGAAACTTCTCAAAAATTCCTATTTAGCCCAATTTGTTTCCCGAAATATTATACATATTCCGCAGTTTCTCAGATTGGGAGCTACCGGGAACCAATATAAAGTAATTGAGTATTGTTGACCAAAGATTTTATGAAAATCATGTATGTACATACATAAATTCACAAATATCGTTGCATAAACGTTATGCTTGCAAAATTCTTTGCCATAGGTCTACGATGTACAGTTGGCCTACTAGGTAGTTGCGAAAAACGAAATAAAAATTTGAATTTTCGCCCCCGGATGCTACCCATAGGTAATATTTGGGTGACAAAGCTTTGCTCGGTAGTATTACTATTCACCAATAGATGGCAGCAGAAGTCATATTTTTTTTGGTAAATTTTCTAAAAATAATCCTAGCTACAAACTCCCTGTACCTACACTATATTTCATGAAAATCGTTGGAGCCGTTTCCGAGATTCAGATTATATAGAAATATATATTATATTATACAAGAATTGCTCATTTAAAGGTATGGGATATGGGATTAGTAGGGAAAGTACATAGTACATAATATATCCAAACAGCTTGAGGTGTTGCGGCCCTACCAGCCCGCGAAATTAAAATTTTATTAACTTTTTCGCAAATATTAGACTAACTACACATTGTAGAATTATGGCAATGCATTTTGCGGGCCTACTTTTTATGCATCTACATGTTTTTAATAGAAACTTTGCTCGAAAGTTCCTACTCATCTCATATTGGTTCCCGAAAGATAATTTTTTGCAGTTTCCCAGATTTCGAGCTATCGGGAACCAATATGAAGTAAATGAGTATTGTTGAGCAGAGTTTTTATAAAAAACATGTAGATGCATAAATGTTGTGCCCGCAAAACTCATTGCCATTAGCCTTCGATGTATAATTAGCCCCCTATGAGCGAAAAACTAAATAAAATATGAATTTTCGCGCCCGGATGGTACCCATCGCCCTTAATTAGCAGTCAAATGCAGTATCTTATTGATGGTGGTGAGGTACTTGCTCAGCACGTCCGGCTGGGTCCCGTTGGACGCCGGACACTTGTCCACACTGACGCACCGCCCGTCCGGACTGCGCAGGAGTCCGGGCGCGCACACGCAGCCGGACTTGCACAGCTTCGCGCAGACAGGCTCGGGCTCCGCGCACGAGGGCTCACAGGTCGCGTTGCACATGTCGAACACTTCGTTTGCGTTGAAGCACATGTCTGGAACAGATATCACACTTACATGAAACTATCCATCATTGATATTATTACTAATAAGGAAGTGCTTCCTTCTTTAGGATTCTTTTAGTTGATTGTCAGTAACTTATAAGGAAGGCTGAGGACAGGTCGTGGGAAGGCCTACATGTCCAACAGTGGACATCGGCTAGCTGAGATAATGATGACGACGAACTTAGGAGGTGTCTAGCTGCTATCTCCCCAGATGGTAAATGAAGATGCAGCTGATGGAAGCTTGAAAGAAACTGCATTTTACAAAAACGCTAAATGTTTGACGGTAGAGTGGTAAAACAGCTGCGGTCGAAGAGTCTTACTAGATTAGTTAGATGATACAATTAACGAGGGAATAATGGAAGTAGAACCGAACCTGAGACAGGGAGAAAGGGAGGTTTTCCCCTTAGAACTGCCCCCCCGATCGCGTAAAAATGTATCGATCATTAAATAACTGTATCAATGTCAAAAGATGGTATAAGTGCGTGTCGCATACTCACACCTTGGATTCAGTACCCACCTACTGTGGCACGTACAGAATTTCGCCATAAGCCACTGGTTGGTGACCTCGGCCCGGTAGAAGCCTTGCTTGCTGAAGAAGGCGAGGCCGCAGACCTCTGGCATAGGTTTCTGGTCTATGTGAATGAGTTATGTAACATGCATCTTGATCAAGGTAAAATATTTTCCTATGCTGACGATACAGTTTTGGTCTTTTGTTCTAACACCTGGTCTGATACGTATCAACTTGCCCAAAAAGGCTTTGACACTGTAAGGGCATGGCTAAACAACAATCTTTTAACATTAAATATATCTAAAACTAAATGTATAAACTTTTCCATCCGTAATTCTTCACTTCCATCTAGTAACTCTTTACCTAAGCTGGTTGCTTCGCAAACTCAGTATAGCCACACACCTGACAGTAATCTAGTATGTATTGAAAATGTCTCTTTTATAAAATATCTTGGCATAGTGATTGACTGTAATTTAACTTTTAAAAAGTACATTGAACATCTATCAAACAGAGTGCGGAAACTTATCTATATATTCAAACAACTTCGTCATTCAGCTGAACCTGAAATTTTGAAAATGGTCTACCTAGCACTATGCCAATCTATCATTAGCTATAATTGTATAACCGCGTGGGGAGGTGCAGCGAAGACCCATCTTATTCAAATTGAACGCGCACAAAGATCTGTTCTGAAGGTGTGCTGTTTTAAACCCCGATTGTATCCTACAAATATGCTTTACGAGTATTGTCAGGTCCTAACTGTACGGCAATTATTTATTTTGACTACTGCTCTTAAACAACACTCTCTGACGAATTTCACTCATCAATGCACCCGTCGTAGACCTCAGCTTGCTAGCTATAGTAAACTAAATACAGCCTTTAGTCATAGGTTTTTTGTCTTCCTTGGACCTTATCTCTATATTAAGTTACATAGAATTCTTTCTCTCCACTCTTTAAATCACCATAAATGTAAAGTTACCCTTAGGAATTGGCTTCTTAAACAAACTTACTTGGCTACTGAAGGACTTTTGGAGATTCTAGTCTAATCCTGCTTACTTACATTACACACACACACACACACACACACACACACACACACACACACACACACACACACACACACACACACACACACACACACACACACACACACACACACACACACACACACACACACGCCCACTCACACATTTTCTTGCTAAATTAAGCCTACACGCACGCGCCTTTTCTTGTATTGCTTGTCTCCGAGTTGGAAGCCCTGTTTTCCGAGACACAGTTTTAACTAGTTCGGAAAACAGGTGCACAATAATATTTTGTTGTAATTCCAGTAAGTTCATTAGTTATATTTAGACGTTAAGGCTTCAAAATGTTATTTAAGTTACCCACATTGTTTCACTACCAATTTTATCTTTATCTTATAGGGCAAGCGACGAGGCAGACGTATCCACAGGGACGGTTCGTTATCTTTGTAACTCACCAGAAGGAGAACAGCTGTCCATCGTAACACACTCACTGGTTGGTGACCTCGTCCCGGTAGTAGCTTCCCTTGCAGAAGCAGCCCATGCTGCAGGCGAGGTCACAAACCTCTGGCATAGGGCAAGCGACGAGGCAGACGTATCCACAGGGACGGTTCGTTATCTTTGTAACTCACCAGAAGGAGAACAGCTGTCCATCGTAACACACTCACTGATTGGTGACCTCGTCCCGGTAGTAGCTTCCCTTGCAGAAGCAGCCCGTGCTGCAGGCGAGGCCGCAGACCTCTAGCATAGGGTATTAAGTCACGAAGCAGTCGTATCCACAGGGACGGTTCGTTATCTTTGTAACTCACCAGAAGGAGAACAGTTGTCCATTGTAACACACTGGTTGGTGGCCTCGTCCCGGTAGTAGCTTCCCTTGCAGAAGCAGCCCGTGCTGCAGGCGAGGCCGCAAACCTCTGGCATAGGGCAAGCGACGAGGCAGACGTATCCACAGGAACGGTCTGTTATCCTTGTAACTCACCAGAAGTAGAACAGTTGTCCATTGTAACACACTGGTTGGTGGCCTCGTCCCGGTAGAAGCCTTCCTTGCAGAAGCAGCCCATACTGCAGGCGAGGTCGCAGACCTCTAGCATAGGGTATTAAGTCACGAAGCAGTCGTATCCACAGGGACGGTTCGTTATCTTTGTAACTCACCAGAAGTAGAACAGTTGTCCATCGTAACACACTGGTTGGTGGCCTCGTCCCGGTAGAAGCCTTCCTTGCAGAAGCAGCCCATGCTGCAGGCGAGGCCGCAGACCTCTGGCTCCGGCACGGCGCAAGTGGCAGGGCAGGCAGTTCCACATGGCAGGAACTCCTCGTTATCTCCACACGATGAGGTTCCTTGAGAGGCTGGTCCCATCCTTGTTCCACCACCTGGGTAGTCAATAGAACCAAATTAACTTGTTACTAAGTTGATGAAAGAATCTACTTTTAATGCATTTAATTTAATTTAAGTAGAATAGCTGGGAGTTGGTATATAAGTTGCAGCTACTCACTCCACGCAAAAAGTTTTATTATTTTAAAATTCTGGGTGAACCCTTATTTTTGTTACCGCTATATCCAAGTAAACCTATTAAAATATGACAATATTATTGAACTTTATAGTTCATGTTCCTTTAGACACAGCTTCTAAACAAGTATAACTAGAATAGATACTGTTAAGTCTTTAGTATCTGTAGTAGCAAAATCCCTTACCTGTCCCTGTAAGTCCCTTTAGAATCATAGTGATTTTGATGAAGGAAATAGTTTGACACTTTTGTAATCTAGCCAAATTGGATGTCATACTGTAGTTTATGAAATTACCATCAATTTACCTACTATAAATAAGACTGTCACAGACGACTTCGGCATTTCGGAGATGATTCGACGAAGGAAAACTTAGTAAAGTATTCCTAATAGGTATATAACGTGCACTGAGTACTTTGATTTTTAATATAAAGAAGGAGTGCAGAAAATTAACGCTTTCTGTTTATACCCATTTTCCATTCGGCCATCTTTCTGTCCCAAATATTGTTTAAAAGCAATTCCGAATGCGCGTGCAAATAAGACAATTTTCCTAAAGTATTGTTACTAGAGTCAATAACTCATTGGTAGTAGATTCATTTTAAAACATAACATCTCCTAAGCGAACAAGTCATAAATAAAAGTAAAAAGTCACAGAAGCCAGTGTGAAATTCGTAGATAAAAAGCGATGTCTCCTTGAGATTCGACCCGATAAACAACTCGAGAGACTTATAGGTAGGAAATAACTTCTTGGCAGCATCGCTTATTTGTAAGAAACATCAGGAAACAGGAAAAGATTTAAAAGGTCGTGCAAAAAAAACTGTACGAATTTCGGCTGCTTAGATAAGCAACACTATCAGCATAAGGATAAATAGTACAAAAACATCCTTTCGGCTATGTTCTTTTAGTGTAGATTGATTTGTCTTGGTTTTACTATAAAAAAAGTAGCTAGGTATCTCATGCAACATTGCGCTAACTAATAATATGTAGTTGGCGGCGTATAATTCGCGCTACTCACAGAGGAAGAAAGGAGGAGAGAGAGCAGGAGAAGAGAGTTGGTTGGTCAGTTTAGCCAACTTACCGCACTGGGCAGCACTAATGCAGGTCCTGTTCTAGTCTTTCAAGTATCCAGCCTTCCACAATCCACACACTCCGTGTAGTTGACTGGCTTGAGATCGCTGCAATTGTGCTGATATCGCTACTACCAGAGGAAGAGAGGAGGAGAGACAGCAGGAGAAGAGAGTTGGTCGGTCAGTTTTGCCAACTTACCGCACTGGGCAGCACTGACGCAGGTCCCGTTCTCGTCTCTCAAGTATCCCTGCACGCAGAAGCAGCCTTCCACACACTCCGTGCAGTTGGCTGGGTAGAGATCGCTGCAATTCTGCTGACATCGCTACTCACAGAGAAAGAGAGGAGAAGAGACAGCAGGAGAAGAGAGTTGGTCGGTCAGTTTTGCCAACCTACCGCACTGGGCAGCACTGACGCAGGTCCCGTTCTCGTCTCTCAAGTATCCCTGCACGCAGAAGCAGCCTTCCACACACTCCGTGCAGTTGGCTGGGTAGAGATCGCTGCAATTCTGCTGACATCGCTACTCACAGAGAAGGAGAGGAGAAGAGACAGCAGGAGAAGAGAGTTGGTCGGTCAGTTTTGCCAACTTACCGCATCGAGCAGCACTGTCGCAGGTCCCGTTCTCGTCTCTCAAGGATCCCTGCACGCAGAAGCAACCTCCCACACACACCGTGTAGTTGACTGGGTTGAGATCGCTGCAATTCTGCTGACATCGCTACTCACAGAGAAAGAGAGTAGGAGAGACAGCAGGAGAAGAGAGTTGGTCGTTCAGTTATGCCAACTTACCGCACTGGGCAGCACTGATGCAGGTCCCGTTCTCGTCTCTCAAGTATCCCTGCACGCAGAAGCAGCCTTCCACACACTCCGTGCAGTTGGCTGAGTTGGGGTCGCTGCAGTTTGGCTGACACGGCTACTACCAGAGGAAGAGAGGAGGAGAGACAGCAGGAGAAGAGTGTTGGTCGGTCAGTTTTGCCAACTTACCGCACTGACCAGCACTGACGCAGGTCCCGTTCTCGTCTCTCAAGTACCCCTGCACGCAGAAGCAGCCTTCCACACACTCCGTGCAGTTGGCTGAGTTGGGGTCGCTGCAGTTTGGCTGACACGGCTACTACCAGAGGAAGAGAGGAGGAGAGACAGCAGGAGAAGAGTGTTGGTCGGTCAGTTTTGCCAACTTACCGCACTGGGCAGCACTAATGCAGGTCCTGTTCTAGTCTTTCAAGTATCCAGCCTTCCACAATCCACACACTCCGTGTAGTTGACTGGCTTGAGATCGCTGCAATTGTGCTGATATCGCTACTACCAGAGGAAGAGAGGAGGAGAGACAGCAGGAGAAGAGAGTTGGTCGGTCAGTTTTGCCAACTTACCGCACTGAGCAGCACTGACGCAGGTCCCGTTCTCGTCTCTCAAGTATCCCTGCACGCAGAAGCAGCCTTCCACACACTCCGTGCAGTTGGCTGGGTTAGGATCGCTGCAGTTCTGCTGACATCGCTACTCAAAGAGAAAGAGAGGAGGAGAGACAGCAGGAGAAGAGAGTTGGTCAGTGAGTTTTGCCAACTTACCGCACTGGGCAGCACTGACGCAGGTCCCGTTCTCGTCTCTCAAGTATCCCTGCACGCAGAAGCAGCCTTCCACACATTCCGAGCAGTTGGCTGGGTTGGGGTCGCTGCAGTTCTGCTGGCACGGCGACCCACATAGCAGGTACTCTTCATTGGTGGGACAGCTTTCTGGAAAAGAGTTATACACTATCATCACCAATCAAAGGAAGAGGAGGGAAGGACTATGAATATGAAAATCTTTATTTTTTCACATAGGCCTTACAGGCTCTTATGAAAAGTCCAAACTCTACCATCAAGCTCGCGATCAGATAGGTATATGCATTGAGAAGATCTGGAAAGAAACTCGGCACTTGCTCTTTTAAAAATTTCAAGAGTTGATTTTTTGTGAGCAGACGGACTATTACGTCTTGCCAAGTTACACATACATTCTGGCGGGAGCGCGGTGAATACGAAAGTGAATCCCGTATTCCCGCCTGCGGGCTCGTCGTGGGAACATAGTTTTTACATGCAAAATGCCCTTCGTTGCTCTGACAAAGGAGTTTCTGACTTTGAGAGCATTAGGTATGTTTAACCTACACAATACGTACATTTCCTACATTCGTAACACATATGCCTCTTTCTTTCGTAGTTGGGTAAAAACAACAAATAGTGTAGGCAATTACATTACACTAACTGGCGCTATTTGTACTTGTTATGGAACTAATTTCACGCCTCAATTTTAATTAGCAATCAGAAATTACTTCCTATATCGAGCTAGGTTTTTGATTAATCAGTTAATATGGATATTCTAAATCGAATGGATACCTATATTTTCATGTTGTTTATTTTAATGTGTTTGTTTGTGAGGAAATGCAGTTTGTTGATGTTAAGTGAGTTTTAGGATTACGTACCAAAATGGTAAATTTGAACCCTTGTGGTGTTGTGACTTCATACCTGGGCCTGTCTTTTCAGTCTGTTACAATATTTTATTTGCAATTACTATTTTATTGCTGCTATTGACATGAAATTTGGAGTAGTTGTACAAAATAGCCTGAATACGAAATTTATTTTCAATATAAATTTTAAAAAAAGTCCTAATTTTTAGTTCTGAACGAAATTAAAATGTTAAAAATAAAATCGATGGAAAAGGGCGTTACTTTTACATTATGAAACAGATTTTTATGCATAATATAAAGAAGATTTCGTTCAGTAATTTTTTGTTCATAATAAGTACTTTTAGCTATAACCGCCATAGAATCAAATATAAAAAGGAAAGCAAAACTTTTGCACTTAGTATAGAGGTATGGACTTGGGGCCCGTAGTGCGAAATTGGACCGATTTTTTTCCAGAAATGGAATGTCCCCACGACGAAGTACATAAGTCCTGTTCGTTCTATGAAGAGTACACCTGCTGGGAAACGCCCTCGCTGGCCAGGAGGGTGAAGTCTTTGCCCAAACGCTTGGCGCATTGCAAAGCTGGATGCTTTTGCAAGTAAGAACTATTTTTTATTGGAACCAGCTTAGAATGTTTGTTATACATTCTAATCTGTGATGTTCCCACACTGCACACTGTACACTTACGTGGAAACACCGTAATTATTACCTCACACTATATCGTTATACTAAGTACCACTCACGGCGGTTGCCCGTACGATAATGCCCGACCGTCTGTCGGGGCGCTGTATTTATAGAACATAACGATCACTTAAGTCAAGTGTCAACAAACACAAATGTCAATATACAAGACAATGCGCCAACATCAAAGATCTATACACTACATAATCTGCAGGGCGCTCGGCTAAAAATGTATCAATCATTAAATAACTGTATCCATGTCAAAACACCCGAGGTGTTGATCAATCACAACGCTTAAAAATCACGTTTTGACATTGATACAGTTCTTTAATGATTGATACATTTTTAGCCGATTGCCCTGCTGGTTCTTTAGTAAGCGAAAGTTTGTGTGATGGACACTAGATAAGCTGATAAATATACACAATATTAAATATATTAAAAGTCACCCAGACACTGGAAAACATCCATGCTCGTCACACAATCATATTTCAGCTATGGGAATCGAACCCACGACCTCCGACAGAGAGGACAGGAGCTGTCGGTCGTTAAACCTTTATTTGAGCAACACAATATGCTCACATTTAGGGTACCGTGCCTATAAGGAATTTTTTTTTTTCTTCTAAATTAAAACAATAGAAGAAAATTGTCACCAATTACTTATTATATGTATTATATATTTACAGAAAGGGCCTGGTCCGGACATATCCCTACGGCAAGTGCATCATGGCACAAGCCTGTCGCGACTTGGAACTGAAGGGCATACTGCAGAAAATACCTGCCGAGTTTTCTAATGTTTAAACAAAACTAATAAAAATAAAATAAAAATAATATTTAAAGCTGGTAATATTGGTTCCGTATCCAAAAGATAAAAACGGGACCCTATTACTAAGATTCCGTTCTCTGTCCGTCCGTCTGTCCCTCTGTCACTAGGCTGTATCTGTTGAACCGTGATAGTTAGACACTTTTTCACAGATGATGTACTTATTTCTTTTACAGCTATAACAACAAACAATTTAATAAATAGTTTAGGGAGTTCCCATACAACAAACCTAATTTTATATATAATTTTATAAATGTACGGAACCCATCGTGCGCGAATCTTACTCACACTTGGCCAATTTTTATTATAACGATTTTGTTAAACACTCACCCTGAGCTATATAAACAGCCGCACTGAAAGATAGAATTGCAAAACAAAAGGAAATCCTCAACATATTTGAAACTGAAAAAATATTTTTTATTAAAAAAAAAAGATTTTCTGTTTTATTATTTTAAACTTAATTTAACAACCACCGGCACTGTTTCGAGCGAGATGTCTAAGTGTACTAAAAGCCAGGGTTGTGAGTTGTGACCTCTGAATTCAGCTTCAATAGTCAGTGTAATTTGGTGGAACAAAAAAATTATGTCATCCTTGAATGCAATGAACCGTTGCATGTTGTAACTTCTGATAGTAGGACTGAGATCTAAAGGCTGCCAGACTTACCCACGCACATAGTCTAAAGTTAGCATGGCATACGACGATAGTTGAAGGTTGAATTTGGGCATCGTACCTGCACGAAGTAACAATCAGATTTGAGTGACTATGTTTAATATTTGCATGAAATTTGCATGCAAATCGAGACCTATATAACCATTACTTTAATATCTGTTGAATTGTTATATTATGAAGCGGTCATTTCAAACACCACAGATCAGCCCCTAGATCCGAGAAAAACGTATTCTTCCTTATCGTAATCGTTTACTAATTCTGTCCGCTGATTGGATCCCTGATTTGCGTCAGTCAATCGTGGAGCAGAAGTCTCTAGCGATTACGATAACGATGAATACGTTTTTCTTACGTTATCAGAAATTCAGAACCCTGATTTCTAATATTCAGTCGGGATTATTTTATGAAGACCCAAACGACATTTTATGTATTCATCCGGTGAAAAAGCTTGCCGATGTCAATGTCCGAATTGTCATCGCTTTGAAGGCGATAGACATTTCAGATTGTACATACTTGCGAGTAACTCTAACAAACTAGTAAACGAAGTCTACAGTTACTTATTATAATACCTCGTCTGGCGCTCCCGTGATCTCTAGTAACATATTTTTTTAGATTTTTTCCGCGCTCCAAATTAACAATGAGACTAGAATTTTCTACAGTTGTAAAAGGAAGTGACACAGCTATGTCCCAGCAAGGATAGATGCTGGAAATAATTGTCACCTATTTAAAAAAATACAACAAAGGCCTCAACAAATCGACAAAAAGTCTGTCTCCATTCAGAAGGCATAGTTAGATTAAAAGTAGCTGTTGCCATTCGGTTATTTAATAAAAATAAAAAAAAAATCCAAGGTGATTAAAAATCTAATTTTCGTAAGTCAAAATTGAACCCTTGAATTGGTGATCTGATGCCAAAAATGCCAACTAACAAGCCAACTTGGCTATGAAGCCAAGGCCAACTCGCAACTAGTACTTTTTTGCCAATAAAAAGGATTGGCTACTACTCGTACGTATTTAGTGCCTTTACACTGCAATCTGCGGACAAACTTATCTTATTAAGATAGCAGAATCATTCCCACATACCCCTCTGCACCTTTAAATGCCCTTCTAATGTAGGACATTATGTACCTAAACTCCGGTAGAGATGAAACGGATAGTTGTTTGGCGAGGTTCCGGATACCGGATATTCGGCCTGATCACCGGCCGAATATCCGGTATCCGGCCGCCGAATATTCTGCTGGTTAAGCGATACCTACATTTTAGTTTGGCGGGGGGCGCGTCGTGCCGGTTTCAACCTGTAAACGTATTGAAGTTCGCGCGGACCGTTTTCTGTGCAAGAAACGAGTTTTATTAGGTCAGTGACCAGTTTACGGGAGCTAATGATTGATAATTTGGTATTGTTTTCTTGTACACTAACCATTTTTCAAAGTTAAATACCAAACAGAATCACTATTCGGGATGCCGGATAGTGCGCAACTATCCGGCATTCGGCAGGATAGTAAAATAATGGCCGGATAGGCCGGATACCGGATAGCAACCGGATATCCGTTGCAATTCTTTGTAGAGTCGGCACAACACTTTTTCCACATTACTTGGAGTCAGCACAACACGTCTTCTTCTGCCATTCGCTCCTATCAGTCATCACTGATTACCATCAGGTGAGATCGCAGTCAAGATCTGATCAGATCCTTTTAAAAATCTTGGACATAGTTTTGAGCTATACCTAGTGGTCGAATTGAACTTTTTCACGAACTAAAACGTTTCAGTACTTCCGGTGTTTGAATCTATGTGTTAGAATATTGTTAGAATTCGCAATATCGTAAAATGCAAGTACCTACACTGCATCCTTCATTTTTAACCGACTTCAAAAAAAGGAGGAGGTTCTCAATTCGTCGGAATCTTTTTTTTTATCTATGTATAATCACCGATTACTCGAAGACGCGAGGACCGATTAAAAAAAAAATCTTTTTTTGTTTAAAAGGGTATAGTTTCCAGATGGTCCCATTTTAATCAGGTCAGGATCTGATCCTGGATAAAACGAGGGAACTCTTCAAATTTTATATGGACACTTGGTACAATTTGGGTATTATTTGAAAGAGTAATATTTTTATCATCCAACGATGTCGGTTAAGATACCTACTGGTTAAACTAGCTGTGACTAGCTTCTCGGTCACAGACTAGCATCAGTGTGGTGTGTAAAGTGTGGCACCAGCATGAGTCATTCATGAAGCGGTCTGCGTCATTGCGCGATCGCATTACCTTGATTGAACGCGCAAACAGTGGCGCGCTGTTGACCGACGTTGTAACAACGATTTATTGTATTGGACCCGCGCTACTATTGGCGTCCTGTTTATACTAAGCTTAGCTCGTAGCTGAACAGGAGTACACTTATGTGTTTATGTCTCCTTAGTACCGCACTCAGAATCGTATATGAACGCTTTATTTTTAAAGGTTAAATATAACAGACTGTAGGTATATATAGGATAACTGTTGAAGCACTTTTGACGAGCTAGATTTAGATTTTTGCCACATTCTATTTTTAGTAGCAGCCGTGCTATTCTGCAAAACAGCGACGAGCGTACATCTATGCATCTATGAATTTGTCAGATGTAATAGAGTACAATTTTGCATGTCATATTCGGGTTGGCAGCTGTCTGGCAGCTATTTCATTTTGTAGAATAGCACAGCAGAAGCCCGCGGCCACCGCGCCTTCTGCGCATGCCTCAATTCAGTTTTTCACAAACAAATGAATCCCATCCAGCAAAGACGCACTGCCAAGATTCCGACTGACATTCCGACGTGATGCTGTGTAAAAACCGTTGAAGGTGAGTGACTTACCCCTTTCCAAGTTAGTACAATAAAATTTTCGGCTGCATCATCACTTATTACCTACTAGTGGTGTGTGAAAAAATAGCTAGGTTTTGCTTGCCACTGTGTATTTAAGTTTCTCACAAATTCCGCTCCAGCTCCTTTTCTCATCCCAAGGAAGTTATCTATAGCTATAGTACAGATTATAACAAAAACATTGGTTTTTATAAAACCCATGGGATCCTATTAGGCTGAAATTAGAAATAGGTAGAGGTTCTAACAGCTGGATTAACATAGATTATATTATAGGCTACTTTTTATTGCGGAAAATCCATGGGTTTCATGGCATTAGTCAAAACGAATTTTACAAAAGTCCACTTTTTATCCATAGAAGTCAAAGATTGCTACGGGATTAAAATCTGGCAATATCTGCATGCAAGTGCATAGATAGGTAGGATGGTCCAAAATTGAAACTCGGAATATTTTGAAGTTTATTACAGCGAGTTATCATTTATCACATAATGCACGCGGTGCGTTCCTCATGCATTATGCATGCAGCATATGGATTAGCTCCAAATGTGATGTGGGACGCTATGCATATTCCATTACTTTTTATAAGTTCTTTTTTTGGGTTTCAAATCACACCCACATTAAAATTATGACCTTTTATCTAAACACAAAGATATTATTATTAATGCTCATTTTGAGTCACACACTTTACTGATGATAGAACTCTTCTTGGGATTTCCTCTGGGTTAGAACCACCACAGTGTCTGTTAATTTCTGCCGTGAAACAGTAATGGCTACCATCCGGGCGCAAACATTCGAATTTTATTAAATTTTTTGATAATAGTGAGCTAATTATAGATAGGTCGTAGGCTTAAGGCGATGAGTTTTGCGAGAGTAACATTTATGCATCTACATATTTAATTAAAAACTTTACTTAGAAATACGCATTAAGTCCATATTGGTTCCCGATAACTCAAAATCTTGGTAATTGCAAAAAATAGATAAAATCTATCAGGAACCAATATGAGGTGAAAGGGAATTTTCGAGCTAAGTTTTTACCAATTTAGTGCGATAATAGCTCCAATTGCGTAGTCAATCACCATAAGGTGAGATTGCAGTCGAGTAGTGTATAAAAGAACCCTAATTCAATATTGAACAAATGAAATAGTTTCCGAGAAATCTATAGAATGCAGTTTGCAAAGCTTTTGAATTCTAGATAGATTGCGCGTAGCGTCCCTTTCTACGAGTGCCACAGAGTATTGGACACAAATCAGGATCATTGATTTTCTAAATTCATTCTTAAAACTATGAACAAAATTATGATAATGATTTAAATCCCACTTTTCTGTTCTTTTTCTTTAATTAATTTCTTTTACTTCAAATAGGGATAAGGTCGCCTTTGCATACCATTGATTCTATTTTGATTGTGTATCTCTATTTGTAATATTTTCTATGCAATAAAATGTTTATTCTTCTTCTTAAATCAATCAGATTACTTATAGCAGATTCCGCAATAGCGAAAACTGAAGATTATTTTGATTTGATATTTCGCGGGCGCAGACCCCTGTTTTGAACCAATTAACATCTACCCTGCACAAGGAGGACCGCGTGAAAAAATGTCGCCAGTTTATCGGTGCCAATAATACCAACAGTATAAGGCCACGCTTAGTTCGCTAAACGGCCACCTATAGAATTTTGGCAGTCGACGCTACCGTTTGCTTGCATGAAAAATTCGGATGTCCATATCCTGAGGTTATTAATCAGTGGTTGAATCAATAATGAACTCAACAGATTCGGGGATCGAACCTAGGACCTAGAGCAGTTGAGCATCTTCACCACCAGACCTACGAGACAGCCTCATGAATGTCATCAGCAATAGTGGCTTACGAGCGTAGGAGTCGAATATTGAAGCTCCATTCAATTGTAAGTTTGACTATCATTGATACATCATTCAAGGACTCAACAAGCAACCAGCGACAAAACAAAACGAGAGTACATCAAATTCCGAAGCACGCAATGTTAATTACCAACTTTTAACACCGACCACATATTCATTAGACGCTTAATAATACAAGCCATTGCAGGTTCCCATTAATCTATTTGTACCTATATAATAAAGCAAATAGTTTAAGTTTCAGCTGACGGACGTCCACTGCTGGACAAAAGCCTCCTGCAATGATTTCTAGCCCACACGATCCTGCGCTACCTTTTAATGACACCTGACTCTTTTCATGTCGTCAGTCCATCTGGTCAGAGGCCTGCCAACACTGCGCTTTCCCGTGCGGGGTCGCCATTCCAGCACTTTGGGTCCCCAACGTCCGTCGGTTCTACGAGCTATAGTGCCCCGCTGTGTCGGTGACTCTGGTTCATCTACGGATCTCCTCATTTCTGATTTGATCTCGCAGAGAAACTCTCCATCGAGTGACTCTGAGCCTCCTTCAAGCAAATAGTGCTTGTCAATAAATAATCAATAAGTAAGCAATTTTACTTTTATCTAAGTTTTGTATTATATTTCTTAAAATATCGAAAAACAGTTTCGTGCAACTCTAACGCAGTCTCATATAGATCATTAGATACTTTGTTTGTATTGATTAATTTACTTTGTTTGAAGTCAAAATACCGTACCCCAAGTAATATACAAAATATCGTTGGTCTACAGTTTTAAATTCTTGTCGAATTCTTTTGTCTTGATCAACCTCACCTTAAATATATTTATTTATATGTTTATTTGTCCATATTTACAATCGTCCTTAATTTAAAGGATCTCATATGTATATTTAAAGAATATTGATAGGGCTAATAGAAACAGAAGTGCAAGTGACCCTTTTAGCTGGGCGACAGCAAATTCGGTTTTCGTTTAATCACTGTCGGGTAAACTTCTAGCGGATACGATGTCGATGCTACTTACTAACTACACGCTCTACTATTGTCGCCTTTATGAAGGAAACGCCTTCTCTTTGTAAGCAAGAAACTTACAACTTACTCACATGTGCCACGCTAAAGCCAGTCTTAACACTGTTTAAAATAGAGTAAAAATTAGATTGCTAACAAAAACACTATCATTAATTTCATTATAATAGGAAGTGTAACCACATCCTTTTCGGTGTAACCATACGATTTAAATGAAACGGGATAGTTGCGTAAATACAAAACAGAGCAAAGGGGTTCGTATTTAAAGCAATAACAAATGTAAATATTGTTTTTTTTTGTAATTTGTAAAAACGGACTTCATCCATCCGTCCATCTGTCTGTCTGTCACATTCGATAATTTCAGTAACTACAAAAGCTGTCGATATGAAATTCGAATTAGTTGTAAAGAATAGTGATGCAACGTTTTTGCAATAAAAAAATGAAAATTTTATTTTAATTAAATTACTAGCTGACCCGGCAAACTTTGTTTCGCCATTAGGGATATAAAGAAATAGATAAATTGAGATTTAAGCTATCCTATCTTTTAAGTTAGATCAAACTGCAAACGGTGTGCAAATGATTAAAATCGGTTCAAGTAGTTCAGGAGTAAATCGCGGATAAACAACGAGACGCGTAATTTATAAGTATTAAGGTTTTAATAAGAAGAAAAATAAAAACTTCCTAGGAGCTCCCGGTGTCGGAGCGAAACATGTGTGTGTCGATGCGAGCAGACAGGTTAGTGACGACATTGCTTGGATTTTTATTTTCAGTGGATATTTGTGATTTTTTGAGACACAAAAAAACGAATATTTATAATGCTGATTTTGTTAGTAATAATGATTGATAACTCAGTTTACGGTAAACGGGAAAACTGTAAATAATGGATTGTCATTTGTCAAGATAGTGGAAATCTCCGCGAGTGCCACGAAAGCTGCAGATTTCGAGAACAACTTGCGAACATAAATCAAATTCGTATCTAAATAATAGTTGCGTATACCAGCACCGTACTGATAGAGATATGAATAAAGGAATTTAACCTTTAAGAGGTTAGGGTTAAAGTGTTTATTGCAGTGCGTTTTAGTAACAAAGGATTCGTAAATTCGTAATCATTTTTCATTTAAAACAAAGAGGTGTCAAGACAACTGCCGTGGTAGGGTATCTGTGCTCTAGGCATTTTTGGGACTATTGTCCTTTTCGACGACAATACTGTAGCGGTTTTTGATAGATGGCGTGACTAGTCTTTCAGCACACACTTACGAAGTTTTTGACGAGCGTTCTATAAATACAACTTCTGACGTCATTAATTCGCTAAAACAACAAACAGTCCCCAGGCATAACACCTTCTTAGAGGGAACTTACTTCATACCTATTTATTGTCAAAATGGGGAGACAGAGTAGCAAATCTTTGCCGAGCTGTCAATAGTTGTTTAACTTTTGTTCTACGACTTTACAAAATTCAGTATTAATTTGTTTCATACAAAAAATATATGTATATATTGGCATGGACGTATTAACCCACAGGGTTGCTACACAGCATCACAACGGAAAGCTAATTAAAAAAGAATGGACTGGAGTAGACCTATGTGTAAATAACTGAGAACATGTACTTCTATTTGCAATTGTAATTTTATCGAATCTAATGTTACTGTAAAATATTCCTTTATTTGCAAGCCATGAAGTTTTAGATGATTATTTTGTAATTATAATTAAGTATAACAATTTCCCAATGAGTATAATCCGTATCATCCTGCAAATGTCAAGTTCAAGCTAAGTTATGTATGCCCTAAATCGTCGAAATTACATAACTGTAATTAAAATGAATTTATCTCTCGTAACCCATTGTTTATGGCCACCCGGTTTATGTGGCGCTTTCAGGATGGGCACAGATTCGCAATCATACAGTTGTGTAAATTAATCTAAGCGAAGCAGATTGCTTGCTACTTTTGTAGAATTGATTATCCGTTAGATAATAGATACTCAATATATGTCGTGAAAAATGAGTGTCGCTCTAGATAAGGATATCTCTCATATCTGGCGAAGTTACATCTCTGTGTCACGGAGAATATTATATTATAGGATTTATAGGATACAACTACTCTCACAACCATCTTGCAATTAGTTATTATTAAAATTAAGAACTTCTGAGTTCAAGTCAGGGTTTTAAGATTTGGACCCTAAATCTCTGCATTTTTTTGTAGTTTGAGGGATAAAAGTCTGCAAAGGCACGTAATAATCTTATATGATTACATGCTACTTTGTTACTTATTACTAGGTGAAAAAAATTCTAATCCCTTTTGTATTAAAACTATGTTGTTCCTAGCAAGCGGCAGAGCGGTAGCTCTAAAAAGGTATTATTATCAGATGGTAATGGTTAACATTATACAACTGTATGATTACTAAACTGTGTACTAACGACCCGCTGGTAAGAGCTTGTACACTGTCCTCTTGTTTCTTACTAATTGTCGCTACAAATAATTTTTCATTTTCGGGTTAACTTTTTCCTTTTTGTCTCTGAATAATTTACAAATGGTTGAATTTAAGAAGGTTGAAAATTACATTATTTGTAATGGAAATGGGATATGTGACACTGCTTTTAGCGACACAAGCCCTTGGAATTGATCGATAATGAGTTGCTCTGTTGTTGCGAGCCTATTTTGTATTTATTATCTACACTACTTGTTGTTAAATGGTGATAACATTAAAAAAAATACCCGGCTGAGTTTGTTGTGGGCTTCTTCTCAGCGGCAGGGCGCGTTTGTGAACCCTCGTAAACTTAGTTTTAAGTCGTGAATGGTTATCACCATTGTAGTGACCATGTAAAACAAAACGACGTGTCATAAGAGCCTTTGTATGCTAGGCCTATATGAAATAAAGAATCTTTCTATTCTATTCTATTTTATTCTTTATCTACGACATTTATACTCCAATATATCAGTTATGACATCACATTCGTTACTGTATTGCCCTGCTTAATTTTTTGTGCGTTTCTTCTCAGGTGTGTGGCATAATGCAAAATAATCTTTCTTTCTTCTTTCTTTCTTCTTTCTTAGGTACAGGGCGCTTTGAAATCTTCCCTTCATTCCAGTGCATGTTGTCGCAAGTTGTCAATGTAAATAAATCTGATTCTAGATTTTAACCGGATGGCATTCAGATACCTATATTAGCGTTTTTGTGGTCTTCGGCGGAACACTGCATTAGCTCTATACAGGTCGTTGACGATTTTTATTAGGGTTCCGTACCTCAAAAGAAAAAACGGAACCGTTATTAGATCACTTTGTTCTCCGTCTGTCCGTCTGTTTGTCTGTGACGACCTATTATTTCAGTAAGTATTAAGGATATCGACATGTGGAAAAGTTGTAGGTAATAATGACCCGCTGTCATTGCAATCATAAAAAAATTAAAATCGTTTTTGTTTTTATTTAAAAAGGGGGTAAAACTGAGTCCGTAAAATTTCCAAATGAAATAACAATATTGAGTGGGGTACCATATGAAAGGGCGTTACCTGCATATTCTAAAACCAATTTTATTCATTTTTATGTCTGACAGTTTTTGACTTATTGGGCAAACTATCGAAAAAATACGGTTCCCCCTTATCTCCGAAATTTATACAGGTTCACTTTAAGGGTGGATACACACTTTGAAGTCCCAATGAAGTAACTCGATAGTCAATAGTGAATAGGACATCCTCGCGCCGGATACAGTGCGACAAGGCCTCAGACAAGGCTATTTTGGCGCGTGGACAAAATCGGAACTAACGCCGCTATCTTGTGATGCTGCTTGATAGTTCGCTGTGTCGGTATATCGCTATTGTATGTTGTGTTGTTTTTGTTATTAACTAAAAGAAAAATAGTAAAAATGAAGAGATTTTATTTTCAAGCTGCCTTTGTTCTATAACAGCGCCCTCCTGACAATGTCATTCAAGTGCCAAGAGAGCCTTGTCGGACTGTAAACTCAATTTTTCGCAAACCCAAACAGAGTTATCGCGCTCCTAAATCGCATTACGTTTCTAAAAGATGGTCCAGGTTACAAGCGAATCGCTTATCTCTTCATTTACAGCCTGTATGGGGCGAAAATTAAAATAAATACGGGCTGTCAAAAAGGTGGCACCCGAGTAGAAATGAAGTTTAATTATGTAATGGATTATAATTTCAACCTTTCATCAATCCATACATAATTACGCGGCTAGTATTAGCTCATTGCTCAAGTTAACTCGCACGAGTTATACAGGGTTTTATAATATATATATTGTTTACATTAACAGTAACAACTTTTGTTCTACGTCTTTTAATTTTACTCGATATTTTGAGAAATATCAAATATTCAATATTTTACAGAGATACCTACTCTACTCGTTTCTACTCTGTAATGTAACATCGACAAGTGGCAATGGCGCGGCACGCAACATGGCGGCGCTTGAACTCGCGGCGTGTAATCGCAATCGTGTAATGCCACTTTACAGACATAACATTTTTTTTATGAATTACTGAATTTTGGAAAATCGCAGAGCATAAGTATAAATGTAAACAAGTACAGGCCGAGAGCGATTTAGTATTTTTTATATAACCATGTACAGTGTACATATTATATTGGCAAAAGCGTTGAAGAAGGAATTCGGCCTAATAGTTCGAGAACCTAAAAAGATACAGGTACGAGTATAAAGATGCACTAATGCAGCGCTATACGAATTAATTTTATTTTACTACAATAGGGTATTTGACTCCAATTTTTTTTATTATTTTACTATAAAGTAGAATTAAAATAATGACGTGCACTGAAAGAACTAATTAAATCGATCAAATAACAAAAAAGTTATAAGCATTTAAAGATTTGTGATTAGACAGAGATAGCAACATGAAATTGTGACGTCACAAAGTACCAATGCCATAGTAGCTTCGTGCGGCTTCATACAAATTTTCGTTTTGCGAGAAAGGGATAGAAGATCCCCCCACTCCAAAGTTTAAACGCCTGTAACTTTGTAAATCTTCGTTGGATTTTAATATTTCTTTCACTGCACGTTATTATTTTTATCCTAGTTTATAATAAAGTAATATTTTTTATCAAATTCAAAAGTAGTGTAAGACCCCATTGCTTTTATTTTACTACAATTCGACAAGTATGATAAGCGTTTCGCATTAGACGCTACCTCTCACGCCTTGTACTCCGCTCCACTTCATGCACAGGTCTCGTTGCTGCAGACAACTGCATGTGAGCAGACGGGACTTGCCAATACTTCGTTACTTAAGCCCTGTTTATACGCTCCAACTTGCTGGCGTAAAATGAAATCTTTAGACAAAAAACCTACAATTAGCATTTAATTCTTTAGGTCTGTAGCAATAAAAGCAACTTAAGTCTTAGTTAATCTAAGTTATAGCCGGTACAAACAACGTAAGGCCTGGAAGGACAATAATATGTAGGTCTACGTTTGATTGACTACACATTAATTAATAAAGTATTTGTAGTTACTCCGCGACAACCAGTGGTATAGTACTCTATTATACAGTGTGTCTAAAATCAAACAAGCGATAAAATTAAGGGAGTGTTCTGTAGCTCAACAGGGGGGCGCCCCCTCGCCCCTCTCCGGGAGAACCATTTCAATTTTAGTTGCTTTTTTTTGGGTATGTGCACACAAAATCAGTAATTACTTGAAAGTCTATTGCTTCACAATTCACATCTACTCAAATGGTCTCATTCGATTGGGTATAATATTCTCCATCGCTGGATACCTAACGTTATCCATATATAATATTTGCAAAGCCAAGGTCGTTAAGGCCAATTTTTTTTTGCATTAAATCGCTAAATTTTGAATTAATCAATGCAACAACATTAACATTTTGTCTATGGTTTACTAACTTTTAGAGTTGTTTTTGTTTAAACATAACAATATCTGGGTGACCGAGCTTCGCTCGGTACTTTTACTGCGGGCTAATAGATGGCAGAGTCATATTTTTTCTTTTTGGTAAATTCGACATTTTCTTAAAATGAATCCTAGCTAGATCGATTTATCGCCCCCAAAACCCCTGTATACTAAATTTCATGAAAATCGTTCGAACAGATTATATAGAAATATAATTACAAGAATTGCTCGTTTAAAGGTATAGGTATAGGTATTACGCGCCCGCAATTATTTGCGCGCGTAAAGTTATGTTATGTCCCAGGTATGCGCACGATCAAAACGCAGCGTGTGAACGTGGCGTAAGACCCGCCTGCGCAAACAAGCGCAGATATGACGTGCATCTAGTAGGTATAATAAACAAATTTCATTCGCGCAAAAATGAAATTGGAGTCTGGATTTCATTTTCATTTTTCTGAATAAAGGCAAGTATGAATGTTGATTTGAATAGACGAGAATATTATTAGCATTTTTATAGATTCAATTTTCATTCTTTGAATATCGGTGATGATTTAAAATGAGAATGAACGATTGTTGCTCGAAGTGAATTTCATTTCCATATTTCTATTGTAATATAATTTTAATTGTTTAAGGAGCACACCACGGCTGTGCCCGCGAAATTCAAATTTTTCGTGGTTTTTCGCGATTTTTAAGCTAATAACATATAATAGGCTTATGGCCGTCAAATTGCGATAATCTCAATATCTTTCTCACGTGTTTATATAAAAATCTCTGCTCGAAAGTGTAGAGTTAAAGAAATTAGTCTAAGATTTGCGAGTTACTCACATAAAAGTCGATACTCGGACTAATTTTCTAGGATACACATTTTTATGCAAAGATTTCGATATAATCATGTGAAGATGATATTGCCACTCTCGCAAATTGATTTCCATAAGCCTATCATGTCTAATTAGCGTACAAATTGCAAAAAACCACGAAAATTTTGAATTTCGCGGGCAGACCCGTTGAGTTCACGTTAAAGTGGACGGGTAAAATTTTCCCGCTATATATATTTTATAGTTTCGCAAATATTAGGCTAATTACATATATAATATACATCTACACATTTTTAATAAAAACGTAGATCAAAAATTACTAATCTACTTCATATTAGTACCAAATCAGGGAAACTGCAGAAATAATCATTTTCATTTTTAGAATAATAAAATTCTCAATAAAAATAAAAGCCATTATTTAAAACAATTGAAACACGCAAGGCTTTGTTCGGCTCTGGATTTAATTGGAATACCCGCGGGCTATAAATATTGAGGAATGTAAATCGTGACGATGAAACGTGCGAAATGCGAATGATTGCGTACAATGAGGAATGAGGACACATCATCATCACGATCGTAGCCATAATAATATCTTATCATCATCTCAACCCCTTTTTATGTCCCACTGCTGGGCACGGGTCTCCTCTCAGACTAAGAGGGGTTTGGCCTTCGCCCACCACGCTGGCCAAGTGCGGGTTGGCGGGCTTCACACATCTTCGAGAACATTTTTGTGAACTCTCAGACATGCAGGTTTCCTTATGATGTTTTCCTTCATCGTTAAGCAAGTGATATTTAGTTTCCTAAAAATGACGAAATTCCGACGACCCGGTTTTTCCCCTTTTTAAATAAAAATAAAAACGATTTTAATTTTTTTATGATTGCACTGACGGCGGGCCATCATTATTTAAATTTATTTTAAATTTCATGTCGATATCTTTAATAGTTACTGAAATAAAGGGTCGTGACACACAGACAGACGGACAAGAAAGTGATCTTATAAGGGTTCCATTTTTTTCTTTGAGATACGGAATCCTAAAAAACACCGAGCACAGCTCATCCCTGATCTACTTTTACTTTTAGGAGTAACTTTGAAATATACAAATGTTACCTGTAAGTTTTGTCTACCCGTTCTTAATACAGTGATACGAAAAGGAAAATCTTTTCATGAGGAACTGTATCAAAAAGTTACCAAAAGGCTAACTTCCATTACCCTGTTTCTGGGCTACTTTGTTCCTTGCACACCTTTACCCTAAAAGTTGGGACATATTATAGGTATATAAAGAGAAGTTTAAGGATATTACAATATTGTAAATAGAAATCCCTGTTATTTTCCCCTGTTATTCGTATAGAGGTGTACTAATATTATGCTCGAAATTATACATTATACCCCTTATACATAAACGTGTAATAGCGATGTAATAATTATACTATATTTAGTCTTTATTACTTTCGAAGGAAAGAGACAAAACTATTCCAATGTCACGTTAAAACTTTGTGATTAAGGGGGTTACATTATACACAATATATTTATAGAGTATCTGAGAAGTAAAGAAATCTTGTTAATATTTTAACGTCAGTAATCTTATGTACCAAGTTAAATATATTATTTAGCGATAAATACTATGTTTCATTCAGTTAACGTACCTACTTATAATAGATACAAATATCAAGATACGCCCATCCGAACATTTTACGTAAACCTTCTTCATACAAGAAAATGTTGCGCCATCTGTGGAAACTCCAGCGAAAAACTTTTTTTTTATCTATGTCTATGGTCACCTTGCCTGCAATGCTGCACAGGTTGTAGAGGTAACCTTGTTCGGGAATCGGACGTACTTCCTGTTTTAATCGTATAAATTAGTGGTAAAAAAGTAAGTGGCATACCGATATAATTTAAATGTATTTTTACTTACAATTCAAAATTCATCAGTGATCGCTAAACATTTTCTTTAATAAAATATGAGAAACTTTTATGTTAAAAATACATTTTATTTTTAGTATAGATGAGTTTATATGAGGTCAGTACCTGTATATAGGTATTATGAAATTGCGGTACAGCTGATTCTTTTAGCTTTCGCAGTCCAGCTTTTGAGATAACAAATCCTCGTCACTAAAATGAGCAGAGCATACTCTTGTGTTTTTAGTGGGCTTAAAATAAGGCTGATTTTCTTGTGTCCTGATAATGCGACTCCAAATCTCTTCACGTATGGGATCTCTTGGAAATCTGTAATAATACTTTCTGAATGATTTAACTTTTGACCACGAGCAAGTACTACACATATTGAATTCAGCTTGTTAGTAATTATGAAAAATAATACTTTATGAAATTTGACCAACTTCCACTGGCAGGATTCTTTTCAATGTAGGTATGTTTCTTGCACATATAAAACTTAGTCGATTCACAGTAAAAAAATGCTATGGATATTTGTGCAGAACTCAAGCTTGACTAAAAAAACTATAAAATATTTTTACATTTAAAATCGGTTCCATGTATCCTAATAGAGTTTGCCTGTATTTCTTAGTTAATATCTGGGTGACCGAGCTTCGCTCGGTAGTTTAAGGTGTTGCGGCCCTACCAGCCCGCGAAATTCAAATTTTATTTAGTTTTTCGCAAATCTTAAAATTTGAATTTTCGCGCCCAGATGGTACCCATCGCCCTTAACTACTGGCTAATAGATGGCAGCTGCAGGAGTGCTTCGCTCGGTAGTTTAACTACTGGCTAATAGATGGCAGCAGAAATCATATTTTATTATTTTTTTGGTAAATTTGACATTTTATAAAAATGAATCCTAGCTAGATCGATTTATCGCCCCCAAAACCTCCTGTATACTAAATTTCATGAAAATCGTTGGAGCCGTTGCCGAGATCCAGATTATATAGAAATATATATAAGTACAAGAATTGCTCGTTTAAAGGTATAGGATAAAAGCACCTAAAATACCAAGACGTTCTTGGACGGAAAATGTTGGGTATTTCTGTCATTAAAAAACTTTATATTTTGTCTAATATTAAATCTTACTTCTCTTCGACTAATATTGTTTTGAAGAAAAACGTGGAACACTGAAAAAGCCTCACAGCGAGCAACAGCTGATTGTTAATAAATGCAGAAATAAAAAGCACGCCTATAAAAATAATCATGCAGATATATTTAGTATACTTAATAAAATTAATCTAAGTTCCTGAGACAAAAATAAAACAAATAAAAATGACGTCTTTACAAAGTCACTTCGGAAATGGCAGTTCGGTACTAATTATTGAATATCAAAATAACTTTTTTAAAATAACTGTTTATATTATTAATATGCTGGAATAATGCAATATGTGTGATCTTATAATATTTATGTGGTTATTATGTGGCTATTGGATTGCCATTTACAATTGGTAAGTACATAATAATTTATTTCCAACAAACTCATGTAATATTACTAGATGTTACTTACCGATGATACGTTATCCCATGCTCCTTTTTTTTAATTTAAAACTGCAATTTTTGCAGCCTTTTACAATGCAATTAGGCATTTTGATGGTTTTTACTTAAATTTCCCACTAAGTTATATTCCATTTTCCCGCTACTAAGAATCTAATATGGCGGAAACCGTCTCCATGGAAACGTGCTGTTAGCGTCATTATCTGTGGCGGGGACCGCGGTCTACTGACTACTGACGCCAGGGGAGGTGAAAATAGTCATTCTTGCTCCCATAAACTGGCGACATTTTTTCGTGCGGTCCGCCAGGTCTATAGTATAGAGTGTCTTTGCTACTTATATATTTTTTTCGTTTAAATGTGATGTAAATGTTTCACAATTCTCATTTCCACTCCTGTTACTGGGTACTCAATTCTGGGGTAAGTATCAAGTTTAATCTCCGTTTAATTTTACGTAACATACCGTATTACGGTAGATTCACCGGATTATATATTTTTTTATGCTATACAAGTAAGTACTTGACTGCGATCTCACCTGATGGTAAGTGATAATGCAGTCGAAGATGTTAGCGTACTAACTTGGAAGGGGGGTAAGTTATGTCACCCCAACGGTTTCTACACAGCATCGTACCGGAACGCTAAATCGCTTGGCGGTACGTCTTTGCTGGTAGGGTGGTAACTAGCCACGGCCAAAGCCTCCCACCAGACCAGACCTGAGCCAATTTAGAAATTATAAAATTCCAAAGTGGCCCGTGGCGGGAATCGAACCCGCGAACTCTCGAATCCGAGCGTGCGTCCCCTGCGCCACGGAGGTCGTCAAATATACATATTACACTGTGTTTTAAACGTCGGAACGCGTTTTATCTACGCGTTATCAATATTTTCTGATATTTTCTATAAGTTAATAGTTGGCATATTATAAAAGTAAAAATTTTGTGAAAACTTAACAAAATAGCATGATACTTACCTAATGGTTTTTGATAACAATGTTTTGTTACTCTGTTTTTTTTTTGAAGTTAGTACTTGCGAGTAATATCACTACTCACGAGATATCACTTCATATTATGTAAGTAAGAGATATTATGTTAAAAAAATGTATAAAATTACATTTTAAAAAGAGCAAGAACCGAGTTTCTTGCCAGTTCTTTGTATTGTAAGCCTACTCTCCGAACTTGACGGTAGAGTTTTGACGGTAAGTAGAGCCGTAAGTTAGGCCTATGTGAATATAATAAAGATTTTTTTTTTCGTCATATAGTTACGGAAATACCAGTCTGCTCATTTATTAGGAAATAAAAATTATGTATTATTTTTAAGACTCAAACGGTTTACTTCACGCAGTTAACAAAAGGCTCATTAATAAAATCGTGGTTTAATGTTACTTTAAAATACTATCGACATTAACTGAATTCAGAAACGAAAAATTAAACCATTAACATTTTTCCACCAAATTAACTCTGTGGTTGGATACTGTATTCACTATTCCAGAGGATTGAATTTAGGATGCGATAAAGAAAAACACTCGTAAACCATGCGCGGTACTGATGGGCAAACATTCGCTGAGGAATTCGAGCGGCGACTGTCGATCGCGTCCGAGCGATCACTCCGGAGGTAGTTTAATTAACAAAAGGTACACCTCGCGCAGCGAGTGTACGCCGGTCATCTCAAGTTTGATTTCGCGCGCTATGCTCGAGTTCCCGGGTTTGCTTGCGACATTTGCACCACATATTTATTTGAAACAATTTAATATTATTTACATGATATTATTTATTATTATAATATTATTTATTATTATTTACATAAAGTATAATGCCTACACTACTCCCCCGTTGAGACCGAAGGTTACTGAGGTCGATAGTAATCTGGAAATCTGACGACTCGCCCAGACCTGGTCTTCCTCTCCGGAACGAGATTGGCTGCTGGTGGAGTGGGATTGGCTTTTGCAGGTGGTGTTGGTGACGTTGTCTTCACATCATCGTGGGTCATGTATGCGGCTTTAAGTCGGTCTATGGAAACGGTTGATTCCTTTTCATTGATGATGAGCTTAAAGGTTTTGCTCCCTCTTTCTACAACCTTATAGGGTCCAGTGTACGGTGGTTCCAGCGAACGCCTTGCAGCGTCCTGTCGGAGAAAAACGTACTCAGCTGGGCTCAGGTCTTTGGGAATGTAAAACGTTTTCTGTCCATGCCTACTTGCAGGTGTTGGTGATAAGTTCGCCATATGACTGCGAAGTCGTGACGTGAAGTCCGTTACATCTTGGTTCGTGTTGGCAGGATTGAAGAATTCACCTGGTAAACGAAGTGGCTCTCCATACACGAGTTCTGCTGCGGAAGCTTTGATGTCCTCCTTCCATGCGCTGCGAATTCCCAGTAGAACCAAAGGTAGTACTTCAGTCCAGCTGGCGTTCTGGTGGCACATGATCGCCGCTTTAAGCTGGCGGTGGAGGCGTTCCACCATGCCATTGCAAGCGGGGTGATACGCTGTGGTTGGACGATATTGCGCACCCAGCAGTGTAGTCAGGCTGCGGAAGAGCTCGCTCTGGAACTGTCGGCCTCTGTCCGTGGTCACGTGGTGAGGAGTTCCGAAACGGGACACCCAGCCAGCGATAAAGGCGCGGGCACATGTCTCCGCCGTGATGTCTGCGAGTGGATATGCCTCAGGCCAACGGGTGAAACGATCGATGACCGTGAGACAGTACCTGAAACCACAAGATATTTTTAAAGGCCCTACGATGTCCAGGTGGACATGGGAAAAGCGTAAGGAAGGAACAGGGAAAGTTGAGGTGGGGGATTGGGTGTGTCGGTATATTTTCGTCTTTTGGCAATCTGTGCATTCTTTGGCCCATTGACGACAATCTTTTTGCACCCCTGGCCAAACGAATCTTTCTGCGACCAGTCTGGCAGACGCCTTCGCACCTGGGTGACTCAACCGATGCAATGCGTTGAACACCAATTTCCTGAAGGCAGTAGTAACATATGGTCGTGGATTTGCGGTTGAGACGTCACAATAAATGTCTGCATTGGAGTCAGGTGCTTTAATCTTCCTCAGATCTAGTGCTGAACCTTTCTGTATCAGCTGTTGAAGTTCTGGATCTGAGTCTTGTGCTTTAGCGAGTGCTTCATAATCTAGTGAAGTTGTTACTTCTTCTATACGGGAGAGTGCATCCGCTACGACGTTCTGGCTTCCTTGGACGTACTGAATATCCGTTGTAAACTGGGAAATGTAGTCCAGGTACCGAAACTGTCTTGGGGAACATTTTTCGCGGTTGTGCGCAAAGACATATGTCAGAGGCTTATGGTCTGTGAAGACGGTGAATGGCCTCGCTTCAACCATGTGCCTAAAATGTCGTATAGAATCATAAATGGCTAAAAGTTCCCGATCATACGGACTGTACTTTTTCTGGGCTGGAGACAGGCGTCTTGAAAAAAATGCTAGAGGTTTCCAGTTATTACCGCATTTTTGCTGGAGCGCCGATCCAATGGACGTGTCTGAGGCGTCCGTAAATAAGGCTATCTGTGCATCAGCTTCTGGATGTGCTAACATAACAGCGTCGGAAAGGCTTGATTTGCAGGTGTTGAAAGCTTCCAGCATTTCTGGAGTCATTGTGATACTCTGCGATCCTTTCGTCTTAGGTCCTGATAGCACGATGTTGAGCGGTGCTTGATATTTGGCTGCTCCTGGTACGAAACGGCGATAAAAATTGTACATCCCCAAAAATCGGCGCAGTTCTTTCACCGTGGTTGGTGTCGGGTAATCTCGAATTGCCTGCACCTTATCAGGGAGAGGTCTGATGCCGTCCGCGCTTACCTCGTGCCCTAGGAATGTAATTTGCGCTTTTCCGAACTCACACTTGTTGGTATTTACGAGCATTCCATAGTCTGCTAAGCGTTGTAATAGCTGTCTGAGGTGCTGAAGGTGTTGGGTTTCGTCTTTCGATGCGACCAAAATGTCGTCCAAGTAACCGTAACAAAATGGCAGTCCTTTCAGCATTTCATCCACAAATCGCTGGAAAGTTTGGCCTGCGTTCCTAAGGCCGAACGTCATGTATGGAAACTCGAATAGCCCGAATGGTGTGGTGATAGCGGCTTTTGGAATATCCTCTGCATATATAGGTATCTGATTGTAGGCTTTTACTAAATCTATCTTTGAAAAAATTTTAGTACCCGCCAGATGCTGAGAAAAATCCTGTATATGTCGGATGGGATATTTATCCGGAATCGTTCGTGCGTTAAGTGCCCGGTAGTCGCCGCAGGGTCGCCAACCATTATCTTTTTTAGGTGCCAAATGAAGTGGCGACGCCCACGAACTTTCTGACCTGCGCGCTGTACCATTTGCAAGCATCTCGTCAAATTCCTTCTTTGCGATTTGCAGTCTGTCCGGTGGAAGTCTTCTGGGTCGACTAGAGACGGGTGGACCTGGCGTGGTTCGGATGTGATGTTCGGTACAGTGTTTAACCTCTCGGTGCGTTCCAGCTGGGCAAGTGACAGCGGGATACTCACGCAGAAGTTGGTGATATACTGTGTCCCCTGAGACCGCTTTGACCGAAGAGATGCCATTTGCCTCTTTCTCGGGTGCTGCTGTGGTGGAGAGTGACGTATATCCATCGACCAAACGGTGGTTCCTCATATCTACAAGCAGATTGTAATATTTGAGAAAATCGGCACCGATGATTGCCTTGGAAACGTCGGCTACCACAAAACGCCAACTATAGACACGACGTAGTCCTATGTTGAGTTGCAGGTGGATCCATCCGTACGTAGCTATAACCGTTCCATTCGCTGCGTAGAGTTGATAATCCGTCCTCGCGCGGGCTCGTTTAAGTGCGGATCGTGGATATACACAGAGGTCCGATCCTGTGTCTACTAAGTACGGTATCTTCGTCGTTCTATCCGTAATGAATAAGCGGCCTGGCTTGAATGGGCAGTCGTTAGCCGCTACTGTCGGCTGCCGCTCCCGTTTTCCGAACTAAACTTGCATGGAGTCGTACAGCGAGTAGCTCGGTTGCCAAATCGGTTATGGTACCAGCAATAATCAGGATTACGTTGTCTGGAGCGTGAACGGCTTCTATTGTGAAATCGTTGCTGTCTATCATCGCGTGAGTTTGGTCTATTAAAATTACGTGACCGTGATAGCTGACCTCTTAATGATGCTACCTCGTGGGTGAGGCGTGTGATCTGCTCCGCCATATCCTTAAAGGAAAAATTCGTCGCCTCTGCCACGACCGGTGCTGTTGTCGGCGAAGAAACAATTTCGTACACGCGGTCTGCCAGCTCCGCCACCGTCTCCAACGGTGTGTCAGTCTGTGAAGCAATCACTGTTTGTATATTATGCGGTAATCGGCTACACCATAATGTTCGAACGAAAGAATCCGGTACGGTCGGTCCCGCCAAAGTCCGAAGATGCCTCAAAAACTGCGAGGGTTTTCTGTCTCCGAGTTCTTCGTGCATTAATAATTGCTTGACTTTTTTTTCCTGCGAGTCTGACAGCCTTTTTATTAATTCCGTCTTTAATTTTGGATATTTGTTCTCGGCTGGCGGCGATAGAATAATGTCCTTCACCTCTGCCGCATATTGTCGGTCTAATTGTGCTATTACATGGTAGAATTTTGTGGCGTCGGACGTTATTCCTGCTATAGCGAACTGACCTTCTATTTGGGAAAACCATAATCCGGGCTCCTCGGGCCAGAACGGTGGTATTTTCACTCCGACCTTGAAAACACCTACCGCGGCACTTGCGTCGCCTACCGTACGGCTTCCCGATGCTTGGTCCGAAACCGGGTCCTGTCTGCTGCCTTTATCCATTTTATCCCGATCCTCTCTTCGTCGTGGGTCACCAGTGTGGTTGGATACTGTATTCACTATTCCAGAGGATTGAATTTAGGATGCGATAAAGAAAAACACTCGTAAACCATGCGCGGTACTGATGGGCAAACATTCGCTGAGGAATTCGAGCGGCGACTGTCGATCGCGTCCGAGCGATCACTCCGGAGGTAGTTTAATTAACAAAAGGTACACCTCGCGCAGCGAGTGTACGCCGGTCATCTCAAGTTTGATTTCGCGCGCTATGCTCGAGTTCCCGGGTTTGCTTGCGACATTTGCACCACATATTTATTTGAAACAATTTAATATTATTTACATGATATTATTTATTATTATAATATTATTTATTATTATTTACATAAAGTATAATGCCTACAACTCAACCAAGTTAACACGGAAATAGTTATTCACTGATAAAAAACGATTGTGTTTGTTAACCGTGGCTGTTAAAGGTGACCGTACATTTGACCGCGCCGAAATTTAAATCTCTTCCAGACAATTTAAAATGACGTCCCATGTAAATACATTACGTTTTTAGGCTGTATCTCTTGAACCGTGATAGCTACAGATTTGAAATTTTCACAGATGTATTTCTGTTGCAATTCGCACTTGACCATTTTTTTAAATAAGAACGGTCAATGTGCGTAACGTAGACGAATGTGCGATCTCCTTAACTTCCATTGGTTCCGCCGTCATTTTACTAAGTTAACCAGCTGTGAACAACAAATTGTCTCGTAGAGTCACACAGAGCGTAAAGTTACACTGACTATTCATTAAAGTTTTCTATTCTGTATTTATGTAGAAAAGATGACTGACTGACTCTGATATATCACATTAGGTACAGCTCAGACGTGACAAATCAAGATTTTTCAGATAGTGATTATGACATAAAATATATCGGCTAAAAAAGGTTTTCGAACGAATTTCAAAACGAAAATCAATCATTTGGGAAGGGAACAGTCCCGATCACAGACCAATAACTTTACTATTCTTTGTTCTGTGGTCCCAATAATAAAATCAAAGGCAAACGGGCTATGTAACTTGACTGTTTTATCACGCATAAGTTATGTATCTATGTTGCCGGAAATGTGTGAAAACCATGAATTCCCAGGAAATGTATAAATTTCTTTGCTTATTTAGGAAATGTAAAAGGACAATTTTAACATCAAGTAATCGACATATTTTCTAGGAAATGTAAACATTTGACCTAAACGGCGTTTGCATTTCCTAACGCCGTTTAGGTCAAATGTTTACATTTCCGGTAAAAGACGAGACCATGACGAGTGCGGTGTCCAAATCAGATCTATGAGAGCTCTTAAGGAGCACACCACGAGTGTGCCCGCGAAATTCAAATTTTTCGTGGTTTTTCGCGATTTTTAAGCTAATAAGACATAATAGGCTTATGGCCGTCAAATTGCGATAATCCCAATATCTTCTTCACGTGTTTATATAAAAATCTCTGCTCGAAAGTGTCGAGTTAAAGAAATTAGTCCGAGATTTGCGAGTTACTCACATAAAACTCGATACTCGGACTAATATCCTAGGATACACATTTTTATGCAAATATTTTGATATAATCATGTAAAGATGATACTGCCATTCTCGCAAATTGATTGCCATAAGCCTATCATGTCTAATTAGCGTACAAATTGCAAAAAACCACGAAAATTTTGAATTTCGCGGGCAGACCCGTTGATTTCACGTTAATATCGACCAATTCGGATCTATGACATCTCCGCCGCTGCGTGAAGTGCATCCCCTTCACTCTTACGTAGCAAAGATTGCACCAAGTCGAGCCGCAGTAGCTAAGGCTTGTCGGCGAAAGCATGCCGAGGCTGCGGAGTTAAGGGCGATGGGTACCATCCGGGCGCGAAAATTCAAATTTTATTTAGTTTTTCGCTCTTAGTGGGCTAATTATACATCGATCGAAGGCTAATGGCAATGAGTTTTGCGGGCACAACATTTATGCATCTACAATCTACATGTTTTTAATATAAACCCTGCTCAGCAATACTCATTTACTTCATATTGGTTCGCGATAGCTCGAAATCTGGGAAACTGCAAAAAGTTATCTTTCAGGAACCAATATGAGATGAGTGGGAACTTTCGAGCAAAGTTTCTATTAAAAACATGTAGATGCATAAAAAGTAGGCCCGCAAAATGCATTGCCATAAATCTACAATGTGTAGTTAGTCTAATATTTGCGAAAAAGTTAATAAAATTTGAATTTCGCGGGCTGGTAGGGCCGCAACACCTTAAGACGCTTCCTCCTAAAAACCATCCTAGGTTTTATGGTATCAGGTCAACATACCATGCTGATTGAGCTTGCTGCACATGATGCAATAAAATTGTAAAACAAGGCGCCATTGCGCTTTCCATGGCTTATCCTATTTCCCTATTCAAAGTTATTTGAATAATGTACAATTTGCCGGTCCATGCCAAAGGTTAAAGTGGCCCTTCCAAGTTTGGTATTCCCCTAAAAGTGAAACTTTAGCTTAAGCAATCCGACGCTGTCAGTGTCAAAGGCAAAGTTATCGAGTGTTAAGCGCAGTGTAACTGAGTTAGACCTCAATCGCCTCGGTAATTGTTGGTTGAGACAGGTTGGAACAAGTTCCACCGTGTCTGCTCTTGTCTGAACAAGTTTTCAGGGGATTTAGCATAAAACAAACGCGATCCTAGAAAGAGGGCGAACCGACTCTCGCTGCAAAAAATACGTCACAAAACATTCTTGATTTTATCGTCAAACTCAGATAGGCTTCCGCCGGCGAAGATGACGATGACCATTATTGTAATCATCTGGACGTAGATGAGACCACGGCCTTAGGGACGTACGAACGGTTTGGACCTTCTTTTATACGACCAACCTCCACCTAAGCAGTGGTCCGAGACGTTACTAGTTACTACCCATTCGCGAGCACCCCTATACCCTAACCCTAGGTTATGGGCCCATCTCATCCCCCTGGTGAGTTTCCATGCCCCTAGCTCCGATGACTCTGTTACGGTGACTACGGACATGCAGCTAAATCCAAAAAAAATAGGTTGACACTTCTAAATACTCGTAGGCATCATTTACGAGTAGTAACAAACGACAAACGTTAGTTAGGTTGTATAGTTTGAGAAGAGAATAAAAACGTGCTGTTTTTAAAGAAATTATGCGAAAATTATTAAAAAAACTTAAAAAAAATGTTTAGTTGTAAAGCAAGAAAGTAATGAGTCACAAAGTTTTTACATATTATTATTATCAAACACAAAACGTTTTAATTTAGAAGTTATATTCCCCTACTACACCATTGCCATGCTTAAAACTTTTCTTAACTAAATTCAGTCCATCCATTTTCTTGGTCTGTGCAAATGACTTTAAGATTCTCTAGTAGTTGAGAACGTTAGACGAGCTGAGGAAAGTGCTATTCGTCTTCAAATAGGACTTTAAATTGTTTCTTGGCTTTATTTTATTGAGTCTAGCCATCTTGCCATAAATCTGTCATTGTCTGACCAAGGAATAACTTTATTTTTTCTGTGGACTCTACTATTATCTAAGATATCTAAGATATCTCTTTAATATTATTATTGTATTCGTAAGCTAAATTTTGCTAACAGCAACTTACATTCATCTTCCATACCTAAAAATGTTATCGAAGATATAACACGCGATTGTTAGTAGCGAATCGATGCTGTGTAGCAAATGACGAGGGATACCCACCACAGTCTACTTAATAAATAAAATAAATAAAAAATAAAATAAAAAAGCCTTTTATTTCCCATCACCAGTGAAAGTAAATAACAATTCGAGAATATGATTTAAAATTAGTTAAACAATTATAAATTAGTACAGATAATTAAGTTAAATAATTTTGTTCTATGATGAGAACCCCTTTCGGGTATAGGCCTCCTCCAGAGCTTTCCAGTCTCCTCTTTGGGACGCTGGTTTGATCCAGTCGTTCCCTGCTGTTCTGCAGATGTCGTCTGCCCATTTGAATTTGGGTCTACCTTTTTTCTTTTTTCCTTTTGGGCCGGGCAAAGTTGTTGTTCGAATGGTCTCAGTCTACTTAATACGATTAGCTAAATCATTGGCTGCATCTTAACTTACCATCAGGCATCAGAGATTGCAGAAAAACTCTTAAGAGTCCTGTGAACTACCATGTCTCCCATACAAACGTAATACCAAAATCATTTGTAATTCGTGTATATTTAGATCATGTTGTGGTGTTATTCGGGTTCGTATAGTAATAATCTATGCTCCTGGCCATATCTGGTTCCGAAATACTGTTGTTAAACGAAATTGTAAACGAATTTAGTTTTGCTTATTTTTATGTCAAAGAGGACATGTTTTCTGCTTATTTGTTTTGTAATAAAAACAACACTATCTCACGTCGCATTCGTTCAGGAGACACACAGGAGATTCACAGTTTTTATTGTCCAGCTAAAGAAAAACACCAGTTTATAAAGAAAGTTACAAGTTTTCATTCATAATTTTTGGTATTACGGAACTTGACCAAAGTTATAAAAATTTTGATCAAAATTGATTATTATTTAATTTTAAAGAAATATTTCCGAACCAAATATGGCCAGGAGCATAGATTATTACTAAATGAATCCGAATAATACCACAACATGATCGAAATATTCACGAATTACAAATGATTTGGTATTTTGCATTAACGGAGACATCGTAGTTCACAGGCCCCTTAAACGGTTCGTTAATTTCCCAAATTATTTTTAACGCTCGGGACTTAAGAGTCCCATGAACTACAATGTCTCCATGCATTTGAAATACCAAATCATTTGTAATTCGTGCATATTTCGATCATGTTGTGCTGTTATTCGGGTTCATTCTTAATTAAAACAAGCTGGTTTTCGATACCTTAATTGGCAGAGCAAAGCTTGAATATGACGTCATCAATAAATACGAAGTAATTACTGCAAACAAATTAAAGCGCCCATGCACACTCCAGCGACAGCGTCCAACGATCGACATTATAAACTGTATCGTATGAATTCAGAATTTATTACCGACCATATTCCACGCGGAAATTATTGAAAGTTCCACAGACTAGAGTAAAAGATAGACCTCGCACAGTGATGTTACTAATAAGCACTACGTCTGTGCTCGTGTGAATAAAATTCTAGAAGTTTTCCGAAATAAGAATTATTTTAAACAACCCTTTGTGTAGCTGCAGTCTGCGAAAAATTTGCGGAAAGTTTTCAAATATATTATGTGAAGATTTGTAACAGTAGCGCAGTAGTGCATAAAACGATACTAGAGAAAATAAATATATATTCCTCAATAAGTTCAAAGTGGCTGTAAAACGAAAGCTCATGAATAAAGCTTACTATAGTCACGGAATACATAATACTACTAAGGTACAGAAGGCTCACTTGGCGAGATGATTTAAAGAAGTAGCGACTCTAGCGCTGACATTAAAAGTCCAATTCAGTTTGCAAAAGCGCCTGGCTCCGCCCCGAAAACAACACGCAATAAACGCAAATCTTCTGATCTCTTTCTATGGCGTAGCTTTATCCCTTATCTGCATCTGTTTACGCATCTGTTACACTTTCATAGTCTGAAGATAACAAAAACAAAAAAAATAAGTTACTAGGGTAAACAAGCTACTTTATTAACGTATCCTTTTGCCGTCTATATTTTCCCAGTAGTCTGTTTGGGCGGATATTAAATTTCAATGGAAATATTTAATTTTTGGGGGAGTTTTGTAGAGTAATGTTGAAATTATACTTTGGAAAAGGAACACAAGTATTATAATATTATCATCTGCAAATCCTACTTTATATTTTTCGGCATATTACATTTTTCACGAAGTTTTCACCCTCCGCCGTATTTGCAGCTATTAATTTAAGCTTTTTGTTACCCAAAGCTTAGTCTTTCTTAACATATTATTACACGACGGCTCAAAAAGGAGTGTAATGTTTTTAGGATTCTTGTATGTATGCATATGTGAGTTTCTTTATTCCACCACAACTTCCGAACGGATGAATAGATTTGGGCATAATATGTGGTATCGTTAGATTCCTTACATTATTTACATTATAACATAGGCTTAGGAAACAGTTGTTTTACGACAGGGCAGTCGTGTTTTTTTAATTTTTTAATTATTTACTTGTTTTCTGTATTGTTTTTTGTTTAAACAGTGTGTTGTCCGGTTTGACGGCTATATGCGTCTATGGTTTATGAGGCACTTTTTATGTGAGAGAGAAAAAGTCGATATGTTGGTGATTAATAAAAGATTATAATTAATAATAATTGCTGTTTTAATTAAGTATAAAACACAGTACATTTTTAAAGAGAAATACACTTTTCCAACACCTCACGAGTATTTCTTTGACGACTGAGTATTTCTTTGAGTAAATACATTCTTTACATTCTTAGCTCTATGAGATATATATCCGACGCACGTAACAAACATTCCAACTATAATAATAAACCTCAAAATTATAATAATTACTTTATTACAAAAATGGGCACAGATAAAAAACATAAGTAAGATCATAAAGATACAGCATCCCACGTAGATGTTTTCACGAACCGCGTCATTACAGAATCGCATTTATACCGTAATGTTGTTGAAGCATGCGATGTTGTGTTAGCTACACATGTATATCTAGTATCTACATATATACACTTAGACCTACTGGGTGGATCGTAAACTCAAATAAATAAACTTTTGGACATAAAAACTGTTTTAGACGTGCCGATAAATAAATAGGTAGTAGCTCGTATGAGGTACCTACCTGATGCGATTTTCTTAAGGTATTGCGGCCCTACCAGACCGCGAAATTCAAATTTTATTTAGTTTTTCGCAAATATTAGAGTAACTACACATTGTAGATTTATGGCAATGCATTTTGCGGGCCTACTTTTTATGCATCTACACGTTTTTAATAGAAACTTTGCTCGAAAGTTCCCACTCATCTCATATTGATTCCCGAAAGATATTTTTTTGCAGTTTCCCAGATTTCGAGCTATCGGGAACCAATATGAAGTAAATGAGTATTGTTGAGCAGAGTTTTTGTTAAAAACATGTAGATGCATAAACGTTGTGCCCGCAAAACACATTGCCTTTAATCTTCGATGTATAATTACCCCACTACGAGCGAAAAACTAAATAAAATTTGAATTGTCGCGCCCGGATGGTACCCATCGCCCTGGTTTGAGCATTATCAAACCAATTTAGTGTGACGAGACGTGACAAATGTTGTGCGACAATCAAATGAAACTCTTTAACACAGGAAAAAAAATGGTTGTTCGTAGTTCGTTTTTGATTTTGAAAAATACAAATTGATTTTAATTTCCGAAAGTATTGTACTACAAGCTTGATAAATTCACGGTTAAAGCGGAGTTTTACAAGACTGGGAACTGGGTTTATGTGGGAACTGAAATTCCCACATATTCCTTATCGAATTTGGTCGTCTTAGATGTTAATTTTTTGCATCGGTCGAACAACTTTAGGCGATGATTGGTTTATGTTTGTACTGGTAGAACAGTGTAGGCACGGATTGATTATGATGGATGCCTGCGATGTTATAGGACAATTTAAAAAGTTAAGTTTTTGACCATCTGTCTTGCAGCTTATTATTTTCCATTGAATTACACAAAATCGTGAAGTAAGTAAGTTTTGTGACTTATGATTTTCCATTGAATCATACAAAATCGTGAAGTATAAAGAGTCATGCGACTTATTATTTTCCCTTGTTTTGTATAAAATCGTGACGTAAAAACTTGTATCTTATTTTATTTTCTAATCGTAAAGTATAAAGAGTCTTTGAATTTATTATTTTCGCCGTCACAAATGGAGTGTGATGTACCTACCGCGGGATTTACGACTATCCAAATAAAATAAGTCGTGAACATTAAAATTGAATTGGTGCCATCATAACTTGTGGCGCAGTGGGTGTATGACGAAATGCCCATTTCTCTTCTATTCGTATTGATATTCAATTAACTTCAATTTATCTAAAACTAGTGAACGCCCGCAACTTCACTTACGTGACCAACTATTGATTTTTATTAAATTGTGAAATGACGTATCGCATCGACAAATTAGTCACGCGACTACTTTATCGACGCAATATGTCATTCCATTCGCTTTTGTCATGTAGCTCCTATGAAAACGAATTCATCTCTCAATTTTATATCTTCCTCTTGATCTTTTACTCTCTCTAGTCTCTTCTTCTTTTCTCTTACTCAGGGAATTTTCTTGTCTATTCATCTTATATCTGCCTAACTAACCCAAGTAAAAGGGAAACCACATGTAGGCGTCTCGACGTACTAATTTCAGACGGCCGCCGCGTGCCGGATACTTTGCTCGCGTTAGTTCTTGTACGGTATATTTCACGCGCTGCGTGCGGGGCAACCTTACTTACGTCGAAAGCGATAAAGTTACGCGATAGAAAGAGACCCCAACTTTGCGTTTGTTGCGTGTTCTTTCCGGAGGCGTGGCCAGGCGCTATTGCGAACTGAATTGCACTTTTTGTGTCAGCGCTAGAGTCGCTATTTTTTTAAATCATCTTGCGGAGTGAGCCTTCTGTACCGTTAGGTACTATTATGTATCCCGTGGTAAAGGTATATTCGCGGATGCATCTTCTAGTATATAAAGTAAAGCAATCGGCGCAGCGCCGCGTGTGGGCCGCGCCCGCCGCTGGCTGCAGACTTAATCCAGATAAGCTGACGTGCACACGGAATAGATAATTTACTGCGCAACACAACAACAACCCAGGGCTGCTACCTGCTATAAAATACTTCTTTTTGGTACGGGAAAAACCTACACACTAAAAAAAACCCCATCGGTGGAAATCCTTAGCACATATTGGAAGCCTCCGGGATGTCATAGGGTCGGACCAGAGGCTCTCTGAGAGAGAGAACTTACCCACGCTAGCCACCCACTTACTTCCCAGGCTTGATTATTACCAAGAATATTTCCAGAAACAAGGATAAGTACTAAAAACATGGTCCATGATGAGACTAAAGAAGAAGAAGACACTATGACGAACACTATTGCCTTAGAGAGGAAAACTTTGGAGAATGGAGGATGACACAATATAGTGGTGGGACTGCGTGAGACAGACTGAAAAAGTACTATGTGATTGACACCCAATGATATATAATATATAAAAAGGAGCAGATATGTGACAAGCGCGCGCGTTGTGAAGACTCAAAAATCCTACAATTGTAAGTTTCGTAGTCTCTTTCGTTTGCGTGCTATTTCGTATCTTTTGTTGTACTTATCAGTGAGTGGCAGTTCGGCACAGATTTAAAACGCAATTTACTATGAACGTAACGTATCTTGGTGATCTATGTTGACACCAAAATATGTAACAGGACACCATGTCTTCATATTTACTACAGCTTGCTGTTACCGTAGGAAATAAATCGGGTTTTGAAAGTGAGATGTATAAGGAATTATCTATCTCATTCTCAATCTGCTCCGCTCTTTTACATTAGTACGTCTACCTTATTTCTACTACTATTTCCTATAAATTGGTTCCTAAACGCCATTCCTCAACCTCTATATTATTTCATCATGTTGCATTGGCAACGGTTTCTGCGTTTCTCTGAATCGCTTGGCATCTTTGCTGCTAGGATGGTAATTAGCCACGACTACAACCTCCCACCAGGCATGTGAGCCAATTTAGAAATTATAAAATTTAAAAGAGGGCCTTGGAGGGAATCAAACCCGCGACCTCCCACTCGTATGGCGTGAGGCGTTTTGGATCGGATTACATATTATTAAATAAAACACGACCACTTCGTACAGCTAACCGCCATTTAATGCTCCCTTACCCCTCTCCAGTCAATACAATATGCTTACATAGACTAAAGTCCTCTTACACACACTACACCACGGGGGTGCGAGGAAAAAAAAAATGATGGTTACATTTTTTTTTTTTTTGAAATAAAAGAAAACTAACTCAAAACTTAAAATAATGAAATCTTAAGGATTAATTAACTAACAAAGAGTTTTGTCCTATTCTTATGAACTATTTCGCGTTTTCCGTCTTTTAATATCGCTACATTTGGTTCTATATCTTCTAACACTGTATATGGTCCATTATATAAAGTGTCTAGTTTTCCACCAGTTTCATTCTTCACTAGTAATAAGTCATCTTTGTTATACGTCACTGAGTTCACTTTTTCATCGTACTTCACTTTTCTATTTTGTTTTGCTTTACATAAATTTTCTCGCGCATCCTTATGAGCTAATTGTAACCTATATCTTAATTCTAAGCTATAATTTTCTATGTTATATAAAGGTTCTACTTTACTAGTTATTATACAAGGAATTTCACACGTTTTTCCGAATACTAATTCGTAAGGTGTATATTTAGTAACGGTATGTACCGTATTGTTGTATGAAAAACACCAAAAGGGAATCCATTGACTCCAAGTCTCTGGATGTTTTTCACATTGGATTCTGAGAAAAGAGCCTAAGTTTTTATGAGAGTTCTCCAAGGAACCTATTGTTTGATGATGGTACGCGGTAGAATTGATTTTTTGAATTTCTAGCAATTTGCAGACTTCTGACATAGTATTCGACAAAAACTCAGTTCCACGGTCAGTAATTATGACCTTGGGAATAGAAAATCTTAAAATAAAATTATTAACTAAAGCTCTAGCTACTGTAATAGTATCTTTACTCTTTAATGGATAAACTTCTACGAATTTACTTAAATCACACTGTATGGTAAGTATATAGATATTACCTTCTATGTCTTTATTTAAGGGACCCATTACGTCCAAATAAATTTTTTCAAAAGCAGAGTTGGCAGTTGTCGTCACAACCATAGGCTCAACTGTATGTTTTGAATGTTTCATTCGTTGACATTGCGCGCATTTGCTAATAAAATCACGTACGTCTTTTTCCATATTTGGCCAATAAAATCGTCTTTTTATGTTATTTATCATTCTGCGTACCCCCGCATGTCCGCTAGTGGGTAACAGATGATAGTCACTAATAATAAAGTTCTTATCGTTATCATTGTCAATTCTTTTAACTCCTCTTAAAATACAAATCCTAGGACCTTGATAATTATCATTACTTTTTATTTCTTTAATTAAATCTTTTATAAACACTTCGTTTGTTTCATTTTTTATAATGCATATTTCGTCGACTTTAATTTTTTTTACAAAAATTGCTCAATTTGACTACAAATACGTCTCGCGTGAATTGTAATTTATAATTGAGATTTATATATATTTCTTTTTTTGTATCATTGTATGTAAAGCATTCACTCTTTATATTTATTTGTCTATCTTTCTCTAACTTTTCTAACTTTTCGCCCTCTATTAACTTCATCTCTACTGAATTATTTGGTATCCTTAATATTTCTACGATTCGCGGTTGATCAGGCCGTTTATCGGTAGATACACTAGGGATAACACTTTCATCCTTATTAATTTCATTCATCACTTTCTTTTCTTCCGCTCTTCTCTTCTGTGCTCTCGTCATTACTGTCATAATTTTACTATTCATTTCCTTTAATTCATCTGATGTAATACTTATCCGAGATAATGCATCCGCTATTACGTTATCTTTGCCTTTTATATAAACTATTTTGAAATCATATTCTTCAAGTGTTAAACGGAACTTTAATAATCTACTACTAGGGTCCTTTATGCCAAATAAATATACTAATGGTTTGTGATCCGTCATTATAGTAAATTTTCTGCCAAACAAATATGGTCGGAAGTATTTAATTCCCCAAACAACAGCGAGCATTTCTTTTTGGATAGTCGGGTAATTTTTTTCTGAATTATTTAAAGGTCTACTAGTATACGCTACAGGTCGTAAATTATTATTCAAAAGCACTGCTGAAATCGACATATTTGAAGCATCGGTTTGTAAGATAAATTCTGATGAGAAATTCGGATATTGAAGTATAGGTGGTGACATTAACGCTTCTCTTAATGCATTAAATGATTTTCCACATTCCTCTGACCATTTAAATGGCACATTCTTCCTACAAAGTTTATTTAATGGTAATGTTAATTCAGCAAAGTTTTTTATGAATTTTCGATAGTAATTACTGAAAGCAACAAATCGTCTAACATCATCTGCATTTTTTGGCGTTGGGTAATTTTTTATCACTGCTATTTTATTAGGATCGGGTAAAATTCCATCTTTCGTAACCGTGTGTCCCAAATATAATAATTCTGTTTTTAAAAATTGACATTTGTTTGGGTTAAGTTTTAAATTAACTTTTCTTAATCTTTCGAACACATCTAAAAGATTTTTATTATGTTGCTGTAAGTTCCTTCCAAAAATTATAAGATCGTCTAAATATATGAAACATTTTTCGTATGTGAGTCCTGACATAGCTACTGTCATTACTCGTGAAAAAGCACTAGGGCTAATTTTTAAACCCATTGGTAATCTTTTCATACGATATTGACCCGTGTTTGTCGTAAAAGCCGTGACGTTGCGACTATCTGGAGTCAAGGTAACTTGATAGTAAGATTGGCTAAGATCTAGATGCGAAAAATATATGGCTCCTGATAAAGAATCGAGTATCTCATTAATATTTGGTAACGGAAACTTATCGTCTTGTATTGTGTCATTTAATTTCCGATAATCCACTACTAATCTCCAATTTTTGCTACACCCGGTTTTTTTTGGAACTAATAATATAGGACTAGACCATTCACTGCACGTTTCCTCTATAATGTCGTCATTTAACATTTTATTTATTTGACTATCGACTTCCGATTTTAAACTGTTAGGAATACGGTATGGTTTCGTATAAACGGGTTTTGAATGCGGTTTTAAAATAATAGATTGTTCGTACACGTTTGTCGTTGTAAGCTTATCGCCCGGTAATTGAAAGATGTCAGCATATTTTGCACAAATGGACTCGACTGTTTGCCTTTCGTCAGAATGCAAGTGATCCAATTTCAACAGCGATAACAATGTTCGTGCCCGGTGCGAGTTTGATTCGCACTTATTAAATGAAAGAGTTTGATAATTTTCTAATGATTCTAAATCGGGTTTGAAAATAGGTAGTAAAATATTTTTATCGCATGTATTAAGTATTCTAATTGGGATAATATTATTTTTTGGTTTTACTATCGAACCTGCCAAAAATATATTTTCTTGAATTTGTTTTGGGCATATTACGCAGTCATGGTTTATGTTACTATCCAATGGTATATAATGTATAGATTCACATCTAGGCGGAATATTTAAAAATGTTTTGCTGATTTCCGGTTTCCTATATAAGTTTAGACTGTGACTGTTTTTCCGATCTTTTAAAGTTAATAAAGAGTTTTCTAAATCAAATTGCACCGAACTAAATTTATCGAAAAAATCTTGACCGAGTATACCATCTGATTGACAAGGCAGTTTCTCGAACAAATAAAATTTATGTGTGAAAAACGAACCGTTATAAGTTTTCATAGTTAAATAAACATAGCCTTTAGAAATAGTTTTACCTCCAATACCGTTTATAATTATATTATCGTTATAAACTTGCACACCTTTAGGTACGTTACATGCATTTAACGCTGACAAAGATGCCACGGTATCGAGTAACATGATACAGCGGGCGTTGGTCACGTACTCGTACAACGTGACATAGTTCGCATTACTTATGTCGCATGTTAGAATGTTATATTCTTTAGGTACGAAAAAACTGATGCGTATTATTTTGTACTTCGGAATTAGGATTTTCTCCCTCATGAGTCTCTTGCGCAAGATGTATGTTAGCGCGGTTATATCCACGACAATAACCTCTACCTTGGGTCATTCGACCTCGCCCGCGATTTGACTGCGAGGCGGGTCCGCGCGGTGGTCTCCCGCGGAAATTATTGTTATTGTGGTATCCCCTGGAAAATGAGCTATTATTACCCCAGTAATTGAAATTAGGTTTTCCTCTGTGACCCCTAAAATTATAATTGACTCGACCATAATTATTGTAATTGTACGGCTTACCTCTTCCACGGTGGGAAAACTGCATGATTTCAGCTTTTGACGATGATGCTGTATTCAGCTCCTCGTCTTTCGCAGCCTGGATAGCATCCTTTAGATGGTCGTAATTGCGTGCCGCTATTATAGTGCTTAATCGTGTGTTTCTTAATCCGTCCGAAAAACGCTTGACGGCAAGCTTCTCGTTGATGGGTTTGAGTACTGTATAATTTTCGGGATTTCCATCTGCCTGTGCTATAGTGAGGTCTGAAAATAGTTTTTCGATTTCGCTTCCGTACTGCTCTATCGAGCGATGACCTTGATAAATATTTTGTAATTTTGATTGTACGGCCGTAGCCGATTTTTTTGTAAGTAGATTAGTTTTTAAATCTTTAATTAAGTCATTCATAGAGTTGTAATCGGATAGCATGCGTAATTTCGCGCTTTGCGTTAACCTACTTTTTAAGATGAATTTAATAAGCAATTTTTGACCGGATGGTGACAACATGTCCGAATACATTTCGATAGAGTCAATAATACTAATAATGGTTTGTTGATCACCCTCTAGTACTTTTATTAGGTTACATGCGGTCTTTAAATCGAACTCCATTTTGATACTAATTGAATGGCTACTGGATTCGCTATCGCTATTACTATCACTATTATATTTCGTACATAGGTTCAAAATTTCCTTATAAGTAGCATTTATACTTTCTATAACAGAACTTAAAGAATCCGAAAATTTTATGTCTTTACTTTTATAAGGAAAATTCAGTATTTCATCTTTCCTCTTAATAATATTTTCGCATTCACATAACTTATTTCTAATTACGTTTCCCTTATACCTTAATTTCCCTTTCTTAATTAAGTATTTTTTAATATTAATTAATTCCTCTAGGATACTTATAAGGTCCTCTTCCATAACTCTAATAAGAAATTATTGTAAAAATACATACCTCCATAACTATCGAGCTTAAAACATAACTTAATATAATTATAGTCACTTAATTACCAAATATCCGGTTGACCGAGCTTCGCTCGGTAGTTTAACTACTGGATAATAGATGGCAGCAGAAATGCTTCGCTCGGTAGTTTAACTACTGGCTAATAGATGGCAGCAGAAGTCATATTTTTATTATTTTTTTTTTTGGTAAATTCGACATTTTCTAAAAATGAATCCTAGCTAGATCGATTTATCTCCCCCAAAACCCCCTGTATACTAAATTTCATGAAAATCTTTGAAGCCGTTGCCGAGATCCAGATTATATAGAAATATATATATATACAAGAATTGCTCGTTTAAAGGTATAGGATAAGTCCATACTTTATTCACTCATACTTAGTTCATTTGTTCGAAACCGGTGCAGGCCAAGGTATACGCTTACACTTGACGCGATGTTTGATTTTCCGGACTCTCTTGATTTCGGCCGGACAGCCTCAGTCGGAACCTTTTCATAGCGTCTTCCCTAATTTCTCTCCTTATAATGTTCGTGTGGCAGTTTCGGTATTGTTTATACATGAAGAATAACGTTGCCAGCAGGCATATCGCTATCAGCGTGGAAATCAGTATATTGTTGGTCCAGATATGTGTAGATGAATCGGCTCCCGCTTCGTTTGCTCCTCCACCATATTGCGATAGAACTGTCTCTTTGTTTTCACATATGCATTTTGCACATTTGTTGCCCATTTTATTTAATTTTTCTTTGTCCGTCGACACTCGACACGTTTTCGTCGCGCGCAATAATGTTTTGCATTCGCGGAAAAATAAATTCTTATGGAGTATTATCGCGAAAACCGCTTGCGCTGTAACATCGTCGCAGGCAGGGTCGCCATGAGGCGTTTTGGATCGGATTACATATTATTAAATAAAACACGACCACTTCGTACAGCTAACCGCCATTTAATGCTCCCTTACCCCTCTCCAGTCAATACAATATGCTTACATAGACTAAAGTCCTCTTACACACACTACAGGCGCGACTGCGCCAGGGAGGTCGTCAAAATTATGTCAAAATTAAAGCTGCTAAGTGCCAACCCTACCTCCGGTGTATGCAGGTACGTAATCGCGAAGTACGTGAAAGTTTGCGCAGACTAGATGCGATGCATGTAATGCACTGCCCGGGCGCATGAAAATGCAGGGCGCAATTTATGTACAGAACATAACTCATTAAATTAAGGTCCTTAATTCTATAGGCTATAATTATACTCTGCAATAAAGTACCCAAATAAGTTACCCATTAATTAACAAAAATATATTTGTGTCGCAAGCCGCGAAAAGTTTGACTTTTCGCGGCTTGCGCCAATATTTTAAAATCAGAAGAGTCATCAGAATCAATTATTATTGTTTGAAAAATAAAGCCTTCTACTTTCCTATTACATATTAGCGATTAATATTTCCATGAATGTAAAACAATTTTTTTATTAGTGCGGCAAATTTTTAAATAAAATAAGGCGATGATAATTATTAATACTTTAATTCCTCCTTAACTCAGCCTCTAGACAATACAAGCCCGGAGCCCCAAAATATTTGCCGCCCCAAATTCATTAGGAACCGAAACAGTATTTATTGTTTCAATTCTAAGCACAACAAGCCCGACCTCAGTTGCCAGTTGCCACAACTCATAAAGTTCGCCGATAACTCACTGAAGTTGGACACAAGTTGGACGCAAGTTGGACTGTTATTGACTGCACTGCCTTGCCTTTCCGGATAAATGACGCACCTGACGTATTATAGGCGAAGAGCCGGCTGAACAATGATTAAATAAATTACACTAATATTTATAAAATAATTATGCGAAAGGATAATGCCCATGGATGTATTGAATCTCGTATCAAGCTGAATCAAATTAAAATTTTATTTTTTATAGACTACGGTATCCACATTAGCTCCTACGATGATACGATGAATACAATAGTGAATCCCGTACTCCCGCCAGCAGGGAGAACTTTACAAACAATTTTAGTGGCTGCACGGCGCACACCCAGTCGAAGAGCTATGCGGTAAGTATTTTCAGTGGTGTTGAACAGAACCGGAAAAAGATTCCGACGAATTGAGAACCTCCTCCTTTTTTTGAAGTCGGTTAAAAATAACGGGTTGTGCGTTCGTTTGTAAAGTTCTCTTCGTTTGTGATGTTACGTTTTTGATGTTACGTGCCGTTTGTGTCGCGTTGGTGCCACGATAGAACTCATATTCCATACTTACACGAATTTCTAAGTATCCATTATGACAAAAACTTTTCAAATGTAATGAAAATACAACGCAAATCAAAAAACAAGAATGTCATGGTTTTAAAACAAAATAAATTTGAATTTAGAATACAGAGCCATTACAAACTTTTTTTTAAATGACCCAGTACTGAAGAAAGGCAATTTCAAGATGCTTATTATAATGTGATATATTGTTGAAAACAAAATTGTAAAAAATATTATTTTTAAAAAAAGCAAGTGCCGAGTTTCTTGCCCGTTCTTCTCGGTGCAGTGCTACTTTCCGAACGAGGCGGTAGAGTCTTAACGTTTCGCAAGAGCCTGTAAGTTAGGCCTATGTGAAAGAATAAAATTTTTGAATTTTGAATTTTGAATTTTGAATAGGTAAACCTATTATTTCAATTCAAAGCGAAACAACTCCGACCGTGCGTCGGTAGCCGCAACTCATAAAGTTTGTCAATAACTGCTATACCTGCTACTAGTTCTATAGGTAGGTATACCGGTTTAGTCTAGGAGCTTACCTACACTTATGCTTGTTTACACCAACATTTTAAGAGACACCTAAGCCCTTAGGCGACAGTTGTTGTAAATGAAAGCTGTCACCTATCGGCTTAGGCGTTTCTTAAAGTGTTGGTGAAAACGGTTGTTAGTATCCAAACTTTTCATACTACAAGCTACTACTACTTGGTTGCGATCTCACCTGATGGTAATTGATGATAAAGACGAAGATGTTATGTTATTGGAAGCTGTAAGCATTGTCTAAAGATTTTAACACAAAATCGCGCCGGAACGCTAAATCGCTTAGCGATGCGTCTTAACTCTTAGCTGATCAGGTAACTAGCCTTAGCCGAAGCCTCCCACCAGACAAGATGTGAAACTTGATAAAATTTAAAAATATCCCGAGCCGGGAATCGTACCCGCGACCTACCACTCGAATCCGAGCGCGCACCATTGCGCTATGGAGGTCTTCAACGTCAGATATAACACATGGATAGCTTCACACGTCTTTACACCATTTGTAGAGGTTTTTAAACGCTTATCTGTCGACACTTGAGTATATTATCGGGATGTCGCGACACCTCAGCCATGCTCTCATTAGAAAAAAACAGCGATATTCCCGTGTGTATGGTAAAAACGTTTAAGGATGACAGACACACTCTTCTTGGGAGCGTATATTGGTCGTTTCATTGTAAATATGGGTTCCGTTTTTTTTTCTTTGAGATACGGAACCCTAAAAACTGCCGTGAGTTTAGGCAACAAACGAATTTTTATCTCTATTTTTTCTTATGTGATAAGTGAAGATGTAGCCAAAGTTGTTATGTTGCTGACTTGTTAAAATAAACAAACCCTTCAACGCTTGCTACACAGCATTACACCGGAACGCTGTCGTTTTGCTTGGTACGTGTTGGCAGGTATAGTGGTAACCAATTGCGACCAGAGCCCAATTTTAAGCCAATTCCGAAATCTAAACTAGACTGTGCCGCATATCGGACACATGGGCGTTAGTCCCATCTGGCCCGGTGCCTCGGCCCGGTAACCGGCCAGATGGGCAAAAGTTCCCATCTGACCCACTATGCAAAATGCGATCGGTACGGACGAGGCACCGGGCAATTGGGACCATCCCGGGCCTCCCAAAAAAGTACTAAGTATATCCCAGCACGCCTACATCAGATGTTTTTACTTTAAAAAAAGTGTAAATACAATCATTCCAGATACGATCTGATGTTTAACTACAAATCCTCGAATCCAGTACATAACAGTAACTTACCATTGAAATGTAAAGTTATAAAGTGCAATAGTGCAACAGATACTCAACACTTCTTAATTATTTTAACGAGTGTTGCCACGAAAGGGTGTGGAGGGGGGGGGGGGGCAAAGGGGGACTCGCAGTAAAACGGATAACGCTCAGTTTACGAGCGTGCTGTCAGTTTTATTATTGACAGTTTTTATTTTTTCCACCCACAACACGACACGATCTAGATTTGCATTCTAGATTATTATTTTTCATTATGCAATCCGAAAGCGGACAGCGTATGGAAATTTCCCCTTTGGAATTGTTTTAAGAACATACATCACTACATGGTTCAAGTGAAAATGCAGCCGAAGTATTATAACCCCTAAAGGTTGCTACACAGTATCACATCGGAATGTTTAATTGCTTGGCGGTAGGAAGTTTACCAGCTTCGGACGAAATCTGCGACATGCCTAGATCGGAGCGATTAATAAAATTATAATAAAGAAGAACCTCCTACTGGTTAATGTGGTAAATGCCCACAAAATTATGGTCGGCTATGGTGCCTTTCAAAATTGCCTTGGTACCATATAATTACATCCCACCAAAAACATTCTGTAAAAAACTAGCCAAGTCAAAATGGAGCTGCTCGTTTATCTCTAAAAAGTACTGAAATCTAGACAAAGTCGTGCCAAGTCTAAGGTTCCTTACTGCGATTTCTTTATTATTATAGTTAATGTTGCGTGACTTGGCCGTTGAAGGGTACACAAGGGTTCAAACCAGGTGCTCCATGACACCATTGCACCAATCTGTCGCCAGAATTCATCGTCAATGAGTAGCGGTTCTTGGTCTTCAACGGCCAAGTCACACAACATTAACTATAATAATAAAGAAATCGCAGTAAGGAACCTTAGACTTGGCACGACTTTGTCTAGATTTCGGTACTTTTTAGAGATTAACAAGCAGCTCCATTTTGACTTTGGGTAGTTTTTTACAGAATGTTTTTGGTGGGATTTCACTTCTTTTTGTAGAAACTTCAAAATATTACAAAATATTTCTGTCCGTTTTTCTAGATACATTAACTGCATAAACAACTTTGTAATCTCATATAATTTATATGGAATTACAAAGTTATTAATGCAGTGATCACCAGGTACTCCAGATCTTCGATTATCCTAGTTTTTATAGTTTTCCCTTTATGTGGCTATTAAACCCTAACTCTGTACCAAATTTCAGCTCTCTGAGTTTAGGGGAAGTACTAGTTCTATTTTGATGATCATGAGTCAGTCAGTCAGTGTCGAAAATGCGAAACTTTGCTTTCGCATAACTTCGGAACTATATGACCTACAGACTTGAAATTTTGGGTTTTAAGTATGTGATTATAGCTTACTGGATAGCGAAAATTTCAGCGTTCTGGTCTTATCCAGAGGTTCTCAAATAGGAGCCCGAAAATGCGGCGAAATGGTTCCTGTAAAGATGGTACGGCAGTTTTGCTTCGCGCTTTGACTTTGGCGGGGGCACTGCCGTGCCCCCTGATTAGACAGCTACTTATCAAATTGAACCCCATATAAGTTAATTGAGACAAGGAAAATATAAGTAGAAAGGCAAGACTTGGCTACTTCTCTGAATCAGTAATTGGCGTGCGGGTTCGATTCCCAGCACGGACCAATTTTGTTTTTCATTATAGGTATTCCAATTTACTATCTAGAAAGACGCGATTATCCTGGTGAAATACGTGAGGAATCGAAATCAATCAATATTCGGAACGAAAGAAATCATAACCCGAAAACCTTACATTCATAAGTAGGCTAAACTATAAATAAACCCTTTACAAAATCCCATCTATCTCACCGGGTTATTGCATAAGGGTCTTTTGTGCCCCATATGTGTCCTGTGGCAGTAAATAGGTTAAGTGGGTTTTGATTAGAGCGCGCTTTATTTCATAGTTCTTTGATTAAGATAGAACAGAGGCCCTAGAACCTACACCGGTAGAAGGGCCATAGAAAACGTTGGATGGTGAATAATTAGGACGTTTTGGAGAGGTCGTTACTTTAAAGGACTTGGTCTAGTTTTGGTGTAACACGGTTGAATGGTTGAGCGTGAAATTATTTTTTTCTGGATGTGTTATTTTTATGAGTTTTCATTTGAATGTTTCTCTTTTATGTGACCTACGCCCGCGATTCTGCCCACGTGATTTTCTGTTTATTTTTCAAAACCGCGGGAACTATGGATTTTTCGGGGATAAAAGAAGCCTTTGTGTTAATTTTTCCTCCGAATGAATTTTTAACCGACTTCAAAAAAAGGAGGAGGTTCTCAATTCGTCGGAATCTTTTTTTTTTTTTTTATTTTTTTTTTTTTTTTATCTATGTATGTTCATGGATACAATAATTTATTAGTAGGACTGATTAATTTGTTTTGCTATAATCCGCTACTTGAAAAGATTCTGTATGGTACAATATGCAGGAACACTGCCCACATGAAACACCACATAAATTTCAAATACTTTCTTCGACGCACGTTTCGTCCCGACACCGGGAAATCCTCAGGAGATGTTAACTTCACAATGCGTAATCATAGAGCTCAATATTATAATACCATTTAATATAATAATTTATCTTTGAATACACCTACTGTTTGCACCCCTAAACCTTTTAAGGAACCCATGTGCCTTTGGAGTCTCTGGACTGTGCGTTGATATAATATGTCAGTCAGTCAGTTACTGCTTTTATATTTTATGTATTTAGATTATTTTAACAATATAAGATCTGCAGCTTCAAGATTTTTTTTTTTTTTTTTTTTTTTTTTTTTTTTTTTTTTTTTTTTTTCATACTCGTACATTGCTCATAAAATGAAATTAAAAAATATGACTCGATAAATTGATTTTGTCACTTTTATCGACAACAACTGTAATTCTCATACTCATACATTTATTGACTTACGTTCTATTAGCAGTCACAGAAATACGAAGATAAAATCCCTACGGCTGTTTATACCGCATTGACGTCTAAATACTCAATTTCCAGGATGTTGAAAAGCAAAAGGGATAATTGAACTTGTGTTGTGTGCAAGCCATCAATGACGCGCGATCTAAATCCGTTGTGGGTCGTTTCGACCTCAATTTGATTGATTCGATATTTATTCGCTTTGGCATTTTAGGGTTTGGCTTTGAAATACAAACTTTTTCTATTATACATATTATATTGTAAGTTCAGAGTAGACTTTGGATTAGTATGATACAAAGGCTCCCGCAGTGTAAAATTAATTCGAAAAGGACCGCATGCAAAACTTTTTTGCGGAAAGAAATTCGCGGTTTAGCGGTCCCTTTAAGCCAATTTTCTTGTAATATTTTTCTTCACACGAATTTTAGACTTCAATAGACCCAACTCTGTGTATTTGCAAATAATCTTACACTCTACAGAATTCATGATTGTGATCTCATCCGATAGTAAGTGATGATGCAGTTGAAGATGTTATCGTACTAACTTGGAAGGGCTCAGTCATTCACACACAGCATTGTGCAGGAACGCTAAATCGCTTGAAAGTGCGCCCTTGCTGATGATAGTGGGGTAACTAGCCACGGCCGACATTATTAAATTCTAAAGTGGCCCGTGGCCAAAGACACCTATACTATAGACCCGGCGGACCGCGCAAAAAAATGTCGCCAGCTTACGGGAGCCCCCTCCGGCGTCAGTAGTAAGCTGTAAGCCTACGCAGCATTTCGCAGGAGTTTCGACACATGGCTCTACATTTTCTTGTATGAAGAAGGTTTACGTAAAATGTTCGGATGGGCTCATCTTGATGTTATTATCATAGCCCGTGGCGGAAATCGAACTCCCTCCCACACGAAACCTAGCGAGCGCCACTGCATTGGGAGTTTGTTTTGGCAAGTGTGTATTCTTGTAAACTTTGTTTGGGATTAACCCGCTTAGAGATTTATTTGTTTTTTTCGTAGGTGTTTGTACCACAGTATATACATATACATTATTCCCTGGTCTGTGTTCTACATAAATTATATTGTACTTATGGCTTGACGCCTGTTCGACTTTTTAGTTACCCTCTCATGCGTATCACTTTAAGGGCGATGGGTACCATCTGGGCGCGAAAATTCAAATTTTATTTAATTTTCTCGCTCATAGTGGGCTAATTATACATCGAAGGCTAATGGCAATGAGTTTTGCGGGCACAACATTTATGCATCTACATGTTTTTAATAAAAACTCTGCTCAACAATACTCATTTACTTCATATTGGTTCCCGATAGCTCGAAATCTGGGAAACTGCAAAAAAATACTTATCTTTCGGGAACCAATATGAGATGAGTGGGAACTTTCGAGCAAAGTTTCTATTTAAAACATGTAGATGCATTAAAAGTAGGCCCGCAAAATTCATTGCCATAAATCTACGATGTGTAGTTAGAGTAATATTTGCGAAAAACTAAATAAAATTTGAATTTTGCGGGCTGGTAGGGCCGCAACACCTTAAATCAGGATAATGTTTCATTATTCTTTGTTCTAAAAAAAGATGTTGTTCTTGTAATCTACAGCTTACCTACATTAAACACGAGTTTCATTACAATATTGTTTGCTATAGATTTACTGGAAAGTGTCAATACCATCATTCACGAAGGCTGTTAAGGTGTTGTGGCCCTACCAGCCCGAGAAATTCAAATTTTATTTAGTTTTTCGCAAATATTAGATCAACTACACATTGTAAATTTATGGCAATGCATTTTGCGGGCCTACTTTTTATCCATCTACACGTTTTTAATAGAAACTTTGCTCGAAAGTTCCCACTCATCTCATATTGGTTCCCGAAAGATAATTTTTTGGTGTTTCCCAGATTTCGAGCTATCGGGAACCAATATGAAGTAAATGAGGATTGTTGAGCAGAGTTTTTGTTAAAAACATGTAGATGCATAAACGTTGTGCCCGCAAAACACATTGCCATTAGCCTTCGATGTATAATTAGCCCACTATGAGCGAAAAACTAAATAAAATTTGAATTTGCGCGCCCGGATGGTACCCATCGCCCTTAAACTCTCCACGCACAGATCCACTCATCCCCCGAGTGTGGATGTGTCCCCCCCATTGAACCGGGGTAAGGGTAATCCTACACCAGCCATTCACGTTCAAATGGTGCCTTTTATAATCGTTTGAACGGTTCCGATTGCGCTTAACCCTTTATGTGTGCCGTAGCGTCCGCAGAAAAGGTTTTCTATTTATTTTTCAATCCAATCCAATCGCCATCCTTTCAGGTTTTCTGCACTGATAATTATGAACGATTGTATGTCAATAATCAAGCAGAAACAGGGCAAAGAATAATAATTAATTTTCTTGAAGTGTAAACTGCTTTAGGTACGTTGGGCACCTTTGAGATTGGTAAAAACATTGAACCTAGCGTCACTTTTACTGTAACTGTCACCTCTGTTTGAAATGTGAAAAAACTGTTGAACGTATTTGTTTTTTTCGTAAGGGTTTGAACCACAGTATACATTATATACCTATAGGGTCTACATCACATATTCCCTGGTCTGTGTTCTACATAAATTATATTGTACTTATGGCAATTACGCCTGTATGTTTTTTTAGTTACTCTCTCATGCGTATCACTTTAAATCAGGATCATGTTTCATTATTCTTTGTTCTAAAAAAAGATGTTGTTCTTGTAATCTACAGCTTACCTACATTAAACACAAGTTTCATTACAATATTGTTTGCTATAGATTTACTGGAAAGTGTCAATACCATCATTCATGAAGGCTGTTAAACTCTCCACACACAGATCCTCTCATCCCCCGAGTGTGGATGTGTGCTCTCCCATTGAACCGGGCCGGGGTGAGGGTAATCGTACACCATGCCATTCACGTTCAAATGGTGCCTTTTATAATCGTTTGAACGGTTCCGATTGCGCTTAACCCTTTATGTGTGCCGTAGCGTCCGCAGAAAAGGTTTTCTATTTATTTTTCAATCCAATCCAATCGCCATCGCCGATAATTATGAACGATTGTATGTCAATAATCACGCAGAAACAGAGCAAAGAATTATTGATTTTCTTGAAGTGATAACTGCTTTATGCACCTGCGTTGGGCACCTTTGAGATTGGTAAAAACATTGAAGCTAGCGTCACTTTTACTGTAACTGTCACCTCTGTTTGAAATGTGAAAAAAAACTGTCGAACTTGGGACACTGGTTATCTTAGCCGATACCTTGCTTGATTTTTCACTTTTGTCAATGTTAGGTTTAATGGGTTTTTCCCATCATAAACAGGGGTATTAATTACGCAACGGCGAATAATTTTTCCCATCTCAAACATGCCCAACGGGCCTAAAAATTTTTTACATCAAAAATTCGAAAGTCATCCATTTTTTTTGTGAACGGTACCTCCTCACAGGAACACGCCTATCAAACTATTTGGTTTCGAACAATACTCGCCTATAACTCAATTCCATTGTTATAACGATCAAATATGTACCAACCGTCGGCAATACTCTGTAAATAAAATTGTGTTTTTTGTTATTTCATTTCCTGTACAGATATTATTTCTTCCTCAACTTTTAATTACGACCAATCTCAACAGAAATTGGACACCTGCAGTTTCTATCTACAGTTGGCTCTTGTTGAGATTTGAGTAGGAGGTCTCGGGTTTGAATAAAAGCACGGACCTGGGGTCTAATTGCATAAGAAAAACGTATTCATCGTTATCGCAATCGTTGCCAAATTCTGCCCCCCGATTGGCTGACATAAATCAGGGAACCAACCAGCGTGCAGAATACGTAAACCATTACGATAAAGATTAATACGTTTTTCCTCATAATCAAGGGGCAGTTTGTAGTTTCATAATAATTACTAATAGTAGGTACTGATACTATAATACTAAACTTGTTCTCTAAGGTGTGTGAAGCCCGCCAACCTGCACTTGGCCAGCGTGGTGGGCCATGGCCAAACCCCTCTCAGTCTGAGAGGAGACCATGCCCATCAGTGGGAAATAAAAAGGGATAAATAAGGGATAATACTATAGGCTTGAGTCTGGTCTGGTGGATGGCTTCGGCTATAGCTGGTACCACTACATACCACCAAGGCATTTACCGTTCCGCTACGATACTGTGTAGCAACCGTTACAAAAACAACAATTCACCCGAGTTCACATTAAGTAAACCTGTGTGTAAAAAAATTTCAATAGAAAACTTCTTTAGGTGCATTTTTTGAGTTACGAAAAAACCGTTGAACTCGTGGCACCGTTATCGTGACCGACACCTCACTCTGTTACCGTAACCGACACCTCACATACTTCATTTTTCAAGTTTTCACGTAATTTTTTTACTCGATTGCGCTTAGCAATGAAGCAACGGTTAAAATTATAACCTTATCATGTATATTATTATTATTATCAGTACAAATGGCGGGCATCACATTTCCTCAATTTGCAGCCAAATTATTCTATACACTAACGTATCACATACCGTCCTACGTAGGTCAGGGATGGTGGACCTGTGGCACGACCAAGTAATTTGGGCACGCAACGCGAAATAACTGTCGATCTTACTATCTATTGAGTCCCACATCGATAGTCAGACGCGAATTTGACAATTTTGGGGAAGTGAATGAGAATGAATGAATGATTGTTTTCAATAAATTCTAGTTTTCTTAGATGTTCGTCTAGTCTTTTAAATTGATTGACGGTTTGTGCTCAGTCGTTACACAATTATTGTCATTAATTCTGTCCAGCTGATCTCAAGACTAAATGGGGTAAAATGTCTAGATTCAACATTGAACATTTTGGCTGTCACCTCTTAAAACTGAACTTAATTAAAAGACAGACTCAAAATCAAAATATACTTTATTTCATATAGGCCTAGCTAACAAGCATTTATTAAGAGTCATTTTTCAATATCTCTACAAACGTGTAACGAAAAGGTGAAATAATATTGAAGGATCGACAAAATGGATATACTCATTTTATTTTTCCATACATTATGGAAAAATAAATATGCTTATTTCTATTTAATATTTTTACAGGGTGATTAGTTATCAAGAACACTCATGTACCCTTCAATATTCTTTCAACTTTTCGTTACATGTTGTATAATAGTAACTTCACGACTTGAAGCTAAAATTACGAGGGTTCGCAAACGCGTGCTGCCTCTGAGGAGACGCCCATAACAACCTCATCAGGGAGACCAGACTACATTACTCGCAATTTATTTATTTATTTAAAAGCTCAAAATACAATTTTTAACAAAGTGCTAAACTTATATGTACTACAATAAACATAAAAATTGTACCTATGCGGTTAGTGCACTGACCACTGAGCTAGTTAAAACTGTGTTTCAGCGGTCAGACCTTCCAGATGGCACAGATGAAAAATACAAAAGAGCACCGTGATAGTTAACAAAAAGTAATTTGCGATACAAAGATAAAAGAAAAAAAAAATATATATATATATATTGTTTAAACGATTACTGATACTTATATACAGAGGTGTCGGTTACGGTAACCGTAACAGTGTCGTGAGTTCAATTCCTATTTCAAAAAATGTCCAATGTGCCTAAATACCGACTTTCAATTAAAAAAAAAACAATTTTGAAAGGTTCGCGAGCCCTGCCTAGTCACGCGACTCGCGAGTAATTAACGAAATAATCAAACGGGGCCGGTACATTAGCGAGGGTGAATCTCTAATGCGAATGTTGATTGTTGTTCCTTCCGTGTCACGGCGACGTTAGACGGTTATTGCATAGCAACTATACTCCGACTTTTAAGAGTATCGTCTAGTGACAAAGCGCGACGCGAGTAGGTATTTTCAAAAAATATATCTTTGCCCTTATTGAAAGAGAGAAGTAAAAACTTCGCGTAAACTTCTAAAAGCTATTGAAATCGTTACCGTAACCGACACCTGAACACTGTTACCGTTATCAAAACCTATGTAAAGGTAGTCGATTTTTCTTTTCTCTTTGGATATTTCACACGAGAATTGTTGAAGTTTCCACTTCTGTCGGTAATCCTGGAGTGCTCGGATTTTTTTTAACTGGTGTTACGTCTTTTTATTTCACAAATCATAGAGATCCCAGATACCGCTCTCGGCTTCAAAAGTGTGACAAAAAATACTTTGCCCAAATTGCCAAACCCGAGCCGTTATAGCATCCGCGCACCATACAAATTTCAAATTGACACACTCACACTACAAGAAAAAGTTGCCGCACTCACGGAGCTGTTGTTGTAAGGGAGGGCTCTATTTAGAGGGCTCACCTATTATAAATCTATATAACAAATAAAGTTTATTAGTGGTCATCTGCCAATTATTTTGCATTTATTTTGATCAAACCTTCTTTATTTTTTTCGTGTTCAATTAAACAGGTGTCTTACGTGAAATCGTCAAAAAAATATATTTAAAAGCTTACATTAATATTTAAGTACATATGAAAGCGTAACGTTTTTACTTTTACTTTATTCATAAGCATCTTAACTCTGAAGTGAGAACATGTTTTTAATGTGATGCACTTAAATTCGCACTCTCGCCTCTCAATTGATTCAGAAATCCAGTTTCAATGCTAACACATTTGTAGCCATTTGTAACTCGGTTTACTTGACATAGACGTATATTTTCAATTCCGAGTATTAGGTACGTTTTACATCATACTGGTAAAGCTATGTAGCAGACACTTGAAGAAATTTAGTATATAATCTAAATTGTAAAATAATGTTAAACTGATGATGCAGGTACAGTTATACAGACCTTGAAAGTTTTTTTGTTTACTCTATACAAGCTTGTAGGTACTTGACTGCGATCTCACCTGATGGTAAGTGATGATGCAGCCGACGAGGTTAACGTACTAACTTCGAAGGGGTAAGCAATGTCACCCCAAGGGATTCTACACAGCATCGCACCGGAACGCTAAATGGCTTGGCGGTACGTCTTGCTGGTAGGGTGGGAACTTGCTGGTAAAGCCACGGCCGAAGCCTCCCACCAGACCAGACCTGAGCCAAATTAGAGACTATAAAATTCCAAAGTGGGCCTCATGGCGGGAATCGAACCCGCGACCTCCCACTCGAATCCGAGCGCGCGTCCCCTGCGCCATAGGTACATATTATCAATTCCGAGTATTAGGTGCGTTTTACATGATGCTGGTAAAGCTACGAGTATGTAGTAGAAACGTGTTCAAGTTTTGTAGATCTAAATTGTACAATAATGTGGTAGGTATAGTCTTACTTACAAACCTTGAAAGTTAACAAAAAGTTGATGATTATAATAAATTAATTTTAAAAAACCGGCCAAGTGCGAATCGGACTCGCACACTGAAGATTCCGTCGGTACTACGACAAAAAACGTAAAACCATAAAATACACTTACCGCAATCTTAACTTTGTTTTCTGAGGTTTAAAATTAAAATAAAAACGATTTTAATTTTTTTATGATTGCAATAATGTGGGAGCACTATTATTACCTACAACTATTCCAAATTTCAGGTCAATAGGTTTAATAGTTCCTGAAAGAATGGCCGTGACAAACATACGGACAGATGGTCAGCCAAGTTACCCTATATAAGGGATCCGTTATTTCGTTTTGAGGTACGGAAACCCTAAGAAGGATTTTATTGGGCTTCTATCTTCTTGGGTGCACATCTCGCTTTACGCAGGGCTATAAAATGGGGAAACAGGACGACTACAGTACCTAGTCCATATTTCCATTTTCCAAAAATAATTAGATAACTACATACAACAATCCAACGAATATCTTAGAAAAATACGAAAAAAACAATCGGAAGCACACTAACCTAACCTTCCCATATACATTACCTTTCTTACGCTACGCTAAGCCATATATGGCACAGTCTCAAAGTTGGCGCCACAGGAGAAACTAGTCCCGAGATGAGCGCCGCCCATTTCCTGGGCCCGCACTGACAGATAACTGGACACTTGGACTCGGATAGACTGACTGCATTCCTGGCTAGATATCTCGAAGATGTACTGACTTTTAGTATGTACGATGCGATAACGCTACGACACTTTGTTCGATGGGGTTCGGAACGTAGCCATACAAAACGTGGCAAGTTTTTAAAGCTCAATTCAAGCTGTAGAGCTTTAGCTCCGTTTGCAAAATCCGGAATGAGAGATGATTACCTATTATCCGGAATGAGAGATGATTACTTGGGTTCCTTACCTAAATGTAGAAATGTAACCCTTTTTAGTGTGAATGCATCCATCCGTCCGGCCGTCTGTCATACATCCTAAACAGTCAAATGATTACTTGGATAATTTAATTGTTAGTTAGGTATGAGTACTTTGAAGATAAGGTAATTTTATCATGATTCGTTAGCAATTTGATATGGCGTAAGATAAACCCAAAAGTGCTTTTCAGGTCACTGCACATATTATGTACTATCTATTTCTTCGCTTTACAGGCCGGAAAAAATAAGATTGGGATTTAAGTCCCAACACAGCCTTACTCTCAACCAGTTATAATACTCGTCAATAACGTTATTATCTCGGATAGAAAAAAAATAACGTCATCACTGAAAAAAATCTCAGGAAATGGGCATCCGAACGAACGAACGTACTTAATCCTTTTTCGTACAAGCAATCAGTAGCGCCATCTGTCAAAATTCTATAAATGGCGAGCGAACTACATACAGCGTGGCCTTACTGTTGGTGGCAAAACAAGCATTTTTGGCACCGATAAACTGGCGACATTTTTCGTGCCAACCACCCTGTCCATGATGCATATCTATTAAGGTAATTGAATTATCGTATCGGTCGACCAAATATCGTAAATTATAAAACCAATAATAATAATCGAAGAGAAAACAACTTTTTTATCGCAAATTAATATAATTTCATGTTTTCGTCTGCTACCTATTTGTAGACGATGTTATTTGTGCCAAGAATTCAAGGACCATAACTTGTCGATTAATGTTCATTAAAAACTTGATTAACGTTTCTTACAAGAGGCTCTTACCAAACCTTGACGTGAGTGAAAAAGTTCCTTTATCGTCGTTCCGTCGATCACGCAGCAATGTATCATATTATGTTTACACCGGCTCCACACGTTTGCCCCAACGCCACTGGCCCAACGAGTGGATCTAGAAAATAGCCTTGCCCCCAATGTTGGAGCGAGCTATTTTCTAGATCCAGACGATGGGCGTTGGGGCCAACGTTGGGGCCAACGTGTGTAGCCGGCCTTATGATATTTAGGGTAAAGGTATCAATTTGAATTTGGTAACAAATGCTAAGGTCTATTTGAAATCCTTGACAGTTCAAGAGTTACCATTTTTTCGCGCGTACTCAAAATCTATGGCATATTTCACCTGCCTGTGGCCAAAGGTTCTATTCCCACAACTGAAAAATTATGAGCATGAATGTTTTCCAGTGTCTGGGTGTTTTTCTGTATAAAGTATTTACCTATGTATTTTATTTATATATGATGTACTATCAGTAATCTATATCTTAACTGCGATGTCGTAATGTCGCGATTTATTTATTTATTTTTACCCTGACCTGATGGTATATGTATATCCCTATTCAAAATAATTAATTTTTTTCTTTCAGTAGGTTAGCTTTGAATTTAGTTTAAGCTTTGTAAAAACGCCTTGTTTCGATTTTATCTAAACAAGGCTTTTTTATTATATCAAAAATTCCCTACCGAAAAATAAATACTGCGAAGGATATTCTTCGCAGTATTTATTTTTCACAAATTCCAAAGTAGGTAAACATTGCGGGGGTGATTTCTGAGGGTGGGTGTGTGGAACTAATTTTCGGCTCAGTTGCCTGTCGATTTAGTTGAGTTGGCACAAAAACTCCTCTCTCCTCACCCCATAGCGTCAGCTGTCGCTACATTCTGTATTGACCCAAATTCACGCATATAAAACTATGATGATTGTCGGTCACATTTTACTGACTTGAAATTATACCGTTATATTAATAGACCTCTATGGCGCCGTGGTGCAGCTCGGATTCGCGTGAGAGTTCGCGGGTTCGATTTCCGCTTCGGGCCATTTTCGAATTTTATAATTTTCTAAATCGGAGGGGTAGTCTGGTGGAAGACTTCGGCTGTCTACCAACTTATACGCATTGTGAAGTCAACATCTCTTGAGGATGTCACGGTGTCGGAACGAAACGTACGTCGAAGAAAATGTTGGAAAATTATATGTGGTATTTCATGTGGGAAGTGGGCATATTGTACCATACAGAATCTTTTCAAGTAGGGGATTATAGCAAAACAAATTAATCTGTCCTGCTATATCTGTCCTGTTATAATGAACGCATCTTGCTGATTGCAATTTCGAAGCCCAATAACCCTTCAAGGCAATGAAACTCGCTAAAATATGCCGCGATTAAATTCCATGAAATGTTTTTTATTCAACCATCGAATCAATCTGGTTGTCTGAAATTTTCCTCATTCATTACCAATACAGGACGCGTTACTGGCAAGTCTCCAACTAATATTGACTCGTTGATTTTTCACCGACGACCGGGAATATAAAAATGCCATGGATTTTGTAAAAAGGTAGTTTTAGTAAAACAGTAATTTTTAGTGCATTACAAAACTAATAATATTCGCATGCCTCGAACTATAATAACCTTGTATTTATGTGTTTACGGTTTTCAGTTATCCAGTCTATAGAAAATTCAAAAAAAATTCAATATTCAAAAATTTTATTCTTTCACATAGGCCTAACTTACAGGCTCTTGCGAAACGTTAAGACTCTACCGCCTCGTTCGGAAAGTAGCACCGAGAAGAACGGGCAAGAAACTCGGCACTTGCTTTTTTTTAAAAGAGTTATTTAGATAAGAGTTATTTACTTGTATTTTAGTTTAGAGTTATTTCAATCCACGATGACGCGCCCCACTCTGTCAAACTCCATACGAATCGAATGAAACATCAGCGATTTTCACACAGTGGGACGCGTCTTCGTGGATTGAATTATCCATACCGACCGCGACAATTTCAAACTCTACTATACAAGGTGAAAAATTTATGGTATTTGATGTTAAGCACGGTGAATCATTATCAGCAGTACTATCGAATTACCTACATTGTTTCGGAAAAGTAAGCATTTTTATTTTTATTGCAAAAAAAATAATCGAAATAAACTCGTAAATGTGATAACCAATAGTAGTGACTACGCGGTACGTGGCGTGTAGAGTAGTAGGTACGGTACCTACTACTACTGGTTTGCCAATTTTTGAAAACAAAATTTCTCGAAAAAAAAATTATTATTTTACTACTGGGGTCAAAATAAATTGCAAAAAATTAAAGTACTGCGAATAGCGATTCACCTCGCCTCACATCAAAAACCATTTATTTTTCACCGTGTATAGCGAGAATCTATGCAAGCGTAAATGTACTAATCTACTGATAAGTATAGACGTATGTATCTACGTAAATAAGTAAAAAATAGTATTTTGGAAAAGGTATCTATTTCTTATTAAAAATCGATTTTCATTGATATGTACCTTTTAAACTCACTTTTGTTCATACATTCTATTATCCGAATGCCTACCGACAACTGTTGGTCCGTATAATCACCAAATATAAAATAATACTAGCTGACATGGCAAACGTTGTTTTGCATTAAGGGATATAAAAAAATAGACAAATTCAGATTTAAGCTATCCTATCTTTTAAGTTAGATCAAACTGCACACTGTGTGCAAATTTGATTAAAACCGGTTTTATTTATAGTTATATTTAGTAGTTTGTCATTCGCGGACAAACAATGTGACGCGTAATCTATATTTATATAAAAGAATGAGGCATTTTGGTTGTTCCACGGATTCCGTCTAAACTATAGGTCGTAGAGATCTGAAATTTGGTGCCTAGGTAGATATTAGGTCATGAATTCGTACTAAGACGGGGATTCCAGAAATTCAAATGTAAAGGGGTAAAAATCGTAATTTAAAGGGATTTTCCCATACAAAAGTGAATTTTTTTCGTTGTTCCAGGAATTCCCGAAAAACTAAAAGTCTTAGAGATCTGAAATTTGGTACCTAGGTTGATATTAGGTCATGAATTCGTACTAAGACGGGGATTCCAGAAATTCAAATTTTAAGGGATAAAAATCTTACATTTAAGGGATTTTCCCATACAAAAGTGATTTTTTTTTTCGTTGTTCCAGGAATTCCCGAAGAACTAAAAGTCGTAGAGATCTGAAATTTGGTGCCTAGGTAGATATTAGGTCATGAATTCGTACTAAGACGGGGATTCCAGAAATTCAAATTCTAAGGGGTAAAAATCGTAAATTTAAGGGATTTTCCCATACAAAAGTAATTTTTTCGTTGTTCCAGGAATTCCCGAAGAACTAAAAGTCGTAGAGATCTGAAATTTGGTAGGAAGCTAGGTTTTTTTAGGTATCAAAATCAATTTGGACTCAGATATCTCGGGGATTTTTGAAATACATGAGGTTAAAAAATTTCGAACTTCTTTTTTGTTACTGGGCCGATTGCTCTGAAAATCGATATTTGAGTATCGCAACAAGCATGGAGTAGGAATTTGTGGTCGAAATTAAAAAAAAAGTGGCCGCCATTTTGAACTTTTTTGTTACTGAGCCGATTGCTTTATAAATCGATATTTGAGTATTGCAGCAAGCATATAGAACGAATTTATGGTCAGAATTAAAAAAAGTGGCCGCCATTTTGAACTTGTTTTTTATTGGGCCGATTGCTCTGAAAATTGATATTTGAGGATCGCATCAAGCATGGAGAAGGAATTTATGATCAAAATTAAAAAAAAAGTGGCCGCCATTTTGAACTTTTTTTGTTACTGGGCCGATTGCTTTGAAAATTGATATTTGAGTATCGCAGCAAGCATAGAAAACGAATTCATGGTCACAATTAAAAAAAAGTGGCCGCCATTTTGAACTTTTTTGTTACTGGGCCGATTGCACTGAAAATTGATATTTGAGGATCGCATCAAGCATGGAGAAGGTATGTGTGGTCAAAATTTAGAAAAAAGGCCGCCATTTTGAACTTTTTTGTTACTGGGCCGATTGCTTTGAAAATCGATATTTGAGTATCGCAGCAAGCATAGAGAACGAATTTATGGTCAGAATTAAAAAAAGTGGCCGCCATTTTGAACTTTTTTATTACTAGGCCGATTGCTCTGAAAATCGATATTTGAGTATCGCAACAAGCATGGAGTAGGAATTTGTGGTCAAAATTAAAAAAGTGGCCGCCATTTTGAACTTTTTTGTTACTGGGCTGATTGCTCTGAAAATCGATATTTGAGTATTGCAACAAGCATGGAGTAGGAATTTGTGGTCAAAATTAAAAAAAAAGTGGCCATCATTTTGAACTTCTTTATTATCTACTAGGCCGATTGCTCTGAAAATCGATATTTGAGTATCGCAACAAGCATGGAGTAGGAAATTGTGGTCAAAATAAAAAAAAAATGGCCGCCATTTTGAACTTTTTTGTTACTGGGCTGATTGCTTTGAAAATCGGTATCTGACCATAGTAGCAAGTAAGCACGGACGGACGGACATACGGGCAGACAGCGTAGTCTTAGTAATAGGGTTCCCGCGTTTTACCCGGGTACGGAACCCTAATTGAACTATATTAAACTTTTTGTAACGACCTGACGAAGTGACTTTATCAGCAAGTACAAAGAAAGAATTTGTCGTCAAAATTATTAAAATAAATGGCAGTTAAGACAGGAATTTTGGTAATTAAACGCCTGAGGTTGTAAAGCAGAGGTTAAACGTGAGCGAAGCCGCGGGCGTCCGCTAGTTATGTATAATCGACTTTCTATAGCTGTAGGTAGAAGGCACCAATGCTATCGAGTGCGTAAGCCCGACTCACGCTTGGCGGGTTTTTTCTCATTATGAGCCATGTTACAACGACTGGCAGGGCTCCAACTAATATTGATTCATTAATTTCTCGGCATGAGGGAATTCGTGTCCCGGAAATATTAACAACGTTATGAAAATTGTTGAAAATTAGATCCATTATAGCTATAACTAGGCTAGGAAACAAAGCTTAGCTTTTTACCCGACTGCCCAGGAAGAACTATGTTTGATTAGATGAAAAATACGTACCTATAAAAATACGCGATATTTATAAATAACTAACTCATTATATGAATGTTTAACTCAAGTATGGTAAAAAAATTACTCGGTGAAGATGGCCATATTTAAGCAAAACTATTTATTGAAAACATAGGAAGAAGAAGATTAATGGATGCAAAATATACCCATGAAAACCTACATTTTATTCGTTTCAAAACTTTTAAACTATAATCAAACATCAGACCCGTAACCTAAAATGAATAATTGTAACTTTGAAGGCAATAAATATCATTGTTTGAAAAAGCCTTTTAAGATATCCGGAAAAATATTCACGAAAGTCACAAAAGATTGAATCTATAAATAAGGCAATCGCTTAGCCTGAACAGAAGCCTCTCTGGCCGTAAATCCGCCCGCTAATATTGACGATACTGGAATTTACGGCGTGTGCCGTCCAAACAATTTGGAGGCCCAAGACGCGAATAAAATATGTCTCCCAACAATGCCCATCCATCAAGTCAACTTAGCTAACAAAGAATTTAAGATATTTTATACCAAGACGATAAAATACCAACCATTGAAGGGATGGCCTGACCACCTTATGGACCGTACCGTATGGTACATAGCGCAGTGTTAGCGGATTCCCAACTAAGTAAACATTAAGACGGAAAGAGCTACTGGATCTAAGGCCAGCCGTAGACCATTCATTCTATAGTCTAATTGGCATGATGGTTCAGACTTGATCCAATTTGCAGTTCATCCATTTACGATCAATTAAAACAAACGACGATGCTTTCATCCAATCAGTATGTTGAAGCCAATCCACTCATGGTCAAGTCGGTTCTCACTGATCCTATCGGCAGCGTCAAGCCAATCGACTCATGGTCAAGTCGGTTCTCACTGATCCTATCGGCAGCGTCAAGCCAATCGACTCATGGTCAAGTCGGTTCTCACTGATCCTATCGGCAGCGTCAAGCCAATCGACTCATGGTCAAGTCGGTTCTCACTGATCCTATCGGCACCGTCAAGCCAATCGACTCATGGTCAAGTCGGTTCTCACTGATCCTATCGGCACCGTCAAGCCAATCGACTCATGGTCAAGTCGGTTCTCACTGATCCTATCGGCACCGTCAAGCCAATCGACTCATGGTCAAGTCGGTTCTCACTGATCCTATCGGCACCGTCAAGCCAATCGACTCATGGTCAAGTCGGTTCTCACTGATCCTATCGGCAGCGTCAAGCCAATCGACTCATGGTCAAGTCGGTTCTCACTGATCCTATCGGCACCGTCAAGCCAATCGACTCATGGTCAAGTCGGTTCTCACTGAACCTATCCTATGGCTTGTCTAAGCAGCCGAGACCGTGTAGGATGGAGTTTCCTCATCGTCGTCATCATCGTCCATGTTCGAAACTAATTTTGGCGGTCAGCTTGCGAAAACCCGTTCTATATATTGTCACCTTCTTAGAAGATCCCTAGAGAAGGCCTATATCTAGCTGAGGCTGTCCGTTGACTGAAAAAACAAATGCACTGGGCATGAATCCTTGGATTAATTATTTTTTCACACCACAAGTTAGTTCTTGACTGCGATCTTACCTGAGGGTAAGCTGCAGCCGATATGATGTTAGCGTAATAACTTAGAAGGAGTAAGTAAACCTAAGTTAAAAAAAGTTTCTACACATCATTGCGACGGAACGCTAAAACCTTTGGCGGTTTGTCTATGGCCGAAGCCTACCGGCAAAAAAGTTCTTGTGTAATGAGAGCAGGAATGCCAACGAGGGTAAAAGAGCATTTACTAGACACTCAGACAAACATGTTTCTTATTGCACATACATAACTTTCCATCAGGTGAGGATTTGGTCCAGGGCTATAGTCGTTAACGTCAGTTATAGTCCAGTTATAGTCGGGCTAAGGGCTCTGCGAGAACGTAACTTTGAATCGTAAATCGTCCAAAGCACTAATACTCGACAACAAAATTTATAGCCACCCATTTGGGTGTTCGATGTGGGAGAAATAAATATATTGTTGGTCATATCATTTATGTCTTTCACTATACTCGAAGATCAAAATCATGGGATATGCCCTGATAAGATTTTTAGCATGTAAAAGTTAGTACTTCTACTACACAAATGAACTGTTCTACAGTTTGCTTTATTTGAGCTTCCTTAATACTAAATTTTTTTCAGAATATGCACAGCTGCATAATAGCAAACTTGTCGTATAAGTCAATGTAGTCAAATCTCAACTCAACAAGCTCGAAAGTTGCTTCAGATGGAAGAATTACTTCCCGAGATTAATGGCAGAGCCAGTTTGAGATTCTGAAGAGGTCGGAGCTGACGGGAGATTCCTGTCGTGGCTGGTCAGACCCTATCTGTGGTAGGATTTATTTAAAACTTGGAAGAGGTATCCTCCTACGTCAGAGTTACACCGTACCTACTCTTCAGTACAATATCTTCAGCTATAAGCCGCTTAATTGAAGTTGATTTTTTTAGTTTTATATTTCAAATCAGTCACTATAGATTGTAGGGCATATCTACGATTAAAATCTTTGACTCTAATAAATACATAGTTAAATATTTAGAGGGTAGATACTACGAGTATCCCCTTGGAAATCGACAGGACATATATAACTTGCCAACAAAGATACATCTGATCCATGTTGGCAAGTTGTTGGCATTTAAATTAGACATGTTGAAACTAATCTCCAATTAAGGGTAACTATGGATCCTTTCACCTGCCAACACATATTGGAAGATCGTGAAGGGCTTAATCTCTAAATGATTTATAATGAGAGAGAGGACTTTGCCCAACAGTGAGACATTATTAGACTGATGATCAAGTTAGAGGATCTAATTAATCTCTATTAGACAGCAAATACACAAAAGTCTGCTAATAAACATAATATAGATAATTCTAATATTTAGATAAACTTTTTGCTGCCACGTGTGAATGATAAAATAATTAGTTTGGTTAACTAATTACACGCGCAGACTTAATAGAATATTTGGATGCGGTCCAAAAGTTATGGACATTTACTTTTTGATAATTAGGCCGATAGTTAATTAGCTCAGTATGTTTCCATTGCATAAAATTACACGGAAGGATTAGTGCAAGTTTTTGTACCGGATTCCTTCATACATCTAAAAAGCCAGCACCATAAGCGGACTCACGGACACATTCTCAGTGTGTCCGTGAACCAAGCTTTCGGTGATTCTCCACTTGGAGCGCTGGCTGCACATATTGCGTTGAAGAATCCGATCCGTTTAATCGAAGCGAGTTGACTTGAAATTTGTACTAACCCAACTTTTTGTGTATTTATTTCCTGTATAACTAAAATTTTCGGTCTGGTGGAAAAACAGTGATATTCTTTTGTAATATGCAGCTTAGCTTAGACCCGGGTCCCGGTTGATAGGCTCCCTCTGATATCGTATTCCGCGCGCAATGTGACCTCCAATTATCATAATGACGTACGTTTCAATGTAAATTCAAATCAAATCGCGGCAGGATCAATCGATCGTCGGTCACAGGAAGCCCCTGTGCCTGTGCACTCGCGCATTTGGATGGACAATATTCAGCGCGATATGGATGGACATTGTACGCATGGATGAATACTTGAATGCTACAAGCAAGTTTGTCTGACAAATATGTTTGTGCAGGGCAACAAAATGTTGACAAGATTTTAGATGTTCCTCGTTCCTTAGTCATGATACGCATTGCAAAGGTAATAGAATACGCTTCCCAGGTACTATCTTTTCCAACTCCAACTTGAGTGCCTTTAAATTAAGAGTGAATATGCATTTCTCAGGCAAGCGCGTTCCACCTTAGAGTGTATCATCATTAGCCTATTTTTTTTTAATTCAGACAACATACTCGTATTTCACTGCAAGTACCTAACATGTATTCAACAAAATCGCTTTTTTGTTTTGAAACATCAGTAGAGACGACACAGTGGACTGGATTCTGGACATTGTGATTTCTGAAGCACCACACTTTGAGTCAATGAGTCAAACTTTTATACCTCCTTGTCCTTTTCCTAATCGCCTGTTATATTACGATGTTTGTTTGTGGGGTGCGTTTCCTAATAACTCGCGATGGAGTATACTCGATACTTTGATGGCTCTCGACAATCGAAGACGGCAGTGGGCCATTATTATTTTGTTGCTTAATGAGTGTCTAAGTGTGAAACCACACTAGGGGGTTATTAAATATTGTACTAACATACGGTTTTCAAGTGGACAGAGATAAAATTGATGATTTTTGGAAAACGGAAAGTATCCCATAAATTCTGAATTTTCAAAGCCTTCTTTTGTGGCGATAACTTCGATTTGTATGACTTGACGGCTTGAACTTTTCACTCGTATACCTTGTAGATCGGACGAATATAGTTTTCAAACTTTTTGAGTAGTATTATATCTGATTGATAGTAATAATGAGATCTAGGTTGGAGCGCGCTTGCATAGAAAATACTGATTCATTTTAAAGACACCCAGATTGCACTTGTCTGGAAACACGAAGGTTGGACGGAAAACAAAGTGATCCTTTAAGAGTTTTTTTCATATTTGTGGTGCGGAACCCTAAAAAAAGGATTCTTGTTTTTCCGAGACACCTTCATTTTCATCACCAGCTTTACTTTCTTCAAGTCGTCAGGTAAAATAGAAATGCCAGTTTGGAAATAATGAATTTTAACAAAAAATGGTCCGAAAGTAAATTAAGCCAGTTTCGCAATACAACGCCTTCCACACGTCACGTCACGTCACGTCACGCATGGAGTGACAAATAAACACACAGAAACAAAACGCCACGTGCTGCAATAACTTATAGCGAACCCCTCGAGGGCTGGGGGAGTGACATAATTATTTACCAATACCCCATTATTATTATTGGAGAACTTTTTGTGTGAACCGTAATATTGATTTGTTTCGTGGACATTTGTAGAGAAGGTTATTAAAAGAAAGAAAGAAATAGTGTTTATTTGGAATCGCAAAGGTAAGTACATCTTAGTTCTTCTCTTGTAGATCTTAGAAGTTCCGTTAGTTACTTACAGTCATAAAGTTGGGTTTCAAACTTCCACACAATGTATCGGTCCTCTAATTGTCCCTCAAATAAATTCGAAGCTTATCCTAAGAAAACCTGCTTGCCTGCAGAGTGTGTGAAACCGCCTAACCGAGCTTGCCAGATTCTCAATTACGTTTTAAGAATTCCGTGCCTATAGTGCCTCGACTCCAATATATTTGTGTGTAGTTTTAAGTGCTGCAATCCATAAATTTCTTGGTCAAAGGGAAATTCCATAGCAGCTCGTGTGAATCTTTACTTGAGTCTAAATGCCGCACTACCATCTAGTTTTACCTTTCGCCGCTTCACAGATGAATCAGTGGCAGCCTGATATTTTACTGTAACCAACTGTGGACAAATTGACATCTACTCAAGACAGGGCGAACCGCTCGAAAAAATGTCGCCAGTTTATCGGTGTCATTAGTACCAACAGTATAAGGCCACGCGGTAGTTCGCTCAGCGGCCACCTATAGTATTTTGACAGTTGGCGCTACTGTTTGCTTGTATGAAAAAGGTTTACGTAAATCGTTCGGATGCCCATATCTTGAGGTTAGTAATCAGTGTGTGGACTATAAAAACAAATGAGACAAAATACAAATCGAAAAAAAAACCTTTTAAAAACAATGAGCTTGTATTTTAAAGCTCATTACTTTATCTACAATAGTAATGTTAGGTGTGAAGTCCCTCGCTCTATCAACGCCTCACGTCACGCCGGATGCGCCCGCGCAAGGCGTTACGTAACTATCGTCATTTTCTTCTATAATGGAAATAGAAACAGCTCACCGAAAAATAACTTATATACATGGACACACCTACTTACTTTTTGCAACCAGAATACATGGGTTAAAAATGTACAAGAAAACTGAATCTGTACGCAAAGACAATCTTTAAACTTATGCAATCCTTAAAAGCAAACAAAAAAATGGTTAAGTACGAATCGGGCTCGGGTTCTGCACTATCAAAAATATATATTTATGAAATATTTATTTCTAGATGCATACCTATGTATAATATATAAGTTTTAGAGTGAATATATTCCAAAAATGAAATATAATAAACTTGTTACTTGGGAAAATTTCACATACTCGTCAGTGCTTGTATAAAACACTGACGACCTCCGTGGTTGAGTGGTTAGCGTGCCGGTTTTCAAGGCGCCGCCATCTCTGAGGTTTCGGGTTCGATCCCCGGTCGGGGCAATGTAGAAAAATAAGTTTTCTACATTGTCTCGGGTCTGGGTGTTGTAGTACCTTCGTTGTTTCTGATTTCCTTAACACAAGTGCATAAGCTATTTACTTAGGGATCGGAGCAATGTATGTGATGTTGTCCACTATTTATATATTTGTGTATTTTGTGTAAAAAAGTACTTCGAAACTTCTTTACCGATTTTTGAATTTTTTGTGTATATGTAGGGCTTAAAGAATATAATATTTAATACCAATGAGTGAGATCATTTATCATGAGTTACTCAACGTTTGCCGAGTCAACTAGTTAAACATAGAGTCCCCCTTTTGAAACACTAGATAAGTACTTATTACTTTTTAATAAACCATGGTTCAAACATATGTTACTAGACACGCGTCCAAATAAAATATCAAATTGGGGTGGGGTTTAATTTAGGGTACCGCATTGAACAAAACAATTTATTACCCCACGGAACACCTGGGGCTGATGCGTTGCGCTATAATCAGATTAACTCGACTAGTTCGTGTTATGATAACCGTGAAATTCGATACGCAGTTCGCACCCTTAACTTTGTGACTGTGAAATATTAAAAAAAATAACATGTTCCATTTTCACTATTTTGGTGTCTACGGAACCATAAAATAATTAAAAGCTCAAAAAACTTCTGAACAAAAAACGTGATTTTTTTTGCATTTTTGCTCGATCTTATCACCTATTCCCGCTCCCGATCCCTTTCCCAAATCCCAACCTTTATTACTTTCAAGGAAGTATGCTCTAGGAATGGTCTGTCTGTCTGGGTGTCACGACCCTTTATTTTTAATATCTGTGGTATATAATCTATGTATATTCCTAATTTCTGATAAATCGGTCCGAACACGCAGACAAACATACAAACTTTAATATTATTCATATAATTATTAGGAATAGTACTAACAGTGAAAAGCGTTTAGTTTTAGAAAGCTATATTAATGATGCCTTAATTACAAAAGCCTTCACAAAATGCAATGCGACTTTCGCCGTACAATAGTGCAGAGCAATCGAGCGGCACTTTCTAGATTACGATGAAATATATGCTCATTGTGCTCACTCACAGATAATAAACATTTGTTACTATATCTAGGAAACAGTGGTACCCCATTGGTTCAGTACTCTGCCTTTTGTCAGGCATTTAACATTTATAAGGAAGAAAGTCGGAGCGCGAGCGGCAACCGCGGTGGCGACAAATATATTGGAAGAAATAACCTTAAATTAAGGGCGAAGACGACGTATCTATGCAATTTTTGTGACCTCAAGACAAACTGAAAGCACAGATTTTACCTGAAAGACTTCAAATTTTAACGTCGTGTGTTTGGGCCTTTAATCGAAAACCCCTGTGAAGCAGAAACACTGTTTAATACAATTTTCTCTATAGATAGTTCTCCCAAAAATTATGTAAAACGTTGTTTTTCTGTTAAATTCTTTCGCAAAGTTACACGTCGCATCGAGAAGGACAACAATTAATTCAGTGAATCCTAGAAGACCTCACTGGTTTAGTGATAATTCGACTTCGATTCTCGCAATCGGCTACCTACTATGCGGCCACTTAAGAAATTTAAACAAACCGCATGGACAAGCAATTCGTCGTTCCGATGCAATGCTGCGTAGAACCCATTATGGTTTACTTACGCCTTCCAACTCATTACGATAACATCTTCGGCTGCATCATCACTAAAATTAGCCCCCTGATTGCGTAAGAAAAACGTATTCATCGTTATCGTAATCGTTTACTAATTCTGCCCGCTGATTTCCTGATTTGCGTCAGCTAATCGCGGGGCAGAAATCAGAATGCGCTAGCGTTTACGATAACTATGAATACGTTTGTCTTACGCAAACAGGGGGTACCGGACAGGTGAGATCACAGTCAAGTTCTAACTATAGTAAAACCTGCGCATGCCCAGTTTGGGCACTTCTCCGAGGCAGCAAATCTACACAGCGTAACTAGGTAAATGAACCATGTAAAAAGAAAAGTAGGCAATTCGTATACTTTACAGAGCTACAATAGGGTGACCATGATTTCGATGTTCCCACAATATTCGGGACTTTTAGATTCTATGGGAACTGTCATTAGGAACAGTCGAATGTAAGGAAATAATGAGATGTGTAGTGCTGGCTTATATTGGCCTGTGGAATGTTTTTGAAGTAAGAATTATTATGTATTGTCTGTTTTGCGCCATCAAATAAATCACTAAATGTTTTATTAATACCTATATTATACGGACCTACAACCCTGTTGTAAAACCTTTGTAAAACCCTAAAATGGTTACAGTATGTTGTAGTTTTATTATTATTTCAGGGTTAATTATGTAAACTTAAGCTCATATTTAGAAGTTCGGGGCTTGAGCCCCATCGCAAGTAAATTCAATTATGAGTTATGATTATTATTGCATAGTGGCCACTAAAGTACATAAAATATATATTTGGTTGCCTCAAACCATAAAGCTGTGTATTGGCGGCAACTTAATGTAATAAAGTAGAACAAGAGCATCTGTATCAAATTTATTTTTTGAGAGTTTTGGAAAGCGTCCCAATTTTTCCCGATGCCATGGTCACCCGACTAAGGTTATGGTACAAAAAACTCTGAATATAACTCGAGGTCGTTTCGCAAACTTGGAAAAAGTTTAATGTCACTTTTTTATTCTTCGGATTCCTTTGGAGATGTTGCTTTTTATCTTTTCCTTTATAATATTTGCATTTAAGTACAGAGAAAATGATGAAAATGAAAACGGAATGTACCGAGACATACCATACATTTGGCGACCGAATGGCGTAGCGGTAGCGAACCTGCCGTGTGCCGGAGGTCGTGGGTTCGATTCCCACTACTGGTAAATGTTGGTGTGATGAGCATGAATGTTTTGCAGTGTCTGGGTGTTTTTCAATATATTACATTTATGTATATTAATTGATTATTATATTTATCAGTTATCTATAACCCATAACACAAGCTATCGCTTAGGTACTTTGGGGCTAGATCGCGATTTGCTATGTGTACTCGTATAATGTCCTGATATTTATTTATTTACATTTTTCGAGCTATAAAAAAAAGCCTAAGTTCAGGGAAATGTCAGAGAATAGTAGTGTCCTTGTGTATCCAGGGAGGGAAGTTTATAGGTTACAGGAAATGTATGCAATCAGGAAATGTATACAATTCCTAGGAAATCTATAGAAATCCTAAAATCGATATATTAATTCCATACACCCAAATCGGTTAAGTTGTGAAGGAGCGAGTGTAAAACACACAAACATAAAGCATGTCTTGCTAAGATACTGTGGAACTTAGTTGTCGAACATAGTAGCAGTCTCAAGTAGTCCTCTAGTCCAACTTGTCCAGTCCGTATCTTCAAACTTTTTAAGTAATTCAAAGCACAAAGCAACTTCGATAGCTCAAGCTTAATCCGCATCACTAAAAAAAAACTTTAGAACTGTTACTTAGGTACATATTAATGTATGTAGGTCCTAGCTACATGTGTAGTTTATGTATTAGGTTCTAATTTCGTATAATGTAGGTATATACGTATTATATGTAAATTACGTTAAATACATAAACTAATTATAATTACGTTATTGAAAATAATCACTTTGGTATGCTAGAAAGATTTTAATGCATTAGCAACTACAAGATTTTCAATTGTTGCAATGCGTCCTCTCTTTGACTCAAAGATGCTTCTTAACACATTTAAACAACTTTTTTATTGCGTGGACCTTTTACATAATCGTAGTACTATCATCTTCGTCTTCATCATTATCACTTAGGGCCGGCTTTTGTGTGTTATTGTATTTAATTACATTATCCCTAAAGGCGTGTTAAATGGGATGATGAATCGTATTACGCGTTATGAAATGTATGAAAAGTTGAAAACATTCTCAAGATAAATAGATTGTATGGCAGAAAAACGTTCGCTGAGACAGGTAGTACCTATTTATGCAATAATGACACGCCCACCCCTGTAGATACTTACTAAGATACTGCAGAACCTATCTATAGTTATCGAAGAACAAGGATGCAGTCTCAAGTTGTTCTCTTTCCACTAACGAAGCAACTCGACCAGTTCCCAACTTCAAAGTTGTAACTACAAAGCACAAAGCAACTTCGGCATCGCTCAAGTTCAGTCCGTGGCCCTTAGAGGCAACATCACTAATTTGCCGCGATCTTAAAAGAACAATGACCACCGTAGCAGGAGAGACGCGCGTCCCTTATACAAAGGCACACTCTAAAGGCTCACGGCTGCGGCTATAATGATAAGCGGAGCGGGTGAGACAGCGAGGCTATCGAATGAGAAATGACGCAAATCGCTCAACATAGTATGCAGAATTTTGATCTGAAACGATGTCAGCAGGGTGATTTTAAACATCACCGGTAACCATAGCAACGCAAGCATCGTCCGCCAATATACGTTAGCTGTACGACCTATGCAAAAGTAAACCAATTATTGCCAGTCAAGAGGTACTTCGTCGATACTAAAGCTTGACCGCTATAAACTTGGCTCCCCCATGGTCTGCGGGACGCGGGGCGGGTGTGCGATTGGCTACACACGATACGATGTAATGACTCGCATCTTGAGAATTCGCCTATGGTATTTTCTTGAGTGTGTTTCATTATCCACGTCGCAAGATTATTATTATCGTGTGTAGCGTAATTCACGTCAGTCACTGACAGCTGATTAGTTGATCGCACTGATCCCTATTCTATGGATCCACAGTGATAGGTTTTAGGCCTGAATTGTTTAGAATGTTTAATCCATAGAATAGAGATCAGTGGCTGAGTAGCTCCCGCCCCGCGTCCCGCAGACCATGGGAGGGCCAAGTTTATAGCGGTCTAGCTATATTATAAGTATTTTTACAGAATCACTCAGCTGGTCGAATTGCCAAGAAGGGGGAGTTGTTGTGTTCACCAAATAAGTATAGCACCAATATTCGGTAACTGTGTATGCGCACACACTTCTGCACTATAATAATATTATCTTTCGTGTACTAGGCTAAATTTCTTTGGAGATTAACAACAATCGTTCTTATATGGGCCACAATAATATCATCATAGCGGTGTCTGGTGCTTCCGTCGGGCAATAATTTGGTATTTGTTGCCTTGGACAGGGCATCATTTCATACTATAAGTGTGTAACATGTGTTGTTACGTGTGGCTATACAGTTGTGAAATAATAGTAGTTTATGAAACGCATGCATAATGGGGGGTATTAAAACATGAGTGTGAGTTTAAAAAACGAGCCGTAGGCGAGTTTTTTAATAGTATCACACGAGTGTTTTAATACCTAATTATGTAGAGTTTCATACACTACTTTATCTACGCTCAAATTATCATAAATCCAAACCATAAAATCTTGCTAACGTTTGTCGTAAATCCTTCACTTTGTTGGTACAAGATTGTGGATCATTTTTGTTGCAATTACTAAAATGTCAGGTGGAGTTAAATTTTCTTTAGTAGGTTTCACTGCTAGACATTTTTCCGCTCTAAGTTTTGACTAAGTAACAAAAATAACACATTGAAATGTTAAAAGTTAGGTATGGCGCCAAAATTCAGTTGTAAACTGCGTATATAGTCTGTTAAAAAAGTCATGAAACAAAAAAGAGTAGAAAAATATTTATACAAGTCAGGTAAAGTATATTTTTAGTGGATAATTAAATAATTATAAATTATAAACAATTATTTTCAATATTCTGTATGAACACACTTTTTAATCCAATAGATCAATGTTTTAATCAGTCATATAAGGCAGGGAAAAATTATTGTTTCCGTGAATTAATTGTAGTCTATGGTCGATCATGGCCCATCCTATGATTACCAACTAAATGTTGTCTGTGGACTCCATATATAAAAAAAAAAAACAAAATTGAGGAGGCTCTACATTGGCTCTACACTCTCTTTTGGCTATGACGACCACAGAGAAAAGAAAGTTATTCCCTGGTCTGTGATGACGACACATAAAAATACAGGAACCCAGAGCCGAGTATCGTAATAGAAATTATTCAACTATCTAGAGATATTTCCATAGTACAGCGATGTTATAATGAATAACTTTTTAATAATTATAGAAGTCTGTGAATAAAGTAGGTCAATATGTGACACTTTTTGATTTCATAATTCGAACTTTCAGCAATAAGCGTAGATAAAAACTTTTTTTCTTTTTTTCTTCTTTCAAAACGTATTCAACCTCTGCATCTCTTCTAACAAAACCTCACCCTAACACACGGAGGAGTGCAAGGCTTTTTGCTTGCGCTTTTGAGCGTTACTTGACTCACAGTTTCAGCGCCTAGTGCTTTAGTCTTTATCTACAAGCACTAGGTGCCAGCTGCGAATGCATTTGCAAGCACTAGGGAAGCAGGATCGATGGGGAGTAAGGATGTTTTGTTCTGCAGCTTTTGGATTGGAAATCGGGAACGGGGGAACGAGAAAATGTTCACGGACCTACCTGTATGTGGCTATAACTTTAGACTTGAGTTGTAGCTGGAAATTCCGACTCTCAGAAAAATTTTGCTCATTTTTACGCAACGTATCAACCTAGCTTTTCATGTTGGAAATGCAGCCAGCATTCGTGGCAGTTGGCAGCCCCTAGGCCCACATAGTTGCTATTCAGTATAACCGTAATATTTTATAAAGTAAACTTTTTTCATATTACAAACGGATTAATTTTAACCAAATCATCGCGAAATAAATTACCCTGTTAGAAACAATATTTGAAGTCAATTGGCCAAGGGTGAGACGCAGCGATCTACTTGGTTGCTTGGTTCTTTATAGGTTATTATAATATAGTTATTGCATTATGCGAGATCATCTATACTTACTTACAAAAATGAATTGCTGTCAATTACTTAGTCCCAATAAAACTCTAAAACGGCTCAGCTGATTTTGATGATTTGTGGCGTTTGAGTGGATTCCGTGATTATTTAGATTTATTACTGGATTCGGTAATTGATGGCAGTCTGGATTTTTATGTGTAAGTAGCTCATCTTTTCTTCCACTTTTTTCTTCCTCTCAAGTAGGTACCTACCTACTAAATACTTAATCAAAGATAGAAGTAAAAGAATTAATGTCCGGAGCTCTAACTCATTAAGTCCGAACTGACTAACTTTAGTCATCTGGGTAATGATGATGATGACCTAAATAAACCTTGGAACTCAGAAAGCTAAAACTTTCTAGAAGGTTGGCAATGTAGACAAGGGACAAGAAAGGATTTCTCGAAAGTCGCAATACTCAAGTGATCACTTTTCGAGCAGGAACAGATCAGCGACCAGCGATGTGAAGCTTCGGTCGTGGCTAGTTACCACCCAGGAAAGGCGCACCGCCAAGAGTTTTAGGCCCGATTTCCACCAAAGCGGAGCTTTGTTTGAGTAACCAATCAGATTTCGTAATTTTGACATCTCCGAAACTGATTTTTTTAGAGGATTTTGCGTTCCGGCGCGATGCTTCGTAGAAACCGTTAGCTCTTCCAAGTTGGTACGATAACATCTTCGGCCTGCATTGCAGGTGAGAGCGCAGCCAAAAAACTAAATAATCACTTGTAGAGAAAAATAAAACCTAATTGAACCAAGAAGGTTTTCTAATTTACACGCCTAACCCCAAAAAATGTTATCCGATTTGCATAATTCGCGAAACAATTGCCAATTTAGCGGAGCTTATTGCAGCGTTTGGAGAAAAGAGGGAACGATCTTACGAGTTGATTACGAAAAAACCAGGTCACGGCGATAACGCGGATCTGCATACATTTTCTATACTTTAAATTTTGTTACGAATAACATTTTTTTTCTTGTAACACGACTGCCCAAAAAAGGAGTGTAATGTTATAGGGTTCATGTATGTATGTATGTGAGTGTCTTTATTTCACCATAACTTCTAAACGGCTCAATAGATTTGAGGATCCTTACATCATTTCGAGTAACATAGACTACTTATATTTTTTTGGAATAAGTCGTTTTACTACAGACAAGTCGTGTTTTTCAATTTTTAAATTATTTACTTGTTTATTCAAAGAGTGTTTTTGAAATTACTTTCGATGGGCAGCTCTGATAAAATCTCCATTTCCTCAATTGAGATCCCTTAAAAAAACCAAAGCTCAAAGATTTGTTGAAAATAAAGTTTATATGCGTGGATGCTCCTCTTCTGTAGTAAGCTACCTTCTGTATTACCTACGGAACCATCGGCATGCAAGTCCGACTCGCACTTAAAGGTTTTTTAAGCAACGTGGCTCTTGAAATAAAACTAAAGCACCCATTATACAAACTTCTTTGTCTGCATTCTCCTAAAATCGTAAATAGCGAAAGGTGCTCCTAAAACAAAAAGCACTCGAACAAAGTCTTTTTGTACTTCTGTAGCTAGGTATTTAAAAACATTCAAACAAACACGTGGTTTGGAATGCGAAACATATGTAGACCGGGGCGGGAGCGGATCGGGGTAAAAGGGCTAATTACCCATATCCTCGCAGATAATATATTATTTATTATTTATCAAGAAATGCATATGCACGAATTTTGTCAGCATCTTCGGTCGCGTAGATTTGGGTTTTCTGGACTTTTGGAGATTTGAGTACAACCTATTTTCAAGGTAATAAATATTATCGATGGCCCTTAAGTTTTCTTAATTAACCGTTGGTATCTACTTTTTAATCAGGAAGTCAGGAAGACGATTAGAAGAGTAATATTTCAAATTTTACTACAAGCAAGATACCCACTATAAGTAGGTACTCCATAACTTTAGTTGATAGGGATATCCTTTTGTGCACAAAGGAAATGATTAAACTATTGTTGTTAATGTTATAAAGAAAAGTGCAATAGGTAGGTCGTCGTTTGTTGGAGGAATTAGTACACTGAACATCGCTGTGATATCACCATTCTAAAAGCCAAATCGTTATTTTATATTACTAGTATCGTTAAGTCAAATACAAAAGTATAAACATTTTAATGTCTATAGAGTTCTAGTTTATAACCTATCTCTAGGGTTGAAAACCATGATTATTTAGGACTAAAAATCTATGAGTTAATGTCAATCAAATCAATCAATCAATATTCCAAATTTAAAGCAACGTGGTTCACCAGTTTTGGCTGTATGTGTATACATGCATACGAACTTTCACCTTTATAATATAAGTGTTATTTCCAAATATTCCAACCAACTTTCCAATCCGCCCCCGCCCCGGCCTATGTGTGTACCATGCTTCAAAACAATATTCAAATAAACACGTGGCCCTCAATAAAAACGCGGCAATTCTATTTTGTGCAATCATTGGTAACAAAATAAAATGCGTGCCATGTGGTCAAATTCTCAGTATGCAACTCGCTTGACTAACTTCACACGTATTCCCATCTTTTTCGCACTCGTGACTTATTCCTTTCATTGAATGGAGTTTGACCTTTCTCTCTCTCGCGCGCTTCACTCTTCAGTTCTCACTAGACCGTCGTGTGAGGTGGTTGCGCAGTTATCCGTAAAAGAAAATCGTAATAACTTTCGTGAAAAAAAAATCGTGAACATTTTTCAAACATTTCCAGTGCTAAGTTATTATAGGTTTTAATTACCTAGTGTCTGTGTTGTGTGGTTATTAAAATATTGATCATAACAGTTCTTCGCCGTGTGATTATACAACTTTACTGCACTAGTGCGATATTGGATTTTTTTTTTGCAAGAATCAACCGTTTCGGTGGGATTTTTCACGGTAGGTGGTTTCGTTATCGTTGCATTGTTGGCTTTGTGATTATGATTAGACTTTGATAAAGATAAAGTGTGATTATTATTAGACTGTAATTAGGTAGATATTATGGTGACAAACTGCTCTGTAAACAATAATTAATTTTGTACCCACTTCTAAAGAGCGGTAACAACAGTTTTTGTAGGTACTTAGTTCCCTTACCAGCACTACCTATACGAACATAATATTTCATTACAATTAATAATAGTATTCTTTTTAGTCCTAACTCTTAATGTGGATCTAACTTTATTAATATTGTAATAGTTGTACTCATCATTAACATACAAATTCCTTTTTTACGACTCCTACTTAGTTAATAATGGCTGGAGATCTGTACGAGTAGGTAGGATTCAGAAGATTGCTAAGAATTCTCAATCATGCACGTTTTTTTGCTGTTTTCCATCACCGTTGAGTTTTTAGTTGCCACAGAAGCATCCCATAACTCGGAAAAGTTAGACTGGGAATCAAACTCCAGACCTGCATAATTGGTGCTGTTGACCATTTGGCCATCACTGTTTTAACAGAGTCCGAATAGATATTAAGATGATATTATTATATTATAGCATATTAAGATGTTCATTCTTGTTTTATTATCACACTAGTGCGATATGGCTAACTTTGCCCATATAGAAAATAAGGGAGCTATCTACCTACATATTGATAGACCAATAGTGATAATTTATATACGCTTTGCTGGATTAAAACTTACATAAAATTCTTGTCAGAGGGTTTGTAAAAAAAAATCGTCTGAAGGGCTGGACCAATTATTAAGATTTTCGGAAGGTCTAATAAAATAGGATGTGAGAAACCATTAATACTTATAGCAAAGTATACATATATTTACATATTATACATAAGTTTACCGGGTCAGTATTATAACAAAGATGTAACTCAACTGTTTGTAGTCATTCAGCTGCTGATTGTATTTAGTAGGGTGATGACTGGTGATGATGATGACCTCCCAAGCAGCATAATCTTCGCTCAGACAAAACACCCGCATCTGTGAGGTATAATTAAATTGTATCCACTATCCACGTTTCAAGGTTATTGACGTGGATTTAATCACCTGTATAAACGACAGACTTTATCGTTTTATTGTGTTTATTACCTACCTACCTACCGCATATTTAGGGTTCCGCATTGTCGGCGTTGCGTAGTTTACAATTTATTGTTAATTAACTAACTAACCAATATTGTTGATTAGGTTTGGATCATGGTTTCATACGTCTGGATTTCGTTTTTTACAAACTCGCTAATGCCGTGATGTTTTTCGTAATAAAGTAGCCTTTTAGGATTTGTTTCTATGTATTTTCATTTCAAATAGCTACGAGTATATATCAGCCAATTTAATCCTTGTTACTAGATACCGTTATAAAAATGTAGGTAGGTAGATTTTGAAAATCGTTGATTTGTCTGTGATAAAAAACAGCTTAGTAAGTACCTAAAGTATAAAAATATACGAATTAATCCAATTCGAAAGCTTTGAGTCAATTTTCAGCTAAATCGATATATGTATTGTAGGTAGTTTTTGTATAATGGAATAGATACCTACCTATTGAAACATCGATATTTTCAAATTTTTTTCTATTTCAAAATAAACGTTTAGCAATCGGAACATATTTTTTTTAGTTTTTAGGTAAGTAGGTATATACTGTAAAATAAAAACTGGAGCAAAATAATTGCGTCTCTAGAGTAGTGGGCCAAGTTTACGTTCGCATTTTTATATTTTACGTTTTCAGTGACAAATGTTTCGATATTTTCGCATCGGCTCAGACGCAAAAAGTTTCACTCTATTATTGCATTGCGAGCATTAAGTACGTACTCAATCAAGAAGGGGATTTAACCAGTAATGTCTTTGTGAAATATTAATAAAAGCTGCATAACCTTTTTATAACCAATAACCATTTATTTTATGGTAATCAGCTCTTTGGTATCAAAATATGAAACAATGTGTTTTTTTTAAAAGACAGGTAAATTAGGTAAGTAACATTTGGAGGAGAAAAATAATAACGTCTAGCTGTGCAGTCACTGAAAAGTGAAAAAAATCACATTAAAGTATCATGTTGCCCATTAATCGTCTATGGATAACATTTTTAAGAGCTGATAGATCTTATAAGAGATGCTGGACGCAGTGCAGTGTGTCATGTGATATTGCAATGCAAAATTGTTGTACACACTGCATGTGGCACGTCTGGTATAACCGTATCATGGGGTGAACGTCATGCTAGTCTCATTCTTCTTTGAAAAAAATTATAGGATTGTATTTTGCGCTCCTGATGGCGGACTACTAAGTGGTAGCAAGCCACTGAGTCTAGACGGTTGATTTATTCTTCTACCGAGGAATTCTCCATCGACTGTTTTTCAGTGGTAAAAGGCTGCGTCTAAATATTTCAAGTGTATTTCTGTTTTTAAGGGTTCCGTATCTATAGTAGAACTATCAAACTTTGAAATTCATATCAAATAATAAGGTAAGATCTGGGTGACCGAGCTTCGCTCAGTGGCCAATAGGTGGCAGCAGTAGTCATATTTTTTTTTTTTTGGTAAATTCGACATTTTCTAAAAATGAATCCTAGCTAGATCGATTTATCGCCCCCAAAACCCCCTGTATGCTAAATTTCATGAAAATCGTTCGATCCGTTTCCGAGATCCAGATTATATCTTAATATATATAAATCTCGTGTCACAATGTTTGTCCTCAATGGACTCCTAAACCACTTAACCGATTATAATAAAATTCGCACACCATGTGCAGTTCGATCCAACTTGAGAGATAGGATAGCTTAAATCTCAATTTATCTATTTTTTTATATCCTTAAGGGCAAAACAACGTTTGCCAGGTCAGCTAGTAGAAATATATATACAAGAATTGCTCGTTTAAAGGTATAGGATTTTGAGGTCTATGGAACTGATAACAAAAAATTTAATCAAAAGTTACGCCTATTTATGTGGAAATTAAAATGTTAAAGCGCACTGTGCGGAAATTAAAAGAAAACAGGCAATAAGAACACAGATGCCGCTCGACATAATTAATAGTTACTGCTGGGAATACGGGACCTATAATGTAAAGGCCCCACTACACAATGGCTTGTGATGGGCCATGCTTTGCAATGCACAATTATTGGCCACGATCACTTGGTGTTCACACAATGGCGCATGGCTCATTGCTGCCTAGTGAGGCACTTGCGATGGACGTAGAATTAGTTACGGCTGCGGCTATTTATTTTCAACATTATTCTTTGTTGAGATTATTTTAAATACTTATACCTACAATGTTAACTAGTAATTTCGAATATAATATGTTGCAAAAATATCGCCAAAAGAGTGCACTATCCGTATCAGCGGTCGGTTACGACTTACGAACTAAGCAATGGACCATTGTGTGAACACCACAGACCACGCAACGCCACGATTCCTTTGAAGTGTGCCCCAAAAACCGACAACATCCCGATCGCGCGCCACTATTGACCATTGTCAGCCACTGTATACCATTTCCCCCTGTACACAATGGCGATGGCCTGCAGTGGGCCAGCAAACGCCATTGTGTACTGGCTACTTAAGAGCCCGAATTGCACTTGACCAGTTTTTTGTAGCAAAGAATGACAGGAATAGCAAGACTCGCTGCATCTGTCATTTACGGACTTTTCTCATTATACTTAGCTGTAAAAAAATAGTCCATATTATTTTGCATATATCTGAGGAATGAGGTGTTTATGAAATAATCCTTATTCTGATTAATAACTGTTATCAATTTATAGATCACAAGTAGACTATGATCAAAGATCTGTTCGTCGGATTAAAGTAAAACCATTGTTTTTTTTATTGAACTCACAGTTGGCTGGCTCCTACACCTGGCCACACTGTGATGGTTTTATTTTATTTTTTAATCCTTTATTCTTTCATCCGAACCGTTCAACTTATTTTATTACGGATCGTAAAATGTGTATGACCTTAACTTTATGAAATGAAATGAAATTCTTTATTTCACATAGGCTTAGATATAAGCTCTCATGAAATGTCAAGACTCTACCGCCAGGTTCGGAAAGCAGGTTTGCACCGAGAAGAACTGGCAAGAAACTCGGTACTTGCTCTTTTCAAAGTTTGTCTCTTTTTAAGTTACCATACGACTGCTACTACTTACGAGTAAAACCTAACAGTGAGAATTTAAATGAGTTTTTTTTGTATTTTATTATTGGGGTCCGGAGTTCGAATCCCATGTAAGAAAAAAGTATTAATCACTATCGTAATCGTAATCAAATTGTGTTCGCTGATTGGCTGCAAAATATTAGCAGCGGAGCGGACAAGATTTGTTTACTATTAGGATATCAAATACGGTCACCACAATTTAAAATTATAAAGATGAAAAGTGAGTTACTTTGTGTTTGTTTGTTTGTAATATGAATATATCCAGGGATAAAAGTAACCTAATACCTAATAGTTGGTAGTTTCTGCGGGATTGGTAGAAAACCAAATATCTAATGTATCTACTATCTAGTCTACATGAATGATTTGAAAATACGTAAGAATAACTGCTAATTTTATCGGTAGCCAAGTTGAAAATAAGCTTGGACTGCAATCCGTACTTAAACAAAAGTTTTGTCCCTAGTTAAACAATATAATACCATTTACCTAGGTAATAAATACTTCATTGTAATGATAATACGATATTCTTATAAATTGTACGGTCTACAAACCTACAGGCAACTATTAATAAATAATAGGCTATTTGACAACAATGAAAATATACCTGAAATTGTGGTAAATCTCACTAATAACAACGTAAATAAGCATATTTCACTTTATTTTAATCAAATATATGTATATTTTTCAGCAAAATAAGAGTTTAATAATGTTATAATTTTTGATATTTTACCTGTGACAGGAACGCCCTGTGATTGGTTGCAACTCTGGTGACGTCACACTCAAAAATTTGCGGGAAAACAACAGCTTTTTGTACTGATTTTTCTGAGTATTTTGTTTGGCGGGCGTTTTATTTTATCTTTTAGCTATTTAAACAGTAATTTTCTGGTTAACTTTATAACTAAACATACTAAGGTAATAAATAATTAAGTATTTCAAATCGCAGAATGGAATCAAATTTTGTGCGAGCTGATAATAGCAACCTACCTAAGGTAGATGCTTTTATGGTTGCACTTTACTTTAAGAATAATGCTGATTATTATGGCGCGGAACTGAAAAACATAAAAACAGCAATGTAAGTACCTACCGCGTCGTACATATTAGTCCTTCCTTTATTTATTATAATCATTAATCATTATTAGGGTTCCATACCAATTTGGTAAAAATGGAACCCTTATGGTGAGACTTTCTCCGTCCGTCCGTCCGTCTGTCACACTCGATTATGTCAGTAACTATATTCAAGCTATCGACCTGAAATTTAGAATAGTTATAGATAATAGTGACGCGACGTCATAGCAATCGTAAAAATTTGAAAATTGTTTTTATTTTTATTTAAAAAGGGGGGAAAACCGGGTCGCCGAAATTTCAAAATGAGATAACAATATTGAGTGGGATATCATATGAAAGGGCGTTACTTGTATATTCTAAAACCAATTTTTATTTATTTTTATGCCTGATAGTTTTTGATTTATTGGGCAAACTGTCGAAAAAAATACCGTTCCCCCCCCTTATCTCCGAAGTTTACCATTCTAAAAATCTGAAATAAATATGATCAATAGAAGTTAACGTATATTTTACAGGAAAAATAAAATCCACCCTCTAACTATTATACTTTTTTTGCTAATAGCAATAATCCGCCGAAAACAAAGTTAGGTTTGCGGTTTGCCAACAAAAGTACCTATATGTAAATTATACTCGTTAAATCATGAACAAAAGTGATTCTTTTAATGTTTTATTTCTTTTATGGCATGGAACCCTCGGTGCGCGAGTCCGACTCGCACTTGGCCGGTTTTTTAGTTTATGTTATGTTTACAAATACTCAGGAAGTTCATGGGAGTTCGGTTAATCATGGTACAGACACAAACACTTTTTGAGGGCAATTTATGGAGGTATTTGTACATAATGGTACTACACAGCATTTGTACACCATTCTTTCTGTTAAAATATATTAATTTTTATTAAATTTAAAGAAAAGCGAAGAAATTCAACTAAACTGTACGGTACTGTAGTCTGTTTATATGCGTTTGACAATGTGTGACGTCACGAGTCAGATGACAAGCGCCATTACAAAATTGGCGTTTTTGGCGCGGTTTTGAAAATTGAAATTTTAGAAGTGGTTTTTAAAGGGAATTACATTAAATTTCCGCGAAATATCAATGTAATGTGCTTAATAGGTAGTAATAAATTCTTTAAAATCATTTTCAAAATGTAGTCAAATAGCCTATTGTGTACTAGTAGGTTTTTATTGCAATCGTGAGTTTATTAATTTATTATCTACATGCTCTGTGCACGCTATTAGGGTTCCATACCAAAATGGTAAAAATGGAACCCTTATGGTGAGACTTCGTCCGTCCGTCCGTCTGTCCGTCCGTCCGTCCGTCCGTCCGTCCGTCTGTCACACTCGATTTTTTTACAATCGTAAAAAAATCGTAATCGACTTTATAAGTACTGAATCAATACAATGCAATTGTAATACGATAGCTTAGTAGCTACATGATATTATTTATAACCTAACCTAACCTAACCTAACCTATACCTACTATTGTTATACGGTCGCTGCTCGTGGGGCAATAAAATAAGGAAAAAAGACCTACTTTTCCGATCTCTTTCTCATTTACGGGCTGCAGGGCAAAAAAAAACATTTTATTGCCACGCGGACAGCGACTTTTAGCTAAAGGAATAGCTTTTGCATACGTTTTCGTCCGCCTTATATTGGTCTTTTCGCTTTCACAGGAACCATGGATGTAAAGGATCAAAAGATATGTTATTTCAGGATATGATCTATCTACCCTCGAAATTTCAGCTAAATCGGTTCAGTACTTTTGGCCTGGAAGAGTAATAAACATACACACACAAGCACGTACCAAACTTTTGCCTTTATGATAATAGTATATCTACCTAACTATTAACTAGTTAATCTGTGCCACGCTTGACTGAGTACTCATTACGTTTCATCCAAGATAATAATAGGATTATACCTAATTATGTATGGAAATTGAAAATAAATAGGGCATTTAATGGAGGCAAGCGTTATTTTGCTGAAATCCATAATAAGTAGGACCGATTAATTGGTTACCTAGGGTTTTTTTTTATCTTCTAGAGAATGAGCCTGTACGGGACTCCTCTGTTCCCAGTAGCACGTTACCATCTTCGATCCGAGTATAGAATAACTGACACTGTATTATGTTTTACCAATACATAGACAAAAGAAAGAATTAATTTTTCCCACATAATAGGTACCCGCCGGCCGCTACATTACAAGAGAGATTAGCCATCTACGCTAATAAGCTATGAACTGTTGTGAGTACATTCTCACATCATGTTTTATGACCGCGACTGCTACAAGTCTTAAGCATGTAATATAGTGATTAGGCTATTAATACCTAGCCTGAGGCGTGAATAGATAGGTATATAAGCAAGATACTAAATTTAATGTTTGAAAACAGGAATTGCTCAATTCGGCATTTGAAAACGAGTTCCCAGTACATACAACTATCACAGACGATAAAGGCTTGTTCTTGTTAGAAGATATCAAAATAGGCATTGGCATATAAATCTATGGACCCCGGGTGTAATACGAAATTCACGAAAAAGTGTCCCGAGAAAACATATATATAAACGAGGGTACATTTGTATTTTTATACACAAACTTAAACATTGTAGCCTAATTTTGCTTGAGTGCGATTGGAACTTTTTTCGCGTTTTGGCTTTCATTAGGTTCGGATACAGTACTTTTTAGCGCTGACCTTGAATCCTTAGTTTATATATCAATGAAAATAGGCATTTAATTGACATTGAGACTGCAACCTTGCGTACAGTACAGTACACCTGTATGTTAATAGTTTACTTTCATTAGCATGGAGCAGGTACTGGCATTTACAATGAGTTTTGGGTACCTGCTAGATAACTATCTAAGGACAATCCTAGACGGGATTACTCGAGAATTAAAATAGATGGAAGGAAATCTTCAAAATTATAGTTTAACGTACAACGTATGTGAACAAAAAAGCATAGAAGCGACCGTGTAATCGAGAATGATATAAATGCCCTGTCACACATAGGTCCCAAATAAAACAAATTATGTTTGATTTTTCGCAAATATTAAACTAATCATCATAAGTAATAACAATCGCAATAATAATACTTATGATATTATTTTCACAATTACCTACTGAATACGCACCGCGCCTGTGCCAATGAATCAGCGGGCAACTGCCGGGCCCATCAGAGCAGGCCAGCGGATTCCCACAGGCAGCGGTGGGGTGGGTCAAAAGGACCCACCAAAAAAAGGAAAGATGGCGAATTGCACTGGGTTTTATCCCGCGGCACAGAACGACTTACTACTAGGTACTTACCGGCGCAGGAGACAGCAAGCTCGTGGTATCCGGGGAGTGAGTTCGTGTATGTGGAATGTGGTGTGTGATGCCTGCTGTGTTAAATGCAAAGGAACACACTCGCCCTTCTTTGAGGGGTCTTTCGCGGCGGCGGCACTAATTCGCGGGTAGCGAGTCCGGCGGCGGTGAGAAGGCGCGGGAGCGCAAGGAACAGTGTTCCGGACAGTCAAATGGGCCCGCAGCCTTAGAAGGACGCGGCGAGCCAAGGAGCGCAAAATTAGGGCTCCTAAACTAATACGACACGGCGTTGACCGGCATACTTCAAGCGGGCCACGCGGATTCCGAAATTCTCGGCTGAACAGGACTCTTCGGCGACTGCTTACGGCAAGTGACGACGTGGCCGGCAAACAGCACGCGGGCTACGCGGCACAAAATGGTACGCGATAAATAGCTCCTCATAAATAATAAGACGGCACTAGGCGGCGTGGCAGGCGATTTCACGCGGGCGACGCGGCAACTTACAGTCGACCGACTCCGTCGGGGTTTTACGAAGAACTCCCCAAACGGCGAGCGACCGCCGGGCGACGCGGCGTGGGCGGCGGTTCGCTAAGCGCGGGAGTGGACATTGAGTCCCGTCTCGCGCGACCAGTAGACCTTACGCTAATATACTTAAAGACGATTCGCGCAGCAAATAGGCCCCGCCGCACGGACCCGTTAACGAATGTACATACTCGACTGCCTACGCGGGGGGCTGCAGCGCTGCCCCCGGAGCCGCGCGCCCCATCTCCCTCTCCAGCCGCAGGCGGGAGCGAGAAAGCGGAGTTTGGCCAATTTTAGCCAAAACAATCCCCCCGCCCGTGGGCCCAAGGATTTGGGGTCCACTAACCAATGGGCAAGCGGGATAAGGAAGAGAAGGCTCGCTTCAAAACCGAATCTCCGACCATTACCTCGGCAACTCTGGGAACCCCATCGGATCCATATATCAATTTAAGAATGCGTCCACGACGCCAGCATAAAGGCAACAAATTAGACTCCTTAACTAGGACAAGATCACCAACCTTAGGTGGGTCGGTCTTGTCTGACCACTTAACGCGCTGCTGCAAGAGATGCAAATATTCTAAATACCAACGATGCCAGAAATTTTGGGTCATCTGCTGTAGCAATTCGAAACGAGACAACCGTGAGACCTTCACGTCCCTGAAGGGGTACTCGGGCAGGGCGTTAAGGGGTTCACCAATTAGGAAATGACCGGGGGTTAAAACTTCCAGGTCATTGGGATCGGACGATAAGGGGCAGAGTGGCCGAGAAATGAGGACAGCCTCAATCTTACAAAACACGGTAGCGAGCTCTTCAAAAGTCAAAATGGTTTCACCTATCACGCGTCGGAGATGCGTCTTTGAGACCTTAACGACGGCTTCAAAGATCCCGCCCCAGTGGGGACAAGCTGGCGGGTCAAAGGTCCAAGTTATCCCCATCTTGGACATTGCCGTGCCGATGCCTATCTTATTTTCATTCAAAAATTGGACGACTTCCTTCAAATACCTATCGGCACCCTTATAGTTGGTCCCACAATCCGATCGGATCAGGTGCGGATAACCTCGGCGTGAAACGAAGCGGCCTAGCGTGGCTACAAAGGCTTCGGTGCTGAGGGCACTCACCAGTTCTAAGTGTACGGCCTTGGTAGCCAGGCAAACAAAAACGCAAAGGTAGGCCTTGAGGGAACGAGCATTGCGGAGGCTGGAGCTCTTGACGAAGAACGGCCCCGCAAAATCCGTCCCGACCGCCGAGAAAGGGCGCGAGGCCACGACACGGTCGGTGGGGAGGTCCCCCATAATGGGCTGCATGGTGCTGGCCTTCAGGCGGTAGCACGGAATGCACTTAAAAATGACGCTTCGGATGGAGCGTCGTCCCGATAAAATCCAAAATTCGCGCTGCAATATGGCCGAAAGGGCGTTGCAGCCAGCGTGGGCATTTTTGACGTGGTAATGCGTCACCAACAATTTTACAAAAGCGCTATTGTTCGGAAGCAACAAGGGATGACGTGCCCCATAGGGTAAGTCAGAATTCCGGAGGCGTCCACCAACGCGTATCAATCCGGTGTCATCCAGGAAGAGGTTTAAGCGGGCGAGCGAGCCTTTCAAAGGTAAACCTCGCTTCAGTGTCTCAATAGCGGACTCAAAATGCTCCAGTTGAACCAAACGTATCCAAAAGGTCCGGGCCTCCTGTCTCTCCAGGGGCGACAAGACCGGGTTCGACATTTTGTCGCGTGGGTTCCGAGCGTTGTGGGTGAAGCGCTGAATCCAAGCCGTCACCCCAATCAATTTATCAAGGGAACCGTAGCGTTCCTGAAGATAGCTCAGCGGATTGGCTGGCTTATCTTCGACAACTCCGACTCGCAAGCCAGGTAACTCGTCGGGCTCGGCGAACCTACTCTGAGGCCAGGCGGACTCATTCCGAGTCAGCCAGTCAGGGCCCCACCAAAGAGAGTGGTTGACAAGGTCGGAAGCTTCACATCCGCGGGAAGCACAATCTGCAGGGTTCAGGTCCCCTGGCACATGTCTCCAGGTCAACGGGGTTTCCGAATTCTGGATTTGGGAAACTCGGTTGGCAACAAAGACTTCCAAGTTGTGGGGAGCGGCTCGCAACCAACAAAGGACAATTTCGCTGTCCGACCAGGCGTACACGTCCGTCAGGTCCACGATCGATAGGAGGGACGTACGCACATGGTTGAGAAGGCGCACCAAAAGAGCGGCTCCAGACAACTCCAATTTGGGTATCGTCAAGCGTGACCGAATTGGGGCCACTTTACTTTTCGCCAAGACAAGGTGGGTTGCGACCTCGCCGGTGTCACTGACAGTCCGCAAATAGACCACGGCTGCGTACCCCTTTTCGGACGCATCACAAAAGCCGTGGAGACTGGCGTGGCACCTTCCGGGCGGTAGGAAGCAACGCGGCATCGAAATTCGATTAACATTCGGAAGAGAGGCCACAATGGAGAGCCACTCCTGTAGCCTGAGACCCTAACCTCCCTGAGGCAGTCGACAAAGTATGGTCTGGCATACTGACTGCTGTAGATCCAAAGTCTCAGGGGAGGTGGCTAGGTGGCAGCTAGGGTGGCGGACACCTAGCGCGACGTGCCTTCACCAGCGGGAGCCCACTGACGGGGGTACTCCGGCTGGGGCGCTGCTAGAGAGGGGGAGGGTACCCAACGTGGGGACCATCCGGCATAACCAACCCGGGGTCGCGCCATGCGGCTAGCATCCGGGGCGTGGTAGGGAGCGCCTCGACCTAGCACGGGTGGATGGCGCTCCAGTTGCGTCCACACATGGAGGGGAGGCAAAAACCTAGACGGTTCGACGCTCATTTGAGCGGCCGTCAGACCCCCGTCATAAAAATGCGAGGGGGGTGTGACCCTCCCCCGGGGGGGTGTGACCCCCCCCTGGGGGGGTGAAGCCCCACCGCCCCTAGGGCGCTGGTAATCAGCAGGGGACCGTTCACCCATTTGGGGCCGCACCATGCGGCTAACGTCCGGCACCCGGTAGGAATCGCCTCGACCTATGGTGGGTGGATGGCGCTCCAGTCGCGGCCACTCGTGTAGTGGCGGCGAGAACCGACGCGGGACGACGCCCAATGGGGCGGACGCGATATCCCCATCGTGATGACGCGAGGGGTATGTGACCATACCGTGGGGGGGTGAAGCCCTCCTCCGGGGGGTGGAACCCCTACCTCCACTAGGAGGTTGGTGGTCCACCGGAGAACGCCTAACGGGACTGGTCGGGTGGCCAGGACTAGCGCCCCCGCCCATGGGGGGGGTGCGCGATCGAGCGCCCCCGCCCATGGGGGGGGTGCGCGACCCAATGTCCTGGCGACCGGAACCACTCCGGTTAGCGCACAAAAGGGCCGAATGGGCACCGCCGCAATGTGGGCAGGGCCGCTGGCGCGGGCAGTCTCGTACGAGATGCTGGCCCAGGCAAGAGAAGCACCAGTGGCGTGCCGACACATATTCTCTCCGGGCCACAACCGGTTTGGCCAGGAAGTGCGAACACGAGGAGACCTGGTGGCCGGGGTGCCGACAATAGGCACAGGGGGGGAGCTTCGTGGCCACGGCCCCGCTGTACTGTGACACCCGGCGACCTTCTCTGGCGTCGGCTCCACGGCCTCGCCGGTTGGGGCCGGTCCCCGCCGAAGGGCCAGTCCTTGCCCCACCCCCTCGGACATGCTCGGACCTCCCAGGGGCCACTCGAGGGCCGGTAACTCCGGAGTTATCGGCCTGGAGGCACTCCTGCTCCAAAAACTTCAGGAGGTCGGAGAAAGGGGGCAGATAGGTTGCACCGTCCCCTCCGAAGCGCTGCTCGAAGCGGAGCTTAAGCTCCGACGGCAGGCGGGAGAGCACTATGTGCAGTAGCAAGAAGGACCACTGGTCGACGGGGAGATCCAATCGACGGAGAGCATTGGTGGCCACAATGCAAGGGTTAAGCAAGGCCTCTCTGAGGCCGGCCACCCCGGTGACGGCGGGCAAGGCGAGTAGCTGGGCTACATGTGCGTCGGCCAACCGGCGCACATTTTCGTAGCGCCTGGCCAGCAATTCCCTGGCCGTGGTGTAGCTCTCCTCCGAGAGGTCGAGGTGCCGCACCACGTCCAGGGCCTCGCCCTGTAGCGAGGAAAGTAAATATGTTAGCTTCTGGGTGGGGGACAGGTCCTTCCTGGCGTGGACCAGACTGTCGAACAACGCCAGGAAGCCCATCCACTCTTGAAGCTGCCCACCGAATTTGGGCAGCTCGATCGTGGGCAGTTTCCCTAATAATGCCGGCTGTGTGGGCGGTCGGCTGGGGGAATCTCTAAAAGCGCCACTTCGACGCCTTTCATCAGCGGCGGTCCGGATCCCATGGGCGGCCTCCACCACCGAGTCCATCAGTTCGAAGAACTGGTCATAATCGGCCTGAGCCGTCCTCAGTACCTCCTGTTCGGGACCGAGGGTGAGCAGGTCTTGGAAGGCCTGCTCCACAGAGGCCTGCCGAGTCCGCACCTGGTCCGCTCGGTGTAATAGGGCGGCGGATCTATCTTCGCGGCCTATCAAACCCGCGGCGGACGTCGCCCAGCGAAGCTCAGACTGTATCTGTACAGCTAGCTTTTTGATGTTCGCGGACATTCTAACAAATTAAATGTAAACAAAATGTAAAAATAAAGTAATAATAAATTGAAAAGGCGGCCGGCAAGTCGGCGGGCGGCGCGAGTGCAAGCAATAATAAAATTAAAGTAATAGTAAACAAGTCGTATCGCGGTCGCGGTCGTACCGTAGTCGCAATGAACAAAGCGGCGCGACCGTAGTAGATACGCGTGTTAAATTACGTGGCGAGCGGGCGGTACCGGCACGCAACGCAAAACAATAACAAATGTAACAAACAAATTATGATGTAATTAAACTTATAATTATAATAAGCGGAACGCGGCCGAAACGCGGCGTTGACGCAGCGGAACTGGCGGCGATTGCGGAATTTCCGCTAACAGCGCGGCGGGCGACACGGCGCGTGGCGGAAAGCGGGATTTATGCCAGCGGCGCGGAAAATGAACGGCGCGGCGGGCAAAACCAGCGCAAAACGCAAAGTGAGGTGTAGACAAACCGCGCTCACTGCTACCAAAATGAATACGCACCGCGCCTGTGCCAATGAATCAGCGGGCAACTGCCGGGCCCATCAGAGCAGGCCAGCGGATTCCCACAGGCAGCGGTGGGGTGGGTCAAAAGGACCCACCAAAAAAAGGAAAGATGGCGAATTGCACTGGGTTTTATCCCGCGGCACAGAACGACTTACTACTAGGTACTTACCGGCGCAGGAGACAGCAAGCTCGTGGTATCCGGGGAGTGAGTTCGTGTATGTGGAATGTGGTGTGTGATGCCTGCTGTGTTAAATGCAAAGGAACACACTCGCCCTTCTTTGAGGGGTCTTTCGCGGCGGCGGCACTAATTCGCGGGTAGCGAGTCCGGCGGCGGTGAGAAGGCGCGGGAGCGCAAGGAACAGTGTTCCGGACAGTCAAATGGGCCCGCAGCCTTAGAAGGACGCGGCGAGCCAAGGAGCGCAAAATTAGGGCTCCTAAACTAATACGACACGGCGTTGACCGGCATACTTCAAGCGGGCCACGCGGATTCCGAAATTCTCGGCTGAACAGGACTCTTCGGCGACTGCTTACGGCAAGTGACGACGTGGCCGGCAAACAGCACGCGGGCTACGCGGCACAAAATGGTACGCGATAAATAGCTCCTCATAAATAATAAGACGGCACTAGGCGGCGTGGCAGGCGATTTCACGCGGGCGACGCGGCAACTTACAGTCGACCGACTCCGTCGGGGTTTTACGAAGAACTCCCCAAACGGCGAGCGACCGCCGGGCGACGCGGCGTGGGCGGCGGTTCGCTAAGCGCGGGAGTGGACATTGAGTCCCGTCTCGCGCGACCAGTAGACCTTACGCTAATATACTTAAAGACGATTCGCGCAGCAAATAGGCCCCGCCGCACGGACCCGTTAACGAATGTACATACTCGACTGCCTACGCGGGGGGCTGCAGCGCTGCCCCCGGAGCCGCGCGCCCCATCTCCCTCTCCAGCCGCAGGCGGGAGCGAGAAAGCGGAGTTTGGCCAATTTTAGCCAAAACACCTACTATTGTAATTTGTAGTATGTCTGCAGAATGTTTTTATAAGTCAAATAATTGTAAAGAACTAGGTCGTAAGTAGAATTTCAATTTCTCGGATTAGCTGGGTACCAAACATGAAACACCTCAGTATTGGTACCTACTTTTGTGTATCGCCTGTGATTGGTCGACTCACGCACTGTGTCAGTAGACCAATCAACCGGGTTTAGTTACATTAGCTTATTACTTACATTGCATTTCATATTAGAGCGAGAGTTTTCTTCAACTATTTTTCCGTTCTAGCGTATAATTTACAAGTAGACTAAAGTCTACGGTACCCTGCAGTTTACAATGTAGACCTAAAGTAAACATATCAGTATGAGCCCGTATCATAGTGGGTCTATGTCTATGTGGTATCTGCCTAGGTCTTGGTACGAATGTACTAGTATTCAATGTATCGGCTTCCACCGCAAAGGCACTGCGGTCATACACAGAGTCAACAGTATCAATTGACCGCTCCCTCTTCTACCGTACCTATTGTTGCTAAACCTTGCCTTTCCGCGAACCTAGATACCTAGAAATACGTGCAGAGTAATAATTCAGTAGGGTTGACACCTAACAGTCTTCTCTTATTGACGTAAGCAAAAAAGTGCCGTATGAATCTAATACCAATTTCAACTAAGTATAAATTACTTGTATGTTGCCTAATCGATGGTTTAGATGTTGACAGCATTTTGGTTATTAAATCTCAACAAAATAGAAAACAATATTATGTGGTTGTCGTGGAACACTCGGTTGAAAAGAAGTTCTCTCACCGCTCGACAGATGGCGCTGTTTCGAGTTAGCTCGTACTAAGTTTCTCATATCAAATCATAAAATAGCTGATTGCATGCTTGCATCAGTGTATAATTTTTTGTGGACTAACCCCTATCTATCCATTTCACAAAATTGATCTAGCTTAGAGATTTGTCTGAAAATGAAAATGTCACATTTCCATAAAGTAACAAAATATTGCTAATTGTAACGATTCATCGTTATGTCCTTTAGCAAACACTTGTGTTGATTCTTCACTATGTTTACTTTATTTTCGAAGAGTGAAAACAACATTCATAATATTTAAATTGAACTGACAGCCCTATACAATGTAGAAAGGTAAATTAGAAATCTTGAAAGCACTTAAAAACTTAGTAATAGAGTTCAATTTTGTGTGTATTCAAGTTATTCATTAGTTACCCACCTACATTGAAACATTCGTGTTCTAGGAATACCAACATCAGTCAAACTTGCGTTCTTTGAATATTATGTTTAGATTTCTTATTATTGATATATTGAACTTTTATGAATGTATGACCTCATTGGACCTCATATTGACTTTTAAAACTACTTAGGTACTTAGTAAAATATAGATGGACTTTACTACTTGTCTAGCTAAAAATACCTTAGTGAACTAAGCTTATCTTATCAATTCGTCTAGGTAAAAAAATGATCGAAAAATCTTGTTATTCTTGTAAAGTAGTAAGTAACATATTATGGTGACTTAATGAGTTTATTAAGTAAGGGGCCATTAAAGAGTTATTAGACTCTTAGGTTTATTTTCCTCATCAAACAAATTGTGTTTAGAGTTTTTATTATATTGAATAAGCTGCCTATAGTATAGTATAAATTTAAGTGACCATAATTGACCTTCAAAAGTTATCATAGTAATAGTAATAGTAATAAAGCCCTTTTATTCCGAATTTGCTACAAGTTTAACAATACATATTTTACATTCTAATTTATTATAGTATGTCTCGCAATTCGGCGTGCCTTCTGGCATAGGCCTCCTCCAGCTCTCTCCACTGAGCTCTGTCTTCTGCAACTCTGGTCCAGTAAGGCCCCAGGGTTAGGCGGATATCGTCTCTCCATCTTATTTTCGGGCGCCCCTTACTTCTTGTATCCTCTCTTGGGTACCATAAGGTTACCTGTTTGCTCCATTTGTTTATTTTGCAGCGTAACATATGTCCAGTCCAACTCCATTTTAAATGCTCTAATCGAGTTATTATATCTACAACCTTGGTTTTTCTTCTTATTTCTGAGTTTCTGATTTTATCACTTAGTCTGATACCCAGCATGCTCCGTTCCATAATATAAATATTTTATTTCTGTAATTTTGTTTTTCTTTGTGCTGGAGGGTCAAAAGTTATCATAATTGTCCTTTAAATGAAAGTAACAGATTAAAGATAATGACGATTTGGACGATAGGTAAGTAATGCCGATCTTACGGGGAAATACTCAATACAAATCAAAACATACGTCATCTCAGTTGATTTTTCCTTCCTACCTGCGCTTCCTTGAATTCTGTCTTCTGTTTGTATATTCTTTGTTATCTTTAACTGCCTAACTTATTTTCTTCTTCGAAAAAGAAGCATGGCCCAAAAAAAGGATGTTCGATTAAAGTATTATGTACTTTACTTACTTATTACTTATACTGGTTAGCATTTACCATATTATTGACTTACGAGGACATGCAAAGAATATTCCGATTGTTTTAATTGCATTCACTATTGAGTTATGTAACCCACAAAAACAAAGTACCTAAAACTAGACTTGCAATTTAACTGAATAGAGAAATCATATAAGAATAAGCACAATGGAGCCCTTTTAGTTTAGTTAGTAACTCCTTTTTTGTAGTTTTTCAGATGCGAACTCAAATATTTTCTAATACAGTTAAATACAAGTACATACTAAGTAAAAACGTGATTTAGCATTTTAATATAAAATCACGTCTTCGTGTTTTTTTTTCATTGTTTAACATCTAGGTATGGCAACCTATAGATCTTATTAATTAGTTTACGGTCGCCTGTATTGTACCTAGATAGGTACTTAGTCTTTTTTTACTACCTGCGGATGGAATATTAATAATAACTAATTAAGTAGGTACTATTAGAATAATAAAATAGCAGCGCCTCATTCATTCACGAGAACCGACAATGAGCGGCGATAAAAACTAAGTAGGCAGATATTACTGGGAGGGATTAAAAAAACTCATTAACCGAGTAGGGTTGCTACGCGTGTCCAGTAACTTAAATGTAAATTAGTTAAAATTAAATAACGTAGGTAGTTCTCCGTGCTTTACAGGAAGGTGAGCAAACATATTTATTATTTGTGCACATGTTACCAATCGCTGTTAAGGAGCACACCACGGGTGTGCCCGCGAAATTCAAATTTTTCGTGGTTTTTCGTGATTTTTAAGCTAATAAGACACAATAGGCTTATGGCCGTCAAATTGCGATAATCCCAATATCTTCTTCACATGTTTATATAAAAATCTCTGCTCGAAAGTGTCAAGTTAAAGAAATTAGTCCGAGATTTGCGAGTTACTCACATAAAACTCGATACTCGGACTAATTTCCTAGGATACACATTTTTATGGAAAGATTTTGATATAATTATGTAAAGATGATACTGCCACTCTCGCAAATTGATTGCCATAAGCCTATCATGTCTAATTAGCGTACAAATTGCAAAAAACCCCGAAAATTTTGAATTTCGCGGGCAGATCCGTTGATTTCACGTTAATATGATATCATGTCATGAAATAATACAAAAATCTAAAAAAGACAGAAATAATATTTTTGCCTCAATTTTCTTATTTAATAAAACAAACTAAACGCTAGAGAATCAGGCACCAGCCCACAAAGACGGGAAGTGAGTTTCTACGAGTATAATAATCCATCTAGCTGTTATTTTAAAATACGTTCTCTGACGATTTAATTCGTTTTTGAAGGTCAAGTTGGATATTATTAAAATTGTGAGAAAGCATGGCTAAAGCAACAATAAGATATTTTTTTTTCTTATAGCGAAAATCTATAGTAGGACAGATTTATATGTTTTGCTATAATCCGCTCCTTGAAAAGATTATATATGGTGCAACAATGCCCATATAAAACCCCACACAATTTTCCAACTCTTCGACGCACGTTTCGTTCTGACACCGGGACATTCTCAGGATACGACTTCACAACGCGAAATTGTAGAGTTTATTAGAAAAACCTGTATTTTCGTTACGGTTTGCATGATTAAATCTTATGCCAGTTTTGTGTTCAACCGAGTATATATATGTACTTAGTTTTTTTGTTTTTTGCATAACTCACCAGCCAGGTGGTCACCCTGTCTCAGTGAGATCGCCTCACACAGAGAGAACAGTTGTTTTATTACCTAGGACGATAGGACCGGTTTGAGATGCAAAAATGTACGCGTCCGGCCGTTTCGGTACGGTCATTATTAAAATATTTCATGCAAAAAGTGATGATTCTAGCTTGAATATGTTATTATAAAAACTTCAAACAACTATGTTTGTGTCATTTAAAAACGAAATTTGATCGAAAAACAGTAAAAGAAGAAAAAGAAATCTCATACCCCCAACAAAAGAGGAGTGTTCAAATTGATAAAATTATGATTTGGCCTCCTATTTAAATTTTTTTTTCTAATTTACCTACGCAGTGAATCGATGAAAGTGCGCTGGACTTTTTTTCAAAATATTTTCAGTGAGTGCTTTCCGATTCATACTAGCTTTTCCCGCAGCTGCCCTCGTGAAATTCGATGTTTCATAAATCCCGCAAACACCATGAATTTTGGGTTGATCTATGTTCATTCTTAAATTACAGCTAAATTGGTTCAGTATTCGCAGCGTATATGTATAAGTGACAACATCCTCATACACACCTACAAACAAAGAGTTAAATCGCTAAATGAGCCCTAAGCCTTCGAAAACGTCCACGATTTTGTCTTGTGTGCGACACGTTGTCACTCTGTCTGTCACAAGTGAAACTATAGCATTTGAGAGCACTCACACAACATATTGTTTGTGGACGTTTTTGTGCGCAATGTAGGCTCAGGGCCCATCTTGCGATTAAAATCTTTGCCTGCAAACACACACACACACACGCGCAGAGAGAGAGGGAGAGAGAGAGATGCTCAATTATGTCATCCCAGAGAAATAAAATTTACAGGCTGCCTAAATGCAAGTTAGAGTTTTACTGATCTTTTATGTTCGAAAGATAAAACATTTCAAACTCGTAGATGATCCCATAATCACGGTGGCACTATTGTGGTTTTGCGGCTTCGCGTAATTTTATATTGAAATCGCAAGTCCTACTATAGTCGCCGCAGTCTCCGATGGCGTAAACTTTTTTGTTTTATGTTACTTGTCTTTGTGTTTGTATGCGAGACCACAAGATTAACTTGTATTGTGGGTATGGCTAATGTTGCTAAAGCACAGTATTTTGAAAAATGAACGACTATGTTCGAGGAACGGCGAGTCCAATTTTGCAGCAAACCTTTTCAGGAGTACACATCAGGTGAACATAGTTCGCGTCCTCTTAGCGTAGCGTATTTCGTCATTGGTTAGTACTTATACCTAGTTGCCTTTTAAAGTTTTTATACCTACTTGCAATGTTTTTTTTGTTTGTTTGTTGTTTGAACTTACTCTCAATCTACCAATCCACACTTTCGCCAATCTACCAATCCCCTTTCGGCCTTTGTGTCAATTTTTCTTGAAGGAAAAGCTGGCAAACTAAGTGGGTCTACACTAAAGAGAAATTAGAACGACATTTTTTAAGAAGGATCATACTGCCATTCTCTCAGAAGGTATTACTTAACATGCTATGCCATAATTCCAGAAAAAAAGGCAATGAAATAGGCGTTTTTAGGGATAATGCCACAATGGGACGTTTCGTTAAACAAAAGTTCGCTATAGTATACTTACATATACCTTGGACGGGGCGAACGGCGCGAAAAAATGTAGCCAGTTTATCGGTGCCAAAAATGCTTGTTTTGCCACCAACAGTAAAGCCACTATATAGATCGCTCAGCAGTCACCTAATTAAAAAAATAATTTTGACAGATGACGCTACTGTTTGCTTGTACGAAAAAGGGTTTATGCAAATCGTTAGCATGCCCATAACCTGACTTTTCTTATAGTAGGGGATCCCAAGTAAGGTCGTCCTTCACGTTCACCGAGCTGCTTATTGGATGAAAACTATTTTATATCCAATTAAATATGTCAATAAATATATCGCAAGTGGGTTGCCTAAAAAATTTCAGTCCAGGGTATGATTAATTAAGAATTTTAAAAAAATCCATCGTAACATGAACTCCGCTTTGTTAGAGTTCCGTTGACATCTTAGTTCAAATTAGATTGGATGAGCGATTCAGGTCGCAAATTGCAATTGTGCATAATTGTGCATAAAACCTACGATTTTATTATCCGTTAACTTTCTTTTGCCAAAAAATATAGAGCAGAAATACTTTCCTCAGCCAGGAAATTATTTCTGGCAAAAAGCACTATTTATAACATCCAATCTAATTTGAACTACGATGTCAACTAAACTGTAACAAATAGGAGTCCATGTTACAATGGTTTTTTTTTAATTCTTAATTAATCATACCCTGGACTGAAATTTTGTAGGCAACCCACTTGCGATATATTTATTGACATATTTAATTGGATATAAAATAGTTTTCATCCAATAAGCAGCTCGGTGAAGGTCGTTGTATGGCGGGATCTTAGACCATTATAATCTGATATAATATCAGACTTCGCTATAAAGAAAATACTATGAGGTTAAAATAACTATAAATTGAAATTTAATTATTGCATAGGTACTAACCACGCACGATGTGTTAAATAAATTACATGTCTGTAACAATCAGTCTTATAATCTACAGTCGTGAATAAAAACAATCTATTTCTTTATAAACACATAAAAATAGATAAATTAAATTGAATTCAAGGACCTCACGTAATAAGCAACAAGTAAAGAATTAATTTATCCGAGCGAGGTGACTACGTAACTAATAAAAAATGTATGTAAGAAAGAAATGGCGTCAGACTTGAGAAGTTTTTACCGGTATTAAGTCGTTTGCCAAGGTTACTTGGCAGTGAATAGAAATCTTTTATCCTACAAGTTTTACTTACAAGTCTGCCTGGTTATGTTTGCTTGCGGCAAAAACTTTATACTTAAATCCTAGGATTACTAATTTGTTTACAAGAACAAATTGAATTTGCATTTGTTTACTATCAAAATGATCAATAAGACATACCTACTGACTATCGTAAAATCTTCAAATTAATAGTTTAAATAATTAGACCAAAGGAGATGTTTCAAATTGGGCAAGGTCTTGTACTTTAAAATTAAGAAAAAACCTGTTGTTTCCCGGAATAATCAAATTATTTAGTTAAAACGAATGCATTAGTATTACAAAAATATATATTTTTCATTATTAAAAAAATCCTATGATTCTACGAGTTCGACGTAAAAATATTTCAATAGTTAACATTTCTATCAAAGTCAAATGTCAATTCACAATGAAAGACATACTACAGCCATGATGAATCTTTGTTACTTTTTGCAAGAAATACTTGTTTTATACTAGGTACAGAAACAAGCCATTTTCATAGAAAAAATACATATAGGTAAAAAAATGTTTTATGTGGTCTGGGCTATAGCCTGAAACCAAGGTTAACGTACATACTATAGACTCATGCATTGATGAAATATCTCCTTTTAAGTAGAATAGGTATATGTAGATAAAACATAACAGTTTATAATATACACATATATAACACGATTAAATTGCATGTAGGTACTTTAATAAAACACATCATAAAAATTACGTTAAGGTGTAGACATGACAAACAAAGCAATTTAAACCTCAGCTTCAGACGTGTAGGCATGCATTAGAGACATGCCTAAAAGGCTAAAAATAATACGAGCCACGCTTAAACACACAAACGGTTAAACACACAAACACACACGAAACTTAAGACCCGTGTGAGTTCGTTAAATTGATGTTCTCGTTTTGTCGTTCCCGAACTTGATCAAAAAGGAAAGCACTAAGCTTTCCTTTTTGAATTCTCGAGCGTTTTTCAAACGTTTAATTAAAAACTGTTGTTACTACTTGATGTTCTTATGTTCCTGAAATAAATGAGTAATTTATTTATTCGGGCATATAGAAGCTCAGTTCGTATACTGTACAAGTGGACTGTGGAACTAAGCGGAAGGTCCCATGTTCGGTTCCCGGTACAGGCCACAAATATAATGCGTTTTTATAACTTCTAAATTGGATCATTGATTGTCTAAGAAAAACTTATTCATCGTTATAGTAATCGTTTACTAATTCTGCCCGCTGATTGGGTTCCTGATTTACTTCAGCCAATCGCGGGGCAGAATTCGCTAGCGATTACGATAACGATGAATACGTTTTTCTTACGCAATCAGACCCCAGGTCTAATCTGATGGGGAGGCTTCGGCCGCGGCTGGTTACCATCTTACCAAAAGTCGAAAAATCTAACCATTATAGTCCACCATCACTGGAGAAATATCTACAACCTTCAGAAAGTATGTTGTAAATTTTCAGAGTAGACATAGAAGAAATGTGTGTAATCTGTTTTTCGTTTTGATTTTTTTAAGTTTCATTGCGTTAATATTCAAAATGCCATAGCAATTATCTTGTAATCAGAGTCGGAATCGCACCACGCCTGACTTATTATTATTTAATTATTGTCAATAAAAATGGCGTGCCGGCGCGTATGAATGTAACTAACTGGTAATACTCGTATGATGTCCGTATCTTTTACTAATTAGTGATCAAACCACCGAGCTACTCGTCTATGAGTAGACATAGCTCTTAACTGAAAAAAAACGTCAGCTAACATTTCTGTAAGTGGGCTTTTAGAGTAACAATTAACAAAAAAAATTTGGTATCAGTAATCAGGCTAATCACTAATATTTCACCTTGCCACAGTACCACATATTCCTTCCAACAGACATCTTCAAGAGCCATTTTATTCCTCAAACCAGAGTTACATCGCTTTTATGTGGTAAAAAAAACGGTTTTTTATTTTATTTTTATTACAATATATTATTTTTATGTGGTTAGCGCAGTTACAACAATGCAAAACTAGGAACTTATCATTTTAAATAATCCAGTGCCTTTATTCTTACTTTATCATTAAAAACCCAGCCCTTAAAATGAAAACCGTGCATCCAGCGTACTTAGTGATTGTTGTCAGTTAACAAACTGACAAATCGAATAACAAACACTGAAATCACGCGTCATATTTATTTGACCACACGGTCTGATACTTTGACAGACAAGAGCGGAGAGGTGTTTGCTGTTCGCATCATATTAAAAGCGATCATATATCAGAGACATTCGGTCTTATTGCAGTTTAATTGTTACTCGTTATTGGGTAATTTCGTTTTGGACTTTCACATTGAGTCACGTGATGCGAACCGCACGACTACAATCTCTCCGGATAATTGTAATTGTTGTTTTGTTTTTGTAATTTAGAGTATAGTTTGAAATAATCTGTCATGATTATGATTAACTACTCGTTTATGCTACTAAAGAGTGAAAGGCGATTAGTTGAAATATCTAGGTCTCTCAACAGTGGGTCTAGGTCTCGAATTCTAGGCCATGTAGCCAGCTGTGGGCAGCTAAGGGGCATAAAAAGGGGTTGAGACAAGCAAACTAGCGTATTCGAATTTCGGTGGTTTACAAATCCCTTAAGAACCTTGGATTTTTCTCGGGATATAAAGGAACCTGTGTGTTTCAGGGCATATCTCCATTCCAAATTTCAACCAAATCGGTTCAGCAGTTGCGACGTGAAGCAGTATCAAACACACTCATATTATAAACTTTCGCCTCGTAATATTAGTATGATGATGTAAAGCCAAAAAAATTGGGCTAAATTGCTGGGCCAATATGTTGGCCCAAGTTATATTATCAGACCAAATGCAATTTGGTATTCGCTAAGCTATTCCAGTTTTTTAAAGCAAATTCCAATGAACTTCAAAGTTGGACTTTAGAGTTCGTGAATACTGAAGGGCGGACCAAAATAACTTGAAATACGAAACCAAAATAACATCCTACGCGACTAATGGAGCAAAAAACTAATGGTAGTAAACTGTGTTATTGTCTTGACACCTCATAGATGAGTTTGTTTTTTAATGTAATTTATCGGCCAAGTCTTTGAAAAGGACAAAACTTGTGTGACGTATTTATTCTACGTCCAATATGGTGAAACACAAGATGGCGGACTACCTAGCTAGTTAATTTTAATGCACTCCTACAATATGGGTATCGAATGAAAGTCTTTTCTGAATACAGATAAATCTACTTATTAAAGCTTGTTTTTTTTTTAATTTCAAACTTGATAATTTTTACAATGAATACTTGCTGTCACAAAATGTTTACGTTGAAGTCAAATCATTATCGCCAGTAGCGGCGCGTGCCCGCCTGTAATGATGCTAATTATGCGCGTGGCCGTCCCATTCACTAATTACTCTAACATCCGTCCGTGTTTAACTGCCAGCTGTTTTAACTGCTAAAATATAATCACCTGAGACCATTGGCATATAAATCTATGGACCGCGGGTGTAATACAAAATTCACGAAAAGAGTGTCCCGAGAAAACCAATATAAACGAGGGTATATGTGTATTTTTGTAAACAAACTAAAACATTGTAATTTATGTCTTTAACCATTATTAAACAGCCTAATTTGCTTAATTGTAATTGGAACTCATTTCGAGTTTTGGATTTCTTTAGGTTCGAACACTTTTTAGCGCTGACCCGAAATCCTTAGTTTATATATAAATGCCTGAGATATTAAAAAATGTTGTGATAACCCCTTTGAACCACTATTTGGGTACGGATCTCCTATTCCTCTAAAAATAAGAGGGGTTCGAGGACAGCCCAGGGCCAGTGAACTTCACACTTTAAGAACATAATTGATGGTAAGTGACGATGAAGCTCTACACAGCAACGCGCCGGGACGCTAATGCTTTGCGGTACGTCTTTCCTGGTAGGGTGGTAACTAGCCACGGCCGAAGCTTTCCACCAGACAATAGGTATATATCCATGTACATAATAATAATATATCAAATCACCTTTGGCCACAGACCTGCTAATTTTAAAGATCCCTTAAAAATGGTTATTTTCATAAATCTTACAAATAATTGAAGCTCTTTTTTACACATTCAGTTCATTTTAAATTCCCTAACTAATAACTATGGAGTATAAAATAAATTACACGAATAATTCCGTTATAACATCACGGAATTTATCGAAAGTTTTCTTTATGGCCTATGAAATAAGGACTAAAATGTGATGATAAAACTCCCCATCGAGCGATGTAGCGGTCTTCCAAATCTAGTCCGTCTAGTTTTTGCTAGGAGCTCATACATTTTAATACTGAATAATATGATAAGCGCTGATATAAAAGACGCTGTCCTTCCTTCATATGTGGATAAACTTATGATATTTTTGTTGCAAATCTGATTTTTAGAATTATGATGCGCGTTTTTGGAAACTAAATATCACTTGCATGAAACATTGTGAGGAACTGCTTTCTTTATAGTAAAAACTTCTTTAGGTGCGTTCGGTATTTTTGAGATTGGAAAAGCTATTTAACTCGCGACGAGTTCTGTGTATGTGTGTTATTGAGAGTTCTGGCTTCCACACCATCATCACGGTAAGTTATATTAGGTATAATGGTACGGATCCCTTCGTCCGCACATTGGCCTGGACCGAAGCAAACTGAACGACTTTCCAACGTATGGACGCCTATCAGAACATTCGTCATAATGTTGACCAACGTAAAGAGCCGGCATTACAGTACGGGTGTACGTACTGTAATGCCTGCGATGGGGCATTAAAACGGGGTTAAGAGAAAATAAACCTTAACGAGATAAAGTTAATGCACATTGTACAATGCACAGATATTGTAGTTTGCAGGACTATTATTGCCGCAGCACTGAGGGGCAATAACAGCACAGTTACTGGAGTGATTTGGCAAGGAGCATGTCTCGCTGTCTGAGAGATAAAACTCTCTTGCTTTACGCCAGGGAGGGTGCTGCCAAGAGCTTTTATCTTAAAATCCCGAAAGTATTAAATTCTTAAGATACTATAAGTGCTTAATGGGGTAAAATTTCTTTTTCAGGATATTTAATTAACTTTAAATAAATATTAGCTACGTGAAAATATACTGGATAAAAGTCCCATGCGAAACATTGAACTACAGAGATATTTTAGATAACCTGTATCGGGTCACGGGTGAAAAGCATTTTGAAGTATGGGTACAGATTATTAAGGGACGTTCATTTACCAACAGCCGTAGCTATTAGTAAACGAACGTCCCATAATTATCGTCACATTACTTTATCTATATTCTCTTTCTACGATTAATAATGGAACGAAATTAAAAAAAACATACCTACGTGAATGACATATATAGATCACTTGACTTATCGATGGTAAATATAGTAAAAGGGCTACAGCTGCTTGTAAGAACGAAGATCTGTCTAACACTTAAAAACACCTTATTTTTTCATAGTCGTTCTATGTACCTACGTATATATGACAAACGAAAAACTACAGTTTGTTAATTGGAGTATAGAGAAGCCTTCAAGTCATCAGTAATTACGATACTTACGGCAGTTTTCAATATCCTATCTATCCATGGTTTCCCTTACTAGAGATAGAAATTAGACATAACTTGTATGGAGCTTATGTCAAATTTCTATTTCTCGTAAGGGAAACCATGGATAGATAGGATATTGAAAACCGCCGTAAGTAATTTATCGAAATCATTCCAGTAGATATCTTTTATTTCTGAGACGTATAGAACACATAAGAAAGTCAGCCTTTGTAGAAAGTAAGTTTAAAGTTTTCAACACATCGTATACTTAAGAATTTAAGATGCAAGAGTGTATAAGTATACTTGGTTGAATTCTCCATGTTTGCGCCCGTGAGGTTGGCATGCATACCAACATCGCTGAAAGCTGATATTCACATGTTTCCGCTGCAATTTGCAAGAGAAAATTCAGAAGATTCGAATTTTATCTCTTGTCTTTGGATTCGGAAAAGTCTAACATTCCATAGTTTACCAAAATATGTAGTTGTAAATAACACCTACATAGATGATATTGATTATTATAGATTCAAATATTATACCGCTTTATAATTTACTTTTTTTATAATGTGCTTACAGACCCGACAAACGTTGTTCTGCCAGATACATAATTGCTCACTTAGGAGTAATAAGAAATAGTTAGTTTACGTTCTTTTTAGGGTTCCATACCAATTTGGTAAAAATGGAACCCTTATGGTGAGACTTTCTCCGTCCGTCCGTCCGTCTGTCACATTCGATTATTTCAGTAACTATCGAAGCTATCGACTTGAAATTTAGAATAGTTTTAGGTAATAGTGACCCAACGCCATTGCAATCATAAAACATTGAAAATTGTTTTTATTTTTATTTAAAAAGGGGGGAAAACCGGGGCTTCGAATTTTCAAAATGAAATAACAATATTGAGTGGGGTATCATATGAAAGGGCGTTACCTACTTGTGTATTCTAAAACCGATTTTTATTTATTTTTATGCCTGATAGTTTTTGATTTATTGAGCAAACTGTCGAAAAAAATACCGTTCCCCCCCTTATCTCCGAAGTTTATCAATTGAAAAATCTGAAATAATTATGATCAATAGACATTGATGTATATATTTTACAGGAAAAATAAAATCAACTCCTTAACTATTATACTTTTTTTGATAATAACAATAAACCACCAAAAACAAAGTTACGTTTGCGGTTCGCCAACTAAAGTAGCTACGTGTAAATTATACTCTTAAATTCATGAACCAAAGTGATTCTTTTAATGTTTAACTTCTTTTATAGTATGGAACCCTCGGTGCGCGAGTCCGACTCGCACTTGACCGGTTTTTTTTTTAATTGTATATAGGCTTGCGCTTGACGACAATCATGCCTGATGGAAAGCAATGATGAGGTCTAGGTTCTATTCTCAGACCTACCGAATACAAACAAAAAAAAATTGGTTCTGCCACTTCGAATTAGTTTTGTTATAAACGGTAGTAGTAGTATCACGGTAGGTATTAGCTAAGATTTGAACTAGATTAAATCTGCGAGGAAAAGTTTGGTCAAAAATCCAGGAAGTTTCAAATGGCGGCCACTATAAAAATTTTGACCACAGATGATAATTGCAATGGATATTACTTATGCCCATTTTGAATTTCGGTCCTATGACAAAAAGTTCAAAATGGCGGACATTTTTAATTTTTTTACCATTGAAACTAGTTAGAAGTACCTAATGTCTGAGCGAGCTGTTAACGAGAGCTCTAGCAATATTATAATGCGATACCATACAGAGAATGAAAATTGAATGAAATTCATAAAATTGTTAAAAAAAGCCCGATAGTCACGTGATCAATTTAGTGATCATTTCCATTTTTTTTTTAATTTCGTTACATTCTCTTTCAATCAATCGTATCGCAATGTTTCATGGCTAGAACTGTAGCATATTCGTAAGATTCATTTTCCATAACGGCTTACAACGGGTCATTGGGCGTAATTTAAAGCAGAGGTGAGAGGGGTTAGTACAAGTTTATGTACGAATTTCTAGTCGATTCGTATCGAACAAACGAATCGGATTCCTCCATACATTTACAGCCAGCGCCATCTATGGGCAGTCACTGTCATGTTTTTGCGATGCGAGTCGACTAGAAATTTTTACAAAAATCCTGTACTAACCCTACTGGGCGCTAAAACGTAGCATCACGGTCGTGTCTAATTCTCGTGCGACTTGGCCGGCTTGCCAAGTCGCGTATCGGCTGAACCGCGTACACGAACATCTTAATGGTAATGTGGGAAATAAATTCTTTTTAGTGGAAAACGAGCGGTATCAAGTCTTAATGATACGGCAGAAATTTTGTTCATTTCCTTGGAAAAATTCCAATGGGATTTAAGTGATTATAACTACTTACTATGTATTTGAAAATTAGAACTTGTCTTTATCTTAACTGTAATCAGGGATCTAAATGCGTAGGAAAAACGTATTCATCGTTATCGTAATCGCTAGAGAATTCTGCCCAGCGATTGGCTGACGCAATTCAGGAACCCAATCAGCGCGAGCAGAATTAGTAAACGATTACGATAACGATGAATACGTTTTTCTTGACAATTTAGGGGCTTACCCCAGTAACAAACGGTGCAACCAAAGATATTACCCTGGGTTCTATGAAACTTGAAAGGCCTATATTATGGTTCGCAAAACCGAATTCTACGCAGGCAGAGAATAAGTAAACAACTAGTAGGTAGGTACCCATAATGCACTTGACATATTAAATAATAAAAAGTTACATGATCGAACTGGTTTGCGCTCCATGATCAATTTTCCGCTTTCCATTTACAAGTAGCTATGCGGAACCTGTGTACGCTGTGGTTGTATACAACCAACCGACCGATTAATTTGCTTCTTGCCTTTTTGAAATTGTTTTACGTAATATCAATAAAGATCGGGTAGATAATTAATTGTTCGTACCTACAGCTACATTTTATGACTTTCCATGACGTAGGTTTAAAGGGAGTCTTTCAACCCACAAAGCTCTTCTTTTTAGGGTTCCATATTTAAACTCAAGAGTCAAGAAAACTAATGGTTGATGATGATGATTAGAATGCGTAATAAAATGAGGCCTGCCGATCCGTGAAACTACCTTCTTATTAGAGCGCATAGACAATAAGCTTGGATTATCTAATTCAACTTAAAACCTCTACCTTGAGAAAAAGTGACAGGAAGTGGCGGACACCAGAGGGTTCCATTTTTGTGTTAATATGTGGAACCCTAAAATATTCAACGCGGTAGGGCATGGGAAATTGGTAACTTCCAAATGATGTCACTTCACATTTGCCATATTCAAAATGGCGGCAATACATTTTAATAATATGGACGCAATAACCGAAGCATCCGTACTGTTTCGCGCCGATTAACTTTGTACCGAAGAAAATTGTTTGATGTTAATGAAAAACGTGTTTTATGGTTCCAGAAATAGGGTGGCAATTTAGCTGGGCATATTTGTGGGACCATTTGGCCAATATTTGATCCGCACAGCGCCATATGGCGGATGTTGATGGTTTTTGTATGGGCGCTCAGATTTTGGAATTAATCTTCGACAGTTGTAATTTATATTAATGGTTCGTGTATTATAGGTGCCTTATTGTTATTACAAATTGAATGTTTTGTAACATTTACCCATAAAAAATCGAAACTATTGTTAATTGTTGTACGTTTGGTAAAATGTACGAATAGAATAAGTACAAAATTCTTTATTCAATAATTAATTCACTTTGCAGCGCACTTTTGTTAAAGTTTATGGCAGTGATAGATGTACGGCTTTAACTTTTGAGAAGAATCCACAACAAACTCAGATTTATTGACACGGACATCGCGAATCCTTCATTAAATATATTTATTAGTCATCTAATTTAATATATAGGTTACTAAATGTCTAGATGAAACTGAAAAATGTAGTGCTAAAATAAATGAATACTAAAGAATTAAAAAAAATCACAGTTATCTTCTATTTGCGTAAAACTTTCCTTCAAATTTTTTTCATCAAACAAAGTCAAGGCCGAACACAGCCGAATGTTTGCATAGAATATGAGCCTCTGTTTAATAGACAATAACAACAAATGAAGTGTCAGACTTCTGGGATAAAAGAGATAGCTATATTATCTTACAAAAGACGTCAATAAGAGTGAAAGAGATGGATAGAAATCGGACAGGAATGGACAGGTGGCAGTTGCAACACTGGGATGATGGTCACTGGGATGCACCTAGAAAGCGGTAAGGATGTCAACAGACAAAATTTTTAACAAGCTTTTATTACTTTTTTAGCTTCATGTGTAAAGGTCAAATCTTGTGACTGAGTTTAATAACCCAGTTCCATTCCATCGTTGGTGACAAAAATGAAACTAGATTTAACAAAACAGCTAAAAATAACAAATTGTCTTTTTTCTGAAGTATTAATCATTTATTCTAAGATTAAAATTTGTAAATAAAAATTGAGTTTACTTAACCAAAGCCGAAGGTTGTTTGGAAAAGATCGCACGTAAAGATATTTTATATGTATAACCGCTTTTGCAATTTATTATTTCCCGTCTCTAAGCGAATTATTTTTATCAGTGTCTAATAAGCATCGATATAAATGCTTATAAGCCAAAATTAATTTTATGGTACACGATACGGTATTATATTCAAATCTTCTTCATTCAAAAACTCTGTGAAATATATTTACATCAATCGTAAAAGTATCTTGAATGGTAAAAGAATGTAACAAATTGCAATGATAAAATCGTTATTAGCATAGTTTGTACTTATACGTAATAAAATAAGCCATTTCACAAGCAATAAACGCTATTACAGCCATTTTCAAAACCGGCTCCAGCCAACCAGAGGGCAACACTCAATTATGCATCTCAACACTTGCCTGGCAAAAACCTCTAAATCCAATTTAGTACTCCGCACTATCCGACACGATTTACGAATTTTGACGATCAGATATCGTAGGGTATAACTATTAAGTAGTTAGTACCTACATTTTTATATTTAACGTCCAAAATTATAAAAAGGTTGTGGTTACTCCTGCTTTTAAGTGTCACCAAGTTTTAAATCTGTAAAATTTTGTATTTGGACCACAAATTAATTTTATTTACTGGCCCGTTCATTGTTTGTTTTTAATAATATGACAACCTAACTCTGTTTAAAAGTTGTATGTAAACTGTAAAGGAAGGAACCTATGCAAAGTAAACTAAAATAGTATTACGTGTTAACCAAATCTAAAATATAAAACTCATTAAAAATTGTGTCTTGATATCGGATTGAAACCAGGCTTCCGATATCGTTAACTGTAAAAATATCCATAAGAACGCTGCTAAAGTGTTTGTATTTAAATTAAGAGCAAAAAGTCTTTACAAAAAATGTTTTACGACTTTATGGTCATTTGCCTTCGCCGAAACATGGTTGCATATCCAAGGACGAACATCACAGCATGAGGTTAGAGAGAGATGGGTATATGGGGCAATCACCGAAGTGGAAGCGAGACACAAAAGGCAAACAGACAGCTACAGGTGTTTTTGATCCGTCTTTGACCGCAAGTAGTTTTACCAAGCTTTCTATTTTCTATCGGACGTCCGGTTTAAAACTCTTGTCTTCTTCTTAGAAATCTTCGTCTATATCCATTAGCCTCAGAATCCAAGACGAAGATTAGGATTTTCAGAGATGTCTATTGTCTAGTTCCAATGAAGATCATGTAGAAAACTAGATAGGTACGGCATATCGATAAATGGTTTAACAAATTACACACTAATATCTAAATAATATTTTAAATCAATTACATGTTGCAAAAAATAAATTAAATTAGCTTTAGTAGAACTAGTTAGTATTATTAGTTAATAAAGTGCACAGTAGTTAACTCAATAAAATATTCCGAATATACGGTCCCGTAGAACCTAATCCTCAAGCAGCTCAAAAGTTAGCTAAAATATTTTTCAACACACTTGCTCATAAAATGGCTCTAATTGCATCGCAGTTAGGCACATAATGACACCTATAATCGCAAACTGTGACTTTTTCATTACTATTATTCACTAGTGAATTAGACAGTTTTTTTTTTTAATTTTAACTAAATATAATTATTTTTAGTATTGTTTTATTCACAAGTGTGTTGAAAAACGTCGTATGATACACGTGAGTATTGATGATTACCGTTCTCGGCTATCTTAAGACCCTCACCTAACGGCTCGGGTCTCAATGGCGCCTCAGCGGTAATCACCAACTTTACTCACTTGTACCATACACTACTAATGTAAAATTCCTCAATTGCACCATTTTTCGGTACATATCCCAATTCTTCTTATTAATATGGTGACTCTATTCATAGGGCTCGCCTTGAGATCTTGTTTAGGGTAGGATGCAAATAAAATACATGTTTTGCAATCGTGTTTGCGTAAAACGATACCAAAACCAGATGATGATTGTGAAAAAAAAAATTATTTATGTGTTTTATTTTAAGTGACAATATGACATTTATGACTTGTTTTATAAGGCAGCAAAAAACATGGTTTTTAGACTTGATTTTAAGAACGAAGTAGACGGAAAAATACTTTATTGTACAATTAAACAGAAATACAAAATGTATAGGAACGAGGGAAAAAATATAACGAGGCAAAAGCGGTCTTCTTGCTGCAAGCAATCTCTTTCAGGCAACCGTATGCAAAAGTATAAGGAAAATGAACAATCAAATTACAATAACACCACGACGCACTAAATCTGATTATTCTTTTTAAATTAATAAGTGCTAGGGTTCCTTCTTACCTTTACACTACTTAGCCTTTAACCCTTAACTTAACCCTTTCTAAAGTAAACACTCAGTCACATTAAATGATAAATCCACACCCAGAGATTCCTTAAAATAAACCGTGTATTAAAATACAAATCGGTAGATTAAATACAAACACTTAAGTCAAAATCAAAAATTGGAATCTAAAATAAATTCTATCACACGGCACACCCCTAATCTTTTATCCCTGTTAGTTATCTACGGCAGATGTTAGAAAGATAACAAAAGATACCCGATGCCTTTTGCGTTCCTTATCTTTGAAAGTGGGTGCAAATTTAACAATATAGCCATTCTTCCGAGGGCCTGATGCGATTTCTAATCGATATCTTGGACAGATGGTTGCCAGCTGCGAGTGGTTGCTCTTAAAGGGCTTCTATACCTTGTAGTTAGTTGTTTTTGTAACAATAACACTTTGCGGACTTTTTGCAGTCGAGTTTGGTTCATTAGGTCAAGATTAAGAGGATATGAAATACGAGTAAATAGTATATTGGCAACAATTACTTAGAACTTCCTAACTAGTCTAACGAAACAAAAATAAGAATGTACCCAAGAATTATTTTTATTTTCGTAGACTTGTTAGGATTTTAGGAACATACGTTGTAGTTAGTTGTTTTTGTTACAGTTTGACTTTGTTGTCTTTTTGGCAAAAACGTCTTGAAACGGAACATTATATGGGAACATAAAAATTTAGACCAAATTAGGTCAAGATTAAGAGGATGTGAAATACGAGTAAAAAATAAAAGTATATAGTATCTTGGCAACAATGGGGTCTTACACTACTTTTGAATTTGATAAAAAATATTACTTTATTATAAACTAGGATCAAAATAATAACGTGCAGTGAAAGAAATATTAAAATCCAACGAAGATTTACAAAGTTACAGGCGTTTAAACTTTGGAGTGGGGGGATCTTCTATCCCTTTCTCGCAAAACGAAAATTTGTATGAAGCCGCACGAAGCTACTATGGCATTGGTACGGTGTGACGTCACAATGTCATGTTGCTATCTCTGTCTAATCACAAATCTTTAAATGCTTATAACTTTTTTGTTATTTGATCGATTTAATTAGTTCTTTCAGTGCACGTCATTATTTTAATTCTACTTTATAATAAAGTAATAAAAAAATTGGAGTCAAATACCCTATTACTTAGAACTTCCTAACTAGTCTAACGAAACAAAAATAAGAATGTACCCAAGAATTATTTTTATTTTCGTAGACTTGTTAGGATTTTAGGAACATACGTTGTAGTTAGTTGTTTTTGTTACAGTTTGACTTTGTTGTCTTTTTGGCAAAAACGTCTTGAAACGGAACATTATATTATGGGAACATAAAAATTTAGACCAATATATTATGGCACATAAAAAGCTCGCCAGATGATGTTTAATTACAGAGAAAAACTAGAGAGAACTATGAACTGCAAAAAATATCCCAAAACGACATTTGACATGCACTTTGATAATAAAAATATGACCCCACCCCTAATATTTTCATATCACTTAGTAAATTAATTTAACACCCCCTGTATAATGCAATATGTCGCTCGACCCCTAGCTAGTTAATCGAAAATGGGGCGTCTATTAATTATTTTAACGAAATATCGTTTTCGCAAAACCTCCTGCGCCCGTGCAAAGTATTTATTAATAGTAATAAATAATTCATCTACAGGATGATTTAAAACGTGAATACTTTCCGTAGCCGTTTTGTCTTAATTCATTGTTATCCAACAAAAATACCTTTATATATTTTTGGAACACACATTTTTGACGCCAATAAACACTATAATGTTAATAATATACGTCTATTATAAAACATATTGTGTGTTGTTTTAGCTTAATACTAGCTGTTGCCCGCGGCTCCGCCCGCGTGCAGTTCGTTTTTTTTTACAAAAATGTTTCCCGTGGAATTTCTTAATTTTTCCCAAGATAAATGAGTGGATCGGAAGAAGACTCCTTTACGGGTTCGATGGACCCGTAAAGGAGTCTTCTTCCAATCTCTCCTGTCAACGTGCTATCTTCTTTCACACAATTTACCTATATCTTCTTTGGTCTTCCTCTACTTATAACACTCTGTCGAAATCGCTTATGTTACTCAATTCGCATGGAGTAAGACAGAGTGGGGCGTGTCATCGTGGATTGTAATATCTATACTAACCAAACTTATCTTATTCTGAGATGATACCAACGCCCAGATATTGTAATTAAGCATTCTGATGCGCTGCTGTGTACGTAGCAACCCGTTCCTGCTACGTACGGGTTATCTTGTATAGTTATACCTAGTTGCACGATCAAAAGGACGATTTAAACTGTCGATATTTCAACCCCGTTTTGATTGTGCTACGTAGATAAGTAGCTATAGGTTTTTTTAAACATCCCACGGGTGCTCTCAAAATTTTCAGGATGAAAAGTATCTTAAATGTTGACCGGGCATTTATATAAAGTAGGATCATAAAATTTCATTTAAATCCGTTACTTGAAAGACGCCTGCTTTTCCTGTTTTTGTAGTGTTTTCTTTCCCGCGGAAACTCGATTGGATTAATAAGTTTTACTATATATATATTTTGTTAAAGAGGCAACATAAGGTATCAGCATAACAAATTTTACTAAATTAAGTTCATTAGTTGTTGTTTACAAAGCTGTTAAATTAATTGCAGTTTTTAACTATCCCACGGGAACTCTTTATTTTACCGGGATGAAAAGTATCCTATATGTTGACCGGGGACATAAGCTACCACCACAAAAATTTCATTGGAATCGGTCCAGCCGTTCCAAAGATTAGCCCGTACAAACAGACAAACAGACAAACAGACAAACAGATAAACAGACAAACAGAGAAACAAAAAATTTGAAAAAAAATTAAATTAGTTCTATTTCACTTCTTACATCCCCCTGACTCGGTTTTTACCTTTTTTTTTATTTGTACAGAAATTCGACCTCTACAGATTTATTATATGTATTGATTGATTGATGATGATTGATGATGTATTGATGATTTCCCGTGGAATTTCTTAATTTTTCCCAAGATAAATGAGTGGTCCCTTGGTTCGATGGACCCGTAAAGGAGTCTTCTTCCAATCTCTCCTGTCAACGTGCTATCTTCTTTCACACAATTTACCTATATCTTCTTTGGTCTTCCTCTACTTATACACTCTGTCGAAATCGCTTATGTTACTCAATTCGCATGGAGTAAGACAGAGTGGGGCGTGTCATCGTGGATTGTAATATCTATACTAACCAAACTTTTCTTATTCTGAGATGATACCAACGCCCAGATATTGTAATTAAGCATTCTGATGCGCTGCTGTGTACGTAGCAACCCGTTCCTGCTACGTACGGGTTATCTTGTATAGTTATACCTAGTTGCACGATCAAAAGGACGATTTAAACTGTCGATATTTCAACCCCGTTTTGATTGTGCTACGTAGATAAGTAGCTATAGGTTTTTTTAAACATCCCACGGGTGCTCTCAAATTTTTCAGGATGAAAAGTATCTTAAATGTTGACCGGGCATATATATAAAGTAGGATCATAAAATTGCATTTAAATCCGTTACTTGAAAGACGCCTGCTTTTCCTGTTTTTGTAATGTTTTCTTTCCCGCGGGAACTCGATTGGATTAATAAGTTTTACTATATATATATTTTGTTAAAGAGGCAACATAAGGTACAGCATGACAAATTTTACTAAATTAAGTTCATTAGTTGTTGTTTACAAAGCTGTTAAATTAATTGCAGTTTTTTAACTATCCCACGGGAACTCTTTATTTTACCGGGATGAAAAGTATCCTATATGTTGACCAGGGACATAAGCTACCACCACACAAAATTTCATTGGAATCGGTCCAGCCGTTCCAAAGATTAGCCCGTACAAACAGACAGACAAACAGACAAACAGACAAAAATTTACAGATTTATTATATGTATATTGATTAGCTAAAATAAAACTAAAGTTAAAGTAAAATTGAGGAGATTTTATTTTCTGGCTGCCTGTGTTCTATAACAAACCTACATACAAGTCTTTGTATAACAACGCCCTCCTGATAATGTCATTCAAGTGCCAAGAGAGCCTTGTCGGGCTGTAATAACTATTACCCCGTAATTCCTAGTTCAGCTTATTAATTTCCTATTCTCAGTACGCAAGTGCCATGTCTCACGCACGCTCCGTAGATTGGCTACTTAAAAGGCAAACGATACTGGTAAGTTAATGAAGAATAATTAAGGGATTGGTTCAAATTGCTATAAGTAAAAGGACACGAGATCTCTTAGATTATGATAGTGACTTATTTTAGCATATAGGTATTTTATTGACTTTTTCCGTGACGAATTGGTTAAGTACCGAACAGCTAAAAATATATCTTTAAGTTTTACCCTAGTGTATCATGTGTCGCCACAGATTTTGTCTCGCTGTTTGAGTCGATTTTTCGTTTTAAAGAATAATTCATTATAAAGTCAAAATAGTTATGAAAATAAAAAAAAAAATCTTTTTTATAAATGCAAGCTTTTTACCATAAAAATGCAAGGCATCGAAAAGGTTTTCATCCCTACATGGTAGACACTAGACTTACCAAAGACTCGTAGGAAGCGGTTTGATCCCGCGTTCAATGATCCACACTGCAAAGGTCTGTAATACCCTACCAGTCACTGTCGTTCCCACCGCCTGGGTACGGCGACTTCAAATCAAGAGTGAATAGGCATCTCCTAGGCAAGCGCACTACACTTTAGAGTGTATCATCAATTTCCATCAGGTGTGGTGATCACACTCAAGCGCTAGCCTATAGTTAAAAAGCTTTAGAATTCGTAAAAATGTATTAATCTTAATAAAAACTGTATCAATGTCAAAATTTGAGGTTCGAGAAATCAAAACCAATAAAACTTTGTTTTGTATTGATTGATTGCAGTTAATTCTTGGTACATTTTTTCACGATTGGGTTGCTGAATCAAGGGCTGACATGCTTGTTCCAAAATTAAAAAAACGATTTTGAAACACCCTGTATGACGCGGAAAAATCTTTAAATCGCCGTCGCAATATTTACAAATCCATGGATTGGATCCATCGGATATTGCCCTCGCGGGGGTCGTTGGGGGCCCTTTACATTCAATATCCGTAACGTGTGGACCACATGGGGCCATCGCCGTTATTATGAAACATGCTTTATGAGTTGTGACGCTTTTAGTGCTGCTCATTTGACGAAATGCAACCGATATGAACCTGAGGTTAAGTCATTGATTAACATATTAAATGACCAGCACTTACTGACGGCATGCATACATTTTTAGGCTCGTTCCTGAAGCCGGATTTTTAATTTGTCAAAACTGTAAAATGGCGCTAATATATGCGACCGACAGCGGTTCCGACATGTACGACGCTCGTACGCCACGCCATATTTGAGAATTTTGGGCTTCAACATACGTCATCTTTTCCGTCCTCTTAGCGTAGCGTATTTCGTCATTGGTTGTGACGCTTTCAGTGCTGCTCATTTGACAAAATAAAACCGATATAAACCTGAGGTTAAGCCCATTGGAACATTTTACGCCAACTTCAAAATGTCAACGTCAAAAAAAGTTGCGCCATTTGGCAAAATTTCCTCTGTTACGCCGCAACATGGCGGAAATCGTCCCTGTGGAAACTCACGTGCGGACTAATAACAAGTATGGTGATCTGTGGCGTGGACCGCAATCCATAGACAACACTGCGGTCGGCATACACTGTTGGTGTCAAATCAAATATTTTTGACTCCAGTAAACTGGCGACATTTTTTCGCGCGGTCCTGTGTACGAGTATATACGTCCATTCTAAATATGCACTTAACGCCTGCTCGTATTTGAGAAGGTTCCGGGTTCGAATCCCTGATTGGCTTACACCGCGACTGGTTCCCACCCTTATCACAAAGACGCACCGAGAAAATAGATAAAAATAGTCAAGGTAGGCCCATCCGAACATTTTACGTAAACGTTCTTCATACAAGAAAATGTAACACCATCTGTCGAAACTCCCGCGAAATACATGTATATTTTTTATATTTTTTTATCTATGTGTTGTCTATATGTGTCTGTGGTCACCTTGCCTGTAATATTATTATTAATTCAAAAAAAAAAGAAGTAGGTCTACCTATCTACCTATACTGACTACTGACGGGGGAGGGTGCAAAATACGTAGTCATTTTTGCTCCCATAAACTGGCGACATTTTTTCGCGCTGTTCGCCCTGTCTTTAGTTATACAAGTCTGTGACCGAGAAGCGATTTTTACTTGCCACCAGTAAATATTATATTAATCCATGGTTTCGGTACGATGCTGTGTGTTGTAAGGGCTTTAGTGGCTATCACTATGAATTTAAACACGTATCAAAATTAAACTTGCTGCGGGACTTGAACTTTAGAAGACCTGAACTTCACTTGCCCCTTTCAAGCTAAAATAGTACTATATCTTCAGCTGCATCGTTATTTACTCAGATGAAGTTAAGTATGTACTAATGTGTAAAAAAAATGTGTGATTTAAATATTAGGACTAACAATCTGTGTTAGGACTGTATAGAAATCAAAATTTTGCAACCGTCTCCGTCAAGCAAGTGAAGGTAAGAGTTATATGCGGTAATTTAAAAAAAAATCGTGCGAAAGCACAGGATTGTTGCACGATTTCGACCTTTTCGTTTCGGTTACGTGGGTTTGACATAAAATAAATTTCAAAAAATTTTTCCAGTGTCCGTGTTAGCTGTCAGGCACATTTACTAAAAACTCTATACGGTTTCATGTTTTTTTTTTTGCTTTCAAAAATTTTGCTTTCAAAAATCAAAACCAAAATCCGTGAAAGATACGAGTACAATTTTGTAACTAACTCCCTGCTTGCGTGGAGGAATGCGAAACTTTGTTTGCATAAGGCTAAAATTAAATTACGATCCTATTTAACAGTCCTTTATATTCAGGTTGCTTTTTTCGATGTAAGTAAATGTTAGTCTTGAAAAAGCTATACTTTTCAAAACATTTCTTGTAGATATTATAGTAGTAGTGCCAAGTTGCCGCGTTTCTTGCCGTTACCTCTCGGTGCAAAGCAGCTTCCCCAACCTGTCGGTAGAGTTTCGACTTTTCATAGGAGCCTTATTATTCAGGCCTATGTGAACAATTAGATTTTCATTTTCATTTTCAGTGATATTTTGTGGTCCGTATTTTGTGATAACCGTAAGCACGATTGGGCACAAATAATTAATTTGCGTATTGTTTTCAAGGGTATCATTTTTGCCCTTCGGAGAATGGAATCCGCGATCCATGGATTTGCAGTCGAATATGCTAAGTCCTTGACCAACTTTGTATTTACTATCACTAACAACAATTTATAGTAAAGGCGATGCAAAGTCTCGTCTCTCGTAATAGGCAATTTTAGCCTTCACGACGTTACGACGTTACCATCTCGGATAATAGCGTTGTTTGGAGCCAACTTTGATAAAATGTTCATAGAAAGTTTACACCAGCTACGAGCAGATATAACCAGGGGATATAATATAGAGATCTGATCCCTCTCGCAGACGCCATAGGTCCCAGACACCCCTAAACAGCATGGGACCTCGGGGCTGACCCTGACCTTCCTTGGTAGTGGCTCATGTTAAGGGTCAGCCAGAAGATAGCCCAACTGGCGTTGCGCAAGGGGGTTCAAACACTTCCAGACTTCCAACATGAGTTCTAAGGATGGGTTTAGTGGGTAAAAATACCACTTAATCCAACCTACTTTCAGATTGAATATCTCAATGGAGATTTTCCTACCGAAATAAGAAAAAAAGTTTATCTGGCACTGTAGGTACAAAGGCGAACTACATACGGCCGACCGCCCAGCGGTTTTGTCATGACCCTGTAGCCTGTAACTGTAACTGGAAAGAGATAGAGGTAATACAAAATAATGCGATAGAAAGAGAGTACAACGTTTAGGTAAATCAAGTCGTAGGTATAAGGCGCTTCTGCGAACTGTATTGCACTTTATTGTAAAATCCATTAGCTTAAAATTAGTCGGTACAAGTACAAGTGGACGGTTGGCGTCGTTTGGTGTCTTTTGTGAATACCGACGCCGCAACCGGCCGCGCGACAAAATGAGAGCGAACAAACTTTATCAGTTGTGTGACGTTCTTTCATTATTCCAAGGGATATTTTGTTTGCAATTTTATATTGTGTTATTACACAAAGTGTGCAGTTTAAAATTTCTTAATACACATACATCCTTTTTGTGGTGTGGAGCAAAAAGGCTATTGTTCTGGACGCTGAAATGTCCTCGTGAATAGAAAATGAGAGTTTGGCAAATGTTTTCATAAAACCTAGATAAGGCTTGTTTACACGTAACGAGTATCCACTTGTAAATAAGCCCCCTTTGAAAGGTTTTGCTAAGACAGGGTCTTAGTAAATCTTTCAAAGGGGGCTATAATAAAAAGAAGTGTTGAAAATTATTTGGTTATATTTAAACATTACTGGAGTTGATTAAATAAGTGGGAATACATTATAAGTTATAACCTTATGAAGTTTGGTATTCTTAGTACATAAACACTGAATAATATTAAACTCTTCATTTGATAAGTACTACATACGTAAACCTTTAAATCGTTAAAATTTATAATATTAGATGATGGTGATAATTATTATTTGACGACATAGAAGTTAGAACGAGGGTTTGTATGCACCGGGTATTGAGAAAATCTGATCAAACTCAGCGGGCTATTCTTTTCTTTACGGTTATGTCCAATAAAATTGACTACCTACAAGTTTTATTTTCTTTAGCTCTGATGATGATTGCTATCAGCAGCAGTATGTTAATCAACCACTCGCCCAAGAGCATTCTTACGTCATTACTCGTAACGTGTAACCGAGCCATTAAGAATGTCATTCCCATTTACAGCCAAATTATGAATTCTGAATCCCCTACGTTTACTTGCGGGCTTGAGTTTGTGAATTAAATATGTATGGGGTTCAGACCCGACTTAATGTATGTGGCGCATTATGTTTTATGTATGTAACTGGGCTTTGTGTTTGTGTGGTGATTAATCATGAAATTGCATGATTAATTATGAACTAGATGGCCTCCTCGACTATGCTCGCGTGATTGATATTTTAAGGATTTAAGGATAAAATTTCCAAAAATACTGGCTTTGCAGAAAATGGCGGTAGTCTTCTTCATATAAATAATAACAGAAACCCGCGGCTTCGCACGCGTAAATTATAGTTTTAACTTAAAAAAATTAGTTTAAACTTAAAAAAATTTAGTTCTCTACGGGAACCCTTTGTGTTAATTTACATGAAATCTATCTTTATTTCAACTCTAAACCAAAAATCTTCAGTAATTGCGGTGTGAACAAAAAATTCTCTTCCGCATGAATATCTCTTTTTCCCTATTATCACGAAAACAACGGATTTTCCAGAGAAAAAAGTAGTTGATTCTAGGATATAATCTCCATTCCAAATTTCAGCCCAATTGATTCAGTAGTTGCGGCGTGAATAATTTTTTGCGCGTGAATTTCGGTTTTTAACTAATCCCACGGGAACCTTGAATTTTTTCGAGATAAAATGTAGCTTATGTGTTAATCCAGGATATAATTTATCTCCATTTCAAATTTGAGCTAAATCGGTTCAGTAGTTGCGGCGTGAACGAATATTTTTCCCGCGTGGATTTCTGTTTTTCACTATGATCATACTCGTAGAAGTCATGAAATTTTCCGAGATGAAAAGTAGCCTTCGTATTAATTCTATCTTTTTTCCGAATTTCAGTCATATCAGTAATTACAGCGTGAAGTAGTATTTTTACCGCGTGAATATCAGTGTTTCAGTTTTCCCGCGGACACCATAGATTTTTCCGGGATGAAAAGTAGCTTTTGTATAAATCTAGAATATAATCTATCTCGATTTCAAATAACAGCCAAATCAGTTCAGTAATTACGGCATGAAGGAATATTTTTCACGCGTGGATTTCTGTTTTTCACTATTATCATAGAAACCACGGAATTTTCCTGGATGAAAAGTAGACTTTGTAATAATCCGGGATAAAATCTATCTCATTTCCGATTTTCAGTCATATCAATTCTGTAATTACAGTGTAAAGTAGTATTTCTCGCGTGTGAACATCAATGTTTCAGGTTTCCCGCGGAAACCATGGATTTTTCCGGGATGAAAAGTAGCCTTTATATTAATCCAGGATACAATCTATCTTTATTCCGAATTTAAGCCATATCAGTTCAGTAATTACGGCGGGAAGTAGTATTTTTCCCGCGTGAATATCTGTTTTTCCCTTCTCCTGCAAAACCCATGGATTTTTCCGGGACAAAAAGTACCCTATTTAATTACCTAGGATATAATCTATCTCCATTCCAAATTTCATCCAAATCGGTTGTGTACTTGCGGCATGAGATTTTTTTTCCGCGTGAATTTCGGTTTTTACCTTATCCCACGGGAACAATGAATTTTTTCGGGATGAAAAGTAGCCTATGTGGTAATGCAAGATATAGTATACCTCCGTTCCAAATTTTAGCCAAATCGGTACAGTAGTTGCGGCGTGAAGACGTATTTTAACTTGATGAAATCCAAACTTCGGACCCCCGTTTCACCCCCTTAGAGGGTGAATTTTGAAAAATCCTTTCTTAGTGCTCCCCTAGACCTCATAAGGTAACTGTGTGCCAAATTTGGAGTCTCTAGACCCAGCGGTTTAGGCTGTGCGTTGATATGTCAGTGAGTCAGTCAGTCAGTCAGTCAGTCAGTCAGTTTCTTCTTTTATATATATAGATGTCAAACTAGCTGTCGCTCACGACTCCGCCTGCATGATTTCCAGGTTTTTCACTAATCCTGTGGGAATCGTTAATTCTCCCGGGATGAAAAATAGTCTGTATCACGGGTCTTGAACAATGCCAGTCCCAAAAATCATATTGATGCTCTACTTTGTTGCAGCGTGATTGAAGGACGAAAAAACAAACAAACAAACAAACAAACAAACAAACAAATCAGCACACTCCCTTTTATATGTATGTATACGTATATTAGTGTGAATTTCAGCCCGACCCTTGAAATGGTACGAGCTTTGCGTTGCTAAATCATTCAAACAGCCAGTTAGTCACCTTTGAAATGTACATAAGTATTTGGATACCTATACCGAAACCTTCTTGAACTGTAGTTTGCATTGTCAGCTTTTATGTTTGTACGACAAAGATTTAAATCGCTAGATGAGCCCTAAACCTCCAAAAACGTCCACGTTTTTGTCTTGTGACATCTAACACACACGGCGACACAAGATATGGTGATATAGCGAGGTCTCATTTACTCTTAAACGAAATTTGCACTTGCGTTCTCTGTCACACAATCGCGTACCTACTGAGCATACTGAGAGCTCTCACTGAGCATGTTTGTGGACGTTTTCGATGTACGATTTCTGTACTAAATTATAAACATATATAAATGTATATATTTTTATTTTATCCTGCTAATTAAAAACTTGACATCCGTCCTTGGCTTGGAGCGTAAGTTTTTCAATAAGCCACTTCGAAACTTATTCAATTTTATCTTGCTTTTAAAGTGATTCAAATTTTCTCCAGTCCCCAACTATTGAGTGTTTGAATTTCAAATGTTTGCGAGAGGAATCTAAAACACACTTATTTATGAAGTAACTTGAACTACAGTAGTTGATTTTACGACTTGTTCTAGAAATATTTTTTTTATTGAAAAAATAACATGTAAAAAGCTTGCTCGAACAGTAACGCTTTGCAATAATTACTTTTAAGTCCACTGATAATAAAACAAACCTTTTTCGTACAAGCAAACAGTGGCGCCATCTGTCAAAATTATAGGTGGCCGCTGAACGAACTACAGCGTGGCCTTGCTGTTGGTGGCAAAAAACATTTTTGGCACCGATAAACTAGCGACATTTTTTGCGCCGTCCGCCCTGTCCAGTGCCCTATTCATCAAACATTACAAGTCTACAAGCTCACAAGTTACAAGTTTAAATAAAAATTCACAAGTTCTTGTAGATTACGTTCATCAAATAATTTCACGTTACTTGTACATTTTAGAAACTTGTATTTTTTAATTTACAAGTGTGGCACGTAGTCCGTCAAAAAAGTCTTGAAATTAATTCACGGACACAATCATAATTTTTCCCTGACTTATATTATGACTAAGTAATTGAAAAATCTGTTCAAACAGAATACTGAAAAGAATTATCTATATTTTTTTAATTATATAAGTATCCTCTAAAATGTACTTTATTTCGACTTTTATAATTATTTTTAAACTTTTTTGTTTCATGGCTTTTTTGGCAGACTATACTAGATTTTTTTTTTAATATTGTTTTAAGGTTTTTAATTAAAAAAAAAATTGTCTTTGGGCAATGTCTATGGTACAAATATTGTACCGTAAGTAAATCTTTTTTTTAAATGTTGTTTTTAATTAAAAAAGTCTGCGCAATGAATATAATACCGCAAGTACAAGGCTATCTTGGCGGGTGGCCAAAATCGGAACGAACGTCGCTATCTTGTGACAATGTTTGATAGGTCCCTGTGTCGGCATATCTGTCTGTATGTTGCAAGTATTTACGTTATTTTGGCTTATTATTAACAAAACCTCCCCAATTTTTAATCTGTCACACAGTATCACAAGATAGCGGCGTTAGTTCCGATTTTGGCCACGCGCCAAGATTAGCTTTGTCGTACTGTACTATTAACTAGAATGCCGCGATAGTACATAATTTATATACGATATTTTTGTTCTTTTTTTTTTTCTTTTACATAAATATAAGACTTTTTTGTTTCCCGCCATTTATTTGACTAATCTTGTGGAATTCCTAAAGTCTAAACCACGAAAATGTTAATAATATAATAATTATCAAATGTATTAAGTAGGTAGGTACGTATGTCTACATATTGTGTAAGTTACAAGTAAAGAGTCCGCGGAGATTCTCCAACTTTTAGCTACAAGTTACAAGCTACAAGCAACGGTGGCATTTTTGATAAACAAAACTACTAATACACGTGTGAAAAAGCACTTGTATTACAAGTGATATAACTTGTAGCTTGTAATTTACACGTGTAGTTTTGATGAACGCACGTTTGTAAAAATGCAGAAATTTACAAGAGAATCGCTTGTAATACAAGGCTTGTAACGTTTGATGAATAGGGCACAGGTCGTATGTCTATTTTTAACTCAGAATATCTGACACTCGGTTTTACCTACCTTCCCTTTTTTAGGGTAAAAATATGGGTAGGTAGATACATTAAACTAACCTGGGATCCCTTACCATTATCACCTATTAACTTCTGGTCTATATTATGTACAAATCGACTTATTTTTGGACTAAAAATATTATACGTTGCATTCAATTATTATTATTTAACATACTTATTAAGTAAATTAACCTTTGTTTGTTACAGGTTACTGAAGTGTACAGTGAAAGTTACAACGGAGTGAGTTCACAAAAAGAAAGTGATTCTATCACAAGTGTAAGAGTGAAGTGCGGCGACATGGCCTAGTGGAGATGATGCGGCGCTGTGACGTCAGCGCTTGACGTTCAAAACAAAATGGCGGACTCCAGTCCCGCCACCTCCATCATCGAGGGAACGGTCAAATTCCGTGACGGGAAAAAGGTAAATTCACTGTATTTGCTATTTTCATGACAGCAAGCTTGTCATATGTTTCGATATCATAAGTGTCAAACTTCCTTGTAGTATCCTGTTGTGGGTAGTCACAGAAAAAGCAGATAAGCTAGTATATATAAGGTAACCCCGATGCGTAGCGGGCAGTCGTTGCATAACCGTTGACGGGACAACACCTGTCTTTGTGATTAGTCAATGCGTGCTAGTGTTTGAAGTCCGAAGTAAATCAGCGGACTTTACATTCCTTAAAAATAGGGTAAAGTGCAGTGACGTTTGGACTAAAGCGTTTGACTTTACAACAAGATGGCGGTCTCTAGTTTAGTCCCGATGTTACTACATCGAAATAGCTACAATTTATCAAAAAAAAATATAAAATTAATGAGACTGTCAGGCGTGCTATTGCTTTCTGACCAATCACATGCGAGTAATGTTAGGTATCGGTTGAGGTAACAATGCGAGGTGTCAGTTACGGTAACATTGTGTGGTGTCGGTTACAGCATATTATATTATATTATAGTATAGGTATTTGGTGGTTACGACTTACGGTAACGGTATCGCGAATTCAATGGCTTTTGCCATCTCATCCAATGCCCAACGTACCCAAAGAAGCTTTCATTTAAAGGACAGAGTACAGTACCGACGACTTAGCTATCTTTAAGTCTTAATATGGTACTCAGACGTGAACCACCTAAGGTGGAGTTCCTGGAACTTATCTCTGATCTTATAAGTTCTGCATTATCTAAGTAAAGTTGTACCTACATACTAATGCATTCCTGGCATAATGAACGCAATATGATAATGAACTCTGATTTATATAAAACGATACCATATAGAGTGACATGGGAAATATATATATACACATAAATAATTCCGCGTTTGTCACGTACCTACGTTGGCGTCACATTATATCTTATCTTATCTGACATATTTCTGTATATCGATACCGTATCGGACGTGATACGCAAATATGAAGACATCACGAGCTATCTACATGAAGCAAATCAAATGTGAACTCAATCGCTTCCGAACAAAGTTGAATTTTTATTTCATCTTTTTATGTGAAGTATTTCTATTTGAATAGGCTTATGAACGCAGGTGTATATTGTACAGTTTGAAGGATTTATAGGTACTTTTAACTTATATCTTACTAGCTGTTGTCCGCGTGAATTTCGTTTTTTCACTAATCCCGTGAAATTATTGACTGTTCCGAGATAGCCGCTGTTACTCTCCGCGCTTCGAAATAATATGTCTGTGCAACAAATCGTCTGTTATGCTATGTTTGAAGGACAAACAAAGCAACATCAAACAAATCATATTTACTTACAGTATTGATTGTAAGACATAATTTGAAGTGCATATAACTAGGTACCTAATACTGAAAATTTTGATTTTAATTTTTGGGCATAATCGCATTAAGAGTATGTAATAATATAATTTCTTATAAAATCCAATCAGTCGTCCCAACCACATGTATCTGTGTTCAATTCACTGAATGTGTATTTGAATCAATTGTATTGATATGTGTGTCACGGATATAATGCGTGTTCAGATACCTAATTCCGGGCGCCTAGTTTATTGAGTACTCAATACAGGAGAGGATAATAATCGAATCAAGCACTTTTAATAAATATTCCAGGCTCCAGCCGACTGGTTAAGATAAGTTAGGCTGCTTCAACGGCCGTGTTCTGAGCAGAGGCAACCACTCTATGGCATTTAATCTTCCCTTCATTTTATAATGAAATATTGAAAACAAAAACAAATTATCTTAAAATTTGAATCTTAGGATAATTTTAATTGAAATTTAACCGATTAGCTAAGCATTGTCTACCATTGTATTGTTGAACTTTGTGTTGAGTTGAACCAGTTAGCTTATCGTAAGGTTACACATGTGATTGTTTAATCATAAAGAAAGGACTAGAATTTTGCATATAAGCTAGGTATGTGAATTTATCTTTGACATACATATTATACACCTGTGCAAAAAACTGTTAAGTTTCAGAAAGATCAAATCACTGATACAATACGCACCCATTAACAGTCTTACGGATATGATAGACATTATTGCTATGCATGATTGGCATTTCCGCTCCTGCAGGCCAAGTATTTAATGCCCTAGTTAGTCACAGACCACGGTCCGCGTGTAGTACTCTGATCGATATCTATGTTAACATGATTCATTGGTACTTCCTTTTGATTGTACCCTACATGTATGGTAGACCACACAGTTACGCCTTCTATGTGTAGAAAATCCCACCAAAAACATTCTGTAAAAAACTAGCCAAAGTCAAAATGGAGCTGCTTGTTTATCTCTAAAAAGTACTGAAATCTAGACAAAGTCGTGCCAAGTCTAAGGTTCCTTACTGCGATTTCTTTATTATTATAGTTAATGTTGCGTGACTTGGCCGTTGAAGGGTACACAAGGGTTCAAACCAGGTGCTCCATGACACCATTGCACCAATCTGTCGCCAGAATTCATCGTCAATGAGTAGAGGTTCTTGGTCTTCAACGGCCAAGTCACACAACATTAACTATAATAATAAAGAAATCGCAGTAAGGAACCTTAGACTTGGCACGACTTTGTCTAGATTTCAGTACTTTTTAGAGATAAACAAGCAGCTCCATTTTGACTTTGGCTAGTTTTTTACAGAATGTTTTTGGTGGGATTTCACTTCTTTTTGTAGAAACTTCAAAATATTACAAAATATTTCTGTCCGTTTTTCTAGATACATTAACTGCATAAATAACTTTGTAATCTCATATAATTTATATGGAATTACAAAGTTATTAATGCAGTGATCACCAGGTACTCCAGATCTTCGATTATCCTAGTTTTTATAGTTTTCCCTTTATGTGGCCATTAAACCCTAACTCTGTACCAAATTTCAGCTCTCTGAGTTTATGGGAAGTACTAGTTCTATTTTGATGATCATGAGTCAGTCAGTCAGTCAGTCAGTCAGTGTCGAAAATGCGAAACTTTGCTTTCGCATAACTTCGGAACTATATGACCTACAGACTTGAAATTTTGGGTTTTAAGTATGTGATTATAGCTTACTGGATAGCGAAAATTTCAGCGTTCTGGTCTTATCCAGAGGATCTCAAATAGGAGCCCGAAAATGCGGCGAAATGGTTCCTGTAAAGATGGTACGGCAGTTTTGCTTCGCGCTTTGACTTTGGCGGGGGCACTGCCGTGCCCCCTGATAAAGAAATCAAATTAATTGCGTTGTCTTTTGTACAGGTAGGTTCGCTTTCGTCGAATTATTAGTTGCTACCATGTTGCTACTGTGGGTGCTATGCTATTGTTTTGAAGTCTTCATAAGCATTATATGTATAAGTTTGTAGCGATCTTCGATAGCTAACGACAGATGGCGTAACCAGCGCAATAGCACACGCTGACAGAGCATTCGACGAGCGTTCTATAAATACAACTTCTGACGTCACACGCTCGGATCACAAGCGGTCCCCAGGCACAACACATGCCTGAAGGGAAATTTCCCTATTGCTCTCTGCCCCGCTAAAAGTTAAAGTTACGTTTGTTTGTCTGTCTTCTCGTTCTTGTGGGCTAGAAGTAAGAATTATGCGTTTTCTAGAAGATAAATCCTGTTGTTGAGTTTCGGCCCAAATAGTCGTCGATATTCAAATATTGTATACTTAGTTTTTAATTAATACATAGTAGCCTTAGGCCCACTTGCGCCAACCCGGGTTAGTGTGTTAACTCAAGAGGTAACACGCTAACCCAGAGTAAGTCGTCAAATTTGCCCAATGAGAGACGTCAATTCTAGGGTTAAAAATTTAAATATTTTAACCCCGCTTTCGCGCAAGTGGACCTTATAGTAGGTACCTAATGAATTTTGCAAGCATAACGTTTATGCAATGGTTTTAAAAAGCACTTTGCTCGTAAATTCACGTTCGTCCCATATTGATCCCTAATCATTATTTGCTGCAGTGTCCAGAAAAAAAATACTTTAAAATATCAATACTTACAGTGGTGTCGGTTACGGTAACAGTGTGAGGTGTCGGTTACGTTACAGTAACAAGTTCAATGGTTTTTAACTTTTTACCCGTCTCAACAAAGCTCAACGTGTCTAAAGATGTTTTCACATAAAGAATGTAAACAATGTTAGCTACCATGGCAAGGTATTGGAAAAAGTACATAGGTCAATATACTTCTATTCGAAACATACCTTACTTTATATGGATCACACGATTACCTAATACTTGAGGCTCGTACGTGTTTGTACTTGGTAGTTCGTTAATGGTTTGTAATAATACGACCACACGCCGATGTACGATCAATTCATGGAACTAAATTTCTTTGAAAAAGTGCCTACAAGAATTCTTTCAATATAAGCGATACGATACTCAAATAAACAGTTTTATACAAAACCCGGCTGAGTTTGTTGTGGGCTTCTTCTCAGTGTCGCGTTGGAACCCTCGTAAACTTAGCTTTATGTCGACTTGTAGTTATCACCATACGCGACAACTATCATAATGACATGTTACAAATGCCTGTACGTTAGGCCTATGTGAAATAAAGAAATTTTGAATTGTACTATTGCAATACCTCGCTGCCCGCAATGCCATGAAATTGAGACGCGATCCTCTGATAAAAAAATTGCAATTTAACTTTTTTATGAGGGATTCGTGGACAAACATCTTAACTTGACAAAATATATATTAGTCCGAGATTTGCGAGTTACTCACATAAAACTCGATACTCGGACTAATTTCCTAGAACATTTTTATGCAAAGATTTTGATATAATCATGCAAAGACGATACTGCCATTCTCACAAATGCGTAATTAGCGAACAAATTGCAAAAAAACAATGAAAATTTTGAATTTCGCGGGCAGAGTCGTTGATTTCGCCTTAACCATACTTACGAGTTCATATTTTTTTTTATTATTATGTCGATAAGATCGAAAAATATTTTTTCATATTTCATCATTATATTAGTACCTATGTAATTCATATTTAAATACAGTTTCTACTCCAAATTACAATTTACAAAAAAAAACCGAGTGAAGCTCGGTCATCCAGGTACTATATATTAAGTTACCTACTACTATTAAACTTTGTCCAGGCAACATATTCTGATGATGCTACGGTGTCGAAACGAAACGTAGCTGTACTTATGTAGAGAAAATTTTGTGGAATATTTTGTGCGGTATTGTGAGTTATCCAACATAACAGAGAAAATAAAAAAAAGTAAGGAGCATTACTTATTTACCCATTTTCATTCCAACCTTTTTCCCATTTATATCGATTAATTAAACATTATTCTTTCCTTTTGTTTCGTTCTTCGACCGAAGGCAAAGGGTTTTAATTTAAAAGCTTAGCGATAAGACCCTTGAGTTTTAAAGTAAGTATTATTTAACGCAGCTACTCCAAACGAAAGCTTGTTACTAACGCTTGTTGTCGCCAAAGATCTTATTGAATTAAATTTTGTCGTGAATCACGTCTTTTATCTTCCAAAGTGGGAGGTAGGTATCTATAGGTCAAAAACTTGTTATACCTTGTCTATTTTATTTCAACGATTTCTAATGGAAATAAAAAAGAAAAAAAAAAACTTGGCACTAAGGGATTGCCGACAGAAGATAAAACTTGAACAATTAAGTGAGGTGTCGGTTACGGTAACAAATTTAATGGTTTTTACCAATCGCAAAAAATGCCGAACACTAAAGAAGTTATCACTTCAAAAAATGTATCGGAATGAGATAAGTACGACAGAGAACACAACAAGAGGTCTTTCCCCATTTTATGCCCCTTGTGCAGCGATATATTGCGTTAATTATAAACGCGGTTAAAATGCTTGGTGAATTCCGTAGTAACATTGTTTTTTCGATCTCTCCTAGTTAAACGTAATAAAACAATTTATTTTAATTGTACACCAACATTCGGGGCCGAGCAAATAAAATGCCGCGCCGCGAATAGTTCGCATAATTTGATCGTAAAAGGTATTTATATAAATTGCACATTGCTTTATTGTGATCCATTGAGTAATCAGCCAACAGGAGTGAAAAAGACGAGCCTGCATCTGCCAAAATTGACAATGAATGTCAATTTCTAATTTGTTGACAGTGTTGCGCAAGTAACAGCATCAGCAGAAACTTATAGCAGCATATTTAGGTGCCCACGCTAAACGAACCTGAGGGCTGAACTGGCGATACTTCTAGACGTTCCTTCTATGATATATTATGATGTGTAAAATAATAAAGGTAAATTTACAAAAATAGTCGTTAACCTTGACTAAAGCCCAATCTAGAGTAACCAAAGTTACCATTTTAGTAGTTTTTTGCAGCACACTAACTCGAAATCTGTAAACTTATCGTTGATCTATCAGGAACGCCAATGTCCTTCGGAAATTTGTGAATTTGTTTTGTAAAGAAGTCAGTTAGTTAATTCGCTTCCTGTTGTTGAGTACTTGATGTTGTAGCCGTATCCATCCTTTCTAATTCCATTTGCGATCCGTTACAAAAGAAGCTTGCAGCTTGGCGTATCGCGAGTTCCTGCGATTCAATCGCGCTTTTACACTCTTCGATACAATATTTTTGCTTTTATTTAGACCTGCCGAATTTAGGCAACAAAATTCATAAAAGTTTTCGTTTCGGAGCAGTTTAGTTACAAACACTGTGACATGAGATTTTTTTTTTCATTTTATTTTAGAACAAAAGCTCTTCTATGTAATCTTTTAGATTCTAATCATCAATTCTCAGATCTCAGACTAATAACAGGTAACGTTCCCTTTATCGCTTATCTGCAAGCCCCCTAGGCCATCGTGATTTGTGAAGAAACCAGATTGTCTGAAAGTTGTCCGTATAATGATCTCCAGGTTTTTGAAGTTTCCAAATTCCAACTTTCGGGGCGTGATACTCTTCATCATAATACTCTTAGCCAAACCCCTTTCAATCGAAACCCCGAAAGACGAATAGAAATAATTCTAATGCAATAGTGATGTACTCACATTACGATGTCGAGTTTACAATTTACGTACCTAAGATGTCGTGTCGCAATATGTAAAAACGGCTATTGTTTCGCCGTTTTTGTTTTGGTATTGCAAATAGATTTGAACATTCACTGTTCAAAGAAAATCTAAATTTACATTCTCGTGCGACGGGAAAAGTTGCCTTAACTGACTCGCACCGATTCCGTAAAAAATGTACATTGTATAGGAACTACATTATCTGTAAATAATACGAGTATTGTTACTGTCCAAATCTATTCAGCCGTTCAGAAGTACTGTTATAGTAGAATAAAGAAACTCACATACATACATGAGCCCAAAAAACAAGGGCGTGCAAAAATGAGACTTGTCGGTCTTAGACGTAAAATTAAACTGAATGTCACTACCGATTGGACAGTTTTATTTGATTGTGTGTGGTGTTTACCTACTGTATATGGATTATGGACCAACTGCAAATTGGATCAAGCCTACAGCATCAACCCGATTGGATAATAGAATGGATGGTCTGTGGCTACTTTAATTGATTTTGGGAACTGCATGCTTAAGTTAGGTTGAGTCATAATATATTCATTTGTGAACCGAGATAATCCACAGAGTAAGTACATTGAATATGGGAACGGCAAACTTGGCCAAAACTAGCTGCGACTGTATTTACCTGCAGAGTTAGCGCCAATTGTCGTTGTGGTAAAAACCCGATACAGATAGGGTTGTCACATACACACACACACATACACACACACACACACACATATGATAATTAAAGTAATAGTAAGCGAGTTGTTTAAAACCAATTCGTGAATGAATCCGCCATAGTAAAAGATTTTACTATGGCGTACCTAGGCCCTAGGTACAATTAATTTGTATGACAAAAATCATCCAAGACGGCTTGATTTTCATGTAATTTTTGTGTTTTTGTGTCTGAGAATAAGACGCAAACTGTAATATTTTTCATGCCCTTAAGTGGGAAGTGATTTATATGGCAGAACAAAGTTTGCCGGGTCAGTTTATGTTTTAGAATTAGCGACAACCCTAGGCCAGCAAACATTGCTTATCTGAAAATGGCCGGTAGGTACTCGGTTACTCAACCATTTTCAAGGGCGCGTGAATCCGATAATGTGATGGAATATTTAATCAAGTATAAGTAGTTGTTTGAATACATTATATTATGTTATGGTGAAATGTATTATGGATTAACTAACAAATAAAAAATAACTATCAGTCTCTTATTTCGCTGTTATGATTATTTTTCAAGGAACTGAATCGATTTTGATGGAACTTTCACAGGGAGATAAAAAAAGATTATATTTTAAAAAACTAGCAAAGAATTTCGGTTTTTCACAGATCCCGCGGGAATAACCACGGGAACCAACAATAGGTGATAAAAAGTAGCTTATGTTATGTATTAATCCAGGATATAATCTATTCCCATTAAAAATTTCAGTTTAATAAGGTCACTAGTTACGGCGTTAAGGAGTATTTCTCCATACAAACATTGGTCCACTGTTTTACCCCCTTAGGGGGTGTGTTTTTAAAAATCATTTCTTAGTGCACCTGTACAACTCATAAAAGGACCATTGTTATTGGTCTTGGCTATACTAATATATTCGTTGGCTATACGTTGATATCAGTTAGTTAGTCTGTTTCTTCTTTGATATATTTAGATTACAAGAATAATTTCTAGTAGAATAATAAAACTAGGTGTTTGATTTCATTTCATGTTATTGCAAAACCCATGGACCGAATATAACTGGCTTAATTAAAATATTAACTGTGGGAATTAACCTAACCTTGTCAGTAATTTATACCTTCTCCGATTTGCTTTATAAATTAGCATTTAATTTGCAGGAATTCATCGCAAATAAGGTTTACAAATGCATAAATATACATTTTTGGTGCCGATAACAACACCATAATCGAGTTTATCTTTTTTCTTATCGTAGATAGGCTTGCGCTTGACGACAAGCATGCCTGATGGAAAGCAATTATTAGGTCTAGGTAGGAGCGCGCTTGCGTAGAAAATAGCTATTGTCTATTCTCTTCAATGCACCCAAATTGTACTTGGCTGGAAACTCGGAGGCTGGAAGGGCGTTCCACACCTAGCGGTTCGTATCAGAAACGTGGAAGAAAAACGTTTCGTGTGAGTTTGTCAACAACATAAGGATGCCACTGCTCTCGGCGTCTTGCGGTCCTATGGTAGAAAGGTGAAGGACACAAGGTTATATAGTTCCTGAGCACTCTCAGATCTGATGATGGATCCAGGATATTGATTATTATACATGTCATCAAAGATTTAAATCGCTAGATGAGCCCTAAACCTCCAAAAACGTCCACGTTTTTGTCTTGTGTGACACGTTGTCACTCTCTTTGACACAAGTGAAACTATAGCATTTTGAGTGCACTCACTCGACATGTTTGTGGACGTTTTTGATGTGCGCAATGTAGGCTTAGGGCCCATCTAACGATTTAAATCTTTGCATGTCATTTAGGGTTTTCTAGTAAACCCTGGCATAATACCTATCAAGAGATTTTAATGAGCCAGCCATCAATATCTTTCGTCAAGTTGACATTTACAAATTACAAATATATGTACGTACAAATACCTTCTTACTATAAGATGAGCCAATCAGTCAGAGGTCAATCCGTTGGTAATAAATTAACTAGTATACATATCGTCAACAATTCAATGATATTCGGCAACGATGGCTTACGATTTTCAACTCGCTGGTGACCGTGACTTTGTCCACGTGAATTATGGGATTAATCGCGACAGTAATTTTTATCAAACTTTTTTTCCACCATTATGTGATTTTTTAATACCAGAAATATTTTATTCCACTCCTTAAAATTACAAAGATAATCGTAATCTTCATATTTGACAGCCTCTTGGGAATAATCTCAAAACGATAAAACAAAGAGATTCCAAAATCCAAGTAGGTAGGTACGCTTTTATCGAGGTTGAATATTTATCACCAAGATCCTCGAAATAGAATGGAATCGTCATTGAAGATTTATATGCTACTAGCGTTCACCCGCCACTTCGCGTAACCTCCTATTTTCACCCCTATAGAGGTTGAATTTCCCCGAATCCTTTGCCGATAACGGCATGAAAGCTATCTGGATTCTGGACTATTGACTTGTCCAGTCCGTTATTGGTTTGAGCCGTTGGTTGATCAGTTTGTTATAGAACCAAATATATAAAATTTTTAAGTTATAGTCAGCCATCCCTTTTATTATTATTTTTTTTTCACCTTTTGCTTCCATATAAGGATGCCTCGATACGCCTTTTTGCCGATATCGATACCGATACTCTTATAAAAATATCGGCGATACTGATACCAATACTGATATGCGTAGTGAATTCAAAAAGGAAGGTAGAATAAACAAAATACAATTGATTAGTAGTAATCAAAAACCATACACGTTTCCTAACTTCATGATAAGGATCCCCATGAAGTGTTTTCATTTAACGTAAGCTTAAATTCCCTCTTTGAAATTTACTATAGGTGTGTCCCAAAGCGTAAGATTTATCAAATCTGTGCCTTTTAAAAAACAAATGTAAAGAGATAAAAAAATGCCTGCTTTTATTTTTGTTTTACCAAAACAACACAATTTAATACAATTTAAAATTTACGTTTGCCTTTTTCTACCATCCCATTGTATTAATCCCTCAATCATCTTGAAAGCTCTGCAAAACTTTCAGCAACTCAATCTTCGCGGCTAATTTCCTTCTCGGATTTATTCTCCGAAAACTTGGTATCAGAGACAGCATGAAAAGCTTATCCCCATCAGCCTCTTGAGTTTGAGATACCACGTCCATCGGATCTTGCGTGCTTTCGTGCATCGGTAGGGGGTTCTCGGGTTCAATGTACAGCGTTTCGGGAAAATTTTCTGTTTCGATCTCTGATTTTACGGTTCTGGGAGTTCCGCCGTCGCTTCTGGAGGATTCCTCGAAATCTACTGCTTCTACTTCTTCATCGCTGTCAAATAGTATTTGTATTTCCGTATCTGGTTCCTCGTCACGATATTCTGCTTTCTTTAAATCGTTGTCTAGAATGAAACAAAACTTTTTTACACTAAATACAATCTACGATGTTACGATGGTACGATGCTGTGTAGAAACCGTTGGGGTGATATAACTTACCCCTTCCAAGTTAGTACGCTTACATCTTCGACTGTATCATCACTTACCATCAGGTGAGATCGCAGTCAAGTACTAACTTGTATAGAGTAAAAAAAAATCTGGTGACTGGAATCTCACTTGATGTGAAGTGATGCAAACGATGATGTTAAAGACTAAAGGTTGTTAGTTCTTACACAGCATCGCACCGGAACGCTAAATCGCTTGGCGATGTATCTTTTCTGGCAGGGTGGTAACCAGCCGAGCCCAAAGCCTCCTACTAGGCCAGCCCCTAAATTGTCTAAGAATAACGTATTCGTCGTTATCGTAGTCGTTTCCTAATTCTTTCTGACGTAAATAAGGGAACCAATCAGCGGGCAGAGTTTCTAAACGATGACGAGAACGATGTATACGTTTTTTGACGACCGCCGTGGCGCAGGGGACGCACGCTCGGATTCGAGTGTGCCACTTTGGAATTTCCACGGGCCACTTTGGAATTTTATAATTTCTAAATTGGCTCAGGTCTGGTCTGGTGGGAGGCTTTGGCCGTGGCTAGTTACCACCCTACCAGCAAAGACGTACCGCCAAGCGATTTAGCGTTCCGGTACGATGCTGTGTAGAAACCGTTGGAGTGACATAACTTACCCCTTCCAAGTTAGTACGCTAACATCTTCGGCTGCATCATCACTTACCATCAGGTGAGATCGCAGTCAAGTACTAACTTGTATAGCATTAAAAAAAAAACGTTTTTCTTACACAATCAAGGCGCAGGTCCGCCAGGTCCTGAGTAGGTATATGTACATATATTTTCTTAATTCTTTACTATAAAAAAAAATCCAGTCGAACCTGCAAGCAGAAATTTCAGCGCGTCATAGTGTTCGTATCTCTTCCTTCGTTTGGGTGTCTTCTGCAACTTATCCCTCCTCTGCAGAGCCAGTTCCCTCCCGAAACACGTCCGCAGGCTCCGCCAGCGCTTGTAAACTTCGCGTTCTGGAAGTTTCCAACACGTTGTAGTACATGCTCGGTTGTTGCTGCAAGTTGTGGAGTTTTGGCATGGAAAAGTGTCGATGGAACGTGAAGTTTTGCATTTTACCTTTTGCATGATACTTTTGTGTTACAATCACAGTTAGGTACTCGTGTCTTCAATACATTGTAGATGTTTTGAAGGTACAGTATTGCTTAATGTAAAGAGGGCCAGACGTATTAAAACATTAGTATTGATATTTCATAGAAACAGTAGGTAAATTGTGTACACATAATACGCGCCGATTACGAGAACTTTTAATTCAGAGCTCTGATTGCCTAAAAAAGTAAGTATTCATCGTTATCGTAATCGTTTGCTAATTCTGCGCCTCTACTGGCTGAGCTACCTACTACCTGCCTACCTATTCTAAATCAAGGAACCAATCAGCGGTCAGAGTTCCTAAACGATTACGACAACGTTGAATACGTTTTTCTTACATAATCAAGGGACAGGTGCTAGGTTCGGTTCCCGAACTAATTGTTAAAGGAAAGGGTGGCGTCAACTTCGTTTACCGTATCATCTGTCGAAACTAATAAAAGGAAGGTTATTTAATAAAAATATTAAAAACGACAAATACTGATTAAATAATTAAACCTACTAAACCTAGGACATTAATGACAAACTTTTTCCTGGTATAAATAGATTTATTGCAACTAATAAATAAATAGAAATGTATCAACGATTCAACTACATACTACTATTGCAGTACAATCGCATGTTACCAATGGTAACAGGAAATATACAAATAAAATAGAACTCTATGACACAGGTATTAAAGTCAATATTCCACTGGCAGAACATCTGCATTTGCAATAACACCAGCATTGCCAGCAATGACTCTGTAGCCTGTAGTCTGTAAATAGATGAGCACTAAGCTGTTGTAAGTTACACAATATGGACTTTATCTTCATCGACATAAGAGTGAAAATTAACTACCTATATTGTATCACATAGCATGCTACTTTATACTTATCGATTCGTATATTAGCTTCTATTAAAAAAAGATAAGGTTTATGGACTTTGGTAAAGTAGGTTTCATACCATATTCAAGTTGTTCCGTATTCGACATTTGCTTGTATGCAGGATTAAGTTCTTCGCACACTTCTTTCCATAGTTTTGCCTTCGTATTTCTGTTTCCAGGCTCAAACCGTTCATTTCTGCTGTACAATGGCGGACGAGGTTTTACCGCGGATATCAATTTATACGTCTCTACCGACGAAGTACTCATTTCTTTTACAAAAATCTAGAAAATTCATGTACTTTTGCCAATTTTGACTGTTAGCTTCTTTCTCTAACACTGATGTTTCGTATGAAACCAAGTGTCAACCAACCAAGCTATTGAAAATTATCCTAGCCATACACATTAAAAGAGAACAAAACGGGCACGGAATCTATTTAGTAATTTTTTGTTAAAAACCGACGCGCTTCCGCCATGACACGCGGTTGGCAACTGAGAGTGAGACACGATTCAAGATGGCGGCTAGTGGCGATACAGTCGCGCAAGTGTCGCGCTGCAGTGGCGTGAGTCGTGACGTCATCGCTTCGCTTTGTTGGCGATTCGTTGTAGACACTACAGCTACTCGAATGTCGCTTTTCACGCTTTGCTGACTGAATGTATCGCTTACATGGTCAATGGTTATAAATATGAGTACAAGTTATACAAGGCATGTAATAATATGCGTGCCTGCAGATATGTCTATATTTAAATACGTCTATATTAATGAGGTACCAACTAAGGTTTTAAGTTCTTAAAAGTATGTGAAGCCTGCCAGCCCGCCAGCGTGATGGTGATCTGGACAAATCCATATTATTCCCAGAGAAGGTATGTTTTGAGATCTAATTCTATACAGATAAAGAATTGCACAAAAATCGGTCAAGCAAGTTACGAATACTGTGATAGTCGAATTTTGTTACATAATCGAATAATATGTCTTCACCAACACCATATTTTTGTGTAGATTATAAGCAAACAACAGATAGGTATTGCTTTATTGGTATCTGCGTGGGAAGGCAAGTATTTATCAATTGTCATAGCTACAAAGCGCATTGCAAAGCGAACAACAGTTTATACATTTGTACTTTGTAAAGGCTCGGCAACCGCACGATTTGTCCTTTAGACTCCGTCGCCTTTCCAATGACATCATGTCATCAGTTAGTTAAATGCGTTATGCAACGTTTTAGCACAGATTAACTGTAAGAGATAGATGGAAAATGCTACCCTTACTCCGGTGATCAAGATTATCGCGTGTGAAAAAAAAAACTAGTCAGAACTCGACTAGTTCTGACCTTTAAAGATTAGAGCCAATGTGGAACAAAATAAAGCATAATTTTCAGTCACGAGTTAAATTATCAAAGCTTTTTTCCCTTTAAATCGTTTACCTTTTCGATCTATCATGAATGGTAATCAAAACACAAGGAGTTATTGAGTACTACGACCAAACGTTGACCTCAGACTACATTAATAAAGTCTGTGACGTTGACTATCGTTCAAAATTCAGCAACTATCAATGCAAACTGTTACTGCACGCGGTATTGCTAGTGCATTACGCTGCGGTCGCTCAGCCTGGTAACTGTCAGTCACGTGGTAGGTCAGTTTTGTCTAGTGACTGATTTTGTCACGCCTGTCTAGACCTATTAATTATTGGCTATTACGGAGCCTGGCGCTACATTGCAGATATACCGTAACCTATTATCACATGACACTACTAATTTTATTCATTCGAGCATTAATTTTCAGCGGATACTTACTCCGTCTATCAGTTCTTTTAATCTCCGCGAAAAACTTATGTACTCGTACATAAATGTATGCAGTAACCACTCTCAATGTAGTGTAACTTATAATTTAACGGTCATTTAACTTTTTATAACCAGATTTATATTTCTACTGGAATTTTAAAAACTTAACTTTCTGAATGCATTTTAACTTTTAACGCATACTTGCTGTGGCCAAAATTTTGATTGCTAGTTAATAAATATTTATAGAATTTAAGCAGGCGTTATTTTGCGGAAATCCATAATTGCAGGACAGATTAATTTGTTTAAAATAATCCGCTACTTGAAAATAATCTGTGTGGTCTAATTTCTTTGATGCACGTTTCGTCTGGGCACCTAGACATCCGGAGATGTTGACTTTGCAACTCTCCTTCTTGACTCTACGATTTCGCATTATGGAAAAAACCAGCAAGGCGTTCTTTTGATGGTTAGCGATACGAATCATGGGCAAGTCTTTCAGTTTGAAGGATGCTGTGTCCTACGATATCACTGGTTATTATGAAGATCTAGGATGCGTGCGTAGAGATGTCTCTCTACTTTTGTCGCCCTCTCTTTTCTTTCTGATGCATATGTTACGCTCAAAGATCGAAAACGCTCGTTGAGCGGAAAAATAGCTCACAACGCGATGTGGCCCGGGGCCACAACGCGTTGAGATCGAATAGCATGTAAGCCACGACACGAATTTCGCTATTTGGTCTTTCTTTGATTGCCACAACGCGTCGTGCGCGTTTTCATTAGATCCATAACACGAATTTCGCTATGTGGATGTTTTACTGTGACCACATCGCGTTGTGAGTTATTTTTCCGCTCAATGAGCGTTTTCGATCTTTGAGCGTAACACATATAAAAAGACAGCGAAAAGAGAGCGACAAAAGTAGAGACATATCTCTAAGTGCTGATGCTGCATAGGCTGATGCTTCAGGGTAACACGTGCTGTGAGTGTGAAGCATAACGCAATCCTAGGATACTGCAATGCAATCCTAGGATGTAGGATCTGCCTGTGACGTAGGCAGGTGTTTCGTGGTAGTATTTTATTATAAATGAGATAGTGATGATTTTAGAGTGGGAAAATATTTCTTTTAATTCAATAAATTTAGTAATATCTATTTTATTAGATTCTATTTCTTTTTAATTTCTACTTCAGTTAATATGTATAGAAAGAGATATTATATATAAGTTCAGAATTAAATTTAAGACGACTTATTATTTTAGTTTTATTATTTGTATTTTCAATAATTTTATTAATTATTAGACCTAATATTATTAGAATTATTTTAGGTTGAGATGGGTTAGGGTTAGTTTCTTATTGTTTAGTGATTTATTATCAAAATATTAAATATATAATTTAAAAATTAAAAAACGCGACTGCCCTGTGGTAAAACAACTTTTTCCAAAAAAAAATATAGCCTATTTTATTCAGGATGATGTAAGGATTCTTACGATACTCTATATGTCCAAATCTGTTCAGCCGTTCAGAAGTTATGGTGGAATAATGAAACTCACATACATACATACATGAAACCTAAAAACATTACACGACTGCCCAAAAAAGGAGTGTAATGTTTTTAGGTTTAAAAAAAAATTAAAAACGTTTTGGAACAACTTCATCTTCGATACTGCCTCAAACGCACATTAATCTCCAAAAACTCGGGGGTCGTATAGTCGTGGCGACCGACTAAGGGCTAAGAGCAATAAAAATGTATCGTTCGTTCGTTTCAGCCGACGGACGTCCAATGCTGGACAAAGGCCTACTGCACTGATTTCCAGCCCGCACGGTCCTGCGCTAACTGTATCCAGCGCCTTCCCGCGACTGAGCTGTTCCTTCACTGACCTGCACTATGTTACTATAGTCATTATTAATCCTAACCTGGTACGCTCGATCCTCGAGATAGCCTTTAGGTACACCATTTTTTAAGGGGTCCTCTTATTCCGCAGTCGTCTAACTTGTCTACTAGTAGGTACATCATGCCGCAATGTGTCAAATGCTTTGCTGTAGTCAATGAACACGATTAGTACATGATTTTTACTATTAAGGTGTTTATAAATCGTATTCGTGAACTTGGTAAGAAGCTGAGTTGTACTTTTATGAGCTTGAAACCCATATTGTGTGTTTTTTATTATATCGTGCTTTTCGTAAAATTTAGAGATTTGGTTACCAATGTATTTTTCAATAATTTTATCTAACGTCGGTAGAATTGTTATAGGTCTATAATTATCATAATCTTTTCGACTACCCATTTTGTGTATGGGTCTTACTATACCGGTTTTTAATTTTGCTGGGTATTCTCCTGTTTGGATAGACGTATTTATCAATGCTGACACTACTGAAGATATTTTGTGATTAATAAATTTCAAGTCTTTGGCTCTTATACTGTCTATACCCGGCGCTTTATCAGACCTTAACGATTTAATGATTTTCGGTGATGTCGGTGGTGTATGTCGGTGATTCTGATTCGTCTACGGATCTTTCTGATTGTAATAGTAGTTTATGAAACGGATGCATAATGGGGGGTATTAAAACATGAGTGTGAGTTTAAAAAACGAGCCGCAGGCAAGTTTTTTAATAGTATCACACGAGTGTTTTAATACCTAATTATGTAGAGTTTCATACACTACTTTATCTACGCTCAAATTATCATAAATCCAAACCATAAAATCTTGCTAACGTTTGTCGTAAATCCTTCACTTTGTTGGTAAAAGATTGTGGGTCATTTTTGTTGCAATTACTAAAATGTCAGGTGGAGTTAAATTTTCTTTAGTACGTTTCACTGCTAGACATTTTTCCGCGCTAAGTTTTGACTAAGTAACAAAAATAACACATTGAAATGTTAAAAGTTAGGTATGGCGCCAAAATTCAGTTGCAAACTGCGTATAGTCTGTTAAAAAAGTCATGAAACAAAAAAGAGTAGAAAAATATTTATACAAGTCAGATAAACTATATTTTTAGTGGATAATTAAATAATCAAAAATTATACATAATTTTTTTCAATATTCTGTATGAACACACTTTTTAATCAGTCATATAAGGCAGGGAAAAATTATTGTTTCCGTGAATTAATTGTTGTCTATGGTCGATCATGACTACCAACTAAATGTTGTCTGTGGACTCCTTATATAAAAAAAAAAAAACAAAATTGAGGATTGGCTCTACACTCTCTTTTGGCTATGACGACCACAGAGAAAAGAAAGTTATTCCCTGGTCTGTCATGACGACACACAAAAATACAGGAACCCAGAGCCGCGTATCGTAATAGAAATTATTCAACAATCTAGAGATATTTCCATAGTACAGCTATGTTATAATGAATAACTTTTTAATAATTATAGAAGTCTGTGAATAAAGTAGGTCAATATGTGACACATTTTGATTTCATAATTCGAACTTTAAGCAATGAGCGTAGATAAAAATGTTTACGAACCTACAATAAGGTCTACCGCTAGTCTACTTACATGAGTCACTCACCTTAATGATTTAACTGATTGTTGTTTCGTTTGTTTCAGTGGAAATCGCGATGGTGCGTAATGAGGAAGCTATCGCCCGTTGCAGGTATGTCTCCTGAGGTTTTCTCATTTAATTTCTCAATTTATTTATTATTCAAGCAACTGAAACTTATCAGTGGCATAATAAAAATTATTGAGTGAGGATTAACGGTTATTTAAGCGATTTTCGTGACCTGCGCGTAAAATACTATAAAGACAATTCACTCAGACCATTAAGTACTTTCACATTTTAACGTCACGGATTTTGAACCTTTAATCTAAATTCGCTCAGAGAAAGAAACACGATTGGAAAAAAAATTCGATACAGTTTTTCCAATTTTTTTTTAATTTTTTTCGGTAATGATAGTCTCCAAAAATGATTATTTTTTTTGTTAGTGGCTTAGATTTTTAGTAATTAGGTGAAATCTTCTCGCACAATCTCCGCAAGAAGAATCATACCACCAGTATTTTCTTGTAAAATTTATTTAAAGCTACTGGGAATGGACAAATTAATAACAATGGAGCATTCATATAAGAATTAAGAACTCATACAATGTTGCCTCACACCTTAATTTGTGTGACTGTTAAGCAAAACAAAAGTAGATCCAAAAACAACATTGACAATAACAAATAGTGGGTAATAAAATTAATGTATACTAGAATAAAATGTCTTTTAAGAGGCAACAACACAATTACTCTTATTTTCAGCCTTGTTTTATTAGTGTTAAAGTTCAAAATGCAATAAAGAAATGTTTGTCACCCCTGAGATTTGAATGTCTCAAGTGTAATTGTGAACTTTATTGCACTTGATATAAAGGTCATTATATATCTGGATAAAAGATCTACCCCGCAGCTTAGTGAACGATTAATGTAACAGAAGGGTTCCGTAGTTTATGTGATAAGGAACCCCTGTAACCTTAAGGAGCACACCACGGCTGTGCCCGCGAAATTCAAATTTTTCGTGGTTTTTCGCGATTTTTAAGCTAATAAGACATAATAGGCTTATGGCCGTCAAATTGCGATGATATCAATATCTTCTTCACGTGTTTATATAAAAATCTCTGCTCGAAAGTGTCGAGTTAAAGAAATTAATCAGAGATTTGCGAGTTACTCACATAAAACTCGATACTTGGACTAATTTCCTAGGATACACATTTTTATGCAAAGATTTTGATATAATCATGTAAATATGATACTGCCATTCTCGCAAATTGATTGCCATAAGCCTATCATCTCTAATTAGCGTATAAATTGCAAAAAACCACGAAAATTTTGAATTTCGCGGGCAGACCCGTTGATTTCACGTTAAAAGGTGAAATCTTACGGCCGGGGAAGGTACTTGGGGAGAAAACCGAGTTCTCGATTTATCTGAAATTTTAGGACATTCGGTATTTATTTTTGGGAACTAATTTTTTGAGCTGTTATTTAAATATTCGAGATGTTATTATGATCAGTTGGAAAACATATTGAGCAGTTATTTAATTTAATGGCGGTTGATTAATTATTGCGACAGTAAAACATGAACAGTAATAAAGAATCAATTAGTCGGTTATTTTATCATACAATATCAATTCTAAAAATAATTTAGCAGTCCAATAACTGAATGAGCGGTAAAAATGATGGAATGAGCGGTTCCTTTTCTCTTAAAGGTTCTCTGAAGTACGCAGTACCTCCAGTTGAAGCTAAAAACATTCCACTCGGACAAAAAAGGAAGTTTTTGTCCGAGTGGTATTTTCACGAAAGTTTTTTATGTAATACACTTCACAATGTCACTAGCTTTCGTAAATAACTCAAATTAACGAGAAATAATAAGAAAAATTATTATTATAAATCACATTTTTTTAGGTTATGTTTACGTATTTTTTGCCAGTTTGCTAATATTTTTACGAAAGATTTGTATCACACTGTCACTAACTTTCGTAAATCACTGCACAAACGACTTAGGGTCCAGGAGCGAGCGAAGCGAGCTCGGGACTTGAGGGCACCCCGACTCGGCTGGGTTAGGTGACGAAGAGGATGGCGGGGCCTGCAAGGCCCCGCCATCCTTCTGAGTGGTTATTTTCTTTTATGACCACCCAGAAATAGGAGCCCCGCTTGAGAAGATTAAAGACATAAATAATGAGAAGAGGTGAAGATTTTTTAATTTCAAAAAAATATTTCTCGAAAAGTATTAGGCCTCGTACGATTTGGCTTGGGGGGTAGACTCCCCCTACCCCTCCCCTCCCCCTCACCCCCCTCCCACCCCCCCCCCCCCCCCCGCAACGGGTCCCGTGTCCTAGACCTACCATTCCTTCAGTCAAAGCAAAAGTAATTTAATTTTTCATTACTATTTAAGTACTGTTTTTTTTATTGTATTTTACCACCTCATTGTTTATAGAATTGCTTAGAATGAGATTTCTTACCGACAAATTCCGATTTCTTACTGCCCACGCGTAACCGCTCGTTCAATTTTTTTTACCACCCATTTAATTATTTTCCTGCTCAATTATATATTCACTGATCCAGTTCATTATTTTTTATTACTCATTTTTGTTTACTTTACTGCTTAGTTTTAACTGCTGAACTAGGTTATTAAACATGCCATTTTTAATTTTTAACTTATCAAAACTGCTATTTAGAACTGCCTCTTTAAATCAGTGCCTTTATTTTTCGTACCTACTTAGTTTTGTTTTTCGAAGTGAAGTGATAGGAAAAAATTATTGAACTCGCGACATTGTTACCGTAACCGACACTGTCGTCACTCCGGAGTGCCAAAATCCTTTTTATAATGCAAATGCAATCTCCATAGTAAGTGATGATGCAGCCGAAAATGTTTTCGCACAAGCTTGTTAGGAGTAAGTTAACTCACAACTAAAGGTTGCTACACAGCATCGCGCTGGAAAGCTGAATTCATTTGCACTTCATAAATTCAACGCTAAAAGCTTAAGGTTATCGTCTAGTGACTTAGCGCGACGCGAATAGGTGTTTGTAAAAATGATATCTAAGTCCAGATCTAGACAATTTATCGCTTTATGTATGAACATTTACTGCTAGACGACTCTCTTAACAGATTAAAATTTAGATAGATATACTCTGTAATCTTTCGTAAGTAAGACATTAAATCGCGTGACCAAGCAAACGGTGATTAGCAACTTGATTAAATTTCAAATGTAGTCGTTATTATAGTTCAGGTTAGGTCGTCCTCAGACAGACGTTGACCTTGGTATTCTAAGAACTGAGAATGCGGTTATCTCAAATGACGTCATATGAGCTTGCAGGAACTCGCTGCAAATCTAGGATTCTCATATAACTCATAAATACAAAGACTTCTATGTAGGTATCCCTACTAGACACGCAATGTTGAACAAAAACTGTGCTCCAAACCTGATAACGCCATCTAGTCTGGAAAGCGGGAACTTGCTTGCAAAAGTATTGACGTCACGTCGATGAGTGGTCGTATGGTCAAAGATTAATTGCAAAAGATATGGCCGTCGCTTGCAATAATTTATACCTACACATCATTCAACATTGTTATTTTAAATTATGATAAATAACATTTTAAGGATAAATTACCAGAATTAATAAAGTTTTCAATATTTGACATAATGAAACTTGAATAATAAATTAAAAACTGTTTCATTTCTGAGCTGACGTCTTTACGATTTTTAGACAATAACTTCTCCGAATTTGCTTAATTTTTTATGTGAATGTTATAGTTATTATGAACTTTGCAAAAACCCTTAAAAACATTTAATATTGAATGAATGTGTACGAAGGAAGTGTTAAATTATAAAGTATTAAATTAAACGCAGATAATCTTGCATTGATTGTTTATATTTATTTTTATTCATACAAATATCTTAACATCTAATAATAAAATATATTAACATCTGGTAACAAAAAACACATCTATAATATGGTTTTGACAGTGCGTGATAATCTATAAGTGATGATACTAATATTATATACTAATATTATAAAAAAATAAAACGTGAAGTTATTGGTAAATTTTGCAGAAACGGGATCGCTAAGACCATAATATTTTACTAAATCAATAGCTTTTGAGTTAAGCGATACAACACACCAACATTTTGTCTGTAGGTTATTACAAAATATATATAACAATATATGCTGTGAAAAATTTTTAAGCGTCTGCCTGTTACCGTTAGCAACATCGCACAAAAACAAGCTGAAAAATCGTGTTTGTTGTATGGGAGCCCCCCATAAATTGTAATTTTATTCTATTTTTTAGTATTTTTTGTTATTATGGAAACAGAAATACATCATCTGTGAAAATTTCATGTCTACAGCTATCACGGTTCGCGAGATACAGCGTGGTGACAGACGGACGGACGGATGGACGGACGGACGGACAGCGCAGTCTTAGTAATAGGGTCCCGTTTTTTTGCCTTTGGGTACGGAACTCTAAAAACAAACTCACAAAATTACTTAATTCCCGCTTATACGCCGATATGTCACAGGCCACAGCGTGTGTATGAACCTGAAAACAACTTGTCATTGAAATCAACCAATTCTTTAATCTATTACATAAACCTTATTGTCGGTCTAGGTATTTTTATTTACATACACTGATAGCCATCAGATTAGGAAAAGATACGCCGCAAAAACTTAGTCTTTATTAATTTACGAGTGACATACAAAGTGACATACACACATAAAAGTCAAACACAACCTGAATAATAATTAATAGCATAATATAATAACTTTCCTTTTGGATTTCGCCGCAATCGGATAAAAAGGCAGTGCAATAAAGTCTCAAATAAGGCTACGTACAAATACTTATGAAAAATTATTTTATCATAAAAAATATAAAAGTAATATAAACTTACCGATGAAAAGTTACGCCGTCAGATTTTTTTTTAAGTTTTCTGAAAGAATTCTTGCTATACCTTAGTATGCAATTCGGCATTTTCTTAAGTCCATCCAATATGTATCTAAAACACAAAAAATATAATTAAGTACTTAATTATATACCAATCGAAATTATTTTCTTACCGTATATACCTACGGTATATACCCTTTGTCACTTAACACATCTGTTCAAATAATTCTCATAATCTTTGTCAACGTGTCGGCAGTACCGTTCGCTCTCGCGTATTTCTACTAACGAGTAAGCATGATGGATAATCATGATGGGAGCTGTGTATTTATTTACGATAATATTTGTTTTTAGACAAAAACCAAATAAATTATACTGACTTAACTTCAAAATACGTAGAAAAACTACTTACATAAATAATATTCACTGTTTTATTGGTCATTCCCTGTAAAAACCACGTTCACGGCTCACATAACAGTGCATTGATCTCCTCGCTAGCTCGCAGTGGACTAAACGAATTGGGGGACATGCACCGCAAATCAGTGAGTAATTATTTAGTACCACACAGCGTGTCTAGTACCTACATAAAAGTCTTTGCATAAATATTTTATCTTGCTAGCTGCCTCGGAAAACGTTGTTTTGGCATTTAAATTAATTATTTGTCATTTAGAGGCATGAAAAATAGTTGAAGTCCTATTCTCAGACCAACCGAATGTATACTCAAAAGATTTCACAGAAAGCGGTCAAAACAGCGGAGGTGATATGTTACAAGTTCCGCGATAAGTCCAAATTACCGGAATAATAAGCTCCCTATAATATCTATCACTCCTCAGCCAATGTATACTTGTATAGTCCTCTAACAATCTGTGAAAATCTTGTCAATTCGGTTATCCTTCCCGAAGATATAATTTATGTTTTTAGAGCAATTTATCTCATCAATCCTGCGCCTCTCCCATCTGTGGTCTCCTCGGTATATGAAATTGAAGGATCAGAGAGTGGCCCTGTGTAGATAGATAGGCACCATACTGCACCCTTATCCACTGTGATATTTCCCCCACATAAAAATGTCTGTAGAGATTGACCGCCGTCATTACTAGAAGTCGATTGATCTTTAAGAAATCGTTATTAAATTCTTTATTTTCCATTCAATTAATGCGCAAGTACAATTAAAAAGAAAAATAAGAGTACAATTCACATTACGTGTGAAACGAAAGTGTTCATAAGTTTACGCTCATTCATAAAATGTTAAATAATGTAAAAGTCAACATTAAATTAATCGGGAATGAGGCCAAGTCATTGATATATAAACTATGGATTTCGGGTCAGCGCTTAAAAACTGTTCGAACCTACTGAAAGCCAAAACGCGAAAGAGTTCCAATCGCACTTAAGCAAAATTAGGCTATATGATAATGGTTTAAGACATAATTTACAATGTTTTAGTTTGTTTACAAAAATACACAATATGTACCCTCGTTTATATAGATATTCTCGGGATACTTTTTTCGTGAATTTTGTATTACACCCGGGATCCATAGATTTATATGCCAATGGGCTAAGTGGATGAAACCGGTCTCGGAATGCCTTTAACAGACGACCCAACATAGGCGCCACTCACTTTATCAGATTAAGATGTATAAGTTTTTCCGATTGTTGGTTCGATCTCTGAGGGTTTAATACTTTCTATTATCATTTATTGGTTTTATAGTTTCTTATTTCGTAAAGTTTCAACGGATCTATCAAATAGTTTTTCGCAGATATGCTTATTGCTTTTAGAATATGAAAAATATTCTTAAGTGAGAAATAGTAATATTTAACGTTTTCCGGGTCAGCTTGTCAAACACAAAATTTGATTACGATTAATGTCTGGTGCATTTTCGAACCATCACAGTTTGCAACTTATTTAACTAGGTATATTTCGATTGGATCGTCTGTTAAAAGCGTTAAAAAGAAATTGGTGAATTAAACTGAAACAAGTAATTTTATCTTGTTATTAAATAATAAATATTCTCTTGAGTAATGGAGATATCTTGTTTACAGTAAATATTGTCTTAAAACATCTTATCATTTTTTTTTTCATTTTGTTCATTATAGTTTTGGAACGAGCGATTAACAGGTTTCTATAACGATCGTAGATAAATCAAATGGCTAAAGGCTGCAATGCGCAGATATCTCAGGATTTTGTGCGCAGTATGGTAAAGCGTTAAATGCCATTGCATTGAAAATATCATACACTGCATCTGACACCTATCACTTCCTGGAATGCCGACAGAAGTGAAACCTCAAACAGAGGTGTCGGTTACGGTTACAGTGGCAATCGTTTTTTCCCATATCAAAACTGCCAAACGATGCCTATAGAAGTGTTAAATTAAAAAAAAAACTTACCTATACAAGAGGTCTTACGTGCGCTAACAAACAGCTCTGTGGCCAGTCTTTAGTTCTCACGGCAATCGTGAGCTATTACCATTTACCACAAGCTTCGGACGGATTGAAGGCTTTCGTGGATGGCGTGACGTCTGTGGAGGCTTTATTGTCGCTCTATTGTTTATGGTCCCGTCAATGTGAACGGAACAGGCATAGAAGAGTTTCTTCCCCTAAAATATGGCGTAACGGAAAACTCCAACAAACTCAGTCCGATGGGGCGATAGTCGATACGCCCGCAAAACTGACACATTGCGCGAGTCGGTAGTTCAGTCTACTAAGTTTATTTCCAAAAAATGTTTTTGAGAAATAAATCGGCCAATCAGAAACCAATTGTGACACTACGGATATTTGGACAGATTGACCAAGTACAGTTTACTAATTTTGTTTACAAAAAATATTTTCGACAAGTGACACATTTGGTGAATCGGCTAATTAGAAAACAATTGTGACACCATGGATTTTTTTTGACAGATTGACTACAGTCCAGTTTACTAATTTTGTTTACAAAAAATATTTTTCAGAACTGACACATTTTGTGAATCGTCTAACCAGAAACCGATTGTGACACCGTGGATTTTTTTGGCAGATTGACTAAGTCCAGTTTACTAATTTTGTTTACAAAAAATATTTTCGAGAAGTGACACATTTCGTGAATCGGCTAATTAGGAAACAATTGTGACACCATGGATTTTTTTGACAGATTGACTACAGTCCAGTTTACTAAGTTTGTTTACAAAAAATATTTTTCAGAACTGATACATTTTGTGAATCGGCTAACCAGAAACCGATTGTGACACCGTGGATTTTTTGACAGATTGACTAGGTTCAGTTTACTAAGTTTGTTATACAAAAAATATAAGAAGAGAATAGGTATCTCAGTTCTCAATACTCAGCACGATTTAATTTGCGCGTGATTATTTGTCAATGGACGCTGTCCGAAAAGTCAATGCCCGTAAACCATTAGATGTTAGATGAGATCGCATTTAAACGTAAACTTAGGTACACTAAATATTAAAAAAAAGGCGTGTGGCACTCGGAGACTGCCGCGGTAAAGCTATTGCATAGAATTTAAAGTTATTTTTAGTTTTGCCATCAATAGAAAAGTAGAACTTTTGGTACCAGGCTAGCATGAAAGCAGGGAGCGCAACTCCACAACTTTTTAGTTTTAAGTTTGCCATCTATCGAAAAAAGTCATTAAAAAGTTCTGCTATTTTTCGATAGATGGCAAACTAAAAACTAAAAAGTTGTGGAGTTGCGCTAGGAGTGCCAGGTTATTTTCGTTACGGAATTTCTAGATTCGGTCTGCACCGTCAAAGCCCGCGATAGAAGCTATGCAATAGCTTAAAAATACTCATCAAAAACACACTAAGTAGGCTGTGAAAATAATATACCTAATAAATGAAATCATATTAAAACGTATACATTAATTATTATTTATCCTATACCTTTAAACGAGCAATTCTTGTATATATATTTCTATATAATCTGGATCTCGGAAACGGCTGAAACGATTTTCATGAAATTTAGTATACAGGGGGTTTATGGGGCGATAAATCGATCTAGCTAGGATTTATTTTTAGAAAATGTAGAATTTACCAAAAAAAAATATAACTACTGCTGCCATCTATTGGCCACCGAGCGAAGCTCGGTCACCCAGATATTTTCATATTAAACGCACAATACGCAATCGTGTATTTCATTACAAGAGTAAACAATAGTTTTTCATCATTCTCGTGCGTCACGGAATGTTTTTCTTTTTTTAATATTCTTTCTTTCTTCCGTGGAACGCAATTTTCTCGGACTCATGATGTATCACGTCAGTTCATTACGTTTCTTTATTGGATCCAAAGATTTAAATCGCTAGATGGGCCCTAAGCCTACATTGCGCACATCAAAAACGTCCACAAAAATGTTGAGTGAGTGCTCTCAACATGCTATAGTTTCACTAATGTGTCAAAGAGAGTGACAACGTGTCACACAAGACAAAAACGTGGACGTTTTTGGAGGTTCAGGGCCCATCTAGCGATTTAAATCTTTGATTGGATCGCATAAGAACGGGCAAGCCCGATTATTTATTACGACTTCTTTAATATAATGATTTTTTCATAAATAAGACGACAACCCTGGTACAGTTTGTGTCTAAGTCCAAGGCCCTGGATTCAATTCCCGGCACAGACAGTTTTCCATTTTTGGGATAAGTAGGTACCTATATTATGTGCTATATCTCCATGAAATTCTTCTAATTAACATAATTTATAATTAACATAATTTTTTTTCCTTTTCAATAGTTTTTTTTTTTATATTTTTGTAAATATATTTCATCATCCATTCCATCATGTTAGTGTAAGTGGCACTGCCGTTCTAATATGATATAAAATAAATAAATAAATAAATAAATAATAGGGTAGATGACCAAACCAACAAGTTAGCTGTGAATATTAATTGTTGAACACGATTATTTGTTAATTCAATTCAATAAAAGGAATTACGGAAACGCAACAGGCTTTGTTTATGAGAATATACTGTTGACTGTTGGCTATCCTAATGATAAATAAATAAATAAATATAATATCGCGAACGCTTCAAATAACTTGTTCTTGACATTTTGCAGCTTAGAAATAGATACTTTTGTCATAGACTAGATAGGTACTTATTATTGTCTGGAAGATTATTATTTACCTACTAACAAATTATTATCATTTAAATACACGTAAGCAGTCCAAGAGGGAACCCTAGACTTCAAAAGTGCGGCAAAAAATACTTTGCCTAAATTGGCAAACTCAAGCCGTCGCGGTCGCTACACAATTTTTTACGCACACTAGCATCCGCGCACCATACGAATTTCAAATTGACACACCCTACAAGAGAAAATTGCCGCACTCACGGAGTTGTCGTTGTTATTTTTTTTAAGTACACCCATTGTTTACGGATTACACGAAGAGTTGTTGGTTCCCGTGGTATTGAAAAAATGTTAAATTCGCCGCTATCAAAGAAGCGTCTACCGGTCAACAGTTGGAGATATTTAAAGACTAAGCACTGTACTTACTTGAATGTCTTCAGTAATTTTTTTTTTAAAGAAAAAATGTAAACAATCGTCAAAACGGTACAAACATAAAAACTTTAGATAGATAATAATAGATGCCAGTGCTATAAATCGTAAAGAGTACAAGCAAGGCCTGCTAGAGTAATTATTTATAAATAATCAGTTGGTATATTATATTTTGTAAATATTAAAATTTAATTTTACCAATCATTCGATATTCTCGTATATAAAAGTTTTTGTAACAAAACTCCTCCATCAACTACATATATATATTCTATTAACTAGATAGATAGATATATTCAGCAGATCTGAGAGACAGATCAGTTACTTATAAATAAAAGCGGTCCAACCAGTAGGCACTAAAACACTAAAACAATGATGGCCTCATCTTTAAACTATTCAGTAACAAGGACTGCAATAAGTAACTCTAGCACAAAACTGCTCCTACTTTTTTGTAACATACAAAAGGTATAAAACTAAACATCGAAGTACGTGTCACATCTACACAAATAGAATTAATCTATGTCGGAATAGGTGCGTTTACCGAGAAGCAGTGACATCAGCGAGGGAGAATCCGTGAGTGGGACCGCGGTGCCAGCAAATAGGTTATTTTTGCGCTATAAATCTGTCACAGGTATTTGATGTTTGTTTTCTGTGAAGTGCTCTTGATGTTTAATCTCGGATGGGTCTCCTTTTTGAGTGAATCGTCTGTTCTTTTTAATCTTTGATGAATTAATGATATTGCTGATAGGGTAGCAATTTGCAAATAATCGACGACCTCAGTGGTTGAGTGGTTAGCGTGCCGGTTTTCTCTGAGGTCCCGGGTTCGATCGCCGGTCGGGGCAATGTAAAAATAAGTTTTCTACTTTGTCTCGGGTCTGGGTGTTGAGGTGCCTTCGTTGTTTCTGATTTCCTTAACACAAGTGCATAAGCTACTTACTAAAGGATCGGAGCAATGTATGTGATGTTGTCCACTATTTGTATTTATTTATTTATTAAAAAAAAAATCTTGTATCCCGTATTCCTTAATAAGTACAACTTTGTTGTCTTCAAGTAAATTGTGAATCTGATTAAAAATTCACCGCCCTGGCGCAGTGATGCACGCTCGATTACGAATGGGAGGTCGGTTCGATTCCCGCCTCGGGCCACTTTAGAATTTTATAATTTCAAAATAGGCTCTGGTCTGATCTGATGGGAGGCTTTGGCCATGGCTATAGTTACCACCCTACTGGCAAAGATGCACCGCCGAGCGATTAGAAACCAGAATGATTGAGTTTACTTCTAAGTACCTACCCCTTCGAAGTTAGTACGATATTATCTTCGGCGGCATCATCACTTACCATCAGGTGATATCGCCGTCACGTAGTAACTTATAGAGAGGAAAAAAAAACATAAATATTAATTTAATAAATCTGTAAGGATTCAGAAATTCTGATAAATATAAAAAGTGCTGACTTTGAGATCGAAATTAAAATTGAACAGTGAAGACCACCAGACCTACGGCAGACCATCGAAAAGTTTGGCCAACATATATTTGCGTTAGTAAATAATTAATTACGGCCATAGCTAACCACCATTTAATTACCATGAGTTCAAGTATAATATATTACCTACAATCTCATTCGTAAAAGCAGTCAGCTAACTGCTATAGTTAGATTAGAGGTTAATTTTAACCGCTCGTGATTTCAAGCGCAGTGAGTGACCGCTTATAAATCGGTTCTTTGTCAGTCTGTCAGTGTCTCTAAATGATATGAGATCTGTTACATTAAGATACCATTACATCATGAACTTATAATAAAATTATTAATTATATATTAGAGTAGGTAAGTAAGTAGGTATATCTGTTCTGTTCGTTTACGAATAAAACTTATGGATACGATGTTTTTTTCATATTAATTATTTATTTATTTCTCGTCCTGCACCTGAAGCCATACGTCATTTTGCGATACGATTTTGCTATATTGCCTAACATTTAATTTGTCTTTCTCGTCTCATCAATCTTAATATATATAAATCTCGTGTCACAATGTTTGTCCTCAATGGACTCCTAAACTACTGAACCGATTTAGTTCAAACTTCGTGAATTTCTGTATTTGGTCCAACTTAAAAGATAGAATAGTTTTTATCCCACGTGGACGAAGTCGCGGGCATCAGCTAGTCTTTTTATAAAATAATCTTTTGTATAAAAAAATCGAAAAAACTATATATATATATATATATATATATTCATTATTCAACTACCAAAACTAAGTTTTTAAAAACATGTTATTGTAGGCAAGTAAAGCACTTCGTTCTGATTTTACTTCTATGATTAGGCATGGTGACCTTTATGGTTATGACCATAGTGATTTTATAGACCGTTATTTTAATTTTTTGGCGTCCCGTACCGTCTGTCCGTCCGTCTGTTAACAGACTGTATCTCTTTAACCGTGATAGTTACAGACTTGAAATTTTCATAGATGGTGGTATATTTCCCTTTTGCAAAACAACAAATGCTAAAAAGATAATAATAAAATAAATATTTGAAGGCCCCCATTTAACAAACATGTCAATTTTACTCGGTTTTGTATTTGGCGAGCAGAGGTTTTTAGTCTACTATATAAAAATAAGTCGGGTTTTCCTTCCTGACGCTATAACTCCAGAACGCACGAACCGATTTCCACGGTTTTGCATTCGTTTGAAAAGTCTCGGGCTCCGTGAGGTTTATAGCAAAGAAAATTCAGGAAAAATTTCAACAGAAAAGCGGGAAAATCTTTTTAGCGGGAAAGCCATCTGGTGGTGAAACGGAGTTCGCTAGGTTTACTAGTTTTCTATAATTACTATTAATAATAATTGGACTTGATAGGATACACGGAACCCTCAGTGCGCGAGCGCGACTCGCACTTGTCCAATTTTTTGCAACCCAAAAGGCAAAGACCTTCATCTATACGTCTTTAGCGAAACAACCAGAGCGGATATAAAATAAAACAAAAATTCGCAACCTTCACTTTAAGTTAATTAAACTTAGCGCTTAATAAGGCTATAATAAACCTTATTATCTACGGAGGAAGGCCCATAATTCATTTTCATTTTATATGAGTAGTATGTGTTTCGCCGGTTCTGCCCCACTGGCCCACCCTCCAACCCCCCACCGCCGGCGCTCCCCCCGTCGCTTCGTGCTTGGCTAACTTACCAAAACTAAAAAAAAAAAAAAAAAAAAAAAAAAAAAAGAGGTTTAGCCCCCCATTTGAATCGTTTGCGAGCACTCCCGGAGTCGTATCTATCGTAGTTTCAGAGATAGCTTTTTTTAAGCAAACGTCCTAGTTCGTTAACTAATCGCTTAATTAATCGAACGCTAATCACCTCACCTCATGGACAATCGACATGGTCTCGAGGCTCGAACACCGCTAATGACAGGCTCATTACTAATCACCTTAAACGAGTGCAGGGTGCGTTCAAAGGAACTTTCTTACAGATCATATTCTGCCGGATTCATCGCTGCCAACAGCACGCTATATTTATTTACCGACGATTGCTCTTTGGGAAAGTCTAAGCGTCATCGGCCGCCGCATACGGACTATGTCATCTTTGTTCATACAAAATTACAAAAATGCCTTTGAACACCCTGCACACGGTAACGCTGGTGGCTGCCGCTCCCTACAAATCATTGCTACTCACTTCTTGTGCTGCGCACTGCTCACTCAGCATGGGTTACAAAAAATATCACCCAGCGACCGCATGTGTCGACCACCGACCACAAGTGGGTTAATACGAAAGAGACACTAACCCCAAACAAAAACAAAATAACATAAATATCATAGTATTACAACAAGATACCTACCCATTTGACAATTGACTAGAGCGTGTCCACCTTTACCATAATAAAAAACAATAAAGATCTATCAACGTACTACCTTGCGATAACGTAGTAATACACTGTAAAAAATCAAAAAATCAAAAACAATGCCTATGTTGTTAAAAATTGACAAAACATTCTCCACCCTGTAATCCTTCCCTTTACCCTATAAATTTCAAATCTAAATAAACTGTTAAACAAACTTGAAAAGAAATATGAGAACCACATAATATAAAGAAAGTAACAAAACAGCCAAAACAAATCTAGACACGGGTAAGATCCATATTACTTACACTAAAAACAAATATCTGTTTAGAACGGCAAATATCCATTTTTTGCAAATTATGTGCAAATGATATAAAATATTTTAAATGGTGATACTGAAAATTTTAAAAGAATTTACAAACTGAAGAACGATAAAAGTCCAGGACCAGATAATAGGTACATGATGCAATGCAACAAATATATCAAAAGTATTGATTATGCAAAAGCATTCGACTCTATCTCGCTTGAAAGCATTTGGAACGTCCTACAAAACTTTGAATTCCCGCAAATATACTTGAAAATAATTAAAAATACTTATGAAAACAACAAAAGTATATTTGTAAAACCGTCTAGTTATGTTATAGTTATGTTGAGAATATAGAGACAACAATTGTATTTCTTATTTTATTTTATTTTTGTATGTATGCAAGTACAAAAAAAAAAAAAGGTTAAATGAAGTTAAGTTTAAAAGACAGTATACTCGTAGTTTGCTTAAACTGTAATGGCAAATTTACTATTTTTTGCATAAAAATTAACATGTACCTAATGAAACCTACTACATACTATTAGAATTGCTAAAGTTATCAATTCAGACCAAACTATTTTTTAGGTTTATGTTTATTTTGTTCAATATAAATTCGTTATAAATTTTAGAATTACAAGTACCAATATTAATATAATCTAATTTTTTTTTTTTTTTATAACTCAAATTTTTCTCTCATTCTATTCAAAATATTTAAACCACCTCCTACGAGAGCCTTACACATTATACATACATATAACACATACAAATTCATAGGTCAAAACAAATTCTGCGACAAGTGACATTTGTTTATCACAGAGTAAAGAAATCATTGTCTCTATGCTCTAGGATGCTTTGCGATGGCGCTCCCTGGCACAGTTGTTTTAACAAACGGATTATTGTAGCAACAACAGATATAAATATATATTTTTCCTACACTTTCTCTTTTGAAAAAACTCTATGTATCTAAATTTCAAACATACAGACAGAATCTAAAATGGGTTCGCAGCAATATATTCTCATCTAAAATTATGTTTGGTATATCACCATTGTTGTTCTTTTACCACAATATAGTATGTTTTGATGAAATAAAATTTATCAAAAATTTTAACACAAAAAAAAAATACAGAATAACTTTAATTAAAAAAAAAATGAAAACTCTTTATCTTTCCAATGCATTTATAATTTTTAACTGATGAAAAATATTTTTATGAAATATAAAACTATTCATATGTAAAAAAAAAAAAGATTACACATAAAAAAGTTCACTTACTTTAACGTAACTCGAAAAAAAAAGTCATCTCTTGTTTTCAGAAAACTTAGATACTGACAACAATATATAAATTTATAAAACTGTTTCACGAGTTGAAAAAAAAAAAAAATGTATGTCACTAATCAAAATACAAAAAATAATATGTTCACGCAATTCTCTTTTCTGGTATTTCAAAATGAGTGAATTTCTTGTTTGATGTGTGTATTTTTTTTTTAATTTAGAATAGTTTTATAAATTCATATACACTTTTATCTATTGTTTTCATTTTTTATTTTTGTCTAGTTTCAACTCGAGGAATATTTTCAACTCGAGGAATATTTTTATAAATTTATATATTGTTGTAGATTCATTAAATATACTTTCAAAACATTCAATTAATTTTTCAGATTTTTTTTATACTCATATTTACTAAAGATATCAATAAAACACAATATATAGTTAAAACTATAATTATATTTCGAATATATGTATTTGTTTCGAGCAAACTTTCGCTGCACAGGTTTTTTTTTTTATTTTTTTATTATTGATAAATCATTAACAACTTGCCGCTTCCAGTGAGGCGACACTTGACTCCAAAAATTTTAATAAAACTTATAATAACATGCATTAAATATGAATTTACAATATGAAAAATCTTGTTGACCAATTTTATATTACATTATTAATATTATCCAATATTAAATCGCAGTTGCTCCGTTTGCTTTCGCTGCAATCCGAAGTGCTTTTTCTCCAAAAGCTAGCAGGTGAGAACGGCAGCTGTCATGTCCAATCGCTATGCGAAGACTCTCTTTAGTCAGTTGGAAGCCCAACCTGAATTCACAGTCCATGCGATGTTCGCTGCACAGGTTTATGAAGTGTGTAAGTATCTTATGACTGCCACCATTTTCTAACATTTTTTTTAGACATTTTTACTTCTCATAGTATTTGAAAATTTCTCTTTGCTACTGAATCCAGTAGGATGTTTTGAATCATAATATTATATTGTTTATTTCTAATAAGGAGTCCATTTTTCCCAATCTATTTTCTTCTTAATCTTTGTCATATGCTTATCACCACTAGAATTAGGTGTGAATAAGGTGTCTTGATTTGATTTATAGTTACCTTCAAGCTTATTCAATTGAAGTTGATGAATAAACTCAGATCTTTTAGGATTACCGATGTAAGACAACGGTATTTTAATTGAATTTAAAGCTTCTGCAAATTTTTCCCAACCTATAGGATCACTTCTTTTAAGTGATCTCAGGGAGTCATTTATTAGATCAACAATATTACTTCCAGAAACTTTTTCATTATTTATTATAACTGTACCTTCATCATCCCAGTCAATTGTATTTTTACTCAAAGAGATCAAGTTCAGTAACAACTCACCCTTTTTCAAATATGACTTAGGTATTAAACTTAATATTTCAGTTGAAGTGTAACGTGTCCGATTATTATTTAATATATTTTGTTCTTTTACTTCATGTGATGGTATTTCAGTCAAACCTAAGTTTTCATTTTTCGTTTTACTATTTTCATATTCCATATTATTAATGCTTTCAGTTATAATCGGTAATTTAATAGGTTGACGATCCTCATGGGTAAAATGTAGGTATCTTCGTAAAATTTGTAGATATAAAATACACTTTTTAGTATCTTCAATGTTACTTTTTAAGATCTTTTGCATTTCTGCATCTAATCGAGACATAGGATTTTCAACATTAGTTTGTTGTTTAAATTTTTCTATGACACTTGGTTCGACTAACAACATTTTCTTAGCATTTTCCATCTTAAACTGAAGATGAAACTAGTTCACTTAAAATAGATCCCAATATTAAAGGTAAAAATGCTCCTCCCTTTTGTATTAGTATATTTTTTCTTATTTTATTTTTTCCTTTACGAACCAAGTTGCGTAGTATTTTTTTATATTTTTGTAACTTTTTCTTGTTCCTATCTTCTATTGGAACTTTACCTTGTAAAACGTTATGAATACATTCACAAATGCAATGTATTTCTTCTTCGTCACAAGATTTCAATAAAGCTTTTCTATATTTAGGTTTAAGTGTATGTAATGCATTTAGTAGCTCTTTATGGGTCTTTAAGCGTTGATGCATTGTTTGTGACTGATACAAATTTGATGATTCTTTAAATATCTGCAATTATGGTAAAAGGATGAATAAAATAAAACATTGTGACGTGGATTTCGTAAAATGTTTTTAACAAGAATGAATCATTCAGTAGATATTTGAGGTAGATAAGTTATCGTTATGAACAAGAAGTTAATGAGTGCAATTACTCATTAAATGTCAACTTTTACCGATGTTGCAATTTCATAGAAATATTTAAAGTACAATCTACCAACTGTTTTCATTTAATCACCACATCGTTAATTAAAACTAGATTGAGAAGTAAAAATGTCTAAAAAAGATGTTAGAAAATGGTGGCAGTCATAAGATACTTACACACTTCATAAACCTGTGCAGCGAACATCGCATGGACTGTGAATTCAGGTTGGGCTTCCAACTGACTAAAGAGAGTCTTCGCATAGCGATTGGACATGACAGCTGCCGTTCTCACCTGCTAGCTTTTGGAGAAAAAGCACTTCGGATTGCAGCGAAAGCAAACGGAGAAACTGCGATTTAATATTGGATAATATTAATAATGTAATATAATATTGGTCAACAAGATTTTTCATATTGTAAATTCATATTTAATGCATGTTATTATAAGTTTTATTAAAACTTTTGGAGTCAAGTGTCGCCTCACTGGAAGCGGCAAGTTGTTAATGATTTATCAATAATAAAAAAAAAAAAAAAAAACCTGTGCAGCGAAAGTTTGCTCGAAACAAATACATATATTCGAAATATAATTATAGTTTTAACTATATATTGTGTTTTATTGATATCTTTAGTAAATATGAGTATAAAAAAAATCTGAAAAATTAATTGAATGTTTTGAAAGTATATTTAATGAATCTACAACAATATATAAATTTATAAAAATATTCCTCGAGTTGAAAGGAAATTATCACTAGACAAAAATAAAAAATGAAAACAATAGATAAAAGTGTATATGAATTTATAAAACTATTCTAAATTAAAAAAAAATACACACATCAAACAAGAAATTCACTCATTTTGAAATACCAGAAAAGAGAATTGCGTGAACATATTATTTTTTGTATTTTGATTAGTGACATACATTTTTTTTTTCAACTCGTGAAACAGTTTTATAAATTTATATATTGTTGTCAGTATCTAAGTTTTCTGAAAACAAGAGATGACTTTTTTTTTCGAGTTACGTTAAAGTAAGTGAACTTTTTTATGTGTAATCTTTTTTTTTTTTTTTTACATATGAATAGTTTTATATTTCATAAAAATATTTTTCATCAGTTAAAAATTATAAATGCATTGGAAAGATAAAGAGTTTTCATTTTTTTTTTTAATTAAAGTTATTCTGTATTTTTTTTTGTGTTAAAATTTTTGATAAATTTTATTTCATCAAAACATACTATATTGTGGTAAAAGAACAACAATGGTGATATACCAAACATAATTTTAGATGAGAATATATTGCTGCGAACCCATTTTAGATTCTGTCTGTATGTTTGAAATTTAGATACATAGAGTTTTTTCAAAAGAGAAAGTGTAGGAAAAATATATATTTATATCTGTTGTTGCTACAATAATCCGTTTGTTAAAACAACTGTGCCAGGGAGCGCCATCGCAAAGCATCCTAGAGCATAGAGACAATGATTTCTTTACTCTGTGATAAACAAATGTCACTTGTCGCAGAATTTGTTTTGACCTATGAATTTGTATGTGTTATATGTATGTATAATGTGTAAGGCTCTCGTAGGAGGTGGTTTAAATATTTTGAATAGAATGAGAGAAAAATTTGAGTTATAAAAAAAAAAAAAAATTAGATTATATTAATATTGGTACTTGTAATTCTAAAATTTATAACGAATTTATATTGAACAAAATAAACATAAACCTAAAAAATAGTTTGGTCTGAATTGATAACTTTAGCAATTCTAATAGTATGTAGTAGGTTTCATTAGGTACATGTTAATTTTTATGCAAAAAATAGTAAATTTGCCATTACAGTTTAAGCAAACTACGAGTATACTGTCTTTTAAACTTAACTTCATTTAACCTTTTTTTTTTTTTTTTGTACTTGCATACATACAAAAATAAAATAAAATAAGAAATACAATTGTTGTCTCTATATTCTCAACATAACTATAACATAACTAGACGGTTTTACAAATATACTTTTGTTGTTTTCATAAGTATTTTTAATTATTTTCAAGTATATTTGCGGGAATTCAAAGTTTTGTAGGACGTTCCAAATGCTTTCAAGCGAGATAGAGTCGAATGCTTTTGCATAATCAATACTTTTGATATATTTGTTGCATTGCATCATGTACCTATTATCTGGTCCTGGACTTTTATCGTTCTTCAGTTTGTAAATTCTTTTAAAATTTTCAGTATCACCATTTAAAATATTTTATATCATTTGCACATAATTTGCAAAAAATGGATATTTGCCGTTCTAAACAGATATTTGTTTTTGTGGTTAAAGATCTTTATTTCTCAAAAGAATACAATTATTCACTTACTGAGAAACAATAGTTTTTAGCAAAAAGATAAATTAAATTTATAACTACCCTCGGCCTTCGGTTGCTCGACTTAGCCGCGTACCGCTCGGTCCGGCTGGTTCATAGATGCTTAATCGTTGCCACAGTGTAGCATGTAGCAGTAGATCAACATGAATTTAACATTGTAAATTTTTATCGTGAAGTACGTGTTGCTTTAACTTGGATTTGAAAATATGGAACGATTTTGCATTCTTGACCTCCATGGGAAGTGTATTATACTGTTGAACACCTTCAAATTTTACATTTCTTCTTCCAAGGCAGGTTCGTATGCGGGGAAGTAAAATATGGTCTTCTCGCCCCCTACGACAGGCTCGACTCTGCACTTGGTGTGGTTGTGGTCTGTTTTTAGTGTAAGTAATATGGATCTTACCCGTGTCTAGATTTGTTTTGGCTGTTTTGTTACTTTCTTTATATTATGTGGTTCTCATATTTCTTTTCAAGTTTGTTTAACAGTTTATTTAGATTTGAAATTTATAGGGTAAAGGGAAGGTTTACAGGGTGGAGAATGTTTTGTCAATTTTTAACAACATAGGCATTGTTTTTGATTTTTTGATTTTTTACAGTGTATTACTACGTTATCGCAAGGTAGTACGTTGATAGATCTTTATTGTTTTTTATTATGGTAAAGGTGGACACGCTCTAGTCAATTGTCAAATGGGTAGGTATCTTGTTGTAATACTATGATATTTATGTTATTTTGTTTTTGTTTGGGGTTAGTGTCTCTTTCGTATTAACCCACTTGTGGTCGGTGGTCGACACATGCGGTCGCTGGGTGATATTTTTTGTAACCCATGCTGAGTGAGCAGTGCGCAGCACAAGAAGTGAGTAGCAATGATTTGTAGGGAGCGGCAGCCACCAGCGTTACCGTGTGCAGGGTGTTCAAAGGCATTTTTGTAATTTTGTATGAACAAAGATGACATAGTCCGTATGCGGCGGCCGATGACGCTTAGACTTTCCCAAAGAGCAATCGTCGGTAAATAAATATAGCGTGCTGTTGGCAGCGATGAATCCGGCAGAATATGATCTGTAAGAAAGTTCCTTTGAACGCACCCTGCACTCGTTTAAGGTGATTAGTAATGAGCCTGTCATTAGCGGTGTTCGAGCCTCGAGACCATGTCGATTGTCCATGAGGTGAGGTGATTAGCGTTCGATTAATTAAGCGATTAGTTAACGAACTAGGACGTTTGCTTAAAAAAAGCTATCTCTGAAACTACGATAGATACGACTCCGGGAGTGCTCGCAAACGATTCAAATGGGGGGCTAAACCTTTTTTTTTTTTTTTTTTTTTTTTTTTTTTTAGTTTTGGTAAGTTAGCCAAGCACGAAGCGACGGGGGGAGCGCCGGCGGTGGGGGGTTGGAGGGTGGGCCAGTGGGGCAGAACCGGCGAAACACATACTACTTATATGCTTTTATTACCACACGGTGCTGTTTTTTTCCTAATTCTATTGTGTTTAAATAAATTAATTTCGAATTTATAACTATACACGAGTTAATTCAAACTTGAGAGAGTTCTTGAGGATTGGCAGACTTCACATGGGTTCTTTTGAGACATATTTATTAATCTCATACTAGGTTTGATCATCATTTTTCGTATTACTTTAAAAATTGTAAGATGATGCAGGCCTAGGAATCAAACTTCAGACCCAACTAATAGATACTAAAATCCTTTGCATTGCTATTTTTCCCTTAGAATGGCATTTAAATGAAAAACCTTTTAGTTTCAATGTTCAAAATGCAAGGTTTCCGTGTTTTCACTGAGTCGCATTTGCACACGGAAACTCTAAATGATAAAGTGGCTAGTGATGTCCCTTTATTTTTGAATTTTAGTTGTCGATAAAACTTTTTGGCTTCATCAAGTACCTAAAGTAAAGTTACAGTAAACTACTCCATACAGCAAAATAAAATTAAATGAAAACTGTTTAATTTCGAGTAATAACATGTAAATATTTAACAGATCAAGCCTATATCAATTACTTGAATGCGGTAAAGCGAATCAATGGATTGAATTTATTTGGGTTAGTTAAGCTAAGTTAGTCCAATACATTAATCCAATAAATTATTGGAAATCAGACTTTAAAGGTTAGAAGTCTCTCCGTTGTTCCTCAGAAGTCAGAAGGCATGCTAAGCCGGCGATCATAATATGTACCCAACACATTATAATATCATAATCATATCGTAATATGTATACCCAGTAAACACTAATATGTACCCAATAGTTAAACAATCTTAATTCGAAATTGAGCTTTGATCTATGTGAAGTACCTAGATATAATTTTTAATATAATTTTAAATTTTTAACCCGCCAATAGAAAAAAAATAGAAGTATCGATAACTGTGACTTATGACAGTGTTATGAACATCCCTGTTTCCGAGTGCCGTTTATCGGCGGCGACAGGTGCCGCGCTCTCGTGTGACAAACAAACAGACAAAACTACATTATATGATAGCTTTTTGCCACTTCCCCGCTGGTTATCTCGCTAGCTTCAACAATAAGAACACTATTTTACATATATTCAAATCCTTATTTACATCCGTTTTCGTATCCGTGGTAATTTAAATTTTATCTGCCTACCCTCCTGGCGAAGTTGACACACTGTCGGATTTTAGCGGGTCCTGGGTTCAATTCCAACCAACTCAGAAGTCTTCAGCCGCTGCTGGGTACTACCCTACCCCCAAAGACGCACCGTCAAGCGATGTAGCGTTCCGGTGCTATACTGTGTAGCAACCGTCAAGGGTTACCGACCTCCGCTGCATTGTCACCAACTCTCTTGTAGTATAATGTTTAAAGACTTAGGTAGTGCTTAGTGGTGAAAATAACACCACACCACAAAAACACATTTATATGACAGCGCCATCAAAAACCGTCTTAAAATTAATAACTTCATCAAAAAGTCACTCAATCAGCGATAAACGATAATACTCTTCGGTTTCAACATTCCATTGACAAAAAAGCAAAAAACTTAAAAATGGAACGCGACAAAAACTGGATTAAATAACACACAAAGGGCCGGTTCCGTTACAAACTGTTTGACATATAACTACGGCGATACAATAAATATAAGAAAAAAAAAGGTATAAAGAACGATTTCCCGTACAGAAAAACGAATAAAACTTGTCGCTTTCTATAATTATGTACCTTAGGAGTTAAGCGTTCACATTACAAGGGAAAGGGCACTAGAGTTACTTTTAGTTTTTGTTTATAACACATCTTTATACAAACTGGTCAAATGCGAGTCGAGCCCGCGCGTTGAGGGTTCCGTACTATATCAAGACCAATTAATTAAGAATGCACTGACCTACGTTTTCTCCATACATTTAAAATACCAAATAATTTGTAATTCGTGCATATTTCGAACATGTTGTGGTGTTATTCGGATTCATATAGTAATAATCTATGCTCCTGGCCATATTTGGTTCGGAAATACTTCTTTAAAACGAAAAAATAATAAATTTTGATCAAAATTTTTATGACTTTGATCGAGTTCCGTAATACCAAAAATTATGAATGAAAACTTGTAACTTTCTTTATTAACTGGTGTTTTTCTTTATCTGGACAATAAAAACTGTGCTCCTGAACTAATGCGACGTGAGATAGTGTTGTTTTAATTACAAAATAAATAAGCAGAAAACATGTCCTCTTTTACATGAAAATAAACAAAACTAAATTCGTTTACAATTTCGTTTAACAAAAGTATTTCGGAACCAGGTATGGCCAGGAGCATAGATAATTACTATATGAACCCGAATAACACCACAACATGATCGGAATTTGCACGAATTACAAATGATTTTGGTATTACGTTTGTATGGGAGACATCGTGGGTTAGTGGACTCTTAATATAAACATTTCTGCCCGCCAAAATAAAAGAACGAGCAAATCACGTTTGCTGCACGGAATTCATTTTATTCTGGTTCTAAATAAAACATCTGTGAAAATTTCAATCGTCTTTCATGGTTCATGAGCTGCAACCCATTGCGGACGGACAGTGGAGTCTTAGTTATAAATAGTCGTTTTTTACCCTTCGAGTGCGGAACCCTGAAAAATTAATATGTAACTTGTAAGTATTATGTATAATCAGAATTCGCAAAAAAGTGCTACATTGTAATTTGGAGCTGATGAAAAAGTACTCGTTTCTCAAAAGAATGCTCGATTGCATCTTAAACTACCAAAAAAATCTCGCTACAAAATTTCGCTTCTCGAACAGCATTTTTCTCGGAAAACCGGCATAATAAACCACCTGTTATTTTATGGCGGTTCCCAATATTCGATCTATCCACGGTTTGTCTTACTAGAGATAGAAATTTGACATAACTTTTATGGACCTTATGTCAAATTTCTATCTCTGGTATGTCAAACTATCGAAAGATCGAATATTGGGAACCGCCATTAATCAGATAAGTAAGTTATCCACGACAGAGACGCGCGAAATAACAGCGGGATTGCTGATACACGTTGAGTACTTAGCCAACAGGAAAGGAAGGCGATCCGAATTCAGTGACTACATTCGCTAAATGGCAACGAATTTCCGAACATGAGTGAAGAGCAGCCGCTGTTGTCATATTACATGACAAATTTCGATTCGATGTGCTCAAATGGAATTACTCGTAAATTAAAAAACGTGAGACATGAGAATACAGTTTTTCGCGCGTAAAATCGCGTGATCAATTCAGCAGTCGTACATGCTATTCTGTGCAAATAAATTCAATTCGATTTGCGATGTGCGATTTTATAAGATTGCTTTTGCACAGAGGTCTTCTATTACGCAGAGGTCGCGTGACAGAGGTCGCTAAATTAATGATCATTTTTGTAATATTTTTTTTAATTTCGTTTCATTTCTATCTTTTTAGCGTACTGCGTATCGCAATTCGCAAAATGCCCTGTCTAGAGGTGCTGATGTTTATCATATTGCTGTTCAACTGCAAATCAGGAGGTCACATAATGGGTTTTTCTATCAGGAACTTCTTAGTAATAGCCTGTGCAGATTTAATATGGCGGTGTTACACCCCCGTTCCTCGGAGCCCTTGTGCAGTGTACTATCGGATTATGAGAGAGAGGGAATAGAGAACGCACTATAAAACGTCCCGCTCTGATCTGATGCAATATCTCGTCGCTGCCGGATCAGTATTGAGGACAATGCAAAATTATGGGACGCATTGCAACCCACAGCAGAATATCTTGCTCGTCCCGCCTCGTCGTTTCTTAGCTATAAAAAGTAGTACTCCGTTCCCCTCTCGCTGGCGCTGTACTTAACGAGGATAACTAATAGTGATAACAGACAAAGATACCAGTACATAGCATACCATGCGACCATCCGCCATATTGTATTGCACTGGTTTATCTGATACGCCCATATGCGCCGCGTGATTTGATACTGTACGTTACGCAAATGCCCCACTGCGCTGATCTAATGGTTACCATGTCACACTGTGGTTTACGAAGATTCGATTCTCTGCTGTGGGCAAAATTAAAAGAACATATTTTACTCGACTCGGAGATTCGTGTACGCTGCTACAATATAATACCGAAGAACAATATCCCACCAAAAACATAAATGTAAAAAAAGGAGAGCCAAGTTCAATATAAAAATTATGCTTGGCTTTCGGCTTCGCCGCAAAAAGAATGGAGATCTAAATGAGTGCCAAGTTCGATGTAAAATCGAAATTTGTATTTATAGGAACAAAAAAACAATATGAACAATTATCAAACTTCTTCTCTTTACTTTACTTCTTCTTTACTTTATTGGATACCTATTTACTTCTTTGCTTTATTGGATACCTATAACAATTGCTGTTATTCAAAAATGTGAGATGTTAAAATAAATTAAATTTGGGCTTCTATATGTTCTTATGGATATAATTAAACGCACGTAGTTTTATGTGTTTACGTTAAAGAGGTTTTGAGTTATAGAAGGGTCAAAAGTGGCACCAAGTGGTTCGTGTAATATTACACTTGGCGCTGGCTAGCCAGTTCCTTTGCTTGAACTTGGCTTGACACGCTGCCGCGTGTCTAGATTATCTTGACTTATACCTACTTTGGACATGTTTAAAGTAGATATTAGGTAGCTGTCAATAAAATCTAGAATTATAGATATTTAGAATGAGGCTTTCGTGTGCTCACGAGATATTATAAGGTATGTGTTATGTCATGTAAGGAACATGTTAAAAACTGAAAGTGCTGAGTTTCTTGCCCGTTCTTCTCGTTGCAAAATTGCTCTCCGAACTTGGTGGTAGAGTTTTGACTTTTCATAAGAGCTTGTAAACCTGTTAGGCCTAAGTATGTGGAGAACTTAAGATTTTCATTTTCATAAATCTCAAGTAACTTTTAAAAGTAGCCAAAATGTGCCCAATTTCAGCAGATAACTTTGATTGTATAGACTTTATAATTGTAGTTCAAGAAAAATATCCTCGTAGAACTATAGATATTAATATGTCCTATTATTAGGACATGAGGCATCCTATACCTGTAGCTGTTTCCGCATTTTATTACCCCACGGGCAGCGAGTAGCGACTGTTTAACAACAGTGTCTTACTACGGAGTTAAATTCTAGTTTTCATCTTTCAATGGTGCTTTTAATAATGGTATTTTTATGTTACTGATCTTATGTGCGAGAATACCAACACTTGGTTTGTTGTCATTCAATATTAATCACTATAAAATTCCTCCACAACAGATGCGCAGAAGTATTCCATGCCAATTAAAGATTCGAGATTGTAACTCATAAGTGAAACACAAGTTGCTACAAGCGCAGTTGTCTCGAACAAAAAGTAGCAAGGTGATCGTTCAGTGGCCGTCCTGTTTATGGGACACCGCAGCTGCTGTGGCCTGCATCTGTCCGTCCGTCCGATTTTAATCTGTTCCGTGTACTTACTATGTTGCTCAATACCCTATCATTTTAAAAATGACAGTTTTCTCATTGCTCCACTGATATCGACAACCTCGCTTTACACTCTATCAGTTAGTACTTACTACTCGTACTTGACACCTGTTAAGTGATGATGCAGTCAAAGGTGTTATCGTACTAACTTGGAAGGGGTATGAAAGAACGAAGAGAAAAAAAGAAAGGAAAAAGCGTTTCTTTCTTTAAATAACTACGAGTAAGTGTGCACACTGAGTTTTTTATTCCGAATTTACATTTTAAATTTTCCTACAACATAAAATAACTTAGAAGTACTGAAGTTAGAACACCCATATGGACTCAAGTTCAATATTGACTGTTCTTCGGGTAAACTTTAGCTTTAAAATTTGACGACAGCTCAAATTCAAAGGGATGTTAGAATAACAAACTTAGCCTAAACTGAACGAAGATTTTGTTTAACTTTCGCATCGACATCTCGACTTTATCGCAACGGGATAAAGTTTATAATACCTTTTGAAGTTTTTATTACTATCAGAGCATATCAATTACGATCTTTATGTGTTTATTTATAAAGCTTAAAATAGTTTGAACAGGTAGATTTTCAGGTGCGATAATAGTATGAACCTAATTATAGGTCACTTATCTTATACCTTTAAACGAGCAATTCTTGTAATATATATTTCTATATAATCTGGATCTCGGAAACGGCTCGAACGATTTTCATGAAATTTAGTATGCAGGGGGTTTTGGGGGCAATAAATCGATCTAGCTAGGATTCATTTTTAGAAAATGTCGAATTTACCAATAAAAATAAAATATGACTACTGCTGCCATCTATTGGCCACCGAGCGAAGCTTGGTCACCCAGATATTATAAATATTAAATACTATTTGAATGGATACGGAACCCTCAATACTTGGCAGCACCTTTAATTGAAGTGCACTGTTATCACTCTCCTTATCTTATTACATCGACGTGAAGCATTTTAATTGGAACCACGAAAATTACTCGACTGCACGGCATTGCCACCTGGCGACGTTAACTTGACTTGCGACTTAATAATGTATCCACTTCGTTGTATACCGATGTGTAAAAAAAATACGTTTGTTTGTTGTTACTCTGTAACTTATTACATATCGATAATGTCTTAAATATTTAATTTATTTTAATTTTCTTACATATTTTTTAAAATGAATATATTATATTTTAAGCGTCCACCGTCTTGATACTATAGGTACGTTAGTAATATTATATATTCGTTGCTATAGGTAAGTCTTTAACTATAAAGACAATTTACATCCACAAAAAAGGAGTACTTTATTTTATCTATGTTGAATAAATCATATTTTATATTTATTAGTTTTGCGAATCTTGAACTTTCATCAGTAGTCTGTAGGTACTTGTAACTTATTACATATCGATAATGCCAGCCATACAGTGAGTATACAAGCGTTTAGTATGTTAAAAAGGTACAACAGGACCTTCTTGTAAACAGTAAATACCCAAAAAGGTGAATTTTATCTCATTTATATCACACCAAATACGATAATATATCGTGTATTTTATCGACGGTTTGTAGGTCATTGGCGAAGTTAAATTGTAACTTACATCGGCAGAATCTTCAGACTAAATCGATTTTTTTCACAAACGCTTTAGGGTTTCGTAACTCATCACGAAAAACGGAACTTACAAAGCGCTTCAATATTGTTTTACAAATAAAGGAAAGAATGGATTCGGTCGACCGCCGCTCATCGCTAAAACTGGCATTCCTCAGTTTATGAGTAACGCTATATTACCTGTTGTTGAACTTTGGAGTGCATGCTCAGGAACTCCACAACCTTTTACCTCCTTCACCTTTCTAGAACAGAAGCGCAAGACGCCAGAGAAGTGACATCCTTTTGTGGTTGATATCCAGAGAACGAAAAGCTTTAATTCTTCTACGTTTTTGATACGAACAGCTAGGGTGTGGAACCATTCCTGCTTCCTTATTCCCAGCCTCTAATATAATCTGGATGCCTTCTAAAGGTAAATACGACGTAATTTGACGACCCCCCTGGCGCAGGGGACGCGCGCTCGGATTCGAGTGGGGGTCGCGGGTTCGATTCCCGCCACGGGGCCCACTTTGGAATTTTATAATTTATAAATTGGCTCTGGTCTGGTCCAGGGGAGGCTTGAGCCGTTGCTTTTTACCACCCTACCAGCATAGACGTACCGCCAAGCGATTTAGCGTTCCGGTGCGCTGCTGTGTAGAAACCGTTGGTGTGACTTTACTTACCCCTTCCAAGTTAGTACGTTAACATCTTTAGCTGCATCATCACATACCATCAAGTGAAATCGCAGTCAAGTACTAACTTGTATGGTGTAAATAAAAAATAGATATTTTGAAGACAAGCACGCTCCACCCAAGATCTTATCATTGCTTTCCATCAGGCATGTTCATGATTATAGTCTAGCGCAAGCCTAAATCAAGAAATTCAAAATAGCAGGCCGAACCTGCCCTTATTTTTATAACTCACCCCCACTTATTCATCAGATAAGTTACTGTAAACAAACAGTTTTTAACCCTAGTTTAAGTGAACATGTTGACACCCACTTCATTAATGGTAACATCTCGCAGGTCTTAACTGTTTACTTTGAAAAAACCGTTAATGTTTACTTTACGTTTGCCGACACTTCACTGTTAACTATTAACTATTTTTAGTTAAGGGGTTACTCACAGTTACACGGATGCGAGTCTATATTTAAAGCTTTTGTTTAAGTTTGTTGTTTCTTGTTACTTTCAAGCATGTACTCGTACTTGCAATTTCTTTTTAAAATCAAAAACTTGGAACTACTTCTCTGTTCGGAAATACTTCTCTGAAACGAAATTTACCTAAATGAATTTCGCTTTACTAGCCACGGCCCAAGCCTTCCACCAGGTGACCAGACCAGACCTGGGGCCTTATTCTGTATCGTTCACTTAGTTAGTTAGTAACCCTAACTGGGTTTATTAACTAAGAAAACGAAGGCAAAAATCCTATTTTTGCACAAATTACCAACCTAGGTCGGTATGGTATCATATCAGTATACCATGCTAGTTGCAATAAAGTACAAAAAGAATACAAAAATAGGATTTTTGCCTCCGTTTTCTTAGTTAATAACCCAGTTTGGGTTACTAACTAACTAAGTGAACGATACAGAATCAGCACACTGAGCCAATTTTGAAATTATAAAGTTGCAAAGTGGCCCGTGGCGGAAATCGAACCCGCGACCTGTCGAATCCGAGCTTGCGCCATTCCGCCAGGGAAATGCAATTATATTGATCGTCAACAGACATATATTACACAATACACATAGGTTACTGCGAGCCGGGAGACAAAATATCACCAGTTTACTGGTGTCAAAAATCATTGTTTTGGCACCAGTAAGGCCACCATATTTTTCGCTCAGCAGCAGCAATAGCCTCAGGTAGTTCGTACGAATTTTGATAAATGAGGCTACTATTTGCTTGTATCACAAAAAAGTTTTTTTGTTTTTTTTTTTATAAATAAATAAATAAATATATAGAGAACAACATCACATACATTGCTCCGATCCCATAGTAAGTAGCTTATATGCACTTGTGTTATGGAAATCAGAAACAACGAAGGTACCACAACACCCAGACCCGAGATAATGTAGAAAAGTTATTTTTCTACATTGCCCCAGCCGGGGATCGAACCCGGAACCTCAGAGACGGCGGCGCCTTGAAAACCGGCACGCTAACCACTCAACCACGGAGGTCGTCAAAAAAATTAAACAAAACAAAAAAGTTAAAGTCTAGTAGGATTGTAACCCGCGTCCCCCAGCTATCACGGCTGGTTGCTCTGCCACTGAACTACAGGGTACAGATCCACCGCCATAATTTCTAATTTTATACATGTCATATTCAGTCTTTAGGCAGAACTCATAGTTTATAGGCATTAACAGTATAACAAAATTATAATTAGAAATACAAGTACATACTAATCTCGTTCTTGATGACGTCACAGACCGAGTGACGTCTGTAATGGACAAACGGCCGTACGGTTCCTTTTGAAATGTGATCCGTCGTATTTGGTTCCGTCATACAGTCACATCAAAAGGTATATCAGCGCTGTCATTAAAAGATAACGAATTTTTGACAGACCCTCTGGCCTTATTGTTGACAACGCTTTGAACTCAGCTGATTATGATGGTAATCTGTCTTGAAATAGTTTTGGTGATAGACTAATTTGATGACAAGAGTATTTGCCTTTGTGAAGTGGTGATAACAGAAAACAAAACCCGGCTGAGATTGTTGTGGGCTTCTTCTCAGTGCAGGGCGCGTTGGAACCCTCGTAAACATAGTTTTAAGTCGACTTGGAGTTATCGCCATACAAATGTGAAAAATATCATACTGACCTGTTACAAGAGCCTGTATATTAGGCCTATGTGAAATAAATATATTTTTGAGTTTGAGTTTAATTTTAAGATACGCGAAATTTGGTTCTTCATCAATCACACGGGAACTATGGGTTTTTTCAAGAGCATATAATAATATGTTAAAATCCAAGGTACCGATTCCAAATTTCAACCAAATGAAGTCAGTAGTTGTGTTATGAAATGAAGCTGAGTTGAGAATTCTCAAAGTTGTGTGAAGCCTGCTTTCCTCCAATTAGCCAGCGTGGTAGCCTGGTAGGCTATAGCCAAACCCCGCCGATTTTGAGAGAAGATCTGTAGTTCATTGACTTTCGTCATAAATGCCTGTAAGTTAGGCCTATGTGGAATAAAGAACTTCGAAATGAATTTAATAAGAGAAGTACTGACTGCGGTAAACAGTACACCACACGATAAATTATACTTGACTGTGTAATTTCAGACAATCATCGTGAAATCTAGATTCTAGTTTGTCTAGGACTTGTATCTAGGACACGATTTGCATGAGACAGCCTCGGACGAGAACGTAAAACAATATACACGAGTGTCCCACATCTCCGTGTTTGTACCTATTCTATTCTACGCTACTATACCTAGTTCCTAGTTCCTACCGCTTTACCTAGAGTAAGGCAATGATTTAAAATGATAGATATGCCCTCATACCGACAATCTGTGACATTTCTTACAAATCTTATCCTAAAATATTGCACTTCATCATCAACATGCTGAGCCGGGGCCGTTTTAGGGTTCTTGACACACAGGCGCATAGTTTTCAATTATTGTTCTGTATACATATGTTTTATCTGATTATATCTTGTATGAGTGTGTGTGTGTGTCTTTTCCACTAAATAAACGTTTTTTCTTCCTTTTACTTTTTTCCTAAATCATTAGAAATCATATCGAAATCCACGTTCAAGGCTCTTTTAATATAATATCAACAATCAATATGTACCTATATTATCACCAAATTTGATCGTCGTAAGTGCCTTTTTTAACCGACTTCAAAAAAAGGAGGAGGTTCTCAATTCGTCGGAATCTTTTTTTTTTTTTTTCTATGTATGTTCACCGATTACTCGAAGACGCGTGGACCGATTTGAAAAATTCTTTTTTTGTTTCAGAGGGTTTTGTTTCCAGATGGTCCCATTTTAATCAGGTCAGGATCTGATGATGGGATCCTGGAGAAATCGAGGAAACTTCAAATTTTATATGGACACATGTAACAATTTGGGTATTATTTGAAAGAGTAATATTTTCCAAGTTGTCCTATGATCATTAGATCAGGATCCGATTATGGGATCTTGGTGAAATCGAGGGAACTCTTCAAATTTTGCTAGTATACTTGAAGCGAGTTGGGTATTTTTTATAGTTACTGGTGCATTTACTAGCAGATACTGATTTGATGAATAAAGTCATCAAGTCAGGGTGTGATGATGGGATCTTGGTGAAATCGAGGGAACTCTTCAAATTTTGCTAGTATACTTGAAGCGAGTGGGGTATTTTTTATAGTTACTGGTGCATTTGCTAGCAGATACTGATTTGATGACTAAAGTCATCAAGTCAGGATCTGATCATGGGATCTTGGTGAAATCGAGGGAACTCTTCAAATTTTGCTAGTATACTTGAAGCGAGTGGGGTATTTTTTATAGTTACTGGTGCATTTGCTAGCAGATACTGATTTGATGACTAAAGTCATCAAGTCAGGATCTGATCATGGGATCTTGGTTTAATTGAGTTATCTTTGTGCGTCTTATTGTTTTCCACTAAAAAGTAAAAAATAAAAATGGGAAATGCTTCAAATGCCACTACAAAGAGTGAAATAATTTTTAATGTAGGTACCTACACCAATTCGAAGTCGGGGGATTGTCTATGACTTCGTCATTTCTTCGCACATCAAGTAAGTAAGAAGGACTATTAGGGATTGTATGAAACATTGCCCGACTTCGAATTGGTGTAGGTACCTACATTAAAAATTATTTCACTCTTTGTAGTGGCATTTGAAGTTGGTTTTTTGGAAAGCATTTCCCATTTTTTATATTTATCGACTGAATGTTATATCCCTAAAGGGCTTTACTTTACCCGATTTTTTATTTCATCTATGTCAACTCTCATTTCGGCATTCAATGCATCAAACTGTTCCAAATTGTTACACATTTTTGGCTTCTAAAATGTCTTACGCTACAAAATCTGAAAAATGTAGGCTGATGACAATATTTTTTACAGATAAGTCACAACTCACGTGATCACATTTTATCGCACAGATATGTCATTCGCAAACATTTTTTAGTGTTTGAAGCGTTTGTAGAAATAATCGACTTGTCATATGGCTTGACTTTCTTGGGTGGCCACGTATACAGTATAATTAATTGAATCGTGTGAGCTCACTCATTTCAATGTTGACACAATTTGCCGAGCCGAACTAAATGTAGGGCGTATCCATTACGTTTTAAATCATTGGCGCTAGACATTACCATTTCAAAGGATACGCCTCTCGTATTAGTTAGGTAACGAACTAGGCACTGAAACCGTACTAACGTTTCCGTGGGTCCTGCTTTCTAAAACTGTATGTTCTGAGTATTGACCTTTTCGGTTCACTCTACGGCCTATATACGAGTAGTTGCTATAGACTAGCTGTCGCAATATCTCGCTGCCCGTGGTGCGATACAATGTGGAAAGAGACCGTCTGTTGCGATCTCTGTCGCACTTCAGATCACGAGCTTCAACAGGCGCCGTTTCCGTTTCTCCATTTTATTGCACCACGGGCAGCGAGATATTACACTGGCTGTAGTAGTAGATACGATTTATGAGTATAATTTTGTTAACTAGTCTATATTACCCATGCTACTAAACTACTGAAACGACTATCATTTATTTTGAACATTTTTGAAACAAAGTTTCTTTTCGGAGGGTATCACACAGAGGGCTAAAGAAAACGGTCACGAAGAAAATCTACAAAAATCTTCGAAAACCTAGAATGAAAGTTGCTCATACGCATGCAATCACGTATATAAATTAGGTATTGAACTCCTTAGCGTGAGTTAACTGAAGGCATCTATCGGGCGATGAGTGAAACTTTGTTTCTACTTACCGAGTATCCACGACACTCACGTCTTTTTTTCTTGTAGGTATACGTACTTAACAAGATTTTCTTATGCCTGTCAGACGCTTTGTTCTTAATCATACAGTATGTACCCATGGAGGAAGTCCAAAAAGTCCATGGAAATCACAAATAATAACACTCAATAATTCCAAAATTTTCCGCGCGCCATTACCCAAAGGAGAAAGAAGTTCAGAAAGCCATTGTACTCGCCTGAATGCCCTATCAATGGTAAAGCCATGACCAATGGTAAACAAAAGGAAACGGTCTGTGTTAATGCCACGCTATTGTGGGTCCGCCTTTTGTTCTTTCGCAGTCTTGGACATAAATCTCTGTTATGTTTTGTTAATTGTTATGTTAACCTTTTTTCTACCTGTGTGTTCAAATTCTGATAAGTGGTATGAATATTTTTTCACAATCATCATTATCATAATCAGGGTATTAAAGACCCACTGCTTGAAACATAACCTTTTTATAAGCTTTTATTTTGTTTCAACTGTCTCTATGTTTGTTTGTCCGTAATCAAATCACACAAGTGCAAGTACAAGTTAAATTTGTTACCTACACTTCCCGGTTACCGATTGGGCTGTAATTTTGCATGCATGTGTAAGTCAGATGCAACATTTCAAGATCAAAATTACCCCAATCACTCACGAGATTTAGAGAGACGAATAGAATTTCTTTTACAAAATATTTACTAAATGACGTTTGGCAGAAAAAATCGCGTGATTTACACTTGTCGCTAGATAAGTAATTGGGATAATTAGGGGGCCGCATGCTTATCGCAACAAAGTTGTTTCCGGCAACTGTTGTAAAAAATCTGCAATACCCATGTGCACAGAAGGAAGTGAGTCAAATTTCTCGTTGTAGCTGTCAGAACTTCCCAGACTATGAATTTGTAGTTTCCACTTCCGAACTTTGGCCGCATTGCAAAGTGCGAACTGCAAAATTGATCTTTGAACTGGACTGCAATATTTTAACGCAGTTTGTAATAATATATTTAAACATTTTTATCACCATTCGCTGTTTGATTTAGATTCATGGCCATTATATTTATTTTGCGCTACATTTTTGATACTGGTTACAGACTACTGTTGTACACGACTTTTCCTATTTATATTCTCATTTCATACTTATATTGAGACTAGACTATATATTGCTCGCGGATGAATGATTTCGGTTTCCACTAGTAAAGTAACCTATGTATTTAATCCAAGATTATAATCTACTTATCTCGATTCCGAGTTTCACCCGAATTGGTATCGTATTTGTTATAGACTAACAAACATCCAAACTCACATACTTACTTTCATATTTATATAAGTAGGTAATTCAATGGAATTCTAGTTATAAAACTCTTAAAATTCAGGATTAACAACATAGAGACAAAATTCTTAAAACAGATATTTCTCATTTTCGCTGGAATACTTTTTGTTGAAATTACAGAGACACTTTGGTTTATTTTTGTTTAAATAATTCAGCCGTGTATTAACTATACCTAGGTATGGTAATTTGTACTTTTATGTCAAGGTCTGGGTGAATGGCGCTATAAATTTAATGTAATGCTACACTAAGGCCCGGTTGATTCAACTAACTTTTCCAGTCTAGGTCAGTATAATCCTGACCTTTATGTTTCAAGACATAAAGATCAGACTACCAAATTTAACAACTACGAGTACGTTACTATTGAATCAAACCTTGATCACTCGTTTAGCTTATTAATTAAATCTTTGAAAGAGGTTAACACATTTACATTAATATAATATCGTCGAATAGGGATAGAATCTCAGGCCATATTATTTGCAAATGATATGATCCCAAGTTTAAGCCCGATGAAATTGGTGAGAAGAAAGAAAATTGAGGTCTTATAAGTGGGATTTGGGTTCAGAGGCAAATGTTGATGAGAATTTTGATGAGTTTTCACCTGTATTTTCAACAGATCCATTCGACTAAATTATTGAAACTGTCATACATTTTTTTTGGATTTCGTTTAATTCTATTCCATCTATAGAATCGAAATATATCATATGGCTGATTCTTACTCTCTGACCTATTTAGTTTAACTTAAAGGCTTTTAAGTACGTACCTGACTTTTAGTTATAGCGTTACAAACTTTTCTTGTCTGAAGTCTGCTTTACTATCTTCTGCCCAAGTATACTGTATAGAAAAACTTTGTGGCACTATAAATAAAAACAACAACGTTTGTGCACAGTAGATATGTAATGTTAGTATCTCTTTAACCGACTTCATTTACACAAAACGATTGTCGCAACGATAGAAAGTAAAGGAAGCGTAAAAAAGGATATCTCCTTGATACTAGATGAAATTGCTGAAAAAAAAAAGGAAACGTATCCCAGTAACCCGATACGTACAAATGAGGTGTGCGCTCCAAATGTTGGTCGTAAAGCATTTCCGCCCGATCTGCCTCTGATATCGTTTCCACACAGTCGTACCAGTCTGGTTGGGTGGATACGACCCTGTGGGGTACATACGACCCGTTGGGTAGATACGACCCTATTGGGTTGATACAACCTTGTTTACATTTTAGGCACAATTACAAAGTTTTTTAAGTGGAAACAGTAACTTTACTATAACTTTAGCTATTCGTATTGTTTGTAAATATTAAGAAAACTTCGTTGCCAAGTTGTAGATTACTTTATTTTTGGTGCTACCTACAATGTACCTAGTTCCTGTCGAAATAGAAATTACCTATCTATATTCTATATCTGCCACTCAAATACGACTTCATAAAAATTCCCCCTTGGGGTAATTTCACTGTAATCCCATTGGTTAAACGTGTAAAAAAAATTGAAAATAATATTAAAGGTAAGTATGTATATTGTGGAAAATAATATCGAATATACTAAACTATATTTGCCATATTTACCAATTCATTTATCTATACAAAATAATTAACAAGATTTTGTTAGACCACAGATGATAACCAGCAGGCCGATCGGCTAAAAATGTATCAATCATTAAAGAACTGTATCAATATCAAAACGTGATTTTTAAGCGTTGTGATTGGTCTACACCTGTGTTTTGACATTGATACAGTTATTTAACGATTGATACATTTTTAGCCGATTGCCCGGCGTATTGATGTTATCAAGAAATTCTCGACTCTCGAGCCGCCAACGCAGTCAGTTTTAGAGTTGTGTCTGATTTCTTTCGGTAAAAACTGTGGCAGTGGGTACGGTAACTCAAAAGTATTAGGTATTTCCTTTCAAAAATGAGACTAAAGGATAGTAAATAAGATAACCCTAAAGTATTTAAAGAGATTCGGATTCAAAAATAAGCCTAAAAGATAGTAGAAGAAGAAGCAGAAGAAACACTTTATTTCATACAAACACAAAACATAGAAAAAAGATAATAGTGATGGTATGCAAAGGCGGCCTTATCGCTGCGAGCGATCTCTGCCAGGCAACCTTTTTTTGGCAAAGGGAAATTAAGAGTGAAAAGTGGGATAGGGCTGAGGGTAAGAAAGTTGGAAGCAAAAAAGAAAAAGAAACAAAAACTAAGAACAACTACTACAACAAAAACTAACACAACAACACTACAACAACAACAAAAACTAAGTACCTAAATAAGGTAACTCTAAGTCTCTAACGTATATAAAGACATAAAGCATTATTTTGGAGCAGACAGATTGTACCTATTATCCCATACAGCGCAATCTAGTTAGGTAATGTTGAAATCGCCACAATTCCATTTGAATTTGGTGAAGATTGGTCTTACGGGAGCTCAATTATTTCCTAACAGCATTCTCCAAACTCTCGTGACTCGATAGATTAGCATAATCTCTCTAACTTAGATCATTCCAGCGCGATGCGAGCATCTCAGGCAGAACGAAGCTCTAGTCTAGAAAGTTTCATTGTCGAGACGCGTTTGTAGTCGGGCACTAATTCCGAACAAGACAAATGCATTTGCAAGACGGATGTGCTGGTAAGCTCACTTAGATCTGCTATAAAAAAATTAAAACAAGTTCGAGTCGGACTCGCGCACCGAGGGTTCCATACCATAAAAGAAGTAAAACATTGAAAGAATCACTTTTGTTCATGAATTTACGAGTATAATTTACATGTAGGTACTTTTGTTGGCGAACCGCAAACGTAACTTTGTTTTTGGTGGTTTATTGTTATTATCAAAAAAAGTATAACAGTTAGGGAGTTGATTTTATTTTTCCTGTAAAATATACGTTTACTTCTATTGATCATAATTATTTCAGATTTTTTGATTGATAAACTTCGGAGATAAGGGGGGAACGGTATTTTTTTTCGACAGTTTGCTCAATAAATCCAAAACTATCAGGCATAAAAATAAATAAAAATCAGTTTTAGAATACACAAGTAACGCCCTTTCATATAATACCCCACTCAATATTATTATTTTATTTTGAAAATTCAAAGCGACGGTTTTCCCCCCTTTTTAAATAAAAATAAAAACAATTTTTAATGTTTTATGATTGCAATGGCGTTGGGTCACTATTACCTAAAACTATTCTAAATTTCAAGTCGATAGCTTCGATAGTTACTGAAATAATCAAGTGTGACAGACGGACGGACGGACGGACGGACGGACGGACGGAGAAAGTCTCACCATAAGGGTTCCATTTTTACCAAATTGGTATGGAACCCTAAAAACCAAATTACTGAAATAAGCTTCACTTCAGAACCGATCCATTTGTTTCTAATCATCAGAACAGGGTTTCTAGGAAAGAGATTTTTTGGAAAATCTACGGGGGAAAGCAAAGTTGTTTTCAACCGACTCCAATAAAGGAGGAGGTTCCCAATTCGACTGTATTTTTTATGTATGTTTATCTATAAGTTACCTCAGAACTTTTGACTACAGATTTTAAGACTTATTTACGTCAAGAGACCATGTGTCTAGAGAAACTCTAAACACACTGTAGCTATTTTATAAAATGTTCCGGGTTTGACTATACCCCTTCGATCGAAAATAAGGACGCAACTCATTGATTTATAAACTAAGGATTGTGGGTCAGCGCTAAAAAGTGTCCGAACCGAATGACATACAAAACGCGAAAAGACATACAATCGCACTTTAGTCTCGTTTTTGAAAATTAGGCTGTATAGTATAAATGGTTTAAGACATAAATTACAATGTTTTAGTTTGTTTTTAAAAATATTCATGTACCCTCGTTTATAAAGTTTTTCTCGGGACACTTTTTTCGTGAATTCTCTATTACACCCGTCGTCCATAGATTACTAAGCCTATGACGCAACTTATTAATAGTCCATCACAGATAAAATATAAAATGATCTTCAAAGGAATTTTAAGAGGACTCGTGTTTCCGATCCCTGGAACGATAGTTAAGAAAGAGGAAATCGATCTTAATTTAACGGGGTTAGGTTCTTAATTGATTGGTAATGCGCAATATTGACTAACGAGTGTTATTCGCAGATAGTTTTGTTCTGTCTAAATCGAGGCAGAGAAGCTTGCTGGGCTTAAAGCTAGGGTTGTCAACACATCATGCAAAATGCACCCATTTTAGACTGAACATTATACATACCTATGATTAAGTTAATTTAGGTATGACTTACGAGTAATTTTTAATGTATTTCAATGTAAATTGTAAACCGAAAGGAGCAACTGCCGAGTTCCTTGTCGACTATTCTCGCTGTAAAAGTACAAACACACCCATAAGTCACAAAAGTCAATAGGTACCTGTGTATAAAACTTGTGTTAGTGGTACTAGAGAACTGATAAATATACATAAAATATGTGCGAACAAAATATCCCATCTCTGAAAAACATTTATGCTCGTCGCCCATACATTTTCCAATTGCGGGAATCGAACCCACGACCTCTGATACGGAAGGCAGGACCACTAACAGATGCGCCATTGTGTCGTCGTTGATATACAATTGAAGTTTCAAACACTTAGTCTGTATGACTTGGCTTGTTCTAAAAATGCAAATAAGTATTCACGACATTTTAACAAACTAATAAGTCTTAGTGGGTCTAATAAGCTTAAATAAATGCCACGACAAATCTGTAATGGCTCACATTAAAATATACTTAGCCCACTGAACTCATATATTTTTAATATCTGGTCAATGTTTTAGGGTTCTGTGTCATAACTCTGTGTTGCCAACCCTATTTATTAAGCACTTGAGTCAATGTTTCCTCGTCTAGAAATAGACGCGTATGGCAGAGTGGGTTTGCGTCTTTTATCTCGGGCGGTTTGACTAACTAGGTGCAGTACTTGCCAAACACTAACTACAGCTTACTGCACTAGTGTATGTACTAACGGAGTTATTTTAACTATAATAATATGGCTGCACATTACACATAGTGGAACAGTTTCACTAAAAGATAGTACTGGGGCCGTACCTACCACCATCTTATAGCAGAATTATTTTATTATTGTTTTGACATTTACAATTTTCATACAGTGCAGTATGAAAATTTTAAAATAATATTGCTATAACAGATGGTGGTACGGCTCCTGGAACTAGTAGAGACCACCATTTTGCTCATAAGAAGGTATATTGTTTGGCCACCTGCAAAGAGGAAACCAGTTTTCTTTCCCAAGACTTATATTAGGAAAAATTGCTGGAAAGAACTCTCCATGGTGTAAGAACTCAGAGACGCAATAAATGCTTGGACTATATAAAAGGGTGGACCGGACTTAGCCCAGATCAACGCAAGCTTTTATGCATTTGGCATAATGACTAAGAATACTTAAGTTTTTAGAAGGCGCCTGAAGCCGAAGGAATTATTTACAAAAATCCTTACAAATCGTATCAGTGGCCATGCTATGCTCACTTGCCACGTGATAAAGAGCGCTACAGGTTAAAACGGAGCAACTTCAGATGGCTGCCGCGCGCCGGCTAGGTTACACGCGTTAGTTCTTTTACTATTTCACCCGCTGCGTGCGCCCGATCACGAGATAGCCCTGTTGCGTCGAAAGAGATAAAGTTATGCGATAGAAAGAGAGCACAACTTTAGGTGCTTAGCAGAGGCGGTCCCAGGCGCTATTGCGAACTGAATTGCACTTTTTTGTGTCAGCGCTAGGGTCGCTATTTCCTTAAATAATCTTGCGAAGTGGACCTTCCGTACCGTTAGGTACTATTAATTTTACTGCAACTGTGAAATAATTACGCCGATCATAAAAAAAGTCGATTACTAACATCAAGATAGGGGCATCCGAACGATATACGTAAACCTTTTACATACAAGCAAACAGTAGCATCAACTGTCAAAATACTATAGCTGAGCGAACTACCGCGTGGCCTTATACTGTTGGTACTAATGACACCGATAAACTGGTGACATTTTTTCGCGCGTTTCACCCTGTCTAGAGTACGATGACGTAGATATGTCGATTGTCGTGACAGAAATATCACGAGTGAAAAATGCGGTTATTTCAATCTTACGCGTACAGATCGCGCTAATTCGTGCGCGGCGAGATCTAACGCGGCGCGGACCAATTACAGCGGTGCGTGCGCGCAGCCAAACCGCGCTAAACGCTCCAGTTGCAAGTAGAAGAGGGACGAGGGTTAAGTCACTAGCGGGAGCTGGCTTAAATGCATCGCCGCTAAACTATGCTAACCGCGCCTATTGCAAGTGAAAAATAATAAAAATACTAAACTGGTAATGCACTTGCTGAGGGATAAGTTACAAGAGGTAACGGGTACGCGGTAAGATCTAACGCGGCTCATGCTCGCGCCCAAGTTACACTTTTCAATCTTTAATCGCAAAGACAAACTACTACACACCAGTTGCTATTGGAGAAGGTGCAAGCCACGAGCGAAAGCGGCTTTCAATCTCCCAAGGAAGGTCATTGGCATTGTCGGCTCTTTTCAGTATAAAGTAACATCCTAGCCTAATTAGGTGTCAGAGCAAGAGTTCGGTTTTCATGCACCTAGAGTATTGGGATACATATTTATTTAAACGACCAAATGATAATAATATTATATAATATTAATTATTAATAGCATAATTTTCAATGCAATGCAGTGGTAACTTCACTGGCTCAAGTAGAAACTACGAGTATATTTAGAAGTTATATGTATAATTTTAAGCTGTTTGTTTCCTCTTTATTAAAGAGAAATAAAATAATGGATTTTATTTATTTCGAGAAATTCAAAAACGTTTCTATTGATTGAAGTTATCTATTTACGAGTATAGATTGTTTTTGAGTATAGATTATTACGAGTTATCAAGTTCTTATGTTCAATTGATAGTTAATCAAGTTCTCATGTTGTAGCTCCAAATCCTTTTTCATGTTGAGCCTTTTCTGCTAGATAAACTTCACGTTGGCCTGAACTTGGACCATACGCAGTACTTTGTTATCGACAGTCTAATATCGATGTCGCAACTTTGGGCAGAGCTTTCGAAATTTTTCTTGTGAAATACTGTTTTTTTTGGGTTCCGTACCCAAAGGGTTAAACGGAACCCTATTACTAAGACTCCGTCGTCCGTCTGTCCGTTGTGTTACTGTTACCAGACTGTATCTATTGAACTGTGATAGTAAGACAGTTGAAATTTTCATAGATAATATATTTCTGTTGCCGCAATAACACACAAATACCTAGTAAAAACAACAAAATTAATTTTAAGGGGGTTCGCAAGAATTTTTACGCGATTTTTATCTATTTATAGTTAATTGTACGAAAACTCAAAGTCTTATTCGCACTTGGCCGATTTTCTTAGTCTGTCGTGTCTCCATTTTAGTACCGTTCATCAAGACAAGTATCTTGACTGATTAATCTACGCGACCGTAGCGACTTATATTATTATCACTTTTCGTTTTCTAGTAAACAATACGAAGTTTTCTCTTAGAGTCACGGAATGAAAATAGTGTCGGTTTTCGCTTTATAGAACTGCAAGAGTCAATTATGCCAACATAACAACATAATATGTTACATAATTTCAAAAAGTATAATATGTGATTGCGATACGTTGAACCAAGTTTGAAAATCGACGAACCTTTTCTTTCCGTGACTGACTACTGACTATACTTTAAGAAGTAAACTCAGCTTTTACACGTATTTGCCTATTATAGTTAATCAGCATTCAGCACAAATATTGAAGTTTTATCAAAAGTATTTTAAACCCCAATCGTCTGTTTGGTTTCAGTTTCAAATGCTATTAATGTAACTATGCTAATATTTCGTGTTCAGTCAACATTCAGTATACTTTCCGGTACAACAGTGGGGGCGTCGTTTTGACAGGTCGCGTTTTTACATTAAAGCGATATCCATGTCGATGTTAAAAGCGAAAGTCAATAATGAGTCGTAACATCGCCTGCATTGTACACTGTGCACGTAACACGACACGCGATGGTGTCAAATGAGGAATTATTGGACGTTATCTATCAGTTTTTAGGGTTCCGTATTCAAAGCTAATAAAATTATACTATAGCTAGAGCCATTGTGAAGTGGTGATAACAGACAACAAAACCTGGCTGAGTTTTTTGTGGGTTTCTTCTCAGTGCTGGGCGCCTTCGAACCCTCGTAAACTTATCTTTAAGTCGACTTGTAGTTATCAACATGTATATGCCATAAATATCATATTATTTACGTTTAACAAGAGCTAGTACATTAGGCCTATATGAAAGAAATATATTTTGAGTTTGAGTTTAAAAGGGTAAAACAGGGGTTTTACCATAGAGCAGAAATCAAACTTCGCCGTCCGTTTTTCCGTCTGTCTGTCCGTCACTAGGTTCTATCTCCAACCATGATATTTTTAGGTGAGTGTCATTTGAAATTTTCACAGATTATGTATTTTTGTTGGTTATAATAACAAATAATAAAAAATATTACAAGGGGTCTCATAAAAGAAACATGATTTTTTGCTCGTTATATAATTTGGCAGGCAGATGTGTTTAGTTTACTTAATACTATTGAGAATTGGTCTTGATAGTTACTACAGAACCCTCAATGCGCGAGCCCGACTCGCGCTTGACCAATTTTATTAAACTCACTTTACGTGTGGCATGCTGAACGTGACTTTTCGTGTTATATTATCCTATAATTGATCCGTTATTAATTGTTATTAAATGTCAGTTAGCTTTATCTATTAATCATAATGATAATACGGTATGGTAGCTACAAGTTATTAGCGCAAAGATTAAATAGACTTACAGAAGGAAAGCTGATGTTTTATTATCTGCGGGGCTAGACAAAGTAACAGTCGTTTAGCGTTCACGGCAGTAGATAAAAATTTATTTAGACAGACCACGTGACTGTAGAAAAACCACGTGACCGAATAGAGGAAAATATGTTGTTTTTGAATATCGACTACGACAATACGCTCCCTGGCATTCTCGCAGACGTTGTAGACCTTTAGCGTACTTCTCATGTCAATTGACAGCCGTCAGTGAACAACGCTAAGCGTAGAGTAGATTTTTGCTTTCATTTTTATTGTCATTCGGTCACGTGGTTTTTCTACTGTCGTCAACGCCTGACGTCAATTTGATTGTCTAGCCCTGCTGATTTTTTTAGCTAATCGAATGTCTCTTGATCTTTTTCCTATCTTATCACATCAGCCGTCCCATATTATGTAGAGCTATAAAAATGAGTGAATAGAAACTGGAAAGCGCTCAAGCATCGACGAATTTTCGCCTATGTTAACTGAGCAGTAATGATCTGATTTCTGTCACATTTCTATGAATAACCCAACTTGTCGAATGAAATCTAAAATTTCCCGAAGAGTGCATTTATAATGATATTCGCGCTTGTAATCTATATTATCTATACTAATATTATAAAGCTGAAGAGTTTGTTTGATTGTTTGCTCTAATTCCAGGAACTACTGGTCTGAATTGAATAAATATTTTTGTGTTGAAGTCCACTTATCGAGGAAGGCTATACAACATCACGCGTTGACCAATATAGGAGATCAAAATCGATTCACCCAGTTAAAAGTTTGAGGTAGCAAACATACAAAAACATACAGTCGAATTGAGAACCTACCTACTCCTTTTTTGAAGTAGGTTGAAAACGGAAGAAATTGTTCCTTTTGGGGAGCTTCCATTAGGTGCGTTCCGTAAATGGTTAAACCTCTTTTTACTCTTGTTACATCATAGGGTTAAAGTTACGTAAAAATCACACGTATCACAGATTGTTCTCCTTAGGTTCTAAAAAACAACAGCACCACATATTATTATCTATCTTTTAAGGATGACTCATTACAACAAGATATGTAAAAGTAGAGATTCATGCGGGCGAAGCCGCTTGCAACAGCTAGTGTTTTGAAACATTTAAAAGATTCCGTGACCGTGAGCAATGTCTACTCGTATGGGCGTTGCTTCAGCTTTTATTGTGAAGTTTACTTCTGTCGCGTCCTTTATTTTGTGCTAGTAGTGCTACTAGAAGAGCTCGTTAAATACAAAAATAGCTCAAAAACCGTTACAAAGTCATTATAAATAACCTAAGTGAAGTCATTAAAGTTATTGTCGCTGTGTGAGGGGGTGGTGGTATTTTTAAATCCTGCGTTTGTTTGGGATCTTTCACTATTCTGTGACGAATGTGTATTGTTATAAGACGTAGAATTTTTTTTATCCTATACCTTTAAACGAGCAATTCTTGTACATATATATGTATATATTATATTTCTATATAATCCGAATCTCGGAAACGGCTCGAACGATTTTCGTGAAATTTAGTATTCAGGCGGTTTTGGGGGCGATAAATCGATCTAGCTAGGATTCATTTTCAGAAAATGTCGAATTTACCAAAAGAATATGACCCCTGCTGCCATCTATTGGTGGGCAGATATACTACCGAGCAAAGCTCGGTCACCCAGATATTTTATATTTCAAACGTGGTCTAGTGGTGAGCAACTTCTACTATAGAGCAAGAAGTCCTGGATTCGATGGTAGGGCCAATAAAGTTATAGTATTGACTTTTTTTATCAGGAAAATCTTAGTATACGAATACTGACCCGGAGTTTGGAAATTAGCTGTTTTTTACCTCCGTGCCTCGGAGAGCGCCTTAAGCCGTCGGTCTTGCATCTGATTGCCTCGGAGAGTGCCTTAAACCGTTTTGCACATGATCTCTCTTCATTCGTGTCGGAGTTGTCATATCCCATCGGATTATGAAAGGGAAGGAATACAGATACTTAGTTTTACCTACGCACACACTACCTATAACATATGTGCGTCTCCGTGAAATATCGTCAGAGATTGCCCGCCGTTGACGAATCGGTTTGAATTTTACATTATTTATTATTATCTATTGTAAGATTTTGGTCATATACATTGGTATTTAACACAATCTATTAACTAATCATATCTATTCAAAATCAGTATTATTTTACGTAAAATTTTCAGTCATCATTTAAAACTGTTCAATTTTTCGTCTGTGCTAGATTTAGAAAATACTAAACTTTAGATGCGGGGCGACCCTCACCTCAATTTACATTCCATTTAAAAAAAAAAGTTTCCTCCATCCGCTAGCTGTCAGTGAGAAATGGCGGGAAAGCCCCGATTGACGTCTGGGAAACGTTTCGACCGAATCCATCGAGGGGTGGCTTAACCATGATAAATCGTGCACATAAAAAGTTATAGACCGCCGTATTCGCGTCCACACTCCACAGTGTAAGAAAAATATATTATATATATTGCGTTTGAATCAATTTTCTAAATTCATTGTTTTTATTCCATTAAGGCCCACTTGCGTCGGCCTGGGTTAGGTCCACTTGCGCAAAATTTACATTTTTAACCCTAGAGTCAACGTCTCCCATTGGACAATTTTGACAACTTACACAGGGTTAGCGCGCTAACTCTGAGTTAACACACTAACCCAGGTCGGCGCAAGTGGGCCTTAGTGTGTTAACTCAGACTTAGCATGCTAACCCAGAGTAAGTTGTAAAAATTTTCCAATGAGAGACGTTAATTTTAGGGTTAAAAGTGTAAATATTTAACTCCCGTTTCGATGCAACCGTGCAGTCGAAGATGTTATCGTACTAACTTGGAAGGGGATAAGCAACCCCTAACGGTTTCTACACAGCGTCGTGCCGGAACGTGGTAACTCGGTTGAATCCACAGATGAATCCTGCTACCAGACCAGAGGTGTGATTGCGTTAGAACCACGTATTCATCGTTATCGTAATCTTTTGCTAACTCTGCCCTCTGATTTGGCGAACAGAAACTGGAAACCAAATAGCGGACAGAATTTTCTAACGATTGCGATAAAGATAAATTATAGGTTTTTTTTATACAATCTAGGGGCTGACCCGAGCCAATTAAGAAAATATAAAATTCTAAAGTAACCAGTGGGAATTGAACCTGCGACCTCCCACTCAAATCTGAGCGCCAGCCGTTGCACCGTAGAGGTTGTCATTTGAAAGTTAATTACCTACAAAAAGAATGTTTTTGACTGATATCTTACCTGTGCGAGTTATAAATAACTGTCGATGCAATTGAGGGGGCTAGGATGAATATAAATCGTGCTGTCTATTCCGAAAACGTAGACTCACGAACGAGTCTACGTTTTCGTCGGAAAATATTTCGTGGTGCAGCGCAGTCGCGATAAGAAAAATCGCTCGTCACCGCACGAGGGCTGCGCGCGATACAATATAATTTATTCCTTTTTAAAAGCCGCTCCGTGACGCCGCGCCACGTCACAGCCGTCGTTCACGTGTCTAATGTGGTTCTCATTGAAACAACTTTATCATGCCGACGTGTGGGGAGTGGTTTTGACTTGCGGTTGCGAGGCTCTAAGTTCGTAGCTCGCACGGTAAAGCCAATTCAGAAATAAAAACTCGTACTAACAGTCTTTACAATAAGTCATGGCTACGTTGAATATTTGTATCGAAATGTGAATACTTACTTGTGAATATTTATGTACTAAATGTGAATATTTATGTTTATTTACTCAATCACCTCACTTAACATGACACTGCAAACATACTTAATTAAATTCAAAACAATTATTTGATAATATCATCTTTCAGAAGAAAGAATCCATAGTTATTTGTGGAATTGGTACAAGACCAGCCCCTATATTATGAAAAACGTGTTAATTCTGATTTCTAACCACTGATTGAGTACCTGATTTGCGTCAGCCAATCGCGAGGCAGAATTCTTTAGCGATGACGATAACGATGAATACGTTTTACACAGTCAGACATCTGAATCCGCACAGCAATGCAAATTATACTTGGTACCTGCCTGTATGTACTTAACATCTTTTTTATTTGTTTCAGGTAATGATTGGCGATTCGAAGGAATATTTAGGCCTTAATAGGGTTCAAGTATCTAAAAACAGAATAGGTAAAGTATCCTTTTCATTAGAAACATTTTCAAAAATATAACACAATTTTTAGACGTGAAAATAAATTTAGTTTAAAGATTTTATCTACCCTAATAGATACCACTTTTGTAGTGAAAATTTCAGCACTGAAATTATAACCAGAGGCTGGAACGCTTTTAGAATAACGAGAATCAGTTCAGAAACTAAAGTCGCACAGCTGACAGCACCTGTCAAAACTCGCGCCATATTGGAATAGTCTTACCAAATAAAATTACCATAATCTCTACAAAGGAGGCGGCGCGCAAACTTTAAAGTCTTTGAGACGGCGCACGGTGTTCACTTTGGACAAAATGGCGCGATTAATTTTGCTCCCCCGTCCTCGGTCTTAGGGGGAAGATACTAAATTAATATCTAATTTGAAGGGTTGAACAACCCCTATTTTCATTAAGTGGGAACAAGGCGGAAAAAGGTGGTTTTCATTTGAGAAGTGATTGTCTCTGTGTTTGTGGAACACTGGTAAATAATATGACATAATATCGTAGAATGAGGAATAGAGTAATTAATTCATGATAGTACTGTGTAGTGTCTGTACATAATCGGAGAGTATAAGCGATTACACGCGGGCACGATGGTGTTATGGGGTATTTTATTTATCCACTATACAAGTGATAACTTGACTGCGACCTCACCTGTTAGGTAAGTGATGCTGCAGCCGAAGATGTTAACGTACTCACTTGGAAGGGGTAAGGTAAAGACACCCCAACGGTTTCTACACAGCATCGCACCGGAACGCTAAATCGCTTGGCGGCACGTCTTTGCTGGTAGGGTGGTAACTAGCCAAGGCCGAAGCCTTCAGGCTTGCCTGTATAGTCGCCGGTAATAATCGTCTATTATCTTCAGTAATCATGGACAATCGAAGACTTTTTAGGGTGTTAATCGGTTTTTCAAAGATGTGTGCGAGTAACAGAGATTGTTCGTCAAGATAAAGAAGATTGTAGATGCTTGCACGATGTTCGTGGCGATTACCGCCGATGACAGACGATTATGCAAGCGACCATCATCGCTGTTTGTCAAGAGGAGCTATTAGACGGTCATAGAAATCTGTAATTTAGACTGCTCAGGATTTTATGGTATAAGGGTGGATATTTGATACATTGAAACCGTTGTGTCTACAGAACATCCGTCTGAGTAGCTTTTGAGGAAAGATCTTAAGTCATAGAGTTTGAAATAGTGATGCATTTATCATAATTTATTAATGTCCAATCTCAAAACACCACGTGTGTAGGTGAATAATTTTATCATTTAGTACATTTATTTTGAATGCTTCCTATTCTCAATTTCTTATACATTTAGCTTATACCTAGTCATTATTTAACATTCAAAGCTCTTAGGAATATATTTGAGGCGAGGATTCTTACGCGTGACCCTAGGGAAATCCGTAAAACAAACCTATATAAAACAAATGTTTGTTTAGGATTAAATTAACAACCCGTCCATAGCAAGAAGATAATATAATATGTAATATGTGCAAATAATATGAAAAGTAAAATCAGAGCCAAAATAAATACTGGAAACTCTTTCGTAAAACGTTCGTTTCGTATCGACTATCGTCCATCGACGTTGGTTCGTTGGTCCTCAAATACAGCGCTCTAGTGCCCGTCGGTCGTTCGTCCCTAAAAAAGGTGTGCACGAATTTTCAAGTTTAATGCTCTGGACGTTTTATTTCCAAGTGGATTCCTGTTGGGACCGAGTCACAAGCGATACGCGTTATTTATTTATTTATTCAATATCTGGGTGACCGAGCTTTGCTCGGTCGTATGTCTATCGACCAATAGATGGCAGCAGTAGTCATATTTTTTTGGTAAATGTGACTTATTCTATAAATGAATCCTAGCTAGATCGATTTATCGTTCCCAAAACCCCCTGTATACTAAATTTCATGAAAATCGTTCGAGCCGTTACCGAGATTCGGATTATATAGAAATATATTTATAAATAAGTACAAGAATTGCTCGTTAAAGGTTGAGGATTAAGGCCGTAGTCCAGTAACTCTTATTATTTCGCCCTGTTTGTTTGACATACGTCTTTCAAGCTCCCATCTTATACCGGACCAAAAACAACTGAGAAAAATTATAATTCTTAACTGTTCACTGGGCATGGATGGCACAACGCACCAAGTGTTTATACATATTTAAAGCTGTAGTTAGGAAACGGATTCTCACGAGATTTTAGATTGACGAAGCGAGAGTGCATTCGCTATGTTCTTATTATTAAACAGTCGCTGCCCGTAGGGTCATAAACTGGGGAAACAAACCGCCTGCCTCTCTATTGCAGTTACGGGCTTTACTGGAGAGCCGTCCAGTCCCTTGATTCTGCCAAAAATACTTATAGCAGCGATTAGCTAGACAATCATGCCTAATGGAAAACAATGATGAGGTCTAGGTTGGAGCGCGCTTGCCTAGAAAATGCCTATTCACTCTTCTCTTGAAGGTTATACTTGGCTGGAAACACGGAAGCTGGAAGGGCGTTACATACCTTAGCGGTTCGTACCAGAAACGTGGAAGAAAAACGTTTCGTGCGATTTTGTTGGATGTCAACCACATAAGGATGTCACCGCTCTCAGCGTCTTGCACAGTAACCGTTGGTTACCGTCGGCCGATGTACTACTTTTACATTTTCACACCCCTGTTTTCCCAATCCATTACCCCACGAGCAGTTGCTACAGTTGTAGTTACAGTTATTACAGTTAAAAAGATAGCGTATTTCCTTAACTTAGGCCACACGGCGAGGGTGAGAGCCATCCCCTCTGGCCGGCGATCCTCTAGCCTCGTTTTTCCGTGATCGGCGCATTAGCGACACTCCCAGCTTTATGGTGATTTCGGTGTTTTCCCCGTTTCTTTTGCGGTCATTTGGAAACAATTACATGGAAATGGACTCACAGGCCCCCTTATCAAATATCTCGCGATGTTGCTGCCGAACGTCACTTTTGAACACAAAGCGTTCGACAAAAGTGACATTTCTTGCGTGACTGCCAAACGTCACTTTTTAATACAAAATGTACGACAGAAGTGACATTTCCTTGAAGGTAAACTTGACGTGGGTTAAACGTAACAAAGCAAGAGAAGAAGAAGAAGACGAACGTTTATTGAGGTTTATTGACGAGTATAGTGACGAGATTTACACCGGTCCTGTCGCAAGTCGCAGTTTTGTGTCGCAAGCTTTAACCACTAGACATACTAGTAGGCATGGCAGAGTTATATTTTTGTCCTACTGTAATTTTTACATACAACTAGTAAGTGCTTTACTATGATCTCACCTAATGGTAAGTGGAGATGCAGGCTGCAGACGAAGATGTAATCCCACTAACTTGGAAGCGGGTAAGCAACCCCTAACGGTTTCTACGCACAGGAACACTCAATCGCTCGGTGGGCATATCTTTCCCGGTAGGGTGGTAACTATAAAGCATCCACCCAGACCAAATCTGATCCAATTTTGGAATTACTTAGTAAAAGAGGTCTCCATTCAGACTAGACCTAAACCATTCCAAGAGTATTTGCCCATCGGGTATTGCCCTCGTATCGCGACTAGGAAAAATGTTTGCCCTTCGATTTAAACAAACAGCCACATTGGGCGCGACCCGCTCCGATATGCCGGATTATGTGTCCATACTTATGTGTACACACTCGTAGGAAATGCATACTAATATCACTTAATACTGAATATCATCTGAAAAGCATCCCTATGTACTTTATACCAAGCGAACTCAAATAAAACGTTGTTTTTCCACGTTTCTGATACGAACCGCTAAGGTGTGGAAAATACAATTATGCCGGAAAGCTTACGGTTCCCGCAGAATTTGTAAAGAAAAACTAAATCTAAGCGGCTTTATTTAATTTATTTAGAAGATGGGCATGGTCCATAAGTAAGGACTTAAGTTGCCAGAAACGCATATAAAGTATGAACGCCAAAAAGTCAGACGTGAGTGGTCGAGATTCGAACTTCTAACCCCCAATTAGGAGACTGTTATCTAAACCACTGAACTATCACAACTGATATGCAAATAACAAATTTTTCCATGAATGACGAATTAATGCGTGAAGTAATAAAACCAATATAAACATTTGCATCAGAAATGAGATTATCACATCTGGTTTAGTTACACATGCGAGACGTATTACGTTTATATGTTTGTTTGTTAATACGGAGCGATCAAATAAAGTTATTGGGTTATAGCCGTTGCCTAATTTAACCCAATATCGGTTTAATGTGCCAGTTAAAAGTTAAAGAGATAATTTTGACTCATGGGCTCATTAATATATTTAATTTGTTCAAAGATTTAAATCGCAAGATTGCCTACTAAGCCTACATTGCGCACATCAAAAACGTCCACAAAAATGTAGAGTGAGTGCTCTCAGCATGCTCAAGACAAAAACGTGGACGTTTTTGGAGGTTTAGGGCTCATCTAGCGATTTAAATCTTTGAATTTGTTTCAAACCCTATTGCTCGCATGTCGCTGCTGCTCGAAGCACTATTGTGGTCTCTGAGCTGCCTTTGTCTTTCTTTACACACTATACAAGTCATTATTAGACTGCGATCTCACCTGATAGTGAGTGACGGTGCAGGCAAAGATCCTATCTTGCTAACTGATGTCATTTTTTTACAAAATTCGATTACCACCCTTTGACAAAATCCATTTGAAAATCAATACAAGCGTACACCACAGGCCATAAGTCTGGCCACCATTTTTACAGACACCCAGTATCCCGGCCATCGATATCTGGCCCGGACGGATGGTCTGCGGACGGCGTGACATCGCGCCGAGCCAATAACGCGTGGTGTTGATTTATCCTTGCTGCCTGAATTTGGACCTGACATACGACCTAGCCTGGGGATTGTATTCATTTTTATGGCGACTTTATATATTTGGAAATTGACACTGATACTCATAGAAAACGTTCTTTAGAGACTAAAAAAGTCTGTAAGGAAACGGGGGACAGGTCTGTAAAAACTTCCAGTACTAGCCGTTCTTTAATTAAGTCCCTTTGAAAATCGATACAAGCGTACACGACAGGTCATAAGTCTGGCCACCATTTTTACAGGCACCCAGTATCCCGGCCATCGATATCTGGCCGGGAAGGATGGTCTGCGAACGGCGTAACACCGCGCCAAGACAATAACGCGTGGTGTTGATTTATCCTTGCGGCCGGGATTTGGACCTGACTTACTACGATCTGGGGACTGTATTATTTTTTTTATCGCTTTGAGGGCTGTGCTCGGATAAAAAATTATCTTGCGTTGGACGAAGATAGTGTAACTTTCTAATCGTGTAATATTTTTAATGGACTTTAGTTCCAGGGTAAGAAAAACCTATTTAATCGTTATCGCAATCGTTTACAAATTTAGCCCACTGATTGGTTCCCTGATTTTACGTCAGCTAATCGACAAAATTTGCTAACGATGACGATAACGATGAAAACGTTTTTTATGCAATCAGACTGCTGATGTCATTGACTTATTAATCTATGGACGACGAGTGTAATACAAAAGCCACGAAAAAAGTGTCCCGAGAAAACCTTTATAAACGAGGGTACATGAGTATTTTTATAAACAAACTGAAACATTGTTACTTACCTTTGTCTTAAACCATTACTGTACAGCCTAATTTTCAAACACGAAACTGAAGTGGGATTGTATGTATTTTCGAGTTTTGTATTTCATTCGGTGCGGACACTTTTTAGCGCTGACCCTACATCCTTAGTTAATAAATCTATGGCTGATGTAAAGTGTATCTATAGCCTAAAGTGGAGACTGCAGGGCGATTGGCTCTAATGTATCAACCATTAAAGAACTGACCAATCACATCACTTGAAACTCACGTTTTGACATTGATGCAGTTAGCCGATCGCCCTGTTGCTTATCTAGGAGATGTTTATCCACTATGATTTGAAGACACCCAAGTTGTAGACTTTAGAATAATTCAAACAGAATTCTCAGTGATAAATGTTTGACAGGCGGCGCGGTTGGTGCGGTGTGGCACACGTCGTTCATTAAGGATTTCTTTGTACTAATTAGTCCTGCGAGAGAAGCGAGTACACCGCCGGGACGCGTAATGTGCACGCGTTTATATTTAAATACAACTGCGGTAGGTGACTTGAGGGTGGGATACCTTTAGGTAGGTACTGTAAGGATTTGCTGTTGTAACAAATAAACGTGGAAAAGCGATGGGATAGTTATACCATGGAATACCTAGTACATAGTACATTACGGTACATTAGAATTGATTATATAAATAGAGATTCTAGCGCTGACACAATAAAGTGCAATTCAGTTTGTAACATCGCCTTATATTTACGTCCGCACCGGCTTGGCAATTAAATTTCACGGGTGTACAATTTTTTGTGGTTTTTTGCGGAGTTTCAGCTAATAAGACATAAAATCTTTGCATAAAAATGTCTAATGTCTATCCTATGAAATTAATTCGAGAATCGAATTTTCTATATAAGCACGTGCCACGTGAATAGCGATACTAGAATTCTCGTAATTTGACTGCCATAAGCCTACGCATATATACGCAAATATTTTGAATTTCGAGGACAGACTTGTTGATTTCGCCTAACTTTTGCTCTCTTTTTATCGCGTTACTTTATCACCCGTCTATCTGTAAAAAGAAAACATATTTTTTCGAATATTGGAATATATTTAACGATTGCGATTTAACGTTAATATAGAGAAGTCTTTTTTCCCCTTCGCCTTTTATCACAACTTATTTTTATTGTTATTCAATTTTTCATGCTGTCTTTTTACAATATTCTGTCCTCCAATAAGTGTTCCAAACTTTTCCTTTTTATATTTGAACATCCAAACAAGATTACCAAACGAAGAAAGGGTTCTTTTTTGGTCTAAATAAAATATTATATTACCCTTTGTGTTGATAAAGTGTTCCTGAAGCAAGTGTAACTCACAAACAACGTTTACGACAAAAAGAGCACTTCCATTGAACTCCGTAACTAGATTACATTATTCATAACATTTTAAGTGTACACTTTTCTTGTCCCGACGTTTATTTACGGCCTGTGTAGGGATACCATGGTGGATTTGAAAAGACAGAAACTCAGGATATTGTCCTGTTCATCATTATTCAGGATATCAGAACTACCTTATCTGAGACCCTTACTGATACCGATTTTGATAAATCTAATGTACCTATATAGAAGAATTTACTGCTTGTAACAACAAAACACATTTGGTAGGTTCTAAAAATAGGACGTTAACCATCAAAACAAAACCCACTTGTGAGAAATAATTTAAATGGCAAAACAACGTTTGGCGAGTCAGTTACAGCTCTAATATAGGTATGAAATTGTTCTGTTCCAAACTTTGTTTGTCAAAAATGTCCTCCGAAACGACCTATTGCTATGAAATTATGTATATTCGGTAGATCTGAGAATGTAAACATTTTCATACCCCCAAGTGAGAAATAATTTATATGGCAAAACAAAGTTTGGCGTTTGCAAATTATAATGATTTAATATTTAATTTAAATATTTTAATTTATTAGTTTTTCCAAATGAGATGATTTTTTATGTTTAAATATCGATTCTACTTACGCAGCTCACAGGAACCACAGGGTTTTTGTTACACAGTGTATATTCCAATGAAAAATATCTAGACATAACTCACTAAGTACTGACTATCCATCTGTCTGTGGAAAACGCTTTACTAGTCACGTAGTTAGGATAGGCACGAGTAGCATAGAAGAGCTTGTTATAGGGAAAATTGATGGAAAGAGGCCAAGCGGACGCAGTCCAAGGCATTTGATGCATGAGCTCTATAAATGAAGTTCTCATGGCTCTTAGAGATTACCCCTTATATTATATAAATAATAAATAAATAAATAGTGGACAACATCACATACATTGCTCCGATCCCTTAGTACGTAGCTTATGCACTTGTGTTCAGGAAATCAGAAACAACGAAGGTACCACAACACCCAGACCCAATGTAGAAAACTTATTTTTCTACAATGCCCCGACCGGGGATCGAACCCGGAACCTCAGAGATGGCGGCGCCTTTAAAACCGGCACGCTAACCACTCAACCATGAAGGTCGTCAACCAACCAATATCAACATAATGTAACCAACACTCCAGTGTGATGCTGTGTATAAACCGTTTGGGTGACTTTACTTACCCCTTCCAAGTTAGTACGTTAACATCTTCGGCTGCGTCATCACTTACATCAGGTAAGATCTCAGTCAAGGTCTAACTTGTATAGTGTAAAAAGAAAACACTTCTGCATATTTCGAATAACCAAACTCTCAATAGATGGTCTTATTTGTATTTTCGAGTTGGGAAAAACCATTAACTCGCACCAACGTAATCACACACTCTGTTACCGTAATCCATAAGGTACTAATATCTTGGTTGTTTAACTGCTGGCCAATAGATGGCAGCAGGAGTCATATTTTTATTTTTTTTTGGTAAATTCGACATTTTCTAAAAATGAATCCTGCTAGATCGATTTATCGCCCCCAAAACCCCCTGTATACTAAATTTCATGAAAATCGTTCGAGCCGTTTCCGAGATCCAGATTATATAGAGAGAATATAACTACAGAATGAAGCAAGCTGTTTGTTTGGGATTATCCATAATAATAATGTCGAAGTTGTATGAAGCCTCCTAATCCGCACTTTATCAGTGATTCTGAGAAACTGCTCAGTCATGGGATGCTGACTGACGGGAATGATCTTTCCTGGAAAATCTTAACACATGGTAACCTTATTTCTGGTTTGAACGACGCCGTAATAAAAATATGTCACCCACACGGAAAATATGGTCATATTAATAGCTTAGGATAGAATTATTACGGTAGGCACGGGTTAAAAATTAGTGTGTATGATATATTGGGACATAATTGTGCGCTTGGCGGCGTAGAGGGTTATTATTAATATTATATTATGACAGGATCATCGCAGTTAATCCATAATAACACGAGTGATTTGATGTAATATTAATAGAGTGGAGTAAAGCGTACTTTATGGTAGTCACATAAAAGCATTACCACTGTATATGACATGATTTTGTGTGGCGCTTAATGGATTATTTTGGATTTGGTTAGTATTTTTAGATGACTCTAAAATTAGAGGTTTAATAAATGTACTTATAACACGAATTTTGGAGTCAAGTAAAGAGTCCATAATAATTTTATTCAAAATCAAAACCTACAAAAACCCGAATTTCCTCAATAATTTCAATATTGATACGATACGATTATGTAAAAATATTCTCAGCTTTAGTTTTTTTTCTATATTGATTGTCATTTTATGGAAGCTCTTCATTCCCATTGGAACTACTAAAAAGGCAAATCTTTTTACGAAGGGGAGGTGACTTTGGACCGGACCAATAGGTCAAGAAATATGTATGGCAATAGGTACAGATCATACATATACTCATTATTTCAACGTACTCATATATTCAACGTACTTCTACTTAAACTTGTTTAACATTTATTTCGAATGGTCTTCAACAATCCTCGTGTCGTATTCGACAAAATACACCTTCAGAAAATCATACATCGATGCATAATAGTTTTATCTCAATAGTTTTAGGACAAGTACAATCTCATTAAACGCAGTTTATACTTTTACAGTTGTCTTCGTTCATGATAAACTATGGTCAATTGTTAATGTTCGAATCAATAAATAAATTTCATTTCATTTCAAATTTCAAATTTAGATGATGAATTTCGTTGGTTAGAAGGCTATTCGCACAAGTAATAAAACTAAGTACTTATATAACTCGAAGAAACGTAGTAGCTGAGTAGACATATTACTCTCATATACTCATTATTTTACAGCCTACGTTTCAAGCGGAAATATGCAATTCTGTTGATATCAGCATGGTTTTATGAACTTTCATTTTATATCCACTAGACACGTCTCAACAGATGCACAAACACATTCCGAGTCATAAATATTGCATAACATCTCGTTTAATATATTTGTCTGTTTATCTGCAGCACCCTAAAAGGCCCTAACTCCCAAATGCATGAACCAAATTTGATACGTTTTTGTACAATCTCATTAAACGCAGTTTATACTTTTACAGTTGTCTTCGTTCATGATCAACTATGGTCAATTGTTAATGTTCGAATCAATAAATGAATTTCATTTCATTTCAAATTTCAAATTTAGATGATGAATTTCGTTGGTTAGAAGGCTATTCGCACAAGTAATAAAACTAAGTACTTATATAACTCGAAGAAACGTAGTAGCTGAGTAGATATATTACTCTCATATACTCATTATTTTACAGCCTACGTTTCAAGCGGAAATATGCAATTCTGTTGATATCAGCATGGTTTTATGAACTTTGTACTTTTTTCATACACGAAAACTGTGAATCTCTTCTCGTAAACGTGCAACTCGCTGACTGGTACAGTTTTACGATGTTTGGCCGGGAAGTGGGCACCGACGGAAAACTGCGCTCTGCTTTGAATTTACTTTCATTTGCATATTTCGCGGAGCCAATGAACTCAGAACTAAGTACTTAATGGGCGAGCGAATTCTTTCGGAATCGGAAAACCTCTGTTATTTGTAACTCAGTACAATTAGTAGGTATGTTTTACAAGTCATGAAAACTGAACGAACCACAAAAGTAATTTTATTATGACCACACCATGGCTCTGATAATGCTTCGGTATCGGCGCGAAACATGCATTTTGAATGAATTTGAAGGAACGAAATTTAAAGGAATTTGAATTTCTGTAGATCTCTGTTTTTTCTAACAACGATGATTCGGATTCGAATGGGAGGTCGCGGGTTCGATTCCCGCCACGGGCCCTCTTTAGAATTTTATAAATTCTAAATTGACTCTGCAGATCTGGTCTAGTTACCAATCTACATAGACACACCGCCAAGCCAGTTCAGGCGCGATGCTGTGTAGAAACCGTATAAGGGTGAGGTTGCCTACCTCCTTCCTAGTTAGTACGATAACATCTTCAGCTTCATCATCACTTACCATCAGATGAGATCGCAGGTAAGTACTAACTTGTAGAGTGTAAAAAAAACACTTGTTCGCACGCTACGAACATAAATGTAAAGCTAGTACAGATTGAAACAAATCATGCACACCATAAATTAATTGTGCGGCATAGACAAACAGACACGTTCACATGGGAGCGAGGAGCGGGCACAGCACTCTACGTGTTTATTGACAACCACTTTGATGTGCCGTGGGGCGGCTCTATGCAACAAAACCAACAAGTCCTTGAAATATATCTAAGCCCACCTAACCGATATCCGACATCCGATAATTGATACGTCTCGATTTCATCTGACTCATACAATTAAATAGTCATACGAAATCCGACAACGGATAAAACTATTACCGATAATTTGGCTGTGTCGGTGATGTCGGAGACCAACAATCCCAAAATTATTTAAAAATTTAGTTTCATTATATTATATCCGTTATAGTTTCGATGCTATCGGGATCTAGACAATACATTTATTGAAAATATTAAATATTTTTAGAACACACTCGTTACTAAAAATCGAAATGTAAACTAATTCAAAATACTTGTATCCCGCATGAATTTTGTTAGTTTCGGATTATGGAGTTTTTTTTTTCTTGAAGTGTGATATAATTGTATTCATTCAAGGATATCTCTGCCACAGCCAAATCGGTTCAGTATTTGTAGCATGAAGAAGTAGCAAACATACATACTTACACATTTACACGTAGGTAGATTATGAGTTGTACGTATTTGAGAACTAAAGCTACTTATTCTATGTGTCTTAGTATAAATATGTGTTACAGCAGATTTTGAAACGAAAACTATTTTAGTTGGTTCGTTACCACATAAAACCGTCCATCTAGACTCGCTTGCAGCCCAATTGAATTTAATAGAGTCGCTACGTGCAAGCAAGTGTACAACATCCTAAACATTTCATGACCTCAACCTTATCACAAGGTGTTAAAGTACATTTTCCAATGACCATCAGATATCCAAGTTTAGTACTATACCACTTTTCAACGTAACCTTCTTCTTATTCCAATTGAATAAAGTGCATATTGCGATGACAATAATATGTTAAGATGCAATAGGACAAGATCCTTATAACATTTTGCTATTGTAGACTTTATTACACGGAAATAAGTTATATTTTCGTGTGATAACTTTAAAATATTAAGCAATTGTACATTTGGGATATTGCGTGCTTGATGCTTGCTTTAAGTAATGAAATTATTTGTTTGATTTTGATTGTGGCGTACAATTGAGATGGTTTAATTTGATTTTGGTTTTCGCGCTTAATTCAGAACTCAGAGGGTAAAGCTAAAGACTTGGTCAATGACGTTGGTCTTGGACCACTATTTTCGTACAAGCTTACAACTATTCCAAATTTCATGTTAGCTTAAGAGTCCACTAACCCACGATGTCTCCCATACAAACGTAATACCAAAATCATTTGTAATTCGTGCAAATTTCGATCATGATGTGGTGTTATTCGGATTCATATAGTAATAATCTATGCTCCTGGCCATATCTGGTTCCGAAATACTTTTGTTAAACGAAAGTGTAAACGAATTTAGTTTTGCTTATTTTTATGTCAAAGAGGACATGTTTTCTGCTTATTTGTTTTGTAATAAAAACAACACTATCTCACGTCGCATTAGTTCAGGAGCACAGTTTTTATTGTCCAGCTAAAGAAAAACACCAGTTAATAAAGAAAGGTACAAGTTTTCATTCATAATTTTTGGTATTACGGAACTTGACCAAAGTTATAAAAATTTTGATCAAAATTGATTATTATTTCGTTTTAAAGAAGTATTTCCGAACCAAATATGGCCAGGAGCATAGATTATTACTATATGAATCCGAATAACACCACAACATGATCGAAATATGCACGAATTACAAATTATTTGGTATTTTGAATGTATGGAGAAAACGTAGGTCAGTGAATTCTTAAATAGGTGAAATAATCGACTGTGACAATAGAAATGTGACAGACGGACAGATGGACGGATGGTGGTTAAAAAGAAAGCAACTAGGGTATATAGTATTTAGAGTACACTGACCAGGCTACTGCATGGTATAGCTATAGTGGTATGGTCGATTTTATTTATTGTCGGATCTAGATTGCGGTTACGTACTGTGGTTAAATATAACCGCACGCGTCTACCTACCAGCTGGAGAAATTGTCACTTGCAATAGATACCTTCATACCAAACTTATATCTACTCATACGAGAGAAGATGTAACTTTGTGTTTAATAATAATGTGTTTCCCTCTTTAAGGGTGGAATTTTCAAAAATCCTTTCTTAGTCAATTCCTGATTGCCTGGAAACAAAACCTGTGCGTCCTGCCTGTCCTGAGTTCCTCATCTATAGCGCTGGAAAGTGGACACTGACAAACCGCCTAATCTACATAATTATTATGTACGCAGGACCCGGTGAACCGCGCAAAAAAATTGTGGCATATATATTATTGGTGTCAAAAATGTATGTCTTGACACCGTCGGTGGTGATTTGCGTCAGTCAATCGCGGGGCAGAATTTGCCAGCGATTACGACAACGATGAATACGTTTTTCTTACGCTATCAGACGCCTGGTCTGTGTATTGATGAAAATATATAAATTTGCGTTTCTTACTATTGTTCAATCAATTTCAATAAGTCGTTGCCAAAGTAACCCCAGTATTGCCTTAGTATGCACTACAGCAAGCTTGTGGCAAATGCCAAGCTTCCTCGTAAAGTTCAGAATAGTTACCGAGTTCAGTGTGTGCCATGTAGTAACTAGTTACCGTAGGAAACAAGCCAAATCCCGATAATTAACACTGGGCTACGCGGATTTTATTAAGCCAAATGATCTTATATGCTATATGATCTTTAAAAGTAAGTCATTCTAAAACACAACATATTTTGAGAATAAAATAGAGGCTCAATAAAAATCACAAATGATCTTATCGGATATATACAAGCTCAATATATTTTAAAGTAAGACATCCTAAAACACAACATATTTTGAGAATAAAATAGAGGCTCAATAAAAATCAAAAATGATCTTATAGGATATACAAGCTCAATATCTTTTAAAGTGAGGCATCCTAAAACACAACATATTTTTGGAATAATAGAGGCTCTATAAAAATGACTGTTTCAAAAAAAAACTGAAAATTCTTAAAAGTCCACATTGCAGTTGGAGAATAGATGCCTTCTTATTTGCTACTTTACGGATAAGTTTTTATAACAACCTATTAAGGCTACCACTTGATTTTTATTACATCTGATGAAAGGTGATAATACAGTAGGAAATACCTATGTACCTTGATTTTGGAGATACCCATGTTGTAGATGGTGAAGAAGACTATTATATAAATACGTTGCGTCGCACGGAGGACGTTTAAAAAAATAATTTTTATTACTAAAAATTTAATAAAAATGAAAATTACAATAATTACTCTTATGAACTAACTAGTCTAGTGTTCTTTCCGAGGTGAGGAAAAGAATTAATTTTATGCTACATTTTACTTATTACGAAATTTCGCTGCGACCTCAATAGCTGTTTTGATAGCTGAAGTTGAAGTTGCAACGTCTGCAATATGCATAGGGTTGCGATACGTAATTCCTCCCCTCCTGGAACGGCAACTATTTTAGAACGTTTAGCGAAAATGTTGCCGGAACGCTTCCAAGCTCGTCGGTCTTCTCCTCCTTGATCGGCTGTGTCCGTTCGTCCTTCTTCACGTTGTTCTTGCATTTCAGTAAGGAATGGCGAGTTGCCCATAGGAAAAAAGTAGGCACATAATTATTAATACCACGTAAAAGGGTATAGTGGTATGATAGAAAGTATTTGCTTCCACACTTTCCACTCGAAGAGGGGCTTGCATCATGATTCTTTCTTGGATTTTGTGGAGTCCTTGAAGATCGATAGAGCTCATGTTGAGGTGCGGCGATAAGCTGGCTTGTTTCTCGGCGTCATATGGTATCTTTGATAGCCTGAGAGCCTGCCCTTTGATTTCATCGTTATCGTTCATGATTGTAAGCTCTTCCGTTTTGATGTGACATCCGATGGGAATCGTAGCTAAGTAGCTTCCTTGAAGTGAAGTGTGGTCATCTTGATTGCAGGAGAGCTGCACCTTTGTATCCTTCGAGAATGACAGGATGTAGTGCTTGTCGTCCAGCTTCTCCATGGCTTCGGTTGTGAGGGTGATGGTTGTAAACTGGCAGGTTTCCTGAAGAACTTGGTTGACGATTAGCTCATGGATACAGTCAGTCTTGGTGCGGACTTGATGGTTAATTCCTTTCTCGCATAGGAACCAGTTGCTTAACTTCGGACATTCAGTCTCTATGTACACGAATGCTTTCTCGTTAGTTGCTATGAAAGGATGGGATGGGATGAGAGCCTGAGCGTTTTTATTGGGGACTATCGATAACCTATATAAATCGTAGTTATCGTTAGAAATGATTGGGAAGTTAAATATGAAAACTATTTGGTTTTCTATGTAATATGATGCTGGCTTTATAATATTATAATAATCCCTTAGTTCTAACTTTATTACTTTATCTACCCCGTAAATGCCCTGGAGCTTACTAATCATTAAACCTAAAACGTCTACATCTATCATGGAATGGTGCGTACTCGATGCACGCACAAAGGCTAAATTATTTTCTATTCTATATAACTCCTGCGCTAGCTCCTCTATATTAAAACTTATAATTACTAAGAGTTGAGCGACTTTCGCGTATTTAATTAATCTATCGTCTAAACTTTCAAGTTTTATCTCTTCTTGTCGTGACATTTGAAGAATCGTTAGCAGCAGTATTCTGTAACAAGTTTGCAGATTTAGGGATACGTTTCAATCTGGACTTTGCTACGGGGCCACGTTTCTTAGAGGTGTAAATATGTATGGGTAAGTCGGCTAGCACGGTATCCTGCGTATAGCGTGGGGCGGTCTTTTGTCGACTAGTAAGAGGATTCTTAATAAATACCTGTTGCTGAGGTGCGTATTGTACCTCTGGTTCGCGAGTCTCGTTCCTACTTTCAATTAAAGCCGTTCGGTTAGCAAGGGAAGTCGAGTTAATAATGTCATAGACCTTCTTCATTTGATCCCTATGTGATTGGACATACTGCTGTAGTAAATGTTGAGTGACGTCAATGTCAAGGCAGTCTCTGGGATCGAAGTGTCCTGTAAGTAAGTCGAATGGTCTACACCTAGTAAAGCTGTGAATGGAATTGTTATAAGCTATAAGTGCGTATGGCATGATATTCACTATAGGCTCATCTTTGTGTTGTAACTTTAGGATTCTGAGATGTTCCAGGATCGTCGAATGGAACCTTTCAATGTTACCGTTATCATTGGGAGAGTGAGCTAATATTCGGTGGTGATTAATTTTGTGAAGCCGAGTGAACTCCATGAACAACTGATTCGTAAATTCGGGGCCGTTATCGGTCACTATGGTAAGAGGCACATTATGGTGGGTACAGTAACGCAATAGAGCTTGTAGTATGCTTACAGCTGTCCCGTCCCGTAAGTGATAAGCTTGGCCGTACTTTGTGAATACATCTATAAAAGTGACATATTTTTCGTTCTGTATGGTAAGTAAGTCCATGTGAACTATCTCAAAGGGCTTGGTTGCCGGAGGTACTACATTAAATTGGGGTCTTATTGGGTTTCGGTCGTATTTAGCTTGACCACAGATGGTACATTCATTTATAAATTTAGTGATGTGCTCTCTCATCTTAGGCCAGTAGTATTTTTGTGATAGTGCGAGGTAACATTCGTTAATACCGCGATGATTAGTTTTCCCATCATGGTAATGACGAATAATTTCCTGTTGCCTGAGGTATTCTTTAACATTTTCTAGCTCGGTTTTGGCAAGAACTAAGTTCATTGACGAGCTCCTAAATCTATCTTGTAGGATTGGAATGATGGAATACATGGCCAAAGGTGGGTTTATTAAGATTGCCGTTTTGACCTTAGAGGTAACGTACTCTTTTACGGCGTTTACGACGTCTTCCTCTAGGTTAGACTCTGACAGTTGTATGCTAACACGAGTATGGGTGTCAAATGGTTTAGTCATAACGGGTTTTCTTTTAATGTCGGTCACTAGTGTCATGTGTAACTGTCTGTGAAATTTGTTAAGGGGTTCGTCAGTTATGGGGACTTCTAGAATAGGGTGCTCCGCACTTGTGTGAACCGTCTCAGTCGAAGAATTTTCCGGTGCAACTACAGATTCAGATGGGTTCCCTAGCAAGGAGTTCAGTTCGTCTATCTCTTCTATCAGGGACTTAGCTTCTCCGGTGTGAATTTCTATTCTCGAAAGAGCGTCAGCGTTTGTGTTACTTTTGCCTTTTTTATAGATGACAGAAAAGTCATATTCACTTAGACGAAGTCGCCACCGAGTTAGACGAGAATTTGGTTCTTTTAAATTCATCATCCACTGCAATGGTTTATGGTCCGTCACGATTTTGAACTTTCTCCCAAAGAGGTAGGGTCGGAAGTACTTGGTAGCCCATACTATACTCAAAAGCTCTTTCTCGATCGTACTATAGTTAATTTCACTATCATTGAGTGTTCGGGACGCAAAACATACCGGTTTATCTGACCCTATGGGTCCCTGGGATAAAATTGCGCCTAAAGCAAAATTGCTAGCGTCCGTGGTCAAAATGAACTCTTTATTGAAATTGGGGTATTGTAAAATAGGGTCATTGGTTAAGAGAGTTTTGCATTTCTCGAAGCAGCTGATATATTCATCATCGAGTCTTATTTTACTACCTTTCTTCAAACACTGGGTAAGAGGTTTTGTAATTCGGGAGAAATCTGGTATGAATTTCCGGTAATACCCTAGAAGCCCTAGGAACTGCTTGATCTGTTTAGGAGTCTTAGGAATGGGATATTTTTCTATCGCCGAGATCTTGTCGGGATTTGGCTTAATACCGTCTTTACTGATGATATGACCTAAGTAAGCGGTTTCTAGTTTTAAGAATTCGGATTTGTCCATTTGGATCTTGAAGTTTGACTTTCGGAGTCTTTGGAATACCTTTTCGAGATTTACCATATGTTCTTGCAATGAGGTGCTAAATACTATAATATCATCTAGATAAACTAAGCATATTTCATTTTGAAGGCCTCTAAGGACATTATTCATCACACGTTGAAATGTGGATGGAGAATTTTTAAGTCCCATGTGCATTCGCAAAAATTCAAAGTGCCCATGTTCTACATTAAAAGCTGTCTTAGGAATGTCCTGCGAGTCCATTTCAACTTGGTAAAAGCCACTCGCTAAATCTAGAGTAGTAAAATATTGGCATTTCCCTAATTTATCTAGGACGTCGTTGATGTTAGGTATAGGGTATTTGTCGTCGATTGTTTTTTCATTTAACTTGCGAAAATCAACTACAAGACGCCATTTTTGCTTTCCGGAAGCATCTGCTTTTTTGGGTACTACCCAAATGGGTGAGCTCCAAGCTGATTCTGAGGGTCGTATGATGCCCTGCTCTAACATCTTCTGTATTTGGTCCCTAACCTCCTGGCGGTGAATAAATGGATACCTATAGCTCTTAGTATATACCGGTACCTCGTCGGTGGTCCTAATACGGTGTTTAATTTCGTTAGTAAAAGTCAAATTCTCCCCTTCTACATAGAACACGTCAGAATAACGAGAACAAAGAGCAATAAGATTAGCTTTTTCCTCTGCATTTAAATGATCGGTACGTAAGCGTGAAATCACGTCTTGTGCGCGCGGCGATAGCTGTTCCGTACGCGTGCACTCAACATTAAATAACTCTGCATGAGCTGGCCGATCGAGCGAAAATATAACATCGTTTCGCGATGGGTTCGTCACTTCTAAGTAGCCACGGTTATTTGATACGGTTGTGATACACTCGTGAATTAAACAATTACATATTACTTGCTCAGCAACGAGAGCGTCGCCGTCTGATACATCGATTGGAATGCGTATAAGCTTCGAAGAGCCTGCTGGAATAACATCCTCATAGAGATTTGCATTACGAGAGTTATACATTCTAATAGGATTAGACGCAAAACGGGTAAATAAGCGACCTTCTTTTAAATCGATTCGCGATTCCCATTCATTTAATAAATCCAAACCTATCGGTCCGTCGAAGTAATTATGAAATCGGTACACAAACAACTTGATACCATTGCTGTCATTGAACTCTGTAAAACACGGTATTGTAATAGAGTAATTATTTCGAGTTGTGGCGTGTATGTTTGTTACTTCAAACGGGTCGAAGTTTAAAGGAAAGTCTGAAAAGTATCTCTGGACTGCCTCAGGACTCAAAAAGGATTGGTTAGCTCCTGTATCCAGGAGCAGCTTTAATGGAGGGTTAGCTATCTGGATATAGGGCAGTTGTCGCTGTGTTTGGAGATTTAATTCTATTTTGGCTTTGACGATTTCAACACCTCCTGAAAATCCTCCTCTTCCTTAGTCACTGTCTGTACGTGGGGTTCGTTATAGGTTTGGTAATCGTCAGTCGAGTTATAAGAGTAAGAGTTTAAGTCATAAGGCAAAGCCGGGTCGTAAGTACTACTATACTCATAATTGTTATAATAAAAGTCGTAAGAACTGAGCTCCGGTTCGTAGTAATTGCTGAAGTCGCTGTAATACGATCCGTCATGTGCTGTGCACTCGTTTACATTCATTTCACGCGGCTTGAAATAATTGTTAGGTGGCTGGTTATTGAACCTATTCCAGTCATGACCTACTAATGCGTTAGTAGGTGGTAATGGGCGAGGATTAAAGCGCTGTACTCCACTCATAGGCTGAGGTGTCTGTCCGTTTGTCGGGTTATTATTCCTGGGTGGTAATCGGAATGCATTACTTCGGGGGTTGTAATTAGGTGGTGGTGCAGCGAACATTCTTTGAGTATTGGTTGACATGCGGGGTCGGTTTTGATTTTGATCAGGGAATTTAAACGGTTGAGGTGGGTGTCCCATAGGACGTTGTCCGAAGGGTACGGGCCAGTTCGGTGCAGGGGTTTGGAAATTATGTAGCCTTGGTGGCACGAACTGTGGTACAGCTGGCTGTAAATTCACGGGTGGTACCTTAGGGGTTGAGTGATTTGAGTTGGATTTAGAGGGTTCGTTTCTCTGCTGTAGGTACATTACGTTGAGTTCTTCTTGTACGAACTCGAGGGCCTTTTCAATTGTTTCGGGCCGCATGCAACGTATGCGTGACCCCAATGGCTCTTTTAAACCGCGGACATATGCCTGCACGGTGACCTTTTTATAAAGCTCGCGTTTTGCTTCGATGGTTGTCGGTAAGACGTCATGTAAGGTCACGTAAGTCATTATAGTGCTGAACAAAGTTTGGCAGTGCTCATAAAATTCTTGGGGCGTCTTATTCCCTTGCGAAGCTAACGAAAGATCATTATAGAGGGCTGTTTCGTCTCGTTGATCTGAGAAATTATTAATAAGGGCTGCGCGGATTCCTAACCAATTGTCAGGAATTCCATTCGCGTTGATAGTGTTTGCCGCGACTCCAGTTATTTTATTTAAAATTCCATTCAATACACACGAATTTGCAAATTCACTGCCCGGTGCAGTGCTTAGATACTGCGCCACGAGCTGATCGCATATTCTAATAAAACGTGTCAGCACATTGGGGTTCCCATCGAAATCTGGGATAAGGCGGAGGGGCCTTAAAAATAGTGTCGGGCTGAACCTGCGACATTTCGAATAATCTATCTAATCCTAAATTACCTTCTAAATCTAAGTATCTATTATTATCTACTACTAACTGCCGTCGTCGGGCCTGCCTCGATTCAGGATCCCGAGAACTAGAGGCTCTTGGGTGATAAATTTTGGAAAAGGTAAAATAAGTAGGTAAAGGTAAAGTACGTAATAGGTATGGCTTAAGGATAAGGAAAGCAACACGAGAGCTATTCTAGTGTACTTACATAAACATTATTTCCTTTGCGAATCGATGGCTGGATTCAACTCCTCCTTTGCGCCGCGGGTCCGTATGTTCTCGTTCCCCAAAGCTGGACTCGAAAGGCCACGGAAAACTGGTTTTTCCCGGGGATCCTACCGACTGCGCCAAATACGTTGCGTCGCACGGAGGACGTTTAAAAAAAATAATTTTTATTACTAAAAATTTAATAAAAATGAAAATTACAATAATTACTCTTATGAACTAACTAGTCTAGTGTTCTTTCCGAGGTGAGGAAAAGAATTAATTTTATGCTACATTTTACTTATTACGAAATTTCGCTGCGACCTCAATAGCTGTTTTGATAGCTGAAGTTGAAGTTGCAACGTCTGCAATATGCATAGGGTTGCGATACGTAATTAATGGTAATGTATATATAAATATACCATTGCACTGCATATCGGGGTAAGAAGCGGCAGTTAATAGTTCTTGAGCATACACTCAGAAACATAAAACACGATACATATTTCACGATAAAATCAATTAGAATTACACTTTGTCAAATCAACAACCCTGATGATGCTCCAGTGTTCCGAAGGTGCATACTGCATATAGATTATATGTTTGAAAAAGATCAAACAAAGTTCGAATTCCTTGATACATAGCTGCCACTCACCGCAACGCAGTATTTAAGTTATCCAAGCATAGTATAATGGTAGGTGCACACTGTACACACTGTGTTCATATAGGTAGGTGCACACTGTGTTCATATAACCCGCAACTACTAACTGTGTGGTCAGCTGTACGGGGGAGGTATTTGGGCATTCAAAGGCCTCAAACGAGCTTTGTCGGTTTTAATGGGGGGAAAATATGTACGATTACTTTCACCTAAATTCGAACACAAAGCGTTTGGAGCATTTTATGATAAGTATAGACTATACTAACTCTTTGAGGAGGTACATTTGCAATAGGTACATTAATTATTGACAGAAACCAGTACTAGCAGAGAAAAATTTCTATTATTTTCGGAAAGAGAAAGGAAATTTTTACTCTCGTTTTATCCACGGGGGATAATATTATCTCCATCCGTGTGACCGTGCTCAAAGTGGGTAAAAGATATTTTTATCCTCTAAAAAAGAATTTTTCCCCGAGTCCCATGCTATTCGTTCTGATCCATCTATCAGATGAGAGATAGGTGATCTACATATAAGTTAAACTCGACTTCTATTTCTAGGGTTCCTTAGCAAAATAGTGAAAAATGTAATCTTTTTGGCGTCATAGCTATGGACTTGAGGAATAATTGTACAGAATAGTGCCACAGTACCATTGCAATAAAAAATATTGATACTTTAATTACAATATTTAACTTCAAAGTGAGATAACTAACCAAGATAAGTTTCAAGTGACTACGAGAAATCTTTGCCAGTAACTAACTACAATGAGGACTAATTTTTAAGAGTCACTAGCACATAAAAAAACACAGATACGGAGGTCTTTTTTACTTAATCTTGTGGTATGCAATCAGCTACCGTGCAGGTTTTAACCACAATATTAAATTTAAAAATATATTATGTAAGGTATACTTACATCTCTCGTCAATGGCGCCATTGATACCCCTCAAACACCTTGAACCAAATAAATATCAATACAAATGTTAACATCAATCAATTAAGCGTATCAACAGACGGACAGGCCTGATGCTGCCCGCCCACCGGTCTTTAATTGAGTGTAATTAAAGTGCGCTCCGGTTACCACGCTTGATTAATTCATTCATTAATTTTTAAATTGAATACAAGTGAGGTATAACATCACTTCATTATTAGATTTTTATGTACATATTCGACATGATAGCAAAGTTCTGCGTACCTACCTATCTAACAAAGTTTCTCTGTCCACCAGGAGAGTAAAAAAACAGTCTATAACTTAGCAATTTTTTTTTTTACAGAATACTTTGTAGCTGACTATATTATGACTGCAGTATATTTGTATTAATTGAAAAGAAAGCCTGTGTAATTATGACTAGCTGATTTATTGATATAAATCTGGCTCTTCATCTTTTATGACGTAAGTATTCACCAATAAAGGTGAAAATTCATACCCTAAAGTCTAAAATATAAGCTAAGAACGCCCTCTATCAAGAAAGAATGAAAATTAATACAATTATAATTTCGATGCTGGCTACTCGCGTTAAATTCGCACTTTGCCGATTTTCTTAGAATGGCGTAGTTTACATTCTACGTATGTACAAAGGCAGTATGCAAGTACGTAAGTAACGCGAGATGGAAAATGAAACCATAGAGCATTTCGCCCATAACATGCGCATGAGTCACTGTTTGCACCCATACACTCATACGCGCGTACCTCCTCAACTCAATACACTTGCATGCAAAACACCTGTCACGCGCCGGGTCAACGATCTCCCATGGTGACCATAGCCGCGATAGCTATAAGATCGCGAGATATCTGCGTTTAGCTTGGCTTAACCAGGGTCAATGGACGGATATCAGGATAGTAAGATATTTAGATTATTTCGATAGAAGCGAGAATTTCGGCCAATTCGGGTGTATGTTTTTAAATCTACATAGCGATAAATAACTTTGTAACTATTAAATATTATACATATTTGAAATATACCTTTTTTGTGTGAATTCGGATGTACCTAAACTATTTTTCGTACCTCTAAGTGACCCATCTATTTATGATAAAAATTAATCAATGACATGCCATTATCGTTAGATTCGTTTTTATTTTAGAATCATATTATGTGAAAAAAACAACTATAAAAGCATATTTCTATAAGGGGACTAGTCAGAAGGTAGTATGTACCTATTTTTAGTTAATTTAGGAATCGATTGTAATGTACGCCCAACTTACAAGTCCCAAGACACTACGTTCTGTAAAGAGCCCACAACAAGCTCAACGGGTATCATTTTTAGTTATCGCATCTTACGTGAAAGAAAACCAACGATTACTTTTATGTAATACTACATAAGTATATATATATATAACGATTAACGATATCACAGCCATTAAGCTAGGGCCACACTAATAACACAATGGCAACAAAATAATTAATCTCCTTGCTAATAATGGCGGTGAACTATAATACATCATTTTTATTGCCCCCAGTTTCGCGTTAGTAATGGTATATCATTATAGGATATCGATCTGTGACCTATATATAATACTTACTTGCGATTATATTCGCCTTGAAAATGGTTTATAACAAGGATTAACACATATGCTTCGTTTGATTCTGGATAAATTCACAGTTCCCGTGGGAATGGTGAAAAACCAAACTTCACATAAACCGCGCAGAGAAATACCCAATATTTTAATTTCTTAAGGATCAAAGAAGTCCTGTTTTCTCCTCCTGCTCCTGCACACTATTTTTTAGAGTTCCGTACGCAAAACGTGACCTTAGACCTGAAACGTGTTACTATGACACTTGAAATTTTCTCAGGTATTTCCGATGCTGCTATAACAACAAATACTAATAATCGCGGATAACATACAAACATAAGGGTGTAATACAGAACTTCCTGTTTTTTGAAGTTGGTTAAAAAACTGAATGAAATAAACATTAGAGACCCGAAGTCATGTGTAATCTGCTAGCTAGAGATATTAAATAATGAACGCTCAGTGCCATTAAGACGCCATCTTACATCCAATATGGCGCGATGAGTTTGCTATAATACCCCCGTTTCGCGGCGGTTCACGCGTCACGGAATCTTTTCTTTTATGAGACGTCTTCATCCACTGGAGATTAGGAGATACGGGATAAATTAATAGCTAATACGGATAAAGAATCATTAATTTATTAGTTCATAAATCTAGAGAAAACGGATACCTAGGTAGGTATCCTTTTTAGACGGCATAGGATACCTACATAGAAGTCTTTGACGGCATATGCGTTTTTTAATGACCTGCAGATAAGAAACTATAAAGACAATTACTTTCAAGTTTAAAATTTTAAACGTCATGTATTTTGGGTATTTATCTTAAAGCTCAAATCGCTGTGAAAGAGAAACATGATTGGATAGAATTTTTCCCAAACGTAGGTAGCTAATAACGTAATAGCGTAATAACGTAATAGCTAAGGTACCTACGATGCTGTGTAAAAACCGTTGGGGTGACATAACTTACCACTTCCAAGTTAGTACGCTAACATCTTCGACTGCATCATCACTTACCATCAGGTGAGGTCGCAGTCAAGTACTAACTTGTATAGCGTAAAAAAAATGCTTGGGTAACTTTAACTTTAGCATTGGATGCTACTAAAGCTCCAATGCTATTAAAGCTCCAAAGTACAACTTGTATAGCGTAAAAAAAAGCTTAATTTTTCTATTTTTTATCGGAAAGTACAACGGATGTAAATGTATTGTTTTAATGTGTCCGGTACTCAATATCCAAAAAATTTGGTGAAACCTCGTTTTTTTGTTAAATATACTTCCGCAACGCTGCATTTCGCACCCAACAACGCATTTATAAGAGCGAGAAGGGCAAAAATAGGTTCCGGCGCGATGCTGTGTATTGCTTATGCACAAATGACAAACCCCACTTTTCTTCATACATCCGATTATATTTATTATCCGAATGAATTAGATATCCGAATGCCTAACATTAGTTACTACGGTTCGAGTCTATTACACTGCCGTAGATCTAAGTTAAGGTAGGTAGGGTGTCGGGTTATTCAAACTACGCGGCATAGTGAGCGGCGTCGACAGTACAAGTATGCGAGTCACCTCAAGTTGACCCCGCATTGTATGCTAATCGAGCCGTGAGGATTAGAGGTCAAGGTTATGAGAGCAAACTAAATAACTTGGTGGAACGTTTAAAGTTTCTCGATAGAAGTTAATTCACGTTAGCCGTTTGGTGTTTAATTTTGCGGAAGTTCATAAAATTATACCACAGACAGCAGTAGCTATGCGTGGGGTGAACTTTCGGCCCAGACAATTACTTTGAAACTCTATTTTATTATTTTATTTGAATTTCTTAACTATAGCTCAGATCCCTTATTCTGTATACCAGTGATAATCACTCAGTGGCCGTCCACGGGCTCATTTGACATACATTTTTTATCCATTAAAGGTTTGCCACAAAATCTTACTTTAGTTTCACTTAATAAAGCAGCTATGTATAACGAAACATAGACATTAGACAACAATGTCGAATTATCGATAATAATTGATGCACATGCGTATAGTTTTATATCCTGCAGATAATACCTAACTAAATTCTACCCATTAACGCCAAATCATAGGGAAAGATAAACTATCAGAAAGGGAAGGTCAAATATATATTAATACTCGAACTACAACACATTACGAGTAGATGCAATCCACTTGTTAACGTCTCGAACGTGACATGAGTGACAGCCCATTAGCGGCGCACTACCGACACGACTTCTGTCACTGTCAATGTCAGTAGAACGACTACATTATGGCTTTGAATCTCATGATTTATACTATCAAAACAAATATTCACTTTCACTACAACTTAAATGCGGCCATGACCCGCAGTCAAGTGTAGTTTATTAGTATATATTCTATATGTTTTGTCCGCGGCTCCGCCCTTGTGAATTTCGGTCATTTAGGTACCAGTCACGTGGGAACTGAGGTTTTTCTCATTATAAAAATAAGCTTTTTTGTTAACCTGAGGTAGTGAGGGTAGGGTGGTGCTTCCGATTTAAATTTCAACCAAATCGCTCCAGCACTTAGGATGATGGAGTAGCAAACATGCACACACACATACACACATACATATAAAATCAAAAAACATGGGCTTCATTTACAGGCACTTAGAAACTCAATAAGATTCTGATCGATATACCTACATGATAAAATAACTAATCTGTTCACATAAAATTAAGTTTACTAGTGTAAAAGATTTAACGTGCCTTGTTCTGAAAATAAGCGTAGAGCAAAATCAGCTTTCTTCTACACAAACTTTCGTGGTGATAGCCTGTAACATCAAGGTCAAAACCTCTACCTCTACCTACAAAAACTCAACAAAAACTTTACTCGTAAGTCATCTCGTAAGTATAATCCACCTGTCAACGTCAAGTGTCGAACTTGACAAGTGACAGCGCATTAGCGGCGCACTACTGGCACGACTACTGTCAAGTACCAACGCGAATCTAGTGTTAGAATAGCACGCATTTACATAATTGATGTGTGCTGTCAAAACAAAGCTTCACTTTCATTGTAATACAAATACAGCTATGACCCGAATCACCAATTGTTGACATGAAACGTTTTTATAATATTTATTTACCTTGCAATGTATGTACCTAACTATGTTTGTTCGGTCGGAATCTTGCAACTCTATTTTGAAGCAATCTGCAATCGATTGCGCTGACATTTTCTATACATGCTTGGTTTGAATGACTCTATCATTGCATGCTTTTGCATTGCATGGTTAGCTGTGGGACATTATTCTAAAACCAACATGGCGGAACGCCCAAGATGGTGGACTTATTAATTTTAATGCTCTTCTACATTGTGGATACCAAAAATGAAAGGGCTTTTGTTTTCTGCTCAGCAAATCCTGTAATTTGATACACTTATCATGGCAGTACACAATATAATTAGGTATATAAAACTAGTCGGCCACCTTGTGTCGTGCCGCGCCATATTGGATTTAGATTGTCAATGAACTAACTATGCATTGTTGTCCAAACTAAAATCTAATTCGATTAAAGTAACTTCTTTAAAATTCAGTTGCAAGCTTTGACCCGATACATTATACAAACAACTTAAAAAAAAGCTTGTAAAAAGAACCATAACTCATGGTTCAACGGGTAAAGCGTAAACAAAACAGACCTTGGTAAGTTTTCCACAGCACGTGTGGCAAAGTGACACGACCGTGACGGTAACGACACGGCGACGACATCTGTTCGATTTAACGATCGCGATTGTGATTGTTATCGTACCGCTTGTTATCGCTCTATGTGCGCAATGTGTCAATTTGTTTAGAGACGGGTTGCAATAATCGAAAAAAATTATAAATATATCTTTAATTTGATAAATATGAAATAAATGAGCTTAAGTTTTTATGAAAAACATGTAGAAGCAGAAACGTTATTCTCGCAAAACTCATTGCCATAAATAAGTCTACTTGTGTGTATTTAGTCTAATATTTGCGAACAACTAAATCAGAAATTTGACGCGGGTTGCAAATTGTTTACTAAATTGGATTTATCACTAAAAGAAGCACTAGATAAACAACTATAGGCAGGTAATCGTTAATTCCAGACAGTTTATAATACGTGCATGTAGAGTGAATGTGCAAGCTGAATTTATTTTTCAAATTCCAACAAAATTGGTTTCGTTATTTAACAAAAAAAAAAAGTTAAAATAGAACACGATTTTTTAAATCGAAATATTTAAATGTTCGTTCAGATCAATGTTCGTGGGGCGTTTTTGATAACATTTTCATACAAAAAGCGTTTCGTGTGAAAATCCTCGTGCGACTGAAATGTACCGCCAAAACTACATGGGAACGTAAATGTAGGAACACAATAATGTATTTCCCTATTTCCGAGTAGCTTTGTCAGCGTACAGCTAACCTGCTTTGCTCTAGGGTTGCCAATATTTTTTTTTTTGCTAAACGAAAAACCTTATTTCTGATATACCTAATTAAGACCAACATTGCCAGATCGACGTGTTTTGGAAAACTTCGAATTCTTGTCTAACATTTCAACAGTAGGTACTTTAGTTCGGCTACGATCTAGCCTAAAAGCTAATTAGTAACTTAAATTTAACTTTAACTAATTAAAACCTATATCTACTACTATTAAAAACTAAATATATCTAAGAATCTGTCCATTGACTTATCTTAGTTAAGTCATTCTTTTTTTTCTGATACGGGTCTTTATCAGAAAAACGGATCAACTAAAATAACTTTAATTTATTTTTCAGTTCTTTTTTTTTCAACAAATCTCATTTATTTCATACTTAACTAATCTAACTTATTTTAATGCTAATTTATATACCTACCTATTTACAGCAAAATATAAAATCAAAGATAAAAAGTATAAAAAGAAAATTGTGCTAATATGCATCAAAGAATTCCTCCGCACCGTCGTCATCGGGCAAAGTGCCCAGAAGGCTGGCAGCATTGCCACGCTGGATGGCAATGCATAACCTCTGACCAAGGAATAGGCCAGCCCTCTGGTCACGTGTAGCGTCGACTAGGTTTTGAGAAATTTCTCTGAATAGAATATGTGCATTCGGACCCCATGACCCCAGCGTTTCGACCCCAAAAGGTTTTTTTTTTAGTTTTTTTTTTATTATTTATTTTATTTAACTCTACAAGTTAGTACTTGACTGCGATCTCGCCTGATGGTAAGTGATGATGCAGCCAAAAATGTAATCGTTCTTATACTAGGAAAGGAATAAGTAACTCACACCTAACAATTTCTACACAGCATCGTATCAGACAGAACGCTACATCGCTTAGCGGCGTGTCTGTGCTAGTAGGGTGGTTACTAGCCAAGGCCGAAACCGCTCACCAGAGAAAACCTTATTTTTTTACGCTATTCAAGTTAGTACTTCACTGCGATCTCACCTGATGGTAAGTGATGATGCAGCCGAGGATGTTAGCGTACTTACTTGGAAGGGGTAAGTTATGTCACCCCAATGGTTTCTACACAGCATCGTACCGAAACGCTAAATCGCTTGGCGGTACGTCTTTGCTGGTAGGGTGGTAACTAGCCACGGCCAAAGCCTCCCACAGACCAGACCTAAGCCAATTTAGACATTATAAAACTCCAAAGTGGCCCGTGGGGGGAATCGAACCCGTGACCTCCCACTCGAATCCAAGCGTGCGTCCCCTGCGGCACAATTTCGAGATATTAATTTACAACAAATTTGAATATAGAACAACTCAGCATCTAGAATATAAAAAGCGACAACCCTATGGCGAGGCGATTTGATATTTTTTCCCCGTTACCCTCCAATTTACGGCTTAACCCCGCGATACCCAGTTGTCGAATGCTTTGTGGGGAAATTCGGTAAATTTTCGCGCGGCGTGTTTTCTTTGGCGCGGTTTTCCGTGACGACTTTATTAAGTTAAGCCGCCGGGGGTATATTTGATTTGTTTTGTGGCGTATGGAAACTCCCCTTTCCATAGCTGTTAATATTTGAAAAGAAGTTTCTTTTCGAACGGTACGACCGGTGGCTAGAGGAAAAAATTGTTTTTGCCGTCATGAAAATCCCGAAAATCCCATATAGGCTACTAGCAGTGCCCGCGGACTCCGTTCCGCGTTAGAAATATTTTTGTCCAGGCCCGTTTGTCCCGCGTAATACCCGTGTGGGTATTATCCACTTATACTTACTCGTAGGTACTTACGTATCGCCACGCAACGGGCGGCGCGCAACCTTTTTGTTTTGCTAATATCTTTGAAGATATTGGTTAAAACTGTATAGAGTAAGGGGCACAAATATTCTACATTAAATTTCCGTTCTAAAAAACGTATTTACAAAGATATAAATTTATACCATATGGGCTAAATAAGCTTCACAAAAATTATTTATATTTTAACCACAATTTTAACACTAAAAGCAGTTATTGTGAGCTACCCGTAGGAGATAGACATATGCTATCGCGGACTTTTTTACAGATTTTGATACGTTCTTTAATATTGTAGAACATTGTTTTGTTCTATCCTCAATAGTTTCCGCAGCGTACGCGATGAAAGCCATTTTTTTTACGACTTGGATTACATTATTCAAGTTTAAGTAAAGATGCGTAATTAATTTTGGAAATTTTCATAGCCTATGACACTCCACAATAACGTAGCTTCCTATTGGTGAAAGAATTTTGAAGATCGGTTCAGTAGATCCAGAGATTACCCCTTACAACGTCACAAACTCACAAACTCACAAACATCGTTACGCTACCTCTTTATAATATTAGTATAGATACCAGGGTTACTCAAAGTGGGGTTCTTGAACCCCTAGGGGTCAGCCTTTCAACGATAAGGGGTTGGCGACAATATTTACCCCCGGTTTAGATTTAGGTTCATGTTTGGGTTACTTACGAACCTGGGACCGCCCGGAAAGAAGGCCGAAAGTACTAACCACTGTGCTATCAGCCTATACTACAGATAAGTGCGTGACCTGCGTGCCCAGTGCGTTACAATTGTTACGAAACTTAAGTTATTACAGTTTTTATCGCTCAAATTGATTTGTTTGTAAATAGTTCGTGTCGTAATTAATTTGACCGATATTATTTATTATTTCCTACATAAAAAGTTAGTAACGATAACATTAAATGGTAAGTTTTATTTCTTGACTACTTGATGAACATCTACGAGTATGTTTTAAAAAACTGTGAACTTATGCTTAATCCCTACTTGATAATATAATTGTGAATAAAAAGGAAAAAGAAAAATGTAAAAAGGGTTTGAGAATGTTGAACTTGCGTGTAGAGAAAATAGCCGTTTTCTTAACATCGCAGTTTTGGTTAATGTGAATATAAGTTATTATGTAAAGCTTTCACGTTTAAGCACTAAATAAATTTTAATGAAATTCGGCACGAAGATAAACTGGAGCTTGGAAAAGGACATACGCTACTTTTATCCCGGAAAAATACAGGAATCAAGAAATCAATATTTCCATCGGGATCGGGATAGTTTATAATATTATTATAAAGTCGAAAGTTTATAGTAACACAAATACACATTTTTTGCGTCGGGGGTTAATTATTTATCTATCAAACATTTCGTGAAGTCAGAGTTACACAGGATAATTAACGCAGTCGTTTTGAGTACAGGGAGGTCTAGGCAGTCTATAGCTACGAGTATTTACGGGTCTCCTAAGTCCGACTTAGGCTAGACCGGGTCTAATTCACTTTTACCGAGCTTACGCTAGACTAGACCTATTTAACCGTAACTAGGACATGAAATTGCTAAACTTATTATAAAGTGACATTGTTAATTGAATGTCATTTTATCACTAACTTATTAATATGACCAAGAACGTTAATTTTTAACCAAAATGGCATGAGGACCTTAATATATCCACAGGGTAAACGATTTGCAATATGTTACAATAATACTTAAGATTATTCAAATACAAGTCTTGCCCACATGGAATGCTGCCAAAAATACTGACTAAGTTATTCGCTAAGGTGATTCGTTGCGCAAAAAATTAGGCAGCCATTCTGTAACCTGATGTGGCTTCTAATAATTATAGTTCATCTTTCTTTGTATAATATTTGTTGTTGTATAAAAATGAAATTGCTTAGGTATGGAAAAATGAAAATCTTTATCGGAAAGATCTTTATTCATGGATTATACTTTACGCAGTGTTAGCAATAAATAAGCAAGGAAAAATGAGAAGGCTGTGTGACCACAAAATATTTTCCCAAAAAATATCACAAAAACCTAAACTCAAATACCGTAAAGCGTCCCCGAAAATGGCCACTGGGCCCATAACTTATCTATTTAACGGACCTTGAAAAAAAAAACAAAACTGCCTCCCGTAGGAACTCTACTCAGATAACGGGGCACCAACTCAATGCTATCACAAACGACGGCAGAGTATTTTCAGCTTTATTTCCAAAAGTATAAGGGCTGTAGTGGCGTCAAATAATTTGAAATGTAATTCGACGCGTTTTCAGGGTACCTTTAGGCTTTAGCCACACAAAAGGTAAAGCGGGGTTGTTCGGGAACAATACAGTCAAAGTCTGTATTCAAAAAAATCAATTTATCTTATGCTTTTCACCTTAATATTATAAAAGCCAAAGTAAGTAATAAAGTAAGTAAGCCAAAGTATGTAACTGTGTATGTTTGTTACTCCAACACGCCGCAACCATTGAACCGATTTGGCTATTTGGAATTGAGATAATACCCAGAATACTTTTAAGCAAGGATGTCCACGGTCCCACGAGATTTGTGAAAACCCAAGGTTGGAGCCGCGGGCAATAGCTAGTAACATAATGCACTTCATTTACTAGGTATCCAGAATATTTACAAACAATAAATTACAAATTATATAATATGCATAATGCATTAGGTATCTTTTTGCTTTAGTTGTTTCTACAGCTCAATCGCTAAACTGTTAACACGACGACGAAACGCCCCCGCACCGTCTTCTGTGTGTTCCATGCTTTACTGAAGGTTGCCTCATACTATATTCACAAACGCTCAGTTTTTCCTTAATATAAAAAATAGTTACATAGACGGCTTTTAGTTAAGGATTTCCTCTCAGAGACGCTAAAGTGCAGAGCTATTTGCCTTTGTAGGGATTTATTGGAGTGTTTTTGTTGGAGGACGTGTTTTATTATGTTACAGCTTTACTATACGTAATACTCGTACGTTGTGTTTTATGTGTGTGTAGCGGTCTTCGATAGCGGTCTTCGGTAGCTGACGACAGATGGCGTAACTCGCACAATAGCACACGCTGACGGAGCATTCGACGAGCGTTCTATAAATACAACTTCTGACGTCACACGCTCGGATCACAAGCGGTCCCCAGGCACAACACCCGCCTGGAGGGAAATTTCCCTATTGCCCTCTGCAACCGCTAAACTGGTGACCCCGACGTGATTTCACCATTCACCACCAGAGGGCACACATCAACTGAAGAACACGCAACAAAAAACAACGAAACCGCAAACTGCAACAACCGCAACCGCAACAACCACATCAACCGCTACAATAACGAAGAAGCAACCGCAAACCTCATTCCTCCCAGTCTTCGCCGACCGACTCACTGGTCGCCGCGACACGTCTCACCGCCGATCGACTCACTGATCGCGCGCCGCCGCATCATCAACGGACTCCCGGTTCGAAGGTCACTCACACCTCGCCGGCACGCAGTCCACCCAAGTCAACCCGGTATCGCTGACGCACTTCCACGATGCTGCACGCTGTTGACACGCACCAGATGCACCACGACGACACACGACTTAACAGTCTCAGAGGGGAGTGATTGTAGCGGTCTTCGATAGCGGTCTTCGGTAGCTGACGACAGATGGCGTAACTAGCACAATAGCACACGCTGACGGAGCATTCGACGAGCGTTCTATAAAACTTCTGACGTCACACGCTCGGATCACAAGCGGTCCCCAGGCACAACACCCGCCTGGAGGGAAATTTCCCTATTGCCCTCTGCAACCGCTAAATGTGTATGTGTATTAAGATACTTAGGCTAGGGATTACTGCTGGTAAGTAGGTTGAAACATGAACTATTTCCTGTAATTTCGCTTGCTTATTACAAAAACAATTTTTTGAAACGAAGTATATTTTTTATGAGTGAATTTTTGAATTTCTTTCCATTTGGATTTGGAATGAGCGATCGATAGATTTCTATGTCGGTCGCTTTAGTATATTTTTTTTAAACAAGCGAACCCTTTCATTAGATACCCATATTGCAGGAGTTAAATAAAAATAACTAGACCGCCATCTCGTGTGTTCCGCCATATTGGATTTAGAATAACGTAACAGGGGCCTTATTCTGTATCGTTCACTTAGTTAGTAACCCTAACTGGGTTATTAACTAAGAAAACGAAGGCAAAAATCCTATTTTTGCACAAATTACCAACCTAGGTCGGTATGGTATCATATCAGTATACCGTGCTAGTTGCTATCTTGTACAAAAAGAATACAAAAATAGAATTTTTGCCTCCGTTTTCTTAGTTAATAACCCAGTTTGGGTTACTAACTAACTAAGTGAACGATACAGAATCAGCACACAGAACTAACCATTTTTAATCATCCAAACTAAACGTTACAAACAAGTTAAATAAAAACTTGTAACATAAAAAGATTTAAAGAGTTTCAACACGTTACACCTACTCGTAAATATCCTCATGTAATATTCAGATTTCAGAGTTACAAAATCAGTCGAGTTTCCACATTACAAGTTCAATAAACCAAATCGAAGGGGGTTCCGTACCTACTTCCGAAATATGAATCTTTTATGAGACACGCCTCTATAAGCATAAAGCATCGACCTTTCCTTTCCCTTTCATAGAACACAATCTAATACCTGTGTCAATTCAGCCAAACGATGCCGACTTTGCACCCGTACGTTTTGCTTTAACTGTAAACACACGGGCAGAGACTCCGCCGATAAACGTCGCGGTTAAACTTCTCTCATTTATTTGAGGGTATACTTTCAACATTACTGAGTTACTACTAATTGTCCCAGACCAGCTTACTACAACGTAACTAACTAATTGTTAAGTCTCAGACCAGCTTGCCTGTAAAGCCGCTTAGCTTTGCTGTCAAAGTGTTGCTAGAAAGTAGTTGAGAAGCCAAGTATCTAACCATGAAGTGGACTCGTGTGCTTGAAATTAACTTTTATTTCAAAAACATGGTACAAATTTTTCTTTTTTTTTTAATTTTTTAGATAAACTGTGTAGCTATTCTATAAAAGCTATTTCGTAAATCTGAGTGACATTAAAATTCATTTCAGTCTCATCTTTGCGGTAGCCCTTAGTCACCTCTGTTGAAATTCAGACTGGGAAAGGTTTACCTTATTTTTCTGACTTTTTTAACTAGAACAAATCGTATGTTTTATCGCGTAATTTCGCAACAAACGTAGCAGGTTCCAATGTTATTTTCGCCGATATGTTTACGAATAGAAATCGTCAAGTCCGTAAAGGACAAATTCTGTATACCGGGGCTCGTTACATATGCGAATAAGTAATAAGTTCAAAAGAAACTCCTTTAGGTACCTGTATTATTATGTTACATACTCATACTTGAATAAATATGAAGAAAAAATAAGTTTATCGGTTTTATTGTTTAGAAACATAATGATGCACATATTACACTAGTAGTAAAAACTAATATGCCGTATAAAATTTGGTAGGTATATACTATATTTTATAGGACTGCAATGTCCTTTAATGTACTGCACTGCACTCGTCATCCCGAAACATGCGACTACAGTGCCCTCCATAGCGAAACAAAAATGCAACACTTCATTGAAGTAGGTATACCTATCACTGTGTTTGTAAAAAGATTCCTCCGGAAAGGCTTGGCCGATTTTATTAATTTTTTGTGTATATATTTTTCGTAGCCCTAAATGAGAAAAGAAATCATATAGTAAAACGTTTGCCGAGTCAGCTAAATATCAATAAGAAGATGTCTGATTCTCATAAGTTGTATTATATAGTTAAAGCTTATTAAAATACAGGAAAGTTACATAACTTTTATACCAGCAAAAAGACGTACCGCCAAGCGATTTAGCGTTCCGGTACGATGCTGTGTAGAAACCGTTGGGGTGACATAACTTACCCCTTCCAAGTTAGTACGCTAACATCTTTGGCTGCATCATCACTTACCATCAGGTGAGATCGCAGTCAAGTACTAACTTGTATAGCATAAAAAAAACCATCCTGTTCCGATTCACTACGCAACGAAATCGATCAGCAAAACACTGAGCTTAAAACGATTCGTGACTCCTTAATCTGGCAGATTACCTCGATCATTTGCCAAGAAAAATATCTGGCGATTTGTCCCGACTCAAGGTCCTGGCGACAGATCACGTCCGCCAGTTTGGACATACGTGACGATTTTGCGAATCGCCTCAAATTATTTCACCGTGGCAACTTTTGCGGCGGGCGCGTTTAGACGAAGGAACTAATAGTTCGTTCGAGCTGGCTTTCAATTGGATGTAGAAGTCGAGGGAAGTCTCATACATTTTAAAATTAATTTTTATATAATACTAGCTGACCCAGCAAACGTTGTTTTGCCATTTGTGGGTATGAAAAATTATTCATTCATCAATTAAACACCTGCTCTCAGACCTAGTGATCACTGATCACTAAGAATTGCATAACAATCGGTCGAGCCGTTTCAGAACCGAACGAATGGCACGAGAATTATATTAGTGGCCGCTAAGCGAACTACAGCGTTACCATATTCTATTGGGATTATTGGCACCGATAAACTGGCGACAATTTTTCTCGCGGTCCGCCCCGTCCAGGGTACCTACACGTCAATTCCCTAATGGCATAACGTTTGTTAGGCTAACAGTTACTAGCGTAACTGCAGTAGATACATTAGGGGGTAGAATGTAGTATTTAATATACCTGTCTATATTTCATCGCTCCGGGAAGACGCCCTGCCAGGTTGCGAGCAACTTTGGCCACGTCCGCTAGTTGGTACATACGTGACGATTTTGCGAATTGCCCCAAATCATACAACCGCGGTGGCTGGAATTCGCCAAGTTTAGCTTAGCGAGTTCGCCAAAGGACCGGCTATTTGCGGATGGAACTTGGGGCTTTGTATTTAATATTCATGTTGCCCTGTCGGCTTGAGCTAAGCACTGTGGTGTGGGAATAATGTACGAGTGTTTCTAACTTTCGTTTCGGTGATAACTGGTTAACGCTATAGTAACTGTTTACCAGGCCCTTGCAAAAAAGCTAAGCCAAGCAAGAGCTTGGCAGATACCGTACGAATTTCGAGAAGACCTTCCTTACCCTGTCTGCATCATGAATAGAATCACAGTATAAAATCTCAGAAGTGCAACAACGTTCAACCAATCCAGCGTGCGAGAGTCATGCCATTTCACAATTTTACCGTTTCTAGGTACAAACACATGATTATTGAAAATTTAGTAATTATTTGGATTATAGTAAAGAAATTTTTATTTATTAATATTATTGAGTAATACTGGATTATGCATTAAATAGTAGCAGTAGATATGTTACGGTTCACAATCTTTCGATATTTTACAATCTCGTATTGGTTTCAAAGATTTAAATCGCTAGATGGGCCCTTAGCCTACATTGCACACATCAAAAACGTCCACAAACATGTCGAGTGAGTGCTCTGAACATGCTATAGTTTTACTTGTGACAGAGAGAGTGACGCCGTGTCATACACAAGATAAAAACCTGGACGTTTTCGGTGGTTTAGGGCTCACCTAGCGATTTAAATCTGATTGGTTCACAATCTTACGATATTATCATTAGGTGACAGTTGTTGTAAGTGAAAACCTTTGAAAACTGTCACCTATCTTAGCTTAGCTTAGGCGTTACTGAAAACGAGCATAAGTGTCGGGACACATCTACCTTTCAATCACTCCGTCAGAGTATGACGTAGGTACCGCTTGTTATGCAAAATGCATCAAATGCGCGCATACTCGTTAGCACGAGCATTTACTGCGAAGGTTCGGTGCTACACAGAGCCCGACGTAGTTTCAGCATGCCAGGTGCACTCGGTTAGTTATAAAGTTACAACTTTACAAGTAGCATGTAAATATATGGCATAACCCGTCGACATATTACCTAATGTAGTCGACTATTGGTTTAGGTTAACAAAACTTTAGGCAATACGCGCTATTGCAACATGAATTGCACTTTAATGTGTCGTATCTAGAGTCGCTATTTACTTAAATGGTTTTGCGGTGTGAATGTTCTTAACCTGTACAATGTGGTATTCTGTGGTTTCGGCTGACTTGATGTTGGATTGGTAACTTAAAAAACATCGCGAGCGTATTGAGTCAAACTTTCAGGAATTTTGCACTTTACGCGGGTGTGTTCCGACACTTACAGAGGTTGTCAAAAGAAACAATGTACCTAATCAGAAATATCTCTGTCTCTAGTAAATTAGTTTTGTTTGTCTTCAAAACGAGCCCCCATGCCAGTACCTAATTAATTAGGTTAATTAGGGCACTTCAACTAAGTTCTTTCCTTAATTAGTAAGATTCTTTGTCTAAAGACATTTGACGATTCAAAGGAGCTTGTTAAGACTTAAGATCTACGAAAATACATCACATTTTGAATTCCAATTTGCGAGTAAGTTTATGTAGGTAAGAAAGTTGTGTTCATTATAAAAGTTCGCACAGCAGTAGCTAGGTAAATAAATACTAAGATTTTCTTTAGAAAAAATACTTATTTAAACTGTAAATAGAAATAAAAAAGAAAATCTAAATCGGTTTAAGAAATGTACATTTAAGTGTACATCGTTTTCGAAAGAGTGTGAGAATAATCGAAAAATGTTTGAGAAAAAATCGTCTCGTATTATTAAAACAACAGTGTGGAATAAAGAAACTATATTTTATATACATGGGAGGAAAATTTGGTTTTTCATACCGTATTCGGTGCAAGGATGAATCTAGCATTAGGCATATCAGAGTTTATATTCCGGAGAAGGAGTGCAGAAATCTAATTTCGATTAATGGACGCAACCAAAGTATCAAGGGAAGAAGCTTGTACGATAAAGACATTAGTCTTTCCTTGCCACTTGTACTAATTACACTGGGAATTACCATCAGTCAATATTGCACTTTAGTCTGCAATTTTTAAAGTACATTTTACGTTATTTAATTTTCAAGAGACATTCCAGTCTGTATTATCTTTGCCACGCCAAAACAATAAGCGCTTAAAGTGTGTAAACTATAAGACTCATTTTGGTTTGGAAGACCTAACGAGGGTGACACGACAACCACTACATCAAAATCGAGCGTTCCATTTTCAAATTAATTCGGAGCCGTTTTCTAATTGGCGCGACGTGACTTGTCTGTGTTCGACTCCGGTCGGGTCTAATCAAAGTGTTTGAATTTCGAATGTAATTTCTAATTTGTGCTTTGTGATTCCCTCATTGTTTTGTTTGAATATAAATTGTTTGTATGCAAAAACATCGTGTGTGTAACGTCGACTGTATATCGTACATTTAATATGTGTATTTAATCTTTACTTATACATATATTATACAATACCTACGAGTAACTTTGGAATCCTTTGTAATCACAGGTACTGCGCGTATGTACTGATATTTGATATTTTTCAGTGTAGGATAATATAGGAAAGCAATGCAAATAACCTAAGTAACTTAAAAATTTTGTGGTGGCGACCTTCTTGGATTTGAAATTTATCACAGTGTACAAACTTTCTACTAGTCACGCCCTTTCATTTGATACCCATATTGAGGGAACTATTGTGAAAAACAAATTGGCCTTTTTGTGTCGGCGGCCATCTTGGACCGATTTTCATCGAACATAACCACTCCCTACTTATTCACCTTTGAAGAAAATTCGGGACCCCGTCGTATTTGTAGTGGGGCCCAAAATAGACCCGTCTCCTTTATTCCATCTTTTTTAGGTAGAACAATGAGAAGGACCTGTGTATTCATACTGTGTACTCACACCAATAATAAATCTTTTTGTCCCCAGACTGCGTCCACCTTCAACTCTACAAGGACATGAAGGAGCGGCAGAAGAACGGGCAGACCAAGGCGTCCCTCTCCCTCCAACAGTACCTCGGCTTCGAGTCCGGGTTCACCCTGGACAAGGAGTCCAACACCCTGGCCATCTTGTGCGAAGACGTGGTGCCTGTACTCGCGTTTGATACCAGGGAAATATTGATACAGTGGCGAGTTAAGGTATGTCTCGTATACTTTGACAATATTTTTTTCTGAACATTACCCTGGCCATCCTGGGTAAAGTCACTTTCTTTTTGATGACTTTTGAGGAGGCCAATATCCTGCTCTTCTGTGTGAAGATGTGTTTTTAATACTACGGGAAGTATGATAAAGTGTTGAGATTAATTATGTCTCCATCTTGTATTTCAAGGATGGAAGAAATATGTAAGAGTTCTGGTAGTACTGGTGGTACAGATGGTGATGTGGAGTACTGGTGGTAGGACCCTTTTCGCGGTGTTCGTCCGATTAGATACCACTGCAGTGTCAGTTATTTTGCCGTGAAGCAGTTTCAGGTTTCAGTTTGAAGGGTAAGTCTGTAAGTGGACCTGATTACTGGGCAAAATGACACCTAAGAACTGATTCATGTTTTAGGATGATGAGCGTAGTGCATTGTCTCCATCTGAAACGGGCATGCGTATCACCAGGTGAACGCCTTGCTCTTGTCATCATATATCTAGAAAACTAAAGTCGGAATACTCAACTATTTAGAATATTTTCACTTTGGTGCTTTGAAGGAACTAGCTGGTGCCTCCGCATTATACTTCAGAAAAACTCTCATCAGAACCAAGTACTATGAACTTCTGTAAAAATTCTTTAGAATTTACTCATACAATAAACATGGTCTGGCTCCAGGTGCAGCATAACCTTGGCAGCAGTAAGGAGTTTGCAGCGGTCATCATATCAGCCCCCAGCAGTACCAGCATAAAGGCAGGACCTGTGAGACTGCACGCGTGCGGGCCCCGGCTGGCCCTCTGCGCCTCCCGCCCTCCCGAAGTGCTGGCGCTTTGGGACATCAAGCTGTTGAGGTATGGAGCGTTTACTTACTTTGCTTACAGTTACTCGAAGGGGCTCATGACTCCAAAAGCTGCCGTCCCCCATTAATACCCTTGAATGCCAACCTGGGTCGCCTGAGCCTACGATGTCTTGGTTCTTACTATAGCACTTTTGTTTTTTATGTGTGCTAAAGGTCTACTGAGAAAAAATAAATTTTTTGTCCCAAACGGGTCTACCTCGCAAACAATTTTGTGTGTAAGATATTGGTATAGTATACTTCAAAAACTTTTTTTTACAATATTGGACATTATTCCACGTCTATTTAAAACAAGACTAGAAAATTTTCTTGCTGGAAAACTATGCTTGCCGAGTTTATCATCGGCTCTTCTCAGTATGAATCATTGCTCCAGTCACCAAGCAGAGTTTAGTATGACGTTGATTACCAAATCTTCTATGCGGTTTTTGTAAATAAAGAACTAAAACTTTAAATCAAAAACATGCAGTCCAGCCCTATTGAAAACTCATCTATTCCCACTATTTTCAAAGACAATATTGAAAGCCTACTCTCAACGACCAAAGACAAAAACATATGCACGGAATAAGCCTTTACGAGATTAAACCGAACCAACCGCCGCTCGCTTTCCATTGTCGAGGCCCTAATCTTCCAAATCGACTTATACCCTGGGAACAGCATCAATATTTCATTGGCCTTTGCACACCTATTCTGTAACTCGACTTTGTGAGTTTCGACTTCATCTCACGACGCGATGAACAATGATAGGTATACGAAATCCCTGTAAGTCCTATAAAGTCTTAATAAGTCTAAAACCAATATAAAAACTAGTGATCTTTTGGGCTTATTTACAATATTGTATTTGTTAGTTACGTTAATAGATAAAAATAGTCAAGATAGGCCCATCCGAACATTTTACGTAAACGTTCTTCATACAAGAAAATGTAGCGCCATCTGTCAAAACTCCTGCGAAATACATGTTTATTTTTTTATATTTTTTTTATCTATGTGTCTGTGGTCACCTTGCCTGCAATATTATTAGTAATTAAAAAAAAGAAATGGGTCTTTAACTATCTACCTGTACTGACTACTGACGGGGGAGGGTGCAAAATAGTCATTTTTGCTCCCATAAACTGGCGGAATTATTTCGCGCTGTTCGCCCTGTCCTGAGTATACAATAAGTCTGTGGTTACGTTCTAAACTGATGTCGAAAGTTACTTTTCTATTTACTACCATTTACGGTTTTTGAAAATTCAACCCATATAATGCGTTAGGATGAGCGAGTGACATCAAAGGTGAGCGGAGAAATTATTTCATTTGAAGACTAATGAAAAATATAAATATATTGATCTATTTCTAATTCTTCGGCCGTGGCTAATTATCACTCTACAAGCAAAGACGTACCGCCAAGCGATTCATCGTTTCGACGCGAATAGAACCCGTTAGGGGTGAGTTTACTTAACCCTTCCGAGTAAGTACGATATCATCTTCGACTGCATCATCATCATCATCATACCGTCAAGTGGGATCGCAGTCAAGTTCTATCTTGTACAGTGTGAAATATCTAGAATAATTCCAAGAAAAAGCACAATGACGCCAGTTGCAAAAACGAACTTTCAGAATAGCTCGACAGGGCGTTTGTTCGTGTTCTAACTTTGACCCACTTTCGAGGCTCCTCTTTGACAGTCAGTTCCAGTCGAGATAAAGAGGCAGTTTGTTTGCAAACCATTGATTCCCTTTATGATATCTTCGCGAACTCTCGTGCAATCTCTGTTTGCGACCCGCTTTAAAAGACCGACGATAAATACGACGTTTACAAAGATGAAAATCTGTTAATTCAAAGAAAATTGTTAATGGCATTTGCAATAATTTTAGGGTTTCGTGACCAAAGGATGCGAACAGAAACTTATTACTAAGAGAAATAAAACTTTACTACTGAAACCGTCCATCTGTCCGTCTGTCTTCTTCTAAATATATAAAAGAAGAAACTGACTGACTGACTGACTGACTGACTGACTGACTGACTGACTGACTGACTGACTTATCAAGGCACAGCCCAAACCGCTGGGTCTAGAGACTCCAAATTTGGCACACATGTTCCTTGTGAGGTCTAGGAGTGCACTAAGAAAGGATTTTTAAAAATTCACCCTCTAAGGGGTTCAAACAGGGGTCCGAAATTTCGATTTTATCAAGTTAAAATACGTCTTAGTCATAGTACGCAACTACTAAACCGATTTGGCTGAAATTTAGAATGGAGGTAGATAGTATCTTGGATTAACACAAAGGCTACTTTTCATCCAGCAAAAATTCATGGTTTCCGTGGGATAAGTTAAAAACTGAAATTCACGCGGAAAAAAATTTCACGCCGTAAGTACACAACCGAATTGGATGAAATTTGGAATGGAGATAGATAATATCCTGAGTTAATAAATAGGATACTTTTTATCCCGGAAAAATCCATGGGTTTTGCAGGAGAAGGGAAAAACAGATATTCACGCGGGAAAAATACTACTTCCCGTCGTAATTACTGAACTGATATGGCTGAAATTATGAATAAAGATAGATTATATATTGGATTAATACGAAGGCTACTTTTTATCGCGAAAAAATTCATGGTTCCCGTGGGATTAGTAAAAAACCGAAATTAACGCGGAAAAATAAATCTTCATGCCGCAAGTGCACAACCGATTTGGCTGGAATTTGGAACGGAGATAGATTATATCCTGGGTTAATAATGAGGCTAATTTTTATCCCGGAAAAATCCATGGTTTTTGCAGGAAAAAAGAAAAACAGATATTCATACGCGAAAAATACTACTTCACGCCGTAATTACTGAACTGATATGGCTGAAATTCGGAATAAAGATAGATTGTATCCTGGATTAATATAAAGGCTACTTTTCATCCCGGTTTTACCATGTTTAACAAAAAAAGGTAGCGTAAATATACGCAAAGCCAGCCCAAGTAAGTACCCATCCATCCTCTTAAAACTATGTAATATTAATTCAGCAACTACATTCCGGTGAAAAGTTTTAATTAGTTACGCAGAGTTTTTGCTGTAAGCGTTACTCTGAGGGATGAAAACTCCAGTTTACGAGGAAAAGACCCGCCGCTGACGATATTACGTTTTCGACACATTTTTTTTTCCACTTCGCTCAGGGCTGTCCAGACGTAAATCCTGATAAAGAAAAAAAACTTGCTACAGCAAGACAGATATTGCTGCCTGGATTTGAATTTTTGAAATGTGTCGTGTGGCAAAGTTTTCTTAATGCATATTTTTGTCGACTGCAATGTCGACAAAAATATGCATTTAGATTTCATTTTATATTCAAAGTCCGTGACGATATTGGTACTTTTTGAAGAAGTTCTTGCCTGAAGAAAAGCTATGATAAGGTCTAGAGACTTGGTCTGGAGAGCGCTTGCCTAGAAAATGCCTATTCACTCTTCAAGGCATCCAGATTGTACGTGGCTGGAAACATGAAAAAAAAACGTTTTGTGCGAGTTTGTCGATGTCAAACCATATAAGGAAGCTGATGAGGATGATTTACTTGCTAGAAGTACAGATTAGCTGAAGATATCCAGAGATAACTCATCGGTTTGCTTTACCCCCTTCTATTTTACCCGCTTACTGGTTGAATTTTCGAAAATCCTTTTTTTACGGATTCTTTTTTGATCTGTGCTAGATCACTCAGTTAATTATTATCTTTCCATTGTATTTGTACGTACTAGTCTTTCAAAGGTATTGCATGCCGTAAGGTAGAACTTGGATTAGAAAAGTTTTATTTTATTGTGACATCTATAGGTATATTTTGTACCCAAATTCGTAATAAAGAAATTGAATTGAATTGAAAGCACAGAGCTTCAACTACAAGGGGTATGGGTGAGAAACAGCAATGTAGAAGCCTTGTGCCGGCACTAATAACTATCCTTACGTCATTCAACGTCGTACAGTGGTCCAGACGATTTATCGTTTATCTACGATGAGTCACTCCTTACAAAAATCTATACTTTCCTCACACATTTCCGACCTCCGTGGTTGAGTGGTTAGCGTGCCGGTTTTCAAGGCGCCGTCATCTCTGAGGTTCCGGGTTCGATCCCCGGTCGGGGCTATGTAGAAAAATAAGTGTTCTACATTGTCTCGGGTGTGGGTGTTGTGGTACCTTCGTTGTTTCTGATTTCCTTAACACAAGTGCATAAGCTACTTACTAAGGGATCGGAGCAATGTATGTTAGTGACATTGTAGTGGTACCGTGTACACTAGTGGTATATGTGACTGTCTGATGCCACCTGCACGATGGCGAGATGACATCGTTAGGGCAGCGGGAAGTCAGTGGCTACAGCATACTAAAAGTAGAAGCGGATGGCGTGCGAATGGAGAGGCCTTAGTCCAGCAGTGGACTGATATGGCCTGACGATGATGATGGGACCTTGGGAGGCTTCGGCCGTGGCTATAGCTACTACCCTATCAGCAAAGACGCTTCGGCAAGCGATAGCGTCCCGGTTCCGTTTAGTTAACGATATTATCTTCGGCTGCATCCTCACTTACCGTCAGGTGAGTTCGCAGTCATGTACCATACCAACTTGTATAGACGTATCTAGTGTATAAAAACCCATTTGGTTTTCGCTTAAAAGGTTCGAAGTTAACAATCTTTTCAAGACAGTTAAAAATAAAAGGTGTAATAAGTAAAAATTTCACCTACATTTCGGGTGCACTCGCCAAATAGGCGCAAAACAGTTAACTTTTTTCAGAAGCATAACCGCGTAATCTGCTTTTGTAGGGCCTTTAACCTGAAAAAGCTTCTGTAAAAGCGTCGGGAACCCTTGTGCTAGTTGCCGTTTAGTGTTCCGCCCGCTTTTTGCGCGAGTCTCATAATTTCATCCACCCGCAGGCCTCGAGCGCTTTCCTCGAGGACTTTAGTGGGAAGTCACACTAGGGAAATTATTGTTTTATGCCAAAGATTTTTTGTTGTGCCTTATTACAGATACACTTTTGGATATAAATAATACACATTCATTAATTAACAAAAAATCTGACTTCAACTCGCATTAAACTACAGTTGAATACATTCTTTCCAATTAAAAATTTAAGACTTAAATTCTTTTCTCATGGGTACCATTATCAGAACTGGGGCCTTATTCTGTATCGTTCACTTAGTTAGTTAGTAACCCTAACTGGGTTATTAACTAAGAAAACGAAGACAAAAATCCTATTTTTGCACAAATTACCAACCTAGGTCGGTATGGTATCATATCAGTATACCATGCTAGTTGCTATCTTGTACAAAAAGAATACAAAAATAGGATTTTTGCCTCCGTTTTCTTAGTTAATAACCCAGTTTGGGTTACTAACTAAGTAAGTGAACGATACAGAATAAGGCCCCTGGACTAAATTGAAATGGGATCCCACGGGAAGCGTCAGCTTTCTAATAAAAAGAGAATCATCAAAATCGATTCACCCTGTCAAGATATATGAGGTAAAAAAACATACAGTCGAATTGAGAACATCCTCCTTTTTTGAAGTCGGTTGGAAAAACTTTTTTAAACGTGCATAATCTACGAGTACATTATAGGTACTTATAAAAATTCTAGGTATACCTTAATACAATCCATAGATACAAATGATAAGAAAACTTTTTTTTTAATTCAGTTGAAATATATAGATCATTACCAATATTGCAAGATTGAAGTCAGATAGATAGATAGATCAGATAGTCAGATAGATATAACAGTGATGGCAGAACATATTTATTAAGGACACTGCAATTGTACCTTAATATGCAGACTCTGAAAGAGTCCTACGCTTACTGTCTGGTAATAATCAAAGTTAGTTAGTTAAATATGCCTCACTGCCTTTCTATTATCGACATTCAGTCAGTTAGTTTTTTTTGTCTTGCGGCATGTCGTTAGTACGCTCGCACCCTTATATTTTGATCTGCCCCGGGGCCTGGGGGCCTGTTCGCGGAGTGCGGTCGCGGTCTTATTGTTTGAATTGTTAAATTGAGCTAGTTTTCTGTTCTTTATTACAATTTGCTTTTCATTACTGTTAATACGTATTCGCCCTGAGGGTACTTCGGGAAACCCAATTTACCGTGTTAACAATTCTGAAATAGATCATATTATGTTATATAGTGTGTCAAATGTGTGAACATGCGTCTCACTGCTACTATACGAATTACGACTAAATATTAATTATTTTTAAGCGATTAGAAAAGATATCCCTAACCTCATCGAATAGTTCTGCAAGTTTGTTTTAGTAGCATTGCAAATCAAACCCCATGAAAAATCATAAACTCATTTTGAAATAAGTAAGTTTTCACTTTTCCTCAGGTTTTAATTTAATTTTCCTTCAGATAAATGTAGTGAAAAAAAGCGTTCGCTGATGGACAATTATTTTGTATAATTTCAAAAAACCAAATTACAGGAAATAAGGTAACTTGGTATCGAAGAAACTTTTTCAATTATTTCACGAAAATGTAAAATGTTTTTTTTTTCCGGAAATGGCGTTACGCATCACAGAAACACGGGCGTCAATATGCTGTCAACAGAGTAGGCAATTTGGTTGGACACGTTACGTTGTGTTACTAATCGGACCGATCTATGGTAGAGTCATAAGTTACAGACACGCCAACCTTCAACCTCTATTTCTGCAAATAAATGGTAGTCTGAGGCTCCCTAGGTTGGTGATACTTTAGGTCGATTGCATATTATATTTTCGTACATATTTAAACGAGTAATTATTTTACATACATGTAATTTACTCCGCGAATCTCGTAAACTGCATTAAATGTAAACTGCAACTGCAAATACAAAATACATAGCTGTTGTATTTTGTCTTTATTTGACACTATACAGGTTAGTAGTTGACTGCAATCTCACCTGATGGTAAGTGATGATGCAGCCGAAGATGTTAACGTACTAACTTGGAAAGGGTAAGTAAAGTCACCCCAACGGTTTCTACACAGCATCGTACCGAAACGCTAAATCGCTTGATGATTTAGCGGTCCGAAACTATGATTTTACAAAAATAAATATTCTTCCGGCCGTCCACATACTGCTAATTTAATTACCATTCTAGAATATGTATCAAAAACATATTATTTACACATTTCTTTATATTTTTAAACTCTGTTAGGTCCAACTAAAGTTGTCACAATCAACATCACTTCAACAAAAACAATTAAAAAACATTAGAAAATAAGTCGGTTCGTCTGTTAAAGTCCACGAAGTCGAAAAGATTAGGACGCTCTCACCAAAATTTTGAAAAGTTATGAAGATAATTCAAATAATTTTGGAATATACGCGCTAGGGGTCGGAATTCGGCCTCGGGGGTCGAATTAGGGTCAACCTATCTGAACTTCCGCTTTAGATAAATATATCATGAAGATTATAAATTAAGGCGGGCGTATAAATCAAAAGTGTACGAAGATTAGCAACTCCCCCTTTAACTTTCGCACTTATTTTGGACCTTTTGAATGAAGAAAGCTTCTTTAATTTTGATGGACTTTTCGACCGATCCGATTACCATTACTGGAGTATGAATGGTCTACTGAGTCTGGGTGTTTTTCTAAATATTATGAATTATCTACTTAGGTACAAATAAATTATTTCACAATTCCCTAGGAGGTACTTACCCAAAACACATGTTATGTCCTAATGTAAGTAGGTATTTATTTATTTGCTTTCAAATGTGATACACAATTCACAACCTCTTAAACTGAACAGTTATTATTTCGTAGGATCATGTCAGATCCCTGATTAAGAATAAAGATGAAATACTTTATCCGCTAAGAAATAGAAACTCTAAGAGAGAAAATAGATAAAGCAAGCAAAGCCACGGGCGCCCTCTTGTGTAGCATGTATAATCGTTTTCTACCACTCCACTTGCGGACCACTCATGGCCTTCGAAGTTCAAACGCGCCCTCGCTTCGCTGTCGCCGACAATTTGTCGTCGATTTGAAGGGCCTGTCATAAATCATGTCGGCCAGTGTTTGTCGGGCCGACAGCTCCCGCGTTAAGTGTCGGTCTTTTGTTGCCGACATTTTTTTGCGGTCGATGGCATTTTGCGTTCTGAAAATGTACGTTTAAAAAGGCTTATGTGAGATGCAAATATCTGGTATTTTTTAGATCCCACTGTTGGGCATAGGCGTCCTCCTTCGTTGAAGAGATATATTTATATAGCTTATACCTTGCTTATACCCTCCTTATCGAAGTAGTTTAGTACATTACCCATGTACAAAGCCGAGCTTAGGTATAAATTATGGCTGAAGTAAGAGATAAGAGTTAATTAACGAGTTGGTTACGAATAGCGATGAGATTAAATTAACGATCTGACTGATGATAATAGGTATAATACCAACTTTATGCCGGTGCTATTTGTACCTACTGTGTTTAATATAGGTAGGTACATCGATATCTCTCCGAAAAACCCATGCCGTTAATCCGTTAAATAATGTATGTTGATCACGTTAATTTTCGATGACAAAATGTAATTTCCATCTATGTTATTTATTTTAATTCGAAGCGCCATCAGAATCGATTTATACAATAGAATAGAATCGATATATTATATGGCTACAGATGCAGGCTTGGTAGTACGACAGAGACCGCAACAGCTGCAGCCCATTTCTTTATTTTAATGCACTGCGAAACTCTTATAATATTAAAATTAATAAATTTATCTTAATAAACCTTTTTTATATTAAAAAAAAGTTCTACAGCTGTTCAGCGTCATCAACATCGTAGAAACATCGTTCGCAAGCTACAAAGTAATACTCCAGTATAGGTAAGAGCTTAATTGCTCCAATAAAGCCAGTCGGCAGCCGGTCACGAAGCGCCATCCATCAGACCGCGACAAGGGCGACGACACTCATTAACGACTAACGACCGTGTGCTTGCGCCCTATCGCGGAGTATCCATACCAAGGAAGCTTGCTCTCACTAGAGTTTTAATAGAACTAAGTAGGTACTTATACTCGTTACAAGGACGAAAATACTGCGGGCTTATTCTCGTAAATAAAATTTTACATCGCTCAAACATCGCCGGTAAATATAATAAAAAACGATTCATGCGCTGGCGGTATGTTCCATCCGATTCTCGGGCTGGACCAAATATGTTCCTGAGTACTTTCCTTTCAAATACCGCCAGTCTCGTGTCCAGGTTTCGCAGGCGTAAGTCACAACAGGTCTTATGTTCGTCCGGTAGATGGTGAGTTTGGATTTTCTGCTTAATATTTTGGAGTTTAGCAGTTTCTTACATGCATAAAAGCATTTGTTACCCGCGATTATTCTTGCTTTGATCTCAACTTCAGTGCTGTTTTGGGAGGTTAATGTGGACCCTAAGTATTTAAAAGTGTCAACCCCTTCAAAACTATTGTTGGTCACGGAGATGTATAACAACACAACCATCACCAGCCAATTAGCCAGCATAACCGATGCAAACATAAACCAATCAGTGCCTACGCGAGTCGCGACTCAACCCATGCAAGCATTGAGCAAATCAGCTGCATAGATGTAACCTCGTCGATGATATATAAATAAGAACTTTTTCAGAATCACCCATCGCTCGATAGATGGCTGTTTTCAGTTAGCTCGCGCTAACTAGTTAAATAACAAATCTATATACGTGATTGCATGCGCGCCTATTCTGTTGACTAAGTAAGAGAAACATTCATAAGAGTTTTTCGAAAATTTTCTTTAAAAACATAAAATTAAACCAACTGTTCAGCTTTGAAACTTTAGTATCAGAATCATGATAGAGTTTTACAATAATAATCTAGATTAACATTGTATGCACTTATCCTCAAGGCAAGTGCATCAATAAAAGCCGCAGCAGCGCTTAGAGCAGCCGTTCGGGGCTAATTTCATTATTGGGGCAAGCGCGCGTGCCCTAGACAATTCCCCCAGGATTACTATCAAAAATTAAACCAACTCTTCAGCTTTGAAACCTTAGTATCAAAATCATGATAGAGTTTTACAATAATAATCTAGATTAATATTGTATGCACTTATCCTCAAGGCAAGTGCATCAAAAAAAGCCGCAGCAGCGCTTAGAGCAGCCGTTCGGGGCTAATTTCATTATTGGGGCAAGCGCGCGTGCCCTAGACAATTCCCCCAGGATAACATGCGCTTTCAGGCCGACGCGGGCCAAGTTGTACGCTGAAGCGATAACAAATAAGAAATAAATGGTAGTGACAACAAAAGTGGTCACATTTATGCTGGAAAGTGTATTAATAAAAAGATGTTCAAAAATGTTAAGGTATTGTACCAAACAATAAACGCAGGGCGATATTTCTGATGGCACTTTCTATAGAAGTTTCTTCGTCAATCGTCATGCGTGCCTAATAGGGCAATAGTACATGTTTGTACATACATAGTACGAAATAAACGACAGTTCTGTGCCGATGGAAAGAGCAATGAAGTGGTTTAAGAGCGCTTGCTTACAAAATTAAGTCACTTAAATAAATATTTTTGGTGCCATGATAATGGATAGTGCCGAAAAATATCATAAATAGGGCACTGTTACGGCAACGCATACTTACGTGTATTATACTCGTATGCTCGTATCTAGGGATTTTCCTAAGCACTTATACTGATCCGACTGACGTTGTCCTCTATTCTCAAATCCATTTCTGAATTCACTTGAACACACAAAAATTACATTAAAAAGTCCTTGTCTTAGAATTAGAATAAAAATTAAGCAAGGCTAGCACACCGAGAAATTTCTTTTTTATATACCTACTGTTTTTTATAAAAGTTATAAATATTCGTCTCAAAAGTCAAAAGAAGCCGTTAAATGAGTCGTTTAGTTGTAACTTGTATTATATAATAGTAAGCCTATGATTTGTACCACACTTTTGTTTCGGGAAAGCCTAGAGCTATGAGCTATACCTTAACTAAACAAACGCTCTAATGAGCTTGTCTGTGGATATAATACGTTCAACTACCCTCCAGTGTTTGACTTTGATCTCAAACCAATATCGAACCAATTGACTGTGCTGTACTGACTACTGACTAGCTATTGATTAATTTTAGTGTAATTACTCATTATAATAATCGACTGTGTTAGTAGTATGGGATTAAATTTAATTAAAGATGATAATTAGATGGTTAGTTAAAAGAACTACCTTTAAGGTACTTCTTTTTTTTTATTCACAGAAAGTGCATTTGCTTTAAAATACAATGCGCTCACAAAGTTCTGGCTTTTTTTTCGTATCGAAACCGCTCATCAGCTGCGGAGAGACCAAGAAAGAGAGTTGCCAGGAGATCTTGTACCCCGTACATTTTATAAATATGATGAAGGTTTTTGTGTATTTTAAGTTAGCATGTTTGTAACTTATGGCCAGTTTCTTCATTGATAGTAACAGCTAAAGTAATAGTTAAATATGGCGGTCTGATCCTTATGTCTTTCGTGATAAGGGTCAGACCACTATATTTAACTATTACTTTAGCTGCTACTATCAATGAAAAAACTGGCTGTAATCACGCCACAACTACTTAAACCGATTTAACAAATACTTTAAATACAAAAAGACTTTATGACCTAGAATATCATACATCTATAGGCTACGTGTTTATCCCGGAAAAATCCACAGTTTCCGTGAAATTTGAGAGCAATAGAACAATGTATCAAATATTATTAAATCGCATGTTGTTTGGCTTGTCTCTCTTCAGCCACTTCTACTTCTGTAACCCCCCCTCCAAGAAGGTTCCGTAAGGGGGTTGTCTGTATGATTGGGTGTGACATATGGTTTGAGCCCAACGACCCGTAGCGACACTGCCTCGTGAGTCGTGACATCCATCACAACTGTCACGTGTTCATTGCACTTAATTTTCGCCAGCAATGGGGGTTTCGGATATGATGGATATTTACATTTTAAATAACAGAACTAATTGATTGATAACCGTACCAATCACCCTGATTGGTTGGCTTAGTATTAATTTAGTTTACAACAAAGTAGGGGCCAAATTCGCTCTGAATTAGTTAAAAATTTGCATCGTTTAAAACTGATTAGTCACACCCTAAAAGACAGTAGCAACCGTAATAGAGGTTGAAACTAAGTAATTAATCTTTTCGGTCATCGGTTGCATTGACATTAAAAATTCGGCCCATACCTGACACCGATCACCAAAAAACTTCAAAGCCTAATAACATAGTCGTAAGATCAATTGCCTGTCCTCCGGTATTCTATGGAATATATTTTTGGAGAGTGTACTCGGAAACGATTTAATTTGGTTCCCCCTTCACCTTTTTACCATAGAACTGCAAGGCACCGTAAAGGCTTACTTACACCCCTTCATAGTTGACGTACCAAAGACATGTACGAAGCGGTCTGAGTCCTCGTTCCTTATACGCACGGCAAGGGTCTAGAATACCCTACCAGCTTCCGTATTCCCCACCACCTATAGTTCCCGGTGAGTAGTAAATCCTAGTCAAGAGCGCTCTACCTCGACTATATATCATCACTTTCCTTCATATCATCACTTTACCTCGACTATATATCATCACTTTCCTTTATATCATCACTTTACCTCGACTATATATCATCACTTTCCTAGGTGTGAAAACAGCCAAGCGATGGCCTATAAAGAAAACCTGCCCGGAAAATCCAGTTTGACTAAATGAATATTTCAAATTGAAATCTTTAATTAGAATATGATATACTTCTATAAAAGAAAATCGTAATGGCCCCAAATTAAATAATCCCGAACCTTTTTCATATCCGTTAAAAGTTAAGAGATACTTTTGAGACAGGTTAATTGCTGGAGTGTAAAGAGATAAAAATTAAAATCCCTCTCGAATCTTTCGCGTCGAGTTTTCAACTTTTCCATTGGATTGAATTTACTCGTGACTCGATCCTCAAATATTTAACTTCCGAGCTTCCGAGATATCTTTTGAGATTCTTCATTGAACATTTCTTTTATAATTGGCTCCGATATCTCTCAGATATTATTTGATGAGGATCTGTTTGACTTTATATAACAATTTTAATTATTACATTTGGCTCTGTTTACTCGTGTAGAATTTTTTTACGTTTTTTTTATCCTCTACGAGTTAGCACTTGCCTGCGATCTCACCTGATGGTAAACGCAGACTACATTAGTGATGGTAAAATCGATGATGCAGCCGAAAATGTTATGGTAATAACGATTTTAAGCGTTCCGGTGCGATGCTGTGTAGAAACCGTTGGGGGGTTGACTTTACTTACTCCTTCCAAGTTAGTACGTTAACATCTTCGGCTGCATCATCACTTACCGTCAGATTAGTTCGCAGTCAAACTTGTATGGTGTAAATAAAAATACAATTATACTAGCTGACCTGGCAAACGTTGTTTTGCCCTTAGGGGTAATAAAAAAAATAGATAAATTGAGATTTAAACTATCCTATCTCTCAAGTTGGATCGAACTGCACATGGTGTGCGAATTTTATTATAATCGGTTAAGTGGTTTAGGAGTCCATTGAGGACAAACATTGTGACACGAGATTTATATATATTAGGACAAACATTGTGACACGAGATTTATATATATTAAGATAAGATTATTTATGTATGTTCCCAGTGCTAATTAAAAGGTGTAAGATTATTATTTAAATGAGTGTTCACAGTTATGGCGCTAATTGCACGCTCTGAAATGCAGCAGCATTGAGCGTCAGTCTTTGTTCAAAAAATAATAATTGGCTCTTCATTTGCCGACGTTTATGGCTTTGTTCGACCGCTAACTAACGTTACGCTTAATTGGTTTTAACCGGAAACGGCAGTCAAATGCGAGTTTTAACAATAAAAAGTGTTCCGTTTCATTATAGAAAATAATCATTTTCCAGTCTCACAATTTGTTTTCAAGGCTATTATTACAATCACACCTAACCTAACTACACACAATATAGAACAAACTATTTTCAAGTCGTTTATAAAACCTCCCTCCGGTACAATTCAGGTTTTGACAACCTCCGTGGCGCAGGAGACGCACGCGCGGATTCGAGTGGAAGGTTCGATTCCTGCCACGGGCCACTTTGGAGTTTAATAATTTCTAAATTGGCTCAGATCTGGTCTGGTGGGAGGCTTTGGCCGTGGCTAGTTACCACCCTACCAGCAAAGACGTACCGCCAAGCGATTTAGCGTTCCGGTACGATGCTGTGTAGAAACCGTTGGGGTGACATAACTTACCCCTTCCAAGTTAGTACGCTAACATTTTCGGCTGCATCATCACTTACCATCACGTGAGATTCAAGTACTAATTTTGTATAGCGTAAAAAAAAAGTTTATAAAACCTTCTTATTAATGCATTAATTAAAGGGTCCTTTGTATTCTTCGGGGTCCTAAATAAGGATTCCCTAACAGCTCCCGTATCTAGTGAGTCTCCACAATCACCGGTCGTTGTCAGTCACGTCACGTCCCCGGTTTATGACGGCTCCTCTTATGAATGCTGAAAACCGTCGGTTTTAATCATCGTTTAACGTCGCCACGGAAACACGCCCTTGTTTGGTTAAATGACTTACGTTATTTTATTACCGTCTACCTACTAAACTAGAAAGAATTATTTTACCTGCAGTCTAAGCGTTAATTTATTACAATATTTTGATCATTGAACACTGATTTGATTGGTGCAATCTATGCGTAATTAATAAATGTAGGTAAATTATGCCTTTTTATACAACTACCCAAAAATATTATGACGGGTTCATTTGCTTCATATTTCAGGATTCCGTAGCAAAATGGTAAAAATGGATCCCTTATCTTTTGACTACATGCGTCCGTCTGTCCCTTTGTCTAGCGAGTATTGCAGTAACTATTAAAGCTATTGACATGAAATTTGGAACAGTTGTTCTTAGTAGTGGCTCAACATCATTGCTATCAAAAAAATATGAAAATTATTTTGTGTTATTATTTTTGATTTATTTGTCAAAATGTCGAAAAATGTCCTCACTTTGCTCCGGACAACAGACGTTAGTAAAATAATCAAAACATATTAGCTAAATTATCTTGACATAGAATACTTAAGCTAGATATAACAGTAGGTAGAGAGTGTAAAATTACCCAACTTGTTTGAAATGTCGCTTATCTTAAACAGCTTACGCTTCCGAAGGTCGTAAAGTATAGCACGTGAGATACGGTGTCTGCTACGTTACATTATACACAAGACGCAGCTGTAATGTGTAAACATATTAAGAGCTTATTACTTCACTTGGGTGCTTTGTTTACCTACCGCCGGTAGGAAAGTCAAGGTATTGGTACGTAAAACATACCTAACGTACTTTGGAAACACTCTTGGAAATAACAAGACTTGACTGTACCTTAAAAGCTAAAATTAACACTTCTTCGTCTTCATGAATCGCTCCATCAACTTTAAGGATGCTAGCACATCCAATCGGTTGTTATCGATAAGTCACTGATCAATTAATTGATCGGATATGTCAATCCTATCCATTTTTTGAATTTCATTCCATAGAAATATATGTATATAATAGGTAAAAAAGTAACATGGTTACATAAGCAGGTGTGAAACTTTTACCTTGCGAGTTTGTAAACAATCAGTTGACAAGTTTTATTACGGACTAGAATGAGATATTATATACTTATAGGATTCCGATATATCGATTTTGGTAATGAACCCTAAACATGTTATCAATTTAAAATTTTAAAAACAAACTTTTATACGTTTTATCTGTATTCTACTCAAAACCAGACTCTGGTTACACTCTGATCTGGTTTTGGTCAAGACAGATCAAACGAATCCACATTCGATGGGGTTATATCGTTATTACTACCAAGTTCCTATGCACATCTGGTTCCTTAATCAGATCAAATCCATGTCAAAATAATTTTGCATTATCATCCGATTTACATGTACCTACTTATGCAAAATTTCAGCTCAATCGGTAATGACCGGAAATGAACATTGACTAACTACATAGTAACTCAATGGAAATGGATCAAATTTTACTTGCTTATAGACAAACAAACATCGGGACAGGTCAAAGTCGTCAAACTAAATAAAAGCTTGTAAAATAGCCCTACACAATACACATAGTAGCAAGTGTTTGGGCAACTTTACGTCCACAGATTTTTAGTGACATGACGGTCCTAAATAAAGTCGTAAATGGGACCCTTAGAAAATGATTTCCGAAACATTTTTGCTATTCGGGCGAAGTAATAAAAAGTGTCGTTATTCCAGAATCCAGGGGAAGCCTTAAAACAATATCGGCCGACCCACTTGATGCGGTTTTATTATTTTATGCATTTGATTGTTCTCTTTACGAGCTACGGTTGTGGATGCGGACGTCCGGGTTCTGCGGCGTTTGCTTTACGACTGGTGAGCTAGCCACAATCCCGTGATGACTTGTTGCCTGTTGGTCCAGAGCAGGGGTCTTCAAACTACGGCACATGGGTAAAATCCGGCCCGCCAGTGCCATCAATCCGGCCCGCGACAACTAAGACTAGTTCAGTCTGGGTTGCGACAGCCATTTAGGTTTTATTATTTTTATTGTTCGTTTAAATAACATACGAAATGATGATGCAGAAAACTTAACTTGCATTAAAAAATACAATACACAATAGTAATTGAATAGGTATCTATGTTGTCTACTTGGGCAACTTTTTTCGCTCCTGGAGCATACTGAAAAATCAGTAAGGCTTCAAAGTTTGAACACCCCTGGTCTAGAGCAAAAGACTCTATTGCCACGAAGATTCGATTTTCGGGTAGATCCAAAAAACGGTACATAATACTCAAATATTTTTATACCCCTTGGGGAGAAATAATTTATATGTGAAAACGACGGTTGAAGGGTCAACTAGTAAAATGAAATAGAGAACCTACCTAAATTAGCTGTAGGTAATACCTGCGTAGGTACATAAACAAGAGTTGATAGTGATATCGATTCGCGAGCACTCCTCATCGGAATTTCCAAAGCGTTGCAGTCGAGCCTTCCGTTCACTGAACTTTATTGAAAAACTTTCCTCCGAGCCAAGGGCAAAAATTTTCCATAAAGCGCACAGCGTGCTTTATCCTTTATTGGTTTTTAATGACTTCAAGGAGGTTCTCAAAATTCGGTGCGATTTCTCCGAAGTTTATTTACGACTAGCGGTCGCTCGTTTCGCTTATATGTGACTTTAGGGGTTGAATTTTAAAAAGAGTACCTATGTCCTATTTCGATCGATCAATCCAACAGAATCCTATACCTTTAAACGAGCAATTCTTGTATATATATATTTCTATATAATCTGGATCTCGGCAACGGCTCCAACGATTTTCATGAAATTTAGTAAACGGGGGGTTTTGGGGGCGATAAATCGATCTAGCTAGGATTCATTTTTAGAAAATGTCGAATTTACCAAAAAAAATAATATAATAATAATAAAAATATGACTTCTGCTGCCATCTATTAGCCAGTAGTTAAACTACCGAGCGAAGCACTCCTGTTGCCATCTATTAGCCAGTAGTTAAACTACCGAGCGAAGCTCGGTCACCCAGATATTAAGATATATTATTTGGGAATTGCAATCTTCTTCTCATACGCAAGTCAAGGGTTTGGATTGCTCTCCCGAAAACTGTTTCCGGTATCATACAACCCGGGTACCTTAAAGAAAAGAGTGAACAGACATCTTCTAGGTAAGCGCGCTCCATCTTCGACCACATCATCACTTTCCATCAAGTGAGATTGCCGATGAAATTAAACGAAATTCAATATTAGGTATATGCAATACCGATTCACTTAATAATTAAATAACAATCATAGGAAACATTTATATTATCAAAATTCTTTCTTATACATACCTATTTTTATTGGTTCATATATGCAAAATGCACTATGCATTAAAAGTAAGCCATAGTAAATACAAGTACCCAGTAAGTACCCAGTAAGTACTGCAGTTACATAAAAACTTCATTTTGTTGTACCAATGTCGGTCAGAGCTTATAAGTAAAGCAACCGTTAATATAAACATTCATGTACCCTTTTTGTGAATTTGAGTACTTACTTGTATTGTGAATATATAACTTTCTCCCAAAGCTATCAATTTTTTGTCTAATCACCATTTCTATTATTCGAAAGAAAGTAATGCTTTCCCTTTGCCTTTTAAGTATACATATAAAGGTGTTTTTGACTAGTTTCTTAAGTTTTCTTCAACCAACAAAATGGGACAAATGTGATTTTTGAATGAGGCATAATTTTGAGGTACCTACTGTAAAATTGTGACCTATTCGGTAGGGCGGACCTGGGGCCTGATTGCGTAAGAAAAACGTATTCATCGTTATCGCAATCGTTTTGCAAATTCTGCCCACGGATTGGCTGACTGAAATCAGGGACCAATCAGCAGGCTGCAGAATTTATAAACGATGAATGGATAACGATGAATACTCAGACCAGACCCGAGCATATATAGAAATTATAAAATTCCAAAATGGCTCGTGGCCTAGGCATCGAACCTGCGAACTCCTATCCTAAGTCACAAGGTGCCTTTATTCGATTACGGAACCCTAAATCCGGTCAAGTGTCCCTACATTTCGGACGTGATACTTAGTTGGTCGGTTTTGGAGAAAAGTCGTAACACGCATACGGGTGTAGTTTACGAGCGGAACTGTCCTACGACGCTGGTTTTAGAGTTTATAGCGAGCCATAAACAAACACACATTATAGGACATTAGGAAAGAGTTTACCACCTCTTTAGTGTAATAAAATGGTACTTTTAAGTATAACATTATGACGAGATATTTCACAACGCCTGGCTATCCAGCTACTAGTATTTTATTTAATATTTACATTTTGTAGCCTTTTTTTGTCATAAAATAATTGTCTCATTCATTGTATGGCATAAAACCGCAGTAATCTTTATAATTCGTGATTTTCAAATTGTTCTCATATTAAATGTAACTCTAGTTGCAACACAGAACACACAATGGTTGCAATAAAATGAGAGCAACGTATTAAGTTTCAGAATATTTCTATCTATTAATTTTATTCATTGACTTTAAAACAACACTGTTTTAAAGTCAATGAATAAACCTAGCACAAAATAGCGTCTGCTTTATTATGAGTTGGGCGTAGATGAGTTGGGGCTATTTTTCATAACCTAAATGGCAAAACAAAGTTTGCCGCATCATCTAGTCTTCTATTCAATAAAAATAGCCATTCATTACTGTCCACAATTCATCACAGGCAATCTTCATAACGGCCCTACCAGCCCGCGAAATTCAAATTTTACTTAGTTTTTCGCAAATATTAGACTAACTACACATTGTAGATTTATGGCAATGCATTTTGCGGGCCTACTTTTTATGCATCTACATGTTTTTAATAGAAACTTTGCTCGAAAGTTCCCACTCATCTCATATTGGTTCCCGAAAGATAATTTTTTGCAGTTTCCCAGATTTCGAGCTATCGGGAACCAATATGAAGTAAATGAGTATTGTTGAGCAGAGTTTTTATTATAAACATGTAGATGCATAAATTCTGTCCCCGCAAAACATATTGCCCTTAGCCTTCGATGTATAATTAGCCCACTATGAGCGAAAAACTAAATAAAATTTGAATTTTTGCGCCCGGATGGTACCATCGCCCTTAATTAAAATTCGGCGCGTACGGCTAAGCCCCGTATCATTTGATAAATACTTAAATAAAATACTGTATTAATACAATACTTAAATAAAATACTGTACTAATACAATAAACTTACGAAAATGAAAGCGCACACAAACAATAATGCTCTAAATTTAATTTCCGTTTCGCAAGCTGCCGCTGTACGATGAGTCGGAATTGTTTGACCGCGATGGAATTTCATTTCCGACGGTATCACTGCGCGCCGGTATCTCCTGGATGCCTGATATCCAGCCCCGGGAGCGTCTTATTGTGGAAAACACTCCACTGGAAACGTCATTCTCACTAGTATCGCATTCTATCTCTAATATATAAAGTGCTGAGAGTGAGAGCTGTCTGAACCTCGCGAAAAATGTTGCCAGTTTATTGGTGTCAAAAATTATTCTTTTGACACCAACGGCGGCAGTGGTAAACCGACCGCGGTATTCAGTCAACGTCACAGAATTACTACACTTGTTATAAGTCCGCACGCTCGTTTTCACAGGAACGGCTTCCGCCAAATTGTGGCAATACCGTCCGTGGCCGTTTGACAAGTGAGAGTTTTGAAAGATGGCGCTACTTTTATCTAATATGAAGAAAGTTTACGTAAAATGTTCAGATGGGCTCATGCATATTTTTTTGAGTAGGATGTTACGTTATCATAATCTATATATATAATCATAATCTATATATATAAAAGAAGAAACTGACTGACTGACTGACTGACTGACTGACTCACTGACATATCAACGCACAGCTCAAACCGCTGGGTCTAGAGACTCCAAATTTGGCACACAGATACCTTATGAGGTCTAGGGGAGCACTAAGAAAGGATTTTTCAAAATTCACCCTCTAAGGGGGTGAAACGGGGGTCCGAAGTTTGGACTTTATCAAGTTAAAATACGTCTTCACGCCGCAACTACTGTACCGATTTGGCTAAAATTTGGAGTGGAGGTATATTATATCTTGCATTACCACATAGGCTAATTGTCATCCCGAAAAAAATCATGGTTCCCGTGGGATAAGTCAAAAACCGAAATTCACGCGGAAAAAAAATCTCACGCCGCAAGTTCACAACCGATTTGGATGAAATTTGGAATGGAGATAGATTATATCCTGGGTTAATAAATAGGGTACTTTTTATCCCGTAAAAATCCATGGGTTTTGCAGGAGAAGGGACAAACAGATATTCACGCGGGAAAAATATTCCTTCATGCCGTAATTACTGAACTGATATGACTGAAATTCGGAAAGGAGATAGATTTTACCCGGATTATTATAAAGCCTACTTTTCATCCCGGAAAATTCAATGGTTTCTATGATAATAGTGAAAAACAGAAATCCACGCGTGAAAAATATTCCTTCATGCCGTAATTACTGAACTGATTTGGCTGAAATTTGGAATCGAGATAGATTATATCCTGGATTAATACAAAAGCTACTTTTCATCCCGGAAAAATCTATGGTGTCCGCAGGAAAACTGAAAAACTGATATTCACGCGGTAAAAATACTATTTCACGCTGTAATTACTGAACTGATATGACTGAAATTCGGATAAAAGATAGATTTTATCCTGGATTAATACGAAATTTTCATCTCGGAAAATTTCATGACTTCTACGAGTATGATCATAGTGAAAAACAGAAATCCACGCTGGAAAAATATTCTTTCACGCCGCAACCACTGAACCGATTTAGCTCAAATTTGGAATGGAGATAAATTATATCCTGGATTAACACAAAGGCTACTTTTTATACCAAAATATCCATGGTTTCCGCGGGAAAACTTAAAAACAGATATACACGCGGGAAAAATACTACTTCACGCTGTAATTACTGAACGGATATGACTGAAATTCAAAAAGGGGATAGGCTTTATCCTGGATTAATACATAGGCAACTTTTTATCCCGGGAAAATCCATGGTTTCTAAGAAAATAGTTAAATAGCAGATGTTCATGCGGGAGAAATACTCCATCGTGCGGTCACTTCTGAACCGATTGGGCTGAAATTTGGAATGGAGATGGATTATATCCTAAAATCAACTACTTTTTTCTCGTGAAAATCCATCGTTTTCGTGATATTAGGGAAAAACAGATATTCATGCGGGAGAAAATTTATTCTTTCACGCACAACTACTGAAAATTTTTGGTTTAAAGTTGAAATGAAGATAGTGTAAATTAACACAAAGGGTACTTTTTATTCCGGAAAATGGATGGTTCCCGTAGAATAGTTAAAACTAAAATTTACGCGTGCGAAGCCGCGGGTATCTGCTAGTATGTGTATAACAAGCATTTTCAAAAGTAATCTCGAATCCGCAGTCGGACTTTTCAAATTCATTTATTTAAATATTCGGCGCATCTAGATAGAGGACCTATATTCCTCGTCCCCAGACTTGCTGAGTGTACCGTATGAAACCTGAACCCGGCGACCTTTGACTCCTGCATTGCCTTTTTCCTTTTGCAAGATGAAAATTGAGCCGCGCCGCGCCATTAAATTGGTATCGACCTTTGTGAATTCAATATTGTCTAGCTAGGTCTTGTGTTGTGAGTTAATAAGACAAGAATCATACCCTGTGATCATACCTATAAGGTTTTTGTGGAGAAATAATGTGATGATTGCTTCAAAAGTATGTGTCTTCTATGTGAAAGTAAATGTTTTTATTCAGCTTTCTAAGTCCAAGGGCTTTGGCTGAGCGTTGATAAGTCAATGAGTGCATGAAAGACAGGACTTGTCTTTTTATGTATAAACATATATATGTAATTAAAATATATATATACAAAACAAAAAATGTAAAACAAATCAAAGTAGTACATTTTACTGTCACAAAGCTACAATGTGTTATTACTTATTAGCTTACAAAGTATGAAATACCAAAATATGTATTTGTCGGTCCTTAACATCCAATTAACACCAATAAACAACAATATCTTAATCAACAATCAGTCACGATCAATCATAGTAGCAAATGAAACAATTACTAATTAAAAGCTACTACGGTAAATTAATTACTCGCTACGAACATACGGGTGGTCTATCTCACTTAATGTCAACGGACCAATTCAGAAAATAAAAAGCAATTTGTCTAATGGATCCAGGGATGGAAAAAATAATATTGTTTTTCCATTATAAAGAACAATTTCGAATTATAATTTTGTCATGATTTATTAGATGTAATTTGCTATTTAGAAAGCGTTGCTGAAAATTGTTTTAGGCGTCTATTAAATAACAAATTAAGACGAGGCAATTTTCCTCGAATAAATCTGGCATAATAAATGAAACGACGTTATGTTGGGTATTTAATTATGCCTTATTTTATTACAAACATTAATATCATATTAACATGATGTATAACATACCTTTTTTAACATCGCAAAGATGATGAAGAACAATTTATTGCATCCACATGTAGAAAATATGTACAGAAACAAAAATACGGTATACGAATTTTGTCTTTGCAAGCCATCTCTTCTAGGCAACCTTTCAAATCTTCAAAGCAAAGAAGTTAAATTCGTAGTTTTTTAGAAATTGTAAAACTCTTTTAATAACTAATAAGCTATATTATCTAGGCATAACCTGGGTAATGAGCGGTTCTAGAAGGTTTTCAAAATGTGTTTTGATAAACCAGAGTCTGCGAATTTTGAACAAATGAGCACAGAAAGCTTTATATAAGCTATTTTCTTCTGAATTTCTCTTCATTCAAATAGGTTACATATTCGAAATTCGGGATTCTTTATATGAGACGGTGGCCTAAAATATTTGTCGAACGGTTTCTACCTACCCGCCAAAATTGAGGCAAACCCCCACAAATTCAACCGGGTTTTGAAACCAGATTTTGTTTGTCCACAGGAGGTTCGGAATGGTTGACAAGCGGTTCTGCGTAGAAGGTGGTTCGCGATGCGGCAAGGGGGAGGGGCTGTTTGTGTTCGCCGCGGAGGGGGGCAGAGAGCTGACCGAACTGCTTAACATCTACAGTCACGAGGCGCACTCGCGGTTGAGCGTCGCGTCTAGAAGTGGATCGGGTAAGTCGTAAACAGCGTAAAGCATGTCACCAATGACGAAATAATATGGCTAATAATCGCTGATGGAGTAAGCTATCCAGAGTATATTCTACATACTCTATGGAGATCAGTGGCCTAGGTCTATGCTTGTGATAATAATCGCTAATAATATGGCGTCCCGCGTCGTACATTTCGGTACCGTTGACAGCACATACCGCTGTCGGTTGCATACACTAGCGCCATTTTACAGTTTTGACAAATTAAAAATCCGGCTTCAGGGCGGAGCCTAAAAATGTATGCGTGACGTCAGTAAGTGCTGATCCTTTAATATGATTAATCAATGTCTAGCACCGATGTCTATTCTATGGATGGCCGACTGTCAACGTAAAAATGAAGACACTTGATTTTCGCCATTTTGGCGCTGATTGTTGCGTAACTTGGTGTGAGCGTCTATGGAACTAAATTAAAATCACATTTTAAACGACTGTCACAGGCAACAAATGACAATTAGTACCGTGGACGTTCGAAGGTTGCGCTTCAAATCGGCACAAAAAAGGAACAGTCAGATGTATAGAATGATTAATCCATAGAATAGAGATCAGTGATGTCTAGCTATATCACATATCGATTAGATACAGTGTTAGCGATCGTAGATATTCTGTGCTACGCATGGAATCACAAAAATATGTTATATGGCTCAGCACCCTTGTCTGTTCTTTCTTAAGTAATCCAAGTCTGAAGTCACAAACATGTTAAGCAAAGGTCCCTTTGTGTCATTAAGATCCGACGTAGAATACATGTAAATTATAAGACTAAATGTATCTAAGTCTTATGTCAAATTAGAACTTACATTTTAAACGAGAATTCGTGAGAGATCACTAACACTTCGAAATCCGATCGAAAAATTGACTACGTGACTTAAGTGTCATTTCCATATTTTTTTTTTGTTTTTCTTAGTTTAGTTTTTCTAAATCCTGCAATACATAATATTAATTGTTATTGTTTATTTTAGCAATCTTGCCTATTTTTCTCATCTTTAAGATAATACAAGTACTTACTAAAATAAATAAATAAAATAGGAGCATAAAGATCAAACATGTTAGCGGTAGGGGTAATTATATTTTAATATTGTTACAGTAATGGACAAACGGTTCTCCGACACGAGCTCCTGCATGGACGACTGCTTCCACCAGTCCATGCGGTCCGTCTCCCCCTCGTGGGGCGCGCCCGCCAGCCAGACCATGCACTGCCTCTCCGACCTGGACTCCAGCCTGGACAGCAACGAGGACAAGTTCAGGAGGCCCACGTCCTTGCCGAGGTGCTCCAGTTGCATTGGCAAAATCAGCCACTTAACTAGGTTTGTTGATACATTATTGATTTTCCGTCCACTTGATTCCGTCACGTGCCATAAGCCATATGATTCAGCTAGGATCGCTCTTCTTTGTCTATACCTAAAAAGAACTACATATTTGAATGAATCTAAATTGGCAAAACAGATTTTCATGTCCCAAAACTACGACTCTATCAGAAAGTAAACCATTTTGTGTAACTTATAGTGATTTAATTCCAGGTCTTCAACCATGCATACGCCAGGATCGATCATGTCACCAGTGTGGACGATGGAGAATATTTTGGAGAAACGCTCTGACTCAGATCGAGCGTCAATGTACTCTCGGTCGAGCGGCAGCGCCTCGGAGTATTCAGTGCCAAGAAGCGCTTGCATGCTGGATAAAAGCTTCGACTCCAAGCGCGCCAGCCCAGTGGCCTGCTGCACGCCGACTGTGCCAGTGAAGACTGGCAATACGTGCCAGTGCTGGCAACAACCGAAACCCTGCTGTTGCAGGAAGAAAACGTTTAATGGACCGTACGAGAACTATGATGTGCCAAAGACACCTATGCCTCTTATACAGGTAAGAATTTCGCTTACAATTTGTATGAACCCCATTTTTTGATCCACTTTTGTAAAATCTAGTTATCTTAAGGGTTCAAAGATCCACATAAGACCCCAATTCAAACCACTCTTTCTATTGACACATTTAACCCACTGACCAGGGTGGTAATTTTGAGAAGTGGACTTAAATTCAAGTGTGCACTCTTATATTCCTAACATTTATTTCCAGGAACATCCGGTAGATGCAAATTCGGACGCAGCGAGTTTATACGACACACCAAAGAAACTGAAATGCCTTTTGCAGCAATGTGACTGCTCAATGAACGAAGCCAAAAACGAGGAAAACCAAACACACGAGAACAACAACACATGTGATACTAGCGTTAACGATACAGAACACTCTAACTACGTCAATGTTACTCCCACTACCCTCAAACCGCAAATAGATTTAAGTAACTACGCGAATATAGACCGAGCCACGTTAGAGGAATTCGAGAGCTCCTTACGAATACTCCGCGACGCTGGATTCAGTCAAGAAGAACTGGACGCTTTGGAAGATATACCGGAACACGAAGATGATATATCAACAGCCACAACGAACACCGTCCATCCTTCAACGGAATGCTGTAACGAACACATGAACTATATGCACATGGAACCGCTAGAAAACAGTCTATCGAGCAACAGCAAAAACTTCTCCGATAACATCAGCATCAGCAGAATAAGCCACGTATCAGATCCAACACAGCATTCCGATACAGATAACACAATCAGCACAAGACGGTCCAGTTCAGCCGATTTCACTAAACGGCACGATGATGACTACAGCTTGAACAGAGTCTGCTTCACGCCCACGGTCATCAGGAGAACTTGCAAGAACGATTGCATAAATGAGGGTATACCAGTGAGAAACAATACGCCAGATGCGGTCGATAAAGTTTTCAAATCCCCCGAACCAAAGACAGATAACATTTTCGTTGCCAAGTTCAAAGATGTAGTCAAAATTCGTAGATCATCCAGTGTTCCTAGCAAAAGTGATAAGAACAGAGACTCGTCTAGCTCAAACGATTCTGGAGTATCGACTGGGTCTTTGAAACACCACAAGGGAGATTTCAATGAATTCGAAATGCCCATCACAAATGCCAAATCCTGCAAGAAGCATAAGAGCAAGCTGTTCAGGAATACGTTGACACCAGTGCATGCGCCGTTTATAAAGTCAAATTCGTCGGATCCATTGAAGAATCTGACCTTCCAGTTCGAAGAAGTCTCTATAATGGCCAAGTCTAATTCCTGTGATGTTGATACGTTGACAAGAAGGAAGAAACGAATTGGTAAGTCGAAAGATTGTGTTTTAAATATATGTATAGTGTGTATCTATTGCATTACAGTTGAGAAAATTAATGTTAATGTGAAAGATTCATGTAAATTCACGGTCTTATAATAATTAATCTAATATTATAGTCATCACTCAGTCTCATTGCCTGCCATCAAGAGGTAAACAATATTTAACAATATATGTACCTACAATACAAAAAGCTAGACTGGGTTTTTTCTCGCAATTATGATGAAAAACGTCGTATGTTCATAATAATCATAATACTCTCGTCTCCCTTATCGCGCTCGCCTGTGGCTCGTACTCATATTACCGACTCAAAACTATGTTGTGACTAACTTTGCACACAATATATTGTAGCATTACGTACTATTATTCTGATGTACTATAAAATACCTAACATTTACATTTATTTCCAGGTGAAACAGACACAACAGCTCGTCACAGCCAAATGACAAACAAAAGCACGTCATCCGGAGCTTCCGACACGTCGGATTACATGGAGTCCCTGTCAGTGTCATCGTTCAGCTCGTGTGACGTCTCCGCTGACAGGCACGTCACTAGACCGCGGTCGGGGAAGGAGTACGCCAGCATCGACCGGACCGCGTTGGTCTGTGACGTTGGACCTGCTTAAACCATCATAGGCTACACTTAAACATTGGCACTTTAAGAGGCGACCAGTCTAATGAATGGCACTCCTAATTAGTTTTTTTCCGTTTCTGTATCTCAAACAAATCTGTATTTGGCCGTTTGTTCATCATAATTCACAAAAACACACACAAATTAATCGAAAACAATCGATAACCGGTTGTCGGTTGTACCTAAGTATATTTCCCATGACGAACGACAACATACAAATGTGGTACAAGCGAAATGAAGAAAATATAAGGTCGTTCAAACGCTCTATTGCGATCAAATCGGACCGGACGACATTATCTGTGCGATCTAGGGACACAAGCAACATTTTATCGTTTGTCAGATGAGTTTTTAGCAGGTGTAGTGTGGATGGATGATCATTTAAATGCGATCGAACCGACATGTCGGTTATTAGATGTCGGTAAGTTTGATAAACGGCTAATAAACCTCAGAATTTTTCTTGTATTAGTCTGATAAACCAATGTCTTCAGAATTTAAAAAAAAAATAGATTTCCTATATTAACACTTGTATAAAAGTACTAAATATGCCTCCTGGGTACGATTTTCTTTTGTCTAAAATATTGAGTATGTAGGTTGTACATACCATTTTGATGCATGTAACTAAATATAATATTCTATTTTTATGTTTAATAAATTAAAATTTAATTGCAAATGGTTACTTCGTAAGTTTAAATATATCTATTAAATCCACAAAATAACGCTAAATGAAACAAAAACCGTACAAAACCGTACCAAACGATCAGTAATCACATTATTTTTAATTTTTTCAATCTATTTCTACATGCATGTAACTGATTTTTTTAAATTCTTTTAACTGTCCAATAGCACTTAATACTTTACATATTTTATTTCATTTAACTCAAGATTCAATCAAACTACAGTTGTTCCTATGTACATATTTAATTGTAGAAAAGAATTTACTATCGAGTTAGGTGTAGATCAGACGAATTTAGCTAAAAAATATATGAGGTAGCGTGCCAAAAATGTAAGCGTGCTTTCAAAACATGGGCCTCAATTATTTATTTATATGTCATGGCAATCACTAATTCTCTTCTCTTTTTACAGTAACTGTCAAGTTTGACGTCACAAACTCTATATTTTAGTGATTTAATGACATAAAAATAAAGGTCCGATGTAGAATACATATTTAAAATTATAAGATTAAATGTAAGTCTTATAGCAAATAAGAACTTACATTTAAAACGAGAATCCGTGAGAAATTGAACAATTTTGAATTGTTCAGTGTTGCATGTAAAAATATTATGATCAATTACTTAAATGTAAATTTGTATTTACATATTATATTTTAGATATGTAACGATTATATCAGTTTTTTCTCGAGTAAACTTACTTAGGTACTTACTTAAATTATATTTGTGCCTTTATGTACAATGTTTTTAGGAGCTTTTATTTTGTTTATTATTGTTAGTTACCTTTAAAAGTTATTGTGTCCTAATTATAAGACATTCGTATATTATGTCATATTTTTAAAACATTTCTATTCTACGGTGAAACGGATTTTATTCCTTGACGCTTAAAGTCGTGAACAGATTTTTTTATTACAACATTTATAAAATATGAAAAGTTAATTGATTGGTGCTAATTTATTTAAATATAGGGTTTTATTGTAATTATATTTCCTAACTTTAACTTAAAGTCATTTTAAAATTTTTGAGACCTTTTATATGACAAAAACACTTGTCTGAAAATTATATAAGTAGGTACCTACTTTTTGGCTTATTGATAACTAATTTCCGACTTTAAGCGTCGAGTTTTTATTATAAGTATGGTAACTTTAAAGTGTGTAACATTAAAATAAAATAAAGATATAAATAAATAAAATAGTTTTGTATTTAAAATAAAAAAATATGTATTTATTTCACGTGTACAGCTACGTTTATATCGAAAACAATATTAAGTGAACGTAATCAGTAAGTACTTAAATATCAAAGAAGTAATTTAAGGTACTTACAATTTGCCTACAAAGAAACATAAGCAATAGTATCCAATAACAAAGTATTCTTATAAAATGTTAATATTATGGGCATGATACGCATATTTTTATTTAGGGTGCGCATTCGGGATGCGTTAAGGTGGACTATACGTCACTGCTCCGCCGATTTTTTTTAATCAACTGCTAGCCACTAACTTATTAAGTTATTAGTCTTATGCCACTTAAATTGCGGGAATTTCACAAAATGTTTTTTAAAAAACTTACAAAATACTCTATTCTCGGACTTATTGTAAAATGGACACTTTTGAGTAAACGTTTTATATGTTAAAATATATTGAAGACGATAATGCTATCCGCGCTTAACTGTCATAAGCCTAAATGTCATAAACAAATGTGAAAAATCTCTAAACCAAACTAATTTGCCGCGTCTAAAAATTGTGCTATCTTTTTCAGTGAGGAGCATTAACAAAAGAATAGCATTATTTTAAGATGCGACAATTTAGTTTAGAGCACAACAGACTTTTGCTACAAGTAATGTTTCTGACAGCAGCGTTTAGCCTTGCGCATAACTGGGCGCATGCTTTATCTATTCGGCATATAAGTATCATGTTCCCTTAAGTATGCTACTAGCTCTATCTAGACATTTTTGTACAAAAAAATAGCTTCAGAATCCTGCCGTATATGAAAATACAGTCCAATCTCGTTTTATATATTTATTTTACCCTATCTTTATTTCACCCTAAACATTACCACAATTCTTTTACTTTTAACGGGCGACAATGATTAAATATTATCATTGTTCCATGAAAAAGGAAAAAAGGCTCTATGGTCTACAATCCTTTTCTAAGGATAACAGGACAACAACATTACCAAAACAAATTAAAATTATCCACTAAAACGAGTATGGACTGTATATTAACTATTAGTATCACAGACGTCCTTTTTATAAGACATTTCTATAAAATGTTTTTTTAGTTATACTTATTACTTAATCAATATGTTTGTTTTTATTTCATTTTGTTGGGTTTCAAAATGTTTTAGAGGTGAAATTATTATTTTGAAAATGTAGAATATTTTTCAACATACCCACTACTTTAATGATTAGTGCACTTTTTGAAAATCAATTTTATATTTAATTTTGCCTCTAAAAAATACTTTTGGTGGATTTTTCGTCTAGTCAAGCGTGAAATGGTGGGCATAATAAAATTGATGTGAAACATACCTAATTGAATTTCAAAATTTTTATCAAAGATTACCTACCTAGATTTTACAATGTTATTTGGTATCATATTGTTTACTCTTTTGAAACAAAATAAAATCAATTAACCTGGAATCTGCATCATCAAAATTGTTTTATAGCTTGTAAAAAAATTGAACCATTACCTTATCTGTACTTTTTTATAATCTTCATAACATTTTATATGCCACCAGACATGGTTTTGGTTTTTGCACAAGATATGGTTGCTTTTACGCGAAGATGGAGTATTTTCTTGTAACTATTATTTTAACTTTTGTTTGTAGTTTATTGCAACTGAGAGAAAATATAGCGCATTTCAAAGATGAAACTTGTTTTTCATTTCACCTAGCAGAAGTTTAAAATGTTTTAAGGTTGATGGGTAACATTTGCCCGCAAAATTCAAAATTGATTTAGTTTTTCCCAAATAGCACGCTAATAAATAATTATGCATTGTAGACTTATGGCAATGAGTTTTGCGAAACTAACATTTATACAAATTGGCGTTCTGTGGTCATGTTTTTAACAAAAATTACTTGTGTTCAAAAACACTCCTTTAGGTAAGTACTTCATATTGGTTTCTAATAGCTCCAAGTCTGGGAAACTGCAGAAAAAGCTTGGGAATTCCCGATCTTTATAAGGTGTGAAAGCTGTGTTGAAAAAAAATTGAAGCTTTGATAGTATCTATTACTTTCGCAAAATTTATTGCCATTAGCTTACAAATGTGTAGTCAGTCTAATATTTGCAAAAAACTAAATAAAACTTGAATTTCGCGAGCTAATTACGTTTTAAGGTAAAACGCAGAAATGTACTTACTTAAATGTATTTTTTTTGGTTTTCTGATGAGAGTTAATAAATAAATTCAATAAAACTGTTAAGTTTATATTCTTAACTAAGTACTTATAGCTTCATTTTAAATTTTGAAATCGTATGTAACATTTCTGCGTTGGGTAAGTACCTACTTAAATTATCCAATATTTTTTTTAGACTGAAAAGATAGTTCAACTCAACAACAACGAACAACTCGTTCTATTCTTTTTTGACGAACTATAATCTAAACAAAATTGCATTTGCTTATAGGTATACAGGTATTTATATTATAGTTAAGTAGTTATAGGTATATAGTAAGATCTGCGCCTTTCTCGACACTTAGATATCAGAGTTCTCTTTTGTAGCTGTAACATTTGAATGAAATTGAATCGCCGTACCTACCTCGTACAAAATGGGAGTAGCTTTAGCAAGCAATCTGAGATTGCATCGATAAGATGTGATGCATTAGGAAAATTGCCGAGCGATGGTCCGGGTCGCGAATACCAAAGCAATCTACATGCGATCTACTAATTTTAAAAGCTCAATTCGGATAAGAGCTAATGGATGACTAAATGGTGAAATGTACGTTATCGCCCTTCGAATTTCTATGTGGAATCCAACCGAAATAACAGTATACGAACAAAGTAAGTAAAAATATAAAAGGATTGAAGAGAAACTTTCATTTTACAACCTGCCTACTTGTAATATTATTAATGTAGGTATTGATTGATACAACCGTGAACCGAATACGAAAATTGAACATTGGTCTGTTTCTGAACCTAATATCGTAATGTTTAGGTATGTACACAGGTAAGTAAGTATACACTTAAAACAGCAAAGGTGGCTTGTTTCAATCAATTTTTATCATAGGTTGATTGAAGCCTAAAGTATGGTCCATTCACTCTGGCTAAGTGCGAGTTAATCCTACCAAATACGAATTCCGAAAAGTCATCTAATAAAGAGTCATCTGATAACTACCCCACTAATCAACTGTATAAGGATTCACAACTTCTGACAGTACGCCAACTTTTTATACTGAATGCGTTGCTTCGACACCACCGTACATGCCCTATTTCACAAGAAAGAGGACGGGGACGAAGAACTTAATCCTTATCTAGAACAAAAACAACATTTGCTAGGCGTCAGTTTTATCACTTAGGGCCGTTCCTGTACAGACACTTTAATAGAATAGCCAATATTAACAAACTAAATAGGCATGGACTTAAAAAGTGTGTTAAGGAAATTTTGAGTGACCACAATTATGAGGATACAGAGAAATTTTTGAGACATATTTTATAACATATTATATTATACTATTACTGACACATACACGCACACACACAAACACACACATACACACACACACCCACAAACCCACACACACACACACACACACACACACACACACACACACACACACACACACACACACACACACACACACACACACACACCTGCAATAGGTACACGAACTATGTAAAATGCTGCATGCAATGTTGTAAATCCGGTACTTACATTTCTTTCCATTTTGATCTTTCTAGTTGATAGCTCATTATTATTAAAAATTTGAAATGTATATCAACAAATGGGAAGGCACTGGCCCCTAAGATACGGGCTTTCCTAGTTTAGGGGTCAGGAGTCCAACAAACAATGTAATTTGAGTTTCTTTCAAATAAATGTTTATTATTAAATGTTTATTATTATAAAGGGATGGATGCCAGATTTCGTTACTTTCAAATTAAACACTTGACAGCATAAATATCTAAAAGACGAAATACGCTAAGTATGTTACATCCATGTTTACAATAAATAAGCTGAATTGGTAGTAGGGGATCCCAAGTAAGGTCGACCTTCACCGAGCTGCTTATTGGATGAAAACTATTTTATATCCAATTAAATATGTCAATAAATATATCGCAAGTGGGTTGCCTAAAAAATTTCAGTCCAGGGTATGATTAATTAAGAATTTTAAAAAAATCCATCGTAACATGAACTCCGCTTTGTTAGAGTTCCGTTGACATCTTAGTCCAAATTAGATTGGATGAGCGATTCAGGTCGCAAATTGCAATTGTGCATAATTGTGCATAAAACCTACGATTTTATTATCCGTTAACTTTCTTTTGCCAAAAAATATAGAACAGAAATACTTTCCTCAGCCAGGAAATTATTTCTGGCAAAAAGCACTATAATTATAACATCCAATCTAATTTGAACTACGATGTCAACTAAACCGTAACAAATAGGAGTCCATGTTACAATGTTTTTTTTTTTTAATTCTTAATTAATCATACCCTGGACTGAAATTTTTCAGGCAACCCACTTGCGATATATTTATTGACATATTTAATTGGATATAAAATAGTTTTCATCCAATAAGCAGCTCGGTGAAGGTCGTTGTATGGCGGGATCTTAGACCATGGGGGTTCCAATTTATGACTGGAATGTACCATAGATTTCATAGGTATTTGATAGAACGTAGGTATTGTACATAGTTGATATTTGACATTGACAATTGACAGTAATGTACTCTGTGTTACCTTCAGTTAGGTACCTATCAAAGAGTATATAATCACTATAACCTACCTTACAAACAAAAATAAGCGTGGAAATTGTTTTTTTTTAGATTATTTAGGGTACATACCTAACAAAACAACTACATCCACTAAAATAATTAATATTTTTAAACCCCAATCAATATTATTATCCCAATGACTATCGTTATCGACAACGTTTAATTAAAGAAAACTGACAATGGTGGGCAAAACTGTTGTGACTCCTAAACAGATGGAGATATTAGTTTCGTTTATGGAAGAAAATAAGGACTTCGGGAGAGGAAATGTGTTCGGGAAGGGGCCACTCGCGAAGCAGATGATGGCTGCGAAGTGGGCCAAGCTGGCCACTAGACTCAACAGTGTCACAGGAGCTAATAAGTCTGCTAGGAAGTGGAGAGAGGTGGGAACCTAATAACATCGACTCATTCATTCTGGCTATGGCTAGTCATTGGCCTCCTCTGCCAGACATGAGACAAAAGGAGTCTGCTCAGATACTATGCCAATGTGGGATAGTGAGCTAACAATTTCTTTTTATGTTGTTTTTAACAGAAACATACATAATAATATAGTAGTATGTTCGACCCAAGTAGACCGCGAAATTCAAATTATATTAATTTAGCATGCAATGTGCAGCGGAAATAAGTGGCCTGCATGCATAAAAAATATAAATCTGGCACTACAGACTTTAAAAAATATAAATCTGCCAGTGACTACAGTCAAGCACCATAAAAGTTTTAGTCATCTTAGCTTAATCTGTGTGTAATCAAATGATTATTTTTAAAAAAATTCACTTTTCAGTATTGGAATGATAAGAAGTACTCAGTACGGAAGAAATCCCTCTCAATATCGGGAGGAGGCTCTAGCAAGAGGTCACTGGACGAGATGGATGTGCGGATACTGAACGTTGTGGGCAAAGTGGCCGTGTACTCTGAGGAGTCGGTGCGGATACCCAACCCCTTTGATGATGTAAGACTCTCTAAAATCTTCTATTTTTCTTATTTGGCAGAATAAGTATTCTTGATACTTGCACCTTGCTTACTTGAAATAATTGAGTGTGACAGACCATCGGAAGGACAGAGATAGTCTCACCGTAAGGGTTCCATTTTTACCATTTTGGTATTCTTATCAGAAGAATAGAACAAATAAGTGACTAAAATGAAGTGATTAATAGCCTTAAAAGAAGCAACTGAACAACAATGCTCGTAATATAGTCTTTAGAATCTTATCAAAATGAGGGCTAATATTTGACACCACTGACATGTTAGTTGAAAAACCCGCAGGACCCTTTTTATACAATCTTCAAGTGGTTAAAACGTTAATGATAGCTATCCTTCCAGAGCACAAGAAAGATAAAATAAGATATGGTGGGTTTTTTGTTTCCCATGCTAGTGGCAATAACTAAGCAATAGTGGAATAACAGAGCAGATAAGGCCCCCAAAATGTACTGCTTAGTTTGTTTGTGTTTTGTTTATTTCTTTTTTTTATATTCTTATTCTGTGATGTGCAATAATGAGTTTATCTATCTATCTAACTGGTCAAACTGTTAACTGGTGGAAAATTAATGTTCCAGGAAGCAGCTGTGGAAGAAGAGTACGCTACAACAAACCCCAGCATAAATGGAGTAGATGCAGATGGAAGCACTAACCCTGCCTCCACAGCTCCTTTGAGAAGACGGCGATATATACGTAATCTATCTAAAATCTAATTTTATGTTTTTGTAATCTAATTATATGTAATGCAATCTAATATTATGATGGTGAAGACTAAAGAATATTTTAGTGATGTCCCTGGGGTATAAAGGAGTTCCTGGTTTCGATTCCTGTCACAAGTCTTTGCTCTACCCTTTTGGCGAAAAAATACAGCTAGAGGATTTAGGGTTTCAGTATGAGGTGAAGCAACTGCTAGTGATTACTCTCCCTTACCAAGTTGTAGTATTTAAACATTGTCCAAAAGTTTTGATTAATGAGTTAATCCAAACTTTTGAACACTGTTGAGACAGTACCAGCAGGAAGGAAGAACACTAATCTTTAGAACACTTTTGTGAAGGTTCTTTTTTAGATATGCAAAAATTTAAAGACAAACCAAATTACTTTTACATTGTTACCATTACTTACTATGTTACTTTAACATTAACATGTTTTACTACAGCAATTATTATATAACAAGTATGTGAGTTTCTTTATTCCACCATAACTTCTGAACCACTGAAGACATTTGGACTGTAAGGATTCTAACAATACCCCATATGGGTATTGTCAGAATTACATATAACCTAGCATTTTTTTGGAAAAATTCATTTTACTACAGGGGAGTTGTGTATTATAATTTTTTTATTTGTAATCACACAGGAGCTCGCAGGAGTGTCGCGGCGCCCGAGTGGGCGGTGCAGATGGAGGCTCGGCGGGTGCGCGCTGAGGAGCGCTCGGCGGCCGCCTTCGAAGCCCTGGCTGCCTCCGCGAACGGTCTCGTCGAGAACCTGGCGGGCATTCGCCACGAGCTGACACTAGTGCGGACTCTGCTGGAAACTAGACAGAACAGCAACTATTGACCGTGATATGTGAAAAATAGTGAATTGTGAATAGTGTTCCCATGGTCGATTTTCGTCACGATTATTACATATGTGATATATAATATTATGTGATGTGTGTGGCGGCGATTAGTACATAAGTGTACACAAGCATAGGCGCACTGTCGTGTTGTTATGACAAAGAAGGAGGTTGCGGAGAGGGATCAAGAGAGATGTAATCCCTCTCGCAGATGTACATAACAATGCCAGTCCCTCCTTAATAGCCTGGGACCTTGGGGCTGATCCTGACCTTCCCTGGAAGTGGCAAATGTTAAAGGTCAGCCAGAGGCGAGTCCAACGGTAGTTGCGCAAAAGAGCCTCCAGTGAGTTCGTATGAGATCCAGGAAGCTTCCAACATGAGTGGGTAAAAATCCCACATAATCCAACCTTGGATTGGATATCTCAATGGTGATTTCCCCTCCCGTAATAAAAACTTATTGTTTGATGGGACATTAGCTCCAAGATCAGAGTTCCTCTCTGAGGAACAGATGAAGAAAGAGAACAATCAACCCACCAATTTTGAGATGGAAATATTATGCGAACAACAAATGAATATGGAATACATATTTTAGAGAAAATTTTTGTTGTGAATTGTGACCTTAACAGCAAAAAGAGGGGTGCTACAAATAGACACAAAAATTAAGGGCATCTGAACTGGCTAAAATGCCAGAAAAATGTTGTAAAAATTCTGACAGTATATTTGTTAACGAAATTAGACAATTATTATAATTTTGGAATTAGACTAATGGTAGGATATGAGTAATAAGGTAGATGTAATATATTGAAAAGCAAATGTAAATGAGACAAATAATAAAAAAAGTTTTTTTGTACAAGTATTTATTTCTAATTAAAAATATATTTATAAGACATTGAGGATCTCCAAAATTAAACCACAAATTGTTTCTCTGAAATAACAAAGTTTTGTTTTATTACAAGTTTTGTTTTATTTTACAATTATCTAGTTATTATCAAGTTACGACAATTACACTTCTATCTCACCTGAAATAACAAAGAAACGACATTTAAAGTTCACTATATCTCGAGTCCTCAATCACATTCTTTCTATGAGTTTTTATTACGATAACAATGCACAAAACAATTTCAGCGTCCCTCGCCATTTTAAATCCTCGACACAGATCACTAATCATAGGTACAGACAGCTGATACGCGAAGCGCGGCAAATTCAAATGAATGAAATGTCACTCATTTCATTACATATTTACATGGCAAAAAGACTAAGGTTCTATTTGTATTTATATCTATTTTTAAAGTATATAAAATTGTACGTTAATCTTAAATTAAATGTTAATCTCTAATTAAAAATAAGAATTTTGTATATTTATTTTAATTACAGCAGAACCTTTTATACAAAACTTAAAAATACTACATAATATACATAGAATATTATTATCACAGGTATCAAAAGATACATTCTTATTTTGTAAGAATGCACAAATAAAAAAGTCTTAAAAATAAAGATCTCTGTACCTCAGCTATTTTCATGAGTAAGTTCGAGATGACTACAGTACGCGCGGCGAGAGTTTGGCTTTGACCTTCGGGTGGAGGGGATTACTGCGCATGGGTACTGTCACGCGCGTGCCATCAGCCAATCAGATCACCGCGTCAATCAATCAGCGCCAATCAGGGCACCGCGTGCGCCTACACACCCGCCCCACACCCAATTTCTGATTTCTGCGCAATAACGGTCAAAGCCAAACTTTCGCCGCGCGTACTGTACCATGAGATTTTGAAAAACTAGGTGAAATATTGATTTCCACAATGCCTATTGTAGTCAGGCGGGTACATACAAGCGTTGTGGGCGCCCCACAGCCGGCCTATGAGCGCCTGTCTCGAACCGTCGATGTCGTGGGAATCGACCGCTTCGAGGATCTGCTGTTGAGAGTCCTGGCGCAGTTCCTCGTGGCAGCTCTGCAGGTCCAGCGCCAGGTTGGCTCGGTTCACGAAGTTGTGGAGGACAACGCACGCGTTCACCATTTTGCCGGCTTTAATGGGACTGTAGCGGAGCACCTGTGGAATATTTTGCCTTCTTTTATTAAAAATTTTTTGAAGTGAAGACATTTTAGGCGTGTTGAGTATTTTTGAGATGGGGAAAAGCCACTGAACTCGCACTGTTACCGTTACCGACACCAAACTTCTTTACACGCGTTGGGTATATTTCAAATGAGAAAAAACCATTGAACTGGCACCACTGTTACCGTAACCGACACCAAACACGCGTTGGGTATATTTTAAATGAGAAAGAACTATTGAACTCACGCCACTTTTGCCGAAACCGACACCAAACTTCTTTATGCGCGTTGGTCATTTTTGAAATGGAAAAAACCATTAAACTTGCGCCAATGTTACCGTTACCGAGGCGCGTTGGGCATTTTGGAGATAGAATATACCATTTCTCCAACTCTCGCCATTGCTACCGTACCCGACACCAATCTTTCTTAGGCGCGTTGGATTTTTGCGATGCGGAAAAAACCATTGAACTCGCACCACTGTTAAAAACAGCTATATCTATGCTAATATTATAAAGAGGAAGCGTAACGATGTTTGTGAGTTTGTGACGTTGTAAGGGGTAATCTCTGGATCCACTGAACCGATTTTCAAAATTCTTTCACCAATAGAAAGCTACGTTATTGTGGAGTGTCATAGGCTGTTATGATTTCCAAAATTAAATACGTATCTGTACTTAAACTTGAATAATCTAATCCAAGTCGTAGAAAAAATTGCTTTCATCGCATGCGCTGCGGAAACTATTGAAGATAGAACAAAACAATGTTCTACAATATTAAAGAACGTATTAAAATCTGTAAAAAAGTTCGCGATAGCATATGCCTATCTCCTACGGGAAGCACATAATAACGGCTTTTAGTGTTAAAATTGTGGTTAAAAAATAAATCCGCGGGCACTGATAGTAATGCTATAAAGAACATAATATAGGTACCTTATGAGCTAGCATGCATTGCCAACGCCCTTTCAGCACGGCCACGCAGCGGTCCACCGCGGCCCTGGCGTGGGCGTGGACTGTGTTGTAGTACTCCTCGGGAGCCCCGCGACCCGCGCGGTGCACCGGCGTCATCAGCCAGGGACGCTGTTCGTATGCGGTGTCTCCTGAACCCAACAATCAATCATTGACATGACGGTCAAATGGAAGTCCGCTGCTGGTTGTAGCAGGCTACTTGAAATGATGCAAACAGCACTACAATCTAGCACTTTTATTTGTTGTAAGAAAATTTGATGAATGTCCCTTGACATGCCGGACTTCGCTGGGATAGGTGGTATACCCAGCGACCTACTGACTAAATACCTCCTACGCTATCTGGCCGTTCTTACCAGACCTACAGGAAAAGGGCTGCCTGACAGTGCTAAAATTGGTGTACTTGTTGCCTGTTTGGACGAATAGTCCTTTACTCTTTCCCCAATTGTAGTATGTTTGCTCCCTTGTCCCAATGTTACACTTGTCTTTAAAAATAGTTCCATCAGTCAAACATTATACAGTTTAAACAAATATCTTCAAAGATATTAGCAAAATAAAAACGTGCGGTAGCGCGCCGCCCCGGCGCGGCCGTTGCATGGCGATAGGTAGGTAAGTATAGGCAGTATATCTATCCGATTGCGTCGCATTCAGCGTTGTGGGGGAAGGGACTGTGGGTATTCGGCAGACAAACGGGCCAGGACAAAAATATTTCTAACGCAGAATGGAGTCTGCGGGCACTTCTAGTCATACATAAGTGAAAGTGACAGTAGATTTTTAGATGCACTAAACTTCGAGACTAATACAGAATTGGTGCTGACACCAACAGTACTGTAATTGTGGAAGCAATAATACAAGTACTGCAAGTATAATTTACCGAGTAAGTAATGTGGCCCCTCCCCCCTGCCGTGCATCTGCTGCATAAACTGGTTAACGGGGCACTGTCCCCACACGTGCGCGTCGTGGCACGCGCCGCCGAACGACGCGTCCACGTACAAGATGTTGAGCTTCGAGTCACATATCTGAAACAAACTGTGCTGTTATGAGGATCTGCACTTTCCCTGGACTCCGGAGGCCATTCTGAGTACATGACACTGTTAGATGTTCTAACATAAAGCAGTAATGTATGTAATGTGTGTTTAAAGGGCATTGTCATTACTGGGCAAAAAGATATTAAAGCCAGTGCCATAGGGATGCATCTTTGATTATACATAATATGAAGCACACTACTTAGCACTTACTGACGTCACGCCTGTATTTTAGGCTCCGCCCTGAAGTATCCTTTTTAATTTGTTAAAACTCTAAAATGGTGCTAATGTAAGAGACAATAATATAATGTGCTGTATATGTGTAGCAGTACCGTACTGTTGTGGGCCGTAACAACGCCATATTTGAGAAATTTTTGGCTTTAACATACGTCACATACTTCCCATCCTCTTAGCGTACTTCGTCATTGGGACGCAGTGTCAATATAAAAAAAACAAAAACATGTCAGGCACTCTGGGAGTGCCAACGCAAGTGAAAAAATAAAAATAACTTATAAACAGAGGTGTCGGGTTACATTACAGTAATAAGTTCAAAGGACTTTCCCCATCTCAAAAATGCCCAAGTTCTCAAATAATCGTTTGCACTTTTTAAAGCAAAAATAAAAGAAAATTATTCCTCTTTATTGATTAATGAGATAAAAAATATCATAAAATTCTAGTAAAAATACTTACAATCAATACATTGATAGAATGATAGTTTTTCCTATTAAAATAGGCCCCCTCATTTTCACAGGGTCTGATAATGGCTACATGGGTCCCATCAATACAACCCACTACTCCTGGTATGCCGCAATCTTGGAAGAACCTGTAAAAACATTAATGTTAGGAACTTTTATACTTCCTCAATCTCAAATTTAAAATCTGCTTATTTGATTAACCTATCTCTGGAACTCTTACTGAAATTGGTTCAGCTGTTTTGAGAATCAAGCTCTTCTAAGAGACAGGCAGATATTGCAACAGCAATATTGATGAACAGTTTGGGTTCTTTTACCTTTCATAATAAATATTTTATATGGAAAAATTATTATAATCTAAGGCAAGTTTTTGAAGCTATTTAAGATACACTGCTAGTGTTGAATAAAAGAAGTTTGCAGGTATCAGAAGAATATTAAACTCACCCCCTAGATACCTCATCTAACTCCTGATTAGTTCTAGGAAATTTAATGTATTTCCTCAAGATCTTTGGACTGTTGAGAGCATTGGTGACATCCCGCAAACAGTCATGCACAGACGTCTGTGACAGCCCCAGGAGATTGGTGCCCACTGCTTTCTGAAAGCCACCTTGTCCATAAAATGCTAAGGCTGTTAATATCTGCAACAGAATTGGAATGCAAGGATAATAATCATAAGAATGTCAGCACTCTGCATGCAATGCGATGGTAGAAAGAGGTACAAAGTTTCTCACTTTTTACATTGTAAGAATAGACATAATACCCTGGACAGGGCGGACTGCACTAAAAATGACACCAGTTTATAGGTGCCAAAAATGCTTGTTTTGTCACCAGCAGTAAGGCCATGCTGTAGTTCACTCAGCAGCCACCAATTTTCTTTATTCTTTATTTTATTTTCACAGGCTTAGATAATATAAGCTCTCATGAAATGTCAAAACTCTACCGCCAGGTTCGGAACGCAGGTTTTCACCGAGAAGAACTGGCAAGAAACTCGGTACTTGCTCTTTTCAAAAATGTCTCAATATACAATTTTAGTACATAGTATGAAACAATATTTTTAAGATTGAAGCATATCACTATCGTTCCAAGAATCGTTATAATTGGCGTTACCTTGATATCAAGAGGTATCGCATTAGAATACTGGCGAGCCGGCAAATATGGTTTGAGCACTGTGCAGAGTTCTTTGAAGAGTGTCTTGGTGAGGTGAAAGAGGTTGAGAAACTCTTCATCCGGCAACTCCAGGGGACTGCCCTGTTCCTTCAGAACGCGTTTAGTCACTCTCACTTGCCGCCGTTTGCGCTCTTCTTCCGCCGCAGCCAACAAATATACACGAGACATTATACAATGATTTCCAGAAGTTTACCATTCCATTTTTAAAATTACCAGCAAAACTTGTTATTTGAATTCAGAATTAACATTTTGGGTGAATTGTTGTTTACGACTTTGTTTTGGTTTTTTACTTTTTGACACATTTGACATGTTTTTGTTATTTTTCATTCGAGTTTTTGAAGTTGTCAGTTGTCACTGTCACATGTGAGAAAAAGAAGTGCGAAAGCCACTGATCTCTATTCTATGGATCTCAATCAACTGTCAACGTAAAAATGAGGACACTTGATTTTGCGTAACTTGCGTGAGCCTCTATGGAACTAAAACAAAATGACATTCAAAATGACGGTTACAAGCAACAAATGTCAATTGTAGTACCGTGGACGTTCGAGGGTGACGCTTAAAATCGGTACAAAAAAAAAGAACTGTCAGATGTATAATTTATGTAAAATGATTAATCCAAAGAGATCATCAGTGTCCCAGTGTCTATAACAGCGCCATCTACAGGACCATACCTTCATTTTGCAAAATTTCCATGGATGGCGCTGGCGGCTGATTGCATATATTTTTGCACCTGTTTTTTTTTTCACCCAATATTTTCATATTATTTAGGAAGGAACTACAAATTGTGGAATTAGCATAAGGTTTTCAGTACACGAATTAGGTAGATAGGTACATAGTAATTAGTAGCCATCGCATAGTAGCTGGCAAATTGGTGCAAGTTACAACCGCCCGAGCTATAGAGTATAATTATTAATTATTGAATATCGAGCTCATGGTGTGATCGATTTTGGTGTGGCAACACCAAGGCAACAGCTGTTCATATTTTTGTTCGTTTTTAAATTTTCAATTTAATTATAAAATAGTGTGTATTTGTGCCCAATTCCAACTTAATCGCTAATTTTAATCATAAATAATTACTTAAAATAAATACTCTTGTACAAAGTCTAAATATAAGATAGTTTTTAAGTGTTAAAAAGTGAACGCTATTTTCGTTTCTTACACAGGTTTCTTACTGATAATTTTGTTGTTACACTAAATTTCCATCGATTATGTCGTGATATAACTACAAATTAACTAATGATAATAATCAATACAAGTGTATTTGTGTAAGTTAAGCCCAGAAAAAGTCAAAGTTAACAAAAATATTTAAATGTCAAACCGTTATTCAATTCAATTCAATCATGTAAAAGTTAAAAATCTGTGGTAAAAGTAAGTATATTTTGTTCGAATTGATGATTTTTGAAGTACTATTGGTGTATTTGAAAAATAATTCATCACTTAGTACTTTTGAAATCTTTATATATACTTGTAATTGCTTAGTTTCTATCCTGTAACTCAGTAATTGCACTTAGGATCTCACTGTCTGGTTCATACGTTTGTCTTAGTTGTAGATACAAACTCATTACAAAATGATGACCCGTCGGCAACTGGCAGCACGTCAGAGCCAAGAACAATCTAAAGCTCTGACTCGCCAAGAAAAGCCAAAGCCCAACATTCAGGTACGGGAAGTTCAAAATAAATTACAGCTAACATTGAAAGAGTTACAAATACAAAAAGACCTATGTAAGCAACTAGATAGTGAGAGAGCGGATAATGAAAAGGAATTATTAGGAGTACTTGATTTGAATAATAAGTTAAAGTCTGAATTGTCAGACTTACACATAAAATACACCGAGGCTATGGCAGACCGAGATAGGCTTCAACTTCTATTGGATGGTTTTGATGAGTGCCGTGCCGAGTACGACTCTTCCCTGAGGCAGCTGTCCACCCTGCAGCAAGAACTACGGGATGCTTACCAGCGCATCACTGACCTGGAGGATGCTGCCTTCAACGCAACAACTCTGCACACCCAGAGCCTGTATGAGGAGTTAGTAGATAGTGCTCCATCGTTGGTCCCCGCTGGTATAATGAACCCCGGCACCTCTAACTTTAATCAGACTACTTCTTTTGTTAATAATTGTAGTATACCAGTTGTGTATCCGTGCAGTAATAAAAAGCTTAAAAAATATATTAAACTTAATAGGTTTATACGGAAAACTCAGAAACTTTTAAAATTACATTATAATCATTTACACAGAAATGTAAAAGCCAAAACAACCAGAATAAACTTACAAAAAGAAATTGCAAAATGTAATTTACAATTAAAAAATAACAAAGAGAGGTATGAATCTGACACACACATACTAGAAGAACAAATAGCAAGGCTACATTCTTCCTTAAGGACACTGACTGAAAAGTATGCCTCTTACCAAGAAAAACTGGTATCAGTGTGTACTCAGACTATGGGTGAAGTAACATTACAGAAGGGACATTGTCCGGAGAATAACTAGCCTATAACCAAATGTACTTTTGATAGTACGGGCAATCATCCACGGTCTTTGTCACCTATACCATGTCCCTCACATCAGGGGAAGGTGTGTGACAGGTACATTACCCCTGAATTAAATACTAATAATTCCTTAACAAACCATAACATAAAAACATATAAAACGTACATGTATAGCGATGAAGTTGGAATTAGCATGGGCCTTTACCTTAATTTATATTTAAACAATCACACTGTATTGAACTGCTGCAAGCCTAACACAGACTTTAAAAATATTGTTGCTGATGTCCTTTGCAATAAGTCTCAATATGATTGTAATACAAATATAGTAATAATATTAGGAAACAGAGGCAATGTAAATAAGCAAGATTTAATAAAACTTTTTAAATGTTTAGATTCTATAAATTTGAAAAATATATTCATTTATACACTTCCCTATTGTAAGAAGTTGCCACACCATGAAAATCGGATTAGGTATAATTATAATATGACACTGTACAATTTATGTACACACAATAAAAAATTTCATATCATTGATATAAATAAATGTAGTAACATTAAGTTTAACGATTACATAGATAGGTATTACTTGTCAGATTATTGTAAGCGTCAGATAGTTATTTCACTATCATATTTATTATATATTTCAACCAATAGTTTTGCTGACAAAACTGCTTCTATTGAGCAGTGTAGTAATCCTGACATGACCTTGGAAGCAATTCCAAGAACTTTTAATTTAAACTAGTTAAGGAGACAAAAGAGTTATTCTCTCGCTTAGACCAAGAGTCAACATCGGTTCTCTCTTGCTCAGCTAAAAATAATAATGTTAAGAAGAAATCATCTTGTATATTTGATAAACCGAATAATATTAACTGTATCAACTTGGTGCACCAAAATATTCAGTGCATGAGGGGAAAGGACTTAGAGATTGAACTGTTTTTAAACAGCTCTGACATTAATATTTTATGTGTAACTGAACATTGGTTAAAACCTCATGAATTAATATTTAACTTTGTTAATCACCAAGTTGGTAGTTCGTTCACCAGGACTCATTCCATTCACGGTGGCTCATTAATTTTGCTAAATAAAAATCTTAAATTTAAAAATAGAAGTGACATTGTGAGCCTATCTGTTGAGCGGACAATAGAGCTAGCATGTATAGATTTAGAGCAGTTTATTATTGTCTGCGTATATAGACCTCCCTCGGCTAACTTTGAACTTTTTGAAAAAGTAATGGATGAAGTTTTGTTTAAAATTTCAAAATGCAACAAAAAAAATATTATCTGCGGAGATTTTAACATTAATATTATGGATAATAATAGTTCTTCAAGTATTAGACTATTGAACTTGTTTAAATGTTACGATTTAATTAATGTCTTTATGGAACCAACAAGAATAACCGCTCATAGTGCCACATGCTTAGACAATATTTTTACAAATGTAAAGATAGTCAGTAGTGAAATTATAAATAAATTAGATTCGGATCATTGTGGCCAATTTATTCAATTTGAAACGTTAAATAAAAATTAAAAAAAACGTAAAATTACTTTTGTGCCAGTAACATCTGACCGCTTAACAAAAACCAAAATAAGGCTAGTTAAGGAATTGCCATTTTTGCCTGATTCTATGAATCCCAATGATATGTATAACTCTTTTTTTAATACATTTCGTTCCATTTTTGACTCTATATTTACCAGTAAATCGGTCTTGATTACTGACGCATTAGTTTTTAGCGAGTGGGCAACCAGTGAATTACATTTAGATAGGCAAAAGCTATACGAGTTGTATGCTGAACGTACATACAATACCAGTGATGAATTCAGAGAGCATGTTAAATTGTTTTCAAAAAAATTTAAAAAAGATTGTATGCTTATGAAATCACGTTATATACAAAATAAAATTAAAAATAGCGACAATGTCGTAAAAACTACTTGGAATATAATTAACCAGGAAACTGGAAGAGCTACACCGCGCTCTACTGAAATTAAACTTAATATTGGTAATGAAGCGATCACGGGAGATCTTGAAGTTGCTACAGCGTTTGAAGAATTCTTTTCGGATATTCCGGTTTCCACAACAAAATCACTGAATTCGTCACCAGCTATTGCTCTTTCATTGTTAAAAAATAACGTGCCTGAATGTAATAACGCCTTTGCATTCAGCCACGTTACTAGCACTGACGTTATCAAAGCATTTAAATTGATAAATATTAAGAAAACTAACGACTTGTGGGGTATTTCTGTAAACGTCGTCAAATCCCTGATTGGTATTGTTGCACCTGATCTGGCATTAATATTCAATAATTGTATAGACTGTGGTGTATTTCCTGATTTAATGAAACTCAGCAAAATAATTCCATTGTTTAAATCGGGTAGTACCAGTGACCCCACTAACTTTAGACCAATATCTGTACTACCAACATTCAGTAAAATTTTTGAGAAGCTCATTTTAAATCAATTACTAATCTACTTCCAAAATAATCACTTAATGCATAATAAACAATTCGGTTTTACACGGGGTCGCTCGACAACCGATGCCGGTGTTGAGCTATTACAAAGTATATTTGAAGCCTGGGAGGAATCACGCGACGCGCTTGGCGTTTTTTGTGATCTTTCTAAGGCATTTGATTGTGTTGAACACGAAACATTGATCAGGAAGCTATACCACTATGGAATCAAAGGTGCAGCTCTAGATTTGATGAGCTCCTATCTGAACGAACGGATTCAAAGAGTAGATGTGAATGGTAAGCGGTCGCCGGGTTCGGTTGTTAGGATAGGAGTTCCCCAAGGGTCCATATTAGGACCATTCCTGTTCCTCATTTACATTAATGACCTTCCTTACCTTATTAAGGATAATCATGAGATAGTCTTGTTTGCTGATGATACATCACTCATCTTCAAAATTAATCGACAGAAAAATGTTTTTGACGATGTGAACAACTGTCTCAAAAAAGTAGTACAGTGGTTTGAAGCCAATAATTTACTTCTCAATAGCAAAAAAACTAAATGCATTAAATTTACATTACCAAATGTTAAGCATGTGAAAACGAGTGTACTTCTTAACAATGAGGAACTGGAACTAGTAGATGTAACCGTATTCTTAGGTATAACGTTAGACGCTAAACTCCAATGGGGACCTCATATCGATGAATTATCGAACAGGCTTAGCTCTGCTGCATACGCGGTTAAAAAAATACGGCAGCTGACTGACGTTCAGACTGCTAGACTGGTGTATTTTAGCTATTTTCACAGCATAATGTCGTACGGTATCCTGTTGTGGGGTAATGCTGCTGACATTAACACCGTATTCGTGCTGCAGAAAAGGGCTGTTCGTTCAATTTATAAATTAGGTCCAAGAGAGTCACTCAGGTTTAAATTTAAGGAATTTAATATCATGACCGTACATAGTCAGTATATTTATGAGAACTTAATATATGTACACAAAAATATAAATAAATTTAGTAGGAAATGTGACCTCAATAACATTAACCTTAGAAGCAAAAACAAACTGGTTGTCCATAGCACGCGTCTTACTAAAATAAGTAGATCGTTTTTATGCAATTGCATTAGATTTTATAATAAACTGCCATCCAGTGTATTCGACATGTCGCTCAATAAGTTCAAAGGTTTTGTCAAGCCGAAACTTATAAAAAAGGCATATTATAGCATAAAAGATTACTTAAATGAAATCAATCCATGGGAGTAAATTGCTCTAATTCAAATTTATAGCTAGTTCTAATTTATATTATATTGTGAAATAGTGATAACAAAAAAAAAAAAAATAATACCCGGCTGAGTTTGTTGTGGGCTTCTTCTCAGTTCAGGGCGCGTCGGAACCCTCGTAAACTTAGTTTTTAAGTCGTTAAATAGTTATCACTATTAATAAGTATATGTACCTACTTGACATTCATAAGTGCTAACAAGTAGTGGCCAATATGAAATAAATGATAAATGATTTAAATGATTTGATAGGACTGATAGGCATAATATTTTTTGATTTTTTTTTTATAATAATTATATTTCCATACTTATGTATTATTTTGCTACGTAGTTTTTATTCAATACTCGGCTGGGTTTTCAACAATAATGAATTTTTAGTTGGATGACTTGATATTCCTTCTATTTTTGAATTCAGTTATAAGTTGACTGAGAAGGCTACTTTATTAAGTTACTAAATTGAAATTAAAAACAAAAAAAGGTTTGAAAAACTAAAAAGGAACTCTCCGGCGGGGAATCGAACCCCGGTCTCCCGCGTGACAGGCGGGGATACTGACCACTATACTACCGAAGATATGACAACGTAGTTAAAATTTAGAAACTTATCTTTAAAAATGTTAGGGTCCGTTCTGACTTTTTTGTACTTTGTCATGGGTTTTCCCAGTCCGTGATGTGAAGTGAACAGCACTATTTTTATCTATTACAGCGTCGTATAAATTGTATAGCTACAGTCTGTACCTACACTCGGCGTCAAAAAAATCGCACCTTTCAAAAAATCTACTTCAAACAACTTTAAACCTTATTTGACATCAATAATGAGGGTCATATTGCATATCATTTGAAAGGTGATGAAATGGAGTGTACAAAAACAATTCAATTGATTATTTTTCTTTTACTGGAAGAGCACAAAAAAAGAAGAAGAAAACACTTACAATTTTGCTCGGGCGATTGTACAAATATTGCAATTTTCGTGGAGTTTTCTGTGCAAATTGTGACTAGGTTAAACAAAATATAATGGAACTAAAAATAACAACATAAATATTGGTCTTTTATCTACAATTCGTCGTAAAAAGTTTGGTTAAAAATGTTTATTTTTAGTACTATAAAAATAGTTAACATCATCTCTTCTCACAAAATTGACAGTTTAGGACCGAGTTTCATGCGATTTTTCTGTAAAAACATGCCGATTATATGTCATTTAAAAATATCATCTGACAGTAGATATGTTCATCTCAAAAAGGTCGTAAAAAAATTAACAAAAAAGGACAAACAGTCAATGAAAAAAATGAACTTCGCGTGCATTGTTTTCACATATTTTGCTTACAAGCGTAAATCTTAAAGTGGTTACAATAAGGGTTATTTTGATTTTACTCGGTCACATTTCAAAATTCAAATATCAATCAGTCAGCGTTTGGCTGTCATCGTGAGTGGACTCCACGTCGGTTGCGAGCAGTTGCTGTTATTGAAAAACATCGCTGTACGTACACGGATAGTTAGCAATTACTAACTTGATACTTACGTCGTAATCTACTGTCCTGACATATTTTTGAAAAGGTAAGGTACTAGGCACCTGTGGTACCTACAATATATATATTTTATTATAATTTGCTAGAATTGAGTTTATTTTTTTTATTCCACTTATTTTATTTGTTCCCCAAGCATACTAGTGACCTGAAGGTATACTTCGAAGACCACTACTGGATCTCCTAGACGTATAGAGCTAGCCATGTCGAGTTTGGGCTCGTTTTGTTAGTTATGAGGAGACCTTACAACATGACCTGGTGGAGTGACCTGAAGGTATACTTCGAAGAGTACTACTGGATCTCCTAGACGTATAGAGCTAGCTGTGTCGAGTTTGGGCGCGTTTTGTTAGTAATGATAAGACCTTAACACCTGACTTGGTGGAGTGACCTGACGGTATACTTCGAAGACTTCTACCGGATCTCCTAGACGTATAGAGCTAGCCGTGTCGTGTTTGGGCTCGTTTTGTTAGTTATGAGGAGACCTTACCACTTGACCTGGTGGAGTGACCTGAAGGTATACTTCGATGAGTACTACTGGATCTCCTAGACGTATAGAGCTAGCTGTGTCGAGTTTGGGCGCGTTTTGTTAGTAATGATAAGACCTTGCCACATGACCTGGTGGAGTGACCTGAATGTATACTTTGAAGAGTACTACTGGATCTCCTAGACGTATAAAGCTAGCTGTGTCGAGTTTGGGCTCGTTTTGTTAGTTATGAGGAGACCTTACCACATGACCTGGTGGAGTGACCTGAAGGTATACTTCGAAGAGTACTACTGGATCTCCTAGAGGTATAGAGCTAGCTGTGTCGAGTTTAGGCGCGTTTTGTTAGTAATGATAAGACCTTACCACCTGACTTGGTGGAGTGACCTGACGGTATACTTCGAAGACTTCTACCGGATCTCCTAGACGTATAGAGCTAGCCGTGTCGAGTTTGGGCTCGTTTTGTTAGTTATGAGGAGACCTTACCACTTGACCTGGTGGAGTGACCTGAAGGTATACTTCGAAGAGTACTACTGGATCTCCTAGACGTATAGAGCTAGCTGTGTCGAGTTTGGGCGCGTTTTGTTAGTAATGATAAGACCTTACCACCTGACTTGGTGGAGTGACCTGACGGTATACTTCGAAGACTACTACCGGATCTCCTAGACGTATAGAGCTAGCCATGTCGAGTTTGGGCTCGTTTTGTTAGTTATGAGGAGACCTTGACACATGGCCTGGTGGAGTGACCTGAAGGTATACTTCGAAGAGTACTACTGGATCTCCTAGACGTATAGAGCTAGCTGTGTCGAGTTTGGGCTCGTTTTGTTAGTAATGATAGGACCTTACCACCTGACTTGGTGGAGTGACCTAACGGTATACTTCGAAGAGTACTACTGGATCTCCTAGATGTATAGAGCTAGCTGTGTCGAGTTTAGGCGCGTTTTGTTAGTAATGATAAGACCTTACCACCTGACTTGGTGGAGTGACCTGACGGTATACTTCGAAGACTTCTACCGGATCTTCTAGACGTATAGAGCTAGCCGTGTCGAGTTTGGTCTCGTTTTGTTAGTTATGAGGAGACCTTACCACTTGACCTGGTGGAGTGACCTGAAGGTATACTTCGAAGAGTACTACTGGATCTCCTAGACGTATAGAGCTAGCTGTGTCGAGTTTGGGCGCGTTTTGTTAGTGATGATAAGACCTTACCACCTGACTTGGTGGAGTGACCTGACGGTATACTTCGAAGACTACTACCGGATCTCCTAGACGTATAGAGCTAGCCATGTCGAGTTTGGGCTCGTTTTGTTAGTTATGAGGAGACCTTACCACATGGCCTGGTGGAGTGACCTGAAGGTATACTTCGAAGAGTACTACTGGATCTCCTAGACGTATAGAGCTAGCTGTGTCGAGTTTGGGCTCGTTTTGTTAGTAATGATAGGACCTTACCACCTGACTTGGTGGAGTGACCTAACGGTATACTTCGAAGAGTACTACTGGATCTCCTAGATGTATAGAGCTAGCTGTGTCGAGTTTGGGCTCGTTTTGTTAGTTATGAGGAGACCTTACCACTTGACCTGGTGGAGTGACCTGAAGGTATACTTCGAAGACTACTACTGGATCTCCTAGACATATAGAGCTAGCCGTGTCGAGTTTGGGCTAGTTTTGTTAGATATGAGGAAAACCTTACCACTTGACTTGGAAGAGTGACCTGAAGGTATACTTCAAAGACTACTACCGGATGTCCTAGACGTATAGAGCTAGCCATGTCGAGTTTGGGCTCTTTTTTTTAGTTATGAGGAGATCTTACCACATGACCTGGTGGAGTGACCTGACTCGACCTGAGCCCAAACTCGACACAGCTAGCTCTATACGTCTAGGAGATCCAGTAGTAGTCTTCGAAGTATACCTTCAGGTCACTCCACCGGGTCAAGTGGTAAGGTCTTATCATTACTAACAAAACGAGCCCAAACTCGACATGGCTAGCTCTATACGTCTAGGAGATCCAGTAGTAGTCTTCGAAGTATACCTTCAGGTCACTCCACCAGGTCTTGTGGTAAGGTCTCCTCATAACTAACAAAACGAGCCCAAACTCGACATGGTTAGCTCTATACGTCTAGGAGATCCAGTAGTAGTCTTCGAAGTATACCTTCAGGTCACTCCACCAGGTCATGTGGTAAGGTCTCCTCATAACTAACAAAACGAGCCCAAACTCGATACAGCTAGCTCTATACGTCTAGGAGATCCAGTAGTACTCTTCGAAGTATACCTTCAGGTCACTCCACCAGGTCATGTGGTAAGGTCTCCTCATAACTAACAAAACGAGCCCAAACTCGATACAGCTAGCTCTATACGTCTATGAGATCCAGTAGTACTCTTCGAAGTATACCTTCAGGTCACTCCACCAGGTCATGTGGTAAGGTCTCCTCATAACTAACAAAACGAGCCCAAACTCGACACAGCTAGCTCTATACGTCTAGGAGATCCAGTAGTACTCTTCGAAGTATACCTTCAGGTCACTCCACCAGGTCATGTGGTAAGGTCTCCTCATAACTAACAAAACGAGCCCAAACTCGACACAGCTAGCTCTATACGTCTAGGAGATCCAGTAGTACTCTTCGAAGTATACCTTCAGATCACTCCACCAGGTCATGTGGTAAGGTCTCCTCATAACTAACAAAACGAGCCCAAACTCGACACAGCTAGCTCTATACGTCTAGGAGATCCAGTAGTACTTTTCGAAGTATACCTTCAGGTCACTCCACCAGGTCATGTGGTAAGGTCTCCTCATAACTAACAAAACGAGCCCAAACTCGACACAGCTAGCTCTATACGTCTAGGAGATCCAGAAGTACTCTTCGAAATATACCTTCAGGTCACTCCACGAGGTCATGTGGTAAGGTCTCCTCATAACTAACAAAACGAACCCAAACTTGACACAGCTAGCTCTATACGTCTAGGAGTTCCGGTAGTTGTCTTCGAAGTATACCGTCAGGTCACTCCACCAAGTTTAGTGGTAAGGTAAGGGTCTTCTCAGAAATAACCAAAAGTCTAAACTCGGTAGCACTATTATTATGGTGACTTCGAGACGTGACTATTAGGTGACTATTTTATATTCCCTCATTCACTGTTCTAGTTATTGAGGATGCCCTAGCTCGAATATGAAAGGTACCTATAATTCGAACGCTTGAATTGAAACTTGAAAATATCACCAAAATATTCTGTTGGTCGCACTACAATACCATTAAAATTTGCATAATTGCGATATCCATGTGTGAGTGCGCCTTGCGAACGTGTGCTTGCTACAAAATACCTAAAACTGTCGACAAGCGAAATGTTTGAACGTCCTTAAACAGCCGCTAGTTGCGCTACCTTTTGCAGGTATAAAAGGGTCAATACAGGTTCAATCGGGATCATTCGCTATCCAACCGTTGAAGTGGACACACGAGAAGCTCATTCCCAAGAAAAATACCCTTGAAGATGGATACCACTGTCGATGAGGCCGCCCAAGTGATTGCACTACTGCAATCAGGCATGCGGCAGTGTGATGTCGCTCGGCAACTCAACTTGAGCCGTTTTTCGGTTCGAAGAGTGTACCAGCGTTTCCTGGAGACCGGTGGCCACGTCCGAAGACATGGGTCTGGTAGACGTCGCTGCACCTCGGAGAGAGACGACCGATTCATCGTATCGACATCTTTGAGAAATCGCTTCTTAAATGCTGTTGAGTTGCGACAGCAGCTCCAGACAGCTAACAGAAGAACCGTGAGTATGTCTACGGTTAGACGAAGGCTGGGGGAGAGGAAAATAGTGGCGCGAAGAGCTGCTACGGGTCCAAAATTGACCGCAGAGCATCGGCAAGCCCGCTTGCAATTCGCTCGCGAACACGTCAATTGGACCCTCGAACAATGGAAAGCTGTTCTCTTCTCAGACGAGACGAGAGTGTGCCTTTTCTGCAACGACAGACGCAAAAGAGTGTACAGAAGACAGGGTGAACGTTTCGCCCAAGCCTGCATCCAGGAGACGGTGGAATATGGAGGCGGTTCTTGTATGTTCTGGGGCGGCATGTCTGCCGACGGCAAAACCGACCTTGTTTGCGTCTCCCGGGCTCGAGGTGCTCGCGGGCAAGGGTCGCTGACTGCTCACCGGTACATCACAGAGATCCTGGAAGACCATGTGGTCCCCTATGCCAGTTTTGTTGGCGAGGGGTTCACGTTGATGCATGACAACGCTCGCGCTCACACTGCAATTATTGTGCGCGACTACCTTCAAGATGTTGGGATCTCTGTCATGCAGTGGCCAGCGAGAAGTCCAGACCTGAACCCGATTGAGCACCTATGGGACCATTTAAAACGCAAGGTTCGGTCTCGTGATCCCGCTCCTACGACTATCCAGGAACTCAAAGATGCCGTTATTGAGGAATGGGACACTATCCCTCAAGAAGAAATTTTAAAATTGGTAAGATCCATGAGGGATCGTATGGAAGCCGTCATCAGGGCAAGGGGGGGTAACACTAGATTTTAGATTAGTTTTAAGATCATTTTTGTATTCTTTTTTGTGTAATTAATCTGTTTTAAATTAAGGCTTAATTAAGGATTTTTACTGTTTTATATACTTCTTTTTTTTGTGCTTTTCCAATAAAAAAAAATAATAAATTGAATTGTTTTTGTGCTCTCCATTTCATCGCCTTTCAAATGATATCCAACATGACCGTCATTATTGATGTCAAATAAGGTTTAAAGTTGTTTGAAGTAGATTTATTGAAAGGTGCGATTTTTTTGACCCCGAGTCTTGTACATCTCTATTCTCTGTTGAACTATGGCCAAAGCCCAAAACGTATCATAGGCATTACCATAGAGCAGAAACAAAGTTTCTTTGTTTCTGCTCTATGGACATTACCTATACCTAATATGCTTGTTACTATCACTCCCAAGTCCCAATGAATCAACAACTTCACTTCTTTATAGCACAGATCACTATAATATATTAGCGGTAAGTCTCAATATTCTTGAGATTCTATCTATCGGGATAGGTATATAATATCAATGTGACATAAGCTCCATACAAGTTATCTCCTATCTCCAACATAATCTCCAATAAGGCAAACCAAAATTGTAGCTCAGTTTGAAACAACGTGACATTTTTTAAATTTTAAATTTTTTTAGATTTTGAATATTTTTTGATAAAAGTCGTCGATCATACGACACTATTGAAGGTGTAGTTTTAAAATAACGAATAAATCGAGTGTGACAGACGGACGGACGGACGGAGAGAGTCTCACCATAAGGGTTCCATTTTTACCATTTTGGTATGGAACCCTAAAAATGCAATTTTTTTTGGTATTTTTGAATTTGATCCCATTTTATAACACAGACCAAGGAGTAACAAAGGGAGTAACTTTATATTATTATAGTCACCATAGACAACTAACGCATGCTACCATGGAGTACCATGGTCAGTCCGACAAGGCTCTCTTTGCACTTGAATGACATTGTCAGGAGGGCGTTGTTATAGAAAGAAAGCAGACAGAAAATAAAGGAGAATGCCGATTTTTGAAATTATAAAATTCCAAAGTGGCCCGCGGCGGGAATCGAACCCGCGACCTCCCACTCGAAACTCGAGCGCGCACCCCTGGGCCAGGGAGGTCGTCAAAAAAACGACCTACTACTACTTACTAGTAGAATTAGGTAGTATATGCATTAAAAAAATTAGTTAATTAGATAGGTTGATAATTAGGTACTTATAAAGTTCTATTTCGATGGATAGATATCATCCACCATCGTCTACGACGAAAATTCTTTTTTTTGTATTCAATATCTTTTTAAATATCGAACATAATTACGTATTGCTAAAAGAGACAGCGCGGCCGCTGTAATTATTTCCACGTCTGCCATTGCCGACACTTGAAAGCGAAGTGAGTGGTAGGGCAGTATGTAAACACACACTCCTCTCAATCCTGCTGCAGGAGTATTTAGGGAATTATTGCCGGCAGCGCGAGGGGCAGCGGCAGGGGCTGAATGTAAACGAGGTATTATGTTTTGCCTTTATGTCTATTGTCTATGCTGGTGACATCTTAGAAGTAGAACACAGACCAGTCTTAGTCTTAGAAGTCAAAAGAAGTTTGCATTTGGCCACAGACCAGGAACCGAAAGCATTTGGCAACCTACTCTATGGCATTTGGTTTGCATTGAAAATTAATATAATAAATAATTACAATTAATACATAAATAAAGTAAAACAAATATAAAAACACTATGAAATCAAAATGAGTGAAAAGCTAAAGGAGTTGCGCGAAAGATCTCAGAAACGAAAGAAATTGCTGGCGCAAACGGTACATTTTGAAATCATTTTTCAAAGTGTGTTTATAAGTTGGTTTATCCATCATTCATCGTCCATAAAACAATGGCTCGCCGTGATTTGTGCATTAAATAGCCTATTGCTTAGTAAAAATTGATAGCTTAAACTTAAAGACTTGTCACTTGGAGTCCTAGTCTTCAACTGAGCACCTGTGTGTTATTAACTTAGTAGTGGATAAGCTCCATTAATACTCGATTAATAATAACACACAGACATCCAAACACAAACTTTCGTCTTAGTGCATTTGCTGGCATATAACTTGGTAAGGTTTTGGCGAGGTGGAAAGTTTGCTCATTGTGCACCGTACATGTTGTGCAATGAAGTGTAAAAGAACCACACTAAATTGACCAACCAATAACGCATTCAGAGGCCCTAAAATGTCAAAACAATATTACAATAATACTGCTATAAGAGATGGTGGTAGGGCCTCTGATCTCGACTCATATCTCATTCCCCGCGCTCCGCTTTATAATCAAAGAGACCCAAAAGCAACAAAGACTTGCCAAGTAACCAGCAACTGTAGAAGTGTAATGTAGAGTGCCTATAAATCTCTTGTTACAGCTCGGAGTGTCCAGTGTTAGCGAGCTACGCCATGCTCTGGGGGCCACGGTGGACGTGCTGCCAAAAAAGCAGGCCTCAACGGAGTACAGCTCTGACGGCTCTGAGAAACCCACGCAGAAGGAGACTGACAGCCTTGTTTATACTGACTCTTCTACTTTTTTGAAGGTTAGTTGCTACTTTACTATTTTTACTTGAATTAATTATCTGCAATCTTATGAACTAACATGATATCTTTCTGGTTTTCCTTGTCATTCATCACAGCACACTCTGTGTTTATGGTTATTGTCTATGATCAATAAATCTATGCTATGTCTATGCTATTTCTAAGCTATTCCTATATCTACTATGTACACCACACTGCCCAACCCTGGATTTTATTTCTTTAGTTATCTGACTGTATATTTGATGTAACATGCTTTCCCAGGGCACTCAGTCATCAAACCCCCACAATGACTACTGCCAGCACTTTGTGGACACAGGCCAGCGGCCGCAGAACTTTATTCGCGACGTGGGGCTCGCGGACCGCTTCGAGGAGTACCCTAAGCTGCGCGAGCTCATCAAGCTGAAGGACGAGCTCATTGCCACCACCGCCACACCGCCTATGTACTTGAAGTGCGATCTGAAGGTATGGCAACAGCACCTGTGTAGGATCACCGCAGCTATGCCCATTTTAACCAACACGTCGGTCTGATCAGGTACCTCCTGCGTTCAAATATATGACATCCAACGGTCTCTACCTAATAATAGACATATGCACAGGACTTGACAAACCACGTGACAATATCAAATGTGCTCCTCCAAAGAACGTGCTGCTCTTCCTGGTGGCAACTGGACTTGGAGGGGAGATCTGGTCTAGGAAGCTGTAAGTCAAAGTGCTTCTGGGAGCAGAGAAGCCATGCATAGTCGCATCATCAAGAATGAAGTAAATGTTAGTTTTGACCATATCAAGTTTGTTGGGTTATAGTTATGGAGAAACTCCGTTCAAACATTTTTAATCTTTTAATTTTTTAGATGGATAATAACCATTGAAGTCACGACAGCATATCACCTACTCTTACTCTAGTTGTGTTGTTTAAGTGCATTTTAGAGATGGGAAAATACTTAGTTTAAACAAATGGTTTCCTTGTAACGTGGTAGACGTTCGACCTCAAGTCGATGGGCAGCAAGTTCGACGTGGTGCTGGTGGAGCCGCCGCTGGGCGCGGGCTGGCGCTGGCGCGACGTGCTGGCGCTGGAGCTGCACCACATCGCGCAGCCGCGCTCCTTCGTGTTCCTCTGGTGCGGCAGCTCCGAGGGTTGGTACTTTGTAGTGCTCTGTGTGCACCACGACGCAGTGGTTACCCTTCCCCCTACACCATTTCTACCTGCTGACACCCACTGACATCCACTGGCACTTGCCGACACCCACTGGCACCCACTGACACCCACTGACATCATAAGCTCCTCGCCCCCCGCCACCTTCTCACCCTGCAGGAGGGGCGCCACATCGCGCAGCCGCGCTCCTTCGTGTTCCTCTGGTGCGGCAGCTCCGAGGGTTGGTACTTTGTAGTGCTCTGTGTGCACCACGACGCAGTGGTTGCCCTTCCCCCTACACCATTTCTACCTGCTGACACTCATTGACATCCACTGGCACTTGCCGACACCCACTGGCACCCACTGACACCCACTGACATCATAAGCTCCTTGCCCCCCGCCACCTTCTCACCCTGCAGGAGGGGCGCCACATCGCGCAGCCGCGCTCCTTCGTGTTCCTCTGGTGCGGCAGCTCCGAGGGTTGGTACTTTGTAGTTGATGCTCTGTGTGCGCCACGACAGAGTGGTTGCCCTTCCCCCTACACCATTTCTACCTGCTGACACCCACTGACATCCACTGGCACCTGCTGACATCCACTGACACGCGCTGACACCCATTGGCACCCACTGACACCCACTGACACCCACTGACATCATAAGCTAGACCTCGCCCCCCGCCACCTCCTCACCCTGCAGATGAGGCGCCCTTGTGCACGAAGTTGCCGGATTGTAATCCTCAGCAATCTACATGGAACTATAAGTACTATTTATATGAACGATTATACTTTTATTTTCACATGTTTTGAAAGTTCACTACAACGAATGTGCAATGAACTCTGTCAAATGTTAGTTTTTGAAGGGAAATACTTTGACCATTAATGAGATGGGAAAAACCACTGTAATCGCGACACTGCTACCGTAACCGACACCATTGTTTGAGATGTCACTTCTGTCAGCGCTCCCAGAGTGTCACATCTTTTTTCATGATCTGTCACAGACGGCTATAGAGTAAAGTAACTTATGCCCATTACCTCGTTCCCGTGTTCCAGGCCTGGACATGGGGCGCGAGTGCCTCAAGAAGTGGGGCTTCCGGCGCTGCGAGGACATCTGCTGGATCAAGACCAACATCAAGAACCCCGGCCACTCCAAGAACCTGGAGCACAACGCCGTGTTCCAGCGCACCAAGGAGCACTGCCTCATGGGCATTAAGGGTATGCTTCGTCTTAGTGAAGCATGACGAGACAAGCAAGAAGTGGGGCTTCCGGCGCTGCGAGGACATCTGCTGGATCAAGACCAACATCAAGCCAAGATTTGCTGTCAAATAATCATGTACTGGAAAGATTGGAGGGGGCCTTTGCCAACTGGCAATCAGATCTACAGTATATAAAAAAGAGAGAAATACTGATGTAGTGTTAATAATAAGTTAGATATGTATTTTGGATTAAGTTGATCTGAATGAAGGGCTATTTTTTTTTAGTAGTGTACTGAGTTTACTTCCCTAAGTGACGCCATCTTATGCGCCACTTTACAGATTAAAATAGTCACGCTTATTTTGTAGACGGGGCCCATCCATATTGTTTCCTACATCTATGTTACGAGACACGATTACGTCTGGTGAAGATAGGTCTTGGTTGAATCGAATTTTTTTTTTGCATTTCCCTTGACCTTTGACTGATGGAGATTCCACTGTATATTGAATCGTCAACGCGCTAAGATTGCCGCTTGTCGCTCGCAGGCACGGTGCGGCGCTCGGTGGACGGCGACTTCATCCACGCGAACGTGGACATCGACCTGATCATCTCGGAGGACCCGGAGTTCGGCAGCACGGAGAAGCCCATCGAGATCTTCCACATCATGGAGCATTTCTGCCTGGGGCGGAGAAGGTGACCGCCGATAGTATTGTATTCCTATAGCCAAGTGTATCTTTTTTTTGTAATGATTGGGTGCAATAAAGTGTTGTTACACCCTAAACGACGACAGAAATGGCAATTTGACGACCTCCGTGGTTGAGTGGTTAGCGTGCCGGTTTTCAAGGCGCCGCCATCTCTGAGGTTCCGGGTTCGATCCCCGGTCGGGGCAATTTAGAAAAATAAGTTTTCTACATTGTCTCGGGTCTGGGTGTTGTGGTACCTTCGTTGTTTCCTTAACACAAGTGCATAAGCTACTAAGGGATCGGAGCAATGTATGTGATGTTGTCCACTATTTATATATTTATAAATATAATATTTATACATATTTATAAAAAAAAAATTATACAATTTTTGGCAGACGCTGCTTGGCTGGTACAGCAATTTCTATTTATCTCAAAGAAGGTTGTCAAAATAATGCTCAAATTTCCAAGCATGTTTGAAAAAATATAATTAAGGGCGATGGGTACCATCTGGGCGCGAAAATTCAAATTTTATTTAGTTTTTCGCTCATAGTGGGCTAATTATACATCGAAGGCTAATGGCAATGTGTTTTGCGGGCACAACGTTTATGCATCTACATGTTTTCAACAAAAACTCTGCTCAACAATACTTATTTACTTCATATTGGTTCCCGATAGCTCGAAATCTGGGAAACAGCAAAAAATTATCTTTCGGGAACCAATATGAGATGAGTGGGAACTTTCGAGCAAAGTTTCTATTAAAAACGTGTAGATACATAAAAAGTAGGCCCGCAAAATGCATTGCCATAAATCTACAATGTGTAGTTAGTGTAATATTTGCAAAAAACTAAATAAAATTTGAATTTCGCGGGCTGGTAGGGCCGCAACACCTTAAGCACTAATAATACTAGTAATATACGATTTCCCCAGAGTGCACCTGTTCGGCAAGGACTCCACGATCCGGCCGGGCTGGGTGACGATCGGCCACGAGCTCACTAACTCCAACTTCAACGCGGAGCTGTACGCGTCGTACTTCGCGGAGGGCCGCGACACCACGGGCTGCACCGAGCGCATCGAGGCGCTGCGCCCCAAGAGCCCGCCCAACACCAGCAAGGGCGCGCGCCCCCGGGGCCGCGGGGGCTTCCGGGGCCGCGGCCGCGGGAGGGGCGCTGTTTAGTGCTGGATATATCTATACTTTGTGACTTTATGACAAACATCTTACGGTAGGACTCTTGGTAGGTAGAATAGGCATCGCCGCAATGTCAGCAAAAAATAGTATATTTCATTACAAGTGCGGAAAGGCTGTTATTGCAAAGAGTTCCGACAAATGTCTACCCGAGCCGAGGCGCAGCCGAAGGCGAGGGTTGACAGTCGGAACAAGTTGCAATGACGGTTCCGCACGTGTACTGAACGATTATTTTTAATACAGTTGCGAAAAAATGAAGCAATTTAATAAAATAATAAAAACACAATAAACTCAACTAACTTAACATTTTCTGAAAAACTATTTGCTTTTTTCTCTTCTCTCCACGCAATAAATTCGTCGTATGTAGATATGTAGCGACTTTTTGACTTTTCCGGTAAAATGTTCTCCAAAGCATTTTGTGCAACAAACAACTAAACTCGCAAAGAAAATTTCTGAAAAATGGCGCCAACCGTAGAATATAAGCAGTTTTTTTTTCTTCACCCACTTACAATACGCCACTTTTTGAGCAACTGTATTAAAAAGCTTTTTAATACAGTTGCTCAAAAAGTGGCGTATTGCAGGGACGTATAGCGTTCGGGATGTGGGCTATTACATACTCGTGCTTTTTTTTTTACCTTTCCCGAACTCGTGCGTTATCTTTCCCAACTGTCAAAATAATGTCTATTAAAAAGAAAAACCAACCATGAAGTTTTTACTAAAAAAATTCATAGAAGTTTTTATGATTCATGCAAATACGTATATTTCTAAAAAGAAGCTACTAATTTGTTTCAATATCAGATTTGATTGAATGAGTTTGGTTAGGCTTCATTTCATCTCATGAAATTTCATTTTCATTTCATATCAATAAAAAAAATTCTACTGAAGACTTGGCTGTATGGGCATAGTTCCCTTTGCGTACCAGAATATTATTTAGTCTATGACCAAATTTTTTATTTATTTTTTTTTTAAATCACCAGAATGGGTGAAGAAAAAAAAACTGCTTATATTCTACGGTTGGCGCCATTTTTCAGAAATTTTCTTTGCGAGTTTAGTTGTTTGTTGCACAAAATGCTTCGGAGAACATTTTACCGGAAAAGTCAAAAAGTCGCTACATATCTACATACGACGAATTTATTGCGTGGAGTGAAGAGAAAAAAGCAAATAGTTTTTCAGAAAATGTTAAGTTAGTTGAGTTTATTGTGTTTTTATTATTTTATTAAATTGCTTCATTTTTTCGCAACTGTATTAAAAATAATCGTTCAGTACACGTGCGGAACCGTCATTGCAACTTGTTCCGACTGTCAACCCTCGCCTTCGGCTGCGCCTCGGCTCGGGTAGACATTTGTCGGAACTCTTTGCAATAACAGCCTTTCCGCACTTGTAATGAAATATACTATTTTATTTATAAAATAAATAAAAATAAAAAATAAAAAAGCCTTTTATTTCATGCTAAATTACAATTGATTGAATACATAACTATTTTTTATGCTAAGTAGTAAGTATGTGACATATTATATTATTTTTAAACGATTCTGATTTGTGTTACTATGATTTTCTAGCAAGAACCCCTCGTTGGTTCGAAGGTGAAGGCCTCCTCTAGAGATTTCCAGTTTTCCCTGTTGGTTGCTATGGTCATCCATTGTGCGCCGGCCACTTGCGTTATGTCATCTGCCCATCGAGCAAATGGTCTGCCTCTTTTTCTGTAACCCGGTGGTCCTTTCCAAGATGTAAGTCTCTGAGTCCATCTGTTGTCGGTTAACCTAGCTATGTGTCCTGCCCACCGCCATTTTAATTTCTTACAGTAACATAGAGCGTCAGTAACTTTTGTCCTCTTGCGTATGATTTTATGAGAAATTTTTTGAATTTTTTTGACTTTAAGTAGACTGCGCTCCATGGCTCTATTTTATTTATCAAGCGATAATTGCCATACATTGTTTAAATTTCGTTCAAAAGCGATGAAAATCAATTATTATTAAGATTTGCAAAAGAAACTGAGTTTAGGAAGTATGTCACGATCTAGGTTATTTAGATCCACAACTCGTATTCTAAGGACAGGTTTTGCTGGTTGTAAAAGTAATAGAGACTCCTAAAAAAATATAATTTTGATATTTTATTAGACTTGTTTTAGTTACCCATCCATTATCCTAGTAGTTTATCAAAAAATATTGAGTGGTACAGATATTTTAATCCACGTAGACGCGTCACTATGCCAAAATCGCATGTCATTCTATTCGTATGGAGTTAAAAAAAAAAAAAGTAAGGCGCGTCGTCGTAGTATATTCAATATACTCTATGTCGTGGATTGAAACATTACTATATATATAGCTACTCGTGCTGATTCACTGATTGACTGACTGACTGATTATCACCTCTCCTGAACAATTTTGTATGAAAAATTTTTTTTTCACGGATGGGGTCTTATAGAAGAAAAGAAATCAATCCGAGGAAAAATACGGAGAGAGCTGATGATTGAGGATTTCGAAGACGGGTGAAGAGCACGGGGAGGGTATTAAAGATAGGTGGGGGGTGCTCGACCAAATGTCATTCGAAATGTCATGCAATTGGCAGTGAGCTGAAAAAAAGTTCAAAATGGCGGATTCAAGATGGCCGCCATACAAACTTCATCAGTGTCCATCTCGAAGAGTATAAAAGATGGAAGAGTGGTTTCTTGACAAGAAGTAATCAGGACCCCATGGTTTATACTATGGATACAAAAAAAATCAAAATGGCGGAATTCATTTTTCCATAGAAAATGTATGAGGAATATTGAAGAGACTACGAGTTGTAAATCATAAAGTGCTTTGATGTGGTTTATTGGAAGACTACCAGAGAAAAATATGGAATGAGGTGATGATTGAGGATTTTAAAGACAGTCAAGGAGCATGGGCAAGGTATTTTAGTTACGTGGGGACTGCTGAAACAAAAAATAGTCGGAACTTCACTCAATTGGCAGTGAGCTGAAAAAAACAAAAATGGTGGATTCAAGATGGCCGCCATATGAAATTCGTGTTGTTCTATCTCGGAAAGTATAAAAGATAAGAGAGTGGTTTCTTAGCAAGAGGTGATCAGGATCTCAAGTTCTACGGGATGCATGGAAAATAATTCACTGTGGCGGAATTTATCTTTCCATGGAAAATGTACATACTATGAGAAGAGACAATGATCTAGGATTTAGATGGTGATTGAGGAGCACTGTCATGGTTTTAAAGATAGTTAAGGGCAGTTCGAACAAAAAAATACGCTGAACCGATGCAGGGCCAGGGTATCTAAGATAGGTGGGGGGTGCTCGACCAAATGTCATTCGAAACGTCATGCAATTGGTAGTGAGCTGAAAAAAAGTTCAAAATGGCGGATTCAAGATGGCCGCCATACAAACTGCATCGGCGTCCAACTCGAAGAGTATAAAAGATGGAAGAGTGGTTTCTTGACAAGAACTGATCAGGACTCGAAGGTCTATTCGATGGATAGAAAAAAAATTCAAAATGGCGGAATTTATTTTTTCTATAGAAAATGTATGGGGAATATTGAAGAGACCACGAGTTGTAAAACATGAAGTGCTTTGATGCGGTTTTTTGGAAGACTACCAGAGAAAAATATGGAATGAGGTGATGATTGAGGATTTTAAAGACAGTCAAGGAGCATGGGCAAGGTATTATAGTTAAGTGGGGACTGCTGAAACAAAAAATACTCGGAACTTCACGCAATTGGCATTGAGCTGAAAAAAAATCAAAATGGCGGAATTTATTTTTCTTTAGAAAATGTATGAGGAATATTGAAGAGACCACGAGTTGTAAAACATGAAGTGCTTTGATGCGGTTTTTTGTAAGACTACCAGAGAAAAATAGGGAATGAGGTGATATTGAGGATTTTTAAGACAGTTAAGGAGCATGGGCAAGGTATTATAGTTAGGTGGGGACTGCTGAAACAAAAAATACTCGGAACTTCACGCAATTGGCAGTGAGCTGAAAAAAAACAAAATGGCGGATTCAAGATAGCCGCCATACAAATTTCGTGTTGTTCTATCTCGGAAAGTATAAAAGATAAGAGAGTGGTTTCTTAGCAAGAGGTGATCAGGATCTCAAGTGGAAAATAATTTACTATGGCGGAATTTATCTTTCCATGGAAAATGTACATACTATGGGAAGAGACAATGATCTAGGATTTGGATGATGATTGAGGAGCACTGTCATGGTTTTAAAGATAGTTAAGGGCAGTTCGAACAAAAAAATACGCTGAACCTCATCGGATGAGGTTCAGCGTATTTTTTTGTTCGAACAGCCCTTAACTATCTTTAAAACCATGACAGTGCTCTTTGGTAATGTTTTTAGCTTACTGCTAATCGGATTCCAATGGGCGATGGAGATGACGGCGATACCATTGTGGGCGGGAAGACTGCACGCGGGCCACATGTGGCCCGCGCACTCACGCGCCCTACTAGTCTATACTATAGACAACTATAGATGTTATACACTCGCCGGCATATTTAGCGGAACATAAAAAAAAGGTTTGATATCAGTATCATATAAAGTTGCTGGCTGGTTTATACGTTATTTTATTTAAAAAGAAATATTTTCAAATTAAGAAAACAACTGAACATCACATTTTATGCAATTGTTTTAATTTTATTCAAATACACCTTATCTGGAGCGAACTTCGAGTATTTCTTCCTTCTGAGTTTGATTTAAAATTTCATTGAAATACTGTTTTTTGTTAGTTTTTTTTAATCGCGTATCTTTCTGGAGTTGATGACTGAATTATGCCTGACTTAGCCCCAACGGAGATTGCCAGGGCACTCGAAATGCGAAGAAATGGTCAAACCTACAGAGTGATATCCAGAGATCTTCGTCGACCAGTTTCAACGATCCATCGCAGTATCTAACGGTTCAGGGAGACCGGTACTTATGTGAGAAGAGCAAGACAAGGCAGAAAAAGACGCACTTCGAGTAGGGATGATCGTTTCATTCGGCTTCGTGTACGTAGGAACCCCCGTTTGACGGCCGTCCAAGCCCGACATGAGTTATAAGCAGTGCGGGGTGTAACCGTAAGTGAGCGTACGGTACGAAGAAGGCTCGAAGAAGCTGGTTTGGGTTCATTTGTGCCCGCCAAGGCTCCAAGGCTCGAGGTAAATCATCGTAGAAACAGGTTAACTTTTGCTCAGGAACATCAACTTTGGAACGCGGACCAATGGAGTAAGGTATTGTTTAGTGATGAGTGCAGAATTCTCTTAAATCAAATTGACGGCAGGCAAAGAATATACAGACGCAAAGGAGAACGATACATTCAGACAAATTTTGAAACTACAGTTGCATGCGGTGGTGGATCAATAATGGTTTGGGCGGGCATTTGTTTGGGAGCTCGCACAGACTTGGTAGTGATTGACAGAGGGAGTCTGACTGCAGACCGCTTTATCAGAGAAGTTTTAGAAGAAAATGTCGTACCGTTTGCCCCATATATCGGTGACGATTTTGTTTTTATGCAGGATAATGCTCTGCCGCATACCGCTCGGGTAACTCAAGCTTATCTTAATGATATGAATATCACTGTTATGGAGTGGCCGGCGAGATCACCGGATATGAACCCAATAGAGCACGTTTGGGACTTGCTGAAAAGAAAAGTTAAGTCCAGAATTCCAGCTCCTGTCAACGTGGGAGAACTGCGAATCGCCGTAGTTGAAGAATGGCGGAGACTATCCCAGGAGACCATCGATAACATCATTCTCAGTATGCCTAGACGGGTAGAAACTTTAATAAGAGCACGTGGAGGAAATACGCGATGTTAATCACCATTTTTCTAATTTAATTAATTGTAATTTTAATATTAAATTTCTCTTTTCCAGGTTACATGAAAAGTTCAAAAATGTACCATTTTTTACAAATAGCCTTTACTCGCAAAATCTGTTCTTAATGTGATCTCATTTTAAGTAAAAACAAATGAAACTTTAAATAAAAAAAGAAGTGTAGTAAGTAGATTTTAAAATAAAACCATATTTTTTTGATTATGGACCTTTTTTTTATGTTCCGCTAAATATGCCGGTGAGTTTAGATTCTATAGTATGAAACTTGCAGAAATACAATAAACGTTTCAAGACGCTTTTGCCAGCTACTATATATGAACTGTATCGACAGTGCGTATCATTATCGCAAATTATGACACACAGTCAGGGTCAAAGAGAATAAAAGTCATGGTGTAATTATCGCATATTATGACAAATAGTCATGGTGTCACTATCGAATATTATGACAAATAGTCATGGTGTTATTATCACACGACAGTCATGGGTGATGATACGCAGTCTCGATACAAGCGCACTTTGTGTGAATGACAGAGTAATGATACGTGATCTCGATACGATACAACGTGTTCATATTGAATCGGTTTTTGTCCGACCAAAGGATATTGAAACGGAACCAACGGAATTATTTTTTCGGAGTTTATTCATTGGTATAGTCTTAACATGCTATTACTAAGTTAAGCTTGAGACTACGCAGCAAAAATCAATTCCTGATGAAATGAATGGAACCTGTGTTTGTGGTGAATAAAACTCATGAGTATATACATCAATATATTTTATTTTACATAGGTTGTCTTTAAATCAACTCGACTATTCTGAAGTTCATCAAAATATAAAAAAGACAAAACAAAAAAATATGTCATATGAGATCTTTTACTTACTAAGATAAGAAAAAATTTACATATTTCATTTTAATATTATTATTATTAATATTTATTGTGGAAACTAAGAGTTTCTTACGATTTATTAAAAAATCTTTAACATAACATCTGGAAGGGGACTTTTTTATTCTTTAACTGTTTTATTTAGATAAAATACATCTGCAGATTTCAAAGTTAAAGAAAGATACATTAAACCTGGTGTAACTTTGATTCTCTGTATTTTAGTAAAATATAGTTCACACAATCTTTGTAACAAAAATATTATCATAAAACTCAATTTACCTTATTAGTAGAGGCCACGCCTTTTTGAATATGTACGTAAATAATATTGATTCTAGCTCAATTAAAAAGGCTGTATAGAGTAAATAATATAAAAAATCGAATTAAAGAAAAATAAAGTCCCCAGTACACACTAAATCAGTATCCAATTGACACATTTCTCCACTGATCCTATTCTTTATTCCTTACATCGCACGTTTGTCAAGTCTTATATTACATACATAATTCATTTTTTTTTGTTATCATTATACAAGGCATATTTTCATTAAGTGTCGGAGCCACAATGTAAGTTGTACGTTTAATCTGAGTACTAGGTCAACAAAAGTGGAAAAGACGAGCGCTGCAGGGTCTGAAGATTTTGCAAGTTAGTGTCCGATTCCACTTATGTGCTTGTGTGATTTTCAGGCGTTTAGAGCCGAAGGCTTTTCTGGTTAATTCAGAGAGTTTATTTAGCCCAAGAAATGACAAAACGGGCAGTACAGTGTTACACTGTGATTCCGACGCACCGTGACATCATCCTTCAAGTATAACCGTCATAAGATCACATTTTTTTATAAGGCAAACAACAATCGTTTAAAGCTAGACCTTTAATGAATGGGGGTACAGTGTACTATGGTTAGAACGGGGAGAGGAGTACCTATGCACAGCGAAAAACCGATAACGGATGAAAAACGTGCGAAAACCTGAAAATGAGGGGAAGGAGTCATATTACTGAAGAAAATTTTTGTCCAATCATCTATTTATGGTTGATAATAATATAATATTTGTGATAGTTTACTTGGCACCTGTCCAAGAAATTTCTATATTGGACAAAGAAATGAAATCAGTAGCATAACATTCAAAATAATAAGCATTGAATACGCCCCTAAGCAAGGCACGGGATAAAAAAATCCAACCCGCTCCCGCCCCAACCTTAGTGGTTAGTGCTTGAAGATTAAAAAAACCGTTCCAAAATTATTCGGGTACAATTCTGAGAGTCCTAGAAATATATTGTATGTTTTATTTACATAAAATTTTAGTAGTAAAAGAAGTAAGTAGATAAAAGAAAATATAAGTTAGAATACGTGCAATATTTATTGCTTAACTTTCTTTTATTCAACAACAATAACGACTACCACATAGGCCTTTTAGTAGAACGGAGCTTATCTGTTTCAGTAAAGTACGTACTTATATCTCTTCATTATAGGTATAATCTGTGGTTTAACAAAAACTCGGTCTAAAATTTTTGATGTCCACAAGGACAATCATGAAAAGAATAGGAATACTCATCTTTAGACTTTTGTATTTCAGTTAAGACAAATCTGTACAACAGAAATTTCTAAGCCATAACAGAGCCAACTTATGCGATGACCAAACATCCTGTATACTTTTAGGACTATCAGAATTAGAGATAAAGTTTACATTATCGCCATCCCATATGGGACCCGCTAATAGAATCCTAAATTTGTACTTGACGTTATAAAATTCAATACGGCTAACACAAACTAAAACGCATCAATCAAGCGAGAAAATAGAGATTGCGTTTTCATTCAATTGAAAAACGCATGGGTTGGCAGTAGCATTTCGACAAAAAACAAAGCAATACATTTAAAAGAATTTAATTACATACTAATTAATGAGAAACACGTTAAAAATTAAAATCATGATGATATTAATAAATATTATAGCCGATTTTATCAGTAGCCAAATAATATTACTAACTAAAAGTCAATGAACCTATCTATAGCAGTCGGCACTTCAAGAGTTTGTTGGATTAGAAAACATTTTTGGAGACAAATCAAAAACGTCGAGAGCCAAAATATGGTTCTTCTTTAAATCATGTATAATGCCAGGTACAAATTACGCATCATCTGATATATGTATCCGTATCGTTAACGTTGGACGCGTATGTTATACATATTCCAATTACTCAATAAAAACAACTCGTGCATGATACGCATTCTAGATGCAATACGCGATACGCCCGCGGCCGGTCGCGTCGCTCTTTGTACAATCTACAAACGACCTGAAGACGCTAAACAGGTATGACACAGAAAACAAATTCCCACTAAGATACGATACATTTTATTAAGTACTGTGTGAAACGGATACACTGAGCAGATCAGAAAAATGATACGTAACGTAATTGTGTACCAGGCTAGTGGTGACGAAACGTTCATCAACAGTCGAAATCATTTCTCAGTTAAAAGATTATTTGGGGGATAAAAATCAGTCACTATAAGAGGAAATTATTGTTGCAAGTTTAACTTGATATCGGAAGCATTTGGTATGACAAAAATTACCTATATGAAAAACTCCAAAGCGACAGGGTTAGTGATAAAATATAAGCCTACAGGTTGATTTAATTGATTCTATCAAAACAGTTACTGTGTAAAAAACTTATTTTTTCTTTAGATTTTAGATGATTCTATGACGTTCCTAACTTACATAGCCTTAGCCTATCTTACTCGTACATTTCTTTCCTTCTAAATTTGGAAGCCCATTTTTCCGCTCCGAAAATAATAGATTTTTTCCTTTCTTGAGTTATTTATTAGCTGATTTTACTATTACGCCTAACGCAAACATCTCAGGCTGGGACGCTACAGGATGTTAAGAAATTAAAAAGCGCACGCATACAAGATTTTATTCGACGTGGTAAATTCTTTTGGAGCGGAAAACTGCGCTCCCACCATAATGCCTACCTATACGAATACCTACCTACTAACTTTCTCATCACCTCGTATTTCCGTTAATACAATAAAAAATGGCATCACAGTTTTACTATCTGTGAATAGTAATTTCTAGTATACCGAACATTTTTTAGAAACTCGCAGCAGTCAAGCAATGGGAAACCGATTGATCCTGCTTTTTGTATAGTCGTTGATGCTGTGTTTATGATTTAGATCTTTTTCAACGAGTTCAGTTGCGTTTGTCTTACAAAGAATGACGCTAAGTTTGACGCGTCTTTGTAAGATTTTATCATTGTCTCACGTGCTTTACCAGTGACTTTACTCTTCAAGCCATTCACGTAAGTATAATACGTTGTTTTATTATTGCTTTAATCAACCAACTCCTCTTTCGCGTTTATGAAGTCATTCTACCTACAAAGGTATTATTATAGGTAGGTTTTATTAGATATTTAAGTTTATTATTTTGTTTTATTTGTGTTTTTTTTTTGGGCGTTGATATTTAAAAACAATACTTTTTTTCTTTTTGGATAAACCATCTGCCTATGCCTTAAACGACCACCTTCGATCTACTCGCCTATACGTCATAGAAACCAACTAGTAATTAATTTTAATACAAATGAAATATAATAATCATCATGGGCCCGCCATTTCGAAAAATATCATGCATGCATGCACATGCAAGTTCAATGCTTTAATTAAAGACAGCCTTTTAGCCGTTCAATCAAATGGATAAGAATTTTAAAACACTAGGAGCATTCGTTCTTCATTCACAGACAGATTTTCATTGTTCAATATTGGAAATTCTTAGTTAAAATATTAGGTATTATTACAATATAATTGTAGTAGCTAGCACTCAGATTTTTTGAAAAATTCTTTATAACATCTCATTCCTTTCATTAATATTGCTTTCAATTTTCATATTGTTATCTAATCCAAATGTTCATTCGTACATTAAGTTTTACGGAACCAAAAATATCTGAATTTTTCAAATGCAAGTTTGAAATATTTATGGAAGTTATATAATTTATCAGATGTTAGCAACTAATACGATGCGTTTTGTTAGCCTTGGTCCCAATTATATCCAGAAATTCTGCTCCCTTCTCTTTCTCACTTTTTGAGGTGTTTGAGAGAAGGGAACAGAAACTTAATCCGCTCCTATCTGATGTATTTATTCACTATTGAATGTATATTGTAACGTACGAAGTTTATGATGACATTTCTCTTTTATTCAAAAAAATTATAATCCCACAGAATTTGTTCAATAACATGTACAAAGCCTAGAAAAACTGTTGTTTTGAGATCTAGTCTACGTGAAAATTTCTTGTCCTATTTGGGACTAAGTCAAAACTAGAAAAAGGTACTCTTTATGGGCTAACACACTAAAATTTCAAAACAGGTCAAAAGACTACTCTTTTGAGCTACGAGAATAGTTTTACATTAGGTATAATTAAAATCTTTAGTATAAGAATTTTCGCATTTTAGTGTATTAGCACACACAGATCAATTGGTGGGTATAGCTGCCTCGTCTGCCGGCATTGTAGTTCTCTAATATAGTATTAGAACGATTTAACTTAAATCTATCAATTCAACAATGGAACATAAAAATAAAACAATTTCCAAAGAAATATATTCTGAACAAAAATAAAGAATATTTTTGGTTGATGAGTGAATAGATATACATTATACAGTGTTTCATTTAAATAATAATATTATATGAAATAAATTCGAAATTTATTTCATACATGTTGATTTATTTCAGACTTGTTAAGAATAAGAATATTTATATCCATATGTTCTGGACCCACAAGAAATTTTCATTGTAATTTTATTTAAACCGTTGTATAAAAGCCTGATTTAGAGATTATTGGATACAAGCTTTTAGGCAAATTGCTACCAATTTTCACTTAACAAATTCTATCACTTCTCAATTTTTCTCTGTCAAAAGACTTGTTAAGGAAACTAGTTTTTCTTTACCCAAATAATTTGAATGAAACACTGTATGTAAATAAAGTAATGATTTGTACTCTCGAGCCTTAGATATAATGCCAGTGTTCTAAAGATTTTATAAGGACTGACTTGATTGTATAAAATACTTGTATCGACAGTTAAATTGAAGGTAGCAGTACTCGATTTTATAGCCGCACCTATATATATGGATAGTTTACCAGATCTGATCAATATATCCGTAACGCCAGTGCGTATCATTCGGTCTGGTGATACGCAAAAATGATACGCGGTTTCGATACGCGATGTGGCCCGAAATCTCGAGTTCGACCATCAATGCGTCGTAATCGTACAGGCTTTACAACTATATTATAGCCGTAAAGCCTGTATTACCTATATGACGCTCGATAAGATACGTTACGTTATTACGGATACGGTGATCGAATCGGTTAAAATATCGACCCAGATCGCTTACTTCTCACACATCCTCGTATTCTAAAGTCTATCGAATTTAGTAAAATTCGATAGACTTCAAGTACGAAAAAGTACAGAATATCCAGATTTTTCAAGGCCTGCGCGTAGGTATACTTTTGATGTCCAAAGTTTATGATGCCAGTTGCTGCCGTGCGTTTCAGATACAAAATGGACATAGACCACACCTTCCTTACCAATCTTTGATACAGAAAATACGTACAAGCAGTACAATACAAGCGTCCAAAACTCACAATCCGTTTCCAACCCTTTTAACTATCGTATGCGAAAATAATGTGGTAACACTTATTTTCAACATCACTGTTTTACGGTAAATATTATGTTATTAATATGCAAGTGCGTTCTTCCAACAATTTATTATAATCAGAATTCAGATAATCATTAATTAAATATAAAATTTAATTTAATGTTTAAAAACAATACCGTCCACCTACTAAAGTTTTCGAAACGTTAGGGCCATTCATTCACGTCTCAAAATAGATCAGAATACGTATTACTCACATTTTTTCAGCAGACGCGGTTAGAAAACGTCTAAAGCATTTCCAAAAGTATTTGCACCTGTACCTAAGTTTTACTCCACAATCTGGCGAGATTTAAAGTAACCGTGTTTAAATTTTGCGTTGTTATTTCTGGTATTGAGAGTCGATGGGCTGTGTACACAATATTAGCAATTTAATATTGTTTTTTTTTCATTTTTCATGTCATGGTCGACACTGGCCTCTATTGTAATAAAGAAATAAATATTGAGAGGTAGGTGTGAAAATTAATTTTAATAAATTAAGTTCAACCACTAATTTCAAACTTAAATTGACGGGAATAAAAAGAGTGATGTTCAGAACAGAACTATTGTAAGACCTGTCACTTCAATAGTTTAAAACTATGTTCTTATTAGAAAAACTGAAGTGACATTCAATCTTTTATGATACATATTTAAGAGAAGATAATTTCAATAAAAACGCAGTGTTAAAAATATTCAATGTACTTCTTATTCAGTCATAAGATTTGATATTAAATTACATTTTTATATTATTCATTATTACACTTTTAAACGTTGTGATCACACTGCAAGGCGATCCTTGAGTACACTGGTGGTGAAAAAAATGATTTCATGTCTTATTCACACAGGTATTTAATGCAAAAATCGTCTGATCTATTAGCGAATGAGTAATTTTTCAATTAATTATTTGTTATTGAAGAATAGTATGTAAAGTGGCGAGGCCATTCATAAAGTTTTTTCACTAAGATCATGTGATAGAAAAAATACACGTTCGCTATGGAACAGACTCTCTTAGGTGTTACTGATAATTAAGGTGTTAGAATAATGCTAATATACAACCCAATATAAACAAGACATGAAACATTCAACAAACAATATACCGCTTTTTCTCGAATTTATCACAAAAGTGTTAGAACGGTCTGGATAAATTACAACTTTATGAAAATGCAAGTGAAGAATTTTCTCAGTTTCTACTCTGTACGAATTTGCATATCGACAGTAGAGGTAAGTCACTATTGATATACAGAAAAGAAGTTTCACAAGCTCAAGTAGGTAAGAACGACATTATGTAACAGAATAAATAATTTTTAAATTTTCAAATCGAATGGAGCCCAAGCCCGACCTTTAAGGACTTAGCGAATATCATCCAGACCTCGAAAATAATACGCCTTTTACAAAAATAACCTCATTAAGATTCCGTTTCAAGTCTCTGACATTATAACGTTAAGTTAAAAAACACTTAAGTTTATCACATCGAGTTCAGAAGAGAACCGTTCATGAATTCAATATCACCAGTCCACCGGGGCAATGGCACAACCCGCAGAATTTAATTTATTAATTAATTAAAATCCATAATATCTACACATCATCGTAAACACACAGAACACTACGTTGTCCATTAAAAACGTCACTACGGAAAAGGCTCGGAGGTAAGTGTATTATAGTACACAGTTTTTTTTTAATTTCTTTATCTTCTAAGCCTTTGCCATATTTTCGGAGGGGGAGGTAAGCGGGGTTTATGTATAGAAGAGTGCAGAGGTCACTGATCCCACGTGCCACCCTCACAAGTACGTGGATTCACCTGAAAAATGAAATGAAACCCATATAAGCGATAACGACACGGTTACATATGCCACTTTTTTTTTGCTAGAAGGAACTTTCTTGGATTACGTCATGTAAAACTTCAGTTTTTTTAATATAAAGCCACATATAGCCATTGAAATACACGCGTTTCTGATACAAAATATTTGTTCCAGAAACAAATGTACATGTTTCTAATGCAATTTTTTTGTTTCAGAAACTATATATCAGAAACATTGTATCTCAGTGAATATGTGGATATGAAGTGAAACAACCAAATACATTGTGACATCAACTCTCTTTAAATTTAAATGATGTGACGAAATCTTTGAAAGTCCTTTTCTCTTTTGAATTATTGGGCTTGGTTTATTCATTATGAGTTAACTTTTGCTCTAAAATAATATATTTGTCGAAATTTGACAATAACAGCCCAAGAACTCAAGTTTAAAGCAATTTTAAAACGCCTGACTAATTGTAATATTTTTTAAAGCCGAAAAAAAATTCGAAATAAAAAAATGCAGTCAAAAAGGCGTTCGAAAATTGTGTGGCATGTGCGATGCGGTCAGGTTTGTGCGAAGCGAGTGAGTATGAGATAATGATGGTTAAGTGGATATGATACACTGACATCCAAACATTTATTTATGCGACATCCATACTCTATAATGAATGGTATTTATAAAATTGTAAGGAAAGATTTAAAAATACTTAATATTACGTACAGTTAAGTATGATAAATAGGTATTTATGAAGAATAGCGGAAAATCTTAAGAAACAGTCAGTTTTCTTAAATAATAATATGGATTATTTGATAACTACATAATTCATAGAAAAAATACAAGTAAGGATGTCACAAAACACTGTACACAATCTAGTAACAGAAAAACAAAACCTTTACACAAAACACATTCCACAAGGACAAAAGACATACATTTCATAAAAGTACACTTTAATAGGAACTTTTATAAAAATGTTTGGCGAACTTGACCAGAAATATTTTGACATCATGTATCAGATATTCATGATCCCGTAAATCATTATAATCAATCATCTTAAAATTACTTTAGCTTGTAATTTTTTTAAATAAATCATAAAATATTTAAATGATAACTTATTATTCTGTTCAAGTATTAAGGCCTACAGGCCACCGTTAAAAAGAAACCAATTTCAAACCAACGAGCGACTAGATTGTCGATCGGCTAAAACATACTGTAGAGGCAGTAATGGGTAACGCTTGGTCCAGATATATCGTATCATTTGCCAGATCTGATATCCGTATCCGTATCGACGACGTATGATACGCACGATAACGATACAACGGGTAATGTTACGCAGTCATGATACGCAGTCTGGATACGTCGTTTTGTAACTATAAACGATACGGCCTGTGCCATGTACGAATAGAGACAGAAGACAGATTGTCCGCTTACAAGGTAGATACGACATAAATAGATGATAATAATTATGATACGGAGTAAATTGAAAAAAGTAGACGATAAGATACCGGTGACGATACGACATATAACTTTAAGATAAGTGAGAGTGCAATATTATTTTGAACATTATTTCTCACTTGCAATGATAATTATTAAGTATTTATTAAATAATGGTGTGACATTCTAGTTACCCATTTTGAGTTTGTAAACTGGTTTACTTCCTACTATGGCCTTTGACAACGGGCTAAAGGCGTATCCACACATAAAGCTGGATTGCAGAATTCCACGAATTCCACGAAATCTAGGCCGTTTATGTGTGGATACGTCTTAAGAAAGCATGCAACATTTTTATTAAAGCAAAATCAGTAACAACACATGTAGGAAAAGAATACACAAAAACCTGAAAGGAAAAACATAGCAACCAACAAAATTTTTACATCCATTAAAAATATACACAGTATTAGTAACAAATGTTTTTTCTGTTAGTTGACTGGTTTCTGTTCTTAAAAGTTTTCAAACAAAATACCGAAACCAAAGAACAAAACGACAGTAATTGTAACGTAATTAAATCTAATAATATAAAAAGGTTTTGATTTCTTCCTTCGTGTGATTATATTGACAATTCTTTAAAAATAATGATTTTCAACAAATATGAGTAAAAATATTTTCTCTGAGAAATAAAAATTTAGTCTCGTTATTTTTCAGTTTCTCCACTCAACTAACACGAAGCGAACCTAAAAATTTTAAACAAGAAAAGCATTTTGACAAAAAAATGGTGAGGGGTGTTAAAAGAGGACAAAAAGGATAATGGACAGACAGTAATAATAAGCAGTGTAAACAAGTAAAACGGAAAACGAGCGTATGATATGCGGGTAGTTCGAAAATTGTGGATACACGCACTATGAGTATGAGATAAGGCTGTTTTTCCACTACAACCGACAACGATTAACAAGACGTTATCCGTTAGGTTTTCATTGTCAGTAAGCAATGTCTGCAGATTTGTCTAATATACCGAAATTTTCTGTTGCGAGCGAATCGGACCAATAGCATATTATGTTTGACGCGTCTAGCGACATAATTATCGGTGACTGTTTTATCGGTTTTCGGACGTCATTGTTTACTGTCCATACTGCGTCCGACAACCGACAGATGGCGATACATCGGACCGACGTGACGGCTGTCGGATACAAGCGTAGCGCTCAATTCTTTGACGGTACCACAATTTTCATATGTATTGTACGCAAGCATAATACTCAGGGTCCTCATTCTGTATCTCAGTGATGATCACTCAGTTAGACATATTTTAACCAACTTCAAAAGAAAAATTTTATCCATTGAAGGTTCGCTACAAAATCTTATTTTCGTTTCACTTTATTGAGCAGTAATGTATAACGTATAATAGTTCGACAAAAGTGACCGTCACTGCAAGTGTCAATTTTACAGAATATGGGCCCAAGAGGGAGTTTTTAAATGTCTTACGTGCGTTTGAACGAATTCGACCTGTGTGCTTAAAAATTCCTTCAAAGTGCATTTGATTGCACTCGAGACCGTAACTAGTCTCACTCACGATATTATCAGTTCAAATATCTATCTATCTTTTAATTTAATTATATCTACTTTCTAACACCGACAAAATTATGGACTTGAAGCAGCAAAATTTATTAGGAGCATTTTTTTAGTTTTGTTTTTTTTTAATAATTCATATTCAGGAGTCGATTCAACACTTTAGCACCTCATCCGATCATAGATATCGTGAGTGAGATCGTATCGTACGGCGACCGAGAGAATGCGTTCCTGACGTTTCTTTCCCAGTTTCTTTGAATTGATATAACTTATTCGTGTCGATTTGAAGAGCCCCCCTAGAAGTTCCACGGTACTAAAATTGATATTTATAATTGAAATTAGCAAATCAATGTCGTTTTGAATGTCATTTTATTTTAGTTCCATATACGCGCCAGCTTAGGGCCGGTGTCCACCAGTGCGGAGCGGAGCGGAGCTGTTTGAGTAACCAATCAGATTTCGTCATTTCGACATCTCTTCTCACCTCAGTTTCGGAGATGTCATAATGACAAAATCTGATTGGTTACTCAAACACAGCTCCGCTCCGCTCCGCACCGGTGGAAACCGGGCCTTACGCAGTAATTAGCTCACGCAGCTTCATTTTCACGTTGTCAGTCTGAAGTCCAGCGTATTTGTATAATAGAGGTCAATGATGTCATGATATTACATCCCAATTTCCTGGGATGCGCCGTATCTGAGACTCTTTTGGATGCCAGTTGTCTCTCGTCCCGTGATCGTGTCGTGACGTGGCTTACGATGGGAACCCGTCGGGAACGCATGCGCTCGGCGCGGGGGTCAATGCGTGTATATTTACGTGTGTGCGCTGTTGTCGGGAGACAGCGGCCGGTAACAGCCCACGCGCTCGCACCCCGCCCCTGTGACGTACGCATCGCTTAGTTACTCGCTTTGGCTCTGGCTGCCTAAGTTACGTGTAAGGCCCGGTTTCCACCAATGCGGAGCGGAGCGAAGCTGTGTTTGAATAACCAATCAGATTGCGTCATTTCGGCATTTCCTCTCCCCTCAGTTTCGGAGATGTCAAAATCACGAAATCTAACTGGTTTACTCAAACACAGCTCCGGTCCGCTCCGCATTAGTGGAAATCGGGCCTAAGGGAGATTCCTCATTAGAGTGTTGTATCACGGAATACATAATAGTACTGAAGGTACAGAAGGCTCACTGGGCAGGATGATTTAAAAAAAAATAGCGACCTTAGCGCTGACACGAAAAAGTGCAATTCAGTTCATTCGCAATAGCGCCTGGCCACGTCTCCAAAAAGAACTTTTCTGCGCATTCGACGTACTAGGGCTACCTCGTCATTGGGCGTACGCAGCGCGTGAAATAGACTGTACCCGAACTAACGCGAGCAAAGTATTCGGCGCGTGGCGGCCGTCTGAAATTAGTACGTCGAGACGCCTACCTGTATTTTATCGATCACGTGATAAGTGGAACTGGCCTGGTTGCGTATTTTTCGACCTTCGAGCAGTTGAACATTGTCCGTTGTCGCAGCGCATTACCATCCCTCTCTCGTCCGTGGGTTCGTTGAAACGACGCGTGCGACTACTCAACGGTTTAATTTGGCATGCCATATGGAAAACGACGCGGCGTCGAAAAAACGTTTTGACACCAACAGCGTTAGTTGTAAGCCGACCACAGTATAGTCTATGGACCGCGGTCCACGCCACAGATCACTATACTTGGTTTAAGTCCGCACGCGAGTTTCTACAGGGAGGATTTTCCGCGACGTATTAGGGGAAATTTTGATAAATGGTGCTACTTTTTTCTTGTAGAAAGAAAGTTGATGTAATAATATGTTCCGATGGGTTAATCCTTAGGTTTATATCGGTGAGCGCAACGCAATGCTCTGATGAGGAATCTCCCCTTAGGAGTCCTAAATAATATTAAGGGGTAATTACATTACGTCATTTTCATCTTTTTAGCGTATCGCTAGAGGTGCTTGTTCTTTAAACTGTCATGTAACATTCTATAAGGATTCTATTTCTATTTCTATAGATAGTAATCTTCTCAACTTTATGGTGGTATGTGATTTTTCAAAAAGAATTATTTTCAGCCCAGCGATAACAATCTTCGTCAGTCCTTTTTATAATTCAGATTATTAAATTATTATAAACACACGTAGGCGACTCGTTATCGGTTTTTGTCGTCACTATAATATAGTAGTAGTTTTATTCAATTTTTTGTAATAACTAAATGCCCTTCTTTATGTGATAGACCTTAACATAGAGTTGCGACACGTGCCTATCGATATAATAATCCGATAGTTGTCTGTATCGAATCTATGACGACATTACCCTAAAGGCCTAAGGATAATAATAATTATTATAGGATAAAATCTTTCACGCATGTTATAATATGCCCTTGAATAGACCTTTAGGTCTCTCTCTCTCTCTCTCTCTCTCAGGTCTCTTTGCCTCAGCGATGTATCGCAGTATCAGCGTTGGTCTAGATATTAAAAAATCCGAGTCTAGATGTCACTATGCCTTGCACGTTAGCAAAAATCAAATTGATAAAATAGTCAATAGTTAAAATAACCGAAAAAAAAAATAAGATCATCCTACAGTGAAATTATGAGCTATTTTTACTGATTCCAACATTTCATTTTATTAATAGATTTCGTGAAAAGGTTTTTTAAATTATAATCTAAAAGTATCCAGAATTTAAAAATTATAAGTAATTTTTAGGTTAAAGAACATGGGCAGAAATGTACACAAATAAAGTTTAGCGTCTAGATGTAATATTTATTACAAGACGATTCTAATAAATAACAAAATTTTTTCAAGGTATCACCGGTTATTGTAAAGGACGGGTCAAAAAATAAAATATTTAAAGAAATTCAATTGATACTGATAGGTTCCGTTTCCACATTCCTGACTGCTAGTGTTGCCGGATGCCAAACTTTTCCACTTTTATGCTCCATCTTTTTGACGATCGGTCCACTTTTATACGAGAACAACATGTAACAGACTATACTAAAGAAAAACCTATTTTCAAGTACTACGTTAATTCTTAGATCAGACTGTAGAATACAAGACAATAATAACTGTATCAAAATTCAAATTCAAAATTCAAAAATTGTATTCTTCCACATAGGCCTAACTTACAGGCTCTTGCGAAACGTTAAGACTCTACCGCCTCGTTCGGAAAGTAGCACTGCACCGAGAAGAACGGGCAAGAAACTCGGCACTTGCTTTTTTTTTAAATAATAAATATAAATGTCGATTTCAATCGTTCTTTTTTGCATTTTATTTTATTCGAATATATTTACATAAAAAGATTAAATTAGTTTAGGGGTTTCCATTGCGTTGGAGTAAAACTGAATATTATTTTTCCGTGTGAGCCAGTCTCACTTAAATAAACTGTTTGAATATTTGTGATTTTGTAATTCAAAATTAATTTATTAACTCAATTAGATTTTTCTTTCAGTTAATTGGACTTTTTTAATTCCGGCATCTCGCAACATTGTCCGACAGCTACATGATGGCTACATGTCTCAACTGTCGACATTGACAAATTCTGGGACAAGTGACAAGTATTTATCAAAGAGTATATAGTGTATTGTCTATGCTCTCAGATGCTTCATGGCGGAGGTCGCAGTTGTTATAATACTCAGATACAATATTTTGAAAATAAATATTAATTTTTCTCCACTTTTTTGTAAGAAAAATCTTTTAGCATTGAGTTCAGGCTTGCAGGTCCAACCAAAAAAATATTTTTTCATTTATAGTTGCAATAGCGTAACGTGACCGAAAGCGATATATGGGCCCGCACCATTGTTCTTTGGGTCGACAGGATTTATCTTAAATATAAGAAGTTAAAATAATATAAAAAAAGATTCCGTCGAATTGAGAACCTCCTCCTTTTTTTGAAGTCGGTTAAAAACCCCTATAACTGAAGAATGGAGATTGGGTAATCTTGAAGATTGGTTTGTATCCGAATACCTTTAAATTACATTAAAACTGTACACAAACTGAGTTACTAAAACATTTACATGCTTTTATGGTGAGATCCGAGAATAGAAATCAGAATCTTTTTTCACAGTTTTTCTAATCAAAAACCAAAAAAATAATAATCCCTTATATTGGCTCTTAGGCTTTTTAAAAACTCAAAAAAAAAATGTTGAAATCCGTAAAAATATCACCACTTAAAAAACAGTAAATAAACATACAACATAACAAAACATATATTAAAAATCTGTACATAACACCCTAATCAAATCGCTTAGCGTATATTATTAATTATTATGTATCAATAATAAAATAATTAAAAACTAAAACTGCTGTAATTATAATAATAATTAATGATGATTTTGTAATTATTAATAATACGTGTGACAGACATTGGTGCCTATTCGGGCATACATAATCACTAAAATTTGACAGTTCCGAAAATAGTGCTGGGGGCCTATCACCGTGGCCTAAAGTAATATTATTGTAATATTGTTTTAAAATTTCCATACTGACATTGTATGAAAATGTCAAAACAATATTACAATAATATTGCTTTAAGTCACGGTGGTAGCCCCCTGGTCATTTCACGATTTGCAATGGAAAAGCATAAAACTATCTATAGTAAGGTGCACCACGAGAATTTTTTTAATTTTGTTGATCCTTCTCTGTCTAATATATCTATTTATATACAGATTAGAAGATAGAGAAGAGAGTTGTATAATTTTTTTGTAATTGTTAATGCCGCTTTCCACCAAAGGTATGTTACATATGTTATGTTACATAAGGTATGTTACTTATTTTATGTTACATATCTTATGCTTGATTACATATCTATGAAATCAAATAAGAATCAAGTGATTCCTATTGGCACTGTTTGACATAAAACATAGCTAAAGGCGGTTCCCAATATTCAATCTATCCATGGTTTGTCTTACTAGAGATAGAAATTTGACATAACTTGAATGGACCTTATGCCAAATTTCTATCTCTAGTAAGGCAAACCATGGATAGATCGAATATTTATTAGGGTTCCGTACCCAAAGGGTAAAAACGGGGTCCTATTACTAAGACTTCGCTGTCCGTCCGTCCGTCTGTCACCAGGCTGTTCATCTCTGAACCGTGATAGCTACAGCCTTGAAATTTTCACAGATAATGTATTTCTGCTGACGCTATAACAACAAATACTAAAAAATAGAATAAAATCTTATACCTTTAAACGAGCAATTCTTGTATATATATATATTTCTATATAATCTGGATCTCGGAAACGGCTCGAACGATTTTCATGAAATTTAGTATACAGGGGGTTTTGGGGGCGATAAATCGATCTAGCTAGGATTCATTTTTAGAAAATGTCGAATTTACCAAAAAAATAAAAATATGACTACTGCTGCCATCTATTGGCCACCAAGCGAAGCTCGGTCACCCAGATATTAAATCGCACTATATGTCATATGGCTAAAGCTGTCAAATTAGTTAAAAAGTAAACCCGAATAGACACCAAATTGATTAAACTCTTTTTTAAAGCCTCATTCACATTTTGCTGAAACTACTCAACGGGGATCTGGGAGATGAAGATTGACTCTTATAAAAGTCACTGACTGGCCAACTATAGAGGTGTTAAAGCGTACTGCATGCGTGTGCCCGCCAAATTCAAATAGTTATTTGTTTTTCGCAATTTGTAGGCTTCAAACACATCCGTAGCCTTTATGTCATCGACAGCTTCACATGTTTATATTTAAAAAAAATGTTTAGTGTCCAGTTTAGAAATTTTATACGAATATCGAGTTTGCCATGTAAAATAAAACTGAAACTCATATAATAGACAATTCAGGAACTTATTTCCTAAAACGGATAGCAAAGATTCTATTGATGTGAAAATGACATAGTCATTCCTGCAGATTTACTGGCTTAAGAGTCTACTGACCCACGATGTCTCCCATACAAACGTAATACCGAAATCATTTGTAATTCGTGCAAATTTCGATCATGTTGTGGTTTTATTCGGTTCATATAGTAATAATCTATGCTCCTGGCCATATCGGGTTCCGAAATACTTTTGTTAAACGAAACTGTAAACGAATTTAGTTTTGCTTATTTTTATGTCAAAGAGGACATGTTTTCTGCTTATTTGATTTGTAATAAAAACAACACTATCTCACGTCGCATTAGTTCAGGAGCACAGTTTTTATTGTCCAGATAAAGAAAAACACCAGTTAATAAAGAAAGTTACAAGTTTTCATTCATAATTTTTGGTATTACGGAACTCGACCAAAGTTATAAAAATTTTGATCAAAATTGATTATTATTTCGTTTTAAAGAAGTATTTCCAAACAAAATATGGCCAGGAGCATAGATTATTACTATATGAATCCGAATAACACCACAACATGATCCAAATATGCACGAATTACTAATGATTTGGTATTTTGAACGAATGGAGACATTGTAGTTCACAGGCCCCTTAAGCCTACAATGGTGCCAATTCAGTTCTGTTGTGCAATTTCTCTAAACTAAGCTAATTTGACGCGTCTAAAAATAGAGCTATCCTTTTCCATGTAGAGCAGATAGAAACAGATAGCTATATTTCTAGACGTGTCAAATTGGCACCAATGTGTTATTAGCTTACAGATCACGACAAACCAGATAAAATGCGAAGTCGGCGGGCAGGGCCTTGCATCGAACCTTAATTGAACACCCCGCGAGCGAGTATCAGACCAAATCAAATGATACCACCGAGATCATGCAGGCACAGACTATCTCATTTATGGCCAATACACACTATTTCAGCAGCAATCCACTAGATTTGCGGAAATGTCATCTGCCTTTGATTAACCTAATTATCATTTAATTTCCCTCCCAAATAAAAAAGCTACATTTAGGATGTTTTTCAACCAGAAATCTGCTAAGTTGCAACGCTACTTTTCGTATTAGACGGTACCAATAAGTATTGCTTGATTTTCATTAAACTTAATTCCTTATGAAAAATAAGCAATTCTATTGGTGCGTTGACACAAAACGTAGCATAGCAAAGTAGCACACCTTTGTTGGAGAAGTAGCTTTATATACAAATTGTAAGAACTTTGTTTAAAAAATTCTGTGGTAGTTTAAAAATTTTGATAATTTTTTCATTTCATAAGTTACTGTAATCGTTAATGGAGAATTTGACTCAATTTATTATATCACTACATCATGAACTAAGGAAATAAATAATGACTAATAGTTTTTTTTATAATGTAGGTATGTTATATTATGGTCAAAATGGGCCTTTAATTTTTTTGGACTACTATAGAGTCAAGAGACCAATTTGTTGGAGTAATGTATATGGGCCATTATAGTCTGTGGTTGTGAGAAGCATTTTAATATCACTGCCGGTCGTCCTTGTGTTTCTTCTTTCTGTTCTCTCCGAACTTTCCGCTGAACTCTCTCCAGGAGGCGCGCATGTCACCCAGCGATAGCCTAGTCTTAGATCTATATTTACATTTCTTATCCTTTTTACTGAACTCCTCGCTTTTGAAATCTTTCTTACTGTCTACGGGATACTCTTGCGGTAAATCCGCTTTGCCCGGATAAATATTTGTACCGTCCAAATATTCGGGCTCCGATAAAGGACTACCTTTATCTAATGGTTCGACAATGGACTCGGGGAATTTGGTTTCGGAGAAATCTAGAGGGAATTCCTGTTTATTATGCGTATTGTTATATCGTTCGCCTTTAATCGACTTTTCTATATTACCCGGATGCTTCGATTTATCGACTGGGCATTCGTTTTTACCGTCACTCACATATTGTGGTTTGTTTGAACTCTGGTAAGGATTCTTAACAAGTTTCCTGTGTAGATCATATTCGTATTCCGGTTTGAGGGGCAGTTCGAATTTATCGATATACATATTTTTATTGTCCTCAACATTCGCCTTCCTACCGAGTTTCACAGATTTGCACGTACACGCTTCGCCGTTATCAGGAAGCAAAGTATCACATACATCATCGAAAACGGGTTTAGCATTTGTATCACAATCGTTCCTAAATAAATCATTATCATTATCTGTAGGATCTTGTGCGACGTCGGTGTCGTGCGGAGCGTTATTCGTGCACAGTTCGACGTCGACAGACTTGCACGAGTCGTCGGACTGGCTCGCCTCGCGCTCTATGTTGAAGCACCTCTGGGTTTTGGTGCACAGGTTAGAGTCGGTGTTCGTGTCGTTGTCGATATCGATGTCGGAGCCGTTGTCGCACCTGTGGGTGCTGAGGCTGCTGTCGTCGTCCTGCATGGGGGGGTTGTCGGGGCTGTAGTCGGGGGGCTGGCGGCGCGCGGGTTGGTACGCGCGCGGGTAGTCGTAGTCGGGCTCGTAGAAGGGGCAGCGGGGACAGGGGCGGTAGAGGGGCTCACCGGAGTCCCAGTGCGCGTCGGGCTCGGTGTCGGGCTCGGAGCCCGACGAGGCGCACGAGGACAGCGACGACGACGCCCGGACGGAGTGCCCGCTGAACGTCGACGACTCGGGCTGCTTCTGGATTATTAGCTCCACCTGAAAGTCAATATGTTTGAAACTCATCGATTATCCGAGAGGTCCGATAGATCGCTATCTACGGTACGCTAAGAGGACGGGAAAGAGGTGACGTGTCATTAGTGTTAAAGGACTGGTTCTGTTGAACCAGTCCTTTAACATTTATGACGAAATACGCTACGCTCAGAGGACGGGAAATAGGTGACGTATGTTGAAGCCAAAAATTTCTCAAATATGGCGTCGCGTTTCATACATTTCGGTACCTACCGCTGACAGCAATTAACGCTGTCGGTTGCATACATTAGCGCCATTTCACAGTTTTGATAACTTAAAAATCCAAGCCAGATTTTTAAGTTGTCAAAAGGCGGAGCTGATTTAGAGAGGATATTAAGACAGTGGCAAGCACAATAGATCGAAGACGGTCGACATGCTACTGGGAGCAAAGGAGCCCAGAACACTAATAGGCTCGTCCTCAAGAAGAATCTTCCTACTAACATTATAAACGCGAAAGTTTGTAAGTACGGATGGATGGATATTTGTTACTCTTTCAAGCTGCAACTACTGCACCGATTTGGCTGAAATTTGGAACATAGATAGCTAATAACCGAGATTAACACATAGGCTACTTTTTATCCCGGAAAAATCCCACGGAATTAGCGAAAAACCGAAATTCACGCAGGCAACAGCTAGTACAGAATAAAATATGAGAGTCAGCAGCTTGTATAACCTAAGAGTCGCTCTCGTACCTTGAAGTCGGGGCTGTAGAGCTTGTGTTGCTTGTCTTTGTGCGCGTCGTCCAGCTGCCACTTGTCCAGCGTCAGCTTGAACGTCTCCAGGTTCGGACCTGGAGCAGTAGTTCACAAGTGTTATTTATATTTATTTTTGTTGTAACTCTTTTTGGAGTCCCCTGGATGGGTACCATTGGTTTGTTCGTTTCAGCCGACGGACGTCCACTGCTGGACAAAAGCCTAGTCTGGAAGTCTTGGCACGAAGAAGATAAGATCTGGTCGGATGTCAGCTAACACTGCGCTTTTACGTGCGTGGTCGCCATTCCAGCACTTTGGTACCCAACGTTTGTCGGTTCCACGAGCTACGTGCTCAGCCCACCGTCGCTTGTTTTTTTTCAAAATTTTGTCAAAATTATTGGGAGAACTGTTTATTACGGAATTGTTTTTTTGATATTCAAAAAAATTAATGAACATACACCACCAGAGCTGGCAGTTCCCTGATGCTGTATGCGTTTGTCCGCGACTATACTATTGAATAAAATTACGCGTAGTATGTATACGATACCGTACGACATCCCATTTGTTTAGGTAAGCCGTCGGGAGCGGGACTCATAGCCACTAGAAAGTAGTAAAGCAAGATCTCACTGTCATCGGGCGCTGGCACGGGCTCGGCGCCGACGCACGCGGTCACGAAGTACGTGTTGAACCAGAAGTGGAAGAGGCGCTCCTTGCGCATCATCATCTTGGGCTTGCAGTACACGTCCACGCGCACGTCGCCCGCCAGCGGCGTGCACACCGCCGCGCACACGCGCGCGCACGCCGCGCCCGCGCCGCCCGCGCCCGTGCCCAGCGACGCCTGCAACAGACAACATGCACACGTGTTGACAGCAGTCGCCGACAGATGGCGGCGCCACATCACCAGCTCGCGCACGTGCACGCGCGTGGCGCGGTACGACAGCCCGCCGCGCGCCGCGACGGACCGGTGAAGGAAGAGCGCTCACCTTGAACGGCAGCTCGGGCTTGGGCTTGGGCTGCGTGACGGTGACCTCGAGCGTGCACTGCGAGCCGGCGAGCGCGGGCGGCGGCGACATCACCAGCTCGCGCACGTGCACGCGCGTGGCGCGGTACGACAGCCCGCCGCGCGCCGCGACGGACCGGTGAAGGAAGAGCGCTCACCTTGAACGGCAGCTCGGGCTTGGGCTTGGGCTGCGTGACGGTGACCTCGAGCGTGCACTGCGAGCCGGCGAGCGCGGGCGGCGGCGACATCACCAGCTCGCGCACGTGCACGCGCGTGGCGCGGTACGACAGCCCGCCGCGCGCCGCGACGGACCGGTGAAGGAAGAGCGCTCACCTTGAACGGCAGCTCGGGCTTGGGCTTGGGCTGCGTGACGGTGACCTCGAGCGTGCACTGCGAGCCGGCGAGCGCGGGCGGCGGCGACATCACCAGCTCGCGCACGTGCACGCGCGTGGCGCGGTACGACAGCCCGCCGCGCGCCGCGACGGACCGGTGAAGGAAGAGCGCTCACCTTGAACGGCAGCTCGGGCTTGGGCTTGGGCTGCGTGACGGTGACCTCGAGCGTGCACTGCGAGCCGGCGAGCGCGGGCGGCGGCGACATCACCAGCTCGCGCACGTGCACGCGCGTGGCGCGGTACGACAGCCCGCCGCGCGCCGCGACGGACCGGTGAAGGAAGAGCGCTCACCTTGAACGGCAGCTCGGGCTTGGGCTTGGGCTGCGTGACGGTGACCTCGAGCGTGCACTGCGAGCCGGCGAGCGCGGGCGGCGGCGACATCACCAGCTCGCGCACGTGCACGCGCGTGGCGCGGTACGACAGCCCGCCGCGCGCCGCGACGGACCGGTGAAGGAAGAGCGCTCACCTTGAACGGCAGCTCGGGCTTGGGCTTGGGCTGCGTGACGGTGACCTCGAGCGTGCACTGAGAGCCGGCGAGCGCGGGCGGCGGCGACATCACCAGCTCGCGCACGTGCACGCGCGTGGCGCGGTACGACAGCCCGCCGCGCACCAGCGCCGCGTAGTAGTCCACGTAGCGGCGCTGCGATGGAATCGTCACCCCTAGAATAAATGAACAAAATCGTTACATTTATTCCACCAGAATTGACCACCAGCTCCATCTTTAGAAGCTGTCGTGTACTCCGTAAACCACCACTGCCTTATAATCAACCGTGTTCTTGAAGCGCCTGATCTCTCTCCAATCATGTTAGAGTCTGTCTTACCATCGGATTATAAGAGAGAGAATAGACAGTGCATATCTGTGTTTGCCCACACACTAGTGCACTGCAATATGCACCGCACTATGGAAAATCTTGGCCTTGGCCCTTGAGGATTTAATGTAAAATCAACACAACAACAATATTTAAATAAGTCTCGAGTGAAAATACCGATTGTTTTTTTATGTATTTCCACCTGTGTATTCCTGTTTGACGCAAATAAGAATCATTCAATGCTCTTAAATATTAATGTGAAATTCGCCCCACCCTTTTGCTGGTCTAGGTATCCCATTTGGATAATCTTCAAGGCTATGACTAAACGACCTACACTTTTCAGTCGCTCTTTAGTTTTTACTCATACCTTTTAGAATGTGCCAGAATTTGCCAAAAATGTCAGCCAGCCAGCTGACCTAAGTCCCCCTAATCGACACCCCAAATCTAACCAAACTTTTCAGGAACATTAATGTCACCTTTCTCATCGTGCGTCCTCTTGGTGCCGTAGAACTGTAGGGCCTCATCCGCGCTCTTCTTCTCTCCGCAATACAGCAGGTAGCAGCATACCATTGTGCCTGAAAAAGAAGGGACCACTGTGATTTTTGTATCAGCATTAGCGGAAAACCACATAGGGACGCGACCATTATGGTACAATTACTTTTTCCGGCAAAAACCCCGCCGTTTTCCTATAATGCTCATGTGTCTGCCATTATATAAATATCTTGAAAACATTATTTTATACAGAACTGTCAGTAACTCCCCTCCCGTGCATACAATGGCCACAAAGAGGTGACTCTGTATCTGTCAACGAACTGGTTTGAATCGCGTTCCTTGATCAATTGTTCAAGAAAATGATACCAAGACACATCGCAAAACGGTTTAGCGTTCCGGTGCGATGGTGTGTAGAAACCGTCAGGATCTTCCAAATTTGTACGAAAAAAACTCTTCTGAAATCTGGTGACATTGCAGTCATATTAAGCTTGCGATTGGGGATAATAACAAGTCTTGATCAAAACGCAATGCGAAACTCAGATAGAGCCCTCGGTTAACTAGATTCTAGACGATGCCTATTCTTGTTTTATAAGCTAGGCTTCAATTTTAACTTTTTATACTTATAGGTTCCGTATTACATAAGTGTTTCATAATAGTTGACGTATAAGCATTAAGGAACGTTATTTTGATTCTGGATGGATCATTTCAGCGCAAAAACGCTTCGAGACAGGTCGTAATGGACTCACTTTAAATAACTGAATATGATTCTGATCATGAATATCATGCATTAATGTACACTTGACTTACTATCAGATAGAATCCTAATACCAGGTCAACGGTAGTTCCGTACGTTGTCGTGCAAAGTATTTTTTTATTTTTTTTTACACTAACAGTGCGATCTCATCTAATGGCAAGTGAAGATAATAACTTGGAAGGGGTAAGTAAAGTCACCCGCAAGAGTTTCTACACAGCATCGCACCGGAACGCTAAATCGCTTGGCGGTACGTCTTTGCTGGTAGTGTGGTAATTAGCCACGGCCGAAGCCAATTTAGAAATTATAAAATTCTGATGTGGCTTGTGGAGGAAATCGAACCCGCGACCTCCCACTCAAATCCGAGCGCGCGTCCCCTGCACCATTGAGGTCGTCAAAAAGGAGGTATGGTAAAGCCTTGAACTCGCGATCATAAGGCCCATATCCACTGATCTCCATAGAGTATATAGAATATACTCTGGATAGCTGACTGTCAACGTAAAAATGAAGACACTTGATTTTCGCCATTTTGGCGCTGATGGTTGCGTAACCTGGCGTGAGCGTATATGGAACTAAAATCGAATGACATTCAAAACGACGGTCCACTCTATGGTCCACCTCCAACAAATGTCAATTTAGTACCGTGGACGCTCGGGGGAGGCGCTTCAAATCGGCACAAAAAATGAACTGTCAAACGTATGGAATCACGAATCCAGAGATACATATCAGTGGCCATATCCCACTGGCGAGCGTTAGCGTTCCTTCAACAGACTGCGCAGACGTTGAAGAAACGCTAACGCTCGCATAACGCTAGTGGGATAAGGGCCTTACTCACAACGCTGCATTATTCAGCATGTAGCGTTTGACATATTATATCGTATGAAAACCGACGTAAATGAATGGAAAACACCATTTTCTTGCGCCCTGCTTGAGTAGTACCGTCCGAAAAGAAACTTTTGTTCCAATAAAAATGTACGGTCAGTTTTTTGATGGTTTTCAACAATCGAACCTGTTTCTCATAAGAATCAAAAGCATGGGACCAACCGAGCTTTTGGAATTGGAAATGTTGAAACTGTTCCCATAAAGTTTATGCTATATCTACATCTATGTAAGTCAATGCCAATGCTATCGGGTTACCAGAAACACAAAAGAGTTTTAACTTATGGGACGTCTCTTGCATAATTAAACGTAACAAAAGAGAAGAAAGCCAATAAAGGCGAGCCCATAAAAATATATTTAACAAGTGAAATGATCGCCCATCCCATTGCCTCCGAAACTTGTTCCTTTCACATCCGAATAGCTCCGCGTTTTTTACGGCCCTTTAGGGCTGACCACAAAGAAAAAAAGGAAAAAGGGAGGAGGCGGCACAAAGGATCCCTTTTAGGGATTTACGACGGCCCGTGAAAGTCCCGAACGCTGGTAATTCCGCCAATTAGGTATGAGTCGTAAAAAATCGCACATTTGATAGTTCAGTTCACGATTTCTATGGACATGGTTGATTTTTACGAAAACGAGCCTGATCCAAAAGCATTCTTAAATTAACGGAACCCTGGAACTTTGAAGGATTTTTACTCATATAGATGGGACAAAAACCATTAAATGAAATTTGCTTTTACAGACTCAAAGTTTTCAGCAAAAATACTTTATTAAAATTATGACCAATTTCGACTACTCTCTCTACAAATAGATTATCGTCATTTTTTTAAATAAAAATTGTCTCATAGAGAAAAGAGATTACACACGAGAAATATTAACCATATTCAACATATATTCGCCAGAGCTCATTGTGGGCTCTTATCTGAGTCGGACACTGAACACTAACCATAGATTCAAGACCAAATTTCACAAAAAAATTAAAGTAATAAAAAAATGGTGCCGATTCTATTGCGCTAAATCTCTAAAATAATAAATAATTTATCATTTTCAAAATGCTCCCCATGGAAGAGTATAACACTATTTCGCGTCAGATTAATTTAGTTTAGGGATTTTGCACAGCAGAATTGGCACCAGTATCTTAATTGTAACGTTTTTTGGCCTCGTTTGTAGATAATAAGCAGCTCTGATAATTAAAATGAAGATTTTATGCTCTCGACGGTACGGAACTCTCAGTACGCAAATCCGACTCGCGCCTGACCGGCAATTTAATTTACGAGCCCGCGTATGAAAGACCCGAGCGACAGTAATTTCTCCAATTAGGGCCGTGCCTAAAGAAATTTTGCAATTGCCCAACGGTTGTAAATCGCGACCCCCTCTTTCGCCCTCGGGGTTTCGGGGGGTTTGTGTCAGTGTGACAGTGGGCGCTGCGTCAAAGGAGACTTTGCGGCAACACGTGTATTTCGGATGGCCTCGACCTTTGTTATTTGGGAAACTATTAGGCTGCGGCTACAGTGCGCAACGGGCCGCGGAGTTACAAAATTTAAAACGAACTTTACATTTTTTTATACAAGCTTTTATTTAGTTTCATCTGTCCTATTGATTAAACATATAAAGACTCAGCACTTAGTGACGTCACGAGTGTATTTTTAGACTCCGCCCTAATTCCCTAATCGCGCCATATTGAATTTTTTTACTACAACATAGGAACGTCACATCTTTCCCGTCCTCTTAGCGTAGTCCTGTCCCGATGATAACTTATACGAGATCTTATTTAACTTGCAATGTATATAATGGTTCGGGTTTCATGCAACAATATTTTGAAGTAGATGTCTTCAACCGAATTGAATTTTTTATGCATGTTTAGTTTTGATGAGAATGTATTATGCATGGTTAGCTATTATATGGTTATATATTATAGCCAAATCCAACATGGCAGAACACCCAATATGGCGGACTAGTTTTAAGCTATTGCATAGCTTCTATCGCGGGCCTTGAGCGTGGAGACCGAATCCAGAAATTCCGTAACGAAAATAACCTAACACCCCCACTCCGACCGGCCCGCTCTATCGCGGGCCTTGAGCGTGGAGACCGAATCCAGAAATTCCGTAACGAAAATAACCTAACACCCCCACTCCGACCGGCTCGCTCTATCGCGGGCCTTGAGCGTGGAGACCGAATCCAGAAATTCCGTAACGAAAATAACCTACTCCGACCGGCCCGCTCTATCGCGGGCCTTGAGCGTGGAGACCGAATCCAGAAATTCCGTAACGAAAATAACCTAACACCCACCACGAAGTGGGGTGTTACGGTATTTAAACTGAATATTCTGTGCATATTTTAAGCATCTACCTATCGCTGTTATCAATATCGAGCAAAAACAAGCAAAATTATCACGTTTGTTGTATGGGAGCCCCGTTAAATATTTATTCTATTTAAATTTCTATTACCTATTTGTTGTTATAGCAGCAACTAAAATCTGTGGCAGCAACCGAAACACATCATCTGTGAAAAGTTCAAATGTCCAACTATCACGGTTCAAGAGATACAGCCTGGTGACAGACGGACGGCGAACTCTTAGTAATAGCGTCCCGTTTGTTTACAATTTGGGTACGGAACCTGCAAAGAAAACTAAAGTAGGATAAAGTATTTGATAGACTCATGTCTTATTTCTATTAGGTATTCTCATTGCAAACGGATTGACAGATTGACAAAGCAGTGCGATTATTCAAATCGCTTTTGGTCCGGCATCCTTACTTTTTATTCATATGCTTATGAGGGAGGTCTGCGCATGTTTGACCCGCGCTGATATATTTGACTGTTCGTCTGTCCGCATAATACCTCCGTAAACTATGCATACGATGTGGCATTGAATTGTTAACTAGTGCACTGTTCAGAGATCTCTCAAAGAAAAAACATTTCAGTGTATTGAGATTTGTTAAAAAAGGCCAATTTGAAACAGAAAAAAATTACCATTTTGGCACGGAACTCCAAATTGTACACATAACCTAAAGGCCAGGGGTTCTGTTATAATTCACTATTTCAAGTTTAATATTCACGCCTCATTAGAAACACGACCTAACATTAGCTTCTAGGCTATCGCGCTAGATCCTAAATCTAGATTGTTGGCTTTCTATATCCAAGCCATACTCAGTTGAAAAAAAAAAAAAACAAGTAATACTACATTTAAAAAAAATTAATAATAGGTAATATTAATAATAGCTAATATCGTGTCATATATCAATCCCGCATGAATTTCCTCAAGCTAATACCTACCTATATTTAGCTTTACATATTGTTAATTAAATTATTGCAACAAACTCGTACTAAACGTTTTTCTTCCACGTTTCTAATAAGAAACGTGTGTTCGCTCTTGCAGCCCCCGGTCGCAGCAAAGTACTATCTGCGTGCCTTCAGTGTGCTGATTCTGTATCGTTCACTTAGTAAGTTAGTAACCCAAACTGGGTTATTAACTAAGAAAACGGAGGCAAAAATCCTATATTTGTATTCTTTTTGTACAAGATAGCAACTAACATGGTGATACTGATATGATACCATACCGACCTAGGTTGGTAATTTGTGCAAAAATAGGATTTTTGCCTTCGTTTTCTTAGTTAATAACCCAGTTAGGGTTACTAACCAACTAAGTGAACGATACAGAATAAGGCCCCAGGAGTGAATACGAATCATCTAGGTACCCTAAGAGAAATTAACGCGAGTGAAGTTTACAATAAAATAAAATAAAACCTTTATTTTTGTCCTCACACTATTACAAATGCGTGTGTGCGACAGGGAAGTATTTTGCGCTAAAATCACAAAAAAACCAGAATAACCTTTAGTGGTATAGCGAAATAAAATAATGTGGTTTACAAAATTTAGGGTAATTAGGTACGTAAGTATATTATAGTCGTTAAAATAACGTAAATTTTATTTTAATAGGCGCAAACGTATACCTATAGAAGCTTAAATCAGTTAAGTTTAATATTAGTGAAAGATCAATTTATTGGTACGGTTCCCCTATTCCTATGTATTTAAAATTTCATATTTTATAGTGAGTGAGTGAGCGAGTCAAGACTTTTTTTTTCTACATTTATACTGCATACAGTGCGAATCGATGTGTATGTGGTTGTGGACACTAGCCCGGTATGAGGTCAATCTTTCCTCGTTGCGAGTTACTATCACACTGCAGTGATATAGTAGGCTGTAGTACTTTTTTTTTACGCTATACAAGTTAGTACTTGACTGCGATCTCACCTGATGGTAAGTGATGATGCAGCCGAAGATGTTAGCGTTCGAACTTGGAAAGGGTAAGTTATGTCACCCCAACGGTTTCTACACAGCATCGTACCGGAACGCTAAATCGCTTGGCGGTACGTCTTCGCTGGTAGGGTGGTAACTAGTCACGGCCAAAGCCTCCCACCAGACCAGTGGGCTGATTCTGTATCGTTCAGTTAGATAGTTAGTAACCCTAAGTGGGTTATTAACTAAGAAAACGAAGACAAAAAACCTATTTTTGCACAAATTACTAACCTAGGTCGGTATTGTATCATGTCAATATACCATGCTAGTTGCTATCTTGTACAAAAAGAATACAAAAAAATAGGATTTTTGCCTCCGTTTTCTTAGTTAATAACCCAGTGCGGGTTACTAACTAACTAACTGAACGATACAGAATCAGCACACAGACCTAAGCCAAATTAGAAATTATAAAATTCCAAAGTGGCCCGTGGCGGGAATCGAACCCGCGACGTCCCACTCGAATCCGAGCGTGCGTCCCCTGCGCCACGAAGGTCGTCGAGTACTGCACTGTACCTGTCCTCCCCTTGCCCGCCTTGCAGTGCACGGCGGCCACGTTCCTCGGGTCCAGACTGAGCCAGTCGTGCACGTCCTCGCAGAACTGCTGGATCTGCGTGATGTTGGGCGGCGCGTGGTCCTCCAGCTCGATCCGTCGCACCTGGAAACAGAGGAACGCCCGTTTAAGAGAGGACACTCTAAATTGTGGGAGATTTTCGATATCCGGCTCGAAGGACCAATAATACAACTAGATGAAACACAACCAGGACAACACGTGTTCACACTCCACCCTATTTCAATTAAAATTACAGAAAATTCAAACTAATTTAAATATGTAAGTACATAACGAACGACTGTAAGTGATACGTGCCAAAATTATCACCTCTGCAGATATGTACCTACTCATGGCAGGGAACCCAGAACTGGTAGAGAATCCAGTCGCGACAACTGGGTTCAAATCCGACCACCGAGTACCGAGTGCGATATTTTTTAGATATTCAATCACTTATGGAAATAATTTCATTGACGTCCCAGTGGACTAAAAGAAAAAGGTACACACTTCTCTCAGCTTTTCCCTATGGATACCATATTATTATCTAACAAATTTGCGTGCACTGATACGAAAATTCAGCACGCATACCGTCAAAGCTCGGCCGTACATGCCATATAGGACGCCGGAGCGAAGACCCTGATGTGATAACCGCAGACCGCTTCCAGTAAAAGGTTTCGCGGGCTTTTCTCGAAATACGCCGACCGCATTCCCACAGATCCAATAGCACTTGGGGGTAACATAAAAGAAGAATGGCAGGCTCAGTGTCGCTTTATTTGAAAAGCGTTCACTATCGAAATTATAAACATCTTATAGAACAAATATAGTAGTTTATTTTCATAGCTTTAGTTTTTTTTTATTTCATGGGATATGGGAGAAAAATAAAAAAATAATATTCTTAAATTCCTAAACGAAACACAACATTCCTAAACGAAAAATAGCAACATCACAGAATGTATTGCCATAGACAATAACACCGCACTTATTAATGGTAAAGTCAGTCAAGGGAGAGATTATAAAGTCACTTTTACTTCATTTTAATATGACGCACATAATATTCTGTATGTGTTTTTAATAATATATAATGTAATTATCATTTTAAGTTTTCGACTATACCTAAATACGGTATGTTGTTTTTAAATAAAAGCAATTAAAAATATATGTAACATTGTATTTTTAGAGCTTTACCCTGGCAACATAAAAACTCCCGGCCAAAATAAAATGTCATTGAATGTCACTTGTCAAAGTCATCAAAGCCGCGTCAAGGTGTCAACTGTCAAGTGAAACTAAAAAATAAACACTAAACAAAAAGTGAATAATAGAAATACTTTGAGACAGGACTTGTATTTCAATAATTAAATGTGTTCTATGAATTATTGAAGTAATATGCCATGTTCAACTATTCAGTTGTAAAGGGCCCTTGCAGCTGTGGACTTATCCAAAGCAGGTGAGTAAAACGATCATAAAAATCTCTGGTTCTTGCCAAAGCAACTTAAAGCCGGGAATACACATGCCTGTAAAACGGATCAGTAGCTTGCATACAAGTTATTGGCACATACAAGTTACTACCACACAGTGAATACATTTGCAACTTGTATGCATTTTGCTTTCTTGCATGCCTGTATTTCCAAGACGTTTACACATGACTGTAACTGGCATACTAGTTCACTCAGTTCATACTTGCAATGGAAAACTAAATAATATTTATCGTATTGCAACTAGCAATAGAATGTGTGGTACAATTAGTGAGAGAAAAAAAGAAGAGAAGAAGGCAGATTTGGCTTTCTAGAAGGGAGAACTTGTTCGACAGCTACTGGCGTGCCCGTAGCTTGCACATCTGTTCACACATCTCACTTTTGTAGCTCCCCGCAACCCCTCCCTTAAGTAAATCAAACCGTGTGCGATCTACTTGCATGCCAGATACATATACAAGTAAGTGTATACCTACACACCACAATAGCTGGCACGTGCAAGGAGCAGGTATGCAAGTGTGCCTGCTAAAGGCATGTGTATTCCCGGTTTAAACTTAATATATTCAATGTCCGAATGGTGTAGCGGTAGCAAACCTGCTGTCTCCATCGGAGGTTGTGGGTTCGATTCCCACTACTGGTAAATGTATGTGTGATGAGTATGCATGTTTTCCAGTATCTGGGAGTTTTTCAATATATTATATTTATGTATATTAATATGTAGGTATGTACTTATATGTATCAGTTATCTAGTACCTATAACACAAGCTATCGCTTACTTTAGGGCTAGATTGTGATGTTATGTTCTGATATGAATGACAAATGGAAATATTTTGGTTCATAGATTCTACTTACTTACCTTGATTGGGAACATGTTGCTTAAGTATAGCATTATTATACATATATACACATCAATTAGTTTAAGAACTAAACAAATAATAATTTTATTATTATGTAATTGTGTTTCTTGCAGATAAATGATACTGAATTTATATGCCAGGCCTGTTGGGATCTAGGATATCATGCAAGTAATCAAGCAGTGGCACCTGATAGACAAGTTGCGCATCAAAATGTTTGCATTTGTTGGGGACATTCCATTTTGAGAAGCTGAAATTATTTAGTACTTAGTCCAGAATTGACAGATGACGAAAGACAAGATATTATTTCATAATTTAGCCATCAATTAAGTATTCAACATAATTGGATCTGGCAATGTTTGTAACAAGATTTTTTAATGGTATCCACATACCAAGAAGTGTCCAGCTGTAAGCATCTGGCAATTGAAATGAACCTAAAAACAAATACTGACTCGATACATACTAGTAAACAAGTGTTGTAATGCTAAATAAAGTGTGTACATCAATTTGTTATAATATTGATAATAATCATAATATAATAATATGAATAATTATAACTATTCATACATTCATTAATTATATTTTTTTAGCTAACCCCTGCTGATGAAGCACAAAGGACAAAGAATACTGCGTCGTAACACTGACATTCAAAATGCACAGCAAAACAGTGGTGTAGTTGAATTTGAAAATAAATGCTTTTTGATCACAAGGAAGTTTCTCTTTTAACATATTATATACCATATCATATCAGTGGGCTGATTCTGTATCATTAGTTAGCACCTCGCACTGGATTATTAACCAAGGAACCGAGGCAAAAATCATATTTTTGCCTCCTTGTACCTATATGTATTCAACCTAGGTTGGTATGGTATCATTTCAACATACCTTGCTTGTTGCTAACTTGTGCAAAAATAATAAAAAAATAGGACTAAGAAAATGGTGGCATTTTCTTATTTAATAACTCAGTGAGGGTTACTGACGATACAGAATCAGCCCCCAGAGTTATTTATATACTCCAAGTTTGTACTTGACTGCAATCTCGCCTGATAGTGATGCAGTTGGAAGATGTGAGCCTAATAACTTGGAAGAGGGGAAGCAACCCCTAACGGTTTTCTACTCTCCTTCGCGCCGAACGCTAAGTCCATTGGCGGTGCGTCTTTGCTCGTAATGTACCTACTAAACTAGAGCTTGCTAGAGCCAAGGCCTCACACCATATCATAGCTGAGTCATTTTAGAAATTATATAGGTACCTATAGATATACTAGTAGGTAGGTACGTATCTTACTGCGGTGTAGTGTGTACAAGTACGAATGTCGAATAGGTATGCTCCCGCACACTAGGTAATTCACGCAAATCGCGACGCTCTGCACTAGATCATTTTCGTTTGTTACTGTAGTATTAAGACAATAAAGTCCTAATGTAATAATCCTGCGTCTATAATACATTTTACCTATGCTAATTCATATTCAATTCACGCTTAATAATATTAATTTCTTCACAATTCAACCTAACCTATAATATATATTTTAGACTCCGTTTTTCATGAAAACCCCATCTTAAAAAAATATGCTGTGATTAACTTTTTTTTTAATAGGTCCTAGATCTATCTTTTTCAAGCATTTATACTGATGAACGCGAAGTCTAAGTGCGACACTGAAAATGCACGGGCGTCTGCCGTTCTTCTTTGACGGAACGACGCATTATCTGAGATCTCCTGATGCTGTTCGCTTTCATGGCAATTATTATGATTACTAGCTCTTCCGTGCCTTTTCCTTTCGGGTGTTTCAGTAATAAAAAAATATTTAAAAAAAAAACCTTCCTTATCTTTTGTCTACATGATAAATGGTAAATGTGGGCAAAAGGAATGGCGAAAATTGGCCCACCTCTAACAAAATTAACACAGAGACCGTTCAGATTCTGGAATGATTTACTTTGGATTGTTATTTTTCATAGATTTTGTTTGTATTAATACCATATTTTTAAAAGTAGGGAATCAAAAATTAAATACAATTAAAAAGCCGGTCGAATGGCAATATTTTTTTAAATATGGCAACAAAAAGTCAACCTATCACCGACCCACTACTAGACGCGGGTGTTTCAGAATGAGAATGGATTTTTCTGGCTTTTTCAGATAATCTGCAGTAAAATTATTCACTTGGAAACAATGGAATATATCTAAACCTAACCTCACTTTAAACAATAATGTGAATATCTTCTTTCTCCCTACCTTATTTGATTGACTTTGTATGACAGTTTTGTAAGTCAGGTTGAGTACTACAAGTATCAGAAGTTTCATAACTGAACGTGGATTGGAGTGCGGTCCTGACGAATACATTTCATTGATTTTCCTTTACTCACACTATGGGACTGTTGGGTTTTATGGTTCCAGGACACCAGTATCTCATAGCTTTTGAGTTTGCGAGACGCAAAATTAAACACATAAATGACCGTTACTTTCGACTAGGTGGATAAACTAAAAATGAAGGAGTTGTAGCGTAAGTTCAGCCACCTGAGGTGGATCAAGCCGCGTGGGTGTGACGGCATATGTTCACAAATAATGACATAGAGACGTCTAAGGCGCTTGGGCACCCGTGGGACGCTACGTCTCATACAGGATAAATACTTACCACACTTTTTGATCATTAAAGGACTTATTATAAATATTTCTTGGCTATTCTGTGCTTCGATAACGCAAGTTCCTCATGTCACCACTCTTAGGTGAAACCAGTGGGTGTGTCAGTGTGGCCCCTAGCCATCAAGTGACCTAAGATTATGAAATACATCTTTTTAAATACGTGTTAACCACGCTTTGGAACAAATATTACGGGATACCATTACATAACATGGTTATCCGGCTTAGGTACCCACCTGAATCCAGACCTTAAAATGTCCTTAAATACAGGTTGGTCCAAATATTAGTCAATCATTTTTTTAGATCCTCACACCTGAGGGTGGTCCGAAATTCCGAAAATGTAAAAAATGTCCAAAAATGTATGTTTTTTTAATAAGTACTTTCGATTTTTTTTTGTTTTTTGAACTTTTTCTGACAACGAAGTTTCAAAATTTCATATTTTTTTTGTAAGTATTTTGCAGTTTTCTTGTTTTGTGACATGCTCGTCTTGAATGTTATTTTCATTATTATTTAAAAAATATCTCAGCTTCCTGAAGCTACTTAAAATACTATTACTAAAAAGTTACAACTTTAGTTTTTAGTAGAGTTTCTTGAAACATTCAACTTTAAATTTAAAATACACAAAGGAGTTTCGTGTAAAAACTGCGCAGGATCCTAAGCTACGAGTATCTATGTCACGTCGGCATAGTACGCCCTTGAAAACGAAACACGGTAATACGTTACTGCTTCATGGTAGAATAACAGACACCGCGGTGGTACCAGCACTCCGCAAGAAGTGTCCTACCACCACCTTCTACCTGCCTAATTTACCTATGCTTCTGATTGGTCAATCAAACGGCACATAAGAAAATTCGTTTGCAAAACGAGCACGCGATGGTCACCCTGTCGCCATAGCGACAACAGAAATAATGCCATTAAATGTCATAAGTACGGTCAGGGTCGACCACGGGCCGCCCGTGGGCGTACTAACTAAACAGCTTAAACTGTTCAAACATGACAAATAGCATCACTTCTTCGCGCACATGACGTGATGCGAGATAAATGCCTCGTCCTTTTTTTTGTTGTCTTCTTTGCGCGTTCACGCGTTGTTCTCAGTGCAACAGTATTGAATACGAAAACTTTATTTTATACGTAAGTCTACAGGCTCTTCGCCAAGTTCGGGGAAAGAGGTTGCCAGTTCTTCTAGGTGAAACTGGCAGGAAACTCGGCACTTACTACTTACTTCAACTTTTCTTACTGTATACATAATATTGTGTGGTATGACTATGAACGTATTAGAAATTATTATTTCCACTTGACTTACACTATCCAGCGATAGAGCATTCCGGCGCGATGCTGTGTAGAAACTATTAGAGGTCGCTCACTCCCTTCCAGATTAATACGATAACATCTTAGACTTACCATCAAGTGACATCACAGTCAAGTACTTGTAGTCAGTGTAAAAAAAAGCTACCCGTCTGAGAGGAGATCCGAGCACAGCAGTGGGACCTAAAAAAAAGTTGAGCGAGGTACAGTCAGGGTCAAAAACACATACACAGCTTTAGGGCTGAAACGGTATGCAATTAGCCGCGTATTACCGTAAAAGTCTACTGTCTTGAGACAACAGCGTGAGATTCAAAATGATTTCTATGTATATTGATTGCAATTTCTATATTATGCACTTTTGACCCCGACCGTACGTCATTACATTGTATGAGCGGATATCGGTGTCGATATAAAACGCCGCCTCTGCGGGGCTTCTCAAATTGATTTAGCGAAGCTTTATAAAGGGGTGAATCTGATTACCCCCGATGCGTTTAATACACTTAATAATGTATTTCCAACGCCTCCTGGAACTGTATTTAATAACTAGCGTGCTGACTGATCCATTTAACGCCGCCCATCAAAAGTAACCATTTTTAAACTAATTAAAAATAAAACTATGACATCTTTAAATTATTCATAGGTAATAGGTATCAAAATTACCACGCCTCTGAAATCTATTTTTGCAGACCTATCTGTTAACCTCCAATGCAAAAGAGGGGTGTTCTAAGTTTGACATTGATATCCGTCTGTGTGTATGTGTGTCTACATCGTAGCTCTCAAACGATCACGATGCGGTTTTATCTACGAGTGTCGAGTATGTTTGCTTAGTATCGGTCCAGCAGTGTGTAAAAATGTAAGCTCTTTTCCAAAATGATGTAAGGCATATTTGGCGTATGATAACTGGATTACGTGCTTAATGCGTGCCAGTATATCTATCTATATCTATCTATCAATCAATACCTTTAAACGAGCAATTCTTGTATATATATATTTCTATGTAATCTGAATCTCGGAAACGGCTCGAACGATTTTCATGACACTTAGTATACAGGGGGTTTTGTGGGCGATAAATCGATCTAGCTAGGATTATTTTTAGAAAATGTCGAATTTACCAAAAAAATAAAAAAATTGACTCCTACTGCCATCTATTGGCAAACAGAGAAAATATCGAGCGAAGCTCGGTCACCCAGATATTATCGTTAAAGGACAAACGTAGAAGTTATTTTTAATAATTTAAATTTTGCAAGTGCAGCATAGTCGGCACTCGATCTAAAATCACGGTGAACAATACTGAAATATTACTGTACCAATCATTCGAGTATTGTTCGAATATTCACGCGGAAAAGCCTATTTTTGGGTAGGAACAAATCAAGCGGAATTCCCGCATGCATAAAATCTCAAGCGGAAAACAATGAATACAAATATAATTATTAATTATTTAATGAAGTGATTTTCAGAATTATTTTGAACTGAGACTTCACCTTCCTTCCGTCCGTCCGTCTGTCACCGGGCTGTATCTCTTGAATCGTAGTTACTAACACACTTGAAATTTTCACAGATGATGTATTCCTGTTGCCGCTATAACTTAAAAAATAAAATAAAAATACTAAAAAATAGTATAAATAAAGATTAAAGCGGGGCTCCCATCCCAATAAAGACGAGTTTTGCTCGTTTTTAGTCGATGATCCAATCCCAATATTAATCGATTTGGATAGTAATAGTAGTAAATTCTAGAACTCTCAAACTCAATAATACCCTATTGAGAATTCTGGATTCTGCATCATCATCTCGCTGCGTTGTTAGACAGTGGAACACTTCGTGCGCGAGTCCGACGCGCACTTCGCCGATTATTTTTTGATTAAAAAAAGGAGGTAAAGACGCACATCCTTATGGGCATATATACCAGCAGATAATATGGGTAAGAGTGCACCGTCACTCATGTATCTGCACCAGAGATCTCGCCAGGCGTGGTATCAATCGCAATCGACAATTCTGCCGATAACCTATCGATAACGCGCCGAGCGCACTCCATTCGCCTGCACCCTTGATACGCTAGCGCTACCACTTGGAACCAATGACGAAATACGCTACGCTAAGAGGACGGGAAAGATGTGACGTATGTTGAAGCCCTAGAAATATGGCGTCGCGCTTCATACGAGTACAGTTCTGCAATACCGCTGACAGTAAATCCCGCTGTTTTTGACAACTTTAAAACCCGGCTTCAGGGCGGAGCCTAAAAATGTATGCGTGACGTCAGTCAGTAAGTGCTGATCCTTCAGTATGTTTAATCAATGCTTGGAACACACACAATCGTGCATACACGGTATCTTAAGAGGATAAACTCAATTTATTTTTGTCCTCACTCTTAGGTTGCAGCGACAGCAGATTTGCGGCCGATCGCCACACGTGTGTGCATTCATTGATGTCGCGGAGGTCATTCCGAGAAATAAGCACCCGAGCGTACAAACGTATGCTTTTATAATATTTATGTGACTTAACTGCAGTTATAAGAAAACAGTCATAACAATAACATGATAATTTTCCCACGCAACATTGTCACTGGATATGATCGCTATGCGCAAGCGGCAGTCTAGAGACGAATATTTGCAGCGACAGCAGATTTGCGGCCGATCGGCGCACGTGTGTGTACAGTGTACTCTCATTGATGCAGTCGCGAAAACCATTCCGGAAAATTCACACCCGTGCATAAAAACTTATGCTTTTATAATATTTATGTGACTGCAGTCATATAAGTTCTTACACTAAACAGTCATAACTATCCCACCAAAAACATTCTGTAAAAAACTAGCCAAAGTCAAAATGGAGCTGCTTGTTTATCTCTAAAAAGTACTGAAATCTAGACAAAGTCGTGCCAAGTCTAAGGTTCCTTACTGCGATTTCTTTATTATTATAGTTAATGTTGCGTGACTTGGCCGTTGAAGGGTACACAAGGGTTCAAACCAGGTGCTCCATGACACCATTTCACCAATCTGTCGCCAGAATTCATCGTCAATGAGTAGCGGTTCTTGGTCTTCAACGGCCAAGTCACACAACATTAACTATAATAATAAAGAAATCGCAGTAAGGAACCTTAGACTTGGCACGACTTTGTCTAGATTTCAGTACTTTTTAGAGATAAACAAGCACCTCCATTTTGACTTTGGCTAGTTTTTTACAGAATGTTTTTGGTGGGATTTCACTTCTTTTTGTAGAAACTTCAAAATATTACAAAATATTTCTGTCCGTTTTTCTAGATACATTAACTGCATAAATAACTTTGTAATCTCATATAATTTATATGGAATTACAAAGTTATTAATGCAGTGATCACCAGGTACTCCAGATCTTCGATTATCCTAGTTTTTATAGTTTTCCCTTTATGTGGCCATTAAACCCTAACTCTGTACCAAATTTCAGCTCTCTGAGTTTATGGGAAGTACTAGTTCTATTTTGATGATCATGAGTGAGTCAGTCAGTCAGTGTCGAAAATGCGAAACTTTGCTTTCGCATAACTTCGGAACTATATGACCTACAGACTTGAAATTTTGGGTTTTAAGTATGTGATTATAGCTTACTGGATAGCGAAAATTTCAGCGTTCTGGTCTTATCCAGAGGTTCTCAAATAGGAGCCCGAAAATGCGGCGAAATGGTTCCTGTAAAGATGGTACGGCAGTTTTGCTTCGCGCTTTGACTTTGGCGGGGGCACTGCCGTGCCCCCTGATAACATGATCCTTTTCACACGCAACATTGTCACTCGATATGATCGCGAGACGCAAGCGGCAGTCTAGTCTAGACGAAGATTGCAGCGGCAGCAGATTTGCGGCCGATCGGCACACGTGTGTACTCTCATTGATGTCACGGAGGCCATTCCGGGAAATTCACACCCGTGCGTAAAAACTTATGCTTTTATAATATTAATGTGACTTAACTGCAGCTATAAGAAAATAGTCATAACAATAACATGATCCTTTTCACACGCAACATTGTCACTCGATATGATCGCGAGACGCAAGCGGCAGTCTAGTCCAGACGAAGTTTTGCAGCGACAGCAGATTTGCGGCCGATCGCCACACGTGTGTACACTCATTGATGTCGCGGAGGCCATTCCGGGAAATTCACACACGTGCTTAACGGCATAAACGGTTATTTAAGCGTAATTTCCCAAAACGCTCAGATTTTTTTTAATAACTGACTTAGTTATTAATTTACTGGCATATTTTCCCACAACGCTGCCTGTCGCACCCACCAATGTATTTGCAAGAGCGAGTAGGGCAAAAATAAAAACTGTCTACAGCCTTAATGACATAGGATAAATGCGTTAGAGTTACAGAAACATGAAGGATCCCCACCTAGTATCCTCTGAGGATATATTACGTAATACATCTCGTACATCAATTTTTTTTCTTAATAACGGAAAGTTTCTGTATGCGAGTTGTAAGAGTATAATGTGACCGATAAAGACGCGCCAATCTGCTCGCGCCCTAAGACTGATAAGCGTTATCAGTGCGGCTTATCGGAGGGCGCCCGGGGCGACACCTAGTCTGCCCACTTTCTCCCGGAATAGATCCGATACTTGTCAAGGTGTTTAAAGGTTGAAGACTGCATTTATTCTGTTGATGATGTGGCCGCGTACTTACAAAGTAACTGTTGTCCGCGGCTTCGCCCCGCATGATTATCGGTTTTTAGTTTTACGTATATAACAATAATAGATTCGTTTAATTATTTTTATCGTATTAGGTTAATAAACCTGTAAATGTAGATTTGAGTGTTGTATAAATAAATAAATATAATGAGTCAACATAAAACAATAGGCATGACGTGCAGACGGAGACTTTTTAGAACAGCTATCCATCCATCCATCCATCCATAGTTACAAACTTTCGCGTTTATATATTAGTAGGAGTAGGAAGTGTCTTTGATAGGATAGGATAGGATCAAATGGATAGGATAGATGGGATGAATTGAGTCTCTATAAAGTACACAGGACCTAATGATTTCTTATTTATTTACAAATATCTGGGTGACCGAGCTTCGCTCGGTGGCTAATAGATGGCAGCAGGAGTCATATTTTTATTTTTTTTGGTAAATTCGACATTTTCTAAAAGTGAATCCTAGCTAGATCGATTTATCGCCCCCAAAACCCCCTGTATACTAAATTTCATGAAAATCGTTCGAGCCGTTTCCGAGATCCAGATTATATAGAAATATATATAAATACAAGAATTGCTCGTTTAAAGGTATAAGATAAGATTATTTTACTAAACAAATTACCACCGCTCTTGTAGGTAAACGGGTGAATAGGAAAACTGAATAAGAATTGATATTTGCATTTTAATTAACTGTAATAATGTCTTTAGCGTCCCACTTAGGGTTGCCACTGGCCAGTGAAATTAAGTGTCTACGTCAAATAAAGTCGATATCAGATCACTTTTAAAGCTATTCATAAGATCACTTTACCAAAAAATACGTCCTACAATTTGATCCAACGATCTGCCATTTATTTAGCAAAAAAAAGTTGTGAGTCAATATTACGAATTCTTATAAAGATCCTTTTAGTATGATACAAAATAGAAAATTGATTACAATCAAAAATAAAAGATCATACAAGAAAACAAGTAGCCAAAATCATTTCTCAGTGATTTTTTTTCATGAAACGTTGTTCAATAAAACTCGCTTGATGTAACTGTAGTAATTAAAACCGTGATTGCTTGTAAAAAAATAAGCGATTTATTGAAACAGTTATGTCAATGTTTTGTATAGGGCTCAAATACTGTAATATCTTCGCATTTGGTTGTCAATGTCACACAATAATATGAATTTATTTTGGCACGATTCGCCAACCCTACTGATCCACGTGGCGAACATCGAAATGTGAGGAGGAAAATCGTATGCATTGTATCTGAATAATAATTGTTGCTTCTGGTGTTTTAACGGGCTAAACGGTTATTTAAGCGATTTTGTAGTTAAAAACTAGACAATTACTTTCCATCACGTATTTTGGGTCTTTAATCTAAAGTTTAGATTCTACTAGCGTATACTGAGCACCTTCGTAACCTAGAGTTTAGATTCTATACTCAGAAAGAAAATTATACTTGGCTTAGATTTTTTTAGTAATTAGGTAAAACGTCGTTTTTTTTTTTATATTTTCCCGAAATGCTGCATGCCGCACTCACCAAATTATTCGTAAGCAAAATGAGAAAAAAAAACCAAAAACCGTCTACGACCTTAATACGCTTGATTCCGAAAAGTCAGCAATTCGTGCCGGGGATACGACGCAGCTAAAAATGTTATCGCACTTATTTGAAGGAGTAAATAACCCCTAACCGTTTCTTCACAGCATAGCTCCGGAACGCTGGATGGCTTGGCAGTGCGACTACACTGAAAAGTTAACTTTACTTACGTCTATTGGTTTAGTTAGAGGGTAAAATTGAATGTATTTCAACATAGAAAATACAGTCTTGCCACCTTATCGCGCTAAGTAAATTTAATTTCACGATTGTCGACCATGTTGAGTTTTGAACTAAATTCTATTTCACCCTCTATGTCAATACTCGTGAAATACGTGAATAACCCCCCAGACCTATATTAGAAATTCGTGGCGGGAATCGAATCCGCGGCCTCCTACTTGAATCCGAGAACGCCACTGCACCGGGGAGGTCGTGTATGGCTTGTTAAAAGGCGTTACGCGATGAACAAACAGGGCTGAGGATCATATCTGTATTTGCCATGGGCTAACATTTCACAGCTAGCAACATACTCCCGCCCGTGTAGTGTAACCGCCCGTCCACACTGCTCGCGAAGTTCCTCGGCGAAGTACTCGGAAAAGTTTACCGAAGTCGAAGTAGGTCACCACACTACTCGGTGAACTTCGCGAGAACGCTTTGACGTCCTTTGACTCGGGCGCAAAAACCGACAACAATTAATGGAAGTTGCTCGAAGTGAGTCCGAAATGAGTCGAAGTTGGCGAAGTTAGACGAAGTGCCCCTCCACACTGTTCGCTTCGTTCAACTTCGGTCCCACTTCGCGGTCAACTTCGCGGGTAGTGAAGAGGCCGGGTAAGTAAGGTTTAGCCGCTCAAGGCTGCGTCTTGCACGTGGAAAAAATGGACGTGCATCGAGTCGCGAGCTAACAAACTACTTCACCATCGACACAACATCACTATAAATATACTCGTGTTATAATCGGAGTGTACTGGTGCCCAGCGTAACTGAATTCATGATTGTGAGGAGCAAACTCAGGAACTAACAGCGATGTGATTCTGGTAAATAAAACCGTACATCGATAAAACATCGCCGATAATAATCATAGCAACGCAACCATCACCAGCCAATCGAAAAAGTTGCCTTGGCTGCATAACCGATGCAAACATTCTAGGTTATCTGAAAAGAAACAGACCTAGGAAACAATATGGATTGGCCCGTTCGTCCGTCCGTTTCTTGTATAAAGAAGGTTCGCGTAAAATGTTCGTAAAATGTTCCATAATATACTCGCAGGTTCCGTCATAATATACTCAGGTACTTCAGGTTCATGTACTTACCATGGTATCGTTGTTGGTACATCGTATCTTAGTAAAGTAATCACTCACCCTCTGGTGGAACTTGTTCATGTCGTAGGTGCGCTCGGCGCAGAGGTTGTATATCTTGTAGTGCTCCTTGTGCATCTGCTCCAGGAAGCGGTACATCATATCTCAGTAAAGTGACACACACTTACCCTCTGGTGGAACTTGTTCATGTCGTAGGTGCGCTCGGCGCAGAGGTTGTATATCTTGTAGTGCTCCTTGTGCATCTGCTCCAGGAAGCGGTACACGTCGTCGATGTGGTTGCGGTACACGCCCTCCAGCTTGTCGCCTGGGTAGCCCATCGCTATGAGCCTGTCTGTTATATCTGGTGTGGTGGGTTAAGGAAATTTTCAACACAAAAACACATATACTTCTGGTAAAAATGAATACAAAAAAATTAGTGGTAGAGATTCGGTTTTAGAGTCTCCTAATTTAGAGCGTCTAAAAATGTGCTATTCCTTTCACAGCGCCGATTATTACGCCTACCATTGCGGCCGCCACAAATATCGAACTTGGTACAACGCAAATTGAGTACCTAAATCTTTTTGATACTGATAATTGTAAATCTAATTCGAGCGGCTATATTCCAGTCTGGGCTCTAATAGAGCTTGTAAAGACTATTCTCAGTAATGTAAATATTTAATGGAAGCAGGCGTTATTTTGCGGAAATCCATAATAATTAGCAGGACAGATTAATTTGTTTCCTATAATCTGTATGGTATGCAGAAACACCGCCCACACACACACAAATCCTCCAACACTTTCTTCGACGTACGTTTCGTCCTGACGCCGGGACACCCTCAGGAGATGTAGACTTTACAATGCGAAAGCGTAGAGTCCACTCCAAGAAATGAACGTGTCCTGCTAATAAATAAACCTTTTTATTTGCAAATGAAGCATGGTTGTTAAATTTGTCAAAAGCATTTTGACAGAAAATTAACAATAACGCATTTTGCTGTTTTGGTTGACAATTATTATGCAATGCATTTGTATTTGATGATAATAATTAAATCGAATGCGTGTGTTACTCAGTGTAGGCACTAAGCTTAGGGTTCAGATTTATTATTCAGACCAAAGATAAAGCTGTAGGCAGCTAATCCGTTTGACCAAGTTGCGGTTACCGCATGTACGAGCATGATACGGCAAGTCAACCAAAGCATCAAGCCAACCGCAATTAGGACCAATAGTTTCGGTATTAGCTTAACGACTGAAGTCATTATTGTTACTCGCTTTATTGAATTATTTATTGGTTAATATCATAGCAATAATAATAATTCCAAATACTGATAAGAAAAATCAGGATATGTGCATTCGAACGATTTACGTAAACTTATTTGGTACCTACAAGCAAACAAAACAACAGCACCAAACATCTGTCCAAAGTCTATAGGGGGCTACTGAGCGAACTACATCGTCTACTGTAGTCTCTATTGTCGGTGACGAAACAAGCATTTTTGGCACCGATAAACTGGCGGATTTTTTTTGACGCTGTCCGCCCTGTCCGGGGTCTATGTCTATTATTCCAAACGATATATTATTTCAAGGTCACAGGACAGTTTATTTTATGAACACGTAACTTAAAAGGTCGATTTGGGTCGATTACTCATATGCATGCAGGTTTCCTCACAGCGTTAGTATAGAATAGAGAATACTTTATTTCATGTAGGCCTAGCATACAGAGGCTTTTATGACGAGTCATTTCATTTTACACTTTTATAATAACAAATCATCTCTATAATGTTGATAATTATGTCACGACTTAAAACTAAGTTTACGAGTTGACACATTTGCTATAACTGCGAAAAGTCAGAGGTACCTACGTGCTTGGGATACGAACCCCTGACCATAAGTGTGGGTCAGCGTGCCAGAGTGCAAGCAACGTAAAACTTAGTCAAGACTCAAAACCTCTAAATTGTATAGACCCTGCATAGTTCCTTATCTTTCACACCTAGCGTCTAATTTACTACCTTACCTACTGAAATTTATGAGAGGGACGCACAAGCATTCAGGTTAAGAAAAAAAGAGATAAACACCAAGGGTCAGAAACTACGAACATGGGTAGACCATAGAGAATAGAGATCAACATTGACGCAGAGAAAAAACTGAACCCTTCGTTCAAAAGGCAAAGAAAATAGGTTATGTAAATAAAGTTGACCACATTTCAAAACTTTTGAAGACGTTTTATTAAAAAAACGGGGACTGGGTTGTGTTTGTTGAAGCTCTTTTTAGGGTTCCATACCAATTTGGTAAAAATGGAACCCTTATGGTGAGACTTTCTCCGTCCGTCCGTCCGTCCGTCTGTCACACTCGATTATTTCAGTAACTATTCAAGCTATCGACCTGAAATTTAGAATAGTTATAGATAATAGTGACGCGACGTCATAGCAATCGTAAAAATTTGAAAATTGTTTTTATTTTTATTTAAAAAGGGGGGAAAACCGGGTCGCCGAAATTTCAAAATGAGATAACAATATTGAGTGGGGTATCATATGAAAGGGCGTTACTTGTATATTCTAAAAGCATTTTTTATTTATTTTTATGCCTGATAGTTTTTGATTTATTGGGCAAACTGTCGAAAAAAATACCGTTCCCCCCCCCCCTTATCTCCGAAGTTTACCATTCGAAAAATCTGAAATAAATATGATCAATAGAAGTTAACGTATATTTTACAGGAAAAATAAAATCAACCCTCTAACTATTATACTTTTTTTGCTAATAACAATTAAATAAAAAAGTTAGGTTTGCGGTTTGCCAACAAAAGTACCTTTATGTAAATTAAACTCGTAAAATCATGAACAAATGTGATTCTTTTAATGTTTAACTTCTTTTATGGTATGGAACCCTCGGTGCGCGAGTCCGACTCGCACTTGGCCGGTTTTTTTTGATCCACCTCACAAATAAGGGACTTTACGGATGCGAAACGTTTTAACACCATAAAGACCTTGGCAATTAAAGACATGGAAAACTGAATATTTGTGAAAAATACAATACTTTGGTAATATTACCTAGATGTGCGAAGCTCACCAATCAACGGGGGATATGCTTAAATAAAACTAAATACACGCAAGAAGATTTTTCCGGGATAAAAAGTAATTCCAGGATATAAGCTATCTGCCCATTCTAAACTCCAGCCAAATCAGTTTAGTGGATGTGTTGTGATTGCGTAACAAACATCCAAACTTACAAACAGACAAACTTTCATTTTCATAATAAATAAATAATTTTGTATTGTCATCGGTCCTTGATAAGCGACCTAAGTTTCAATTTAATCCGTCGCTTTTAAGTGAGTTATAATCAAGCTCAAAGGTAGAGATAAAGATAATGAAACTCACCTAATACCTAATTTCAATACGTGTTAAAAATGGATTGCTGATGATGATGATGATGATACTCAGGTACTTAACGACTATTTATTCTCGCGGGTCTTGTCAACTCTGTGATTTAAAGAAGTCCCCACGCTAACAAATCTATGGTTTAAGTTTACCTCCAAATATTAAGAGGTGGTAATTACTAATTAATGTATTCAATTACGATCTACAAATTAAGTTACGATCGAGAGTCCGTCCGTTTCGCACTTTTTTGCGATTTTGTCATTCTTCGACGCACGTTTCGTCCCGACGACGCCGGGACATCCTCAGGAGATGTAGACTTTACAATGCGAAAGCGTAGAGTCCACTCTAAGAATTTAATGTGTCCTGCTAATAAGTAAACCTTTTTATTTGCAAATGAAGCATGGTTGTTAATTTTGTCAAAAGTATTTGACACTTTTTTTGCGATTTTGCTATCTAAACTTTATAGCTGAATCAATTTCACAAGGCGGTCCTCCAGACGAGGGGAATTGTTAGCGCGGAGAAATTAATGAACTTACGAAATTTAACCGTCTCGAATCCCGGCCCTCGGGCCACGGCTTTGGCTCAAGCGACACAAGTGACACACAACCAAGATGGTGCTGTTTAGACTTTGGAGCAATGACGAGCGACCTGACAAATAGCGATACTTCTCGTACGCGTGGTATACAAATGGAACAAAATCCTATACCTTTAAACGAGCAATTCTTGTATAAGTAAATATTTATATATAGTTATTATCTGGATCTCGGGAACGGCTCCAACAATTTTCATGAAATTTTGTATACAGGGGGTTTTGGGGGCGATAAATCGATCTAGCTAGGATTCATTTTTAGAAAATGTGGAATTTACCAAAAAAAAATATGACTACTGCTGCCATCAGTTGGCCACCGAGCGAAGCTCGGTCACCCAGATATTTCAAAAAATGTATGCAAACTGTCGATATTTTAACGCGAACTGATCACGTGACTGCAGATGCGTTGTGACAGTTCGCATACACTTGTTTGAATACAAACAGTTGTTGAATTTTTTTTAATTTGTTCCAATAGCTTCAAACACTGGATTTGGAGGGATTTACAGCTATTGGGACAAATACGAGTAAGAAAATGAGTATTTTCGACCACATTTTTTATGATATACATACATGCATATCCATAAGTGTTATACCATTGCAACCATTGTTATGGCTTGCAAAACCGATTGCTATATTGCAACCATTGTTATGGCTTGCAAAACCGATTGCTATAATCCTACGATGATGATGTAGCCTACTATTTTCTAAAAACCAGATAAAATTTGATTTTACGCGGCCGAGTGCTTCTGTTATATTCACGTCGCACCCACCAAAGTATTTGTTAAGAGTGAGCAGGACAAAAATAAAATCAGTGTATTTTCTTAACATTAATGTTCCTGTTAAAAATAGTTTAAGCTATGGGGCATATTAGCCCCGAGTTTCCCCCATAGCGGAGCGGAGCGGTGCTGTGTTTGAGTGCTCAATCAGATTTCATCATTTCAACATCTCCTCTCCCCTCCCTCAGTTTCAGAGATGTCAAAATGACGAATTCTGACTGGTTACTCAAACACAGCTTCGCTCCGTTCCGCTTCGGTGGAAACCGGGCCTTAGCTATACTCGTGGCTAGGCGACAAAGCCATGGCTCGGCGCGCAAGAGGCGGTGTGACGTAACCAACCAACTGGAATACTAAAATTAAATAAGTGAAATAAAATAAAATCTCCAAATGGGCCCACTTTCGTGACCCACTACGTCGCGGCGCATATTAACTGGCGATAATGCGACTAGTTCTGTGGTCCCGTTGTCTAGCCATCGTGCGTAGTCACGGCGTAGCTAGCGTACAGTTCAGCATCTGAAGTCTGAACCCATGTTATTAATGAACTTACGAAATGTAACCGTCTCGAATCCCTGCCCTCGAGCCACGGCTTTGGCGCAAGCGACACAGCCAAGATGGCTGTTTTGAGCAATAACGAGCAGGAGCTATTTCATTTCTACGATTGCTAACGGAACGTAATTCGAAAAATGTATGGGAATGGCATATCCGATCGACGAACTGCCCACGTGACTTATCATGAACTCACCGGCCACCATACCTTATCCTATTCTATTTCTGCAATTGCTAAAGGAACGAAATTCAAAAAAGTTATGGAAATGGCATATCCCATCGACGAACTGTCAACGTGGCTTATCGAACATGTATTAGCGGACGCTCGCGACTCCGCACGCGAGATAACGGGTTTTCACAAATCCAGCGGAAACCATGGTCTTTCCGGGATAAAAAAATAGCCTATGCGTTAGTCCAGGGTATAATCTATGTCCATTCTAATTTTCAGCCAAATCGGTTCAGTAGCTGCGACGTGAAGGGTTAATAAACATACACTCACACACAAACTTTCACCTTTGTTATATTAGTATGACAAGTGTCAATTTCATACATTTTTTTGGGCTTATTTTCAGCTCTTTCCCCCAAATTCAGATGTTTCAAGGTTAATAAACTCATAACTTTCAAATTTTTTTTATAGAATTAGGTGTTTGTCTGGCACAGATTATGCTGAACTAAAGCAATATCTGACAACTTAGGATCTAGATCGTAGAACTATAATAGGGTATTTGACTCCAATTTTTTTATTACTTTATTATAAAGTAGAATTAAAATAATGACGTGCACTGAAAGAACTAATTAACGGCATAGAAGGCCTATTTATGCGATTTTGACCGGCCTCTCAGTTGAAAACTATAGAGACAATTAGTTTCAAATTTGAACGTCATGTATTTTGGATCTTTAACCTCAAAACGTTAAGACGCAGAAACACGATTGGAAAAACTTTCCTCGATAGAAAGTTTTCCCAAAAGTTGCTCCAATCTTCTCATATTTATTCAGATTTATCGGAAACGATTCAACAGTTTTCTGTTCTTTTTTTTTTTTTGGGTCCTTATTGATGAGTACTCAAATCGACGTGAAGTTTTTTTGAAATCAGGACTATACATTATTCACAATACAATTAAAACCTATTCAAGTGAAAACTCATTATTCCGCCCCCAAATTACGTAAGTGATAAGCATATGGTTAACTCTTTCGGACGTTTGATGCATGTATATTGACATCATTGTCTTTCTGAAACGCCTCATAGGCGTTAGTCTGTCTTGCGCTAATGCGAGAGTCGGACGTGCGCGTGAATGTATATTTCGCAGCCGTAGATTTCTGATCGTAATATAGAAAGTTATTCCTTGGTCTGTGGCAATAACCGCTGAAATAACGCCCTCTATTAAGCGGCTGAATGGTTATATTATATACTGTCAAACACGCCATCTGTTAGTATGTCGCTGAACGATTATGTGCGCAGGAAACCCACGTGGTTTTGATATGTACTTTGATAATATTTTAATTTTATATGTTGTCATTTACCTATTTTATTAAAACTTCGGTTTATTATTTTATAAAAAAATGAGAAAATTAAGAAATATTATTTTTAATTATTATAAAAATTAAGAAATTTAGTTGGTCGAAGATCTATGAGTAAATACCTCGCTGCTCGCGATGCAATAAAAAGGGGAAACAGGACGTCGCCTGTTGCCCTGCAGGTTGAAGACGATAATTTATTATTATTATTACAAGCTTTTATTTAGTTTCACATGTCCCGATGTTTGTTTGTTTGCCAAATTGTTGTAACTAATCAAAAATCCACTTCATGGCTACCGATAAATCGGTAAATCGAGTGACAATGCGAAATTATAAAGACAATGCGACGACCTCCGTGGCGCAGTGGACGCACGCTCGGATTCGAATGGGAGGTCGCGGGTTCGATCCCGCCACGGGCCACTTTGGAATTTTATATTTTTAGGGTTCCATACCAAAATGGTAAAAATGGAACCCTTATGGTGAGACTTTCTCCGTCCGTCCGTCCGTCCGTCTGTCACACTCGATTATTTCAGTAACTATTCAAGCTATCGACTTGAAATTTAGAATAGTTATAGGAAATAGTGACCCGACGTCATAACAATCGTAAAAATTTAAAATTGTTTTTATTTTTATTTAAAAAGGGGTGAAAACCGGGTCGGCAAAATTTCAAAATGAGATAACAATATTGAGTGGGGTATCGTATGAAAGGGCGTTACTTGTGTACTCTAAAATTGATTTTTATTTATTTTTATGCTTGATAGTTTTTGATTTATTGGGCAAACTGGCGAAAAAATACCGTTCCCCCCCCCTTATCTCCGAAGATTACCAATCGAAAAATCTGAAATAATTATGATCAATAAAAATAAACGTATATTTTACAGGAAAAATAAAATCAACTCCGTAACTATTATACTTTTTTTGATAATAACAATAAACCGCCAAAAACAAAGTTACGTTTGCGGTTTGCCAACAAAAGTACCTATAATGTAAATTATACTCGTAAATTCATGAACAAAAGTGATTCTTTCAATGTTTTACTTCTTCTATGGTATGGAACCCTCGGTGCGCGAGTCCGACTCGCACTTGGCCGGTTTTTCTAAATTGGCTCAGGTTTGGTCTGGTGGGAGGCTTCGGCCGTGGCTAGTTACCACCCTACCAGCAAAGACGTACCGCCAAGCGATTTAGCGTTCCTGTACGATGCTGTGTAGAAACTGTTGGGGTGACTTTTCTTACCCCTTCCAAGTTAGTACGCTAACATCTTCGACAGCATCATCACTTACCATCAGGTGAGATCGCAGTCAAGTACTAACTTGTATAGCGTAAAAAAAAAACCGGCCAAGTGCGAGTCGGACTCGCGCACCGAGGGTTCCATACCATAAAAGAAGTAAAACATTGAAAGAATCACTTTTATTCATGAATTTACGAGTAAAATTTACATGTAGGTACTTTTGTTGGCAAACCGCAAACGTAACTTTGTTTTTGGCGGATTATTGTTATTATCAAAAAAAGTATATTAGTCAGTGATCTGATTTTATTTTTCCTGTAAAATATACATTAACTTCTATTGATCATAATTATTTCAGATTTTTCGATTGGTAAACTTCGGATATAAGGGGGGGGAACGGTATTTTTTTCGACAGTTTGCTCAATAAATCAAAAACTATCGGACATAAAAATAAATAAAAATCGGTTTTAGACTACACAAGTAACGCCCTTTCATATGATACCCCACTCAATATTGTTATCTCATTTTGAAAAATCGAAGCCCCGGTTTTCTCCCCTTTTTACTTAAATAAAAATAAAAATAATTTTCAAATTTTTACGATTGTTATGACGTCGCGTCACTATTACCTATAACTATTCCAAATTTCAAGTCGATAGCTTTGATAGTTACTGAAATAATCGAGTGTGACAGACGGACGGACGGACGGACGGACGGATGGAGAAAGTCTCACCATAAGGGTTCCATTTTTACCATTTTGGTATGGAACCCTAAAAATAAGGAAATCAGTAGGTACCTACGACGCGCCCCGGTCTGTCAAAATCGCTTGTGTTTATTCGATTCGTCTTCGTGGAGTGAAATTATATCTATATACCTACCAAATTTATTATTATTTGCACAATCAGCTTCAACTTCAATCACGTAGGTACCTACTTTTAAAGTATTGTATTCTTTCCGCGCCATCTATAGGCATTAGTGATAGTTTTTTTTACGTATTAATACCGCTTTCTGCCGTTGTGCTAGTGTTCGTACGTAAAAGTACCGAAATTCGCCGCATATTGCCAAACGGCGTGCTATATTGAAGACACGCCCCTTTTTCCGAAGTACTCGTAAAAACTGAAATGAGTTTTTTTCAATGTAAGGCCTTAAATCGATCAAATAACAAAAAAGTTATAAGCATTTAAAGATTTGTGATTAGACAGAGATAGCAACATGACATTGTGACGTCACACCGTACCAATGCCATAGTAGCTTCGTGCGGCTTCATACAAATTTTCGTTTTGCGAGAAAGGGATAGAAGATCCCCCCACTCCAAAGTTTAAACGCCTATAACTTTGTAAATCTTCGTTGGATTTTAATATTTCTTTCACTGCTCGTTATTATTTTTTTCCTAGTTTATAATAAAGTAATATTTTTTATCAAATTCAAAAGTAGTGTAAGACCCCATTAGTACAATATTTTATTCAATCGAGTATGGATATGTGACCGGCCAGGGAAATCAAATCCCATTAGTGATAGACAACTAGTTTATCAATAAAAAAGAAGATTGATTTAGGAGTTCCACATTTCCGAACTGCACGATAGCTGTGCAATAATAATGTAGTCTAGCCGAAATGGATATGAAATGAAAGATATGCCGGCTCTACACTCGCATCGCGCATCACTCGAACGTGAAGTGTTGGTGGTGATTTTAGTAAGATCAAGGCATGCGCGAATTACACTGCTCATCTGATCGCAGGAAAATTGCAGCAATTACCGCAAGGACACATCGCGTTACTTGAATAAATGTATGAAAATATACCAAGCATGCCACTGCACGCGGCGATTGCTGGTTATCAAAGTATCGATGAATAAGCCTTTGGAACGGGAAAACTAAAAGGTTCTTTGCAATAAATTACAAGGCTACATAGCTAAATGCGCTCGTTTCGCTCGCACTGGTCTATGGCGCCACTTCACCGATTGCATCTTCCCGTGATTTGTGTGTGCTACGATAAAATTTTATCGATCTAAAATCTAATTTTTTTATCTAATTTTATTTTTATCTTATTTTCTACATTAATTAGATGGTGAAAACAGACAGAAAATTTCCGCTTAGCTGTCGCTTGAGGAGTTGAGGGAGTCATTTGCGCGCGCGAATCCCAAGCGCGAAAATCAACCACGAACTCGGCCGCGAGTGTAGAGCCGCCTTTAATAAACGACAACAGAAACGATTTGGTATTATAAAAAGAAAGGACTATAAAAGTGATCTAAAGATAGTGTTATAGCTAGTGTTTGTTAATCCACGCCCACGTTGCAAATTATCAGGTTTCGAAAGCTAATTCATTGTTATTCCGCAGACATGTCGCGTCGCGCGTCGCGCCATAGTAAATAGCTCTGGTACGTATTGCTTGTTAGGTCCTAGGCTTCTAGGTACGGCTTGAGTCCTGACTAAAGGTCGAGCACGAGCCGAACACAATTCGTCTAGTGTGGACCGACTTACGAGCCTCGAACGAGCGCGCTGCGAGCATTTCGTCCGTGCTCGGCTGCGTTCCGCCTGTTATCAGTTTTTTGACGAACAAAAAGGGATTGAAGGACAGTGATCGTTGTAGGTTCGTTGTACGTCCACACTTGACGCCGCGTACGAAGCGAAACGGTTCCGCTCGTGCTCGGTCCGTGCTCGATTCGCCTAGCGTAGACCCACGAGATATAAATCTGAAACTCTGATAATGAAGGTCACGCACATTTGTACCTACTTACCCACCTAACGATAACTAAGTCGACGTAGTATATACATAGTTTGGCAATTCTATTTTTAAAGCCAATCGATCGATACTATTAAATATTAATAGAGCTTACACGAGTATGTAGATATAGAAGGTAGTAGGTACCTACTACCTACCTAGAAATGACAGATATCTTAAACAAAACTTTCTTTTATATTTGATTGAAAATCACCGAGTCCAACACTAAAGGCAATCGTCTAAGAAAAACCAAGGTACGTTAACTCCTAGCCTGACTAAAAATCCACAATATAGCAACAGACTTTCTAACTTCGATGCACAGTCTGTTCAAAGTTATTTGGGTAACGATTTCATCAGTCAGAATCCAAACGAAACGTCGCTAATACTTTTCCCAACTTTGGTCCAGGACCGCATTACAAATGGCGGATCGGAGCTTTTGCAATACCTACACCATAAAAGGCTGACCTTTTTAGTTTTATCCTGTCGTAGCTCACGAAGATATATATACCAGCCACGTCTCCCAAAGATTTTTGGCAAGATTACATTTTAATATTTGAACGGCCTTAGTGGACTGGGATCTCATGAGCGCCAGACTGACTAAATAATAAACATTGACGTCTAGTCTGTGTGATTATTTGATTTTAAACATACAATGTTATTATGGTTACAAAAAGTTTCAAATTAGACTAACCTTAATGTATTTTTAAGATTTTCAATCAAACCCATCATACTTATCCTCCTAATGCAAAACAGTAAAATTGGATCCTAGCCAAGATAATGTAGTAGATCCTGCCAACCAACGTTGGCTGGAAAATTGGAATAAGGAGTGTCGACGTTGCAATAGATTTAAATAGAAAGAAATGAAAGAAATGTATTTCATTTCATAAGATTATGCCACACATTACAAAACAATGTACTAAAACGATGCCTGAACTGAAGCTTCTCCCCCACCTGGAAAAAATATTTTAATGCTCAAGTGACAGAAGCACCAGTCAACGTTTTTCGTGTGTGGCACAACCCTAAAATTTAAAAAAAAAGTTTCAACTCAGCGTGGTCTCATGTGCTCCAGCCTCCATATAAGCATAGGAGCACACAGGGCTGTTTTGCAGTTGAAGACGAATCACCACAGCAACCTTAATCTAAGACAAAGATAATATCTTCACTCAACCACAATATCAGCCGTTTTATTTTTCATGAGTCTGGCAGAGACGAAATCCTTGTCTATAGTGAAACACAGAAATAAAATTAAGACCGTTTTCGGAGGCTGCCAAGATCCGAAAGATAAACTATTTTCCATTGGACGGATATTATCGTGTTTTGAGAGAAGTGGATGGTCTACTTACTTAGCAACTTCTCATGTTCGATGTTACTGTAAAAGCTGGCACGGCGGATAATCTCAAAATTTTTCACTTTAACTTATACTTGGTGGAAGAAAGAGCGCAAGGGTAAGGAATGTAAGTATTGTTTGAAGGTACTCATAAAAGCAGTTTTTTGAAGTGAAAACTTCTTAGGCGCATTTGGTATTTTTGATTTGAGATGGGAAAAAACCATTGAAATGGCGTCACTATTACAGTAATACCTCTTTTTGAGACGACACGTCTTTTTTTTTTAATTTCCACAAAGTATACTAAGAACCGCCAATATCATGCAACACACCTGCTCATAGTCAACAGACTGATTGCAAGATTTCCACCACAAAAAAAACCACTAATTTTTTTGTATCTTGGAAAAATTTTGCAATTTCGTAAAACGACAATACTTTTACGAAAATAAAAACTTTACCTAATACCAAGTTTAGAAATGTTAAAAATTGGGTTCACCACCCTTTTTGGCAAGGACAATCCAACAAGCGATATAGCAACCCACAAGAGTGTAAGACCCATCCAAGTTAGTATATCTAATAACTATCTTCATTTGCCACGTCAGTTACCTATGTGACATTTATAATCAGTAATAGATATTTCAACCACTCTGTCAAAATTGCTTATATTCGATTCGCATGGAATTTGACAGAGTGGGGCGCGTCATCGTGGATTGAAATATCTATACTGGTAAGTGAATTAAAAAAGACTTCATTCCATTTTGCTTGGAAGTTGTACCTGTTGGGAATTCTTACAATCTATCGTTTTACCAGCTTTAACAGTAACGTCGATAGGGAGTTAAGTGCTAAGTTTTCGGCACCCGCTTTGTTCGGTATCTCTTGTGTTCTTGATTAATTTTATTTTTAATTAAATGAAGGTTCTTTTTTAATCTTCATTAAAACAATTATTATGAAAGTTCTAATGTTACAAATACGAGAAGTTGGGTTAGATAACATTTTGAAAATACTATGTATTGTGGTATACCCGTATTTTGATCGATCGCCGTTTGTCTACAATAATATTGCAGTTTCTAGTAGAGTAATGTGTAGTAATAAGAACTACCTATATCTACTGCAGAGATGGGCGTTATCACAATAATTTAATTAGATTTCAATTAAGAATTGAAATCCGTCGCTATAGAAGATGGGCGAAATTTATAATACCTAAAAGTGATCGTTTTGGGATTGAAATCATTACAATCGTTAGTCACTGTGACCGTTTCTATACTTCGACTTTAAATTCTGGAAATGACTGGCAATCAGTGATAGAGGTCTTTGTCTAGCAGTGGACGTCCGGCGGCTGAAACGAACTTGACATATTGAGGGATGATTTCTTTCCTGACATATCCACACGGGATTTATCACTCATGCGCCCATGCTCCGAAATCTAAAAACTGTATAGTCAATGTGAGTATAAATGCAAACAAAGGTAAATGGAAACGCATTCAATAATTGCGTAGTTTTAATTAATATTAATTTCAGAGTGTAACGAAACGCATGATCTATGGTCTATTCAGACATTTTCAGACAATAGACTACAGATGCGTTTCGTTCATGTTTCGTTACACTCTGAAACTGATAATAATTAAAACTACGAAATTATTGATTGCGTTTCAATTTACCCTGTTTACATGTACCCACATTGACCCTATAAGGCAATAAATATAACCACTCATATACAGTGTGGCCGGAATCAAACTAGCGATAATTTAAGGAAGTGTTCCATGGCTCATTACAAGCAAAAAATTTCCTATAAAGGGGTAGTCGCCCCCTCATCCCCTCCCCGTGAGAGCCATTTCAGTTTTGGTTGCGTTTTTTGGGTATGTGCACACAAAATCAGGAATAACTTGAAAGTCTGTTGCTACACATGTTCTCAAATGGTCTTCGACTGGGTACAATATTTTCGATCGCTGGATACCAAATAATAATGTAAAACATTAAAATAAATCCAAAAAACGCAACCAAAATTGAAATGGCTCTCACGGGGTGGGGATGAGCCCCCCCCCCCCCTCTTTATAGGAATTTTTTTGCTTGTAATGAGCCATAGAACACTCCCTTAAATTATCGCTAGTTCGATCCCGGACACACTGTATACAGTTACGATATCTGACTAAGTATTTCCAAGTGAGGAAATACCTCCCTACCCATGCTAGAACTGTTGCCTGTTGGGCTGAGCTGAGACTCTGGAGTGGTCGGTGAGTGTACGGTGCGCGCGCGCAGCCCAGTTATGTAAATCAGGCATTGTTGCTACGCGCGATTAATTTCACTACTGACGGCTGACGCCCGACCTTGGGATCATTAAGCTGCGGCCAAACCTGCGCGACTGTGGCGCGGGACGCGGGACGCGATGCGGGAGCGTCTGCAACGCGAAACTCGCCTGCACACCTACGCGACTACGGCGCGAACCGTAAACTTCATTTGTTAATGAACAGTCACTGAAGACGCACGACTTTATCTGGTGTAACTACTAAATTGTTGTGCTAATGACATCCCCGTACCTAACACCAGAGTCTGACTTTGACGAGGATACATAGGATACTTTTTGTCCCGAAATGCATCATAGTTTCCCTGGAAGACGAAGTCAAAATGTGTAATTAATTATAATTCATTAAGGGGCCTGTGAACTACAATGTCTCCATTCATTCAAAATAATAAATCATTAGTAATTCGTGCATATTTGGATCATGTTGTGGTGTTATTCGGATTCATATAGTAATAATCTATTGTTAGCGTGCTGAAGATTTATGTTTAGTTTTCATTAATATTTTGCGTCACCGTGAAGTATTTAATATGTATAATTTTTGGAAAACAAACCTCTTTATGATTAATATTATTTTTTATGGAATTTGAAAATAGAAATGTAGTTAGTTCTGTCTGTGATTGAAAAAAGATATGTCGAAAAAAAATGTTACTAATTGAATTATTGATTTATGAAAAAATACAAAAAGATAAATAAGTGGAAAGAATCTTTTATTCACAATCCTGGACCTGTAAACGAAAAGGAATTTCAATAATTTGGAGAAGACTGGGAAGAATTGCTTACACTATGCTCCTGGCCATATTTGGAAATACTTCTTTAAAACGAAATAATAATCAATTTTGATCAAAATTTTTATGACTTTGGTCGAGTTCCGTAATACCAAAAATTTTGAACGAAAACTTGTAACTTTCTTTATTAACTGGTGTTTTTCTTTAGCTGGACAATAAAAACTGTGCTCCTGAACTAATGCGACGTGAGATAGTGTTGTTTTTATTACAAAAAAAATAAGTAGAAATCATGTCCTCTTTGAAATAAAAATAAGCAATACTAAATTCGTTTACATTTTCGTTTAACAAAAGTATTTCGGAACCAAATATGGCCAGGAGAGCATAGATTATGACTATATGAACCCGAATAGCACCACAACATGATCGAAAATTGCACGAATTACAAATGATTTTGGTATTACGTTTGTATGGGAGACACCGTGGGTCAGAAGTCTCTTAACGCGCTGCTGAAATTAAAACAATAACGCTGCACTAAAATTCATTCATTCTTTGTTTGTTGGAAAGGAAGTTATTTGAAGATTATTCCTGGTGTAGCCATTGTGGAATAAAATAGGTAACAATTATGTGAGTTATACTCACTTTTACAAAACACACGTCTGACCACTGGACGCGTACGTCCCGCTCTGCCGACGCGTACGTCCCGCATCGCGGTCGCGCAGGTGTGCAAGGCGCCATAAGAATACATGGGTAGCGTCCGCCGCGCGGTAGACGCTCCCGCTTCGCAGTCGCTTTGGTCGCGCAGGTTTGGCCGAAGCTTTAAGTGTAGCTTTATAGCGGGCTGCGATAAACGTACTGTTGTAGTGGGAGAGCCGACGGCGGGATTCGTTATGCCACGGAATACATAATAGTAGTAAACGATACCGAAGGCTCACTCTGCAAGATGATTTATTATACGAATAGAACTCCCAGCTCCGTGGAGGGGTGTTAGGTTATTTTCGTTACGGAATTTCTGGATTCGGTCTCCACGCTCAAGGCCCGCTAAAGATACACAAAAAACAGGATAAAATGTGTATTTTTAAAGGGGCTCTCATAGAAGAAACGTTGCCGTTTTACGGGTAATGGTACGGATAACGGAACCCTTCGTGTGAGAGTAGGAATCGCGCTTGGCCGTTTGTTTTATTCAACCCTGTGATAATCTTTTTTGCAGACCACAAGATGAAATAAAAAGACTGATTACACGTAATCAGTCTTTTTATTTCATCTTGTGGTTTTTAGGGCTCATTGATAAAAATATTATAACCGATCAGCAGTTAGATGACGTCTCACGTCACGCATGTATCTGAAGGCGGTTTTAATTTGTCAAAACTGTAAAATGGTGCTAATGTAAGCGACTGAGAGCGGGATATGCTGTCAGTGGTGCCGAAATGTACGACGCGCGACACCATATTTGAGAAATTTTTGGCTTCAACATACGTCACATCTTTCCCGTCCTCGAATAGCGTATTTCGTCATTGTCCTTCCGATAATTTTAATAGTGTCGCTGTCGGTGTTCAAAAGTGCTTTCTTTGTCACTTGACATAAAGTAAGAAATTCAGACTACAATGTTTATACTCCAAGTTTTAATTGGGTGCAGTTAAATGGCATTTAGAATCTTACTCCATTAATCCTCCTATATTTGCCCAAAATAATTTAAAATATTATAAAATGACTAGCAAGAGTAACTTTCAAAGCAAAATAATATTTATGTGAGAACCTTTGCTTGTATTTATATTTTTGGTATATACATATAATCCCACCAAAAACATTCTGTAAAAAACTAGCCAAAGTCAAAATGGAGCTGCTTGTTTATCTCTAAAAAGTACTGAAATCTAGACAAAGTCGTGCCAAGTCTAAGGTTCCTTATTGCGATTTCTTTATTATTATAGTTAATGTTGCGTGACTTGGCCGTTGAAGGGTACACAAGGGTTCAAACCAGGTGCTCCATGACACCATTGCACCAATCTGTCGCCAGAATTCATCGTCAATGAGTAGCGGTTCTTGGTCTTCAACGGCCAAGTCACACAACATTAACTATAATAATAAAGAAATCGCAGTAAGGAACCTTAGACTTGGCACGACTTTGTCTAGATTTCAGTACTTTTTAGAGATAAACAAGCAGCTCCATTTTGACTTTGGCTAGTTTTTTACAGAATGTTTTTGGTGGGATTTCACTTCTTTTTGTAGAAACTTCAAAATATTACAAAATATTTCTGTCCGTTTTTCTAGATACATTAAATGCATAAATAACTTTGTAATCTCATATAATTTATATGGAATTACAAAGTTATTAATGCAGTGATCACCAGGTACTCCAGATCTTCGATTATCCTAGTTTTTATAGTTTTCCCTTTATGTGGCCATTAAACCCTAACTCTGTACCAAATTTCAGCTCTCTGAGTTTATGGGAAGTACTAGTTCTATTTTGATGGTCATGAGTCAGTCAGTCAGTGTCGAAAATGCGAAACTTTGCTTTCGCATAACTTCGGAACTATATGACCTACATACTTGAAATTTTGGGTTTTAAGTATGTGATTATAGCTTACTGGATAGCGAAAATTTCAGCGTTCTGGTCTTATCCAGAGGTTCTCAAATAGGAGCCCGAAAATGCGGCGAAATGGTTCCTGTAAAGATGGTACGGCAGTTTTGCTTCGCGCTTTGACTTTGGCGGGGGCACTGCCGTGCCCCCTGATATGTATTTAATTTACCAAATGATAATTAAAAATGACATTTTACTGCACCGAATTAAAAGTCGGAGTGTAGGCTATCCGGCTGTCTGCATGTCAGATCTATCTTACTGACGTTAATCGCCACTAAGCTCTCACACTACGAACTTAGTATTACGAGGTTGCAGTGTCTATCAAAATATTTGTCCGCAAATCTGATATCTGTGCAAATACAATAAGCTCCCTTTTCGCGTGTACCTGTTATTGACTAGTTACGCAGTGTTAAATGGTTACAAGTACAATTTCTTAGAATTCAAGTTTAAATAGCGACGCTTTAATCACTTTAATGGCTTTAAGTAGGCGTCTAACTTTATAAGCTACTGGCTGTTGCACGTGGCTTTACCCGCCCGAATTTCGATTTTTACCATTATTTAATGAAGCTAAGTTAGACATTCAGCGCCACGTATTTTTTTAGGAGAACAATAATTCCCCCCGCTCCGTGGGGGGTGTTAGGTTATTATCGTTACGGAATTTCTGGATTCAGTCTCCACGCTCAAGGCCCGCTACGAGCGGGCTGGTCGGAGTGGGGGGATGTTAGGTTATTTTCGTTACGGAATTTCTGGATTCGGTCTCCACGCTCAAGGCCCGCGATAGAAGCTATACAATAGCTTAAATATTTTTTAACTCGGACCAACTGCTCCTGAGAAAACGCATTTAAACAAACTCTTCAGCTTTTTAATATTAGTAGACACGGTATGGATAGCTCGTTTCAGCTGATGGGCGTCCACAGCTGGACATAGGTCGCGTAGGATCTCCAACATGGAGAGGTTAGTAGTTGACCGCAATCTCACCTGATGGTAAGTGACAATACAGTTGAAGATATTGTGGTACTAACTTGGAAGGGGGTAAGCAACCCTTAAAGGTTTCTACTCAGCATCGCACTGGAACGCTTAATAGTTTGGCGCTAGGGGTTTGTGATGGGGTGGTAATAAGCCACGGCCGAAACCTCCCAGAGCAAATTTAGAAATTATGAAGTTCTAAAATGGCCCGTGGCGGGAATCGAACCCGCGTCCTCCCACTCAAATGAAAGAGGTCTTCGTCGGTTTTGTGCCTTTTAGATCCATAGCTCATTTGTCGCAATGATCTGGATTTCAATATTTTTTACATCAGTCGACTTTTCAGTTAGTGAAGTTTCTCTCATGACATCTCCGATGACCGCAACGGTATTTACTTTACCATAAAAAAAATAATAAAAAATGGAGCATTCTTTAAAATCAGCCAGTACGTACATTCATTCAATCACAATTCAATTAAACGTTGAAACGAAAAAAACGGTCAAGTGCGAATCCGACTCGTGCACTAAGTGTTCCGCACCACTATTTTCCAAGCAATAATTATTGCTTGGAAAATAGTGGCCATTGCTGTTAGCTGTACTAGAAACAAAAGCTTTTTTTATATGATGCAACTACGAATTTTCAACTTTCAGATTTTCCCTTATGCAGAGACTTCGGAGAAGGTAAAAACTTGATATATATAGATCAATGGAAAGTACGAGTACGTCACAAGTATTGAGTTTGCGAGCCGCAAAAATAATCTTTTAATAGGGTTGACTTCGAGACTTGAAATTTTCTTCTTTAGGTGTAGGTTCTTAGCCCTAAGGGACCATAGCTGTCTTGGTATTTGATATCAACTTCAACTAAATACCTTTAGAAAAAAAAGGGCCGTAAGTGAATAACAGACGGACATCAAAGCGGTCCTATAAGGGTTTCATTTTTATGATGAGGTAAGGAACCCTAAAAATCTACTACATTCATGACCCAGTTCTATAAAACCAGTCAAACGATGTAAAATAAAAGGTCAAAAGTCAATTATGATATTATTTAGTTATTTATTAAATACACTAACTTTAGACTTCGGTTTCACAAGTATTTTAGGTGCCCTAGATATAGAATTTAGAATGCACCGACTGGTGGAACGACCCTTCTTGCAAACAGAAGAGACAAAGAAGACAAAGAGAGATCAGAAGAAGCCCGCGTTCGTGTAATCCTTCATTTTTAACCTTTAACCGACTTCAAAAAAAGGAGGAGGTTCTCAATTCGTCGGAATCTTTTTTTTTTTCTATGTATGTTCCCCGATTACTCGAAGACGCGTGGACCGATTTGAAAAATTCTTTTTTTGTTTAAAAGGGTATAGTTTCCAGATGGTCCCATTTTAATCAGGTCAGGATCTGATGATGGGATCCTGGAGAAATCGAGGGAACTCTTCAAATTTTATATGGACACATGAAACTATTTGAGTATTATTAGAAAGAGTAATATTTCCCAAGTTGTTCTATGGTCATCAAGTCAGGATCTGATCATGGGATCTTGGTGAAATCGAGGGAACTCTTCAAATTTTGCTAGTATACTTAAAGCGAGTTGGGTATTTTTTATAGTTACTGGTGCATTTGCTAGCAGATTCTGATTTGATGACTAAAGTCATCAAGTCAGGGTCTGATGATGGGATCTTGGTGAATTTGAGGTATCTCTTCAGATTTTATGAACACACCTCAAGCAATTTGGATATTTTTACAACGCCTTGTGCATTTTATTGTTTTCCACTAAAAACTATAAAATAAAAATGGGAAATGCTTTCCAAAAAACCAACTTCAAACGCCACTACAAAGAGTGAAATAATTTTTATTTAAATTTTAGGTACCTACACCAATTCGAAGTCGGGCGATTGTCTATGACTTCGTCATTTCTTCGCACGTCAAGTAAGTAAGAAGGACTATTAGGGATTGTATGAAACATTTTTATAGGCTTTAAAATTTCAAAATGAGATAACAATATATAGATTGGGATATTATGAAAGAACTTTACTTGTGTATTCTAAAACCAATTTTTATTTATTTTGATGACTGATAGTTTTTGATTTATTGCCAAAAAATAATAGTACATAAGATGCAAACTGAACTGATGTGAAGCAGTGATAGCTCTGACCTCTGCCTCTCATAAGGAGGTCGCGGGTTCGAATCCTGGGCACGCACCTCTGACTTTTCCGAGTTATGTGCGTTTTTAGGAAACTAAACATCACTTGCTTAACGGTGAAGGAAAACATCGTGAGGAAAACTGTGCATGCCTGAGAGTTCACAAAAATGTTTTCGAAGGTGTGTGAAGCCCGCCAACCTGCACTTGGCTAGCGGGGTGGGCTTTGGCCAAGCTCCTCTCAGTCTGAGAGGAGACCCGTGCCCAGCAGTGGGACATAAAGAGGCGTTGAGAAGATAAAAACTAAATATGAGCCAAAAAGAGGTCGCGCGTCTTCCGGGGAATCCTCGCGCATTTTCAAGAATTATTCAATTGAAATAAAGTTCATTATGCTACGTAAAAGAAAGTGACTTCCATTCCATTTTACCACGGTGTAAAGTTGACCCTAAGCGATGTGGCTGTACAGGTAATATTTGACAAGGCCCTCTCCGTCGCCAAGCATGGCTACGGATTACTGTAACCTTACAGCGCTAAACCAGTTCTATATAAATAGCCGTGTAGCTATGCGCCGCTCACGACATAGATACGACCTCTTTCAAGGCTTCAGAGGGTTTTGTACACGCGGCCGCGGATAAACATTGCGCGCACGTCAGAGACTTGTATACTAAAGACAGGGCGAACAGCGCGAAAAAATGTCGCCAGTTTAAGGGAGCAAGAATGACTATTTTGCACCCCCCCGGCAGTAGTCAGTATAGGTAGATAGGTAAAGACCTATTTCTTTTTTATATTGCAGGCAAGGTGACCACAGACACACATAAAAAAAAAATAAAAAAAATATGTATTTCGCAGGAGTTTAGACCGATGTCGCTACATTTTCTTGTATGAAGAACGTTTACTTTAAATGTTCGGATGGGCCTATCTTGAATATTTTTATCTATTGCGTACGTGCTAACAACCGGGGTGATTAAATATTTATGTTGGTTGTTATATGTCGGTGTTTATGTTGTGCTTTGCAAAGCCTCAAGACATTGCAAAATCCTGAAAATCCTAAGCTTGAAACTGCATTGTTTCACAATAGATGGCGCCAGTTCTGCCTAAGAACTCAACATTACGAATCGAAATTTCATCGTGAAGGGATGTCGCTCGCATATAGCTCAGTTGGAAGAGCGCCCATCCGCGATAGTTGGGTGTAGCGGGTTCAAATCCCGCTGCGAGTGAAATTTTGATTCGTATTTAAATTTATTGCAAAATCCTATCCACAGGGGCCGTACCACCATCTCTTATAGCAGTAATGCTGCAGTATTGTTTTAACATTTTCATACAAACATAGTATGAGAATGTCAAAAAAATACTTCAGGGGTGCGATTCTCGAAAATAAAATTGTACATTGGCCAACCATCGATACGCAGCCATCACCAGCCAATTGGGGCCTTGGTTGCATAATGGATGCAAACATTAAACAATCAGCCACGAAGATGTAAGCTTGTCGCTGCTATAAGCATTTTTTTCAGAATCGCAGTAGTTGCATAAAACTCGACGGGTCAACAATTCGTCAAAATTGACTACAACAATTCGTCAAAATTGACTACAACAATTCGTCAAAATTGACTACAACAATTCGTCGAAATTGGCTACAACAATCCGTGAAAATTGACTACAACAATTCGTAAAAATTGACTACAACAATTCGTCAAAATTGACTACAACAATTCGTCGAAATTGGCTACAACAATCCGTGAAAATTGACTACAACAATTCGTAAAAATTGACTACAACAATTCGTCAAAATTGACTACAACAATTCGTCGAAATTGGCTACAACAATCCGTGAAAATTGACTACAACAATTCGTCAAAATTGACTACAACAATTCGTCAAAATTGACTACAACAATTCGTCGAAATTGGCTACAACAATCCGTGAAAATTGACTACAACAATTCGTCAAAATTGACTACAACAATTCGTCAAAATTGACTACAACAATTCGTCGAAATTGGCTACAACAATCCGTGAAAATTGACTACAACAATTCGTCAAAATTGACTACAACAATTCGTCAAAATTGACTACAACAATTCGTCAAAATTGACTACAACAATTCGTCGAAATTGGCTACAACAATCCGTGAAAATTGACTACAACAATTCGTCAAAATTGACTACAACAATTCGTCAAAATTGACTACAACAATTCGTCGAAATTGGCTACAACAATCCGTGAAAATTGACTACAACAATTCGTAAAAATTGACTACAACAATTCGTCAAAATTGACTACAACAATTCGTCGAAATTGGCTACAACAATCCGTGAAAATTGACTACAACAATTCGTAAAAATTGACTACAACAATTCGTCAAAATTGACTACAACAATTCGTCGAAATTGGCTACAACAATCCGTGAAAATTGACTACAACAATTCGTCAAAATTGACTACAGCAATTCGTCAAAATTGACTACAGCAATTCGTCAAAATTGACGATAACAGCCCCTCAAATATGTAAAAATTATTCAATGACAAAACATGGTTTTCGTTGGTTTTGATTGGTCAAAGCTAAGCTATTTTCCTATATATGGACACTGATACAATTCTTTAATGATTTATACATTTTTAAGCAATATGGGGGGGTTGTCACTTGTCAGATTCATATTATGACAATCACAGATCAGTGAATTAAGTATAATGGCAACATTGCCACAACAAACAAATATGTTTGTGTTACATGTGTGTGTGTGTACACTGTAGGATAACATGTAGACTACTTATCCCGGAAAAATCCACTCGCGACTGGTGAAAACAGTACGCAGGCAAAAGCTAGTAGTTGTATCACAAATCTTGACAAAATCTAAAGGAATATTTGGTGATTAGATTTTTAAATTGCGCGATTGGATGTCTCTCCTACTTCTATGATGATTTTCGTGATAAATTTTGTATATTATTAATTATTATAACATGAAGAGACAGAGATCAATATATTTTTTGTCCGACTGTACTTGTAATATCTCAAATCTCACGACAGATCGTGTAAATTGGTTTATGCCATGTCCCGCCATCGCTCGGAACATACTCTTACCATTAACAGTAGGGGTATTCACTAGTGTCACTTCAATATTGAAGCTTCAGTTGGATGAATTCTCACCAATGCAATGCACCACAAAATCATTTTGCTGTACTCGCAATGTTGTATGAATCTGTATGAAAATATACATCCCTACAAGAAACCCGCAAGAATCCCGGATGGTGTCCAATCGGATGGCGTAAAATTGAATGTAAGTACTTTAAAACGCAACATGGTCGGTATCACATTCATGTGAAATTAAATTTACTTAGCGCGATAATGTCGAGCATTGTATGTACTATGTCGAAGCACATTTGATTTTACACTCTAGGTATAATACGAGTATATCGATACATTTAAAGTTATTTTTTTTTGTGTTAATCTTTTCATTTTACCTATTTCATAATTTACTTCACTCACACACTGATGTAAACAGTACGTGATTCTCCTAGCCGCTACTGAATCGCAAGTGTGAACGAATCCTTAAAAGTATTTAAGGTCACCGCTCCCTTAGTTCACCGTGTAAACTGTAAACGTTACAAATTATTAATAACCCGACCGAGTGTTGAAAGAGTGAATTCTTTTCGATATTAATAATATCTGATGGCTATATTTGAACAAGATGTTTCACAATTAACAGTGTAGCTTTGTACATTCCAATTTAACCGATTTTTATACAAGGAGGTTATAAAAATAATACCTAATGCACAATGAATACCCGGATCGGCATGAGACTAAAACAAACTTTACTACAATAATGATTGCTAGCTGACCATTGGTTTTCCATTGTGGATATAAAAAAAATTGCTTACTAGTCACGACCTACCAAATATGCACCAAAATTTTCATACAAATCGGTCGAGCCGTTTCGAAGGAATTTCGTTACAAACAATAATAACCTAGTGAAACAGATAATTTCTAAAAAGGATTCAAATTTCCTCTCGTTATTTACTACATAATACATATGTGAGTATGACATGACAGTAATGTTACGCTATTCGCAATCAGTGCGTTACTCAATAAGGAAATATAGTGAGCTTCCAGTTCAAAAATAAAACAAAACTATAAAATATTGGACAAGTGCGGTACCCACTCGTCTTTAAACGCAAAGTTTTTAATAATAACAAGTAGATGCATATATACGTTAATCGCTAAATTCTCTCATAAGCCTACGATGTATAAATAGCCTCCTATTTGCGAAAAACTAAATTTTGAATTTCACGGGCTTCTTGGGCCGACACCCCTTAAATAAGGTCCGTCAGTTTGATTTATGAACTGCAATTGTAATGTATAGGTTACATACAACTTACCAAATGCAGTGTCACGGGTCAATGCTACTACATTGTTCTTACCAAAAATCTGTGCTAAGCCACCAGTGTGTCCTGCATGTGGTTACTACCATCACTTAACTATCGTACAGTAGGAAAAGAGCTAGAATTAATTTCAAAAGGAAAACGTTCATACACGAAGTACTTAACTACAGGAAAATGGTTCTAGGATGAACTCACAGATTAAAAAATGCGCGGTCATCATTAACAGAATTTAATTACGAGTACTTAGGAATTCATTCTTTTTAGGGTTCCGTACATTAATTAAGAAAATTAACCTTATCGGTAGTCCATTTCGTTGTCCGTCTCGTCACGACTTATGGCCCTTTAGTCAGGAACGGGTAGAGCTATTTATTTGAAATTGATCTCGAATACTGAGGTCTATGGTCCCTTCGGGCTTCAAGGTGTAAAATTTCAGGCCTCTAACGTCCAAAATTAATAACCTATACTTTTCAGTTTTGTCCTACTAGAGATAGAAAATTGACATTTGTATGGAGCTTATCAAAATGTTCATCTCGGATAGGGCCACTCTTTATATTTATTGATTGGATAGGTTATTGATTTTAGCAAATAAATTAATAGCATGTTTCAGTAACAAAATCGGAAAGTTTTGCTATAAGTAAACCGCTATAAACTTGATCCTCCTGATGGTCTGCGGGACGCGAGGCGGGAGCCGCTCAACCAACCAGCTAGTTTATCGCTGTCCACCGGTGGCCATGCCGTATCGTTATAGCCAATCGCATCACCCGCCCTGCATCCCGCAAACTACCAGGAAAAGTTTATAGCGGTTTACCTATAGACTAACAAGCGCGTTTCTGAACTGTATGGTAGCATCACTGTGATCAAGAAAACCGAGTATGTAATTCTAATTGGTTTAGCTTTGTTTAATGCTCACATATCAACAACTGGCTAATTTATAATATTTCAACGCACGCTTTGCGTCACAGATTAAGGCAACGACGCGTCCAAAATTTTGAGGTGACCCCAAAGTACACAAGATGTTAATTTTTTAGTGATATTAATTGTAAGCTTATTTTATGTGGCAGAGTAATTAGTCAGTGTTATTAATTGTAAGCTAATTTTAGGTTGCAGATGTATTTTTTTCTTTATTTTTTTAAAAGCTTTTATTTAACTTGCAATGAATGTTTGTTCGGGTGGAATCTTACAACTCGTTTTGAAGCAAAATCAGCTATTGGGCCGAAATTTTGTAATACACGTTTAGTTTGAATGATTATACATAGTTAGCTGTGTGACGTCATTTTAAATCCAACATGGAGGAACATCCAAGATGGTGGAGTATACACTATACACTCTTACAATATGGGTATCAAATGAAAGGGTTCGCCGAGAAGATTACCCATAAAATTTGATGTATAAAAGATTGCTTATAAAAATATTTTTTGAATAACTTCGGAATTACACGCTATAAACAAAGAGCACATACAAATATAACACTTACGCCTTAATGTCGAAACACACTTGCGTAATTTACTTTGGGCTCGATTTTGAATATTTTATTTCATATTCCTTGTAAATTTACAGGTGAAATGATATAATTACAGGGGAAGACAAAGCCAAAAAAGAAATGTTCAGTCATTCGCAATAGATAGACAAACCACTTGCTACTAATTCTTTTTTAACCGAAGATTCAACCGTTACTAATTTTTCAACATCAGTTCAACGTTTTTTTTCGATTTTTAAGAGCTCAGCAGATTTTGTAACGCATTCAGAATGTAACCAAATTAGATCCTCTAATCGCCAATAAAGACCACTGTAGTTTGAACCCATAACATCTAGATTTTTAAGGTGGGTATAGTTAATTGTAACAAAAACCTTCAGCCTTCAAGGATAACTAACCAAAGATAAATTGATTTTTCGAAGTTTTAAGCCCATTAGTATACCTGCATAAATTTATAATTTTCTGAAGAAAAAATCTGTGAAATCGTAGGTATAGCATAACCCGCGCTCTACACTACTCGCGAAGTTGACCGAATTTGACCGAAGCGAGCAGTGTGGAGGGGCACTTCATCTAACTTCGCCAAGTTTTCTTAGTACTTCGGTAAACTTTCGGAGTACTTCGCCGAGGAACTTTGCTAGTAGTGTAGGGGCGGCGTACGGCTTTGCATACCTACTTTTTTAGAGCAAATAATAAGGAGGCAGTCATGACGTAAGGATCCGAGACATGGTTTTCGACCCCGAGACCTCCAAAAGTTATCAAAATTGTGCTTTCGACACTGAAACGTAGCATAGCAAAGCACACGTCTAGTAGACAAACACCCTCGGAGCCTTCATTAACTTTTAACAAGAGTTCCCATAACAGCGTTACCCTCTGACCGACCCTATAACCGCATGGGTTGAGGTGCTCGAAATGTCAACCGGGGCGTAACCTATATTTGACATGACATTACCCTGGAAGGGCGTTGACCTTTGACACCGGCGCGGCGACCTTATAGGTCATTCAGTGAAACGCCATCTGATTGTTTATAGTACCTACCTAATCATAATATCAATAACTAGGTAGGTGCGATTACTTTTAATGAGAGTCGGAAATGTCGGAATCGCGTATAGAATTCCGTGCTGTTAAAAATAGCAATAGCGAGTACTATATATTAAACTAAAATCTAATGAATATCTAAAAATAAATATGGATAATTCTCATGTTATAGGTGAAAGTATTACCTACTCTCTTCTTCATTGAAAAAATTAATTGTCATTCTTTTCCATGACAAAATCTCATACTTTAGTAAGGAACAGGCTAAACTAATTGCAATATCTCGCTGCACGCGGGACATAAAATGGTGATTCAGAAAGGCTGTCGCGCTCTCTGTCGGTCTTACCAGCTTTACAGCAGGCCTGCCGGACAACAGCCGGCGTCCTATTCCCAAATTTAATGCACTGTGTGCAGCGAAATATTGCAACCAGTACTGGTCATGACTGGCCATTAAAAAGGTGCCTATTCACTAATCAGCAATAGTGTGATAATGAATGTAATTCCTGCTAAAACGCTAATACAAGGCGCGCCGCGCGCGTAACGCGGGTCAATGAACTGTGCAAGAACTGATAAATCGACGTTGCATTTATTATGTACAAAACAATAGCGCTAATTTGGTCGCGTATACGTAATACACAAATCTTTTTTCAGGGTTCAGTACTACAAGTGACACACAAAATAAGACCGTTAAGGATTGACCATTACTTTTTACATGACTGCCCAAAAAAGGTGTGTAATGTTTTTAGGATTCATGTGTACATAACTTCCGAACGGCTGAATTTATTTATTTATTTTTATTTTCGTGAGAATCCTTACATCATTCCGAATTTCCGAGTAACAAATCCTATATTTTTTTTGGAAAAAGTCGTTTTATAACTGCACGGCAGTTGTGTTATTTAATTTTTAAATATTTTACTCCTTATGGTTGTGACTGTCCACTATTTGGCCAATCTGTCCGTCACTTGCAGTCTTTCTTTCTCAGAATAGTTAAAGCCTATCAACTTGAAATTGATAACAAATACTTAAGTCGATGGCCGATAGGTCTAAAGATGGCAATTCTTTAAATCAATTCGATCATTTTTATTCTTAACAATAACACATATGTCCAAATCTCTTTAGCTGTTCAGAAGCTTTGGTGGATGCAATAAAGAAACACACATACATGCATTGCATACATACGTAAATGAACGTAGAAACATTACACTTTTTTTTTGGGCAGTAGTGTAAAACCTAATTCCAAAAAATTTGTATTTATATTGACTCACCACTACCATTTTTTTCTACAATTTTTTAACAAACTATAGTTATTGATACTACATGCTGCAGGTGTGGCATTATTTTTTTTAAAACACATCAGCCTTGGTTCATCTGTATTATAGAATACCTTATTAGTTGAAAATATAGAACCCAATCTAACTACATAGATATACATGCCTGTGGCATGTTACAAAGTAACTAATAGTTACAGTTAAACAGGGAATTCATACTCCATTACATAAATAATGGAATCAAGGTCAGTCTTCAAGCAACATTACGAGTATGTCTGAATACTGATCTACCTCCACCTATCATTAACTACTTCAACACATATTTTGAAATATCCAATTTGTCTAGATCAGCAGCTGCTAGATCATGAAACAATAATGCCTATTCGGGTTTATTTTAACCGTGAATTGAACTTATGTTGCATTGGCATGAAACATGTTAAAAACTCAGTTTTCAGTCAATGTGTCAATATAAAAACTGTTGTCATCAGTAAATTTAACTAAGGGCTAACGAATATTGCAGAGGCACGGCAAGGGATTTCAAATTTTTACCAAAGTACATTCAAACTTATATTGGTATAGAAATACAACATATGGACATAGATTGCCCTGCTTCAAAATTATGTCCCAGCATCGACAGGAATCGTATGGTATTATTTTGTATGTGTAAAAATACATCTCATAGCTTGTAGGAGAAAAAAGATGATAAAGGTGGTAAGACTATGAAATTTTGGCAGGCCCCTCACCACCAGAGGAAGAGGTTTTATCAGGGTTGTGTTGTGAGACATATCCAAAGAGTTGGGGAGGTTTGCCAGTTTCGAACAGGGCAAATTCGTGGAGATTGGCAATAATTTTTCCTTAGGCATTTGTGTCATTTGTATTAAGTCAAGCAGTTTTTCCCATGTCTTTCCCAAAAAGGAATAGATAACACAATATTTTTTTAACCAGTCAAAAAAGTTTCATTAATTATTCACCAGGTGGTAAGCACTTCATTTTGCCCACTACATTAGTCGAGTAATGATTTTCAGTTTTCACACAACATGACCAAAGTAATTCTATGTAGGTTTTTGATTTTCATCACAGTACCTGACCCTTCTTGCTGTCACAGGTAAAGAATGGGTTAGGATTTGTGGCTTTGATTTATCATCTCGTGAAAGTCATTCAGGGGACCCCCATTTCTCTATAGTGTTACTATAGTTGTAAGAATATAAAAAGTCCATTTCGGCATATGTAATTTTAACAAGACTTGTAATGAACCATACGACTTGCTACTCGATACTCACGATGAATCAAGTCAAGTTTGTATGGTGTTTTATCAGAATATTTTGATAATATTCTGGAATGAAGTATGATAGGAGTAAGAAGAAGGAGTAAAATAAGAATCTCAGATATCAGTGAAAGAACCAGGGTAACAGACATATTAAGCAGAATAGACCAACTAATGTGGAGGTGGACCGGACATACGAGTATCTATGCTCTGGGATCCTCAAGGAAAATAAGTACCCTAGTGACCCAATGGTACCCACGCAGGAGCACAGACACTGGAAGGGGCTGGAGGAGGCCTTTGCCGAGAAGCAACTAGTGCTAAGGGATATACTATAATTAATATACTATAACAAGTTATCACATCATGTATCTGAAATTTCATTTAAAAAATTAAAAGGGTTTGTCAAACATAAACTCACTAAGGCTTACTACAATATTAAGGACTATATTAGCAACACAAGCCCTTGGATTTGATCGATAATAAATTGCTCTGGTGTTACCAGTCTATTTAGTATTTATACTTGTTGTTATGGTGATAACATAAAAAATACCTGGCTGAGTTTGTTGTGGGCATCTTCTCAGCGGCAGGGCGCATTGGTGAACCCTCTTAAAGTAACTTTTGAGTTGTGAATAGTTATCACAATTAAAATAACCATGTAAAATGAAATGACTTGTCATAAGAACCTCTGTATGTTAAGCCTATACAAAATAAAAAAAATTCTATTCTATTCTATTCCGAACTAGAAAAAATTTAGCTATTTTATTTGGCTATATTCTTGTTGAAACATTTTCTTAGGTACATATCAAATGCCAAGTGCCCATGTGCGACAGGGCTACATTTGATTCAATTCTGGGTTTATAGCTGACCACTGTGCCAAATGGCCACAACAGTTATGTGTGCTTGCAGATAGTTGGCATTTTAATGACCATACTTAACCTAGAAAAGGACAGTACATTATTTTATACACAATAATTAATTTACCTATTGTTGTTTTGCCATTGAGATAACAACCTTTTCTCAGACCTACTGAATGTACCCAGATTTCATAAAAATAGGTCCAGCTGTTTCGGAGGAGTTTGTGACACTGAGATGAGAATTTTATTTATTAGATGGCAACCAAAATCAAGAGACTCAACTCAGGATTTGGCATATCTACTATATAAAAACAAGTCGGGTTTTCCTTCCTGACGCTATAACTCCAGAACGGATGAACCGATTTCCACGGTTTTGCATTTGTTGGAAAGGTCTCAGGCTCCGTGAGGTTTATAGCAAAGAAAATTCAGGAAAAATTTCAACAGAAAAGCGGGAAAATCTTTTTAGGGGGAAAGCCATCTGGTGGCGAAACGGAGTTTGCCGGGTTTGCTAGTTTTCTTATATTTTTGTTTCTTTTATACAAATTTCAGTGTTTTAAAAATCCTATGGTAAGTTGGTAACCATGTCTTTTTCAAAGATAAAAGAGTAGCCTATGTGTTAATGCAGGATATAAACTACAAGTATCTCAATTCCCAGTTAATCTATTGAGGAGTATTGGTAGACACTCATAGAGATAGAGAACTTCAATAAATGAATATAATTGAATAATAATTATAATAGTTAAATTAATCATTAAATCTTATAAGATGCATGAGCAGCTTTGAATTTTTAATCCGTATTAGTCTTATGTAAGTACTACTAAAATGATGTTTTATTCTATTCTCTAATACATGAAATAGTTTTTTTTTACTAGCAAAAACATAACAAGTCTGTAATTAAAGCGGTAGATCCAATCACCTGTCCATTACTTTGAACATGTGTGAAATTAACACCTTTTGACTCTGCCATAGTAAAATTATGCAATGGAACGGTGAAATTTTTTTCTATTATAATGCATATTTGACTATAGAAACAACAAAGACATGTATATGCAGAGAAAGTAACCAGCGTTAGCAAACAAGCAACTTTCTTCCACACCTAACACTAATAGTTGACATTGATTGCCCCAAGGCTAGCTAAAATACACACACAGTACTGAATGATGCTATCTCCAGGCTTCTAATTGTTTATCAGATACCAACTATCTACCTACATATAGTGTGAGTAGCTATAAATATAGTGGACTATTTGAACTGTTGCTATGCAAGATATCAGGTGTCTACATAGCTATACTCTATAGCTAAACACACATCAACTGTTGCCTTTTGAGACCACTACACTGTAGTCACAAGGCACCCAGACAATATTCATCATACGAGCATGTAACATTGTTTGATCGCTTTCCTGAATGTTTACAATTGTAAATCTGGGCTGGAATTGATTATCTCGCGACGTATCTCGCGTTCTAACCTCAAACGCGTAGAAGTGGCGATACGACATACAGGTTATACTGGCGCTAGTAGAAACTATTAATGTGACGGCAGCGGACTTCGAATGCGCGCTGGCGGCCGCTGAAGGCTTACAGACGAGAGACTTACCAGGGCTCGGCCGGGATGGAGGGCACTTATTCACAAATCACTTTGCACACAAAAAGGATACATGCTAGGTCCAAGTTAAAACCGTCCTTCACGTATCGTTTCCGGCGCTTGCTGACGATGCCCTTGATGGGGTTGGTCATCTTGATGTTGGAGATGGAGTTGGCCATGGCTGGGGGCGCGCGCCGCGGCAGCAGCTCGGCCGCCGCGCCCTTAGCGGGCCCGCCCGCGCCGGGCACCCAACGCTTCTCGGGTGCCTTTCGCTCGCGGCGCCGGCAGCTCACGCAAATACCCATAAACCCTCCGGCGCTCGCATGGGGCCGGCGGAGCGCGAGCGGACGCCGCGGCCGTCCGATCAGCTCGCGCCCGCCATGCTCCGCGCTCCCCGGGCACTCCGCGCCGCGGACACCAGTCACACATGCATGCTCCGCGCCCGCCACCGAGCGCGCGCCGCCGGGCTCCGCTGCGATGTCGCGCCGAGCTGCAGCCACCACAGGCACCAGCACCACACACCGCGGCCGCGAACGAGAGCCTGTCGCTACGCGAGCGATGCACAAGATCTCTCTTCTATCTCGCGCGAATGGCGTCCATCCTTCGTTCGCACTCGATCCTTGAACACGACCGACGAGAAACAGTTGCACAAGCACAAGAAAGAAAGATGGTTATGAATTGATAGCCAAAATTGGGGACGCCGTCCCGTTCGCACACAAAATGTACGCGTTCATCGAACAGAGATAGAACACAACCTTAATTTCAGTGATGGCTTAGCTGCTGGCTCTCTTTGTTCACTGACGTTTACGATTTTCCACGCAAGGTAGCGCTGCCGTACCTTCATATACCGCCACTTTTTAAAATGTTACCATTAAATCATAAAAACTGTATTTTATTTAACAGTACTCTAACTTTGAATAGCTTTGATATTTTTAAAATCTTCGTGAATGTTAAAACATGATTAATTAGCCTACTTTTGACGTAATACTTCAAAATAAAAATACATGTTGCTTAGGTGGGAAAATAGATGGCGTTAGTTGCAAAGTAATGACAGAAACGTTCCGATTCACGGCAAGTTACTACATCACTTGTATGTCTTACTTTTTAAATAAATTAAATTAAATCATGTAAAAATTAAATACAAATAAAATTAAATACATATAATATAAAATTAAATACATCAATCATCATCAATCAATCAATACATATAATAAATCTGTTGTTTGTCTGTTTGTCTGTCTGTTTGTACGGGCTAATCTTTGGAACGGCTGGACCGATTCCAATGAAATTTTGTGTGGTGGTAGCCTATGTCCCTGGTCAACATATAGGATACTTTTCATCCTGGTAAAATAAAGAGTTCCCGTGGGATAGTTAAAAAACTGCAATTAATTTAACAGCTTTGTAAACAACAACTAATGAACTTAATTTAGTAAAATTGGTTATGCTGATACCTTATGTTGCCTTTTTAACAAAATATATATATAGTAAAACTTATTAATCCAATCGAGTTCCCGCGGGAAAGAAAACATTACAAAAACAGTTAGCAGGCGTCTTTCAAGTGACGGATTTTAATTACATTTTATGATCCTACTTTATATATATGCCCCGTCAACATTTAAGATACTTTTCATCCTGAAAAATTTGAGAGCACCCGTGGGATGTTTAAAAAAACCTATAGCTACTTATCTCCGTAGCACAATCAAAACGGGGTCGAAATATCGACAGTTTAAATCGTCCTTTTGATCGTGCAACTAGGTATAACTATACAAGATAACCCGTACGTAGCAGGAACGGGTTGCTACGTACACAGTAGCGCATCAGAATGCTTAATTACAATATCTGGGCGTTGGTATCATCTCAGAATAAGATAAGTTTGGTTAGTATAGATATTACAATCCACGATGACATGCCCCACTCTATCTTACTCCATGCGAATTGAGTAACATAAGCGATTTCGACAGAGTGTATAAGTAGAGGAAGACCAAAGAAGATATAGGTAAATTGTGTAAAAGAAGATAGCACGTTGACAGGAGAGATTGGAAGAAGACTCCTTTACGGGTCCATCGAACCCAAGGACCACTCATTTTGTACGGGAAATCTTGGGAAAAATTAAGAAATTCCACGGGAAACATTTTTGTATAAAAAAAACGAACTGCACGCGGGCGGAGCCGCGGGCAACAGCTAGTATAATATAAATATCAATAAAAATGACCGGCACCTATATTGTATTCTTACTATTTTAAAAATTTATTTGTCTATAGTCTAAGAGCTGAAGACTAGAAACATGGTTTCTTTTGTGATTGATACCTCATTGCACCGTATTGTCACATTTTAGAAAAATTAGGTACGGTCTGCTATAAAATAGATCATGTAGTTGCCTCCCAATCGATGAAAATTCTCTTTGCTGTCTAGGAAGAAAAAATGGATCAACTTTAATATAGGTACACCCATGGACTTAATAATGGGTAAGTACCTACCACGTAGGTACACCTAAGCATGATGACAGAAATCTAGGTCCACTCATGGTCCACTCCCTGATAAACTTCGATTTAAATCTTTGCTTGGAAGTGTATAAAACACAGATTTTTTCTTTCAAGTAACTTTCGTATCTCAAAAAAATCACAACCAGCTAGGTAGGTACTTATAAACCTACTGAATATGGGCGTGCTAATTCACAAAGTTATAAATCATGAGCTTGCGTGGATAATGTTTCGGTCGGACGATGCAGACAGCCTGTTGCCACCCGACCTGCGCACGCGCATTGAATTACACTACAAAGCATAAAATACGCATGTGTGTACCTATGTTATTATAGGTATTAGTACCTACCTACCTAACCTGCCTAGATATACATGGACGAGCAACGTAGATATATCTACTGGTATTACCTATCTTCTACAATAAGCGTATGTCAGTAATACCACGACATAATGTAGGTACCTACTTATTTACCTATTCCATCAGCATAATATAATATTACTGCTTAATGCTTACTAGGTATAGTATAGGCCATTTAGATCTCTCTGTCGCACATTCGGGCTTTAGTCTTTACGACAGACCTGGCGAGCAACAGGCACCGTCTCGTTCCACAATTTATTGCATCGTGAGTAGGGAGATACTGTGCTGGGTATGATAATTTTATGTAAAAGACAGAGATAAGTACTGTGTAGTTGTAGCGGGTAGCGTTTTTAGGGTTCCTTATCCAAAGGTAATTTATCTGCGAATTTATCAGTCACCCTCACTCAATTAGATACGAGTATCTTAAGAGGCTACTGACCCACGATGTCTCCCATACAAACGTAATACCAAAAATCAAAATCATTTGTAATTCATGTAAATTTCGATCATGTTGTGGTGTTATTCGGGTTCATATACCTAGTAGCACAGAACACTATTACTCCTGGCGGAGCCTAGTAGTAATCACGGGTTAGTATGTATTATCTATGGTAGTAATCTATGCTCCTGGCCATATCTGGTTCCGAAATACTTGTTAAACGAAATTGTAAACGAATTTAGTTTAGCTTATTTTTATGTCAAAGACGACATGTTTTCTGCTTATTTGTTTTGTAATAAAAACAACACCATCTCACGTCGCATTAGTTCAGGAGCACAGTTTTTATTGTCCAGATAAAGAAAAACACCAGTTAATAAAGAAAGTTACAAGTTTTCATTCATAATTTTTGGTATTACGGAACTCGACCAAAGTTATATGATCAAAATTGATTATTATTTCGTTTTAAAGAAGTATTTCCAAACCAAATATTGCCAGGAGCATAGATTATTACTATATGAATCCGAATAACACCACAACATGATCCAAATATGAACGAATTACTAATGATTTGGTTTTTTGAATGAATGGATACATTGTAGTTCACAGGCCCCTAGGTATGTCACAGGAAGTTCCTAATAAAAATTAGTAACGTTTCACCCCCATGCTTCGGGGAGTAGGTACGTTAAAACTTAAATCCTATTGTTACAACGACGTCTGATCTCTCTCCGGTCGCGTCGTTCCACTATCAGTGAGAGCGAGGAAATAGAGAGTGCCTTTGTTTTCCCATCCGGCTCCCGGAATAGGCCTAAAACAGATTTTCAGACAACCGATATCCTCGGTAGGTTAGGTAATGTATCGCTCCACCGCTGCCGTGATCACGAAGTTGTCTAAAACTTAACTTAATTTTTCTAAAACTTAATTATATCGTAAGTTACCTACTAAGTAGTCACAGCCAATAAAAAATGCTTAATACTATAGGTACTTACCGGAATTAATACCAAATTAAACATGTACCTTTAATGTACTCGTATATTTTATAATACGAGTATGTACCTACATCAAACAAAATTGGAGGAAATTACTTATTTTTTTTTTGTAGATAAATATCTGTTAAACAATATAAAGAAATATCCTATACTGATTAAACGTTATTATTTATTAATTAATCATGTAAATACTTAACAACTTCCTTAAAGCAGCATTGCTATAATTAAATCGATAGAAATCAAACTGATGAAAACATTAGAATACCTACTCGACCACACCTATTTCCTAACAATATTTTAAATGTTTCATACTGTTGTTTCATACATTTAAAAATATTTTTAGGAAATAGGTATGATAATAAACTATGTATTTTTGTTTAATTTTTTACACCCAACTTCAAAATCGTTTAGACTTAAATAAAGATTGCTTATATGTATATCCTGGAATGGAATAAAACACGTCTTATCCCGGAAATTTTTCAAGAAATCTTGTTAGATGTATGACGATAATCTGCCCCTATATAAGTGCTCGTAATTGTTCCATTTTTACAATCGTTTTTTTTGGTAAAAATCGGTTATCGAATACCCTACCAGCAAAGACGTACCGCCAAGCGATTTAGCGTTCCGGTGCGATGCTGTGTAGAAACCGTTGCTTTACTTTCCTCTTCCAAGTTAGTAAGTTAACATCTTCGGCTGTATCATCACTTACCATCAGGTGAGATTGCAGTCAAGTACTAACTTGTAGTGTAAAAAAAACCTACACAAGTTTCGCCCTTTCATATGATACCCCTAACCCAATATTGTTATCTCATTTTGAAATTTTGACGATTCGGTTTTTAAGTAAATTTTTAAATCATCCATCATTACCTATCTTCAACTACTCCAAATTTCATGTCGATATATTTAGTACTTAGTTACTAAAATAAAGGGTCGTCAGTAAAGGTGTAATGAAACGACAGCTGCCATTGTAGAACTCATTTATTATTTTACTACCTACATGTTCATGACATCTTTCCCATAAACAAAAAAATAAAAAAAAAGCAAAACCACCACCAAAATTATACAAACAAAATTACTTATATACTATACCTACTTCTAAAGTATAGGTATAAAACTTACCAACTAACAATACAAACAATACACTTTATTTTTTCCTGAAAAATGAAGCTATTTGTTTACGAGCCCTATTCGCAGCCGTTCGAGCCTGTTTCTCCCCCGGTGGAGCAGGCGAGGCGCTCGCGGACCTGGAACTGCTACCCTCGCTATCTCCCTCAGCACCGACCGCCTCGTTGTCCGTGACGTGCCCCTCCGCGTCCCCGTACACGCTCATGTGATCCGCGTCATCATCACCTTCCTCCTTCTCACTCGAAGAAGCAGGAGGTGACTGGCTAGCCGCCGGAGCAGATTCAGCTCGGAGGAGATGACGCCGATTGCGTCTATATTTTCTACCTGAACCGTCTACAACAAAATACGATCGAGGCTGTGGTGCGCGCGCGTGCACCGTCATACGACGCCTAACGTTCCCGTCGTCCACTATTACTTTATCGCCGGCCTTTAGTTCTGGCAAATCGCGGGACGTCCTATCGTAATAGTGTTTAGCGCGATTACGATTTCGACTTATAGCCACGAAATCCGGAGTAATATCCCTTTCCGGTAGCAACTTATCGTTGCTAATGGGGAGTTTAGTGTTTAATCGTCTCCCCATCAGCAACTGTGCCGGTGAACTAACTCCATCACGAGGAGTCGATCGGAAATTCAATAGTCCTAGGTAAAAATCGGTGCCGGTCATTATTGACTTTTTTATTATATTTTTCACAGTTTGCACTGCTCTTTCACTTTGGCCGTTTGCCTGTGGATAATTTGGTGATGTAGTAGTGTGCTTGAAACACCAATCTACACTGAACTGGCGGAATTCTTTAGATTTATAAGCAGGACCTCCATCAGTGATCAGTTCCGAAACTAATCCATGCCTCGCGAACTGCTCTTTAATAGCATTAATTACCGCTCTCGATCCCGCATTAGGTATAGGACTCACTTCTATGAAGTTAGAGAAGTAGTCCACGAGTATTAGAAAGTATTTTTTACGAAAGATAAATATATCGGAACCAACTTTGCTCCAGGGTAGATGGGGAACTGCATGAGGAATCATTGACTCTCTAGCTGGCCTAGCTGCGTGCTCGGCGCACGCGGCGCACGAGCGCACCTTTTGTTCCACGTCGCGCGACATACCGCTCCAAAACATAACATCGCGCGCACGCCTTTTACACCGGTCGATACCGAGATGACCCTCGTGTACGCGCTCCAGCATTTCGCCACGCAATTTCCGTGGTATGAACACCAAATTGTCCTTTAATAAAACACCTTCTATATACTCAAATGACGTTCTGTATGGCCAATGCGCACGAACTAAAGGATCCAAGTCAAATCTGTAACGCGGCCATCCATGTAAAATATAATCTATTAAAATTCTACATTCCGGATCCGTACCTGTCGCGTCCCTAACACTTTGTATTTTACTGTCACTAAATTGTACATTATTTATAACAAAGCACGCCTGAGCTTCGATTTCTGCTGAGACTTTATCTTGCATAGGCTCCTTAAGTGCGGCTCTCGACAACGTGTCAGCAAGGTACATGTATTTTCCCGGCTTATAAGTCACGTTAAAATCATAACATTGAATGCGAAGCATCATTCGTTGTAATCTTGCCGGAACAGAGTCTAAATTTTTTTTGAAAAGCGATTCCAGTGGCTTATGATCCGTTTCTATGGTCACGTCTGTTCTGCCGTACACGTATTGATGAAACCTTTCTAATGCAAACACTATCGCCATCATTTCCTTCTCTATCTGAGCATATCGGGACTGTACGGTGTTGAGAGTTACGGACGCGAATTCTACCGGGCGACCAGCTTGCAGAACCGCTGCGCCGAGAGCGAAGCTACTCGCGTCCACCTGCAGCACCACCCGCTCCGTGCTGGAGTACAGAGCGAGCACGGGCGCGCGGCACAGCGCAGCCTTCAGCGCCGATACCACACTCTCGTGATTGCTGTCCCAGCACCATTCAGTGCCTTTTCTGAGTAAGCTTCTAAGGGGATTAACAATATTAGCGTAATCAGGAATGAACTTAGACAAATAATTTGTCATACCTAAAAATCTCTCTAGCGACGCTCTGTCCTTCGGGCTGGGCATGTCTCTGATTGCACGTAATTTACTCGCATCTATCTGCATACCGTTCTCACTAAACGTGTGACCTAAGTATGTGACTTGTCGTACACGAAACTCGCATTTTTCTTTATTATTTTTCTTTATGCCTACTTCGCGAGCCCTATCTAGTAACATTTTTAATCGAGTGTCGTGTTCTTCTAAGGTACGCCCATGGACTATAATGTCATCAATAAACGATTCAACTCCGTCTAAATCCTCTAAGATTTGCCGAATATTAGCATGGAATACTTCACTAGCACAGTTCACGCCATACGGAAGCCGCAAGAACTGATAACGACCAAATGGAGTCCCAAAAGTACACAAATCAGCACTTTCATCGTCAAGCTCAACCATCCAAAACCCTGAGCGCGCATCTAACTTGCTAAAGTACTTGGCGCCGTGCAGCGCGGCGGCTATCTCGCTGAGCGTGGGCAGCGGGTAGTGCGCGCGGCGGATGGCGCGGTTGAGCGGCCGCGGGTCGAGGCACACACGCACACTACCGTCTTTTTTCGCTGGAAGCACTATGGCGTTTACCCAGGGAGTTGGATGTGATACTTTTCTTATTATACCCATGTTTTCCATTTTTTCAAGTTCACTTTTTAGTTTACCCCTTATGCCTATTGGTATTTTTCGAACGGGACATATCGACGGACAGACATCTTTATCTACTATAATTTTATATTTTCCGGGCAATTTACCTACACCGCGAAATAGGTCATCATAATAATCGATATTCACAGAAAAAATCCGCTTAATTAAGCCTATCCTCTCACAAGTATCTTTGCCGAGAATACTTTGACAGTCATCCTTCGATATAACGAAAGTAATAACGTATTTAGTTTGTTTATATAACCAAGACATTTCCAACGATCCCATAATTGGCAGATAATTCCCGCAAAATGACTGAGCTTTTACTTCGCATGGGTTTAAATCCTGTGCTGAATACCCTAAATTCGTAAGCGTCCTAAATGATAATACGTTCAAATCTGACCCCGAATCTAATTTAAATATTTCGGACATACCATTTTTACACAACAACAATGTTTCGAACCACTTACTGTCTTTATTCCTGTTGTTATCGTTTAAGGAAGATACATAAAACAGATCATCGCTGCATTCCTCACTCACTTCAAACACTTTTCTCGCTTTAACCGGACAAAATTTACGAAAATGCCCTCTGCGATTACACAAAAAACACTTAGCCGATTTTGCGGGGCAATGGTTAATGTCATTGTGCTCAAGGCCACAAGAAACACAGCACATCACGTCACTTTTCGTCGCCCGAGCATCGAACGGACGACCCGTCCGCGGCGCATCGCTCCGCACGCCGCGCGCGAAGCTGCTGCCAACCGCGGGCCGTGCGCACGCGCCGCCGCCCGCTGCCCGCGCCCGTGCGCGCGCTCCGAACAGCGCATCCACCGCGACCGACGCGCCGCCGCCGCTCGAACTCGACGCTTGTACACCTTCGATCTGCTTACTTTCGGCGAGCGATATTTCGTTTGCGTGACATATCTTCATGGCCTTTTCTAGGGTTAGGTCATCGGTTCTTAGCAGCCTGTCTCGAACTGTACTGTCCGAAACGCCGCACACGATACGATCTCTTATCAACCCATCTTCTAGATGCTCGAACTCACAATGCTGGCTCAGTAAACGTAACGCCGTGACGTACGTATCGATATTCTCTCCGGCTTCTTGATTACGTGTGAAAAATCGAAATCTGGCCATGGTCGTATTGTGTTTCGTTCCAAAATATTCGTTGAATTTCGCCACCAAAACGTCAATGTCATCCTGATTTTCGTCCTTCACGAATTTGAAAGTTGAATAAATATCGTAGCCATCGGGTCCGATGAGATTAATTAGAAGACTCGCCTGTACATCTTTAGTTTCCTTGTGCACCCCTGACGCCTTCAGGAACACATTAAACTGCTTGTACCACTTGCGCCACGCGTCCGCCCGACTGGCCGGCCCGCCTTCCAGCACCAGGTCCGCTGGGGGCCGTGCGTGCTCCATTTGTTGTGAATAAACAAATACGACGCGGACACGTTTTATTCTACGAAGAAATTAACACAATCCGCCACAATTATCGTAATTTATCAATTATTTTTCCGGCACCGCTGTCACCATGTAATGAAACGACAGCTGCCATTGTAGAACTGATTTATTATTTTACTACCTACATGTTCATGACACACACATACAGACAGATGACAGAAAAACAAACAAATGGATCTTACAAGGGTTTCGTATTTTTTGAGGTAAGTACCCTAAAAACAATAAAATATTTAAAATATTGAAGGATATTCCAAACGTGCCGTTTTCATATTAGATAATGGTAAGGAACCCTACGTACGCAAGTTGAACTCGCACTTGGCCGGTTTTTGTCTTTTGTAACTTTGAATTCAGGTAGGTATTAGCCTACATTTAAATATAGATCCTCCATAATGCACCCCACTTAGTATCTTATCTAAGTCTGTGTTAGGACTAACATTTATCAGTTGCCATTTATCAATCGAGCAATGATAACATAGCACATATTATGAATCAGTTAACATAGCAACGGCATACAGTCTACCTTTATATCAGTGGTGGAAAAGGTGGGTAAATAAATAAGTACTTACTTGTAACATTATGTAAAATAGGAAATTTGTACAAGGGCTACCGCATACTGGTCGTATTTCTATAGCAACACGTTTGCTATAGAATATATAATATATAATAAAATGCTCATTGGTTCAAAAGTTGCGGCATTAAAGAGTGACAAAGATCCATCCATCGACCATCCATACTTACAAACTTTCGCGTTTATAACATTAATATCAATCAATCAATCAATCATTCTAATTAAAATAGGACTAACTAGATCCCAAACCAATAAATAAATAAAAAATTCAACTTCAAAAATGACAAAAAAAGCAATCGGCAATGCATTGGAATAATGAAACAAGTACATAATAGAAAATAAAATTATAATTAACTAAAACAAAATATTATACTTTCTAGTCTCTTCAGGTTTAACAAACTATATTATGAGCTGAAAACTGAATTAAATTTGTAAGCAGGCGCGATCCATTTTTATCTTTCTATTACTGATTACTAACCTCAAGGTATGGGCATCCGAACGATTAGCGCCAACTGTCAAAATACTATCGCGTGGCCTTATACTGTTGGTACTGTGTCAGTGACACCCATAAACTGCCGTGCTATTCTGCAAAACTGAACTGTTGTTCTTTTGAGAAAATAAAGCTCTTTAAACCGAAAACAGCGACGAGCGTACATCTCTGCATCCATGAATTTGTCAGTTGTAATAGAGTACAATTTTGCATGCCATATTCGGATTGGCAGCTGTCTGGCAGCTATTTCATTTTGTAGAATAGCACAGCTGGCGACATTTTTTCGCGCGGTTCGCCCTGTCTAGAGTAGATGTCTATTCTTTCTATTAATTCCTAACTTGTGGACGGAGCGGTCGGTGCGCGAGTCTCACTCGCACTTGACCGGTTTTTTGGTTAGAATAAAAACCCATAATCCTTTAACAAAAGCGTTTAATCACAGTCGTAACTTATTTTCGTACATGGTCAATATCCTATCAACCTCCACCGCCCGTTCCCTCAGTGTTGCCATCTCCTCTTCGCTCAAAATGGTAGTTTTTCTCCCTGCGTTCTTTATCAGGAAATATTGTATGAACAGCCTTAGACTTTCCCTGAACATGTGCAGTTTGGGGGGTTTTGATATTCTGTGGAACACTTCTAGTGAAGCCTGGAGATCCGCGTTCATGGTTATTGCCAGTAAAATTTGTCGCATGAATCGAACTGTCGTTATGTTTAAATCCGAGAATTGGATTATCTGAAAGAGGCATACACAATTTTTTATTTTTTTAAGCAAAAGAAAGAGCATTAGATTCATACGCCTGTTTTCAGATGTAGCTAGTCCTACATCTGCATTGCAATGTCGCTATGTCAAGTAATGTCGCCAGCTACAGTTTAAATAGATAACACAGAATAACAATAGAATATAATAGAACTACAATATAGAAAATGAGAAAATACAACACAGAAAATGATTTAAATAAATAGCGACTGTAGCACTAACACAATAAAATGCAATTTAGTTCTCAACAGCGCCTTATACCTACGACTTTATTAACCTAAATGTTGTCCACTATTTCTATCGCGATACTTCGTATCAGCCTAACTGTTCAACGCGGCAATGCAGCCAGTATTCTTGGCACCATTCGATGCGGGCAAGTCTTGTATAGTCATTAGAAGAAACTGGTGATAAGTTATTGTAACATTTCAATAAAGAACTAATAAAAAAAGGTAAGTTGAACCTATTACCTTTAAAACTGAAAGCGGTAGTCCTTTTCCAATGATGAGGTGTATCAGAAACTGTGCTAAATTCGTCATCCCCTGCTTAGAGAGTGAATCCAAGTCTTTTATCTTGTCCCACACTGAATATTGTATTGATAACTGGAACAAAAGTACATTATAGGTGTAAGTACAAACTTTCGGACAGCTAAATAGATACTCAAACTCCTTCTTTCTATCTTTTACCGCTACCCACTTGTAAAAACTTGTCATTAGCTGTAAGATAATTAGATGTAAGACTAGTCTTCAAGATTTAGCTGTAAGTTTTTCATTATAAATAAAATAAAATAAATAAAATATTATTTCATTTAGAGAAATAAACTAGCCTAACCGTGATATCGACAAACCTCATATCATTTTTATTATTCCCAGTTCAATGATATTGATCCAGCTGTTTTTAGGGATGTCACTTAAAATTTATGGTACATTTTTAAACTTTCTATAGTTCCCTCAGGATATGAACTACACTTCTAATGATATTTTTTCTCCTGCTGCCTGCCCCTTGAGTCCCAGGTGTTGGAGCATCTCATATATTACCTGGTACTTCTTGTCAAAGTCGCACAGCTTCTGCGCCAACACCGCGTAGTACGGGTTGTACGTGTTCTCCTGCAAGCAGCACGCCAGCAGCACGTGGACCACTTCCCTCTCCTGCTGCCCCTTGAGTCCCAGGTGTTGGAGCATCTCATATATTACCTGGTACTTCCTGTCAAAGTCGCACAGCTTCTGCGCCAACACCGCGTAGTACGGGTTGTACGTGTTCTCCTGCAAGCAGCACGCCAGCAGCACGTGGACCACTTCCCTCTCCTGCTGCCCCTTGAGTCCCAGGTGTTGGAGCATCTCATATATTACCTGGTACTTCCTGTCAAAGTCGCACAGCTTCTGCGCCAACACCGCGTAGTACGGGTTGTACGTGTTCTCCTGCAAGCAGCACGCCAGCAGCACGTGGACCACTTCCCTCTTCTGCTGCCCCTTGAGTCCCAGGTGTTGGAGCATCTTATATATTACCTGGTACTTCCTGTCAAAGTCGCACAGCTTCTGCGCCAACACCGCGTAGTACGGGTTGTACGTGTTCTCCTGCAAGCAGCACGCCAGCAGCACGTGGACCACTTCCCTCTCCTGCTGCCCCTTGAGTCCCAGGTGTTGAAGCATCTCATATATTACCTGGTACTTCCTGTCAAAGTCGCACAGCTTCTGCGCCAACACCGCGTAGTACGGGTTGTACGTAGGGCATGTAAACTCGGAACAATTTCCAACTCCGGAATTGGGTCCGATGTTGGGCCTCAACTCCGGAATTCCGGAGCTGGTTCCGGTTTTGATACAATAAAATAAAAAAATATATTTTATTTATTTTCTCAAGGAAGGTAATAATATAATACTCTAGCAATCAACAATCTTCATTCTTTGATACTTTTATGCAAGTTCTTAGCCAGTTTTGAACTCAAAAATGTTTGTTGTTGGTCCAGTTTTCGCAACATAAATTTCAGCGCAATATTTGCTGTAATCAATGTAGCATCACGTCTGCATAACGCAAGTACAGTGCGTTTTACAACGTCCAAACTATTGTGAATATCCTTTAATGTTTGAACTTCAGTTTTAGTGAAAGATATATCTAATTTAATATCCATCAGGAGTTTAAAAATATTTTCTAGTCTTTTATTTTTAGGAATGAGCCAATCATATCCGACATACTCAACCATCTTGTTGTGCAGTCAAGTTGCAAGTGTCTATTTTAAGGGATAACTTCGTGCAAGATTTCTTATTTTTTCAATAACTCCTTTATAGAGAACAGGGTTAGCTTGTATCCTCGAAATTTCAAATCACTTATTTAAACCGCTTTCCTCAAAGTCGCCTGCGTCATCATCGCCGTAAGAGTTTGCCGTTGGAATTTACGTGAATAGCACAACACGTGTCATGTTGTCTATGGTTTGTTAAACATTGCTGTTTTAATAAGCAAAACTATACTTTGTAAAATATAGGATTAGTCCTGTCACCTGTACCAGATGTCATTTGCTTAGTACCGCTCTAGTACCGTCTCACTCTAGTGCTTAGCTATTGCTATACACCTCTCATCTTATGACAGCTGTCGCCGCAATCGAACTAAGTTTTTAGGACTATAAATTAAGAATATTTTGCGACAAATCGTTACTGGATGAAAAAAATATTCAGTTAAGAATGATCCAGTACGACACAGTATATTTAATTATGTTTTAAATGATCTCAGTAAAGATGACTGAGTGATCATCACCGAGATTCAGAAAAGGGTCTAGCCAGGTTACCATAGTGATATTATAAATGTTCTTTAAATAGAGATATGCCATTAAAAAGTGCTGTGTGACGTAACTGTTAACTGTGAAGGCGCAAAAGCACTAATATTCTTACTTTTAAACGAAAAAATATTCCGATGCTGGCTCCGGAACTGCGCTTCAACTCCGGAACTGAAACATCGGAATATTTGCTCCGAAGTTCCGGAGTTACGAAACTCCGGAATTCCGGAATTCATGCCCTAGACTTGTACGTGTTCTCCTGCAAGCAGCACGCCAGCAGCACGTGGACCACTTCCCTCTCCTGCTGCCCCTTGAGTCCCAGGTGTTGGAGCATCTCATATATTACCTGGTACTTCCTGTCAAAGTCGCACAGCTTCTGCGCCAACACCGCGTAGTACGGGTTGTACGTGTTCTCCTGCAAGCAGCACGCCAGCAGCACGTGGACAACTTCCCTCTCCTGCCGCCCCTTGAGTCCCAGGTGTTGGAGCATCTCATATATTACCTGGTACTTCCTGTCAAAGTCGCACAGCTTCTGCGCCAACACCGCGTAGTACGGGTTGTACGTGTTCTCCTGCAAGCAGCACGCCAGCAGCACGTGGACCACTTCCCTCTCCTGCTGCCCCTTGAGTCCCAGGTGTTGAAGCTTCTCAAAGGCATCCATGTAATCCTGGAAAATGTTACCTGCATGGTTATCAATAAACAGGTACGGTTTTGAGATGTAATATGAATAAAACTTAGAAGTTTAATTTGTAATCGGTAAGATCCTGTACATAGATTTACGTATCGCGAAGCTGAAGTGACACTTAGCTCGATGAATCGACGTGCGTTGGGGACCCAAAGTGCTGGAATGGCAACCCCGCACGGGAAAGCGCAGGCCTCCGACCATATGGATTGATGACTATAAAGGGTTCGCGGGAAGGATAGGTACAAGTGGCGCAGGACTGTGTGGGCTGGAAATTATTGCTGGAGGCCGTTGTTCAGCAGTGGAAATCGAAATGAAGACCGTGTATCCCACCGGCTGCGCCACAAAAATGTAAAACAAATTGCGTTCAATAGGGAGTATGATGATTACCTCAGCGGCCATAATGACGCAGAATATGCTCCGGCGCACGTCCGTGTTCATGCGCTGCCGCCGCGCCAGCTCTAGCAGCTTCTGATTGGTGGACGGCGGCGCCACTGTCTGTGTGTCCGTCTGCTCCTGCGCGCGGCCGCCCTCCCACGCAGAACCCACGACCCACCACTTGCCTCGCTCGTGAGCTGGAATTTATTTGCACTCAGTGAACCACAAAATAAAATTAAGTATTTCATAGATTTTACATTAAAATCTTTTTATTAATCAATCTCTTACTCTCTAACTATAATGACGGACTCAATTAATAATATTATGTATTCTAAAACACGTGGGTTCATATGGTACTGGTGATTAGGAAACTGGATCTCGTTTAACTCACTCACTCTAACATCAGCGTTTACAATATTCTGTCCTTTTCATAACCATCCTCTATCACTATAACCACAGAGAAGTACATATTTCAAAACTGAGGGTTGTACTCGTAGGGCATCCTATAAGAAACAACTGGGCGATTGTGGAAGAAAAAAGTCATCATCGCTATCGAAATCGTAAACAAATTCCTGAAAAAATTACATAATAGATTTTGTGAATCAACAAACCGCAATTAGAATTTGTTTGCGATCACTACAGCGATGAACGGTACGTTTTCCTTACACAATTACCCTTCCTGAGCCTGTAGACAAAGTGGGATTCTAATAGCGATGTTGCGAATAGAAAAGTCCAAAATGTACGGGATTGACGTTAGCTAACGCTGTGGAATAGCATAAGCTAACGTCAATCCCATACATTTTTGGCATTCTATATCGTTGAATAAAGCGATATCGCTTATAGAATGACACTTTGTCTAGGCCTTCTGGTATCTCGCTCTAAAATACGCATTTACCACGTACGTGCTGTGCCTGTAGACAAAGTGACAATCTATAGTTATTAGCGAAGTTGCGAATAGAAAAGTCCAATATGTATGGCATTGACATTTATAGCTTACGCTACAGCATAGCGTTAGCTAACGACTTCTTCACAAATATCCTCTTAAATTTTCAATATAAGATCTTACATTTTAACAAGTCTTCGAGCCTGATATTAAGTGTGGTGACGTAGTTCCCGCGTCGCACGACGCCGCGACACGCCTTCTTCAGTTGTTCCACATAAGAGGGGTCGTAGTTGGGGATCTTGTTCAGGTTGTTATTTTTCACAGCCAGCAAAACTTCCAGGAGGAACTTTATACGAGATCTAGAAAAAAAATTGCACCTATTTTATAAAAAAAAATATTGAAAATCAGTAGATATGGTAGTGAAGTAGTGGCTGAAGTGGACTCATAAGCCACACATATCTTTTCATAAGATTGCTGTATAATAGTTTCTGTGATGGGTGGATGTTAACAATTGGAGGAACACATCATGAGGAAACCTGAATATATACGAGCTCTCTGTGGTGTTCACAAAGGTGTGTGAAGAAATCACGCATATGGCTAGGTTCTAGTGCCTAGTATAGAGCATGTAGAGACCATGAAGAGCGCAGTGCAGTGCATCGTTTGACAAAGCTCTGTGTCACACGAGTCTTCCAAGTTTCTGATACGTACCGCTAAGGTGTGGAACACCCTTCCAGCTTCTGTGTTCCCAGCCAAGTACAACCTGGGTGCCTTCAAGAGAAGAGTGAATAGGCATTTTCCATCAGATATGATTGTAGTCAAGCGCAAGCCTAACTATCTATAATAATAAAAAAAAAAATTGCATCACAAAAAAAGTTCATATTTTATAAAATAGAGGCAATTGTTGGAGCCACCATGTCTCCTGCTTAGTTGAGCCTTGAGATTGGCCACTGTGCCCTCACCCGCTGTCGGCAGCCGGCGTCACGCCCGCGATCTTCGCCTGCGTGTCGTGTATGAACGCCTTCAGCTTAGCGGGCTCCTCCTTGCGCAGCACGCCCCCTACGTTCCGTAACGCAGTCAGCACGCAGTCGATGTTCTTCTCGCTCAGATCCTCTACCAGACGGGTGAGGATGTCGTACAGTAACGACGCGTGGTAGATCTAGAAGGCAGAATGTTCGTTTATGAATAGGTAACCTTGTAACACAACAGCTAATGTCTGCGAAATAAGCACACTTACTCACAGAGACAAACACAATCTGACAATGTTTTTTAAAACGCTAGATTTAAAATAAAGATTATTCGTAAATTTATTCATATTCTTCTCAGCAACCCTTTAATTTCATCCCATATTAAGGGAGTTTACAAAAAACAACTAAATCCGCCATCTTAGCTTGTCCGCCATATTGGATTTCGTCACGTCACTTAGCTAACCATGCACTGTCAACCAAACTTATCAAAAATTTTAGATGAGGAATTGCATTGCAATTGTGTAATTATATTATTTGTAAGTTTTGACTTTAAGATATTTGTACAAACATTGAAGCTTGGTACAAAATATGTGCCACTAAAATATGGACAGGGATTCTATCATGTGTTTGAGTCCTACACCTGGTATATCTCACCTTGAAGCTGTATAGAAGAGCCAAGCATGCAACCAGGTTGTCCAACGTTTTATCTTCTACTGGCTGTGGCGACTGCATCATAGAGTCAAATTTACGTGATAACTCCTCCAGGAAATGGGCACCTGGAATTAAAAATAATATAAATTGATAGCATTTTTCTCAAAATTTACGTGGTACATCTGGTAGGTAATCATGAAAATTGGCAAGTAGCTGTAGCTAATCTTATAGTACAAAATCTATTATGAATTTCAAAAAGGTCAAAGATTATGAATTTGTGTTTATGTCAAGAAATAAAAAAGGTTGTTTAAAAAAAAGTAAGGTAAGGGGGATTTAGAGGAGGGTTATGATGGCACATGAACCCTGGATGTCCATTAAATCGTAGTCTTCAAACCAGAGGTGTGTATAAGCAATACAACTACTTTTCAGGAGACGTACAAGAGAAGCCCGCGAAATGTATATTTACTTCTTTGATCTGTGTAAAACTTGGTAACTTTTACCCCTAATTTGCCGCTTGTACACCCCGTAAGAAAAAGCTGGATTTGGTTCCACCCTTGAGTAGTATATATTGTTGACTGAGTTATAATGTACAGACACTAACTATTCATACAATATAGGCAAAGGATTAGCAACATACCTACTTCTGAGCCAACATTAGCATGTAGCACTGATATAAGCGCAGCATGCTCAGCAAGCATTCTATCTGGAGTGAGGGACACCCCCACCGTGGCATCCAACCACAGTTGAGTAAGGGCACTGTTGACGGAATTCCTACTATTGTTAGAGTATAGGCCCTCTATTGAAGTGGCGGCCCAGTGGAGGTTTGTGCCCGCTAACTTGTTTAGGACACCTGAAAGTAAAATTATAGCATTAAATGTTATACTTTTATACATAAACGTTTGACTCGGATGATCGACACGCTCGCAGAATAAACGTATTGAACATACGACACTACAGAACGAACAATTTTAAAATTCAAATTTTGAATCCATATCAAGCTAGGAATTATCCAATAGAATCAGGACCTCAATATGTGCTGATTTGTCTGCACAATCTAAGACCTAAAGAAAAACAAATAATTCATTCCTAATGTTCTAAATTTAATGTTGTTTTTCAAAAACATATTTTAACAGGTTTTTTAAGGCTTGCTTTATTATCTTACTTACTTTTAATTTGCCGTTTTAGCTGAGCAAGTTCCTTGTCTGATGCAGAATCCTTATTCCTCAAGTGTGGTGGAATGTATATGCCTTTTTCTTCCTACAAAAAAAAATAATTAGTAAAGAAATGTTTTAATAATCACATTTATTACTAAGAGAAACTTAATCAATAAATTATGTTAATCTTGATTTAAATCAATGAAACACATACTTAATATTGTACCTTTATAACATTGCCTGCTTTATCCCTTTTTCGCCCATAAATATCCTCCCAGACATCTGGTTTTTCTTTCATTCCCCCTTCAGAATTATCATCATTTTCATCACCAGAGAAATCTTCATCACTTGATAGATGAGACACTTCATCATCACTGAATACTTTACTAATATCATCTTCAGAAATAACACGTTCTTTACTTGAGGTTGATCTTGCTTTATTATTTTTGTCTTTACTTGATTTTGATTCTAATTTTTTTCTTTTACTGGATTCATTGTCATTAGATTTATTGCGAGATTTCTGCACTTGCTTTTCATCTGTTTCATTATGATCATTTAATTCATTATTAACATTGTCTTCAGCAATATTCTTTTCTTTACTAGCTTTTCCTTTTGTATGTTTTCTTGATTGTTTAATATAAGATTTTGGAGATGTTTCCTCATCTGATTCACTATTCTGACTTTCGCTATTGTCACTGAATTTACTTTCTATATTCATTTCATCATCAGAAACATAGTTTTTACTTGATTTCTTAGTATTAGATACAGATTTTAATTCATTATTGTCACTTTCAAAATTATCATAGTCTAAACTGCTTTCATCATCTGTGAAATTTTCATCACCAAGCGATTGATTGTCATCTTCATCTTCAGTTTCCATTTCTTCACCTCCTGAATCCATGTTATCTTTTTCCTTTTTTCCTTTATCTTTTTTATTCCTTTTAGGCATTTCCTTACCAGTAACAACAGCTAAGTCTTCCTCAAAATCAGAGTCCTGTTCTACATCAGCTAAATGCTTTTCTGCTGCTACTATTTGCTCTGAAGTTGCTCTATCACAGATTTCAAGTAAGTCTATCAGTTTTGTTAGGGGAATTAATACCAGTTTTATCTAATGATATAATATATCATGTTATCCAGCATTTATCTTTTTATATTAAAGTACATTACAGTTTATAAAGATGAATGCTGCATAATATGTGCAAGTGTGTTTAAATTTACATCAGGATTCTTTCCTTAAAAAAAGGTAAATTATCATGAAATTATCATGTGTGATATTCAAAAAGTCTAATCGCTGAAATATATCAAAACTTAATAAAAATTTTCTTATAATGAAGAAGATAAAATCTTATAAGAGTATATTGCGGCTGACAGGAAAAATAATTAATAATAAATTCGGTTAAAAAGGATACAATCAAGCCCGTCTTCTGAAAAGTTTTTATTCTTATTCTTGGATTTGTTAAGCCCTAGTTGTTTTTCCAGCTTCTTGATCATCTTGTCCTCTTCTTCATTAGCTTTCAGCATCATTTTCTTTCTCTGGTCATTCATCTGTGACTTAAGTTTGTCAGCCTCTTTCTTTTCCTTATTTAGCTGACGCATTAAGATGTCTTGGGTTGTTTCCACTTTGACTTTAATTTTCTTATTCTGAAAATATAAAAATATTTGTTTGTTCAGCTTAAAGCTAGTCCACAGAATCTATCTTTCTGAATTTTGTCATTTATTTGATTAAATATTTGATTAGGTTAAGAAAATTAGACCCGATTAGCCCTCAAGTCCCTCGCTTCGCTCGCTCTTGTATTTTAAGTTATTTGTGACAATAGACTTTTGCAAACGGGTATAAGGCTCTCAGCCTTGAGATAGCTTGAGGTTGACTCTGTAGTGTTCTCTTTCTCTTAAAAGCTTGGCTTCGAATGAAGCAGACTCGATTTAAATCCTCACCCCTGTAGTGTTTCAGGCAAAGATAGTCAGGAAAATAAGTAGTAGGTAGCCAAACCAATGGAGAAAGGATGATAAAGGTTGCATAATAATATTATAAGCTGGCACTTACTTGAGGTTCATTATCAAATACCGGGCTGTCAGCTGGTCGTTTCACAAACTTTCCTGCAGCATTTTTAGGCTGAAAAGGTTCGTTTTTCTTCCTCAAGTAATGATCTTGCCGGTTTATCTTTTTTTGTTTTCTCTTCTCTTTACGGAGAGCTTTGCGTACATTTTGAAATTTCGGCTTATTAGCTTGTTTCTTCATTATTTCTTTAGTGATAACTGATATAAAATTCTTAAATATGAAATATTTATTAATAAAAATAACTAATTTTGAGGTTATCATAAACACATGACAATCATATGACAATGACATTTATTGTTTATAGTGACATTTGGACTTTGGAGATGCCACAGCACAGAATACAGGCAGACCATGAGCAGACCGCAGACCATAAATTTCTATGAGGCTTATGACCACAGAGTAATATTATATCCAGTTGACAAAGAAAACAGCAAAAATTTTAAAGAGCCACAGCCAATATATCTTTAACTCTTAGTCTTTAGTGCTTGATTTACAAAGCACCACATAATCAATAAAAATGGGAAATGCTTTCCAAAAAACCAACTTCAAATGCCACTACAAAGAGTGAAATAATTTTTATTTAAATTTTAGGTACCTACACCAATTCGAAGTCGGGCAATTACAATCCCTAATAGTCCTTAGTCCTTAGTCCTTACTAATTGATGTGCGAAGAAACGACGAAGTCATAGACAATCGCCCGACTTCGAATTGGTGTACCTAGGTACCTAAAATTTAAATAAAAATTATTTCACTCTTTGTAGTGGCATTTGAAGTTGGTTTTTTGGAAAGCATTTCCCATTTTTATTTTATACTTTTTAGTGGAAAACAATAAAATGCACAAGGCGCTGTAAAAATATCCAAATTGCTTGAGGTGTGTTCATAAAATCTGAAGAGATACCTCAAATTCACCAAGATCCCATCATCAGACCCTGACTTGATGACTTTTGTCATCAAATCAGTATCTGCTAGCAAATGCACCAGTAACTATAAAAAATACCCAACTCGCTTCAAGTATACTAGCAAAATTTGAAGAGTTCCCACGATTTCACCAAGATCCCATCATCAGACCCTGACTTGATGACTTTAGTCATCAAATCCGTATCTGCTAGCATATGCACCAGTAACTATAAGAAATACCCAACTCGCTTTAAGTATACTAGCAAAATTTGAAGAGTTCCCTCGTTTTCACCAAGATTCCATGATCAGATCCTAACCTGATGACCATAGAACAACTTGGAAAATATCACTCTTTCTAATAATACTCAAATAGTTTCATGTGTCCATATAAAATTTGAAGAGTTCCCTCGATTTCTCCAAGATCCCATCTTCAGATCCTGACCTGATTAAAATGGGACCATCTGGAAACAAAACCCTCTTAAACAAAAAAAGAATTTTTCAAATCGGTCTTGTAATCGGTGAACATACATAGAAAAAAAAAAAAAAGATTCCGACGAATTGAGAACCTCCTCCTTTTTTTTTGAAGTCGGTTAAAAATAGGTTTTGAACAGTTTTGGACCAACGTGCGCCCTGAAAAAGGTTGCTGGTAGCGGGTGGATGAGGGAGGCGAAGGACTGTGGTGACGCGCTTTCGGAGAAGACGTCCAAACGCTGCATAAATAAAATAAAAAAGTAGATTTTAAAATTACATCTTATTTTTACGGTCACAAAACATTTAGTAACAGGCAATGCAAGGGCAATGCAAAGTATTTTTACTATTGAATGTTTCGTATGATAGCCTGTTTATTTATTTATTATATTTGCATTGCGTTTAGTGCACAAGCACCAAAAATTTTTTTTAATTTATCTGTGGAATTGTGATTTGTATGTCATTTGTCAATGTCATTCTGTCCTTCAATTAGTTGTCTATGATCGTCTATGATTGTCATAGTCTTTGACGCAAATTTCTCAAAAATTGTTCAGGGGATTTTCGTCCAATATTATAAAATTTTCGCTATTCACTCAAACCGCATAAATTTTTTAACAACAGCTAAGTGATATCAGTTTGATAATTTTGTCACCGGACATACGGCATGATGGTGGAAGGCTCTGCATTCACGCGGAACGATGTGTTCCAAATGGCAGTCCGCGTTGCCTTTGTATCTGCTGTGACTTATTTCTCAATAAAATGGCTCGTGAATCAAATAGATCCCACTTCTAAAAGTAGGAAGAAGGCGGAGGAGAGAGCGCGGGAACAGTTACGCAAGTATGTATTGATTTTTTGACTTTGATGCAATTTTAGCAGTTGGCGTGAAATCTAATAAGATCGTCTCAGTCGCCTTATTAATAATGCTAAAATCGGTTATCTTCGGCTATAAATACCTTTTGGCAAGTCACTACATCAAGTCATTACATTAAAAAAAAAAAACATTTAAGCTACTCCCTCTCAATAAAACTTGTGCCAAAAATGAGTGTACTACAAAGTATAGTTGATTAGGAATGACTAGACAAAGTATTGTTCATTGATTTAGAATATCTAATCCTGTTTTTCTCTATACTTACTAAAATAGTACAGGCTAATAAAGAGGACTTTTCAAGTCTTGAAAATGTTGTTTTATTGTATTCTTGAAGTCATAATAGTGGTTTGGTTTGAGGTCGCTAGTCGACAACAGGCAAACAAGAAACTAGTTGCTGAAATTACTATGCATAATGAAACTAACTAGAGACTCTTCATGTGGTAACTCGTACAAAACGTTTTTCTTACCATCCCGCAGCCAAGTACAATCTGGGTACTTTCAGGAGGCAAGCATGCTCTAACCTAGACCTCATCAATGCTTTCCATTAGCAGTGTCATCAAACACAAGCCTATGTACAAAAAAACAATTTTTCAACAATTCTTGCTTAGACGTCATTCATTACAAAAAAAAAAATGTATTAAAATATGAACATTTTAATGTAATCAATATACTACGATATTTTTGTCACAAAGACTATGATTGTACAGAAGTTGCATGTGTTAAGGATGTCTTCCAGAGCAGGGCTGGGCGGCAAGCACTCAGTGGTGCTAGACAAGCTGACGGACCATGAGATGATCATAGCTTCACAGCTGGTTGTGCCAGAGGAGATCAGTGTGAGTTAAATCTATTTCAATTAAAGATAACTTTGTAAATATTAGGTAATAACTACAATATAGATAGATATTCAGCTCAAAACTGGTCAATTAGAAAATCTGCAAGCCTTTCCATTGGAATTTAAATGATTCCAATAGAAACCACAATTATTCTGTTACATCAGTTATCACCAGAAAGTCTTGTTTTCTGGGCTTCTTTTCTAGCAACAATCATTGCAAAGAAAAACTTGGAGCTGTAACTACACTGGCAACACACTGTGTGAACTTTTTGGAATTTTGGTCTTCAAACAGAATTTTTGAGATATCATATAGATAAGATGTTATCATATAGATCAGATATTTATCACTTAGTAATTTTTACCCATCATTTGCCTAGGGCCTCCCAGAAATGGCATCAAAAGATTATCTTCATTTATATTATCTCTGGATGATTAAGGGTGATGACTTAAGTCATGACCCATGACCATTTAAAATACATTTTTTGTTTACGTTTTTTGGAGAAATTTTTCCAGGCAGTAAAATTTTAAGCCTTGAAAACACTGATCTCTATTCTATGGATCACCAACTATCAACGTAAAAATGAAGACACTCGATTTTCGCCATTTTGGTGCTGATTGTTGCGTAACCTAGCGTGAGCGTCTATGGAACTAAAATAAAATGACATTCAAAACAATGGTCACTTGCAACAAATGTCAATTTAGTGCTGAGGGCTTTTAAGAGTGACGCTTCAAATCAGTACAAAAAAGGAACTGTCAGATGTATAAAATGATTAATCCATAGAATAGAGATCAGTGCTTGGAAAATAATTCAGGTATTCTGAGATTGTTGGATGTACTGGTTGCAGGTGAACTGGAAGGACATTGCGGGTCTGGACCACTTGATAAAGGAGCTGCGCGAGACCGTCATCCTGCCCATTCAGAAGCGGGAGCTGTTCGCTGACAGCCGCCTCACGCAGCCGCCCAAAGGAGTGCTGCTGCATGGACCACCAGGTATATTTGATAGAATCAAAAGAAGACAAGAAAAAGTCTATGACCTACACTTAACCTGTACATTAAATTGTAAATTAGCTGAGCATTTTTTTACATACTACAAGTTAGTACTTGACTGTGATTTTACCTGATGGTCAGTAATAATGCAGCTGAAGGTGTTAAGTAGGAAACCCCTAACGGTTTTTATACAAGATTGCGGCGGCAGGCTTTATTCGCTCGGCGGTTCGTCTTTGCTGGTGGTGTGCTAACTAGCCACTCCCAAATCCTCCCACTAGACCCAAAAAACCAAATCAAAAATTATAAAATTCTAAAGTGGCCTGTGGTGGTAATCGTACCTGCAACTGCCCATTTGAATCCGAGCGCGCGCTGTTACACCCAGGACATCGTCCCTCTTGCTTCGATTGAATGATCCTGTGGGATTTTCAAGAAACCCTTTCTTATTCCTTATCTACATCACAAGAAAATTCTTCGTCGTCCTTATATAACACAGAATTTTCTTTGTTTAATGGTAGCCTGTAATTGTTATAAATTTCTGAAACAGTTGAAAATTGATAAAGTCACATTTCTTTTCCAGGCTGTGGCAAAACCCTGATAGCCAAGGCCACTGCCAAGGAGGCTAACATGAGCTTCATCAACTTGGATGTCTCTCTACTGACTGACAAGTGGTACGGAGAGACACAGAAGCTCGCTGCTGCTGTGTTCAGTCTCGCTGTGAAGTTGCAGCCTTGCATTGTGTTTATAGGTGAGTAACTTACTTTCGTCACCTCCAGAACACTGCTGGACCATTGTTCATTAGTAGTCATGAAAAATTTAATTGTAATCACTGCTCTAGTTTACTCTGGTGTCAAGACGTGTGACTCAGTTTTCGACGAATTTTCTATAAATGCTTATGTTTAACGTACACTTGGACCACCAGCGGTCCCCAGGCCTAAAAGCTGCCCGGAGGAAATTTCCCTATTGCCTCCATTACACCAGCAAAGTAGGAAACAATTAAGAACTGGTTGAAACCTAACCTAATATGAATTCTCTGGGTTACATGAGAAGCTCAAGCAATCTCTGAAGCTATTTTTTTAATTCACAGACGAAATAGAGTCTTTCCTGCGCACGCGCACGCAGCACGACCACGAGGCGACCGCCATGATGAAGACGCAGTTCATGTCGTTGTGGGACGGGCTCATCACGGACCCGTCGTGCACCGTGATCATCATGGGCGCCACCAACCGGCCGCAGGACCTGGACAAGGCCATCCAGCGCCGCATGCCTGCCACCTTCCACGTGCCCATGCCGAGCGAGGCGCAGCGCGAGAGGATCCTGCAGCTCATCCTGCAGTCCGAGCCCACCGCGCCCGACGTGAGTTATCACCCTCGTCATCATCACGGGCGCCATCAACCGGCCGCAGGACCTGGACAAGGTCATCCAGCGCCGCATGCCCGCCACCTTCCACGTGCCCGTGCCGAGCGAGGCGCAGCGCGAGAGGATCCTGCAGCTCATCCTGCAGTCCGAGCCCACCGCGCCCGACGTGAGTTATCACCCTCGTCATCATCACGGGCGCCACCAACCGGCCGCAGGACCTGGACAAGGCCATCCAGCGCCGCATGCCCGCCACCTTCCACGTGCCCATGCCGAGCGAGGCGCAGCGCGAGAGGATCCTGCAGCTCATCCTGCAGTCCGAGCCCACCGCGCCCGACGTGAGTTATCACCCTCGTCATCATCACGGGCGCCACCAACCGGCCGCAGGACCTGGACAAGGCCATCCAGCGCCGCATGCCCGCCACCTTCCACGTGCCCATGCCGAGCGAGGCGCAGCGCGAGAGGATCCTGCAGCTCATCCTGCAGTCCGAGCCCACCGCGCCCGACGTGAGTTATCACCCTCGTCATCATCACGGGCGCTACCAACCGGCCGCAGGACCTGGACAAGGCCATCCAGCGCCGCATGCCCGCCACCTTCCACGTGCCCATGCCGAGCGAGGCGCAGCGCGAGAGGATCCTGCAGCTCATCCTGCAGTCCGAGCCCACCGCGCCCGACGTGAGTTATCACCCTCGTCTTCATCACGGGCGCAGTTCATAAACTCGTGCGAGTTTACTTACACTTAACTAATATTGCGCACTCAAAAGTTCGTATGCGCGTCCGCATACTTGTGCGTAGGAACAATACATGCGTGTTAATATTACTTCTTCACGCCACATCTGCGGATCCTATTTGGCTGTGCATTAGACATAGAATATAACCTGAATTAATATATGTATTAGTATCCCGGATAAAGCTATAGTTCCGTATATGTGATAAACCGAAGTTCACGCGGGCGAGTATATAAATAATAGATTTGCGTAGAATGACGAAACTTTGTTTCCTCCCCAGATCGATTACAAACGTCTGGCAGCTGCGACAGAGGGTTTCTCCGGGTCGGATCTGCACGAGCTGTGTCGCCAGGCCGCCGTGTACCGCGTCCGAGACCTCGCCAGGGATGAACTGGCCAGAGAGGCGCAAGTGAGTTGACTCTACTATCATCTAATTCACTATCAATTATCGTCACAACCTTATTATAGCTAAACCGCTATAAACTTGGCCCTCCCATGGTCTGTGGGACGCGGGGCGGGAGCTACTCAACCACTGATCTCTATTCTATGGAATAAACAATCTATACAATTCAAGCTACGTTCACTGTGGATCCATAGAATAGGGATCAGTGCGCTCAACTAATCAGCTGTCAGTGACTGACGTGAATTACGCTCCACACGATAATATTAATCTTGCGACGTGGATAATGATACGTACTCAAGAAAATACCATAGGCGAATTCTCTAGATGCGAGTCATTACATCGTATCGTGTATAGCCAATCGCACACCCGCCCCGCGTCCCGCAGACCATGGGGGACTATAATATCCGTTTTGGGCACAGCTCTCCTCTTAGAATGACAGGGCCACCGGCCAAGTGAGGGTTCGATGTCAACACACACCTTCAAAGGAATTGTACTGATAGGCATGATTTCTTCCTGATGTTTTCTTGCACCGATAAGCAAATAATGTTGTTAAAACATACATAACTCAGAAAAGTCGTATCATCATAATTCATACAAAATATCTAAAACTGCAGTAGCAAACATTTATAGGTAACAAAAAGCGATAAATATCTTTAATATTCTAAACTTCTCTTTCAGTCGAATCACCTCAAGTCGAATACGTCAGACTCGGATGAAGAATACGTGGACGCGGTTCGAACAATCACTATGGAGGACCTCCGACTTGCGCTCAGCAAACTGAAGGAGTCCAAGATACAGTGCGGCACGCTGGCACCCTCCATGCGGTTAGAACTCGACTAGAGTGCCGGTGTAATCTGACAGTTTGACTAGACGGACTGCGTAGTCGAATGAACGATGACTGTTAACGTGAGTTTGAATAGTTATTTGACGCTAAGGATTTAAGGTGGTAGTTCGTGTCGGAAGAATCGACTATATTATGCAATTCGGTGTGAATGATGATTGAAGATATAAAATTATAAACAAAGATTTATAGGTGAGAGTTGCCTTGACACCAGAATATCATTAGAAAGTTTTAATTCGGTAAAGTGCGTTTGTAACGACTATTTCTTAATAGACTGAAAAATGCACTTTTTATGTTGCATCTGTATCATAGGTATTCTAAGACAGAATTGTATAATTTGGTTCTTTTGACGCGGTACTACGAAGTTCCACTATGAATGTGACATTAGGGCCTATCTGTAATTTAGTATACATGTAATGAAATGAGTGACATTTCATTCATTTGAATTTGCCGCGCTTCGCGTATCAGCTGTCTGTCGCGTAGGTACCTATGATTAGTGATCTGTGTCGATGATTTAAAAATGGCGAGGGACGCTGAAATTGTTGTGTGCATTTTTGTCGTAATAAAAACTCATAGAAATAATGTGATTGAGGACTCGAGATATAGTGAACTTTAAATGTCGTTTCTTTGTTATTTCAGAGAAACAATTTGTGGTTTAATTTTGGAGATGACTGAAGAAGGAAAATGTTATGTTTTACCCGAGGAACTGAAGCCGGTGAGTCATCATACATATATTGTTAAAACGAACACTTTCGCAAAAGTAAAAAATAGCATTAAAAAAAGACACCAGAGTAGAAAAGTATGGATAAAGTTGGATGAAAATCTAAAGAAGACATATGTAGATGAGAAAAATAATAAGAGAACATGGACAACACTGGCAAGAGAATGTATACAAAAATATAATGAAACAGAACACTCCGTTACAGGTTTTGCACCAAAATATTTACTGGATGGTACAAATGTCAGTATTCTACCAAATGAATTCAAAACGATGGAAAAGGAAGACAAGTGGATTGCTGATAGAAGATTGGCATTAGAGAATACAATAAAATCTCATGAGTATAACAAGAAAATATTTGATAGAAATAGAAAAATGCAAGAATTTAATGTAGGAGACAGTGTATATGTAGAAAATGGAAATAGACTGAATAGAAAGAAATTAGACGAATTAAAAATAGGCCCTTTCAAGATAATAGAGAAAATATCGAATTCCATTTATAGGATTGATACAGGCAACAGAAAAACAGAATCAACATTATTTCATATAACAAAATTGCAACCTGTCATAACAGAGGCTGAAGAAGATGAAGGAGATGATAATGAATATGAAGATGACTTATAATTACATTTTACAGATATATTGCTTAGAATTTTCGCTCTTAGGGGGGGAGATGTAATGAAATGAGTGACATTTCATTCATTTGAATTTGCCGCGCTTCGCGTATCAGCTGTCTGTCGCGTAGGTACCTATGATTAGTGATCTGTGTCGATGATTTAAAAATGGCGAGGGACGCTGAAATTGTTGTGTGCATTTTTGTCGTAATAAAAACTCATAGAAAGAATGTGATTGAGGACTCGAGATATAGTGAACTTTAAATGTCGTTTCTTTGTTATTTCAGAGAAACAATTTGTGGTTTAATTTTGGAGATCCTCAATGTCTTATATACATACAAAATACTCTGCCGAGTTATTTCTTCGGTTCTTCTGTCGCCTTTAAAATGCATAATAATGAATAGGTACATAAAGATCAAAGTAAAACCGTAACTAGTCGATTTTACTTGACAGATTTAAAGTTTTTTTTTTCGCGTTTTAGTATAATATCACGGAAATACAAAAAAATGGTAATTTTAACATAATTTCTTCAAATATCTAAGATATATTTTACATTTTGTATATCCTGTACTAATCCTATCAAAGTACCTACCCTTTTTCGTCTGTAAATATTGATTTTAATTCGTTAAGAACGAAAGTCGAATTATATTTACAAATGTTGAAATTCGTGTAAATATTTAATTGATTACGATTTTATGAAAAATAAATGTTGTTTCGTACAAATGTAAAAGTAAAACATTATTTACTATGTTCAGAGACAGTGTCAGAGACTTGAATGTGGTTTTTAAGTAATCAAAATCACGTTTGGAAAATTTGTAATAGGGTATAATACAATCCTACAGATTTGACAAAAAATCTGTAATTTATTGTACCATATCTATAAATGACGAGTTTTGTTTACATGAAAAATACATTTCAAGAATCCACTGTAGTCATGTAACGTAATTTATTCAATTTCTACGATTGCTAAATGAACGATATTTAAAAATGTATGAGTTTGACATATCCGATCGACAACTTAATCACGTGATTTATCGATGACAACTGTCATTCTCGTAAATTTTTCCTATTAGCAATCTTAAAAATAAAATAGATATTTTGCGGTCAAACGGCCATAGCTGCAGGAAATTATGATGCTGAATAATATTTATCTAAAAATTGTAGATGCATATCGAAAAATTTAAAATTCTATTTACCTAACAGAGAATAAATTTTATCTATTGCACGGATAATAAACAAATATATTACATTATGATGTTACTATAAAATGAAAATATTTCAATATTAGAGATGAGAAATAAATTAAATAGAGTTAAAGGGATTGCTTGTTTCGTCTGATTGGTAGATAAATGTTACCTACCTTAAAATGCACTGTTAATGTCGATATGAATTCTGTTAGTAGTAGAGATTGCTTTAAAAGTGCGAAATATAAGTTTTAGTATAGACGCGTAGATAAATTAAATGCGTCTGGCTGTGTATTGCATTACAGAATGCTTAATTACTTAGTTTTTTACGCTTTGTAAATAAGGTGACTTTTTTATGTACTGGCGACTTTGGGGCCTATCCCGCCCCCTTCATACGAATCTCGCGACAGGTTTGCGATAGGCGTAAATCGCGCGATTGTTGCTGTCAAACGTCACTCTTTTAGACAAGTGATGTATTGCTGTCAAACGTCACTTGTCTAAAAGAATGACGTTGACAGCAACGATCGCGCTTAATAACCCCTTACTCCGGTTCATGAAATCCCTGAACTAATTAAGTAATTTGACAGGTGTAAAAATAGTATTATCCTTTTCCATAAGGAATTGGAAATATTGTTAACTATCGTTTCAGCGTTGCTGCGATATCATTCAATAGGAAACTTGGAGAGGAAAAAAGGTATGCTTGAGTTGTTTTTTCTTTTTGGTTATCCTGACGACAATCATACCGCATTCATACAAAGCAATTGATGAGGGTATAGCGTGCTTGTGTTAATGCCTATACACTCTTCTCTTGAAGGTAAGTCTACCTTAAGTAAAGTAAAGTCTACCGTAAGTCTACCTAGTGATAACTAATAGATGTATACACAGGACCCGACGGACCGCGCGAAAAACTTCGCCAGTTTACTGGTGTCAAAATTTTTTGTTTTGACACCAACTGCGTCAGGTGTAAGCTGACCGCAGGTCCAGGAAGTCTAGGTCCAAATCACTATACTTTCAATTAGTCCGCACGTGAGTTTCCACAGGGACTTTTTCCGCCATGTTGCGGCGTATTAGCGGAAATTGACAAATAGCGCTACTTTTTTCATGCATGAAGAAGATTGACGTATGGGCGCGTCCTCAGGTTCATATCGGTGAAATAACGTAAATTATTGTTTTGGCGAGATCTATATAATGTTCTCAAAGGTGAGAATTTGGATGCAGTTAGTGCGTGTCTAAACCCTGTGTCTCAGAAGAGCACAGGAATAGGGTTAGAGAATTAGTGATATTTCAGTGCACTGTTCGCGACCGATTTATGCAATGTTACGCTTATAAAGTTACTAGGTTGTGCTCACCATTGTATGATAAATTTAATTGTTATATTTATAAGTGTTTTTGAAATCTGTCGTCGAAAAAATTGATGTTTGGGTGATGTTATGTAATTGGTGTACCTGTGTATGTTGATGGACGAATCAACTTGGCTTAGACGGTACCTATTGTAATTTTAATAATCTGTGGTCAAGTCCATAATTCTGTTTTCGGACAGAATTTATATGATTGTTTGGTGTAAGTTGATTCGTCCACTAACCGATTTGTCGTATACTTTCAAAGGTTTATAAAATCTAAGATGCTTGTAAGCTCCGACACTGGAGAAATTGTAGAATTCATTTGATGCCTTGAAAGCGCTAACTTTTAATTTTGAATTACGTCACTTGTGTTTTCATCTCTTTTTATACATAAGGTCACCCTAAAGAGAGTAATTTCACGTAGTAAAACATATGTGTGACGTTATTTAAGGTTAGAATTATGCTGCAGTTTTGTATCTTAAAGCTTCTTGTTAAAATGAACTAATGTTACCCAATGATAAATAATTTATTTAGGGTCTAGAGAGCAAAGCTTCCGCACTAGACCGGTTTGGTCAATTCCTGAGGCAAGGCTGAGTTCTGGAGCATTTGGCGCTCTTATTACGTGTCTTGCGACAGATTTGCGACAGGCGTAAGTTTCGAGGCCATTGCTTGCATACGTCACTTTTAATTAGAAAACAAACTACCTTCAATAACAAACATACTATGTGAGACATATTATTCTCACTATACAATGAGCCAGACGAACACGAACCGTGGCCGCTTCTGCAAACGGGTTATACTCACAGACCTAGGAAACAATAAGGACTGGCCCCGTCTACAAAATTAGCTTGACTATTTTTAATCAGTCAAGTGGCATTTAAGATGGCGTCCCCTATAGTACTCACTGAGTACATGAACAACAAATCTTATGTTAACAAATCTTGGCGCTCATCATGGAGCCGCATGTCACGCAAGTCTACGTTAGAACGAATGAATCGGGCATCTCCATAGTTCTGTTATTTCTAGGGTTACGTTTGACAGCAACAATCGCGAGATTTACGCCTGTCGCAAACCTGTCGCGCAATACGTAATAAGGGGGGCCGAATAGCTAAATAATAATAATTATTGTTAAACTACCTTCATTTCACACATTTGGAGGTAATTTTCAAGCTCTCAGGAACTAGTTTCTCAGCGAAATCATTGTTAAAATCGTTTTAATTTGTAGATAGAGGAAATTAGGGATATATTGTTTGATTATGTAAATAACTAAAAGGGAATAAATGTATTAAAACAGTTTAATTGCGTTTTACTTTTGTATTTATTTAAATAAATTAATTTTAAGTGTGATTTAACCAGCTTTTCCTTTTGTGACACTTGGCCTTTGATGGAATTCATTAAAATTGCCAAAAAGGTACCTGAAAATAAATAAACAGTTTTCAATAATCATCCGTAATCCTTCCAGTATTTGGAATTCGTGTTTCCAGTATTGTATCTATTTGGATTTTGGATTCAAAGTTCGTCGTAGTTGCCTACCTTTTTCCTCTTAGAATGTTTTTTTCTAGACCTGGGTTGTCGATGGTTTTTCTTTTTCTTGATACTATATTTTGGATTGTATTTCTTCGGCGGTGGTCTTATTATCATGTTCCTTAGAAGCTCCAGCAAACCTGTGTAAATTAATATTGGTTTATTATAAATTACAGTGGGACAAGGCTATCTTGGCGGGTGGCCAAAATCGCAACTAACTCCTTTATCTTGTGAATCTTGTGATACTGTTTGATAGTTTGCTCTACCGGACGTATATCGCTATTGTATGTTGTATTGTTGTATTCTTTTTGCTTAATATTAACTAAAATTGAAGTAAAATTGAGATTTTATTTTCTGGCTGCCTGTGTTCTATAACAACGCCCTCCTGACAATGTCATTCAAACTGTGCCTCTTAGCCTTGTCGGACTGTAATATGGTAATAACGATGGTAGGTAGGTAATAGTCACCAGACTTCAAAAAAGACTAAGAAATAAGAGCCAAATAAGAAATTAAAATTGTAAATTGGCCCTTGGCGGGCATCGAACCCGCGACCTCCCACTCGAATCTGAGTCACCTACCTATTATAATTAGTAATTTATTTTTATTAACACGCTCAACTTTTGGACTTTTCTCTACTTGGGCTAAAAGACCTTGCTTCTTAACACTAGAACAACGGAAATTCTTCCATAGTTTTTGACTTGATGACGCATAAGTACCTACCTACTTATCTTAGGTTCCTATGTTGATACGCAATTTACGCAAAAGGCGTCATTTTTTGCGTACCTACTGAACGAAGTAAGATCAGTGAACGGAAAATGCATAGAAGCCTTGTAAAGTCACAGGCCGAGGCCAGACATGATTGGCCGACCACACACTGTGACAGTCGCAACTCGCAAATCAAACTATTCAATTGAAGTCACGTGTGGTGTGGGCACGTGTGGATTATAATTTTGAGTTGACGCTTTTGCTTTTTTCATTCACTGTTCAAGAAAATCAAAGATGTAGGGTAGGTTATTTTAGTAGCACTCGGGTTAGAAGAAAAGAAACAAACAGGAATTCTATAGATTCTATAAGTACTATAAGTATTCTATGTACTTCTTCTAAGTAGGGGTAGACTTTAAATATGGTTTAAGACTAGTAGGTAATTCGATTTTCAAGTGTTAGTACTAATAGGAATCATATTATGCGAATAAAATAGACATAGGCTCTTAAAAAAGAAGCAATTTTATTAATACCTACCCTCAAAATGCAGTTGTGAAGAGTGATTAATCAGTAAAAGAAGAAATTTCTTATAAAATAATAATTTATTTAATAAATATTTACAATAATACTGATTGGCCCATATCTTACACCGTATCTTACAAATTATAAGTTAATAATAATAGCTTTGTTCATACATTTTATCACATATGTATGAAGAAAGCCTTATTTTCAGTAGTTTTACTAATAATATTAATAACTAAAAATATAATCAATCACCAAAAAAAGATTGAAGGAAAATAATATTATCATTCCAAGAAAAGTGGTTATTTTCAAAAGAACTTAAAGATAAGCTCTTTTGTTCTTGTCCCAAGCTGTTGTATCTAAGCTGTCTTGCGTTTTATACAGAGTACAGCCACCATTGAGATACTTACCATGTACTAACGACAGCCACCTATTATTTTCCTTCATTTTTTCCACATTAGTAAAGTGCAAACCAATAGGTGCTGTGAGATCGTCATGCACAAAGACAGTGAAAGAAAAATATCATAGATGTGTTTATCTACGCTCATTGCTTAAAGTTCGAATTATGAAATCAAAATGTGTCACATATTGACCTACTTTATTCACAGACTTCTATAATTATTAAAAAGTTATTCATTATAACATAGCTGTACTATGGAAATATCTCTAAATAATTGAATAATTTCCATTACGATACTCGGCTCTGGGTTCCTGTATTTTTATGTGTCGTCATCACAGACCAGGGAATAACTTTCTTTTCTCTGTGGTCGTCATAGCCAAAAGAGAGTGTAGAGCCAATCCTCAATTTTGTTTTTTATATATGGAGTCCACAGACAACATTTAGTTGGTAGTCATGGGATGCCGGATGGGCCATGATCGACCACAGACAACAATTAATTCACGGAAACAATAATTTTTCCCTGCCTTATATGACTGATTAAAAAGTGTGTTCATACAGAATATTGAAAAGAATTATGTATAATTTTTGATTATTTAATTATCCACTAAAAATATACTTTATCTGACTTGTATAAATATTTTTCTACTCTTTTTTGTTTCATGACTTTTTAACAGACTATACACAGTTTACAACTGAATTTTGGCGCCATACCTAACTTTTAAAATTTCAATGTGTTATTTTTGTTACTTAGTCAAAACTTAGCGCGGAAAAATGTCTAGCAGTGAAACCTACTAAAGAAAATTTAACTCCACCTGACATTTTAGTAACTGCAACAAAAATAACCCACAATCTTTTACCAACAAAGTGAAGGATTTACGACAAACGTTAGCAAGATTTTATGGTTTGGATTTATGATAATTTGAGCGTAGATAAAGTAGTGTATGAAACTCTACATAATTAGGTATTAAAACACTCGTGTGATACTATTAAAAAACTCGCCTGCGGCTCGTTTTTTAAACTCACACTCATGTTTTAATACCCCCCATTATGCATCCGTTTCATAAACTACTATTATTACGTGTGACTTTGGTATCATTCTTAAAAAGCGACGTTTTAAAATGGTGGCTTCTATAAATTTTTCGTTCCCCGTACTTAATAGCGTCACGGTTTATGAAGCGCTTTGCAAAAGCGGTGGTTGTCAAAGGCACCAAAGGTATCTAGATCACTAATGGTTTGCTACACAGCATCACACTAGAACATTAATCGCTTGGCAGTACTTACTTCTTTGCCAACCAGCCGCAGTTGAAATTTCTCACCAGACCAGACCGAACAGACTTTAACAGAACAATTTAGAAACTTTTATAAAACTCTAAATTGTCCTGTAAGAACGAACGGGATTGGCGGAAATCGAACCCGAGGCCTCAAAATATTTATGTATGATAGGCGATACCAAATTGATACTTCTGCGCTCCAAAAATTACCAAAACGCTCACAAACCATTTTGCTACTACTATTCGCTGTACATGCAAACATTCTGATTAAGGAGCACACCACGGCTGTGCCCGCGAAATTCAAATATTTCGTGGTTTTTCGCGATTTTTAAGCTAATAAGACACAATAGGCTTATGGCCGTCAAATTGCGATAATCCCAATATCTGCTTCACGTGTTTATATAAAAATCTCTGCTCGAAAGTGTCGAGTTAAAGAAATTAGTCCAAGATTTGCGAGTTACTCACATAAAACTCGATACTCGGACTAATTTCCTAGGATACACATTTTTATGCAAAGATTTTGATATAATCATGTAAAGATGATACTGCCATTCTCGCAAATTGATTGCCATAAGCCTATCATGTCTAATTAGCGTACAAATTGCAAAAAAACCACGAAAATTTTGAATTTCGCGGGCAGAGCCGTTGAGTTCACGTTAATGGTCGCCGCCTAAACCTATACAACCCAGTTACAATATCTGTAGACCTGGCTCGATGACGTCATGTCGTGTCAGCGCTCTGATATGGTGCGCAAAACAATCAAGCCGGGGCGAGCGCGGGGAGGTGAAAGGAGAACGGGAAGGGGGTCCGCATTCCAGCGAGGTCCACAGATATTGTAACCGAGTTGTACATGCAAATTACAAACACACGCTGATTAGTGGCACCTGGTTAGTTCTTTATACGGCAGTGTTCTCACCTTTTGGTAATAAATCGTACTCTACAGGAACCACCGCTTCAATCGGGTACGGCGCGACTACGGGCTTGATGGATATATCAGAACAGGCTCCGAAGGTCTCCTGCTTCCCGCAGCCCAGGCCTTCCGATCCGTCCTCGCATACACCCCAGTTGTTCCCCGCGATGTACCTCCATTGCAGGACGCAGTGTTCACAGGACAAATCTTTGGGTAGTCTATAGTTTAGATTGTATATCCCGCCGTGTGGTGGGTAGTACCTAACTCCACCGTCTTCTAGTTCCACAGGATAGTGGTCGAAACACGACTGTTCTTTGTTATGCGGGTCGGGGCATATCTTGAATATCCAGTAGCCTCGGTGGTACGCTGATAGCTGTACGGTAGCGTTGATAACTTGTCCTTGCTCGTAGGTGGCTACTATCGTCCCCTGGCCGTACATGCCTCCTAGTTCATGGGGTCTGGGCTCTTCTATGTCATAGGGATCTCCGCATATACCGCACCTGCAGACAAATCGATGTTACTTTATCTTTCTTAACCATCAACATTAACATGACTGACATAATTAGACGATAATATAACCGTTTTCTTCCACCTGCTGCCAGAGACCTTTTTCAGGTCGGGAGTCCAGCGAGAAGGGATTGCGTTTATCCCTAGGTATGTAGTCTCTACTGCAGAACACGTCTGCTTTAACAGCATTCTGCAATAAATATGGCCTGCACTCTGCTACTTTTTGTTTGGTGCTGTAGGCAGTAGGACCATGTCGTTGTGCCGGGAAAGCGGGACGAAATTAGTGTAATAGGCCCTCCGGAAACTTGTAAAGAATGGATTGGCTACAACGTTCTTTTATATCTTCACAATTAGAGGTACCGCCGTTTCGGAGAGCGATCATCTTTCACCCTTAAAGTGGAAAGAATGAGCATCGGAAACAATTGGTAGGCCCGGATTCAAGAAGAGGCCTTGGCAAATGCCAAGAGGAAGAACTGAACGAGGGCCTTCACGCGATACAGCCCTAATACTGCGAGGTCCATGGGAGGTGGAGGGTTGCTGCTACGTTCAGCGACTTACTTCCCGTCATTAGCGTCGTACTGTCGCGAGAAGCCGCCGCAGTTGAGGCCGTCGTCGTCGTAGTTGGGCGGCGCGTCGAAGCCGCTGCGCCACATGGACGAGCGCGACGGCGGGCCCAGCACGCGCCCGTGCCCCGCCGCCAGCGCCACCACCGCCGCTAGCGCCAACAGCCTACACAGCATCTGATCAAACAAGCTGGGGCTTAATAGTGCCACAAACTTTTCTTGTCCAGTAGCCAAAACTGGAAACTAAAGCAGGGCTAGTAACTATGGGTAGAAAAGAATATTACCGTAGGACCACTAGCGCCACCCTATTTGGACAACAAAAGGTTGTGGAACTATATTTCTTTTTTTTAAGTCCGAGTTAGTACGATAACATCTTCGGCTGCACCGTTATTTAACACCAATGGCGCCTTCCTTAGTGCCTGGAGAATACGGACTAAGGAACAGTGCGTGTTTCCACTTGCCAGTGATGGCCTACTTAATGCAGTGCAGCAGCGTTTGATCTATTTTGGCCTCTAGTCTTAGGCTCCCACTTAAAAGGACTTACAGTGATGACAGATATTAATGATGACCATGTCAGGAGTAATTAATGCTGCTGATACCTTAGCTGGTTAGGTATTATAGTTTGATATGGTGGTACCCTCAGATCAAGGTGGTACCCACAGAATATATTGAAAATGGGTGGTGCTACCCTAACCTCTCACTACCACCTACCTTTAAAAATATCCTTCGCAATAGAATATTACTGCCACAACTGAACGAAATCACTCCAAATGTTTGCTTCACAACAAATCAATGACAAATTATGCTTACGAGAGATTCGCATACAATTTATACTGGATATAAATTACAGCACCATAAACTCTTATCGCCCGATACCTTTATCAGGCACTTGAATCAGTACAATATGGACAAATCATTGGATCACTTTATTTGCTAAATTGGGGATTAGCGAAATTAAAGTGCTTCTCGGATTTTCCGCGGTGGTTTTTCTGTTCACATTGAGGGAAATTACTTACGGTTATGGTAGTTAACATTTTAAATAACTCATCATAGACACATTGCGCTCCTTTAGACCAAAATGTGTAGAGATCTTTTTTTTATTATGGGGGGAAATCTCCACTGAGATATCCAATTGGATTATGTCATTTATGTGGGATTTTTACCCACTAAAACCCCCTCGGACGTCCTCGAGGCTCATATTGGAAGCCTTCGGGATCTCATACGAACGCACCGGAGGCTCCCTTGCGCAACGCCCGTTGGGCTCACCTCTGGCTCCCCATTAACATTTGCCACTTTCAGGCAAAGTTAGGGTCAACCCCAAAGACCCAGACTATTAAGGGGCCTGGGATTGAGAGAGAGAGAGATTAAGTGACCTAGAGAACATGGAGAAAGTGCGGTCATTTGTTCACTGAAACTAGGAATCCTTCGGCAATCTCTAAGTATGGCACAGTGGTGCACGCTCGGATTCAAGTGGGAGGTCGCGGGTTCGAATAATAAAAATTCTAAGAGTTTTATAATTTCTAATTTGGCTCAGGTCCGGTCTGGTCGGAAGCTTCGACCGTGACTCCTCTACCAGAAAGACGCAAAGAGATGTAGCGTTCCAAATAAAGCAAGGAAAATTGAACTGCATAGGCCACGCTTTACGCTGAACGTCACGCAATTCTAGTGTCTTTCAAATGGCAGCGAAGAGGGGACAAACACCATGTGCCAAAAGCCATAATTTATATATTAAAGCGCTCCTTCAATGTGAATTGGAGGCTGCCGGATGGTTAGATCAAGATGGAAGAATGCAGTCTCGACCCTTTTGCACCACCAGGTTACAACTGACATATGAGTTCACAGGCCATCCAAGGGCGGATCCAGCTTTGGTGCCAGGGGGGGGTCACATAGTTGTAGTCAAGTCACATCAAGTTTTAATTTAATTATGATACTAATTGATACAGTTGAAAGTAGGTATTTTATTATATATGTGTATAAGTAGGTAATGTACTTAAAACTCTTTAAATAAAAGAGCCAATATTTCTTTTTCCGAAAGACATTGTCACTTTATCTAGGTACTTCAATGGGTGCGTTTTTCGGACGTTTCAACTATTGAAGCTATTAGACACGATTAGATTTTTCGTAACAATGTAGAACGAACGCGAGCGAAGCGAGCTCACAATTTTTACGATTTTGCATGATAAATCACTATTTATTCCAGTCTTGAATGTAACATGGTTGGCAGTGAGATCCGTCTTTAATAAAAATAATATAATAATTTTTAGGCGTAATAACGCCTTAAAATCACAAATATGCCCGAATGAAGTGAACACGAACTTTATATATTTTTTGATAACTGGATATGCGAGCGAAGCAAGCTCAAATCTTTTACGTTTTTTATTTGGTTTTATAATGTGATTCATCTTTGATCTTTAATTTAAGTAATATAATAATTTCTAGGCAGAATAACGTCTTGAAATCGCAAATAGTCCTGAATGAAGCGAGCACGAACTTTATATCCTGACAACTGGATGTGCGAGCGAAGCGAGCGCGAAATTTTCTGTTTTTTTACTAAAAAAGACAACATAAAAAAGATCCTGGGGGCATACATATTTTGATAACTAGATATGCAAGCGAAGCGAACTCAATTTTTTTACTTATTTTTTATTCCGTTTTATAGTGTGGTCAATCTTTAATCTTTAATTTAAATAATATCATAATTTTTAGGCGGAATAACGCCTTGAAATCACAAATAGTCCTGAATGAAGCGAACACGAACTGTATATACTCTGATAACTGGATATGCGAGCGAAGCGAGCGCGAAATTTTCTGTTTATTTTTTTTACTGAAAAAGTCACAACATAACAAAGATTCTGGGGGCATACATATTTTGATAACTGGATATGGGAGCGAAGCGAGCTCGAATTTTGTACATTTTCGCATGATAACAGTCTTGAATTTAACATGGTTTGACAGTGAGGTCCTCTTAATAAAAATAGGCAGAATGACGTCTTGAAATCGCAAATAGTCCTGAATGAAGCGAGCACGAACTTTATATCCTGACAACTGGATGTGCGAGCGAAGCGAGCGCGAAATTTTCTGTTTTTTTACTAAAAAAAGACAAGTTAAAAAAGATCCTGGGGGCATACATATTTTGATAACTGGATATGTGAGCGAAGCGAGCTCAAAATTTTTACTATTTCGCAGGATAAATCACTATTTATTCCAGTCTTGAATTTAACATGGTTTGAGAGTGAGATTTATCTTTAATAAAAATAATATAACCATTTTTAGGCGTAATAACGTCTTAAAATCACAAATATGCCCAAATGAAGTGAACACGAACTTTATATATTTTTTGATAACTGGATATGCGAGCGAAGCAAGCTCAAATTTTTTACGTTTTTTATTTCTTTTTATAATGTGATCCATCTTTGATCTTTAATTTAAATAGTATAATAATTTTTAGGCGGAATAACGCCTTGAAATCTCAAATAGTCCTGAATGAAGCGAACACGAACTGTATATATTCTGATAACTAGATATGCGAGCGAAGCGAGCTCGAAATTTTCTGTTTATTTTTTTTTTACTGATAAAATCACAACGTAACAAAGATTCTGGGGGAATACATATTTTGATAACTGGATTGCGAGCGAAGCGAGCTCAAATTTTTTACATTTTCGCATCATAACTATTTATTCCTTGAAGTTACCTTGTATGCGTGCTAAAATCTGCCTTGGACTTAGATAACTTCATCATTTTTACGTGAATATAATATCTTGAGATTAATTAATAAAATCAGTATATAAGGAGGATTGTTGATAAATCAGGAAGTGTCCTGGGAAATCAGGAGGTCATCAGTTAAAAGGTCGCGGTGGCGAGATAAAATTCAAATTTTCGATACTTTCGTTCCCTAATAATGCGTTTGACACTATATAAAATAAAATCAACCATAAATCAATTAAATATTAATGATACTCACTTACATAAAATCTATATTATTCCCAAAAATACCATATAAAACATTATATTTTACAATTTTAACTATTGGTCCATCTACGTTCTGGATGGCCCAGGGGGGGTCATGACCCCCATGACCCCCCCCCTGGATCCGCCGATGAGGCCATCATTATCACGCACTTATAAAGGTGCAAATCGTTTAAGGCGAAATTAACGACTCTGCCCGCGATATTCAAAATTTTAATGTTTTTTTTGCAATTTGTTCGCTAATTACACATCAGAGGTTTATGGCAGTCAATTTGCGAGAATGGAAGTATCATCTTTACATGATTGTATCAAAATATTTGCATAAAAATGTGTATCCTAGGAATTTAGTCAGAGTATCGAGTTTTATGTGAGTAACTCGCAAATATCGGATTAATTTCTTTAACTCGACACTTTCAAGCAGAGATTTTTACATAAACCCTTGAAGATGATAATATTGGGATTCTCGCAATTTGACTGCCATAAGCCTATTATCCTATACCTTTAAACGAGCAATTCTTGTATATATATTTCTATATAATCTGGATCTCGGAAACGGCTGCACCGATTTTCATGAAATTTAGTATACAAGGGGTTTTGGGGGCGATAAATCGATCTAGCTAGGATTCATTTTTTTTAAATGTCGTATTTACCAATAAAAAAATATAACTCTATACCTGACATCTATTGGCATAAAGTTAAACTATTACAGTAATTTCCTGCTGCCATCTATTGGTGAGTGGCTGTGATATTACTAAGCAAAGCTTGATCAACCAGGTATAATCATTTACTTCATATTTTTTCCCGATAGCTTGAAATCTGGGAAACTACATGACATCTATTAGCGAATAGTGAAACGAATTTTAATGACCGCGGCCGGCATTTGTTTTAACGAGAATAATATTATAATGCTAAAGGTAAAATATGACTTCTCCCGACATCTATTGGCGAGAAGTTATATTAATTTTTTTATTGAGTCAACGAACTGGGCGCGAAAATTCAAATTTTATTTAGTTTTCTGGTTTAGTGGGATTATACATCCTAAGTTTATATAGTTTATACACAACATTTATGCATCTCATAGTTGTAATCAAAACTCTGCTCAACAATACTCATTTACCTCATATTGTTTCTCGATATATTGAAAACTAGGAAAGAACGTGACGTCTATTGGCCAATAGCAATACTATTATAATGGCCCAGGCATCCAACTGAATAAATATGACTTTTTCTGCTGACATCTATTGACGAGAAGTACTTAATACTAATTTTTTTTATGGAGTCAACGAATTGGGCGCGAAAATTCAAATTTTATTTAGTTTTTGCTAATAGTGGGCTAATAATTATACATCGTAAGTTTATGGCAATGAGTTTTGCGGGCACAACATTAAAAGGGGCAAGATGGTATTCTCTCGTTCAAAGCTAGCTCCATTCGAAATAATGGGCCTTTGAAATTGGTTTTTAATCGTAGTTTCCCAATATCAAAATTATCGTGCCATCTACAGAGCAAGATAATCCATGGCACAATTGGCAGGGCACTCAGCCGTGATAGCTAGGGGGTACGAGTTCAAGTCACGTTGGCAGCGATAATTTCAAACACTCGAAATAAAATAACTTACGTAATTGGTTGATGTAATGTAAAAAATTAAGTATTAGTATAATATATAAATATTTAACTAATTACACTCGTGATTTTTATTTAAGGAGCACACCACGGGTGTGCTCGCGAAATTCAAATTTTTTGTGGTTTTTCGCGATTTTTAACCTAATAAAACATAATAGGCTTATGGCAGTCAAATTGCGATAGTCCCAATATCTTCTTTACGTATTTATATAAAAATCTCTGCTCGAAAGTGGCGAGTTAAAGAATAAAGTCCAAGATTTGCGAGTTACTCACATAAAACTCGATACTCGGACTAATTTCCTAGAACATTTTTATGCAAAGATTTTGATATAATCATGCAAAGACGATACTGCCATTCTCACAAATGCGTAATTAGCGAACAAATTGCAAAAAAACAATGAAAATTTTGAATTTCGCGGGCAGATCATATATTATTTTTATTATTATGTCGATAAGATCGAAAAATATTTTTTCATATTTCATCATTACATTAGTACCTATGAAATTCATATTTAAATATAGTTTCTACTCCAAATTACAATTTACAAAAAAAAACCGAGCGAAGCTCGGTCATCCAGGTACTTATGCCTTATTAGCTTAAAATCGCGAAAATCACAAAAAATTGAATTTCGCGGGCACACCCGTGGTACTCTCTCTGACCATGTTCAAGTTTTCTAGTGTAACTTTTAAGTAGTTCGATGCATGCATGAAATTCGCAAGGAATGCAAATTAAAGTCGTGCTTGGTTTACGCATACCTACTGTCGAAAGTTACTTGTGGATTGTAAATCTATGGACACACCACTTAATTATACTTATGTACACAGTTGGTTTCTCTGACTTTCTTTGTCAATACCTATTACCATAAATTACTTATGATAGCTCATAGCAGTAGGTATTTATTAAAAATTCTCTGAACCAATAACAAAAACAATGGTGATTAATACCTGTCATTTAAAATTTACGTATGGTTCCAGCTACTCAGTATCTAATCTCTGCATTTTAGTGCTTTTTCCTCTACTGTTACCCAACTTATTGACGACCTCCGTGGTTGAGTGGTTAGCGTGCCGGTTTTCAAGGCGCCGCCATCTCTGAGGTTCCGGGTTCGATCCCCGGTCGGGGCAATGTAGAAAAATAAGTTTTCTACATTGTGCCGGGTCTGAGTGTTGTGGTACCTTCGTTGTTTCTGATTTCCTTAACACAAGTGCATAAGCTACTTACTAAGGGATCGGAGCAATGTATGTGATGTTGTCCACTATTTATTTATTTATTTATTTAACTTAGTATCATTAGACTAGGCGTCCACAGGGTTGGCCGGCCGAGCCAAATCGCAACAAAATCTGTTTGCTGTAAGTTTATCATCGTAGCCAGTGGTGTTTTATTCAGTAAATCACAATAATGATAGCTGGCAGGTGTAAAATTATTACAATTTTTTTTTACTAGTTAGTTACAAGATTTTGTATGTTATTTGTACATTGTGGCTGATGCTTTCAGCTTACAAAACTTTGTTAAAATGGTAGCACTAATTTAAAACTGTCTGCCTGTATCTCTATGTTTTTAGGGTTCCATACCAAAATGGTAAAAATGGAACCCTTATGGTGAGACTTTCTCGTCCGGCCGTCTGTCACACTCGATTATTTATTATTATTTTTAATAAGATTGGTAAAAGCTCTTTGGAATGTGCGGTTATGAAAATTGCGTTGCGTGCCATCCGTCTGAGAGCTAATAGCTTTATGGTACGTTTTTAAAAAGGGCTTTTGATCGGGAAAGCACGTTGCGTTTGCAATAACAGTATAATAATAATATAGTTCAAGTGTGTATGTAATTACCGCAGTTATCAATTGTGTTGACTGACGCAGCGGTGATAACAGAAGTTTCTGGATATTTTCTCGATATTGAATAATGAATTGTAAAAATAGATGCCCAACATATCTGTGTGTCCAACTATGGACAGAAATTTAAGTAATTAGGATGTTGCGGCCCTAAAAGCCCGCGAAATTGAAATTTTATTTAGTTTTTCGCAAATATTAGACTAACTACACATTGTAGATTTATGGCAATGCATTTTTCGGGCCTACTTTTTATGCATCTACATGTTTCTTTGCTCGAAAATTCCCACTCATCTCATATTGGTTTCCGAAAGATAATTTTTTGCAGTTTCCCAGATTTCGAGCTATCGGGTAGGTACCAATATGAAGTAAATAAGTATTGTTGAGCAGAGTTTTTATTAAAAACATGTAGATGCATAAGTATTGTGACCGCAAAACTCATTGCCATTAGCCTTCGATGTATAATTAGCCCACTATGAGCGAAAAACTAAATAAAATTTGAATTTTCTCGCCCGGATGGTACCTACCCATCGCCCTTAAAGTCTTTAAAGATAGATACGTGTCTAGTGTAGCTTGGATAAAATAATTTTAAACCGCTTATCAGTTGCTCAGTAATCAGTGAATGTAGCAAATCAGATCCTTAAATCTCGGCTATAACATTTGAGGGTTTGTGATTGGTATTCTTATAACTGTCATTCGGTCGCGGCCGACGCTTTTTGTCTGAAAAGTTATCGTTTAAAAAAATCCCACCTGTCTTGAGCCGAACGGCTTGACCCGCAGCGATGGTAAGAGACGATGGAATGACGCTCGTTCCTTGGAAGCTGGGCAGGTCGATTGTCTGGGATGCGACTTGTGCTAATAGGTACATTGGCTGCATCCCCACATTCAGGCGTCCTCTTCAAAGGCTACCATCGCTGAACAGACCAAGAGGCGCAAATTATATAAAGCTCTTGATGGAAGCTTCATGTTGGGCCCGGGGGTCTACCAAAACATGGATGTAACATAAAGGATGAGCACTTAGTGACGTCACGCATATATTTGTAATGAAATGAGTGACATTTCATTCATTTGAATTTGCCGCGCTTCGCGTATCAGCTGTCTGTCGCATAGGTACCTATGATTAGTGATCTGTGTCGATGATTTAAAATGGCGAGGGACGCTGAAATTGTTTTGTGCATTTTTATTGTAATAAAAACTCATAGAAAGAATGTGATTGAGGACTCGAGATATAGTGAACTTTAAATGTCGTTTCTTTGTTATTTCAGGTGAGATAGAAGTGTAATTGTCGTAACTTGATAATAACTAGATAATTGTAAAATAAAACAAAACTTGTAATAAAACAAAACTTTGTTATTTCAGAGAAACAACTTGTGGTTTCATTTTGGAGATCCTCAATGTCTTATAAAACGACATTTTTGTGAACTAAGAGAATATGGACCGGCTTCAGTTTGAGTTTACGATGATAGCCTCAAATGATGGCAAATCAAATGTATTAGCCATAACTTCAATATGTACTGAAGAAGGAAAATGTTATGTTTTACCCGAGGAACTGAAGCCGGTGAGTCATCATACATATATTGTTAAAACGAACACTTTCGCAAAAGTAAAAAATAGCATTAAAAAAAGACACCAGAGTAGAAAAGTATGGATAAAGTTGGATGAAAATCTAAAGAAGACATATGTAGATGAGGAAGGTAATATGCAATTTTTAGATCAATATTTAGATGAAGTGAGCACAACACAAGCAAAGGACAAAAATGACACTTTGCAACAAATCTTGGAACAATTAATAGAAACTACAACTAAGAAAGAAAGTCAACATAACTTAAAACATATCTCAGAAAAATTTATTATTGAAAAATTCACAAGCAAAAATCCTAATGCGATGCAATGGATAGAAATTTTTGAAAAAGAGTGTGCGCGCTTTAATATAACAAAAGATGAGACAAAAATAGATATTTTGAGGTTATTTTTAGATAAACCTTGTTTGGATTGGTATAGCTCGATGATCATAAAACTAACAATAAATTCTGAATGGAGTGAATGGAAAGACAAGTTTTTAGAAACTTTTAAAAACCAAGGATGGGACATAGTCACATATGCTCTCGCATTTAGGTATAAAGAAGGACAGTTAATTGATTATGCCATAAAAAAAGAACGGCTTTTATTAGATATAAACAAATCTATAGATTCCAAAACAATGATAGATCTTATTGCAACTGGTTTACCTGGATTTATCTTAAATAAGTTAAACAGGGATGAACTCAACAACACTACTGACTTGTTCAACGAGATAAGAAAATATGAAGGCACGATATATAAGAAAAACTCAACTAACATAAAGAGCAGTACATTTTATAATAAAAATAAAACTTATGAGAAGAAGTCATGTAAGACTTGTGAGTCTTTGGACAAAGGAATTAGATATCATCCGGAGGAGTCATGTTGGTTCAAGAAAAATAAAAATGAACCTGAAAAAGTTCTTAAAACTAAAAATGTAAACAATAACTCCATAATTGAAGTAGACATAAATACTGAAAAAAAAACTAGTAAGCACACCATTAATCAAAACCAAGCTTTTATTAGAAAATAAACTAGAAGTGAGTGGTATTTATGATTCAGGCTCACAGATTTCTATAATAAATTCAAGATTAATAAAAGTAAAAGAAAAAAAAGATGATGTGAACATAGCATACATGAAAACGGTTAATGGTGTGAAGAAGATGGATGGCTTGATAACAATAAAAATTAAAATATTTGATTTAGAAGAAGAGGTGGATGTATACATAGTAGAAAATGAAGATTTTGATGATTTCATAATCGGATTAGATATGATAAAGAAATTCAGATTAACCCAAAATGAGAACTTGCAGATAGAACAAAAGAAAATAACAAATAAAATAGACAGGATGTCTAAAGATAACAGAAATGAAGATAATAATATAAAAAAATATACAGTAAATTTCAATGAACACATAGAAACAGAGGAATTTATAAGTATGACAGACCATTTAGATAATCAAAAGAAAATTGAGATAGAGAAAATTATAAAGGAATATAAAACAATATTTGCTAAGGACAAGTATGATATAGGTTCAGTTAAAGATTATGAAGCTCGCATAGATTTACAAGTAAATAAATATTGTAGTAAAAGACCATACAGATGTACAATACAAGATAGATTAGAAATTGAAGAGCAAATATCGATGTTACTAAAGAACAATTTAATAGAAGAATCATACAGTCCTTTCGCTGCTCCAGTGACATTGGCGTTTAAAAAAGGTGAAAATAGAAAATCCCGTTTATGTGTAGATTTCAGAGAGTTAAACAAAATAGTTATACCACAAGCTCAACCATTTCCTTTGATAGATGATCTAATTATTAAAACTAGAAATTGCAAGTATTTTACTACACTAGATATAAACTCAGCATTTTGGGCAATACCATTACGGGTGGAAGACAGAAGTAAAACAGGATTTGTCACACAAGATGGCCACTTCCAGTGGACCTGCCTCCCTTTTGGCTTGAAAACATCACCAGCAATTTTCCAGAGAATCTTAAGCAATATTCTAAGAAAACACAATCTCACAGGATACTCTGTTAACTATATTGATGATATTTTGATATACTCGTCTACCTTTGAAGAACATATAAGGCACATTAGAAATGTATTAGAGGCAATAATTAAAGAAGGCTTTAGACTGAAGTTTAAGAAATGTACCTTTGCTTCAGACTCGGTAAAATACCTCGGCCATATAATTCAGAACAATTCAGTAAGACCACTAAAAGACAATTTGATTTCAATAAGGAACTTTCCAACTCCTAAGACGCAAAAGAACATTAGACAATTTTTGGGAAAAATAAACTTCTACCATGACTATATACCAAGAAGTGCAATTATCTTAGATCCATTACACAATTTATTACGAAAAAACGAGAAATTTGTATGGTCAGAGAAATGTGAAGAAGCATTCAATCTGATAAAAAGATATTTATGTTCGCAACCGGTCTTGGAAATATTCGACAAAGACTTACCAATCAAAATCTTTACCGATGCATCTTTGGAGGGCATTGGAGCAATATTAAAACAGACACAACTAGATGGTAAAGACAAACCGGTGGCATATTTCTCAAAAAAATTGAATGAACATCAAAAACGGAAAAAGGCTATATATTTAGAATGTCTTGCTATGAAAGAAGCTGTTAAATATTGGCAGCACTGGCTCATCGGAAAACAATTCACCATTTACTCAGATCACAAACCTCTAGAGAACATGAACATTAAATGCAGGACAGATGAAGAATTGGGTGATCTCACATACTACCTATCTCAGTATGACTTTACCGTAAAATATATACCTGGTAAAGAAAATGTAGAAGCAGACTGTTTGAGCCGAAACCCTGTATTAGAACCAGAAGATAACAGAGAGGAAACATTGAGAATAGTTAATTTAATACAAATAAAAGATATAGTTGGAGACCAAGAGAAAAATGAAACAATAAGAGAAAAGAAACAAAATTTAATACTAAAAAATAATATCTATTATAAAAAAATAAAGAAACAGGAAAAGATTATCCTCTCAGAAGAATTTAGTAAAAAACTTATAAAAAAGGTGCATGAAGATTTATGCCATATTGGGATCAGACAACTGCAGAAAAAAATAAGTTCAATATATACGGCTATAAACCTAACAAAAAATATCATAAATATTTGTAAAACATGTGAAATATGCATAAAAAATAAATCAAGATGTCAAAAAAAATTGGATTACTGTCACAACTGGGACCAGCCACCAAACCATTTGAAATAATGTCAATGGATACTATTGGTGGATTTGGAGGATCTAGGTCTACAAAGAAATATCTACACCTTTTAGTAGATCACTACACAAGATATGCATTTATTGCGACTTCGAAAACCCAGAATGCATGTGACTTTATAAATTTAACAAAGAAAGTACTAGAGACAGATGAGATTGGAATTATCCTGACAGATCAATATCCGGGCATAAATTCAAGAGAATTTAAACAATTTTTGCAGGAAAATAATATTAAACTAATTTTTACAGCCGTGAATACACCATTCTCGAACGGCTTGAATGAAAGATTAAACCAAACAATAGTAAATAAAATAAGGTGTAAAATGAATGAGAAAAATAATAAGAGAACATGGACAACACTGGCAAGAGAATGTATACAAAAATATAATGAAACAGAACACTCCGTTACAGGTTTTGCACCAAAATATTTACTGGATGGTACAAATGTCAGTATTCTACCAAATGAATTCAAAACGATGGAAAAGGAAGACAAGTGGATTGCTGATAGAAGATTGGCATTAGAGAATACAATAAAATCTCATGAGTATAACAAGAAAATATTTGATAGAAATAGAAAAATGCAAGAATTTAATGTAGGAGACAGTGTATATGTAGAAAATGGAAATAGACTGAATAGAAAGAAATTAGACGAATTAAAAATAGGCCCTTTCAAGATAATAGAGAAAATATCGAATTCCATTTATAGGATTGATACAGGCAACAGAAAAACAGAATCAACATTATTTCATATAACAAAATTGCAACCTGTCATAACAGAGGCTGAAGAAGATGAAGGAGATGATAATGAATATGAAGATGACTTATAAGTACATTTTACAGATATATTGCTTAGAATTTTCGCTCTTAGGGGGGAGATGTAATGAAATGAGTGACATTTCATTCATTTGAATTTGCCGCGCTTCGCGTATCAACTGTCTGTCGCATAGGTACCTATGATTAGTGATCTGTGTCGATGATTTAAAATGGCGAGGGACGCTGAAATTGTTTTGTGCATTTTTATTGTAATAAAAACTCATAGAAAGAATGTGATTGAGGACTCGAGATATAGTGAACTTTAAATGTCGTTTCTTTGTTATTTCAGGTGAGATAGAAGTGTAATTGTCGTAACTTGATAATAACTAGATAATTGTAAAATAAAACAAAACTTGTAATAAAACAAAACTTTGTTATTTCAGAGAAACAACTTGTGGTTTCATTTTGGAGATCCTCAATGTCTTATATATTTTTAGGCTCCGCCCTGAAACCTCTTTTTACTTGTCAAAACAGTAAAATGGCGCTAAAAATGTATGAGACCGACAGCGGTATGCGTTGACAGCGGTACCGAAATATATGAAGCGCGACGCCATATTTGAGAATTTTTTGGCTTCCCGTCCTCTTAGCGTAGCGTATTTTGTCATTGACCAAAACATGCCTATTCGAAAAGGAAAAATTCGGAAGCACATAGCACGTGAACTCTTACGAGTTACATACTTCTAAGAAAAAAAAAAACAAGTGCCGACAAAAGTAACAACCTGTACACTTCAGATACTTTAACAGGTACGGAGGTGACAGTAACGGTAAGTCGCGAGTTCAACGGTTATTTCCGATTTCAAAAAATGCCCAACGCGCCTAACGTTATCACTTCAAAAAAAAAATGTTTAAATACTTACTGTAATCAACATCCGTCATCTCACAACTTTAAACAAACCTAGGTAGGTACTTCCGTTATCGGTCCATTATGTAGATTTTTTCTAATAATAGGTATGTAGGTACTTGTTAGATCACACCCAAAAAGTCACACTATACTACTTTCACATAGTCACAACTCACAATAAGTTTTTAACTTGATCCGTGCACATTTTTTTTTAATTCAGCAAAAAAGTTATTTAAATACTTAATAAAAAAATAATAGGTAATAATTGTTTATTATTCTAATCAAAATGCATCATTAAGTACACTTAATGATTATCAATAAGGAAGTAGGTAACTGCACTTATACCATCTTATTATTAATTAAAACAAGTACATAATTGCCGAATTATTTTCGCGCTGTACCGAGTAGCAAGTGCACCGAGGCAACTGTCCGGCGAAAACTATTTTTTTCTTAACAGGTAGGTACAAGTTACCGCCTTTCTAATTCGATTGATCTCAGAATATCTCGCTTTCTCCTAAAATCATCTCATCTCCGTGACTCCATTAAGTAGAAGCGTGACCTATTAAATTGTACCTATTATGTAAAAAAAAAAGATTCCGACGAATTGAGAACCTCCTCCTTTTTTTGAAGTTGGTTAAAAAATAGTATAAGCAGCACAGACTTGTATACTAAAGACAGGGCGAACAGCGCGAAAAAATGTCGCCAGTTTATGGGAGCAAGAATGACTATTTTGCACCCTCCCCCGTCAGTAGTCAGTAAAGGTAAATAGTTAAAGAGCTATATCTTTTTTTAATAATTATATTGCAGGCAAGGTGACCACAGACACATAGATAAAAAATATAAAAAATAAACAAGTATTTCGCAGAAGTTTCAACAGATGGCGCTACATTTTCTTGTATAAAGAACGTTTACGTAAAATCTTGACTATTTTTATCTATTATAAGCAGTGATAAGTAGTCCGCGCACTCCGTAGTTCAGATGTCTTCCTCTCAATATATGGTCAATGCTTCGAATCCCCGAAAGGAGAATACCAGAAAATGGGCTATATTTGCGTCACTCTGCGTCTGAAGCACGTATGCATGAAGAATCTTCTTTCAAATTGTAATATCTCATATATTTATCTTAGTGAAATGTGAACAGGGATTTAAAAGTATTATAAAAAACCGGCCAAGTGCGAGTCGGACTCGCGCACCGAGGGTTCCATAACATAAAAGAAGTTAAACATTGAAAGAATCACTTTTTTTCATGAATTTACGAATATAATTTACATGTAGGTAGGTACTTTAGTTGGCAAACCGCAAACGTAACTTTGTTTTTGGCGGATTATTGTTATTATCAAAAAAAGTATATTAGTCAGTGAGTTGATTTTATTTTTCCTGTAAAATATACGTTAACTTCTATTGATCATAAATATTTCAGATTTTTTGATTGGTAAACTTCGGAGATAAGGGGGGGAGGGAACGGTATTTTTTTCGACAGTTTGCCCAATAAATCAAAAACTATCAGGCATAAAAATAAATAAAAATTAGTTTTAGAATACACAAGTAACGCCCTTTTATATGATACCCCACTCAATATTGTTATCTCATTTTGAAATTTTGTCGACCCGGTTTTCCCCCCTCTTTTAATAAAAATTTAAATCAATTTTCAAATTTTTACGATTGTTATGACGTCGGGTCACTATTACCTATAACTATTCTAAATTTCAAGTCGATAGCTTGAATAGTTACTGACGGACGGACGGACGCCGGACGGAGAAAGTCTCACCATAAGGGTTCCATTTTTACCAAATTGGTATGGAACCCTAAAAAGTAATTAAACGTTTCGGAACATGTAGAACCGCCAAGTCACTTTTGAAAATTAACCACTTAGAAAATAAGATTACAATAATCTTTTTTTTTAATGTTTTACCGATGATTTGGTTAAGACGCAAGGTATAGCCCAATTTTCATACAAGAATCGGCATTATCCTTTCGATGTCCAAAAGAGGAGTATGTTTTTAGGGTTCATGTATGTGAGTTTCTTTATACCACCATAACTTCTGAACGACTGAAGAGATTTTGACCTGGGGTATCGTAATCGTCACAGAGAAAATAAAGTAATTCCCTGGTCTGTGGTAATCGTTAGAATTCTTACATAATTCCGAGTAATTGGCTCTGTGTACCTATTGGCTATATTTTTTTTTTTGAAAAAGTTTTTTTACCACATGGCAATCGTGTTTATTAATTTCTAAGCTATTGCATAGCTTCTATCGCGGGCTTTGACGGTGCAGACCGAATCCAGAAATTTCGTAACGAAAATGACCTGGCACTCCTAAAGTAGAGCTTTTGGTACTAGGCTAGCATGAAAGCAAGGAGCGCAACTCCACAGTTTTTTAGTTTTAATATCACGCACGTGATATTTCAGTCATTGAAAAGTTCTGCTATTTTTCGATAGATGGCAAACTAAAAACTAAAAAGTTTGTGAAGTTGCACCTGGTACCAAAAGTTCTACTTTTCGATTGATAGCAAAACTAAAAATAACTTTTAATTCTATGCAATAGCTTTACCGCGGCAGTCTCCGAGTGCCACACGCCTTTTTTTTATTTATTTACTTGTCCACAAATATAAGACATATTTTATTTTTTATATTAAAATTTGAATTATTGCGCCCTGATTGTACCCGTCCCCCTTAAACTCTGATTATGATTTATCTATGATGAAGGGAAGGTGGCAGGTAGGAGGAGGCCTGGCTGCAGAAGAATATCTTGGCTTCGAAACTTACGCCAATGGTTTGGAAAGAGCACCCGTAGTCTACCTATACTTAACACATGATTCATTTTGCACAGTTTTGCGAAAGCGATGAATGATTGATAGATAAACAAATGTTTTGCCACTATCTAATCTGCCATCAGTTAAGTGAGGAAATTGTTATAGAAATACCTAGTGAACATTTGCAATCGTCGAGGCATAATAAACCAGATAAAATAAACAAATAAACGATATTGAATCCAAAGAAATTTATCTTCGTCAATCTTTTTGCGATCGATCGCGATCTATAAATGGATTATGCGATACGGCAATCAAAGACAACATCGTAAAATGTGGTTTTATTTCACCTAATATCATAACAAATAAATAAACTTCAAAGATTAACCGCGGTGGAAAACGGCTCCATCAGGCATGTTTTAAAATAGTCGTGTTTAAAGATTTTGGGGAGCTATTTATAGAAAAATATATTTAGTTTACAGAAGACTAACGACAAAATTCTGATAAAAACAAATGAAAACATACGCGGATCAATCAGAAGACAGTAATTTCTGTCTCACAAACAAACTCCCGTTAAAACTAAATTGAATTTTGTTTTCGCTATCTTCTGAAGCCAATTTTAGCTTTCCGAATTGGTATTTTCAAACCAAACTAAGTAACTAAGCGAAATAAGGTTCTGCATTTATGAGAAAAGATTTAAATCTTTGTTTATGAGGTCACAGAATTAGTCACTATGCAACAAACTCAGGCAACAAATAAGAAAATCTTTGTTGTCACTCGGATTTTCAAAATAGAAAAGCAAAACATGCTCTTGGGATTGCGCTTTGAAAGACAAAACAATTTATTTTATCCTTTAAGAATATTATAGGGATCTAATGGGACTGCAAACGATGACTAGGACATATCTAAACATGCCTGATTCAAGCCAAAAATACTGCTACGGTAAAGACGTGTCTTCAGTCCATAAGCGTCTGTTAGTTAAGTTCGATTGAAACCGGGCCTCCTTCAGGAATCGGCTTCGGTGGGCCCTTGATGGTTATATCTGAGCAAGCGCCGAACGTTTCCTGATTCCCGCACCCCAAATCTGATCTTCCATCACCACAGTAACCCCAATTGTTGCCAGCTATATACCTCCATTGTAGGACGCAATGCTGACAGACTAAACCATTTGGGAGACGGTAATTCACCCTGTATAACCCTGCGGTGGGTGGGAAGTATTTGTAGCCCCCCTTTTCCAACGGCACGGGGTATCGGTCGAAGCAAGCCTGGTCTGTAGAGTGGGGGTCTGGGCAGATCTTGAAGACCCAGTAGCCGCGGTGGTGGACGGTGATCTCGACTTCCGCGGTGAAGACTTGTCCAGAGTGGTAGGTGGCAACGATGAGGCCAGAGCCGTACTCCCCGCCGAGCTCGTGACGTCGGGGCTCAGGGGCATCGAATGGATCCCCGCAGATTCCGCACCTGTAAACAGTTACACTCAATTATATTATTCAGTTAGGTAGCTAGACTAGAACGTTAGTGTGTAGGAGTCCTAAGACATTTGAGATTGAAAAGAAAAAACTAAGTTATTGTTTTTGAAAATACAGTCGAAGATCAGTATTCAAGACTTTTACTTCGGAATTTAAATATTAAAATTCCCGAAGTAAAGTCTTGAATACTACGGTTACGTTGCATTGCACCGAAACGCTTATAAACGACGTCGTCGCGTCGTTGCTAGCAGAGAGATAATTTTTAACTCACCCGAACGAGGGCGGAATATTCCTCTCTACTTTTGTCACTCTCTTTTGTCTTTCTGATCCATATTATTAGACAGACCAAGACCAAACAGAATCAAGACCAAAACCTCGGGCTTACCAACGCTTCCCTCACCAACTGTGCGAGGGAGGTCGTCAGTCGTCACTCGTCGAGATAAAGGATCACTAGCACTGACCTGATGAAAACGAAGCCCTTACCTTCCTCTGTTGACGTTGTACTGTCGCCCGAAGCCGCCGCAGTTGAGTCCGTGGTCGTCGTAGTTGTGTTTGGTGGAGAAGCCGCGGCGCCACATGGACGCCCTGGACGGCGGGCCCAGCACGCACCCGTGGCCCGACACGGACGCCACGAGCACCGCCAGCACCAGGACGTGACACAGCATCTGTCCATTCGATGACAAAGTTTTACTTATAGCTTGCGATCAAAAAATTTCATTCAATTCTGTTTTGTGATGTCTCAATTTTTCTACTCCTTTACGCTAAACTATAAGGACTAAATGTATGCAGGTTTTTCTTTTTTTGCGTCAAATGTACAATGAAAAGAACTTACGAAAAATCAGTGAAATATATTTTTGATTATATTTTTCGAATCTAGATTCTATTGATATTATTTTTTTAATTAGGAATTACATAATATGCTATTCTTTATATTGTAGGCTGATAAAATAAAATATCAACATTGTATTTTAATGCACCTAAACCAACCTTAGCTTTTGACCAGTAGATAGTAATCTATGCACAGACCTTTTGGCAAGTAAATTAAAAGGCACTGATTTAAAGAGGCAGTTCTAAATAGCAGTTTTGATAAGTTAAAAATTAAAAATGGCATGTTTAATAACCTAGTTCAGCAGTTAAAACTAAGCAGTAAAGTAAACAAAAATGAGTAATAAAAAATAATGAACTGGATCAGTGAATATATAATTGAGCAGGAAAATAATTAAATGGGTGGTAAAAAAAATTGAACGAGCGGTTACGCGTGGGCAGTAAGAAATCGGAATTTGTCGGTAAGAAATCTCATTCTAAGCAATTCTATAAACAATGAGGTGGTAAAATACAATAAAAAAAACAGTACTTAAATAGTAATGAAAAATTAAATTACTTTTGCTTTGACTGAAGGAATGGTAGGTCTAGGACACGGGACCCGTTGCGGGGGGGGATGGGAGGGGGGTGAGGGGGAGGGGAGGGGTAGGGGGAGTCTACCCCCCAAGCCAAATCGTAAGAGGCCTAATACTTTTCGAGAAATATTTTTTTGAAATTAAAAAATCTTCACCTCTTCTCATTATTTATGTCTTTAATCTTCTTAAAGGCCAGTCGACGGAGCCCCGCTTCGCGGGGCTCCTATTTCTGGGTGGTCATAAAAGAAAATAACCACTCAGAAGGATGGCGGGGCCTTGCAGGCCCCGCCATCCTCTTCGTCACCTAACCCAGCTGAGTCGGGGTGCCCTCAAGTCCCGAGCTCGCTTCGCTCGCTCCTGGACCCTAAGTCGTTTGTGCAGTGATTTACGAAAGTTAGTGACAGTGTGATACAAATCTTTCGTAAAAATATTAGCAAACTGGCAAAAAATACGTAAACATAACCTAAAAAAATGTGATTTATAATAATAATTTTTCTTATTATTTCTCGTTAATTTGAGTTATTTACGAAAGCTAGTGACATTGTGAAGTGTATTACATAAAAAACTTTCGTGAAAATACCACTCGGACAAAAACTTCCTTTTTTGTCCGAGTGGAATGTTTTTAGCTTCAACTGGAGGTACTGCGTACTTCAGAGAACCTTTAAGAGAAAAGGAACCGCTCATTCCATCATTTTTACCGCTCATTCAGTTATTGGACTGCTAAATTATTTTTAGAATTGATATTGTATGATAAAATAACCGACTAATTGATTCTTTATTACTGTTCATGTTTTACTGTCGCAATAATTAATCAACCGCCATTAAATTAAATAACTGCTCAATATGTTTTCCAACTGATCATAATAACATCTCGAATATTTAAATAACAGCTCAAAAAATTAGTTCCCAAATTAAAACTTTAATATATATAAAATTCACTTTAATAAATACCAGGAACAACCAAATGGTTTAGCGTAATTTGAAGAACTGTTAAAAAATACCATGGAGTGACACAAGGAATTATACTTATTCCTAACGATAAGTTACTATTTTTAGGGTTAATTTCATTAGTTTTCCTGTTTGCGTCACTCGTTTATATATTTATATTTCCTTATAAACAAACCTCATTAGATTTGGGCTAATGAACTTTATGAACTCATAAATAACAAAACATAAGTAGGTATTCTACATAATAACAACTACTTACTGTTATATTTCATAAAGTAGGTATATTAACCCTTATCAAATGGGTTTCCTTAATGAGAAAACAATCTTAAACAGAGTACTTACATTTTCAGAAACAATCATTTTGTTATAAGTTTAGAAAATGTGCAAGATGAAATAGTCAATAGAATATATTTAATTTGTATAGTTTACCTTAATATTTCTTATCTCTAAACCAATAAATCAAGTTCGGCACACTTCAACAATCGTTTAGCATTAAATAAAATTCAATAGATCAATCATATAATAGATCAAGACAATTTATACATTACTCACCGCCTTGTTAATGTTATCACCCATAATAATCACCTACGAATAGACTCGATAGAATCAAAAACATTAAATGTATTTGACAAAATTCAAGATAGCGGCGGTGGTGTAAAAGATTCTAAGATTCACCGAGTAAGTAATAAGTTTCGATGTAAAGAGTAATTCTAATCAGACGCAACATAATAATATTTTCTAAACCAAAAAAAGTTTTTTTATGTGATAAATTAACTTATTGAACTGTTTCACAAATCGCAAGTCAATATAAAATTGAAAAAAAAATGAATTTGATGAAGATAACGCAATTAGATCGCTAAAAACTAATTTGCCCAAAAGTAATGAACTTAACTTTCAATTAATATGAAATCACGAATATGCAGAGCCCATTTAAAACTGAATAAAAGATTCACTGTCGAAAAATATTTTCTATTTCAATTGACCAAGCAGATCACCCGTTGAAGATTTGTATAAGTGTTGATGAAGCCCTTTTGAGATGAGGAGAAAAGTCCGTAAATCACTCGCGTTCAGTGCAATACTTTAGAGGACCTTGCTACCGTAAGTATCGCTCATTAAAGTCTAATTTGCTCTATTTCAATTTCACTACAGCTTCCAATATGTAAATATCTACTACCTAGTAGCACAGTAAAGAAAATACTGTTAAAATTATGCCACTTGAGGGCTGAGCTACTGGATCGCAATCAACTAGAGCGTTGATCCCTTGGATAAAAATAGTCAATGACGTCAGCATTCTTCACAGCCACTTAGACCTTTAGATTCACTTCATTCGACCTCAGTATCACACTTGTTTTTCTGCATGGGAATTTAATTGTACACGAATGGTTACTCTGAGTCCCTGACTAACATCATCATCTTTAAACCAACGGACTCCTGGCTCATGGCTGTAGATATTTGATTATTTTGTTCTCTTGTGCTTGTAACTCTCATCAACATCAGCCCATTGCCATAAACTGCTGGACTTAGCCCTGTCTATTCCAATCGCAAGTCATCTGCTCTATTATTTACTTGTGTAGTCACACACAAGAGCACTGATCTCCTAACAACATCAATAACTCCTAGAAATGTCATGCCTGTTTTCTTTCTTGAGATTCTAATCACTTCTTTGAAAACATGAAAGAGCTTTCCAAAGCCCGCTCATCTGAGCTGAATGCAACTAGGTGAAAGTAATTTTTGGTATGGATATTCGGAGGATGATAATGAGCTTTCAGAAAAAAAATCAAAAAAATTTCAGAAAAACTTCAAATTTTATTTGGTGTTTCGCCAATTACATTCAATAATTGTGTTGATTTATAGCAATAATAATCTGAAATCCATTATTTCGTTTGGTCCTCGTCATACTCTCCTCTCTTTATTTATGCTAAAATAGCCATTTATATGCAAAGAGGTTATTTAAACATGTGAATAAGATATATTATGATTCTGCCATCCCCGCAATTATTATTTGCTATAAATCTACTATGAATACGATTTGCAAAAAACAAATAATATTTTTTGCGGACTGGCCTTCGTTAAGAAAGTCGTGCAGACAATGAAGCTTCTGAGACTGGTTTTGGAAATGGAAAAGCGTGTCATCGCAGGCAGATTTAAGATACTTGTATCCGAAACTTGAGAGTGGAGAGCAACAAACATAGCATGTGCTTACTGATAAGGCTCTACACGCAAGAAAGTGGCAACTGGCAGGTAAAAAATGTTAACCGCTTTAAAACCTGTTTTAAAATAAAATAAAGTAGTTGCTTTCTTACTTATTGTACTCTTAATTGCAAAGAATGACGAGCGGAGCAACACGTTCACCTGGTGTTAAGTGATCATCAGTGATACGCCTGCGTATGTCATTATCAAATGTCAAGTCATTGCATTTGTTCAAGAACTCTGCATTGTAATGTGAAATAGGACAGAATATCTTTAAAATGTGTTGTGGTGTGGTGTATGCGCTACACCGCACTTTTCATTCTCAGATAATGCCCAGTTGTGTTTCCAACTAAAGTGCCCTTCCTACGGCAACTGTATTCTGTAATATTTGCTTAAGAATACTTGGTACTACTGTGGTAGGTACCCATTCTGGTGGACTGAGCATAAAAGTCGTCATTACTGCTACGAACCGCTAAGGTGTGGAACGCCGTTTCAGCTTTTATATGTTCTTAAATGCTTTTAAATTTATGTAACGTAACAATAGGATGTGCATTTTAATTGGTTCTTCATAGTTTCTATTCATAACTTATCTGTGTAAAATTAAACAAAGATATTGTTAAAGATCTTGTCCTCGAGACTTAAAATTTATCTTTAATTATCTAGATCCTTTATTTATTTACCAACATTGCCTAGTTACCTATGCCAAGATATTGTGTGATTGTGGTTATCTATCGTTTGACAAATCACATTAATGAGATAGAATTTTCATTTAACAACCGATTGAAAGAAGTATACATATTAATGAAACCCTTACTTCTCAAATGGTATAAGTAGAATGTGTTCTAACTTGTAAAGTTTGGCATTCATAATTTTGCAAAACGTTGTTTGTCAAATGAATTTCTAGCTTTCCATACATTGTTTGTCAAAAATTGCAATAAACAAATCGAGAGCTGGGTATGATTTTATGTATTCGAATATTATCGTAATTTCTTTTCCATCTTTTAAAACATCATGGAAACAAAAGTTCATTTTGCAAAAATCAAAGTAGAGCTGCAAATTGATTTAATCGGAGGGTTGCCTTTATAAATCCTAAGAAACTGATCGGAGATTTTACTGCAAATTCGCAGATAAACGCTGGTTTATATATTTGCTATATACGAACATGCCATTTCGAGTTCTGTAGACTAGAGCTAACCTCAGGCTTACATAGAGTAATTGTTACAATTACGCGTGATAAAACGATGACGATCAGTTAACTTTGAATTTACTAGAGTAGGTATAACCATGAGTAGAGTTCCAAGGTATTTATTTAATCACAGAAATATTGTCCTTGGACTAATCCGACCGAAATGGACTATATGACTCGAAAAACCGAAAGAAAGGTCGGGACGGAATCCCTACAGACCCTATAATGACAGAAAAGTCTCAGTAGAAACCACCCTATGAGGTAATATTGTTTAGATCAATGAAACCACCAAATTAAAAAAATAAATTGCCATAAAAATTAAATATGAATATTTTTGAGATATATGTGTCATTTTTCAGTTCAAACTTTATTCGCACTGTAAACAATTAGTTTCAGGTTAGCTGCTGCTGATATTGTTTTATTTAGTAAAAATTTAGTACGAATAAGAAGATTCTAAAATAAAAGACAATTACGAATCAACTCTTTGTATTATTATCCTCATATGAGTTCCTTGCCATAATTTAAGGTAAATAAGTTAAATAATAAAATCACAACTTAATGAATACTTAAAATTAATCTCAACGTCGTCGTGTTAATTTTTGAAATTTAAAGCCAACAAATCAACGATATTTTCACCAAACCATCATCGAAAAGGACGTTAAATGTAGGTAAGTATTTAATGTCTATGGCAGGTAAAATGAAATCAAAAACACGTTTAAAAATATAGGTAAATGGGAAATTGAAAATGAACAAACTAGCAACGTTAAAAAAGTAACGCTACACTCAAATAGGTAAAAAGTTGTAGCTTACTTGCCGAAGTTTAATAATAATTATTATTGTTCAAAAAAATTACAAGTTGGTTATACGTTCAACGTTCGCAATTATCATGGAAAATGAAACAAGAAGTGACTTTGATACAAAATTGAAAATTTTAAACTAACCTTTCTTAAAGATAATAATATTATGATAATGTAACATCAAACATTGAGAGCTTTAGTCATCCACTTGTTTCATTTAAAATCTCTATTTACAAATTCATAGTAAAATAAAACTAAGCGTGAATGAAGATTCAGATTATTAACTTTTACCTAATAATACATCACAGATAGTAATATAAAAAGAAGTTACTAATAAATGAACTAACAAGATAATGGTAAGGATATAAGATGACGAAGACGTTTGGGATTCATGGTTGAAGTAACCTGTATGCATATTCGACGGCAGTACAAAGCCTAATGTGAACCTAAATTTATTCCTTAATACGAAATCAACACGGACCATTAATAATGAAACAAATTCAATAATTATAACAAGTAAACAAGATCAAATTACTAACTAATCAGGAAGAAAATTAAGAAGAGAAATACTAACAAAAGTTCACGTCCTGTCGAGGAGGAGTAAAGTCCTATCGAAAAATTGGCAAGCACTTACACGTTAAATTGAAAATCTTATTATTAGTTCTGATAACATCACTGACATTTGCTAAAACATCATCAATGGTGACTAGATAAAATTCAACAATCTATTGATAGAGTAAGGGATATATTTTTACAAAAAAGGCTTTAAAGATTTACTTTGATGAAATCTTTAAGCTGGTGATGTATTATTTGAAATATTAATGCAAATAAAAATGAAAATACTATTAAATTAAGATAAAATAATAAGCGTAATAATTAAATACTTTCAATACACAAGAATTTGGCAAGGAGCGCGGCCTTAACAATAAATACCGATTAACTATAGGTTAATGAAAAAAATTCGAAAACGATAAATAGCTATTTATCGTTTTCGCATGGCTTAGATTCTTTTTTGATTTCATCCTCCTGTGCTTTACTTGAGTGTGTCTCATTTTCTTTCTCCAATTTTTTATTTGTTTCGTATATTTTACTTTTTGAATCACACCTTTTTTGAAATTCTTCGCTTAAGATTTTTTCAAATTCAGTAGACACTTTTTTAACATTCTTCTTCATAACAGGATCTGGGTATGTCTACAAATAGATATTTCTCTTTATTACGTTTTACAAATAGGTATCATGAAATCAATTTGTTATATTTACCTTGAGATATAGTTTAACGTTATTAAAAATTCGTCTAAAATCTTGAACGACTTGTTCATATTCGGTGTACGAAGAATTCTTCAACTTGGTTGAAATATCGTGAAGACACATTGGATACTTCACAACTTCGTAGAATCTTGGGGCCTGTGAATAACAATGATGCTATGAAATAACTATTTAATACAAGGTGTGGGTTAATTCACATAGTGTGCCCACAGCTAACCTTTTATCTTGATCCTAGAAAAACATTAACGTGGTAAGAATCCCCAATTATTTTATTTTCATACAAAAATTATTGTTTCATTTACAAAAATAAAATTTAGCAACCATAACTGTGACATCAACAAACCTTATATCATTTTCATTATTCCCAGTTCATTGATAAACCAGCTGTTTTAGGAATGACACATAAAATTTATGGTGCAATTTTGAAGTCCCTATGGTTCCCTCAGGATATGAGCTACATCTTCTTGTGATATTTGTTTATGCATCGTTCCTTTATGCTTTCGGCTAATTAGGGTAATTATTCTACACGTTGTATAAGTAGGTGAATCAATTAAATTTTGTTATTATTTCAAGAAAACGAATTCACATACCACTTTGATGTCCATATCTTGTTCGATGAAAGCAGCTTCATTTAATTGGGATAAATGAGAAATCACTGATTCAAATTTTTTCACAATGGTGTTCGATAAAGGTTTCTTCTTTTTAGGATGATACCAAGTGCCACATACAGCTGTTTTACTCTTTGCTGCAGTTTTCTTTTGGTTATCATCTTTTATATAATTTCCGGTTTGATCGAAATTAGGACAACGTGGGATTTGTTTTATTTCTTCATTTTTAATAACATCAATATCAACTTTATCGTCAATTTCAGCATTTTTTTCATTTTCTCCAGAGTTGTTGCTGACTGCCAATTCTGTCAAATCAACATTTTCACAATTATCTGGCATGCAATCCTGTTTTGTCAAATCCTGATCACAGATCAGCAATGCTTGTTTTGACATGAATTGACTAGACTCAATAATAGCAGACCAGGCGTCGCAATGTTCAATATTAAATTTTGATTGCTTTGGATCATCAGCAAAATCTTCATTCGCAGTGAAACCTAAAGCATCATAAAGTCTTGCAGTGCCTGACTTGGATCCTTCATGAAGGAAATCCATTAATTTTGGTGCTGACTGCTTAGCGGCTTCCCAAGCGCGATCGGAGGTCATAGAGTTTAATATTTCCAAGGGTTCAATACCTTGCATATCTAAGCAGGGCATGGGAGGTCTAGATTTTTGATCGTTTATATAAATATCCTCACGTCGTCTGGAGATCAAACACGGCCAAGATTCTATATTATACTTTGGTTGTGGTGCTAATGTAACTTGGGAATATGGAGCTTTCAAAGAAGACGCTTCGTCCGGATGACTCTCATACACGTCGATAGATGCATTTTGCATAAAGGAAGACATTGGCTCAGCTGGCTTTATAGGTACTTTATAACTGCCAGGTTTCATATAAACTTTAGACATTTCATGGAACTCATCATTTTCAAAATCAACAATTTGCACGGGGCCAGATATATTATTAGAGATCGTCACAACATTCGATGAGATTTGAACATTGTGAGTATGACGAGTCAAAAAATCACTGGGTTCTTTTTGAAACATCTGACCCCACGCCGCAAAAAAATCCACCTCTTCTTTTGTATCGCCACAGCTATTATTTTTCTGTACATAGCAACTACGTATATCCGCAGTTGATGCCATGCTCGGTATCAAAGTCTTCTCAACATGGCTCAAAGGAATCATTTTGGCTTTAAGCTCCATATCCCGACGTTGAAGCAAGTCACCGGGGATATTACCCATAGCAACCTGACTGGACGGTTTTCCTAGTTCAGCGTCCATCTTATGTTTTACCTGTGAGTAAATTTCTCTTTGGTCAGCGTGACATACTCCTTCCAAAGTCCGAAAATCAGGAATGTTAGTGATAGTCCAAGACTGTCTAGGTTTTGCTTCGCGGACCACACATGGCTCACACTTATACTGAGATTTCTGGTAGTTTTCAATTTCGTTGTGTTCATTCAATTGGTAGAAGTTTTGAGGAGTAGGTACTACTGGAATTTTTTTATAAGTCACATTAGATCTAGTTGACCATGGGCTGTCATTGTAATTTTGAGGCACCGTTGGTGTTTGGTTCTGTACCCACGGTGGTTGCATCACATTATATGGTTGAGGGGAAGCGTTGATAGGTCTCGGGGTATTTACATGTGCTTTTGCTGGTTGGAATTTATTTTGATTTTGGTGCCGAGGGGCTGCCGAATTAGTGGCATAGTAATTGTGCGTGAAGCTCTTTTGTTCCATTGTGAATCCGTGATCGAGGCACTTGAACGTCTTGTAAATGTGCGTGAGCATTTCTTTCGTGACAGCCTGCCATTGCACAAAACACTCTCTAATATTTTGACTGTAGTATTTGTTTTCGATTCTGGAAAATGTGTCATGTTTTTCACTTAGTAACTCTTTGACTCCTTTCCAGCCATCTAAAATTCTGACAAACGAAAATATGAAATTCTTAATCACCCATGGTATTCCCTGTGAGTGCAAGTTCGCAACTGCGCTATCCGGTTTCTGAACATTGGACCTAGTTTTAGCACAGATCGAATGAATATTTTTAAAACATGGTCTATTGTGATGTGCAATCGCTATATTTTCTGCATCGGTGCATGCTTCTATTGCCAGTTGTACAATTTGATTGGGGATCTGGTCATGAATGACAATTTTATCTATAGCTGTCAGCAAAAGCTCTGAAGATCCGCCAGCTTTATCTCGGTCTTCTTGATTCAGAGTTCCTTGTTGGTTAGATTTTTGATTGTGCGTATCATATCTACTATTTAGGTCAGGTATATTACAAAGCTCCGACACCATACGTTCTCCTTCTGTGAAGAAATCTAGACTAGATGTAGAATCATTTAAATGTCTATCTCTGGTTCTAGGTCGATCTGTTTCAGTGCCGGTGTCTTTGTATCTCTCGTGGTATCGGTTATCAGCACTATAAGCGTTTCGCTTGTCCTGACTCTTGACAATTTTTTTCTTCGCTCCAGTTCCGATGGGTTCCTGGTGTGAGATAGACCAGGAGCTTCGTCTATCTGCATTTAAACGTTCAGCCATTACATTGGATCCGCTGTAATTGGCTACAGATGGATCAAATACAAGTCCAACCAAAGGCGAATTAGGTGGAGAGCTGAACGTAGGTACCGATTTGTTGTATCTGGAATTGTATTTTCTTTTCAAATTAAAAATAAATTGTAAAGATTAAATCCGAAAATTGTCTTAAAATAGTCACCTGATGCTTTGATTCTGGTAATTTTGGCTGGTTGTACCTTCGTAAATTCCTGTAGAAATTCTATTGTACGTCGTTATACTTTGATCTGATACTTCTCTTCTGGGCTCTGCAATGTAATCAACGGTTGAAGGTATATATTAACCAACAAATGTGTTCTCTTGTTGTCTTTATTGTTTTTTAATATAATTATAGTATATAATATATAGTATCTCAGAAATTGCTTACTAGCGAAACATGTTACAATATTAAGGACTATATTAGCGACACAAACCCTTGGAATTGACTGATAGGTGGTAGATTGCTTTGTTGTCGTTGCTAGCCTATTTTTAGTATTTATACTTATTCTGTTAAATGGTGATAACATAAAAAAATACCCGGCTGAGTTTGTTATGGGCTTCTTCTCAGCGGCAGGGCGCGTTTGGAACCCTCGTAAACTTAGTTTTAGGTCGACTTGTAGTTATCACCATTATTATGCAAGAAATGTCATACCGACGTTCGCAAGAGCCTGTATGTTAGGCCTATGTGAAATAAAGATATTTTCATTTTCATGACCTTGTATACAGTTTGTGTTCTTACCATAATTCTTATAAATTCCGTATTGATGTTGTGTCTGGAAGCCTTCTTGGCCACGCTCTCTTCCCTCGGCACCATCTCGGAAATCTCCCGATTTGCTTGGTGTATCACCACCATACTCTTGCATTTGGCTTGCGGTATACTGCGGTTGTGAAAGATATTACGATTAAAAAGCTGAAAATCTAATATTATAAAAAGCGTTTTATTTTAGGCATAAAAATAAATAGATTAAAATTAAAACTGTTGTTAGGAAATTAATCTTATTTTAATCGTGAGGATTTTAATGGAATTTTTATATGTTGTATTGTCGTATTGTCATACTGTAACCGAAATACAGGACTGACATGACATACAGTTGCAGATCAAAATCTAGATGGTATCTGCTGCCATAATGAAGCCTCTTTTATGTCTCATATTGTCTCTCACATGAAAATCCTATCCTATCCTACTCCTACTAATATATAAACGCAAAAGTTTGTAAGTATGGATAGATGGATTGATGGATCGATGTATCTTTCTTATTCTTTCACGCCGCAACTGCTGAACCGATTTGGCTAAAATTGGAAACATAAAAGAGCCTATAACCTGGGTTAACACATGGCTACTTTTTATCCCGGACAAACCCAATATTTCCACGGGACTAGCGAAAAACCGAAATACACGCGCAGCCGCAGGCAATAGCTATAGTTACCTATATTTTGGTTTTTTTTTCTATTATTGTTATACATTGCAAGAAAGATTTTCTAATTCAATTATGTAAGTTACGAAAACGACTGAAAATTCTGTTAAGTTTGTCAATTTACTTACCGATAGTATTCCACTGGTTGCCGCTACTACGAGGCGTTTCGGTTATTTTCAATGCATTGCTAGTGTAATTATTTATCACTTACTCGAAGAAACTTTGATGTGTCAAAAATTTTTTTGAAAGTCTGCTTATATTAAGGTTAGAGGTAACGTTACGATTGAACTCCAATTAGGTGTTTCAAAAGCGCTTGGCTTTTCTCTCCTATTGCTAAATAATTTTCTACAAAATAAAATTATGATTTTTTTCAGCTTCTCGATGTGCTATGGACAATGCGTGACTTGCCAAATGACCGACCATATGATTTCGTTCATTTGTTTCCTGACATTTTGTCATGCAATTTTTCATGTTGAGACTTGATTTTCGCATGATTCCCGATCATCCAAAAAGGTCTTTTGGGGTTGTTTTTCACCCTTGTGAAAAAAAAAGGTTTTCTTCATATCATTTGAGTATCAAAATAACACAAGAAGATAATTTAAATTCATATTTATTAAACTTTTGCCAGAACTAAACAATCCCATAAAAGCATATTTTTGACGAACACATTTCAAATGAAAATTAATACAAATGAATATATAATTAAATTAACCCCCATTAGGTAAGGTAATTTAAAGCGGATTTACGCAATTATTCATTTATTTCCCCTTATTAACTTCTAAGCAGCATAAGGACGGCCACATATTCATACACTAGTTATCAGGCGGTGGAAGGTTTTCGCCGCTATATTGAAACATGCTTCCGAAGCGCAAAAATTAAGTAGGAAGCTAGAACGAGGCACAAAGGAGCAGAGTGGTCTTGGACCCCATTGCAGAGATCTGTGGTACAGGAGCATACTTCCTGGCGACCGCCGTACCCGGCCCGATGGTAGCAGGAACCCTGGGGAAGAAATCCTTTTTTGTTTAAGCAGAATTATGCTAAATCTAGGTGACCTGGCCGTGCTTCGCCCGGTGGATCTCGTCGGAATAAAAATCTCTCTTATCCCTTATATTTTCAAGAGAATCTGTGTGCAACATATCAATTTACAAAGACTAAGGTAGGCTGAACGATGATGAGTGAGACTCAGAACGTTTTGTACTCAAAAATCCCTTTTTTATTGTAAAAAGGGATGTTGGGCAAAAAGGGATTTTTGAGTATGTTTTTGCCAGCATGGCCTTTTTGGGCAACCCCGAAAAGAAAAAGAAAAAGGTGGCTGGTAGCGGGTAGATTAAGTATCCGGAGGACTGGCTGTGTGGTCATCACGGGCCCTCGACAGGTCCAGCTGTTGTCTGTTATCATCAACATTGGTCTTCTCTTTTAAAGAATGAATACTTAATTACTGAGCCACCCTGATGGACCTAAGTGCTGGCGAACTTCATACATCTCTTGAGAACATAATAGCTGCATCTTGATTACTATTGTTACTAAGCAGTTAATAGACAGTTTTTTCACAGGTGACATATTCCAGTTATTACGATTATTGTGCTTCATCACCAATCGGCCAATCAGTAACTTGTGAACAAATAAATAAAAAAAGTTTTCACCTTATATTTAGTTTCATCCCATCCACAACTTCTGATGACCCTACTCGTTGGTCTTTGACCGTTGATATCATGGTCGATGTGCTGAATTATTTTCCTGCAAATATCAAATAGTTTTTCCGTCATTATAAGAGTATGCTCTTGTGTAGTACCATAATGTTAAATGTTACCATAATTATGAGGTAAGTAACATTTAACCATAGCTGGGCATTAACGCGTTAATCCGTTAATCGTTAATTAACGAAGTTAACATTTTGATTAACGGATTAACTTTTAAGTTAACTTTTAAAAATGTTAACGGACACGTTAACTTCCGTTAATATGCAGAAGTCCGTTAATCGTTAAAGTGTTTCGGCCCTACTACGTTGCGTAATTCAAATTTGATTTCATTTTTCGTAAATATATGACTAAATACACATTGTAGGTTCATGAAGGGGAATATATGCACCTTATGCCCGACGATTGAATCACACATTTCAATTATACATTTATTTTGTTTGGTTTCTAACCTGTTAACTTTCAGAACCTAAACCAACAGGTTTTATTAGTTCACTAACGCAACGATATAATAATGCATTTTTACACATATTAACGGATTAACGATTAACGTTAACTTGCGTTAATTCTTCCGAAATGTAACGCTTTAGCGTTTAACGAAACTAACTTTTTTTGTAATGGATTAACGATTAACGAAGTTAACTATTTGATTAACGGTGCCCAGCTATGCATTTAACATTATATTTTTTAACATCTGGTGAACGTCCGTCCGTCCATCAGAGCCGCTGTGCTATTCTACAAAATGAAATAGCTGCCAGACAGCTGCCAACCCGAATATGAACGCTCGTCGCTGTTTTGCAAAATAGCACGGCAGTTCGTCTAACTCTTTTCGGCAGGAAGGCGTCTGTGCAGCAACTGTTGATGGCGCTCTTACACTCGTAGCTGCTAGCAGACCCTGCAGCACTTAGGAGCGTTAGGGTATGACGTCCTACCTGCAAAGAGTGTGGGTGACTCCTGCGTCGTCGGAGTAGTTCCGTCTGAGACTCTCCGGTAGGAAGGCGTCTGTGCAGCAACTGTTGATGGCGCTGTTACACTCGTAGCTGCTAGCAGACCCTGCAGCACTAAGGATCGTTAGGGTATGACGTCCTACCTGCAAAGAGTTTGGGTGACTCCTCGGTCGTGGTCGGAGAAGTTCCGTCTGAGACGGCAGGAAGGCGTCTGTGCAGCAGCTGTTGATGGCGCTGTTACACTCGCAGCTGCTAGAAGACCCTGCAGCACTAAGGATCGTTAGGGTATGACGTTCTACCTGCAAAGAGTGTGGGTGACTCCTCGGTCGTGGTCGGAGCAGTTCCGTCTGAGACGACAGGAAGGCGTCTGTGCAGCAGCTGTTGATGGCGCTGTTACACTCGTAGCTGCTAGAAGACCCTGCAGCACTAAGGATCGTTAGGGTATGACGTCCTACCTGCAAAGAGTGTGGGTGACTCCTCGGTCGTGGTCGGAGCAGTTCCGTCTGAGACGGCAGGAAGGTGTCTGTGCAGCAGCTGTTGATGGCGCTGTTACACTCGTAGCTGCTAGAAGACCCTGCAGCACTAAGGATCGTTAGGGTATGACGTCCTACCTGCAAAGTGTGTGGGGTGACTCCTCGGTCGTGGTCGTAGCAGTTCCGTCTGAGACTCTCCGGCAGGAAGGCGTCTGTGCAGCAACTGTTGATGGCGCTGTTACACTCGTAGCTGCTAGCAGACCCTACAGTTCTAAGGAGAGTTAGGGTGTGACGTCCTACCTGCAAAGAGTGTGGGTTACTCCTCGGTCGTGGTCGGAGCAGTTCCGTCTAAGACGGCAGGAAGGCATCTGTGCAGCAACTGTTGATGGCGCTGTTACACTCGTAGCTGCTAGCAAACCCTGCAGTACTAAGGAAAGTTAGGGTATGACGTCCTACCTGCAAAGTGTGTGGGTGACTCCTCGGTCGTGGTCGGAGCAGTTCCGTCTGAGGCTCTCCGGCAGGAAGGCGTCGGCGCAGAGGCTGTTGATGGCGCTGTTGCACTCGAAGCAGACTATAGCAGACCCTGCAGCACTGAGGAGCGTTATGGTGTACCCACTCTATGGATATTTGGTGGTTCATTTACTTGATTAATTACTTAGTAAGTTTTAGCAAAAACGTGAAATTATAGCTCTTTATTTCCTATTGCATAAAAGACAGGTGTTGTCACTTGTCAAATAGACCAGCCATGTTGCTGATTGGAGATTTCAATAATTCACTGAAACCTTAATTACGTCATTGCATCGCGCTGGGAGTCGAACCAATTAAACCTCTACAAACCCTCACTTAAAAAACCCTTCTTTCACATACGAGTACGCCTAACTTACAAGCACTTACGAAATGTCACTGCCAGGTTTGGAAAGCAGTTTTTCGCTGAGAATAACTGGTAAGAAACTCAGAATCTCATAAATTAGCAAGATTATCAAAAAGGTATAAAATATAAGTTAATTAGGTATGTAACTTAATTAAGTAGTAGCAACTATTTATCAATTGAATCATCGTAACTAGTTAGGTAGGTAGGTAGGACTAATAAGTAGATGGTAAAAGATTTACCTACCATAGTGGATGAGTCCAAAAAATATCACAGTTTCAAGGCCGGCACACTTCATGTCTCCAGAACGGGTGGTTCACATCTGACAGTGGTCCATGCGGCGAAGACCTAGTCTATAGCAACAGGCTAAAAGTTGGCTGAAACCCATTTACACTGCACTGTACTGATTGTGTCATTATAATCGAGGATATCTGGGAGGAAGTCCCTCGTTGAATCAGATGTCACCGCGGCGGATGGAAGCAATTTAGATCGTTACACCATTAAGATGGTTAGAGCAGATATTTGGGAGTTGATTTTGAAACATTCCTTCGAAGGATTAACAACTAAAAAGACCTTGGCCTTTGACGCAATGAGATCTTCCTTGCGTTTATCGTTTACATAAAATGCTTGCCCTCTGCCTATCCAGATATCTAAGAACCCAACTTAAGTTAATATATTGACGTTCCAGATAGTTTTCTACATGAGCCTGTGTCTCGTCGTATTGAGCCATTTTTCATCTTGTGTTATGCATACGCTGTAATTATCAGGTATTTAAGAAACACTTTTTCAACGCATGCTTTAGATCTGATATTTCAGTAAAGAGAAAAGATAAAATGCATAACATTTTCTGTGTTAAGTTTAGAATCACATATTCATCCCCATCAATTAACTAATTTACAGACTTTTTGGAAATAGCGGTTATAAAATGAAATGATGGGATAGGGTTGAGTTTTTGCATGTTCAACTTTCGTGGACGATTATGCTAAATTATGGAACACAATAACCTACTAAACTTGGTCAGAACTTCGTAAATGAAAAGCTATGTCATGTAAAACGTTTAATAAATAATTGCAACTGACAAACACAACAAAGCTTGCACATAAAAAGTAACATAGGTACTTGTGGAATAACCACCAAATTAAAACATTAAAGACTTTGGCATCGAGTAGGAAATAAAGAAGGCAGTGTCAGGTGTTAATGTTGGTGTCTTATCTATTTACATGTCATCGCTAATTTTTTTATCCTTATAAAGTTATCACACTCTCATGCTAATATAGTCAGCAAAAGCCTTTACGCTTAAATAAAAATTAATATGGCTTTATTAAAATGAGTTCAGTGTCATACTAATTTACTTTCGTTAAAATTAACGTTGACTCACAAAATAGTCTGCATTCTAAAAAACTGTATGAATCTAGGTACGATCAGCACATTTGCTGTTAGAATTGCAAAAATACGCGACAAAGTATGGTTTCATAAATAAATAAATATCAGCTACTCTTACTAGTTCTTAATGTAATAAGTTCCGCTATCGAAAGTAAAACCACAAACTTTTTTAGCAAATAAACTCTACAATCAATTCAATCGATGTGGTATTTCTTCCTATTTCTACGGTAGTTTGTGGTCCATTAAGCAATTATTTGTGTACAAAATAATAAATAGCAAAAATAGCCCTAAACTTCCGCTGTATTCGACTTGACCATATTGCGAACCACAACTTGAAAACTGCGCTTGTGTAAGTGGAAAATTGGAGAATTTTAGTAAATATCCGTTATTAATGATTTAAAATTAATGCATAACATTCTAAATAAATAAACTAGATTTATAACAGTATCCGACTTATGATACTTTAACGTCCCAATGAGCACATGCTGTGGCGTGTCCTAGTTCACCACCTATATCTAATTGAATTAGCTCATTGGCTCAATACTTGATGTGCTTATTTACTATGATACCATCAATAGCCTCTCCCTTGTAAGTAAGTTCTAGTTATTATAGACCAATACGTGAAATACTTTTTATTTCATTTGATACGCAATACTCTAAAATTAAAATGAAATGCCGAAGCCGATGCCGAACCGTAATTGCACTGAAGTTAGTTAGCTACTCAACTGATATATGCAAAAAAACTAACTTACTCCTCCAATCGATTTGCGCTAGACTTGAAATTCTCTCACTCATAATATTATCATCCAGTAACGTAAATAATTATCATGAACACAAATCATTAATAACATTCACTCAAAGTTTCGCAGTTAAATTTTACATTCTAACACTACAAACATTTAAATTAATAATAATTTCGTGAATTCCTTACTACAAACACTTAATAATTTTAGATTTTAAGATCTATAGACGTAGCTAATGCCATCGACCACAGTAACATTGAAATAATTGATATGCATGGATATAATTGTTATTACGTTAAATTTTTAACTATATAAATAACATTGTCTATCTAATTCTACAATTCCTTTGGTATCTAGCCTTTTTACTTCTTATACATCTCATTCTAATATAATAATAGTTTTGTTTAAATCAGGGGGTCACTCCGTAAATTCATTTCAATTAAGAAATGAAGTGATAAAGCTGTTTAATGTTTAGTTCTTTTACCTTTTCGTTCTCTTTAAATCTTTAAGCCTTTGCAACTCTTGCGTTAAACACCCCCAGTTTAAGATCATCTATTAATAAATTATCTAAATTTTATAGCTGCTACGGAAGGACCTCGAGACATTCATTCAAAATAAACTTTCGAGAAAAATAGTTTTGCTTCCTAATAAATTATCTACAGCCTAGTAATTCCTAGTACAATACAATGTACAAGACTAGTGCTTGCTGCTTGGACATTTCAAGGTCATCTGCATCTATTCTTGCATTTTTTAAGTGTTTAGATACTTTGATATTTTTTTGAGTACGTAAATCATGTTTAAAATATGCCTAAGTCTCTGCAAAAAGAATCAAAATCATGGGTGAAAGATGAAAGTAGCAGTTGTCTGTTTCACAGTGACTTGATACTTCTATCAATCCTATACATTTTTTGTATTCCTGCAAACGCTACCTCTTCAAAATAGCTCAACACTTCTAGAGGATTTAGCTGTTCAGTAAACGAAACTGTCCCGAAAACCTCGCCTTAACAAATGTCTTGTACACTCTACCGGATACATTAGCCTAAAAGGAGCGACCTCGAAATGTCCAAACCTTTGCAGTTGAGTTAAAACCTCAGCAGCGCGAGGGTAAGGATCATCAGACCAGTGGCAGCGAACGGCAGAGTTGCAGAGTTGCAGCCGTCCTCCAAACAAGAGCACACCTCCTGTCTACCTCCAAATCCAGAACGTTGGTAGCAACGACCCTGGAACAATTGGTTTGATCAATATTTTGCTGAAGACACAAAAATATCTACCAATATGAACTCCATTGTTTACATAAAAAATTCATGTCAAGAAGAATAATATGATCAAGGCATTTGAAATGCAAATGATAAGCGTTCGATCGAATGACACGAAGTTCCTTTTCGCATTCCATAATTTCGGATTTATCAGATATTGAAGTATTACCATGGAATTACAGGATGCACTGAAATTACACTCGGGTTATGGATGTACGCATCATTTCCTGGATATCCAACTGCATAGCCATAGCTGAAGCCAAACTTTAGCTAAATGAAAGAAGCAGAGTAGCGAAGAGAACAAACCCTGTTTTCGTTATTATTGACTGGCTTGCGCTTGACTTGACTTCATCACAACTGATGGAAAGGAATGGTCTAAAGTGGAACGCGCTTGCCTAGAAAAAGCCTCTTCTCTTGAAGACATCAGGGAAAGATTATATTTGGCTAAAACACGGAAGATGGAAGGGTATTTCATATCTCTGTATATATTTGATTTCTAAATGGGCTCAGTTCTGGTCTGGTGGGAGGCTTTGGCCGTGGTTAGTTACCACCCTACCAGCAAAGACGCACTGCCAAGCGATTTAGCATTCCGGTGAGGTGCTGTGTACAGAAACAGCATGACAGATGCTGTAGAACCTAGTACGTTAACATCTTCGGCTGAATCATCACTTACCAGATGAAATCGCAGTCAAGTACTAACTTGTATAGTGAAAAAAAACTCTAAGCGGTTCGTTTTAGACACATGGAAGGATGTTTCAAGTCACCTTGTAACTATACTGTCGTCCCAGCCGCAGCCCCTGATGACGCGGCTGTCGGGCGGCATGCCGTTCATCTCGAACTCCACCACCTGCGAGATCTTGCGGCACATGGTGTCCTTGGGGCTGCAGGGCAGGCGCAGCGAGTCGTAATTAGACACATGGAAGGATGTTTCAAGTCACCTTGTAACTACTGTCGTCCCAGCCGCAGCCCCTGATGACGCGGCTGTCGGGCGGCATGCCGTTCATCTCGAACTCCACCCCCTGCGAGATCTTGCGGCACATGGTGTCCTTGGGGCTGCAGGGCAGGCGCAGCGAGTCGTAATTAGACACATGGAAGGATGTTTCTAGTCACCTTGTAACTACTGTCGTCCCAGCCGCAGCCCCTGATGACCCGGCTGTCGGGCGGCATGCCGTTCATCTCGAACTCCACCACCTGCGAGATCTTGCGGCACATGGTGTCCTTGGGGCTGCAGGGCAGGCGCAGCGAGTCGTAATTAGACACATGGAAGGATGTTTCTAGTCACCTTGTAACTACTGTCGTCCCAGCCGCAGCCCCTGATGACCCGGCTGTCGGGCGGCATGCCGTTCATCTCGAACTCCACCACCTGCGAGATCTTGCGGCACATGGTGTCCTTGGGGCTGCAGGGCAGGCGCAGCGAGTCCGGCAGCTTTTCCATCAGGCACCGCGAGTCGTTGTGACTGTTGCATTGGTAGCATGTGATTGCTAGCCCTGGGGACGATGGACACTCACTTTTTATTGTCATAGTGCTGCCGTGCTATTCTGCAAAACAGCGACGAGCGTACATCTATGCATCTATGAATTTGTCATTTGTAATAGAGTACAATTTTGCATGCCATATTCGGGTTGGCAGCTGTCTGGCAGCTATTTCAGAGATGGACATTTTGTAGAATAGCACAGCAGATGTTGTAAAAAACTAGGTAAGCCTGATTCAGTATCCTGCAGTAATAGACATATACCCTGGACAGGGCGAACGGCGCGAAAAAATGTCGCCAGTTTATCGGTGCCACAAATGCCACCAACAGGAAGGGCACGCTCAGCTGCCGCCTGCCACCTGTAGAATTTTGACAGATGGCGATTGGCGCTACTGTTTGGTGGTACGAAATAGGTTTACGTAAATCGTTCGGAATTCGGATGTCCATATCATTAGTATCAGAGTATCAGTGCCTGTAGTGCAATCTAATAATGTTTCAGCTACATAGCACAACAGACTCCTACTAGACTCTTAGAGCTAGATTGTAGGGCTTCCAGAAGCTGCGTTGAGGACATCCAGGTAAGTGGCATCGTATGCTGATGCTGCACCAACAAGGTGTTGTTGCTGTATGACCATCAGAGTGATTATTGTGTACGTTCTGGTGCTGCGACTCAACGATTGTGGTTTTTCGCCTTATTGGTTAAATAACCTATTGAGGATTGTTAACTAAACGATACCAGATCAGCCCACTGGCCCACAGTCACGTCACTCCAAGACGCTCCGCCTCTAGCCATTCATCTCTCAACCCTGTTTTATGTCCCACAGTTTGGCATGGGTCTCCTCTTAGACTGAGAGGCGTTTGCCCATAGCCCACCACGCTGGCCAAGTACGGGCTGGCGGGTTTCACATAACTTCGAGAACATTTTTGTGAACTCTCAGGCATGCAGGTTTCCTCATGATGTTTTCCTTCACCGCTAAGCAAGTGATACTTAGTTTCCTAAAAACGCACATAACTCGGAAAAGCCCAGGATTCGAACCCGCGGCCTCCTTATGAGAGGCAGAGGTCAGAACCACTGAGCTATCACTGCTTATTTTCATTCTGCTAGTGCCTATCGTGGCAAAAAAACGGAAAAAATGGAAACATTATTAAGTCCAGCTGTGCTATTCTACAAAATGAAATAGCTGCCAGACAGCTGCCAACCCGAATATGGCATGCAAAATTGTACTGTATTACAACTGACAAATTCATAGATGCAGAGATGTACGCTCGTCGCTGTTTTGCAGAATAGCACGGCTGCTTACACAATACAGACCCTATCGAAGGTACCAAAAAGATAGAAATAAAAATTATGTCCTCCATTTCTAGGCTATACGTAAATCCATAACTCCATGAGTCATGTAACCAATAACTAGAAACATAAAAGCTCATACCCATGAAGCATATGAAAATTACGACGTATCGAATACTCGCAAACTATAAAGCTGAAAATAACTCAACGAAACACAAAATATTCTAAGAATTCTTTACTTGTATGAAGGATTACTTTCAGAAATCTATTTCACTGAGTAGTACTCACAGCTATTTACATTTTTGAATAGACAGACAAACAGCGGGCATGGTGATTGGTGGACTTAAAACAAAAACCGAAAAAAGTGTACGCCTGCAGTTTTCCCTGCGTAAATTTCGCTTTTCCTTTTAGTAAATTTGGATTATTCCAGTATAAAAAGTACCAAGTTAAAGCCATGGTATAATCTATGTCCATTCCAGATTTCAGCCACATTGGTTCTGTGGATTCGAAAAGGGGATAAATGATACATACACATACATACAAGCAAACTTTCTCTTTGATAAGTGTTAAAGTTTAATTAGTGCTATATAACTTGCAAATGTTTAACGCCTTAATGCATGTAATCATAAAACTTTTGCTAGGCGAGTGGGTACAAAACCACAACTTTTGAGGACTCCACCTGCAACTTTTCGATTTTAGGCCACTCATGTGGCCTAAATGTTCAACGTTCAACGTTAGGTACGTTCAGCTATCACGAAAAGTTACGGATTTGTACTCAAAAACCATCCCATCAACAACCACAATCAACAGTCAGTAGTTAGAGTCAATAGACCTATTTTGATCCTGTGCCTTTGATCATAGGCAAGTTGTTGAATGAAACTTCAGTACCGAATTTAATCGAAGGCGACCTTGGCCCAATAAAACTACAACAAAAGCCACAAACCTTGTTGAAGCAAACTGCATAATACTGCCAAAAAGCAAACCGCTCCAAGCGCCATCATCAGGTCTTCTCTCCTGTTTACACCGGTTTAGATGGGTTCAGACCACTGAGCTCCGCGCGAAACGCGAAGCAACTGCGGGCAAGTCTATCCTCGGTATACCTAACTAACTACAGCAAAGCTAGACTAGTGTTCAGCGCTACCTATCGTACCCTGATACCTATGAGCACACCGCCGCTTATCCAATTGATGTAATACGCGCTAATACGGACGAATTGACTGATATAGTATATTGTATATGAAGCATGCAAAGGGCAAATGTCGGGACAAATCCGTGTTTGTGACCCACTTTTTGATTTGGTCCCGGAGAGCAGGGTATACTCACAATTTGTTAAGTCCTTGGTGTGCTTTTTGACTTGCAAGGAATAGAGCCGAACGAAAATTTTATGTTTTCTTTTCTGAAAGTGCCATAGGTTGTTTTTTTTATGGAAAGGCATGGTGATACGAGCGAAATTTTCCTGATACGTTTTAGACATTAAGTATACGTGAGATGCGGCCAGCCCACGTTAGATTCAGATTTCAGATACATCTCAGACATTGTATTGCAATCAAAGGCTTCTTTGATTGCAATGACATCTATTGTCCTCCTACAATAACGCCCAATATAGTAATATCCCCGGTTCCTACCCGTATTGTTTCGCAACTCGCAATTATAACTGTTATTCAGCATGATGCTTATATCATTATGGTAGAGATAGGACCCTATTGGCTATTAGTCACAACTGGCACCCATCAGGATGGATTCTGTAAGAATAGTCCTGAAATTTGGTAACTATTGGTTACAACGGACATGGTAAGGTCATCCACAAATCTTTGACTATTTTGCCTATGTTTAGCAATGTAGCAAAATTAACAGAAATCAGCAATAGCCTAGTCGTCAAAACCTCTTTTGAAGATGCGTCTGTACCTACTATTACTGGGTACCTAAGTGCGACTAATGTCTTACTTTATGCAGGTTTGTGTAAACCTGGTTTGAGTTGTGTGTACCAAAGGCCAAATTCACCTAGCATCAGGCTGTACAGGTAGCAGGCCTAGGTCAGCCAGCTATGGACGAAATCTCTACCAAAGAGAAAACCATGACTGCCGTACTCGTAAAATTTGTTAAAATCACATGGGAACATTACACTATGCCTATTATAAAAATACAAACTTGTGCAGTTTTACACCTATAACATGAACTATTAGTAGTCAGGCAGTGGATGCTCCTATCTCTAGGTACTTACATTGTACGTGACAGGACTCTACAGCTAATCAGTTGACAGGGGGAGGACGCGTGGATTTCCTCCAATTACTGTACTCACTGCTCAATGTGTGGGTACCTTTGCTCACGCGCGCCGTTTCCTTGATACAGATTACAGATTCGTAATTCGTTAGATTTATTTATATTTAGCGCTCGTTCGTTCGTTTCAGCCGACGGACGTCCACCGCTGGACAAAGGCCTCCTGTACTGATTTCCAGCCCGCACAGTCCTGACTCCTGCACCACTTGTATCCAGCGTCTTCCTGTGACTCTTCTCAGTCATCTGGTCAATCTGGTCATCAGTCCATCTGGTCGGAGGTCTGCCAACACTGCGCTTTCCCGTGTGGGGTCGCTATTCCAGCACTTTGGGTCCCCAACGTCCGTCGGTCCCATGAGCTAATTCATTAACTTCGAAAAGGCACTTCTCATTTTTCAGAGCTGCTGCTATGGCCTGTGACGACTTGATACCAATATTAGCTCAAAAAGTCTGCATGTGTGTGTGTGATTCTCTATACTATGTACATTTGTGTAGAATTCTAATACAAATGTTATCGAAGGTATGTGTGAAGCCTGCATCTTTGGCCATATGACATCTTGCAGAAACCTGCCAATCGCTCGAATGGAACGTAATTCGAAAACGAATGACACGCCGATCGCTAAATTGATCACGTGATTTGTCGAAGACAACTATCATTTTCATGCACAGTTTTTGATTTACTAAGGCTCAGGGTGTACCTAGTCATATTATGACTATAAGGCTATCTCACCTGATGGTAAGGAGAAGATGGCAGCCGATGTTATCGTACTCAGCTACTCACTAGGAAGGGGTAAATAGCACTTAACGGTTGTTACACAGTATCATGCTGGGAACTAAACTAAACTTACGAAACGCCTAAATCGAATGCTTAGCCCTGAAGTGACAGTTGTTGTAGGGGAAAACTGTCACCTATCGGCTTAAGCATCGATTTAGGCGTTTCCTAGGTTTAGTGAAAACGGCTGTTAATAGCTTAAAGGAGATTTTTTGAATTGTCGACTCAAATCTGTTTGTATAAATACTGATAAATAAAATACTCAAATCTGTTTTTTCAATCCACGACGACTCGGCTCACTCTGTCAAACTCCATACGAATAGAATGAAACATAAGCGATTTGACAGAGTGGGGCACGTCTTCGTGGATTATGGAAATATCTAATAGTTCAGTGAAAATTTAAAAAATGCAATATAATTAATTTGTGACGCCTGTTGCATTTTAAAAGCAATTTATAAAAACACAAATTTTGGTGTTTCGTTAGTGCAGGAGTTTCTCCGAATTTTCTGTGAGTTTTGCGGGGTTATGTGCGTGTACTTGTGGCAATTAAAATATAATCTTTGAGGAAGTTGTCCAAAGTGTTCTCAGAGCCGTGTGAGTGAAGACCGCACTTGGTCAGCTCGGTCAAAGTCTCCTCATTCATCAAAAAAACGAGTCTTGGGCTCAGCAGCTTTAGCGACATGTCCCCATACCTACATGCTTTTTAAAGATTTCTTTTGCATCGCTTACGAAATATCACGTGACCAAATTAGCGATCATTTTCATAAATTTTTAGATTTCGTTACATTTCCATCTTTTTAGCGTAGGTATCACAAAATGCCTTACCTAATGCCGAATGCGTTAGGTTAGGTTAGGTTAGGTTAGGTTAGGTTAGGTTGTTGTGGTACAAAAAAGATGTCGAGGTATAGTATTATATGTATTGTCGACGAGTTACGACCTATCCTATCCACCCATGTTACCTATGATTCATGAAAAATCGGTTTTAAAATATATAAGTACCTACTTAACGCCCTTTTCTATGATACTCCATTCAATATTCTTATCTCATTTTGAAATTTCAACACCCCGATTCCCCCCTTATAAATTAAAATTATGATTGCAATGAGGTTGGGTCACTATTGCCTATTCCACATAGTTATTGAAATAATCAAGTGTGTCAGACAGACGGACGGACGGACGGACGAACGGAGAAAGTCTCACCATATAGGTACGGGTTCCATTTTTACCATTTTGGTATGGAACCCTAAAAATGACGGCTGCTGGGCAATACTATCGGAAGCTAGGGTCGGGTAGCTAAGGGCGATGGGCTGGTACCAGACCAGTTAGCCGAAAGTGCCAGGTTGGCTAAGGAAACTTGCCAAACCAGCGAGGTATAAGTGACCTGGAAAGCTGGTAGAGTACGCGGGATAAATCTCGAGTAATATTTTAATTAGTAGTATTATTACACCGCCACATTAGTACTCGAGGTACCTACGTAGATTTGTATGGAATTCACTAGACCATGGCAGCGCAAATCCTTGATGCACACGTCTGTCATAAGTACGTAGAGACAACAATAAGTCATGATACAAAAAGCTCCATAATTACCCAAACCGTGAGTGAATAAAAGTCAATTGAAAATAAACAGTGCGTGCAATGAACACTTATTCTGATACACAGCAATAGCGCACAATTATATAATTACTTATTTACTTCATTGACCACACGAGGACCGGCCGTGTCGGTGGGCGTTGCGATTGAAGTAATTATTTATTTGATGAATCGGTTAATTAGACGGTAGACTTATTCTGAGTTACTCAGTGATACTAGATCTCTGTAAAACATGATTTTTTTCACGTTGCCCCAAAAATGGTTTAGTCTGAACTCTCATGAGACTCACGTCTTTTTAGATGTCTTAATTTTTAGATGTCTTAAACAATTATAAATACAATAAGTATTTGCAGAACGTGTATGAAGAAGTAAGAAGTAGGGGCCGCCCGCTTTCGATATTACCTATTGGTCTTGGACATGGTGGTCGAATGTCAAGAAAAACCTCAAGCAAGCCCAATTGCCTGAATATACGTTTTCTTTATCTGAACTGACAACCCGAAGATTATTTATTCTTAATTTCTTACTGAACCTTAGAACCCTATACTATCCTTACTGATATCGACGGTAGGTGAGACGGTAGGCCAGTCACAACCATTTATTTTCAAGTATACTGATGCTCGTTTTCACCGACAATCGCTTAATGTTAAGGTACACCTATAGATCACCTAATATATCATTGGGTACACCTAAGCCCATACCGATGTGAGAAATTTCACTTATACAACAACTGTCACCTAAGGGCTCAACTATCACTAACCCGTTCTTTCAATCACATCCTCTTGTACGTAGTTACTTAGATTTGTACCTACATGTAGTTATTACATTACGCATCAAAATCTAATTTTTCGTAGTTCTTATTTTCCTGTTGATTTGTTATGCACTCGTGGAGGTACTGAATCCACTTATTTAATTTAAAAAATTTTGGTCCAACCACACATTTAATAAGTTGTAACACGATACTAAAGGATTAATCAGTTCATTCACATCTCACGGAATAAGGATGTACATTGTGCTTGGTCAAGTCAACAAGTTAGCTTCACAGAGTCAGTCTGTAAGCGTCGCGGTTTATATACACTACTCCCAAATATATATATTTTTTGTATAATTGTTAATATTATACATTACGTAAAGATTATTTATTTAACACAGAACGAATATTATTTAACTGTGAGATCAAAATGTCGGCGACGCTGAAATTCGTAATCCCGATCTTCTTTCTTTCAATTTTTGTACGGTTTGGTATGTATCTATATTGTAATTGTATATTTTTAGATATATCAAAGCTAAGTTTGACAGTAAATAAAAGTGGGATTGGCAGTAGGTAAATGAATTTAAAAGCAAGTCCCAAAAAATCGAGGACAAAAGAAAAGTCTGAGTTTTCTTTTTTTTTGTGCACGATAAGCTTCGGTCTTACGTACGTAATCGAAAATGAGAAGTAGGTATTTTTTAGTGAAAATACCAACGAGTAGGTTCTTGCTTAATCCTAATTTCAAATTATATCTAACTACACAGTTAGTAGAGAGGACATAAAGAAAGTCGCGGGGATTCGCTGACGCCTGGCAATTAAGGCAATAAGACGATCGTAAGACCTGTCGTCGAATCGTAAGACCTGTCGTCGTATTGTAATATGGGTGTCAGCTGATAAGATGAACGAAGAGTGCCTGCGAGCGAAATGCGACTGTTGAGATGGATGTGTGGTGTTTCGAGAATGGATAGGATAAGGAACCAAGTAAACTGTTGTATACTTAGTATAATCATTGTTAAATAAATAAATAAATAAAATAATAAACCAGAACATACGAGTAAGTTTGAAAGTTGCGCCAGTAACAGAAAAGATGAGGAGTAAAAGGTTAGCGTGGTATGGGTACATGTTATGCGGAGGAAATAAAATCATGTGAGTAAAATAACGATGAGTATGCTTGTGCAGGGATGAAAAAGCAGAAGAAGACCGAAGAAGAGATGGACGGATTGCTTGTTGGGAGGATGAATTGTTGTGGAAAAAAGAATATGCGTGTGAAAGGAGTGGATTGTGAGTCGATAACTGATAGGAAAGAATGGAAGAAGAAGAAGTGTTATATATTTTTTTACATTATTATAATGATAATTTTAAAAATAAAAAAATAGATTTAGGATCGAGATTAGATTTTACTGTGAATGGCGCGCAGTAATCCGTAATTCTCCTAATCGGATCTAAAGTGAGTGCCTAAACGAAGATGTGTTTATTTTTCAAGCATAGACATTGTGAGGGTTGCCGTTCGTGTAAAAAAGTAAATAACTACCGATGACGTAATCATCATCTAGACTCCCCTATCCCCATGTCATCCAAAATAAGCAAAACCTTGACCCCCTCTGAACGGTCCTTAACGTGGAAAATGGGCAGGAAAATGACTAAAGCTACGACGACTGTTCCTCTTCAGGCGCGTCCATCAGATGCTACGAGTGCAACAGCGCCAACAACTCCATGTGCCTGGAGCCGTCCATCTATGACGCGGAGACGGTGCAGAAGTTCCTGCGCAGCGCGGAGTGCGAGCGCAGCGTGCTGGCGGCCGCGCACGGGAACCAGCCCATGTTCTGCAGGAAGATCGTGCAGACGAGTGAGTGCCACCCCTCAAGTACTGTAGATACTCTACGCGGAGACGGTGCAGAGGTTCCTGCGCAGCGCGGAGTGCGAGCGCAGCGTGCTGGCGGCCGCGCACGGGAACCAGCCCATGTTCTGCAGGAAGATCGTGCAGACGAGTGAGTGCCACCCCTCAAGTACTGTAGATACTCTACGCGGAGACGGTGCAGAGGTTCCTGCGCAGCGCGGAGTGCGAGCGCAGCGTGCTGGCGGCCGCGCACGGGAACCAGCCCATGTTCTGCAGGAAGATCGTGCAGACGAGTGAGTGCCACCCCTCAAGTACTGTAGATACTCTACGCGGAGACGGTGCAGAGGTTCCTGCGCAGCGCGGAGTGCGAGCGCAGCGTGCTGGCGGCCGCGCACGGGAACCAGCCCATGTTCTGCAGGAAGATCGTGCAGACGAGTGAGTGCCACCCCTCAAGTACTGTAGATACTCTACGCGGAGACGGTGCAGAGGTTCCTGCGCAGCGCGGAGTGCGAGCGCAGCGTGCTGGCGGCCGCGCACGGGAACCAGCCCATGTTCTGCAGGAAGGTCGTGCAGACGAGTGAGTGCCACCCCTCAAGTACTGTAGATACTCTACGCGGAGACGGTGCAGAGGTTCCTGCGCAGCGCGGAGTGCGAGCGCAGCGTGCTGGCGGCCGCGCACGGGAACCAGCCCATGTTCTGCAGGAAGATCGTGCAGACGAGTGAGTGCCACCCCTCAAGTACTGTAGATACTCTACGCGGAGACGGTGCAGAGGTTCCTGCGCAGCGCGGAGTGCGAGCGCAGCGTGCTGGCGGCCGCGCACGGGAACCAGCCCATGTTCTGCAGGAAGATCGTGCAGACGAGTGAGTGCCACCCCTCAAGTACTGTAGATACTCTACGCGGAGACGGTGCAGAGGTTCCTGCGCAGCGCGGAGTGCGAGCGCAGCGTGCTGGCGGCCGCGCACGGGAACCAGCCCATGTTCTGCAGGAAGATCGTGCAGACGAGTGAGTGCCACCCCTCAAGTACTGTAGATACTCTACGCGGAGACGGTGCAGAGGTTCCTGCGCAGCGCGGAGTGCGAGCGCAGCGTGCTGGCGGCCGCGCACGGGAACCAGCCCATGTTCTGCAGGAAGATCGTGCAGACGAGTGAGTGCCACCCGTCAAGTACTGTAGATACTCTACGCGGAGACGGTGCAGAGGTTCCTGCGCAGCGCGGAGTGCGAGCGCAGCGTGCTGGCGGCCGCGCACGGGAACCAGCCCATGTTCTGCAGGAAGATCGTGCAGACGAGTGAGTGCCACCCCTCAAGTACTGTAGATACTCTACGCGGAGACGGTGCAGAGGTTCCTGCGCAGCGCGGAGTGCGAGCGCAGCGTGCTGGCGGCCGCGCACGGGAACCAGCCCATGTTCTGCAGGAAGACCGTGCAGACGAGTGAGTGCCACCCCTCAAGTACTGTAGATACTCTACGCGGAGACGGTGCAGAGGTTCCTGCGCAGCGCGGAGTGCGAGCGCAGCGTGCTGGCGGCCGCGCACGGGAACCAGCCCATGTTCTGCAGGAAGATCGTGCAGACGAGTGAGTGCCACCCGTCAAGTACTGTAGATACTCTACGCGGAGACGGTGCAGAGGTTCCTGCGCAGCGCGGAGTGCGAGCGCAGCGTGCTGGCGGCCGCGCACGGGAACCAGCCCATGTTCTGCAGGAAGATCGTGCAGACTAGTGAGTGCCACTACACCTTAGCATAGCGTGTCATTGACTGCACCCGACACCCGTCAACTGCAAGGCGCGAAAATTCAAATTTTATTTTATACCTACATCGTAGGCAGGCAATGAGTTTAGCGAACGAATTTTTTTTAACTTCGTTCCATTTGAGCGATCGATAGCTTATGATACGTATAATACGGCTGATTTTATATAAAATATCGATTATGATCCATATCAATATTTAGGTGCATGTTTGTTTACATAACATAACAAGAAAATTAACCCTTTTATCTGAAAGATTACAGAGTTCAATAACGAAACGCGAATTCTATTTATTTACATATTATAACTCTACACAAGATCGCTATACTTAAATGGTATTTTTTGGTTAACACGTGAAGATGATACTTTTATAATTATTGTTCTATTCCCGCAATTTGACTGTCGCAAGCCTACAATGTTACAAACTGAGTCCTGCGAAAAAATTTCACGGGCAGACCTTTACAGTGAGGAGGTGCTGTGAGCCATATTACTATTACCAAAGATTATTAACTATTACTATTCACCAATAGACGGCAGCAGGAGTCATATTTTTTGGGTAAATTCGACATTTTCGAAAAATGAATCCTATTTTAGATCGATTTTTCGCCCCCAAAACCCCCTGTTCTATAATCATTATTTATATACTTCGTTCGAGCCGTTTCCTAGATTCAGATTATATAGAAATTTAAAAGGTATGGGAATAGATAGATGTGATCTATCTATTTTTTTTATCCCCAATTATTTAGTTTTTTTTTTCTTTTGAGGTACGGAACCCTAAAAACCTCTTAAAATTGAACCAGCTTTTAGTTTTCCGTATACTCGTAGAACTAATGAAACCTATATTTGTAAGCATTATCTATGTAGCCTATTCATAAATATTATTTTAGTATAATTTCTGCGCTAAATAATAAATTGTCACAAATTGTTACAATTTCAGGAATTTCAATATACAATAGTGGCGCCATCTATTTTAAAATTCTACACTTTTTTGCCACTCTAACCCTTAATTTTATTTTCTTTTTCACCAGTTCTCCACAAAGGCCACGACCCGGAGGTCCGAGTGACGCGCGGCTGCGGTTGGGTGAAGCACAAGCGGGAATGTTACAAAGCCGACAACGAAGACCACCTTGAAACCGTCTGCCAGTGCTTTAGCGACGACTGCAATGGCGCATCTAACCTCAAATACAGTTTAGCATCTATTTCAGTTATTAGTTTAATTAGTGTAGCGTTATTTTTGTAAAAAGAACCACCGTTTTACCTTTTCTTCGGATTAGGCGAAGTACCTAAATGAGTTTAGGCTATAATTTGTATGACTTATGTTGATATAAGCAGGGTAACAATAACGCCATTTATTTATTTATAAAATAAAATAACAGTTATGATTTGATGTCTTGGTAGTTTTTTTTTCTTAAAAATAGATAGCTAGTACATATATGGTTGGAACCTATAATAATAATTAGTGTTCTTCCCGTGCACAACTGCTTTTTGCTTAATAAATATAAAACCCAAAAAAAACGCAACCAAAATTGCAATGGCTATCCCAGGGAGGGGGTGAGGGGGCGCCCCCTAATGATGGGAGAGTTTTTTGCTTGTAATGAGCTATAGAACACTGAACACTCCCAGTTCGATCCCAGACGCACTGTATCTCTAGCGGACCTTTCAACTTGTCATCAAGTGGTCCATTTACGTATAATATTACGGTAAACCTTGGGAACAATAAAAAATATTACGGTAAACCTTGGGAACATTAAAAAATTATTACTTAGCGCCATCTTTTGATAAGTCACGAAACAGTGCCTCCGAACACGAAATGCTACTACCATGTATTACCAATTGATGTGGGTAAACCAGGCTTGTTAGTAGTGTAATCCCTAACATTTAGATGGCAGCACATACAAAACTGTCTGTGGCAATAATTTCCTTCAGTTTTTGTAGAATTGATATAAAAACATTTTGTTGTATGAAAATTATTTATGTAAAGTGTCAATAACTAAGTTTTATAGTTTTTTCACGCTGAATAATGTTGTTTTAACAGAAAGTAATCACTAATTTAAGTACAATTATCAAGTCAGGTTGGCCGAGTGGTCTAAGGCGCCAGATTTAAGCTCTGGTTCCCGAGAGGGAGCGTGGGTTCGAACCCCACACCTGACATGGTTGTTATTTTTAATAACACTTTTTTTCCAATATTCATTGCAATTACTTCACTGCAGCGAATCGGCATGAAATTCATAATGTAAAGTAATAGGATGGCAGATGAAAGCCAAGTGGTAGTATTTTGCCATCGGATTGCAATAGATAGGATCGACAGGAATCAACCGATACTTTTTGACACCCGGGAATCAAACTCAAGTAGGACTACATTCCCATCTATAGGAATACGTACCTACATGGATTAATACGAACATGGATAGCGTACTTACTTCATACACTAGCACGGAATAGGTACATACATAATTATTATAGTACGGTAGGTACAGAGGGCTCACTCCGCAAGACGCAACAAACCCAAAATTGTCGCTTTCTATCACGTAACTTTATCTCATTCGATGTACTAAGGTTGCCTCGCAATCGAGCGCACGCAGCTATATATAATATGTGAAATAGACCGTACAAGAACTAACGCAAGCAAATTAGCCGGCGCGCGGCGGCCGCCTGAAATTAGTACGTCGAGACGGCTACCTGTAGTTTCTTCGATCACGTGATAAGTGAACCTGGCCTGCCACTAGTAGGTAGTACATCGAGTTGAAACGGAAATTAGATAAATGAATGTGACCATTTTATTTATCGTGTGTGAAGGATTTTTGTTATCGACAGCTGCAATGCAATTGATAATGAAAATATACATAATTATATGATGTAAACAAACCTCCCACTTTTATCAATAATGAAAGAGCGAGACAACAATTGAAGACACACACACACACACAGACACAGCTGCGCAGTTTGCATTCCTTGGAAAACTACTACGAGCCACACGCATTATGCAACCTGTGATCCACATTGATATCCGAAACATGTCCGAAACGCTTCCTGAAACGAAACATTGGAGTTCATAAAGTAGACTTTAATAACATGAAATAATTTTGCAATGTTAAGTTTGCAATATTTGTTAAAAATTTTAGGACCTAGTAGGTAGGCCGCGAACATAAATTTTAGCCGCGAAATTCATATATTTATGTAATGAAATGAGTGACATTTCATTCATTTGAATTTGCCGCGCTTCGCGTATCAGCTGTCGCGTATCTATGATATTGATCTGTGTCGATGAGTTAAAATGGCGTGGGACGCGCAGATTGTTTTGTGCATTTTATTGTTATAAAAACTAATAGAAAGAATGTGATTGAGGACTCGAGATATAGTGAACTTTAAATGTCGTTTCTTTGTTATTTCAGGTGAGATAGAAGTGTAATTGTCGTAACTTGATAATAACTTGATAATTGTAGACTTGTTAAATAAAACAAAACTTTGTTATTTCAGGGAAACAATTTGTGTTTTATTTTGGAGATCCTCAATGTCTTATAAAACGACATTTTTGTGAACTAAAAGAAGATGGACCGGCTTCAATTTGAGTTTACAATAATAGCCTCAAATGATGGCAAATCAAATGTATTAGCTATAACCTCAATATCTACTGAAGAAGGAAAATGTTATGTTTTACCCGAGGAACTGAAGCCGGTGAGTCATCATACATATATTGTTAAAACGAACACTTTCACAAAAGTAAAAAATAGCATTAAAAAAAGACACCAGAGTAGAAAAGTATGGATAAAGTTGGATGAAAATCTAAAGAAGACATATGTAGATGAGGAAGGTAATATGCAATTTTTAGATCAATATTTAGATGAAGTGAGCACAACACAAGCAAAGGACAAAAATGACACTTTGCAACAAATCTTGGAACAATTAATAGAAACTACAACTAAGATAGAAAGTCAACATAACTTAAAACATATCTCAGAAAAATTTATTATTGAAAAATTCACAAGCAAAAATCCTAATGCGATGCAATGGATAGAAATTTTTGAAAAAGAGTGTGCGCGCTTTAATATAACAAAAGATGAGACAAAAATAGATATTTTGAGGTTATTTTTAGATAAACCTTGTTTGGATTGGTATAGCTCGATGATCATAAAACTAACAATAAATTCTGAATGGAGTGAATGGAAAGACAAGTTTTTAGAAACTTTTAAAAACCAAGGATGGGACATAGTCACATATGCTCTCGCATTTAGGTATAAAGAAGGACAGTTAATTGATTATGCCATAAAAAAAGAACGGCTTTTATTAGATATAAACAAATCTATAGATTCCAAAACAATGATAGATCTTATTGCAACTGGTTTACCTGGATTTATCTTAAATAAGTTAAACAGGGATGAACTCAACAACACTACTGACTTGTTCAACGAGATAAGAAAATATGAAGGCACGATGTATAAGAAAAACTCAACTAACATAAAGAGCAGTACATTTTATAATAAAAATAAAACTTATGAGAAGAAGTCATGTAAGACTTGTGAGTCTTTGGACAAAGGAATTAGATATCATCCGGAGGAGTCATGTTGGTTCAAGAAAAGTAAAAATGAACCTGAAAAAGTTCTTAAAACTAAAAATGTAAACAATAACTCCATAATTGAAGTAGACATAAATACTGAGAAAAAAAACTAGTAAGCACACCATTAATCAAAATCAAGCTTTTATTAGAAAATAAACTAGAAGTGTAAGTATTTATGATTCAGGCTCACAGATTTCTATAATAAATTCAAGATTAATAAAAGTAAAAGAAAAAAAAGATGATGTGAACATAGCATACATGAAAACGGTTAATGGTGTGAAGAAGATGGATGGCTTGATAACAATAAAAATTAAAATATTTGATTTAGAAGAAGAGGTGGATGTATACATAGTAGAAAATGAAGATTTTGATGATTTCATAATCGGATTAGATATGATAAAGAAATTCAGATTAACCCAAAATGAGAACTTGCAGATAGAACAAAAGAAAATAACAAATAAAATAGACAGGATGTCTAAAGATAACAGAAATGAAGATAATAATATAAAAAAATATACAGTAAATTTCAATGAACACATAGAAACAGAGGAATTTATAAGTATGACAGACCATTTAGATAATCAAAAGAAAATTGAGATAGAGAAAATTATAAAGGAATATAAAACAATATTTGCTAAGGACAAGTATGATATAGGTTCAGTTAAAGATTATGAAGCTCGCATAGATTTACAAGTAAATAAATATTGTAGTAAAAGACCATACAGATGTACAATACAAGATAGATTAGAAATTGAAGAGCAAATATCGATGTTACTAAAGAACAATTTAATAGAAGAATCATACAGTCCTTTCGCTGCTCCAGTGACATTGGCGTTTAAAAAAGGTGAAAATAGAAAATCCCGTTTATGTGTAGATTTCAGAGAGTTAAACAAAATAGTTATACCACAAGCTCAACCATTTCCTTTGATAGATGATCTAATTATTAAAACTAGAAATTGCAAGTATTTTACTACACTAGATATAAACTCAGCATTTTGGGCAATACCATTACGGGTGGAAGACAGAAGTAAAACAGGATTTGTCACACAAGATGGCCACTTCCAGTGGACCTGCCTCCCTTTTGGCTTGAAAACATCACCAGCAATTTTCCAGAGAATCTTAAGCAATATTCTAAGAAAACACAATCTCACAGGATACTCTGTTAACTATATCGATGATATTTTGATATACTCGTCTACCTTTGAAGAACATATAAGGCACATTAGAAATGTATTAGAGGCAATAATTAAAGAAGGCTTTAGACTGAAGTTTAAGAAATGTACCTTTGCTTCAGACTCGGTAAAATACCTCGGCCATATAATTCAGAACAATTCAGTAAGACCACTAAAAGACAATTTGATTTCAATAAGGAACTTTCCAACTCCTAAGACGCAAAAGAACATCAGACAATTTTTGGGAAAAATAAACTTCTACCATGACTATATACCAAGAAGTGCAATTATTTTAGATCCATTACACAATTTATTACGAAAAAACGAGAAATTTGTATGGTCAGAGAAATGTGAAGAAGCATTCAATCTGATAAAAAGATATTTATGTTCGCAACCGGTCTTGGAAATATTCGACAAAGACTTACCAATCAAAATCTTTACCGATGCATCTTTGGAGGGCATTGGAGCAATATTAAAACAGACACAACTAGATGGTAAAGACAAACCGGTGGCATATTTCTCAAAAAAATTGAATGAACATCAAAAACGGAAAAAGGCTATATATTTAGAATGTCTTGCTATGAAAGAAGCTGTTAAATATTGGCAGCACTGGCTCATCGGAAAACAATTCACCATTTACTCAGACCACAAACCTCTAGAGAACATGAACATTAAATGCAGGACAGATGAAGAATTGGGTGATCTCACATACTACCTATCTCAGTATGACTTTACCGTAAAATATATACCTGGTAAAGAAAATGTAGAAGCAGACTGTTTGAGCCGAAACCCTGTATTAGAACCAGAAGATAACAGAGAGGAAACATTGAGAATAGTTAATTTAATACAAATAAAAGATATAGTTGGAGACCAAGAGAAAAATGAAACAATAAGAGAAAAGAAACAAAATTTAATACTAAAAAATAATATCTATTATAAAAAAATAAAGAAACAGGAAAAGATTATCCTCTCAGAAGAATTTAGTAAAAAACTTATAAAAAAGGTGCATGAAGATTTATGCCATATTGGGATCAGACAACTGCAGAAAAAAATAAGTTCAATATATACGGCTATAAACCTAACAAAAAATATCATAAATATTTGTAAAACATGTGAAATATGCATAAAAAATAAATCAAGATGTCAAAAAAAAATTGGATTAATGTCACAACTGGGACCAGCTACCAAACCATTTGAAATAATGTCAATGGATACTATTGGTGGATTTGGAGGATCTAGGTCTACAAAGAAATATCTACACCTTTTAGTAGATCACTACACAAGATATGCATTTATTGCGACTTCGAAAACCCAGAATGCATGTGACTTTATAAATTTAACAAAGAAAGTACTAGAGACAGATGAGATTGGAATTATCCTGACAGATCAATATCCGGGCATAAATTCAAGAGAATTTAAACAATTTTTGCAGGAAAATAATATTAAACTAATTTTTACAGCCGTGAATACACCATTCTCGAACGGCTTGAATGAAAGATTAAACCAAACAATAGTAAATAAAATAAGGTGTAAAATGAATGAGAAAAATAATAAGAGAACATGGACAACACTGGCAAGAGAATGTATACAAAAATATAATGAAACAGAACACTCCGTTACAGGTTTTGCACCAAAATATTTACTGGATGGTACAAATGTCAGTATTCTACCAAATGAATTCAAAACGATGGAAAAGGAAGACAAGTGGATTGCTGATAGAAGATTGGCATTAGAGAATACAATAAAATCTCATGAGTATAACAAGAAAATATTTGATAGAAATAGAAAAATGCAAGAATTTAATGTAGGAGACAGTGTATATGTAGAAAATGGAAATAGACTGAATAGAAAGAAATTAGACGAATTAAAAATAGGCCCTTTCAAAATAATAGAGAAAATATCGAATTCCATTTATAGGATTGATACAGGCAACAGAAAAACAGAATCAACATTATTTCATATAACAAAATTGCAACCTGTCATAACAGAGGCTGAAGAAGATGAAGGAGATGATAATGAATATGAAGATGACTTATAAGTACATTTTACAGATATATTGCTTAGAATTTTCGCTCTTAGGGGGGAAGATGTAATGAAATGAGTGACATTTCATTCATTTGAATTTGCCGCGCTTCGCGTATCTATGATATTGATCTGTGTCGATGAGTTAAAATGGCGTGGGACGCGCAGATTGTTTTGTGCATTTTATTGTTATAAAAACTAATAGAAAGAATGTGATTGAGGACTCGAGATATAGTGAACTTTAAATGTCGTTTCTTTGTTATTTCAGGTGAGATAGAAGTGTAATTGTCGTAACTTGATAATAACTTGATAATTGTAGACTTGTTAAATAAAACAAAACTTTGTTATTTCAGGGAAACAATTTGTGTTTTATTTTGGAGATCCTCAATGCCTTATATAAGAGATCCTCAATACCTTATCTTATATTTATGATAAAAAGTTTCTTTGTCTTATATTTATGATAAAAAGTTTTGCGAGCATAAGTCTTATCGAGCATCCAGATTTTTTTGATAAAAAACTTACCCCATATTGGTTCAAGAAAGATTATTATTTCCTTCAGTTTCCCATATATGTGGAGGAACCAATATGATGGAAATGAGAACCTATTGTTAACCCATAGAGATACTACCTATGTTGTGTTAACCAAATTTTTTATGAAAAATATGTAGGTAGATGAACAGTCGGTATACTCGGTACTCGGTAGATACAAAGTTTGGAATAACTAACACCTAAAATTTGCCTAAAACAAACATTCATGTGTGACTTCACCCATCGCTCGATAGGGAATCGTTCTCTTTTAGTTTAGAAGTTATAACCATAGAGTACCTAATAAATAATAATATGTTATAACAAAAAAAAGTCCGCGACACAACATCAACTCAATCTTCACACACACACAAATGTTCAAATTGGCGAATTGCACGCACACTAATGCAGTTTAATCGTAAGACGTATGATTTACTGTTTAAAATACATGTAAAATACTAGTTTCGTCTGAGTTTATTTTTGGATCAATGACGCACTTTCTCTGAAAACATGTCGGTTTTCAGGGAAATCCAGAATCGGTGCAATTGTTATTTACGTGCCTTACTGATCCTTTAAAATGTAAATATTATACCTAGGTAGATAAAATATAATTAGGTACCTATTTAACAAAACACCGACTTCAGTTTCTCTCATCAAACTACGTAGGTACTGTTTAATCATAGTAGGTACATAGTATCTCAATGTGTTTAATACATCCCTTCCGATGTAAGACACACCTATGGTTTCTCATGGATACCATACCATAATCAGAAATGGGCTAAATTGAAATGGGACCACACGGGAAGCGTCAGCTTTCTAATAAAAACAAGAATTATCAAAATCGATTCACCCCGTCTATAGTTACAAACATAAAAAATACAGTCGAATTAAGAACTTCCTCCTTTTTTTAAAGTCGTTTGTAAAACATGTGTATATTTTATGGGTATATATATATTTATGATAAGTAATATGTTTGTCACTGAGGCTTATTTTGTATATAAATGTTTTGTTGTATAAAAAAAATAGGAAGAATCTTAGGTACTTAGGTTGAAAAGTATACATCCTACACTACACACAAATAGGCGTTAACAGGCTGTTATCAGAAATCATTATGACCACATAACACATATGCTGCTTAGGTATGACTCAACGTGGATAATACATATAACCAGCGACCTTGTTATGAAACAATGGGTAGGTAGGTACCTACTGGCATGATAAGATTTAGTACGTACCTCCGACCAGGGAAAACATACCTACCTATTACCTACCTAGTTTCTTTCACGCAGCAATTATACTGAACCATTGTATTAATTAAAGGATCAGTACTTAAGGGCGATGGGTACCATCCGGGCGCGAAAATTCAAATTTTATTTAGTTTTTCGCTAATAGTAGGCTAATTAAACATCGAAGGCTAATGGCAATGAGTTTTGCGGGCACAACATTTATGCATCTACATGTTTTTAATAAAAACTCTGCTCAACAATACTCATTTACTTCATATTGGTTCCCGATAGCTCGAAATCTGGGAAAGTGCAAAAAATTATCTTTCGGGAATCAATATGCGATGAGTGGGGACTTTCGAGCAAAGTTTTCATTAAAAACATGTACTTAGATGCATAAAACGTAGGCCCGCAAAATGCATTGCCATAAATCTACAATGTGTAGTAAAGTCTAATATTTGCGAAAAACGAAAAATAATTTGAATTTCGCGGGCTGGTAGGGCCGCAACACCTTAATGTCGTCACGCATACAATTTTAGGCTTCGCCCTGAAGCCATTGAGTTACTTTGTACTAACCTACCCTGAAGCCGGATTAATTAATTTCTCAAATCTGTAAAATGGCGCTAATGTACTGCGACCGAAGGCGGTATGTACCTTCTATGTGCTGTCAGCGGTACCGAAATGTACGACGCACGACGCCATATTTGAGAAATTTTTGGCTTCAACATACGTCATGTATATCTTTCCCGTCCCCTTAGCGTAGCGTATTTCGTCATTGTACAGTTTACTCAACCGATATGGATGAAATTTAGAATAGGTATAGACAGTTTAGTTAGGTATAAGTTATAACCTGCCCCTAGATTGTGTAAGAAAAACGTATTCATCGTTATCGTAGTCGTTTATAGATTCTGCCACCTGATAGGTTCCCTGATTTCCGTCAACCGATCGGGAGGCTGAATTTGCAAACGGTTACGATAACGATGAATAAGTTTTTCTTACGCAAGAAGGCCCCTGGATAATAAGCTACTTACTGACCAGATCCATGATTCCAATTTCCTCATTCACCTGCTACCAGCGACCTTTGTAAGGTCATCAGTCCAGCGAATGCGGGCAGGAGGTATATGAAGCAATTCAAACCTATAGGTAAAAGTTAAAACAAAGCCACGCCTAAACCCACCCTAGATTATTCTAATCTATTTCATGGTCGAAATATATGGATAATTTGATTAGCCAGGCGCTACCTAGTACCTAGACAGAGTTGGCGAAAGGTCATGACGGCTACTTAATGATATTACTGTTTGACCCTAGTTTGACCTCGACCGTTTACTCAGACTAGTTTGACCGTTTTCCTCAGAATACCTCCTTCTTTTTGAGAAAGCTTACAGTAAATAACATGCAATGTCTCCATGCAGTATTTTTTACTATAGATAGGCTTGCGCTTGACTACAGTCATGTCTGATGGATAGAAATGTTGAGGTGTAGAATGGAGCGCGCTTGTTTAGGTCTTTTCTTGAAGGCACCCCACCCCGGAAGGTTGTACTTGGCAGGGAACACAGAAGATGGAAGGGTACGTATCAGAAACGTGGAAGAAAAACGTTACGTTCGAGTTCGCTGGACATCAACCACCAGGATGCCACTTCTCTCGGCGTCTTGCGGTTCTGTGATTCACTGACTGACTGATTATCACCTCTCCTGAACAATTTTGTATGAAATTTTTTTTTTCACGGATGAGGTCTTATAGAAGAAAAAAAATCAATTTGAAGAAAAATACGGAGAGAGCTGATGATTGAGGATTTCGAAGACGGGTGAAGAGCACAGCCAAGGGTATTGCAGATAGGTGGGGGGTGTTCGACCAAATGTCATTTGAAATGTCATCCAACTGCCAGTGAGCTGAAAAAAAATTCAAAATGGCGGATTCAAAATGGCCGCCATACGAATTTCGCCGATATCTCGGAAAGTATAAAAGATGGAAGAATGGTTTCTTGACAAGAAGTGATCAGGACCCGAAGGTCTATTTCATGGATAGAAAAAAAAATCAAAATGGCGAAATTTATTTTTCCATAGAAAATGTATGGGGAATGTTGAAGAGACTAACAGTTGGTAATTATGCAAGGTTGTGATGCGGTTTTTCGGAGAGTTACTAGAGAAAAGTATGGAGAGAGCTAATGATTGAGGATTTCGGAGACGGGTGAAGAGCACAGCCAAGGGTATTGCAGATAGGTGGGGGGTGTTCGACCAAATGTCATTTGAAATGTCATCCAACTGCCAGTGAGCTGAAAAAAAATTCAAAATGGCGGATTCAAAATGGCCGCCATACGAATTTCGCCGATATCTCGGAAAGTATAAAAGATGGAAGAATGGTTTCTTGACAAGAAGTGATCAGGACTCGAAGATCTACGTGATTAATAGAAAAAAAATCCAATATCGCGGAATATTTTTTTTCCATAGAAAATGTATGGGGAATGTTGAAGAGACTAACAGTTGGTAATTATGCAAGGTTGTGATGCGGTTTTTCGTAAAGTTACTAGAGAAAAATATGGAGAGAGCTGATGATTGAGGATTTCGGAGACGGGTGAAGAGCATAGCCAGGGTATCGAAGATAGGTGGGGGGTGCTCGACCAAATGTAACTCGAAACGTCATCCAATTGGCAGTTAGCTGAAAAAAAATTCAAAATGGCGGATTTAAGATGGCCGCCATACAAATTTCGTGTTGTTCTATCTCGGAAAGTATAAAAGATAAGAGAGTGGTTTCTTGGCAAGAGGTGATCAGGATCTCAAGTTCTACGGGATGCATGGAAAATAATTCACTGTGGCGGAATTTATCTTTCCTTGGAAAATATACTTACTATGAGAAGAGACAATGATCTAGGATTTGGATGATGATTGAGGAGCACTGTCATGGTTTTAATGATAGTTAAGGGCTGTTTGAACAAAAAATACGCTGAACCTCATCCAATGAGGTTCAGCGTATTTTTTTGTTCGAACTGCCCTTAACTATCTTTAAAACCATGACAGTGTTCCTTGGTAATTTTTTCAGCTTACGGACGGCGATACCGTTATGGGCGGGAAGACTGCACGCGGGCCACATGTGGCCCGCGCACCCACGCGCCCTACTAGTTACAATATATATAGCTGCTTGTGCTGACTGACTCACTGATTGATCACCTCTCCTGAACAATTTTGTATGAAAAAATTTTTTTTCATTAACTATTTCGTATACAAGGAAAAAAATCATTAAGAACAAAAATATGGAGAGAGCTGATGATTGAGGATTTCGGAGACGGGTGAAGAGCACAGCCAGGTTATTGGAGATAGGTGGGGGGTGCTCGACCAAATGTCACTCCAAATGTCAAACAATTGACAGGTAGCTGAAAAAAAATTCAAAATGGTGGATTCAAAATGGCGGCCAAACGAATTTCGCCAATATCTCGGAAAGTATAAAAGATGGAAGAACGGTTTCTCGAGAAGAGTTGATCAGGACAAAAAGGTCTATTTGATGGATAGAAAAAAAATCCAATATGGCGGAATTTTTTTTCGATACAAAATGTAGGGGGATTATTGTCGGCCTATATAGGCGGGAAGACAGCACGCGGGCCACATGTGGCCCGCGCCCCCACGCGCTCTACTAGTTTCAATATGTACCTACTTCTACTTACTAAAAGTTTCATCGAGTCATGAGTTCATGACACAAATGTAGGAACCTTATCTTTTCTTTTGTTAGGTACCCCAGAATTTTTCACTTCAGGCTGTCTGTGGCCCTAAATATAACTTAACTAAAATATTATTTATAACTAAATATATTTTTTTAGGCTTAACTAAAAACCTTTAGGGTTTAGGGGAAACTTTTAGGGTTGTTAACTAAAAAACTGAACGATACAGAATCAGCCCACGAGACGAGAAATCCGACTTTTCTACGTTTTAGTAATTAAAAAAACGGCCAAGTGCGAGTCGGACTCGCACACCGAGGGTTCCATACCATAAAAGAAGTAAAACATTGGAAGAATCACTTTAGTTCATGAATTTACGAGTATATAATTTACATGTAGGTACTTTTGTTGGCAAACCGCAAACGTTAATTTGTTTTTGGCGGATTATTGTTATTATCAAAAAAAAGTATATTAGTCAGTGAGTTGATTTTATTTTTCCTGTAAAATATACATTAACTTCTATTGATCATAATTATTTCAGATTTTTCGATTGGTAAACTTCGGAGATAAGGGGGGGAACGGTATTTTTTTCGACAGTTTGCCCAATAAATCAAAAACTATCAGGCATAAAAATAAATAAAAATTAGTTTTGGTATACACAAGTAACGCCCTTTCATATGATACCCCACTCAATATTGTTATCTCATTTTGAAAATTTGTCAAAAAAAAATAAAAACAATTTTCAAATTTTTACGATTGTTATGACGTCGCGTCACTATTACCTATAACTATTCTAAATTTCAAGTCGATAGCTTGAATAGTTACTGAAATAATCGAGTGTGACAGACGGACGGACGGACGGACGGACGGACGGAGAAAGTCTCACCATAAGGGTTCCATTTTTACCAAATTGGTATGGAACCCTAAAAATATATTATCACTTGCAAACACCGTGAGGCAACCTGGCAGTTTACCAAATGTTACGGAACTTGGCTAGGGTGGTAGTCTAGGGTCAAATCCAATTCATTCTTAGAGGAACACCGAACACGAATCTCCTGTGTACCCCCCAGCATGTGAATGTGAGACGTAAAAAAAGACACTTATTTAAACCAAAGCTTTACAATTCACTTTATAGTTCAACTAACATTTAACTAACTCGAAAATAAATGCTATTCCCCTTGAGCCTTAAAAAAATGATACCGTTACAATTACTACACATTACTACCACCAGTTTCATTATAATCGGTTTTAAAACATAGAGAGTAAAGTTGTGGGAGTATAACACTCAAAGTTTCTGTAGGACAGCTGGTGGTTTTTACTGGGTATCGCCACTGCCCAGGAGGGACTCCTATATACCCGGCCCGGAACAGCGGTATTCCAGGAATGTCTTGTTCCGGTACGGGATGCGTAAAATGCATTTCCCACCAGCGGGATATAAAAAAACCCTTTAACCTCTTATTCATAAACGTGCAATAGCGGTGGCCGGTGGAATAGGCATAGTTTTTTTTGTCTTTGTTTGTCAACAGTAATTTGAAATTCTAAGGAAAAAGACAAATCAGACCATAACAGCTGTTCCATTCATATATCACGTTTATGGTTAAGGAGCATGCCACGAGTGTGGACGCGAAATTCAAGTTTTTTGTGGTTTTTCGCGATTTTTAAGCTAACAAGACAGGGCTTATGGCAGTCAAATTATGGGAATTTCAGTATCGTGTTCACGTGTTTATAAAAAATCTCTGCTTGAATTTTGAAATTGTAGAGTTAAGGAAATTAGTCCGAGATTTGCGAGTTACTCACTCAAAACTTGATTCTCGGACTAATTTCCTAGGATAGACATTTTTATGCAAAGATTTTGATATAAACTTAAACATGTAAAGGTGATACTGCCATTCCCACAAATTGAATGCCATAAGCCAATTAGGTATGTGTAATTAGGGTACAAATTGCAAAAAACCAGGAAAATTTTGAATTTCGTGGGCAGACTCGTTGATTTCCCAATACAAAGACACAATATTATGTCGACGATGCATTACGAACTCCCTATGTCGAGTGTCGACTGTGGAGTTACAGAAAATGCCCTTACTAGATACTGAGATTTGCCAGGGCTGTTTCAAGCTCGGCTATCGACTTTACAGGGGCCCATTTTCGGCTTCCACAGTAACATTTAAGATCACAACATTTCTGGCACAGTTCTCTGGGGTGTCTTTTTGTTGGGTCGCTCTTGTTCAGATCTTGTGAGGTTTCTAGCGGCATCTGGAATATGAAAAAAGTAGCTTTAGCGATATGCGACTTTGTGCTCGTCGCAGAAACAGGCGATTGCTCAAATTGAACGAAATTTAAATAAAGGGTCGTGACACACAGACAGACGGACAGACGGACAACAGAGTGATCTTATAAGGGTTAAATTTTTTTTGAGTAACGGAACCCGTAAAAACGGAATAGCGGTAAAGACCGAAGCAACGCTTGCAGCCTTGGTACGCTGTCAGGCCCTGGCTTGACACATTTTTTCTACGTTCCAGCAGAGGAACGTTAAAAAGGGGTTTGTGACTTGCGACGAACGATGGTGACTGACCTGTCTGTGAGGGAACACGTTTATCTTGCACTGCCTGCAGCCCTGGCCGCTGTTGGCCCAGGAGTTGCCGCTCATCCAGGTTCTCTTGCACGTGGAGCACCGGTAAAGACCGAAGCAACGCTTGCTGCCTTGGTACGGCGTCAGACCCTGGCTTGACACATTTTTGCTTCCCTTCTTGTTTTTGCGTCCCTAGTTGAAAATGAAAAAGATTTTTTTTCATATAGGTAGGCGTCACCTACAGGCACTTACAAATATTAGTACCTAGTCTATGTCTTCGGAAACGAAAACTAAAGTATTAAACGTGCTACTGACAGCCGTTTTCACTAAACCTAGGAAACGCCTAAATCGAATGCTTAGCTGTCACTTATCGGCTAAGCATTCGATTTAGGCGTTTCCTAGGTTTAGTGAAAACGGCTGTAAGTAACTTTGTTTATTTCCCTTTTTCTTGGCTATGTGTATATTGTTGGTTTTAAGTTCTTATTGGGTATTTTCTTAATTGCATTACTTTTTAGGATTCTGTACCCGAAGGGTAAAAAAGGAACCCTATTACTAAGACTTCGCTGTCCGTCCGTCCGTCCGTCTGTCACCAGGCTGTATCTCTGGAGCCGTAATAGCTACAGGCTTCAAATTTTCACAGATGATGTATTTTTGTTGCCGCTATAACAACAACTACTGAGAAGTAAAATAAAAATAAATATTTAAAGGGTTTTCCATACAACAAACGACATTTTTTTTTGCTTGTTTTTGCTCCATATTAATAACGGTAAAAGGTAGACGCTTCAAATGTTCACAGAATATTGATTACCTACTTTAAAAATAAATAGATAAAAATTAAAAAAAGTTAAGTTAAAAAAAACACAAAAAGTACGAAAACACGGTGAGGTTTGAACTCAAGTACAGTAATAGGCAAAGGTAGCCTGGGCACCTCTAGGCTATTCATGTCTATGAATACAATATACTCGTTAAAAATTAAAACAGATTTCTCGTTTTTGAATTTCGTGGGCAGAGGTGTTTAATTTACTTTTAAGTACGGAACCCTCAGTGCGAGAACCCGACTCACACTTGACTAATTTCTTGTGTTACCTACCTGGGTGGAGCTGAGATCACAATTCAGAACATACCTTCCTTAGTCTTAGTTCAGAACACAGATGCAGAGTACCAATATGACGTCACCACTTAACATTACGTCACCATTTCACCATTTAGTATTAAGTAAGTCCATAATATTATATAAGAACACAAGCTCCTTTTTGGTTTAGTTTTAAAATTAATACTTACTATAAAATAATATGTATAATTAACTTAACCGACCGACCGACTTTAATCGTAATTCGTAGGTAAGTAATAAAAAAATATAAAATTATGTTCACAAAACGAAGAGTGCCTCATGAAAACTATGGCAGGTAATTGAATTAATTGAATTTACCATTTTTTTTGTTTTTGTAGAGCTTTCTTGAATCTTGATGTACTCGAGTCTTATATAGCACGTATTAATTATTACTACTATTTAAATTCTTGTTTTACTAATTACTATATAAATACTTTTTCTGACAGATAACTTCAGCTACGCGTCACTAATGAATCGTATTTGTACGGCAGTTGCAGTTCCAAGAAATACCCGAGCATAGATAATAATAGTACTAAGATAAGACCATAGAGTCATAGACAACGAAGAATATAGAAGTTTATAGATTGTCGTCGCTGGCTTCCCGCGGCAAATTCAAATTTATTTGGATAGTCGCAATTTATAACAATTTTATATTATTTTATTCTACTTCTACTTTTTACTATATAAAAATAAGTCGGGTTTTCCTTCCTGACGCTATAACTCCAGAACGCACGAACCGATTTCCACGGTTTTGCATTCGTTGGAAAGGTCTCGGGCTCCGTGAGGTTTATAGCAAAGGAAATTCAGGAAAAATTAAAAAATATATATTTTTCTACTATACATATAAAAATAAGTCAGGTTTTCCTTCCTGACTCTATAACTCCAGAACGCACGAACCGATTTCCACGGTTTTGCATTCGTTGGAAAGGTCTCGGGCTCCGTGAGGTTAATAGCAAAGTTAATTCAGGAAAAATTAAAAAAAAAATAAAAATTAAAAAATGTTACATAAAACGAAGTCATCTGGTGGCGAAACGGAGTTTTTGCTAGTGTACTTATAACAAAATGGAGAAGAATCATCTTTACATCGGACTTTTTGGAACATACTGGAAATTATTAATTTTATGTGAACATCTTATGTACAATGTTTCTTGCAAATAAAATTCAAAAAAAAATAATCGGTTACATCGGGTACATTGCTGCAGCGACCAGCAAAAGAGGCATTGATGGAAGAACGTGTAAATGTGGGCCGAGGAGCAGCCGAGGCACACATACGAGTACGTGGGTCCATCAATGCCTAGTTGTGGCCAAGGCTTGTATAGGACTTTCTCCAACAATGCTATAGTACTTACCTAGGCAGTAATTTCCAAAATCAATCACGAACAACGAACAACAATATTTTTTCCGAGTTCATTTATTTTACTCGTAATAGGTAAATACACAGATTTTAGGTAAATAGCTCACTAATTGCAAGAATTCATCACACTAATTGTCTTTACTTGAACTCATTTTAGCAAACACAAATAGGTAGTTTTTAAAATCAATAACGAACAAAGTAATATATATTATCCATCCATCATAGTGTTCATTTTTTTTTTCAATAAACAGCTTATGCTGGCTCTACACGTTGTGCACCAACACCGCAACCAATCTTTTGCCAACCCGCGCGCCTTCCGCCATCCGTGCCCTCTATATGCTGGCCCAGCTTGGCCTCATGCAATTCGAATAAAAAAAACCTTTGTTACCTCCTTGTTTGTTAATTTGTGGAAAAAGATTTCGTTCCATTTTTACATTACACAGCAACTAAATGATTATAATTTATTTATTATCCGACTACAGAAAGGAGGAGGTTCTCAATTCGTCGGAATCTTTTTTTTAATCTATGTATGTTCACCGATTACTCAAAGACGCGTGGACCGATTTGAAAAATTATTTTTTTGTTTAAAAGGGTTCCCAGATGGTCTCATTTTCATCAAGTCAGGATTTCATGATGGGATCCTGGAGAAATCGAGGGAATTCTTCAAATTTTATATGGACACTTGAAACGATTTGGGTATTATTTAAAGAGTAATATTTTCCCAGTTATACTATGGTCATCAGGTCAGGATCTGATCATGGGATCTTGGTGAAATTGAGGGAACTCTTCAGATTTCATAAGCACACCTCAAGCGATTTGGCTATTTTTACAACGCCTTGTGCATTTGTTACTTTCCACTAAAAAGTTAAAAATAAAAATGGAAAATTCTTTCCAAAAAAACAACTTCAAATGCCACTACAAAGAATGAAATAATTTTTAATGTACATTGTACACCAATTTGAAGTCGGGCGATTGTCTATAACTTCGTAGTTTCTTCGCACGTCAAGTAAGTAAGAAGGACTATTAGTGACTGTACAAAACATTGCCCGACTTCGAATTGGTGTACAATGTACCTACATTAAAAATTATTTCATTCTTTGCAGTGGCATTTGAAGTTGGTTTTCTGGAAAGAATTTTCCATTTTTATACGACCACTAAACCACGAGAGATATGGATTTTCCAATAGGATTTTCATACAACTTTTGGCAGTCGCGGATTGGCCGGTACTGCAAGTGCGATTTATCTCGAAGAGTTTGTCAAAATAATGCTCAAATTTCCAAGCATGTTTGAGAAAAGAATAATTTGTAATCTTTGCCTAACAGTGTAAAAGAAAATTAACCAAAGAATCGAGTACGTAACTACTTAGGCATGACGTCAGTTCCTCACAGAATTTACGGATATTTCCTTGAAATTTTTGTAAACCAGTGTACCTAATTACCTACCTAGTACCTAATTAGGAAAGTTAGATACAATTTAAATACCTATGCGAAATAATTCCGAATTAATGGAATTACCTAAATATTCTTAGAAATGTCCAATTTTTTACCATAATAAATTCAATTTTCAATTAATACTGATTAGCCTTCGGTCCTAACTCCCACATCCCGCCGTGTTTCGGCCCTATAACTACTACTAAACATAAATACTACGTTACGTTTTTCGCAAAATATATTAGACTAACTACACTTTGTAGGTTTATGGCAATAAGTTTTGCGAGCATGATATTTATGCATCTACATTTTTTTTTAATAAAAACTTTGCTCAAAACCATCGTATTGCGCAATGCGCAATGAATTCCTTCGTTGTTTGCATGAATGGAAATTTCTAGTTGACCGAGGTTTATTATTGACTGTGTTAGTACTAACTCAGACTTTGCACACACACATAAAAGTGATGTCCTTACACGCGATAGACTGTGTGTGTTAAGCTTGTTTATAGACGCCGTAGATAAGGTTGAGGTTTTATTGAATGAAATAAAGCGATTTAGTAGCAATGTAGCAATACACCTTGAGTTAGGTTTGTCAACTTAAAAGCAAACCACAATGGAGTCCAGATATATCCAATCATAAAAAAAAAAGTATTAATGTTACAATGATTCAGGTACAAAAATACAGTGTTATTTTAGCTCAATTACAAAGTAGGACGGAATATTATTCTTACGAGCATAGATTTATAATAGGTCGTCTACACTCCATACCTAATACCTAGTCAGCTTTATTGGAACGGGTGTAATCCCCTCGATGGACAATCTCAGCTCATGTTGGAAGCCTACGGGATCCCATACAAACGCACCAGGGGCTCCCTTGTGCAACACCAGTTTGACCAGAGTGACCTGGGTCCTTATTATGTACCTCAGTGATGATCATTCAGTGACCTTCCACAAGCTTACTTTTTTCCATTGAAGGTGCGCAACAAAATCTTACTTTTGTTTGAGTTAACAAAGCAGCAATGTATAACGAACCATATGCAACAGTGATCATCACTGCAAGTGTCAATTTTTCAGAAAACGTATAGGATACCACTGGACTGGAATGACCCACGCATGCCACCTAGGTAATTGATATCAATCAACCGCTGCGCTCATGCCACAACAGCAACCTTACCAGAGCAAAACATCCAACGCACACATTCACACAACACCCCATAGATTGCAGCCAAGTCGCACACACACCCACGAACACTGAATGACGCAGAGCCCGCGCCGAGGGACGTCAGAGGGGGGAAAGCGGACGAGGGGGAGAAGGGGGGTAAATCCAAATGAACGGTTTATATAGACCGCGTGTATGCGAACCAAACCAGTTTCACTCTACAAGGTAAACAAAACACATCTGAATTAGTTGCAAGTTTTTCGCCAGGCGATTGACCCAATGGGTATGTTTTTGAACTGTTTTTCTTATTACCTTGAACTCTATATCATCTGCTGCTTTCCTATCACAATTCCGTGTTTATAGATACACTAATGTTTGAGGTTATTACTCAGGTAATCAATTGCATATATCAATGATTGCATCACATTAAGATATCACATCCTGACATCATATTATTGCATCTCTTCTAGTGTAATAAATGTATTCATTTCCTGCATGGACTGTACGGGGATTCGTAATTTTGTGTGACGCATTTGGAATTTACTTTTACACACATATTTTTATTATCATCTTTATGTATTGTTTTTGTTATTTCCTGTGCATGATGATCAATAAAACAATTTGATCACCATAGATCAACATCTTCAATAATATTTCCGTGGCTCTACATTGATAAAAAGTGACTGCCCTGATTTACGTTGTCGGTATTTATATGCCACTAAGGGCTTGCAACCTTTTTAATATCATCCCTCCATCTATTTTCATACTGATCTTCCTGATAGGTATTATACTTAGTTTAAGAATCAGTATCTACAATACTTTACATTTTATCGTGTAACATTTATGTTATGCCATTTATCTTTAACATCGACTTTATTTTCACACTACCTAATAAGCATAATTAACTCTTTTTTTTATCAGTTTTGTAAACACATCGCATATTTGTAGCGTGTTTTAGTGATAATGACGCATTATTTCTCTTAGCATTCTTCATTATTTACAGTAGTCATAGCATAGTTTTGTACATTGCTGAAGGTTGGCAGAAATTGGAAATTATTTCTTTGAATCTCGTCTTGTCCACGGTTAGAAGGAAAAGTTCTTTGAGGATATTTATTCCGGTCCACATCCGTATTCCGTATATTGCATTGCCACGATCTTTTCTCCTTTCCTGCTAATTTACTTATTACAATGGTAGCCCAGCTCCTTGGGATATGCCTTGGGTACCTATAGCTATGAAACTTTAATTGGTGATGATTTAATGGTTTTTAATTGAATTTGGGCAGGGATATATGCCTTGTTATACGCCTCAATTATCATGTAAATGATTTAGACTTAAATCACCACTCCTGAAATACCTACCTATCATACATTGTGCTTATGCTTTTATTATTATTTTTGGCAAATTGGATGTTCAGTTTCTATGTTACCTCCATTTGTTACACAATTTATTCTTGAAGTAAGTACCTATTTCGGTAATAAGTATTTTCTTTCTGTATAGTTGTGTTATTTTATAACGGCTTCAGAGTACAATAGTGTCTTTTTTCGGTAGTAACACGACATAGTAAAAGAACTTAATTTATTTGTCTTACTGTCTATCGTTTTCTATTTAAAACGCCCTTTCAAAAGTAGGTTCTGGCGTCTTTCACTAAGGGAATTTTCCTCTGATAGGAAACTGCGTCATCGTATTGATCCAGGTTAGGGAGGTAACTTTTCACACTAACCTTGAACGCAATTCTGTGACGCGTATTTACGATTAGGGTGACTCACTTCTATTTCACCATGATCCCCCCATTATTTGTTTCATGTTTTCAAATCTTCACCAAGAGAGTAAGATCCCAACTACCAGTATTGCTTGGTTCTACACGAGTGCCTTTTGGATAAGGATTGCTAAAAAATGGCTATCTACTGATCGTTTAGGATTAATTACAAATCGAGGGCATATGTCGTTGCAATATTTTGAAATGTAGTTCATTCAATTGAGGACACTTATCTACTCGCGTGACCGTCGCATGTCGCATGTTGTGAATGACGCAGGAACAACCTTCATCATAATTTATATCGAAATATCGAAATTAACTCGGTACATTATCACGACTTCACTAATTGTAATTCGCATCTCATTTTTGGCACCTTCTGGACCAATTCCTTACATCTGAGATCTGACGCAGATGCTTTCAATGCCGATGAACTTACAATCTAATTATATCTTCCATCTTTCCAGACGTTTAATACTTTTTAAGCTCACCAATAAACTAACAAAATATTAATGGCTTTCAATGTTAAACGAGTATGAGTAGCCTCGAAGTCAGATAGCATGAACCAACAAAGAAGGAAGGCAGCTGCCTTTATTGCTGATTGCAATAGCCAATATGTGTTCTAAGCTCGTTGTGGTTTAGAGTCATTGTCATACTCAAGTGTTGCTCTCCATCTTTCCAGATACTTTAAATATAAAACCATTAAGTCAGGACAGAGAGTGGTCTCAGGATGCGCCGAGCGGCGGCGTCGGGGCCACTCGGGGGCTGGTTGACCACGCCCCCGCTGACATGGCGTGCTCCTCCGCCGAGGAGCGGCAGCTGCGCCGCGTCACGGGCCGCTGGGGCGCCGAGTGGTTGAGCTGACTCGGCACCGGAGGCCTCCGACCCGCCGACCGATGGCCGGCCGACCACCCCTTGCCGCCGCCCCGGTGGGGGGCCCCGCGCCCCGCTTTGCACCTGTCCCTCCGTCAATACGAGGACCTGGTGGCCAAAGCCGAGGCGCTGCTGAGCCGACTCGTGGTCAACCAACGCTACGATTCCGTTAACAACTTCATCTCCCTCCACGACGCGTACATGGCGTCCCCGGACGAGACTCTCCAGGAGTTCTTCCCGAAGTACAACCCGCCGATTCGCCCTCACAAGAACACCTGCGTGGGCTTGGGCATGGAAGTCATCAAATGTGTGAAGGCGCTCGAGAAGGATTTCCCCGGGATAACCAAGTCGATGATGCTGGTGTCCTGCGACGAGAACATCCAGGATCTGCTGGACTACACCACGTCGTTCCCGGGGCCGCAGGGCTTCCTGATCGAGACGGAGAAGGACCACGTGATGGTGGCGTGCCACGTGCGCGTGGCGGGCAGGCCCGGCGTGTTCCTGTGCGACCTGGGTTACCACATCTCCCGCGTCGTCACGGTCATGGCTGACCGTAGTTACCCGCACACAGGTAAGACAATAAAATTTTAACCTTAACTCTCGTCAAATTACCCTTGAAGTGCAATACTACATCCTTCTAATAAAAAAAACATCGCTATTATTATTTTGGTTGGCGTGATATTGAGTTATTCGTCCGTTTATTGCGCACATACTTATTGCTTTAAGACTTATACAGTTTTCCCATGGATGCCATTGTCAAAATTGGACAAAATTGAAATTGGACCCACAAGGCACCAACTTTCAATTAAATAAAGATATACCGTCTAAATCGGTTTACACAGTTGAAATTCTGTTATAACAAAAATGAATAAGTGCATTCGGATTGACAACCTCCTCCTTTTTTGAAGTCGGTTGAAAATATATATCTTTACTGATAACCGCTTACTCAATAGTTCATGTCGAAGTCTGTGGTCAATGAAAATGATAATCATCTAGAGAATTTTCATCTCATTGCACGAAAAGTCTGCGACTCTCTAGAGTCTAGGCAAACAGACATAAACATCCGAAATCCACCCTAAATGCCATGTTAATCGTTGATCTGTAAGGCGATGGTTTGTAGTTACGCTGTACGCGGCCTATGAATGCTTACTATGGAAATGTACTAGTGTGGTCTCTCTTAAATGCCTGACGCGGCGCACGAACGAGGAGTCCATGCTAGTACATTTCCATAGGGCGCGTATAGCGTCAAGTCGGACGCGACCTAACGCGTCCGTTACAGACCACCGTCTAATCGTCAGGCTATAATTTCATTATTTTTAAGAACCCTTCTCTCGATGTTTGCAGGGTGGTTCACGCAGTCGGACGAGCCACACTGCCGCAAGGAGTACAACTACCAGTTCAACGTCCACAACCCGCACTACGTGGAGTGGCACGAGCGGGAGACGCGCGGCGACAAGGTCAAGGAGCGCCTGTCGCTCGTGTACGTCGCGCGCGCGTACCTCAGCGCTGTCGCTGTCACCGAGAAGAGGAACCTGGTGTGGGATATGAAGTGAGTACTAACAGCATCTCAGCAGCAATGAGCAGTTTTCTGCATTGCCCTGGCACCAACTAAGAATAGGTCTTGAAGGCCGTGCGCAAGCCCCGCATGTCGTCATCCAAATCTTCTCAGTTTGACTGACAAGACGAACTGAAAATTCTGTGTTTTTCTTTCAAAGAAATGATGAGACGAGGAAAGTGTCCATTCGACATTTATTCTTAGGACTCATTTGCTCAGTAATTAGGTGTGCTTACAGTGCCCTTCAAATCGAAACACAGAAATTACTGCTTCACAGTAGAATAACTGACACTGCGGACAAACGAGTATAGACTTCGGATTTTATAGGACTCTGTAGGACTCTTTTTATCAGGGGTATTAAGTATGCATGTCCAGGAACTTTTTTTTATTCTAAATAGGCTTGCGCTTGACTACAATCATATCTGATGGACAGAAATGATGAGGTCTATGATGGAGCGCGCTTGCCTAGAAAATGCCTATTCACTCTTCTCTTGAAGGCACCCAGGTTGTACTTGGCTGGGAAGTGGGAACACAGAAGCTGGAAGGGTGTTACACACCTTAGCGGAACACACAATCAATTAGGGCAGATGTCTGATCCAATGGACTATATGTATATGCTTAACCAATGGGCTATCACTCTTTAGTCGTTAATTACGTCGTCGTATGGGAGCCCAAGAGGGGATTTTGGTAGTTACTCCAGCATCGTGGGGACCTTATTGGGTTTTAAATATAACATGTTAAAAAATGAGGTTATATGATGACGGTTTAAACATTTCATTTTCACCCGGCAGATTTATTTATTTATTTATTCAAAGCGCCACCAACAAAATCACATGTAACACATTGATAAATACATATTACATAGGTACTACATACACATATTATTCAACTTAAAGGTAGCTACAACATGCATAATAATTGTTCAAGTCGACGCTAAATAAAGATATAAACTTAAGTTGTAAAGTGACACAAAAAGAACAATAAGTAAAACGGAAAGCTAATTATACAAAAGGAAATAATCAAACACATTAACTAAATATATTAATTTAACTACTAAAGACTATACAAACAAAATCTGGCTAGCCAAGCATTTTTAGTAGCTTATTTTTGAAATTGGGCAGTTTTTCCTTAAAAATATCGATTGACTTATCCTTTGAAATAAAATATTTGTATGTGCTGTTTAGTCTGGGTATCAAAGAGATTCCAGAGAGGCAAGGAAATTCCTTGTTATAATTGTATGATAATGGGTCAGGAGAACAAGCATATTATCAAGAAGAAGTGTCTGCATAAATATCTGATGAGCTCGAGTATACTTTCATGGACAGACTTTTTTTGATTTTTTGAAAACCTGTATTAGTTTCCCCTCCCTACTGAAGTAGCAAACTTCATATGTATTCATATGTCAATTCTGTTTCAGGAGTCTCCTAGCGCGCGACCCCAAAGGCCACCTGACCGCTGGGATCTACTTCGTCTCCAAGCGCAAGGACACGCCGTTCACGATGTTCTTCGACGGACCCAACGGCAAGCAACGGAAGAAGTTTAAATTCCACGACTTCTTGGAAGTGCAGAAGGTGCGTAACAAATTTTTCTGAATGGCATAGTTATTGTAAAAGTAAATTGTTAAAGCAATAATAATACCCCATAAGGCGTAAAATATGCTTGATGTTACGGCGCATAGATTAGGAAACAACAAGATTGAACATCGATCAAGAAATCTAAACTTGGCTGATACCTATAGAGCTGCAAATTATCATGACGACATAATATACTCAGCGATTTTTTCTTGCTGTTTCATTTGTCAAGTCACGATTTAACATTGGTCAGAACAAACTGGAAGAAACTTCACAGCTCTTTGTGGTGTGTAGATTGATTTACGCGGCTTTAAAAAAAGTGTGTTTTACCATTGAAAGTAACTCAATGTGGCCCACATTGAGTTACTTTCAATGGTGGGCCATACCGCCCATAAGATACAAGTATATACGTAGGACCCGGTGAACCGAGCGAATACACGATACGGCACTAACCTAACCTAACCTAACCTTACCTTTCCAGATCCCAGACGAAGTTGTCGACGAGGTGGAGCAATGCAATGACCAGCTACGTCTGCGGGACGGAGAACTGCTCGCCCTCCTCAAGAAGCTAGCCACCATCATGACCGATGAGGAGTTTGTGACGGAACTGCTGGACATCAACGATCGAGTCGTCCAGCTGTCTGCAGGAGAGAAGTAAATGCATAAGTGCCTTAGAAATTTTGGGGGTATTTTAAGAATGATGGAACGACTGCCGAAGAAGAAGATTATATATTCAGAAAGCAACTATTTAAGGAATGAACTAAAAGGAAAATTTGAGACAAAACTGTTTAAGAAAAGGACTGATACTATTGTAGATACAATCATGGAAGGGACTGACATAAGAATTCATAAATGAACGAGTAGGAAACTATTTGTAAAACAAATATGGTCCAAGGAAAGTTATGAAAGGAAGGTTTTAGATACAATGGTATAAGGAAATCGACGATGACTGAGTGGAATATGGTAGAAAAAAAATCATTGTACTATTTTTGTAACAGTTTTTAGCACAAGCATTTTTGGCTTGGATACCTAATTATCTAGTTATAGAAAAAGAGCAATTATTTAAATTCCTATCGTAGTATTATTGTACCTCTGAGAATCTAAGGACAGCGAACGCCAGAAAGAGTCGATTGTAAAATATTTTGGTGGCTTCCAGAATGGGTGAAAAGCAAACCATATAATAATGAAAGTTAACGGAATCTTAATTATTTACTTCTATATTTTTTGTAGTTGTAGTATTGTAGTGTTTTTTTATTAATCTTTTAGTTAACGAGTCGGCTCATTGGGGAAATAAAATTTATTAAAATTCGATTTTTGTATTTTATTTATTTCCAATCCTTTACCATTATGAAAATGAATTTCCCTTTGACCTTTTTTGAGTTGCGTGCTTGTGTGGCAATTAACGCCTATAATCATGATAGTTCCTAATATTAAGGTGCTGTGAAGCCAATCGACCCGCATTTGGTCAGAGTGGACTTAAATTACACTCTTAGAACAAACTTACACGCTTAGCCATATCATTTAATCAACGACCGACAAAACAGAAAAAGTTAGTCTTCGATAAGTCATGTCGGGCACATGCTTATTGAAGACAATATTGAAGACGATCAGCCGTGCTATTCTGCAAAACAGCGACGAGCGTACATCTCTGCATCTATGAATTTGTCAGTTGTAATAGAGTACAATTTTGCGTGCCATATTCGGGTTGGCAGCTGTCTGGCAGCTATTTCATTTTGTAGAATAGCACAGCAGTATTCAAGTATTCTCATACATTTCTTGAGTTATGAAATGAGCGATCGACTGAGAACAATGACCAAAGGTGGTATCATGTTTTCTCATGAAACAAAACCAAAATATTCTAACAAAAATAGGGAGTTTTTTATTTAAGAACTGTTCGCACTAGGAATTTGTTTTTCATATCCGGAATTTATTTTTGCATACAAAAAGTTACGTTCTGTTCAATGCACATTTTTTGTCATACAGATTTTATTACGAAGTTCAACTTGTTCATATAGCTTTGCAATCCGGATTGATTAAATAAATAATAAATAATTGTTGGAGTTGATGTGGAGACTATAATGTACAAAAAAAAATTAAGTTTGGATTTCAATCAGCTTGGTACGGGTTTCCATACATCCATGGTCATTGTCTTTTCTCTGACGATCCTAATTCCTTAATAAGTCATACAGCTGAGGGTTTGGCCTGCCTGGTAGATCTTCGGTTGCCAGTTGCTACACAGCATCGCATCTTTTGAATTTCGTTTCATCCACCGCATCCTTACTAATATTATAAACCGTATGTAACGATGTATGGATGGATGTTTGTTACGCTTTCACGCCACAACTACTAACCCGATTTGGCTGAAATTTAGCGTTAGTTAGATTTATAGCCTTGGCTAAAAAATATGCTACGTTTTATCCCGAAACAATGCACAATTCCCACGGGATTAGTGAAAACATTAAATTCACACCACACACTGCAACAGCCACTGATATTGCTACGGCTAGAAAAATTGTGAAATGGCTACAACAGCTAGTGAAATTGCTACGGCAAAAAAATGTGAAATGCTACAACAGCTACTGAAATTGCTACGCCTAGAAAAATTGTAAAATGCTAAAACAGCTAGTGAAATTGCTACGGCTAAAAAAATGGTGAAATGGCTGCAACAGCTAGTGAAATTGCTACGGCTAAAAAATTGTAAAATGCTACAACAGCTAGTGAAATTGCTACGGCTAAAAAATTGTGAAATGCTACGAACAGCTAGTGAAATTGCTACGGCTAAAAAAATGGTGAAATGGCTGCAACAGCTAGTGAAATTGCTACGGCCAGAAAAATTGTGAAATGCTACGACAGCTAGTGAAATTGCTACGGCCAGAATAATTGTGAAATGCTACAACAGCTAGTGAAATTGCTACGGCAAAAAATGTGAAATTCTACAACAGCTAGTGAAATTGCTTCGACTAAAAAAATTGTGAAATGCTACAACAGCTACTGAAATTGCTACGGCAAAAAAATGTGAAATGCTACAACAGCTACTGAAATTGCTACGGCTAGAAAAATTGTAAAATGCTACAACAGCTAGTGAAATTGCTACGGCTAAAAAAATGGTGAAATGGCTGCAACAGCTAGTGAAATTGCTACGGCCAGAAAAATTGTGAAATGCTACGACAGCTAGTGAAATTGCTACGGCCAGAATAATTGTGAAATGCTACAACAGCTAGTGAAATTGCTACGGCAAAAAAAATGTGAAATTCTACAACAGCTAGTGAAATTGCTTCAACTAAAAAAATTGTGAAATGGTACAACAGCTAGTGAAATTGCTACGGCTAAAAAAATTGTGAAATGCTACAACAGCTAGTGAAATTGCTATTTACTACGGCCAGAAAAATTGTGAAATGCTACAACAGCTAGTGAAATTGCTACGGCTAAAAAAATTGTGCAATGGTTGCAACAGCTAGTGAAATTGCTACGGCTAAAAAAATTATGAAATGGCTACAACAGCTAGTGAAATTGCTATGGCAAAAAAATGGTGAAATGCTACAACATCTAGTGAAATTGCTACGGCTAAAAAAAAATTGTGAAATAGCTACGGCAGAGAACGTAGTACGGCTGTGGCATCTGTGTTGGACTCGTGAAAGTGTGCACGTGACGTCGTTGTTATCGCGGCCCGCTCCGCGACACGTGAACTTATCAGCACGCGCCGCGGTTATCACTCTGCAATTTGCGCTGTTGCGTTATTTAACTGATGTTTTGAACGCGTGTCACTTTGACTACATCGACACTTTTCGTAGTATCTCAGCAATTACATTTTTTGCAACTATAAAAACTGGTGAAGGCCTCCTCCAAAGATAACCTTTTGTCTGTGTCAGCTGCCCTGATCCTGTCCTAATCCAATTTTAGCCGGCTACTTTCTTGATCTCGTCCTCCCAACGACTTGCAGGTCTTTCCCCTACCTCTTTTCCATTTCTCCTTCACCCATTAGGGGTTCTTGCACAATAGCGCTGTTGCGTTGTTTAACTGATGTTTTGAACGCGTGTCACTTTGACTACATCGACACTTTTCGTAGTATCTCAGCAATTACATTTTTTGCAACTATAAAAACTGGTGAAGGCCTCCTCCAAAGATAACCTTTTGTCTGTGTCAGCTGCCCTGATCCTGTCCTGATCCAGTTTTGGCCGGCTACTTTCTTGATCTCGTCCTCCCAACGACTTGCAGGTCTTTCCCCTACCTCTTTTCCATTTCTCCTTCACCCATTAGGGGTTCTTGCACAATAGCGCTGTTGCGTTATTTAACTGATGTTTTGAACGCGTGTCACTTTGACTACATCGACACTTTTCGTAGTATCTCAGCAATTTCATTTTTTGCAAGTATAACAACTGGTGAAGGCCTCCTCCAAAGATAACCTTTTGTCTGTGTCAGCTGCCCTGATCCTGTCCTGATCCAGTTTTGGCCGGCTACTTTCTTGATCTCTTCCTCCCAACGACTTGCAGGTATTCCCCCTACCTCTTCTCCATTTCTCCTTCACCCATTAGGGGTTCTTGCGCAATAAACAAACTAACACCACTAACAATAACTTTGATTAATTCAAAATTAACCAACTAACACATAAAATTAAAATAAATTCAATTTGTATTGCTTTATGCATTTATTTATTTTATTTATAACAAATGGTAGGGACTAGGGAGTCAAGAAGGAGCCCCTGGATTACGCAAAGAGCAAGTTCCGAACGGGCGCCCTCCCGCGATTCGGCCCCCATAATCGCGAAATTGATTGGAGCATGTATAGTAGGTTGTCCCTACTATTAAGTACCTAATCCATTTTTAGGGTTTCGTAATCGAAGGGTAAAATGGGACCCCATTACGAAGACTCCGCCGTCCGTCTGTCTGTTCGTCCGTCTGTCGCGAGGATGCATTTCTTGAACCGTGGTAGTTAGTACAGTGCAATTAGGTCAAAAACGAGAAAAACCCGCGGACATCCAAAGTAAAAGAATTATTCTGGCTCCAGTCTCCACATTATTCTATGCAGTTCACATATTAAGTGCAGTAAAAAAGTTAGACCCCTAAAAGCGTCAGGTTTTGGGGGTGAGGGGGGAGAAGTTGCGTTTTATCAGTTTTTCGTGATTAAAATCTTTGGGTTTTCTTAAATATTTCCAAAACTATGTGGCTTAGCAGCTGTGGCTTTGGGTAAGGCCAACTTGCGCTAACTCGGGTCAGTGTGTAACCCAGAGTTAACACGCTAACCCGGTTGATGTCTTCAACAATGAGAGACATTGACTCTGGCCTAAAAATGTAATGCAAGTGGTACTAAGGACATTGGGTACCTACTATCCAATTGGATATCTCAGTGGAGATTTCCCCCCCGCTATAAAAAAGGTACCTACTAACGTAAAATTTAGGTAGATACATTTATCTAGTGCAAGAAAATGGTGACGTACCCAATTTTCATAAATTACGTCACCGTTTTCTTATTCTTCTTTTACTTATAAAAACATCTGGATATCAATAAGCAAAGTTCATCAAGCCCCTTCTTAGCTAAATTCTATTTATACGTAGGTACTGTCCTTAGAATAGGTAGAGAAACCTATCCAAACTGACCCTTTTTGTCAGGCCATTGCGAATTTTAAAAAGAATAGAATATGTAATCTCCTAAAAATAATGTTCATTAAAACATAGGTTAATTGTTTGGGGGAACTCCGGCCGGCCTAAATATTGCTTATCGAATTAACTCTGATTAACAAAACAGTTGATTAATGGGTCATTTGATCGTCGCAATTAATTTATTATTGTGACGCGACATGTTTTGTCTTACTCTAGTAGGCATGATAGAGAGAGACGGAGCAGGCGGGCTGTCATGCGCAGTAGGCGTGCCGGCCATGCGGTTATGACAGCAAAAAGCGATGGTATTAATATCCGTATTCTGTAACCGTTATATTCAAAATTAGTTCACAGTTAACGGTTTCGGTTTTTCGGTCCGATTTTTATCGGTTTTGATTTTTACACAGTGGGTACATACATACATACTAAGTACTAATAACATATGTTGATTTTATTGGATAATTGGAGCTATTATCTTAACTCTAAAGTCCTATTTACTTGAAGTTGTTTATTCTTCAATGAAAACCTTTAAATTGTTCAATTTCGGTTTATGATTTTGAGGGGATCATGTCATGTCCTCCTTTTGGACTGCGACTAGCCTGTAAGTTTGTTAGAGCCTTAAAACTCCTGATTTAATGGACAGAATAACATCAAACAATAGTGAGTTGGTAACGGTGACAATAACCTATTATCGTAGAATCTCAACTATCCGGCCCTTATTCCGGATTCGCGATTACCCGGAGTATCAACTGAGACTAATTTAAATAAAAAAACCGGCCAAGTGCGAGTCGGACTCGCGCACCGAGGGTTCCATACTATAAAAGAAGTAAAACATTAAAATAGTCACTTTTGTTCATGAATTTACGAGTATAATTTACATGTAGGTACTTTTGTTGGTGAACCGCAAACATAACTTTGTTTTTGGTGGTTTATTGTTATTATCTAAAAAATTATAATAGTTAGGGAGATGATTTTATTTTTCCTGTAAAATATACATTAATGTCTATTGATCATAATTATTTCAGATTTTTTGATTGATAAACTTCGGAGATAAGGGGGGGGTAACGGTATTTTTTTCGACAGTTTGCTCAATAAATCAAAAACTATCAGGCATAAGAATAAATAAAAATCGGTTTTAGAATACACAAGTAACGCCCTTTTATATGATACCCCACTCAGTATTGTTTTTTCATTTTGAAAATTCGAAGCCCCGGTTATCCTCCCTTTTTAAATAAAAATAAAAACAATTTTCAACGTTTTATTATTGCAATGGCGTTGGGTCACTATTACCTAAAATTATTCTAAATTTCAAGTCGATAGCTTCGATAGTTTCTGAAATAATCGAGTGTGACGGACGGACGGACGGACGGAGAAAGTCTCACCATAAGGGTTCCATTTTTGCCAAATTGGTATGGAACCCTAAAAATGTTGACAAATCTTTAGAAGATGCTTTGAATTGTTGTTGATCTGGTCATTTGATCTGTGATATCTGCCGTGCTATTCTGCAAAAGTATTTAAAACAGCGACGAGCGTGCATCTCTGCATCTATGAATTTATGAATTTGTCAGTTGTAATAGAGTACAATTTTGCTTGCCATATTCGGCTTGGCAGCTGTCTGGCCGCTGTTTCAGAGATGGACATTTTGTAGAATAGCACTGCTGGTACTGCCAGCAGTGCTATTCTACAAAATGTTTGTACAATGTGTTTTTAATAAACTATAACGATTACGAAGTCCCATTTATGCAGAAAACCTGATTTTTCTTCATAAATCCGTTTTTGTCCGGATTTTAGATTATCGGAATATCTAATAACATGATGATGAGTCCGGTTAAACGAGTTTCTACTGTACCGACTACATGGCCCATCCCTATAGCCGTGCGCGAGTGCGTTAAAACCGCTGGCTCGACAACTTTCAACGATCAGTTTCTGTGTTGCCGCGACAAACAAAGCCCGTATTGGATAGAGCAACTCAAGGCAGCGGCTTCGTTTTTATTTTTTATTTGGCTTCTAGCCGTTGTATGGGTGAGTTATCTTTTAAACTAACATTTAAATTTCACAAACCCTCATATAAACATAGTGTAGCTGTAAGATTCATCCGTAATCATGGAAACAAAGGAAATGTGCGTGAGTTCTTTAGCCACGTTTTGCAATACGGTACGAGTCCACGTTGAATTATTGAGTTTTCGCACAGCATAAACAAACTTTAGTATAACTTGTGCTTGTATTATCGAAAATATCGTCATTTACGTGATTTTTCACGCGTTTTTTACGGTTTTCTATTTTCATCATGACGTTTGCAAAATGACTGGCGGTAGGTCATTAGGTAGGTCTTAGGAGGAAAGGATTAACAGGAAAACAAACAAAATATACATGTACAAATACCGTGTTAACAATAAAATAATTAACATTACAACATATTTAATATTGCGTAGATTTTTATTACGTTTAAATGTAGTCACGTTTGTTTTATCAATACGTGGTATTGTTACGCATGGATAGATTTATCTTGAAATATTGACAGCTGATTTCCAAATATAGTAAGCTACGTATTTATATTTCCTGCGTTTCCCTGATTTTATATTTCCTGCGTATTTATATTTCAGTTCTTTACTTATCCAACGTCAACTGTAATTTTTTACGGGATAAAAAGAACTTATCAGATGAGTCCATTCTCAACTAAATCTGTTCAGTAGTTTTGGCGTAAAAACATACAAACAAACATAAAATTATGTAATTAGGTAATCGTACGAGTAAACTTGATACCCATTATTTTGCATTCTACAAGTATGTAACAAAAGATATTTTACGAAGAAGGAGTGCATAAAGCTAAAGGAATTAATTGCGATCGAAATACGACTGAATAAAAACCAAACAAAAATAGTTACTTTTTCTCGTAGCACCTCTACGCCGCTGTTCGAATTCATTTTTTTAATTTTATAGTTGTACAATTTACATGCAATATGAGGTAACTATGTATGTAATGAAATGAGTGACATTTCATTCATTTGAATTTGCCGCGCTTCGCGTATCAGCTGTCTGTCGCGTAGGTACCTATGATTAGTGATCTGTGTCGATGATTTAAAATGGCGAGGGACGCTGAAATTGTTGTGTGCATTTTTGTCGTAATAAAAACTCATAGAAAGAATGTGATTGAGGACTCGAGATATAGTGAACTTTAAATGTCGTTTCTTTGTTATTTCAGGTGAGATAGAAGTGTAATTGTCGTAACTTGATAATAACTAGATAATTGTAAAATAAAACAAAACTTGTAATAAAACAAAACTTTGTTATTTCAGAGAAACAATTTGTGGTTTAATTTTGGAGATCCTCAATGTCTTATAAAACGACATTTTTGTGAACTAAGAGAATATGGACCGGCTTCAGTTTGAGTTTACGATGATAGCCTCAAATGATGGCAAATCAAATGTATTAGCCATAACTTCAATATGTACTGAAGAAGGAAAATGTTATGTTTTACCCGAGGAACTGAAGCCGGTGAGTCATCATACATATATTGTTAAAACGAACACTTTCGCAAAAGTAAAAAATAGCATTAAAAAAAGACACCAGAGTAGAAAAGTATGGATAAAGTTGGATGAAAATCTAAAGAAGACATATGTAGATGAGGAAGGTAATATGCAATTTTTAGATCAATATTTAGATGAAGTGAGCACAACACAAGCAAAGGACAAAAATGACACTTTGCAACAAATCTTGGAACAATTAATAGAAACTACAACTAAGAAAGAAAGTCAACATAACTTAAAACATATCTCAGAAAAATTTATTATTGAAAAATTCACAAGCAAAAATCCTAATGCGATGCAATGGATAGAAATTTTTGAAAAAGAGTGTGCGCGCTTTAATATAACAAAAGATGAGACAAAAATAGATATTTTGAGGTTATTTTTAGATAAACCTTGTTTGGATTGGTATAGCTCGATGATCATAAAACTAACAATAAATTCTGAATGGAGTGAATGGAAAGACAAGTTTTTAGAAACTTTTAAAAACCAAGGATGGGACATAGTCACATATGCTCTCGCATTTAGGTATAAAGAAGGACAGTTAATTGATTATGCCATAAAAAAAGAACGGCTTTTATTAGATATAAACAAATCTATAGATTCCAAAACAATGATAGATCTTATTGCAACTGGTTTACCTGGATTTATCTTAAATAAGTTAAACAGGGATGAACTCAACAACACTACTGACTTGTTCAACGAGATAAGAAAATATGAAGGCACGATATATAAGAAAAACTCAACTAACATAAAGAGCAGTACATTTTATAATAAAAATAAAACTTATGAGAAGAAGTCATGTAAGACTTGTGAGTCTTTGGACAAAGGAATTAGATATCATCCGGAGGAGTCATGTTGGTTCAAGAAAAATAAAAATGAACCTGAAAAAGTTCTTAAAACTAAAAATGTAAACAATAACTCCATAATTGAAGTAGACATAAATACTGAAAAAAAAACTAGTAAGCACACCATTAATCAAAATCAAGCTTTTATTAGAAAATAAACTAGAAGTGAGTGGTATTTATGATTCAGGCTCACAGATTTCTATAATAAATTCAAGATTAATAAAAGTAAAAGAAAAAAAAGATGATATGAACATAGCATACATGAAAACGGTTAATGGTGTGAAGAAGATGGATGGCTTGATAACAATAAAAATTAAAATATTTGATTTAGAAGAGGAGGTGGATGTATACATAGTAGAAAATGAAGATTTTGATGATTTCATAATCGGATTAGATATGATAAAGAAATTCAGATTAACCCAAAATGAGAACTTGCAGATAGAACAAAAGAAAATAACAAATAAAATAGACAGGATGTCTAAAGATAACAGAAATGAAGATAATAATATAAAAAAATATACAGTAAATTTCAATGAACACATAGAAACAGAGGAATTTATAAGTATGACAGACCATTTAGATAATCAAAAGAAAATTGAGATAGAGAAAATTATAAAGGAATATAAAACAATATTTGCTAAGGACAAGTATGATATAGGTTCAGTTAAAGATTATGAAGCTCGCATAGATTTACAAGTAAATAAATATTGTAGTAAAAGACCATACAGATGTACAATACAAGATAGATTAGAAATTGAAGAGCAAATATCGATGTTACTAAAGAACAATTTAATAGAAGAATCATACAGTCCTTTCGCTGCTCCAGTGACATTGGCGTTTAAAAAAGGTGAAAACAGAAAATCCCGTTTATGTGTAGATTTCAGAGAGTTAAACAAAATAGTTATACCACAAGCTCAACCATTTCCTTTGATAGATGATCTAATTATTAAAACTAGAAATTGCAAGTATTTTACTACACTAGATATAAACTCAGCATTTTGGGCAATACCATTACGGGTGGAAGACAGAAGTAAAACAGGATTTGTCACACAAGATGGCCACTTCCAGTGGACCTGCCTCCCTTTTGGCTTGAAAACATCACCAGCAATTTTCCAGAGAATCTTAAGTAATATTCTAAGAAAACACAATCTCACAGGATACTCTGTTAACTATATTGATGATATTTTGATATACTCGTCTACCTTTGAAGAACATATAAGGCACATTAGAAATGTATTAGAGGCAATAATTAAAGAAGGCTTTAGACTGAAGTTTAAGAAATGTACCTTTGCTTCAGACTCGGTAAAATACCTCGGCCATATAATTCAGAACAATTCAGTAAGACCACTAAAAGACAATTTGATTTCAATAAGGAACTTTCCAACTCCTAAGACGCAAAAGAACATTAGACAATTTTTGGGAAAAATAAACTTCTACCATGACTATATACCAAGAAGTGCAATTATCTTAGATCCATTACACAATTTATTACGAAAAAACGAGAAATTTGTATGGTCAGAGAAATGTGAAGAAGCATTCAATCTGATAAAAAGATATTTATGTTCGCAACCGGTCTTGGAAATATTCGACAAAGACTTACCAATCAAAATCTTTACCGATGCATCTTTGGAGGGTATTGGAGCAATATTAAAACAGACACAACTAGATGGTAAAGACAAACCGGTGGCATATTTCTCAAAAAAAATGAATGAACATCAAAAACGGAAAAAGGCTATATATTTAGAATGTCTTGCTATGAAAGAAGCTGTTAAATATTGGCAGCACTGGCTCATCGGAAAACAATTCACCATTTACTCAGATCACAAACCTCTAGAGAACATGAACATTAAATGCAGGACAGATGAAGAATTGGGTGATCTCACATACTACCTATCTCAGTATGACTTTACCGTAAAATATATACCTGGTAAAGAAAATGTAGAAGCAGACTGTTTGAGCCGAAACCCTGTATTAGAACCAGAAGATAACAGAGAGGAAACATTGAGAATAGTTAATTTAATACAAATAAAAGATATAGTTGGAGACCAAGAGAAAAATGAAACAATAAGAGAAAAGAAACAAAATTTAATACTAAAAAATAATATCTATTATAAAAAAATAAAGAAACAGGAAAAGATTATCCTCTCAGAAGAATTTAGTAAAAAACTTATAAAAAAGGTGCATGAAGATTTATGCCATATTGGGATCAGACAACTGCAGAAAAAAATAAGTTCAATATATACGGCTATAAACCTAACAAAAAATATCATAAATATTTGTAAAACATGTGAAATATGCATAAAAAATAAATCAAGATGTCAAAAAAAAATTGGATTACTGTCACAACTGGGACCAGCCACCAAACCATTTGAAATAATGTCAATGGATACTATTGGTGGATTTGGAGGATCTAGGTCTACAAAGAAATATCTACACCTTTTAGTAGATCACTACACAAGATATGCATTTATTGCGACTTCGAAAACCCAGAATGCATGTGACTTTATAAATTTAACAAAGAAAGTACTAGAGACAGATGAGATTGGAATTATCCTGACAGATCAATATCCGGGCATAAATTCAAGAGAATTTAAACAATTTTTGCAGGAAAATAATATTAAACTAATTTTTACAGCCGTGAATACACCATTCTCGAACGGCTTGAATGAAAGATTAAACCAAACAATAGTAAATAAAATAAGGTGTAAAATGAATGAGAAAAATAATAAGAGAACATGGACAACACTGGCAAGAGAATGTATACAAAAATATAATGAAACAGAACACTCCGTTACAGGTTTTGCACCAAAATATTTACTGGATGGTACAAATGTCAGTATTCTACCAAATGAATTCAAAACGATGGAAAAGGAAGACAAGTGGATTGCTGATAGAAGATTGGCATTAGAGAATACAATAAAATCTCATGAGTATAACAAGAAAATATTTGATAGAAATAGAAAAATGCAAGAATTTAATGTAGGAGACAGTGTATATGTAGAAAATGGAAATAGACTGAATAGAAAGAAATTAGACGAATTAAAAATAGGCCCTTTCAAGATAATAGAGAAAATATCGAATTCCATTTATAGGATTGATACAGGCAACAGAAAAACAGAATCAACATTATTTCATATAACAAAATTGCAACCTGTCATAACAGAGGCTGAAGAAGATGAAGGAGATGATAATGAATATGAAGATGACTTATAAGTACATTTTACAGATATATTGCTTAGAATTTTCGCTCTTAGGGGGGGAGATGTAATGAAATGAGTGACATTTCATTCATTTGAATTTGCCGCGCTTCGCGTATCAGCTGTCTGTCGCGTAGGTACCTATGATTAGTGATCTGTGTCGATGATTTAAAATGGCGAGGGACGCTGAAATTGTTGTGTGCATTTTTGTCGTAATAAAAACTCATAGAAAGAATGTGATTGAGGACTCGAGATATAGTGAACTTTAAATGTCGTTTCTTTGTTATTTCAGGTGAGATAGAAGTGTAATTGTCGTAACTTGATAATAACTAGATAATTGTAAAATAAAACAAAACTTGTAATAAAACAAAACTTTGTTATTTCAGAGAAACAATTTGTGGTTTAATTTTGGAGATCCTCAATGTCTTATATGTATTTGAGAACTTTTAAAAATAAAAGTTATAAAATCAAAAGACAAAATTGTTAATAGCATAGAATTAGTTTGTACTCGTAAATGTGCGATTATTACCTATTATTTCCCAATTACTGTTTAACGTTCGTAGCGATTCTACGAAACCCGTTTTTACTGTTATAGATAGATAGAGTTAATACTCTATCTATCTATAACTATTAAATGCTCTCACTATTAATAATTAAATTAATTAGTAAAGATAGTTAGAGTATTAATTAAATTAATTAAATTAATACTCTAACTATCTATAACTATTAAATGATTCTTATAACTATTAACTGTGTATTGGTATGAATCAATTTATATTTTTGATTTTATTGGGCGTAGAGCTGGACTCGTAGCGGCTCTACGAAAGTAACATTCTTTTTGTTATACTATTTATTTTACACAATTTTAAATTAAGTTAATATTTACTTATATGTATTTTAAGCTTCTACATATCATTAATTACCTACAAATATTCCAGATTTCATGTCGCTATCTTTACTAGTTACTGAAATAAAGGGTCGTGACAGACAGACTACGAAGTGATCTTATAAGGGTTCCGTTTTTCATTCGTTCAATGTACGGAACCCTAAAAAAGGTGCTGAATAACGGCCGTTCCCAATATCCATGATTTAGATAGAAATTTGACATAACTTGTATGAAGCTAGTCTCATAAACAAACAGAAGATAGATAGGATATTAATTTCAGCCGTAAGGCTTTATAGCGAGTTGCAGTGACGTAGGTTGTAGTTTGACACGTAGCGGTGAAGACGTAGATACTTCCCGTGGGACGTGGGTTGGCGACCGACGTAGAGGTCGTTATCGGAACGCCTACGACGCGCTACGTAGCTTCGAAGCCATAGCAATTATATTATAATTATAGCGATTATTTTATTTACCTCTTCTTGGATTGAAGCTTATGTAACATATAGGCTCAATCCAACAAAAGGTACAAGTATTGCAGTTATACACCTTTGTATAATATAATAAGTAGGTACTTGAATTGAACGTGAAAAAATCCTATCATATCCTACTAATTTATAAACGTGAGTTGAAAGTATGGATGGATGGATCTTTACTTCTCTTTCACGTCGCAACTACTGAACCGATTTGGCTGAAATTTTAAACATAAAAAGCTTATACCTCGGATTAAGTATATACTACTTTTCATCCCGGAAAACTTCATCGTTCCCACGGGATTAGCGAAAAACCGAAATCCACGCAGGCGGAGCCGCGGTCAACAGCTACTATTTACGAATAACCGTTCGTCCGGGGTGGTTCACCAGGATCCCCTAGATAATCCCCCAGGGGATCCTGGTGAACTGGAAATGTTCATCAGGATCCCCTTTGGATAAAAGTAAGTAAAGACAGTATTGTACTGGATTTTTTGAACTCTATATTATATCGGTTACATCAAATAGGTAATAGGTATAAAAACGTATACAAACCTTCGTCAGGGCTCGTTTGAACCCTCGTTATAATAAGTCGTCGATAATTCATTTCATTATACGTAATACGTATATAAATAGCCATTTAATATTTCGGCAAGAAGGAAAGTCCTTCATTTCGAAGCCAAAAAAAAAATCGACAAAAGTTTTTAAATTTAGCACTGTTATCGGTGCTAAGCATTATCGACTGCCCATCAAGAATGACTGGCTTCGACTCCTTGTTTGAATCAAATAAGTAAATAGAGATAGAGCCTACCTATGTACCTATGTTATTTTATTTTACAAAACTTAAGTGAAAGACTTGGTGGTAGGACTGATATTTCTTACTGAATCTGAATTTTGAACCTACGTATGTAATTGTGGACTAGGTATAATAGCTTGATGATGACTGAAAGTTACTTGTAACTGCCGCAAACAAAGATGACCTACTTAGTAACAGTTTCCCATGAAAATGCATGAATCACTGTTGACAACAAAGAGTTCCCCGCGCTGAGGTACAAGGTACAGTCAAAGTACCGCAATGAGATCATCCGGAGCGTTTACCCCGTGCGTGACGTCACGGCGCGTCGACCAATCACAAGCCAGAGTTTCGCGCGGGGATGCGCGCACGCATTTCCGCAATCGCGTTTTGCTTTGTTTGAATAATTGCGCATTTTTCATTTTTAGGGTTCCATACCAAAATGGTAAAAATGGAACCCTTATGGTGAGACTTTCTCCGCCCGTCCGTCCTGAAATCTGAAATAATTATGATCAATAGGAATGAACGTATATTTTACAGGAAAAATAAAATCAACTCTGTAACTATTATACTTTTTTGATAATAACAATAAACCGCCAAAAACAAAGTTAGGTTTGCGGTTCGCCAACAAAAATACCGATATGTAAATTATACCTACTCGTAAATTCATGAACAAAAGTGTTTCTTTTAATGTTTTACTTCTTTTATAGTATGGAACCCTCGGTGCGCGAGTCCGACTCGCACTTGGCCGGTTTTTTTTATTCGAATTGCATGAGTATTAGACTTATTTACTTTTTACATAAAACAACACACATACTATAGATTTATAAACGTCTTCGACGTCGCTGGCGCTCATACATATTATAACAACATAGGACATAGGTACCCGGTTATCGTCGTGATATAATATGGAACTGGGAACATCGGTTATCGCATTTCTCGAATCGAAGGGCTTAATCGAAAAACCAAATAAAATTTAGACTTTTGCTGGCAGACTCTTGCATTGAATTAAGCTTGAAAAATCATATTTACGAAATCAAAGATTATTCCTACTATATTAATAATCTTTGACGAAATTACGCCGCAAGTAACGAACCGATTCGGCTGAAAGTAGCAGGAAACTAGAAATGGAGATACATCAAGGTTAGGATAATAAACGTCCCACTAAAAAATCGACGCTTTTAATGGAATTGATGAAAACAACGCAAACGCGGAGCGAGCAATGACTATTTTTTATGAATAATTTTATTAATATGACGTCACGTTATCCTTTCCACGTGACAGATATAAACAGCTGACATGTTGTCCGGAGCACAGCCGCAGCTGACAATTGCGAACTGTTCACGTGCGAGGTCGGTGACACAGTGGCCTACAAACCCCGCTACCTAGCTACAGTGCGACAAGGCTATCTTGGCGCGTGGCCAAAATCGGAACTTACGCCGCTATCTTGTGATACAGTTTGATAGGTCTGTCGGTATATCGCTATTGGATGTTTTGTTGTTTTTGCTTAATATTGGCTAAAATAAAACCAAATTTAAAATAAAATTGAGGAGATTTTATTTTCTTGCTGCCTTTGTTCTATAAAAACGCCCTCCCGACAATGTCATTCAAGTGCCAAGAGAGCCTTGTTGGACTGTACTTGCTGCTAGCTGCATGGTCGTGTGTCGTCAAACGCGCTGCCAAAAACCGGCTGTATCGAAAGAGCTGACCTCGAATAATACATAAATATCTGGGTGACCGAGCTTCGCTCGGTGGCCAATAGATGGCATCAGTAGTCATATTTTTATTTTTTTTTGGTAAATTCGACATTTTCTAAAAATAAATCCTAGCTAAATCGATTTATCGCCCCCAAAACCCGCTGTATACTAAATTTCATGAAAATCGTTTGAGCCGTTTCCGGGATCCAGATTATATAGAAATATATATATATACAAGAATTGCTCGTTTAAAAGTATAAGATATATCACTCTATCTGCACTCTAGTGTTGCATTGTCTCAGCCCTCATAATATTATGTACTCATTGGCCGTGAAATGGGGCTGAGACTCAAAACTAACACTAGATATACTTACTCGTACTATTATATTGAATACTAGCTGTTGCCCGCGGCCCACCCGCGTGAATTTCGGGAACGATGGATTATCCGGGATAAAAAGTAGCCTATGTGTTAACTATCTATGTTACGAATTTCAGCCAAATCGGTTCAGTAGTTGCGGCATAAAAGAGTAACAAAAAACCACCACACCACCACTTACAAACTTTCACGTTTATAATGTTAAGTACCTAAGATGAGTATCTATAAAAAGGGTTTACTTTGCGGAAGTCCGCAATTAACAAGAAAAATAAAAAAATGAAATAAAATAAATTTATTAATTACTATAAATACTTAACAGCTAAGGCCCAACTTAACTCAGAGTTAACACGCTAACCCAGAGTGAAATTGTCAAAATTGACCAAGGAGAGACGTTGACTCTAGGGTTAAAAATGTAAATATTTAACCCCCGTTTCACGCAAGTGGACTTAACAAGAGTATGTATCAATTTGAAATAATTATTCACGCATTAAGTGGACTTAACAACAAGAGTAGATACCTATGTATCAATTTCAAATAATTAAATACTGAGTAACTGATTGACTCATCATTCTGACTAGCGAGAACGGCTGAAACCCGCAGATAACTGAAATCAGAATTGTTCACTGACTCACGCGTTTGGGATTTGTATAATATGTAGTTGCCGCTGGTTATATTTAGCAAACTACAATGTATACACGAGGCTAAACGGTTTATATTTTTACTAAATTCCACCATCATCATTGCGATTTATCTGAAGCAGGTATTGCTAAACAATACAATACATAGTACATACCTCCATACACGCGTCCATAAAAATATGTACCATCCCTTTCCACGGGGAGCATTTTGAAAAGGATAGAACTATTTTTGACAAATTAGATTTGAGCCTTTGTTTAATGTAGCCTGATATAGGCCCGGTTTCCACCAAAGCGGGGCGAAACGGAGCTGTGTTTGAATGACCAATCAGATTTCGTCATTTCCACAGCTGCTGCATTTCTGCTCAGCTTCGGTGGAAATGGATCGAGCAAAGCGGAGCGGAGATGACACATTTTTACAGCTTAGTAGCACATCTCCGTTCTGCCCCACTTTGGTGGAAACCGGGCCTAAATAAAAGCAGCTTATTCATAGCTTCTATCCGCTTTGGTGGAAATCGGGCTTTGTCTTATTACTGTGTCTAGTAGGTATAATGTCGCCGGTTGAAAGTTCAATGACGTTATCTCGGGACATTACTTTTGCAAGAGCATTCAGGAACATCCCTGTTCCGGACCAGAAGCTGCAAGACCGGTTCCGTACCTACCCTTTTCTGCGCAGCCCTAATTTTACCTGCAACCCTAAAGACGGCATGCCTAAAGTATAGGGATGCCGTCTCTAAAATTTGGCGACCCGGACAAGACGCGTGAAAACTCCGGATTTTAGAGTCAAGAATCCGGACATGCCCACAGCCCACACGTTCTTTTAAACATAATGTAATAATATGGAACCCTAAAAAACTGCTAAAAATGCTACAGGTGTTAACGGTTTATTTGGCGTGCGGGCACAATGCGTATGTCGCGGACGGCCCAAGACTATTAGCCTCAACTAAAATCAGTATAAGCCGGGACTACAAGCACTATAAGCCTGGACTAAAAGAACTATTAGCTCGGACTACAAGCACTTTTAGCCCGGATTACAAGCAGTATTAGCCGGGACTACAAGCAGTATTAGCTGGGACAACAAGCACTATTAGCCCAGACTACAAACAGTCTTAGCCCGGACTATAAGCACTATTAGATCGGACTACAAGCACTATTAGCCCGGACTACAAGCACTATTAACCCGGGCTACAAGCAGGTTTAGCCGGGTCTACTAGCACTAGTAGCCCAGACTACAAACAGTATTAGCCAGGACTACAAGTACTATTAGCCCCGACGAAAGTAACCCAAAGTAAATGTTTAGTGGCAGAGTGCATTATGCGTTAAGAATTGCCCAGCGACGTCACAAAGTAAGCAAACTAAAGTTATCGAGTGTCAATGAGCGTTTGTTGACCCTCGCTGTCGACTCTACTAAACATTACATACTTACATACAGACATACATTCGTCGTAACACGATCGTCTGCAGATGCCGGCTCCGATTTATTATGATGAGTACTTCCGTTTACACGATACTGAACTCTATGATCTTGTGGAGGGATTGACGCACAAGAGTGCGTGAATACGAAAGTGAATCCAGTACTCACGCCAGCATCGAGGCACAACACAGCTTTCATTGGATGCATCTTTATCCTTGCCTTCCCTTGATTAAGGGGTAGGTCATTGACATGATGCATTTTCTGAGTACATTTGATAAAAACTTTTCTCTTCCGAGTTGGGTACTCGTATCTAAGAAAAAACTTATTGGGGATCTTACTCGTTTATTGTCCGATGGTATAAATAACGATGCTTACTGAGATCAAAATCTGCTCACGACTGGAGTCAATAATATAAAAGTTCTGAATCGACTTGGGTGCCTTACAGACTACAGTCCATTTGCTTAAAAATCAAAATCCCCACAGGAATCGAATCCAAAAACGCTGAAGAAAATGACTTTGTTAGACAAATACTTTACCTTAACTTTTTTGGCAAGATTTTTCCACAGACTACATTAAATAAAGGGATTTTTCTACCTTACTTCCTGAATACTGCGTGGTACCTACTTCGTAACTGGTAGATATGTACGTACTAACCTAATGGTAATGGGTACCTAGATGTTTGCGAAATGTTCTCGTTACAATAAATACAATAATCAGGCCAATGTCAATACACTGCATCTAGGTCTTTATATACCTACTGATAAACCTAGACCTACACCTAAGTACCTACTCATAGATACAACTACCGGTTTACCATTGCATAAACTCAGCTAAAGAATTGGAGGTCGACCTTCACTAGGATACAGGCATAAGTAACAGGTTTCTTACTTTAAACCACTTTATACTTTCACAAATCCGTCCTTAGACGTTATACCAACTAAAAATGACCATACCATACCAACTGGTTATGTTTAAATGTTATAAATTAAAGAACAATGTTAGCTTGATATGGTTGAAAGCAGAGGCTACCTGTCTCCACAGAAGACGTCTAGCCAGGAAGAACAGGCTTTTTAAACTTTTTATTAAGTTTTTTTCACCTACACTTACGGACTGTTTGTACTACTTTTACATTACAGCTGCTTTCGACACAACTACAGATTGAGCGAGTTTACCTCAAAAGATCGTTATCATGGCCATTCCGTTATTGACTGTCGTCATTTCCTTGTTGCAGAGCGTGAAAGACAATTTTTATTGGTGTTAGAGAAGCGTGAGACGCTCGCGGGCGTCTCAAAGTCAAGCGATCACGATGGCAACCTCTCCGACGAGGGCCGCTGGAGCGACGAGGCCGAGGCGGACGGCGACCCGCCCCGGCCGGAGGTGGGCCGCTGGGGCGACGAGTGGCCCAGTTGACTCGGTGACAGCGACCGCGACTCGGGCGTGCACCACCTGACGCCGATCCTGCCGCGCCCGCGCTGGGCGCCGCCGACTCAACCGATCCACCTGACGCGCGAGCGCCACGAGGACCTCGTCGCGCAGTCCGAGGCGATACTGAGGTAAAGTTCACTCACGCGTTCGTGTGATCGAAGGTGGGCCGCTGGGGCGACGAGTGGCCCAGTTGACTCGGTGACAGCGACCGCGACTCGGGCGTGCACCACCTGACGCCGATCCTGCCGCGCCCGCGCTGGTCGCCGCCGACTCAACCGATCCACCTGACGCGCGAGCGCCACGAGGACCTCGTCGCGCAGTCCGAGGCGATACTGAGGTAAAGTTCACTCACGCGTTCGTGTGATCGAAGGTGGGCCGCTGGGGCGACGAGTGGCCCAGTTGACTCGGTGACAGCGACCGCGACTCGGGCGTGCACCACCTGACGCCGATCCTGCCGCGCCCGCGCTGGGCGCCGCCGACTCAACCGATCCACCTGACGCGCGAGCGCCACGAGGACCTCGTCGCGCAGTCCGAGGCGATACTGAGGTAATGACAGGTCACTGCTCGCTTCACTCATCCATTCGTATGATCGGAGATGGGTCGCTGGGGCGACGAGTGGCCCAGTTGACTCTATGACACCTTCTATTGTTCACGCCCAAAGAGATACGGGCCTCCAACTTCATAGACCGTATAATCCCCATGGTGCTATTGCTTTCTAAGGTACAAAATATGTTCAACCCGTCTCAACAGGGGGCGATAGTGATAAGTTGTCGAGTTTCAGTTCCTAAGTTACTATATAACAATGATATTCAGATCGAATCCTATACGATACTCGTAATCGTAATCCTACGATGGCATTCATTGAGCTGAGTAGGTAAAGAAAGTCCACATGGTATTTGCAGTCCGCATACATGATCTCGCGGGAATCGAGAATTGCGTTAATTGCGAATACCTTTCTCCCCAGGTTCCTCCTCGTATACAACAACTATGACTCCGTGAGCAACTTCGTCAAGCTGTACGACACATTCCAGAAGTCCAGGTCTCAGGACCTGTGCGGAATGTTCGAGAGGTACAAGCCGCCCATCATCAGGCGGAAGAAGACGTGCGTTGGACTCGGCTTGGAGCTTGTCAAGCGGTGGTGCGCGTTGGACGAGCAGTTCCCTGGATTCGCGCATGCCACCACCATAGTATCGTGCGAGGAAGCTGTTCTCGGTAAGATTATGGTTGCTTACATGAAGGAAAACATTAAAAAAAAACATAACCTATTACTTAACGCATAACATCTTACGGTAAAAGAACTTGAAGACGTTAGAGGTGAAAATTCTACGACTAAGTGTGCGTTCTTAGCACACTTAGTCGTAGAATTTTCACCAGATCAGCAAGCATGACCGATTCCTATATCAAGAAATTAAGAAGTTGGGTGTCAAAATTCTTTGGCAACCGAAGCATGCACATTTTCTCAACTTACCAGAATTTCATTTGAGCCCCAACGGCTTCTGACAGCGTCCAAAAGTGAACTAAGTATTAAGAGATACCAAAGGACAAAGGCGTAACTTTTTCATTTGCAATAGACGTGAGAAACTACGTGACGACGGGGGACGGGCCGCACTTCGTGGAGTACGCGGAGAAGGAGCACGTGCTGGTGTGCGTGCACATGGTCATCGAGGGGCGGCCGGGGATCATGCTGGCCGACCCCGGGTACCACCTCGCCCGGCTCGTCATGGTGATGCAGGACAAGATCTACCCGCACACTGGTACGTGCCTAAATCCTCGGACATCATTGGTACATAAATAAATGTTAGTGTTGTCTTACCAGACTGTATTGCCATCAATCATGACTTACATGTACCTCGTCAGTTGGTCTGGATCAAGTGATTCTCCGGACGTACCTACGATTTGTCCTCGCAGTTTGGAGTTCCACCTATTGCCCCTTCGGCATTTGCTAAAGGGGTAATAGGTGGAACCTTCGACACCATTTAAGGCATGATTTTTCTTACTTATTTATTTATTGATAGCACCATCATCAGCTTTCCCTTCAATGGCAACTTTCTTTGGCTACCTTCAATAGGTGGGTAGTACCTATATACTCTAGGTAAGGTGATCAGTATAATTGGGATAAAACTAGTAACTATATTATTATGTATTTTAATCTAGTTAATTTATCAATCAACACGTCAGCTCGACAGTTTTTTTCGGTCTTTTATCCGTTGATTTTTTTTACTTACATAACTTTTTCTGCATAATGTTAATGAATAAAGATTGAAAACAACTACTCGTAAGACATTTTAAACAGCCTGAATTCCTTAACGACAATGTTACCAAGAAGATAATATAAAGATTTTCAAGCCATCCCTTTCCCACCAGGCTGGTTCACGCAATCCGAGGAGCCGACGTGCCGCAAGGACTTCGAGTACTGCTACAACCCGAACAACGGCAACTACGTGGAGTGGAGGGAGCGCGTCACTCGCGGCACCTCCGTCAAGTTCCAGACCTCGCTCATCTACGTGGCGCAGCCCTTCCTCGACGGGTTACCCATCACCGAGAAACGAAACCTCGTGTACAACTTCAGGTTTGTCCCCCTAACTTTTGGAGAGCTGATGACATAAATCAGTAAGTTTGGCTGAAATCTTTCTTAAATTACGAGTATGTGACGATGTAGCCGAAGTTGTTTCGTTCTAACTTGTAACGGTTATCAGAATTCACACAGCATCGCAATGGAACGCTAAATCGCTTGGCGGTGCGTGTTTTTTTGCTGGTAGAGTTACCAGCGCGACACCTCGTACTGAACCAGACATGAGTCGATTTAAGAAATGAGGTAAAATCTCAAACTCGATAAGGTAAAATAGATCTCCCGTTCTGCTCCTGAAAGCCATCCTATTGATAAAACCAAGTTCTTGTCGTATTTGAAATGCAGAAGTTCTAAGTCTGCCAGCTAGCTTGTATGTTTTTTTTTGCCATAAGTATTCTGCCAAGGCCAATATTTTACTACCTATATTAAGTCTACTATTCGTAGGAAGACGTAGGTAAGCTTATGAGTTATGAGGTGACTGATGAGTGTGTATGTATATTCATGCAGCGACCGACCGTATCACTGAGATAGCATTTAACAGCGCTGGTCAAATGAAAATGCCAAATACTTAACAGCCATGATAAGGTAAAATATATGGCTACGGGTGCAACTGCAGAACTGTTGGACCTACAAAGTGCTATATCTGATTTATTGTTTTTCCCAGGAGCATGCTCTCCCGGGATCCCAAGGGCCACCTGACGGCCGGGATATACTTCCCGGTGGGCAGCCGCGTGGAGGACGCCGCCTTCACCATCTTCCTCGACACCGGTACGGGGAAGCGGAGAACAAAGTACAAATTCAGTGCCTTTAGAGAGCCTCATCATGTTAGTAATTTTGTTTCTTTTTCATCTTAGACTTAGGTTAACATTTTTGTTTTGGTGTTTTTACTTTTGCCACGAATAATCTGACTTATTTTTTAGTAGAACCATCTACTGGCGCCACTTTCCTAGGCTTAGTGGTCATGAGTTTTCCGAGAATATCATTTATTAATCTACATTTTCATCAGAAATTCCCATTCAACTCTTATTTGTTCTCGAATTTTGGGGCAATTGTAGGCTTAGGTACGACAGTAAAAGAATTTCGCGGGCAAACCCATCTTTAGTTTGCCTTTAATATATCTTACGTAACATTTTGTGTTATCAATACTAGGAAGTCGTTTCACTTAGTTGTTAGTATGTAATGGAGTAGGTAAAGTAAACATCAGCCAAACTTTACAAACATCGCTAATTCGATTATCGCGATTTGCGCCGCGTTTACTCGCCCAAGGCTTTTCCGATAAACTTTATATTTAGGCACCATTACAAATTATTATTACTGTACTGGATTTTTAAGTAGGTACCTAATCACTTATTAGGAAGGTATTATTTTGGGAGGACGATATTATAAGTACACTAGCTGTTGCCCGCGGCTCCGCCCGCGTGAATTACGATTTTTTTACGTAATATACCTTTTTTTCGCGGTTCTGGTGTGATGTTGTACAGAAACCTGTTCTTACTTTACACGGGTTATCTTGTGGTGATTTTGAAAACTCCTTTTTCTTAATAATAATATAAAGTTTCATTAATACGTAGTTGAAAGATCAAAAGGACGATTTTAACTGTCGATATTTCGACCCAGTGGCACACGTCGTGGTCACTACGTGACCACGACTTGTACCAATGTATCGAAATATCGACAGTTAAAATCGTCCTTTTCGTTGTGATTTTTATTCTGAAACCACGAAATATGTCAAAAATTATTAAACCATGTGAAAAGTTGTACTGGTGGTAGAACTCTTCTTTCAGAGTTCGGCCGGGTAGGTACCACTGGGATAAATTACTCTACTAACAATATTCCCCAGCCCAACATAATATAAGAGTCTTTTAAAAATCTTTGCTTCATCTCAATACAATCCAAAACATCAGAATGGACAATGGCTATATATTTCCTTACTGGTCGGTTAGGATCGATAAGACCTAAGAGTTAAAAAATATTTGTGAACCATTATCTTAGGTACCCTTTCCATATTGCGGATGATAAAGTTTAAATCTGTTCATGTCTTACCTAACAGTGCCATCTTAATATAAAGTCAGGAAACAGTAAATAACATGACAGTTAATTTTTATTTAAAAAAATTCGGTAGTACCTATCTCAGAGTTTTACATTCAAGTTCCACATAAATTGTAGAGATGGCGCTATACGGTATAACGTAGCGATAACGCCAGTTACATGATTTTTGTTCACCCTAAAAGTGAAAAATTTTAAACCATACAAAATCTCCTGCTAAGCCTATTTATTTACGGCTGTAAGGGTACTCCAGTCTTACTTGAGCCCTACGTCCTGGCCCTAGGTTCTTTGTGCATTCCGAGTTTCAAGTCACCTACCTACTTGAAGTTAAAGGTTCTGAACTACAAAAGTGATGATGATAAGATTTGTATGGAATAATCTTTAGAGAACCTCCTTTCTAACAAATAAAGAATGAATGGAATCGGACAACGTGTTAATGAATTATAACTAAAAAACGTTTGGACTTTGATGCCGTCTTCCAGGGAAACCATGATGAATTTCGGGACAAAAAGTATCCTATGTCCTACCTCGGGGTATGAACTATAATCATGTTAAGTTTCATTTAAATCCATCCAGCGGATTAGCCGTGATGCCCGGTCGTGAAACAGACAGACAGACAGACAGACAGACAGACAGACAGACAGACAGACAAAAATGAAACAAATTACAGTTTTGGCTTCAGTATCGACTAAATAGTGTCCTCCAACAAAAATTTTCAAAATATCTTCAATGTACAGAATTCGACCCTTTACAGTTTTATTATAAGTATAGATAATATATTTCCATTCCCCACGTAATACCTACATCTACGAGTAATAAGATGTTTGTCACAAATCAAAATGTTGATTAATAAGTATATTCTAATTCATGTTTGTTTTGTTGTTTGCGCGATCATTTTTAAGAGAGGGTAAAAACTAGAGTCCAAGTAGAGTAGGTATAGACAGATGGACGGATGAAGTATAGGTAGGTATAGGTATACCTACCATAGTTTCCAAAATTCCATTTTTAACAATTTTGATAATATAAAACCATAATAAAAAAGTAAACAAGTCAATATTCGCCAATTTGCGTTGTTTTCATAATAATAAACTATGTTTCGTATGTACCTAACTAGTGCAATTTTCCGGTTTCCCCTTGACGCTTGACCTTGTAGGTAATAGCCGAATCTCATATAGAATTCTTATTGTAGTTACATAAGTAAGTCGATACCAACGAAAATCACTGTAATTTCAAAATGAATTTATGATTTGTAGGAAACGTAATAAGTGGGTAGAATAGTAGTTTTCGTAATGTAATTTGGAATAAGTATCTACGAAGAAATGTTCATGTTTTCATACCTATTTAGTAGGAACGAAGATAGCTGTCATTTGTATTTAATTCTATTAAAATAAATAATAGATTAAAAACCCTCAGCTGAAGTCGAGATTCACTTGGCGAATTTTTTATACAAACACTCAAATCAAAGGTATAGATCGTCCAATCTAAAAATTAACGCCCCTCCACTAATTTATGCTCTCACGTTGAAAGAAAAATTTAGTGGAGGGACATTCATTTTAAAAGATTTCCAATTAACAAGATCCTTCCCCGCTCCTACACAGTACTTAAGTACACACTTTTTCCGAAAGTGGCAATAGTTTTGACTTGTTACCTATCAGTGCTTGTAAACGTCGGTAGGCCTATGTGATAACTTGATAGTAAAAATTGTAATTTTTAACTGAATTTTCTATTAACCAGGTACCACAGTCCATTTTGGACGAACTGGAACAAGTCAGCATGAAAATGCGATACAAGAGACGTTACTTGTTGGCTCTCGTCACCAAACTGGCCAAGATCCTCGCAGACCAGTCCTTCATCGACCAGATGCTTGAAATCAATGACGACATCTGCCGCATGTACCTCTAATATATAGCGCGTGATTCAAGATGGCCGAAGGAAATCAAAATGGCGCCCGATTACTGTTCCGTTTTATCATTTCTTTATTATTGTTTACCTAAACCTTCTTTCTTATTTATTAATTCATTGTAGAGTTTCTCAAAATAATATTCAGTTCAATTTTTAATTATTAGATTAGAATAATTTATGACTAAATTTATTGGTGATGGGTTATTAATAGAGTTGAATTAATAGATAACCTATACGTATATTCTATATATATATATTTTTATTTTTTGATATTCAATCATTCATTATGTCTTGTTTGTCCTATGATGAGTTAGTTATATCTTTTATTATGAATTGATGGCTTTATTACACGTTTCTCCTGAAAACTACTTGCGTTTTATTCAACTACCCTACAGGATAGAAAGAAGAAACAAAATGATTGTAAAATAATATTTATTGTTTTAAAGGGCGATTCGTAACTCCAGCGCCCTCGTTTTGTGCCTCGAATCACTGAGAAACTAACATTTGCAATACCTAAAACACAGATTGAATTACATACAATTGTATTCGTCTACTATTAAGTATAGGGATATTATAAAAAAATATCAAAACGCTCTTGAAAAATAAATACTGCATATCTATTACTACTTACTATTTACTATTTATTTCTTTTCTCTAAGATTTTTTTATTTTCAAAATATCATTTGTTCGTTACGCACGTTCATTAATCTGTACTCTGCCACCCTGCCGTTGTATGGCAAAGGTCATTGGCATCGTGCGCGAGCGTATTTTGTCACACAGAGTAATGACACTCACAACAATGACAGAGGGAAAGCTATATTTTGTTTAAGAGCGGCCATCCCGGTAGATTTTCCATACAACCGCTCGTACGCGATTACGGCGTTTTAACAAAATTTTCTTGAAATATTTTTAGTAAGTAGGTAGGTTGCACACTATATTTAGGTTTGTATAGAGACAAAAATTAAAATTTATCAGCAGCGAATTCAGTACCAGCCTCCAAAAATCTGCATTCTTGCAGAAATTTTACATAAACTTTGGTCGCTTTTTTCGCTTAGCTCATATATTGTAAAAGTGAAAACAGCTCTATAGAAACCTCGTAAAACTAATGGAGATTCGTAATCATAAACATTATTTACGCATACTTGTAAGGCTTTTTCAAAATCGCGTATTTCCTGGAACAAGTTTTATGAAAATTTTCCGCTATTTTTATTTCTCGAACGCCCGACCGACGACACAGGCGTTATTTATATATTTTTTCACAGTGTATCTTTTACTAGGATTGCGTTAGACTAAACAGCAAGCCTGTAGACCACGCCTTCGTTGAACTTGGATTATCCGGGAAGGGGCCACTTAATATAGAAGCATAACAGAATTTTAAAAATTAGAAAACTTTAAAACTCTAGAGCATTCTGCTATTTTTTTATCCCTGTATTCCACGCAAATGTTCTCGACTTTTGTCTGGAGGAGAAACAAAAGTTTGCAATGTTTTGAACTATTGGAGCGATTGAAGATGCACTTTTTATGGGTCCAGGCTTCTAGACGATTTGCGCGGAATTTTCTCCGTTACTATGAGATTGCATCATACGTCATTGACGTCATATCAGCGGTAACCAATCCGCAGCGCTGTAGAAATGAGGCAGACAACCCCTCTGGCCGTGTTATGTATCGATTCTCTTTCTATAATCGCTAAAGCTTTGAAACAAAATGTATGGGGCTGACATATTTTATCTGACCTCTATAGCAGGGATGACTTTCTGAGGGTTCTCCTTGGGAATGTGTAAGTATCTGGATTATTTCTATAGGTATCCCAACCAATCATGTTTTTAGTTTTAGAAACATTAGCGATTTTAGGAAGAGAATCGATGATATAACATAGCTAGCAATAACAGGTTCTGCGTCCACATTTAGCCTACACCTCACCTCCTCGCCTCAACCCATTTTTAAGTCCCACTGCTGGGCACGGGTCTCCTCACTGACTGAGAGGGGTTTGGCCATAGCCTACACCTATTAGATCTTAATTACTAAATACACGTACTATTATAAAATATCATTATAATTACATGTGCAAACATGTACACTGTACAGTCAACAAAACAATTTTTTTAACAGCCCCAAATTAATGATCATATTTCTTCAGAAGTCTGAACTTGGATTTGAATGCAATTTTACCCAGATTGTATTTACATCCAAGCAAAAGTATTTGAGGAAAGTAGAAATATTTTGAGGTATAATATAATTCTTTTGCTAACTGTACAATCTAGCAAACTAATTGGACATTTATTGGGAAGTACCAATGTATGTGGTATAAGACGTCAAACAAAATGAGTATAAGTATGTTGAGCTCTGACTATAGATACTATTTTTTATATTCAGTAAAATTACAATAACTACAAAATCATTAAGTCACAATTTATGCGTGCAAGTGTTAACCACCGTGATGAATCCTGCACAAAGAATCATCATCATGATTATCAAGTATGTGAAGTCTTCCAACTCACACTAATTCTGAGATTCAGAGTGGGACATAAAAAGAGTCGACACAAGTGTTTCCAATTAGTTTGTTAAACTGTACCATCCAACATAGTCAATGAATAAATACAGAACCTTACGACATATTTTATCTTCTACACGATAGATTCCAACAACCAACGAACTTTGGTTGAGTTGAGAGTTGATTCAAAATCACTGGTAACAGGCACTGTATAATATAAGTTGGTTGATGTCAATATTTGGTTGACCAACCAAATGGCCTTCAAACTTTGGTCATAAACACATCTATCCATCAAATGTATATTAAATAAATATATGCCATATTATTTCGAGACTTATAGACCACCTTTTATTCTCAGAAGTACTGAAATGTGAGACAACTGTAATGCTAGCTCTACACGTTAGGCGAGGCGAGGCGAGTGACTGCGAGTCTGTGTGAAATGTTAGTACTAATCTCTCAATCGCACTCGCAGCCACTCGCCTCGCCTCGGCCAACGTGTAGAGCTAGAGTAAGGTCTACACGATCGTACAGTTGTCTCAACATTTCAGCTACCGATAACAAAACCAGTTGCCCAACCATAATGATGGCTGGAACCAATCGCGTAGAATTCTTTTAAACTACAAACAAAATGCCCGGATGTTCATTGTCCATTCGACATTTTATTTTGCTACACTAACATTACATAATATCATTTATGTCTAAACTCTAAATTACCTACACCCTAAACAGCATCGGAACTAAAACTAAAACATGAACCTAAACACGTCAGTTGTTTAAAACTAAGCAAACGTTTTGTCTTCTTCTTTCAAAAGTCTATTTTCTGGTGACAGATAGAGACAAAGCTTTGCATACGTTTGTCTATTGCAGCTGCCACCGTGACGTCACAGAGGAATAAACGGCGCTGAAGTTGCGGACATAGATTTAAGAGGATTTATATTGAATTTATTTTTGTCTTTCTCACTCCCACGAATACGTCCACCGCGCGTCCGTCACGTCATATCGATCTCAGCCAGAAATAATACGTCTCAGTGACAACTGAAGTGGACTAACAGCCTAAGGGAGGAAATAATTATTACTAGATACAAGATAGATAGAACTGTGAAGAGAACATGACGAGAAAGAGCTAGAAATCTAAGCATTGTGTGATTTATACAAAATAGCTATTTCGATTTTGAAATAATCGTGACATCATTGGCGTTGATAAAAAAATGTAATGTCAAAAATTAATCGTCAATGGCACCGTTCCTAGACTTTTTAAAAATCATCTGACAATGATGAATGTCTAAAAAGTGTAGTTTATAGATTTCTATGAAACAGGTTGCACTCCACAGGAAGCTAACAAAATGATCATCAATGTACTATCAAAGCTTTTAAATGAAACAAGGAAAGAATGATACAGATTGGCGAAAAAAAGATAAGGACCAACATTTTTAGCCTGTATAACTTTTGTTAAGACGCTGCGTAAACATAGACACTTTTTGTATAAAAAAAAGTATTAAAGTTATTAGAAAATTAAACAATTGCTTTAATATTGTTGCTTGCATCTTCAACTGTCGATTTTTAGTGTTTATAATTTCTTACATCGAACATTTATTGGTTGGTCACTCCATGTGTGTCCATTAGAATCAACAAGGCACAAGCCAAAATCTACGCTTGCGCAGCGCCTAAAACACGCGTCGATTTTGAGAATATCTATCAATATGATTTGATCTTTTAAAGTATACCCTATACTGGTACATATTTTTGATTTACAAAATCTCTCAACTAAACTAATTTAACTGAAATAAAATAGTCACATTAATAGAATAGCAATATTTTTGGACCTTAGATAAGAGATTTTGTTAAATATAATAGACACTATTGTCGTTTAAACGTGACAGAAGAGAGGTCTGGTTTGTGTGGTTTAGTTGTCGCATAGCTGTCGCGTCGCTGTCGCCCGGGTGTCGCTGCGCAGTCGCCCGGGTGTCGCTGCGTAGTCGCCCGGGTGTCGCGGGGCAGTCGCCCGGGTGTCGCATAGCAGTCGCCTAGTTGTCGCTGGGCGAGTGTCGGTGTCTGTGGTGCTTGTGCTTGCGCTGGGGATGCGAGCCGGAGTACACCTCGCGTACGCCCGAACTGTGGGGAGAAGCAGTTGCTTATTAGACAGTTTTTAAGATTCCGTGGCCCAACTGAAAAGGGTACACTAATAGAATCACTTTGTCGAACCGTAAGCCACTTGTGCCACTTTTCTTAGGAACAGATAAGTAATAAGCTCAAACAGTAACAAGAATAATGGTCAGTTACAATGTAGTTAATTCTGCGGCTCATAAACTTATCTATCTAAACCTAAGGGGTACTTATACTATAGGAGCTCAGGAGGAATAATCGTAAGAAAATCTCTTAAAAATGTTAGTTATTACACATAAAAAAAAGTTTAATCAAGCGTATTAGGAATTAGGGCTGGCGAGGACCGAATTAATTGCAGCATTTTCACTCTTGCAGTAATTTCAGAAAACCCAATAGCTATTTTTGGATTATTATGCTAGTGATTCTCTGGCTTAGCTATGAAATAATTACAGGCTGAAAAAAAGTTTTAACTAGTCAAAAGTTTTAAGTAGTCAAGTCTGTACACGGTTTTTAGAGGTTTTTAAGAGTAGCCTTAGGAATGTTAGGACTTTGTACAAGTGCAAGATATCTACCATCAAAGTTTACAATATACATATAGCTTTAAATAAAGATATGAGATTTTTTAGTTTACCTTTGGCATTTTTATGCACGGGGGTTTTTAGGAATAAGGTTTTCAGCAAACAGTATAAGGATACTGGGGCCGTACCACCATCTCTTATAGCAATATTATTGTAATATTGTTTTAAAATTTTCATACTGACATTTTATGAAAATGTCAAAACAATATTACAATAATTGCTGATTGCAACAATTCCAATTTTGGACCGTTTTTAATTTTAAGTAGTATGAAGCAAGACAAATAATAAATGTGTATGCCATGCCAAAATAAAGCAAAAAACTGCCCAAACAAACGACAAAAGGCCAAATACATATCGACGGTTAAAAGGAAATAGGGGATAAGCGACAAAAGATAAAATGTTCAGGAGAGCCGTTCAAAGTTATAAATTTTAGAAAAACTGACGTATTTTTGTCATTTATTAAGATATAGTGAAAAGTGAAACAGTTATAAAATCAGATAGAAATGGAACAGTTACTGGTATTCTTAGTTTTAGTGATTTGACGTTATTTAAAGTAGTTTTTGTTGCTTATAACCACAGCTAATAATTTTTGAATGAGGAAATATGGCATAAGATACAAATGACGAAATCAAATATTAAAGGATAAGAAGCATATGCGACATTCCAATTTATCATTTCGCAAGGTAAAAGGGTATAAGCGACTAGACCGTTCAATCAATATTATAGGAAAAGAAGGATAAGGTACTTTTCAAAGTGGTTGTGTAAAAGATAATAGGGCACAAGAAACAGTCTGCATTCAAAACAATATCAGGATATAAGACATTAGTAACACACAATAATGCTACGAAGCAAAGAAATATGGATGAAAAGCCACCCCTAAAATAATGAAGTAGCCCAACCAACACAATCCTTCATCAGGAAATATCTAAAACAGATATTACACGACACCGTAATTGGGTCTCTAACTTCTAAAGTAGGGTGAAATTGCTTGGGAGTAAATTTTCACAGAAACATACTAAGGATCTATCTTACTAAGAAGCCTATTACAGTTACCCTAGTTATGCTATAATTTTACACTGAATGGTAGATTTAAAAGATATAGCTTGTCATTTCACATTTACTAACGAGCAGATAGTGTGATGTTTTTTGAAATAAAAAAAGAGTTTTTGTTAATACTTTTTAATCAAGAAAAATCAAAATTAACCCCCTTAATAATAAAAAAACACGAATTGCTTAATAAACCTATTTAGCCAAAACACTGTTTTGTCTCTTTCTTTCATAACGCTGTCAACATTTGACAGAAAGTGTTAACATTTAAAAAAGTAATAAACATTACTTATACAAAAATAAAGACAGCTTCGCAACTTAAAATTAAAAGGCACCGTTAAACAAAACATAGAATCTTTGTCAAACAACAACGTTTCAAGAAACATGGGAACAAAAGACTATAAAAAACATTATTTTCACTTACAACTAAGAAAGCTTACTAACTACTATTCATTTCAAAATTTCTATTTCCGTATCACTCTTTTCAGCTTAAGAAATTATTAACTTGTTAATAGACTTTCTTATTATGAAATGTTTATGCTGTATAGAAGTTTTGTACCTACTTAGTATAATCACATTGAATAGGTCAGTCTTAGGTCAATTATCATTGGTAATATTTTTTTTCTTTATAGCTATCGAGATCAACATTAAAAATCACAACTTTTCTTAATCAGTCTTCTTAATTTGAAAGCATTATCTTTATATTCTGAGAAAGCCCCTCAAAATTAAACATTTAAAAAACCCCCGACTTAGGTTATTAGTCATTTTGCAGCGGTTGCCATCTTGGATTTAATTTTTGTATAGTGTATTGTGTTCTGCTACTCAAGCCCTTTTATTTGATACACATATTGAGGTAGTTGTGAAAAAATCTGTAATCCAAAATAACACTACAATAATTCACCTCCAGACAACAGACAGACGACAGACAGACATCGTGTCGTTTTTGCGTTGGAGTTAAAACAACATCATCACTTTAATACTATTGATCTCCCTCATCTTCGATATCAGATTCGGCCAAACAGTCTTTTGTCTTTTTACAGAATGTTAGATTTAAGTACTCTGCCTGAAACTGTTGAGGTATAACTTTGTCCGTACAAAGCTTCATCAAATCTTTATGTTTAAGCTCTGAAATTGGCAGGACTTTGGGATAGCAGTCCGGCAAATCAAGCAACTTCGTTTTTGATGCGATTTCTATACGAAACACGGGTGCCTCCGGGTCCATCGAGTATTTGACCGTTGCTGATGTGCAGTTCTTTTTAAAAGTAGCGACTCGTATTTTACTAATCTTGCCGACAAGATTACCCACGAAGTATTTGTCAGCGAGAAGGTCCCATCTTTTGAAGTCTGTGTGATTCAATTTTTCAACATCAAAAGGCTTTGGATTTTTTCTTGCTGTCTGAAAAACTGTATACCATTGCGATGGAGCCCAGATAGTAGTATTTTTAACTTGGTTTTCAATTGTTGCATGTGCAGAATCGACTGTCATATATGTGTGCCCCGTGAGTAAAAAATTTATTTGAACTGATTCAATGTTTTTGCAACGTTGAACAGTTTCGTGGAGCATTGTCAGAATAATTTTGTTACGATTCTGACCAGGACAGCAGTCACAATAAAGAAGAAGTCGTTTTATGTTCCCACGTTCATCAAGGTCAGTTATGTATTTCCTCAAAATGGTAGCCATTTCGTTAGCACCACGGTTACCTTGGCTCTCGTCCCAATAGTAGCAGAAGACATTTCGTGTGCCGTTTTCGTATATCACTGCGTTATAAACGCTAAGCTTTCTTGAATAAAACAATAACATACTGTCACCGTATGGTGTGTTCAGAACTTTCTGTAGGTCAAAACTTATACAAATTGATGCTGGATCTGTTTTATGAATACTTTTGTGAATCTTGTAGCGGTTGTATGTATGCTCTTTTTCAACAAGGTGTTCTTCGTGAGCTAGTCTCTCTTCGGATGTAGGGTCAGATAGATTTTCAAAGCGAGAGCATTTGAGGCATTTATCTTTTTTGGGAACGTGGAATGCTATATTAAAATTTTCTTTGAAAATTTTCCGGAAAACACATTCTGAAACAAAATTTAGTCCTTGGAAACTACGGTGTTCTTTATACTGTCTATACAAATTGGTCAAATTTTTGTACTCAGCTGGAAGGTATACTCGGGTACTGTCCTTCCTACAGTAATGTGACGGCACCGCGGGTAATGATTTAATGTAATTTTCAACAGCTACTAAATCATCATTACTGGTTTTATTAGGCGGTACACTTTTACCTCTTTTAGATTCCTTGGCACTACCGAATTGATCAGTAGTTGAAACCGTGTAATAAATATATTTGTGTGTGACGTCAAGTGTTTGGCACAAGAATTGCAGACAGACTGGTCTATGAGTCTCACCATCTGTTATATTGTAAATGTACGTTGTGTTGCGTTTTTCTGAGTCCTTGCTTCTTTTTCTCTTAACACTAGTTTTTTGAGTCAGACTTACGATCCAATCCTTTCTCCTCTGCTCTGTTAGGCTCCAAAAATGTTTGAAAATGCTGAGTCTCCTTTCTTCCGTAATATCACCGCAATTATGCCCACATTTTTTACCAGTGCAAGGGTTTGGTTGAACTTTTTTTTCTTCTGAAACTTTTCCATTTGTTTTTATGTACCTCTGTCCACTTAGGCGCTTTTGAGAAATGTCTCTTCTCTTATTCACCTTTTTTTTCTTTTCTTTCCTATCACCTACTGTCTCTTCTTCGGGGTCAACTGATAATTTCTTCTTTTTCTTGCCACTTACTTCCGGTTCCCACTCATCAGAGCTTCCAACATCGCCGAAGGCATTTAACAAAGCAACCTCATCATCGGACATGTAATCTAAATAAGCCGACTTCTTTGCGCGATGGGCTGTTCTCAATGTATAGGCTTGTGCATTTGTGGTATCATCGGTTGATATGCTTGGACGAACGTCAACAGATTGCTTCGATTTTCGACTATTTTTCTTTGTTTTTGCCGATTTTATTAAAGGTGGATTATTATTACTTTCAGACAATTCCGGTGGAGGAGGCAGACTTACTTCTGTGACTGTTGGCATAGCATTTTCAATGATGGCAGATGTAGGGTCCATCTCATTTTCCTTTGCAGGACGGACATTTGACTCATCTTCTGGGGCAGAAGAGGTGACGGGAGTGCTTACAGAATCAGACGCAGAGCAGTCATCGGTGGCAGATGTAGGGTTAATCTCATTTCCCTTTGCAGAACTAGGATGGACATTTGACTCATCTTCTGAGGCAGAAGGGGTGACGGGTGTTGCTACAGGATCAGACGCAAAGCAGATTTCTATTGCAGCATCCAGTGCATAACAGTTAAAATGTTCCGACATAGCATCTTGAGCAGAACTGGTGGGGATGTCCGTCGCAGTTTCCGGTAGTAAGTTGATCAATAAAGCAGACTCAGGCTTAGGGCTATTGAAGTGGTATATATGTGCATTTGGCTCAGGGCTGGCATGTACGGATGTCGCAGCATCGGCATTTGAGCTGGAGAACAGGTCTGATAAAGTACCTACTGACGATTTTGTGAGGATATCAGTTGAATGTTGCGTAATGTTGACTGGCGCAGTATCCGCTTCATAGCTTCTGATGTCTGACGTCACGTCTAGTACAGAGCTGCTCAAAAGCTCAACACCTGGACCAGACAACGGCGTGTGCTGCTGCGGAAGAATAAAATTTGTCTGAATTAATTAATTAATAATAACGCAAGTCCTCATTTTCTTACTGTAGTAAGTACTATACAATCCAATCAACCCATCCAACCCAACCAACCAAGCTACCTACCAACCAATCCAACCAACCAATCAATCCATTCATACAACCAATCTAACAATGCAACCAAAATAATTGTATTGGTGTAGTGTTAATCTTTAGTATACCTAAACTAACTACATTTTATCCAATTCCGTTTAATTGCTTTTGTGTGAATGAATAACCAACAAACATACATACATCCATACATCTCTATATTCTTACCCTCTTTTACGTTTGTAATAAGTAATAATATCAGTAGAATATTATAGATGTACTAGATACCTACCTGTTTGGTACAGTCACGTGCAATGATATGTATACAATCTCATTCTATTTTATACCTTATCACAATATCATAAGATCACAGTTGTTTAAATTTCATGGCTCATGACTGTACATACTGTTACTAGGTTCACAAGGGCGCTTTAAAAAAAAAGGAATAGTCTTATAAATGCTAGAATAACTACGAAACATTAGACAGATATAAAAATATCTATTTATGATACCTACAATGTTTCTGCATAAAATGACTACTTATTTACCTTTTTCAAAGTAGAGTCAAATTTTCGGTTAACTGGTTTAGGTTAACCGAAAATTTGAAATTTGGTAAACCTGTTGACTTCAAGGCCATTTCTAAAATGTCCCTTTGTCGGCCTTTCCTTTCCATTGTTTAACCTAAAATAATACCAGTGAATGAAATACAGGTAACATAGATAACAATGCATGAATAATAAATAATCACAAATAATAAAAAGAGATAGCTTACCAATCCTGTGGGTCCCGATATTATTGAATATAGGAGCGCACGAGTCGCACGTGTTCACGCTGTCACAGCGCGCGGCTGAGTGTTGCGGGGACAAGCGACGCGTTTAAAACTGGTTTTTGTGGTATCCAATGGCATAAGCCCCGACTCGTTATTAAATCCTTATTTGGTATTGCGGTATAAGCGACGTATAAGTATGATTGTAGAACATGGAAATATGTTATAATCGACACCATGATATCTAATTTAATTTAAGTATTATGGAATTAGCGACAATCGTATTTATATTAGTAAACGGAAGTAAGGTATAACCACCAGTATCATATTAAAATTAATTTAGGTAATAAGGCATAACCGCCAGAGTAATATAAGTATCCATTTTGTATATAGGGCACAAGCGCCATAGCTCTGTTAAATTACGAAATGGAAGTAAGCTTTAAGCAACAGTTGTACTTTTTAATTGAAATGCTTAAAAGGCATAAACAACCAAAAGCTTGGCACCCTTGTGAAGTAAAAAAGCATTACCGACAACAAACCCAAAATAAATCATTTTTGTAGGGGTACAATCACCATTATAGGAAAAATGACCAGAATTTTCGTCGGTTAGCAAAAATAACACTATAAATTGTTCTTTTTTTGCTTGGGCATAAACGCCAAAAAAGTCATCGTAGAGCCATGGGAGTAAGCGCATTCGAAAGAGCAGAAAATTTTAAGTCCAATGGCATTATAACTCATTTTTGACCAAAATGTCGCTTATGCCCTATTTCCTTTTAACCGTCGATATAATATAAACTGCTACTATGAAATACTAATATAAAACTAGATATTATATCATAGAATATAAAAAAGGAATATTTTACATAAAATTACGATATTGATTAGTAGTAGTAACGCCTCCTCAGAAATCTGGAACTGGAAACGGTATTTTTGTTAATCATTCAGATTAATATGGAGAGTAGAATTAAGAATATATAATTTTCGAGAGTTAAAAATGTACCAAGTAATATTACATTATAGTTATACATATTATTGTGTACAATAAATAAACGAATCTAAAGTGGCGACAAGATCTGAGGATAGAACTATTGAATTTTAGGATAGAATGAACAATCATCATAAATACATGTAATACCATTAAAGGGTTTATTGATAGTATAGATAAAAATTATATAAATTTTCTTAGTTTTAATTTCGTCATTTCATTAGTCATTTCGACATCTCTCCCCTCCCCTCAGTTTGGGAGATGTCAAAATGACGCAATATGATTGGTTACTCAAACACAGCTCCGCTCCGCACCGCACCGGTGGAAACCGGGCCTTAGGGTGGTTGGTACTGACCTGGTGGCAAGCGGGCTGGCGGTGGGCCTCAAGGCGCGGCGCGCTGAGGGTCGATGGCGGCGCTCCGAGCTGCAAGACACACCGTGCTAGCTACACTACTGCACTACTGTATAGTTTGTTCGCTTTCATTTTGTCGGGGGCCGGTTGTGGCGTCGGTACTCTCAAAACATCAAACGACGCCTACCGTGCGCATGTACTTGTAACGACAAATTCTAAACGAATAGACTATACACTACCACTAGCACTAGCAGCTAGACACCAAGCGGGCAGATGGAATGTAGCCTGTAGGCTTAAGCTTGGCAAAACAGAGTAGACAAAATGGTGGCGCCACTCTCTATACATAATCAGAGATTCATATAATCTAGAGAATTTAACGTATTTTTGATTAATTTTTTTTAAACCTTCTTTGAGATAAATTGAAATTGTTGTTCTGGCCAAATACATTGGCAAACAATGGCCTGCAAAATTTATATGAAATTCCATATCTGTCCTGGTTTTGCGGCCTAATAAATTACAACTATAAGAAAAACTACTCCAATGAAATTCCAATTTTAAATTTTCACTCGCAAAACCAACCGCCATGATGTTTGACGCCACAGTATACATTTATATTAATTCCAATTTTAAATTTTCGCATGCAAAACCAGCCGCCATGTTGTCTGACGCCACAGTATACATTTTATTTTAATATTTAGGCATAGTTTTTTGTTTATATTTTGACTAACTTTTGCTTGCCTAATCGAAAAGTATCTTTCTATTCCATCTGCCCACAAAAAATAAATAATAGAAACTGCAACAAAAAATAATATCAAGCCTACAACAATATGTGTCATGCTTGGCTAAGAATATAATATGTTTAAAATCTATTTTAAGCTGAGAGAAAAAAAATATATTTACCATGCTTTTTGCACCAAAACCTATGTGTATGCAAAAACTATATATTTATTTGAGACTACTGAAACTATTAATAACGCGCGATTCCTAGTTACCTTATTAGATAATCTCCTCAGAGAGAATTCATATGTTGCAGGCATTTTATAAGATTCCGTTGTTTATAGAATGAAATTGCTGTTTTGTAATTAGCCAAAAGCAAAATGAATTCAACGTTAGTTACTAGGTAGGCACAAAACCGAACAGTCATATTTATCATCCCTGGTGTTTTTAGGGTTCTGTACCTCAAAAGAAAAAAAAAACGGAACCCTCATAAGATCATTTTGTTGTCCGTCTGTCCGTTCTGTTGTACCATTCCTCCTCCCTTATTTACGAAGTTTCCCAATCCAAAAATCTGAAATATGTAATTAAGATTAATACGGATTTATGTATTTTTTACAGGAAAAATAAAATCAACTCTGTATCTATTATACTTTTTTGGTATTACCAAGTTAACCTTAAAAAACAAAGTTAAGTTTGCGGTTTGGTAAGAAAAGGGATTTTTATGGTTTTACTTTCTCTATACATATAATAGTAGTACGGAACTCTCAGTGTGCGAGCCCGACTCGCAATTCACCAATTATTTTTAAGCTGGAGATGTTATAGATCCGAACTGGTCCCTATTATAGAGCTATAGATTTGTATTCTTATCATGCCGACGGCCAAATAAACAGGACATATTAATTTGTTTTGCTATAATCCGGTATCGTAGAGACTACGATTTTGAATTGTGAAATCAACATCTCCTGAGGATGCCCCGGTGTCGGGACGAAACTTGTGTGGTGTTTCATGTGGGTAGTGTTCCTGCATATTGTACTATACAGAATCTTTTCAAGTAGCGGATTATAGCAAAAAAAAATAATATGTCCTGCTAATTATGGAATTCCGCAAAATAACGCCTGCTTCTATTCAATATGGCCAAATAAACATTTTGCCTAAGGCATATTCAGCGAATTTTTATAATGGCGCCGTAAACAGCGGAAACACATGAGATGCCGACAGCGTTCACTCACCCGCTGGAGTGCGGCGAGGCGGCGGGCGGCGGCGCGAGGCGCGCGGACGGCGCGGGCGGCAGCGCGAGCTGAGCGGGGTCGCGCGGCGAGGTGATGGCGGCGCGGTGGGAGCGGCTGCGGTAAGCGCCCGCGCGCTCCTGGAACTCCCTGGAAACGACACGTGGAGCGTTAATACTGCACAAAACGGGACTTTGTACTCACTAGCGCTCTTGCTTTAAAATAGGACTGTCATCACCTGCTGGTCAAAAACTTCAACCGTTGTTTTCCGGACAACACTTGTGGCGGGTGTTAGCGCGGCGAGGGGCATTCGGGCATTGGCTGTCAGCGGCTATTTTGGTTACCAAATACGAATGAATTTTATCTTCCAATTAGCCCCTGATACAAATTTTGACCAGAAGACTGGTCAATATTTGTATCAGGCACTTTGTAACAACCCCTTTTGGACAAAATCTTAGACGGACTCATAGGATGAATTTTATCTTCCAATTAGACCCTCATACAAATATTGATCAGTTTTCACACTGACATTTTGTAACAACCCCTTTTGGACAAAATCTAAGACGGACTCATAGGATGAATTCCTTCCAATTAGCCCCTGATACGAATATTGACCAGTTTTCAATCTGGACAATCCCCAGACGGGTTCTTAGGGTTAGGACCAATCAGAGTGAATCAGGACGCATGGAAGCCCTAGGCATGATTGGTAGTGGTCGCACCTGTCAAAGTCCTCGGCTTCCTCCTCTTCAAGGTTGATAAACTCCTGCCGCTCCTCCGCGTCGCCCGAGTACACGTTCTGCTCGCGCTCTATCACGTGGGCGCGCTCGCCGATGTGGTGACCTGCGACCATTGATTAAACATATTAAAGGATCAGCACTTACTGACACATCACACTACATTTTTAGGCTCCGCCCTAAAGCCGTCTGGAGGACATATTTTTACATGCAATACAAGAAGAAAGGGCGTGAATTGACAATCAAAGATTACAGAGCATAAAACTGCCACAGACCATGCACGCGACAGAGGTGCTGCATAGAGAAGCTGTGCTACTTGTTAATATTTATTTTTTTCAATTTCAATTTATTTGTATCCAAACAGGAAAATGTTGCACAGTACAAAAATGCTTAAATCTAGTGCACAGAATAGGTAGGTACAAAATTTCTTTTTTTAACCTGATGGAGTGCTTTGGCGTCCGTACTAGGAAAACCTGTGTTACAGGCACCATTATCTCTTTGGCAGTATTAACTTTTTTTTTCTAATTCGTTTCAACTTAAAATATGGCATTTTTAGTGGTATGAAGATAGATATGTAACATACTGGGTTAACACATAGAAGACGGAAAAATCTGTGATTCCTGCGGGATTTGTGAAAAACCGAAATTCACGCGAGCGAAGCCGCGAGCGGCCGCTTGTATACTAAATAAGAGTAGGTTGTATAAAGCTCACCGATGGACATCTTCTTGACGCCGGTGCGCGAGTCCTGCAGCGTCTTGCGCGTCTCCTTGACGCCATTGGGCCCGATTTTGGTGCTGCTTGAAGAACTGAATACCTAAAAGTAATGTTTCTTTTGGTTTTCATTTGATAAATACATCACACTAATATTATAAAAGCGAAACATTGTGTAAATCACTGATTATACAACTCAGAATATGGGCATCTGAACAGTTTACGTAAACCTTCTTCATATAAGCGAACAGTAGCGACATTTGTCTAATTTCTATAGGTGGCCACTTAGAGAACTACAGCGTGGCCTTACCGATTTGACACCGATAAGCCGGCAATATTTAAGCAGGCCAAGCCAAGAAAGTCACCAAGGAGGTAGCCAATATGCTAACAATTAAACTTCTTTGCCAATCATTTTGATATATTTGTTTCACGTTTCTTCAGGGTGGTCACATTAAAAGAACAGACCTGTGGATTGCCGTTGGGTCCGCTAGACATGACGACTGTGCTGCTGGAGAAGCTGCTGGCACCCATGCCGTGCCCATCCGTCACATCTGGAACCAAACAAAATACAGAGTGAGTTTTAGTCCAAAGACCCACATGTCCCCTTCAACAACTCACAAAGCATTCTTTGCAAAATATAACATTTCAATTTAGTGTATGTAAAATGTATGCTCAGACCTCTGGTGAGATGATATTTAGTATTTTTGTAAGTTTTTAGGTTCACTTTGTGGAAAATGATAAACAATTCTTTTTTATATTACGACGTTCAAATATGAACCGGAATTTTTGAATAAACGCACGAAAAAATTTAGTGTCGTCAAAGTGGCCGCTTAAAGTGTTAGATTGGTCTGTTACGAAGCGAAGAGAACAATCGGGACCGCGCAGCCTCGCTTTTTATTGTAGTTATAAGCATAAGCGAGAAGGCGGCACCAGTGTCTCTTGCGCAACGCATAATTTTTAGTTTTTTGTTTGAGGAAAATGTAAAATCCGCGGAAATTTATCGAAAATTACTCTTGCAGTTCGGGAATGAGACCTTCTCTAAGACTTAAGTGTATGAATGATTTCCCACTTTTCGAAAAGGTCGAGAAGTGGTGGCAAATTTGCCACATGCGTGGTACCCTTAAACAAGCAATACCAATGAGAACGTCAGCGCTTGGAAAAAATCATTTTGGAAGACCAACGCAGTACTTTACGCGACATGGCTTAAATATTGGGCATCAGCGTAGGTAGTATTGAGAAAATAATTCATGAACGGGTCGGTTTTCGTAAAATTTCAGCCAGATTGGTGCCAAGACTCCTGAATTTTGAGCAAAAATTCACACGCTGGGAAGTTTGCATGCTTACGATGGAAACATTTTACGAATTGGGTTGGGCAACACTGAAAACCACTCCTTATAGTCCCAATTTGTCGCCATTTGACTATTATTTATTTACTCCATTGCAAGAGGCACTTGGCGGACTGCCGTTCGAAAGCAATACGGAGGTAGAATCCTTCGCGTGCGCAAATGGTTACGTGACAAGCTGAAAGATTTTTACGAAAAAAGGCATCAAAAAGCTTGCGGAGAGGTGGCAAAAGTGTGTAGAGTGTGACAGAGAGTATCTAGAAAAACTATACAAAATTTCAGCTCTCTAACTTAATATTATTTTTTTTATTTCAAAATTCCAGTTTATATTTGAACCACCCTCGTATATTGCATAGAAGCAGGCGTTATTTTGCGGAAATCTATAATTAGCAGGACCGTTTATCGTTTACTCTTTCTATACACAATGTATAAAGTATTTTGTCATAAAATATTTATTGTCACTAATACCTAATGTTTGATCATGCTATTGAAGTATATTTGCCACTGTAATATGATTTTTTTGTACTGACAAAAAATTAGCTGACCCTGATATCAGTCTGGATGAATCTTTAAACTTATTTTCATTTGAAATCAGATGTAATTGTTTTAGTGTGATGTGAAGCTTTACATAATGCAATAATGACACATTCAGTTGGCAGACTATTTGAGTTGTTTATTAAATTTCATGTAGGTGGATGAATATTTGTCCGAGAATGTAGAAGCTGGCCAGGTGGGGTAGTTACAATATTATAATAATTATAGAATTAATTAGTTATTGGGGGGCTTATCTAATCGTACATCTCTAAAATTTATGAAAAATCAAACAGTTACCCATTGTTTATTTTAAGACCTTTACCATGATACACCCAGCATCAGATTGGGTTATCATTTAACATTGCAGGAAGTTCATATTATTATCTTTACACATCTTAGATAGAGCTTGTGTGAGTTAAAACAATGCACCCCACTACTTAGTAGTTAATTAGTAGATTTAGTTTGTGAGTGTAAATATTAATAACAACAATTCATCTGTGTGGGAGCATTGACTGTTAATTGAATTAGGATCTGTATGTGTTAGTGATAAAACTGACAATGCTCAATGTATGAAACAGCACTTGTGCCTTGTATTAAACAATATGTTCGCTCTCTCGCACATTCAGATTACATGTGACTACTTAGACAAAACAAATATGAGATCAACACTTCTTAGCTGTAGTACTGACTAAATGGCCAATTGAAATGGCTTCTTAATGTTTATTTGGTCAGTATTTTAATATTGCTTGGGTGCATAAATGAGGTAGTGGAGTGCGTCATTTCAGCTTAGACAATCTCTACAAAATATGAAGTATTCAAACTCTTAACCTTTGGTCTCACTACATCTTATGATATTTAATGTTTTTGATACTATAATAGATATTTATAATAAAAGAATGCATTAAGGGCGATGGGTACCATCCGGGCACGAGAATTCAAATTTTATTTAGTTTTTCTCTCATAGTGGGCTAATTATACATCGAAGGCTAATGGCAATGAGTTTTGAGGGCACAACATTTATGCATCTACATGTTTTTAATATAAACTCTGCTCAGCAATACTCATTTACTTCATATTGGTTCCCAAAAGCTCGAAATCTGGTAAACTGCAAAAAATTATCTTTCGAGAACCAATATGAGATGAGTGGGAACTTTAAAGCAAAGTTTCTATTAAAAACATATAGATGCATAAAAAGTAGGCCTGCAAAATGCATTGCCATAAATCTAAAAAGTGTAGTTAGTCTAATATTTGCGAAAAACTTAATAAAATTTGAATTTCGCGGGCTGGTAGGGCCGCAACACCTGAAAGTAGAAGTAAATTAAGTTTAATGTAATCTGCCATATGCTCTGATACTGCCATTTTGGCAATGGTCTGTACTATTTTAACCCCTGTCCCATCGCTCTTTGCTGCTGAGTATTAGTTGCACCAAATTTTTTCTTGGCATACCTGCAAAGAGTCTGTTGAGCGAAGGCATCTGAGGCATGTAGGGCATCAGCGCATTGCCACGTCTGCCACCCATGATTGAGAGAGGACCCTCACCCAGCATGCCAAAGGGGTCCGAGAAGAGGGAGTTCATCATGTTGTTCATTTGGCGCATGTGTCTCATATGAGACCTGTGAAAAAAATACACAGTCACTACCAGAACAGACTATACGAGAGGAAAATTATAGTTGGCAGTGGTGCTTCCTTCTGTGTCACAGGTTGTGGGTTCAATTCACACAACTGCAAAATGGTTGTGTGATCAGCATGAATATTTTCCATTGTCTGTGTGTTTTTCTATGTGTACGTGTGAAGTAGGTAGGTACGTATGTTGTACAAATATTTATCAGTTCTAAATAGAAGATGTTGATGTTACTTTAGGGTAGATTGCAATGTGTACTAATATACCAGACAGATTGATTGACTATAGAAAAAACATTTTTTTTCTAATACATGACGTTTCACAAGCATTGCTATTATCGATGATTGCTATTATCGATGAAAAGGTGCTAATTTGCATGTGGTTAGCGCATGGATATATGGTTTTGATTAACTTCTATAAACAAGTATGTAGAGAGTATTAAATAAAGCAATAAATTCTACTTTAAAGATGTGTTATTTACCCGAAAAAAGGATCATCATCCACGTCGGCCATCCCCATCAGCGATCCGAACAGGGACATCGTGTTTTCACTTCACTGATTTTTTGGCTTTCCACTCAAGAAAACGATAAAATAATATTATTGGATAGCGTTATTACTCGCAGCAGTAAAGACAGTCGCTTTTTTATAAACAATCGCCGAAAAATCGAATTCTCTAGCAAATCGAAAAAATTCCACAACTGGCCGCATTCGCAAACAATCCATAGACCTATGCCATAGACGAATAGAGTAGGTAATATTTTTGACCATAGACATGCCAGCCGTGGGGATCAACCTTTGGGATCAACGCAAGATCAACCTTTCACGGTTCCCAACTTAGAGGTTTTCCCCCTAAATTTAGGGGGTAAATAAGTCAGATGGGATTTTTTTAGGGGCATTATATTTTCAGGGGTTTTTTTAGGGATTTTTTTCAATCTAGCGGCATGTATTTTAATTGTTGACCAGTATGATTCTTCGCTAAGGAGTTGAAGTAACAAATGGCACCATAGACTTAAAGTCCAGCGTCCACTGGTGGTTACGTTGTCTATGCATAATGGAAAAATCACTGATCTGTATTGATACGAACATGTATGATTTTAAAAAGTCAGAACCAGATGAAAATGAACTATATTTTAAGTAATGCTTCAAATATAAGTTCATTTTCATCTATCTGGTTCTCATATAAAAAATATCAGAAAATTTTTGTTTTTTTATTTTATTAATGTTATTTTATTGATTAAAACTTTTAGGGGGATTTTTAAGTAATTGTTGTGATTTTAGGGGTTTTTGACTTAGCTTTAGGGGGATATATTTTTGAGAGTTGGTAACACTGCAACCTTTGATGGATCCATCAACCTCAGGGATCAACCTTATAGAATGAGTATCCTCCATGTATCCTCACCTACGATCCTCACGGTAATCTCATTAATTGTATCATTGTAGAATAGACATAACATCGGTCAACACGGTTCATTGGATAAAGGCACTCGAAAAAATTTAAAGAAAATAAAATTGATGCATTCGTAAGAAGGTTTATATTTCATCATCTAAGAAAAGAGTAAGACGTTACGAGAGGGACAACGATATTAGTGGAATTTGGTGGGAATTTGTCCCTTTCTTGTCATTGTTATGTCCACAGACCAAGGAATAACGTCGTTATCACGTTATCAATGAGTTATCACCATTCTTATGCAATAAATATCATATTGAATATTGACGAAAGTATAATGACTTTTTACAAGAGCCTGTATTTAAGGCCTATGCATAGGGCCCATGTGAAATAAATATATTTTGAGTTTTGAGTTTTTATGACTCAGATTAAGGATGCCAAGTTTTATTATTCTGAGTTCTGGTTCATAATTTCAAAATTATGGGTCATGGGCCAGGGCCGACATTGATCTATAATAAATAATAATATATATTCTCATAGAGGACCGAGGCCTGAGGGAATCCCATTGATTAAACATATTAAAGGATCTGCATCTACTGACATCACGCATACAATTTTAGGCTCCGCCCTGAAGCCGGATTTTTAATTTTTCAAAACTTGAACGGCGCTAATGTATGCGACCGACAGCTGTATGTGCTGTCAGCGGTACCGAAATGTACGACACACGACGCCAATTAAGTGATCGTATTGTGATCGTAGCGTATTTCTTCATTGGGGCTCGCCGGCGGGAAGTGCCAATAAAAGTGAAGCCTTTCTCTTACTTTCTGTCACAAAAGAGCATTTACAAAAAGCTCTATGGTCTATATCACTACATATCAAAATGCCCTGCTATCTAGACTATATTATCCAAATAAAGAGTCGTCATTTTAGTTTTTTTTTTTAATTTAAAATATTCATTTACAAGAAAATTGAATATAACACAACAACGTCAAATTTTTTTTAATAATTTTTTATCTCCTAAAAAATCTATTACGCCCATAACTGTAAGGCCTTGATCTTTCTCCATGAAAGCTCCAAGCGGCTGAAGTAGGATAGGAAGTATACACCATGTCTTGTAATCCATTTCTAGTTTTGCGGTTCATAACTGGAGCCAACTGTAACACGAACATTTCTCGTCAGAACTCGGAACTCATAAAATAATGCACTTATGAACATAAATTACGAATCACGATCATGACACGTTGGGTTATCTCAATTTTCAGTGTTATGACCACTGACAATTATTGCTCAAGTGAGTCTAGCGTTATGCCAAGATTCTTCTATCAGCGCAATCACCATCGCAAAGAGGGGAGTAACAATTTAAGTATATCCCCATGTAGGAATTTCAAAGAAATACAAATGAGTATGTGTTACCCACCTCGTCTGTTTTTCCATCTCCAATAGCCCGCATTGCTGTCGGCATGTCGCCATTTTGCCCCATCACATGTTGCTTTGCTGTTCTCTCATCTTGCATCATATTATTCACCGCCGTGTCTCCTCCAACCTTCTCAACAGGCATTTGTCGTCGGTGCTGTATTTGACTTGCATTCAATTTACTCTCTGAATGAGTGGAATTATTAACGGGAGCACCTATATTTTGCTGTGTGAACGATTGGGATCCTTTATACTGATTGTAGATAAGCTGTAATTGACTCGGGGTTCGTCCCGGTTTGGCGCCCACCAATGAAGTCTTGCTCACTGTAGACTTCACATTGGAATACTTTGCAACATTCGTTCTTGCCATTGGTATTGGTTGGGGCGATAAAGTTTGCGGAAGATTGGGTACCGGTGTCCGGAATGCGTCTCCTGCACATTTTTCGACCGGCTGCCCAAGTGTGTTGTATTCGAAATATTGTTGCCGGTTGGGGACCATGTATCCCATTCGGGAAGTGTCTGCCGGCAATATCGGTTCTTTAATCATTCTTTGAACGTTAGGAGAATCGGAAAACTCCTTTTGATAATGTGTTGCTTCATAAGCCGATGACTGATTTGAGGGTGTCATGGTGTTGCTTGTATTTGAATCCGTGATGTTTTGCTGTTGATATTGCTGTTCTGGTGGAACGTCTTGTTGATTTGCTACATTTGTAGTATGACCAGCAGTGTTAATCTGCTGTGCGTTGGAATTTCCTTTAACATTGGCATTATTAACAGCAATTTGATACGCTGTTTGCATATTAGGATCATATGCTTGATGTGAGGGAGTTGATTGTGGCGGCACGTTATTCTGAATTTGATTTTGCTGCGAACCTTGTCCTGCACCTAATGTTGGATTCGTAGATGGGTCGAAAACTTTGTTCAAGTTATTATTCTGCATCATTTTGTTCATAGTGTTCATAGCTGCTTGCTGTTGGTTGGCTGGATTCATTTGTATAGCAATCTCCATAGGATCAAAGCCTAGGTCCCCACCCATATTCTTCACGACTCCGGGGAACATTTCTTTGAATTTGGCTATCCCTTTGCTGTGAGCACCGTGAAGATGGCCTGACGCTAATTGCTGAGATGTGGTTCCTGCATTAGGGGAATTCCCTCCAGGCTTATATTGCATGTTTGGCTGCATCATGCATTGATTGGCGTTATGATAACCTGGGTTATAATTATTTTGAGTGTGTGCATTGAATACATCCTGATTTCTCATCTGCGTAGATAATGATGTAACACTATTTTGGCTGGTTGGGGATTGGGGAGCAGCGGTCATCATTTGTCCCTGTATCTTACCAAGTTGGCTCACATGTTGGCTATCTGATTTGTATTGATTTGCCATATTACCATCCAACATTTTCATGATTTGTGGTCCCATTCCTGTTGCATTTACTACATTAGTCGGTTGATGACCGGTAAAATTGTTCCCCATGCTACCAGCATGCATGCTACCCATGTTAACTGCATTCATAGTACCCATGTTTCCCATATTAGGAGCATTCATGTTGCCATTGGCTGCTAAACCGTTAGGTGAGAGACCCATTTGTTTCACCATTGGATTATTCGCAACTGTATTATCTGGGGTTAGACTTTTTAAATCATTATACACTTCTTTAATTGTCGGCTGCATGAGATTATCAGCCAAATAGTTGTACGTTTCGGTATAAAGTTTGGCTGGGTTGCAACGACTCATGCAATGAGTGTTTATATTTTGTGCATTGCCTTGATAGGGGTCGCCACACGACCCATTCGAGTTCCATCCGTTGCCGTGGCCATGTCCATGGCAACAGGTGTGTCGGCATCCTCCATACGCTGGTACGGGACTTGACGAAGCGGCGTGCCTAGAATCGCCAAATAATTTTCCCATGCAACCACTGAAACATTTTAATTTTTAGTGAATATTTTAATGTTTGTTTTAGAATTTACGAGTAAGTAATAAAATGTATCTTAGCTGGTTAAATTGGTTAATATAAGGCATAAAATCGTGATCCAGGAAGCAAGAAATTACTTGGAATCTTTTCTGGCAGGGTTGTTATCAGCTGAAAAAAAACCAGAACACTCCTTGGTACTAGCCGGGATTCGAAGCCGGGGCTTTTTATTTAAAAGTACCATCACCACAGTGCAAGATAAATATTTGAATTTTGAGTAATATTCATAAATTAATTGTCGTTTCTAATTGAATGATTAGGTACCTACAAAGTTACCACAAAAAATTCTCAACCATTTTTTTTAGTCATGGTATGTACAAACAAATTTGTAGGTAGGTACTTATTGGGTAGGTACCTTGTAGGTACTTGGTAAAATGATTATGAAGTTCTTACCAATCTGCGCTCTGTAATTGATTTACTACACTACCGAGTTCGCTTAGAATTTTTTGCCTGTCTAGAGCCATTTCATCAACCTATACAATTTCGAAGGGCCGAAACTTTTAATATTGTATAAATTAAAAATTTAAAACATATCAGGCGTTGTTGTGTTCAAAAAATAAATGTTTCATTGATTAATTCATAAAATATGTCATTCGCATTGTCTTTTGTTTTAGTTGAATATTTAAAAAAAATAGTATAAAAATCGCCAGTATCAGCTAAAATCATCAAAAATTCTTTAAAGAAAGATAGGAGAAAATTAATCAAAGAATAGATAATATTATGATAGCCTTTCTCACAACTTTACCATCATAATTCATCAGCATTACATTGAATTTGCGAAAAACTATTTTAGCAAGATTTGCATTGAAACTGAAGCTGTTGCTAACTTTAAAACTTACCGCTGTCCGTTTGTGGCCAAAGATTTCAATTTATTTTTATTTTTAGTCTGCTATATTTATTTTCAATCTGTATCTGCTGCTTTGGTGATTCTTTGGTGCTTTGGTGATGCTTTGGTGTCCCCGGCTCCACACGCTCGCCGAGTCGAGCCAAGCGACTGCGAGTGTGAGCGAGAGGTTAGTAGTTACTCACCTCTCACTCGCACTCGCAGCCACTCGCCTCGTTTCGGCGAGCGTGTAGAGCCAGCGTAACGCCAGTGATATAAAGTAATCTGTGGTGCTCTTTGGCATTTTGGTGACAGACGACAGCATGACGACAGTGACACATGTAACTCCCTTGTCAAAGTCATTAATTTTAATTTATAAATTATAATTTTCATTTTGTGACATGGTGACGAACGAATTGTAAAGTTGGACCTCTCTGTGTTGTCTCGTATTTTAATTTTATTGTAAAAAAAATAATTTAAAACGGTGCTATTTTTTATTGTATCTAATAATTTAAATAATATTGAAGTCGCTAGCCTAGTTATCGTGTATGTTCGAAGTAAAACCAAAGTTATTTCTCGAAACGCAGTAATATTCCGCAGTGGTCACCAAAGTTCACAGCAAGTCGTCTTTGTGCAATCGAGGTAATTATCAAATACCAAACCAAAATGCCTAGGAAAGTTTACGTAGTCGGTGTCGGTATGACGAAATTCGTCAAGCCGAACAGCGGAAAGGATTATCCAGACTTCGGTAAAGAGGCGGTGTTAGACGCTCTAAAGGATGCTGGAATTAAATATGAGAACGTCGAACAGGCTGTGTGTGGCTACGTTTTCGGGGATTCCACTTGTGGCCAGCGCGTTCTGTACCAGGTGGGCATGACTGGCATTCCTATTTACAATGTGAACAATAACTGCTCCACTGGGTCCAACGCTCTGTTTCTCGGTAAACAACTGATCGAAGGTGGCATCGCGGATGTCATATTAGCGGTCGGGTTCGAAAAAATGTCTCCAGGGGCACTCTCTGGGGGCTATTTCACTGATAGAACGAACCCAATGGACAGGCACACATTGAAAATGGCCGAGCTAGCAGAGCTAACAGGCTCACCGATGACCGCTCAATACTTCGGTAACGCCGCTATTGAGCATATGAAGAAATACGGCACAACAGAAGTTCACTTAGCAAAAATCGCAGCTAAGAACCACCGCCACGGAATTAAGAACCCACGAGCTCAAAGCTCTCGTGAGTACACAGTGGAAGAGGTCCTAAACTCCCGTAGAATTTATGGGCCGTTAACTAAGTTAGAATGCTGCCCAACTAGTGATGGTGCGGGTGCCGCAGTCTTGATGTCCGAGGAGGCAGTCAAACGTTTTGGTTTACAACACAAAGCTGTAGAAATCATTGGTATGGAGATGGCCACTGATACACCTGCTGTTTTCACTGAAAACAGCTTGATGAAAGTCGCTGGATACGACATGACTGCTCTCGCTGCTAAACGTTTATATGAGAAGACAGGGATAAGTCCTAAACAAGTTGATGTTGTAGAACTTCATGACTGCTTCGCTGCTAATGAAATGATAACGTATGAAGGTCTACAGCTTTGCGGAGAAGGTGAAGCGGGCAAGTTTATTGATGCAGGAGATAATACATATGGAGGCAGGGTCGTAGTCAACCCCAGTGGTGGACTGATAGCTAAAGGACATCCTCTAGGTGCAACAGGGCTGGCCCAATGTGCAGAACTGGTTTGGCAACTGCGTGGAGAGGCTGGCGACAGACAGGTTTGTCATATTTGCTTAGGAGATGTTAACGTGTCTTGTGAACCTGTGTTGGTGTCATGTCCTGGTATTCAACTTGGTAATTGGATGTTATGCTGTGTATTTGATTTGTGTTTGTTTGTTTGTCAGTTACGACAAAAACAGTCTCATGCACATTGAGATAACAAAACTATGGAAAAGGCCATCCATTCATCCTAGCTTAGCATGGATGTAACATACATAAAGGATGAGCCCTTAGTGACGTCACGCATATATTTAGGCTCCGCCCTAAAGCCAGATTTTTAAGTTGTCATATTGTAAAATGGTGCTAATGTATGCAACCAACAGCGGTATGTGCTGTCAGCGGTACCGAAATGTATGACGCGCGACGCCATATTTGAGAAATTTTTGGTTTCAACTTACGTCACATAGTTTTTGTCCTCTTAGCGTAACGTATTTCGTCATTGTAGCTTAGCCTTGTGTTACCAGCCATGCCATTATGAGTGCTAAGATTTTAGATTTATAAAGAACACCTTTTAGAATAGATTAATAATAGTCACCCTAATTTTGTACACGGGGCCAATCCATATTATTTCCTAGGTCATTGCATGCACTGAAAGTGAAAGTCTGTGTGACAAGCTTATTTGTTTGTTGTGTTTGCAATGGAGAGAGGTTGCAATGCAACAGATGCATGATGATGATTGCAATAGTTAATGTTTACCTAAATTGGTAACTTCCTTTGTAAGAAGTTCACATTCTTTTGGCATTTCAATGGTTTTTCTCATCAAAAAATGCCCAATGCACCTTTTTAGGTGCAAAGCAGAGGTTTTTGAAATGATGCTTCTCTTGGGTATGTGAGCTGTTTTGGACCATGCCTGATTCTGCCTGCCTGCATTAACACAGTATGGGAGAGCCTTAAGATTCTCTGCTAATTCCTATGAGAGAAGCAGGCTGTAAGTCCGTAAATGAAGATGGTTTTCAATATCCATATCATAATCTATCTAGGCGTTGAAGCTATAAAAACAATGCTCCACCCAACACTGTGAATAGTATTACGTTTGTGTTTTGCTTTATGAGGAAAATCCGTATAGTTTATATTATACGAGTACCATACCATTCACAATATTTGATTTGGTTTAGGTTTAACTCTTGTAACTGTTTGTGGCAATTTATTTTTATATGAATGTTGTTGCTAGGTGTGAAATGTTGTAATCTAATAGTACCCAATAAAACAGTAAATTTTAATGGGTTCTTACAAAACTATCGTATTCTATTGGTCTATAGTAACCTAGAGTTCAGAAAGAATTGTACTTTTGTGTGTGTGTATGTTTGTAATGAATAAACTTCAAAACTACTGTGCCGATTACAAAAAACAATTACATAAGTTAAATACTGACCAAAATTATACCATCTTATTCATACTTCTGTTTAAATCCTTATCCAATTTAATAATTTTGTTGTATAAAAGTTAAAAATATTAAAAAATCATGTTCACCCATGCAAAGCTGGGACGGGATGCTAGTATTTTATAATGAAGAGAATTATTTAATTTAAAGGCAGTGCCAACACAAAGAACCTACCAATTTTCGATTGTTGATAACGATTGCAGTGAATTGTAAAGTCCAATGCTCTTTTACTTTCATTATAATAATAACATAATACTTATAAATTATACTGATAAAATGATACCAGACATTCCTAGGGGCAAAGATATGATTTATCTGTAATGACGTTAGTAACTGTAATACCTATTCTCTTTGTTTTTTTGTACAGTTTATTACAATTTTTCGCTCCGCAAAATGCAAGTCATGAGTGTTGTTAGGTAAGAAACTGAGTAGGTATATCTAATGTTGTTATGTATGAATGATATGCGGTGAAACTGGTTTATTTTTGTCTGTAACACCATTCATTTATTCAGACAGAATTCTCTTCTAAATAACTATTTCCAATTTTTTTAACACATTTACATTCTTTGCAAGCCTTTTTATGGCTTATCTCTGTGCACAGATTAAGTCTCAAAATGAGGTTTGGCCTTGGTAAGGTTTGGCCATAGCTTACCAAGGCCATACCTCAAATGTGGTTTAGCAGGCTTTACATGCCTTTGAAAGCATTATGGTGAACTCTCAAGTATATTATACAAGTTTCCTCACGATGTTTACTTCCCCGTAAAACAAGTGACAGTTGCAACTTGCAACCAACTCATTGCTTAATGGACCGTAGGTACAATAATACGTCGGTGGATTAAACATAGCGGATCAGCACTTACTGACCGCTTAGAAGCATTCCTTTCAATTTGTCAAAACTGTAAAATGACGCTAATGTATACGCAGTGGCGTATTTTAAAATTCAGCGCCCCGGGCCACGAAGGATTTTCCGCCCTATATCTACAAATGTAAACTTGGACTTATTTAAAAATTGTAACATTTTTTCCTTCAAAGCTTTCGATATTTTTAAAGCACAAGTGTGAGACAGACTTATAGCAGGACAGATTAATTTGTTTTGCTATAATCCGCTACTTGAAAAGTATCTGTATACGATATGCAGGATCACTACCCACATGAAACATCACCATAGTTTATAGCAGATCACTGAACATGAATGATAAGAAACAAACGCGAGCGAAGCAAGCTTAAAACTTTTTTAGTTTTCACAGGATAAATCGGAACATATCCGGCCTTAAATTTAAAATAAATTCATAGTAATATACGACTTTAAATATAATAATACTAGCTGATGCCCGCGACTTCGTCCACGTGGGATAAAAACTATTCTATCTTTTAAGTTGGACCAAATGACAGATATTCACGAAGTTTGAAATAAATCGGTTCAGTAGTTTAGGAGTCCATTGAGGACAAACATTGTGACACGAGATTTATATATATTAGATAATCATATTTTGTAGGTGAGAAAATTTGAGGCGAATGAAGTGAACATGAAGTTTACATAACATTTTAAAAACCAGATATGCGAGCGAAGCGAGCGCGAAATTTTCTGTTTTTTTTTTTGTTGTTATGGTTCATTTCAAGCAATGACATAATATTTTATCTCTATACTAAAATTCAACCAAATAAGTGCTTGTAAAATGAGCCTAAATGAAATAAAGCATTTGAATCAAACTGAGTCAGTTGTTGCGGTGTGAACATACAAACTTTCGCCTTTACAACATTGGTGTGATGTGATGCATGGCCGCAATTTCTTTGCGCCTCGTGTCTTTGAATGCCTTGCCATACTGAGAATTATAATATTTGAACTTTTCGCTGCGCTCATGATTCAACCCAATAATAAATAAAGAAATAAATAATTACTGTTAGTGGTTCGCTCCAAACTAAAACCTACCCGCGTTTTTAATGAAACGTCATAAGCTTGTGTGAAGCTAAATAAAAAATGCTCCTATAAGTGAATTCAATAAAAAATTATATTTTTTTATGTAATTACCGGCTTTGGGTCATCAATATAATAGGTCTTTACCTATGAATTTGCCGTTTTTTAGTACTGGTCATTTCAAATTAAAAAAAATTTGTCATGGCTCTGTATTCTACATTCAAATTAATTTTGTTTTAAACCCATGACATTCTTTGTACAAAGTCAGTCTTTTGTTTTTTGATTAGCTTTTTTATTTTCATTACATTTGAAAATTTTAATATTATTTTAACATTTTAATTTAAAAAAAATTGAAAATTTTTCGTCATAATGGAGAATTTAAAAATTCGTGTAATTATGGAATATGAGTTCCATCGTGGCACCAACACGACACAAACGGCAAGTAACATCAAAAACGTTTAAGGAAAGAACTGTACAAATAAACACACAACCCGTTATTGGTTTTCCCGGTTCCGTTCTGGAAATTTTGACTTGAAAAATGAAGGTCGTGGTCGTCCGGATACTTTGGTCAACAATGATGAACTAAAGGCGATTGTAGAAGCTGACGAAAGTCCATCTACAGCTGAGCTGGCAGCACCTTTTGATGTAAGCATCAAAACAATATTGATCCATTTGCGACAAATTGGCAAGGTAAAAGAGCTTGAAAGATGAGTGTCCCACGAACTTAACGATCGCCAGCGCAACGTACGCGTCGAGACCTGCCTTGCGCTGCTCAACAGTAAAAAACCGGTCAAGTGCGAGTCGGACTCGCGCACCGAGGGTTCCGTACCATAAAAGAAGTAAAACATTAAAAGAATCACTTTTGTTCATGAATTTAGGAGTATAATTTACGTGTAGGTACTTTTGTTGGCGAACCGCAAACCTAACTTTGTTTTGTAGTTTATTGTTATTATCAAAAAAAAGTATAAGAGTTAGAGAGTTGCTTTTATTTTTCATGTAAAATATACGTACGTTTCTATTCATCATAATTATTTTAGATTTTTTGAACGATAAACTTCGGAGATAAGGCGGGGGAACGGTATTTTTTTCGACAGTTTGCCCAATAAATGGAAAGCTATCGGGCACAAAAATAAATAAAAATTGGTTTTAGAATACACAAGTAACGCCCTTTCAAATGATACCCAACTTAATTTTGTTATCTCATTTTGAAATTTCAACAACCCATTTTACCCCCCCCCCCCCCCTCCCTTTTAAATAAAAATAAAAATTATTTTCAAAATTTTATGATTGCAATGACGTCGGTTCACTTTTACCTAAAACTATTCCAAATTTCAAGTCGATAGCTTCGATAGGTACTGAAATAATCGAGTGTGACAGACGGACGGACGGACAGACGGACGGACGGAGAAAGTCTCACCATAAGGATTACATTTTTACCAAATTGGTATGAAACCCTAAAAATGAAGAAATTTTGAAAGGAATTGTTACGTGCGACGAAAAATGGATTCTGTTCGACAATCGAAAGCGCTCAGCAAGTCGGTTAGAACCTGGTTCAGTACCAAAGCAATACCTTAAAACAAAAATGAACCCTGAAAAGGTGATTGTCACTGTTTGGTGGTCAGTGGCGAGTGTGATTCACCACAGCTTTTTACAAAACAGCATAAGCATTACTGCAGATGTATACTGTGAAGAACTGGAGAGAATGACGGAGAAGCTTGCAATCTGCAACCAGCTTTGGTCAATCGGTCGTCCCCACTGCTCCTTCACGACAACGCGCGACCCCATACAGGGCAACAGACATCCAACATACTCACCAAATCTTGCACCTACCGACTATAACTTTTTCCAAAATGTAGACAACTTTTTAGTGGGTAACAATTCCCGAGAGACAGTACAAAACGCCTTTAAAGAGTTTGTCGCCTCCCCTCCAGCTGATTTTTACAAGAAGGGCATCAACAAACTGCTAACGCGTTGGCATCGATTGCTTTGAAGAACAGAAATAAAAAAGTTTGAAAATATAAGTACTTTACACTACAATTATTCCATACAAAACGGCAATTTCATAGGTAAAGACAAAAGACATAATATAAGAATGATTAGAAATAATTCTGTTAATTAACTCAAAAATGATACGTCTCTAATAGACCGCGTTCTTTGAGTTCATATGTTGCCATAAGCCCGGAAGTACCGTAAGTAGTTAGTAGTTTTCTGTGTAAATCCGTTTTTGAGAGCTTATTGGTGGGTAGAGAATTACTAAAGCTAAATTTTTTTTTTCAATCTTTGTTAAGGCTACAAACATCATCTCATATCTCATATCTCATATCTCACTCCGCTCATTTTTATATATGTTATATATGCATGCGATATTTTTCACAGTTTTGTTTTCAGGTTGAGTTTAAAATGATTACTTTAGATAAGTAGGTATTGATATAAGTCAAAAACAAAACCTAATAGTTAATTCTTATCACAGCGATAAGAAATAACTAGTGACAACTTCAACACGAACTGCACCATCTCTTTGCGCCGCCCTAGCCCTGTACTGCCCGACCTCCCGAGTCACACACGTGATGGAGTTCCATCCCGCCGCCCGGTTCCCGCCCTCCACCTTCGGTGCGCCTCAATACGTTAAACGATGCCTGGCGTTGAAATGTTTATGAAACTTATATGAGAAGTATAGTTAAGATTCTGATAAACTTAATCAATAATTACTGAAGAAGCAAACGTCTGTCTAATGATCTAATGAAGGTTTTGATTGAGCTAAGGAAGGAATTTCTTTAGGCAAACAAATAAAGCTATCTCGATAAAAATAATGTAAAAAAAGCCGAGCGAGCCGCCCCTCGGTGGCTTCCGCCCTGGGCCATGGCCCAGATGCCCCTAGGGTAAATACGCCACTGTGTATACGTAACAACATTATGTGCTGTCAGCGGTACCGTTCTGTTGTGGGCGGTAATAACGCCATATTTGAGAAATTTCGGCTTCAACATACGTCACATATTTCTCGTCCTCTTGCGTAGCGTACTTCGTCATTAAACCAACTACATAATTTTGAAAAGTCACGTCGCGATCGCCTGGATGGTTTGACGTTTTAACGGCGTAAACGGCTATTTAATAGATTTTAAGTTACCTGCAGTTTAAAAACTATAAGGACAATTATTACTTTCTTTACAATTCATGTATTTTGTGTCATTAATCAAAATTCGCTCAGAAGCACGCTTGGACTAAAATTTCTCAAACCAAAAAGTTCTACAAAAAGTTGCTCCAAAATCTCATTTTGCTAATTTTTATGGGAAACTACTATGGACGTAATTGTAATTTTTATTTTAATGTGTCTAGTAATTATATCCAAAAACGCTCAGAACGGATTTTTGATAGCTGGCTTAATTTTAGTAGTTATAGGTACAACGTCGTTTTTCTGTTACATTCTTCCGCAACGCTGCGTGTCGCACCCACCTACGTATTCGCCAGATAAATTCAGTGATACACCGAATTTATCTCTTAAGCACTAGATTACTTATAGGCTTTTTCTTACTGTTTTAAGTAAATCTTTTGTAAATAGTTGTGGTCCATCCCAAAATTATAGCAAGCAGGATCTTATACAGTTGATTACTGTCTTAGACGGTTTAAAAGGCATCCATGTGCTATCAAAACGAGTTCCGATACTTAAATATAGACCAATAAAATAATTCAAATGCGAGATAATTTTACTGAGGATCGAGCTCTATATGACACCAGCTCTAAATGTAATAAAATAGTGAAAATTTTCTTAAAACCACATAAATACTAAAACTCAAATCAATTAATCAAAATCATTTGTTGATGAAGTTCAAGAACGAACACCACAGACTGCTCTGTTCTGTCTATATCTCTTCATCGTATCTAGAAACCAAGTTGCAATGACGCCTAAACCAGTCACCAAATCCTTTCATATAAACAAGTAACATCAAAATTGGTTAACAGTTGACGCCTTATCTTAAATTAATTTTCGTAATGACGTTAATACTATCGACGAATACTTACTGTTTATACTATCGATGGGTAGAATTGACAAACTCCTTTTCTTTTACGAGTCAATTAAAAACAAATCCGTTCACGGCCTGGGGCTAATCGCTGATATTGGACGAACACGGAACAAAATTGTTGCGATAAGGCTCCCACACCTATGATTGCTACCGTAACATTACAGTTAATCCGTACCTGTTCTGCCACCAGGTGCCACGGGCTCGCATCGCTCTCCAACACAACTTGGGACTCGGAGGCGCCGTCGTCATCACCATGTACCGCAAAGGATTCACCAACGCCTCCCCCAACCAGGTCGCCGCCATCGCGGACAATCCTGAGAACTTCAAAGTCTACAAATATATGAAGATCCTCGAAGAAGCCATGAAGACGGACGAGGACCAGCTTATCGAGAAGGTCAGAGGGGTCTACGGGTTCAAAGTGAGGAACGGCCCCAACGGCGACGAAGGTTACTGGGTCATCAACGCCAAGGAAGGCAAGGGCTCAGTTAAATATAATGGCAAGGACAAATGCGATGTCACGTTCACCATTAATGACGAGGATGTAGCTGATTTAATATCCGGTAAGCTGAACCCGCAAAAGGCTTTCTTCCAGGGCAAGATCAAGATCCAAGGCAATATGGGCTTGGCGATGAAACTGACCGACTTGCAACGGTCGGCCGCGGGAAGAATCGAAGCGATCCGCTCCAAACTATAAATGAGAACCAGTTTGAACTGGTTTTTACGTCTACACATGTGCCAACTTTTAATGTCAACTTACCTTGTGTTGCAACTGAAATATTTAGTAAGTTATTGCATGGAGTAAGGACATGTGGTGTATAAAGGTCATACAAAGATGATAGTGATGATGATAGTAAGACTACATATTAGTATTAATAGTGGGTTGATCAACTGTCAGGCCATGTATCATGAAAAGAAAACTTACTTGATTTAACATCGTTATGTATGTCCAAATCAAAGTGAATTTGGTATTTGTAGGGGCCACAGGCGAAGCTGCGATCATCCACAAATATCTGAAGTTTCTAAAATCGATCTTATGAATAGTTATTTGGATGCCAAATTTTACTAGTGTTTGTTGGCAAATACTAAGTTGGAACGTGTGTGGTTGTTTTAGACGGTTTCTTATAAATAGTTATTGTTAATAATGGGGCTATGGAAAGGTCTTTTGGTCGGGCATTTTATATTTTGTAAGATTGAAAATAGGTCACAAAGTTGTTGAATTGAACGAAAATTATTTTAGAAAATTGACGCTAAAATAATAATAAATGATATTTTATTACTTATTTCCTTAACGGTTTCCCTGTACAGGATATGAAAAACCCTGGTTTTATGTTGTTATTTTATACAAGGAAAACATTAATAGTAAGGCAGTTTCCCGATGTAAAATGATGCAGTGCAATAATGAATAATAATAATTAATAATTATTATTGTATGTATAATATAAGTTACATTTATGTACAGCAAAGTTTTTTATATTAAATTGTTTGTGTTGTACCTATACTTATCATTCCATTTTGTGAATTGCACTATAATTCATAATTAATATATTATAATAATTATAATCGTTGGTAGATATTTTTCTATATTAAAGATTTTTTTTATTAAATAGTACATTTTTATTTAGTTATCTTAGATTATCACTTCATCTTAAGGAGCACACCACGGATGTGCCCGCGAAATTCAATTTATGTGGTTTTTCGCGATTTTTAAGCTAATAAGACATAATAGGCTTATGGCCGTCAAATTGCGATAATCTCAATATCTTCTTCACGTGTTTATATAAAAAATTGGTTGCCTGTAAAGTCGGTATACGGGCGAAAGTTTTACGTGACAACGTATGTCTGTCTCTCTCGCTCTTAGGCGGGCTAACCATGCCCGAGTGGAAGGGACGCGTGCCTCTCACTCGCTCTCATTGTGAGCGCATAACGTGAGCGGAGCGTAACGCAGTTTCTTGAAGTGTCACCTGGCAAACCAATTTATAAGACGTTGTCACGTCAAAATCTCTGCTCAAAAGTGTCGAGTTAAAGAAATTAGTCCGAGATTTGCGAGTTACTCACATAAAACTCGATACTCGGACTAATTTCCTAGGATACACATTTTTATGCAAAGATTTTGATATATTCATGTAAAGATGATACTGCCATTCTCGCAAATTGATTGCCATAAGCCTATCATGTCTAATTAGCGTACAAATTGCAAAAAACCACGAAAATTTTGAATTTCGCGGGCAGACCCGTTGATTTCACGTTAAAGTTCATAGACTTGTGAAGAGCCTCTTCATTACGCAAGTGACTATATGTATACCTAGTTGTAAACTCAACTGACTTCAGTCTTGTATGCCAATTGTCAATAAAAGAAATTCGCTCACGAGACGTTCTAATGAAATATCATTGCTTGTACTGAATGAAAACGAATGCGCCGAAGTTTCACTTCGAATTCTTCTGTGAAAATATAGCAGAATTACAAAAACTTACTTGGTGAATGACAGCAGATGGCCAAAGATTTGGACTGTATACCTTGAGCTGATGGAGCTAAGGTGTGCATTGCATTGTAAATGTAATGTATATTGATACATATTTGCTAAGCGTATGAAATTTGCTACAACCAATCTGCATCTGCCCAGTTGGCGCATTTGAGATAGATTGCTACGTATGTCTAAAATTAAAATGCTTTAACTCCAAGGCTAAAGTATAAGTTTTCCCACATTTGTGTTTCTTACCTCGATACTGGTTACACATAACAATAGACCTTAGTTATTAATACCTATTGCTCAGGAGTCAAAGTTCAGCGGCGGCGTTCTACGTCGTTGTGTTGTGAATAGGTACTGTGCTTACAAGTTACAGTTAATGTTTGCTATTCGCTGTAGTTAGTACCAATATCTACTCCTAACATTATCCTTAGATACCTTTAAACGAGCAATTCTTGTATATATATATTTCTATATAATCCGAATTATTTGATTCATGAAATTTAGTATACAGGGGGTTTTGGGGGCGATAAATCGATCTAGCTAGGATTCATTTTTAGAAAATGTCAACCAAAAAAAAGTGACTACTGCTGCCATCTATTGGCCGATAGATATACTACCGAGCAAAGCTCGGTCACCCAGATATTTAGTAGTTTAGTGTTTATAACAACGATATAAATGTTTATAATAAAGATCGATAGTATATGCGCCTACGTGAATTTCAGGTTTTTACAAGTCCCACGGGAGCCCTACTTGTCGTCGCGTCGTCGCGTGGTCTTCTCCGTGGGGACTAGTCCCCATGAGGGTACGGGCCTCGAGGCGTGCCTCCTTACCCGGGCGATGTGTCGCAGGGGAGCCTTGCTCCCCCGGTGTTGCTCTTCTAGCCCCGGTAAGGGGCTAAGGCCTCGCCTGTTGGCTGGAGGCCCGTCCCCTACTTTTCCGAGATAAAAAGTAACATGTGTGTTAATCCGAGAGATGGAGCAATTCTCCATTTAATTTTCAGAATTAATAATTCAACAGAACTTTAGGCGTTAGGCGTGAAGGAGTAACAAGCATTTAAACATACACTCTTTCAAATTAAACAATGACAAATAACAGGATTTCCTATAAAATACTTACCGTCGAATAGAGCTGAGTAAATAAGATTACCTCTTCCTATCTCAACAAACTATAATATGGCTTGCAAACTTATTTTTCAAAGTTGTACGAGTAAGTAAGTATTACGGAATGCTTTGGTCACGGTCCAAGCGGTTCAATGAACATGAATAAATAAATCCTACTTCCTACTAATATTATAAACGCGAAAGTTTGTAATAATGTGTGGATGTATGTTTGTTACTCTTTCACGAAAAAACTACTGAATGGATTTTAATGAAACTTTACAACAATATAGATTACACATCAGAATAACACATAGCCTATTATTTATAAATATAGTGTGAATTATCGAAAATATATAACGATAAGTGTCACGTAAATAGGAAAAAATTGCAATCTGCGACCTTTACTGACGTACGCCGCGAAAACCGTTGGAGTTACACGTATATAATGTATGATGGAAATGTTTATCTTAAATAGTTCTACAAAAAAGCCCGCGATAGCATATATCCAACTCTCATGTGTAAGCCATTATCGCCAAAATAGTGAACCCCGAGTGCCCGATACTAGGCGTTCCGGCGCGGTCGGGCGACTGCGGGCGGGACGGGGAAGCGGCATTTATGAGTGCGCGAAAAAAAAATACTTACTACCATCATTATTACAACTTTCCATCACCATCATCATTTTTTGAAACCGCGGCGCGGCAATCAATCAATATACATATAATAAATCTGTTGAGGTCGAATTTCTGTACAAATAAAAAAAATGAAATTTTGTGTGGTGGTAGCTTATGTCCCTGGTCAACATATAGGATACTTTTCATCCCGGTAAAATAAAGAGTTCCCGTGGGATAGTTAAAAAACTGCAATTAATTTAACAGCTTTGTAAACAACAACTAATGAACTTAATTTAGTAAAATTTGTTATGCTGATACATTGTTTTGCCTCTTTAACAAAATATATATATATATATATATATATATAGTAAAACTTATTAATCCAATCGAGTTCCCGCGGGAAAGAAAACATTACAAAAACAGTTAGCAGGCGTCTTTCAAGTAACGGATTTTAATAAAATTTTATGATCCTACTTCATATATATATACCCGGTCAACATTTAAGATACTTTTCATCCTGAAAAATTTGAGAGCACCCGTGGGATGTTTAAAAAACCTATAGCTACTTATCTACGTAGCACAATCAAAACGGGGTCGAAATATCGACAGTTTAAATCGTCCTTTTGATCGTGCAACTAGGTATAACTATACAAGATAACCAGTACGTAGCAGGAACGGGTTGCTATGTACACAGCAGCGCATCAGAATGCTTAATTACAATATCTGGGGGTTGGTATCATCTCAGAATAAGATAAGTTTGGTAAGTATAGATATTACAATCCACGATGACACGCCCCACTCTGTCTTACTCCATGCGAATTGAGTAACATAAGCGATTTCGACAGAGTGTATAAGTAGAGGAAGACCAAAGAAGATATAGGTAAATTGTGTGAAAGAAATAGCACGTTGACAGGAGAGATTGGAAGAAGACTCCTTTACGGGTCCATCGAACCCAGGGACCACTCATTTATCTTGGAAAAAATTAAGAAATTCCACGGGAAACATTTTTGTAAAAAAAACTAACTGCACGCGGGCGAAGCCGCGGGCAACAGCTAGTATTAAATATTAAGCGATTACTTACCTAATATGATGTAGTTATTATCAGGAATAACGTAAGGAGTAGTACAATCGGCAACGGGCAGTCTCATCAACTCAACTCAACTCAAAATATCTTTATTTCACATAGGCCTAACATACAGGCTCTTGCAAAACGTCGGTATGATATTTGTTGCATAAGAATGGTATTCTCTCTAATCTCTATAATCCGAGGCTATAGTCCATCTAATCTTTTCTACAGATCATTCAGTGCTCTGTGATCCAACTTCTATTAGGGTACGATCCGAATAGGTATAAGTTTGTAGGAGCAATGCCACTTATGCCGAGGTATAAAGTGGCATTGCTCTAGGCCTGTCTAGCATACGTGGGGGGCTATTCACATCACGTTTTCACTTTTCACGCACTCAGTGCTGTGAAGGAAGAAAAAGAAAAAAGAATACTTCTATTGGTTTAAAGTGTAAAATTAAATATGCCATTTAAGTATATGATCACAGGAAATATTCCGACAATTGTCTATATCATGTTGCGTTTTGAACTACATTCCATTTTGCGCTCTATGTCAATAACCGTAAAATTAATTGTTCAGTGTTCGGAAAAAATCGTCTGCTTATATACTTACGTAAATTCTTTTTAAACATTTCACATCATATAAGCTGACGCGTTACGTGAATAACATGGCTGTAGCTGTATTGCCTTATGACTTATCTATTTCATTCCATTTCTAAGATTGCTTTTGGAACGCAGAAACGAACTTAAAAATGTTTAGAAATGATATACTTATCTGATCGCAAAATAGAGCACGTGCGTTTCGCGCAAAATACTGTAATTCTGATACATTTTTTGAATTTCCTTCCAGAAGCGTATCTTAAGTTCTAACGCAATCTTTGAAATGGAATAGAAATGTTATTGCTTCAGCTACAGCTGATTGAACAGTCCATGTTAGTAGACACATAGTACAGGTACCTATGTACTAGAAACATCAGAAAAGTCGAGCTGTAAACTCGCGATCAACAACCTATATTTAGACCACTTATCATACATGAAAGGAGGTTGGGTCAAAAGTTCGAAAATGATACCAGACACCAGTGCAGAGCTATTATTTTCTAACTTGGTTCAGACAGCATAACTCGAACAAGACTGCAGAGAAATCAGACGCGCACCAACCGTTAAATCGTGCTCTATCGTGCTCTCCGAGGCACGAAGTAAAATGCCATTTTCCAAACTCAGGGTTGGTAATAATATCTTTCTTACCACGCACATGCAAACTATGTAACCAGCTACCAGCAACAGTGTTCTCTGTTCCCTCAAAACTATAACATGGGGTTATTCCAAGGTTTTCAAGGGGCGGATAAAAATGTAACGAGCCGGCAACGCATTTGCAGTTCCTCTGGTGCTGCAATTTGCAAATGTCTATGGGCGAGGATGATCGCCTACCATCAGGTGACCCGCCCGCGATTTGGGCGATTGCTCGCGTTGACTAAGCATAAAAAAATAGTTTCATGTAAATCCCTACTAATTGATACGGATCTTTATGACATGTAGAGCGCAGGATTCTCTATGACTTATCTATGGATCGCTCATTCCATATCGTTCATCTGGATCCCGTGAATCCATACACCTATTTGTATATGAAAGAAACTCACAGGTTCCTATGTCGTAGATAAGTAATGATACGGTTGAAGAATGAAGATTTACAGTGCACAATGCTCTGAATAATGAAGATGTAGGCACAGAGTACTTTTTATATATGGATGTAGGTAAACAGGAAAGTATAAACACTGCTGTAAATGCTGTAATCATGACCAAACATAGCACAGGAAAGCACGCCTCTGGTAATTTTATTCTTAAGTCCCTGTTTGGGGTATCTAAGTACATAATAATATCGTCTTGTTTTCCTTCCCCTTGAGATTTCCTCTCTGTTTTTGAAACGGTTTTATATAGGTGACGTATCTATTATATTTTGTGTGTAAAGAAGTTTCTAGCTAGATCGGCTGAAGTCTTTATCGATTTTGATAATAATTACGTTGAGTCAGCATGACATTATCACAATTGACCGTTTGGGGATTATGATAAAGAAATGAGTTGTAGATAGGTGCTAAAATAAGAAGTAGGTACAGCTACTCGGTTCCCCATATTGGCAAATTGATTTCAGGTACACCTACATTTTAGGAAACGGATAACTCCTTTCTACCGTAGAAGTACAAGACGCAGAAAGACCCTCGTTGCGCTCAGGGTTCAACTCTAGAATCCTTCGCCGCTCAGAATTCGAATTTGACACTCGGCCCAAAATCCACTTTGCACCCTTGCATACTCGTAACTAATAACTTTGTTCAACTCAATCAGCACTATAGACGTCCACTGCTGGACATAGGCCTTTCCGAGAGCGCGCCACCACACCGTCCTCCGCCTTCCTCATCCAACCGCTACCAGCGACCTTTTTCAGGCCGTCGTCCCAGCGGGCAGGAGGTCGTCCTACGCTGCGCTTACCGGTACGCGGTCTCCACTCCAGAACACGTTTGCCTCAACGGCTGTGTCGGTCCTACGACAGATATGGCCCGCCCACTGCCACTTCAGTTTGCTAATCCGTTGGGCTATGTCGGTTACCTTGGTTCTCCTACGGATGTCCTCGTTGCGGATTCTATCCTTCAGAGAAACACCCAACATAGCCCTTTCCATAGCACGCTGAGTGACTTTGAACTTGTGGACAAGGCCTACTGTGAGTGTCCACGTTTCTGCTCCGTATGTCATGACCGGTAAAGAGACAATAATTTTGTTAGATAATCCATTTATCAAGGAATGCTAATTGCTATGATATAGATTATATAGGCTATAATATAACATCACGCTATTACCGAAGCATCAGTGAAAAATGGGAGAAATCGTTCCTTTCGAAGAGCTTCTGTTGCGTGTTACGCAAATATTAGGTACTTATGTGTTAATCTATGGTGGGTGGACCATGGAAGGCCATGCTCCTTCGAAGGCCAATTATTAAAATTTCGTAGTTATTGCCATTTGTGATGACAAATTCCTTCTATCTACATAAACATCCATCGAACTAGAAATCACAGACGCGGCGGCGAATCGCTCGCGACACTATTTTGGCAGTAGTACGGTCCCTCGCTTCATTGATATCGGAAATCGACGACGTTAAAATAAGGTGGGTGTATCATAGAAGGCCACTCTAACAAATAAATAGTTATTATTCATCTATTTACTGGATAAATGAAACTAACAAATATTTAAGTAATACTTTGTTTTATTACGTAACATATAAACCAATTCTTTTTATTGTAGATTTAATCGCTATTTATTAACTTTAAGTGTTAAATGACTGCTTTAGGTATTATAATGGCCTTCTAAGGAGCCTTGTTCCTAGCAACGCCATTTGGAAGAGTTCAATGAAACTTAAGTTTATTCAATATTGATCAAATCTGAAATTTAAAAAAGTGGTTTATATGTTACGTAATAAAACAAGGTATTACTTTATTATTTGTTCGTATCATTTATTCAGTAAACTAGCTTTTGCCCGCGGCTTCGCCCGCGTGAATTTCGGGGTTTTACAAATCCCGTGGGAGTGCTGGATTTTCTGGGAAAAAAACAGCATATGTGTTAACCTAACTTCAGAAACACGATTGGATAAAAATTTCTCGCCAAAAAGTTTTCCCAAAAATTGCTCCAAAATCTCAATTTTTCTAATTTCCATCGAAAACTACGATGGACATAATTGTAATTTTTGTTTTAATGTATAGGTAAAAAATAATTCCCAAAAACGCTCAGAACGACATTTAAATAACTGGCTTAGTTTTTGAAGTAATTAGGTAAAACAACCTTTTTCTGTTATATTCTTCCGCAACGCTGCATACTAACCTAACCTAACCTAACACACCAACGTATTCATAAGAGTGAGAAGGACGAAAATAAAATCAACGTATCCGCTTAAGAGTGAAATAATTTCAGAACCTTTACCTTATAGGTATCCATTTTCGCATTTATTGCATAATTACTATCACATATTCTATTGCTCAACTAAAACACATATTTTTAATAGCGAAACAGTTTTAATATCAGAAACTATACAGGAACACCTTTTTAGCATTATTAACCTGTAGGCTGTATCCCATTGCTTAACCAAAACACACATTATAAATAGCGAAACAATTGTACTTTCAGAACCTTTATGGGAAGGTACCCATTTCCACATTTATAGCATTACTAATTATTATACCATATCCCACAGCTCAACTAATGGCCGAAATTAATAATCAATCTATCTTCTATTTGCCCTACTAGAGATATCAATTTGACATAAGCCCCATACAAGTTATGTCAAATTTCTATCTCTAGTAAGGGAAAACATGGAAAGTTAGGATATTGGGAACGGCCGTAAAACATACATTGTCAGTAACGAAACAGATGTTAGTTCAGAACCTATATCATAAAGGTACCCGTTTTCATAGTTATAATATTACTAGCTTTTGCCCGCGGCTTCGCCCGCGTGAATTTCGGGGTTTTACAAATCCCGTGGGAGTGCTGGATTTTCTGGGAAAAAAACAGCATATGTGTTAACCTAACTTCAGAAACACGATTGGATAAAAATTTCTCGCCAAAAAGTTTTCCCAAAAATTGCTCCAAAATCTCAATTTTTCTAATTTCCATCGAAAACTACGATGGACATAATTGTAATTTTTGTTTTAATGTATAGGTAAAAAATAATTCCCAAAAACGCTCAGAACGACATTTAAATAACTGGCTTAGTTTTTGAAGTAATTAGGTAAAACAACCTTTTTCTGTTATATTCTTCCGCAACGCTGCATACTAACCTAACCTAACCTAACACACCAACGTATTCATAAGAGTGAGAAGGACGAAAATAAAATCAACGTATCCGCTTAAGAGTGAAATAATTTCAGAACCTTTACCTTATAGGTATCCATTTTCGCATTTATTGCATAATTACTATCACATATTCTATTGCTCAACTAAAACACATATTTTTAATAGCGAAACAGTTTTAATATCAGAAACTATACAGGAACACCTTTTTAGCATTATTAACCTGTAGGCTGTATCCCATTGCTTAACCAAAACACACATTATAAATAGCGAAACAATTGTACTTTCAGAACCTTTATGGGTAGGTACCCATTTCCACATTTATAGCATTACTAATTATTATACCATATCCCACAGCTCAACTAATGGCCGAAATTAATAATCAATCTATCTTCTATTTGCCCTACTAGAGATATCAATTTGACATAAGCCCCATACAAGTTATGTCAAATTTCTATCTCTAGTAAGGGAAAACATGGAAAGTTAGGATATTGGGAACGGCCGTAAAACATACATTGTCAGTAACGAAACAGATGTTAGTTCAGAACCTATATCATAAAGGTACCCGTTTTCATAGTTATAATATTATTAACCTGTATCTCATTGCTCAACTAAAACACAATGCTAATAGCGAAACAGTTGTAATGTCGGAACCTATAATACGGGTACCCATTTTCACATTTATAACATTATGCATTATTTATAGCATTATAGCATTATTATTTATAGCATTACTATCCCATATCCCCTTGTTCAACTAAAACACACTTGTTAAATGCGTACAGTGCTATGTTCAGAACCTACATACCTAGTGGCCATTTTCACATTTATAGTGATAAAAGATTCAACTTTTGCCCGCGGCCCCGCCCGCGTCAAATTCGCTTTTTCATGAATCCTAAGGGAAACGTCATTTTCCCGTTATCGTTCCCTATTCCAACCTTTAAACATGCTTTCAAGCAAGTTCGCTTGAACAATTTATCTATAGATGTAGCTATAGATTGCTCTAGAAAAGTTGGTATTTTGAGTATCCCACGGGAACTACGGATTTTTCCGGGATAAAAAGTAGCCTATGTTTTAATCCGGGTTATAAGCTACCTATGTTCCAAATTTCAGCTAAATCGGTTCAGTAGTTGAGCCGTGAAGGAGTAACAAACATACACACACACAAACTTTCGCCTTTATAATATTATTAGGATAAACGAATAATAACTGTTCATTTGTTAGAGTGGCCTTCCATGGTCCACCCACCTTGTACGATGGAATTGTTCTCCTTCACATCTCTGTCCTCATTACGACAGGATATGTAAAAACCGAAATTTATGGGAGCGAAGCCGCCGAAAACAGTTAATTTAGTACCTAAGGTAAGTGAGGTGTAATTCGGTATACTAAGGCTACGACGACTTCAAAAATTAAAATAAAAAAAACTAAACCTGATTTCTGTTTGAAAGTTTTTTTTAAAAGAACATTGGTCTTTTGCCAGCTAATACGTGCATGAATTAAGTGATTTTAGTTAGAATTTTCTTTTTAAATAATTTATTGGTAGACCTCTTTTTTCCTTCTTATTTCGTGATAAAATTTGACTCAGCATTTTAATTCGTGAATGCAGGGTTTTTATTTCGGGATAAACATTTGTGCAATAATTTTATGATATTATATTAAAACATTTTAAATAAAAATATAACAGGAGTTTAATACATTAATATAGCAATAAAGATATTCGATTTCTAAAGGAAAAACATGTTACATTAAGCTCAAATTCAGCTTTAAGTACAAACTGTTCCCTAATCATAACTGTTTTCCACGATATCGCTTGCATACCTTAGGAACAATAGATTTTTTCGAGATAAAAAGTAGCCAATATCCATCCAGGATAATGTAGCTCTCCATTAGTGAAAAAAATATCAAAATCGGTTCAGTAGATTTTAAAATAAAAAAATAGTATAAAATAACCCTTAAAAGTAAACAATTATTCATTGTTAATACCTAATTATAAACTGTAGAGATTACTCAAATATCTCTTATATAATTGGAATCTCCAAAATTCAAATACCAATTTCTTGAAAAAAAAAAATTGGAGTCCATGTTAAATCAAAAATCATTAAGTTTTGATTTAACATGGATACAAAGGATTTTGTTGCTATTATTTCAACATGAAATTTTCGCGTAAAAGTTTTAGTTTCAAATAACTTCCTTTATTATAAAAATAAACTAAAAATTTTGAAAAACTAAACCATCTTTAATAGTAAGTAATTTAAGCAAGTTTGAAGTCTTCTAAGCTCGATTCAATTTATTAATATTCAAGATAATTAATTTAAGACAGATGATTTTTTGTACGGTATATCTCATTATTCCATGTGGCTGAAACATAACAAAATAACTTTAATTTTTTTCCTACTAATCACAAACCTTTACAAAGTAATGCCTGCATGTATTTGATGGGAACAGTTACTTTTTTATCTTACAGAGAATTTTGAGTTGAGTACCTAAGTGAGGTTTGTAATGAAACTTGAAATATAGAACTTCATGTTTATTAACCTAAGACATATTTCATCACTAAAAATAATAAATTGATATGCATACGTTAATACTTAAGTTTAAGTTCCTTATCACGAAATTAAAAGTGAGTGCTAAAATAAAAACATCTTATTTCGTGATACTTATTTTGGAAAAGTCCTGTACTTAAGTTTGTAAATCATTCAAAAACCATTTAAAGTAACTATTAAATATCCTGAATATAAAGATATTATATGAAAATAAATGAAACAAAACGAACTATAAATAAAACCATGCTACTAGTACCTATGCGAGTTCACCTTAAAAATTCAAATTTAGGTTTAGTTCAAACTCGTATTTTAAGAATTTTATTGAAAAAATCATATACCGAATTTAGCTCATAAGAAAGTTCATTACTTTCAAATTATGATTTTGATTTTATATTTAAAATATCTTGATTAATAAATTGATACACTAGCTTTAAAAAAGAAACTCATAAATTCTTAATTCGGTAGTGATACGAAATACGCAACCTAAGAAAAATAAGATGCCGGCTATTTCGTGAGTCGATTAATTGCAATTTTAAGTGAATTTAGTACTTGTATTTATCTCTGTCCTATATTATATTAATTGTAAAGAAACACAAATTTACACTATAAAAAACTTAATTCAAATAGACTTACCTTTGTCTTTCTGTAAGCTTATAAAGTATGATGTTTAAGCTTACGGTAAATACAAGCGCGCAGGTGTACTACAGCGATTTGCGGCCGACTTAGGTTTTAAAAAGTCGTATTGGTCTGAGCTTTTTCACCAAAATTCTCATACTCGATTTTTTAACGGGTAATATGATGAAGATTTAGAATTTACGTTTAATTTATTTATAACATGCCTTTATTGCTTATTTTTACGCCAGAAGCAAAAACTAACGAAATAACCAGACATACCGAATTAACCCTCACTTACCTTATACAATTAAAATATTATGTAAGCCCATGATATCCAAAGGCAAATATTATAGTGAAAGGCGATTGGCGAAACGCAAAACGTCTGCGAGTTTTGCGAGCTGCGGAGCCGCCGCACAACTTTTACAGCTTTCCAATTTGTGACTCAACGCAGGACGCAGAATGATAACCCGTTATAAGGTAACTGTACCATATTACGGTATATTAAGGCATTTTCAACTTTGAGGGTGATTTTAAGAAAAAGTACGAATGTGCTACAACTGAAAACTGTTTTATTTTGTAGACAAGTTTTATCAGATGAATGTGGAATATTATTTTGCGCCGTAGCCTTTAAATTATATAAATAATCGTTATTTTGCGGAACCTCGTGTTTGTCTCTAATTCCGTACCAAAAATTTGCCTCATGACATAATTCCGGTAATCTTTGTCCATAATTCCGTGATATTTTTATTTTATTTTTATAACGCATTACAAGTAAGTACTTGACTGCCATCTCACCTGATGGTAAGTGTGAATACAGTCGTGAATCCAAACGTACTAACTTGGAAGTGATAAGTAACCCCCAACGGTTCCTACACGGCATCGTACCGGAAAGCTAAATTGCTTGGGCTTACGTCTATGGCGGTAGTGTGGTTACCACCGGCCTTTTGTTAATTTGTGTCAATTTAATAACCCCCTTTTATTTTTTTTTATTTTTTTTTTTATTTTACTATTAGGTAAACTTTCTACAGTAAATATAAAATCATATATTATGTGAAAATTTTTAGCATCTACCTGTTACCGTTATCAATATCGAGCAAAAACAAGCAAAAAAATTACGTTAATTGCATGGGAGCCCCCTTAATTTTTTTGTATTTGTTGTTATAGCGGCAACAGAAAAAATACATCATCTCTGAAAATTTTAAGTGTCTATTATCATTAAACGCCATATCTATCATGGTTCAAGAGATACAGCCTGGTGACAGACGGACGGACGGACAGTGAAGTCTTAGCAATAGGGCAACGTTTTTACCTTTTGAGTACGGAACCCTATAAAGATATAGCATGGCCCCCTCCTAAACTTACTTTTATTACTTATTAGTCAAAGATAAGTCAGAAAACTTTTCATTTTCTCTCCGAATGCTATATTTCGGGTATAACAGAATAAGGGACATAAGTAGAAAATACGTGCACCTTATTGCGGTAGTCAAAAAAATGGTCTCTATTTCATATTATCAATAAAAAAATAAAGTGAACTACAAGCTAATGTAGTTTTTATATGCTACATATGGATATAATTGGTTATTATATGATTTAGAAAATAATATTCAAGTAATTATGTTGACGTACTAGTCTATTAATTCGTAAGTATGGCATAAAGTGTAATCATTTCAGACTCGATTACAGAAGTAAACATATATAAACTCATATACCGCAATTAGATCACAGTAATCTGCAGTCATTACTAAACTTATTTACATTAAATATATACATGAATTTAACCCAAGTGTGAAAAAAAGACGAAAACATTTCGAAAGGATTTTTCTTTATTTCGTGATACGCACGCAATTAGATTCACGGGCTCAGAACTGTGAACATAATTACGGTAGTGAGAAAATTCACAAATTCTTTAAAAACATACTTTTTAACACCTCGAATTTACTATAAAACATACTATTGATAACTGCTAAGCAATAATTTCAGAAATTTCGATAAATTTAACTTACCGGCATCACATCATATCCTTATGAAAATCCCACTGTTGCCTTACGCTCACTAAGAACAGGAACGTATGAAACTACTAAGATAGCGACTTGATGCGTTCAGAAGCTCGTTATGGTTTTTAGAACTATTGTTTATCTAAGTAAATCATGTTTTTTTGGTTGAACACATAGTATAGTTTATGTAGCATTCTATAAAATTACGGTTTTACTGATTGTTTTCTTATTTTTCGACGAAAATCAAAATGTCACGGCATAATGTACTATACCGGAATAGTGTACAGTTACCTTAACTGCGAGATGCCAAAAATAATCTGAATCGCTTGTATTATGGTTATATATAAAGTAAAGGTAGTCATCTCAGGCGATGCATCAACGCGGATTGGAAAACCCGTCCCGAATTTTTCAACTAGAGGTTAAAACCTAACCTAAGTTAGTGCTTGACTGTCGATTTGTCGGAGACAGGCGGAAGTGTAATACCATCATTGATCATTGAGTGAGAGCAGTGTAACCAATGCGCTATGACTACTTAAGAGTGACACTCTCAAGTCTCACTGAGTGTGTGTCATGTAGCATTTCAGAATTCAGATGCGTCAGTTTATTTCGGGTTGTCAATAGGTGTCGCTGTACGGTTTTGTCTTTCGAAAGACTAATATTATATTCGTTGGGCATGGAAAATGGAAATGGCACTTGCCACTTTGCAGTTTCCATAGACTAACATCAATTGTTGCCATTTGCCACAGATATTATAAACTTTTATACTGCTGATTGCCTGGCTCAGGCTGGGAAATTGGTTAAAAAATCTGAACAGGGCACTCAGCCTGAATCGGAAGGCAGAATGCTCTTTTTATAGATCATTATTTTTAAAGACTCGATCCAATTTAGGAATTATAAAATCATTTAAAATCTAATCCCACTTAATGCCTTAAAGGGCAGCACGAGTTAATGCCCCATAGGATAATGAAGCTTTCAAATATAAGTAATTTACAGAACACAATTGTACAAAGTTACTAAAATAGGTACTTATCTTAAATTCATTCTTATCAAAGATAAATTAAATATCAGTGAATATCTAGCGAGCTGTCTTAATATTCGATATCAGAGGTAAAAACTAAAAACCTACCTAGTACCTACCTACCTACGATGTACAAGAAAAAACGATATTTATATTATCTGAATCAGTAGGTATGTTATCAAAATTCTTCCAAATTCAAAGTCAATAACAAATAATAATAAATCTTATCTTTGTAGATACCTATTTAATGAATCGTCTTGATTAATTAATTTCAAATTAATTTGAATTAAATTAATTACCTAATAATATTAGCTTTTGTTTTTTACTGCAATTCAATTACACTTGCTTAATTACTTGTATACTTATTTTATGCAAGTGGGTACATTTCAAGGTAAGCAGGCACCTTATACTAAAGTTTAGCATTTTCTTATATTTGAGGTACCTAACGTAATATTTGTATAAATATTAATATACCTAATAATATAGTCTCAATTCTCAAACTTCAATAGATTTCTGCACGGGATTATAAGTATAACTCCCTAATATACAGCGTGATCAGTTTTTGGACATTCTGATAGATTGGGATGAAGTTGGACGGGTAGGTATACAAATAAAGCGATCAATATTTTGAAAAAGGTTTCATTTTATTGCTCCACAAGGTACTCAATAATAATTAAGCTGCGTACTCGAATACACACCCCGAAACAGCGTTACAATTGTGTGTGCATAACAGAACATGACAATTTTATACAATCACATCCACTGCGAGCGAAGCAAGCTATCAAAATTTAGTTTAGCATTTATAACTTATACAATATACACTCGGCAATTATTTTATGGATTTTGTGAGATTTTGGTTAAAAAGTGATGCCATGTATAATATGTATTACTTACATAAATTTGAAACAAGTTTTATTAGCTTAGCTTCGTTTCCAGTGGATATCGCGCTTTATACAATAGTAAAATTATCATCTTAACCCTCTAATTATCAGGTACATTACAATATACAATCAGTTTTTCAGTTAACTAATGAAATACAGTTGATATCCAAAAAGGAAATTTTTATATTTTTATAATGCTCGCAAATCGTGCCAAACTTAGTGACAAAATTTACGCAATGCTTAGACGAAATGGTTATAAAAATAAAATGAACAGGACATTTCTGCCATCAGGGCGGCGCCACTTTAGACTAGGCTGACAGTTGACACTGACGCTTGACAGTTCGGTAAGGTATATTCATGGGTATATTCACTTCTATCCATAGATAACACACTTACTTATACTGTCACTGTAAATAACATTTGCACTAACAGAAGTGAAGATAAGATATCACATTCCAGACGATAAAAATAAAAACAGAGGCGGAGTGTCTCACAAAGTCAAAAGAAGCGATGTCTAATTGATGATATTTTAATGATAAGAAATGTAGGCTTTTTTGTCCTGTCAAATTATGTCAGATTGACAATAAAGCAATGATATCGATTCTGATATAAACACACACAGTTCATTAACAACCAGTTTCATTTACATTTGAACCATAAATTAAACAGTCGCAATTAAAATAACATTTCTTTCAATTCTGTTGTATAGATACGATACGTAGGTAAGTAATCAAAACATGGAAGCGAATATTCGTTTTACCCGTCAGTTATTAATATCTGTATTTTGCGTGTCTATAAAAATAGATACACTAAAACTGAATCGCTTGAAATAAATGTCAAATAAGTACAATGTCAATTAAACAAAAATACCAGTAGTTTACCTACTCCAATTTTAATTCGATGCAGTAAAATAACGTTTCGTTTTAACAAAATATCTGCTAAGTATAAGTATTTTACTTACATAACATAAAATATTATAAGTGGCTTTCGTAGCAAAATTATAGTTACCTATGTTAGTCTGGTTAATTTGATTTACTAAATGACATCTAGAAACGTCATTTTACTGCATCGATTCAAAACTCGGAGTATAGTTTAAATCAGAATTGGTGATGTGTTGTAATTAATTACCTAACGTCATCTGTTGACACGGTCAAGAGTCAAAACGCGTTGAAATATTTTGCTTCTTTGAAAATATTTACAAATATCAGACTTAATCGAGGCAAGAAAAGAAAAAAATTTTAGTACCTCTTGTAACAATAAATTTTGAGATACTAATAAAAATTCAGTAAAACTTTTTTTGTTTAGCGAAATTCGGCAAGAATTACTTTAAAAATTCAGATACCTAGTAATATTATTGAAAGTTTAAAAAAATAATAAATAGGTAAGCCTGTATAACAGATGACGTTTTGAAAAAAATTTAACATCGATTTTAAATTAATAATAATAATAATTTATAGAAACTAAAAAACGTTAAGTGCTTTTTTTACTCATTGCTACAATACCGCACTATCTCAAAATAATAACAACAATTGGCACATGGCTTAGCAACAATCTGTTTTGGAGTTGAAATATTACTTTTTATATGAAGACGGTTTTTGACCCATATAGAATTAAATGTAATTAATTCTTAGGTATGTAGATTAAATTAAAATTTAATAAGTAATGAAATATATCCAGACGTTTTTGTCTATGTGTCGGTCCAAACAGTCGAAAAATAATCCATTCATTTCCACATTCATTACAAATAGCAATAAGTAAAGAAATATTTTTGCACTATAGTAAATTTTATAGTTTCAGAGAAATCTGTTTTTCCGGCAAAACAATGACACAAAAAATCACCAGTCAGTCATTATGTGAATCTGTTTTTTACGTTACCAATTTTTCAACGGTTTAACAGTTTAGTATGTACGATAGTCTATTAGTAGTAAGAAAATTCACGATTGTCTCTGCAACTATGATTCTTGTATGCGTTAAATATTTACAAATATAATTAACAAATTTTTCAGTTTCATTTTCTTTTATTTTTACAATTCAAACAACATCTTTCCTGGCGACTTAATAATACCTTTGCGGTTGTTTTCATAAATAAAAAGAGGGTTGTAGTTTGCGACTGTCAGTTTCCTTTAGCGAAAACGTACAAAGTTTAATATCATTCATACACTGAGATCACAGGAGTGGGACACCCTGGCAAATCACCAATTGCGCTTCGAACCCCGACCCAGAAAACTTTTATCAAAGTTTATGACACTAATGAGAAAGACTAACCTAAAATAAGGTTGATGAACTAAATATTTCCAATTAATTTAGTAGTTATTAGTAAAATCATATAATATAAATGTAAATTATATGAAAATTCAATTTTACTTAATATACTCGTATGTATACTCCGATTTTTAATTTGATGCAGTAAAATGACGTTTTTTGTCATTTGGTAAATTAAATAAACAAAAAAATATATTTTGAAAGTGACTTAGCTCTTATTTTATAATTAATTAATATAATTCATTGAAATATAATTAATTAATTGTAATGAATTTGAAAATAATTATGATCAAGTTAATGGAGTTTAGTAAAATACGAAACGTCATTTTACTGCATCGAATTAAAAGTCGAGAGAATAAATAGGTATTTGATTTTACTAATCATTAAAATGGAAATGACAGTTACATTTCATTTTAATATTTTTTGACATTTATTTTTAACATTTAACAGAATTTAATAGTTCAAATAGTTGTGCCAATTTTAAACAATGCATATACTTACTATGTTTTTTATCATATTTTTATATACTTATATATTTAGTGCAATTTCAATAATTTCAGAGATTTTCATAGTTAGATATCTAAATGAAAAATAAAAATAAAATATATAGATACTAACAAATAAAATGGTGTCTGTTAACGTTGATAAAAGATTCTAGTTGAGGATTTTAACTGCCTAATCTAGTTTTTAGGGATATTACAGCCTTACACTCGCTTACGTTGTCGTACCATTATTATATAGGTATAAAGTAATTATTTACATAGAACGCTCTCACTGTCTTTACAACTTTTATTTATACAGAGTGAGTTTATAAACTATCAGTGAGGCGAATTCTGAAACTGAGGCTAGTACTTTTACTTAGAAACAAGGATGGCGTCGATCTCAAAGGCATACAATAAATATTAAAACTAACTTACTAAACAAAATTACATTTCTGTGAAATACATACTTGGATTATATAGATATTTCAATCCATTATGAATCGCACGGCTCTGTCAAACTCCATACAAATCGAATGAAACATAAGGGATTCTGACAGAGTGGGACGCGTCTTCGTGCATTGAAATATCTATATAAATTTATATCCTATAAATTTGAATATGCATCAAAATTTCACTCGCGGTGGGACTCGAACCCACGTCCCCCAGCTATCGCGGCTGGGAGCTCATCCAACTGAGCTACGCGGGACTGTCTCACCACGACGAAATTCGGATGCATATTATTTTTCGTTCTTAGGCAGAACTAACGCCATCTATATAAATTTCATTTAGGTTATTTAATTTAATAAATTACATTTAGAAACGTCATTTTACAGAAACGAATTAAAAGTCTAAATATTAGGCGTTTTATTTTCTAAAATGACCTTTTTAACATCAGCAGTTCTAATTAAATTTCCCCTCACTGGCGGCTCATTAATACTCACTCTATAATAACCCCTTTTTAATAATAACACGAACTAGATTTACAACCTACTGAGTCTTGGCAGAGCTAACAACAGTCAGTTTTTTGCCTCTCCAATGTCACTGACAAACTTAACAACTTTGTTCTTTGAATCCATTATTCACAAGTCTCAGTCAACTCCTATGCATTCTGAGCGTATTTTAGTGCGTGGATAGTTTCCACCAATGGGATTTATGTATTGATAATCATAACTAAAAGTGTCTCACAGCACAGCTGCCTGAGTCACAGATCATAACGTTACGTCGTGACCTATAGAAATGAAATAAAATTCAAAAAATTAATGCTACCCCTATTTTGACACTTGGTGAACAGAATGTCAAATCGCATACATTTTTTGATTTTATTTTCCATTTCTATACGTCGCAACCATTCATTTCTATACGTCGCAACCATTCATTTCTATACGTCGCAACCATTCATTTCTATACGTCGCAACCATTCATTTCTATACGTCGCAACCATTCATTTCTATACGTCGCAACCACAGATCACTTTAAGTCGCAACGTAACGCTAATTGTCACTTGGCTCAGGGGGCAGGATTTGTGAAAATGGTTAATTTTTTGCTATATTGATTGTGAAAGAAATTTCGTTTTATTTTTAGTTTCCTGTCTAGCTTAGTTAGGAATTACAGATCCCAATTAATATGACGCCACAGAACAGGATGGCAGTTAAACAGACATATTGCATTTAGCACCATTTATTGAAGACAGTGAGAGTCAATTGAAACTTTTCCATCGAGAAAATATTACAACCTACAGTCTACACATGGATTAAAGCGTTAATTTTATAGTACAATTTTAGCTGAAAACCAAGGATTATATAGCATACTGTAATTTTTCCCATGATAGTCTTGTGATTTTGAAAATTGCTTTTGTAAAAGATGTTCCTACACAATTGCTGTATTACCGAATTATATAATTGTAATAAATCTTTTAATAGATGAACTAAAAATCAACTAAATCAACTAGGAATTATCTGTAAAAAACTAGCAGGAAATTCGGATAACATTGCCATTCGGGATTCAAAACCAAATTGACAGGACTTTTAATTCGATGCAGTAAAATGACATTTCGTATTTTACTTGACTACTCCTCTCATATTTCAGCAAAATAATATAAAATAAGAGAGTTGACTTTCAACACAAAATTATATTTATGTGTGAAATACATTGGATTGTATTGTTTAGTTTATTTAATTTACCAAATGACAGTTTATAACTTCATTTTACTGCATCCAATTAAAAGTCGAAGATTTAAATAAATCTAGAAATGTGGGGTAATACCTAACCAACAATTCGCCAAGTAGTGGAAATCCAACAGAAAAAATGCTGTCTTGTATTTATTTGTCTTGTCTTTGATTTCGCAATGGCTTAGCCTTGTTGAAAAATTAATCATTATACATAAATACTATTATTATTTATTATAAAGAATAAGAAAATATTTTATAAAAAAAACAACTGCCCTTTGAAAAACGCTACTTAAACAACATAGTTGCCAATAAATAGTCAAATTATAGTTTAATATTTACAATTAACCACTAAGTTAGCCAAGCCAAAATTATTATAGCACCAAAATACGTGTTCCATTAATGGTACTGACAGAAAAGTTTCATAATTATCATATAAATATTATGTTATGTCTTACATTTTACACATCCTGGCATACAGTATGTCTCTAACGCTATTGTTTAAAATAATTTACTCATATTACACTCGCCTGTGGTACCTATGTGAATTATTATTCTATTAAAATGTAAAATGGTAATTTTTTTTTTTCGAAAAGTCTCTTGACTAGAGATACGATCTTATCTAGAAATGAAATACCACATAATCATAAACAACTAACGGTCTACAACTTAACAGCACTCTGAAAGGAATTATATATGTATCAAAGAAAACATCATATTTACACGTTTGAGCTTTGCCAAAATATAAAACAGTCGCTTCCAAAAGTGAAATCTCATTTCACGTTTCTATAATCTATGCCCGGGGCTTTACCGGGTCGAATTGAAGTGGTGTAACATTCTCCACCACTAGAACAATAAAAAATCGAAAATTTTATTCGATAAATTTAGTCGATTGTGATTCAATATACATTTTTATACAGCCCCGTTATTCATAACCATTATTTAATAATTTAAAAAAAAAACGTAGTCGATTAAATCGGTTGTGAATAAGAGGGTAGTTTTAACATCTAACGATCACATGAACGATGATCACATTACGTCGAAATTAAGGCGTCTAAAACAGCTAAGTAAATCACAAGTTGCATTTTGCAACGACAAAAGTTTTTACGTATCACGTACAAAAAAAGTTGCGCGTACCTACTCGCAAAAAATGCACTCGTACTGGCAAAGGCTATGAGAAACTTCACAGATTGTTTTTTTATCATTAAATAAAACAAAAAATTAAAAAAAAAAAGAAAATGCTACAAACGCTGTTTCAGCGTAAAACATTTCATATTGTGATGAGAGTGTGGCTAAAATATTATGCCGAAGATCAATTACAACCAACTTTTTTTTTTCTCAAAATATATCAGTAAAAATTCTATATATAATAGAATATAGACAGAAAATCATTACTTAATAGATTTATATACAGGCAGTGATTAAGCACACTGTTCCTCTTTTCTTCTTTTTCAATTATATTATTGCTCCAAAGTACAGACTCGAAATTAGGGTAGTCCTTGAAAGCTTACGATTTCTTATTTTAGCCAAATATCTTTTTATATACAATGAGGTAGAACACGGGCTATATTAACCCTCGATTAATATTATGACAGCTTTGTAATAAACGTATTAATATTCTAAGCGATTTTTACTCTAAGTTTTGTATAGGGCTTTCACGTTCTTAGGCCGACCCGCATTTCTTTTAGAAAATTTTGCCATCATGTGCCTATTTTTTATGAATGAATTTATTTATAGCTTAATATAAAACGTAACAACTATATGTTTGCAGTTAATTGCAGTCGAATTTTATCGATAACGCTACTTAAGAGGCGTGCAACGAGTGTGCCCGCGAAATTCAAATTTGTCGTAGTTTTTTTTTCAATTCGTAAGCTAATAAGACATAACAGGCTTATGACATTAAAATGCCAGTATCATTTTCACGTGTTCTTTAAAAATATTTGCTTGAAAGTGTCCATTCCAGTTAAAGAAATTCGTTCAAGATTTGCGAGTTTCATTTTTCAGCAAAGATTTTGATATAAACATGTAAGGATGATTTCTGTCATTCTCACAATTTGACTGCCATTGGCATATTATTATGTCAAATCAGCTTACTAATTGCAAAAAACCACGAAAATTTTGAATTTCGCGGGCAGACTAGTTGATTTCGCGGGTAGTTTTGTTGCGAAATTTCAGTTTTATATTAAACTTTAGTTCATCACAAAGAGGAGTTGAACGTGGGTTAAACCCAGAAGTAAGTATGATTGTTGGTCCAATCTATGCACAAGGTAAGTGGATTACGGAAAATCTATCTATTATTTTAATGTTATTTGGTATAACTGAGGTTTTTATACAGAGTTATTTCATACTAACTTACTATGGATTATCTATGGGTATTTAAATCGAGTCGTGGTATTCTGAATTCTAAATGGTAACAAGAAAATAAAAAAGAGGGTAGTTGAACATGATAGGATAGGTACGTTTAAAACTTAAAAATAACCCTGTATAAATAATCCTTACGGTTTTAAGATTTAAAACTATTTTATATATTATATATTACGTGAGTATTATGTATTATTGAAAAGCAGAGATGAGGTTATACAAAACAAAGGTAACAGCAGTACCTACCTTCAGAATGGCACATATTACAAAAGACTACACGATCAACTGTAAATTATGTAGAAAAAAAAAACTTATAAAATCAATAGTGTACTTCAGTGATTATGTACATCGTTTCCCTGGCTGCCCCAGCAGCGTAACGTAATTTCAACATCACCATTTGACATCTGTCAATCTGATCAAATCATAGACAATAGAGCTTTATAAAACCATATCGCACCAACAGCTGTCACAGTTTAACAATAATTTAAATATCAAAGATTTGAAAAATGTTATTTTTTTCTTCACTCGCGATGGGCGACGGCTCGTATCCGATCGTCTATTTTCACCATTTGTACTCTGAAGACGCAATGTCCTAGCGTTCAACACTCTCACTCGAATCGTAACCGGACGATCACTCGCGTAGGTCAACACGGCGGCCGCTCGGGATCCTCCGTCGGAGACGAGCTCGGTTCGCGCTTCGCCTCTATCTTCTCTTCTAACTCTCGCTCCCGCCGCTCTATCTCCCTCTCTCTCTCCCTGAGGTTCGCTTCCCGTCGCGCCAATTCCTCTTCTCTTTCGTTCAGCTGCCGTTCTCTTTCTGATAGCCTCGCTTCCGCGTCGAGCAGCCGCGCCGTGAGCTCGGGGTCCGAGGGCGGCGGCGACGTAGAGGAAGTGACGTCGTCCACGGGCGGTGTTAGAGGTTTTAAAGCTACGTTCGGTTGGAAGTCTTGCTCGAACCTGGTGCAGTCGGCCACGCGGACGACTCTCTCCGGGTGCTGCAACTCCGGCTCCCTCTTCCCCCACGGCCTGAACGCCGGCACGGTCCTGTACCGCAGGTGCGCGTAGGGGTCGAGGTATATCGCATAGCCGTAGTCTTCGCTCCTCGCTTTCTTCGGAGGCGACTCCGCGGGCTCGGGCTTGCACACAACCGTCTCCACCACCTGGAATTGAGAAAGGAGAACTTGAGAAAAGAGAGAGTTTTTATAAATAATGGGTATTTTCATTAAGGGATTACAAAAACCGATGGGAACGACCCCCATTTCGATACCTCATCATTATCATCAACAACCCCTTTTTTATATCCCACGGCTGGAAACAGGTCTCCTCTCAGAAGGCTATGGTTAAAAAGAAAAAGAAAAGAACCAAGACAGAATATGTAGGTATCTATAGTAAGGGTAATGTTCTCACGATGTGCCAGTTTTCATATTGATTCAAACATACCTAGATAAATGAGCTATTCGGAGGACGGCGATGTATTTAATTACTATAGGTTATGGGCCTAATTTACTTAGGCCATTGTCCTATGAATGCTTCGCCATTAAAATGAGAAAAAAATCCTAGAATCTAGCCATACGAGAGCGCAATAACACAGAATCACGCCCGGCTTACGTAATGCAGGTAGGCCGCTTCTACCCTCCGCTCCGGGTAGAATGGGCCGGGGGGATTGGCGCGTCATTGTGAGTCTCAGATGAGGCCGGGTAGGATGGGGTAGTGTCAGCCGGGTGCCGGGTGGGCTATGTAGGTCGCCAGGGTGCAGACGACCCCCAGACGCGCCCCACCCTCCCCTGCAGTGACGCGGACGCTCGCTAAGCAAACTCCCGGTGTGCCCAGCCTACCCCAGCCTGCCCTGGCCGAGGTAGAGGCGTTTGGGAGGCAGAGCACGTTCCAGACGGCGCGCTTAAGAATACGGTCTTTAGTTTTACTTGACGCGAAAACGGTACACGTGTCAAATGTCACTCTAATATGAAGGCAAAAGTTGATATGCGTGTGTATCTTTGTTATCCCTTCACGCTGCAACCACTGAACCGATTAGGTTGGAGCCTTGACAACAACATATATTATACTCTACATTACATACTTAAGAGTAGGCCTTTTGTACACCGCAGACGTGACAGGGAAGTAAGTAACTGAGAAAGAACTGTCGGCGTAGCATTCAGCAGCAGGCGTCATACATTTAATATGACCGGACAGCAAGGATCCATTTTATTACGGAAAAATCCATCCCACCAAAAACATTTTCATGTAAAATGTTGGCCAAGACGAGAGAGTATAATTATGGCTCACACTGTCAAAAACTTACAAATCGCATGTAGAGCAAGACTTCTAACCTACACGCTCTAAATCTACAAGCCCTTACTTCACAAACTTTGGTCAAAATGTTGGCTGTTTCGCTACCGTCACAATATGGTCGTAAAGCTGCCTGAGCCAACTGACAATTAATATAGCGTTACTTCGCGACGTATAGAAATGGAATGAAATTCAGCCTGAACCATAGCATTACTTCGCGAAGTATAGAAATGGAACGAAATCCAGCCCGAGCCATCTGACAATTATTATAGCGTTACTTCGCGACGTATAGAAATGGAATGAAATTTAGCCTGAGCCAACTGTACTTCGCGAAGTATAGAAATGAAACGAAATTTAGCCTGAGCCAACTGACAATTAATATAGCGTTACTTCACGAATTCGCGAAGTATAGAAATGGAACAAAATTCAGCCAGAGCCAACTGACAACTAACATATAGCGTTACTTCGCGACGTATAGAAATGTAACGAAATTCAGCCCGAGCCAACTGACAATTAACATATAGCGTTACTTCGCGACGTATAGAAATGGAACGAAATTCAAAAAATGTACCTACGCAAATTGACGTTCTGTGAAGCTCAGCTGAGCGTCTCTAAACGTTAATCATACAGAACTCTGCACTGCTGATTGTGAATTTAAACCCTCACTGGCCTCACTCAGACACGCAAAAAAGTCATTAAAATCTGTCGGGTCGAAAGAAAATAATAATTAATAATTTCCCGAACATATTTAATTATATTATAATATGAATCTGGAGACACAGTAGTGTCCCCGCGTAAACGAGCCATTAATAGTTTCTTCGTTACTTTTCTTGACACATTCCCATAATTTCAACTTGGGTAATAGATGAAAATCAAGGAAGAGAAGAAAAAGGATGCACTTTATAGAACCGATAGTACGGAATACCTACTAGTACCTGACGGTACAGAAGGCTCACTCGGCAAGATGATTTTAAAAAATAAGGACTCTAGCGTTGACACAAAAAGTGCAATTCAGTTCGCAATAGCGCCTGGTTACGCCTCCGAAAAGAACTCCTCTTTCTATAGCGTAACTTTATCGCAATCGACGTACTAGGGCTACCTCGTCATCGGGCCCACGCAGCGCGTGAAATAGACTGTACCCGAACTAACGCGAGCAAAGTATACGGCGCGTGGCAGCCGTCTGAAATTAGTACGTCGAGACGCCTACCTGTAATTTCACGATCACGTGATAAGTGGACCTGGCCTGCTGATAGACAGAAATATTTGGATAGCGAATTATGGGAAGAATTATACTGAAATAGGGAAAAGATATACCCATTGATAGCTAAACCTCCACCCACAAGAGCAAAGCTTAAAAGAGATCCGCCATGTTGGATTCCCAATTACGTCATAACTCATACCCTTAGAAGTCATTGCCCTATATTTGATACGTGTGCAAAGCTTTTTCTCGTGTAAAAATATACCTAAGTAGGAAGTCAATGCGTAATATGATATTACATGGCGTTATATATTTCTGGCGCTGCGTGGTAAAATTAAACGCAAGTCGCAAGACGACGTGGAATAGACAAAACAGCTTCAGCGTCCATTACCGAACGACTGGCGGATTATAAAACATTTCGCAGGGCTGGCACTTTTAATAATAAGCTTTTAATCAATAAAAATTTGGAATTAAAAAATATATATAAATATTAAATATATATCAACACTCGTTCTTTGATGGCTAATGGCAATGGGTGGAAATTGCTAAAAACCCCATTACCTTACTAGAGAGATAATGGACATATTAAGGTGATTTATTGAATTTTTTTGTCTTTGTCACTCTCACGGATACGTTGATGGGTGCGACATGCAGCGTCGCGGAAGAATATGTCAGAAATACGACCTTTTACCTAATTACTCAAAAACTAAGCCAGTTATCAAAAATCTGTTTCTCAACGTTTTTAGATATAATTATTACCGACACATGAAAACAAAAATTACAATTACATCCATTTCAGTTTCTGATAAAAACGAGAAACACTAAGATTGTCGAGCAACTTTTGGGAGAACTCTCTATCGAGGAAATTTTATCCAATCGTGTTTCTGCTTCTCAACGATTTTAGATTAAAGACCCTGACGCCAGACCATGACGTGTAAATTTAAAAGTCATCGTCTTTATAGTTTTTAAACAAAACTTCACTAAAGATCGCGTAAATACGGCTTCTACGCCGTTAAGTCCATACGGAGCTTATGTCAAACCATATTTGTTATACGATTTTCGTTTCATTCTACTCGTATACATTGTAGAAAATTTAAATGGTTGCAGTTAGATTGCTTGATCCGAATCAGTCACGGGTTTTTTCTGTCTGTATCTAGTTTAACTCTGTTTGTCCTGAGTGAAAATTAGATTTCGAGACCATTAAAGGCCCCACGGATCTTGTAAATATTAAACGTTACATCTTTTTTTTTACTTTTTTCATTTATACTACTTATATTTGTTACTGTTTCAAAATAATAATATTACAATCGGAGCTATGTGGCCCAGTTTTTTGCCATTTCAGGCGGCTTGTTGAACTTATTACTGAGAGAGATAGATAGAGAGGTGATCAAAAATTTGTTTTCGTGGCGCGCTCCTTAGCTTTTCTGGCAACCCTAGGAAAGCCATCAATGAGCATGTTTGTTTTGACAGTGCGCGGAATGGCGCGAATTCCCGCCGGCCGCCATGTTGTATTTACGGCGCTCCTGCAAGTCGTCGGTTACTTAATTAAAAGCTTGTTGATTTCGTGCGTTACGCGATTACCGCGCCAGACGTTCACAAGCGTGTGTGGATGTGCCAACAAATCGGCCGTTCTAAGCTTCGGTCGGGTCGTATAATATCCTATATTGCATTTATAGTATATTATACCTTTTAGCTATCCCCTACCTGTTTTAAAGCAAAGTATAGCCAAGGAAAAGAAAGGAGGAATGAGGCAAGGCCATTTTATGTCATCAGTGTCGTTAGTATAAAATTATAATCAACGAATATATAATATTACTAACGTAAAGAAGGGACAGTTTTCTCAGATTGTGCTTGACAAATGAAAAAAGTCATATGGGCAAGGAACGGTAATTAATTATTTTTGCAGTGATTTTTATAAGTATCCCATTATAATATCCTATTGTCTAATGAATATGAATTATATGAAAGATTGTTTGTGGGTTTGGAATTTTGGATGTTTGTAACTCTTTAATGCCGCAACTAGGTATGTACTGTACCGATTTGGCTGCAAATTGGATGATGATAAGATAAGATAAGAATGAAGATGGGTATAAGTTAGGGAATTGGGATACAGCCCGAATTTTAGTTCGGTTTCGTCATATCGTGTAAATGCCATACAAAGTAATCGCAAATGTACCTATAACGAAATCTAAATATAATGAAATCTTAGCATTATTGTATCTTGTTCTAACCCACCCTGCAGGGTAGCCTCCGAATACGTACTAAGCTGGTCTAGGTGGAACCAAGATTGTTAGATTGGTACATCCAGATATGTGTATAAATAAGCTTGTAGGTTTCGACATTGTTAAAAGATTGGTTGCGAGGCTCAGTTCGAAATTGGTGAATCCAAAGACATTTTTACTAATAGCTTGTAGGTTTCTATTTCTTTATTGTTATTAGTGATAGTCTTCGTTTGACTACAATCATGCATGATGGAAAAAAATTATAAGGTCTAGGGACCCAGGTTGGAACGCGCTTGCTTAGAAATTGCCTATTTCGGTACTCTTCTCTTGCAGGCACCCAGATTATATATTTGGCTGATAACACGAAATCTGGAAGGGTGTTCCACACCTTAGCGGTTCGTATAAACGTGGAAGATAAATGTAACGTTTGAGTTTCCCGGATAAGCACCACATAAGGATGCCACAGAAAGTATTAGTTGTAAAGTTGGCAGATCTAAAGACGTGTAACAGCCTGTAGCTATCGTTCATTAGTGGCTCACGGGGCAGACGTGTTTGTTTAAAGTGGCAATTCTTCAATGGACGGCTGTAGTTTGTTTGAGCCAGCTTGTTTTATCGCTATCAAGTCCGAACCGCGTTTTACGGAGTTCATTGGGTTAATGAAACGATAAAGAAGGATTGGTAGTTGGTACCGACGACCCGCCTCTCTGTCAATTGTAAGTTGTAACCAAGTTGTAACTATTTAGGTGCTTTCTAATCGATCGGTTCGAGCATAGTTCCAGTAGGTATTTGCTGCGAGTACTTCGAGGGGATGAGTATCATCCGGGCGGGAAAAATCAAATTTTATTTAGTTTTTCGGTTATAGTGGGCTAATTATAAATCGAAGGCTAAAGACAATGAGTTTTGCGAGCACAACATTTATGCATTTATTTTATAAAAACTCTGCTTAACACAAAGACTTACCTACATAGAAGTCTTTGGCTCAACATTACTCATTTACTTCATATTGGTTCCCGATAGCTCGAAATCTGGGAAACTGCAAAAAATTATATTTCGGAAATCAATATGAGATGAGTAGGAACTTTTGAGCAAAGTTTTTGTTAAAAAAATGTAGATGCATAAATAGTAGGCCCGCTAAATGCATTTCCATAAATCTCCAATGTGTAGTTAGTCTAATATTGGCGAAAAACTAAATAAAAATTGAATTTCGCGGGCTTTTTGTATACCTGCGAATTGCCAGTATTGCCGCCATTATTATAATAATATCAAAAATCAAAAACTACTGGATCGACAAATTTCTAATTTCAGGGACTTTTATACAGGGCCTAGCGGAATAAATTATCTGCATACTTAACACATTACATTTTTAACGTAACACGTAGTTTAGTGGAATTTTAACAATGTGGGTATATCATAAACTAAAATACCCATCAAAATACCCGAGTAGGTGCGTACAAACGTACAAATAAGGATATCTTATATTTAGATTATATCTTGAAAACACTTAGACAAACAACGTCTAAGTATCGTCTGTAAAGCGATAACTTTTGACAACGCCATCCTATCAGCTGTTTTGCGCGCCCTATCGCCGGCTTATCAGTTATCACTTATCAACGATTAGGATCACCTTGAACGTTTTTGCGCAAATTAAAATAATACAAAAATAACTTCCATATTTTTGTGAACATTGTGTTACAAAAGAGTAAACATTAATTAATGTGTTATCATTTAAATGTTTATCAGATGACATAGTACATACATATTATAAATTATTAGCTCAATGTTAGATACCTACGTACTAATTTGCGCATTTATGCACAAAGTTGTTCGTAATCTTAATCTTAGCGTAGCGTATTTCGTCATTGATCGTAATGAATTAAGGTGGGTGGGTATCATCCGGGCGCGAAAATTCAAATCTTTCGGGAACCAATAAATATAGCGAGTTGTGAGCAAGTTTTTTGATTAACAACATGTAGATTGTAGATGCATAAAATGATAAAAGTCATGTTCGCAAAACTCATTGCCATAAGCCTCCCGTAGCGAAACGTACCGTATAGCAAGATTCTCATGGTTTTCTTTATTAGTATGGAACCCTCGGTGAGCGAGTCCGACTCGCACTTGGCCGGATTTATTTGACGCTTGGAATGTTATCTTTGAGACCATGCACTTTTGTATCACCACTTGCAGATATATTAAGTAATCTTAAGCTTAGATAGTGTAAAGGATATGGAAAGATAAAGCAAAGAGAAAGTCATTTCCAATAAAAGTACTCTATAATCATAGAGATCCTAACGACAACGTTTATAAATCTATGTCTATAATATTAAATCTGATCTTCATTTTCTGATTTTGATTTTTGCCCCGTAAATAGAACACAATTAAGGCAAAATCAACGACTCTGCCCGCTAAATTCAAAATTTTCATGGATTTTTGCAATTTGTACAATAATTACACATAATAGTTTAGTGGCAGTCAATTTGCGGGAATGGCAGTATCATCTTTACATGTTAATATCAAAAACTTTCCTAGGATAGACATTTTTATATGTCTATCTTAGGAATTTAGGTCGAGTATCGAGTTTTAAGTGAGTAACTCGCGAATCTCGAACTAATTTCTTTTAACTCGACACTTTCAAGCAGAGATTTTTATATAAACACGTGAAGAAGATACTTAGATTCCCGCAATTTGACTGCTATAAGCATATTGTGTCTTATTAGCTAAAAAATCGCGAAAAACCACAAAAAAAATTGAATTTCGCGGGCACACCCGTGGCATGCTCCTTAAGTTATAGACAAATGAACGTACATAAATATTAAAATATTCTTCATAAGGCAAGTTGAGTTGGTATTACATTAGTTCCGTCTAGTTTTGCGACGTTAGATACTGTTATCTTTATTCAAATAATAACGAGGACAGACGATAAATTAAAAAAAGTTGATAATACTTGTACTTGCAATAATTAAAAGGGAAGCAGCAAAGATAAAATTTGATTCCATAATTAATTATTAGAATCCATTAAGCCCACGTATTATTAGTTCCTCATCTTGATTCCTGAGTCCTGACGTGTATCTTTGTTATTGTACTGTAATGTGACCAGCTACCACCAGAGACCAGCTTTCATCCACGTTTCTGATACGTACCGCTAAGGTGTGGAACACCCTTCCAGCTTCTGTGTTCCCAGCCAAGTACAACCTGGGTGCCTTCAAGAGAAGAGTGAATAGGCATTTTCTAGGCAAGCGCGCTCCTTCCTAGACCTCATCATTTCTGTCTATCAGATATGATTGTAGTCAAGCGCAAGCCTATCTATAAAAAAAAAAAAAAAAAAAAGCTACAGTGCCCTTTAAAAACGCAATTTAATCCGCGAAGACGCGCCTCACTCTGTCAAAATCGCTTGTTTCATTCGATTCATATTAGGGCATGCAGAACCGGTTCCGGTTCTGAGTTTCTAAAACCCGGTTCTGAACCGAGCTTAGAACCGGGTACCCGGTTTTACCCGGTTCTTGGTAAAATTGTTTTATTATTTTATTTAATAGCAATTTTTTAAGAATTTCCTACAAAAGGGGCGATTTCGATTTGTAGTAAAATCGTGAAAGGTCAGCGATAAAGGAAATGTGCACATGGTTGATTGGCAAGTTAGCGTTTTTGTTTTTCTACTTAGCATTTAGTGCCCCGCAATTATAGACTGTAGAGAAATTTATTCTAACAAAGGCAAGTTCTTTGCAGGATACATTCAAAAAGGTAAAGTTCTTTCCATGTAACTGCAGTGTGTAAAGTGTGCGAGGGAAATTGTAGTGTTTGCAGTTTGGTTTGAGTGAACTGGAAAATTAGAACTAAGATATAAATAATGACAACTAAACCTAAAATTAGATCCAAGTAGAACTTTTAGTACCAGGGTACCATGAATGCAGGAAAGCGCAGCTCACTCGGTCGGTAGGACAGTCGGTCGGTCGGTCGATAGGTCGATCGGTCGGTCACTCGGTCGGTCTGTCAATCGATCGTTCGATCGGTCGGTCGGTAGGTCGGTCGGTCGGTCGGACGGTCGGTCGGTAGGTCTATCGGTCGGTCGGTCGGTCGGTCGGTCGGTCGGTCGGTCGGTAGGTCGGTCTGTCTGTCGATCGGTCGCTCGGTCGATCGGTCGATCGGTCGGTTGGTCGGTGGGTAGGTCGATCGGTTGGTCGATCGGTCTGTCGATCGGTCGATCGATCGGTTGGTTGATCGGTCGGTCAATATGTCGGTCGATCAGTCGGTCGATCGGTCGGTAGATCGGTGGGTCGATCAGTCGATCGATCGGTTTTTTGATCGGTTGGTCGATATGTCGGTCGGTCGGTCGGTAGATCGATGGGTCGATCACTCGATCGATCAGATGGTTGATCGGTCTGTCGATCGGTTGGTCGATATGTCGGTCGATCCGTCGGTCGATCAGTCGGTCGATCGGTCGGTAGATCGGTGGGTCGATTAGTCGATCGATCGGTTGGTTGATCGGTTGGTCGATCAGTCCATCGATCGTTTGATCGGTTGGTCGATCGGTCGGTCGGTCGATCAGTCTATCGGTCGATCGATCGGATGGTTGATCGGACGGTCGGTCAGTCAGTCGGTAGGTCGGTCTGTCTGTCGATCGGTCGGTCGATTGGTCGCTCGGTCGATCGGTCGGTTGGTGGGTGGGTAGGTAGATCGGTTGGTATACCAGTCTGTCGATCGGTCGATCGATCGGTTGGTCGATCGATCGGTCGATTGGTCGGTCGATCGGTCGGTCGAACAGTGTCAATCGGTCGGTCGATCGTTCGGTAGATCAGTCGATTGATCGGTTGGTTGATCGGTTGGTCGATCAGTCCATCGATCGTTCGATCGGTCGGTCGGTCGGACGATCGTTCTATCGGTCGATCGATCGGATAGAACGATCATCCAACCGAACGATCGACCGACCAACCGACCGACCTACCGACCGACCGATCGAACGATCGATGGACCGACCAATCGACTGACTGACCGATCGAACGACTGATCAAACGACCGATAATAGTCCGATCGACCGAACGATGAACCAACCGACCGACCGACCGATCAAACGACCGATCGACCAACCGACCGAACGATCGATGGACCGATCGACCGACCGACCTATGTTCCAAATTTCAGCCAAATCGGTTCAGTAGTTGCGGCGTGAAGGAGTAAAAAACATACACACACACAAACTTTCGCCTTTATAATATTAGTGTGATTTCTGTGATATCATTAGTTTTTGCCCGCGGCTCCGCCCGCGTCAAACTCGCTTTTTTCACAAATCCTGAGGGAAACGTCATTTTACCGTAATCGTTCCCTATTCCAACCTTTATACATGCTTTCAAGCAAGTTTGCTTGAACAATCTATCTATAGATGTAGCTATAGACTGATCCTAAAAATTTGGTATTTTGAGTATCCCACGGGAACTATGGATTTTTCCGGGATAAAAAGTAGCCTATGTGTTAATCCGGGTTATAAGCTACCTATGTTCCAAATTTCAGCCAAATCGGTTCAGTAGATGCGACGGGAAGGAGTAACAAACATCCAAACTCACAAACATCCAAACTCACAAACTCCCAAACTTTCATATTTATAATATTTATTAGATTAGATTAGATTGCCGTCTTTATATAACGGATCACCGATCAACGATGAAATACGTAATAATTGGATTTTTTTAAAGAACCGGGAGAACCGGGTTATCATTTTCAGAACCGGTTCTATTACGACCTTAAAAAACCCGGGTTTTCAGAACCGGGTAGAACCGGGTGCATGCCCTAATTCGTATAGAGTTTGACAGAGTGGGACGCGTCGTCGTGCATTGAAATATCTATATTGTTTCACGGCAATAGACATACCTACGAGTATAAACTGGACAGGGTGGACGGCACGAAAAAATGTCGCCATTTTATTGGTGTCAAAAACGCTTGTTTTGTCACTTTGTAAGGCGTCGACGTATTTCGCTCAGCAGCCAGTACCCACCTATAGAATTTTGACAGATGGCGCTACTGTTTGCTTGTACGAAAAAGTTTACGTTACGTTCGGATGTCCATATCCTCAGGTTTTTTTATCGTTGTACACGGCAGAAGATTTGACACTGGTGGTACGGTACACATACGGTCGGATTCTGCAAAATCCTATCAACTTGTGAGCGGTGGCATCCTTATGTGGTTGACATCCAACAAACTCGCACGAAACGTATTTTCTTCCACGTTTCTGATACGAACCGCTAAGGTATGGAACGCCCTTCCAGCCTCCGTGTTTCCAGCCAAGTATAATCTGGGTGCCTTCAAGAGAAGAGTGAATAGGCATTTTCTAGGCAAGCGCGCTCCAACCTAGACCTCATCATTGCTTTCCATCAGGCATGATTGTCGTCAAGCGCAAGCCTATCTAAAATAAAAATAAAAAACTAATAAAATAAGGTCGAGACTCGGATTGGCGAAAACATTATTAATAAACGAACAATAAAGTTGTAAGTCGAAGATCAATACAAAATAGTTCGCAGTGTAACACCCACCCATGTAACCAGCAGCGCCGGCTCGATATAAATATCTGTTACGCAAGCCGCCGACGCATCCCACCCCCAGGAAGAAGGGGGCAGACGCGACAGCCACCCTCCGACACCCGCAGGCGACCAAGGTCATCCCACCCACACGACTACCACTCCAACACCAACCTTAACTCCATACATTAGGGTATAAACTCGTTCGATAACAAGTGTTGCCAAATTCCATTTGAAGATGTGACCTATCCATACAAGTGTTTGGTCTAAATTCCTTTGAGTGCCATCATATCGGGTCGCGACGTAGTATTTGGCGTAGTGTACGCGGGACAATCAATGAGAGAGCCGGTTGTATGAATTATGTATGGCCGTGTATGGGACTGCTCATTTAGATGGCTGGCTATAGGAGACATATCCTTTGAGTTATTCTCTGACAATGCCGTGGCTGTCAAAGGAATGAACGTTATACTCCATTGAACGTTTGATATTGAATGTTGTCAGTGAAGTACGAGAAAAGTGAAATCTCCATGTTGTTGACATCCATGATCCAGTACGAAACGTTTCTTTCGAGTTTACTGGATGATGCAATGAACTCAACGAAACATTTCTGATACGAACAGCTAAGGTGTGAACCGTCCTTTCAGACTCCGTGCTACGAACCAAGTACAATCCTGATGACTTAATTCTCTAGGAAAATGTGTACTCGTCAATGCTTTCCGCATCAAACATTATTTTACTCAAGCGCAAGCCTATATAAGCTTTTAATAAAAACCCTAGAAGGAAGTGTAATTGTCAAATAGAGATAAAAGCTAGGGTTCCATGGTGCCTGACGAAACATTAGAAATCTATACAAATATTGTAAAGATGAAGAATTTGTTTGTTTGTTTGTTTGGTTGAACGCGTTAATCTCAGGAACTCAACAGGACCAGGTCCAAATTGAAATAGTCTTTTGTGTTGGATAGTCGATATATCAAGGAAGTCTTTAGGCTAAGAATGTCACGCTATGATCACTGAAAAAAATGTTCCTGTCGTAAGGAAAGCTTCCATAAAGTTAAATTTACGCAAAAATCGTGTATGACGGAATTGTTCTCCTTTAAAAGTTATAAAAAAGTCCGCGACAACCACATGTATATCTTTAAAGGTTGAATTATTATTCTGGGATATGTCAAAACCAAAGACATCTTGTAGTATCCTACAGATGTCTTTGGTGAAAACCAAAATTCATGCGGGTGAGTCTGCAAGCAACAGCTAGTTAGTATATATGTTACCAAAAGGTTCCTTTAAGGCAAGGAAGAGTGTAGGCGAGTGAGAGAATCCAAGTAAACGTAGCCCCTGGGGCTAACCAGAACAAAGACCTATAAATCCTTTAAGTATAATATTAGGTACGTACTTATCATAATGAGAACCCATAAAAGGGCAAGACAAAACCTACATACACGCTGTGCCGACAGCAAAGAAAAAAAAAACCAACGGCCATTCGCCAAACGGCAGCAAACATCGTATTTTACTGCCGCAAATAAAACACGGATTCCTCTACACGATCTTTTCGCGTTTCTCTCGCAAATATCCACAACTCGCACCATTGATATACAAACTACAATAAGTATACAAACTTTAGAACCGTTCTTTTCAGTCAAACCTGCTTTCAGATTTTATTGAAGGGTGAGAATAGAATTTGAATCGTTATGTTAACAATACAACGAAGCGGAATCGTTGTAAAATATTTATTATTTACTTATGTTAAACACTCGCTGCCCGCAGTGCAATAAAATGGGAAAACAAAGCGCCTATTGTGCCCTCGGTCGCACTTACGGCTTTACATCAGGCACACTAGTTTTATGACAAAATATGATTGCTCTAGAAAAGTCTAGACTCTAGAGGCCATGATCTGTGTTTGAGTGATCTGAGGCCATGATCCAGGGAGGAAATAAGGGAAGACGTTTATATGGAAAAAATTGTACTGATACTATCCTCTTAAATTTTAATACAGCTGTGAACCCAAGACTTGTTTAAAAAAACATAAATAAAAAAGAAAACTATATGTATAGGTACCATCAGCGAAAGAACATAATTTAAAATTTGCATCATATAATAAAAGTTTTAACATTTAAATTGAAAAACACTTGATAGCGCTTATTTTGTATAACTTAGATGCTCAAAGAGAAGGTTAAGAGCCAAATATTTCGTGAAAACTCTTCGAAATTTTTTGATGGACTCATAATTTACGCGAACCAACAAAATACAACAAAAAGATTGATTGAAAACGATCAAGTCGAGTATTTTACCGACATTATACAGTGTATCTTTGTTTTCCACAGTATGTATATCAACGTTTTGTAGAAACTGTTTATTCGGAGCGGGGGACATAGTGTTTCCCACACATCTCGTCGGCGATGGCGGTTGAATGGTCTTCTGAGAACTACTAATGGTCAGGCCATGGTAATACGTTTGTGGAAGCGATCTCCACTGGCCGCTGCCTTCAAGCGTACAGTTCAGAAACGAACTCTTACCTACTCTGGTAGACAGTTGAGATCACACATATCCGTTGTTGAGATAATTTTAATAGGGACAAGTAAGACCGACATGAATAGAAGGGAAGTTAGATATATAAACATAGGCTTGTAAATCTATGGACTGCGGGTGTAATACAAAATTCACGAAAAAAGTGTCCCGAGAAAACCTACATAAACGACGGTACATGAGTATTTTTATAAACAAACTAAAACATTGTAATTTATGTCTTAAACCATTACTATACAGCCTAAATTTCAAACACGAGACTGAATTGCGATTGTATGTCTTTTCGCGTTTTGTATGTCATTCGATTCGGACACTTTAGCGCTGACCCTAAATCCTTAGTTTATAAATTATAAATCAATGTATATAAAAGTCTCTTTTTCCAGCAACTATTTTTACTTACGTCTCATGGCTTATGACTTTTAACCGCATGAAAAAAACTGTTTAAGCATTATATTTTACCTCACTCTCTGGTGTTGTGTAGGCTGTATACTCGAAGGATGTAGCTAATAAAGGTGATATTTACCTGTAACAAGAAATACGGATTTTAATATCACACAGCACACTTCAAAGTTGCAAGCTAATATATAAAATACACGCTGATTGTGTATTTTATAAATACAAAGCATTATGCCGTCAAATTAAAAGTTCATAAAATACTTTTTTTCCGCCTCTTCTCTTGAAGGCATTCAGATTGTACTTGACTGGGAACACGGAGGATGGAAGGGCGTTACACATCTTTGCGGTTCGTATCAGAAACGCAGGAGATTATAACGTTTCGTGAGAGTTTGTTGGATGTAAAATAGATAAGCTGACAACATTAGAATGTTAATGTTTGGCGAAATGCCTGGTGAAATAAAGACCGGACCGAATCTGCTTGTTTCCCCACTGTCCGCTTACTATACAGTGGTAATCGGCCACTGGCTTGAAACACAAGAGGAGCGGTATACACCGAAGCAATCATTAGAGAGATTACAAGGTTTAAACTTGTAATGAGACGCGAACCCGTGTCTTACGTGGAAATTATACCTTAACCTACAATTTGAGGTTAGGTACATTATTTGCTTGGTTTTATCTTGTAAAGTAATTTATTTGAGGATTGGTGAAAATTGTCGGCAAAATTAAAATTGTATAGGTAGGTATTTAGTTTTTTGCAAATACTTCATACATTGTAGGTTTACAATACTTTTTACTACATGCCTGGTTACACAAGTCATTTTCAGATATAATAGAATTGTTAGTTGTCTCTGCATCATCTCATATTTCTCTTCCTCCAAAATCCCTATTTTATGCCCCACAGTTGGATAGGGTAACCATATTTCAGGATTTTTGGACTCTATTCAGCGGCCGGCCAGATTTTGCAAATCTCAAAAAAATTTCAATAAAATACAGCATGCGTTTCAAAGATATCGAGCAAAATCTAAATATGTATGAAAAAGGTATTGAGCTATAATAATATGTAACATACCTATACTATACTACTAAATTGGTCTACATTTTTGAATTTCGTTAGAGAGACCGCAAAGCGAATTAGAATTTCGGCGCGATGCTGCGTAGAAACCTTACAGTAGAGTTATTTCAGAGTTATATTACCGAGAGTTAACTCACTCGTTCCAAATTAGTAAGATTGATTTTCGGGTACATCATCACTTACCATCTGGTGAGATTACAGTCAAGTACTTACTTTTTTAGTGTAAAAATCGCGATCCTAAAAAACGCATAGGTAGATCTCCTAGATAGCGTATAGCTATAAATAACAGTTTATAATATTTAATATTAAAACTGAGTAGTTTATTGTATTTATTTATTTTGGTACCACCCACCACATCTCCAAATATTCCTTTACAATGTAAAGGAATATTTAAAACTGGAGACGCGGTTGTAAAGTTTACTACATGGGTTGCCTGGAAAAAATCACTATGGATCGATAGGGCCGCCAAATTATACTCCTAAGTGCATTTGTAGTTTGTGTTTTGTTTTTTAAATTTGTATTCTGTGGTTTACTATAAAGAGTTTTATCATCTATCTGTCTCCTAGGATTGCCCTGTGAAGTGCCCGTCACCCGACCAAGAGAACAATCTCGCTATATCTAAGAGAAAGCAAACAATTTCACTTAGTACACTACCTACGCCTGTTCCCTATTTGGCAAGACCGTGGGCACTTGGACAATTACACTCCTCATATAGATCTTAACTTCTGACCAAAGGATCTTTTATCTGTGGATCGCCCATTTAAACCGAGTGAAAAGGCTTTTTCCTTCATATTCTAGGTGTATCACAATTCACAGACTCTTGCGCAGAGCCAGATTGGAGGAGGACGAAACAGAACCAATTTGGCGGAAATTTTGACGACCTCCGTGGCGCAGGGGACGCACACTCGGATTCGAGTGGGAGGTCGCGGGTTCGATTCCCGCCACGGGCCACTTTGGAATTTTATAATTTCTAAATTGGCTCAGGTCTGGTCTGGTGGGAGGCTTTGGCCGTGGCTAGTTGCCACCCTACCAGCAAAGACGTACCGCCAAGCCATTTAGCGTTCCGGTACGATGCTGTGTAGAAACCGTTGGGGTGACTTAACTTACTTTACAAGTTAGTACGCTAACATCTTCGGCTGCATCATCACTTACCATCAGGTGTGATCGCAGTCAAGTACTAACTTGTATAGCGTAAAAAAAAATTTGGAATGGAGATAGATTATATCCTGTTTTAACACATAGGCTACTCTTTATCCCAGAAAAATCCATAGTTCCCGCAGGATTTGTGAAAAACATAAATCCATCTGTGCGAAAATATGGGCGTCTGCTGGTATTAAACAAATTGCTCGTGAAAATATTGAATAAAGGGAAGGTCAAAGTTCACCTGAAGGACACGCGCGTGCAAACTGAAATGATTACCCATTGACTTATTATACTCTAGACGGGGCGAACCGCGCGAAAAAATGTCGCCAGTTTATGGGAGCAAACCCCCCTCCGGCGTCAGTAGTAAGCTGTAAGCCTACGCAGTATTTCGCAGGAGTTTCGACACATGGCTCCACATTTTCTTGTATGAAGAAGGTTTACGTAAAATGTTCGGATGGGCCTATCTTGACTATTATTATCAATGTGATTACCGAAAACTTTCAGCGAACAAATTTCGTTTCGCGCAACTGTAATTTAGTTGGGCTCGCTTTTAACGAAATTGGATTTTTTGCGTTGCCAGAATATAATATTATCATATTGAAAATATACATAGTACGCTCGGGAAAATTATTTAATGCCCTTTACCTGAAAGCTTTTTAATTTGTACATAATATAGATCTGCTCGTTTGAGACCTGGGGGACAACACATCGTCATTCAGCAGGGCGATCGGCTAAAAATGTTTATTATTATTATTAGCCCAGTTGTAGTATGGCATAACTACAACTCGTCCCATTTTCGGGCAAAGGCCTCCCCTAGTCTCTTCCAAGTTTTGATGTTGTTGGTATTTCTGTGCCACAAAGGGCCTGCGAACTCTACAATGTCGTCTCTCCACGAGTGTTGACCAATCGCAACGCTTGAAAAATCATGTTTTGACATTGATACGGTTCTTTAATGATTGATACATTTTTAGCCGATTGGATCGCTGGATCGCCGAAAACTCCCAATGATATCAAATTGTTGGAAATCTATCGAATTTTCAGTCATTGTTAATTATTTCTTTCTAACTATAATATATGTAACCTAATCCACTTTGATAATAATCTGTACTGTACTGTCACTGTACTGTTATGTTTGAACTGTGCGTTGGCCGTTGAGCAATTTTTAGCTAATATATTAATTACTCTATGTTTATCTTCATACTCGTATTTGAAAATAAATCTGTGCTTCGTTACAAAAAGTACTTTTGGGTCTATAAACTCAATGTTCTTAAAGTTTTTTTTCTCCGAACATCTGACTCGCACTTGGCAGGGCAGGACTTTACTTGACTTTACGATTTCGCATTGTAAAGTCAACATCTCCTGAGGATGTCCCGGTGTCGGGACGAAACGACGTGCGTCGAAGAAAGTGTTATAAAATTGTGTGTGGTGTTTCGTGTGGGTAGTGTTCCTGCATATTGTACCATACATAATCTTTTCAAGTAGCGGATTATATGTCCTGCTCATATACTTGAGATTTACAAAATTCTTTCTACTGTCGTAGAATGTTAATAGAGTTGCTTTGAGTGGCTCACGTAGGTTCAACTTACTCGCTCATTACTTTTTATTGCCCTCTATGGGTACGTGGACGAGGTACGTATATTACTAACTGACCCGGCTAACGTTGGTTTGTCACATAAATTATTTCTCAGTAAGGGGCATTGGCATATAAATCTATGGACCCCGGATGTAATACAAAATTCACGAAAAAAGTCCCCGAAAAAACCTGTATAAACGAGGGTACATGTGTACTTTTATAATTTTTATACATCCTATACATCCTAATTTTGCTTAAGTGCGATTGGAACTCTTTTCACGTTTTGAATTTTTTAGGTTCGGACAATTGACATCTACTCTAGACAGGGCGAACCGCGCGAAAAAATGTCGCCAGTTTATCGGTGTCATTAGTACCAACAGTATAAGGCCACGCGGTAGTTCGCTCAGCGGCCAGCGGCAGCGGCGGCGGGTATTTTGACGGTTGGCGCTACTGTTTACTTGTATGAAAAAGGTTTATCGTTCGGATGCCCATATCTTGAGGTAAGTAATCAGTGGTTCGGACACTTTTCAGCGCTGACCCGCAATCCTTAGTTTATATTTATCAGGAGTATAAAAAATAGTTTTTAGGTAAGTAACTACCCTACACGAAAAATAAAATAAAAATCGGTTAAGTTGTTTCGCAGAATTAGTATTGTTACGAACTCTATACATCTGTGGTTACGAACGACACCATAGAGAATACAAGAGATATACATTCCCCATAGCATTGAAATAGAAACATTTACTTTTCCCCATGACCATGAATAAATGACTAACCGCCCAAGAATGTCACGAATTCTCAGCAAGGGATAGAAAATATTTAGATTTTCCCACTTCCGGTCAGCGTTAGTCAAAACTTTGGTCACCGGCCAATAACCATCAATGGGGTCTTACACTACTTTTGAATTTGATAAAAAATATTACTTTATTATAAACTAGGATAAAAATAATAACGTGCAGTGAAAGAAATATTAAAATCCAACGAAGATTTACAAAGTTACAGGCGTTTAAACTTTGGAGTGGGGGGATCTTCTATCCCTTTCTCGCAAAACGAAAATTTGTATGAAGCCGCACGAAGCTACTATGGCATTGGTACGGTGTGACGTCACAATGTCATGTTGCTATCTCTGTCTAATCACAAATCTTTAAATGCTTATAACTTTTTTGTTATTTGATCGATTTAATTAGTTCTTTCAGTGCACGTCATTATTTTAATTCTACTTTATAATAAAGTAATAAAAAAATTGGAGTCAAATACCCTATTGTTTGATGTGCGCGATTTATTTGCCACTCGGTGTGATATATGAAAACCGGATGTTGTTTGTGAAATATCTATTGTCGGAAATCGATGGAAAATATAACGCATTTAAAAACGGGCAATCAGAAAATCTATATAAATTAAAAGAAACGTTCTGACTCATTCCGTCATTCACCCACTCGCTGAAATTTCTCAATCATAATGTAAACAAGGGATAAGCAGGATCTCTGAGGTTCCGGGTTCGATCCCCGGTCGGGGCAATGTTGAAAAATAACTTTTCTAGATTGTCTCGGGTCTTGGTGTTGTGGTACCTTCGTTGTTTCTGATTTCCTTAACACAAGTGCATAAGCTACTTACTAAGGGATCGGAGCAATGTATGTGATCTTGTCCTCTATATATTTTCGAAAGTCTCACAGATCATCCTCTGGGATTTAAATTTTAAACCCTTTACTTCTGTTGACAAAACTACTGTTTTTTTTATCCACTTGTCCTATTCAAAAAACATCCTCTTGCACAGCGGGCTGATGCTTGTTAATAAAATTGCACATCGTCCAATCATCGCCGGTAACAATAGCAGCGCAACCATCAACAGCCAATCGGTGCCTTCACTCCAAAAGCGATCCAAATTTTAACCAATCAGTGCCGAGTACCAACACGGCTCGACCGATGCAAGCAGTGCCTAAGATGGTAACTTATATATTTTTTTATCAAACTTATTGAGCAGAAAGCAGTGATAGCTCAACGGTTCTGACCTCTGCCTCTCATAAGGAGGTCGCGGGTTCGAATCCTGGGCCCGCACCTCTGACTTTTCCGAGTTATGTGCGTTTTTAGGGAATTAAATATCAGTTGCTTAACTGTGAAGGAAAACAGCGTAAGAAACTTGCATGCCTGAGAGTTCACAAAAAAAAATTCTCGAAGGTGTGTGAAGCCCGCCAACCTGCCAGCGTGGTGGACTATGGCCAAACCCCTCTCAGTCTGAGAGGAGTCAAGTGCCCAGCAGTGGGACATAAAATAAGCAATTTATAATTTAAGCAATTAATTAATATTAAGTGTATTTGTATGGGGGCCATAGTTGCCACAAATAAATAAATAAATAAAATAAAATAAATAAATAAAAAAGGGTTGAGAGATGACTACTGAGCAGGCCCTACTTTGTTTGTGTAATCCCATTTTAGTTGGGCTTGGGTAAATAATTAATTATTTTCCTTAGCGCTTATTTTTTTTTTTTTTTTTTATTTGACCACAGTATAGTTCTTCCGTTTGAAGAACTAAGATGATACATCGCTTTAGCTTTTAGAGATACTCACATTCCCGTTACAAACATAAAGTCTGATCAAAGGAATACTTTGGCGCGGCCGCCACATTTTTTGCGAACCTGCTAAGAAACCTTTAAAATATTCGTATTCGCTACTTCGAAGAAACAATGTTTTGATTCCATTTCTTTTGTCATCTCATTCACTCGAGTAATAGGGTTGCTAGCTTTTTCCCAACCCAACTAATAATGTTGGAAAATATTTCGGAAATATGACTACGATAATTGTATTTTTAAGTATGTTAATTAATTTAATGACCTATTTTTTAACGTGTGATAACAAATAACGCCAAAATTCCTTAAGTACATCATTTTGAATTAAGAGCTCTAACACAGCTGGTCCGATAATAATAGTGACGAACCACCGCAAGAAAACCGGCTTTCAAATGAAAAAACCGCATCGAAATCTGAACATCCGTTTGAGAACTACGATGCCACAGACAGACACACACAGAGACAGACAGACATTAACATCAAACTTCTAACCCGTCTTTTTGCGTCGGGGCAAGCCATGTTCACTAATCACGTGACCCAGCAAGCTACAGTAGCCGTCTCGACGTACTAATTTCTGAAGGCAGCCGCGCGTCAGCTAGGTTGCACGCGTTAGTTCTTGTACGGTCTATTTAACGCGCTGCGTGCGCCCAATAACGAGGCAACCTTAGTACGTCGAAAGGGGTACAGTTACGCGATAGAAAGATACCACAACCTAGAAAGAGCCAGGCGCTATTGTAAACTGTGTAGTATCCGCGCTAGAGTAGCTTTTTAGGTTTCCATACCAATTTGGTAAAAATGGAACCCTTATGGTGAGACTTTCTCCGTCCGTCCGTCCGTCTGTCACACTCGATTATTTCAGTAACTATCAAAGCTATCGACTTGAAATTTGGAATAGTTTTAGGTAAAGTGACCCAACGCCATTGCAATCATAAAACATTGAAAATTGTTTTTATTTTTATTTAAAAAGGGGGGAAAACCGGGGATTCGAATTTTCAAAATGTGATAAAAATATTGAGTGGGGTATCATATGAAAGGGCGTTACTTGTGTAGGCTACAACCGATTTTTATTTATTTTTATGCCTGATAGTTTTCGATTTATTGGGCAAACTGTCGAAAAAATACCGTTCCCCCCCCGCCCCTTATCTCCGAAGTTTACCTAAAAATCTGAAATAATTATGATTAATAGAAGTTAACGTATATTTTACAGGAAAAATAAAATCAACTCTCTAACTATTATACTTTTTTTGATAATAACAGAAAACCACCAAAAACAAAGTTAGGTTTGCGGTTCGCCAAGAAAAGTACCTACATGTAAATTATACTCGTAAATTCATGAACAAAAGTGATTCTTTCAATGTTTTACTTCTTTTATGGTATGGAACCCTCGGTGCGCGAGTCCGACTCGCACTTGGCCGGTTTTTCTTTAAATCATCTTGCCGAGTGAGTCTTCTGTACCTTTAGGCTATTAGGTTGGGGGTTACAAAAGGGTACAGTTAGCAGCAGCCCTACTCAGGAATGGCGCCCCGAGCCCGCGCCGGAGAGTCCGAATTATATTCGTCGTATAATCAAAACAACTCTGATGACATTCGCTGAAGGCGATCACAAAAAGTGACCTTGTCCGGAATAGATACCGAACGTTGACGACACATTCGATTTAACGGGATACCTACGCGACGCTTCGTGGAATCCTGGTATATAAAAGCATGATAGGTACACGTGGATTTTTCGTATTTACAGGTTTTCCATCTAGTAGTTTAGCTTTTTAGTAAAAAAAGTTATCGCTCGAAAGGAAGGAAATCCAAAAAAATGTGTGAATATGACAGTTGTCTGCGCGAAGTCATCTGTTCAATTTAGTGATCGGATATGACATTCTCACACGTTTTTGCAATTTAGTTCCGTAATGAGGAATCGACAATCGACATGGGTGAGTGGGTATCTGCCATCATGCTGTTAAGGGGCCTGTGAACTACAATGTCTCCATTCATTCAAAATAACAAATCATATATAGTAATTCGTGAATATTTGGATCATGTTGTGACGTTATTTGGATTCACATAGTAATAATCTATGCTCCTGGCCATATTTGGTTCGGAAATACTTCTTTAAAACGAAATAATAATCAATTTTGATCAAAAATTTCCTAACTTTGGTCGAGTTCCGTAATACCAAAAATTATGAATGAAAACTTGTAACTTTCTTTTTTAACTGGTGTTTTTCTTTAGCTGGACAATAAAAACGGTGCTCCTGAACGAATGCGACGTGAGATAGTATTGTTTTTATTACAAAACAAATAAGTAGAAAACATGTCCTCTTTGACATAAAAATAAGCAAAACTAAATTCGTTTACATTTTCGTTTAACAAAAGTATTTCGGAACCAAATATGGCCAGGAGCATAGATTATTACTATATGAACCCGAATAACACCACAACATGATCAAAAATTGCATTGAATTACAAATGATTTTGGTATTACGTTTGTATGGGAGACACCGTGGGTCAGAAGACTCTTATGTGGTGGATTAGGCAGACAAACGGGGGGAAATACTTATACCTATCTATATGGAGTCTTAATATCTGCGATATTGGTAATTATACAGAATATACATATAAATCTCTTGGATAATGGATATTTCATTATGTTTTTATCTCGGTTGGTTCTCACTATCCGAAATCCGGCAAACACTCAATTGAACCGAAATTCTTTCCTCAACACGGGAAATTACAAGCTATAGGCCGAAGAAAAATTTGCCAAAATTTGGCGTATTCGGCACATATCTACAAAATAACTCCACGGATCCGAAAATAAAACACAATTATTCGCCCCCGTTCAGTGACAGGAATCTCGAGGGCAGTAAAATCTTTCTTCACGCACGTTTCGCGGATTCTTTCATCTCTGTAATCGTTAGCGATCCTTCGCGTAGGTGCTCGCATGAGATCGGTTTATAAGTAGGTAGTATATAAGTAATGTTCGTACAGAGAATAGACATAAACTCAGGAACCGGCTGACCGCGCGGAAAAATGTCGCCAGTTTACTGGTGTCAAAAAAGTTTGTTTGGACACCAACGGAATCAGTAAACCGACTGCAGCAGTATCGTTTATGGACTGCGATCCACGCCACAGATCACTTCACAGGGACAGTTTTTTCCGTAGGTATTCTGGTAGAGGTGTTAACGAGAATTTTGACAGATTCTACTTTTTTGTATTGAAGGAAGGCATAGAGGTTCAAGAGACCGCCCTCGACTTCAAAAGTGCTTTGCCCTAATTGGCAAATCCGAGCCGTCGCTACACGCACCCTAGCATCCGCGCACCATACAAATTTCAAATTAAAACACTCACACTACAAGAAAAAGTTGCCGCACTCACGGAGCTGTCGTTCTAAGGAAGGGCTCTATCTAGTCGGAGCGCAAGCGACGACCTATTATAAATCTATGGAGGAAGGCTTTCGGTAAAATGTTCAGAGGCTCGGTAAAATGTTCAGATGTTCCTTTGGTTCATATCGGTGGTGCAGAGGCCCTCTCAGGAATGCCAGCGGTGCGAACGAACTGTCCACGGCACGTCGCCAAACCCGAATTCCACGCGTGGTTATTCCAACATTCATCTGCCATTACCGAGAATACTACGACTAGATGTCATATCATATCTTCTGACTTTTCTATTATAAATAATATGGTATGGCGTAAGCTTAGCAGTAGTTTGTCAGTAGTAGTGATAGCTCAGTAGTTCTGACTCTCATGAGGAGGTCGCGGGTTTGATCCTGGGCACGCACCTCTGACTTTTCCGAGTTATGTGCGTTTTTTAGAAAACTATATTCTTAACGGTGCAGGAAAGCATCGTGAGCAAACCTGCATGAGGTGACCCGTGCCCAGCAGTGGGCCATAAAAAGGGGTTGAGATGTGAAAGCTTTTGGCTTCAGAACTACAATGGTTCGGAATTAGGACCTCAGACTTACCTCACTAGGATACATGGCACGCATTTTTTGACGTTTTAGCCTTTAGAATGATGTTGTGACCCAAATTCGTACAAAAAGTGATCAGCTACGAGTATAACCGTGTAATATACACCTATCCATGCATTTTTTAAAAAGGTGGTTCTGTATTCGACCCGTATGTTTGTATGTATGTATGTATGTATGAATGTATGTTTGTCTGCGATTATTAAGAATGTTTTATCAAACATTTTTCAATTTCGTTCCATTTCCATTATTTAGCGTTTCGATTATCGCAAAATGCCATATTATGACTAGAGGTGCTATCCATGTGATCTTTTTGAAAATTTGTGTGAGAAAAACACATTTTTTTTATAACAGTTTTTGAATAACTCGTATCAGTTTTTGACCAAATACCCACACACTAAAACGTATATTTAGATATTATAGCCTTAACATCACGTCCACATCCCGAACTATACCAGTCACTTACTTGTAAACGATGTTTCCGCATGAATAAATACGAAACTTGGCAACAGAATCTAGGCATATTTCATTATCATCTCTGGAGAGTCATGGTGGCCTGGTAGGCACTTGGGCGGTACACGTGGAGCTTTAGAAAAGGTCAAGGGCTCCAATCAAGCGGAATAGCACGAGTATGAATAATTTGGCCACCTACGTCCTATTTGCTTCGTAGCCATGGCTTCCTGGTAATTTTATTTTGTAACTGGGGAGATATGAAGGGTGCCTCATCATTTACTTCCTGTTTTCTCCATGTACTGTGGATTTAATGATAGTTTTAGATTTTACTGACGGTAGGACTTCCCTTGGGCAGATATTCGGGGTAGGTACCAAGTACCACCGCAGTGTTACTTGTTAGTTACTTTTCCGTGTTTGCTGACTCGCATTGTAGGGCGAAACTCGGTCAGAATTTTAATGAGATAATTATTTAATACATACCTACACTACATGCCATAATAATATGAAAGTTAAGGGGTCAGGGGTGTCTTCAAATTTTTTTTGTTTCTTTTTTTGCAATCGCAAGATAAACGTTAACTAAGGAATAAATTATAGCCCTTTTTGACAGATTTTATATGGGGGGAGGGAGCCCTCGACTTCAAAAGTGCGGCAAAAAATACTTTGCTCAAATTGGCAAACCCGAGCCGTCGCTTCACAATTTTTCACGCACCCTAGCATCCGCGCACCATACAAATTTCAAATTGACACACGACCACTACAAAAAAATGTTGCCGCAGTTACGGAGCTGTCGCTGTCGGTAGGGCTCTATCTAGTCGGAGCTCGAGTGACGACATATTATAAATCTATCGACTATCTGGCGATTGAAAAATCAGCCCTAAAGAATATACCTATACCATTATTTTTATGCATCATAGTTTTTGACATATCGGCCAAAATATCGTAAAAAATACAATTTCCTCCTTACCCCTGAAGTTTCCAATCGACAAAAAATAACTGTATGATAAGCTATTTTCGTAGTAGTTTAATAAATGTCCACGCTTTATACGTTTTCCTTGTTCAGCGTCTAGTCTAGACGAAGCGTGGCTCAGGTTAATTGCCGTCGTGATGTCTGTATGTGTAGGCACAATACCTCCAACACGTGTCGATGTGTCAGTCGGTTACGCAACTCGGCTCGTTACGTAACTTAATATTCAATAACTACATAGGTACATTGCTGTAGTTGTTACTTGTTAAGCGGCGTCTTCACAATGGCTTGTGATGGGCCATGCTTGGCAACGCACAACTGTAGGCCACGATCACTTGGTATTCACACAATGGCGCATGGCTCATTGCTGCCCGGTGAGGCAGTTGCGATGGACGTGGAAGTAGTTACGGCCGCGGCTATTTATTTTCAATATTATTCTTTGTTGAGATTAGTTTAAATATTTATACAATGTTAACTAGTAATTTCGAATATATTTTGCAAAAAAATATCGCCAAAAGAGTGCACTATCCGTATCAGCGGTCGGTAACGAACAAGCAATGGGCCACTGTGTGAACACCATAGACCACGCAACGCCACGATTCCTTTGAAGTGTGCGCCAAAAACCGACAACTTTCCGATCGCGCGCCATTGTTGAACTTTGTCCGCCATTGCATACCATTTCCCCCTGTACACAATGGCCATGGCCTGCAGTGGGCCAGCATACGCCATTGTGTAGATGCTACTTTAGGTTGTATGTGCGGATGGCTAATTCTCTACAATTCATTACATACATCGTGCATTTGGTTCCCTCGTCAACTTTTTACCTTAGAACCGCAAGGCATCGAAAAGGCTTTCACCCCTGAACTGAACTCCACTCCAACTGAAAATCAGCGCTGTGTGCTTCCACACGTATGGGACACACAGCATCATGCTGAGTTGGGGCCCATTTCTGGGTTGTGCCACGTGCAACAAGCGGTGCCTGCGGCTTCCATCGTTTGGGGAATTTTTTGTCTTGGTTGCCCAAGAGATGGAAGTTTCAGCCCCCGTTTTTAGGGTTCCATACCAAAATGGTAAAAATGGAACCCTTATAGTGAGACTTTCTCCGTCCGTCCGTCCGTCCGTCCGCCTGTCCGTCCGTCTGTCACACTCGATTATTTCAGTAACTATTCAAGCTATCAACTTGAAATTTAGAATAGTTATAGGTAATAGTGACCCGACGTCATAACAATCGTAAAAATTTTAATTTATTTTTATTTTTATTTAAAAAGGGGGGAAACCGGTTCGGTAAAATTTCAAAATGAGATAACAATATTGAGTGGGGTATCATATTATGAAAGGGCGTTACTTGTGTATTCTAAAACTAATTTTTATTTATTTTTAAGCCTGATAGTTTTTGATTCATTGGGCAAACTGTCGAAAAAAATACCGTTCCCCCCCCCCCCCCCCCCTTATCTCCGAAGTTTACCAATCGAAAAATCTGAAATAATTATGATCAATAGAAGTTAACGTATATTTTACAGGAAAAATATATATTTTACAGGAAAAATAAAATCAACTCGCTGACTAATATACTTTTTTCGATAATAACAATAATCCGCCAAAAACAAAGTTACGTTTGCGGTTTGCCAACAAAAGTACCTACATGTAAATTATACTCGTAAATTCATGAACAAAAGTGATTCTTTCAATGTTTTACTTCTTTCATGGTATGGAACCCTCGGTGCGCGAGTCCGACTCGCACTTGGCCGGTTTTTTTTAGTTTTAGTTACTTATAGTATGTGTTAGTAGTAGTTTTATTTAGCTAGTTATAGTGGCACAAAACGGAAATATTCTCTGTTCTCTCATTCTCATTCTCATCCCCTGCATAGTAGACGTACCAAAGACACGTGTACAACGCGGATTCATTCCTCGTTCCTGATACGCACAGTCAAGAATAGGGCCCCCTAACTTGGCACCATTTGGGTACACAATGTTGCCATGTTGTTGTTTATTCGGGTATACAAAGTCTCTAAGCTCAGAAACTTATATTTGACACCAGTCATAGTTTAGAATTAGATATATTAGAAATCCAAATAAGCGCCAGTCACTGATCTCTATTCTACGGATCTCAGATTGACAACGTAAAAATTAAAACCATTGATTTTCGCCATTTTGGCGCTGATCGTTGCGTATTCCTATCGGTCTGCGGTCATTTCTGGCCTTTGGGTAGAGGTACATCTAATTATTCGGTAAGCCTCCCTGATTTTTTGACGACCTCCCTGGCGCAGGGGCCGCGCGCTAGGATTCGAGTGGGAAGTCGCGGGTTCGATTCCCGCCACGGGCCACTGCCCACTTTGGAATTTTATAATTTCTAAAATGGCTCAGGTCTGGTCTGGTGGGAGGCTTCGGCCGTGGCTAGTTACCAACCTACCAGCAAAGACGTTCCGCCAAGCGATTTAGCGTTCCGGTGCGATGCTGTGTAGAAACCTCTGGAGGGTGACTTTCCTTACCCCTTCCAAGTTAGGACGTTAGCATCTTCGGCTGCATCATCACTGATGGTAGGTGAGATCGCAGTCAACTACTAACTTGTATAGTTAAAAAAAAAGCCACTGAAGAATCTGAAAGTTCCTAACTATATCTCCTACTACTACAGGGTCCTACTAGTTCACTAGTAGTTCGCGCACACAGTGCGGCGCGTAAAGATGAGGCGAACTTAAAATACTGATAAAGGCGATAACAGTATAATTGGCTACGTCAATGCGTCCTACGTTGACGCATGTAGCGTTTATATTTGGGCGATATTATGTCTGACATTTTGGGTCAAAAGTCAAATGTAATCTCGTTTTGTTTATTTTTTTTTAGATTATTTCTCAGAATCCGAGGTCGTAGATATAAGATATAACAAATATATTTTTTGTTGCAAAGTAGGTTGTGGACACTGATCTCCATTCTATGGATCGCTGTCAACGAAAATTGATTTTCGCCATTTTGGCACTGATTGTTGCGTAACCTGGCGTCTATGGAACTAAAATAAAATGACATTTAAAACGACGGTCACTAGGAACAAATGTCAATTTAGTACCGTGGACGTTCGAGGGAGGCGCTTCAAATCGGAACAAAAAAAGAAATGTCCTATATAGAATCTATATACTTATAATAAAACTGTAAAGGGTCGAATTCTGTACATTGAAGATATTTTGAAAATTTTTGTTGGAGGACACTATTTAGTCGATACTGAAGCCAAAACTGTAATTTGTTTAATTTTTGTCTGTCTGTCTGTCTGTCTGTCTGTCTGTTTCACGACCGGGCATCACGGCTAATCCGCTGGATGGATTTAAATGAAACTTGACATGATTATAGTTCATACCCCGAGGTAGGACATAGGATACTTTTTGTCCCGAAATTAATCATGGTTTCCCTGGAAGACGGCATCAAAGTCCAAACGTTTTTTAGTTATAATTCATTAACGCGTTGTCCGATTCCATTCATTCTTTTTTTGTTAGAAAGGAGGTTCCTTAAAGATTATTCCATACAAATCTTATCATCATCACTTTTTTAGTTCAGAAATTACAGACATCAGAACCTTTAAGTTCAAGTAGGTAGGTGCCTTGAAACTCGGAATTCACAAAGAACCTAGGGCTAGCACGTAGGGCTCAAGTAAGACTGGAGTACCCTTACAGCCGTAAATAAATAGGCTTAGCAGGAGATTTTGTATGGTTTAAAATTTTTCACTTTTAGGGTGAACAAAAATCATGTAACTGGCGTTATCGCTACGTTATACCGTATAGCGCCATCTCTACAATTTATGTGGAACTTGAATGTAAAACTCTGAGATAGGTACTACCGAATTTTTTTAAATAAAAATTAACTGTCATGTTATTTACTGTTTCCTGACTTTATATTAAGATGGCACTGTTAAGACATGAACAGATTTAAACTTTATCATCCGCAATATGGAAAGGGTAAGATAATGGTTCACAAATATTTTTCACTCTTAGGTCTTATCGATCCTAACCGACTGACTGTCATCTAAGGTCTTTTTATACGTAAGGAAATATATAGCCGGTCCATTCTGATGTTTTGGATTGTATTGAGATGAAGCAAAGATTTTTAAAAGACTCTTATATTATGTTGGGCTGGGGAATATTGTTAGTAGAGTAATTTATCCCAGTGGTACCTACCCGGCCGAACTCTGAAAGAAGAGTTCTACCACCAGTACAACTTTTCACATGGTTTAATAATTTTTGACATATTTCGTGGTTTCAGAATAAAAATCACAATGAAAAGGACGATTTTAACTGTCGATATTTCGACACATTGGTACAAGTCGTGGTCACGTAGTGACCACGACCTGTGCCACTGGGTCGAAATATCGACAGTTAAAATTGTCCTTTTGATCTTTCAACTACGTATTAATGAAACTTTATATTATTATTAAAAAAAGGAGTTTTCAAAATCACCACAAGATAACCCGTGCAAAGTAAGAACAGGTTTCTGTACAACATCACACCAGAATCCCGCGAAAAATCAAGGAATTCCAGTAGGAAGGTATATTATGTAAAAAAATCGTAATTCACGCGGGCGGAGCCGCGGGCAACAGCTAGTTATTAATATAATAGAATGGAGATCAGTGGTTATGGAATAATCCGCCAAGCTTTTTTTAACACTACAAGCAGTACTAGTCAAGTACCTACTGCGTGTAGTGTTAAAAAAAAGCTTGACAAGTAGTTCTTGACTGCGATCTTATCTGATGGTAAGTAAGTGATGATGCAGCCGATGTAGCCGTAAGATACAATATCTTTAATCTGTGGATGTAGCGAAGTAGTCATGATGCAGAAGTGTTGGAGAGGCATCGACAAAAATAAAAAAATAAAAACTGTCACATGTCAAATTTCAAAGCATTCGGCCCAGTAACAAAAAAGTTCAAAATGGCGGAAACTTTTTAGAATTTTGACCGAAAATTCCTTCTCTTTGCTTGCTGAGATATTCACATGTCGATTTTCGAAGCATTCGGCCAAGTAACAAAAAAGTTCAAAATTTTATATGCATTTCTATTATATTGGCAGAGTTGATATTGTTTGCGTTGTTGGCACCCTAGATTACTGCGAAAAAAGACAACAATTTGTTCTCTTTGGTCTGTGCTTGGCACACGCCCGGTTGACTCATGCTGCCACCTGAATTATCTTCAGAGAAAATGGCGGCTGTTGGCTTAATGACGCTTGACTAATTAGAGGATACCGAGCGATGAGCGATGGAGCGACTACCGTATAAATTGAATGAAGAGATTACTATCAATCAAGGTCGGTCTTAGAGAATTCCTGGAATACCGGTCTGTGTTTTGAAGTTCTCTTTTGGAAAACGGAGCCACACCAAAATGTTTTGTCAAAATACGCGTATGGAAATTCGATGTACAATATAATATGTCAATATTATATTGTACATCGAATTTCCATATCAAGACTTCCATCACAGATTTTACTTCCACTTACAGAATTTTTTAGAATATATATATATGGGTTTCAAACACAAGAATGGATTCGTTGAGTGGATTCGTGGGCTTAGGTACGGAACCTAATTTACGTCTGACGTCACACGTGATCAATTTGTCGATTAGATACATTATTCCCCCGCATTTTTTTTATTTCGTTCCATTACATTTCATTGAATTGTCTACGCCCTAACCACGATCAATGATAATAACCAAACCAAACCCTGGGATTCAAAATGTCATATGGGCTGGTCTCTTTTTGGCAGGTGACTTATACAATTTTCACAAAGGAGACATAAGTAAAATGAATGTCAAATTAAACCAAAATTAGTGGCTTGTTAAAAAATAGTATAAAGGGGGAAAATTGGGGTCACAAGCACGACCACGGTCTTCTACTAGTACGAACATAATATTTATTTTGCTTGTGCAACAAAGATAAAAAAAGGCATGTGGCACTCGGAGACTGCCGCGGTAAAGCTATTGCATAGAATTTAAAGTTATTTTTAGTTTTGCCATCAATCGAAAAGTAGAACTTTTGGTACCAGGCTGCTATGAAAGCAGGGAGTGCAACTTCACAAACTTTTTAGGTTTTAGTTTGCCATCTATCGAAAAATAGTTTAAAAAAAACTAAAAAGTTTGTGTAGTTGCGCTCCCTGCTTTCATGGTAACCAAAAGCTCTACTTTAGGAGTGCCAGGTTATTTTCGTTACGGAATTTCTGGATTCGGTCTGCACCGTCTAAGCCAACGATAGAAGCTATGCAATAGCTTAAAAATTCCCTAATGTTTTTCATCTCCTGCGCTAGAGGTTGGTAGCCTCTGGGACGCTGGACCGTTGGCAGCGCTCCAGCATCCAGCCCGAGTTGTGACTATAATTATTACGAGATCTCGTAACAATCGTGAATTGCCACCTGCTGACAATTTCTAGCTATTCTACTTCGTGTTCACGCGAAGCTTAATATTTAGGAGTACTTTTTTTACACACACAACTTATAATCTATACTATAATATTATAAATATATATACTAATACTAGCTGATGCCCGCGACTTCGTCCACGTGGGATAAAAACTATTCTATCTTTTAAGTTGGACCAAATGACAGATATTCACGAAGTTTGAACTAAATCTGTTCAGTAATTTAGGAGTCCATTGAGGACAAACATTGTGACACGAGATTTATACATATTAAGAAGATTATAGAAAGGTAGCGTAACGATGTTTGTGAGTTTGTGACGTTGTAAGGGGTAATCTCTGGATCTACTGAACCGATTTTTAAAATTCTTTCACCAATAGAAAGCTACGTTTTTGTGGAGTGTCATAAGCTATAATAAATTCCAAAATTAATTACGCATCTTTACTTAAACTTGAGTAATGTAATCCAAGTCGTAAAAAAAATTGCAAATCCGCGGGCTACTCAAGTACCTACATACTTGGCTGCAATCTTACCTGATGGTAAGTGACAATACCGTGATTTTATAGTACTAATTTGGAGGAAGTGAGCAACCCAACGGTTTCTAAACAGCATCTGGACCCTTCTGTATCTCAGTGATAATCACTCAATGACCTTCAACGAGCTCATTTGACATGTTTTTTATCCATTGAAGGTTCACCACAAAATCTTACTTTCGTTTCACTTAACAAAGCAGCAATGTTTAACGAACCATAGACAACAGTGATGTACCATAGAGTAATCGAGCACCATGGATCATCTTCACAATATTATGTTTCCGATATGAAAATCTTTGCTTGGAATTAGAAATGTCTAGCTTAGGATTGCTTTGTGAGTTTCTGAAGTTAGATCCTTTGAGTATCTAGTTTGAATGAGTAATGGGCAATGGCTTAGAAGATAATCACGTTATAGAAGATCAAATGCCTTATATAAAGCCGACGGATGACTAAAGCGTATTTTGAGTCCAGCGTAAACAGAACCCACAAAGAAGAATACGAGCATAATTGAACAATACTCGACGCTTGGAATAAAGATAATGAATTAGTCACCGACACCGGCGCACGCGCAGTGACAGCGGTTCATATTTCATCTGAAACCAGACCACTTGAGACTTGTAACTAACAACAGAAATAACTGAAGATCAAGTAACAACGTTGTTTCACTGTTTCGAGGGAGACGACGTACGCATGTATTCATTTAACACTTTCAACCAACGTAGGAGACCAGTCGGTCCAATTAAATAACCGTGTTGTTGTTACAAGTAGATCGGGGTAATTCTCGTAAATATAATTGGTACATTGCCCAAACATCGCCAGTAACCACAGAAATTCAACCATCACCACCGCCTTGACTGCATAACCGATGCAAACATTAGTCATTAACCAATCGGTACCAACGCAGCTTGACCGATACAATTTACCAATCAACTGCATAGATGTTACCTCTTCGATGGTATAAGTAGGTATTTCTGTAGAATCGCACAGCTTTCATACGTGAATAAGATATAATTGTGTTGTTTTTCAAGTTTGCAAGTAATCTTGTTATAATTTTTATTCAGTAAAAGATATACTTAACTACTAATTAAATTGTATTGTAGTGCCGCGGAAAAAGATATTTTGTCGCTCTCTGCTACAATGCAGGGATGGGAATTTTGATGGATTCCCCTCCGTAGTTTTAAAACGGTATTTACAGAAAGCATTATATCGACTCCTAAACGTGCATATCTTTGGAAATAACCGCTACTTGTAGTGCTCCTGCGGAAAATGTCAAACGGGATTAAACGCAGCGAGAATAGTTAGCAATAAAAGCAAGTGTAGTCACGGAATTAGACTTACGAGCGAGGGTGGACGACCTACGCAGCCGCAGGTCTACCGCACGCAAACCATCTTTATTACACTGCGACTCTTCTGGAATTACTGTTGACATTAGCTCCTTTACCTATTGCAATTGTCTTTAACTCCAATGGTGTCAAAATTTTTGCTGGTCGCCGCGGAAGAGAAAACGGGTCTTGTAACTTGTTATATTCTTATGTTCTGACATGTTCCGTCACCCAACTTTGCTAACGGCACTCGGCAGTGCCCGATGCCAATATCTTCTCTCCATGGTTCTGCTCTACTAGAGATAGATATGTGACATAAGTTGTATAGAACTCATATTTTATGTCACATTGATGGTACCTACATTTAGTTGGGCAAATTCAAAATTGTTAATACTATTGGCAACAACCATAAGTTTCCATCGCTCGGTGGAATCTATGATTTACATATTATTATGATTATTTTGCAAAGTACTTACTTGAAAACTGCGTTAAATTTGCGTATCTTATCTACTTATCTACTTATGATAAAATAAGTATCTAACATTTATTTACACTAATTAAAAGATAAAAACATACCATCATTTTAATTCCCACATCGTTTTAAGTAGGGTCCTATTTTTAGTACGCTATAACTAATTATAGGGTTGCCAGGTAAAGAAGAAGGTAAGAAAACTATTTAAAACTTGGAAAGTCAACTGTAGAATAGTAAATAAATAATAAGAACAAAGTTTTTATAAGTGAATATTGACATAATAAATGACATTAATAGCTAATTGTGATAACTACAGTCGAAGTAATGATTGAAAAAGAATGTAACGCGAAATCTGGTAGTGATTCCATCTTTCCAAGGCATTATCGCTTAATATGCTTATCAGAAAGTATAAAACATAAACTTTGTTCAAATGATTATTTGAACAAAATATTCACGGAGACTTAATAAAGAGTATTTACATAAGTAAGAGAGGATTTTTAAAACCGTTTCTTTCTGGATTTATAAAAACTTATTTTCCCTTTTCCCACTCTATTTACTTTTACATCTCGCTAATAAAAAAACAAAACAAAACAGAATCAGATTCACAAAGGCACGAATATACGAAAATAGAATCGAGACATACAAAACCCGAAGGCTTATCTGGTCTTGTTATGACTAATAAACCGAGCGGCAACCCTAATCATAAAGGCTATTTACATGCAAATTGTTTCACAGATAGCATTTATACCAGAATGTTAAGTAGATGGACATGACCAAGACATGACTGACCTATCCTTTGTCGCGAACCCGGTGCCTAGTGTGCTGTGTGTCCACAAAATACTGGAAACTAGTATAGAAACAAGTTATCTCCGTTGCCAAGGAAACTCGTACTCGCTTATCTGATCCACGATGATACGCAAAAAATGGCGAAGAAAAAACTAGTTGAGAGCGATTTGTAGATTCTTTACGAGTGAACAAATACCTAAGTACTAGATAGTAATAGTACAAAGGTACGGCATACTATTTATTCATCAACATCCAAAGTCAACGTCGTTATAATTGAACTGCTAATCCATTTGGTATTGACCGCAGATCTTCTCTCAGATTTAGAGGGTTCGCCACTTTATGGACAAATCTGCCAAGCTACTATAAGTGGATCAAAAAATATTACGTTTGATTCTCGGATACATCGTAGTTCACAGGCCCCTTAAGAGATGGTGGTACGTCCGTCGTCCCCAGGTATAACCTCGCCTTGTCTTGTCATCCACACTTGCCAAGTGCGTTGGCCGCGCGCGTATCCGGTGTAAGCTCCACTTTACACCCAGATAGATACACGAGTTCGGACGCGTTGTAAAAAAGTCGTAAAAGTAGCCTCACGTTTGATTCGAGATGGCAGATAATATGCTAATGCCGCGATTTATAGCTCTTGGGCGATATGTGAGGTCTGAAAGTGGCATCGTTAAGTTTCTCAAGCGAAGGAAGACAGAACCTAGGTTTGCGTTACTTTACTTTATTTAGTGTAGTACGGTAGTATATCTATCGGCCAATAGATGGCAGCAGTAGTCACTTTTTTTTGGTAAATTTGACATTTTCTAAAGATGAATCCTAGCTAGATCGATTTATCGCCCCCAAAACCCCCTGTATACTAAATTTCATGAAAATCGTTCGAGCCGTTTCCGAGATTCGGATTATATAGAAATAAATATATTTACTTACAAGAATTGCTCATATCTCAAAAGAAAAAAATCCTTATAAGATCACTTTGTTGTTCGTCTGTTTGTCTGTCTGTCTGTCACGATTTATTTCAGTAACTATTAAAGATATCGACATGGGAATAGTAAGTTGTAGGTAATGATTGACAGCCCGCCGTCATTGCAATCATAAAAATTTCAAAATCTTTTTTTATTTGTATTGAATTTAAAATAATTTTTTTTATCGAAATTTCAAAATGAGATAACAATATTAATATCATAATTATTAAAGGGCGTTACTTGTGGATTCTAAAACCGATTTTCGCGAGTTTTATTCACTTCCTGGGTACCGATTGAGCTCGAATTTTTCATGCATGTGTGATATTAATGAAATGTCTCACAGCACTGTTGATTTTAATTCAAGTAATTTAGTCAACACTCAACAATCAATACAAATAAAATTGTTCCCTTACAAGAAATAATTCTGTGACAGATAATAAAATATTCTATCAGTTTAAACAATAATTAATTGGTGTTATCAATGTATAATTGGGACGAGATATCGCTCGCCCCGAGCCCCGCGCCGCGACAAGAACGTTGAACCCTCGACTGGAACACTCGGCTTCCTGATATCAGTACGTTAAGGACTTTCAGTACATATTTCGTTTGAGAGAAGTATTTCCGAACCAAATATGGTCAGGAGCATAGATTATTACTATATGAACCCGAATAACACCACAACATGATCGAAATATGCACGAATTACAAATTATTTGGTATTTCGAATGGATGGAGACATCGTAGCTCATGGATAGTACGAACTTCAAAAATTCAGGCGCCTTGTACTATGAAATTATTTACTCAAGATTAAATTACTTTTCATCTCATTCGCTGGGAAAAAAGATCTTTAATGCCTAAAATAGGGCGGGAAATGCCCTATAAAATATTCCCGCAAAAGCATTTTCTTTTCTCCCTAGGGCGGGAAAGCATTTTTAGGCCTAGGGCAGAAAAGCTTTTCCAAATTCAAACATGACGTAATCTCGTTAGCTGTATAATATCAAAATCTAAAAACTTTTTTTTATTTTGACAATTAACTATTTTACGGGCTTTGTCGGGTTCCATGGAATGAAACCCGAAAACAATGGCAAAAATGTAAGCTGTCTGTCTGTCTATCACACTCGATTATTTCAGTAACTATTGTAACTATCGAAATGAAAGGATACTTTTAATTTTGGGATAAAATACTTTCGCATCAGGCTGGGGTTTTTTGTATGGGATTTGGACAGCTCCTTATAGGAACATAGTTGTACCAACGAATATATAATATGGTTGTACGGAATAAGTTGCCTAAAATAAATCTCTAAAACTGATCCCAGCAAAAACATTTTCATGTAAAATGTTGCCAAGACGAGAACATGTGGCTCACACTATCAAAAAGTTATCAGATCTCATGTAGAGCAAGACTTCTAACTCTACACGCCCTAACTCTATAAATCCTAACTTTATAAACTCTACACTTTAGTCAAAATATATTATGTCTTGGCTGTTTCGGTACCGTCACATGGGCGTAAAGTGAAGAATTTATTCACTGTTCAGTACTTTTCTAATAGAGTTTTGCAAGTGGCATAATGGACCATGCAAAATTCAAGAAATTTCACATTAAAATTAAAAGGTATCAACATTGTTATGGGAAAAAACTTCCATTTATTAAAAATCATCATCAATATCAATACATATAATAAATCTGTTGTTTGTCTGTTTGTCTGTCTGTTTGTACGGGCTAATCTTTGGAACGGCTGGACCGATTCCAATGAAATTTTGTGTGGTGGTAGCCTATGTCCCTGGTCAACATATAGGATACTTTTCATCCCGGTAAAATAAAGAGTTCCCGTGGGATAGTTAAAAAACTGCAATTAATTTAACAGCTTTGTAAACAACAACTAATGAACTTCTGTACTGTGTATATAATACACCTATAATCCTAGAACGCCGTCCTGTCTGAAGGAGAAATTTAAATTTCTTGGAGTGCATTCTGACCTAAGACCGTCTCGTACATTAACGCTCACAATGCCCCCCCATAAAACTGAGATGTATGAGCAGTCTTTCAATGTGCGGGCATATTTTATGGAATGCACTTCCCTTAGAGGTACGGCAATCGAAAACCCTCAAAATATTTAAAAACGCTGTAAAGAAGCATTATATTGCAACTCTGGCTACTTAATGACGACTAAGTATTATTTGTTTATTTGTAACATAACAGATTATATACATAATATATTATAATTATTGTATTATTAGTATTGGTATTCAGTATATATATTAGTTTTTTTTTTTATTATTTAATATTTATTAATACTTATATTTATTTTATTATTTTTATTTGTGTAATCTAGTGTATGTAGTAGTATGTACTTATTTGAATTTAGGTATAAATATTGTAGTGTTGCACCACCTGCAGTCCGTGGTTCCTCTGTATTTTCCTTATCTGTAGGTTGCCTGGCAGAGATCGCTACCTAGCGATAAGGCCGCCTTTTGTACTAATTAATTTTTTACTTCTTAGTTATAATATTATGTTTTGTGGTGTACAAATAAAGTGTTAAATAAATAAACTTAATTTAGTAAAATTGGTTATGCTGATACTTTATGTTGCCTTTTTAACAAAATATTATAGTTAAACTTATTAATCCAATCGAGTTCCCGCGGGAAAGAAAACATTACAAAAACAGTTAGCAGGCGTCTTTCAAGTAACGGATTTTAATAAAATTTTATGATCCTACTTTATATATATGCCCGATCAACATTTAAGATACTTTTCATCCTGAAAAATTTGAGAGCACCCGTGGGATGTTTAAAAAAACCTATAGCTACTTATCTCCGTAGCACAATCAAAACGGGGTCGAAATATCGACAGTTTAAATCGTCCTTTTGATCGTGCAACTACGTATAACTATACAAGATAACCCGTACGTAGCAGGAACGGGTTGCTACGTACACAGTAGCGCATCAGAATGCTTAATTACAATATCTGGGCGTTGGTATCATCTCAGAATAAGATAAGTTTGGTTAGTATAGATATTACAATCCACGATGACACGCCCCACTCTATCTTACTCCATGCGAATTGAGTAACATAAGCGATTTCGACAGAGTGTATAAGTAGAGGAAGACCAAAGAAGATATAGGTAAATTGTGTAAAAGAAGATAGCACGTTGACAGGAGAGATTGGAAGAAGACTCCTTTACAGGTCCATCGAACCCAAGGACCACTCATTTTGTACGGGAAATCTTGGGAAAAATTAAGAAATTCCACGGGAAACATTTTTGTAAAAAAAACGAACTGCACGCGGGCGGAGCCGCGGGCAACAGCTAGTATCCTCTAAAGCAAAGGAACACACTTTTGCAAAGTGTGATGAAGTATTTGAAACCAATGCAATTAGTAAAACCTAAGTGCAGTTTCTGAGGACACTCAATACCTATCTGATAAATAATCGTTACTACAGAAACTAGGTATTGTATATCAGAAAAGTACAAAGTCAATGAATAATATTTTTACTTTACACCCATGTGACAGTAACGAAACAGCCAAGACATAATATATTTTGACTAAAGTGTAGAGCTTATAAAGTTAGGATTTATAGAGTTAGGGCGTGTAGAGTTAGAAGTCTTTCTCTACATGAGATCTGATAACTTTTTGATAGTGTGAGCCACATGTTCTCGTCTTGGCAACATTTTACATGAAAATGTTTTTGCTGGGATTTCACTTCTTTTTGTAAGTTGTTTACGACTATATTTTTTATTTGGTTAATTTCCTTTTCTTTGGTGTATTTCTTGAATATCATTGCAAGGTGGATATTTGTCCGAATCAAGTATCCCCCCCCCTCTATGATTTAAATGAGGGAACCCTCCTTGGTTCACCTAGTTTATTTTTTTCCTTATTTGTAGTTTATTACAAAGAGTCCCTATATCAATTTTGAGACCTCTAGCATCAATATTTGCGGTAATTTCATACAAACTTCCATCCCCTATTTTCAGGGGTTGGGGGGTTAAATTTCCAACTTTTGGAATTTTTTTGTTGGTTGTATGCTAATACTAGCTTATATACCAAATTTCAGAAATTAAGTTTTTATTATATCTATATACTTATGGGAAACCCCATACGAACTTCCAACCCCCTAATTTAATGGATGTGGGGTGATTAACTAAAAATCCTGAAACACGTATTTAATTGTTTATTACAAAGAGTCCCTATATCAATTTTGAGACCTCTAGCATCAATATTTGCGGTAATTTCATACAAACTTCCATCCCCTATTTTAAGGGGTTGGGGGGTTAAATTTCCAACTTTTGGAAATTTTTTGTTGGTTGTGTGCTAATACTAGCTTATATACCAAATTTCAGAAATTAAGTTTTTATTATACCTATATACTTATGGGAAACCCCATACGAACTTCCAACCCCCTAATTTTATGGATGTGGGGTGATTAACTAAAAATCCTGAAACACGTATTTAATTGTTCATTACAAAGAGTCCCTATATCAATTTTGAGACCTCTAGCATCAATATTTGCGGTAATTTCATACAAACTTCCATCCCCTATTTTAAGGGGTTGGGGGGTTAAAATTCCAACTTTTGGAATTTTTTTGTTGGTTGTGTGCTAATACTAGCTTATGTACCAAATTTCAGCTTTCTAGGTCTTCAGGAAGTACCTAGGAATTTTGATGATCATCAGTGAGTCAGTCAGTCAGTCAGTCAGTCAGTCAGTCAGTCAGTGACGAAATTTGGGTTTTTTAGACGTCAATAAAATCTAAAGTATAAGACCTATAAAATTGAAACTTTATAGGTTTAATAAGTTCACTGGCGACATCATTTTCCGAGAATTTTGATTATCTGAAATAATTCAGGCCTAAGTTATAAGGGTTTAAAAATACGGCGAAACACTTCGAGAAAAGATAGGTAGTGCCCTCGCGCTTCGCTTGGCTCGTCTTGGCGGGGACACTACCGTGTCCCCAGATTCTTAAAGATTTACGTCTTTTATAGAATGGAACCCATGGTGCGCGAATCTGACTCGCACTCAGCCGGTTTTTTTAAGTTGTACTTTTAAAAAAAGCCGGCTAAGTGGGTTTAGAGTAATTCTAGCAGTTCTAGCACACTCGTTTCACACATCGATATATATTTAGTGCCTCGTGTTGCACTAATTCACACGTTAGTGTCCATTTCATTTTATATGGCGCCATTAAAATGCCATTATCTACTCTTCGATCGGACTCGATGTGAAATTATGTTTTTCTATCGCCGTTTTCGTTCGTCGTCTCTCCGGTTCCATGTTTGCAAGCAAAACCAGCCACAATGACTAATTAGAGAGAGACGATATACCGCTCTGCCAAACTTCAGGACCAATGGGTCCAAACTCGGGTTAAATTAGAAAGCAAATTTGGGTTTTTGTACAGAGCAATTGATTGCATCGCAGGATGCATCAATAAAATAATAAATAACATGATCATTTTTAAAATTGTACTTCCTTATGGCCTATATACAAAGTATAGACTACGACTCTACGAGTATACACGTAGGTATTAAACATAATATAACAATAAAAAATATATTGTTAGTGTGTGTGTGTGTGTGTGTGTGTGTGTGTGTGTGTGTGTGTGTGTGTGTGTGTGTGTGTGTGTGTGTGTTATGCCATATCCTTAATAACCTGCAATAAGAATTCATTTATTTGGGGAATTTATCTTATTAAGCATTAACACAGTTATTACGGTGAAAAGTGAGGTGGAGTGTAAAGAAATTCAAGGCTGTCTTGTTAGTTATGTCTTCATTCAGACGTATCACTCGATAGCCAATCTGTTTACTACTAGAGCGGAGCGTAAAGATCGTAAAAGTGTGAATGCGTTAAGAATGCGCATGAATTTCAGATAAACGTTCGGTTTTACTTCTGGCAGTGCAGTAAAATGCGCAGTTAACTGTCATATTATTATCTAGTCTGTGGAAAAGACTCCAACATTTTATATTTAGGTACATACTCGTATCTGAGGGTCAGTGAACTGTCGCCTCACACGTTTTCACCAAACTTATTTCAGTAGTTTTCGTTACAAATGCAAAATCTTCACGGGCGAAAAAAGAAAACAAAAAATGATCAAGTTTTTTTGCAAAGAAATCAATTTTATCTTTTTTTCATACGAGTCAAAAAAAATCACGGTCATTGAATGGATTATGGAAGCCCCCTTAAATATTAAATTTATTCGGTTTTTTTTTACCTACCTTCAAATTACCTACTGATTTAGGTAACACGTTCAGACGTTCTATGAAATTTTAACTGTCTAACTCTATCACGATTCATGATATACAGCCTGGTTACAGACGGGGACAGACAGACAGACCTGGGTCCCGTTTAACCCTTTGGATACGGAACCCTAAAAAAAGATTGTGTACTGATTGTAGCGTAAGTTTCTAGTATAATCTCTGTGTATTTCATATTCATCGCAGCCCTGCAGCCGTAGCCATTTGACTTATCTATTCTGTTTCTACGATTGCTCTAAGTATGCTTGTGAAACGAAATAAAAATAATCGAGTGTGACAGACGGACGGACGGACGGACGGAGAAAGTCTCACCATAAGGGTTCCATTTTTACCAAATTGGTATGGAACCCTAAAAATACGAGAATGATCATTCGCATTTTTTGAATTTCGGTTTACTAGCGTATCAAAAGTAACGTAGACATAGAATGGATAAGTCGAATGGGTAAGGCTTGGGTAAAAAAATCTATCTTGGAAAATTGAATGATATTAGGTACAATTTACATTCGAGTGAAGCACGCTCGCTTGCTGTTTGAATAAAAGTGATTCTATTCGATTATTCAACGATCAACCTCTATCGCTCCCTCGGAAGTCCAAAGCGAGGTTAAAGTTTGAATAACAATGATAATAATATTAAAATTACATGTTAAGTTATACGTATATCTACGTATTGCGGTAATTAGACCAATTATTTTATTTATCTCTTAACAAACTACAAAGCTTTTACCGATATGATCCCGAAGTCAATTTTGGACTAAGGTACTTTTGCACAGGTAAAAAAAATAACTGTCAAAAACATCTATATAAATCTAGTCATATGACATATTGCGATACGATAAATGAAATGAATAAGTATTTAAAAAATGTATGTAAATGATCACGCGATTTCTGCGTATTATTATATATTTTTTGGATTATATTCCATTTTTCACTCCTATCGGATCGCAATGACATATGGCTAGCGTTCCAGGGTTACTATACATATATACCAATTTCTATTTTTTTAGATTTCGAACCGATGGCGATCGTAGAAAGAGAATCGATAAGCAACCCGGCTTCAGGGGCTGACCGGGCACAGAGTTATGCTCACGCGCGATGCATAATGCAAGTAACGCATGCGCCGATCAATATTCCTTGTCGGGGCCGGACGCGGCCCGCGCTCACATCAATAGCGACGCGATCTAGGAGCCGCCGGCGCTGCGCCCGCGCATCGAATATAAATTACTCTAAATTATAGTATACGCATGAAATCCGCTACGTGCTATGCGCCAGGGTTGCTACAAAATCAAAATGATTATTCTTTCACATAAGCCTTACTTAAAGGCACTTGCGAAATGTCAGACTCTACCGCCACGTTCGGAAAGCAGTATTGCACCGAGAAGAACGGTTTTTCAAAAATGTCTCAATATACAATAATTTTTAGTACATCTAGTCTCCATTATAAAGATTCATCATCTTGTCAGACTTCCACTAAAAACTTTAAAGACTTTCAAATTAAAACGTCATGTAACCAGATCTTTAATCTTAAATTGCTCAATAACAGACACACGGTGATTATACCAATATTTACATCATTATTTGCAACTCATCACAGTGACAACCCTAATGCGCGTCGCCATTTTGAAATCTGTAGGTACTATACGCGTCGCGGCAGGTGGTAATCTATAATGTTGCCATTTCTATATTAACTTTCTTTTTCTCTTTTATTATACTATATTATTATGGCATTATTTTAATACTAACATATTTAAAAAAAAACTCTTACGCAAACGAACTGAATACTAACCGATTTTGAAAAACAAAGGCGAGATTTATCTTGAAAGGTGCATTGAGATTAGGTGCAGCCGTAGCCTTTGCGATAGCCGCAAAAACCAGCCAAACGCTCAAATGGATGGAAATTCGAAAAATATATTACAATGACAGTTCCGATCGCTAAATTGATCACGTGACTTTTACGCAGACAACTGTCATACTCATAATTTTTTTTTAATTCAATTGAGGTTAGAATGATATTGCAATGCAAAAAGCAAAACTGTGGGACGAACTGCATAATATGACATGAGCTTGCGTATCACTTATTATCGAGTGAACGAACGTCTTGTTCGTCTCATTATTCTTTATCATACAAAAAAAAAATAGAAGAAACATAGCGTTGAGTTAGTTTTTAGTGACTCCACCGCCCACGACTAATCCGAATCACTTTCCGAATCGTTTTTATGGGCTCTCCATTTAAGTGATTGAGTTGTAAATAAACTCGGTCTAGTAGTGTGGTGTGTCGCGTGTGGCGGCGGGTGTCGGTCAACCAACTGAATTAATATACAGCGCGGTCACGAGGTCGTCTACACTATAAACTTAAGAAAAAAATTACAAAAAGAGAACCTAAAGTTAAAACAAAGACTGGGCAATGGCTAAAGTTTAGAGAAAGAGCACTTTAAGTTAAGAGAAAGACTAGACAGAGCACCCACCGTTAAGAAAAATACTACACAAAGCACCTAAACTTAAAACAAAGACTTAACAGAGCCTAAAGTTTACAGAAAGAGTAGACAGAGAACCTTAGGTTAAGGAAAGACTACACAGAGCAGCAAAAGTTAAAACAAAACAAAGAATAGACAGAGCCTAAAGTTTACAAAAGGAGTAGACAGAGAACCATATTATAGATCAATGAGAGAACCTTAGTAAAAGAAAGACTACACAGAGCAGCAAAAGTTAAAACAAAACAAAGACTAGACAGAGCCTAAAGTTTACAGAAAGAGTAGACAGAGAACCTAAAGTTAAAAGAAATACTGGGTAACAACTAAAGTTTAGATATATAAAAAAGTAAAAGATAGACCTAAAGTTAGTAGGTTGCAAAATATTGAAGACTACAATACTGTATCACTAATTTAATATTATAAATATGTAATCAGTTACTATTTAGTTTACCAGACGGTATAATTGCGCCAGACACGTTTATTGTTTTGGTAAGTATGGGCTTGGTACAGTAGCTATAGACTGTAGACTAGAGTAGGTGTAGATTATAGAGCATGGTAGTTGTAAATTCTTCTGTATTTCCGAGTTACGACACGCACCAAAGTCGCGCGGGCTAACGTTTTGAATATATTGGATCTTTTTACGATCTCAGATGTAGTCCCAACTAAGATTATGGTAGCTTCTCCTATTTTATTGCGATCGCCTACAAGATGTGCGGTGATAAAACTACTTTCTACTTTTGCGTTGTTAAACTTGGATATATTCAGTGACGTGGAATCAATGATTTAATGATTGATACATTTTTAGCCGATCGCCCTGCCGGTTTCACGTATAGGTATGAAACGCGCCCTAGATACTCTTTTCCTATGATATTTTTGCAAAATAGCGCAGTACAGCAATGTATATTAAACAAATTTCAAATGAGAAATTAACCCCAAGAGATTATACAATGATCACGAATGACGATCATTGTAATGCAAACTCACGAATAAACCAACAAATCTCGTGTTTACAATAGGAAATATCTGTGGACAACAAAGCCATTCATTTCTCTTTATGTATTGCTGCTGTAGAATGAAGAGGACTTTTTCGCACACGAACCTCCCTACATTTCACTAAGTTACGAGTATTAATTATGCCTTCTTAGAAGCTTCCCTCGTAATGTTTCATCCCAACAAATCAATTAATCTCTCGCAAAGTTCATAAAGATGAACGTCCACGGTCTGTGGATGCGCGAACGTTAACTTATAAAACAGCCATTCCCAATAACGTGCCAATTTTCCCTACTAAAGATATATAAAATTGACATAACTTGTATGAAGGTATTTAAAGACCATCGTAGGGTCGCTTCTGAGAAGTTCTGAGCTTAATACTCGTTTTCACCAACATTTTAAGAGACACCGCAAAGCCCTTAGGTGACAGTTGTTGTAAGTGAAAACTGTCACCTATAAGCTTAGGTGTTTTTTAAAATGTTGGTGAAAATGACCATTAGAGTCACACCACAACCTTTGAGTGGACATTATAATAAGGAAAATACGACTAAAACCTCACGCAACATTGAGCCAGGTCCGCCCGACCAGTTTCGGACACTGAGTAGTGTGATACGGGCGCTCCGCGCGTACGCTCCTGTAGCCCTATTCTGTAACTCGGTGCCTATCAAAGAATGATAGCCACTAGCAAATGTTTTTCATCCATTGAAGTTTTGCTAAGGAAATGTTATTTTTATTTCATAGCAAACTTTCAATGGATAAAAAACATAATAAATGCCAGTGGCTATTATTCTTTGATAGGCACCGAGATACAGAATACGGGCGCTGGACCCCTGACGGACCCTTGAAGGGTCCGAAACTGGTCGGGCGGACCTGACTCAATGTTGCGTGAGTTTTAGCCGTATTTTCCTTCTCACAGAACACCCGTTCGCCAAGTGCGGTTAGGCACCAACACATCTTTTAGAAGATCAGGCTATGAGCAGTTCATCTCAATCTCTTTTGCCAGTATTGCTTTTGCCAGTTAAAAGTCAAATTTGATTGCCTAAGTACAAATAACTCCGAAAGCGAGTGCCTGATATCCCCGTGTGATACCCGGACCTCAATAATAGAACCCATTAAAATTGTGAAACTAAATGTATAAATACAATAGTTTCTCCGTACAGCTTAAAAAATAATAAATATGCTAAGAATATAATTTATATCTGGATTTTCCAATACTGACATATATCGGTGAAATAAATTAGGTAGCTCGATTAGTCTAAACTGGATTGAAATTGTAAAAAAATCTTTCTTTTGCATAAAATTATGTATATCCAAAAGCGGACTTTATCAAACTAGATCGTGTTTGAAATGGGTTTTAACAAGACTAATAAAAAATACAATTTTTTCAAATACCATCGATAAAGCATTGACTCGATACTAAGTGCCAGATGCAAAATGTTTATCCGTACATAAAAATAATTTATGTATGATAAACATGTACGCCTTAAATTATTATGAGGTTTGGTAGAGACGTCGACAAATTCGACGATCACACCATCCATCTGTCGAATAAACTAAACTTAGCCATATGACTTATTATACTTCATATGACTTATTATATACTACTTCTTCGATTGTTTTTGATACGGTTTTAAAACGAAATTCAAAAAATGTATGGGAATGATATATCTAATCGACAAAGTGATTATAATTAAATTGATTGTTAACTTATCGATGAAACTCATGATGACTTCCATGCTTTTTTAATTTCGTTCAAAAATCATGTAAACATATGTCAAGGTTTTCATTTTTTGACATTAAGCTTTATATAGAGTTTGTCAGCTGTCCCACTGTTATCTCATCTCACTGTTCGTGGACGCCCAGCTTTACGTGATAGTATAATGCGAGGCGACGCAGTGTCGTGGTTTCAGAGGGTACCTTTATTTATCGCCAACTGCAGCGACGAGTAATATCTTCTAACTTGAAAATAATATAAAATATAACATACGACTAATACTTATAAATAGAACGGAGACATTTCCAGCAAATGCTAAAAATTGAAAGATGCGATTTATAGATAGATAGATAGATAGATAGATAGATAGATAGATTTATAGCTGACTTAGTTACGAATTGGATTAAAGTTTGAAACAAAGTTTCTTTTCAGACGGTAGCGCGCAAGGCTATGCGAACGAAAATAGTCTTTTTTCCGTCACGAAAATCCTTTTTTAACACATTTTTGTGTAACCAGTACATCCAATTCGCAAATGTTACATTTTTTGATCATTCCTAAAAAATTAAGAAAATTTTGTTTAATTTGCTATTTTTCAACCGAAAAAAGAAAAATTGGGTATAGTTAAACTATTTAAGCGGGCGGAGCCGCGAGCAAATTATAGTATTTAATAGAAATTATATCCATAGTTTCAACAAAGGCAACGAGATAGCTAAATGCGTACAGTGCGACAAGGCTATTTTTGCGCGTGGCGCAAGTCTGAACTAACGCCGCTATCTTGTGTTACTGTTTGATAGTTCGCTCTGTCAGTATATCACTATTGTATGTTATGTTGTTTTTGCTTACTATTAACTATTTTAAACTAAAATTGAAGTAAAATTTAGGAGATTTTATTTTATGGCTGCCTTTGTTTTGCAACAGCGCCCTCCTTCAAGTGCCAAGAGAGCCTTGTCGGACTGTAGTTTGAACAGCGGGCTGATTCTGTTTCGTTTAGTTTGTTAGTTAGTAACCCTCACTGGGTTATGAACTAATAGATTGGAGGCAAAAATCCCATTCTTGCATTCTTTTTGCACAAATTACCAACCTAGTTTGGTAATTGGTATGGTATTATAGTTGCTAATTTGTGCAAAATGAATACAAGAATAGTGTTCGCCTCCGTTTTCTTAGTAATTACCCAGACGGGGCAGTTCGAATATTCCGACGGAATTTATTCTATTAGCATAAAATGTGTTATAAAACATCGAGCGCACGATTTGTTATAATCGAAATTGGCGTGCAGTATAACTATACAAGGTCAACTTTACAACTGGCAAAATCGACCAGCCGCCATTGAGTTCTCCGTGACGTAACGCGACGCGCCGACGGCCGACGCGTCGGCGCGGCGTCGCTTATGTTATGTTATGTCGTCAGCTTGAGTACTCAATACTACAGTCAGACAAGGCTCTCTAGGCACTTGAAGGAGGGCGCTGTTTCACAACAAAGGCAGCCATAAAATAAAATCTCCTCAATTTTACTTCAATTTTAGTTTAAAATAGTTAATAGTAAGCAAAAACAACATAACATACAATAGTGTCATACTGACAGAGCGAACTATCAAACAGTAGCACAAGATAGCGGCGTAAGTTCAAACTTTGGCCACATGCCAAAATAGCCTTGTCGCACTGTACAGTCCGACAAGGCTCTCTTGGCACTTGAATGACATTTCCAGGAGAGCGTTGTCATAGAAGAATGGCAGCCAGAAAATTAAATCTCCTCAATTTTTCTTTAATTTTAGGTTTATGTTAGTTATTATTAAGCAAAAACAACACAACATATAATAGCGATACACCGACAGAGCGAACTATCAAACAGCATCGCAAGATAGCGGTATTAGTTCCGATTTGGCCTTTTCGCACTGTAGCCCCATATTGTTATGGGGCCATACTTTTGAATCACCTAGGACACTTATACCAAAGATAGAATAATTAAATTCATAAGTTAAGGCCGTAGACGTATGTTTTTTATTTTCGTCCTTCTCGCTCTTACAAATACAAATACGTTGGTGAGTGCGACAGGCTGCATTGCGGGAGAATATGACAGAAAAACGACGTTCTACGTAAAAAAACTAAGCCAGTTTCAGTCATTGTTAAATTGTTGATTTACTGTTATTAATAAAGTAATAACAAAGAGTTTTTTTAAGTAAAATAAATGATACCTAATAGTGACAGCCATGGATGGATAAATAAATAAACTAGCTTACAATAATTCTGCCAGATGTCTCCATGTCGAAGATATTTACCTGAAACGAAAAATAAAACATATTAATTACGTCATTAAATTTGACTAGTCAAGACTCAAGAGATGTAGTCGTGTAGGTAAAAATTTATGATCTAGAAAGCAATTTAACGAAACAAAAAAAAATACTTTTAATAAATTATTAAGAAGCCGCAAAGCAGACCTGTAAAATTAATGGCCGCGAACGCTATTTCACAAACGTCTGATGGCCTCAACAAATTGGCTATTTCGTTTAGGAGATAACATAATGAAATTCAAAAACAAAATAGCTTTCAAGTAGGCGATTCACTTACACGAGTCGGCTACGTTTCGTGAAGTGAAATGTTTAAAAAGGTCATATGGCATTGACGTTAAGGGGATTTATTGAATTTATTTCTGTCTTTGTCACTCTCAAGCCGGAACCGCTTTTTGACCGCATACGACCAAGTGTGGGCGGTTCATTCGTCTATATTTGCTTTATTTGCACGAATAACGCATAAGCGCGAATAGCAAATATGCTTATCCGTCCTCTTGTCGGTTTTTAGCACACTTCAAAGGACACGACGTATTGGCAATATTTGGCACATAGCACCAAGTGTGGATAGCATGTTTGTTGTTTGCTCACATAAACACATATTTGGACAAATACAGGGTAGCCGCATAACGAATAACAAATAACGAAGTCTGGTTCCGCCATCACGGATACGTTGATGGGTGCGACATGCAGCGTCGCGGAAGAATATACTGAAAAACGACCTTTTACCTAATTACTCAAAAACTAAGCGAGTTATCAAAAATCTGTTTCTCAACGTTTTTAGATATTATTGTTACCGACACATTAAAACAAAAATTACAATTACATCAATTGTAATTTCCGATAAAAATGAGAAAAACTGAGATTTTGGAGCAACATTAAGAGAACTTTCTATCGAGAAAATTTTATCCAATCTGTGTTTCTGCTTCTCAACGATTTTAGATTAAAGGCCTAAAATACAAGATGTTTAAATGTTAAAGTAATGAATGGTCTTTATAGTTTTCAAACTAAACTTCACTAAAGATTCTGCGCCGTTAAGGGGATTTATTGAATTTATTTTTGTCTTTGTCACTCTAACGGATACGTTGATGGGTGCGACATGCAGCGTCGCGGAAAAATATAACATAAAACGACCTTTTACCTAATTACTCAAAAACTAAGCCAGTTATCAAAATCTGTTTCTCAACGTTTTTAGATATTATTATTACCGACACATTAAAACAAAAATTACAATTACATCAATTGTAATTTCCGATAAAAATGAGAAAAACTGAGATTTTGGCTTTCTATCGAGAAAATTTTATCCAATCTGTGTTTCTGCTTCTCAACGATTTTAGATTAAAGGCCTATAATACAAGACGTTTAAATGTTAAAGTAATGAATGGTCTTTATAGTTTTCAAACTAAACTTCACTAAAGATTCTGCGCCGATATTGAAACCAATACTTTTTTGCGAACTTTAAAAAATTATTTTTTCAAAGTACATATAGAGCGTAAAATTGAATGTTGTTGAAAACGCAACATGGTCGAGAAACGTAAAATTAAATTTACTTTGCGCGATAAATGAAGGATTGTATTTCCTATGTTGAAAAACATTCAATTTTACACCCTAAACAAAAAAAATATAGGATTTTTTGGTGAATTTTACTGCATCGAATTACAAGTCGGAGGAAATCGCCTGATTTTCATTTTATTTCATAAACGAATAGCTTCTAAAAATCAAGTGATTCTACTGGTGCGTTTGTCAATAATAGCATATAAAAGCAGCACATTTGGTGTTGAACATTGTAGTTAAACATTGAAATTCTGTATTTTTTTGGAGTAAGACATATAATTTATGTGCGATAACATAAAAAGGAGAGATACAAAGATAGTCGGAATTTCGTGTGAAGAATTTAGCAGCAATGTAATTAATAATTCGGTATGCTAAGTCCTTTGGCATTTGGACGCGTTGGATTGCGAAAACTTAATAAAAAATAAGAATTAATTAGGACAACATAAAACACAACGTCACAACAACTTAATATGCAAACTACTTTAATTAATTTCGTTGGAATTTTAAAAACGGTAAAATTACTTAAAATATTATTGTTCTTATAGTATACAAGTACGAGCTACAATACTTTTAGGAATCCTCCTGTGGGGGGAGTATCTTGAATAACGATGTTTTAGACGAACTCTGAATAATTCGGTGGTTTATCTCAAGTGATATTTCTCATTATTTTCTCAAAAATAGAACTTAGTATTTTCAAAATAAAAAGGATTATCGAAATTGGATAAGAAACGATGAAGTTATAATATGTTATGAATACCTAAAAAGTCTTCGATTAAAAAAGTTAGTTTTAGTAAAAAAAGCCTCGACCTCGTTCTTTTGTATAGAGAAGTCGACTACGAATATCTAATGCTAAAAAACACTCGTGCTGGGAAATTGAAAAACAAAATAACCTTTAAAATTATCGTGTCATAGTATTCCAAACTCCTCCGAAACGGCTCGATCGACTCTCATGATTTTTTTAGTCAGGTCCAAAAATAGGTCGTAAGCTAGTTTTCATTTGCCTATATGGCAAAACAACGTTTGCCGCGTCAGATATAAATTGTATAAAACGAAGAAGAAAAAGAAACACTATTGCATCCAAACACAAAACATAGAAAAAGAAACACAGAACAAAGACTGTGGACTGGTGGACGAGAACATAAAAGATAATAGTGATGGTATGCAAAGGCGGCCTTATCACTGCAAGCGATCTCTGCTAGGCAAACTTTTTTGGCAATTGGAAATTAAGTGTGAAAAGTGGGATAGGGCGCAGAGCGATTTTGTAATCGGTAATGTTTTAAAAGAGAAAACTGAATTTTTTGCATGTTTACCAATAAAATTTACTGATTTCTACTCTGAAGTAGGATTCTAGGGCAGCACTCTTTTCAGTTCTGTTAGGTTGTCGACTTTAATGTTGTTTTAGCCTTGTTTTAGCAGTATCTTCAATTTGCAATCAATTGGTAAGCCAATTTGTGTAACAACACAAAACGAATTTAGAAAAACTCCGGGTCGTGTTGCGTTGGCAGAGATCGTGATCCAGATCTGTCAAACGGTGGTCGGGAAATAATGGCAGATTATTTTTGGCGGCAACACAGAAATATCACCGGTTTGTTGGTTATGAAGAAATATCGCTGCGGGTTAATGGGACCACTCTTGTGTAAAGTTCCAGATGCAAAAAATGAAAAGACCGGAGAAAAAGCTTGGATTTCATTTAAAAATCCTGAATTTTTTACTGTCTGACAATTTTCTTTTAAATACATATTTGACAACAACGATATATTGTTTGACAAAATGTAAAAAAGTCAAAATATTATAAATGCGATATAAATCTTTGAATGTAACTAAGTAATCTAATGGAAGAAAACAACGATATTTAAATCTTTGGAAGAAAATTTATTTCTGTTTAACATTTTATTGAAAATTCTAAAAATCCTGACTACTAATGGATGAAGAATCAGCTTCAAGCTGATGCGATACAGACATTTGAAACCTTCTTGGCTGCTCTATAGTGGTACCTATCTTCTTAATAACATTTATTTGACTAACCAACAATGATGAGGTCTAGGTAAGGTATTGGTTTAGGTTGGAGCGCGCTTCTCTTGAAGGCCTAGATTAAATTATTTTCTGGATTCTTTCTTTTTTGGATTTCTTGAAGGCTTTAGATTGTACTTGGCTGGGAACACGGAGGTTGGAAGGGCGTTTCACACCGTATCAGAAACGTGGAAGAAAAACGTTTCGTGTAGTATACATAATATAACCTGGACAGGGCGGACGGTGCGAAAAAATGTTGCCAGTTTACCGGTGCCTGTTTTGTCCTTGTTTTGACACCAGCAGTAAGGCCACGCTGTTCTCTCAGCGGCCACCTAGCCAACCCAAGGATTCTTGTGAGTTATTCCTCATTGTTATCAAGTACTTCGTCAACATCTCCCTCAATCTCCAGTACCAATGACCGATGGGTTAATGGAAATCGCATTTGTTTCTCGAAAGTCCGGTATTCGGGATTTATTATCGCCATTATCTCATAAACGTTATACGCAATATGTGAAATAGGTTGCCATCCGCCACTCGCTTACATTTCGCTGCTTTAGCGATTTATGTTCGTAAACAAATGATAAGTATAAATCACAATCCGTAAACATGATACCAGAAACTCAAGTTGTAATTAGAAATAATAATAAGTAATCGATGTAAAATTCATCTTAAAGGGAAGTGTTTGTCCTGCGATGCCCTATATTCAACCTGTTTTTTTTGGGTTCCATACCAAAATGGAACCCTTATGGTGAGACCTTCTTCGGCCATCCTTCACACTCGATTATTTCAGTAACAAAGCTGTGTCATGTAGATTGTAGAATAGTGGTGTATAATATTATATTAGTGGCCCAATGGCAAGCGTGGCCACAAAGATAGGATTGCGCTTGGCTGCATACCTGAGGGAAAGCAATGATGAGGTCTAGGGTGGAGCAGAGCGAGATAATGCCTATTCACTCTTCTCTTTAAGGTACCCATATTATTACTCTTAGCTGGGAACATGGGAGCTAGAACCTTTCTCACATAGATAAGTGGTTCGTACATAAGGATGCCACTTGTGTCCGCGTCTTACAGTTTAGTAGTAGACGGAATATGCAACATCCCAATAATGGTTGAAGAGGTACATGTAAAATGACAACGTGTCTTACATTAGATAAAAACGTGGAGGTTTTTGGAGGTTTAGGGCGATTTAAATCTTTGATGGAGAAACTATTTTATCCTGCGAGGTATGTAAAAAACCAAAAACACGTCAATACCATAACTCTAAAGCTAGTTTCAATTATCTCGATCATCGAATTATACTTTTACTCGGAGAAATTATGCATTTATGCCGATAACCAGCACTTTGTGATACATGGACGATTAAAGCATACTTACCCTTCATTTAAAAGAGTAAAAATGCAAATATAATACCTATACCTATATTACCTACATAATACTTTGGAGTAGGGACTAGGGAGCGAAGTTCCAACTTGAAAGCAGCTTCTGAATAGGGTTTTTTACAATAGAAGTTAGTGTTTTATGCGTTACGGCGAACCCTTCTCAAAGGAGGGTGGAATGTCCCTAAGTGCTACGAACGTGGGGTGCGCATAGCGCAGAGTTGACTACTGCGGAAGAAGACTGAAATGAGGATTAAGATTACTTCTGTTGAAGGAGTACTTGCTATTTACTATTCTTAGCCACCGTAGGTAAGATTTTATCTTACAGTACTTGGTTGCGAAAGGATGATACGTATCTAGATACTCGGGGAAAAGAAAATGTAAGTATGTATGTATCTACACGTAATTTTATTGAATTAAAAAACTTCTTTAGGCGCGTTGACCTCTTTTGAGATGGAAAAGCGACGCATGAAAACTGTTACCGTAACCGACACCTCTGTTTGCGATGGGGGAAAACCATTGAACTCGCGACACTGTTGCCGTAACCGACACCTCTGTTTGAGTTTTCACTTCTGTGCCACGGCTTTTCTTTATTCAGATTCTACCCGGCATGTAATAAAACTTGCTGGATTTATCTGTAACTTGCCATGAAGTCCTATGATCTATTTTTTTCAAATTATTGCCCAAATAGCCCAAATTTTTCAGTTCAGAAACCAGGCTGGCCTCAGTGTACACTCGTGGCTGCATAATCAAATGGCAGCTAGATTGGCGCCACAAAAAAGTATAAACCCTTTATGACACCACACGTGATGATCGTTAGTTCATTTTTTTTTTCAATGTAGACCAAAGAGCCCTATTGTATGAGTTTTTAAAGTCTTATACCTTTTAGATTAGAAATCATTTGATTCCCATTACCTGGCAATGTGGGTAAGATGTTGGTGAAAAAAGGCAATATATCCGGGAAAATCCAACCATGTGGTTACCCTGGAGGAAGCAATTAGTGACGGCCAACACATCCGCAGCGAAGTGTGGACGACCCAGGTAAAGGCGGTCGGGTCACACTTTGCGTATAATGAGGCTCGACTGTAATGATATGCGTAGTTTACCTAGACATGCGTGGTTTACACAGTCAACGAAGTGGCTAAGAACCATTATTATCATTTAATAGTAGTTTATGGAACAAGTGAGTAAAGTTGGTGATTGCTGCTGAGGCGCCATTGAGGCTGAGGCGTCTTAAGATAGCCGAGGACGGTAATCATCAATACTCACGTGTATCATACGACGTTTTTCAACACACTTGTGAATAAAATTTAAAATATAATTGTCTTAGCTCACTAGTGAATAATAGTAATGAAAAATTCACAGTTTGCGATTAAAGGTGTCATTATGTGCCTAATTACGGTGAAATTAGAGCCACTTTATGAGCAAGTGTGTTGAAAAAAATATTTATACCTAAAATCCGTTTTCATCTCAGCACCAGACCCTAGTTTCCATCTAGCACCAAAGTAATCTTCAAGATGGATCATGTTTGATCCATCTTGAGTCAGTTCAAACACGATGGGGTTGGATCGTTTAACTACCGAGTTCCTATGGCCACCTTCCGGTTCGAACATCAGGGGCCTTATTCTGTATCGTTCACTTAGTTAGTTAGTAACCCTAACTGGGTTATTAATTACTAAGAAAACGAAGGCAAAAATCCTATTTTGGCACAAATTACCAACCTAGGTCGGTATGGTATCATATCAGTATACCATGCTATTTGCTATCTTGTACAAAAATAATACAAAAATAGGATTTTTGCCTCCGTTTTCTTAGTTAATAACCCAGTTTGGGTTACTAACTAACTAAGTGAACGATACAGAATCAGCACACTGGTCGGCTCCACGTCATAATATTATCTAATTTTGCATTGTCATCCGATTTACACATGCATACAAAATTTCAGCTTAATCGGTAACCGGAAGTGGATCAATACGTCAAAATCGCTTCAGTAATTTTCAAGATTCGACTTATAAACGATTGCATTATCTTTCAAACCTTTTTAAATCTCTAGAGTAGAGACATTACTATGCTAGTACAGTCATAATAATGATTATGTTAATCTCTCGTAGGTATTAAGTACCTACTATGATAATCCCAAAGAAATAACAATTAAAAAGTCATCTACCCTGAAATGTGTGAAACAAAGAAGTTATATTCGACTAATTTATTCGCAAGACTCCATACATTTTTGGACATTTCTTGAAATTTAAATTCCTCCTGAGGATGTCCCGGTGTCGGGACGAAACGTGCGTCGAAGAAAGTATTGGAAAATTTTGTGTGGTGTTTCATGTGCGCCGTGTTCCTGCATATTGTATCATACAGAATATTTTCAAGTAGCGGATTATAGTAAAACAAATTAATCAGCCCTACTAATTATGGATTTCCGTAAAATAACGCTTGCTTTCATTCAATATTATTTTAACTGTTTGTTTCCACCGACGCATGGTGAGTTGTTCAGAATTCTAACCCCTTCAAACACATCTAATAATTTCACCAATTCACAGAAAGCTACAAATATTTATGAAGTTAGGGACCTATCACACAATATTCTCACTACCCAGTCTAAAATGGCGACATGAAATCGATCCAGGCATTACCTAAGTCCGGCTCGCACTTGACCCCATGTGTACAGAACAATGGCGGCGAGTCGCAAGGTCACCGTCAAGTTCGTTATAATTTATTTACGAGCGACACAATACATCGCGGCATGCAATTCTGCAAGGAGCACCGACCTTTTCAAGTATTGTGATTCGGTGGATTTTTTTTTTGTATTTGTGGCCACTGTTTCTGTCGAATTGATTCTTTTGTAGACCCGAAAAAAACAACCGATAGATTCTTTAGAATTGATGAGTGTTTTTTTTTTAATTATAACTATAGAAAGGCTTGCGCTTGACTACAATCATATCTGATGGACAGAAATGATGAGGTCAAGGATAGAGCGCGCTTGCCTAGAAAATGCCTATTTAGTATTCACTCTTCTCTTGCAGGCACCCAGGTTGTACTTGGCTGGGAACACAGAAGCTGGAAGGGTGTTCCACACCTTAGCGGTACCTACGTATCAGAAACGTGGAAGAAAATCGTTTCGTTCGAGCTCGCTGGACATCAACCACATAAGGATGCCTCTTCTCCCGGCGTCTTGCGGTTCTATGGTAGAAAGGTGAAGGAGGTACTAGATTGTGGAGTTCTTGAGCACACTCTCCAAAGTATATCCTGTAAAAAACCACTAAATATGCAACCTTGCGTCGGTGTTCTACACTGAGCAATTTTGCCCGTGTTAGCGATTCCTTGCCGATTATTCTGCATGCGCGGCGATCAACCGAGTCCAATGCATCGAGCTGATATTTTGCAGATCCATCCCAGAGGTGACTGCAGTGTAGACTTTTTTGTAGATACTCGTGCATTGGATTCGTTTCAAAATTGGGATTTGAACCCACGTCCCCTAGTTATTTCGGCTGGGTGCTCACTGCTCCACCACTGAGCTACGTTAGCACATAATATTATGCTGAGATGGTAATTTCGATATCTATAGATATCATTCTAATATTAGATATACAATTCTCGTGCCTGCAATGTTTGTTACCATACATCTCCGAAACGGCTTGACCGAAATTATGTTTTTTTCTGTGTACGTATGTTCGGTAGGTCTGAGTAGGCCGTTAGCTATTTAATATATATATAGCTGCTTGTGCTGATTGGCCACTGATTGATCACCTCTCCTGAACAATTTTGTATGAAAAATTTTTTTTTCAATGACCATTCCGTATAGAAGAGAAAAATTCATTAAGAACAAAAATATGGAGAGAGCTGATGATTGAGGATTTCGAAGACGGGTGAAGAGTACGGGGAGGGTATCGAAGATAGGTGGGGGGTGCTCGACCAAATGTCATTCGAAATGTCATCCAATTGCCAATGAGCTGAAAAAAAATTCAAAATGGCGGATTCAAAATGGCCGCCATATGAATATCGACGATATCTTGGAAAGTATAAAAGATGGAAGAGTGGTTTCTTGACAAGTGGTGATCAGGACCCGAAGATCTATTCGGTGAAAAGAAAAAAAATCCAATATGGCGGAAATTATTTTTCCATAGAAAATGTATGGCGAATATGGACTCGAGATGAAGGCGATTTTTTATAGGCGGGAAGACAGCACGCGGGCCACATGTGGCCCGCGCCTCCACGCGCCCTACTAGTTAATATATATATAGCTACTCGTGCTGATTCACTCACTGACTGACTCACTGATTGATCACCTCTCATGAACAATTTTGTATGAAAAAAATTTTTTTCAAGGATGGGGTCGTATAGAGGGGAAAAATTCATGAGGAGGAAAAATACGGAGAGAGCTGATGATTGCGGATTTCGAAGACGGATGAAGAGCACGGGGAGGGTATTGAAGATAGGTGGGGGGTGCTCGACCAAATGTCATTTGAAACGTCATGCAATTGGCAGTGAGCTGAAAAAAAAATTCAAAATGGCGGATTCAAAATGGCCGCCATTCGAATTTCGTCAATATCTCGGAAAGTATAAAAGATGGAAGAGTGGTTTCTGGACAAGAGTTGATCATGACTTGAAGGTCTATTCGATGGATAGAAAAAAATCCAATATGGCGGAATTCATTTTTCCATTAGAAAATGTAGGGGGATTTTTGTCGGCCTATATAGGCAGGAAGACAGCCCGCGGGCCACATGTGGCCCGCGCCCTCACGCGACCTACTAGTTTTTTTATATCCGTAATGGTAAAACATCGTTTGCCGGGTCAGATAGTAATTCATAATATTCAGGTGGTTTCAGCTATTGGGAAACATTGCAGTTTCAATAAAACTTCAAAAGCCCGCGTTGTTTTGAATGAGAGAAGACACATTGATGTTTTTACTACTTAATTTTTAAAGTACATTGTTTTAAACGTACATGCGTACAAGTGTATCACTTTGGGCCTGCAGTATAATGTACTCTATTGCTTTGGCCGAACTGACTAAAGTCGCATCCATATAATAGTAGACTCTACACAAAAGTACTGGGTTTGAGTTCAGGTTACACCGTTCAAGTTAATACTTTTTCGCGGTTAAAACTGATGAACTGCATTTATAACTGACTTAAAAAAAAGGAGGAGGTTCTCAATTCGTCGGAATCTTTTTTTATAACATCTAAGTTTGCATTCAAGTACTAACTATAGGCTGTAACCTAGCTCTACAGATCATCTTGGAAGTCCCGCCTAAGTTGAAGCGTACTCTAAAAATTCCTTGTTACTAACAAGATACCTATGAGTAGAGTATACAGTATAACACAGAGGTCCATGAACCCCACGCTACCTTCTCAGATTGCCGACAGATTCAGCGCAAGCTCCCCCTGCCCGGCGCTACGTACTTATTCCGTCGCCTCGGAGTATAAAATGTAAGGCTCCCCCTGCCCGGCGCTACGTACTTATTCCGTCGCCTCGGAGTATAAAATGTAAGGCTCCCCTGCCCGGCGCTACGTACTTATTCCGTCGCCTCGGAGTATAAAATGTAAGGCTCCCCTGCCCGGCGCTACGTACTTATTCCGTCGCCTCGGAGTATAAAATGTAAGGCTCCCCCTGCCCGGCGCTACGTACTTATTCCGTCGCCTCGGAGTATAAAATGTAAGGCTCACTCCAGAGGTCGACGTCCTGTAAACAGCTGATGGAATACGCCCCCGGGTCAATGCCCCGCTCACTTATAGCTGTATACCAACTTATAAGGGTAGTTCTGTGTAAATTTACATTTATATTCATTTATCTAGATTTTATATTGCTGATATAATTTACAGGTAAGGAAACTATGTAAATATGTTAAGTCCAGAGTTCGATACCCGGTTTGAGTACCTACATTTCGCCAATCCGTATTGACTATTGAAGTATCGTGGTCAGTGATCACTGAACTTGAATCTTTATCAGGAATTAATAATAATAAAAGAATAGGTATTAAATTTTATGGTTTTGATAGTTTGCCTGAGCTGAGTCATCATGAGTGACACCTTTGAACCGTAGTTTGGTATCTGGCAGTTCACTCCCGAAAATCCCCTCTACCTCCTACTGGCTCTTTTAAGCGTGGGTAACGTATACCCTATATTTATACCTACCAAGCTCCACGCCCTTAGTCAGTCAATAAAATCTTGTAAAGGTTATCGAATTTCAGAATAATTTAGATACACAATTTCTACGGTTTATTCACAATCATACTAATAGCCTGTAGGTCTCTAATTTCTATAGAGGTTGAAATTTCAAATTTCTCGCTGCACGCGGGGCAATAAAATGGGGAAACAGACTGTCTGTTGCGTCGTGTCTCACTTACGGGCAGGCCTGTCGGTTAATGGACGCCGCTGTGGGGTTCCCCGATTAATATTATGCTCCGCGGGCAGCGAGATAACGTGACAACTGACAAGACGCGAAAGAGCACAAGAGGCGTTCAGTTCCCCCATTTTATTGCCCTGCGGGCAGCGAGATGTTGCGACCAGTAGGTAAGTATACTTAGTAGTATTTGGTGTCAGATAGCGACAGACAAATTCAGAATGGTTCCAACATAGCACGGTGTCGGTAAGGCTGCGCGGCGTAGTGAGTACAGCACGGATCCGGCGACGGCCGCCGGTTGCCACGCGGCCGCGTCTCAAGGTCGTTACCCCCTACCACAACAAAGAGTAAACACCGCCATGTTACGACGCGAAAAAACATTCAAATAAATACCACCGGCCACCGGCGACCGCCTGCCTTCGAGCGCGCTGCGCCGTGCGCGCGTCGCCGATATCGAACTGTCGAAGATGTACCACACACGGCTCTATGTTCAGAATGATGGTGTAGCGCTTATCGAAAGCTCCGTCAGCGTGTTCAGATTGTAGCGGTCTTCAATAGCTGACGATAGATGGCGTAACCAGCGCAATAGCGCTGTCGGAGCTTTAGACGAGCGTTCTATAAATAGAAGTTCTGACGTCACACGCTCAGATCACAAGCGGTCTTTAGGCTGGAGGAAATTTCTGTATTGCCTTAACACCAGCAAAAAGGTTTCTTGATCTGATGTTTAGTAGGTGGCAGCACTGGCACGACAAGTCCATTTTTACCCCCGACGCAAAAATAAGGGTGTTATAAATTTAAAGTTTGACCACTGAGATTGCACCTAGCTCTGGTTTCCATTGCCTCAACACCGGCAAAAGGGATTCCTGATCTGATGTTTAGTAGGTTGCAGCCACTGGCACGACAGGTCCTTTTTGACCCCCGACGCAAAAAGAAGGGTGTTATAAGTTTGAAGTTTGACGACTGAGATTGCACCTAGCTCTGTTTCTCTTTACTTATTCCGTTTAGAGCAGCGAATCGTTGCTGAAGGTGACAAGCAATAGTTTTTTAGACTTCTGCTCGTCAGGAAGTCGGCAGCTCTAATCATAATGTGGCCGATCCACGAGTTTTTAACCCTCGACGCAAAAAGAGCAGTGTCATCACGTCGATGTTTGTCTGTAACATCGTACTTCTCAAACGGATGGACTCATTTCGATGCTTTTTTTTTTAACCGACTTCAAAAAAAGGAGGAGGTAAATCGGAGGCAATTCGTCGGAATCTTTATTTTTTCATTTTAAAGCCATAATATCCTCGTCCCCGGTTTTTAGCTATGTTCGGTTAATATCAGTAAATCAGCGTAACTTTAAGCGTACCAGCTCTTTTCCAAAATTATGTAAGTAAAGCATTTTTTTCACAACTCCCTCAATAATATAAATTATAAGTGTATGAAAATTATCGCTGCCAACGGGATTCGAACCCGCAACCACCACCTGTCGCGAGTGGCCGCTCTACCGATTGAGCTATGGAAGCGTATACCGCTGACACGATAATTTCGATACACATTGTTTTCCAGTCATAGGCAGACTGCCCTTTCAAACATTGTTTCCCTCAATATTGGACTGGTATCAACTATCAATGAAACGCTATTAACTTAGCAATTAGCATCAAGCATGGTATGACATGTTACCATATAAACCGAGGTCGGTAAATTGTGCAAAAATAATACTAAAATACGATTTTAGCCTTCGTTTTCATAGTTAAAACCCAGTGCGAGTTGCTAACTAACGATACAGAATCAGCCCTCAGGGCTACAGGCCATAGCTAAGTATAGCAACGGAGCATTATAGACCTCCTGAAAATTTCGCGAGACTCGAACGTAAATATTGATTTGGAGACTGGAGTTCACTCCTCCCTGTGGAGTGTCGAGTATCGACCTCGAGTGTCGCGAGAATATTCACGCAGGTCAAAGGTCACCCACTAAGGGTTTCCAAGGATCGTGTGGGAATGGGAGTTAAATAAAAAAAAATACTAATTGAGTATGTCATATAAATACAAGAGCGAATGTTTTCGCTACAACATAGTATACGTTATTTATAATTTATTATCAGGATTTTATGTGATATAAGGTATTAATTGTAGTGTATAAGTGAAATATGTCCTAACTGATATCATTGAACATATTTATTTAAGTTGTAAGTTAATAATTAAATTTTATTTAATTAAGTTAATATTGCATACCGAAAGATAGAATATGATGTAAAATCAAATTCGGAATGAAGAAATTCGATTTGATTTCATTTTATTTACAGACGTTGATCGTATTCATAACGATTCTTTAGCCGTGGCCATAACTTATCTATTCTATTTCTACGATTGTTTTTGGTACGAAAAATGTGAAAATGACACATGATCAATTTGTCTATTGATATTATTATATAACGATATTATGTTAATCCCAGGGCTATTTGTCTAATTATATCAACCTAGGAAGCAATGAGGATATCTACCACACAGCACCATTAGCGTGACTATTTTTAATCTGTAAAGTGGCGAATAAGATGACGTCAACTAGGGGTAGTAATCCAATAAGTACACGAACATTTGAAAATTGAAACTTTGTCACGCAAGGCTAGGCTAGAATGAATGAATGGACTATAACAATTGGGGATCACAGCCAGATATTGTGTTTAGACTTTAGATTTTCGATCGAAGATCATTAGACATAGAGAGTCAGGCCGCCATATTTAACGATTACGTTTCTGTCAAGAAACTGGGCCTAAGAAAATAACTTAAACGGGGGTTATAATATGTCAATATGACATATTAAGCGATATTTCAAAAAGGCAAGATATAAAGAAATTTTCATAAAACCATTAATTTCTTTGTTAACTTTTGTCTTCGAGTTTCAAATTGCAATCTTGGTGCAATGCAATAATGTTTAAAATCTATGGGCAGTATTCAAGATCGATGATAATATTTTCTTTTTTCTATCTTTTCACGCTTAATATTCGACGTATCTTAATCATTTTGTATATCAATGTGGCAAAAAACTACTTATTTCCACACCGGTCCTCACGCCGCATGCCGTCTCACTCTCTCTCAAGGTGTGTGACAGAGGGAGCGACAAGGTCACTGGTCAGCCGTTCTCTCAGACACCGGCGCGGGGCGGCGGCGCGCGCGCAGACGGCGCAACGACATGGCCGCCGCGTGTGACGTCACGAGCGCTGATGCGTAAGAAAACTGGATGCAACCATTGCATTTTGGTGCCGAATATATTATGGTCTGTGACGGGTCTGACAGACTGTAGTTGTCGTCAGCGGAATAAAGCTATCTGTTTACAAGTATTTTTTTACCGGACTGAGCGAACTAGCAAGTCGCTCGGTGTTGTCTCAACTAAGTTGTAACTTGTAGCTTTGATATCAAGTTTTATTTGATGACTGATAAGCCCTGCTAACTGCCCTGCTACCTAATGTCAATATTTTGTCAATATTTTAAGCGGTTAGGTACCTGTTGCCGTTACCAATATCGAGCAAAAACAAGCAAAAAAAAAAAATTGGTTGCCTGTAAAGTCGGTATACGGGCGAAAGTTTTACGTGACAACGACTTTGAGTGGTAAAATAATTTTAAATGCCCGAGTGGAAGGGACGCGTGCCTCTCACTCGCTCTCATTGTGAGCGCATAACGTGAGCGGAGCGTAACGCAGTTTCTTGAAGTGTCACCCGGCAAACCAATTTATAAGACGTTGTCACGTCAAAAATCACGTATGTTGTAACTTGTAGGGAAGACCCTTGAATATTTTTTATTTTATTTTTTAGCATTGGTTGTTTTGTTATAGCGGCAACCAAAATGCATCATCTGTGAAAATTTCAAATGTCTTAGGGTGTTTCGGCCCTAGTAGCTCGCGAAATTCAATTTAATTTATTTAGTTTTTTTTTTTAATTTATTTAGTTTTTTAATAAATTATTTAGTTTTTTAATAAATTATATAGTTTTTCGCAAATATAAGACTAACTACACATTGTAGATGTATGGCAATGCATTTTGCGGGCCTACTTTTTATGCATCCACATATTTTAAATAGAAACTTTGCTCGAAAGTTCCCACTCATCTCATATTGGTTCCCGAAAGATTATTTTTTGCAGTTTCCCAGATTTCGAGCTATCGGGAACTAATATAAAGTAAATGAGTATTGCTGAGCCGAGTTTATATTAAAATCATGTAGATGCATAAATGTTGTGCCCGCAAAACTCATTGCCAATTAGCCTTTGATGTGTAATTAGCCCACTATGAGCGAAAAACTAAATAAAATTTGAATTTTCGCGCCCGGATGGTACTAATTAAGACGGACGGACGGACGGCGAAGTCTTAGTAATAGGGTCCCGTAATTAAGGTAAATTATATTATTTGGGTACGGACTTCGGAACCGTAAAATAGATTTATGATTTAATCGGCTGTCTCAATCCACACCTTCAGCTTTTTGGATGTAAACATGTTGTTCTATCTATACCATGCAAATCAATAAAATACAAACCTATACAGTTGGATTAAAATTTCCGCGATAATATCGTTTTATTGTCGATTATGTTATGTTCTCGTTAATATAATTGAAAAACTAAAATATTTGTATACCTTAACAAAAATATTTAGGTACCTATGTTGTGACTTGTGAGTAGTGAGGTAGCACCTACCTATGTACAGTGTTCAACAACGAGTGTTTACATACCGAATACTTTACATAATACCGAAAACAGTAAACAGACAGTGATAAGAGAAATAAACGCGCAAAATATTGTAATTTGTATTATTATTTTGATCATAACATACCTACTTAGCCACGCAAGAGCAGAATATATTATCTAAAGAAAAGTAGTCTGTACTGTACAGATAAACAAGCAGCGTCTTTCAATAATAACATAACATCCTGTTCAATATATACGCACCAAGGTATTATAATAGGTTTTACAATTGAACGAAAAGTTACAGTGGTGAGTCTTATGAAGTTTGAGCGATTATGTGATAAAAACATAATCATTGCAGTCGTAATCGTAAACAAATTCCGCCACCTGATTGGCTGGAAAAAACGTAAACAGTAGATTCTGCCAATCAGCGAGCAGTACATGATAGAGGTAGCAGCATAAGTAGATTTTACGTCGGGGTCACCACTTTACCGGTGTAGCGAAATTTTCCTCCAGGTAGAAAGTTTTACCTATTCCTGGTCTTGTCAGTGGTCCAAGGGTCTTAGGAATATTTATTTATTTATAGAACACGCATCAAAATTTTCTAAAGCGTATTCTAAATGGTCTGGTGATGCCATCTATCGTAGAACCGCGACACATCACACAGAATACTAGGTACTTTTGCATCCCAGTTTATTTTTGTTATTTCCTAGAAAATCCATGACGTATTTTGGACTGTGGAAGGCTTTGGAACACCTAATAGAATAACATCGCAAATAAAATGCGTCGACCTCCTTTTTTCTTGGATTTGGTTTAAAAGAGAATGCAAAGTAGGCCTTTGAAGTTAACAATAATATGATATTAGAATATGAATAGATGCCTACCAGTACCACCCACGGACTTCTACGTTCTACGACTTTTGTCAGCTATAACAAAGTAGTCAAGTGCGAGCCGATGTCACACTCAGAGGGGGTTCTGCTTCCAACAAAATATATATACTCCTGAAATCATTAGCCATGCTATTTTTATGAAAAGGAAAGCTATTCTTTGTTAGCTCTACATGATACTGAAATTTATACAATCTATACTTATATTATAAAGCTGAAGAGAAAACTGGAAAAATTGCTCTTTTGGGAGAGCTTCCGTTGCGTAAACGAATACAGTTACGCAAAAACTATATAATATGACGGAATTGATCTGCTTTAAAATTTAACTTTTTGGTACAGAAAGCAGAACCCTAAAACTATTTTCGGCTAGATAAACTAAATACACATAGGTAACTCGACTATAATGCTTGATATGATAACCTCAGCTATCTAGATCTGTCAAGCCTCTTGAATGCTATTGTAATAGCCATTTTTAGGCCTATAGTAAGAGGCCACGTAAGATTTTTTTTCCTAACCCACGTTTAAGCTAAATACAATGACTTTTGTTTGATCATAAGATCTTGCGTGTATGGTAAATATGCTTGAGACTACATTGTGTAAGAATTCAAGAATACATCTCTGATTATTATATGTTATTAAGAAAAAAATTGGCATAACGTCAAAACAAGCTGAGAGGAAGGATTCATGTTAATGTATAAGAGATTTAAAAAATCTGTTAAAAATCCACGAACTTTGCGACACACCAAGAGTTTCCTTCGTCTATCTCCGAAGATAATTTTCGACAAATTCAAGTGAGATAACTAGTTAAACCCCAAGTCCAAAAAAACAAAGGATCACCAAATGTCCAGAATTAAGTACGAGTAAGCTATGGAATTAAGTAACTATCCAGAATTAAGTAACCATAGTAGAAGACTTGACATTCTCCTTTTTAAAATTCGGCTTAAAATTGATAATCAATATACTCATTCAATGCGATCAAATGGAACGAAGTGAGTAAGAGTTACTGTTCTTTTTAAAAATCGGTTAAAATTGATAATCAATACGATGTTTTCGTGAAACCAATTGGAAGGAAGTGAGTTACCCTTCTTTTTGAAAATCGTTTAAAATTGATAAAATCAATACGATCAAATGGAAGGAAGTGAGTTAGAGTTACTGTTCTTTTTAAAAATCGGTTAAAATTGATAATCAATACGATGTTTTCGTGAAACCAAATGGAAGGGCAAGTTACTCTTCTTTTCAAAAATCGTTTAAAATTGATAAAATCAATACGATCAAATGGAAGGAAGTGAGTTAGAGTTACTGTTCTTTTTAAAAATCGGTTAAAATTGATAATCAATACGATGTTTTCGTGAAACCAAATGGAAGGAAGTGAGTTGCCTATCTATTCTAGTAGTGTAGGTACTCAAGATTTTCACAAGTCACGCTGCGCGATTGGAGCTGCAAAAAGAATAGCTCTATAAAACCAAACGGGGTTGTCAACGACGCGAGCATTTTATCTGACCTTAATTTTCATTTACATAAATAACTCAAAGTTTGCTTTTAATAATCTGTGTTCGCATCTCCAGAATGATTCAATAAAAGAGTGCAACAAAACGTCAAGCAGAGGGCGCCAGCGGCTCGCGTCAGACATGTCAGACGAGTGGAGACAACGCGCGGACGCCGCCATTGCCCGTTACGAATTCGAAAAGAAAAGCCGCTTAAATCCTTTGCTTCACGTTTTACAAGCCCGGAAAGCGTTTTTATTTAGCTCCACCAGTTATAAGGGTTATACTCGTAGTTATTAGTTGTATACAATGTTGTACTTGTAGCTACTACTTAGTCAGACTTAGCCCAGATCAACGAACTTGATAATGAACGGCACGTGTGATTTATCGCCTATGGCTTCGCACGTCATTACATTGTAGCCAATACCTACTCTGTCCTCATAATACTCACTGATAACAACATGTATTCATTTTACATTCCTTCAGAAAAGTTTTTTTAAGCTATTGCATAGCTTCTATCGCGGGCTTTGACGGTGCAGACCGAATCCAGAAATTTCGTAACGAAAATAACCTGGCACTCCTAAAGTAGAGCTTTTGGTACTAGGCTAGCATGAAAGCAGGGAGCCCAACACCACAACGTTTTAATTTTTAGTTCGCCATCTATCGAAAAATAGCAGAACTTTTTAATGTTCTGCTATTTTTTGATAGATGGCAAACTAAAATAGTATGTTTCATTACAAGTGCGGAAAGGCTGTTATTGCAAAGAGTTCCGACAAATGTCTACCCGAGCCGAGGCGCAGCCGAAAGCGAGGGTTGACAGTCGGAACAAGTTGCAATGACGGTTCCGCACGTGTACTGAACGATTATTTTTAATACAGTTGCGAAAAAATGAAGCAATTTAATAAAATAATATAAAATAATAAAAACACAATAAACTCAACTAACTTAACATTTTCTGAAAAACTATTTGCTTTTTCTCTTCTCTCCACGCAATAAATTCGTCGTATGTAGATATGTAGCGACTTTTTGACTTTTCCGGTAAAATGTTCTCCGAAGCATTTTGTGCAACAAACAACTAAACTCGCAAAGAAAATTTCTGAAAAATGGTGCCAACCGTAGAATATAAGCAGTTTTTTTTTCTTCACCCATTCTGGTGATTTAAAAAAAAAAATAAAAAAAAAAATTTGGTCATAGACTAAATAATATTCTGGAACGCAAAGGGAACTATGCCCATACAGCCAAGTCTTCAGGAAAATTTTTTTTATTGATATGAAATGAAAATGAAATTCAATGAGATGAAATGAAACCAAACCAAACTCATTCAATCAAATCTGATATTGAAACAAATTAGTAGCTTCTTTTTAGAAATATACGTATTTGCATAAATCATAAAAACTTCTATGAATTTTTTTAGTAAAAACTTCATGGTTGGTTTTTCTTTTTAATAGACATTATTTTGACAGTTGGGAAAGATAACGCACGAGTTCGGGAAAGGTAAAAAAAAGCACGAGTATGTAATAGCCCACATCCCGAACGCTATACGTCCCTGCAATACGCCACTTTTTGAGCAATTGTATTAAAAATAACTTTAAAATGCAATAGCTTTACCGTAGCAGTCTCCGAGTGCCACACGCCTTTTTTTTATTTCAGTCTTTTCTTGTCACTCGCGTCTTCCCATCTCTTATTTTCACCTTGAATCAGGGTTTCTATACCATTGAAGAATTTTTAAATTGACAGGGATTCTTGGAATGATAGATATGTGCTTCCATATTGATTATACATCTCCTCACAAGATATGTTAAAAAATCGGTTCAGCCAAACGTGAAATAATCGCGGACAAACATACATACATACATACACACATACATACATACGGGTCGAATACAGAACCTCCTTCTTTTTTTGAAGTCGGTTAAAAATATGTAATAATTTTTCATACTTTTAAGAAAACTTGTAATGAGTTTTTTTAAAAGAGCAAGTGTCAAGTTTCTTGCCAGTTCTTCTCGGTGCAAACCTGCCTTCCGAACCTGGCGATAGAGTTCTGATTTTTCATAAGTACCTGTTATTTAAGCCTATGTGAATAAACGAGAGTCGCCAGATCCCATTTTCTCACTTTTTCAGAAAATATCTCTTCGCTACGCTATGCAAACAACTGTCAGCTCTACGCTGCCTGTTGCTTGCATTGCCTTGAATGACTCTTATGACTTTACTTACAAGATTACTAAACAAAGTCACAAAGTTAAAAGGAAATTAAGAAGGCGTCTCATTAGTAGGTCAAATAAAAGCATGCTTAACTTAACTACACTAGAATGTCAGGATTAGGTACAGACAATGACGAAGTACGCTTCGCTTGGAGGACGAGAAATATGTGACGTATGATGAAATAAAAAAAAAATCAAATATGCCCTCAACATCTCGGTACCGCTGACAGCACATAATGTCATCGCTTACATTAGCGACATTAGCTGATCTTTTAATCAATGGGTACAGAGGACGAACGACAGCAATCAAGGATGGACCCGATATGGGAATTTTACAGATTTCAGAGCATTTTATCAAATGCCACATCAAATACCAAGTTGAAGTTGAACAGTTGTTGTTGATGTAAACTTAAAAGAAGTGTTCTCATTATTTCTAAATATCTGGGAGACCGAGCTTCGCTCGGTAGTTTAACTACTGGCTAATAGATGGCAGCAGAGTGCTTCGCTCGGTAGTTTAACTACTGGCTAATAGATGGCAGCAGAAAAAATATTTTTATTATTTTTTGATAAATTCGACATTTTCTAAAAATGAATCCTAGCTAGATCGATTTATCGCCCCCAAAACCCACTGTATACTAAATTTCATGAAAATCGTTGAAGCCGTTGCCGAGATCCAGATTATATAGAAATATATATATATACAAGAATTGCTCGTTTAAAGGTATAGGATTAGCACTAATCCTTTCTGGATTTCACCATGTCATTTCCAACAGCATTCTTATTAGCATCTAAGATCCTTTCTGGATGAACAATTGCATAAACTCGAACAAAGTTATGATTTTACGCTTCAGCGCTGGAAAGAATTCACTTGAGCGCTATAAAATTCCTGAACTATAATTTCTTACCCGCAGAATTCTGGTGTCATAAGTCTGCAGATAAGTTATAGTTCAGTTTTCCAAGTCAGGGACACGATGCCCAGAAGGCATATCTCAGTTTGGATAACAACAATGTTATTTCAAAGCTGCATCTATTTATTATAGCACTAGGTTTCTAGAGCGGTCTGTGTTTACCCAATTTAAATAGTTATCAATAAGCCGATGTTCGTATGACAGGCCTTTCTAAAACCGGTTGCCAAGCCGTGTGCTGCGCACAATACTTTCCACAAGACTTTTACATATTCACGATGCGATAGTTTGTTAGAACCATAGAAGTGCTTATTTTAGTCGGATAAAACTGACTACATATTTCATACTGCGCTATTTGCACATCAAATCAATCATGCAGAGCACTTTTATTAATGTCTTTTATGAGCTATTAAGCAAAATACTAAGTGAGGTCAGATTTCAGACATTGCAACGAAGAATGTGTTTGAAGAATTGAGTATGTTGAACTACGAAGTATGATAGAAAATCTGCAATATATGATCTGCAAAGCACTCGGACAAGCAACGGGGCACGGACTTTGATTTTCTTGGACCGAGACTTTCATCAACGAAATTCAAAGATGTATGAAAATGTTAAATGGTCGCTAAATTAGTCACATAGACTAGATTTAGGCTTAAGCGTATTCTTACCTTTATATTTTTTAAATTACGGTTGAAAGCGACGCAAAAATCACTTTTTTTAAACGGATGGATGTGGATGCTACATAATATGGCTGGAGCGTTGGTTGGAGCCAGCTTAAAAAAAGTAAATGATCTAATGGATCGTTTCGTGAGTCGTGATATCGTGTCTGTGTCGTAAGTTTGTAAAAGCGTTTGTTATTGGCAACGGCACCCTGCGGTGCGCTTGGCGTTACTCCATTGCAAAATGACAACCAAATTGATTCAAATTTACAATTCATATGACGAATCCGTTCACGCTGATCGAATTGTACTGTGGAAACGCGATTGAAAAGTCTGGAGCCCTTTTGAAATCGAGAACATAACGTACCCATTGAGCTTTATAGTCTTGCTCTCGTAGTATAATGTATGCATTGAAGACATCAAGATAAGTCAGCGGGTTCATGAAACAGTCCCTCTATACTCTACATGATAGCTCAGCATTGGGCCAGCGAGATGGTCATGCGATGATGGTTGAAATGCACACGATGGCAACGTTCAGTTGTGTAAGTATTATGATCTCTTATTATTACGAGATATTATACGAGATATATAAGTTAAGCCAAACTTAACCGCGTTCGAACACACACTGTGGAATAGGCCACGTATAGATGCATACCGCCCTCGCTTGGCCACTACCTTGTGCGATCAAAAAACCGACACGTTGGTCATCCCGTTGCTATCTCACGCGCCAAAAGCCATCCCAAAACACTCCTCCACCCACTGGCCCATTTCAGTGGACCAGCGTGATGACCCATCATTTAGAGGGGCTATTAGATAATAGATTATTATTACAGTTAACTACATTTGACATTTAGGTATCTTGCAGTTTGTCATCCAGTATCTTAGCGGCAGTCGATTCACGTCAAGAAGGCAAAAGGAAAGCAGATAAAGTAAGTGCCTCCACTAAAGTGTTGCCAAACGCACCACAAGACCCAATCGCTCTAGAGCATAACGCCTGGCTCTGGATCGGTTGGGTTGGGTTAGGTTAGGCTAGGCTATTTACGTCATGTTAGGTTAGGTTAGGTTTAGGCTATTTACGTTGTTAGGTTTTACTTTATGTATGCATTAATTGTATGTAGAGGACTTTATGTTGAGGTAATATCGGAATCCATCTCATAAATTAATCTTAGGAAAATTCGCTCTCCGTAAATTAAAGCATAATCCAAGTGCGTGCGTAGTTCTTAGCAAGACTGAAGTGATTAAGGTATAGGCATCATAATAAATACCCCTTTCATCCACACATACGGGCACTGTTGTTGGCCTGATGGGTGCATTTCCTAATAACCGTTTTTCCATTTTAAACAGCACCATCATAATTTTCCATCAAACCGGAAACCGTCTGCAATATGTAGATCCCCTCACGACTTCCTCCGCGGAGCGAATGCAAATCTTAAATACTAATTACCTACTCATCACCTTCTTTGTAACGCTAGGGGTGTACTGGCATCAGTAAATTAGTTATTGTAATTACCGTCGTTTCATCGATTCGATATAGGCGTACGCTTGCCAACAATCTTACCCGATGGGAAGTGATGATGTGGTCGAAGATGGAGCGCGCTTTCACTCTTTTCTTTAAGGTATCTGGGTTGTATGATACTGGAAACAGATTTCGGGAGAGCATTCCAAACCCTAGCCATTCGAAACGACGAAGCGAATCGCATTGTACACACTGGTTGTACATCGACGACATAGGGATGAAAGCCCGCCAGGTGTCTTGCGGTATGGTGGTAAAACAGGGAGGGAAAAACCAGATCGAACAGCTCCGGAGCACACTCTCCGAAATGGTTTGCGACAGGCTCAATAATTTCTATTCTTTCAACAATACAACATTCCTGCGAAATATATTAATACTTAGCGCTAAATTAAAACCGCTTTGACCGGCTTGTCGCCCTCGCGTCTGTAAACAACTATGCAGAACAATCTTAACCAATGAAAATTCAATCGTGACTACCGATATTCAAAGATTAAAATTCAACGCACAGGTAATGTACCGCCCATTAGTGATCGGCCGCGCTGTGGCCGTAACTATCTTTGTTACTAGGCGAAAAACACTCCGACCAAATCACAGAGCCATCACATTATACACTCCATTTAACTGTTCCATCACTTCGGAAACCAGCAGCGTATCTGAAACCAAGTGCAAACACTGCCCGGACAAATTGGAGAGTCCGTTACCACCAGAACAATTGCCAATCACGAAATGTAAATTCGAAACGGCCGGCTTATGCAATTCAAATGTGCCGTGTGTACTTCGCATGCGATTTGCATGGACTGCGTATTGTCAGCATACTAAATAGATGTTTATTTTTAAATTTGCCTTTATTTTAAGTGTTGCAAACTTGCAAATTGTTTCGTTGACCTCACTCGCGGGCAGTAAAAGTTTTCTGGTTCGCAATTGGAGAACTTGGAGTCAAAAATAAATATGTGCATGATTTTTAGCGACAAAACAAAAGAATTAGAATATGCTCAATAGTCTTTCGTTGTTCTACAAAAATGTCATCAGATCACCTCTCTGTCACCTTGAACTTTTCAAAACATCAGTAGCAGCTTGGTAGCACTTTCGCCTTCTTTGATCAAAATATTATGTAAGAATGTCTATGATTGTGATAACCAAAATTAAAAACAAAAACAAGACTGCCGATATTCCCATCTGTTACTATTCCAATCTGTTTACTATGATCGCCACAGACTTTAAAATCATCAGAGTTTGTATAGAGCACGATCAGATTTATCAAAGTTAAAGGTAGCGTTCTATACAGAACCAGTTCGGGACACTGATATCGCGTCTTTGGTGCCACTATTCTTAAGATTTTATGTTCCAATTTCGAATATAAAATTAGTGCTTTAGTCATCGCATTTTATGACTGCACTGGCTTAGCATATTCCAACGGAAGTCAATTGGATTGAAAGTGCAGTATTGGTGGTAATGCGCAAAAAATGCTACAGATCCTGTTTTTAAAAGCCACTAGATAAAAGATGAAGAAGAAATTCAGGATGACTTCTCATTCTCACAGCATATTTTTTTAAGTTACAAAAACGCTCATAAGTCCGAAGCATGTTAAAACTTGAAGTACTGCTCGCTCACGTAGGCACGTTATTAATATTCCAATATCTGGGTGACCGAGCTTCGCTCGGTGGCCAATAGATGGCAGCAGTAGTCATATTTTTATTTATTTTTTGGTAAATTCGACATTTTCTAAAAATGAATCCTAGCTAGATCGATTTATCGCCCCCAAAACCCCCTGTATACCAACTTTCATGAAAATCGTTCAAGCCGTTTCCGAGATCCAGATTATATAGAAATATATTTATATACAAGAATTGCTCGTTTAAAGGTATAAGATATATAGTATTCATCTAGATAGTCTATATTGTTTTTATTCTTGTGACCGATATAAAAGAGCTGATTATACAAACAATATTGCAGATGGGTTTATCTGATAAAAACCGGTACCTCTGTTAGCGTTGCAGGTTACCTACTTCAACGGTTCTATTTCGATGCATAATATATTAGTAGACATTACGATACAGAGCACACCTGTTCTGCATCCAACTTCGGAATGAATATATCTGCATTCTGACTTTAAGTCGTAAATCCTACAGCTGGATCCTTAATACTGCATCTTCACGGAGCATCTCTTCTTTCTTCCTCGTTACCAGGTTTCTAGAATACATACATTTGAATACAAGTAAGTGATTTTGTCTATTTCCCTTTAGGTTTATTCTTCTTTTACTAAGTGAGCTTCACGTGACTGTTTACAGTTTACACGGTCGAAATAGTTTTCAGAAGTCAACTTTTGCAAAATTTGTTGCTAAATAATCTCAACCTTACTTTAGCATTTGATCAAGGCTCAAACCTGAAAATGTGGCTTACGAAAACTTCAAATCATTGGATGATAATATTATGATTATGATACAAAAATTCTTTACTATTCACATAGGCACTTATGAAAATCCAAAACTACCACCACGGTCGGGACTCGGGAAACTGCCAACTGGTTAGCACTGAGAAAATGGGCAACAATCATTTTGTCACTTCAAAATTTCAGGGTCTGTCTGTGGGCGTGGCGGTGACTCTATCAGTATTGCTTTACTGATATTATAGAATATCTATATATCTATATATCTATATATCTATATATCTATATATATACTTATAATAAAACTGTAAAGGGTCGAATTCTGTACATTGAAGATATTTTGAAAATTTTTGTTGGAGGACACTATTTAGTCGATACTGAAGCTAAAACTGTAATTTGTTTAATTTTTGTCTGTCTGTCTGTCTGTCTGTCTGTGTGTCTGTCTGTCTGTCTGTTTCACGACCGGGCATCACGGCTAATCCGCTGGATGGATTTAAATGAAACTTGACATGATTATAGTTCATACGCCGAGGTAGGACATAGGATACTTTTTGTCCCGAAATTCATCATGGTTTTCCTGGAAGACGGCATCAAAGTCCAAACGTTTTTTAGTTATAATTCATTAACGCGTTGTCCGATTCTATTCATTCTTTTTTTGTTAGAAAGGAGGTTCTTTAAAGATTATTCCATACAAATCTTATCTTCATCTCTTTTGTAGTTCAGAAATTACAGACATCAGAACCTTTAAGTTCAAGTAGGTAGGTGACTTGAAACTCGGAATGCACAAAGAACCTAGGGCTAGGACGTAGGGCTCAAGTAAGACTGGAGTACCCTTACAGCCGTAAATAAATAGGCTTAGCAGGAGATTTTGTATGGTTTAAAATTTTTCACTTTTAGGGTGAACAAAAATCATGTAACTGGCGTTATCGCTACGTTATACCGTATAGCGCCATCTCTACAATTTATGTGGAACTTGAATGTAAAACTCTGAGATAGGTACTACCGAATTATTTAAATAAAAATTAACTGTCATGCTATTTACTGTTCCTGACTTTATATTAAGATGGCACTGTTAACACATGAACAGATTTAAACTTTATCATCCGCAATATGGAAAGGGTAAGATAATGGTTCACAAATACTTTTAACTCTTAGGTCTTATCGATCCTAACCGACTGACTGTCATCTAAGGTCTTTTTATATGTAAAGAAATATATAGCCATTGTCCATTCTGATGTTTTGGATTGTATTGAGATGAAGCAAAGATTTTTAAAAGACTCTTATATTATGTTGGGCTGGGGAAAATTGTTAGTAGAGTAATTTATCCCAGTGGTACCTACCCGGCCGAACTCTGAAAGAAGAGTTCTACCACCAGTACAACTTTTCACATGGTTTAATAATTTTTGACATATTTCGTGGTTTCAGAATAAAAATCACAATGAAAAGGACGATTTTAACTGTCGATATTTCGATACATTGGTACAAGTCGTGGTCACTACGTGACCTGTGCCACTGGGTCGAAATATCGACGGTTAAAATAGTCCTTTTGATCTTTCAACTACGTATTAATGAAACTTTATATTATTATTAAGAAAAAGGAGTTTTCAAAATCACCACAAGATAACCCGTGCAAAGTAAGAACAGGTTTCTGTACAACATCACACCAGAATCCCGCGAAAAATCAAGGAATTCCAGTAGGAAGGTATATTATGTAAAAAAAATCGTAATTCACGCGGGCGGAGCCGCGGGCAACAGCTAGTTATAGAATAATATGATAGTCTAAGGCCCAATTGCGCCAACTCGGGTTAGTTTGACTGTGTTGACTCCAAGTTATCGCGCTAACTCAGGCTGAAGTTTTGAAAAATGTCCAAAGAGAGACGTGGAACGGTGGACTATGGTTTAAAAATTCAAATATTTAAACCGCCGTTTCGCTCAAGTGGACCTAAAAATAAAATGCTCTGGAATAAATGGATCATTGGTAATCTTATAACCATTTAAATTACACGTCGAAAACACGGAAACATGACAATCAGTACTTGGCTTGCACGTACGTCTATAACATATCTCCGTAACCAATATTATAGTGTTAATAGTTACAACTAATTGTTCTCGACACCATTGTCCCACGGCGGTATACAGTCAACTCTACAATTTAATTCCGAATGCAGAAAAATAATAAAACGTTAGTGGTTTAATTTTCAGTGGGATGCGGAAGTAACGGCAATCAAGCCGTCGCAAAAAGCTGGCAGCTTGTCAAGAGTTAAAAAGAGACCCTGTAAAATGCTGAGTGGGAAAATATTATTAAAATGGCCTATGACGATGGAGGAGTATTTCTTGCTTTTCAGTCTCTTTAGCCTAGCAACAGAGTTACAAATATTACCTATATTGGCATAGTTGCTTTACTCTTGTTATGGGAACAATAATGGCCGTCAATTTATCTAAACAGAAAAATCTGGAGGGCTTCGGTTGTGTACCTAGAAAAGATGTGAGCAGCATAGAAATAAGATTCTCACTCAGAATAAGATTAAAGGAAGGAGGTCACGCTAACGCATGTTGTATTGCTTTTGTATGCAATACTGTAATCCAAAAAAAGAAGCACTCGATTCTCTTACAGTTGAATATTCGACGATTTTCTGAATCTTCTCGCGAAAAAGGGTTGGACGAGATGGAAGAATATCACTGAGCGGATACTTCAATTAATGCTACGAACCTCGGTTCTACACCGACAGTAGTTAGCTTTGCATTTAGTTCAAGTGACAGCTAATCGAAAGGATTTCAAAAACATGAAGATAAATCATAGAAATAGAATAGATAAGTCATAATATGTAAAAGGCTACAAAACACATGATGGATGATTTTATGAACTTAGATTGTCTTCTGTGACGATGCAGTGGCGCTAAAGAACATACCTACTGCAGGTGTAGTTTGGATTACTAACATTCTTCCACACCAGAGATTTGGTCTGACGATCTTTCCGGACGTCCTCCAAGAGGGATTGAAATACAGTTTCTACTCATGGGTTTCATGAGTAGAAACTGCTTTTCAATCCATTATTAGGAGATATTTTCTAAGACAAACATAATGTCTTTATGTATTAATGGAGTCGTTGATGATTCCCTATCATTCCCAGAACTAAGTGAACCTTCTCAGACTTAATTTTCCACTTGTCTTTCATGAGTTTCTTAGTAACAGATAAACGTGTTCACAACACGCTAGCCAGTGATACATTCTGAACATGCAACCGTGTTGTAATTGCATATTAATGGGTGCATGCATGGGCTTGAACTTGTCTTCATTACCAGTATATTTTAAACTCTACGAAGAGATCGCTAAGAGTCATGTTTCAAGGTCTATTGCATGATGCATCGATGATGTTTATGACTGGTTTTATTATTGTTTGTTACAAAAAAAAACATATCATGTTTATTATATTTAATGTTATCTGTTTTAACTTGTTTTTTTTGCATTTACGATGTGATGGCAGTGGATGTATATTTATTAATGAAGATCGATGGGTCAGACACGTTTATAATATTCGTTTCAGTAACAAGTTTTTCATAATTCTTAACAATATATAGCCCTAGGATTTATTTGTTTCTGATAATAGTGAAATAAATAAATACAATTCCTATGGTACGACCGAATTTAATGCAGCAATGCAAAGCCCCCTTGCTTTGCATTGCTGCATAATGGAAGTTTCTAACAATGAAACGCCACTTCATGATATTATCATATTATACTGATATCAACTTTTTGGTATAGATAGACCACTTCGGCTCTTGAGTCTTGCCTATTCAAAATACCACAATTTAGGACGGACGGGAAGTATCCTCTAGAAATGCTTTATTTATGAATAGATTGTACCATTTTTCGAAACATCTGCAGTTAATTAATGTAGTGTTAAATAACTTAAATTAAATAGGCCATTATTACTGGCACCGGTTAAGTTTTGACATTTCATTGAACAATGAACAGTCAACAATTCAACTTTGTAAATAAACAGACTGCGTAGTAGTAGACTTATAAAGTCTACTGAACTGCAATGTCAGTATATAAATTGTTTGCTTGGTAACCACTAGGCGCCGCTGAGTCGGCTCTCGTCGGGGCGGTGGTTGTATTGAGGTCATTTTTGTACAATTTAACTATCATGTAATCAAACAACTTTTATGCTTGCAATGCACAGCTTGTTGTCGCCGACTCCCCTCGGAGATTTGTGCTGAATACCAAAATAATTGCCGAAATTCTTTTGTGGGAACTGGGAGCTTATCTCTTAGATAATAGAGGCCCGCGCCTCTAGCGATAAGACATTTCGCGATACGCTAAAATGATAGAAATAGAACGTCATTCAAAAATGTATAAAAGGAAGCGCTAGATTGGTCACGTGACCTCCGCGCATTATTATAGGTACATTTTTTGAATATCGTTCGAAAGTGATGCAATAGCAATCTTTAAAAACGCATGGATAACACATATGATAAGGCCAGATATCTTAAGATCAATGAGGCTACCACTGCCTTCACGATTCGCCGCTCCTGATGGAATACAAAAGGGAAACAAAGCTTTTATTGCAATCTCAGTCGCACCTAACTTTGCGCGCCTGACGGCCAACACCTACCTTTCTAGTCCCTCATTCTACGACATCGCAAGCAACCCGTGTTTGCCACAGATATAGCCAAACAACAGAGGCGCTAATGGCGTACACCGCGCAGAGCGCCGTACAGAAAGTGACCTCAATAGCAGTGGCGTGTCCGCCGGTGCCCAGCAGCGCGGCGAATGAAAGCGTGTAGATAAGTAGACACATTGATTTTTGAGTAGACATAACCACAGACGTGTAATTACGACGCTCGGTAAACAACACGTGTGCCGGCCGGTTGCGTGTTCGCGCGCTCTACGCGTTCCCGCGTCTCCGTACACGCATGACCAACTGTTGTGTGTTTAACAGCCAAGTGGGTGTCGGAATCGCGTATCAAGGGTTCCGTAAGACAATGATCCGAGCCCGACTAATATTTGCCTCAGTTTTTGTAGACCGAACAAGTTCTGCACTGACGTGCGTTAGAAAGCCCCTGAGTGCTTATTAGTTGCGTGTTCGCGCGCGCTCTACGCATCCCCGCGTCTCCATACACGCATGACGAACTGGCTGTGTTTAACAGCCAAGAAGTCAGAATCGCGTATCAGGGGTTCCGTAAGACAATGATCCGAGCCCGACTAATATTTGCCTCAGTTTTTGTAGACCGAACAAGTTCTGCACTGACGTGCGTTAGAAAGCCCCTGAGTGCTTATTAGTTGCGTGTTCGCGCGCGCTCTACGCATCCCCGCGTCTCCATACACGCATGACGAACTGGCTGTGTGTTTAACAGCCAAGAAGTCAGAATCGCGTATCAGGGGTTCCGTAAGACAATGATCCGAGCCCGACTAATATTTGCCTCAGTTTTTGTAGACCGAACAAGTTCTGCACTGACGTGCGTTAGAAAGCCCCTGAGTGCTTATTAGTTGCGTGTTCGCGCGCGCTCTACGCATCCCCGCATCTCCGTACACGCATGACGAACTGGCTGTGTGTTTAACAGCCAAGAAGTCGGAATCGCGTATCAGGGGTTCCGTAAGACAATGATCCGAGCCCGACTAATATTTGCCTCAGTTTTTGTAGACCGAACAAGTTCTGCACTGACGTGCGTTAGAAAGCCCCTGAGTGCTTATTAGTTGCGTGTTCGCGCGCGCTCTACGCATCCCCGCGTCTCCGTACACGCATGACGAACTGGCTGTGTATTTAACAGCCAAGAAGTCGGAATCGCGTATCAGGGGTTCCGTAAGACAATTGTCTGAGCTCTATTAATACTTGTCTCAGTTTTTGTAGACAAAACGAATTGAGCACTGAAGTTCATTAGTGAAAGCCCCAGAGAGCCGGTCGGGGTGTTCGACGCATCCCTACGATTTGCGACTCGGTAGGAACTAGAAACTGGCTTTGTGCGCGTCAGAATCTCTTATGAAAACTAGATAATGACCTAAGCTCACTTGCACAATCTTACTTAGTTCAGTTGTTATATGACACTCCACCACATACGCGCAGTTACCGAGTCACGCGATACACGGCAAGCAAAGCAACAGTAGATTATTTATTTCTCTATGACAGTAGAGGTGGTAATTCGTCGCGTGTTCGTGCGCATTCGACGCATCCCTGCGTCTTTACTGGCTCAATTAGTCCATCATATATCCGAGTCATAAGAACCCCGTCCACTCCGTCCGTCCGTCTTGGTGTGACCTGTGACTTTGCACCCGTAATGATTTGACTCGAATTAATTTGCGTTAGTGTGTTCTTCAAGTTCTGCGATAAAATAAAATAAAATAAATATAATTCATAAGAATGTAGATCTTAATTTTTCTTCATGAATTCAAATTCATTCTGTTCCTATGTTTGGACCGTCCTAACCTTTACAGGGCGTATGAACGGCCGACGCCGACTTCATAGGGAAGGATTGCTCCTTAGGTTTGCTTCAGCACTCGTTCCAGTGGTTAGTTTTGTTTGCTAAAAAACTCAAAGCTCAGAGCGCACGTCGGCTTGTTCCCGAAAGAATTCCTTCCTGGTTTTGTAACAACTGAAATGGAGTACAAAAACAAGTTTCATAACCTGATACCACTGATGCAGGATTCACACTGAAACGCCAACACTGATTGATGCTCAAGTTTTACAATACTGTTACTTATATTTATTAAACTGTACTCTAGATTTTATATTATTAGCACTACAGACTACAGAAGCTTCGATATGACTAATTGTCTTATTACATTTCTAAGATTGGTTTTGATTGATTCCCAAGGGATCCCAACTCCAATGGATTCTCAAACAGTCTAGAGTGCAGGTAGGTATTATACCTAGTAAGATTCTGATTAGAATTTTATTAAAATTATTACAATTTCGTATGCTTTAGCATTACAAGAAGCGTATGATAAAAATAATAATATGTAGGTATCTATGGATAACTTGGACTTGGATGGCCTAAGTATAGTTACGATTACCTACGACTAGTTTTTATTACTTCTGGTTACTATATCTTTTCGCTTTTCACAGCCAGAAACTTTTCAATAATACCCAATTGTGGTTATCTGGATTTGCAAAACGTCTTTGGCAAGTCTTATTGGTGTTTTTATTTTCGTTCAAAATGTTCTTCGTGGAAAAGGCTGGGCCACTATTTTTACGTATGTCCGACGGAAGCGTGATAGGCACTTTGATTCTGGTTTTTCAGATTAGCCATAGAGAGTAGGGACAAACTGATTGAGATAGGTATAAACTAAAATACATCTTACCGCTATAATATTATGGAGGCGGATGACTTAATTATTTGGAAGGTACGACTCTGCTACATTTTATATTAATAAGTGCTACACGATAGTAGGCTAATTCTAAGGCCTGATGGTGGAATGAGATAGGTTCCATTGATGACAAAAGTATAGGTCATTATTATAATCAAGTCGGTGATTAGGAATGATGAATAAGAACAAGTCAATCACAGATTAGAGTTGCGGATTCACAATGAATTGGAATTGAAAATTAATTGTTTTGGCCTTAGATTACAAAGGAACTCTAATGATGTTTCGACGAGGTGGCTTGTGATTTGGCTACTGGGTGAAAGGTGTGCGTGCCGGTGCCAGGCTCTACCGAGCGTTTCGTGTTGCTGAGCTCCGAGACGAACCACCTATGTAGAGCACGTACTTTACAGTGTACGTAGCCGCAAGGACGAGGGTGCGCGACTCACCTGTTTCCGTTTGAGCGGCGGCGGCGGCGGCGGCGGCGCGGGCGCGAGCGTGACGGGCTCGAGCGCGTCGCGCGCCGCCAGCTCGTCCAGCAGCGCGGCGCAGCGCTCGCGCTCCGCCGCCGGCTCGTCGTCGGGCAGCAGCAGGAAGCGCCGCCAGCGCGCCGAGTCGAAGCCCCAGTGGCACGTGCGGTGCTCCGTGGCGTGCGAGTGGCAAACGAAGCGGCGCGGCGCGAACAGCGCGCGGCACTCGGCGCACTGCACCACGCCGGCGCGCGCCGCGCACACGCCGCGCGCGCCGCCGAAGCACTCGTGGTAGACGCGGAAGGCGTCGCGCGCGGCGTGCGCGGGCAGGCGGCGCGCGGCGCCCGGCGCGTGCAGCAGCGCGGCGCACAGGCGCTCGGCGTCCGTCTGCGTGATGAGGCCGCACGAGGGCGCCGAGCGCGGCAGCACGCCCGTGGCCTTCAGCTCGTGCAGCTGCTCGGGCGTGCAGCGCGAGCAGTAGATCTGCAGCACGTCGCACACGCGGTTGATCTGCTCCAGCGAGAAGTCCGTCAGCACCGACGTGAGGATCTGCGGCAGGCACAGGCGCCGCTCGCCGCCCACGCTGAAGCACGACACGGGCTCGCCCTCCAGCGCCGTCTCGCCGCGCTCGCCGCGCGCGCCGTCCGCCGCCGGGCCCAGCGGGATGGGCGGCGCGGCGCGCGGGGCCGGCGGCGGCGCGGCGGGGCACGGCGCGGCGTCCGGGCCCTGCAGGCTGCGCGGCGCGCTAGCCTGGTACGTCCTCAGCACGGAGCTGATGTGCGGAGTGACCGCGTCCATGGCGGAGCGCTAGCGGCCGGCGCGCGCGGCGTGGCGCCCCGAGCGCGACCCGGCCATGTCTGCCGCGCCGGCCCGCCCGCGCCGCCTCCTCCCGCCCGCCGCCAGCCGTGCGAAAATACGCGCCGAGGCTGCGAGCCGCTCGCGCCAAAACGAGCTCCGCCCGCGATCGAATCCGTTCTCCGAGCCGCTCGCGCTCGATCTCGGGTCGGCACTCGGCACTGTCCCCGCGTCGCGTCGCGCTCCTGAGTTCGCTCGTGCGTCCGTGCGACTCGGGCGTCGGTCGTCGCCGTATTGCGGGCGCGGGCCGCGGGGCGCGGCGAGGCCGAGAGCGGCGCAGTCAAAGCAGCAGACGGATGGCTCGGCTACTGGAGAGTCTAGCCGGCGCCCCCCGCCCGCGCCGCGCGCCGCGCCGCCGCGTCACGTGACCGACCTTCCCGTCAAAATATCCAGAATGGCGGCGCGAACTGCGCTCCGCCCGTGCCAAAGATGCCGACTGTCGCACAAGCGGCTTATCGATGTAGAGACATAATACTCACAGATAATACTATATCTTTTCAACATTAAGTGATATTATATCTAATGTTCAACATATTATAATTCCGTATTTGCTCAAACGTTCAGTTTAATTTACTCAAATAACACAGCAGAATTAGACTAAATTCTTATTAAATTATCTAGGTATAAAAAATTTATAACAAGATTCTAATTAGAAAATCAAAACTCCATACAATTTTAGTAAGGACACAATACACATTTGAATATTGCTTTTCTACCTGAATTTTCCAATTCAAGAATCAAAAAGAAAGTTAATTCAATAAGAATAATTTATTATTCTTGTAACTTTGTAAGCATCTTATATTCAATATTCTCTATGAGCATCTGAGAGACAAAATAAATTAGACAATAAAACACTCTATAAAACGACGGGTCCGTTCATTTGCTCTTTGAAAGCGCGACACGCGCGGGGTTTGCGCGGGGCGCGGCGGGCGGAGGCGGCGCGGGGTGCGGGGCGGGGGGCAGCTGCGTCTAGTGCGAACGCTCGGCCGCAGCTCCGTGAAAACTGCTTTTATCACTTAACAAACACACACTGCAAATAGAACTCTATTTTTAAAGCGGTAGATAACATTTTTCGATTTTCCGTAATATTATCTTTCAAAAGTGATAGACCTTTAGCAAAGGTTAAACGTGCTGTGGGAAACAGCACTCTAAACTTAGAATCAATATGGTACATATTCAAACGGTTATAATAAACAAAGCATTTTTTAATCATGCTTTTGAGTACCCACACATTACGCGTCGACCGCCCGCAGGCCGTGTTCTGCTGCTGATAGGTAGGTACTTGGCTGAGATTTGTTGCGTCATAAACTCAACAACAATGTTGTATTCATTTTGGACCAAGCTAAATAAAAATTCACACACGAGAGAATAAAAATACGCACCTCTGACGTAGCCTCTGCTATTCAATAGGTCAAATCAATAAATATTTATGAAGAATCATGTATTCATAAGTTAAGTAAGCAGAAGGCACTGCACCAGCTCAGTAGGTGCTGTAGTGTTCAGATGTTTTAAGTGGGAGGCATTGATATAATATGTTACCATTGGTGGGAGGCAATTTGAAGTAGGTACCTACAGGACCTATTGGGAGTTGGGACCTATGATCTATTTTTAAAGTAAAAAATTTAAGCGCGTCGGGCATTTGAGATAAGAAAAACCCATCGAACTCACGGCACCGTTACCACACGATCTTTATTCTGTATCTCAGTGATATTCACTCAGTGACCTTCACGAGCACTTTTGACGTATGTTTTTTTTCCATTGAAGGTTCACCGCAAAATCTTACTTTCGTTTTACTTTATAAAGCGGCAATGTATAACGAACCATAGACAACAGTGAACATCACTGTAACTGTAACTGTCAAAGATACGGAATAGTCCACCCTGCTGGGCTGTGCCGTATTTTTGTCAGTTTCAGTGCACTTTTCAGTGAATAATAATACTTATGTTCAATGAATTCATGGCCACCGACTTTGAAGGTTACTCGGTGGATATGACATTTTTGTATGGCCTTAGGTGGCTGATATTGAGCATGAGATAAATGATACCTACGCAGTCTTCCCGCCCATAAAAGTATCGCCGTCATCTCCAACGCCAACTGGAATTCAATTGGCAGTGGACTGAAAAAAATACCTAGAGCGTACCCTACCGCCCTTAACAATTTTTAAAACCATGACCGTACGTCATGGTTTTAAAAATTGTTAAGGGCGGTTTGACTAAAAATATGCTGAACCTCATCCGATGACCTTAACTATCTTTAACTAAAACCATAACCGTGCTCCTCAATCATCCAGTTCATCCTCCAAATCCTAGATCATCACCTCTTCTCATATTTTTCCGTAGACAGAGAAAAGCTATAGACAAATTGTTATCTTATGTTTCATTCACACAAGACAAAGAGCAACTTACGCCGATGTCGTGTAAAGAAAAGAAATAGAACGATAAGATCTTTTGTTTCACGTAGCGTGTCACGTTTTTTATGTTTTAGTCACACTACTTTGCTAAACAAAGTTTGACAGCGGACCAACAGTTAGCTATCGTATTACTTTATAATTCAGTTTTTACGATTATGTTATGTCCGATTCAAGTTAAATTAGGTTTTGAACACTTTTATAAACTTACACATATTATTACAACGATTCAAAACAAAAAATCATGGTGCGGTGTAGTGTTAAAGGTTAGTTTTTGTCTCTTTTTGCGACACGCTTTACCAGCGTCTATAGCTTTTCTCTGTCTACGTATTTTTCTCTGGCGGTTCTCCAAATAACTGCGTCAATGCCTTGCCTTGTGTTTTCTGCTTTCGTCAAGACGGCACGAAGGAATATCAAAAGTGGCAAGAGTCCTTTTGTACTTCAATTTTCATACTTTAAATATGCTTAAAAATAAAATCTGTGACTAGTATTAGATACTAACTCCTGATGGTTTAAACCAGAGATTCTCAAACTTATTTCTTTACCGCCCCCATTGAAAATCAATTATTTTTCAGCGCCCCCAATTTTTGTACACTCCTAAAAAACTTAAAACTTATTAATTATTATGGTGGTTTAATTAATCTAATGTAGGTCAATAAACCAGCCGATTGGTACCGAATTGCACCAAATGCGTTATTTGACAAAAGCTTGTTACAACTAGATTGCGTACTGCGTACAGGCTATCCCACGAAAGCTATATTTAATTATTTTTAGAATTTGTACCATCATACTTAAACTAATTATTCGATATTGAGTTTTAGGTAGGTTTTAATTTTTGTAAATTTTAAAATATTATGTAATTATACTTACTATAGTATAGTATACCAATATCCAATAGGTCAATCTGAAAGAAATAACAAATCTACTACCGCCCTCCTAAACCACTCCAATGTCCCCCATTTTTGCCCACTAGGGGGCGTTATCGCCCACTTTGAGAAAGACTGGTTTAAACCTACAATATTAATTTATCCATAGCGGCGCTAGTTCTGATTTTGACCACGCGCCTTGTCGCATTGTATGTATTGTAGAAGAAGGTCGCCTCCTTAGTTCTCTTACCTCCATGGTTGTCAGTTGTCACCGCCGGGCGCCGATACGTCAAATAAAGAGTAAAGACTATCAAATGTCAAATATGTCGTGTCAAATTTTCGTTCAATTCAATTCAATGATCAATCGTCATTCGTCAGGAAAAATAGGTTTTCTCCCAAGGTTTTTTTAATCCCTTTCACATTCATTGGAAATAATAAAATTATTCATTTGGCTTTAGCAGCCTAAATGTAAGTAGGTACGTATTTATACAGCAACGCCTTGCAATTCAGTGCAATTGACTTGTGTAAATTCTTGTAATGTTCTTGCTTCTTGTTCGCGAGCAAACTGCAAAGGGAGGCGTGAATAAAGTTATGTTTGCATTATTTACAGTGAAATAATAAAATAATAGTTTATTTGTTGTGCAGGCTTTGATGGATCCCTGGGGTTGTCAAACAACGACTGCTGCTATTGTATCGGAGTTCGAAGACAACTTCAAACCGGAGCAGAGTGATAAATTGGCCGATTCGGCGGAATATCTGGCTGTTTTAGGTAATATACCACATACCTACAGATGTTTATTTAGGCCACTCGACTCTTAAGGAAATCTGTAGTGCTCTCTGGTTTGCGGCTAGCGAGTTTTTGCTTTTTCATCAGTTGGTAAGACCCTTTTTGCAGTCTCCGCTGAGATGTACCACTGCGTTGCCATTTTTCAGATACTGTATGATGAGTGATTGAATTTATTATTATGTCAGTGAAGATTATGAGGTACACAATAAGGGTCCAGGGTCCTGGAGGTTATAATAAATAAATTAATATTAATATAATATTATTTTTATTGAAGTTACAATAAAAATGAATACTGGCTCCTTTTGAGCAAAGAACAGCACTTAATTGTGACAAAAACATCTATGAAAATGGCTGTTGCGTTTTATGGAAAAGTTCAGTTTGTGTTAAGTGATAGCATGAAAGGATGTTTTTTATTATAGTCGACATAGCTCATCATTCTCCAAACATCAGATTGCTCATCATTGCCAGTGTCATTATTGCAAGTAATTTTACCAGTGGCATGTCTTCCAATACAGTAATGCTTTGCAATCAATCTTCACAATAGAATAAATGTTGTTATATCCCTGCGCATAGATATGGTTGTCATGTTATTTGTTGATGAACACAAAAACACTAAGTACACTCTTCTTCTTAGCCTTCATCCTGGCATATGCCAGGGTCAGCAAAAATACAAAGTACACTCTTCTTCTTAGCCTTCATCCTGGCATATGCCAGGGTCAGCAAAAATACAAAGTACACTCTTATTCTTAGCCTTCATCCTGGCATATGCCAGGGTCAGCAAAAATACAAAGTACACTCTTATTCTTAGCCTTCATCCCGGCATATGCCAGGGTCAGCAAAAACACTCAGTACACTCTTCTTCTTAGCCTTCATCCCGGCATATGCCAGGGTCAGCAAAAACACTAAGTACACTCTTCTACGCCTTCATCCAGGCATATGCCAGGGTCAGCAAAAACACTAAGAACACTTCTTCTTAGCCTTCATCCAGGCATATGCCAGGGTCAGCAAAAACACTAAGAACACTATGCCTCGATAATGTTCTCAAAGCTGTTTTCAAAAGTCTACTGATGGAGAGTTATAGTATGGTGTAAAATAAAATCAATGTCATTTTATATTTATAATGATGAGATGGTCAAGACATTCATCAGACACAGGCAGAAGGCAATTACGATAACAATGAATATGTTTTTATTACACCGCCTAGGGGCAGTTCTTAGGTCTTATTTTGCCTAGTAATCTGGTCGACTGCAGTGTCCTTCAAACTGAAACATTACAATAAAATACTACTTCACAGTAGAATAAATGTCATAGTTTTACATTAAATAATAATAATTGTAGAATGTAGGTACATTAATAGGCTAAATAAAATTTAAAACCCAAGTTATCTTGTGTCTTATTTTATTGAAATTTAAAGTGAAATATAGTGATTTATTGGAGTTCAGTTAAGGAAAATATGAAACGTCATTTTACGAATTGAAATAAAAGTCGGAGCATAGAATACAGTCTCTACTGAAAAGAGCCCACAATAAACTCAGCTAATGTTTTTAAAACTATGAATGCACTTTTCCTCATAATGTTTTCATGTAGCTAGTAAGTACATAAGCGTGCAAAATCATCACCGTAAATATGTACTCAGCATTTTTTAAATGGTCTACTAGACACATGCTTGGATATCCAATTTCACTGCATTTATTGCATAACCTCTACGGCCACACCGTAATAGTTCTCACTTGGTAACTTTTATAAACCTTTTTAATATCAATACTTGACTACAAAGATAATTAAGGTTATCAAAGGTCATTATTATTACAATCAATAGCTAGTTAATTGTCTTCAACAGTGAACATTTGTTCTTAAGTTGTCAATTGCTAGAAATATTCTATTACAAATAGTTGTGTAAATAATAAATATCTTTAGACTACTTCTAAAGCCAAGATTGTAACTACATTTGCTTATATTTTCCAGAAAGAAAGCTACAAAAACTGAAAAACAAGAACAAAGTTGTGGAAAACTTGGCTGCTTACAGAGCAGATTGTATTGATAGATTGATGCGAGAGGGCTGCGACTTGGACCCCGTTATTGGAGACACTGAATCTGACAAACTTCTGGAAGAATCTGAACCGGAGCCCCAGTGAACAGCTGTGAAACCTTGTAAGTAAAATCATGGCATCATCATCTAGCATCGACCTTTCTGGTCCATCATTCTGCGTCATCTCAGGAGCTTCCCAAGGCATAGGCAGAGCAATAGCCGTTGAAGTCTCAAAATGCCTCGGTGCTAACTCTATAATGTTGCTATTGGCACGCAAAAAGCAAGAACTTGCAGTCACAGCTAATTTATGTGAATCAGAGAACGTGAAAGTTATCTACAACCCTGTGGACTTATCGACCGCATCTGAAGATGAGATGATGGATATTTTAAAGCAGGCACTATCCGGCCGTAAAGTTACAGATTTTGCGACAGGTTTGATCTTCCACAATGTTGGTTCTATTGGCAATGTAGCAGTGGACACTGCGCGGATGGAGAACATCCCAGAGTTCCGTAAATATTATGACTTGAACGTCTTTAAGGTTATCTCCCTTAATACCCAGTTCCTTAAGCTATTCGAGGAGGTAGAGGAAAGGGTTATAATCGTCAATATAACATCTCTGTGTGCGATTAAACCGATGGGGGGCATGGCTTACTACTGCAGCGGGAAGGCAGCTCGGGAGATGTATTTCAGAGTGTTGGCAGAGGAAAAGAAACATATCAGAGTCCTGAACTACTCTCCCGGCCCCGTGGAAACTGCTATGATCGATAATGTTGTAGAGGAAGCCATAAATGACAATTTAAGAGATGTTTTCACGTCTTTCAAAAATCAGGGCACTCTGCTCAAGCCAGAGGTAACCGCCAAGAAATGTGTCAAAGTGTTGCTCTCTGGTAAATTTTCTCCCGGCGAGCATGTTGATTATTTTGATGATGAGTAAGTAGTTTTATCATCTTTTAAAAATTCAGAATCTCTTTAAATGTAATTATAACTAAAATCTGGATTTTATGAATATGCATATCAATAAAGGTTATTGCATATTTTGTCTTGAATATTGCAACGATTGGTTTTTGTACTTAGCTGGTGCTTGGTTCGTCTTGTAATATTTTGGTATCATTAATTATTAATATAAGGTTCAATTAAATCACTCATGCTTTGTGAGATGAGAATGGACAATACCTTAATATTTTTACTGTTATGTATGTTACTGGATGTTTAAAGCGGTTTTTCATGCATATTTGCATATATGTACTTGTTGCATATAATTCGGGCTCTAGTTGTAAAAATAACTTAAATTTCATGATGTTCAATATTAAGAAAATGTTAAAAAAACTGCAATTAAGTAATAACTTATTTATATCAATTGGCGGAAAATCTGTTAAAACTTATAATATTCAAAACTCTAGCTAAACTTTACTACTAAAATAATGCCTCTAAAGTGTACCTCTGTCTAGTTACTATGTATCTACGTTATTGTTGAATATAGTTGTACTTTATATGTGTAGTAGTAAATTATAGAATTTCTAATATATTTGTACTTGAAAGCCAATCGCAGATTACAGCAATGCACTTTAAAAACTTGTCTGTCACATTGGAGATATGTAGCTGATGGTCTAATGGATGGATGGGTAGCTGAAGTATTACACCATTTATATTACGGTCTTAAGATTCTATACACGTGTGTTTGCTATAAACATAACTACTCCATGAATTTACCGCCGTACAAATGAAGATTTTCATTAAAACAAGATTCATAGTTTTTTGTCAACATTTCTTAAATCTTTGGACACAACAAACCTGACTCAAAGCACTTGACCTAAGTTACTAAGTTTCGTGATTCATTGAAAAGTTCTGAAAAGTTACAGTTTTCATCATATTGTCATGAGGCAGCAATGATTCAAATCGCTTTACCCAAGTTCCATAATTTCATACATGTTTTCATAGATTTACACTACGTTATTTCCTGGCAAAACACATGTTTAGGCGTTACTTATAAATGTTTTTCTGTAGTTTTTGTGTTAACCAATGCTTTTTCTTCGAATTTCAAATTGCTAATGACAGAGTATAGATAGGATAGATTAACTAAACAAAAGTAGTCTAACCTTGATGAAATTATTATTGAGTATTGATATAAACGCAGATGACTTCATCAATGTAAAGCAATGTTGTAATGTGCGATCAGCAGACTTCTAGAACGCATTCCATTTATCCGTGTATACTGTATGTGTGTATCGAAATGTTTTATGAATGCAATTCATATTAATAATAAAGTGCTTGAATTTAACTCGTTGTGTTTTCATACCCTGTTTCTGCATTTTTTGGTTTTTGGATTTCTCAATTATTCTATATATGAGTTACATTCATATGTTATGTTTTGTTTTTTTGTGTACTCGTTTGTTGACCGCAACTTCATCTGCGTAAATCTTAATGAAACTTTAAAAACTTATATAATTTTTTTCCGGTTCTCTAAAATGAAAGGATATGCGAATTCTGTTGCGCAAAATCTCTAAACTAAACGAATTTACGCGTGCTAAAATAATGGCGTCCTATGGAAAAGAAATGTCATTATTTTCAGACGCTTCAAATTTTTTGTAGATTTTCCACAACAGAATAGGCAGAAGGTTTCCGACTAGCTGACCCGGCAAACTTTGTTTTGCCATTAGGGATATAAAACATAGCTTACGACCTAATCTGAGACCCACCGAACATGCACAAAAATTTTCATAAAAATCGGTCGACCCGTTTCGGAGTTTTGTTACAAAAATTGGAACGAGATTTTTTTATACAGTGTGTCGAACTAGCTATAATTTAAGGGAGTGTTCTATGGCTCATTATAAGCAAAAAAAATTCCTATAAAGAGGGGGGCGCCCCCTCACCCCCACCCGTGAGAGCCATTTCAATTTGGGGAGGGGGTGAGGGGGCGCCTCCCCGTGAGAGCTTTGCTTGTAATGAGCCATAGAACACTCCCTTAAATTATCCGCTAGTTCGATCCTAGACACACTGTATATTGATCAACCGCCCAACGCTAACCCTGTGATTAATTAAATAAAATCCACTGCGAGCTTCCTTGTCTGTGCTTTGTTGTTAAATATTGCTGCTTTAATGAGTGCAACAAACCTTCAGTCGATAAGAAATACTCGTATGTGAAATGAGAAGTGGCTTTCAATTTTTTAAAGCCGCTGAATTAGCTAATATTATATCCTTCTGGTCTATTTATCGATTAAACTATTAAAATAGACGATTATATCGATTTATTGGCATTTCGTTTCGTGATAAAGTATGAAACCAATAATCAACCACCTTTTTATAACAAAAATAAAAATAAGTTTCCTTTGGATTACAAATAAACCGAAACATCGAGTGCGGATGAAGTTACCACCAACAATCGGAAGGCTTTAAGTACTTAAATGTGTATAGATTTTTTAAATAAATCCCAGAATCGAACCCAGGCCTGACCAAAAATAACACATTTTTAGCGAGCCTTGGCTTTAGAAAATGGATAGTAAAGACAAGCTAGAAATAGAATCGGTAACCATTGATAGAAAAATAACAAAAAAGTTGTAGTGAGTTAAAAGTAAGTTAATACGATGTAAGTATAGGTACGTAGATGTCTATAGTAGTAATTTTTCTGTTGCGGTGGCCAAAACGGGCACTAACGTCGCGGCGGTACCCAATAAGACAGAATTCGACGCAGACAGCGACATCTTTACCAGCAGGGCTAGACAATGTAACATAAGTAAGCGTTAGGCGTTGAAGCTTGTAGAAAAATTACGTGACCGCCAATACAAAACTTATGATTCAAAGATTCAAATCATTTATTTCATATAGGCCATTATTTGTTAGCTCTTATGAAATGTCAGTTAAAATAATTAAGTAGGTAAGTACATATATGCTTATTTAATAGTGAAAGCAGAATGTAGGTACTCTACGCGTAGCGCTGTTGCTGCTGCAGCTGCCGACGTCGCTTGCCGCTAGCGCAGTACGCTACAGTTATTTACAAGGTCTGCGAGAACGACTAATAGTCGTACTCGATTTTCCACTGTAGATAACTTTTGCGTACTGCGCGTGCGAGCGATAGCATCGGCAGCAGCACTGAACAGCGCTTTTATATGTTGTGTACTGGCGGTCATGTGATTTTTCTACAAGCGTCAACGCTTAACGCTTATGTTACATTGTCTAGCCCTGCTGAGCAGATAAGTGGCATACGTGGTCATTCATAACAAGGCATAAATTAAAATAGGTTCTTTTATATTTATCAACTACAGACTAATCTAGGACAATTCTCTCCTGTTAACCGAATGATTAACGTTTATAATATTTTGTAACATTTAGGGCTCGCTATTCTTTTGACTGTTTTTTTAACCGGACAAATTGTTATGTAATGCTGTGTACACCTGTAAAGGTTACGGTACTCGCACTTGACACAAATATTGTATTTCTTATTAATGATTATACAGTGACCGTTGGTGTATCATTTAAATAAATAAATAAATAAATAAATCAAAGATTGACAAAACGAGCAACAAGTCGCCTGATGCTAAGCTGTAGATGCAGTCGGTACCAGGATTGCGTTGCGCACTGCATCGGGCATCCTGACATTGTCATCCTGAATTCCTGAGACAGTTGCTAAGGCTAATGGTCGTTTTCACCAACAGTTTAAGGGACACCTAAGCCCTTAGGTGACAGTTGTTGTAAGTGAAAACTGTCACCTATCGGCTTAGGCGTTTCTGAAATCGAGCATTAAGTCTCATGCCTTGTAATATTGCCGCTACAGTACCTACCCTTCAAAGCGGGAAACACAACCATGCTTTGCAGTTACTCCTGCGCGAAATAAAAATAGATAATGAATGTCCACTAGACTATTTTAGAAAAACACACAAATAGACCGTTATTCTTGGTTGAGTAGCAAGAGACATAATATTATGCATAGTTTAGAATGATAAATTAGATTTGCTGGCTGGCGTAAGCTAAAAATTTACTTGCTCCAGAGATTATTATATTATGGTAATTTAATATGGTAAATGTACCTATACATCGACGCTGTCAGTTTTTTTAACCGACTTCAAAAAAAGAAAGAGGTTCTGTATTCGACCCGTATGTATGTATGTATGTATGTGGGTGTGTATGTTTGTATGTATGTTTGTCCGCGATTATTTCACGTTTGGCTGAACCGATTTTGATGCGGTTTTCAGGAAAGTATTTGTTACATTCTGGAGAAGGTTTTAGTATATTAACCGACTTAAAAAAATAAGCGGTTCTTAGTTTGATCAACATATTTGTATTTAAGCTTGTTCGCGATTATCTCGAGTTCGGCAAAACGGATTTAGATGATTCTTTTTTTGTTAGATAGGCCATACATCACAGGTAGACTCGTTTTAATTTCGTCGAGATTTAATGAATATCTTCGGAGATGGAGAGCGGAACTCCTCAACGGAAAATAGTAAATCGCTTGCGATCGGTATAATAGTGTACAGTGTAGATTTTATCGGACTTCAAAAGAGAAGGAGATTCTCAAGTTGACTGAAATATATGTTTTAATTGACCGACGTCAAAAAAAGAGGTTCTCTGTTTAATCCCTATATCGGTATTTAGGATTTTCCGTGATTATTGTACATGCATTTTATTGTGATAGTCCGTTTTAAATTTGGTTAAAACGTTTCAACTAGATCATAAAAGCTTGTATTTAAAAACTTTTTTGCACTAAAAAGGGTAAAATAAATTATTTTTAAAAAAAATTGAACCGACTTCAAAACCACAAATAGGCACTCAAAAGCGAAAAATAAATTAATATAATTATTATAACCGCTACTACCCACTCATCTATTTTGAAGTCGGTGCCAGCCAATTCAAATAGATAAGTAAATCTTTATAATAGTGCAAAACTACATCCATAGTATGTACTTAGTAGTAGTAAGCTTCGCTGGCACCGACTTCAAAATAGATGAGAGGGTAGTAGCTGTTATAATAATTATATTAATTTATTTTTCGCTTTTGAGTGCCTATTTGTGGTTTTGAAGTCGGTTCAATTTTTTTATTTCTTGTTTTGGATCAATTTCATTCTACGCATGTCGGTACAAAGACACGATCTAAATTGACTTCCAATACGGTATGCCCATCCTCAGATGTCACCATGGGAGGTCGAAAGAGCCTGTTCATCTTCCTGATGAGCCTGGCGTGGAAGTGCCGCTTCAGCATGCCGCTGCTGCTGAGCGGCACCGTGGCGCTGCTCGGCCAGGCCTGGATGTTCCAGATCCAAGTGCACACGGTGCATCGGCTGCATGAGAATGAGGTGAGTCATCTCGCTTATGAGCCTGGTATGAAGTGCCGCTTCAGCATGCCGTTGCTGCTGAGCGGCACCGTGGCGCTGCTCGGCCAGGCCTGGATGTTCCAGATCCAAGTGCACACGGTGCATCGGCTGCATGAGAATGAGGCGAGTCATCTCGTTCTGATGAGCCTGGCTGGAAGTGCCGCTTCAGCATGCCGCTGATTGATGGCCCCGTCTACAAAATTAACGTGACTACTTTTGATCTGTCAAGTGGTGTATAAGATGGCGTCCCCTAGGGTAGTAACTCAAAACATGAACATTTGGCAACAAATCTTGGCGCTCATCATGGCGCCACATGTCACGCAATTCTAATGATGGGGCATCTCTATAGTTTTGTTATCTCTGTTGTGGTATTGGACTGGTTACGCCATCTATCGGAGACCGCTACAAGTTTGGAGCCTATTTTGATCATGAACTTCAATCAACACTAGAAATCTCTTTCCAGCTGGCCTATTATGATGAGAACGACGATGATGATGATGACGACTCCTGGGAGACGGAGTCCACGGACTCCTGGGAGACCATCGTGGAAGAGGTGGCTTATGGGTGACGGACTGCGGACCACAGACTATATTAGGTATACATGATGATAATCCTATACAGAAATAATCGTATAGATTGTCCAATTTAAAATGTATAACTCCACTACATTATTTTTACAACGTGTAACTTGCAAGCGTAAGTAAACGCGTGAAGGGGCGTTCATTTTTAGATTAAACGATCTGTAATGTAATATGATGCTGCGGAACTATGTGATATTTTTCGTATAGATATTTCAATCCACGATGACGCGCCCCACTCCATACAATTCGAACGAAACATAAGCGATTTTCAGAGTGGGGCGCATTTTCGTGGATTGAAATGTCTAAATCAATCTTACGATGAATTTTCGCTGACGTAAGATAAATATGTATAGCATGTTGAAAACTCTGTTTTCCGCGTCTTTGCTTTGACACAATGACTGAAAACAATTCTTTCAACATTTTTCATGTCAATATTTCGTTAATGGAAATTTTCGGAAGGGTATGTTTAACTTAAATCATAAGTTTTCAAAAGAGGAAGAATATTCACAAGAAATTTTAGTAAGGGATTAACTAGAATCTTAACCCTTTACAAATATACATGAAATAGAGATGGATTAATTATAGAAGAAGGCTGTAACATTATACTACAATTTCCCAATAAAAAATTAATAAACTATACCGCTTATCTTCCGACATCTGATACAACCAAAACGCGATTCTGCGATTATGTCATCGGCAATCTGTATAATTCAGGTATTGTATACAAAATCTAGGCAATGCATTCAATGCCCTGCGCATGCAGGCCATGTATCAAATATAATTATTATTGACCATCATATACTTGGCCTAGGCACAGATAATATAATACTATATGGCCGCCTAGGTAATGTATACAATTCCTGGGGATTGTATAAAGACCCGCTGGTCCAACCGCCCGGCCATGTGTAAAGACTTTGGTTTTAAATTAGACTAATTTAGGTTGAAATAGTCCTAGCTGTATAGGACCCGCATAGCCACAAAATCGAATCGAAATAATCATAGAACCGAACTGCCTAACCCCGACACCATGCAGTCTTCTTTGTCCTACCCCTAGAGTGTTCGCGCACGCATGGCATAAGAGGCGGAGCGGCTTGGAGTGACACAGAGACTTATTTGCTACGGACAGCGACGGCGCGAGGCGAGTCCGTTTTTGTATCGTCCTGCCCCAGAATGGGGAGAGTGAGCACATAGGGACAAGGAGCGAGAGGAAACAACTTGTAGGGAGTCAAGAAGGCGCCCCGGGAACACGCCAAGAGCAAATACCGAACGGGCGCCCTCCCGCGATTCGGCCCCCATAACCGCGAGGTTGATTGGGCCATGGGTGATGGAGGGTTGTCCCTACCCCTAGAGTGTTTTTAAGCCAGAGGCGCGGCCGCTCACCTCCGCACTTCGGCCAGCCTCGGCCGCTCCGGCTGATGGGTGAAGTGACGTGTGCGTCAGGATGGCGGGTGTATGATTACAAATAGTCATGCTGACTGCACGAGAGCAATGTACGACCAATGTACCGAATGTACATCATATTTTAAGCAATGTACTATTTTAAAACCAGAGTTATTAGAGAAACCATGTGAGCCGCCAGCCTGATATCAGGTTGGCGGGTGTATTTTAAATATGAACCAATTACTTACTAGCTGAGTGTGAAATAACTACTATAGCAATGTACGAGCAATGTACTCTAACATATTAAAAGTATAACCACATGCGGTTAAGGGTTGACGAGCAATATGAAAAAAAAAAATTAAAATCCCACAAGCGCCTGAATTATTTTATTAGCAATTACAATGATCTCTATCAAAGGAACTAAACTACTTACAGGTGTCTGAGAATTCAAATTCGGAAAATCATACTAATATTATAAAAAGTGTGTTTGTTTGTTGGTTTGTCCTTCAATCGCGTCGTAACTATGCAACTGATTGACGTGATTTTTTGCATGGGAATAGTTTAGGACCTGCAGAGTGATAGGCTACTTTTTATCCCGGAAAATCACGGAGTTCTCGTGGGAATCAAAAAAACTTATTCCACGCGGACGAAGTCGCAGGCATTAGCTAGTTTATCATAAATCCGAGGCTCGACCGTGAAAATACTAGCCCGCTCATTTCACGGTCGAGCCTCGGCTTTACTCTTTCATTTGCCGTCTACTACTAGGTACTTAGTAGGTACTAGGTAGTAGTAGGTAGGTACTATACTAGAATAAAACGATACCTACTGATAATTATTATAAGACAAAATAGGTAAGCATATCACAGAATCTAAATGGAGATGTTTTCCTCCACTGTCAAAGACTGTTATATTTAAATTTCTTAAAACCCCGTGGTTCCATTTGCACCATTGACCTGCACCGTTAAAGTTAATGGTGCAAATGCCACATGCTATGTATGTATGCATACATTACATTATTATTGTATAATATAGGCTTATAGCACAAACCAACAAACAAACGCACTTGCGCATTTATCTTATTAATATAATATGAAGTATGAAGTTCCGTAGTCAAAGACCGTATAGTCTATGGTCCTCCGTCCTTGTTGACTACGGAACCCTAAAAAACTATTTCCGCTAATGGTCAATTTTTAATCGACTTTCATTATACTGATTCTATTTTTATTCATAGTAGGTAGAACCACAAGGAACTAAAAGTTTAAACCAGCCACTAACAGGTATTGAATAATGCTTTTTAGTCCCAAGATAAACACTTTTTATACCTACATCCAAATCCAACCAACCACGTAGGCACATTCACCAGTGCAGCACACAACAGGCAAAGTGACACTACAACTTTCAGTTCTATTTTCAAAAATAAATTTAAATAAGTTTAAAAAATTGTGTTCGTTCTTTTTATTATTTTTTCTTAGACTTTCGTTCCAAAAGTTAAAAGACAAAATTAAAATTAAAATATTCCGTATGAAAATAATACTAAAAAAGATTTATAATACTAAAAATAGATATAATAATACTTACTGCAGTTTGTACTATTTTTTTCTTTTTAAATGTACTTTTTTTATATGTTAAAAAATCGAGCAAGGTCGAGCGCGCTTGTAGCACACTTGTGGCAAGGATTCTGTGATCGAAATTCGAATTGGCGTGAATTTGGGCGCGAATGTTTAATGACTTGTATTACCTACTTTAATGAAACTTTAATATTAATTAATAATACTAACCATTAAATAATTAATAGGTAAGTTTATTATTGTTTGTATAGGTAAGTTTGTATAGGTAAGTTTATTATTTATTGAATGGAAGCAGGCGTTATTTTGCGGAAATCCATAATTAGCAGGACTGATTAATTTGTTTTGCTACTATCCGCTACTTGATCAAGTAGCGGATAATCAGTCCTGCTAAGTTTATTATTGTTAATAATACTAACCTTAAATAATTAATAGGTAAGTTTATTATTGTTTCTTAAACTAATTAAATGGGACACATAATGTTGTAAGCTTTGAGTTAAGTCAAAGCGAGTCAAGGTGTTTAGATGAGGTTCAACAGAAAATTAACTTAGAATCAAAAGAATATGATATTATAGGAATAATAGAATATCTGCCATCGGGCTCAAAAGGAAACATAGGTCACTATAGAGCACACTGTTATAGAAACAACAAATGGATATGTTTTGATGATTTAAATAATAGAAAAATCAGAAGTCAGAAAAATATGATAATGCATTGCCTTGTATATGGACAGAAATAACTTTCTTATCTACTACAAGTGTTAGCCCTTGACTGCGATCTCACTTGATAGTAAGTGATGATGCAGTCTAACACGGTAGCGGGGATCGAACCCGGGTTACCCGCACGTTAAGGCGCAACAGCGCGCAACACTGCGCCAGGGAGGACATCGATTTTATGTGTCATCAAGACACGCGGCAGCGTGTCAAGCCAAGTTCAAGCAAAGGAACTGGCTAGCCAGCGCCAAGTGTAAGTTTACACGAACCACTTGGTGCCACTTTTGACCCTTCTATAACTCTTTGACGTAAACACATAAAACTACGTGTGTTTAATTATATCCATAAGAACATATAGAAGCCCAAATTTCATGAAGCTAGCTCAAACGGTTATAAAGATATGAAGGTCAAAAAGTCGTTAAAATTCATACTGACTGACATATAGTACAAAAACCTAACCTACTTCCAGATGACCTAGAAGGATGAAATTTGGAATCCAGCTCGGTTACTGTGTGTAAGCGTAGGAAAAAATCAAAAAATAAAGAAAAGTCAAAAAATAAGGGGTGTTCCCATACAAACTGACATATAGTACCTAAACCTAACCTACTTCCAGATGACCTAGAAAGATGAAATTTGAAATCCAGCTTGGTAATTGTGTGTAAACTTAGTAAAAAATCAGAAAATAAAAAAAAGTCAAAAAATAAGGGGTGTCCCCATACAAACTGACATATAGTACCTAAATCTAACCTACTTCCAGATGACCTAGAAAGATAAAATTTGGAATCCAGCTCGGTAATTATGTGTGAGCGTAGAAAAAAAAACGAAAAATAAAAAAGTCAAAAAAATTAAAATAAACGGTGTCCTCATACAAAAAACTTGTAATACGCGCTAAACAACCAGGTTCTACGTGCCTAAACCAATAATAGTATAAAAGTGAAGTACATATATATGAGATTCAATGAATAAATAAATACTTTATACAACCCGTTCGCTATAAGTTTGCCGCTGTCAACTGTCACGCGTTTAGCGTTGTCTCAGCCACTCAGTTCTAGTTCCAGTGAGAAAACGCTATACTGACATCATTTGACAGCAGCAAACTTATGTTGTACTAGCTGACCCGGCAAACTTCGTTCTTTAAACTCAATACCTGCCTAGTTTTCTTTACAAAAAGTAATGATATCCCACCAAAAACATAAATGTAAAAAAGGAGTGCCAAGTTCAATAGAAAAATTATGCTTGGCTGTCGGCTTCGCCGCAAAAAGAATGGAGATCTAAATGAGTGCCAAGTTCTGTGTTAAATCGAAATTTGTATTTATAGGAACAAAAAAAACAATATGAACAATTATTAAACTCTATTTCTTTGCTTTATTGGATACCTATAACAATTGCTGTTATTCAAAAATGTGAGATCCTAAAATAGGTTAGATTTGACTTGGCGAGTTTTTATTGGAATTAAAATGTTGTATAACTTTATAAAATGACTGATGTAATGAAAACTGGCCAAGTCAAATCTAACCTATTTTAAGATCTCACATTTTTGAATAACAGCAATTGTTATAGGTATCCAATAAAGCAAAGAAATAGAGTTTAATAATTGTTCATATTGTTTTTTTTGTTCCTATAAATACAAATTTCGATTTAACACAGAACTTGGCACTCATTTAGATCTCCATTCTTTTTGCGGCGAAACCGACAGCCAAGCATAATTTTTCTATTGAACTTGGCACTCCTTTTTTACATTTATGTTTTTGGTGGGATTATTATTTCTATCCCAGGCTATCGGTGAATTGCACGAAACAATTTTAAAAATTTAAGTGTTTATGAAACTAATTCATTACTTACATATTTTTGTTTTGTGCAACTGAGCATAATATGTTGGCCAAATACTAATAATATACTTTTATTTGCATTAAGTAAATATGTTTAAATACTTAAATATTAAAACTAAGCGAACTATTATTATTAATATTTAAGTATAGATTGAGCTTTACTGTCGACAAAGCGCCCATTTTTTTTAATCTGTATATCAGAAACAGGGAATCGTCAATGGTCGATTTTACTTGAATTTGATTAATAAATGCGAAAGTATGCCTGTCTATCTATCTACTACACTTTCACGGCCCTTATGATGAAAATATTTTGATGTGGTACAGGGATAACTTATTACAGTACAGGGGTTGTCCGGCTTATTTAAAAAGCGTACTCCACGCAGATGACTCTGATCTGATCACTGGCACCATCTAGTAGCTTAAAAAACGAAGATTTTTAAATCATATTATTGTATTTAATACATAATACTTATTATGTACCATGTAGAGGTTGTAAATTGTAATATAATAGGTCACCCGTGCGAACTAAGCTGGGGTAGGGGGGGGGTCTGCTAGTTCAGCCAGCAGACAGTTTCATTTTATTTTAACATAGTATAAGTACCTAATTATGAATTTTTAATTTCTTTAGCTTAATGTATTTAATCGTTGCTATTACAATAAGGCTCAAAGTCAAAGGGATTTGTCAATTCACACGAAACTCGATACCTATCTTGTAATTGCTAATAAAATAATTCAGGCGCTTGTGGGATTTTAATTTTTTTTTTTCATATTGCTCGTCAACCCTTAACCGCATGTGGTTATACTTTTAATATGTTAGAGTACATTGCTCGTACATTGCTATAGTAGTTATTTCACACTCAGCTAGTAAGTAATTGGTTCATATTTAAAATACACCCGCCAACCTGATATCAGGCTGGCGGCTCACATGGTTTCTCTAATAACTCTGGTTTTAAAATAGTACATTGCTTAAAATATGATGTACATTCGGTACATTGGTCGTACATTGCTCTCGTGCAGTCAGCATGACTATTTGTAATCATACACCCGCCATCCTGACGCACACGAAGTGACGGCGCATGGGTAAAGGACGGCGTCTCCGGCGCTGCGGGAAGTGTAGCTTCCCGCAGCGCCGGAGACGTTACAGATCCCAAGTATGTAGTCCCTATTTTAGAGATGTCATAAAGTAGGGGATCCCAAGTAAGGTCGACCTTCACCGAGCTGTTTATTGGATGAAAACTATTTAATATATCCAATTTAATATGTCAATAAATATATCGCAAGTGGGTTGCCTAAAAAATTTCAGTCCAGGGTATGATTGTTAGGGTTTAGAGTCAAATTGCAATTTTGCTTATTTACCTACGATTTTATTATCCGTTAACTTTCTTTTGCCAAAAAATATAGAGCAGAAATACTTTCCTCAACCTGGAAAGTATTTCTGGCAAAAAGCACTATTTATAACATCCAATCTAATTTGAACTACAATGTCAACTAAACTGTAACAAATAGTAGTCCATGTTACAATGTTTTTTTTTTAATTCTTAATTAATCATACCCTGGACTGAAGTTTTTTAGGCAACCGACTTGCAATATATTTATTGACATATTTAATTGGATATAAAATAGTTTTCATCCAATAAACAGCTCGGTGAAGGTCGTTGTATAGCGGGATCCTAGACTATATATCTGGTTTTGATACTTCACTCCCCTGCTGTCGTCTTTTACACACATGACCGATCGTTATTGTACAGAATGCCTAGGCAAAGTACAAAATAAACAAAATTTTATACTTGGCCTGAACGTTTTAGGCATTCTATGCATGGTCTAGGTAGGTATTGTATACATAGTCTACAATAATAATAATAAAAATACTCATGATTTTATGGGTTTTCTAACCAAATCTGTACATAAGTTTATCTATGATTGGAGTTTAGCTAGTGTTGAACTCTGTAAATTTTGTTATGAAGTACGTATGTCCGTAGTCCATACATTAGCTCAGATATCTACATTACCTCGGCTTCATCCTTGATTCTTCACAATCTTAAAATCTATTCATAAAAATCGTAATAAATTCCTAAATATTTTTTTGTGATAAGTTTATCATTTTGTGTATTTAGATATGCAATTTCTTTATTAATTAATATTTTTTATATTAAATAAGGTCTCTAATGACGTGAGATACGTAGGTATTTTAATTATATTATGTGGTCAACAAACCACTACGGGCTGTGTGATATATTATGATAATAAAAAAAAATGTACATTGTTCTATACCTATTATGGTTTTATTTAAATAAATAATAATCCCTATGAAATTAAATATGAGTACTATATACTAATACTAAACTGTCGATATTTCTCATGTTACTAAGTAGAAGTCCATGAGTTAAATGGGAGGAGCCTTTGTTAGGTTACCTAGGACCTAGAACTGCAGCAGTAAGTAAATCGTTAGAAGACAGAATTAGAGCACGGCAAAAACTAAATGGAATTAATTCAAAGTGTGTTCAATAAAACTATTGTTTCTATGCTCTGTATTTAAATTACTGAGAACTTGTAACTTGTATGATAAAAACAGTAGCTTCTAAATTTTTCCTACTCCTTTTTGTCAGACTATTATTTAAAGCCAGGCCATTGGTTTACTATGTAATAATTATGTAAAATTCTCGTGTGACAGTGCTTGTACCAAAATTCCTATCAAAATTCCCTCTAAACGGGCTTGACCGATTTTTATGATTTTTTCATGTACTAATGTTTATTATTTGGTCTGTGAATAGGACATAAACTATTTTTCATACCCCAAGCCATCGATATAAATGTTACCAAGCTGTCGCTGAAATAGGCGGCTGCGTTTGCCAGTGGTTAACTGGGAAAACAAAGTTTGCGGGTTCAGCCAGTTTGTGTAGTTTACATAATATTGTTTTTCTGAAAAGTCAAAATTAATCGGCGCCTGATCGACTTCAAATATATACATAATATTAATTGACGTGGGCCTATGGGCAATGGCGTACCGAACGTCTTCTTACAACACTAAAAGTCTTCTTCAATGCACCAAAATAGTTTTGGTTAGGAATAATTTATTTTGGGAGTTGTTAAAAAAATAAAGTTATTTTTAATTTAAAACGTTTTATATTTCAAATAAATATTATAAATATTTTATATTTATTAATTAACAAAATCTACAGACTATACAAGTAAATATCCTGAACAGAAACAGATGTAACATAAGTATCGTCACCACTGATGTGTCCACTCTTCAGTGTAGTCTTGTTCTAGAACATATCTCCTGAAAAAAAAAGAAGTTCACAAAAAAAATCGTAAATCCGCCATCTTGAAGATGAAATTGGAAATATTTGAAAACTCCTGATGATTTATAAATATGAATGAATAAGGGGCACCCCCTCCCCGGGAGAGCCATTTCAATTTTGGTAGCGTTTTTTTTGGGTATGTACACACAAAATCAATAATAACTTGAAAATCTGTTGCTTCACATAACTCAACCAAAAATGCCACGAATTAAAAAAAAATTGAATCGGGATGTTATTGGTAAATTTTGCAGTAACGGGGTTTTTGTATTAAATCGATAGCTTTTAAGTTCAGCAATACAACAATATCAAAATTTTGTCTGTGGGTTGCTAACTTTTAGAGTTATCATTGCTTAAACAAAACAAAAGGTTTTACGCGCCCGCAATTTATTTATCCTTTATAGGAGATTATTACCTATAGAACATTTCGTTAAATTATCGCAAGTTCGATTCCGGACATATTTATTTATTTTTATTATTAATGCACCGCACCATACATATAACTTAACGAAACAAAACAAGAGACATGATGTGCAAAGGATAGCTTATTCTTATAAAACAAAAGAGATCTCTTCCAGCTACCCTGATGTGAGTAAGTCGACGAGAAAAGTGGGTTAGGTCAAGTGGCACATAAGTATTGGCACATACTGTATAAGACAAGGCCATGCAGCCATACTCTTACCCTTCTACACTACATAACCTAGATGAAGCAAAGGGGGGTAGAAGTTCACCTTCGCGAGGGGGGTGTGCTGGGCGCGGAGGGCACGGGGCGCGGCGGGGTGGGCGGGGTGCCCTCGACCCTCGCTCCGGGCTGCCGGCGGCCCACCTCGTTGAGCAGCGCCAGGCACGAACCGGACAGGCGTTGGCTGAAGTTCTGAGGAAAAATGCAAAAGGCTGAGACCGTTTTTCTCATTGATTAAACATATAAAGGATCAGCACTTACTGACGTCACGCATGTATTTTTAGGCTCCGCCCTGAAGCATTCTTTTTAATTTGTCAAAACTGTAAAATGGCGCTAATGTAAGCGACAACATAAGTGCTGTCAGCGGTACCGTACTGTTGTGGGCGGTTACAACGCCATTATTTGAGAAATTTTTGGCTTTAACATATGTCACGTATTTCTTGTCCTCTTATGTCGGTTCCCAATATTCGATCTATCCATGGTTTGCCTTACTAGAGATAGAAATTTGACATAACTTGTATGGACATTATGTCAAATTTCTATCTCTAGTAAGGCAAATCATGGATAGATCGAATATTGGGAACCGCCATTAGCGTACAATACTTCGTCAATTTTCTTTTTTTATTACGAGGGGAGGGGGGGTATCTCCGTTGAGATATTTAATCTGTAACTCGTAGGTTTGGATTAAGTGGGATTTTTACCACCACCATCTCCACCAGGTTGGAAGCCTCCGAGATCGAACGCACCGGGGGCTACCTTGCGCAACTTCCGTTGGGCTCGCCTCTGGCTAACCCTTAACATTTTCAGTGCAAGTTAGGGTCAGCCCCGAGGTCCCAGGCTGTTAAGGGGGTTCGGGATCTTGGGTGTCTGCGTGAGGAATCAGAGGTCTTGCATCTTGGCTACCATTAAGCTACTTTCGTAAGAGAAACCATAGACAATCAATGAAGTGTCATTTTTACAGAATGTGAGCCCAGGCGATCGTGCTTCTCTTCTTTCCTGATATGATGGTAACTCACTGGTAAGCAGGAGCCCTTCATCTCGCGCAGGTCGATCTTGCGGAACAGCTCGCTCAGCACCAGCTCGTGCAGCGTGGGCGGGCGCGCGCTGAAGATCAGCTCGATTATTTCCACCACCTGGAAGAAGATCACAACTAATAATAATAATTAATAAATATCTGGGTGACCGAGCTTCGCACGGTAGTTTAACTACTGGCTAATAGATGGCAGCAGGAGTCATATTTTTTTTTTTGGTAAATTCGACGTTTTCTAAAAATGAATCGTAGCTAGATCGATTTATCGCCCCCAAAAACCCTCGTATACTAAATTTCATTAAAATCGTTCGAGCCGTTTTCGAGATCCAGATTATATAGAAATATATATATACAAGAATTGCTCGTTTAAAGGTAGAGGATAATCAGCGCATCAAACCTAAACTCATCGCCTGACATTCCACTTAAAAAAGATACTGTTTAATAAGTAAAAGACCACTTTATAAGCATCGAAGTTTCACCTGAGGGTAGTTGGTGCTCAGTCCGTGCAGCAGCGTGAGGTCTGTGTCGGCGCCCGCGCACATCTCGAACAGCACGTGCCCCAGCAGCAGCGTCTCCACGCGCTCGGCCGGCGCGGAGCGTGCCCCCGCGCGCGGCGACGCGCCCACTAGGGTGTTCTCCAGACCGCATATCCTGATTGGAGACATCCAAAAATTCAAAATTAAAAAAACTGTGATTCAAACTCCAATACAAAGTTGCTGCGATCAAGACATCAAGATTAGTCATGATGATACAAGTAAAACGCCTAGGCAAAGCCTTTTCACTCCGGATTTAAGGAACCTTTGTAGGTGGTAGGGAAGATTGAGGGCAGAATGGGTGCAAAATGGTAACTCAGATCTGACGAAGATCTTCGATTCGAAGGAAACAAGAGACAACCGCAAGTATTCCCGACGACGGAAGCAAGTTAAACCTTTTTATTTAAATATAGGAGGAGCAATTTTCGTGGATATAGCAAGGCCATGCCCAATTCCATTGAGAATGGCGTTCATTAATCTTCCATAATACAAGATCTACGGGGAATCGCTGGCGCAGATTACTTCTCGTATATGGCCATACCCATAAGGTCCACAGAAATCTGGCCTTAAATGGGTTTTCCGACTTAAAACTTTTGCACGTGTAAATAAAGGCCAATCGAAAGAAGGAAAGAATGTCTTTATAATGTACGCACATTATACAGTCACAAAAATGGAGGAAGCGAAACAAAACAATGTGAAATACCAAAATTGGCCACGATGATAGCAAATCTCCGATAGGAAATGGCGCTGGGAGAAGACGATTCGTCCTCTACCCACGTACCAACCTGGCCACACCATTCTGCACCATCACATTCCCCGAGTGCAGGTGTCTGAAGGGTGGAAATCCCTTCTCCTTCAGGAACAGTAGCCCCTCCAGCATCTGTCGCCCGAACCGCGCCACCTGCGTAGGTGGCAAACCCACTCCTGTTGTCCCGTACTTGCGGCTGTAATCCTCGTTCCACGTACTCTGGAATGGTGAACAAGGATTAACAAAACACATGCATACCGTTTGTAATTACTATAACGACGTTATTTCGTGGGCATAATTGGTAAAAGGTAATTTTTAACACTAGGAATAGTGCACAATTTGTAGCATGTCAGTAGCTCAATCAATTAAATTTCAAGAATGACCCATAATAAATATTTCCTAGCTTGGCATCTTATTCTATTTTGCCGATAACCCTTTTGTTCTTAGGCATGAGAAATGCGGACTGACGCAAATTTTACGAAGGGCAAAGTGGCAAAATGGATGTATCGCTCGGAACTGGAAGAATATTATAATTTGGAACTCCGACCGACGACAGACCAACTTACTTCAACCTTTCTTGTTCCGCACGGGGTATAATATAAGGGGTGGTGGAGTGTTTGGAATAGCTCCGTTACCTTGTAAATGAGGTCCTTCAAGCTGCCCTTGGAGCTGTAAGGCAGCACGGCGAGCGCGTGTCCACTGCACAGCTCCACGTCCAGCACCGGATAGATGTACGGGTGGTGCAGCGCCCGAAACAGTTCCATTATCAACTCACGGGACGTCTCGTTCGGCTCTATTGGACACTGGCTCGTTAGTGGCATCTGGGGAAATTGACAATGTTTTTTATAGTTATCGCGAGCAAACGAGCGAGCGGGTCACCTGATGGAAAGCGATCACCGCCGCTCATGGACAGCACCAGAGGAATTGCAAATGCGTTGTCGGCTTAAAAAATACATATTTTTTTTGCCAATAGGATATTGTTGGGCGATTCCGGGCCGTATTAATTGTGCATCTCCCTTGGTTACCCGCCCCTTGATCCCCCCATGTTATCGTTTTGAGAGAACACTGTTGTTGGTAGCTGGTTCCATAGTTTGCATGTGCGTGGAAAGAAGGATCTGGCGTACCGGGTGGTCGTCGATTACCAGTGGATTTGACTAAGTATTAGTTAATGTGGGTCTTGTGCACTCATCAATTCACTAATTGCTATTTAATGCTACTTAGTAAAGTTCTGTGGAATGGCAAGTATATTGACAGCTGCGATTGGCTGGTAAATTCGGAATACCCGGTATAAGTCGGTATAAAAATACCCTTACAGCAAAATTTGACTGAAAAAGGTCGAGTCCAACTTGCCGGGAAGAAAGTACTTAGTTCAACATCTTTAAATGAACCAATTAAATCTAAGTAGCATGATTTCACATGTCTGGCTGGCCAATTGGAGGTGATGACTGAGAATTGTGCAGTAAAGAAAGTATATCTGGGACAACCAAGAAGAAGGTACTTATAGGAATAGTCTTGCGTCAGTACCTAAGATGCACTTTTGGCTGTGCAGTATGAAAACTCTGGACCCCTGAATATATCAGGCCGATGTCGTACCATTTAGCTCTCATTGCAAGGAAGTAACTTAGGTAGTAGTAGCACAGTGTACCTACCAGTATTAGTAGCCTGTCAGCTTTAATGGAGTTATCGTGTATGGCGAACCATTTCTTGTTGCCGCGAGCGCCTATTTGGTTCAACGACGACAACATGTGGTACCTGAAATGCGTAATTCCATATGCATATTATCAGGATTTTTTGCTGAGTCCAACGAGACGAGTACCACCCCAGTGAATTGCCGAGAAGCAGAGGTGAACTAAACATTAGGTCTTACCTACTCGCATGCTCATTCTTTGCCATATAAAAATCTTAATAGCTTTTATTAGCTGATAAAGAGAGTTAATCCATCATAGAAGATGTACCTATCAACAATCCTATGGGTTTTGGTTTTTTACCAGAGTACTATGTAACCTTGCGTAACGTACAGTAGCACGAGAAATTTTATTCTGGATACATTTTACAACGCTACAGGTATCGGACCACTTACCTGGGAGTGTGTGCTAAGTACTCATTACAGATCGCCAACGCGACTGAATTCTCCATTGATCGGTCCCCTTGTCTAAAAATAAATGAAAGTCACATTAGGCTATAATATAAAAAAGGAAAATAAAAACGACCGTGGGTCTCATTCAACATAAGAAAGGTCCAGAAAACCTACTGCCCATAAAACTGTGTGGTACCGCGCTAAAATATGTTTCTAAATTTAAATATCTGGGTCATGTATTAACTGACACGATGAAAGATAACGATGATTTAGATAGACAAAGACGGTCTCTGGCAGCAAAAAGTAACATGCTGGCTAGACGATTCACTCGCTGTTCTAGACAAGTGAAGGTCACTCTGTTCAAAGCCTACTGCCGGGCGCTTTACACCTCGCAGCTCTGGTACAATTATACCAAAGCCTCATTTGACACTCTCAGAGTGCAATACAACAATGCTTTCAGAGCTCTGCTGGGGCTGCCGTGGAGGTGTAGCGCGTCAGGCATGTTTGCGATGAACAGGGTTGACGATTTCTATGTCAACCCTGTTCATCATTTATAAAAAATAAAATATTTTTATTTTTATTTTTTTTATTTATTATTCATCGCCTGGTATTGCAATCAGTTTCTATATTGAAACTTCTACAATTTTTAAGAAACTCCATAAGCCCATATCCGTCTGGTACTACCACATGGTATATTATATTCGCTGTTGCCAGCTGAACGCTTTTGGTACCTATAGCATGAAGGATGAAGGAAGGACCCACGCTCTCAAGGAGCACACCACGGGTGTGCCCGCGAAATTCAAATTTTTCGTGGTTTTTCGCGATTTTTAAGCTAATAAGACATACTAGGCTTATGGCCGTCAAATTGCGATAAACCCAATATCTTCTTCACGTGTTTATATAAAAATCTCTGCTCGAAAGTGTCGAGTTAAAGAAATTAGTCCGAGATTTGCGAGTTACTCACATAAAACTCGATACTCGGACTAATTTCTTAGGATACACATTCTTATGCAAAGATTTTGATATAATCATGTAAAGATGATACTGCCATTCTCGCAAATTGATTGCCATAAGCCTATCATGTCTAATTAGCGTACAAATTGCAAAAAACCACGAAAATTTTGAATTTCGCGGGCAGACCCGTTGATTTCACGTCCTCCACTGCTGAAACAACTGTTTGATTTTGCAAAAATATACTAATTATAGCAGCGACAAAGTTACATTTTGGGCACTAATTGGTTAATGCGTATATATCGGTCGAGCCCCGTAGGCACTGATTGGTTAATCTTTGCATCGGTTATTCACGCAAGGCATCGATTGGCTGTTGATACTTGATGATTGCGTTGCTATGGTTACCGGCGATGTTTGGGCGATGTGCAATTTTCTTTACGAGAATCAACCTGCAGAAACTGATATGAATCTCAAGAGGAGCCCGTCCGAAAATTTTAGGCAAACTTTCATTCAAAGTAGTGATATCTGTCCAAATTCCCGCTAATGCGCCACAATATGGCGAAAACTGTCTGTGCAAACCTGGATGCGTGTGGATGTTAGCGTAGCGTATTCCGTCATTGGATCGGACGAATAGTACCTAGGTATAAATAGTGATCTGTAGCGTGGACCGCGGTCCATAAACAATATTGCGCTCGGCTACATACTGACATTGGTGTCAAAACAAACATTTTTGACACCAGTAAACCGGAGCCATTTTGCCACGCGGTCCCCGCCGAGTCCTGTGTATATGTGTATTCCCGCAGCAGAGACCTAGGCCGGAGGTTGCTGTATGGCATGTCACCTGGGTGAGGCAGCGGGCTCCGAGGGCGACGATTTCCCGGAGCCAGTTCCCATCAATGACTTGTTGAACAGCAGCTTGGCCAGCGAGTCGATCTTCTGGGACACCAGCGGCGTTTTTTCCGAGTTCTCTTCTATAAAATGATAAACATACCTTAGTAGTATAATTCCTATCATTATAAGTATGATAGGATGTATATAGGAGTAGGACAGTATGGGCAAGGGCTAGGGCACTGCCTGAAAATCAGGGCTGCGATGAGAAATCACTGCAGCATCATGCTGAGGCAGTATATAGCTTATTCGACATAAACACATGTTATAAACAGGTCGTACAGGTAAATTATTATTAAACAGATTACCCACTCGTTCCCTGATGTTATGTTGGCAGTTGGCAACATTGCAAAACAAACAATAATAAGTGCTGAATGTAGAAATTTTAGTGCAAAGTAATGTACGACCGCAGGGACTAGTTATATTGAACGTGAAGTAAAACTCTACATTAAAATTTAAGTATCTTCAAATCTAAACATGTACCTATGCAAAATTCTATCTAAGTAGGTACTCAATAATATAGCAATAAAATAAAAGCTTAAAAAATCAGGCGCACGTGATACTTACGAGTTAAATCTGTGCTTACGAGTTTCTTATAATTCGTTAGAACATTATGAACGGTTTTCCACTTTTGAATAATCTGTACCCAATTTTAAGTTAATATTGTTAGTCAAATATTTGAAAATTCAATAAACAGTTAAGTAGTATCTGTTTTAAACAGTTATATTTTGTACATAATAAATCTTTCCTAAGGTTCACGTTGACTAAGAAGAACGCGATTCAGCGCGAACTCAACGAATTGGTAAAGCACTTACTGGAAAATCCTTTGACATACGATACATCGTAGCGTGATTCTATCTTTTATATCGAGATGTATGTATTTGTATGTAAGTTTATGTCGTGTAGTTTTCCATAGTCGTATCGCGTGGGCCGAGGTTATTGATTGCAGTAAACTCGTCTCAAGTCAACCTTGTCAGTCTAACTAAAGATATTTGTACAATATGGTAAAGTTGTATCAATAGTACTTACAAAGTGCAGTACCATTCTGATAATTACGAGAGTCACTGATAAGAAAACTCAGGATATGGGCATCCGAACGATTCACGTAGGTAAATCTAAAATCTGTGCGTAAACCTTTTTCGTACAAGCAAACAGCGCCACTGTCAAAATTCTTAGATAAGTAGGTATACCTACACGATACGCTGAGCGAACTACAGCGTGGCACTGTTGGTGAAAAAAACAAGCATTTTTGGCACCGTAGATAATACCTTTTGGCACTTACCAAACATGGAACTGAGTTTTTCTGATTTGACTTATTTGAAGTGGCAACACGAGAGAAATGCAACGTATTTGAGCTCGGAGCAATTAACATGTTCCGAGTATTTGAGAACTAAGTATAATGTACCTAATGTAGCTCATTGCCTACCAGAAATGGATGGAACGATAAATAAGTGATTTAAAAGTCATTAAATCGCCTTTAAAACAAACGGCAACAATACCTATCTGAAAATGTATGGTCAGCAAGAAAATGACTCCAAAAAGACTAAAAGTCATATAAAACTTATGTGCGGTTATAAGTCCGTTCACTATAACTGGTCCCTTGAAGTTATGTTAACATAATTGCAAATCACACAATAATATCACTTTGTTGTCCGTCCGCCTGTCTGTCAAGACCCGTACAATATTTTATCAAAAAATCTTTTCAACTATAATATGTATACTATCTATTACTTATATTTTTTAATATTAAAAATAAACATCTAAAAAGAAAGTTAGGTTTGCGGTTCGTTATTAAAAGTACTCGTACATCATATTTTAATGAACAAAACTGGCAGGTTTTTTTTTGCTATAGCGGCAACGGAAACACATCATCTGTGAAAAGGACATGGCCGAAACTTGTATGGGGCTGTACCCTGAAAAAAAAACTTCATGGCTATCAACAAACAGTACGTCATATTAAAGCTTATAATTATGTCTATATAATCGTTTAATTTTTATGATCAGAAAACTTGCGAGAGACATAATATCAGCATAACAACTTGCAACAAAATGCGCCTAAAACTAAATAATTTTAATGGCAATGATTTCTTATTAAAAAATTATGCGTATTGATTATGAACTCATTATTTTTCATATTAAAAAGCTTAGAAAATGCGAGTAAACATTTTGAACAGCATTTATTTAGTAAAAAAATCATTGCTATTAAAATTATTTAGGCGCATTTTGTTGCAAGTTGTTATGCCGATATTATGTCTCTCGCAAGTTTTCTGAGCATAAAAATTAAACGATTGTAAAGACATAATTATAAGCTTTAATATGACGTACTGTTTGTCAATGGCCATGAATATTTTTTTTCGAGGGCTGAATCCGGCCATGTCATTTCAACTATCAAACTATCTCGGTTCATGAAATATAGCCTGTTGCCTGACTGTCAGATAGGGAGGTAGACAGATGGACAAACAGACGGATGAACAGTGGACTTTTAGTAATAGGGGCATAGAGGTCCAAGAGCCCGCCCTCGACTTCAAGTGTGCGGCAACAAATACTTTGCCAATTGGCAAACCCGATCTGTCGCTACGCGATTTTTCACGCACACTATAGCATCCGCGCACCATACGAATTTCAAATTGACACACTCACACTACAAGAAAAAGTTGCCACACTCACGGAGTTGTTGTTGTTAGGAAGGGCTCTATCTAGTCGGAGCGCGAGCGATGACATATTTATTATAAAACTGTGAATAGGGGCTTATTTTACCCTTTGGGTTCGTTCGTTCGTTCGCTTCAGCCGACGGACGTCCACTGCTGGACAAAGGTCTCCTGCAATGGTTTCCAGCCCGCACGGTCCTGCGCTAACTGTATCCAGCGCCTTCCCGCGACTCTTTTAATGTCGTCAGTCCATCTGGTCGGAGGCTTGCCAACACTGCGCTTACCCGTACGGGGTCGCCATTCCAGCACTTTGGGTCCCCAACGTCCGTCAGTCCTACGAGCTATGTGCCCCGCCCATTGCCACTTCAGCTTCGCGATACGTTGAGCTATACCCTTTGGGTACGGAACTCAAATAACACATACCTTCACTCTCCTCCTTGTCGGTAGACACAGATCGGATACGAAACGCATTCCTCTTGTTAGCGGCCGCCACAGATTCCGGATTCAGCTCTGCCGCAGACTGCGCTCGTCTGCACGCCGCTCGTTTCTTCTTCCTGTAACTCGACCGGGAGCGTTCCTGGTAGAACCGGTCGTGGCCGGTCGTCTCCGGCTCCTTTTGATCCTTATCACCACCGGCTTTTATGTGTTGGTACAGGTTGAACATTCTGATCGATACCCGATTGAAGAACTCCTTACAGTCCCTTAGGATTATACGCATCTACGGTTTTGTAGATCTGTAGTAGTTTTATTTTTTTTTGACTATATAGGATTTAGGCTCCAAAATGAGAATTAAGTTTAAAATAGCTACTACTATTGTTTTATTTCAAAACTTAAAAATATTAAATAATGTTTAATCTGTAATTATTATTATTATTTTATTGGTAAACTTATAAATACTAAAATATAATGTATAAGCTGCAATTATTATTAAATTGAATAAAAACATAAAAAACCTTTTAATTTAGAAGATAATTAATATAATTTTGGGAATGCTGCCTGCATACTGGCCACCATTACCTAGGGCTTGTGCCCTTTTTATTTAAATTTGTATAGATATTTTAATAATATTGTTATTTTCATCGTATTAGGTATATTTAATTTAAAAGTAAATTAAGCAATAACTTAATCTAATAAGATATTATGTACTTTTTATGTTATTTCGCCACAGAGTCAAAATACATTTTATTCAAAACATAATAAAACTTTTCACACAAAAGTAATATTACGACATTAATAAAAACGTAGACCGCGCAAAATTCATATTTCATATTTTCTCTACAGCGGTCGTGGATTTAGATATTTTAGAAATTATACCAAGAACTGGAAGTATGGTAACTTTTTCTTCTAACAAACTGATCACCGGGTTTTTTTTATTATTAAGTACAGTGTAAATTATTTATAGCTGTTAAGCACTGACTTCTTTTAATAACCGTTAACCGTTGAAGTACCTATTAATTTTGGATAAAAAATGGTCACAAAACGGTAAGCACTTTAGGGCATCTAATTATAATAATTGCATTAGAGTTTTTGTGGGTCGTAGCTTCGCGTTTTATTTTATTAAAGCGGCCGAAATATGGACGCCTTAACCCCATAGCAGACAGTGTTATACTAGCTAGGCTTTGTTAGCGACACAGATTAGAGGAAAAAATAGATGGGAACGAGTAATGCGATGGGAGAAATTCGACTATGAGGAAACAGGACGACGCCTCTTTCCTAATAGGTCGTAAGTGCGACAGAGGCGGCCTGTTTCGCTATTTTATTATTGACTGTTCCGCATAAACCAGTTAACAATATATATATTATGTTGTTAGGAAAGGGCCTAATCTATCTATTATATTATATGTATAAGCCACTAAGCTATTTCTTTGGCAGGCTCAAAAACGTACAAACTCCGAATTATTTTACAGGATTCGTTCAATAATTTTAAGAATAAGTATAGATACGCATTAATACTACGTATTCAGTAAAATGATGAGCAATGTCTCAGTCAACAGTGTTATTGACTGTGTTAGTTTATTATAATAATAGATTTTGTATTGTAGATAACTAAATAAATTAAAAAAAAACTCTAAAAAACGGGCCTTTTATTTTTAGCAACTTTAGTGATGATTGGGTAAGTTAGAGGAAATCCCGGCTTCATTTTTACGGCTCTAATGTTCCTTCTACCGTTCGCGTAGTCTGTGCGCGCTAATTGAACCCGTAGCAATGTCTAATCCGCGTTATGAAGTGACTCGCCAAGCTCGTTCGTGTATGATGTTCCGATAATATTGACACTGTTCCGATGCCCGACATTGTTATATACTTGGGATACGTCATCATCATCAGCTGATCACCGTTTACACGAAAGTTCGCATCACCAGGGTGGCGCCACTGCGATGTAGGTCTCTCCATGGTATTTGGCCTGGCAAACTTTGATATCCTTTCTCAGTTTGTTGACTTAGTACAGTGATTCCCAAAGTGCTCCAGGAGACGTCTACTAGATACTCAACAGTAATTTAATCTTTCTAGCTAATTGGGTGGTTGACTGTAATCAAAATATTGACTTTTTTCCTTTATTTTTGAAACTAGAATTATTAACAAATGAAATGATAAAAAAAACTGATATAACAAATAATCAAATAACGAAAAAGTGCAAGAAATATTTAATTTCTGATTAGACAGAGACATCTGTATTTACCTAACTATGACGTCAAAACAAAGTGTAGTCATGCCATAGTAGCTCAATACAAATTTTCGTTTTGGGAGATAGGGACGGAAGACCCCTACTTCAAAAGTTAAAGTTAAAACTTTGTATTTTTTGTTTGATTTTAATTTTATTTTTGTGGACTTCACATTTTTATCCTAGTTTTTAAAAAAGTCATAAATTTTTTGTCGACTACCCAATCATAGATTTCCGCAAAGTAACGCCTGCTTCTATTTAATATCTGTCCAATGCGCCTAAATAAGCTGTCACTTCAAAAATGTACTCTTTGATGTGTCAACGTTTGTTGTGTACATAATATAACTGGTGCAACTCATCGAATATCAGAAGCGAGATGATCGTGTTCACCGCCATTCGGACGTAGTACGGGAGGAATCCCTTCCAGAAGTACAGCACTCCCTTCCGCCGCACGATGTCGCCGAAGATCTCCGATTGGCTGAGACCACGGTGTTTCACTTGGTATCTATAACACATTAATTAAACAGGAGCCATATGACATTGCAACCCATTAGAATTTACATGGAAAATCGAATGGAACTGGACCGAAATTCAAAAACCGGCCAAGTGCGAGTCAGACTCGCGATCCAACTTTGGATATAATGGGGCCAGTTATTTTTTTTTTCGACTGCAATTTGTCCGTCTATCGTATTGCAGTATATAATATGTCGTACTCGTATATCGATCAACTCGTGCTCGCGTGTTCGTACTCGTGGTCAGAGCTGCTGGTTATTCATCGTAATCGACAGAAACTCTCTCCTGATTGGCTGAGAGAAATATGAACAGAGAATTTGGCCAATCAAGGGGTACAGTTGGTAAAACAGTATTGTTAAATACCTGGTCTTCACAAGGTCGATGGGCAAAGAGACTACGGCTGTGAGGAAACTGGATATAAACGACGCATAGACGTGCAGTGACAATCCTTTCGCCAGCGACCTCTCACGGAACTTCTCACGCACCTGGAAACGATTGGTAAAACATGTAGACCTTTTCTATAAAATCTTTAATTCCTGCAGTACTATTTTTGGATAACACTCCATACTATGATAATAACATCAAGATGAGCCCATCCGAACATTTTACGTAAACCTTCTTCATACAAGAAAATGTAGAGTCGAAACTCCTGCGAAATACTGCGTAGGCTTACAGCTCACTACTGACGCCGGAGGGGGTTTTGCTCCCATAAACTGGCGACATTTTTTCGCGCGGTCCGCCGGGTTTATAGTATAGATGTCTTTGACTCCATATGATTTTTCTATTCATTTTCTGGTGTTATAGTATAGATTATAGTATGTTAACAATTAAGATTAAATCAAACAGGAGCGGCCGAAGTCTCTCACCGCCAGACCTAGGTCAATTTAGAAATTAGACAATCCTAATAAAATTAGATACTATAAGAACTATGACTGAGTATTTGCACACTGCCAATGACAGTCGATTGTCTTGGCGTAATTGCTTTTGTGTACCCACAATTTAAAGGATTATCTATTTATTTATTTAAACGAAGCCGACCAGGGAATGGAATTTTGGACCTGCCGTTTAAATCTACCTGTGCCTGGAACGTCATCAAAACGTATCTTACCTGAGTGTAGCTCCACACTTGACAAATGCTGACCAGCACGGATCTGCCGAGGGTGAGGCTACCGCCTCGCCACAGCGCGCCCACGCCCTCTTGTGCGCATATCCTACACGGAAAACAGGACATTATTGCTCACCACAGAACAAGCGTACAAAAACCATAGACAAAGCAAGCTGATGTGGCAGTGGGAGAGCTACATCAGGGGGCTTATTCTGTATCGTTAGTTAGGAACTCGCACCGGGTTTTTAACTGAGAAAACGAAGGTAAAATCCTATTTTTGTATTATTTTTGCACAACTTACCAATGTACGAATAGGTTGGTTTAGTATCATGTAAACATACCGTTATAGCACGGTATGTTAACAACATAGGTAACACAGTTACACAAAAACAGGATTTTGCCAATAGATAAAAATAGTCAAAATAGGCCCATCCGAACATTTTACGTAAACGTTCTTCATACAAGAAAATGTAGCGCCATCTGTCGAAACTCCTGCGAAATACATGTTTATTTTTTTATATTTTTTTATCTATGTGTCTGTGGTCACCTTGCCTGCAATATTATTATTATTAATTCAAAAAAAATAGGTCTTTACCTATCTACCTATATAACTGACAACTGACGGGGGAGGGTGCAAAATAGTCATTCTTGCTCCCATAAACTGGCGACATTTTTTCGCGCTGTTCGCCCTGTCTTTAGTATACAAATCTGTGATTTTGCCTCAATTTTCTTAGTTAATAACCCCTAGTGCGAGTTGCTAACTAACGATACAGAATAAGCCCACTGAGCAACTACAGAGCAAACGAGTCCAGCAGTGGAGACCGCGTACCGGTAAGACCAGTGGGCGGTGGACCAAGGTCGCTGGTAGCGGGTGGACGAGGAGGCGTAGGACCGTTTGTTGTGACTTGTGGCGCGCTCTCGGAAAGGCATATCACCGGCAGTGAACGTCTAATATACCTAAGCTGATTAAGTAAGTACATAACGAGTATGGATTAACAATGTATATCACTACTAAAAACTGCTTATCGCTTTAAGTTACCACTTGAAACAGGTTCCCGTTATACAGTGTAATAGCACGGAGTAAATAGGTAATAGTACCTAACGGTACTGAAGACTCACTCCGCAAGATGATTTAAAGAAATAGCGAGTACTTTAGCGCTGACAATTGAGTGCAATTCAGTTCGCAATAGCGCCTGGCCCTGCCTTTGTAAACAACACGCAACAAACGCAAAGTTGTGGTCTCTTTCTATCGCGTAACTTTATTTCATTCGACTTACAAGGTTACCTCGCGATCGAAGCACGCAGCGCGTGAAATAGACAGTACCAAGAACTAACACGAGCAAAGTAACCAGCGCACGGCGGCCGTCTGAAATTAGTACTTCGAGACGCCTATCTGTAGTGTCTCTGATTACGTGATAAGTGAACCTGGCAATACCTACTTTAACCTGAACCACCTGAAACCTGGCCTGGTAATACCTACTTGTAGAGCGCATCAAAAGTGCCCCGATAAAGGCGGGGACAAGTGCAAGCTACGCAGGGCTCCAGGGGACTTTCCGCCATCATTCGCACAAGCACCACCTCTGACGGGTTCCCCGCGAGGGCGCCGCTGAGCCCCGCTGTGATGCTGATCACCAGTTTTTCGTAGAGTACCGGGTCCTTATTGTATTCCCTGTGAAGCAAGTCATCAGCCATTTGGTGATCTAAGTTTTGGATCATTTGAGATACAATTTTTGGAGCATTATTGACAAGTTTTCCGTGTCAATAATCAATCATCAATACATATAATAAATCTGTAGAGGTCGAATTTCTGTAGAAATAAAAAAAATGCCAAAAATGGAGTCAGGGGGATGTAAGAAGTGAAATAGAACTAATTTAAATTTTTTTTTCAAATTTTTTGTTTCTCTGTTTGTCTGTTTAGCTGTTTGTCTGTTTGTCTGTCTGTTTGTACGGGCTAATCTTTGGAACGGCTGGACCGATTCCAATGAAATTTTGTGTGATGGTAGCTTATGTCCCTGGTCAACATATAGGATACTTTTCATCCCGGTAAAATAAAGAGTTCCCGTGGGATAGTTAAAAAACTGCAATTAATTTAACAGCTTTGTAAACAACAACTAATGAACTTAATTTAGTATAAAATTTGTTATGCTGATACCTTATGTTGCCTCTTTAACAATATATATATATATATATTTATATATATATATATAGTAAAACTTATTAATCCAATCGAGTTCCCGCGGGAAAGAAAACATTACAAAAACAGTTAGCAGGCGTCTTTCAAGTACCTAACGGATTTAAATGAAATTTTATGATCCTACTTTATATATGCCCGGTCAACATTTAAGATACTTTTCATCCTGAAAATTTTGAGAGCACCCGTGGGATGTTTAAAAAAACCTATAGCTACTTATCTACGTAGCACAATCAAAACGGGGTCGAAATATCGACAGTTTAAATCATCCTAGGTATAACTATACAAGATAACCCGTACGTAGCAGGAACGGGTTGCTACGTACACAGCAGCGCATCAGAATGCTTAATTACAATATCTGGGCATTGGTATCATCTCAGAATAAGATAAGTTTGGTTAGTATAGATATTACAATCCACGATGACACGCCCCACTCTGTCTTACTCCATGCGAATTGAGTAACATAAGCGATTTCGACAGAGTGTATAAGTAGAGGAAGACCAAAGAAGATATAGGTAAATTGTGTGAAAGAAGATAGCACGTTGACAGGAGAGATTGGAAGAAGACTCCTTTACGGGTCCATCGAACCCAGGGACTACTCATTTATCTTGGGAAAAATTAAGAAATTCCACGGGAAACATTTTTGTAAAAAAAACGAATTGCACGCAGGCGGAGCCGCGGGCAACAGCTAGTGCTTTAATAATGCTTTTTGTAATGAGCCTAGAGTCTTTCTTGAAGTTTTTTGGTAATAACTCCGGCTTATACCACCGCGCGTCGGTCGTCAGCCAACGGAAGATCTAAGGATAAAATAAGTTTTTTGTCAGTAGAAGACATTACACAGTCAGTGCCATACAAAAAGACAACGCTGCTATTATAGTTAGCGAAAATTTTTGGAGCATAAGATTTAGAAAAGTTTAGAAAAGTTCTTTGCCTGTGGAAGACACAGGCCATGGTAGACTCCGAGCCTGGTGGTCGTGTAGGTGGTCTGCCTCAACAGCCCCGCGGTGAGGCCTGCGTACAGCGCCCCTACTCCTCGGCACCTAATGATCCTGTACGCCATCTCCATCGTAGTGCACGGTCGCGAAAGCAGCTGGAGGCGCACTTTGATGAGGTCTAGAGGATGCACAGCTGTGGTTGCCACCATACTAAAATAATTTTGGTTCAAACTTGGTTCAAACTATAAATACAAAAAAAAACAGGCTATTTTATACCTATTACCTAGATGTATGTCAATTTGTTTCTATCTATTCTTCTCACCAAACCTTTTCATTTGATACCCATAATATTGTAAGATTTGCATCAGGCAAAGATACGGTGATCGGATCGGGCAAATCCTACATTATACAATCCTACTTATATAATTTACTTTAGAAACAGAATGAAACAAACAGTGAAACAAATTTATTAGCCAAAGAAAAGGTTAGATACAATTTTGAACAATCCCTGACTCCCAAACTAGACAAAACCCGAGTCTTGGGAGTCAGAAGGATATGCACTAAGTATACTTTAGAAATACATAAAGACACATACCCGGCCGTTCCTCCGAATACCATCGCAACATGCACCGGTACATTCTTCTTCGTTGGATTTTTCACTGACAGCGCCATGGCTTCATCACATTCATGGTGGTAGAAACTCTAAAAATCTAGACATACAACTCTTTTAGTCGTAAGTTAGATTTTGAGCATAACAATTTTAAAGGTGATCATAGTTTTTGCAAGCAAAACGGTCTTGACTACTGACGCATTAGTTTTCAGTGAGTGGGCAACAAGCGAACTGCATTTAGATAGGCAAAAGCTATATGAACTATATGCCGAACGTACATACAATACTAGTGATGAGTTCAGAGAGCGCGTTAAATTGATGTCAAAAAAGTTTAAAAATGATTGTATATCATCAAAGTATATACAAAAAAAAAAAATAGCGCCAATGTCACAAAAACGACCTGGAATATAATAAACCAGGAAACTGGAAGAGCTAAACAGCGTACTAGTACCATTAAACTTGACATTGGCAATAAATCTATCACGTCAGACCTTGAGGTTGCTACTGCTTTTGAAGGGTTCTTTACGGACATTCCAGTTTCCACAACAAAATCACTGAACTCTTCACAGCAATACTATAGAAATAGAATACTCCAGTGGACTTTTTATTAAAAGATCATTGATTGATCTATATTATTATCAATCTTTTATAATATATCAATATAAAAGATTGATCTATTATTCCTACCCTTGTCAATTCTTACTTCTCTGATCCGTGTTTCTACCTCTTTGAAACGTTTTTAAATTATCACTAGCTGATCCGGCACACGTTGTTTTGCCATTAGGGGTATAAAATAATAGCTTACGACCTACACTCAGACCTACCAAACACACATTGAAATTTTCACAAGAATGGGTCGAGCCGTTTCGGAGCAGTTTGGTAACAAACATTGACACGAGAATTTTATATATTGGAAAAAAGTTTTTTTATTCATGCTGAGAAGGTATAGCTTGGCCGCTATAAACTTGCCCCTCCCATGGTCTGCGGGACTTATAATACGGGGTATTTCCTTGAGTGTGTATCATTATCCACGTTGCAAGATTAGTATTAGGTATCGTGTGTAGCGTAATTCACGTCAGTCACTGACAGCTGATTAGTTGAGCGCACTGATCCCTATTCTATGGATCTACAGTGAACGTAGCTTGAATTGTATAGAAAGAATGTTTAATCCATAGAATAGAGATCAGTGGTTAAGTAGCTCCCGCCCCGCGTCCCGTAGACCATGGGAGGGCCAAGTTTATAGTGGTCTAGCTATAAAATAAGCATGTAATTCTTGAAGTGCTAATTGATATACTTATTTTGCAAGTTAGAACCCTTGTGGTCCTTCCTATTATTTATCCTTTTCCTATTATTTATTTATTAAGGTTTTGAAAAAATAAAACCATAAATAAATTGATAACAAACTTTAATAGCAACAACTTATATTTTAGTCACATAAAACGACTCTATAAAAATATATTTATGGAATTTTACATTATAATAAAATGTGTATGTCTATATCACACGAATCAATTCGTTAACTGTTCGTTTACACAAATATATTATTTCATACAACAATAATATGTATGAATATACAATTACAACATGTAAAGCAAATATACGCCACTTACGCAATAGTTCAGAGATACTTCAAGGAAGATACGACGTTATGCTTCTAATCATAGAAATTGTGCATTGTACAAACTAATTAATTTAATAGAATTTAGTTTGAACCATTATAATTTTATAACTATTATTCTTCGAACTAAAGTTTATTTATAACTTTCCGTACTAAATCTGGGTTACAAATTAACCAATGTTTGAAATACATTTTATAGTGCATAAATGTAGTGATAACATACTTTTTTAATTGCATCGATAGGGGAATTCGACCTTTAAAAATAGACTTAAAATCGTTTTCTCTCTAAAATCTCTAAAATGTACGTGGTACCCGAATATTAATTTTTATCTTACAAACTTATGATGTCACAACTAATAAACTGTTGCATCAAGAGATGGCGCTGTAAGTGGATAGTTTTACATGCATAGTGTTTTTTTAGTCAATATAAAGTTATTCCTTGGTCTGTGGGTTTCATAAAACCACATTGCCTGTTTTAATAGAAGCGTTCCGAACTTATGCGCAGGAGTAGCTATACTGAATATATTATGTAGTATAAATACAAAATGCAAGATAAAGATATACAATTGGACTTTCCAGACGTTTACCTAAGATTTCATTTTTGTCTGGAATGCCCTAATCAAGATGGCAGTATGATTTTAATTTTTATATACGTATAATTTAATAATTTAATTACATATTGGAATAAAAGCTGGAATCTTCCGGGAGTATTATTATCACTGGGTATGAGTGATCTTTTTTTAATATAATAATAAAATAAACATAAATTCTAATGAAAAATATTGTGCGTCTAATTTAGCAAAATAACTCTATACAAGTAGATACCTAATAATATTTTATAACTTGTAAATAAAAATATAATTTTTGCAAATAATATTTCCTTGGAGACCAAACACAAATAAATTCATTCATAGTAAAAAGAACAATGCATTTATAAACCAATAATCCGGAAGCCTAAAAAAATACATTATAACATAATATTCTTAAAACTTCCGACTTTGAACTTTGAAGTTGATATTTTTAATTTTATTTATCTAAAAACTAATTTGTACATTAAAAACAAAACAAAAGCGCGTAACTTAAAAAAAAACTCTCAATAAAATTGGCCATTGCCCAAAACAATTAAAACTGCTGTAATTTTGTGCTATCGATAATTCGTTTCCTGCCATTTAGAGAGCTTGAGAGATGTAACTTATCTCTAATATAAATTATTTATAACTTATCTCTGACGAGATAAGTTATCTGTAACTAAGCTCCTTTTTCAATTTGGAAGTTACCCTTCACTTGTCCCGTCAGTCATCGCTGCAATGTATGATATCGATAACTTACCCGTTGAAAAGGTAACTTATCCACAACTTAACCCATTTCCAGTCAGTTTTCATCAACTTAATTACAATAAATTCGTCTTTTCTTTTCTTTTTCCATGCTTTGCCTGCCTAAAAGCGATATGCCGCGCCTATAAAGCCAAAAGGCTTTTTAAATATATTAACATCTATGCGTATTTAATTTATTAGTGGTTATTTTCTAATCATAAGCTTAATATAAGTCTAGTCTAACTGTTTGAACTCTGAAGCAGGATACATCTCCATCTGTTTGGACAAATTAATAATAAACTTTCAGATTATGTTAACTATTTACAAAATACAAATATTATAATTTTTCGGTCTACCTCTCTGTAAATGGAAAGAAAGAAAATAAAAATATCCCTTTTTATGGTTTTAAATGGTAGCTAATTTTTTCATATGTAAATTTAAAAGTTAAATGATAGTTGTAACGCAAAATATTCACTTTAAAGAAACTCAAAGCTACGTAATGCGACTGAATTAGTTACCTCGGTTTACGTATACTTGAAGTACGCGGCGTTCATCTGCTCGAGGAAGATGAACGTGAGCACGGTGTGAGGGCCGAGGCGCGCGTAGTACGGCAGGAAGCCCTTCCACAGGGAGAACACTCCTTCGTTCTGTTAAGTGTGTGGTAAGTTACCTCGGTTTACGTGTACTTGAAGTACGCGGCGTTCATCTGCTCGAGGAAGATGAACGTGAGCACGGTGTGAGGGCCGAGGCGCGCGTAGTACGGCAGGAAGCCCTTCCACAGGGAGAACACTCCTTCGTTCTGTTAAGTGTGTGTTAAGTTACCTCGGTTTACGTGTACTTGAAGTACGCGGCGTTCATCTGCTCGAGGAAGATGAACGTGAGCACGGTGTGAGGGCCGAGGCGCGCGTAGTACGGCAGGAAGCCCTTCCACAGGGAGAACACTCCTTCGTTCTGTTAAGTGTGTGGTAAGTTACCTCGGTTTACGTGTACTTGAAGTACGCGGCGTTCATCTGCTCGAGGAAGATGAACGTGAGCACGGTGTGAGGGCCGAGGCGCGCGTAGTACGGCAGGAAGCCCTTCCACAGGGAGAACACTCCTTCGTTCTGTTAAGTGTGTGGTAAGTTACCTCGGTTTACGTGTACTTGAAGTACGCGGCGTTCATCTGCTCGAGGAAGATGAACGTGAGCACGGTGTGAGGGCCGAGGCGCGCGTAGTACGGCAGGAAGCCCTTCCACAGGGAGAACACTCCTTCGTTCTTCAGTAGATTGGTCACGACCCCCAACTGCGACTGGCCTTTAGCCGCGTTCTGGATTCTACAAAAAAAGTAGTTACGAATTGTAACATGAATTTCTAAGGCATGCTATTTAGTATTTACTATTGCATATACTATATATAAAACTGCACTTCTTGATATATGTAGATTAAAACAATTTACCACAAAAAATAATTCGGCCAAGTACGAGTTGGATTCGCGCACCAAGGATTCCGTACCATTACCTCCAAAAATTCACGTTCGTTTACAATAAACGTGATTTTATTATCCTATACCTTTAAACGAGCAATTCTTGTATGTATATATATATTTCAACATAATCTGCATCTCGGAAACGGCTCGAACGATTTTCATGAAATTTAGTATACAGGGGGTTTTGGGGGCGATAAATCGATTAAGCTAGGATTCATTTTTAGAAAATGTCGAATTTACCAAAAAAAAAAAAATATGACTCCTGCTGCCATCTATTGGCCAGTAGTTAAACTATCGAGCGAAGCTCGGTCACCCAGATATTTTATTTTAAAGTGAATAATATATTAGAACTAAATAATATTATGAGAATATTTCAAACGTCTACCCTTTAGGTATGGCACTAAAAACAACATGACTTAATTTAGCAGTTAAGAAACACAGTATAGAAACACACACTCACCGAGTCTTGATGATGTCGACAGGCATAGAGGCGATGGTGGTGACAAGACCGGACACCATGGACGCGCAGAAGTGGAGGGGAATCCCATCGGGCACGTAGCCCACGAACATTTCTCTAGCCTGCGCATAATACAAAACTGTAATTTTTTTTTTTTTTATGCTATACAAGTTAGTACTTGACTGCGATCTCACCTGATGGTAAGTGATGATGCAGTCGAAGATGTTAGCGTACTAACTTGGAAGGGGTAAGTTAAGTCACCCCAACGGTTTCTACACCTTTCTACCGGAACGCTAAATCGCTTGGCGGTACGTCTTTGCTGGTAGGGTGTTAACTAGCCACGGCCAAAGCCTCCCACCAGACCAGACCTAAACCAATTTAGAAATTATAAAATTCCAAAGTGGCCCGTGGCGGGAATCGAACCCGCGACCTCCCACTCGAATCCGAGCGTGCTTCCCCTGCGCCACGGAGGTCGTCAAAAAGTATAGTCAATAGTATAAAATATAAGTAAGGAAGTATAACTTTAGTTCGGCATTAAGTTAAGGATAACAGGTAACACGTTCACGAGTTATGGATAACAGAGTTATTATTAAATCTAAAAAATATGATACTAATTTGGTATTACACTACTTTTGAATTTGATAAAAAATTATTACTTTATTTTAAATTAGGATAAAAATAATTACACATAATATACTGAAAAAAATAATTAAATCGATCAAAGATTTACAAAGTTATAAGGCATTTTATTTTAGAGTATGAGGGTCTTCTAGCCCTTTTTCGCAAAACGAAAATTTCTATGAAGCCGTACAAAGTTACTATGGCATTAGTAAGGTGTGACGTCACAATTTAATGTGGCTGTCTCTGTCTAATCAGAAACATTGAAATGCTTACAACTTTTTTGTTAATTGATAGATTTCATTAGTTTTTTCAGTGTACGCCATTATTTTTATACTAGTTTATAATAAAGTAATATTTTTTATCAAATTCAAAATTGGTGTAGTACCCAATTGAAAAAATAAGTTACAGATAACAATAAATATAGGTGCAGGGCGTGTTGAACCCTCGTAAACTTAGTTTTAAGTCGACTTGGAGTTATCGCCATACAAATGTGACAAATATCATGCTGACCTATTACAAGAGTTGGGAGTTTTTATGTAGGCCTATGTGAAATAAAGATATTTTGAGTTTGAGTTTGAGTTTTATAAGTTGAAGGAATATTCACCATATTCATTAAGTTGTGGGCTGATAGAGATAAGTTGTGGCTAACTGCTTGGCGTACGAACCTGAGAGTAAGTGCTAAGTTGAGCTGCGTTGACCACCATGGCCCGTCCAACGGTGGGCGTGGCCCCACGCCATAGCTTCAGAACTCCTTCCTCTCGCACTATCCTATAAGACAACATTTATACAGTATACAGTATGACGACCTCCGTGGTTGAGTGGTTAGCGTGCTGGTTTTCAAGGCGCCGCCATCTCTGAGGTTTCGGGTTCGATCCCCGGTCGGGGCAATGTAGAAAATAAGTTTTCTACATTGTCTCGGGTCGTTGTTTCTGATTTCCTTAACACAAGTGCATAAGCTACTTACTAAGGGATCGGAGCAATGTATGTGATGTTGTGTACTATTTATATTTATATATATTTATGTTTATATACACATAAATAAAATTATTATTCATACAAATATTGTATAGCTGAAGAGTTTGTTTGTTTTTACGCGCTAATCTCAGGAATTACTGGTCCAAATTGAAAAATTCTTTTAGTGTCGTATAGTCCATAATATATCGAAGAAGTTATAAGATCACGCTATGACCAATAGGAACGGAGCAGTAACGAAAAATGTTGTAAAAACTGAAAAAATTGTTATTTTTGGAGAGCTTCTGTTGTGTGCGCTGTGTAAAGGGTTAAAGTAACATAAAATCATGTACGACGGAATTGTTTTCCATAAAAATTTCTAAAAAGTCACCATAATGTCTATGTTTTAAAGTCGATTTATTATAACGGGATATGTAAAAACCAAAATTCATGCAGGAGAAGCAACAGCTAGTAATAAATGTAAAGGCAAAAGTTTGTGTGTGTGTAAATGAGCATGTATGTACGTTTAACTTCAATAAAAAAATTACCTGAAAAGTGCATCCATGACATTTTTGTAGTTTCTCCGTTGCTCCTTTGGTAGTCTTCCATCAGCCGTCATTCGGATTAAGGCTACCTAAAATAAATAGCATATTAAAATTATAACAGTTGCGCTGGAATTGTATGCTGGTAGATCCTCAAGCAGGGTTTGCAGTTAAAAATTTCTGATTCAGAGAAATAATAAAATGCGCGTTTTCATTAAAAATATAGATATAGATTTCTGTTTTCCGAGACACAGTTTTAACTAGTTCGGAAAACAGGTGCACAACAATATTTTGTTGTAATTCCATTAAGTTCATTAGTTATATTTAGACGTTAAGGCTTCAAAATGTTATTTAAGTTACCCACATTGTTTGATTACCAATAAATTTATCTTTATCTTTATCTTTATAGACAGTTTATATCTCTTTTGGAAATGTTTGTTTTGATGCTCTGTTCTTTCACATCACTGAGTGTGTGAAAACGTGACGTGAATAGTCCCCCTGTGCCTACATGAGTCAGTCTACAGTTACCTCAGCAGGAGTGCCCACGAAGGCACCTACGGAGCCCGCCGCAACACCCAGGAACATCTTCACAGCGAAGCCCGGCGCCGCGCCCGCGTTGCGTCTGTAACGAACATGTTATAAACAATAATAAAGATAACAGTGGCCGGAGCCTTAGCCCTATTATGACTTAGGATCAATTTACACCGCGGCGGAATGGAATAGCGACATTTTTTACAGTTCATAACTTTATGTCAATTGGGAGTTTTTCTATATATTATATTTATGTATTATGTATATATGCATATGTATATATATTTATCAGTTATATAGTACCCATAACAAAAGCTATGGCTTACTTTGGGGCTAGATTGCGATCTGTAAAAATATCAGGAATATTTTTATTAATTTATTAAATAGGAGCTAAATAAGGTCACACATGAATCCTCGCGAATTCTCAAGAATTATTTAGTTTGTTTGACATAAAGTTCATTATGCTATGTAAAATAAGTCATTTCTATTCCATTCCGCCGCGTTGTAAATTATTGACCCTTACTGCGATTCCATACGTGGTAGAATGGAACGAAACTCAGAAAATATATGAGAAATTCGATACTTTGTAAGAAAAATTGTATATACATTTTTGAAAATAGCAAGTGCTAAGTTTTGCGCGCCTTGCCGCTGAGAAGAAGCCCACAACAAACTCAGCCGGGTATTTTTTTATGTAATCACCATTTAACAAAATAAGTATAAATACAATTGACGTATTAGAGAAATCCATCGTTCCCACGGTGTTACCGAAAAACCGAAATCCATTTGTAACGAAGCTCTTCTGAAACGGTTTGACCGATTTTTTTTTGTGTAGATAAATTCGGTAGGTTAGGATCGGTAGTTCGGGAGAATAGGATATAAACTATAGTTGTGTATGTATATTTCATGCCTCTAAATGACGAATAATTTATGTGGCAAAACAAAGTTTCCTAGGTCAGCTAGTAATAATATGTGAAAGTGGGTATTTCAAAGTAAGTTTATTTAAATGGGATTCATCGATTAATTATAGCAGAACAATGGTTCCTTGAAAACAATAGTTCATTACCAATATAATAATTCATAGATATAATTACGCTTTATAGGGTCAACAAACTATACACTTATACCATTTACGAGATGTCTTACGAGTATATTTCGGATTGTGATTATAGGGAGGGCATCGTAGATTGCCCTCTCCCTTAGGTATTCTGTGGTTATGATTTATTATCTACATTCATATTCATAAAAAAACAGAAAGCGATGGAAAAAAGAAGAATCTCAAAAACCGAATCCCACGCGGACTTAATCTTTAATAACATGTAGAAATAATTAACATAATCTGTAAACTGCAACCTAGATAATAAAGAAAAAAAATTAATAATAATAATAAGCACACTTAGGCCTAGTTTCCACCAAAGCGGAGCTGAGCCGAGCTGTTTGAGTAACCAATCTGATTTCGCTTTTTTGAAATCACCGAATGTTGACATCAGTTTATTGAGTAAATCAAAAAATAAAATAGAACACTCTTATTCTATATTACAAATTAATATCTTCTTAAACACTTGTTTGCAGCCAGTACAAGTTACTTCTCTAACACTCCTCCTTAACTTGTACACTCACAACCAAGTCCTCTCATACAAAACTCATGCTTCATTCTCGCAAGTCCTTTTGTCATAACATCGGCCATCATTTCTTCTGTAGGTACATACTCCAATAACACTACTTTCGATCTTACCATATCACGAATATAATGATGTCTTACATCAATATGTTTCATTCTGTTATGACACACAGGATTTTCTGCAAATCTTAAAGCAGATTGACTGTCACATAACAGCCTGATACTGACCATCTCTCCACCGGTCAACTCCTTTTTCTTCTGTGAAGCCACGAGCTACTAATCTAGCTTTATATCTAACCTTCTCCCCAGGTTCTTTTTTGATTTTAAATATCCATTCAGAATCAATAAAATTACCTTCAGTATTCTCTACTAACTCCCAAGTCTTATTTTTCTTTAAAGCCTTCAACTCCTCCTGAATTGCAGCTCTCCACATATGACCATCTTCTCTGGACAATGCTTCTTCCACCGACGAGGGATCTTCGTTATCTTTTGTTGCTTGATAGGTAATAAAATCAGGATATTCTTTGCGAACTCTATTCCTCAAAGGATATCTTCTCTCTCGTTCTGTTGATAATTCAGAATCTTGTGTATTTTCCTCTTGTTCTGTATCAGATATAGATACGAAACTCTCATTATCATCTTCAGCCTCTGCTTCAGATAATCCTTCATTATTTATCTCTGTTCCCCTTGGTTCAGATTCTTCACTTCTATCTACATCATTCTGTATTTGGACAGTGTCTCGCAAAGTAACTGGTGTTTCCAATATAATAGGTGAATTCTGTACAGCTGATTCATTTATGTTTCCCAGAGGTATAGTTACTTCCTCATCATCTGTCAGTGTGTCAACCTTAGGAATATCATTTTCTCTTTGATTCTCGAAGAAAACTACATCTCTAGCTTTATAGAGCTTATGATTTTTTCTATCTATTAAACGATAACCTTTTGTTGTCTCACAGTAACCTACGAAAATTAACTCCAAACTCTTAGGATCAAATTTTCTCCTCTTTTCATCTGGAACACGCATGAAAGCTTTACACCCAAAAATACGAAGAAAACTCAAGTTTACCTTTCTACCAGTCCATGCTTCTTCTGGTGTCATTCCTTTTACAGCTAATGTAGGAGATCTGTTTTTCAGAAAAACAGACGTTTGCACAGCTTCTGCCCAATACACTTTTGGTAAGTTTGCCTCTGCAAGCATACTTCTTGCTCGTTCTACAATTGTTCTGTTGGCTCTTTCACTTACGCCGTTTTGAGCTGGTGTATAGTCAACTGTCCGTTGATGAACAATTCCATTTTCTTTTAAAAACTCACTAACCTTTTTGTTTACGTACTCAGTTCCATTGTCAGTTCTAATAATTCTCATCTTTTTGCCAGTTTGAGTTTCGGCTAGAGTTTTGAACTCAACTAACACAGAAAAGACTTCACTCTTTTCTTTTAAGAAATAAACAAAGGTCTTTCTTGTTTTGTCATCTATGAAGGTTATAAAATAACGCTTGCCTGAAAACGATAGGGTCTCGATCGGTCCACAAACATCGCTGTGTATTAACTCAAGAACTTCAGTAGCTCGATTTGCCTTCTGCTTTGGAAAATGTAGTTTCGTTTGTTTACCTTTCAAACACAAACTGCATTGTACTGCCTCAGGATCCTTGAAGTTAATACCTACTGCCATTTTGTCCCTCAGTATTTTCATATTCTTGATGCCAAGATGACCAAGCCTCTGATGCCAGATTGTATAACTGTTTTTATCAGCGACAGAACTCAAAGTAGCTGAAACAGAAGAGTTGTATGTACAAGGTTTTGATTTTAATCTATAAATTCCGCTCTCCTCCTTGCACATTCCTAATACAGACCCTTTTATCTCACAATCATTTTCAGCATACATCTCACAACCTCTCTTAGAAAATACTACCACAAAATCTTTTTTAACTAATGTACTCACACTTAACAAGTTCGCTGCTAAATTTGGTACATACATCGCTCCATTTACTCTAAAATCTAACTCTTTCGTCGAACATACATCACCACGCCCTTCTCCATTTATTCTACTACCATTCGCACAGGTAACTTGTACAGGCTTCTCTAGCTTGACATAGTCCTGCAACCAGTCCTTCCGAAATGTCATGTGAGATGACGCTCCCGAGTCCAGGATCCAGTCTCCATTCCGTGAATTCTCCGTAGTAGATAGCGCGGTGTAATTGACTTCATTGCAATTATTGTTCGTCTTCTTTGTAGGATTCGATGGGCAATCTATTGCTTTGTGGTTCCCTTTGCAAATAAAACACTTAATGGTTTTCTTTATTTGTTTACCCTTGCTCTGTCCTGCTTTCTGAAAATTGTTTTTCTTAGACACAAAAGCACTCGTGGATGGAACCTCTGCAACTCCTTGCTTTGTTTCTAACTGTAATATCTTGTTTTTAACATAATCAGTTGTTAAAACTATATTGCTATTCTCTATAGCCATTCTCATAGGTGTGTATTCCTCTCCAAGCCCTTGTAGCATGAGAGCAGCGAGTAACTCATCATCTACTTCTTTTCCAATATCGTCTAGTTTTTGGGCAATGCTCATTACCTTAGTAACATAGAGGCGTGGAGATGCGAACATATCTAGTCTCTGACTTACTAGTCTACCAAGTAACACACACCGATTATTTACGCCTTTATCCTCAAAAGTGGATCGTAATGCCTCCCAGCTCTCTTTTGCTGTTTTTGCTTTTCTTGCGTGTATTAATACGTGCGGCTTTACCTGTAGTAATATCTTCGCTCTCGCCTTATCATCGTTCTTTAGACCTGCTTTATCCGTTTCTGAAGGCGTCTTAAGAACGTACTGCCACAAATCTTCCGATATAAGAAGCAACTCCATTTGAATTTTCCATGTGGAATAATTCGATTGGCCGTCCAGTTTCTCAAAACTGATTTGATGTGGTAACATCATGAAAATTTTCTCTGTTTTTCAAGAAAAATTTGAAAAATAAAAATTTTCAATTCAGCGCTCTGCTGCCATGTTGACATCAGTTTATTGAGTAAATCAAAAAATAAAATAGAACACTCTTATTCTATATTACAAATTAATATCTTCTAAAACACTTGTTTGCAGCCAGTACAAGTTACTTCTCTAACACCGAAACTGAGGGGAGAGGAAATGTCGAAATGACGAAATCTGATTGGTTACTCAAACACAGCTCGGCTCTGCTCCGCTTTGGTGGAGACCGGCCCTATCAAACCTTGAGTTGTCATATTGTCGACCTTGCTTTCTTATCTATTAACTTTCAATTTCACGGTGTATTAGCATTTAAACATTTTATTGCATTTGTTACAAAGTATCAGCGTTTTATTACTGCTTACTTGGAACATTTTATAGCTGGCAGATTACAGCAACATTATTTTAAGTACTTTAACGAGAGATCGAAAGCATACAGTGCCCCTTGATTCTGAAAAAATACTTATAGCAGCGACAAGCTACATCTATGCGCTGATTGGTTAATGCTTGCGTCAGTTATGCAGCCAAGGCGACAATTGGCTGCTGATAGCTGCGTTGCTATGGTTACCGTCGATGGTTGGCCGATGTACAATTTTATATTTTCGAGAATGTCACCCCTGGTATAAGACGATGCAACCACAACCTTGGGAGGAGTTTTGGATAGGCAATTGTCCAATTCATTGGGAACCTTTTTGAAAAGGATATAACTATTTTTAGACACATCAAATTATACTTTATTGTAGCGATTTTGTATTACAGAATTAGCTTTGTCAAGCAAAGATTTTTAATTAAAAAAAAGGCGAAACTGACATTTTTCAATTTAACTGCTATAATCCTATAGTCTTATTAGGTTACAAATTACGAGAAACTAATTAAAATTTGAACTTGTCAAGCGGACTTGATCAGTTCCCTTGAAATATTTTAGGTAAAAATTCCTTAATCTTTGCTTCAAAGGAGTACACAAGGTTATTTTGCTATGCAAGATGCCAAAACGATTTGAAAGCGTTGGAGGTCACGGATAAGACCTAATCACCTAAGTTACTTGTAACGTTTTTTTTATCAGCCCATTATTCGTGTCCCATCAATTCTATGTGTTATCACTTATCACATAAAGTATTGTGTAACACAAATAGATACAATGTACATATCATATTTTATTTACTTGTTAGCGTGATCCACGAAACTATTCATATTTATTACTGTAGAGTGTAGATGTTTATAAAAATGCATTGTGTATGCATTTTTTTAAGAATTTTTAACCGACTTCAAAAAAAGGAGGAGGTTCTCAATTTGTCGGAATCTTTTTTTTTATTTTATCTATATATGTTCACCGATTACTCGAAGACGCGTGAACCGATTTGAAAAATTCTTTTTTTGTTTAAAAGGGTATACTTTCCAGATGGTCCCATTTTAATCAAGTCAGGATCTGATAATGGGATCCTGGAGAAATCGAGGGAACTCTTCAAATTTTATATGGACACTAGAAACAATTTGGGTATTATTTGAAAGAGTAATATTTTCCAAGTTGTCCTATGGTCATCAGGTCAGAATCTGATCATGAGATCTTGGTGAAATCGAGGGAACTCTTCAAATTTTGCTAGTATACTTGAAGCGAGTTGGGTATTTTTTATAGGTAGTTACTGGTGCATTTGCTAGCAGATACTGATTTGATGACTATAGTCATCAAGTCAGGATCTGATGATGGGATCTTGGTGAAATTGAGGGAACTCTTCAAATTTTATAAACACACCTCAAGCGATTTGTGTATTTTTACAACGCCTTGTGTATTTTGTTGCTTTCCACTAAAAAAAGTAAAAAATAAAAATGGGAAATGCTTTCCAAAAAACCAACTTCAAATTCCACTACAAAGAGTGAAATAACTTTTAATGTAGGTACACCAATTCAAAGTTGAATTTACCAAAAAAAATATGACTCCTGCTACCATCTATTGGCCAATAGAGAAAATGCATAGCAACACTCGGTCACCCACATATTGAAAATTATAATACAAGGTACTCACTCTTTATAAGCATCAAACAGCAGGTTATAGATGCCGAGCCTGGTGGTGGTATAAGTGGCCTGTCGCAGCAGCCCCGCAGACAGCCCTGTGTACAGAGAAAAGAACCCCTCCCGGGCCACTATCTCTCCGGCCACTGCGAATGATGTGCGGCCACCACCACTCAGTTGCATGCGAGTTTTTATTAAATCCAACGGCTGGACTACACATGTTGCTGCCATCCTGAAAAAGTTATTCATATAAATAACACTAGCTGACCTGGCAAACGTTGTTTTGCCCTTAAGGATAAAAAAAATTAGTTGAATTGAGATTTAAACTATCCTATCTCTTAAGTTGGATCGAACTGCACATGGTGTGCGAATTTTATTATAATCGGTTAAGTGGTTTAGGAGTCCATTGAGGACAAACATTGTGACACGAGATTTATATATATTAAGATTAAAAAAATAAATGGCTGCATCATTATGTGTGCCTTCTATAAGTTTTTGTGTAGAGAACAAAAAAAGTACAGAAGCCACCAAACATTACCAGTGTGACCGTTTGAGGCAGATTCCTGCGATTTGGGCAGATTTGGCTCCTGAATTTCTTTGTTATAAAATAGGACTATTTAAGAAAGTGGCAGATTGTATTACAGTACTGCTTGTATGCTACTTATACAGCTCAGGAATCAAGTTGGCAGATATTTTGGCCAGTGTCGGGAAGATTCACCAATTTTGAAAGTCACACTGTTCATTAGTTTTCTACTTGTCAAATGTCATGATGAGTTAGTGGATTGATGGAGGAGGCCTTTACCCGATATGGGACTACATCTCCAATAAATACTGATACAAATAACACTACCAACTAGAATAAGACAAACACTAACACAACTAACACTTATTTCATCTAAAAAGTAGTAATATAAAATTATAAATACCAGGAGATTAGAAATAAAAGGCTAATTATTATTATTATTATTATGATGAGTTAGTACTATATGTGTGTTGTGCAGTACTTGTTATAATTGACTGATATAGTCTGTCTGCCACGCAGACCAACTAACAAATTGGACATATTGAAAAGTTTACTTTATAATGTGATGGTATACTTTATCACACCATGTTTCAGTAAAAGAAATACTTCTATCATCTATGCTTTTTCTGTTCTCTGTTTCTATGCTATTCATTATAAGGTGAAAGTTGGTCTAATATTGTAAAAGCGAATGATTAGTTAGTTGCTGCTACTCTAACTCCTCTCTGACGCAACTACTGAAATAATATGGTTGAAATTTGACATTAAGTTAAGTTATAGCTTCTTTTCATCACATCCATATAAAATCCATGGTTTCAATAGGATTGGTGAAAAAATAAGCTTGACATAGGCATATGAGGGCAAAAGCTAGTTTTGGTGCCAATTTGGGCTTACAAAACCTCTAAATTGGCAGGAGTTAGTCTTTAATTCATATAAAAAAATAATTTTCTTATCTGCTACACATTTACACTTGAGCAAGGTCAAATGTATAGCACTCAAAATATCTATGTTAAAAAAAACAAGAAATATGTAGGAATGTTTGTGAAAATATGCCAGTTGAAGCTAGATGTGTTACATAATCCTAACATAATAATAATTATTACAAATAACAACAAGCTAATGATTCCGAGGTCACAGTAATTGATGCATACTTGTTAATTTGCTAAACATTTACGATAATAAATCACATCATACTAAATATGTGTCACTAAAAAAAATGCTGAGTGAGAAAGTGGAGGAAAAATTGCAGAACGTGTAAATACCCGGCGAGTCCTCCAAAGGCGAACTTGAGTCCATTAGGAATATATCTTTCTTTCGGCTGATCTGCCTGCTGAGACATCTTTTCCTTGGCACAGTATCAGTTGCTTTGAAGAAAGAGCGAAAAGTCCCAGACGCCAGTCGCAACTCGAAAAAACTTTTTTGTCACTTCACGACTGAACGTGTAATGCAGTTGTCAGTCTATTCTTTATCTCTCTTTAAAAATAATAAAAGTTCATTTTGAAATATTTTACTATATAAATAAACAGTAAACACAGACAAGTTAGACAATGACGTCTTATCAATTTGAAGTTTCACGACAATGTTGAATTCGTGGTTGAATATTGAAAAAAGACAGACGTCATCTGACATCCGTCCGTCCGTTGAGTCCGTCTATAAAGTGTAGAAATTAATAAAAAACCGGCCAAGTGCTAGTCGGACTCGCGCACCGAAGGTTCCATACCATAAAAGAAGTTAAACATTAAAAGAATCACTTTGGTTCATGAATTTACGAGTATAATTTACATGTAGGTACTTTTGTTGGCAAACCGCAAACTTGTTTGATGATTGTTTTTATCAAAGAAAGTATAATAGTTAGAGAGTTGATTTTATTTTTCCTGTAAAATATATGTTTACTTCTATAGATCATAATTATTTCAGATTTTTCGATTGGTAAACTTCGGAAATAAGGGGGGGAACGGTATTTTTTTCGACAGTTTGCCCAATAAATCGAAAACTATCAGGTATAAAAATAAATAAAAATCGGTTTTAGAATACACAAGTAACGCCCTTTCATATGATACCCTACTCAATATTGTTATCTCATTTTGAAATTTTGACGACCCGGTTTTCACCCCCTTTTTAATAAAAATAAAAAAGATTTTCAATTTTTTATGATTGCAATAATGTCGCGTCGCAATTACCTACAACTATTCCAAATTTCAGGTCGATAGCTTTAATAGTTAATGAAATAATCGAGTGTGACAGACGGTCGGACGGACGGAGAAAGTCTCGCCACAAGGGTTCCATTTTTACCATTTTGGTATGGAACCCTAAAAATGGAACTCAAGTTATATTTAATGCTGGCAACTCAACATTTGTTTACAAAACTCAGGTTCTATAGTCTGTGGTTCGGTTGCACTAAAAGAAAAAAGCAGCTTTTACTAGTCGTGGGTATTATGTAGTCCTCTAAAAGATCCAACTCACTTAGTCCCACTCCGCTTTCGAACCTGATTCCTCTTATCGATTCCGACTCCTCCTAATGATTCCAAATCCCGTGCGACTCCTTTTGTCCAAAGACTGAATTAGTCCTATTGATTCCGAATCCTCCTAATGATTCCAACTCCCGTGCGACTCCTTTAGTCCAAAGACTGAATTAGTCCTATTGATTCCGAATCCTCCTAATGATTCCAACTCCCGTGCGACTTCTTTAGTCCAAAGACTGAATTAATCCTAACGATACCTTTATTCACCGAACCTTTTAGACTCTTGGAGGAACGTTGTGTCGAATCGCGAGAGACGACTTTAAAAACACTTACTGAACTACTTAACTATTGCTTCCGAATAATTCCTACACTGAAAATACTTCTACAAAATTTATACTTAAGTTCAACTGCCTTATAATATCTTTAAATTAAATGACAAAGTTTTTAGATAGGACTTTATTTTTAGTACCTATTAGTTATTAAAATTATAATGTCTGTTTTTGAACTTGTATTTTTTTCTAAAAATGGACCTAACTTTTAATATAAGTTGCATAATTACTTAGGTACGTAATTTTAAATTCTTCGTAAAAATAAACAATAAACTATAATAACACAATATGTACGAGTAAAGTTAAACGATTTTAAATTTTGTTAGGTTCTCATAAAGGCTAATATCCATTATCCACTCGCAATACAGAAGTGCGAACGAGACAGCTTGTAGCTGTCTCGTTCGCCCGATGGTACCGAAAACAAACGGAGTCATACTCGTGACACGACGTGCCGCGAAAGAGATCGCACCATTGATATAATATGTTACACTAGATCTGTAATTATCGCGCCGAAGCGTAGCCAGTGAAGATGGGTCCACAGACATACTCGTAACTAACGTCAGTTTAGTGTTCGATGTGACGCCAAACGAGCTGAAACGAGTGACGCGCGAGAAAAAATAATTCAAAATGGGTAAATGTATAGTGAAAGAGTGTGATTCAAGAACACAAAAACTTAACAAATCAACTGGAATTACGTTCCACAGGCAAGTTTATTATTTCTCAGTTGTATCAATAAAAAAAAAGAAATTTAAGAAATAAAGTGAAAATAAAATGAATAAAAAAAAAATTGGTTCAGTGTTACCATGAAAAACTTAGTTTTAGTTTCCCACATTTATGGGAGAATTTTTAATTGAGTATGGAGTAAGAGATTTTGTTTTAAGATTTTAATAATAATCACAACGTTGCAGAGTGCCTAAAGATGCAGCACTACAAAAAATACCGTTCCCCCCGCCCCTCGTATCTCTGAAGTGTATTGTTCGAAAAATCTGAAATAATTATGATCAATAGGAATAAACGCAAAAAATTTACAGGAAAAATAAAATCAACTCTCTATTATACTTTTTAATAATAACAATAAACCGCCAAAAACAAAGATAATTTGCGGTTCGCAACAAAAGTACCTACTTGTAAATTATACTCGTAACATGACATGAACGTCGTGACATGAACGAAAGTGATTTTTTAAATGTTTTACTTCTTTTAAAGTATGAAACGCTCGGTGCGCGAGTCCAACTCGCACTTGGCCGGTTTTTTGTAATTTAGATGTTTGAAAATATAAATAATAATAAAATAAATAAATAGTAGACAACATCACATACAATGCTCCGATCCCTTAGTAAGTAGCTTATGCACTTGTGTTAAGGAAATCAGAAACAACGAAGGTAGGTACCACAACACCCAGACCCGAGCCAATGTAGAAAACTTATTATTCTACATTGCCCCGACCGGGGATCGAACCCGGAACCTCAGAGATGGCAGCGCCTTGAAAACCGGCACGCTAACCACTCAACCACGGAGGTCGTCAAACTGAAGAAACGGTGCAATTGATGGAAGAATTAAAAAAAACCTTCAAAAAGAAAAGGACTTTTTTTGCGACGCAATTGCCTACAACTATTCCAAATTTCAGGTCGATAGCTTTAGTAGTTAGTGAAATAATCTAGTGTGACAGACGAACAAACGGATGGACGGATGGACGGACGGGTGGAGAAAGTCTCACCATAAGGGTTCCATTTTTACCATTTTGGTATGGAACCCTAAAAAGGAGTGATGTCCTTTGTATATAGATCTAAATAGATATACATTTTTACATAAAATACAAAAAAGATAATGTCTTAGTTATTTTATTAATTATAGACGTCTAATACATCCATTAAGCAATTCTTCAAATATTTTAATTATTTAAATTATTTCAAAGTTATTTTGATTGCCGCATTTTGTTTATATTTTGCTTCAAAAATTGGGTAAAAGGAGTTTGCCTCAAAATGGGCTATTTTGCGTCCACACTGCGTCTGAAGCACGTATGCATGAAAAATCTTATTTCAAATTATAATATCACATATATTTTTCTCAATGATGTGCGTACAGGGGTTTAAAAGTTTTATGAAAATAAAAGTAATTAAACGTCTCGATAAAAGCGGAACTGCCGTATAGGCACTGGAAACGTCACTCCCACTACCACTTGGCAAATGATACCAGTTTTTTATAAACTCACTTTTTTAGGGAAAAAGTAGGATAACTATTATAGGAAATAAATCAAATGAAAACCCAATTACAATTGTAGATATGTAAAACATAATAAAGAAACTATAATTAAATACCTAAATAATAAAGCCAAGCACACTGTACGGTATTGCTTACATTTAATTGAAATTGTCAAAAGATTTTTTTCAATGAAAAAAAAATTTTATTGACTAGCAACTCCCTCCTGACAATGTCATTCAAGTACCAAAAGAGCCTTGTTGGACTGTACATATATCTCTACCGCATCTATACAGATTAGATTTGCACCTTCTGTTCAAATCATTTTTATAGCTGTTTATTGAAAAGCAAGAAATGCTTCACTGAACATTTTAATTGCGGTAAACAAAAGCACTTGCAACACCACAGAGTACATCAAAATCAAAATCAAATCAAAATCAAAATATCTTTATTTCACATAGGCCTAACATACAGGCTCTTGCGAACGTCGGTATGACATTTCTGGCATAATAATGATGATAACTACAAGTCGACTTAAAACTAAGTTTACGAGGGTTCCAAACGCGCCCTGCCGCTGAGAAGAAGCCCACAACAAACATCACGTTCATTGTGTTGTTTGATCATGTAATGTGCAGCTAATTATAACAAAAAGTAAGCACACCATCTTGATCGTGACAAAATCCTACGTGGCTTAAAACCTATTCATAAGTGTATTTAAATTATTAAGTATAATACTTTTATTTCCAGCAAAACCTTTGGCTCATAATTATTGAAACGATTCTAATGTTATCTGTCGCTAGGTTCCTAGGTACAACAATATGGATGGGCCCCGTCTACAAAATAAGCGTGACTATTTTTAATGTGTAAAGTGGCGCATAAGATGGCGTCACCTAGGGAAGTACCACGAACATTTGACAGCAAATCTTGGCGCTCACCATGGCGCTGCATGTCACGTAAAGCTATGCTACAAATGGGGCGCCTCCTTAATTTTCTTATCTCAATAATCTGTCGCGGCGCCACCGTCGAAACTAGGGTAAAACCAAACTCGTAAATAGAAACACTGGTTTAAATGTCATCAACTCTTCAGTCGTAGTTGTCTATGGTCAGCGTCACTGTTAGTTGTCTATGCCACTAATCGTCAACAGCGACACCACACAGAAGTTTTAAGGAACTACGGGGTGGCCATTATAAAAAATAAATGCACAATAATATAATAAACTAGTAGGGCGCGTGGGAGCGCGGGCCACATGTGGCCCGCGGGCTGTCTTCTCACCTAAGGTCAGGGTGGGTAATTCCGTCATAAAATTTTTGGAACTTAAATTAGATTGATCATATTCAATCAAGTTTTTACTTTATTACACATATTAATGTATAGTGCAAATAAGACATTATCATAGTTTTTAAAACATTTATAAGATTACATGTATCTATCATCAGTATTGAGATAAACAGTTTTTTTTAAAAACATGGCCACTAGACGGATTTTCCCACTAAATGGGGCAAATCCGTCATACACCAAGTTTTTATAGATATTGGTAGTTTTTCCAAGAAACGCAATGAAATTCCAATGCATAGATGGATGGCAGTCAATTTTATGCTTTATTCTTGTAAAAATAAAGTATTGATTATAATTTACACGTAAAAAACTTTTTTGGGGGCTATTCCGGCATATTGAAGAAAGCAGGGGTGGTAAACATATTTACAGCGATTTTGCCTCGATCTTTATTTAAAAAAAATGTATCAACATCATTAAACTTACAATTTAATTCTTTAAATATTTTTAGTTAAGAATTGCAAGTAACTAATATCAACTTTATATTGATTTATTATTTTAGTTAGCACCTAAGCCAGGGTTAGTATCGAGGTAAAACATATACTGAAATGAGCATATTAGGATAATGATCAGTACGTATGTTTACAGACAAGGTCTCTGGCCTGTCTATAAATATAAGCACTCATACAGAAAACATGTTTTTTATTTAAGTAAATCTTTATATTTCAATTTTTATAACACAAGAAGTTTAAAAATACAAAAACTCGAATTATAACCTCTTTTCCAGGAATCAGTCAAATACTTAAAAAATAAAATAGTTATAGGAAACGGGAACCACAATTGTTACAAAAAACACCGTCAAATACAAAACGAAAATTATTAGGTGCTTACATTTTGTGATCTTAAATTATACATTTACAACATGCCACTACTTAAAAACAATCTGCCAAAATTAAACATAAAATGAGAAAACTATAATGCGTATAAAATGAGTTCTCACGCGGCATTTTTTACTTTATTTGTCAACTTTCATGACAAAAGTACAATTTTAGTCCTTATTTTAAAGATGAACCGCACTTTAGTCATGACAGTTGACACAAAGGTAAAATGGCGCATGATAACTTATTTTGTACGGACTATAATGAAATTGAACAGTTTCAAAACATTGTTAGTGTGTGCAGATGTATTAGTTGAAATAAACCTCATCATCTTCACACGATAAAACAAAGCTGTTGAATATTTGTTTATTGTTGGATAAGTCGATCTTTTTAACGATTGATATATTAGGAACGTCATCCCGATCGACTTTTTTAGACATCTTAAAAATAAGTTTTGGTTTTTTAATAGTTTTGTAGAATCTGACATTGTAATAAAATTCTCCATTTCGAAAACTTATATTTTCTATAATGCCAACATAGTAAGTCCACTTATTTCTGTTATAGTATCTTACTAAAACATGGTCATTGATACAATACTCATTTTCCGTTCCAATCAGGTTAGCTTCATAGTCATGACTTTCAGGCTTATTATATAAATTTAATCTTAAGCTACTACTTTCTTCAATGTATTGTTTCATTTCAGTCGTAACATAATCTATATCAGGTACATTCATTGCATTTTGATTTAACGTATCCGAACAGTCATCATCATTATGATTCTCATAATCAGAACTAACATTTACTATGTCAGAGTCACTATGATCACTACATGTTCCAGACACACTGGTTGTTGAACTAGATCGGGATATGACTTGTTTTTTTTGGTTTTGCAATTTAGCATAGTTACAATCTTCGATGATATCGTAAATGTTATTTTGGTCCGTTCCTTTGTTTTCTTTTCCGATAATTTTCTTGCCATTTCCTTTTCCTTTTCTTTTAGCAAAAATCTTAATGGAGGTAGCGCTGCGGTTGATTGTTTTTTTCATTGTTCTCGAACAACCGGGTCCGGGAGGTTCAAGATTAAATCCCGAAGGTCCTGGTTCTGGTTGTGAATTTTCTTGCTTGTAGAGTTGCTTTGTAGAGTTTTTTAAAACAACATTGGACAGTATTTCAATTTGTGAAGTCTTGGGTTTATCGTTTCGTAAGCAACTAGGTAAATCTTTGTATTTTCGAGTGGAAAAAGGCATCAACTGTGAGTCATTCTTTGATAAATCATTTAACATAACAACATTATCTTTATGTTTCAGTGACGATTTAGATTGTTTGTTTTTATTTTTTTTGCCTTCTTCATCCCTTTTAAACTTGATCACGTCCTCGTGTGTAATAACTTCAGCACCTGGTGCTATTTTTCGCCTTTTTGTTTTTAAAGAAATATCACTGCGTTTAACTTTTTGTAAAAGTAATTCCTCAAATGAAATTTGTTCGTCTTTGGCTAAAGTCTGCTCCAAGTTATTAGTAGTATTTTTATTAACTATATCTGTCGATATAATTTTTTCATTGTCACTGCATACAGAAATTAAATTCTTATTAATGCAGTTTAGAGCAATAACACACAACGTTTGTGGTTCCTTTTTTGGCTGTGCAGATGGGCTTGAAATACTCTGTTGCCAACGTTTTAATTGCAGAGGATCAAATATGCCATGGTGGATTTCATTGCGATTAATTGGATAAATCCCTGCTTTTCTAAACCCATTGCGCAATACTTGGGGATTTATTTCTGTCCATATAGATCCAATTAATCTAGCAAACTCCTTTTTTGGCAGTGGAGTGCCTACATGAAGTCTTTGCCACTGTACTAACTTTTGGTCCCACTGATCTTTAAAGGATTTCATAACTGAAACATCCAGAGGTTGCAGTACATGACTGGTATGGGCTGGTATTTTTAGTATAGTAACATTAGCTTTGCGTGCTGCTTCAATTATATTAAGCCCAACATGTGTGGAGTGGCCGTCATAAATTAATAGGACTGGACGTTGATCGCCGATTGTGGGCAAAAATGATTTTTTAAAAAAAGCTTCGAAGATTTCAGATTCCATCCAACCATTTTTAGTAGCGGCATAAGTTGTACCTGGATAAGCGTCTGGAGACGTCCACTCATCCCACACACTTTTTCCCTTAAAAATGATCAAAGGGGGCGTTTTTTGCCCAGCCGCACTAGCACCAAGAAGGACCGTCGTATTATCCTTCCCAGGCGTAGCAATGACCCTAGTTGCAGCGTAGCCTTTGACTCCGACGATCTTAGTTTTTGAAGGGTCCTTTGAAAAACTTGTTTCGTCCAGGTTCCAGATGGCATGCGGTTTTTCCCTTAAACCTAATTCATCTATGGTTTTTTCTAGTAAATCAAAATAAGGGAAAACCACATACGGATCTATTGCAGTTTTTCGAGCATATTCGACACCTTGGGGCTTTTTGATGGATAAACAATGACGTTTGGCAAATGAAACAAACCAATCTTTCCCCGGTATGCCACTTTTGAATGATGTGGATATATTATTTTGATGTATATATTTACCCACCATCTCTATAACTTCCGCCCTTGTCAAACCGAATCCATGTTTCTCCATAGTATGGAGACATAGAGCAAGGTTTTTTTCAACATCTGAAGACAAAGTCGTTTTCCTGCCAATATTATTTGAAATTCTTTTTTTATGAACGTGGTCCATTATAGTCATTCTCGGGATATTATATACTTGTGAAGCTTTATACCCACTTAGAGTCCCATTTTGTACAGCTAATACGGCTTCGCGCAGTTGATCTTTATCATAAGAACCTTTTTTTGTTTTTCTCTTGTAATTTCTTACCATTATGGTAAGTGAGGACTAGTATAACTGAAACAAATTAAATTTACATATTACTTTATTATACTTCTTCACTGATAGATTAAATAAAGCAACAGATTATTTTTTATTGAAATACTGATATTTATTTATTTATTCATAAGCAGCACAATTTCATAGAACAAACTTCCTATATCGATAAATCGATAAATACAATTAGAAAATTGGTCGAGATTTGGTGTGCATACTGAAAGGTTTACGATATCTGAAGTAGGGCAAAACCGGCATATGACGGATTAGCCCCATTCAAAATGGACGGATTTAAACACCTAACAATTTTGAGGTTACAAATATTTCCCGTGGAATAAATTAACTATTTTTTGTTTTTTAAGGCAAACTGATACCAAAATACGTTCAAGCAGACTTTGGACTGTATATATTGCAGTCTTTCAACACTGTAAGATATATAATTTTATATTTACCTTCGATAAAATGGCAGTGCAGGCTACTCAGTTTTCACTTTCGAAACACAACTGAACTTCTTAGCACTGTTTTATCTTTTTGTATACTTCTAACGCCATCTCGTTAACATAATATGAACTAAAAGGTGACGCTGTTTTACCGATACAAAAATCAAATGCGCAGGTCAATCGTACCGTGCGTAGTTACGAACAGACGGTTATGCCCCGTAGACGGAATAAGCCGCCCTGACCTTATAAAAGAATCGCCGTCATCTCCATCGCCAATTGGAATCCGATTGGCAATGGGCTAAAAGAATTACCTCGGAGCACGGTCATGGATTTAAAGATAGGTAAGGGCTGTTTGAATAAAAAATACACTGAACCTCATCATGAGGTTCAGTGTATTTTTTATCAAAAAAATACACTGAACAATAATTAAGAATGTCCCCATACATTCTATAATAGCATAGATTATTACTATATGAACCCGAATATCGAAATTTGCACGAATTACAAATGATTTTGGTACTACGAATGTATGGGAGATATCGTGGGTTAGTGGACTCTTAATATATTGCAGAATAAGAGATAAAGTAATCTTACGTGTGATACTTTGATTCTGTATTTTTTTTAATATCATTTACCAAAAGACAGTTAAAACATCATATTTCTGCATCAATTTAAAAGTCTGAGTACCTATAGGCGATTATGTAAGAAAAACGTAAACAAATCGTATCGTAATCGTAAACAAATTCTGCCACCTGATTGGCTGGAAAAAGTGTAAACAACAGATTCTGCCAGCATCAGCGGGCAGAATTTGTTTATGATTGTGTAAGAAAAACGTTTTCATCGTTATAGAAATCGTTTAAAAACTCTGCCCGCAGATTGGTTCCCTGATTTACGTCAGAAATGAATGAAGTGGCGACACACAGCATTATGTGCTACATAATAGTTATGCACAGAACCCGCTTTACTTTATACATTAGATCAGTGATGTATCCTGGACGAAAGTGGTCCAGGGGGGCTACCACCGTGACCTAAAGTAATATTATTGTAATATTGTTTTAAAATTTCCATACTGACATTGTATGAGAATGTCAAAACAATATTACAATAATATTACTTTAAGTCTCGGTGGTAGGCCCCCAGGACCCCCAGGGCCACAGAATACTCGGCGGGAGTCTACGTTGGCGTGATAAAAAAATGAGGGTCCAATAATTGTGGATCCTGGGACACAGGTTTTATATAATAAACTTACTCCAGGATCCCCAAAAACCATTGTTAAATGATAAAAAAAATGAATAAGTTTTATCTGGTATCGAAAATTTTGAAGACAGGCCATTTGAATTAAAATTAAATAATTTGAATTAAATTTAAATAATTTATTACATTGCTTCATCTGTAAGATTAAAATATTTTTTGTCCTCTATATATCTATATCTATATACAAGTAGGGCGCGTGAGGGCGCGGGCCACATGTGGCCCGCGTGCTGTCTTCCGCCATATTTGCCTTCCAACTTTTAGTCTCTTCAACATTCGCCATACATTTTACTATGGATTTTTTTTCCGCCATATTGGATTTTTTTTCTAGCCATCAAATTGTCCTTTTTGGTCTTGATCAGTTCATGTCAAGAAACCACTCTTCCATCTTTTATACTACTTTGGCCGTCATTTTGAATCCGCCATTTTGATTTTTTTTTCAGCTCACTGCCAATTGGATGACATTTCAAATGACATTTGGTCGAGCACCCTCCAGCTATCTTAGATACCCTGGCTGTGCTCTTCACTCGTCTCCGAAATCCTCAATCATCAGCTCTCTCCGTATTTTTCCTCCTCATGGATTTTTCCCCTCTACACGACCCTATCCTTAAAAAAATTTTTTTTTCATATAAAATTGTTCAGGAGAGGTGATCAATGAGTCAGTCAGTCAGTGGCCAATCAGCACGAGTAGCTATATATATATTAATATAAACTAGTAGGTCGCGTGAGGGCGCGGGCCACATGTGGCCCGCGTGCCGTCTTCCCCCCTATTTGCCTTCCAACTTTTAGTGTCTTCAATATTCCCCATACATTTTCTATGGAAAAAAAATTCCGCCATATAATTGGATTTTTTTTTCTATTCATCACCTAGACCTTCGAGTCCTGATTAACTCCGCCATTCGAATTTCGCCGATATCTCGGAAAGTATAAAAGATGGAAGAATGGTTTCTTGACAAGAAGTGATTAGGACCCAAAGGTCTATTTGATGGATAGAAAAAAAATTCAAAATGGCGGAATTTATTTTTCTATAGAAAATGTATGGGGAATGCTGAAGAGACTAACAGTTGGTAACAATGCAAGGTTGTGATGCAGTTTTTCGGAGAGTTACTAGAGAAAAATATGGAGAGAGCTGATGATTGAGGATTTCGGAGACGGGTGAAGAGCACAGCCAGGGTATCGAAGATAGGTGGGGGGTGCTCGACCAAATGTAACTCGAAACGACATCCAATTGGCAGTTAGCTGAAAAAAAATCAAAATGGCGGATTCAAGATGGCCGCCATACAAATTTCGTGTTGTTCTATCTCGGAAAGTATAAAAGATAAGAGAGTGATTTCTTTGCAAGACATAATTAGAATCTCAAGGTCTACGGGATGAATGAAAAAAATCAAAGAGGTTGAATTTATTTTTCCATGGAAAATGTGAATGCTACAATAAACAAGGCCTATGAAAAATTATGAAAAGTATGAGAAGAGATGATGGTCTACGATTTGGATGATGATTGAGGAGCACGGTCATGGATTTAAAGATAGTTAAGGGCTGTTTGAAAAAAAATACACTGAAACTCACCGGGTGAGGTTCAGTGTATTTTAAGCCCTTAACTATCTTTAAATCCATGACCGTGCTCCGAGGTAATTCTTTTAGCCCATTGCCAATCGGATTCCAATTGGCGATGGAGATGACGGCGATTCTTAAATAGGTGAGAAGACAGCCCGCGGGCCACATGTGGCCCGCGCTCCCACGCGCCCTACTAGAAAAAAATAAAAAAAAAAATAATAAAAAAAAAAATAAAAGAATTAATGTCCCTCCTCAATCATCATCTAAATCGTAGAACATCATCTCTTCTCATACTTTTCATAGTTTTTCATAGGCCTTGTTTATTGTAGCATTCACATTTTCCATGGAAAAATAAATTCAACCACATTGATTTTTTTTTCATTCATCCCGTAGACCTTGAGATTCTAATTACGTCTTGCAAAGAAATCACTCTCTTATCTTTTATACTTTCCGAACAACACGAAATTTGTGTGGCGGCCATCTTGAATCCGCCATTTTGATTTTTTTTACAGCTAACTGCCAATTGGATTACGTTTCGAGTTACATTTGGTCGAGCACCCCCCACCTATCTTCGATACCCTGGCTATGCTCTTTACCCGTCTCCGAAATCCTCAATCATCAGCTCTCTCCATATTTTTCTCTAGTAACTCTCCGAAAAACCGCATCACAACCTTGCATAATTACCAACTGTTAGTCACTTCAACGTTCCCCATACATTTTCTATGGAAAAATAAACTCCGCCATTTTGATTTTTTTTTCTATTCATCGAATAGACCATGAGGTACTGATCAACTCTTGTCAAGAAACCTTTCTTCCACCTTTTATACTTTCCGAGATATCGACGAAATTCGTATGGCGGCCATTTTGAATCCGCCATTTTGAATTTTTTTTCAGCCAACTGCCAATTGGACGACATTTCAAATGACATTTGGTCGAGCACCCCCCACCTATCTTCAATACCCTCCCCGTGCTCTTCATCCGTCTCCGAAATCCTCAATCATCAGCTCTCTCCGTATTTTTCCTCCGAATGAATTTTTCTCTTTTATACGAAGTGATCATTAAAAAAAATTTTTTTCATACAAAATTGTTCAGGAGAGGTGATCAATGAGTCAGTCAGTGAATCAGCACGAGTAGCTATATATATATTAATACTATTAAATATTATTTTACGTAGATAATAATATATATAAAGAAAAAAATATTAATAAACTTACATACTTTGGTAACGTTTCGTTACATAGGTACCTACCTACTATGATATGCCAATGCCTACCTAGATACTTGTGAAGTAGATCTGCTTTATAGTAATGTAAACAGGTGTAGGTATGGCCGTAGGAATAATTATATCTATATGCATCATCCAGGGTTCCACGGTAATAACGAGGTCGCTTTAAATAAAGTAATCATTATGGGCAAAAATACCGATAAGTACTTATAGTGCGTGAAAACAACTAACCTAACCTCAAAATATCAGAAAAATAGAAAATAAGATTGCTCCAAATTCCCGGTTTTTATCTTACTGATTTTTTTTTAACGTGATATTGGGAATATTTCCAATGTTTTACCGATGATTTGGTTAAGACGCAAGTATAGCCCAATTTTCATACAAGAATCGGCAATGTCCTTTCGCATAGGTGGGCATCCCCATTCCGCGCCATTGTGTGATTATATTGCGGTCTTTGTTTTTTAAGCGACGGAATTGTTTTAGCGACTTGTGTGAGTGAGACAGATATATTATGTTTACCTGTTTACCTTCAAATGTTTAAGAGGTTTCAAAGCTACGTCGTCATTTTTAAAAAGTGGTTACACGTATTTACAATAGACGTATTTGAATGAGGTTTGTTTCTCTATGTATTAAGATTAACGTGAACTCAACGGGTCTGCCCGCGAAATTCAAAATTTTCGTGGTTTTTAGCAATTTGTACGCTAATTAGACATGATAGGCTTATGGCAATCAATTTGCGAGAATGGCAGTATCATCTTTACATGATTATATCAAAATCTTTGCATAAAAATGTGTATCCTAGGAAATTAGTCCGAGTATCGAGTTTTATGTGAGTAGCTCGCAAATCTCGGACTAATTTCTTTAACTCGACACTTTCGAGCAGAGATTTTTATATAAACGCGTGAAGAAGATATTGAGATTATCGCAATTTGACGGCCATAAGCCTAATATGTCTTATTAGCTTAAAAATCGCGAAAAACCACGAAAAATTTGAATTTCGCGGGCACCCCCGTGTTGTGCTCCTTAAGCTCATTGGATCGCACTAACTCGAACCGCAAACGAGTCCAGGAGTAGGGACTAATTAAGCGGAGTTGGAATCGTTAGTGTGAGCTCGGAGTCGTTAAGAGTTTCGGCTCCGGCTGCGGATCTTATTCCTTTTAGTCACTTAGTCCGGAGTTACACACCTCTAGCTTTTACGGGTTTTCCGATGTTTGCAAGAGAGTTGCTGAAATGAGAGGTATGTTGAGTGTATTTTGCTTATAACTAATACTAAAGTAAAGTAATTTTTGTGATTGTTGCTTGAGAAATTCATTATTATCCTTTTTATGCAAATTTCTTAGTATTTTGAGGTTATTTAATTGTTATGATTTTTTCATAGAATTTGTAGCGCGATCAGATTGATTTGATACTTTAAGCAAAACGTTTTTTTCATTATCATTTTAGAATATCCAGTACTTGTTTTTATTCATATTTATTTTGAGAACCGGACAAGAGCGAGTCGTACTCGCTCGCTGAGGGTTCCCTACAAATTTTTAATTTACAGCTACAATGTACATATTTAAATTCATACAAATTAATTTAATTATACTTACATAGTTCAAGAATCGAGTCTTGTAAGATCTTTTAACAAAGAATATAATTATTACGTATTCGTTGATTTATTTGAATGATGATGATGATTTAAAGACATAAATTTTAAATATTTCAAGTTAATATGTTTGTTACCGATTGAAGTTCAAAAACTTGTTAATGTAGTGAAATAATTTTTAATTCAGGAAAATCTGAAAGTACGATTAGAAGATTAGCAGAAGAAGGATCCAAAAATAATGCTGTGTTTTCTACGCCCGGCAAAAACCTCAATGGATGTCCTAAAAAACCAATTGGCTGACTTCAACATTGCTGTATTAGATTTTATGATAACCTGCCACTCAATGTATTCGACATTTCGGTCACCCAAAACTCATAAATAAGCAAAATAAAACTGAAATGAAAATAACCCATAGGAGTAACACATTGTTCTAAATGCCTAGTGACAACTAAAAATAATGATCGGTTGAGTGTTTTGCAGGCAGACAGTTCAGGGCGCGTTTTAACCCTTGTAAATGTGCTTTTTAAGTCGTGAAATAGTTATCACATAGTTATCTTACTATTAATAAGAACATGTATGAAATAAATCATTTGATCCTGTGATTCCTCTCTCAGTCTGAAAGGACGACTGTGAATGTAAATAATAAATATGTAATGTTTACTTAAAGGTTAGCCAACACATAAATAAAAAACTCCACTAACCTACTACTAAAATAAATAAAAAGATTAAAAATAAAAATTGCATACTATAAACTAGGTTATAAATTTAAAACCTCATCGATTCCATCGCAACGAGGCATGGTACCCAAGATACTTGCAGCATTGCCTCTTTGGATGGCCAAACTAATACGTTGGCCAAGGTAGCTGCCAGCTCTTCATCATCATCATCATCGCAAGTTCGCGCGAATTTTACTCGTACGAACGCGCGATCAAACATACTGATCTTGAACAAGTGTCCTAATTGGCATTTACTTAAATGTTTAAAAAAATTTATACTTATATGATATTGTGTAATTTTTGTGTTTTTTTTCTGCAATAAAGTTTATAACAATACACTGAAGTTTTTTCATGTTTTTCTGTTGTAAATAGAAAATTTTTCAAACAAGAATACGTACAAAATGTTCAAGGTTATTTGTTTGATTTTACTTCTAATCCTCTCAACCGATTGATTGGTATAATATGTGTATACGTGTAACGGTTGGTAGGTACAAGTAATAATTCTCTGGTTCCACAAAAACAAAGATATTTTTTTTTTACTTTTTAATAAGACTGATTATACACCTTCACCTATAATTTAAAATAATATTTTCAAAATAATTATATTCAAGAGTATAAGTTATTCCTTTCAAGCACAATATATATCAAGTATCAAGCCGGTTGTCGTCGCAGTATATGGAGTTGTCAAGTGTTACCATATAAGCGACGCTAGCGCCCTCAATTATTATCTTTTTAAAGACCATAGAGCTGTTGTCGTTGCCATTCGAAGCCGAAGGTCGAAACTCGAAAGATCCATCTTGTCTATGGATGGTGATTTCCGGCTAGACCTAATGTACTTTCCACAGACCACAAAAGTCAAAACTAGATAAAGGGACTTTTCAAAAAATAAAAATCGGTGATAAAATAACATAGGTATTAGGTAGTACCTATTGCATCACTAATTGACTAATTGTCACTAATTGTTGTAAATTATATATACCTAAATGAAAGTTTTGCCGTGCCATACAGTGAAAACATTTCAAGAATCATTGTTTATCTTTTTTCGTCTACAGTTGTAGAGAGTATAAAAAAGTTGCTTGAACTCATTCGTGTCTTCTTTACTCGGCGATGTGTATGAAAATACAAGAATTTTTATAAAAATACAAGAATTTTTGGGTCTCTGGACCTAGTGCCGGTATAGCGGTTTAACTCAAATAGTGGCAAGTAAGTTTATTATATTTTTTTTTCATTAAAGGGTGCTCCCTCACCGGGAGCATTCACGTGTACTGTAACATTATAGATTCGTCTTTGAGCATTACATTACAATTCTACCTCCCTGACGCTCCCTCACCGGGAGCATTCACGTGTACTGTAACATTATAGATTCGTCTTTGAGCATTACATTACAATTCTACCTCCCTGACTGACGAGTATTTGCGTGTAATGTAATATTGATTCGACTTTGAGCATTTTCAGCATTTCATAGCAAGATGTCAGACGAAGCGGTCGTTGTGCTGAGTGCGGCAATATTAATTCGACATTGTTATTTACGTAAAAAAAAAAACACAGAAGAAACGATATTGGTGTCATGAATTATATCAAAACCGGCAAAATACAGGCGGTTTGGATATTTTAGAAAGAATCAACCGACCCATAAGTAAACTTAAAATGTTTTTAAGAATCTCTTCTTCGGATTTTGAACACTTAATAAATCTCATTGGACCATATGTTAAAAAAGAAGATACTAATTATAGACAAGCAATAACAGTGCAAGAAAGATTAGCTGTTACGTTACGATTTTACGCATCTGGTGATTCTTATTCAAGCTTGCAGGTTACTTTTAGAATGTCCAATCAGATTATAAGTTGTATTATCAAAGAAGTGAGTGAAGCTATAATTGGATGTTTAAAAGAAAATATACTGGTGAGTTTATTAATCTAGTTTATTAATCAATCAGATCTCCAAATTCACGCATAAACCCCTCACTTTCTTGGCTATTAATACTGGCTTCAGGCGAAGAAAGTTGGGCGTCTGCAGTGGATGGAACTGCTGCTGGTGAGGGTGTACTTTGGAGGCCTGATGGTCCAGCATGGTTTGATTCATTACGCGAAAGTTGAGAATCAGGAGTCCAATATCCATGTTGCTGGTACATGTACTCATATTCACCGCGATCGGCACTAAACAAGATATTGGAAATGTGGTGCTGTACACAGGCCCTAGTATTTTGAGAGTACGTCTTGAGTTTTTCAGTAATAAATTTCCCAAAAGTAGTGCATTCATCCGATTTAGCAGAAGTAAAGTCTTGCAAAATTTGGAAAGTCGAGTGCATTATATCATCACTTCCATCCACCTTCGCTTTTTTCCGTTGTGGTGCATCAGGATTTTCAGGTGGCTTGTTGCGAGTCTCCTGCAAGTCTTGTGTCCCAGGTTCACAAGGAATCTAAAACAAGGTTTTTTTTTTTCAGTTACCTAGCATACCAGATGGTTGGCTAAATTTGGCTGAAAACTTCAATAACCAGTGGAATTTCCCTCATTGTGTCGGCGCTATAGATGGCAAACATGTAGTCCTGCAAGCCCCATACAGAAGTGGAAGCGATTACTATAATTTTAAAGGTTTTTTTAGTATAGTTCTATTTGCGGCTGTGGATTCAAATTACAATTTAATATATATAAACTGTGGCTGACAAGGGAGAATCTCTGATGGAGGAGTATTTAATAATTGTAATTTGTATACTAAAATGCAGAATAAATCTTTGAATCTACCACAGCCAAGAGCATTGCCGATGCGGAACAAAGAAATTCCTTATTATTTTATTGGGGATGAAGCTTTCGCATTATCAGAAAATATAATGAAAGTGTATTCAGGACATCATCGTAAAGGAAAAAGGAGAGAATTTATAATTACAGACTTTGTAGAGCACGGAGAGTAGTCGAAAATGTGTTTGGCATTATGTCAGCAGTTTTCCGAGTGTTGCGGAAACCCATGTTATTGCAACCAGAAAATGCTACTTTAGTAGTTAATGCCATAGCACACCTACATAACTTCTTACGAAGAAATCGGCGAAGTAGGGATTTGTACACACCTCCGGGATCTTTTGACAGGGACAATTTAGGAGTAATCACACCAGGATCTTGGAGGGCTGATACCGAAGAAAATACTGGTTTAATGGATTTGGATGAACAACAAGAAGCAGCACAAATAGTTCCTCAAGAGATACGTGAAGAAATTAGTAATTATTGTTCGCAAGAAGGAGCAGTACCATGGCAAAACGAATATGCTTAATGTTTATTAATGTCCTGCTTTATTTAGCCTTGATAGGTTAAAAAATATTTAAAACCTGTGTAAACAGATATTAAATGTAATATACATAATATACTAACTGAATCTGTTGTCTTCCGTGGTTCATATCTGTCCAGTATAAATGATAAAGCTGCATATGCGAACCAGGTACTAGTATATACTTCTTCTGCACCTGAAATATAGATTATGTAATATGTACTGAATTGAATAAATTAATAAATAAATAAATAAATGGTGAAGGCACCTATAGTCCACTTGTTTAGGTATGCGGATGCCCAGTTTTGAAGTGTAATCAACATTGATCAAGATCATTTCTAATCAAGTTTACATTTTTTCTAAACAAATGGCCTATAGTGAAGGTATCATCAACAAACAAAACATGCCCTAGGTACACACGAGTCGTGTGGAATGTGACCTCTCCGCCACTCACACTCACCCCTTGCTTGTCACAGTTATTGTCATGACTAAAGTAGATGTAGGTACATAAATAAAATATGTTACCCACCTTTTCCGGTTCCTGAAGCACTTTTTTTCATTTTGCTCTTTTCTCTTCTAAGAGATGCTAACAGGCTTGTGATTTTCTTTTGACATTCTTCTACGGTTATTCCAAATTGATCCGATAATTTCACCCAACCGTCTTGTTTTATTATTTTATTAAAGTGTTGAGGATGCTTAGGGTCCCATAATTCCCTGATTTCCCTATATTTTTCTATGAATAATAGAGTCTTCTCTTTGTCCCAAGCCATTACTTAAATTTACAACTGTCCGTGACGCCAAAAAAATCTCCGAAGCGTCAGAAACACTTTATGACAACGTGCGTTCACTTCACTGTCACGTAGGCTACTGAGCGGGCGGGCGGGGGGCTAGGGGCAGTGAAGCCCCCCGCCCGCCCGCTGAAGCTGTGAAGCGCATTGATGTTACAAGTTGTATCAAGATATTACACATTGTATCAATACAAGGTGCGCATTGTAATGCTCGGTTCTCCTCCTTCACTGATGTATGCCCGTTTTGTATCATTACAAGGTGCGCATTGTAATGCTCGGTTCTCCTCCTTCACTGATGTAATGCTCAAATCTGTAACGTTACATAACACGCGAATGCTCCCGGTGAGGGAGCACCCTAATATTCCTGAAATACTTAGTTCATGGCCGTAGTGAGAACTACAATAGTATATATGTTCCCTTGTTTCTGTTTTTGTTACCTACTGAACCGATTAGACTTGTAAATGGAGATTGATTATACCTTGAATGGAAATCCTATCCTTGGAAAATCCATAATTCCCACGGGATTACACATAGGTGGGAAAAGTTAGTTAACAAATTAAAAAATATATACCTATTAATTTATAAGTACTATATTAAATACATAAGTAAGTACTGGTTTTAATTAAAAAAAATTGTATTCTAGATGTAAAAAAAAACAGCAGGATGTTTTCAAGACCTAACGCTTTCCAAGAGTTCCTTTCGCGAAACAATTACATTGGCGAAATTTATGATGCTCTGGCTAAAGATGACACTTCAGAAGTGGTAATGAAAGCACTGGATATCCTCAGAAAAACTAACAACCTGGTGCCAGGGGCTGAGGGTAATTACACTAAGAGCAAAGAATTCTCCACAGCAAGACGCAATGCAGGCAATGAAATGTTTAAAAAAGGATTCTACCAATTAGCCCTTGTTTTATACAACCAAGCATTACTATTCGCCCCCAAAAATTCAAGAGAAATGAAGTTAGCCTACAGCAATAGATCTGCACTGTTCCACAAATGTAACGCATGGGCGGCATGCGGCAAAGACATAGACACATGCTTTGCTATGGACTGCCCAACAGATATTGTTGACAAGTTAACTAAAAGAAAAAACGAAGTAGTACCAAAACTCACAATGGAGAATTTTGGGAGAAATGTAATGATTCGAGCTGCTGAAAAATGTATAAACCCCCTCGAAATGAAAAAAAATAAACTTATACCTACAGTAAGTTCCGATGTAAAAGTTATTGTGACGCCTGCTCATAAAATTATTGCATCCACATTCATCAAAGCTGGAGCTGTTGTAGCGTCAGAACAAGCTTACGTGAGCTACACTGATGCTCAGAACAATTTTTTTTCATGCTATTATTGTCAAAAAAAAGAGTTGAACCTCATACCTTGTGAGAGCTGTGTTTTTGCTCTTTTCTGCAATGAGGAGTGTAAAAATCAATGCATGCAAGAATTTCATGAATATGAATGCAAGATATTGGGACAAATCCAAGATATATGCTTTGGTCCGATGCCTCATTTGATGGTCAAAGCTTGCTTGAAATTCAAGAAGTCTTGTAAATCCTGGAAGGAAGTTATTGCAGCCTCAAACAGTTTGGGCAACGAAAGAATAAAAAACAGCACCATACAAGAAATATACGACACCAATAACAAACACTCTATTTTATGCATTAACGACGATAAACCATTTTCATATGGTGTTATGTATAATTCTTGCTTTATTATTGCTGCAATATTACATTACATAGACAGACAGATACCTTCATTTTTTCCTGAAAAACCTTATGAGAAACAACAAGCGATGCGGGCCCTAGCAAGAATCATGGTGTTTCTTGCCATATACCAAATACCTCTTTGCATTATTCAAGCACATAATAATTTTAAATCCGATATAAGTAATTATGGTATCGAAAACTATGGGTTGTACCCTTTTATATCAAAACTGAAGAATTCCTGCACCCCGAACTTGCTTATAGTTAATAACAATAATAATTTAATATTGACTGCACTCAGACCAATCAGCAGTGGAGAGGAGCTGACTGTTTCATATTTGTAAGTTTAATCCAATTTAAATTAATATTATTACAATTATAATTAAACTCTAAGCAATATTGATTACTTGTCTTAACTAGTCGTAAATAAAAGCAAGAAGCAACATTTTTTCTTTTTACAAAAACTATCCAACGCGGTTACGTAAAAAATTTAAAAATCTCACGTTATTATGGACGCCCTAATCTATAAAATAAATCTATAGCACAAATTTTAATCTATAGGTACTTATGTCATTTTGAAATTGCATATTATCTTTTACAGATCGCACCACGATGTTGAGAAGCATACACGAAATGTGAAATCATTCTTGTTCCATGGCACAGTTTGTGGTTGCAGCATCTGCGAAAGTAACACCAAATACCATGGAGAACTAACCAAGTACCAACAGAAATACTACTCCAAACTGAACTTTGCAGAATTCGATTTAAAACTCCGGCGAATTGAGGTCGTCAGTCTTTACGAGGAGGTCTTGAAAGCTCTAGTAGTTCTCAAAGATGTTCCCAATTCAAGGGAATTCAGTGAAGTGTATAGATTTTTCCAGAAATGTGTATTTTTCTTTGAAGCGATATACAGCAACAATGCAGTGCTCGATGATGTTAGGCTATAAAAGATTTTGCAAGTTAACATTGCATTTTTTTACCAAAAAATACTTTGATTAAAAAAATAAGCAATGGCAAAAAATACTGCTTGTTGCTTTTTTGATAAGTTGAAAAAGAACTGGGTAGAATAAATTAATATAAAGTTTTTCCACAAGGTGATAATATATTTAATAAGTTTATTTTAAGGCAGATAACGTGAAATAATAATTTAACTGTTGTAACTCAGAAATCTTTAGGTACAAAATACTTCAGATTGCTTTTATCATAAAGTAAGTTTAGAAATAGATGGTTAGAAGACTTGAAAAATTATTATTGTTTTTCCAGAATATAGTATAATTCCTAATTAGAATAATATTTTTCCAGGCTAAGTTTGTTAAATAGAAATGCTCATAATTATGTATTATATTTAGCAATTATATAGTTTAAGAGTTTTTGACACATGAAATAGATAATACAGATATTATAAACCACAGATCAAGGAATTACTTTATATTGACTTTTCTCTGTGTTACAAACCACGAAGACACGCCCCGCTCTGTCAAAATCGTTTGTTTCATTCGATTCGTATGGAGCCGAGGTATGGAGTTTGACAGAGTGGGGCGCGTCATCATGGATTGAAATATCTGTAGCAGTATGTAGTGTAACCAGGGAGAAACCACTGTACACTTGTCTCTCTCTAGTCGCTTGCTATTGCTATAATATATCTCATGTGTCAAAAAAATTAACTGTTGTAAGTTGTAAAACCGTACACAGAGAAAAGCTATAGACGCTGGTAAAGCGTGTCGCAAAAAGAGACAAAAACTAACCTTTAACACTACACCGCACCATGATTTTTTTGTTTTGAATCGTTGTAATAATATGTGTAAGTTTATAAAAGTGTTCAAAACCTAATTTAACTTGAATCGGACATAACATAATCGTAAAAACTGAATTATAAAGTAATACGATAGCTAACTGTTGGTCCGCTGTCAAACTTTGTTTAGCAAAGTAGTGTGACTAAAACATAAAAAACGTGACACGCTACGTGAAACAAAAGATCTTATCATTCTATTTCTTTTCTTTACACGACATCGGCGTAAGTTGCTCTTTGTCTTGTGTGAATGAAACATAAGATAACAATTTGTCTATAGCTTTTCTCTGTCTACGTGTAAAACACAAATAGCTTTAGGTACTTTAAATCATTATTATTTAGTTATATATTTTTTAACTCCAATTTAATTAATTATGCTATTTTTTTTTTTTAATAATATTATTTTTATAATTAATGTTATAAGAGAGGGTTCTCTTACCAGTCGTATGTAATCTAAGAATTGCAATTTGTGTGTGTGAAGGGGGCTTAATAATAAAACTGTAAACTAATAAATAACTTGTTTTGTGTTGTTTAGTTTGTGCATGTTCTAAGCTCTTCCATGTATAACTAATTATCGGCTAATTTTATTTTGTATTCAACATTTTTTGAAACGAATTAAGTATTTTTTTTTATAAAATAATGTAAGTATTAATTTTGATTCCACAATATTTTAATCTTTTTATCACACAGGGAAAAGTGAATATTTTTCAATATAAATATCATACTATGTGTATTTAATCTTCATTGTGTATTATTAAATTGTATCTGTTACATTATTGTTTTGTTCCAACGACCTCCGACAGGAAAGACGCGCCGCCGCTAAGCGACTCGTTCCTTATTATTGTATTAAATGTATGCCTTATTCTTTATTATTTATTCCTTCAAAGATTCAATACTACACTTCTTCGGCTACATAGTCACTTCTGCTAGCAAGCATTTTGCGTTGTTTTGGCTTATTTTTAACTAAAATTAAGATTTCATTCGCCGACTGAATCTAAAACTATAGCTTGGCAACTTCGTGCGGGACCCTCCTGCGGGGTGACAGACGGCCGGGGGACGCGGTAACGCATACATGCAGAGAAGTGTCTCCTTCCCCGCTACACCACCCGCTAACCGATGACATCTAAGTTCCTTGCCTCCCCCACCGTCTGTCACGAGGGTCCCGCACGAAGTTGCCAAGCTATAGTCCTCAATAGAATAAACGTAAGAACTAGAAAATCTTTTATTAAAACAGTTCTTACAAAAATAACATTATGAACATAATATTTATCATATAATTTATCACTAAAGTTCAACTTCGTAGGCATTTACTTGTCTACTTTCTTGTGTACTTATGAACTGCTCCCGCCAGTAACTTGGCTCCTTGTCAAATGCCTGAAACATAAAAAAAAAAGTTCAATGATATACGCTATTTTTTAGGGTTCCGTAGACTAATGGCAAAAAACGGAACCCTTATGGATCGTCACGTCATGTCTGTCTGTCCATCCGTATGTCACAGACTTTTTTCCGAAATTATAATAACTATAAGAATGGAGTTCAATGTAATGGAGGTTTCGCTTTAATTGCAGTAGTGATCTCACCTGTGCCATCTTGTTCAAAATAAATTCCTTGGGTAGTTCTTCATCAGCTCTTTGTCCCCAACAGAATTCGAACCTGGGCTGCTCATTTGGGCCACTCTGTAATCAATCAAATGTAATAATCATAATATTATAAATTTTGGCCGCAAGGGTTAATCTCCTCAGAGATTTAACCTATTATTAAATATTTTATCGAAATATTAAATTAAATAAATATTAAATCTGTTATTTATTTTAAGATGATATATAATAAACAATTCTCATGTTGTTTGTTACCAAACTCCTCCAAAACGCCTAGACCTCATACTAGACTAGACTAGACTAGATATGTAGTAGGTAGGTCTGAGAGCAGGTTGTAAACTATTTTTATAGCCTCAATAGACGTTTGCCCGGTCGGCTAGTGATAATAGAATCATGTCCTCCAGACCAATCCGGCAACAGAATTTTCCATCAACACAGAACATAATATATGTGGGTGTGCAAACATGTGCGCTATCTCTCTCTTCCCTCTCTCTCTTGTGACACGACCAGAGAGAAATCAGGTGCAGGAATGACAACTTGATGTGCCTTCTGAAGTCTTTTTTTTATCTTTATTTAAAGAACTTAATTGCTGAGATGAAATATTCAGATTTACTTTAACATGCTCCAAATAAAGTTGTTTGGTGAATGTGTTTGTAAGTAGTTTTCTTCTCTCCATATCATTTTCGTCCATTAAATTTGCCTTAGCCAGAAAGTTCCACATGTCATCTGAAAATGAATTAATTCAATTATGTTATGTAGGTATCTTTAATTAGATTTTCTGGTGGGGCTCTGTAATTGTTCACAGTGATGGTTTTCACAAATAGAAGGAGGGATCATTCGAAAGATTTCACAATCTATATCTATCTATACTTATAATAAAACTGTAAGGGGTCGAATTCTGTACATTGAAGATATTTTGAAAATTTTTGTTGGAGGACACTATTTAGTCGATACTGAAGCCAAAACTGTAATTTGTTTCATTTTGTCTGTCTGTCTGTCTGTCTGTCTGTCTGTTTCACGACCGCGCATCACGGCTAATCCGCTTAATTTTAGAAAGGAGGTTCTTTAAAGATTATTCTGTATAAATTTTATCATCATCACTTTTGTAGTTCAGAAATTATAGACATCAGAACCTTTATCGATGAGTTCAAGTAGGTGACTTGAAACTCGGAATGGACAAGCCCCTAGGGCTAGGACGTAAGGGCTCAAGTCAGACTGGAGTACCCTTACAGCCGTAAATAAATATGCTTAGCAGAAGATTATGTATGGTTTAAGATTTTTCACTTTTAGGTTGAACAAAAATCATGATTTTATCACCACGTTGTACCGTATCGCGCCATCTCTACAAATTATGTGGAACTTGAATGTAAAACTTGGAGATAGGTACTAATTTTTGTAAATAATAATTAATTGTCATGTAATGTACTGTTCCTTGACTTTAAATATTAAGAAGGCACTGTTGAGACATGAACAGATTAAAGTTTTCATTTTTGTGGACGTTCCCAGAGTACCACGTCTTTTTTTATCATCCGCAACATGGAAAGAGTAAAATAATGGTTCACAAATATTTTTAACTCTCAGGTCTTAACTGGTCCTTACCGATTGACCGTCATAGGTCTTTTTATACGTAAAGAGATATATAGCCATTGCCCATTGCCCATTCTGATACTTGGGATTGTATTGAGATGAAGCAAAGATTTTTAACAGACTCTTATGTTGGGCTGGGGAATATTGTTAGTAGAGTATTTTATCCCAGTGGTACCTACCCGGCCGAACTCTGAAAGAAGATTTATACCACCAGTATAACTTTTCACATGATTTAATAATTTTTGACATATTTTGTGGTTTCAGAATAAAAATCACAATGACGACAGTTAAAACATTCATTGTGTACCAATGTATCGAAATATCGACAGTTAAAATTGTCCTTTTGATCTTTCAACTACTTATTAATGAAACTTTATATTATTATTAAAAAAAGGAGTTTACAAAATCACCACAAGATAACCTGTGCGAAGTAAGAACAGGTTTCTGTACAACATCACACCAGAATCCCGCGAAAATCTAGGAATTCTACGGTATATGTAAAAAAAACGTAATTCACGCGGGCGGAGCCGCGGGCAACAGCTAGTAGATATTATAATATTCTGTTACTGCTTCATGTAGCAACTACTGAACCTATTTGGCTGAAATTTGAAGTAGAGGTAGATTATATCCAGGATAAAGATGTAAACTACATTGCATTTTGGTAACATCTATCTATGGTTCCCACAAGATTAGTGAAAAACTCATGAAATTTGTGAATCGAATGTGGATGAGCTATAAGAATACCCTATAGTTTACACTTCCTCAATTAGATTTATACTAGCAGATGCCTGCAGTTCCGTCTGCCTGAATTTCGATCTATAAAAGGTAGTTTGTTAGACAATGTAATAAAAACGATCATGAAAATAGATACGTCACACAGCTAAAGCTGCTGAGCCGATATAGATTATTAAGTCTTAATCTAGCTCCTCTCACTTGATTTTAGTTAATTATCTTCTTTCTTCCTTTGCACTGTACATCTCTTCTCAAAATTGAGGTTTGCTAAAACCATGGTTGGTTATTGGGCAGGCATTTGAGTGTCTTTAGGTTGCTGGTTCGATTTCTGCAGCTGGTCACTTAGGAATTTTTAATTTTTTAATTTGGCAGTTTTTTTCTGGTGGGAGCATCTGCTTGTGACTTAGTTACCACCCTACCAGCAAAGACGCACTGCCAAACAATTTATCATTATGGTGCGATGCTGTGTTACAACGGTTAATGGTGACTTACTAACTTGAAGTGTGTAAAAAAAGTAGAACCTTATGAAGAACTTTCTGGCATCCAGATTTCCTCATTGTTTCCCTTCACCACAGAGCAAGTGAGATTTAAGTCTCCCAAAGCTAAACTTACTATCTCTGACAGTTCCTCCGGACATGAATATGTGAGTGAGGGCAGCTATGAGGATCCTGCGGGTGCTTGGGTCAGGGTACGATGATGGCAACACCTCACATGTACTTGGTAATTTGTCATTCAGCACTACAATGTACTGTATTCCTTTGCTCTTCAGTTGCACTAACTTGTAGCCATACACCTGCAAAAATCAATTGAATATATGTTATTGTTACAAGAGACAATCATGACGACCTCTGTGGTTGAGTGGTTAGCGTGCCGGTTTTCAAGGTGCGGCCATATCTGAGGTTCCGGGTTCAATCCACGGTCAGGGCAATGTAGAAAAATAAGTTTTCAACATTGTCTCGGGTCTGGGTGTAGTGGTACCTTCATTGTTTCTGATTTCCTTAACACAAGTGCATAACCAACTTACTAAGGGATTGAAGCAATGTGATGTTGTCCATTTTTTATTTATTATTTATTTTATAAATGGTTGTGTTTTTATAGGAGCAATAATAGCTGGTCTTAATTGCCTGGGTGGAGGAAGTTTCAGACCATAGAGGTCCAAGAAGCCACCATAGACTTCAAAAGTGCGGCAAAAAATACTTTCCTAAATTGGCAAACCAGAGCTGTCACCACTCAATTTTTCACGCACACTAGCATCTGCTCACCATACAGATTTCAAATTGACACACACACTACTAGATACACAGAGCTGTTGTTACTTGTATAGTAGGGCTATATCTAGTCGGAGCGGGAGCGACGACCCATTGAAAATCAATGTTTCAGGCATTGTTTAAGTACATAAATGTGTACTTTTTTCCTGTAATGTGTAGCATGTACCTAATGGAAATAAAATACTTTTCTTCCTTTTTGTGTCAGCCAATGACACCCGAAGACATAGCCAAGTCTGGGTCTAAATAGGTTATAGATAGAGGACAAATAATAACGTTCGCATTTACATCAAAAGTTTGTTTTCAATGGGGCCCACCAACCAATTTTGAAAATTATTTCATTAAAAGGAACCTCCGACTTACACAACGACACAACAATATACTTTTATTGTACTTACCCGAAAACAAAGGTAAGTACGCTTATGAAATTAATTAGGCTCAAAATATACCAAGCGATAGAATAAAATAGGCACTTACACTCTTCAAAACCTTGTTAGCATGTTCAATAGCAAGCCTCTTGTCCACGGGGCTCTGGATCACTGATTTCAAATGGTTCTCAATATCGGCTTGGCGAATTGGCTTTTTGCTGCCTTCACGGCACAGGAGGAACTTGACGCACTGGTTCACAGCCTCCGCGGGACACCCACTCTCAGATACGGAAGATCTATTCACTCTCCTTTGACTCATTTTACATTTGCACAAGTATTAGATTATTTTCAAGATGTTCAATTAGATAAACAAGATATATAATAATTAGATAAACTTAATTAATAAACTCCTTTAATTGAACTCTTCAACAATCTAAACCACAGATTACTCTATCACTGGCGTTGTCATGGCCGCCAACTATTTTTTAATTTTACTTACACAATGCATGCTTTGGATTCTAATAGATTTAACTTTTTTTTAGAGTGGCAGCCCCTTTAGCAATGAACTCTGTGCCCTTAGTTTCTTTTTCTTCACTTTTTATTAAATTATATTAAATAGAAATAAAACACATTTATTTTTATTTTTTATTTTATTTTTTTACATGGTGGCAGATTATAATGTGTTTAACAAATTAATTTTACAGTAAAAGATTTAAAAATAAATGAAATTAAAATTAAAACTAAAGCCTCATCAAAGCCAAGGCAGCGAGGCATTGAACCCAATATGCTGGCAGCATTGCCCCTTTGGATAGCCAAACTTATTTTTTGGCCAAGGTAGCTGCCAGCTCTTGGATCCCCTGTAGACTCAATTACCCTTTTTGAAATGTCATCAAAAACGGAACGAGCACCGGGCCCCACGGTCTCAACTCCAAAAAGCACAAATATGAAGCTTACATTGTGAGCTTCATACTTGCCCCTCTTGGTCCGTTCAGAGCTAGTCGCCTGAATATGGGATGCAGCCAATGTATCTACACAAGTTGCATCCCAAACAAGCGACCTACCTAGGGATAAACTGTTCGGTTCCAAAACTGCTGGTATTTTGGCGAAAGCAAGAGACCACCGGATGACGTCGTTGAGGAAACTGTGGTGAGAACTGACCAGCACTCCTCGAACAGGAGAGACCGTGGCACACACACGTGGTTATGACACACGTGCAACCGCATCAAATCCTCTACCTATATTCAATGTACTCTGTGCTCTACAGGTTTTTTTCGCAACACATCAGAGTTAATTAAATTAAGCCAATTTTGGAGTCTTTTCGCACATTTTGGGAACTTGTGCAATTTAGCGTCCATTCGCGTATTACATCCAGGAACACAGCACTAATATATAGGTACATCTCAAATTCCGATGAGAATTAGCTTAACATTAATTAAAAATGCTAGTACAGTAAAATAAAAATTAAAGTAAAATTAAACTATTGGAGTCTTTCCCCACGAAACGTAATGCAAGTTACTAGCGTCTTTTCGCGTATATCCAGAAACACAACACTTACAATATTATCACACACTTATAACAGTAAAATTATTTGAAATGCCAGGTAATAAGTTTATTGTAAATACACAAAAACTAATACTAAACTAAACTCCAGCGCATCTCGTAGGTAGGTAGGTAGTTAGGTACTTGACTGAGTGACAGCTGATTTACAAAATGGCGTCACAAATTTAAGTCACGTGGTATCCGAAACTGTCAAATTCTATTTTGCTCTAGGTACACTCAAGGGTAGAGCCATGGACCTAATATACTAAACAGGACTGAGTACTCGAAGCTGAAAAGCGAGCCGACTGAGATAGGTAGTATAGAGGCCGTGTGTCCCATTCTAACTTGGTGACCATAATATTTTTGTTATGTGAGACAAATCCAATCTTGCAATCTTCTAACATAGGTATTGAAGTTTTTCATTAGCAATGGAAAATTTCTTAGAGATTAGGGATGGATTACGAAATAAATAAAACAAAAGTACAAGTATTAGTTTATTAATTGACCTTAATGCTTCTGTATCTGACTGCGGCGAAGTCCGATGGAGTCAAAAAATACTTCTTAAACATGACTAAATAAAATTGTTTTATTAAGTTTTTGTCTCAGTCCAATTTTACTGCCAAAATTTCGTAACGAATTTAATTTCGTTTGGTGGAATATTTTTAAATTCAAATAGGAATTAGCCAACGCTTTCACCAACTGTAATTCATGTGGCTCTTCGTCATTCGTCGATTGTACAGGGTGGGCCGGAGGAAGCAAATGTTTCAATTGAGTAACAAAAAGTTGTTTTAATAATCTCAAAATCACGTTTTTGCTAGTATTTCGGAATGTCTTATTGGCTATTTCCGACATAAATAGCTGTTCGCTACATTTTATTACCTCGAAAGCAAATCTGGAAACGTATTTTAAGGCACCCCTGTCCACGAATGCAGTAAAAGAGGAAAAGTTTGTCATATCCACAAAGTAAGAGTGATCAAAACTATCCTTTGTAATGATCAATGCATCGCGGCAGTGTTGACATGAAATTTTATTTAACATTTTGTTTACAAAGTGACCAGCAATGTAATAAAGGATATTATTTTTGTAATTAGTCATATTGATCGATCGCATATAATTAAATAAGATTTCTGCTTCATTTTCATCTTGTGAATCATCATCCTCTTTATTTTTCTCAATAGTTCTTTTTTGGCTACGAAACTCCAAAATTGGCGAAAGTTCAAAATTATCGTCTGTGCAATTTGCATTTATGCTAGGTTTGACACTATTTCGATACAGAAGTTTGCGCATAGCATACCTGAATTGCAAGGCATTAGGGTTGTTATTTCCACCACCCTGCAATCGTATACATGAAAAAAACATTTCCAAATGATCTTGTGAGAACTTATATGGAAGGAAATAGTCTAAATTATTATCCATGCCTTCCAAAAGATCTTTTGCTAGATTTGAACAGCTATAAGTATCAACAATCAAGCCAAAAGCTGCCATCTTTCGGCGATTTAATAGAATGTTTTGGTTATCAATAGTGAGTGTTTTTAAATATTCTCTTGTTTCAGTAAAAGCTTTAGTCCAAAATATTTCATTACTAAGTCGCAATGGGGACTTAAAACCGGTGCCAATAGGTGATTTTACATTTAGTAAATCAAAAATTCTATCAATGAAATGAAATGAAATGAAATGAAATGAAATGAAATGAAATGAAATGAAATGAAATGAAATGAAATGAAATTCTTTATTTCACATAGGCTTAGATATAAGCTCTCATGAAAATGTCGAGACTCTACCGCCAGGTTCGGAAAGCAGGATTGCACCGAGAAGAACTGGCAAGAAACTCGGTACTTGCTCTTTTAAAAAAAAAAAATGTCTCAATATACAATTTTTAGTACTTAGTATGAAACAATATTTTTAAGATATCTCGTGAGGAGATGGAAGCATATCACTATCGTTCCAAGAATCTTTGTTATTTAAAAATTCTTCAATGGTGTAGTAACCCTGATTTATTAGATGTTTTTTGACAGTATCTTTAAACCGGTGCAAAGGTAAGTCCAAGACAGACTTCGGGATCATATTGTAGAAGCGTACACTCAACCCCACAAAGGACTTTTGTACCTTACGCAAACGGTGTGGCACTACAACTAACTTATGTGCTCCACTTCTAATTGGACGGTTACTTATATCTATCCGTTTATTGTAATTATTAATATTTTGACGTACAAACAGTAGACAATTATAAATGTATTGACACGCCACTGTAAGAATGCCTATTTCTTTAAATTTTTGGCGAAGAGATTCGCGTGGCTTCATTTTGTATATGGATCTAATAGCTCTCTTTTGCAATACAAATATAGTTTGAATATCAGCAGCTTTGCCCCATAATAGAATACCATAGGACATAACACTGTGGAAGTAGGCGTAGTAAACAAGCTTGGCTGTATCAATGTCTGTAAATTGTCTAATTTTTCTCACAGCATAGGCAGCTGAACTAAGTTTACCTGCCAGAGTCTCAATATGAGCGCCCCATTGTAGTTTATCATCTAAGGTTACCCCCAGAAATACTGTAGAGTTCTCCATTTTTAGTGTTTCTCCATTCACAATCACCTTTTTGTTGCTAACTAATTTTTTTACGTTTGGAAGTGCGAACTCAATGCACTTAGTCTTTTTTGAATTTAAAACCAAATTGTTAACTGTGAACCAGTGCGATACGTGCGCGATAGCACAATTTACATCGTCATAATTTTCTTTACTTTTATCTATTTTAAAAACTAGGGAAGTGTCATCAGCAAACAATACTATCTCGCAAATACCATTTACATGGTGTGGCAAATCATTTATATACACTAAAAATAGAAAAGGGCCTAATATTGAACCTTGTGGCACACCCATAATGGGGGAACAACCCTGTGATTTTGTGTCATTTATGCATACCCTTTGTGTTCGATCACTTAAATAAGAGGCAACGAAATCAAGAGCTCTGTCTTTGATACCGTAATGGCTTAGTTTACATAGTAGCGTTTGATGTTCAACGCAATCAAAAGCCTTGGACAGGTCACAGAAGACTCCGATAGCATTCTGAGACTGTCCCCAGGCATCATAGATATGACTTAATAACTTGGCACCTGCATCAGTGGTGTTCCTGCCTTTAGTAAAACCATACTGCTCGGAATGAAGAATTTTATTTGAGTTAAAATGACTTAGGAGTTGGTCCAGTATGATTTTTTCAAATATCTTGCTAAGTGTTGGTAAGATTGAAATTGGTCTATAGTTATTAAGATCTTGTTTATCCCCAGATTTAAATAGCGGTATCAATTTACTATGTTTCATTAAATTTGGAAAAATACCTAAATCAACACATTGGTTAAATATTATAGCCAAACATGGGGCAATAGTGTCGATTATGTTGAAAACCACTTGCACAGACATTCCCCAAAGGTCGCCAGTTCTTTTAATTTTTATCGACCGGGAGGTTTTCTTTATGTCTGCTGCAGTGATATGTTCAAATTTAAATACGATAGAGCACTCTTTCACGTTGTCCCTTAAAAGTTTTTGAGCTGTTGTTGGTGAGGACTTTAAAGAATCCGTTAACAAAACAGGAACATTCTGGAAGTAGTTTTCAAAGGTATTCGCGACCTCTATGTCTGATGTTAATTTATTACCATTAGCAACTATTTCGATCTTGGAGTTGCGAGATTTGGTTTTTCCTGCTTCTCTATTAACTACATTCCATGTTGTTTTTATCTTGTTATCGGATTGAGTTATTTTTTCTTTAAAATGCAGAGATTTCGCTTGCATACAAACATTTTTAAAGATTTTTGAATAAGTTTTAACCCGATCTCGGAAAATTGCAGATTGATTAAACTGTCTTTCCTCATAAAGCTCATACAATTTTTTTCTACTTTTATGAATCCCGGGAGTTGCCCAATCGCTGAACTTTAATTTATTATTCATAACATCTATATTTTTCAATTTAAATATATTATTAAACTCCGTATCTAGAGCTTTGAATAAGGTTCCATAAATGCTATCAGGATGCTCATGTTCAAAGACTAGGGCAGGAACTGTAGTAGATATTTTATCTTTAAACCGCATTAGCTTATTTTTTGTTATGGGTCTGCATTTAACTATATGCTTCAGTTTGACGACACTATTTAAGACATAAATTTGTTGACCACAGTGATCAGACCTAAGCTTATTTATTATAGCCTTATCCAAAATCTCACAGTTGCAAAATATATTGTCAATGCAGGAGGCCGAGGTTTGTGTTATTCTAGTGGGCTCTCTAAACACATTATTTAAATCAAAGCATTTAAATAAATTGAGTAACTGAACAGTATTTGAATTACTCAATAAGATATCAACATTAAAATCGCCACATACTAATATTTTTTTAGTCGAAACTGACAGTCGTTTAAGTACTTCCTCCATTATATCCTGAAATTGTTTAAGGTCACCTGAGGGGGGTCGGTAAACACAAACTACAATATATCTTTCCATCTCAACACAAGACAGTTCTGCAGTGCGTTCACTGGAAAGACTGACAATATCTTTTCGTTCCTTACAATTTAAGTTGTCTCGTGTTATTATCAAGGAACCACCTCTGATTGCTGTCCTTCTTGAGAAATCATTCTGATATATTCAGTACTTGCTTCACTGCCCTGGAAATTTTCATTGCCACTAGCCCTTAAAAAGTCAATGGCATCAGCGACTGAAGAACTTAATGTTTGCGCCGCAATTTTTACATTCATTTTTTTCCCCATAAAATTAAGATGGTTAGCATTTAATTTATTGGCGAGTTTTAAACCTTCTTCCTCTTGTAATGTGTGCAATTCTTTCATGAAGTTAAAATCAATATCGCCGTTTGGAGAACTTAACTTTGTCTCTGCAAAAATATTCCTACATAGTTTTACCATGTGAGCTGGATCAAAAATGCAGTGTATTCTGCTGTCTTGCTTGGGATGCTTAAAATCGGTAATCATATTATCTGTATCACTGAAATTACAGCCCAACTTTTCATATGTTGTAACATTAACATTTGTCCCATCAGAGGTTAAACTTCGAACTGTTATACCTATATCATGTAACATACATATTGCTGTAAATATTAATTGTGACTGTATGGCAGCTGAGATTTTAGATATAAAGAAATATCCAATAGGGGATTTGAATTTTCGTTTATATGAGACTATTTGAAAAACCAATACCTCAGTAGCTAACCGTTCTGATTCATCAGTAATAATGCCAGCCAAATCGACATATCCCCACTTTTTGTCTTTATGCTTTTCGTAGACCTCTTCAGACTTAATTGACATTGCATCATATATTAATGCTACATTTTGAAGATCATTTTCTTTTACTGATATTTTTAAATAATCAAAAACTTCTGATATAAATCCTACGTTACAATCATGAGTGGCCAGCATTTTCCTCAAAGTTACAGGATGTGGCAAACTAATATGATTTCTAAGAAATAAATACGCTTGTGAAGAATAAAAGTATAAAGACAAAGCAAATTTTTTTACTTCATCGGAATATCTAACACCTTTCTTGCTTTTATCTGTATTCAATAGAGTATGGATGTTGTTAAAATTATTTTTTATATTTTGTTCCACCTCTTCAAAATTTTTACACTTTTTCTTAAGTAACAGTAAAAGTGATTGTAAGTTTTTTAATTTTATATCACGCCTTTTTAGCTTTTGTGATAATACTTTTATCTTCCTTTTTAAAATATCTTCTATAGGGCTCGTATTTTTCCTAATTACTGTTTGAACACTGACTTCTTTTACGTTCGGACAGACCTTCTTCCTTGGAGGTTCTTCTATATTGCTTGAGCTTGATCCAGAATGTGGCTTTTGTATCAATATATCACTGAGAACTACTATTTTTTTATTTTTCACCTGTAAAATAAACATGAAACTAATTAAGTATCAAGCATGCTTCGTCTGAAGAAATAATTATGTACCTGAGCGATTAACCTAGCATAACATATTACGTCCAGTTTATGACATACAAATAATACAATTATTAAAAGTTTTTCCATGAAAATTCCTCGAAACAAAAATATAAACATATAAAAAACGAGGAGCTCCGCGTGCGTCTCCTACCAATAGGTGGAAGGGAAATTCTTATTCCCAATCTACGTTAGGGTAGAAATTAAATTTCGATACAGCGAATCAATATACAAATATGAAAGAGTTAAATTTGTTCTCATCCACCCCGATAACCTTGAAAACGACACCCATAATGTGAAAATGTCATATTGGCACAGCAGCCATCTTAAATTTCAAAAATAATATCATATTCGTTCTCAGCTACCTCGATAACCTTCCACCCATTGGTGGGAGAAGCCGGTGGGTGCACGGGGAGCTTCTCTCACATGGTTATTATTATGTAATACATAGTAAAATATTCTTACCACGGGAGGAATCGTTGGTATAGCGTTGGCTTTTAATAATTGACGGGAATTAGCAGTATAAAAGCAGGAAGGTTCGAAGTGATAACTGCATACGACTGAATTCTTTGTAATTTTTTGCTTCACGTGTATATTGCTGAGCCATTTCTGTCGCACTTCTTCATTTTTTGGAAAACTGTAATAATAGTACAACAGTAAGAACCTTACTCATGAATAATTCATGAGACTTATAGAATTCATGGTCAACCTAGTTGTTAGATTTACAATAATGTTATTTTTAGCTTACCTGTGAAACGATATATTGCAACCACTATAAGATTCACTTGGACAAGTGTAAACGCAACACTTTTTCACCATTTTAACTGATGGTATTCAGAAGAATTTTATTATTTTAATAACGAACGTAAATGATGCAGAATCTCTTTGACGCCATGATGCTTTAACGGGTTACCATTAGAAAAAAAGGCAAGATGAAAACTTTTATTTTCTTTTTAATAAGGAATATATATTTTAACGAAATTTTGCAATTATAGTAAAGTGACATAATATTGTTAAAAACAATAAAATACAAGTGTTTCAACTGAGTTTTTGAGACAAAATTTTTTGTTTAAATACATTTTTTTATGCTGGCAAGATGAAAGAACGAGACACACGGCCTCCTTTATGGCTATCCCTCTCGGCTCGAATTAGCCTCTGTATAAGGCCTAATGGAAAATATACTTTATTGCCTTTTGATATGGTTTATTTTCGTAAATACAAATTTTCAGAGTTTTCAGTCCTGTTTAGTATATTAGGTCCATGGGTAGAGCCGAATGTAGGGGTGTGCCGTGTGAACAACCCGTGATCTAAACGTAGAGTTTCAACTTTAAAAGTTAATACCTACTGAAATTGAAATTTGAACAGGGTTGCCAGATATTTGTCAATTGAATTCGCCCAATTTTGCCTGCTGAGTAGCCTAAATTCGCCCAATTTTTTTTTTTGCACAAGTAGCCTAATTCGCCTAAAACTTTGAACTTTCAGACCTATATTTTAGACCTAAATAAAGAAGACACGCAAAAAAAAACCAACGTGAAGCGAAAAGTCATATATTTATTTATTACAGCTAGGTACCAATTACCAAACTATAACTTATGGTGGACCGTGGGGTCATATTGTATTTGTACTGTATTTAAACTTGCAGTGATGATAACTCTTTTCTAAAGTTCATTATACATTGCTACTTTAATTTATCATTCAAATAAAATTTTGTGGAAAATCGTTCAATGGATAAAAAAAGACGTGTGGCACTCGGAGACTGCCGCGGTAAAGCTATTGCATAGCATTTTTTATCAACTTGTTCAGTACTCGGTGCACTGAACGCGCCGGGCCTGGCGGGGACGGTGGTCATGGGCGCGGGCGCGGGTGGTCAGCAATCAGCCCAACACACATGACACAATTACGCATTCACGGCACAGAGGGCACCCAAACCACGCGTTTAACTATAGTCCGCACATTTTGTTCTTAAAATAAGTACCACAATAAACTAATGTGAAGCAGCCAAGAACGTCTTTCATTTGAAGACATTAACACCTCAACACAACTTCTAACACCCTCCACTTCGTGGGGGATGTTAGGTTATTTTCGTTACGAAATTTCTGGTTCCGGTCTCCACGCTCAAGGCCTGCGATAGAGCGGGCCGGTCGGAGTGGAGGATTTAGGTTATTTCCGTTACGAATTTTCTGGATTCGGTCTCACACTCAAGGCCTGCGATAGAAGCTATGCAATAGCTTAAAAGCTTGATGAAGGTCATTGAGATACAGAATACCATAGTAAACTTTCAGGCGCAAAAATTCAAATTTTATTCAAGAGTTTCTCCCCAACCGAATGAAATTGATACGGATACGTGACGTAACTTTCCGTCGCTCAGGGCAATTGCGTCTTATCGAAGTGTCACTTTATTTGTCCGGCTAATATAAATTATAGTAAAAGATAATTGTGTCAAACGCACTTACAAATCTCTATCTCATTCCTACACAATGTCATAGTAATTGCAATACGTATGAGAAAGCAAATAGCATGGAAAGACAAAAAACTTGATATTACATACGTTTCTAATGACACTTTCACAACAAACGTATTTAAGAGAATTATTAGATAATTTTTGGTCAGGTAGCCTAAAATCGCCCGTTTCTATTTTCCAGGTAGCCTAAATGGCTACCGGTAGCCAATCGGGATTTTTGGTCGCCGATTGACCCCCCGAGGTAGCCTAAATGGCGATAATTCGCCTAATCTGGCACCACTGAATTTGAATCCAAATTCCAAATAAATGGAGCCCCTTGCCACAGACCAGGAACCCCCTTGCGCCTAGGACTTAGGAGTAATAATCACAGAACATTATTTTAATGTTCTGTGCCATCATTTCTAATAGAATCTTAGAGATCAGTGATACGACGGGCGATGGGTACCATCCGCGCGCGAAAATTCAAATTTTATTTAGTTTTTTGCTCATAGTGGGCTAATTATACATCGAAGGCTAATGGCAATGAGTTTTGCGGGCACAACATTTATGCATCTATAGTTATAACTCTGCTCAACAATACTCATTTACTTCATATTGGTTCCCGATAGCTCGAAATCTGGGAAACTGCAAAAAAATTTCTTTCGGGAACCAATATGAGATGATTGGGAATTTTCGAGCAAAGTTTCTATTAAAAACATGTAGATGCATAAAAAGTTTTAGATGCATAATGTGTAGTTAGTCTAATATTTGCAAAAAATTAAATAAAATTTGAATTTCGCGGGCTGGTAGGGCCGCAACACCTTAAAGTGATATCATGGTCTTCGTCCGAGGACCGAGTATCATGGTGATATCCATGGTGATATCTATTGAATGTCTATCTATTGAATTCGAACTTGTTGAGATCTAAAAACCTAATTTAGCGTGATAAACTCACGAACTGAACCATTCACTGAACAGTGCACCTCGCTCAGATCACTCAAACACAGTTGAGTGATCTGAGATTATTCGATACCATTATTCCTATGACTAAAGAAGTGTAACCTATTCAGAAGTGAATGCTGCCAACAATAAGAAAACAAAAGAGATGAAAACTCGGAGGATGAAAACTTATAAAAACGGCTGTCAGCCGATACTTGTCATTCTGACGTTTTTATGTCGTAATTTCGTGTCATTTCCGCCTTGTTTCCGCCTTCGGTTCGGTTCGGTGTCAAATGTCAATTCGTGTGGAGTTCTTGCGAGGTAAACTTGTGGTGCCTACTTGCTGTTAAATCTAATTAAAGTAAGTTTACTCATTATTTTATTCGGTACGTGAAATACAATTTGAGTTTAATTTTAGTGTTAGTTATTTCATATTTTAGTACCTTTTGTATCAAAATTCGAGTTTACAATGAGGCTTCGAAAGTTATTTTTTTCATCAATCATTCACTTCAGCGACCGGCGACCGGTAATACCGATAGGTACCTACTCACTTGTTGAATATTTAAAATGTTCTAGCTACCTGCCTCCTGCACGAGTTGTATTGATTTTAGTATTAGCGCGTGAATATAACTACACTAGGGTCCTTGGGGTTGACCCTAACGTTGCCTGAAAGTGGCAAATGTTAATGGTCAGCCAGAGATGAGTCCAACGGGCGTTGCGCAAGGGAGTCTCTGGTGCGTTCATATGAGGTACCGTAGGCTTCCAACATGAGAGCTGAGAATGTCTGAGGGGGTTTTAGTGGGTAAAAATCCCACATAATCCAATTGGATATCTCAGTGGAGATTTTCCACTTTAATAATAAAGAAAAAAATGGTAGGTACTTGGAAAAAATATGCTAGCCTAAATGGCAATATGATTGGTGAAGAAAAAGCTTGCATTTTGCTCAAATTACTCGATACAGATAGTATTGTTGTGTAGTCTGCTGTCTGACTATTCAAAAATACGCATTAGGTACATCAAGTCATCACCATTGTTCAAGTTTTCAATCATTTATTTATTTATTTATTTATTTATTCGCCGTCGCCACTACTAAACCTCGTTCGGTCTATCTATATACAGGCTGTTTTTTTTTTTTGTTCGAGATTAACTATTCATGTGTATTTGTTAATTGTTTCACGTATATAATATTGTTTTATTTTGTATTTAAAATAAAATTTTTCTTAGTAATAACTTCTCTTAGTTAGTTATTCTATCGGCACTATCAGAGTGCCACTGATTTTTTATATTTGACAATAAAGCACTATTTCAGCACCATGCCGAACGTTGTTTTCTACTACTTCCCCGTGAAGGCTCTGGGCGAGTCTGCCCGCTTGCTGCTATCCTATGGAGGCCAGGAGTTTGAAGACAGGAGGGTGCCGATGGAAGAATGGCCCCAGGTGAAACCTAGTGAGTATCATTATCACTATTAGTACCTATTTTGCTTATAATATATTGTTTGGTGATGGTGACTCATTGTGGTAATGAATGTACCAGCTATAAAATTAACAAAATAAACTGATATATATAAATGGAAGTGAGCGTTATTAGCAGGACTGATTTAATTGTTTTGCTATAATCTGCTACTTGAAAAGAATCAGTATGTTCCAATATGAAGGAACACCACCCATATGACACACAATTCTTTAAACAATTCCTTCGACTTAAGTTTTGTCTTGACACTGGGACATCCTCATGAGATGTTGACTTTACAATACTAAATAGTAGACATGATTGTGAGTGGTGTTCCTGCATATTGGACCATACAAATTCTTTTCAAGGAACAGATTACACCAAAACAATTTAATCTGTCCTGTCTGCTGATAAATTTGTAATTTGCAGCCGACTTCAGTCATAAATCACCATTTTTCTTTGATAGCTATTGCCTACTAAGATGTAACCGTCTGCAAAGATATGTTTTTGCAAATTCTATCCCTAACAGGATGTAATAGATGTCACTTTTATGAAGCTGCTAGCTTTCAAGTCTATACAATCAATTTAAATAATAAAAGAAACAAGTAACCTTTTATAGCAAGAATATCTTGAAAAAAAAAAAAACAGTTTTTAAAAAAACCAGCTACTGATTAAATTATTATTGATAGTCACTGATAATACTAGACATGGAAATAAACCTGATACATAGACATATGACCTAGAAACTCTGACTCATATCATGTCATTATGTTACCAAATCGAACCGGCATTGCATGGTAACAGTGATAAACAAGTGTTAATGCAACCATAGACTACATATGCAATAGACTCAGACGGTTGACACACTGTTTTGCCTAAATTATTTTTCCCTCTTTGTTTTTATATTTGCCATGTGTATAATGTTAAAAATCATGTAATAGGTACTAATAATCTTTAATAAATCTAATTTCGAATAGTAAGAATATTGTAAAAAAACTAGTTTACAGCTGAGTGTCGCTCTGCTGAGCGATTAAAGTTTCAAAGCCTATTTTGAGCATTAGTAAGCATGGTTATTACTGTGCATGTTGGTTAAAAGTGGAAACAAAACTTTCAGCACTTGTTACTTTAATAAAATTGTCTCATTTAAAATATTAAGGTATTGGTAGGTGGAGCTTTGATTATTATCCGAACTATTTGAGGGACATGGGTGTTCGAAAAATCGGTTTTCCGATTATCGAATTGATACAGCCAAACTTATTTATCCATGCTTAATTCGTGTTATGTATTTAACCAAAAAGTTAAAAAATGTACATACCAATAAACTTCAACTTTCATGTGACGAATCACCAAGTAAGCGTTTTCTATGACTTTTTAAACAAGTTAATGCTTCAGTCTAGGTGGCTTTGGATAAGCGGTCGTTCGGATAATCGATGCCCCACTGTCTTTATCTTTTGTTATTTTTCTACTATATAAAAATAAGTCGGGTTTTCCTTCCTGACGCTATAACTCCAGAACGCACGAACCGATTTCCACGGTTTTGCATTCGTTGGAAAGGTCTCGGGCTCCGTGAGGTTTATAGCTAAGAAAATTTAGGAAATTTTCAACAGAAAAGCGAGAAAATCTTTTTTCACATACAGCGCCATCTCTGATACATAGCATGTACTACAAACCAATATTTTAAGTAGATGGCGCTGGTGCGTGATACATCTATAAAGAGGTAGCATAACGATGTTTGTGAGTTTGTGCGTTTGTGAGTTTGTGACGTTGTAAGGGGTAATCTCTGGATCTACTGAACCGATTTTCAAAATTTTTTCACCAATAGAAAGCTACGTTATTGTGGAGTGTCATAGGCTATGATAATTTCCAAAATTAATTACGCATCTTTACTTAAACTTGAATAATATAATCCAAGTCGTAAAAAAAATTGCTTCCATCGCGTGCGCTGCGGAAACTATTAACGATAGAACAAAACAATGTGACGTGGGTTCGAGTCCCACCGCGAGTGAAATTTTGATGCATATTTAAATTTATAATAAATATATGCAATATTAAAATTTGAAAAAAGATTCTTCATGCATACGCAGAGTGACGCAAATCTAGCCCATTTCCTGGCATTCTCCTTTAATGTAGAATATTTGTGTCCTTTACTGTATTCAGTTTAAACAAATATTTTAAAGAAATCTACACTAATATTAACAAGAGGAAAGATTTGATTGTTTGTTTTTTTGTTTGTTTGCATTGAATAGGCTCCGTAACTACTTGACCGATTTAAAAAATTCTTTCACTGTTGGAAATCTATATTATCTCCGGTGAACATAGGTTATATTAAATTTTGAAAAAAGGGATCCGTACTTTGAACTTTCTCACATCGCGTGCGCTGCGAAAACTATTGACTATAGAACAAAATAATGTATTACGTATTTGCAGAACACATAATTATCTACAAAAAATATCGCGACAGCATAATATGTCTAACTATTATAGTTATGTCACAATAAGTGTTTTTCATTTATATATATATATATATATATATATATATATATATATATATAGATCCGTTCACGGTAAATGTTGCTCCAGTGAGAAGCTAGAACAAATGTTGATCCACCTATTTCACGTGTTTACTCAGCTCTACCTCGGGCCAACTGATATACTTTGATCCGCCCATAATGCGCGTGTGACGTCAGTGGATCTGCACGAACAGATTTTCGACATACTCGTCAGCGATTTAACCAATATTTGTTGATCCAAAAACGGCCGAAAAAATCATACTGAAAAAGCTTTCTTAGATCCAGAATATATTAAACTCATATGCGACATTTACTTATAATAAGTGGATCCGGAGCCAAAACTGACGAATTGGCATCTTACACAGAGCGGCAACGTCGCGTTCTACGTGTGACAAAGAACCCACTAGACTACTTCGTTAGAGAAATAAGGTAAGAAAGATGCGTTAACTACTGCCTTTGTGAATCGAACTTATTTAATCGAAAACTAAGTAGGTGTACCCAGATTTATTAGAAAATTATTTTGTGCTTTTCAGTGGGTTTTTTTGAAGGCGGTTCCCTTTTTAGGGTTCCATACCAAAATGGTAAAAATGGAACCCTTATGGTGAGACTTTCTCCGTCCGACCGTCCGTGCGTCCGTCCGTCCGTCCATCCGTCCGTCTGTCACACTTTATTGTTTCAGTAACTATTAAAGCTATCGACCTGAAATTTGGAATAGTAGTTGTAGGTAATTGCGGTGCGCCGCCATTGCAATCATAACAAATTGAAAATCTATTTTATTTTTATTAAAAAAGGGGGGAAAACTGGGTCGTCGAAATTTCAAAATGAAATAACAATATTGAATGGAGTATCATATGAAAGGGCGTTACTTGTGTATTCTAAAAACAATTTTTATTTAGTTTTATGCCTGATAGTTTTTTTTGAGTTATTGGGCAAATTGTCGAAAAAAATACCGTCCCCCCCCCCCTTGTCTCCGAAGTTTACCAATCGAAAAATCTGAAATAATTATGATCAATAGGAATAAACGTATATTTTACAGTAGAAAAAAAACAACTCTCTAACTATTGTACTTTTTTTGATAATAACAATAAACCACCAAAATCAAAGTTAGGTTTGCGGTTTGGCAACAAAAGTACCTACATGTATATTATACTCGTAAATTCATGAACTAAAGTGATTCTTTTAATGTTTTTCTTCTTTTATAGTATGGAACCCTCGGTGCGCGACTCGTACTCGCGCTTGGCTTGAAATATCGTGTATTTTGATGGGTTTTTATTAATTTTTTTATTCCGGGAAAATCAATGGTTTCCGCGGAAATAGTGAAAAATGTTTATTCATGTGGAAAAACATTCCTTCAAACTGCAACTAAGAATTTTTTTTGCTGAAAGTTGGAATGGAAATAGAGTTCGTTCTAAACTAACACAAAGGCTACTTTTTATTCCGGTAAAATTCATGGCTTCCCGTCAGAATAGGAAATCTAAAATTTACGCGAGCGAAGCCGCGGGTATCTGCTAGTAATCCATATTAGATTATCTATTTAGAAACTCGATATTATGTAGGTATTATGTTAACGATTGAAGAGGAGCGGGCGGAGTAGACCGCTTCAGTGGAAAGTGGAAACGTAGGTACTCCCTTTTCCGTGATGGATACGTATGGTAATAAATAGGGTATTCATATTATGATACCAAGGACTAAGGACTTACTTGGCTACCAGTTTTTAACTTCGCACGAAATTAGTTTTAACTAACTATGCGTTTCAAATATCAATAGGACCTTTTTAGGGTTCCATACCAAAATGGTAAAAATTGAACCCTTATGGTGGGACTTTCTCCGTCCGTCCGTCCGTCTGCCTGTCACACTCGAAAATCAAATTCAAAATCATTTTTGTTTTTATTTAAAAAGGGGGGAATACCGGGTCGTCAAAATTTCAATCGAAAAATCTGAAATAATTATGATTAATAGAAATTAACGTATATTTTACAGGAAAAATAAAATTAACTCTCTAACTATTATACTTTTTTTAATAAAAACAATAAACTGCCAAAAACAAAGTTATGTTTGCGGTTCGCCAAAAAAAGTACCTACATGTAAATTATACTCGTAAATTCATGAACAAAAGTAATTCTTTAAAAAATTTTACTTCTTTTGCAGTATGGAACCCTCGGTGCGCGAGTCCGACTCGCATTTGGCCGGTTTTTTTTTTTTATTTATAGACAGAAAATGCCTAAAGCAATACCACTCCGGCAAGGGGAAACATATGGGTTAAGTTGCACCCACTAAAACTGTCTGTGTCCACGACGGACCCGCTGGCGGGAGTACGGGATTCACTTTTGTATGCACCAGGTCATAACCCACCGGTTTTGACGACGGACGGCTCCTAACGTCTGTCATCCGCAGGCCGGCAACTTATGGATGGCACACGGCAACGCCTAGTCACCTAGTGGGTATCCTTCGAGAGGGCTGCGTGACCTGCATTTCCATCTAACGCTCTGCCGCCTACTTTCAACATTCAAATTGCGACAATGGCAGTAGTATCTTCACAGGTTTATATAAAAATCATAGTCGAAAAAGTCCAACTTAGCGAATTAGTCGCAAAGTTACTCACCAAGCTCTATACTCAAACTAATTTCTTAAACTGGATACTTTCAAATAAAGATATTTGTATAAACCTACGAAGCGGCAACGTCGCGGATGCTTTTAGCCAATCCGATCGTTTGCCGTGCTCTGATTGGCTCATTTGAATTGGATCAACATTTTCCGTAACCATCGCAAGGTGGATTTGTATATCGGATCAACTTCTGCGAACGCTAGTAAAAAGTTCCATGAGTGTAGATGTTGATCCGGTTGGAGCCACATTAGTTACCAGAGATGCATATTGGATCAACAAAAGGCGTCGGATCAACATGTGTTTTCGGATCAACAAAGTACTCGCGTGACGTCGCGAATGATCAACATTTAGCGGGAAGAGATCTCTATATATATATATATATATATGTTACCGCTATAAAAGCTCTTATCGCTATTTAAACTTTGGAATTAATCCTTATCAAAATAAATGACTTCATATTTAAGTCTGCTTCAAAACCATTATAAAACTTTTTGAATTATTCCATTTGGACATTCCATTCGAAAGATATCACAAGTTTAAAAATGTAAGTTATTTGAAAAATGTCGCAAGTTCGCCGCTCAGTTAGAACACTACCATTATTAGGATGTAGCCGTAACTGGGGTACTAAACGGGGATCAATGTTGCGAAATAAAGAAAAATAATAATACAAATAAAAAAATCGGCCAAGTGCGAGTCTGACTCGCGCACCGAGGGTTACGTACTATATTAGAAAATGTTAAACCATAAGGCCCAGTTGTCACCAAAGCGGACCGGAGCTGTGTTTGAGTCAATGACGAAATACTTACGCTACGCTAAGAGGACGGGAAAGACGTGACGTATGTTGAAGCCAAAAATGTCTCAAATATGGCCTCGCTCGTCGTACATTTCGGTACCGCTAACAGCACATACCGCTGTCGGGCGCTTACATTAGCGCCATTTGACACTTTTGACAAATTAAAAATCCGGCTTCTGGGCGGAGCCTAAAAATACATGCGTGACGTCACTTAGTGTCCTTTATGTTACATCCATGGTTTGAGTAACCAATCAGATTTCGTCCTCCTCCTCTCAGTTTAGGAGATGTCAAAATGGTAAAATCTGATTAGTAGTAATCTAAAACACAGCTCCACTCCGCTCTGCTTTGATGGAACCCAGGCCTAAGAATAACGTTTTTACCGAACCGCAAACTTAACTTTGTTTTGTGAGGTTAATTGCTAATACCAAAAATAGTATAGATACAGAGTTGATATTAATTTTCCCGTAAAATATACATTCATCCCTATTAATCATAATTATTTCAGAATTTCCGATTGGTAAACTTCGGAGATAAGGGGGAGGGAACGGTATTTTTTTCGACAGTTTGCTCAATAAATCAAAAACATAACAATAAATAAAAATCGGTTTTAGAATACACAAGTAACGTCCTTTCATATGATACCCCACTCAATATTGCTATCTCATTTTGAAATCTCGACGACCTGGTTTACCCCCCTTTGTAAATACAAATAAAAACGATTTCAATTTTTTATGATTGCACTGATGGCGGGCCATCATTATCTACACCTATTCCAAATTTCATGTCGATATCTTTAATAGTTACTGAAATAAAGCGTCGTGACACACAGACAGACAGACAGACGGACAACAAAGATGATGATGATGATTTTATAAGGGTTCCGTTTTTTTTTCTTTGATGTACGGAACCATTAAAATACCCGTGCGAAGCCGGGGCGGGCTGCTAGTCTACTATATAAAAATAAGTCGGGTTTTCCTTCCTGACGCTATAACTCCAGAACGCACGAACCGATTTTCACGGTTTTGCATTCGTTGGAAAGATCTCGGGCTTCGTGAGGTTTATAGTAAAGAAAATTCAGGAAAAATTTCAACAGAAAAGCGGGAAAATTTTTTTTTAGCGGGAAAGCCATCTGGTGGCGAAACGGAGTTCGCCGGGTTTGCTAGTTTCATGTAAAAATATCTGGCTGACCGGTAGTATTACTACTGGCCAATAGATGGCAGCAGGAGTCATATTTTTTTTTTTTTTTTGGTAAAATTTCTAACGACATTTTCTAATAAATGAACTATCCCTATACATCCTAGAAAATTGTTTGAGCCGTTTCCGAGATTCAGATTATATAGAAACAGATTATATACAAGAATTGCTTGTTTAAAGGTATATGATTAATTAAAGTACATAATATATTGTATGTATTTCTTGCTTTTATTCTGAGTCTAATTTGTATGTGGTCGATGGGAACAAGTATAAATATGACCAAACATAATATGTAGTGGCTGTGTTTACTCAATCAAAGTCTACTGTAGAGGATGTTATAATTAATTATAATAAATATTAGCACCTATCTATAGGACACACTAATTTTATTTTTCACAGGGGTAGGTACAATTATGTACCCATGATCCAACATTTTTACACACAACTAGCAAACCCGGCGAACTCCGTTTCGCCACCAGATGGCTTCGTTTTATGTAACATTTTTTAATTTTTTTTTAATTTTTCCTGAATTTTCTTTGCTATAAATCTCACGGAGCCCGAGACCTTTCCAACGAATGCAAAACCATGGAAATCGGTTCGTGCGTTCTGGAGTTATAGCGTCAGGAAGGAAAACCTGACTTATTTTTATATAGTAGATATGTTACTTTAACCTCCGAAAAGTATAACGAACTTTTTTAAGTATACCTATATAAATTCTAGAGAACTCAATTAAACCAAGCAATTTCTACTAATCTATCACTATATATAAAAATGAATAACAAAATATGTTGGTAAGTGATTAACTCAACAATGGATGGACCAATTGGGCCATTTTTTTTTAAATGTTTGTTGAACTTCAAGGAGGGTTTCGCGAGAAAATTAGAATATTTGATTGCCGGAAAAACCCTAAAAACAGGCCTTTTCTTTTTCCCATACAAACGTTTTGTAACTAAAACATACAATAAGCAATGTAGGTGTGTTCCTAACGTCAAAGAGTGAATTTGCACATTACCGCTTTACAAAGTTCTAATTCAATCATATCTATACATTATATTATGTTTTATTTAATTTTTTTTTTTTCACACCGCCCCATTGTTGACGGTTTGTTCAGGAGAATTTTTTGCCCCGACTATAATATAGGTAGGAGCAAAAAACTGCCACAATAAAAATCTTTTTGACAGGACGAAGTCTGTCGGGTCCGCTAGTTATTCTATATAAATAAGAAAAAAAACTATCAACATTAGGGCTGGTCAATTGACTCAGTGAAATAAGCATGACATTTAGGAATACTGGGTTTTGGCGGAACCGAAGTTACGGCTAAAACCTACGAAAATCTCGAGCAGAGTTCCGAAGTTTCGACCTTCCGAAACGAAACCTTTGGTCGAGCACTAGGGTTGCCACTTAAGAGTCTGCTGACCCACGTTGTCTCCCTTACAAACGTAATACCAAAATCATTTGTAATTCGTGCAATTTTCGGTCATGTTGTGGTGTTATTCGGGTTCATATAGTAATTATCTATGCTCCTGGCCATATTTGGTTCCGAAATACTTTTGTTAAACGAAATTGTAAACAAATTTAGTTTTGCTTATTTTTATGTCAAAGAGGACATGTTTTCTGCTTATTTGTTTTGTAATAAAAACAACACTATCGCACGTCGCATTAGTTCAGGAGTACAGTTTTTACTGTCCAGCTAAAGAAAAACACCCAGTTAATAAAGTTACAAGCTTTCATTCATAATTTTTGGTATTACGGAACTCGACCAAAGTTATAAAAATTTTGATCAAAATTGATCATTATTTCGTTTTAAAGAAGAATTTCCGAACCAAATATGGCCAGGAGCATAGATTATTACTATATGAATCCGAATAACACCACAACATGATCCAAATATGCACGAGTTACTAATGATTTTTTATTTTGAATGAATGGAGACATTGTAGTTCACAGGCCCCCCCTTGATAAAAATTGCTTGGTTTTAGCGACCCCGTTCGGACAGATGCCGGTGCTAGAGATTGACGGCAAGAAGTACGCGCAGAGCATGGCCATCGCGCGCTACCTCGGCCGCAAGTACGGGCTCGGCGGAAAGGACATCGAGGAGGACTTCGAGATCGACCAGAACGTGGAGTTCCTCAACGACATCAGAGCGAGTGAGTGAGGCTGGCATTTTCTATGACACTTATAAAGTTTGCAATTTCAGTGCGAAGCTTCTTCCCATTTCTCACGTTTCATATTTCTTACCCAAGTCCTTGTAAGTTGGGCCTGCGTGGAAGAATAGACTTCATATATTTTTTACTATCTCCCAATGGCAAGTAGCTAAATGTTATGTACACTCACAGAGGCGGCGACCGTGCAGTACGAGCCGGACGAGGCGCTGAAGACCAAGAAGCACGCCGACCTCACCGCGAACGTCTACCCGACGCTGCTCGCCAAGCTCGACGAGATCGTCAAGAAGAACAACGGACACCTCGCCGCGGGGAAGGTAGCTAGTATACCCGTACACTCACAGAGGCGGCGACCGTGCAGTACGAGCCGGACGAGGCGCTGAAGGCCAAGAAGCACGCCGACCTCACCGCGAACGTCTACCCGACGCTGCTCGCCAAGCTCGACGAGATCGTCAAGAAGAACAACGGACACCTCGCCGCGGGGAAGGTAGCTAGTATACCCGTACACTCACAGAGGCGGCGACCGTGCAGTACGAGCCGGACGAGGCGCTGAAGGCCAAGAAGCACGCCGACCTCACCGCGAACGTCTACCCGACGCTGCTCGCCAAGCTCGACGAGATCGTCAAGAAGAACAACGGACACCTCGCCGCGGGGAAGGTAGCTAGTATACCCGTACACTCACAGAGGCGGCGACCGTGCAGTACGAGCCGGACGAGGCGCTGAAGGCCAAGAAGCACGCCGACCTCACCGCGAACGTCTACCCGACGCTGCTCGCCAAGCTCGACGAGATCGTCAAGAAGAACAACGGACACCTCGCCGCGGGGAAGGTAGCTAGTATAGCCGTACACTCACAGAGGCGGCGACCGTGCAGTACGAGCCGGACGAGGCGCTGAAGGCCAAGAAGCACGCCGACCTCACCGCGAACGTCTACCCGACGCTGCTCGCCAAGCTCGACGAGATCGTCAAGAAGAACAACGGACACCTCGCCGCGGGGAAGGTAGCTAGTATAGCCGTACACTCACAGAGGCGGCGACCGTGCAGTACGAGCCGGACGAGGCGCTGAAGGCCAAGAAGCACGCCGACCTCACCGCGAACGTCTACCCGACGCTGCTCGCCAAGCTCGACGAGATCGTCAAGAAGAACAACGGACACCTCGCCGCGGGGAAGGTAGCTAGTATAGCCGTACACTCACAGAGGCGGCGACCGTGCAGTACGAGCCGGACGAGGCGCTGAAGGCCAAGAAGCACGCCGACCTCACCGCGAACGTCTACCCGACGCTGCTCGCCAAGCTCGACGAGATCGTCAAGAAGAACAACGGACACCTCGCCGCGGGGAAGGTAGCTAGTATAGCCGTACACTCACAGAGGCGGCGACCGTGCAGTACGAGCCGGACGAGGCGCTGAAGGCCAAGAAGCACGCCGACCTCACCGCGAACGTCTACCCGACGCTGCTCGCCAAGCTCGACGAGATCGTCAAGAAGAACAACGGACACCTCGCCGCGGGGAAGGTAGCTAGTATAGCCGTACACTCACAGAGGCGGCGACCGTGCAGTACGAGCCGGACGAGGCGCTGAAGGCCAAGAAGCACGCCGACCTCACCGCGAACGTCTACCCGACGCTGCTCGCCAAGCTCGACGAGATCATCAAGAAGAACAACGGACACCTCGCCGCGGGGAAGGTAGCTAGTATACCCGTACACTCACAGAGGCGGCGACCGTGCAGTACGAGCCGGACGAGGCGCTGAAGGCCAAGAAGCACGCCGACCTCACCGCGAAAGTCTACCCGACGCTGCTCGCCAAGCTCGACGAGATCGTCAAGAAGAACAACGGACACCTCGCCGCGGGGAAGGTAGCTAGTATACCCGTACACTCACAGAGGCGGCGACCGTGCAGTACGAGCCGGACGAGGCGCTGAAGGCCAAGAAGCACGCCGACCTCACCGCGAACGTCTACCCGACGCTGCTCGCCAAGCTCGACGAGATCGTCAAGAAGAACAACGGACACCTCGCCGCGGGGAAGGTAGCTAGTATACCCGTACACTCACAGAGGCGGCGACCGTGCAGTACGAGCCGGACGAGGCGCTGAAGGCCAAGAAGCACGCCGACCTCACCGCGAACGTCTACCCGACGCTGCTCGCCAAGCTCGACGAGATCGTCAAGAAGAACAACGGACACTTCGCCGCGGGGAAGGTAGCTAGTATAGCCGTACACTCACAGAGGCGGCGACCGTGCAGTACGAGCCGGACGAGGCGCTGAAGGCCAAGAAGCACGCCGACCTCACCGCGAACGTCTACCCGACGCTGCTCGCCAAGCTCGACGAGATCGTCAAGAAGAACAACGGACACCTCGCCGCGGGGAAGGTAGCTAGTATACCCGTACACTCACAGAGGCGGCGACCGTGCAGTACGAGCCGGACGAGGCGCTGAAGGCCAAGAAGCACGCCGACCTCACCGCGAACGTCTACCCGACGCTGCTCGCCAAGCTCGACGAGATCGTCAAGAAGAACAACGGACACCTCGCCGCGGGGAAGGTAGCTAGTATACCCGTACACTCACAGAGGCGGCGACCGTGCAGTACGAGCCGGACGAGGCGCTGAAGGCCAAGAAGCACGCCGACCTCACCGCGAACGTCTACCCGACGCTGCTCGCCAAGCTCGACGAGATCGTCAAGAAGAACAACGGACACCTCGCCGCGGGGAAGGTAGCTAGTATACCCGTACACTCACAGAGGCGGCGACCGTGCAGTACGAGCCGGACGAGGCGCTGAAGGCCAAGAAGCACGCCGACCTCACCGCGAACGTCTACCCGACGCTGCTCGCCAAGCTCGACGAGATCGTCAAGAAGAACAACGGACACCTCGCCGCGGGGAAGGTAGCTAGTATACCCGTACACTCACAGAGGCGGCGACCGTGCAGTACGAGCCGGACGAGGCGCTGAAGGCCAAGAAGCACGCCGACCTCACCGCGAACGTCTACCCGACGCTGCTCGCCAAGCTCGACGAGATCGTCAAGAAGAACAACGGACACCTCGCCGCGGGGAAGGTAGCTAGTATACCCGTACACTCAGGGAGATGGGCAACGTTTTGTATTAGGGTTATATAAAGTGATGTCGAAACTTATTCATCGATTTTCACTAATAATATACTGCTTTTTTTTACCGACTTCAAAAAAGGAGCAGGTTCTCTATTCGTCGGAATCTTTTTTTTTATGTATGTTCACCGATTACTCGAAGACGCGTAAACCGATTTGGAAAATTATTTTTTTGTTTGAAAGGGTATACTTCCCAGATGGTCCCATTTTTTTTTGGTCAGGATCTGATGAAATGAAATGAAATTCTTTATTTCACATAGGCTTAGATATAAGCTCTAATGAAATGTCGGGACTCTACCGCCACCGCCAGGTTCGGATTTTTTTTTTTAACATTTTTAATCGGACAGGCCGAAAATGGAAACCAATCGTGCAAACTCTTTTAAAAATCTAAAATTAAAAAAAAAACTTTAACAGAGCGAACGCATAACTCAAACTCATTTTTTAACAATCTTCCTTAAATTAATGTAAGTTCTAACTTCTAATTAATGACTTAATACTATTTCATAATCACTAAACTTAATCTTCTAAACATCTCATAATCAAACTTTAAAACAGTATATTTTCTCAAATCACACGTTCACGATTAAAAACAATAAACCTAATAAACAAAAGTAAAAACTGAGTAGTACATGAATTGTTACATAAATCATTGGTGGAATAAAAAATATAATTCAATATAGATGATGGGATCCTGGAGAAGTCGAGGGAACTCTTCAACTTTTATATGGATACTTGAAACAATTCGTACAATCATAGTCCTTCGTATTAATCGCCCGACTTCGAATTGGTGTACCTACATTGAAAAATTATTCATGATTATATTATAATTAACTTGTTCCAAAGCAAAAAAAAAAAACTAAAGTTTATTATTGAAGTTTTATCTCATCTGTTAGTTTTTACGGCATAATTATTATGTTTTCCGCTATATCAAAAATGAATTATGAAAAAAGAACACAACCTTGTAGTGTTACAGTACCCATACCTATACTGCAAGAATCCGACACACACTTGGTCGGGTTTTTAAACCTTTTTGTTACTTCCAGCTCACCTGGGCGGACTTCGTGTTTGCGGGCATGTTCGACTACTTGAAGGTGATGATGCAGACTCCTGACCTCGAGCAGAAGTACCCGAGCTTCAAGCAGCTCGTCGACAACGTGCTGTCTATCCCCAAGGTCAAGGCGTATGTCGACAAGGCACCTGAGACCACACTCTAAACTGCCGCATGTTAGGCCTCTTTCAGGTAGTCGCGGGGCGCGACGCGGTTTTTATCGCGCTTAACGGCCATAGCCCAAAGAAAATACGTAACAAAGTGTGGTTACATTTTTTTTTTGGAAAACGTTTCTTTTACTTAATAATCAGTTACATCTCATGGCAGAGCCCCGCGTCTCTCTGAAAGTTCCCTGAGTGCGTCATTGCATTTTTAATTTGATATAACAGTATGATATTGTATGGTATTTTAATTGATATTTTTATACTAATAAGATCCAATTCGAACCGAGCGAGTTATCTCAAACATCTGCTATAACAGTGCATAGGTTAAGATTATTTACAAGAGGAGAGATGGCTTTTTCAAGTTCACCCAGCGCCCTCATAGATTTTATGTGACGTGGCTCTTTCTCTTATAACCTGTTGAACAGGGGAATTAAAGTTCCCAGGAAATTTTGCACAAGAAATTTACATTATATGAGACCTTCGTATTTAATTTATAATTTCCTTTGTTGGGTAACAGCCTTTACAGTGGTAATAACATCGGCCAATGTAAAAAACCAATGATTTTATGTGTGTCATGATTCATCTTGCTTTTGATTATGACAGTGTCGTCTAAATGCATAATATCCAAGCATAATATTGTACCATCGCTATCGCTGTCGCTCCCGCTGTCGCCGCGCCCTCGCTATCGTGATGGTGCCGCCTAAAACATGCGAAAGACTTGCTTGGTTAGAGCTGGATCTAATTTACTTTTCATCACACTTGCTCGTATCATTCATCTTTTATATCGCTTTTATGCACACAATCCAAGATGTTTTGCTGCAAGCGTGATGACAAACGTTGTATGATACGCGTATGCATATTAATCATTACAGTCCAGGCCCCGGTCTCAAGTGTAATGACTGACTGCTTACTTGCATCATAATTGTACTATTAAATTACATGTTACATAGAATGTTAAAGTTATATGGTATTGTTGATACAGGTGCACATTTCAATATCATAAAAGTTTGCCTTATCACACAACTACAGAGTATTCAATATTATAAGTATTTTAGGAAGTACCTATTGAAAATAAATACAATTTAATTATATTGTGCTATTGTTTTATTTTCATACCTAATAAAATAAATACGAAGGTGGTTACTTGTTATACAAGGCAGTAGCCAGTTGTAGATCAGAGTGTCTTATTATGAATGCTCAGCAGCAAAGGATTCTAGGGCTGAGCATGCAGCGACTCAAAGAATAGAATCCTGAGCGAATCTGAAAAAATAAATAAATCTGTTAATGCAAGGCCACAATCGCAAAGTAAGTTTTATGCCCGATTGTCTTATTATGTAGCGAAAGATTCTAGGGTTGAAAATGCAGCTGAAGGTTAAAGGAATAGAATCCTGAGCGCATCTTAAAAAAGTATTTGTTATGCAAAGATGCAAAGTAGTTTTTGGACCGAGTGTCTTTTGAAGCGAATGATTCTAGAGTTGACCATGAGCGCAGCGAACGGTTCAAAGAAATCCTAAGCGAATCCTGAAAAATAAACGTAGGTAGGTACCTACTTGCGTAACATACCACGTTAATTCTTAAATCGCAGTGATTTTGGAGGAAATAATCCTTTTAATACGAGTACCTATACCTTAGCTTATCGTATTATCGTTAGCATCGAAATAAAAATATTTTCATCTCACCCGCTCGGAAAAGCGATCTTTAATGCCCGAAATGCGGGCGGGAAATGCTATAATATTCCCTAGGCTGCCAAAGCATTTTCATTTTTCCCACGGGAGACAAAGTAGTATGAAAATCCCTTCCGGCCCTAGGCTCGAAAGCATTTCCAAAGTCAAATTTGTTTGAGTTATCTGTGGTATAGCTCGTATAACGTGTCATGTCAATGTCAAATGTCAAAGCTGAAGACTTTTTTTTTTAATAACACGTCATACCTACAATCAGTATAACGAAGTTCGTTCGTTAAAGTTTGTATAGGTAAATTATTTTTTTTAATTTTACTTTTTCTTATAATATCAATTAAAGTAATAACTCTTAATTAGTTTTATTAATTATAAAAGAAATCTAATTAAATCCTTGATTTTTCCTCATTGTTTATGTATTTATTGTTAATATATTTATAAAATTTTATATTATCTACGGTTCTTAGAAATTGTTATTTCAGAACGCATTCAAAGTAAAAGTACAGAAAAAAAGTTTGTCAATTTTTTTTTCTGATCTAGTGTTACTTGTCTATGTTTTCAATCGTGATTAAATGCATATTAAATGCTAATATCTAATACTTTTTTTGGCTTTATTCATTATTTTTTTGTTTTAACTTTAAAATAATGATGATGATTGAAGGTGGTTTCAGTAAGTGAAATTATTCAGAGTTACTAAAAACAACATTTAACATAACTCGCAATGTCGATCTAAAGTGTTCTTCTGGTGATTTTCCTCGCTGTGGTGAGATGAAAAATTTTGTGTTACGTACGGGCGCAATTTTTTTTGGGTCTCGTGTCTTCGAATGCCTCGCTATGCTCAGGATTCTATTCTTTGAACCCCTCGCTGCGCTCAGGGTTCAACCCTAGAATCCTTCGCCGCTCAGCATTCAAATTTGACACTCGGCCCAAAAATCAACTTTGCGCCCTTGCATAACAAATAACTATTCGATGGTCGTAAGAAGATAATTTAATCTTTCAATTAACAATCAGTTGTTGAAGTGCGTGTGGTCGCCAATTGATATCATAATCAGCAAATCATCGTTACAATCAGTTTATTCACGTCTAACGTAAGTTTCCACCCACATTTTTGTTGGCCTGATCAACGTTGTCATTACAGAATTTTATGCTTTTTCTCAACTTATAGATAAATGGATGAAGGGGTAAAGAATCGAGGTGTGACCGTGCGTAAAGAGGTCCTTTTGCAATGAAGTCTTTCTCAAAAGAGGGATTAAATCAAAAATAGATTTTTTCGAGAGATTCTTTGCGACACCCAATTGTAATCCTCGTAGCTATTATAGCTATCTTTGCGCGTAGCGAACGCAGCGGAAGCTCCCAAAAAGAAACATTTTTTTCCGTTTTTGCAACATTTTTCATTGATAATAGCGTGGGTGAAACAAAAATATGGAGAGAGAGATGTCAGATGATGATTGAGGATTTCGAAGGCGGGTAATGAGCACAGTCAGGGTATTAAAGGTAGGTGGGGGTGCTCGACCAAATGTCACTGGAAACGTCATCCAATTGGCAGTTAACTGGAAAAAAATTCAAAATGGCGGCCATACGAATTTCGCCGATATCTCGGAAAGTATAAAAGATGGAAGAACGGTTTCTTGACAAGAGATGATCAGGACCCAAAGGTCTATGCGATGGTTAGAAAAAAATCCAACATGGAGGATTTTTTTTTCATAGAAAATGTATGGCAAATATTTTTTACAGGCGGAATGACAGCACGCGCCCTACTAGTAGCCTAAAAAAGGCTTTCTCGATAAATGGACTATCCAATACAAAAATTTAATTAAAAAAAATTTCAATTCGGACAAGCAGTTTCTGACATTAGCCTGTTCCAATTAAACTCAAACTGTTGTGCTGTTGCTATGTGATTTAAATAAAATAATTACTGTAATTACCAACGATTAATAAACTCTTATCTTTGTTTTCTCTGTGTATTGTGTGTACCAACAACATTATTATCTGTACCTACATAACTTATCTGAATTGCAGTTTGTGAAGTAGTTATAACAACATGATGCTAGCTAACTGTTCAAACAATAAATAAAATATTTGTGAGTACTTGTAGCTTGTAAAAGAGAGACTAAGACAAGTAAAAAATTAAAAAAATTAAAAACACGACTGCCGTGTTTGGTAGACTGACTTTTTCCAAAAAAAAAAACAGCCTATATTACTCGGAATGATGGAAGGATTCTAATGATAGGTACCGCATGTTTTTTTTAATTTATTTAGTAGCACAGCATATTACATTATATTGTTACTTAAAAAAAACCGGCCAAGTGCGAGGCGGACTCGCGCACCGAGGGTTCCATACCATAAAAGAAGTAAAACATTGAAAGAATCACTTTTGTTCATGAATTTACGAGTATAATTTACATGTAGGTACTTTTGTTGCCGAACCGCAAACGTAGGTAACTTTGTTTTTGGTGGTTTATTGTTATTATCAAAAAAAAGTATTAGGGAGTTGATTTTATTTTTCCTGTAAAATATACATTAATGTCTGCTAGTTATAGTACAAGGTTAGTAGAGAGTAGGCACGGCGGGTCACTTTTGGGATACAGGTGCTTCTTCGGATAGCTCTGTAGCCACAAAGGATACTGCCAGTGGGCCATTCCTCATGGAACCGGGCGGGTCGGCTGGGTTGCGGATAGCCGCTGCCCTACGGGCCCTGGACAAGAGGTCTGACCAGTGACACACCCAACACTGGCCAGGTTCCCTACACCCCCTTCCCATGATCCATGTACCTACGCCCATCCTATCCCTGGGGTTGGAGTGTGGGCTGCGGGACGGTCTACCGCCCCGCGGCTGGCACCCCAGGCCCCGTGAGCACCCTTCTCTTCCCACTCACCAACGTCCCCATCAATAGAACAAACACTACACACCACACCGACTTCTCTTTACGCTTGGCACCTCCCCCTGCCCTGGGGACGGGGGGGGAGCTGAGCATAGAGAAGTCAAAATCACATACAGATACACACATATACATTACTAACACCCCAGTCCAAGGTGTCATACGTACCGTGCCGATGGACCCGTGGCTGAGGGGGTATTCTCAGTCTCAAACGGTGTCTCCTCGAAACCAGGGCGCATCGGGGAGTATTTAGCCCTTCAGGCTTCAAGCGGGGCTCTGAAGTCTGTGACCGTTTAGTTCCCTAGCTACTCGTGGGATTTGTATGGATATAAACGACATATTAAACCTTAACATTACACCATCCACTTCGGATGGACCTAAACAGGAGCGGAGGAGTTCAATTGACTCCGCAACACCTGGTACCCTGCAGGCACAGAGGACATTAGTTGACTCTGCCATACCTGCAGCTAGCACTGCCGCTGATATCCCTATGGGTGACGTAGGTCCCAGTAACTCCGGAGCCCAGAAGGACTCAGCAACAGAGCTGGATAAAAAACTAGCATTATACGCCACGCCAGGATACAGAAGACTGAGTGGCGCTGGTAGGAAACGCTTTTGGAAGCTACTGGGAAGCGGCCTAAGCCCTGACGAGGCCCTCTCCCAGGCAGGCAAAACTTGCTCGGCTCAGCCGGCCGGTCGCAAAAACCTGAAAAGGGCCAGACCGGACGACACGTCCCCAAGGGACAAGCCGAGCAAGGTTCCAAGGACGTCCACATCACCTGGTGAGCGCGGTCCTAACCCACCCCACAGCTATAGAGATATAGCTGGTGCAACACGGGTTGGCATTCGTAATGCCACACCCATAACAGAGGCTCAAATGCGTCTGGTGCACGACACACTAATCGAAACACTCTTCCTCAGGGGGGAGAGCCTCGACAACAGGGGTGGTGGACCAAAATTTCTTGGTGTCACCCACAAGCAATGGCGGATTAACCTAAAGGCAAACTAGGCAAGTGCCTAGGGGCGCGAGGTGACAAAGGGGCGCGCGCGGCGCGGCCCTTAGGTACATCACGAACGCGCGCGCGCGCGCGATCATGTAGAGTTGGATCGGTGAGAGTTTGCGTTTCGGAAATCTTCGTGTCTATGCAAAAACATTGAATACTATATTTATATTGTATTATGATAAAACAAAACGCACTTTTTCAATTCTAATCGAAATACATTTACAAGGGCGGCGGGCTCCGCATTCATATGTTCCCCCGGCGAGCGCGGGGCCCCGGGGCGGGAGTCCCGCTCGCGTTGTTATGGTTGTGCCATTGTCGTCAGTGACCAGGCGGTGCAAACTCTCATACAAGTAACTGAATACCTAAGGGGGCAAAAATTGCCATTGCTGAAACTTTAAATAAAATTGTATATTTTTTTAGTATGGCAAGTATGCAGTTGCTTTAAACTTCTTATTTTTTAGGGTTCCGTACCAAAATGGTAAAAATGGGACCTTTATGGTGAGACTTTCTCCGTCCGCCCGTCCGTCCGTCCGTCCGTCCGTCTGTCACACTCGATTATTTCAGTAACTACTAAAGATATAAACCTGAAATTTGGAATAGTTATAGATAACTGTGGCGCGCCATCATTGCAATCATAAAAAATTTAAAAAGAGGGGAAAACCGGGTTTTCAAAATTTCTAAATGAGAAAACAATATTGAGTAGGGTATCATATGAAAGGGCGTTACTTGTGTATTCTAAAACCGATTTTTATTTATTTTTATGCCTGATAGTTTTTGATTAATTGGGCAAACTGTTGAAAAAAATACCATTCCCCCCCTTATGTCCGAAGTTTACCAATCGAAAAATCTGAAATAATTATGATCATTAAGAGTTAACGTATATTTTGCAGGAAAAATAAAGTCAACTCCGTAAATTTTATACTTTTTTGATAATAACAATAAACCGCCAAAAACAAAGTTTGGTTTACGGTTCGCCAACAAAAGTACCTACATGTAAATTATACTCGAAAATTCATGAACTATAATGATTCTTTCAATGTTTTACTTTTTTATAGTGTGGAACCCTCGGTGCGTGAGTCCGACTCGCACTTGGCTGGTTTTTTTTTATATAAGTTACACTTAACTAATAAGTTAGATAATATTAAGTTTCGTGATCAGATTCAAGAAATTGGCAAATTAACTTTTTTTTATTTTTATATAATCATGTTATTATTATTATTATATTATCTGTGGTTTTCAGTTTTATGCAGTGTTGCCAGAACCTTGCAGAGGTCCTTTTTTACCTTTTATGTGATTTTTCGTATCTTAAAGAATTCATTCTTAATTTTTTTATACAACCAAGTTAAAATGGAACCCAAAGTCCCAAACCAACAAACAATTTGTCAATTTATAAATGAAAAGTGTATCAAAATTAACGCTACCAACGGGATTCGAACCCGTGACCACAACCTAGGTAGGTGGTGGTCACTAGGTGACGTAGGTGGTGGTCACGGGTTCGAATCCCGTTGGTAGCGTTAATTTTGATACACTTTTCATTTATAAAATTATACCTAGTGTGTGAAGCACTATAACAATAAAGTAATTTGTCATTTTACTGCAATTCATAAATCACATCAACTACCAGCCTGGTAGTTGATGTGATGTTACCTGGTAGTACCAGGTAACAGTCCACCGGGCTTAATAAGCCCGAATGTCACTTTCGTTGTTCGCATAGTTAGGTTAAGCTATCCCTACCAATATTATTTGGAGTGACCGAAACCGCCTCTTTTTTAATATAGAAAAGTGTCAAATAATGTTCTTCACTCGGTCGAGATAGTATAATCACCAACTATAGTAAACACTAACTTGTAGCTACCAGCTATGCAATGAGACGATTCCTCGTGCTTTCGAAGTTAGTAAACTTTTTGATATGGCTGCTAGGGGGCGCCCATGAGGTGCTTGCCTAGGGCGCTCTCTACATTTAATCCGCCTCTGCCCACAAGACAGGCTGGATACTCGTAACCTGTGAGAACCAGAGCAGCAAAGACTGGCTTGTGGGTGAAATCTCAAAATGTAAGCCGTGGCCTGAGGCAAACCTTTCAATAATGGAAGACAGTGAATTGCCCAGGCCGGTAATTGCAACGGTCCTGATTCCGATATCTGAGGTGTCGTCCGTCTCTAGGGCGCTAAATTTAATCAGATATCAGAATGAGGGCCTTTACCCGGAGCACTGGAGAGTTCTCCATGAAAAGGCCGATGAGACGGGCACTATTGTGGCCCTCTCTCTAGATGAGGCATCAGTGGAGACTCTCAGGGCTACTGATTTCCGTGTAACCCTAGGATTCAGGAAGATCATCTTCAGAATTAGGGGGGAAAAACAAACCCCTACTTAAGGGGCAACCGCGGCACAATCCAGCAACATAACTGCGATTCCTGGGCCGAGCGGTCTAGGGGGTGCGTCGTCTGGCTCTAATACCAGTATGGATGCGGTCCCTGGGCCGAGCGGGCTGGGAAGCAGGGTAGCTGGATACTCGGGGGTGGTGGCTGCGCCTGTCCCGAGCGGTCAGGAGGGGGGAGCAGCTGGCTCTGATACCAGCAGCGTAACTCCCACTTCCGGTCCGAGCGGGCAGGCGTGCTCGTCCGCCGCGCCGAAAGGTGCTGCGGTTCGCCCCGGAAAGAAGACAGACAGGAGGTCGGGCGGGCCTCCTCCCGGTAGAGGACTACAATTCTCGTTAACGGGAGGCGACCATAACCGACCCCCACCTGTCAAGGGGGGAAAAAAGGGGAAGAAGAAATAATGGCGGACCAAGGGGGGACGGCGAGGGTTCTGCAGGCAAATCTCCACCATGCTGCCGCAGCGGCCGCGATTGTGGAGAAGTGTCTTGTAGAAGGCAAATACAACCTCGCTCTCATTCAAGAACCCTGGGTCTCCGATTCAAAGATTCTAGGCCTAAATACTGGGGGTAAGTTATTATCCAATAGTAACAGTTGTAGGCCTAGAGCATGTATAGTGTTTGGCAAAAACATTAACTTTCTGCCTGTTCCAGAGCTATGTACTGATGATCTGGTAGCGGCCTATGTTAACATCAACGGGTGGGGGGGACGTAAAGTCATTTTCTGCTCAGCGTACCTACCCGGTGATGAAGCAAATCCAGCGGCACAACTACTTCCGGTGGTGGAGTACTCCCGGAAGCACAACGCGGAGCTATTGGTGGGATGCGATGCAAATGCCCATCATGTAACCTGGGGGAGCAGTGACATCAACGATAGAGGTGAGCGTCTTTATGATTTTCTCCTTGCCAACTGCTTCCAGCTCTTAAACACAGGCAACACACCGACCTTCGTTACAAGAGCAAGACAGGAAGTCCTAGACATAACTTTTGCAACCACCAATTTGGCCAGGTACATTGAAAACTGGGAGGTTAGCAACGAGATTTCTATGTCAGACCACAGACACATAAGTTTCGGCTTAAGGTCTTCTCACAACATAGAAACCTTTACCTACAGGGACCCTAGATGCACCTCTTGGGATGAGTATCACAACAATCTCAAGAGCAATTTAGAGTTAGTCCCTAAAAGTATAAGATCTCTCGAGTGTCTTGACTTTGCGGTGGAGGCTGTCACCAGAGGAACTGTAAGTGCTTTTGAGGACAGCTGTCCGCTCAAAGTGAAGACCACGAAGCAGGGAACTCCGTGGTGGAACTCGAGGCTAAAAAGACTTAGAGACAAAACACGGAAACTATTCAATAGAGCCAAAGTCACCAAGGAATGGGACAACTATAGGAAGGCTCTTACTGAATACAGCAAGGAGATTAGGAAGGCTAAGCGAGCCTCATGGAAGAGATTCTGTGAAGAAATTAACAACCTGCCTCAAGGCGCTAGACTTCACAGAACGCTAGCTAAAGCCAAACCCAATCAACTTGGGCTCCTAAAGAATCCGGATGGCTCTTTCACATCAAATGAGAAAGAAACCTTAGAACTATTAGCCAAGACCCACTTTCCAGGAGCGGTCACTAACAACGCTGGAAGCAACGTGGCAACCTCTCCACGCCGCCCTAAACAGGAGGATTGGAAAAGGGCCGCCGTAGTCTTCAGACCTGGTATAGTGGGGTGGGCTATCAGTTCTTTCAACCCAAATAAAACATGTGGTATTGACGGTATTACTCCTCTTCTCCTGCAGAGAGGAGCCCCGCTGCTGATACCACACCTGGTCAGGATCTTTCGGGCTAGTTACGCCTGGGGATACATACCAGAACAGTGGACCAAGGTCAAGGTCATCTTTAAACCAAAAGCCGGGAAAAAGGACTACGCTTTGCCGAAGTCCTTTAGACCCATAAGCCTTTCATCGTTTCTTCTCAAAACGATGGAAAAGGTGCTTGACTGGTATATAAGGGATGTGTTTCTCATCGAGAGACCCATACACATCACCCAGCACGCCTACTGCAAAGGCAGGTCCACAGAAACTGCCCTGCTCAGCTTGGTTGACAGGATTGAAAAGGCGCTGGAAGACAAAGAAATTGCACTCTCTGCTTTCCTGGACATCGAGGGAGCATTCGACAATACTCCAATCCGCACTCTGGTGGGCGGTCTAGCCAACAAGCAGGCCGATGGGACAACCATCAGGTGGGTGGAGGCGATGCTCTCTAATAGGAAAGCCAACATTGAATTAAACAAATTCTCTATTGAGGTGCTCACCACGAGGGGCTGTCCGCAGGGGGGGGTACTGTCACCACTTCTGTGGACACTCGCAGTGGATGATTTACTGTATAAGATGGCTGACTTGCGCATTGATACTCAGGGATATGCTGATGACCTGGTTATTACTGTGCGGGGTAAATGTCAGGATACCCTCTCCCATGTTATGCAGCGAGCGCTCAACACTGTTGAAAAATGGTGTACAGAGAATGAACTCACAGTAAACGCTGACAAAACTGTGTTAATCCCGTTCACAAGGAAACGAAAGCTGGATAAGCTACGTTCTCCAAAACTGAACAACATCAGCATACCGTTCTCGACCGAGGTCAAATACCTGGGGGTAACTATTGACCAGAAGCTGACCTGGAATCCTCACGTGGACGGTGTGCTTCAAAAAGCAAAGATGGCATTGGGCATTTGCAGTCGGCTAGCAGGTAGCCGGTTCCGGTTGTCAAACAGTGAACATTACTTACGTCGTTACTGAGTGAAAATCATACGGAAAATTATAAACACTGCACACATATTAACAAAAGTGCACTCCGTATACTCATGAAGATACAGAACGTTGAAAAAAATAAAGGTTTATAGGAATTACAAGCGAAAACGCAAGATATATTCAACACCAAAACTGCAAGCAAAGGTCAGTAAATGTCAAACAAAATTACAATTCAAAATTCGAATCTTAATTCTGACATTTGACATTGAAGGATGACATTCTGACAACATCCAACTTGACAGTCTCAGACAAACGACCATAGACAGTTCTTTTAATCTATTCGCCGATGATTCGCCCCTTTTGGGACAGGCAAAGATCGAAGACTATACAGCCTATTCATACCTATGTGCCGAATACAACCATAGACATTTTGATCTTGAATAACGTTTCATTTCACCCAAAGTATGGAAAGTCAAATGGAAATATTTTTTGAGAAAATAAAACTTGAAATGGAAAAACAGACCAATACTATAACTAACAACTTAATGGCAACTATGGATAGTAAACTTTCTCCACTAGTAGAGGAAAATTTAAAAATGAAATCCACTATAGAAAAACTTCAAAAGAAGGTAGATTTTCTTGAAAATGAGAGGAGAAAAAATAATTTGGTGGTATATGGGCTCAAGGAAGAAGAAAGGTCAGTGCAGGAACTACTTTCAGCGTTTAAAAATATTATAAAAGATGAACTTAATATCGAAATATATGACCAAGAAATTACAAAAATTCACCGCTTGGGGCGTACGAAAGGGAATTCACCCAGACCATTACTTATATCTTTTGGAAACCATTGGAAGCGATTGGAAATCTTGAAAAACAAGAAAAAATTTAAAACCATATCAATTTCTGAAGATTTTTCAAAAGATATATTAGAAAAAAGGAAGGCGCTAAAAGGTGAATTGATCAAGGAGAGGGAGAAAGGAAATTACGCTTATATCAAAGGTGGCACACTTATTGTTAAAAGCAATACAAATACTGAAAAGCGCAAAAGAGAGAACACAGTTTCGCCGATCGACCCAAAAGATAAAAATGACACGGAAACTACCACGCCTCAGACAAAATTTAGTAGAGTGAACGCGTTCGATCTAATGAGGCAAATGTCAACTCCTAATGCAAGAAAGAATACCTTTTAGCAACTATCAGTCGGTAACCGGAAGAACATTAATATACATTTATCACAAAAAGAAACAACAGAAATAAAACAATTCCCCAAGCCGGCTGGTCCCCGTGGGGAAAAGGACTACCACCCTTCAATTCCTTCATGTAAACCATCAAAACCATCAGGTAAATCAAAAAGAAGCAATATAATATACGTAGCTACACTAAATGCGCTGACGCTTAGAACTTCCGAACACTTATTGGAGTTTGAAAAAGCGTTGGAGGAGATCAATTGGGATATAGTCGGTCTTAGTGAAATAAGAAGACAAGGCGACGAAATCGAGGAATATGATAATTATATACTATATTACAAAGGCGAAAAACAAGGAATGTACGGTGTAGGTTTTATAGTAAGAAAATCGCTTAAACAAAATATAGAAAGTTTTTACGGAATATCTGATCGTGTGGCTGTACTAAATATCAAAATACCGGGCTATGATAAATCTTGGACTATAGTACAGGTTTACGCTCCCACAGAGTCTTCAAACGATAGCACTAAAGACCAGTTTTATGAAGAGCTCAACTATGCACTGCAAGATGCTTACAAAAATCTAATCGTCATGGGAGACTTTAATAGCCAAATAGGAAAAAGAAAATCAGGGGAAGAAAATGTAATTGGTGACTACAGCATAGGAAAGAGAAACAAAAACGGTCAACGTCTTATAAGTTTCAGTCAAGAAAACCAATTAACTATCATGAATACGGTATACAAGAAAAAACTTAAAAAACGGTGGACGTGGATTTCGCCATGTGGAAACTATAAAAACGAGATAGATTACATACTTACTAACAAACCGAAAAACTTTACTAACACCGAAATCATAAGCGTTAATTATAATACAAACCATCGTATGGTAAGAGGAACAATATATGGCCAGCAACCAAAGCAAGGACGAAAAAATATAAGAAAACCAACACAAATAATTGAATTACCGATACCCGAAGATAAGTTAGAGAAATTAAAAACAGCCTTGACTGAAATACAATACCAAAATTCTGTCCAAGCTAAATATGATAAGCTCGAAAGCGAGTTACAGAATATAAGTAAAGAAATATCACGTTTAAGTACAGACAAAGATAAATTAGGACTCAAAGCTAGATTACTAATAGAGGAACGAAAAAATATGTTAATTGACAAGAAAAACAATCATAAAGAAATAACATGTATAAGCAAAAAAATACAAAAAGAAATAAGAGATCACAGAAGGAGCACCAGGATGAAAACACTTGAATATCATGTAGGAAAAACAGGAGGAGTGAAAAAAGGTCTAAAAGAACTAAGAGAAAAACTAAATTGGATACCAAATGTTGTGGATAAGAGACAAAGAACAACTACAGAGAGATCACAAATAATGAAAATAGCAACCAAATACTACCATGATTTATATTCGGATGAAAATGACACCAACCAACTTTTGAATATCGAATCCCTAGAAACGATTAGTGATGAAACCGTTCCTGAAATATTAGAGAGCGAAGTAAGATATGCCATCACAACACAAAAAAGGGACAAAGCTCCTGGCGAAGACGGTATAAAAAATGAAATATTACAAGGTACCGTAGAAGTCATTATAAAAGTTCTAGTTGACCTTTTTAACCTAATCTTAGACAGTGAAACTTTACCTGTACAATGGACTCAATCAACCATCATTCTCTTACACAAAAAAGGAGACAAATCACAAATCGAAAACTACAGACCTATCAGCCTTATGACAAATCTTTACAAAATATTCGCCAAAGTTATTTTAAAGAGAATATCATTAGTTCTTGACGAAAATCAACCTAGAGAACAAGCTGGATTCCGCAGCAATTTCTCGACGGTAGACCATATACATGTCGTCAAGCAACTACTTGAGAAATGTCAAGAATATAACATTAACTATTATCTAGGATTCGTTGATTATAATAAAGCATTTGATTCCATAAAACACCAAGCAATTTGGGATACTCTCAAAAAACAAGGCGTGCATGAAAAGTATGTAAACATAATAAGAAACATCTACAAAAACAGCATGTCAAGGGTACGTCTGGAAAGTACAGGAGAATGGTTTAATATCAAAAAGGGCGTTAGGCAAGGTGACCCATTATCGCCTAAAATTTTTGCTGCCGTACTAGAGAATATCTTCCAAAACCTATATTGGGAATCAATGGGAATCAATATAAATGGCGTCAAATTAAACCATCTAAGATTCGCTGATGACCTAGTCATTTTTGCTCAGGAAGCAAAAACATTAGAAAAAATGCTACAACAACTAGATCTCGAGAGTAAAAAGGCAGGACTTACCATGAACACCTTAAAAACAAAGATTATGACTAATGCAAAGAAGGAAACAATATATGTTAACAACTTAGAAATAGGGTATGTAGAAGAATACGTCTACCTTGGTCAGATTATTTCACCAAAAGAGCAAACAAACAAAGAAATTGACAGGAGAGTGTGTAACACTTGGAAAAGATTTTGGGCGCTGAAAGAGATTATGAAAAACAAAGACATCCCCATGACAGTCAAGACGAAGTTACATGATACCTGTATACTGCCATGCATGATCTATGGTTGTCAGACATGGGCTCTGACCAAGAAAAATATGGAAAAACTTGAAACATGTCAACATGGTTTAGAAAGAAGTATCTTACATATCAAGAGGAGAGACAGACATAGACTAACCACTATTAGAGCAAAAACTAAGATATCGGATGTCAAAAAGAAAATAAGAGAACAGAAATGGAGATGGGCTGGGCACATGGTTAGAAACAAAATGCAAAAATGGACGAATGATATCACTGAATGGTACCCAAGACAAGGAAAACGAAAAAGAGGACGACAATTCCTTAGATGGGAAGACGACATCAAGTCAATCGCAGGCACTACGTGGCAAAGGTTGGCCAGGGACAGGAAACTCTGGAAGGAAATGGAGGAGGCCTATGTCGAAGGACACACTGAGGCAAAGAAAACGGTTACCGACTCTCTAACATAATATTTATCACTATTTGAATATTATGCGTAAGTTTTAGTTTTTAGGAGAATCTATTTAACTTAGTTTATACAGATCGTGTAAAAACCTCAGTAAATAAAGGCTTATTTTATTTATTTTTTTTATTTTATTTTAGCAGGTAGCAGATGGGGCATGAAGCCCAAGATAACCTTCTGGCTCTACACAGCCATTGTAAGGCCGATAGTTTGTTATGCCTCGGTGGTCTGGTGTAATAAAGCGACGCAAATAACAACCCAAAATAAACTAGGCAGCCTACAGCGTACGGCCTGTCTACTCATAACAGGAGCCATGGGCACCTCTCCTGGAGCAGCCCTGGAAGCTATCCTAAATCTTACTCCCCTCCATCTTCACATAAAGAAGGAGGCGCGAGCTAGCATGTACAGGCTGACCAGTCAGGGAAAGGTGAGCTGGCTCTCTCAAGCCCTGAGGAACATGCAGAACTCAATACTTGAGGTTCCTGTCTTAGGGATGCCTACGGATGCAATGCCCCTAAAACTTGACTTCAAAAAATTCTACTTGGTGGAGATTCCCAGTAGAGATGACTGGCTTGAAAACCGGGTCTCTTGGAAACCGGGCAGCCTTAAATGGTACACTGACGGCTCCAAGTCAGGCAAAGAAGTAGGATGTGGAATCTATGGAGAGACAACCAAGGTAAAATTATATCGCAACCTGGGTGCTCATGCCTCCATATTCCAGGCAGAAGTTTTCGCCATAATAGACTGTGCTGAAACTTGTCTGCAAAGAGACTACAAAAACAAAACTATATACATCCACTCGGATAGCCAAGCGGCTCTCTCGGCCTTGTCTTCTGAGAAACTTAACTCAAAGCTGGTCGAAAACTGCAGGAAATCGCTGAATGCCCTGGCCGCAAGTAACAGGGTCATTCTAAGGTGGGTTCCCAGTCATACAGGGATCATCGGCAACGAGAAAGCTGATGAACTTGCAAAAACAGGCGCAAAGGGGAAGCAGATAGGCCCTGAACCTGTCTGCGACATACCCAAATGCCTGGCGCAATTAACCCTGATGATTGAATGTCGGTTTAATCTAGCCTCGCGCTGGCATAAACTAACAGGTATGGACCATTCAAGGGCACTAATAAAACCCTTCAATGGAAAATCAGCCTCTGAGGCCCTAGCACTCAACAGGAAAAAACTGTGCATCTTAGTAAGGGCGCTTACAGGGCACTGTGGACTCAATCGACACATGTATAACCTGAATCTAACGGATACAGACATGTGCAGACTCTGCAATGAGGCGGCGGAAACGCCACTGCACATAATCTGCTCCTGCCCAGCTCTGATGCATAAACGTAGCATCATTCTGGGGAAGCACATACTAAACTCTAATGATGCTAAACTTCTTTCAGCCAAGAAGCTGCTGCTGTTCCTGGCGGCAAATACTATTGGCTGGGAGCTTTAATTGGCGGCGTCACAATAGATCGAGGACGGTCAAAGTGACAACCACAACTACCGCCGAAACTGGAAGATAGTAGAAGAGTAGTTGATGCTAGGTTTGTAGAGATTGGGAGATTGGCTTCATTTTACCTACTACATATTCTTCTGTCGGTGTCGTAGGTAACCTATACCTATTGGAATAATTCATTGTACGTGGGTAGGTACCTACAGCGTGTGACAATAGTACCTAATTGTCTATCAAGGCCATCTGCATCTTGCTTTGTGAACTAACCGATTGTAGTGATTTTTTTAAAGTGAAAACTTCTTTAAGCATTTTTTGAGATGGGTAAATACCATTGAACTCGCGAAACGGTTACCGTTACCGACACCTACACATTTTTTGATATGGAGAAAAAACCAATGAACTCGTAATATTACCTATACCTACCGTTGCCATTACCGACAAGCAGAGCCGCGGGAAACAGATTTCAAAAAAAAAGAAATGAACGATCAAGAGTACCTACAACCAAACAAACGATCAAGTTTCGATCGGGTTCGATTCCCGCCACGGGCCCACTTTGGAATTTTATAATTTCTAAATTGGCAGGTAGGTATGACGCACCGCCAAGCGATTTAGCGTTCCGGTGCGATGCTGTGTAGAAACCGTTGGGATGAGTTTACTTACCCCTTCCAAGTTAGTACCTACGTTAATATCTTCGGCTGCATCATCACTTACCATCGAGATCGCAGGCAAGTAATAACTTCTATTGGGTACAAAAAACAAATGCGGTATAGTTTGTCAAAAAAGTCATGAAATTAATTCACGAAAAAAACATTTTTTCCCTGCCTTATATGAGGACTGATTAAAAAGTTTGTTCGTTAAGAATGTTGAAAAGAACTATGTATTGTTTTTGAATATTTAATTATCCACTAAAAATAAACTTTATTCTGACTTTTATAATTATTTTTTTTTTCATGACTTTTTTGACAGACTATACCTCAAGGCTCAATCTACTGACCACATTATGGTACCTCAAGGGATCAGCGTTGGCAGACGTCCCATTTTGGCGGGACGTTCCAATTTTTGAATATCAAAATTTTTACCTATTATTCCGATGTATAAAACTTTTTTATTTTAATTTCTGTTTTATTTATTCAGAAGACGAAAATATATTCAATGTGGGAATCAACGGTCTTGAGTGAACGGAACGGTCCGAGTTTCAGGTTTCCATCAGTTTTTATTGAAATTTTGGAGAAATAGGTCCGACTGCCGTGATATGCAGATTGTATCCAATTACATAATATTATGGAATAACATCCGTTGTGGAGGTATCCTGTGGTGACACTGATATATTATCTGCAGCAACCAAGATATTTTTTATTTTTTTTTCTATACTGAATCGTCACTTACCAGTAATAATCAGGACATAACTGATAACACACATCGCATTCTAGCCCCAAAAGTAAGCATTTAGCCTGTGTATGGGTATGCACTACTAGCTATAGCTGATAATTATACATAAAGTAGGTATTTATTTAAAAAAAAAAAAACACCCAGACACTTGAACACAAACATCTTCAAGCTGTGGGAATCAAACCCACGACCTCCGACGCAGTCGGCAAAATCGCTACCTGAAACTTACTAAAAAATCTAAACGCATTATAATGGGTTGGAATGGTGGATTTCTTGTAACTAAGTAATCCCGCTAAACCTTATGAATGTAATGCCGTACTTTAATTATAGACAACAAGCCTTATAATAAGGCATTAAGTAATGGTCCCAAAAAAAATTGCTCAAAAGCATCTTTCTTTGCAAAAAGCATCTCAACAAATTGCTGGGAAGTGAAAGCGAAACTTACTAATGCGCGGTCTTACTTTGGTTTTTTAACTTTACGTTTCATATGACTTTTATATAAACCAATAGGACAATAAAACTTATCATTAGCTTATTCTAATTACTTACTATACAAATCTCGCCCGCGTGCAATGGTGCCAATAATACTGGCTGCATTTCATTGCATTTTTAGCTTTGCTGATACGTTGCGCAAAAAATGAGCCAGCCCTTCTGTCACCAGTTGAGGTTATTGACTCAGACTATAGCTCTTGACCGCAGGGAAAGCTCTCGAAGGAATTTTTTCGCACTATGACTCCATGACTCCATGACATCAGCGCCCGACCCCGTTCCCAGGGAACCAGCGTCAATCCATCAGGACTCAGGTCTTAAACCAATAGGATTAGAAATATAAAGTGTGCATCGTTTGTTGTTTGATATCAAGTACCAACGCATTGATCAATGCATTTATTCAAGGGCAGAGTGGCGCGCGCAAGCAGGCGATTCACGTAATGCGTCGGCTAAAGGTCGTGAAGTGAAATCGCAGGCTTCAAGCCGGAAGGGCAGCAATACCCTTACTTTTCAGAAGACAAAGGTAACTTAAAGGCGTAGAAGCCGTATTTAAGCTATCTTTATGGAAGTTTTGTTTAAAAACTATAAAGACAATTAGTTTTAAATTTAAACGTCATGTATTTTGGGTCTTTAATCTAAAATCGTTGAGAAGCAGAAACACGATTGGATAAAATTTTCTCCATAGAAAGTTCTCCCAAAAGTTGCTCCATAATTTCAGTTTTTCTCAGTTTTATCGGAAACTACAATGGATGTAATTGTAATTTTAGTTTTAATGTATTGGTAATAATAATATCTAAAAACGTTGAGAAACAGATTTTTGATAACTGGCTTAGTTTTTGAGTAATTAGGTAATAAGTCGTTTTTCTGGTATATTCTTCCGCGACGCTGCATGTCGCACCCATCAACGTATCCGTGAGAGTGACAAAGACAAAACTAAACTCAATAAATCCCCTTCATAATGGATCTCTTTAACTGAAAATTTGCATACGTCTCATGAGACGCACGTCGCACATGTCAATAGACACGTGCAAATAATTTCAGTTGAAAAGATCCATTGAAAAGTTTTTTTGTCTACTGAATACATACAACTGTAGGTACACTCTGAACCGATGACTTTAATTTTTCAGTGTTAATTTTTAATTTTATTTCTTGATTCACATCACTCAGCGTGTGAAAACGATAAGTGAATAGCACCTCTTCTGCTGGTCACGTCAACACTCGACAGCTGCCTGTTTGAGTTGCAAACTAACATTCGATATACAGCATTGTTATATCCACAGGGTTATAGCGTTATAGTATCTGTATCTATCTTATTACATTACTACTTCCCCATTTTATTAATGTTACAAACTTTTTCTGTCTGTCTTTATTTAAATGATACAAGTGCGAGTCGGGCTATCGCACTGAGGGTTCCGTACTATCAAGACCAATTCCAATCAAAGCACCTCTGCATACTAAATACAAAACGAGCAAAATCACGTTTTCCCCCTTAAATATTTTTTTTATTTAATTTGACTATTTATTTTTATAAATTGTATACGTAATTAACACTTGAAGCTTCTATACATTTTACCGTTATTAATATCGAGTAAAACCAAGCAAATTTTTTATTTTAATTAAACTTTATATTTTTAAATTGAATACATTATAATAAATATGTGAACTGTGAACATTTGAAGCGTCTATTTTACAAACAAAATAATCAAGTTTGTGGTATGGGAGCCCTCTTAAATATTTGTTTTATTTTATTTTTTAGGGTTCCATACCAAAATGGTAAAAATGGTAAAAATAACCCGTATGGTGAGACATTCTCCGTCCGTCCGTCCGTCCTTCTGTCTGTCACACTCGATTATTTCAGTGACTATTAAAGCTATCGATCTGAATTTTGGAATAATTGTAGGTAATTGTGGCGCGCCGCCATTGCAATCATAAAAATTGAAAATCTTTTTTATTTTTATTTAAAAAGGGGAGAAAACCGGGTCGTGGAATATTCAAAATGAGATAAAAATATTGATTGGGGTATCATATAAAAGGGCGTTACTTGTATATTCTAAAACCAATTTTTATTTACTTTTAGGCCTGATAGTTTTTGATTTATTGGGCAAACTGTCGAAAAAAATACCGCCCCCCCCCTTTATCTCGGAGGGTTACCAATCGAAAAATCTGAAATAATTATGATCAATAGGAGTTAAATATCTGGTTGACCGAGCTTCGCTCGGTAGTTTAACTACTGGATAATAGATGGCAGCAGAAGTGCTTCGCTCGGTAGTTTAACTACTGGTAGTTTAACTACTGGCTAATAGATGGCAGCAGAAGTCATATTTTTATTATTTTTTTATTGGTAAATTCGACATTTTATAAAAATGAATCCTAGCTAGATCGAATTATCGCCCCCAAAACCCCCTGTATACTAAATTTCATGAAAATCGTTGGAGCCATTGCCGAGATCCAGATTAAATATAGAAATATATATACAAGAATTGCTCGTTTAAAGGTATAGGATATATATTTTACAGGAAAAATAAAATCAACTCACTAAAGAATATACTTTTGTTGATAATAACAATAAACCGCCAAGAACAAAGTTAGGTTTGCGGTTCGCCAACAAAAGTACCTATTTCCAAATTATACTCGTAAATTCAAGGGACAAAAGTGATTGTTTTAATGTTTTACTTCTTTGATAGTATGGAACCCTCGGTGCGCGAGTCCGACTCGCACTTGGCCGGTTTTTTTAGTAAGTAAGTGTTTGTTGTTATAGCGACAACCGAAATACGAGATCATCTTTGAAAATTTCAAGTCTGTAGCTATCACGGTTCAAGAGATAGATAGATAGATAGATAGATAGATAGATAAACTCTTTATTACACACCACAGAATAAAAATATAAAAAAAGAAATAAATAAATTAAATACAAACAAACTTACACATACAATTTGGCGGCCTTATCGCTACATAGCGATTTCTACCAGGCAACCAATAATGTGAAGGAATATTTGAAACTGGAAACGCGGTTGTTGGTGCCAGAATAAATAAATACAATAAACTACTTACAATATAGATACCTGGTGACAGACGTTTTGATGGGTACGGATACCGGAACCCTAAAATCATATAAGAATGCGCGGAGCCTCTTGACCAATTTATTTAGCGATCATTTTCATACATTTTTGGATTTCATTACATTTCCATCTTTTTAGCGTAGGTAATATAGCTAAATGCCATAGATGCGAATGCCAGCTCTACCCGGTTGCATCGAAGCTGACATTCCCATCGCACCGTGAGAGCAGTGTTAAAAGTCATCTGAGAGTGAGGCAATAGAGAGCGCACCTGAGTAATATCTCCCGCGTACCTACTTTGTACATCTGTGAAGATTATCCACCGTAGCCGAAATCGTTCCGGCGAGGATATATTATTACGGTAACCTAAGTATATCTGTGCTGTTTTTTGGTGTTTTCACACAGGTTGAATTTGCTCAAGGCTGAACCGCGGGCGTAGATCCATTCGCCGACGCGTTGTTATATTGCCAGCTGCTTCGTTGAATCCTCAGTCGGTGTTATAACCTGTCCACAGACTATACCTAGTGTCGTGACATAAACAGTCGTTTGTTTTTCTCAAGCTCAGAATTCTTGGCGATCAAAGCTTGATTTTCTAAATAATGTAAGTAGATATAATATCTTAACTAGGTACTGGCTAATAGATGGCAGCAGGAGTCATATTTTTATTTTTTTTGGTAAATTCGACATTTTCTAAAAATGAATCCTAGCTAGATCGATTTATCGCCCCCAAACCCTCTGTATACTAAATTTCATGAAAATCGCTCGTGCCGTTTCCGAGATCCAGATTATATAGAAATATATCTATATAATAGGATATTAGTGGAATAATAAATGTATTTTTGTCTAACACCTACGTTTTCGTTTGTAGATTTATAGTAGTGTATTTGAAAGATTTTTGTCATAATGTCATAAGAAGCCGGCCGGTTTTTGGAGGTTTGTGTATTTTTTTGTGATAAGTTATCATTTATCAGTTAGTTCTAGTTATCCTATTTGCTAAATGCATTAAAGCACCAATATGAGTATGTTTTCGTAAAAATCTGGTTAGTAAATATATACCTACTAAGTTTCGAGGTCTATGGAGCGAAAAACAATTAATTGATGGATAGGTAAGTACGGGAAGTGGTGTTTCGGGCCTACTAAGCCCCTCGAATTATAAATTTTTGTTTTTTGATGATGGAACCGAAGGTAGTCATAGGAACTCAGTAGTTGAACGACACAACCCCATAGAGTTTGGGTTCGTTTGATTTGTCTTGATGTGTAATTTGATTCTAGATAATAACGAGGGTCTGATGATAGAGCTCGAACATGGCCATAGGAACTAAGTCATTTAAAGACGTAAGCACATCGTGTTTGGGCTCGTTTGATTCATCTTGACGAGTACTTTGGTGCTAGGAGGTCCGTGTGGTGCTGAGAAGAATACGGATTAAACATATTATAACTAAAACCTTGTTTTCAAAAATATATTTTTCTAAATGATTTTTATTTTTTATACATGATAATAGTCTAAAATGAAATTCTTAAATGAAATTGCCGTTTTCTATGGAATAAGTGAAAGTATGTACTTATTTTTTCAAACTATTTTATTTCTGTTATTCAAAGAACAATGGTGCGGGCCCATACATCGCTTTCGGTCACGTTACGCTATTGCAACTATTAACGTGAAATCAACGGGTCTGCCCGCGAAATTCAAAATTTTCGTGGTTTTTTGCAATTTGTACGCTAATTAGACATGATAGGCTTATGGCAATCAATTTGCGAGAATGGCAGTATCATCTTTACATGATTATATCAAAATCTTTGCATAAAAATGTGTATCCTAGGAAATTAGTCCGAGTATCGAGTTTTATGTGAGTAACTCGCAAATCTCGGACTAATTTTTTTAACTCAACACTTGTGAGCAGAGATTTTTATATAAACACGTGAAGAAGATATTGGGATTATCGCAATTTGACGATCATAAGCATATTTTGTGTTATTAGCTTAAAAATAGCGAAAAACCACGAAAAATTTGAATTTCGCGGGCACACCCGTGGTGTGCGCCTTAATGATAAAATATTTTTTTGGTTGGACCTGCAAGCCTGAACTCAATGCTAAAAGATTTTTCTTACAAAAAAGTGGAGAAAAATTAATATTTATTTTCAAAATATTGTATCTGAGTATTATAACAACTGCGACCTCCGCCATGAAGCATCTGAGAGCATAGACAATACACTATATACTCTTTGATAAATACTTGTCAATTGTCCCAGAATTTGTCAATGTCGACAGTTGAGACCATGTAGCCATCATGTAGCTGTCGGACAATGTTGCGAGACGCCGGAATTAAAAAACTCCAATTAACTGAAAGAAAAATCTAATTGAGTTAATAAATTAACATTGAATTACAAAATCACAAATATTCAAACAGTTTATTTAAGTGAGACTGGCTCACACAGAAAAATAATATTCAGTTTTACTCCAACGCAATGGAAACCCCTAAACTAATTTAATCTTTTTATGTGAATATATTCGAATATTCGAATAAAATAAAATGCAAAAAAGAACGATTGAAATCGACATTTATATTTATTATTTAAAAAAAAAAGCAAGTGCCGAGTTTCTTGCCCGTTCTTCTCGGTGCAGTGCTACTTTCCGAACGAGGCGGTAGAGTCTTAACGTTTCGCAAGAGCCTGTAAGTTAGGCCTATGTGAAAGAATACAATTTTTGAATTTTGAATTTGAATTTTGACACAGTTATTATTGTCTTGTATTCTACAGTCTGATCTAAGAGTTAACGTAGTACTTGAAAATAGGTTTTTCTTTAGTATAGTCTGTTACATGTTGTTCTCGTATAAAAGTGGACCGATCGTCAAAAAGATGGAGCATAAAAGTGGAAAAGTTTGGCATCTGGCAACACTAGCAGTCAGGAATGTGGAAACGGAACCTATCAGTATCAATTGAATTTCTTAAAATATTTTATTTTTTGACCCGTCCTTTACAATAACCGGTGATACCTTGAAAAAAATCTGTTATTTATTAGAATCGTCTTGTAATAAATATTACATCTAGACGCTAAACTTTATTTGTGTACATTTCTGCCCATGTTCTTTATCACCCATGCAAGCGACGCATTTTTACCAACGCATTGGCAGTTTATTAATTTTCTTCTTCTCCTTCTTGTAAAAATCAGCTGGACGGGAGGCAACAAACTCTTCAAAGGCAGTTTGTACTGCCTCTTGGGAATCTAATTTTTTACCCACTAGAAATTCGCCTAAATTTTGGAAAAGTAATAGTTGGTAGGTACAAACATGAAGCTTCCATCATTGAGCTTCATATTTGCGTCTCTTGGCAGCGGTGGTAGCTGCCGCACCCGCCATTGAAGAGGACGCCTGAATGTGGGATGCAGCCAATGTAACAGCACAAGTTGCATGTCAGACAAGCGACCTGCCTGAGCTTCCACAAATTAGTTGCATGTCAGACAAGCGACCTGCCTGAGCTTCCACAAATTAAATACAAATTCCTTAAATTCCAGCATCATGCCGAAAATGACCGTGTACTACTTTCCGCTGAAGGCGCTGGGCGAAGGCATCCGCCTGCTGCTGGCCTACGCCGGCGAGGAGTTCCAAGACCGCCGGGTCAGCAGGGAGGAGTGGGTGGACCTCAAGCATAGTACGACTTGTTTATTTGACTTTCGGTAACGTAACGACGTCTTGACGATCTAAAAGTGTTATGACTTATGAGGTCGTAAAAATCTGCCCTCTGAGCCAAGTGAAAAATAGCGTAACGTCGCGACGCATAGAAATGGAACAAAATTCAAAAGATATATATTTGCGATTTGACTTTTAGTGAGTAGTGACGCTCAGCTGAGCGTCCCCAAGTGTTAAAATAGCGATAGTTCGCATATTTTTTTTTTTAAATTGTTCCATTTCTATACGTCGCGACGTAACGCTATTTGTTGCTTTGTTAAGGCAATTGGCGTTTTGGGATTTATTAATTTGATGCTCTTATTCAGTGGGTGATCATCACTAAAGTCTGAATGAAAGACTGCTTAAGTAGCGTGTGCTTTCTGTAATTTCTTACTGAGAACTTCATGACAAGTAGATACTTATCAAATAAAAAATGTTTACAGAAATGCCCTTCGGCCAGGTGCCGGTGCTTGAGGTGGACGGCAAAAAGTACGCGCAGTGCTTGGCGATTATGCGTTATCTCGGCCGCAAGTACGGGCTCGTCGGAGACAACATCGAGGAAGACTTCGAGATCGACCAGAGCGCCGACTTCTTGACTGACATCCGTCTAAGTATGTCCTGCTTCTTGTAATTTTGCATCTCCTGAGGCATCTAGAAAGGTTCGCGCTACCTCGACCACAAGTTCAGTCTGATCGGAAACAACATCGACGAGTGCCTTTAGCTCGACCAGAATGTCGAGTTCTTGACTGACATCCGTCTTAGTATGTTCTGTTTCTCGTCATTTTGCAACTTCCGAGACATCTAGAAAGTCTGACAATCATTCGCTTCCTCGGTCGCGATTACGGACTGGTCGGAGAAAACATCGAGGAGGATTTCAAGGTCATCTAGAAAGTCTTTCGATACTAGACTACCTCAGCCCCAAGTAGGTTTAAACGCTTTCTATAGATTTTTAAAAATCAAATAAGCGGCATTGCTGTGAACGAGTATAAGACTCAGTAAGTACAATCATGGTTCACGTGTCCCCAGACAGTTTTAAGGGATCGTTTTGGGCTTCACATTGTGTTATTCCACTGACCCTTCTCTTCTGTTCTGTTAATGCAGAAGCTGCGGCAGTGTTCTACGAACAGGACGAGAAGGTGCGCGCGAGGAAGCAAGCGGAGCTGGAGAAGAACTACTACCCCATGGCGCTGGAGAAGCTCAACGCCATGATCACCAACAACAATGGCCACATGGCTCTTGGAAAGGTACAGTTTTAATATCTATCAATCTTTTTGAAGTTGGGCCATTTTGAGATGGGAAAAATGTATGTATGTAGTAGGTTGCTTACTATATTCGGTGCCTTCACTAACACATCTGTTTGAATTTCCACTTTTGTCGGCATTCTCGTAGGCACACAACCTTGGAACCCTTATTTATTTTTAATTTACAAGTAATCCTAATAACTTTGAAGAGGTTCAGCTATCTATTGTAGGTATAGTTTCCACATAAGGGTAGATAGCCCACAGTAGGTACGCAACAGAACGCTTACATCGCTTACATCATTACGCTTACATCGTTATTGAAAAGGCAATGGCTATATCTATAATTTTATTTTCAGTTAACCTGGGCTGACTTCCTGTTTGCGGGTATGTTGGATTGTCTAAAGAAGATTCTCCACATGCCAGATCTCGACAAGAAGTATCCCATGTTTAAGAAGTTGGAAGAAAAAGTTTACGCTATTCCCAAGGTTAGGGCGTTCAGTGCCAAGGCACCTAAGAGCGAGTATTAAACTGTTAAGTAGACATTATTACACTATGTTATGGATTCTTACGACAAACGGCTTGTTACTCTTTGTATCTTTCTTTGTTATTAAAGTTTATATTTGATTACTTTTTATTAGTTTTATTTTTATCGAGCTACTTGTATTTCTCTATATTTTCATAAACTTATATAAGAAGAGCTTCATGCCTCTTTTGACTTCAATAGTAAAAAACTTTTGTTAGTTAATTATCCATCCATATATTTTCATAAACTAAAGGAACTCCTTACTAATGGGAAAGGTGAGTCTGTAGAATAAATAAGACGAATTGATGACATAAAATTATATTATCATAATTAAAAAAGCATAATCATTTCTTGGTTCTAAAAATTTAAGAAAACTTTAAATATCTTCCTAAAAATACTACATGTACAAGCCTGATTATAAAACTTAAAGCTAGAAAATTTACTTTAGAAATAGTTACATAAATAAACCACAACCAGTATCGAAACTAGAACCCTCGATTTTTTTTGTAAATGCATATTTAACGGCGTATAATTTGTGTCTTTGGGGAATTTTACTACTTGCCTTCGCTATTTACTGAATTTTTCAATCAATAGGTATGCAAAAGACGGGAATTATTTATCGTAATCGTTTATAAATTCTGCCCGCTGATTGGTTCACTGATTTCCATCAGCCAATCAGGGGGCAGAATTTGCAAACGATTACGATAACGATGAATATGTTTTCTTACGCAAGCCCCAGAATTTCATTAGTATAAGACTTTATGCAATTATATCATTACTCTACAAATTCTGTTACCCGAATATTAACACTATATCTAATAGCATTTTTACATCTCCTGAACTAAACTTAAAATCCACAGAATGCATAATATTATCACCTATAGGTACCTGTCACAGGTTATAGATCAGTGGAGAAAACCAGGAAGAACTCGTATCCTGTGCGGTCCCACAAAAGCGTTCTCAAATCTTGCAGGAACCACGTCGTCATTTTGATCGTCCAGGGAACGCTTTTCAATATGGCCTCTCTCAATCGACTTTTGAAAAGATCCTTCATGCGATGGATCTATGTCCTTCTGGTAATTAATTTCTTCCAGAGGCTTAGCAAGAATCACCACAAGACTGATTAGCAGAATTATTGCTGTTAATTTTGTTGAAAATTCCATTGTCTTTCTTCGTTTTTTTTTTTTTTTTTATAGTTTCGTTATGTTCGTTATGCCCGGCTTAGTTATATCCGTTTTATTTTTCTTTATTAGGTAGGTATATTACGTAAATAGTAGACACAGTTTTTAATACACAATGTTTGAACACAGTTTATTTTTAAATCACAAGTGCTTGTACCTTGTGGGTTAAATTTCAACAAATATCTTCTCCGGTGGCAAAACGGATTTTATAAATGTACCTACTGTTGGCATCGTGATGGCCATTTTATATTAATCGTGATGTTTAATGTATAAATTACCATCACAAGTCTTAGTCTGCTTTTCCACCATAAATGTGCGACTTTTTTAAAATATTAATTATTCATGTTAACGCTTGACATAAGTAGGTGACTACTTGAAAACGCCTATTCACTATTATCTTGAAGGCACTAATAATGTGTTAGGAAATAGCCGAACAGATTCCAGAAGAGCCTAAATTGCTGCAAAAATTTGGAAGAACTGATTATGTTTTGGGCGTGGAGATTTGTGTAAGCCATAAAGAATTTCGATTGCCACCCCTTTCTTCATCTGTGGCAAATTGGTGTAAGTGGCACCGAGATTAGGGCTGTGTTGTCTCTACCAAAATGATGGTGTAGCAAAGCGTAAGATTTCGTAATTTGTAAGTCTATGGAGATACCTTTTTCCCGTGGAACCGCTAGTTTTACCTCCCGTTTAAGGAGCACACCACGGCTGTGCCCGCGAAATTCAAATTTTTCGTGGTTTTTCGCTATTTTTAACCGACTTCAAAAAAAGGAGGAGGTTCTCAATTCGTCGGAATCTTTTTTTTTTTTTTTTTTTTTTATCTATGTATGTTCATCGATTACTCGGAGACGCGTGGACCGATTTGAAAAATTCTTTTTTTGTTTAAGAGGGTTTTGTTTCCAGGTGGTCCCATTTTAATCAGGTCAGGATCTGATGATGGGATCCTGGAGAAATCGAGGGAACTCTTCAAATTTTATATGGACACATGAAACTATTTGAGTATTATTAGAAAGAATAATATTTTCCAAGTTGTTCTATGGTCATCAGGTCAGGATCTGATCATGGGATCTTGGTGAAATCGAGAGAACTCTTCAAATTTTGCTAGTATACTTAAAGCGAGTTGGGTATTTTTTATAGTTACTGGTGCATATGCTAGCAGATACGGATTTGATGACTAAAGTCATCAAGTCAGGGTCTGATGATGAGATCTTGGTGAAATCGAGGGAACTCTTCAAATTTTGCTAGTATACTTGAAGCGATTTGGGTATTTTTTATAGTTACTGGTGCATTTGCTAGCAGATACTGATTTGATGACTAAAGTCAGGGTCTGATGATGGGATCTTGGTGAATTTGAGGTATCTCTTCAGATTTTATGAACACACCTCAAGCAATTTGGATATTTTACAACGCCTTGTGCATTTTATTGTTTTCCACTAAAAAGTATAAAATAAAAATGGGAAATGCTTTCCAAAAAACCAACTTCAAATGCCACTACAAAGAGTGAAATAATTTTTATTTAAATTTTAGGTACCTACACCAATTCGAAGTCGGGCGATTGTCTATGACTATGTCATTTCTTCGCACATCAATTAAGTAAGAAGGACTATTAGGGATTGTATGAAACATTGCCCGACTTCGAATTGGTGTAGGTACCTAAAATTTAAATAAAAATTATTTCACTCTTTGTAGTGGCATTTGAAGTTGGTTTTTTGGAAAGCATTTCCCATTTTTATTAAGCTAATAAGACAAAATAGGCTTATGGCCGTCAAATTGCGATAATCCCAATATCTTCTTCACGTGTTTATATAAAAATCTCAGCTCGAAAGTGTCGAGTTAAAGAAATTAGTCCGAGATTTGCGAGTTACTCACATAAAACTCGATACTCGGACTAATTTCCTAGGATACACATTTTTATGCAAATATTTTGATATAATCATGTAAAGATGATACTGCCATTCTCGCAAATTGATTGCCATAAGCCTATCATGTCTAATTAGCGTACAAATTGCAAAAAAACACGAAAATTTTGAATTTCGCGGGCAGACCCGTTGATTTCACGTTAACCACACGAAATATTTTGCCCGTGATACCACTGAGGCTGTTATTATTATACTAAAACATCTTATAGACGTCCATTGCTGGACATATAGCTTTCCGAGAGTGCGCCACCACACACGGTCCTCCCCCTTTCTCATCCACCAGCTACCAGCGTCCTTTTTCAGGTGAAGCGGGCAGGATGTCATCCTACACTGCGTTTACTTGTACGCGGTCTCCAATCCAGAACACGTCTGCCCCAACGGGCGTCGGTTTTGCAGCAGATGTGGCCCTTCCACTGTTGGTTTTACCATGGATAAAAAAAATTGCCATAGTACCAATGGGGGAAACACTGGGTGATAAATGGAAGATACGCGCTTTGTGCGAGATGACTTAACTAAGCAGTAGATAACGTTTAATGCTTCAAGGGGAGATCAAGAAGGTATCCCAAGAACACACCGAAGTACCAAAAGGGTGCTCACCCCATTGATTAAACATATAAAGGATCAGCACTTGCTGACGTCACGCATGTATTTTTAGGCTCTGCCCTGAAGCATTCTTGTTAATTTTTCAAAATTCTAAAATGGCGCTAATTTAATCGACAACATTATGCGCTGTCAACGGTACCGTACTGTTGTGGGCAGTAACGACGCCATATTTGAGATTTTTTAGCTTCAACATACGTCACATATTTCTCGTCCTCGTAGCATAGCGTCGTCATTGGCTCACCCTTACTTATCTCTAGCTTATCAACTTAGCGCAATATGTCAGGTGGAAAGTCAGCCTAACGATGGAGCCTTGATTCTTGAAGCATTATCCACCATTTAGCGGCTCATTACAGGGAAGACGAACATAATGCGTTTCTTGTCTGCAGTGTTTGGTTAAACCGCTCTAATTCGATTCAGCAGATTTTATTTACTTTTCGTTCATTTCTCGATAATGTTTAAGTTACCTTTGAGTAAGTATTTGCGTCAATGAACTGACGCAAGTTAGGTATTTTAAGAGCAAAATTACATATTATCATAATCTTTCATTATTAAATTAAATATCATTAATTTTAATCTTCATGTTTCATTTCCTTCTTGAAATTAAAATATCATTGCTTTTTACAAAAAAGTTTTATTGATAAAATTTGAAATCTCATACATTTCGTGGAACTAAAAGTAGCTAAATAACAAATTAGAACAATATATTCAAAATCATTAATAATATAATATTATAGTTATTAAAATAATAGGTAGGTAGTAGCAGTAATTAATTTTAGCCATGCGGCGGACCTATACAAATTATCGAGTTGAAATTTGGAATATAATAGTTATAGAAAATTTAGGGGGCCAACGTCATTGCAATCATAAAAAAAACTGATTTTATTTTTATTTAAAAAGGGGGGAAAACCAGGGTGTTTAAATGACATCATCTTTTTTGGTCCAAATATGAAAGTGCCGGCCAAAAAAAAAATATGCTGTATTCCGTTAGAACTTGTCCCCCTGAGTATTTATTATTATGACACCAAAGCTGTAGGGTCATTGTCCTTGGTTTTATTGGAGTTAAAAAATACAACATCTTCATACATTTTCAGTGAATTTAATAAACAAAAACAAATGATTTTTTCTACCATATCTAGACATTTAGAACATCGTTTAGTAAAATATATCGGTTCTTGACCTATTTTGGACATTTTGATCTTGTTTTGTGTTTTTGAGTATTATAAATGAAATGTATATACAGGGGTTATTTTGTTTAATTAAATACTATAAAATCATCGTCGTCTGGTACAACAATAATGTTCTCCAATCCATAAGCTGGAGGGGTTATTGCTGGCAAATGTCGTGCATGGCTCATGTACCATATGATGCACATAATATGGGAGCAACATCCTATTGTTCGCTTTCCTATGATGCACGAACAATAATAGTGAGCGATTGCTTGTCGGCCTGATAACGACCTATCGATTACAATGTAGACATAATACTGTCTTGCGCTAACATGCCGCGATTGCAGTCGGCCTCTTATCATCCATAAATCATTGCCCTGCAATTCCGCCAAGTCTTCATTTGATAACTCACTGCTGAGCTCAATTGTGAATGCTCCATTGTCAAGGACGTGCTCACCGTAATAGCTTTTGGCCTGTTTTAGTTGGTAAATGCCCAGAGCGAATAAAAATAATTCGTTCTCATCCATTCTTGGAAATGCTACGAACTCTGGCATATCTGCAGTCATTAAAGTAAACTGAGCACGTCTGCGATTGTAGTTACGGCGTATTACAAGATCTGCCAATCTATTTGGCATATTAATTCTTTGGTGGATAATCTCTAAAATCGCAGCAGCATTTGGATGATCTTCAATCAAAACATGAAAACGATTTATGATCGCCGCTGCTATCTTGAAATAGTCGAACATGCTGGAAAGAGCTCTGTTATTATATACATTTCGCAACAGGCGAAAATCTCTTTTGAACCTGCCGTTGACCACTTCAACCACCCAACGACACATTGTTATCAGCCTGGACTTATTGGCCTGATCCGTGGTTAGCTGTGTCTCATTTGGATACTTTGTTTCAGGCATGTGTTGTACGTATCCGCAAGATTCCAGATTTCTTGCTGAGTCTCGAAAACCACGGTCCAGAATAAAAACATCTCCACTCCTATAAAACCAGTGGAAGGCACTGTCAGCATTATTAAGCATGTCATTCATTATATCTGCGTCAGACGTGGTGGCAGCATATGGTCCGATGACTTCGATAATGTGTCCATCACAAGAAACCAAGAGGAACGGTTTGAGGAGGTTTCTGTATTTGTGATGGCTGTAAGACTTGCGTTGGAAAAAATAATTTCCACTTTTTTGCAGATATATGTACGTGCCATCACAAATCGTGATCGCTTTCCTTTCATTTTCTGAGCTCGATGGGTTCCCAAACAGATTGTTGGGTAGAAAAAGGTTTCTGCGTGCTACATCCTCACGGGACATATGGTCAAACCCAACATTTAAGGGCACAAAATCTTCTAACAGAGCGTTGCGTCCGATTTTTAACCACGTATGAAACGCTGTTTCGCTACATTTAAAAATATTAGCAAGCCGCGCGTTCGAATCACCTGTTCTTAACTTGACTAATACTGCCGCCAGTACGGTTCTTTTATTCTTTTTAGTTCTCAGACTTGGTAAACTGTCTAATAATTCAGTAAACTGATATTGAGTTAGTCCTGTCCAAGTATGAAACTCGGCCGGTGCTATATTTTCATACTGCTCAAAATCAAGTAATTCCTCCGTAATATGTCTTTGTAACATCGACACGATAGTCATTATTTGAGCTGCGGTAAATTCCTCAGAAGAGTTGTCTTGAACAGGAAGTAAATGCCACAGATTTTGCTCCACGTGTTCATTACAGACACGCGCGCTTTCTGGCACGAAATAGCTGTAGCGGCAGACCATGCGAAAAATTATGTTCTCCGGAACACGACGGCGAGATTCATTCGTACAATGTTGGAAAATGCAACTATTTGCGGTGTTTGGAGCACGAAGAAGACCTGGCAAAATCAGCGAAATTGGTCTTGGATTTGGAACTTCCAATAGATCACGGTCTTGATCAGCTTGCTGTTCAGCCTCCCGAATAAGTCGCTGGTGCGTTCGTTCCGTTCTTTGCCAACATGGTCGACAAATGAACGCAGTAGGCTCCAACTGAAAAGTAAATAACAATAACGATAGAACTAGAGGTGGAAAAAACGGCTTTCGCTAAATTCGCTAAATAGTGTTTTAGGGCAACTTTTAAACATGAAAACATAAAAAACGTGCTCATACGCTTATATTAAAAAGCGGACTTTTTAAGTGCTTTTCGTTTAATTGGTCACCTCTATATAGAACGGACGGATTGTATTTGGAAAGGCTGTCGCAAAAATCATATAAGTAAATAACATAGACCTGTTCTTACCTGTCGAGCTACTATATCTTCTATCACTATTTGGGCGATATCAAGATGTTGCATTTCTCTGGAAACCCAATCATATCTTCGCCGATTCTCTGTCGATGCACGGCACGAGATACACAACTCTGCCATGACTCACAACAATGATACTTAACAAACTCAAACTTAACAACGAAGATAACAAAAACAAAACAAATCAAAGCACAAGAACTAGTGGGCATCACACGTACGTACACGGCAGCGTTGCTTTCGGTACTAACTAAGCATTAAGCAATAAACTATAAAGTAACAGCATGGCGCGATGGCGGGGGTGAGCGGGAAAGAGAGGGGCGAACAATGGAATTCCATTGTTCGCGTGCGTGTTTACCTGCGCGGCCATTGTTATTGCCATTTTCTAGGAAAAAGTCTCGGCTTCCCAGCCGATTATGCAGGATATATTATGTTATCTTGTCAGAAATAGGTCAATACTCACTGCATCTTACTAAAAATGTTCAAATGACAAGGTATGGTAGAACAAATCATTTGTTCTTGTTAGTTAAATTCACTTAAAATGTATGGAGTTATTGAATTTTTGAACTCAAATAAAACCAAGGATAATGACCCTACAGCTTTGGTGCCATAATAATAAATACTCAGAGGGACAAGTTTTAACAGAATACAGCATTATTATTTCTTGGCCGGCACTTTTATATTTGGACCAAAAATGTATGAAATCGCGATGATGTCCTTTCCAAATGAGATTACACTATTGAATATTTGGACTATTGATAAAAGAACAATGGTGCGGGCCCATACATCGCTTTCGCTCACGTTACACTATTGCAACTATAAATGAAAAAATATTTTTTTGATTGGGCTTGCAAGCCTGAACTCAATGCTAAAAGATTTTTCTTACAAAAAAGTGGAGAAAAATTAATATTTATTTTCAAAATATTGTATCTGAGTATTATAACAACAACGACCTCCGCCATGAAGCATCCGAGAGCATAGACAATACACTAAATACTCTTTGATAAATACTTTTCACTTGTCCAAGAATTTGTCACTGTTGACAGTTGGTAGCCATGTAGCTGACGGACAGTGTTGCGAGATGCCGGAATTAAAAAACTCGACTGAAAGAAAATTCTAATTGAGTTAATAAATCAATATTGAATTACAAAGGTGTTTCGGAAACGCTAAACAACCAAGACAAAATAATCTATGCTCAAAATAATCGGTTGTAATAGATTTCAGTATTATTAAAAAGTGTAGTCTTCTGTCAAATAATCTCAAATCTTCAAGCAGTTTATTTAAGTGAGACTAGCTCACGCGGAATAATAATATTCAGATTTACTCCAATGCAGTGGAAAACCCTAAACTAATGTAATCTTTTTATGTAAATAATATATTCCAGTCAAATAAAATGCAAAAAAGGAACAATTGAAATCGATACAGTTATTGTCTTGTATTCTACATTCTGATCTAAGAATTAACGTAGTACCTGAAAGCAAGTTTTTCTTTAGTATCTGTTACATGTTGTTCTCGTACAAAAGTGGACCGATCGTCAAAAAGATGGAGTATAAAAGTGGAAAAGTTTGTCAACCGGCAACACTAGCTGTCAGGAGTGTGGAAACGGAACCTATCAGTAATCAATTGAATTTCTTTAAATATTTTATTTTTTGACCCGTCCTTTACAATAACTGGTGATACCTTGAAAAAATTCAGTTATTTACTAGAATCGTCTTGTAATAAATGTTACATCTAGACGCTAAACTTTGTTTGTGTACATTTCTGCCACTGTTCTTTAACTTGGTGTCATATGAACCGGTGTTACTTGTATTTTCTAAAACAGATTTTTATTTATTTTTATATGCCAGATAGTTTTTGATTTATAGGGCAAAATGACGTATATGTTATATTATATGTAGTTCAATGAATAAAAGTTATTCTGTTAAAGTTATCTTTAGTACTTTTTGTGGTATGGAACCCTCGGTGCGCGAGTGTTTTTTCGCGGGTTTTTTCTTACTTCTCCAATAGTAGCTACTACCTACCTAGACCTATGTACTTTAAAAAGTACTATTACAAAGTAAGACTATTTCATCTTATCTATAGAACAAATGAGACATACGGTCGTTTTCACCAACATTTTCAGAGACACCTAAGCCCTTAGGTGACAGTTGTTGTAAGTGAAAACTGTCACCTATCAGCTTAGGCGTTTCTTAAAGTATTGGTGAAAACGACCATAACAGCCGTTTTCACTAAACCTAGGAAACGCCTAAATCGAATGCTTAAGCCGATAGGTGACAGTTTTCACCTACAACAACTGTCACCTATCGGCAAGCATTCGATTTAGGCGTTTCCTAGGTTTAGTGAAAACGGCTGTCACCCGCTTAGACCCGCGGCACTCTCCATGGCACAACAATACAAGTACAAAGGCCATAACACATAATATGAGTTATGACATATTATTGCAATATCCATGCATGGACTATATGAAACAAAAAAAAAAATAGAATAATCAACAAGTAGATAACGTGACGTTTCAGTTTAGCGACCATTCTCATACATTTTCTAGGGTTCCGTAGCCAAATGGCAAAAAACTGAACCCTTATTTTTAATTTCGTTCCATTCCATTCCACGAAATCGCAATCGCAATATGTCATATGGCTTCGACTGCAGCTGGTACATTATAATAATAATAAAATTAAATCTAAAATTAATCTTTAAAAATAAAACGTTAACTCGCGTAAGAACCATAAAACAGCAATTATTTATTACAGTTACAGCTTGTTTATATACCTTAAAGTCCCTTTATCTAAACTAAAAGTCACTTAAATAAACTACTATAATAATAAAAAACATAATTAGTATCATTATGAAATATTTTACCTATAACATTCGATGCCATCGAGGCCATTTAGCAGGCTACCTATTTTATATTTAGCTATAAACATTTTATAAGAAAATGGATTGAAAATTAAAATTTCCTTTTCTAGGCACGTGAATTTTTAATTGTACTTAGGTACGTTTTTTTAACCACGACATTGTACTGAAATAAAAAAATTCAATCAAGTTAGTAGGTAATTATGAAAACGCTGATCTTATAGTTATAACCACTTTATGAGCATATGCATTGTGAAATATTATTGTCATTTTATCTACCAGGCCCTACGGTAAAAATAATGTGCATTGACATACATCTGAATGCTGAAATAATAGAAAAACCCAATAATTAAAGCTTGTTTGATTATTTCGTTATAAAAACAGTCACAATTTCAACTTAGTCACAAACCTGTTTAAATGAATGTCAATTTCATATCTGAGAACAGCATCACGCTCGGAAATAAATGTCAATTTCAATTTTGAGAACAGCATCACGCTCGGAAATAAATGTCAATTTAATTTCTGAGAACAGCATCACTTTCGGAAATAATTTAGCCGAAGCATAAATAATATTTATTCTGAAGTACGGTAATGACCTTATAAAGTGATTTCCAAAGTGATATAAAAATATAAAATATTTTGTCTACGATCTAACATCAAGCACCAACGATTCAGCAATCTTAAAATTATTTTGTTTGCAAACGAAGTAAGGATAAAACAGGAGACTAACAGCCGTTTTCATTAAACCTAGGAAACGCCTAAATCGAATGCTTAGCCCTAAGGTGACAGTTGTTGTAGGTGAAAACTGTCACCTATCGGCTAAGCATTCGATTTAGGAGTTTCCTAGGTTTAGTGAAAACGGCCGTTAATATTATACAATTTTTGATGATAATGATACCAAATAACCAATAAGAAATAAACAAAAAAACTTAATAAGTAGGTTTCAGTACATCAGAATATATGCATCGGATATATAAATATTGAATATAATTATCGTCGTAAACAACAGAAAACAAATAAGCAATAATTTTAAAATCTAATTTGGTCCTAAAAACAGTCGTTATTTCAACCTTGTCACAAATTTAAATCAATGTCATTTCTAAGAACAGAATCATGTCATTTCTAAGAACAAAATCATGTTCGGAAAAACAAATATAGCCGATGCACACTATTTATTCTGAAATCCTGACTTACAATTACAATAAGTCGCAAAATCTTAAAGATAGCTTATGAAACTTAAACTAAATGTTTCCAAAACATTAAATTTAAGTAAACAACTTATGCAACTAAGTATTTTTGGCACAGATGAGAATCCACTGGTTTCTTGAATGTTAGTTAAGTAGTTAAAGTAAATACGAGTATATTTTCTGATAAAACTTAAATAATAATAAGGTAAATATCTCTATTTTAAGTTTCTAAACATATTGTTAGTTATATAGGTATAAGTGGTATCAAAATTATGTTTGATTATAGGTACATATCTAATATTTTAAAAACAAAACATTAACCGCAAATTTATATATCAAATATACATATAAATTTTATAAGTCACTTTAATGCCATTTGGAGTAAGTTTTATAATTTTTTTTAACTCTAATACATCTTTTAAGCTTAAGTATAAAAAATATAAGGGCAAGCATTCCCGAAATATACATATACATATTATTTTCATAATAAATTGTAACTTTAGTATCTTATCATAATAATAATTATAGAATCTAAAGTTCTAAAGAAAGAATGATACTAACAATAATTAAATATATAAGTAACTTGTAAAGGCATAGGGGTATGATTCTCGAAAATAATATTCTACATCGGTCATCACTAGCCAATTGGCGCCTTGGCCGCATAATCGATGCAAACATTATCAACCAATTAGCAGGGTTAGTAAAGGTTTCTGACTCGACTCGCATCGCACGAACGAATCGAATTCCTCCATACATGTACAGCCAGCGCCATCTATTGAAAAAAGCATGTCACTGTCCATAGATGGCGCTGGCTGTAAATGTATGGGAAATTCGATTCATTTGTGCGATGCGAGTCGACAGTCGACACGAAGTTCGTACAAAAACCTGTACTAATGTACCTCTAAGGATGTGCCTTCGCGACTCGGCCGATGCAAGCATTAACCAATCAGCTAGTCGCTGCTATAAGCACTTTTATAGAATCAGACCTCTGCAGTGCCTTTGATTTAAACATCATAATATATCGGAATAGCTTCTCGATTTTATAACTTACCTTATACCTCTGTGATTGTTTTAAATTACTAAACGGACGGCTTTCAAGATTGGTTATTTCAGAACGCAATTGTGATAGGGTACTAGCTGTCAATTTGACAACTTTGAAGGGATATTCGAATCGATTCCGTTTTATGGTCAAGCAATTAAAACATTAATAATCGTAGTATAATGTTGTGGTTTTATTTGATTTCTTAATATCTATATTTATGTAAAACAATAATAATAATCTTTTAGATTTTAATGTGTAGCAAAAAACATGTAAGTATTGCTAATAATATATTTAACCTTATACATATGCTTTGGAAAACAGTTTTGGTTATAAGTATGTAAGGTGTTTACAAAATTACTGCCACCGTTCCGTGAGGTGATTGTGTCATACTACACTTCAATAGTGAAGAAATCTCAGTCCCCGGACTCAATAAAATATTTTATTTTTTAATTAAAAATTATTACCACAGCATCATGTTGCATAAGCACGTTCATCAGTCAAGCTTATTTTACAATAATCCAAGGTCAACGCTCTTTGTCTACGGTCAAGGTCAACACTGAATACTTATATATGCTCTGATGGACGTGCTTATGCAACATGATGCGATGTCTTAAGTATTTTAAATTAAAAAATAAAATATTTTATTGAGCCTGGGGACTGAGATTTCTTCACTATTGAAGTGTATATGTATGACACATTTACCTCGCGGAACGATGGCAGTAATTTTGTAAACACCTTATGTTAACTCTAAGGATAAAATCATTTCATAAGTACTAGCTTTTCTTCACCATTCAACAAATACAGTAGGTACGAGTACGTCAAAATGAATACTGCATTTTGTACTTAGTTATAGCGTCCGTCGGCTAACAAATTGCCAAAAAATATATTAGGTAAGTATCAAAATGTCAAAAGACTAATTAACAAAAGTAATTCGTTCCTAAAAACCTATATACTACAGATCAATGATAAAAGATATATAGCTACACACTATTATAAATCACTGTAAAAACCATTCATAATTTCAACTTTGTCACTCATTTTGAACTAATGTCTAAGTATTCATTTCTCGGAACAGAATCTTTAGAAAACTAATTTTGCCGATACACTATTTATTCTGAAGTTGGTACCGTGTCTTCTTTTACATAAATTTAAAAAATCGGTATTCATTAATATAATCCTTATTTATATAATATTTAAGTAATAACACAAAAATTAAAATAAAATCAAAATCGTCAAACATATTATACTCGTATTTGTATATGTATAATATTTTGGTTTTCAATAATTTCATAATATGAAATGAAGTTTAACCAATTTCAACTCCAACCTAACCCTGTAAAAGACATGGCCGGATTCTGCCCTCGGAAAAAAATATTCATGGCCACTGACAAACAGTACGTCAAATTAAAGCTTACTTTTCAATCGTTTAATTTTTATGATCAGAAAACAGGCGAGAGACATAATATCAGCATAACAACTTGTAACAAAATGCACCTAAATATTTTTAATAGCAATTATTCAAAATGTTTACTCGCATTTTCTAAGCTTAGTAATATGAAAAAATAATTCCAATTCGACGACCAAATGGCGTAGCGGTAGCGAACCTGCTTCTACGGCGGTGGTCGTGGGTTCGATTCCCACTACTGGAGAATGTTTGTGTGATGAGCATGAATGTTCTCCAGTGTCTGGGTGTATTTCAATATATTGTATTTATGTATATTAGTATGTATGTATATTTATCAGTTATCTAGTACCCATAACACAAGCTATCGCTTACTTTGGGGCTAGATTGCGATGTGTATAATGTCCTGATACATATTTATTTATTTATTTATTTAATTCATAACCAATAAGTATTTTTTTTTATAAAAATCATTGCTATTAAAAATAATTAGGAACATTTTGTTGAAAGTTGTTATGCTGATAATATGTCTCTCGCTTGTTTTCTGATCATAAAACTTAAACGATTGTAAAGACATAATTATAAGCTTTAATATGACGTACTGTTTGTCGATGGCCATGAATATTTTTTTCCAGGGCACAGCTCCATGCAAGTTTCGGCCATGTCCTTTGGTTTTAAGCTGAGTAATAGTTATCACTTTATCACCATTGTAGATTCAATAATATTTTATTGATATTTCAAGAATAGGCATACCCATATATGATATACTCGTAGTTAATATGTGAAATAAAAACTTTTTAATAAAATTTAATTGGCTTAACTCTACAATAATAATGTCCGCGGCCCGATGTTTATGGTAAAGAGAATAGGTTCTTGCGGATAAAATGTTAATATTCTCTGCGGCAATAGAAGCCCAGCGAGCGGCACTTCTGGCAGAGGTGCTGAGGATGGATCTTGGATTGGTCGCTCACGTCCAGTCCGTCAGGCTTCTCCAGGGGCCTCTGGAAATACGTAACATCTTCTTTAAGTATGCCAAAGCCTCTCAAAGCAGGTACTTGTGGCGAAGGGTTTGTGTAACACGATTGCCGCCGGCTTATCTTAGGGACAGTACTATGGTATATTCTGTGCTTCAGATAATGGCATATAAATCATATCAAAATCCTGAATTTTACTACCCATGTTATTTATTTATTCGCCCGATCAAATTCGAACGAGCTGCCGACTACGCTACGGAGGTTGTCAAAACCTTTGTAGATGTTATCCTATTATCTACTTCCAACATACGAGTACAACCTTTCTCATTCATAATAGGGTCAATAGACTACGCGATCTCCCTGGCGCAGTCTAGACGACCTCCCTGGCGCAGTGGTGCGCGCTCGGATTCGAGTGGGAGGTCGCGGGTTCGATTCCCGCCACGGGCCACTTTGGAATTTTATATGCGATGCTGTGTAGAAACCGTTGGGATGACTTTACTTACCCCTTCCAAGTTAGTACAATAACAGCTCGGCTGGTTCAAATCACGGATGTTCATCCGAATGGTGTTTCATCTTACATGCAGAGCCTACAAGGAGGAAGAAAACCGGCACACGTGCTACTAAGGTGGACATTAGTGTTTTTGGACCAACGCGAGTAGCGACACCGACTTGGGATTCCTGAACAACACTCCAAGATATCCTGTGCGAACTGGAAGGCCTACTCGGATTGTGGAGTGAGCTCGGCTAGCTGCAGTCATTTGACGAGGACCTGCATTGGCGACTATAAGCGCAAAGTCTCAGAAACTGAAGAAGAAGGGGAGATAGTATTGACCTGCTTGTGTGGGAACACGTTGATCCTGCACTTGATGCACTCCTGGCCGTTGTTGGCCCACGAGTTGCCGCTCATCCACTTGCGCTTGCACTTGGGGCACTTGTACTCGCCGAAGCAGCGCTTCTTGCCCTGGTACGGCGTCAGCCCTTCGCCCTTCGGTCGAGCCTGAAAACATTACATTGCAGTATTATTTAATAACCTAAACAGTGCCTACTACAGCGCCTTGGTTGAATGAGTCCCCAACGTCCATCAGTCTTATAAACTTTGTGCCCCACCCATTACTTTTTCAACTTCGCGACATGCGAGGCAGTGTTGGTCACTCTGGTTTTTTGTGGATCTCGAATGCTCGTCGGAATCTTCGTTACTAAGGGTAACTGGCTAAGGCTATATCAGGTAAATGGCTTTAACAATAAAGCAATTTACCTGATATACCAATAAGGGAGTGATATTATTGAAATCATCTTGAGTTGTTCTTCTCCATTTGCATTCGTCTCCATGCGCCGCGTAGGAAGCGATCGAGACGAAGATGAGGATGCGAGGACCACAGAACTGGATCCCAGCATCCCCGCAAATGATGGCGACGTTAATTGCTGACTGTATAGTGTATAGGGCCTTATAGCCCCTTACCAGGGCTAGAAGATCAAGACTGGGACACGCTACGACAAATCGCCGTGGTAAGGAGGCCTCGAGTCTCATGCCCATTAAGAGACATCAGCTCCCGTAGGAGAAGAACGCGCTACTGTTGACTCATTGCTGGATTTATAAATAGGCCATATAGGCCGCGGCCTTGGGGCGGCAGCGTCCTAGGGGCGGCAGATTTCAGAGGACGGCCATTAAAATATGAATTCTCCAGCTCTCTACATAGAAGCAGAGAAAGTACATATTTAAGAAAGGTATGTACATGGGGCGGCGGAAAAAAGTGGCCTACACTCACAAAAAATACAAAACCGGCACTGTGTTGACTATGAAATCCTCTGGAAACACTTTTTAGCAATATTGAAATTGAGCACACAATCAATGCTTCCTTTGAAATTTAAAACGTAGTTCGAGTGCCATGTTTGATGTTATCTTTACCAAATATACATTATAAAGGGTTCTTTGTACGCCATGAAGTGGGTCAAAAAGTTATGTTGACAAAATATGCTTACAACAGTTCTAGATTAAAAGTCAAGGCGTTCAAAGATCACCTCGAACCTTATACTTAAATATAATTAGGTAAGTTCGTTTGGAATTCAGTAAATTCTCGTTCAGTATTTGTTTTATCAGCGATGTGGCTTTTAAAATATTACAATATTATTAATCGCCATTCTCTGATGCTGCTGCTTACTGCTTTGCAATGATCCATTGCTGCTTTTTAACATTGTCGATACAAAATTGTACATATACATTGTACAATTCTACATGCATTAAGTCCAGGAAATATGCACAATGGTTAGTTGTTCGATGTTCAGTTTTTTTTACCTAGCATTCTTTGCAGCCTTGGCGTCAATCAGTAGATCTGCACACCAATTAAGTGGTTTATCTAATGAAAATGAGTTAAAGAATGTCAATTAGCTACCGTGAAATTTAGCAGACATCGGCCTTTCCTGCGTGTAATACCTTTGTATGTGTTTGGTGAGATCGCAAATATTTTGCCTGTTTTATGAACTCCTCTGAAAGCTTTCTCCTCTGAAATATCTTCAATTATATCTCAAATCAGCAAACGTCTCAGTAATGTGGCTATTTCCGCCATAAAGTCACGCTGGCGGTGTGCCAGAACGAACAGAAAAAATATTTATATATTTTTCTCTATAAAAGCAACATCAGAAAACTCCGAACCCACTCGGAGCTTAGTATTCTTCTAAGGTTGAAAATTTATACCAAATCTGGCAGCGACAGCGCGGCCAGTTGGTCTGTCAGTGAGCTGCTGTCTGTTCAGTGAGCGCCTGAGCGGTTACATACATCGCTTATGCGTACCTTTGGAGAGTCGCCAATGTAGTGTCCTTTCTTGAAACTCAAGTGGCATATGTACGTCGGCGGCGGGTGTCGCGGCGGCCGACGCAGCGACAGCGCGGCCAGTTGGTCTGCCAGTGAGCTGGTGTCTGTTCAGTGAGCGGTTACATCGCTTATGCGTACCTTTGGACAGTCGCCAATGTAGTGTCCTTTCTTGAAGCACAAGTGGCACATGTACGTCGGCGGCGGGTGTCGCGGCGGCCGACGCAGCGACAGCGCGGCCAGTTGGTCTGCCAGTGAGCTGGTGTCGTCTGTCTGTTGAGAAGATCCGGTCGCGGCTGTTGGTAGTGGTCCCCATACTGAGCCGGGCATCCACTGGAATTTTGAAAAGAGGTAGTTTTACTAAAATGTTTCGTTAAAATCGATGGCACCTGCGTTGCTTGACTTTAAAAGTGTGTGTTTATCTGTTCTTTGAATATAATTATCCATATTTATTCTTGTGGCAACACTCAGGTAGAAGATGGTTTTACAAATTGTACCTTCAATAAACGTGGGCAGAAAAGACGTAGCTTACTATGGAAAAATGCCAGCCATTTATGGGCACTTGATTGTTTAAGTGGATACCATTAGTTAATTTACATTCGTGGCAAAATAATTAAACTGACGAGTCAAAATGTGCATCCTTAGATCATTTGAAATAACAAAACTATTAGTAGTGAAGTAGCTATGATATGAGATTTGGCTAGCTACATATGAGTGGCAAATCTGTGTTAATATAGAGTGGCATCAACATCTGCATTCAATACTAAGTAGACGTACTCATAGGTGATTCACACACACATTTAAATGTGAATTCATAGATTTATAAGGTCGTCGCTCGCGGGACCTCTATGTGTGACTTAGAATTTTTCAGAGTATTTCTTTGAATCCACCTTAACTTTTTAAAACAAAAACATTGCTTTTGCAAGTTGCATAGCTTCAGTCCGATTGAATATACGACTTGGAGACCATATGGCTTATTTATTCCATTTCTAAGATTGCTTTTGGAACGAAATTTTTGTTAAATGCCGAAGTCCTTTGATCTTTTTGCGATCGGATGTCATTTCCATAAGATTTAACATCGAGAACATCTCAGTCTTCTAAAAAATTCATTCGTATAAAAAATATATCCGTCTTGTCTTGGAGTTGTAGACAACGTCAGCAGTAGCTGATTGGAATCACGCTCAGTAACGAGGGGCGAGTACACAACTGAAATCGAAGTTAATAAGATACCAGCACTTCCATTGCCCGGCTAGTGACACCATGTCCGCGACTCCCTAGAACGGACAATGGGCATGGGATATTTTATTTTTAACGAACTCCAAAAAAGGAGGAGGGTCTCAATTTCACTGTACCTTTTTATGTTTGTTACCTGATAAATTTTGACTGGGTGAATCGATTTTGATGATTATTATTTTACTAGAAATTAATTGTGTTGAGTATTAGAAATTAATTAGAAAGTAATTCTAATAGTGGGGTATCCATTAGAAAACTAAACAAGTCTTAAATTTTAATTGGAAATGATGTATTCATCAGTAGTGTGATGAAAGTTGAAGTCGGTTTGTTGTTATATCGATTATATTCTCGGGATTTTATTATTATAATCACCGGCTAATTCACGGTCAAATGGGAAAAGAGAACTATTTCCCCTGTTTTATCTATGGACAATATCTCCACGGCTGGCAAAGACGCACCAAGCAATTTAGCGGTCCGGTCCTATGCTGTGTAGCCAAAGTTAGTACGACAACATCGAACGGCAGCGGCAGCGGTACCGACAGCGGTATGTGCTCCCAGCTGTACCGAAATGTACGACGCTCCACGCTATATTTGAGAAATTTTTGGCTTCAACATACGTCACATCTTTCCCGCCCTTGTAGCGTAGCGTATTTCGTCATTGCTTTTCGTACTCATATGGATCGAAGTTCAAAAAGAGTGATATATTTTGCGATTCAAAATCAATCTTATAAATGGAATAGATAAGTCGCTAATCGAAAGGCGCTACTTGTCCCAGTTTCTCGTCGCGTGTGGTGCCCCTACCCGCGCCTGTGCCCGCGCATGTGTTTAACGCATTACCGCCCAATTTGCTCCCATTCCGACACGCGTGCGTTGACGTCTGACTCACATCTCACCGATCACCAATCACCAATCACGACTCACATCTCACCAATCACCAATCACCAATCACCACTCACCCGTCACCCGCTCCTTGGGGACTTGGAACTGCCGAGGACTACCTTCTGTCCTCCGAATTGTCAGCAATAACGGCGTAAACTCTCGTTTTAGGCGTTTTTAGTGACATTTACGTTTGACATTTACTTTGTAATTTAAACGTCATGTATTTTGAGTCTTTTTCTTTACCCGGCCTCCACACCGCTCGCGGAGTTGACCGAAGTTGGACCGAAGTTGAACGAAGCGAATAGTGTGGAGGGGCACGTCGTCTAACTTGGCCAACTTCGACTCACTTCAACTCACTTCGGGCAACTTCCATTTGTTGTGGGTTTTTGCGCCCGAATCAAAGGACGTCAGACGTGCGAGTCGTAGTTCTCGCACTTCTGACGACTTCGACTTCGGTAAACTTTTCCGAGTACTTCGCCGAGGAACTTCGCCAGCAGTGTGGACGGGACATAATTAGAGAAGAAGCACGATTGGATACTCGATACAAAGTTCCACTGCGACTCTACGCATCTCTACCTCGCTCGCAGCTCGCCGCATGTCTTTCGCAGGCTATGCTAGGCTGCCGCCCGGGGCCATAGTCCCCCCAGGCACCCCCCACACTACACCACTGCCTATATACCTCAGTAGGTAGCAAGTGAAGCAAAAATCTATCCATATTCCAGACATCAGCCAAATCGGTTCAGTGGTTTTTAACCGACTTCAAAAAAAGGAGGAGGTTCTCAATTCGTCGGAATCTTTTTTTTTTATCTATGTATGTTCACCGATTACTCGATGACGCGTGGACCGATTTGAAAAATTCTTTTTTTGTTTACGAGGGTTTTGTATCCAGGTGGTCCCATTTTAATCAGGTCAGGATCTGATGTTGGGATCCTGGAGAAATCGAGGGAACTCTTCAAATTTTATATGGACACATGAAACTATTTGAGTATTATTGGAAAGAGTAATATTTTCCAAGTTGTCCTATGGTCATCAGGTCAGGATCTGATCATGGGATCATGGTGAAATCGAGGGAACTCTTCAAATTTTGCTAGTATACTTAAAGCGAGTTGGGTATTTTTTATAGTTACTGGTGCATATGCTAGCAGATACTGATTTGATGACTAAAGTCATCAAGTCAGGGTCTGATGATGGGATCTTGGTGAATTCGAGGGAACTCTTCAAATTTTGCTAGTATACTTGAAGCGAGTTGGGTATTTTTTATAGTTACTGGTGCATTTGCTAGCAGATACTGATTTGATGACTAAAGTCATCAAGTCAGGGTCTGATGATGGGATCTTGGTGAATTTTAGGTATCTCTTCAGAGTTTATGAACACACCTCAAGCGATTTGGGTATTTTTACAACGCCTTGTGCATTTTATTGTTTTCCACTAAAAAGTATAAAATAAAAATGGGAAATGCTTTCCAAAAAACCAACTTCAAATGCCAGTGCTACAAAGAGTGAAATAATTTTTATTTAAATTTTAGGTACCTACACCAATTCGAAATCGGGCGATTGCCTATGACTTCGTCATTTCTTCGCACATCAAGTAAGTTAGGGATTGTATGAAACATTGTCCGACTTCGAATTGGTGTAGGTACCTAAAATTTAAATAAAATTTATTTCACTCTTTGTAGTGGCATTTGAAGTTGGGTTTTTTGGAAAGCATTTCCCATTTTTAACCGACTTCAAAAAAAGGAGGAGGTTCTCAATTCGTCGGAATCTTTTTTTTTTATTTTATTGTTTGAAAGAGTATCTAACTTAACATACTTCCATGCTCACTTTAAGTGTAACTATAAGGACTATTCAGTAACCAGTAACCACATTAAGGAAAGCACTTTGCACCGAGAAGACCTAACAAGAAACTGCATCGCTATTAAGATCACATCCCGTATCATAACCGCGGTGTCGTCAACAAATCTCAAGTTACTTGACATTTAGCACTTAAGTACACTACGATATAAGCTCTAAGCCGCCTTTGATTCCTGATACCTAATGAAATGAAATGAAATATCTTTATTTCACATAGGCCTATTATATAGGCGCTTGTAAATGGTCCTTATGATATTTGTCACATTTGTACTACCTATTTGATACTTGTTCGCCATACACTTATAGTCTGAGAGTCAAACGACTGCGCGGTGTAGCTTTACAAACGTGACCGATTTCAGTTCTTCGTATTTATATTTTATCTTGATGCACGCAGGTAGGCACGTTCATTGACGCTGCAAGCTTCCAGTCTCGCTTCCTTTGATTTCCGACACCTATGTGCTTACGTTTATAGTCTCAGAGCTGGTGACCAAAGCCTATTATCAAAAAATCTGACGATCTAGTTTTAAAAGTTTTACTGAACTGTGTTATACTTAACGCTATTTAAATTCGACAACTTGCAACTCCAGACCTAAAGACACTCTTTAGGTATTTTTTCAGTAAATACCTTTAAACCTTAAAGAGTGTCTTTAGGTCTTAAGGTTTGAAGGTATATACTGAAACTAGTTTTTCGCGTGGGGGCGCGGCCCGCTAAAGCGGACCGCGTAACTGCTGGGAGCCATTTACTTGGTCGCTCATACTCGGATTTTGCAAAAAGTGGGTATTTAGATTTTCCCCAAAAATGGGGCAATTTTTTTTCACAAATCGACACCCGAAGTCTATACGTACGATCACCTCATAAACATGCAAATGTTCTGATCTTGCCAACTGTGACAAATTTGAATTAAACGGTCCCGGTTTGAGGTAGAACAATAAAAATATTGAAAACACTAAAGCTCAGCCGCCATCTTGTTTTTACAAGATTTTCCATTCTTTCTATAATCAATTTACTCATTTCCTCCAGTACTGCGAGTTTCAACGAAATCGGTTGGAAAACAAAAGAGTTACAAAAGTCACGTGGGCCGCCATTTTGTTTTTCCGAAATGTCATAATTTTTCCCTACTCCAATCCTGCACTCAAACACATCTCCCATACATCATTCTATCGTTTCCTATCTGTTTGCAGGAGAACAATGACAATTTTCTTATAGTTCATAATCGCCATACAAATTAGTATGAAAAAAAAAATTTCGCCATTTTGATTTTTTTTTCTTTCTATAAACAAACCCTCTCATCCTGATCATCTTTTGCTAAGAAACCACTTTTCTATCTTTCATACTTTCTGAGATAGACACCGACGAAATTTGTATGGCGGCCATCTTTTTTTCGCCATTTTGAAAAATTTTTCAGCTCATTGGCAATTGCACGAGGTTTCGAATGACATTTGGTCGAGCACCCCCCACCTATCTTAATACCCTGGCTGTGCTCTTCACCAGTCTCCGAAAACCTCAATCATCAGCTCTCTCCATATTTTTCGCCGAGTCATTTCTAGACTTCTATACGAAGCTATTAGTGGAAAAAAAATTGTTCATACAAAATTTTACAGGAGGACATTTTGGGGAAAATCACGAAAACTACCCCGATTGTGGCAACACTGCTTTTATATTTCGATACTGCTCGTTGAGTTACACAAAAGGTTCATACATGTCGACTTTCCGAAATGTCGCCAACTGCCTCAAAAACATGATCAAAATTTTCGAAAAACAAGAAAAAATACAAAATGGCCGCCACCCCATTCCACATTAATATTTTACATAGTTTCGTATTCTTCCCAGTAATTACAGGATATACCGCTCCCGATGACGTTTCAATTTTTCATCTCGCTCGCACCCAGGCGACATGATGGCCCCTGAAAAGTGCCCATGTCGAAAATCACTTTTACTTTGATAAATTCCAGTGTTGCCAGTGCTCGATCACAAAAATACTCAAATGTCATTTGTACGAGTAAGACACGTGGTCGCTCATACTCGGATTTCGCAAAAAGTCCGTATTTAGATTTTTTACTTTTTGGGGAAAATCTCGAAATTTCCCGAAAAATGGGGTAATTTTTTTTCCTCCACTCATTACTTTGAGTCTGTACACACAATCGCCCCATACAAGTCGAAACGCTCCGATGTTGCCAACTGTGAGAAATTCGAATTTTAAAATCGCGTTTTTTCGTACTTCACACTGATTGGCCGCCAGAACAGCCGCCATCTTGGATTTTGAAAATTACTCCCGTTTTGTCAAAATTCAGGATAATTGTGGGCGAAACAAGAAAAAATTGACATCTTCAACCACCCTGTGTAGGATCTGTGGCGCCGCGGTTTCGGGTCGAAAAATGAAAAATTTTAAAACGCCACAGCTCGACCGCCATCTTTTTTTTCCTAATTTTTCTAATTTTTCTAAAAACCATTTACTCATTTCCTTAAATACTGCAAGTTTGAACGAAATCGGTTGAAAAACAAAAGAGATACGAAAGTCACGTCGGCCGCCATCTTGTTTTTCTGAAATGTCATAATTTTTCCCTAGTCGACTCCCGCACCCGAACACATTTCCCATACATCATTATATCATTTGCCATCTCCTTCTGGGAGAACAATTATGTCAATGAGTGAGTCAGTGAGTCAGTGGTAATCGAGCTATATATATTATAAATAAATAATAACAGTCTTTAGTGAAGATTGTTTTTTATATCAGAAAATATGGGGTTGGTTATTTGTAGATTCCGTGGACAGAATGATAAAAGATTGAGGCTACAGAAAAATCTCTGTCCTTATGACAGAGATTTTTCTGTAGTCTGTAGATGTCCTATGATTCACCAAGACTACATTTTTAAAGATATCATTACAAATTCTCTGTACTTGTAGTATAAAATCGAGTGTGACAGGCGGGCGGACGGACGGACGGACGGACGGAGAAAGTCTCACCATAAGGGTTCCATTTTTACCAAATTGGTATGGAACCCTAAAAATGCCAAATTCGGTAAGGTAAGCGAAAAGTAATTAATTTCCTTTAAAGTGTCAAAAATCAAAATATACATTTTCGGCGGCATAAACCAGCCGTATCTTTGTTTTGTTAGCTTAGAAGTTAGGTTTTTTTACCGCTTCAAGGAAATGTAGACTCAAGTTATTTAAATAATAATTTTAACTCGGTCCCTCACACCCGTTCCCAAGATAAAGGGCAAGCAGATAAATGGACACTAAATTCATCCTATAATGGTCAAGTATTTTTTTATTTTGAGGTACTGAACCCTGATAATGAGTTGAAAAATTTCTCACCACGTAGGTACCTACTCGTATCTACATGGGCGGAGCCTAAGCCCAAAGATGAGTACCAAAAGGCAGCACAAATAATCCACCGGCTCTTGGCTTCTTAACTTGATATGTTGAGTCGTTTAGTGTAAACGTGAGCCGTGAGCTGAAAAAGGCAACGCACTGTAAACGGTTCTCTGACCATCTGCTCAGCAGTAGCCATGTTACTTTTTCTATTCTATTTCTATAATTGCTATTGCTATGGAATGCAATAAATGTCGTACATTTATTGCATTCCATAGCAATGTCGTCGAATGCAGGGTCGCCATCCCAGCACTTTGGGTCCCCAACGTCCGTCGATTCTATTCTATCTCTATAATTGCTATTGCTATGGAATGCGACAAAATGCACGAGAATGCAGGGTCCCCATCCCAGCACTTTGGGTCCCCAACGTCCGTCGATTCTATTCTATCTCTATAATTGCTATTGCTATGGATAGCGACAAAATGCACGAGAATGCAGGGTCCCCATCCCAGCACTTTGGGTCCCCAACGTCCGTCGGTTCTATTCTATTTCTATAATTGCTATTGCTACGGAATGCAATAAATATACGAGAATGCAGGGTCGCCATCCCAGCACTTTGGGTCCCCAACGTCCGTCGGTCCTATTCTATTTCTATAATTGCTATTGCTATGGAATGCAATAAATGTACGAGAATGCAGGGTCGCCATCCCAGCACTTTGGGTCCCCAACGTCCGTCGGTTCTATTCTATTTCTAAAATTGCTATTGCTACGGAATGCAATAAATGTACGAGAATGCAGGGTCGCCCTCCAAGCACTTTGGGTCCCCAACGTCCGTCGGTTCTATTCTATTTCTATAATTGCTATTGCTACGGAATGCAATAAATGTACGAGAATGCAGGGTCGCCATCCCAGCACTTTGGGTCCCCAACGTCCGTCGGTTCTATTCTATTTCTATAATTGCTATTGCTACGGAATGCAATACATGTACGAGAATGCAGGGTCGCCATCCCAGCACTTTGGGTCCTCAACGTCCGTGGGTTCTACGCGCTATGTGCCCTGCACATTGCCACTTCAGCTTCGCAATACGTTGAGCTATGTCGGTATATTTAGGTCGTCTATGGATCTTAATCATAATCTTATTCTAATGAGTGTTCGTAATAATTTGTAATTAACATAATTGTACTCCGCTCTACCCATGGATGAGCGGAGTATTATAATATGGAGTAGTTTTTTCATTTTCTTATTGAAAATCAGGACCATCTCACATATTATTATGAGAAGCATTCCCACACTTTGGTGTTTGGTCTGTACTCGACGTTCACAGTGCAATTAACAAAACTATTGAACGCCACAAAACCAACAGAAATACCGACACACCCGTACATCCGACCACGTGTGAAGTTTTGATCATCGGCAAGCCGTAAACATTCCCGGCATTTCATAATTTGTTAGACGCTTTCTTTATTTTAAAGCAGGGACAATTTAAAATAAGGGTTCCAATTTTACCATTTTGGTATGGAACTCTAAAAAGGAAGGCTGTCTTCTAACAATCAAGGTCTTAAACAAAAGGTTAGCACAACAGCTGTAGATTTAATTGACTTCAATTAATACGAGTCACAGATACACGACACCATTTTGAAGAGGACCGAAACTTTCGGTACTAAAACTCAATCAAACAATTCAATAATTTTGTTTTGGATCCGATTGGTTTGCTACCATAAGGACATTTTGGTAGCTCATGATTCACGCCTACAAGCTAGAATTAATGTAAAAGTCTAGCTAAAACTTGAAATTGGCTCGGATGAAGTTTTTGTGTCTCGTGATAGTTCTGAGGGTAAACTAACGTCTTATTCTTAATTTCAATCAACTAACGCTTTAAAATAAAGCATTTTAAAATAAAACGCTACTTACGACTTAGGAGATCAATTTATATTACGAAGATAAAATTAATGGATGAAATAAAAATAATTAACGCAAATAATAAATAAAAACAAAACAAACAAAATGTGTCTCTACTTCAAACTTAGTACGTTATGCAAAACTTAGATACAAATTGCAAGTTGTTTTCAATATAGGTACTAAAGGTAAAGGGTAGTAAGTACTTTGTGTTATAAAAAGCCACTACTCTACATATTTAAAGAGATTCGAAAATTCGAGCTTTTTGCTAATAATGCATAGTGATGTACCTGACTATCGTATTGATCGAAACTTTTGCAAGCCACAATTGCGCTTTTTTATTTTCACTAGTTTTAATAATTGCCGAAGTTTGAAAGTGACGTTGCAGTCGACGGTACGGTTGTACGGGGCTTCCTGAAAAGACTAGCGCGGAGCGCTTTAACTTCCTGAATAGGTATAATTTGTACTTACTATAGCTACCTATTATTGGGAACTTATGGGTAATTTTGCCTACCTCTCAATATAATCTGATATTGATATTGATAGCAGCATTTACATTTAAAAAAATGTTTTTTTTTTTTTTTTTAATAATTTTTTGGTGTACAAATTGACATTTTGAATTTTATTTTTATTTTACAGTTATCGCTGCTATCACCAATAATGTATTGAGTAAATATTACTAATATATTATAATATTCAGGAAGTTAGGGCGTTAGTCATTTCAGAGGATTACAATGGATATCATATTTGAAATGGTCTAGAGGTGCAAATGATTATAATCGTGTGTAAGGTAGAGCAAGTATCTTTATCCATTTCTAAAGTTATGGAGACTGTATTAAGTATTTTATACATTTTCGGTCTTGCAACACCAAAGAGCCGCAGTCGGAGACTTAGTCACAGCTGTGTGACGGAAGGCATAACCTATACTAGAAATGTCCTTACCTGACCTTTCTAATCGTGTGTAAAGAATAAACAGTTGAGACTTTAGTAGCACCCATGGGAAAGCCTTTACGCAAGGCTGAGAGGCCTTGCGTAAAGGCTTTGATACTTCTATCCATCTTTGATCTTGCTGCATCTAATGCGACGGGCCAGTTCTACACCCGCGGTTGAAGATATAGCCTCAGTGTGACCAAAGCATAAGCTATACTAGAGATGTCCTTACCTGACCTTTCTAATCGTGTGTGAAAAACATACAGTTTTGTAGCGCTCATGGGAAAGCCTTCCGTACTTAGATGCTTATACTTCTATCCATTTTTGATCTTACTCCACCTATTGCGATGGGCCAGTTCTACACCCGCGGTTGAAGATATAGCCTCAGTGTGACCAAAGCATAAGCTATACTAGAGATGTCCTTACCTGACCTTTCTAATCGATGTGTAAAGAACATACAGTTTTGTAGCGCTCATGGGAAAGCCTTCCGTAGAGGCTTATACTTCTATCCATTTTTGATCTAACTCCACCTATTGCGATGGGGCAGTTCTACACCCGCGGTTGAAGATATAGCCTCAGTGTGACCAAAGCATAAGCTATACTAGAGATGACCTTACCTGATCGTTCTGATCGTGTGTCAGGTAGAGCCAGCCTAGCAGCGCCTGCGGGCAGCTCTCAGCCTTGCCGCACCACTGGGGCAGCTCCCCCAGGCCCATGGCAGTTGGCGACATGACCACATCCGTGTGACGTGAAGCACTCAACACCGCACTGCACATGCGAGAATATCGATAATTCTACAACTATAGTAAAAATAAAACACTTGATGTTACAAGTACTTCCGGTTATCGATAACAGGTAAAGCACTATTGAATACCGCAATATCTAAATTATGAATATCGGAAGTTGAAATGAATGAAAATCATTTTTTGAACACAGATATTTTGGATTCTGGATCTATTTATATTATGTCGAATATTGATAAATAAATGCGGTTTTTAGCGGAATTTGACGAACTATTTTGGTCGATTTATCGATAATTTGATTTGATTGAAAATTTGTCAAGTTATTTATACGTAGCAATCGATTTTGAGTAGAAATTAATGTGTTTTTGATGTTAAAATAGCGTTTAAATGGCGACGCGTAAATTGGGACTCCGCCGCGGCCCGGCTGATGGCTACTGGCTACGCTTGCGTGGTGTTGGTATTTTTGGATCGTGCTCCGTTGAGCGAGATGCGCGCGCGCCGGTTACTCTGTGACTAGCTGCGGCCGCTCCTTGAGACGGGAGATGTAGGAATGAGGGATGTGCTCACAGCTCGCTTTATAAGTTTATCGTTTTTCGCCGCATCAGCGATTTTTTAATGCTGATTTGGAGTTACTGGAAATGTTGTGCGAGTTAGGTATCGTATTAGGTGTACTCTATAGTTCAGACTAGTCAAGATGACACCTAGAGCACCTAGTTGCATCGTGAGAAGAGTTGTTTGTTTGCTGAAGGCAAGGTAACCATGGTGACGATAGAAGAAGCTTTTTAACAGAGACTTCAGGCTCTCGTTACTATTCAAATAAATCTTAGAATATTATTTTCAAAAAGTATTTTTTATTGACACCTTCAGAATACTTTCGGTTAGATAGATGATTCCTTTAATTTCAAAAAATGTTAAAGTTAAGGAAAAATTTGATTGTAAAGATCTAGTGATTGTATTTTTATTTCATTTGAATCAAGGCTTATTGATATTGTTTGAGTCACGAAATGAAAATAAATTAATAGTCGAATGAAATTCTATCGATAAACAAATCTTAGATTCGCACATCACTACGCTACAACATGTGGGCGCACCCGCAGAGTCCATGAAGCAATATTTTCGTTCAGCCCCACTACCACGGCATCTTGGCTGACTGTCGAATATTTATCGTTTCTTTATCGATGTCTCGTGGTAGATGGTAAACAGATGCGAGTCATAACTCATTGATCATGATCATTGATCAATGAAACAAACTATTTACTAAAGGTTGATTATGACTCGGAATATTTAACTTAGACTATTTTTTAAAAAGCGTTCATCACCTTCACAGAAAGTTTGTAAGTGTGAGTGTGTGTATGTGTATGTTTGTTACGCCTTCACGCTGCAACTACTTTACCAATTGGCTAAAATTTGGAATGCATATTAATTATTATTATATCCTGGATTAACACATAGGCTCCTTTTTATCCGTGGATTTCAAAAAATGAAATTCACGCGAGAGCTGTATCTAAATATGTGTGTGTTATTGTGTATAGATTATAAAACGTAAGTAAATTAGTAAAAAGAGTTAAAAAAACATATTATGAGCTATTTATTATTTCATGTCAATATTCTTGTTATTATGTTATTAATATTATTTATTATGAAAGTTAAAACGCCAATTTTTCATGGAACAGAAGCTAAAGTTTTTGAGCAAGCCAAGCAAGCAAGTAACCTAAATATTTTAGTAAAGAATTTTAAATAATGACGTGCTACACACCCTTAGAACTATAGGTTCGGATCAAGTGGCCGAAAAAGGTATAATTTATTGGCAATATTTCACGAGAGTTTATCGATATTATTTACAACGTCAGGACTCAAGAGCCCAACACTTGACAAGTTTGAAGTCATTTCAAAACACTGTTAAACTATTTTGTAACAATAGAAAATCTTTGTTTAAAATAAAGACTTCTTTCATTTTATTTACAGAATAGCAACAGCGCTATAGTCTATAATATACCTGATCAAAGTGTTTCATAGAATCATATTATATTAATTAAAGTTCAACAATGGGGTCTTACACTACTTTTGAATTTGATAAAAAATATTACTTTATTATAAACTAGGATAAAAATAATAACGTGCAGTGAAAGAAATATTAAAATCCAACGAAGATTTACAAAGTTACAGGCGTTTAAACTTTGGAGTGGGGGGATCTTCTATCCCTTTCTCGCAAAACGAAAATTTGTATGAAGCCGCACGAAGCTACTATGGCATTGGTACGGTGTGACGTCACAATGTCATGTTGCTATCTCTGTCTAATCACAAATCTTTAAATGCTTATAACTTTTTTGTTATTTGATCGATTTAATTAGTTCTTTCAGTGCACGTCATTATTTTAATTCTACTTTATAATAAAGTAATAAAAAAATTGGAGTCAAATACCCTATTATGCTTAGAAAGTAACTAAAATTTTCCTTCAACTAGGTTATTCGCGTGAATTTCTTCAGATAAAAAAACATCATAAAGAAGGCTATGTACATTATAGGCTATTGGATACTGTTCTTTATAATGAACAAAAGACTAGGTACAAAGTGAATAGGGAAACCTTAAGGGTCTAGTGGATATCTCATCAATGCTCACGGAATACCTCACGAATTAATCGGGGAATGAATAGAGTGAACGCTAACGGTCGATCACCCCAACCATTTGGACAAATTAAAGTGAAACAACTCACGAAAACCTCAAAAATTGCATAGTCGAAGTAAAAAAATTCGTTATTAGTACCACTTTAGCATAAACTCCTCAGAGCTTTTAGACATATTATAACTTATCGACGATTGCCATAGATAACTCTCGATTGCTTTTTCCAAAAAGTGCCAAATTTTTTGCCAGTTCTTCTCGGTGCAAACCTGGCGGTAGAGTTTTCACTTTTCGTAAGAACCTATGTTTTAGGCCTATGTGAAAACAATAAACATTTTCAGTTTCATTGGCTATGACCACCCCTATCAGTTTGAGAGGAGACAGAGCAGTGAGACAAAAAGATTATGGGGACTGGGGAGAGATGACACAAAAAGGAACGATAGTACGAGGTAGCTTTTATATAGATGAGTAGCATTTATATCGATGGATGAGTTATACTCATACGCTCGCCCGCTCTCTCATTGCTTCCAATTAAAGTGCGCGAGCGCATCAATTGCTTCTATTGGCGTGATGTAACAGTTTATAACAACTAACAGCGATGACAACAAACAATGCTCCACAGTTTTTGAAAAATGGTAACGTATTTAAAAATATCTAGCTTAGGTTGTTAGTACTTACGCAAACGCACTTTTTTGGTACATATAATGTGAGACTTTTTGCTACTTATTTTTTGCTACTTATAATAAGCTATTTATGGATTTATTAGATGTCATTTTATTGATGGCAATTGTCATTCTCATACATTATTTTAATTTTGTTCCACACGCGTACCAAAAGCAATTGTAGCAATTGAACAGACAAGTCGTTTGTTTTTGGTTGCTTAAAGTATTTATAAAGCTTATTAAAAAAGTGCGCATTTTACAAAAATAATTGCACGTGTTTAGGATGAGAGTCTTGTCTGACCCGAGGCTGGGTGATTGGGCCCGCACATTAGAAACATGTCCATTGTCTTAGGGGTAAAAATTCTGGATAAAAACAATCCTGCCTTGCCTTGGGTTGCGAACATTCATTTTACAATTTACATTGTTTGAGCCATGCTTTGATGCAATGTGTGGCGTGATTTTTTACCTCCATTGATTTTTACCCGACTGTCCAGGAAATTATAAATTAACCGAAACAATGTTAATGGGTCCCGTCTGCTAACTTAATGTGGGTAGATATTTAACTTAGGCTTTCAGTCTGTTAATCGAAGTAGAATTTACTTAGTTTATTATAATTTTGTTTTCTATTTATAGCGTTTTGTTTGTCTTTTATTGTAACTTTATGAGTTAAAATTGTGAGTTGAAATTACAATCGGTTTTTTTCGAAATTTTTAATTTTATTATTTATACTTAGGTCTTGTTCGCAGCTTCACCCGCTTGAAGTTTTATCAAAATCCCACTGGATGATACCCACTATAATATCCTTTTCCTGTAGGTAAGTATACACACACACTAGGAACTTTTTAGGCTCTTCCCTGTGCAAATATACAAAACTACTTAATTAAAAAATAAAATAAAAAGACATTTCGTGAAGTTCCTAAATTGACAGTCGATGTTGACGCGATTAAATTTTTTCCCGGTTTTCCATATATTTTGCTGGTAAATAATATTTTTAACACTATTTTTCATAGGTAAGTATATCAAACTGAAATGTATCTTTTTATCATGCTGTGTGCGATAAATTCTCGCAGTTTTGCATAACCTTCAACCACATTTCACTTTTGTACACCACTAACTTACAGAAAAAAAAATTGTAAGTTGTTCCAATTCACAGAACCAAGAGAAAAACTTTATTGCATTTTTAACATTGCATTTTTTTTACAGACAAAGAGAAGAAGAAGAAGAAAGAAAAAATAAAGTTAAAACTTAGAAGCAACCGAAGACGTTGCCTCAAAATTTCTAGAAGAAAAAACTCTACAAGAAATTTAGTGAACATAAATAAATACCTACCTACCTATAACTAGGGTTTCCGCGGAAAACTTCGTGAATCAAGTTATAATATCGTGAAGGGTAAGTGTACCTAGATTGATTTTCGTAGATGTTATATTGTATAATCCAATTATGCTGCTCTTTCCTTTAAAGAAAAGGCAAATGCAATAAAGACAATGGGATACGCTTTTACAAACTCCCTAAATACGTACCTACCTATTGAAATTATCTATATCTATACTAATCTATACTAATATTATAAAGAGGTAGCGTAACGATGTTTGTGAGTTTGTGACGTTGTAAGGGGTAATCTCTGGATCTACTGAACCGATTTTCAAAATTCTTTCACCAATAGAAAGCTACATTATCGTGGAGTGTCATAGGCTATAATAATTTCCAAAATTAACTAAGCATCTTTACTAAAACTTGAATAATGTAATCCAAGTCGCAAAAAAAATTTCTTTCATCGCGTACGCTGCGGAAACTATTGAGGATAGAACAAAACAATGTTCTACAATATTAAAGAACGTATCAAAATCTGCAAAAAAGTCCGCGATAGCATATGCCTATCTCCTACGGGTAACTCGCAATAACTGAATCGATTATTTCAGAAACAACATTTGTCACACTGAATCAACTTATCAGTATAGACAATAAACTTTTTCACACTAAGCCAACAATGAAAACTTGTTTCTCTTATTTACTGTGGTTAAAGAAGTATATTGTACATCTACTAACATAATATTTTTTACATATCAATGTAGCATTTTAGAAATATTTAAAATTTAAAGCCATGGACATATGTTGTTTTTGCAATAAACGTGGACATATGTTATTTTTACATCCATTCTGCAAAAATGAGGTCATAGCACTAGTAAATGAAAATGTCGATAATGTTCGCTTTAATTTTATTCAATGAAAAAACATACTAAATTAGTGTCTATAGTTCTTCAATCTCTTCATTTTCTGTAGTCGGCCAAGAATAAATACTTTTATAAAAGTCCATAATATACTGTTCTGGGATGTATGGTTCCAACTTTTTAATGTCAGTAATTTTCTTGTCATTTATTTTTACTACATCAGTGTAGGTGTATCCAAAGGCAAACTAAGGTTGATTCTATCACGTAAAATTGATGATTAAACGAACTTACCTTAAGTGAAGTTCTATCATAATTTTGTGAGTTCCTGTATGAAGATATTAACATGAACACTTATTAGGTATTTACGCCAAGTGATAGCCATTCAGACACTAAAGTTGAGAGAAAAAATAAAAAATTTCAACATTTTTCATTACGATATCTCACGCTAGCAACACTGTGTCTGTCCTTTCATTTAGTTCAAAGTAATTATTATAAGAGTGCCTTTGTGCTTCGATAAGCTCGTCTTGGTAGGAGCACTACAGAGCACCCAAATATGTATCATATACCTAATATATACATAACTACACAATATTATACATAACCACACAATATTATATATGTAAATATAATAATATATATATATATGTGGGTTATGTTGTCTTCAATAAATATTTATTATTATTGTAATATGTACATTTTTTATTTACAAATTCATACATGGGTTTTTCCACAAAACAGGGGCGGGAGGGTGTTAATATCTTCATACAGGAACTCACAAAATTATGATAGAACTTCACTTAAGGTAAGTTCGTTTAATCATCAATTTTGATTCATTCCTGTATTCGATATTAACATGAACACTTATTAGGTAGATATTTAGAGCCATGACATTTGTAAATAAGAAATGCTTTTAAATTAATAGAATAATAAGCATAATCGCTTAATATTGAGCAAAAAAATAAAAATAACAACTTAAGTTGATATTCAAAGCAAATTAATAATTAATGGCATAATTTTGTAGAAATATTAAAACTGTAATAGATAGTAAATCAATATTATTAGTATAATATATTAATAATAATATATGTACAAAAACATATATTTTTATATGTGCGAATACCAAGGGTATATTAAGACTATATTCTAGCAGTACTGCTCGTATGTAGTCTTGACGATTAAAAGAGGTTTTAAACCTCTTTCAACAAGCTTGAAAATATTTGTATCAGTTAAAACTTTTAAATGCAACACTTGATTAATCGTAATAAATTGAGCTGTTAATATGCAACCATGAAATATATATTTTAAACAGTAAATTGATCACGAATATATTTTTATAAACTTGAGTAGAATAAATATTACCGAGACATATTTTTGGAAAGAAAAAAAATAAGATCAATTTATTAATATATAAGATTAATAAATCTATGGGTTGCAGAGAACTAGTTCGTAAATTTTTGTTCATCTTGACTTCACTTTACGAAAATACAGGAGTAGGCATTAGTATTTTCGTAAAGTGTTGTTTAATTTTATTCATAGCTTTTTAGAGTTATTTCTATTAAAGGAGTTAACAATGATATTTTTATTTAATTTCCATAATAATATTGTTATTTGGGTTTTGGTGTAGGTACAGCTTTAATAAGGTCATTAAGATTTAAAGTGACCTTAAATTATATTTTTAACTGAATAGGGTGAAGTAAGAATATTCTCAAGAGATTTTGAAAAAAGCCATAGAGAAATCATCTTATAAGCCTATTTTAAAGTTGATTCTGAGACAAAGGCTGATGAAGTAACTGTATCTACTGTTTATTCCTGAGTTCTAATAAAGTGATAACAATAGAAACTTAAGATAGTCTGAAAAAAGCATGTTTTCTAATATTGTCAGACAGTAAACATCTTATACAATATAGTATGTAAAACCGTGTTGAGTTTCTCATTTCACATAATATTAAAATTTTAACTGAAGGCATAATTGTTATTCTTATTCATGTTATAATAATGTTGTTTAATATCATTATTTGTTATTTTAACAGTCACCCCAACACTACTATCGCTGTTGTACTGGTTAGTTGTAAACAAAAAACCACATATACAATTGGAATACAAATATTAGACAATACTTTTTAAGTTCTTCAGTTTCTGCATCAAGACCATTTTTTAATTTAGCAGTCTTTCAGTTTAAAAATGTGATCTGATTTTTCCAAGTTGATAATCGCAAAAATCAACGAGCAAATATAACATGTAAATAGGTAGACATGTCGAAATGTTATTCGCGATTGTTCGCGATTAATGCTTTGTAGACTTGTTGCGACGATGAAAAAAAAAATTTTTTTTTTTGTCACTTACCCAATAATTCCACTGTCATCACAGGAGATAAGTCTCTAATCTTCGTTTAATAATAATCAGTTAATTACATACCACAGCTGAAGTACTACTGTACTGGTATTCAAGTTCCTAGTGAAGCAGTGATGACCCAATTTTCAATTATCATTTGACCTTGGTCAGTCATCATCGAGAGCTAAATCCTTGCAGCGGCGGCATCCATCGGCATGAAAGTTAAACAAAATATTAGACTTATTTAATAATGATTAAATACAGAAAACATAAAATGTAGGCTATGTATCAACTCTTAAAGAACAAAAAAAAATATGATACATGCAAGCCAAAATTATGAACCATCATTGTTCATATTATCATAAATCCAATGAAGTATTTAATGATTCTATGATCTTATATATATATTGGTAATTTCCAAATCCTTTAACATTTTTGATGCATAGATAACCATTAGTTAATTAGCGGCGCGATCGCCTGAAAATAAAAATATTTGATCTAGCAAAAATTAATTTGGTCTTTAAATATATTTTCCATTGCGTTACGTTATTCCTAGGTATGGATACCGATATTCCTGTAGATACAGGCACAAGGATACCTAAAATAAATTTAAATAAACATATCATCGATTGTTTTATAAGGACTCTACATTTTCCATATTTAATATTCATTTAAGAAATTTAAGAAATAGTCAATTATAGAAACTATAAATAACTTTGATATTCAAAAATATTGCATTCTTTTAAAAGCATGCATCCTAACTCAGTTAAAGCATTGATAAATTTGATGTAATATCTAATACATCGAGTTACGATGAAAGAATGGTTGTATTAAAAACATGTATTTGTAATGGAATAACCAAAAAATATTCAGTATGTTATCGAATAGGTTGTCTCATATTCAATTGTATGTGAACAGAATATAATAGCCGAGTTTTTTGCCAGACCTTCTCAGCGCAAACCCGTTTTTCAGATTCAAGCTTTCATAAAAGCCTGTAAATCAAGCCCATTTGAAAAAAAAAATCATTTTCATTTTTAATTACTTAAACATGAAAACTAACTGTAATGTTAGTGGTTCAATAGTTTATAAATCTTCATAATATAAAACCTTTTGTATAAAAGTAAATTATTATGAATGAAACTAGGATAGTACCTAGATATCTAAAGTGTCATTGCACTACATGCGAACTAAAGAAGAGAAAAAAAAAATACACATTAAATTCTGTTCATTGTTTTGAGAACATAAAGAGAGAAAAAATAAATTTTCCACTCATATTTAAGCACGATAAAATAATATCATCAGGCTCGAATATTTTATGAATGCGGTTATTCTATAAGCTAAGCGGCAAACGTACGAGTAAGTAGGTGTCGTTTATTGCCCGTGGTACCCCCGATGGTCCCCCCGGGGTACCACGGGTTGCCTTCTTACCCCGACCCGACTATATGCGAACATGCGCGAGTCCGCACGAGGTTCGAAACAGCGCAACGCTCCGCCAGCACTCTGATCGGCAGCCGCGCGGCGCCTGACATGACAGGTCGACGGAAATGTCAAAAGAGGACATCGATAAGTACTTGCAAGGCTGTTTTGCTCCTGGTGCTGTTCTTGTGGGGAAATCAAGACTCTTCTGTCCTGGGTAAATCTTCGAGAAAAGTCGTCGCAAGAGACGAGTGCTGTCCTGCGATTTGGTCCGTGGGTCCACCATGGACCGACAGGTGGATTGCTCAGATATTCCTCCAGTGCCAGTTAATATTGGATCTTGATTAACTGTATTTCATATTATTGATAAAAGACATAATATACACAGAAGTTATTAGAATATTATATTATCAAATAAAATTTTTGTGTCTCACTCGTACATTTCAAATTTTGAGTAGTACCTATTACTAGTTGATTTTGTAAGAAGTTGTCAATGGACTTTTTATTGATGTATCTATAAATAATGACCACAACAAGAAACGATTCGTGCGGAAGACTAAAATAATTGTAAATAGTGCATTTGATTGCGGGTACTTTTCAGACCTGGTCTAGTAAAGTAATCTTGGTTCATTTAAATTAGCAGACAGTAAAAGAAAATATTGATATGAGGGTATATCGAAATAGTTTCTAAAGGTAATCGTTTTGATCCTTTATATCATTCCAATACAGTTGGTGATAAAAAAAACAGCATCGCGCGGTGTTCCCAGGTGGTCACCCATCCAAGTATTAACTGCGCCCGATGTTGCTTAATTTCGGTGATCGGACGAGAACCGTCAACCGGTGTTTTCAACATGGTATGGGGGCGTTTAAGCACCAATTTGCTATTTTGGAAGTTGCTTACAAGATAATCTTGTCATTTTTGGGAATGATTAATCCATAGGCGTTGTCCCAATAACCATCCTCAATGTATATTGTCGTGAAGGTCACACTCTCTAATGAAGTGTACCCAACACTGAAGCATAGACTGCAGAATATATTATGTTGATTGACTTTTTTGCAATTATTACCTAATATAGAGACGATAATCTTATTAACTCACCCTCATATGTATGTCGTCGTGATGATCACATCCTTTTATGCAGTGTCCTCAACATAGATGCTTTGCAATTATTTTTTGCAATTATTAATACAAAGGCGATAGTCCTCAGGTTTTTCACCTACCAACTACCCTCAATGTATGTTGTCGTGAAGGTCACACCCTCTTAATGAAGTGTACCCATCACCGAAGAATGCATCTTGATTAGCTCCTCTTGCAGTAATTAAAACAAAGGCGATAGTCCTTCCAACTACCCTCAATGTATACTGCTGTGAACGTAACACCCTCTAAGAGGTGTACCCAACACTGGAGCAATATGGATTTTCTGAACCAATAATAACAATTCCGTAGATTTCACAATTCGTTTTGACGATGAATCCGATTATTTTGAATATTTCTTTTCGGATACTTTGATTTCCGCAAGAAATACTTATAATCACTCACTTTTTTATACGAGTTTAATAATGTTGTGTTGAACGGCCGAGCACTAGAACGCTAATGGAAGGACAGACACAGTGTTGCTAGCGTGAGATATCGTAATGAAAAATGTTGAAATTTTTTATTTTTTCTCTCAACTTTAGTGTCTGAATGGCTATCACTTGGCGTAAATACCTAATAAGTGTTCATGTTAATATCGAATACAGGAATGAATCAAAATTGTAAATTTTATGCCACACAAACCATCTATGTATTGGAAACATTCAACTTTCCCAGATACTACAACTACCCACATTTGTCCAGGACAAATGTTGTTTCTGTATTAAGCCTTCTTTTCAAGTCGTCGTAAGTCTATGGATATTTCTTGGACATATGTTGCTTTAGCACCGATTTGTCCGTTTATCGCTGCTTATGAAAATTAAAAAATAAAACAATTTTCTTAAAAAATGTGACAAATGTTGTTTCTGAAATAATCGATTCAACTGCTTTTAGTTTTAAAATTGTGGATTAAAAATAAATAATTTTTGTGAAGCTTATTTAGCCCATATGGTATTAATTTATATCTTTGTAAATATGTTTTTTAGAACGGAAATTTAATGTAGAATATTTGTGCTCTTTACTCTATACAGTTTAAACAAATATCTTCAAAGATATTAGCAAAACAAAAACGTGCGGTAAGCGGTTGCGCGCCGCCTCCGCTTCGGCCGTTGCTAGGGAATGGCGATAGGTTTTATAAGTATAGGTATTTATCTATCCTAATGCCTCGCGTCCAGCGCTGTGGGCTGTGGGTATAAGGCCCGGTTTCCACCACAGCGAAGCGGAGCGGAGCTGTATTTGAGTAACAAATCAGATTTCGTCATTTTGATATCTCCGAAACTGAGGGATATCTAAATGATGAAATCTGGTTGGATATCCAAACAGCTCCGCTTCGCTCCGCTTTGGCGGAAACCGGACCTTACGCGGGACAGACGGGCCGGGGCAAAAATATTTCTAACGCGGAACGGAGTCCGCGGGCACTGCTAGTCACTTAAAAGTTCGAAGTGGCTGTGAAACGAAAGCTCATTAACTAAGATTACTATTAGGGATTATGTATGAATCAAATCCTTGGGAGTAATAGTGAATTGCTGTAATAATACTAGCTTAATTAATTGTATGAGCTATTGTAAAATGGTGATGCCAAAAAACCCGGCTGAGTTTGTTATGGGCTTTTTCTCAGTGCAGGACGCGTCATAACTTAGAACTCTCGTAAAATTAGTTTAAGTCGATTTCACCATAATATACTTAATTATATTATAACAAGCATCCGCAACGGATCATGTTGGCGGGAGTATGGGAGTCACCACCTACAGGCACTTGCGATATGACAGACTCTACCGCTACGGTCGGAAAGCAGATTTCACCGAGAACAACGTTTTTTTTTCAAAACAATATTTTTTGAAAAACGTTCACAGTTTTGTTTTAAACAAGATATCAAATTATTAAAAGAATGTTTAGAATAGACGGAATAATATTATCTTATTTCGAAGGATCTTTTAGTATAGGATCCCGCTATCGACTTTACAACTTACAACGACTGTTTAATGGATGAAAATATATTGTAAAGGGGTTGCCTAAAAATTTTACTCCAGAATATGACTAATTAACAATTATTAAAAAAAAAAACATTGTAACATGAACTCCTATTTGTTAGAGTTTCATGGATATCGTAGTTCAAATAATCTTGGTTTAATCAGTTGCTTAATTTGTCCATAATCCATAATATTATGATTAATGACAGAGACCTCTTTCTGTTCACACTGTATGAAGTGTATAAGAAAAGGGTATAAATACTACAGTGCGACAAGGCTATCTTGGCGCGTGGCCAAAATCAAAACTAACGCCGCAATCTTGTAATACTGTTTGATAGTTCGCTCTGACGGTATATCGCTATTGTATATTGTGTTGTTATTGCTTAATATTAACTAAATCAAAACTAAAATTGAAGTAAAATTGAGGAGATTTTATTTTCTGGCTGTATTTTTTCTATGGCAACGCCCTCCTGACTATGTCATTCAAGTGCCAAGAGAGCCTTGTCGGACTGTAGACTGTAGTAACGAGGGTAATAAAACTAGCGATCTATACGCAGCCGGAAGTCGCTTTGAAACTCCACTTCCGCCCTAGGTTAGTGTGTCAGTGACTATTTATGAAATGGACTAGTGCATTAAATACAGAAAATATACACATATATGAATTGTATGTATCATATATTATTAATACATTGTTATAATAAAACGAACGCACGTCGACGTGTTTACGCTTACACTTAGAAAAAATAATGTAGTGGAGGTACGTGCATTTTTAATGTTTAATACCCAAAAATAAAGGTTAATAACGGGACCCTATTACTAAGACTTCGCCGTCCGTCCGTCTCTCACTAGGCTGTATCTCTTGAACCATGATAGTTAACAACTTGAAATTTTCACAGATGATTTACCCTGGAATTGGATGTTGCAATAGTGATCTGATTCATTACTTAACTATCTTTTTTTATAGTCAACGCTAGCGGGCGGGTCACCTGATGGTAAGCGATCACCGCCGCCCATGGACATTTGCAGGACCAGAGGAATTGCAAATGCGTTGCCGGCTCTTATGAAAATTTGTTTATCCGCCCCTTGAATTACCCCATGCTATTATAGTATTGAAGGAACACTGTTTCTACTTGCTGGTAGCTGGTTACATAGTTTGCACTTATTAGGAAAGTAGGATCTGTCATACTAGTAGGGGATCCCAAGTAAGGTCGACCTTCACCGAGCTGTTTATTGGATGAAATCTATTTTATATCCAATTAAATATGTCAATAAATATATCAAAGTGGGTTGCCTAAAAAATTTCAGTCCAGGATATGATTAATTAAGAACTTAAAAAAAATCCATTGTAACATGAACTCCTATTTGTTAGAGTTCCGTTGACATCTTAGTTCAAATTAGATTGGATGAGCGATTCAGGTCCCAAATTGCAATTGTGCTTATTTACCTACGATTTTATTATCCGTTAACTTTCTTTTGCCAAAAAATATAGAGCAGAAATACTTTCCTCAGCCAGGAAAGTATTTTTGGCAAATAGTACTTTTTATGACATTCAATCTAATTTGAACTACGATGGATGGAATATGTTTCTACGCCGGAGTGTATGCACAGAGAAAGTGTAAGAAGAAAAAACTTCAAACAGCTTTTCAGAACACTCCCCATAGAACAACCGATAGAACACACATAGAGAGTTGACGTCTCTATGGTGTTCTAAAGATTCCAGCTTGATGCTGAGACTCGTACTGCTCGACTCTATATCTCATACATGATTTAAATTTCGTTTTATTAAGGTGTTGTCGGCCCTACCAGCCCGCGAAATTCATATTTTATTTAGTTTTTCGCAAATATCAGACTAACTACACATTGTAGATTCATGGCAATGCATTTTGCGGGCCTACTTTTTAAGCATCTACATGTTTTTAATAGAAACTTTGCTCGAAAGTTCCAACTCATCTCATATTGGTTCCCGAAAGATAATTTTTTGCAGTTTCCCAGATTTCGAGCTATGGGGAACCAATATGATGTAAATGAGTATTGTTGAGCAGAGTTTTTTGTTAAAAACATGTAGATGCATAAACGTTGTGCCCGCAAAATACATTGCCATTAGCCTTCGATGCATCGGCGGATCCAGGGGGGGGGGTCATGGGGGTCATGACCCCCCCCCTGGGCCTTCCAGAACGTAGATGGACCAATAGTTTCAATTGTAAAATATAATGTTTTATATGGTATTTTTGGGAAATATAGAGATTTTATGTAAGTGAGTACCATTAATATTTAATTGATTTATGGTTGATTTTACTTAAGATGGTGTCAAACGCATTATTAGGGAACGAAAGTATCGAAAATTTGAATTTTACCTCGCCACCGCGACCTTTTAACTGATGACCTCCTGATTTCCCAGGAGATTTCCTGATTTATAAACAATCCTCCTTATTTCCTAATTTTATTAATTAATCTCAAGATATATTTGGGGTTTGAAATTATATTTACGTAAAAATTGACGTAGATATCTAAGTGTGCTCCATGGCAAATTTTCGCGAAATGATCTTGAATTCACGGATGTATACAAGGTCATTTCAGGTCAAGGAATAAATAGTGATTTATCATGCGAAAATGTAAAAAATTTAGGCTCGCTTTGCTCGCATATCCAGTTATCAAAATATGTATGTCCCCAGGATCTTTGTTATGTTGTGACTTTTTCAGTAAAAAAAACAAAATTTCGCTTCGCTTGCATATCCAGTTATCAGAATATTATATAAAGTTCACGTTTATCATTCAGGACTATTTGAGATTTCAAGTTGTTATTCCGCCTAAAAATTGTGATATTATTTAAATTAAAGATTAAAGATTGACCACATTATAAAACGAAATAAAAAAGGTAAAAAATTTGAGCTCGCTTTGCTCGCATCAATCAGTTATCAAAAGATATATAAAGTTCGTGTTCACTTCATTCAGGCATATTTGTGATTTTAAGACGTTATTGCGGCTAAAAATGATTATATTATTTTTATTAAAGACGGTCAAACCATGTTAAATTCAAGACTGGAATAAAAAGTGAAGTAAAAATTTTGAGCTCGCTTCGCTCGCATATCCTGTTATCAAAATATGTATGCCCCCAGGATCTTTGTTATGTTGTGACTTTTTTAGTAAAAAAAAACAGAAAATTTCGCGCTCGCTTCGCTTGCACATCCAGTTGTCAGAATATATGAAGTTCGTGCTCGCTTCATTCAAGAATATTTGCGATTTCAAGAAGTTATTCCGCCTAAAAATTATTATATTATTTAAATTAAAGATCAAAGATGGATCACATTATAAAACGACGTAAAAAATTTGAGCTCGCTTCGCTCGCATATCCAGTTATCAAAAGATATATAAAGTTCGTGTTCACTTCATTCGGGCATATTTGTGATTTTAAGACGTTATTACGCTCTATGTTAAATTCAAGACTGGAATAAAAAGTGATTTATCCTGCAAAATCGTTAAAAATTTGAGCTCACTTCGCTCGTATATCCAGTTATATCAAAGTATAATAAAAAAGCAGGCATAATTATTGCGATTTTAAGATGTTATTACGTCTAAAAATGATTATATAAGACAGGAATAAATAGTGATTTATCCTGCAAAATCGTAAAAATTTTGAACTCGCTTCGCTCGCGTTCGTTCTATACTGTTACGAAAAACGCACCCATTGAAGTACCTATGAAGTGACACTGCGTTTTGGAAAAAGAAATATTGGCTCTTTTATTTACAGATAGGTTTTTTAAGTACAGTACCTACTTATACACATATATAATAAAATACCTAATTAGGGTTCCATACCAATTTGGTAAAAATGGAACCCTTATAGTGAGACTTTCTCCGTCCGTCCGTCCGTCCGTCCGTCCGTCCGTCCGTCCGTCTGTCACACTCAATTATTTCAGTAACTATTCAAGCTATCGACTTGAAATTTAGAATAGTTATAGGTAATAGTGACGCGACGTCATAACAATCGTAAAAATTTGAAAATTGTTTTTATTTTTATTTAAAAAGGGGGGAAAACCGGGTCGAAAAATTTTCAAAATGAGATAATAATATTGAGTGGGGTATCATATAAAAGGGCGTTACTTGTGTATACTAAAACTAATTTTTATTTATTTTTGTGCCTGATAGTTTTTGATTTATTGGGCAAACTGTCGAAAAAAATACCGTTCCCCTCCCCTTATCTCCGAAGTTTACCAATCGAAAAATCTGAAATAATTACGATCAATAGACATTAACGTATATTTTAAAGGAAAAATAAAATCAACTCTCTAACTATTATACTTTTTTAGATAATAACAATAAACCGGCAAAAACAAAGTTATGTTTGCGGTTTGCCAACAAAACTACCTACATGTATTCATGAACCAAAGTGATTCTTCTAATGTTTAACTTCTTTTATGGTATGGAACCCTCGGTGCGCGAGTCCGACTCGCACTTGGCTGGTTTTTTTTTTAACTATATCAATTAGTATCATAATTAAATTAAAACTTCTTATGACTTGACTACAACTATATGACCCCCCCCTGGCACCAAAGCTGGATCCGCCCTTGCTTCGATGTATAATTAGCCCACTATGAGCGAAAAACTAAATAAAATTTGAATTTTCGCACCCGGATGGTACCCATCGCCGGTGTCAATCGCAGTGTCACATGGCTAGGGCTGCTAATTCCATGCAGACGAAGCCGTGTGAAAAACCTAGTGAAATTGTAAATAAAAATCCATCCCCAACCGTTTCTCGTTAATCGCGAGTACAATAATAAAATTGAAACATTATATTTTGAACTACTCGATATGCTTCCATGGAAGCTGTATCAGCTAGCGAAGAAGCTAAACTGATGAGCACGCGTTACTCGACCCGTCGCCTTGGGCAGCGTATAGGCAAAGTCTATCTGAGTTGACCACCTACGTCGTCATCTATCATAAATGATATTATTGTTAATTGGCGCATAAACTCCTTTAGTGGTCCAAATACCTTATTGGATAGGGTATATAAGGGTCTGTTTCAACAATTTAACCCAAGCGCATAATTTCTAAATGGGTTAAGCTGAAGTAAAGTCATCCCTATGGATGCCTAATAACATTAAATTCACAGTAACAATACTTTTTTGGTACGAGTAGATGCCATTTGCAGATAACTACGTCTCACTTTAGTCCTTTTGCTGTTCCGTATTTCCTCCAACTCGGAAACATAATTTGGTAAGAAACATAACTTCCAAAATGGTAATAATATCCAGAACGTTGCATAGTGTAAAGGTTTTCTTTTCATCTTCACACTTTGTAATTTCTTTAGGCCTATTTCGCTGCGCACATTCACTGCATATTTTCGTATTGTACAACTAGAAAATTTATACAACTGTCAGCCACCACGTTGAAATGTCAGTTAGTGTATGTTGCTTATACGCCGCCGGGCACGATACATGGAATTGATAAGTGTTGTATACTCTTGTTTCGCTCCCAACAAAGTGGCACATAGAAAATGTCAGCAACTTTGTATTAGCAGTAGTGTAGACTAAACATTTCAAACGGCTCACGTTCCTCTAAGAGGTACACTCAGGTACACAATGTGACTAAGATCAGTTGGGTTAGTACAGGTTTTTATACGAATTTCGAGTCGACTCGCCTCGCACAAACGAATCGAATTCCTCCATACATTTACAGCCAACGCCATCTATTGACTGCCGCATGTCAGTCACTGTCCATAGATGGCGGTGGCTGTAAAATGTATCGAGGAATTCGATTAGTTTGTGCGAAGCGAGTGGACTCGAAATTCGTACAAAAACCTGTACTAAACCCCTGGACTATTGCTCTTAAATATCATCATCTCAACCCCTTTTTTATGTCCCACTGCTGGGTTCTTAAATATATCAATGCAATAATTTAATTATTAAGGCTGTTCACGCGTTAGAATTGTGGTTTAGTCAAAATTTACGATTTCCGACGGCACATAAAACAGTAATGTGTTCAATTACTGATTTGATGATTGACATCACATTATTTGGAATTTCATAATCTAGTTTTTGTCTAGAAAACATTTGAAAATATGTGTATAATTTTCTCATTAGAACAGTTCTGGTACAGGCTGTTTGCTAAAATAGCGGTCGACGCTCTACGCAGATTCAAGATATTAGCCAAGTTTCATATCCCAAACTTATAAAATAGTCATATTTAGAAAATTCATAACATTTATGAGAAAGTGTCTAGAAAAAAAATACGATTTACTTAAATTTTCATTCAGAAACAGTATAACCAAAAGTGACATTTTTAGTATTTTTTCGAGATATTAAACGGGTTATTTCAGGATGTAATCCGAGATTTTTTGTTACTTCTTAGGTCTAATCATTTAATTTAATTAATATTCAAAGTCACTGTACATTTACTTTTTTAATAAGTTCTGTATTTATTTTACTATAAAATATTTAATAATACTATAAATCGGCGCAAAATTGCGTCAGCGCCACAGAATACGTTAATAGTATGGGCCGAAACGCGATGCGCGCGAATTTGCGGTAACCCTCTTAACTGATTTTGCAAAAAAGGAGCACGCTCTCAGTTTATAATTTTTCCGATTTTATGTACTTAGTGTAGGTATAATTGCTGTATCACGTCCGTAGATTGGTATTATTACAAAAAAAGCCAGATATCAAAAAATCAATTTTGAACGTTTTTAGAACTTATTATTATTGCTGACACAAATAAAAAAAACACATATACCCCGATTGCAGTTTTCGGTAAAAATTAAGAAATGAAGATTCTGGAGCAACTTTTTTTGGAAATCTCCATGTGCGAAGGTTCACTATGTAGCGGTCTACGATAGCTGACGATAGATGGCGTAACCAGCGCAATAGCACACGCTGACAGAGCATTCGACGAGCGTTCTATAAATACAACTTCTGACCCAGGCACAACACCTGCCTGGACCAGATATAAGTGTTTAATCTATGGCCTGGAGGGAAATTTCCCTATTGCCCTCTGTACCGCTAAAACTACACTGTTCTCAAACATGTGTGAAGCTCGCCAAGCCGCATTTGGCCAGCGTGGTAGGATACAGCCATATATATACCCATCTCCTTTTGAGAGATCTGTCCCACCAATGGAATATAAATGGCGTTGAATTTTACACTTGACAATTATGCGGATGACTGTACCGTACCTACACGTGAGTTTGAGTTGGCATTTTTTAATCTCGGCCGTTAGTAATGGGAACCGAGCGATTAATTTGATCTTAGATACATTTCGTAGGCACATTCTTGCAGGTGTTTCTTTAAAGTTTAAGCTCTTGTAAAACATAATATTTATCTATGTTATACGCTCAAAGAATAACATCCTGAGTTTAATATCTTATAATAATGATATACCTGGTGTAGACTGTAGAGAACGGTAGTTTTAATGATACTTAATTGCTATCGTATACCAAGCTTTTAAGCTTACTGGAGAAATTTTGAATGGTTAAGGCAAAATCAACGAGTCTGCTCGCGAGTCGCGAAATTCAAAATTCCATCACTTTGCCTCCCCGCCATCTATGGCTTCTACGCTAAATTAAATATCGTTAGTTCTTTTCATTTCTAGACATTCCTTTTCGGTAGCTTTACTTTTGAATGGTAAATAATTAATAAATACAAATGAGTTACGCTATCCTTATTTCATTTAAAGGCTTCTTTTTCATAACTAAATGTTACCGGGCGAGATGGGAAACTTTTTTCAAAAAAGATTCCCATCCTGCCCGGCAAACGATTGCACGGTGCGCAACGGGCAGGATGGGAACTTTTTGTGCCATCCTGTCCGGTACCGGGCAGACGCACCGGGCAAAATGGGATTAACCCCTACGTCGCGTCGGTACGTGTTTTTTAAGCGTTAAGTTCATTTTTTTGCAATGTATCGACCTTTACAGTCTTTTCCTTTGGTTATTCTGCAAATCCCCTAATTAATAAGACCTAAAGACATTACGAGCATAACTCTATTTATTGCTCGCTGCGGGATTCAGAACTATCTTGTAATTTTTCATTGGTAGTTGGGTATCCATCACGGTTCGGTACTATTAATATATATTACACTTAATATCTCTAGATTGAAGAGTTTGTAGAGCTTATTGTCGCAAGTAGAGAACTCTCAGGCACAACGCTATTCTTTACTCGCCTTTGGATCTTTAGCGGCGCAGCTGCAGAGGGCAATAGGGAAATTTCCCTCCAGGCAGGTGTTATGCCTGGGGACCGCTTGTGATCCGAGCGTGTGACGTCAGAAGTTGTATTTATAGAACGCTCGTCGAATGCTCTGTCAGCGTGTGCTATTGCGCTGATGACGCCATCTATCGTCAGCTATCGAAGACCGCTACAGATCTATATGTGCCGCCAAAAAGTTTGGTACCAACTACAAACTACACTTACAAACACGGATACCTGTGCTTGCAGCAATTGCGAAACTTTTAACACTCTGCTGCCGAATACCACACGAAACACCAACTATACCTATGTATCAAACTCAAAATCAAAATTCACATAGGCCTGACATACAGGCACTTGTAAAGAGTCGGTATGATATTTGTATGCATAAGTTTTTTTTTTTATTTTTTTATTTTTTTTTAAGTATGGTGATAACTAACTAAGTTTACGAGGGTTCACAAACGTGCCCTGCCGCTGAGAAGACGCCCACAACAAACTCAGTCGGGTATTTTTTTATGTACTTAAACACCATTTAAAAGAAAATAAGTATATATCGCGGTCGGTTCATCCTGTATGCAGCCATGCACCCCATAAATCCGAATCTTAATATATATAAATCTCGTGTCACAATGTTTGTCCTCAATGGACTCCTAAACCACTTAACCGATTATAATAAAATTCGCACACCATGTGCAGTTCGATCCAACTTGAGAGATAGGATAGTTTAAATCTCAATTTATCTATTTTTGATTACCCCTAAGGGCAAAACAACGTTTGCCAGGTCAGCTAGTATTACCATAAGTACGAGTATCATACGTGCGAAGTGTGAAGTGCGATTGTATGCCAGCCAGGCTTGGAGAAAGAGCCCACTTGGCATTATTTATTGACCCCCGACTCGAAAGACTCCGAGCCATACATTCCTATATAAGTATACCCTGTTCAAATAGACTTGAGTTAAAAGGTAAACAAATATGGCGGATCTGATTAAGTCACTTTATTTTGACATAACCCTAGTGATGCGACTATTCCTGAACAATAGCAAGAATGAACTATTGAACGATCATCCTCAATGCAAAGAATAATGAAATTGAATATTAAATAAGGGAAATGGTACAATTTCTAATACTTAGTGACCGTAATCATCGATTCGTTATTGTCTTCCCGCCTATAAAAAATCCCTTCAAAATTCCCCATACATTTTCAATAGAAAAAAAATCCGCCATATTGGATTTTTTTTCTATTCATCACGTAGACCTTTGAGTCCTGATTAACTCTTGTCAAGAAACCGTTCTTCCATCTTTCATACTTTCCGAGATATCGACGAAATCCGAATGGCGGCCATTTTGATTCCGCCATTTTGATTTTTTTTTCAGCTCACTGCCAATCGCATGACGTTTCAAATGACATTTGGTTGAGCACCCCCCACCTATCTTCAATACTTTCGCTGTGCTCTTTACCCGTCTTCGAAATCCTCAATCATCAGCTTTTTCCATATTTTTCCTCCGAATGAATTTTTCTCTTCTATACGAAATAGTAATTGAAAAAAAAAATTTTCATACAAAATTGTTCAGGAGAGGGGATCAATCAGTCAGTGAATCAGCACAAGCAGCTATATATATATTAAAAAAGGTATAACTGACGTTTAATAACTGTACTACTTTATTTCCCCTATTATATCGTATAATCTCGATACCGACCAAATATTAAGTTAACCAAAACGCCAAATCTTTAAAAAACGCCCCTGTAAAAAGTTTATAGCAATATTGTTGTTATTTATTTCGTCAGAATTTACGACCCAATAGCATAATTTTTAAATATACGTGAACAAGATATAATTAAATAACGATTGTGATTTCGATTCTGAATGAATTAATCGATGTTACTTCGGTCACTGACTAAGTATGAATCGTTAGTTTTTTGTCTGTGGTTGCAATTGCCTCTGCGCAACACTAATGTCAATGATAAAAGTCCGATGTCACAACTAAAATTTTAGTTTGATCTGTCATACGTAATTTGTGTCTTGATTCAGTTTTTCATAAAAATATTGCTAAAATAGTGGATAAAATAGTGGAAATGTTATACGTAAGGTAACTTCAGATGTTGTTTGTGGACGGCAAGCAGTTTGTGAGACTTATTAATTACTTTAACATCGTGAAAAATGGTTGAGAAGTGAAGTGTACGCCAAAAGGTTAGTTTGTTTACCTTTTAACGCAATTCAAAACAAATGGACTTTAGGTACTTCGGTTACTTACCCACAACTCATAGGTTAACTTATCGTTGCTTATTAGTTTCTTACGAACACTTAGCAACTTTTTTAAAGTGTCAAAAATGTACTCAAGAATGCGATGGGTCAGAGTTCAGTCTTGTAAAATTACGAATGAGAATTAATTGTAATATTATTATAATGGTTGACACACTCGTGCTTTGCACGGGTGTTCCCATGGGAAAAAATCTTTCTTATCCCTTGTCTACATCATGAACTTAATATGTGCGAAATTTCGTGGAAAGTCATCATGCCGATTGGCCGATGAATGGATGGACCTATGACCGGCATAACATGTGTAATTGATGTCAAATTACTCGTATAATAAATTCCAAAAACTGCGAAACACTGAAAAGTGCGGAGCGGAAAAGTGAGCAGTTATAATAATTTCCGGTTGCTAACCCAAAACTTTCTTTTCGGAGGCAATAACATGTCAATCATTTTAAAGATACCACACTTTTTTCCGTAAATGATTAATGTTACACTTCCTACGTCCTAAATTTTTTTCGACGGTCATTTATTAGACAAGTGTTCTTAATTTCTGCCTTTTACTTTGTGTGCTAGTTCGCAAGTTTTCCAATAAGGCAAAATATTGCTACTTTATAATATTTAGTTTTAAAGTAAAGTAGGTACATATAAATAATTGAAACGAAACTATTTTTGCTTGCTTTTTATTTGCTACGGATATGAAAATGATGATGACAATGATTTTATTCGTTTATTTTTAATGAGTTTTAAGTTTTTTGGGTCCCTGGGGTCTAGTGATAAATGTGGTGAACTTTTTAGATTTTCTAAACACAAATTATTTCTGTCTTACTCAGGTAATAACTAAGTAAAATAATGGAAAATTGAGCGAATTTTCTCGTTATTACTTGATTTATGCCGTTATCGGTGGTCGCGATAAGCCGCAATTTTCTTCGTACAAAATAATAGGACGCGCAATTTTCGTAAAGCTGATTCTAGCGTGGTATGAACTCCGTTCATACCACGTAGCGTTCCCGTGTTCCCGTCATACGGTGCGAGGAGGAAACACCGTGGGGTTTAGCCGGTAAGAGTCCGGCATAACCCAGCCGCTCCCCCAGGCGACTGGGTATCCATGAGGATTCCCCACGATAAAAAAAAAAAAAAAAAAAGGTTAGGTTAGTATGCAGCGTTGCCGAAGAATATAACAGAAAAAGGTTGTTTTACCTAATTACTTCAAAAACTAAGCCAGTTATTTAAATGTTCTGAGCGTTTTTGGGAATTATTTTTTACCGATACATTAAAACAAAAATTACAATTATGTCCATCGTAGTTTTCGATGGAAATTCGAAAAATGGAGAATTTGGAGCAATTTTTGTGAGAACTTTTTGGCGAGAAATTTTTATGTTATCGTGTTTCTGAAGTTAGGTTAACACATATGCTGTTTTTTTCTCAGAAAATCCAGGACTCCCACGGGATTTGTAAAACCCCGAAATTCACGCGGGCGAAGCCGCGGGCAAAAGCTAGTAATAAATTAACCTGTATCTCATTGCTCAACTAAAACACAAAATGCTAATAGCGAAACAGTTGTAATGTCGGAACCTATAATACGGGTACCCATTTTCACATTTATAGCACTATGCATTATTTATAGCATTATAGCATTACTATCCCATATCCCCTTGTTCAACTAAAACACACTTGTTAAATGCGTACAGTGCTATGTTCAGAACCTACATAGTGGCCATTTTCACATTTAGAGTGATAATAGATTCAGCTTTTGCCCGCGGCCCGCCCGCGTCAAATTCGCTTTTTCATGAATCCTAAGGGAAACGTCATTTTCCCGTTATCGTTCCCTATTCCAACCTTTAAACATGCTTTCAAGCAAGTTCACTTGAACAATGTATCTATAGATGTAGCTATAGATTGCTCTAGAAAAATTGGTATTTTGAGTATCCCACGGGAACTACGGATTTTTCCGTGATAAAAGCCTATGTTTTAATCCGGGTTATAAGCTACCTATGTTCCAAATTTCTGCTAAATCGGTTCAGTAGTTGAGCCGTGAAGGAGTAACAAACATACACACACACAAACTTTCACCTTTATAATATTATTAGGATTACTAATTACTAATTACTGAATTACTAAATTACTAAATTAAGTTCATTAGTTGTTGTTTACAAAGCTGTTAAATTAATTGCAGTTTTTTAACTATCCCACGGGAACTCTTTATTTTACCGGGATGAAAAGTATCCTATATGTTGACCAGGGACATAAGCTACCACCACACAAAATTTCATTGGAATTGGTCCAGCCGTTCCAAAGATTAGCCCGTACAAACAGACAGACAAACAGACAAACAGACAAACAGAGAAACAAAAAAATTGAAAAAAATTTAAATTAGTTCTATTTCACTTCTTACATCCCCCTGACTCCGTTTTTAGCATTTTTTTTATTTGTACAGAAATTCGACCTCTACAGATTTATTATATGTATTGATGATTGATGAGTTTTAAGTTTTTTGGGTCCCTGGGGTCTAGTGATAAATGTGGTGAACTTTTTAGATTTTCTAAACACAAATTATTTCTGTCTTACTCAGGTAATAACTAAGTAAAATAATGGAAAATTGAGCGAATTTTCTCGTTATTACTTGATTTATGCCGTTATCGGTGGTCGCGATAAGCCGCAATTTTCTTCGTACAAAATAATAGGACGCGCAATTTACGTAAAGCTGATTCTAGCGTGGTATGAACTCGGGTAAATTAGCCTAGCTTTTTGGATTCTTTATTCCTACAATTTTTAACCGACTTCAAAAAAAAGGAGGAGGTTCTCAATTCGTCGGAATCTTTTTTACTACATCGCAAGAATATACCCTAGTGATTAAGGATTTAGACTTCCAGGACGTTTCCTATCGAGAGGCGTGGAGTTCGATTCTCAATAATTCTGTAAACCTGAAAATTGCAGCTTTTTTCCTCATTAGAAAGCAAGTGATGTATATTAAGTTGCCTCAAATGCAAATTCTTTCGAGAAATCAATTTACTGGGAATTGAACTCCACACTTCCTGATAGGAGAAGAAGAAATGTGTGTTTCCAAGTTAGTACGTTTCCAAGTTGGCTGCATCATCACTTCCCATCAGGTCAGATAGAAGTCAAATACTAACTTGTATAGTGTATACAAATACAGAATCTTTTCAAGTAGCGGGTTATTGCAAAACAAATTAATCTGGCCTTAATTATGAATTTCCGCAAAATAACGCCTTCTCCCATTCAATAATAATACACAATGTTTCCGAAGACCCTCCACGTAAGGGTTATTGATTATTATTGATTATTATTAAGGCGCGCCTGGAGGCTCGTGAAGGCTCGTGGAGGCTCGTGGAGGCTCGCGAGGTTCATGCAACGCTCAGTTTCGGCCACCCCTTGACCGCGGCGTCACGCGAGGGGTCGCTGAACTGTCGCCGCCCAAGTGACCGCCTCGGAAAATTATAAAGCCTGCGCTCTACTTGCGATTTGATATCCTGCCTAGTTTTTTTAGGCGTGGACACGTCAAATTTCTTAGTGTTTTGGCTTGGATACGTCTGAATCTATAGCCATACGGCATTTTGGGATACGCTAAAAATAGGAATGGGCCGAAATTAAAAAAAAATATGAAAAAGATCGTTAAATTTGTCACGTGACGTCCCCGCATTTTTCTGGGTATTTTTTTTTGAATTAGGTACGTTCGTTCGTTGGTCTTCAAAAAAGGAACATATTATGAACTTACGAGAACATAATATATACGAACAAAGAATAATAATCCACTAAGTTTGTTGATCATAATTAAATCAACTGAGTTGTTTGAAGTGATTCCTCGTTCCACTTTTTCCGTGCATACACTCTGGCGTAGAAACATGTTCTATCCATATCCCCTGTATGGCTGACAATCCACGACCACCCGGTATTCCAGATCCTTCTTTCCACGCACATGCAAACTTTGCAACCAGCTGCCAGTAGCAGTGTTCCCTCAAAACTATATAACATGGGGTAATTCAAGGGGCGAATAAACAAGTTACTTATAAGCCGGCAACGCATTTGCAGTTCCTCTGGTGCTGCAAATGTCCATGGGCGGCGGTGATCGCTTACCATCAGGTGACCCGCCCGCTTGTTTGCTTGCTTTGATTATAAATAAAACTAAACATATAAGTTATTGCATTTTAATTAAAATAGTTGTCTACAAGTGTGGCTTCACCATTAAGAATAGGCTTTCGAGGTAAACTTAACGACCAGCGAACGTAATAATCGCGAATTGAGCGCATGGAATGTAATTTGAATAATAATAGCCGTACAACTATTTGCAAATTGCGCTTTTATTGCTAAAATTATTATTAATTAAAAGGTAAATCTGACCTATTAATTCTACCCCTAGTTAATTTTATTTATGGACTCCACTTAATATAACAAGTGAAGCTACTGATGTAAGTGGCATCAAAAAATAAGTGATAACGGTCAAATTGGTATTTGGTAATAATGGTGATAAAATCTGCGAACGAAAATCAGCAGGGCTAGCATAAAATACAATGATGCTAAGGATTCCCTAGAGCTAAACGTTATCGGTTTGGAATTTATCCAACAAGTTATACTAACCTTACGGAACTCAAAAGGTATAAAAACATACCAATGTCTCAAAAATCCACCATGAATACATCCTGTACATCATGGATGGAGGATAAGCAAGCAAAGTCATAACGTTTGTGTAAATAATATCTTAAATAATTATAATAATTACTCTACGAAAACAGATAAAATAATATGCGACGTAACGTAAAAAATTATATAAAAGACCAAATCAAACGCATTTTCAGGTCGAACGCAAAACCTTTCACCACAAATTCTGAACAAAACCTTACGTCAGTCGAACATAGCCCGCGCTCGTAGCCGCCCGTCGCTCTACGCCGTAGAAACTACTACGAAACAAGAAACACGTGCTAACAACTTTAGTGTGAAGTTAAACTTTATAGTTATTTACCGAAAAAGGTTTTTATCTTGTAAAGGTTTTAATATACATAATTATATTATTGTATATTCTGTGGATATTTTGAATCAATTTATTGGAATGCGGTAAGTCTCTGTCCTATATAATTTTACTGTTTGTTTTTACCTGATTTTACGATCTTGTACGGCGGTAGCTACTTTTATTTTTATTACTTGTTATTTATTAGTGAATCGGTATTGGGGTTGTCGTAAATATTTGTCCGTAATGATACCTGAGAGGTATATTACAATCGGATATAATGTGTATATATCTGATTTGGTATTTAAATTCATAAAGGAAGGGTGCGGTGGCCCAGTTGCATCTTAAGTACTGTGGATAGGCCGTTAGTGCAGTGGTTAGCAAGTTGCCTGAAAAATTGGAAAACAGGTTTGATTAACACTTGAAGCAAAAATGTGTAAAAACGAGTACAAATAACGAGTTGGTAGCAGAAACTGCGATGCGATGTATCCAGGAGAATATTGTACCCAGTCGAATGAGACCATTTGAGAACATGTGAAGCAACAGTCTTTCAAGTTTGTGTACACATACCCAAAAAAACGCAACCAAAATTGAAATGGCTCTCCCGGGGAGGGGGGGGCGCCCCCTACAAATGGGGGATTTTTTTTTTTGCTTGTAATGAGCTATAGAACACTCCCTTAAATTATCGCTATTTCGATCGCGGACACACTACCTATATAAGTTACGTTGTTTGTTCGCGATTGACTCCTAAATTACTTAACCGATTTAAAATCAAATTTTCACACCGTGTGCAGTTAGATCTAACTAAAAAGATAGGATATGAGGAATGATAGTATCTTCTTCACATATTTATATTAAAATGTTTGCTTGCAAAACCATTCGTAGTCATCCAACAAACATTTTCCTGTTTTGGAAATCGAACCCAAACAAAGTCGTTTGTGGAGTGGACGCATAGGACAGGAGTGCAGGAGCAATACTTTTACGCCATTCGGTCGTCGATTTATGCGGTTTCGTGATCAATTTACGAGTAGATCGTTTATTCTCATACATTTTTTAGGGATTCGTACCTAAAGGATAAAAAACGGGACCCTATACTGAGACTTCGCCATTCATACGTCCGTTCGTATATTACCAAGCTGTATGACCTGTATCTCATAAAAAGTGTAAGTAGTCTATACACATTATAATTTTCCGCCACCGGAAATTCCGCAAATTTTTCCGCTATAACAACAATAAGGTTATACTAAAAAATAGAAAAAAGACGTGTGGCACTCGAAGACTGCCGCGGTAAAGTTATTGCATAGAATTTGAAGTTATTTTTAGTTTATAGTTTTGCCATCTATCGAAAAATACCAGAACTTTTTAAATGACTTTTTGAAATATCACGCTTCTTCTACGTATCTTTAGTTCTGCAAATCGCTTCTGAGGCGATTTGCGGCGGTTTGTGAAGGTGCGCTCTCCTGCATTCATGCAGGTATCCTGGTACCTAAAGCTCTACTTTAGGGGTGTCAGGATATTTTCGTTACGGAATTCCTGGATTCGGTCTGCACACTCAAAACCCGCGATAGAAGCTATGCAATAGCTTAATAAAATAAAGTTTAAAGGGGGATTCCCATTCAACAAACGTTATATTTTGCTCGTTTTTGGGTGATAATCTAGACCACCGCATTAATAGGTTTACTCTATTTGTATATAGATACTAGTAGTAGTAGGGTATAATTGAGTCTTCTGGCTTCTGCATCAAAATCTCGCTACGTTATTTAGAAATTGATACGGAACCATCCGTGCGCGTGCCCGACTCGCACTTGGCCGATAATTTGGATTTCGTTCGATTCTATACTACGCATGCAGCTCCATATATCCATGGGTTTAGATTTGAGATTGCTATAGGAACGCTTTCGAACGAAATTCAAGAAAATGTATAAGAATGTGCAGACGTCACCTGACAATCTCAGCGATCATTTTCATACATTTTAGAATTTCGTTCCATTTCTATCCTCATACCTCTATAGCTTGACCGCTATAAACTTGGCCGTGTGCGATCGGCTATACACGAAACGATGTAATGACTCGCATCTTGAGAATTCGCCTATGGTATTTTCTTGAGTATGTATCATTATCCACGTCGCAAGATGAATATCATCGTGTGTAGCGTAATTCACGTCAGTCTCTGACATCTGATTAGTAGAGTGCATCCCTATTCTATGGATCCACAGTGAACCTAGCCTAAATTGTATAGAATGTTTGATCCATAGAATAGAGTTGAGTAGCTCCCGCCCGCGTCCCGCAGACCATGGGAGGGTCAAGTTTCTAGCGGTCTAGCTATAGCCATAATATGGCAATTGACGTATCGTAAAATGACATATGGCTAGAGGTGATGAAATCGCAATATGTCATATGGTTCAGGCTCCATATAAAGAGCCTTGTGGAAGCTGACACTGGCGCGAGCGGAGCCGCGGTCAAAAGCTATCAGATAAATAAAAGAGCGCGCAGCAAATGTCATGTGGCACGGAGCGGAGCGCAATACAGCGGCTCCGCATTTTTATTGATTAGTATTTGTGATGGCATCACTAACGAACCGCGCGCGGCACGCGAGCGCGGGGACCGCGATCATTTCTACCTGTGGCCCGGCGCAGCAAGCTGTACCGTTCGGGTATCTTGCACATGAAAAGTTCTCACTCATTCATTCATTCATTCACTCAATGAGTCATGATCGCCCAGCCCAGATCCTCGGTCCTGGGCTGGGCTGGAAAGATGAAATACGTAGGCTTACTGATGACACAGCTTTCTTTGTATTAAAACTCATTTAGGGTTATGAAAAATAATTTATGACCTATTTTGAGACCTACCTAATGACGACAAAAAAAAACATTAAAATCGGTAGAGCCTTTTCGGTAGGAGGTTGGTTACAAATACCTACTGTGACACGGGAATTTTATACATTAGAAGATTTCCATAACTGCAAGGATAGGCCGCGACTCGCCTGCCACCTGCAATCTTATTTTCCATGAACTACTTCAATATTCAAAACCTTTTTCTATACTTAGTCATAAGGTTGCACGTGGTTAGCTTACGAGATCTTATAGGCGCTTGTCTGTAGCTTGTCTATAATTATAGACAAGCTACAGACAAGCGCCTATAAGATCTGTCTTGACTTGTCTGCAAAGCTAAAAGAGTATAGATTCCTCATACGTTCAAAACTTAGTTATTTGTTTAGAAGTGAGTCCAAGTATAAGTTTAACTAATTTTACCGTCTAGTCCTGTGTGCGTGAGCTTATAAACACACAAGTTTACAGTATACAAGTTTACAGTATACAAGTTTACAATATACAAGTTTTAGTTGAGTGCACATGAATACGCCACTGGCACTGCTTAGAACTTTTTTGCTGCTTTTGTGTCGAACAAAGTGTGCGTACCTAAGCAAGGTAATATTTTTTTTGAAAATGCAAAGACATACTTTTGAAGGTGTATTATAATGTCGATTCCAACTGTACGACTGCTAGACTGTGACGACGCGGCGCGGAATGCGGGTACACCCCAGACTTTTTGGAAAGATAAGATTAAACGGCTCAAATTATTTTCGTATTTATTGGCAGGGGGCCGTTAACAAATCGATGAATCGGGGATTACTAACGAATCGTCAGACAACAGGTATGAACTGTGAATCATGCAATTTTGTTTATTACGGCAGTACGGTACATTTGTTTTTTGACTAACTGTGTTATTTTTGAAAAACAATGGGGTCTTACACTACTTTTGAATTTGATAAAAAATATTACTTTATTATAAACTAGGATAAAAATAATAACGTGATAATAATAATAAGTAATAAAAAAATTGGAGTCAAATACCCTATTGAGGTCTCAGGATGAGCGCAGTACGTTGCGTTATATGACAGTGCGTGCTAAGTTTTGGGACGCACTACATCTGAACTAGAAGCGATTAACACAGCTAAATAAATAAGAATTCCTCATAACTTAGGTTATAGTAATAATAGGTACTCTATGTAATAAATACATTATTAATTATTATGAAGAATAATGAGCAAAGTTGGTATCAAGTTTGCTCATGGACCAAAACCGAAATTTTGTTGGAAAATAAAATAGTGCTTTTTAAGAACCATTAGCACTAGGATTTTTTTCATTTGTGTACTTGTTTCCTTTAATGAATCCGGGTGTAAATTAAATAAAAATTAGGAGTTAAATGTTAATGTTAATGTCTATAAAAAATAAAGTTAAATCATTTTGGTACGGGATTCCGTAATTATCTTTTGAGTTCGTGAGCATTCAGACTCAGAGTATTAATCAACATAAATGCAATATTGTATTTCGATTGTAAATACAAGAGAACAAGAGAAAAATTAAATTCTATTATAAACTCTCAAGGTTTTCTTTTCAGGCAATGTTCAGATACGTACACAACTTTAAATAATTTCCTTACTACCAATTGAGTAGGTATTATACACTATTTTTGAATTCGATAAAAATATTACTTCACTATAAACTAGGATAACAACAATGACGAAGGTACGCTGAAAAAAGTAAAAACATTAAAATCCAAAAAAAAAATACCAAATTACAAGCATTTTAATTTTGCAGTAGGAGGGCCTTTTATCCCATTCTCACAAAACGAAAACTTGTATGCAAAGCCGTTCGTATCTACATGCACGATGCTCTAATAGGATTTCGCGGAATTCGATGATATTCCGAACAGTAGGATACTTTCAATTGCCGATAAAGATGTTCGGAATAAAAATCATGCAAAACGAAATATTTTTTCGGTCGCGTGCCTCCGAACCAATAAATTCCGATGGAGCGTGGGGTAAGTTCGCCGTACTAAAGCCGAACTGTAAGTAATCGCTGTCAGATTACTTGTTATGTCCAATATGAACTGTGCGATGTTGTGTTACTGACAGGAGTTCTGTTCCTCTATACAGATGTTGAGTTTGAATTGCAGTGTCATTTGATCACTGCACAGCGGTCGCTGTGCCGACACATCAGTTCTTAAGTTTCATTTACTCGTAATCCTCAATAGCTTCTCCTGTTACCGTGACCTGCAAACATGAGAAGGAATGAAGGAGACACTGCCTCAAAAGAAGGCTCAGGGTCACTCAGCGATCGATGGAGAGAGTTTCTTTGCGTGATCGTATCAGAAATGAGGAGATCCGTAAAAGAACCAAAGTGACCGACATAGCTCAACGTGTTGCTAAACTGAAGTGGCCATGGGCGGGGCACATAGCTCGTAGGACCGATGGACGTTGAGGACCCAAGGTACCAGGTGCCAGGTGCCAGGCGCAAGATCGTGGTATTTGGCGGTCATTCCAGGAGACGTATGTCCATCAATGGACGTCTGAAACAACGACAACCAAGTTGCTAATCCGTTGGCTAACGGAATTATTTTTCCTACAGCCTACAGATTTCCCACACGCAAAACAATTCCTACCATGTGGTAAAAGTATGAGTTTTCCCTCCAAGAACTCTTCGTTACATGAAAACTGCTAATTTGTTGCGCTCCAGTTCGCTAAAAGGTCTATGACGGTCTTGGTTCTCAACGTAGGTCTATGACAGTCCGGGTCATTTTGGGTCTCCTTTTAAAGCTTCGTAAGTAGACGACCCTGCTTTTAAGCGAAAACATTTCAGCCAGTACTCTTAGCATCTTTCTCGATGGACAGGATGTACAGTAGTTATTATAATGTTAGCGATAAGTTTTACTATAAAATTTTCAATTAGGTATGTCAATGTCTACATAATATGTACTGCATGTAGGGATTCACTATTTACCTAAGTTGTCGGTACGTCAATTTAAAAAGCTATAAAGTTATTAAGGGGGGTTGACATTGAGTCGCGTGGGGGCCATTACGTGCACGACATACCAGCTTCGTACGTCACGTGACACGTGACATGTTGCTGGATGTTCATTTTTTATAGCGTTTGCTTACCGCCGACTACCAATGTCGGCTATATTTACTTACCCACTCGTACTTGAAGGTTGATACCTGGCTACCACATGATCGTATAACATATTCGTGAAGTTTTTTTATGTTTGTGAATTCCGACGTACCTACTTACCTACTTACCTGCCCAATATGAGGTTATATGGCAATTTTATGCTGTCCTTTCGATCACCCATCCAAGTACCGACTTGGATCGTCTCGGATTATCAGACGGCACGGTCGCTTTCGGAAGCGCCTGCATGGCATGGCTGTGTCTGGTCGAGACTGGCGAGCCCGCAGAAGGACTGGCGGAGGTGAACTTCCACCACGTCTTGTAGGAGTGCTCCTTATACGAGGACATCTGGTGCGACGGCACGAGGCGAGTCCGTCACTGTATCTGCCCCAGAATGGGGAGAGTAAGCACATAGGGACGAAGAGAGGAAACAACTTGTAAGGTGTCAAGAAGGCGCCGCGGGAATATACGCCAATAGCAAGTAACGAACGGGCGCCCTCCTGCAATTCGGCCCCCGTAACCGCGAGGTTGATAGGGTCATGAGTAGCGGAAGGTAGTTCTTTTTGATCACAGCTACCACTGGCGAAGCCCTTTTGCTTCTTGAAGCCGAAACAAAACGTACCTAGGCTCTGACCTACCTAGCACTGATCTTAGGTTCGCTCGATGGTACGAGAACGAGGTCTAACTTTGCACACTTGTAGCATAATATAGTATCATTTCACCATTTATTACCCATGTTTTATGCTACTTTTTACAGCGGGCGTTTTGAGTAAATGGCCTTTAATGTGTTTCGAATGACCTCCACTTTGGTCAATATAATTTGGCCATGACCGTGGCCGTGTTGGCCGTGTCGTGTGTCTCTAACTAATTTAAACAATTACGACTATTACTAGTGTTTACTTAAATTATTTAATAACGTTTACAAAGTCTATTATATAATATTTATGAACTTATGACGCGGGTACGTAGCTCGTAGTAGCGACGGATGTTAGGGACCCAAATGCTGGAATGGCGACCTGCACCGTGCATGAGAAAGCGCAGTATTCTGTTCATATGTACCAAATGTGCATTACCAATAAACTTTTTCATTTCATTTCATTTTCATTTCATTTCATTTTCATTTCGTTTCATTTTCATTTCATTTCATTTTCAGTACCAATACTGACCTCTAAAATAATCAGACGAGTTAGAACGGTTTTTGTACGAATTACGAGTCGACATCGCACAAACGAATCGGATGCCTCCATACATTTACAGCAAGTGCCATTGACAGCCGTATGTGACTGTCCATAGATGGCATTGGCTGCAAATGTATGGAGAAATTCGATTCGTTTTTACGATGCTAGACGACTCGAAGTTCGTCATAGTACATTGTGATACAAGGGTGGAAAGTAGGTTTTTGCAAACGAGCTGTCATTAACAAGCCCCAGCCGAAGGCGAGGGTTTTTAATGTCACGAGTTTGCAAAAACCTATACACCCGTGTATCACACGACGTTTTTCAATACAGTTGTGAGAATTAGTAAAAAAACAAATCAAAGAGATAATATGTTTGCTCAAGATTTTGGGGGCCAATTTCCATCTTGTTTGGTTTTTACCTTAAATAAAATATCGAAGATCGAAATCGAAGGCGACTTCGAATTCGCAATCGAAAAGATAAAAGATAAAAAATAAAAAGATAAAAGATAAAAGATAAAAAGATAAAAAGATAAAAATATAAAAAGATAAAAATATAAAAGATGAATTCGCAATCGAAAATATAAAAGATAAAAATAAAAAGATAAAAGATAAAAGATAAAAGATAAACAGATAAAAAGATAAAAAGATAAAAATATAAAAATATAGAAAGATAAAAAGATAAAAGAAAAATATAAAAGATAAAAAGATAAAAGAAAACGAAAAAAAAAATTCCTTCTGTGTCCATCCCATCCCAATGTCCATCCCATTTTATTGTACAATGAAAACTCCTTGGTATCAAACGTTTTGCAAAAGTAATGATCGAGCTTGTAAAAGTAAGTTACGACCACGAAAAAGAAAGATGCCTGTGCGTAAGATTTAACTTTCGAATACTAATGACAGCCTCTGAAAGTGCGCCATACCATACAACTGTATTGAAAAAAAATTTACTAACCCCAAGATTCGATTGAAGTTGCTGGATACAACTTACAAGTGGTGCTGGAAGTCATTGCAGGAGACCTTGTCCATCAGTGGACGTGTGTCGCGTTGGCTGAAACGAACGAACGAACTATGAGTGAGTTAATGATAACTGTTAATAAGTATGTCTAAGCCGGGTAAAAAGTAGAGCCAAAATTCCACTCATGAGGTAATTTTTCGTTCAAATAAATAATCATTTGTCGTAAATATAAAAAGGTCTATACTACTGCTCTTTTGAAATTTAATATCATGAAGGCTGTGGTTTTACCGTGGGAAAAATAAGGTGCAATCGATCATCGTTTATAACGTTATGTCATGAGCGAAAACGTTTTTACATGAATGCTACTCGTAAAAAAGGAGTGTTATGTTTTTAGGGTTCACGTATGTACTATGTAGGTATGTATGTGTGCAAGTGAGTTTCTTTATTCCACCATAACTTGTGAACGACTAAAATGATTTGGAAACAAAATATGGGGTGTCGTTAGAACCCCCTTACATCATTCTGAATAACATAGGACATATTGAAAAAAGTAGTTTTACTAAAGGGCAGTCGTATTCTTCATTTTTTTAATTCGATTAGAATGCTGTCATCTTCTTCTTCACAGTGTACCTAAAAAATCTTTAATAGCTGCCAACATACGCAATGTTTTAGTTCTAGAGAAACATAATATGTACCTGGACATTTATTTAGCTGGAGGAATCCAGTATGGACGCTAAATACCCTCACGTTAGGACATTAGGCAATATCTTGAAATATTTTGTATTTTTGTCTAGTAACTTTTTACCGATAAAAAAATATGATCAAACATCGTAACAAGATTCACCGCTTGTTGCTTGTACCACAAGGAAAATATTAAAAAATTACAACAAAATTGTTTAATAATTTACTGTCTTTTATACGCCGTCTTTTGTCTGGAAACTATCGTATTATAGCTTTGAATAAATTATGGTTTTACACAATTATCTACAAGCGAATTCCTTCGGGATAGTTGTGGGAGTTTCCTACTTCCTAACGCTAACTGAATTTGCTACGTACGAAAATAAGAGCCTGTCATAAAAGAACTTAGGAGTAAAATTTAAAATGTCTTCAAATTTCCGAGCATTACTTAAGAAAAATCCTGTACAAGCGTTGGCTACAACTAGGCATCGATTTACTCACGTATGTGTGCCTTGGTGCTGCCTCGCTTAGCATTTACACGTTCGTCCATCAATACCTCTATTGCTGGCCGCTGCAGTAGTGAAATTATATTATGAAAAACATTGGGATTTGAAGATTAATTTGTCTCTTCCAGGAGCATCGCCGGGTGACGATGTTTCATCGCTGCAGATACGATGTTGGAGCGCATCCTCACCCCCTCCACCCCTAGGAGTCGAACCATGGACAAATACGAACAGCTGGCTGTCGTGAGTTTTGCTCATTTGACAATTAATCCCTTCGACAAACAGCTCTCTGGCGTGGTCGCCAAGCGTTCGAATTCGACTGAAAAGTCGCGGGTTCGATTCCCGCCATGGAGCGCTTTGGATTTTTTTTGACGACCTCCGTGGCGCAGGGGACGCACGCTCGGATTCGAGTGAGAGGTCGCGGGTTCGATTCCCGCCACGGGCCACTTTGGAATTTTATAATTTCTAAATTGGCTTAGGTCTGGTCTGGTGGGAGGCTTTGGCCGTGGCTAGATACCACCCTACCAGCAAAGACGTACCGCCAAGCGATTTAGCGTTCCGGTACGATGCTGTGTAGAAACCGTTGGGGGTAACATAACTTACCCCTTCCAAGTTAGTACGCTAACATCTTCGGCTGCATCATCACTTACCATCAGGTGAGATCGCAGTCAAGTACTAACTTGTATAGCGTAAAAAAAAATCTAAACTGGCTGATTTGGTGGAAGGCTTCGGCTGCGGCTAGTTACCACCCTACCAGCAGTGACACGCGATGCTGTGTTACTTACTCCTTCCAAGTATAAAACAACTTCGGTTCTATCGTCACCTACTATCAGATGAGATAGCTGCAATCAAGTCTACTTGTGGTCTATAATAAAATGACGTGACACTCCGGGAGAGGAAGAACAGAAGTGAAATGTACAATAAATATACGTGAGGTGTTGGTTACGTAACTCCCCAAGGTGTCAATTCCCATTTCAAAAATGCTCAATGCGCTTAAAGAAGTTTTCACTTTAGAAATGGTGGCATTCGCTTGGGAAGACATATCCAACAGTGGTGATCCGTAGGCTGTCTTTGATAAACCGGACGAACGAAGAAAGTCGCACCATAAGTGTTCCATTTTTACAATTTTGTCACTAAACCCTCTACGCTAGGCGAATCGAGCACGGACCGAGCACGAGCGTAACACAATTCGTCTAGTGTGGACCGACTTACAAGCCTCGAACGCCTTACAACGAGAAGTAGAGAACGGCTCGGCTCGTGCTCGATTCGCCCAGCTTGCGGCCCTACCAGCCCGCGAAATTCAAATTTTATTAAGTTTTTCGCAAATATTAGACTAACTACACTTTGTAGATTTATGGCAATGTATTTTGCTGGCCTACTTTTTATGCATCTACATGTTTTTAATAGAAACTTTGCTCGAAAGTTCCCACTCATCTCATATTGGTTCCCGGAAGTTAATTTTTTGCAGTTTCCCAGATTTCGAGCTATCGGGAACCAATATGAAGTAAATAAGTATTGCTGAGCAGAGTTTATATTAAAAACATGTAGATGCATAAATGTTGTGTCCGCAAAACTCATTGCCATTAGCCTTCGATGTATAATTAGCCCACTATGAGAGAAAAACTAAATAAAATTTGAATTTTCGCGCCCGGATGGTACCCATCGCCCGTAAAACCGAATGGACATGGCTGGAGCTGCTGGTGTTGTTGGCAGGTAGGCGAGGGCTCGTACGGCGTCGTGCTGAAGTGCCGCCGCCGCGACACGGGGCAGCTGGTCGCCATCAAGAAGTTCCTCGAGACAGAGGACGACGCCGCCGTCAAGAAGATGGCGCTGCGGGAGATCAGGATGCTGAAGGTATGGAAGAACTTGGAATATACAGTCACGGGATGAAAGGTTCGTCAATTTTCATATTGATTCGGTTGCACTATAGTCAATTGTTTTGGTATGTTGACATAATAAACTCTTGCAGAAAATCCTTTTCATTCCACGAATATACTCGACTTCTCCGATATGGAATTTCAGACATTTACAAATTGCTAGGGAACCTTAAACGTGAGTCGTTGGATTTTCGGGAACTGGTGAAAAACGCCTCTTATGTGACCTCCTTTCAGGAGCTTCCAAAAGGCGATTACTAGATGATGATTGACATTAATGTGAGTTTGTTGTGGGCTTCTTCTCAGTGCAGGGCGCGTTGGAACCCTCGTAAACTTAGTTTTAAGTCGACTTGGAGTTATCGCCATACAAGTGTGACAAATATCATGTTGACCTATTACAAGAGCCTGTACTCGTATATTAGGCCTATGTGAAATAAAGATATTTTGAGTTTTGAGTTTTTTGAGTTTGTGTTTCACCTACGAAGAGCCATGACTCAGAAAAAATGTTTTATTAGGTTCTGATAAAATGTACAAAATTTTTCTGGGAATAGGTACATGGAAAAACTGTCACACTTCAGTACAGCAATTGTAAACATAAACGATGCATAGATAATGCTATGCTTTCAATCGGTGTTGCTTCTCTAATAACAAAGCTAGAGTATTCATTAAATAAATATGTAGAGGTCAAACGACGTTTGCAATGCGGTTTCCATGAATACTGAACTTTATTTGACATTGTAAACTGTAAGCTCGATTTGTGCCAGATAATTATTATTGTTTCAACTTTACTGACCTTGCCATTTCCAATAGATTGTTATCACGATTCGAGACTCGGAATAATAAGATGTACTTCGGGAGATCAGGATGCTGTAGGTACGGAAACACTGATTGTATTATACTCGACTTCTCCGGGGTGGAATTTCAAAAGTCGGGAACCTGATGCGGGAGTCGTTGGATTTTCGGGAACCGGTGAAACACGCCTTTTTGTGACCTTATTTCAGTGGCTTCCAAAACACGATTGCTACTGACAAGATGAATTTACTTTAAATATTGTATTTAAAAAAAAGTGTTCTTGCATTCAGTATAATGAAACAGTATTTTTTTTGTAGTTTGTATTAGCTCCCATTTCAAGTCTTGATGCCACCCAAGAAGCTTAAATCCGACACTTAAATTTGCAATGCAATGCATTCATGTTAATGATTAAGAAATATCATGTTCACTTAACGTACCATGGTCACTTCTAAAGAAGGAAACGTACAAAACAAGCGACGCATTCTTCGGTGTCATATTTAAGATTATTGGCGCCAATTGTTTTTTATTGCAGAGCTTTCTAACCTCACGTACCATACAAAATTAGTCCTTAATTAATTTAATTTTGTCGTTTCCAGAAACTTCGGCACGATCACCTAGTCAACATGATCGAGGTGTTCCGTCGCAAACGGCGCTTCTACCTCGTGTTCGAGTACCTGGACCACACGCTGCTGGACGAGCTGGAGTCCTCTTCTGGAGGCCTGGGCGAGGACACCGCCAAGAAGCACCTGTTCCAGCTGCTCAAGGGCATCGAGTATTGTCACCAGAACTCGGTGAGTACCTGGACCACACGCTGCTGGACAGGGCGAGGACACCCCCAAGAAGCACCTGTATCAGCTGCTCAAAGGCATTGAGTATTGTCACCAGAACTCGGTAATAACCTGAACCACACGCAGCTGGACGACCTGGAGTCCTACCCTAGAGGCCTGAATGAGGAAACCGCCAAGAAGCACCTGTACCAGCTGCTTAAGGGCATCGAGTATTGCCACCAAAACTCGGTGAGTGCCTGGACCACACGCTGCTGGACGAGCTGGAGTCCTCCCCTGGAAGCCTGGACGAGGACACCGCCAAGAAGCACCTGTACCAGCTGCTTAAGGGCGTCAAGTATTGTCGCCAGAACTCGTTAAGTACCTGTACCACACGCTGCTGGATGAGCTGGGGTCCTCCCCTGGAGGCCTGGGCGAGGACACCGCCAAGAAGCACCTGTACCAGCTGCTTAAGGGCGTCGAGTATTGTCACCAGAACTCGTTAAGTACCTGTACCACATGCTGCTGGATGAGCTGGAGTCCTCCCCTGGAGGCCTGGGCGAGGACACCGCCAAGAAGCACCTGTACCAGCTGCTTAAGGGCGTCAAGTATTGTCGCCAGAACTCGTTAAGTACCTGTACCACACGCTGCTGGATGAGCTGGAGTCCTCCCCTGGAGGCCTGGGCGAGGACACCGCCAAGAAGCACCTGTACCAGCTGCTTAAGGGCGTCAAGTATTGTCGCCAGAACTCGTTAAGTACCTGTACCACACGCTGCTGGATGAGCTGGAGTCCTCCCTGGAGGCCTGGGCGAGGACACCGCCAAGAAGCACCTGTACCAGCTGCTTAAGGGCGTCAAGTATTGTCGCCAGAACTCGTTAAGTACCTGTACCACACGCTGCTGGATGAGCTGGAGTCCTCCCCTGGAGGCCTGGGCGAGGACACCGCCAAGAAGCACCTGTACCAGCTGCTCAAGGGCATTGAGTATTGTAACCAAAACTCGGTGAATACCTTGATAAAAACGTCTGCCCCAATCAGCTACCATATGCGCTGCTGCTGGTTTATGCAACACTTTTTTCTTCTTTCCAATGTCAATTTCATTACGATGAATAGGTACAGTGTGGAGATGTCGTAAAACAAAAGTTATGTAATCTCACTTCTCTATTGTAATACGTATAGTGTTATAATCTTTCCAGATCATACACCGTGACGTGAAGCCCGAAAACGTCTTAGTCTCCAACAACGGCATCGTGAAGCTGTGCGACCTGGGGTTCGCGAGAGCGCTGGCGGCGCCCGGGGAGCCCTACACGGAGTACGTGGCCACCAGGTGGTACCGGGCTCCGGAGCTGCTGGTCGCTGAGCACAGGTTGTTTTGAAGTGTAAACGTGCTAGTCTCCAACAACGGCATCGTGAAGCTGTGCGACCTGGGGTTCGCGAGAGCGCTGGCGGCGCCCGGGGAGCCCTACACGGAGTACGTGGCCACCAGGTGGTACCGGGCTCCGGAGCTGCTGGTCGCTGAGCACAGGTTGTTTTGAAGTGTAAACGTGCTAGTCTCCAACAACGGCATCGTGAAGCTGTGCGACCTGGGGTTCGCGAGAGCGCTGGCGGCGCCCGGGGAGCCCTACACGGAGTACGTGGCCACCAGGTGGTACCGGGCTCCGGAGCTGCTGGTCGCTGAGCACAGGTTGTTTTGAAGTGTAAACGTGCTAGTCTCCAACAACGGCATCGTGAAGCTGTGCGACCTGGGGTTCGCGAGAGCACTGGCGGCGCCCGGGGAGCCCTACACGGAGTACGTGGCCACCAGGTGGTACCGGGCTCCGGAGCTGCTGGTCGCTGAGCACAGGTTGTTTTGAAGTGTAAACGTGCTAGTCTCCAACAACGGCATCGTGAAGCTGTGCGACCTGGGGTTCGCGAGAGCGCTGGCGGCGCCCGGGGAGCCCTACACGGAGTACGTGGCCACCAGGTGGTACCGGGCTCCGGAGCTGCTGGTCGCTGAGCACAGGTTGTTTTGAAGTGTAAACGTGCTAGTCTCCAACAACGGCATCGTGAAGCTGTGCGACCTGGGGTTCGCGAGAGCGCTGGCGGCGCCCGGGGAGCCCTACACGGAGTACGTGGCCACCAGGTGGTACCGGGCTCCGGAGCTGCTGGTCGCTGAGCACAGGTTGTTTTGAAGTGTAAACGTGCTAGTCTCCAACAACGGCATCGTGAAGCTGTGCGACCTGGGGTTCGCGAGAGCGCTGGCGGCGCCCGGGGAGCCCTACACGGAGTACGTGGCCACCAGGTGGTACCGGGCTCCGGAGCTGCTGGTCGCTGAGCACAGGTTGTTTTTTATAGCTAAGAATAACGAGACGAGGTCAAACGTTAAGACGTGTACACCTGCCTATGTCGCAATGCGTCAAAGCCTTAAAGCACTGTGAATTGCAATGTCCTTAGTTAGACCCACTGCACTGTCAACAGCTGTGATAAGCATTCCTAATCCTGAGACATAAGTTTCAGTATGAACTTTCTATAGATTTGAACTAATTAAGAAATTACAATGGACTCAAAGTAATATAATATGGTGATTGAAGGCTAATACTGTGTCCTGTGCCTTCTGCGTTCGGAAATGACGCAGCCGTCCCTAAAATCAACCATAAGTAAATAACTGATGGAACAAATAATGTCTGTGCAGATACGGTCCAGAGGTGGACATCTGGGCGATAGGCTGCCTGTTCGCGGAGATGCTGACCGGCGACCCGCTGTTCCCCGGCGACTCCGACATCGACCAGCTTGCGCTCATCATAAAGACTGTCGGTAAGTGCTATATTTTTAACAACTTCTTGACTTAAAAAAATGGAGGTTCTATATTCGACCCGTATATTTATTTATTTCGCGTTTTAACCGACTACAAAAAAAGAGGTTCTGTATTAGACCGATATGTGTGTAAGTTTGTCCGCGATTCCTTATACGTGGTTGTTTAAACGGCTCTGGTCGTCTCATAATTTTTTTACCTTGAAACTGAAAGCATATAGGTACAGTAATACTCCTATCTTTCCGGGAGAACTCGACAACCTATTCCAATTAAGGTACTCTAATATAATTTGTCGACTTTGTGGTTAACCAAAGCTCAGTGCCAGTGTAGATAACCTCGGTAATCTTCGTCTCCGCGCTTTTCCCACATCATGTGGGGACGGCACGACATGGTTTTATTAAGACATGTGGAAAGAGCATAGGCGATATTTTACGACCTGCCTTCTGCCAGAAGTCAATCCTCCTTTGGGAATGGTTTTGTTTCGTACAATTTGCCATCTTTAATTTTACTCATTGATCGAATGTTTAATGAAGATTGTATACTTAATTATGTAGGTTCCCTGTCAGTTTAATGTTTCGATGATTTTTTTTTTCTGTTCAATTCAATTCTCAAACCAGCTGCGATGGATGTAATGTGCATAAGACGTTAAAAGTAAAACAGTATAGTAGTAGGTTTATTGCTAGCAAATATTTGGAGACAGCTATACCTATTTAAAATATATCGTGTAACTAGACCATTACTGATGTTCCATGCCTGATGCCATGCTTGTGGAGAGACGTCTTAATTTGAAATATTGAAATTTAATTTTAATTTAAACTTGCTGTTTAGGAAAATTAGCACCTCGGCATCAGCAAGTTGTGTCGAGGCTATCAGGTGGCGCAGCGCTCGCGGCGAGCAGCTGCGGTCCACGCGGCACTCTACCGGGCGCAGCTCACGCGCGGGACTTGCTCGCCGCCTGCCTGCGCACCGAGCCGCGAGCCCGGCCCTCCGCGTCGGCGCTGCTGCGGCATAAGTGAGTACGAAGTATGCATCGGCAAGTCGTGTCGAGGCTATCAGGTGGCGCAGCGCTCGCGGCGAGCAGCAGCGGTCCACGCGGCACTCTACCGGGCGCAGCTCACGCGCGGGACTTGCTCGCCGCCTGCCTGCGCACCGAGCCGCGAGCCCGGCCCTCCGCGTCGGCGCTGCTGCGGCATAAGTGAGTACGAAGTATGCATCGGCAAGTCGTGTCGAGGCTATCAGGTGGCGCAGCGCTCGCGGCGAGCAGCAGCGGTCCACGCGGCACTCTACCGGGCGCAGCTCACGCACGGGACTTGCTCGCCGCCTGCCTGCGCACCGAGCCGCGAGCCCGGCCCTCCGCGTCGGCGCTGCTGCGGCATAAGTGAGTACGAAGTATGCATCGGCAAGTCGTGTCGAGGCTATCAGGTGGCGCAGCGCTCGCGGCGAGCAGCAGCGGTCCACGCGGCACTCTACTGGGTGCTGCTCACGCGTGGGACTTGCTCGCCGCCTGCCGAGCAACCGGACTCGCTGCGCACCGAGCCGCGAGCCCGCACGCGGCTCGGTGCGCAGTGCCCGAGTGCCCTCCGCGTCGGCGCTGCTGCGGCAAGTGAGTATGAAGTATGCATCAGCAAATCGTGTCGAGGCTATCAGGTGGCGCAGCGCTCGCATCGAGCATCAACATGTACGCGATTTGCTCGCTGTCGCTTTGCCTGCACACCGGGCTACGAGCCAGGCTCTCCGCGTGAGCTCTGTTGGTGGCATATTTAAGTGAATAAGACCTAAACTTTTGTAGAAGTTGTCGCACAGTGTAGCCGGTTCGCGGTCCAATCCTACCAGACACAGCAGCATTGTACGCGATTTGCTAGCTGTGTGCCTGCGCACCGAGCTACGAGCCGAGCTCCCGCGATGGCGCAAATTAGCCGCAAATCTTTACTTACTAAGCTCGTTTTGACCAACATTTTAAGAGACACCTAAGCCCTTAGGTGGCAGTTGTTTTAAGTGAAAACTGTCACCTATGGGCTTAGGTGTTTTTTAAAATGTTGGTGAAAACGAGCATTACAGTGGGTATTATTATATTCAGACGTTCTATTGTTGAATTACGATTTACGAGATAGGAAGTAGCAACTTTTTCGGTAGCAACTTTTTCGGAATTCATTGATAGGAGACCATTGCCCAGAGGTGGGATCGCCTATATAATGGGTAGGTATATTAGTACAATTGAAAATAGCGTGTCTATTATTATATATATAATTTATTTTTTACATGTAAAATAAAGTAATTAGGTAAGTAATAAGAAATTAATGAGTATTCTTATAATTAGATCTTTACAAAGATTCTTACTGATATGGCAGTGTGGAAATATGACTTAGATAACTTTACATCAAGTCTAGGAGTTAGGTTTAGCCTTTGTAGATGGTAGCGGCTTGACCGACGACCTGCACCGCCGGGCCGGCCTTAATGATGCCATTGCGAAGGTTTCTGCCGACTTTTTCCTGCGGGAAAAGAATAGCAATGTTGTTATTACCCGTAATGTTACAAGTGTTTCGTAAATTTATAAATTACTAGCAGTGCCCGCGGACTCCGTTCCGCGTTTAAAATATTTTTGTTTCGGCCCGTTTGTCAAGGCCCGGTTTCCACCAAAGCGGAATGGAGTCGAGCTGTTTGAATAACCAACCAGATTTCATCATTTCGACATATTCTCCTCTCCCGTCAGTTTCGGAGATGTCAAAATGACGAAATCTGATTGGTTACTCAAATAAAGCTCTACTCCGCTTCGCTTTGGTGGAAACCAGGCCTTATACGTGCTTATAAGCACGTATAAGGCCTGGTTTCTCATTCAAGTTTAAGATGCAATTAATTTTGGAACTTATTATAGCCTATGACACACCACAAAAACGTAGCTTTCTATTGGTGAAAGAATTTTGAAAATCGGTTCAGTAGATCCAGAGATTACCCCTTACATATTAAGTATAGAAGTATAGATTAAGAAGGGACGTTGATTGACTTGAGAGAAGTTGGGGCTAGGGAGTAGGGAAACTCCCCGTCCCAGGCATGGACCGATGAATGTCCTTTTTAATTTGCCTCAAATACGAGTTTTACTTTATTACTGCGACGAACGTGTGAATTGAAAAGTAGGTTAGAAATATGAATACCTACCCAAAGCAAATGTTTTTTAATTAAAAAAAATTTAAATCAAATTGTTCAAATTACAAAAACTGCAGAAAACATGCATATGCATAGGTATGTATACTTATTAGATGAAAAATGAGGAAGATCGAGAGTGGACCAAATGAAGAGAAACGTTTGCTTTTGCATAAAATTTATGGTTAAAGCGTATATGTACAGAGAGGTAAAAATGGATATGGACAGCAAAAATAGAGAAAACTACCTAGATATCGACAATAACAAAGCTCTCAAATTGAAGAAGTAAGTCCAAAATTTAAATCACAGTACAGTAATGATATTATACGAGAGAGAAAAAATATTAATAAATGTCGAATATTTTTAGAAAACAGAAACAAAATAACTGTAACAAAAAAGTTTGAAAGATAAAAAATACTTACAATTTTCTTGAAAATCTTCCACCTGGGGCTCGGAGCTCCAGACACCGTCGTCAAGGCAACGATGCAGGCGAATACGAAGAAGAAAATCTTTGCGAAGTTCATGATTAATAAATACTTTTTATATAATCTTGTATGAAAATAATTAGACACAGTACAAAACTCTTGCAAGTCTCGAAGATGATTGATACATTTTGATCCGAAACACATGCATTATATACCATACGAACGTAACAAACTTGAATTTGCAGTTGCGAAAATTGTTATATTAAATACTGTACCTTAAGATCATTGACATACGGGTCACGTATTTAATGTTTGCGGTAATGTAGATGTAATAATAATGGTTTAGACTGATAGCGCTTTGCCGTGGAGGGAACTCCCTCAGTTCGTGATAACGGTGATTCCTCTTTTGCAAATATTTGTTTATGTTATAATTAATTGTGGTTTTTAATCATTTCCAGTTAAAATTCGCGTAGTTTACGGGGCTTTGGACAGTACCTGAGTGTTTGGCAGGGACTTTTTTGGTTATATTTTATGATACGAATTTTTCATTGTGATGTAAGTATCTAATACCTGGATGACCGGTTTTTTTTTGTAAATTGTAATTTGGAGTAGAAACTATATTTAAATATGAATTACATAGGTACTAATGTAATGATGAAATATGAAAAAATATTTTTCGATCTTATCGACATAATAATAAAAAAAAATATGAACTCGTAAGTATGGTTAAGGCGAAATCAACGACTCTGACCGCGAAATTCAAAATTTTCATTGTTTTTTTTGCAATTTGTTCGCTAATTACGCATTCGTGAGAATGGCAGTATCGTCTTTGCATGATTTTATCAAAATCTTTGCATAAAAATGTTCTAGGAAATTAGTCCTAGTATCGAGTTTTATGTGAGTAACTCGCAAATCTCGGACTAATTTCTTTAACTCGACACTTTTGAGCAGAGATTTTTATATAAATACGTAAAGAAGATATTGGGATTATCGCAATTTGACTGCCATAAGTCTATTATTATGTCTTATTAGGTTAAAAATCGCGAAAAACCACAAAAAATTTGAATTTCGCGAGCACATCCGTGGTGTCCTCCTTAAAAAAAAATCACGAGTGTAATTAGTTTAATATTTATATATTATACTAATACTTAATTTTTTACATTACATCAACCAATTACGTAAGTTATTTTATTTCGAGTGTTTAAAATTATCGCTGCCAACGGGACTTGAACCCGTACCCCCTAGCTATCACGGCTGAGTGCCCTGCCAATTGTGCCATGGATTATCTTGCTCTGTGGATGGCACGATAATTTTGATATTGGGAAACTACGATTAAAAACCAATTTCAAAGGCCCATTATTTCGAATGGAGCTAGCTTTGAACGAGAGAATACCACCTTGCCCCTTTTAATGTTGTGCCCGCAAAACTCATTGCCATAAACTTACGAATTACGATGTATAATTATTAACCCACTATTAGCAAAAACTAAATAAAATTTGAATTTTCGCGCCCAATTCGTTGACTCCATAAAAAAATTAGTATTAAGTACTTCTCGTCAATAGATGTCAGCAGAAAGAGTCATATTTATTGTGTCGTTAAAACAGTTGGATGCCTGGGCCATTATAATAGTATTGCTATTGGCCAATAGATGTCACGTTGTTTCCTAGTTTTCAATATATCGAGAAACAATATGAGGTAAATGAGTACTGTTGAGCAAAGTTTTGATTACAAATATGAGATGCATAAATGTTGTGTATAAACTATATAAACTTAGGATGTATAAGCCCACTAAACCAGAAAACTAAATAAAATTTGAATTTTCGCGCCCAGTTTGTTGACTCCATAAAAAAATTAATATAACTTCTCGCCAATAGATGTCGGGAGAAGTCAAATTTTACCTTTAGCATTATAATATTATTCTCGTTAAAACAAATGCCGGCCGCGGTCATTAAAATTCGTTTCACTATTCGCTAATAGATGTCATGTAGTTTCCCAGATTTCAAGCTATCGGGAAAAAATATGAAGTAAATGATTATACCTGGTTGATCAAGCTTTGCTTGGTAATATCACAGCCACTCACCAATAGATGGCAGCAGGAAATTACTGTAATAGTTTAACTTTTTGCCAATAGATGTCAGGTATAGAATAATATTTTTTTTATAGGTAAATACGACATTAAAAAATGAATCCTAGCTAGATCGATTTATCGCCCCCAAAACCCCTTGTATACTAAATTTCATGAAAATCGGTGCAGCCGTTTCCGAGATCCAGATTATATAGAAATATATATACAAGAATTGCTCGTTTAAAGGTATAGGATAATACCTACAATAAAACTAATAACTATGTCTGACGGAATTTTAAAGTATGATATTTTTATGGAAGAACGAGTAAATATGAGTGTTTAATTTATGACAACTGTTTAAACTTTATCTAACTATTAGGTATTATGTGATATTACTGATGTCTGATATAATGAGTCCACATTATTATTTACTCCTCTAAATATCTCCCAGTATTAATCTGTGGTATATTCGACTTAGGTCAAGGAAATAGACATCATCTCCCCCTTAGTAAAATATTTTCGTTTCTTTCTTACAGATACTTCATTACAGAAGGATTTACGGAGAACTTCAATGCCGAGCTCCGAAAGAAACTGGGGAAGGAGATAGAAGTATGTGAAATAATATACATTTACATATAACTTATAGAAGAAGGCATATTTTTTTATAGAAGGTTATTTTAATTGAGTGATGTATTTTCAACAGACACCTCCACCTCAACACGGCGCCCCAAGGATCGCTGGCAAACCGCGCCAGCAATGGACTTTGAATATGGTTTCGGTATGAAAAACAATTTGCCCCATAACTAGCCCTCACTCGTATAGTATAATATAATATATTATATGAACTTATGCCTCTAAGTGAGTAATATTTTGTGAGGCAAAATAACGGTTGCCCTTGCCAGGCATTGTTGCCATGGCAGCTAACTTACTGATTGTATATCTCAATGAAGATTTGGTAGATATATTGACGACCGTTATGTACACGATTGATTTATATCATCTGCGTATTGCGTAGGTACGTTAAAATTATTTTAAAGATGGAAATGGAACGAAATTAAGAAATGTATGAATTAATCATCTCATCTCAATATGAAAATCAGCTTATCTCAGTGTTAGCTCAGTGGTTCTGACCTCTGCCTCTGATACTGATAAGGAGGTCGCGGGATCGAATCTCTGACTTTTCCGAGTTTTGTGCGATTTTTAGGAAACTAAATATCACTTGCTTAGCAGTGAAGGAAAACATCGTGAGCAAACCTGCATGCCTGCGAGTTTACATAAATGTTCTCGAAGGTGTGTGAGACCCGCGAACCCGCGCTTGGCCATCGTGGCTATGGCCAAACCCCTCTCAGTCTGAGAGGAGTCAAGTGCCCAGCAGTGGGACATAAAAAGGGGTTGAGGTGATGATGATGATGATGATGATGAAAATCATCACTGAATTTATCGCGTGACTTCCGCACATTCTTATAAAGTAGAATAACCAAAGGGGGTATCAAGTTTTCTCATGAACAAAACCAAGCATATTCTATTCTCATCTTTTTAGCGTATTCCAATTTGCCATATTATTATGATTGGAGCTCCTGCCTCTAGATTGTGTAAGAAAAACGTATTCATTGTCATCGTAATCATTTACAAATTCTGCCCGCTGTTTGGTTCCCTGATTTATGTTATCCAATAGACGGGCACAATTTGACAACGATAACGATGAATACGTTTTTCTTACGCAATCACACCCCTGATCTGTTGGACAGGAGCACAGCAGATCTCGGACCAGCAGTACAGCGGGCGAGTCTCTCATCGACTACAACTATACTCCTGGTAAGTCCACACCATCGCCTGATAGCAATGAGCTCATCATACTAAGATATCAGTTTTAAAGTCTAATTAATGTGGCCAGTAAACACGTCGGCATACAATGCCCTTCAAACTGAAACACTAATATTTTTTTTACACTAAGTATACAAGTTAGTACTTGACTGCGATCTCACCTGATGGTAAGTGATGATGCAGCCGAAGATGTTATCGTACTAACTTGGAAGGGGGTAAGTAAAGTCAACCCAACGGTTTCTACACAGCATCGCACCGGAACGCTAAATCGTCTTTGCTGGTAGGGTGGTAACTAGCCACGGCCGAAGCCTCCCACCAGCCCAGACCAGTAGCCCTATTCTGTAACTCGGTGCCTATCAAAGAATGTTTTCCATCCATTGAAGTTTTGCTAAGGAAATGTTATTTTTATTTTATACCATCTTTCAATGTCCATAAAAATGGCTATCATTCTCTGATAGGCACCGAGATACAGAATACGGGCACTGAGACAATTTAGAAATTATAAAATTCCAAAGAGGCCTGTGGCGGGAATCGAACCCGCGACCTCCCACTCGAATCCGAGCGTGCGTCCCCTGCGCCAGGGAGGTCGTCAAGAAGAATACATTAGATACTGCTTCACGATAGAATAATTATTACTGACACTGCGGTGGTACCTATCCGGACGAACTCCGCCAGAAGAGTCCTACCACCAGTTAAAAAAGAAAATAAACAGCATTGCAAGGAATTTTCTTGTAACGAAGTTTCACTAACTTAAAGCACCCTAGGCCTATAGGTATGTAAGTCATGATTGTTGTCAAGTTTAAGATTATTCCTATTAAACAAACATAATATGTAAAATTCAAATTCTCACAAACAATGTAAACTTTTTCTGTTAGGTGCTGAAAACCATATGGAGACAACGTCTGTGGATAAAAGACTTCAGCAAACTTCAATGCAGGCAGCAGATGAGGTAGTTATATTTTGAGTACCTAGGTCCTAGATATTTTTGGGTATTAGGAATTCTAAGACTATCTCTACCGCGTTCATGACAAGATATATAGGTACATATATCTATCTTTTGGCTTTTGGTAGATGAGAGGTATTATTAGACAAACACACATCGCGAAAAGTTAAGTATTTTTTACTAATGGACATTCTAAGTTCTAACGTATCGTCATAGAAATTAGTAAAAACGAAATCCCTCAAGGCGTGCGATATTCGTCAGCCCTAAAACATGGCATTAATGTCAAAAGAGACGTAAAAGTGGTATAGTTACATTAGATTTCCTATAAGAGAGATGATACTAAAGTTGCCTCATTACAAAATGCAGATCGTAAGAGATTTCTGATTAGGTTGCAATAAACTTTCAAGAACGATTCAACATTATAGTAATATTGGCCATCTATCGTCAGCTATCGAAGACCGCTACAAACAATTTTAACTCACAGATAATTCATCTTTTTTTTTTTAATTTACAGGTCCATGTAACCGCTGGTTCAAACACAGCAGTCCCAAATGCAGGAGGTGGTTCATGTGCACCCACGAGTTTTGTACCACCTGTATCGAGTTTGGAACCACCTGTGACGGCTGTTGACCCACATGTCACCAGTGTTGTTGCGGGCACGAACGCGCGGCCGTCGTTGCCTCGCTCCCTCTCGCGGGCGATCGAGCAGACCTTCCACAGTTTTCCCGTGCCCGTCAACACATACCCGCGAACGCCGTATATAAAGAAGTAAGATCAAGTTCTTTTTGTACCACCTGTATCGAGTTTGGAACCACCTGTGACGGCTGTTGACCCACATGTCACCAGTGTTGTTGCGGGCACAAACGCGCGGCCGTCGTTGCCTCGCTCCCTCTCGCGGGCAATCGAGCAGACCTTCAACAGTTTTCCCGTGCCCGTCAACACATACCCGCGAACGCCGTATATAAAGAAGTAAGATCAAGTTCTTTTTGTACCACCTGTATCGAGTTTGGAACCACCTGTGACGGCTGTTGACCCACATGTCACCAGTGTTGTTGCGGGCACGAACGCGCGGCCGTCGTTGCCTCGCTCCCTCTCGCGGGCGATCGAGCAGACCTTTAACAGTTTTCCCGTGCCTGTCAACACATACCCGCGAACGCCGTATATAAAGAAGTAAGATCAAGTTCTTTTTGTACCACTGTATCGAGTTTGCAGCCACCTGTGACGGCTGTTGACCCACATGTCACCATCAGTGTTGTTGCGGGCACGAACGCGCGGCCGTCGTTGCCTCGCTCCCTCTCGCGGGCGATCGAGCAGACCTTCAACAGTTTTCCCGTGCCCGTCAACACATACCCGCGAACGCCGTATATAAAGAAGTAAGATCAAGTTCTTTTTGTACCACCTGTATCTAGTTTGGAACCACCTGTGACGGCTGTTGACCCACATGTCACCATCAGTGTTGTTGCGGGCACGAACGCGCGGCCGTCGTTGCCTCGCTCCCTCTCGCGGGCGATCGAGCAGACCTTCAACAGTTTTCCCGTGCCCGTCAACACATACCCGCGAACGCCGTATATAAAAAAGTAAGATCAAGTTCTGATTCTACATTATGATCCCGAAGTCTGTCTTGGACTTAAGTACCTTTGCACCAAAGATACCGCCAAAAACATCTAATAAATCAGGGTTACTACACCTTTAAAGAATTTTTTAACCGACTTCAAAAAAAGAAAGAGGTTCTGTATTCGACCCGTATGTATGTATGTGTGTGTGTATGTATGTATGTATGTTTTAAATAACAAGGATTCTTGGGACAATAGTGATATGCTTCCATCTCCTCACGAGATATCTTAAAAATATTGTTTATGTACTAAAAATTTTATTGCTACGATTTTTATCCATTGAAGATTTGCTACAATTTTTTTTGTGTTATTCACTAAAGCAGCTATGTATAACCACAGATAATATAATACTATAGTATAACGGAACATAATTTACACATTAAGAAGACTGTCTATAGCCAATTAATGGATTTTAATTGACTCCTTTGTCAGGCCAGGTTCACTTATCACGTGACCGAAGAAGTACAGGTAGCCGTCTCGACGTACTAATTTCAGACGGCCGCCGCGCGCCGGCTAGTTAGTTCTTGTACGGTCTATTTCACGCGCTGTATGCGCCCGATTGCGAGACAACCTTAGTACGTTGATAACATAAAGTTACACGATAGAAAGAGACCACAACTTTGCGTTTGTGTGCGTGTTGTTTGCGGAGGCGGGGCCAGGCGCTATTACGAACTGAATTGCACTTTTTGTGTCAGCGCTAAGGTGGTTTTGCGGAGTGAGCCTTCTGTTATGTGTATTATGTATCCCGTGCCTTTGTTAACTGGGAGGTTAATTTTTGTATAGTTTATTGATAGCAAGACGCCAAATTATGCTCGTATATGTTTCAGGGTTAACAATAAACTGGTGATGGACGAGGAGCTCCTGCGCGGCCGCGCGGTCGCTAAGAAGGCCACCAAGAAGGCTCCCCCCGATTTCTCGCTACCCTATGTGCCAGGAGGTAAATATCTATATTAAATTATTGTGCGCTCATTCCACTGATTACTAACCTCAACATATGGGCATCCGACACAGACTTGTATACTAAAGACAGGGCGAACAGCGCGAAAAAATTTCGCACCCTCCCCGTCAATAGTCAGTATAGGTAGATAGGTAAAGACCTATTTCTTTTTTTTTTAATTAATAATAATATTGCAGGCAAGGTGACCACAGACACACAGATAAAAAAAATATAAAAAATAAACATGTATTTCGCAGGAGTTTCTACAGACGGCGCTACATTTTCTTGTATGAAGAACGTTTACGTAAAATGTACGGATGGGCCTATCTTGACTATTTTTATCTATTGCATCCGAACGATTTACGTAAATCTTTTTCACACAAGCAAACAGTAGCGCTAACTGTCAAAATACCGCTGCCGCCGCTGAGCGAACTACCGCGTGGCCTTATACTGTTGGTACTAATGACACCCATAAACTGGCGACATTTTTTCGCGCGGTTTGCCCTGTCTAGAGTAGATGTCAATTGCTCATTCACAATTCATAGCGCCCCTACCATGGATGCAGGAGATAATTTTCCACGGAGAAAGAATAAAATGTTAATCCTCTCTTATGGATTTATCCCCTCTCCTAGCTCCAACCCCTTCAGCAGTGCGAGCTATTTTGCCCCCGGGGAAAGGGTAATATTTTATCCCTATCCACGTTTTTGTCTATCCCCCTAGCATGGGCACATGGGTGGGGAAAAAACTCCCTTGCTTATTATTTATAATTCTGTATTTTTTTTTTGAGAAAATACATGAAAAGCGTGACAGTTCAACAGCTGTGATTTGTAATTTTAAATCAATTACTTAAGTAAATTTTTATTCTATGGTCTATTTTCATAGACAATATTTGTGTCATTTTTCAGCTAGTAATAGTCCAATGAAGAAAGCGAAAAAGCCGCAGGCGCCAAATGCGGGAACCAAATCCTATGACGTTTGGGACAGCAACGTAAGTTTAGCCGATTATATATATATTTATAATAGGTATCTGGGTGACCGAGCTTTGCTCGGTAGTATATCTATCAGCCAATAGATGGCAGCAGTAGTCATATTTTTTTGTAAATTCGAAATTTGCTAAAAATGAATCCTAGCTAGATCGATGTATCGCTCCCAAAACCCCCTGTATACTAAATTTCATAAAAATCGTTCGAGCCGTTTCCGAGATTCGGATTATATAATTATATATATATACAAGAATTGCTCGTTTAAAGGAGGTTTAAAGGTATAGGATTTCAATCCACGACGACGACGCGCTGTTCTTTTTTTAGGGTTCCGTACCCGTCTGTCCGTCCGTCCGTCTGTTTGTCACGCTGTATCTCTGGAACCGTGATAGCTACAGACTTGAAATTTTCACAGATGATGTATTTCTGTTGCTGCTTTAACAAAAAATACTAAAAAATAGAATAACATAAATATTTAAGGGGGCTCCCATACAACAAACGTGGATTTTTATGCTCGTTTTTGATTTAGTGGGCAGGGGTGTTATAGAGAATGGGAATATACTCTTGATGTTACGGAACCCTCAGTGCGCGAGCCCGAATCGCACTTGACCAATTTTTAGTAATTTTCGGAAGCGGTCTAATTACACCCAATATTTAGTCGTTTTAGTCCACTAAAATATCTTGTGGAGAAAAACAAAATCGTACTAAAAGAATTATTTACGTAGGTAACCATTGAGTTACTCTGTACTCGTACTACGTAACCTAATTTTGCAGATAACACCTAGCTCCCGAACGCCCACAAACCTTCCCTACATGTGACTGTATGGCCATGGCGTGTGGAGGTGCCATTATTGAAAATTTTCCCCAACATTTTGCAGAAAACCTCCGCAAAGAACTCTACTGATTTGAAGGCCAATGTAACAGGTATTTTGGATAAATATTATCGAGTAGATTTCATATCGCGATGTAATAATGAATTTAATAGGAAATTGTTTTATTTGTTACGTCGTTTTATGGCCTGTGGTTTAAAAGGTTGCTAGATAATATAATATAATAGTACCAACCAGTCGGAGTTATTTATATAATTCCTTCGATTAAAAGTAAAAAAAAAGTAACAGTTAAAATCTCTTCTTTAAAAATAATAATTTTGTATAATTTCTTAGTAAATGTTGTATTTATAATTATGTACTTGATACGCTGTAGTATACATTAGGTACTTACGATTTTCTTTTAAAAATTGAATATTAATAAATATAAATTATGAGAGGTTTATACTGAAATTTTATATTTAATGGTAATTTAATTTAATTGTTTATAACTATAACTGTTTGCTGTAAATTATTATAAAAATTAAAAGTTAATACCTACTCAAAATATGGACCAGATTTAGGATTTTTGGTATTTATAATTTTATGCCATATATTTATCCGGGCGGTCGCGGTCGCTTACATCTAACCTAGGTTTGCTATAAAAATTTTGTATTGAATGAAATCACATAATAAACTCGCCGGCATATTTAGCGGAACATAAAAAAAAGGTCCATAATTAAAAAAATATGGTTTTATTTTAAAATCTACTTACTACACTTCTTTTGTTATTTAAAGTTTCATTTGTTTTTACTTAAAATGAGATCACATTAAAACAGATTTTGCGAGTAAAGGGTATTTGTGAAAAATGGTACATTTTTGAACTTTTCATGTAACCTGGAAAAGTGAAATTTAATATTAAAATTACAATTAATTAAATTAGAAAAATGGTGATTAATATCGCGTATTTCCTCCACGTGCTCTTATTAAAGTTTCTACCCGTCTAGGCATACTGAGAAAGATGTTATCGATGGTCTCCTGGGATAGTCTCCGCCATTCCTCAACTACGGCGATTCGCAGTTCTCCCACGTTGGCAGGAGCTGGAATTCTGGACTTAACTTTTCTTTTCAGCAAGTCCCAAACGTGCTCTATTGGGTTCATATCCGGTGATCTCGCCGGCCACTCCATAACAGTGATATTCATATCATTAAGATAAGCTTGAGTTACCCGAGCGGTATGCGGCAGAGCATTATCCTGCATAAAAACAAAATCGTCACCGATATATGGGGCAAACGGTACGACATTTTCTTCTAAAACTTCTCTGATATAGCGGTCTGCAGTCAGACTCCCTCTGTCAATCACTACCAAGTCTGTGCGAGCTCCCAAACAAATGCCCGCCCAAACCATTATTGATCCACCACCGTATGCAACTGTAGTTTCAAAATTTGTCTGAATGTATCGTTCTCCTTTGCGTCTGTATATTCTTTGCCTGCCGTCAATTTGATTTAAGAGAATTCTGCACTCATCATTAAACAATACCTTACTCCATTGGTCCGCGTTCCAAAGTCGATGTTCCTGAGCAAAAGTTAACCTGTTTCTACGATGATTTACCTCGAGCCTTGGAGCCTTGGCGGGCACAAATGAACCCAAACCAGCTTCTTCGAGCCTTCTTCGTACCGTACGCTCACTTATGGTTACACCCCGCACTGCTTCTAACTCATGTCGGGCTTGGACGGCCGTCAAACGGGGGTTCCTACGTACACGAAGCCGAATTAAACGATCATCCCTACTCGAAGTGCGTCTTTTTCTGCCTTGTCCTGCTCTTCTCACATAAGTACCGGTCTCCCTGAACCGTTGGATACTGCGATGGATCGTTGAAACTGGTCGACGAAGATGTCTGGATATCACTCTGTAGGTTTGACCATTTCTTCGCATTTCGAGTGCCCTGGCAATCTCCGTTGGGGTTAAGTCAGGCATAATTCAGTCATCAACTCCAGAAAGATACGCGATTAAAAAAAACTAACAAAAAACAGTATTTCAATGAAATTTTAAATCAAACTCAGAAGGAAGAAATACTCGAAGTTCGCTCCAGATAAGGTGTATTTGAATAAAATTAAAACAATTGCATAAAATGTGATGTTCAGTTGTTTTCTTAATTTGAAAATATTTCTTTTTAAATTAAATAACGTATAAACCAGCCAGCAACTTTATATGATACTGATATCAAACCTTTTTTTTATGTTCCGCTAAATATGCCGGCGAGTTTATTTTGTATAATTGTTGTGTTTACACCTGATAAAATACCAAAAACTGTAAAAACGAAATGTTTGTTTTGTATTTCGTGGGATACTTATTTCTTGAAATAATAATTATATTTAAGTAGTGTAGTTCATACAATAACGAATTTAGATGAATTTTGGAAGTAGATGTTTCATAAAAAAGTTATTTGTAAATATGTACATTGTAAAACTTTCTCGATAGTAAAAAATTTTACAAATTATTTTTGAATTTCATTGCCTTATGGTGTTTTTTTCATAGAGAATGTGAATTGAAATTGTAGGTGGGTCGAAAAATATGCTGATATATATAATATTATTTCAATCCTGGATGACGCGCCCCACTCTGTTAAGGGCGATGGGTACCATCCGGGCGTGAAAATTCAAATTTCATTTAGTTTTTCGCTCATAGTGGGCTAATTATACATCGAAGGCTAATGGCAATGAGTTTTGTGGGCACAACATTTATGCATCTACATGTTTTTAATAAAAACTCTGCTCAACAATACTCATTTACTTCATATTGGTTCCCGATAGCTCGAAATCTGGGAAACTGCAAAAAATTATCTTTCGGGAACCAATATGAGATGAGTGGGAACTTTCGAGCAAAGTTTCTGTCGTTCTGTAGATGCAAAAAAAGTAGGCCCGCAAAATGCATTGCCATAAATCTACAATGTGTAGTTAGTCTAATATTTGCGAAAAACTAAATAAAATTTGAATAAAGCCGTAACACCTTAAGCGATTTTGACAGAGTGGAGCGCGTCTTTGTGGATTGAAATATTTATAAAGCCCTGGATTAGACAGACGACAGGAAAAAATGTAGCCAGCTTATCGGTGCCAAAAATGCTTGTTTTGCCACCAACAGTAAAGCCACGCTGAAGTTCGCTTAGCAGCCACCTATAGAATTTTGACAGATGGCGCTACTTGTTTGCTTGTACGAAAAAGGTTTACGTAAATCGTTCGGATGTCCAAATCTTTGAGGTTTGTTACCGGTGACTGATATTCAAATAAAACAAATGGATTTAATTTACACTTTTATTATAATTTTTAATTAAACTAATTGGCAGTTAATTAATGACTATACAATTATACACAAGATCAATCGTCAAAATTCTACGCATACTTATAAGATGGCATAATTATTATACTTTAGTGTCATATTTTCCACTTATCATTAAAATTTTACGCTTGCGGGTTTTTTGTGGACTGACGAGATGCCGGTTCCCAAAACTTTGGCATAGTTTTCATATTTATTGGGAGTATTTTCTCCATAATACTGAGGTTATTTTTTTATACACATAAAATAAGCACTTATCGTAAATTAATCAAACAGAAAAATATTTTACAATCACGAAAGTTCGACACTATGTTTAGGCTTTACTTTCCACCCTGTAGTGGACAGCTTTCCTTAACATAATAATTTGATTTTTTGCGTAATACAATATACAACTGGTTAAACTATTGTTTGTAATGCTATAATCGATACTGAAAACAGTAGCACCATATTATTACATTAATATATTAATAACATTTATTGTGTGTGATAGGTAAACTAATAAACAGAAAATCTGTAATCTACATGTATAAACGCTTTATTGAAATTGATACAAAATTGTTTGGATAAATTCTAAAAATCTCAGCATAATAATATTAATAACTGAATTCGCGTTACGTTCTAAAAGCGACCTTACAATTTATTTTTGGGGGTAACATAATATACAGCGTACTATTTATATAAATCTCAATCGTAAAATATAGAATAACGACAGCTTTTATGAATAACATTATACTTATTGATAATACGAACGCTAAAATTATAAGTGGTCCCAACTTTATATTCACGTTAAATAACACACTATGACCAACGAATATATAACGATGATTTTTAATTCTCTGTCAAATAGAAGTCAATTTATTTTGAAAATCAATGATTTGTTTGTTGCAATTTTAGCTCCTACGTTGATTTAGGTATTTACAATTTCCGTGAAAGATTTAAACTACCATTCATATTATATCATACAAAACAAGCAACTATATCGTCACTAATCATTCATCATGTAGGTATTTTAGATCTACCTATCACTTATTTCTAGAAGTTAATAATAATGGTTCTCTATGGATTAGAGAAAAAAGATTTGTGTCTTCGATAAATGCGAGATTGGACGTGTAAAATGTGTGCGCGTGCGCTTAGCTTAACATAATATTATAAAATGATATTATAACTTATTAGGAACGCATCAAGATGGCGGCTGACGCAAGATGGCGGCTACATGACGGGCGATTGCGCGGGAACGCACGGCGTAGTCAGCAGCTCGCCGCCGCTCTCTGTGATTGGCACCTTTTTGTGGTAGTTTATGAGATCGGCTGGAATAAAAGAAAGTATCGTTATCAATTAGTTTCCCGGGGATTCCCGCTAATGTGGACAATTTCTACAGAGACTAGCTCACCTTTAGCCAGTGTCATAATATCACGTTATTGCTCGTATATTTTTTTAATTTAGTTCCATTCTATACCACGCATGATATTGCAATATCTCGAGTGGCTACGATTGCAGCTATAGAAGACATTATCTATGAGTAGACGTATAAATAAAAAGAAAATTCCTGACTACTTAACTGGAATTATTAATTCACTGACTGATGTATATACGCCCAACCTTTAGAATTTTGCACAGAGAATCTCTTGGTGTAGGCAAGGGACAAGAAAGGTTGTTTTGAAATTACCACGGCATCGCTGTATTGTCCAGACCCAGAATGAATAGCACAAGGAGTGGGAGGAAACCTCGATGGTTTCCTCTCACTCCTCACTTCACCTCATACAAGAAGATGCTTCGAGAACAAGCCAAGAGCAACTGCCGAACGTCAGCCATCGATTTCGCCCTCAAAACCGCGTGGTTCATCGGGCTATGAGAGATGGAGGGTGGTTTCCAGCCACTGGCTATATCTACCAGCTTCAACCAGACTTACCGAGAGTCTCGTGCGCGATCTGCCCGGCGCCCAGCAGCCGGTAGCCGTCGCTGGCGTCCACCAGGTAGTGCTTGCAGCGCGCCGCGCGGTACGAGATGGCGTACCCCCAGATGCGTTCCGACAGGCGCACCAGGAAGCTGCCCTCCGCTTGCTGGGACAGGATCTGTTCCGCTTCACCCCATGTTATCAACTTGGCTGTATCTACCAGCTTCGACCAGCCTTACCGAGAGTCTCGTGCGCGATCTGCCCGGCGCCCAGCAGCCGGTAGCCGTCGCTGGCGTTCACCAGGTAGTGCTTGCAGCGCACCGCGCGGTACGAGATGGCGTACCCCCAGATGCGTTCCGACAGGCGCACCAGGAAGCTGCCCTCCGCTTGCTGGGACAGGATCTGTTCCGCTTCACCCCATGTTATCAACTTGGCTGTATCTACCAGCTTCGACCAGCCTTACCGAGAGTCTCGTGCGCGATCTGCCCGGCGCCCAGCAGCCGGTAGCCGTCGCTGGCGTCCACCAGGTAGTGCTTGCAGCGCGCCGCGCGGTACGAGATGGCGTACCCCCAGATGCGTTCCGACAGGCGCACCAGGAAGCTGCCCTCCGCTTGCTGGGACAGGATCTGTTCCGCTTCACCCCATGTTATCAACTTGGCTGTATCTACCAGCTTCGACCAGCCTTACCGAGAGTCTCGTGCGCGATCTGCCCGGCGCCCAGAAGCCGGTAGCCGTCGCTGGCGTCCACCAGGTAGTGCTTGCAGCGCGCCGCGCGGTACGAGATGGCGTACCCCCAGATGCGTTCCGACAGGCGCACCAGGAAGCTGCCCTCCGCTTGCTGGGACAGGATCTGTTCTGCTTCACCCCGTGTTATCAACTTGGCTGTATCTACCAGCTTCGACCAGCCTTACCGAGAGTCTCGTGCGCGATCTGCCCGGCGCCCAGCAGCCGGTAGCCGTCGCTGGCGTCCACCAGGTAGTGCTTGCAGCGCGCCGCGCGGTACGAGATGGCGTACCCCCAGATGCGTTCCGACAGGCGCACCAGGAAGCTGCCCTCCGCTTGCTGGGACAGGATCTGTTCTGCTTCACCCCGTGTTATCAACTTGGCTGTATCTACCAGCTTCGACCAGCCTTACCGAGAGTCTCGTGCGCGATCTGCCCGGCGCCCAGCAGCCGGTAGCCGTCGCTGGCGTCCACCAGGTAGTGCTTGCAGCGCGCCGCGCGGTACGAGATGGCGTACCCCCAGATGCGTTCCGACAGGCGCACCAGGAAGCTGCCCTCCGCTTGCTGGGACAGGATCTGTTCCGCTTCACCCCATGTTATCAACTTGGCTGTATCTACCAGCTTCGACCAGCCTTACCGAGAGTCTCGTGCACGATCTGCCCGGCGCCCAGCAGCCGGTAGCCGTCGCTGGCGTCCACCAGGTAGTGCTTGCAGCGCGCCGCGCGGTACGAGATGGCGTACCCCCAGATGCGTTCCGACAGGCGCACCAGGAAGCTGCCCTCCGCTTGCTGGGACAGGATCTGTTCCGCTTCACCCCATGTTATCAACTTGGCTGTATCTACCAGCTTCGACCAGCCTTACCGAGAGTCTCGTGCGCGATCTGCCCGGCGCCCAGAAGCCGGTAGCCGTCGCTGGCGTCCACCAGGTAGTGCTTGCAGCGCGCCGCGCGGTACGAGATGGCGTACCCCCAGATGCGATCCGACAGGCGCACCAGGAAGCTGCCCTCCGCTTGCTGGGACAGGATCTGTTCTGCTTCACCCCGTGTTATCAACTTGGCTGTATCTACCAGCTTCGACCAGCCTTACCGAGAGTCTCGTGCGCGATCTGCCCGGCGCCCAGCAGCCGGTAGCCGTCGCTGGCGTCCACCAGGTAGTGCTTGCAGCGCGCCGCGCGGTACGAGATGGCGTACCCCCAGATGCGTTCCGACAGGCGCACCAGGAAGCTGCCCTCCGCTTGCTGGGACAGGATCTGTTCTGCTTCACCCCGTGTTATCAACTTGGCTGTATCTACCAGCTTCGACCAGCCTTACCGAGAGTCTCGTGCGCGATCTGCCCGGCGCCCAGCAGCCGGTAGCCGTCGCTGGCGTCCACCAGGTAGTGCTTGCAGCGCGCCGCGCGGTACGAGATGGCGTACCCCCAGATGCGCTCCGACAGGCGCACCAGGAAGCTGCCCTCCGCTTGCTGGGACAGGATCTGTTCCGCTTCACCCCGTGTTATCAGACCTGCGGTGAAAAGTGGAATTGATTAATTATACTTAGTAGCAATAGACCCCGCGGACAACGCAAAGAAATTTCGCCAGTTTACTGGTGTCAGAAAAGTTTTGAAAAAAACTAAAAAAAGAAAGAAAGATACATCTTTAATCACACTCGCACAATGGACGGTTTTTCCATGTTGTCAGATAGCAATAACTTTTTTCTTTAGAAAGTTTCCGGTAAAATGTTCAGATGGGCTCATAATGTTAGAAGCAATTAAGAGCTTCGAAACGAATTATGCCAAGCAAGCAGCCTTAGCCATATCACAAATATTTAAACCGTCACGAGTAATAAGTTGTCGCTGAAGTCAGGTAGGAGGGATTTTGTTAATAGAATAATGTCATTCCTATATGTAGCTGCCTTTTCTAAAGTGACAGTAATTCTTGCTCCCCGTGTTTTAGGGTTATAGCAAAGATTTTGATCGCTAGATGAACCTCCGAAAACGTCTACGTTTTTGTCTTGTGTGCGACACGTTGTCATCTTATACACGCAGCGACATAAGATATGGTGATATAGCGAGGCCTCATAGAGCACACCACGGGTGTGCCCGCGAAATTCAATTTTTTTGTGGTTTTTCGCGATTTTTAAGCTGATAAGACGTAATAGGCTTATGACAGTCAAATTGTGATAATCCCAAGATCATCTTCACGTATTTATATAAAAATCTCTGCTTGAAATTATGTCATATGGTTTATTGTTATGGGGTAATGCTGCTGACATTGATACGAAATTTGTGCTGCAGAAGAGGGCTGTTCGTGCTATTTATAGAATGGGTCCAAGAGAATCCCTCAGAGATAAATTTAAAGAATTTAATATTATGACGATACATGGTCAATATATTTATGAAAATATAATTTATGTACATAAGAATATTAATAAGTTTACTAAGAAATGTGACCTGAATACCATTAATCTCAGGAACAAGCATAAGCTCGTGTTAAACAGCACAAGATTATCTAAAATTAGCAAATCATTTGCATGCAACTGTATAAGATTTTATAATAAGTTACCACATCATGTATCTGAAATGTCACTTAATAAATTCAAAGGGTTTGTCAAGCCTAAACTCATTCAAAAGGCATATTACAATATTAAGGACTATATTAGCGACACAAACCCTTGGAATTGACTGATAAGTGGTAGATTGCTCTGTTGTCGTTGCTAGCCTATTTTTAGTATTTATACTTATTTTGTTAAATGGTGATAACATAAAAAAAAATACCCGGCTGAGTTTGTTGTGGGCTTCTTCTCAGCGGCAGGGCGCGTTTGGAACCCTCGTAAACTTAGTTTTAAGTCGACTTGTAGTTATCACCATTATTATGCAAGAAATGTCATGCCGACGTTCGCAAGTGCCTGTATGCTAGGCCTATGTGAAATAAAGACTTTGACTATATTGACTATTGAAAGTGTCGAGTTAAAGAAATTAATCCGAGATTTGCGAGTTGCTCACTTAAAACTCTTTACTCGGACTCGGAATTTCCTAGGATAGACATTTTCATGCAAAAATTTTGATATAAACATGTAAAGAAGTAACTGCCATTCTCGCAAAATGACTGCCATAAGCCTATTATGTGTAATTAGCGTACAAATTGCAAAAAACCACGAAAATTTTGAATTTCGCGGGCAGACCTGTTGAGTTCGCCGAAATTCGCACTTGCGTTCTCACTTCACTGTCACACAATACAGCATTCTGAGAGCACTAACTCAGCATGTTTGTGGACGTTTTCGTCCAGATGTAAATATTTGGGTTTAGGTACGTACCGTGAAACCAATTGACCGGTTTGTTGTTTTCGTCCAGTCCGACGGCTCGTTTCAGCTCCTGGGACCTGAACCACTCGAGCACTGCCTCTCTGTTTGGTGGTTTACCAGCTGGAATAATCAATGGTGTAAATAAGCTACGGCTGCTGGAGAAGTACGGCTGCTGGAGAAGTACAGCTTTTGGTCAAATGAAAGATATACCTAAAATATCAAACTATGAAGAACGAACAGTCAAAGTCAGCATAGGAAATGGGAATGAAAATAAAAATCTGTATTTTTCACGCAGGTTCTTATGGCAAGTCAACTCTACTGCCAAGTTCAGAAATCAGATTTGCACCGAGAAGATGTGGCATGACACTCGGAACTTGCTCTTTTCAAAAATGTCATTAAATACAAGTTTTCTTCCATGGGATAAAAAATATTGCATTATTTTTATGATATCTCGTGAGAAGATGGAAGCATATCCCCATCATTCTAAGAATCCTTGTCATTAAAAATTAAAAAATCTTCAATAGTAATTAGTATAGTAACGCTTACTTTACGCTTTTATTACGTAGGTATAGGTTCTTATGGCAAGTCAACTCTACTGCCAAGTTCAGAAATCAGATTTGCACCGAGAAGATGTGGCATGACACTCGGAACTTGCTCTTTTCAAAAATGTCATTAAATACAAGTTTTCTTCCATGGGATAAAAAATATTGCATTATTTTTATGATATCTCGTGAGAAGATGGAAGCATATCCCCATCATTCTAAGAATCCTTGTCATTAAAAATTAAAAAATCTTCAATAGTAATTAGTATAGTAACGCTTACTAATAAGATGTTTTTTGATAGTGACCTGGGGCCAGTACTACCATATCTTAACGCATTAACGTTGCAGTATTGTTTTAATATTTTCAAACAATAGTACGAAAACATAGTATGAAAACGTCAAAACAGTACTGAACCATTTCTGCTTTAACCATTTCTGGTGGTACAGCCTCCGTGCTAAGTCCAAAACGGACTTTGGGATAATATTGTACATTTACCTGTGACATGGCAAGGCGGCGTGAAGTCCACGCTGCGTCGATGCGCCTCGCGGGCCGCGCGCGCTATCTCTCGCATCGCCGCCTCTGCCTCCTTTGCCTTGCGTTCTGAAAGGAGTAAAAAACGTATTAGTTCATGTTGCCGTTACTGCATCTTAGGCCTATTAAAAGGGCCTAGCTTTTTTTAACGAAGAACTGCACTAAAGAAATCAACTCTGTGCTGTTGGTTTGTGTTAGAAATATCATTAGTCTATGGTTATAATCTTTATTATTATGATAGTCTTTGGCAATACTATATCTATGTTTGACTATGGTTTCTTTGGTCGTTCAATTTTCAATAGATCATCATGGCGTCTTCCAACTTCGTGGTGTTTAATATGAGTCCATTTTATGAACCCATAAGAACATTATAGGTACAGTTTGAAGAGTGCCTTCTCCCAGCCACTTGGGAATAAAAGCCCAGCAATGTTTCAGCCAACCAAAGTGGTGCCAGTCCTCATCCTGGGCAGCTAAACGTCTCAAGGGGAGCGAACTTCGAGCCTTTCAGGATATGTCAATACTTACCTTGTTCTCTCCACGTGCTGAGCGACTCTCTAGGTGCGCGCACGTGGAGCCCTAAGGCTTTTATGATATGTCCCACCCTCACTAGTATCCATCCACATGTTTATTAATTACCTTGTTGCTTGTTCCCTCCACGCCTCGTCCTCACCCTACGCCTTCTGCTGAACGTCTCTCAAGGTGCGCGGGCGTCGATCCCTAAGCCTTTAAGAATATGTCCCACCCTTATTGGTATGTATCTGCATGTTCATTAGTTACCTAGTTTTCTCCACATCTCGTCCGCACCCTGCTTCTGCTGCTGAGCGTCTCTCTAGGTGCGTGCACGTGGAGCCCTAAGCCTTTCAGGATATATGTGCCACCCTCACAGGCATCCATCCACATTTTCATTAGTTACCTTGTTCCCTCCACGCCTCGTCCTCATCATGCGCCTGTTGCTGAGCGTCTCTTAAGGTGCGGGCGCGTCGAGCCCTCAGCCCCCGCAGGATGTCTCCCGCCCTTGCAGCCGCCACGCGTCTCTCCCACGCTGCCACGCGCAAACTTACTCCGTCTCCGTTACGAGGCAGCCCTGAATCCTGGAAATTAATTATGAAAATAATGAGCGATTTACTTATATCATTGGTGCCGGAGTTCGCATATTTTTTTTCATTCCTAATGGCTTGGCTGAATTTCACACCCGTTTCCTTTGTACGTTGTGGTGTCTTTAAGATTTAAATAACGTCTGTTGGGTCAGGTAGTCCATTTAACTGACTAAGAATATCCTGAAGTCCGAACGATTGTTTCTCGGAGTTGTTGTTAGTGTCTGCAATTGTTTCCTAACGCCAAAGAGCAGAAAGCTTTCAAACTGAATCGTTCATGAGGGTCCCCGGGAGACCGAGTTCATCCTTCTCCATACAGAGTCATCGTCGAGTCCGGGGATGGGGGAGCATCCTGGTGGATGACATTGACATGGAAACAGATAAACCTTCGATTTTAAGAATATGATATTTTGGTAGAGGCTGCCAGAGCTGGTCTTGATCTGTCCAGAGCTTATTAGAGCGGTGGTATTCGAGATTGACTGCTAACTTCCAAAAGAAGGAAGAATGTCGTCCCAAAATACCACAACAATGGCACTGGCAGTCACAGCAGAGGTCAAAAGTTTTTGAGTAACCCCTCGGTACATTTCAATGGGTCCACTTCTCACCTGAATAACATCCCTCTTGCCCTCGATGAAGTTGAACTGCAGCGTGGTCTTCTTGGGGTTGGGCTTGATGCGCTCGCAGTAGTCCTTGTCCCCCTCCGAGTCGCTCTTGTCCCTCAGCTGCGGCTCCAGCGCTGCGATCCTCTCCTGCAGCTCGTCCACGGTGCAGTACAAGTCCAGCGTCTCTTTGAGTAACCCCGCGGTACGTTGTGGTGGGTCCACTTCTCACCTGAATAACATCCCTCTTGCCCTCGATGAAGTTGAACTGCAGCGTGGTCTTCTTGGGGTTGAGCTTGATGCCCTCGCAGTAGTCCTTGTCCCCCTCCGAGTCGCTCTTGTCCCTCAGCTGCGGCTCCAGCGCGGCGATCCTCTCGCGCAGCTCGTCCACGGTGCAGTACAGGTCCAGCGTGTCTTCTAGTGACTCCACGCTTTTTGGTGATAGGTCGAATTTCTGAAAAAAATATCAGGCACTGGTGACAATTTTGTTGCGCAAAATCTTTGAACTAGTTTGACGTGGCTAAAAAGAGTCCTTAGCATTCTTTTCAATAGGGGAGCATTTTGAAAAGTACCTTAAGCACTATTTAGTTCAGATATTATGCACAACAGAATTGCCATCATTGCTTGTATTACGTAATTATTATTCTGTTAGGTTCATTGTTAGGTTCAAAAGTTTGGCTTTATCGGTATACTTCTGGGCAGCATGACTAAATGGAAAAAACAACCTGGCTGTATTCGATGCAAGAATGTCTTTACGGAAACATTTCCACAGCATGGACAAACCCGCTTTCCAAACATAGATCTTCATAAAACTTCTTAAATTTACATGGGCCAAACTTACAAGTACTCATGTAAAGGTAAAACTAAGCTTACGAAGGTTTCCAACGCGCCAAGCACTGAAAAACTTCTTTCTACATCACGCCACGCACCACACTCATGGACTGTGTCTCCAACTGACCTGTTCCAAACTGTCCAGTGGTTTGTAGTCGATCAGGTGTGTGAGCTCCTTCTCCACGGACTTGCGCAGTTGGTGCGCTTCTTCCCGAGCTTGAGCCAGCGCGCGTTGACGCGCCTCCTCCGCCAGGATCGACTCGATCGACTGGTCTTCTGGATGCTCTCCCATCACCCATACCTGAAAAGAACCAGGGTTAGTGACAATGTTTCTTTCCGTCACTGACGCAAAAGACTCAAAAATCCTTCCATTATATCCATTAGAAAGGGTTTTATTGGCACTGTAGGTACAAAGGCTACAAGAATATACCGCCGACCGCCCAGCGGTTTATAAGAACCTTTGGAGCGAGCCCGAAAAAGAGAGGAGTAACGTGACAGAAAGAGAGCACAAGGTTTAACGTAATAACGGCGCAGGGATAAGGCGCTGTTGCGACCTGAATTGTACCTTATTGTGACAGCTGAGAGTCACTATTTAATTAAATCAATTTGCGGGATGAATCTTCTGTATTGCAAGGTACTCTGTGTCAATATCAAGAATAATAAGGATCAACCTGAAACCTATAATGATTGAGGCGATCGCCCAAGAAAACACCCCCTTGTTACGAGTGTTTAGTTATTGATAACCCGATATACGAGTATATAAGAAGAAAATGCCCCGATATAGGTAAAGCAATTTACTTAAAATAAACCTAAAACGCGTTGAAAATAAATGTTCTAGTGAATATTCACCCAAGGCTCGCCATCTTCCCCCTTTAGGAACGACACCTGCTTCTTGGCGCTGGACTGAAACTTTGGACGGTCGCTCTCCTCCTTGCTGACCTTCTGATCCCACGCTTGCCATCGACGCACCTAGAAAAAACAAGGAAAGGCCGAATGTAACACAAGTTAATAGTCCACTAAAGTTGCATTGAATTGAATCTTGCGTCTCCATTTTGAAACATATTTAACCGATTGGTTGCAATTTTGCATTAATTTAGTATGATTGCGTGACGTCATTCTAAAATCAAAATTCAACATGGTGGAACTGCCAAGATGGCGGATTAGTTATTTGCACTCCTAAATTATGGGTATCAAATGAAAGGGTTTGCCGTGGAGAATTTGGATTTAAAATTGACGTATAAAAAGTTTCTTCTTATAACCATTTTTTGCATGATAACTTATTTCTGTCCATCGCTGACGTACATAAGTAAGTCTAGCGTGTCTCTTTTTGCTACGAACTTAATTACATTTGTTAGCGATTAATGGTAACAGGTAATTATCGCAATGACATGCACGCATAATGCCTGATGTGATGAGTAATAGTTTAGTCACGCGGTCGCGCCTGTGTTTGAGAACTTAATAGTAATAGGTACTTATCGTATGAACATTGAACGAGTTAACGAGGAAGGAGTCGACTATGGCGCAGCAGATTAGCACGCAATGTCACTGTTATATTATAGCACTTGTAGTACTTCCCTGTTAATTCTAGAGATACCAATGTGACATGAGCTCTATAGAAGTTTTGTTATATTAGTAAGTAAGTACATAGTAACTAACAGTACGGAAAGTGCACTCCCCAAGATGATTTTAAAGAAATAGAGACCCTATCTCTGTCATAAAAAGTGCAATTCAGTTCGCAAAAGCACCTGGCTCCGCCTCGGCTATCCACCTAAAGTTGTGTTCTCTTTCGACGTACTAAGGCTGCCTCGTAATCGCGTGAAATAGACCGTACAAGCGCGCAACCTAGCCGGCGCGCGGCAACCATCTGAAATCCAGTCCGTGACGGCTTTGTTTACAGATTTGTCGATCACGTGATAAGCGAGCGTGGCCTGTCTCCAGTATAACTCGGTTACAATATCTGTGGACCTCGCTGGAATGCGGACCCCCTTCCCGTTCTTCTTTCACCTCCCCGCGCTCGCCCCGGCTTCATTGTTTTGCGCACCATATCAGAGCGCTGAGAAGACGTGACGTCATCGAGCAAGGTCCACAGATATTTTAACCGGGTTATATAGACGGTAGGGGCCCGGCCAATGGCCTGTCTCTACTAGAGGGCCATTAATCTGCAATTGCAACTGACCACACAATCGAAATTGAAACCACACATTTTGCCCATCGTTGGCCAATATTTTACGAAACAAATCGTGCCAATACAGTTTGTACATTCTAATTTTCTGTAAGTGGATCATAATAAGGACACAATTATACTTGAACGTATTACCTTAAGTATAGCACAGGGTTTCTATGAGCAAAGCCGAGCAATTTACTCTTGCGCAATGTCCATGATCTGAGCTGTCGACTGTAGGGTTAGTAAAGGTTTATGAACAACTTTCGAATCGTCCGGCTTCGAAAAAACGGAACGGATCTCTCCATACATCTACAGCCAGCAGCAGCAGTATTCTTCGTCAATGCCTTACAGGGATACGGACCTCGAGTCTTGGCCTCCTTGCCCGGGAATAGGCGAGGGAAAGATCTCTTCCTGGTGATGTTTAGGTGGCTAAGGCCTAGGCTTAGGGCCTCGAGATCTTGTTGAGATGTACCTACGGTCAGCGAGCATACAACCGCCAAAAGCTTAGTTCACAATTTCCCGCTTGGAACGCTAGTTGTATGTGTATGGAGAAATCCGTCCCGTTTATTCGAATCGAATCGATCCCTTTGTACAAAACCTGTACTAACCCTACGAAACAAGTGAGTGAGCGGTAATCAATGCGGTACACGCCTAATTCCTAACCGATTGTCTAACCACACAACCTTGAAGCGATAATCAATATCCCTCTGCTAGTTCTAAGATTTTTTCGGCCAGCTAACTTAATATATCCTTCCCCAATCCCCATGGTCGTATTGTATCCCCTTGTATGGTTTACTTCATTTCTTAAGGCAGCCTTAGTACGACGGATGAGATAAAGCTACGCGATAGACGGAGACCACAACTTTGCGTTTGTTGCGTGTTGTTTGCGGAGGCGGGGCCAGGCGCTTTTGTGAACCGAATTGCACTTTTTGTGTCAGCGCTAGAGTCGCTATTTCTTTAAATCATCTTGCAAAGTGAACCTTCTGTACCGTTAGTATTCCGTGCGGTAATAGGTACGAGTATGTGTATTTTGGTTTCGCAAAAGAACCAAGGTGACCGGACATAGCTCAACGTGTCGCCAAACTGAAGTGGCAATGGACGGGGCAAATAGCTCGCAGGACCGATGGACGTTGGGGACCCAAGGTGCTGGAATGGCGGCCACGCACCGGGAAGCGCAGTGTCGGCAGACCCTCCACCAGGTGGTCAGACGACATAAAGAAAGTCGTAGGGAGTCGCTGGCGCCAGGCGGCGCAAGATCGGGGTGTTTGGCGGTCATTTCAGGAGGCCTATGTCCAGCAGTGGAAGTCCATCGGCTGAGACGACGAAGACGACGATGTCTATTCTATTGCCTATCATCATGGTGGTGTATTCACCTGTTCTTCGCGCATCTTGCAGAAGAGCGTCTGCTTCTGAGTCTCGTCGAGCTCCGCGAGGATCTCCGGGTCCACCCACATGTCTCGCAGGATCTGCTGCAGCATTGCGGCACTCTGGGAAAGAAGAGAAGATCATGAGACATCACCTCAGTATCATAAACAAGTTATCACTTTAAAAATATTTCATAAAACATGCCTTTATACGCCAATTTATCCATATTTTTCTCAGCAATACTGTACCCATTTGATACCCATATTGCAGGAGTGCATTAAACATAGCTAGTCCGCCATCTTCCTGGCGGAAGGGCGATGGATACGAAAATGAATCCCGTACTCCCGCTAGGAGGCCCGTCGTAAAGATGGATGGATTTTTAGTGGGTGCAACCCCAACATAACCCCTTTCCCCTGACGTATGATTTAGGATTTTTATCTTTAAACAAGTACGCCATATTGTGTACTCCACCATATTAGATTTAAAATGACATTGGTTGAAAATATCTGCCAAGATTAAGTAGCGAGATTCTCCCCGAACAAATACCGGTAAAAACCCAAAACTATTATTAGGTAATGGTATAGAGTATAGACCTATCAATGAATTTATTGTTTTTCCCAAAACAGTTGGCAACTGATAATAGCCAATGATCTCATCTGGATTTTCATATCTCCATTCAGACGTCAGTGATCCTTGACAGAGAGATTTGGTCCAAGATTACAAAGATAACATTTTAAAAATATCACTCCGATTTAATTCACGAATTGTTGTTACGAGTAGGTATGCATATTATGTATTATACTTATTATACTTACTCAAGTTTAGTAACTACTTACTATAACTATGAGATATCAACACTATAACTGTGAACTATGAGAAAATGCTTGTTTTATCACCAGCAGTAAGACCACGGTGTAGTTCGCTCATAGCAACCACCTATATAATTTTGACAGTTTTGTTTGCTTGTACGAAAAAGGTTTACGTAAATCGTTCGGATGCCCATATCCGAGGTTTACTGTCGGTGGTGGAGACACGAGAATTTTGCAAGATAATATAATCTTTACAATATTTTATCTGGACATAAATAAAAGAAATAAGTATCTATACCTATAGGTAGATTTTAAGGTCAAGATATAACATAAATTCGATATCCTATTAGTTTAAAAGCGTCAAGGTTCTATTTGAGCATAAAAAACTGGCTTCAGGCGTGCCGTTGTTGCAAATTATTGTACAAGCAAACATAGGTAAATGACGTCACCCTAAAATTTTCTCGATTCCAAAGATTAAGTATTAACCCTACCATAGCCTACATACCTAATCTAATTGGTAATAGTATATAAGTATTCGTTTTGTAACAAATACTTATATTAATTCTTCCGGTCTTATATTAATCTTTCCGGTCTAGGTAAAAATATTCAATAAGTAAAATTAAAGTAGAGTAGTTAAATCATGTAAGAGAAAACAGAACCGGAAACCGGAATATGGTCATAGATCAGCCACTTTGACATGAAGTTTATTGCTGACAAAATGAACGAACAGCTGTGCTATTAATGGACCTAATAGCTTAGGTGTTAGGTCCATGGTGCTATTCTAAAAAATGAAATAGCTGCCAGACAGCTGCCAACCCGAATATGGCATGCAAAATTGTACTCTATTACAACTGACAAATTTAGATGCAGAGATGTATGCAGAATAGCACGGCAGCTTCCTATAAGTTAAATAAGAAAGTCTGAGAAAATCCTGAAACATGCTATATATAAATCTCACATTAATCATTATTTAATTCTTCACTTAATCTTCACTTCACACTGTTTATGAAATCATTGGAAAGTGCGGCGCGCAATAAGTTTGCTTTTTCTACGATCACGCAAATTGTTAAGAAATTTTTATCTAGGAGCGGAATGCTTGTTACAAATAATATATTTACATAATAGTAAATTAAATATTATTATGAAAGCAACGAGGTATGCGCGATAACTTTTCAAGCATGCGTAATAATTTGTTTTTCATAATAAATAATAATCTAGAATACATTTTTTATACACTACAAGTTAGGTAATACCTACTTGACTGCGCTCTCACCTGATGGTAAGTGATGATGCCGACTAACTTGGAAGGAGTAAGTAATCCCTAACGGTTTCTACACAGCATCGCACCCGAACGCTAAATCGCCGAAACCTACGAGACAATTGTGAAAAACATGAAGATGGTGATTTTTATTCATCTCATCCATTCTCCTGAATCTGATCTGAGAGAGAAAATGAAAATGAAAAGCTTCGTTTTTCACATTTTTCGATTAGTTGACATCGTAGTTCAAATTAGATTGGATGTTATAAATAGTGCTTTTTGCCAGAAATACTTTCCTGGCTGAGGAAAGTATTTCTGTTCTATATTTTTTGGCAAAAGAAAGTTAACGGATAATAAAATCGTAGGTTTTATGCACAATTATGCACAATTGCGATTTGCGACCTGAACCGCTCATCCAATCTAATTTGAACTAAGATGTCAACGGAACTCTAACAAATAGGAGTTCATGTTACATTGGATTTTTCTAAATTCTTAATTAATCATATCCTGGACTGAAATTTTTTAGGCAACCCACTTGCGATATATTTATTGACATATTTAATTGGATATAAAATAGTTTTCATCCAATAAGCAGCTCGGTGAAAGTCGTTGTATAGCGGGATCCTAGACCATAAACAAACGATATGAATTATGAAAAAATATCCCATCTAATATGCATCAAATTCATATTCCTGTGCGCTCCCGCACTCCATTGTTCGTGGTTTTCTGGGAATTCTTCAAACAACTGAGGAACTGGTTCTGAGTTGGATATATGTGTTACGCCGCTGGGCTTCAAAAGTATCTACCTGATTATTCCTTATTGCACTTATCTTGAGTTTTTAACCGACTTCAAAAAAAGGAGGAGGTTCTCAATTCGTCTGAATCTTTTTTTTTTATCTATGTATGTTCACCGATTACTCGAAGACGCGTGGACCGATTTGAAAAAAAACTTTTTTTGTTTAAAAGGGTATCGTTTCCAGATGGTCCCATTTTAATCAGGTCAGGATCTGATGATGGGATCCTGGAGAAATCGAGGGAACTCTTCAAATTTTATATGACAGCGGCAGGGCGCGTTTGGAACCCTCGTAAACTTAGTTTTAAGTCGTGAATGGTTATCACCATTAAAGTGACCATGTAAACAAAACGACGTGTCATAGGAGCCTTTGTATGCTAGGCCTAAATGAAATAAAGAATTTTTCTATTCTATTCTATTCTATTCTATGGACACATGAAACTATTTGGGTATTATTTGAAAGAAAACCAATTCGAAGTCGGGCGATTGTCTATAACTTCGTCATTTCTTCGCACATAAAGTAAGTAAGAAGGACTATTAGGGATTGTATAAAACATTGCCCGTCTTCGAATTGATGTAGGTACCTTAGATTATGTATATTAGTAGGTAGGTACCTACATTAAAAATTATTTCACTCTTTGTAGTGGCATTTGAAGTTGGTTTTTTGGAAAGCATTTCCCATTTTTATAAATAAAAAAACTTATCTTTAAACAATTTATAATGTGTGTTTTATTTCTCATTTCATAATTATTAACAAGATAGGTAGGTACACCCTATATATTATGTACCTTTTAATTTATCAATGTTTTAACCGCCAATTTCTGCGAACTTCATTATTCAAGTGTCATTTGTACAAACAATTTATTAAAAAAAAAATCAGTCGCATAAACTAATTAGCCATATATTAATAAATTTAAGATATGGTATTTAAATCAATTAGCTTAGGTTTGAAATATGGCCAACTCTTAGATTAAAGCACTTAGCTTAGAGCCATTATTTGCATGCCTAGGCGGTTAAGTCATTTAGCCTGAAATAAGAAACAATAATCATAGGCGGTTAAGTCATTTAGCCTGGAACAAAATAAAGTAAAATATGGGCCATTTTGTATTAAGCGACATTTATCTTCGTTAAAAATAGGAATATTAGAAAAAGAATTAATCTAATCATGGGGAATATGTTATAAAAACAGTAATATTCTTCTTTTTAAAGAAATAATGCGATTTGCTAAAGTTATCTTTTTTTTTCTAAAAATCGAAACTTTAAACTGCTCTGGTGTAAAGTTTCAAAAATCCCGGAATCCGTCGAATTACCTATTTTTTTGGAAACTTCGTTTTACCACAGGGCAGTCGTGTTTTTTAATTATTTACTTGTTTGTTAATTAATTAACGTATTTTATCTAGTATGCATCTCTCGGTGCGCGAATTTGACTCGCACTTTATCCGGGCGAAGTCGCAAGTTCATCGCGCCCGCAACAGGTGGCGCTTTACCTCGCTACCTCGCGGTAACAGTTTTGTTCCACGGAAGCTTATAATATGGTGGACGTAGTACATTTAATCCCACTATTATATGTATTATCTATGATCCCACTTCTGAAATGAAAAAAAATTTTTGGAAGGCGTACATGTTTTGTGCGCTTAAAATTTAAATCCTACTTCGGACTTCCTATTAACAGTTAACCTACATAATCTAGACACGCGGCAGCGTGTCAAGCCAAGTTCAAGCAAAGGAACTGGCTAGCCAGCGCCGAGTGTAATATTACACGAACCACTTGGTGCCACTTTTGACCCTTCTATAACTCAAAAACTCTTTAACGTAAACACATGAAACTAAGTGTGTTTAATTATATCTATAAGAACATATTATACAAGCCCATTCATGAAGCTAGCTCAAATGGTTATAAAGATATGAAGGTCAAAAAGTCGTTAAAATTCATACTGACTGACATATAGTACAAAAACCTAACCTACTTCCAGATGACCTAGAAGGATGAAATTTGGAATCCAGCTCGGTAACTGTGTGTAAGCGTAGGAAATAAAAATGGGAAATGCTTTCCAAAAAACCAACTTCAAATGCCACTATAAAGAGTGAAATAATTTTTAATGTAGGTACAAAATTCGAAGTCGGGCAATGTTTCATACAATCCCTAATAGTCCTTCTTACTTACTTGATGTGCGAAGAAATGACGAAGTCATAGTCAATTGCCCGACTTCGAATTGGTGTAGGTACCTACATTAAAAATTATTTCACTCTTTGTAGTGACATTTGAAGTTGGTTTTTTGGAAAGCATTTCCCTTTTTTTTTAGAAATAAATTCAATTTAAGTGATAAGCATTTAGACTTTTCATAACTTATCATAACACATAACTTCGCAAGACTATACATTTTTGACACTCTTTTTAATTTGATTCGAACAACCGCGGGTAAGTGGTTTTTTTACACAACGAGTTCGTAGGTACAATGCGTTTCAAATAAGAATAGGACTGGACTCGTGACTAACTTCATACTGGCAGGTGCTGACAGCTAAGCAAAAGTAGCGTTAGCACAAACAAAATATGTTACAATAAAAATAACTAAGAGTCATCTAAATATTTTTTGTTTATTTTTATTTTTTTAGGTTTGACGCTTAAGGATGATGATTGAAATATAAACAAAAATTATTAATATGTACTCACAATACCAGAATTTAAATAATAATCAAGTATATACTTTATTAAAATATAATAATACTTATGAGTACTCAAATCAAAACCATCGATTTTTCTGTAATTATAAATTGATTTGAGTACTCACTAGTTTCGATATTTTGATTATTACGTATCGAATGTGGTATCGATACTTTGATTTGATACTATAGTTGTAAAAATATAAAAAGCCCGTTTTAGCATATTATTATGTCATTTCGACGAGACATGTAATCGCTTATAATGAACCATACGACTCGCTAATCGATACTTACGATGAATCGAGTCAAGTTTGTATCAGTACTTGATCGATTTGATTATACTATAATTGTATATTGTAAAGTGCATTAGATAGTCAGAAAATATGACTTAAACTTAATATTGTTGGTATTTTGAAATGATAGAAAAATACGAAAGCTTAATTTGTCTTTAATATAATATTTTTAGTTAGGTACCTATAATACCATTCATACAATCAAACATATACTTATTCACTTGCTGCTTGGTCAAAGACAAACCGTTCTATAGAAATCAGTGTCGCCCAGCTCATTCTTTGCAGTAAAGATCCCTACACAATATTCGATTATACTATTAAAATCGAACGAAGCTGGTGATTATTCAATAATTAAGTGGTCACAACACTAATATGTATTAAAATTTAAAAAATAAAAGACTGATCACGTAACTGATAAATAACGTTACTACGTCCCTGACTTTTTTTGCACACCGTACGATGTCATCTGAAGTTGTCGACTAATGCGGTTCAAGATTTCTCAGTCCTATTCTTATTTGAAACGCATTGTACTTGGCTGCAATCTCACCTAATGGCAAATCACGATGTATATATTATTATGTACGATGTATCGTTACTCGTACTAACTTGTAAGGAGCTTGCAACCCCTAACGGTTTTTACAAAGCATAGCGGGCAGTGGCGGAACGTTACCTAAATCGCTTGATGCAGGTGCGTCTTTGCTGGTAGTTGGTACAGTATGTTAACTGGGTGGCCACGGCCGAAGCCTCTCACCAGACGAGACTTGAGGACGTAGCACCATGTTGCAGTATTGTTCTGACATTTTCATACTAGAAGGACTGATTAATTTGTTTTGCTATAAGCCGCTATTTAAAATGATTCTGTATGTTACAATATTTAGGAACACTGCCCACATGAAACACCACACACAATTTTCCAATACTATCTTCGACGCACGTTTCGTCCCGACACCGGGGTTTCCTCAGGAGATGTTGACTTCACAATGCGAAATCGTAGACTCTACGATCCAAGCGCGCGTCACTGCACTAAGGATCGCTTTAAATGAGGGTCGCTTTAAGACAGGCCCTCCCCATTTTATTGCAGCACGGGCAGCGAGATATTGTGACCGGTATATGAATCGTTTTCGGTGCAGCGCATAATTCAGATGTTTGCCTATGAAGGTAACTGCCGACTGCGAAATGTCGAGCGTTTAGATTTAGAACACAGCTTAGCTGCTGTACAGTTCATTTCACTAAGATCGGTAATAACTTACATGCAGATCCTTGTACTGAACATAGTTGCTAGAAATCAAAATGTTTATTTTTCCGCATAAGTATGTGTAACTTACAGGTGTTTAATAACTTAATAAGTCATACTCTCAAGCTCTTACGCTACTTTCAAAAATCAGTCTTACGCCGTGAAGAATGGACAAGAAACTTTTCGAAAAGTAGTCATTTTAAAGACCAATACTGCACATTCAGCATTCTGGTAAGGCGGTACACTAGATACTTACCTCTAGCAAAGATCATACATAATCAATAATAATCTTTGCCACAACTACAAAACGCCGCATATAATTTTATATGGACTCGCAGCACACGATGCAAATTCGTGTAGCCCGCTCCGGCCACTAAACCCCACTCATGCAATTCTCGTAATTAAACCTTCTTCGTCAGAGTCCATTATTGCTCTTGATAATTTGAAAAAGTTATCGCCACAGGCCACAAGTGGCTGTCGCTCGATCCTTCTAGCTTTTCGTGGTTTGTTTGTGGCTGTCGCAATCGGTTCGTATGCGGCGACGGTAAGATATGAGCTTCGTATTAAGTTATTTAGGACGGAATTCCTGAACTGTATGATTGGTTAGCTGTGACTGTTCAATGCTAAACAACCGGTTCTATCGCTCGAGACCGAGAGTCATCGGTTCGTAATCGGTTCGTATGCGGCGACGGTAAGATATGAGCTTCGTATTAAGTTATTTAGGACGGAATTCCTGAACTGTATGATTGGTTAGCTGTGACTGTTCAATGCTAAACAACCGGTTCTATCGCTCGAGACCGAGAGCCATCGGTTCGTAATCGGTTCGTATGCGGCGACGGTAAGATATGAGCTTCGTATTAAGTTATTTAGGACGGAATTCCTGAACTGTATGATTGGTTAGCTGTGACTGTTCAATGCTAAACAACCGGTTCTATCGCTCGAGACCGAGAGCCATCGGTTCGTAATCGGTTCGTATGCGGCGACGGTAAGATATGAGCTTCGTATTAAGTTATTTAGGACGGAATTCCTGAACTGTATGATTGGTTAGCTGTGACTGTTCAATGCTAAACAACCGGTTCTATCGCTCGAGACCGAGAGTCATCGGTTCGTAATCGGTTCGTATGCGGCGACGGTAAGATATGAGCTTCGTATCAAGTTATTTAGGACGGAATTCCTGAACTGTATGATTGGTTAGCTGTGACTGTTCAATGCTAAACAACCGGTTCTATCGCTCGAGACCGAGAGCCATCGGTTCGTAATCGGTTCGTATGCGGCGACGGTAAGATATGAGCTTCGTATTAAGTTATTTAGGACGGAATTCCTGAACTGTATGATTGGTTAGCTGTGACTGTTCAATGCTAAACAACCGGTTCTATCGCTCGAGACCGAGAGCCATCGGTTCGTAATCGGTTCGTATGCGGCGACGGTAAGATATGAGCTTCGTATTAAGTTATTTAGGACGGAATTCCTGAACTGTATGATTGGTTAGCTGTGACTGTTCAATGCTAAACAACCGGTTCTATCGCTCGAGACCGAGAGCCATCGGTTCGTAATCGGTTCGTATGCGGCGACGGTAAGATATGAGCTTCGTATTAAGTTATTTAGGACGGAATTCCTGAACTGTATGATTGGTTAGCTGTGACTGTTCAATGCTAAACAACCGGTTCTATCGCTCGAGACCGAGAGTCATCGGTTCGTAATCGGTTCGTATGCGGCGACGGTAAGATATGAGCTTCGTATCAAGTTATTTAGGACGGAATTCCTGAACTGTATGATTGGTTAGCTGTGACTGTTCAATGCTAAACAACCGGTTCTATCGCTCGAGACCGAGAGCCATCGGTTCGTAATCGGTGCGTATGCGGCGACGGTAAGATATGAGCTTCGTATTAAGTTATTTAGGACGGAATTCCTGAACTGTATGATTGGTTAGCTGTGACTGTTCAATGCTAAACAACCGGTTCTATCGCTCGAGACCGAGAGCCATCGGTTCGTAATCGGTTCGTATGCGGCGACGGTAAGATATGAGCTTCGTATTAAGTTATTTAGGACGGAATTCCTGAACTGTATGATTGGTTAGCTGTGACTGTTCAATGCTAAACAACCGGTTCTATCGCTCGAGACCGAGAGCCATCGGTTCGTAATCGGTTCGTATGCGGCGACGGTAAGATATGAGCTTCGTATTAAGTTATTTAGGACGGAATTCCTGAACTGTATGATTGGTTAGCTGTGACTGTTCAATGCTAAACAACCGGTTCTATCGCTCGAGACCGAGAGCCATCGGTTCGTAATCGGTTCGTATGCGGCGACGGTAAGATATGAGCTTCGTATTAAGTTATTTAGGACGGAATTCCTGAACTGTATGATTGGTTAGCTGTGACTGTTCAATGCTAAACAACCGGTTCTATCGCTCGAGACCGAGAGCCATCGGTTCGTAATCGGTTCGTATGCGGCGACGGTAAGATATGAGCTTCGTATTAAGTTATTTAGGACGGAATTCCTGAACTGTATGATTGGTTAGCTGTGACTGTTCAATGCTAAACAACCGGTTCTATCGCTCGAGACCGAGAGCCATCGGTTCGTAATCGGTTCGTATGCGGCGACGGTAAGATATGAGCTTCGTATTAAGTTATTTAGGACGGAATTCCTGAACTGTATGATTGGTTAGCTGTGACTGTTCAATGCTAAACAACCGGTTCTATCGCTCGAGACCGAGAGCCATCGGTTCGTAATCGGTTCGTATGCGGCGACGGTAAGATATGAGCTTCGTATTAAGTTATTTAGGACGGAATTCCTGAACTGTATGATTGGTTAGCTGCGACAGTTCAATGCTAAACAACCGGTTCTATCGCTCGAGACCGAGAGCCATGCGCGGACGCATGCCTTCGTCAATGCTGTTCCATGCAGCACATTGCATACGTACAATGTTTTTTGACTTTACAAGTTACCTAGTACTTGACTGCGATCTCTCCTGATGATAAGTGATGATGCTGCTGGAGATGCTGTATCGTAATAACTACCCTTAACGGTATCTACTATTTACACAGCATCGTATCGGGTGTGTCTTTGCTGGTAGGGTGGCAACTAGCCACACCCGAAGCTCTCCACCAGACTAGACCTGAGCCAACTTAGAAATTATAAAACTGAACCTGCACCACCATCATCACACCAGGGAAGTATTTTATTAGTTAAGTAGTGAGGAGCTATGAATAATTATAGGTTTTCATTCCATAATAATTAATTAAAAAATATTTTCTTCAATAGAATATAATAATTATACCAATAGGCCGAGCGGCAGGCAATGAGTTCTTACCCTTATTTATGTGTGTCTGAATTTGTAAACCTAAAAGAACTTTATGGAGTTCTGTGGTGTGGAAACTACCCAAAGGGCAGATAAAAGATTAAACCCACGTGACCTTAATATAGAGCATACTATACAAAAAGCGGAGTTTCTCTCAGTAATCTGTCATCTGGCAAGCGTATGAGAAATATCGGTACAGGCTTCACGCTCTGGTTTACGCTAACGGTACGGAATACCATACCAGTATACCATGTGTTTTGTAAGACCATTTAAACTATAATTAGCTGTGCTGTATTGAGGATTTAAAATGAGAATATCTGGGTGACCGAGCTTCGCTCGGTGGCCAATAGATGGCAGCAGTAGTCATTTTTTTTGGTAAATTCGACATTTTCTATAAATGAATCCTATATAATAATTAATAATAATTAAAGGTATAGGATTTGCAATATTTATAGCGATAGCTGGCTAACCCGATAATTAAGAAGATACATACAAAATATTAACAAAATCAGTTGAACCGTTTTCAAGTTTGCCAGGCTGACGTATATCGAATTTTAGACATTCACAAGCTTGCAATGCTAGGTATATTTGTTCGGGTGGATACTTTTACTTGCAACTCCATTTAGAAGCAGATATTGTCAAGCATTGTTGTCAAGCTATGGAACTGAAATTCTGTATTGTAACACGTTTGGTTTGAATGACCATTCATAGTTGGATAAGTTGGCATACTAAATCCAACGTGGAGGAACATTCAAGATGGCGGATTAGTTATTTTTAATACACCCCTGTAGGAAAGTGAAAGGATTTGCTGTGAAGATTATCTACGGATAAATTGCCAAATAAAAAATATTTCTGTATGATAACGCATTATATAAAAGAAAGTATCTAAGTAAGGTAAGCCGCAAAAATGATTGGTTGGGCTGTGAGGTCCAGGACTTCAAACCTACCACCTAATCCATGGCCCAATGAACCTCGAGGTTAGGGGGGGTTCGGTACTTGATCTTAGTGTGTTCCCGGGGCGCCTTCTTGACTCCCTATAACTTGATTTCTCTCGCTACTTGAGCTGTGTTCACTCTCACTATTCTGAGGCAGGACGAAGAAGGGCCTGCAAACATTTTCTTTGCGTAAGCCTCTTTAGGACTCTCGATAACCTACCGCTCATTTTGTACGCATACTTACCTAACACACAAGTACAACTAACCTTCAGATCTGGTTCCATCGAGAGCCAACCTGTCACTGATTAAAAAACAAGATTATACCTTCACAATCTATCACAGAGACAGCTTCTCGTCCACACAAATGCCCTTGACTCACTCGAGAGGCGACGCCTACGCAGCTTTCTCAATGCACACACATTTTAATTTGGACACCCACTTCGCCCACTATGTGTATTGTTGTTATAATGTGTGTCATGCTTTGTTTAATTGTAAGGACTGTTGCAACATCTCATAACTAATGCGATATGCAAGATTAGCTAATAAAAAATAATACTTAGTACTATTATCTCCTGCAATCTTGCATCACTGAAAATTATTATCGTAAGATTCATAAGCCTATAAACATTTACTTAAAGTGGGTGTCGCGTTGGTAGAATTGCTTCAGCCATGGCCCATGAGCCAACTTGATAAGTATGACGATTTAATCCGTCTATTTTTTCTGGAGTGTCTTCTATACCCATTCGTAGAAGCATTGCCGATGAGTACGGCAAACGACCGCGTCCAGCGCTCGTCTGGCTCGTCGTGCTGCCCAGAAAAACACACGACGCGGTCGTATGAAGTGGGAAAGGAAACTCATCGGCAAAGTTTCTAGCGGGTTGTACAATTTACTTGCTAAACTTCTAGATCGACCGATTTTCTTTAGTGATACCTACATGGGTTATTTAATTTACATCTAAGGTATGCTTTTGAGAGCATAGAAAATACTAGGTGAAGACGTTTCGTCAATATGGCGTCGATAGAGAGTATGGTACTCAGGTAGACATACAATAGCCTAGGTATCAAGAAAATGCCTGTTCAATAGGAAATGTTTAATTGCAATTACTTAATAGGTAGCGTGGAAAACGGATGCCGGAAGAAGATCCCATATCTTGCAGTTTAAACTTATTACGAATGGAAACGAGGAAGCGAAGCGTTTTGTGCTCATGCAGACAATTATAGGCATTCGAGGAATACTAGTTACGTAAGGGTACGAACTGTAAACCTTCGCAATATCTAGATGTTTCCATTGCAGTTTTTTTAAACGAGATAGGCTTGCACTTGACGTTTTTCATGCCTGATGGAAATGAAATTATTAAGTCTAGGTTGGCCTATCTAAAAAATGCTGATTCACACTTCTCTTGAAGGCATCCAGATTATACTTGACTGGGAACATGGAGGCTAGAAGACGTTTCCACACATTAATGGTACGTATCAGAAACGTTGAAGAAAAACGTCTTGTGCGCTCTTTTTTTAAAGATTAACATTTTTATGAACATTTTTTATGGGAATCAATATAATATTAAGTATGTAATAAAACCACCCTAAGTGCAAAGACGTACCTTCAAACGATTAAGCGTTCTGGTACGATGCTAGGGGTGATGGGGGTTCTTTACCTCTTCCCCGTCCGTCAGTACGATAAAATCGGATACAGCATCATTTCAGAAAATTCAGCTTACTTATGAGTTGTGACTTAGTTCTAGAAGTTGCAAGCTTGCGGCACCATTCCACTAGAAGTGGAAACTATAGAGCGCTGAAAATGAAGCTAAATGCTGCAAATCCGCATTAATTCCTAAAAATGAAATTCCTTCCTTCCATCTAAGCATGAAACATGTAGATCAGTGCAATTAAGAAAGTGAGAAAATAGAGATTCTTCCACACGCTACCCAAAAACTGCTAAAACTTAAATCTAAGAAAAATGCCATAAATAAATCACAATATAACATCATATCTCACCGCCTCTGCACTTTTGTCCTTCGGCAACATAATGTGCCGAAATGAAAATTCAACACCCAAATCTGCCAAATTGGCAGGAACCTCCCACTAATGGTCACCTTGAACCTTTCTGCCCCAGTGCACAAAACTACGCCGATCGTCAAAAACGTTAACCCCGATTTAGTGTTCATAACCTACAAACCTTGAGGCTTCCCGGAAAAAAGGGTGAAGTACTGAATAAACAAAGGCCTCACCTTGAGATCCACTACGACTTATAACAAAAGGTATTATTTAAATTTATAATACAAGTATCTGCGCGTGCGCATAAGAAATAAGTACCTATCTACAGTTCGATTCAAACAATAGAAACTGGAACGCAAAAATGTCTTGGGCGTGTCGAGATCAATGGTCAATTCATTCGGTTAAAAAACAAAAAGCATTGATATATTATTAGGTAGAGACATCTCAAAAGATCGAAGTTCGAATCCCGTGCACGGTTAACTTTTCACATGAAAAATGTGCTATGGGTCAAACACAAGAACATCCTGAGAGGATAACAGCGCTAAAGGATCAAAAAATTGAGATAATTGCTTTGGTTATTTGCATTCCTTTATATGAAGGGAAAGTGACCTACGAGTATATCAACGTACTGATTTTGATGAAGCATGAACACTGTACAATGTTCCCTTAGTCGGAAGAAACTTAGTCAAAAAAAATACAAAATTATTAGGTACTGGTTTTGCAAGTTACAGTAGAACAATCAAATAAACAAAACAAGGAACAATACGCAGCACTTGATTTAGAAGCCCGTATCAGATTTTATAAGTCTGTTAAAAAGGACTTGAATATTATCAAAATGAGGTTTTGCACTTTTTGGTCCTTCGAGCCGGATGTCAATAATATAGGATGTCAATAAAACTCGCAAGTACTAGTTGAATGTACGTGTAAAGAAAGCCCGCTCTAAAGTATAGAGCGCAGGCGTGACCGGCCGCCGAGTCAAGGGCGAGCGAGTCCCGCATAAGCCACATTGCTAGACACGATCAACTTGTAAGCTTATAGGCGTTTAGACTTAGGTAATGCTTAAAGCAATTCATATTCTATCGTAGTAATAAGAATATACTAACTACATGGATATTTTTGAAGCTTATGGGAGCACACACACGCAAAAAAGATCGTTCAATATCCGCTCAACTAGCTATTGCCCGCTTCTCAAGTCCTGTGTATTTTTTCATGGATTTCCCAAATTTTCATACAAAACATTTCTTGAGTTTGTTTTCTATGATATTATATGAACTTTATTAAATATCTAATTGCCCCGGTATGTGAGGGAAGTCACAGCGAAGAGCTAGTATGTTTTTCCTCATATTTTTAAAAATAACAATTTTAACCTCGTAACGCCATGAATATTCGGAGCGCGCTCTAAAAACTAACAAAAGTAAAACCAAAACACAAAACAGTTTCCATTAAGCAAAAAAAAAAACACATTATGTAGGTACGTCTTTATCATGAAATATTTGGCGGAAAATTGTTTATTTTTTGTCTGTGTTTCAAATAACCGAGATGTTATTAACCCAGAAAACTGTACAGTTAGTGGCTTGCGTACAAAAAACAAGGAAAATAGAACAGCGAGTCAAAGACCGTACAATTAACCCAACTCATGAGGTACCTATATTTATGAACAGTTTATGCTTAATATTTTTTTTTGTTCATTACTTTTTAAATCCCAATGCATATACATAACTTGCAACACCCAAAACGGATACTTTTGTTAACGTTATAACTTTAAAAAGGGATTTGGGTGCCATCCGGGTTTTTCGCTAATAGTGTAGCTAATTATACATCGTAGACTTATGGCAATGAGTTTTGCGGGCACAACATTGAAATTATAGTCTAATATTTGTGAAAAACTACATAAAATTTTAATTTCGCGTGCTAGTAGGGCTGAAAAACCTTAAAAAACTCACTCTATAGAAGTGAAAAAACTGCATCCCACAGCTATGAAAATAATTTTATCTGAGATTTCCAAAGATTAACCAACTGCTTAAAACATGTTTTTAAAAGCACTATAGACCTATAATAATGGCAATAAAATCTGATAAAAATTTTTGTTTTGTATTGCTTAAATTTTAAGTACCCTAACCTTCAACGATAAAATTATCAAGAAGACTTTCAACTTGAAATTCGAACATCGAACATCTTCAAAAATGCCCATTTAAAAAACGTGCTTGATTCAACCTTGATTGTTTTGCCTTGACCTACATTAATAAAAACATCCTTGTGAAAACAAAAACAGTGAAATTTAAACGTGGAACGCTAGAATTACATGCAGAAAATCAGAACAAAGAACGGACGACCACAATGACAGGTGTCAAATTGCGTCGAATGGGGGGAAACAAAGCGAATGCGAAAGTAGGTCATAGTATACAAAAGAAGCCTTACATGTCAATTTTCTACGCTATATAACATAGTATCAAACATAGTACTATGTATAAGTAGACTTAACGCCTAACAAATAAACGTGGAATATCGGTTGAATAGTTATACCGTTATACTCTGCTTTATACATTCATACTCTGGAAAAAATTGAATAGCGTAGAATCGCCACCTGAGGTCTGCTCAGTGCTCACTTTTCAAATACTGTTGGTTGGTTGGTACCTCAACCAGGAAAATCAGGTATAGTGGGCTGGTGGGCCCTCGGATTCGGACAGGCTGGAGTGCGGCGTCAGGCAGGGCGCTTTAAGCTCACCATTGCTCTTCAGTCTGTACATGAACGAGCTAATTGGGAGACTTTCAGCTTCACAGACTGTCGATGGAGTGTGTGTCAATAACCTCAGCTATGCCGATGACATGGTGCTGCTGGCTCCCTCAATCAGTGCATTGCGGAAGTTGCTCGCGGTGTGTGAGGAGTGTGCTGCATCGCATGATTTGCTGTACAATATCAAGAAGTCGGAGATCATGATCTTCAGGGCCGGGAGCAAGTGCCCAAAATATGTACCAGCAGTAAAAATTAATGGTGTAGCTCTTGAAAGGTTGCATAGATTCAAATACCTTGGGCACTTGCTCACTGAGGATCTTGGTGATTATGCTGACATGGAGAGGGAACGCAGGGCGCTGTCAGTCCGAGCGAACATGCTGGCCCGCAGGTATGCCCGATGTACAGACGCTGTGAAGATTACGTTGTTCAAAGCGTACTGTACATGTTTATATACGGTGAGCCTGTGGTTCCGGTATACGCAGAAGGCTGATAATGCCCTGCCAGTCCAATACAATAATGCGTTCAGGATGCTGCTGCAGCGGCTATGGTTCTGCAACGCGTCGGCGATGATCGCTTGTTCGCAGCTTTGACGCTATCTGGCGTAAAAAACCCGCCTCACTGCTGAGCAGGATCCGTTGAAGCAGCAACGGCATCCTGCGCATGGCTACCGACAAAATGGATAGTGGATGGCTCAACCAGCGAAGACGCACCGCCAAATGAATCCTGAACCGTCAAGTGACTGCCCAAAAAAAGGAGTGTTTTTAAAGTTCATGTATGTATGTATGTATGTGATGTTTCTTTATTCCACCATAACTTCTGAACGGGTGAACAAATTTGGACATATGGAGTATCGCTAGAATCCTTAGACCCTTCCGAGTAACATAGGCTATATTTTTTTGGGATAAGTAGTTTTACTGCAGGGCAGTCATGCTTTTTAATTTTTAATTAATTATTTACTTGTTTCCCAAATTGCACAACATTGCAGTTTCGAAGACTCTACAAACCGACTAATTAATTATCTAAAGGCTGTAATTTCAGCCGAAATTCGCCGCTTTCCTTACGAAATTCGCACAATTACAACACTCGCTTGCGGTCAACGCCCCCTCGCGGTGGCAGAGCTAGATGCTGAAATCTATAATTAAATCTCGCAAATTAATTAAAGTATTGTTATTAAGGCCTTACATTGAAAAAAACTCATTTCAGTTTTTACGAGTACTTCGGAAAAAGGGGCGTGTCTTCAATATAGCACGCCGTTCGGCAATATACGGCGAATTTCGGTACTTTTACGTACGAACACTAGCACAACGGCAGAAAGCGGTATTAATACGTAAAAAAAACTATCACTAATGCCTATAGATGGCGCGGAAAGAATACAATACTTTAAAAGTAGGTACCTACGTGATTGAAGTTGAAGCTGATTGTGCAAATAATAATAAATTTGGTAGGTATATAGATATAATTTCACTCCACGAAGACGAATCGAATAAACACAAGCGATTTTGACAGACCGGGGCGCGTCGTAGGTACCTACTGATTTCCTTATTTTTAGGGTTCCATACCAAAATGGTAAAAATGGAACCCTTATGGTAAGACTTTCTCCATCCGTCCGTCCGTCCGTCCGTCCGTCCGTCCGTCCGTCCGTCCGTCCGTCCGTCCGTCCGTCCGTCCGTCCGTCTGTCACACTCGATTATTTCAGTAACTATTAAAGCTATGGACTTGAAATTTGGAATGGTTTTAATACTACTTACTAGTAGGTAGTGCGCGTGGTGGCGCGGGCCACATGTGGCCCGCGAGCGAATTTTTTTTCTATCTATAGCTATATGTAGGTAGTACGGTGACCTTTTGATCGTCTTACCATAATCCAAATATATATTTTATTTAGTGCGCGTGGTGGCGCGGGCCACATGTGGCCCGCGAGCGAATTTTTTTTCTATCTATAGCTATATGTAGGTACACGGTGACCTTTTGATCGTCTTACCATAATCCAAATATATATTTTATTTTATTCTTTAAAAAATTATATTCTTTAAAAAAAAATATTCTTTAAAAAATTATATTAAATTATTCTTTAAAAATATATATTTTATTTTATTCTTTAAAAGGAACACTACGACTTAGACTTCTACGATTTCGCATTGTGAAGTCAACATCTCCTGAGAATGTCCCGGTGTCGGGAAGAAACGTGCGTCGTAGAAAGTGATAGAAAATTGTGTGTTGTGTTTCATGTGGATAGTGTTCCTGCATATTGCACCATACAGAATTCTTTCAAGTAGCGGATAGTAGCAAAACAAATTAATCTGTCCTGCTAATTTTTTTCTGTTCAATAAAAAAATGGTAGCATTCAGCTCTTCAAAAATAGCGCTTTCGCTAACGCGCGAATGTCCTTGACTGAAATTAATATGTATTGGCTATTTCCACCACATTAATATTCGCCACGGTGGCTTACCCCGTTACCGGGTTGGATGGGACAATATTTCCCATAAGCCCCGGTACCGCGTAATAGTTGGTCGGGGTGGATGGGAATTTTTTTGTTAATTTAAGTAGGTACGTTAAATTATGGAAAAATAAATAAGATGGAGCTCGAAGATGGTAGAACTCAGTAATTAAACCACATAACCCCGTCGAGTTTGGGCTCGTTATCCTAAATAACGGCATTTGTTAGTTATGAGAAGACCTTACCACTTGACCTGGTGGAGTGACCTGAAGGTATACTTCGAAGACTACTTCTTGATCTCCTAGACGTATAGAGCTAGCCGTGTCGAGTTTGGGTTCGTTTTGTTAGTTATGAGAAGACCTTACCGCTTGACCTGGTGGAGTGACCTGAAGGCATACTTCGAAGTCTACTACTATATCTCCTAGACGTATAGAGCTAGCCATGTCGAGTTTGGGCTCGTTTTGTTAGTTATGAAAAGACCTTACCACTTAACCTGGTGGAGTGACCTGAAGGTATACTTCGAAGACTACTACTGGATCTCCTAGACTTATAGAGCTAGCCGTGTCAAGATTGGGCTCATATTGTTAGTTATGAGGAGACATCATCACTTGACCTGGTGGAGTGACCTGTAGGTATACTTCGAAGACTACTACTGAATTTCCTAGGCGTATAGAGCTAGCCATGTCGAGTTTCGGCTCGTTTTGTTAGTTATGAGAAGACCTTACCACAAGACCTGGTGGAGTGACCTGAAGGTATACTTCGAAGACGACTTCTGGATCTCCTAGAAGTATAGAGCTAGCTGTGTCGAGTTTGGGCTCGTTTTGTTAGTTATGAGAAGACCTTACCACTTGACCTGGTGGAGTGACCTGAAGGTATACTTTGAAGACTACTTCTGGATCTCCTAGACGTATAGAGCTAGCCGTGTCGAGTTTGGGCTCGTTTTGTTAGTTATGAGAAGACCTTACCGCTTGACCTGGTGGAGTGACCTGAAGGCATACTTCGAAGTCTACTACTGGATCTCCTAGACTTATAGAGCTAGCCATGTCGAGTTTGGGCTCGTTTTGTTAGTTCTTCTAAGGTAACAACTCAACAACTTGCTCTTCAGTATGGCCTCATAGATGTTGAGATACCGTACTATAGGTACGACCCTGCGTCAGTTCTGGAGAATAGTAGTGCATTGCTCTACTGGGATCGGTCGATTATAACTGACAGGTATATTGCTGCCAATAGACCTGACATAGTAATAGTCGACCGTTCGGCGCGCCGTGCAATAATTGTGGATATCACCATTCCACATGATGAGAATCTCATGAAAGCGGAGAAGGAAAAATTGTTAAAGTACTTAGACCTTGCTCATGAGATTACCGCCATGTGGAGTGTGAACTCGACGATTATTGTTCCGATAGTCGTTTCAGTTAACGGTCTTATAGCGAAAAACTTCGACCAAAATCTTAAGAAGCTTTCGCTCAACTGTTGGATCAAGGGCCGTATACAGAAAGCAGTGGTCCTGGAAACGGCACGCATTGTGAGGAGGTTCCTCACTCTTGAACCCTGACCACTGGTAGCTTGGGTCGTTAAGGCTTCGCGACCAGTGGTGGACTCAATTTTTTAATATTTTTAAACATGTTTTTTAATTTTTTTTAGGAACATTGTTAAAAATATTATTTAATTGTAATAAAAAAAAATATGAACAATTATTAAACTCTATTTCTTTGCTTTATTGGATACCTATAACAATTGCTGTTATGTATTAAAAAATGTGAGATCTTAAAATAGGTTAGATTTGACTTGGCCATTTTTCATTACATCAGTCATTTTATAAAGTTATACAACATTTTAATTCCGATAAAAACTCGCCAAGTCAAATCTAACCTATTTTAGGATCTCACATTTTTGAATAACAGCAATTGTTATAGGTATCCAATAAAGCAAAGAAATAGAGTTTAATAATTGTTCATATTGTTTTCTTGTTCCTATAAATACAAATTTCTATTTAACATAGAACTTGGCACTCATTTAGATCTCCATTCTTTTTGCGGCGAAGCCGACAGCTAAGCATAATTTTTCTATTGAACTTGACTCTCCTTTTTTTACATTTATGTTTTTGGTGGGATATCATTACTTTTTGTAAAGAAAACTAGGCAGGTATTGAGTTTAAAGCTTTTTCTTGCATTTCCGCTGCGTGGTTTTCTTTTTTATACTATTTTCTACACTCTCTTGAATGTTAGAGATAATAGTGATAGAAAAATAAAGTACCTAATGTTGCAATGTCTAAATTAAAGAATCGACTGTTAGACGGAACGAAGTTTGCCGGGTCAGCTAGTACAACATAAGTTTGCTGCTGTCAAATGATGTCAGTATAGCGTTTTCTCACTGGAACTAGAACTGAGTGGCTGAGACAACGCTAAACGCGTGACAGTTGACAGCGGCAAACTTATAGCGAACGGGTTGTATAAAGTATTTATTTATTCATTGAATCTCATATAATATATGTACTTCACTTTTATACTATTATTGGTTTAGGCACGTAGAACCTATGGTTGTTTAGCGCGTATTACAAGTTTTTTGTATGAGGACACCGTTTTTTTTTTTTTTACTTTTTTATTTTTTGATTTTTTTCTTACGCTCACACATAATTACCGAGCTGGATTCCAAATTTTATCCTTCTAGGTCATCTGGAAGTAGGTTAGGTTTTTGTACTATATGTTAGTTTGTATGGGGACACCCCTTATTTTTTGACTTTTTTTTTATTTTCTGATTTTTTCCTAAGCTTACACACAATCACCAAGCTGGATTTCAAATTTCATCTTTCTAGGTCATCTGGAAGTATAGGTTAGATTTAGGTACTATATTTCAGTTTGTATGGGAACACCCCTTATTTTTTGACTTTTCTTTATTTTTTGATTTTTTCCTACACTTACACACAGTTACCGAGCTGGATTCCAAATTTCATCCTTCTAGGTCATCTGGAATTAGGTTAGGTTTTTGTACTATATGTTAGTTTGTATGGGGACACCCCTTATTTTTTTAACTTTTTTTTTATTTTCTGATTTTTTCCTAAGCTTACACACAATCACCAAGCTGGATTTCAAATTTCATCTTTCTAGGTCATCTGGAAGTATAGCTGGTTAGATTTAGGTACTATATTTCAGTTTGTATGGGAACACCCCTTATTTTTTGACTTTTCTTTATTTTTTGAATTTTTCCTACGCTTACACACAGTAACCAAGCTGGATTCAACATTTCATCCTTCTAGGTCATCTGGAAGTAGGTTAGGTTTTTGTACTATATGTCAGTCAGTATGCATTTTAACGACTTTTTGACCTTCATATCTTGTTTGAGCTAGCTTCATGAAATTTGGGCTTCTATATGTTCTTGGATATAATTAAACACACGTAGTTTTATGTGTTTACGTCAAAGAGGTTTTGAGTTATAGAAGGGTCAAAAGAGGCACCAAGTGGTTCGTGTAAACTTACACTTGGCGCTGGCTAGCCAGTTCCTTTGCTTGAACATGGCTTGACACGCTGCCGCGTGTCTTGATTGTAATCATATTTGGCCTTATTTCTAGCTTTAACTTAAACTGTATTTTATATTTTGTAACGCTGTTGATTACGTTCAAATAAATAAATAAATTTCCCATCTACCCCGGTAGCCTCCGCGTAATTGCTTACCGGGGCGGATGGGAAATTTATTGAAAAAAAATCCTATTTACCCCGGTAACGTTAAATTATGAGAAAAGAATGCCCATAAATAAAAAATAATTGGTCAGGTGCGAGTCGGGCTCGCGCACTGAGGGTTCCGTACTATATTAGAAAAAGTTAAACCATAAGGCCCGCTTGCCACCAAAGGGGAGCGGAGCTGTGTTTGGTGGAAACCGGGCCTAAGAATCACTTTTTTACCGAACCGCAAACTTAACTTTGTTTTATGAGGTTAATTGCTAATACCAAAAAAAGTATAATAGATACAGAGTTGATATTAATTTTCCCGTAAAATATACATTGATATCTAATCATAATTATTTCAGAATTTTCGATTGGTAAACTTCGGAGATAAGGAGGGTCAGCTTCACGTTTTTAGGGTTCCATACCAATTTGGTAAAATTGGAACCCTTATGGTGAGACTTTCTCCGTCCGTCCGTCCGTCCGTCTGTCACACTCGATTATTTCAGTAACTATCAAAGCTATCGACTTGAAATTTGGAATAGTTATAGGTAATAGTGACGCGACGTCATAACAATCGTAAAAATTTGAAAATTATTTTTATTTTTATTTAAAAAGGGGGGAAAACCGGGGCTTCGATTTTTCAAAATGAGATAACAATATTGAGTGGGGTATCATATGAAAGGGCGTTACTTGTGTAGTCTAAAACCGATTTTTATTTATTTTTATGTCCGATAGTTTTTGATTTATTGAGCAAACTGTCGAAAAAAATACCGTTCCCCCCCCTTATATCCGAAGTTTACCAATCGAAAAATCTGAAATAATTATGATCAATAGAAGTTAATGTATATTTTACAGGAAAAATAAAATCAACTCACTGACTAATATACTTTTTTTGATAATAACAACAATCCGCCAAAAACAAAGTTACGTTTGCGGTTTGCCAACAAAAGTACCTACATGTAAATTTTACTCGTAAATTCATGAATAAAAGTGATTCTTTCAATGTTTTACTTCTTTTATGGTATGGAACCCTCGGTGCGCGAGTCCGACTCGCACTTGGCCGTTTTTTTTTTACGCTATACAAGTTAGTACTTGACTGCGATCTCACCTGATGGTAAGTGATGATGCAGTCGAAGATGTTAGCGTACTAACTTGGAAGGGGTAAGAAAAGTCACCCCAACAGTTTCTACACAGCATCGTACAGGAACGCTAAATCGCTTGGCGGTACGTCTTTGCTGGTAGGGTGGCCACGGCCGAAGCCTCCCACCAGACCAAACCTGAGCCAATTTAGAAAAACCGGCCAAGTGCGAATCGGACTCGCGCACCGAGGGTTCCATACCATAGAAGAAGTAAAACATTGAAAGAATCACTTTTGTTCATGAATTTACGAGTATAATTTACATGTAGGTACTTTTGTTGGCAAACCGCAAACGTAACTTTGTTTTTGGCGGTTTATTGTTATTATCAAAAAAAGTATAATAGTTACGGAGTTGATTTTATTTTTCCTGTAAAATATACGTTTATTTTTATTGATCATAATTATTTCAGATTTTTCGATTGGTAATCTTCGGAGATAAGGGGGGGGGACGGTATTTTTTCGCCAGTTTGCCCAATAAATCAAAAACTATCAGGCATAAAAATAAATAAAAATCAATTTTAGAATACACAAGTAACGCCCTTTCATACGATACCCCACTCAATATTGTTATCTCATTTTGAAATTTTGCCGACCCGGTTTTCCCCCCTTTTTAAATAAAAATAAAAACAATTTTAAATTTTTACGATTGTTATGACGTCGGGTCACTATTTCCTATAACTATTCTAAATTTCAAGTCGATAGCTTGAATAGTTACTGAAATAATCGAGTGTGACAGACGGACGGACGGACGGACGGAGAAAGTCTCACCATAAGATAAGGGTTCCATTTTTACCATTTTGGTATGGAACCCTAAAAATATAAAATTCCAAAGTGGCCCGTGGCGGGATCGAACCCGCGACCTCCCATTCGAATCCGAGCGTGCGTCCACTGCGCCACGGAGGTCGTCGCATTGTCTTTATAATTTCGCATTGTCACTCGATTTACCGATTTATCGGTAGCCATGAAGTGGATTTTTGATTAGTTACAACAATTTGGCAAACAAACAAACATCGGGACATGTGAAACTAAATAAAAGCTTGTAATAATAATAATAAATTATCGTCTTCAACCTGCAGGGCAACAGGCGACGTCCTATTTCCCCTTTTTATTGCATCGCGAGCAGCGAGGTATTTACTCATAGATCTTCGACCAACTAAATTTCTTAATTTTTATAATAATTAAAAATAATATTTCTTAATTTTCTCATTTTTTTATAAAATAATAAACCGAAGTTTTAATAAAATAGGTAAATGACAACATATAAAATTAAAATATTATCAAAGTACATATCAAAACCACGTGGGTTTCCTGCGCACATAATCGTTCAGCGACATACTAACAGATGGCGTGTTTGACAGTATATAATATAACCATTCAGCCGCTTAATAGAGGGCGTTATTTCATCGGTTATTGCCACAGACCAAGGAATAACTTTCTATATTACGATCAGAAATCTACGGCTGCGAAATATACATTCACGCGCACGTCCGACTCTCGCATTAGCGCAGGACAGACTAACGCCTATGAGGCGTTTCAGAAAGACAATGATGTCAATATACATGCATCAAACGTCCGAAAGAGTTAACCATATGCTTATCACTTACGTAATTTGGGGGCGGAATAATGAGTTTTCACTTGAATAGGTTTTAATTGTATTGTGAATAATGTATAGTCCTGATTTCAAAAAAACTTCACGTCGATTTGAGTACTCATCAATAAGGACCCAAAAAAAAAAAAGAACAGAAAACTGTTGAATCGTTTCCGATAAATCTGAATAAATATGAGAAGATTGGAGCAACTTTTGGGAAAACTTTCTATCGAGGAAAGTTTTTCCAATCGTGTTTCTGCGTCTTAACGTTTTGAGGTTAAAGATCCAAAATACATGACGTTCAAATTTGAAACTAATTGTCTCTATAGTTTTCAACTGAGAGGCCGGTCAAAATCGCATAAATAGGCCTTCTATGCCGTTAATTACAATAAGTGAATACACCGAAAAATTCGGTTTTCGTCATGTTTTCGTAAACTAATTTAATAAGTACTAATCTTGTTTGTGTTTCGTAATCTATTAAAGACTCTGTAACTCTTTTGTCCAAGATAGATTATATTTTTCCCAGCTAAATACAGAATTCCACTAACTCCTGATTACTCTAATCACTAATGGTCAATATTCAATCAGTTTTCTGATGAAAATCCTGCAGTCTTAACCATATGACAAATCTATCATTGCCATAGAAACATGTCGACTCAAAAAATTTTAAAATTCAATGAAAATTTAAAAAAAATATAGAAATTAAGCAGATATGCCTTTTCCATACATTTTTTTAATTTCTTCAACTCCCTAAAGTCATGACATGTCTTGCCGGAGCGTCATGTCGTATCATTCACTCGGTGTGTTATATGTAATTATCACTTTTTCTAAGGGCGTCTAACTGAAATCTGACATATAAGTAACTGGGTGGCAGATTTTGCTACTTGGCTACAACATGAATATTAAAACATTCTATAGATCGCCCAAACATAATATTACACGACGCGACGCCAGACGGAATAACTATGTAACACTCCACTTATCTACTTCGCTATTACCTACTTAGGTACGTACTACTTAGGCATTTAATCGGGCCTTGATTATTATGTTAACCATAGGCCTGTGTATCTACTCGTAGATTCTTAACCTAGTTGTTAGGACCCACCCGGGCGACGCAGGCTAGAACATTTTTTTTACCTAACTGTAGACTAGCGCATGACTGTGATCACACCTGTATCATCACTTTCCAGACCACAGTTCCAGACATGCTGTGACTGGAAAGTGATGATACAGTCTAAGATGGAGCGCGCTTAGGAAATGGTAATCACTCTTGATTTGGAGGCGCCCAAGTTGTAAGTGGTGGGAAAGACAGTGCCTGGGAGTGTATTCCAGACCTTGCAGTACGTAGAACGAGGAATCAAAACGCTTCGTACAACGTGGCTTTGGCATGTCAACTATCTAAAAGGTGTTAGCCTAACATCCGAAGCGTTTCAAATCTTAATTCGAATGAGGACAAGTAAAATGTTGAAATTCAATAGATCGATAAGTTATTTGCTTACAAAAAGAAGGATCACGATTGTCTTCAGAACCTGGCACACATCTAGATCTTAAATATTTTGTACTAACCAAACGATATTTAACTTGACTCACATTATCAAATTTTTGTTAATAAAATAAAGGAAAACATGAAAAGTAAATAAAATGAACAATGATAATATGTAAGGAATCCAGTGCCGATTGATTTCACGCCATCGCTATGAAATGGAAAACAAGAAACAAGAAACGACAAGACAATAATCTATTCACGGCTCGTTCATTCCGCATCGCAATGCATGTGTGGTATAGACACAAAAAATCTAGCAGTCATTGAAAATCTCCATAAACATCTTAACTTGCCCATTTCAGGTACAACCTCGACATAACTGTAGGCATAATTAAAGAAAATAATGACATGAACTTATGAGATCTAGTTTGCATTGATCAAAATATGTAGGTAATCTTCAATCATTGAGTTGATTATATATTTTGAATCAATTATTCAGTGGTCCAATCCTGCATCTAAACTTAGTTTTAGAGCTATACTGAACTATAAAAGATGGATTTTTAATAAATCTATCTTTGTAGCACCTTTTGACACCGCTAATACGCCACAACATGGCGGAAATTGTCCTTGTGGAAATTCACGTGCGGACTAATAACAAGTATCAGTGGCGTGGATCGCGGTCCATAGACATTGCTACCGTCGATGTGTTGGTGTCAAAATGAACGTTTTTGGCACCAGTAAACTGGCGACATTTTTTCGCGCGGCCTGCGTGTACCTACGTTTATTCTGGCAGTACATTCTAAGCGCAATGCGAAAACTTTAGGTCCAGTCTGTAGTATACTACAGACGTACACAAGATGAAAATAAAATAAAGGAACACCATGGAAAGTAAATAAAATGAACAATGATATGTAAGGAATCCAGTGCCGATTGATTTCACGCCATCGCTATGAAATGGAAAACAAGAAACAAGAAACGACAAGACAATAATCTATTCACGGCTCGCTCATTCCGCATCGCAATGCATGTGTGGTATCGAGTATCGACACAAAAAATCCAGCAGTCATTGAATCTCCATAAACATATTAACTTGCCCATTTCAGGTACAACCTAAAAATAACTGAAGCTATCATCAAAGGAAGTAATTACATGAACTTATAAGATCTGGTTTGCATTGATCAATTAATGTATTCAATAAAGTTATGCTGAAATATTTATTCGGCTATGTACGAGTCGGACTCGTGTACGAAGAATTCCGTACTAGCTATAAATATGACAAAAAATATGTTTGTTGTATGGGGCTCTTAAAAATTTGTTTCATTTTAATTTTATTGTTTATTTTTAAAGCGAAGATATTATTATCAAATATTCTGCAAATATTTCACGCGTCTACCTTTTGCTTTTATAAATATCGAGCAAAAACAAGCAAAAAATCGCGTTTTTTGTATTGGAGGATCCCTTTATATATTCTATTTTAGCAAACTCAATGGTGTCAAAACGAACGCTTATGACACCAGTAAACTGGCGATATTTCTTCGCGCGATTTCGGGTCCTGTGTATACCTACATCTATTCTGGCAGTACTTGTATGTGCTGTTCAGTTCTTGTATGTGTGTTTAGGACATCGTGATTCACGAACACTGCAACAAAGCTGTTTTAACAGAATGAATAATGATATCCGGACGTTACTGATAGCGGCGTGTTAAATATGTTGATTTATTTCGGTGCTGCTATCGAGGTCTGACGCCTGCATGTCCACACACTTATTGTGATGGATGTAGTAATTTATTACATGGCATGGTATGTTATCGGTTATTGTTAGTAATTTATTTATATAGGTTAGAGTTCAGAAGTTCGTCACTGCTTCTATAAGCACTTCTACCTGTTTCTTCAGTTCTTTCAACCCAATATAAATTTTTTTATCAATAGACTACAGAAAAGGAGAAGGTTATTTGTAAGAATGTAGTTTTATTATTTGTTACCTCAGAATTTTCGACTGGGTGAAAGAATTTTGATGATTCTTTTTTTTAATTTAAAAGCTGGTACTTGCCATGTGGTCCCATTTCAATTTGGCCCTGTTCTGACAATGGCATCAATGAGAAAATTATACCTACAACGACGAATGGACGAATAACTCAACATCACGAAAACCGATTTCAATGATTCTTTTTTTGTTGGAAAAAATGTGGATACTTCAAGGGTAGTTTTAAGAGGATTGCAGTCAGTTTTTTTGTATTATTTTAGTCCAAAAACTATACAACTACGGTGCTGTTTCATTACAGCCAATGTTGGCACAAAAATCAGACTTAGAAAAGTTAGCGTTATGAAAATTCGGAGACACGGTCCGTTGGGTTTAATAGAGCAGCAGGCATGCGCCGTAACAATGAGAGTTTTATCTTTTTTTATTGTTCATGGACAGATGATAACTTTCAAACATTTTCGTGCAAACTATACGATACACAAATACGATGCCAGTTTTACACGCCAGGATAGAAATCGAACGAACTCTGGGCAGTGTCCAGTAATGTAGATAAAAAAGTTGAAACAGTACCTATATATTAACTCTATGGTTGAAACCTAAGTGAAGAAGCATTATAGGTGCTGAAATTCACTGGAAAGGAAAAAAGGCCTCCTTTTTAGGGTTCCATACCAAAATGGTAAAAATAGAAACCTTATGGTGAGACTCTCCGTCCGTCCGTCTTTCCGTCTGTCACGGTCGATTATTATTTCAGTAACTGTTAAAGCTGAAACCTGAAATTTGATACGAACCTCTAATTTGGGTTTATTGCTCTTCCAGCTTCTGTGTTCCCAGCCAAAACAAGAACAATTAGTACTCGACTGCGATCTCACCTGATGGAAAGTGATGATGCAGCCGAAGATGTTAACGTACTAACTTAAAAGAGGTAAGTAAAGTCATCCCAAAGGTTTCTACACAGCATCGCAATTCGCATCGGAACGCTAAATCGCTTGGCGGTACGTCTTTGCTAGTAGGGTGGTAATTAGCCACGGCCGAAGCGTCCCACCAGACCAGACCTGAGCCAATTTAGAAATTATAAAATTCCAAAGTGGCCCGTGGCGGGAATCGAACCCGCGACCTCCCACCCGAATCCGAGCGCACGTCCCCTGCGCCAGGGAAGTCCAACATAACTTAAAATAAACTTGGAGTGAGTTGCAATTCACAAATAAGAGATTTATGAAGTGCATTGAAGATGTGAAATAAGTGAAAATTGCGTTAAACATTTTCACTAAACCGCCGCACGAGAAAGCGAGCCAGTATAGTGTGAAGTGTCAGGCGTAATTATTGTCAACCACTCGCGGCTTTCTTCACTTGACTCTTCGTCATTGATTTATAAACTACTTATGGATTTGGGGTCAGCGCTAAAAAGTGTCCGAACCATGTCCGAACCGAATGACATACAAAACGCGAAAAGACATACAATCGCACTTCAGCCTCGTGTTTAAAAATAAGGCTGTATAGTAATGCTTTAAGACATAAATTACAATGTTTTAGTTTGTCTATAAAATACTCATGTACCCTCGTTTATGTAGGTTTTCTCGGGACACTTTTTGCGCGAATTCTGTATTATACCCGTCGTCCATAGATTTATAAGCCTATGCTCTTCGTGCTTTACGATGATTTGCAATTTTTAAATGAACTTTCATTACGAACTTTGCTTACGCTTAACGCTAAGCAGCACAGCTGAAAGTTGCGCTGAATCGAAACATTCAACGAAGCAAAAGAACCGAGATTCGAGAGACCTGGAAATGCTGACCTAATCTTGATCTTCTTTATATCGCAGGTCATTTAGAGATCTTAAAAAAACCGTACCAGTTATGAATATTTAAAAAGAAGTAACAAAGGTGTATGTACTAAGGTATACTTATCTCTAATCAGAGATTTCTCCCAGTGACACAGTATATTATGATGTTTTTTTTTACCCTATACAAGTTAGTACTTGACTGCGATCTCACCTGATGGTAAGTGATGATGCAGTCGAAGATGTTGGCGTACTAACTTGGAAGGTGTAAGTTAAGTCACCCCAACGGTTTCTACACAGCATCGTACCGGAACGCTAAATCGCTTGGCGGTACGTCTTTGCTGGTAGGGTGGTAACTAGCCACGGCCAAAGCCTCCCACCAGACCAGACCTGGGGCCTTATTCTGTATCGTTCACTTAGTTAGTTAGTAACCCTAACTGGGTTATTAACTAAGAAAACGAAGGCAAAAATCCTATTTTTGCACAAATTACCAACCTAGGTCGGTATGGTATCATATCAGTATACCGTGCTAGTTGCTATCTTGTACAAAAATAATACAAAAATAGGATTTTTGCCTCCGTTTTCTTAGTTAATAACCCAGTTTGGGTTACTAACTAACTAAGTGAACGATACAGAATCAGCACACTGAGCCAATTTAGAAATTATAAAATTCCAAAGTGGCCCGTGGCGGGAATCGAACCCGCGACCTCCCACTCGAATCCGAGCGTGCGTCCCCTGCGCCAAAATGTGTATGTGAATATTATACACATGTATTATCTTTCTTCGAATAAGTATAAATTTACAAATTGAATGCGTGAATAAAAAAATGCATAAAAGATGGGATTTTCGTGGAATTTATTTCATGTCGCATTTTCGTGTCGGAAAAATTCATTTTTATCCACCTAGCCCTCTCCGCTGGCCGGTAGGTACAAACTTCTAAAAAACCTATCGTATAAGAAAAACTTTCTTTTAAGTATATTACTCAATAAACGATCATAATAAATTTATAAAGCGAACGTTGAAATTGAAATAATATACACGATGTGTTATTTGATTGGATTAAAATTTTACAGAGTGACAGAAAAGAAAATAATAAAACTACGATATAAAACATAACCTTATATATATTAGGTATTCCACAATTCATTATTTTTCAAGAGCGCGATTTATTAATATAACAACGGTTATATTATGAATTCCCACGTCGCGTCGATTGTTTTGGATTCGTTATTCACTTTCGCCTGCGATAACATCGAAAGTGGATTATCTTCTACTAAAGTTCACGTTGGAGATAATAAGTACGAGATTAGAATAGACGGGTCGTAGGTATTTACTGCATAAAGAGGCTATTTGACGACGGTTATAGATATTTCAATACACGAAGACGCGTCCGACTATCAAAATCACTTTTGTTTCATTCGATTCGTATGGAGTTTGACAGAGTGGGGCGCGCCTTTGTGGATTGAAATACGAGTACATCTACATAGTGGCGTGATTCTCGTATATAAAATTGCACAACCCCATCGCCATACCAACGCAAACATCACCAGCAATCAGCCTCAGATGTACAACCGATGCAAAATATATCGGAGAAGTCATCGAAATAACTCGATGGGAGAAGTATAAGTAAAAATTGGGGGATAAGAAGTTTTATAATTCATCACAAATGGAAATGAAATAATTAAACTTAAATAATTGAACAATTCAGAACACTGAACCTTAAGGAAGTAGGAAAATACTTACGTAATGTAATAAACTGTATTGTTGTTTCTGTTATCGCTAGTCTAGACGGCGAGACGTTTAATTGTAATGAACGGCCTATTTAGAGTTGAGAGTTGCAAGGATGTAATATATTACATTTAATATCACAATATTGACTTGGACAAGAGGTTTAAGATACTCGTAACTTAGTGAATATTATTCCTAGCCTATCCGGAGCCTACCGTTAAGATATGGACTGGACTGCTTGAAATGGAGTTATAGAGAACACAGAAGATAGAAAAGACAAGCTACAGTGTTGGTAGACTAAATAGCAGGAACATCTAGGAGTTAGGAAGGGTTCTTTAGTCAGTAAGAGTCCGGCCCAACACAATGCCCATAAGGCTGTTTCTCTCTTCAGAATAAAATCGGTCTTAATATCAAACCTAGCCAGAGCAAGTCAGGGCTTTATTGTAAGGACTAAAGTCTCGGGTAGCTATAGGTAAGAAACTAAGAACATACCGCAGATTATTTATGTACAGCGTGTAAAGAAATTTGAAAATAATATTGAAGGCTAAAGGATGCTGCGAAGTCAATCAACTGCATTCACCGATAAGGAACCAGAGCATATGGTCACTAGACCATACTTCGCCATGTGCAAGCATTCATGGAAGCGACACGCGACATCGAGATAGCGAAGTATAAGTCTGTGACACAGTCCAGCAGGGCTAGGATGCGCGCGTAGGGATAATATTATACCTATCTCTCTAATTTTGTCAGAAAGAGAAAAGAGTTCTCTTTCTGATCCATATTGATAGATAGAGAAAACAGAACGACAAAAGTACAGACACATATCTCTACGTCTACGTGCGCATACTGCATAGGCTGGCGCAACAAGGAACCCGAAAAAATGATTCAGACTGGTTAAAGCACTAATCCTGTTTAGGCAGCGTGCACCGTTATTCAAGCAAAAGTCAACACCCGCGTGTAAACACAAACGGCGAATAATAACACGGAATACTTATCACATTTATGTAACGCCTGCGCAGACCGGCTCGCTGTTACATAAGCGGACCGTGAATCGGTAATTCGTTTTAGTGTTTTATACCCATTAAGTACTCATACACAGCCAAGATCGCGCGACTTGGCGCAAAGGTGGCTACCCTAAATAACGGATGCAGGGAAAGATAAGAAGTAGGAATTAAACACTCATCTCGCCCTTTTTTGGCCCACTGCTGGGCATTGCCAAACACAGGTCTCCTGTCAGAATTAAACACTAGTTTGTTTGAAAGAAGTTTGAATTTCTGTGAAAACAAAATTATGATGAATTACATCAGTACCGTAGGGGCGGGCGGGCGTTGATTTTATAATGACACTAAGTATAAGCATTGCTTACTTCGCTCGTGTGACATTCCTTGCCTACATTTTGATTTTTTCATTTTCATTTTTTCTCTTTGTAGTTCCAAGGATATAATATGAGCTGGGCGATGATAAATGATTGAGTTAAGATGGGTAATAAGTCATCATGGGCGCGAAAATTAAAATTTTATTTAGTTTTTCGCAAATAGTGGGCTAATTTCATTCATCGTAAGCTTAATATGGCAATGAGTTTTGCTAGCATATATTTTATACAGGTACATGTACTTCATAAAAATTTTTGTCAAAAATACTTACTTATTCACTTAAATATTGGTTCCCCAGTAGCTCCAAATCTGGGAAACCGCAGAAAATAATCTTTCGGGAACCAATATGGGGTAACTAAAGGGGAATTTATGACTAAAGTTTTTATGAAAAACCTGTAAGTATATGCTCGCAAAACTTATTATCATAAGACTACGATGTATAATTGGCCTACCTATCTACCTATTACCCCTTAAAATGAATGACATGATTCAAAATATTAATATCTACTACGACTAGACTGTTAGTCTTTCCATTTTGGCTACTCTTTTCCACTACCACTGGCTAAGTATTTAATGGTATAGCTGAGTCAGTGGATATAATGGACTTTTTTTAATACTTTCGGATGTGATAAGTCGTAGGTAGGCAAACAGGTAGTTTCTTGACAGGAAGTCATTAATTAATTAGTATGTAGAATAGGGGAACGAGCAGATAAAGGCTAATAGTTGTGTAGATATCTTTTCTATTTACACTACAGACACCTAAAAGATGGAAACAAATATTTTTCATTCTATTTATACCTATAATATCTGTAGCTGCAGCAATATGAGATCTCTTCCACTTCTTAGATGGAAGGAAATTGAAAACCTGTATGATTTTCGTTGCACAATGCATAGGTGAGGATTGAGGTTCTTTTAATAATGAAGACAAGGGACAAGGAGGGATTTCTCGAAATCCCCACGGGATCACTCGAGCAGAGTAGGGGCGAGTCAGCTTAACAAGAACACACAGAAAAGACATTGACACATCCATTGCTACCTGCCGATGCAATCTCGCGCGTCATAGCACCAAACTTCCAATGTCGCGTCATAGTCAAGTCATAGTACCTAAACTAAACGGGTATCTACTATCGTACATGTCCAGGTACAGGTATCACGACAATCAATCATAATCACAGCACAATCACACGGCGCGGTGCTGTCGATCGCTTCGTGGTGATCGTTTGTTTCTGCTCCAAATACGCGCAACAATACCCGCGTTATCGGCCGGCGAGCCGCGGACGTCACACCGTCCGGTATATTATGGATAGCGATTATTGCTACTGCCTTTTGTTGTTGCTTTGTGCACACGTTTATGAGTTCAGTTTGGCGGGTCAGGTTACTGCTAGTAATAAATAAGAAAGCATTGTCACATCGCTTGATACTTACCTGCCGATGTAATGTCGCGTCATAGTAGGTACCTAAACAGGTACCTACTATCGTACATGTCCACTGTGCAGGTACAGCTATCGTGACGGTTAAGCACAATCACACGGCGCGGTGCTGTCGATCGCTTCGTGGTGACCGTTTGTTTCTGCTCCAAATACGAGCAACAATACCCACGTTATCGGCCGGCGAGCCGCGGACGTCACGCCGTCCGGTATATTATGGATAGCGATTATTATTATTGCCACTGCCTTTTGTTGTCACTTTGTTATGTCGCGTTGTGTGAGCTTGGAAGTGCGAATGATTCTACGATCAATGTGTGTCAAAGATGGTCTTATTTCTAAGACTCCGCTATCTGTCCTTTTAATCGACTGGTCAGCGCGCCGTACTGTACTTATCTCATGAACTGTCTGACCAAGAGTAGGTAGTTGAAAAATAACAAAAAATATGGTCAAGTGTGAGTCGGCTTCGCGCACTGAGAGTTCCGTATAATCAAGACCAATTCTCAATAGTATTAAAGTAAAATAAACACCTGACACTTCTGCCCGCCAAATTGAAAAACGACAAATAAGCATGACGTTGGTTGCAACTTGTATGTTGTATTTGTAGCCCCTTTTAATAATCAGTTTTTTAGGGTTCTGTACTCGTAGGGTAAAAATGGAACTCTATTACTGAGACTTCGCTGTCCGTCCGTCCGTTCGTCTTGACCAATTTTAGTAGGTACATGTTATTATAGCGTCAACAGATAATATATCTACATCATCTGTGACAATTTCAACTGTCTAACTATAACGGTTCATGATATTATACAGACAGAACACTGATGGAAAGCGAAGTCTTAGTAATAGCGTTGGTAATAGGGCCCATTATAGGTACCCTTTAGGTACGGAACCCTAAAAAATAATAGCACTTGGGAATACACTACCAATTACTTATTTATAGATTCCGTGACACTAAAGAGGTTCGGTAACGGTGTCGCGAGTTTAATGTTTTTTTCCTCAAAAAATGCCCAACGCGCCTTAAGAAGTTTTCTTTCAGGTCTGTTGCTCTGGTAAGTTTGTACCATTGGGTTTTTATGGCTACTACTTATTTCTGAGCAAACAAGTAACTTTTAAAGATTAACCTACTCTGCGTCCTAGAAAAACTAGTTAAGCATGCATTTTAGGTTTTGCAATGTTTTGTTCTAGTTTAAATATGCTTAAATAGAGAAAGCTGAACGGTGTTGAATAGGCAATTGGCTGACGTTAAGCAATGAGTTAACTGCAGCCATTACCTAGTTGTTATTGTCACCACGCCACGACTCACGACCAAAACTGGAGCAAAATTTGAATTAGGATAGCGCCAACGGAACACGATCACACGACTTACCTAACCCACCGAGGAGCATAGGTACCACAGGTGTGCCCGCGAAAAAATTGGGCTAGATTTGCGTCACTCTGCGTCTCAAGCACGTATGCATGAAGAATTTTCTTTCAAAGAACAATGGTGCGGGCTCATACATCGCTTTCGCTAACGTAACGCTATTGCAACTATAAATGAAAAAAAATTTTTTTGGTTGAGCCTGAACTCAATGCTCAAAGATATTTCTTACAAAAAAGTGGAGAAAAATTAATATTTATTTTCAAAATATTGTATCTGAGTATTATAACAACTGCGACCTCCGCCATGAAGCATCTGAGAGCATAGACAATACACTATATACTCTTTGATAAATACTTGTCACTTGTCCCAGAATTTGTCACTGTCGACAGTTGAGAGTGAGACCATGTAGCCATCATGTAGCTGTCGGACAATGTTGCGAGATGCCGGAATTAAAAAACTCCAATCGACTGAAAGAAAAATCTAATTGAGTTAATAAATTAATATAGAATTACAAGGGTATTTCGGAAACGCTAAACTACCAAGACAAAATAATCAATCCTCAAAATAATCGGCTGTAATAGATTTCAGTATTACTAATAGGTGTAGTTTTCTGACAAATAATCACAAATATTCAATTAAATCTTTGATTCAAACAGTTTGTTTGAGTGAGACTGGCTCACACGGAAAAATAATATTCAGTTTTACTCCAACGCAATGGAAAACCCTAAACTAATTTAATCTTTTTATGTAAATATATCCGAGTAAAATAAAATGCAAAAAAAAGAACGATTGAAATCGACACACTTATTATTGTCTTGTATTCTACATTCTGATCTAAGAATTAACGTAGTACTTGATAATAGGTTTTTCTTTAGTATAGTCTGTTACATGTTGTTCTCGTACAAAAGTGGACCGTTCGTCAAAAAGATGGAGCATAAAAGTGGAAAAGTTTGGCATCCGGCAACACTAGCAGTCAGGAATGTGGAAACGGAACCTATCAGTAATCAATTGAATTTCTTTAAATATTTTATTTTTTGACCCGTCCTTTACAATAACTGGTGATACCTTGAAAAATTCTGTTATTTATTAGAATCGTCTTGTAATAAATATTACATCTAGACGCTAAACTTTATTTGTGTACATTTCTGCCATGTTCAAAATTTATGTTAGTGAAATGTGAAAAGGGGTTCAAAAGTATTATAAAAAAAACCGGCCAAGTGCGAGTCGGACTCGCGCACCGAGGGTTCCATACCATAAAAGAAGTAAAACATTGAAAGAATCACTTTTGTTCATGAATTTACGAGTATAATTTACATGTAGGTACTTTTGATGGCAAACCGCAAACGTAACTTTGTTTTTGTCGGATTATTGTTATTATCAAAAAAAGTATATTAGTCAGCGAGTTGATTTTATTTTTCCTGTAAAATATACGTTAACTTCTATCGATCATAATTATTTCAGATTTTTCGATTGGTAAACTTCGGAGATAAGGGGGGGGGGGGGGAACGGTATTTTTTTGGTATTTTTTTCGACAGTTTGCCCAATAAATCAAAAACTATCAGGCATAAAAATAAATAAAAATTAGTTTTAGAATACACAAGTAACGCCCTTTCATATGATATCCCACTCAATATTGTTATCACATTTTGAAATTTTATCGACCCGGTTTTCCCCCCTTTTTAAATAAAAATAAAAACAATTTTCAAATTTTTACGATTGTTTTGACGTCGCGTCACTATTACCTATAACTATTCTAAATTTCAAGTCGATAGCTTGAATAGTTACTGAAATAAACGAGTGTGACAGACGGACGGACGGACGGACGGACGGACGGACGGAGAAAGTCTCACTATAAGGGTTCCATTTTTACCATTTTGGTATGGAACCCTAAAAAAGTAATTAAACGTTTCGAAACATGTGGAACCGCCATGCCACTTATAAAACTTAGAAAATTAACCACTTAGATAATCAAATTATTACGAATTCCCTGTTACTATCTTACTAATCTTTTTGTTTACATAATATTGAGAATATTTCTAATGTTTTACCGATGATTTGGTTAAGCCCAATTTTCATACAAGAATCGGCATTCTCCATTGTAACGTATTCACTGTTCACATAAGACAATCGCCACATAAGAGCATTGTCATTCAAGCCAGCCACTTCCCGATGTCGAGTGTCGATGCAGCGCCGGGCGCCGACTGCGGTGATGTCACGCAACACAATCCCGAGAAAGCGTGGCGTGACAAGCGACAACACACCAACAAACACCGCTCATAGAAAATCAGCGCACGCACCACCCCTGTCGCGCCGCATAGGGTTGCCAGCTCGCCAAACCTAACAACCGGACAGACCAGACGGACGGTTTGGCCGGACATTTGGGTGAAAAGGCCGGACAGGGACACCCTCTATTATTGAGTATTTTGTATCTCGGTGCTAGCACGTATGCGTACTAGAACTGTATGTTATGGAACGAGAAAGTCATTAGATGACTACGAGTACAACTGTGACTACAAAATACACTCGAGAATTTCCGTGCTGCTTTCATATCGATAGGAAGACCTTGTTTAAAAAGTGATTTCCGATCTATACGCGACTAGTTTCACACCCTTGCCAATACGACTCCAATACGTAAAAGTCCGACGCCGATAGTTTTGACCGGACACGCAATCAAAAAACCTAACTATGTCCGTCTTTATCCGAACGCCTGGCAACCCTAGCTGCTGCTCCGCCCGCCCTTATGAATGTGCGCATACGCATTGTAATTTGTGCGGGTACGCGAGCTCTTCTTATATTGTTCAACTGAAGTTTTGACGACCTCCTTGGTCTAGTGGAATGCGCTCGAAAAGTGGGTCGCGGGTTCGATTCCCACCACGGAGTCCACTTTTGAATCGTAATTTTTACATTGGCTCGGGTCTAGTCTGGTGGCTTCGGCTATGGCTAGTTACCAGTTACCACTATACAATTACAGACGCATACGCAAAGTAGCTTAACGTTCCAACGCGATGCTGTGTAGAAACCGTTAAGTGTAAGTTACTGTGGCGTTACAAATGATAACATAGCAATATACACCGCTCATCATCGCACGCATGACGCCTGTCGCGCCGTCCGTTGCGCCGCCCGTATGAGTGTGCGGATACGCATTGTACTTTGTGCGGGTATGCGAATTGCGAGCTCTTCCTCTATTGTTCAACTGACGTTTTTAAGATCTCCTTGGCGTAGTGGTAGCTTGGCGCAGAAAAAGCAGTGATAGTTCAGTGGTTCTGACCTCTGCCTCTCATAAGGAGGTCACGGGTACTAATCCTTGGCACGCACCTCTGACTTTTCGGAGTTATGTGCGTTTTTATAGGAAACTAAATTATATCACTTGCTGAACGGAAAAGGAAAACATCGTGAGGAAACCGGCATGCCTGAGAGTTTACAAATATGTTATCGAAGGTGTGTGAAGCCCGCCAACCCGCACTTGGCCAGCGTGGGGGGTATGGCCAAACCCCTCTCAGTCTGAGAGGAGACCCGTGCCCAGCAGAGAGACATAAAAAGGGGTTGAGATGATGATGATGACGATAGTGCAGTGGAGTGCGCTCAGATGCGAGTAGAAGATCGCGGATTCGATTTCCACCACAGACACTTTAGAATATTATAATTTCAGTCTGAAACGTGGTACGGCCCCAAGTCTGGTCGGGACTCTGATGGTGAACTTCGGCCGTTCCAAGTTCATACGATAACACTTTGGACTCCACCATCTCATGTTCTTGACATATATTTTCTCACTTAGAGTAAGAAGCAACCAATGAGGATACATAAAAGTCTTTGGGAACAACAAAAAAAACTTACGTCCTTTTCGTAGACCTAATAGTGTATACAAAAAATTTAATGAAAGTCAGTCAAGCCCTTTCGGAGGAGTTTCGTAACAAACAATTGTGACGCGAGGCACTTTAGGTATACCTAAGTAGATCTTAATTCCTAGATTGGCATACTTTAGCCAGTAACAGCACTACATGTATAGGATAAATTCTCGTCCTTAAAACAAGTAAGTACCTACTTTGGCACGCAGGTCAAGCTACTCGTTAGTCGTATCAAAGTTCATGTTTTATTCAACAAAGTACCTAGCTCACTAAAAAATTCAGGTCTCTACTCGGAAAGCAGTTTGAGTTTGGCCATTTTGTCCATATGGAACAGGAAACTGGCCATTTGCAATTCAATAGCCTGCGCTCATGGCTATTTATAGAGTGAGAAAAACTAACAAATACTAAGCAACAGGTGAATTTGAGACCAATTAGTAGATACGAGGTTCTCTTTGGTGCAGCGGGAGGTCGTAGGTTTGATTCCCAGCATGGACCAGTTGGAGATTTTAATTTCTAAAGTGGGAGACTTCGGCCTTGGCTGGTAACCCTCAATACTGGTCTGCTAAACGACATTTAGCAACTGAGAGGGTTTACGTCATATTCGTAAGTAAGTAAGTATATTAACTTGGAAATTAAAACAAATTTAGACAAAGAAATCCGTGTGAAATAATTCGCTGGACTAAACTGACCTAATCCAAACAATAACGTTATGTGCTTAACTATTGCCAATAATTTTTAAAATCACGTAATTTTGTAATTATTTTGCATGAAATCTCACAATTACAAATTAATTCTACTGTCTTAGCGAAATTTCACTGACTTTAATAACATGATTTTTTTTCATTTATATTAATATTTCAATCAAAATTCTTGTAATGTAATCTAATAATTATGTGGCTTTTGTACAGCTGTAATAAAATAAATAACCTACCTACTCTACTATCAATTCACAATACTTAGTGCCAAAAAAAAAACAAATTACTATTATTTACTTATGCACATTATTTACAAGATAACATGTCCGAAAATAGTCAATTCAGGCTAAACGATAAGAACATTATGATTGTCCGATAACTACTTTTAAAGGAAGTAGGTAGGTTGTAATTACTTAAATAATTATTAATAATACTGAATAGTGAATACCCTTTGTTTATGACTTTGATAAGCGTTTCATTGATAACCCAATAAACATCAGTTTCCTTGTTATCAATGAACTTTATGTATTTTTTGCAACCTTAAAACTTTATCACAAATCGCACAGAATTTCACTATTTTACACTCCCCAAATAAAAATCTACATACTTTATTGAAAAAGTGGTCTTTACCGAAGATTTATTATTGCAAATCATCAAATTTAATATTATTATTATTGCAAATCCCTTACTTCCAATAAGCAAGTACCTACGTTAGTAATTATTATATTATGTATTCGCTGCTTCTAGCTTCTAACTCCAGTGTATTATGCTATAAAATACTTCATGTTTGTTGTAATTTTTGTTTTTGCTATTTTAACACAAAGGAGACAAGATATAGTTATTAATTAGAATTATTGAGTAGAATAAAAACACATTTTTACCCCGGAAAACTAGCAGCCATATTTAAGCGATCATTAGTGAAGTTTTGTTTAAAAAATATAAAGATAATAAACTATTGTATTTTTTGTTTTAATGTGTTGGTAATAATAAAATAAATCATTAAATCCCCCTAACAACCAAAATCCAAGCAAGTTACAGGAAATGTCTAGTTAAAACGTTAAATCTGATTAAAAACTTAGCCACTGACTAAAGTACTTAGTGCTTATAAATCGTAAAAGATTAGATTACTAATCCATTTTATATCTGTTTGTCTTAGGATTGGAGTTTGTTAAAAACATTTAATATTTTGTACAAAAAAAAAAAAAAAACAAACAAAAGAATGAAATCTTGGGTTCAATTACATTGAGGGATAGGTAAGTATAATTTAACATCTTATTGCAATTTAATTTCACGCTCAAAATTAGTTTCTTAATAAAATACCTACCTACATTCGCTGATGTTTCTTATATAAGTGTTTACATAGTTGACCACTAATTTACAAAATAAATAACTCAAGATTTATGTCCGTTCCAATCTCAACCTAATCTCAAAGTAATAAAGCGCAAAGTACTTACTCCTTTTGATCGGGATAAAGAAAAGCTAACAAGATGAAGTATTAGTCCTTGAACCAACAAACAACAATAACAAAGGAGTGTTTTGTTCAAAACCGAAAGTTAATTGGGACCTTTTAGATTGATACTAATAAAAGTAGCCTTGAAAAGTGGATTCACCTCAGTCGATGATGCCAGATGACTTACAAAATAACGCCCTGAAAAAAGCGGGGTAAGGCAAAAAATGCAAAAAAAAAATTGTTTTCAAAGGTAATAGAAATCTTCGTTGCTCATTATTATTATTTAATGCAAAAACGTAATTGAACCTTAAGTTAAATTGATATAGGAAATAGACGCAAAGCAATGTAAACTTTTTGCTCATTATTGCTTTTGACTAAATAAACAAAAATATCTTTACTTTTACTACTTTCAAAATCATTCATCATTAATCAAAATTTTATAATTTCTTTATTTTACTAAGTATTTATTTTCTAACAGTTTCTAGTCTCTACACTAGAAGCGTTTGTTATAGAGACCCCTTTATACATGTACCCTGAATATTTTTTCATACTTGAATGATATTCTGGGAGAAAACAACTTGTGTATTTAACTTCCTGCCGTTACGTCTTCGGATTGTTAACGAGAGGGCAAGAAGAGCATTACCGGTAGAAAGTAAATGCTCAAAATTATTCGAGAATGTATGAGACGATAGAAAAGAGACAACTTTTTGGCTAGCAAAGAACTGGAATTTAATCGTACCATTATACAATTATAAAGCCAACCTTAAAATAGTCTTAGAGGTAAAAGATGACTTTACCAAAATAGTTTTTCTCTGTCTTCCTACATAATCAAATTTAATCCAGTATACATAATAGGCATATAATTACTATAATGCAACCACGCAATCACAGTAACAAGCTTATCTTATAATAGATAACTTACCGATGCATTCAGCGCTTCTATTAATAAAGCACAATCTAAATAAATCAACGTTACAGTTTATTTATTTCAGCTGCAGTTTCAACCGTTAACTATTTTCAATCAGGCGTCTGTTTTTCCTGTTTTAGTTAGTTTTTGTTTGCACTGTTATTTACGCCAATTTAATCTACTATTTTCGGTGCAATTCTTGCTAAGCCTCAAAAAAGAGTAGGTAGTCATGTTGTTTTGTTACAAAAGTGTGTTTAAACTTTCTCCTTCTTTTACCTGCCTACTTAATACTGGAAAAAAACAGCGTTACTTTGCTGTAAGTAAATAAAGTAGTAAAAATAAGTAATGTTTTGCAAGAGCTTTTAAAATTTCTGCAAATAATTTCTTAATTCTACAAGGTTTTTTTTGTCCACTTTGGCAGACAAAACATACAAAATGTGTATTCTCTGGTATACGCAAATAAAGTATCTTCGGTTTTTTAAAATTCAATTTACTAAGGATTCCAAAGACGGGAACGATCAATTACTAGGTTTAATGATTTTTGTTTAGAACGGCTAATATTTAACCTTGCTTAGTAAAGGTCTTCTGATATTCGGTAAGCAAACTCGGACATTATCTGTCATTCAAGTCTATCATTGACTACACAAGTATAATGTACAAACAAGAGTATCTAATCGGTTTGTTTGTGCCTGATAAAAATTTCACGGGAATTCTCGTTTTCCTATACAGCTATCATTTTGGTGTTATCTGATGACCTTATTTTAAGTTACTTAAACATCAATTAGGATAATTACGAAATTGACAAAATAATTTTTAGAAGTAGCTTGCTTTACGCATCTGATTTTATCAGGACTAACAATATCAGTAAATTTAAATAATGCATTTTGTACTTTGAATTAAATATATTATGACCGGCTTCTATTGAGTGAATTATTTTTACATTTACCTGCATTCATAATTTTATGAAGTAACACCCGATAAATTTTTACCCCCAATTAAAGTAACCTAAGTCACTCCAGGGAGTTTAAATTCCAGCAAAAGAAGAACTCATATTTAATATTATTAGCTTGATAGTAAACACTCAAAAATAAACCTAGATTATTTAATTGTTCACCTTGGCATTTTCGTTCTCTGGCTACAATAAATAAGTTTGTGTTTTCGTTATTAAGGCGGGTATGTTGTTACGAGTAATGTCTGTATATGAGTCACTCATTGCTACGAGTTATTTACGCAGCAATACTGTAGTCTTTAACCTCTTTATGACAGCCGAGAAAAAACCTTTGATATAGGTAATCACAATTCACAAGTCTATTTATTATAAGTATTGATATATTATTGTTTATATATTATAAGTATTGATATACGACTTAGATACGTCTAATAAATTATTAAGTTTTTTGAATTATTGAGAAGAAGTTTTCATGACCGCAAACATAATATCATACATAACATAGATATAAGTCATATTTCAATTGATTTCTTAAATTGATAAATTTCTTAAAGAAAAGCTTATGATTTACGTTTTACAATCGTTACAATTATTTTTTCCAGCTTTTGTATTCGCATTTATCTTCGGCATATTGATTGCAATTTTCGTAATACAGGTTGTTCATTTGTATTCTTAATTCATTCATTTTAAACTATGATTGAGAATGATTTTACGATTACGATTGTCATTGGCTATCAAGAGACACATTAAAGATTCATACTTAACATCAGAAGCGGTCGAACAAGTTTTGAATGGAACATGTTCATGTTGAATAATCCTTGCAAACGAGATTACCTATTGCATGTCTGCTGGTGGGCAGCTATCAACTCCTCGCCATTATGAGTTATCCAACACGTGATAGCTGACTTGTATCGGTTCCAACGATCGGTTCCCAATATTCGATCTGTCCATGGCTTACCTTACTACAGATAATTTGAAATAACTTGTGGACCTTATTGCTGGTTCCCAATATTCTATCTATCTTCCATTTGCCCTACTAGAGATACCAATTTGACATAAGCTCCCTACAAGTTATGTCAAATTTCTATTTCTATTTGGATATATTGAATATTGGGAACCGCCATATGTCAAATTTCTATCTCTAGTAAGGCAAACCATGGATAAATCGAATATTGGGAACCGATATTAGAAATTATCACATGACACTGATTGACATAATGTAATTTAAAGCATTTTAGATGCAAAGGTACATTTCGAGTCGATGTATGCATAATATTTTGGTGCCAATTCTGTTGTGCTAAATCTTTATACTAAACTAATTTGACGCGTCTAAAAATAGTGTCCTTTCCCATGGGAAGCGTTTTGTAAAGGATACCACTATTTTTAGACGCGTCAAGTTAGTTTAGTATAAAGATTTTACACAACAGAATTGGCATCATTATGTATTTGTTAAAACGCTTGGGGACATAATAGCTTTATCATTTTTTGCTGAGTAATAAAGGATTCTTTTAGGATAAAGTTCTAATTAGGTTCCATGCGGATATAAAAATTTAAGTTTGACAGGATCTGCGCTGTGTAATTAGAGCTACGTAGGTACTTTAGGAACATGAATAACGATCACTTCAAAGGCAAAGTCACGTGCCAGACTCCTCATAATGCACGGTACAAGCTTCGGAAAGCCGTTACTGTATGAGTCATCATCTGTCACCGACAATCCTCTACTTGCCTCTACCAAGCATATCAACACAATACAATACGAACATTGTGTTTGAGGTTTACATGCGTTCCTGAATCCTGACAAATGTGTAACTTAAATGTACATTTTTACAAGTACGACCGACTTATCTGTTTATTTTGATACACTATAGCAATATTTCAATTTTTGTTTATAATATAAATTCAATGCTTTAGTGCTAAATTGTGTTGGTTCATCAATTTTAACTCCAAAAAACATCAGTTCAACATGAATTTAACTTGATATTTTGCTTAAATAGGACATAGCTTTAGAGATTATGTAATTTTCTTAGGTACCTTAAGGTTAAACGATCAAATATTGGCTTTCTTTCTAATCTTTTGCCTGAGGATAGCTTTGCCTACTTAGGATCAAATTAACTGTACTTTGGTATTCAATTACCTACTTATCATGTCAACATGGATAATTATTATTAATAGTTAGATATTTAAGCTCAATTTAATAATCACAGACCTACCTAGATAAACAGTAACACCTGCATGGAGTTGACAGTTGACATTTCTAATAGTTCTTTCAACCCTCTTCCGAACCCTCATAAATAATAATCATCCTCTTTTTACAAAATTATGCGGGAGCACAATTACTGAGGAACTATCTACTATCTATCTACCTTCATGATATTATAATAAAAAAGAATGTTTTAATTTATGTAAATAAAGCAATTAGAAATTCCATTGCCTATAATTACAGATGTTTACCAAAGTTTTTACCGTAGTTGCATTTGTAATCTGACAAAAAATCAGAGTGCAAACCTTTTGCTCTTCCAAGGCCTCCTTTTGTTGCAAAATAAATTCTAATATTAGATATGGTAAAAACGTGCATAGCCAGATGAAAATAAGTTACACAAGTTGCAGAATTTTAAAAAAAATTATGAACCTATTTTTTAATATTTTATATGTAGGTAACAACATATTATTTACATTAATTCCAATAAGTTACTTTGCATCCATGGAAAATAACTTATTTGGCTACACTTGTGGTATTTTTTAACTCTCACTGAGCTTTATATACCTATGAATCTTTTGTTACACAGTAAAGCAAATCAAAAAGGAGAAAGCATTTAAAGATCTATGGATAACCTGTAACCAATCACCTATAAATTACTAAGCAATTGCCCGAGGTTAAAAGCAACTGCGATTACAATCAAAATTACTTATATACTTCTACTTGAACCCGGAAAATATGTGAATTTCTATACTTAAACGAAGAAAGTTGACCCTAAAATTCAGCACAAAAATTTGTCTACGCTCGAAAGGTATATCTTGACAAACTTACGAAAACTGGACTGGAACGAATTTATGAAATCCAGTTAAATGTTACGTATATCGATATTTTTATGTTAATATGAGTAAATTTGATTTGGCGGTATAACATTGCTAAGCAAATACTTTATTTTACTTAATTGATGAATATAAAAATTATAAAATTTGTACAGAAAAGAAAGGGGCATTATTGAATTGCATACAAAATCTGACAGTTAATTTAACGTAACACAATAGTATCAACACGTTACAGATTTCAAAGATTCAAATTTATTACTTACGTTACTTTTACTCGAGAGGAAAAAGGAGAAGTTTCCCAAAGTCACAAAGCTGCACAAGAATCACAACACTACACGGGTTTGTTCGTAGACTGTAAACCTATTTTCTTTTTCTTAAAAGATAAAAGAAAAAATATTTGCGTGAGTTCGAAAAGATAAAGATTCGCGCACAACGCGTCAGACGCGGCTGCGCGTTCTCCGTCAACTAATATTAATGGTACAATGAGACTTCAGAGTTGACTGCTATTGCTGCTGTGTGCTAGTGCACGCACAGACACAAAGCACACTTGGTGCACATTGCACACACAGATTACAGAACTCAGAATAAGAAGCATTGAATTTAGTGCTGATTGCACATATTGAACTTAGCAAATAGCGACCGCAACGCAACATGCAAGAATGTCTTGTACGGATTTTGATTTCGCACCTATAGTGGCCGAAATACTCGTATCTATCGTATTGTATCTGTTTGAATGAGTTCGAATTATGATCAATCGAATTATTGTTTATATTTTTTTTTAGTTCAACCAATTTTATTTAGTAACCAATCAGATTTCGTCATTTCGACATCTCTCCGTTTCGGAGATGTCAATATGACAAAATCTGATTAGTTATTCAAACACAGCTCCGTTCCGCTCTGCTTTGGTGGAAACCGGGCCTAAGAAGCACGCTTTTACTGAACTGCAAACTTTTGTTTTATGAGGTTAATTGCTAATACCAAAAAAAAGTATAATAGATACAGAGTTGATTTTATTTTTCCCGTAATTTTTGATTGGTAACGGAGATAAGGGGGGAACGGTATTTTTTTCGACAGTTTGCTCAATAAATCAAAAACTATCGGGCATAAAAATAAATAAAATCGGCTTAAGAATACACAAGTAACGCCCTTTCATATGACACCCCACAAAATATTGTTATCTTATTTTGAAATTCCAACGACCCGGTTTACCCCCCTTTGTAAATAAAAAAAAACCGGCAAAGTGCGAGTCGGACTCGCGCACCGAGGGTTCCATACCATAAAAGAACTAAAACATTGAAAGAATCACTTTTGTTCATGAATTTACGAGTATAATTTACATGTAGGTACTTTTGTTGGCAAACCGCAAACGTAACTTTGTTTTTGGCGGATTATTGTTATTATCAAAAAAAGTATATTAGTCAGCGAGTTGATTTTATTTTTCCTGTAAAATATACGTTCACTTCCATTGATCATAATTATTTCAGATTTTTTGATTGGTAAACTTCGGAGATAAGGGGGGGGGGGGAACGGTATTTTTTTCGACAGTTTGCCAATTAATCAAAAACTATCAGGCATAAAAATAAATAAAAATTAGTTTCAGAATACACAAGTAACGCTTTCATATGATACCCCACTCAATATTGTTATCTCATTTTGAAATTTTGTCGACCCGGTTTTCCCCCCTTTTTAAATAAAAATAAAAACAATTTTCAAATTTTTACGATTGTTATGACGTCGGGTCACTATTACCTATAACTATTCTAAATTTCAAGTCGATAGCTTAAGTAGTTACTGAAATAATCGAATGTGACAGACGGACGGACGGACGGACGGACGGACGGACGGAGAAAGTCTCACCATAAGGGTTCCATTTTTACCAAATTGGTATGGAACCCTAAAAAAAAAGATTTTCAATTTTTTATGATTACACTTACGGCGGGCCATCATTACCTACACCTACTCCAAATTTCATGTCGATATCCTTACTGAAATAAAGGGTCGTGGCACACAGACAGACAGACAGACAACAAAGTGATCTTATAAGGGTTACGTATTTTTTTCTTTGAGGTACGGAACCCTGAAAAAATCGTTAGATTTAAATTTTAAAACCAAGATGATGCGTTTAGGCGCACGGCTATAACAATATTAATATGTGCGATCAACTTTATTGCGGCGTGGATTATGGTCCATACATACGCGTCGTGCTCTCAATTCAATGTTACGGTTTCAGATTATTTGTATGCGTTCCTTTAGAATTTTAATTAGGTATAGATCGTGTTATCTAAAAATGAACGCCCATCCACGTGTAATATTGTAAAATATATGAAGTGGGGGGGTGTTCATTTTCAAATTGGACAATGTCTATCTGACTACTTTGCTCTTGGTGCGTTCCATACGTGGTGTACTACTTAGGGACCTAATTGTTTTTCAATTTTTACCCAATGTTTGTTTAAGTATTTGTTTGTCTTTTTATTACCTCGTATCTTTCAATTAATATGCGTATCGATTTTGACAGTTGGTAGGTATCCGAAGATTCATCTCAGAAATTCAAGTGTTCTTATATAGGTTTAATAAAATCAAAACTGCGTAGGTGTTCTTGGTCCAATATTAAAAAGTCGTTAAGTAATTACAAAAATATCAGACCTATCGAGCGGGGTATCAAAATTAAGGAGAAATTACAAATTATTAATTAACCGAAAGAAAATTATTATGGATCTCTCCTATTAAAGTCATTCTTTCAGCTCATAATACCTATTCCAAGTCTACAGATAAACCGAAGTAGAGTTAGTTAGTTTTTAGTTTATTAGTATAAATATTTTTATTTTCTACTATCCGTCTTGTTAACTTCGTTACAGATTGTAACATTCTGTTCGTGTGCGCGTAACATACAGTTAATTAGCAGAAATTGTAAGGTGAAAGTTCCATTTGAGATATGTAGAATATAAAGCACCCTCCTATCTAATCTAGACTTTTAAATGTAGGATTGCCTAACCTATGTAGTACTAGATATCCATAGTTATAACATAAAGCAAAAAAAAATAGAAAACAAAGCAAAGGTCTAGGACAAGAGCTATAAGTATATATATATCTAGCTTTATCCTCGCAAACCACTTTCCATCATTTTCCTATTGAAAACAATTCCTACTATAGTTTACATTCTATAGGTAAGTAATAATAATGACTTATGACTGTAGGTATACCGTATAGTTACTTAGTTAATTAATACGTGAGTAGGTACTTTCACTGATAAGTTCGAAATGAAATGAAATATCTTTATTTCACATAGGCCTAATATATAGGCGCTTGTAAATGGTCCTTATGATATTTGTCACATTTGTATGGCGATAACTACAAGTCGACTTAAAACTAAGTTTACGAGGGTTCCAACGCGCCCTGCACTGAGAAGAAGCCCACAACAAACTCAGCCGGGTTTTGTTTTCTGTTATCACCACTTCACAAAAGCTTTTAAAACTAATTGAGCTAGTATAATTACAGCAGTTCATTCATCCCCAAGGATTTGATTCATGTAAGTAATCCTTAATACTATAGTAAGCTTTATTAATGAGCTTTCGTTTTACAGCGACTTTGAACTTATTGAGGGATAAGTTTAATATTTCATTAGGGAGTTTGTTATAAAAGCGTATCCCATTGCCTTTAAATGATTTATTTATTTTCTCTAGTCTTGTTTTATGAACTATAAGTTTATTTTTACTTCTAAGGTTGATAGCATGGAGATCGCTTTTCTTAACAAAGTTATTAATATTTTTATGCACATATATCAAGTTATCGAATATATACTGTGCATGTACCGTCATTATATTAAATTCTTTGAATTTTTCTCTTAAAGACTCTCTTGGGCCCATTTTATAAATGGCACGAACAGCCTTCTTCTGCAGCACGAAAATAGTATCAATGTTAGCAGCATTACCCCATAGCAAAAGACCCTAGGACATAATGCTGTGAAAATAACTAAAATATACCAGTCGAGCAGTCTGGACGTCTGTCAGCTGCCTAATTTTTTTTACCACGTACGCAGCAGAACTAAGCCTGTTCGATAAATTATTTATATGAGGGTCCCACTGCAGTTTAGCATCTAACGTTATTCCTAGAAATACAGTTGTGTCTACAAGATCCAATTCCTCTACACCTAGTTTTACATTCGTTTGAATTTGCCTAACATTAGGTAAGGTGAATTTAATACATTTTGTTTTTTTGCTATTGAGAAGCAAATTATTAGCTTCAAACCAATGTACTACTTCTTTGAGACAACTGTTTACATCGTCAAAATTTTTTTTCTGTCGATTAATTTTAAACAAAAGTGATGTATCATCAGCAAACAGTACTATCTCATGCTTGTCCTTAGTAAGGTAAGGAAGGTCATTGATGTAAATAAGGAACAGGAATGGACCCAAAATAGACCCTTGAGGAACTCCCATCTTCACAGTCGACCCAGAAGATCGTTTCCCATTGACATCTACTTTTTGAATGCGACTGCTCAGATAGGAGCTCATCAAATCAAGAGCTGCACCTTTAATTCCGTAGTGGTGTAACTTCCTGACCAATGTTTCATGCTCAACACAATCAAACGCCTTGGATAAGTCACAGAAAATGCCCAGCGCATCACGTGATTCCTCCCAGGCTTCAAATATATGTTGTATTAGCTCGACACCAGCATCGGTAGTCGAGCGACCCCGCGTAAATCCGAATTGTTTATTATGTAATAATTCATTTTTTTGAAAGTAAGTAAGCAATTGAATCAGTATAAGTTTTTCAAAAATTTTACTGAAAGTAGGCAGTACAGATATTGGTCTAAAGTTAGTGGGGTCATTGGTACTACCTGATTTAAACAGTGGAATTATTTTACTATGTTTCATTAAGTCAGGAAAAACACCACAATCTACACAATTATTAAATATTACTGCCAAATCTGGTGCAACAATATCAAGCAAAGATTTCACAACATTGACAGAAATGCCCCATAAGTCATTGGTTTTTTTTATATTTATTAATTTAAATGCTTTAATAACATCAGAGCTAGTAACATGGCTGAAGGTAAAGATGCTATTACATTCAGGCACATTATCTTCTAAAAGTGAGAGGGCGATAGCTGGTGAAGAGTTCAGTGATTTTGTTGTGGAAACTGGAATGTCCGTAAAGAACCCTTCAAAAGCAGTAGCAACCTCAAGGTCTGACGTGATAGATTTATTTCCAATGTCAAGTTTAATGGTACTAGTACGCTGTTTAGCTCTTCCAGTTTCCTGGTTTATTATATTCCAGGTCGTTTTTGTGACATTGGCGCTACTTTTAATTTTATTTTGTATATACTTTGACTTTGATGATATACAATCATTTTTAAACTTTTTTGACATCAATTTAACGCGCTCTCTGAACTCATCACTAGTATTGTATGTACGTTCGGCATATAGTTCATATAGCTTTTGCCTATCCAAATGCAGTTCGCTTGTTGCCCACTCACTGAAAACTAATGCGTCAGTAGTCAAGACCGTTTTGCTTGTAAATACTGAACTAAAAATGGAACTAAATTTATCAAAAAATGCATTATACATCTCGTTTGCATTCATAGTGTCCGGTAGGAACGGTAGTCCCTGCACTAGCCTTGCTCTTGTTTTTTCTATACGGTCAGATGATACTGGCACAAAAGTAATTTTTCGCTTTTCTACATTTCTCTTAATTGCTTCTAATTTAATAAATTGGCCACAATGATCAGAGTCTAATTTGTTTATTATTTCACTGCTAACTGGTTTTACATTTGTAAAAATATTATCTAAACATGTGGCACTGTGGGAAGTTATCCGAGTTGGCTCCATAAAGACATTAATTAAATTGTAAGTTTTAAATAAATTTAATAACCTGACGGCTGACGTTCGTCAATACGGATCCGTGCTTAAACCTAGTAGGTATTTGAAATTTGAAGTTAACAATCTCTTCAAAAACTACTTTACTAGCTGACTGTACCTAATACCTATGTAAAATACAAAGTTAAGTCATAAAGAATTACCTATTTTCTAAAGGTTACTAAACTATTGCTCTAAGACCTAAGTGCTCTGATTGGTTGTCTACGCAATTCATAGTTATTGATGTCACGGGACCGACTCAATGATCCATCAGCATCACTCAGCCATCCAATGTGATTCAGATGACACAACTCATGACTGATCTGATAACACATGATACATTAGCCAAATTGCTTCATTGCGAGCATCAGTATACTTATCCTGACTACTTTGAACTGAGTGAAACTGACATTCACAAATCACATGTCATTTGAAGGTACCTATTTGCGTCAATGACACAAATACGAAGTAAGTACCATGTTCTAACTCAAATCACCATGTATGATGATGTAGGATCATGTTCATGTTCATGTTCCAATAATGTACCTACCATGTTCATAGTTATGTTCTAATTTATAATGTCCTCTCGACTACACCTTGGCCACAGAACACAATCTCTATAGAGATTTACCAAGGGCTTAGGAAACATTGTTAAAGTGGCCTCTAGACTTGAAGAGTCTAAATACTAGCGGATCAGGAGTTGGCGTTGATTTTGATTTCGATTATTTAAGTATATCTACATATAAAACACATTTAAAATTAAAATCAAAATATTTATACTTTCACATAGGCCTTACTTACAGCCACTTATGAAATGTCAGACTCGGCCGCCACGTGCGAAAAATAATCATGATAAATAAATTCAAACAATAGAAAATAATTTCAGTGAAAACTCCAATATAATAAGCAATTTCCTAAAGAAGTTCGAAAAAAGTTTCATTTTTTGCAACAAGAAATCTGATCAAACGAAATACGGCCTCGCACAAAGAAAATTTGCACCACAGATAGCATTTCTGATTTTAATTAGGCAATTAATAAAAGTCTATTCTACCACGCGACTTCCCGCCGCTTACTCTGTGCATATCTGAAATGGCTTAAAACCCATCAGTTATTAAATAAAAATAAACCGTTTAGTAAAAGTGATAGAGTTTAAATTCCTGTAGCAAACACAAGTGAAGATTATTTCACAGATTATACAGAAGGAAATGATGTATTGTCGCGCACACGCGCTTGAAATTTTAATGGTATAATATTATTTACTTGAGATATGCCTATGTGAGAGCGGCGGACCATGAAAATTGTTTGAATCATAATAATCAGCAATAAGTAGTTATAGTATCTGTTTTCTCTATAAAACGAGACCAAAACTGCTGAACAGTTTTTGCTGAAATTTGAAATGATGATAGATTACTTAAGTACCTTAAATTAAAACGTAATCGCAAGAAGAGAGAACGTTTCAATAAAAGAAAATAAAAAACAAATTATTTGTTTTTTTATTTTATTTATTATAACATTCATTCATTTCTATTTATAACATTCAGAGTTAATAGTATTTTGCTATAAAATTTTGTTGTTAACAAATAATTTCCTCGCAAACAACGTGAAAAGTAGAGTGTATTGCTCGGTCATAAAACTCATTTCGTGTTCTTGTAGCACAATCTACTATTTTCTATTGCAATTATGGATTTTCGTAAAATCCCAAAACGCGTCAGTATTCCTTTATTTTCATTCAAAAGCCTAGTAGTCCGAGAAGAATCTATAACAGTTGTTTGTGTGTAATGTATATAATTACCTATCTTGGTATGGATGGTTCCATATATTATATCAGGCTTCATGAAACGAGGTTACAAGGGCAGAACTGAAATAAGTACACCAGCAAATAATAATATTTATAACAACGAGAATAATGGCCTGCCGGAAGCGGTGTTGTTTGCGATGGCCGGATTTGGGAGCGAAACGGTGATATAACAATGTCAGTATCACATTTTGCATCATTCGAATTCGAACAGGGTTGTCTCACACGCTTATTGGAAGCCTTTTTACTTTTTCATTTTTTTTAAATAAACATTGCTATTCAGCGAGGCAATGCTGCCAGTCTTTTGGGTACGCTCCCATCAGATTTCGATGTGGATGCACTATTTTAGTGAAATTTTGTATTTAATTTTTTAATGGTTATTTGTTATCAAATAAAACATTAGGAAAGGGATAAATAGATTTTTCCAGTATTTCATGACAGCCCACCGGTCGGCACGGGTCGACTTGAATCTCGGGACCTGGGAAATATGAGGCTGAACTCATCACTGCTTGTTTTAACTCATCAAGTTGGTGAAGCTTGGCAGTTCGCGTTTGGGCAGTGTGGAGAGCCAAGCCATCTTCTTCTGAGAGGAGAGGATACAATGTGGTCGATTCTGTTGTACAAAATCTCTTTTAACTAAGATAAATACTAATCTTAATTTAAAATAGCGCTATCCTTTTCCATCGCGAGCAGTTTGAAAAGGATAGCACTATTTTAAATAAGTTTAGTTTAGAGATTTTGGACAACAGAATCGGCCATGTACTTATACGATAAATGCTAAGTCCTAAAATGTAACTTTGACAAACTTGTAAGGTACCTACATAGATTACTTAAAATCCGGAAAACGTACGTTTCGTTGTTCCTTGCAACCGTTTGAATTTCGATTTTTCGCAAAACTCGCGGGAATCATTAATTTTTCCGGGATAAAAGTAGCCAGTGGACTGTGCCACTCCATGTTTTCAACTATAGACATGTGGACAAACAGATCAACATGATTTTTTTGCACGAGTAGGTATCTACCTTAAAAAATAGAAGTACTGAAGGGACAGCGTTCCGGTTCTTGAAAAAAGGTCGTAAAAAATAGAAGCACTGAAGTTATAGCGTTCCGGTTCGTGAAAAAGTTCAATTCAACCACTGAGCATGATTGATGGGAAAGTAAAGAAACAAGCAAACAAACTTACATCTTTTGACGACCTCCGTGGTTGAGTGGTTAGCGTGCCGGTTTTCAAGGTGCCGCCATCTCTGAGGTTCCGGGTCCGATCCCCGGTCGGGGCAATGTAGAAAAATAAGTTTTCTACACTGTCTCGGGTGTGGTGTGTTGTGTACCTTCGTTGTTTCTGATTTCCTTAACACAAGTGCATACCTAAGCTATAAGGGATCGGAGCAATGTATGTGATGTTGTCCACTATTTATATTTATATTTATTTATATTTCGTGCCAATACGGATTTATTCGAGAAACAGGCAACCCTCGCGATCAGTGCGAAGCGCAGTGAGCCATGCGTCCATTCTAATTGCGGCGGCATTTTTACAAGTGTTATTCTGCACTTGTGCTCTGTCTGCCATATTTTGATTGGGCTGTCACATTATTATGGCCGTCATTCCATGAAAGTTTTGTACCATTGCCATTTGTCATATTATGCTGTCATATTGTCACGTGTATCTACATAATGAACAAGGGCCTGTGCGTAAGAATAACGTATTCGTCGTTATCGTAATCGTCGGGCAAAATTTGTAAACGATTACGAAAACGATGAATGCGTTTTTCTCACGCAATCTAGGGGTAGAGATTAAGAAAGAAGAAGAATACATAGGGACTGTTTCACCATCTCCTATAATATCGGATAGAATTGCTATAATAATACAATTTGGGTATTTGATGACCTCCATCATCCATGGCGCAGTAGCACACGCTCGCATTCGAGAGGGAGTGCAGGTTCGATTCGGGACATTTAAAATTTCAGGAGACGTTTCATCATACCTACTGTTTAACAGAATCGATCGGACATAAACAAGTTAGTCAGACCCCCTCATCAACTAGAAAATAGCTGATAATCTTCAAACAGCTGAACAGATTTTCATGAAGCATGACTAAGAACACTCGGGATAAAATTATCTATGACACAAAATAAAGTTCATGAAAATCGGTCCATCCGTTTGGGAGCTACGATACCACAGACAGATACCCCACAGAAGATACACAGGTAACTTATAGCACCCCTTTTGCGTCGGGGGTTAAAAATATAAGTAGTTATACCTACTGTATACTAGGGATGTTATGGATATATAATTTCGGATCCGGATATGGATATGGATATTGGTAAAAAATAATATCGGTTTCGGTTACGGTTATGGATATTAAATTATTTCGGATTATCCGATAGTTTCGGTTACGGATATTAATTTTATAAGGAACTGTAAAATGAAATACAAATTATAAGATTATATTCGACTTTTATTGTACCTTGTAGGTTTCGCAATCTGTCATACAATTAATTCTTTCTTACAGCTACTCATTTTGAAGTGTTAAGTATATACTATTAAACACGGATCCGGATATGGATATGGATATTGGTAAAAAATAATATCGGTTTCGGTTACGGTTATGGATATCCATAACAACACTACTGTATACTATCGGTACCATTATGTTAGGTAGGTACCTATTTAAGTAAGTAAGCGTGCTGAACGCACCGATGCGTAGTTCCACTGAATGGAAGGTCTCTATCAAGGCTCTGCTAATGTGCACTATCGAATATCAGCATCCTTAGCCACACGACTTAGCTACGATCCTCATAGAAACCTGTCGGTCACTCATTAATTTGTATGAGAATGGCAATTTTCTTCGACAAGTCACAACTCACAACACAGTCATAATCAATTTGTTGATATTTTGTGGATATGTCATTGTCATTTTATGAATTTCGTTCCAAAAGCAATCGTAGAAATAAAAAAATAAAGACGAGTGGCACTCGGAGACTGCCGCGGTAAAGCTATTGCATAGCGTTTTAAGCTTTTTTTAAAAAAAAAAGTCTTTAAAAGTTCTGCTATTCATCGATAGATGGCAAAACTAAAAACTAAAAAGTTTGTGAAGGTGCGCTCTCCTGCATTCATGGTACCCTGGTACCAAAAGCTCTACTTTAGGAGTGTTAGGTAATTTTCGTTACGGAATTTCTGGATTCGGTCTCCACGCTCAAAGTCCGCGATAGAAGCTATGCTAGACCCCCCTACGTAGTATATGTACTACGTAGTAGGGGGGTCTATCCCTATTAATCCCAAACTATGATGTATTTGTGTATTCAATACATTATCAATAAAATATAATACATAATATAACATAATACATAAATTCAATATTAATGTAGGTATAATTGCATGTTAGGTTGTAAGGCTAGGTAGTTTATATTATATAGGAAGTAGATGCATGTTTTGTAAATATTTAATTTAGAGCGCGAACCCGGCAACAAACTGGTTTATCATTTGGCGGGACAATAATTTTTTATAACATTACTGTGCATCTTCTGGAAATAAATTAAAAAAAAAGTGGACGTACCAAAAAAAATGTACGAGGCGGTTTCATTCCTCCTTTGATTTGGTTTCTGATACGCACAGCTGCAAAGGTCTAGAATACAATATCCCCAATACCGTCTTTCCTCTCTTACAACCTGGGCGCCTTCAAATCAAGAGTGAATGGGCATTTCCTAGGCAAGCGCGTACCAGCACTTTCCATCAAGTGTGATCGCGGTCAAGCGTTTTTTTTTACGCTATACAAGTTAGTACTTGACTGCGATCTCACCTGATGGTAAGTGATGATGCAGTCGAAGATGTTAGCGTACTATCTTGGAAGGGGTAAGTTATGTCACCCCAACGGTTTCTACACAGCATCGTACCGGAACGCTAAATCGCTTAGCGGTACGTCTTTGTTGGTAGGGTGGTAACTAGCCACGGCCAAAGCCTCCCTCCAGACCAGACCTGAGCCAATTTAGAAATTATAAAATTCCAAAGTGGCCCGTGGCGGGAATCGAACCTGCGATCTCCCACTCGAATCCGAGCGTGCGTCCCCTGCGCCACGGAGGTCGTCAAAAAGGCATTAGCCTATACCTATACCTATTGTTAAAAATAAGTTATGTGGCTAAGCCTGCACATAACAGCAGATACCTACTAGCGATAAGAAATGAGGGTTTGAAGTACTCATTCCTGTCACGTACAAGTTGACAGTCCTTAGTGCCTTCACGGTGTATAAACTAGGTATAAAAGATAACACTATCTGCCTAGTTTAAACCGTTACAATTACTGTCTACCGCCCGTGTCTATCGGGCTACGGTAATGTGGCATGGGAATGGGGAGAGTGTTAATTTATCCCGCTATAGGTTGTTAAGAATTTCATGTCCAACCTTTTGTCGTTGCCGAATTTCTTGCCAAATCTTCTCGGTGCAACCCTGCTTTCAGAACCCGGAGAGCCTATTATTTAGGCCTATGTAAAAATAAAGATTTTCATTTAAATTTTCATTATCATTTCGCCTAGTTGCATTCGTTATACGAGTATCTTATAAGTCTTACTAAAAACTATTATGGTATTCCGTGGCACCGCCAAGTAATTTAAAATCAAAATAATATAGTGGTCCGGCGCGATGCTGTGTAGACGCCGTTAGGGGTGAGTAACTTACCCCTCCCGAGTTAGTACGACAACATCATTTTCAAGCACAATTTCTAAAACTTGAAAAGTTTAAATAAATAGTAAGGTATGGCAAATGGTATTGACTCAGGTCTTGCCTGGTGGGAAGCTTCGACCGTGGCTAGTTACCACCCTTCCCGCAAAGACGCACCGCCAAGCGATAAAGCGTTCCGGTGCGATGCTGTGTAGAAACCGTTGCGGTGACTTTACTTACCCCTTCCAAGTTACTAACTATAGTATAGCGTAAAAACCAATAATGCTAAGTAATGTAAAAGTCAAGATGGAAATGGAAGATTTTTTAAAAATTAGATAAGTAAGTAAATTTCTCTCTTTAATTTTTTCAAAATTTTTCTAACCAAACGGTTTTTAATCTAGCTTCGGATCTTAGGTACTATATAGGACATAATAGGCTATTTGACTAAATTTTGAAAATGATTTTAAAGAATTTATTACTACCTATTAAGAACATTACATTGATATTTCGCGAAAATTTAATGTAATTCCCTTTAAAACCCACTTTTAAAATTTCAATTTTCAAAACCGCGCCAAAAACGCCAATTTTGTAATGGCGCTTGTCATCTGACTCGTGACGTCACACATTGTCAAACGCATATAAACAGACTACAGTACCGTACAGTTTAGTTGAATTTCTTCGCTTTTCTTTAAATTTAATAAAAATTAATATATTTTAACAGAAAGAATGGTGTACAAATGCTGTGTAGTACCATTATGTACAAATACCTCCATAAATTGCCCTCAAAAAGTGTTTGTGTCTGTACCAGATAAAAGGCGGAAAAAATGGTTACAGTTAGCTCGAAGAGATCCAAAGGCCTTTTTATCGCATTCAAATGTTTTTATGTGTGAAGATCACTTTGATGTAAGTACCTACCTAATAATTACCTTTTAATTTAATATTCAAGCCAAATATAATATCGGTTCTTATTAAAAAAATAAGTTATATAACCTAACATCTAAAACTAACCCCAATTTAGGTAATATGGGTCTAGCATTTAGAGTCTCTTTGTGTATTTTAACTACCTAATATAATATATTCATAGCTGTTATCTCTTAAGTTTATTATCTCAACTTTATTATGTTTCTTGGAACATAATAGGTATGTCTTCACTTGCTAATATCGGTGCTGTTGAATTGCAGATGAAAAAAGTAAATAAAGGAAGGACTAATAATATGTTCGACGCGGTAGGTACTTACATTGCTGTTTTTATGTTTTTCAGTTCCGCGCCATAATAATCAGCATTATTCTTAAAGTAAAGTGCAACCATAAAAGCATCTACCTTAGGTAGGTTGCTATTATCAGCTCGCACAAAATTTGATTCCATTCTGCGATTTGAAATACTTAATTATTTATTTCCTTAGTATGTTTAGTTATAAAGTTAACCAGAAAATTACTGTTTAAATAGCTAAAAGATAAAATAAAACGCCCGCCAAACAAAACACTCAGAAAAATCAGTACAAAAAGCTGTTGTTTTCCCGCAAATTTTCGAGTGTGACGTCACCAGAGTTGCAACCAATCACAGGGCGTTCCTGTCACAGGTAAAATATCAAAAATTATAACATTTTTAAACTCTTATTTTGCTGAAAAATATACATATATTTGATTAAAATAAAGTGAAATATGCTTATTTACGTTGTTATTAGTGAGATTTACCACAATTTCAGGTATATTTTCACTGTTGTCAAATAGCCTTAAAATAGGTACTAATGGACTACTTACCTGTAGGTACCTACCCATTCAGTTTACTTGCTATAAATAATAATATTGTAATTTAATTCAGTTTCAAGCATCAAGTATGAACGATTCGTATCTCTACACTGTAGAGTCTACAGTCTAGACAAAGATAACTATAATGTACTAAGCCAGCAGATTTTAAACGCTACATGATTTTGTAACCTGATATCTCGGAGAAAATTCGTGTCTCTGCCTAATTAATGTTCATCTGAGATGCGTCCGCGGTTAGCAACTTATTAGTGTCTAGAAGACGTGTTCAATTATTTTCGCTACGAAAAAATTAATTAGCTACATAGACGTTATTACTGCTGCGTGGAGACTGGCCCCAAGCGTCCGAGTGATGGAAAGTTTGAACGATAGAAATAAAACTGTGGCGTTGGTTGAGGATGTTAAGGTTGGATGAAAAATGAACAAAATGTAATGCTTACCTAAGTACTTACTATTATCAAATTCTGAAGTAGCTTGGATTACCAGTAAAACATTGATTTTATTATTAAAATAAAGAATCTCATGCTTTGGTCATATTTCACGCCATCTCCAGGAGAGACGATAAATGACCGTATAAAGAGGCTTACTCTTACAACATGAAGAATCAACTAAAGAAATATACATAGCTAATGAAACTTAAATAGAAAACTTATTTTAAGGATACCTAAGCATAATACTTCTTTTTACCACCATTCTTTTACGGTTCAGGCTATAAAATTGTGGAACGCCTTACCCCTGGTAATCAGGGAGGCCCAGTCTATTAACATCTTCAAGAGACTGGTTAAGGATCACTATTTGTCGTCGTCACTGGCAACTTAGTTTTGATTATAGGGTCCATGGTATTGGGAGGATATTATATAATATGTATTTTTATGTATTTTATATTTATTAGTATGTGTAAGTATTTTATATTTATTTGTATTTTGTATAATATAACATATAGTATTATGTATTTTATGTTTGTATTATTTTGTGTACATTTATATTTATTTATTTTTTAGTTATTTATTTTATGTATTTGCACCACCTACCTCTAATATCTGCAACAAAAATCCTTTACAGCATTGGTTGCCTGGAAGAGATCGCTAAGTAGCGATATGGCCGCCAAATTGTGTACCTATTCTTTGTAATTTTTGTGTTGTCCTTTGTTTGACTTTGTGGTGTGCAATAAAAGTATATTCATTCATTCATTCATTCATGAAGAAAGAACGAAATGCAATAATGAAGAAAACTCACAAATTAAGAACAAGGAGCTAGACTTCCAGGAGGCTTCCAACTCAAAGTGGACACCGCAGGCATTTTCGTGCCAATTTTTATTACCAAATTCGTCCGAAACGGCTGGACCGATTGTTATGTAATGTTCGGCAGGTCTGGGAGAAAATCGCGAGGTATTTTTTATATCCCTAATGGCAAAACAACGTTTTCTAGATCAGATAGCTATAAGATAACATTGCGTCGTCACTCGTCACCACTCAGTCAGTGTAGTTTTGCTTGTTCATATAGCCTAGTCCGTACGTAATGATGTAATGTCAATGATCAGCGAAATATCGGCGGAGCACCGCAGCCGTTGACTTTCGTTGGGGGATATAAAACACTTTCAGCCGCCGCGACACGGGAATGCAGGTGGAATTCGGAGGCTGACTTTCATATTTGTTGATGCACAATTAAATGGAGAACATATTTTTATACGTACCTACTTAGGTACTTTTTTAGCCGTCTATCATTGCTGATGGACTTTGGACTGTGAGAGTTTAGCAATTTAAGTTCCTATAAAAGAAAATACTACATAACAGCGTAAACATCTACTTATTCAGCGATTTTTAGTGACCTGTAGTTTAAAAAGTAAAAACTATTGGGCACTGGGCAGTCGTGTAAAAATTGTATTGATTTACCTAAAATCTGTGGATCTAGGTACCTACCTTTTAATCAGCGAAAATGTAGTATACCTATAAAGGTATATTTAAATAATTGACATTTCATAGTAGAAATCAACGGTAGAAATCGGTAGTGTAGGTAGGTAGGTACCTACTAGATAATAATTATGGATAATTCTTTATGGTAGAAGTACTTTCCAAGTTGCATTATTGATGTTAAATAGAATCCTGGAATTGCCGCAATAAAGGATTAGATACGAATGCGCTAATAGTCGATGACATAAATAATTTGGCAGTTTATGTAGGTATGCATTATATTCAATATACTCTATGCATTTTAATATCTGAGGATGCTTACTGCTCGTATCGTGGTTACTCCATCATGAAAGAGGAAGCTTTTGGAATAGTTTTTGAAGATTGTGTGGTGACTGGTGGCGCACACTGCACAATTGTGCACACTGCAAACTGCTATCGAATTTCACCCTGTGTAAAGTGATTAAGCTTTTTTCTGTGTCGATTTCTGTCAAGTCCCACAACAAGCCACATTATGAAGGCTAGTTCAAAAGCTTTTTTATAGTGAAATACCTTTCTTTGACTCGCTTGCAGTTTACCCATTTTTGGAATCTTATCTAAAATATCAAACAAAATCCCAGAATCCACAGCTATCTAAACTTATTAAAAAATCTTCATCTAACGATGACACCTCGGAATGTCATTTTGACATTTTTTATCAATGCATGTCATGGATGTCCATGTCACTGTTATAATAGTGTTATCAGCTGATGTCGTTCGGTTTGGTTATGTTCTTTTTTATTTAGGTTTTTGCGTTAATTTACAAGTCCGCTATTAGAAAAACTAGTTTCACATTAACATAAGATTACACCGAAGCAGTATTATGTCAGGCCTGTCTTTTATCAAGTCAACAAAAGGCAGAGTTATTCTGGCGACCGTGGCGGCGTTACATCTAGCAATATACGTCGCGAAACCATCGTTTTTCAAGGGCGAAAGCAAGGGTAAAGGTTACGAAGCGCCACCGAAGTATCTGCCTTGAGATCTGTCTAACCTTCGTCAACGCGGAAGTTAATTTGACGCTCGAAAACCAAGTAAAATTGCACTGATTAATGAGTTATAAAACGCTCGCCGTTTCTGCCGCTAGCTTAGTCCGCAAAGGTCTGGTGAACCAATTTTCAAGAAGCATGAGCACTGGAAGATTTCAAGTTTACGTCACGAGATCGGATATGCCGGAATGTGGCATAGATTTTTTGAAAAAACAGTGAGTTTATTCTTATCTTCTTTCTAATATATAAAATTCTTGTGCCAATTTAAGTTACCAAACTCCTCCGATACGTCGTTGTCATGAAATTTTCTGTGTTTGTTCAGTAGGTCTCAAAGTAAGCTATTCTTTATCCATAACGGCAAAACAACGTTTGCCGGGTTAGCTAATTTGGTTATGAAAATGATTTTGTACAAGTTTCATATTGTTTAATAGCTGCTTGTAATTGCACGACTTGTAGCTTCTTTAAACGCGTCAGGCATATTTTGAGATGGGAAAGAACCATTGAACTTGTAACACTGTCACCATTACTGACTACTCTGTCACAGAATACAATAATAGCACCTAACGGTAACTCTGTATTTAAAGTCTGTCAGTTCAAGTTTTCACTTCTATTGGCATTATTTTCTGTTACATGGTTGTAGTCAAAACTCAAAACCTAAATAATAGTAGCCTTTCTACTATGGGAAACAGTAGTAAACTATAAAACTAAATCTTTCAGATGTGACGTAAAGACATGGAAAGAACCATCACCAGTACCGAGAGAAGAATTTCTCAAAAGTATAGCCGGTGTGGATGCAATATACTGTTCTCTTAGTGATAAGATTGACCGTGACGTCCTAGATGCGGCTGGATCACAGTTGAAAGTAATTTCGACCATATCTGTCGGTTATGACCATATAGATGTGAAGGAGTGCAGACAGAGGGGTATAAAGATTGGGTACACACCTGATGTGTTAACTGATGCCACTGCTGAACTTACGGTAACTATTATGATACTTTTTATTTTAGCTGTTAGGAATGTACTGAACTGACAAAACAAACATGATAAATTCTACATTCCTCATCTTTGCAGTACACAATTTCTATATAGCTTCACACCAGATGCTAAATGCTTGGTGGCTCATCATTGCTGGTAGAGTGGTAATTTGCTACAGCAGAAGCCTCTCAAAAGATCATTTTAGTAATTATAGAGGTTTGTAGCCAAACCTGTAATCCTCCATTCAAATCTAGACTATTAGTCATTAGTTTTCTTTAATGAAATCTTGTAGTATTTTGATGACAGAAACTAATTTATCAGCAAGTAGTACTTCTATCATGTTTTATGTTTACCTTTCTCAGATGGCTTTATTACTTACAACCTCAAGAAGACTGCCGGAAGCGCAGCACGACGCCAAAACAGGTGGCTGGGTTTCCTGGGCTCCCAAATACATGACAGGGCCAGGCCTCTCTGGGGCCACCGTTGGCATCGTTGGCTTTGGCAGGATAGGCCAAGCAGTTGCCAAACGTGTGAAGTCCTTTAACACTGCCAAAATACTGTACTTCAACCGCAGTGAAAACGATGAAGCCAAAGAAATTGGAGCTATCAAAGTTGGCTTTGATGAACTGCTCAAAGAAAGTGACTTTGTGATAGTCTGTGCCCCTCTTGTGCCAGAAACAAAAGAACTGTTTAACAAATCAGCTTTCGAGAAAATGAAAAGTAGTGCTGTTTTTGTAAATACGAGCCGAGGTGCTTTGGTTAATCAAGACGATTTGATTTATGCCCTAGAGAACAATATAATTTGGGGGGCCGGTTTGGATGTGACAACTCCAGAACCCTTGCCGTTGGATAGTCCATTGTTTAAGCTGAAGAACTGTGTAGTGTTACCTCATATCGGCAGTGCGACGATCGGCGCAAGAAATACCATGAGTGAGCTGACCGCACAGAATATACTGGCTGCTTTGAATAATACAGAGATGCCTGCAGAATTGAAGTAATTTAATGGGAATTATATATGTACAAATAGTTGTTTATAGTTGTTGGTTATATTATAAAATTGGGTATTTGAAATGTTTGTTTTTATTATTTCAGTTGAATTCAGTTACAGCTAATTTATTTCTTCATTATCAGTCTATTCATTTAATGAGTATCTTAGCATAGTTGTAGGCTGGGCAACATAATTATGAGTTAATTAAATAAAAAACAGATACAACATTAACAATAAATTAAACAATTTTATATTTACATATTGTATTACAATAATTAAGTTGAGCTATCCTCAATAGGATTCAATCATTGTGCTCATGCTGTGCCTCAGATTCCCGCCAATTATTCTGGATCATTTCCACAATCATCTTCCACCAAACTGATTCCATGAAGTAATAAATGGAACAGATTATAATAAACAGCCATGACAGGATGAGGAAATAGTCAGTTTCTTTCTCTACCACGCTAGAAACTGGCCCTTGGAAGTCCTTGGATGTAACTAGCAGTACTTGAGGGTTGCTTCCAGTGATTGCATGGACAAACTTACTGAACAAATGGATATTGTATTCTGTACCGTTGAATTTACCAACTGGCCGTCCATTGTGGAACATTTTTAATGTTGGTACACCTACTATTCCATACTGTGCATTAATCCCATGGTACTTCAAAGCATCAAGCGCCACCATTTTTATGTTCGGATAAGATCTGGCTAATGCGTTGAAATGTGGTGCAGCGTGAGCGCTAAAAGGGCAAGCACGTGCATAGAACAGTACAAGAACACAATCTGCCTCCACATCTCGACTTTGAATATCTGGTTTGACTTGAAGCAACTTTCCAAGGGCTGTACCATTTATAATTTCAACTGACGGATCTACATCTGGTTCGTATATAATCTCTTTACATTTGACAAGCTTTCGCGTTTCATTAGCATTAGTTTTATTGGTGTCTATAGTTACATTGGCGAAGGTAACTTGATTGTATAGATTTGTTAAGGTTTTGTTGACATCAGATACTACGTTGGAAAGTAGAGATTCAGATTCGTCGACTGTGGAAAAGTCGTCGTCTTTTAGTGCATCAGCTTCTTCATCAATATCGAACTGCGAGGCGAGTGGAACACCTGAAATAATAAAAAAATGTCATGTCACAAAAAAGACAACACTAAATGCGGATACAATTTGAATTAAGCGAATTAATTACTAGCTTGATTAACGATAGTAGTACTCAGGTAAAGAATTAACATTAAAACCCCTATTTTAAATTGTTAATCACGAAAAACTTGAGGATTTCAAGGTTTAGTTAACATAACTTTTGTTTAACTTACATACAAGTAGTGTGATGAGAAACAGAGTATTGTTTCTGATAGGGAAGTTCATTTTATTGGTATTACGTATTATAAAAGTCTGTTTTATAGGATATTCACATAAATTACTTAAATTATTGATAAAGCGAAACGAAAACAAAACATCCGGCTTTGACATTTTGTTTTTGACCATAGAGTAAAGTAATATGTGTTTTTGACTTTTTATTGGACTTACCACAGTGTTACCAACTCTCAAAAATATATCCCCCCAAAGCTAAGTCAAAAACCCCTAAAATCACAACAATTACTTAAAAATGTCCCTAAAAGTTTTAATCAATAAAATAACAATAATAAATAAAAAAACAAAATTTTGTGATATTTTTTATTTCTTATATGAGAACCAGATGGTAAACTTCGGAGATAAGGGGGGGAAACGGTATTTTTTTCGACAGTTTGCCCAATAAATCGAAAACTATCAGGCATACAAATAAATAAAAATCGGTTTTAGAATACACAAGTAACGCCCTTTCATATGATACCCAATTCAATATTGTTTTCTCATTTTGAAATTTTGACGACCCGGTTTTCCCCCCTTTTTAAATAAAAATAAATAAGATTTTCAATTTTTTATGATTGCAATAACGTCGCGCCGCAATTACCTACAACTATTCCAAATTTCAGGTCAATAGCTTTAATAGTTACTGAAATAATCGAGTGTGACAGACGAACGGATGGACGGAGAAAGTCTCACCATAAGGGTTCCATTTTTACCATTTTAGTATGGAACCCTAAAAATAAACTTAAGGAGCACACAACAGACCCGTTGAACAAGTAGGTCGTTGAAGTTAAACACAGAACCACAGACCTGGTACGTAACTATACTAGTTACAACACAGAACACCATACTCTCTAACGCATTTTTTCCATAGACATATGAATAGAAGATAGAGGTAGAGTCTTTTTCATGAAAGAAGTCCCGCGGCAAAATAATGAACTAAAATTGACAACTGTTTACGAATTACGAGTGCGAGTGAGAGGACAACATTTAATAATGTGACTACAGCGCCGCGTCTGCGGGACTTCTTTCATGAAAAGGACTATACAGATCAGTGATTTTTCCATTATGCATAGACAACGTAACCACCAGTGGACGCTGGACTAAGTCTATGGTGCCATTTGTTACCTACTTCAACTCCTTAGCGAAGAATCATACTGGTCAACAATTAAAATACATGCCGCTAGATTGAAAAAAATCCCTAAAAAAACCCCTGAAAATATAATGCCCCTAAAAAAATCCCATCTGACTTATTTACCCCCTAAATTTAGGGGGAAAACCTCTAAGTTGGGAACCGTGACTTACCACAGATAATGTACTCTTTGTATCTTAAGACAGTGACAGTTTATGTGCAGTCTGGTGCAGTCGGACTCAGAAGTGTCTAACGTACCGCAAAACGGCATATTAGTCATTCAGTCCATTATTGCCGCCAAATTCAAATGGTCAATGTAAAAGCGCAGGATTTTATGTAAAAGATGTAAAATCCAGCCCGCCAAATTCAATTAGACTTTTCTAAAATTTGGAAAAGTTAAGTAGATACCGGACTTATAATACAAAATAGTTTAAAGTTTAGTGCGAAAAAACAATTATTATTTTAATTTTAACTCAGAAACCTAAGCATTCGCTGATAAAGTCGTAACAAAAGCTCTACATTATGCAATATGACGTCGCAGATGTGGGCGATGGGCGTCGATAACATTAATAATAGTTGATCAGTGTCGCTTCACGCTACCCATTTGACTGTCTCAGAATTAAAGGGTGAACATCATTTACGAATCTTTCTTATAAGTACCTAGACTACCTACATCATGGCTTCCTAACATGATAGGCATGTCTAATCATCAGCTCATTAGATCCTTTTTCACAGCTAGCACTTCTACAAGGAAGAACTGATTTCTGATGTAACGGTTTCATGTCAATTATTGTCATCTACGAGTTACGACTACATTATACATATTATCCATTCTCCTCGACTTAGCTGCCTGAAAAAAATGTGTGTCGTAGGTACCTATTTATTTTATTGCATAGGTACTTACCTATAAAGTACTTAATGCTTCTTCTGGGCCATGGAGAGAGCTAATCTCGAAGTATCGTCATATGTAGTAGGTACACGATCTAAAAATAAATTGGTAAATCGGTATATAGCTAGACAAACTGGAGTCAGACATCCCTGATAAATAAGTAACCGAAGTCCGGACGGGGCACATTAATTGTAGGGCAGATGGACGTTACAGAGACAGAGTCAAGCTGAAATAGCGACCCCGCGCCAGGTACAGCAGGCAGCAGCGTTGATAAACACCTAACAAAGTTATAACTGACGGCGTTGAAGGTAGCGCGGAACCGCTAGATCCAAGTGACGCAAAACCTTTCGCAAAACCATGCAGATTAGACCTCCACAAAAGGTCCAAGTTCAGTTGTGGACGTCCAAACTGTAAAAGACAAACGAATGCTTCGCAGAATGAAACCATGCATCATACTTCGTAATTACCCAATAACAATGCAATCGCCAAAGCAAAACCGATAGACCACTCGATTAAATCGAATTGACTAGGTACCTATAACGTAGTGTGTACTGTGTACCTATTTCTAGGCAGGTATCGCAGCGTGACGTTACATCTCAATATTATTGTCGAAGCGGCAAGCCAGTATGAAGCATTGAAGCCAGTCGTGAGCCGTCCGTCGCGGACAACACGCTGCTCGACCGTCCAGTGGCCCGGAAAGTTTACTCGCGCTAGTACTTGACTGAAAATATTCACGTAAAAGTGTGAAATAGGTTTTAAAATGGCGTACTCCTGGGACAACCGGGTGGCGTTCGTTGTGCGGTACCTTTACGGTGAGTGGAAGTTAGGGTCCTTTGGTTTTGTGATTTTTTAACAGATTTCAGTTCAATAAAACGATACTATTCGATAAGTAGCTATGATGCATGCGCTTAAGATTATATTGAATCAGCATGGGCATATGCACATCAAGATAGGTACCTACTTATAGGTATCTACTTAAAGTTAGATATGGGGTTCCAGAAAATTAGTAGGAACAAAGTTATACAGGTGTACCTACACTATTATGGTTTTAACGCATTATGTTTTTAAATGAATTCCACAGAAAGTATTCGTTGGGGGCTGTAACCATTTACAGTTTTTGGTTTGTAACTTCCATGTAAGAAAATACTGCAAGTTTTATTAAAATCGGTTCAGTAGATTTCTAGATATGTCTTGTTACGTAGCTAGTGTAGTGTATAGGTAAAGTTGGTTTATTTTTCAATCGTTTACCAGTACATTATTATCTTGTTATTTAAAAAAACAAACCAATTGTATTTGAGTGGCCATAGCGACACCCAAGGGATGATAGGGATGTCAGAATCCCGCATCCAAAATAATGGCTACAAATAATGGTTGAGTAACCGTATCGCGTAAAGTAGTTTATTATCACTCCCCGTGACATAAACCACTTTCGTATTTTTCCGAAAGTCACGACATTCCATAAAATGTTAAAAGCGGTCCGGTAAATTTTCTTGTGTCGGAATTATTTTTTCTCGAGTCAAATGGGTGGCAGTGATGAACCCTCCGGCTCCTAAAATGACAGGCTCGAGGCTTTGGACCAGTTTGTTGTGGTCAAAACACCCAGGAGAGATCAGTTATCACCACAACAAACGCTGAGGTTGTTTGAGCATTGCGGTCTGTGGACGAGCTGGATAGATTTTAGAAAATGGTCAACGTGCGTCCATATCATGAAGAACTTACAGTTTTTTTTTGTCGCTGGGAAATGCATTTAAATCCCGTACGGATGCTGAGCGGGTCAAACCCGTAGTCTCCTGCCGGGTATGTGGGACTCTCTGACTGAGGAGGCAGTTAGAAATCAGCGGAGCCCCTTGCGTCACAGATGGGGCGCCAAGGAATCACGGAAGCACTTTAACGCAAGTGATAACTTACCTAGATTTAAGCTAACCTATGGTTCATTCCATATCTATATGCTACGAAATTTAAAAATGTACGGGAATGACATATCGGATTGACAAATTGACCACGTGACAATCTGACAATAGCTGTACTTCTCATACATTTCTTGATTTTTTCTACATACTTACTGAGCAATCGACAGATTTCTATGACGCTTTGGCTATGGTAGATACGGTAGATAAGACGAAAATTCTGCTGGCCACGACAGATACGTAGAAATTATTGGGCAGCATTCATAGGAAGCGCTTCCTTGATGCGGTTATGCGATCAATCGCTTATCAAAGTCCACCCGATTTAAACCAAATACAACTTTGACGACCTTCCTGGCTAGGACAGTTGGCACACGTTCGGAATTGAGTAGGAGGTTCCGAGTTCGAGTCCTGGTACGGGCCAGTTCGAAATTTTTTGGCCGCGACTGGTAACCACCCTAGCGGAAAATTAGCGTTCTGGTGCAATGCTGTATATCAACCTTAGGAGTACTTACTTAGATATCTTTTTTGTTAACACTTTTCATAAGATTGTTATTGATTACCTTTGACTGCTTATATAAATAGGTACACAATTGATTATTGAGCCAAGAGATTAGTTCGTAATTAGCAATGCGTGTTAACTGACAAAGATTAACCAATCATACCCTAATGCCAATGTTAAATTTCGTAACATAGAAGAGAACAGAAGCTCCGTGGAGCATTTATGAATTTTAGACATCTCTGGCGCACATGAATGCATTCTGGGAGTAGATATTTACAAGTTTACGAGGTGCTACTCTTCTTGTTTTCCTAGCAAGGTTGTTTTTCGTTTTATAAATTAGGCTCATGTTTGGCCACCTAGACAGGAAGGTCTAGGTAGACTATCTGGCTATGACTTTAATAGATACCCTTCGTAAGCATTAATGCCCTTTGCAACATGCAGTTGCATCTTGCTTGTATTGTTACTTATAGCCATTAGGTATTTTATCAAGTAAAAGTTGATAGTTCCTTGTAATGGAAATAAATAAATAAAATAAATGGAATTTCTTGTGTGTGTCTTTACAGCTAGGTACTAAAGTACCTAGTGAAATATGGCGTATCATCTCCATAATATGATCACCTCTGATTGGTAGACAAGATTGGAAAAAAAATTTTTTCTACAAATTATGGTAACATACAAGGTAAAATAAAAAATTGTGTCAGTCTTTTGTTCATACTTAATTTCAAATCTTAGGTAAATTAGGTAGGCCTATGATACTGAAATCAGAATGCTATATTTCCAAATTAAACTTATTCGACTGTCCTATTTTTAACATTAGCAAATAATAAATAAATAAACCTTGTATCAGTCTGTACTACAATCAGTCTATTATTAGGTCTACCTATTGTCATCCGTGACCGGTGACCGCCAATCCCGGCCAAAATCAATCAATCATTCAAACAGTTCCTATGTCACGACAATCTTGTTCAGTCAACATTAGCAGCATAGTGATGCTGTGATATATTGGCAGAGGAAAATTTGAAACTCGTTAATAGTTTTGTTGCGAAAGGGCTTGTGTCTAGGACGTAGGTCTTGGCATAAGTCTCGCTATTGTTTACTTGCATCAGCCAAGTTTCAAGTCTAGATTACTAATTTGACGGTTGCGACATTTAGATGTGTATTACTTTTAATTGATCCTATCACTAGATTCTAGACATGTCTTTCGATTGAGCCAAATTTTGTTGTTAAGTCCTTATGCCTGAAATAAATTCTCGTATGCGTTCCGCATTTTTGAGCCACGTCTAAAACTTATTAAAGTTCCGCAAAGAAATGCTGAGAACATGCCCTGTTTGATTTTGGACAGAATATGAACCGAAACTGGGGACCAGGCACTCGACAACATTCATGCTCTTCACACAAACAATTTTCAGTTGTGGGAATCGAACCCACGACCTCTGAGGTAGACAGCAGCCTCCTGAGTCAAACGACAAATAGGTAGGCCAAATAGCGTTACCTACCTAGGGTCGTATATAATTGGAACAAAATGCAAAAAAATGTATGTAATTTGACGTTCAGTGTCAAAATAGCGATAGTTCCACAGACCTGTCAACAATATGCAGTGGACTGGCCCCGTCTACAAAATTAGCTTGTATTTTTAATCCGTCAAGTGGCATATAAGATGGCGTCCCCTGGGGTAGTAACTCGAAACAATATGAACATTTGACAGCAAATCTTGGCGCCGCATGTCACGCATGTCTAGGTTAGAATGATGAGTTTGGTTGTCTCTGTGGGTAGTTGGCATACATTTTTTTTAATTTTATTCGATTTCTATACGTCGCGACGTAACGCTACTTGTCACTTGGCTCGAGCAGCACGATCGCTAACGCTACGCCATTCGGTCGTCAACATTCCTTACTGCTAAGTGCTAACAGACACTGCAAGAGTACCTACTTGAACGAACTCCGCAAGAAGAGTCTTACCACCAGGTATATCAATTACTCTATGTACCAGTAAAAAAAATACGTCCCTGTTTGCAGACATCGACAACAACGGCTACCTGGACGCACGCGACTTCCACTGCCTGGCGCTGCGCACGTGCGTGCTGGAGGGCAAGGGCGACTGCAGCGCCGCGCGCCTGCAGAAGTACCAGCACATCATGCTCAGCCTGTGGGAGGAGATCGCGCAGCTGGCGGACTTCGACAAGGTGCCAGACTATGTCGGTTACACCACACATGTACCTACTGCGCTGTCGGTTACACGCTTAGGCTGTGGCGTCGTGGGTAGCGTAGACCCTTCTAGATCTGTCTCTTTATTGGAACTAATCTTCTGCATTTGTTTTCTAAAGGCTGATTTTTCAATCTTCAGACAAACTATCTGCGGAATAAATTTGAAACATATTCCATACAAAATTGTCAAAACGTCATTTTTATTCGTTAGTTAACGATTATTTGGCGATTAAAAAATCGGCCCTTAATAAGAGACATGGGTAAGGTAGCGTAGATTCTTCTAGATCTGTCTCTCTATTGGAACTAATCTTCTGCTTTCTGTTTTCTAAATTGGAGTCGTAGGTAACATTGGGTAGATTCTTCTAGATCTGTCTCTCTATTGGAACTAATCTTCTGTTTTCTGTTTTCTAAATTAGAGTCGTGGGTAACGTAGCGTAGATTCTTCTAGATCTGTCTCTTTATTAGAACATCTTTTGCATTCTGTTTTCTAAATTAGAATCGTGGGTGGGCGCCATGTTGAGCGCCAAGATTTGCAGTCAAAATATGTTCGTGTACCTACTGAGTTTACTTTCCTGGGTGTCGCCATCTTATGCGCCACTTTACAGATTAAAAATAGTCACGCTTATTTTGTAGACGGGCCCATCAATATTGTTTCCTAGATCTGTGGTATTAACTAGAAAATATAGAGAAAACTATCTATTTCTATACTTATTATAAGATGTTATTGTATTTTTCTCGTAGTCGTAGCTGTATGTCTTGCCAATAATTTTAATATAGGCAAATAGACTGTAGAAGAAATCATCATACCTAACACTTTGAGACACTTTACACAATGCATGAATGTTAATTTTATTTGCCTAATTAAATATTAAATTTAAACAAGCACGCAATGCTACAGCGCACGCTTGTCGCTTTATTTTATTTATTAAAAAAAATAGATCTCTCGTCTATGGTCACTTATTTTTTTAGGATGGCATCGTAACGGTCGATGAATTTAAAAAAGCAGTCCAAAACAGCTGTACGGGACGGAAGTACGAGGATTTCCCGCAGGCGCTGAAGGCGTTCATCGAAACCAATTTCCGGATGATTGACATCAACGCAGATGGTATCCTCGGTGTCGAGGAGTTCAGATACGACTGTGTGCAGAGGATGGTAGTGGATGACATCAAAGTTATAGACGATGCTTTCAATACTTTGTTAAATGTGAGTACCTACATAATCTTCTCAATGTTCTGTGGCTTAGAGGATGGTATGAGCATCAATATCTTACAAAGTTTTATCATCTCAGCGCTTAACGGCAAAGGCTAGATGATTTCTCGGTTTCGTGCAGGAATGAAACCACTTTAAAAATCCACGCGAGCAAAATAATGTATAAGCAAAATGTTTTTTTTAACGTGAGAAAACGAGCATGGTGATGTTAAGCGATCACCGCCTTTTACCGACATTTTTAGCACCAGAGAAATTCCAAATGCGTTGCTCTCTTTTTCATGTGCCCCTTGAATTCCACGTTATAGCTATGAGAGAACACTGCTAGCATCTTCCATAGTTCGCGAAATAAGGAAAAGAAAATCTAGCATACCAGATATTTTGTTATCATGTTATCATTCTTTACTCCGGTCTGATTCAGTCATGGCCAAGGTCATTTCAGGCGAATACGCTACGTATAAAAGACCTACGTAACTCGAACTATTACGCGATTCTCGGAATAAGTACCCCGCCGAGCATTTGGCAAACATATTGAGGAATCCATGTCAATGTCGATCCATCGCCGTTGCAATTGAGAGGCATTACGAGTAAATCGTTCGTTGTCGGATATCGAACTTGGACCCAATTAATGGTCATCTAGATATTATATTTTAGCGTTTTTTGGAGGTGGTTTAATGGTTATTCATCATCAAGATATTCCATCAACACCAATCTTAATGAGTGTTCCAAAAAATTCGGCTATAAATGCTTTCAATGCAACCGCAAGAAACTTTCTAGTTTCTAGACGAAGGTAGAAAAAACCAAGAAATGTGTGGTGGAAATACCCACATTATGTCTCAAATAAGTAATAAGTATAACCTACGTTATAACCTCCGTTACCACCGTCCACCAGAGGTAAATGCTGTTTTGCAACTGAACTGCATGACTTTTAAGCCCATGTCTTCTTCTCAACACGTTAGACGAGTAACAAGATCGAGTTTAATGTTAATGTTTACAGATGACGAAACACAGAATCTTGGTTTATGGCATAAAAATGGTAAATGAGAGCCATAAAATGTTAGATTCTACATTCAAAGTTTTATAAAAAAAAGCTATCGAACTTTTCTGGCAGCATTTTGTATACGTAGGAGGGCGTGTAATGTAGTTGATCGGTTACAAAAATGACGGTGACGCCTGACGTGGCGTTACATATCTACTTATTATGCCAGTGGCTCACCTAATCATCAGAGTTTTGGGATCATTCCAGAACTTCTAGACTTCTCACTTCAGATAATTGATCTAGAATCCAGAAATCCTACCTGTTATGATCTCAATTTGTGTTCAATCACAAATCTCAAATCTAGAGTCAATGCGAATTTGTTAGTTTTGAAAGGTTTTTGTGAAAACCTACTCCTGAATTACACTTAGGTAGGCTAACACTTCGACCGTGGCGACGTACCTATAACTGATAAACTCGTTATTATCAGGCTTCACATACTTCACCGAAATATTACAGGGGATTATGCTATGACAAATAGAAAATTTTCTCCACCAAGTTTTCAATTTCCCCAAGATTTTTTTGTCTCGGCCGTTCCCTAAAGCGTTTTGGGGCAAAGTCCCTACTCAAGACTCGGTTTTTGGCCTTTATAGCCCCACTATTTTATGAGCATAATATGTTTGCCTTTAAAAGAATAATTACGAGCTGACCGAGGTGTTTCATTTAGGTACAGGATGCGTTGTAAACACAAAAGATTCTTGAAAATCGAAAAGTTAAAAAGAAAAATTATTTATGTCATTTTTTATTTATTAAGAGACCTCAAAGTTCAGTGGTGGGTAGTGGGTAGTGGGTAGTGGGTAGGTATACGTATGGGATAAGAGATCGGGCAGTTGGTAGACTGCCAACTGGAGCTCGTTGGATTTTTATTATCGTGTTGCATAATTATACTCCTACGTTTAGATCGTGTTTGTTATGGACTTTGTTTATTTATAAACGATTGTAGTACAATTAAATAGATAAGTTCCTTATAGGAAGGCTTTTGTTTTCAAGATTTTATGATCACTTTAGTCGTCAAAGACATCTACTACCCATTTACAACATTCACGATTTCTGGTTACATTACAGTGTGCAGTTTTGACAAATAAGTGCGTGATATCAGCTACGTGATATCTATACGACATAGCATAGAGGTCCAAGAGGCCGCAAACGACTTCAAAAGTGCGGCAGTACATACATACTTTGCCTAAGTTGGCAAAACCCGAGTCGTACACAGCATCCGCACACCATAGAAATTTCAAATTGACACACACTACAAAAAAAAGTTGCAGCACTCACGGAGCTGTCGTTGTTAGGTAGGGACTAGGGCTCTAGTCATAGCGCGAGCGACGACCTATTACTATAAATCTATGCTATAGGAAAACATTGTGCGGAAGCATGCTTGCCTGAAAGTTCTCCAGAGTGTTTTGAATGATGTTTGAGGCTTGCGAAAGCCCAAACCACAGATGGCCAAGCCAGCCTGCTATTGCCAAACCCTTAATTCTGAGAGAAGACGAGCAACACGTTAACAGCTGATATAAATGCTCGTTTTCACCAACATTTTAAAAGTCACCTAAGCCCTTAGGTGACAGTTGTTCTATAAGTGAAAACCGATTGAAAACTGTCACCTAAGGGCTTAGGTGACTCATGTTGGTGAAAACGAGCATTACTGATGCGCCTGGTCTATCAAATACGTCCAATGCGTACCACTGCATTTAACTCGCCATCCTTATGCAACCTAAGTTGTCAAATCTCATTATGCTCAGAAATTTCCCGACTAAGTACAGTGCCTTTTGCACCAAAACGCAGCAATGCTTTCGAATATAATATTGTGTTCACGACGGAATATAATATTGTGATACTTGTGGTAGATATGCATCTGGACTGGCTGTGCAAAAATACATTTGCCACCTAAGTATCCCTATTCCCTACTATACTGTTAATAAAAAGACCAATTCACGATATTCCAGGACGACGACAGGAGAAAAGGCGGCATCGCGCTGTCCAGGTACCAGGAGCTGTTCGCGCAGTTCCTCAGCGACCAGAGCGACGAATGCCCCGCCAAGCTGCTGTTCGGACCTCTGGAGTTATAACTTTGTGAGCTGCACCGGCTCTTGTGAGAGGTGTGACGGCGTGGCCACAGGGGAATCTCTGCAGTTGCAAAAGTCGTGGTGCCACCGGCGACACTTCTGCAATAACCTCAAACATATGAGATATCAAAACTATGGACAGAGATACATTATATTCATATACATTCATTCATTCTTTTGACATTATGAACTTTTGTAGACGGGGCCAATCCACATTGTTTCTCTTAGGTATAACATGTTACGTCGCGTCTCCATCATGTCGGTGTTGCTGCAACGATTTTCCGAGACGACCGCTCGCTGTTGTTAGGACATTTTTAATTCGGTAACAAGACTTTTGAATTCATCAGTATACAAGTCTGTACATCAAGATTCGTGTTCGAGATGAATTCATCAATAAAAATTTAGAGTTAGACATTTACTTAATCACATTTTACGGAGTAGCTCTTATCGAGCTTAGATTCTTCATTCTCCAGACTAAAGGGAAAAATGGATATTTTAAATGAATCCTGTCGACGTACTATTTAAGCTGTTAAATGAGAAAGTCTGAAATTGTTGTTTCCAACATTTTTTTATATTTTGTAAATTAATACCAAATTACCAACCTAGTTCAGAAACCATTGTAACTAGAACGAAAAAAATTACATTTTTTATTAATACCTACTAGAATTATGTGCAAGAGAATATACCGAGAGCGAAAGAGAAAGAAAGTCTTCAAGTGCATCAAGCATTCAGATTATTATATTGTAGTACTTACGATATTTTTAATGTACATTGTAAGGGTAGTCAAGTTAAGATATCAAAGGTTCTATCCATATTTTCCTTTAGTCTATGCCTCAGTCTGGCTTTCTGAGGTCGACTGATGGCTTCGTTGAACTGAATATAATTTATTTATACCTACCTATCTTAAATATTAGTTAGTATAATAATTTATTTACCTTTAATAAGTATTAAGAATCATATTTACGTGTTACCTAAATGCCTAAATTAGGTTTCTTACAGAAGTTTTTTTGTTTTCCTACAAGAATTAAATTGTATGGGTTTAGAATTAAGATTGAGATAAAATCCGACATAGGTTTTGAAAATCGGCGTTATTTCCTCTATTTATAAATCAACACCTCATATCATAGAAAGTTTCGCTAAAAATAGTGTTTCGCCGCATCGACACGATGTAGCATTCAGAAATAGATCATTTAACAAAGATGTGTTCTCTGAAACGCTGTGATATTTCAGGTATTACCTATAAATAAATAATTACCTATCATATAAAATTACTAGTCAATGGATACAATTTAGGAGTCAAAGAAAGGGGAATGTAAATAATTTTTAAATGTTTAAGTCGTTCTATTTATAGTACCTACTACTTACAATAATTTTGTTATACGTCCTTTTTTTAAATTCTTCAATTTTTAGGATTGTTTTAATTTTATTCATCCTCAATTCCTTGTTCATGAGACTAAATACTGAAATAGTCGGCGTAATTTTTCGAAAAATATATCCAAATTTCATTTCAATTTTTCCATGGTTAAATTTTCGGAAAATTACGCAATAGGTATCAACGTTCTTTTCATTAGTGTATATTTTATTCTGGACTGTTAATAATATCTCCTTATAAGTTACCATGTTTTTTATATTAACCAATTTTAAAATAAAAAGATCCTGTTGTACTTACTTGTTTAAGTATCTGCGTTGTTTAGGTGCAAATGCGATGTGCTCAAATAAAGTGTTTGTTTACTTCATTATTGGATTTTGGGTAAATGTGTGACCTACCTAATTTATAAATACTCGAATAAATTACGTTATGTTAATTTAAAGAGATTTTAATTTTTCTAGAGTGTGTATTAATATCTATTTCCAAAATTTGGCAAGCTTTTTTTACTACATTTGTCAGTATTTTGTCGAGAATCAAGGTAGGAGTGGTAGAACCTTGGTTCATTCAGTACATTTATAAGTATGTGGAGTTCTTTAGTCGCGTGGTCTTCTGCATGGGGACTAGTCCCCATGGGGGTACGGGCCTCGAGGCATGTCTCCTTACCCGGGCGATGTGTTGCAGGGGAGCCTTGTTGCTCTTTTAGCCCCGGTAAGGGGCTAAGGCCTCGCCTCTTGGCTGGAGGCCCGTAGGTGGTGGATGTCCGGTATGCCCCGCGCGGTCAGCGATTTCATCGCCGCCCTGCGCGGGGATAGTGGGGTCCGTTTGTGCAAACCCCGCGTCATCGCTTTCGTCTCCCTCATCGCCCGCGCGCAAGCGCTCAGGGGACGGGGAAAGCAGGAGCTCACGAGGCAGCGGACGCCCCGTTGGTGGTCGGTCTTCATGCGGTGCGATGCCGTGGAGGTGCTCGTATGGTCCGTGATCCGCGCGCGCGAACAGACTCCGCGCAAGGGCGCGGACGAACTCCTCCACGGTGGGCGTCCTGGTGTCCCGATGGATGACATAATTTCTGACGTACCTCGGAGCTCCCACGATCAGGCGCGCAGGCACTTGCTCTGCACGACCTGCAGCCGGCGCCTCTGGGTGTGGCTGAACAATATTAATGGGTTTCATTGTTGTCAATAGATGGCGCTGTTTCAATTATAATTATTATCATGTAATCAATTCATCGCCTATGCATTTTACGAAATACATAATTACCTACCAAAGAAATTATTTTAGAGCAGTAGAGCGATGAAGAATACATTTAACTTTCGAATAACCATATGGCACTCACAGATTTTATGGCACTATGCAGTTTTTACACGTTTTTATACAAGGTTCTTGTTAACGGTTACTATTCGAAACTTTATTTGTTTCGTGCTTGCTCTACTTTACCTTCAGACGTTTGGATGAACAATCAACAACCGCACAATGTCAGTTACTATGGGATTTAAAATTCAATAAAAAAAACTCTAGTTTTCAGATCGTTTATTAATAATGCTAGTACACAGTTTGCGAAACGACAATAAAAGCTCAATACACTTTTACTAGAGGTACACAAGGATTAAATTATAATTAGTATCTTCACATAGACGCTAATATAATTTTATTTACAACAACTTTGGAATAGGCCCTTCCGACCATTGCTATAATTTTATCTATTTAACTTCTTGATATCTATTAATTTACTTATTTTTATTTATCGTAAGCGTTACTTACCATTTCATATTATAAAAATACGAACAAATAATTATTTTATTCAAATGAAATCAAATAATTAATTATAATCCAGATTTTATTATAATCAATATTATTAATGTTACTACAGTTATTTAATTTAGAGCAACAAAACTTTTCTTTTAATTTTAAAACAATAATATTTTTAAGATTATGTATGTACCTACCTATAGGTAATTATTAATTTAGTCTAGCAAAGCTAGATTTTCTTTTGCAACAATGCTTTTTGTCAAAATTGACGAAAAAAGGCACAATGCTTTTAATCAAATAAAGTGATTGAGAATTTCCTTTCATTTACTTTTAAGTAAATAAATAATCAAATTTTCCACCCCTACTTAGTTACTAATTTGATTCGAATTTTCTAATTTCCTAGTTCTATAACAGAATTCTGATCAGTAAATATGTCATATTCACTAGTTCAATTATGTGGGAAATAAACATAAATCACAGCATAAAATATTGATCGCTTACTTCAAAGATCTTTAGATGAGGCCATAGCCTTACTCTGTTTTATGATGGAATCATTTTTTTCTTGTTCTGCTCAAAATATCCTGACTCAAAGCAGCAAATAATATAAATTATTATTAATTCCGAACCTAGGAATTACCACAGTAGGTACCTATTTAAATCTTTGAACTGAATCTTGAATTCGCTAAAAAAGGGAAAACGCATTACGAAAAGCCAGTTGAATAAAAATCTGTGGTTGAAAATGCCAGCTGTACTGTAGTGTGCAAATTTTCAGGTAGTTCTTTATTTTATTCTTACAGCACTTTAAATCTTCATACTATTATTTTGTTTTAATTTCTACGGCCGCGCTCAGGAATATGACCCCATTTTAGGAACGTCTCTGAGGACGGCCGTTTGATTATACGGCTCTAAAGATAAATTCTATTCATACGTGAAGCCTACAATAATGATAGAAGTAATTGTTAGTTTCTAAAGTTACCTACACAAAGAGTTGATGATTTTCTCAATACAAATGTAAAGTAAAGAAAAATATTCCTTTTGAATTATTATCTCTGTACATTGATAAAAACTTCAAAAACTTTCGACCTTGGTCCATAGTTCAGATAGTAAGTTATCATTATTTATTAATAAAATCAGTCATTCAGATAGTTAGATGTTAAAAGTATCCCATAATATATGCTATGGTATGGGTATATTCAGAAAATAATATTGTTATAACTAAAAATAAATTTGGAATTATTACTTTTTTGATGAGGTAATCTAAACATTTGCTAGTAATATTTAAAAAGCTAAAACTACATGAATTTAGTAATTAGTAATAAGTAGGTATATTTAGTACACACACTACCAAATGTTGAAGAAAGCTTCAGACAGACCTTTAGGTACGTACTTTTATTCTGGTCTGTCTCGTACATATGAAACTTTCCGCATATCTAATAATTTCATTTCAATAGCAAGTAGCATATAATTTCATATACGTAAATTGGACTATGTCACTATAACAATAAATATATCACACGAATATTCTAACTGCGATAAAAATTCTAGCACAACAAAATTAAGTAAAAGTTCCTATATACCAACATCTGACCCATACGAATTAGCGAAGAAGTTTTTGTAACTTGATGTTATTAAAGTTACAACTTAGTACTTTATTTTATGCGAAGAAAAATAAGAAAATTCTTGTATAAGCTCTATGAGTAGATAAATTCCTATCAGATTTAGCATTACTCGTATCACAAAATCTAGATAGGAATTCGCAGAGATATCTTTTCCCAGCCTAGCTCTACAGTAAGCCATCTTCTGGGAGTTACCTGGCTTCGATTCCTGTGTCCGGTATCAAGCCTAGTATATAACGACGGAATAAAGTTTTTAAAGTATTGTATCGTCCCAATCATGTCGAATTTCGCAATACAGCAATTTTATAGCGCCATCTCTAAAATGTATAATATGTGGTACAGGAATGTTAATTTTTGTCTTTCAAGCTTTTACTGTCACAACTACTAATCTGTTGCGTCAAGAGTAAAGTAAAGTAAAGTAAAAGTAAAGTATGCTTTATTGTACACCAAAACAAAAACAACAGACATATAGCAGACTAGTAGGTCGCGTGAGGGCGCGGGCCACATGTGGCCCGCGTGCCGTCTTCCCCCCTATTTGCCGTCCAACTTTCAGCCTCTTCAACATCCGCCATACATTTTCTATGGTAAAAAAAAATTCCGCCATATTGGATTTTTTTTTCTATCCATCGAATAGACCTTTGGGTCCTGATCAACTCTTGTCAAGAAACCGTTCTTCCATCTTTTATACTTTCCGAGATATCGACGAAATTCGAATGGCGGCCATTTTGAATCCGCCATTTTGAATTTTTTTTCAGCTCACTGCCAATTGCAAGACGTTTCGAATGACATTTGGTCGAGCACCCCCCATCTATCTCCAATACCCTCCCCGTGCTCTTCATCCGTCTCCGAAATCCTCAATCATCAGCTCTCTCCGTATTTTTCCTCCTCATGAATTTTTCCCCTCTATACGACAATGTCCTTCAAAAAAATTTTTTTCATACAAAATTGTTCAGGAGAGGTGATCAATGAGTCAGTGAGTCAGTGTTGAATCAGCACAAGCAGCTATATATATATTAATACAGCATGTACAATAGGCGGCCTTATCGCTAAAATAGCGATCTCTTCCAGGCAACCTTAGTGTAGAGGATATTATAAAAAATTAAAGAAAGCGGAAGGGGTGTACTAATTAAATAAAGTAAATACACATAATATACGTATGTATATATATATAAATGAAAATACAACAGTAAATAAGAGAGGAATAGACGACAGATAAGTGGAATAAAAAGTAAAAATAAATAAACACATCAAATGGAGGATAGATAAAATAGCTTCAATTTTGTTTTAAAAATTGATAGTGATTGAGACTGTTTGATATCCAAGGGGAGAGAATTCCATAGCAGTATAGCGGTAACAGTAAATGAATTAGCATAATAAGAAGAGGAGTGTGTAGGAATTTTCAGGCGTAGTTTATTTTGAGAACGAAGAGAAAAAGAGTGCGTAACACATCGGAACTCGAAACGTTCTTTAAGATAAAGAGGAGTGGAGGGATTGAACAGTATACAGTAAAGAAGATGAAGAATATGAGTATTCCTGCGAAGACGAATCGGGAGCCACTTGAGCTTACGGCGGTACTCGGAGACATGGTCATACTTTCGCAGCCCAAATATGAACCTTATACAAAGATTTTGAAGCCGCTCAAGTTTGTTCAGTTGGTCCTCTGTTAGGTTGAGATAGCAAGTATCAGCGTAATCGAGGATCGGTAGAAGTAGGGACTGAGCCAGCGCAACCTTAGCAGGAATAGGAAGAACATTACGCAATCTTCGGAGAGAGCCGACTACACCAAACATCTTTCTGCTCAGCTCACTCATTTGTGGTATCCAAGTCAGAGATTGGTCAAAAGTAATGCCTAGATTTTTTACTTTGCTGCTGTATGGAATATGAACCCCATCGAACATTATAGGCGGCAGCTGTGCTAATGTTACCCGAGACATTAATTTTGGACTCCCGACAATAATGACCTGAGTCTTCTTTGGATTCACTGTTAGGCCAAATGAGTTACTCCATTTTGAAATTTGTAATAGATTTTCATTTACCAAATCAATAGTGTCAGGCAAATCTTCTACTTTACACTGTGAATAGATCTGTAAATCGTCTGCATACAGGTGGTAGAGAGAAGTAATATGGGAGCAAATAGAATTGATGAAAATGGAAAACAAGAGAGGAGACAACACGCCACCTTGCGGGACGCCGGCCCTGACAACAGACCAATCAGAAGATGAGTCTTGTACTCGTACACGTTGTCGGCGTCCATGCAAGTAACTTTGAAACCAGCTAATTACCTCAGGAGATATGTTAAGAGAACTTAATACAGCGAGTAGAATATCAAAGTCCACAGTATTGAAGGCATTACTAAAATCAAGTAATGTCAGTACCGTAACCTGTTGATTATCCATGCCACGCCGTATGTCATCCGTAATTTTAATTAATGCAGTAGTTGTACTATGACCGGGACGGAAACCAGATTGAAAAGGATGGAGATGGCGCTGTTTATGCTACTGAGCTACCTTTCATCTATTTTTTTTTTATTATTCACTAAATGTGAAAATTAATGAAAAACTGAAAAAAAAGTGATTCATAAAACCAAATTTCCTGTAGTGTTAATAAATAAGACTTCCGGAATGACAGTGCTTCGGAGGAAACGCAAAGCAGAGCATAGTTCGACGACTGTCGACGTCTAGCTGAGTTCACAAAAAAGGATTAAAAAATGTCTACAAGTAGACATTATGCGATGGCTGATGAGATAATTGTGTCTATTGGTACATCGACAACGCTAGTATATAATATTTTATGATGGCTAGGTTGGGCAATCAATATAAAATTAATATCATTGATAGTGATATGTCTTTGATATAAATTGAATACTGACGCCAGTAATAGTATTTTACAGAAAAAGACATTATTGAGGAAAAAATAGAGAAAGCAGATCAGATGTCATGATTTCATGGGACCCATGTCCCATACGGCATGGATACAAATAAAACATAGATGGTAAACCCTACATCGAAATTTTACAGTAAGGAAGTAAAGATATTTTAAAGTCTTTTTTTAATTATTTTCGTCCTGGCCTATAAAAAGATAAATAACGAATAGAATAAACAATTAGAACCCGTACCTACAGTTAATATCGCTAGTTCCATCCTCTTATGCTTTTCGACAGATATGAAAAGACGCGAAGGTAACGTTGCATATTCTGTGAAGCCCAAGAATATACTCCTATAAAATAGGCAGACAGTACAAGTTTCTACTTACCCAAATAAAGTTAAAATAATCGAAATTTCACTAATATTCTATGTATTACACTTCGATTTTCGAGTCCATTTACCTACCACTATATTCAATCAAGTCCATAGTTGCACTTAAACCACTGAGATTTACAATAACAGACTATAATTAATTATTATTATTACATTTCAATAGCAATTACATTATTGTGGCTAATGTTGCCATTTATGTACATCCCTTTTGAACACAAATGCAACGTCATCCACAATAAGCGTTTTAATGATAGATGCAAAGCTGATATTATTTATCTCTAGTTTTCTAATTGAAGAATTTCTTTTCACCTCACATCGACTCATCATTCACTTCAATCTTAGGTAAGTATAATATAAAAAATCTTTTTACAGGACAAAACGAGAACAGAAAAGCATAAACAATTTAAAGCTACGAGTAACATGACAAAAGTTCAACTGTTTTAATGAAGAGTTTATCTTGCGATTGGTAAAACTGGCGAGATGAAGTGTTTTTGGACTTTATACGCTAAACGATCTATACCGTAAGATACGGCAGTACCTTATTAGTTATTAGTTTATTACATTTACTAACATTTATAGATATTTAAAGTAACTACATCGAAATAGATAGTTGTCAGATGTGTATTGTAATTGTAAATCTCAGTGGGCGACCTCAAGAGGCTCCAGTAGGGCGCTACATTTCGTTAGTGATGTCGAGGCCGCTGCCGGAGGCCTGGGGCTCCCCTGGCGCCGAGTCTAGACTGCCGTAGGTGTGGCCGCCTCCCACTCGTCGCCAGCGCCCCCGATGACGGGTTATGCCTATAATGGAAACCTTTAGATATTTCACGCCAGTACAAATGTGTGATTTTTAACTTTTTTTTGCTAAAAAAGCTGTATAAGATTAGATCTTTAAAAAGAGCCTACTTGAAAAAAACAAAAACTAAAATCCGCTTAGCAGTTAGGTACTTTAATACACTTACATTACATTTTTATTCTGTACTGCTTTAAATAGCAGTTAGGTGTACTTATGCTTCTATCATTTTTAAATAAAAATAAAGAATGATTATCATGTTTTTGTCAGTGAGTGCGTGCGGACATGTGTTTTTTTAGGGTTCCGTACCTCAAAGAAAAAAAAGACGTGTGGCACTCGGAGACTGCCGTGGTAAAGCTATTGCATAGCATTTCTTATCAACTTATCGTTAGAAGTTGATAAAAAGTTAAAAGTTGATAAAACCTAAAGAAAATAACCTTAGTGGGGGTTGTTGGGTTATTTTTGTTACGGAATTTTTGGATTCGGTCTCTACGCTCAAGGCCCGCGATAGAAGCTATGCAATAGCTTAAAAAACGGAACCCTGATTATATTATGTATATATATGAATTGTTCTTATAGGTAGTTACTTCACTCCGAATAACTACGTGTACAATATGAGAATGTTTTGTAACTATCATACTACTTTTAGATGTTAATGATATTCTACATACAGTGCTAAGCAATGAATAGGTAGTATGTTTTTCCTTACGTTGTTCTCACTTGCCCTGAGCAGACACTATAAATGATGGAAAAGAAAAAATTACACATTTGTACATTGGACCTTAGATTTTTGTTTTAAAAATAAAAATGTTAAATTACCATACCAATTATTTATAACATGAAATTTTCAGTAATATAAACATTTCGGATGCCATATTAGTCTGCGATTATTTCAATTAATCAAATGCTTTTATTACCCATAGAACCTTTGTTTGCCTTGGACACTTCCAGGCGTCCTTAAATTTAATTATCATGAAATTCCAATTTATGATGTCATGTCAGATATCATCAACCATTGTGACGGATAATAAACAAAGGTATTATTTAATTTACTTGGTGGTCACTAACTATAGTAGTCTCTTTCGGTCACATTACTAGACTGTCACCTGACATATTAGGATTTAATGATAATTAAATTTAATTAACGCATTTTATGACGGTCTTTTGTCACTCAAATAAATAATAATGCTTTAAATGTGTCCAGAATGCCAACAAATCGTTCTACTTTCCAGAAAAACAACAAAAAAAGAGTAATTATACTCTTAATAAACTGAACACTCAAATTTGTTTAACTACAAACGAAAGATGTATAAAATCTGACCTAAGAAGTAAAAAAGAAGACAGTTTTAAGGGGGCCATTTGTATGGAAATTCACGTCGAAAAATTGCTCCCATTCGTCTCACAGCAGGGCCTGGTTAATTTTCCTGAACAGACTTCCTGAATACCTAAATGTCTAATATCAAAAAATAAATATATTTATTTAAATGCCGTTAGTTGCAATATTAGCTGTAATTTGAAATTCGTACAGAGAATTAATGTCTTTAGTTTAATGAATGGAGCATTAGTGTAAGGCTGAATGACTAGTGTCTGTATATCAGTCATTAGCTTATCCTGAGCAAACGAGATAGATCTATAGAATTTTGGATTATTTAAAATTCGAGTAAATCTAGATCCATTGTCATTCATTACATATACCTACTTGTACCATTGTAACATTTACAACGATTTTTATAAGGCATTTGCCGGCCAAATTCAGAATTTATTTGATTTTTCGCGATTTATAAGCTAATACAGCATATTCATAATGGCAGTAAAATTGCAGGGACTGCAATATCATCTTCATGTCTTCACATATTTGTTAAAATAGTTAATTTTTAGGGTTCCGTACCTCAAAGAAAAAAAAACGGAACCCTTATAAAGATCACTTTGTTGTCCGTCTGTCTGTCTGTGTGTCACGACCCTTTATTTAAGTAACTATTAAAGATATCGACATGGAATTTGGAATAGGTGTAGATAATGATGGCCCGCCGTTAGTGCAATCATAAAAAATTGAAAATCTTTTATATTTTTATTTTAAAAGGGGGGTAAACCGGGTCATCGGAATTTTAAAATGAGATAACAATATTGAGTGGGGTATCATATGAAAGGGCGTTATTTGTGTATTCTTAACCGATTTTTATTTATTTTTATGCCCGATAGGTTTTGATTTATTGAGCAAACTGTCGAAAAAATACCGCCCCTTCCCCCCTTATCTTCGAAGTTTACCAATCGAAAATTCTGAAATAATTATGATTAATACGGATCAATGTATATTTTACGGGAAAAATAAAATCAACTCTGTATCTATTATAATTTTTTTGGTATTAGCAATTAACCTCGGCAACCGGGCCTTATGGTTTAACTTTTTTTAATATAGTACAGAACCCTCAGTGCGCGAGCCCGACTCGCCCCTGACCAATTATTTTTTTTAAATATCGCCCAGTATCGAGTTTGATGTTACTCTCAAGATAGTCAATTCTCGCAGTTCGGACTTATTGCTCAGACTGGGCACTTGATTCCAGCAAAGTTACTGTCATTAGATTACAAAATTAGGATAAACAAAATAAACTTTGTATTTGGCGCGCAAAACCCTTAAATTCAGCCTTAAAACGTCATTTAACGAATTATTATTTAAAACCCGCAAGCGTTCATGCAACGGAATGGCAAAACGAGCGGTGCTCATGCCATGCACAGGTGCTATAACTAAAAATAAAACAAAAACAAATTATATTTAAAAAAAAACTCAATTTATTTATTCTCTATCACAATAAAGTCGGTGTTACACAATTACAGTTACCATAACCTTTGGATAATTAATTGAAAGCGTTACCCTCTAATATAATATTAAGTACTAACTTTTAAGTTTATTTTAAGTAGGAGATTCCGAAACTGATTAAAATTGGTACACATTCAAAACTATCACAAAAAAATGGTCTAAAAAATAATACAATCCAAAATAGTATACAATTCTATTGATATTATAATTGAATTTATTCGACTATTATAAAATATTATTATTTTATCAATTGATTTAAATACAAATCTATATAATTAGGAACATAGAGGGCATTCACTAAAACAAAAATCTCAATTATTAATACAAGTATAGGAAATTGATATAAAAACAGCTTAGAAAATTTCCCCCACACTAATTTCAACTATACAAAAAAAACTACAATATTACACAAAACAGGGATTTTATATTTATATTTTGGTTCGCAATATCCTTGGCATTACAGGCGTACCTGCAAAAATAGGCGCCTTTTTATATTTCGCAAATACAAAAAAAAAAAGAAAATAGTGAGAAAATTCACCGACACCTTTTTACAAGTATTAGCTAGGTACCAATTGCCGCCCCATTTTGTTAGTAGCCTAATCCAAAAAAATAATAGTATAAATAAATGTGCAATACGCCTAAATACAGAAAATATATTATACATTTAGCAGCTACAATATAATATATTAGTTTTGTAGCTTGTTTTTACAACCAGGGAGGTACTTACCTTCACTTCCTTTGAATTAGTTATGTGAAATATTTATAGTAGTTTATCAATATTTGAATCACTATAAGTAGCTGATACAACTAGTTTAAAAATAGCCGGGTATTTCATCCTATAAGAAAATATTTGTCCTTTCAACAAAATTTTTCATCTTTTAATACAAATGTGTGCCTTGAAAAATGGTTACGTTAGACCAAAATAAATGCAATAATAAATATTTTTCGTAAGGACTCGAAAAATTTAATATTTTTGAGGCTTTTAACTAACCAGCGGAAACCATAGATTTTGGGATTTAAAAAGGCCTATGTAAATCTTGATAATCTACCTCAATTCAATAACTTTCAACCAAATCGTGTCAGTAACTATTCGCGGAGTACCAAGCATACACACACACATACAAACTTTATATTTCACAATATTAGTGATTCTTTAACTGTTAAGGTTTAAAAAATTGGTTACTACAGTTACAAGTAAATCAGGCGGACAAATAATAAGATTGACTGTCAAAAATAATAAATTGAAATGTACGTCACTGGATGTAAAATACATTGCAATCGCGACACGTTTATTATAATAAGTTAAATATTTCGTATAAATAACTAAACATTTAAATTAAATTAACCTAACAGTGAAGTAACGTTTAAATTCACATAACTGGGGGTAACTGGTTAAGGATTTCATTGAATATTTCATTTGTTGATAATAGTTAATTAATAAATAATTTTAAATTAAAACATCAAACATCGATCACGTACACAGATAATAAATTAAAATAATTATTGTTGATCTATTAATTATGTCACATCAAATTGTGGGATGAAATGAGTTATGACAAAAGGTGTAAAGATAGTAGGAAGAATAGACAATAAAAATGAAACGGAAGGATAATCTTTCCATGAAGTTATGCAATACCTACATCTTATAGTTTTCCCTTTTATTGTTTCATGGGTTTGATATGGATATTGAGTCGAACATAACTGGTGATAGCTTTATTATTCTGTGAAGTCCCTAAGGGTCAATTTATACCGTGGCGGAATAGAATGGAAGAGACTTACATAGCATAATGAACTTTATAGCAATTGCATAAGATACAAACTAAATAGGAACCAAAAAAAGGTCGCACGTCTTCCGGGAAATCCTTACGCATTATATATCAAAATAATTAAGAGAATTATATATTTTGTATATAATACCCTTAACATAAAAGTCTCTTCCATTCCATTCCGCCGCGGTGTAAATTGAACCTAAGTGTTGAAAATGAGTAATGGTAATAGGGTTTAAAAAAATGTGACGTAATTACTAGATCTGCCCTTTACACTTAGAAGCACATACAACAAATAGTTAATTTCTCTATACGCGACTATTAAAATAATAAATTTAAACGATAATCATGCGAATACTCGGTTTGCGTAATAAATTGTGAAATTAAAGCCTTGTGCAGTAAACAACTAGCGTAAATATTCAAAATGCGACCTACCTACTAAATAATAAGCATACTTAAATGTGTAATATAGAAATAGGTGTCCGATATTCGCTAGCTAAGTTTGTGCTTATCCCCATAGACCTACAACGTTTAGAAACGCAATAGCTGCACATTTTTAATGTTCCATACCCAAAAGGTAAAAACGGAGGCCTATTACTAAGACTGCGCTGTCCGTCCGTCCGTCTGTCACATTTCTGAACCGTGATAGCTACTCTTGAAATTTATACAGATGATGTATTTCTGTTTCCGCAGAGCAACAAATACTAGAAAATAGAATAAAGTATATTATATTTAAGGGGCTTTCATACAACAAACGTGATTTTTGTTTTTTTTTTTTTTAATATGGTGGGTAGAAAATAGAGATGATTTGATTGGAATTAGTCTTGATAGTACGGAACCCTCAGTGCGCGAGCCCGACTCGCACTTGTCCAATTTTTTACCGTACATACATTTGCAGCGTAGCCAAAAACTGCTTTTCTAATCGTTATAATGCTATGATTACTCTCCCATACCACGCGCGTTTTTGGTGCTCTTTTTAACCGACTTCAAAAAAGGAGGAAGTTCTCAATTCGTCGGAATCTTTATTTATGTTGCACATAATTTCGAATTTTAAACAAATGACATGACGTCATAATATACGTCACGACACATTATCCATGACAGCGTGCGCCGCAATTGCCCTTGCAGCTTGACAAAAACGTCTTGAAACGGAACTGTAATGTCGTCGACATAAAGGTCAGAGGCCGCCACATTTAACAAATCTCTGTTAAAGTTCGCTCAATCAATTGGGCCTTAGAGTTACATTCTATGAAAACTTTTTAACGAAAAAAAAAATGAATTCGTAATATTATTTTGCAAATTACTTAAATTTTTTTTTAGATAGACGGTGGCGCCCCCATTTTTTCTTCTTTTCAAACTGTACTATATTAGTATGCAAACTGTTTACACTGAGCCGCTTATTTAACAATTACATCTTCCGCCGCTAGCACTTTCCTTATCTGAGCCGACTTTTATTTTAAGTACTCATCCAGAGTTTAAATAAGTAAAAAAGGCATAAGTACGTACGTGCGTGATTCGAGGGATGTACTTACACGCGGATTATATCGATATAGGGTAAACATTAAACAATTAAATTCGAAGAATTAGGAATGACTAATGTCACAGTATACTCTAAAAGTTAAAACCGGAACATGCAAGTCGAACAACATATCCAACAATTAAACTACTAAAATTAGGACACCCCTTCAACCATACAGTGGTTAAAACCGAACCCTCGAAAAGGTATTGCAATCGTTTTAAATAAGCATAATTTCATTTTATAATCTCAAAATTGTCTACAGTTAATATTTTTATCAAACTAATATTATATACTCGAAATATTATCGAAAATATAAATACGCACTTATGAAACGATTGCAAATATCCTTTACATATAAATGCTATTTGATATTAAGGGAGGTTCAAATTTCCACCGATTTAATAATTTTTCTGCGACACCATAAATGTATTTATTTTTTTGGATTAGAAAATACCGTACGTTCCACTTATAAAATTACTGAAACTGACGTGGCATATTATTGTCAGTAATTTTGATAAAACATATACATATAGCATTCGGTAGCAGTGAGATTTTCTAATATTTCAAAATGAAGATGTCGCAGAAATGCTTTATAGTGTTTAGGTTCATGTCGAAAGGAATCTAACAACGGTGCGTTTTAAAACCTCCCAATGTTAAAAAAATATATATCGATAAGTTAGTGTTCGAAACGAGATTGAACATTGCACATCACTATTGCTCCATTCAATTTAAGTAAACAATTGATATTAGATGTTTTTATAATAGCATAGCATATGTTGAAATCTCATTTCTTATAACTTCCTATTTTTGGTAAACATTATGTACAAATATCACCAGTACACCATAAATAGCCCAAAGCATCGTTCTTAATTTTTAATTTAATTATTCAATAGGTTCATTTTTTATTACAAGAAATGAGTTAGCCACTTAACATTGAATGGAAATCGGAAATAGTCTCACTATTTTAGACTATTTGAATAAAAAATATTATAATAAAATAAAATAAACTATTTACAAGTACAGATAATTTGACTGGATTTATTTTTACGCAGATATAAAATTATACTAATTGTATATTATACTTACAAAATTGTATTGTTCTAAAATTATCCCAAAATACTAAGAACTTTTGTATTACAAGAAAGTTTTCGTTATATAAATAAGTTTAGCAAGAATTTCGAAAAGATATTTCGTTTATTTGATTGCCTATTAAATATTTAATTTCTTCTATCTTTAGTTAATTTTGAAAAACATAAGGAGAATGTAATGGATTCTATTCATTCATTCATTATGTTTAGCTGTTTTTCGGTGTTTGTCCATAATCTTTTAACAAAAGAATGAGAAGTCACTCTTATTTTATTTCAATGACTCTTTTGTATTTTGAAAGGGTATAAGCGTCTAGTTGGTCCCATTTAAAGGTGAAAATGTGTGTTGTTCGGGAAAGACGATGAATCTCTTGGTGTTACTACTTTTATTTTAGAAACCAATCCGGTGTAGCTGTATAGCTGTCACCACGTTAAGGGCCTACCAGCGAGGGGTTGCGTTGGTTTAAGAATTGATCGATTTTCATTTGATTTTATAGCATGAAAATCAAGCGACTCTATTTTGTTTTCGTTTGACACGAAACGTACCTAGTATATCAACTTAGGAAGTCTCCAGTGGAATCTCAGAGTAATTTTTTTATGTTTAACAGTATGTTGTTTATAGTAGTAATAGCGAGCAAACGATCGGGCGGATCACCTGATGGTAAGCGATCACCGCCGCCCATGGACATTTGCAGCGCCAGAGGAACTGCAAATGCGTTGCCGGCCTTAAGAAATTTGTTTACCCGCCTTTTGAATTACCCCATTAGTATGTTGTTTATAGTAGTAATAGCGAGCAAAAGATCGGGCGGATCACCTGATGGTAAGCGATCACCGCCGCCCATGGACATTTGCAGCACCAGAGGAACTGCAAATGCATTGCCGGCCTTAAGAAATTTGTTTACCCGCCTTTTGAATTACCCCATATTATAGTTTTGAGGGCAAATCCAGTCAAACTATCCGGCGTAGCGTAGCGTAACGTTGCACACATAACTGGCGTAGCGTGTACAAGTCCAGCCTCGCGGCGCGCTCACGCGAGCGTGGGCGTGGGGTCAAAGTCATAATGCCTGCCATGATTGCTTACTCGGCTCAGCGACGTCTCCGCCACGCGCGCCTCCGTGCCGCGCAGCCGCTGCTTGGCCAGCTTCTGCTTGTTGACTGGCGAGCCTGCAACAACCGTCACGTCACGTCACGTCACGTCGCGTCACCACACCTCACGGCACGTCGGCGTCGCGTCGTCGGAATAGTGATGGTAAATACGCAACACGAGCCCAGAAGTAATAATCAATACTTGTGTGGGAAAATAAATTCCTAAATGCGTTCAAATTAAAAGAAATATTTCTCTTTAAGCTTTTTAAACTGTTGAGGAATTCTCTTGTAAAAGAAAATTTATACATAGATAGTCGTATATATTGAAAGATACTAAAGAAACACTTTCTCAAGAAGAAAATTTCTCAAGAAAAAAGAAGATAATTTCTACTTTGTAACTCAACAATTACACAATTTTTTTATCAATGTTAGTGTTACTCATTTTACTTACTTATGATAAAAATTCCAATTTTCAAAAAAAATATTAATTAATAATTTCAAAAACCTATCCGAAGCTTTTTCTGAGCAACAGTAGATACAATCAATTATTATCATAAAAAATCAAAATAAATTTCCTACTTACGATCTATAAAAGTAGACAATCACAACTAAATATTGTATAAAATCAGCTTCACCGTTGATGTAAGAGTATGACTACTATATTATTATGTTATTTTAGACACGAAAACATAATGGGTAACAAAAAAGCAGCTACATACGGATAAATATAGGCTAAAAAAGCAAAAAGATAATATAATTTGTTAGTACATATAATATTGTGGCCATCACCCAAACTTTATTCTGAATCAATGCTTACCTCAACAATTAGTGCATTAGAATAATTGGTTAGTGTATATAAAATGTGTCACAATATTTACCAACGAAATTTTTACACTAGCATTAAAAAAATCTCAATTTTGATAAAATTTATCATAAAAATCCAGAACACCGAATAAAAAAGAAATGTTCCCAACTTTATATTCTAAAGATATTTGCAAAAGATTCCAAATACAGCACTTAAAATGACTTAAACCGTTAGTTCGTGAAATATTTATACCTATACAAAATAAGGTCCAATATACAAGCGAAAATAAAAAAAATTGGCAAAATAATTCATACAATAGGATAAACTGAAAACTGCAATTAATGTCACATGCAAGTAATATTATGCTAGTTCTTAGGCAAATTCTAAATGCTACGAAATGCCATCCATACTATATAAAACCAAACCGAAATAGTTGTCTGCAAGATGCTATTTTATAGACTGTTTATCTAAGTTCACTTTACAGATAATATTGATGTGTAAGATTTATGAACTACACATTTTAAACTAAAGAAATAATCAAATTAAATGAGAGGTGATAACAGAAAGCTAATGGAAGAAAAAATGTTGTTTCTATGGGGATGTTCATTGTTCAGTATGAAATCTAAGAAAGTGCAAAATAAAAGGCTGTAAAATAAGGAAACTTAAAAAAAATCACGCTATAATTATGAAATCATTCTACAAATATGTATAAGAGTCATGTTTGTCGAATGACATGCGAATTTGTGTCAAAAACTGATAAAGAATACCAGTTTAAAAAGAAGATGCCGTGCAGGAACTTTATTTTTAATTGACAAATATTATATTAAAATCATTACATAAAATTCATTACTTTCAACATTTATTCATTCTTTATGCTTATAAGTGGATAAAAAAGGGTAAACCCTAATGTCATTATAGAATAATAAAACATTTATTTAAAATTTTTGGTCCCTCTACTAGTTCTTTATTGAATTACAACGTTTCTACTAGAATCAAACATCTGTATGGTACTCGTAGTATAATTCTAATTACAGTTTCAAACGCAGCTCTATGAACTGCGAGCATAAACCGTGTTTTGTGTATTTGATTATTATTAAAAACACTAGAAGTTTTGAGTTTGAGTTGTTAGGAATTCTGTAGACTGTTGACAGAAATGTTATCATCATAAATGATTGCTAAGAGTAATCTCTACCCGTGTCATAATTTGGCAAACTTAGTATTAACTCATTAAATCACTTTTGACACTAAATGTGAGTGCGTTTTTGGTATTTTTTTCCCCATCCACCCCTTAAGGGCGATGGGTACCATCCGGGCGCGAAAATTCAAATTTTATTTAGTTTTATTGCTCATAGTGGGCTAATTATACATCAAAGACTGGTGGCAATGAGTTTTGCGGGCACAACATTTATGCATCTACATCTTTTTAATAAAAACTCTGCTCATCAAATCTCATTTTGTTCATATTAGTTCCCGATAGTTCGAAATCTGGGAAACTACAAAAAATTATCTTTCGGGAACCAATATGAGAAAAGTGGGAACTTTCGAGCAAAGTTTCTATTAAAAACATGTAGATGTATAAAAAGTAGGCCCGCAAAATGCATTGCCATAAATCTGCAATGTGTAGTTAGTCTAATATTTGCGAAAAACTAAATAAAATTTGAATTTCGCGGGCTGGTAGGGCCGCAACACCTTAACGGAGTAAAGCACTGGGATGGATGGTCACAATCGACGGTGGTCTCATTACACCTCGTTAGCCCAGAGGCCGGGAAGCTTGCCGCAGCCAATACAATGGGGCGAGGGTCACTCACCGATATAGCTGAGCATCACGGGCAGGAAGATGAGGCCGTGCGCGGCGCCCAGCACCACGATGCCCAGGTACATGCGGAAGTAGAACACCTGGAACGGACGGAACGCCAGGTTAGCAAACCATACAGCCTTCGATGTGGAAACATGTTGCATTCGTACCACCTGGATGACTGGCCATCCACAACAACCCAGTATGCCAGATTCTTCTTTCCGCGCTTCTCTTTAAGAGCCGGTAACACATTTGCAATTCCTCATGGTGCTGCAAATGCCCATGGGTAGTGGTGTAAGCTTAACATGTGTCCGTTTGCTTGAGTTTACTATAAAAAAGTGACCTGGAAGATCTGACTGTTGGCGGTGGCCAGCACTATGATGCCGCCGAACTTGGTGAGCGTGATGCCGGAGAGCACGGACGAGCCCATGGTGCACAGCGAGTGCGAGGCGCGCTCCACGCGCGAGCCGCCGCCCGACACGCTGAACGAGTGCACCAGGTGCGAGCAGAACTGCAGCGCTATATTCACCTGGAAGATCTGACTGTTGGCGGTGGCCAGCACTATGATGCCGCCGAACTTGGTGAGCGTGATGCCGGAGAGCACGGACGAGCCCATGGTGCACAGCGAGTGCGAGGCGCGCTCCACGCGCGAGCCGCCGCCCGACACGCTGAACGAGTGCACCAGGTGCGAGCAGAACTGCAGCGCTATATTCACCTGGAAGATCTGACTGTTGGCGGTGGCCAGCACTATGATGCCGCCGAACTTGGTGAGCGTGATGCCGGAGAGCACGGACGAGCCCATGGTGCACAGCGAGTGCGAGGCGCGCTCCACGCGCGAGCCGCCGCCCGACACGCTGAACGAGTGCACCAGGTGCGAGCAGAACTGCAGCGCTATATTCACCTGGAAGATCTGACTGTTGGCGGTGGCCAGCACTATGATGCCGCCGAACTTGGTGAGCGTGATGCCGGAGAGCACGGACGAGCCCATGGTGCACAGCGAGTGCGAGGCGCGCTCCACGCGCGAGCCGCCGCCCGACACGCTGAACGAGTGCACCAGGTGCGAGCAGAACTCCACGGCGATGCCCACCGCCATCACCTGCGGGGAACACATGAGGATATCATCACTATCCGGTATAATCGGTTCAGAGTTCAGACCTCTGTCTCCAAGTGGGTCGGGGACTCGAATCTTCTTTCGTTACTTTAAAAAAGTTGGACAGCCAGCAGGACACACTCACCAAGTTCACTAACGACACGGCGTTGAGGCTGATGTTCCACCAGTACATGAGGCCGCCGAGATTCACTACGATCATCGTGATCGTGATCACTACCACCTGGAACAGAACAAAAATAACATTCTAATACACAAGTAAACCTGTATCTTATTTTCTCATATCTTAAGACATAGCCCATATTATTTCTAAAACTGAAGCTCAACTCCTGCTTGAGAACCGATTTAGAAGAAAAATTTTATTGAACAACTGTCATCACATGTTGGTAAAGTACTTTCATACCCCTTTACAGACTCTCAACCCGATCCCCGGCCATAGTACAAAAGTGTTGAAAGTAACATCAACAGATGGCACCAGCAGTTGCGGCGTCACAAATGACGAAATACGCTATGCTATAAGGACAGGAAAGATGTGACGTAGCCAAAATTTCTCAAATAATAAATTTCGGTACCGCTGACAGCACATACCGCTGTCGGTCGCTTACAAATACATTAGCGCCATTTTGCAGTTTTGACAAAATAAAAATCGGGTTTCAGGGCGGAGGCTAAAACGGCTACATGCGTGACGTCACTTAGTGCTAATCATTTATATGTTTAATCAATGGGCGTCACTCACCAGCGCGGAGAACAGGTCGAAGCCCATGAGGATGAAGGTGACGATGAAGATGGACAGCACGGAGATGCCCATTGACTTGAGCGTGTCCGGCCACATGGTGAGGTACTGCTCGTAGAACACGTAGAACACGGAGTACGGGAACACGTTGACGGTCACGTTCTTGCCGCCGGCCTGCAGGTTGCGGTTGAGCGTCTCCGAGATGTCCGCGGAGATGGAGCGCGCGGCCCGCAGCGCCGAGTAGTAGTCGTGGCTCGTCTTCAGCACCGAGTGGTATCCTGCAAGTATCATGTAGCGTCTAACCCATAATTCCCATAGATCACCAAGGTAAATTGCATTTTAAATCTGTGCCGAACTGCCACTCACTGATAAATAGAACACTGGTAATAGATAATGCTTGCGCTCGACGCAGACTAACTACGAAACTTACAATTGTAGGATTTTTGAATCTTCACAACGCGCGCGCTTGTCACATATCTGCTCCTTTTTATTTATTATATATCATTGATAATTCCCATATTATTACTAGGAGGATTTCCCTGGCACAGTGGCGCGTGCTCGAGTGCGAGTGGGAGGTCGCGGGTTCGATTCCCGCTACGGGCCACTTTGGAAATTAATAATTTCTAAATTGGCTCAGGTCTGGTCTGGTGGGAGGCTTCGACCATGGCTAGTTACCTTACAGACTCACGGTCAAATAGTTCGCCGAGTCTTCTCGAAATAAGAAAAAACTGTCCACACTCTCAATTTTCTCACTTGGGATTATGAGAGAAACTCCTCACATTCACCTTCTCGGGTGTTCACGAAGGTTCTCGGCGTGAGTCTCAGTCTAAACTTCTTTCAGCCAAGAAGCTGCCGCTGTTCTTGTCGGTAACCAAGCATTTGCTGGAAATTGTAGATGGCGGCGTCACTATATAGATATCATTATAACGTGACACCAGGGACCACAGCAACTTACAACCGCGATCAGGATAAGAAGCAGAAGGGACAAACGCTCACCCTGGTAATAAGTGGCGCCGACGAGTTTCTCCGAGCCGTTCATTTTGTAGGTGACGGCGTGCCCGTAGGCCGCGTGGCCGCCCTTGGCGCACGACGTGCCGGGGTTGTCCTGCAGGAAGAACGGCACGTAGTGCTTGAAGTCCGCCGCGCTCGGCCGCTGCTCCACGCCCGTCAGCTCGATGCCGCACTTCTCACACGGCGGCACAGCTGAGTATAAATACATCAGTTTATTAGTATTCTTCTCAGCAAATCTATGCGATACCCATATCATGGGAGGGAACAAAAAATACCTAGGGCGCCATTTTGAGTCGCCCGCCATTTTGTGTCGTCGGCCATTTTGGGCCGGCCGCCATTTCTTTTGTAATTAATTTAGTTTAGTAGTTAAAATGTTGTTAATAAATTGTTATCCAAACTAAATCGGTATGTACTCTTATACTGTATTGGTCCGAATTGAAAAATTCTTTTTTGTGTTGGATAATAAGAATAAATAATAATAGACCATTAATCCAGGCTTTATAGCTGTATAACGCACCAATAGAAGCGGAGAATCGATGAAAGATGTTGGGAAAATAGGAAAAAATTGAAACTTTTGGAGAGCTTCCGTTGCGTGCGTTGCGTAAATTTATGCAAAATTCATGCATGACGGGATTGTTCTCCTTTAAAAATTATTAAAAAAGTTCGCGACACCATTGGTCGAAGACGACTTTGAAGATTAACTCATTATAACGGGATTTGTGGAACATTTCCCGCATTCGTGCGGGAAGCCAACAGCTAGTTTTAGGCTACACAAACTCACCGTAGTTGTTGGGGCAGAAGGATTCGTTGGCGGTGAACTTCTTGCAGCAGTCCGGCGAGCCGGCCCAGTCGAAAAAGTCGTCCAGCCACGCGTTGGGCGGCTGCGCGATGTACGACACGTTGGGCGTGCGGTACGCTGCCAATAACAACCAACACGTACGATATATTATATTCATACGCATATCAGTAAGCTATATTATATTAATCACAGAATAAATCTACTTTACAAGTTTCAACAGTATAGTCCTTACAGTTTCGGAAAAAATGGGCTGTGACATACGGACGGACAGACATGACGAATCTATAAGGGGTTTGCCTTTACACGACTGCCCAAAAAAGGAGTGTTGTTTTCAGGGTAAATGTAAATGTATATACCTATGTGAGTTTCTATATTCCACCATAACTACCGAAGGGCTCAACAGATTTGGACACATGGGTAATCGATAGAATCCTTACATCGTTCCGAGTAACTGTATTTTTTTTGGAAAAAGTCGTTTTACCACAAGGCAGTCGTGTTTTTTAATTTTTAAATTATTAACTTGTTTTCCATTTGTCTACGGAACCCTAAATATATCCTCTCAAGCCGGAACCCGACTGCATTATTTGTTATTCGTTATACGCCTTATGTGGCCGCATACGACCAAGTGTGGGCGGTTCATTCGTCTATATTTGCTTTATTAGCACGAATAACGCATAAGCGCGAATATTATCCGTCATCTTGTCGGTTTTTAGCACACTAATTCAAAGGACACACGATTGGCAATATTTGGCACATAGCACCAAGTGTGGATAGCATGTTTGTTGTTTGCTCACATAAACACATATTTGGACAAATACAGCGTAGCCGCATAACGAATAACGCAGTCTGGGGGCCTACCACAGTGACATAAAGTAAAATATTATTGTAATATTGTTTTAAAATATCCATACTGAAATTGTATGAAAATGTCAAAAAATATTACAATAATATTGCTTTAAGTCACGGTGGTAGGCCCCCTGGTTCCGGCATCACTTACCAGAGTACAGCTGCATAGCCAAGCTGTCGTTCCTGCAGAAGCGGGTCCCGCAGATCATGTTCTGCACGTCGCGGTCCGAGTAGTCCAGCTCGTCCGTCACCACGAAGTATACCGGCGGCCCGATGTTCAGGTAGCGGTTCAGGTGCTGGAAGTACTTCAGCTGGAAGCTGTCCTGCGGCATCGACAGCTCCTGGTCCAGCCCGATCTCTATGTGCGGCGCCACCTGGAACCGTAACGTTGTGCTGGACTATCTTACAGAAATAAAAAAAATGTCAAGTGCGAGTCGGACTCGCGCACCGAGGGTTCCTACCAAAGATTACTAGGGATAACTATCAAAGAAGTAAAACGTTGAAAGAATCACTTGAATTTATGACTATAAATAATTTACTGTTCAAAATTTCAGGTCGCCGCTCTCGCGCGCGTCGCCCGCCTTGCTGCCCGACACGCAGCAGAAGGAAGTGAGTACTCACAGCGACGGAGGAGCAGAGCCACGCGAAGAAGATGATCATGACGGAGGCGCGCACCTCGCGCTTCATGAGGAATGGCACGTACACGTAGCGGAACAGGTTGTACAGCGCGCCGTCGCCGCTCTCGCGCGCGTCGCCCGCCTTGCTGCCCGATAGGCAGCAGAACACGTCGTACCTGACCATCGATTAAGCATATTAATCGATCAGCACCACTGATATGTATCTCTGGATTCATAATTCTATACGTTTGACAGTTCATTTTTTTTGCCGATTTGAAGCGCCTCCCCCGAGCGTCCGCGGTACTAAAGTGACATTTGTTGGAAGTGGACCGTCGTTTTGAATGTCATTTGATTTTAGTTCCATAGACGCTCACGCCAGGTTACGCAACAATCAGCGCCAAAATGGCGAAAATCAAGTGTCTTCAATTTTACTTTGACAGTCAGCTATCCAGAGTATATTCTATATAAACTCTATGGAGATCAGTTGATCAGCACTTACTGACGTCACGCAATTGACATCAATACATATAATCTACTCTAAACAGGGCGAAAAAATGTCGCCAGTTTATCGGTGTCATTAGTACCAACAGTATAAGGCCACGCGGTAGTTCGCTCAGCGGCCACATATAGTATTTTGACTGTTGGCGCTACTGTTTGCTTGTATGAAAAAGGTTTATGTAAATCGTTCGGATGCCCATATCTTGAGGTTAGTAATCAGTGCGTCACACATACATTTTTAGTCTCCGCCCTGAAGCCGGATTTTTTAATTTGTCAAAACTTTAAAATGGGCCATTTTACAGTTTTGACAAATTAAAAAATCCGTAATGTATGGAACCGACAACCGTATGTGCTGTCAGTGGTACCGAAATATACGACGCGTGACGCCATATTTGAGAAATTTTGGGCTTCAACATACACATCTTTCCCGACCTTATTTATAGCGTATCGTATTTCGTCATTGTACCAGACACGTTGTCTCGTTTTAGTAACACGACAAACAGGTCACGACAATATCACGCTGCCCGTGTTGAAATGAACTGAGGAAACAAGACATCGCCTGTACAGAGGGCCTTTTTTTCGTTGAGAAATGTTTTAAGCATCCTCCCCCCTTCCCGAAGCCATCAATTTATTGCCCTGCGTGCATATTTCGTAATTCTGTAGTGGTAAGATCTCAACCACGTGAACAGACAGCGATCAACTATTATAAAATTAAAATAAAATTGTACATTTGATCGATATATGTTTTAGGGCTGATATGCACGATATACTATTCTCTGAGGAATAAATTTGAAACATATGCCATACAAAATCTGTCAAAACGTCATATTTATTCCTTAGTTAACGTTTATCTGGCGATTGAAAAATCGGGCCGCGCGGCGATAAAATACTCGATTGTAAGTCGCGTTCTCGGCGTCTGTGGGACAAGTACCTAAAGAAATTTGATTGTCAGTTGTCACTGTATCGTTGTCAGGCATTGATATATAAACTAAGAATACAGCGCTAAAAAGTGTCCGAATGAATGCCAAAACGCGAAAACAATTCCAATCGCGCTTAAGCAAAATGAGGCTATATAATAATGGTTTAAGACATAAATTCCAATGTTGTTGTTTATAAAAATATACATGTACCCTCGATTATATAGGTTTTCGCGGGACACTTTTTTCGTGAATTTTGTATTTCACCCGGGGTCTATAGATTTATATGCCAATGTTGTCAGGTCAACAAAACGAGGTGCTAATTATTACCTGTTGTCTGTCTGGCGACGCGTGTCCAGGGCGAGAAGCGCTACGAAGCATGTGACCTACAATTACAAAAAAAAATTCAAATGCCGATCGAGCATCAAGATCCACTTAGTATCACTGAGTTGCTCAGACAGTACAGTAGTAGAAGTAGTAACATGAAGTAGTAGAAGTATAGATATTTCAATTCACGTAGACGCGTCCCACTCTGTCAAAATCGCTCATGTTTCATTCGATTTGTATGGAGTTTGACAGAGTGGGGCGCGGTATCGTGGATTTAAGTATCTATAGTGACATAAGTAGTACACATAGTGACATGAAGTAGTAGAAGTAGTCAGATGAAGTAGTAGTAGTCACATAAAGTAGTAGAAGTATGTCACATAAACTAATAGAAATAGTCACATGAAGTAGTAGTAGAAGTAGTCACATAAAGTAGTAGAAGTATAAGTCACATAAAGTAGTAGAAGTCACATGAAGTACAAGTAGTCACATGAAGTAGTAGTAGTCACATGAAGTAGTAGTAGTCACATGAAGTAGTAGAAGTAGTTACATAAAGTAGTAGAAGTAGTCACATGAAGTAGAAGTAGTCACATGAAGTAGAAGTAGTCACATGAAGTAGAAGTAGTCACATGAAGTACAAGTAGTCACATGAAGTAGTAGTAGTCACACGAAGTAGTCGTAGTCACATGAAGTAGTAGAAGTAGTCACATAAAGTAACAGAAGTAAAATGCTCGTTTTCACCAACACTTTAAGAAACGCCTAAGCCGATAGGTGACAGTTTTCACTTACAAAAACGTCACGTAAGGGCTTAGGAGTTAGGTATCTCTTAAAATGTTGGTGAAAACGAGCATATGTCACATAAAGTACAAGTAATCACCTGCAGCAGGAAGTCGACCAATAGAGCAGCGCCGGCGTAGAGCGCGAACGCGCGCACGGCCGGCATGTCGCTGAGCGCGCCGAGGAAGAAGCAAACAGACTCCGACACCGACGTGAGGAACATGGACGGGCCCACTTGACCCAACCTGCGGGTATGAAACAAGTAAATAATAATTCACTCAAAACATTCTCTGAGTGGCAGCTGTAGCAATATACTCGTATCTTAACGACCGCTCATTTTTTTTTTGATGCTATACAAGTTAGTACTTGACGGCGATCTCACCTGATGGTAAGTAATGATGCAGTCGAAGATGTTAGCGTACTAACTTGGAAGGGGTAAGTCACCCCAACGGTTTCTACACAGCATCATACCGGAACGCTAAATCGCTTGGCGGTACGTCTTTGCTGGTAGGGTGGTAACTAGCCACGGCCAAAGCTTCCCACCAGACCAGACCTGAGCCAATTTAGAAATTATAAAATTCCAAAGTGGCCCGTGGCGGGAATCGAACCCGCGACCTCCCACTCGAATCCGAGCGTGCGTCCCCTGCGCCACGGAGGTCGTCATTCTATAGTTTATGTAGAAAAAAAAACAATAATTGTTTATGGTTAGCGATCAACCAATCAGCTAGTCTGTCACTGTTCGCCGGCAGCGCTGCCACATCGTTAAAGCCAATCGCATCACCCGCCCCGCGTCCCGCAGACCATCAGGAGGGTCAATTTTATAGCGGTTTACCTATAAAGCCAATGTCACATCCGACTATTCAAGGTGCCGCGAGCGACAATTTTTTTATAATCTGTGCATGGACAATAAAATCGTTAACGCCTGTCAAAATTGCATCTTGGCTACCATTCAGCAACTTTCGTGATAGAAACTTTTTTTTAATTGTTCGCATACATTTTTGAATTTTGTACCATTTCTATACGTCGTGACCACTGATCTCCATAGAGTATATAGAATATACTCTGGATAGCTGACTGTCAACGTAAAATTGAAGACACTTGATTGTCGCCATTTAGGCGCCGATTGTTGCGTAACCTAGCGTGAGCGTCTATGGAACTAAAATCAAATGACATTCAAAACGACGGTCCACTACCAACAAATGTCAATTTAGTACCGTGGACGCTCGGCGGAGGCGCTACAAATCGGCACAAAAAATGAACTGTCAAACGTATGGAATCATGAATCCAGATATACAGTGCGATTTAGCGGTGCAGAGGGCAATAGGGAAATTTCCCTCCAGGCAGGTGTTGTGCCTGGGGACCGCTTGTGATCCGAGCGTGTGACGTCAGAAGTTGTATTTATAGAACTCTCGTCGAATGCTCCGTCAGCGTGTGCTATTGCGTGAGTTACGCCATCTGTCGTCAGCTATCGAAGACCGCTATCGAAGACCGCTACAATCACTCCCCTCTGAGACTGTTAAGTCGTGTGTCGTCGTGGTGCATCTGGTGCGTGTCAACAGCGTGCAGCATCGTGGAAGTGCGTCAGCGATACCGGGTTGACTTGGGTGGACTGCGTGCCGGCGAGGTGTGAGTGACCTTCGAACCGGGAGTCCGTTGTAGATGCGGCGGCGCGCGATCAGTGAGTCGATCGGCGGTGAAGGACGTGTCGCGGCGACCAGTGAGTCGGTCGGCGAAGACTGGGAGTCTGATGCGAGGAATGAGGCTTGCGGTTGCTTCTTCGATGTTGTAGCGGTTGACGTGGTTCTTGCGGTTGCGGTTGTTGCAGTTGCGGTTTCGTTGTTTTTGTTGCGTGTTCTTCAGTAGATGTGTGCCCTCTGGTGGTGAATGGTGAGATCACGTCGGGGTCACCACTTTAGCGGTGCAGAGGGCAATAGGGAAATTTCCCTCCAGGCAGGTGTTGTGCCTGGGGACCGCTTGTGATCCGAGCGTGTGACGTCAGAAGTTGTATTTATAGAACTCTCGTCGAATGCTCCGTCAGCGTGTGCTATTGCGTGAGTTACGCCATCTGTCGTCAGCTATCGAAGACCGCTACAGCGACAAGGCTATTTTGACGCGTGGCCAAAGTCTGAACTAACGCCGCTATCTTGTGCTACTGTTTGATAGTTCGCTCTGTCAGTATATCACTATTGTATGTTATGATATTTTTGCTTACTATTAACTATTTTAAACTAAAATTGAAGTAAATTTGAGGAGATTTTATTTTATGGCTGCCTTTGTTTTGCAACAGCGCCCTCCTTCAAGTGCCAAAAGAGCCTTGTCGTACTGTACATATCAGTGGTCGTGACGCAACGCTATTTGTCACTTGGCTCATGCAGAGCAACGGTAGTCGGTAGTCAAACAAGGCGACTCACGTCCTGCCGATGTGCTGCGCGATGGTCTCGTCCGGGCGGCGCGGGTCGCGCTGCGCGGTCTGCACGAGGATGAAGATGTTGTCCACGCCCACGGCCAGCACCAGGAACGGGATCACCTCCACGATGATGAGCGTGGCCGCCACGCCGCAGTACCCGAATATGCCCACCGAGCACAGCACCGAGGCCAGCACTATCGTTACTCCTGCAGAGGAAACGTAGGACTAAGTGTTTGTAATCTATGGGGTCATATAAAAATGAAAATGTTTTTTAAATTTTTTATGATTGTGTAGCGGTCTTCGATAGCTGACGATAGATGGCGTAACCAGCGCAATAGCACACGCTGACGGAGCATTCGACGAGCGTTCTATAAATACAACTTCTGACGCCACACGCTCGGATCACAAGCGGTCCCCACTCCGCAGGCACAACACCTGCCTGGAGGGAAATTTCCCTATTGCCCTCTGCATCGCTAAAATTGAAATGACGTTAAGCTTCTATTACCTATAACTATTCTGAATTTAAGTTCGATAACAACGAGTGTGACAGACCAGAGTAAGGGTAACATTTTTACCATTATGGTTCCATACCAAAATACTGTAATGCTTACAGCCACATTTCATAAAATACAACTTTTCTTATTTTGTTCCATATTAATAAACGTGCTATATTTTTCATGGAAGTACACGCGTTAATTTCTCTGTAACGTTGCCTGACTTACCCTGACCAGCAGCAAAGCGACACCGCGGGGTTATTAACCCTGCGCTCCAATGAATTTTGTTACACAGAGTATAGCGGCAAATTAGAGACATCAATTTATTTTGTGTTTTGAACTAGTACAAGATTTGACCTCGAATTAAATTAAAGTAATATATAATTTCGAAAAGTAGTTTTAAATATAACCACAGAACCATCCGAGAGCTTTGTGGTATTTTTATATAGTCTGTAGTAGTACTGACAATAAAATCACCCATTGATTTCTTTTTTTCTTAAATTCATTATACGTATAGCATGTCGGCAATAACTATCCAACACCGTCATCGCCATACGTATAAAACAGACATACAGTACGCGCGGCGAAAGTTTGGCTTTGACCGTTATTGCGCAGAAAACAGAAATTGGGTATCAACGGGCAATTTAGCGGGGTGTAGGCGCACGCGGTGCTCTGATTGGCGCTGATTGATTGACGCGGTGATCTGATTGGCTGATGGCACGCGCGTGACAGTACCCATGCGCAGTAATCCCCTCCACCCGAAGGTCAAAGCCAAACTCTCGCCGCGCGTACTGTACAAAAATCTAGACAGTACTTCACTCACCTCCCAATCCGAGGGTGACTTTGCTGTCAATAAGCAGCCTCGAGCACGTGGTGAACCTTCCCAGCGATATGGCGATGTACGCGAACATGATGAAGTAGGACACCAGGATCGTATACACGTCAGACTTTGACTCGCGGTTTAGCTCGTCTTCGATCGATCTCTCTGACGTGTACGCGATGTCCATGTACGCTGGCATCCCATTTTCCGTGTAGTTCTTCATGAACCTGATGAACTCTTCCTCCCATTCTAGAGCGGGTTTTAGCTGCAATCAAAGTTTGTAAAAGTATTGAAGGCTATGAAACAACTGATCTCTATCTCTGGTTTGCTAACTGTCAATGTAAAAATGAAGACACTTGATTTTCGCCATTTTGGCGTTGATTGTTGTGTAACCTAGCGTGAGCGTCTATGGAACTAAAATAAAATGACATCGAAACGACGGTTCACTACCAACAAATGTCAATTTAGTACCGTGGACGTTCGGGGGTGGCACTTCAAATCGGCACAAATAAGAACTGTCAGATGTATAGAATGATCAATCCAGAGATAGAAATCAGTGTACGAAACGCATACTTAATAAATTCTTTCACTCCTTCTTGGACCAGCACAACTGTAATAAAGACGTATTTGGTGCCAAGAAGACTGTAATTCACCTCCATGCATTTCGGTATATAATACAGATGAGAAAGAAAAATGAGGAGGCTAAATTCTAAGTAAAAGGATTGAAACGCAGGACAGGTCAAGAGATACAGAATTTGAAAGCGAGGAAGATTTGAAGGAGGAGTGAAAGGAAGAGAGAGGAAAAGAAGAATAAAAACAGCGACTTTACTGACTTGTTTCGACCCCTCAAACCGAAATGAGAGAGGAAATGAAAAGGAAATTGGTCTACTGATGGAGAATTCGTGTTACCTTCTCTTTATCGTGCCTGTTGTTGACGAGGATCGTGATGATGAGCGCCGTGGCCTTGTGGAAGCGGCTGGCCTTGCTGAGAGGCTCGCCGGGCGCCAGGAAGCCGCCCAGCGCCACGCCCGGTAGCACGGGCCCGCCCCACACCGACAGACACAGGTACGGATTCCTGGACACAGGTTATTATGCTCCTTGAATAAAGTGTACAGAACTCAATATAGTACCGAGAGACCTACAAATACCATTTTTTCCAATCTTTAATGTAGGTCGTCGCCTGTAGCTGTACCTGTTACTTAACTAGCAATGTTTTAAATCCAGGGGGGCAATAATTGCGATAAATGTAATTATCGCTAATGTAATCGTAAACTATATCGGCTCGCTGATTGGCCGCAACAGTAGCATAAATTTATGCTTGCCCATCAGGTGGCAGAATTTATTTACGATACAATTACAATCATGGTCAATACGTTTCTCTTACACAACCTAGGGGGCAATTCAGTTGAGATGAAAATTCCCCTACAACGTTAGTTTAAATGAAAATACATAGATAGCTTTGTGACGTCATTCTGAATCCAAAATGGCGGACGGTCAAAGATGGCGGAGTATTTTTCTGCGCTTGTTTAGTTTGGTACTGCTGCAATGACAACGCCACTCACTGCGAGCACTTGATGATCTGCTCGAGGTACTGGTTGTCGTCCAGCGAGTCGAGGACGTTGTCGGGGTCGTTCTCCCACCAGCCCCACACGGACTGCACGGCGCACTGCTCGGCCGTCACGGGCCCCGTGAAGGGCGACGACAGCGGCGCGAAGCAGATGTCCTCGATGCGGGTGTTGTTGCCCAATGCTGTAACAACAAAGATTCATATAAACGCCACTAATATCGGTGAGGTATGTCTGGTAATTCGTTGCGCAGCTAAAGGAATCAATAAGTGAGGCAAAGACGCGAGTACCTCGAATATTCGCGCACGAGAGTCTTATCTGGTAGTCTTACCAGATAAGACTCTATCTTCTCTCTAGGTAAGTCTGGGAGGATATTTGGTAATTCGTTGCGCAGCTAATGGCATCAATGAGCAAGGCAAAGACGCGAGTACCTCGGATGTTCCCGCACGAGAGTCTTATCTAGTAAGTCTGGGAGGATATCTGGTAATTTGTTGCGCTTGCGCAGCTAAAGGCGTCAATGAGTAAGGCAAAGACGCGAGTACCTCGGATGTTCTCTCACGAGAGTCTTATCTGGTGAGTCTGGGAGGATCAAATCCTCCCAGACTCACCTAGACTCTATCTTAGACCTAAGACTCTATCTTCTCTCTAGGTAAGTCTGGGAGGATATTTGGTAATTCGTTGCGCAGCTAAAGGCATCAATGAGTAAGGCAAAGACGCGAGTACCTCGGATATTCTCGCACGAGAGTCTTATCTGGTAAGTCTGGGAGGATATCTGGTAATTCGTTGCGCAGCTAAAGGCATCAATGAGTAAGGCAAAGACGCGAGTACCTCGGATATTCTCGCACGAGTCTTATCCGGTAAGTCTGTGAGGATATCTGGTAATTCGTTGCGCAGCTAAAGGCATCAATGAGTAAGGCAAAGACGCGAGTAACTCGGATATTCTCGCACGATTCTTATCTGGTAAGTCTGGGAGGATATCTGGTAATTCGTTGCGCAGCTGAAGGCATCAAATAGTAAGGCAAAGACGCGAGTATCTCGGATATTCTCGCACGAAGGTCTTATCTGGTAAGTCTGGAAGGATATCTGGTAATTCGTTGCGCAGCTAAAGGCATCAATGAGTAAGGCAAAGACGCGAGTATCTCGGTTATTCTCGCACGAGTCTTATCCGGTAAGTCTGTGAGGATATCTGGTAATTCGTTGCGCAGTTAAAGGCATCAATGAGTAAGGCAAAGACGCGAGTACCTCGGATGTTCACGCACGAGAGCCTTATCTGGTAAGTCTGGGAGGATATCTGGTAATTCGTTGCGCAGCTAAAGGCATCAATGAGTAAGGCAAAGACGCGAGTACCTCGGATGTTCACGCACGAGAGCCTTATCTGGTAAGTCTGGGAGGATATCTGGTAATTCGTTGCGCAGCTAAAGGCATCAGTGAGTAAGGCAAAAGACGCGAGTACCTCGAATATTCTCGCACGAGAGTTCCAAAACATTATACGCATTGGAAGGGCAGATATATTATGCCACTCGTTTTATTGTCTTTTCTGTACCTATCGAAATAACACAGTTCAAATGACATGAAGAAATAGCAATGAAAAGTTTTTCATTATTCTTTTTTACTCACCCATAATCTTATTCTGCAAGTCGAGCACCTCCAGAAGGAAGGTGGAGTTGAAGACGGGTCCAAACTCCCAGACGGAGCCGTCTTCCGCGGTGAACTCCAGGTTTGGCAGCCCCTTGGAGCTGATGATCAACATCTCTGTCCTGTCAACATCAACCACAATATGAAAATTCTGACCATGGGCACGCCAGTGTGAATTTCGGCATTTCTTTGATGTTGTGGAAAGTATGGATTTTAAAAATTTGTACGTTAATCAAGCGTTAATCTATCTCCATATCCAGTCAAAGCGTTGAGACCTTGTGGCGTAAGGAGGAGTCACAAATATAAACACAGGCATACAAACTATTATTAGTTTCTTTTACTTTTACAACAAGTTCATAGATGAGCACAACTTACAATCTCGAAAGACTGATTATTATGAGCCCTTGACTCGCCTGATACAACCCGACATACGAGTATAACCTTACGCGAAACGACCAAGCCCAAAAAATCTTTAGCTAATGCGCTCGATGTTAACATTACAGCCGGGTTCTTACCTGTAGAAGGGTTCGAAGTGCGAGTCGAAGTACTCGCGTTCGACGCGCGACCTGGAGTTGGGAGACGCCCACAGCTCCACGGGGTTGGTCGTCACTATCATGAACTTGACGCCGAAGCCCAGGCCGACCACCAGGCACATTCCTGAAAACGCAATTGAATAATTAATTTCAACATCAGAAGTGGGATCATCATCACCCTACGGAAATCCACTGTCACGCTGTAGCCTAGCACTTCACGCTCGCCGAGTGAAGGCGAGCCGCGGTGAGCTTGAGTGTGAAGGAGGTCCACTCGGGTAAACTCGGGCACTCGCGCTTCGCCTCGTCGCCGTTTGGGTTGTTGTCAGTATTTCAAGCAAAGATCTAAGTCTCGAATGGCGAGCGCGAGCGCTCCTTCTACACTCTGGTGTGGTAATAAGTAATTCAGTGTTCATTATTATAAATGTTGGGTACACACTGTAAACTTTGAATCTTATAACTGAATGCGGACGCAACGACATAACAAAATGCAACACGATGAGTGGTCCAAAGAGACCATGCTGTAGTTTTTGGAGTGCTACCAAAGATAATCAATTATTTAGGACCCGAAAAACCCGTCCCCGATGTTCTCGGGCTGTTCGGCCGACGGGTTCGTGGCCATATTCAAATTATTTTCACTCACCAAGGAACAGTACCAGCCATGGTCGCGACGCCATCGCCGTGCCCCACCACTGGAAGAAGTCTTCGAGCTTGCTCTCAGTCTCGGCGCCCAGCTTCTCGAAGAACGTGCCGTCCTCGATGTTCTCGGGCTGTTCGGCCGACGGGTTCGTGGCCATATTCAAATTCTTTTCACTCACCAAGGAACAGTACCAGCCATGGTCGCGACGCCATCGCCGTGCCCCACCACTGGAAGAAGACCTCGAGCTTGCTCTCAGTCTCGGCGCCCAGCTTCTCGAAGAACGTGCCGTCCTCGATGTTCTCGGGCTGTTCGGCCGACGGGTTCGTGGCCATATTCAAATTCTTTTCACTCACCAAGGAACAGTACCAGCCATGGTCGCGACGCCATCGCCGTGCCCCACCACTGGAAGAAGTCTTCGAGCTTGCTCTCAGTCTCGGCGCCCAGCTTCTCGAAGAACGTGCCGTCCTCGATGTTCTCGGGCTGTTCGGCCGACGGGTTCGTGGCCATTTCTTGATTGTTTTCTGATACGACACCTTACATACATAACATCATTATTTTAGTAATTAGTACATTAAATATTCTCTCGCCAATCTTTTTTACAAACTTGTTCGAAACGGCTGGACCGATTATTATTAAATTTTAAGTGTATGAGCAGTAGGTCTGAGAGCAGGTTGTTATCTATTTTTTATATCTCTAATAATATCAAAAGAACGTTTGCCGGATCAGCCTTTCATTTTTGGAGTTAATAATGCAGAATAGATCCAGTCAGATTTATTATAATTGTAAGTAAAAATTAAGAACAATTGGGCAGGTCTCCTCACACAATCCCTCTGAAAAACGTATTGATACGATATGGTCGGACTTCAGGAATTGGTACAAATTACGTCGAAAGACTTCATGACATAGATAGGTAAATACGAGTAGAAGACAAGCTAGTAAAACATGCTTGCAATTTAAGTATAACATAATATTATGTATTAATTTTAAAAGACAGTACTTATTGCGACAAGATGACATCAAAAGGGCAAGGAATAACATAGCCACTACTTCTAGAAGATAAAATAGTACATGACAAAGATAGCTATGAACGTTCCAGATACAAAAAAGTAGTACGTACATACACCACATCACATTAGTGTAAAATGTTATCGATACAATTAGATGACAAGAAAAAATATACACTTGAATTGTGAATACAGTGTGCATACAAAACAAAATAATTAACACACAAAGACATCTTGCGTCTTGCGAAAAAAAGAGCAAAGCGTTTATTAATATTTATTATTAACTTCAAAACTATGTGTCCATATATGTTTATTTGATATTTTACTCTTTAAAAGATGAATTTAACGGCGTAGAAGCCGTATTTAAGCGATATTTAGTGAAGTTTAGTTTAAAAACTGTAAAGACAATTACTTTTAAATTTATACGTCATGTATTTTGGGTCTTTAATCTAAAATCGTTGAGAAGCAGAAACACGATTAGATAAAATTTTCTCGATAGAAAGTTCTCCCAAAAGTTGTTTTTTTTAGTTTTTCTTCTTTTTTTCCGAAACTACAATGGATGTAATTGTAATTTTTGTTTTAATGTGTAGGTAATAATAATATCTAAAAACGTTGAGAAACAGATTTTTAATAGCTAGCTTAGTTTTAGAGAAATTAGGTAAAAGGTTATATTCTTCCGCGACGCTGCATGTCGCACCCATCAACGTATTCGTGAGAATGACAAAGACAAAAATAAATTCAATAAATCCCCTTAAGTCGCGGCCGGTGAGTCTAGCGCTGAACGAAAAGTAGAGGGGATAGTTGCGCATGAGTGCTGTCGCGCGGGGGACGGAATATGACTGGAGAAGCAATACAACACGCAGGCCACTTCCCCATGATGCCTTATTTTCGACTTCTGTGCACAGATTTTACTTCTGTGCCGCGATTCGCGTAATGCTTATAATGAACAGAAAAACTATATTATTGCATTTAGGTATGTTATGGGTATAGAAAAAGACAAGACTTATACTAACACATATTTATCTGACACCACTGATTTATTTTATTTCTCGATTCACTTCAATCAGTTTGTGACGTTACTTGAATCGTTCGCAATAACGGTCACCACTTGACATTCATGCTTGATATATTAGATAGAAGCAGGTGTTATTTTGCGGAAATCCATGATACTATGATACCTATCAATGAAGCAAAGAAGTAATGAGCCACAAGCACATTCAACATGATATATATACATACTGGATCGATGGCTGTGCAGCGGACTGGTCTCGGGCCCGCCGCCGCGCCGCAGCTCGGCCGCGCGCGCCCACCCATCTGTCCCCACACCCACTGTTAGTACCGTGACCACTACCCCCCTTTCCCCACCCGACCACGCACAGACAGACTTCACGACAACCATTGTATGAAACCATTTTGGGGTTCACTTCTTAAGAGTCTTCTGACCCACGGTGTCTCCCATACAAACGTAACACCAAAATCATTTGTAATTCGTGCAATTTTCGATCATGTTGTGGTGTTATTCGGGTTCATATAGTAATAATCTATGCTCCTGGCCATATTTGGTTCCGAAATACTTTTGTTAAACGAAAATGTAAACGAATTTAGTTTTGCTTATTTTTATGTCAAAGAGGACATGTTTTCTACTTATTTGTTTTGTAATAAAAACAACACTATCTCACGTTGCATTAGTTCAGGAGCACAGTTTTTATTGTCCAGCTAAAGAAATTATAAGCCTAGATATATAACCTTACAATCGCTGTAAAGTCTGTCTGTGTTTATTATAAATGCAAAATTAATAAGTCTATTGTTTCTAAATATAATAAATAGTTAATTAAAGGAAAAAGATTGTCATCGCAAACAAAACGTGTAATTATAAAATTATGTGCGTGTGTTTGTATGTGTGTCACATATCAAGCCAGTTGTGTGTGTGTGTGTACGCACTACGTAAAAAATCTTGATAACAACAGTGGGCCGCATCGTTTTGGCTCGGTTACTAAACTGAAGTCAATGCAATATTTAAAAGATACAAGTCCGGAAAGCCTCAAAAAATAATTTCATCAGTAGCTTTGTTATGCTTAATGCCTTGATGCCTATCTTTTTCCTTTAATAATATTTATGCAAGCTTTGTTATGCTTAATGCCTTGATGCCTATCTTTTTCCTTTAATAATATTTATGCAATATCTACATTCTACGTAGTTCATTCAAATTGCCAAAGACTGTAAGGACTGATTAAAAAAAATTTAAGCATACTTGCTTTAATTTTTTTTTTAATTCTAATGCATGAACTATGATAGTAAAATTATTATTAATGCTTATTAACTAAGTAAGTTAAGTTAAAAAATATTGGAAACTTTGAACCTTCACCGAATTGTTAGTGACCCTTAAATCTATGTACATGACGTATAGGTGTTAAAAATACGATTTATTCCCCACCTCTAATTCAGGCGATATTTTTTATTATCCTAATTTTTATTATCCTAACAGCCACATTTATGTTTGCTGGTCGTAATAATTGCAATAAATACAGGAATATACAACTTGTGTAAGATGTATCACACCAGATATTTAAATAACTGGATCATGCCAGACTTTACGAGTAACATATTAGATTTGCGGTCAAACTTTGTAGCGTAGGTTATGGGCCAAGAAACCCTTCTGCCTTCTTCTTTCCCCGGCAGTCATTGAGCCTGACGACAACGTGTAAAAGAAATCCTGAAGAAATGCTTTACAAATGACTAAAATATTCAATAATAGGAAAAGGACTATTCCTTCCATACAATTGGTGTTTATTCGCTCGCCTATATGATAGCCCTATAATCGCAATAATCGCCCTACTCTTAGCCAGGTAACTATGCTCCCCCCAGGATATTACTCATCCTAGCTAATAGACTCCCTACTTTAAACCGCCAAAGATCACATCTTTGATTAGTAAATTTACAACAGCAATCTTTCAATCATTGTCTTCTTGACAGGCGATTTCGAGGGCTGGCTTTGATTGATTATGGTGCAGCCACAGTTTTTGAAAAGGATACTGGTAACGATTCGGTTTTAGAGAGTCTAAATTTAACGCCTCGAAAAATAAATTTAGCGAGAATATGAAAAAGTATTTTCCTCATTAAAACATTTTATGCGTGTCAAGTATTATTTCGGACTTCTTTTACACCTTGGATTTCGGACTCTGATACACCTTGGATATAGGATCAGTGCACTGATTCAGAGTATTTGAAATGCTAGGAGAGCAGACCTTAGAGTGTAAAAATGGAACCCTTACTTAATATTGCTATTATGCATCGGTTTCAAACGAAAATCCTAAAATGTATATGCGCGGAATCACTTGACCAATTCCGCGATCATTTAGCGATAACTTTCATACATTTTTAAATTTCATTCCATTTTCATCTTTTAGTATACAGTGTGAGTCTTCATAATGTGCACATATTGAAATGAGGGAAACTATACTTAATTTTATCGACGGAAAACGTATTTAAAAAAATCTAAAAAAAATTAAAATATTTTTTTTTGAATTTTTAAAATTTTTGTTCCCTACTATGACCCTTGTGTAAACAAAACGGTTACACCGTTTGTTTTGCTTACACATAATAAACATGCAATTTTTACCAGTAAGTAGCTAATACGATGAGGAATAATTTAAAGTAATAAAAAAGGTACACAATGCGGGTGTTTTATTGAGAAATTTTACGATTATTGTAAAAATTGGTAAAAAAAAAAAACAGAAATTTCGTTAAAAACATGTTTATTTTCCTTTGAGGGTATTTTTTTTGTCCACAATTTTCATTTCATGAGGACGGCCCATTACTTCTAATTATTAATAAGTTTGACTCATCGTGATAGATCATTTAGTTTAAAAGTTACACCGTTTTGTTTACACAAGGGTCATAGTAGGGAACAAAATTTTTAAAAATTCAAAAAAAAAATTAATTTCTTTTTTAGATTTTTTTAAATACGTTTTCCGTCGATAAAATTAAGCATAGTTTCCTTCATTTCAATATGTGCACATTATGAAGACTCACACTGTATTGCAGTAAGGCATGTGGCTAGAGCTGCTCTTGGCAACATTGTTCAGAAGGAGTAGGTGAATGGCGGCTCACCGACGACGTTCTCCCTGGCGTTGCAGCAGTACACGCCGCTCAGGAACAGCGTGGTGAAGATGACGAACACGATGGCCATCACCACGGCGTACCCGTCCGCGCCGTGGAAGCTGAACGGGCGCGGCGGCGGCGGCGCGGGCGCGGGCGCCGGGCACGCCGCGTCGCAGTCCAGGCACGAGCAGCCCGGCTGGCCCTGGGGACGGAACGAGCACGTCATTCACAGTCCGACAAGGCTCTCTTGGCACTTGAATGACATTGTCACAGGGTCGACAATCTTAGAACAATACACCGGGTTCATACATGTAGTAACAAGTATAATATAAAAAGTACTCTATGCATTGTCAGGAGGGTAGTTGTAGAACAAATGTAGAACAAAGGCAGCCAGCGAATAAAATTTTCTCAATTTCAGTTAATAATAAGCCAAAACAACGCAAAATAATTGCAACCTATACCGAGAGATTTATCATACAGTGTCAAAAGGTAGCGACGTAAGTTCCGATTTTGACCACGCACCAAGATAGCCTTGTCGCAATGTTCTATACTCTACTAGCAAACTGTTAGGTATTATTTAGGGCGACGAACGCCGGTCTACGCCTGCATTCTTCTATCACGTGGCAAAAACTAAGATACACACGTCTGACTGATAAAGTCATAACAAATTTCACATTTAGTGACCATCGCATGAGGTCGAAACGATTTTTGAGATCGTATAGGTTCGAGTTTAGGGTGAGGCAAGGTGCCCTAACCTCAACTAAACTCTTCAACCTTTACATCAATGAACTGACAGTAGACAGATAACTGAGCAGTACGTATCTGTTGTCATATTGACGGAGTCTGTTCAAATAATATGAGTTACGCAGATGACATGGTGTGCATAAGCTGTGCCATGTTAATGTCTGTGGTGTCTGTGGTTTGAGCAAGTTTGAGAATTACATAGTGATGATCTCATTTATAACGTCAAGAACAGCCAGTGTATGGTTTTTAAAGACAAAGGGAAATCCACGTCCATCTTCTCTTCCGACAATGAAATGATATAGATAGTTGATTCAGAAGGGCACCACCTCTTTGTTAGCTATAATATCAAAGATCGAAGACTCGACTCACCGGTAGACCAACGCTGCACGGTCTAGTCTTGGGGTTGAAAGGCGTGAACCCGTCGCTGGGCGCATCGCCGCTGATGTAGTTGATCTGGAAGGGCACTTGCGGCACGTCCGCGTCGCCCATGAAGTCGAACCAGCGCTTCGGAGTGCAGGTGTACGCCTGTCCGCACAATATGTCCAACGCTAGCTGGTTTGTAGCGGGCGATTGTACCTGGAAAAACATTATAAAGCTCAGCGTCAAAAAATGTGGACACATAACTACATACTAATAACAATAAAGATCCGAGATTTTCCACAGGCGCGGGACAAATAGTGCACAAGTGTACACAAACAAAGATGCACTCTCTATTCCATCTATCTCTTAAGCAGGCGCTGGAACGATGTCTTAACGTTCTCTCCGAGGCACTAAACACTCCCATCCAATAACATTCCTGAATATTAAGGACTAAGAATTTCCTGAAATAAAAATCCAATACTAAATTTTATTGGCTCGAGCCGGGAATCGGACCAAGGATCTTGTTGATCTGCAGACGAACATGCTCACCGCTAGAGCAAAAAGGCAGTTACTAATAATGGCGCTATAAACAGCATAAGTATGTCAAATAAAATGATTTAACAAATGTATGTAGAGATACACTGTGACTTATATGCATTGCGGACTGTATGAACAAGTTACACTGTGACCTATAAATATATCGGATTTTTTAAAATATTTCTTAGGCAAACATACAGCTTAATATTTGTATTAAAATGTTTATTGTTGTTTTTATATAAAATGTTTGACAAATAATAATAAGGACGGTAAACTTACACTCTTGCAAGATTCGAATGTGGTGTTCATGTACGTGGCGCCGAGGTGATAGTCAATCTCCACGACCATGTTGTGAGTGGCTGCGAAATTAAAAAGAATTGTCTGTCGTCAAGCATCATATAAATCGCACTAAAGCAGTACTGTTTTGACATATCTATTACGAAAATATTAAAAAATAACTGCAGCATTACTGCTATAGGAGGTGGCGGTAAGGTCCCTGATCTCACAAATGAGACAGATCAGTTATAGCCTTATGGCGGTTCCCAATATTCGATCTATCCATGCTTTGTCTTACTAGAGATAGAAATTTGACGTAACTTTTATGGACCTTACGTCAAATTTCTATCTCTAGTAAGGCGAACCACGGATAGATCGAATATTGGGAACCGCCATTAGACATATGACATTCAGTCACAGGAACCTGTCGATCGCTCAAATGGACCGAAATTCCAATGTATGAGAATGACAGTTGTTTGCGGTAAATCATGTGACCGTGATAGGGGCTACAGAAGTCGTTCTCCGATCACACAAAGGGTCCAGATTTTCAAGCGATTCGGACTCTTCAATGTTCTCTACTAGCTCAAAAGAAAAGATTTCTGTGGGACACCCCAGATAATAGCTGGATCGACGAAGCGTGTAAAGATCGAGTCGGTAGATCTATGAGCGATTATAAATTACTACCGTTTGTTTTCCTGAGTTAAACGCATTTTATCATTTTGACCTGTAGTTTGTCTGTATAAGGTACTTCAGTCTAATTTTCAAAATTATCAAACTATGGAAAGGTTTAAACATTAAGTAATTTATAATCCGACACTGTCCTGTAAAACGTTTGTCGGTTAACCCACAGGCCACTGTATTGTGAGAGTTCTTTAGAATTCATTCAGTATAATTCCAGTGATTACTCCCCCTGTACAAACGAGTAACCTGGTAAAATACACTCACAATTAAACGGGGCAACAGTCTTGGGGCTCAGGAAGCGGCTGTGGTCAGGCGCGCACGTCATGCCACAGATGTGCTTGAGGAAGTTATCCACGCAGGACGGACAGCGCGCCAGGAAGTTCAGCGGCACCTGGATGCCAGCGTTGAGGTTCTCCAGCTGGCCCTGGTCGCAGCACGAGACTCCCCCCGCCGCGATGTCCGGGCAATATTTCTGGAGGATCTCCTACAGAAAAAGAAATGACCAAGTGGAATAGACATAAATACAGGACTGATTAATTTGTTTTGCTATTATCCGCTACTTGAAAGGATTCTGTATGGTGCAATATGCAGGAACACCATCCACATGACTCTACGATTTCGCATTGTGAAGTCAACATCTCCTGAGGATGTCCCGGTGTCGGGACGAAACGTGCGTCGAAGAAAGTGATAGAAAATTGTGTGTGGTGTTTCATGTGGATGGTGTTCCTGCATATTGCACCATACAGAATCCTTTCAAGTAGCGGATAATAGCAAAACAAATTAATCAGTCTTGCTAATTATGGATTTCCGCAAAATAACGCCTGCTTCCATTCAATATTTAGACATAAATACATTTAAATAAGTCAAGTGCGAGTCGGGCACTAAAGGTATCCGTACCATCAAGAGTAAAGTATATTTCCATTAAATTAAACACCCCTACCCACTAAATCAAAAACGAGCATAAAAATTATGTTTATTGTATGGGAGCAAACCCTAATTTTATATTTTGTGCTTATAATAAATAATTATTTATTTGATTATAATCAAAGGCAATTAACCAAAAGGTTATCAAACCAATAAAACTTTTACAAGCGTAATAAATAAGTATGCAAGTGAGTTTGTTTGTTTATCATCTCGCATAGCGATATAGGGCAACGGATCGACTTGCATTGATGAAGACCTGGGGCCTAGATGTTTCTAGATATAAGAGTGACAAAGATGACCCATACATTTTGCCCTAGGACTATGGTAAATAAAACTCAAAATCCATAAGCTAGTGAATGACGTAACTTACTCGTAATTATTATGATTTCAGTTGAAAAAAAGATATGGCAATTTTATACATAATTTTTGTTCATAAAATACATTCGCCACTAATTCGTATTTAAATACAGGAAATGTTTAAACTCAAGGCCAATCGTTTTAGTAGTATGTAAATCGTTTCTACTTGACTATTTTTTTTAAATATGTAATTGTCCAAAAAACATTAATATTATCCGCCATCAAATGAATCTTTAACAGATAGAATGTATTTATGTAAACCTTGACCTGGCGACGGTTATTTGTTGTTATTTGCAACAATGTGTTAAAGAAAAATTATAAATACTATATCGCCGAAATAGACATATCATAAATTCATTCAGAAACAGACGATTTCACTGGATTTGGCCATCAGGGGAATTATGAACTCAGTGATCCTAAATCTAAATTAAAGCCCATTGATAATAATAGTCAAGATAGGCCCATCCGAACATTTTACGTAAAACTTCTTCATGCAAGAAAATGTAGAGCCATGTGTCGAAACTCCTGCGAAATACTGCGTAGGCTTACAGCTTACTACTGACGCCGGAGGGGGTTTTGCTCCCATAAACTAGCGACATTTTTACGCGCGGTCCGCCCCGTCTAGAGTATAAGTCAATGTTAAAGCCACCTTTTTTTTTGTGTGTACTACATAAATGAGTGAAACAAAGAGGTATAACAGCTAAAAACAAGCCAATATTGATAAAAAAAATTATGCGCCAAGTACAACCTTGGTGACTTTCAATTTTTGATAGCCACTGAGTTAGCAAATAGGATTCGACTGTGCAACAGAGTGAAGGCAGCAGCAATATGTAACGCACCAATGTCAATGCCTTTAGCCATGTGGAATTTTTCAATACGCTTAAAAGATGGCAATGTAACGAAATTCAAAAATGTATGAAAATGTTCTCTTAAATTGGTCACTCCACAGATCTAGGAAACAATATGGATGGGATAAGCGTGATTATTTTTAATATGTAAAGTGGCGCATAAGATGGCGTCACCTAGAGTAGTAAACTCAGTACACGAAAATTTGACAGCAAATCTTGGCGCTCAACATGGCGTCGCATGTCACGCAAAGCTAGGCTAGAATGAATGAATGAAAGGGCGCCTCCTTAGTTCTCTTATCTCTATGCTCCGCGCATTCATTTTTAGAATTTTGAAAGCGGTACATAAAATTAAAAAAAAAAAACAAATGGATGGCTGCTGTAGAACTTCGTGGAGCAGGCGGCGCTATCTCGGATTTGAGCGGGGCGTTCCAAGCTTGAATTCTTGGTTTAAATTTACCTTTTCCAAGTTAGTTCAATACCATTGTCGGCTGCAACGTTATTTACCACTGGTCGAGATTGCAATCAAGTAATATTTTGTACTACTCGTAAGTACTAGCTGGTATAAAAAATATAAACGGATCTAATATCAAGATGTATCAATGTACTTTACTCGTAGCTTAATAGCCATTGTCATATCAGCGACAAAGTTGCATTGCCTGGTTACTGTGCATCTCACTGATAGTTGTGTTTTATTGTATGCACATTACACATAACTTTGATGCGATGACATTATAATTATACAGTGGCGTGATCGAAATGACCAATAGTAGATGACCGCTGAATCTCATTTCTAAACGCATATCAAGTTTAATAATTGATGATCGAAATGCATGCCGATATAATTGAAACGTTAAACGGAACGCAAGCCGGACGAAAAGTTCAATGGAGGAGCACATGCCTCGTACGGCGTCTCGTCTTCAATTAATTTCGGTTAAGTGGACACATTGCCATCAATTACAGAGTCATTCGCGTCGTTACTAAGCCGGGAACAATCTGGAAGCGTCTCTACTCTCTACTTATATGGTTTGTAGCGGGACTTCACCACTGCATTGCTGCTTTGGAAAGACAAAGTTCAAAATTACAGTTACATAAGATTTGAACAGTGATGTTAAGTACAGGTAGTAAAGTGATCATGATGCCATTTAAATTATTAAAACAAAATCCATCTGTTCCCCCTTTTTGTCCCACGGGCACTACTATTCTCAGCTATTAGCTGACTATACGATGAGCTCTGTCATTTACAATGGTACTTCAAACTTCAATCCCCTCGTTCCTGTTTTGACCCCAAGGAGGTAAGGTTAACTTCAGCGTTGGCAAGCTGCTCCTTATAACCTTAATATATAATTAAAGAGCCACATGATGATGATGATGATGATGATTAATGGCTACTTTAATAGCAGAACCGTTTATAGTAACTGGTCATGAAATTATGATAATCTGGTAATTACTTATGAAAGACAGCGAACATAGATAGAGAACATGAGGACAAGGATCGAGAATAAACGCCTTGAGAGTCAAGAAAGCGCAAGGAAACGCTAACAGCACAAAAAATAACGGAGTCATAGCAATTCAGTCTTATAAGGACCAAATTGAACACGGGGATGTAAGTGGATGTTTATCATTGGAATCCCATGCGAACATTGAAGAAGTTCATTTTTCTTTACAGCAGCGAGAGAATTTTTGAACAAAACGAAGGAAGAAAACGTAGATGATGCCGATGCTGGGGCAGTAAGGACATTAACAGGCAAATAATAATCACAATGCGCGATGAAATAATGATAATTAAGTATGAATAAACGTTAGAAACACTTTAAAAAATAATTAGGGACAAACACATGTTAATCACTGAACCTGCTTTTATCAGTGAAAAAATAAAATGACTCATGAATAAAATAGGTATGTATTTACAATCCATCCAACCAATACTCTCTGGAATATTTTATTAATATCGTTGACGAACCAGAGTCAACGACATAGCTCAAGCATCGCGAAGCTGCAGTAGTAATAGGCGGGGCATAGAGCTCGTAGATCCGGATGGACGTTGGGGATCTAAAGTCTTGGAATGGCGCACGCGAAATGGATGATGACATTAAGAGAATTGCAGTAACTCACTGGATACAAGCGATGCATGATCGTGCAGGTTGTAAAATCTGCTGAAACGTACGACAATAATGATCCGACATACGAAAAGACATACAGAGAGAAAATATATGTCCATCTATCATAGATGTCATAAAAGCTTTGGTCCACAATACTCATATTTATTTCATATTGGTTCCCGATAGCTCCAATTTTAGGAAACTGCTGGTTATAATCTTTCGGGAACCAATATGGGAATTTATGAGCAAAGTTTTTATCGAAAAAACTCATTGTTATAAGCCTAAGATGTATATTAATTAAGCCTACTATTTGCTAAATACAATTCGAATTTCGCGGGCTATTTGGCCCGAAACCTCTCAACTAAAAGCCTGCTGGGCCAATAGATGCTATAATGTTTGAGTGGTTGCTACACACGTACAAAATTATTTATCGAATAGCTCTAGAGTGGTGCTTGGGGCTTTTATGTATCACACAATTCCATTGAAACGCTGTTATCGCTAGGATTTACCAAAGGATACCGCTTTGGCGGTGACTGCATCATCGCCGACGTAAAGCGACTACAGCCGCAGTAATTGCATTTTAAACTTAACTGCGTTGGAGTGAAGCTCTAAATTCCTCTGTGGAAGCATGTGTACGTTGGCACTTAGCAGTGATCCCGCAAAACGTTTCAGCGAGTTGAAATTATAAACAAGGCACGCACACAGGAAGGAAACGTGACTGTGATTAATTCATCAAATGTGATAGCATAGTATTATTTACAACTGGCGACTGCTACGCCCCTTTCTAGTCTATCAGATTCTTGTTCATCCGAAGATTTTAGGTACCTACCTATTTCAACCTTTATTTTTGTCACCAATTTTGTTGATTTGCCTTTACTGACTGAGCTAAGCACCGCAAAGGAATTTTGATATCAATAATCGTTATTTGTAAGTAAACGGCTCACACATTAATTCAGAGCCTTGACACAAAAATATCGAAAATTCCGTCGTCTACAAGAAGTCAAACTCATAACGCTTTAAATCTTAATTGAGTAAACGTAAATGTATTTTTTTTACTTGTAACCAGCTTTTTTTTTACCACCAGCTGCAATTCACTTGTTTCTTTACTCATTATTTATTGTTAGTCCTACGAGTACATAAACTTGGGTTTACCGTATATTTTGTAGGTTACTATAAAAATTAAAAAAGAAACGGATGTTACCACAGATTAGAGAAGTACCTACCTAAGTTAACATTGTACAGGATGTACGTTTGAAATGAACTATATCACAACTAGGTATTATAGTCGTAGTAACAATAGGCATATAAGTTTTGACTCTGATTGTGCAATGTATCTACTGCCTAAGTGCCTTGCCTACCGCATAGTCTAACTGTAAGAATATATGACACCGCAAACTTTCTACATCGACATGCGCCTGGTACGATTTCTAACTCCACAAGAAAATAATAGTCATCTTAGGTTAGTTCCGACTGGAATTGGCCCTGACTAGTTTGCCAAGAAACATATCCTCACAAAATTGGCGTAGGTCAAGCCAAATAGAAAAAAACATCCGAGCAATGCATCCGAGTATAAAATACCAAGTAATTAATAACAAGGATGTATATTGTAGGTACTAATTGAATAAGTAATAAGGCTTTGATGACGTAGTAGTAATTAACAATAACTTAAATGATAAATCATATTATATTGAGCAAGTATAAAATGACGAATGACGCGAGTAAGGTCTGTGATACAGTCATGAACAGTTTATGAGTCAGCTGCCAGATTAGTTACAGTGCGTACATAATTTTGTAAACGAGAATCCGATGTCCAAATTCCATGATCATACCATGTCATAATTAGCTTGAATTGTGACGTATTAAATCCACCGGAACAGAAATATTAATTTCGTCACCTTCAAACTGAGAATAACAATTTGGGATAAAGGATGAATGTAATTTGCGGAAGTCCATGATACTTAATAAACCACGTAATAATGATTTCGCTAATACTTATTTATCAAGCACAGACATTAAGTAATATTTAACGGAATAAAATTCGTACAGCATCAGCAAAATCAATAGCGTAAAAATCCCAAGTGTAAAAGATCATTGTATCGATTTCTGTACTTATTCATAGATAAGTCGAGTAAAATAAGTGCCCTAACGTAAAAAATCCAAAGCTAAATGTTTTATATATCACAGTTTCGTTTCCCTCTTAAAAATATCCACCCTTCGCCACTAATAAACATGACAAACAATATTATAATCATCAAACATTTTTGTGAGAAAGGTGAATCAGAGCCGCCGCCAGACGCCAGCTCTACAACTCACTCTCTCACTCACAAGCTCTATAACTTTGCTGCAAGGCTGCAAAGCGGCCACAATTTATGGCAAAAACCACTTCCTACAACCCCTTATTATTCATAAATAACCCCATTACATCAAGTGCAGGTCAAGTCCCCAGCGCTGAGAGGCTCCGTTTGACGTCACAATCGCATGCATTCGCTAAATATAGCGGATAAGTAACCTCGCACGCTGACCCAGTTAGAGAGCTGTAAACTTAAACCATCCTTGGGGGATTGAGGAAGGTTCAGCCCATCATCTGAATAACAATGATGCTAATGAGGAACACGAAGTTCCTTTAAAAGTCGCCAGCCCATTGGCAATTCAACTAATGTTAGTTGGTAAATCCTCATCGCTCGGGTTAGAAGTTGCTCTTGATAGATCTAGCACCAAAGTACTCATCAAGACGGATCAAATGAGTTCAAACTCGATGGGGTTGTGTCATTCAATTACCGAGTTCCTATCTGGTTACCTTCTGGTTCCATCCTCAGATCAGCTTCCATTTCATGATAATTTTGGATTGTAACCGAGAAATAGGTCAAATTTTACTTGCGAGATTGGATTAGCGACAAACAAGCAAATATCGGAACAGATGAAACTAAATAAAAGCTCGTAACAAGAGTAAATCCTTTTCAATGGCTCTATTGCCCATGGCCAAAAGAGGAGTAATGCAATTACAGGACAAGCAAGGTTGGGGCATAATTATCGGGCAATGAAATACATAGTACGAGTATATGGTATCGTTTTGTAAAGATCGAGAGAAACTTTGTCAATGAATTTGCTCAAGTTAATAAATTAGAGTCTACAGTAGGCCAAGGAATCGCGTGCTTGGAATCGAATTTGTTAAGTTTTATAATACATTAAACTTATGTTATTTATAGTACTTAATAATAGTGATAGAAATGAGAATAAGTTTATGATTCTTGAGCCTTGGGAGAGTCAATATGTTATCAAGGGCTGGTATTGAACACTGATTAACGTCATAGCACCAAATAACTGTGTCCAAGTAACTGTGTAATCCAAGTGTGAAAAATGAACCTGGGAAATCTTATCGATTATATTTTTATTCAATTTTCTTAACATAGAGAACTTCATACTTAACAATTTAAACACGGATTAGATTTTTCATTTTACCTACCTACTCATATTTTATCGATGATCGGAATTTTATCTTCTACGATAATGCAAATTTAAAACTGAAAGTCGTTAACATGCTTATTATCTGGGACTCTTATCAAAACTCTTGATTCTTCTTTATTTTATCAAACTAGCATCATCACTAGGAGATATAAACATGAGTTAAAACATGAAATCCACTGTGCTCTGTCAAGTGATATATTATTTTAAACACCGTTTTCCTTGCCTTGAGAGTTGAGAATATAATTTTTTTTATGGGTAGATTATCATGAGATGTATATAAAAACAAATCGCATACCATTGCGCGTCCCTGTTGAATAGGCTTGGCGGGGCCATCATACACGCAGTTCTTCTGCTTCGAAGTCGAGTTTGAGCACACGCCGTACCAGATGCAGTGGCCTTCGGCGGACGCGGTTGGAATCTGAAAACAAATTATATACCACGTCAGATCACAAGTCATGGGAAAAAGATAACCATACAACATTTAGAAAATCACTACGTCATTTATGGAACTTTACACCCTATAAAAACGTATATAAACCCCGACCCACAACATTATGTCTGCTTAATGGTCCTCGAACTATGATATTCATTCATTCATACATAGCGAAGGAAAACTAACATAAATGTAAAAAGATGCCAAAAGTTTGCACTGAGCCAACAATACCTACTGTCAACAAAATTTCGTTGTAGACGATGCAACTAATGATGAATTCAAATTAGCAAGCCTATTCTAGATTGTCGCATCCTGGCTCGTTTTTCCATTCATTACTCACAGCAATCACGACCAACCATTCCATGCCTAGGTTTAATTTGAATGAAATCGAAGGCAGCATTTTCCTCAAACACGCTTTTATTGAGGAGCATCCATTCAAACATGTGACCTAACATTGAACCTTTGCAATGTAATGAGGATGTAGCGTTTTCAAATGAAGGACAAACGGATCTATTAATAATTTAAACATTCTAGATTTTTTATGCTAAATGGAGAAGCAATCGGTACTTAATAGGCATGTATTTCTGGAACATCAAGTGTGTACCATTATTATAGTGGGAAAAACTAGGAAGTGGAAGGCCATGGCAAAGCCTGTGTGGATTTCATATGCCAAATGGGGAAGCGAAAGAAAATGTCGAAACGGATAAAGAAGGCTGGAAAAAGAAGTAGAGGTCTTATGTCAGAAGCCGAAATGCCCGACAAAATGTACAGAACATATTATTGTAATAGCAGATGAGATCCAAATAATAAGAACGGTGAAGGAACCTTTTGAATAGAAAATAATAATAAAGAATAGATATAATAAGTGATAACCGATAATAACTTGACAGATCAAGATCATTGAACGTAATGTTAATAACAGATAATGTTATCAAACGTGCAAGTACATACTTATATTTGAAATCAAACAGTAAAATAAACAATATGTATACGATTATACGACTGATATGTGGAATGACACTAAAGACACAACTGTTAGTAATAATTACTTCTATATTCGTGGAGATTATACCGCTCCGTGCCAATTTATACCGCTCTTTGTCGTAATTTGCATCGTCGCTGGAACTCATATTACCGAGATGTCAAATAAGTGAGTGGTGAACCATGGTGATAATATTGTGCTTGTGGTGTACAGCATCCTTGTACATATAAGTTAGAATTATTAAAATTTCAAACCCGATTTTAATCAAAGAGCCCTAAGTACAATTTATACCTCTACTAGCTGTTGCCCGCGACTCCACCCGCGTGAATTTTGGGTTTTGCAAATCCCGTGGGAATCCCCCGGGATTTATAGTCTTCCCGTTCCCACTCCCTTTTCTAACCGTCATACCTCATTTCAAAGAAAGTTATAATAATCTCTAGCTTTATATTGCTATGGAAATTTTTGGATTTTTCGGATTTAAAAGTCCTTTGTCCTGTCCTTTCCCAAGCTCTATTCTAATGTTTCATATTTATCAAGATCTGTTCAGTTGTTTAGGCGTGAAAGCGTAACAGACAGATAGACAGAGTTGCTTTTGCATTTATAATATTAGTAGGGATAGGTATTGTGAATTAGTGAAGAAATTGGTATCTTGAAGATTCCCGAATTATCTGCACACGGGAACTTGAAAATCTTAACCTCAAGCTGCATCATTAGCACTTTAAATATCAATAAAGGCATAGGGAAAGAAACATAAGATTCTGGAATGGTGTTCCCTATCTTAACCGTCTTTATGAGACACGCAAGAGTTAAAATAATATATTTCTCAAAGTACCTATATTGACAGAGCGAATGTTACATAACAACTTACAGTTTCGATAACGGGAAAATTTGCAATACTGAATATTACCATGAATTGTTTTGAACTTCAAAATAGTAAATGAATAAAAGAAATATCAAATAGAAAGGCGGGGTTTTATATGCAACATGATTCAAAATTCAGCACTACGTAAGTCGTAACTGACAAAGATATTGTCTAAACGATTCATTAGTAGATTCATTCACAGATAGGCCAAAGTTATGATTTGGGGATGCATTGAAAGACTTATTTAAGTTTCTTAGTAGGAATGAGCTAAGTAGGCTAGATACAAGAGAACATAATATTATTATAATATTTCACTAGTGGTGCTTTTTACAGAGAACTACCCTAAAAATGTTTATGTCCGACATCCAAACAATTGACGCAAACTATTTCTCTCCCACATTTCTGATTCATAGCGCTGAAGTGTGAAAACCCTTCCAAAATCTGGATTGGATCTGGATGGACTCAGCCATTGGATGAGAAAAAAAGTGAAATGTATAACCAGAGAAGCGTACTTCAACGGTCAACCTGAACTGAACTTTCTATTAGGCGATGAGCGAAATTGTCGTAAAGCTCAAGTCAAGCTAAACTTAGTAAGTAATAACTATGTCATTGACTCTACCTAGATTGTAGGAAGGTGTACCAAAAGCCGCTCCAATTATTCGATTTTTTCGATTACAGAGAAAAAAAGGCGTGTGGCACTCGGAGACTGCCGCGGTAAAGCTATTGCATAGAATTTAAAGTTATTTTTAGTTTTGCCATCAATCGAAAAGTAGAACTTTTGGTACCAGGCTAACTTCACACGTTTTAGTTTTTTCTGCATTCGGTCTGCACCGTCAAAGCCCGCGATAGAAGCTATGCAATAGCTTAATAAATTGATTGAAATGGTCCGTTACATGTTAGACAGGGACTATAAGTAGATAAAACAGGAATACAGAGTGAACCAATTTACATAGTTCTGAAAATGGGTCCGCGACCGCGACGCTTACTTTACATAATTTATTTCATACCCAAATAGGATCGCCATTTTGAATCTCACTTTTTAGAGTTCCGTACAAAACGCGTGTGCGAGTACAACTTGCTCATGGTAGATTTTTTTTAAATGTTACATATTACGAACTTGCTCAGATAAACTTTTTAGGTAACAAAAATATTTGAAGGAACACAATGGATTTAGAAAAAAGTTCTTGAAAGTTAAAGTTCTTATCAAGTGTCAGTACCTAATCAGTCTCAACAAACTTTTTTTTTAAATATTTAGTAGGCGTTCTATTTAAATGCCTCTTAAAATTTAAATGCATGTAACATTTTCAACTACTGGATTACAATAGATAAAAAAGTTGCTTCAACAAAAAAAAACACTTGCAAAACCATACTGATTTGTTGATGTATTATGTACCTATTATGTAAAAATAAACCAGCTCGATCCGCGGCAGTGACCTCAAATTGATCTTCAATAATTCATGCTCTAAAACCCGACTTCCTGGAACTTATTCCCGTTGGCGTAAACAAAGTGTACATACATATTTTATGTTAACAAAGTATGTAAATATAGGAAGATATACAGTGCTCGTGATCGCTATAAGCTTGCGTCATATGAGGCGAAGTATTATCAATCGGCAATTACAGCTTTAGTGTTCCGTAACCAAAGGGTAAAAAGGAGCCTTACTACTAAGACTCTGCTGTCCGTCCGTCCGTCTGTCAACAGGCTTGTATCTCTTTATTACTCACTAACTTGAAATTTTCACAGATGTTGTATTCTGTTGCTGCTATTAAATAACAAATACAAAAAAATAGAATAAAATAAATATTTAAGGAGGCTCCCGTTTTAGAATTTGGTGTTCAATTTATTTTAATACTATTGAGAATTGGTTCTGATAGCACAGAACCCTCAGTGCGCGAGCCCGACTCGCGCTTGACCAATTATTTATTTATCCATGGATTTGCGATAATGATTCTGTTCATTCAATCCGTTCAGTTCACTGTTTCCATTAAACTTTTACGATGAATGAATCAATGTTAATATAGAAATTAGCTCGTAAACTTAGTTTTAAGTCGACTTGGAGTTATCGCCATACAAATGTGACAAATATCATAAGGACCATTTACAAGCGCCTGTATATTAGGCCTATGTGAAATAAAGATATTTTGAGTTTTGAGTTTGAGAATGACCCTATACCAAATTGCCTTTTTATCTTTCACATTTTGTATTTCGCTGATGTCTTTAGACCTAAAAATAATAAAATATAACCAAAATAAAACCTATTTGTCGGTCGGTATCAGAAAAACTGAACTCACAATAATATTCGTGCGTAATAATTGTACACCGCTTTATGCATATTAATCCCAATGAATATTTCATCGTAGTTTTATATTTATTTTTGGTATCTGCTATATCCTCGTATTGAGGTCTATTGAGGTACCTATTTCATCAACTATTGTTTTAAAACGATTTAAATGGCACATAGCATATTATCCTTATCAAGCCCTCTAGCTAGGCTCTAGAACGTCTCACATACAAATACACACACAAATCTACATGTACATATACGCAACCTCCATACATCTAAAAACCAAAAACCTTCTTGAGTCTGGTAAAACAATTTCGTGTTTACTAGGCAGCGCTGGAAAATGGAAAATTAATTCGTTACAGGGTTTCCCTTTCCACTGAAGCCCTTCAAATGGCCAACTATCGATCGCGATACAATCTGGCTGTTAGGCTAACGTGCGACCGCCCCTGGCCTTGGATGACGAACAGCTCCCTAAGTACGTTATTTTATTGATGTTCAAAAAGTTTAATAGCCACTTTCGGGCTGAAATCTACAGATCGCGTACTTTGCTAAAACTAGACCATCGATTAAGATATAGATATTTCGATCCACGATGACGCGCCCCAGTCTGTCCAAACACCATACGAATTGCAAACGATTACGAATAAGGGCCCCATATTGGCTGAATTCGATTTTCACATTATTTTAGCCAAGCGGTAATTAAGAGTTCTGTGAACTACGATGTCTCCATCCAGTCGATATACAAAAACATTTGTAATTCGTGCATATTTCGATCATTTTATGGTGTTATTCGGGTTCATATAGTAATAATCTATATGCTCCTGGCCGTATTTGGTTGGAAAATAATTTTGTTTTTAAATTAATGTAAACGAATTTAGTTTTGCTTATTTTCACGTCAAAAACACGTTTGCAAATGATTTTTTATTATTTGATTGCAAACGAATTGCAAATGATTTTTAACCGACTTCAAAAAAAGGAGGAGGTTCTCAATTCGTCGGAATCTTTTTTTTTTTTTATCTATGTATGTTCACCGATTACTCGAAGACGCGTGGACCGATTTGAAAAATTCTTTTTTTGTTTAAGAGGGTTTTGTTTCCAGGTGGTCCCATTTTAATCAGGTCAGAATCTGATGATGGGATCCTAGAGAAATCGAGGGAACTCTACAAATTTTATATGGAAACTATTTGAGTATTATTAGAAAGAGTAATATTTTCCAAGTTGTCCTATGGTCATCAGGTCAGGATCTGATCATGGGATCATGGTGAAATCGAGGGAACTCTTCAAATTTTGCTAGTATACTTAAAGCGAGTTGGGTATTTTTTATAGTTACTGGTGCATATGCTAGTAGATACTGATTTGATGACTAAAGTCATCAAGTCAGGGTCTGATGATGGGATCTTGGTGAAATCGAGGGAACTCTTCAAATTTTGCTAGTATACTTGAAGCGAGTTGGGTATTTTTTATAGTTACTGGTGCATTTGCTAGCAGATACTGATTTGATGACTAAAGTCATCAAGTCAGGGTTTGATGATGGGATCTTGGTGAAATCGAGGGAACTCTTCACATTTTGCTAGTATACTTGAAGCGAGTTGGGTATTTTTTATAGTTACTGGTGCATTTGCTAGCAGATACTGATTTGATGACTAAAGTCATCAAGTCAGGGTCTGATGAAGGGATCTTGGTGAATTTTAGGTATCTCTTCAGAATTTATGAACACACCTCAAGCGATTTGGGTATTTTTACAACGCCTTCTGCATTTTATTGTTTTCCACTAAAAAGTATAAAATAAAAATGGGAAATGCTTTCCAAAAAACCAACTTCAAATGCCACTACAAAGAGTGAAATAATTTTTATTTAAATTTTAGGTACCTACACCAATTCGAAGTCGGGCGATTGCCGATGACTTCGTCATTTCTTCGCACATCAAGTAAGTTAGGGATTGTATGAAACATTGAGCGACTTCGAATTGGTGTAGGTACCTAAAATTTAAATAAAAATTATTTCACTCTTTGTAGTGGCATTTGAACCTTTTGGAAAGCATTTCCCATTTTTATGGTATTACGAATGTATGGCGGGCATCGTGGGTCATGCAACTCTTAAGAGTCGGAATTCAGACGTCAACCTAGCATTGTCACAGAAAATAAACAAACAAGGTGGTTAAGCCAAGGTAGTGGCTTGCTTCAAAGAAATCAAAGATAAACAATTGAATGCCGAGTACCTATAACTGCATCATAATATACTAGAGCAGAATACATAAATGCACAAAGTACTTATAGCTTCCACCAATCAAATCATTGAAACTAGATAGATCGCTACCATTTTCTGTAATCCTATTAGAGAAAGTTAAACCGTATGCCTGAACTAAACTACTGATGCACTTTTAACGCCTCATACCTAGTGTGTGATTGTGAGGATGGATTAATTTATGTTTGGAATGTGTACTTTTGAGATTTCTATGTAGATAGCTACTATTACTTTTTTTGTAGGTAATTGATCCTTAATTCCATTGCAATAGTTTACTTTACCATAATTTCAAATAACTAGGTACTTTATAATATAACAAATATTCTATTATGATCACTAATGTTTGCTTGACCACTCAGTAACTGAGAACTTACTCAGAACTTATTCAGAACTTACTCTAATAGCTTAAAAGCTAATAGAGTAAGGTCTGAATACACATATATATGTAGAAAATTATAAAGCCTATTTTTGGAATTTTTTTATCATGTACCTATATGAACCTTCAAAAATGCAAGCTTTTACTGGGGCCCCTTTAATTATTTTAAATGAGTGGACTGATAAGAAAATAATTGGGAGAATTGGTACCATCGAGTCTTTCCTAAACGGTTAAATTCTGACGTTAAATTGAACACACAATTGAAAATACGTCATCGCATCAAATATTAATTTCCACACGTAAATCATATTCAGTTTATAAGCGTGTTTGCTCGTATTTATGCCTATTGACGTTATTTCGAAGCCAGTAGAGACAAAAATAAAATAGCGGATTGTCCGATATGATCAGTCCGGAATTGCGTTGGTGGTGCGCTATTTATAGAGTTCGAAAGCAAAGCTTGTTTGTTGTTTGTGTTTATTAATCGCATGACTGTGTTATGTGGGTCTAAATCATTGATTAATCATATTAAAGGATCTGGACTTACTGACGCCACGGATACATTTTTAGGCTCTGCCCTGAAGTTGTTAAAACTTGTATAAAGCGCGACGCCATATTTGAGAAGTTTTTGGCTTCAACATACGTCACATCTTTCCCGTCCTCTTAGCGTAGCGTATTTCGTCATTTGACTAGTTATTATACTGTTTTAGGGTACGTACCAAAATGGTTTAAATGGAACCCTTATGGTGCGATTTCATTCAGCGTCTGTCGATGTGTCAACGTCGATTTCAGTAAATATTAACGTCGATTTCAGTAAATATTAAAGACATGAAGTTTTATGTGGTGTAGGTATTTGTCGCAGGCATTTTGAGTAAGATTCCGCCGTTTACATTGTGCCGTCGTCAGTTTATAAACGTTAGCCGTTTCTATTAGTACGGTGCAATTAGACTTAAACCCGGGCTTCTGCCTAAACCCCACACCAAGCAGTCTTGTTTGTCCTACCCCTAGAGCGTTTTTTTAAAGCCGGAGGCGCGGAGGTGAGCCTGGATGCTTTGCTACGCAAGGGCGAAGGGACTGCACTTCCCGCAGCGCCGGAGACGTAACAGACCCGCCGAAGTGGTCCCTATTTTAGAGCTGTCATAGATTTGCAGAAGTCCTTGTCGTGCATCATGTAGACAAAATGTTAAATGACATGGCAATATACATTTTGCCTACATTGCAAACAGCAAATTTTTATAAACTGGCGGCGCCGTATGTGAGCAGCGAAATCACGATGCCGGCGACATATTTTCTATCACAGAAACGCGAAGCAAAACTGCCGTACCATCTTTACAGGAACCATTTCGCCGCATTTTCGGGCTCCTATTTGAGAACCTCTGGATAAGACCAGAACGCTGAAATTTTCGCTATCCAGTAAGCTATAATCACATACTTAAAACCCAAAATTTCAAGTCTGTAGGTCATATAGTTCCGAAGTTATGCGAAAGCAAAGTTTCGCATTTTCGACACTGACTGACTGACTCATGATCATCAAAATAGAACTAGTACTTCCCATAAACTCAGAGAGCTGAAATTTGGTACAGAGTTAGGGTTTAATGGCCACATAAAGGGAAAACTATAAAAACTAGGATAATCGAAGATCTGGAGTACCTGGTGATCACTGCATTAATAACTTTGTAATTCCATATAAATTATATGAGATTACAAAGTTATTTATGCAGTTAATGTATCTAGAAAAACGGACAGAAATATTTTGTAATATTTTGAAGTTTCTACAAAAAGAAGTGAAATCCCACCAAAAACATTCTGTAAAAAACTAGCCAAAGTCAAAATGGAGCTGCTTGTTTATCTCTAAAAAGTACTGAAATCTAGACAAAGTCGTGCCAAGTCTAAGGTTCCTTACTGCGATTTCTTTATTATTATATTTAATGTTGTGTGACTTGGCCGTTGAAGACCAAGAACCGCTACTCATTGACGATGAATTATGGCGACAGATTGGTGCAATGGTGTCATGGAGCACCTGGTTTGAACCCTTGTGTACCCTTCAACGACCAAGTCACGCAACATTAACTATAATAATAAAGAAATCGCAGTAAGGAACCTTAGACTTGGCACGACTTTGTCTAGATTTCAGTACTTTTTAGAGATAAACAAGCAGCTCCATTTTGACTTTGGCTAGTTTTTTACAGAATGTTTTTGGTGGGATATACATATAAACAACCTACTATAATTAATGCCTCAGGCGCAGTGACGTAAGTCAACCCGTATCGTCTAACCGGCTTATCTTAATGTAATTTTAATCCTAATTACCCTAACGAGCTCCCAGCGACCTCAGCGGTAAGCGAAAGTGAGGTTACTTGAGCTATGAAATTTTTAGATAAAGCCCATGACATAAATTATCGAATATTTTGCTGCTTTGTGAGCTCTACATTAGTACGCGGCAATTAAGTTGACCGAAAATGTCGGTCATCTGCGCAGGTACATCAGAACATCACGCCGTCCCTTACGCGCTTTCTCTCGCGGCGCCCTCTTACCTCAGTTGACACCTGGAAATGTGTTCTGCACAGGGTTCAATTTATGCGCCGCCGACTTGTACCTAGTATCGACTTATTTAACCAATATTACTTCCCCTCTATTCGTCAAAAGTCATCAAGCCGTTTAGGCTGTAGGACGTGATCAAGAAATTTTAGAAATACACACACTCGCAAAATATAACCTACCCTACGCAACTGTTTAAAAATAATGGGTGGGGACATTTGTGTTAAAAACTTGATAATTGGTATACTTAACTGTGTTTACACCGAGGTCAAACAAGTCTGATGCTTGTTCTCGGATAGTCTCATCGAAGAATATGAGGGTAGTTTTCAATAACTTAACCTTCGTGTGATATACTCATCCACGTTTTCTTTTCTATTTCCAATGCTAAACTTGCGATGTTCAAAAATTAAAAAAAAAAACCAAATATTAATTCATGTTCATCAGTGTAAAATTTCTTCCAGCGTTTACTCGCAAGAATTTATGGGTTTTCACTGATCTACCATTCCAAATTTCAACCAAATCGGTTCAGTAGTTGGGGCATAAAGGACTAACAAATGTTCACACACAAATACAAACTCTGGCCTTTAAATAATTACATATTACATTCGTATGATTTATCCTTATTCACCATCCAACCTTGAGACGTGCAAAAAGTACGAAACAACTTCAACAAACAAACACTACTTATAATTTATTGTGCATAGTTCATTAAATGAAATTTTATTCATTGAGCTGTGCCTGTAACCAGGGAGGCGGACAGGGGGACGGATAATTTAACAAATGCTTTCATTTTTGATCTAAAAATTCATTAACATGAGAATACGCTTTTTTCTGCAGGAAGTCTTTTAAATTGTTTATGACCCAAAGAAAGTATCTATACTAAATACTAATACATGATTAATTAGTATTATGTTGTTAGCAAAGACTTCTATGTAGGTATCCCTAAGTCTTTGGTTGTTAGTAATTCGTCATTTATTAGCTACATTACAATTATTGTATTCTACGAGTACCTATCTAGTATCTACTCTATAGGCGCAGACAGGCTACATTTTATACAATTTACATAGAAAACACCCCCCAGACAGCAGGTAAGCATTCAATCAATCAATAACACTTACAAGGCAGGCACCCCTATGTTTGCTTCCATCAGACACATTCGAAGTTAAACATTACGATATGAATGTATGGCGTAGGTTGTAGAGACAAGATCAATACAGAACCGAAGCTGTAGCGTTGAACTTTCTATTTACATGGTTGTAAAGTTTATTTTTCTGTGGATCAGTGGGATTTCTGCGCGACGAATATATAGATAGGAATTACCTACATCAACATGTAATCTACATTCAGGATAAATAATAAATAATCAGGCGTTTCCTGTCACAGTGTATTCGCGTGAGTCAGTTTAACTTGCCTGTTCTGATATTGAAAGCGGTTTAGGAATGTAAATGATAATAATGAAGCAGTGATTCAGCTATTGTTGATAATGATAAAAGTGGCTACTAAGTACTATGTCCTCAAATTCATCAAGCATTTAATCTCCAGTTACTTAAAGGGGTCTTTATCCTCTTTAGGCTATATTCTAATCAATTTTTAATATTCTAATCTTATACCTTTAAACGAGCAATTCTTGTATATATATTTCTATATACTTAATCTGGATCTCGGAAACGGCTCGAACGATTTTCATGAAATTTAGTATACAGGGGGTTTTGGGGGCGATAAACCGATCTAGCTAGGATTCATTTTTAGAAAATGTCGAATTTACCAGAAAGATAAAAATATGACTACTGCTGCCATCTATTGGCCACCGAGCGATGCTCGGTCACCCAGATATTCAATTTTTAATGATGAGAAAGTTTTATAAAACCAAAGGTTGAACACCATACAACTAGTTATAAGAAAGGATTACTATAAAAAAAAAGTTCATCACTTTGACAAGTTCTCACATACACTAGCGAAACTAGTGGGAGAAAGGCCTCATTAGATGAGGCCGCTTTAAAATGGAAAAAGTTGGCGCGCACGCGCAAGGTACACAAAGATCTCGTAATACTTAGTGAGGAGACTATAACCTATTCAAGAAAACCAAGCATTAAACATTGTTAATGCTCTCTTTTTGGCAAATGGCATAAAAAGTTAATTTATACGAAGTGAGAAACAAAAACGTTTACTTAAATAATTCTAACGTGCAAGTAGGTCCACGCTAATTTTATAAGATCAGCGATCCAAGGAAACTCACGTAAGGTAATTAGATCTGTGGCAATTACCTACCACGTAAACGTACCTAACCGTACATCGTATAATAAGTATTAAGTACTTACTCGTTTAAAAAATCAGGAAGCAGGCTGAGCCGTTACATACAATGCATTTCGTTCCAAGATCCATCCTCCAATTATAGTTATTTCATTTGTTATGCAAGGCCGCAAAGTGGATTTTTGGGCCGAGTGCCGAATGCTAAGTAGCGAAGGATTCTAGGATTAAGCGCAGCGAGGGGTTCAACCCTAGAACATTTAAATTAGGAAAAAAGGAAAGAAGGGCAGATACAGCTGGCTTTTTATTTACTGTTTTTTTTTAAATTCAATATTACGCTTGACATCAATCTCACCTGATGGAAACTAACAATATGTGGTCAAAGATGGAGCAAGCTTACCTAGAAGATGCTTTTTCACTCTTCATAATTTCAACATGAAAACATAGTGACATTGTTCCCACGTGACATTGGCGAAGTGCACAGTGCTGCTTTGGCACAAACAAAAGCCATAAACGAAATCAACAACAACAACAATAACAATAGTGAAAAGTGCTATTTTTAAGATAGTAGCATATAACATGAATTTTGTTTTTGCAAATATACAAATAATTTAATAGTTTGTTCATTGCCAACATTAGGTTTAATCTTTAGCCATTCCAAGCAAAGGTTGTGGCGTGAAAGAGTAAAACAGATACAAAATGTGTTCTTATTTATCTATTGTATAAATAACAAACGGTTAGGTTACCAGTTGCAACAGTTATATATATAGCTCAGGTCGAGGAAAAGAAATTAATATGATATGCGCATGCAATGACGTAAGAAAGGCAGGCCTTGGCGAGACGAGGCTTGCCGAGGATGGGATACGCAATACGCAGTTGATATCAAGTGGGTACTGTAGACACATCACACATATATTAACGCAATAGAGACTGGAGAAAGAAGTGCATTGTAAAACCCAAGGTGTATCCTACAGAACTTGGAGATAAAAGGCAATACCTAATCTACAACTTACAAAATCTCATCATAATATATCTTTCATTTAAAAATGAACTTACTAATGCAGGTACCCAATATTCTAACTATCTTCTATTTGCCCTACTAGGGATATCAATGTGACCAAGTTCTGTCAAATTTCTATTTCTAGTAAAGCAAACCATGGATGGATAGAATATTCGGAACCGCCATAAAGGCCCATCAGGTATAATTTTACTGTGGTTTGGTTGGTTAGTTCATGGGTGAATTGGCTAATGAAGGCTTTCGACTTAGCATCACTAAATAATGATTTTGGCGAGCTAAGTTGGCATTTCTTCGAAACGACGACTTCCATGCCTTAGTAATTCGATGGTTTAAAGACATAGTCTTTACCTTCTAAATTGCTGAATCGACGATTCCTCTAAGAAGATACACTTTAGGTTAAGAACCACGATTTTATAAGGTAAAAATCGTTAAAAGGATGCAAACCAGTATTTTTGGAATTAGTTTTGAAAGGTTTTTTGTTAAGGGCATTTAGAACTAACAGGTTTCAGACCTGTCTATACGCGAAGTCTGGTACCATAATTGCCTGCATCAATTATGGTTTCGGAATTACAAAAAATTGTTTTAGCAAAACCACAGATTTTGGCGTGTCTGGATGATAGTTACTACGTCGCGCCACAACTACCAACTTGGCTGCAATATGTTATATCCTGGATATTCGGAAAATACACGGTTGCCGTGGGATACGTAAAAAAAAACGATTTTCACGTGGGCGAAATACCGGACAAAACCAAATAAATCATAGATTTATAATAGGTCGTTGCTCGAGCTCGGGCTAGATAGAGCCCTGGAACTTTTTTTTGTAGTGCATGTCAATTTGAAATTTGTATGGTGCGCGGATGCTAGTGTGCGTGAAAAATTGTGTAGCGGCTCGGGTTTGCCAATTCAGGCAAAGTATTTTTGCCCCACTTTTTAAATCGAGGCCGCCCTCTTGGGCCTTAGTGAGATAAATACAGATTTTTTGTGGAAATTGCAGAATAAACGACATAAGCTATGATGTCGTTATACTAACATTGTCAAATTCATATTTATAAACTAGCTGATCGGGCAAACGTTGTTTTGCCATTTAGGGGTAGTAAAATTAGTTTATGACCTATTCTCAGACTACAAATTACATAAAAATTGGTCCAGTGAATACTTAAAGTTACTTGAACCCATCCAACCTTGTAAAGGCAAGTTATCATAATCACGAAATTTGATAACACAGAAAATACAATAATATGTTTGTTAGATAAGGTTACTAAGAATTATCTACTTGTGCCTCATCAACTATTTACAAGTAACTATTAAGTTATCAATGGTTATCTTATCGGACACCTGTGTATGAATCAGTCATATTGAGTAATAATTAAAATATCATTAGGCATACATAGTATGTACCACCACAATTCATGGGCATAGTAGTAAAAAAAATTAATAGAAGTTTATCCTATTGCTTTCTTATACAAGCTTCAATCAATATTGATTAATAGCCTGTTATTCCCAGACAGCGGCTTGTTATCTTAATTGACATAGAATGGGGGTACATATTGAATTAATTGACAGCAATTAAGTTTCCATATACTTGCTGCCAATCTCTACGTATGCATCCTGTATAAATTATTTATTTTCCCAGCAAAGTAATACTAGGACTTAGTTACTAATATTAATAGCATAGCTTTCTATTAATGAATCAAGCTTCATTTTTGCCTCTCCTTAACTTCTACCTGTCGCAGATGGTAAGTGCTCCAGATTTGAGAGGCAGGGCAACCGCCTCAGTTTTGGTCTAGTGGAAGCCTTCAGCCAACTCTAGTTACCACCCTATCGGTAAAGAAGCATCGCTAAGCAATTCAGCGTTCCGGTGAGATGCTATGTAGGGTAACTCACCTCCATCCAAGTGAGTAGGATCCCATTTCCCAGGTAAATCGTCACTTGCCATTACATGAGATCACAGTTTTGTATTAACTTGTATGTGTTAAGTACCTTATAGACACACTGATAAAGAATACCATCGTTGTCATCATTTCAGCCTGCAGATGTCCACTATTGGACTTAAGCCTTCCCAAGCGAGCACCACTACACATGTCCTCAGCCTTCCTCATCCAGCTACTTCCCACCACCCATCTTTACACACACGAGCTGTGTTTCTTCCCCACACGTTCTTCCCTACGCTTACTTGTATGCTGTCTCCACTCTAGGTCTCTCCAGCTCAAAAACTATAGTATTACAGAATTGAAAATCTGTATAATTTTCACACAGGTCTAACTTTCGGGCTTTTATGAAAAGTCAAAACCACTTTTTGTTAGTAGAACTGAGGGCAAACCATAGCAGACCTTATTGACTCACATAGCGAGATTTGCAAACATTGATTTACCATCTCTGAAAACATTCCAAGACAAACAATTGACCAAGGCTTCTTTTCTTTAGGAAGATAATTACCAAAACATTAAAATTATTAACTTGCTAATTACTTTAAATCTACTCTAAATAGTTATCACTATTAATAACTATATGTACCTACTTGACCTTCATAAGTGCTAACAAGTAGTGGCCTATATGAAATAAATGATTTGAATCTTTTGACTCTTTGAATCTTTGACTTTGTTTGATTGTTTCACAACATAAAGAACTTCAATATACCTATGCTATACAAAGATATAAGAGCAAGATTGTGTTATCACTTATCAGTCATGCTTAGATTGTCAATTACAATGGCAATACAAATAGCAACAACAGCCAGAACAGTATATAAAACATTGACGTATACTCTAGACGGGGCAGACGGCGCGAAAAAATGTTGCCAGTTTATGGGAGCAAAACCCCCTCCAGTGTCAGTAGTAAGCTGTAAGCCTACGCAGTATTTCGACACATGGCGCTACATTTTCTTGTATGAATAAGGTTTACGTAAAATGTTCGGATGGGCCTATCTTGACTATTATTATCAATGATATAAAATCATTTTTTTGGTATAGTATTATATAGTATATGGATACTATACATACTACTTTATAGCTGAAGAGTTTGATTGTTTGGTTGAACATGGAATACCAAAGGAACTACTGGTTCAAATTTTTATTTTGTATAGTCCATTTATCAATGCTAACCATCACTCTAGGACCAATAGGAGCAGAGCATCAAGCACGCACCCAGGGTTCTTAACTGTATTAGAAAAAGTAAAACTAACAGCCGTTTTCACTAAACCTAGGAAATGCATTAATCAAATGCTTAAGCCGATAGGTGACAGTTTTCACCTACAACAACTGTCACCTTAGGGCTTAGGTGACTCCTAAAATGTTGGTGAAAAGGAGCATAATACTTGCAGTAGCTTATGTTTACAAATCTAGACATTAGCTACTGCAAGCCTTGTTGCTAATCTAAACCTAGCTTTTCCTTTTGTTGTCCATAGGGGATATTATATTTACCCACTCTTATAGCACGGGTGCTATGGTATGAGAGTGGGTACAGCCAAAGTAGGGCATATTTAATATTAAATTTTTTTCCCAGTGCAGAAATTGTTCAGTAATAGGCAATGTCAGTGGATCGCCACTTTTCCGACACTGTTCTCTATCTTCTTCATCCATCAATCTTTTCATACAATCTCTTATTCATCACACGTCTTCTGAACCCAGATTTTTCTCAAGTCTACAGATTGATCAATCAACATCAATGAACTTCCTGGTTTAAGTAGGAAAAATCAGATGACATATTAACCAGAAAATGAGTTCTCTAGTATCTTAGGAAGTTGGTCCAACCCTTATTAATAAACCTTAGGCAGTGACTTTATAGATTTAGAAATCATATACAATGCGATACTATAGTTTAAATTTAAATAGCAAAGCACCCAAATCCAAAATTATTATGAAACTTAAAAAAGTCCAAACGATTTAGTCAAGAACCGGTTTTGTGAACTGTGATCTCATTTCCTCATTTATCACCACAAGGATATTTCGTACGAGTGTTACTTTACTGTACAGCAAGGTGAACTTAAAAAGCGTAAAACAATGCGCCTACATGTGACGTAGTACCATGGCTGCTCACAAAAGCACAGAAATATGTGGCTAGACCCTCGCAACAGCGAGTGTAATGGTGCGAGACACCGTTTTTATAATGTAACCGCAATACTTACGTATTCCACTATATGAAGTAGAAACAGGCATCCGAAGATGGACGGTAGAAATCGTCGCAAAAATATTCCACCCGTACCAGCCATGGTGCAAAACAAAACTTCACAGATTGAGGTTTATAGTCACAAATTCGTCATATCATAATTATGCACGACCGTCTTAGGCAAATGATTAGTAACGGAGACAATTGTTATTTCCTATTAAATCGAAATTTAAATACACAAAACTCCTCCAGGCACCACATCAGACGACTGGCAACACAGACCAGGAACCGAAAGACGTGCGAAAGACTGGCAAACGACTGGCGAACACAGACTAGGTAGGTACCAAGTACCAACTTGAATCATGAATGAGAAGTCGAGATTTCGAGATTCGAGTGAATCACCATGTTTTTTTTTAATTTATTTTACGGCCCTGGAGACCAGTCTTTTAAGGCCTAATCACCAGTCCGTCTAAAAGTTATATTTAATGCTGGCAACTCAACATTTGTTTACCTCCGTTCTAGCTTCTATGCAGCGATGCCAGATCGTTCCCTAGGGAACGAAAAGCGTTCTATTTTATGATCAAGCGTTCCCTCGGCGTTGCCTTACTTCAACCGTTCTTTTCGTTCTTTTACGAAAATAAAATTAGAAATTAATTAAGGAAGTCAAGACTATATAATGTGTGTTCAAGAACAAAAAATTGCGTTTCGTTTCTCCATCCGGCCTAAAAGCTGTTCTGCGGTCTGCCGCCAAACGCAGTCATAACAAAAAAAATACACTTCATTAGTCTGTGGCGACATCTTCCCAGTTCTAAGTTACACAGACATGAAACAACTAATACCTACTTTACACTATAGTGGTTCTGTCATTATGTGTTCTGTGGAGTGTGGTTTGTGGTGGTAAACACCACAGACCAGGATCCGAAAGAGACACAAAACAAAAATAGGTGTAAGGTGGTAATGGTTGGTAAATAGCAAAATGCTTTTCACTTACCAACCTAATTCTCAACAATTTATAAAGTAAACCTACAATTGTTTGTATGCATATAATGGAAGATAGAAAAAGACAAAGGTGTACTTATGTCTCAGCTCGTCAGAAGAAGAAGTTGATAGAATTAATGGCAAAACATCCACAGTTGATCTCTTGCAAAATAACTCGGGATTTTACATACAAGGACTCTCAAATTCTATGGCAAAATATTGCCAGCGAATGTAATGCTATCCCTGGAGCTAGAAAAACATGGAGACAATGGAGAAAAGTATGAAAAAAAACCTTTTTTAATACACACACAACGCACAATTTAAACCAGGACCTATGTGCTTGCTCTCTGTGTATCATGCTGGTGACTATAGAGATATGCAGTCAAGTCAAATTATAAGTCTCAGTTGCAAAATATGGTCTCAGTGATATTATAAATTAAAACCTCATAATGTATAAAAAGCATAATATTATGATCCTTCGTGGATTCTGTATGGTAATAACTATAAGGTATGAAATACAGCAAATTTGAAAATACTGAAGAAATATTTTTTTTCCAGACTTGGCATGATATTCGTTCAAAAACAAAGAAAAAACAGGCAGAAACAAATGGAGAAGTGGCCTTTTCCACAGCCACATTATCTACAGCAGAACAAGAAGCTTTGGGAATTAAAACTTCAAACTCTGATGAATACCACGAAGGGTCTACAGAGTTTGTTCCACTGTGTGAAAATCAGGATTTTAGCGACAGAATGTCCGTTAACTCTTTGAGTGAGCCAAACTCACCACCTGAACAGAAAGTTTTTGTTACAGAAAGCAGAACAAAAAAATTAAAAATCAAAAACAAACACGGTTTGAAACATCCAGACAACTGTTACTTCAATTGTGACTTAATAGCAGTTCACGAGCAGAGAAAGGTGCAAATAAAAGAGGACTATTTAAATTTTAAGAAGGACTATTTGAGACAAAAGCTAAAGATACTGAAGGAACAGACTGAGGCACTAAAAAGTATTGCCAAGGAATTATCTAAGTGATTTTCTTCTAATCGCTCTTGAGACTGTTTCCACATTTAGTTGTAAGTGTCCACCATTGTGTGAGTAGCAGAGCCTCATTGGATCGTTTCAGAATCTTAATAGACCTCCCACATGTCCCAATGTAGCATTGCTGAAGACAAATATAATTAATTATTATGTCTAGTGCCAATTGACATCTACTCCAGACAGTGCGAACCGTGCGAAAAAATGTCGCCAGTTTATCGGTGTCTTTAGTACAAACAGTATAAGGCCACACGGTAGTTCGGTCAGCGGCGGAGACGGTATTTTGACAGTTGGCGCTACTGTTTGCTTTAGGTTTGCTTGTTTGAAATAGTTCAGATGCCCATATCTTAATAATAATTGAGTATAAAAAAATATAGCTGTCAAGAATCATTGTTGTATTATACCATGAATGTAACATGAAGGATGAGCCCTTAGTGACTTGGTGTGAAGGATGAGAACTTAGTATTATTAACTTACAAACTGCGAAAACCCCAATAAAATTTGAATTTCGTAGGCAGACCTCTACATGATAGTATTACTACTGGCCACTAGATGGCAGCAGGAGCCCTTTTTTTAATGGTAAATACGACATTTTCTAAAAATGAATCCTAGCTAGATTGATTTATCGCCCCCAAAACCCCTGTATACAAAATTTCAAAAAATCGTTCGAGCCGTTTCCGAGATTCAGATTATATAGAAATGTATATACATATGTACACATATATAATATACAAGAATAGGTTATTGCTTATAGGATTAAGGGGCATGCCACGGGTGTGCCCGCGAAATTCAATTTTTTGTGGTTTTTAGCGATTTTTAAGCTATTAAGATATAATAGGCTTATGGTAGTCAAATTGCGGGAATCCCAATATCATCTTCAGGTGTTAATATAAAAATCTCTGTTTGAAAGTGTCGAGTTAAAGAAATTAGTCCGAGATTTGCGAGTTTACTCAATTAGAACTCGATACCGGACTAATTTCTTAGGATACTCATTTTTATGCAGATTTTGATATAAACATGTAAAGATGATACTGCCATTCCCGCAAATCGACGGCCATAAATCTGATGTGTAATTAGTGAACAAATTGCAAAAAACATGAAAATTTTGTATTTCGCGGGCAGGCGTTGATTTCCATTTGATTTCCTAAAATCCTAATTTCGACAACAAAATAAGTCTTTGTCAGTGTCTACTGTCTCTGGTTTGGTGGTCTGTGGTCTTGATGTCTCATAAGCTGTGATTTCCTTTGTATAAATCGGTATAAATGCGTACCTAGTCTAGGGTATCTATACTTATAATAAAACTGTAAAGGGTCGAATTCTGTACATTGAAGATATTTTGAAAATTTTTGTTGGAGGACACTATTTAGTCGATACTGAAGCCAAAACTGTAATTTGTTTAATTTTTGTCTGTCTGTCTGTCTGTCTGTCTGTCTGTCTGTCTGTCTGTCTGTTTCACGACCGGGCATCACGGCTAATCCGCTGGATGGATTTAAATGAAACTTGACATGATTATAGTTCATACCCCGAGGTAGGATATAGGATACTTTTTGTCCCGAAATTCATCATGGTTTCCCTGAAAGACGGCATCAAAGTCCAAACGTTTTTTAATTATAATTCATTAACGCGTTGTCCGATTCCATTCATTCTTTTTTTTGTTAGAAAGGAGGTTTTTTAAAGATTATTCCATACAAATCTTATCATCATCACTTTTGTAGTTCAGAAATTACAGACATCAGAACCTTTAAGTTCAAGTAGGTAGGTGACTTGAAACTCGGAATGCAAAAAGAACCTAGGGCTAGGACGTAGGGCTCAAGTAAGACTGGAGTACCCTTACAGCCGTAAATAAATAGGCTTAGCAGGAGATTTTGTATTGTTTAAAATTTTTCACTTTTAGGGTGAACAAAAATCATGTAACTGGCGTTATCGCTACGTTATACCGTATAGCGCCATCTCTACAATTTATGTGGAACTTGAATGTAAAACTCTGAGATTGGTACTACCGAATTTTTTTAAATAAAAATGAACTGTCATGTTATTTACTGTTTCCTGACTTTATATTAAGATGGCACTGTTAACACATGAACAGATTTAAACTTTATCATCCGCAATATGGAAAGGGTAAGATAATGGTTCACAAATATTTTTAACTCTTAGGTCTTATCGATCCTAACCGACTGACTGTCATCTAAGGTCTTTTTATACGTTAAGAAATATATAGCCATTGTCCATTCTGATGTTTTGGATTGTATTGAGATGAAGCAAAGATTTTTAAAAGACTCTTATATTATGTTGGGCTGGGGAATATTGTTAGTAGAGTAATATATCCCAGTGGTACCTACCCGGCCGAACTCTGAAAGAAGAGTTCTACCACCAGTACAACTTTTCACATGGTTTAATTGTTTTTGACATATTTCGTGGTTTCAGAATAAAAATCACAATGAAAAGGACGATTTTAACCGTCGATATTTCGATACATTGGTACAAGTGCCACGACCTGTGCCACTGGGTCGAAATATCGACAGTTAAAATCGTCCTTTTGATCTTTCAACTACGTATTAATGCAACTTTATATTATTATTAAGAAAAAGGAATTTTCAAAATCACCACAAGATAACCCGTGCAAAGTAAGAACAGGTTACTGTACAACATCACACCAGAATCCCGCGAAAAATCAAGGAATTCCAGTAGGAAGGTATATTATGTAAAAAAATCGTAATTCACGCGGGCGTAGCCGCGGGCAACAGCTAGTTAACTAATAGTGTTCTGTGGTATGAATAATCATGGTGAATTTGCACTTGAGTGACGTTGTCAGGAGGTCACTGATCACAGATTAAAGATATCACTGATAAACAACAAATGCAGCCAGAAAATAAAATCTCAATTTTACTTCAATTTCAATTTTATTTTAGTTAATACAATACAACATACAATAGCGATATACCGACAAAGCGAACTATCAAACAGTATTTCAAGATTGCAGCGCTAGTTCTGATTTTGGCCACGCGCCAATATGACCTTGTAGCACTTGACATTTCAATTTTGATTGTGTAGTAGCCAAAAATCATTGATTTAATAGATACTAGAGGATGTGTTACAAGAAATATCAAGTGAAGCTTCCGGGACCAAATAATGGCCGAATGGGCGGAGCCTAAATGACTTTTAGGGCTAGGGGCCTATCGATAATTTTAATTTAAAAAATAAAAAATATCGATAATTAAAAATATACTCTACTACTCCCGACTCGCACCAACTTTGACCAATTTTTACTTACTTTCGCAGGCAAAAGCTAGTGAATAAAGAAAATCAACTTATTTTAAAAATGATTTATTTAACTGAGAATTATTCCTTAACTCTGATAACTTATGATAAAATGAAGAAAGAAAAAAAATTGTGACGATATTTCTCTATTATCATTAAACCGCAAGCGGCCAGACGCCGTTAGCAGTGGCATCCTTATATTATTCTGTTCGACATTCAATCAACTTGTACGAACGTTTTCTTTGACGTTCCTGATACGAACCACTTAGGTGTAAAACGCCCTTCCAGCCTTCGTATTCTAAGCCAAGTACAATCTGGGTGCCTTCAAAATTCAAAGATTCAGGTATATATACTTTATTTCATAATACAGACCTAACTCACAGACGCTTTTGATGTGCTATGTTAAAAAATTCAATAAAATAGATTTCCTTTCTTTATTTATTTTGACTTAAAACCCTTTATTTTTCATCATAGAGCTTATACATAGAAGACTCACTAGAGCTCAAATTATTTAAAAAATAACCTTTAGCAGATTATATTGAGTTTGATGGTTAATCATATGGAATGAAAATCACGGTTTGAAAATTGGATTATTTTATCGGATTATTATAATATAATGAATCAACTTAACCTTTCTTTATTTAATGAACTTATAACCTAGCAACATGTATGGTAACAAGTAGTAATATTTCGCTTTAACCAATATATATAATGCATGGAAAGGTGCACAGTGAGATTGCGGAGGGAAACGGTCGGTTGCGCATGATGTGACGTCATTGAAGCACTGGTGCAGGCTTAAACGCTGGTCTCCTTATATTATTTAGCTATCTAGCCCTTACTTCAGAATTTTTCGGGAATCTGAAATAAAAATAAAAGGTAAAGGTACATTTACGAGTATATACATGCATGATGCATACATACATACACGCATGAATACGTACATAAATTTTCGTAATAAATTAAAACTCGGTTATCCACGTGACACCAACTACTGACTGACGTAACCAAGACGTATCATAGATTAAACCATACTTAAGCAACAAATATCATAATGATGTTTTACAAAAGGCCTGTACGTTAGGCCTATGTGAAATAAATATATTTGACTTTTGACTTTAAAGATCTGACGTATAAATACCTCCCTCAACGTGACCAACAGTACGAGTGGTACGTTTTATTTTTATCAATACTCAATTTTTGGTAAACAATACAATCCCAACACTATATTTACATTTAAACAAAAACTCGAAAAATAATCGAAGTTTTTGATTATAACGTATAAATTTGAGTGTTTTGAATTAACTAAAGATGATTTTGAGCTTTACTTAATCGTAAAAAGGCAAAATACTCGCTACAAAAAGAAAAACTAGAAAATTTTATTACTTACCTGTGAAATGAAATTCCTGGTTTTTTTCAGAGCTTTTGCTGTTACAGCTTAAAACTGAGCATTTTACTATTCTTTATTGTTCATGAATCATCAGTTAAATTATTTATAAATTTCAACAAAATAACAAATCAAATTAAAACTGACACCGGAAAACAAAAACAGCCATGATTTGGTCCCAGAAAAAAGCTTCGTTTGGCAGATCGTATGACGTCATTTGACATTAATTGCGTATGCATTAACATAATCCGCTTGTCTCGTTCTAATAACGTAACTTTCCATAAATGGGAAAGGCTTGGAAACAGGTCTATTTGTTTCATTAAAAAAATACGTCATTTATCTATGGCTGAGTAAAATGCAGCTGATCCTTGGCAATTTTCAAATGTCAATTTAAAGCTGTGAGCTGTCCACTGTTTACTTTATTGTGCCTGTATAATATTTTGTATTGAAATTTGTATTTTCAATTTGGGTTTTAGAATATTTTTTATGCAAACAATAAGACTATGTTGCGTAGAGATTACAACAATTTTGTACGACCAGCCTCTACTGCTGGAACTGTGAGAGTTTTCAACACAATAAATGGTGATGAGGCCAGACGACTTTATCTCGAAGAAGTTGACCAAGTGAAAGAAAAGGACGATCTATTCCTACATGACGAAGTTAAAATCTATAAAGTTACACCCACTAAACGTATTAGGACTACAACTGATAATCTAGACGTATCTAATCTAAAACTTTTCAGTAGTGTGCAAGATAATGATGTTGAATCTTTAAAACAGATATTAGATGCATGCCCTGATAAGATCAAAACTGTCGATGAGTATGGTTGGAGTTTGTTAATGATCGCATGCCAAGCTAACTCATACGACACTTCTAAAGAGTTATTAAAACGTGGAGTTGACACTACAGTTCGAGATAAAGCTGGTAATTCTGCACAGAGTTTGATTATCAGGAACAAGAATAGTCGCTTAGCAGATATCCTTTTAAATTATGTATCAAAATGTAGTCAGGCTAACACTATAAATCATAATTCGCATTCAAATGATGGTCAATGTCAGCAACTAAACATAAGAATAAAAGAGGCAAAACATAAAACAAGACATAAAGAAACATTAGTTTGTGAAACATGTGACAGTAAAACTTTCAACAGCAAAGACGAACACTTATCATCAACTATACACAATATAAATGCTAGTAAAGGCAGGAAAATACCAACGAAATATGTGATACCACAATCCAATAAAGGTTATCAAATCATGCTAAAAACTGGATGGGACAGAGAAACTGGTTTAGGTCCTGATGGGACAGGAAAAAAGTACCCCATAAAAGCCATTCAAAAGATTGATAAAAAGGGCCTCGGTCATGAAAAAAAGAAATTGAAAATAACTAATGATAAACAAGACGCACAAAAAATTTATAAGCACTCTGAGAATGTTAGCGACAGGAATAGAAGGTTGGAGATAAATTTCAGAAGAGAGTTCTATTGAAAACAAGTTTCATTATCATTTTAAAATGAAAGTTTGCAGTCAAGTAAAGAATTTGAACCCAAACCAAAATTCAAAGAGCAGTAATATTACTGCTTTGTGTATATTCTGTTGATATATGTAATAAATCTTATAAGAAGGCTTCTCAGTCAGAGTAGGTGAAAAAGATGCTCAGAGATCCTGCTTATTTAGAGTACATTCGCTTTAATTTTGTTGCTCGGTTGGGTGACGGCGTATTCTCAACCATCAAATGAAGGGGACTGTGTGCATGTACTTATAATGACAAATTTTAAGCGAATAGACTACACCAGAAGTTTTCAAAAAAGAGATATATTTTGCTCAGTGAACACCAAATCAGAAGTGGCAACAGGTGGTTCATATTGCCACAACGGATTAATTTTTGGGGACCTATGGTGCTGGAAATAGCCTCTCACACTGCCTCTGGAAGTGTGATGTAAGAAGACATGGGTGGAAGTTCCATACTTGGAGCTTCATAATTGTGGTAGTTGGCATTCCTCTAGGCCTATATACTGCTCTAGGTGTCCATCAACTACAATAATGGACTAGCCAAAAATGTGGACTTAAGAACAGGCAGAAAAGTAAGAAATGCAAGGCAACCATTTGAAGACATTTCACTTTAATTTTTTAATAAAATAATTTATCTATTTTTTTTATTTATCCATTCATTATGTAACAATTTCTTGTTCAATTTTTTAATTCCTTTTTTTATTATTTAACATTAACTGGTCCTGAAGTTGACAGATACAGAACTTAACTTAACCATCCACACTGTCCCAAAGCAGTTGGAAGTTTCAAAAATAAATGGAGTCAGTTTCATTTACTTCTCGATTTTTCTAGTTTAATTTGTGTTAATATTGTCCTAAGACATTTAAGGAAATCCAGACAATAATTCCTCAATTAATGGGTTTTACTACAACAACTGTTCACAATTAAAGGAAAATAAATGAATTATAATGCTAAAAGGCACAGTATATTTAATTATAGGTAACTGTAAAAAAATATACAATTATTTAAAGATACATTTGTGTCTAATCTGATACAACCTGAGCTGATAAATACTCGTAATATAACTCAAACACAAGAAAGGGGCTACTTATCATAATTTTTCATATATAACGCTCAATATTTTCTGCAAGAAATTCTATTGTCATGTCAAGAGCAAAAATTATTATAACAAAAAAATACAACATATAAATCTGAATTACACTTAATAGTAATTACAGCCATACTATTGTGACTTACTTAACACTTACAATAGGTTTACTTTAATACAGTTTGATAACATCTTTTACAATTTATACATTATATACACATAACATTCAATCAAAGATTAGGTGCTACCCAGTTGAGGAATTTAATAGCCAGTTCAAAGCCTACAAAGCAAGCAGCATTGGCAGGGAATGCCCTGATCATAACAGGCGTCACACCTTTGTACAACGCTGTAGGCCCTTCTTTCTCCATCAGCTGTTTGAATACGTCCCTCATACCATTTGGATAGGTCCCTTCTGGTGCAGTTTGTAGCCTGCTCTTTAAGACGTCTGCTGGCATGCCCACCAGCCAGTTAGCTATACCAGCACACCCTCCAGCCACTATTGTAGCTGCCATTTTAATCTTGGCACTTGCATCCTCTGGCACCAAAACTTCCTTTACCCACTCATATGTCATGAAGTACATGCCACTTGCCGGCACATCCCTCAGGATCGTGGCCACGCTGCCCTTGTAGATACTCCTCATCCCACCTTCCGCGTACAACTGCCTGGCGCAGTCGACCATGCCGTTGTACTTCTGAGGAACATTGCCACCCTGCTGGATTTGCAGCAGGCATTTAATGCGTTCGCCAGGCGCCATTATCGATGTGGTAAAAATACCAGAGAACGCGCCTGCGGCAAACAATTCCGGTTTGGTCAGCACTTGATCGTCGTCTGACTTGATCAACTTTTTACCGAGACCAAATCCAAAGAAACTTATCGCGAATATCGGCGCCACCCCCGTCAGAGGCGCCGACATGCCTTTGTACAGTCCGCGGAAGCCTTCCTTCTGGATGGTTTTCTTAAAACAGTCCCAGGTACCAGAATACAAGGCTACTTCCCCCGCCTTAGGCAGAGGCATAGTTTGTAATCGCACTTTTATAGTGTCCATAGGGTGGCCGGACAGCACCGTACAGACACCACCGAAACCCCCACTGATAAAGTATTTTATTGGACTGCTTTTTTCGGACATTTTCACTAATTAATTATCACGGAAGAGAAACGAAAGTCAAAAAATAAGTAACAGGTGTCGAGTCAAGTATAATTTTGAAATTTAAATGTCAAAGTCCAAAATAGTTAAAAACCGGAAACTGACAAAGACCTCAAAGACCTAAGTCGGAGTTACAGATTATAAGGTATTTGTTTCTCCCACTGACCAACTTCTTCTTTAAAAAAAATCTTAAAATAAGTAGGTAACTAGTATGTTAATTTAATAACATTTCTTAGTTTCGTTGTATAATGTATTCTTTATTATTTTTAAAACCACATTTATAATGAAAATAGATTTTGTCATCACAGGAATTTGTCCTGCGTTCCGTTTCATCATGGTCACCTTAAATTAGAAAGGGACGCAGTACCTGCAGAGCCCTCTCGCTTTGACCGGTCTAGTTATTATTATTTTTTTTTTTTTACCTATGCTCTATTATTATAACTACTCTATGACTGGCAATCATCTGGCAACCATTTCTGGCAATAGTTTTGTGGTCTGTGACTGACAATACTCAAGCTGACAATATTATAACAACGTTGTTTATACGTTGTATAGGTACCTAGGTACAGTGCGACAAGGCTGTTTTGGCGCGTGGCCAATGTCTGAACTAACGCCGCTATCTTGTGCTACTGTTTGATCGTTCACTCTGTCAGTATATCACTATAATATATTTTGTTGTTTTTGCTTACTATTAACTATTTTAAACTAAAATTGAAGTAAAGTTGAGGAGATTTTATATTATGGCTGCCTTTGTTTTGCAACAGCGCCCTCCTTCAAGTGCCAAGAGAGCCTTGTCGGACTGTATATAGTGACATTTCATTTATCGGTTGTTCTTATGGGTTGTTTATGAGCAGTTTATGAGCACAGACCAGGAACCGGTTTATGAGTTATGACCACAGACCAGGAACCGAAAGAGTTATGACTATGACAACAATTGAATTGAACAACAATTGACAATAATCACAATAATGCCAACCCGGCCAGGGTAATAATGTTCTGTGATGCAAGTTAAAACGTAGTGATTATATACTCTTTGATGCAAGTGTGATTAAAACGTAGTGATTATATACATTATAAAATCCTCAATCATCACCTCATTCCATATTTTTCTCTTGTAGTCTTCCAAAAAACCGCATCAAAGCACTTCATGATTTACACTCGTAGTCTCTTCAATATTCCTCATACATTTTCTATGGAAAAATAAATTTCGCCATTTTGATTTTTTTTTCTATCCATGGAATAGACCATGGGGTTCTGATCACTTCTTGTCAAGAAACCGTTCTTCCATCTTTTATACTCTTCGAGATGGACACCGATGAAGTTTGTATGGCGGCCATCTTGAATCCGCCATTTTGAACTTTTTTTCAGCTAACTGCCAATTGGATGATGTTTCGAGTGACATTTGGTCGAGCACCCCCCACCTATCTTCAATACCCTCCCTGTGCTCTTCACCCGTCTCCGAAATCCTCAATCATCAGCTCTCACCGTATTTTTCCTCCGAATGAATTTTTTCCTTATATACGAAATGGTCATGGTTAAAAAATTTTTTCATACAAAATTGTTCAGGAGAGGTGATCAATGAGTCAGTCAGTCAGTGAATCAGCACAAGTAGCTATATATATATTAATATACTCTTTGAGTGTGATTGAGTGTGATTAAGTGGTGATTATTTCTAACCGCCAAAAAATTAAAAAAAGTAATTTGTGGATTGTGGAAGGATATGAAATAATTGTGCTTTAAATTGAGCCTGACCCAAATATGAAATAACTGTTTACAAAAGCACAGCTACTTTATAACATTATTATTTACGTAATGAAAAATTTAATGTAAATCATAATATGGCATGCAGTAAGGAAGAAATTGAGAGGAAACGTTTGGCTGCTATTCAAAAGAGACTGAACAAGTCCTACGAAAACATTCAGAACAACAATCAGTCTCAAAAACCTAAAGAATGGACGTTGACATCTCAAAGTTCTAACATTGGTCCTGTAAAGACTTTGGGATCTAAAACATTTCACCCATATGCTAAACCGGAAAGAAGTAAACAAGCCGAAAATTCTGTACCTGTTAGCAAAGTTGTGAGTGGGACAGTATATTTGATATCTGAGCATAGATTTGAAGTAAAACCGTCGGAATTTTGCACGCCTCTCATTAATATATTTAAGAGTATACCTTCTAGGAATTATGGTAAGATAAAATGTTTTTTTTTTTTTTCACTATACAACTTAGTACTTGACTGTTATCTCACCTGATGGTAAGTGATGATGCAGTCAAAGATGTTACCGTACTAACTTGGAACGTGTAAGTGAACTCACCCTAACGGTTTCTACGCAGCATCGCACCGGAACGCTAAATCGCTTGGCGGTGCGTCTTTGCTGGTAGGGTGGTAACTATCCACGGCCGAAGTGTCCCACCAGACCAGATCTGAGCCAACTTATAAATTATTAAATTCCAAAGTGGCCCATGGTGTAAATCGAACCAGTGACCTCCTACTTGCACCCAACACCACTGCACCAGGGATGTTTATTGCTAAAATATTAACAATGTTTTAAAAGTTTCAAATTAAATGTTATATTTCACTCATAATATTTAATTAAATTAGAATGTTTATTCTTGCTTGTGAGCCTAAATTAAGGTGCGTTGGGGTAAGTTCGGACGGTTTTTAGTTGTATTTGGAAGATGTTGGTAAAAAATATTTTGCACAAAAGTTACAATATTTAGCACAATAAATTAAAGTGAAAATTGATGATTAATAAATAGGCTTTATATGTTATTTGTTTTATGTAGCTATAAATGAAACAACTACTATTCATCAGGTGTTTAAAATGCGAATAAAATTTTACAACCCCGGGTAAAATCGGACGTTCGTGGGTAAAGATCGGACTACCTTCTAAAATCGCCATTGTGGCTTAGAACACACAGTTCACAGAAAGAGCATATCCGATCTTATACGTCCTACAAGATTATCTTTGGATTTTTTTAATCTAAATATATAAAAGAAGACACTGACTGACTGACTGACATATCAACGCACAGCCCAAACCGCTGGGTCTAGAGACTCCAAATTTGGCACACATGTTCCTTGTGAGGCCTAGGGGTGCACTAAGAAAGGATTTTTCAAAATTCACCCTCTAAGGGGGAGAAACGGGGGTCCGAAGTTTGGATTTTATCAAGTTATAATACGTCTTCACGCCGCAACTACTGTAACGATTTGGTTAAAATTTGGAATAGAGGTATATTTTATCTTGCATTACCACATAGGCTACTTTTCATCCCGAAAAAATTCATTGTTCCCGTGGGATAAGTTAAAAACCGAAATTCTCGCGGAAAAAAAATCTCACGCCGCAAGTACACAACCGATTTGGATAAAATTTGGAATGGAGATAGATTATATCCTGGGTTAATAAATAGAGTACTTTTTATCCCGTAAAAATCCATGGATTTTGCAGGAGAAGGGAAAAACAGATATTCACGCGGGAAAAATACTACTTCCCGCCGTAATTACTGAACTTATATGGCTGAAATTATGAATAAAGATAGATTATATATTGGATTAATACGAAGGCTACTTTTCATCGCGAAAAAATTCATGGTTCCCGTGGGATTAGTAAAAAACCGAAATTAACGCGGAAAAAAATCTTAATGCCGCAAGTGCACAACCGATTTGGCTGGAATTTGGAACGGAGATAGATTATATCTTGGGTTAATAAATAGGCTACTTTTTATCCCGGAAAAATCCATGGTTTTTGTAGGAAAAAAGAAAAACAGATATTCATACGCGAAAAATACTACTTCACGCCGTAATTACTGAACTGATATGGCTGAAATTCGGAATAAAGATAGATTGTATCCTGGATTAATATAAAGGCTACTTTTCATCCCGGAAAAATCCATAGTTTCCGCGGGAAACCTGAAACATTGATGTTCACACGCTAGAAATACTACTTTACACTGTAATTACAGAATTGATATGACTGAAAATCGGAAATGAGATAGATTTTATCCCGTATTATTACAAAGCCTACTTTTCATCCAGGAAAATTCCGTGGTTTCTATGATAACAGTGAAAAACAAAAATCCACGCGTGAAAAATATTCCTTCATGCCGTAATTACTGAACTGATTTGGCTGTAATTTGGAATCGAGATAGATTATATCCTGGATTAATACAAAAGCTACTTTTCATCCCGGAAAAATCTATGGTGTCCGCGGGAAAACTGAAACACTGATATTCACGCGGTAAAAATACTACTTCACGCTGTAATTACTGATATGACTGAAATTCGGAAAAAAGATGGATTTTATCCTGAATTAATACGTAGGCTACTTTTCATCTCGGAAAATTTTATGACTTCTACGAGTATGATCATAGTGAAAAACAGAAATCCACGCGGGAAAAATATTCGTTCACGCCGCAACTACTGAACCGATTTAGCTCAAATTTGAAATGGAGATAAATTATATCCTGGATTAACACATAAGCTACATTTTATCCCGAAAAATACAAGGTTCCCGTGGGATTAGTTAAAAACCGAAATTCACGCGCAAAAAATTATTCACGCCGCAACTACTGAATCGATTGGGCTGAAATTTGGAATGGAGATAGATTATATCCTAGAATCAACTACTTTTTTCTCGGGAAAATCCAATGTTTTCGTGATAATAGGGAAAAAGAGATATTCATGCGGGACAGAATTTTTTGTTCACACCGCAATTACTGAAAATTTTTGGTTTAAAGTTTAAATGAAGATAGATTTCATGTAAATTAACAAATTAACAAAGGGTACTTTTTATTCCGGAAAATGGATGGTTCCCGTAGAGAACAAATTTTTTTTTAAGTTTAAACTAATTTTTGTCAAAACTAAAATTTACGCGTGCGAAGCCGCGGGTTTCTGCTAGTATTGTATAAAAAGGAACCTGAAGAGCAAATTCCTGTTTTTTTTTGTTTCGGACGTCCGATCTTACCCCACTAGACCAAATCTCAAATTGCACTGGCTCTCAAACTTTAAGCTTTTCTTTCAATTAAAATTATTTATCTATTGGCAGATTAAAGATTAGATAGCTTATACTTTATGTTTTGGATATGAAATAAATAAAACCTTACAATTTATTGCTGATCACATGTTTATTGCATTGCTTAATATTATTAATCAGTCATAGGTTTTGAAAAATTAATGAAATTGTATCTACATATTATAATTGTAATATCTATCTATTATATTCATTAGAATAAATTTAACCGAATTCTCTTTTATTTGAAGTAATTATATTTGCCTCACAATCTTCAGGCACACAGTCTTAAGTCTTTACGTTTAGGTACAACAAATTTTGCTGCGTTATTAGATAAATAGTTCTCCACTTTTACTTGTATTTACTGCCGATCCTCCTTCTAATACGAAGTTGCCCGCAGTGATTTTCTCTGGTATAGACCCTACACCATTATGACCCTACAAAGAAAATTATTTTAAGAGTAGGTACAGATAGATATTTATAAAACTAAATTATTGATATAAAATACATACATTTTATATTTGACCCGTAAAAAGCATCTTACAAAATTTATTAAATTTAATTTATTAATATTTGAATAATTCGTAATTAAATGTAAATACAATATAAAAAACAATTCATAATAAAATGGACAAAATATAAAACCTCAACTTTAGACTGGTACATAACAATAGATTGTACAACACCAAAGTTCGTAGGCGAAAGTTCGGATTAAAATAAAGTTTGACAACCACATGCATTTTCATTCCGGTTTAAGATCGGATCTTTTTAGTCCGAAATTCACCCATCATTATCTGTATGGGGAAAGTCCGGATCTCAGCCTAAAATCACATTTAGCGTATTATGAACAGACATATATCACAAACCACCACATATCTTGATATCTCAAAGATTTATTATTTCAAAAAATAGGTAATACTCACCAAAAAACAGCAAATTGTTTTTTGGGGTAAATCCGGATCTCGTAAATTATTCTATTAGACGACACTTTCAGTATAACATGCATAACTCACACCTTAAGCGTCGGAACGACCAAGACGGATTCGGACGCGGGGCAATATGAAATAGAGTCCCACACTTTGTTGGCCGATTAGAAAAATATCTACTAATTGGGAAATTATTTAATAAATACGGTCTTTCCCCATTTACGATCTTACCCCAACGCACCTTACAGGCACCTTTGAAATGTTAGACTATACTGTCACATTTGGAAAGCTGTCTTGCACCAAGAAGAAACATTGGCACTTGATCTTTTGTGAAAACTTTTGATTGGTTTGTTTGCATTGTTTTAAATAATAATTTACTAAAAATTGTTTCAGATTCTAAATCAAAGTTATGGAATTTCTCAATAGATGATTACCAGGACCTAATGTCTAAAGTAGCTCCATTAGCTCCCTACATAGTCCTTGGTCCATTACCACCATACGTCTTAAAGGTATTTTTAAACATCAGGGGTTTAATTGGCAAGTTGGATAACCACACTTTTTTTCTAACACTTAATAATGATAATATAGAATTTTGTCATGCGGTAGTTTTGCAAAGCTAGTATTTAAATACAATCTGATAATTAATATTAAATAATTTTCATGAATTGTATGCATGTGTTACATTTTTTTTTTGTTGTTACATGATACTAAAAAAAATTATTACATTATGGAACTCATACTAATAATTGCACCTGTTGTTACTAGATACCATGTTTTACATAAAGATATAAAAAAATGCATTGTTAAATTTTATCTTTACAGATCCTAAATGACACCTTCATAGACCCTAGCACAGTAGATTTGTCCCCCATAGAGAGGACCCTTAGAAACAAATTGATGCCATTCCAGGAAGAAGGCGTCAGGTTTGTTTTTTTACTATATATATAGGTAGTAAGTTGTCTTTAGTGTAATCAATAAGGCAATCACTGTAGCAAGTAGACCTCCTAAGTTGGATTAACCATAATGGAATAAATTATTTGCCAAAAGATTTGAAGAGACAAGCAAAAATAGTTTGCCAACTCTATCATTCTGTATCCAAATCACACGCTGCTTTGAAATCTCGGAAACTAAACTCTTGATTGTAACATACAACACTGAGGTATGCTGCTAAAATGCAGCATCACAACTTGGCTTTAACCCAAAATTAGATATGTTGCTATGAACAACAATTTTGAATTTGTGCTTTGCTTGAAGAGGAAAACAAAGAAGTATTTCTGCTGCACTATAGAATATGCTTGCCGACTATAAAAATAAACCAAATCCTCATTACTATCAACAAAGAAAATTGGTTTCACAGATTCGGCATAGCGCGCCGCGGGCGTTGTATGATCGCGGACGACATGGGTCTGGGCAAGACCTTCCAGGCTCTGGCCATCGCCAGCTTCTACTGCAACGACTGGCCGATGCTCATTGTCACTACATCATCTATGAGGTAATGCTGGTAGTATGTAAATGTATAAAAGAAGAAACAGTCTGACATATACTTATGCAGCTTTAAGTGCCGGGCAGGGTCAAAAGACACCTTTAGCACGCAGATAGCGTATGATGTGGGGTGCATTAAGAAAGGATTTTTCAAAACTGACCCCTCAAGATGGTGAAATAGGTATCCAAAGTTTGTATGGTAAAATACTCCTTCACATCGCAACTACTGAAAAAAATTGGCTGAAATTTGGATTAGAGGTAGATTTTATTCTGGATTAATACACAGACTACTTTTTACTCTGGAAAAATCCATGGTTTCTGTAAATGAAAATGATAGACAAATGGTGTCTGTCAAATAAGTTTATTCACCTTAAAATATCCGAAACACCATAATGCAAGTAAGTTTACTTAGCTCTTGCTTGCCTATGTCAGTCAAAGTAGTTAAATTTTAGCTTCTGCTAAACAAACATTTGTTTAGCTTTAGTCAAACAATTACATCCGTAAATAAACGGTTTGTTCAGTGGCACAAGTGCAGTGCACAAGTCTTCTTTTTGGTATTGATCATGATGCATTCCAATGCATTATTTTCAGAGAGACCTGGCAAAGTAAGATCCGTGAGCTGTTGCCATCGGTGCCATCTATGAACATAGTCACTCTAACTACCAGCAAAGACAGTCAGTTGGTCGCTGACAAACAGGTAAACTGATTCAATAAAATATGAAAAAAAAAACTGTATTATATATACAGGCGATTTCTGTACCAGCCAAAATGTAAGCTTACCTTTTTTTTGTTATTTTCAGACCCAGGTCGTAATTGTGAGCTACAAGATCACTAGTATGCATACAGATTTACTGAAGAGTAAAAAGTTTGGCGTACTTATAATTGTAAGTAAATGTACTGTATATTATAATCATCATTTATGCACAGGGATCAGTATTTTGGTATTGATGATGAATCATTATTTGATAGGATGAATCTCACTACCTCAAATCACACAAGGCGCAGTGCACAACGGCGCTGATCAGCATCGCGCGGCAATGCTCGCGCGTGGTGCTGCTGAGCGGCACGCCCGCGCTCAGCCGGCCCGCGGAGCTGTACACGCAGCTGGCGCTGATTGAACCGAAGCTCTTCACCTCCTACACGGAGTACGGTGCGTACAGTCGCACAGGCGCAGTGCACAACGGCGCTGATCAGCATCGCGCGGCAATGCTCGCGCGTGGTGCTGCTGAGCGGCACGCCCGCGCTCAGCCGGCCCGCGGAGCTGTACACGCAGCTGGCGCTGATTGAACCGAAGCTCTTCACCTCCTACACGGAGTACGGTGCGTACAGTCGCACAGGCGCAGTGCACAACGGCGCTGATCAGCATCGCGCGGCAATGCTCGCGCGTGGTGCTGCTGAGCGGCACGCCCGCGCTCAGCCGGCCCGCGGAGCTGTACACGCAGCTGGCGCTGATTGAACCGAAGCTCTTCACCTCCTACACGGAGTACGGTGCGTACAGTCGCACAGGCGCAGTGCACAACGGCGCTGATCAGCATCGCGCGGCAATGCTCGCGCGTGGTGCTGCTGAGCGGCACGCCCGCGCTCAGCCGGCCCGCGGAGCTGTACACGCAGCTGGCGCTGATTGAACCGAAGCTCTTCACCTCCTACACGGAGTACGGTGCGTACAGTCGCACAGGCGCAGTGCACAACGGCGCTGATCAGCATCGCGCGGCAATGCTCGCGCGTGGTGCTGCTGAGCGGCACGCCCGCGCTCAGCCGGCCCGCGGAGCTGTACACGCAGCTGGCGCTGATTGAACCGAAGCTCTTCACCTCCTACACGGAGTACGGTGCGTACAGTCGCACAGGCGCAGTGCACAACGGCGCTGATCAGCATCGCGCGGCAATGCTCGCGCGTGGTGCTGCTGAGCGGCACGCCCGCGCTCAGCCGGCCCGCGGAGCTGTACACGCAGCTGGCGCTGATTGAACCGAAGCTCTTCACCTCCTACACGGAGTACGGTGCGTACAGTCGCACAGGCGCAGTGCACAACGGCGCTGATCAGCATCGCGCGGCAATGCTCGCGCGTGGTGCTGCTGAGCGGCACGCCCGCGCTCAGCCGGCCCGCGGAGCTGTACACGCAGCTGGCGCTGATTGAACCGAAGCTCTTCACCTCCTACACGGAGTACGGTGCGTACAGTCGCACAGGCGCAGTGCACAACGGCGCTGATCAGCATCGCGCGGCAATGCTCGCGCGTGGTGCTGCTGAGCGGCACGCCCGCGCTCAGCCGGCCCGCGGAGCTGTACACGCAGCTGGCGCTGATTGAACCGAAGCTCTTCACCTCCTACACGGAGTACGGTGCGTACAGTCGCACAGGCGCAGTGCACAACGGCGCTGATCAGCATCGCGCGGCAATGCTCGCGCGTGGTGCTGCTGAGCGGCACGCCCGCGCTCAGCCGGCCCGCGGAGCTGTACACGCAGCTGGCGCTGATTGAACCGAAGCTCTTCACCTCCTACACGGAGTACGGTGCGTACAGTCGCACAGGCGCAGTGCACAACGGCGCTGATCAGCATCGCGCGGCAATGCTCGCGCGTGGTGCTGCTGAGCGGCACGCCCGCGCTCAGCCGGCCCGCGGAGCTGTACACGCAGCTGGCGCTGATTGAACCGAAGCTCTTCACCTCCTACACGGAGTACGGTGCGTACAGTCGCACAGGCGCAGTGCACAACGGCGCTGATCAGCATCGCGCGGCAATGCTCGCGCGTGGTGCTACTGAGCGGCACGCCCGCGCTCAGCCGGCCCGCGGAGCTGTACACGCAGCTGGCGCTGATTGAACCGAAGCTCTTCACCTCCTACACGGAGTACGGTGCGTACAGTCGCACAGGCGCAGTGCACAACGGCGCTGATCAGCATCGCGCGGCAATGCTCGCGCGTGGTGCTGCTGAGCGGCACGCCCGCGCTCAGCCGGCCCGCGGAGCTGTACACGCAGCTGGCGCTGATTGAACCGAAGCTCTTCACCTCCTACACGGAGTACGGTGCGTACAGTCGCACAGGCGCAGTGCACAACGGCGCTGATCAGCATCGCGCGGCAATGCTCGCGCGTGGTGCTGCTGAGCGGCACGCCCGCGCTCAGCCGGCCCGCGGAGCTGTACACGCAGCTGGCGCTGATTGAACCGAAGCTCTTCACCTCCTACACGGAGTACGGTGCGTACAGTCGCACAGGCGCAGTGCACAACGGCGTTGATCAGCATTGCGCTGTTTAAAAATAATTTATGACCATCTCAATTCTGAGCAGCACTACCACGATTGTAGCTATCCTATCAGTTTCCAAATTGATTCATAATACATAATATTTCAGGTACAATTCAAAATAACTTAATTTCTTGTCTACTTAATTAAATTGAAACTTTTCTGTGTCACAATAACCCTGACTCGAAAAACAATTTTATCAATGCGATATATCCCTAGGTAAAAGATACTGCGCGGGCAAGCAAACGCACTTCGGATGGGACATGTCGGGCCAGTCCAACCTGACGGAACTCCAGATCATACTGCAGAAGCGGTTCCTCATACGCCGGACTAAGGAGCAGGTTCTACCCACCTTGGAGGAAAAGACCAGGTACACTTGCTACTTGCTAGACAAACCTAGGTACAATTGATGTCTTATGCCTGGATTAACATTCCTTAACATCGGGTGAATTTCCCCTCTTGAAAAATGATCTTTAAATGTGTAAAATTAATGGAAAATAAATGATTTTTCCAGGGAGTCAGTATTATTAGACCAATCCCTCCTGCAGTTCTCTAAGGAGGAGCAACAAGGGTTGTCGCAAATGGTGGAGAACTACAAGAGCACCAAATCGGCGGACAAACACGCCGCTCTGATCACCTTCTTCAGCGAGTCCGCCACCGTCAAGATACCGGCTATTTGGTGAGTTGGGTTGTAATACTGTGTGTATGCGAGAACGTGTCCATAAACATGTTCAGTTTTGTAAAGAGGAGTAGGAAGGGTTGTCGCAAATGGTGGAGAACTACAAGAGCACCAAATCGGCGGACAAACACGCCGCTCTGATGACCTTCTTCAGCGAGTCCGCCACCGTCAAGATACCGGCTATTTGGTGAGTTGTGAGAAAAAAGGAGTGTAATGTTTTTAGGGCTCATGTATGTATGTATGTATGAGCTAATGTAACTTCGGAACGGCTGAATAGATTCGGACATAATATGGGGTATTGTTAGAATCCTTACATCATTCCGAGTAGAACAGGCTATACTATATTTTTGGATAAACTAGTTTTACTTAAAAAGCACGTACTTTTTAATTTTTTATCTACGCTCATTGCTTAAAGTTCGAATTATGAAATCAAAATGTGTCACATATTGACCTACTTTATTCACAGACTTCTAAAATTATTAAAAAGTTATTCATTATAACATCGCTGTACTATGGAAATATCTCTAGATAGTTGAATAATTTCCATTACGATACGCGGCTCTGGGTTCCTGTATTTTTGTGTGTCGTCATCACAGTCCAGGGAATAACTTTCTTTTCTCTGTGGTCGTCATAGCCAAAAGAGAGTGTAGTGTGTAGTGAGTGAATCCTCAATTTTGTTTTTTTTATTTTTTATATAAGGAGTCCACAGACAACATTTAGTTGGTAGTCATGATCGACCATAGACAACAATTAATTCACGGAAACAATAATTTTTCCCTGCCTTATAATATGACTGATTAAAAAGTGTGTTCATACAGAATATTGAAAAGAATTATGTATAATTTTTGATTATTTAATTATCCACTAAAAAATATAGTTTATCTGACTTGTATAAATATTTTTCTACTCTTTTTTGTTTCATGACTTTTTTAACAGACTATACGAAGTTTGCAACTGAATTTTGGCGCCATACCTAACTTTTAACATTTCAATGTATTATTTTTGTTACTTAGTCAAAACTTAGCGCGGAAAAATGTCTAGCAGTGAAACGTACTAAAGAAAATTTAACTCCACCTGACATTTTAGTAATTGCAATAAAAATGACCCACAATCTTTTACCAACAAAGTGAAGGATTTACGACAAACGTTAGCAAGATTTTATGGTTTGGATTTATGATAATTTGAGCGTAAATAAAGTAGTGTATGAAACTCTACATAATTAGGTATTAAAACACTCGTGTGATACTATTAAAAAACTCGCCTGCGGCTCGTTTTTTAAACTCACACTCATGTTTTAATACCCCCCATTATGCATCCGTTTCATAAACTACTATAAATTATTTACTTGTTATCCATAATTATTGTCGTCAGTAAATACATCAAGCAGCTCCTCAAGGAGAGCAGTCAGAAGTTCCTGATCTTCGCCCACCACCGCAACATGGTGGACGCGATCTGCGGCGCGCTGGACGAGTCCGACACACACTACATCTGCATCGTGGGCTCCACCCCGCCGCGCATCAGAGCCGTGAGTGCTTCTATAATAAGAGCTTCTATAATAAGAGGTCACAGCTGGCTATCGTCCTCGCAAAGTGGCCATAAGGTTGATTGTTGTGAAAATAAAGAATCTGCCAAGACCAATCTCCTTAAATTTTTAATAAAGAGATTCTTGAGAGATTGATTTCTTTGAGAGAGAGAAATTTAGTTTTGGCTCTGACCGCTCTTTTCTGAAATACGAAGATCGTTTGAATATCAGCAGCATTGCCCCAGAGTATGATCCCATTCCCATAGCATTGTGGATTTTCCCACTTCTAGAGCTTCCCCATTTGCCATCATGTTTTTGTCAAAGTCTTCCTTAATTAAGGTTTGGTTTTCTCTATTGTTTAAGTTGTTGTTGACTGTAATACACCATCATTCCTTGTTTTAAAAAGCAATGTTTTAAGGTTATAATTCAGTGTTTAGGTCCGTATCTCTTAATTAGCTGCACCAAAATGAATGCATTTGTGAAATGAAATGGTAATTTGGCTGCAGGAGCTGGTGGAGCGGTTCCAGTACACGTCGAGCTGCCGCTGCGCCGTGCTGTCCATCACGGCCGCCAACTCCGGCCTCACGCTCACCGCCGCCGACGTGGTGCTGTTCGCGGAGCTGCACTGGAACCCGGGGATACTGACACAGGCAGAGTCGCGCGCGCACCGCATCGGCAGAGCGGGCGGCGTGTGCGTGCGGTACCTGCTGGCCAAGGGCACCGCCGACGACTTCATGTGGCCCATGCTGCAGGACAAGCTCGACGTGAGTACACCGCGCGCTACAGTGTGTCGATGTTTAGATTGTAACACGAGCGGAGTCGCGCGCGCACCGCATCGGCAGAGCGGGCGGCGTGTGCGTGCGGTACCTGCTGGCCAAGGGCACCGCCGACGACTTCATGTGGCCCATGCTGCAGGACAAGCTCGACGTGAGTACACCGCGCGCTACAGTGTGTCGATGTTTAGATTGTAACACGAGCGGAGTCGCGCGCGCACCGCATCGGCAGAGCGGGCGGCGTGTGCGTGCGGTACCTGCTGGCCAAGGGCACCGCCGACGACTTCATGTGGCCCATGCTGCAGGACAAGCTCGACGTGAGTACACCGCGCGCTACAGTGTGTCGATGTTTAGATTGTAACACGAGCGGAGTCGCGCGCGCACCGCATCGGCAGAGCGGGCGGCGTGTGCGTGCGGTACCTGCTGGCCAAGGGCACCGCCGACGACTTCATGTGGCCCATGCTGCAGGACAAGCTCGACGTGAGTACACCGCGCGCTACAGTGTGTCGATGTTTAGATTGTAACACGAGCGGAGTCGCGCGCGCACCGCATCGGCAGAGCGGGCGGCGTGTGCGTGCGGTACCTGCTGGCCAAGGGCACCGCCGACGACTTCATGTGGCCCATGCTGCAGGACAAGCTCGACGTGAGTACACCGCGCGCTACAGTGTGTCGATGTTTAGATTGTAACACGAGCGGAGTCGCGCGCGCACCGCATCGGCAGAGCGGGCGGCGTGTGCGTGCGGTACCTGCTGGCCAAGGGCACCGCCGACGACTTCATGTGGCCCATGCTGCAGGACAAGCTCGACGTGAGTACACCGCGCGCTACAGTGTGTCGATGTTTAGATTGTAACACGAGCGGAGTCGCGCGCGCACCGCATCGGCAGAGCGGGCGGCGTGTGCGTGCGGTACCTGCTGGCCAAGGGCACCGCCGACGACTTCATGTGGCCCATGCTGCAGGACAAGCTCGACGTGAGTACACCGCGCGCTACAGTGTGTCGATGTTTAGATTGTAACACGAGCGGAGTCGCGCGCGCACCGCATCGGCAGAGCGGGCGGCGTGTGCGTGCGGTACCTGCTGGCCAAGGGCACCGCCGACGACTTCATGTGGCCCATGCTGCAGGACAAGCTCGACGTGAGTACACCGCGCGCTACAGTGTGTCGATGTTTAGATTGTAACACGAGCGGAGTCGCGCGCGCACCGCATCGGCAGAGCGGGCGGCGTGTGCGTGCGGTACCTGCTGGCCAAGGGCACCGCCGACGACTTCATGTGGCCCATGCTGCAGGACAAGCTCGACGTGAGTACACCGCGCGCTACAGTGTGTCGATGTTTAGATTGTAACACGAGCGGAGTCGCGCGCGCACCGCATCGGCAGAGCGGGCGGCGTGTGCGTGCGGTACCTGCTGGCCAAGGGCACCGCCGACGACTTCATGTGGCCCATGCTGCAGGACAAGCTCGACGTGAGTACACCGCGCGCTACAGTGTGTCGATGTTTAGATTGTAACACGAGCGGAGTCGCGCGCGCACCGCATCGGCAGAGCGGGCGGCGTGTGCGTGCGGTACCTGCTGGCCAAGGGCACCGCCGACGACTTCATGTGGCCCATGCTGCAGGACAAGCTCGACGTGAGTACACCGCGCGCTACAGTGTGTCGATGTTTAGATTGTAACACGAGCGGAGTCGCGCACGCACCGCATCGGCAGAGCGGGCGGCGTGTGCGTGCGGTACCTGCTGGCCAAGGGCACCGCCGACGACTTCATGTGGCCCATGCTGCAGGACAAGCTCGACGTGAGTACACCGCGCGCTACAGTGTGTCGATGTTTAGATTGTAACACGAGCGGAGTCGCGCGCGCACCGCATCGGCAGAGCGGGCGGCGTGTGCGTGCGGTACCTGCTGGCCAAGGGCACCGCCGACGACTTCATGTGGCCCATGCTGCAGGACAAGCTCGACGTGAGTACACCGCGCGCTACAGTGTGTCGATGTTTAGATTGTAACACGAGCGGAGTCGCGCGCGCACCGCATCGGCAGAGCGGGCGGCGTGTGCGTGCGGTACCTGCTGGCCAAGGGCACCGCCGACGACTTCATGTGGCCCATGCTGCAGGACAAGCTCGACGTGAGTACACCGCGCGCTACAGTGTGTCGATGTTTAGATTGTAACACGAGCGGAGTCGCGCGCGCACCGCATCGGCAGAGCGGGCGGCGTGTGCGTGCGGTACCTGCTGGCCAAGGGCACCGCCGACGACTTCATGTGGCCCATGCTGCAGGACAAGCTCGACGTGAGTACACCGCGCGCTACAGTGTGTCGATGTTTAGATTGTAACACGAGCGGAGTCGCGCGCGCACCGCATCGGCAGAGCGGGCGGCGTGTGCGTGCGGTACCTGCTGGCCAAGGGCACCGCCGACGACTTCATGTGGCCCATGCTGCAGGACAAGCTCGACGTGAGTAGGGGAGACCGGGGACAAAAGTAACATTTTGTACTTTTGCCTTGGTTTCTCGTAAGGTGTTATTATTTTAATGAAATTATTTAATTTTTTTAATCTAATTATTATAGCCATATATAAATTTAGTTCAAGCTCTTTATATTAACATCTTAATTTACCTTATTATTGTGTAGTTTAGATGAATTACATAACCTTAAAAAAATTTCGTCATTTGTTACTTTCGACCACGTTGGCGGGTCGATAGTAACACGCTGTGGGTCGAAAGTAACATGACAAAGGGACTAGGAATGAAATTAAAACATCATTTTAAATCAACAAATTATTTATCAGGAACCAGTTTTATTATCAACATAAACATTTGCATTGTGATCGCTCAAAAATTAAATGTTTTATTAGAATAAATCAGCATTACTTTAACTGCGTTTGAACTAATTATTAGGTATGCTTATTTTAATAAATGAGATTAATATTTTTAATAATAATACTTATATAATCAATATTCAGTATCAGATGCGCAATTGTGGCACACATAATTTACATCATCACTAACGCATTCAATATCTGACCACATTTTGCATTCGATACATTGTATCCATTGCTCATTTGGTCGACTATTGGTAAAAGGTTCTAAACAAACGAGACGGAAACAATCTTCTTCGTCACATTTATTTTCTTTGTCTACAGGTAATTTCTTCGTCTTTTTTCCTTTTCCCTTGCCTTTCGTGGATGTCAACTTTCTTTTGCTGTTTCCAGTTTAGGGTTGTAAAACAGCAGCTTTTCGGTACACTTACATGTCAGTAGTTCCTCGTGAAGTGGTTCTTATGCGTTGTCGCGGCATTCTGTTGAAAGAAACACAAATAAATACACATTAATATTTATTTTATTACGTAATCAAATCAATACGGGGACAAAAGTAACATGTTACTTGTGTACCCTTGTGTCTTTGTTACTTTTGTACTGTTTTGGCTAAGATTGGCCAAACGCCGCTTTCTCGCTCCCGCCTGCGGCTGGAGAGGGAGATGGGGCGCGCGGCTCCGGGGGCAGCGCGGTAGCCCCCCGTGTACGCAGTTCGAGTGTACATTCGTTAACAGGTCCGTGCGGCGGAGCTTTTTTGCTGCGCGGATCGTCTTTAAGTATATTAGCGTAAGGTCTACTGGTCGCGCGAGACGGGACTCAGTGTCCACTCCCGCGCTTGGCGAGCCGCCGCCCGCGCCGCGTCGCCCGGCGGTCGCTCGCCGTTTGGGAGTTCTTCGTGAGACCCCGACGGAGTCGGTCGACTGTTAGTTGCCGCGTCGCCCGCGTGAAATCGCCTGCCACGCCGCCTAGTGCCGTCTTATTATTTATGAGGAGCTATTTATCGCGTACCATTTGTGCCGCGTAGCCCGCGTGCTGTTTGCCGGCCACGCCGTCACTTGCCGTCCGCGGTCGCCTAAGAGTCCGGTTCTAGAAGCCCACTGAAACGGTCAATACCCAAGGTCCGCGTTGCCCGCGTGAAGTTTGCCGGCCACGCCGTGTCGTTTAGTTTTACGAGCCCTATTTATTGCGCTCCTTGGTGTGCCGTGTTGTCCGCCGATTCGTTCGAACGCCGCGGGCCCATTTGACTATCCGGAACACTGTTCCTTGTGCTCCCGCGCCATCTGGATACCACGCCGCCGCGGACTCGCTACTCGTGATCTAGTGCCGCCGCCGCGAAAGACCCCTCAAAGGAGGGCGAGTGTGTTCCTTTGCATTTAACACAGCAGGCACCACACACCACATTCCATCATACACGAACACACTCCCCGGATTCCACGTGCGTGCTGTCTCCTGCGCCGGTAAGTACCTAGTAGTAAGTCGTTCTGTGCCGCGGGATAAAACCCAGTGCAAATCGCCCCTTTCTCCTTTTTTTTGGTGGGTCCTTTTCGACCCACCCCGCCGCTGCCTGTGGGAATCCGCTGGCCTGCTCTGATGGGCCCGGCAGTTGCCCGCTGATTCATTGGCACAGGCGCGGTGCGTATTCATTTTTGGTAGCAGAGCGTGGTTTGTCTGCACCTCGCTTTGCGTTTTGCGCTGGTTTTGCCCGCCGCGCCGTTCATTTTCTGTGCCGCTGGCATAAATCCCGCTTTCCGCCACGCGCCGTGTCGTTCGCCGCGCTGTTAGCGGAAATTCCGCAATCGCCGCCAGTTCCGCTGCGTCAACGCCGCGTTTCGGCCGCGTTCCGCTTATTATAATTATAAGTTTAATTTTTATTTTAAGTTTTGCTTGCGTGCCGGTACCGCCCGCTCGCCAAGTAATTTAACACGCGTACCTACTACGGTCGCGCCGCTTTGTTCATTGCGACTACGGTACGACCGCGACCGCGATACGACTTGTTTACTATTGCTTTAATTTTATTATTGCTTGCACTCGCGCCGCCCGCCGACTTGCCGGCCGCCTTTTCAATTTATTATTGTTTGCACTCGCGCCGCCCGCCGACTTGCCGGCCGCCTTTTCAATTTATTATTACTTTATTTTTGCATTTTGTTTACATTTAATTTGTTAGAATGTCCGCGAACATCAAAAAGCTAGCTGTACAGATACAGTCTGAGCTTCGCTGGGCGACGTCCGCCGCGGGTTTGATAGGCCGCGAAGATAGATCCGCCGCCCTATTACACCGAGCGGACCAGGTGCGGACTCGGCAGGCCTCTGTGGAGCAGGCCTTCCAAGACCTGCTCACCCTCGGTCCCGAACAGGAGGTACTGAGGACGGCTCAGGCCGATTACGACCAGTTCTTCGAACTGATGGACTCGGTGGTGGAGGCCGCCCATGGGATCCGGACCGCCGCTGATGAAAGGCGTCGAAGTGGCGCTTTTAGAGACTCCCCCAGCCGACCGCCCACACAGCCGGCATTACTAGGGAAACTGCCCACGATCGAGCTGCCCAAATTCGGTGGGCAGCTTCAAGAGTGGATGGGCTTCCTGGCGTTGTTCGACAGTCTGGTCCACGCCAGGAAGGACCTGTCCCCCAGCCAGAAGCTGACATACTTACTGTCCTCGCTACAGGGCGAGGCCCTGGACGTGGTGCGGCACCTCGACCTCTCGGAGGAGAGCTACACCACGGCCCGGGAATTGCTGGCCAGGCGCTACGAAAATGTGCGCCGGTTGGCCGACGCACATGTAGCCCAGCTACTCGCCTTGCCCGCCGTCACCGGGGTGGCCGGCCTCAGAGAGGCCTTGCTAAACCCTTGCATTGTGGCCACCAATGCTCTCCGTCGATTGGATCTCCCCGTCGACCAGTGGTCCTTCTTGTTATTGCACATAGTGCTCTCCCGCCTGCCGTCGGAGCTTAAGCTCCGCTTCGAGCAGCGCTTCGGAGGGGACGGTGCAACCTATCTGCCCCCTTTCTCCGACCTCCTGAAGTTTTTGGAGCAGGAGTGCCTCCAGGCCGATAACTCCGGAGTTACCGGCCCTCGAGTGGCCCCTGGGAGGTCCGAGCATGTCCGAGGGGGTGGGGCAAGGACTGGCCCTCCGGCGGGGACCGGCCCCAATCGGCGAGGCCGTGGAGCCGACGCCAGAGAAGGTCGCCGGGTGTCACAGTACAGCGGGGCCGTGGCCACGAAGCTCCCCCCCTGTGCCTATTGTCGGCACCCCGGCCACCAGGTCTCCTCGTGTTCGCACTTCCTGGCCAAACCGGTTGTGGCCCGGAGAGAATATGTGTCGGCACGCCACTGGTGCTTCTCTTGCCTGGGCCAGCATCTCGTAAGAGACTGCCCGCGCCAGCGGCCCTGCCCACACTGCGGCGGTGCCCATTCGGCCCTTTTGTGCGCTAACCGGAGTGGTTCCGGTCGCCAGGACGTTGGGTCGCGCACCCCCCCCATGGGCGGGGGCGCTCGATCGCGCACCCCCCCCATGGGCGGGGGCGCTAGTCCTGGCCACCCGACCAGTCCCGTTAGGCGTTCTCCGGTGGACCACCAACCTCCTAGTGGAGGTAGGGGTTCCACCCCCCGGAGGAGGGCTTCACCCCCCCGCGTCACGGTCACATCCCCCTCGCGTCATTACGACGGGGATATCGCGGCTGCCCCATTGAGCGTCGTCCCGCGTCGGTTCTCGCCGCCACTACACGAGTGGCCGCGACTGGAGTGCCATCCACCCACCATAGGTCGAGGCGATCCCTACCGGGTGCCGGACGTTAGCCGCATGGTGCGGCCCCAAATGGGTGAACGGTCCCCTGCTGATTACCAGCGCCCTAGGGGCGGTGGGGCTTCACCCCCCCAGGGGGGTCACACCCCCCAGGGGAGGGTCACACCCCCCTCGCATTTTTATGACGGGGGTCTGACGGCCGCTCAAATGAGCGTCGAACCGTCTAGGTTTTTGCCTCCCCTCCATGTGTGGACGCAACTGGAGCGCCATCCACCCGTGCTAGGTCGAGGCGCTCCCTACCACGCCCCGGATGCTAGCCGCATGGTGCGACCCCGGGTTGGTTATGCCGGATGGTCCCCACGTTGGGTACCCTCCCCCTCTCTAGCAGCGCCCCAGCCGGAGTACCCCCGTCAGTGGGCTCCCGCTGGTGAAGGCACGTCGCGCTAGGTGTCCGCCACCCTAGCTGCCACCTAGCCACCTCCCCTGAGACTTTGGATCTACAGCAGTCAGTATGCCAGACCATACTTTTGTCGACTGCCTCAGGGAGGTTAGGGTCTCAGGCTACAGGAGTGGCTCTCCCTTGTGGCCTCACTTCCGAATGTTAATCGGATTTCGATGCCTCGTTGCTTCCTACCGCCCGGAAGGTGCCACGCCAGTCTCCACGGCTTTTGTGATGCGTCCGAAAAAGGGTACGCAGCCGTGGTCTATTTGCGGACTGTCAGTGACACCGGCGAGGTCGCAACCCACCTTGTCTTGGCGAAAAGTAAAGTGGCCCCAATTCGGTCACGCTTGACGATACCCAAATTGGAGTTGTCTGGAGCCGCTCTTTTGGTGCGCCTTCTCAACCATGTGCGTACGTCCCTCCTATCGATCGTGGACCTGACGGACGTGTACGCCTGGTCGGACAGCGAAATTGTCCTTTGTTGGTTGCGAGCCGCTCCCCACAACTTGGAAGTCTTTGTTGCCAACCGGGTTTCCCAAATCCAGAATTCGGAAACCCCGTTGACCTGGAGACATGTGCCAGGGGACCTGAACCCTGCAGATTGTGCTTCCCGCGGATGTGAAGCTTCCGACCTTGTCAACCACTCTCTTTGGTGGGGCCCTGACTGGCTGACTCAGAATGAGTCCGTCTGGCCTCAGAGTAGGTTCTCCGAGCCCGATGTGTTACCTGGCTTGCGAGTCGGAGTTGTTGAAGATAAGCCAGCCAATTCGCTGAGCTATCTTCAGGAACGCTACAGTTCCCTTGATAAATTGATTGGGGTGACGGCTTGGATTCAGCGCTTCACCCACAACGCTCGGAACCCACGCGACAAAATGTCGAACCCAGTCTTGTCGCCCCTGGAGAGACAGGAGGCCCGGACCTTTTGGATACGTTTGGTTCAACTGGAGCATTTTGAGTCCGCTATTGATACACTGAAGCGAGGTTTACCTTTGAAAGGCTCGCTCGCCCGCTTAAACCTCTTCCTGGATGACACCGGATTGATACGCGTTGGTGGACGCCTCCGGAATTCTGACTTACCCTATGGGGCACGTCATCCCTTGTTGCTTCCGAACAATAGCGCTTTTGTAAAATTGTTGGTGACGCATTACCACGTCAAAAATGCCCACGCTGGCTGCAACGCCCTTTCGGCCATATTGCAGCGCGAATTTTGGATTTTATCGGGACGACGCTCCATCCGAAGCGTCATTTTTAAGTGCATTCCGTGCTACCGCCTGAAGGCCAGCACAATGCAGCCCATTATGGGGGACCTCCCCACCGACCGTGTCGTGGCCTCGCGCCCTTTCTCGGCGGTCGGGACGGATTTTGCGGGGCCGTTCTTCGTCAAGAGCTCCAGCCTCCGCCATGCTCGTTCCCTCAAGGCCTACCTTTGCGTTTTTGTTTGCCTGGCTACCAAGGCCGTACACTTAGAACTGGTGAGTGCCCTCAGCACCGAAGCCTTTGTAGCCACGCTAGGCCGCTTCGTTTCACGCCGAGGTTATCCGCACCTGATCCGATCGGATTGTGGGACCAACTATAAGGGTGCCGATAGGTATTTGAAGGAAGTCGTCCAATTTTTGAATGAAAATAAGATAGGCATCGGCACGGCAATGTCCAAGATGGGGATAACTTGGACCTTTGACCCGCCAGCTTGTCCCCACTGGGGCGGGATCTTTGAAGCCGTCGTCAAGGTCTCAAAGACGCATCTCCGACGCGTGATAGGTGAAACCATTTTGACATTTGAAGAGCTCGCTACCGTTTTTTGTAAGATTGAGGCTGTCCTCAATTCTCGGCCACTCTGCCCCTTATCGTCCGATCCCAATGACCTGGAAATTTTAACCCCCGGTCATTTCCTAATTGGTGAACCCCTTAACGCCCTGCCCGAGTACCCCTTCAGGGACGTGAAGGTCTCACGGTTGTCTCGCTTCGAATTGCTACAGCAGATGACCCAAAATTTCTGGCATCGTTGGTATTTAGAATATTTGCATCTTTTGCAGCAGCGCGTTAAGTGGTCAGACAAGACCGACCCACCTAAGGTTGGTGATCTTGTCCTAGTTAAGGAGTCTAATTTGTTGCCTTTATGCTGGCGTCGTGGACGCATTCTTAAATTGATATATGGATCCGATGGGGTTCCCAGAGTTGCCGAGGTAATGGTCGGAGATTCGGTTTTGCAGCGAGCCGTCTCTTCCTTATCCCGCTTGCCCATTGGTTAGTGGACCCCAAATCCTTGGGCCCACGGGCGGGGGGATTGTTTTGGCTAAGATTGGCCAAACGCCGCTTTCTCGCTCCCGCCTGCGGCTGGAGAGGGAGATGGGGCGCGCGGCTCCGGGGGCAGCGCGGTAGCCCCCCGTGTACGCAGTTCGAGTGTACATTCGTTAACAGGTCCGTGCGGCGGAGCTTTTTTGCTGCGCGGATCGTCTTTAAGTATATTAGCGTAAGGTCTACTGGTCGCGCGAGACGGGACTCAGTGTCCACTCCCGCGCTTGGCGAGCCGCCGCCCGCGCCGCGTCGCCCGGCGGTCGCTCGCCGTTTGGGAGTTCTTCGTGAGACCCCGACGGAGTCGGTCGACTGTTAGTTGCCGCGTCGCCCGCGTGAAATCGCCTGCCACGCCGCCTAGTGCCGTCTTATTATTTATGAGGAGCTATTTATCGCGTACCATTTGTGCCGCGTAGCCCGCGTGCTGTTTGCCGGCCACGCCGTCACTTGCCGTCCGCGGTCGCCTAAGAGTCCGGTTCTAGAAGCCCACTGAAAGGTCCGCGTTGCCCGCGTGAAGTTTGCCGGCCACGCCGTGTCGTTTAGTTTTACGAGCCCTATTTATTGCGCTCCTTGGTGTGCCGTGTTGTCCGCCGATTCGTTCGAACGCCGCGGGCCCATTTGACTATCCGGAACACTGTTCCTTGTGCTCCCGCGCCATCTGGATACCACGCCGCCGCGGACTCGCTACTCGTGATCTAGTGCCGCCGCCGCGAAAGACCCCTCAAAGGAGGGCGAGTGTGTTCCTTTGCATTTAACACAGCAGGCACCACACACCACATTCCATCATACACGAACACACTCCCCGGATTCCACGTGCGTGCTGTCTCCTGCGCCGGTAAGTACCTAGTAGTAAGTCGTTCTGTGCCGCGGGATAAAACCCAGTGCAAATCGCCCCTTTCTCCTTTTTTTTTGGTGGGTCCTTTTCGACCCACCCCGCCGCTGCCTGTGGGAATCTGCTGGCCTGCTCTGATGGGCCCGGCAGTTGCCCGCTGATTCATTTGCACAGGCGCGGTGCGTATTCATGTACCCTACCACATTTTTGTTAAAACATGAAAGATAACTTTAAAATTGAGAGTGCTTGACAAAAACGAAGTTAAACACTGTATAATCAACCTTCTCTAGAATTAGTATGCAAATGTTCAGATTAATGAAATCTCATTAATACTACATAAACATTAAATAAGTAAAAGTCAAAAAACTTACTTTTGAGTTGCGAAATGACAAACAGTCCTCTCACACGACCTAATAGCGCGCGGTAGGTGCGGTGACTGAATCCAAAGGGGGGAGACGCTGCGGGCTATCGCCTGACGATAGTGAAGCGGTGTTTCAAGTATTTGATAAACCTATAGAGCATTTGTTACTTTCGACCCGCCGTTACTTTTGTACCCGGTCTCCCCTACACCGCGCGCTACAGTGTGTCGATGTTTAGATTGTAACACGAGCGGAGTCGCGCGCGCACCGCATCGGCAGAGCGGGCGGCGTGTGCGTGCGGTACCTGCTGGCCAAGGGCACCGCCGACGACTTCATGTGGCCCATGCTGCAGGACAAGCTCGACGTGAGTACACCGCGCGCTACAGTGTGTCGATGTTTAGATTGTAACACGAGCGGAGTCGCGCGCGCACCGCATCGGCAGAGCGGGCGGCGTGTGCGTGCGGTACCTGCTGGCCAAGGGCACCGCCGACGACTTCATGTGGCCCATGCTGCAGGACAAGCTCGACGTGAGTACACCGCGCGCTACAGTGTGTCGATGTTTAGATTGTAACACGAGCGGAGTCGCGCGCGCACCGCATCGGCAGAGCGGGCGGCGTGTGCGTGCGGTACCTGCTGGCCAAGGGCACCGCCGACGACTTCATGTGGCCCATGCTGCAGGACAAGCTCGACGTGAGTACACCGCGCGCTACAGTGTGTCGATGTTTAGATTGTAACACGAGCGGAGTCGCGCGCGCACCGCATCGGCAGAGCGGGCGGCGTGTGCGTGCGGTACCTGCTGGCCAAGGGCACCGCCGACGACTTCATGTGGCCCATGCTGCAGGACAAGCTCGACGTGAGTACACCGCGCGCTACAGTGTGTCGATGTTTAGATTGTAACACGAGCGGAGTCGCGCGCGCACCGCATCGGCAGAGCGGGCGGCGTGTGCGTGCGGTACCTGCTGGCCAAGGGCACCGCCGACGACTTCATGTGGCCCATGCTGCAGGACAAGCTCGACGTGAGTACACCGCGCGCTACAGTGTGTCGATGTTTAGATTGTAACACGAGCGGAGTCGCGCGCGCACCGCATCGGCAGAGCGGGCGGCGTGTGCGTGCGGTACCTGCTGGCCAAGGGCACCGCCGACGACTTCATGTGGCCCATGCTGCAGGACAAGCTCGACGTGAGTACACCGCGCGCTACAGTGTGTCGATGTTTAGATTGTAACACGAGCGGAGTCGCGCGCGCACCGCATCGGCAGAGCGGGCGGCGTGTGCGTGCGGTACCTGCTGGCCAAGGGCACCGCCGACGACTTCATGTGGCCCATGCTGCAGGACAAGCTCGACGTGAGTACACCGCGCGCTACAGTGTGTCGATGTTTAGATTGTAACACGAGCGGAGTCGCGCGCGCACCGCATCGGCAGAGCGGGCGGCGTGTGCGTGCGGTACCTGCTGGCCAAGGGCACCGCCGACGACTTCATGTGGCCCATGCTGCAGGACAAGCTCGACGTGAGTACACCGCGCGCTACAGTGTGTCGATGTTTAGATTGTAACACGAGCGGAGTCGCGCGCGCACCGCATCGGCAGAGCGGGCGGCGTGTGCGTGCGGTACCTGCTGGCCAAGGGCACCGCCGACGACTTCATGTGGCCCATGCTGCAGGACAAGCTCGACGTGAGTACACCGCGCGCTACAGTGTGTCGATGTTTAGATTGTAACACGAGCGGAGTCGCGCGCGCACCGCATCGGCAGAGCGGGCGGCGTGTGCGTGCGGTACCTGCTGGCCAAGGGCACCGCCGACGACTTCATGTGGCCCATGCTGCAGGACAAGCTCGACGTGAGTACACCGCGCGCTACAGTGTGTCGATGTTTAGATTGTAACACGAGCGGAGTCGCGCGCGCACCGCAGCGGCAGAGCGGGCGGCGTGTGCGTGCGGTACCTGCTGGCCAAGGGCACCGCCGACGACTTCATGTGGCCCATGCTGCAGGACAAGCTCGACGTGAGTACACCGCGCGCTACAGTGTGTCGATGTTTAGATTGTAACACGAGCGGAGTCGCGCGCGCACCGCATCGGCAGAGCGGGCGGCGTGTGCGTGCGGTACCTGCTGGCCAAGGGCACCGCCGACGACTTCATGTGGCCCATGCTGCAGGACAAGCTCGACGTGAGTACACCGCGCGCTACAGTGTGTCGATGTTTAGATTGTAACACGAGCGGAGTCGCGCGCGCACCGCATCGGCAGAGCGGGCGGCGTGTGCGTGCGGTACCTGCTGGCCAAGGGCACCGCCGACGACTTCATGTGGCCCATGCTGCAGGACAAGCTCGACGTGAGTACACCGCGCGCTACAGTGTGTCGATGTTTAGATTGTAACACGAGCGGAGTCGCGCGCGCACCGCATCGGCAGAGCGGGCGGCGTGTGCGTGCGGTACCTGCTGGCCAAGGGCACCGCCGACGACTTCATGTGGCCCATGCTGCAGGACAAGCTCGACGTGAGTACACCGCGCGCTACAGTGTGTCGATGTTTAGATTGTAACACGAGCGGAGTCGCGCGCGCACCGCATCGGCAGAGCGGGCGGCGTGTGCGTGCGGTACCTGCTGGCCAAGGGCACCGCCGACGACTTCATGTGGCCCATGCTGCAGGACAAGCTCGACGTGAGTACACCGCGCGCTACAGTGTGTCGATGTTTAGATTGTAACACGAGCGGAGTCGCGCGCGCACCGCATCGGCAGAGCGGGCGGCGTGTGCGTGCGGTACCTGCTGGCCAAGGGCACCGCCGACGACTTCATGTGGCCCATGCTGCAGGACAAGCTCGACGTGAGTACACCGCGCGCTACAGTGTGTCGATGTTTAGATTGTAACACGAGCGGAGTCGCGCGCGCACCGCATCGGCAGAGCGGGCGGCGTGTGCGTGCGGTACCTGCTGGCCAAGGGCACCGCCGACGACTTCATGTGGCCCATGCTGCAGGACAAGCTCGACGTGAGTACACCGCGCGCTACAGTGTGTCGATGTTTAGATTGTAACACGAGCGGAGTCGCGCGCGCACCGCATCGGCAGAGCGGGCGGCGTGTGCGTGCGGTACCTGCTGGCCAAGGGCACCGCCGACGACTTCATGTGGCCCATGCTGCAGGACAAGCTCGACGTGAGTACACCGCGCGCTGCAGTGTGTCGATGTTTAGATTGTAACACGAGCGGAGTCGCGCGCGCACCGCATCGGCAGAGCGGGCGGCGTGTGCGTGCGGTACCTGCTGGCCAAGGGCACCGCCGACGACTTCATGTGGCCCATGCTGCAGGACAAGCTCGACGTGAGTACACCGCGCGCTACAGTGTGTCGATGTTTAGATTGTAACACGAGCGGAGTCTTGTGTTTTGTTAACATATTAAAAAAAAGCGGCCAAGTGCGAGTCGGACTTGCGCACCGAGGGTTCTATACCATAAAAGAAGTAAAACATTGAAAGAATCACTTTTGTTCATGAATTTACGAGTATAATTTACATGTAGGTACTTTTGTTGGCGAACCGCAAACCTAACTTTGTTTTTGGCGGTTTATTGTTATTATCAAGAAAAGTATAATAGTTAGAGAGTTGATTTTATTTTTCCTGTAAAATATACGTTAATTCCTATGGAACATAATTATGTCAGATTTTTCGAACCATAAACTTCGGAGATAAGGGGGGGGGGGAACGGTATTTTTTTCGACAGTTTGCTTAATAAATCAAAAACTTTTGGGCATAAAAGTAAATAAAAATCGGTTTTAGAATACAAAAGTAACACCCTTTCATATGATACCCCACTCAATATTGTTATCTCATTTTGAAAATACGAAGTCCCGGTTTCCCCCCTTTTAAATAAAAATTAAAACAATTTTCAATATTTTATGATTGCAATGGCGTTGGGTCACTATTACCTATAACTGTTCCAAATTTCAAGACGATAGCTTTGATAGTTACTGAAATAATCGAGTGTGACAGACGGACGGACGGACGGACGAAGTCTCACCATAAGGGTTCCATTTTTACCAAATTGGTATGGAGCCCTAAAAAACTTCCAGTACCCTCCCTAAATGTGGGAAAACAAAATATTAAAATACCACAAAATAGCCATCATTTTAAAACTACAAAGCGGCGTAGTTGTTTAAATACTCTACGCCAAAAACGACGTTGATAAAATCATCCCGTTTCCACCCCTGGAAAATTCAAGGTTTCTTCACCAATTTCGCAAATTATTGCTTTCCTTGTGTTAATCCATTCTGTTAAGTAGTAATAAAAGTTTTTCCGGCGTGAAGGAGTATAACTACTACTACCATACACACACAAAAAACTGTGGAACCTTTTTGTGTGTGATTGTTTTCCAATCACACACTAAAAGGTTCAATGTTAATGATATTTGCTTGTTTGCAGGTGTTGAACAATGTTGGCCTGAGCGGCGACACTTTCGAACACACCACCATGAAGCATCAGGTTAGTTGTTTGATTCTTTTTATTAAAGCATCTGAGTCATCCCTAATTTACTCCTCTTAGCTTATGCATCCTCAATCCATCCATGCATGTAATCCATCTCTCATCCATTTCAACCCCTTTTTATGTCCCACTGCTGTGCACGGGTCTTCTCTCAGATTGAGAGGGGTTTGGCCATAGCCCACCACGCTGGCCAAGTGTGGGTTGGCGGAATTCACGCATCATTCGAGAACATTTTTGAACTCTCAGGCATGCAGGTTTTCTCACGATGTTTTCCTTCACCGCTAAGCAAGTGATATTTTGTTTCCTAAAAACGCACATAACTCTTATTTTTAGTAGAAGATTTATTTGCTCGAAACATGAAATATGACCTGATTTATGAAATGTACCTTTCTGCACACCTTTTCCATATAAAGTTGCAACTAATATTCATCGCAAATGTCTAACAATTGATTCATAGTGCGTGTTGTCCGACTCACACATTGGATCAACCAATCGGACTGCTAGGGCACATGCGACATAGTTTAAGCCATGGTGTAATTTTTAGGACATATCTGAGTAAGGCAACTACTTCTGTGTTTTCTCCTTTCACTAGAACCACAGACCAAGGAATAAGAACATTGTCAGACACTGACTATTAACATTTGTAGGTAGTGACCGTCGTTTTGAATATCATTTTATTTTAATTCCATGGACGCTCACGCTAGGTTACGCAACAATCAGCGCCAAAATGGCAATAATCAAGTGTCTTAATTTTTATGTTGACAGTCAGTGAGTGGTACGCATTATCTATAATTACCTCGTTGGTGGTACGGTCTCTTTAACAGCAAATCCAAGTGAATTTCTTTTATGACATTTCTGATAAGACACAAAAGACCTTACAAACTCCTCCATTAAGGTCGAATTTTCTTTTTCAGGAAAGCAAAAACACGATATCTCAGTATTTATCTCCCGTTAGCGGTAAAAACAAAAACGATTACATCCCCGGCACCAACATACGCAAAGTTACGCCAACGGATAAACCGGCTAGCCTTCCAACTACACCAGTACACGGCCAATCCGGAGCCAACGTTGCAACAAACATTTTAGCAAACGGCCAACACGAACCAAGTTGGAGACAAGACCAGTCAAATATTGGGACAAAACAAACAAATGAACCAAGTCGGAGACAAGACCAATCAAACATTGGGGCAAATGCACAGCCAAATAGCCAAAACCAATCAACAATGCAGCCAGATATAGATAACTCATTTCACGAAGACGATTTTGATGATTATCTGTTAGCTCAATTTGATTTCTGATAATATAATCCTAACGATTTGTGTGAATATCTTCTTTTTTCATAAATTTCTGTGCATAATTTTAACTCTTGTAATATGTGATATGTTTTTGATAAGTTATATAAAGGGTGACGAATCTCTAATACATAATAAAACTATATATATTTAAAGTTTTCTTGTCGTTGTGTATGTATGAATTATGAATAACAAAAGGCGCCCGCACCCCGTTCCCCATTACCTACCCCATTTTGGGTTGAATTTTGAAAAATACTTTCTTAGCGGATGCCTGAGTAGTATATGTATAGGTTTCAGCGACCTCCCTGAGCCACTTAATAATTTTATAATTTCTAATTTCGTTCAGATGTCTGGTGGGAGACTTGCCGTAGCTAGTTACCACCCTACCAGCTAAGACGCACCGCCAAGCGAATTAGCGAAAACAAAAATACTCTTATTGCAGGCAAAAGCTGCTAAACTGACTAGGATGTCAAAATAAAGATAATATAGGTAAATAATCAGTTTCTAATGTAACTAAATCGGTGTCTTATGTAATTAATTCGGCGTCTTAGCCATAAAGTAACTGTTATTGAAAAGTGATATTATTATATTAAAATCACGTGCTTTGATAACTTTTGATCCTGGATCCGCTCTTGAATATTTTACACGTGTAGCAGGCAAAAGCTGTTAAGTGTGATGTCAAATAAAGATAATATAGTAAATGGGTTTTTCAATCGGTAACTAATTCGTTAATTATTGCTAAGTGATATAATATGTGAGCTCGCGCGCCGCCGTGCCGCGGTCCGCGCCGTTGCCACTTACCGGTGTTACATTACAGAGTAGGAACAAGTAGAGTATCTCTGTAAAATATTGAATATTTGATATTTCTCAAAATATCTAAAGAAGTCGTAGAACTAAAGTTGTTAGTTTTAATGTAAACATATACAGGCCGAGAGCGATTTGGTATTTTTTATATAACCTTGCATAACAATGAAAGCCTTTATAAATCATGTTCAAATTATATATTGTTAGTTGAAACTTCACAACAATTAGATACTTTTAATTGATAAAGCCTCTTTAGGGGTTGCACGACCCGCGGTGCGCAAGAGTAGCGCCGCTGCATCTCATTTCGCAGTCATTGGAGTAGGTCTTCCCATCAGTGCCGCACACGGGCAGCAGGATCTCTGGGCAGGCAAAGCACTCAGTCTGACGTTTCGTTACGCATTTACCAGTGTGTGCGACATTGACAGTTTCTGCTGCTGTAAGTAGCAACTTGCATTCGCTATCGTAGGTCATTCCGTCGCTGCCACACACAGGCTGGTAAATGAGCGGGCAGACGACGGGTCGCAGCCTCGCCGTGACGGATAGAGTACACGTCACAACCAACAGAAGAACTCCTGTACAAGGAAAAATTCAAAATTGTCAAGTCATCACGTTTTTTGAATGTACAAGTAACGCCCTTTCATAATATAAGTAGTCTGTTAAAGTCATGAAACAAAAAGGGTTAAAAATTTAGAGTTAAAGTGAATTTTTGTGGATAGTCAAATAATCAAAATTTATACATAATTCTTTTTAATGTTATGTATTTACATGCTTTTTAATTAGTGGTATGAAGCAGAGATAAATTATGCATCCGTGAATTGATTCATTAGATACTTTTTGACCGATTATACAGGGTTAAAACTTAAAACTCCGGATATGGGCATTCGAACGATTTACGTAAACCTTTTTCGTACAAGCAAACAGTAGCGCCATCTGTCAAAATTCTATAGGTGGCTGCTGAGTGAACTATATCGTGGCCTTATTGTTGGTGGCAAAACAAGTATTATTTTATGGAACCCTAGAATAGTTGTCATTGACTCCGGGACTGCGACAGAAGTGAATACATTACAATAGCTTCAATTTAAAATTTACAGAGGTAGGGTCAGTGTGGGTAAATGAAACGCATAGGTACTTACCTACAGTAATTTCGTAGTACTTAATATCATTCTCAGAGTGTAATGAAAAACATCTAAGTATAGTCTATTGTCTGAAAATATTCTGAATAGTGAATAGACTATAGATGAGTTTCGTTACACTGTGAAACTGTTAATTAGAACTACGAAATTATTGAATGCGTTTCCATTTACCTCTGTTTACCCATTCCATTTACCCACATTGACTATCCTATAGGGTACATTGCGGACACAGGGTGTGTGAAATGACGGCGACGCGAGTTCAATCTCAATTCAATAAATGAAATCTATTTTAGAATTTAATTAGGGATAGACAAACAGACGAGCAAAGTGGCTTAGTATTTTAACGGAATTATATACATACAACTTGGTACACATATTATTACATAAAACTTGGTACACATTACACATACCTAACTGGCGAATCATCTTCGATATCCTAGAGTAGCTAGGTATTGCTTTGTTAAGCAATAATAAAAAAAAATCTTTTTATATAAAAAAAGTTGAGGTCCTTACTCGTTAGACGCCAAATAATAAATGAATGTGAAAATAAGTTATATATAAATATTTTTTACTTATATAATATAATATTTAACAATAACAAAAGATTAATTGGGTTCAAAAGGTTGTTTAAAATTTTAATTACCTTAGGCAGTAGGCATTAACTAGGTATAAGATTTTAAGTTTAGGTAACTACTGTCACTCACTAGAGACATCTCATTTTTCGCTATGGCGAATTGTACCGTGGCCAGGGGCCTTATTCTTTATCGTTCACTTAGTTAGTAACCCTAACTGGGTTATTAACTAAGAAAACGAAGGCAAAAATCCTAATTTTGCACAAATAACCAACCTAGGTCGGTATGGTATCATAACAGTATACCATGCTAGTTGCTATCTTGTACAAAAAGAATACAAAAATAAGATTTTTGCCTCCGTTTTCTTAGTTAATAACCCAGTTTGGGTTACTAACTAACTAAGTGAACGATACAGAATCAGCACACTGGCCGTATCTACCTAGTACCTAGGTACTCTTTGGGATGTGCATGGACAAACATAAATTAAACACTGGTACAAAGCGATTCACGTATTTTCACTCACTAAGTGAAGTGAATCATGAAATAAAATGAAAAATTAACACTAAATTCAATTCAGATTAATATCCACGCAACCCAATTACACTTGTTGTACCTACCTGATAACTCCACGAGTTCCATTTAATTATATACTTACTCTGGATTGACGCTGGTTCCCTGGGAACGGGGTCGGGCGCTGATGTGGGACGCAACATGCGTTGACACATTGGCTTCGATTCATATCAGGGAGACAGAATCAAAGCCGGGAGCCGCAGCTGAGACTGTTGAATCCGGTAAGCGTCGCAAGTATGGCTCTCTTTTAGAGAGTTACATATATTTGTCCCGTTTGCCGTGGAGACCCTGGGGCCGTGGAGTCATAGTGCCAAAAAATTCCTTCGAGAGCTTTCCTCGCGGTCAATCAATCAACTGGTGACAGAAGGGCTGGCTCTTTTTTTGCGCAACGTATCAGCCTAGCTGTTCAACGCGGAAATGCAGCCAGTATTCTTGGCACCATTCCACGCGGGCAAGATTTGTATAGTAATTAGAATAAGCTAATAATAATTTTTATTGTAACATTTAAATAAAAATAAAAAAACTCACTCTTATATTTATGTATAGGTACATAATATACAGGTTTATAAAAATTCCTAATCGCTCTCGGCCTGAAGATGCTTCGAATTTTCACAGAATGTTTAACTATATTATACTTATTGTAGAAATAAATAGTTAAATTAAAATTAAATAAAAAATTAAGCGGGGCTCCCATACAATAAACGTGATTTTAATGCTCGTTTTTGATTTAGTAGGCAGGGGTGTTTAGTTTACCTTAATAGGTACTATAGAGAATGGGAATATTTTCAATCCTCAGTGCGCAAGCCCATATTCAAAGGGTTATGATAAAAACCTCTATATGCAAATAATGGAATTATAATAAAACATCTCTATATTCAAACATTGCAATTATAATGACAACCCTTATATTCAAACAATCTAATTATAAGTTCAGAACACAGATATTTATCTAGGCGTTGCAGGAGCCGCGGTGCGCAAGAGTAGCGCCTTTGCCGTTGCATCTCAAATCGCAGTCATTGGAGTAGGTCTTCCCATCAGTGCCGCAGACAGGTAGCAGGATCGCTGGACAGACCAAGCACTCATCTGTCTGACGTTTCGTCTTACATCCACCATTGTGCACGACATTGACAGTGTCGTCTGCTAAATATCGCATCTCGCATTCGTTAGTGTAGGTTTTTCCGTCGCTGGCACATATCGGACTGTATATAAGCGGGCAGATGCGGGGGCGCTCCCTCGCCGTGACGGATATAATGTACGTCACAATCAACAGGAGAACTCCTGTAAAAAATATACATAAATAGTTAAGAATACACATATATGTATATACAGGACCCTGCGAACCGCCCAAAAAAATGTCGCCAGGAGTCAAAAATCTTTCTTTTGACACCAATGGCGTTAGTAGTATCTAAGCCGACCGAATTGTTTATGAACCGCGGTCCACGCCACTGATCACTATACTTGTTATTATATTTTAGTCCTCGCGTGTGTTTCCACAAGGAAGGAAGGAAAATTTGACAGATGGCGCTACTTTGTGTCTTGTATGAAGAAGGTTTACGTAAAATATTCTGACGGGCTCGTACTTAGGTTCTTATCGTTGTAGTTAAGTCATTAAAATCATCTTTGATATAGGTACCTACTGTAGGTACCTATATTAAAGGTAGGTAACCTACAATGAATTAACATTTATCGATCAAGTAGTTAGCTTAAAAAAGGTCAGCGGACCCTGAGGTCCGACAGAAGTGAAAACATTACAATAGGCGCCAGCCGCCAATCTATATCTACGCGTACCGTCTTATTCATCGTTATCGTAATCGTTCACGAATTGTGCCCGCTGATCGGTTCCCTAATTTACGTCAGCCAATCGGGGGGCAGGCAGAATTTCGTAACAATTACGATAACGAAGAATACGTTTTTCTTACCCAATCAGGGGCCTGAACAGCTAGGCATCATAAAAAAGAAATTTCGTTAAAAATGAGCCATAGCCCTTCTGTCACCAGCTGAGGTTATTAACAGCGGGAAAGCTCTCGAAGTATTGGAATTAGGTATAAAAAAATAGTACGAATAGTACACGTACCTAACTGGCGTATCATCTTCGATATCTTGCAGTAGTACTAATAAAAACTCAAATTGCTCTCAAACTGATGTCCTTGTTCTGACGCCAATTGGTGTATGAATTTATTTTCTTCGTAAACTTAACTTATATTATAATAACTGAATGTTTAGGATCAAAAGGTTATTGACAATTTATAATAATATGAGATAGGAATTAGTGCCCGTTTTTTATCTGTATGTTTCAATGTTTAAATAAAAATAAATAAATCAGGAAATTACACACATATTATCGCAATCTAATTCTAGCCACAAAGTAAGCGATAGCTTTTGTTATGTATAACTGATAAATAAACATATATATTTAATATACTTAAATATAATATACATATTGAAAAAAAAAACAAACACTAGAAGACCTTCATGCTCATCACACAAACATTTACCAGTAGTTAGAATCGAACCCACGACCTCCGACGCAGACGGCAGGATCGCTACCGCTACGCCATTCGGTCGTCAAAATATGTTCCACGCATCCCTTCACCAAAATCGAGCTATTTGGTCAAAAGATTCGCAAGATGGCGCTGGCTGGCCAATATATTATGACCACAAGAGAAGAATAGTAGAATAGCAGGACGGATTAAAAAGATTCTGTATGGTACAATATGCAGGAACACTACCCACATGAAACACCACACACAATTAAATAGTAATAAAAATAGTAGAATACCTACTGACAACCCGAATAAAATAAATACCTATTTAAGGGGGCTCCCATACAACAAACTTGTTTTTTGCAGTTTTTATAGATAAATAATTAATTAATGGCGTGCGTGAGGTCGAATGCCAGGAAGAATTATGAGATCCCTTTTTATTTTATTTGTCAAAAAAGAAACAACTGAATACCTAATATTTTTTGGAAACCCTTTCAGTTGGTTGAGAAGTTATAGAAATAATTAAATAGTGAGTCAGTGAAATAATTAAATAGTCTAGATCTTAAATGATTGAAATTAAACCAACTTCATCCACGGTACTTCATCACACTCAAATAACAGTCTGTTTCTGGATTACTATAAACCGATTTGGATGAAATTTGTACTGTTCTAAAAGCCTACCTAAATTATACCTATCTACTTAATTCAACTAAAAAAATTGCAATCCGACTCCAAACGTTATTAACTTATTAGTGTTATTTAGGTAATAAAACGAAAATGTCAAGTGGCAGTAATAGCAGCAGTAATTTAAATTCCGTAACTAAACTCGCCGGCATATTTAGCGGAACATAAAAAAAAGGTTTGATATCAGTATCATATAAAGTTGCTGGCTGGTTTATACGTTATTTAATTTAAAAAGAAATATTTTCAAATTAAGAAAACAACTGAACATCACATTTTATGCAATTGTTTTAATTTTATTCAAATACACCTTATCTGGAGCGAACTTCGAGTATTTCTTCCTTCTGAGTTTGATTTAAAATTTCATTGAAATACTGTTTTTTGTTAGTTTTTTTTAATCGCGTATCTTTCTGGAGTTGATGACTAAATTATGCCTGACTTAGCCCCAACGGAGATTGCCAGGGCACTCGAAATGCGAAGAAATGGTCAAATCTACAGAGTGATATCCAGAGATCTTCGTCGACCAGTTTCAACGATCCATCGCAGTGGATTCAGGCAACGGTTCAGGGAGACCGTTACTTATGTGAGAAGAGCAGGACAAGGCAGAAAAAGACGCACTTCGAGTAGGGATGATCGTTTCATTCGGCTTCGTGTACGTAGGAACCCCCGTTTGACGGCCGTCCAAGCCCGACATGAGTTAGAAGCAGTGCGGGGTGTAACCGTAAGTGAGCGTACGGTACGAAGAAGGCTCGAAGAAGCTGGTTTGGGTTCATTTGTGCCCGCCAAGGCTCCAAGGCTCGAGGTAAATCATCGTAGAAACAGGTTAACTTTTGCTCAGGAACATCGACTTTGGAACGCGGACCAATGGAGTAAGGTATTTTTTAGTGATGAGTGCAGAATTCTCTTAAATCAAATTGACGGCAGGTAAAGAATATACAGACGCAAAGGAGAACGATACATTCAGACAAATTTTGAAACTACAGTTGCATACGGTGGTGGATCAATAATGGTTTGGGCGGGCATTTGTGTGGGAGCTCGCACAGAGTGATTGACAGAGGGAGTCTGACTGCAGACCGCTATATCAGAGAAGTTTTAGAAGAAAATGTCGTACCGTTTGCCCCATATATCGGTGACGATTTTGTTTTTATGCAGGATAATGCTCTGCCGCATACCGCTCGGGTAACTCAAGCTTATCTTAATGATATGAATATCACTGTTATGGAGTGGCCGGCGAGATCACCGGATATGAACCCAATAGAGCACGTTTGGGACTTGCTGAAAAGAAAAGTTAAGTCCAGAATTCCAGCTCCTGCCAACGTGGGAGAACTGCGAATCGCCGTAGTTAAGGAATGGCGGAGACTATCCCAGGAGACCATCGATATCATCTTTCTCAGTATGCCTAGACGGGTAGAAACTTTAATAAGAGCACGTGGAGGAAATACGCGATATTAATCACCATTTTTCTAATTTAATTACCTAATTGTAATTTTAATATTAAATTTCACTTTTCCAGGTTACATGAAAAGTTCAAAAATGTACCATTTTTCACAAATAGCCTTTACTCGCAAAATCTGTTCTTAATGTGATCTCATTTTAAGTAAAAACAAATGAAACTTTAAATAACAAAAGAAGTGTAGTAAGTAGATTTTAAAATAAAACCATATTTTTTTTAATTATGGACCTTTTTTTATGTTCCGCTAAATATGCCGGCGAGTTTATTATGAATACCTGCTGGTAAATGCTCGAATTGTAATAAACGATTCGCTCCCAGAAACTTCTAAAGATATTTTTTTACCACTGCTCGAGAGCGAATCCCGTGTAATTTCTTATCTCACGAAAGTGGCTTCTTCTTATCGCAAAATAACCTTCACGTTCCAAATAAAAACATAACATTTCGTTTTATAAATAAAGTGATAATTAATTATGGCTTTTGACTTTGTTGTCTCACGAGGTGTGAAAGGTAGAGTATTCACTGCAGGGCTACAGTGCTTATTTTAATCTCGAGCGCCTATCCCGCGGGATTTAGGGGTGCACGAGATTCTTTACACTCAGAATTCTAGATGCAACTCTAAAATCCCTCGTTCCACTTGGGATTTCTCCCGCCGCCGGTCATACATTTGCTTTACCCCCGTGGTGAAAAAATAAATCTACTCTTCTAAATTAATCAGGTATAAAAAAAACTTTATATTTTACACTGTAATTCTAATGAAATCTTTATATTCAAACAATCTAATTATAAGTTCACAACGATATATCATTAGTCGTAGCATGGCCCGTAGTGCGCAAGAGTAGCGCCTCCGCCGTAGCATCTCAGACTGCAGTCGTTGGAGTAGGTCTTCCCATCAGTGCCGCATACGCGCATTTGGGTGGATGGGCAGGCAAAGCATTCATCGTAGGGTAGATCCGATATGGGACATTTGCCAGGGCTTACGACTGTGAGACTGTCTCCTCCTTCGTATTTCATCACGCACTCACTGGAGTAGGTTTTACCGTTGCTGGCACATACAGGGCTGTAGAGATACGGGCATACGAGAGGTCGCTCGCCCGCTGTGACAGATATGTACGTCACAATCACCAGAAGAACTCCTGAAAAGTAGACGGCTCATTCAGAAAACCGAACGCAACTTAGAGATATTAACGTGAAATCAACGTCTGTGCCCGCGAAATTCAAAATTTTCGTGATGTGTTGCAATTTGTACGCTAATTAGACATAATAGGCTTATGGCAGTCAATTTGCGGGGACGGCAGTATCATCTTCACATGTTTATAACAAAATCCCTGCATAAAAATGCCTTTCCTAGGAAATTAGTCCGAGTATCGAGTTTGATTTGAAGTGAACGCCAATCTCGGACTAATTTCTTTAACTCGACACTTTTAAGCAGAGATTTTTATATAAACACGTGAAGACGATACTGGAATTCCCGCAATTTGACTGCCATAAGCCTATTATGTGTTATTAGCTTGAAAATCGCGGAACACCAAAAAAAATTTGGATTTCGCGGGCACACCTGTGGCAAGCCCCTTAATCATCAATCTTCAAAGAGAATTAAACTATACTTTAGGATTATGTTGGGTATTTCACCTGATGGGGTCAAGAGGAGTTACTTACGACCGAAATTAATATAAACTAGATATTAGACAATAGGCATTCTATTTAGATTTGTCATAGAAATTAACGTTACTCGTATGGAGCTTATGCCAGCTGTTTCTATATGAAAGGGCAATTTCCGAATAAAAATATGTTGTTAATTTCGGCCGTTATAATTTCACGGAACTATCGAAAAAAACATAGATAGGTATAGTAAGCGGCGTATGAGTTGAACCCTGCACAGAACATATTCTCGGGTGTCTACTGAGGTGCGGTATGAAGGCGTCGGGTCGCTAGGACCGAAATGTACCTGCGCAAACGACTACAACAGCCATTTTGGATTAAATTAACTGCCACGCACTACTTACCTAGTTGGCGTATCATTTTTGAACTCCTGCGGTAGATGTACCCGATAAAAATTCAAAATTGTCGTCTTTACTCCTCAAGCGCCGAACGTTATATGAATGTTAACTTTTATACTTCTACCTAAGTTTATTTGCGATTTTGCAATATCTGAATAATAAGGTTCAAAAGGTTATTTATTTAAAATTTGAATTATAAGATAGCCTTTAGCACGAGCTTCATGGTATTGAAAAAAAAAAAAAAAAATTTTAATTCTGTACAATAATTTTATTAAATCGGCTTTAATTCATATATGTTATAACTTTTAATTTCATAAGAGCGTGCTGGAGCTGGGGAGCGCACCAGGAGGCAATTTTAATTCCACCTTCTTGCCTCCCTATTGCGCTCGCTGGCTGTAAACATGCTCAATTGCTCATTCTCATTATACCGTCATTTTTGCTATGTATATTACAAATGCTTATTTCTCATAATATTATTAAACTCTTTGTAATCTTAACTCTAAGTGTAAGTACAATTGTGTTGTAATTGTGTCTTGTTAATAATTAAGTAAGCTGAAGTAATTGCATTAATTAAGTCATTTTGTTATGTTAAGTTATTAAATTATGTAATAAAAAAAAAAAAAAATCCCCCACACATTCCTTATGATCACCTGCCGCTGGACAGCGGCCGCGACTCTCGACCTGGCGCAGCCGCTGAGGTAGGTACCGGAGCCGGAGCCGGAGCCGGAACCGGAGCCGGAGCCGGGGCCGGGGCCGGGGCCGGAGCCAGAGCCGGAGCCGAGGCTGGGGCCGGAGCCGGAGCCGGAGCCGGGATCGGGGCTGGAACTGCGGCTCTTATGATCACCTGCCGCTGAACAGCAGCCGCGACTCTCACACCTGGCGCAGCCGCTGAGGTAGGTGCCGGAGCTGGAGCCGGAGCCGGCGCCGAGGTCAGAGCCGGAGCCAGGGCCGTGGCTGGAACCGGAGGCCGCAGCTGAAGCCGGAGCCGAGGCCGGAGCCAGAGCCGGGGCCGGAGCCGGAGCAGAGGCCGGAGCCAGGGCCAGGGCCGGAGGCTGAGCCAGGGTCGGGGCCGGAGCTAAAGCCGGAGCTGGAGCTGAGGCTGGATTCGGAGCCGGAGCCGGAGCCTGGGCCAGGGCCGGATCCCTGGCCCTGGAGCTGGGGTCGGGGCCGGAGCCGTGGCTCCTCACACCTGGCGCCGCCGCTGAAGGTAGGTGCCGGAGCCGGAGCCGGAGTCGGAGTCAGAGCCAGGGTCGGAGCCGGAGCAGGAGCTGGAGCCAAGGCCGTAGCTGGAGCCGGAGCCGGGGCCGGAGCCAGAGCCGGAGCCGGAGCTGAGGCTGGAGACGGGGCCGGAGCTGGAGCCGTAGCCAGGGGCGGAGCCGCAGAAATCTGATGCTCATTGTCTATAGATATCTATATTTATTAGTTTATTATAATCAACCTTTTAAGTAGTATATAGTTATATCAGTAATATATGTAGTGTAAGTATATTAGTATGTAAATATTTCTACACATGCGCCACTCCACACACACTACTCACCACACCAAAACACACAAATACACACCACAATAAGGCGGAGTATACCGTTAGCACCGCCTTTTTGTGTACATATGACACGCCCCTGGGGTTTAGTGGGTATTCAGGACGCTTCACGTCCTGCGAGTCCCACATACCCACCCCGCAGCATCTCGGGTTCCCTGGAGGGGAAGTCAGTCACCTGACTTCGCCTCGGGAGGCCTAGGGGCGGTGTGGGTTGGGATGCGTAAATGCATTCCCCAGTGGCAAAAAAAAAAAAAAAAACTCATAATATTATGTCGGTCATGTTATGGTTCTATTGCGGATCGCCTCATTCCAGATTCGATCGCGCAAAGATTCTCCGAGCATAGCTCTCTTCATCGTTCGCTGAGACCCTGAGCCTTCTTCTGAGCCTTCCTATGAGGCCTCATAAGAATCCATTTTAAATAGTCTCAAACTCACTTAGGTACCTTCTGTTTCAGTTTCTTATAGTACCTATCTATGTTTACACTTTTACTAGGTACACTTTTACTGATATAAAGAAAATATCATAATATTTACATCAGTTATTTTATCATTTTGACTCAGCCTTGAGAATAACGAGACAGAAGCCTACCTATCTCAACTAAGGGTTATCAACTTCAGTAGCCAAGCGAACTTCTAATCAAATTCTAAGTACCTACTCGCACCAACCAATTTAACTAAACAACAGTAATAATAGTAGGTTAATTGTTGGCAAGAGGCATTAATGGACGTCATCACCCATCATCGTACCTACGTGCTACACTATCACGTGCGTCGAAATCATCTTCCTGGCTATCGTCTAGTGACTTCGCATGACGCGAATGTTTTCAAAATTCTATCTATAGCCCGTATAGAGTTATAGGCCTACATTTTATTGATAGAGGAATAGATAAAATTCGCGTTAAACCTACCTGAACAGAAAAGAGGTAGGGGTCGCCCGCCTTCGACCTGGTGGTCAAATATAAAAAGAGACCTCAAGCTAGCCCAATTGCCTGAACCGACAACCCAAGATCGCACGACTTGGCGCAAAAAAGTGAGGAGACCCGACCCCAAATAACGGGAACAGGGGAAAGACAAAGAAGAAGAAGGAATAGATAAAATTCATAAAATTTGATGTTTGAAATGTTTGTTTTTATTGTCACGACCTATGGCTAGGTCTGAAACATTGATCGTGTGTCCCTAGCTTAACCCGGCCTCTACACTACTCGCGAAGTTCCTCGGCGAAGTACTCAGAAAGTTTACCGAAGTACTAAGAAAAGTTGGCGAAGTTAGACGAAGTACCCCTCCACACTGCTCGCTTCGGTCAACTTCGGTCAACTTCGCGAGTAGTGTATAGCGCGTGTAAGGATAGAATTTGAAAAGTTAGTGATAAGAACTTTACACTACTCGATACCAGATGGCAATAGTGTCTATAGAAAGTGAAGCAAATGGAAATTCCTAGCACACCCGTCAGAGATGAACACAGAGCAAGAAGTTAGAAGGACGATTTTAAGACAAAGACACTGCGATATAAATCTTTGGTGACCACTAGTTTATAAGATAAAAAAATTATTATGATTATTATATTATTATTTTTATTATAACAGTGACAAATTCTGGAATAAGCCACATTTATTTATCAAAGAATAAAGTGTGTATTATTAACTTATTTATTATTAAATTATTTACTGTGTATTATTATTTAATTGTGCATTCGGAAGCTTCATGGCGGTGGTCGCTATTGTTTTGATTCTAAGATACAATACTTTTAAAATTAATAAGTATTGCGTTTCTCCACTTTTCCGTAAGAAAAATTTTATAAAATTGAGTTCAGGAGTACAATTTATTTATTCGCTCATAATAATATGATGTAAGGAAATTCCCCTTGTTCTTTCAGATCGATAGCTTTAATAGTTACTGAAATAATCGAGTGTGACAGACGGACGGACGGACGGGCGGACGAAGAAAGTCTCTGCATAAGGGTTCCATTTTTACTATTTTGGTATAGAAAGGGTTCTATACCAAACCTCTATACCTCTATAGGTATGCAAATAATGGAAGTATAATAAAACATCTTTATATTCAAATATTGCAATTATAATGAAAACCATTATATTCAAACAATCTAATTATATTATATGTTCACAAGATATTTCATTAGGCGTTGCACGACCCGCGGTGCGCAAGAGTAGCGCCTTTGCCGTTGCATCTCAAATCGCAGTCATTGGAGTAGGTCTTCCCATCAGTGCCGCACACGGGCAGCAGGATCTCTGGGCAGGCTAAGCATTGATCGTTGGGTTGTTCCGATTTGGAACATTCGCCAGGGCTTACGACTGTGAGACTCTCTCCTCCGTCGTATTTCATCACGCACTCACTGGAGTAGGTTTTACCGTTGCTGGCACATACAGGGCTGTAGAGATACGGGCATACGAGAGGTCGCTCGCCCGCTGTGACGGATATGTACGTCACAATCACCAGAAGAACTCCTGAAAAGAAGACGGCTCATTCAGAATATCCAACACAACTTCGAGATATATTAATATCTCGATGTTGCGTTACATCAGTTAAATATTCAAAGATAATTGAACTATGTATTTTAGAAATTTAGTTGGGTATTTTATCTGATTGACAGATGGGGACAATAATTGTACAAGAGGGGTGACTTTCGGCCGAAATTAATAACCTAGGCATTCTATCCAGATTTATCGACGTTACTTGTATGTAGCTTATGCCATATTTCTTATGGAAATTTTCGAAAGGATGTTATTAACAGTTATTAATTTCGGCCGTTATAATTTCACAGAAACATGAAAAATAAAAACAAGTAGGTATAGTAGGCAGCGTGTAAGTTGAACCCTTGACGACTACGACAGCAATTTTTGGATCAACTTAATCGCCGCGTACTACTTAAGGAGCACACCACGGGTGTGCCCGCGAAATTCAAATTTTTCGTGGTTTTTCGCGATTTTTAAGCTAATAAGACATAATAGGCTTATGGCCGTCAAATTGCGATAATCCCAATATCTGCTTCAGGTGTTTATATAAAAATCTCTACTCGAAAGTGTCGAGTTAAAGAAATTAGTCCAAGATTTGCGAGTTACTCACATAAAACTCGATACTCGGACTAATTTCCTAGGATACACATTTTATGCAAAGATTTTGATATAATCATGTAAAGATGATACTGCCATTCTCGCAAATTGATTGCCATAAGCCTATCATGTCTAATTAGCGTACAAATTGCAAAAAACCACGAAAATTTTGAATTTCGCGGGCAGACCCGTTGATTTCACGTTAATAGGCGAACCTACCCAATTGGCGTATCATTTTCGAACTTTTGTCTTGTCGAATTGTCGTCTTTACTCCTCAAACGCCGAATGTTATATGAATCTTAATTTTTACTCGTAAGCTTGTTTGCGATAACTGAATGATTAGGTTCAAAGGTTATTCATTTAAAATTTGAATTATAAGATAGCCTTTAACACACGCTTCAGGGTATCGTATCAAAGGTTTTGTCGACCATTTATCAGAAAAAAACCCTGAAATCTATCTTCTTGCAAAGCACTTGCAAAGTATATTATAGGTGACTACTATTACTACTATGTCAAGGAGTGAAATAATATATCTATATGGACGCACCTAGGCTTAGGTTGTGACGCTAGGGAGGGTAATGGTTAGACTATCTTGTCCGCCCGGCGCCAGTGTCTCTCCGCTTATGTCTTTATGTCGTCCGTCCACCTGGTGGGGAGTCTGCCGACACTGCGCTTTCCGTTGCGTGGTCGCCATTCCAGTACCTTGGGTCCCCAACGTCCATCGGTCCTACGAGCTATATTCGCTAGCCCCGCCCATTGCCCCTTCAGTTTTGCGACAGCGACAGAGCTCGTTCACATCGGTTCTTTTGCGGATCTCCTCATTCTCGATCGCGCACAGATACTCCGAGCATAGCTCCCTCCATCGCTTGTGAGTGACTCTTAGCCTTCGTACTAAGACGGAGATTCCAGAAATTCGAATGTTAAGGGGTAAAAATCGTACATTAAAGGGATTTCCCATACAAAAGTGATTTTTTTCGTTGTTCCAGGAATTCCCGAAAAACTAAAAGTCGTAGAGATCTGAAATTTGGTGCCTAGGTAGATATTAGGTCATGAATTGGTACTAAGACGGGGATTTCAGAAATTCAAATTCTAAGGGGTAAAAATCGTACATTAAAGGGATTTTCCCATACAAAAGTGATTTTTTTTCGTTGTTCCAGGAATTCCCGAAGAACTAAAAATCGTAGAGATCTGAAATTTGGAAGCTAGGTTTTATTAGATCCATTCGTACTCAGATTTTTTCGTTATTGGGCCGATTGCTTTGAAAATCGATATTTGAGTATCGCAGCAAGCATAGAGAACGAATTTATGGTTAGAATTAAAAAAAATGGCCGCCAATTTGAAATTTTTTGATACTGGGCCGAATGCTTTGAAAATCGAAATCTGAGCATCGCAGCAAGCACAGAGAACGAATTTGTGGTCATAATTTAAAAAAGTGGCCGCCATTTTGAACTTTTTTGCTACTGGGCCGATTGGTTTGAAAATCGATATCTGACTATTACAGCAACCATAGAGAAAGAATTTAAAGCAAGAAAGAAAAATAGTGGCCGCCGCCTTTCGTAAGCACGGACGGACGGACATACGGGCAGACAGCGTAGTCTTAGTTATAGGGTTCCCGCGTTTTACTCCTTAGGTACGGAACCCTATTTGATCTATATTGAACTTTTTGTAACGACCTCATATTTTCAAAATCGATAAGTGACTATATAGCAGCAAGCACAAAGAAAGAATTTGTCGTCAAAATTATTAAAATAAATGGCAGGAATGACAGGCATGACAGGAATTTTGTTACCTAATTAAAAACCTGAGGTTGCAAAGCAGAGGTTAAACGTGAGTGAAGCCGCGGGCGTCCGCTAGTACTGATATAAAAATATCATAATATTTTCATTATAATAGTTATTTTATCATTTTTGCCTCAGCCTTGAGAATAACGACACAGAAACCTACCTATCTCAACTAGGCCCCTAGGGGTTATCAACTTCGGTAGCCAAGCGAACTTCTAAGTACTCATATACCTAGTAGGTAACTTTAACTCTACAACAGTAATAATATTAGGGTAATTGTTGGCAAGAGGCATTAATGGGCGACATCATTTTACTCGTAGGTACGTGCTACACTACCTACATGCGCCAAAATCACCTTCCTGGATCGTCTACTATGCCCGTATAGTTGCAAGTCCAGAGAGGCCTACATTTTATTCTTGAAATATGGCTTCTAGGGATAACGTTTTTACCGAATTGGATAATTTTAACAAATAACTTTTAAGATGAGCAATATTTCAGCATAACATTTCTAAACATTATGAAAATCGGACTACATTTACGGGTAGAAAAACGTTATCGCTTTTTGTATGCAAACTCAACGTGACATTACACACGAATTCCTTTCACCTGCTTTACAGCTGCTAAAAAACTTGGTATCCTCAACAAGGTTAAGCGGTACTTCACGCCTGAACAGCTCTTGACGCAACATGAACCCCAGGTGCGTTCTGGCTGGAGTACTGCAGTCACCTTTGGGATGGCTCTGCCAAGTATCAGCTCGATGCATTGGACTCGGTTGATCGCCGCGCCCGCAGAATAATGCAATCCGCCAAGGAATCTCTAACGCGTGCAAAATTGCTCAGCTTACAACACCGTCGCAATGTAGCCTGTTTAGCGGTTTTTTACAGAATATACTTTGGTGAGTGTGCTCAGAAACTACATAACCTTGTACCTCCTTCACCTTTCTACTAGCGGTGGCATTCTTATGTTGTTGACATCCAACTCGCACGAAACGTTTTTTTTCCACGTTTTACGAACCGCTAAGGTATAGAACGCCCTTCCAGTCTCCGTGTTTCCAGCCAAGTATAATCTGGGTGCCTTCAAGAGAAGAGTGAATAGGCATTTTCTAGGCAAGCGCGCTCCAACCTAGACCTCATCATTGCTTTCCATCAGGCATGATTGTCGTCAAGCGCAAGCCTACCTACAATAAAAAAAACCTAAGGTTTTCACTTCTGTCAACACTGCCGGAGTGCCACGTTTTTTTTATCATCCACAACTTGAAAGGGGTTAACAATGTTAGTAAGTAACATCGCACGGCAACACTTGGAGCCATACTGAAATGTAACTGGTAAAAAGCTTCGTATCATCACACCAGACTCTCGTATTATTACCACTAATTAAAACTTGATTGCAATCTCGCCTGATGGTATGTGATGGCCGAAGATATTACAGGAAAGTTACAACTTTGTAGTACTAATTTGGAAGGGGGTAGTAAACCTCCTTCCGGTTGCTACACGCAGCATCGCTTAGGGCCTATGGATGTAACATAAAGGATGAGCACTTAGTGACGTCACGCATATATTTTAAGGCTCCACCCTGAAACTTCTTTTATTTGTCAAAACAGTAAAATGACGCTAATAATGTATGCGACCGACAGCGGTATGCGCTGACAGCAGTATCGAAGCGCGACGCCATATTTGAGAATTTTTTGGCTTCAACATACGTCACATCTTTCCTGTCTTCTTAGCGTAGTGTATTTCGTCATTGCTTAGGGCAAATTCAACGAGTCTGCCCGCGAAACTCAAATTTTTTGATGGTTTTTTGCAATTAGTACGCTAATTATACAATAGGCTTATGGCAGTCAAATTGCGGGAATGGCAATATCATCTTTACATGTTTATATCATTATCTTTGCATTGAAATATCTATCCTAGGAAGTTAGTCAGAGTATTGAGTTTTAAATGAGTAGCTCGCAAATCTCGGACTTATTTCTGTAACACGACACTTTCAAGCAGAGATTTTTATATATAAACACGTGAAGACGATACTGGAAATCCAGCAATTTAACTGCCGTAAGCCTGTTATTTCTTATGAGATTAAAAATCGCGAAAAACCACAAAAAATTAATTACGCGGGCACATCCGTGGCATGCCCCTTAATCTTAACTAGCCGCGGCCGAAGGCTCCCACTGGATCAGACCTCATTGAATTTCATCTCAACCCCACAATAGCTGGGCGTGGGTTTCTTCTCAGAATAAGAGGGGTTTGGTTAGGAGGCAAAAGAAGAGATGAATGGATTGTGTGAAAGAAGATTGCATGTTGACAGCTGACAGGAGAGAATTGAAGAAGATTCTATTACTGGCCTGTCAAAACCGGCAATTTTCACTCATTTACTACGTTTATGTACCCTACTTAATTATATTTCCTGATTTTTCATAAGTGCTAACAAGTAATGGCCTATATGAAATAAATGATTTGAAGTTTGAAGTTTATCTCGGGAAAAATAAAGGAATTCCACGGGATTTGTAAAAAAAATTGGTTAAACACTAAGGGTTCCGTACCATCAAAACCTATTAGTAAACCAAATTACTAAACACACCTGCCCACTAAATCAGAAACGAGCATAAAAATCACGTTTATTGTATGTGAGCCCCCCTTAATTTTTTTAATTTAACTATTTACCTCTACAGTAAGTATATAACTAAGTGCTCTGTGTAAATTTGAAGCGTCTACCTGTTACCGTTATCAATATCGAGCAAAAACAAGCAAAAAAAATCACGTTTGTGGTATGGGAGCCCCCTTAAATATTTATTTAATACTAACTTTTGGTATTTTTTGTTATAGCGGCAACAGAAATAGATCATCTGTGAAAATTGCAAGTCTGTAGCTATTACGGTTCCAGAGATACAGACAGACGGACGGACGGACGGACAGCGAAGTCTCCGTAATAGGGTTCCTTTTTTACCCTTCGGGTACGGAACCCTAAAAAACCAACCTGCACGCGGGTGGAGCCGCGGGCAACAGCCAGTATTAGTATAACATAGGTTTATAGCAGGGGCCGAAATGGGGACAGTAGTTTTACATTTGGTGAATCCCCAAATTCATTGTTTGGTTCGGGAGTCGGGACGACTCGTTCTTGGGGGGCTATTTATTCGTTTGTAGGTTTCATAGGTCGGGACCAATCTGATACAAAAATCAAAGGGGTAAATAAATTAAATTTTGTACAACATAAGAAATAATAACCTTTATAAAAAATTCAAACAATGAAAAGCATATTGTACTAAGTAACAAAAACTAATCACAGAGATAGTTTATTTATTACGGCCTCTCGCTAATCCCGGCATTCTCCTTCGTACGCGACCTGGACGTTTCCTCATGCGCATTTCAGGAAGCATATAGGTATATTCAAGCATAGCATATATATATATTCAAGAAGCAAGACAAAAATAGTAGGTAAACTATTATTCGGTATCTATGTTTCGTTTAAAAATCTTGGAAAACAAATCCAACCTAAATGTTCATGAAAAAAGATCCAGAGTCGTACTCACTCTTTTATCATATAAGCTGTTATTGATAAAATTTATAAATTTATAAAAAGCAATAACGGACTTTTTCTAAAAAGCGCGTTATTTAAATTATTTTAAAAAACGACTTATTTACGCTTTCGTTTAATCGCCCACCTCTAGCAGCTGCCGCGGTGTGCGAGCGTCGTGTGATCGTCGCTTCTAGCCAAAACGCACTCGTTGACGTACGTTTTACCGTTCGCGCCACACACCGGAAGGTAGATTATCGGGCAGAAAATGGTCGTATCTCTCTTGGCTCTGCATTCACCGTGGTATGCGGCTTCCGCGCCTGCTCCATTGCAGTTCAAATCGCAGTCATTGGCGTACGTTTTTCCATCGGTGCCACATATGGGAGCGTAGTTGGCCGGGCAGATCAAGCATTCGCTCGCGTCTCTTTTGGTTCTGCATTCACCGCCGTACGCTACTTCTACTCCGTCTACGCATTTCAAAGAGCACTCGTTGCCGTACGTTTGTCCGTCGGTGCCGCACACAGGGGCGTAGTTGAAGGGGCAGACACACGCTGGTTCAGCGGCCTTTTCCTTTACGCATTCGCCGTAGTGGTCCACTTCGAGGTTTCTGTTTCCTTCGCAGTCCATGGCGCACTTGTTGGGGTAGGTGCGGCCGTCGCTGCCGCATACGGGATCCAGTTCCTCAGTGCATATGCACACTGGCCGGTACGAGTCGTCGCCCGGGCAGGCTCCCTGGCTCCTGAGCTGCAGGCTGGGGCGCGAGTCCTGCGCGCAGCGGAGCCGGCACATGTTGCTGTAGGTCTCTCCGTCGGAGCCGCACACGGGCTTCAGCTCGCGCGTGCACACGCACGGCGGCAGCGCGGACGTCACTGACGCGCACGTCACTATCACCAGCAGAACTCCTGTCAAATAAAAAGACGATTAGAATTTCGGATAATTTACGAATCTTGTTGAAAAGAGTGACATTGAAAAAAATCTTCAAATTCCAGGACGATTAGAATTTCGGATAGTCTACGAATCTTGTTAAAAAAGTGACAACATTGAAAAAAAACATCTTCAAATTCCAGGACGATTAGAATTTCGGATAGTCTACGAATCTTGTTAAAAGAGTGACGACATTGAAAAAAAATCTTCAAATTCCAGGACGATTAGAATTTCGGATAGTCTACGAATCTTGTTAAAAGAGTGACGACATTGGAAAAAAACTTCAAATTCCAGGACGATTAGAATTTGGGATTGTCTACGAATCTTGTTAAAAAGAGTGACAACATTGAAAAACATCTTCAAATTCCAGGACGATTAGAATTTCGGATAGTCTACGAATCTTGTTAAAAAGAGTGACAACATTGAAAAACATCTTCAAATTCCAGGACGATTAGAATTTCGGATAGTCTAGGAATCTTGTTAAAAAGAGTGACAACATTGAAAAACATCTTCAAATTCCAGGACGATTAGAATTTTGGATAGTCTAGGAATCTTGTTAGAAAGAGTGACAACATTGAAAAACATCTTCAAATTCCAGGACGATTAGAATTCGGGATTGTCTACGAATCTTGTTAAAAAGAGTGACAACATTGAAAAACATCTTCAAATTCCAGTCCAGGACGATTAGAATTTCGGATAGTCTACGAATCTTGTTAAAAAGAGTGACAACATTGAAAAACATCTTCAAATTCCAGGACGATTAGAATTTGGGATTGTCTACGAATCTTGTTAAAAAGAGTGACAACATTGAAAAAAAAATCTTCAAATACCAGAAAGTAATAAATGGATACCTATGACGCAGATTTGAACTATTGTAACTATCTGTTAAAGGTTACCTCACAGGTTATAGGCACTATTATATACCTACCCTAAATGATATTATGTTTATTACCGACAAAGACGTAGGTACGAGTACCTGCCGCCAAGCAAGGTAGCGTTTCGGCGCGATGCTGTGTAACAACCGCAACGGGTTATTTGCAGGTTAGTACAATAACATCGCGTGCTTACCATAATGAATAAAAAGATCTGTGTACGACAACTTATTGACGAAATTCCACACTCCCCCTCCTTCCTCATTCCTACGCAGCTCCCTACTAAGATAAGTAGTGCAGAGACCACTAACAACTGTTTGAATGAATGTAGCTAAGGTATTGAGTCATCAGGTCAGGTCTGCTCGCGGAATCCATTTTTTAGGGTTCCATACCACAATGGTAAAAATGGATTATGGAACCCTTATGATGAGACTTTCTTCGTCCGTCCGTCTGTCAAACTCGATTATTTCAGTAACTATTAAAGCTATCGACCTGAAATTTGGAATAGTTGTAGGTAATTTTGGCACGCCGTCATGGCAATCATAAAAAATTGAAAATCATTTTTATTTTTATTTATAAAGGGGGGAAAACAATGATAAATTATATATATAAAAGAGGGGGGAAACCAGGCCGTCGAAATTTCAAAATGAGATAATAATATTGAGTGGGGTACTCGTATCATATGAAAGGGCGTTACTTTTGTATTTATTTTTATGACAGATAGTTTTTGATTTATTGGTCAAACTGTCGAAAAAAATACCGTTCCCCCCCTTATCTCCGAAGTTTACCAATCGAAAAATCTGAAATAATTATGATCAATAAGAGTTAACGTATATTTTACAGGAAAAATAAAAACAACTCACTAACTAATATACTTTTTTTATATTAACAATAAAACTCTAAAAACAAAGTTAGGTTTGCGGTTTGTCAACAAAAGTACCTACTTGTAAATTATACTCGTAAGTGCAAGGGACAAAAGTGATTCTTTTAACGTTTTACTTTGATAGTATGGAACCCTCGGTGCGCGAGTCCGACTCGCACTTGGCCGGTTTATTTATTTATTTATTTCACAATTTTTTTTGTGCACCACAAATTAATATATATCAAAGGAGTAAAATGTAATTAGTACAAAAGGCGGCCTTATCGCTAAGTAGCGATCTCTGCCAGGCAACCTACAGATTAGGAAAAAACAGAGGAACCACGGACTGCAGGTGGTGCAAAACTATAATACTAATACATAAATTCAAATAAGTACCTACTACTCCTTTATTTAATGTAGTCTGAGCTACTACTACATAGGCAGGTACACAATTGCACACATTTTGCATATTTTTTCTTTGGTTTTTGTCGGATTTTCGTTTAGAGCTTTCAATAAAAATACGAAAATAGTTTAGGTATTTTACAATTTGCCGTTACTCTTTCACTAAGTACCTATATAAAAATCTTCATAAATTATAGTTCTCATACAGTAGGTACCTAACACTCATCTAATAAGTAAATGGATATGTTGATTGTCTAGTATCTCGTTGAATGATATCAGTTAAATTTCGATAGATAAGCTTTTTGGATTAAAAGAAGAGTATTAATTTTACCTATGAAATAATTAAATATGAGATTAATTTCTTAGGACTTAATTCTAAAACTATTTTTCTCAATAAAATAATCTTTGGTATTTGGAAAAAGTAAACCAGCTAAAGTCTAGAATATTGAAAACAAGAAAATATTTACACACCTAACTGGCGAATCATTTTCGATCTCCTTCAATATAATATATTATATCAGGCACTCAAGATTATGGAACGTCTTCACTCCGGGAATCGTTGGGTAATGAATGATACAACGACGCCGATGTTTTTATTATATAAACAAGACACCGCAAAATCTTCGCCAAAAATTTAAAGAAATAGGCATTCTTACAGTGGCGTGTCAATACATTTATAATTGTTTACTGTTTGTACGTCAAAATATTAATAATTACAATAAACGGATAGATATAAGTAACCGTCCAATTAGAAGTGGAGCACATAAGTTAGTTGTAGTGCCACACCGTTTGCGTAAGGTACAGAAGTCCTTTGTGGGGTTGAGTGTACGCTTCTACAATATGGTCCCGAAGTCTGTCTTGGACTTACCTTTGCACCGGTTTAAAGATACTGTCAAAAAACATCTAATAAACCAGGGTTACTACACCATTGAAGAATTTTTAAATAACAAAGATTCTTGGAACGATAGTGATATGCTTCCATCTCCTCACGAGATATCTTAAAAATATTGTTTCATACTAATTACTAAGTACCAAAAATTGTATATTGAGACATTTTTTTGAAAAGAGCAAGTACCGAGTTTCTTGCCAGTTCTTCTCGCTGCAAACCTGCTTTCCGAACCTGGCGGTAGAGTCTTGACATTTCATGAGAGCTTATATCTAAATCTAAGCCTATGTGAAATAAAGAATTTCATTTCATTTCATTTCCATAAAAAAGCTCCATTTAAAACGTTTAAAGGAAGCTACGTGAGTGGCTCATGGACAAATGCGACTTCAATAAGCGACTTTATGCAAGATAAAATCAATATTACAAATTAAATTATAATTAATTATATTAATATTACCATTATTATGTAATCTAGGTTTATTTATAAGAACATTTAATATTTGCACACCCGTCTGTGGGTTGGAACACATTGATTTCTTTGTTTTTTGTATTCCACCTGTATTTTCGTGTTTTATGCAAATAAATGATATTTTACTTTACTTTATAATATAAATTAAAAATATTTTCTCCACTGAGTAGGTATATAGTGATAATTTTTTTCTGTAATACATGTACCTACCTAATGTAAATTCCAGAGGCTATTTCTAGTTAAGAAAGAAGTTATTTCTACATAGTTAACTGTCGTCGCGTGAAGTGGCAACTCTGTGTTCGTCAGTGGTTATCTGTGGTGACTTTGGACTTTGACACTTCATTCTATAGTAACGAATCTTCAATCTATGGTTCATTAAAATTTAAAATTGAGAAGAAAATTAACCGCATTGTACTAATGTAATTAAAACCGCTTGAAGAAAACGAATTACAAATTACGAAAAGTGCTTTTCATTCCGGCAACCCCCTACATAAGCTGGTCCTTCGAGCCGGATCAATTTCGAGCGACCAAGGGCTGCCGGTGTCGAAATACGCAAGAAAGAAAACGCAGAAAACCCGTCTCCCATCTACTTTTCCTGAGGTATTTATCCTTTTTCACTCCGCCTTCCGACTATCGAAATGAGTTTGACTGATTCTAAATCTACGAGGTCTAAATCGCCGTATAGAATAACTTTAACGGATGACGAAAACGTAAATCAGTTGCTAAAAGATCTGGTAAAAAAACGCGCAATAATCAAAGGCAGATTAACTAGGCTTACCACATACATTAGCGGTTTTACATCCGACGAAGTTTTGCCCAGTCAGACTCAAATTGATTTAAAATTGCGGATAGAAGGAGCTAAAAGCCTATATACCGAGTTCAACAAACTTCAATCTCAAATAGAGGAGCTAATTTTAGACCAAGACTTAGAAGAACAATTTCAACAACGCGACATATTTGAGAATAATTATTACAGTACAGTGGCGAGGATTGAAGGTATGATTCAGAGGGATGGGGTCTCAGCTTGTTCTAAGCGTTGTCATAATGATTCAGTCAAGCTTCCAGTTCTCACAGTTCCCACTTATGATGGCTCCATAGAATCATGGTTAAGTTTTAGAGACTCGTTTCAGTCTTTAGTGCATGAATCTAGTCAACTTAGCAACATACAGAAGTTTCATTACCTCAGATCCTCGTTAAAGGGCAGCGCAGCCTTAGTTATTGAATCAGTTGAATTCTCCGCTGACAATTACACGGTAGCATGGGAGTTACTACTAAATAGATACAATAACAACAAATTGCTAATACACAATCATATTAAAGCACTATTCACAACTCAGGCATGTATGGCATGAGTAAGGAGTCTCCGGAGTTGTTAAGAAATTTAATTGACACTTATTTGAAAAATCTACGCGCTTTAAAGGTGTTAGGTGAACCCGTAGACAGTTGGGATTCAATATTAATTTATATTATTGTTTCTAAACTTGATAAAGTAACTGAACGCGCTTGGGAACAATACAGGAATACAAGTTTAAATAAATCAGAAGATTCTAAACCTTATTTGAAGGTTGATGTTTTGCTTACCTTTTTAAAGGATAGGGCTGATATGTTAGACACATTGCAGGCTAATAGCACAAAACCAAATGACTTTAAGAAACAACACACAAGTAGTCATAACTCAAAGGTACATTGCAATGTTTCTAGTACCAAGAGCAAGCCACATGTAACTCAGAGGTCTTGTTTACTTTGTAAATCAAATCACGCATTATATTCTTGTAGTAAATTCCTTGTCTTAGACTTGAATGCTAGGTTAAAATTTGTCCGGGATAACAAATTATGTGAGAATTGTCTACGGCAAGGGGGGCATTCCGCCACAGATTGTAGATTTGGAACCTGCAGACGTTGTGACCTTAAGCATAATTCTTTGATCTGTGACAAGGCTGTAGACCCATGCAAGGCAGTTGTTTCTCCGTCAGCACCTAATAGTGAAAATAAGTCTCTGGTTATGCTCTCCACACACACCCTATCCGAGGTACCTGACTCACCTAGCATACAACCAAGTGCATACACAGATATACTATGCGCTCAATATTCCTGTGTGCAGCAAGTTTTGTTATCAACTGCGTTGGTTGAAGTTCGTGATAAAAATAATAAATTTCACTTAGCCCGGGCTCTCCTAGATAGCGCTAGCCAACGATGCCTGGTAAAACAATCACTATGCGATCTACTCAACATTCCAATGATACAGTCCACTCAAGAAATTCATAGAGTTGGAAATTCAGTAACGCAGGCCACTCTTACCTGTGATATTGAAATCAAATCGCGCACCAGCTCTTATACTACACACTTACAATGTATAGTTTTACCTAATATCACATCATATCTCCCTGGTTTATCCAAACAAAATGCGCAATTTAACATTCCTAATAATTTACAATTGGCTGATCCGCACTTTACTGAGAGTCGGACCATAGACATACTAATAGGAGCGGACAAGTTTTGGGAGTTAATGTTAAAAGGTGGAATGCGTTTGCCTTTTGGCCCATTCATGCAAAACACTCGGTTGGGTTGGATCATATCAGGTCCCATACACATAAATAAGCGGAGTGTGGGTCCTGTTCATTGCAATTTTTCTCAATCGATTAATGATCAACTACGTCTGTTTTGGGAAATTGAGGAACTACCTAAGGCATGTGATACGCGCACAAATGAGGAAAGGGAATGCGAGAATCATTTTGTCAAAACTACTACGCGCAATAATGACGGAAGATTTTGTGTCAAAATTCCTCTAAAATTATCACCACATGAATTAGGCGAGACGCATCCTCAAGCCGTGAACAGATTTAAAGCGCTTGAAAAACGGTTACAACGCGTACCGGAGTACAAAAAAATGTACAGCGATTTCATACACGAGTATGAAAATTTAGGTCACATGACTCGTATAGACCATAACTATGGAACACCGCATTATTTTATGCCGCATCACGGAGTGTTTCGGGAACATAGCACCACGACGAAGCTTCGTGTAGTTTTTGATGCCAGTTTTTCTTCGTCTACCTCCATTTCATATAACAACCTCCAGCTTGTAGGCCCGCCTATACAAGGCGATCTTTTAGCCATCCTATTGCGGTTACGGCAACATAAATACGTAGCTTGCGCAGACGTGGAGAAAATGTATCGTCAAATTCTGGTATCCGAAGACCAGCGCGATCTCCAACTGATAGTATGGCGTGATAATCCGACAGATCCACTGGGTGTCTATAGGCTTAATACGGTGGTATACGGAACCGCGTCCGCACCCTTTCTCGCGGTTAGATGCTTGAAGGAGTTAGGTCTTACATGTCCAGATCCTGATGTCAAACGGGTTATAATGGAGGATTTTTTTGTAGACGACATGATAACGGGCCTAGACGACAAGGACAAACTTAGCGAATTATGCGAAAAGGTCTATACTGTCTTGAAGTCGGGATGTTTCCCTCTGCGAAAATGGATTTTTAATTTTGAATGCGATCGGTCTATTTTCAACGGAATCAAGCAATTAAACTTAAACGAAAACAATAAATGTAAAACATTAGGTATAGGGTGGAACAATTCTACCGATGAATTCAATTATAATACGCGATTTAAATCTGACGACAAAATATCCAAACGCGCAATATTGTCGCACGTGTCACAAATATTCGATCCGCTCGGTTTATTAAGCCCTGCAATAATAATAGCAAAGACGCTCTTGCAAAAACTATGGCTAACAAAAACGGATTGGGATGATGCACTGCCGCAGGATATCATCGAAGCATGGAAGAGGTTCGCGTCAAGCTTAACGGCACTTGATAACATTACCATATCGCGGCACGTAATCGGTTTAGAACCTGCTTCTCTCGAACTCCATATATTCACCGATGCTTCGCAGGTAGCCTACGGCGCGTGCGCATATGTTCGCACTATAAATCAAGATAGCTCAATCTGTACTAGGTTATTATGCGCAAAGGCCAAGGTCGCACCCGTAAAGCCACTCACAATACCGAGGCTAGAATTGAGTGGAGCGGTTTTAGGTGCGCGACTTTATAAGAAAATACGCGATTCACTACACTGTCAATTCAATAAAATAGTATTTTGGACAGATTCCACTATCGTTTTAGGGTGGTTGCGAACCGCTCCTAATTTATTGAAAACGTTTGTTCAAAATCGAGTAGTGGAGATTCATGATACAACAGGCGAACTCCCATGGCGGCACGTGAGTGGCAAGGAGAATCCAGCTGATATGGCTTCACGTGGGGTTCTTTTAAACGATCTCGCTAATTCCACATTGTGGTGGGAGGGACCCCAGTTTCTCTGTGATCCTAATTTCGATTATGTAAACGTTATACCAGAATCGGATGACAATGTTGAACTGCCTGAAATGAAACTTAATAGTTCCATACTAGTTTGCACAGAGGACATCGAACTGTTTCCATTCAGACGATTTTCACAGTTCAATCGCATGAGACGCTCCTTCGCATACGTCCGACGATTCATTCACAACGTGCGAAACTATAAAGTAAATCGTCGAACTGGTGCTCTCTCTGTGGATGAACTGAGACAAGCTGAATTGGGCTTAGCTAAATTATCACAGTTGGAGTCATATAGTGAGGAATATAAATTACTAAACAATAATAATCCAAAGAATTTGAACTCATCGTTGCTAAAATTAAATTTATTTATTGATACAGATCACAATTTAATTCGTGTAGGAGGTCGTCTCATGAATTCGCCTCAGTTCGAGTACGATAAAATGCATCCAATATTGCTTAGTTCGAAGCATTGGTTCACGGTTTTGCTATTACGTCATGAACACAAGCGTTTGCTCCACGTGGCTCCTCAAGCGCTTTTATATGAGGTGCGACAGCAGTGGTGGCCTATCGGAGGCCGGAAACTTGCTCGTCGAGTTGTCCATGATTGCATTTTATGCAAACGATTGAAAGGTAACACTTTACAGCCAATCATGGGCAACTTACCTAAAGAACGAGTAACTCCAACTTACCCGTTTTTGCACTGTGGAGTCGATTATGCGGGACCTGTGCTCACGCTGACACGAAAGGGTAGAGGCGCTAGAACTGTGAAATCATATATCTGCCTGTTCGTGTGCTTTGTAACTCGCGCAGTACACTTGGAGCTTGTTGGGGACCTTACTTCTGAATCATACCTTTTAGCTCTTAAGCGCTTTATATCACGTCGTGCAAAACCATTAGAAATTTGGTCAGATAATGGGAAAAATTTCGTTGGAGCTATGAACGAACTTGGAAAATTTTTGATGAGATGCTCAGACGACATCTCGGATTATGCGGTAAGCCAAAATATCCACTTCAAATTTATCGCGGCATATAGTCCTCATTTCGGTGGTCTGTGGGAGGCTGGAGTAAAATCCACTAAGCACCACCTCACCCGCGTTATTGGAAACGCACACCTAACTTTCGAAGAACTTACCACAGTTCTTACACAAATTGAATCAATTCTCAATTCCCGACCAATTTCTCCTTTGTCCTCTGATCCCCATGATCTCCTGCCATTAAGTCCTGGCCATTTTTTGGTTGGCCGACCTTTGACTGCGCCAGTCTACGAGGACCTGCGAAACCATTCCGGCACCGCACTCAGTCGATACCAACGGTTGGAACAGATTCGACACCATTTCTGGGAGAGATGGTCAAAGGAATACATCTCGGAACTCCAGTCGAGATGCAAATGGATGAGCGGCGTGGATTCTCTTCAGGAAGGCATGATGGTAGTCATCAAGGACGACAATCTGCCTCCACTCAAATGGCATCTTGGACGCATAATCACCACCGTTCCTGGCAAAGATGGCATATCACGGGTAGCAGACATCCGCACAGCAACGGGTGTTGTACGACGATCCTTCTCAAAGATATGTCCGCTGTTTCAAGAAACATAAGACGATGAAGAGTATGCAAAATATATTCATTGGAACCTAACGATTCCAAGGCCGGCGGCATGTCGTCGCGTGAAGTGGCAACTCTGTGTTCGTCAGTGGTTATCTGTGGTGACTTTGGACTTTGACACTTCATTCTATAGTAACGAATCTATGGTTCATTCAAATTTAAAATTGAGAAGAAAATTAACCGCATTGTACTAATGTAATTAAAACCGCTTGAAGAAAACGAATTACAAATTACGAAAAGTGCTTTTCATTCCGGCAACCCCCTACATAAGCTGAAAACGTTGTTTGTACACTCTTGAATCTTGATCTAAAATAAATATTGAGAAGCATTAGCATACATTTTACCATCAATTAATTTTATTTATCCAATAAGTTACATTGCTTCACTCAACATTATCCTTGTATTGTCACCGAATACTAAATGAGTCTTGGCTTTTATCCCGAGAAACCAAACGGTAAGCATGGGAGGTAAATAAGTCGCGAGTAAATTTAAACTTTTACTTCTTTTTTACTTAGCCAAAAAATTCTTGAACTTTAAAAAATCTCCAAATAGATCTCTTTTAAATAAAATAAAACAGCTGCTATAATAATCGAAAATCACTTTCTTTTAGTTTTATATTGTTTGACGGATATTCCTGTTGTAAGTTTATTTACATTTACTATTCATTTTCAGAACACGTAGATTAGGTACCTAACAATAGTTGCGTAAGGTAATCTTATCAATATCTGGGTGACCGAGCTTCGCTCGGTGGCCAATAGATGGCAGCAGTAGTCATATTTTTTTTTTTTTTTTTGGTAAATTCGACATATTCTAAAAATGAATCCTAGCTAGATCGATTTATCGCCCCCAAAACCCCCTGTATACTAAATTTCATGAAAATCGTTCGAGCCGTTTCCGAGATCCAGATTATATAGAAATATATATACAAGAATTGCTCGTTTAAAGGTATAGGATAATAAGATAAGATAGAACCTATACCTCATCTCAAAGTTGGAAGAATTGCATTAATTGTAATAATCAAATTACAATCAATGCAACTCTTCCAACTTTGAGATTAGTTATACAGTATGCTATATTACCTATATGATAATATATATAAATCTCGTGTCACAATGTTTGTCCTCAATGGACTCCTAAACCACTTAACCGATTATAATAAAATTCGCACACCATGTGCAGTTCGATCCAACTTGAGAGATAGGATAGTTTAAATCTCAATTCAACTATTTTTTAAATCCCCAAGGGCAAAACAACGTTTGCCAGGTCAGCTAGTATGATAATAAATATAAGGGGAAAAAGTATTTGAACGTTTTTCAAAAATCTGATCTACCATTTTTATCACAACAAATTTTATGATTTTTTTTTTGATTAAAATCGCGAGATTTCCGCGGAGAGCTTTTTAAAGAATCGGATCGATCGATCGAGAATTTTTAGGTTTCAATAAAGTACTAAACAATTTTCAGCTGGGTGCGCATTATTGTACCCTCGGATGTTTAAACTGACCGGACTACTATCTATGTTTACATTTTATTGATATAATAATAATCGAAATATTTTTATTATGTTATATTTTTTAACATTTTTGCCTCGGCCTTGAAAATAACGAAACAGTATCTCAACTAGGGGTTATCATCTTCGGTAGCCAAGCGGACTTCTAATCAACATCTAAGTACTGGTATACCTAGTAGGTACCATCCAATTTAACTCTACAACAGTAATAATAAGGTTAATTGTTGGCAAGAGGCATTAATGGATCATTAATGGATCATTTTACTCGTACGTGTTTGGTACGTGCTACGAACGAATTCACCATCTCGGATTCATGAAGCTTTAAATTATAGATATTATCTGAAGAATAAAATGTATGAAATATAATTTAGATATTGTTCAAAAGATATTTTCAAAAATTGTATACTATAAATAAAACAAACTAACGCCTCACCGAAGCCGAGTACCCTAGAATCTGTTTAGTTTCCAGTTATTTTTTAAAATTTAACTGGCGATCGTGGCGCTCCTGACAGGTAACAGTAGACTGTGATAAGAGTACCTACCTAATATTTTTACAAGCTTTTCTGTGCTTTTACTTAGCTTACAATTTATGTAGGTATGTTCGCGGGTGAATACTTGCAAGTTGCAATTAAATTTTGAAGCTGATATCTCCAATTTTTATACCCAAGTTATTTACACGTTTAGTTTGTCCATGTTAATGCATAATTAGCTCTGTGACGTCACGATTCAAGATGGCGAACTGGTTGTTTCCTACAATATAGGTACCTAGGTATCAAACACAAATAAAAGTGTATATTAATAAGGATAATTTGGCGCATAAATGCTTTTTATCAAAAATATCAGCTTTTAACACAAATCAAAATTAAATAAACGAAATTTTTATATAATAAATATCCTTTATAAAAAACTGATAGAGTGTTAACCTAGCATATTGTGTGGTTAGAGGCGCGGGTCACATGGAGCCCTCGGTCAGAAGGCAGTTTTCCCGCCTATCCATCGAATTGTGCAAAAGCCGCCGGGCGGCTAATGTCAAATTCGACCTAGGGTGTTCAATAGCCTCCGGGCGGCTATGTTCGGTTAGGAAATCGCCTCTTCATGATTCCCTATACCGTGCTCATAGTTCTATAGTTGAGCTTTTCTATCACCTTGGCTATAAAAGTCTTCCCATTGGGTGTCCGCGTCGACCTCAATCATCATCTCTTCCCAAGTTCCCATATTTTTCTCTGTGAGTTCTCCGAAGAACCATCAAAACTCAATTTGCAATCCCTTCAATATTTGCCATATATTTTAATAAATTCCGCTATTTTCATTTTTTTTTCCATTCGTGTAGGCCTGTGAGTCCTGATTAACTCTTGTCCAGAAACCTTTTATTAGCTAACCTTTTTACACGACTGCCCAAAAAAGGAGTCTAATGTTTATATTAGGGTTCATGTATGTATGTATGTGATGTTTCTTTATTCCACCATAACTTTTGAACGGCTGACGGAACGGATTTGGACATATGGATTATCGTTAGAATCCTTAGATCCTTCCGAGTAACATAGGCTATATTTTTTTTTGGAAAAATCAATATGGCGGATGTGAGGCACCATTTTCAAAAATGGAAAACAAAATTTTTTCTTCAACTATCACAATATGAGCAAGGGTATCAGAATGAAGGTAGGTATTAGAGAATAGTTACAGAAAAAAATATATTTAATAATTTATTATAACTTCTGAATGTTAACATAAACCTACCTTAATAATTAACCACTAAAAAATATAAAATAAAAATAAGTAATTAAAAAATTAAAAAAACACGACTGCCCTGTTACAAAACCTTTATTCTTCTTCTTCCTATCACACCTTCTATTCTAAGAGGTCTTCCGACTGCCATATGAATGTATTTGTTCAATTAAAAACTTGTTTCAAACTTTTTAGTTCGTTTTATCAAAGAGAATAAATTGGTTTTATAACAGGGCAGTCGTGTTTTTTAATTTTTTAATTACTTATTTTTTTGCCATTTTGAATTGTTTCGCTGCCTATCAGATGATGGAGACGTCTCTAGTGATATTTGTTCTAACACTCCCACTCAATGGGTGGGAGTGTTAGATATGGGTGGCACCCATATCTTCAACGAAATTCTCTATCATCATCATCATCAGCTCGCGTCTCCTCATTTCTCTCCTGAATGATTTTTTGCCTATGTACTTACGAAACCATTAATGAAAAAAAAATCATACTTAATAATTGTTTAGGAGATTAGTCAGTCAGTGAGTGAACAAGCAGCTAAATGAAGGTATACATATATTATATGTATATTGTAATATTTCAATGAATAAAACGCTTATTCTTAGTTACAAGATTTAATCACAGTGGTGGTAGCATCTTTATTTCATCAGTTGTCACATCGTCCATACTTCTCGACGGTCAACTCTGCGCCGGCGCATCGCATCTCACATTCGCTGTTGTAGCTCCTTCCGTTGGACGCGCACACGGGTTGCATGATCCTTGGACAAGTGCACGCGGGATACTGCTCAGGGATAACTTCCCGGATTAGGAGTTCGTCCTGGCATCGCCCATTGTAGTCAATGTTCAAATCCTCGTTTTTCTCCCTAGCACAGTCCAGCATACAAGGGTTGGAGTAAGTTCTGCCGTCGGTACCGCAAACCGGTCTCGCTTCACGACTGCAAAGGCAACGGGGAAGGCTCGCGATTTTCACGGCCTCTCGCTTATCCCTGCATTCTCCTTGATACGCGACCTGCACGTCTCCTCCTTCGCATTCCAGGCTGCATGGATTACTGTAGGTACGACCGTCGGTACCGCAAACGGGATCGTTTTCAAATGTGCAGAAACACCCGGTTTCAGCTTGTCTCTTGCTCTTGCAGCTGCCGCGGTGTGCGAGCGTCGTGTGATCGTCGCTGTTATCCAAAACGCACTCGTTGGGGTACGTTTTACCGTTCGTGCCACACACCGGAGCGTAGATTAACGGGCAGTACATATTCGTGTCTCTCTTGGCTCTGCATTCACCGTGGTATGCGGCTTCCGCGCCTGCTCCATTGCAGTTCAAATCGCAGTCGTTGGCGTACGTTTTTCCATCAGTGCCACATATGGGAGCGTAGTTGGCCGGGCAGAACAAGCATTCGCTCGCGTCTCTTTTGTTTCTGCATTCACCGCCGTACGCCACTTCTACTCCGTCTACGCATTTTAAAGAGCACTCGTTGCCGTACGTTTGTCCGTCGGTGCCGCACACAGGGGCGTAGTTGAAGGGGCAGACACACGCTGGTTCAGCGGCCTTTTCGCATTCGCCGTAGTGGACGACTTCGAGGTTTCCTTTTCCTTCGCAGTCCATGGCGCACTTGTTGGGGTAGGTGCGGCCGTCGCTGCCGCATACGGGATCCAGTTCCTCAGTGCATATGCACACTGGCCGGTACGAGTCGTCGCCCGGGCAGGCTCCCTGGCTCCTGAGCTGCAGGCTGGGGCGCGAGTCCTGCGCGCAGCGGAGCCGGCACATGTTGCTGTAGGTCTCTCCGTCGGAGCCGCACACGGGCTTCAGCTCGCGCGTGCACACGCACGGCGGCAGCGCGGACGTCACTGACGCGCACGTCACTACCACCAGCAGAAATCCTGTGAAAGAGACAAATAGATGATACATTAATTAGAATTTCGAATAGTCTACAATGAGGTCTACGAATTTTTGAAATGGTGACAACATAGAAGCTTCAGCTTAGCTTAGAAGAGTTTAGGTTCAGAAAATAATAAACGGGTCGGTAATCGGTATCTAATATCTATGATGATTTGAATTTGGATCTAATCGTTTAATCGAGATCTTAGTTCATCGACTATACCTATATTTGAGGACTGGCTTTGCCTATCTGTTGTAGTTGTAGCAGGCATTACCTACCCAACAGACTACGCATTGTGCTTACAATAGATAGGTTAGACCTGCGTAGGCACAAATGGTCTAATATTATTAGAATAATTAATAGATAATATGGAAGTAGGCATAAATATGAATACTTATCGCCTGTAACGTGACGGTCACAAATTACGCAATCTGAATTTATCTCGTTAGATACTTGGTAGTAGGTAAGTACAATCGTGGTTAAAAAATAGGTAGGTATACATTGTATACTCGTTTCATCTTGCGTTGTTGGAGCCTTGGCCATATCTTACACCCGTAACCCGTAACCTGTGTATCATACCGTTATTATCAATTCTTTAAGCAACATAAAAAAACAATAATTTACTTTAATTAATTATTTATTTGCCTAGCAGTACATTACGATGCTAGATCATGTTTTTATACTTCAATGTGCTAGATACGATAAGGTAAGTTTTGGCGACCCCCGTAGCGTGTGCGGCGCTTAGGGAGGTCTCGAGTTCGATTCCTCGCACGGGCTAATTTACCTTTATAACTTCTCAATTGGCTTAGGTCTAGTCGGTGGTGTGGGGTCTGGTCTAGCGGGATTTATGTTCCCTCGAATCTAACATTTTAATATCCGGGTGACCGAGCTTCGCTCGGTGGCAGCAGTAGTCATATTTTTATTTTTTTGGTAAATTCGACATTTTCTAAAAATGAATCCTAGCTAGATCAATTTATCGCCCCCAAAACCCCCTGTATACTAAATTTCATAAAAATAGTTCGAGCCGTTTCCGAGATCTGGATTATATAGAAATATATATCTATATATATACAAGAATTGCTCGTTTAAAGGTATAAGATTCTCTCAATAACAAAGCATGGCTTGGTAAATACTCGTAATTGCAAAGTAACTGGGTAAAACCGATTTGCTAAGTGCGAACATTCGCACATTACCAGGTACTATTATAGTTTTCTGTGACTTTCCTACTGAGATAGGGCAGAAACCAACAGCTCTGTACGAATGTAGCTTAGATATTGAGTGTTCTTTGAAACTACACTAATAGGTATGCCCGCGAAATATCTTATTTTTTTGTTTTTCGCAATTTATCTAGTTTACTATCGCGTATTTGCGAGCTTTCAATTGGATACGAAAATATTTTAGGTAGGTACGTAAATGGGCGCAGATCTTTCGCTACCTATTTAGAAATCGACTAACATTAGTATCTAGTCTAGGTAATTATATGTAGCAACACTCATAATTTAACAAATGGATAGTTGAGTCACAGTTTTAAAATTTAACGGAATATCTTTAACTGTGGTGAATTGATTAACTTAACTTCCGATAGGTACAGCAGTGCTATTCTTCAAAAATGTCCATCTCTGAAACAGCTGCCAGATAGCTGCCAAGCCGAAGATGGCATGCAAAATTGTACTCTGTACTGTATTGTAATTGTACAACTGACAAATTATTAGATGCATAGATGTACGCTCGATTTTTGCAGAATAGCACGGCAGTTAGTCTTTTTTGGATTACATACCTACTAACTGCTAAAGGATTCAGTTCTATGTCATCAATAAAAAAATCTATTGTAAATAATTATAGATATCACAGGTATAAACTAACTAACTGGTTTAGCTAACAAAATAAAAAAATAACCAGCTTAAGTCTACAACAATAAAAACAAAAAAATACACACCTAACTGGCGAATCATTTTCGATCTCCGATCTCCAATCTTTTCGAATATATCAGACAGACACTCGAGATTACCGAAACGTCTTCACTCCAGGAAACGTCGGTTACTGAATGATGCAACGACGCCGACGCTTTTATATATAAAGAAAAATGTTTTCCCGACCGTGTATATGTCTGTAGTAAACGCATTAAATGTAAATCCCCAGAGGCAGGGCATGCGTCAAATATAACATTGCCGTGATGGTTTCTAGTTAACTGAACTCGTTGTTTGCACACTCTCTCAAATCGTTAACTTAATAAATACTGGGAAGCATGAGGATAGTTTACCGGAATCCGTTTTACCATTGTAGCTAATCTTTTAAAAATTAATTCACCAACAGTGTTGTGCTTGAATGTCCCTAACTTTTATCCCAGGAAAAAAAAACGGTAATCGTGGGAGGAGGCATACAAAGTCGCGAGTAATAAAAATATAACACCTCTTAAAGTTCTCCATGAGTAAGTTTATTTTGTCAAACTTTAAAAATCTTTAAATAGATATCTAACTTTTGACTGTACTAAACACTGGAAAATTCATTACAAAAACGGCTATTATATTCGAAGATAACATTCTTTTACTTTAATCATTGTATAGGTAGGTACTTTATATTTTATTGTTTGGCGGATTTTCCTGCTGTATAGTTCCATGAAATATCTAATTATTTGCATTTTCAGAATACGTAGAATACCTACGTATGTAATCTTATCATAAAACCTATTTTATGATAGAACCTATACATATGATAGTTACACATATTAGGTACACTAAACGAATGAAATACCTTCTTTATATTTTCCACATAATGGTTTAAAAAATATTTATAAAATAATTATAAGTAACTTATCAATAAATTGTGTTTCCCGGAACACAAACGAGCGGTAAACAGTAAAGGTTATCAAAGTCATTCTGGTAGACGAATCACTTTGCAATCAATATTTAAAAAATACCTAATTAAAGAGCAAAATGTTTATAGTTCAGAACAAAACCATGTGATTTCATAGTAATATATTTTATAGAAAATTATACCTACCCATGGAAAAAATTAGGACTAAAATGTTATTCCGGAAAATCCAAAGTTGCAATGAAATTGTAAACAAAACTTTAACGCTACATGAAGTATATTACCCATACAAATAGGAAAATAAAAGTACAAAAATTACCGTTTAGAGCTATAAATATAAGAGATGAGTACGGGTAGGTATACATTAGTTATCATACTTCAGGTATAGGTACCTACTTACCTAGGTACCTAACTAGCGGTCGCCCGCGGCGCCGCCTGCGTGAATTTCGGTTTTTCGCCAATCTCGTGGGAACGATGGATTTTTTCGGGATAAAAAGGCCATCCTGTTAATGGGTTATAAGCTAGCTATCTATGTTGCCAATTAAAGAGTAACAATTCGCGTTCATAATATTAAGTTAAAGTAGGATTAAGTACGTGTTATTATTGGCAGATCTAGGTTCCTATCAAACCAGTTGCCTCGCAGACCTAAATAAGTTTTTTCAATTTTTTTGTAGTATGTACGTTAATAACAGGAAGGCATTTATTCACTACTAATTAAAATAAAAAGAGCTGCATTTGTCACTCACAAGGCTGGGAAATGGTCGATGTTTTCATTCGGATTTTCCTACACCTAATTACCTACTATTCAAAGTCACCTACCGATGTAAAATATAATAGTCTTCTTATTTATAGTCCTGTTGACTGTTCTTTGCTGACGTAAGGTCTTTCTGACATTTATGAAATGAAATGAAATTCTTTATTTCACATAGGCTTAGATATATAAGCTCTCATGAAATGTCGAGACTCTACGGCCAGGTTCGGAAAGCAGGTTTGCACCGAGAAGAACTGGCAAGAAACTCGGTACTTGCTCTTTTCAAAAAAATGTCTCAATATACAATTTTTAGTAGGTATTTAGTATAAAACAATATTTTTAAGATATCTCGTGAGGAGATGGAAGCATATCACTATCGTTCCAAGAATCTTTGTTATTTAAAAATTCTTCAATGGTGTAGTAATCCTGATTTATTAGATGTTTTTTGACAGTAGGTATCTTTAAACCGGTGCAAAGGTAAGTCCAAGGCAGACTTCGGGATCATAATGTAGAAGCGTACACTCAACCCCACAAAGGACTTCTGTACCTTACGCAAACGATGTGGCACTACAACTAATTTATGTGCTCCACTTCTAATTGGACGGTTACTTATATCTATCCGTTTATTGTAATTATTAATACTTTGACGTACAAACAGTAGACAATTATAAATGTATTGACACGCCACTGTAAGAATGCCTATTTCTTTAAATTTTTGGCGAAGAGGTTCGCGTGGCTTCATTTTGTATATGGATCTAATAGCTCTCTTTTGCAATACAAATATAGTTTGAATATGAGCAGCTTTGCCCCATAATAGAATACCATAGGACATAGCACTGTGGAAGTAGGCGTAGTAAACAAGCTTGGCTGTATCAATGTCTGTAAATTGTCTAATTTTTCTCACAGCATAGGCAGCTGAACTAAGTTTACCTGCCAGAGTCTCAATATGAGCGCCCCATTGTAGTTTATCATCTAAGGTTACCCCCAGAAATACTGTAGAGTTCTCCATTTTTAGTGTTTCTCCATTCACAATCACCTTTTTGTTGCTAACTAATTTTTTTACGTTTGGAAGTGCGAACTCAATGCACTTAGTCTTTTTTGAATTTAAAACCAAATTGTTAACTGTGAACCAGTGCGATACGTGCGCGATAGCACAATTTACATCGTCATAATTTTCTTTACTTTTATCTATTTTAAAAACTAGGGAAGTGTCATCAGCAAACAATACTATCTCGCAAATACCATTTACATGGTGTGGCAAATCATTTATATACACTAAAAATAGAAAAGGGCCTAATATTAAACCTTGTGGCACACCCATAATGGGGGAACAACCATTTATGTTTTAGATACTAAAGCTAAGCCACAATTCCCTGGCCCTGCAGCCCTTTGATAAAAACGCCTTTTTGGCGCCATTTTAGTACGGTGCAATTAGCTCAACGACCGAACCCGCTCGTCCAAACTGAAAGTATTATTGCAATGCCAGATTGTTGTATGCAGTTCACATGTTGTTTCGTGATGGCAGCATCGGGTTGGGGGGTAGAGAGGGGGAGTTCATTTTTTTCAGTTTTTCTAAAATATTTAAAAAATATGCAATTTAGCGCGAAAGTGTCAAGGACAAAGGTTACCTACGTTAAATCGCAAACAAAAATGATGGTAAGCCTATTATTACTTGCTAAAGTGAACAGTTCGAGAGTTACAGTGTAATGTATGTATGAGTAATGTCATATTTTTATGTGCGTCGTTAGCACAAATTATACTCTGTGGTCGTTAGCTATTATACCTAGTATCCGAGTGCAAGCGATACCCAAACCTATGTTATTGTGCTATTTATTGCTATTTAATTATAATTTGTGTTCTATTAAAGGCAAACAAATCAATCGGAGCTATATCGAATCCTTAAATATGTATTAATATGCAACAAATAAAACGATTTGTTCGGCTTAACAATAGCTGAACAAACAACTGTAAAATTACGATTTTCTGTTTCATGTAAAAGTAAGTGAAGTTTGTCGATTGTGTTTAATTTTCTGATTAAGTATAATATACTGTATAATAAGTGTAATAAGTATACTGACATGATGAGGGATACAATAGTCAATTAATTTGCGATGATTTGTAGGATAATATAGGGCCGATTAGAATAATGACGATGGACATTACTTTTAGGTTACAAGATGATTGAAAATCATGCTCCCAAAAGTTGGTAGGTATAAGAGGGCATTAAACAATACTTAATAGTGAAAAAATTCTTTTTGGTGTATTTATTATTAAAATTAATTTGCAAATTTGCAAATCCTCGTGTACCTATTAGGGTTTCATTTTTAATACATCCTGATTCCTGATAAGGGATGAAAGTTTGTATGATGATCCATCACTTTTCAAATTAAAAATATTCCGACGAATTGAGAACCTCCTCCTTTTTTTGAAGTCGGTTAGAAATGGCAAATTGGGCGTCAACTTATACCTACAATTCAAATGCCAACTTTATGTTAACAGGGACATGTTTATGCCTTAATTCATATTAATCAATGAATCAACCTTAAGTATCTTATAAACTTTCAAAGTCAATGATTTACTGTTAATTTTCGAGTGCTAGAAAATAGGTAAGATAATTTAGGCTACCTATAGGTATTAATTATTACTCTATGGGTAAGATGATAAAATAAGCAAACATCATCATTTATTTACATAAACAAAGTAGGTACATTGCAATAATATCAACTTATCATGAGAAATCAGGATCTCTATATCTCAGTTTATCTCGGCTGCCTTTAGTACCGACCGATAATAATTATATACCTAAGATTGTACCTACATGTACCTAAACAACACTTTCTAGGATGTTCTTCAGTTTTCTTTTCAACGACATCCCACTTTTTAGGTAAAAATGTTAGAAGGAATTCTAGATTTTCACAGACACAGCTTGGCTGATTCGTTGCGCAAAATATGAGACAGCCCTTCTGTCACCTTTTAACTTCCCAATTGACATTCCCATGCCCATTTTGAATTTTACATTTGCCACTCTCTAGCACTTGATGGCCGCCACACTGAAATCAAGTGTGGGTTTAAGGATCATTAAAACCAACAAAATACGTAAAGTAATCAAGCAGGTACTTATTATGTATAAATCTATTGATGATAGGGTGTCTTCGTCGGGTAAAAAAGCGATAGATGCGGCTTAGGGTCAGAGATTTCATAAAAGCCTATAAGTTAGGCCTATATGTAAGAAAGAATACTTAGGTACTTAACATTTTTTTGTTAAAGTGCACCAACACACCAATAAAATGGTACTTGGCCATTTTATTATTGTGGTGTTTACTATTTATGAATTCAATTATCAATTCGTACAATCATCAATTACCTACATTAAATTCCTAGTAGACCCTACATCTGAAGTAGTTAAGTAAGTATATAATTATGTAGGTAAGTTTTAATCTATTTTGCTATTGCTGCACGATCTATGGAGTACCTTGGTAACAAAAAGTAATATAATAAATAGTGTTTACCTTATTGATGCACATCGCATGATTAATGAAGTTATTACTTATAATTGTTTACTGCGTCGCGCTGGCGCAAGCGATTGGAGTACCTACCTTGTAGTACTTACCTTGTTATAGTGCACTTCAGGTGTGTAGTACACGCACACAATTACATACTTGGTGTACAATATATATTTGTTGTTAAATAATTAGGTAATTACTAGCAAACCCGGCGAACTCCGTTTCGCCACCAGATGGCTTCCTTTTATGTAACATTTTTTAATTTTTTTTTTAATTTTTCCTGAATTTTCTTTGCTAAAAACTTCACGGAGCCCGAGACCTTTTCAACGAATGCAAAACCGTGGAAATCGGTTCGTGCGTTCTGGAGTTAAAGCGTCAGGAAGGAAAACCCGACTTATTTTTATATAGTAGATTTAATAACTACATACATAAGTATTAAGTAGGTTATAGGTATGTTTGCATGTATCCACCCTTGAACTATCATTGGTCCTTCCAATTAATCAAACCAAGTATGTAGTACAAATTACAATTAATATTCTGTTAGCGTTTCTGTCACCCATGAAGTTTCTTTCCACGCACATGCAAACTATAGAACCAGCTACCAGCAAAAGTGTTCCGTCGAAACTATAACATGGGGTAATTCGCTCATATTTTGCTCGCGATGACTATACCTATAAAAAAATGATGACACATTGTTGTAAAGGTATTTGGGACCCAAAATACCAGTCATTAAACAGGTACTCGTAAGTTTACACAGAGAACATACAGAGAAGCCTATTTGGATGACAAATGTTGGCTACGTTTTAAATTCTAATCCCACGACAGAGCCTGGAGATCTAGGTTTTTATTTGAAAATAATGATTGTCGAATGATGAGTTAAATTGTTTTTTTTTTTACATACACAAGTTACTTAGTACTTGACTGCGATCTCACCTGATGGTAAGTGATGATGCAGCCGAAGATGTTAACGTAGGTACTAACTTGGAAGGGGTAAGTAAAGTCACCCTATCGGTTTCTACACAGCATCGCACGGGAACGCTATATCGCTTGGCGACACGTCTTTGTTGGTAGGGTGGTAACTATCCATGGCCGAAGCCTCCCAACAGACCAGACCTGAGTCAATTTAGAAATTATAAAATTCCAAAGTGGGCGCCCGTTGCGGGCGCCCACTCGAATCCGAGCGAGCGTCTCCTGCGCCAGGGAGGTCGTCAAAATGTATGTATAGCAATAAGCAAATATTGGCTGCAACACTGGGTAGACACTAAAACGTTTCCTACAACTATGTTATTATAATAAATAATGCATGACTCATTTTCGCGTTGATTACTTAAAATATTTACCTACTAGGTATGTGTTGTATTTTACATTCTACGATTATGAATGTTATTTACGCTATTCTTGTTATTTTTAACTATTGCATAGTTTAATAAAAAACTATAAAATATCGTCGGGTTTCTTAGAAGGACGCTTGTGTAAAGGAGAACGGGAAAATACGATTTGACGTACGACTGCAAGGCAAAGATGGTAAATATTTACCTACGAGCCAGTCAATATTGGATCATTCGAGGCCTCTGCTTCGGTTTACCTGATCTTGGCCTCGTGATTCCTACAATGGTTGCACTCCGTGGGATACCTGCTGACAACGTACGTTTCATTAATTAATAAGGAATTAGGAAATAGAAAAAATTAAATTTGCCGGGAAGACTTTAAACTATGTAGTTTCTTATTTGGAAAATGGATTAAATATAAGCAAAGATTTTAATATATGTCTGTATAAAAATGTGAAGACAACATGACAACAACCATATCTTATAATTATCGAATACTTAAGTAATCAAAATTTGAATTTGGCGGGTAGACCCATTTAGTTTACCTACCTAAAAGGGCTTCACACACCTTTTAATAAAGCTTTAAACCATAGACCCAAAACTTTGGTCCATGCAAAGAAGGCATTTTCCACTTCTACATTTACCAAAATATACCCACGGTGAGCCTAAGCACGTAGAGGCCTACGCCGTAGCGTTCGTAGACCCTAAAGTCAAAAGTCATACACTTCAAAAAGTCAATTACATAATTGTACATTATAATTATAGTTTGATATGATGGTAAATTAGAAATGGCGGACACAAGTTGGATATACTTAGAGCACAGATCTGAGTTATAGAGCCACACTGTACACAAGTTCTGTGTGGTTGAGTGTACACTTCTCCGATATTTATGATCCCGTAGTCTGTTTTGGACTTTGCACTCACAAAAAACATCTAATTAATCGGTTACTATACCATTGAAGAATATTTAAATAACAAGGATACTTGGAATGATAGGGTTAATATTATATCGGTAGGTAATTATGCTTCTATCTCCTCACTAGATATCTTAATAATTATTATGTAATAATTTTCCATAATGTAAGAAAAACGCCAAGTTTCTTGCTAGTTCCTCTCGGTGCAAACCTGCTTTCCGAACCTGGTCTAGGTGTGTGAAAGATAAAGATTTTCGATTTATTAGTTTACATAAAACTAGATAGTTAATTGAGTTCTTGACCGAGTTCACAAATTAATATAAATTACTATCTGACGCAGCAAACGCTTTGTTGCCATTTAGGGTTATGAAAAAAGCTTATACTTACGACCTATTCTGACACCTACCGAACGTAGACAAAAAATTTCATTAAAATCGGTCGAGCCGTTCCGGAGTTGGGTTACATACACAGTGACACGAGAATTTGATATATTAGAAAATTTGAATTTTAAATTTTAAAATGGCTGGTGCAATCCAACCCCGGATACAGCGCACCGACAATCCCAGGGAAGTGATGGATGAATTAGGTATATTAATTTATTATTAGGCCCCCATCCCACTGGCGAGCGTCGATCAACGTTGAGAGTCTCGAATGCAATGACGAAATTCGCTACGCTAAGAGGACGGGAAAGATGCCACATCTTTCCCGTCCTCTTAGCGTAGCGAATTTCGTCATTGCATGTATGTTTTGCATGCATTGCGTGTATGTTCAAGCCAAAAATTTCTCTCAAATATGTCGTCGCGCGACGTACATTTGGGTACCACTGACAGCGCTGTCAGTCGCATACATTAGCGCCATTTTATAGTTTTGACAAATTAAAAACCCGGCTTCAGGGCGGTGCCTAAAATGTATGCGTGACGTCAGTAAGTCCTTTGTGTATTTAATCAATGCTCTTATGGCGTTGAAAAACAGACGCTCAGACTACATTACAGACGAGAGAAACGCCAACGCTCGCATAACGCCTAGTGTGATAGGGGCCTTAGCCTTACACAGAAATACCTAGTGTTAAGGATAATAACGATTAAATTATTATTGTTAGATTCTTATCTAAAAGACTGTTTACATGACTCAAATTAAATTCACGAGTGTTTTACAACAACTTAAATACAGTATACAGTTGTGCATTGCAAATCATGGCTCATCACAAGCCATTGGGTACTGGGGCCTCAAGCGGCTTAGCGTGGTCTTCTCTGCAAGCGAGTCCTTTCGGCTTCGGGGGTACGGGCCTGGAGACTTGCCTTACCCGGGCGATGTGTCGCGGAGGTGCAGCCCGCCCCCGGTGTAGTCCCGGTTAGGGGCTAAGGCCTCGCCGTCCAGGGGCCATACCACCATCTCTTATAGCAGCTCACAAGTATAATATAATATCACAATAATACTGCTGTAAGAGATGGTGGTACGGCCCCATGGCTTGTGGCCTTTGGGTCTCGAAGGGTTTGAATAAGCAATCTTAATCATATTTCCTGATAAAATCTAGATTTGACAGTCAAATTAGTTTACTAAATCTTGCTGAACTAGTAGTTTATTTGAAACCAGCGCAATTTTTATCTCAGAACAAACTCAGTTATCAAGCGACACGGAACTGAAAATGTAACATTGGAGTTGACGTACTTTATGGCAAAAACGATTTCCTTCCTATGAGGTAATACATAATAATCTAATCGGTTAAAAAATACAAAATAGTGTTTTTTTTGCTTTTATTTATTATCGATAATAAAACCAGGAACATTATTAATGTTTACCCAAAAGCACCGAATACTTAAGTGTACCTACCTACCTTACATATTTAGTACTAGCTGTTGCCCGCGGCTCCGCCCGCGTGAATTACGATTTTTTTTACATAATATACCTTCCTACTGGAATTCCTTGATTTTTCGCGGGATTCTGGTGTGATGTTGTACAGAAACCTGTTCTTACTTTGCACGGGTTATCTTGTGGTGATTTTGAAAACTCCTTATTCTAAATAATAATATAAAGTTTCATTAATACGTAGTTGAAAGATCAAAAGGACGATTTTAACTGTCGATATTTCGACCCAGTGGCACAGGTCGTGGTCACGATTTTTATTCTAGGAATATTAAAGCGTACATTAAAATTTGGCTTAAAAACTATGATTATGAATGTACAGAAAAAATTTTTGAAGAGAAATTCTGATACATTTATTCACACACACCCGTACACATACACATACACACACTCACACACACACACACGCACTAACACACACACACACACACATACACGCACACATATCCTCACATCTTTATACCTACCATGATATTGTAAATTTAACTTAATCTGTATCTGTTATCTGATTAGTCGTTTACTATTATTGTCAAATAGGATATTTTGATCATAGAAAATAAGGGAAGACACTGGCTCCTGTAACACAGTTATTACTACCACAGGAGGCAAGGTTCCAATTGTTTGTAAACCTACTATCTGTTTATGAGTAAAGATATTATTATTACTCTGAAACCACGAAATATGTCAAAAATTATTAAACCATGTGAAAAGTTGTACTGGTGGTACTCTTCTTTCAGAGTTCGGCCGGGTAGGTACCACTGGGATAAATTACTCTACTCACAATATTCCCCAGCCCAACATAATATAAGAGTCTTTTAAAAATCTTTGCTTCATCTCAATACAATCCAAAACATCAGAATGGACAATGGCTATATATTTCTTTACGTATAAAAAGACCTTAGATGACATTCAGTCGGTTAGGATCGATAAGACCTAAGAGTTAAAAATATTTGTGAACCATTATCTTACCCTTTCCATAATGCGGATGATAAAGTTTAAACCTGTTCATGAACAGTGCCATCTTAATATAAAGTCAGGAAACAGTAAATAACATGACAGTTAATTTTTATTAAAAAAAATTCGGTAGTACCTATCTCAGAGTTTTACATTCAAGTTCCTCATAAATTGTAGAGATGGCGCTATACGGTATAACGTAGCGTCGGTAGCGATAACGCCAGTTAAAAGATTTTTGTTCACCCTAAAAGTGAAAAATTTTAAACCATACAAAATCTCCTGCTAAGCCTATTTATTTACGGCTGTAAGGGTACTCCAGTCTTACTTGAGCCCTACGTCCTAGCCCTAGGTTCTTTGTGCATTCCGAGTTTCAAGTCATCTACCTACTTGAACTTAAAGGTTCTGATGTCTGTAATTTCTGAACTACAAAAGTGATGATGATAAGATTTGTATGGAATAATCTTTAAAGAACCTCCTTTCTAACAAAAAAAGAATGAATGGAATCGGACAACGCGTTAATGAATTATAACTAAAAAACGTTTGGACTTTGATGCCGTCTTCCAGGGAAACCATGATGAATTTCGGGACAAAAAGTATCCTATGTCCTACCTCGGGGTATGAACTATAATCATGTCAAGTTTCATTTAAATCCATCCAGCGGATTAGCCGTGATGCCCGGTCGTGAAACAGACAGACAGACAGACAGACAGACAGACAGACAGACAGACAGACAGACAGACAGACAGACAAAAATTAAATAAATTACAGTTTTGGCTTCAGTATCGACTAAATAGTGTCCTCCAACAAAAATTTTCAAAATAGCTTCAATGTACAGAATTTGCCCCTTTACAGTTTTATTATAAGTATATATATATAGATTGGGGATTTTACCAACTAAATGTCACCTATTTTTGCATACCCGTTTAGGAAGGTAGGTATAGGTTTAATCGGTTAAGAACCTAATTCATTGATACGTCAGAACCTATTTATTTAATAAGAATAAAAAACGTGGTTAAAGTTTTAATGAGGCACATCTGTAACCAAGCTAAGTCGCTGTTGGTATTGCGTGCGGAATTACTAAAATGTGTGGTTGTTATGAATTAGTAAAGTGTGAATCGATACTAAAACAATTTGGTGTTTTCTTTTCGTAGAATAAAAGAAAATATAAAACTTTAAAGCAAAATAATATAATAATACTAATTGCACCTAGGCAGCAGTGTACCTACTAAGGACAAAATAAGCTTTGTTTGTTTGCATCTCAGTAAATTAACGGTTAGAGGTGATTTTATACTGAAAAGGTATATTATAAATTATAGATTCGATAATTTTCATCCGTTACGACAACCTACTCCAAGTTAGAGTCCAACAGAGTTAGAGCTAATGAAAGTTTCTTTAGCCGTTTGGTAAAGGAACCCTAACAGATACGTAGGTACGAGTAAGTACCTACTCGTAAATAAAACAATACAAATTAGCAACAATCGAACTCTGCCTACAGATAGATACACATGATCGCATCGCGCCCAGCACTTCACCCGTTTATAACGAGTGCTAACAACTTCAAAATCCAGGTCGTTAATCGTTTACGTTTGTTTTATTAACCTTCGCGCAATCAACGGAAGCAGATAGTGTACCTGCAGGATCGTATAAAACGACTGATGCGATACCACGGAGAAAGTTACAGACAAGCTGAAGTCGAGGAGTGACGTTCAGAAAAAGATATAAAGGATTTTCCTCGAGCATTATGGATTGCAGAATTGGTAAGCAATAAAAATTAGGTATAGATCGTCTACGTAATCTACTTATAAATTAACGACTACGTATTTACGCAGCTTACACTTTGAAAGAATAATGTAGTGGAGACTGGAGGGGCGTGCATTTTAAAATTTGACGATCTATAGGTATTGATTAATTAGTGAATTGATCAGCGCAAGACATCGTAAAATGTCTATGATTGTCTACGACCGTCATAGCAACCTCCCGAGCAGATCGCTCGTTCCATTACGGAACAAAATTAAAAAATGATGGGGAAGGAGGTATTCGAATCGACAATGGGATCACGTGACTTATCACTATCAGACAACTAATTTTTGATTTGAAAAAAAAATTATACTTAAGTAGGTATTGTAGTTTTCGATAAAAATGAGAAAATCTGAGATTTTGGAGCAACTTTTGGGAGAACTTCTTATTTTTATCGAGAAAATTTTATCCAATCGTGTCTCTGCTTCACAGCGATTTTAGATAATACACCCAAATACATGTTGTTTAAAGCCTGCAGGTCACTAAAAATCGCTTAAACACGCCGACAATTCGCCTTCGTTAACTCAAATGTTGAATCCTGCGGTCACTTTCAGGTTTATAAAATTAGTTGTATATCTTTCCCAGTATTACTCCTGGTGGTTGCGGTAACGTCGTGCCTATGCTTGCCCAAGCCAGCCGCCGGCGGTCCCTGGACGCTCAAACCCGCATGCGCCTGCGGGCGAATCTACATGCCCGTCTGCGGCTCCGACCACCAGACCTACAACAGCCCTTGCGAGTTCGAATGCGCTGCCTCCTTCTACCAGTACTGGTTCGGAATCGACGACATGTCCATCAAGAAACACGCACCGTGCGAAGAACCAGATACCAGTATAACGGATAAAAAATCACTTTAAAGTCCAATGAATAGTCTGAACGCCATGTTCAAATTTTATTTAGTTTTTCGGAAATTTTAAACTAATTTTATTGTAGAATCATGGCAGTTAAAATTGCGGGAATAGCAGCAGTATTTTCAAAACCGACTGGGTATTTCTTATTTTCTAACAAATTAAGAAAACCTAAGTAAAATTTGAATGGCACATCCATTTAGGATTATATTTATTTTATTTATAGAAAGTTGCAATAAGAATATGACAAATAATATTATTATTAATAAATTAAGTTAAATAAATTCTGTCTATTTTTTGTTATAAAAATATGAAATAAACAAATAGCCAACTTACCACCGCTTCTTTTATTTTTCCATTACCTCAATTACTATAAATTAATCTTAATTTAAAATGTTAAAAAGCAAATCACATCAATCTTAATACGAGTAAAATCAACAATAATTACTAGTATCTACTTCCTATCAAAACTAAGTAGCAAAACTGCTTAACGTCTTATATTCTTGAACAATATGTCTAGCTTGCAAAAAATATAAGGAGAAAAACAAGCATCTATTGTACAAGTAAGGTCTATTCATAGGTGGCCGCCAATACTGCAACAATTTTAGAATAAAAGGTATATTTTGAGATAAGGTAAAAGAAATGGCAATAAAACATAATTGAATGTTAGATGTTTTGCTACTTAGACCACATTTTGATAGTGAAGCTTAATTACTATATTATCCTCCAAATTAATTTATGTTCATAGCACCAAGATAAATTAGTTTTTTGTTACTTAAATGAATACACCCTGTCTATTTAGTTTATAACATTCTCATCCCTTTGTCCTACTAACAATTACTTAATAAAATCATAATATACAGTACTTGTATAAATAAATCCCAATGTTATAAAAACAATTATTATACTTGTTACAAAATAACTTTTTTTTGTTCATTTTCTGAACACTCATAAGTCCATAATAATATAAAAATGTAAAATTTATTGGAATGAACGTCACTCTTTTGTCTTAATTTAATTATTATACTCAACATTTCCACATTTATACTGTCTTGGATAACAATAATTACTACTACAGTTTGGACGGCATAAGTTCATCTAGAGTGTAACCTTTCCTCATAAAGTCAACTTTGTACAAGTCACCGGGCAAAAAGCACTCAAGGAACATGTGTGTGATAAAACCTGAGATTCCCCATATCTTGTGTTTCCCAAACAAAAACACCGGTAGAAGGATGCCGTTGAACATTAAATGTCCATGATTTTCCATGTTGCAGAACACAGACATTGGCACGGAGAATATTTCTTCCACTTCATGAACGTTTGGTTGTAATTTTTCTATGTCCAGATCATTAATTAAACCTACTACAGGGGTTATGAGCATGGTGTTGTAGCGTCCTTGCACAGGGGACATGGCGGACCAAATTTCCACATCTTGCGTAGAAATACCGACTTCTTCTTGGGTTTCCCTCAAAGCTGTCTCGATCACTCCCTCATCCCCATCCATTTTACCACCCGGGAATGACACTTGACCACTGTGGGCTTTTAAGTTCGATGACCTCAGGGTATACAATAAGTGCACTTCCCCATCCTGCACGAATAAAGGCAACAGAACAGACGCTCTGTACACCGGTTTTATTTCCGAATGTATGAACGCAGGCAGTTTTTTTATTTTGGATATACACCTCTCTTTTGCCACATTTGATAGTAAAACTTGCGGTGATAAGGACATATTACACTTGTTAGTTTATTTTAGTTAGATTATAACAAAAACTTCGTATAAATTGAACTTTGCCCGCTCTGCTTCACTTTTATCAGGAATTTTTACTTCATTACTTGACTAAATTCCAAATTGACACAAAAACAAAACAAAGAAATGTCAAAAACAGCTGATAGCAAAGAGTATATAATCCATTCGTAGACAGAGAAAAGCTATAGACAAATTGTTATCTTATGTTTCATTCACACAAGACAAAGAGCAACTTACGCCGATGTCGTGTAAAGAAAAGAAATAGAACGATAAGATCTTTTGTTTCACGTAGCGTGTCACGTTTTTTATGTTTTAGTCACACTACTTTGCTAAACAAAGTTTGACAGCGGACCAACAGTTAGCTATCGTATTACTTTATAATTCAGTTTTTACGATTATGTTATGTCCGATTCAAGTCAAATTAGGTTTTGAACACTTTTATAAACTTACACATATTATTACAACGATTCAAAACAAAAAATCATGGTGCGGTGTAGTGTTAAAGGTTAGTTTTTGTCTCTTTTTGCGACACGCTTTACCAGCGTCTATAGCTTTTCTCTGTCTACGAATCCATTGATCTATAATCACTAGGTACGTTTTGCTGATAGATGGCTGATAGCATAGAGTATATTGCAAAAAGTACTCTGTGGTATATTGGCTGATAGCATGGACCCATGGCATGGACCTACAATCATGGCCTACAATGGTATCTCCATGGCTGATAGTGTTCGACACAGACAAATATAAAAAGTACTCTGTGGACAAAGATTTTCCATCGATAGGTAGGTATTCCCAAAGGTATTCCCTCCCAAACATTGATCACTGTATTTTGTTTGTCAAAGTTGTCAAGTCAAATGTCAATAGTCAACTGTCAAATTTCACCCAAAGGCCAAAAATAAAAATATTTTTAAAATGAGAAAAATCTGAAAAAATTCTCGAATCTAAGATATTTATATAATAATGTAATGTAATAAGAGACAAGAGTTATACTATGACTAAGTATATTTTTTAGTTTGTATAACTAAGTAAGTACTAAAAAAAGACATTTTCCCCCGTCCTATAGTGCATCCTGTTAGCCTTTCCAATTATGAATTTTTCAGCGTTTAGCCTGCAAAAAATCATTTCAATCACCTCACGAGAACGATGTATGACGAATTTGAAGAAGTTTCGTGTGCCTTCATTGAATAAAACAGGAAAACCGCCAGCCGCCACTGCGGCGGTTCTAGTGCCTTTGTGTAGTGTTGATGATAGGACTTCTCTACTTTATACTGTGAGAGCGTCGAACCTGCGTAGTGACAGTGGACACATATCATTCCCCGGTGGAAAGACTGATGAAAGCGAGACTCCAATCGAAACTGCTTTACGAGAAACTAAAGAAGAAATAGGGTTATCCCCTGATAGAGTTGATGTATGGGGCTGTGGAGACTCGGTGCCTGGTAGGAGCTACAAAATAATGATCTCACCTGTGATCGGCTTTATTCCAGACCTCAAAAAGTCAGACTTAAGTGTTAACAGGTGCGAAGTAAGTCTGGTGTTTGCCGCACCATTAGACATGCTGTGTGATCCCAAAAACCAGTTCTATACCCAATTCCGTAATGGCTACATCCTTCCCGTATTTGCAATAGATGAATATAGGATTTGGGGTGTCACAGCATACATCACGCACATATTTCTAAGTTGTTTATTGCCTCCCGAGGTTTATAAAAATGATTGGATGAGGAATAAAATAGTTATACAAAAGTGATGATAAATGCAACTAATTTTTACTTTATGCTATCGCAAACTGCAAAGGTTGTTAACATTGTGATTAGTTCAATTTTAAGTGTCTGTAAACCCTGTGGTTGATAGCTTAACTTAAAAAGTATTTGAAATTAAATTTGGATTTTAAATAGGTCCTGCTGTACTAAAAAAAACTACTGGGTGGCAATATTAAAACCAATGGTTTAACTATGTTTCAAATATTAAATTTAATACAAATTCACAATGAAATAGGTAAACATTAAAAAAATATTAAGATTACTTATTGTGCAATATGCATTAATTTTTCTATATTTATATTTTCTATGAATAAACAATGTATCAATATGATAGTAATTATTAATAGGTATGTTTAAATAATTTATTATATTTTATAAATTGGTATTGTTAGAAAAACCTCATTGTTATATTTGTATAAAGTTTATTAATTTAAAGTACAAAAGCTACGTATCACAAGCATTGGTTTTATTTCACTGATTTAGAAACAGTTGATTAATTATTAAAATTAGTGATATTTATTATAATAACAAGGCAAAGCAGAAGGTATATAATATAATATGTATTAAAAAAATCTATAAAATGTAATAAAATTGAGCATTATAAAACCCAAAGATATAGAAAACAACTCTACTAAACCATTGCATTGTAGGTAAAAAGAAATTCAGAAATTAATAAAGTTTAAAAAATATTAATGTGAAAGGAACATATAGGAAAATTAAAATAAAACACAAATAAAAAAATAATAATATTTATCCAGGTTTATTCCTTAACATTTAACATTAAATCTAGTATTAATATATTTTATACATTGTCCATTTGACATGCTGATGTCTCTCGCCCCTATTGTGTACTATTAATATTATTTTTATTATAAATGATTCATAAAATTATCTGTTGAATAACTCTGCAGCCACATTATCATAATTTGGTAAATGAAAAAAAAAGTCCATGTAAAACTAGAAAATATAGAAATTAAAAGGGATGTGACTTAATTGACATTAGTGTAGCTCAAACACTACAAATTCTTGGACGGACAAATAACAGTTGCAAAATTGTGAATCCTGATAATGTGGCCCCTGAAAAAACAAACAAAAGAAAGAGATTTGATTAATAAAAAACAATATTTTCAGGTGGTCAATTTTAAAGCATCCATCCATGTGGGAGGTCAACAAAATTACTCAATAATAATAATCAAGTACAAATAATTATAATAATTTTATTGTAAAAGATAAGTACTTAAAACTACCTTGCAGTAAGGTAACTCTGAGACAGGCAAGAGTGCTCAATATGCTTTTATATTATACGTAAAAATAGAAAATATTTTGTTGCTGCAATAAAAGAAATAATATTATGACAGTATTTCCTCTCATTAGACATAAAAGCATGACCAAATATGTTAAGTAAAATATGATGATAGTATCAATAATAATAAACCAATCGAAAACAAAATTATAAATATAATACAAAAATATGTCTGATTCGTTGTGTTTGACCACAAACCTTCTCTAAAACTAAAATGTAACATTTTTTTAAACAATTAAGTAAGTACTAATTTTATTGTACACTTAATTAAACTGAAAGGACTACGAACTTTTCCTACACTTTAGTCCTATAATTTTATAAAAGTTATTACAATAGAATTAGAAAATATAAATATGAATAAAAAATACACTGCAGGTGTACAAATAAAAGTGATACACTATGTAGTCAGTTAGTAGTACCTAAAAATGTTTTTTTTTTCAAAGAAAATAAGACATAAATTAAGTTTATTGTACAATCGGCGCAAATCAACTTGGACTCAGCTTGACTGAGATATCTCACTCGGACGGGGCCCAAGAAATTTTGCGCGGATTTCAAACATGTATATCTTACCAACAATGGCAACAAACCTCTCGCAACAACTAAGATGAAACATGGAAACATTCGGACTTTTATATAAAAGACTTACTAAATGCCACAGTAGTGACCTAACCAAGTTCCCTGACAAAAATGTCTGGACAACAAACGCTGAAATATTTTGCGCCCAGAACTTGTTTGAATTTATTTGGATCACTACAGTAAAAGTTTCAAAACAATCCACCCATAACAATACCATACAAATTTCGATTGCACCAAACCATTCAATCTTTCTGATTAATTATTTAAATCAACATCAAATATTATTTATTATACAAAATTACAAAAACAGTAGGTGTTTGTCTAATGTTACAGAGCCCTCTTAATTACAACATACTTTCTGGATCCCAAGCCATGTTTGATATAAAGAGATATTCTTTTGAAATTAATACAAAGTGTAATTCACCATTGAATTTAATAATTGTAATATGTCCTCTAGACAAGTCATTTTTCAACACTTTCCTTCTCTCTAAGTGTATGGTTGATAGCTGTGGCCGTCAAAAACTAACTACACAATTTTAATGAAACATTTGAACTATTTTACTTAGCAGTTAAAGTATGAAGTAATTAATAGACAGCCCTTTAACGAAAACAGAGCAAATAGGAAGTTAGTCTTATCACAAAGAGTGTGAATGTAAACATTGGATCCTCGGTACAGTGTGTATCAATCACGGATTCAATCCCTAATGATAGTTGTACAAGCTCCCGATAAACAAAGACACTCGATTTCACAATAGGTGATCAAGGTTTGGATATACAAAGACTTTTACAGTGAATAAATTAAATGTAGTTTCCATAACGAGAATCTGAAGAGAAACCGACTAACACAGGTTAGTTTCCCAATAAAGTGCTAGTCATTTAGATCATAGGTTTAAAAGAATACGTAGTTACTTCATAGAGGTCAAAGTACTTCATTTTAACTCATTCAGAGTCAATCAAATTGCTTTGCACGCGCCTTACAACTGGCAAGATTTAAGTAATTACTTTGTTAGGCAAAGCATGCAAGCTAATTTTTTTGTGGTAGCCCTATGTGTGTAGCCCAGATGTGTACACCAAGTACACCAATGTACAGTCAGCTGTAAAATCGTACTTTACTTAATTGCTTTTCGATATATTGCTAAGATATTGTGTTATATTGTCAATTGTAACTCATGAATTGTTAACCGAGCGACAACATAACCGTATTTTTATAAACCGAAAAACAGGCACCCACAATACAGGAACTCCTAGTGCCAGCTGATATTTCAAACTATGTATGTTGTTTTTTGATAATAAATATATTTCATTTTTTTCATTTTCAGCTTCCAAAATGCATATTATATAGCTTAAAAGCTAAAAAAGTGAGCAAGTACCATAATCTGTTAAGAGCATAAGGTTCAAAATATATCTACCTATGTAATACATGCACAAGGATCTTGTATGCAAATTCTATGTTGACTTTTAAAGCTGACTGTACAATCTTGGCTATGAGGAAATATTGGGAATCAAACTGGAGCGAACCAATCAAGTGTTCTTAACTGCGAGTGGTTTTTTTTAAATACTTTTTACATTAAATCGTGAGAAAAATAACATTGATTTTCAACGATTAAAACGGCGCCATCTATTACCAACAATGGTAAACTGTTTCGACAAAGATTTACGATTACCAACAATGGTAAACTGTTTCGACAAAGATTTACGATCAGGGATCTTTAACTCTACTATCAAAATGTCAATTAAAATTCAACTTAAAGCCTATTGTACCGAGGTCGGTTTTCGCAAGTCACGTGTTATATTAAGATATGTTATATTACTGTTCCGAGTTATTATGGTCGTTGACATCGATCGGGATGGACGTCGTGAATGTGGGCGTCTCGAGCTCTTCGTGTTTCTTCATTTTTAGCGCCTGGAAATATACAATTGGAATTAATTAACAGAAAACTAAAGCACCATAATAAGCAAGCATAAATATTAACTTCTTTCTGTGGCCTAAACCTTATTCATCGAAGGTTTGCTACGAAAATGTTATTTTTATGCCATACCAAACATTCAATGGTTAAAAGTAAGTATATGCCAGTGCCTATCATTCTTTGTTAGGCACAGAGTTACAGAATACGTGTCCTGATAGAGGGGACTGTGCCTCTCTATTTTTTTGTTTTAAAAATATATTTTTATTATCATGTACATTTTAATTTGCCTCCCAGGGGCATATTTGCTGAATCAGTGGCTATGAAAATAAATATAGCAAAACGAATTTGACATGTTTTTTCTCACAAAGGTTTGCTTATAAACTTTTTATTTTACTTAAAAAACCAAACAGTGAAATTTGCTTCCATTTTTAATGGTGAACACTGAGTCAGCAAATCAGGAGGCATCCCTGCACACATATTTTGTAACTCATTGCCTATCAAAAAGTGATAGCTACTGGCATATATTTTTTATCCACTGAAGGTTTTCTATGAAAACGCTATTTTTATTTCATAGAAAACCTTGAATGGATAAAAAATATATGGCAGTGACTATCATTCTTTGATAGGCACAGAGTTACAGAATACATGTGCATAGAGGGCACCCTGTTGGCATCGGAGTGGGCGGACTCAGACTTAATCGTTTAAAATGTTAATTACAAGCAAAATCAAACCCTCGCTAATAAGCTTGTAGATTTTTTTAAATATAATAAATAAAGAACTAAATATATCAGAGATTTTAATCGATAGATGAGCCCTAAACCTCCAAAAACGTCCACGTTTGTGTCTTGAATGCGACACGTTGCCTATGTCACAAGTGAAACTACAGCATGCTGAGAGCACTCACTCAACATGTTTGTGGAAGTTTTTGTTGCGCGCAATGTAGGCTTAGGGCCCATCTTGCGATTTAAATCTTTGGTATATATAAAGAATTGACGGATTACGTCAGCCCATCCTATAATAGCCCAGTCATATTAGGGCTTTCACCTCGGAATGAAAGATAATAAGCTGCAAATTGGTATGAACCTTTGTTTTGTCATTCTAAATGTTGTCTCAAAAGTCACAATCGTTATCGTGTCCGCGTCTCAAGATATTCAAGGTCAAAGGTCACAAAAATCGGTTTTTCGCGAATATCTGGCTTCCTATCGGTTAAATGAGATTTGCATTTATTATAAAAGTTGTAGGCTATAAAATTCCCTACAACTTTTGTTTAAACTTTTTTTTCATACGACCAACCGTTTTGAAGGTAGAGCGCGAAGTGCACATCGTACAGTCATATACGGCCTAATGCAAGGTCAAGCGTGAGTTATGGTTATCAGTACGTTATAAAGTCAATTATTTACTTGGAAATTATAATTATTAAACAATGCCTATTATTTTTGTACTAACTATTAATTATTTATATTTAATTAAAGTAAGTAACTTGATTATTTATATATAATTATTCATATTTAACTATTTAAGTATAAAATATTATTAATTCTGGATTATATATTTTAGTTTTATTTTAAGTTAAAATGATAGTAAGAGTATATATTTTACAAATATTTTTATTTATTATTAAATACGGCATAATATACATTTATCAAAATGTGACTTCAAATATCAAAAGTATCTTTGTTGATTTTAATTGTAATGAAATTGGAAATGGAAGCTAATTATCTTCTTCTTCTTCGTCGTCTTCTTCTTCTTGTCGCTCAAAAATGTTCGATTCATTGTCATCATCCTCATTATCTGTCATGTTCATCTCCAAACCTTCCAGAATATCGGGATCATATGTATTTTCTTCATCGGGATTACTTGGATACAGTGAAGCGTTGAGGCAAGCTTGTCCGTTGCACTGGCCGCAAGCCAAAGAACATTGTAGCCCTGATTTTCTGCATCCACAGCGGGAACCACAACCATTTTTGCAATTGCAAAATATTACGTTTAGTAGTTCGGCTGGTGCTGGAGGTAATAACGTTCGTATGGGCTCCAGGATTTCATTTTCAAGCATCCAGCCCCATTCTTGAGGTTCTAAGTCCTTCCCTAACCACGTTTGAATCTGGTAGTAGACACGTTTTATGTGTTGATGAGCTGCTACACTTGTTGGTGGAAGTGTTGACAGTTGTACAGGTTTATTTATTTTTGTAAATTTGATGAATTGCGTGTAGCGGAAATGATCAATGTTGTCCTCAGATTTTGGAGCATTATATAATGCCAATCAATAATCAAGTTACTTACTTTAATTAAATATAAATAATTAATAGTTAGTACATAAATAATAGGCATTGTTTAATAATTATAATTTCCAAGTAAATAATTGACTTTATAACGTACTGATAACCATAACTCACGCTTGACCTTGCATTAGGCCGTATATGACTGTACGATGTGCACTTCGCGCTCTACCTTCAAAACGGTTGGTCGTATGAAAAAAAAGTTTAAACAAAAGTTGTAGGGAATTTTATAGCCTACAACTTTTATAATAAATGCAAATCTCATTTAACCGATAGGAAGCCAGATATTCGCGAAAAACCGATTTTTGTGACCTTTGACCTTGAATAGCTTGAGACGCGGACACGATAACGATTGTGACTTTTGAGACAACATTTAGAATGACAAAACAAAGGTTCATACCAATTTGCAGCTTATTATCTTTCATTCCGAGGTTGACCCCTTTTTTTACCTAATATGACTGGGCTATAAAGCGACGTCTGAAAGAGCTGAAAATTATTTGGACACAAACTACTTATTAATAAGAACAAGTTAACACATTGAAACCTCAACCAACATATTATTACGATTATATTATTAAAGTGAAACGCAGTCGACGACACAGGCGGTGGGGGTGGAATTAATCTCATTAATTGTATTAATTAATCACTAAGCCATGGACCGTGAAATGGAGTCAATAAAGTATGGTTCACTTGTCAAATTACAGTCAACACATGAATAAGGGTCAGTGCAGACAGTCTGAACTCATTCTAATACAAGGTTATTGCGAGGCGTAATTTGACGATTTTATTAGGCTCATCTCACACATGCCACTTTATTGATGATCTTTTAAAAGGACATAAATTCGTTCATACGATTTGCTCTATTTTTATGAAACACTGCAAAAATAATGTATTGAGATGATACTGATTGATCGTGACTTTTATGATAAATAAGAAACAGTAAATTGCCAGAAGGAGAATTGCATCTTTTGCAAAAATATATGATGTATAACCACAACTTTTTTGTAAATTTTAAAACTGCTACAACAGTTTCTTAAATATTCAATTCAAGCCAATTCGTTTTATTTACAAACTGTCTTTTTTTTAGTAAATGGACCAATATAAGAATATTACCATCCCCCAAATACGACATTTATACAGATATATAAGTCAAAAATTATTTCCATTTAGAGATGTTGTAAGCCAGAAAAGGCATAGGTTATTTAATATAGTATCTTAGTGGGCAAGATAATTATGAGATATAATAATTGGTGTATGTTCAGAACAAAAAAATTTCTGGAGTAAACTTAATTGACAAATTTGAAAATAGCGCTGTACATTTTGAAAAAGCATGAAAACGTCGCTCTTTTAGTGAGATTATAGTTGTCAATTTAGTTTAAAAGATTTTGTATAATCGAAACTCTGATCATAACCGGTAATTGCAGCACGTGTGAGCAAAGCACTATGACGTAATATGTGACGCATGTACATATACAACAGCCTGACGACGCCACAACCGCAACGTACCGTCGCGGGCGGCGCGGCGCTTTCCTCTTTGCGTTGCCGCGGCAGCGTGGGCGACATGATCAGACCCTTAGACGATAACTATACGGTAGACACAACAGAGGGTAGAGTAGAGTGTAGCCAACCAATACGAGGCAGGGAACAAATATATCTACAATAAATTACTGTACAAACTGCGCCAGTAAACGAATCCAAAATGGCGGCGCTAATCTTGCCCTCTAGCTTGCACATAGTGAAATAAACGCCTCTGCCCGCCAAATTCAAATTATATTTGGTTTTTTGGTATTTGTAAGATAAAACATCGTAGGCTTCTGACAGTGACATAAGACATTGCGGATATGGCAGAATCATCTTCACAGGATTATATAAAAATCTTGTAAGTGTCCAGTTATATAAACATTGAAATTTTGCATTGCATATTAGATTAGTGCGAGCTAGAGGGCGTGACTAGCGCCGGCATATTAGCTTCGTTTCTTGATTGATGCAGATTATACTTTATTAAAAAATAAACAAATAAGTATGTACATATTATAAGAAACAAAAATTTAATAGTAAATAAAGGGATATTCATAAAACATTATATTTGGTATTAAATAGCGGAAAAATAACACTAATAAAATATCGGTACACAAAATACTTTGGTCTAGATATAAGGGAATCACATAATTGGGTAGATAACTTTTTTTAATAATAGCAGTACATACTATCTAATAAGATAATAATTACATTATATGTGAAAGTTCAGGGAATGTTGGAAAAAAGCTGGTTTCCCAGAATGTTTCAGTTCTTATTTTTCTGGCTGTTAAGCGCCTAACGTAGAAAGATGGAGCCAATCAAACGCTTGGTATACATTCTTTACCATGGCAGACGTGAGCACCTGCAGCACTGGATATCTGACATTTGACAACTTTAAGAGTCTCCATTCATTCAAAATACCAAATCATTTGTAATTAGTGCATATTTGGTTCGGAAATACTTCTTTAAAACCAAATAATAATCATTTTTTATCAAAACTTTTACATTTTCGGTCGAGTTCCGTAATACCAAAAAGTATGCATGAAAAACTTGTAACTTTCTTTATTAACTGGTGTTTTTCTTTAGCTGGACAGTAAAAACTGTGCTCCTGAACTAATGCGACGTGAGATAGTGTTGTTTTTATTACAAAACAAATAAGCAGAAAACATGTCCTCTTTGACATAAAAATAAGCAAAACTAAATTCGTTTACAATTTCGTTTAACAAAAGTATTTCGGAACCAGATATGGCCAGGGGCATAGATTATTACTATATGAACCCGAATAACACCACAACATGATCGAAATTTGCACGAATTACAAATGATTTTGATATTACGAATGTATAGGGGACATCGTGGGTAAGCAGACTCTTAAGTTTAGAGCGTAACAGCCGTAGAAGAAGCAATATCATTCTGAGACACCTGTTATTACTGGGAATGTATGGCTAAGGCGGGTACTGCAGTACTAGAGGGAGTGTGTGCGTTACCTGCTGCAGCTTGTAATGGTTGATGATGTCCTGGTCGGCGGGGCAGCTCTGCGTGAACGCGTCCAGCTGGTACATGTGGTACATGTAGCGCCACAGCGCACGGAAACTCGTCTGCAACGCACCACCACCTCACTTAGTTACAGGCATTGATTTCTAAACTAAGGATTGCGGGGCAGCGCTAAAAAGTGTCCGAACCGAATGACATACAAAACGCGAAAAGACATAAACTCGCACTTCAGTCTCGTGTTTGAAAATTAGGCTGTATAGTAATGGTTTAAGACATAAATTACAATGTTTTAGTTTGTTTATAGAAATACTCATGTACCCTCGTATATAAAGGTTTCCTCGGGACACTTTTTCGTGAATTTTGTATTACACCCGTCGTCCATAGATTAATAAGCCTATGGTTACAGGTGATGATAAATTAAAAACAATGCTTTCTACGTTTTGTCAATATTATTTTTCAGACCAGTCTTTTCGGAGGGTATCGGAAAAAGGGCTAGCGAAACAAATGGATGTTTTTTGAAAAGGAGAATTACGAAAATGTTTCAAAGTCTAGAATGATAGGTTTTCTTACTAGTAAACAGAATGGGCACGCATGCAATCATGTGTGTAGGTTTGGTATTTAACTCGTTAGCTCGAGGTAACTGCAGACAGCACCATCTATCGAGCGATGGGTGAAATCACTCACAAAAATATAAAACTAAGTCTTAATTTAGATATCATTCCAAACTTGGTTTCTACTAAATATCCCTAAGTCCTTTTTATTGTTATTTTGTTATAAACGTATGATATAATGTATTATAAATGTACAACTCGGTTACAATATCTGTGGACCTCGCTGGAATGCGTATCCTCTTCCCGTTCTCCTTTCACCTCCCCGCGCTCGCCCCGGTTTGATTGTTTTGCGCACCATATCAGAGCGCTGACACGACGTGACGTCATCGAGCCAGGTCCACTGATATTGTAACCGGGTTATAGGTTAGTGAATAACGATAGTAAATGATTTGCAAGCTCTATTTTTTAGCCAGGGACAGAATTTGCTGCCCATTACGATTACAGGAGCATCTAGTGGTACATTAGCAAGTGTGCGCAACGTTACCGGTATTTCGAAATCGACGAAGTACTTCCCGGCGACGCGGATGTGCTGCAGGCGCGGCATCAGCTCGCAGTCGAAGCAGCACATCGTGTCGCCCGTCAGGAACCTGCCGACCCGACAGAGACACACATTGTAGCTAGACCGCTATACACTTGGCCCTCCCATGGTCTGCGGGACGCGGGGCGGGAGCTACTCAACCACTGATTTCTATTCTATGGATTAAACATTCTATACAATTCAGGCTAGGTTCACTGTGGATCCATAGAATAGGGATCAGTGCGCTCAACTAATCAGCTGTCAGTGACTGACGTGAATTACGCTACACACGATAATATTAATCTTGCGACGTGGATAATGATACATACTCAAGAAAATACCATAGGCGACTTCTCAAGATGCGAGTCATTACATCGTATCGTGTATAGTCAATCGCACACCCGCCCCGCGTCCCGCAGACTATGGGAGGGCCAAGTTTATAGCGGTCAAGCTATAATAGCCAGCGTACAACAATCATCAGCTACAACACATGCCACTGTCCTTAAATCGAAATTCGGCGGCCAACAATCGAAAAGCTTTTCTATTAAGGAGCACACCACGGGTGTGCCCGCGAAATTCAAATTTTTCGTGGTTTTTCGCGATTTTTAAGCTAATAAGACATAATAGGCTTATGGCCGTCAAATTGCGATAATCCCAATATCTTCTTCACGTTTTTATATAAAAATCTCTGCTTACTTAGTTACTCACATAAAACTCGATACTCGGACTAATTTCCTAGGATACACATTTTTATGCAAAGATTTTGATATAATCATGTAAAGATGATACTGTAATTCTCGCAAATTGATTGCTATAAGCCCTTCATGTCTAATTAGCGTACAAATTGCAAAAAAACACGAAAATTTTGAATTTCGCGGGCAGACCCGTTGATTTCACGTTAAGATCAGAGGCCGTACCACCATCTCTTATAGCAGTATTCTTGTAATATTGTTTTGAAATTTTCATAATGACATTAAGTATATGAAAATGTCAAAACAATATTAAAATAATACTGCTATATGAGATAGTGGTACGGATCCAGGACCAGTTACCCAGATCTAATCTATGAAGATTAGACCTAGGTAAATAAGTCTGGTCCACTCCTATCATCCAATCATTTGCATCCGCCGCCCTGGAGACCTCTTTTCAGTCTATTGTTCGTACAACAATAAATACCGTCAAGTCATCAATGACGTCATTTAACTGGTCCCCCTACGCTCGAGCAGCGCGTCGATCCTGCCGTGATGCGCCCGCAGCGCCGCTGACTTCTGTTCGTCCTTGCGCACCAGCACCAACTTCAGCTTGGAGTACAGGTTCTCGATCAGGGACGCCACTTCTTTGTCCTGCCATCAATGACGTCATTTACCTGGTCCCCCTACGCTCGAGCAGCGCGTCGATCCTGCCGAGATGCGCCCGCAGCGCCGCTGACTTCTGTTCGTCCTTGCGCACCAGCACCAACTTCAGCTTGGAGTACAGGTTCTCGATCAGGGACGCCACTTCTTTGTCCTGCCATCAATGACGTCATTTACCTGGTCCCCCTACGCTCGAGCAGCGCGTCGATCCTGCCGAGATGCGCCCGCAGCGCCGCTGACTTCTGTTCGTCCTTGCGCACCAGCACCAACTTCAGCTTGGAGTACAGGTTCTCGATCAGGGACGCCACTTCTTTGTCCTGCCATCAATGACGTCATTTACCTGGTCCCCCTACGCTCGAGCAGCGCGTCGATCCTGCCGAGATGCGCCCGCAGCGCCGCTGACTTCTGTTCGTCCTTGCGCACCAGCACCAACTTCAGCTTGGAGTACAGGTTCTCGATCAGGGACGCCACTTCTTTGTCCTGCCATCAATGACGTCATTTACCTGGTCCCCCTACGCTCGAGCAGCGCGTCGATCCTGCCGTGATGCGCCCGCAGCGCCGCTGACTTCTGTTCGTCCTTGCGCACCAGCACCAACTTCAGCTTGGAGTACAGGTTCTCGATCAGGGACGCCACTTCTTTGTCCTGCCATCAATGACGTCATTTACCTGGTCCCCCTACGCTCGAGCAGCGCGTCGATCCTGCCGAGATGCGCCCGCAGCGCCGCTGACTTCTGTTCGTCCTTGCGCACCAGCACCAACTTCAGCTTGGAGTACAGGTTCTCGATCAGGGACGCCACTTCTTTGTCCTGCCATCAATGACGTCATTTACCTGGTCCCCCTACGCTCGAGCAGCGCGTCGATCCTGCCGAGATGCGCCCGCAGCGCCGCTGACTTCTGTTCGTCCTTGCGCACCAGCACCAACTTCAGCTTGGAGTACAGGTTCTCGATCAGGGACGCCACTTCTTTGTCCTGCCATCAATGACGTCATTTACCTGGTCCCCCTACGCTCGAGCAGCGCGTCGATCCTGCCGAGATGCGCCCGCAGCGCCGCTGACTTCTGTTCGTCCTTGCGCACCAGCACCAACTTCAGCTTGGAGTACAGGTTCTCGATCAGGGACGCCACTTCTTTGTCCTGCCATCAAGAAAATATAGTTTGTCAGTTATTATAATTACCACTTTCCCATCACTTACAACTTAGGCGCCATCAAGTCAAGAGTCATTAGGCATTTGGCAAGCGCCTTCCACCTAAGTCTGTATCATCACTTTCCATCGGGAGTGATCACAGTCAAGTACTGGCCTATATAGTTAAAAAAAAAGTAATAAATTCACACAATCACCAGAATTTTTGAGAACAACTTGGAACATGGTTTGTAAGAAAGTCGGAACGCTCCAAAATATGAAAGGCTGAACAGAGGAATCTCAGCTTACTTACTGTGATATAGAGAAATAGTGCAGAAAGCTAATGCTAATAATTTACCGTCGAATTTAATATTATATCATAGCATAGCAATAAAATGTGTAAATTAGGTATATCTTGCATAACAATTGTATAACATGATGTCCTTAATCAATAAACTACAATATTACAACGAAATATGCATGAGATTAACGAAAGTGTTTATAGCCAAATCGATACAGCTTTCCCCGCTTAGACTAGTTTCATCTTCCTTAATAGCGATACTAATAGAACTAGTAACACTTAACGACGAAACTTGGAACCTAGTAAACAAGTCCGCAACATGACATAACCTGTGCGTTAAACGTGGAAGATTAGAAATCCGATACAGATTACATAAAGTTAAGTGATAATCTATAAAATGCCGTAAGTTACAATTAAATTAAAAAGTTGGGGTTTTATTGATGGATGGCCCCTTGTGCCGACTTCTATGCCGTCCCCCAGCCACGTCACGTTCCGAATGATCTTACCATCATCATGTCTTCATCAATAGAAATTATTAAAATCATCATCAATTTTGATGTTTGTAACGTGTTTTTTTTTCTCACGTTACATGTGAATAAAACATATCTTTTTCTCTCTTTCTACTAGCAATATTTTCGACTTTCAAGTTAAGGAGCACACCACGGCTGTGCCCGCGAAATTCAAATTTTTTGTGGTTTTTCGCGATTTTTAAGCCAATAAGATATAATAGGCTTATGGCCGTCAAATTGCGATAATCCCAATATCTTCTTCACGTGTTTATATAAAAATCTCTGCTCGAAAGTGTCGAGTTAAAGAAATTAGTCCAAGATTTGCGAGTTACTTACATAAAACTCGATACTCGGATTAATTTCCTAGGATATACATTTTTATGCAAAGATTTTGATATAATCATGTAAAGATGATACTGCCATTCTCGCAAATTGATTGCCGTAAGCCTATCATGTCTAATTAGCGTACAAATTGCAAAAAACCACGAAAATTTTGAATTTCGCGGGCAGACCCGTTGAGTTCACGTTAATTAACCTCATAATCTTTGGTTAGAGTATACTGTCATGCTGTGGTCACGGAATTTCGGGAAGTTTTACGTAGTCTGTGGTCCAGTTTGACATTTCACTTTTCTATCGGATTTCACAGGCGCGCAAATGGCGTCGTGAAAAATTTATTAATTTAAGCGATATTATATCGCGAATCATGACAAAAACCTATTAATCAGGCAGATTGCCAACATGGTATAACCCAATATATAAAAAGGCGCAATTGCGGTAAGTGCAATTACCTTTGGTTTCCCTAGTCACGTGTCTTGTTGCGTGAACGCCAAATTAAAATCATTTTTCTCTATTGTTACAGCTTTTTTTCCCTATGGATTAGTTTTCCGTACCATATTTCCATACGTTCTGTTTAGGATTACGTTTCGTTGGACATGTTTTTGGGTCCAACCTATCAATCTTAAAACTGCGCGTGACTTGGTCTACGTATGCGCAATATGTGTTTATCGTGGAGATTCGCATAATCTGACGTCGTATTACATCGATTATGGACTGCGCTGCGTGATGCCCTAATTTGGTGGTTCCGCTGCGATGCTGCGTTCCATCGATGACCTTTGAACTTTGAACTTTATTTTGCTGTCACAAGCCAAGATACCAGTGAATTGTCGTGGTGAGTGATACGAACATTTAGGTGATAGCCTCAACATAGGCTTGGACATTTAGTTATCATCCTAAAATATAAACTTAGCCATATGCGCAACCTTTTTTAGGTTATTTTATAAACCTTTAGTAAACTGTTATTCGGCTTATTTCAACCTACTAAATTAAGTAACTTTTTTTATTTGTATTGTAATTTAATTAATATAAACATAAGGCAAGAGAAAAGGAATGTGGAAATTATTTATATAATAAATTTGGTAAATTTCAAATTGAATATTTATTTATTCTCCATACTATTTCTATTATCATACAGTTCTATATTTAGATTATCTTAAAAGCAAACAGCAAAGCCCGCCTTGAGATTAAAGGTCTAATGGACTGTCGACTCTCTCCCTATCCGGCACGGCTTCCTGTCAGGGTGGTTGGCTGGCGCCCGAGGTAAATATAATTAATTCTTTATCTTTGTTCATATTTATTTTGAATTTTGCCAACCCCTTTTTAAACAAACAGGAATGCTGCTCACTTAATGTTATTAATATCTAGATAAATAACAACACAACATTTTTATTTTAAATAATCTATCTTTATTATTTCTAATATCTTTATTTCTCCATGCTATAATTATATTTTTTCCATTACATTTGGCGCCCGAACAGGGACATGATTGTTTTGGACTTGATTGTTTTGGACATGATTGTTTTGGTCATGTTTGTCATGTCATGATTGTTTTGTACCTGTTTGTCTAACATATTGCATAGGTAATTAAACCTTATTGTTCATTTTAGTATTGGAGAATAAATATTTTGTTTCCTCTTTCTTGTCTTGTCCTTTTTATAATATAATATTGTAATTTTAAGGTGTTTTGTAATCCTGTTACATTATAATATAATATGAAAGTTAAATTGTATTAGATATTAAGATTTTTATCTTAACATATTATCTTAACATAGCCTATTAAGTTCTCTTTTATACAAAACTATTGAGACTTGTTTAGCTTGTTATGTTGAGAGCGATCATAGAACGTGGTCTAAATATTTACCCCATGTTCAAGCAGCTATTAATGGCACAATTAATTTAGTAACAGGATACACACCTAATTTCCTTATGTTTGGGAGGGAAGTTTTTCTCGATGGATCCCTACATAAATTTAATTTAATCTCTGACCCTACAGAGTTAATCATTGGTAGTCGTTCAGATTATTCGGACGCACTCCTTACTTTAAATAATATTTTTATTAAAATAGTTAGTAATTTGGCTAAATCATATAAGCGAAATGCTAATTATTATAATCTCGGTAGAAAAGGCATTTCTTATTGTGTTGGAGACATAGTTTGGAGGCGCAACTTTGTGCAATCCAATGCTGCTTCGTTCTTTTCAGCTAAATTAGCTCCTAGATTTGTAAAATGTAAAATCATAAAGAAAATTTCAGATAATGTATATATATTAAAAGATTTAGCAAAAAATAGTACCGGTAGATACCACATAAAAGATATTCTTAAAATTTAAATAAAATTAAACTTTCAAATTTCACCTGAAAAGAACCTAACAGACACCAATGCAATAAGGACTAATAATATTATTTTGCATAGGATTCTTGGCTTTTGTCAATCCTATTCAATTTTTTAGGTTGTGGTTAAGACTGGCGACTGCGAGCGCGCGAACTTCCGATAACACAACAACATTGATATTTTCCACTCAACCAACGCTATGCGCGCGGTGTATGATAAGTACCCTGACCATGTAAAAATATAATGTCGATACTTCAGATAAATTAAATGTCCATCACGGGTTTAGTATTTGAAGTAAGTTTATAACTGTCACAGAAAACGCGCAGTGTACGTCGAAACTAGCTTATCGCAATACGAAGTCCGTAGGCAAATCCGTGCTCGCCCGGATGCAAAAGGCGGGGTCAAATTGTACGCGTTTGTTAACTTATTTTTTTTTTTAATGAATAATTTTGACAATGTTTTGATCCATATTATGTAAGGGTTTCATACTTGATATACATGTGTGATAGTTATTGTAATTACTGTTGTATGCTACACTGTATGCAAATGATAGGCAGTTAATGTATAATAAAAAAATAAAATAAAAAAAAAGCCCATTTATTTTCCTTATCAACTTTTCAAAAAATTATGACAATCTAATATAATTATAACTAAGGTGTTAGCCTGTTGTTAGCAAGTTTTTTAAGTATGTGTTAGTTATGTTAGTGAACTTATCTAAAATTGTTTCCTATTTTTTATTTCTTAGTTACTGATAAGGATCCCTCATTGGGTATAGGCCTCCTCCATTTTACACCACATCTCTCTATCTTCAGCCTTTTTGAGCCACTTTCCTCCAGCCGTCCGCACTATATCATCGGACCAACGTGACCTTGGCCTGCCTACACTTCGCTTCCCAATTGGCCCTCGCCACGCCGTGGCTCTTAGCGTCCAGCGTTCATCTGTAAGCCTCGAGACGTGCCCGGCCCATTTCCATTTTAGTTTTAGAGCATGTTTTAAGGCGTCCGTTAGCTTCGTCTTCCGTCTGATGTCTTCGCTTTTAACTTTCTGTATTTTTCGTAAGTTCAACATGCTTCTCTCCATCGCTCTTTGGCATGTTCTGATTTTATTTTTTATATTTTTAGTATATACCCATGTTTGACAAGCATATGTGAGACAGGGGAGAATGCATGTGTCGACGACGGTTCTTTTTAGATGTAGCGGGTAAGACCCCTTCATTATTTCCTTTTGAGCCCAATATCTGTTCCAGCTCAGGGTGATTCGTCTATCAACTTCTTCTTCTGTATTTGTGACATTGAATGAAACTTGTTTTCCAAGATATACATAAGATCCAACGTATTCTAATTCTCTGTTATTTAAAAGTATTTTGTTGGGTGAGCTATTGGTCAATAATTTGGTTTTACTTATGTTCATTTCAAGTCCAACTTTCTTACTCTCGACATCCAGTGCCCTTATCATATTTTCTAGTTTGTTGCTGTTTTCTGCAAAAAGTGCGATGTCGTCTGCAAATCTCAGATGTTAAGTCATCTGAGATTTGCAGACGACATCGCACTTTTTGCATATATTTGCCGTATATGTTAACTCCTTCTTTGGTCCAATCCAGGTTCCCAATTATATCCTCTAGTACAGCGATAAATAATTTTGGAGAGATTGGGTCTCCCTGTCTGACACCTCTGCATATGTTTATTTCCTCACCGCTGTACTCTAGTTTTATCCTGCTTTTACTACTAGCATAGATGTTTTTCAGCACCTCGATATACTTTCTGTTTACTTTACATTTAGTTAGAGCCTTTAGGTAGAGTTAATGTATATAATGAATTAAATATTAACAATGATTATGATAAGGTATTGGTTGGCACAGTGTGAATGCGTCATGTCGCGGACCGACCGTGTGCTGCCGCGCTCAATGCTACAGTACTGAACAATTACAATTAAAGGTTGATATAGTTTAAAACAAGTCAGTGATTTCAAAAATTTACATTTTCTATTTAGGAACTATTGAAAAGCCATATATTACATCAGAAGACAATATAGATAAGTACAAAACATTACAATCAATCTGAAGTTAACTCATTTCAAATTAAAAAAAAAACATTTCACATAGGCCTCACTATACAGGATCTTATAAATACGTATAAAAATGCCATAAGTTACATCAGAAGATAGGATAAATATAGTGTGACCGCTATAAACTTGGCCCTCCCATGGTATGCGGGACGCGGGGCGGGTGTGCGATTGGCTATACACGATACGATGTAATGACTCGCATCTTGAGAATTCTCCTAAGGTATTTTCTTGAGTATGTATCATAATACACGTCGCAAGATTAATATTGTCGTGTGTAGCGTTATTCACGTCAGTCACTGACAGCTGATTATTTGAGTGCACTGATCCCTATTCTATGGATCCACAGTGACCCAGCCTGAATTGTATAGAATGTTTAATCCATAGAATAGAGATCAGGTGGAGTAGCTCCCGCCCCGCGTCCCGCAGACCATGGGAGGGCCAAGTTTATAGCTGTCTAGCTATAAGTAGATAACATAATAATCAATCGAAATTTAATTAAGTCAAAGTCAAAATATCTTTATTTTACATAGGCCTAACGTACAGGTTCTTGTAAAACGTCAATATTGTAATGTATTGTATTAATTTCAAATGTAAAGGTAACTTTAAAGTATTTCACGTGTATTTTTATACCAAGGGTTACGGTTACAACATTTTAAGGATCACCTAAGTTACAGTTCTTGTGAAAACGAGCCCTGGTTCCCCAAGTTAATTTTTTGCCATTTTGTATGCATGACAAAAGTAAATTGACATTAAATCCATCAGATTATTTTTTTCTTATTGACTATTTCTTTTAAATTTTCATGCCTACGTTTTCTTGCATCGCTCATATCTTCTCTCCGTTTAATTGCATCCATCACATAAATAGGCTCTCTTACTTCCATTTTTCTATCTAATCGCGAATCAATTATTTCTGGGAGCATACAGTCTAGGTAAAATTTTTTCAATTTTTCTTCCATGAATTTTTTCCAGAAATCATCATCTTTTTTAATATTTTCAATTTTAAAGTCTTCCCTAGGCTCGCTGACACGGTCAGATGTCGATTTTGAAAGCAATCGGCCCAGTAACAAAAAAGTTCAAAATGGCGGCCACTTTTTTTAAATTTTGACCACAAATTCCTTCCCTAGGCTCGCTGACGAGGTCAGATGTCGATTTTGAAAGCAATCGGCCCAGTAACAAAAAAGTTCAAAATGGCGGCCACTTTTTTTAAATTTTGACCACAAATTCCTTCCCTAGGCTCGCTGACAAGGTCAGATGTCGATTTTGAAAGCAATCGGCCCAGTAACAAAAAAGTTCAAAATGGCGGCCACTTTTTTTAAATTTTGACCACAAATTCCTTCCCTAGGCTCGCTGACAAGGTCAGATGTCGATTTTGAAAGCAATCGGCCCAGTTACAAAAAAGTTCAAAATGGCGGCCACTTTTTTAAATTTTGACCACAAATTCCTTCCCTAGGCTTGCTTACAAGGTCAGATGTCGATTTTGAAAACAATCGGCCCAGTAACAAAAAAGTTCAAAATGGCGGCCACTTTTTAAATTTTGACCACAAATTCCTTCCCTAGGCTTGCTGACAAGGTCAGATGTCGACTTTGAAAGCAATCGGCCCAGTTACAAAAAAGTTCAAAATGGCGGCCACTTTTTTAAATTTTGACATTTTGACCACAAATTCCTTCCCTAGGCTCGCTGGACAAGGTCAGATGTCGATTTTGAAAGCAATCGGCCCAGTAACAAAAACGTTCAAAATGGCGGCCACTTTTTTAAATTTTGACCACAAATTCCTTCCCTAGGCTTACTGACAAGGTCAGATGTCGATTTTGAAAGCAATCGGCCCAGTTACAAAAAAGTTCAAAATGGCGGTCACTTTTTTTAAATTTTGACCACAAATTCCTTCCCTAGGCTCGCTGACAAGGTCAGATGTCGATTTTGAAAGCAATCGGCCCAGTAACAAAAAAGTTCAAAATGGCGGCCACTTTTTTTAAATTTTGACCATAAATTCCTTCCCTAGGCTCGCTGACAAGGTCAGATGTCGATTTTGAAAGCAATCGGTCCAGTAACAAAAAAGTTCAAAATGGCGGCCACTTTTTTAAATTTTGACCACAAATTCCTTCCTTAGGCTCGCTGACAAGGTCAGATGTCGATTTTGAAAGCAATCGGCCCAGTAACAAAAAAGTTCAAAATGGCGGCCACTTTTTTAAATTTTGACCACATATTCCTTCTCTATGCTTACTGCGAAACTTAGATATCGATTTTTAAAGCGATCGGCCCAGTAACAAAAAAGTTGAAAATGGCGGCCATTTTGTAAGTAAGCATATTATTAATTCCTTGCACGCTTGTTGCAAAGGTTTTTCAATTTTTTAAGAATTGTGGTAGTTGACGTTTATGGTGTTGATATTTCGCGCCTAAGTTCTTATAACTAAAGGAATAATTTATAAGTAAATCGAAATTTTGACGTTAGTTCCATTTTTGGCCACCGGGCAAGAAAAGTTTGTGGCAGAATACCTTCCCGTCAGGTGAAGTCAATCATCCAGTCAACAACCTATATTTGAATAGAAATACCTACTCATACGACAAAAACAAATAAAAATAATATCAGTGAAACTCCAAAAAAATACTTTTATCATTTTAATTCTGTTTCGCGCTTACCGGTGCGGAGGCGCGGCGGTGCCGCCAGCGCGTTAAATACCTATAGTTGACTTCGATCTTCACCTATCATGAACCCTTAACTATTTTATAAGTGAGAAACAGATTAAAAGGCAAAACAAAGTTTGCAAGGTCACTCAGGTGTTACAGTGTTAGTAACAAAATGGCTCCTGCACGGCTTTTCCCGATTTTTATGAAATTGTTTGTGTGAGTATTCGGTAGGTCCGAGAATAGAATTCAAACTATTTTTATACCCCTTAATGTATATATGACAAAGCAACGTTTGCCGGGTCAGCTTAGTTTAGTTCGTCTACTTGCTCGAAAAAAATACAAATAATATAATTTTGGCAGCAGCCACACTGGCACTGACGACCCACCCAGTTTTGGATAGAGTGAGACACACAATTTCAATCGCGAGCGACGCGAAAACGAAGCGCTTCTTCAAACAGACGTGGATTCGCCTTGAAAACTGAGACAGCACTGAATTTTTCATGCCGCGAACTCTCTAATATAAAGCGATTTCTGGAGACCATTTTTTCATAGTAAAATGTATGGCGTTTTTCGCATAAAAAGATGATTGATTTGGAGGTCATATTATTTGCTCTGTGGTTTGAATTAGAAATAACTTTGACGGTAAATGTATTATCTATACTTTCGTCCTATGTTTTAACCAAAAATATTTTCAATTATAATAACGAAATGGCTTGCAGAGTTAAAATAGAAAAGGTTGTTTTAGATGTTTTTGCCTAAGTGACGCATTTTTTTTCTCAAAAATCAAGAATTATTTTATAAATATTTTGCGGTGTTTGTGTAGACTCGTTTACTATCCATCTGAGTTTTTTTTTTGATGTCATATAATGAAGCGAGTTGTTCAATATAGTTAAATCCGTAACTCCCTTTTTCACGTTTTCCGCAGTCGCGCCCCTTAAGCACATGCTCCACATTACCAAATTGTATGTATTGTATATTTTCTTTAAAAATAAGTTTGTTGTCTTTTAATTTTCCTTGTACATATGTATAGACCATATGTGGGTTCATGTTTTGTAAATATTTTGTGCCTTGTTTCACACATGTGGACAGGTATATTCTATAGATATTTTGTGCCTTGTTTCACACATGTGGACAGGTATATTTTGTAAATATTTTGTGCTTTGTTTCACACATGTGGACAAGTAGGCTAGGTCTTTGCTTAGGCAGGACGATGATTTCGATGTCGCTCTTTTGTAGTGCATCATTTTGGGTGGTTCGACACTGCGCGGCGAGGGTGCCTTAGTGCTTTGTTCGGTTGCATACCATTCCAAAAAATCTCTTCAAAAGTTTTCTTCTCTTCTTCGCTAGTTTGGTTTACCATTTCACGGCGTTGGTGCCTAGTGTTCTGGTCAGTTGTATACCAAACTATGCAACCTTAGTATAGAAACTTTGATTTGTTAGATTGCTTATCAATCTATTTCAATAATCTACTTTTGGCTCTAAATTTTTCTGTTATTGTAAATTTAATATTTCTTGCTTTTGCCTTGTGTAATTATTTCGGGCAAAGAAAAAAATTATTTTTTCTTTTTTTTCCTAGGAAGGGGAAAAATGTAACGTGTTTTTTTTTCTCACGTTACATGTGAATAAAACATATCTTTTTCTCTCTTTCTACTAGCAATATTTTCGACTTTCAAGTTAATTAACCTCATAATCTTTGGTTAGAGTATACTGTCATGCTGTGGTCACGGAATTTCGGGAAGTTTTACGTAGTCTGTGGTCCAGTTTGACATTTCACTTTTCTATCGGATTTCACAGGCGCGCAAATGGCGTCGTGAAAAATTTATTAATTTAAGCGATATTATATCGCGAATCATGACAAAAACCTATTAATCAGGCAGATTGCCAACATGGTATAACCCAATATATAAAAAGGCGCAATTGCGGTAAGTGCAATTACCTTTGGTTTCCCTAGTCACGTGTCTTGTTGCGTGAACGCCAAATTAAAATCATTTTTCTCTATTGTTACAGCTTTTTTTCCCTATGGATTAGTTTTCCGTACCATATTTCCATACGTTCTGTTTAGGATTACGTTTCGTTGGACATGTTTTTGGGTCCAACCTATCAATCTTAAAACTGCGCGTGACTTGGTCTACGTATGCGCAATATGTGTTTATCGTGGAGATTCGCATAATCTGACGTCGTATTACATCGATTATGGACTGCGCTGCGTGATGCCCTAATTTGGTGGTTCCGCTGCGATGCTGCGTTCCATCGATGACCTTTGAACATTGAACTTTATTTTGCTGTCACAAGCCAAGATACCAGTGAATTGTCGTGGTGAGTGATACGAACATTTAGGTGATAGCCTCAACATAGGCTTGGACATTTAGTTATCATCCTAAAATATAAACTTAGCCATATGCGCAACCTTTTTTAGGTTATTTTATAAACCTTTAGTAAACTGTTATTCGGCTTATTTCAACCTACTAAATTAAGTAACTTTTTTTATTTGTATTGTAATTTAATTAATATAAACATAAGGCAAGAGAAAAGGAATGTGGAAATTATTTATATAATAAATTTGGTAAATTTCAAATTGAATATTTATTTATTCTCCATACTATTTCTATTATCATACAGTTCTATATTTAGATTATCTTAAAAGCAAACAGCAAAGCCCGCCTTGAGATTAAAGGTCTAATGGACTGTCGACTCTCTCCCTATCCGGCACGGCTTCCTGTCAGGGTGGTTGGCTGGCGCCCGAGGTAAATATAATTAATTCTTTATCTTTGTTCATATTTATTTTGAATTTTGCCAACCCCTTTTTAAACAAACAGGAATGCTGCTCACTTAATGTTATTAATATCTAGATAAATAACAACACAACATTTTTATTTTAAATAATCTATCTTTATTATTTCTAATATCTTTATTTCTCCATGCTATAATTATATTTTTTCCATTACATGTTTCACACCGAACCGCGTATTTGATTAACTTACAGCCGTTTTCACTAAACCTAGGAAACGCCTAGGTGACAGTTTTCACCTACAACAAGTGTCATCTTAGGGCTTAGGTGACTCTTAAAATGTTGGTGAAAACGAGCATTAGAACAGAGTTCTTCAAGCAATTACCTAACTATGGTTTAGTGATACATTCTTTGTATCTCTTTTTTTAACATTACATAATATTATCATGGCAATCACAGATCAGTCTGCCAATATGGGTGAGCTTTATCTACAATGTTTAACAAAACGTGGGTTAAATGCTGGTGGAGTCCGGTCTCTGTATGATTAACGCGTCATTAAACAACGCCTCAAATCAAGCGGTTACGGATACGTCCAAATTCATTAGCGCTTACAAGCTGTTTGTAATGCTTGATATAATTGCTCTGACAGCTGTGTCATATAAACGACCATTCACTTCTGTTTTGTTTCAGTAGTCTTGTCTTGTCTTTTCTGCTTGAGATTTGGGCAAGAATTGTGACAAAGAATTGGCAAATGTAGATACTAAAGCGAACCGGATAATAGTAAAGATATAAACCCCTGCCTCTCGTCAAAGGGGCGAGGGAGGGTCTGAACTCCGTGCACGCACTAATTTCTCCGTATTATGTGCGTTTGTGAAATCTAAATATCACTTGCTTAACGAACCCTGCATTCCAGAGAAATCATCAAGGAAGGTTCCAAGTCCATTTCTGATAATGAGGGAAGGTCGCTGATGCCTATAGCACAAGGTCACCTAAAGTAGGCAGCAGAGACCACCCGAAAATTAAGTTGTTTGTAAGTTTGTATTCTTGTTGTAGTCGTAGGTAACAAGCACAGTTGCGATTTGCGACCTAAATCGCACGATCTATAACATCCAATGTAATTTAAACTACGAATTAATTAATAGCCAGGAACATACTTTATGGCAACTCTATAATCAAAAACATATTTTATACGTCCGATACACGGATGAGTGAAGGTCGACATTCTTTGGATCTTAAGCTATAATGTTCGCAAAGGTATACATAGCCCGCCGATCCGCACTTGGCCAGCATGAGAGTGCTCTACTCATACCCCACCTGGTCATGGCTAGAGTACTCTCATTCTGGAAGGAGAATCGAGCCCAGCAGTGAGACATATAAAAAAGGGGTTGAATGTTTTGATAAGTGAGATATTCTTACCTGAACGAACAGATTGTGTCCACCGGGCACTGATTTCATGATGTGCCGCTCTATTTTCTCGTTCTCGAGTATGGCAAGACCGTTGTCGATGAGGATGGGCGGATGCGTCGCTTCGAAGTTGGTGCGGAAATCTGGAGGGGGCTTTTGCATATCCACTGTTGTTACCTGGAATCATTGGTGATATTTGAATAAACGAACCCGATGCACTTTGAATACCATGCCTAGAATGCTACACAGTTTTTGTAGATCTTCGTCCAAGTGGCTAAGTAATAAAGATCTCTTAATATGGTCCGTTTTATTAGATAAGCAACTGGATCTGAGCGTCTTAAATGGTATTTGGAGAGTCGATATATTTCAAGAGGATAGCAGCAGTGTACAATGTACATAGGTTTTCTTATCAGTTGCTAAAATGTGAATAAAAGTAGGTAAGCCAAAAATATATCTAATAAGTATATAGAATTCTCGTGCTAATTTTTGTTACCAAATTCCTTTGAATCGGCTCGACCGATTGTTGTTAAATTTTCTATGTATGTTCGTTAGGTCTGAGAGAAGCTATTTTTTACCCCTAAAAGAGAAGCCCTTACTTTTAAACTGATGGTTTTGAGTTCTGCCAAAAGGTAAAGGTCCATGAAGTACTCCTGGCAGAACAAGCACGCACCCTTCCGCCTCCCATCAATGGTGGATGCCTGGAACCGAAAAAGAAAACGAATAAGTACAATTTACGAAAGATTTGAATTTTTTCACGTGAAATTGAGGATATGCAGCTATTTATATACACGTATATTTGATCATAAAAGAAGTCATAAAATTATGTTTGGACAATCTGTGTTATATGGAGCTTCTATGACGCCATCGCTCTGATATCTCGAGCAGGTTTATGGATGCCCTTTACTAGTGTTTGGATAATCTACTTTCAAGCCCCAAATCTCAAAAACATATAACGACACTTAAAAGCCTACAAATTCAGTCTATAGAATCTCGTTTGATGGCACTAATGATGAAGTAGAACGAGATACTCGTACTGTGTTTGTATTTTCTATACTTAAAATATCACAAGTTTTTTTATAAATTAGAATAATTCACAGTGCTCTTAGTAACGTAACTTTTCTTTGTTACTTTTACCTATGAGTAACTAAGTAAACAAATCTTTGAACCTCGTAATGTGGTTAGTAAGTTATATCGATTTAAAAGTTGCAATAATTCAGTTCTATGCCGACTCTGATTTGTACTAGAAGGAAACTGAAGGTGTAGCTGTAGATTGAAATCTTTAATATTTCGTCACACAAAATGTAAAAAAACAAACAGAAATAGTTCACGTCTCAAAAGGTTCTATTATTATAGTAGTCGGATCAGAGATTGCGATCCTGGAAGCAATTTTGTACGTCACTCAGTCAACGTGAGATGAAGACCTTCATTGAATATTCATGCGGCCATTGTTTCGTGACACGATGCCCCGTGGTTGATCGTAACGACTTACCGCTTACTTTACGATTTACCGACTATTGTCAACTACCTATTACAATTTGTCTAATACTAGTAGTGTTGGAATTACTTATATTTTACAAACCAAAAGTCCAATATCTCTTGGTTAGCCTTGATGAATAGCCTTCCACGCTAATTGCAGGCCTCACAAACTTTTGAAACAAATCTTTCAAATATGCTGTTAGTTCCCTCAAAATGTCATTCCTTCTCTGTAAAAGCAACTGCTTCGTTATTTGCGTTGAAATCTATCTCTTGAACATTATTTAGCTACACCCAAATTTACAGTTTCTCTTCACATTCCTTGCTTATTAAGCCGTGAGATTAACGTCTCAAAAGAGAAATATCGAAAAACAATAAAAAGATTATTAGAGAACGATAAAAACTGATATTACTTGTTTAGTTATAGACGGCAGTAATTGTCGGGTTTAAATTAAAATGCTGAGGAACGAGTCGTAGTAACTTTTACTTTATGGAATACTGAATGGCCAGTGAACGGAGCTTTTCCTTTGGCAGCTCCGTGGAAAGTATTCGTTGGATGCTTGTTAGCTTGTTAGGTAATATCGTAAATTACGTGTTTACCGTTATGTACAAGCCCTTTTAGGATAGGAGTGATTTTGCGGGCAATTTTTATATGATTTGTTCATAGTATGTACTAGTGAAGTATTTCTATATAAAATATACTGGTAGTATATGCCCCAAGCTAATCAATGTTCAATGTACAATGTACTTTAGTCACGGACAAACGTTAGATGTAAGGTTTTCATTTTCCGCAATTATTATTATGAAGCTATCCAATATGCCAACCACTTTCTGCTTTCTCTGTATTTGTTCCTTTTATTAATTATCAGTTTTTTAACGGTAACTTCTCACACCTGGTCCTCCTACAATTTTGAACGCCAGTATACTAATATATATATATATATATAATATATATATATTAGTGTATATATATATATATATATTAGTTATATATATATATATTAGTATAATATATATATATTAGTGTATATATATATATATATATATATTAGTTATATATATATATATATAATATATATATATTAGTATACTGGCGTATACTAATATATATATATATATATATACATATGGCACTAACATAATCAATTTTCTATGCAAGCCCACTGCAACCTAGAACTTATATCCGCCGCATAATTCTTAAGTCTACTTACCATGTAAAATGTAATACCTATGAATTGTGAAATAAAGATTATTATTATTATTATTACTTAAAATTTATTTCCATCGGACATTATTGTAGTCAAGCTTATGCCCATTATGAATAAAAAAAATATCAAATTCTTACGACTCTAAAATATCGTGATAACTTAAAAAAGAACTTTGAAATACTGTCATATCTTTGCCACTTCCCGTATCTATGAGAGCCGAAAAAATTGCTTCCGTAGCAACCCTTTTTCCTAAACCCTTCCCTTTTATAAGAACAATGAGTATAAAGTGAGAGCTATTTGTCATCCGCTCTTTATATTGGTTAGCGATTCCTCGCCAACAAAGACTCTTTGAACCGTCATGACTCACTAACCAGCGAGGATTTGAGGTCAAAGGGCCCAAACGCTGATTAGAACAACTTTCTATCTCCTCTACATGTAAATATATGCGAAGACGAAGTGTGATGTACCGTTAACGTTTGCAGGTTTTGATTATTAGGCCACCGCTTAATCTTCCAATGTAAATCCAATGATGGGAGTTTCATTATTGTAACTGTAAAGATTAATAAACTATTTTGATGAAATTTTTGTTATTGACATGAATAAACGTTCGACTAAGTGTGGGTGCGGTTGGCAGGTTTTACACATCTTCTAACAATTATGGGGGACTTTCAGGCATGCAGGTTTCCTTCGCTGCTAAGAAAATGATCATATCATTTCTTTCTGTTGGAAGATCTCCAAGTTGCATTAAATAATTTACAAAAGTTACTATGATATCTGCTAAGTTAACACATCTGAATCGATGGGATAAAATGATAACTCTAATATTAAAGAAGTCTTTGTGGGCAATCTATAGACAAGCATTAAGAGTTGGTAAATCCGTCATCTTCTCAGCTAAGTATGTCCATAACGACCCGCAAGCCACAACAATCACTTTTCTTACGGCAAACAGTCTACGATTAGACGACAATGGACAATTAGGCAGGAGTACTGAGTGGGCGGGCACATAGCAATTACACTAAATACTAGAGTTTCTAGTGCGATGCTATTTTAATAACAGAGCTGCGGCGTGTAGTCAGCGCGATGTGACGAGCGAAATATTATGTCTATTTCCATCGGCGTGGATATTGTTTTCATTTGCATGCGACGCCGGTGTATGCCGCGGAACGTAGAGTGACCAGTTTTTTCTAAACCGCAGAAACGGAAATCATCAAGAGAGGATAAGAAGTAATAGAAAACGCCTATTTTGATATATAATACTAATGGTGCCAATTCTTTTGTGTTAAATCTCTGAAGACGTGACGAAAAGGATAGTACTATTTTTTGAATGCGTCAAATGAGGTAAGATAAGAGATTTTGCACAACAGAATTGGCACCACTATGCTGATTCATATTCTGCAGCGGTTGTTTGTCGCTTTTCTTTGATGCCAATGTGCCTCCAGTCCCAAGGCACGTGGACTGGTATCTATTTTTTTTAATTGGTAAACGCAAAAAAACGAGTAAGTGGCTCATCTGGTGCAAAGCAATCACTTCCGCTAGTACGTTGTCGACTTTTAAAGAGTGTCCTTTTCCTCATTATCCTTGAATAATCCAAGATATAAATTTTCAGGCAACACAGCTGGATCCATAGTTTGCATGGCGCAGGAGGAAAATTATCCTCAGCCTCGCTTTATAATTTCTTACCATTTACGGGTTCCAGCTCCAGCATTGATCGTAGAATTTTCAATAGAAATGTGATTCCGGTCAAGCGGACTTTTTAGCCTTTAACTGTCCATTTTGTCGTAAACCTATCCAACCTCTAAGACCTTTCTCTACTCTCTCTACCTAAGGACCTCTCAAAGTCTTTAAAGATCACAGCTTGTGTCTTTAATCAACTGTGATATATAGCGTAGACCTTGTGATTTCCATTATAATCTGGAGACAACATGGTGCCTCCACAACCAATGAGTGGGTAAAATAGAAACCAGGTGGCGCGATGGTGCGTAACGCGCCACATTGAACGTGACGCAGGCCGTATTCACGATTAGAAACCGCGGGTGGCTACAATTGATGTTGGTGTTCACGGTGATGCCATGGAGAACTGGTGCCGTCCTCTCTCATATTTGCATGCCAGCTTAACGGCTGATTGAATAGTGATGTAATTTGTATGGTAATCAGTCACACGAGTGTCGTTTGTATGTGGATTGTGGATGGATACATTAACATTGCCTATGTCAAAGCTAACTTATACATACCTACTCGATATTATTATAGTGATATATATGTGTACAAGTTCTATAAGAAATTTGCTTTGATTCCAAGATAAAATCAGAACATATTCAACATAAAAATACTCGTATTTGAGAGAAGTTCCATCTTTAGGACATGACAACTTTGTAATTGAATATTCGTTTATAAAAAGGATAAATATTTTCACATAGGGAGCGACGACGTTTATAAATCTATGTATTTTCATTAAAAGAAGAGATAAAAACATTCTCTATTACTTCCTATATGCTTCCTGCTGATCTAAACAGATCATTAAGTAACAGTAAAATAAACATCGTCATAGAACTCACACATTAAATTATTATTAAGTACTTCATTCATAATCATTACGAATTTAACAGACTATGACGGGTATCATAATGATATGATTAGTTTCGTTTTGAAGAAACAGCGACGCACTACTTTCTCCAAAAAAAAATGGTTTTTGGCACATAGCCCATTCTTGGAATTCCACGCCACAATCGTCAAAAAAGTTTAATTTTGCCTCTAGTTGAAATAACCACAAAGCAAATAACGCACCACAGAGTAACGGTTTTTATATGTATACGGTTCACAGTTTTTATATTTATTTAAGTAACATAATATACGATATTTGGCATAACTTTAAAATGAAAACTCCAGAGAATCCTAAATTATAATTAGAAGAAGCTTATCAGGAGCTTCTGAGAGTAAATGGCCACAAGTGGCAGATAGACGAAAACGCGTCAGTTTTTTTGCTTCAATTTTTCCTTTATGTACGGAAATCTAAAAAATATATTAATACCTATAATTTCAAGTCATAATATTCATGTCTAAAAAAATGTCTACACCTATATGTTCTAAGTTCTAAGATAAGAAACGCAGTAGGTAGCAGGTAGTACGCTGCGCCCGCGCACTGTAACATAACAATACTAGGAAATAACGGCGCGCGTCCATTGCGCGTTCATGCAGCGAGGATGGCTCGAAAACAACCAATAAATTGCGACGACGAATGACATACGGGCTAAGCGCAGGTTTACTATTTGATTGAAGCTTTAAAACTTACAAAATTCGTGAAAGTTTGATTTTTTGACGATACCATTATTGTGAGCTTTAAAATATTTAATACTAAAAATTACCGCTTTAAAATATTTAGTACTAAAAATTAGCCTCTTAATCTTTGAGGGTATAATCTATCAATGCCAAATTTCAGCTAAAGATGTCCAGTTGTTGCACTATGAAAGAGTCACAAACATACTTACGTACAAACTTTCGCCTTTATAATATTAGCGTAATTTTCAGTGAAAAGATGGGATGATTCCGTTCTGAGTTGATAGTCTACTTACAGATATAGATCGATATATGCCTTAGTATAGATTAACATAAGGAACAAAGATCACTCAAGGAACTTTTATGTGGTTCAATGCACGGCTCACTTTGCCGTGTCTGTTACTTTCCGTATGACATGTCACACGACAGCGATACTACCGACACAGAGGGGCTAGCACGAACTCGACGACAAAAAACCTTCGCAGAAACAGCTATGCAGCTCGACACTCACCAGCGTGGCAGCTCCACACGAGAGTCACGAGCGACCAACCAGCCGTGGCAAACAAACAGCCAAGTCAACGACACCACCCGAACATACCGCCACTCTCAGTTTCACGAAAACGAAAGCGGCACATACATCTCCTGTGCGCCGCGAACGTGCCATTTTTCGTCTACACGGCAGGCTTAGCTCGATAATCCGTCACGGAGCTGTGCGCAGGCGCATCTAGGCCGCCTAACTTGCCAGCGGGAGGATTTATGCGGTGAATATATAAATTTATAATAAAAATCTAGAATGATAGCTTTATAATTCAAATGATAACATAATTATCCTGGTAACTGAATACTTTCTTTATCCATTTCATGACACGATAAATAAATACTCTACTGTTAAATATAATATTCTACCGTTAAAGTTAAAACTTTCTGAGCTGAGGACCTTTTAGAGATGGTCTTACGGACTACACAGACTAAAGCCACATCTAAAGCCCCTGATTATGCAAAAATACTTATAGCAGCGATTTGCTTACATCCATGCAGCTGATTGTTTAACGATTGATTGGTTAATCTCTTAAGCCGAAGCGCCAATTGGCTGGTTATGGTTGCATTGCTAAGGTTACCGGCGACGTACAATTTTTGGCGGTTTGCCACGGACGTCGGTGTGATGACTGCGGTGGCCGATGGAAAAGAAATTAATGATATATGAAAAACTTTTCCCAAATTTAGATTCAATTCAATGAAGAAGATTCAATCAAGCAGAGATTTTACCAAACCTCCAGCATCCGTAGATCATTGACCCGTGTCGAGAAAAGCGCCTGGCACATGACCACGGGCGAACCGTCAGCCGACAACCTCCGGACCGTGAAAGTGTGGTCTCTGATTACCTGCCGGCTACAACCCGTCTCTCCTTACAAGATAGAATGTCTTAGGAATTTGTAATTCCATCTATGTAGGTTTCATAACTGGTAGCCTTTATTATAATCGATACAGGTTTCGTTATGAAAGGCAATGAAAACGTTTCCGCAGGCATTCAGCAATAAGCTTCAAATAATACACTATTGCATGGAAGACGAAATTAAGCATTTTAATCTCAAAATATTATTGGGTAAAGGTATTGACTTATAGCATCAGTATCGACTACATTTCAAGAAGTACGATACAAGTATTCGAGATTGTATCAGTATCGTAGAAGGACGCAAGGTGTACATGGTAGTTTTATCCCAGAATAACACTGGAATTGGTAAACATAAAGAGTCCGTAAACTCATGACAATCATACGGAAGAAACTCACATTTTTGGACCACGAAGAGATCAATACTACAGTTGAAAGACTAGCCTAGAGAGAAGTTTCCTAAATGTGTAAGTAATTGCCAAATGCCAGCGTAAAGGGACTCTTGGAACACGATAGGGATGAATGGTTTACCATTTACCGCCCCCACCTCTCACCAATACAGACAGATTCTTGAAACCTAAACAACATACTTTTATTCGAAAGACGGTGTATCCGTATAATGTACATGATAAAACTGCATTATTGCATCTTTCATGACATGGAATAATAGTAGTAAACGAGTAAGTATCAATTGCACTAGCAGCAAAACTGACAGTGTCCAATTAAGACGGACAATTGTTCACCGAAAGTGTAAAGCAAGCGGTGTGATATAACAACAAATGTACGTCTCGCATGTACCAGTCGACCACCTGTCCGTAATACGGCGTGAGTTTGATAAATGGCCGTGTTTTACTCGGCCGGGTTTTTCTCGGACGTTCTTGAAAGAACTAACTGAGATTTCACGACAGTCAGGCTTATGCTGTACATGTTTTGTCGTTTGTAGAAGCTGTAACTGTTTATGAGGCAATATTTATAAACGATGTCCAGCCTTTTTAGGTTGCACAATGCATTTCATGAATTTTCTAAAGATGCACCATTTATAAGTAGCGCTAAAAGTCACTAGGACCTAGTGTGATACTTACTTATACTTGAGAGTAAGTCTGACAGTGGCGGGATCTTAGTCTACATCGCGTGACGATTCGTTTCGGTCAAAGTGAAATTCAATATCGTCCGCAATTCACATTGCTGGCTGTGTTTCCTAGCTTATACTCTAGTGTCCAAAAAGTAGCACAGAGTGACTTACACTGTATTCGAGCTTTAAAATTGCCTTTGCGAAGTACTTGAATGTTTCCAAAAAAACTTATTCAGAATTTGGATGCTCTCAACTCTCGATCTCTTTTTATTCATGTAATGGTTAACTTTTTGCCGGAGCCAATAATTAAAAACCTTTAATTAAAACATAATCTTTTTCACGGAATCTCCTAAATCAAAGTTTCATATCCTAATTTTTAGTAGTTCATGTAGTAAGGTTTAAAGCCGTAAAAATTTTCAAACGGTAAAACTATTTCCGAAGCATAATGTATAATACAAATGTCGACATTAAATTCAAGGAGCCCTAATAGAAGAAGTCCGGTGAATGAAATAAAAACAAAAAAGCAAGAAACTTAGAATGTCTAGAATATGAAAGGCAATACAGTACTATTTTGTATGTTTTGAGATAGGCCCGTGTCTGACCGCCTGACCGCAATTTCACCTGAAGAAAGCGCTTGATGAAGCTTAAACGTACAAAGCTAATAAAATCGCCTTTTGTAATAAAAATTCAGATACTAAAGAATGACTTACAAACGGGCACAGAAATATGCTAAGTAAACTCTTTATCCTAGAAAAGAAGGAGAATTAAATAAAGACGGGCTTAGCATTAACAAATTAATTATTAACAATTGGGCTACTGATATGGTTATAACAATAGGCATATAATTACGACACACAGAATTTTACAAAACAGTAAGGTACATTTCATAATCGTAACTAAGAAGTATAACTGACTACAAATTATTAGTAAGTGGTTGACAATTTGACAATATGTATAAACAGGCTGTTCACGTTTTCGACCCGGTTTCGACCGTTTCACAAGTCACAACGCATAAGGTCAAGTGTATAGGCACAAACGTGTACAATCCTTTCTATGTTGCCAACCAATTGCCAAATCTATCGAAGTTTCTTCGTACCGACCTTTCCCATTCAAATATCTAACCTTTCTTATGGTTATAAGCCTTATTAACATTAGTTTTACTTAACTTAGCTTTGATAAAATAGATTCCATTTCTTACATAAAGATGACATTACAAATTACTCTTCTCCAGTGGTAAGTTCTTGGTGTTGCTTCTCTTAATTTATTTTCAACTGTGATCTACAGTAGAATTCGTCCCGACTTATGGCTGATACGTGTTTAATTAAACAGGACAAAACCTTGTTTAGTTACTCGTACATCGAATAACATTTTGTGAATCACAATAACAGAGTAGCCGAAGTATTATTAATATAATAAAAGGATAACGATTATGAATGAAACCTTGAACCTTTACACTGACGTGTTTAGAACCTCTATCAATGATCATTCCACAATCGTCTCTGTGAAGCGAAGTCGTGAAGTCATTGTCATCACATCACACTGCACACATGACTGTGCCTACTGCGGCTGAGATCATCGGAATTAGTTATATGAGGAGGAATAATAAAGTAAACAATATAAGGTCATGTTGTACGCAGGTGGTGGGCGTTAGTCAGACTACTTATTTTAGCATAGCTTGGCTTTCAGAATTTGTGCGGTGTTCAAAATTTTAAATTTATTCGATCGAATCGAACGGAAAAAATTGACATAGCTATTATTATAAATTTTCAAAAATTATTACTTATACTGTTTTCAAGAAGAACGTAATTTTTATTCTTTATTCTATATTCTAATACCAAATATAATAATCAATTTATAAGAATTGCAATTTATACTACTAAATAACGAAGCTAGTCTGCAAACTTTTAACATGTGTTACATCAATAAATGGTAAGCCTATTCGCAGAAAGTTTGTAATTGTGCCCATGTACATTGTACGAGTACAAAATTAACTTCATGACAAGTTCATGACTCAGTCTTTTCGTAATATCGCTAATACATAGATTACTGGAAACATTTTCACTGAAGTTTTTTATAGGAACATTAACAAGGCCGGGATAGAAAAGGAATATTACGAATATTTGAATGATGGTAGTACATTTGTAGGTTTCATTTAGTTTTCTTATACTTTATCTATAACTAAAGGAATTGAGATCTAAGAACAAACCGAAATAACACAATGAATGTTCTACGATGAAGATATAAAAGTGAGTGTACAAGAAACTGAGTAGGCGCATGTACAAATGTAAAGATTATAAAAAGATATGTATAGAATTATAGATTGCTCCCTTTAGTCTTTTTACGTTCTAATTGCAGGTCTTTCATAGGGATAATTAAGCATATCTTTTTATCGACGAAGTACATCAGTCCCCTAGATGAAGCTATTGAAAATACTTCTCAGTACCACGATCTGAGACCACAGATTCCTTGGCCTTATGTTGAAAATCTTAGAACTGACTGTCCTGATCTTAAGTGGAGATAGCATTGCTATTTGTAAGAAAACTAAGCGTATTAGAATGAAGTGATTGTGCGATACTCGAGCTAAGCATTACTAATGAAGTTGTTCCATTAAAGTCTTAAGAATGTTATGCGTGTTCTAAGTTCAAATATTTATCTCGTGCACTAGAATAAACGGTGGAATTTATATTTTTTTACATTTTTTTCTTGGATACGGGATGCTATGGGCTTGCATTTCTTTTATTTTATTTAGTTATTTGATCAATGCGATCTGAGAATGTAGTTTTAAATGTAGGTATACTTCTTAGAATGACGCTTTTGGAAACTGACTGTAATATTATAGAAGTTCTTGGTGGTTCTTAGAAGTTAGGGATATAATTAAAGTATTTAGTCACGGTTACATACTATAAAATTAGAATTTTCAGAATAAGCAATTTTACAGAATTTTAAATTAAAATCAATTGAAGAAAACCATAATATCAAAGCTTTCTCTTTGATCTGAAAGCATCATTTACGCAAGTAAAATATCTACAATAAATAATTTATTCTAATTATGATAATTTTTTGTCTCTGTGAATGTCCAAAATTTTTTGAATGATTGTATAAGATATTCACCAGCTTTTATAAAGCTTACAGGGGCCACTACGCGTCCACAACTAAGATGTCTTCTAAAAGAGCCTAGTTAGGCCTTTTTTAAGATTATTTTTGACGTCCAAAATACGACATTGAATATACTTGTAAATTTATCATTTTAAGGAATGTTTTTATTCAAACAGATGCTACAATAGGTAGTACATCATCATTCATCACCATCGGACAAAGTAAGATTGTGCAAGTTGGGCGTGCCTTCGTATTTCCGGCCACAGGGCCTATATTATGTACTAACTCATCGCCGTCAAAAAATAAGTCAAATGACATGATGTAATTTTATGAGCTAAAAATCCACATAATAACAGCAAAAAATCATCTTTTACCATTTTGTGTGGTTTTGGTGTTGCATTTAATTTGTATAAATACCTGTACTAAACGGCAACCACAAATTTTTCTTACAATTTTCCAGGACGATTCTGAATAATCATTGGGTATCATAACTGACACCTAAGCCCTTATAGTAGGGGATCCCAAGTAAGGTCGACCTTCACCGAGCTGTTTATTGGATGAAAACTATTTTATATCGAATTAAATATGTCAATAAATATATCGCAAGTGGGTTGCCTAAAAAATTTCAGTCCAGGGTATGATTAATTAAGAATTAAAAAAAAATCTATTGTAACATGGACTCCTATTTGGACTCGGTGAAGGTCGTTGTATAGCGGGATCCTAGACCATAAGGTGACAGTTGTTGTAAGTGAAAACTGTCACCTATCGGCTTAGGCGTTTCTTGAAGTGTTGGTAAAAACGAGCATTAGTATGGTTTCAGTTCGGGGCAAAACTACTAGTTATTTATTAGGCACATAATTAATATTGTACATCTTCCATATCCCTAGGCTATTTCCCTCGGGTTGCATGCACGTACATTGTCAATAGAACGTGATCGAAATGCGGCAACTTACTCTCGAGTCCCGACTTATGCATACTAATATGTATTGAAAGGTGTAAGCGCTCGTGTTATGTATAATTACACATTATTATCAGGAACGTGCGAGGCTTCGATACAAACGCTGATAGTCATAGACGGCTCCCTTTGATAAACTGTAATTGCAATTAATTACAAATATACCTCGATGGCGAAATGATAAGAACCCGTCGATCGTCGTCGATGCGAAAATTTTAGGTCCGAGAATTGAAATAGTGATTGAAACGTGAGTAATCGAAAAGTGAGTAAACAATTTAGCAGGACAGATTAATTTGTTTTGCTATAATCTGCTACTTGAAAAGATTCTATATGGTACAATATGCAGGAAAACTACCCACATGAAACACCACACACAATTTTCTAACACTTGAAAAGATTCTAATTATGGATTTCCGCAAAATAACGCCTGCTTCCATTCAATAGTAAGCAATTTTCTTTCCTCTCGAATCCCTTGAGGACATGACCTGTCGAACATAAATACCGTAGAATAGAAATGCTAATATATTATCAGCATGGTTTTCATTCATTTGCGAGTTCGGAATACATAATGGTACTTAACGTAAAGGTTCACTCCGCAAGATGATTTAAAGAAATAGCGACTCTAGCGCTGACACAAAAAGTGCAACTGTCTAAGTATGAAATTAGTAAGTCGAGACGGCTACCTGTAGTTTCTTCGATCACGTGATAAATGAACCTGGCCTGCAAATGTTAGATTACTAATAGGTAATAATTAAGAGAAAACCACGCCATATTTTACGTTATGACTTATGAAACATGATTTATTAGCAAAGACGACAGTGCAGTCGGTGATGGACACATAATAACACGTTTTTATGAAGGTTAAAACCTGCAAGTGTTATTTATAAATAATGTAACTGACGTAACATTTGCACGCGCAAGTTTCCGTAACGACTACACTAGAACTTGGCTTTGAATTGAATGCAATTGACCTAATGAGTTTACAATGCACATCTGCTTTGAACTGGACGAATACAACACCTTTATCGGTTATATTTCATCCATTTTGATATCAATCGACTCTATTTTGCAGAGAGAAGAAAAAGAGGTGCTTGTCGAGTTCTACACTCGGCGTCAAAAAAATCGCACCTTTGAAAAAATCTACTTCAAACAACTTTAGACCTTATTTGACATCAATAATGAGGGTCATGTTGCATATCATTTGAAAGGTGATGAAATGGAGTGTACAAAAACAATTCAATTGATTATTTTTCTTTTACTGGAAGAGCACAAAAAAAGAAGAAGAAAACACTTACAATTTTGCTCCTTAAACAGCCGCTAGTTGCGCTACCTTTTGCAGGTATAAAAGGGTCAATAGAGGTTCAATCGGGATCATTCGCTATCCAACCGTTGAAGTGGACACACGAGAAGCTCATTCCCAAGAAAAATACCCTTGAAGATGGGTACCACTGTCGATGAGGCCGCCCAAGTGATTGCACTACTGCAATCAGGCATGCGGCAGTGTGATGTCGGTCGGCAACTCAACTTGAGCCGTTTTTCGGTTCGAAGAGTGTACCAGCGTTTCCTGGAGACCAGTGGCTACGTCCGAAGACATGGGTCTGGTAGACGTCGCTGCACCTCGGAGAGAGACGACCGATTCATCGTATCGACATCTTTGAGAAATCGCTTCTTAAATGCTGTTGAGTTGCGACAGCAGCTCCAGACAGCTAACAGAAGAACCGTGAGTGTGTCTACGGTTAGACGAAGGCTGGGGGAGAGGAAAATAGCGGCGCGAAGAGCTGCTACGGGTCCAAAATTGACCGCAGAGCATCGGCGAGCCCGCTTGCAATTCGCTCGCGAACACGTCAATTGGACCCTCGAACAATGGAAAGCTGTTCTCTTCTCAGACGAGACGAGAGTGTGCCTTTTCTGCAACGACAGACGCAAAAGAGTGTACAGAAGACAGGGTGAACGTTTCGCCCAAGCCTGCATCCAGGAGACGGTGGAATATGGAGGCGGTTCTTGTATGTTCTGGGGCGGCATGTCTGCCGACGGCAAAACCGACCTTGTTTGCGTCTCCCGGGCTCGAGGTGCTCGCGGGCAAGGGTCGCTGACTGCTCACCGGTACATCACAGAGATCCTGGAAGACCATATGGTCCCCTATGCCAGTTTTGTTGGCGAGGGGTTCACGTTGATGCATGACAACGCTCGCGCTCACACTGCAATTATTGTGCGCGACTACCTTCAAGATGTTGGGATCTCTGTCATGCAGTGGCCAGCGAGAAGTCCAGACCTGAACCCGATTGAGCACCTATGGGACCATTTAAAACGCAAGGTTCGGTCTCGTGATCCCGCTCCTACGACTCTCCAGGAACTCAAAGATGCCGTTATTGAGGAATGGGACACTATCCCTCAAGAAGAAATTTTAAAATTGGTAAGATCCATGAGGGATCGTATGGAAGCCGTCATCAGGGCAAGGGGGGGGTAACACTAGATTTTAGATTAGTTTTAAGAAATCGTTGCAGATAATGTTTAATGCACAAAGATATACATATATATTATAGTTTTAATGTTTCCCAGGTCATGCATGGGGGTGGGTGCGAGTGAGGAGGGAGAAATTAACGAAAATTCCGATACTAAAAAAAACTATGAAAAACCCATAGTCATTAGTTAAATATACACTCGGCGTCAAAAAAATCGCACCTTTGAAAAAATCTACTTCAAACAACTTTAGACCTTATTTGACATCAATAATGAGGGTCATGTTGCATATCATTTGAAAGGTGATGAAATGGAGTGTACAAAAACAATTCAATTGATTATTTTTCTTTTACTGGAAGAGCACAAAAAAAGAAGAAGAAAACACTTACAATTTTGCTCCTTAAACAGCCGCTAGTTGCGCTACCTTTTGCAGGTATAAAAGGGTCAATAGAGGTTCAATCGGGATCATTCGCTATCCAACCGTTGAAGTGGACACACGAGAAGCTCATTCCCAAGAAAAATACCCTTGAAGATGGATACCACTGTCGATGAGGCCGCCCAAGTGATTGCACTACTGCAATCAGTTAAGTTGCGATTTTTTTGACGCCGAGTGTATATTTAACTAATGACTATGGGTTTTTCATGGTTTTTTTTAGTATCGGAATTTTTGTGTAATTAATCTGTTTTAAATTAAGGCTTAATTAAGGATTTTTACTGTTTTATATACTTCTTTTTTGTGCTTTTCCAATAAAAGAAAAATAATAAATTGAATTGTTTTTGTGCTCTCCAATTCATCGCCTTTCAAATGATATCCAACATGACCGTCATTATTGATGTCAAATAAGGTTTAAAGTTGTTTGAAGTAGATTTATTGAAAGGTGTGATTTTTTTGACGCCGAGTGTATTTGATGTTTAAAGATGCAAATGTTTGGACAAAATATAAGAGTGAAACGAACTTAACCAGATTTCATTAAAGCGGTACTACATGGAAACAAGAATGCTTTTCAAATGTTGACAAATGACAACTTCACTTTAAAGATGGCACGTGGTGATGAAGATGAATATTTGATGTTATTAGCTGTTTTGTTGAAAATGTTTTATAATAATAAAGATGTATAATTATAATACGGCCGTTCAGAGAATGCGTTCCTGACACATCGCGATTGAACTGACGACGTAACTTTGTAATGGCGTTGCAGTTACGATAAAAATATTATTGCTGGTTGTTTACCGTTTTAACAATTGATGAGCATTAAAACAACATTATTATATCAATAATCAATTAATGTTATAATTTGTGCCAAACTGAGTGTCTAATAACTTGGTAAATTTTTTTTTCAATTGTTTGTCAAATATTTTTCTAAATCTAAACTGCGCTATTACAAGGTTATGTCAGCGTTTTATATTGGTAGTGACAGGCTAACAATAGGTGTCAGGAACGCATTCTCTGAACGATCGAATTATAGAAACAAGAAATTGGACACTAGTTCAAAATCAGAAACTAAGTAAGTAGTTGGGAATTAGAAGATTTCTATCACGAAACGATTAAAGTAATGAGAATCGTTGTATGATTCAGGTTTAGAAGGAATTTTCTCACAGTTAATATTGTTACAATGTGTAAATGATGGACGATGAAATCGAAGTTAATTTTGATTTCAATGTCACGCCCACACGTATGCGACAAACCATCTAAATGTCGAATATTTACAGAATATGTTCGGGAGAGTGTTTAATTTGGTTTACCCGTCACCTCCTCACCATAGAAAAGCTTAGACCCCTACATAGTTGACATACCAAAGACACGTACGTAGCGGTTTGATCCCTCGTTCCTAATACGCACCGTAAATATCTAGAATACCTTGTCGGTCTCCACCTCCCACCATCTACAACTTGGGTGCCTTCAAATCAAGAATGAATAGACATCTCTTAGACAAGCACGGTACGGTACACCTTAGACTATCATCACTACCCAAAAGTCAAGTTCTAAACCTAAAGTATGTAGTTAAAACCACCACTTTCAATACAGCCTTCGACTGATTCCGGATTTTTTTATAGGGCAACTCTAGCGCATGGTGGCACGAATCTCGTTCAACTCGATGCCGATCACAGCACATCAGAAAATCACGCCCAAAGACATAAAAATAAATATTTTATTAATATTATCGTTTCACTCCATGTTTTTATTGTGCAATTATTGTGGCTTGCCTTTATCGCAATGACAATACATTTCACCGGGCCGTTCGCGATTGTGATAATAAAATTCCACATGCGATTCTTTATTTCTTAGAATGAAAAGTGGTTTTCTTCTAAAATTGCAGGTTATTACTGTGACAATAGCAATTATCGTGCTCTCTTCTTATGCTATTATATCTATGCTATCGAGAATCGGGGGGAATAGGCAAAAGATTTATTAAAACAAGCAAGGACATAAATCGCAAGAAAACGACCAAAGCGCAAGTTCACCTTTTAGGTTAGATTTTATTGAGTTTCCAGAATTTTTGTCACTTTAGGAATAGATTGTTTTAATTTGTTTGTGTTTAACTTTTTCTTTGTTTTTTTTTTTAAGTTGCTACTACTTTAAAGAGTTTTGTATGTACTTATAGTATGTTCTTATTTCTGAACGTCTAATAAAATTTATTTTCTTCCTCCTTCTTTCAAACTTACATAAGCATACAAACCAATGTACGTTACAAATAAGGGCATTGCGATTTACGCTATATACATGAAGTGAGAACTTAAAACTTCTTTTACATCTAATACAGACATAGATAATCTCTTTGATAGTCCATAGATTCTTCATGGTTCTCTTTTGTTAAACCATTGAAATAAAGCAATTTTCGTCTAAGCCCTCAGGAGTCTCTACTAATGATGATTGGCAAGCGGTTTCTTTAGTCTTATCATTTGCGAGGCTTACTTAAATTATTTATTTACTTATCATCGATAACCAACGATTAGAACTAACATTATTAATAAAAGCCACTTGATGTGACGGTTCAACGTTTTACTCCCCCCTACTTATAACATTTTATCACGCTACGAAGTAACGTATAATTATGCATAATCGTTGCATATACTATTAACATCAGATACTCTTCGGTAAGAAATAATATACTTGGACCATTCAAGTCAGGAGAAAGAGCGCAAAAGGTAAATGTATTTTATTAATACTGACTTTTCTGATTTACAATAGGTAAATCCGGAACCGACCTGAAACAAAGAAAGAGACAAAAAATTATACACTGTAGTTTATTTGATAACAACAAACGATATGATGGTAGTGAGGAGGTGCTTAGCGAAAATATAATCCATAAAGTAAATAATGAATTTACATTAAAACTGATTTTATAAAACCAGTGTTTGTTCATCTGTTTCGTAAGAACAAAAATTTACTTGAAAATGTATTAAAAACCATTGTAGTTCCGAACGAATGATAAAGCACGATCTTGGAAATGCAAAAACCAAGGTCCTTTTGAAGCTAGGCTGCATTCGCGGACAAAAAATTGTAAACAAAGTACCTTCATAAAAATGTACGTGACCGTTAGTTGCTAGGTCGATGGTGGTCGGTTGGAGACGCTTATCTAAAGCGGTCGTCCTCGGGCACTTTACATCGGCTGACGTCACCCCAAAGTTTCGTAAATTCGTTGACTTTGTAAAAGGAACACGCGTGTCGCTTTTAAAGGAAACGAGATTTAATGAATTAAAAGACACTACGTTTCAAAATCTTACCACCATCAACAACAGTCGTAGTCGCAGTTTAAAGTTTACGCAAGGACGAAACGTAAAAAAAGTTTAAGGATGCGCAATACACTCTATTCATCACAACTCTACAAAAAAAAATTGATCTTAAATTTATTTCACGAATTTTCATGAAAGAAAAATAGCCAACATCAGGTTTGCTCTTTCTAATATGTAAAATCATAGATTTATAAACGTCGTCGCTATGTAAAATGAATGACTTTTAGAACTTAGAATATTGTAATAAATATGTGTTCCAAACTTCCAGTACTGCAAAGTTTTCATTCATACATAGTTTGTTATCTAAGTATCGATATATCTTTCGAAATTCATGTCCTCATAAAAATGCAAGACTCGTGTTGTCATATCTTCACTAAGTTGTTACTATATAAAAAAAATTGAGGTCAAATAAATCGGATCTTGTTTTAATTAGCTCAACATTCAGAGCGTAAAAAGCTTTTAGGTCGAGGACCTAAATGCCAGTTGAGCTAAAATGCCAGATCCGAATCGCGAGATGACGTTAGGTAACATCTTGTCTTGAGTCGCACACAAGTTGAGTCATACTCATGACTACATATTTAGCACTTGGTGATAGTGTATTGTGTTAATTTTGGCGTCCTTGTGTCGCGTCGTATCCTCTGTTAAGTGTAAACAACTATGATACGCGCTTGACGACTAATATTATGTTGTTAATTTAATCGTTGCATAAGATGTAGAAGTTCAAATTATACTTTTTACCTTTTTAGTGTAAAATCTCTTAATCTCATAATATACTTAGTACATTTATAAAGATGTTTTACATATATATCTGTCACCTGACACCTCGCATGTATTAGTCTGTAACTTATTTATTTATTGAACTGCTAACTAACCGTCTGTAAATCTGCCTAATTTTTAACTATTATGTCATCATTACATTCGTAATTAGCTTATTATCAATATCTATTATCTACTACAATTTCTCTTTTATTTTGTTTTTCTAAATCAATTTTGTTTGCTTTAAAATATTTCTTTAGGTGATAAAATTGGTGAATATTAATCTTAATATTGTGAAATCGAAAATGTTAAATCAAGCCAGTTGCTAGATGGTATGTGCCTAAGTGGTAGCTTCAGTGTGTCAACTGTCGAGTCTTCATGTGAACAAGGTTTACAATGAGATTGCATAACTTACTACCCATTGAGTGGAGATTGCGCAGCGTTTATTCTAGAAATATACATAAATGCAGCTAACAACCGTAATGTGCATATAATGAAAATGTCTAGATATATTCCATTATACATGTACTTGTATGGATGAATTAATTACATTTCACAATTCGAATTTATCAAATTACTTTTAAGTGGATTCCGTTGTTCGTAATGTCCTGATATTAAAAAAAAAAAATTTGGAGGGTTTGAAATTTGCCAGTGAATTTACAGTAGAATTCTCAATTTTACTGTTATTCTCTGACGAATTTAAAATCTTTATTATAGTAAGATATTGCCTCATTATATACAATTATCTAGTTCCTACAATTCTCCTTCCATCCGCCGTGTCATAACTCATATCAGACAAAAAAGCCTGATTATCACCATATTTATTACCAAATACGTCCTTCATATTATTCGTATCCATCTAAAACGGCAACGACCCATACTGAATAAACACCCACTCGTTCACAGAGTCAAATTGGATGATATAAGAGGTAAGGCAGAATAATATCATTTCTTATTATCTCATCACATAAGAGTTTCTAAAGAATGATGTAAGATCTGTTGATATTATAACCACTGGACATAATCAAAATCGAATCGCCTTGGTTCACTAAACGTAAAATTAAATAAACGAATACAATATTGATGTAGATGTACGGTTTCCCTCGCGACAATACACAATAGCACGACATGAATTAGCCCTATTCTGTTCAGCACAATTTGCAGTAATGAAGCAGAAAACAAATTAAGAGCAACGCCCGGATGTTTGTTACGATAGCGTACCACCGGGAGCCCTAAACATGATTCTTTACTTGAAGATGTTAATAAAGAAAATCCAGTTACTGATACTGCTAAAATATAAGATTAAGATCATCATTAGAATAAACCCATAAGCGCAATTGGAAGATTTGGTAGTTGGCACAAAATGTCAAATGCAACAAATATTACCAAGCAAATCCAAGAGACAAATCGCAGTATTTTATGATAGATCGTGCACGTAGCTTTAACAATTGCAACTGTTATCAATAAGGACTGTTGAAGTAATCTCATTGATAAACAATCTTCGAAAGTGCCGCATTCAATATTGACTGCACTCATCAATCGCTACATAGATTTAGGTCGAGCGAAGTAAAAGGTAGAGAAAGTAAAGCTAAATAATGAACACTGAAAATTGTTTCAAAGAATTATTTTATTGCCAAGAACGGTATAAACTTTGGCAGCCTTCCAAATCTATTTGTCGTAAAGATTATTAATATGTACATTAATTAACCGGCATTTACAAGACAAAACCTATAGCGCTGGAAAACCTGATAATATTATAATAACACTTGTTAATTTTTGCGAGTAAATTAACCGTGACAGATTTTTTTAAAATTTACTGAATTTTTCGTTACGACTTTCAGAGGAATACCTACGAGTAGGTACCAACCTTAGAATAAACCATACAGCCAACTATGTATTAAGATAAAAACATGTTTCTTATCTCTGGTAGTCGGAACATATTCTTACGTATAAGATCAATGAACTTAACGTAAACGAATTAGTTGCTTGGAAGGCTTCATGCGAAAATGATGTAGCTAGACGTTAAACGACCTATGACCGCCCTAGACGTTTGGATTTAGACACACAGAAACAAACTAGGCAAGACCGTTTAATTATTGCTGTCCTCGGAAATTGAAAGAAAGGAGAAGGAATTCTGTTCTGCGAAATAAATATCGATTAATCGAAATGTTAATAATATGCACGACAGTGTCTCTTAGAGACAAAATTTAGAAATGATGTTTAAAGCTGCACAATGTACATATTCTATTATCACTAGTTCTATGAGTTTTAGCACTTATTGTTAAACAGACGATTCAAGTAAATACTTAAATTAAAACGAATTCTGCTCATGAAAACGATATCGGTAGAAGTAGAGAAGGTTAAGTAGAGAAGGTCTAAGTTTATAGGTTTTATTTAGGATTGGAAATAGATAATAGTGACGTCTACGTTCCGGGTACTTGCACGTATTTTTAATTAAAGAACTTTACGAATCCTAAAGTAATTAATATACATATATGTATGTGTAATCAAAAAGCATGCGCGCAAACATTATAATCTAATCGGTCGGGTGCTTTATCTTTTGTGTCTTGTTGCGATGAATGTATACAGTGAAAAAAAAATATTATTAAAAAGATATGATAAACTTTATAATTTAGTACAAAGTAGAATTATTAGAAGTAAATCGATAAAAGTACAGAACTATAGAATAACTTCGAAATTGACAAATTTGTTTCCTTAACTACATAATATACTATATACAAAATTTATTTTGCCACCCTATTATCCTCGAAAATGGCAAACAATAGACGAATATTGTAAAATCACCAATTAGGCACCAATTCATTAAAAAATTCCAGCTAATTAGAAGTAGAAGGAAATTTAACTATCGCTTCATTCACGAATACTTATGTATTTTATAAGGAAATAATTATGTTCGTTGAAAACGTATTTTCCGTAACTAACTGTCCACAGTTGACAGCAAAAATTGCAATTCGTGCAAATATGTTTGTGGCCAAGTGAGGAATTTACGATTACGAGTAAGTGTTATCGCACCGAATAGTGCGATTTATTGAACCAACGCTTAAACTACGTTGTGTACGTGTATAGGAAATTACTTATCTCTCGCTGGTTTAGTTCCCGTGAGACTCGCAGTTTTGAAATAAAAATAATATGACAGAGTTAGTGCAAAAGTTCTTATTGAGAAAGATGTTACGACAACTTCAAGTTATGAGTTTTGATGGGTGAAATAGATTTTGGAGAGAAGAAAAACTTTATGCAAGGATTTTCGAAAAACATTATTCAGAATAGAACCTAGTCATCTAACTAACCGATCCCAAAATTGTTGATCAAAACTAACACCCATGTGTCAGACATTAAAAAAATAATAGTGATAATAAAATCAAAAGCAGAAACAATTTTTTTTTCAGACTATACAGCCAAATTTGGCATACCTACTAACAATTCTCAGTCTGCGACCATCTTTAGTAACGTCGCCAATTTTTTAGTGGCCGATTGTTCACCCAAGCGTTTTACGACGTACTCGTACATGTTGAACTAATGAAGCTGATTCGTTAGAAATGTCATGCCTAATCGTTTTCACCAATTTACCCACATATTATCTAGTTTTAAATCTAACAATTTAGGTTTAGAATCAACCCAATGTCATTTTAACCCTCAACAGAAAGGACGTCCACGGTCCACAGATAAATAAAGAATATAGATTTCCAAGAGCTTTTTCTATAGAGTTATTAAAGCTACGAGTATGTTGACCGGTTGGGTACATAGTACCTGTCATTTCTTGGGACTCCAATATCAAAAGGTCCGTAAAGCATGTACCTTGGCCTATCTAATCTAGCATCTCTACGGACAGTTTTTATTGGCCTACATCCCTTTGTCTTGCACGATACTAGGGACGAAGTAGCCTCGTTAGCAAAGTTATTCACTAAACGAAAACAAACGATATAATTGTTATTAAAATTGCAACAACAAAGTAATAAACAATTTTAGTGGGCGTGTCGCATACATGGTACACGCAATCGCAAATGAAGACATCATTCACCAATGACCAGAGACACAGAAAAGGTGGCGCCCGATCGTCTCTCGATAAATGGATGAATAGTTCGATATTTCAATGCCTACGAGAGAAAGTATTCACCGAGCTGTCTTTACTTCACGCACTTGATTACAATTTACGATTATTGTAGAACTTTACACAGTACGACTAGTTTCCAGATGCGCAAAATGTTTTCTCCATTTGATGTGGCACGGTTGAACCAACAACCGAGCCATTTAAATCACTCGGTATGGTGTACAACACGTGGTGTAAACAACAATTTCAACTTTTTGAGTAAAAAATAAACATTGTAAGATAGAGTCAAAATGAGAGGTTGAGGGAAATGGCTACTATTACAAAGTAACTTGTAATCTAGAGTCAAATATTTTATTGGAGATTATTTTATTAGGAACAACTTACTAAAAGTTTTTGAAATAGCATCAAATTGCTTATACGCCCCTCTGGCTTGAAGCCCGCAGACTTGTACTAAAAGCTATTGAAATCTATACAATTTCCGATTCGCTACCAACTAACTTCGGAATAACTTAGGATTCTGTGTTATACTCCTTTACTTGTATTTATATCTATTCTTTTGAATTTTATTTTCTTTCTTTCATCCCAAGCAAACTTAAAAGTTATCGTCATAGCATATAAGAGTGTGTTGTGTAGTGGTATTATAAAGATTCGGAGGCATCGGGAGGTCGGCATGAGGTCGAGCGCGTGAGTCACCGCTAACCGGATTCCGGCCAGATTCACTCCGGTTTTACTTTGCCGCTTTGCGGTTAGAGAAGACACTTATGTACCCGTAAATTTGATAACGACTCGCGTAATTGCATATACCCTGCACATCTTTACTACAAAATATTAGTTCATACTTTGCACCATTATGTAGGATCGGCGCAACTCGTCTTCTTCTCCCATTCATTTCTCATCAGCTATCAATTTGCAATCCATTTGTTACAGGAGCATCTTAATTATAGTTTTCCTGTGTTTCTTCGTCCCTCCACATGATTGATTACAGACTACATGAATGAGCTGATGCCTGTCAGCAAAGCATATTATAGTTGAAGTGTTCAATACAGCGGTCATTAAAAATCGATCCAAAACCTTCGATCCAAAAGTTCTTAAAAATAAAGAAATTTGACTCATCTCATACAATGGAGCGTATGTTATGATTTTTTGGGACATTGAGTCTGTCAAAAAAGAATGGAATTTTTTTAACTAACACGAGTAAAACTTGAAAACAAATCTGATCATCACCGAAAGACAAAAATAGCCTGAATCAAAATAGATTTCTTTATTTATATTCATGTATCTATGTGAACTCGCCATCCTCACATAAACTCTTTGAGTTTAAGAGGATAGCAAGATGTATGCATATTGATTGTTGTGTTTGGTTTTGTACAATAAATTAAAAAAAAAAAAAAGCTTTAATGACCTACATTACAAAAAAATATACTCAGCTAGAGTCTTGACAAAATCATAGCAATCCAAACGATGGTTATGATATGTAAAATAATGTAAAATAGCGGTAATAATAATTCAGTTACCTTTTATTCCTTCGAATGTCAAATTAATGTAGGAACCCAATATTTTATCTAATCATGGTTTGCCTTACTAGAGAAAGGACATAACTTGTATGTCACATTGATATTTCTAGAAGGGGAAATAGAAGATAGATATATAGAATATTGGGAACCGGCATAACAAAGACAAAACAGAGTAGGTATATACTATTCCGTCGCTATTCCACGTTCATAAATTTAGAGTTATAATAAAAATGAAAACATTCTCCAATAGATCATGAAAATCTTTATTTTTCATACAACAGTTGTATGTTCATAAAATTAGATAACTTAAATGAACTCCACCTTGCATTATCTGGTCGACATCTGATATGACATTTATTGCAAGGAAATTGTGATAGACAAAAAAGTATAAAATGCTGCCACTCGTAACCGACGGCAGCTGCCGTCGCCATATGCGTCGAGCGAGCAACCCTCAAACGACAGGAACCAACGAATATATCTTGTGGACACATCTAAGATACCTTAGAATAAGCAAGCCTTTATTCAGAAATAAGTTAATGACGGATGATAATTAATTGATTAATTGATGAGAAGTTCAATGGAAATCTATGAAGATAATTAGATATGCAAAGTCTTAAAACACATTGTACTTGGAACCGACATCAGCAGAACGTTTGATATTTATGATGGTTTTATTGGAATATATCAAGCTTCAAGAGCTCAAAGGCTGTTGATTAAAAATCTAATGGTAGATTTCTGTTGGTATTCTGTGAACAAAATTATTATTGCAGCCTATAATTTGATATTGTAGTTCAGTATTTTTGCATTGGTCGTTAGGTATTTCTCATATTATTCACATTATAGAAGCATAATTAAAATCAAAAGTTGTAACTATCTTCACACAAAAGGCAGGTGAAAGATGAATAAATGTTTAGACGCATAACGCAGTAAGTCCTTAGAAAAAACTGCTTTGTAAAAAACCTACGATGTTTTTCGCAATTTAAATCAACTTGTTATGTTATCGGACAATTAGGAACTAACAACGCCCCATTACTAACCAGCTGCATCCCTATTTGGAATATGTACTTAATTATCGTTTCATAAAGGCATTATAGTGTAAAAAACGCACCCAGCCTCGGCAAATGTCTTTAAAATTGCACGGTGCTATTTGAAGTACATTTTATTCTTAGAGCCTTAAAAATAACGACACAAGACAACTCTTTACTGGACCCGCTCCAAAAAAAGTTACAATTTATAGTTATAAGGATTTATGAATTATTTACGTATGCGAGTAAAGCTTGATAATAAGATGTTGGTCAAAATTTTTAGTTTTTAAGCCGAAAATATTACTACTCATATTGCTGCCTAAAAAAGAAAAAAATACGTCCAAGATCTTTAAAAAGTAAAGAAGATATAGAAACAGCATTTATTAAAGCAATTAAGTCGTCAAACCTTAATGTTCATTATACAGGTTGACTTCATTAAAATAAAATTAAGTGAACCTGAATAATGAACATGTTATTATCAAGATACGAGTATCAAGAATAGCAAATTCTTAAGATTACAGTACTTTACACAATTCCACACATTAAAAAATAGATTAGAATATGAAAAGGGCAAGAAGATAATGTTTATATGGTGAATATTTTTAAAAAGACAGCTTGGACATACACTGGTAAAGAGTACCTGCATAAGATCGTGTGATTATATGAAACATGTCATGATGATAATTCAAATACATAGATTCCAGTAATTTAAACTATACTTAAGTGTACGAGTATAATTAAATGTTAAGATGATTTTTATTCTAAATTATAAGTACACTTACCTACCTACATAGAAGGTGCAAGTGGAATATATTTTATCAAACCAAATTTACATTTCATAGATGTTAACTTACTAGTTTACCTAAAAAAAGTCAACAATTAGTTTGGTAAAAGATACAGCCAAAATACACCAGCGGAATGACTAACGTAAACTATCTCGTTGACCTAGCTTACTAGACACCGAAGGTTTTACGTCACGAGTGAATAAAATTGCCTTAAAGCACTTGTTAATTTACAATGTTTATGCAATACCTGAGCTCCAAGAAAAGAAGCAATCGTAAACATTTCTAATGGCTCTAATTTTACAAGCCGTAAAACATACAAAAACGAAAACACTCTAAAAACAAAGGAAATGTCGTGCTTGAAAAAAGAAAACAAAAATGAGCATGCTAGTGAAACTACACAATAAATAAACGCAGTACAGTTAGCTTTGGATTTACTAATTGACGTTACGAAGACAACGAGACTGCTTCCTTTGTATCATTAATAAAAAGCAGGAACTTTTATGTAGCAAAATCATAGTAAAATTCATTATATAAATTATTATGAATGGAAACATTATTATTAGGTCAAAGTGTTTTTTTTTTAAATGGTTACTGGTGATACTTAAGAACTTAAGAACAAAATAAACCAAAAGTTTGTAGACAATCAATTGTATCAATATTCAGTTTAATAGCAGGAAGAATTGATTTTTTAACAAGTAAATTATATTTATGTCGACTGTACTTTTATAATTGTCTAGATCAACATTGAAATTAAAACGCAACAGTGTTGCAACTTAGTGAAAGAAGCATTAAAAACATACAATTCCCGAGTAGACATTTTATACATACACAAGAAATTGAATGTCCACCTGATAGCGAAAGATAAAGAGATAAGCAAGCGTGCAAATAAATGCACCAATTAACAAAACTAATTGCCGGTGCGAGTTGTATTGACATTCGAAAGATAGCATAACATATTCACTTTACAGCACTATGCGATAAATAGCTTATTGCTATATTGCATCAATAATAATTATATGGGCACATCAAGACCAATTAGTCTGTTAAGCAATTGAGAGCAATCATAAGAATATTATAGAATAGCAAAATATATAAAAGACATGTTTCAAATTCTGTTTCTCTTTAAAAACGTCACAACGGAGACGGCCATGTAATTGAGTGTCACAGACGAACGACTTTGCAGAACTTGTGTAATAGAGGACTCCAGCCAATATACACAATACACGTGAGTCGTAGATGGCGTCACAATAGTTCGGGTCAACGTGAAACTAGGGAACACAAAAATCTGAAAACACAATCAGCAGAAGAAGAAGAGAGCCAATATTGTACGGATTTACTAAAAAAAGTCCTGTGAATCACAGTGAATCCAAAGGCAAGGTAATAGTAGGTATTGTGTGTTCTAGCCGGGTAAGAAAGCATTTCTTCAGATTGTTAATCGTTGATGTTTAGATTCTTTTTTCTTCATCTTTCTCCAAATGAGAAGATTAAATCTATCAAAATCTTGGCCAAACGTAGACGCTGCAACAAGTCAAAAAAACATCTACCAAGGATCTCCACATTTTAATTAAGCATTATTAAATAGATAAAATCTCAAGATCTATTGTTCCATTAAACTGATCTGCGTTCGGTACCTCAAACGCTGAACTTCTGTAATAATTACGAACTCGTCGCTTATGTAAATGTTGCTCCGTGAAGTTATTACACAACATAGCATTACCTGTATTGTCAATTGAGCTCAAAGAATGCCAGATATTGATTGCTTCATTTGCCAATTTTCCAAACCTTGTTCTTAATGTCCCTGCCTATTGCTTTATCAATATGTCTGTGGAAAATTGTCACGGACAACAAGAATATTTTTATTGACCGCGTGGTTTAAATATTGGAATATTTTCTTTAAAGTAATTAACATAACTGTATGGCAATGCTAAAACGCAAAATCGCAAACTTCACTTTTAAACGGCGTGTTCAATTTATTTCTTCGCTCGAATTTGTCCCAAATACCATACCAAAGCAATCACCATAACCATGTTATTAAAGCTGATCCTCAAAATAAATTTAAAAACTGCTTTTCATTAACTGACGTCGGCTTTTTGTCTTTGTCATTGCCATATATCTATAGCAAAGCGTTTATGAATAAAGACTATGGATCTTGGTTTTATGAACTAAGGTACTCAGTAGTTTAAATGTAGTCGCTAACACTTATAAGAATAACCCCCCTGAGGAATCTCTAAAGTGTTAACGAAAGAACGAAACTTGCAGAATCTACAATGACTTGCGAAGCGTCGAAACGAAAGGCATTGTCAAGTCGATTATGACGCTGAGCCGCGAGCGTTAAGGTATTTAGACAAAAAGGTCAAACGCATAACCTAGATCCGACCTATGACTATAATACTAGATGCCACTTCAACTGTCTACGACTTTCTACACGGCAAGTTGTATTGTTAAATGATCTCATTTAATAAGATGCAAGCACAACATGAATAAGAAATTAAGAAATGCGAATATACTTGGCTTAGTTTTTTTTTAATCTTTAGGAAAATTATTGTTCTGCTTGATGACGAAACTTTTGGTACTTGGAGTATTTTGTTATGTTGATAATTGATATGAGAGTATTAAATTTTAAAACCAATGATTATGGAGATGTAATGTATAAGCACATCAGAATGAGCAAACAGTACCAACTAGGGGAGTAATGTATATTTTCTAAAATAATTTTCACCTGCGAGATGACAGCGGCAGGTGCCAAGTTAAGTACATTAATTTAATTTGTATTGTCGTTAATCGTTTACGCTTCAGTGTTACTGTAGAGCTATTTTTAACTGCAAAATACAAGAAGGTGAGTAAAACGATATTTTTGTCCAATGAGAACTTTAAAACCTTGAAGCATTCTTAATAAAAACATACAAACACGTACACAATCAGTCAAAACATTTAATTAGGAAACTGAACTGTCCGATCAATAAAGTTAGAACTACTCTCCTTGACTATTTGTTCGTCAAATCCTTGGCTCTTGCTTGGATCCTTTTCTTTTCATCTTCATCTCCTTGACTATTTGTTAGTCAAATCCTTGGCTATTGCTTGGATCCTTTTCTTTTCATCTTCAATGTAATCAAAAATAATGCATTTAGGTTTAAGGTGTTAATATGACATTATTATAATATATATAGCTCGATTACCACTCACTGACTCACTCATTGACATAATTGTTCTCCCAGAAGGAGACGGAAAACGATATAATGATGTATGGGAGATGTGTTCGGGTGCGGGAGATGACTAGGGAAAAATTATGACATTTCAGAAAAACAAGATGGCGGCCGACGTGACTTTCGTAACTCTTTTGTTTTCCAACCGATTTCGTTCAAAGTCGCAACACTCGAGGAAATGAGTAAATGGTTTTTAGAAAAATTGGAAAAATTTGGAAAAACAAGATGGCGGCCGAGCTGTGGCATTTTAAAATTTTTCATTTTTCGACCCCAAACCGCGGCGCCACAGATCCTACACAGGGTGGTTGAAGATGTCAATTTTTTCTTGTTTCGGCCACAATTATCCTGAATTTTGACAAAATGGGAGTAATTTTTCAAAATCCAAGATGGCGGCTGTTCTGGCGGTCAATCAGTCTGATGTATGAAAAAACACGATTTTGAAATTCAAATTTGTCATAGTTGGCAACATCGGAGCGTTTCAACTTCTATGGGACGATTGTGCGTTTCGACTTGAAGTCTTGAGTGGGCGAAAAAAATTACCCCATTTCTCGGGAAATTTCGAGATTTTCCCCAAAACGTAAAAAATCGAAATACGGACTTTTTGCGAAATCCGAGTATGAGCGACCACGTGTCTTACTCGTACAAATGACATTTGGGTAGTTTTGTTGTCCGCACTGGCAACACTGGAATTTATCAAAGTAAAAGTGATTTTCGACATGGTCACTTTTCAGGGGTCATCATGTCGCCTGGGTGCGAGCGAGATGAAAAATTGAAACGTCATCAGGAGCGGTTAATCCTGTAGTTACTAGGAAGAATACGAAACTATGTAAAATATTTATGTGGAATGGGGTGGCGGCCATTTTGTTTTTATTTAATTTTTTTGAATATTTTGATCGTGTTTTTGGGGCACTTGGCAACATTTCGGAAAGTCGACATGTATGAACCGATTATGTAACTCAACCGGCAGTATCGAGATATATAAGCAGTGTTGCCACATTCGGGGTAGTTTTCGAGATTTTCCCCAAAATATCCTCCTGTAAAATTTTGTATGAACAATTTTTTTTTCACTTATGGCTTTGTGTAGATGTCAAGAAATGACTCGGTGAAAAATATGGAGAGAGCTGATGATTGAGGATTTCGGAGACGGGTGAAGGGCTCAGCCAGGGTATTGAAGATAGGTAGGGGGTGCTCGACCAAATGTCATTCGAAACCTCGTGCAATTGCCAATGCGCTGAAAAAATTTTCAAAATGGCGGAAAAAAGATGGCCGCCATACAAATTTCGTCGGTGTCTATCTCAGAAAGTATGAATGATAGAAAAGTGGTTTCTCAGCAAAAGATGATCAGGATGAGAAGGTTTATCTATTGGAAGAAAAAAAATTCAAAATGGCGGAATTTTTTTTTTTCATACTAAATTGTATGGCGATTGGGAGCTATAAGGAAATTGACATTGTTCTCCTAGAAGAAGACATAAAACAATAAAATTATGTATGGGAGACGTGTTTAAGTGCGGGAGTAGAGTAGGAAAAAATTATGACGTTTCAGAAAAACAAGATGGCGGCCGACGCGACTTTCGTAATTCTTTTGTTTTCCAACCGATTTCGTTCAAACTCGCGGTACTCGAGGATTTGAGTAAATGGTTTTTAGAAAAAGAAGAAAAATTTGGAAAAACAAGATGGCGGCCGAGTAGTAGTGTTTTCAAATTTTTCATTGTTCTACTTCAAACCGGGACGGGTTAATTCAAATTTGTCACAGTTGGCAACATCAGAACATTTGGACGTTTATGGGGTGATCGTGCGTACTCGGGGTGTAAATTGATGAAAAAAAATTACCCCATTTTTCGGGAAAAATCAAAATACGGACTTTTTGCAAAATCCGAGTATGAGCGACCACGGAAATTGCTCCAAGCAGTTACGCGGTCCGCTTTAGCGGGCCGCGCCCCCACGCGAAAAACTAGTTATAATATATATAGCTCGATTACCACTCACTGACTGACTGACTCACTCATTGACATAATTGTTCTCCCAGAAGGAGACGGAAAATGATATAATGATGTATGGGAGATGTGTTCGGGTACGGGAGTCGACTAGGGAAAAATTATGACATTTCAGAAAAACAAGATGGCGGCCGACGTGACTTTCGTAACTCTTTTGTTTTCCAACCGATTTCGTTCAAACTCGCAGTACTCGAGGAAATGAGTGAATGGTTTTTAGAAAAATTTTAAAAATTTTGAAAAACAAGATGGCGGCCGAGCTGTGGCGTTTTAAAATTTTTCATTTTTCGACCCCAAACCGCGGCGCCACAAATCCTAAACGGCGTGGCTGTGGATGTTAATTTTTTCTTGTTTCGCCCACAATTATCCTGAATTTTGACGAAATGGGAGTAATTTTTTAAAATCCAAGATGGCGGCTGTTCTGGCGGTCAATCAGTCTGACGTACGAAAAAACACGATTTTGAAATTCAAATTTGTCATAGTTGGCAACATCGGAGCGTTTCGACTTCTATGGGACGATTGTGCGTTTCGACTCGAAGTATTGAGTGGGGAAAAAAAATTACCCCATTTCTCGGGAAATTTCGAGATTTTCCCCAAAACGTAAAAAATCTAAATACGGACTTTTTGCAAAATCCGAGTATGAGCAACCACGCGTCCTACTGGTACAAATTACATTTGGGTATTTTTGTCGCCAAGGTCTGGCAACACTGGAATCTATCAAAGTAAAAGTGATTTTCGACATGGTCACTTTTCAGGGGCCATCATGTCGCCTGGGTGCGAGCGAGATGAAAAATTGTAACGTCATCAGGAGCGGATAGTCCTGTAGTTACTAGGAAGAATACGAAACTATGTAAAATATTTATGTGGAATGGGGTGGCGGCCATTATGTTTTAATTTAATTTTTTTGAATATTTTGATCGTGTTTTCGAGGTAGTTGGCGACATTTCGGAAAGTCGACATGTATGAACCGATTGTGTAACTCGACTGGCAAAATAGAGGTGTATAAGCAGTGTTGCCACATTCGGGGTAGTTTTCGAGATTTTCCCAAAAATGTCCTCCTGTAAAATTTTGTATGAACAATTTTTTTTTCACTTGTGGTTTCGTATAGAAGTCAAGAAATGACTCGGTGAAAAATATGGAGAGAGCTGATGATTGAGGATTTCGGAGACGGGTGAAGGGTTCAGCCAGGGTATGGAAGATAGGTGGGGGGTGCTCGACCAAATGTCATTCGAAACCACGTGCAATTGCCAATGCGCTGAAAAAATTTTCAAAATGGCGGAAAAAAGATGGCCGCTATACAAATTTCGTCGGTGTCTATCTCAGAAAGTATGAAAGATAGAAAAGTGGTTTCTTAGCAAAAGACGATCAGGACGAGAAGGTATATCTAATGGAAGAAAAAAAAAATCATAATGGCGGAAATTTTTTTGTCATACTAAATTGTATGGCGATTATGAACTATAAGAAAAATGTCATTGTTCTCCTGCAAACAGATAGGAAACTATAGAATGATGTATGGGAGATATTGTGTTTGAGTGCAGGATTGGAGTAGGGAAAAATTATGACATTTCAGAAAAACAAAATGGCGGCCGACGTGACCTTTGTAACTCTTTTGTTTTCCAACCGATTTCGTTCAATCTCGCATTACTGGAGGAAATGAGTAAATTGATTATAGAAAAAATGGAAAATCTTGTAAAAACAAGATGGCGGCTGAGCTTTAGTGTTTTCAACATTTTCATTGTTCTACCTCAAACCGGGACCGTTAATTCAAATTTGTCACAGTTGGCAAGATCAGAACATTTGCATGTTTATGAGGTGATCGTACGTATAGACTTCGGGTGTCGATTTGTGAAAAAAAATTACCCCATTTTTGGGGAAAATCTAAATACCCACTTTTTGCCAAATCCGAGTATGTGCGACCAAGTAAATGGCTCCCAGCAGTTACGCGGTCCGCTTAAGCGGGCCGCGCCCCCACGCGAAAAACTAGTTGAACTCTATAAACCTACTGAACATGACTCTTTTTCACCCTTTACAAGTTGGGATCTAGCCTAGGCTAACCCACTACTTAGCTTATAAAATCTCTGGATTCCTTTCAAACATTTTCAGTGGAATGCACTTAGTGATGGAATGCCGGCAGATAAGGGAGTTTTAGGAATGCTAATGGAACTAAGTATATGTAGATAATTTTCTATGAATTCTGCAGAGGTTGGCTAAATTAACTCTGTATCGGCAAAATCGAATTCATTTGAATTAACTACCACTAGAATACAGATTTTGGACGTACACTCACGAGGTACAATCTGAGAGACCCTAAAGAGAATCGTTACAGCGGATTTCAGAGATGGACACAAAAGACTTCTTACAAAATAGCTACTTGATAACGAAAGAGGATAAGTATCAAATAAACAATTTTTGCGAAACTCGGTATGTTTTACTTGCTGAATTTTGATTATTGCGAACCATTTAAGTGATCAATCTTAATATATATAAATCTCGTGTCACAATGTTTGTCCTCAATGGACTCCTAAACTACTGAACCGATTTAGTTCAAACTTCGTGAATATCTGTCATTTGGTCCAACTTAAAAGATAGAATAGTTTTTATCCCACGTGGACGAAGTCGCGGGCATCAGCTAGTATATAATAAGTTTGCGTCTTGCACACATTACCAGTAGACCCTTACTCTACTTCCTTTTATTTTGGAAGACAATCTAATATTTTAAAAATTACAATAGCAATTTCCTACATCCAAAATCGACACTCATTCCTTACAGTAATCAGTATAATATGTGTCTCGTTATCATAAAATTAACAGCTCATCGAAAGATAAAAGTTCCAAATGCTATCAGATAAGGATAAGCTCTCGGTTCATATTGCATTCGTTAGGGACATGTTTCTTAATATCATAGCTATTATTATGTATTTAGTTATACATAATATTAGGTTGTATAGATGTAGAGATTTTTCAATCCTCAGATAGATTATCTGGCGATTGAAAAATCAGCCTTTAGTGGGATAAGTTATAAGTAGGATAAGAAGATTTTAATATATTTTGCAATTCAAGTCAAATGACAAATTGTGGTTTTGGTAGTTAAAAAAAAGTTATGGTAATATCACAACAAAACCCACGAAGATTTGGGGACCTACGTACTTCATATCATGAACTTGAGCCATTGTTAGTTGCTAGTTTGACATGCATTCGTTAGTTGCTAGGCAGACTATCGAATAATTCTACTTTTGATCATTTTTATGTATCAAGAACTGAGCAATTTTGATCTCACACTTTAAATGGTCAAAACTTTTCGATAGCCATAATTTTGAGTTGATAATATGACTTATTTTCCCTGCTGTACTTAAACTGCAATTTTGCAGTTTGCTGGATTCTGGTATTATAAACCCTAAGTCCTAAGGCCTACCTTATAGTAGGACTGATAGTCGTTTATTTGACTCACAGACATGATTCTAGTTGGCGAGCCGCTTCGCGATAATGGAATGTACCTAATCGTAATCCACATAATAGGATCACGATTAGGTACATTCCATTATTTATCTTCTTATCATGGAACCATCAATTTAACGATAATCGATATCCCGCTCCCACCAACCCGCGCTTTGTTTTATAAACCTAACTTACTGGGTACTAGTTTTTAATCGCGACTTCATCCTCGTAATTAAGTATGTCAATATGATTAATTTCCTGAACACGAAATTGTTAATGTTACTTTACTCCTGTGTGTTGTTCAACACAATATTTTAATTGAAAACCATGCTATAACAAGACTATATTCATCATCAGGTTGATCGGTAAATAAAAATTTAAACCCATACGTTGCAACTTAACAGCAGTGAGGCACTGCACATCCAATTGAAGTTCTATTCGTTAGTTTGTCTCATCGTTCTACAGGAGGTAGGTTGTTATAGGTCTAGAAAATTTCCTTGAATAATGAATATTGAATAATCTACTGATTAGCAAATGAGCATTCCATACGAGAGAGCGTATGATGGGAATAGGGTTGCCTCTTTTTTAATGACCAGAATTTATAAGAACTCTGAATACACAAGGGCGGGTGTTTCCATTAAAGGATTGACTCCGAGTTTTCCGTGCTCATAATCTTCTCCTCTGCTTTTTCGTTGTTATTTCAGGACTAGGTACATGCGTGGTAGTACTGCTTATTTTAATCCTGTGAAACTGTGTGATTATTTTGAAAGAAAATGTATAAAAAAATTGGATCAAATTTTATATCAGATTTTTTTTCGGGACATTTAGTATCGTCGGGTTCGGGTGGGGTAGATGATGTCCAACTTTATCCCTCTGTAGGGCTAGAATGCGCTTTTGTCGCTCTCTATTCTCTTTCTGATCCATATTGATAGACAGAGAAAAGAGACCGACAAAAATTGAGAGAGATATCTCTACGTGCGCTTGCTGCACATGCTGGGGTTTTTTTTAAGCTGCTGGGGAATGCATTTACGCATCCCAACTCGCACCGCCCCCAAGCCTCCCGAGGCGAAGCCAGTATGAGTGACTTCCCTTCCAGGAAACCCGAGAGGCTGCTAGGTGGGTATGTGGGACTCGCACGAGGTGAAGCTAGGCTGGGGTTACAAATGCGACAAGTAACCAACTGTCGACAGCCCTACAGGCGGGGTACGCCTTCGAAACAGAAAATCCGCGCCGAAGTCGGGGAAAGTGACATCACTCCACTCACGCGACAGATCGTGCATCTTGGCCGCTCCCACCCCGAGCCGTGAGTGACAATAATTAGCATGCCCACCCGTCATCTGCGCTGCGCTGTTTAATTGACCGTAATTTTCATACCGCGCGTCTAATCGTTCGCGTTTGCAGTTTACTGTTAGGTCTTTTTAGCAACAGAGAATGTCATCATTGACACAGGCGGATTTGGAGGTGGGAGTCCAAGTGCCCTTTATAGATGAATAGATGCATTTCACACATCCTCATGCCTTCACCGTTAAAAGAAAGAAAGTTGGATCTTTTCCTGCCAGAAGTTTTATAACTTTACCTCCGAATATTATTCCATTGTTATCTACTAGGTCCTAGAGCCTAGGCTCTCAAGTCTCAATACGCGCGTCATCGATACGGACGTTCGAGCTCCCCTAAGTGGTCCCTAAGCCCCTCTTCGTTTAAGAAACCCATGCCAGATGGCTTGAAACTTACAAATTGTATACTCGTACCACTAGCACAACAATGCTTTAAATGGTACTTGGTTCAACAAGGCATATCTGTAATAAACTTGAATGAAAAGTTCTAATTAATTTTCTTAATTCGCAGATAAATAAGTAATTATGAAAGGAGGCGTAGACCGCGGTCGGTTGAATTATATAATCTTAATTGGCGTTACACTACACAGCAGCGCGACTTGATGTATGGTCAGGAGGAATTCTCGTAACGAATTGTTTATTTTGAACGCACCGTTCCAAAGCGGCGCAAGAGCGTGTTGCGTGATAATGTTACACCGATCTGTGGACAGGGTACTAAAATTACGATTAAGAACTTCGAACTAATTAACCTAGACAATTTCAGAGTATACAGGGTAGTAAGCATACAGTTTTCTGTTTGTTTTTAAACTGTTATACTTAGAACACGCTAATTGTAGGTAGGGCTAAATCAATTTCAATGCAAATATTCTTATTCGTTGATTATTATTATTAAAGAAAAGAGCTTTAACTTTAAAAGTCATGTACTTAGATATACTTCTTTTCCGCAAATAGAAAAGAGCTTACAGGACTTTTTTTAAATCTAAAATCCACAAAAAATATTTTTTAACCGACAAAAAAACGGGAGAGGTCTTCAAAGCATCTTTTACAGTGCCCATCCAAGAACCAGAATCACATTTTCAAAATTCTTTTTTTGTTTGTAAAGGTATACTCCAAAAGTGGTCCCATATAAATTTGATTATGATGTGAGATTAGAAAAGCTAAATCAAAAACATTGACGTCAGGTGCTAGTTTTTGTAAAAATATGACTTGTTTAATATTGTGTCCTATAATGGATCAATCTGTAATTCTGTAGTACCTCATACTAGATGTTATAGACTTGTCATTGCAGGTGTTTGACCTTCAAAAAATCGATTACGTAAGTACGTAAATAATTTGTGTCCTAAGCTGACAATCCACTTAAATCTAATTAGGTTCAGCCAATTATCACGTTTTCCAAGAATGAACATCTTAATAATTATATCTTGATTTTTAATTAACCTTTTATTATCCACAACTAAATTCAATTACATAATGCCTAATGATTAACTTGATTTGATGTTTCAATCTGCTAAATTAAGAATTGATAAAATTATCTTTTAAGATAATTGCAATACAAATAATTAATTAAAATCCAAATGTAAAAATGACATTGGCACAATAACCCGCTGTGTTAGTTTCCACTATTTGGTAAGGAACATAAATAAATGTTTAGCAGTTTTAATCTGGCTTCCATCCAACAGGTTTCTACTGTCTGTGATTTGAATGAATCTTGTTAATAAGTATGTCATATAACATAATGTTACTATTATTATGAACTGCTGTAATTATACTAGCTCAATTAGTTTTAAGAGGTTTTGTGAAGTGGTGATAACAGAAAACAAAACCCGGCTGAGTTTGTTGTGGGCTTCTTCTCAGTGCAGGGCGCGTTGGAACCCTCGTAAACTTAGTTTTAAGTCGACTTGGAGTTATCGCCATACAAATGTGACAAATATCATAAGGACCATTTACAAGCGCCTTTATATTAGGCCTATGTGAAATAAAGATATTTCATTTCATTTCATTTCATTTATTACAAATCTTGTAGTTCCAAGTTCCAAAAGAAAAATATTGGGTGCAGTTAACTAATAGCCGAATCTAATTTTAGACAAACAAAAGCAGCATGACTTTGTTTGTTTGACCACCAAGAAAAGATACAGTAAAGTTTCCTTATCGTTTTATAGATATTAACCCTGGAAAGCCTTCACTTTCTCCACACGCAACAGACAAATTACGGAAAAGTCCCAGAAACCCTAGAGAGTCATAATTTGTACATATACTGAACACTGTTTGAATAAACAAAAACAATGCAAACCTGCTTTCCGAACCTGGCTGTAGTTTTGATTTTTCATAGGAACCTATTATTTAGGCCTTATGGGAAAAATAAAGATTTTCATTTTCATTCACAACCTTCAAATCCTGTCTAAAATTCCTTCTTTTTTAAACCAGAGTCAACATCTCTCATTGGATATTTTTGACAACTTTATGCTGGGTTAGAGAGTTTAGTCTGAGTTAACACATTAACCTGGGTTGGCGCATGGCTGGGGACAGGCAGACAAAAGATCTCACAAGGGATCCACAATGTTTCGAAAATACAGAACTTCCGTCTTTGTAAGTAATCTTTGTATTAAAGATAACTATAGAAAGTATAGTATAGTACTATTAGTATAGTACTAGACTTATATCCAGGCATCAGTGTACCATACTTTGCATGATAAATCAAAAATGTAAATACAGTACACCTCTAAAATAGTTGTATCATGTTGTACTCAATCAACAAACAGTGCGCACTGAATATTAACTAGGTAATGAATTGAAATTATCTTGTAATTTAAAGTGTAAAAAGCCTCTAGGAATGTCTATTTTATTTTACCCGTAAGTATTAAAAATAAGAATTTGTACAGATTATTTGACTGTAGCCCCTCTAGGATAGTTGAAACTTAACAATCCAGAATTGCTCATTTACAAACAGAACAGAATAGATACTGAAAGGGAATAAAGTATAGTTATGCTAATCACTCCTGCCATTGCCAAAAAAGGTTGCTTGGCAGAGATCGCTTGCAGCAATAAGGCCGCCTTTGCATACCAGTGATGGTATTATCTTTTTTCTGTGTTACTTTTTCTATATTGTGATATAGAAAAAGTAACACAGATATATAGATGCAATAAAGTGTTTCTTCTTCTTCTTCACTCCTATTTCAGTTTTTTTACCACACCAAATGCCACTGTTTGCCACATAATACAGTGACTACAGCTTCATTTATTCCTAACACCCAAAAATATTGACTAAAGTCACTATCTTAAGATAAATAAGTACTAATTGTCTGTAGATAATAAAAACGACAATCAGAGATAAGTAACTCAAATAATAAAATTTAAGTTTAAAATGAATTCTTAAATCTTCAGTAATTTGATATTTTTAATACAACCAAACACATGATTCATGGCATGGATAAAACGTAAATACATTAAGATAACAGCTAGCAAAGTATGACCTCATCCTTACAGCAAAAAAATGTCAGCCCAGAGATCCTGCAAAGTTCTAACCCCATAGACACAAGTTGGGACCTTGGTTCAAGCTTTTCATATGAAACCAACACATTCATACTATCTAGTGACCTAAATAACGTACATTGTTAATGCAGCGGTTAATATTATACTTTCATGCACATACAAAGTCGTGCACAATTTCATGCGAATCACAAACACTACGAAATCATGCGATCACGATCCCTGCTGTATGTCGATCTCGAGTGTCAACAGATGAAATAGAAAGGCAGGTTACGGGTTAACATTTGTGCCGATTGTACATTTCGTATTTGCCAACTCCACAGAATCTTTACGAAATTGAGACTGCAACAACTCGCCTCTGTTGATGAAGTCAGTCGTGAACTCTGCTGTAATCGTGCCGTTAAAAACACGTGTAAAACATTTGTTACCTTGATAATAAGCTCGATCTCTGGAACGTCTCCGTTCGCAGTTCCGTTCTCTGCAATTTCATCCGACATCGTGAACTCCAAAAACACTCAAATTTACTTTAAAAATTTACTTTTCCACTTTACACACAACCGTCACAGTTCCAAAACACCGAAAGACTAACTTCAGCTCAATCGATTTCTCACACGTCATGAGCCATGACAGGAACCAATTGAAACTTCAATGCAGTGATTGGCAGTCCGCAATACCAGTCACTTGGTGCTAACTTCATTTTAAACTTCATGGAATCAAGGCATATTCAAGGTGAATCTGTTATAAAATTAGCTGGATTTATTTAGTTTTTAGTTTTGAATGTTACAATGTTTTTGTCTGATATGAAAAAATAATAATATTAATCTGTGGAAGATAGAAACACAACTGTCAGAAGAATAAAAAGATATTCCGTGGAATCCCTGGTCTGTGGTCAGAAGAGTTATTTAGGGGCACAGAGATAATATAATGATGGAGATGCCCCATTCATTCCTTCATTCTAGCCTTATAAAAGTTTTATAGATTATGTATATCTACATTAGCGTCATTTTAGTTTTGACAAATAAAAAATCCGGCTTCAAGGCGGAGCCTAAAAATATATGTTAAACGACACTAAGAGCATGCTAACAGCTGATCCGTTATATGTTTAGTCAATGATTAATGATGTCATCATGTCACGCAATTTTTATGTATGAATAGGGCATCTCCAAAGTTCTGTTATCTATATGCATTTATTAGGTATATTGATCTGTGGTTGAGTTTTGACATTTCAATTCGTCAAACTAAAATATTTGCGTAAAGTAGGTATTTATTTTTCTATTTCTAGTTTTCACAAAGAATTGCATTTTTGTATCCTATCACTGTGAATTGAACTATGAGCAGCGCAGATAAATCGTCGTCTACACCTAAAGAGATGTCGTTTGCAGAAAAGCAGGCTGAACGCATGAAACGATTACGTTCATTGCACTCAGCTAGAAACGAAGCTAGAACACAAAACCATCAGGAGGTCGTGGCGGAAGAAGCTAGGAACAAGCTACCATCGAACTACGAGGCGAAGAAACGACAAGCGGAATGGCTATTGGAGGACCAACAGAAGCGGGAGGAAGCGAGTAAACAAGGCAAAGATTACGATCGTGTGAAGCTACTGAACATCTCTGCGGTAGAAGCTGAAAGATTAGAACGTAAGAAAAAGAAAAAGAACCCCGATCAAGGGTTTTCAACGTATGAACAGGCTACAGTCAGACAATACAATAGACTCGTCAAAAACATGCCAGCTATAGACAGCGAGCAGTACGAGAAGCAGAAGCAGAAATATGGCGAGGCTTTCTACGGCGGTCCTAATGTCATCATCCATGGTATGCACGAAGATAGAAAGGATGCCATAGACAAGATGGTGGATGATTTAGAAGGACAGATCGCTAAGCGAGCTAAATACTCCAGGAGGAGGATACACAATGATGATGCAGACATTGATTACATTAACGAGAGGAACGCCAAGTTTAATAAGAAGTTAGAGAGGTTCTATGGTGAGCACACTGCTGAAATCAAACAGAATCTAGAGAGAGGCACTGCTATATAGATCCTCTGGTGGTAATCTGCATCATTATATTATGTAAATAAAATTAATACCCAAATGTGTTTGCGCATCAGGGACCGTACCACCAACTCTTATAGCAGTATTATTGTAATATTGTTTTGGTATTTTCATACAATGTCAGTATGAAAATTTTAAAACAATATTACAATAATACTGCTATAAGAGCTGGTGGTATGGCCCCAGATTCACTTCAGGACTAATGCTCCTATTTTAATAATAGTTCTTTTCAAGAAATTCAGAAATATGCTTCTGTAGGTATAGTTTTAATGAATTTGTACATAAAATTGTTATGTTAGCCTAATCTTCTTATGTAAGATATAAATCGTGATCTTTATTAATTTCCATCAAAGGCCATTTTGGTTTTTATAATCTCAATGAGGGTTTTGTTATTTCAAGGCTCTGGCTGTAAACATACAAGGAAAGAAGTACTGCCAAGTGCCAAGCAATTAGGCATTTTAGCTGTTGTACCCTTTCAAAGTTATTACAATAACATATTGGTAGTCTTCACCTTATTTAATTAATTGAATAAAAAACTAGGGTTGTCAAAATAGACTAATTAATTGTAATATTTGCAGAATTATAATTTTTTTTTGATCCATCAAGGATTTTTGTAATACAAAAAAGCAAATTAAACAAAATTTCAATAACAGGTTTATTTTGATATACAGATGATAAAAATAAGTACATACATGTGTTCACAGATATAATTTCTAAATATATAAAAACTATAAAAGCACTTGCTGTTTTATTTATTCTGCACAAGATTGTATAGAAATAAAATTATTTTGCAAATGATGTTATAAACAAGTCAACTTAGAGCCAACTGCAACGTTGTTATACATATTTTGTCAGGGAATTCTCCATTCCCATTAATTTAAATGAATCTTTTGATTTCATATTTATTATTATAATATGTTTAAACACTTTAAGAACTGTTTAACTGCCAATTATTTTATTTAATCTTGCACATAATAAACATTCTAACTACCTTAGTTAAATATTATATACAATAAAATAATTATTAATGAGCACGAAATTATTTAATACAAAGAAATGCCTTTATATATCTTGGGTCCAACTAGATAACATTTAAAACAAACTTTTTTTTGTTTTGAATGTGAGTGCTCAAGTTACAAGTATAAATATTTCAATCTATGATGACGCGCCAAATTCCCTTGTTTCATTCGATTCGTATGGAGTTTGACAGAGTGGGGCGCGTCATCGTGGATTGAAATACCTATCTATATCTTGTTCTAATATTTTTAGGACTGACTACAATAAATAATTGGGTAGTTGACTAGTACCTCTTTTTCGTGACTTAAAAATAAAATTAAAATCAAAGAAAGAAATGCAAAGTTGTATAACTAGGCAATTTAACATTTGGAGTAGGAGTCTTGTGTCCCATTCTCGTAAAACGAAAGTTTGAATACTATGGCATAACCACTCTTTGACATCATAGTTTAATACTAAAAACTGTCTAAGTATGTCTTGTCAGAATTAAATTAACATTTTTTATGTTTTGTTCGATTTCATGGAGGTTTTCAGTATTTTATTTATTAAATACTTATTATAGTTAAAAAAAATAAATTAAAAAAATCAATATTGTGATTTCAGGCACTACCCAATTATTTAATTTATGAAAACTGTTAAGTTTCAATGCATGAATTAATTAGTTATTCTAAATTGATTGTGACTAATTTTGTTGCATTGGTTGGCCTTGAGCTATGTCTAATACAATAATTATAATAAATAGGTACATTCATACCTAATAAGTACTAGGTATGCATCATGAAATTGAATATTTCTTTGTATTTATTTTATGGTAAGTACTTATATTGTATTTACTATAAAATCTGTGGTATTTACCATCCCAAAAGTTCAGTGACAGGTGGAGTGTTTATAAAATATGTAAAGAATTTTGAATTATTTAGATAATTAATTTATCAATCGACAAGAGTTGGTTTTAGTGTGTCAGTAGATTAGGTACCTAGGTACCATAATTAAACAAAAAAAATTAGACGACATGGGCAAGATAAGTTTAATTATACAAGCATTTCATCCGTCACATTTCTATTATTTTATCATCTACAAGAGTTATTAATTACTAGTAACTTTGGATGACAAACTTCCATTAAGCATTCCCTACTGTGTGCACAATGTGTTAGACCTTCCACTAGATGGCGCTGTAATTTCGACGCCATTTTTAACATAATGAAAATAGGTATTTTCGGGTCAATAGAAAGTTCGCAGATTCGCAGCCTTAAAGCGTGGCGAATATAAACAAAACTCAAAATTGATTTTTCGCTAGTGAACTAATGAATATTTTAGATTATTTCAGAGGTTGGGTGTTTGGTGAAAAGCAAGAGGACTATACTATCTACTAAATACTTATGATAAGCTTATCCGTTGCATTTCTATTATATTGTAATTAATACTAACTAATTGTAATTATGCAACGGTCTTCCCGCGTATTTCGTAATTTTAAGCTAATGAATGAGACCATTTGAGAACATGTGAAGCAACAGACTTAAGTTATTACTGATTTTGTGTGCACATACCCAAAAAACCCAACCAAAATTTAAATGGCTCTACCGGGGAAGGGGTGAGGTGGCACCCCAATTTATAGGGAATTTTTTATTTGTAATGAGCTATAGAACACTCCCTTAAATTATTATCGCTAGTTCGATCCCAGGCACACTGTATATATACAAGAATTGCTCGTTTAAAGGTATGAGATGGGATACTGCCATTCCGCAATTTTAGTGCCATAAGTCTACTTTGTCGTATTAGATTACAAACTAAGAAAATCCAAATTTATTAATTTGGCGGGCACGGGTTACTTAGTTAACTATATTCCGAGTTCCGACTTTTATTTCGATGCAGTAAAATGACTTGATGAATTAACTGTTATTTGGTAAATTAAATAACCAACAAAATATATAAAATCATGGTATTTCACATAAATATTGTTTTGCTTCGAAATTCACTTCAAAATTAATGGAATTTAGTAAATAAAAAAAATTTGAAACGTCACTTTACTCCATCGCATTAAAGTCGGAGCAAAGCTGTAGAGCAATAAACATTATTAAAACGAGGGTACCTAACTAAAACAATCTATAGGTATATAACATTTGTGCACACAATCATTTCAACCATAGACTACTTTATAATATACAAATGAAATACTTATGTTGATTTTTTGTAAAATTTAAATGGGAGAATGAGAGCTGGTATCAGATAGCGGAATCACATAAATTTTATTAACATTAGACCCATGGAATTAAGAGTTAGATATGAAAATTTTTATTTGATGAGATGATCACGTGATTCCTCCAGTGGTCGCGATTCGGCCCTCGGAAAAAAATATTCATGGCCATTGACAAACAGTACGTCATATTAAAGCTTATAATTTATGTCTTTACAATCGTTTCATTTTTATGATCAGAAAACAGGCGAGAGACATAATATCAGCATAACAACTTGCAATAAAATGCGCCTAAATATTTTTAATAGCAATGATTTTTTTATTAAAAAAATGTTATTAAAATGTTTTTCTAAGCTTAGTTATATGAAAAAATAATTAGTTCATAACCAATACGCATTTTTTAATAAAAATAATTGCTATTAAAAATATTTAGGCTTATTTTGTTAAAAGTTGTTACGCTGATATCATGTCTCTCGCCTGTTTTCGATCACAAAACTTAAATGATTGTAAAGACATAATTATAAGCTTTAATATGACGTACTGTTTGTCGATGGCCATGAATATTTTTTTTTCCAGGGCACAACTCCATACAAGTTTCGGCCATGTCTTTTCGTGTTCCAAAAATCTTCCATTTCAAAAGAGAACTATGATTAATACTTGTAGTACTAGTACGTGACTATACTGAAAGGGATTGTAGATTTTTACATGCACTAAATAGATACCTACTCTAAAATTGAAATGCTGCCGGTGTTTATAACAATATAATCCAGTGGCAAATAATATGACATAATGACGTCATAATTCTTTAAAATACTTATTTTTTTCCAATGTAAGTAATAAGCTAAGTATATGACAGTAGCTAATACTGTTAAGTATTGAACAAGATTAGCTTTTAACAAAGACAAACTCGGTACATTATTTTTTTATTTATGAATAGTAAAATCAGTAAACTAAATGGATGCCTCTACCTTTTACATCAAACAAATTTTAATGGGGTCTTACACTACTTTTGAATTTGATAAAAAATATTACTTTATTATAAACTAGGATAAAAATAATAACGTGCAGTGAAAGAAATATTAAAATCCAACGAAGATTTACAAAGTTACAGGCGTTTAAACTTTGGAGTGGGGGGATCTTCTATCCCTTTCTCGCAAAACGAAAATTTGTATGAAGCCGCACGAAGCTACTATGGCATTGGTACGGTGTGACGTCACAATGTCTCTGTTGCTATCTCTGTCTAATCACAAATATTTAAATGCTTATAACTTTTTTGTTATTTGATCGATTTAATTAGTTCTTTCAGTGCACGTCATTATTTTAATTCTACTTTATAATAAAGTAATAAAAAAATTGGAGTCAAATACCCTATTTTATATTATTTACAGACATTTTAATATAAGACAACTGTTCAGTCACCGGGTTTGCTTTGCACGGGAATTCCGACCAACTTATGCTGCAGCATAAAAATTCGCTGTATATTTTCTAACAAAATATATAAAATAAATAAATATTATAATATTACGGGTACATATTATAAAGGTGCTAATTATATTGTACATCGTATTATTCGTTGTATAATTATATCGTTTTTATGCAATTGCATTAGATTTTATAATAAACTGCCATCCAGTGTATTTGACATGTCGCTCAATATGTTCAAAGGTTTTGTTAAGCCGAAACTTATAAATAAGGCATATTATAGCATAAAAGATTACTTAAATGAAATCAATCCATGGGAGTAAATTGCTCTAATTCAAATTTATAGCTAGTTCTAATTTATATTATATTTTGAAATAGTGATAACAAAAAAAATAATACCCGGCTGAGTTTGTTGTGGGTTTCTTCTCAGTTCAGGGCGCGTTGGAACCCTCGTAAACTTAGTTTTTAAGTCGTTAAATAGTTATCACTATTAATAAGTATATGTACCTACTTGACCTTCATAAGTGCTAACAAGTAGAGGCCTATATGAAATAAATGATTTGAATCTTTGAATCATCCACTTTGAAATAAACAGTATGGAACCCAAATATTTACTTAAATTTTCATCTCTCACAATACCACAAATTAATATTGATGCGTTTTGTTATGGGACTTTAATTATATACAATTTAATTAGCACTAAATATAAATAATATACTTATAATTATAATAAAATAACAATAATTTCCCTATCCACCTTAAGTGCAGCAGCGTTTATAAATGTAAATAACAAAAAGTTATTCGCATTTGGTACAACAGAGCACTCACTGAGTATAGGAAAGGAAGGGAAAACCAAAATTGTATCAAATTCATATAAGCTTTATCATAATCATTCCTAAATAACACGTCAATAAAAATATTAATTACCGATATTAATCATAAGAAGGAAATAATGTATATCATTTTTTTCTTTGCAAAAATTACCATAAGTCAAAATTGATTTACAGAATTTATTATATTAAAAAATAACATATTGTAATTTCAACATGGTTTCAACAAACACAGATGACAACCTCAATTCCATAGTTCTTAACCCTATAAAAATGAACAAACATTTTTTGGAATGTGCAAATTAAATTAAAAAAAAAAACTAAAGACTACCAAATGCGAATATCACAGATCGTTAATTTGTCCACGCCCACTGCACTTAAGATAGGACTCATTTAAACATACATTCCAATGTTATTACCGCTTTGTTTCATAAAACCCACGACCGCACAATTTCTGAAAATAGAAAATTTCGTATTGAAAGCCAATTCACCCCGTGTCTACAAAAAAAAAAGAAATCAACTAAAATGACATGGCCGGATTCTGCCCTCGGAAAAAAATGTTCATGGCCACTGACAAACAGTACGTCATATTAAAGCTTATAATAATGTATTTTCAATCGTTTAATTTTTATGATCAAAAAACAGGCGAGAGACATAATATCAGCATAACAACTTGCAACGAAGTGCGCCTAAATATTTCTAATAGCAATGATTTTTTTACTAAAAAATTCTATTCAAAATGTTGTAATATGAAAAAATAATTATTTCATAACCAATATGCATAATTTTTTAATGAAAAATCATTGCTATTAAAAATATTTGGGCGCCTTTTGTTGGAAGTTGTTATGCTGATATTATGTTTCTCGCCAGTTTTCTGATCATAAAACTTAAACGATTGTAAAGACATAATTATAAGCTTTAATATGACGTACTGTTTGTCGATGGCCATGAATATTTTTTTTTCAGGGCACAGCTCCATACAAGTTTCGGCCATGTCCTTTGCGGCAACTCTGTAAACTACATTCAACGAGAGTTTGTGGTTGATAGTCATGACAGGTATCCTCTTTGCCATTAAAGAAATTCTGCTCATTATAGAAAGGATTTTTCGTACTTCTTGAAATCGTAGTCATTTCTGATTTCTATTTTATGTCAGAGTTTTAGAATACTATTATGTTCCGTTAAAAGTAGATATAATATATTATATAACAATCACAAATCACACTAATATTTGAAGGCGTTTTTCGTTCCGACAGCAACTTGGACTTTATTAATAATAATAATAATAAAAATCTAGGGCAGCGCCATCTAGTGTGTGTATGCTTGTGAATTTGTGATGCTTTCACAAACAAAGAAGCATGTGCCGAGTTTCTTGTCCGTTCTTTTCGATGAATAACTGTTTTGAGAATGTGACGATAGGTTTTAGGTCTATCACCTATGTAAGAGTAAACATTTTGATTTGATATTAAAAACAAAACAAGTACTCTCGAATTTATCTCAGTCACGTAATTTCACGCACAGCTTTCGTAGAATGTAATTTAGGCTGGCCACCAAATATTTTCGTTACATTATCCTATTTATCCTAAAAAATATCAATATACTCACTCCGGCGACCAGGCATTAAGCGGACTGTGATTCCTTCTGGTGATCGAACTGTATCGAAAATAATATGAATTTATAACTTTACAGATAATTAATATACATAGAGTAAATTAATAATTAATACGAGGCGCAATCAAAAACATCACAACAAACAACGAAGCGTTAGGGAATATTCAAAAACGTACTTACCCTGTAATATTTTTAGATAATACTAAAGTAAATTCTTGAAGATTAAAAAATGAGAATGGAAGGTATTAGGTATACTTCTGAGAAATAAAAATAAATGAAGAAAAAAATATTTTTAACATTTTATTCTCAATTAATAAACATTATAAATTTTGATCACATTTTAAACCTATGACGGAACATTTATTATTATGTGTAAAAATTCAACATTTTACATATTATGATTAATACCCTCAGTTTTTAAATAAGTGCAATAATTAATTATAAAACTTTTAACTCCAACTCGTTTTGATATAAAACTTTATTTTAAAACTGTTACTACGTATTATAATGTGCCATGTTTAAAAATTTTAAGTTCTGAAAATCCATAGTAAAATTTTGTTCACTCTCTTTAAATATTCATAGAAAGGAAAGTGATCTTATCACAGACAAATTCGATAGACAAAAGATAGGCTAATACTGTGATAATGATTGATTTCAAGTACCTACTAAATAATAATTTCTCTAAATAACTTTGTTTATACTATTAAAAATGTGATATAATCGTAATAATTATTATTATGCTAATGTTCAAATTTAGGAATGTTCATTTTTATACCTACCACCGTATTTTGTGATTTTTCAAATACCTCACATTTTGCTACGTACTTAAGAGTCCACTAACCCACGATGTCTCCCATACAAACGTAATACCAAAATCATTTGTAATTCGTGCAAATTTCGATCATGTTGTGGTGTTATTGGGGTTCATATAGTAATAATCTACGCTCCTGCCATATCTGGTTCCGAAATACTTTTGTTAAACATAATTCACCGCAGGATTACTCGCCGTGATTGATAGTCACGATCCTCAGTCATGAAGGACCGACTGAAGAGAGAGAGACAAATGATTTGGTATTTTGAATGTATGGAGAAAACGTAGGTCAGTGCATTCTTAAGTGTATTGCAGCTCTTTAAAGTATGTATTAATTAATCTCAATATAAATCCGTTGCATATGATTAATTCTAATGGATTATATTACAATTACAATGTTGTAGGCATGGTTAGTTGATTTTTATTGAAAAAAGGAATGTATATATTTTGTCTTATCTGAGCAAAGTAGTAAGTTGAGCAAAAGTTCAAATTACAATAGATTATACCAGAAAATGTATCGGTATATTCAATTTTAATTCAATATTTATTTGGCAAGGCGCTTCAAAGTCTTTGACTGAGATCTTGTGATGCCTCGATAATTCATTTGACCAGATTATAATGTGATGTTTGATTTTAAAATAGTCTATAACCTTAAACAATAAAAGTTTAAACTTTAAACAAATAAATATTCTTATTCAAGAATAATCATTAACAATAATCTAATTTTAAAGTAATGTAACAAATATCCATTTATCTCATAAAATTTCTTGGTCACTTAATATAGCAAAATTTATCAAAGTATTTCTATAATATGCAATTTTTATTTAACACTATAACATTAGAAGGACACTTAATATAGTAAAGTAATTTGCATAATTTTATTTCTAAAAATTTAAATTCATGTAATATGAAATCACAAAAAACTGGCAATATAATGTGATTTCAGATTTTAGGTGATTACAAAATATTATTCTAGTATATTCATTTTAGATAAGGTCACTTTGCATATTGTGTTGCCATATAATAGCAATTAACTATTTTCTTAGGGTAATATTAATAGTGGTCAGTTTAAAAGAGTGTATGTACCCTTAAGTGTGATGATATAGAATGACTTGAAATTACAGCAAGGTAACTAAATTATTCTGGTATACTTAATAAACATATAAAATATTATAGCTTACACCTTATGTATAATGTAATATATGTATGTTATATGTATAAAGTTAACTCAAAGATGAGAACAGTAGAACACACATGCAAACAGTCTGGTATATGTCAGGAACATTTGGAACAAGAAAATGCCAACATAAAAATAAAAAGTCCAACTTGAAAAGTCCATTTTGGCAAATTCTTAAAAAAGTGGTCATGCCACATGCTAGGTTAAATTTCAAGGTTCACGCACAACACTGTTTTAGTACTTTAGTAGCCTCCATTTGTAAAAAAAAACACTTTCGAGTTTTAGTAAAAACACTTATTGTACACTTTTTACACATCCCCATAGTCACTTAGGCAGATTTCTTATCATCGCTTTCATATATCCCACAGCTGGGAAAAATATATCTCACAAAGGCGTTTGGGACAAACCACTTGGGTTTTGAGACTGTCGCAATTGCTCCAGTAGTTTTAAGCAGTCTACACATTCACAGCTCTATAGTCACTGCCTAAGTTGGAGATAGGTGCATCCGTCATGTCCACTGACTGTATATTGGCACCCCTCCGGTTCCTGTCTCTGAAGGAGCCGAACCCTGAGTCGTGAGTCATAGCGGGGGACGTACCTACGAATATCCTGGGCATGTCACACTCCTCGCACTTGTCCAGGAGGGGGTGGTTCCGGAAGGTGCACATGTGGCATTGCCAGGAGGCCGTGGGCCGTTGCCCCGTGTAGATGTTGCTGTAAAAGCTGTCCGCGTCTTCTGCCTCTGCAACGGGAATTACACGAGCTAGTTAAACAAAAGAAAAATAAGAATTACCTTTACAAGTGTGTCTCTTTTCTTAGGCCCGGGTTCCACCAAAAAGAAGCGGAGCCAAGCTGTGTTTGAGTAATCAATCACATTTCGCAATTTTGACATCTCCGAAACTAAGGAGAGTGGAGATGTCAAAATGACGAAATCTGAATTGTTACTCAAACTCTGCTCTGCTCCTTTTTTGGTGGAACCCGGACCATAACCCCCTATTTCCTATACTGAGTTCCTATTTCTCATTTAACATTTTTGGCAATGACGTTCTTTGATGTAGTTCTAATCAGGAGGTAAACAGGAGATGCTGGCTAGGGCCAGTTTGGAATTATAATTCCTAAAATGGCTTAGATATTATAGTCTACTGGGAGGCCTCTCTTGCAGCAGGTTACCAAGTGTTGTTGATGCTAGTTAGCTACTATCAGGTAAGATTGCAGTTTTAAAAACTCACTAAGTTAGGTCTGTGGGGTCTCTCCTAACTCGGACTTCGGAGGTGGAAGTAGCTGGATGAGAGAGACTGATAATACAGTGTGGTGGTGCTTGGGATGGCCTATGTCCAACAGTGAACATCCGCAGGTTCATGTGTGATGTGGCCAATATCTGTTTCCCTGTTCAACTGATTTCTGTTCTGATAAATACTTGAAAAGACCGACTCACCACTGCCGCGCATCTCCAGTCTCTTAGCAAGCGTGTCACACTCATCGCGCAGTCTCTCCACATAGTCCCGCAGCCGTTGCGCAGCGCTGGGCGTGGGCGGCGACGCGGCCAGGATCTGCGTCTCCCTGTTCAACTGGCTCAGGCGACCCTTTTCCTGTGCGAGGGCTGATGCTAGTCTCGACAGACGCTCTTTTTGACGCTCAATGAGGTTGCGGTCTGGAATGTGTTGCAGTTTATTTAAATAGTGATGGTTCAGAACTTGGGATGGCTATGTGCGACAACCAAATACAGATGAGTGCCCAATAACACAGTGAGTGTGATATTCAGCAAAAAGTAAAAAAAATTACAAAAGTAGCAGCTTGTGTGTATAAGAGCTTGAGTCAGATTCAGTAGAAATTTAGCTAACTTCTGACTTAGATCATTGCAAAATGGGTGTTAGCATTATAGCAAATGGTAATGGAAGGGAAACCATTGTCAATCTGGTATATAGCCAGATTGTAATCAATATTAAATATCAATTGCATATAAATCTATGGACCCCGGGTGTAATACAAAATTCACGAAAAAAGTGTCCCGAGAAAATTAATAGAAATGAGGGTACATGTGTATTTTTATAAACAAACTAAAACATTGTAATTTATGTCTTAAACTCTGACACTTTTTAGCGCTGACCTGAAATTCTTAGTATCCTCATATATCCTTAGTATATCATAAAATCCTATATCAATGCATAGAATCAATATTCAATAATAATTATAGATTAATAAGTATTGTAAAGAATGCCAAAAAAAAAACATGTCCATTAAGTCTAATTTGTTTCTTTGATATTTAACTTAGTTTATTGACTCAATTGATATTTTTTTCTAAGGCTTTCTTTTCATAATTGCTAATTAATCTATAACAGGTATATCACTTAATGACATAACAGGTTATAAAAATATTCACGAAGTGAAATCAACATCATTGCAAAACCTCAAGCTCAATCAATTTCCAGTTTGGTGATGATAGCACTGAGTCATCCCACTTTTATATTTACCCATTCTCATTTGAATTAGCATAATGTGTTTGCAAATATACATATTTCACAGCAAAATTACCATAAATAAGTAGTTTTAGTTAGGTTCTTTGTTGTATTTGTTAAAATGAACATTCAACTATCTCCTAATATTTGAATTACTTCTGAATGCAAGCAATGAATCAGTATCTATATAAATATTAAGATTCAAGAATGCCTGGCCTGGTGGTCAGGCAAGCAAAATGTTTCAAGATGAGACACAAAAGGAGCAACATTTTAGAAAGTTGACTGGTGGTTACTTGCATTGGTTACTCCAATGAATCATATAACAGCTCCACGGGGAAAATTTCTGTAAAGGGTTTTTTGACTACAATGAGGCCCAGAAGTTCAGGCTATATAGCTTTCTAACTCTGTGCTGACACAGAGATGATTATTTTCATTCAACAGCTGTTGTTAAACTACAATAGCTGAAGTGAAAATACAAAAATCAGGTACAAAATACCAAAGCCTTCTAGAATTGTTGGGAAAATGCGTTTCTGACACTTAACTCGTAGGCTTTAATATTACAACTGAAAATACTTGCCATGTGATTGACCGGGTGGCTCTGGAGCAGCTCTAGAGGGCCGAGGAGACTCTATCCGGGATGACTGCTGCGGCGGCGGCGGCGCCCTGCGTCTCACTTGCTGCGGCCGCCCAGTACTAGGGCTCACCGTCACTGTCACATGCCCCTCGAAACCTCCGTCATCCTCCCTTGTGTCCCTCACAGGACTCGCCATGTTGGAAGTTGGTGTACAAACTGTCAAATTAACTGATGTTATAGCTCGGGGGCTATCGTAATCTTCTAACCCATAACCATGACTAATGTCCATATGACAGTTAACATTCACAGATAAGTTTAAAGGATACCCAGGTATCCCTGGTCTGTAGGGCCCAGGGTCTGGTTTTTTTTCTTTGCTCTCTGGTTTTTGTACTGACGGTGCCGGGGAGACAGTTCGGCAGTTTTCTTCTGGTTGATCTAAGTGCTCTTTAAATGCAATGTCTGGATTTGGCTTAATAAAGTTTAATGTGTTCGGTCTTTGTGGTCTTTCTGGAGGAGGTTGTTCTGGTGAAGGTTTTTCTGGTGAAGGTGTTTCTTTTGGTTGCGGTTCTTTCTTTATAGTTTTCTTTTCTTTTACCTCTTTTTTACCCTCTAGTTTCTCATTCAAATTAGCCTTCACTTTACTGCTTTTCAGGATCTTATAATTAGTGCTCTCTGGTTGTTCAGAATCTTTGATACACTCAGTTGTTTTTGTTTTATTTGGTGCAAGTTCCTGCTGTGTTATCTGTTCAGTGTTATTCTCGTTGGTCAGCTCCAGGTCACTGGGTGATTCCGCATGATATTTTGCAAAACAGTTGTCAATGTTTATGATAGTCACTGGAGACAAAACACTGCTTGTTTCGTTCGGTTTATTCTCAACAACGTTTTGATTAGCGTCGGTGTTGAGCTTCAATGAGGGTTCCTCCTCTTCCGTCTCAGTGGAGACACTGATCACAGCCTGCTGGGGGCTGGGGCAAGGCAAGGACTCGACGGCTGCTGTTTTGGCGACTTCGTATTTGACTATGGGCTGGTTGCGGCACTTGAGCGGCAGGTTGTCGCGGAGCTTGCTGAGCTGGCGCGCGGCGGCCGACGAGGAGGCATGGTAGGCGTGCGTTAAGGAGGCCTTGACTTCGCTGTGGAGGTGAGTCTCGCAAGCGCGCTTGTCGTGGCAGTACAGCTCGATGGTGTTGGACACCACATGGTCGGGGACGCCAGGGAACTTCTGCTTGAGCTCATGGAACAGTTGCATAAGCGATATGTTGGTGCACGCACATGGTGAAGGGCTCGCAGCGCTATCGGAGGGGGCAGACATCGCCGCCCATCCTCGCGCGGGGCCTCCTCCGCGCCGCGAATGCTCCCCGCGCTGCACCGGCGATGCTATGCGACACTTACCCCGACACACACGTAAACATCACACGTGAAAGCCGATTTTTATTGTCTTTTCGCTCTCGTGACGTCACGAACCCTATAATCTCCTTACCGTACAGTTACGTACACATCACTGAAATTTTACGGTTCCGAACATTCATGACTCGCTAATCCCAACGCTAAACATGTGACGAAAAAGAGCACAGAACCAGACGAGGCTGGATTTTTATATCTTTTGTTATCATCATACCAGAGCTATTTTTCGATTTCTTGCGACACCTTAAATAAGTAACTTTTCACTTATATGGGATGTACACCACCACCTGTAAGTTCCTGTTTTAATGGGAGTTATTTTACAATGCAATAGCACAAGAAACATTTGCAAACCCGAAAAATAAAATTGATGAAAATTACAAACTTGTCAACCCGAATCTTCCATTTTGGGCATAGACAAAATATTTTTATTTAGACAGAATAAAAAAATATAGGCAGTGCAGACTTAAGACAATAAAAACCGTTCCAATCAGGGTTGCCAGATATTTTCCATTTGAATTCGCCCAATTTTGCCTGCTGAGTAGCCTAAATTCGCCCAATTTTTTTTTTTGCATTAGTAGCCTAATTCGCCTAAATCTTTGCATCTAACAGACCTATATTTTAGACCCAAATAAAGAACACGTAAAAAAAACCGGCCAAGTGCGAGTCTGACTCGCGCACCGAGGGTTCCGTACTATAAAAGAAGTAAAAAAACATTAAAAGAATCACTTTTGTTCACGAATTTACGAGTATAATTTACATGTAGATATTTTGTTGGCGAACCGCAAACGTAACTTTGTTTTTAGTGGTTTATTGTTATTATCAAAAAAAGTATAATAGTTAGAGAGTTGATTTTATTTTCTTATAAAATATATATTAATGTCTATTGATCTTAATTATTTCAGATTTTAAGATTGGTAAACTTCGGAGATAAGGGGGGGAAACGGTATTTTTTTCGACAGTTTGCTCAATAAATCAAAAACTATCAGGCATAAAAATAAATAAAAATCTGTTTTAGAATACACAAGTAACGCTCTTTCATATGATACAGCATTCAATATTGTTATTTCAGTTTGAAAATTCGAAGCCCCGGTTTTCCCCCCTTTTGAAATAAAAATAAAAATAATTTTCAATGTTTTATGATTTCAATGGCGTTGGGTCACTATTACCTACAACTATTCTAAATTTCAAGTCGATAGCTTTGATAGTTACTGAAATAATCGAGTGTGACAGAAGGACGGACGGAGAAAGTCTCACCATCAGGGTTCCATTTTTACCAAATTGGTATGGAACCCTAAAAAAACAATGTGAAGTGAAAAGTAATACCCTATACCTTTAAACGAGCAATTCTTGTATATATATATTTCTATATAATCTAAATCTCGAATGATTCTTATGAAAGTTAGTGTACGAAGGGTTTTGGGGACGATGAATCGATCTAGCTAGGATTTATTTTTAGAAAATGTCGTATTTACAAAAAAATATATATGACTCCTGCTGCCCTCAATTGGCCAGTAGTAATACTGCCGAGCGAAGCTCGGTCACCCAGATATTATTTATTTATTTATTGTAGATAGGTACCAATTACCAAACTATAACCTATGGTGGGGTCATGTTCTGTATTTACACTTGCAGTAGGTAATAATAACTGTTTTCTATAGTTCGTTTTACATTGCTACTTTAATTTATCATTCAAATAAAATTTTATGGAAAATCTTACAATGGATAAAAAAAATATGTTTTATACATAGAGATACTATGTACTAACGGTTTTATAATAAAAAAGCTTGATGAAGATCATTGAGATACAGAATACCATAGTAAACATCCAGGCGCAAAAATTCAAATTTTATTCAATTTTTATTATTATTACCCTCACGAATGAAATTGATACGGATAAGTGACGTAACTTTCCGTCGCTCTGTGCATTGTGTCTTATCGAAGCAAATCGAATGTCACTTCATTTGTCCGGCCAATATAAAGTATAGTAAAAGATTAGTGTCAAACGCACTTATGTATCTCTATCTCATTCCTACAAATAATAATTGCAATACGTATGAGAAAGCAAACAGCATGGAAAGACAAAAAACCTGATATTACATACGTTTGTAACGAAACTTTCGTTACAAATTATTAGATAACTTTTGGTCAGGTAGCCTAAAATCGCCCGTTTCTATTTTCCAGGTAGCCTAAATGGCTACCGGTAGCCAATCGGGATTTTTGGTCGCCGATTGACCCCCCGAGGTAGCCTAAATGGCGATAATTCGCCTAATCTGGCACCACTGGTTCCAACATTCACATACAATCCGACTTCCATGTTGTACTTATATACTCTATGTTTGATATGTATCTATACTCTGATCTCCATAGAGTATAGATACATATCAATGTTTCTGGGCCTATATGTTCTGTGTTTTGATTTTTTAAATGTCAAAGAAGTGTCAGATTTCGAAAAGTTGTTTTTAATTTTTTTCGCAAATTGCAATCAATAAATAGTCAATTAATTCCAATACATACATAGTTTTTCAGTTTTAATACTAAACTCAATTTACTGGGCATATATTACGAAAAATACTATTAAATATGGTTGACGATTTGCGTAAATATTTGAATCATTTGTTGGAGAAGTAAGTTCGAATTTTCATTGGTCATGAATCATGTTTACGATATTATAAATATTTACCTATTTTCTCATCCAGGGTGAACGGTCTTCATTGTATACTAATCACGGATAGAGACGGCGTGCCTGTAGTGCGGTCAGTGACGGAGAAAGCGCCGCAGTTGGCCCTGCGACCCAACTTTATTTCAACTTTTGGAATGGCAACTGAACAGGCCAGCAAACTCGGACTTGGCAGGAACAAGACCATTATATCAATGTATTCAAGTTATCAGGTATGTCATACCGTACCATACCGAGGTAATCATACCTGTATATCTTACTTTATGATAATATGATACCTACCTACACACAGTTTTTGTAAGGCAACTAGCACTACTACACACTGCGGGGCTCCGTCGACCGAGCGGAGCCTTGAAAAGTAAGGAAAAACTTAATTATTAACCTAAAAATTTTAAAACTTAAAAAAATTATTTCTTGAAAACTATTATGATTCTAGATATTTGGCTTTTGGGGAGAAGTCACCCCCCTCCCCCCACTTTCACCCCCTTCCCATCCTCCCACGTTTACCCCCATCCGCCTTGTCACCCATTCTGGACCCCACCCTTTGTTACCCCTTAAATGTTTCTTGAACTGTGTCACAAAAATGCCATCATATTGGAACATCATAAGCGATTACTGGTATATTTTGTGTATTATTAGAACCACTTAATTGTTTAGATTTTGTTAACTACAGTGTACACCTTATATTTTAATAAATAATTAACACAGCCCAGTAATATTAAAAAGCCCTAGGTAGTATTCAATTTGGTACCACTGTAGACAGCTAGCCATTTCTTATAGGCTGACAAACGTGAAAACTGACAAATTATCGTTTATACCCAAACAAATTTGATACATTTTAAAATAGTTCTATCATTTTCTTAGCACAAGTTTTAGACGTCAAATTAGTTAAGTATAAGTCATCATCATCATCATCATGACTGCCTGCCTGTGGATGTCCACTGTTGGACATATGCCTTCCCAAGCGAGCACCATCACACTCTGTCCTCAGCCTTCCTCATCCAGCCGCTTCCTGCCACCAAACAAGTAAAGTAAAGTTTTTTAAAGCAACCTAATTTTGTACTACATTTTCACTATATTACAACAATCTATTCCAGGTGATACAGATGAACAAGCTGCCACTAGTGATCACGTTCATTGGCAGTGACAACTGCAACACGGGCCACATCCTGGCCCTTGAGAGTCAAATTGAGCCCTTCCTTAAAGACCTGGGCACCATAGTGGCTGATGCCCCATGATACAGCTTTTAATTTATATATTCTTAAGTCATGAACATAGACAAAAAGGCAGATCAATACATGCTAGTCAGTAGAAACCATAGAGATAAGAGAACTAAGGAGGTACCCCATTCATTCATTCTAGCCTAGCTTTGTGTGACATGTGGCACCATATTGAGGGCCAAGATTTGCTGTCAAATGTTTGTGTACTGAGTGTACAGTGCGACAAGGCTATTTTGGAGCATGGCCAAAGTCTGAAATAACGCCTCTATCTTGTGCTACTGTTTGATAGTTAGCTCTGTCAGTATATCACTATTGTATGGTGTTGTTTTTGCTTACTATTAACTATTTTAAACTAAAATTGAAGTAAAGTTGAGGAGATTTTATTTTATGGCTGCCTTTGTTTTGCAACAGAGCCCCCCGTCAAGTGCCAAGAGAGCCTTGTCGGACTGTACTTCCCTAGGTGACACATCTTATGTGCCACTTTACAGATTAAAAATAGTCACACTTATTTTGTAGACGGGGCCTATCCATATTGTTTCCTATATCTGTGGTAGAAACAGTTGATTTTTATAGCATATTCCATCTGCCTTTTTGTTTATGTTCATGTGTAAGCCTGTAAGCCTTATTATAAACATTGGATTATCTACCAACAAAACAAAACCTGGAATTGATTTTCAGAATCAGTAACAGAATCCATAAAAAACAACTTACATTTTGCTAGACTAAATGAATTTAAACTACTGAGCTGAGAGAAAAAAGGTATGTTAGTAGTTACATAACTTTAACATGTTGACATTAATATTAATGTGTATAACAAGTCTGAATAAAGGCTCTTTTTATTTTATTTTATTAGTTATAATTATGTTGATTTTTGAGTCATCAAAAATTGCATATTAAATATTAATTCTAAATAGACATATTTTACTTTAAATGTTTAGGATAACATATTATTTTAATTTTAAACAACATCATCATGTGGCGAAATATTGTAAATATAATGTAAATAATATGTGCCCAAAGCATAAAAATGCCTGAAAATGCTTTTCTAATATATATATAGCTGTTGCCAAAAATTCTGAAGTTTTCGTTCAAGTTCCATAAAAAAAGATAAGTTTAATTCATGACCCATAAAAATACTTGTACACTAAATAGGTGTATTTTCATAGTTGAAGACTAGGTACTCTATCTATTATAAAGGAGAATGCTGATTTTTGTATGAAAATTGCTTGCTTGAGACGCAGAGTGATGCAAATCTAGCTCATTTTCTGGCATTCTCCTTTGTAGTAAGCTATGAATATGTAATAGAGATGACGGATTATTTATTGGTATTTTTTGTTTTTACTGATTTAAAAAATATGGTCCAATTGGAAATAAAAATCTGGTATAGGTACATACATAGTATAATTTTAATAAAAAATTCAATACATACGCGTAATTACAATCAGTACTATTAAAACTAAGCGTGGCAATTCCAATTTAACTGTAATTTTCCTTATACTGGACGGTCGTTGCACGCGGTGAAATAAAATGATCGGCAAACACTAGGACAACGTCTATTGCGGTCACGCCTGAAAAGTAAAACAGCGCAACAGGCGGTCTGAGCCCGTATTCTGTAAAATTGACACTTGCAGTGATATTCACTGTCGTGTCTTGTCTATGGTTCGTTGTACATTAAGATTCCGATTAATGTAATAAGATTCCGAAGGAACAAACCTTCAATGGATGATAAACACATGTTAAATTAGTTTGTTGCATGTCACTGAGTGATCATCACTGAGATACAGAATAAGGCCCGGTTTCCACCAAAGCTGAGCGGAGCGAGCGGACATCTTCAAAACTGAGAGGAGAGATGTCGAAATGACGAAATCTGATAGGATCCGCTTTGATGGACACCGGGCCTTAGGGCCGTGTTCCCAATTTTATTGCTCCGCGTGCAGCGACATATTGTTACGACTAAACAACAGCTCTATAGCCATCTCTGTGATTTATTTATTGCATTTGTACCTTAAAAAAATTATATTTTGTGAACTTGCATTCCCATACATTTTTTTAAATTTCGAAAGCAATGCATTTGTAGAGATGAGGCTAGAGCTGCAAGTGTGCGTCGGTCGGTCACGGCAGCACGGGCGATATGAGCGGCTTGCCGGTGAGCGCGTTGACGACGTTCTGCGCGGCCAGCACCGCCATGTCGCTGCGCGTGCGCAGCGTGGCGCTGCTGATGTGCGGCAGGATGTCTGCAGGGTAACATGTACCATGAAGCACTATAGTAAAAATCCTTGGGAGTGATAGTGAACTGCTGTAAGTGTAGTTAGCTCAATTAGTTTTTAAGAGTATTTGTAAAATGGTGGTGTTAACAAAAAACAATCCGTCTAAGTTTGTAGTAGGATTCTTGACTTCTTCTCAATGCAGTACGAGTATCTTTTACAAAAGCCTGTACGTTAGGTCTATACGCAACTAAGATATTTTGAAGTGTCAAACTTTTGTTTAAAGATAAATAATTGGTACTTACATATGTTGGGCAAAGACAAGAGTTTGTGGTCTTTGGGCAGAGGTTCCGGCGTGGTGACGTCGAGCCCGGCTGCGTAGATTTGTTTGCTCTTCAGAGCTTCGTACAGCGCGTCCTGGTCGACTAAGTCTGAGGAAAGTACAATTAATTGTATTAGTTGTCTCTCTCACGTTAATCTCATGAGCATAAATCTACAGTGTAGTCTTACTACATTGCACATTCTACAGTCTACATGGTCTACATTGCTGCATTGTCTAGGCTTCTGGGTACGACATTTGTCAAAATAAAATGGTTCATCTTGAACTACAGACTACCACAGAAACTTATCCTGTGATGTCTGAATTTTGTGTGGACTAACACACAATAATATGTACACTAGCCAATACGCGTGACTTCTCGACTTCCGTCCCGATTTATACAGTGTGTCCGGGATCGAACTAGCGATAATTTAAGGGAGTGTTCTATGGCTCATCAAAAATAACACAGCCAAAAATGCCTGAAACTAAAAAAACATTGCCCAAAAAAAATTCAAACTTGAAGTTATTGGAGGGGGTGAGGCCGGCCCCCCTTTATAGGAAATTTGTTGCTTGTAATGAGCCATAGAACACTCCCTTAAATTATCGCTAGTTCGATCCCGGACACACTGTATAAGGGCGAAGCCGCTAGGAACAGCTAGGATATTGTAATATTTATATGGTCCAAAATCCAAATACAGAGTTACTTGCGACTTATATTGTCGTGTCCAAAGATCCAGCTAAGTATCAGTCCAAAGAACTAACTTTAAACGTTTTTTATCAACCCCCTAATCTTGCTAAAGAGGATTTTTTAGATAAGTTAAGGGCGATGGGTACCATCCGGGCGCGAAAATTCAAATTTTATTTAGTTTTTCGCTCATAGTGGGCTAATTATACATCGAAGGCTTATGACAATGTGTTTTGCGGGCACAACGTTTATGCATCTACATGTTTTTAACAACAACTCTGCTCAACATTACTCATTTACTTCATATTGGTTCCCGATAGCTCGAAATCTGGGAACCTGCAAAAAATTATCTTTCGGGAACCAATATGAGATGAGTGGGAACTTTCGAGCAAAGTTTCTATTAAAAACGTGTAGATGCATAAGAAGTAGGCCCGCAAAATGCATTGCCATAAATCTACAATGTGTAGTTTGTCTAATATTTGCGAAAAACTATATAAAATTTGAATTTCGCGGGCTGGTAGGGCCGCAACGCCTTAACAAGTTAAGTTATTAAAATAACCTCCACGTCCGACGTTAATGAGGATGGCGTTCTTCTTCATCTGTGCGAGGGTGGTGCTGTTGATCATGTGGCGCGTCTCGTCCGTCAGCGGCACCGCCAGCACCACGAAGTCACTCTGGTTCAGCAGCTTGTCCATTGTTGTGAACTCCGCGTTGAGGGCTTTAGCTGGGAAAGTGAAATATCGACTGAATCACTAGGTAATGCCCGTTTGCACTAACATTTTAGGTGACACCTAAGCCCTTAGGTGACAGTTGTTGTATGTGAAAACTGTCTCTTAGGGCTTAGGTGTCACTTAAAATGTTAGTGCAAACGGGCATATTACTCTTTTGTTTTAGGTAATTATTTTGTGGAAAAGATGCAGTGATTTGCATTGAAATGACCTGAATAGTCAATAGCCTCAGATCTACGATTTTTTCGAACCGGGCAGAGACTTGATAGTGGTTCTATGGCATTTTTTTTCCTACAAGCGTTGGCTTGTACGAGCTAGATTCGCTAGATTCCAGGTCGCCTAATGTCCCCAAATATCACTCATTGTGCTAACTCATGTCGCCGGATTTTCAAACCAAATAATATTTCCGCCAATAATATTTCGCAACCACTGCTTCAAGTTAGAATATCCGAAACTGTGGTCTGGCGTCTACCTATCCTGCCAAACTGCGAGGAGTCTTACTACTTGGGTACAGCCGAGAATAGGTACCTTGAGTACCTACGAGTACCTACGTTAAATGGGGAGCAATGAAATGAATTAGGAAAGTAGCCAGAAAATTTCAAGAGAGGAAAACTACGTCCAAAAATGTTTACAGAGCATTGTCAGACTGATTACTTTTATAGCTTAGCGATTTTTTCTTCAAACTCACCTTCCGGTTTTTCTCTATGTCCAGTATAAAGGAACTTGCCGACCTCGAAGCCGGACAATTTCTTGACGGTAGCTTGTCCGATGCCACCGAGGCCAATAATACCAACTGTACTGCCTCGAATGTCCTGCCCCAGCACCTTGGTGAAACCTATCGCCCAGTCCCCACTGTTAGAACAAAAAACAATGTAAATTACACTAAAAATATTTTAGCAGTAAATTTTTACGACGGCAACGCATTTGCAATTTCCCTGGTGCTGCAAATGTCCATGGGCGGTATTTACTTAGCATTAGGTTGGGTTAGGTAACCCTTCTGCTCGTTTGCTTGCGTTCATATTAAAAAAATTACAATCTACACGATACCATAAGCCTATATTAGGTATGTCTTTTTAGCATACAAATCGCGAAAAACCACAAAAAAAAAAATGAATTTCGTGGGCACACTCGCCGCATGCCATGTATATGGGAATATAGACAGACTATATATTAATCAATTATAGAGTTGAAAGAAGAAAGAAAGAAAAATATGTTTATTTCCAAACATTATGCCACACATAAAACAAAGTACCTACTATAACGTTGTCTAAAACTTCCACCACCTGGGCAACAAATACTACTGTTGCCCAAGTGACGGAAGCACCAGACACCGCCTGTTATGTGTGGCACAACCCAGAAATGAGCCCCAACTCAGCATAGTGCTGCGCGCCCCATGCAAGCATGAGAGCACACGGCGCTGATTTTCAGTTGGAGCCCTTGACAGTTCAGTAAGTATGTTATTTACCTTCTCACTTGTTCCAAGTTCTCAGTGAACCGCCTTGCAGTGCCAATCATCAACGCAACTGCGATTTCAGCGACGGCTGAGCTCAGCACGTTGGGGGTGTTCGTCAGTTTGATGCCTCGCGCCTTGAGCTCGGGGACATTGGCGTGGTTGTAGCCTGCTGATACGGCGCTCACGATTTTCAGTTGGGGACCTTACAATGAATATAATCATTAATCATCTAACTGAATAATGTGATAGATACAGTAAGGGATTGATCCCTGATCGTAGCCTGCTGATACGGCGCTCACGATTTTCAGTTGGGTACCTTACAATGAATATAATCATTAATCATCTAACTGAATAATATGTGATATACAGTAAGGGCTTGATCCCTGAAGATTGAAGGGGAGAAATCCCTCATGAGATAGGTACACGGCCTCCTGTGAAAGGCAGGTGTTATATGGGATTTTTACCCACTAAGCCCTTTGATGGCCCACCCATCTGCGCATTTTGAGAGCCCCGGTTATCTTTGGGAACACACCGGTGCCCCTCAAGCGCAACACCCATAGGGCTTGTCTGTTCCTTCGTCAGGACTATGTAACGGGTGACTTTGGGCGGCGGAGGTAGCCGCCTACCCGGTGTCTCCTTCTGATTCCCTACTGGATAAGAAAAACGCATTCATCGTTAGCGAATTCTTCCCCCTGATTAGCTGGCATAAATCAGGGAACCAATCAGCGGGCAGAATTAGTAAACGATTACTATGACGATAAATACGTTTTTCTTACACAATCTAGAAGCTGATTTAGTGAAGATGCAGCCGAAGATGTTATCGTAATCCGTATGTCATCTAAAATCTGTGATGTTATCGTACTTGGATAATGGTTTCTACACAGCATCGCACCAGAACACTAACACACTTGGAGGTGTATCTTTGCTGGTAGGGTGGTAAACTACCCACGATCCACCACACCAGACCTGAGCTGCAGTGCTATTCTACAAAATGTCCATCTCTGAACAGACAGCTGCCAAGCCGAAGATGGTATGCAAAATTGTACTCTATTACAGCTGATGCAGAGATGCAGAGATGTACGCTCGTCGCTGTTTTAAGTATTTTTGCAGATTAGCATGTGGTAAATTATAAAATTCCAAAGTGGCTTGTGTCGGGAATCGAACCTGCCAACTCCTTCTCGTAGCCACATATCTGTATGGCTACGGGTTTTGAAAATAGAATTCGTGCGACGGCATAGCGCTTATCGTTATCAATATAGGTATTGCATATTGAAGTCTTAAGCACTGATAACATTCATTATCATTTATCGCTGTCATTGTTGTTACCGACCGCATTAGACCAGTTATTTGATTACCTAGTTGGTAAATAGAAATAGATTAGTAATGTGAATTGTGATCATTAGACCAGTTCAGTACATAATATTTTAATTATAATTCGTCCATAATATTGAAAACTCAGAGTAGGTAACATTAGTTCTCTGAGATTGTAAACCATTGAAAAATTGAAATTGAACAACCGTTAGAACACACGTAACCGCAAGGAGCCAATGTCTCCACGGGTGTACCAAAGGTTCCAGTTTGTCACTAAGATTGGGGTCGTCAACAAGTCGAACAGCCCGCTTTTATGTCGGGTCAAATGAAAGAACTTACTTAGTGATCTTTTATTAAAAATTGGTGAAAACGAAAATCTTTATTTTTCACATAGGCTTAGATGGAAAATTCAAAACTCTACCGCCAGGTTCAGAGAGCAGGTTTGCACCGAGAAGAACTGGCAAGAAACTCGGTACTTGCTCTTTTCAAAAATGTCTCAATATACAATTTTTAGTACACAGTATGACACAATATTTTTAAGGTATCTCGTGAGGAGATGGAAGCATATCACTATTGTCCCAAGAATCCTTGTTATAATTTAAAAATTCTTCAATGGTGTACCTAGTACTAGTAATAGTAACCTGGTTTATTAGATGTTTTTCGACAGTATCTTTAAACCGATGCAAAGATAAGTGACTCTACGATTTCGTATTGTGAAGTCAACATGTCCTGAGGATGTCCCGGTGTCGGGACGAAACGTGCGTCGAAGAAAGTGATAGAAAATTGTTTGTGGTGTTTCATGTGGGTGGTGTTCCTGCATATTGTACCATACAGAATCCTTTCAAGTAGCGGATAATAGTAAAACAAATTAATCTGTCCTGCTAATTATGGATTTCCGCAAAATAACGCTTGATTCCATTCAAAATGTAAGTCCAAGACCTGTAACTACCTGCTCTATCCAGTAACTCCTTGGTGATGGGATGGTGCGAGCACCACACGAGCGCGGAGCAGCCCGGGACGAGGTTCAGCAGCTCCTGCGACCTGTAACTACCTGCTCTGTCCAGTAACTCCTTGGTGATGGGATGGTGCGAGCACCACACGAGCGCGGAGCAGCCCGGTATGAGGTTCAGCAGCTCCTGACCTGTAACTACCTGCTCTGTTAAGTAACTCCTTGGTGATGGGATGGTGCGAGCACCACACGAGCGCGGAGCAGCCCGGGACGAGGTTCAGCAGCTCCTGACCTGTAACTACCTGCTCTGTCCAGTAACTCCTTGGTGATGGGATGGTGCGAGCACCACACGAGCGCGGAGCAGCCCGGTATGAGGTTCAGCAGCTCCTGACCTGTAACTACCTGCTCTGTTAAGTAACTCCTTGGTGATGGGATGGTGCGAGCACCACACGAGCGCGGAGCAGCCCGGGACGAGGTTCAGCAGCTCCTGACCTGTAACTACCTGCTCTGTTAAGTAACTCCTTGGTGATGGGATGGTGCGAGCACCACACGAGCGCGGAGCAGCCCGGGACGAGGTTCAGCAGCTCCTGACCTGTAACTACCTGCTCTGTTAAGTAACTCCTTGGTGATGGGATGGTGCGAGCACCACACGAGCGCGGAGCAGCCCGGGACGAGGTTCAGCAGCTCCTGACCTGTAACTACCTGCTCTGTTAAGTAACTCCTTGGTGATGGGATGGTGCGAGCACCACACGAGCGCGGAGCAGCCCGGGACGAGGTTCAGCAGCTCCTGACCTGTAACTACCTGCTCTGTCCAGTAACTCCTTGGTGATGGGATGGTGCGAGCACCACACGAGCGCGGAGCAGCCCGGTATGAGGTTCAGCAGCTCCTGACCTGTAACTACCTGCTCTGTTAAGTAACTCCTTGGTGATGGGATGGTGCGAGCACCACACGAGCGCGGAGCAGCCCGGGACGAGGTTCAGCAGCTCCTGACCTGTAACTACCTGCTCTGTCCAGTAACTCCTTGGTGATGGGATGGTGCGAGCACCATACGAGCGCGGAGCAGCCCGGGATAAGGTTCAACAGCTCCTGCTGGCCCTCGTTCGCGCCCTCCGCCCCGAAGTGCAGGTACCGGCTTTGGAGCACTGTGAAACTGTTACAAAGATGATGGATACTAATAAATAGTGGACAATATCACATACATTGCTCCGATGACCGATCCCTTAGTAAGTAGCTTGCTCTTGTGTTAAGGAAATCAGAAACAACGAAGGTACCACAACATCCAGACCCGAGACAATACTTACTATCCGAGACAATGTAGAAAACTTATTTTTTCTACATTGGCCCGACCGGGGATCGAACCCGAAACCTCAGAGATGACGGCGCCTTGAAAACCGGCACGCTAACCATTCAACCACGGAGGTCGTCAAACTCACGGATGTTTTAGAGAAAAAGTAAAAACGCTCATTGATTGCTATGAAATTTCCGAATATTGTTTATAAGTAGCCTTTTAGATGCCTTGTCGTCTATGGTAAGGTCACGGGGGAACCAAATATCAATCTCCGAAAAATTCCTCCGTGGCCTAATATAACCAATTTAATACTTTCAATGTAATATTGGCCTCATAAGACGGCTGGGTGTCACTCAGCTAGCGATGGAGAGAGCTATATGCACGGAGTAACCTCACGCGATCGAATTAGAAACGAGGAGATCCGCAAAAAAGAACCAAAGTGACCGACATAGCTCAACGTGTCGCAACTCGCAAAACTGAAGTGGCTATGCCGCCCATTGGCACATAGCTCGTAGGACCGATGGATATTGGGGACCCAAAGTGCTGAAAAGGCCGCCACGCACCGGGAATCATATGGCGGTCATATCAGGAGGTTTATGTCCAGCAGTGGACGTCCGTCGGCTAAAACGACGACGATGATGATTGTGATATTTTCCTATACCTATTGGAACTCTATAGTCAGATTTTAGCAAAAGCAGATCAAGTTATCAAGTAAGTCTTAGCCTTTATTTAGGCTATCTTGCTTGAGTACCTACTTATGACTGTTCTCAACTTCTCATATTGTTTCAAGGTGACTTTTACAAAAAACCGTTACTAATATAGCGATTCAGCTTCACTGGTAAGTAGGTAATGCTCATTATCTTGAGTTTTGTCGTAAATAAGTATCTACTTGCATAATACTTTTTATCTCGTATTTCAAACCCGAAAATACTAAGTTATAAGTTATACATGTAGATAGGTAGGTACGTATAATATGTAGGTACTAGTCGACACAATGTTAAGCCGGAACCAGACTTCGTTATTTGTTATTCGTTATGCGGCTACGCTGTATTTGCCCAAATATGTGTTTATGTGAGCAAACAACGAACATGCTATCCACACTAATTGGTGCTATGTGCCAAATATTGCCAATACGTGTCCTTTGAAGTGTGCTAAAAACCGACAAGAGGACGGATACGCATATTTGCTATTCGCGCTTATGCGTTATTGGTGCAAATAAAGCAAATACAGACGAATTAACCGCCCACACTTGGTCGTATGCGGCCGAATAAGGCGAATAACAAAATATAACGAAGTGTGGTGCCGCCATTAGATATTAATAATCAAATAAATCAACATAATATTGTAGAGTTCAGAGCGGTCATGATTAGCCCGATAGTTTAGCTGGTCCAAATCTGTCGATGGTAAGTCTACATACCTACAGTCCGACAAGGCTCTCTTGGCACTTGAAGGAGGGCGCTGTTGCAAAACAAAGGCAGCCATATAATAAAATCTTCTCAATTTTACTTCAATTTTAGTTTAAAATAGTGAATAGTAAGCAAAAAAAACATAACATACAATAGTGATATACTGACAGAGGGAACTATCAAACAGTAGCACAAGATAGCGGCGTTAGTTCAGACTTTGGCCACGCGCCAAAATAGCCTTGTCGCACTGTACCTATTTGATTCACGCCTACGGCCTACCTACCGTTGGTAAGGCACGGCATATCCTATCTCTTGTATATATATTTCTATATAATCGGGATCTCGGAAACGGCTCGAACGATTTTCATGAAATTTCGTATACTGGGGGTTTTGGGGACGATAAATCGATCTAGCTAGGATTCATTTTTAGAAACTATCCTATACCTTTAAACGAGCAATTCTTGTATATATATTTCTATATAATCGGGATCTCGGAAACGGCTCGAACGATTTTCATGAAATTTCGTATACTGGGGGTTTTGGGGACGATAAATCGATCTAGCTAGGATTCATTTTTAGAAAATGTCGAATTTACCAAAAGAAATAAAAAATATGACTACTGCTGCCCTCTATTGGCCACCGAGCGAAGCTCACCCAGATATTATTATTATAATGTTTGAGAAAAGCTTTTGCGATTTCTGACCTCAGTTAGTTCTACAAAGGTTTGTTACCTACTTGTTTGCTCGTATACATATAAGAAACAGAATGGATTAGTTTTTTTTTCAAAATTATATGTAGGTAGGTACAATCTACTATCTTCATATTTCGTTTTAAATATGTATAATACCAATATAATGCTGATGCATATAATCTTTTAAAGGTGGTTGAAGGCACCCGCCAAATTCAAGTAAGTACCTACATAGTAACCTATAAATAAGTATTTCGCAGTTAGTAAGTAGACTATAGGTAATTGTAAAGCTACCTAGATTTATTTTACGTTAATAATAGTCGCGTATAGTAACAGTAGTAGGTATACATAAGAGTATTTTTAAAGTTAAATGGTAATAACATAAAAAAACCCGGCTGAGTTTGTTGTGGGCTTCTTCTCAGCGGCAGGGTGCGTTTGCGAACCCTCGTAAACTTAGTTTTAAGTCGACTTGTAGGTGTCACCATTCATACCTATGCAACAAATGTCATACCGACTTGTTACAATTTTTTTATTATATAATTGCTGTTCAAAATGTTTACTCGCATTTTCTAAGCTTTTTAAAATGAAAAAATAATGAGTTCATAACCAATACGCATCATTTTTTAATAAAAAATCATTGCTATTAAAAATAGTTAGGCGCATTTTGTTGAAAGTTGTTATGCTGATATTATGTCTCTCGCATGTATTCAGATTAAACGATTGTAAAGACATAAAACTGTTTGTCGATGGCCATGAATATTTTTTTTCCAGGGCACAGCACCATACAAGTTTCGGCCATGTCCTTTACATAAATTATAAGTATTAAGCAATTCGAGGTAAATTGGGTTTTATGAACCAAACACGATCGTGGAATTTTATTACTGCCATAAAACTGCGAGTAATATTAGTTTAATAATGTGAAAAACTTAATAAAATATAAAATTGAATTTGGCGCGCTACCTGAGAACACCGCCATTACTGTTTTAAAAATCCAGATTCTAGAGCCACGGAGTAGGTACATATGCCACGCCTTAAGGAACTCATAAAAAGTAAAAGAAAATACTCACTGTTCCTTCAGAACTTCCAAACCGCTCTCGGGAAAGTCGTTGGTCGACACCAAAACCTTCAGATTCTTCGTCATTGTAGTCGACGCGTCACTACTAGCCGATAAAACACTCGCTACTAACACTAGCAGCAAAGACAACATTTTATTGTATTATCTGTTATCTAACAAAGATAACCATCTATTGATATATCAAAACTCTATTGTTTTATGGAAACGTGAATCTGTGCGTTCATTATCAAGGTTACGTATAAAGTGGTAAGTATAGTAGCCGGTAGGTGGAGATTGTTTCTAAATAAAGATTTCTCAATGCGATTGCGCGGTGAAGGCAAACATGTAATGTGTAGGTACCTATTCTACTACGTCTATAACTGTCCCCAAGTACAGTACAGTGTGTTGTGTAATCAGCTATGTTTATATTATAACGTCATCTCAATCATTGTTTAATTGGTCAAACAAATTAATGTAACATTTCCTAATAAACCATGTTGTGACAACGTGGTTAATGGCTATAGCCAAACGGATGGATGGTGCAAAGACAAAAACTATTCGAAAAGTAGGTTGGTAGCACTGACTGTTACGATGTTATGCTGTACACACACTGGATGACTTTTTTTTATTATTAATAGATAAGGTAGAAAAAGTCATTGAACAAAATTACAGAATATTTTAGGGACGTCATATTTATTACAGCAAGCATTCGATTTTTATTTATACTATAATTTTATTTTAAGAGTTTGATTTAACTTTAAGTAGATTTATGTCTACAGTGGCAAATATCAGATGACAGGATTTAACATAGGTTTTCCTTCTAGGGCCAAGAGTATGTTGTTAGCTGCTATACACGCCATTGCGTTTCTGGTTTCCACCGTGGCACTGCCCAGGTGGGGGATTATAACTGAAACCAAAATAACAAAAATCAAAACCTTCGCTTCTATAAAAAATATATATATATATATATATATTTTTATTAGTGGGTATTCTAACTAATAAAATATTTTTTATTAGTAGGTATTCTAACTCAAAAATAATCTTAAGGTAAAGTTTGAATTTGAATATTAGAAAACGACATAAGTTTTGTGAGTAACATTGCAGTATTTCTTCAGAATGATCTTAATTTAATTTGTGTGTTTAATGTTTTTTTTTATAATGAGTACTTCTGATATTTAGATAATAATAGGGAAGAAAATGACACTTACAACAATTTGGTAATGATACAAGCGGATCGTCTTTAGGCAAAGGTTCCGGCGTGGTGACATCGAGACCAGCAGCAAAAATCTGTCCATCTTTCAAAGCATCATAAAGTGCCTTGTGATCGATCAACCCTGGAAAATGTAACTTTTAAATAGGACATGTAGCTGCTAAGCCAAACTATATATCCTGAATTTGTCATTATCAGTTGTCCGAATTGCCTCTTTAAGGACTGAACGCATGAGTAAATACTCACCACCTCTACCAATATTGACGAGAACAGCAGTGTTCTTCATCATAGCCAAAGTCTCAGCGTTGATCAAATGCTGCGTTTCTTTTACCAGTGGACAGGATAGAATTACGAAGTCACTCTCTTTTAGTAGCTGTTCCAAAGGCACACGCTCTGCTTTTAAAGCTTTTGCTGTAAAAATAAGGTTCTAAAGATAAAAGATAAGAATAAGCTTTGCTATTAGTGACTTAGTAAATAGTGAGTCAGAGTGAGTGATTGAACTGGTTCTGAATCTTTGGTCTAGCTAGATAAGAAGATTTATTCTCAGTTAGTAAAATATTCGCACAGTATCGTAAAAAATCCTTCTTGGTTGACGGAACGGACGGGCGTTCTAATATTACATACTATTACAGACTATAGCGATGTGTTCCTTCTTATTATACTGTCTAATCCTTTCTAAGCTCTCCCAGCTTCATAATATGCACTGATTATTAAATAAAATAAAATATTGGTTATAACCATTACATAATAACTATAAGGGTTAGATATCGCTTTATACCTTCAGGTTTATCACTACGTCCACTGTAGATGAATCTGGCCACGTCGAACCCCTTCAGTCTCCTGACAATGGCCTGCCCAACACCCCCAAGACCAACGATGCCCACTGTACTCCTGGCTATATCCTGTCCAAGGCTCCATTGCACGCCAAACTTCCACTCTCCACTGAATTATATACATTTTTTTTATTTTTTTTTCGTGAAATACTATTAACGTAGATAGGTACCTAAGTACTTGTCATTCTTTACCTTTCCAATTCCCTAATACCTTCTTTGAATCTTCTCGCAGCGCTAATAAGAAGTCCCACAGCGATGTCAGCGACTGCATCATCCAGTACATTGAGCGTGTTCCCTAAAGGGAGACCGCGTTTCGCTAGTTCATGCGTATCAATGTGGTCTACCCCAGACGCCATAGTAGTTATAGCTTTGAGCCTGGGCCCTGACAAAGGAACACATTTTTATTTAATAACTTTAATAGGTTATGGCTAATCGGAAGCAGAGATTATATTTTATATTAAAATTATTTTTATGAAATCAAGTATTAATTCACCAGCCAAGTCCAATATTTCTCCTGTGAGTCGATGTTTCGTATTCCATATTAGCGCATCGAAGCCGGCCGTAATTTGTTTTTTTATTTCTGGCAAGCATTCAGGCTCACTGTCTGAATATTGAATTACAGAAGGTTCTAATCTGTAATTAACAAAAAACAGATTATTTTACAAAAAAAAATAGGTGATTCTCAAAACCTCCTAGTATTCTTTGATCTTTCCTTCGTACCTTCAAGTTTTGGCATGATTAATGATTATTATTGAGTAATTAATATTGTAAATCGAAAGAAATATAATCTCTAGTGTGCGCATAACTTTATAGTCTATGGTTTTACTGAGTTAGTTGTTGCCTGTGGTTGTTGCTATCTCTTTTCATTCACCTTCTCTTTGGTTCGCTTTTTGGCTTTATCATCGCTCTATAATTTCTAGTTTGAAATTTTGAAGGTGTCTAATCATCTAATGTAGGTACTATATTTGTAAAGTCTAGCTTTACAAATATACATAGACATAAGACACCTGTTGTGTATAGGTACCAAAACTTCAAAATATTGTAAAAAATAAAATAAACTCTAAATTGGGTAGGTAGTAGGTAGGTACACTATTAAAGAAAATAAAAATATATTAGGTTATTAATTCTTATCCAACAAAAACACTTACTTGGTTCTTAGTAACTTTAATCCTGCCTCGGGATATGTCTTATTTACAACCAAAACTCGCTTCATAGCCATATTTTAATTATCTTCCTTCAAATTATTAATTTTACTATAAAAAGGACAACAGCCCGGCGCGGCGTTTGCGTGACAAAATAATTTGTGAATAATATAACCTGACTGATCGTTGATGCTGCGCTGCTCGTTAGCAGAAGTCGTATATCTCTATGTTATCATGTACCTATGTTAGGTATCTAATCATCATCTATAAATAAGGCTGTGTAAATTGTAAATTATGAAAGTCAAAATATTGTATGAATATTCGTAAGCATTTTAAAAATTATCCCCGCCATCTAGTGTCGAGTAGAAAAGTCCTCCAAATTACAAACACGAAGAAGGAAGCTCTCGAAACTAGATGGCAGAACTCGTTACATTGAAAGCAAAGTGAAAATAGTACAAACCACAAACCATAGAGTATATTGAATATATAACAAACTTTTTGGCCCGTGACGTGAGGATGTGTGTCACTGTTTTGATAATGGTGATTTTTCGCGCATCACTTTTTTTGTAGTTTAGGCGTTTATTATGATATTTCTCTCCGATTGCCTCAAACTGATCGCGTGACGTTCCGACGTCTCGTTTCGCTCACGCTGCAGGTCAAACCATAGAGTATTTATTTATTATTTATTTATTTATTTATTTATTTATTTAAATGATACACCAACGGTCACTGTATAATCATTAATAAGAAATACAATATTTGTGTCAAGTGCGAGTACCGTAACCTTTACAGGTGTACACAGCATTACATAACAAGTTTGTATTTTGAATATAGACTAACTTGATCGCAGCGGAATTCATCCAACGGTTTCGCTACTCTTATTTCGCAGCGGAGGTGTGCTACCGCCCTCAATAGGTATTAACTAAATATGATAGGGACCACCGCTAAGGACCACCTGGGGATACCCATAAGCACACATTAGGCACATAAAAGTTACTAACCGAACTTGGAACCTCCAGTTGAAAGGCCATGGCGACGCTGATTCTGTCACTTGTTTTTTTTTTTCTGATGTTCGAATGTAATTTATGACTAGGAAGTTGGGAACTAGGAACAAATCGTACGGCGGTATCGACCGCGACTGCAGGCGCCGACACGGCGGCGGTCATACTCCAGTCTCCACTCTTCCAGTTCAGCTAACACATTTATGGCTTGCAAAAGTTTTATAATGTGCAGGTAACTACTATATACCTACCACGATAAATTAATGACGATTTTAGATGATAGATCGGCGAACTAATTGCGCAGGTCGTGGTTACGGCGAGATTGAATACCTAGTACCTACCTATCGGCATCTAAAATCGATATTTTATTTTCCTAGAACATTTTGGTTTTGATTCATGAGAAAGCTTGAAACCACCTTTGGTAATTCTTCTTTTTCATGTTATTGATACCAAATTCGGTAGGCGTGTAAATTGAGCAAGCGCTCGTAAGTTGGGAGCATGTAACACGAGGGCGCTGTGAGGAATTTCCGTTTCCGCGCCCCACCTGTCCGCAGCAAGGTGGTTTCGCACGCGCCACCACAAGGTATGTTCCACTGCGGTCTGTACTTCGTAGTTAGGACCGTATTTCTTTAGAACTGATGATATTGTCTGCCAACTCTGCGCTTTCCCGTGCGGGGTCGGGGGTCGTCATTCCAGCACTTTGGGTCCCCAACGTCAGTCGGTCCTACGAGCTAAGTGCCCCACCCATTGCCAGTTCAGCTTCGCGATACGTTGAGTTATGTCGTTGACTCTGGTTCGTCTACGGATCTCCTCATTTCTGATTTGATTAGAGAAACTCCGAGCATATCTAGAGTATCTCTCTCCAATTTCCACCGTCTGCTGAGTGACTCTGAACCTCTGCCCAGATGGACTGTCGAAATGAAAATAGTCGCGGGAAGACGCTTGATACAAGTAAGACCTAAGTACATAGGACCGTGCGGGCTGGAAATCATTGCAGGAGGCCTTTGTCTAGCAGTGGACGTGCGTCAGCTGAAACCATCGAGAGTGTAACATTTATATCGATGGCTGAAACCTACGAACGAAGGAAGATAGGTATTCATCTTTATTTTGTATTCTATTCTGTAGGTACATAGGTAGTGTACGGCCAATGCTATCGATATTTTATTTGATACCTCAATCTCCAAATGTAGATTATTTTCTTGGATTGCACGCATAGAACCTACCTATACCTATACGTGATAATACGACTACAGAGTCAATGAGTGATCGACTATAGGTATATGTGAAGGTGGGAATTACGAGTAGATAGGTAGATAGATAGATAGATAGATAAACTGTTTATTGCACACCACAGAATAAAAATATAAAAAGAAAGAAATTAATTAAATACAAACAAACTTAGGAAACAATTTGGCGGCCTTATCGCTATATAGCGATTTCTACCAGGCAACCAATAACGTGAAGGCATATTTGAAACTGGATACGCGGTTGGTGGTGCCAGAATAAATAAATACAATAAACTGCTTTCAACTAGTAATTTTGTAGGTAAATACATATAGGTAAGTACATATAGGAAAATATAGTGAAATTCTACAGTTTAGGCACGTACAAATATTGTATTGTTATCATAAAATCTTATTTGGTTTATTGACCTAGTGACCGTGGTTCATAGCGGAACATACCTTGTCGGCATTTTGCGACCCCTAACCTAGCCACCTGTAGCTATACTAAAAAGTTTAACCACCATTTATTTATATCAAGAGGTAGAGACGTCGACATTTGGTTGTTTGTAACTTTGTGTACGATAATTTATGCAGTACTTACCTATTGTGCAATAAAAAAAAACATAAAAATGGCTTTTCTCAAAATTCAAAACTATACCGCCAGGGTTGGCAAGCAGGTTGGCACGGAGAAAAACTGGAAAGATACTCGGAACTTGCTCTTTTCTCACATAGCTTGAAAGTAAATGCACCCACATTGAAGTCTTTGGATTTTTACGATATCTCGGGAAGACTCTTATAATAACCCTTATTTAGTACTTAAATGTTTTTTGACAGCTGTTTAAACTTTGAACAAAAATAAGTCCATTATTTAGATTTGCTTTGCTCATGTAGATTTTTTAAAAATTCCGCGTGAAAGCTGGAGTTTCCTGCAATACGCAAGTTCTGATCTTAATTCAATCTTAAAACATTTTATTCGTTCCCCGTGGAGAAATTGTCCATGGCCCATGCTAGCCAGAGGTTTCCATTCCAAGTAATTGTGGCATAAAGTAGCTACAACTACAAGGTATATCATGGAAAATTCACTACAAAATTATATTATCTAAATAGTTACTTTTACCCGAATTCAATAGGGGCAGTTTTAATAGGCGGCTATACACAAAGGAATAAACTTGTCAGTTGGTTAATACTAATGCATAAGTAACTTCTTACATCTATAAAAATAAACAGTGGTTAAAATTTTTGACATCAATAGATCAATAGCTAATAATTTAAACTAAGTAATAAATTCAAGAATTCCTGGTCCTCATGAGCCATCTGCGCGGATTGTTGACACATATTTGTGGGTGGAGGAGCGAAACAGATAAAAAATGACGAACGGCGCACAGAAGGCCGCACATGTGTGTTCCTTTGCCTCAAACGCAACAGAATGTGAACATGCTACAATTTAATATTTATTGTGGCACATTGTCTCGATACAATAAGTGATACGCCTGCGAGACGAAAAAGGACGTGCGCCTTCGAGCATATTATGTCGTTGCACGCTGGGGCATAAAAGGGGGAAACAGAACAGCGGAACGCACGGCAGACCTGCTGTTAAGCCCGCAAATGTGACAGAGAGCGCAACATGCGACATAATATTGCGTTGAATATAGAGTCATCATTGGTCACGAACCAAGTTCGCGCAATGTTTCCACCAACAATCAGAGTTATATTATATAGAGGCTACAAAGAATTATGGTTATCAGAGCGAGCCTAGTTGAAAAATAAACTGGAATAACGTATCACTAATTCACGAAGGTTTCAATAAAGAATTATTAAGTATTAATTAAATTATTTAGTATTAATTACAGGTTAACTCCGCACAATTACGTAAAAACCGAATGTTTATTATATTTGGGATTCGCCAATTTCTTTACCTACCTGTTAGTTTTTTTGATAACATTAAAAACATGCTGCCATGACTCCCCCTCTGCAACACAAGAATATTAATTTATCTGATACCATAATTAACTAATATTTTGACCCAGTGGTCCGGTATTTCCGAGGGAACGTCGGCCATTGCATTGCTTGGTGCCTTGGTTAGCCTTTCTTCTTTTCCCAATTGTATCGCTTTTGGAAGCACATTGTATCGAAAAGCCAATATTTCGAGGCATACGGTTGAAATTTGTTCAAACGATCCTTTTTTGCTACGAACTTGTTAACTGTAAATATTTCTCGTCGTTAACACTAACTTAATTTGTTGAAAAAGGCATTTCAAGCGTGATCTTTATTTTAATAGTGCTAAAGTTCATTTCAGAATAGGTTGTATCTAAGGGAAATTGTTAAATGTTTTCATAACCTATGACCTCTCCTCTATTTGTCTCTCTATTTATATGCCGAAATGTCAGCAGGGTTTTAGTTAATGATTTATTTAAACCTGCAAACTATTTATTTTGAGTCGATTAGGTATGAGGCAGCAGATGTTAAGAAAATGTTTAATTAGTTTTTGGCGTAAATAACTAAATATCTACTGACGAAATCAACGAGTCTTCCCGTAAAATTCAAAATTTTCTTGTTTTTTTTTGTATTTTTGCAAATTATATCTACGCTAATAAGACATCATAATTCGTAAGCAGAATTCGTAAGAATTATGGCAGTCAAATTGCGGGAATGACAGTATAGCTTTACATGTTTATGTCAAAAAATATCTGCCTAGAAAAGTCCATTCTAAGAAATTAGTTCGAGTGACTTGCAAATTTCGTACCTACTAATTTTTTAAACTGGACAATTTCTCGCAAAGATTTTTATTTAAACACGTAAGGGTGGGTCTACGCTAGGCGAATCGAGCACGAACCGAGCCGTTTCGGCTTCGTTCGTTGTAAGTCGTTCGATGCTTGTTGTAAGTCGGTCCCACACTAGACGAATTGTGTTTGGTTCGAGCTCGGTTCGTGTTCGATTCGCCTAGGATGATACTGGCATATCCGCAATTTTACGTTATCTCGTAAAACACACGGTTTAAATGATCACTTTTTGTAAAAAATAAGAACACACGCATACCTACTTGTTACTGTAACATCATACTTATTAAATACTTGTTATCGTTACATTGTTGTTATTTAAGTGCACAAGTAAATACTTATAAAAAAAAAACATTTTCCAGGGAACGGTTCCGAAATGGCCATTTATTGATATAATTAAGTTAATTGTTACGGGCACAATTAAGTGCGGTGTTTCGCAGAAGCTGAGCGGTTGAGACCAAGTTGGGCACAAGTATGGACCCACTCCGTTCTCGATTTGGGCACAAATCTCTGGCTCGAAATGTGTTCCGGCATAATGTGGATTTTGAAGATTTTTAAATAATAACGTGGCCTCTCTTTATAAAGAAAGAAGGGACAGCTACCTAACATTTAACTTTTAATCTGAATCTTGGAAATGGCTGCAACGATTTTCGTGAAAGTTAGTACCTATATAGGGAGGTTTAGGGGTTAAATCCATCTAGCTAGGATTCAATTTTAGAAAATGTCGTAAATTACAAAAAAATAAAGAATTTCCACCCACACCCGCCATTTTAAATAATTCAACTCACGAAGACGCGCCCCACTCCTTCTAAACATACGCATGAAACATAATATAATAAAGCGATTGTGAAAGAGTGGAGCGCATCTTCTTGAATTAAAATAGACATTTTGTGTGATTCCGTCGTTTACCTTTTTTTTTTTTTTTTATCGTGGGGAATCCTCATGGATACCCAGTCGCCCGGGGGAGCGGCTGGGTTATGCCGGACTCTTACCGGCTAAACCCCACGGTGTTTCCTCCTCGCACCGTATGACGGGAACACGGGAACGCTTGCGCAAACCTCCGCGAACCCGCCGGTGCCCGGCCGCTTGCGCAGCCCCTCCACGAGGTGGAGCATGGAGCTCCCCTCAAACAGCAAGGCCCGCCAGAAACACCTTAGCCGGCCTTACCTCCTCGGCGCCCATCCGTAAGGCGACGGACCCCCCCGGGACCGCCACCCAGGGGCCGTGGGCACGGGTAAGCCGATACCTGCGAAGCTTGCTCCTGCACTTCGCAGGCATCGACCTCCCATACCCCGCGGCGGATCTGATCTTTGGCTCCGCCGCAAACCACCAAACGGCCGCAGAGGACAGGGAGAACGGCAACGACACACCGACACTCCTCTTCCCCTGCGGCCCCGCCGCCGACGCATCTAACGGTGCGCCACCGTTTGGTCGCGGGAGATAGGGCGAGCGGCAACGACACACCGACACGCCTCTCCTCCCGCGACCCCTCCTGGCTGCAGGAGACAGAAAACTCTGTCCCCCGCACCCCTCTTGGACGCATCCAGAGCGGGCCCATCTCCAGGCCCACTCCGAGCGTCCCCTCCTGGATTCCTTTTGGCTTCACCGTGGGGCCCAACCACGGCTACTGAGCCCCCCCATCGCGACAAGATTGGAATCCATCGGGGGGGTTCCGTCGTTTACCTACATTATGCCGTTTAAGTTTTGAAGGCAAAATGTAAGTTCAAAAATGCTCGCTGTTTTATAATTTGTAGAAGGCATATAATAAGTACGAACATTGGTTGGTTGGTATGATAATGAACGTTGGTTGTTAGATTGAAATAGTCAAAGATTTAAATCGCTAGATGGGCCCTAAGCCTACATTGCGCACATCAAAAACATCGACAAACATGTCGAGTGAGTGCTCTCAACATGCTATAGTTTCACTTGCGTCAAAGAGAGTGACAACGTGCAGTCACACAAGACAAAAACGTGGACGTTTTTGGAGGTTTAGGGCTCATCTAACGATTTAAATCTTTGGAAATAGTCATAGGACCGAACTACTTAGTCCCAACAGCATGTAGTCTTGTTTGTCCTACCCCTAGAGTGTATTTTTAAGCTGGAGGGAGTGCAGCCCCCGCCCGCTGTAGTAAACCCGGGGCGAGCCGGAGCGGCCGAGGCTGCAGACTGTAGAGGTGAGCGTGGATGCCTATGTGCCTAGGCAAGGGTGAAAAGGCTGAACTTCCCGCAGCGCCGGAGATGTTACCGATCCTAATTGGTCCCTATTTTAGAGCTGTCATAGATTTCTGTACTTATCATGCATCATGTAGGCAAAATGTATAATGACACGGCCTACGACATAATTACAAACAGCGAATATATATAAGACATTGAGGATCTCCAAAAACAAACAACAAATTGTTTCTCTGAAATAACAAAGTTTTGTTTTATTACAAGTTTTGTTTTATTTTACAATTATCTAGTTATTATCAAGTTACGACAATTACACTTCTATCTCACCTGAAATAACAAAGAAACGACATTTAAAGTTCACTATATCTCGAGTCCTCAATCACATTCTTTCTATGAGTTTTTATTACGATAAAAACGCACAAAACAATTTCAGCGTCCCTCGCCATTTTAAATCATCGACACAGATCACTAATCATAGGTACCTACGCGACAGACAGCTGATACGCGAAGCGCGGCAAATTCAAATGAATGAAATGTCACTCATTTCATTACATCTCCCCCCCTAAGAGCGAAAATTCTAAGCAATATATCTGTAAAATGTACTTATAAGTCATCTTCATATTCATTATCATCTCCTTCATCTTCTTCAGCCTCTGTTATGACAGGTTGCAATTTTGTTATATGAAATAATGTTGATTCTGTTTTTCTGTTTCCTGTATCAATCCTATAAATGGAATTCGATATTTTCTCTATTATCTTGAAAGGGCCTATTTTTAATTCGTCTAATTTCTTTCTATTCAGTCTATTTCCATTTTCTACATATACACTGTCTCCTACATTAAATTCTTGCATTTTTCTATTTCTATCAAATATTTTCTTGTTATACTCATGAGATTTTATTGTATTCTCTAATGCCAATCTTCTATCAGCAATCCACTTGTCTTCCTTTTCCATCGTTTTGAATTCATTTGGTAGAATACTGACATTTGTACCATCCAGTAAATATTTTGGTGCAAAACCTGTAACGGAGTGTTCTGTTTCATTATATTTTTGTATACATTCTCTTGCCAGTGTTGTCCATGTTCTCTTATTATTTTTCTCATTCATTTTACACCTTATTTTATTTACTATTGTTTGGTTTAATCTTTCATTCAAGCCGTTCGAGAATGGTGTATTCACGGCTGTAAAAATTAGTTTAATATTATTTTCCTGCAAAAATTGTTTAAATTCTCTTGAATTTATGCCCGGATATTTATCTGTCAGGATAATTCCAATCTCATCTGTCTCTAGTACTTTCTTTGTTAAATTTATAAAGTCACATGCATTCTGGGTTTTCGAAGTCGCAATAAATGCATATCTTGTGTAGTGATCTACTAAAAGGTGTAGATATTTCTTTGTAGACCTAGATCCTCCAAATCCACCAATAGTATCCATTGACATTATTTCAAATGGTTTGGTAGCTGGTCCCAGTTGTGACATTAATCCAATTTTTTTTTGACATCTTGATTTATTTTTTATGCATATTTCACATGTTTTACAAATATTTATGATATTTTTTGTTAGGTTTATAGCCGTATATATTGAACTTATTTTTTTCTGCAGTTGTCTGATCCCAATATGGCATAAATCTTCATGCACCTTTTTTATAAGTTTTTTACTAAATTCTTCTGAGAGGATAATCTTTTCCTGTTTCTTTATTTTTTTATAATAGATATTATTTTTTAGTATTAAATTTTGTTTCTTTTCTCGTATTGTTTCATTTTTCTCTTGGTCTTCAACTATATCTTTTATTTGTATTAAATTAACTATTCTCAATGTTTCCTCTCTGTTATCTTCTGGTTCTAATACAGGGTTTCGGCTCAAACAGTCTGCTTCTACATGTTCTTTACCAGGTATATATTTTACGGTAAAGTCATACTGAGATAGGTAGTATGTGAGATCACCCAATTCTTCATCTGTCCTGCATTTAATGTTCATGTTCTCTAGAGGTTTGTGATCTGAGTAAATGGTGAATTGTTTTCCGATGAGCCAGTGCTGCCAATATTTAACAGCTTCTTTCATAGCAAGACATTCTAAATATATAGCCTTTTTCCGTTTTTGATGTTCATTCAATTTTTTTGAGAAATATGCCACCGGTTTGTCTTTACCATCTAGTTGTGTCTGTTTTAATATTGCTCCAATGCCCTCCAAAGATGCATCGGTAAAGATTTTGATTGGTAAGTCTTTGTCGAATATTTCCAAGACCGGTTGCGAACATAAATATCTTTTTATCAGATTGAATGCTTCTTCACATTTCTCTGACCATACAAATTTCTCGTTTTTTCGTAATAAATTGTGTAATGGATCTAAGATAATTGCACTTCTTGGTATATAGTCATGGTAGAAGTTTATTTTTCCCAAAAATTGTCTGATGTTCTTTTGCGTCTTAGGAGTTGGAAAGTTCCTTATTGAAATCAAATTGTCTTTTAGTGGTCTTACTGAATTGTTCTGAATTATATGGCCGAGGTATTTTACCGAGTCTGAAGCAAAGGTACATTTCTTAAACTTCAGTCTAAAGCCTTCTTTAATTATTGCCTCTAATACATTTTTAATGTGCCTTATATGTTCTTCAAAGGTAGACGAATATATCAAAATATCATCAATATAGTTAACCGAGTATCCTGTGAGATTGTGTTTTCTTAGAATATTGCTTAAGATTCTCTGGAAAATTGCTGGTGATGTTTTCAAGCCAAAAGGGAGGCAGGTCCACTGGAAGTGGCCATCTTGTGTGACAAATCCTGTTTTACTTCTGTCTTCCACCCGTAATGGTATTGCCCAAAATGCTGAGTTTATATCTAATGTAGTAAAATACTTGCAATTTCTAGTTTTAATAATTAGATCATCTATCAAAGGAAATGGTTGAGCTTGTGGTATAACTATTTTGTTTAACTCTCTGAAATCTACACATAAACGGGATTTTCTATTTTCACCTTTTTTAAACGCCAATGTCACTGGAGCAGCGAAAGGACTGTATGATTCTTCTATTAAATTGTTCTTTAGTAACATCGATATTTGCTCTTCAATTTCTAATCTATCTTGTATTGTACATCTGTATGGTCTTTTACTACAATATTTATTTACTTGTAAATCTATGCGAGCTTCATAATCTTTAACTGAACCTATATCATACTTGTCCTTAGCAAATATTGTTTTATATTCCTTTATAATTTTCTCTATCTCAATTTTCTTTTGATTATCTAAATGGTCTGTCATACTTATAAATTCCTCTATTTCTATGTGTTCATTGAAATTTACTGTATATTTTTTTATATTATTATCTTCATTTCTGTTATCTTTAGACATCCTGTCTATTTTATTTGTTATTTTCTTTTGTTCTATCTGCAAGTTCTCATTTTGGGTTAATCTGAATTTCTTTATCATATCTAATCCGATTATGAAATCATCAAAATCTTCATTTTCTACTATGTATACATCTACCTCTTCTTCTAAATCAAATATTTTAATTTTTATTGTTATCAAGCCATCCATCTTCTTCACACCATTAACCGTTTTCATATATGCTATGTTCACATCATCTTTTTTTTCTTTTACTTTTATTAATCTTGAATTTATTATAGAAATCTGTGAGCCTGAATCATAAATACCACTCACTTCTAGTTTATTTTCTAATAAAAGCTTGATTTTGATTAATGGTGTGCTTACTAGTTTTTTTCTCAGTATTTATGTCTACTTCAATTATGGAGTTATTGTTTACATTTTTAGTTTTAAGAACTTTTTCAGGTTCATTTTTATTTTTCTTGAACCAACATGACTCCTCCGGATGATATCTAATTCCTTTGTCCAAAGACTCACAAGTCTTACATGACTTCTTCTCATAAGTTTTATTTTTATTATAAAATGTACTGCTCTTTATGTTAGTTGAGTTTTTCTTATACATCGTGCCTTCATATTTTCTTATCTCGTTGAACAAGTCAGTAGTGTTGTTGAGTTCATCCCTGTTTAACTTATTTAAGATAAATCCAGGTAAACCAGTTGCAATAAGATCTATCATTGTTTTGGAATCTATAGATTTGTTTATATCTAATAAAAGCCGTTCTTTTTTTATGGCATAATCAATTAACAGTCCTTCTTTATACCTAAATGCGAGAGCATATGTGACTATGTCCCATCCTTGGTTTTTAAAAGTTTCTAAAAACTTGTCTTTCCATTCACTCCATTCAGAATTTATTGTTAGTTTTATGATCATCGAGCTATACCAATCCAAACAAGGTTTATCTAAAAATAACCTCAAAATATCTATTTTTGTCTCATCTTTTGTTATATTAAAGCGCGCACACTCTTTTTCAAAAATTTCTATCCATTGCATCGCATTAGGATTTTTGCTTGTGAATTTTTCAATAATAAATTTTTCTGAGATATGTTTTAAGTTATGTTGACTTTCTTTCTTAGTTGTAGTTTCTATTAATTGTTCCAAGATTTGTTGCAAAGTGTCATTTTTGTCCTTTGCTTGTGTTGTGCTCACTTCATCTAAATATTGATCTAAAAATTGCATATTACCTTCCTCATCTACATATGTCTTCTTTAGATTTTCATCCAACTTTATCCATACTTTTCTACTCTGGTGTCTTTTTTTAATGCTATTTTTTACTTTTGTGAAAGTGTTCGTTTTAACAATATATGTATGATGACTCACCGGCTTCAGTTCCTCGGGTAAAACATAACATTTTCCTTCTTCAGTAGATATTGGAGGTTATAGCTAATACATTTGATTTGCCATCATTTGAGGCTATCATCGTAAACTCAAACTGAAGCCGGTCCATATTCTCTTAGTTCACAAAAATGTCGTTTTATAAGACATTGAGGATCTCCAAAAACAAACAACAAATTGTTTCTCTGAAATAACAAAGTTTTGTTTTATTACAAGTTTTGTTTTATTTTACAATTATCTAGTTATTATCAAGTTACGACAATTACACTTCTATCTCACCTGAAATAACAAAGAAACGACATTTAAAGTTCACTATATCTCGAGTCCTCAATCACATTCTTTCTATGAGTTTTTATTACGATAAAAACGCACAAAACAATTTCAGCGTCCCTCGCCATTTTAAATCATCGACACAGATCACTAATCATAGGTACCTACGCGACAGACAGCTGATACGCGAAGCGCGGCAAATTCAAATGAATGAAATGTCACTCATTTCATTACATATATAAACTGGCGGTGCCGTATGTAAAAGGAATCACATCAAAATTCCGGCGACAGATATTAGTAACATAGATATAGTTTTGTCTTATGCTCTTTGGTTAACAACAGCTGAGAACGGGACTCTGGAGAGTTTGGCCATAGTCCCTAATCCTATACACTTTACGCTCGATTAGCGGTTGATCTATGGCCACTTGTTAGTTGTTGTAGATCACACATTCATAGATCTTGTAGGTACGCACTATTACATCCTACATCCATACTCACGTGTTATTTCGATCTATTCCTATTGAGAACAACAAAAAACAACCATTAAACATCCATTACAGTGCGCACGCGTTTTATGATTGAAAATAAAGTAACAGCTGCGAGTCGAATAAAAGAAACACATATAAATCGATAGGACTCGAGTCTGGGTGGCTTGAGCATAGATACCCTAAAGGTACAGATACACATGACACGTATAGCAGCAAGAAAGCATACTAGTTTCGAGAAATTGCTACTAACTAGCATAATATGTACGAAGTGTAGTAATGAGCGTGCTTATTGGCAAGCAAATAATTTTAAGCATGCTCTTATAGCATGCTTTCTATGAACATGTGTGACTGTACCCTAACTGCCGCGTTTATTGGTATCTGAAGTTAGTGCAGGTTCCGCAGATGTATAAAGGGCGTTTAATAATGCGCCGGCGGTGATCCTGACTGGTGGTGTAAGGGATAAACGATTGGGTAAACTAGCGGTTTGTCAAATATTTGTTTTTAGTCTTAAATTTTCAATAGCTGACTTTTGCTTTATAAATTATTATTTTTCCCCAAGCAGCATAAAAATAGCTACCACCCTATTCCTTCAATCATGTAACAACAGCGAATTTTACAAAAAAAATGTTCACACATAATATGTACAACAACGTTGTCAGAAGCTTTCACCACCAGGGTATAAATGAAGACCGAAACAAATAATAAGAATGATTTAGTTCTAAAAATAATTATTTTATGATCTTATTATTGTCATTGTACGCACATAATGCTTTTACCTAATAGTATCATTTTATAGTACTACTATAAAATGATACTATTAGGTATACTATAAAACATAATACATAAGTATAAGGAACTTTCTGTTACCAAAATAATCTTAAAGCTTATAACTTGGACTGACAATAATATAGCCAATGTGCTACAACAATACACGAATTATTTTAATGCCTTTGTCATAATAACGAGAGATTTATGTAAATGCCAGCTTTCAAGCAAAGCTCTAGTGTTTATATTTAACTATGTCGTGACTTTGTTATGACATTGATGAGGCTAGGTTTTGTTCCGGTGAAGTGACTAAAGTAACTTCTACGTTACTTTAGTCACTTACCACGATATTCAGTTATATTTCTATTTTGCTAGCTATGCGATTATATTATAGCAACATTATGACTATGAGAGAATTTAAAAATAAAGTATTTTGTCATAAAGTAAATTATTGTAGGTTTTTATATAGTTAATGCAATGTTCCATAAAATGGTTGAAAAAGCCAGTGTGGAACTGTAAACGCATCCTGCTCGTACTCATTGCCGTATTCAAATCGCTCGCGCCCCCTCTTGAAAGGGTGAAAGAATATCCACAGCATTGATTTTCAAATCACTGCCGCTTGTCACTTTTAGTAAACAATACATGAAACGGAAAGCGACTTAGCGAGTTGCCATTTTGAATGAGATTCAAAAGTCAATTCTTAGTTCAATCACCAATCGACACACGACACCTTGCGTCCTCTCATGCGAGTGTTTAAATAACCGCTACTTGTCACTTGTAGAGGGCAGTAGAGAGACCACGGACATCGTTGCGAGCAGCCGCGACGAATGAGTTTCGCAGTTTGTCGCCAATCGACATTAAACACTCGTCATGCTCCAATGAGACTATGCAAATCGTTCTCGCCTGTCACTTGCAGCTCGCGGCACACTCTGTCCGCTCGTGGCGCGAGCGGTCGCGACGAGCCAATTTCACAGATTCGTCACCGATTAGCGCACGACACCCAGCGCGGCGCACGAGGATTGGTCGCTGGGACTTACGCTCGCAATTCCTTGACGGAAATGTGACTTGTAATTCTGTGGCGAAATTGGGTTCTTTGTGAATACTCGACCACCAGCGTCATCTATCTTGCTTTGTATACCTAGTGTGATTACCAATTTTTAGTGTCTGCCGTTGTCTGTTGTTCTTTAGATTGAGTTGTTGTTCATTAACAAAACTATTATTACTACTTAAAAATCTTTTCCTGTTGTGTGTGAACATTACTAAAATCCCCAAAATGACAACTCAACTAGTGTAATGTAATGTCCTGAAGTTATCGTCATGGACCAGTCAGCGATTGTTATCATTTTTAACTTGACTCAGTTTTTGGTTTTTTTTTTAAACCGTTTTGAGGTAAGTATTAACTTCTTCCGAGTTAGCACGATAGCATATTTGGCTGTCTGTTATACCATTTATTTATACCATCCATCACAAGCGACCTTGCAGTATTATTTTAAATTTATTCAAATGAAAAAAATACATGCTATATATATGCTAGATACTGTTAATTTCTAATTACATGCGAAAATGCGACCGGTTTGTTGCCGAGGAGACGCTCTTTTCACTATGAAACATTTTTGACAAAATATATGACAGAATAAATACTAGTACCACGGTGTAGTTTATTCGCAGGAGTCAATCTTCGCCGGAAACATTATAGAAATGTGAAATGGCGCCAGCGCGGTGCCGAGATCTCTGCAGTGGGCAAATGTACCCTCCTGTGTACACACATACTACAGTTACACATATAGGTACATCCAGACATACGTGTCTTTTATCGTCTAAGTATTCCACATGCGCTTTATAGAATAAGACCCATCCAACTAATATTATAAACGCGAAAGTTTGTAATAATGTGTGGATGTATGTTTGTTACTCTTTCACGAAAAAAATACTGAATGGATTTTGATGAAACTTTACAACAATATAGCTTACACATCAGAATAACATATAGGCTATTATTTATACAGATATAGTGTGAATTATCCAAAATATATAACGATAAGTGTCACGTAAATAGGAAAAAATTGCAATCTGCGACCTTTACTGACGTACGCCCCGAAAACCGTTGGAGTTACACGTATATAATGTATGATGGAAATGTTTATCTTAAATAGTTCTACAAAAAAGCCCGCGATAGCATATATCCAACTCTTATGTGTAAGCCATTATCGCCAAAATAGTGAACCCCGAGTGAGGCGTACCGGCGCGGCCGGGCGACTGCGGGCGGGACGGGGAAGAGGCATTTATGAGTGCGCAAAAAAAAATACTTAGGAGTACTACCATCATTATTACAATTTTCCATCACCATCATCATTTTTTGAAACCGCGGCGCGGAAATATAGCCTAAAGATAGATAGCTCTGATGACATATCATCCACTAAAAAGGATTTTTAGAGATCTCGAAATTCACGCGGGCGAAGCCGCGGGCAAAAGCTAGTATTAAATATTCGTATGCCGGCTTGTATATTCACTAGTCGAGGACCCACATTTTGTCTTTCACAAAATAAAGTATCTATGTCTGGGAGAGCTGAAATCTTTAAACCTAACAACTATATGCATCCTAGTTATTTTTTTTTAACTTATGGGCATTCTTTTTCAAATATTTTTTCACGTTTTCTTGACGTCGACATCCGCTTAGCTCCGATACCGGAGCATCATCAGGAGATGTTTGACAGTTTGTTGGTAAAAAAATAGTTTTTAGGAATAGACTGTTCACCTGATACAAGGGTTGGGACCGACTTTTAGCTTAAAAACTCTTATGTCATGATCATAATTTAATTTGAGGTGAACGTTAGTAGAGTATTACGTTAGTACCTGGGTAATTTAATTTCTGGAGGAATTTTATCCCTAATTTTTGACTTGTTCTTTTCAAAAGTTATAATTTTAATCAGGTTTTAAGCAGGTTGATACTACCACCACCAATTTAAAAGGACATTAACGTATAAATGCGACGTTATTGCAATATATTAAAGTGCACTTATCCTACTTTTTTTTGCCGTATAAGTTATTAACGAGGTAAATAAGTGCTTTATTCTCACGTGTCATCAGTGAACTGCCATAAATACTAGTGAAACTGGTTAAGTGAGAAGGCAAAACTTGTTTACAGGGTTCCGTCTTTCAGCCGTATAATTGTTTGCCAGATTTTCCCAATCTGGGATAAATATGTTTCCTAATAGTATGAGAATCATTTCGATGACCTACGTTTTCCGTCAAATGCTCCAATAGAATGTAAATAAAACGAACTATTTCTATTGATGCGTTCGGCACACCAAAGTAGCTTACTAACGTAACACACCTCTGGTGGACAAACACCTTTTTATCTATCTTTTTTTAAAGAAGAATTTTGCTAAGCTCTCTCAATGTTGGTTCCTTTGATGTAAACCAGGTAAGTATGTGTAAAGAAATCTTATTGACATTGTGGTTTTAAATATACTTATAATATGACTGTTTTATTAACTTCAACATAAGCCTAATTTGTTCCTCCTTGAAAAAAATCGCAGGAATATAATTTATGGTACTTTTGTTGTACACCTTGTAATTTTTTTTATTTTGAAAGTCTTGCGCTTGCATAGTCTATAGGATGGAGCGCGCTTGGATAGAAAATGCCTTTTCACTCTTATCTTGCAGGCAACCAGATTATACTTGGCTGGGAACACGGAAACTGGAAGGGTGTTCCACACTTTAGAGGTTCGTATCAGAAACGTGGAAGTAAAACGTTTCGTCCAAACTAAAATCGCTTTTTTTTTGCTATTTTTAACTGTACAGTAACGGAACCCTAAAACAGCACATCACTCACAGTCGTCTCCTTAAAAGAGTTATAAATTCAACAATTTTCGTGCATTAAAATGTACTAATTTGCAACAGAAAAAAAATATTTTTTATTCACAAATGCCGCCTTTCCACAGATAATAGTCCGGAGAAGTGACAAATTGTATCAGGAGGTTCAAATTAACACGGGGCCCGGTGCGCGGACACCTTTCCATAGTTTTGTTTCGTAAAAAACTGTTTTACTACTGCGGAATTAAATATTATACGTGTATATTATTCGACATCTGCAGCTTTTTGGGTTAGTCCCCCGCTGTCTGAATTTAATAAGTGGTATTTTGATTTCGATAATTCGAATACCAACAGCTGATGTAGTTGTGACTTATCTATTCCATTTCTAAGATTGCTTTCGATACGCTTATATAGAACAAAATTTCTATTTCAAATTCACGCTACAACTATTCATTAGTTGCGGCGTGAATTTGAAGAAGTATATTCCTTCCAAACTTTGGACCCCCGTTTCACCCCTTTAGGGGATGAGTTTTGGAAAATCCTTTGTTTGTGCACATCTAGATCTCATAAAGAACCTAGGTATTAGACCCTGCGGTTGGGCTATGCGTTGATATGAATGCCCCCCTCTTTCCTTGAGTTGCAACTTATTACTATGTAGATTTTGCAACAATTATTATTATTGGTGACTGACATATTATCTGGGATCCTTCTAGGATTTCAGAAACCTAATAAATGAAGCTAAGAATGCTAAGATGTGCAAAACTGCAACATTTGATCAACATTTGATCGAATCGAATTAACACGTGATTTAGATGTAGGTACCTACTTATAATAGATCATACATAAAACGGATTACATTTTGATGGCCGTTAATGATGATTATTAATATTAATAATAATTTATGTAGGTAATTAATAAGCACTATCTCGTAATCTACAAACTTTTTTTAAAGGCGTGGCTGGCGTAATAAAATAATAAAATTTCTTCGTACAGCTGTCGAACTATTTAAAGTAATTAAAATATCGATCAATAAATTTTATTAGCGATTAAAAATAATTTCACTTTTACCTTGAAATATCTTCATACTTTTTGGTCTGGTCTGGTGGCAAGCTTCTAGGTAGTACGGGATCGTCACAGCGATCGCACTTGACCGGTTTTTTTTTACATCGTTCTTATTTGAAATTGGATTACTCTGTGTACTCTGTAGTTGTATTGTTGTACGTTGTACTTACATTTTTATTTCCCACTGCTAGGCTCGATGAAGGGTTTGACTGTACCCAATTGTTGGCGGGCTGTTTACATCTGTGATAACATCATCGTGCCTTCTCAGGTATACAGGTTTCTCACGTTTTTTCTCCTTTGTCCCAAGTGGTACCCATTTAGTTCTAAATCCAGAACTTCCCCTCCCTCACCCCCACCAAACCCGACGCTGTCAGTGGTGTAACTTTTTATCAAACAATATTATGTGGACTGCACAGAATAATATGACTTTGGATGTCCGGGTTCGGTGGTTTTTTGAGCCAATTGCACCGTACTATAAGTATATATGCGAGGGATCTTGTTTGCAAATTCTATATCGACTTTCGACGCTGACCATACATGCGGCATGCCACTGACATTTGGACCCCTGACCTCTAAACAATAGATATTTTACCAATGAGCTTTACGAAATAAGTGTCAGTCCAGTTCTAAATATTTTACTCACTTCAGAACAATTTATCTAGGTACTTATTTTCGAAGCTTATTTTGCAAGTTAATTCTCAATAAATTAATTAACGATTACTAATATACTCTACCTTTACTAATATGTCATAAACTTGATAATAAATAATCAAGCTAATGATGTGGCATGTGCAAATTAATGAGGGGATCATTAAAAAGCCAATATCCAGTAATTTGGCCGACGGTGCCGGACAGCTGAGTTTTCGCCTGACCACTCTCGGGCGCACCTGCACAGATTTTTACCCCGCGCCGGGTGATCTTTGCTTTTTTAACCTCTTCCGAAACCCGCGCTTTGACACCTGGCCGTTGTGGTTGCAACTCGCCACTCGCCTTTCCAGCTGACTCATGTTTTGACTTATTGGGATTGTGATTAAAAAGTTATTTGACAATGAAGCACTAATCTAATCTTCTTTTTCAATATATAAAATTCTCGTGTCTCGTGTTTTTACACGACTGGCCAAAAAGGAGTGTAATGTTTTTTAGGGTTCATGTAAGTATGTAGGTATGTGAGTTTCTTTATTGGACCATAACTTCTGAACGACTGAAGAGATTTGGATATAATATAGGATATCATTAGGATTCTTTGCATCATTCCGAGTAACAAAGGCTATATTTTTTTGGAGAAAGTCGTTTTACCACAGGGCTGTCGTCGTGTGTTTTAATTTTTTTAATTATTCACTTGTTTACTAAACGGCTGGACGTTCAAATCACGCCGAGCGCGACACACATTTCTCGCTCACATCTCTCACACACATCACACATTTCTTGCTCACATCCCTCGTCCACATCACATGTGCACAAAATCGCTCCGCTAAGCATTTTCCACTCTATATTTTCACCAAACGCTGAGACTGGTTTCGCTTAGCATTTTTCTATGCGGAGCGGAGCTAGGATGATAAATTTCCCTTTAAAACCGTTTGGCTTGTTCACACATGTTTACCGTGTGGTGGATACACAGCCTTGTTGTGTAGATTCGGCACAGCACACCCGGCCGGTGAAAGAATGCACTGTTGTCCACCTAATTAAAAAAAATATACAGCCTTTGCGGTGAGCGATAGGGTAATTTAAAAAAGTGAGACGTTCTAAAAAAGAATTTATTGCGCATCTGCTCCAATGCAAGCCCGTCGTCCTCCACGTAAATAGTTTCTCTATGGTTCTCTTTGAAAAGCTTTTAAAAAGCGATTCTATTTTAAAATATTCGAGATTATTGTGGTTTTATAGCTGTAGTTAAACTATCTTAGTTACAAACAAGAAGAAGGGTCCTGACTCATTCATTCATTCACTCACTGACTCATCATCATTCTGCCTAACCCATAAGCTTAACGCCCAGTTTCAACAAAGCGGAGCGGAGCTGTGCTTGAGTAACCAATCAGATTTCGTCATTTTGATATCTCCGAAACTTCGGATTTCTTCGAACTTCTAAAATGACAGAATCAATATATTATAATGATAGCATCAATGTATATCTATATCAGTTGAGGGGAGAGGAGATGTCGAAATTACCAAATCTGATTGGTTACTCGGTGGAAACTGGGCCTGAGAAACTCGGTGGAAAAAGCTGAAATTTTGCACAGAGATTTTCTCCATATTTTTTTTAAATTGGACTTTTTAGCGAGTGCTGGTTGAGGTGGATTTAACATAGGTATTTCTAAGTTTAAACTCGCAATAACGTTAACGTTTAACACACAAGTTTTATGTCGCGTTTATAAAATATTTTCACGCAATTTTGATCTTTACTCCCTAGTGATAAGAGTCTGGGGTTTGTTCTCTGGGGCGTTTGTGTTCGTCCTCCGCTGTGCAATGATGTTTAGGGCGGATCCACCTGACAGTCCACCTGTAGCGACACACCTTGGCCTTATTACTTAAGTGTTAGATGATTGCAACTGAAATTCATACGAATTATTTTCGGCGCGTTTCGACCAGTGACAAAATTATCATAATTTGACGTGCTTAAAATGCTCGAAGTGCTCTTGGAATCAGTTGGTAATGTTGGACCTTCGAAATTATTTGCATCGAAGATGCATCGCTAAACACAGCAGGTTTGCGTATAGAATTAACCTGTTAAAAGTTTGAAGATCCTAAACACCTGCTGAATAAGAATTTATGTAGTAGATAAATAATATATACCTAAGTAATTAAATTATATCAATTATCAAATTAATTATGTTATTTTTATTATTAGTTATAGGTAAAATCTGTCACTATTGTCTATTGCCTTTGATGGAATGAAAATGAGAATCTTAATTTTCTACATAGACCGAACTGTAAGGCTCTCACGAAAACTTTTAACTCTACCGCCAAGTTAGGCAACAGGTTTGCACCTTGAAGATCTGACAAGAAACTCGGCAGTTGACCTTTCTAAATTGTCCATCCTAGACCTCATCATTGCTGTCACATGACACATGATTGAAGACAAGGTCACCTATCAATAATAAATAAATCCGGTCAAGTGCGAGTCGGACTCGCGGACCGATGGTTCCCTACCTAATAAAAGGTAGTCTATAAGAATCACTTTTCTTACCAAACCGAAAACTTTACTTTTTCGGTTGGTGAACTTCGGAGATAAGGAGGTGATAATAAATGAAAATCGGTTTTAGAATACACAAGTAACTCCCTTTAATATTATAATATCTACCCCACTCAATATTGTAATCCCATTTTGAAATTTCGACGACCCGGTTTTTCTTTCCCCCTTTTTAAATAAAAATAAAATCTATTTTCAGTATTTTATAATTGCAATGACTGTGGGCCACTATTACGTACAACCACTCCAAATTTGATGTCGAAGCTTTATTAATTACTGAAATAAATGGTGGCGAAATGCAGACAGACAGACAGACGATAACAAAGTGATCATAAGAGTTCCGGTTTTTTTCTCTGAGGTACGGAACCCTCAAATTGGAACTTTCGCAAACTGCGTGCATCGTGCAGGTCGTCTGTCACCGGCTAGGCTGGAAAGTCGGTGTTCTAACGATCGCAGAAGTGTGTCAGCGAGGGCACCTGGCGCCGCGCCGCAAGGTGCGTGGCATGTGCCGCCCCAACTGCCGCCGCGAGGGCGAGGGCGAAGGGCCACGTGCTTAGGATGTTTTGCCCTAAAACTGCGCACTTTACCTAATAGTACTTTTGCAGGTACAGAATATACCACCTACTAGTATACGGTGCCATTAGACTTAAACCCGGACATCCAAAGTGAAAGTGTTATTGCAATGCCAGTTTGTTCTATGCAGTCCCATATTTTTTGGTAGAAACTTAAAAGTTACACTGACAAGTGACAACGTCGGGTTAGCGGGGGGAGGAGTGGAGAAGTTCTGTTTATTTTTCAGTTTTTCTTAAATATTTCAATAACTATGCAATTTATGACAAAAGCAATTTAAGTTAAATTGCAAACAAAAAGTTATTTAAGCTATCCTTATCTATGTTTCAAGCCAATAATTTCAGCCAAATCGGTGCAGTAATTGCGCTGTGAAAGAGTAGGTAATAAAGATCCATCCATCCATAAGTACTTACAAACTTTCGCGTTTATAATATTAGTAGAATGAAATAAATGTTTAAAAATATCCTACATATGCATAGGCAAGTATTAAATAACAGGAGTTAAACCCTCGCAAATAAATACCTTAGGCGTATATAAAAACGAATGTCTCTAATAAATTTAAATGCATTAGTAATAGAATAGTGATAAACTAGACTTTTGTATCTATCTATTGATCCGAGACCTTCCGATGAAACAATTTGTAACGGGAGGTTCGCCTCAAAATATGAATGAACGTAAATCCCTACCCAAACGCAGGTTTACATTTCCATCAGGTCTATTTTGCTCTACATTGCGGTATTTTTAAAGACGAGAACTTCATTTTAACTTGAAAAACGGCAATGAATATCGTACAAGACTTATAAATTGACATGTTTGTAAAAGTAGTAAGAGTATGGGGTGCTACGATCGCCTGAACAGGTGTTTGTTGCAAATGGGGAAACACTGTACATGTGATTTTAATGTTCAGACTTATCTGAAGATATATTTAAACCCTTTTACAAATAAATATGGAATTATGGTGGAATATTTATTCTCTGTTTAGCCTTTTTACTTTCAATATCAAATAGCTGATGACAGAGGAGGACAAACAGAGTATTCCACTATTCGACGTTTATTTGTAAGGCGATTACGGTTTTATTTATATAAATTTCAATATTTCAATGCGCTTTGCGTGATTACTTAATAATAATGATTTTAACTTTCGCATTAAGTATCTCATTATTAAATTTTTCAAACGAAATTGTTGTCACTTGTCAATATATTGCATTTATTACAAAATTTGCTTGATTGAAGCCTGTCATGCAGCTCTAGTCATATGACATCGCGATACGATAGATGGAATGGAAATGGAATAAAATTAAAAAAAAAATATGATAATGATTGCTTCATAGATCACGTGATTTCCGCGCAGTATCAAACTGCATTTTTAATTTCGTTCCAATTACATTACATCTATTGGTTAGCAATATGTCGTATGGCTAGAGCTCATGCTCTGTATGTCAAGTTGTCACGGCTGTCAAGTTGTCACATTTGTATTTATTACTGAGTTGACTGAAAACTGAAAGTACAGGTACTGTCGTGAATAACTATAACAAATATTTACTAACATAGATTTAACATATCTATTGTAAACGCCTGAGACCGAGTAGGCAATCCTACGATTTAATGTTTATTTTTGAGAATATTCCGAAGATATATCTTAAGATTCTATCCATTTACGCATTAAAATAACGAAATTAATGGCATTCGCCGGTCACCGGTCGTTTTCAATGCACATGCGTTTTTAATTACATAATTACATTCATTTTCATATTCTTTATCGATAAAAATACGTTTCAAGTATTCCCTACAACAAAACATTTTGTTTTTTTTTTTTTAATTTAATTTGTTATTATAATAAAGATGTTTAGATACTTCGTAACTTTGAGATAAAGGTAACTTGGGAGAGTTACGAATGACTTGAAGGCATTTGAACAGCGATGAATTATTGCAGATTTATTATCTCACTTAAATTAATTCCATTTCTATACCTAATATATAATATAATCTTGCAAGATAAAGCTCAGAGAACAACCATTTTTTACTTATTGTAGGTTCTCAAGTAAGTTTTTATTAACTTGTTCACAATTTAAATGAGTTATTGACTCGATATCCTTTATTAAATTTATTATTCCATTACTTACCATTAAAACAACTGTCCGCCAGTATTTATTGCAATAAACGTATAAATAAAACATAATATATAAATAATACAGTGTAAATAGGCTGTCAAGTATCCACTAGGCGCGATATTTTACAACAATCGTTTTTCAGGCCTCACCATCTTGATAAGACTCGCTCGCGTAAAAAAGAGTGGCAAAGATCAGCTGTTCTGTTCCTAGTACAAATATTTTATTTTATTCAAAGGCACTGCACAATATATTCATCTATTTATGAGTATAATATTATTATGTATAATTTTAAAAGTATGATTTACTCAAAAGTCTTTGACCAAGTTTTAAAAATTACTCTGTTGTGAACATTGGCATATAAATATATGGACCCCGGGTGTAATACAAAATTCACGAAAAAAAGCCTGAGAAAACCTATTTAAACGAAGGTACATAATAATATGTATTTTTGTAAACAAACTAAAAAAAAATAATTTATTTTAAACCAATAAGTATACAGCCTAATTTTGCTTAAGTGCGATTGGAACTCTTTTCTTTTTGGATTTCATTAGGTTTGGATACTTTTCGGCGTTGAACCGAGGGTTACATATTAATTATAAGTATAGTAAATACAACAAGAGACGTATTTAAACTTTTATCGACATTATGCCCAATACATTAAAAAATGTCAGGCATTAAAATCAATTAAAACAAATAAAAAAGATTCCGACGAATTGAGAACCTCCTCCTCCTTTTTTTTGAAGTCGGTTAAAAATCTAAATATGATACTGAAATAATCGAGTGTAACGTATAGTCACCATAATTTTAGATCTGTAAAAGGGTTTCTTGACTCATTACCAAAAAGTCTGTTTTCAGTTAATAGGTCAAGAAAAAAAAAACAAAAAAAAATAGAGTTTTGAACATGCAGAAAATAAAACAGACTACCGTTCTTTATTAACTATCGTAAATAGTTTTTGTAAATAAATTATTGGTCGATAACTCAAAATAAGTTTGCCAATTTCCATTTACTATACGGTTAAGTGACTGTTAACTGCTTAATTTATCCCTTGTCTTCACCTTAAAAATCGAGATGGAATATTTTTTGTTGCATTCGAAATAAAGGCCCATTGTGTGAAATATATGACTTCATTCAATGATATACGACTATATTATTATTCTCTTCAAAGTATATACACATACACATTATAATATGTATTTTATTTTTGGCAAAAACTTACTGCCGCTCAATGTGTACGTGTAGGTACCTACATTATGGCTTTCTTAAAAAATCAAACCTTAGTACTAGAAAATAATTTATTAACATAAATAGTTAAATGAAAATGAGCTGAAGCTCAAGGTAAGTATGCATCTGTTAGTATCAGTGATAAAAAAATAATTTTTTATTTCCAAGTCTAAAGTTTATAATCGTAATATTACAATAATAGGATAAGCGTAAACAGGTGAGCGGATCATTTTTAATTTAAAAAAAATTTGGATGCTCGACTCTCGAGATTCGTTCACCAAATCATTTGTCAAAAGAGGCGCCCGGCTGGTTTCAGTTAGATTTATGTGGACATGACGAGTCGCGCATTGTTTGGCATAGTAATGATGATAATGATTAACAGCCCCACCCTTGAATAATCCATAGTAATATTAGCCAGGCGCAGTCGTTTCCATCTACAGTCGTACTTACTTATTCAGCAGGTATTTCTTTCTACACTAACTGAAGATTCGTAAGCACTGTACGTTTACTACTCGGCTGAGTTTTTCGTGGGCTTGTTCTCAGTGCATCGCACGTAACCTCTTTTACTTATTTTTAACCTGTAAAATAGTTATCAACTTGTCCAGCTGTGCTATTCTACAAAATGAAATAGCTGCCAGACAGCTGCCAACCCGAATATGGCATGCAAAATTGTACTCTATTACAACTGATGTACAATACTAATAGATGCAGAGATGTACGCTCGTCGCTGTTTTGCAGAATAGCACGGCAGTAGTTACCACTGCACCAGGGAGGTTTTCAAATACATAGTCGTGAAATAAAGAACTTTAAATAATAAAATACAGCCTCCGTGTTCCCAGCCACCTAGATACAATCTGGTGGCGCCTACACCTAGGCATTTTCTAAGCAAGCGCGCTCCAACCTAGACCTCATCATAGCTTTCCATCAGGCATAATTGTCATCAAGCGCGAGCCTATCCACAATAAATTATAATATAAATACATAATTTAATAAAAATAAGTAATTAAATTAAAAAACACAACTACCTGTTATAAAACGAACTTAAAAGTAAGAAACAAGTTATTTTAGTTGAACAGATAAATTCATATGGCAGTCAGGGGATCTCTTAGAATAGAACAGTCAGAACAGTCCCCATATATCCAAATCTGTTCCGCCGTTCAGAAGTTATGGTGGAATAAAGAAACATCACATCACATACATACATACATGAACCCTAAAAACATTATACTCCTTTTTTTGGCACTCGTGTAAAAATATCCATGAAATTCTTTAGTGTGGCTCTAACCAATGAATACAAAATGACAGCGGCGCGGCGGAATCAATCGCTGCGCGCGCGCAGGCCGCTGCTCGTCCTAATGAGAGGCCGCAGCGCCTCGACCGCGGAGCCGTATTATTATGTGTTTACAGAATTTTAACGTTATTACACGACTGCCCTAAAAAGGAGTGTAATGTTTTAAAGGTTCATGTATCTATGTATGTATGTGAGTTTCTTTATTCCACCATAACTTCTGAACGGCTGAATAGATTAAGACATATGGGGTATCGTTAGAATCCTTACATCATTCCACGTAACATAGGCTATATTTTTTAGGCATGTTTTTAATTTTTAATTTATATACTTGTTTCTCCAACGTTTTCAACCATCACGTCGTTTTGTCATGGTTGTTAAGATACAGCCCCTTGTTTCTGCAAAATTACATCCTTATAGCAACGAGCTACGAGCACATCTATGCGCTGATTGGTTAGTGATTGCGTCAGTTATGCAGCAAAAGCGACAATTGGTTGCTGATGGCTGCGTTGCTATGGTTACCGTCGATGGTTGCCCGCTGATGTACAATTTTATATTCTCGAGAATCACACCCCAAATCTTACTTACGATTAGGTAGTAGGTAAGTTAATAGACGCTGAATTTTTTTAAAGATTTTTTTTATTCTAAAGGGTTGGAGGTAAATAATACGTAATGAAACAATTACAAATGGATTAGAGTATGAAGACAGTTGGCAATAAAGGTGCAAAAAGTCCCACGAAATACCTGTTTATTTTTTTGTGTTAAATAGTACCAGGGGCATAATTCACACACCTACACTTTTCAACAGTTTAATCGTATAAGTACATAGGGTTGCCACTATCCTAAAATTGTCGGAATATACAAGAAATTATAAAAATTTGTGTGTGTGCGAGCAAAAATGCAATGCATGCATGTATACGAATAAAAATATGCATTCATGCCTCAATGGAATATCCCTTTCCTTCTAAAATGATACCTAAGGGTTTCTGCTATACCTAGTCATATTATGGTATTCCGTGCTTAATAGTTAAGTTTAGTTTCTGCGCACTATGTTGGCCAAGTACGGGAGGATTATTGTGCTGTTAAGAAAGTGATATTTAGATGACACAAACGCAACTTCCAAAACTTCATAAATTTTAGAAGTCTAAGCCATCAAAAATATCAAAAATAATTGATGATGTTAATAATTAAGATGGCAGTTATAGTCTAGGTTAGACTGATAAAAACGTGGCACTGACAGCCCTAGGCTATCTGTACTTTAAACACGCAACTCCCCGAGATTTAACGAGCTTGAATGAGATCCTCACGTTACTATATACCCACTTTCCATTCCAGAGATCGACTGATAACTCGTAATAAGGCGATTAGAGGGGAAAACATATCGTTAATTAGAATTAATTCCCAATTAGAAAATAATTAAAGTTAATTAATTTACAATTAAATTGCATTTCGGCGCCCGTTTAATGATATTAACGTGAAGAAGTCCCGCTTCTACCATCAGATGTAGTACCTAGGTACATCTAGTAAAGAATGTTTGATGTTTTTTTTTTAGTTTAAGAACACGAGATTTCAAAACATATTTCAATAAATAACCCTTTTTAATTAGGTATTTTAGATAATAATAAATGTAAACTAAAGCTCCTATTGATACAGGGTGTTATTTAATGAAGCTTACGATATGTTTAATGTATGTAACACTTAATAAATTGGTTGAAATTTGGAATGTAATTAGATAGAGCATAACATAGTTATTATAGTTTAGGGGTAGCGTTTATTAGATAGTTAGCATATTATTTTAGTCATGGGATTTTGAAAAAATCGAAATTTGTAATTTTGCTACAGCAAAAGGTAGGTACCTAGTTCTAGATTGCTAGGTTTAGGTAGAAAACTGTCTTGAAAGTAATTACCTATAGATATAAAATATTTAAAAGTTGGAATTCTTTCCGCATTACTGAAAACCTGAAATTAAAATTAAAAACCTGGCTAAGTACTACCTAAGATATTTATAAATTTTAATATTTCAGAACTGACTAGACTTTTCTCGCAAAATGAGGTTTTGTGGTTTTTCCTGGATAAAAATTAACTGTTGCGTTAATACTTAAGTACATCGTACAATATACGTATCACTATGTTCATTTCAAATTTTAGCCAAATTGCTTTCGTCAATGCGTAATCCAGGCAAACATTCAAAGATGAACGTGGCGTATCAGTCAACCTTCCGAATCGTTAAAAAATCCAATATTATTCTAAAAAGCAGCCCCTGTGTCTACTTCCGGGCTTCAAACTACCGCCACGCTTGCTGCCAGTCATTCCTCACACAATAGGGTATTTTACTCCAATTTTTTTATTACTTTATTATAAAGTAGAATTAAAATAATGACGTGCACTGAAAGAACTAATTAAATCGATCAAATAACAAAAAAGTTATAAGCATTTAAAGATTTGTGATTAGACAGAGATAGCAACATGAAATTGTGACGTCACAAAGTACCAATGCCATAGTAGCTTAGTGCGGCTTCATACAAATTTTCGTTTTGCGAGAAAGGGATAGAAGATCCCCCCACTCCAAAGTTTAAACGCCTGTAACTTTGTAAATCTTCGTTGGATTTTAATATTTCTTTCACTGCACGTTATTATTTTTATCCTAGTTTATAATAAAGTAATATTTTTTATCAAATTCAAAAGTAGTGTAAGACCCCATTTCATTCATAAACACCACCAAACATCCCGAATGTGTAACCCTGGGAACATTTCGGGAGGTCACAAGTCAAACAGACCGTGTTTGTACGGAGTGTTTGCTCCCGGCAGTCGTAGGTGTACGATACGGGGTACTAACGACCGCTATTTAGATAAAGTTTATCCCCTGCTCGACTTGAATCTTTTCCTGAAATAAAAAAATACTTAAGGTGTCTCTGCCACATCAGCCCGCGAAATTCAAATTTTATTCAGTTTTTCGCAAATATTATACTAACTACACATTTTAGGTTCATGGCAATGAATTTTGCGGGCATAATATTTATGCATCTACATGTTTTTAATAGTAACATTGCACAAAAATTTCCACTCCCCACATTTTTACCCACAGTTTTTATGAAAAAAATGTTATGCTCGCAAAACCCATTGCCATAAATCTAGTTTACTTAAACCTAGTTTGTTATAAGTTCACTATTTAGGAAAATCTAATAGAATTCTCGCGATGGGATGTAATCCATCCCCACCGGCCACCTTAAATATTTTATAATGTGGACGTGGATTCGATTTCTGCTACAGGCTACTTTAGAATTTTATAATTCCTAATTTAGCTCAGGTCTGGTCTAGTTGGAGGCTGCAGCCGTGGCTAGTTACCTCCCTACCAACAAAAACGCGCCACCGAGCGATATAGCGTTCCGACGTGATGCTGCGAAGGTTACTTACCTACTCCTTCGAAGTTAGTACGATAACATCTTTGCCTGCATCGTAACTCACCATCAGATGAGAGCGCAGTCAAGTAGGTACCTACTAACCAACTTAGGGTAAGAAAATATACTATGTAATATAAAATCGCTTATGTTTCATTCGATTCGTATAGAGTTTGACAGAGTGGGCGCGTCTTCGTGGATTGAAATATCTAACTATAAATAATTTGTGTTCAAAAATGAAAATTGAATAATTGAAAATACTCTATAAGCGAGCGTAGAAGAAACCTATTCGCTCCCGATATGTACGAGGGAAATATCAATAGGAGGTGAGAGGTCACAAGATCGCTGTAAAGTGTAAAGTAAGGAGTAAAGTTAGCGGTGATCATTGTGGCATGTTTGCGTTGGATGTTTGACAAACAGACGCGCACAAAATGCACACAAACTACAGTCTGTGTTGTGTAATGCATTTACTTACTTATCAAGAAAAGTTACTAGGTATCGTGCTGCTCGCTGATTGTGTAAAAATTTATCAAATCCGGCAAGAAAAAGGCCCTGTTATCTATATTATCGCTGATTGTGTAAAAATTCATCAAATCCGGCAAGAAAAAGGCCCTGTTATCTATATTAATTTTTTTTCAGGAAATTGATCGCGATGGTCAATTCTTACGTTTTCTTTCACAATCTGCTCGGCTAGGTATACCTACTTGGTCCACGTCATAGTTTACTTACCATAAGTTACAAATACATACAGGAAAAGTTAAGTTAAAAAATACAGGAAAAGGTATGAGCATCTAATCATAAACTTTACTTATTAAGTTTTGCTTAAAAGTACTTTTAACAAATCACTATCGTTTTCCAAACATTTTTGAGTCTTTGTTATTTATGACTGTGTTATTTATTGTCTGTTTATGACTGGGCCCGGGTATTCATATCGTTCTCAACCCCTTTTAATGTCCCACTGCTGGGCACGGGTCTCCTCTCAGACAGAGGGCTATGGCCATAGCCCACTACGCTGGCCAAGTGCGGGTTGGCGGGCTTCACACACACCTTCGAGAATCTTCTTTGGGATCCTCAGGCATGCAGGTTTCCTCACCATGTTTTCCTTCACCGTATAGCAAGTGATATTTAATTTCCTAAAAACGCATATAACTCGGAAAAGTCACAGGTGCGTGCCCAGGATTCGAATTCGAACCGTAACTATGAGAGGCAGAGGTCAGAACCACTGAGCTATCACGGTGGTTTTCATATGGCTAGCTTTAAATAGTGAGTTTAAGTTCTGGCATGGTCATTAAACTATTAGAATTAATTAGAACGTTTGTCTGTTTATCACCGCTTCCTCCTTGATCTTTGTCGCTTACTGCATTGCACTAGTTTATGCAGAAGCGAACTATTTAACTTAGATATTGTAAAGATCCTCTCAGAATTCGTATATTTGATGTTTTTTTTTAGAAATATAATATTATATTTCTAAATTTTTTATTTGGATTGAATACTATTTGGATTGAATACTATTAGTAGTGATAATCTAGACTTTGTCCTTCTAGGTAATGTTAAGGTTTTAAGATAATAATAATAGAACATCTTAATCTTCATGCTCAAGATTAACTGGGATGTTACCTATTTACAATTCTTATTTCAAAAATATTCCAAATTAAAAGTAGCCACAAAAGAGCCAACTACCACGGAGGTCTTAGTTGTCTCTGAAGAGTCTGATCTATCTTATAATTCCTTTACAGACCTAACAGTATGTATCTACATGTGGGCGGTCCGACACGTAGGCCCGCACTTTTGATTTTTCGGTAGATAGGTAGGAATATACAGGGACGTGCAAGTTTCTGGAAATAATTTGAAAAGGTGTGTGGGGTCTTCTGATTAGTAGCGGGCGAGCAAAAGCAAAATAAATAATAAATTGAAAATTGAAGACCATTAGATCTTTAAGCATCTATGGTAAGGGTAGGGCGGGGCGCATAGTTCCTATAGACCCGACGAATCTTGGCGACCCAAAGTGCTGGAATGGTGACCCCGCACGGGAAAGCGCAGTATCGACTGACGACATTAATGGCGGTTCCCAATATTCTATCTATGCATGGTTTGCCTTACTAGAGATAGAAATTTGACACAACTTGTATGGAGCTATGTGACATCGATATCTCTAGTAGGGCAAATAGAAGATAGATAGAATATTGGGAACCGGCATAAAAGAGTCGCGGGAAGGCGCTGAATACAGGTAGCGCAGGACCGTGCGGGCTGGAACTCATTGCAGGAGGCCTTTGTCCAGCAGTGGACGTCCGTCGGCTGAAACAAAAGAACGAGATCTTTAATTTAAACATTTCATGCATAACTACTCTATGCTAGCTGATTTCCTTGAAATCCTCCATTTTTGCGTTGAAAAATGTAAGAATGGATCTTAGGTGGGTAATTCTCAATTCTCACGTCCAATATGAAGCGTTTCTTAGCTCTGTTACACATAACACCGTCCGCACTCTTTCTCCAAGCTTCCTCTGTGGCAGGATGTCAACTCACGAAGACACAAGTACGTCAATTGGGGCTCGTCTAATAACGCCGCGCCGCCTACTTATGTAATATCTTAGCTCTGTTACACATAACACCGTCCGCACTCTTTCTCCAAGCTTCCTCTGTGGCAGGATGTCAACTCACGAAGACACAAGTACATCAATTGGGGCTCGTCTAATAACGCCGCGCCGCCTACTTATGTAATATCTTAGCTCTGTTACACATAACACCGTCCGCACTCTTTCTCCAAGCTTCCTCTGTGGCAGGATGTCAACTCACGAAGACACAAGTACATCAATTGGGGCTCGTCTAATAACGCCGCGCCGCCTACTTATGTAATATCTTAGCTCTGTTACACATAACACCGTCCGCACTCTTTCTCCAAGCTTCCTCTGTGGCAGGATGTCAACTCACGAAGACACAAGTACGTCAATTGGGGCTCGTCTAATAACGCCGCGCCGCCTACTTATGTAATATCTTAGCTCTGTTACACATAACACCGTCCGCACTCTTTCTCCAAGCTTCCTCTGTGGCAGGATGTCAACTCACGAAGACACAAGTACATCAATTGGGGCTCGTCTAATAACGCCGCGCCGCCTACTTATGTAATATCTTAGCTCTGTTACACATAACACCGTCCGCACTCTTTCTCCAAGCTTCCTCTGTGGCAGGATGTCAACTCACGAAGACACAAGTACGTCAATTGGGGCTCGTCTAATAACGCCGCGCCGCCTACTTATGTAATATCTTAGCTCTGTTACACATAACACCGTCCGCACTCTTTCTCCAAGCTTCCTCTGTGGCAGGATGTCAACTCACGAAGACACAAGTACATCAATTGGGGCTCGTCTAATAACGCCGCGCCGCCTACTTATGTAATATCTTAGCTCTGTTACACATAACACCGTCCGCACTCTTTCTCCAAGCTTCCTCTGTGGCAGGATGTCAACTCACGAAGACACAAGTACATCAATTGGGGCTCGTCTAATAACGCCGCGCCGCCTACTTATGTAATATCTTAGCTCTGTTACACATAACACCGTCCGCACTCTTTCTCCAAGCTTCCTCTGTGGCAGGATGTCAACTCACGAAGACACAAGTACATCAATTGGGGCTCGTCTAATAACGCCGCGCCGCCTACTTATGTAATATCTTAGCTCTGTTACACATAACACCGTCCGCACTCTTTCTCCAAGCTTCCTCTGTGGCAGGATGTCAACTCACGAAGACACAAGTACGTCAATTGGGGCTCGTCTAATAACGCCGCGCCGCCTACTTATGTAATATCTTAGCTCTGTTACACATAACACCGTCCGCACTCTTTCTCCAAGCTTCCTCTGTGGCAGGATGTCAACTCACGAAGACACAAGTACATCAATTGGGGCTCGTCTAATAACGCCGCGCCGCCTACTTATGTAATATCTTAGCTCTGTTACACATAACACCGTCCGCACTCTTTCTCCAAGCTTCCTCTGTGGCAGGATGTCAACTCACGAAGACACAAGTACATCAATTGGGGCTCGTCTAATAACGCCGCGCCGCCTACTTATGTAATATCTTAGCTCTGTTACACATAACACCGTCCGCACTCTTTCTCCAAGCTTCCTCTGTGGCAGGATGTCAACTCACGAAGACACAAGTACATCAATTGGGGCTCGTCTAATAACGCCGCGCCGCCTACTTATGTAATATCTTAGCTCTGTTACACATAACACCGTCCGCACTCTTTCTCCAAGCTTCCTCTGTGGCAGGATGTCAACTCACGAAGACACAAGTACATCAATTGGGGCTCGTCTAATAACGCCGCGCCGCCTACTTATGTAATATCTTAGCTCTGTTACACATAACACCGTCCGCACTCTTTCTCCAAGCTTCCTCTGTGGCAGGATGTCAACTCACGAAGACACAAGTACATCAATTGGGGCTCGTCTAATAACGCCGCGCCGCCTACTTATGTAATATCTTAGCTCTGTTACACATAACACCGTCCGCACTCTTTCTCCAAGCTTCCTCTGTGGCAGGATGTCAACTCACGAAGACACAAGTACATCAATTGGGGCTCGTCTAATAACGCCGCGCCGCCTACTTATGTAATATCTTAGCTCTGTTACACATAACACCGTCCGCACTCTTTCTCCAAGCTTCCTCTGTGGCAGGATGTCAACTCACGAAGACACAAGTACATCAATTGGGGCTCGTCTAATAACGCCGCGCCGCCTACTTATGTAATATCTTAGCTCTGTTACACATAACACCGTCCGCACTCTTTCTCCAAGCTTCCTCTGTGGCAGGATGTCAATTCACGAAGACACAAGTACGTCAATTGGGGCTCGTATAATAACGCCGCGCCGCCTACTTATGTAATATCTTAGCTCTGTTACACATAACACCGTCCGCACTCTTTCTCCAAGCTTCCTCTGTGGCAGGATGTCAACTCACGAAGACACAAGTACATCAATTGGGGCTCGTCTAATAACGCCGCGCCGCCTACTTATGTAATATCTTAGCTCTGTTACACATAACACCGTCCGCACTCTTTCTCCAAGCTTCCTCTGTGGCAGGATGTCAATTCACGAAGACACAAGTACGTCAATTGGGGCTCGTATAATAACGCTGCGCCGCCTACTTATGTAATATCTTAGCTCCGTTACACATAACACCGACCGCACTCTTTCTCCAAGCTTCCTCTGTGGCAGGATGTCAACTCACGAAGACACAAGTACGTCAATTGGGGCTCGTCTAATGACGCCGCGCCGCCTACTTATGTAATATCTTAGCTCTGTTACACATAACACCGTCCGCACTCTTTCTCCAAGCTTCCTCTGTGGCAGGATGTCAACTCACGAAGACACAAGTACGTCAATTGGGGCTCGTCTAATAACGCCGCGCCGCCTACTTATGTAATATCTTAGCTCTGTTACACATAACACCGTCCGCACTCTTTCTCCAAGCTTCCTCTGTGGCAGGATGTCAACTCACGAAGACACAAGTACGTCAATTGGGGCTCGTCTAATAACGCCGCGCCGCCTACTTATGTAATATCTTAGCTCTGTTACACATAACACCGTCCGCACTCTTTCTCCAAGCTTCCTCTGTGGCAGGATGTCAACTCACGAAGACACAAGTACGTCAATTGGGGCTCGTCTAATAACGCCGCGCCGCCTACTTATGTAATATCTTAGCTCTGTTACACATAACACCGTCCGCACTCTTTCTCCAAGCTTCCTCTGTGGCAGGATGTCAACTCACGAAGACACAAGTACGTCAATTGGGGCTCGTCTAATAACGCCGCGCCGCCTACTTATGTAATATCTTAGCTCTGTTACACATAACACCGTCCGCACTCTTTCTCCAAGCTTCCTCTGTGGCAGGATGTCAACTCACGAAGACACAAGTACGTCAATTGGGGCTCGTCTAATAACGCCGCGCCGCCTACTTATGTAATATCTTAGCTCTGTTACACATAACACCGTCCGCACTCTTTCTCCAAGCTTCCTCTGTGGCAGGATGTCAACTCACGAAGACACAAGTACGTCAATTGGGGCTCGTCTAATAACGCCGCGCCGCCTACTTATGTAATATCTTAGCTCTGTTACACATAACACCGTCCGCACTCTTTCTCCAAGCTTCCTCTGTGGCAGGATGTCAACTCACGAAGACACAAGTACGTCAATTGGGGCTCGTCTAATAACGCCGCGCCGCCTACTTATGTAATATCTTAGCTCTGTTACACATAACACCGTCCGCACTCTTTCTCCAAGCTTCCTCTGTGGCAGGATGTCAACTCACGAAGACACAAGTACGTCAATTGGGGCTCGTCTAATAACGCCGCGCCGCCTACTTATGTAATATCTTAGCTCTGTTACACATAACACCGTCCGCACTCTTTCTCCAAGCTTCCTCTGTGGCAGGATGTCAACTCACGAAGACACAAGTACGTCAATTGGGGCTCGTCTAATAACGCCGCGCCGCCTACTTATGTAATATCTTAGCTCTGTTACACATAACACCGTCCGCACTCTTTCTCCAAGCTTCCTCTGTGGCAGGATGTCAACTCACGAAGACACAAGTACGTCAATTGGGGCTCGTCTAATAACGCCGCGCCGCCTACTTATGTAATATCTTAGCTCTGTTACACATAACACCGTCCGCACTCTTTCTCCAAGCTTCCTCTGTGGCAGGATGTCAACTCACGAAGACACAAGTACGTCAATTGGGGCTCGTCTAATAACGCCGCGCCGCCTACTTATGTAATATCTTAGCTCTGTTACACATAACACCGTCCGCACTCTTTCTCCAAGCTTCCTCTGTGGCAGGATGTCAACTCACGAAGACACAAGTACGTCAATTGGGGCTCGTCTAATAACGCCGCGCCGCCTACTTATGTAATATCTTAGCTCTGTTACACATAACACCGTCCGCACTCTTTCTCCAAGCTTCCTCTGTGGCAGGATGTCAACTCACGAAGACACAAGTACGTCAATTGGGGCTCGTCTAATAACGCCGCGCCGCCTACTTATGTAATATCTTAGCTCTGTTACACATAACACCGTCCGCACTCTTTCTCCAAGCTTCCTCTGTGGCAGGATGTCAACTCACGAAGACACAAGTACGTCAATTGGGGCTCGTCTAATAACGCCGCGCCGCCTACTTATGTAATATCTTAGCTCTGTTACACATAACACCGTCCGCACTCTTTCTCCAAGCTTCCTCTGTGGCAGGATGTCAACTCACGAAGACACAAGTACGTCAATTGGGGCTCGTCTAATAACGCCGCGCCGCCTACTTATGTAATATCTTAGCTCTGTTACACATAACACCGTCCGCACTCTTTCTCCAAGCTTCCTCTGTGGCAGGATGTCAACTCACGAAGACACAAGTACGTCAATTGGGGCTCGTCTAATAACGCCGCGCCGCCTACTTATGTAATATCTTAGCTCTGTTACACATAACACCGTCCGCACTCTTTCTCCAAGCTTCCTCTGTGGCAGGATGTCAACTCACGAAGACACAAGTACGTCAATTGGGGCTCGTCTAATAACGCCGCGCCGCCTACTTATGTACTTACTTGTATCTTAGTTGAAGTCCGAGAAATGCGATCAATATTTAACTGAATTATATGTGTAATCTAATATACAGTCAAACCTGGTTAAGTGAGAGCTTACCTAAAGGGAACGATATATCTTTTGACGTGACAACGTCTTATAAATTGGTTTGCCGGGTGACACTTCAAGAAACTGCGTTACGCTCCGCTCACGTTATGCGCTCACAATGAGAGCGAGTGAGAGGCACGCGTCCCTTCCAATCGGGCATGGTTAGCCCGCCTAAGAGCGAGAGAGACAGACATAAAAGTCGTTGTCACGTAAAACTTTCGCCCGTATACCGACTTTACAGGCAACCAATTTTTTCTCTAATTGAGGTTTACTCACTAACCCGAGTTTCAGATTTAGGAGGGCAAAATAACGGGACTTGGCAAATAATCTTATTAACGGCGTAGCCGTCTACGCCGTATTAAAGCGATTTATATCACGCAGCAGAAACACGTCTGGATTAAAATTTTCTCGATAGAAAGTTCTCCTAAAAGTTACTGCAAACACTCAGTTTTTTATAAATTTTTATCGGAAACCACAATGGATGTAACGGTTTGTATGAAATGTTATGTTATTATTTACTATTTTGTTATAGTGCTTCACACGCTAGGTATAATTATAAATTATAAGTGCATCAAAATTATCGCTGCCAACGGGATTCGAACCCGTAACCGCCACCTGTCGCGAGTGGCCGCTCTACCGATTGTGCTATGGAAGCGAAATTTTGAAATTTTTTGTGTAGGTAGACTAGGTATGTTCGGTAAGTCTGAGGAAATGAGAAATCCTGAGAACCCTTATGTGAGAAATAATGTACATGGCAAAACAACGCTAGCCGGGTCAGCCAGTAACATGGTAATAAACTCTGTTTTGTATCTCTGAGCCGATTCGGATTCCGCGCGAGCGCAGCGGCTGGCGTCTATGAGGCACAGGGCTTAGTCACGTTTGAAGTACGGTCAACAAATAAATATGCAAGTTTACCTCTAGATTACAATATTATTGTTTGATAGAATTGACAGTATGAATGCAGACAAACCACGGTAATATACACAGATATTCGCGATATGATTTATACAATGTCCGGAGTCGAACTGGGAGAGTTCTTGAGCCCATTACAGGAAAAAATCCCCCATTAATAGGGGGCGCCCCCCTATTAATCCCGCCACCCCACCCCGGGAGAGCCATTTTAATTTTGGTTGCGTTTTTTGGGTATGTTCACACAAAATCAGTAATAACTTGAATCTGTTGCTTCACATATGCAAATATGCATCTGGATAACTAATAATAATGTAAAACGTTAAAGTAAATCAATTAAAATGCCTTGAATTCGAAAAAACATTGCCCAAAAAAATTAAAACCTGAAGTTATTGGTAATATTTGCAAAAACGAGATCGTCAAGGCCAATTTTTTTTCAATCCAATTAAATCGATAGCTTTCAGTTAAGCAATACAACAACATCAACATTTTGTCTGTTAAGGCTGCTTACTTTTAGAGTTATTATTGTTTAAACATAACATAACTTTACGCGCCGCAAAAATGTTATGTAACCTAGGGTAATTCTTCTTTTGTAGTTCTGAGTTCATCTGTAAGTTAAACGTTGTAAATATAATATTAACGTTTCTGTGTGACGGTTCTGCTGACCGTACGCGTCGTGTCGGCCCCACTGTGGGAATGTCTGCGCGTGAATCGCCCGTGGCTTATGACAATTTGCATTTTTTTGCCGCCCGTACCGACTGATCACTTGAAATGATACTTAACAAGTTATAAACTGAAGCGGAATTTTATTAGGATTTTATTTTGTAGGTATGATTTTTTTATTTTTTCAAGTAAAGTTTTACCTATTTGGAGGATTGTGTTACCTGGAAAACGATGGTAAAGGCTTTTAAAGAAAGCTGTATTTAGCTTGGGAATGCTAGAGCATATTTCATCCAAGTTATTGTTTTAAGGTTCCACTGAAAATCAGCGCTGCAGCTTAACTCCTAACCTATGATGTGGAGACCTATTTATTATGTTCGGTCGCGCTATATCTACACAGTAAGCACTGTAGTAAAGTTGTAAGTATTTCTTCATAGTAGTGCATTTTGGTCCCACCCACTATTTGATTTTGCTTCGACGGAGGACTGCACAAGCCATATATATAAGGCTGGGTGAGGTTCTATTTTACGAATACACATAGGCTGCTTTCTTTTTTTGTATTTTTCTTGTCTAATTATGCTTCAATCCGAAAAAATCTTTCTTTCATTCTAAGGGGAAATCTTCAATCTTCTATGACCTTTTTTTTTACGGGGGGGAAATCTCCACTGAGATATCCAATTAGATTGTGTGGGATTTTTACCCACTAAAACCCCCTCGGACATCCTCAGTGCTCATGTCGGAAACCTCCGGGATTTCATACGAATGCACCGGAGGCTCCCTTGCGCAATGCCAGTTGGGCTTACCTCTGGCTGACCGTTAACATTTGCCACTTTCAGGCAAGGTTAGGGTCAACCACAATGACCCAGGCTATTAAGGGCCTGGGATTATTATCTGCGGCGTCTGCGAGAGGGATCAGATCTCTCTCGATCCCTCTCCGCATCTTCCTTCTTTGTCATAACAACCTCGCAAAAGGCGGATGCTTCTTTCCACGCCTCTTCTCCTGTTAGCATAGCCGATACTACAGTTGGCAAGCTTAAATCAGTGCCAATACTGTCTGCCAATAATCTTCTATGACCTAGACCACACGCGAGCCCCGCGGCGGTTGCCCAGTACAAATGTTGGCCCTCCTTTGTTGATAGCTCTCTATACTGGCTAATTGCGATCATCAAAATCGTCTCATCGCGTTTTTTGTTAGCTCGACGACGTAATTGTATAACGGTACAGTGATCTACTGTTTTGTGGATTTAATACGAAAATAACTACGTGGTTGCTAAAAAACTGCAATTTGAGGTTTGACCTTTGCAGAAGATTTTCTAGTACCGGAACTCAGATATCCACTTTCGAAATTGTGGTGACGTTTTTTGAACCGACTTTGAAACATTCACACATAGCAGGTTTAGATCAAGGGTATTGTCTAAGAAAAATAAAAACGTATCATCTTTATCGTAATCGTTGGTAAATCAGAGTTTATTAATGATTACGATAACGATGAATACGTTTTTCTTACACAATCAAGGGGCTAATTGATTCTGTATCGTTCGGTTTGTACGTTAAATACCTGGGTGACCGAGCTCTGCTCGGTAGTATTACTATTCAGTATTCACCAATAGATGGCAGCAGGAGTCATAATTTTTTTGGTAAATTCGACATTTTCTTTATAAAAGTTACCCTTATCCATTGATTTGAACATCAAATTTCGGTACAAACCTTTATAAGTTACGATTTGGAAATTGGAAGAAGAAAAATAGCACTATTGGTTGACTTGCATAGAAGGCAAAAGCTGCATCTAAGTTAACATTAAGTAGGTACGAACTATTGTGAAACACAAATGTGTAAAAATGCGTGCAGGATTAATTTAAATAATGTTATTTAAACAGCGCGCTTTTTAATCGTATAAAATTGCATTAAATAAAGCACCTATACCAGTAAGTTATAAATAATAAGTAAGTTATAAATGATAAGTACAACTTTCTGTGGAAAATATAAAAGCAACAAGGTAACTTATTACTTTAAGTGTTTTTTTTCTTTTTGATGATATTCCATTTCTATTTTCCTTACTTCCGCTGATCGTTAAAATATCCCTTGAATCATGAGGTTGTACATAGAAAAATAATACTTCTGTGGTACCTAAAGGCCCCTAGCTGATACCATAATTATTTCTTATGGAATATTCGTTTTAATATTTGAATTGTTAATGCCTACTAATGTATTCTTAGAGTTTTCCATAAAATAGGAAAATTGATAAAATTGTGCTAGTATTTATTTGATTCTTAACACCTGTCTAGTTTATTCAATTAAATTTAATTCTTTTATAACATTATTGTCAATGATATCAACGTGCCTGCTCGTAAATTGAGGTCGTCGTTATTGTAAAGAAACATGCGCATGCATTTTTATATTTATTCTTTACTTTGTAGTGGAGTTTTACGAGTAAGATCGCTATTTTGAAACTGTTTGCATTACAAGCTGAATTATATGTATAATATTTTTAATTCATCGATTCCATTAAGTTCATTATGAACTCAATGATCGAATCACGCTTTAAATTTCTCAGTTCTCACGAATATGTGAGATTTTCGTCCGTGAACTCGTGAGAAAACCCCGGAGGCGACAAATAGTTGGTCCGATCTTTGGGCATTGTACATAACATGACTTACGACTTATGAGTATGGGTTTTTTCGGTTATTACACCGGTTCCGGTCGTCACGAGTATCACGTGACCTGGGGTCACCAGGGCCACAGGCGTAGGTCTGGACGTGGTTACGTTGGTGAAATTATGTGTTGTCTTCACTGTCCATGCCTTTTACTGTTATGAAATTTTTAACACTTTCAAAACTTGACTTTCAAAAACAAACGAATGAGATGGTTTTTAGGGTTCCATACACAAAGTAAAATTCTTTAATTGTTGACGGGACCCTATTACTAGTCGTCCATCCGTCTGTCACCAGGCTTGAACCGTGATAGCTAGACACTTGAAATTTTGATTTACTTTACACAGAAAATCTCATAAGGATCGGTCGAGCCATTTCGAAGGAGTTTTGTAACATAAATTGGCACGAGAGTTTTATATATAAGAGAAATTAGACCTAATAAATCAGTACAGTAACTACATGAGAAAATTATTTAGTCCGCATGATTTTTTCCGGAATAAAATGTCAGGTCATGTACCCAGCAGGGCGCTAGGCTGAAAACGTATCAATGATTAAAAAACTGAATCAATGTCAAAACATGTTCTTTACATAATATTTAGCCGATACATTTTTAGCCGATCGCCCTGCTGGATAGACACATAGTGATCCAAACAGCCAAATCGGTTCAACAGTACAAAGCTTCGTATCTTTTAATTATTATTAAGGAGTGTGCCCGGTACACTTACGTTACGAGTATTTATGACAGACATTAAAGTTAGATATACCATTCGAATCAATCATAACACCTAAATAACACCTAGTGAAATATAACCAAATCTCACATCTAATTACTAACCACGGTAGCTACTAGCGAGCCCCACCGGATACACAAATCACTACACCGTTTGGAATTCATATCGATATCGCTTGTAAATCGATACTTCGATGTACGCCACAAATTAATAAACGTTTTAGGAGGTGTAATTTTTATAGGAAAGTGTTCGCTGTATTTGTGTTTTAGTGAGTAAAATTTAACGCTGGGTGTAGTAATTTCAAAGGTTTCTGTTGTGACTTAATATGTTTCTCATGGATGCCATTGTCAGAACTGGACAAAATTGAAAAGGAACCACAAAGATTTCAAATAAAAAAAGAATCATCAAAATTGGTTCACCCAGTTGAAAGCTCTGAGGCCACAATCATTTGAAACAAAAAGATTCCGACGAATTGAGAACCTCCTCCTTATGTCTGTTAAAAACCGTCAAATTGAGTTTTTATGAAGTCGGTTGCAAATATAGGTAATAGTGCTTTATTAAATTTGTGCAATATTCCAATTTGCAACCGGCAACTCTGATCAAATGTTGAAAGATTTCTCAAATGGGATGTGGCTTGTTTGCCCAAGAGGCAAGAAAGCGTCTTATTAGGGTTCCATACCAAAATGGTAAAAATGGAACCCCTATGGTGAGACTTTCTCCGTCCGTCCGTCTGTCACACTCGATTATTTCAGTAACTATTAAAGCTATCGACCTAAAATTTGGAAAAATAGTAGGTAATTGCGGCGCGACGTTATTGTAATCATAAAAAATTGAAAATCTTTTTTATTTTTATTAAAAACGGGGCGAAAACCGGGTCGTCAAAATTTCATAATGAGATAACAATATTGAGTAGGGTATCATATGAAAGGGCGTTACTTGTGTATTCTAAAACCGATTTTTATTTATTTTTATGCCTGATAGTTTTCGATTTATTGGGCAAACTGTCGAAAAAAAATACCGTTCCCCCATTTATCTCCGAAGTTTACCAATCGAAAAATGTGAAATAATTATGATCAATAGCAATAAATGTATATTTTACAGAAAAAATAAAATCAACTCTCTAACTATTATACTTTTTTTGATAATAATAATAAACCGACAAAAACAGAGTTACGTTTGCGGTTTGCCAACAAAAGTACCTACATGTAAATTATACTCGTAAATTCATGAACCAAAGTGATTCTTTTAATGTTCAACTTCTTTTATGGTATGGAACCCTCGGTGCGCGAGTCCGACTCGCACTTGGCCGGTTTTTTTATATGGGCTAGTATCTATACAGAAATCTATACACACGAGTAGTAAATTAATAACAGTAATTTCGATCGACTCAGCTAGGTGTGCGGCGAGGAGTGGACGGTCGGAAGCACAAATCACAGACGTGTTTTATCGTCGGTTTATCGCTCGTTAATCTGTTAAAAACACATCACACAGGTACCTACTGGCCGCGTAATGCGGGATGCTGCGTTACGGACCATTCATACAGTTTGAGGTTAAGGTATTTCGGCCCCACCAGCCCAAATTGTAGATACCGGCACAGCTTAGATTACAGTCAACTATTAAGGTGTTTCGGCCCAACCAACCCCCAAAATTCAAATTTTATTTAGTTTTTCGGAAATATTAGACATTAGACAAAATATCTGGGTGACCGAGCTTCGCTCGGTGGCCAATAGATGGCAGCAGTAGTCATATTTTTATTTTTTTTGGTAAATTCGACATTTTCTAAAAATGAGTCCTAGCTAGATCGATTTATCGCTCCCAAAACCCCCTGTATACTAAATTTCATGAAAATCGTTTCAGCCGTTTCCGAGATCCAGATTATATAGAAATATATATACAAGAATTGCTCGTTTAAAGGTATAAAGATATTAGGCAATGAATTTTGTGGGCAATTGCCATAAGCCTACGATGTATAAATGTCCCACTATTAGCGAAAAACTAAATGAATTTTCGCGCCCGGATGGTACCCCTAGCGTGTATGAAGGCTCAAAAGTCAAATGTCTACAAAATTCCAAAAAAAAATGTTTGTGACTTGATCCCAATATTCCCAGGCCCCAGCCTTCTGCATTTCCGAGCTCGAAGCTTTCGAAGTGTTCAATAGTATGAGAAGTAAAGTCCGTCTAAACTCCTTCAATATCAATCTGTGAGGAATGCTTGCGTGGCAGCCGGCGGCGCTTCACACACCGCCACCACGGGTCAGAAATCACAATAGAATAATATACTTACAACCACAGATTTTACTTACAACTTACAAGTAAAATCTGTGCTTACAAGTATCTAATGAATATTACGAATACTGTACCTACTTATCTACAAAATGTTAGTGACTCGATCCCAGTATTCCCAGGCCCCAGCGTATTCAAGTGCTCGAAGTATTCAATAGTATGAGAAGTAAAGTCCGTCTAACTCTTAACTCCTTCAATATCAATCTGCGAGGAATGCTTGCGTGGCAGCCGCTGGCAGTTCACACACCGCCACCACGGGTCACAAATAACAATACTTACAACCACAGATTTTACTTACAACTTACAAGTAAAATCTGTGCTTACAAATATGTAATGAATATTACGAATACTGTAATTTCAAAAATTTTGTTAGTGATTCGATCCCAGTATTCCCAGGCCCCAGCGTATTCAAGTGCTCGAAGTATTCAATAGTATGAGAAGTAAAGTCCGTCTAACTCTTAACTCCTTCAATATCAATCTGCGAGGAATGCTTGCGTGGCAGCCGCTGGCAGTTCACACACCGCCACCACGGGTCACAAATCACAATACTTACAACCACAGATTTTACTTACAACTTACAAGTAAAATCTGTGCTTACAAATATCTAATGAATATTACGAATACTGTAATTTCAAAAATTTTGTTAGTGATTCGATCCCAGTATTCCCAGGCCCCAGCGTATTCAAGTGCTCGAAGTATTCAATAGTATGAGAAGTAAAGTCCGTCTAACTCTAAACTCCTTCAATATCAATCTGTGAGGAATGCTCGCGTGGTAGCCGCCGGCAGTTCACACACCGCCACCACGGGTCACAAATCACAATAGAATAATATATCTACTTACAACCACAGATTTTACTTACAATTTACAAGTAAAATCTGTGCTTACAAGTATCTAATGAATATTACGAATACTGTAATTTCAAAAATTTTGTTAGTGATTCGATCCCAGTATTCCCAGGCCCCAGCGTATTCAAGTGCTCGAAGTATTCAATAGTATGAGAAGTAAAGTCCGTCTAACTCTAAACTCCTTCAATATCAATCTGTGAGGAATGCTCGCGTGGCAGCCGCCGGCAGTTCACACCGCCACCACGGGTCACAAATCACAATAGAATAATATATCTACTTACAACCACAGATTTTACTTACAATTTACAAGTAAAATCTGTGCTTACAAGTATCTAATGAATATTACGAATACTGTAATTTCAAAAATTTTGTTAGTGATTCGATCCCAGTATTCCCAGGCCCCAGCGTATTCAAGTGCTCGAAGTATTCAATAGTATGAGAAGTAAAGTCCGTCTAACTCTAAACTCCTTCAATATCAATCTGTGAGGAATGCTCGCGTGGCAGCCGCCGGCAGTTCACACCGCCACCACGGGTCACAAATCACAATAGAATAATATATCTACTTACAACCACAGATTTTACTTACAATTTACAAGTAAAATCTGTGCTTAAAAGTATCTAATGAATATAACGAATACTGTACCTACTTATCTACAAAATGTTAGTGACTCGATCCCAATAGTCCCAGGCCCCAGCGTTCTGTATTCATGTGCTCGAAGTATTCAATAGAATGAGAAGTAAAGTCCGTCTAACTCTAAACTCCTTCAATATCAATCTGTGAGGAATGCTCGCGTGGCAGCCGCCGGCAGTTCACACCGCCACCACGGGTCACAAATCACAATAGAATAATATATCTACTTACAACCACAGATTTTACTTACAATTTACAAGTAAAATCTGTGCTTACAAGTATCTAATGAATATAACGAATACTGTACCTACTTATCTACAAAATGTTAGTGACTCGATCCCAATATTCCCAGGCCCCAGCGTTCTGTATTCATGTGCTCGAAGTATTCAATAGAATGAGAAGTAAAGTCCGTCTAACTCTAAACTCCTTCAATATCAATCTGTGAGGAATGCTCGCGTGGCAGCCGCCGGCAGTTCACACCGCCACCACGGGTCACAAATCACAATAGAATAATATATCTACTTACAACCACAGATTTTACTTACAATTTACAAGTAAAATCTGTGCTTACAAGTATCTAATGAATATAACGAATACTGTACCTACTTATCTACAAAATGTTAGTGACTCGATCCCAATATTCCCAGGCCCCAGCGTTCTGTATTCATGTGCTCGAAGTATTCAATAGAATGAGAAGTAAAGTCCGTCTAACTCTAAACTCCTTCAATATCAATCTGTGAGGAATGCTCGCGTGGCAGCCGCCGGCAGTTCACACCGCCACCACGGGTCACAAATCACAATAGAATAATATATCTACTTACAACCACAGATTTTACTTACAATTTACAAGTAAAATCTGTGCTTACAAGTATCTAATGAATATAACGAATACTGTACCTACTTATCTACAAAATGTTAGTGACTCGATCCCAATATTCCCAGGCCCCAGCGTTCTGTATTCATGTGCTCGAAGTATTCAATAGAATGAGAAGTAAAGTCCGTCTAACTCTAAACTCCTTCAATATCAATCTGTGAGGAATGCTCGCGTGGCAGCCGCCGGCAGTTCACACCGCCACCACGGGTCACAAATCACAATAGAATAATATATCTACTTACAACCACAGATTTTACTTACAATTTACAAGTAAAATCTGTGCTTACAAGTATCTAATGAATATAACGAATACTGTACCTACTTATCTACAAAATGTTAGTGACTCGATCCCAATATTCCCAGGCCCCAGCGTTCTGTATTCATGTGCTCGAAGTATTCAATAGAATGAGAAGTAAAGTCCGTCTAACTCTAAACTCCTTCAATATCAATCTGTGAGGAATGCTCGCGTGGCAGCCGCCGGCAGTTCACACCGCCACCACGGGTCACAAATCACAATAGAATAATATATCTACTTACAACCACAGATTTTACTTACAATTTACAAGTAAAATCTGTGCTTACAAGTATCTAATGAATATAACGAATACTGTACCTACTTATCTACAAAATGTTAGTGACTCGATCCCAATATTCCCAGGCCCCAGCGTTCTGTATTCATGTGCTCGAAGTATTCAATAGAATGAGAAGTAAAGTCCGTCTAACTCTAAACTCCTTCAATATCAATCTGTGAGGAATGCTCGCGTGGCAGCCGCCGGCAGTTCACACCGCCACCACGGGTCACAAATCACAATAGAATAATATATCTACTTACAACCACAGATTTTACTTACAATTTACAAGTAAAATCTGTGCTTACAAGTATCTAATGAATATAACGAATACTGTACCTACTTATCTACAAAATGTTAGTGACTCGATCCCAATATTCCCAGGCCCCAGCGTTCTGTATTCATGTGCTCGAAGTATTCAATAGTATGAGAAGTAAAGTCCGTCTAACTCTAAACTCCTTCAATATCAATCTGTGAGGAATGCTCGCGTGGCAGCCGCCGGCAGTTCACACCGCCACCACGGGTCACAAATCACAATAGAATAATATACTGACAACCACAGATTTTACTTACAACTTACAAGTAAAATCTGTGGTTACAAGTATCTAATAAATATTACGAATACTGTACTTATCAACAAAATTTCAAAAATTTTGTTAGTGACTCGATCCCAATATTCCCAGGCCCCAGCGTTCTGTATTCATGTGCTCGAAGTATTCAATAGTATGAGAAGTAAAGTCCGTCTAACTCTAAACTCCTTCAATATCAATCTGTGAGGAATGCTTGCGTGGCAGCCGCCGGCAGTTCACACCGCCACCACGGGTCACAAATCACAATAGAATAATATACTTACAACCACAGATTTTACTTACAACTTACGTTAGTTAGTAACCCTAACTGGGTTATTAACTAAGAAAACGGAGGCAAAAATCCTATTTTTGTATTCTTTTTGTACAAAATAACAACTAGTATGGTACATGTCATGATACCATACCGACCTGGGTTGGTAATTTTTGCAAAAATAGGATTTTTGCCTTCGTTTTCTTAGTAAATAACCCAGTTAGGGTTACTAACTAACTAAGTGAACGATACAGAATCATCGTAGAAATTGCGGTTACTTTCCCATCATTCCCAGTACCGCCCCGCGGACACTCGCCTCAAATTCAGAGAGTTCATAAAGTTTTGTGAGAACCGTATCCATCCACAACCATGGACATTTGACACGAACCAATAATCAATGACGTGATCTGTGACCACAACAGCTGTACTGTTTTAAAGTCAAACTCATCCAGGCCGCCTCGACTTCAAAAGTGCGGCAAAAAATACTATGCCTAAATTGGCAAACCCGAGTCATCGCTACATAATTTTTCACGCACACTAGCATCCGCTCACCGTATAAATTGATACACTCACACTACGAGAAAAAGTTGCCTCACTCACGGAGCTGTCGTTGGGAGGGCTCTATCTAGTCAGAGCGCGAGCGACGACCTACTATAAATCTATGGTCAAATTGTATTAGTTTATAAAAGTAAGTACGTAGGCATTTTAATTGAATAAAAATCGAGCATATATGCTCGATTTTAATATAACGTTGGTATTTCGGTATAATATAACGTTGGTATTTCGGGTTCACAAGCTTTAGTTAGTTGTACCTAAGCTTTGTTAGTTGTAGTGCCACACCGTTTGCGTAAGGTACAGAAGTCATTTGTGGGGTTGAGTGTACGCTTCTACAATATGATCCCGAAGCTCGTTTTGGACTTACGTTTACACAGGTTTAAAGCCACTGTCAAGAAACATCTCATAAATCAGGGTTAGATAGATAGATAGATAGATAAAACACTTTATTGCACACCATAGAATAAAAATATAAAAAAGAAAGAAATTAAATACAAACAAACTTAGGAGTACAATTTGGGTTACTATACTATTGAAGAATTTCTCAATGACAAAGATTCTTGGAATGATGATATATTTCCATCTCCTAATGAGATATCCTAAAAGTTATGTAATAACTTTTCATAATATATAAGAATAATTGTATATCATTACATTTTTTAAAAGAGCAAGTGCCGAGTTTCTTGCCAGTTCTTCTCGGTGCAAACCTGCATTCCAAACTTTGACTTTTCATGGGCGCCTATTATTTAGGCCTATGTGAAAAAGAAAGAATTTCATTTCATTTCATTTTAAGAGATGGAATACACGTGTATATTTAAGAAAGTCTAAACTCACATATTTAATAGGTATAACTTAAAAAACTTATAATAACCACGAGAATCGTTATTATTCACAGGTGCAATGGCAACACCCCACAGAAACCTTGCGTCCAGCCGTTGTTATAAAAAACACAACATTATAACGGTTTCTATGTAATGTTAGTTGCGTTTCTATTGAAGGGCCCGTTGCAACTTCCTATAAGGTTAACTTCCCAACAGGTGGGGAAATAGCAGTCGTCGGATCTTCACCTACACAGGAAAGTGACTACTTGGGTAGACCATAAAGAATGTATCCACATTATTATTTACATTATAGGAGCATTAAGTTACCAACTCATCCATACTTTACCCTGTATCCATACAAGGGTAGGTGTCTGCAATGAATCTCGAAAAAACTATTTTTTACTGAGCTTAAAAAATTGACATCTACTCTAGACAAGGCGAACCGCGCGAAAAAATGTCGCCAGTTTATGGGTGTCATTAGTACCAACAGCATAAGGCCACGCGGTAGTTCGCTCAGCGGCGGCGGCGGTATTTTAACAGTTGGCGCTACTGTTTGCTTGTATGAAAAAGGTTTACATAAATCGTTCGGATGCCCATATCTTGAGGTTAGTAATCAGTGGCTTAAAAGCTATCAGAAGCCAATAGCCATAGCTATACTTACAACTTAGAAACCTGTCGATAACACATTCCATGAATGTAAGGAACGGAATTCAAATGTTTAAGAATGAAATCTGTTGTTGTCTTCGATAAATCACGTGATCAATTTGTCGATCAAATCGCTGGAATTCCTATACATTTTGTTACATTTAAATATTGAATGAGCTATCGTCAGATTGCTGTGACGGCCGTAGATAAGTCACATTATGACTAGCGGAAAAGGCCACATTTCAGCGCCATAATTATGTGGCCATAGGTCAGTCGGTACTGGAGACTGACAATGGAAAATTTTATTAGACTAGCTGTTGCCCGCGGCTCCGCCCGCGTGAATTACGATTTTTTTACATATACCCGTGGAACTCCTTGATTTTTCGCGGGATTCTAGTGTGATTTTGTACAGAAACCTGTTCTTTCTTCGCACGGGTTATCTTGTGGTGATTTTGAAAACTTTTTTGGGTGGCCATAGGTCAGTCGGTACTGGAGACTGACAATGCAAAAATATTATTAGATAAGTAGTGAAAACTGCGAGAGTAAAACAAAAGCTCTAAATTAACTTTGGTGATAAAAACTCTTTAAGCACTTGATTCGCTGCAGCAATTGTTTTTTTAATCGCAATAGTCAATAAAGCAACAGATTAAAAAACAACACAATGAATGATTTTAATGGTGCGAGCGGCGCCGGCGCATTATTGACGGCAGTCAGTCACACTTGAAGCGCCGTCATAAACCTTTTTTTTTTTATTCCGCGTTAGGGTTCCCCTGAGAAATATATAATTTCTTAATTGTTTATTTAGTTCTGCACTGTGTTTTAGAGTTCCGTGTAACCATCACGAAACCTATTTTTGATACCCATAAAATTGTTGTATTTGGTAATTTACCTGCTATCTAACAACTGACTGCTATCGTCTGATGGTAAATGGCGATATAGTCAAAAAGCTCATAACTTAAAAATAAAACTTTAATTGTTTGAGATATAACTTTTAAGTTATAAGACTAATGCAGTTATCACACCGGAACACTACACTATCTAATAAAATACAGAGCAAGACTGTGGGCACATAACTGTTATATTTATTCATTATTTTTTTACGTAAAAACTTCTTAGTGGGCATTTTTTAGATTGGAAAAAACCATTGAACATACGGTTATTGAACATTGGTACTGTAACGGTGTTTCAAGTTGCTCCCGAAGTAGCACGCATTTTTTATATATTTTTAAACTTTACGAGTTAGCTATCTCGTAATTGACGGTGCAGCCGAAGATAATATTATCGTACTAACTTGGACTAACCCCTAATGTTTCTATAAACGTATCTAAATCGGATCCTTGGAGTGATCCATCCATTTATTTGTTTGCGGAACCACGTCCCAAAGAAACAGTTCCCGCTTGACCAGTTTTTGCAGCGAACCTTTTTCACGAAAAGTTTTTTTGCACATTTTGCACCTGCAAACAGCAAAAAAGGTCCGAAAGCCCGAACCCGTGTTTTGACAGGTATGGGGGTAGGTTTATGTAACGCGATTAGTGGTAAATCGAGCGGTGTTGCCAAATAAGTTGTGAATGGATTTTACGACTTTCGAACAGATAAGACCATTTATGGCGATGTATATGATTATCGACAATGGAGATTTATCTGACAAAACAAACTCACAGTTTTGTCTATTTCTAATTGTTTAGAAAGTTTTCTAAATTATTATTTGCGATTCCGCTCCCGGAAAAGTTGCTTCCAACCCAATCCATAATACCTAAATATAGATTTAGTATCTCCTACAGTATAATCTAATGTATTCTTTATCCAAATTTTCGTAAACATCCTATTTATTTTATACACCTAAAAGTTTGTGTTTTATATGTTTGCTACTCGATAACACCTCATTACTGTACCGATTTGGCTGAAATTTGGAATGAAGACAGCTTATACTCTATAATCTGGATTCACACATACCTAAGCTAAGTATTTTATATTTTGAAACTGCGGAATTTTGAATAAACCCGAAACCCCTGGACATTCAAATACAATATCAAAGTACACTTTCTTTCATATAGGCCTAGTTTTGGTAAAGGAAAACATGTTTAGAAGAGTTCGCAAATGCGCCCTGCCTGAGAAGAAGCCCACAACAAACTCTTTTATGTTATCACCATTTAACGACAGTGAGTATAAATACTAAATAGGCAAGTAAATTCCGAGCAATTTACTATCATTCTCGAGGACTTGTGTCGCTAATATATAAATAACATACTATGTTCTATGGTTCTAAAGTTAGATGACTTGTCTATGCCCATTCGATTAGAATCACCAAAACGCTGGAGCGTGAGATGTTTTGGATAACAATAAGCAGTTCTCTCGCTCGTGGTGAGCGCATGGCAATCATCGAAATGTGAGATGTGTATCACGACAGACACGCCCCCTGACGGTCACTTTCACACGCTCCAGTGACTCATGTGTTATAGAACTGAGGTAGGCATGGCTATAACACCTACCTAAGTCATGGGTACTGTAATTTAATTTCTAGTAATATTATACAGGGACCAGGGTTATATAAAAAATACCAAATTGCTCTCGGCCTGTAGTTGTTAACATCAAAGATTTAAATCTTTGATTTAACTCTAACGACTTTTGTTCTCGACTTTTCGAAATTCGGTATTAATTTAATTCATACAAAAAAAATGTGATTTCTGTAAAGTGACATTACACTGTCGCTGTTTCGAGCCGCGACAAACACCCGACACCGAGCGCCCCACGATACTTACGACTTTTTTAATTATTCTTCTTCTTTACATATATTATATAAATAGGTAGGTACTTTTAGAGCTCCTAAGTTATTTTTGTATGTGGGCAATTAATATAATATACTTAGTCTTGCTCAAATTCTAAACGATAAAATTATAGCTGGACCGCTCTTTTTGCGAAATCGATTACAAAGGAATTTAGTAAACGGTAGCATTCGGTGGCACGCAATTTTGCAAATTCGAACTTGAACATCTCGCCTCTCGGCTTCGTCTTCTAATTTATCTGGAATGCAGTTTGGCAACGTTAGCTACCTACTTAGGACTGATCAACGTCCTATTTCATTCGGTGCAGTGCACCAAAACCATGGCCAGATTTTAGGTTGGTTATTTCAATGAATGATGGACGATTTCATGAAATTGTTGTGATTCGAGTGTCACTTTTAGTGTTCTGTAGCCAAAGGGTAAAACGGGACCCTATTACTAAGACTCCACTGTCCGTCGGTCACCAGGCTGTATCTCTGTACCTATCCTGATAGTTAGACAGATGAAATTTTCACACACGATGTAGGTACTTAGGTATTTTTTTTGTTCCGCTATAACAACAAATACAAAAATAAAAACGGAATAAAAAAAATATTAAAGGGGCAAGGCAACAAACGTTTTTGGTCGATGATGTAGAATCAATATTTATTTTCCTAGATATTGATTTTTATAATTTTTTTATAGCTATAATGGTACGTAAACCGTCAAGTTCGACTCGCACTTGGCCGATTTCTTTTGGCCCTCGTAAACTTAGTTTTAAGTCGACTTGGAGTTATCGCCATACAAATGTGACAAATATCATAATGACATTTTACAAGAGCCTGTATATTAGGCCTATGTGAAATAAAGATATTTTGATTTTTTTAATTTTTTTTTAATTTCGTTCCACAAGTGTCCTAAAAGCAATCGTAGAAATAGTCACATACTCAGAGGCGTCTTTACCTATAGTGCAGGGTGTGCGGCGCACACGGGCGCCGGGTCTAAAGGGGGCGCCGCGCGCCGAGCGCCCTTGCGACACATCCGAAGATGCGTCGCTCTCAAAGACCTTGCGCCCGCCGTGGCCGACGCCGGGCGCGCGGTAGCAAAGCAAAACTACTCCTTTTCCTACCTACTCTATTTAAATTTACACAATTACTTTTGTTTCAACATGAAAGCAGCCTTAAAACAGATAATAAAAGATTAAATTGGCGTAATGTCGCATCGCTACGAAAGGCGGGTGCCGGCATCGGCACCTGTTTGTTTTGATTCGTTTGACAACACGCCGCGGCCGACAATCATTGCTAACTCGGCTGTATTAGAATGCTATAAAGTTCAAATTAAATTTCCCAGGGACGTGCGGCGGTCATTTTCAAAGGCTTGTGTACGCGTGCCGCAATTTTTGTTTTACCGCTACATCGTAGTTTTGCGAAAAAAGCCTTGATGCAATTGGATTAAGTATCATCTTTGAGTAAACATGTAAATATGAAGTAAATCGGCTTTTCTTTTGCTAAAAATTATATAAAAGGTAAGATTTGGTTAATTGCTTTCACAATTATTGCGACATGCCTCGAGGTCGGAGGTCATCAAAAATAGCTAGCGAAATTCATGAAAACAAAACATCGGTGATAGATAGTAATATCGAAGTTAAATAGGTACTCGTACCTATACGACCTAGCATTTTTCATTTGTTTATCCTACTGCAGTGCGGAACAAACAACGGTAAGTTTCAAGTGTAATATGTTCCTACTAGTATAAGTACTTAGGTACCTATTTATTTATTTAGGTCTTACTTGTACCTAACCGTTGAACAACGAACTACCTACTTTTAAATTTTATTTATTTATTCTGAAATGATGATGATTATAAATGCGAAAGTAGGTAACTCTGTCTGTCTGTCTGTGTGTTACGCTTTCACGGCCTAACCGCTGAACCGATTTGGATGAATTTTGGTATGGAGATAGGATAGCTTGCGTCCTGGGGAAGGACATAGGCTAATTGCTATCCCGGAAAAGTGCACAGATCCCGGGGGAATCGCGATATACCTAAGAATTCCTCGCGGATGAAGTCGCGGGAAGAAGCTTGTAATAAATAATACTCCAAGTCCTAGTCCAAGTTGCAGCTTTTTCTCTGGACCTAGGTATATTAACACGTTAGCTGCGGCACCAATTTTTGCATACTTTCCGTTCCTGCGGCACGAGGTATAATCGGCCCGTACCGTGACCAGACGTTAGGGCGACACGCGGTCTATTAGACCCCACCTTCTTTTACAGACTAAAATCCATTTACTGGCGCGAAATCAAAGATAAATGAGAATTTTGGTCCTTATTGATATAGACAGTGAATTGATGAACCCTAATCCACCGTCGCCCCGGGATCTGATGGCTAGTTTAGGAATTATTAGCAAAACAAAATATGGGATCTTATACACCTCGTAACGCACTGAAATAGGGCAAATTTTCGCTGCGATTAGTGATGGGAAAAATAATATCGACGTTTTTAAACTGTCTTAACTACGCAACGACTTGACCGATTTTGATCAATTATATCTCATTAGATCGTTTTAAGGGCAAAACCTGGCAAAACAACACAAAGCTATCAAAGGATACATTTTTTTTTAAATAATCTAAATTGTGCTTGAAGGCGCCATAAAGAAAAAAAAACCGGCCAAGTGCGAGTCGGACTCGCGCACGAAGCGTTCCATTCTATACCATTAAGAGGCACCTATTACAGACTTATTATTGGAAAATAATGGATTACGGTTTATGCATAAGGTTTATCTTTCTATTTGTATATGAAAATCTTAATGCGGTTCACAGAATAGAAAAAAAAGGCAACCAGAAGTAGAAATGAAACTGTCCTATTTATTCTGCCTCGGGCTTTAAAAATACAATTATTAGAACTTGAATTAACATGAAAAAATTAAAAGGACGTGCTCTCCAATCGACGTGATGCACAACACTGGTCGCGGGAAGCTCGCGTTGAGTGCGGTACGAGGTCAGGGGGGATATGGGACGTTTTAGCCTCGTTCCGCACTGCATTAAAATTATATTAATTCAGTGCGGCACGAGGCCTAAGACATCCGGTACCAAGGTAGGTACACCACCGAGTCCGGAACCATTAGTGATCTCAAATATATATTTATCTCTTTCCTACACTGGACCAAACCAAAGCTATGCCATTCGCACGACAGAGAAATTCACTTTTTTGCTTGCCGCACCACAGGGAAGTTGCATCAGGGGTGATTTAGGCCTCGCTTCGCACTTAACGTGTTAATTTATTTACATTGATAGTTCTTTTAGGTGCCTAGGTATACTAAGTTTATTATTTATTTTAGATGTCTGATGGCGATGGAAAAAAGAAACTGTCTGGTGCACAGAGTCGAAAAAGAAAGCTGGAGAAGGAAGTGTCTCTGAAAAAGAATACAAGTTCTATTAAAAAGTTTTTTGTTCGACCCGGTCCATCCTCGGACGAACACCTGGAGATAGAGACATATGAAAACCAAGATAATTCTACAGCAGAACTCGTCACTTCTAAGTCACCGCCGCCGCCGCCGCCGCCGCTGCTGTCTTTGTCGTCGGTAGTCGAAGAAGACGAAGAACCCCCTAGTGCCGAAGCGTCCCCGGAGAATATACTTCGAGAAGATATAATGAATGATCTCGCGTTATGGCCACAGGTGTTATCCGATAAACAGAGAATATTTTTGATGGAGCGTGGGCCCGTGCAGGTAAAACTGGGTTCATATCCTTCAAATAGTTCGAAAAGATCTTTTTCAAATGCTTATTATACTAAAAAGATGTTAAATAATGAAACCGTTTTAAGAGACTGGCTGGTTTACTCTAAGTCAACTGATTCTGTTTATTGTTTTTATTGTAAACTGTTTCATGCTGATGCGAGTCTGACTCCTTTTAATGGTGAAATAGGTTACAAAGATTGGCAGCATTTGTCTACTGCTATAGAACGTCATGAAAAGAGCTTAGGGCACCTATCATGTCTTAAGAAACAAATTACATTGAAAACTGTTATTTTAAAAGAAAAGTCAGTAGATTTCTTGCACCAAAATGAAATTGATCGGGAAAAAAACGTTGGGTTGCAGTACTCGAGCGAATAATCAACCTAATTCATTTTTTAGCGAGGCAATGTCTGGCTTTTCGGGGAAGATCTCAAAAACTTTACGATTCTGATAATGGTAATTTTTTAAAGCTGGTTGAATATACCTCTAACTTTGATAATGTGCTTGCGGAACACATTGCCCTTATTCAAAAATCCAAGTCACGCCTAACTCATTATCTTGGCCATAATATTCAGAACGAAATAATACAATTGTTGGGAGAAAGAATAAAAAAAACTATTGTTTTGGAATTGAAACAATCTAAATATTTTTCCATTATTTTAGATTGCACTCCAGATATTGCACACGAAGAACAAATATCGGTTGTCGTACGGTACGTTCTTTTAAATGCAAGCAACGACAAGGCTGAAGTAAAAGAACACTTTCTGGGTTTTTTTCCTATTACAGACACTACTGGCCTGGGCTTAACTCAATTTTTGTTAGATTTTTTAATCTCAAACGAAATTGACATACAAGATATTCGTGGTCAAGGTTATGATAATGGTGCAAACATGAAAGGGAAAAATATAGGTCTACAAAAACGAATTTTAGATTTAAACCCGCGCGCATTTTATGTACCTTGTGCGGCACACAGCCTTAATTTGGTAGTGAATGACGCTGCTAAAAGTTCATTAGAAATTGTCAATTTCTTTTCAATTGTGCAGGAAATTTATGTTTTTTTTTCTGCGTCAACAGCACGTTGGCAAATACTTGCTAAAGAAGTGCCAACTTTAAGTCTAAAACCACTCTCAAATACTCGATGGGAGAGCAGGGTTGAAGCCGTAAAAGCTCTACGTTTTGAACTGGGAAAAGTGTATGATGCCTTGTTTACTATATATTCCGATAGGAGCAAAGATGCAGAGTCAAGAAATATGGCAAATTCATTGCTGGCAAAAATTAAGTCCTTTAAATTTATCTGCTCTCTGCTTATTTGGTTTGAAATTTTAAGCAAGATAAATATAGTTAGCAAGGCCCTTCAAAAGTCAGACGTTGTATTGTCAGAAGCGGTGAAAATGATTGATAATGCAAAAATAGTTTGTCTGAATTTCGTAATGAGTCTGCTTTTGAGGAGCTCCTTAACAGGGCGAAAACTGTAGCGGAAGAAGTCGAGGCAATAGTAGAATTTCCCACACCTGCACGCCCTCGCGCTCGTAAAAGGTTTTTTAATTATGAGGCGGAGGATGAACCGATAGCAGATGCGAAAACAGATTTTAAAGTAAATTTTTACTACTATTTGTTAGACACCGCAATCACTAAGTTCGACGAACGGTTCGAACTTTTGAATGAAAATAATGTAATTTTTTCATTTCTTCAAAAATTGAAAAACTGGAAAGATTTGGACACTGATACAAAAAAAACACATTGCTCTAATTTAGAAAATAAACTTTGCCATGCTGGCTCTTCAGATGTGGAACAGTTCGAGCTCTATAATGAAATCGAATTATTACCAATGTTTATTGATGATTCCACTACGCCGTTGGATATTTTAAATTACTTATTTACGAATAAATTAATTTCAGTGTTCCCAAATCTGTCCACAGCACTGAGGATATACCTGACACTTCCAGTCACGGTCGCACATAGCGAAAGGTCATTTTCTAAACTAAAAATAATTAAAAACTACCTTAGATCAACATTGTCGCAAAGAAGATTGACAAATTTATCGTTAATAAGTATTGAACACGAAATCAAAATTGAAGTTAATGACATTGTTAATGATTTCGCTAAAGCAAAAGCTCGAAAAGTAACTTTTTTGTAAATACATTTGTGTGTTATTATATTATTTGTGTGAACGACCGTCCTGTTACGTAACTATAGTCTATAATAGTTTTTAAATTAAATATTTTTGAAAGAACTACAAAGTTGTGATTTTTTATTCTTATAACCCCTTCTTTCCTAAAAAACTTTTTGCTTCCTGACATCATTTAAAATTGCACCATTTGCATCCGAATTTCCGTTTGAAAATACAGGGTGTTAGGTAAAATAGAGCAAATCTCTTGAGGGGTGTTTCTACTCATGAAACTGAACAACTTTCCCCAAGGAACTCATATCGAATTCTCAAAAAAAAAAAAATTGGACTTTGTATGGATATTTGGCCAATCAGCTGACCGCTCCGATACAAAGTACTTGTATGGGAGCGGTCACTTGTATTCCATTTTGACCCCGCTCGAGGGCGTCAGGTTACTGGCTGCACACGGGCGCCACTAGGGCTAGAGACGCCTCTGCACATACTCGTAGCTGAGAGCCCTGAACGTTTCTGCTGGTCTAACAAATAAAGTCAAGGCCAATCAAGTAAGAGTTTTAAGAGTCCAGCAGATCAGTTTCACCCCTCGTTTTGGACATATTATACTTGCATCGCGCGAACGCACAACCGAAAGCGCCGTCTGACACCGAGATATTATTATAGCGCGATTCACGCCTCCTGAGAAATGCTGTAATTATGCTCACTATTGCATCTCATAAGTTTGAGAGTTCATATTATGTTATTGGTAATTTAAGAGCATATACTGAATTTAAATTTGTCCTTGTGGGTGCGACAGGCAGCGATTAGGAAGAATAAGTATAAGAGAAAAACAACATTTTACGTAATTACTACCTAAAGAAGGTATCAGAAATCCCTAGCATTTTTGCATATTATTATTAATACTGAAACATTTAAAACAAAAAATTAAATTATCATCCATTGTAGTTTCCAATAAAAATTTTGGAGCAACTTTGGGGAGGGCTTTTTATCGAGAAAATTTTGCCCTATCGTGTTTCACTGCGATTTTAGATTAAACACCCAAAACACAATATGACGTTTAAATTTGAAAGTAAAAATGTCTTTATACTTTTTAAACTGCAGAACACAAAAAATCACTTCAATACGTCGTCGTCTACGCCGTTAAACTCATAATTGCAGTGAACTCTCAAAAGTTTAAGAGTTTATATGTTTGTTACTTAATCTGTAACTGTTTAACCGATTCGGGTACGGAACGCAGTAGCTTTTACTTGGATTCAGATACCTACAGGCCACTTTACAAAGTTAAGAAGGCTACCATCCGGGCGCAAAATTCAAATTTTATTTAGGTTTTCGCAAATACTGGATTAATCTTACCGTTGCGTCGTGAGCTTATGTCAATGAGTTTTTAGTTTTGTACGTTTATGCATCTAATTTTTTTTTTCTTAAAAAGTTTGGTCAAGCATGCATGAGGGTTAACAATTAGGTATGATAATGTACTCGTAGAATAAATACATTTTTCTTACACGATCCCCTATAAAAATAGATACGTTTATCTTTAACGTGAGTCTCGTAAGACCAAAAATCTAAAAGTATCAAACCACACAAAGCGCAGTAAGATTCTTAGTATAAACGTGGCTATTGTGTTCAGGGCTGACACTTCTCTCCTAAACAAACAGCATTGTTTAATCACGAAGTGTGTACACGCCCTACACACGCAAGCATTGTAGAAAAAAATATTATGAAAACAGCAATTCATATACAGTTTTGCGTTTACGAGTAGGTATTATTAGTAGCATTAGTCATATTATGACATACGTATTATATTTCAATTCGATGGATGGAACGGAATTAAACCAAATTAAAAAAAATGTATAAGAATGACATATCCGATCGTTAAATTGGTGACGCAGACAACTGTCATTCTTATTTATATATATTTTTGAATTCGTTCCATTTCGTTCCCATAAAGCGAAATATGTCATAATTGGCTACGACTGCTGCTACAGCTAAGCTATTAACTATTATTAGGTATAGAAAAGAATTTTTTTGCCACTAACAAAAATATCAAATGTTTTGAATTAGGCACTTCAAACCGATCAACTCTCCAAAAATACATTATTATACCTATTTAAAATTTAAATCAAATTCTAACATGCATTTTCTTTTTATTTTAAAGGTTAAAGGTAGGCCCGCAAAACTCAATGCCATAAGCCTACAATTTGTAGTTAGTCTAATATTTGCAAAAATTTAAATAAAATTTGAATTTCCCGGGCTGGTAGGGCCGAAACACCTTAACACGCAATTATTAATTATCCAGAACAAATGAATACCTGTCTCGCCCTGTTTGTTATTGAATCTTCCCACTGTATAACCCTTGCGAGACATAATCCGTCAGTGTCAGTCGCAGCCCTGGGTCGTGTCGTGGTACGTGACGCGGCGCTGCGCCGGCGCATCGCGGATTGTTTACAAGGGACGCCGCCGTACCTGCGTTTTGGCACACGGATAACATTGGAAATTATTTATGGATACAATTTAGATACCTCCTGCTCATAATAGCAGACTAATAATTTGATTATAATGATGTGAAATCCCCAACGACCTAAGCCAGTCTGACTATTCCTACTCGTACGATCGTGATAGAATCGTCATTGACAGGATATTCCATATTTAACTGGAACTTAAAGAGTCCTGTGAACTACAATATCTCCATACATTCAAAATACCAAATCATTTGTAATTCGTGCATATTTCGATCATGTTGTGGTGTTATTCCGATTCATATAGTAATAATCTATGCTCCTGGCCATATTTGGTTCCGAAATACTTTTGTTAAACGAAATTGTAAACGAATTTAGTTTTGCTTATTTTTATGTCAAAGATGGCATGTTTTCTGCTTATCACGTAACTTATCGATGAAACTGTCATCTCATATAATTTTTGAATTTCGAACCCCTTCAAAGTTAATACGGCATCTTCGGCTATTTCGTTCAAAGCTCGTTGCTAAATTAGGTAGGTTGCAGTCAAGTATGTACTATCTTGTAGTACGTGAAACAATCCCTCTTAGTCTCTACCTGAATGGTACTCTACTGGTGCGTAATTTTTATACCTACTTTGAATTTTGCGATAAAGAAATAACTATCTATCTGCAAAGTATAGTAAACACCCGAATTTGAAACTTATAAATCAAGTATAATGAATCTTTTGATCAAAAATATAAATATGTATCTTTTGCACTCATCCAATGATCCACTTCGTCATCTCCCTTTCTCTAAGCCGAGTCCCATTTGCGGAATGCTCAAACTAATTGAACGTTAATTGGTAACACCTCGCCACAGACTACAACAGCGCATTGAGAAGTTGACGTAAGTGCGAGATCGAAGCTCTACTTTTTGGAGTATAAGGATACCTTGATTCTTGTTTACCGTTTGTTCGATGAACTGGTGAGTAAGTAATCTCAAAATCTGGTATTTTTCGATCAGTGCGGCCCCGCAAGCGTTGATGTTTAGACCTATACCTACCTATATTTTTCTTTAGCGGAAATTCTCGTACTCATAAATATGAGTAGCGTCCAAGATAAGATAGAGTAGGTATAAGATTACACCTCTTTAGATACCTAGGTATAGGTTTTTTAGATAATATTGCGTTCTGTCGCAGAACTTATGCACATCGATACAACTTTGTGTTTCGCTGTATTAATGGCTTGTTTCACCGCTTTCTGCATATAAGTGTCAGATAGCTTTGTCTTTAAAAGTTTTGTCTTTAAAAGTTGCCTTAAAAACAAGTAATGACTTAGGTACTTACACTTATCAGAACGTAGTGAAACTGGTCCGTGTTGCTGTTGCAGACAAAGTGCAAAGTTTTGTTACAGCAAAACCCATGAGTGTATCTCGGAGAATAACAGAGAAAAAAATAAAAATCATTGTCGTAGTTCGGTATGGATTTGACCACTAAACAAATTTTTTTTACATTCTAGATGCGCAGACAACCAGAAAAAATCTGCGCATAGCCTGAACTAAGAGAAAAACGATTTACCTAAGGGCGAAAAATAGTCCAGAAAAATGTAGAAACCACATGTTATAAGGTCATTTGACTTTTGACTTTTTGCCATGAAGGAACACAAAAGAAGGAGCAGCACGTTCTAAAGTCATCAAGAAACTTGGTTTAAACTGCAGGTGCCTTCGCTTGATTTTCGGTAGTGTCACTAACAAATTTTCTAAGGTTGTTCCAATAATGTAAGCTTCTCGAGACGCAGACAGATAGGCCTTTGTTCGCCACGTAAGTCGGTTAGCGCCCGAACAGAGAAACTGAGTCAATATGGAGCTAATTGATAACTTCCTCTTCCTGTCGTATGTTTGTCTTATTGGTTACTGACTTTAATTCGGCTGCCTCGATACTAAGCAACTAATTGTTATGCTCGTTTTCACCAACATTAAGAAACGCCTAAGCCGATAGGTGACAGTTCTCACTTACAACAACTGTCACCTAAGGGCATGGGTGTATAGTAGGTGTATAGCATGGGTGTCCCTCGAGCATTAGGCTTATATGACCGATTTCTGGGTTAGACTGAATGCAAGAAATAGTTAGGTAATAGACATGTACCCTGGACAGGGCGGAAAAAATGTCGCCAGGTTATCAGAACCAAAAATGCTTATTTTGCCGCTGACAGTAAGGCCAAGCTGTATGTAGTTCACTCGGCAGCCATCTATAGAATTTTGACAGATGGTGCTACTGTTTGCTTGAGAAAGTTAAGAAAAAGGTATCCTGAGGTTTCTTATCAGTGATGCAAGATTAATATATTTCCTAGAATTTTCTCAAGACGTTTGTAATTTGCCTTATATAAGGTCTTTCTTTATTTCGTAGTTGAAATTAGTCTGAGAAACATTGTTATAATAGTAAGATTGTTTGTGAACGAGAATACCTACGAGTACCTACTGATAAAACGTGATCAACAAGAACACAAAAGTTTTTCGGAATATCATGTAGAGTATTTATGATAAATAAGTGGGTATCTAGTATCTACATTCTACTGACTCCAAATGACCTGTCTGCGTAATTCCAATAGCTATGAGTAATATTTGAGTACCTACGACGGGCCCCTGTCGTGTCCCACACACGCGTGCGGTCCGAGGCCTCGTTACGCGTATAAACGTAATCCGCATTACCCCGACGCCGTTCAGCTGCTAACAACACAGATGTCCCCCGCAAATTAATTGGAAATGTCAAGTGCACGGGCGCAGACGCCATCTTGTGCGCCTCTATTCTTTATTTTTTTCGCGCGCACGTGGCTCTTTATTGCCAGCCAGCTGGGGCTGTTGTTGCAACGTCCCCGTTTTTTAGCGTAGCAACAACTGACATTTGACATTCGTCCGACATCCTATCATATATTAATACATTAATACAGTCCGACAAGGTTCTATTGCCACTTGAATGACATCGTCAGGAGGCCGTTGTTATACAACAAAGGCAGGCAGAAAATATATATAATATATAAATCTCCTCAATTTTACTTCAATTTTAGTTTTATTTCAGTTAATATTAAGCAAAAACAACAAACATACAATAGCGATATACCGATAAAGCGAACTATCAAACAGTATCACAAGATAGCGGCGTTAGTTCCGATTTTGGCCACACGCCAAGATAGCCTTGTCGCACTAGGCTATGAATACCTGTGTGACATGTGACCTGTGTTTCAACGGGAATGGTGGATGCCTAATGCAAAAATAATAGCGCTAACTGTCATCTGTTGCTTATGTTAAGCCACCTTTTGTCCTTAGTCCGAATAGATGAATTTGTTTACCCACATTAAAAATAAACAACATACCTGCTTACATTCGAATTTCGAAGGTTTAAAAATAGCAGTTAGAGCAAATGTTATTTTAGGCCTATTCTGTTCAGTTTATTTTGTACAATATATCACAATTAAGTAAAAAAATATTGTACCTAGTTATTATCCGTGAGTAGGTACGACTGTCATTCCTTTTGATGTATATTTTTTAATTTCGTATTCAATAGCAATTGTAGAAATAGAATAGATAAGGTAATATGGCTACGGAGTACGGACGCTGGTCTGCCTTTGCGCAGTATTGTCCCATGATAGCTAATACCTACAAATGCAGTGCATGGTATAGTTTGAAGTCTTGGCATGTACGACATGTGACTTAGGCAGACCTAAGTAGGTATCACTCAACATCAGCCTGAGCCATGTGACTTATCTTTTCTATTCTATAATCGCTTTTGATACGTTTGTGGAACGAAATTTCAAAAGTGCATGGGAATTACATATTCGACATACCTATTCGATCGATATTTTTATCATAATATATCGAATATGTACCTCTTTATAATATTAGTATGTATGTATGTAGTAGTCATAATAGGTATGACTTATCTATACTAATATTACTAGCGTAACGATGTTTGTAAGTTTGTGCGTTTGTGAGTGAGTTTGTGAGTTTATAATTGTAATAATAAACACTTATCACTAATTGTTTTATGACGTTGCAAGGGCTAATCTCTGGATCTACTGAACCGATTTTCAAAATTTTTTCACCAATAGAAAGCTACAAGTCCAGATGCGCTGCGGAAACTATAGAGGATAGAACAAAACAATATTCTACAATATTAAAAAAACGTATCCAAATCCTATCTCCTACAGGTAACTCACAGTAACTGCTTTTAGTGTTAAAATTGAGGTTAAAAATAAATAATTTTTGTGAAGCTTATTTAGCCCATATCTATGGTATTAATTTATATCTTTGTAAATATGTTTTTTAGAACGAAAAACGAACGGAATGTAGAATATTTGTGCCCTTACTCTATACAGTTTAAACTAATATCTTCAAAGATAAAAAGCAAAATAAAAAGGTACGGTTGCGCGCAGCCTCGGCGCGGCCGTTGCGTAGCGATAGGTAGATATGTATAAGTATAGGCATTATCTATCCGATTGCATCGCGTTCAGCGCTGTAGGGGAAGAGACTGTGGGTATTACGCAGGACAAACGGGCCGGGACAAAAATATTTCTAACGCGGAACGGAGACCGCGGGTACTGCTAGTTTATGATAAACTTATGAATCGTATAAATACTTAGAATAGAAGAATCATAATATACAATGGCCACGGCTGCAGAAGTCTTGCTAGTGAGCATCTAGTGAGTAACTATTAGAAGGTAATAGATAAGCACCTAGTCGTTATCAAAAAAATATTAAAGGTACAGGGCCCGTATTCTGTATCTCGGTGCCTATCACAGAATGATAGCCACTGGCATATGTTTTTTGTCCATTGAACGTTTGCTATGAAATAAAAAAAACATTTTCGTAGCAAAACTTCAATGGATGAAAAACATTTGCTAGTAGCTATCATTGTTTGATAGGCACCGAGTTACAGAATAGGTACGCAGGTTAGAGTAGATAATATTATATCGCCGCCCGTTTCCGCCAATTAGATGTAAACAGCGACAAATGTTAATCGTTACATAAAATTTTCATTAGTTCGCGTCCGCGCACCTTTGCGATCAAAATTCGACCACCTGATTCATTAGCACCTGATGATGATAGACTTGTAGGCCGAGAGACAGTGGCAAGCGATTCTAAACCTCTCATACACATCGTTTAGCAGTTGTTTAGTTACGCAATGCTTTGTCTTCCTCTTTGAAAAGTGAAATTGGTTTTGACAAAAAATTGATTGACTAAAAAAATGCTAGAACGTTTGAAAGTTAGGTATAAATAATTTCAGAGTTAAAATAATTATTTAATTTTATAATGATTTAGACAGTAGAGACGAAACAGTTTGTATTTCACATTGTCTTCTTGAACTTTTAAAAATATTTACGTTAGGCCCTCATACCCAACTTATTTTTTTTAAATAAAAGTATATCAAGGGGGCTTTTTCTGTATCGATAGTTAGCAACTCGCACCGGTTATTAACTAAGAAAACGGAGGCAAAAATCCTATTTTTGTATTATTTTTGCATAAGTTACCAACCTAGGTTGGTTTGGTAAGTATCATGTCAATATACCATGCTAGTTGCTAAGTTATACTAAGATAGGATTTTTGCCTCAGTTTTCTTGTTAATAACCCAGTGCGAGTTGCTAACTAACGATACAGAAAAAGCCCACAGGAGACACACACCGACACAGGAGACACACACCGCAATATCTAGCCCGAAAGTCATCGAAAGCTTGTGTAATGGGTACTAGATGACTGATAAAGATACATTGTAATTAATATATTATTACGTTAATAAATACAATAGAGGTATTGACCCGGACACTTGAAAACATTTTCCACTACTGGGAATCAATGCCACGACCTCCGGCGCAGACGGTAGGTTTACTACCGCTACGCCATTCGGTATTTTGGTTTGCTGGAGCAATATTATTATAAAATGCACAGTGCACTTTGGTCACCCGGGTAAAACAAGGTGAGTTAGCTATAGTATTTTTTTTACACTATACAAGTTAGTACTTGACTGCGATCTCACCTGATGGTAAGTGATGATGCAGCCGAAGATGTTAGCGTACTAACTTGGAACCCGGGTAAGTTAAGTCACCCCAACGGTTTCTACACAGCATCGTACCGGAACGCTAAATCGCTTGGCGGTACGTCTTTGCTGGTAGGGTGGTAACTAGCCACGGCCAAAGTCTCCCACCAGACCAGACCTGAGCCAATTTAGAAATTATAAAATTCCAAAGTGGCCCGTGGCGGGAATCGAACCCGCGACCTCCCACTCGAAACCGAGCGTGCGTCCACGGAGGTCGTCAAAATAAAGTAATAAGATTTCTATACCTATAAAAAAATAAAAAAATACCCGGCTGAGTTTGTTGTGGGCTTCTTTTCAGCGGCAGGGCGCGTTTGGAACCCTCGTAAACTTAATTTTAAGTCGACTTGTAGTTATCACCATTCTTATGCAACAAATATCATACCGACGTTTCGCAAGAGCCTGTATGTTAGGCCTATGTGAAATAGAGATATTTTGAGTTTGAGTTTATATAGTTTGCACGTAACTACCATAATGCCAAATAAATTTCAGCTTTCAATCAGAAATGTAATACTCCTGTCCATCTCTTCGCCTATCCGGAGTAATTCCCGCACACCTTGTCTTTTCGTTACGGAATTTCCTTTCCGTAATTACACACTGTTCAAAGCTGCGCCTGCGACCGAAATGCGGTGATACCCTGCCACGTGACTCATCATTCCACAGGATCGCATTTCGTGGTTATAAAATAATAATTGGTCAGGTGCGAGTCGATCTCGCGCTCTGAGGGTTCCGTACTACTATGTAAAGAAAAAGTGAAACTATAAAATCCCTTTTTTTACCGAACCGCAAACTTAACTTTGTTTTTTGAGGTTTAGGAGAAAAATGTATGTCAAGTATGACAGCTCTTTTCAGTTAGTCACGTGATGAATTTGTCGATCGGATGACATTCAATTTTTTTTGGATTTCATTCCATCAAGATAAACCTATGGAATGAGCGATCTTTAGATTTCTATGTAGCTCGTAGATAAATCATAATAATATTACGTCTAAGAACGCTGATTTTCTCACTTCAATGATGTCGATAACTGTTTTCTGTTGATCTGGCTCACATGCTACCCATTCCCAATGTTTATTCGCGTAGGAGGAGTGCGACTTGCGAGTTTGTTGCTGCTCCTTTCACGTAAATCTCTTTGTTCGATTGTACAGCACCTTATGCGGTTAAGCTAATATAAAGTGTGCATCAATATACGAGTAGATCAATTAACATGCTACAGAGACTTTTAATTTATATCATACGACTAACATAGATTATTTCCTAGCATTTAATCGTGGCAACCAGATTGAAAATCAGACAAAACTGTAAAAGAAAACCTGTGGATATGGGTATCTGTCAAAATCTTATAGGTGGCTGCTGAGCAAACTACAGCGTGGTCTTACTGCTGTTGACAAAACAATTTTTGGCACCGATAAACTGGTGTCATTTTTTCGCACCGTCCGCCATGTCCAGGGTATATGCCTATTGATGGTATGGTGCATTATTTTGATTATGATCGATAGGTATCAGCTGTCATTTTTCAACAGAGTGCACCCTACAATCACACTAATAAAACAAAATTAATTTAAAGGAAATGAAACCATTACGAGCTATAGCTGACTCGTTCTAAGTTAGTTTTATAACATTTTTGGCTGCATTGTTCCTTAACAACATTTGAATACAGTCAAGGAGGTACTTAGGTACTTGTAGCGTGTAAAAAAATAACAGCCTCTATGAGGTAATTGCTCTGTGTGATTCCGTACATTGATCGTTCAGCGGTGTCGGTGCGGTGAGTAAAAAACAAACGCCTTTCATGATAATATCATCGCCACCGGCGCGATATGCAGACAGTTCGCCGCTTCGTAAACACCTGACCGACCGGTGACAACATCATTGACCACCGCATGACCGCACCATGTTTATTGCCACCATTCGTTCGGAGGAACCAATGACGAAACACGCTACGCTAAGAGGACTGGAAAGATGTGGCGTATGTTGAACCAAAAAAATCTAAAATATATGGCATCGCGCGTCGTACATTTCGGTACCTACCGACATGTACGACGACCTACGACCGACAGCCGGTGCGCTGAGTAAAAAACAAACGCCTTTCATGATATCATCGCCACCGGCGCGATATGCAGACAGTTCGCCGCTTCGTTAACACCTGACCGACCGGTGACAACATCATTGACCACCGCATGACCGCATCATGTTTGCCACCATTCGTTCGGGGGAACCAATGACGAAACACGCTACGCTAAGAGGACAGGAAAGATGTGGCGTATGTTGAAGCCAAAAAAATTTAAAATATATGGCATCGCGCGTCGTACATTTCGGTACCTGCCGACATGTACGACGACCTACGACCGACAGCCGGTGCGCTGAGTAAAAAACAAACGCCTTTCATGATATCATCGCCACCGGCGCGATATGCAGACAGTTCGCCGCTTCGTAAACACCTGACCGACCGGTGACAACATCATTGACCACCGCATGACCGCCCCATGTTTATTGCCACCATTCGTTCGGGGGAACCAATGACGAAACACGCTACGCTAAGAGGACAGGAAAGATGTGGCGTATGTGGAAGCCAAAAATTTCTCAAATATGGCATCGCGCGTCGTACATTTCGGTACCTACCACTGACAGCACATACCGCTGTCGGTCGTACAGATTAGTGCCATTTGCAGTTTTGACAAATTAAAAATCCGGCTTCAGGGCGGAGAATAAAAACGTATGTGTGACGTCAGTAAGTGGTAACGAACGATTGAATGAACTATACTACGGTTGAATTCAACATGGCGGCCACCGAAACACGCATTGTATTATAGCATCTTCACTCGCTACAGTCGTAGTCATAAGACGTAGCTACTCTATTGATTTCTACGATTGCTTTAAGTACGTTTTTGAAACGAAATTCAAAAATGCGGTGGTTTGGATTTTCTAAGCAAATAAAAAACGCCTTTCATGATATCATCGCCACCGGCGTGGCGGCCATATGCAGATCGTTCGGCCCCTTTATACCATACTACTCTATGGTTCGTAAACACCTGACCGACCGGTGACAACATCATTGAGCACCGCACCACATTTATTGTCACCATTCGGGAATGATGGAATCATTAGGTACCAACTATGGTCGAATTCAAAATGGCGGCCACCGAAACACGCATTACTACAGTCGTAGTCATAAGACGTAGCTAATCTATTTCTACGATTGCTTTAAGTACGTTTTTGGAACGAAATTCAAAAATGCGGTGGTTTCGAATATAATTACGCACAATGTTCGCCGCTTCGTAAACACCTGACCGACCAGTGACAACAATATCATTGACCACAGCACCATGTTTATTGTTAGGTACCATTCTGGAACGATGGAATCATTTGCTACTTGAATTTTTTTCGTTTGAATTCAAAATGACGGCACCTGAAGCTATTATCAGTTCTTTAGTGCCAATACCTAACACAAGCAAGCTATCGCTTACATTGGGGCTACCTACATGACATTAAACACATTGCAATGTAGGTACCTACCTAACATTGCAATGTGTTTAATGTCCTATACTTATTATTGGAGTCGCATTTAAATTATTTATTAAATTATTTTTTTAATTAAAATGGCGACCACTGAAGCAGGCCCGTTGAAACATTTGCGGCAGGTATTACAGAATTGACTTCAATATTACAAGTAATAACCTAAACGTTACAATAAAAATAACCAAGCAGTCCAACTTTGGTAAGATATGCACACTGCACAGTGTTCCCTAATGTTAAAAACGCTTACTGCAGGCTCAGTAGAGAAAAGCATAATATGGCAATAGTCCCCGTTAGCAACAGCATTTATACAATCTTTTTAAAGGATAAAAATATGCTCTTATAGCTGCAGTTTCATTTCACAATCAAAAAGAGAAATAATGAGCACAGAATAACAATAGATGGCGCCACGTGCACGCCACGCGTCAACCACGCGTCAGTCTCACGCTGACCTCCGGAGGGGCAACTTCCATTATGCTTAACGCGCATTGCTCTAAATAAAGGGTGCAGTAATTCATTTCTTATGCAACATCGCATTGTTTGGATGGCTTTCTAAGAGTAAATGGGCGTAAATGAAATATTCTGAGCTACATATATCATAACGATGATAATTCGCAAATGTAAACAGGGTGGCACCCTTTTTCTACTCTCGATATTTTACGAAAAGTCCAGCCCAATATAAATGGTTATTATGAGATTTATTCTAGTACATTTTTTGTTCTAGAAAACAATGGTGTACCAAACATACAAGCAGTCTTTCGCAACAATATGCACTATAAATCGCATCTGGGTTAACTTTACACGTGTTGCCAATTTACTGTGATTATGGTAAAATATGTATGCTCTTAGCCTTGTTGGACGAACTATGGAAATCCAGTAATGTTTGCTACCTGCTTGTTATTCTGATAGATTTGTTGCATTAAGGATGCTACTTGTCTGTCTGCAATCCTACGTAAGAGCGATAAAACATTCACACTATTGATAAACAGGGTCAAGTAAAAAATACCAAACTACTTTCGGCCTGTAATTCCTTTCATTAAAACCTACAACTTTTGTTTTACAACTTTTCAAAATTCAGTATTTAGTTTAATCCATATAAATACCATATAATACCACAATATGTCGTACCTTAGGCACCACCACTTAGGTTTCCACTAAAGCGGAGCTGTGTTTGAGTAACCAATCAGATTTCGTCATTTTGATATTAACGAAACTGAGGGGAGGGGAGATGTCGAAATGGCGAAATGTGATTGGTTACTCAAACACAGCTACGCTACGCTCCGCTCTAGTGGGAACCGGGCCTAAAACACAGCTCCGCTTTGGTGGAAACCGGGCGTATTGTTTTACATACGACCTCTATTTTAGCACCCCTTGAGTCCGACTTTCACAGCGTGTAACGAGTATGAACGTGAAAATCCGATGGAAACCTGGATATTTTTTTGCTAATATACTGATTTCAAAGATATGGTTGGTTTCAATATACTGGTTTCAAAGCAAAGGTGTATGTTGATGCATGATGAATCAAGATGTTGATTAGCCAAAAAGTCCTTCATATTTGCGTGTAGCATGCTGTATGCTATGAGTTATCTAAGTATTGTAAAAAGATATCCGCCGGAAATACTTGTGTTATCTATGTGGAGCGGACCAGTTGATACGCATTAGTTAAGCCCATTTTGATTAAATGATTTTATCGTTGTTTTATCACTGACCTTCGTATTATCAACAATGCATATTAATTACAACGTTGGGAATGTGTCTCCAGATGATCCTTTTTGTATTAGATTACGATATGAGTAAGTATTTAAAAAAACTTTTTTTATTGCAATGACGTAGGACTAGATACGACGCCGATATTTATTATTATAAGACGCCTATTCCCAGGGCGATAGCTTGAATAGTTCGTGAATAATCGGATGAAGTCACACCATTTTGGTACGGAACCCTAAAAAGTGTTGTTACTGTTAGGTACACTTATACTTATTGTTGTTTTTTAAAATTGTGGGTTTTTAAAAACTAATTTTAAGTTGATATACCTACTTTTCGATTAAATAACAGTGCAACTATAGTTGCACTGAAATACCTACCTATTATGACATGATAATCGATTCACTCAAATCGATTTTGCATTATCGAATGACGATGGTCGCTGGTCAGGTGAATCGATGATCGTTTCGCATCGATCAAGATGTTTGTCTGCGTTCTTGCGACACGAATGCGACCAACTAAATGGATTGCATTAGAATTGCAGACCGCCGTCTGAAAATATGAGAATATCAAGTAGTGTTATCCTAGGAAGCTGTCACTTGCATTCAATCAAGTGCCTCATTGGTCTACTTGTTAGCATTGCCCACCACTCGGTTCTGGGTTCTATTCCGGGGCCAAGAGAAAGTTTATTTACGGAACTCTGCAGCGTCACAGAAACCTTTTGATCGCAGAATAAGATCGAAATGCTTAAAATTTAAGGGTAAAAACATTCAATTGCTAAACTAATCACGTGTCGCCAGTTCATCGGTGCCAAAAATGTTTATTTGGTCACCACTCACCAGTAACATGACCACGCTGTAGCTCGCTCAGCAGTCACCTATATATTAAACTAGTAGGTCGCGTGGGGGCGCGGGCCACATGTGGCCCGCGTGCTGTCTTCCCGCCTATATAAGCCGACAATCATCCCCCTACATTTTCTATCGAAAAAAAAAATTCCGCCATATTGGATTTTTTTTCTATCCATCAAATAGACCTTTTTGTCCTGATCAACTCTTCTCAAGAAACCGTTTTTCCATCTTTTATACTTTCCGAGATATTGGCGAAATTGGTTTGGCCGCCATTTTGAATCCGCCATTTTGAATTTTTTTTTAGCTCACTGCCATTTGCATGACGTTTCGAATGACATTTGGTCGAGCACCCCCCACCTATCTTCAATACCCTGGCCGTGCTCTTCACCCGTCTTCGAAATCCTCAATCATCAGCTCTCTCCGTATTTTTCCTCCGAATGAATTTTTCCCTTATACACGAAATGGTCATTGAAAAAAAAATTTTTCATACAAAATTGTTCAGGAGAGGTGATCAATCAGTGAGTCAGTGAATCAGCACGAGCAGCTATATATATAGTAACTAGAATTTAAGTCGTTTAATTGTTATCAAAACAGTAGCCTGTTTGGGCTTTTATCATAAAAATTCCATTAGAAAACTGAGCTTAGAATCAGAGTAGGTCCTAGTTCTTACAATTGTAAAGGAGTTAATGTTCAAAAACTATAAATAAATATATATATATACTAGTAGGGCGCGTGGGAGCGCGGGCCACATGTGGCCCGCGGGCTGTCTTCTCACCTATAAAAGCCAATCGGAATCCGATTGGCAATGGGCTAAAAGAATTACCTCGGAGCACGGTCATGGATTTAAAGATAGTTAAGGGCTGTTTGAATAAAAATACACTGAACCTCATCGGATGAGGTTCAGTGTATTTTTATTAGAATAGTGATCTCTTATCATCTAATCAATTTGGTTTTAGATGTGGTAAATCTACTGATGCAGCAGTACACACCTTGACAAACTATATAGCAACCAATCTTGACCGAGGAAAAAAATGTATATGCATCTTTTTGGACTTGGCTAAAGCATTCGACACTGTAAGCATCCCAATCTTAATTCGCAAACTGGAATGCATTGGGGTTAGGGGCCTTCAGCTAAAACTTTTTAAGGATTATCTAACAGAGAGATATCAATGTGTTAGAGTGGATTCACATACAAGCAGTCATCTATTGGTCACCCATGGGGTACCCCAGGGTAGCATCTTGGGACCTACCCTTTTTCTGATATATATTGATTTTCTAACTCGATTAGAACTAATCAAGGGTGAAATTATTTCTTACGCAGATGATACTGCACTAGTTTTTGCTGCAGACTCATGGAGTGAAGTGTTTGAAGTTGCACAGGCAGGATTAAATTCCGTAACCAAATGGCTGCATGATAATTCCTTGTCGCTTAATATTAATAAAACCAAATACATCAAGTTTTCGATGCGAAAACTTAGTACTTTTCCTGACAACCTCTATCTAGTAGCTCATTCCTGTTTCTACTCCGCTTTGAATTCTTGTGCCTGTCCAGTATTAGAAGAGGTTGAAAATATAAAATATCTGGGGGTCACATTAGATTCTCAATTAAATTTTTATAATCATATTGATATTTTAAAGATCAGATTAAATAAAATGATATATATTTTCAAAAATCTCAGGCATGTAGTAGAACCTGACTTATTAAAACGGATTTATTTGGCATTGTGTCAGTCTATTATCACTTACTGCATATCATCATGGGGAGGTACGTCTAAAACATATTTAATGAAACTTGAAGTCGCTCAACGAGCAATTCTGAAAGTAGCAACGTTTCGTCCATTTTTGTACCCCACATCACTGGTATATAAGAACTGTGAAGTTCTATCTGTCAGGAAATTATTTCTCTTAAGTATTTTGTTAAAGCAACATACTAATTTGGTGTATGATGCATCTCTAATGAACAGAAGAGTTAAATACAGAGTAGTACCAATACCCCAATCAAATACATCGTTTATTCAAAAATTTTATTATTTTCTAGGACCCTATATTTACAACAAAATAAATGCATTAGCACAAATTTACCCACTTACAAAAATAAGTTGCAAAAAAGCAGCTATCTCACACTTACTTAAGTTATCATATGAGGAAACCGAAAGCCTTCTAGTCGTTTTAAAGTGACTATAATTATTATTATTATTGTTACTACCGATAAACAATTGTAATGGATGCCCTCTTTAATTTTGTGGTTGTATAACATTACAATCATCCACACTTTACAGGATTGAACACACCCTCTCTTTCTCTAACACTACACATACATTAAGCAGACATGCATTTATATGAATATTTATTTAGTTTATAAAAGAGAGGCCATGATATCTATGTATTATATAATAAAAAAAAAAAAAAAAAAAAAAAAAAAAAAAAAAAAAAAAAAAAAACTTGGTTAAAGCTAATATTAGTTAATATAAAAGCGTGCGGGGAGAAGGCACTGAAGCTGAAGCACAGGAAATACCTAGTTCAGCTTCAGAAGCTTTATATCTGGGAGAATTGAACATAAAATTATTATTACATATATTAACCTTTGAGTAAGAATTAGCTATAAGATTTATGTAAAATGAAGTTGTTTAATAATTTTAAGTTTTTTGGAGTAATAAAACATTTTATTTTATTATTATTATTATTTTTATTATTCAAACAGCCCTTAACTATCTTTAAATCCATGTCCGTGGTCCTCAATCATCATCCAAATCGTAGACCATCATCTCTTCTCATACTTTTCATAGTTTTTCATAGGCCTTGTTTATTGTCGCATTCACATTTTCCACGGAAAAATAAATTCAACCACTTTGATTTTTTTTCATTCGTCCCGTAGACCTTGAGATTCTAATTACGTCTTGCAAAGAAATCACTCTCTTATCTTTTATACTTTCCGAGATAGAACAACACGAAATTTGTATGGCGGCCGTCTTGAATCCGCCATTTTGATTTTTTTTTCAGCTAACTGCCAATTGGATGACGTTTCGAGTTACATTTGGTCGAGCACCTCCCACCTATCTTCGATACCCTGACTGTGCTCTTCACCCGTCTCCGAAATCCTCAATCATCAGCTCTCTCCATATTTTTCTCTAGTAACTCTCCGAAAAACCGCATCACAACCTTGCATAATTACCAACTGTTAGTCTCTTCAACATTCCCCATACATTTTCTATGGAAAAATAAATTCCGCCATTTTGATTTTTTTTTCTATTCATCAAATAGACCTTCGGGTCCTGATCATCTCTTGTCAAGAAACCGGTCTTCCACCTTTTATACTTTCCGAGATATTGACGAAATTCGAATGGCCGCCATTTTGAATCCGCCATTTTGAATTTTTTTTCAGCTCACTGCCAATTGGATGACGTTTCAAATGACATTTGGTCGAGCACCTCCCACCTATCTCCAATACCCTTGGCTGTGCTCTTCATCCGTCTCCAAAATCCTCAATCATCAGCTCTCTCCATATTTTTGTTCTTAATGAAATTTTTTCTTCAATACGACATGATCCTTGAAAAAAAAATTTTTCATACAAAATTGTTCAGGAGAGGTGATCAATCAGTGAGTGAATCAGCACGAGTAGCTATATATATATTAATGTTTGCTTGTACGAAAAAGGTTTAAGAAAATCTTTCGGAATTCGGATGCACATACCTAAAGGCTTCTTATCGATTGTATACCTACCAATAGATTCTACTGCTTTGTTATTTATAGAGCAAAGTTTTGAAAAAAGTCGATGAAAAAATAAATAAAAAGTGAACACAAAGCAGTTTGTTGTCAGTCATATTCATCAGATAAGTTACCACAACTAATATTTGGTACGAGAATGAATAAGACGTCGGTAGTTGTACAGTGTACACCACTGTAAGTCCACTCCATATATCAAATAACGCACTGGAGCACAAACAAACGGACAGGCGCTAAGTGCGATCAGCTCACGCGCGTTGCACGCCGCGCGCGCCGCCCGCGCCGTGCGATGCGCGTTATTTTTGAAGCAAACAGATATAACATACGCCGTCACTCATTGTCTTGTAAACTTGAACAGTTGTTCGGAAGCGAGACATCCTGAACTCGGCCGCAGGGCCGGACAACCTTTATTTTCATTTTTAAAATTTTCATTTTCAAAAAAATTAATTTTTTTAAAAAACCTTTTCAGTGGATTAAAGTAACAACCAAAAACATACCTGTAGAGTATAAAAATAATCTATAGAGCATAGATGATAGTTAATCAGGGGTACTATATATACCAATTTTGAAGATTTCATAATGAAAAGAATATCCTTCCGCACGCATCCTTCATCCTAGTACGAATATTGCATTAGTAAAATACTTAATGTAGGGCGGGTATAGTGAAAAAAAAAAGTAATGACCTATTAAGAGGCCTGTGAACTACGATGTCTCCGTTAATGCAAAATACCAAATCATTTGTAATTCGTGGATATTTCGATCATGTTGTGGTGTTATTCGGATTCATATAGTAATAATCTATGCTCCTGGCCATATTTGGTTCGGAAATATTTCTTTAAAATAAAATAATAATCAATTTTGATCAAAATTTTAATAATTTTGGTCGAGTTCCGTAATACCAAAAATTATGAATGAAAACTTGTAACTTTCTTTATTAACTGGTGTTTTTCTTTAGCTGGACAATAAAAACTGTGCTCCTGAACTAATGCGACGTGAGATAGTGTTGTTTTTATTACAAAACAAATAAGCAGAAAACATGTCCTCTTTGACATAAAAATAAGCTAAACTAAATTCGTTTACAATTTTGTTTAACAATAGTATTTCGGAACCAGATATGGCCAGGAGCATAGATTATTACTATACGAACCCGAATAACACCACAACATGATCGAAATATACACGAATTACAAATGATTTTGGTATTACGTTTGTATGGGAGACATAGTAGTTCACAGGAGTCAGGACTCTTAACGGAAAAAACCAAAAAGCAGCATAAATTATTATTACGTAGGTATTACATACCTATATACCTTTTTTTTCTTTTAGGAACACGGGAACGCTTGCGCAAACCTCCGCGAATCCGCCGGTGCCCGGCCGCTTGCGCAGCCCCTCCACGAGGTGGAGCATGGAGCTCCCCTCCAACAGCAAGGCCCGCCAGAAACACCTAAGCCGGCCTTACCTCCTCAATCGCCCATCCGTAAGGCGACGGACCCCCCCGGGACCGCCACCCAGGGGCCGTGGGCACGGGTAAGCCGATACCTGCGAAGCTTGCTCCTGCACTTCGCAGGCATCGACCTTCCATACCCCGCGGCGGATCTGATCTTTGGCTCCGCCGCAAACCACCAAACGGCCGCAGAGGACAGGGAGAACGGCAACGACACACCGACACTCCTCTTCCCCTGCGGCCCCGCCGCCGACGCATCTAACGGTGCGCCACCGTTTGGTCGCGGGAGATAGGGCGAGCGGCAACGACACACCGACACGCCTCTCCTCCCGCGACCCCTCCTGGCTGCAGGAGGGGGAGATTAACAATCTAGCACACGCCGAGAATACAGGTAGCTTTTCCGGAGTAACTCGTTACAAAATGTTTTTTTCAAGTGTTGATGACCACTGGCGCTCTTGAACTATTAGCGGCAAACGGAAGCCACACGCGAGCTCCGAATTTGTTCGTGTTAATATTAGGCTTCGTGCATAATGATATGTTGTATTTTATTTTAAATGCAGACGTAAAAATACTCCGAATCCAACAAAAATCTAACCAGACTCAGGTATGAATTATGACGCAGTATTATCACAGCTCTGAATTTCGGAGCGGCTTCAACGATTTTCATAAAATTTTGTGTACAGGGGGTTCCGGGGGCTATGAATCTATCTAGCTAGGATTTATCAATTAATCAGTAAATTTGCATAAAAACATGACAAATACTGATGTTATAATAATTACAAGCGTATCAACTATCAAAGTTGTAATTTTTTTGGAAATGTCGTATTTACAAAAAAAAACCGAGTAAAAAAAACCCAGATATTAGCATTATATGGATCATGGAATGAGCAATCGAAAGGTTTCTACGAATATAGAGTATTATAACTGATAAGTCATATTGGCATTGGATAAGAAAGCAATTTTACAAAATATATTCCGGTTCGGTATGAATTTCGGTTTCAGCATAATTATATTATACCGTTGTTAATGTTGAGTTAATTTTAAAAGTTAGATTTGTTGACTTTTATAGGAGAACTACTTATTCCGTAATACATGATTTTAGTGTTCCATACCAATTTGGTAAAAATGGAGCCCTTATGGTGAGACTTTCTCCGTCCGTCCGTCCGTTTGTCACACTCGATTATTTTTTTACGCAGCGCACGCAACAAAAAGGAACAATTATTCCCGTTTATGCAACATTTTTCATTGATGCTCCGCTCTTTTTGGTCATTAGCGTAATGTTGTATAGCCTTTAGCCTTCCTTGAAAAATGGAATACTATCCCTTTCTCGCAAAACGAAAATTTGTATGAAGCCGCACGAAGCTACTATGGCATTGGTAAGGTGTGACGTCACAATTTCATGTTGCTATCTCTGTCTAATCACAAATCTTTAAATGCTTATAACTTTTTTGTTATTTGATCGATTTAATTAGTTCTTTCAGTGCACGTCATTATTTTAATTCTACTTTATAATAAAGTAATAAAAAAATTGGAGTCAAATACCCTATTCGGGCCAGTAGTTCCTGAGAGTAACGCGTTCAAACAAACAAACTTTTAACTTTATAATATTAGGATAGGCATAGATGAAAACGCACCCTAATAATACTTGACTTGTACAGTAAATCGTCATAGCAGTGATGGGGATTACGCCATGGTGTAAGCACCGCAAGATTGTGAGTGAGATTTCAACGGCCAGAGGGGTTAGTACAGGTTTTTGTACGAATTTCGAGTCGACTCGCATCGCAGAAACGAATCGAATTCCTTCATACATTTACAGCCAGCCATCTATTGACAACCGCATGTCAGCGACTATCTATAGATGGCGCTGGCTGTAAATGCAAGGAGGAATTCGATTCGTGCGATGCGAGTCGACTCGAAATTCGTACAAAAACTCGTACTAACCCCTCTGTAAGCATCGCCTAGCTGCGCGCGCGCCGCTTACGCCGTAATTACCGGCAACCTGGCGCAGGAGTGCCGCAGGATATCCTCGGCCATCTGGCGGGAGTATTTTTAAACTACCGAACGCCAGAAAGTATTAATACATCCGAGGATAACTAACTTCCTTAAAAATGGTACTTACTCTTGTGAGTTGAAGACTGAAGTATCATAAGGTATACCAACTTACACAGTTTTATGTTGTTTTTAACCGACTTCAAAAAAAGGAGGAGGTTCTCAATTCGTCGGAATCTTTTTTTTTTTTTTTTTATCTATGTATGTTCACCGATTACTCGAAGACGCGTGGACCGATTCGAAAAATTCTTTTTTTGTTTAAAAGGGTTTTGTTTCCAGATGGTCCCATTTTAATCTGGTCAGGATCTGATGATGGGATCCTGGAGAAATCGAGGGAACTCTTCTAATTTTATATGGACACATGGAACTATTTGGGTATTATTTCAAAGAGTAATATTTTTCAAGTTGTCCTATGGTCATTAGGTCAGGATCTGATCATGGGATCTTGGTGAAACCGAGGGAACTCTTCAAATTTTGCTAGTATACTTGAAGCGAGTTAGGTATTTTTTATAGTTACTGGTGCATATGCTAGCAGATACTGATTTGATGACTAAAGTCATCAAGTCAGGGTCTGATGATGGGATCTTGGTGAAATCGAGGGAACTCTTCAAATTTTGCTAGTATACTTGAAGCGAGTTGGGTATTTTTTATAGTTACTGGTGCATTTGTTAGCAGATACTGATTTGATGACTTTAGCCATCAAGTCAGGGTCTGATGATGGGATCTTGGTGAAATTGAGCGATCTCTTCAGATTTTATGAACACACCTCAAGCGATTTGGGTATTTTTACAACGCCTTGTGCATTTTATTGTTTTCCACTAAAAAGTAAAAAATAAAAATGGGAAATGCTTTCCAAAAAACCAACTTCAAATGCCACTACAAAGAGTGAAATAATTTTATTTAAATTTTAGGTACCTACACCAATTCGAAGTCGGGCGATTGTCTATGACTTCGTCATTTCTTCGCACATCAAGTAAGTAAGAAGGACTATTAGGGATTGTATGAAACATTGCCCGACTTCGAATTGGTGTAGGTACCTAAAATTTAAATAAAATTATTTCACTCTTTGTAGTTAACAGATTCAGAGGTTTCCTTAGTGGCAGGGGTGCATCTCCAGCATGCCTCCTGTATAAGAGTAGTGATATAATAAGTAGCATCATCGATGTCATTGGGAGTTTTCAGTGCTACATTTAATTTGATATTATGATCCAGAAATTCACGAAAAGCGACCCAATCCGTAAGTTTGTTGTATAGAGTCTCTGGTTTCTCGTGATGAATTATCGTCGTACTAATGGTTAATAAGACTGGTGTATGATCTGAGGAACTGTCATAACAGGCATCCGTTTTTAAGTAATGTTGGGATAAACCTTTTACAATGAAGAAGTCTAGTAGATCAGGAATTTTATTTTTGTCTGTCGGCCAATATGTTGGCTCGGCACTAGATACTGGTTTGAGGTGGTTAGAGATAAGTGCTAAATTTAGTTGTCTACCCCTTGTGGTCGTAAGTCTGGATCCCCAGTTAGTGTGTTTGGAATTCCAGTCACCACCTGCCACAAAGCGGTCTCCAAGTTTCGAGAATAGTTCAGTGAACATGGCTTCATTTATATTGTGTTTCGGTGGACAGTAAACTGATGCTAGATTAAAGTATCCACATTTGTCTTTTACAGCCACAATTGTGGCTTGAATGTGATTGGTTTGGAAATCAGGAAGGCAGTGATGTTTTATGCTGTTTTTTATTATGATGCAAGTCCCACCATGCGCCTTGCCGTCTGGATGATTGGTAAGGTAAGTACTAAACCCATTGAATCTAATGCAGCTGTTACCAGTGCAATGTGTTTCAGATACAAGTAATGCATCAATTTTATGTTGTTTTATCAACAGCTCAGCCTCTTCTTTATTGGGGCATAAGCCATTAATGTTCCAGGTAGCTACTCGGAGACCTATTTTTTGGCTAGCTTATCAACTAGCGTTGTTATGAGACTCATTAGAGTACTCATCTGTTGTAAGATTAAATCGAATTTTTCGCTTTGTCTTGTAAGTAGCACTTCTAAATTAGCTAACTCGTTATTCTTTGTTTGTAATTCATGTGAGCTTGGTTTGTGGGACTTAAGAGCATCTGCGTATTGCGTTCTTTGTCTTGGAGGTTGATTTTGTTCAAAAGGCTGTTCGGATCTTTTTTCTGTACCTTGAGTTGGTTTTCGAATAGGCTGTTTGGTAATTTTCCTTATCAATATTTCTTTATATACTTCACAGCCTTTGTAATTCGCCGGGTGTGGTCCTAGACAAAGCGCGCATTTTGCAGGTGTGTTTCTATCTTTTTTCGTACATTCAGAGGTTTTGTGCGATTGTGCACACTTGACACACCGGTACGGTCTCATGCAATAGTTTTTCGAGTGCCCATATTGCTGGCATCGTTGGCATTGCACCACTGTTTTCTTTTTCTTTGGGTCTTCTATGGTGACTGATTGATGATAAATATACTGGATTTTTTTAGCGAGTTTGTTGTTTGCATTGGAAATCAGACAGCAAATACTAGAGAAACGGCGGCTGCGACGAGTGTGGCACACTAGCAGGCACCATTCTGATAAAACGGCGTTTAATAGAGCAAGCAAAGAGTTGAAGGAAAAGCTGCAAGAGATGCATGACCTCACAGTAGAGAATAAACTGATAACAGCTACTCCAACTGCGTCCACAAACTACTCTCTGTGGAAGCTGACTGCTTCAACTAATAAACCTATACAAGCAAAGACTCCTATAAAGCTAGAAAATGGCACCTGGGCAAGGAGCAGCCAAGAAAAAGTAAATGCTTTTGCTGAACATCTCGCCAATGTGTTCACTCCTAATGAAATAGAAAACTCTAGCGATACTGATAACTCTATCAGGACTATCTGCAATGCCCCTTACCAACACGACCTTCCTCCAAAACCAGTTTCACCTCGCGAAATAGAAAGCATTATTAAAAGCCTAGATAACAAGAAGGCACCGGGCTTTGACCTCATAACCAAGGAAGTTCTAATTGAAATGCCGAAGAAGGCACTAATCTTTATATCTTACCTTTTAAATGGTATTCTAAGAACCCAATACTTCCCCAGACTTTGGAAAGTGTCTCAAATACTTATGATCCACAAAGCTGGGAAGCCACCGCAAGATATAAAGTCATACCGGCCTATAAGTTTGCTACCCACTTTATCCAAGGTATTTGAAAAAGCCTTACTTGAAAGGATAACACCAATTTTATATGAAAGAAACATCATCCCGACACACCAGTTTGGATTTAGACAACATCATTCGACCGTTGAACAGGTCCACAGAGTGTGTAATGAAATTCGTAAATCCCTAGAGAAAAAAGAATACTGCGCCTCTGCATTCTTGGACATCCAGCAAGCGTTTGACAAGGTCTGGCACAAAGGTCTCCTTTGCAAGCTCAAATGTATTTTACCACACAGTTACTTGCCACTTCTTACCTCCTATCTCTCTGATAGAATATATCAAGTAAAAGATAGAGACACAACATCATCATTCTACAATATCATGGCTGGAGTCCCACAGGGATCAGTCCTTGGGCCTACTCTTTATTCAATATACACGGCTGACCTGCCAGTAATACCGAAAGTCACTACGGCCACGTTCGCTGATGACACAGCAGTCTTAGCAAGCCATTCAGATGCTTCGTCTGCCTCCGCACTATTGCAGCAAGGACTTGATCAAATTTCTGCCTGGCTGGACAAGTGGAAGATCAAAGCTAGCGCCACCAAGTCGGTACAAGTAACTTTTACCTTAAGACAAGGGAACTGCCCTACAGTCAACTTGGGTAACAATCCTCTCCCACACAGTGACCATGTAAAGTATCTAGGCCTTCATCTTGACCGAAGGCTGACATGGAAAAACCATATTAAAAAGAAAAGAGAAGAGCTGAACATAAAATTTAAAACGTTCCACTGGCTGCTGGGCAGAAACTCTAAACTCTCGGTTGATAATAAGCTTTTAATTTATACATCGATCTTGAAGCCTACTTGGGCATATGGCGCACAACTATGGGGCTCTGCATGTGACTCCAGCTTAAATATCCTACAAAGAATGCAAAACATAATACTACGCTCAATCGCAAACACGCCGTGGTACATCACAAACGACGAAATTCACCAACACCTCCAAATATCAACCATTAAAGAGGAAGTACGAGGACTAGCGCAAAGATATAAAGCACGCTTGCTGGTCCATCCCAATGTCTTAGCAAACAGGCTCCTGGTTGATGAATGCCCCAGGCGTCTCAAACGAAAACGGATCACCGACCTCGACCAATAAATTGAGGCTTTTTCGAGACGAGTGCCGATTCTACTGAGGATCGAACTCTTTATGACATTTGCTCCAACAACAAATTTGCTTATAGCCCTGGGGCTGATCGCAGATAATGGTCGAACACCGCAAAAAAAAAAAAAAAACTCTTTGTAGTGGCATTTGAAGTTGGTTTTTTGGAAAGCATTTCCCATTTTTATTCACGAAAGTTTTTTACCACGTTATGGTGCCTGCATCCTTGACAGTTTTCCATTAATCCAAATCCATTCAATAGTATTTTATAGATGACCCGCACTTGGCTAGAGCCAAATTCTCACAATGTGGAAATTCTCATAATGAGAAAATTCGCTACATCTTTGAGTAATTGACCGCCCCTGCCTCTCTCGGGTGATCTCAAATATTATGTAGGTACTTTCTTATCCTTTGGCGCCATTGTGAAAGAAAGCTCTATGCAAGATTCCTCTCTATAAGAATTGGGGTTGGGCGAAGATCAGTAATAAGTCAACAGCAGTAATAAGGGTACTACCAAGGGCGGATCCAGCTTTGGTGCCAGGGGGGGTCACATACTTGTAGTCAAGTCACAAGAAGTTTTAATTTAATTATGATACTAATTGATACAGTTAAAAAGTAGGTATTTAATTATATATGTGTATAAGTAGGTACTGCACTTAAAAAATCTTTAAATATGTTCAGTACTTTGAGAATATAAGAAAGTTTAGCACGAACCAGTTTTCCCTTAATCTAAATTCAAAATTAATTGTTTACTAAAATGTATAGCAGTTTTCGGACGAAAATCATGTCAAATACTTAATTCGATTTTGACATTGACATCTCGGAGTTGAAAGAAAAAAGAAAACAATCAGCTGTCAGTCGTCCATCAACTCCAACACGCTTGTGAGTACTATAACTGCATAATACATTTATAATATTTTAGTTCAATCTCAAACAAAATAAAAGAGCCAATATTTCTTTTTCCAAAACGCAGTGTCACTTCATCCAGGTACGTCAATGGGTGCGTTTTTCCTTCCTGAAATATCCTGGGGGCATACTTATTTTGATAACTGGATATGCGAGCTGAAAATATTTACTATTTCGCAGGATAAATCACTATTTATTCCAGTCTTGAATTTAATATGGTTTGACAGTGAGATCAGTTTTTAATAAAAAAAGTTCAGTTGCTGCAATCCTACTGGATATGTCTAAAGCTTTCGACTGTGTTAACCATGAGATTCTTCTCGACAAACTACAAAAATATGGGATACGAGGCACAAGCTATGACTGGCTTAAAAGCTATCTTCATAATCGACAACAATGTATTGAAATTACTACAATATGTAATAAACATAAAATTACCCACAGATCGTCATATAGAGAAGTTACATCCGGAGTTCCCCAGGGAAGTATCCTGGGGCCTCTACTATTTCTGCTCTACATCAATGACTTGCCGGACGCCGTTAACAATGATACGATTCTCTTTGCTGATGATATTATTCTAATAGTTGAAAGCAAAAAAAAGAATGAATTTGAACATGACATCAATATTGCATTAAATAAAATTATTAATTGGCTCGATTTAAGTAACCTTTGCGTAAATTTAAACAAAACTAAAATAGTCGAATTCCAGACATATAACAGTTCATCTCTTAGTCTTAATATTAATTATAATAATGAAAAAATAAAAGTGGTGCCATCGGCAACCTTTCTGGGGGTTACAATTGATAAATATTGTAACTGGAAAGAACATATACAAATTACTTGTAAAAAACTTAATAGGTTTGTGTATGCACTGTACCGACTCCGAAATACCGTCTCTGAAAAAGCAGCCACAACTGCATACCATGGTTATGTTGCATCCATACTGCGATACGGACTTATATTATGGGGTAACTCTGTCGATGTCATAAAGGCTTTTAGAGTACAAAAAAAGTGCATCAGATCACTGTGTGGCGCTGATATAATAGCTCCATGTCAGCCTTTGTTCAAAAAGAAAAAGTTATTGCCTTTGCCATGCTTATATATTTTTGAAACATGTCTATTTGTAAAGAAAAACGCTCATTTATTTGACATGAAACCAGATAATCGAAACCAACGACAAAAACTTAAACTAGACATACCACGGCGAAGACTTGAAATATGTTCCCGTAACTCTTATTGTATGGCCGTCACTATATATAATAAACTTTCTGACAGCACTAAAAGTCTACCAATGTCTAAGTTTAGGAAAAAATTATTCGACTATTTAATTGACCAATGCTTTTATTGTGTACAAGATTTTTTGAATAATTGTAAGATTTGACATGTTTCCAGATTTCATAAAAAAACTTTGACTACATACTTTAAATAATCAATGTTTCTTTAGTGTAAAGATTTTTTGAATAGATGTAGTAAGATTTGACATTACTGAGAATATTCTTGATTTATGACGTTTTATAATTGTAGGTAATTATTTATATTATATATTGATTTTCTCTAAAGGATTCATTTGTAAATTAATTTATTTATCGTAACAAGCAAACTATTATATTTTGCACGCCATACAATACATATAATGGCAAAATGTGACAGAAACTATAAATCTTACCTACTATCCATATTGTTCATTACTCACATTTGGCAAAATAAATAAATCATTTCATTTCATTTCATTTCAAATAAATCATAAAAATGATATTATCATTCTTAGGCGTTATAACGTCTTAAAAGCACAAATATGCCCGAATGAAGTGAACACGAACTTTATATATTTTTCGATAACTGGATATGCGAGCGAAGCGAGCTCAAATTTTTTACGTTTTGTATTTCGTTTTATGATGTGACCCATCTTTGATTTTTAATTTTAATAATATAATAATAATTTTTAGGCGGAATAACGTCTTGAAGCAAATAGTCCTAAATAAAGCGAGCACGAACTTTACATATCCTGACAACTAGATGTGCGAGCGAAGCGAGCGCGAAATTTTCTGTTTTTTTTTTTACTAAAAAAGTCACAACATAACAAAGATCCTGGGGGCATACATATTTTGATAACTGGATAGGCGAAGCAAGCTGAGAATTTTTACTATTTCGCAGGATAAATCACTATTTATTCCTGTCTTGAATTTAACATGGTTTGACAGTGTGATTCATCTTTAATAAAAGTAATATAATCATTTTTAGATGTAATAACTTCTTAAAATCGCAATATTCCTGAATGAAGTGAACGCAAACTAAAAATATATTTTAATATAACTGGATATGCGAGCGAAGCGAGCTTAAATTTTTTACTTTTTTTATTTCGTTTTATAGTGTGGTCAATCATTAATTTTATTAATATCATAATTTTTAGGCGGAATAACGGCTTGAAATCTCAAATACTCCTGAATGAAGCGAACACGAACTTTATAAATCCTGTCAACTGGATATGCGAGCGAAGCGAGCGCGAAATTTTGCTGGTTGTTTCTAACTGAAAAAGTCACAACATAAAGATCCTGGGGGCATACACATTTTGATAACTAAATAGATATGCGAGCGAAGCGAGCTCAATTTTTTTACATTTTCGCACGATATATCACAATTTATTCTTTGACCTGAAATGACCTTGTGCATCCGTGCATCCAAGGTCATTTCGTGAATATCTGCCGTGGAGCACACTTAGATATCTCCATCATTTTTTACGTGAATATAATTTCAAAGCCCAAATATATCTTGAGATTAATTAATTAAGTAAAAAAGGAGGATTGTTTATAAATCAGGAAATCTCCTGGGAAATCAGGAGGTCATCAGTTAAAAGGTCGCGGTGGCGAGGTAAAATGCAAATTTTCGATACTTTCGTTCCCTAATAATGCGTTTGACACCATATAAAATAAACTCAATCATAAATCAATTAAATATTAATGGTACTCACTTACATAAAATCTATATTATTCCCAAAAATGCCATATAAAACATTATATTTTACAATTTTAACTATTGGTCCATCTACATTCTGGAAGGCCCAGGGGGGGTCATGACCCCCATGACCCCCCCCCCCCCTGGATCCGCCGATGTACTACAAGCAATTGTAAACTTATCTACCTATTCTATTAATTATTGCTTGCTTGCTTGCTTGCAAAAATGCTTCATGTTCGTAGTGTTCCTGCATATTGTACCATACAGAATCTTTTCAAGTATCGGATTATAGCAAAACAAATTAATCTGTCTTGCTCACATTGCATGCGTCTGTCCCACTAATATTAATATTAGGCTTATTCGCAATAACCATTGTTGTTTGCGTGCGGCGGCGCGCAATCCTCTCGAACCGCAGTCCGCACTCGACTCCTGCGCCTGTGCGGTCCAAATGCACAAAAACGCGCCCCATTTGACTAATGATCTCATCAATTTCTCGGCAAATTCCTTCCGAGGGCGACACATGCTGCACATGTCATCATAATATAACTACTTGCGTTTCCGGTGCGAAATGGTGACAGGGATGGTTTTAATATGGACATCATCGATTATACTCGAAAAGTCGGAGTATAGTGAGTCTCTTAAGGCAGTTCCCAATAGAGATAGAAATTTCACATAACTTGTATGGAGCTTAGTCCAATTCCCGACAATATTACTTTACTCTATGGCTTAGTCACATTGATAATAATTGATATTTCTAGTAGGGCAAATCGAAGATATAAATAGAATATTAGGAACCTAATAGAATATTAGAAGATTTGAATCATGTCTCTTTCTAGTTTTGAAATACGAAGGAAGTCTGTTTGTGGGTGTGTGAAAATAACGCTTTTCCTAAAATAAAATAAAATGATCAATGAATCAATGGCTAGAGATAGCAATTCTTTGTTCCACACTAAGTTTTGCTCGCGGCTTTATCCGCATGAACTTAACGTGTAATCGTTGTTGTTCAAGTTTCCGCTGTTATAGAAGTTTACTATAGCAATGAAGGTTACTATTGCTATTGTAGAATTTTTTTCGGGATAAAAAGTAGGGGTTAATCCTGACTTACCTGCATACAATATTTCGTTTTGATAATATTTATTTGTATGATAATTGTGATTAATATAAGTAGAGAAATAAAGAAAAAAATTACCCATACAAATATAGTAAAATGATGATTATTTTACACTTTGGGTTTTACTCTATAATATTCGATATCACAACTTGATAGCTTTACCTATTTCTGAGAAAAACGCCGTTTGTCGCCAGTTGTCCTTTCCATGGGTCGATTTTCTTCTTACGGAGTCGTATCCACAATTGGTCCTAGTATCCTCCACTTAGTTGATAGTTCCCACTAAGCTGTAACATATCTGTTTACGCGGCACCGGCAGCGGCGGGTAGTGTAAAAAATTAAAATACGACAATTTGACAGCCAATGAGCCGGATGCCGCTTTTAATTAGTTCAAATTGCGCTGCATTTTATCTCTATTTAACTTGACGCGAACAAAGTTAGGGTGTTGATGAAAAAAATTGAGTTAAGCTAGCGTTCATTTTAAATGATTTAAAAATCAGCAGGACTGATTAATTTGTTTTGCTAGTATCCGCAACTTGAAAGGATTCTGTATGGTGCAATATGCAGGAACACCATCCACATGAAACACCACACACAATTTTCTATCACTTTCTTCGAAGCACGTTTCGTCCCGACACCGGGACATCCTCAGGAGATGTTGACTTCACAATGCGAAATCGTAGAGATAAATATAGATAGATCGTAAAAATCGTCAATATACATATAACTATTAATAGGTATACTAATCATAACACCTTCTTAATCGCTTCACCATACAAAAAGTAATAAATAAGCAGTAGCGCTCAATATATCGTTTCATTTGTCTACACAATGTTGTAATATTTTAATGCTAATGCTTTAATTTGTACATATTGTCAGAAAAAAATTCTGCATCGTTATATTTAGTAATACCAACATTGCCTCCCTACAAACAGACGTTGCCATAGGTATCTATATTAAAATAATATTAGTATATTAATTAAGATTTAGTAGCAGAAAAAAAACTGCAATTTATTCACGATTCACTTTGTTTCAACTCGAACATCTAATTTCGCGCGTTACCTACCCGATATTATTTATGCATGATGTAATTTGAATATCACCTGGTTTTAAATGTACATCTTTAACCAGCTGATGTGTCTTTAACAATATATTATTTCCTCAAAATATACATAGGCAATTTGTGTATAAAAAGATTCCTAATCGGCTCTGGAATCACACCTTTGATGAAAAAAATTGAGTATCGACCTTCACACAGTGCACTGGTCGAAAAAGATTTTATGTTTTACAGAGCTTTTAATGTTTAGACACGGCGTCGGCCTTCCCTCGCATACATTGAGTTATAAACTAAGGAGTTGGGGTCAGCGCTAAAAAGTGTCCGAACCGAATGACATACAAAACGCGAAAAGACATACAATCGCACTTCAGTCTCGTGTTTGAAAATTAGGCTGTATAGTAATTGGTTTAAGACAATATAAATTACAATGTTTTAGTTTGTTTATAAAAATACTCACGTACCCTCGTTTATATAGGTTTTCTCAAGACACTTTTTTCGTGAATTTTGTATTACACCCGTCGTCCATAGATTTATAAGCCTATGCTCGCAGTATAAAGAGCTTAGAGCTTACACTGTCAACGCTGTTAATCTGTGGCGGTGTTAATCGACTACCGTCATAAGAGAACTTTTAACGTATTTCCCGAGACTTGGGAGTACCAAAAAGTAATTTTTAGTACTATGCTTCTTGTTGCTGTGGTACTTCGAGCATAGATAGACCCATACTCGTAGATTTATAATAGATCGTCGCTCGCGCTCCGATTAGATAGAGCTCTACTTAACAACAGCTCCGTGAGTGCGGCAAATTTTTTTGTAGTGTGAGTGTGCCAATTTGAAATTTGTATGGTGCGCGGATACTAGTGTGCGTGAAAAATCGTGTAGCGATGGCTCGGGTTTGCCAATTTATGCAAAGTATTTTTTGCCGCACTTTTGAAGTAGAGGGCTCCCTCCTGGACGTGTATGAAAAAACCAAAACAATCGCGCTGTTTTCGAACTCGTAGTTAAAGTAGTAACTATTAGAATTATTAACATTAAACAATACTAGAGTTCAAACAAATATATACATGGCATACAAACAAATAGATACTACTGTCTACTTACTAAAATTTATACTGGATCTCGAGAATTTTGACTTTCATATATATCTTTTCATCCTACCCCGAATTATGTTGGTGATTGCCAAGCCACACATTTGATTTTTTACTGTCATATCTATAACTTTGCAACTCTCGATTGCACAATGGCACAGTGGTGCAGGTGGAGGCACAAAAAACGAAAGGATTCACGCAGGTGCGCCGCCGGGATGTAGGTTACAGTGACTTATGTTAGAAAAACTACTAAATGTAGCAGCCTGAAGCGTTATACACACGTAGGCCGGGGCGGGTGCGAGGACAACACTAAAACATACCGTTTGGTTGTTTACGACAAGACAATATTATGTAGGTATAGACATTTTTTAATCCACGAAGACGCGCCCCACTGTCAAAATCGTTTATGTTTCATTCTATTCGTGAGGACTGTGGAGTGACAAAGTGGGGCGCGCCGTCGTGGTTTGAAATAAGTATCTATATTCGTGACCTGCATTCTTAACAAAATATATTATAATCAGGATATAATAAAGTACTTAACTATAGATATAAATTTTTCATAGTCTGACAAGAACGCATTTTTCTGACAAGACTGGAGAACGATCATCCGCAGGATCAACAGTTTTACCCAGTTTTAAGAACGACAGAAATGTCTTAGACTGAAAAACCTAATGATACTTTTTTGCCACTCTTGGTAATTAGCCATAAGCCTAACGAAATAGTTTTTTGAAAAAAAAAATTGATTTACTATTAATCGTTCTCATGTACCTATTATTTGAGCTCCTCGCTTATATCCCAGTCCGCCCCCGCGCCGGCCTATGTGTGTTTCATGTCTAACAGCATATCAGGCATCAGGTGGACCGCTTTTGTAATCTCCGGGGAATTTTTTATTGCCTCGTGAGTGGCTTTTCGGTAATTTGATTTCTTTACCCTCCCACTGCACTGGCTATAAGGATTTTATTTTGACAACAGTTAATATTAATTTTATTTTAAGCCTAAGTATATAGTTATTTTATTTTACATACTGATACGAATATTTTTAATGTTAATTGCAATCTTCTTTATATGGTAGCATGAATTTTTTTATTAATATGTTTACCTATAACCTAAGCATATTCTCGTGCCAAAATTTTGGTCCAAACTTTAGGTTCATTCTTCCTGATATCCGCATTGTATAATTTGGTGACTTGGATTTTTTTTAATAAAATGCGCCGTTTTAATTTACCTACCTATGTATACGCGACCCGTCCATGTTTCTTTTGTAAATGAAAAATCCTTTCTTATATTTCCCCTGTTATGTAGTACTTTTTAGTATTTTTTTAATAATACGAGCATAATATTATTGTTAGGAGTAAACACAACAATACCCTAGCAAGTGAATCGAACCTGCGACCTTTCGGATTCAGTTGTTAGCTTGACTGTTGCGCTGCTCAAACTCGAAAATCCAATTTCTACGACTATCTACCTAGTCAGTGTCGCGGACAACGATATTTATTCAGTACAAATATTTATTAAATTAGGGCTAGTTTCAGAGCTTTATGTCTGTTTCAATAGAGAAGGCATATTACGCACCTCATATTTTAAAGGCCTCAAATTTTCACACCTCATCGGTAATAGGGCAATCGGCATGCCCTACAGTATCTTTAATCTGTGGGCATGCCTACGTCATAGGTACCTACGACTCTTTGTTGCTTAGGATCTGTAAGTTCAGCGCGGCCACCTCACACAAAAGCTCAAACAATAAGCTACCTGTCACTGTCAAGTGTCAGTCACTTGACAGGGGTGCGCCGGCGCCTGCGCCGTTATAAAGCAACCTGTTATTTTAGTTTTTACGTCTTTTGTATACGAGTATTATAGTATACTCGTACGGAGATGGTATCAATTTAATGTGCTCGTGATACTATCGCAGTTTTTGTGAGGTGTTGGATATTGGAATGAAACTGTTGACGGCTGCTTTGGCACTAATAGTTCGTCTGTCATTTGTTTTTCGTAGCGTAGGCTTGCTATGAAATGTCAGAGCCAACGCGTAGGTAGTCGATTCGATTCAGTCGGTGGACACTGGACTTCCACAGCAGGACATCCTCCTGAAATAAACATGGGTGTGTGTCTGTCTATGTGACGACGTAGAGGCAGATGGGAATAATAAGTGAGGAAAAATTCCTACCCTGCACCCAACATTCACCTCAGCAAACGATCTTAAGTTACCGGGACAGATGAGAAAAATGTGCGAGGAAAACTTCCATCCATCACGGGAAGCGCTCTTACAGAGGTTACCAGGGTTGATGGGAAAACCAGGGGGATGGGATTTTTTTCCCCATCTAGAACCGGGGTGAGGCACTGGGGTAGGTAGATGGGACCAACACAACACAAACCAGCTACTGCCCGCGACTAACTCGATATCTTCCATCAATCGGGTCTGCCAACACTGAGATTGGCGTGGCTGCCTTTTGGCACCTTTGGCACATTTGGTCCCAAAGTCTCAATTGATACTACGAGATTTGCCTTTGTAGCTAACGACGACTACAACTTCGCGACACATTGAGTTCTGTCGGTCACTTCGGTTCTCACTCTTAATTTTTGCTTCGATCCGCAAATATTTTTTTATTTTATTTACTTATTTGAAGATACTCCGAAGTCCGAAGATAGCATAACTTGCTGTGTGACTCTTGGGCTTCTTGTGAGGCCCATAAACAACGACCATGTTTCGGATCCACAAATCAGCACTAGCAACTAGCAACACGGAATTTAAAAGGAAGGGCTCAATTCCTTTATTGAAATAAAAACATCACGATTCACGGAGCTTCCCAAATGCTTCCTAAACTAAGAAGATTAACTTATAGCCAATTTTGATACTAAAATAAAAAGAAAATATCTTACCGTTACTTCTTACAGTGTTTCAAGAAACAAGACCATGCATATGCGACTCTGCATTCATAATATTTGTCATTAATCAACAAATTGATAACCCATACTTACTCAATAATAATAATTAATGATTAATCGGTCGAATTAAAAGGGTTCGTTAATTGGCAACACCGCGTTCCATTACGAGGAGACGCGTCTCAAATACATCGAGGCGTTTTCGAAACTCGGCTGCACATCTGGGAGTAATGAAATACTTTACAACGCTAAAATGACATAACTTCATACACGAATGCCTAAAATTTAAACGTATCAGCAAGACATAAAGTTCGATTTAGCTTGGAGATGTTAAAACACTCTTGGCTCTGAACACCTGTTTCAACCACAGCGTTTATTTTACACACAATCAAGCAATTTTGGGATGTACCGAAATGGATTAAGGTCGAAATTCAGTTGTAAGTGAACTCACTGCATTCTTGTTAGGGATGTTCGCATAAATTATCGATGTTTCGCTCTGCAGTAGGAGCGTGGGCTCTGTCCGTCTCGTTCTGAACACTTGTTTTTGTTTCGTCGCGGTTCGTAGAATGTTTGGTGAGACCGCGCCGCGGCCGAGGTTTCCCGATGCAAAACATTGACATATCCGTTCTCACGTAGGTATGTATGTTCACAAAAAAGGACATCATTATGTATGGCCACTTTTTTAATGACTCTACAGATTGTATAAACTTTAGTTATCGATTTAGATTTGCGTAAACAGCGAGTAGGAAATTCCATCATAATAAAAATTTAAAGTTTAAACTTAACCTGAATTTAAGTAGGCAAACCTCGTAAAATAATTAACAACGTATCGTCATAAAAAAATCTGTGAATTATATAAGCTACCCATATTTTTTATTATTTATCTAATAATTAATTATATGTATTTTGTACATGTACGTACTCCAATTAATGAAATTATAACTTTTGACTGTAATATGTAAGTCATATAATTAAATGCATGATAACATACATACTTAAGTACTTATTTATAATAATAAAAAAGTAACTGATCAACCTGAGCAATAATTCAACGCTTGATTAATATTAATATTAAGCAATACAATACGAATGCACGGTTCAATTGGCTAGAAACTCTGTATAAGTTCATTTGTTAAGTCAAGTACTAGTTGATCGACGCCAGGTCACGGGACTAGTTCATAATACAAGAGGTGTCGGCGGCTAGCCGGCGCCACGGCGGCAAGCGCGGCGCCTGCTATCCTGCCAACTACATTTCACCCCTACCCACATCAATATAATCCTTATTGTCTTCCTCTTAAAACACAAAATCTAACCTCTACATTTAAATCAGCTGTATTTGTACACCACAATGGAATATATTCTATATCACTTTGTGATTTAGTTGATTTTTCTTTAGCAGGGAGTAATGTATTGAATTGGTTTCTTGATTTTGAATTCCGAACGCCAAGAAAAAGAAAGCTACTTTTTAGGAAGCATGAGTTTTTCGTATTGAATTGTGTTTGTTATAAATGTTACCTAAGTTAATCTTAGAGCTTCAAGGCTTTGGATGGTTACATAAGATTACTTTGCAATTGCTGTCTAAAATTAAAGTGAGAAAACTTTACTCATTTCAGTATTTAATTAGGTACTGTTATGTATTTAATGGGGTTCTAGAGATTCTCAACTCCTGTGGGCTGATTCTGTATTGTTCAGTTAGTTAGTTAGTAACCCTAACTGGGTTATTAACTAACTAACTGAACGATACAGAATCAGCACACTGGAATTACATTGTTCCTTATACAACCCACTAAAATCCTTAAGCTTTCTCCCTTAACTTTTTAGTCGATAGTACCAATTAGTGCTAAAGCAACATCTTTTTGCGATTTTTCTTTATAGTTTTAAGAAAGTGGTAACTGTTAAACCATTCCACACTTTCTTCATTCGTACTTGGACACCAAAACAATTAATGTTTTGCACGACACAGCGCACAATAATAGGCGCGGTTACCGAGTTTATATTTAGCGCCACTTGCATTGCCAGGTGGCCGCTCTTTTGCATCGTTACATTACCAATAAATCTTATCAAACGATACGGGATCTTCGTTTGGCATCGGCTCAATTAAATCTCGAGTCGTTTTCATTATCATATCATTGGGCAATGCCGTTTGTTCACCTTCATGCTCCGAGACGAGGTGCTATCTTGGAATTCTTGAATCGGTTATAGCTTCTATCATTGGGAAAAGATTGACCTTTTGTACATTATGATAATCGTTTGAACAGTTTCCTTTCAAATGTCTAAGGTTTCAGAATAACGGTCCAATTATTTTTTGACTCGAATATTTTTATATTAAAAATAAAAATTTTGGTCAAACTCAAATGTAGACGTTCCAAGGTTTAGAACAGGCCAATGTCTTTTTTGACAGAAGTTCTTTCTCACATTTTTTTGGGTAAAGCTAATTTTTTTTATTTTTTTTCTCTTTATACCTATTTAATGCAGAATTACTATTTCAGAATTCAGAGTTAAGTACAACTATTTTATTAGAATGTCAGTTGTAAAAGTATCAATATTAATTATAGTAAAATTAGCGCAATCATTTTGTAACAACTGTCCCAAAACTTGCGAGATAAGAAAGGCGTTTTCAAATAATGATGCACTGAAATCAGATTCACCTAATAAGAGTTTCAATACTAGCTCTGCATTTTCCAAAAACGTGTCGTCAGTATTTCCACGAGGGTCTGTAATTCGTGATAAAACTCCCAAAAAACTACACGTTAAACACGACGCGGCGAAGTTCACGCCACACGGTCATGGCTAGGTGTCAAAAGCCTTACCTGATCGTTTCACGCCTACACAGGACAAGTTTATATTGGTCCGAAATATGCCTTGTGTTTGTTCGGGAGTTATCCCTTAGCGGGTTCACACCCCCATACGCGCTACTCAAATTATTGTTTAAATAAGGTGAAATATTCCCGGGGATTGACACGTACGATTAGTAAAAGAGTTTTTTATTTTTTATTTTTTTAGCTTTGAGATTATATAGGCACGTTACGTATGACGTATTAGGTAACAGACCTAGAGCTGAAACCATGAATTACCAGATATTAAGATATATATAGATGAAGTTATAAAATCTTATCTTCTTACAGATAAATTGGATTTGCCCCAAAAATTATATCTAATTGATTAAACATAGACTTTATAGCTAATAAATTATTTTACAGATAGAGGTAATCACTATAATTGGAAATAAGACCGGATATACGTAAGGAAATTACGTGATAAAGATTTATAAATTACGAACTGCAATTTTTAAGAATATAATAAACGAGTAGGGTAAATAAACATTCAAACACTCAGAAAAAAACTCTTAAATCTGAACCTACTTAAGGGTAAGAGACATGATTCTTACTGTGTTATTGGTACACTTTGGGTCGGTAATAGAACATCATAAGGTATAATATTGATTCAAAGATTCCAAGATTCAAATCATTTATTTCATATTGGCCACTACTTGTTAGCACTTATGAACGTCAAGTAGCTACATATACTTATTAATAGTGATAACTATTTAACGACTTAAAAACTAAGTTTACGACTAACTACCTACCCGACTAACTAACTATAAGTTTGACTTCAGTTTTTATAACAGTCATAAGATTTTCCATCTGCAAGGCACCGACAGCTGCTTCACAATATTTTGCATTTTCAATAAAAACCGAGAAGGAATTTTAACGTAAATTACATAGAAAGAAGTTGAAGTGCATTTAAAAAATGACCAGCCGCTTGTAATATTTTCGACGCAACAATCTGCGTAAATCAGGAAGAGAGGCATATTTATTTTCGCCACGCTCATGACTCGATTTGATGTTGTTACCCTGTTTGAGCCCATAAAAATTCATGACAAAACCTGTATAAGCGGCTGCGGGCGAAACTTGGTTTTTTTGCGCGCCCGTTCCTCGAATCTGAGGAAATGTCCGAGCAAAAAGCCGACGGAACAGGATTTCGTATCAACGTTGCCAAATCTGGACGCGTTAAGAGATGTTAAAGGGGATGCCGCCACCGCAGACTTTAAATCTGGCCCTGGAGGAATCACTGCGAAACCAAACAAAAACATATTCCTTTTAACGGACGGATAGGTAGAAACCAATACGTTAATAAAACAGGCTGATTTTAATCGTCAAAATGCAACTGCTGTGTTTTCTTAGACCGATATGCTAATAGAACAGTTTTTAATATTAAAAACTAAATTGAATTTGAAGTAGAATTTTTGGTAAGTATAAAATTTAAAATCAGCACTGAAGAAAAATAGTCAATATATATTTTAACAATTAAAAAAACATATTTATGAAATCAAATGCACAACCAATTGACAATATGAAATTTACAAACAAAGACTAAAATAAATTCAAAGAACGTACATAATTTTGTTAATATAGTATCTATTATTAAAGTAAGTTGTAAAAATCTAAGCTATCGAAATTACTATAAAATCAAAATTTATCTTTCTTGTTAGATTTTGATTGAAAGTGGTTTTATTGGAAATGCCAAAGTTCAAAAGGGCCGAGTTCTGCTTACAGCTGAAGTGAAGTAATAATGTAAATATTTCACCGTTTACAGCATATTGAACTCCGTGAGAAATTAACGGGAGGCGCCATAATGAAATGGTTATTAAATTCTAATTCGAACCAAATGCGTCGCGTCGGCACTCGCTGCGAATAAGTGATCGTAAAGTATAGCGATGCGTACATGCAGCGTGCGTGAGTCACGACTCACGCCGCACTTGCACATGTGGGCACTGGGCATGGAAATAGATGCGAGTTGAACAAATGTTCGCATCGACCACATGATATACTAAAACCAAGATATTGAACGGTGGCAGAACTTGCTCGCAGAGTTATTCGCATGGTCCGATGAAAGAAAAATTGATACTACTTTATTTATTTATACTATGGATTGGTACGGGCGCAATACTGATAAGCAATTTAGCATTCTCATGAGATGCTGTGTAACCGTTCTGATCAGGATTCATTTCCCCTTAGACATTAGTAAGTACGACGACTTTTTCGGGTATATCTTCAGTAACCATCAGATGAGATTGCAGCTAAACAATTGATATTATTAAAAGTAAAACACTATGGTTTTTAACATACGCATACACATTACGAAAAACATACAGACTAATATAATATGATCAGGTGGTAGGATATTTTCTCTCTCAGTCTCAGCAAGGATGGGTACCACCGTAATGTGTCAGATACCCTTACCGAGAAGCATAATTATGTAATTACAAAGCATTATCTACTGCTTTTCGGTTTAAGGGCACTGAAGCTGGTGAATTTACTGGGCATGATGAGACCTAATTTATCTGAAGTTTTAGAATGTAGAAGGCCAAGCTTTGCCTCGTATGATAGCATAATGCAAAACCGTCGGACTTAATGGACTTATACGTATGGATAGACGTATCCCTTAACATAAGATGCCTAAGCATCTTTCAACATCATGTAAGCATCTTAGTCGTTTTTACATTCTTTGCTTCAAAAAAATATCAAGCATCCAATTCAATCCATAAAGTCAATCAGGGACTCAGTTAGAATTCGGACTTATACTTAAATACAACCATTTCCATAAATGATAGTAGTTGCTTCTTGCCGTGGTACTTTAGAATATTAACTACGAACCTTGTGAATTATTTTGACACCAATGTATCTTTGATTCTGTGTATACCAATGACCGTTCGGCGATCCTCACACGACAAGTCGCCCGCCGGCCGGAGTATGCGACCGGCTGGCGCGCCAGTGCTGCCGGGCTATCGATAAACGATCACTTCACTATTTTATAAAAGAATTTAAAAACATCGACTATTTCAACACTGGACTACGATTCATCGCCCCCAAAACCCCCTGTATACTAATTTTCATGAAAATCGTTGAAGCCGTTGCCGAGATCCAGATTATATAGAAATATATATATATATATATATATATATAGAGATCTCTTCCCGCTAAATGTTGATCATTCGCGACGTCACGCGAGTACTTTGTTGATCCGAAAACACATGTTGATCCGACGCCTTTTGTTGATCCAATATGCATCTCTGGTAACTAATGTGGCTCCAACCGGATCAACATCTACACTCATGAAACTTTATACTAGCGTTCGCAGAAGTTGATCCGATATACAAATCCACCTTGCGATGGTTACGGAAAATGTTGATCCCATTCAAATGAGCCAATCAGAGCACGGCAAACGATCGGATTGGCTGAAAGCATCCGCGACGTTGCCGCTTCGTAGGTTTATACAAAGATCTTTATTTGAAAGTATCTAGCATGTTGGATACATGCTAGATACGTTTAAAAAATTAGTTTGAGTATAGAGCTTGGTGTAACTTTGCCACTAATTCCCTAAGTTGCACTTTTTCGACTATAGGAGCGGTCCGCCGTCAAAACCGGTGGGTTATGACCTGGCGGGAGCGCGGTGCATACAAAAGTGAATCCCGTACTCCCGCCAGCGGGTCCGTCGTGGACACAGACAGGTTTAGTGGGTGCAACTTAACCCATGTGTTTCCCCCTGCCGGAGTTGTATGCTTAAGGCATTTTCTGTCTATAAATAAAAAAACCGGCCAAGTGCGAGTCGGACTCGCGCACTGAGGGTTCCATACCATAAAAGAAGTAAAACGTCACTTTTGTTAATTAATTTAGGAGTATTATTTACGAGTAGGTACTTTTGCTGGCGAACTGCAAACCTTACTTTGTTTTTGGTGGTTCATGTGATACCCCACTTAATATTGTTATCTCATTTTGAAATTTCAACAACCCATTTTACCTTTTAACATAATACCTAAATAATATCGAGTTTCTAAATAGATAGGTAAATAATCAAATATGGATTACTAGCAGATACCCGCGGCTTCGCTCGCGTAAATTTCAGATTTTCCTATTCTCACGGGAAACCATGAATTTCCCGTAATAAAAAGTAGCCTTTGTGTTCATTTACTCGTATCTCCATTCCAACTTTCAGCAATAAATTTTCTTAGTTGAGGTTTGAAGTAATGTTTTTCCGCGTGAATAACCATTTTTCACTATTTCCGCGGAAACCATTGATTTTCCCGGAATAAAAAATAATAAAAAAGCCATCAAAATAACGATATTTCAATTTCTTTTTTTAAAAAAGGGAACCGCCTTAAAAAATCAACCCACTGAAAAGCACAAAATAATTTTCTAATAAATCTGGGTACACCTACTTAATTCCTCAATGCCTGAAAACAAAAGTTTTTAACCAGTGCGTCCTTCCCGTCCTCACCTGTGGTGCTGAAACGTGGACACTCACACACGGCCTGATCCACAAATTTAAAGTCACGCAGCGGGCCATGGAGAGGGCTATGTTAGGAGTTTCCCTGAGGGACAGAATCCGAAATGAGGAGATCCGCAGGAGAACTAAGGTCACTGACATAGGCCAAACCATAAGCAAGCTGAAGTGGCAGAGGGCAGGTCACGCGTGTCGTAGGGGCGATGGCCGGTGGAGCCGAAAAGTCCTAGAGTGGAGACCGCGTACAAGTAAACGTAGCGTGGGGCGCCCTCCAGCTCGTTGGACCGACGACATTAAGCGGGTGGCGCGAAGCGGCTGGATGAGGAAGGCTGAGGACAGGGTGTAGTGGCGCTCGCTTGGGAAGGCCTATGTTGAACAGTGGACGTCCTATGTTCAACAGTGGACGTTCGCAGGCTGATGTGATGATGATGATGATGTGACACCTACTTAGTTTTTGAAGTCGGCGCCAAATCAAAATTCGCAAATCATTTTAAGCATGCTGTCAGTTCATATCAGTTCGGTAATTACAGCGTGAAGTAGTATTTTTTCCACGTGAATATCTATTTTTCACTTTTCCTGCAGAATAAACTCTTCCGGGATAAAAGTAGTCTATGTATTCATCCAGGATATAACCTATCTCCATTCCAAATTTCAGCCAAATTGGATTGTACTTGCGGCTGAAGATTTTTTGAAATAGTCAAAAATAGTCATTGAACAAATTCACCCACACGGTAACAAACAAAAAACCTGCGCAAACGTCTTCCCGCAATAAAATCTGTCAAGCAATAATTGAAATTGTGTTGTTGCTTTTGTAAACAAAGTTCGATTCACAAACGCAGTAGCTAACGCATTTTTCTTACCTTATTTCTCTAACGAAGTAGTCTAGTGGGTTCTATGTCACACGTAGAACAGGACGTTGCCGCTCTGCGTAAGATGCCTATTCGTCAGTTTTGGCTCCGGATCCACTTATTTTAAGTAAATGTCGCATATGAGTCAAATATATTCTGGATCTAAGAAATCCTTTTCAGTATGATTTTTTCGGCCGTTATTGGATCAACAAATATTGGTCAAATCGCTGACGAGTATGTCGAAAATCTGTTCGTGCAGATCCACTGACGTCACACGCGTATTAGGGGCGGATCAAAGTATATCAGTTTGCCTGATGCAGAGCTGAGTAAACACGTGAAATAGGGGGATCAACATTTGTTCCAACATCCCACTGGAGCAACATTTACCGTGAACGGATCTATATATATATAAATAAATATATATATATATATATATATATATATATATATATATATATATATAGATCCGTTCACGGTAAATGTTGCTCCAGTGCGAAGTTAGAACAAATGTTGATCCCCCTATTTCACGTGTTTACTCAGCTCTGCCTCGGGCCAATTGATATACTTTGATCCGCCCATAATGCACGTGTGACGTCAGTGGATCTGCACGAACAGATTTTCGACATACTCGTCAGCGATTTAACCAATATTTGTTGATCCAAAAACGGCCGAAAAAATCATACTGAAAAAGCTTTCTTAGATCCAGAATATATTAAACTTATATGCGACATTTACTTAAAATAAGTGGATCCGGAGCCAAAACTGACGAATTGGCATCTTACACAGAGCGGCAACGTCGCGTTCTACGTGTGACAAAGAACCCACTAGACTACTTCGTTAGAGAAATAAGGTAAGAAAGATGCGTTAGCTACTGCCTTTGTGAATCGAACTTATTTAATCGAAAACTAAGTAGGTGTACCCAGATTTATTAGAAAATTATTTTGTGCTTTTCAGTGGGTTTTTTGAAGGCGGTTCCCTTTTTAGGGTTCCATACCAAAATGGTAAAAATGGAACCCTTATGGTGAGACTTTCTCCGTCCGACCGTCCGTGCGTCCGTCCGTCCATCCGTCCGTCTGTCACACTTTATTGTTTCAGTAACTATTAAAGCTAGCGACCTGAAATTTGGAATAGTTGTAGGTAATTGCGGTGCGCCGCCATTGCAATCATAACAAATTGAAAATCTATTTTATTTTTATTAAAAAGGGGGGAAAACTGGGTCGTCGAAATTTCAAAATGAAATAACAATATTGAATGGAGTATCATATGAAAGGGCGTTACTTGTGTATTCTAAAAACAATTTTTATTTAGTTTTATGCCTGATAGTTTTTTTGAGTTATTGGGCAAATTGTCGAAAAAAATACCGTCCCCCCCCCCCTTGTCTCCGAAGTTTACCAATCGAAAAATCTGAAATAATTATGATCAATAGGAATAAACGTATATTTTACAGTTGAAAAAAAGCAACTCTCTTACTATTGTACTTTTTTTGATAATAACAATAAACCACCAAAATCAAAGTTAAGTTTGCGGTTTGGCAACAAAAGTACCTACATGTATATTATACTCGTAAATTCATGAACTAAAGTGATTCTTTTAATGTTTTTCTTCTTTTATAGTATGGAACCCTCGGTGCGCGACTCGTACTCGCGCTTGGCTCGTTTTTTAAAAAACAATTTGAAATATCGTGTATTTTGATGGGTTTTTATGAATTTTTTTTATTCCGGGAAAATCAATGGTTTCCGCGGAAATAGTGAAAAATGTTTATTCATGTGGAAAAACATTCCTTCAAACTGCAACTAAGAAATTTTTTTGCTTAAAGTTGGAATGGAGATAGAGTTCGTTCTAAACTAACACAAAGGCTACTTTTTATTCCGGTAAAATTCAAGGCTTCCCGTCAGAATAGGAAATCTAAAATTTACGCGAGCGAAGCCGCGGGTATCTGCTAGTAATCCATATTAGATTATCTATTTAGAAACTCGATATTATGTAGGTATTATGTTAACGATTGAAGAGGAGCGGGCGGAGTAGACCGCTTCAGTGGAAAGTGGAAACGTAGGTACTCCCTTTTCCGTGATGGATACGTATGGTAATAAATAGGGTATTCATATTATGATACCAAGGACTAAGGACTTACTTGGCTACCAGTTTTTAACTTCGCACGAAAATAAGTTTTAACTAACTATGCGTTTCAAATATCGATAGGACCTTTTTAGGGTTCCATACCAAAATGGTAAAAATGGAACCCTTATGGTGTGACTTTCTCCGTCCGTCCGTCCGTCCGTCCGTCTGCCTGTCACACTCGAAAATCAAATTGAAAATCATTTTTGTTTTTATTTAAAAAGGGGGGAATACCGGGTCGTCAAAATTTCAATCGAAAAATCTGAAATAATTATGATTAATAGAAATTAACGTATATTTTACAGGAAAAATAAAATTAACTCTCTAACTATTATACTTTTTTTAATAAAAACAATAAACCGCCAAAAACAAAGTTATGTTTGCGGTTCGCCAAAAAAAGTACCTACATGTAAATTATACTCGTAAATTCATGAACAAAAGTAATTCTTTAAAACATTTTACTTCTTTTGCAGTATGGAACCCTCGGTGCGCGAGTCCGACTCGCATTTGGCCGGTTTTTTTTTTTATATTTATAGACAGAAAATGCCTAAAGCATACCACTCCGGCAAGGGGAAACATATGGGTTAAGTTACACCCACTAAAACTGTCTGTGTCCACGACGGACCCGCTGGCGGGAGTACGGGACTATTGTATGCACTACGCTCCCGCCAGGTCATAACCCACCGGTTTTGACGACGGACGGCTCCTAACGTCTGTCATCCGCAGGCCGGCAACTTATGGATGGCACACGGCAACGCCTAGTCACCTAGTGGGTATCCTTCGAGAGGGCTGCGTGACTTGCATTTCCATCTAACGCTCTGCCGCCTACTTTCAACATTCAAATTGCGACAATGGCAGTAGTATCTTCACAGGTTTATATAAAAATCATAGTCGAAAAAGTCCAACTTAGCGAATTAGTCGCAAAGTTACTCACCAAGCTCTATACTCAAACTAATTTCTTAAACTGGATACTTTCAAATAAAGATATTTGTATAAACCTACGAAGCGGCAACGTCGCGGATGCTTTTAGCCAATCCAATCGTTTGCCGTGCTCTGATTGGCTCATTTGAATTGGATCAACATTTTCCGTAACCATCGCAAGGTGGATTTGTATATCGGATCAACTTCTGCGAACGCTAGTAAAAAGTTCCATGAGTGTAGATGTTGATCCGGTTGGAGCCACATTAGTTACCAGAGATGCATATTGGATCGTGACGTCGCGAATGATCAACATTTAGCGGGAAGAGATCTCTATATATATATATATATATATATATATATATATATATATATATAGAGATCTCTTCCCGCTAAATGTTGATCATTCGCGACGTCACGCGAGTACTTTGTTGATCCGAAAACACATGTTGATCCGACGCCTTTTGTTGATCCAATATGCATCTCTGGTAACTAATGTGGCTCCAACCGGATCAACATCTACACTCATGGAACTTTTTACTAGCATTCGCAGAAGTTGATCCGATATACAAATCCACCTTGCGATGGTTACGGAAAATGTTGATCCAATTCAAATGAGCCAATCAGAGCACGGCAAACGATCGGATTGGCTAAAAGCATCCGCGACGTTGCCGCTTCGTAGGTTTATACAAATATCTTTATTTGAAAGTATCCAGTTTAAGAAATTAGTTTGAGTATAGAGCTTGGTGAGTAACTTTGCGACTAATTCGCTAAGTTGGACTTTTTCGACTATGATTTTTATATAAACCTGTGAAGATACTACTGCCATTGTCGCAATTTGAATGTTGAAGGTAGGCGGCAGAGCGTTAGATGGAAATGCAGGTCACGCAGCCCTCTCGAAGGATACCCACTAGGTGACGTCCGTCGTCAAAACCGGTGGGTTATGACCTGGCGGGAGCGTAGTGCATACAAAAGTGAATCCCGTACTCCCGCCAGCGGGTCCGTCGTGGACACAGACAGTTTTAGTGGGTGCAACTTAACCCATATGTTTCCCCTTGCCGGAGTGGTATGCTTTAGGCATTTTCTGTCTATAAATATAAAAAAAACCGGCCAAATGCGAGTCGGACTCGCGCACCGAGGGTTCCATACTGCAAAAGAAGTAAATTTTTTTAAAGAATTACTTTTGTTCATGAATTTACGAGTATAATTTACATGTAGGTACTTTTTTTGGCGAACCGCAAACATAACTTTGTTTTTGGCGATTTATTGTTTTTATTAAAAAAAGTATAATAGTTAGAGAGTTAATTTTATTTTTCCTGTAAAATATACGTTAATTTCTATTAATCATAATTATTTCAGATTTTTCGATTGAAATTTTGACGACCCGGTATTCCCCCCTTTTTAAATAAAAACAAAAATGATTTTCAATTTGATTTTCGAGTGTGACAGGCAGACGGACGGACGGACGGATGGACGGAGAAAGTCACACCATAAGGGTTCCATTTTTACCATTTTGGTATGGAACCCTAAAAAGGTCCTATCGATATTTGAAACGCATAGTTAGTTAAAACTTATTTTCGTGCGAAGTTAAAAACTGGTAGCCAAGTAAGTCCTTAGTCCTTGGTATCATAATATGAATACCCTATTTATTACCATACGTATCCATCACGGAAAAGGGAGTACCTACGTTTCCACTTTCCACTGAAGCGGTCTACTCCGCCCGCTCCTCTTCAATCGTAAACATAATACCTACATAATATCGAGTTTCTAAATAGATAATCTAATATGGATTACTAGCAGATACCCGCGGCTTCGCTCGCGTAAATTTTAGATTTCCTATTCTGACGGGAAGCCATGAATTTTACCGGAATAAAAAGTAGCCTTTGTGTTAGTTTAGAACGAACTCTATCTCCATTCCAACTTTCAGCAAAAAAATTTCTTAGTTGCAGTTTGAAGGAATGTTTTTCCACATGAATAAACATTTTTCACTATTTCCGCGGAAACCATTGATTTTCCCGGAATAAAAAAAATTAATAAAAACCCATCAAAATACACGATATTTCAAATTGTTTTTTAAAAAACGAGCCAAGCGCGAGTACGAGTTGCGCACCGAGGGTTCCATACTATAAAAGAAGAAAAACATTAAAAGAATCACTTTAGTTCATGAATTTACGAGTATAATATACATGTAGGTACTTTTGTTGCCAAACCGCAAACCTAACTTTGATTTTGGTGGTTTATTGTTATTATCAAAAAAAGTACAATAGTTAGAGAGTTGCTTTTTTTCAACTGTAAAATATACGTTTATTCCTATTGATCATAATTATTTCAGATTTTTCGATTGGTAAACTTCGGAGACAAGGGGGGGGGGGGGGGGACGACGGTATTTTTTTCGACAATTTGCCCAATAACTCAAAAAAACTATCAGGCATAAAACTAAATAAAAATGGTTTTTAGAATACACAAGTAACGCCCTTTCATATGACACTCCATTCAATATTGTTATTTCATTTTGAAATTTCGACGACCCAGTTTTCCCCCCTTTTTTAATAAAAATAAAATAGATTTTCAATTTGTTATGATTGCAATGGCGGCGCACCGCAATTACCTACAACTATTCCAAATTTCAGGTCGATAGCTTTAATAGTTACTGAAACAATAAAGTGTGACAGACGGACGGATGGACGGACGGACGGACGCACGGACGGTCGGACGGAGAAAGTCTCACCATAAGGGTTCCATTTTTACCATTTTGGTATGGAACCCTAAAAAGGGAACCGCCTTCAAAAAAACCCACTGAAAAGCACAAAATAATTTTCTAATAAATCTGGGTACACCTACTTAGTTTTCGATTAAATAAGTTCGATTCACAAAGGCAGAAGCTAACGCATCTTTCTTACCTTATTTCTCTAACGAAGTAGTCTAGTGGGTTCTTTGTCACACGTAGAACGCGACGTTGCCGCTCTGTGTAAGATGCCAATTCGTCAGTTTTGGCTCCGGATCCACTTATTTTAAGTAAATGTCGCATATAAGTTTAATATATTCTGGATCTAAGAAAGCTTTTTCAGTATGATTTTTTCGGCCGTTTTTGGATCAACAAATATTGGTTAAATCGCTGACGAGTATGTCGAAAATCTGTTCGTGTAGATCCACTGACGTCACACGTGCATTAGGGGCGGATCAAAGTATATCAGTTGGCCCGAGGTAGAGCTGAGTAAACACGTGAAATAGGTGGATCAACATTTGTTCTAGCTTCTCACTGGAGCAACATTTACCGTGAACGGATCTATATATATATATATACGAATTGCTCGTTAGGTAAGGTGCGATCTAGTGCGAGGTATGGAGATCACTGTAATTAATTGATTTGAAATAACAGTTAAATATAATGGTCAAGTAAAAAACGGGAGCCTTCTGTACTCATGAATTATCTCAGAGTATTTATAAACAAATCGCTCCTGAATAAGTTTATCTTTAGAACTGTCACAGTACAATTTCGACAAGATAATAAATTCTTTTGGAACATCTGCGAGGCGGCGTAAAAACTGTAAACTCATCGTTAAACAGCGCCTTATTATCAAATAGGTACAGATAAAATTGTGTTCAGTAGGTACTTTAATCTCTTCCAGAGTTGTTCTGATACATATCCGTAAAAGACAATGTTCTAAAAAGTGACAATATAGAGACTAACTTTCCCCTAGTAAGTACCTAGAGAGTGAAAAAAAAAAAGATTTTATTCGAGCTGGATAAGTAGGGGTGAATTTTGTCATTAAGTACCTTTAATGGACGTTAAAAATGTTCTCATTAACCGTTAGATGTACCTAAGTCTATTACTGGAAAGTGATGATCTTTGATATAAATGCCTTTTGCAAGTAACAACGGACTAATAATAAAAATAATCGTTGAACTCCATAGATGAAAATGTAAAAAGGGAAATGATACTCGAGTCTCGTACCTATTTATGCTATTTTATAATTTAATAATTAGTTGTTTATTTAAAAAAAAAATTATTTGGAAAAACTCATATAATGTAGGAGTTGGTAAGGTTTTCTTTCCATTATCAGTTGCAGTGTTTAGAACGTTTGAAAATATGCCACAGTATAAAAATATAATAGTGCAGCAATACGATAAATTCCAAACACGTGACAGACGGTGCATCTCTAAGGGCGAGACTGTAGGCTGGCGCCGTGCTTTTTTACCCCGCCACGGGTCCACACCACACTTCGCAGCCAACAAAACTTTGATAGCGACTTATGACGCCGTTTCAGTTCAGTTGAATGCATACTGTTGTGGGGAGAGGTTGTGTGTTCAATTGTTTCACATCTAATACGTAAACGTAACACGATACAATGACAGTTTAGTGTTTGTTTTTACTGAATGCAACTGTGTTTAACGTGCCAATATAGCGAAATTTGTTTTATCAAGTGTTTATTTCGTCTATGACTTGTTCGTTAGGATTGTTTTTGAGCTTATTGGATTTTGAATGAGCGAATGAAAGGAAGATGTCAACAAATACGTTTGTTTCGGCACCAGAGGATGTTGCAGTGGCTGATCCAAAAGGTAATTAACTTTTATTTATATGAAATTTTACAAATATACGGAATAATTGAAATATTTTATAATAATGTATATTTTTCGCGGTTGTCGCAGGTCTTTTAATTACAGCCTCCGTCAATTTATAGAACTACTGCGTATATTTTAGGCTGTGTCATAATTTCAAGAATGACTGGATACTCTGTACTTATATTATATTTAACTTTTTATTTTCCTTAACATTTAAGTATATTTTAGTTTTTTATAGTTTATTATAGTTTTTGGTCTTGTAAGTAAGTAATGGATGGATAGAAAATGAATAAAAGATCTTACTAATGGCTCTAATATAATCTTTCATAACTTATAAGCCGTTTAAGCCCTGTGGTTCATGACTCATGTGGTTTATGGATAAAAGGGTTCGGAGTTCGAATCCCAAATAGGTAGATAGTATGCGTTTGTGGAAAATAAATTAATAGATACCACTAGCTAAATAACGTGAAAGATCTTAGTCTAACTTGCATGCTTGAGAGTTCTCTACAATTACATTCACAAAGGTGTGTGAAGCATGCCGAACCGCATTTGTGCGGTGGCTTATGATGGTCACCCTTGTTCATTTGTGATCATAAAGAGCTGGAAGAGATCTCTTTTGTTTTATAGGGATAAGCTATCCTTTGCACATCATGTCTCTTGTTCTGTTTCGTTATTAAGTTTTATGTATGGTGCATTAATAATAAAAATAAATAAATAAAAAGGGGTAGATGTTAATACCACTTTACACTAGGCACCTATTGCATTTGAAAACAATATTCTTATTTTGTATAAACATAAGTAATTACTATTTTAAAAGATTGGAACAACTACATAATTCATACTTATTTAGTTTTGTGTTATCAATGTGATGTTACAAAAGATTAACACTTGCGACAGCTTATAACGGGGTAAAAAAGTAATGGTAGATCCTAATGGACCTTGATTATAAATATTTAAACCTTTAACTATACAATTTTATCGATGAGTAAGGCGCATCACTATAATTATCCCTAATTTTTTCAACCAATCCTTATAAAATCATATGAATTACAGAATAAGTCCGGGTGTCAATTCAAAAATGGTTTTACCGAAGTGGGTGTAAAGTTCAAAATGACCGCCGGAAGTCATAGATTTACTTACGTATGAACGGACGGAATGACAAATTCGGGTGCCATATTGGGCGCCGGTTGGACCATAAATAGACGGGGCTCTGAAAAAGGACACGATTAATTTATATCCTATACCTTTAAACGAGCAATTCTTGTATATATATTTCTATATAATCTGGATCTCGGGAACGGCTTTAACGATTTTCATGAAATTTAGCATACAGGGGGTTTTGGGGGCGATAAATCGATCTAGCTAGGATTCATTTTTATAAAATGTCGAATTTACCAAAAAAATAAAAATATGACTACTGCTGCCATCTATTGGCCACCGAGTGAAACTCGGTCACCCAGATATTAGCAAATTGTTCGTCGTCTACAAATAGCTATGCCAGTATTGAATCAAGGGAAGGTACCTTGTGTGTAATCAATCTTAGGTAAAACATAGCGCATGTACCTACGTGTAATTGAGGAAACTTCATACTTTTTCAATAATTTGGTTTTAAATAGCGTGGTAATTCAAAATTCAAAATATCTTTATTTCACATAGGCTTCAAAATATCTTTATTTCACATAGGCCTAATATACAGGCTCTTGTAGCAGGTCAGTATGATATTTGCCACATTTGTATGGCGATAACTCCAAGTCGACTTAAAACTAATTTTACGAGGGTTCTAACGCGCCCTGCATAGTATTTATATCGAATTCCTCATTTTGAAAAGTAACTAATTAGAGATTTTACTTCAATTTTAGTTTAAAATAGTCGATAGTAAGCAAAAACAACACAACATACAAAAGCGATATACTGACAGAGCGGACTATCAAACAGTATCACAAGATAGCGGTGTTAGTACCGATTTTGGCCACGCGACAAGACAAGCACCTTGTCGCACTGTATTAGATTTCGTAACCAAAATGTGCCGTAACGTACTTAGACCGCATTGACTTATTTCCAAGTCTTACGAACTTGAGTCAGGCAAAAGATTAAAAATCAAAGTATCCAGTAACAAAAAATATGCTTCAGAACATTGAGAACTATTTGTGTTTGCGGAACAGTTGGCAACACTAACGACCTCACTCTGAAAAAAAAAAACCTGACTCCAAATCTATGCGACCCCCGCTACGTAACATGTGAACAAACAAATTACCTATGTGTAAACTTAAAAACGCCTTATCCCTTTTGTAATAGGAGTTAAAATAGTTAACAGGTTGGCGGGAATAAATTAGTTCTAGTGAAACGTACACTTGTTCGCTCGGGGGTTGCCACCCTCGTAACATGTGCGATGGATTTTTTGTGGCACCCCTTCTGCTTTAGCGGGCGATAAATAAATTGGTATCGATTAATATTTTAACGGTTATTTTCCTATTTAGGCACCTATTTGTTATTTATACAGGCTCAAGTCCAAGCAAAGTTCATGGGCCAAAACATTTTTAAAATCCTTAAAAAAAATAACCCCGAAAAAAAAGGTAACATCTTTGATTTAGCGGAATTACATACTAATAACAGCTAGAAAACAATCACTAGACAAGTTATAACATAAAAATTTCGGTGCATTTCTTTTTAAAAATTTTGCAACGCACTTCAATAGAGATAGAGATATAAATAGAATCACTTATTATTCTTGTATACTTAAGTACTCACTGCACCTAACTACTTTTTGGCGATTTTCCTTATCTTATCAATTACTTTCATTTCGGTACCGTATACTTAATCTTTGTTGAATTTCCTAACTATACAGAGTAAATTTTTATTTTTTATTTTATTCGGAAGCCAACGTGTACACAACGAACTTAATAAATAATCACATTTAAATATTCTTTACAATGTTGTGCACTCCACTTATAGGCTAACTCAACATGCACTGTATAAGAGGACATTCTTTGTTAGTAAGTAAATAATTACTTAAAGCTACGTTAAATATGAAATTAAAAAAGAACGATAAGTAACTACAAAAAATGAAAAATAAATTATTAGTAACAGTTAGGTACAAAATACAAAAAAAAAAAAAAACAAAATTTATAAAAAGAAGATAATAATAACTACTTACAAAAAAAAAAATGCAAAATATATATAATAAATAATACACTAGTTATTTCCTGTATGTTCTGTCTGTAGTAATTACATAAAATATTTTCAAGGAAAATAAATAAATAAAATACCTAAATATGTTAGGATATTAATAAACATATTGCAACATATTGCCCAAAAGTAAGCGACGCCTTTGATATGGAAACTAGAGAACTGACAAATAAACATATTATTGTACATATTGGTACATATGTACAGAAAAATACCCAGACACTGGAAAACATTCATGATCACCATTTCACCAGAAGTGAAAAATTCAATGAAATCGAATCTAAGACCTCTGACGCACACACCAGGAAGAATCGTTAAGAAAAATCGTTGAGGAATAGGTAACCTACCTGTAGAACAAAAGAACTATTTCAAAAATGGTCTGAGATTTGGTCAAATATTTTAGCGGCAGACACAGTCACCCTTTCATTAAAGTCAGCGCAGATACAGATGTCAAACAGCCGACAGTGCGCGTTATTACAGCGATTACGGCCCACATCTGGGCGCACACATCTGGTGACCAACTACCCAGAGCTTGACGTCATTTTGACATGTGGCGACAACCGTTCAGCTTTATTGCCGGCCCGATTATTGTTCGTAATCTTTCATTTTTCTCATCTGTCAACATTGTGTAACTTCTGTTTTACAGCGTGGAGGAGAAAAGCTATTGAGCTTTGTTTACAAAAAAATTAAAGATATATAGGTACCTACAGTCCGACAAGGCTCTCTTGGCACTGGAATGACATTGTCAGGGGGCGCTGTGTTAGAACAAAGGCAGCCAGAAAATAAAATCTCCTCAATTTTACTTTCATTTTAGTCTTATTTTAGTCAATATAAAATAACAACACAACATACAATAGCGATATTCCGACAGAGCGAACTACAGTATCACAAGATAGCGGCGTTAGTTCCGATTTTGGCCACGCGCCAAAATAGCCTTGTCGCACTGTAAGGCCCTCTTGCGCCAACCTGGGTTAGTTTGGTAAAGAGTTAACACGCTAACCCGTAGTATAGTTGTCAAAATCGTCCAATGAGCAACGTTGACTCTAGGATTAAAAATGTCATTATTACCGCGATTTCTCGCAAGTGGATCTAAGAAAATTCAGGATATGGGCATCCAAACGATTTACGTAAAGCTTTTTTCGTACTTGAAGCAAACAGTAGCGCTATCTGTCAAACTTCTATAGGTGGCCGCTGAGCGAACTACAGCGTGGCTTTGCTGTTGGTGGCAAAACAAGCATTTTTAGCACCGATCAACTGGTGATATTTTTTCGCATCGTCCTCCCTGTCTAGGGTATATGTTTATTGCTTCTAAAAATCCTATAAGTACAAGACTCCCAACAACTTGCTATGATTAGGTAAACGACTTGGTAGGTAGTTAATTTCCATAGCTCATTTAAGGAATCCAAGTCATTCAGGATCTTGTTTATACAACAGCTCAAATAGCAACTGATGTGGGATTTCCCAGTTGCGTAATGTTCAAGGCTCGCGGCAAAAAATGGTGATGTTTTGGCAGTTTTTTTTTTCACGTTTAACGATAATATCATCAGCAATGTGAGACTAATGTCGAATAAATACAGGTATTCGCACTTTAAAAAACAAAAAAATGAACTAAGTGCCTCGGGGTAATTATGGTATTCTATTTTTAAATACCATAAATTGCTAAAAATGCAGCCACTAATTTAAGACAAGTAAATAAAAAAATAATGCATCTACGTAAGTAGGCAATACATAAGTAATATATATTATGCTACATAATATTGTACAGTATAATAAGAAGAATCACGATTAGCAAATAAAAAGAGCGCTGGATTAAAATAAAAATAAATTAATAATATTTAGAATAAAAAGAAAACAGACAAAGAACAGTATGCACTCTAAATAGAGCATCTTATAAGATTTACACGAGAAAATTTTTTAGAATTCTTTCAAACTCTATTCTCTATCAATGTATAAACGGATTAGGTTATTATAGGTGAATGATTTTTAACAACATTATGTCCTGACTGAGAGGAATTTGGCCATAGCCCACCACGCTGGCCACTGGCCAGAACATTTTTGTGAACTCTCAGGCATGCAGGTTTCCTTACGATGTTTTCCTTCACCGCTAAACAAGTGATATTTAGTTTCCTAAAAACGCACAGAACTCGTAAAAGTCAGAGGTACGTGCCCAGGATTCGAACCCGCGATCTCCTTATGAGAGGTAGAGGACCACAGAACTATCACTGCTTCTTAAAAACATAATGGACAGTAAAGCCATGGTCTGTGCGCGTGAAGCATTGTTACACCATTTGGCCAATTCTTATTGAATGAAATGGAATAGAGGTAATTTAGGAAACGTGCGTTTTTGAAACGTTTTACGTTATCTTGAAAACACGGTGTTGCGTTAACACGTGCGGTGTTCACGTGCCACTGTTTCAAAATACCGCCCGTTAAACAGCCATAAAACGGATATCAGAGGAAACGGAGCCGAGATTTCCCGTTTTGAAACACCCACCAAGTAACGATCTTACTGTTTTATGTAATGGTCCATTTCTCTGGCGGTGTCGAATTGCGGTGCCTTTGGAGGGATGAGAGAGAGTGCACCTATTTTTGGCATAGATGATCAGCTTCTTTAGCTAAGTAACAAAGAGTTCTACTTTTTAAAATTTTGTTCCATTTCTATACTTCGCAAAGTAACTCTATATCTGCAAGCAATGACGAAACACGCTACGCTAAGAGGACGGGACATATCTACATATCTTAGTGACGTATGTTGTAGTCCAAAAATTTCTCAAATATGGCGTCGCGCTTCATACATTTCCACATGGGTACCGGCGCTGTCGGTCGCATATACATTAGCGCCATTTTACAGTTTTGACAACATAGAAATCCGGCTTCAGCGACGAACCTAAAAAATGTATGCATGACGTCAGTAAGTGCTGTTCCTTTAGTATGTTTAATCAATGTGGGTTTTTTTAATATATTTATATCATCAGGACATTACTACACACATCGCAATCTAGTCCCTGTCTGCAAGGATATGTTTAGTAATATTATTCTGGTATGTATCACAAAGAAAAATAATATGTTGTTACAAATTGCTACTTACTCTCTGGAATGCTCTCTGGCAATGCTGCTTGACACCTAAAATAAGTTAATAAAGATATTCCACGTTTCCCAGTGAAGTGAATAGATCCACATCTGCTGCGTACTGGGGCTTGCATATCGACGATTGTCTCTACATCTGTCGGCCGTATGACAACAGCATTGTTTTACGCGCTGCAATGATGCTTCACATCTGTTCCACGAGCTGTGTTTGTTAGTATTTCTGTTCTGTAGCTACTTACTTATTCCAAACTCAAAACAGAACACAGTCTTACTTCAAATGAAACGGTTTTTCGATCGAATGAAAAAAGTACCTAACTTTTCCAGGCGAATTCGCTAGCATTCCACGGGTACCAATAATTTTCCTAATATAAAAGTAGATAACTGACAATTTTCATCTCCAATAATGTCGCTCTATGTATTTTTTTCATCAACAAACAACTGTATCCGTTCTTACGTTTTAATTTTAGGAGAACCCATAGACTCAAGAATTTGGATTTTCCATTAATTCTTTCCAACATGAAAATCCTGTTATTCCAGCTTTCAGCCATGACCTATATGTATACTTTAGATTTGATTGATGAGATCTGCCAAGTGCCAACCTGATTAACTGTTAACTTCCGTTTATTGATATCAACCAGAATATTATCATCAGTTTTCCAATCCATACCATGGAAGCAAATTCACGTCAAAATAACTCATTCATCTTAATTCTTAACCAATGTAGGTATTTAATTCAAATTAATTACAACACATTTGCAAAGACGCGAGGGTGGAATGAAATTATAAAATCTGCATGCACATGCGTCGCCGAGGGGAGGGGGTGCCGCGCATGGGAAGCCCGAAATTCATCGAAATGGACAAAGGGAGGAAGCGAGCGGGTGGCCACACAAAAACAAAGGCTCGCCATCCTTCCCTTCATGATCATTTCATACTGTCTACTGATACATATTTTTTATAATATTCGGTAAAGACAAGATATCGTGTTGGTATGTCGTTGTAACATAATTATCGTACTCGCATTTTAGAGTCCATTTTGCTATCCGAGTGTCGTTAAAAATATTGAAAATTTATTTAAGAGCTAGTTTAACTGGATTAACTCAATTGATTTAGTAATGTCAAAATATCATTTTAATATGAAGATAGAAAGTATATGTAGATACTACAGACGTACAAATTAAAAATGAAACTAATTTGCCTATATGCTATAAATAAAGGTCTGCTTGGCAGAGATCGCTTGCAGCAATAAGGCCGCCTTTGCATACCATCACTTTTATTTTTTTTGCTGTGTATCTTTTTTTTAATTGTGTTTAGATGCAATAAAGTGTTTCTTCTTCTTCTGCTATATATTATGTTGTATGCTAACTACTAATTTGTATACGTATTCAAAATAAATCGTCATTCGAAGTGTTTGAAAAACTTGTATAAAATATACTTAATTATATTAAAAATTATATATTTATTCCACTTTTGTACTTATAAACTTAGTAAATTGTTCAATTGTTTTCGTATTTATAAGTAAATTTGAGTTTTTATGTTCTTATTTATTTTTCTTAAATTTATATTTTTATTTATGTAACTAAGTTAATGCTGAAACGATAGTTCCTATACATCAAATTTTACCCAAGTCAATTTTATGTCGTGAGGTGTAAAAAACTTCACACGCGGATGCAGAAAAAGTTGACAACACACAAAAAGTGCTAACTTTTTAATGGAAGACATAAGAATTCCACTTCCATCGATAGGACGTAGATGTCTATAAAAAATTAACATGACCGCACAAGTTAGGTTTCAGTAATGGGATTTTAAAAATCACTCGATGTTTATAAATTACAACACACAACTAATTTATTTATATTTTTGGCAATTTATATTTTTTGCAACCGAATTACTAAAGTACGTAACGATTTCTCCCCTTGAAATAATATCACTTTGTTCTCCCACAAAAAGGTGACGCAGATTTAAAAAATTCTAACAATACATACATTTAGTACATACGTAATACGTATTGTGTCTCCTATTAATTAAAAGTTAAAAGATCCATCGGCATGAATGTTGTGATCAATCGTGTCTAACCATCGACAACAAATTCGCTAAACACCAAAGACACCTATACTATAGACCCGGCGGACCGCGCGAAAAAATGTCGCCAGTTTATGGGAGCAAAACCCCCTCCCGGCGTTAGTAGTAAACTGTAAGCCTACGCAGTATTTCGCAGGAGTTTCGACACATGGTTCTAGGTACATTTTCTTGTATGAAGAAGGTTTACGTAAAATGTTCGGATGGGCCTATCTTGATGTTATTATCATAGCTAAACACTTAACCATTTTTATTTTATTAGATACTAAATGGCAAGATATAAGTTTTATATTGGACTCAAGTTTGCCACGGATGCTAGCAGGTTATACCTTGTCGTATATCAGTCAAAACCACTGATTATACTAACCTCAAGATATGGGCATCCGAACAATTTACTTAAATCTTTTTCATACAAGCAAACAGTAGCGCCAACGGTCAAAATACTGCTGCCGCCGCTGACCGAACTACCGAGTGGCCTTATACTGTTGGTACTAATGACACCCATAAACTGGCGACATTTTTTCGCGCTTTTCGCCGTGTCTAGAGTAGATGTCAATTGTCAAAACTGAAATACTGACATAAAATACTTTGGGGCTCGGGGATTATAATTACTTATGCCTTTTTGTTATAGTAAAATTATTGTGATAATAGGAGTCTATACCGGTTAAATGGTCGTAGTCATTAATACTGCAAGTTGGTTGGGGAACGACACGGTGATGCTTTGTTAGGTAGGCCAGTTGATAATTTTTATCTTTTTTTAAATCGCCATTTCCTTTCTGGTTATTTTATCAGCTTATATAAAATTGATCAGAAACGCTTTGATTTTAAGCCGCAAATAAAATCAATTTCTGAATTTAAACATTTTCATTTTTCACCATTCCACGCGGGCAAGATTTGTATAGTAATTAGAATAAGCTAATAATAAGTTTTACTGTAACATTTTAATAAAGTTTTTTTTAAACATTTTCCAATTTGATGGGTTTTACAAATGTTCTATAATGACGTAAACGTCGAGTATCAATAAGGTCCATGAAAATTAACATGTATTTAAAAAGCATGGAAAAATGATGATGGCGATTGAATTTTATTATTTTCCTAATAAATTACAATTTAAAATTACAAACTTGAAAATCTGATAATTTTGAGACCAATTAACCAGGTTTTTAATCAAATTTACATCAAAAATTATGGAAAAAAATACCAATGAAAGAAGGAAAAAGTAGCGCCATTATCAGATTTTTTCCTCTTGAGTATAAATGATGTTGTAGTGGTCAACTGATAAGTTGGTTTAGGACAAGTTTTAAGTATAATTTAAATTAGTATTGCGTCTTAGATGCTATCGGAGATGCATTAAACCATATAACGAACCCTGGGGAGCGTGAATGACACCGTGTGGCCTTGTTAGGTCGTCCGGTTTTTGTTTTTTTCCTTTTTATAATCTCCTTTACTCTTTTTAATAAGTACGCGGTCGCAGCCATTACGCTGGTTATGTGTATCTGATTATACAGAATTATCTTGAAAGCTTTATAAATGCTTACTAACAGGGTTCAACTATTAATTTTAAAGTATTTTTATTTATTTCTTTTATTTTTTGTTATTACTATTTTATTTTAGAGTATCTTCTCAAGTATAATGCCAAAAAAAACATTATTAAGAGAGTCTTTGTGTATATTTGAAACATCAAAAAATTGGAGTGAAAATTTACTTTTGATACCTTGTTACTATTATTGTTCGATTTCTTGTACTACAAAACGTATTGTCAACTCAACAAATTAATTACAAATCATGCAATCTGTCACTGGTTCGGAATAATACAATAAATTATAACAACTTACTTTTTAGCAGTTATTTTTATAGAAAACCACTGTTCCTGTTATGGAAAAACACAGTAAAACCGTTATTTGTATATAATGTATACAGAGTAAAAACAGGTTATTATTAATAATAACCTGTTATTCCCACTTTATTTTATCCATTTTCAAAATTTTATTGGAAGCTGAAACTGACTGTATCAGTTATTATCATCATAGATGATAATCTGTGACTGTCTCATGATTCCCTTATATTCTCAGTAGAAAAAAATCTTTAGAATTTAATGAGATTGTATGTCTGGTTATGGTTAAGCATAGGCATATTATGTCAAACAGTTAGACCTACGTGATATACGTGAACACTAATACTTTACAATCATTAAACTGAAATTCATAGTCTTGTATTGCATTTCCATCATTTTAGAAAGCAACACAACAATATCGTTTTGTTTACTCATAACGTTGCCGAGATGGTCGCGTTATAAAATTCCACACGCGCTTTGCGAGCCATTTGCATTAATTTGCCAACTGGTACCGAAAGAATTCTAAACAATATCTACAGACGTTCCAATTTATGTTGCAAACATATTTCTTATGTTTCGACTTTCGGATATAATCTTCCACGATATCGATCGCACCTATTGGTTTTATTATTAATTTTTAATAATTATGGACTACAAATAAATCCCTTGATAAACTTGTTTGTTATTAAAAACGTAAATTCCGGGGAAAACTCCGTGATTACGTATACACATAAGACCCTGTGACTGAACGTGCAAGCATCCAATTCCTAGATTGTAAGTTGCGACTGAGGTTGCTACGTCTGTAGATCTCTTAATAAAATATCCACCTAAGATATATTGCCGCCTAATTTAAATAGTGCTAAGGATGGCGCTAACTAGTTCGGATTTGAAAATAACATCCGGGAAAAGATCGAGATATTTTTAGTATTTATCTACATATTTTTTTGCATATGTACTTACTTATTTTATTACAACTGTAAAAATTATTGTAATGTGCTAAGATGGTTTAATATAGTAAAGGCGACAAAAACTATTTTTATTCTTTCCACATAATATTTCTTATATTTTTTTTACAAAGCGTTCAATTGGGTACCCCGACGATCTTACGAGTACGTTGAGGAACATGAGTGCATTAAACTGTACACAAGTGTTCCTTTACCCTTGCTCAGTCTCATTTATTCGGAGAGGCTCTTATACTAATACTTAAGGCGCTGCCTATATTTTATTTATGTGCTCACACTCTTAACGAATACGTTGGTGGGTGCGACAGGGACGGATTTCGTGCCAAAATCACAAAAACAACAGAATAACTTTGGTGGGATATCGAAATAAAATAAACTGTCTTACATAATTAAGGATAAATATTTTGTCGTTAAAATAATGTATTATATTTGAATACACGCAAAGGTTACGTTACAAACAGTTTAGTTTAATATTAGGTACAAAGAACAATTTTTTGCACGGTATGTAGTTCAATAAATAATATTAAAAAAAAGTAATCTTACATAATGGGGTCTTACACTACTTTTGAATTTGATAAAAAATATTACTTTATTATAAACTAGGATAAAAATAATAACGTGCAGTGAAAGAAATATTAAAATCCAACGAAGATTTACAAAGTTACAGGCGTTTAAACTTTGGAGTGGGGGGATCTTCTATCCCTTTCTCGCAAAACGAAAATTTGTATGAAGCCGCACGAAGCTCCTATGGCTTTGGTAAGGTGTGACGTCACAATTTCATGTTGCTATCTCTGTCTAATCACAAATCTTTAAATGCTTATAACTTTTTTGTTATTTGATCGATTTAATTAGTTCTTTCAGTGCACGTCATTATTTTAATTCTACTTTATAATAAAGTAATAAAAAAATTGGAGTCAAATACCCTATTGAAGATGATTATTAAAATTATTGCAATATGTTTTTAAAGGATTTCATAAACTCATTCAAACTCATAGAATCAAGTTGAACAAAGGGTATTTCGGGGGAAACACCGTAACTAGGGAGCCCCTTAAGTAGGTAATCGCGATTATACCGTCTGGAATATCGCACGCAGTCAACAGATGAAAAAAATGGCAATGATCAAAGTCACAATTACATTTTTCCGCGCCAGATGGTGGTAGGTACGAGTAAAACACCGCACCGGGGCCTGCCATCTGGTTCGCTTGGAACTTAGCAGCCGCGGCATGCGAAATTAACTTTTTATTTATGTGATTTATTTGCTCAACGTCGGGATCGGGACGTCAGCACAAGGTCACGTCGGACGCCGCTCAATTGACATTATGAGTATTCTTTTAATTGCTAACATTTGAAGCCATTTATATTAGTGGATACTTTGTTCGTACTTTACTCACGACGCTACCTATAAAATACATAGGAAACCTGCGTATTGTTAAAAACAGATGGTAAAATGTAGGTATTACTTGACATATGTAAATGTGGAAACAATTTATGTAGTAAAAATTAAAAAAAAGTCAGAAGCACTTAAATGATATTGAAAAAAATTAAAAAAATTAACATAATCATTGATTGATTACTCGTACTTTTCAGTAATATACATTAACGTGAACTCAACGGGTCTGCCCGCGAAATTCAAAATTTTCGTGGTTTTTTGCAATTTGTACGCTAATTAGACATGATAGGCTTATGGCAATCAATTTGCGAGGATGGCAGTACCATCTTTACATGATTATATCAAAATCTTTGCATAAAAATGTGTATCCTAGGAAATTAATCCGAGTATCGAGTTTTATGTAAGTAACTCGCAAATCTTGGACTAATTTCTTTAACTCGACACTTTCGAGCAGAGATTTTTATATAAACACGTGAAGAAGATATTGGGATTATCGCAATTTGACGGCCATAAGCCTATTATATCTTATTAGCTTAAAAATCGCGAAAAACCACGAAAAATTTGAATTTCGCGGGCACAGCCGTGGTGTGCTCCTTAATTTGAGCAATATATTATAGCTAAAGAAGATCGGCACATAAAAAAGTGTAATATTGACATGAAGTTGATGACATGGTGTAAAATGTGTCCTAATATTTTTGTTTTAGCTTGAAATCCAGTAAAGTAGGTAGGTATAACCATAATATATACCAAATAAAGGCAGCGAATCAGATTGTGAAATAAAATTGCATTAAACAAAAGTTTAACAACATGCGCTGTCAAGCGACAAAACAACCATTAAATTAATGTGTTTTATTTAAGAAATCAGTACTAACGAAAATCACCATACGTTTGCCCCCAGTTGCATAAAAAGGCATGTACAGTCGACTTCTGATATTCTAATATCTATCAATCACGTCGCCGACTGAATGCGTGCAGCTGTGTTTTAGAAAATCCATAAAATCAAAAGGTTTTTTCACGTTTTTTTTGCGACCGACGCTCTTGTATCGGCCATGGATACGCATAATTTTCTAATGTGTCCAAAAAATCTATGCTTCATGTCCTAGGCTTTATTCAAATTTGGTCACTAACAAATGATGCTGACAATGTGTCACGGAGATGCAATATTTCTCGCTCAACCAGGTGGTTCTATCCATAATACATCGTATTCGTTATTCGAACTGTTCGCGACTATTTTTTTTATATCTGGCTTCTCGTTCTAGGTTTTTTTTGCAATGCGACCCAACTCCTAAGTTGGCCAAAGGTAGCTATTTTGAAGTCAGTGTTTTCTTAGTATTACTTTTTATACATCTTGTAACAAAAATTCGTACGTATGATCGATACTCTTATATCAATGTATCTAAATACTAAACTATAAAATTCTAAATCGATCAACAAAAAAAGTGAAAACATCTTTGTAATCAATAACATTTTTTTACTCTTTGTTTTCCGTTCCTCTGCTTACTTATTATGTACAGAAATCGTACAATCCTTTACTGAATAATCCTTTTTAATACATCTATATTTATTTGGTTGAAATAATTAATTAATTTTAAAGAACATGCCATTTTGGCGATAGTTTGTAGGTTAGGTAGGGTAGGTTGTGGTAGTCAGTGATGTGACTGGCCATTATTTCTCTGAGAAGTATTTAGGCTTGTCTGAATCAAAATATGACTGGTTGAATGAATAAAACCATTCTTACAGAATATATAACGATAGTGGTAAGTACAACACTAACATTGGTTGGAGTCAAAATATCCATTGTTTCCTTACCGTAGTCCGTAGTCTCAACAGTGTGTCTCTAATTCACATCTGGTCGACACATTTAATAATACACTAATTGTTCTTTCGTTAGGTATTGGCACTTTGGAGATCATTAGTCAATTACTATAGGTTACTAACTATTCTGGAATTTAAAAGAAAAATCCTGTATTAAATAGCGTAAGATATATAACTTTACTTTCCCGGGATTTAGGAATTTCCCATTTATTCCTCATAATTAGGTACTTATTGCTAAATCCAGATTTTGGGCAAGTAGTATCGGAGTCAGTCTCAAGTCTGTTAATTATTTTAAATGATCATTAATCATAGAAGAAATTTTTTATAATAGGTTTTAGAAAGTTATAAATAATGTACAATGTACAGTACGTAAATAGGTAATGGAGCTATATTTATTCTGTACTTAAAGCAATTTTTTAATTTGTCTAACAGCGCACTGTATTCGAATTCATACCTATCTCTACGAGTTCTGAATTAAAAAAACTCTCAGAAGGCTGAGAAACGCTCAGAGAATCTCAGCAAATATGTTGGCAGGACAAATTCAATCGCAGAGGCTAAAATTAAATATGACTGTAACGCATTTCTTGTATCAATTACCGTAGCTTCCTTATATAACGTGCAATTAACGAAGAATAATACATAATAAAATACAGTCGTTCCATATAAAGATTGTTCAGTAGTTAGTGATGCCGACCGCGCGGCGCCCGCTGTGACGCCGCCGCGACGCGCACCGCATACTCGTACGTGACAAACTCTGCTATCAAATCCCGGGCTGCAGGCTATCCCGGAATTATTTTAGGTGCTTATAGAAATCTAAAAAGGGCACCTAGAATTTCATTACTGCCGTAGTTCGTCTAGATAAGACAAGAAAATTATCAACTATGTATATTCAGAGCCTCTATGATCTCTACGGATACTATAGATCTCTTGAAATTATCTTCTCTCTCTTGTGTAAGATAAGTATGTAACTATATACTTGTTCTTTTATGTCATAGAAATGAAATAAATATGGTACCATATGGTACCTAATTATTACTACAAAGGCACATAGGTATACCTACTAGAAGTTAGTTAAAAAGAATATAAGAATCTTTTCCTCGTCACAATTTTTAGGTCCGATTTTTGATTCTCTTGAACCACAAAAATCCAGTTTCCATCAAGATTTGTAAAAAACCGAAACCCAAAGCTTCGTACAAAAGCTTATAAAGATATAATTTGTGTGAATAGATGTACTTTGAGGGCTAATTAGAAAAGTTTCCCTGATAAATGAGGAGTGACAAGTGACAACATCGAAAATGTTAGGAACTAATACAATCCCTTGTATTGACAATTACTTTAACTCTGTATTTTAGGATGATGTTTTCAGGGTTAGAGCAATATTTATGTTCGATGGGGTACCCATTTGGTAGATACTTTATTCCCGTAGTCCGGAATCCGATTGGCGATTAGTCATGTACCCATGGCGCGCGCCATAGAGGCGACCATGCGGCGACTCGGGGGCGCCGCGCGGTCGCCTGCGATGGTAAGTAGGAAGGGCTGAAATGCCAACTTACGTTTCACCAGAAACGCGACCGACAATGTCAGAACATATTATTGAAACTTAGACTGTGGAGTTAAAATTTACACATTAAATAAATTAAGATTTGTGGTACTTGAGAAAAAATATTAGATAGGGATATTATTTTGATCTACTTAGGCCCACTTGCGTCAACCCGGGTTAGTGTGATAACTCAGAGTTAACACGTAAGAGTAAGTTATCAGAATCGTCCAATGAGAGACGTTAAAAATGTAAATATTTAACCCCCGTTTCGCGCAAGTAATTTTTACTAAAATGCCGATTCGATATTGAAGTTTGACCATAGAATAAGTACTAAATACAATCAATGTGGGTCAATGTGGGTAAATGTAAACAGAGGTAAATGGAATCGCACGTATCGTAATCGTAATTTCAATTAATATCAGTTTCAGAGTGCAACGAAACGCATCTATAGTCTATTGTCTGAAAATGTCTGTGTTTACTATGGATGGGTTTCGTAATTCGTTACACTCTGAAACTGATATCAAGTAATTAAAACTACGAAATTATTGAATTTACCTCTGTTTACATTTACCCACATTAACTATAGTAGGTACCTTGCGCTTCTCTCAGGCGAGACAGTTACGCCAGAACCACAAAATTTACGAGAGACAGAAATGACTTCGAAAATTATTTCAAAGACTTATGGGGCGCTATTAGTTAGTACCTTTAAACTTGTAGGCTACATAAGTAAGGTCTGGAATCGATTTATTTTATTTCTGTTCCATTTTCCTCGTTGGTACTTCCTTGGTAAGCATTTCTTGGAAACGATTAAGCGACAGCAGTGTCCTCTATCCATTTTACCATTAATATTTGCATTATTGAGAAGGTCTATTATAGTTATATAGCTTATATTACCTACCTTCCTGTTGTAAAGATTGCAGTTTTTAAAGACCTTTTTAAGAATCTCAAGTTTTTAACGTTGTGTCTTACTTTGAATTCTTCTTAGATAGTAATTCTTTGCAATAGGAAAATGTAAACTCTTATTCAAGACCATGAAATTAAAATGTTTCCAATAACAAGGCTGATACATCACAGCTCTGCCTAAACTGAGGTTTAAGGACTGGTTTAATTGGTAAATGCTCCAGGTGATAATTGAAGAGACGTAGGTTCAAATCCAGCGAGTTGTTTACAGTCATAACTCATAGCCATAGGGTTCTTTGATAACAATACTAAAGTCGGTATACATTTTTATGTTTATTGATTTTTCCCTTCAAGTACGTATCGATGTTCGTATGAAGTATGAACATCTCATATCTCTCAAGAGCTTCACACTCGTGTTCCTTTGATAAATTACCAATCGACCTGCGATTTGTTTACTTTTTTCTTAGCTAGGAAAATAAAATGGAGGTGTACACTGTATGCACATACATACTCGCGTAGTGTCGTTAATTTGACATCAATCTTGTATTCATAGTTTGTATTAGTCTGACCTATGGCGGACCGCGCCTCGGTGGTATAATTAGCGAGTCTCACGATTGAGACTAGCAACTATCTCGGCTGATTAAACAATATGGTACCACCTACCACTGGCCTGGCGCCAGCAGTTACCGGTGAAAGTCGACATCACGACTCCCATACATTAAGTAAAGCTTGAGACCGTGCGAATGTGTTAGTATACTCGTAATATCTTTACATCTGACCGCAAGCGCGACATATTAGTCTAAAGCCTAATAGCAGTAAGGCTAGCCGCTCACTCGTTACTTTACCACATGGCTCATGAGCGATAATATTTGAGCTTCACGCGATTTTGTATCTATTCTAGACAGTGACCATTGAACGATACGTTTTGTCTACAAAACCACTAAAAATGCTCTTTTATAACTAAAGATGTTTCGGCCCTACCAGCCCGCGAAATTCAAATTTTATTTAGTTTTTTGCAAATACTAGACTAACTACACATTGTTTATGGTAATGCATTTAGCGCGGGCATTAATATTTAAGCGTAAAACTGTCGTCTATTCTAGTATCTATTTGAAAATTGACGAACCTTTTCGTTCCGTGACTACACTTTTAATGTGTGGTTATAAGTATTAGTGGGCAAATTCATATTTTTGGAGTGGAGCCACTGTTGATAAAAGAATATCTCTCGAGTGATAAACTCCAGTGTGCGGCTATCCGAAATCTTTTTCATAATATTAAAGTATTATATTATTATACTGATGGTCATCATTTTCTCATTCCTTTCGGTAAGTACCATCCGGTACAAACTACAATCCCGCAATTACGCGGCAATCATTTGAACATCACTACGTCTTGACAGTTCCATGTTAAAATTTAAATCCCACAAAAATTTTCCTTTGCAAATGACGGCAACGGTAAGTTACTGTGCGATCAACTTATGGTTGTATAATTTTAGCAATTTTGGTGATTTTTGAGAGCCGTTTGGAGAAAAGAATAAGTTATTTTACCCACCTTCGTTATTATACTCGTATACGTATATTGTTCAAGAAAAAAATAAAAAAATATATTTTTGGTAATTATCTGCACTAAGGATAGCTGATGACTTTTGAGAAATTGAAAAGGTTCCACTTTCCAGCAGAACATTGAACATTATAATTAAAACTAAAAAAAAACTTTGGATAAGAGTAGAGTTTAAATACAAGTTTAATAAAAAGAGGCGAGTCCAGGCGCCCTTTTTCAAAATAATAAAAAAGAAACACTTGACCCGTGCTCGGAGCTCGAAAAAAAAAGCGACTAGAACACAGAGCGTGTTTGAAAAGGCTACTTTTTTTTAAAGGACGAGTTTTGTTTCTGTGAAATTTGGCGCCAGATCGGTATCACCTCTCGAGACCTGTTTTATCTAGTGGTGAGATCGACACCATTCAGGGCTATTGAAGGGTCCATAGCGCCGGCTCTTTTGAATCCTTTAGTTGGTTGCTACAGAATTTTTGGTGTCGCGTCCTAAAAAAAACTCGTGGCCTAAAAATTTGACACCGAGTTGTGACCCTTTTGGTTAGGTACAGACAAAACTGGAAGATAGGTTATTTAAGATTTTTAAAACAATGTTAATTAAGAAAACCAAGTATAGAACGAAAACGCAAATACAGTCATTATTTTCCACAGTACGCAAAATGCAAATACAGTCATTATTTTCTACAAAATATTTTTTATTGTTTTGAAAATCAAGTATGATTTTCATCAAACCTTTTTTTTAATATACATTTATAGCCCGTTTGGTTCAGAATTCAGATGTTTCTGGTCAGTGGATCGCCAGTTAAGATCCCGATTCCCCGACGTCCTGTTGAGAGGGGACTAAATTATTTTATTATTTTTCATTTATATTTTTTTTATCTTATTATTTTATTTATTATTCTTTAATTTATTTTATTTTTTAATGATAACTAGGACCTAAGTTGATTCAATGTACCAGGAATGCAGATATCTGTGAGTGGTTTATCGAGTCTATTCCCATAGAGTTCGTCGGAAAGGCAAAGCAATTCTACATAATGCCTCGAAGCAATTAAAATCTCAATCAAACGTAGGCGGGGCCGGCTGAACGACGTTCACCTGTAATGTGACAAGGTATATTAAGCGTGTATGCCGTTGACATAAAAACTTAGAAAGATAGGTAGCTGTTTAATATTCAAAGACTCGGGGCGCCGGTACGGCAGCATTGGACATGTTTCGATTCTATTCGAGTCGACTCGTTCAAATGGAACGAAATATTTCTAAATTAGTTAGGTACTCGTATTTAAGTACACTGAAAAATGAACTGACTCGTCATAAGAGCCTGTAAGTTAGGCCTAGGTATATGAAATCAAGTATTTTAAAGTCAGAAATAAGAACCTACCTAAAAGAACCGAAAAGAACCCACGAGTATATTTTGATAGGTACTCACTTGTATTTAAAATATAATATAGTGACGTGATCTTGTAAGTTCGTACTTCAATGCACCAAGTGTAAAGTAAACAAGCCGTCAGGTCGTCACAGTTGTTTAACTTTATTAAAAAGTGAAGGTGTTTTATAATCTATTTTCTACGGACTCGTAAAACGCTTCAGTGTGAACGAATCAAGACTTTTCATTAATTAATGCATAAAATTTTAGGCAATTCGATCAAAAAAAATATTTTCTAAAGCTGTTTCCGTTTGTCTATAATTTTCTACATCTACGGTGACCGTAGCTAAGGCGAAGACGGCAAGCTTTATTTGCCTAGTCGATAAAACTTCCTCACGTTCTTAAAACATAGTGTTAAGGTCTAAAATGGCTTGTCTCTTGTTTTTCCGGCATCTATTGTGCTTGACTAATTTGAAGTCGGAACGCCTCAGCGGCGCCACGTTAGCGCGATTATGGGCCATAAACCAATACCGGTAGCTCTACTATCACGGACTTAGATTTATCTCGTATTTATTGCACGATTTCACTCGCTTTTTTATATAATTAATTAATAACTGCTTAATAAATAAAGTTATAAATAAGCAACCCGCCCGCCCTAGATCATTCATTGCGGCTCAAAAGCCGTGAAACTTTGAAACCTAGAGACGCAGAAAAGAAACATGTGAGAAAGAAAATAGTTTTTAACTTTTTATTGTACCTAGATGTTTCCATGCTTTGATTTTCTCTTGTCTTCTAGTGTCACACTTCAACTGGATCTATTATTCTATATTTAGGTATACATAGGTAAGGTACTTACATAACTCAAAATTGATTGATAAAAAATAAAGTTTTATTTAAGAGTACTAACTCAACTCATTTTTTATACGACGAAGCGCTGTGTTTAAATATTATGTATAACTTTTATTTACTTTTAACGCAGGAAATAATTCGCTCCCGGAAATCTTTGTAAGGATTTTTCTATAAATCAATGCTTATCGTTCATTTCCTTTGCAGTATTTTTTTTAATATTTTATGTAGTTGTTGTCCGGAAACACTTTATTTACGCATCTACTTTTAGGTACAGATTTACAATATCTTAAACTTTTTTAGCTCCTTGAAATACCTAGGAACTGATCAACTGAGGAAGTTATAGGTAGACCTAAAGATTTTACCTATGTAAAAAATACCTATCGTATTAACTACGTATTTATAATTGGCAAAAGCTTTACAGTTATTTAAATGGAACAAAGCTTAAAGCTAGTTTACCAAAAATATATTTTATTAATTTTATTGAATTCCAACTAAAATACTGTAATTACAAAAAGTTACACGTAAATTATTTTGATTATAATCCAATTATCTCTATGGCAACAAAAAGCTAAGGAATGCGGACAAACTCATATTCTAGAAGAAAAAAATAATATTATGGTGAATAAGGCTTGGACTCCACTGAAGTCCTGATCTATTCCGTTCCGGATCCACGCAACCGAACTAATAAATTTCCAACTTACGAGTACACCACAGAAGACCATAACACTAACTTCACTTCTACGTAAGTACATTTTATTCGTCAGTTGACTGTAGGAAAAATTCGAATAACAAAGTTAAATAATGGTGAAATACAACATTTCTTACAAACATTTCTGCAGGGCTAAAACTAAACTATGAAACAGGAGCGCTAGCGACGACGTAAATAAATCTATGCTATGAAGTACAATATAAGTACAATATGATTAACAGTATAATAATATGGAGGCTTCACTAGTGTGAGAGATATACCTACTGTGATCAGCTGTAAAGAATAAAGACGGAAACGTATCACAATTTCACATTTTCGAGTCCTAAACAAGATCTTTCACCTTACGGAATCGTTAGTCCTATACTTAAGTATTTACCTAAGTAATTTTTGGGATACTTAGCTGTTGAACTGCAATAGTTTGATGAGTTTTTCCAAGTACCTACGTACTGCAGTTGATACTGTAATAGTCAGTAGTACAACCGGACCGGAACACATACGGATTCAGTAGGAGTATGCACCGAGCCTAACAAAGACGAGCCGGCCATATGGGCGCTTGCCTCAAACCAGTTTGTATCGAACCTGTACGCGACGCGATAAGCTCTGATAAACCGCAGTACAATGCCACTGCACACGAGGTGCCTACGTATGTTGTGCGGATTTATCAGCTGAATCATGTAAAGGACGAATCAGATAGGGCGCAGTACGAATGCATCGGACTTACGGAAGTTTCGAATCCGGATTCCTGACTCAATAATTTACACCTATCGATGCTGTTATATTTTTCACGAGAGTTTAAAACTTTAAAGAATAATCCAATTATTATTACAGCTTCATATACCTCCTTTCTTCCTCCTATTCCTTTAGTCCTTGTATTTTCCATCCTGTAAAATATTTAGATGCAACTTTACAATTACCTAAGTACCATAATCTTTATACCTAAATAGTTACACTGTTGTTATCCTTATAACAAATATGTAATTAGTATTCACTTAATATATCAATAATAAATAATTATTAATAGCCCATAAGCCTTTTTTTGTTCGTTACATTTTTTAAATTAGATAAACATTACATACCTTGGTACAATTCCATGAATAAATTAGCAAATAAGATTAGATAGATCTACTAGATTTCAAGAATTTCAGATTTATCACCAGTTTCATTACACGGCCAGACAGACGAATTCGAAACTCGCTAGCCACTATCTAGTTACAAAAAAGTACTTACAGAATAGCTTTAAAAGTACCACGTCTATCGAAGAAAAATATGATGAAATAACATAATCATAACAAGCTTCATACGATTAGGTACCTATATCCTGTTCGCAAACTTAGCATTCCGAAAGCGCGAGCGGCACCTGTGAGCAACATAAGACCATCTCCAGTGCGCCTGCGCCGCGTGACGTCACGCGAAGGCGCCGGCGTTCCCATGCTCCGAGATATAGTGAATAATTGAATTAATACGCCGCTGACTAATGAGATATAATATACCTTTAAAGGTAAAGCTGGGTATGGAAAATGCTAACAATGTCTGTTTGAATGTAACTTTAGATGCTTCTTAAGTTACATCTAAGTAACCTGTCTGTGTTACTGTTTATTTATTTGAATTCGTGATGAGTTTAAGGTAAGAATGGTTTGGGTGATTCAAGAATAATGAACTGCAATACAATATCTGTTGAATCAGATTATTGCATCTAAGTTGACGATTGATGATTCATGATAGACTGCAGAATTCTTAGGTGATATGCTTCCAATGTCGTTGATGTTGTTAATGTGTTTGTTAAGTTACAATTAAGTAAGGTGCGACTAAATATATCTCAACCTGTAAAAGGGTTGAGATATATTTAGTGTATTCTAACTCTATAATATTATATAATATCTGGGTGACCGAGCTTTGCTCGGTAGTATATCTACCCACCAATAGATGGCAGCAGTGATCATATTTTTTTTTTGGTAAATTCGACATTTTCTATAAATTTGTATATAAGCTAGATCGACTTATCGCCCCCAAAACCCCCTGTATACTAAATTTCATGAAAATCGTTCGAGCCGTTTCCGAGATTCGGATTATATAGAAATATATATATATATACAAGAATTGCTCGTTTAAAGGTATATATATATATAATAAAATATAATAAATATAACTAGGTATATAATATAGAGTTAGAATGTACCTAATCACTGAAAGATGTTTATAATATATTCATTCAAAAAGAAAGTTGAAAAGTTCAACTAAGAAAATTGGGTTGGTAGAATTGAAAATGTTTTTTGGTAGTACGGTGCAATTAGACTTAAACCCGGACACTCAAAGTGAAAGCTTTATTGCAATGCCAGATTGTTCTATGCAGTCCACATAATATTGTTCAGTAAATAGTTACACTCCCGACGGTGTCGGGTTTGGCGGGACAGGGGGAGAAGTTCTGTTTTATCAGTTTTTCTGGAATATTTCAAAAACTACGCAATGCAGTGCAAAAGTGTCAAGGACAAAAATAATCTACGTTAAATTGATAGTAAGCATAATCTTGCTAAAGTGAATCTTTCCAGAGTTACGGGAGGTGTAAAGTAGCCATTATAAACATTTTTGGAAAAATATTACATTACTTAATAACTCTTAAACCAACAGACAGTATGATTCCTGTCTTAATATATACGATAAACTATCCGACAGCCAGCTCTTCAAACCGGAATACAGACTTATTTACTCTTTAGGCGCCATTGTGTAATTCAATATTATGGTTTGAATTCCGATACATTTAATTTATACACGTATTTAGTTTGTAGGAATCTTTCCGCGCATCTACCGCAGAACAACTTTCAAATTAGTTATGCAATCATAAATTAAGGATTGGGGTTTTTTCGATCATTTTCGATCATATTTCTTACAAATTAAGTACCTACTTATTTAAAAATATACCTATTCATAACAAGGCTTTACGCGCGGTTTCATCCGTCATAGGTTTTTGGATTTATTGATGGTATAGGGTAGTAGGTATATTAGACTTCTATAGGCTCGTGATTTGTACTCGCACCGTACACGTGACTCCAGCTACAGTGCGACAAGGCTATTTTGGCGCGTGGCCAAAGTCTGAACTAACGCCGCTATCTTGTGCTATTGTTTGATAGTTCGCTCTGTCAGTATATCACTATTGTATGTTATGTTGTTTTTGCTTACTATTAACTGTTTTAAACTAAAATTGAAGTTAAATTGAGGAGATTTTATTTTATGGCTGCCTTTGTTTTGCATCAGCGCCCTCTTTCAAGTGCCAAGAGAGCCTTGTCGGACTGTATATTTTAAATTTTTCTTTTATGATTTTTTCGATGTACGGCAAGCCTGCTGTAAAGCCCGTATACCTACTTAGTGCGTCAGAGAGGGCAACAGGCGGTCAGTTTGCACTTTTTAATGACCCAGCGTGCAGCGACATATTGCGACTTAGTTGACTATAGTCTTTTCCTCTGATGATGGTCAATTAACAGGGTTGTCTCCTTTGTTACAGATCGTACAGTTATAGAACGAGACGCGGGCTTCGTGTCAGGCGGGGAGGATGACGACTCCTGCTCCGGCCCGGCGCACTCCGACGACTCCGGAGTCAGGCTCACCGAGAGCGACTCGCGAGTCAAGCGGGCGCACTCCCCCTCCCGCCAGCCCCCCAAGAAGAGGATCCGCCTCGACTCCACCGACGACTTATGCGAAGCGCCACGATTCCGACCTTGGTCATACGTCGAGGAGCCGCAGAGAGAACCTCTGTCACTGGTAAAGAAAAGCGAAACTAGTCTACTCAGGCAAAGGAGGAGGCCTTTAGAACCACCCCCGCCGCCTATACCCGTGCCAATACCCGAAGTTCCAGGCCCGCCCCGAGTGCCGCCACATCCCGGAGTGACGGAACACACTTCACAAGCGTTCGCGGAGAAAACTAAGCCTAGGGAACAGAGGAATTACAAAAACATGACCCGGGAGAGGAGGATAGAAGCGAACGCGAGGGAGAGGACGAGAGTTCACACGATCAGCGCAGCGTTCGACACGTTGAGGAAGGCGATACCTTCGTATAGTCACAACCAAAAATTGTCCAAACTGTCGGTGCTACGGATAGCGTGCGCGTACATTGCCGCTCTGTCAGCGGCGACCGAGCCCGAGGCCGACCTCGCGGAGGCAGTGGAAAAAGTCACGCAAACCATTCACACGGAGGGCAAGCTGAGGAAAAAGAAAGACGACCCTTGAAGGAAAACCAGCTAAAGAATTAAGGACTTTGGCAATGGTTCTTCGAATCTCAATACCGTCCTGCGAAGCCTACGAAGTCATTGAGTACAAAAACGACAATAATATTTACCTGATTGGTTATTGAAAATTATTCGAGAAATCAAGTATAGTACCTACAGTAGGTTAAGAAAACAAGATGGTGTTGTTTTTCCTTTAATTTTGAACTGAATCTCGTTCGACTGACGGCATTATTTATAACGCAACTTTAAAAAATATTGTTCCTTTGTAATTTAATTTCGGAGTTCGGGTTATGCCTGTAGGCTTAGTACAGTAGGTAAGTACCTACCTACCTAGACTTATTCTCTGCAAACGTTTGGATAACTCAACAGCTTGTAAGTTCGATTTCTTTCTATCTAATGCTCGTTTTCACCAACATTTTAAGACACACCTAAGCCCTTAGGTGACAGTTGTTGTAAGTGAAAACTGTCACCTATCGGCTTAGGCGTTTCTTAAAGTGTTGGTGAAAACGAGCATAAGTGTCGCATACGATTGTATAAAGTAGTATCGCGTCCTCTTTACAGAATAGGTATTTAGGTAGGTAGACCTGTTTGCAAACTCGCGATATAAGAGACATTTTCAAGTATGGAATTGTTTTCGTCCAAATAATATTTAGTAATACGAGTATTAACATTGTAAATTGTTTTGATATTGGACTTACAAGTTTCGAGAGTGTAGTACCTTAACTTTTTCTAAGGGAACAGAACAGGAATAGGTACTACTAGGTATGTACCTACTCGTACATACCTATAACATTATTATTCTTATAAGAAATAAAGACAAACCATACAAAGACATGCTTGGTAATAGTTATAGTTTAGTTTGTCATTAAACCCATTCCCAAAACCGCAGTATTACGATGGATGAATTATCAACTGAAATGACAAAAAAAAATCGAGTGTATTTAGTATATTTTTGGCTTTAATACTTTATATTTATTACAATTTTTATAAATCGAGTCAGTAATTTTAAGGCAGAATTGTATATCTTATTTAGTCAGTGCTAAGATGTGTATTTTATGTAAATAGTAGTTTTAGGACGGCTGTACAGTGAATTTACATTTCTGTATGAAAAAGGGGCATTTTGAAAACTGGCGCAAGCAGCATTACTATTATATTAGACACAATTGTGTTCAGTCCGTATCGCAAACGAGCGAACCCTCATTCATGGTTCGGTACAAACATTGAAATAGGTATTAATTTGATTTTAACGGGACACATTTTAGTACTAAGTGATTTTCAATCATGAATTTTTTTTGCCATCTATGGGCGTAGTCAGGGGACGGGGAGGGGGGGGTGTTTAGGGGTTCAATCGCCCCCTGTATAAAGAAATGTTTTGTGATTTAGGTAAATAAAATAATAGCTTACGTCCCACCGTTATTTTTCACATTTCTTTTCAAATTAATATACCTATATTTTCTTCAAATATTCGACTAACTACTTACTTTCGAGTTCGCACGTTTAGGTTATGGACTGAACACGACATATTGTTACGGGTAAAAATCTCTATGTTTTTATCTACAATAGTTAACATTTATTTCTGCCTATCACCTTGTATATGTTAAAGTTAGTTGAGCCGTAATTTAAATGCCTTAAATGTAATACCTAATTGTGATAATATATTTCTGCAGAATACCTAACAAATACGTTAAAACATAAATTATTATAAGTGAATTCTCACGTAAAATTTCAAATTACCTAAGAATTTTATGGAGAAAGACTTTGTTGACATAGCTATACGTAATAAGTGATTTATTTTACTTTTTGAAAGTGTAATAATTTTATTTAAAATCTAATAATTCATTCGCAAGTTTCGATTCTTGATAGTTGATGCATATTTTTGTACCTATCTATCTATCTAGCTACATAGACAGTTTTTCCAAGATAATAATATAAATAATATCCCAAAATACCTACAAATATTACATTAAATTGGTATTTAGTCATTATTGGCTTTCATTAAGTGCAATAAATCACGTCGTTGGTGCAAGACTGCAAACCTACATTATATAGATCTAACGCAAACCTACACAGAAATAAAGAAAATACATAAACTATGTTTCTTTTGTTTTATTTATTTTTTATTAAGTATAATCTAGTTCCTAGATATTAGATCTTGGTTCTTTAAAAGGAGAACACTCGCCAGGAAATTTAGGGTCAGTCTACGATTGATAGCATATCTGCCTGAAAATTTGCTCCTCGACTATAGTTATACAATTGCTAATACTAAACTGAGGGATGTACATTATTTACTAAGACCTAGATTAACTTGTTTCAATTAAGTATGGACTTGCCAATTTTCATTCAATTATTTCTTTCTGTTTCTTTTTGTCTATATCTGTGCTTGTCTATATTATCTACAATTACATTACATACGTTATTACAACCTTCGTATCTAAGTATCTAGGTTCTTTTGGTAGTTTTAAAGCCGAACTACAACTAGAATTAGGTTAGGTAACTTTTATAATACAGTTAAATTAAGAAACTTTTCCCTCAGAAGTTTTTAGCGGCTTTTCTATTTCCCGGTTCTATCTAGTCTTTCAATCAGCATTAAATTGTATAGCCACAAAACAATTACTTTTATGGTCTAAGGTTCTAGCCGTTTGCTACATCTGCATTAAAATATAGTGGGAAAGAAAATGTTATCTCAAAAAAAAAGGACAAGTAAAACCACGTGTTTCGTGTCCAAGCAAACGGTTAAACTAAGAGGTATGTTTAACGTCGTCCTTTTTTATTCATACAAATTCAGGCAATTTACACCGACATTTACCTAAATAGGAAGTGGCTGGCATCTGGTGTTCACAATGACCTCTCTCACACGCAGCTGCCGGTATGGGTGATAAGACGGCACGTGGCGTACAGTCAATACTCCCTTACCCCTTATCTGTTGCGGGATGTTAAAAAATAAAGAGGGAGCTTGCGGTTAGCGGGGGACTATCAACGAAGATAGAGACTAAGTAAATATCCACTGCAGTACTATTTCGTATTCTGCGATAGATCATATTTAGACTAGATAGGTGCCTAAAATATAAATAGCTATCGAAGTAGTTTATCTTCGGCAGACTGAAGGATAGAATGATCGCAGACGTTAGCGGTCCTCAGGCTAAGTCATATTAACTAGCTGTGGTCCCGGGCGAACGATGGATTTTTCCTTGATAATAAGTGTTTTATTCATAATTAAACTGCAAAATTAAACTGCAATTATTAGTAATTATATTCTTTTATTAATTAGGTACCAACCTGTCAACTTTTCTACATGACATCCAAAAGTGACGTCTCTGCCATAGACGCCTATAACCGTCAACCCGGACCACAGATTGACTACACATAATTATGTCCATATTACAACATCTCTCTCTTTCTAATTTAGACAACTAGTCAATAATAAATTGTAGTAATAATATACTAAATTAACTTAATTCTAAAAAACTCTAATTCTGTGATTTTTAATTAATAATCTAAAAACAATAGGTCATAATCAACATTATATTCTAACATACATAATCTTGCAAATACTTAGGTCTATTGACATGTCTTTCAGATCTTCTCTGCACAAAACAATCAGTATTATTATTCTGCTCTGAATTAACATTAGAAGACTCTACTTCTTGAGTCTTCTCAAGTTTTAACTTAATTTCTGACTCACTGTCTGAAACACTATCACTATCATAATTTAATGACCTTCCCGGAGATACATTTGGTATTTTTGGAACTTTATTCAAATGCCATCTGTTCCTTCTAAAATTCCCTCTTTCTGTATTTACAATATAAGATCTAGGCTCATCCCCTTTCTTTATAACTGTTCCATACATTTTAAGGTCAGTTACCCAAACCTTGTCATTAATTTGTAACTCTGATAAATTTGAAGCTCTATGCCGTTTATTGTAATATAAAGCAGATTTATATTTCCTAGCTATTTGTGTCTGTTTGCATTCATCTGATATTTTAATTGGTTTGTTCAACTTACTTGGAATCATGGGAAGATTGTCTCTAAGTTTGCGATTAAACATTAATTCAGCTGGACTATAACCCAATTCCAAAGGTGTGTTTCTGTACACTAACAATGCTAAATATATATCATCATTTTTAGAAAGCAAAGATTTTGCAATTTTTACTCCTGCCTCTGCTAATCCGTTACTCTGAGAATAATATGGACTGCTTGTGATATGTTTGAATGCATACTCTTGTGCAAAACTCTGAAATTTTGACTTAAATTGAGTACCACAATCTGTTCGGACAATCTCCGGAATACCAAATTTTGAGAATACCTCCTTACACCGAAGAATGACTGTATCTTCAGTGAGGTCCTTCAATTTCAAAACCTCCAAAAACCTTGAATAATAGTCTATGATTACAATATACCATTTGTTATTAAATTTAAACAAATCAATACCTATTTTTTGCCATGGTCGATCTGGTACTGAATCTATCACCATCTCTTCTTTATGATTTGTATAGAATTCTATGCATTTATTACAAGTTTTAACCTTATTTTCAATTTGTTTAGACAAACCTAACCACCAAACGGATTGTTTAGCACGCTCTCTGCACTTAGAAATTCCCAAATGGCCGATATGAATTTTATTTAGTATTTCTTCTTGCATGCTTGTAGGTATCACTATTCTAGAATTAAATAAAAGAAGATTTGCTTCTATTGAAAAATTTTGTCGGTATTGATAATATTCTTTAAATTTACCTAATTGGTTTGTTCGTGGCCAACCTCTTATTGTGAATTGCTTTAAGTTAATGCAGATATCACATTTACTCTGTTCATTTTTTATCTTTTCTACAGTATCACTAGGTACAGTTTCACTACTAAATGAATTAATGTTTAATTCTTGATCCTTACTATTTTGTGTGTCCACCAAGCAAGGCAACGGGTGCCTCGATAATGCATCAGCAATTACTAATTCTTTACCAGGTGTATACTTGACTTTATAATTATACTTTGTCAGTTTGAGCCGTAACCTCAAAAGACGTGGACTTAAATCACTAAGCTGTTTGGTTTGTAAAATTTGTAGAAGAGGTTTATGATCAGTCTCAAAAATTACAGGAATTCCTGTTATGTAATCTTTAAATTTTTCAGCAGCCCATGTTAATGCTAAACATTCTTTCTCAATTTGTGCATAAAGTCTTTCTGTATCTGTCAAAGTCCTACTAGCATACATCACCACATACTTATGACCTTCCATATTTTCTTGAATTAGTGCTGCTCCTAAACCGAAACAACTACTATCTGCAGAAACAGTTGTTTTTAAACTTGGATCATAATGTGCCAAGATAGGCGATTTTTTCAGCTTTCCCTTTACTTCCTGGAATGCTTCTTCTTGGAGCCTACCCCAGACAAACATACGATCGTCTTTAAGCAACTCATGAAGTGGCTGCAATATGTTAGACCTATTTGGAATGAATCTACCAACAAAATTTACCATACCCAGGAACTGCAGCAGTTGTTTTTTATTCGTAGGTGTATTAAAAGCATTTATGGCTTTAATTCTTTCAGGGTCCACTTGTATTCCTTTTTCATTGATTACATGCCCTAAATATGTAACTTCTTTTACTCCAAAAATACATTTACTCCTGTTAATTGTTAACCCTTCCTTATGCAGCCTCCTCAAGACTTCTGTGAGCACTCTATCATGTTCATCTTTGCTCTCTTCAAAAATGAGAATATCGTCCATGTGTATTGCTACTTTCAAGTCTTTAAATAAATTTGAGAATTTCATGCTAAAATACTCTGGTGCACAATTTAACCCGAAAGGTAGACGGTTATATACATATCTGCCAAATGGTGTTATTATTGTAGTAAGTTTCTTTGAAATGTCATCTAATTTTATTTGATGAAACCCTGATGTTGCGTCAATTTTAGAAAAAAATTTTGCTCCTTTAATCTTTGCCAGCGTATTTTCCACTTTTGGAATTGGGTACACAGGCCTCAATATATTTTTATTAACTTCAGTATAATCTCCACAAATCCTTACTTTATCATTTCTTACCACTACAACTATAGGTGATACATAATCAGTAGCTTCTTCTATTGGGCTGATTATACCTAGTCTTTGTAACCTGTCTAACTCCGCCTTGACTTTCGGTAGCAATGGAATAGACACACTTCTAGGTGTGGCATGGACATAAGGTCTTGGATTTTCTACCAGCTGAATATGAAATTCGTCTTTAAATACACCTAATTCGTCAAAAATATTAGGAAACTCTTTTTCTATGGAATAACTATCATAACAATTTAAATCCTTAGAACTAGAAACTGCACATATTTTTATTATATCCAAACTCTCGATTGCAGGTCGACCTAATATTGCTGTTTGCAAACCCTTAATTACATAGACTGTACCTTTAAATATTTTATTCTTGTAACTTAACTTAAGAGGTACAGTTCCCAACACCTGCAGCCTTGTTCCGTCCGGACCCTTCACAATGTCACTGCACTTGTCTATTAGAAGGTCACATTTTCCCGCTACAAGCTCTGATACGGCACTGATCTCTGCGCCTGTGTCGATTAAAAGTTTACTTTGTCTATAAAATGGTCACCTTGATACACATCTATATCAATCAAATAGTTTTGTTTTTTTTCAACCAAACTCACCTCATATTCCTTTTCTTCCTTTTTCTCTATATTTCTTATTGCTTTATCTCTGCAAACCTTTGCGTAATGACCTACACGCTGGCATGACCGGCATGTTACTTTGTAAGCCGGACACTGTTCTCGGGGATGCCGCTGTAAACCACAGAACCAGCACTTGTCTTTTTTATTAACTCTGTTATGAGTACTCTGCACTCTCATCCTCTTTAACTCCAGGACATCTTCACTTCCGGTACTGTCTTTGGTTTCTTCTTTTGTAATTTCTGATCTAATAATCTTCGTGCCCTCTCTCTGTATTTCAGCTTGCTTACCCATTTGAGTAGCTTTCTCCAAAGTCAAGTCGCTTTTTAATAACATCCTGTCGCTTACAGACTTGTCCCAAATGCCTATTACTAAGCGATCTCTGATCAATTCCTCTTTCAGGGTTCCAAAATCACAATGCTCCGCCAACTTGTGCAAGTCTGTAACGAACTCGTCGAACTTCTCATCCTCTTTCTGATATCTTGAATTAAATTTATACCTTTCATAGGTATATTACGTTTTTCTTTGGAGAAAAGAAATTGTCAAATTTACTCAGTAGGCCCTCATAGTCTAGATCTTTTTCAAATTGTAACAGGATGTCTTCGGCCTTTTCTCCCATGCAGTACAACAGGCAATCAATCTTGGTTTTATCCGCACAATCATCATTGCCGGACACGCGCATGTACCTGATGAAACGTGTCTTGTATTTGGGCCATTCCTCAGCTACAAAACTGAACTGCCCTGGCGGTGCCACCTTCATTTTATTATTTTCTGAGTCTGCCACCATGTTTTATTCATAATTAAACTGCAAAATTAAACTGCAATTATTAGTAATTATATTCTTTTATTAATTAGGTACCAACCTGTCAACTTTTCTACATGACATCCAAAAGTGACGTCTCTGCCATAGACGCCTATAACCGTCAACCCGGACCACAGATTGACTACACATAATTATGTCCATATTACAACAATAAGTAGCATATGTGTTAATCCGGGTTATAAGCTATCCATGTTCCAAATGTCAGCCAAATCGGTTCAGTAGTTGCGGCGAGAAAGAGTAACTAAGATCTATCCATCCATCCATCCATCCGTACTTACAAACTTTCGCGTTTATAATTATACGGATACCTGATAGACCTGTCAATCGCTCATTCCGTAACTAAAATAGAACGAAATAAAAAAATGTATCAGAATGACTGCGACTGTGAATGACTGTCTTCGATAATTCACGTGATTAATTTGTCGATCGGAAATGACACACTTTTTTGGATTTCGTTTCATTATGATATGGAATTTCTAACTTCGTTTAGATCAACAGGTTTCTATGATCGTAGACGTACCTAAGTCTTATCCAAAGACTTCTATGTAGTTGGTCTTATCACATACTATGTTTATACTTAGTAATATTATATACTTAGGTATTCGGTAGTTATACAACACGTCACTATCACTCCTAAGAATTTTTGTCATTTAAAATTAATTTTAAATTAAGTATTAAGACTTTAGAGCTTGCATACAAGTAGTATAAAGATGTACCTAGGTACCTACCTACCTATCTATTTGTTTGTAATCTTCTTTGTGGTAATCTATAATCTATTGGATCGATTAAAAAAATCTTTCACTAATTGAGAGCTACATTACTTACTCATCCCTGTCTAAAATGGTCGCAAGATCTCGCTGCTCGCGGAGCAAATAATATGGGACAGATTACCGGGCATATTATAGTCGTAGGGACGTAGTAGGGTTACTTTTTATCCAGGGTAAATGGAAAGTTCCCGTTGGAACACGTACGAAGTAGGAAATACAAACTAGTTTTTTTAAAAATTCGTTCGTAATTTATAACAAGCATAAAACAATAATCCCCATCCCCCATTAGTTGCGCGCACGTTTACAAACAATGTGCCCTTTATTAGTCGGGTAGTAACAACACGGTGACAGCTGTTGTCACAAATGTTGAATTATCGCAAATGTGGCCGATCGCCCCTAACGTCTAGTAGGGGGATCGATTAGGTGCATTTATGATTGCCTATCAATAATAGACGTGCGACACACGTGTTTCTTAGTATTTTAGTTGTCATAGCTTTCCCAGCAGTCTGTTTTCAGGTTTCAAGAGAATTGCTAGGTTTGCTAGAACTCCCCGCTTAAGTAATCTGGTTGTTCTTGATAGTTGTAACTAAGGAGGAATGAATAGGTTCTTACTTCCAAAAGTCTTTGCTTTCTAGTTTCTGCAAAGGTGGAGCCTTGAATCTTTGGCCTTGGACAAAGATTATTATTATTAATACATTTGGCCTTGGATCACAAAACACATTATACTCTCTAACGATAGATAGGCCTAGATCTATGGCCTAGATAGTCAATATAATATTTGAAAAAAGAATAGTAAAGTTACATTTATCTACCCTATAACCTAATTCAGTACCTACCTATGCAATAATTTTAGATATTGGTTTGAATTTTGCACTGATTTTCGTATCGGTCATCGTTTGTTTTCGAAATTTCAAAGTCGGTATAATAATTTAATAGGTAGGTAACGAAATAGATTGGTTTTGCCTGAATTCGCAACATTTTACGGTTAATTTGGTCAAAAAGCAAGAATCCAGAGCTGTTAAATTAAAAAAATCAAGATAATAGCGCCATCTATTATACAGTAGAATTACTATAAAGAATCTACTGACCACGAGATGGCGCTGTGTCAAGCTTCATAGTACCAAATGTTACTACTGGATGGAGCTGTTCTTTAACTATCTGTGCAATATTCAAAAAGCGATTGGCTATGACCATAGTGACCTCAGACCAATCTACATTCTACTCATCTACACACTACACAGTAATATTTTTGGCGGGAAAAGAAAAATAAATTTGTTTAATATTTACTTTATTTTATAAAACTAGACATAAGAAAGTAAACAAATACGCTAAGCAGTCCATTTGAGGCACCTCGTGTCTAAATGCGTTCCTAGACATCGCACAGAGCAGTATCTCGCACCGCAAGATATACAGGTGTAGTTCGAAGGAAATCCACACACTGCACAGAAGTGACGATCGGGAAATCTAAAAAGTAAGAGAGAATATGTTTGTTTAATCATTGTTTTATCGAATTCTGAAGATTAAATTAATCAAGTTGTTGATTATTGTTTTTTGAAAAAAAAAAAGACTAGCATTATTTTTTGTCAGAGACTACCAAAAACTATCATTAAATCGGATTCGCAATCAGACATCACAATGCTTACTTAGAAGGAGGAACTTGAGCAGACAAATAATTTGGGGGTTCAGGTCTAAAACTGGCATCCTCTTCCACGAGCTGAGCAAATGTTTTCCGGAACCTCATCTTATAATACTCGGCACTTTTGGCCTTCTTCTTTCTAGTTGGTTTTTCATTGGAGTCAGCAAATTTAGGTATTTTTTTGGACATGACCAGGTCAGCATGCGGATCCTCGTGGAAGTTGTCTTGCTCGAGGGCCTCAACAGCTTTTCGGGCTCTCCGTTTTCTGGCTGCATCATCTAGAACTCTCCTCTTCTCCACTTCTTTGACCCTCCCCGACTCTCTTGTAGCCATTTTGGTTTTTCTTTTTCTGTTTAAATAGAAATTTATATAAACACCATTGAGCTTATAAGTTTTTCTTGTATGCAATCAGAAAAATTTTATAGGCTGATATTGTTACTACTTGCACTAATAGGTGACACATGGTCAGTAATAAGACCTGTATAAAGTAATATTTTCTTAATTAAATGTAAATCAACAGATTTGTTAGTAAGATTTAATAAGGCTGGTATGACTGTATGGCGTGTAAAAAGTTTTTTTATTAGTACAGACAGAATGTAGTGCTATATACTTCTGTGATCTATAAACACGATTGCAGAAGGTCTGCAAACTTCAGGGTCAGTACGTTGAGCCAGACAAGCGTGGAACATGGTTATGACCATCATCAAATGTTATAATAATTATATACATTATATGGTGATGACCATGTTCCACGCTTGTCAACCACCTTCTGCAAACAGGTAGTAATGACTAGTTTTCTCTACTACTATGGTTGCTGATCACATGGTTTTGTCTGCCTTTGGACTTCATGTCCATTAGGTAAGTAGTCAAGTAAATTACAATTAATACTATCGAAGGAAAGTATTAAGACCATACCCAACCTTCATAACATACCTTGTAAAAACTATCAAGTTACAATCCTTTGTCGTGCACGGGAATGCTCAGCTGGTCCATGAGGTCGTCGACGCGCGCCTGCAGCGTGTCCACGATGTCGGACGATATGAACAGGTGTGTGTCGTCCAGGTCCTGCAGGATGAACTTCCTCCCGAGTGCCAGTGTTTCGTCCAGGTGTAAGAGGAATTGTTTCATTGCTGGATCACTGGAAACAGTATATTATTATACACTAGCTGACCCGGCAAACGTTGTTTTGCCACAAGGGATATTGTTGGATCACTGGAAACAGTATATAATTATACACTAGCTGACCCGGCAAACGTTGTTTTGCCACAAGGGATATTGCTGGATCACTGGAAACAGTATATAATTATACACTAGCCGACCCGGCAAACGTTGTTTTGCCACTAGGGATATAAAAAATAGATAAATTGAGATTTCAGCTATCCCATCTTTTAAGTTAGATGCAAATGCACACTGTGTGCAATTTATTCATTAGTAGATACTCGTACCATCCCTGACTTTTCTACCCTTCTCATCTACTTCTACTCCTAGCAGAAGTTACGAGTTCACTAATCTTAAATTATTATTAACTTGAGAAACCTTTTTTAATTTCTCTCTGTTGTCGGTAAAATATTTTAGCTTTTAGCAGTGAATACCAAAATTTAACTGCATAATGTCTAAGAAAAGGGGACTGAGTGCAGATGAGAAGAAGACAAGGATGCTGGAAATATTCCATAAGAGCAAAGATTTCTTTCAGTTGAAGGTATTTTTATTTATCAAAATTTTCATGGTTTTAAGTTATATGTTTTAAAATGATCGATCATTTAACATCATTTTCTGTGTCAGGAATTGGAAAAAATTGCTCCAAAAGAGAAAGGCATAACAATGCAGTCGGTGAAGGAGGTGGTGCAAAGCCTAGTTGATGACCATCTGGTGGACTCGGAGAAAATTGGCACTTCTATCTACTTTTGGTCTTTTCCAAGGTATAACTGACTACTACTCTACAATAATACATAAATGTGTTTTCTAGTACAAAATTATAATCAATCAGCTTAGCAGCAATATCTATAACTTGCCCTATCTAAGTTATACCCTTTGCATAAAAGAATTTATGATTCTCAACTTAGGTGTGGTATGAGGACTCCACAGGAGAAAGCATGGGAGAAATGTACCTTCTAGACTACCACCATTTTGGGTCAACTTACTTCTCGTTTTCTAAATTAGTATTTAGTATTCTTGTTGTTTGCGCACTTTTCCTAAGGCGTTTTCATTGTTATAAATATGAATTTATTTCACCAGTAGCTAGATTTTACTTACCCATTCCAAGTTAGTATGTCTCTTCGGCTGCAACATCACTTACCATCAGGTGAGATCACAGTCAAGTACTATATTTGTATAATGTAAAAAAAACTAATTTATTTCACCAGTAGCTATCAAGTGGGACTGATTGTGTACAAAATCTTATTCATTAATAATCAATAATAATCAATAATCAAATCATTTATTTCATATAGGCGATTACTTGTTAGCACTTATGAATTGTCAGTAAAAATAATTAACTTACTAATAGTGATAACTATTTAATGACTTAAAACTAAGTTTACAAGGGTTCCAATGCGCCCTGAACTGAGAAGAAGCCCACAACAAACTCAGCCGTGTGATGAAGCATCATTATTGTGCAAGCAACTCATTATTGTGATGAAACAACAAATTCAGCCAGTCAAAAGCCTGATTCAGCCAAGACTATAATTCTCTCATGTTTAAATAAAAATACTTATTTTTTACTTTAATTTTTCAGTAAAGCTAAAAACACCAAGAAAAGGAAGCTTCAAGGTTTGCAAAGTGAACTTGATGAGGCTACAAAGAAACTGAAGAAAACTGAAGATAACATCATCAAAGAATCTGTAAGTTTACATACTTTAACTTGTACTTCTAAGATTAAAGTCATGACTTAAGATGTATTCAGATATTTAGATCGTCTCAAGGAACAAAAAAATTTATTACTTTTAAACAATCACAGATTGAGTTTAATCAGACACAGTTTTTAAGCCTGATACTTTTACTTTTTAATTGTATTTATTAATGTTGTTACTTTAGATTGGACGGGAACCAAGTGATGAACGAACTGAGCTTTTATCAACACTAGAGCAGCTTACAAAAAGGGAGAATGAACTCAAAAAGGAGATGCAGAAGTATAGAGACTGTGATCCCGAGTATATTGCACAGGTGAAGACTGAAATTGAAGTAAGTAACTAATTAACAGTTATAGCAAATCTTATACCTTTAAATGAGCAATTCTTGTATATATATTTATATATATTCTGAATCTCAGAAAGGTATTCCAAACAATTAAAAAAGAAAAACACCCAGCAAAGCTTAAAGTCAAATCTTTAATTTAATAAAAAAAAATTGTTTTTAGCAACCCTAACAGCTGTGATGTCAACAAATCTTAATACTTTTCATTATTTCCAGTTCATTCATATTGAATGAGCCGTTTTTAGGGATGACACTTATTTATGGTACATTTTTGAACTCCCTATAGTTCCCTCAGGATATGAGCTTGACTTTTTGTGATATATTCCTGGCATCTATTCATCGTCCCCTCCTTAAGGTTTTTACGGCTAGTTATGGCAGTAACCAACACATTGTATACCTAATTATTTTTGGTAATTTTACTCTCCAGGATTTGAAAACAGCTGCAAACCGTTGGACGGAGAACATCTACATAATCAAGTCATACATCAAGAACACCTTCCAAATGGAGAACGAGGTCATTGACCAGAGCTTCAATATACCACCAGAGTTGGATTACATTGAATAGAGCACACATTGCTTTGATAATTTGCAATACTATAGATTAATTTGACTATTTTTCTCAATAAATGAAACTTGTGTTTTCCTACATAATATAATTTTGGGAATGTACAATTTGTGTAGTAAAATTCGAATTAATGTAATATTTTAAAATTTTTAAATAAATATTCGATGAGAGCATAATAAACAATTTATTTAAAAATATATTTTACTATTTACAGATCGTACATACCACTCAACAAGGACGCCTTTCATAACATTCACCATGATGCATTATAACAACACTTCGTATGATAATATAAATTAGGTTATTCGGGTAAAAATTATGTGAGTCTCTATAGTCTATATTAGAAATAATTATAAAGTAAAATGTAGATTGTAGAATGTTATGGTTCTTTCCGAAATTTAACCTCACTTTGTAGTTTGTTGACACCAAGTGTTTTATGTCTATGGTTGACACTTGACAGACGACTGACGATAACACAGACAGAGTAAATTAATGTGAACACAGACCACAAAACTCTCTGGGAGTACCTATTAATGTTCTGTGACAAAACTAGAGAGACGATAAATGACATTGACAGATTGAAATGAAATGATTTGCAGTTGACATTAAAGATGACCGGACCACAGATTTTTAAAGGCCCAAGTTGGCTCGTCTGTTAAAAACAACCTTAAATCAGAAAAAGAAATGATAGTCTATGACGTTATCAATGTTGCCATTCAAAAAATTTATTGTGTTAAGTTACGTACACACTACGCAGTCAATAGATGGCGCTATATTATATTACGTAGTGTAGTATAAAACATGAGTCTCTGTTTACGGTACATATTTAATAAAATACCTATATTTTTTAATTTTCGTTTAGTTGAATTCATATAGGTACTGTTATCATTTCCTAGTTTGTTTGTTTTCTTAATTCTTTCGTGCCTATGCTGTATGCAATTTCTATCAAAATTGGTTCAGCAGTTAAAATGTCCATAATATTATATAATCATACCTAGGATGACCTAGGTACTAGGTGGGTACCTAACTTATATTTATAACTTACTGGTAACGTTCTCCCACTAGTATGGTCAGTTTAATTATTAGTTATTTGAAATTTCAAAATCAGTTTTAGGTACCTAATAGCAGTCACTGCTAAATCTATTTGTTTAGAAATGCAAATAGTAGGTACTCGTACATGTTAAGGCAGTTTACACATAACATAGATTGGTTTAAAAGTTACTTAAATGGAAAAATGAACCGATAAACCTTATCGTCACTTGAATGCAAGGTTGTGAAACGGTGGCTTTTAGCTTTTAAAGGGTTAAAACCTCGCGGTGTCAATATACTTGTTTTATAACTGATATAATGGTGCTGTATTAAAGCGCGGGTTACACTGTCTACTCTAGAAAAATTAACTTCAAGCGCCTACCTACCACAAGTCACAACATCTGCCGCATCACTTTTTACGGTCACAACTAGGCTGTCTGGGCACCTTCAGTCAGAATGGCGTTTGACTTTGTTCACTACGCCAAGCTATTTAAGCGGGTTGGCGGGCTTCACATAACTTTGAGAACGTTACAGAGATAACCATATAATGTTAAGGGTTGATTTCATCATATTTTGCTCTGTGAACTACCTATGTGAGGTACTTACCTTTTTTTTTTTAAGGAAAACTTAGAGTTAACCCTAACCCCCTAAACATCGATTAATGTAGGTAGAAGTCTGAACCACTTTTCCACTTTATTTTTAAGATTCTTTTTGGTACTACACTGGTTGTAGGGTACCTACCTAGTACCTACCACCAGCACCAGGGTCTACTTACTCTTCTCCATCTAATAATATGAGGTCTACTTACTCTTTCTTCTCCATCTAATAATATGAAGTCTACTTACTCTTCAAACTAACTTTTGATAAAAACTTGTGTATTATGTAGGTACGTAGCGTATTGAATTTCAGTACAAACTAGATCCTCCAAATAGTTGTCTTTAGGTATACACCTATTTAGGGACCCTAATTTCGATGAAACTATGTACCTAATAAATAACTCTGCGCAGCAAAACGTTTTAATTAAAAGCTTCACCCACCATGACATACCACACGCTTCACGCATACTTTGTGATAACGTTGTTTATTATTGTCTCTAGTCTCCTAAAATTTTTCTTGGCCTTCTTTTCCTTGATTGATGTTAAATGTCTGAGCGCGTCACACACAATATGATTCTCCCCTTGAGAAAAGTCTCGACGGGGTTTCGCGACTTGAGACTTGCCTCCTTAGTCCTTACCCGGAAATCGCGCTTCCCTGGTAAATATTGTTCTTCAGTTCAGTTGTGGTAAAGCTTCCTGGCTTGTAGACTGCATGATATAGTGGCGTGGCCTATAGGTCTAGCTGCCCTGTGTGTGTGTGTGTGTGTGCAATATTAGCATTGATACACAGGTACCAGTAATTTAACCCATTATGACCTGAATTAAATACCAAATATGAAGGAAGTAGGTACTTACTTCAGTCATTACGAAGATTAATTTTCTCTTTAACCAAAAATACCAATACCGGCATCACGTAGAAAGGTTAATAAGTGACTCATTGCTTTCACCCGTCTCTCAGCCTTTACCCCACTCGTTTCAACTTTGCTACACTTTTATGGCGTACTTTTAGGAAGCGATCTCCTAGGTAGCATTAGCACAGACTTATTAGATAATATTATGTATTATCAACTTAAGACTTATGATGAGCCTCACGTCACCTACAACGTTCTCTGAATTCATTCGTTCATTCGTGATTGAATTAATTGGGTGGAAACATTGAGTTATAAACTAAGGAGTTAGGGTCAGCGCTAAAAAGTGTCCGAAGTAAATAACATACAAAACGCTAAAAGACATACAATCACACTTTAGACTCGTGTTTGAAAATTGGGCCGTATAGACATAAATTACAATGTTTTAGTTTGTTTATAAAAATACTCATGTACCCTCGTTTATATAGATTTTCTCGGGATACTTTTTTCGTGAATTTTGTATTACACCCCTCATCCATAGATTTATATACCTATGGGTGGAAAGCTTAAATTTTGAACAGATCGCAATAAGCCCAATGCGTTAGAGTACCTACCTATTATCTTAAAATATTATACTCTTCGTGCCTTCTTTGGGCACAAGTCTCCCAAAGAGGCATATGTAACTATTAAAACAAGAGATACAGCCTGATGACAGACGGACGGACAGCGAAGTCTCGCTAATAGGGTTCCTTTTTTACCTTAAAAAACATATGACCTCCTAAGTTGAAGGTAGATGTTATATACATAAGTGTTTTAAAGAAACTGAGGTCGTCAGAACTACTAACCTCGCAAAACAATAATGATATTTATCACTATATCTATACTAATATTATAAAGAGGTAGCGTAACGATGTTTGTGAGTTTGTGAGTTTGTGACGTTGTAAGGGGGTAATCTCTGGATCTACTGAACCGATTTTTAAAATTCTTTCACCAATAGAAAGCTACGTTTTTGTGGAGTGTCATAGGCTATAATAAATTCTAAAATTAATTACGCATATTTACTTAAACTTGAGTAATGTAATCCAAGTCGTAAAAAAATTGCAAATCCGCGAGCACTGCTAGTAGGTCTATAATGATACTAATTTCATGTAAATTGTACAGTAGGTACCTTGTTATTTGGTCTGAGTATGTGAGGGTAGAGGTAGAGCCATGAATAAATTAACCTCGGTACGAACCTATCCGCATTTGAACACGACATTTGATATTCAGAGCCCTTCTCTAATCTTCAAGTTGGTTGTGTGGCGAAGACTGTGGTCAATACAGTCTAAGTGGCAATCTACCTACCCATGGCTGTCAATGGGCCAGAATAAGCTTCATTTAAAACATAGTACCTATGTTTGGCCCGAGGCTCCGCGTGCATTTCTGGCTCGTTGTTTTTTTTTAACAGTGTCTAGTAGGCATTGGGTACTTTCACTGGTTTGCTTTTGTAAGACGATAAAAAAGTCACTGTGTATAGATCAGGGGCCGTACCACCAACTCTTATACTGCCCTCGTAATTGAAAACACAGTAAGTCGAGTTACTGTGTTTTAGCTTTGGATAGCTTTTTAGAATCGCGCGATTGCGCTCTGTCTGGGAAACTTTTCGATTTTTCTGTAGCGTGTATAATTAGTAACAGTATATGTATAGTTACTGTGTCGTGTAATCACGAGTGTTTGTATCTTTACATGGTTAAAACACAGTATTAAATAAAAGTACGTTAGAACACAGTAACTATCAAGTTACTGGGTTTAAGCGTAAAATAAATTTACTTACTTTCAAAAATTATATTACTATGTTAAAACACATTATCTAATTTTATTAATTAAAGGACAATAATAAAAGAGCTTCATGTACATATAATGAAAGCTTTATTTATTCTTCCTCGTTTAAAAACACCCCTATCACGCTAACGTATATAGTTGGCTCATAACGTTTCAATTTATATATTAAACTTAAAACGCGTTTTTCTCGAAACGCAATTTTTGGAGATACTGTGTTTTCAATTACGAGGGCAGTATAGCAATATTATATGTACCTAGTACATAATATACTTACCTAAAGAAAATTTTATCTAGGCCTTCTAATCTTAATTAATTTTTTAGGTATTCATGGCCCAATTGTATTATAATACAATTGCATATTATTTACTGACAAAAGACCTACTTACTGGTTATAGCACATGATGGGTTATTCCGAATCGCAAATAGAATGTGATCGACACGCGCATTAATAGCAAGCGCGTAGTCACGTAATCAAATTGATAGTGTACAGACGCACGCGGATACCTATGCTCTGTCACGTAGGAAGAGCGCTGCAGATGTTACCTGTAAGCAACAGATAGGCCTTTCTGAACATTTTACGTAAACCTTCTTCTGTCAAAATACCGCCGCTGCCGCGCCGCTGACCGAACTACCGCGTGGCCTTATACTGTTGGTACTAATGAGACAATGACACCCATAAACTGGCGACATTTTTTCGCGCTGTTCGCCCTGTCTTTATACAAGTATACAAGTCTGTGCTGTAAGCACTTCATTTTTTCGACTTCAAGCTTCATAATCATAACACTAATACCTACTTACTTTTATACTATCACTATCAGGACTTGGACGATCGAGATTTGCCCTTAAAAAGCAAAAGCTTTTTAAAATATAAAAGTTCATCAACATTTTTACAACGTTTTTTAACACACGTAATTTTTTGCGTTAGGTATTTTAGAATTTTAGTGTCGTATGAAGTCATCAGAAGACTTGAGTGGAACACTCGGTAGAAACAAAGTTTGGAATAACACATAAAACAAAACTCCATTTTAAATTTTCATATGTGATTTCATCCATCGCTCGATAGATGGCGTTGCATGCGCGCTTGTTATATTTATTAAGAGAAACTAGAGACACTATTAGGAGACACTTTCATTCTAGATTTTTGAACATTTTCCATTAGGTATAAAATTCGGGATGTGTTGGTTGTATACCTATTTGAATTATTTTTACGTGTAACAAATTCATTGAAACGAGATCGATAAGAAATAAGGATACAAAAATTTAATTTTGAATATAAAAACATCAAAATTTTACCCCCGATTTTGCTATTATCAGTTTTTAATTTGCATCCCACAAAAGACGTACCTATTCACTGTTCACGTCAAAACCACACAGGAGACATTATTCAAATGCTGGAAGACGATCTCGGTGCTCTTTTTGAGTGACACGAGTGTCACTTACTCAATTTAATTGAAAAGCTTGAAGCTTCCTGTCAGCCGCATTCGCCGATCGATGCAACACGATGAGCCTATTGAAATTATAAATATTTTACATCGCTTTGTTCATTGAAAGGGGAGTGATATTTTTAACCTATTGCATATAGCTTCTATCGCGGGCTTTGACGGTGCAGACCGAATCCAGAAATTCCGTAACGAAAATAACCTGGCACTCCTAAAGTAGAGCTTTTGGTACTAGGCTACCATGAAAGCAGGGAGTGCAACTTCACAAACTTTTTAGTTTTTAGTTTGCCATCTATCGAAAAATAGCAGAACTAAAATCTAAATGGCAAACTAAACACTAAAAAGTTGTGGAGTTGCGCTCCCTGCTGGTACCAAAAGTTCTACTTTTCGATTGATGGCAAAACTAAAAATAACTTTAAATTCTATGCAATAGCGTTACCGCGGCAGTCTCCGAGTGCCACACGCCTTTTTTTTAGTACTTGACTGTACTGTCACTTCACTACTTACCATACTTTCACGTTATGGCAAATGAAGATGCAAAAGATTGATGCTAAAGATATGTTATCGTATTTGCTTGGAAGAAGTAATCACCCCTTACGATTGCTAGTTGCTACTGTAGCATTGTACTGGAAAGCTGAATCGTTCAGGGGGTGGTGACCAGATTTAAGCAAGTTTAAAAAAATGCCGATGCAAAGTAACCGACATAGCCCAACGGATTAGCAAGCTGAAGTGGCAGTGGGCGGGCCATATCTGCCGCAGAACCGACGGCCGTTGGGGCAGACGTGTTCTGGAGTGGAGACCGCGTACCGGTAAGCGCAGCGTGGGACGACCTAATGCCCGCTGGACCGACGACCTGAAAAAGGTCGCTGGTAGCGGGTGGATGAGGAAGGCGGAGGACCGTGTGTGGTGGCGCGCTCTCGGAAAGGCCTATGTCCAGCAGTGGACGTCCATAGGCTGATAATAAAAAAATGCCGGAGAGTCGAATCCGAGAGCACACCGACAGCTAGCTTCCCTAGAAATTATTATATGATGACTGATGGCTAAAGTCGTGTCCAAACTCCAAACATAGCGCGGCAATCGTGGACGGCTCTATATCCCTAGTTGGGCAAACCATGGATAAATAGGATACCTATTGGAAACTGCCGTTAGAAATTATATTTCATGGACACCATTTTATAAATTAATATTTTAATCTTAGTATATATAAATCTCGTGTCACAATGTTTGTCCTCAATGGACTCCTAAACCACTTAACCGATTATAATAAAATTCGCACACCATGTGCAGTTCGATCCAACTTGAGAGATAGGATAGTTTAATTTATCTATTTTTTATTACCCCTTAGGGCAAAACAACGTTTGCCAGGTCAGCTAATCTTAGTATATATAAATCTCGTGTCACAATGTTTGTCCTCAATGGACTCCTAAACCACTTATCCGATTATAATAAAATTCGCACACCATGTGCAATTCGATCCAACTTGAGAGATAGGATAGTTTAAATCTCAATTTATCTATTTTTTATTACCCCTAAGGGCAAAACAACGTTTGCCAGGTCAGCTAGTAATTTTATATGAATAATGGGGTGAAAATCAGGTTCTGGGAATAATATTAAAATAAAAAAATTCCAAAATTATCCCTCATATTTTTAACACTTTTACTCATTAAAATTTTACATTTAGTTTTAAATAATTAAGTATCACTAACATCATTTAAAATAGGGACTTTAAATTTCTAAGTGGTGACAAATTTAAAATAAGTTGATACTAACATAATAATTTACATTACTAATTTTAGTTTAACCCTTAAACTTATTTACACTAGTTTTTATGATTAGGTAGGCTTAGTTATTATCTATTATTATTAGGCTAATTTATTTACGATATACCTAACTAGCTTTTGGTTTTGATGGTAGCAGGTACTTATTAAAATTTTACATAATGAGTTTATATACATTTTATTCATAAATTATAAATAAAAAATACTTCACATAATAAATGACACGCATGAAATTTTATTTTCCTTAGTTAAGATTTTATAGTTGGTACATAATAATACATACATATTATCCGTCGCAGTTGTTTATTAAAGGAACTTCAAACCTTTTACGGCGGCACTTTTTGCAAGATAAATGGATACCTAAAAGGAATCTTTAGTCGCTATTTAGGTTTTCAACTATCTACTAGTATTTTGAATGCGTACCTAATTTTTTTTTTCTCTTGACCTCGACGAATCGGTCATTAGGTACACATCATTGTGCGTATAAAATATCTTAAAATCTTTGGAAATTGTCGCCATTATGTCTATGCAAAAGGGAACCTCTTTCAGTAAAAATAAATTCAGTGAAGCTACAACTTAAACAGTGAACTTTCAGATTTTTTTATTCAAAGTATCTAGATTCAAGATAAGTATGGTTAATACGGGAAAATAAATTCTGTTATGAAAAATTCACAGAAAACTGCTATAAGCATTAGGTATCTCGCTTTGCGCATTGTAATCAAATGGAAAAACAGGACGGCGCTAGTTGATCTGCCACAAACTCCATAAGAGCGACAGAGAGTGCAACTGTTTCCCAATTTTATTGCTCCGCAATAGATACACACAGTGGGTATTTCCATTTCTTAAAGTAGGTACAGTGGTAAGTACTTCATATCTCAATGAGTAGGTATATCATTTTCACTAAAAGTAGGCTCTATCTATGAAATCCATTCACCTATAAAAATTGAATCGATTCGCTTTACGATGGTGTCGTATCGATATAATATTTTAGGAGTATAAAAATTTTATTGCCCCCAGCGTGATAAAAAGACGATTATGTTAAACGTAATCGAGATGGAAAAAAAAACGCTTTGAGATCAAAGGAAAGGGAGTCAAACGGGCTCGAAGTATGGAGTGTGTTCATCATTCATTGTCTTTGTGTTCGAGACACCTTCCAATTATTTCTAACTCTGCTTCGATTTTTAGGGTTCCATACCAATTTGGTAAAAATGGAACCCTTATGGTGAGACTTTCTCCGTCCGTCCGTCCGTCTGTCTGTCACACTCGATTATTTCAGTAACTATTCAAGCTATCGACCTGAAATTTAGAATAGTTATAGATAATAGTGACGCAACGTTATAGCAATCGTAAAAATTTGAAATTTGTTTATATTTTTATTTAAAAAGGGGGGAAAACCGGGTCGCCAAAATTTCAAAATAAGATAACAATATTGAGTGGGGTATCATATGAAAGGGCGTTACTTGTATATTCTAAAACCAATTTTTATTTATTTTTATGCCTGATAGTTTTTGATTTATTCGGCAAACTGTCGAAAAAAATACCGTTCCCCCCCCTTATCTCCGAAGTTTACCATTCGAAAAATCTGAAATAAATATGATCAATAGAAGCTAACGTATATTTTACAGGAAAAATAAAATCAACCCTCTAACTATTATACTTTTTTTGCTAATAACAATAATCCGCCGAAAACAAAGTTAGGTTTGCGGTTTGCCAACAAAAGTACCTATATGTAAATTATACTCGTAAAATCATGAACAAAAGTGATTCTTTTAATGTTTTACTTCTTTTATGGTATGGAACCCTCGGTGCGCGAGTCCGACTCGCACTTGGCTGGTTTTTTGAATTTATTGAAATTTTATTTGTATCGCAACTGACTGGAGAAATGCGTGACGCTCGTGAAAAAACGTACGTGGATATTGGATACACGTGGAAATAAGAAACATTATTTACAGTGAAACCTTCTGAAGACTAAAGTAAAAGCAAAGAATATATAATATTACTGTTAAAGTGTGGCTGACGAAAAGTGACGTGAAATACTAACGTATCAAATACTGATTGATAATTGATATGGGCAGTGGAAGTCGGGATTGACGAAAACTGACTTGGAAATAATATACATAATTGACAGCTTTAGAGGACTGAAGTCAGAGTTTGATGGACAAAAAGTGACGCGAAAATAATAGAATTAAGTGACAGCTTCTCAAGAAAAGTCCGAGTGTGGCCGGCAAAAAGTGACGTGACAACGTAGCTACTGAATACAGATGTGACTGATGAAAATAGACGTGGAAATAACATACTTAAATGGCAGCTTTTGAATATGTACTGAAGTCAGTGAATGACTGACAAAAGGGATGTGAAGATAAGTGACAGCTTTTAAAGGCTGAAGTCAGAATGTGGATGACGAAAACTGACTTGAAAATAATATACTAAGTGGTAACTTCTAAATATTGATGTCACAGACCACACCCCCGAGATTACGGAAACAAATAAATAAGTATGAGAAAGAAAACAGTATCGGAAAGTTAAATAACACAGTAGCTAAGCCAATTATAACTTCTCGCAAGTTAACTTAGAAAAACGAAACCTTCGCAAGGTGCTAGCTATGTACTTGCTTATTAAAAGAAAGTCTGTGATGTTGTTAGTAATAAGTCTGAATGCAATTCTAAAGCTCAACACTCTTGTTATTCTAAAATTAAACTTAATACAAGTTTTAAAGAACCATCAATTTATTAATGTTATAATTTAATGATTCAACGCACCTTTGAAAGTAGGATAAAGGAAAACATTTTCATCGATATTCCGCTTGATAGGATTTACGTCTATATTTTTATCGAGTAATAAAACAGCTGGTGGGAAATGTTCGAGGCTGACTGAATTATGCAACAGTTTATCGTAGTTACGCGAAAGTGTGAGGAAAAGTAATATTTGTTCCCTTCTACATTCGAGCTTTGCCATTAAGTTCAGAGGTACAGTGAAAGTCATTTGGTGATAAATCTCCTGCAAAACACTTTTATCTATATGTTTTTCCCTTCTAGCATGAGCAGGTGATAAAAATGTTACACATACTCCATTTATATCGTCTGTCAGAGAATAAAACCATTTATTCTTTATCGGCTAAAGTACGGGAAAAGGGGCAAAGAGAAGTTTTTTGTCCATTATATTCACGACAAAATATAATTATATATCGCCACCGTACGCCCATGCTCAGATAGTAAATATAACTATAGGATTTTTTAATTTATCCCCTCTTCGTTAAGGTATACAATTCAAAGATTATTATTAACTATCCAGTATTAAAAACTCAACAAACAACACAACTACATTATACTACAAAGCCTAACTATGTTACTACGCAATTAGGCTTTAATTAATAAGACTAGACCTTTACAGAACGTTCTCTTACAATTGATACATCCATAATTGTCTATGGGTAAAAATAAAAAGTGTGACGCGATTTTCAATTTTGCTAAACTTCGAGAAAAGACTACGAAATTCCCATAGTTCTGTTTGACCCGCATTTTCTAACACTTAGTTAGTAGTTTTTGACCCAATTCATAATATTATAACTGTCCATGGTTAAAAGGAAACTTTCTGTGCTAACGTGCTTTGCGTCCAGGTTGGTTTCTACGAGAGTGACACCGTTCTCAGTTTCTCAGCACTTAAGAAAGAGAGTTTTGTTGTTCGGCTTGGAGAGCAGCCGTTTCTTGGGGTCCTTTTTGACCCAATTCATAACACTAACTCCTTGCATAATTGTTCATGGGTAAAAGGAAACTTTCTGTGCTTACGTCGTTACTCGTTTGTATCCAGGTTGCGGTTTCTACGTGAGTGACACCATTCTCAGTCTCGCAATCCTTGCGGAAGGAAGGTATGTTATCCAGCTGGGAGACCAGACGTATCTTGTGGTCCTTTTTGACCCAATTCATAACACTATCTCCTTGCATAATTGTCGATGGGTAAAAGGAAACTTTCCGTGCTAACGTTCTTTGCGTCCAGGTTGGTTTCTGCGAGAGAGACCTTTCTCAGTTTCGCAGCACTTAGGGAAGGGAGGCATGTTGTCCCGTGTCCGGCTTGGAGACCAGACGTTTCTTGTGGTCCTTTTTGATCAAATTTATAACACTAACTCCTACCATCATTGTCCATGGGTAAAAGGAAACTTTCCGTGCTAACGTCCTTAGCGTCCAGGTTGGTTTCTAGGAGAGTGGCACCGTTCTCAGTTTCTCAGCACTTAAGAAACAGAGTTTTGTTGTTCGTCTTGGAGACCAGACGTTTTTTGTGATCCTTTTTGACCCAATTCATAACACTAACTCCTTGCATAATTGTCCATGGGTAAAAGGAAACTTTCTGTGCTTACGTCGTTTGTATCCAGGTTGGTTTCTGCGTGATTTACACCGTTCTCAGTTTCACAACACTTGGGGAAGGGCGGTATGCCCGTGTCCGGCTTGGAGACCAGACGTTTCTTGTGGTCCTTTTGATCAAATTCATAACACTAACTTCTACCATAATTGTCCATGGGTAAAAGGAAACTTTCCGTGCTTACGTCCTTAGCGTCCAGGTTGGTTTCTGCGAGAGTGACACCGTTCTCAGTTTCGCAGCACTTGGGGAAGGGAGGCATGTTGTCCGGCTTGAAGACTAGACACTTCCTGTAGTTCTCTTTGGTCCGCTCTTTGTTGTTGTTCGCCGCGGAGTGCGGTCGGTGCCTTCCTCAGAGGTTCGACCCATTGTTGATGAGACGGATGCTGCTGTCGCGGCCTATAACGCTGGTCCTGTGGAATACAGAAGAGTATGAGGTATCAACAAAACTTATCTTAAAAAATATGGTTTTGTAAATAGAGATATATTAAGATGAATCTACATTAGCGTGGCATTCTTGTATCACTTTTTCCCCTGAAAATTTGAAAGGTACAACTATTGCATGATAAAGTAATGACGTCACATCATGAAGTGATCAAAATTGTTAGATCTGGTAAGTACGTGTAAGGCTAAAAGACCATATTTTGTACTGTAAATTTTGTGTCTATTTTTCATATACCTACGAGTACTTACGTATATCTTCCCTGTATAAAAAATCTAGTTGTATTATTAAATTACGTTAGCTATTTGTAGTACTGTACGAGTTCCCCTATGGACTGTAGACTGTATAGAATCGGTGTAAGCGCTTTGACTTTATTGGTTTCTGTATTTTCCTTTTTACTGTTTTAAAAACCAATTTCGTTGTCAATTGGTTTTCCAGTAGCAAAAATACTTGTAGAAAATCTCATGTTATACGAATTACTTAATCTGTGACCTTTTCCTAGCGATCTAGAAATCGTGGACTCAATTTTTCCCGAACAAAGTTTTTAGCCTGCCAATCCGAAATCGCACATCAAGCGGATACGGGCTGAGCCACAAGCAGGGCTAAGCTGTCCTTATACAGTGCACAGACCCGTGCGCGGATGGGTTGAGATAATGAAGTGTTTAATTACTTTTCACCACTAACAGCATACCAAATAGACTCTTTATAACAAGCTGGTACATCCCAAATCTCACGTGTGTCGTACTATTTTGTATGTACCGTGTTAGTTTGAACCCTTCAATAACACTTGCTTAATATGTCGTTTGTCAATGGGTATGTTTTTAATGCTACGCTGTTGGAAATGAGATCCGTAGAAGAACTGCTTTTACCAATGTCTTCTATAGAAGTCTTTGACTTTTACCGACCTAGCTAAACATCCATCTGGGTGGATAAAACGAATTGCAGGAAATCGATAGATTCAAATAATTTTCGTTAGAGTTGACCTATGTCCATCAATGGACGTCCATCGATTGAGATGACGGTAGGCGTCTAGCGGACATCTCGTCTACAATATCACCAGATATTTGGTTTGGGAGCCATTATCGATTGTACTCATACTCGTTTTGACGAGGGTTGCTTCCATTAAGTTTTTGTTTTAAAATTTTATAACTCATGATCAGCTCGTTTTCTGAATAACAAAATGAAATGTTTTCAACGACAATGGGTAATGGAATACCGTTCGCTGATTGTTTTGCTGACAACCACTGTTTGTGAAGATAATAATAAAAACAACAAACAATTCTAATGATTTTTGTGGCGTGAAATAATGTGAAAAGGGCAGAGGTTTTAACTTAACGAACTGACGTCCGTTGGGAAAGTTATAATATCGTGCCACGATAAATTCTATTTTTTCTCCGATTTTTATTCTTTTTTTGAAGCTTAGTTTGAAAAGTAATAATTCTTATCATAAAATCTCTGCAAGTTTTTATTAATTCAATACCATATCTACCTAATTATTACGCACTTTCCTTAAATTTCTATTGAAACTTCATTATTAAAATTCCAGCCATTCACGCTAACCTTCGATCGCTTAAAAATTTAATCAACACATCAAACAGATAAACAGAAGTAGAGATCGTCTAATTTTAATAAGAACGCCCCTCCACTACATTATTATTTCAACGCATAAGCACACGCGGAGGGGCGTTCATTTTTGGGTTAGATGATGTATGCCGAAATAGTCGGACTCTGCCAAAAAAGTCCTACCAATATTACAGAGCAAAGTTTCTTACGTTCGTGGTACCATACTGATGTTGGTCTTCCTGCTGGAGTTCAGCCGCCTGGACGTGGACAGCGACATGGACCCGCGCTGGTTGTGGCCCGACGCGCTGCGGCACAGGAGGTACCTTCGACAGGAATATAGATATCATCATGATGACGGACTGAACGATTTAACAACGCACATGTCGAGTCGGTGATTGCATCTGCTGAAAGGTACACAGGTAGCCAATACGAGATCCGAGAAAGGGTTTTTGAAAATTCAGCCTTTAATGGCGTAAAATTCAGATTACGCTAGCAAAACCAAGAGTGTCCTACATTCGTATGCCTAAAACGGTTTAGGTTTCGATACAATAAGATTTTTATTTGTTTTTGTTTCACGTACATGTCATGATATGGAACTCATTCCACCCGACATTTTATCTGAGGTACAAACTACACAAGATTTAATTTGGCACCCAAAAAGTTCAAGAAAACATTCATTCTTTTCTTTTCTTTGATTTGTTTCATACTAATTCCCATAACTGTATTGAAAAACGTGGTGTGATACACGGGTGTATAGGTTATTGCAAACTCTTGCCATTAAAAACTTCGCCTCGCCGTCGGCTCGGACTTGTTTATGACAGCTCGTTTTGCAAAAACCTACTTTCCACCCTTCTATCACAATGTAGGTATTATTATTTGGGAAACGCTTTACACTTTGGGAAAGGGGGCCGGCACTGTCGATGAAATGATTTTAAATGTCAGCTCTGCTTTCATAGCAAATATTGGCTTTCCATTTGGACCTTTTCTTTCAACCAACCTATTTATTATTTTTGCACTTGTATTATTACTTTGTATTATTCTTTACTCATTTATTTTTTTAAGTGAACAACAAACAAATGGATTGTAAAACGCTGTTTAGTCGATATAAAAACTACTATTATGACTTATTATACTCGTGTGATACTATTAAAAAACTCACACTTGTGTTTTAATACTCCCTATTATACATCCTTTTCATAAACTAAACTCGCCGGCATATTTAGCGGAACATAAAAAAAAGGTTTGATATCAGTATCATATAAAGTTGTTGGCTGGTTTATACGTTATTTAATTTAAAAAGAAATATTTTCAAATTAAGAAAACAACTGAACATCACATTTTATGCAATTGTTTTAATTTTATTCAAATACACCTTATCTGGAGCGAACTTCGAGTATTTCTTCCTTCTGAGTTTGATTTAAAATTTCATTGAAATACTGTTTTTTGTTAGTTTTTTTTTAATCGCGTATTTTTCTGGAGTTGATGACTGAATTATGCCTGACTTAGCCCCAACGGAGATTGCCAGGGCACTCGAAATGCGAAGAAATGGTGAAACCTACAGAGTGATATCCAGAGATCTTCGTCGACCAGTTTCAACGATCCATCGCAGAATCCAACGGTTCAGGGAGACCGGTACTTATGTGAGAAGAGCAGGAAAAGGCAGAAAAAGACGCACTTCGAGTAGGGATGATCGTTTCATTCGGCTTCGTGTACGTAGGAACCCCCGTTTGACGGCCGTCCAAGCCCGACATGAGTTAGAAGCAGTGCGGGGTGTAACCGTAAGTGAGCGTACGGTACGAAGAAGGCTCGAAGAAGCTGGTTTGGGTTCATTTGTGCCCGCCAAGGCTCCAAGGCTCGAGGTAAATCATCGTAGAAACAGGTTAACTTTTGCTCAGGAACATCGACTTTGGAACGCGGACCAATGGAGTAAGGTATTGTTTAGTGATGAGTGCAGAATTTTCTTAAATCAAATTGACGACTGGCAAAGAATATACAGACGCAAAGGAGAACGATACATTCAGACAAATTTTGAAACTACAGTTGCATACGGTGGTAGATCAATAATGGTTTGGGCGGGCATTTGTTTGGGAGCTCGCACAGACTTGGTAGTGATTGACAGAGGGAGTCTGACTGCAGACCGCTATATCAGAGAAGTTTTAGAAGAAAATGTCGTACCGTTTGCCCCATATATCGGTGACGATTTTGTTTTTATGCAGGATAAAGCTCTGCCGCATACCGCTCGGGTAACTCAAGCTTATCTTAATGATATGAATATCACTGTTATGGAGTGGCCGGCGAGATCACCGGATATGAACCCAATAGAGCACGTTTGGGACTTGCTGAAAAGAAAAGTTAAGTCCAGAATTCCAGCTCCTGCCAACGTGGGAGAACTGCGAATCGCCGTAGTTGAGGAATGGCGGAGACTATCCCAGGAGACCATCGATAACATCATTCTCAGTGTGCCTAGACGGGTAGAAACTTTAATATGAGCACGTGGAGGAAATACGTGATATTAATCACCATTTTTCTAATTTAATTAATTGTAATTTTAATATTAAATTTCACTTTTCCAGGTTACATGAAAAGTTCAAAAATGTACCATTTTTCACAAATAGCCTTTACTCGCAAAATCTGTTCTTAATGTGATCTCATTTTAAGTAAAAACAAATGAAACTTTAAATAACAAAAGAAGTGTAGTAAGTAGATTTTAAAATAAAACCATATTTTTTAAATTATGGACCTTTTTTTTATGTTCCGCTAAATATGCCGGCGAGTTTACTATCATAATATTAGCATTCTAGTCTTTTAGGTTCGGTTTAATAAAGCAAATTGGGTCTTACACTACTTTTGAATTTGATAAAAAATATTACTTTATTATAAACTAGGATAAAAATAATAACGTGCAGTGAAAGAAATATTAAAATCCAACGAAGATTTACAAAGTTACAGGCGTTTAAACTTTGGAGTGGGGGGATCTTCTATCCCTTTCTCGCAAAACGAAAATTTGTATGAAGCCGCACGAAGCTACTATGGCATTGGTAAGGTGTGACGTCACAATTTCATGTTGCTATCTCTGTCTAATCACAAATCTTTAGATGCTTATAACTTTTTTGTTATTTGATCGATTTAATTAGTTCTTTCAGTGCACGTCATTATTTTAATTCTACTTTATAATAAAGTAATAAAAAAATTGGAGTCAAATACCCAATTATATTGCTTCAAGCAACCTTAGAAAATCTAGGTAATATAATATCACATATAATATCACTCTTCTCAGATTAGGTTTCTGGTACACGTTATCAGACATAATAGGATGAATGGAATCGAATCAACCGTTCCCATTACCAGCTATTAAACAAACAAGTAGACTCGTATAAAGTGACTTTACCGCATCTCGGCGGTTTCTAGCTCTAATTTAATTTACTCTACTCTCCTCCAAAAACAGGCAATGAAAATGAAAATATTTATTTTTCACATAAACCTAAATAATAGACTCTTATAAAAGTCAAAACTCTACCGCCAGGTTCGGAAAGCAGGTTTGCACCGAAAAGAACTGGCAAGAAACTCGGCACTTGCTCTTTCCAAAAATGACAGTATATGTTACAATTCTTCTTTAAATATAAAAAATTACTACATATTTATAAGATATCTCGTGAGGAGATGGAAGCTTATTTCTATCATTCCAAGAATCTTCGGAAGAAAAAATTCTTCAGTGGTATAGTAACCCTGTGAATTATTAAATGTTTTTTGACAGTGTCTTTAAACCTGTGCAAAGGTCTAAGTCCAAAACAGACTTCGGTCTCATTGTTTAATGACTCATTGCTCGGTAAAATCCGATTCTCATACAAGACGGATATTTTCAAACAACGCTGCCCGAAAGCCAATTCTGCCAAACTGTGGCTAGGGGACATCAACATCACATGATCCAGTGGGAGATATCAGACACTCTGATATCTCCAGCTGGATGATATTTTCGTCTTCTAATCAATGTTGTAAAGAGGAGACTCAAGAGCTTCCTTTGTCTGGTTTTTCCAATGTCATGGGTGCAGTGTCAGCAAGGTTTCAAAAACAATATAATTAATATTTAATATAAAAAAATACACATCGTCTGATCATTTAAGGGCATGATGCTTTGTATGGTTGAATTTAGCCGTTGAGCTAAAAAAGCGCCAGATTATTAGTTGTAACTATTATTACTAACACCATAACTGATAACCTTAATTATTAACAACTCTGTCAAGCAACAGCAACTTTTTTTTTATTTTTACACGATTAAAAGCTCAACTTTTATTAATTCATCATTTTTTTTCTTTAAGAACAGTTCATAAAATTTTAATTAACTCTACAAACTTGTAATAAATCTTTGCTAATTGATCTAGTTAGGAGTGAAAACATCAGAGACGTTAGCAATTAAAATTTATAAGCAAATACATTCCTTTATTAAGTTTTGATGAGGTTTGAGATCGTTTATTTCATTAAAATAATATGCGTAATAATAATAAGAGATTACTGCTTCTGATCTTGTAAGAACGTCTAATTTTATGAATAGATTTTTTACCAGTCACCTAGTAGGGATTTTATTGCAGAGTGTTGAGTTTATCTGTTATTCCTTAGTAATTCTGTATTTAGTTACAGATTGAATATACTATAGTTACCAGAGGAGAATGGCCAAAAAACATATCTCAGTTTTTATTGTTATTTTACGTGCTTTGATTATTATTAGTATTTATTTTACAGTAGTTAGCATGTAGTTAGCTTAGTTAAATTGCCTTTGCTGAAGTACTGTAGCTAACCAGCTAATATGAATTTGAGAGATTGTAATTTTTTTTAATGTAGGTAAATGTGTATTGATTGCAATCAATGTTGTCATTTTACGATCTTATCTTGCTTTTGTTGTGATAACTAAGTCTGTTCCTACTATGGGCCCGCTGGTGGAAGTACGGGATTCACTTTTTTATCCAACGAACGACTTGTGTCGTTATGAATTAGTATAAATGATACCTACTGTTTTAGGTAGTCTGCAATAGGAGGATACCTAGCAGAATTTTTTTATATTATAGACAATTTAGACGTTGAAAAATGTTCTTAACGACTACATATCTTGGATATTTTTCTTTTTCTTACGTCTGTGGTAGTTTCTAAGATTCTGTTTTAATTTGCCGACAAAATCTACAGAAAAGTAAATATTGAGTATACCTACATAAACTATTTTTGATGTTTATGAACATTTTGATGTCTTTTCCTTTGAGTGTGTAATAAGAAAACCAATATGTAAGCTCCTATAAATATTATAAAACGAATGACTTTTTGTTATTGTTACACGCCATGACTGAATTGTTGACGTTGCGGCCTCCACTTCTTAAAAATATGAAATTAGTACCTGTATCATTACGTAATCATTAATCAAAAAGGTAAATAGATTTATAATTAAAGGCCCCATTAGTGATCCAAACTTTGGGCGTGTTTCGGGCATCCGAAACAACATGCGAGGGAAATTGAGATTTCATTCCAGAACACGATTTAATATTAGTTAATTGACTACAACTCATATTACATTCTCAGTTCCTCTTTTCGTTGCTTTGACGTTGATTAAATACATGCTTTGAATGTTCATTTCATTTCAGCGCCTTCAAGGATTTAATCCTTTATTTTCCGCGCGTCGAAAGTAAATACGAGTAAATTGAACATTCAGGATAGGATAACTTTGTGTTCAGTCCATCTATCAAGTTTATAAAACAGGTTTTTACAGGATATACTTTGAAGAGTGCTCAGGCACCCCACAACTTTGTACTTCCTTAACCTTTCTATCACATGACCGCAAGATCCCGAGAGAAGTAGCATGTTTATGTGGTTGCTAATGAAGCGTACTCCAAACGTAATGTTCTACTTCCACGTTGCTGATAACATGTGAAACGCCCTTCCAGCTTCCGTGTTCTCAGCCAAGTATCAAAGTTTCTTGGAGGTGTAAAAAATTCAATCTTCTAAAGCCATTTGTACACCGAATACGAGAGGTGTGCAATGATACTTACATTTACTATCCGCACCTCGCGTCTTTTACGCGTAGCGTAATCCCCTTGTACGACGAGGGCAGTATGAACACGAACATTTTCAAAGATGTCCGCAGATGAAGTGGGGTCGCAGCGAATCGTAGGAGGCGTAATTGTCATATTGTTATGTGTAGCGTCATGACGATACGCTAACGCTACGCTTACGTTAACGAGCCGTGTGTAAAGGGCTTAATCTCGTACGACGGCGATATTTTGTAAGAATTGCGCAAGACACCTTGGTTCGTGCTCGTAGCACTTTTGCGCAATGAAGTACAGCACTTATGAAGCGTGCGCGATAACTTGGTACCAGAGCTGACGCCAGCTGCGTTCTTACGCTGTGCGCAATAAGGGCGAAATTTCAACGATTGCTCTCTTCTCAGGTCTCATCTTATCGCGAACGAGTCGTACCTGTTAAAATGCTTCCTAAAGATGCCGCTGGTGCAGTAGAGTGCGATGGGGTTGACGCAGCTGTTGAGGAACGAGAAGCAGAAGCCGACGATGCGTAGCCCGTGCCACCACGGGTTGTAGTCCTCTTGGGCGGTGGGGCTGCATAAAGAACCTTTGTTACTGACAATACCGTTGACTATTAATGAGCCTCATTAGAAGGCTCAGAATCGCTCAGAGGGCAACAGAAAGACACTATGCTCACAGTACCTCTACGTGATGGAATCAGAAAATGTGAGGTGATCCTATCATATATAACAATAGGATAGGAGTAAAAGGGGATAGGGCCTAGGGGTAAAGGGGGGGGGGGGGTATCGCGAAGCTGAAGTAGCAATAGGCGGGCATATAGCACGTAGGACGGACATAACCGAGGGACGGTGGGAACCCCCACGGGAAGGCGAATTGTTGGCAGACTTCCGACTGGACTGGACTGGTGACATTAGAGAGTCGCTGGATACAAGTAGCGCAGGGCCGTCTAGGTTGGAAATCATTGCAGGGGCCTTTGTCCAGCAGTGGATGTCAATGCTGACCGTATCGCAAGTATAAGCTTAATGTATAAGGGTCTGTCTGTCTATCTGTCACGATATGAGAGCTATGTCACTTTCAAGCAGCTATACATATAGTATACGCGTAGTGGACGCCTAGTACGAATTAGATTACACGAACTGGGTCAGCTATCTATACCTATAATTATTTTGTCGGCCTGGTGCAGTAGGCATACAGGTTGAGGTTGCAACTTCGTATTCATAATTTCCAAATTGGCTCATGTCTAGTCTGCTGGTAGTCTATTGCCATGGTATATATGATATAGTACTATGATATATATGATATAGTACCACCCTACCAGCAAAGATGCACCGCCAAGTGATTTTGTGTTTCAACGGGATACTTACTGTGTAGAAACCATTAAGAGTTCTAATCCCTAACCACAAACCATTTTCAAGTTAGTACGATAACTTATTCCGCTGTACTCACTTAGCATCGAGTAAGATTGCAGTCAAGTTTATACTTAAAAATTTAGTATATCGCGTCAAAGGGTCAAATTGGCGCGGAAATTTCAGACGGATTTATCCATAGGTAATATTATTTTTAAAGAGGTATAAATATACCCAAAACAGTCACTGTACTTTGGATGATTGCAACATCTATGTTAAAGGACATCTATGTTAAAGGAAATTATCGTAAAAGTTGAAAATAGAGCTAGTGGAAACGCACCAGTAGTAAAACCACAAGATGAAGACATGCGACGGCAAGAAGCACGCTGCGAACACCAGGACGAAGGCGAGAACCGTCACAGCCACTTTTCTTCTTGCACGCATCTGGAACCACACTTTAATTATAATAAAATCTGCTAAGTGCGTGGCGGACTCGCGCACCGAGGGTTAAACCGACATTAAAAAAGTAAACCATAATAATCACTTTTCTTTACCGAACCGCAAATTTAACTTTGTTTTTTGGGGTTAATTGTTAATCCCAAAAAAAGTATAATAGATTTAAAGTAAATCACTTCTGTATCTAATAGATTTTATTTTTCCCGTAAAATATACATAAATCCCTATTAATCTTAATTATTTATTTCAGATTTTACGATCGGTAAACAGAGAACCTTTTCCACATCAGACGTCATCATTGCTTTTCATCAGGCATGTTTGTAGTCAAACGCAAGCCCATGAATATTGAAAAAAAAAAGTAAAAATTTATCTCCAACATCGTCGCAAAACCTCGCGGATGAATAAAGGCCTTAACTTTTGTGAATGAAGTACCTAAATGGATTTAAAGTTCAGTTTAATTACCCTTCACGCTGACCATTGAGTTAACTTCACAGTTCACACCACAAACTGAAGGAAATAAACATGTGCGAAATAGATCAGAGATTGCGTAGGTAAATATTATTTTATAGTCTACAGTTAGCGGGTCTTATACTAGTTTGCTGGAGCTGCGGTTCTTAGTTTACCGAAGGTCTGAGTTTCAAAGTTTTAGAAGTTTGTTTGCATAGTTTGGTGGCTTAACAGCCAACGGTGAACAGATAATAAGATCAATACGAAATGGATCATAATTCTTAATGCTCATATCAAATCTAGTCTTTTTTTAGAGACAGAAAATACCTAAGGCAGGAGACGAAGGACTTGGGTTGTCTCAACTCTCAGGCGACAATGCGACTTCTGTACCTCTAGTAATATGACATTGTGCGATACACTGAGATAGACATGGAAGAATATTCAAAAATGTTTGAAAATGATCGTTAAGAATGCACTGACCCACGTTTTCTCCATACATTGAAAATACCAAATCATTTAATTATGATCGATAAATTGGTGATCATTCATAGGAGGCATCCATGCATTTTTTTTAATTTGTTTGAATTTCAATAGCGATATTTTTAGGGTTCCATACCAAAATGGTAAAAATGGAACCCTTATGGTGAGACTTTCTCCGTCCGTCCGTCTGTCACATCACTCACACTCGAATATTTCAGTAGCGATCGAAGCTATCGACTTGAAATTTGGAATAGTTTTCGGTAAGAGTGACCCGACGTCAAAATCATAAAAATTTGAAAATCACTTTTATATTCATTCATGTAAACGGGGTTGTTGAAATTTCAAAATGAGGTAACAATATTGAGTGTGGTATCATATGAAAGGGCGTTACTTGTGTACGCATGGATGGGATATACGGTTAGAGCTGCCGTTTTATTTACAAGAATCACTCCTCAGAACCAACTGGATTACTTCCTACATTACTTCACCTGTCTCTGCGTCCCCTGCATCTCCCCCGGCACGTTCTGGGTGCTCAGCACTAAGTGTCGCGCCATGAGCACGTAGAACAGCGCGATGACCGCCAGCGGCAGCGAGTAGTACACCAGGAACCGTATCAGCACCATGGTGCGCGCGTACGACTCGCCCCACTCCTCGGGGTACGGGTAGCACACGTGGAACTGTTGAGGAAACCATACTGTTATACAAGAGGACTGTCCATAGATGGCGCTGGCTGTAAATGTATGGAGGAACTCGATTCGTTAGGGTGATGCGAGGGGACTCGAAATGCGTAAATAACCTGTGCTAACCCGTTAGAAGAAACTCTCCGGAAAATGATGTGACTTTAGCACGGATAAGAAACCTGACGGCATTCGAACGATTTACGTAAACCTTTTCCAAAAATAGCAAACAGTAGCGGCATGTGTCAAAATTCTAAGTATAGGTACCTACTTCAGGTAAACAAGCATTTTTGGCATCGGTAAACTGGTGACATTTTTTCGCGTCTTCTGCCAAGTCCAAGGTGTTTGATTTGAGATTAAATTGAGTTGACTCTAGCACTAATAAAGTGCAATTCAATTCGCAACACCGCCTTATAGGTACCTATCTACGTCGTTATTAACCTATACGTTGTGCTCTCTTTCTGTCGCGTTACTGCCCTCTATCTCCCTCCGACTCAGTTCAGGGGTTCTGATAAAACCGCTGAGCGGTCGGCGCTATGTATGTACTTGTAGCTTTTATCATCTAAATCAAACTTTGTACTTGATTTACAAACTTGATGGTTCGTGCTTTCAACTAGAAAGCGGTGAACACATCAAAGATGTCGGTAAACAGTACAGTTAGATGTTTTAAAATTCCTTGAAGGTGAAACCCATTCTAAAGGATAAGAAACATTTTTATAAAAAAAAATTCGCAAAAATAAAAGTTCAAAGAGTTTTCCGAGCCTTTTTAACTTGAAGATTAGGAGTTAATTGGTATTGTTACAAGTCGCGAAGGAAGCTGTGAAAAAAGTATCCGGTGCCTGTTCAACTCAGCAGGTAATTAAGGATTAATGAGAAAAGGGGCACAATTATCTTGAAGTTAAAATGTGAATTATGAAACTATAAATTCATGTTATCAGAAATCTTAACTTTTGGTTTATGAAACTGAACTGAAGTGAACTGGATGAGTATGAAAAAGCGAGTTCAAATGAGTGAGTTGAGGAAAGTATAAACGTATTTGAATTATGTAGTTAATAGTTATAGATTAAGGTGTTTCGGCCCTACCAGCCCGCGAAATTCAAATTATATGTAGTAAAATTGCAAAGGAGTCGAAGGGAAGCGAATAAGTGAAATCTCGTAGTTATTTTTATAGGTATTAAAGAAATTAGAAAGCAAACGACATATGATTCGGCACCGACAAAGTCAATATGATACTTAAACAATTGTTTGTATGCTATTATAAAAAACCTCGGCTTGGAAAATATGTACATAAAGTCTGTAATAAAAGGTTGTATCGCGTTAAAGAAAGACCGTTGAAATATTTATTGATGTAACAAGAGTAAAGTTAATATTTATTGCAAGTAGGAGCAACCTATCGAGTTATAATTGTTAGGAAGCATAGGTCCCTAGAGCCAATCCCCTCTTAGTATAAGAACGTTAATTTCCACAGAATTAACAAGAAACATCTGGTGCGCACTGCGCATCGTTTAAAATTTTATTAAATAGTGTCACGCGATATTAATATTTACTGTTTACGAACTTTTCTCAAAAATAGCTTCATTACAAATGTAATAAGAAGGTCGAGTTTGCCAAGTCTCGTATAAATTCTTAATAAGTCGGTTTACCGTCGAGGCAGAGTTTGCAAATCTCACTTATAGTTCGAAGTATATTATTATTAGCTTAATGGAAGACTTTATTAAAAACGACGAACTTGAAATGACTGTTAACACAGAAAAATAGACTAAGGAATAAAATTATACTATTTACACCACCTGTTTTTTTTTTAATTATTACAACATTTAATGCTCAGCTACACTATTAGGGCTCTCTCTACCTTACAAATATTTTGAAACTCAAATAGTATTTCGAGTTGGTATTTCAAAGGGGTTTTAAATAGTTCATTAGTAAAGCACAATAATGAAGGGTCAGAATTTGCTCTGGCGAGTAAATTAAATACTTCCGATTGTTCTTCAGATATCCCAGACCGGACTACTTTATTACGACCCATATTGTATGAGTTAATACTTTGCTGTTATTGCAAAACTTATAGAAATTATTGAGAATCTGTCGAGGAGTATTCTTTGTAATAGGTACATTTGTATTTTTATACCTAAACATCGTTCTTATCATGTTTTTTACACGACTGCCCAAAAAAGTATGTGTAATGTTTTTAGGGTTCGTGTACAAGTACGTACGAGTATTTAAGTTTCTTTATCCCACCATAACTTCTGAACGGCTGAATATAGATTTGGACATATTATAGGGTATCGTTAGAATCCTTACATTTTTTAAATTATCAAATTTATTCTAACTTTTGACGTGACAACGTCTTATAAATTGGTTTGCCGGGTGACACTTCAAGAAACTGCGTTACGCTCCGCTCACGTTATGCGCTCACAATGAGAGCGAGTGAGAGGCACGCGTCCCTTCCACTCGGGCATGGTTAGCCCGCCTAAGAGCGAGAGAGACAGACATACGTTGCCACGTAAAACTTTCGCCCGTATACCGACTTTACAGGCAACCCATTTTTTTTTTAAATTATTTACTTGTAATATTGCGGAACATATTTATTTAATATATATTTTTTGTACATAATAATATATAAATCGTAAATTATGATTGCGATTGTTTTGAACTGATGGATGGACGGATGGAAGGATGGATTTATAGAAAAACTGCAAAAGTAGGACGTAACGTAACAGTAGTACCATAATTAAAACTTAGTATTTTCTTGTGAATAATATGTATGTGAGATAATTTGTTTATTTATTGATAACAAAGTTTAAAGTTTAAATTGGATGGTTGCTGATAAGAGAAAAATCATTTCTTTTCTTGTATAATCATTTGATGATATAATAATTTGTGAATATTTACGCAGTTTATTAACCACTTCTTCACGCTACACTGTAAAACTAATTAAAGGAAATTTACTTAAATTAGTTAATAGAACTAATAATTTTATTGGAATATTTACGGTTCCAACAATATTAAAAAACTGAATAACAGACTTTGAATAACAATGACTTGAAAGTTCACATTAATCGTAAACATATATCTAATATTCATTCAAAAATGCCGAGTAGCAGCAACTTTGAATGATGTTAATTTGTTTGAGTTCACAGATCTATAAGCTTTATACATCAACTGCGTTGTGATTTGTGGTATTTAGTATCAAAATAGATTCTTTTCAAATCTTCAAAGAATGGGTTAAATATAACACAGATAGCACTTACCTTTAATGGATGTATTTATTGTACACTATTTGTAATCGCCAAGTTAGGTTCTTACTGAAAGAAGGGACAAGATAAATATCCCTCCCGGGGACTCTGTGTAGGGACCATTTGACAAGGGATTCTCGAGTGAAACTTATAAACCACGTATTTTCAAAGAAAGTTGTGACACATACCTACTCATAAAATATACGCTGGAAATATTACGCTCATAAATAAATATAGTACGACAGACAAATAAAATATCTTGAAACTTGTTCTGAAGGACCTTGATCATCAATCTCGACTTTCATGAAAAAATAAAATAAGTACCTAGATACCTAATACTAGTACGGCCGGAAAACCTAATAAATAAAAACAACACATTTGGAATATTCTGAACTATTTAATATTATATAGTGTAAAGGACAACAGTGTACTCTGTAAGCCAATCGAACTTTTTTTTACTCTGCACAAGTTAGTACTTGACTGCGATCTCACCTGATGGTAAGTGATGATATAGCCGAAGATGTTATCGTATTAATTTAGAAGAGGTAAGTAAACTCACCCCTAACGGTTCCTACACAGCATCGCGCCGGAACGCTAAATCGCTTTGCGGTGCGTCTTTGCTGGTAGGGTGGTAACTAGCCACGGTCGAAGCCCCCCACTAGACCAGACCTGAGCCAATTTAGAAATTAATGTGCCTTGGAGAAACATGTACCATTGTTGAAGAAGCAGTCTGTACCTCGCCTGTGCATCTGTGGATTCACCATAGACAAAGTAGCTTATCTTACCCAATAGAGGGCGCTAGTATCTCATCCAGCAAGACAGTGGCGACACCGCCGCCATTTTTACGTTCATAGCGTTGTGTACTTTCGCCGCGTGCGCATCAAAGCTATGGAAGCCAATAGCCTTGAACAAAATGAGTCTGGTGTTTCGGACTCAATGGCGCCCGAGAGGAATTCTGAACGAGAGCACTCTCCAACTTCCAGCAGCGATTCGAGTAGTGATCAGGAACGAGAGGAACCTCAGCGGAAGAAACGAAAGCGGGATGCACAGGTAACGGTCGATCCTCGGATCGACGCGTTATACGACCAGGTGAGTTTTCTCACTAATTTTATAATGCATCAACCATGGGTACCTCAGGCAAATGCGCCTCAACATGATGTGTCTGCCGAACAACCTAATAATATCGGTAAAGATTTCTTAATAAACCCGTCAGCGGAAAAATCGAAACCCTTGGATCTTGGCTTCTGTAAGACTGATTTTGATGAGAAAAAAGTCCTTAAACCCGCCGATGATAAGCGCTTGCGTCAATTAATCGAGTTGCAACATTTTAATTCACCCACATGGCAACATATACGGTATAAAAATTCTTTATCAGAGATCCCAAATCACCTCTACCGGCAGATGTAGCAAAATTTTTGATATATCTCTTTTTACATGAAAATTTATCTTTCAATACCATTCTGGTTCATAAATCTGCCATCTTAACGTTCTGTGGTCCCCATTTAGAAAATCATCCATTTTTAAATTTCATAATTAAACACACCCTTAAAGCAATAGGTGTTTCTAAACCAAAAGTTACCAAGCCATCCTTCATATGGGACCCAAGGATTGTGCTTGAGTGGTTATCTTCTAACTCACCAAAAGATACACTTTTCGAAATATCTAGAAGAACTGCTACGATATTGTTGCTAGCATCGGGACGCAGGGTTCACGACCTTACCTTATTAAAAATTTCAAGTAATTATTTTTATGACGCTGGAGAAAATATATACTTAATACCAGCCTTTGGTTCGAAGACAGACACACACTCTTCTAGGCAATCAGCGTGGAAACTTTCAAAACATCATGATAAAAACATATGCCCGGTGACATTAGTCAGATCTCTAATAGGGAAAAGCAGCTCAAAGAGATCTGAAGTTAAAGATTTAGACAGTCTTTTTATTACCGTTTGTAGTAAAACAAAAGCTGCATCACGGACTGTAATAGGCAACTGGGTTCGAACAGTTCTTAGGGATAGTGGCATTCATGCACCTCCGGGGAGTTGTAGATCAGCAGTAGCTTCCTTGGCATGGGCAGATAACCAACCAATAGACGATATATTGTCTCGGGGCAACTGGAAATCATCAGATACGTTTTTTAATCATTATTGCCGTGATATTGAATTACCTAAAAATGATCGAAACTTATTTTTTAACACATTTAAGCCTGTTTGATTTTTATTTTCTTTTGTTTTCGACATCAATAATAATGTACTGTACGTATTAATGTATGAATGTGAATCTCAATCACTTAAATACAGTTGATTAATTTATGTTCTTTTTCCCTCAAGTAAATATTTTTTATGTTATAGGAATATCAATATGAAGGAATAGAATAAATAACTTATTACTGAAGATTATTTTACTTAACAGATAAATTCCTTTTTCATCATAGCGTTGTGTATATTACATTTCACCAGCAGATAACAAACACGTCTTCAACAATGGTACATGTTTCTCCAAGGCACATTAATATTACGGTTTTACATAACAATAAAACCGATATTATGTGCCGAGAGGAGAAACATGTACCATTACAGGAAGTTCTTCCTGGTGAAGACTATGAACGTAAAAATGGCGGCGGTGTCGCCACTGTCTTGCTGGATGAGATACTAGCGCCCTCTATTGGGTAAGATAAGCTACTTTGTCTATGGTGAATCCACAGATGCACAGGCGAGGTACAGACTGCTTCTTCAACAATGGTACATGTTTCTCCTCTCGGCACATAATATCGGTTTTATTGTTATGTAAAACCGTAATATTATAAAATTCCAAAGTGGCCCGTGGCGGGAATCGAATCCGCGACCTCCTACTCGAATCCGAGTTCGAACCACTGCGCCAGGGAGGTCGTTATTATTATTATTAGTGATAGCCGATAGGCTTGTGTTTGATGACAATCATGCCTGATGGCAAGCAATGATGAAGTCTATATAGTTGAGCGCGCTTGCCTAGAAAATGCATTTTCTTTCTTCTCTTGAAGGTACCCAGATCAAATTACACTTGTCTGGGAACACGAAAACTGAAAGGGTGTTCTACACCATAGCGGTTTGGAAACTACCTAACTTGCCGCCGCATTCTCAGGCCCGGTTTCCACCAAAGCCGAGAGGAGCGGAGCTCTGTTTGAGTAACCAAATCAGATTTCGTCATTTCGACATCTCATCTCCTCTCAGTTTTGGAGATGTCGAAATAACTAAATCTGATTTTTTACTCAAACACATCTCCGCTCCGCTTTGGTGGAAACCGGGTCTAAATTCTATGTACATCTCGACTTTATTTACTCTTAGGACCTAACCGATACGTAAGGTATTTTAGAGCTAATACCTATATTTACATAGAAAAAGGCTCTACAATATTCCCTAAAGATAAAATAAAAGGAAAGGATATAATGATATTTTGATGCTCGGGATTGTCGGTTATCTTTGCTAGTGCGGTCGTGTTAAACGAAAGGGACACGCCAAGGGACACGCCGCATATTTAAACGCCTCTCAGACAAAACGTGGGTCCCGTGTGAGGAGATTAAATAATTCCATTAGATCAAACGGTGGTTGAGGGTATAATCGGATTATGACATGTGACCTGTCAGGACTCCGTAATCTTCTATTAAATGGATAGGATGAAGAGGTGAATCCGTCGTAAAACGTAGGTACATAAACTGATCTATTTCACAAGGGAGGAAAGATGCATTTCCTTCTCCTTACCAAAAAATGAGCGCGTCTTGAATGACTCAGTTTGAAAAAAGTAGGAAAGTATTTACCCAATCATTGCCAATAATAGGCAGAATAGAAGTGTTGACCATACCTTCTAGTCATCAGTAATATTTTGACATTTAAAGGGAAAAAGACAAAAGAAAATGTTTTGTTTTTTATTTCCATGTTTAATTATAAGAAAGTAGGTGTCACGCCCGTATTTGTTTAAAATAGTTTTACAACCGGAAATCAACTTTATTTAGAACCTGGTAAGGTCGATCGATCAACTATTGAAATCATTGTCTTCTTCTTATGTCGATGTAATCAAAATGTTTTTAGTAGCCGAGTGTTTATTTTTTTTATTTATTTAAATAAAAAATTACATGCACCGATCACGATAAGACACCATTAGGTAAGTCTCTAGGCCATTGTGTAAAAAAATCGTATTCATATAGTTGGTAAACAAATTCTAACCTCTGGTTGGCTGGCAAAAAAGTAAACAGCGGATTCGGCAAACCAGAAGCCTAAATAAGTTTACGGTAAACATACAGATGAATTCATTTTTCTTGAATTTTCCCCGTATTTTTAGAACAGAAGATAGTTTTCCTACTTTATAAAGGCCTATCGGTTTTCCCGGCTTAGACAGAATGTAATGAACGATGTAAAGTTAAGCCTGCGCAAAACACAACATCGAGGCAAAGCCAGGGAATGAATATTCAGTGACCCTACATGCATCCACAATGACCTGCCTATTTCATAGTCATAACATTACCTGCACGGTGCAACTTTGTAAAATCCCAGTGTCGGATTGATATACAACGCAACTATGAATTTCCTGTGTGTATTTGTAAATACTTACGATTATTGTGGTAGCAAGTGTGAAATTTTGCTCATATAATATAGGGACTGATCTAAAGCTTTTGCAGCACTGCATAATGATGACTAGACATAATTAATTTGTGGCGCATTAACTTGTGTCACCATAATAATTTTTTTCCCGCTAGTAATATCGCAACAATCCATAATATTCGGTTCTTTAACAATCCATCCTTTTATCTGACATCCTTTTATATGATTCTGATAGGAAATAATGAAATCTGATTGATTATTAAAAACACATTGCCAAGATGTTTAGGTGCTTTAAAATGCAGCAGGGATACTTATATTTTTTTTTATCTCAGGCACAAAGATTCTGTAGTGGTTATCCGAACCTGGTAATCAACACTTTTTGGTCACATTGTGAGAGGAGACCTATGTTCAGTCGTCAGTCGATGATAGATACTCGTAAATATTATAGCTATTCATTCAGGTGTCCAATATCCAAATTTTAGTATGTTTACAGCTACCGGTTGCCCTAACGCCTAAAACTTGTCACTTTTAAAGTTTACTGCCGTACAGAAAATAGGAAAATGTGAAAAGTTATACATTGGAGGCGGAAAGAGCAGTTTTGTGTCCCCCAAGGGCTTAAAAACTCGATGTTTTATGGCGCGTATAAATTTCCAACTGATGGCCTGACCTGTGACCTGTGACCTCATACTGTCTGATATACGAGTACGCGAGACTAGCACAGGAAAGTTTGTGATACGCTTAGATTAAAGATCTGTCCAGATACTGCTTCTGGAATTCAGCTGTATTTCACAAGCCTTTAAAGGCGTGTGGGAGTGACAGTTTTATTTCCATATAGCGAGAAATTTCTAGAAGGATTTTCTAGTAGTTGTGCACTTACCTACGCTATCTTTTAAAACATAACTTCTGAAATATGTAGTTGAAGTATTCACATAACTCTTAGTGGATTTGTGACAGTTTCTACTAAGAATCCTTAAGGGAACAACAAACCAACGGCTAATAGGTATAGTTTATACTTTAGTTTTTATTACTATGTTTCATTTAAAAGGGCATAACATACATTTTTTAAAGTGCGTTTAACGTGCAGAAAGTTATTCTTTTCCGCACTTTTGCTTTTTGTTTTCCTCTGGATGTTATATGCATCCAAATGCATGGGGGCGATTGTTAATTAAAAAGTTAAATGACTATTTTAAAGAGTATATACTATTAATATATTAATTAAATTTAAAATGAATTTATTTTCAATAATAAAAACTTTGTTATTTTTTGGCAAATGTTTGGCGAATGTATTAAAACGTTCAGTACTGATTGTCATTTCAACACTTGTCTCAAAATAAATAAATAAATAAATAAAAAAAAACAAACCATCACTCATGAAGAAAACCGTGCCTTTCGTAGGTACTTGAATCGCAATTTACTTTTACGTATAAAAATTTTCACAACCATCAGGTAGTTAGGTATCATTTTTAGGTAGGTAGTATGTACGAGTACCATCTCCCGCCTACTCCCTTTGACGTTTTTCCTCTCAAAATGAATGAGAAGGGTTTGTGTAGGTGTATCCATGTATTATTTATTATGACATGTTTCGGTATAACACCATACGAGAATTATAATATTATATAATGGTCCTATGTCAATCTCAACAATAATTTCCTTCGTCAATCATGTGCCCAACATTTTTATTTGAATTTTCTCTCAGTTTGATATTATTATGAGTCATGACATATTATACTCGTATAATGAGAGTATAATATGTAACTTCAATGTGTAAAGAAATAGATTTTTCATTTATTTTTTAATTGTGAGGCACAACTTATAGATACTGAAGAGTACATACTTACATCAAGCGGTAGGCATATAATATTATAGCGTACGGTAGCCTTTGAGAGCTCAACAAAGACCTGGTGGGTCTACCCCTAGATTGTGCAAAAAATACGTTTTTTATCGATATCGTAATTGTTTACATATTCTGGCCGCTGATTGGTTTTCTGATTTACATCAGCCAATCGGGGGACAGAATTTGCTCATTTTTACGGTAACGATGAATACGTTTTTCGTACGCAATCAGACCCCAGATTGCGTAAGGAAACGTATTCATCGTTATCGTAATCGTTTACAATTTCTGCCCCCCGATTGGCTGACGTAAATCAGCGGACAGAACTTGTAATTGATTACGATAACGATGAATATGTTTTTTTTACACAATCTAGGGGCTGGTGTGGGTGCTTCTGGTTGGCTATTTATGCGAACAAGAGATCCACCAACCTGTGTGGTAGGGTTGACGACGAATGCGCGTAGATACGAGCCCACGTAGGCGGGCGTGGCGAGTGCGGCGGCCAGCACCCAGATACCTATCGCGGTCGCCACTGTTAGCCGCGTGGCTCTTTTGCTTCCACCTGCGAACAAAGAGGAAATTCTGCAATAGCACATTTGATACAAGTGCGGAAAGTATGCATTTTCTTCGCGAGTTTCGGTTTGTTGACCTAAACAATATACTTATAACCTCGCCATAGCAATCTCAACCTATAGGCAGATTGATATTGTGAACTTATTTGGAAGTAGGCAAAGAGTTTGGTATAGGGAACGGAGGCAGGAAAGGGAATTCCTCGATTCCGTCGAGGTTTGTGAAAACCTATAATTAACTCCTTCCTATCTTTGCCGCTGTTGGCATGCTTTTAGGGGGTTCGATTCTCAGCACATGTCTTTCCTACATCGAATCCTAGACCTTAAGTTAAAATGCCATGCGCCTTAGGGGAAAGTTCAAGTTAATAATTATGCTACTATTAAATACATATTCGTAAGCCACCAGTAGGTAATCATTAACATTACAATGGAAATTGCTTTGCTTGATTGCTCCATCAAGCTAATTTAGCGATCTATTAACGTTCAAATTTGCCGATATCCTGTATGTTATGTTAGATAACGCCCCGAGCGCAGGACGACTGCTTTACAAAAAGCCAAAGAGCATATAGCATATATAAGGTACTTCTATTAGGGTCAATGTGAGTCAATGTAAATAGAGATAAATGGAAATGCATTCAATAATTTCGAACTTTTAATTAAATATCAGTTTCAGAGTGTAAGAAAACGCATCTATAGTCTATTGTCTGAAAATGTCTGAATAGCCTTCTCGTGAAATTTTTTCATGCATCTATACATCGTTCCTAACTTTAGGCTTTTGGCTAATTATTTAGTAATTTACACGTTGTACCTAAATTAGAAAGAACATCAGTCAAATACAATACAAATAACTTTTCCAAACTGGCTTGGAGAAGAGAAGAGAGAAACTGTTAGATTCAATATACTCGTACATTACACCCTTAAAGGAGTTAAAGGGGAGGGCTTGTAAATAGGATTATTTTAAAACCGAGGGCTTGTAAAACATAGAGAAGTGACAGTTTCATCGTGCTCTAGAGTTCCATCATCCATGTATCAACTTAGAATAGGCCCACAATCCACATTGCACAAAAACATTCTCGCTTTCTACCCTTTTCCATTTATCAGAATGTAGTTCGTTACTCAAGGCTGATTCGCCGTTGTTCTCACCATTATAAATAGACCCCGTCATTAGTAACGGCAGTACCTACCTAATGCTGAGCTAGGCCTAATGGTATAATTTATAATGGTTTTGCAATTCTGGAGATTGCTCTTTGTAATTAGTAGGTACCATTGTCTGGGAACTTCTTAATTATTCACCTTCACTTTCCTCCTGTGACTTTGGTCACTTGAAGGTATACTACGTCATTAGGACAATCCCTTTTGTTTTGATTTTCGAGTATGAACAATCACGTTCTGTCTGTCCATGTCCAAATTCTACGTGTCCTATGTATGGAGGTACGTAAACATAATAATGCATTATCTCAGAAAGGACTGCTATGTCAGATTCTGGAAAATACTTAGAGCACCGATGAAGTTACATCTGGGTTGGTTAATGCTTGCAACGGTTATACAACCAAGTCACCGATTGGCTGCAAGGTGATGGTTGGGTTGCTATTCTTACCAGCGAGCGATGTTTGGGCGATGACTGATGATTTTTTTTATTATAGAATCATCCGCTGCAGTACGGATTTTCATAATTTTACGAATTTTTGATAACTGGCTTAGTGTTTTAGGTAATTAGGCAAAAAGTCGTTATCTGTTCTCTTCTTCCACTACGCTGCATTGCGCACCCACCAACGTTTTCATAAGAGTGAAAATGACAAAAATAAATTCAGTAAAGCCTCTAAATTTATGCACAAAATAAGAAATCCTTTGCAAAATTCCATTGGCAATATGTAATTATATTTGAGAAATGTTTTCGTTGAATGAAAGTTAGTTTGAGTGAAGATTTTTACACCCATCTGATCGGAGGCTGCCGATTACTTAGCTCGACAAACTTTTATAAAGAGGTCAGATCTTTAAAACTACTTAAAAGCTTTAGATAAGGCAAAAAGATCTTTTAAAGATTAAACCTTGTAGAGATACAGTAAGCTTTCAACTCACTTGCAGCTTAGGTGGATGTCCAAGTTTTGTTTTATAAAAAAAGGTAAAGGTTCCTTTGTTCCAAATTTTTACTAGTTTTCTATAAATCTTGTTTACTATATAAAATTCTTATGTCATAGTGTTTTTAACCAAACTCTTCTGGAACGACTCAAGCTATTTTTATGAATTTTTTATCTCCATTCGGTAGGTGTAAAATCGTAAATTATATATTTTTTTAACATAGCCCTAAATGGAAATCAACGTTTGCACGGACAGCTAGTAATGTCAATAATCTCAACGTCAGTAAATTACAAAAACTAAAAGGGTTTTCGTTAATTTCATTGACAGTTTTTGCAACATTTATATTTCGATTCCTGTACCTAGGTATTATGTATAGTTGAATATAATATTTCATTGTGTATCTCATGTCTCTCTTTGCGGAACAAACGATCAGACCAAATTAAATTTTTTCTCCACCTTACAATAGCTGGTTTCCTCTCAGAATAAGATGAGTTTGGTAATTAGTATAGATATTTCAATCCACGATGACACACCCCACTCTGTCAAACTCCATGCGAATCGAATGAAACAGAAGGTATAAGTAAAAAAGGACCAAAGAAGAGATAGGTGTGAAGGAAGATTGCACGTTGACAGGAGAGATTGGAAGGAGACTCCTTTACGGGCCCATCGAACCCAGGGCCTTTCACTCATTTATCTTGGGACAAGAAATTCCACGGGAAACATTTTTGTAAAAAAAAAACGAACAACACGCGGGCGGAGACGCGGGAAACAGCTAGTATTATCTAGAAATAAAGAGAAACCTATGTGTAAAATAAAGTACATGGCTTAACATTCAACCGAAACGATATTACTTTCAATATTCTCCTAAGCCATCAGAGAGCATTACAGTATGAAAACGAATTGATAGATACGAATAATATAGAAAAGGTATTATTTTCTTTTCTATCCCGTATTTGACCGATAGCACACGATATTCGCGCAAATTCCAACCCAAGGCGTTTACTATCTATTTCAAGACCGTAGCAAGTTTATCAGACTAACCTAGGATTTGTATGAATAGTCGATAATGGGGATAAGTCATCCCTTCAAGACTATATAGTTTTTGTGGTCGGACTATCTTTCTGGATCATGTACTTTATATTTTTCTCTTTTTATTGCACGTTCACTATCTTAGCTGCTCCCATTTTTTCAGTGAAAGGTTTTCGCTTTTCTATAACGTTTTATATTAGCATAAATACAAATCAAATGCCAAATTAAAAATTCTAGAAAACCCATGACTCGACTGTTGCAGTTACAATCACACTCATACAATCGTTTACAAGTTATGACTGTTGATTGATGATTTACGTCAGCCAATTGGAGAGCAGAATTTACAAACGATTACGATAACGATGAATATGTTTTTCTTAGGCAATCAGATCACAGTGTCACATGGGAAGCACCTGTGAACAGCTTTAAAAAAACGGTTCACCCAACCGAAAGTAATCAGATAACAACATTGGCATATAAATCTATGGACCCCGTAATACAATATTCACGAAAAAAGTGTCCCGAAAAAACCGATATAAACGAGGGTACATGTCTATTATTCTAAACAAACTTAAACATTGTAATTTATGTCTTAATTCATTATTATACAGCCTAATTTTGCTTAAGTGCGATACGAACTCTTTACGCGTTTTGGCTTTCATTAGGTTCGCACACTTTTTAGCGCTGACCCGAAATCCTTAGTTTATATATCAATGGACAAACAAAAAACCGTCGACTTTAGAACCTTCCTCTTTCTTAAAGTCGGTTGAAAAGTGACTGGGAGTGGCTTTTAAAACATATATATCCCGGGAATCGGGATTGAGTAGGTATTCTGTATATTTTACAAATACATTTTTGTATTACATTAGGTACAGATTAGTGTGCCTAACCGTAAACAATTACCTTAGAAAAGAAAAAATAATCACCTGAAAACTTAAAGCACAATTAAGGCTCAAGGGAAAACAACTGTTAATTGATTTTGAGTGCTAATTTAATTAATTTATCACGGTTTTATACGGAGCAACGTTGAAGGAACAGAGTGTTTAATTAAGACCACCGTTTTACGAGTGGCCCCTGTTTGTCGGCAATAATTGAAGATTGTTTTTACATCGTAAAGTTGATCGGCGGGGCGCCTCGAGTGCGCACTTACCGCGCTTTCCTTGAGAACGGCTAAATATACCATAAGCTGTTTGTCTATCTGGCGCCTGCTTTCGCTTTGAATGGCATTTTCTTTTATAGCTTGTTTTTGGTCATACTTGGGTATTTTTTAAAGCATTACATCTTAATAATTATAATAATAATTTAGCTTTTATTTTCGAGCCCTTTATTTGCACAATAATATCCAAGAAATTGTAGAAAAAATAATTTGTTGTGCTACAATTAGTAAGAAAGTAGTTTGTTTTGTAAAATTCCACAGATGGTTAAAAAAATAGTAGGTTACAGCTAGATTGCTTTAGCAGACATACTTAATACTATCCAAAATAATCATTTAGCAAAAGCAGGCAGATTAATCATTTATTTGCATTGATTTATAAACTAAGGATTTGGGGTCAGCGCTAAAAAGTGTCCGAACCGAATGACATACAAAACGCGAAAAGACATACAATCGCACTTCAGTCTCGTGTTTGAAAATTAGGCTGTATAGTAATGATTTGAGACATAAATTACAATGTTTTAGTTTGTTTATAAAAATACTCATGTACCCTCGTTTATATGTATAGGTTTTCTCGGGACACTTTTTTCGCGAATTTTGTATTACACCCGTCGTCCATAGATTTATAAGACTATGTTTATTTGCATAAAACATGGTAACACAGCAGATGTAATAACCGAGATAACAATCAGTTGTAACAACGGAATACTCAACTCTATGATAACTCACAACAAGTATTGATAGAGGTAGACGGTATCACTGGAACAGTTTCAATTACGTAGATAGTGCTTATTTAGCTAAAGGCTAATTTACATCATAATATGCTAATTTAGGTTCAACAGGATTAAACTTAGCCTTCTTAGCCATTTATAACTTATCTACCATCGTTATGGAAAGATGTCGATGGCTCATTTCTAAATGATTTAATATTAAAGAAAATGGGATTCATTCATATCCGATCGACAAATTGACCAGTGATTTATCGAAGATGACTTAAATTCACATATTTTTTTGGATTTCGTTCCATACAGTTATGGAATGATCGATCGATTGGTTCCAATAACAATGGTAGATAATAAAAAGTCATATACAGTAGAACCTGGTTAAATGAGAGCTCATGGAACCGAGATCTCTTTTTCTCTTATAGAGGTTTCTCACTAACCGGAGTTTCAGAGTTAAGAGGGTAAAATGACGACGGTGATCGCATTACCATCAAGTGACCCGCTCGCTCGTTTGCTCGCGTTGACTATAAATAACCTGGCAAATGCTCTGCAATGCTTACCCAGAATATTTGGTACCCAGACTTACTAAACCCATGATTTCATTTCTACATTTACCAGACATTTTATTTCTACGTGTAAGCTAGAAGACATAAGTACTAGTAGCTAGTAGTATGTCTCTCAAGGGTTCCGTAAGTTGTAGCAACTAGACCGGAGACTTTCCAATTTATGATTCCGTAGCCATTAGCCAGCGACTTAATGTGATACGTATAGCTAGATCGAATTTCAGGAACGAGACAGCCTTATTGAATAAACCGTTATTTATATACCAAGTTGAGGTCCCATCGCGACGGTATAAAAATAAAAAAGTAGATTTAAGTATACAATTTTGTCTATTTTTCAAGTTAATTTTTCAAGTTTCGTTTGCGATCTTTATTCTGTATAACATTGCGCTTTCTTTCGAATTTTTCATATTTTTCGTATGGAGATCAGATTTTCTGTGTGAAGTGCATGGCACATCCGAATTTCATATGAAGAAATTCAATGGGACATGGGACAAACAAGAATGATGAGCATAATATAATGCACAAAAGCACGAAAAATAGCGCGAATATTGCTCAATAAAGCTGTCGAAGATTTTTAGTGAGATTTTCTTCTAAACGTATCTTTTTATCGTAAAATTCCACATATACAGCAGGATTTTCAAGAAAATGGTGGTTGGTGGTGGTTTAGGTATGATCACCTGAGTCTTGAGCTATATTATGACATATTTTATTTCGATTCAATGCAAAAAAATTCAATAATTGTATACAATCCAATGTATAATTCAATTCAAGCTATAAGCTTGTGTTCAACAGAATTGGCATACTGACTGCGTCTAGAAAGTTTTTTCCATTTTTGGATGTAGGTATCCAACCACTATATATTTCTGAGCTGTTTGGAATCCAGTAGCTATCACAATTCTGTTTATTACTTATCTAAGTATTCAAATAATAATTAATGCATATTTTCAAGAGTTTTTAAGTTTTATACTTGAATCATTTCGTAATTTCGTTATTCGTGTAGCGATTAGTGCAACAGATGCATTTTTGGTGGCCTGCGACCACCGTACGTAATTACGATTAGGTAGTACTTCGCGAATCGCTATTGGAAACGCACGTATAGGCAAAGTGGAAATAAACTTACTTAAGTTAAACTTGGTCCTCGCAGTTTTAATTCCGTACCACGCAAGTGCTCACGGTTGTGGTTTTACTCTCCATCAAGAGGGAAGCCGCAACATTCGTATAAATAATAGATACGACCTAAATAGTGAAAATACGTAAAGCATCCAAAGAGACAATCTTGGGAAGGAAATCGTCGCAACATATTCTATCAATAGAACCAAAACAGCACATTCATGTAAATGAGATTCGTGACGCAGAGCCTCATGTCAGTGTCTGTATTGAAGCAATTCTGAAGATAATACTCTCAGACTACACTACTATCAGTATCACTTATCATCCAGAGATTAGGATTTATTGCCGCATGGATTGATTGGCGTGATTGGCGGAGCTTTGAGGGTAGGTAAGTGGGGTAGCAGTGCTCTATATATGTAGGTGTAGGTAAGCACAATCGAAAGTTTAGCTCTAAGTTCGACAAACATTTTTCACATTTCTGTAGCATTTGAATACTATTGGAGTTGGACATTCAGTGTAATAAAATAAGTATCAGATATTAAAATTATTACTGTCTTAGTACGACAGATTAGTTTGTTTTGTGGTTTTGAGTATCGTAGAGTAATGTAGGATTTCGCATTGTGAAGTCAACTTCTCCTGAGCATGTCCCGGTGTCAGGACGAAACATGCGTCGAAGAAAGTGTTGGAAACATCAAAGCCTACATAAAGTTAAACCAATTTTAACACGCACTTAACCTACCAAAAACAGCTTCAAAAATTATTAAACTCATTTCATGAAGATAAATGACACTAAAATCTAATTCTTCCAATCTTTTGGTGATGGACGAATTAGTTGTCTGACATTCGCAGAGTAACACGTTTCAATCTAACAATTCAATGTGCGAAGCCCACAAAATCGTGGCAGAATGGATTGCTATTCCCAAATTGGGCATTACTCTCCCGCACGTCGCGCTGGCTTATATTTAATGGCGGCAAATGGACCATAAAGCGGATAAACATAAAAGCATCCCATGCCGACATGTTGCCTTCCAAGATAGTAAATATTTCTAGCAAGCGTTTTAGTCATAGGTTTTAGTCGGCTTACGATTATTCGATTAAGATTATTCCAATAGGAAAATGTAAAACAGAGAAATTACGGTTTTATAATACATACTAAGTTACTAATAATGATAAATGTGCAATTAGATAAATACTTGTGTTTATCATCATCATCATCTCAACCCCTTTTTATGTCCCACTGCTGGGCACGGGTCTCCTCTCAGACCGAGAGGGATTTGGCCGTAGCCCACCACGCTGGCCAAGTGCGGGTTGGTAGGCTTCACACACCTTCCAGAACATTTTTGTGAAATCTCAGGCATGTAGGTTTCTTTACGATGTTTCCCTTCACCGCTAATCAAGCAACATAACTCGGAAAAGTCAGAGGTGCGTGCCCAGGATTCGAACCCGCGACCTCCTTTTGAGAGGCAGAGGTCAGAACATAAGAAGTTACAAACCCAGGTGATCCCTTGCCTAAGTTTGTAACTTCTAACAAATATATAAATATGAAGACCTCGGTACAAATAACAAAAATATGCTTTCCTTTCTCGTGTTATTGTCGAAGTTATTCTCAAGTACGTACTTCCAGATGTAGAAAGAGTTGTTATCAAACTTCCTAACAACACCTGGGGGAGTTTGAAAACCTTGTTTTTCGAGGTACATATCTGCGGTTAGAATGTTTTGAGGTTGTTATTTTGGTTACAGATCCTTGAACACGACCCATTCCGATAGTTCAACCGAAAGTAGGAATTATTGTGGGTTGGAAATACCTAGCTAAATCTACTTGAAAATGAGCTTAGAAAAATCGATTTTCTTCAATTACACTTCTTCTTTACGTAATAACGAAACACGAACATCAAACGAAACGTGTACACATTCATAGATGTATATTATTAATTAATTTTACTATGATTCAAAAAATAAAAATAAATTTTAATTACTATGAAAAGGTGGTCTTACTGAAAAAGTAAAGTATATAGTGTGAAGAATTATTTCATTAATAAAAAGAAAAGGCCATGTAAACAGCTGCTTACCTGTAACCCGGTCGCATTAAAAATTCTTAAAAGAAATGCTCGTTCAAATATATACGACGATTTCACAATTGAATCAAAATAACATGTACGGGTTGTATGAACAAACCTTCATCCTGTTATCGAACAAGCAAAGTAGTTTGCGGATTTATTCTATCAATTCTTTGCGACTGCACTAACAACTTTAGAATGTTTAAAAGCAAAAGATTTGTCAAAGGCAAATGGCTGCACTTATCTACAAAGTAATGTCTTTCAGAGATACCTAAACTTTATATCTAACGAGAATGACTATTGATCATGAGATATAAACAAACAAAATATTATATACAAGGTGTGGGTTATTATAGTGTGCCCGCAGCTAGCCTTTTAACTCGCTTGATCCTAGAACTAGAAACTTAACGTCATAAGAAATCCCACTTATTTTATTTTATTGTCAATACTAAAAATTTCATTCGAAAAATAAAATTTAGCAACCCTAACTATGATATTGACAAACCTCATAATATCATTTCATTATTGCCAGTTCATTGATATTGAACCAGCTGTTTTGATGGATGTCACTTGAAATTTATGGAAAAATTTTGAACTCTTGAACAGTTCCCTCAGGATATAAGCTACACTTCTTGTGATAGTTTTTCATGCATCAATACATCGTTTTCTACTTTAGCCTTTCGGCTAATTAGGGCAATAGGGTAATCTAAACGTTGTACTGTATGTAGCAACTTCAACAACAACAAAATAAATTCCTAGATTATGTTATCACCTAGATAATAAGAATATAGTAGTAAATTAACATAGACATTAATAAACTATCCTATCCACCTCTATCCGAGATAAAAAGACATAACCTCCGTTACAAATTGTCAAATTGTCAACTAATTGTCTTGCCGCTGGTAGGACAAAGCATAGTAGAGATAACCAAGCAAGAAATGCGCCTACAAGCAACATACAATTTTACAAAACCACAAATAATTGTTTACTGTTGGCAAGACTCTACGAGTAGAGGCTGCCAAGGTAGATATTTACTAACCGTATAGTGTCTGTTAGTACATTGTGAAGCAGATAAGTATCATTGCGTTTTTATTTAAAGGGCACTTTAGCAGATTAGTGATTATAATGGCTCAGGATGAGGAGTACACGACAGTGCATCATGAGACTAGTGACTCATCATGTAACTCTTTATTCTAAAACTTAGTTTGTTACGAGCAAAATAATTTCAGTGCTTTCTTGCTAGCGTTGTCACAAACTAAACGAACACTTGCTTCTATTCAAATAAATGTATGTAAATTAAATCGTTTGTAGACAAAGCAAGCGTTGGGCTGGAAGTAAATTAACTAATTAGGTAGCTACTGGATTAAAGAAATGCGCTCAACAATAAGTAGTACTCGTGGTGAAAGCTTTTTAAGCCTTTGAGATAACAAAACAGTGAGAATTCACAAGTCTTCAACTTAATATTATAATGTACTTCGTCGCCCACTAAAAGTTCATATTATTTTGCAAATTATAATGATTACTTATTAATTGTCCTGACTATCCTACGAATATGAGCCGAATGATTATTTAAAGACTATTCTCAATGGATTTGTGCTGAGATCTTGGGATCATGTAGCGAGGCGTCATTTGCTAGTTTTTTAGGGATTGTGATTTTTTCAGAGTCCTGTGAACTACGATGTGTCCATTCATTCAAAATACCAAATCATTTGTAATTCGTGCATATTTCGATCATGTTGTGGTGCTATTCGGATTCATATAGTAATAATCTATGCTCCTGGCCATATTTAGTTCGGAAATACTTCTTTGAAACGAAATAATTATCAATTTTGATCAAAATTTTTATAACTTTAGTCGAGTTCCGTAATACCAAAAATTATGAACGAAAACTTGTAACTTTCTCTATTAACTGGTGTTTTTCTTTAGCTGGACAACAACAACTGTGCTCCTGAACTAATGCGACGTGAGATAGTGTTGTTTTTATTACAAAACAAAAAAGTACAAAACATGGCCCTCTTTGACATAAAAATAAGCAAAACTAAAGTCGTTTACAATTTCGTTTAACAAAAGTATTTCGGACCCAGATATGGACAGGAGCATTATAGATTATTACTGTAAGAACCCGAATAACGCCACAACATGATCGAAATTTGCACGAATTACAAATGATTTTGGTACTACGAATATATGGGAGACATTGTGGGTAAGCGGACTCTTAAATGACTAGAAGTACGTCAGTAATATTATACAAGTAGGTAACACTATCAGCAATCTCGATACTTTGTCTTGTTATAGATATCGGTTTTATACCTACATACTTAAATCCTATACCTTTAAACGAGCAATTCTTGTATATATATTTCTATATAATCTGGATCTCGGCAACGGCTTCAACGATTTTCATGAAATTTAGTATACAGGGGGTTTTGGGGGCGATAAATCGATCTAGCTAGGATTCATTTTTAGAAAATGTTGAATTTACCAAAAAAAAAATATGCATTCTGCTGCCATCTATTAGCCAGTAGTTAAACTACCGAGCGATGCATTTCTGCTGCCATCTATTATCCAGTAGTTAAACTACCGAGCGAAGCTCGGTCAACTAGATATTGTTATTGTTAAATTATTACATTTGATACGATGAAAAATAATATTGTTCTGTTGAACCTGCAATCTATCGGTTTTCAGTTCGCTTTGTTGCCCTTGAGCGTGTTTTTATTAATACGTATAATAAATTGTTACGTATAAAAAAAAAGAAACTCTTATTAATACGTATAATAAATTAATACGTATAAAAAAAAAGAAACTCTTTGAGGTCGCGATTTTGCCGTGTTTGACATATGGGTGTCAAACGTGGGCTCTACGGCAGACAGATGAAGATAAACTAACAATTTGTCAAAGAAAGATGGAGAGGAGTATGTTGGGACTAAAGGTTAAGGTTAAGGTTAGAATAAGTAATAAAACGATTAGAATGAAGACGAAACTGACAGATATAAGGAAAATTATTATAAAATTAAAATTCAATTGGGCTGGACATGTATGTAGGCTTGATAACAGAAGATGGACGAAAAAAGTGACGGAATGGGTTCCAAGAAATAAAAAAAGGAAAAGAGGACGGCAAAGGAAAAGATGGCGAGATGTTTTCACCCAGTATGTGGGACCGGACTGGATGCGTAGAGCTCGAGACAGAGAGCTCTGGAAAAAGTTGGGGGAGGCCTACGCCGCTGAGGCGACTAATGCGACGAACTATTCAAAATGACATTATAATGCAATTAATTTATGACATTAGAAAATTATTTGTAGCTTTTGACTTTATACTTTATTTTCAATTTATATTTTTTATTTTTTGAATTAAATGAATAAAATTAACATGACTGTAAACATGACTGTAAACAAATGTATTATAAATATTAAGCAATGTATTTGAAACATAAGCGCATTAGATAAATAAAGGCTTTTTTATTTTATTTATTTTATTTATAATAAATTGTGCCTTTTTAACCGACTTCAAAAAAAGGAGGGGGGTCTCAATTCTTCGGAATCATTTTTTTTAGTAAATAACAATTCTGTCACTTTTTCAAAAATCGCATAAGATCGTCTGCAAAAAAAAGACATTAACTAAACGAAGGCTAAATGCTAGATGAAATTGAGGCTTAAACGAGAACGGATATCCATTCTCTTGCAGAATTGCTAATAGACAACTTGACAGAAAAAGTAATGTTATGTCTTTAAGATTACGTACCGTCATTTGTCCTTTAAGCTTAAGTCAAATGTCAAAGTAAGCCTCACTAACAAGTGACCAAAGACAATGTGGGTCGTTCATTAATCTAATTGACAGAAAGCCTCATTTCTTCTTTAGTCAGACATACAAGAGCGTTATTTATAAGGTCCACCTCACATCTTTTTCCATATAATAAGAAGCCTTAGTTTTTTATCATTTGAGGTAGGTACTTGTTGTCAGATGGAAAATAACAGTTTTCCCAGAATCCGCTCTAAAAGATTTGCCCGTTGTATCGCTTTCAACGTTGTCCATAGAGCATGTTCTATGCATGTGTTTAGTTGCTCAAGAGTTAGGTCTGTTACAAACATCTTATACTTTACGCCATATCAAAGGGCAAAAATATAATGCGTGAAAGTTATTATACACGCACTATTTTTGCCCTGTGATTTCCGATACAAAATGACATCCAAACAAGCTTTCATCCATACCTATATTGGATACACGTTTATATACTCGACGTTTTGGTCATGCTTCAATATAGAAATTATTGTATTTTCCTACAAGTAAGTAGTAACTGACCAAAACTGACAGCCGGATATAGGATCGAGGGAACCCAACTCTTGCATGACTTGCTCTTATATTTCTGTGGGCTTATTCTGTATCGTTTGTAGCAACTCGCACTGGATTATTAACTAAGAAATCGGAAAAAATCCTATCTTTGTATTATTTTTGACCATTGAGTACCTCTGCCTCTGCAGTCTACGCACATATAATTACTACCTATTAGCTCAATGCTCTACACTCGCACACTCCACATGGCGGCAATCTCGCGCCCAAGGTAGATAAATATTTTAACACTTTTTTCTGCTTTCACCAGATTATCGACTTGTGAAATTGTGACATCAACAAACTTCAGCGTTTTATTTTTAGCGCGATTAAATGAAATTTTTTCCTCATAAATCATATGAATTTTATGCGTCGGGTTAAGCGGCGGGGAGAGGCGTGACAAAAATAATTTATACGTCTGGAATTTGTGGATGAGTCTTTACCCCTTGTTTGTTCATGTGGTGATGATAGATTTGGGTACTTTTATTTTCTAAATGTTATAGGTACTTGGAGTTGTTTAAGCAGCAAATATCAAATTTTAGTACGTACGTAATTCAGGATTTTTACTCTTTATTTGTACTTAAACTTATTTTTAAAAAAATCTGAAAGTCGGATAATCAGTCAATCCCCACTTAGCTATTCGTATTTCTTAGGATTCGTGAGGATTGCGTCGTTAAAAAAGAATTGAGTAAAGTTGAAAAAGAAGCTCATGATTCTATTAATTGCTACTTTAAATAAATCTTGAGTTTTAATACAAGCTTCCCAAACAACATTATTATAAGCCATTATTTATTCATTTTATTGTATCGTTTGTTTAAAATAAACTCGCCTGTTTCGTTTAAGCCGATATTAGGCGCGAAGTTATTTAATCTGACGCTAATTGCATTCCTGCAAGCTTGCTCGCTGTTCAACGGCAACTAGAAAATTTTCTATTAAAATCTGAGAAAACAAATTGTATAACAGATTTTAGTTTCACTAGATTTGGATTTCATTCGCAGATTATCCCTGTGGATCTTTTTTTTTAAACTTTATAAAAATTTGTTGTCGCCCATGACTAGCGTGCTTTGTTTACGGTTGCGCAGATGGCAGCATTGGGCCGGAAGCGCCACTTACGCGCGCGGCGGCGCCACTTACGCGCTCGGTGCCGCCACTGTCGCGCGCAGTGGCGCCGCTTCCGTTTATTTACTTGTACAAAGGATAGTACGAATGTATAAAAAGGGCGAAACGGGGAGAACCGAGTCAGTCTGTTTCGAGTTTTGTTCGAGTCTTGTGTCAGTTTTGTTATAGTCTTGATCGAGTCTTGTTTTAGTAATGGAGTCTTGTTTTAGTAATGGCAGTCTTGATTTAGTAACGCGAGCAGTAACGGTTAAGTAAAAGTGCAAAGTGAAGAGTCAACGTAGTATCTCGTAATAAATTAAAAACAAAAAATCCTATAGGTATGTCCATGGTGAAAGTTGATTCCATTTAGTTGTGGTACCATTTCTCTATTATTATTATTTTACACTTAGATGCTCTGCGCGGCTAGACAAAGTAACAGACGTTTAGCGTTGACGACAGTAGATAAAAATGTATGGACACACGTAGAAAAACCACTGACTGAATAGAGGAAAACACGCTGTTTTTGAAAATCGAGTACGACAATTTGGCGTTCCCGCAGACGTTGTAGATAACTTTAGCCTTTAGCGTACTTCGCGTGACAAGCGACAGCAGTTGCAGCAGGGAGTAATCAACGCAGCGCACAGAGTAAAAAAATCAAAATCAAAAAATCTTTATTTCACATAGGCCTAACATACAGGCTCTTGCGAAGCGTCGGTAAGATATTTGTTGCATAAGAATGGTGATAACCACAAGTCGACTTAAAACTAAGTTTACGAGGGTTCCAAACGCGCCCTGGCGCTGAGAAGAAGCCCACAACAAGCCGGGTTTTTTTTTATGTTATCACCATTTAACAAACAAAGTATAAATACTAAAATATAGGCTAGCAACGACAACAGAGCAATATACCCCTTATCAGTCAATTCCAAGGGTTTGTGTCGCTAATATATAGTCCTTAATATTCTGCTTTCATTTGTTTTGTATTGGTGGTCACGTGGTTTTTCTACTGTCGTCATCACTTTGTCTAGGCCCGCTGGTGTGTGTTGCTCACAATCGTAAGGCGCGAAAGCTATTACGACAGGTACGTGAGTTGGCACTTCTTCAGAGCAAAGTTGGCATTAAAAAGGTCTCTGCCTATAGCAGAGAATAACTAAATGCGGTACATTATAAAAAAACATCCTCAATTTTCTGGTAGAGGCATGAAGAAGTTCACAAACATACAAACATCAGCATTTAAAAGGAATTTTATATTAAATATTGTGATCAAAATAACTTCTTGACTGCGTTGTGGATAAAAATCTTAATCTAGACTGTTTAATTTCCTGTCTCTGCCCTGTAGCGCCTGTTTCAATGAATCACAAACGTGCCATGTTTTTAGGCAGTTCAATAAAATACAGAAACGTTATTGAATGATTTTTAAAAATAAAGTACCTAAGCTTTATTTAGCAATCAGAAACAGAATGCCATCTGTGACATCATGATTACGCTTATTTTATGTATTTTATTTTTTATTTTCTCAGTTTTATTTCAATCTTTTTACTGTGGCTTCGCGTTTCAGCATTTCGAATTTCGATTACTAAATCCCGAAGGGACCAAGGATTTTTTGAAAAAAAAAATTACACATATCTTTTAAATATACGTTTAGCAAAACTGAAATAGCAGATTATTCCAGGTTTTAGCTTACATTTCAAATAACAACTAAATCCGTTCAGTAGTTGACAGTTGTGTACCTATGTCCAACTACTTACCTTAGTATCCAATAACCGTTTCTTTTTCAATCTGCCTATGTCTAAAATCAGCGAGATCATATTTTGTACCTGAGGTGTTTTCTCTCTTATTTAGACTTATTTCTTATTTCTGTAGTGGTGCCCAAAATCTAGATCTAGTCGGTAATCAATTTCGGGACCATTCACACTTCCAAAAACACACAAGTCGTAATTAAATTAAAAAATAGTCACAATAAATTAAATGAAAATTACTTTGACCACTTGATCAAACTAGATTTCAAACTAAATTTAACACACGCTTCAATTGTGGTTTTAAGCATAGAATAGAGAATGCCAGAATCACCAGAATAAATCAAATTTGATTCAAATCGCACATTGATTTTCACGCATAAATTCACACACAATATATTATACAATAATGAACATGAAAATGGCTTAAAAGCTATAAGTATAATATATATATATATTTATGTCTGCTGCTCAAGCTATTTTCAATTTTAAAATTAATTTGTACTTCTACACTTAATTTCAGGAGTTCTTTGATTTTGCGTTGCTCTAGTGACAATCTTAATATATATAAATCTCGTGTCACAATGTTTGTCCTCAATGGACTCCTAAACTACTGAACCGATTTAGTTCAAACTTCGTGAATATCTGTCATTTGGTCCAACTTAAAAGATAGAATAGTTTTTATCCCCCGTGGACGAAGTCGCGGGCATCAGCTAGTAATATTATAATTCAAAACTTATAACAAATAAGTTTAACTTTTTGGTTCTTCGGACTTGAATGTTTATTAGAAATAATTAGGGCGTGTATAACCTTACGCATAATATGTACAAGATCAACAAAAATAAAGCAGAAGTTTCCATACACTTTGTCAGTGAATTTCAAGAAGACAGAATTATAATTTATAACACTATCAAAAGTATCCTCTATCGCAAAAACGAGGACAAAACTGTCGATGTCAATAGACACCCGTGTAAACAACTCTGTTGTGATTGGCTTTCGATCAATGATCGTTTGAGTTTGGGTTTATACAGATTTCTAGACCAAGCTCACCGCTATTTCTATTCTTGATATTGTAATTTCTGTAATAAATCTATCTTCGGCCTATTCACAAGGATCATTGACTTAGAGCATCGATAAATCAAGTTAAACAAGCAATAAATATACCTATATAAATAATAATAATGGTAAACAAGGAATCCTTGAAATTTTGCCATGTCCGTCCGTCTGTCTATCTGTCTGTCCTTCCGTGACTAGAACTTTTGGCATTAGAAAGCTGTATTTTAGCATGCGTTATTAGAAGCATATGCAATTATAAGAAGGATAAAATGTAAAAATATTTTTTTAGGGTACCTTTTCTGCATTTAAAGAGGGAAGGAAAATCTCGTTTGTCCATTGGGTGTGGGAACACAATTTTTCGATTCTATTTTATGGTTTTTCTTGGATATATTAGCAGACTGTACTAGCAAACGCTTCGAGTAAGCGAAGTTAAAAGGAAAACTATCATAGCTTTACTCGACAAACTTATAAAATGTGTTTGGATAAGTAAACATCCATAGAAAATTACTTGCATGATATAGAATGATGCATTACATTTTTGTAATTCATATCTATTGATGTCACGGGCAACTACCGAACCCTACGCTGCACGTGGTTTGACCCGCACTTAGCCAGTTTTAGTTACCCGTGCCTTCATCTGCATAGAAATTCTACTGATTATTTATTCGCAAAGATAACTTAGTTAAACTATGTTGTCTTTGCGGAACAGTAACTGAATTCAGATTGGTCTAATAGTCTGTTTGTTTAGGTTCAAAATCTATGTTCTAAACTGTTTTGCAAAGGGTAAGTTTGAACAAGATTTCGTCCTACAGGAATATTACCGCAAACACCACACCTGAGGTCCTTTGTCGTTATCCCTTTTCTCTGAGTAATTAGAGCTTAGACCCACTGCCTTTTTAGGGTTTCGTAGGCAAATGCCAAAAAACTAAACCCTTATAGATTCGTCATGTCTGCCTGTCTGTCTGTCCGTCAACTACCGTACCGTATATCACAGCAACTTTTTCCGAAAATATAAAAACTCTATTGTTGAAACTTGGTAAGTAGATGTATTCTGTGAACCACATAACTTCATACAAAAATAGAAACTTACTTATTATATTACTTCACACAAAAATAAATTATTTTCACACAAAAATAGAAGAAAAACAATAAATTTTCTCCATACTAATAACTTGGATAGGACTTCAAAAATGATAATGAGGTTTCTAATATACGAGTATTTTTTTTCTAAAGTGAGTAGTGTGCGAGAGAGATCTTCTTGTGGTGGAAATATTTCATATGGCTAAGGATGCTCAGCCACTTTAGAAATCGTAAAATCCCGATCATGTATTTTTATTATGTCAAATCGATATGAATTCGAATATCATCAAACGTAAGTTTGTAAACAGAGAATTATACTCACGTTCATGTCTGGTCAACATGTGAATCTTGTAGACTCAGATAATAGCCCATTTGGATTGTTTCCAAAAATATATGTATTTACCTTAAGCATAGTATTCTTGTGATATTATTTTTTGGTTTTCCTGTAATTGCCTTAAATACGAGCTGCATGAAAAAACGAAACGTATTGCTGGAAATTACGAGCACTTAACATATTATTAACGAAATATAAAGACAATAGCGCAAATTGTGTACCTATCACATAAATTCCTATCAAAGCTGAAAAGTAATAAAGGCACTCAGTATCATAATCATAATATCAGCTTGCGGACGTCCACTGTTGGACATAGATTGGCCTTCCCAAGCGCGCGCCATCATACTCTGTCCAAAGCTTTCCTCATCCAGACGCTTCCCGCTTTATGTCGTAGGTCCAATGGGCTGGAGGTCGTCCCACATTATGCTTGTACGACTCCACTCCAGGATTTTCCGGCTCCAACGCCCATCGCCCCTACGATATGCGTGACCTGTCCCACTGCTACTGCCGCTTACCAATGGTTTTGGCTATGTCGTTGTCGTTCTCTTGCTGATCCTCTCATTTCTGACTCTATCCCTCAGGGAAACTTCTTATATAACCCTCTCAATAGTACACTGAGCGACGTCTTCTTAAAAGGGAAAATGTTTTTAACGTTTTTTTATTTGTAAATATACTACCTCTGTTTCAGAGTAATATTTATGTCCGCCCACATTTGTTTTGAGTGTATTGAAGCCAGGGGCATGCCGCATGATCCATCGAGACTGAAACTTTACGAGCACCTTGCCACTTCATATAATAACATTATTGGCCTATATTTACGCCTGTATACTCTGCAGTAGAAGGTGTAATATAGAGTTAGCATAATACGAGATACGAGTATATCTGGGAATGCTTTTAACGTTCGCAAGTAGCGCCTTGCGGTGCGATATGCAGATTCAGTGGTGTGCATTTACATACATTGTTATTTGCACCTTGGCATGATCTAATATTATTTTCGTCACAGCTATTCGAAAAACGCAAATTGTCTTCAGAGAATAGCGGGAGCAAAATTCAATTTCGGTCTTTTGGGAGTTGGCGCTTCTGATTGATCCGCGTTCATGTCATCCATTTTTATTTTTTTTACACTTGTCTTCTAATAATGTCTATACATATAAATTTGGAGTAGACTTTTGGAGTAGAATTTGCAGGAGACTTACTCAGGCGTCGTATACTGAATTCCTCACTACGCATAGGATTCTATTTTAGAATCATTTTCTTCGCTCTAAATTCAAAATTATGCCCCCGGAGAGCAAAATTCCACTTTGGCTATTCTGTAAAATTATTCACTTAAAAGTAACAAATATTATGAGAAACGTAAACAATAATAATAAAATTTGCTGACCAGGCAAACTTTGTTCTGCCAAATAAATTATTTCTCACGTACTTCTTAGAACTAATAACTGAAAATGCACAGAAATCATACAATTTCGTCAATTCGTTTCGTCATGTCCGGAGTTTTAAACACACACATACACACGAGAATTAAACTATTTTTTTTTATTATTCGTCGTTGAATACATTACTCCGCGGTATGTGAAACAACAAATTAATCAGAAACAGTACTCAGTATCTATTAAACATAATTAATCTGTATTGGTTTAAAATTTAAATTAAAAAAATTTGCGATTGCCGGACCATACACCGTGCACAGACAACGATAAAATCGGTCGAGTATTCTTTTTACAGACTGAATTAAAACAATGGGTGAGCTTAGAAATACAATTTTTCAGAAAGGAAAACTCGTTAACGGTGTTGACTTTAATCACTCTGTTCAACCACCGGCACAAAAATTAATTTCACGGCCACGCCTATATTCAGAGCCTGAACGATGCCTTTGTAAAGAAGATACATAAATATCTTTTAATTTTTGATCAGAAACATTTAAAAATATAAGGAAATTATATTGAACACGGATCGTAAAATACATAGTTTTATGAATAAGAACGGAATTCGAGCCCGCAACCCTTAGTTAGTTATTGCGGCGGACACCCGTAGCGTCAACCACACCGGAGTGACCACCGACTACTGCAATTTTTTTTTATCTGTCCTGAGATAAGCTTAGTACTAATTAGTACCTAAGTGTTGCACACCAGAGGCAGTGGTGTGTTCTTAAGAGACGCGGGAACCTTCCAATATGAGCAAAGGTAGCCCCTTCGCACACGGTTCTGAAGCGCAAAAGTAGCGTAATACTAGCGTACGACAGCAGTACGAGCACGGATATTTTCAAACATGTCCGCAGCAGACGAAGCGGTGTTGCAGCGAATCGTAGGAGGTATAATTGTCATGTTGTATGCGTAGCGTCATAACGATACGCTTACGCTTACGTGCCTTGTGCAAAGGGGCGTAGGCTACAAAGAGGGTTTAATAATGTCGTCAAAAATCCCACATAACACGCGCCCTCTACAAGAGGCCGGGTATTAAGATGTGTGATAAGACCTACTTAATCTGATAGTAGGTACCTTCCACTTCTCTTTAGGGGCTACATCTGTATAAATTACCTACCGCCATAAAACACCAAAACCATAGCCGCAAACGAAAATAGTTGCATCCCGTTAGCAGACGCGAAATCAGTTTCCCGTTACTGTGGTTGTTTACTTTGCACTTTAATATCTCCGGTTGCTGCAGAGTAGGTTCCGTAGCTACTGATGCATACATGACAGACTAGACAGCGGATACAGAGTAGACATCTGTAAAAAGTTTTCACGTAATGACACCCCTACTTCGTTCGAGTGATCTCATGGGATTTTAGACACACACTTTCTTATCCCTTGTCTATATTACGAAAGATATCTCTGAAAATTTTCAGCTATCTAGGTGTTACAGGCCGGGCGAAAATAGTCAGTGACTGAATGGATGAATCAGGTTTTTTTTATCTATTTTTAAAGAAGTATAAAAAGGCACTTTTTCAAGAAGAGTAAACAGATTTGATCAAGATGTCATCTTAGCAATCAAGACATGACTTCTTGGAATAATGAAAAGATAAATTTAAATAGTTATCTGTGTTATAAGGGACCAGAGTAGTGAAGCAAAGGATTCTAAAATAAAATCCTGAATGTAGCGAGGAATTTTATACATGAACTCTGAGAAGAATGGCCCCAAGTGACAACCAGAAGAGAGAAAGCGCAAAGTCTCAAAACCCAAACTTGATTACTTTCGAATAGAAAAAAAAAACTTATTTTTTTAGATGAAACCCTTGTGCATTACCGCACTTGACCGGTTATTTATTACTCTCGACTATGAATGATTGTGGTATCAGGCGTCCGTATTTAGCGTAGCAATAAAACCAGACTCGTTCACAGTATAAACACAGATGCAGTTAATAGAAACGGTCGTAAGTCCCAATGATTTATGTCGAAACACCGAGATTTGGGCGTGAGAATCCCCGGTATTTACTTTTTGCAAATAGAGTTTCAAGTATTTTGTAAATAAACTGCTTCTATTGGTTAGTCGGCATGGTTGACTCCGGATCGAAGAGCCTCTGGTTCGATACCTGCTTAGGAACGAAGGACCATTGGTTTATGATTTAGGTTTTTGATTTTATTGGATTTCGGGATATACGGCGCTGAAAGTAGTTGTGAAAGATTGTTTGAATAAGGCTTTATCTGCATAATCTTACTGTGTGTGGGCTAGCGCTTGACTGTGACACGGTGGAAAGTGATGATACAGTTGAAGGCGGAGTGCGCTTGCTTAAGAAATGCCTATGTAATCTTGATTTGACGGTGCTCAAGTAGTAGGTGGTGGGAAGGACAGTGGCTGGAAGGGTATTCCAGAAACAAGGAATCCGCTTTGTACGTCAACTACTTGTATTTAGTAGTAAGTAACTAAGTATTTACTAGATAAGTATTTTATTTTATTTAAGTTGTGTAAGCTTTTACGATGTTTCATAGTTCTATGGTAAAAAGGTGACGGGGAAACTAAAATAAATAGTCCCTGAGCCGCTGATAAAAAAAACTCAGGATATGGGCAACCGAACGATTGCCGTAAACCTTTTTCGTACAAGCAAACAGTAAATAATCTGTCAAAATTCTGATGCTGAGTGAACTACAGAGTTCCCTTACTGTTGGTGCCAAAAAAAGCTTTTCTGGCACCGTTAAACTGGCGATATTTTTCGCACAGTCCGCCCTGTCTATTCCCTGATCACACTCACTGAATTACATTCTATTAAAATATACTGAATCATTTAATATCAGACAAGTGTTAGTGTCAGTAAGTGTTACGTGTGTTAATATGAATAGGGAGTGTTCTATTGGTTACAAAAGCTCGTAAGTTACCTGACCATTTCTGGGAGAGTCGTAGGCGTGGTAGACCAAAGAATTATTGTTCTTGCGCTTGAATTAACTAAATACTAATTGGACGCAAATATATGGTAATAAGAGTCGTCTATACGATCCTGAGTGATATAAATTACGAATGATATTGTTATCGTCGATTTCTGACTAAACCGAGACCTTAACATTTCAGACTACATATTGACCTAACTTGTAGGTGCGTACCTGATACTCGTATTTATAAGTGAAGAGCAAAAAACATGCTTTGTCCTCTATGAAAAGGTATGGATAGGAACTTATTAATATTAGGGAACGCTATAATACTTGACAGGGAAAGGCAAACTAAAAGTCCTAAAGGTCTTGCCACATAGCGAGCGGGCGTGGCATGGGCGGGTCGCTGCTGGCGGGATGCGATTTGAGCAGTTGTAATGTACATCTTAATATTATGGAAATTGCCACACAGCACTGCCTCGGCCAGCAGGACGTCACGCGCCGGGCTGTGTGTATGTTTGTCCATTGCAGTCATCACCGTAACGTCATCGAGAATGAGAAGACAGCGTAAAAGTCATAGTCCATACGTCATTATGACTGTGTGTCCGCTGCGTGCTCATCAAGTTATCTCGATTTCAGCGAGAAATAAATCTCAGCAAATAAGCTCAGTCTCGTTTTCGGTGGCACCCTGGTGACGACTTCGGTGGACTAACGGGCTAGGGCATCTTAAATAAATCGCGTCTTGCCGCGGCATGGCGGTGGCCCGCCCCTGCTCCGTCCACTGTTTGGCGAGACCTTTATAGCTGTATTTCAACCGATCAAAGTCTATAATGATTTCAGCGTTCTGATTAATGAATTCGAATGTAGCTTGAAGCCAAAGTAAATAGTCGCAATTCACTTAAATCGCGTCGAGCAATGAATTACGCCGTAAATCACGACGAATTACGATTGTTTTCATTGTATTATTCGTATACTGTTGTAGTTGCTACGTTGGTCTATATGCTCGACTGCAGGTCACGAGGATCTGAGTTCGAATTTTGGGTCGGATAAATAAAATTTAGTAGGTATTGTGTTTTCTATTAGGAAATTCTTAGTACTAGTCCAGAGTTTGGGAATTAGCGGTGTTTTACCACCGTGTCTAGGAGAGTACGTTAAGCCGTCGGCCTAGCGACTGATATCTCTCCGGTTGTGTCGGAGCTGTCGGATTTAGAGGGAAAAGGGAGTGAGAAAGAAATAGATAGTGCACCTGTGTTTATGCATACACGTGGTTGTACAATGTACATAGGTATGGCCCGTTTCTGTGGAAAATCAGTAACTTAGGCCTATGTGAAAGAATAGAAATTTTCATTTAGATTTTAACATCCAAGTAGGTATAATACCTCTAGTCCAATATGGCAAAATAGCTCCACAGAAACAAGGATGTTTACTACACTTTTGAAAATAGCGATGTCCATAAACGAAGGTTGAAAAAGCTTTTAGCGTTTAATTTAGGTACTCATAATAATGATTTCATGTTAAACACGTGTGAGATGCAAAAAAATAAGTTTCGAAGGTGTTAGGATTTTTTATTCATATTGTTGTTTGTTAATAAAAGGTTTTTTAGGTGTTTTATTAATTCTTGCAGCTAAAATAATTATGCTTGAGAATTTTTCGCTATATTTTCCATAGGATGTGTAAAATGCCAAATCCCATTGATTCTGAGAGGAAGCCCAGTAGTGATATTCCTAATAGTTAGCTAAAAATACACTATATTTTAGTGTGTATTAATGAGTCGTTAAATTATCATCAATTAATTAATTGTATAGTTGCATGTATGATGGAGGTATTTGAGGGTTAGTAATTAGATAAGAGGCCATTCGGTAGTAATTATTGAATAAACGTCATTATTGAACAGACCATTATATGATTATATGCAATTAAATTATAACATGTAAGTTTGTAGTTTTATACATACCCACAAAAGATGACGCTAGGTGGGTATACTTCGACTTTAAATTCTATGCAGTAAAATGACCTTTTTAAATGTTATTTGGTAAATTAAAATAAAAAAATATTTCATCAAAGTATTTCACAAAAATACAATTTTGCTTTCCAAATCACTTCTCTTACTTTACAGTATTTTAATTTATTTTGGTGAAATATAGGAGGTTTAGTTGAATACGAAACGTCATTAATTTACTGCATCGAATTAAAACTCGGAGTAAAAGTAGTTGTAAGTGGCAAAAAAATATATATTTTTGTAAACAATCTTCAAATTAACCGAACCTACAACTACATGATCATAATAATCATAAATCGAAAAGTTCGGGCTGGTGGTGGTCAGAATTTAATTAAAAAATTGCTTCCCGTACCGGGAATCGAACCCGAGCCTCCTGGGTGAAAGCCAGGTATCCTAGCCACTAGACCATACGGGATTATAGCACTAATTACGAAATTGTATATAATTGTATGGACGTAGCAGAAAAATCTATTTAAAGCCAGCCAAGTACAACATGGGTGCCTTCAAGAGAAGAGTGAAATAGGCATTTTCTAGGCAAGCGCGCTCCATCCTTGACCTCATCATTTCTGTCCATCAGATACTTATGATTGTAGTCAAGCGCAAGCCTATCTATAATAAAAAAAAAATTACGTAATGTATGATGTACCTAGGTATGACGAATCAATTACAATCAATTTATATTTAACGTATTTTCAGGGGAAAAATACAATTTTTTTGGTGTTAATAAGTTAAAAGGTTGTAATTCTCTCAGGCTGCTTGTTAATCCTAATAGAAAAATAAGTTTATATTTTAATTCGGTTTCTAGTCATAAAGGACCGGTTTTAGAACGTTCGTCTCTCTTTTGCAAGCTTAACTCCGATACGAGCTACGCTTCGCGAGTCTACAGATTTTAGGGATTAAAACAAGAGGTTCTAATTGAATTTTCGTGTAATATCCATTGTAGGTTTCAGGAGATAATACGTTGGATTAGTTTCCATCACAAACCCACGTAAATTTTCTGGGTTTTGAACCCAAGATATTCCTCCTATACGAGATTAATGTTTGGATCACTAAGCCATCACTGATTGTATAGCGTTATGCTCGTAAGTTGCAACATTACAAGCAAATAGGTACTAGTAAAATGTAAATAGTTTTGTGGCACATTAAAACCTATATAGCATAGAATACTATAGAGCACTAGCAAACCCGGCGAACTCCGTTTCGCCAACAGATGGCTTCCCTTTATGTAAATTTTTTTTTTCCTGAATTTTCTTTTCTATAAACCTCACGGAGCCCGAGATCTTTTCAACGAAAGCAAAACCGTGGAAATCGGTTCGTGCGTTCTGGAGTTATAGCGTCAGGAAGGAAAACCCGACTTATTTTTATATAGTAGATAAGCTCGTGTTAAACAGCACAAGATTATCTAAAATTAGCAAATCATTTGCATGCAACTGTATAAGATTTTATAATAAGTTACCACATCATGTATCTGAAATGTCACTTAATAAATTCAAAGGGTTTGTCAAGCCTAAACTCATTCAAAAGGCATATTACAATAAGCGACACAAACCCTTGGAATTGATAAGTGGTAGATTGCTCTGTTGTCGTTGCTAGCCTATTCTTAGTATTTCTACTTATTTTGTTAAATGGTGATAACATAAAAAAATACCCGGCTGAGTTTGTTGTGGGCTTTTTCTCAGCGGCAGGGCGCCTTTGGAACCCTCGTAAACTTAGTTTTAAGTCGACTTTATCACCATTCTTATGCAAGAAATGACATACCGACGTTCGCAAGAGCCTGTATGTTAGGCCTATGTGAAATAAAGATATTTTGACTTTTGACTATATACAAAAAATCAAATCATCGAATAAAATCATATGACTTCAAAGCTTCCAATTTTATGTTTATCCGCGGACTGTATTTTACTGGCCCTGGTAACTATAAAAATAAAATAAAATTACCTAACAATAAAAATTTCGATCAAAAAGCAGTAAAAGTTAATCCAACACCAAATTTACGAGTTCCAAAGGGAGTGCTTTCAAACTAGGTTTATGTCCAGGATGACTATATCAGCCTTTAAATTGTTGAGGTCGAGCAACCGCGAAATAGTAATTACTTTGTAAATAAATATTTTCCATGGTATATACATACAATCTCATTTTTTCTATTTGATGGAAGGTTTCCGTGGATTTGACGAAGATAAAATATTATCCTAGAACAACAAAAAATATTACAACCAAAATATGTTAAAACTCTAGTATATAACGAAACTAGCTATGAACAATTTGACAAAGAATTTGAAGTTTCAGATTATATTTTGCTTTTATTCTAGTTTCAAGACACAGATCTTTAACTTATTTCTTAAATCACACTTCTCGTAAATCGCTTTAAAACCTCGCAGATTATCAGATTACCTTGCCGTACTTTAGATACGAATCACGGTGGACTTTCAGATCTGGAAACCCATTTCACAAACTTTACGATCTCTTTACTCTTACACCTTTTACTACCGGATTTAGGTATGAGGAGTTTCATTACACTTTACTTTTGGCTTTTGAGTAAACAAACTTGCTCTATCCTTATACTACCTACATATCCTTATCCTATAATAATCGTTTTTTACAGATTGGCTCACGGAATTTTTGACTGAATGCAGCGATCACAATTTTTTAGCCAATCAGTAAAAGGTGTCTCCAGTATGCTCCAATAAGGAACCTTAGGGGAATGGTCATCAGACCAATTTACACAAACCTACTTCATACAAGACAATAGTAGAGCTGTCTGACAAAATTTCCCACTAACATACGACAGTAATATGGCGAAACTGTCTCCATGGAAACGTGAGTGCAAACTATTGACGCTATCGGTGTCATAACAAACATCTTTGGCACCGGTAAACTGGTAACACTTTTTCTCGCGGACCGCCGCATCTGGGTAAATTGGTCTATTCCTGTATGCGATTTTTCTTATTAAAATTCTAATTAGGTATACGAGTTAGTTATGATTTTATGTAGACGCAGATGCACTTCAATATGTTGCTATACAAGAAAGGATATCTTATGTCGGTGGCTATTTGCTTCATGTTAATGTACATTATTACCATTGCACAAAAACGCTTAATCGGTTGGCAGCGCATCGTTACTGGTACGGCCTACGGGGTCTTTAATACCCCAGCCGTGGTCGACGCCAAACCTACAAACATACTAGGACCGAACTAATCAGGAAAGCACGAAATCCCAAAACGTCCAACCTTCATATTATAAAGTATTCGGCAGTTTGTATTATCTATATTTTGAGGTGTAATTTGTTCGTTTGTTCGTTTCAACCGATGGACATCCACAGCTGGATGTAATCATCATAGAGGTCTTCAACTATCAAACAGCCATCAAAACTTGCCAATAATAATTAACATTAGGTACTTAAACTTATTAGGTTTGGTAACTATTTAATCTTGGGTTGCTACCGGACTTCTAAAGGCCAAGATTTGAGAAACAGTATCTAGCTACTTCATACGAAATGCCAGTTTTACTTCGTATGAAGTACTTACTAATATTAAAGTTACGAGTACGTATAGCAAATTATTGCTTAAATTTTACTTCCTTAAAATTGACAAACGTTACCAACAGATACAATTTAGATCGTTTTGTCCAAACTACCTAACCATACTCCTGATTTAAGTTATGTGGGGCTATAAAATAATGAAGTTCTGAATTCGCATTAACTTGGCTACGGACTATTGTTTTATGTTAATAATAACTTAAATATTTAGTTCCTCGTCTATCTTCATAAATTTCTCCACAAGTTCACGAATTCATCTCTCAAAATCAAGAATATGATATTATATGGATAAAGAAGTTCTTAGCGTAAAAGATTTGAAGAATTTGGAATTTAATTTGTTAAAACCAAAATCTTTATTTTATCTTTTTCCGGTATACCTATTAGAAGATATTTTAATAAATGTAAGAATCTGCATCTTGATCAGTACCTATATAAATATTTGAATTCCCAATATTGATAAAAATATCTTTCTTTTAAATCTATAAATAACTTATAATAATGTCTCTTACAAATTCGACCCTATAAATCATTGCAGGGACTAAATACAAATACGAAGAGGCGTGGTGGGTACAGATAATTTATTGTCTAGAATTTGTAACGTAGCCTACCCGAATAACTACCCATGTTTGCGCTTGGTTTTGATATCAAGAAAATATTTTCTGTTAAAAAATTAACGCTCACAAACTGAGCAATGGCCTCCAAATCTTATGTTTGCGAAAAGAAATGGCCTTAAGGTGTAAGTTATGAATGATAATATTTTATCGACGGCATTTGGAAGGGTTTTCTGAGATGGATAAAAATCTCGCCCTTTATCATCACCCTCTAAATCTACCTAAAATTTAATTTAATTTCGGCGTTATGGCTTGCAGTTTTACTGATTGGTTACAATGAAATTTTTGTGAAATTTAGGTACAATTCAAAATCAATCAGTTTCTTTGATGGGAATTTTGGTAGAAAAAAATATTATTATTTCAGTTTTAGGTCATCAAAGCCAGATTTGTGTGTAGTGTGCGGTTATGTATGTGCTAGTGTGCGGGGAGTAAACAAAAACGTGTGTCTTTATCGAAATCTCAGCCATAGATATTTTAAAACGGTTCTTAGTATTCAAGTATATTGTAGGTACTAGCCCTGTAGGCAGATAGTTCCCAAACAGAGCAGCAATCATTTCTGTACGTTTCAGTAAATTTCCATGTAACCGCATAATAGTTTGCGTGTTATCTGGCACTAATTCAAACACTGTTTGTTCATTGATGTACATGTCTCAGACATCGCGATACACCGCGCTATTTCTGATGTTATTTGTTGTTCAATTGAGATGATGATTTATGTGAGTCGACATTAAAAAACAAACTTATTACGCGAGAGTGTATATCAGTAAATTATAACTATACGCAGTCGAAAATTAAAAACATTGATTGCACAAAAAGTTTCAAATAACAAAAAATTAAAAAGATTACAGATTAACCCCGGTTCTACGATTTTTCAAACCGGGGCCAAAAATTTTTAGGGGGACCATCTTCGGCGTTCCATCCTCTCCTCGCCTATCTGGCCTCACCTTTTTTTAAGGAGACCGTGAGCTTGCAAAAATACTAATAGCAGTGATGAGCTACATCTACGCGCTGATTGGTTAATGTTTGCGTCAGTTATGCAGCCAAGGCGACAATAGGGTATTTGACTCCAATTTTTTTATTACTTTATTATAAAGTAGAATTAAAATAATGACGTGCACTGAAAGAACTAATTAAATCGATCAAATAACAAAAAAGTTATAAGCATTTAAAGATTTGTGATTAGACAGAGATAACAACATGACATTGTGACGTCACACTTACCAATGCCATAGTAGCTTCGTGCGGCTTCATACAAATTTTCGTTTTGCGAGAAAGGGATAGAAGATCCCCCCACTCCAAAGTTTAAACGCCTGTAACTTTGTAAATCTTCGTTGGATTTTAATATTTCTTTCACTGCACGTTATTATTTTTATCTTAGTTTATAATAAAGTAATATTTTTTATCAAATTCAAAAGTAGTGTAAGACCCCATTGGTTGCATGAGCCTGCGTTGCTAATTACTATGGTTACCGTCCACAGACCAGGGAATAACTAACTTTATAGGTCTTCTTTTCTCTGTGTTACCGTCGATGGTTGGCCGATTTACAATTTTAAATTTTCGAGAGTCACACCCCAGGCTTTGGCATATTCGGCGCTTTGGGGAGCCAATTTATTTTTATTTTTCGTTCGTTTCAGCCGACGGACGTCCACTGCTGGACATAGGCCTCTTGTAATGCTTTCCAGCCCGCACGGTCCTGCGCCACTTGTATCCAGCGCCTTCCCGCGACTCTATTAATGTCGCCAGTCCATCTGGTCGGACGTCTGCCAACACTGCGCTTTTATTTGCATTTTTATTTTTAATCATATTATATTATGAATTACGGTGGGTACCCCTTATTTTTCTTCTGGATCCGGGGCTGTATATTAAGCCGGAACCAGACTTCGTTATTTGTTATTCGTAATGCGCCTTATTTGGCTGCATACAACCAAGTGTGGGCGGTTCATTCGTCTATATTTGCTTTATTTGCACGAATAACGCATAAGCGCGAATAGCAAATAATATGCTTATCCGTCCTCTTGTCGGTTTTTAGTACACTTCAAAGGACACGTATTGGCAATATTTGGCACATAGCACCAAGTGTGGATAGCATGTTTGTTGTTTGCTCACATAAACACATATTTGGACAAATACAGCGTAGCCGCATAACGAATAACAAATAACGCAGTCTGGTTCCGCCATTAGGTCCAGTGTAATTAGTTCTACATAAAATTCTCGTATTACAGTGTTTGTAACGAAACTCCTGCGAAACTGCATGATCAGTTTTATGTATTTTTGTGCAAGGTTAGGTTAGGACGTAAACTAGCTATTAATCTGGCAAGACAACTTTTGATGGGTCAGCTACTTAAACATAACATACGATAACTAGTACCTAAATAGTTAATACTCATTACAGTATAAATAAATGTACAACGTTAGTACCTACGTAATATTGAATTGTATTACACCCTTACTGAAAGATGATTACCCCTCATTTAATTCGATTGACTTTATAGCTTCACATGTCGAAACCAATCCTCTTATGGTGACTCAATTAATCAGTGAATATATTAAAATTCAATACTCGGCGTGACATAGACGATATCTAGAGTAATTAATTAAACTCGGGTTGAAGCTCAGAACAAAGGATGTCATAGACATTAAACACAGATTCAATAAATAAACTTTGGCTGATTGTATTTACGTCATTCTCATTCTTACATGCACAGCATTGAGGAAGAATATAACAGAAAAACAACGTTTTACCTAATTACACACCACACATTAAAACAAAATTACAATTGCACCCATTCCAAGAAAAATTAGGAAATCTTGTTTCTGCTTCACAGCGATTTTAGATTAAAGACTTTAAACTGCAGGTCACTAAAGATCGCTTAAAACGACCGTTTACGCCGTTAAATCTTTCTGCTTGTATTAGCTTTTTGTAAAGTTTCTAATAGATAACTAGATGACAATGCAATATTTTCATCTCTACAAGCAAGAAAAAACTACAATAATTTGTAAGTAATTCTAACTCGGTATAGATTTTCAAATTCATTGAACTCCATATCTCAGAGAAGTTAAGCATTTTACCGGAATTTAATGGCAGGGTTGAAAGTCGATAGATCAATCTCAGTTGCAAAGTAGGCATTAAACCTGTCGGAGTGAATACTAAATCAGTAAAACCCATGACCCTGATGAGGCACTTGACCTCAGGTCAGATTTACATTTTTATGTTCGACAGAAAGGTAAAAGTACCTAACCTTGCGTGTAGAGTATCTCTATAGGCTTGAATTCTTGCAAATTTATCGTTTTTTATATTACATTACAAGACTGTAATGTAGCTAACTTGTTGTAGTTAACATGTTAATGTAGTTAACAGTTGCTTGATACCGTATTATTAACTAGCCATCCTTTTGTATTTCTTCGGGCAAACCCGTGGGAATATCAAAGGATCCTCCAATATAGTAGGGGATCCCAAGTAAGGTCGACCTTCACCGAGCTGTTTATTGGATAAATCGCAAGTGGGTTGCCTAAAAAATTTCAGTCCAGGATATGATTAATTACTAAAAAAAAATCCATTGTAACATGAACTCCTATTTGTTAGAGTTCCGTTGACATCTTAGTTCAAATTAGATTGGATGAGCGATTCAGGTCGCAAATTGCAGTTTTGCTTATTTACCTACAATATCCGTTAACTTTCTTTTGCCAAAAAAATATAGAGCAGAAATACTTTCCTCAGCCAGGAAAGTATTTCTGGCTAAAAGCACTATTTATAATAATCATACCATGGACTGAAATTTTTTAGGCAACCCACTTGCGATATATTTATTGACATATTAAATTGGATATAAAATAGTTTTCATCCAATAAACAGCTCGGTGAAGGTCGTTGTATAGCGTAATCCTAGCCTAGACTATTATAATTTCTTTACATTATGACGTGAATCTATTTTCAAAATATCAGCTAAAGAATTTGGTTTCATCGTAGAGGTGTTTGTGAGTGAATGAATGAATGAATGAGTCTTGACTTTTATTCAAGACACTGAGTTTAGAGCTTAGAACAATATGACGAAGCTATACTATCGTCGCAGGAACCAGTCGATCGCTCAAAGGGAAGGAAATTATTAAAAAACTAGCTGTTGCCCGCGGCTCCGCCCGCGTGAATTACGATTTTTTTACATAATATACCTTCGTACTGGAATTCCTTTTTGATAATGTACAGAAACCTGTTCTTACTTTGCACGGGTTATCTTGTGGTGATTTTGAAAACTCTTTTTTCTTAATAAAAATATAAAGTTTCATTAATACGTAGTTGAAAGATCAAAAGGACGATTTTAACTGCCGATATTTCGACCCAGTGGCACAGGTCGTGGTCACGTATCGAAATATCGACAGTTAAAATCGTCCTTTTCATTGTGATTTTTATTCTGAAACCACGAAATAGGTCAAAAATCATTAAACCATGTGAAAAGTTGTACTGGTGGTAGAACTCTTCTTTCAGAGTTCGGCCGGGTAGGTACCACTGGGATAAAATACTCTACTAACAATATTCCCCAGCCCTACATAATATAAGAGTCTTTTAAAATCTTTGCTTCATCTCAATGCAATCAAAAACACCAGAATGGGCAATGGCTATATATTTCTTTACGTATAACCTTAGATGACAGTCAGTCGGTTAGGATCGATAAGACCTAAGAGTTAAAAATATTTGTGAACCATTATTTTACCCTTTCCATATTGCGGATGATAAAAAAGACGCGGCACTCCGGGAATGTCGACAACTCAGACTACATTGACAGAAGTGAAAACTTTAATCTGTTCATGTCTAAACAGTGCCATCTTAATATAAAGTCAGGAAACAGTAAATAACATGACAGTTAATTATTATTTAAAAAAATTCGGTAGTACCCATGTAGTACCTGTCTCAGAGTTTTACATTCAAGTTCCACATAAATTGTAGAGATGGCGCTATACGGTATAACGTAGCGAGTTTCATGATTTTTGGTCACCCTAAAAGTGAAAAATCTTAAACCATACCAAATCTTCTGCTAAGCCTATTTATTTACGGCTGTAAGGGTGGTCCAGTCTAACTTTAGCTCTACGTCTTAGCCCTAGGTTCTTTGTCCATTCCGAGTTTCAAGTCACCTACTTGAACTTATCGCTAAAGATTCTGATGCCTGTAATTTCTGAACTACAAAAGTGATGATGATAAAATTTGTATGGAATAATTTTTAAAGAACCTCCTTTCTAACAAAGAAATAATGAATGAAATCGGACAACGCGTTAATGAATTATAACTAAATACACATTTTGACTTTGATGCCGTCTTCCAGGGAAACCATGATGAATTTCGGGACAAAAAGTATCCTATGTCCTACCTCGGGGTATGAGCTATAATCATGTCAAGTTTCATTTAAATCCATCCAGCGGATTAGCCGTGATGCGCGGTCGTGAAACAGACAGACAGACAGACAGACAGACAGACAGACAGACAGACAGACAAAAATTAAACAAATTACAGTTTTGGCTTCAGTATCGACTAAATAGTGTCCTCCAACAAAAATTTTCAAAATATATTCAATGTACAGAATTCGACCCTTTACAGTTTTATTATAAGTATAGATAGCTGTTGCCCGCGGCTCCGCCCGCGTGAATTACGATTTTTTTACATAATATACCTTCGTACTGGAATTCCTTTTTGATAATGTACAGAAACCTGTTCTTACTTTGCACGGGTTATCTTGTGGTGATTTTGAAAACTCTTTTTTCTTAATAAAAATATAAAGTTTCATTAATACGTAGTTGAAAGATCAAAAGGACGATTTTAACTGCCGATATTTCGACCCAGTGGCACAGGTCGTGGTCACGTATCGAAATATCGACAGTTAAAATCGTCCTTTTCATTGTGATTTTTATTCTGAAACCACGAAATAGGTCAAAAATCATTAAACCATGTGAAAAGTTGTACTGGTGGTAGAACTCTTCTTTCAGAGTTCGGCCGGGTAGGTACCACTGGGATAAAATACTCTACTAACAATATTCCCCAGCCCTACATAATATAAGAGTCTTTTAAAATCTTTGCTTCATCTCAATGCAATCAAAAACACCAGAATGGGCAATGGCTATATATTTCTTTACGTATAACCTTAGATGACAGTCAGTCGGTTAGGATCGATAAGACCTAAGAGTTAAAAATATTTGTGAACCATTATTTTACCCTTTCCATATTGCGGATGATAAAAAAGACGCGGCACTCCGGGAATGTCGACAACTCAGACTACATTGACAGAAGTGAAAACTTTAATCTGTTCATGTCTAAACAGTGCCATCTTAATATAAAGTCAGGAAACAGTAAATAACATGACAGTTAATTATTATTTAAAAAAATTCGGTAGTACCCATGTAGTACCTGTCTCAGAGTTTTACATTCAAGTTCCACATAAATTGTAGAGATGGCGCTATACGGTATAACGTAGCGAGTTTCATGATTTTTGGTCACCCTAAAAGTGAAAAATCTTAAACCATACCAAATCTTCTGCTAAGCCTATTTATTTACGGCTGTAAGGGTGGTCCAGTCTAACTTTAGCTCTACGTCTTAGCCCTAGGTTCTTTGTCCATTCCGAGTTTCAAGTCACCTACTTGAACTTATCGCTAAAGATTCTGATGCCTGTAATTTCTGAACTACAAAAGTGATGATGATAAAATTTGTATGGAATAATTTTTAAAGAACCTCCTTTCTAACAAAGAAATAATGAATGAAATCGGACAACGCGTTAATGAATTATAACTAAATACACATTTTGACTTTGATGCCGTCTTCCAGGGAAACCATGATGAATTTCGGGACAAAAAGTATCCTATGTCCTACCTCGGGGTATGAGCTATAATCATGTCAAGTTTCATTTAAATCCATCCAGCGGATTAGCCGTGATGCGCGGTCGTGAAACAGACAGACAGACAGACAGACAGACAGACAGACAGACAAAAATTAAACAAATTACAGTTTTGGCTTCAGTATCGACTAAATAGTGTCCTCCAACAAAAATTTTCAAAATATATTCAATGTACAGAATTCGACCCTTTACAGTTTTATTATAAGTATAGATATGAGAATGATACATTCGATCGCTAATTTGAAAACGTGACTTCTACGCAAGCAACTGATACACTTTTACAACTGAATTGATACAATCTCATACACTTTTGAAGCGATGACAGCTTTCTGTGACGAGCAAATGTGCCTGGTATAAATTATGGAAATACAATATTAGATCTACATAAGCATTTTAAAGCGAATTTTCCGCTTCATATGCATTTTCAGCTGCTGCCAAATTAATTGCACCGCTGGGCATGTGATTTGCGGACTGGGTTTAGCGAGGCGCGTGGTGTCGCCGGATGAGTAGCTTTCCTTATTCCTTAACGCTTAGCTGTGTCATATTGAATTATAGCCTTATTTACTATAGTCATTCCTTAGTTCATTTCTGCCGTCGGAGTTCCACTGCTGACAAGCCAGGTTCACTTTTCACGTGATCGAAGAAACTACAGGTAGCCGTCTCGACGTACAAATTTCAGACGGCTGCCGCACGCCGGCTACTTTGCTCTCTTTAGTTCTTGTACGGTCTATATCACGCGTTGCGTGCGCCCGATCGCGAGGCAACCTTAGTACGTCGAATGAGATATAGCTACCCGATAGAAAGAAACCACAACTTTATTACGTGTTGTGTGCGGAGGCGGTGTCAGACGCTATTTCGAATTGCACTTTTGTGTCAGCGTTAGAGTCGATATTTGTTAAAATCATATTGCTTCTATTCTAAACCGTTTAGTTCTATTATGTATTAAGTATACCGTGCTGCAGAATAAAGATTTCCAGCCTGCAACAACTTGTAGTAACTCTGGTCAGAGGTCTAACTCAGGCCTTTGCCGGGTTTGGCAGCTTTCACTCTTCTCTTGAAAACACTCCAATTATACTTGGCTTTGAACACGGAAGCTGAAAGGACGTTCCACACCTTAACGACTATACAAGGTATAATAGTACCTACTTGATTGCGATCTCACCTGATGGTAAGTGACGATGGAGTCGAAGATGTTATCGTGCTAACTTGGTAGGAGTAAATATTAGGTAACATAAGTAAACGGTTTCTTATACACAGCAATGCGCTGAAACGCTAAATCGCTTGGCGTTGCGTCTTTGCTGCAGGTAACTGCTGCTGAGCCAAATTCACCGATAAAGAACCTGAAGATATGGGCATCCAACTGCATGCAAAACAGTACACAGCAAGCACTCACCAGTGGCGTGAAGCTTCCTCAGAGGATCAACGATCGCGAAGTAGCGGTCCGCCGACAGCGCAGTGAGCGTGAACACCGACACGCCGATGCTCACGTCCTTGGCGGCCTCGGAGATCTTGCACACGGACACGCCCCACGGCCACGACTCCACCGTGTACACCACCAACGTGAAGTACACAGCAAGCACTCACCAGTGGCGTGAAGCTTCCTCAGAGGATCAACGATCGCGAAGTAGCGGTCCGCCGACAGCGCAGTGAGCGTGAACACCGACACGCCGATGCTCACGTCCTTGGCGGCCTCGGAGATCTTGCACACGGACGCGCCCCACGGCCACGACTCCACCGTGTACACCACCGACGTGAAGGGCACGCACGTCACGATCACGAGCAGGTCCGCGAGCGCCAGCGACAGGATGTAGCTGAAAAGATACATAAGTAAGTACATACAATACTACTAAACATACTATACTAGTAAAGGTACGTAATATTAGTTACAACTCGGTTACAATATCTGTGGACCTCGCTGGAATGCGTACCCCCTTCCCGTTCTCCTTTTACCTCCCCGCGCTCGCCCCGGCTTGATTGTTTTGCGCACCATATCAGAGCGCTGACACGACGTGATGTCATCGATCCAGGTCCACAGATATTGTAACCGGGTTATACAAGTTTTCAAATATGTGTGAAGAAGTGAAAACATAAAAATACCCGACTGATTTTATTGTGGGCTTTTTCCTATTTAAGTACAAGTGCCTATCTAGATATTATGAAGTTAATAATTAATTATTAATTAGTTTCAGAGTTTGCTTGAAAGAAAGTGAAAACTTTCAATCAAGCAAAACTCTGAGTTTACATTGGGTGCGTTGGGCATTTTTGAGATGGGAAAAATTCATTGATCGCCCGATGCCGTATTTTATCCGAACGCGGTTCAATTTTCAAACGCGCAATTAACGGCCCATTATCCCGGTTTTTAGCGACTACGCCACTTTTCAAAGCAATTCAAAGTCATGAAAAAATTGTTTTTTTTCACTGTTAAAAATAAATATTAAAGATACATGCTTTATCTCTATAATGGCCTCATGAAAACACGATAAGTTAAACTTGCCTCGATCATAAAAATTTTTGAAAACAGGTCGTTTTTGTTCATTTTTTTAATGGTATTTCCAAAGCTTTGGACTAAATTTCATAAAAATTATACGTAAAGTAAGCTCATTGTATTGCCTATCCATTGCGCAGACAGATATTAAATAAAAAAATTGCTGCAAAATTTCGCCTAACAGAAGTCATAAAATGGTCTAACGCACCGAATAAACGATGTACTCAGTGGCTCACGAGCCTCCATACGAGACGGACCTGCGCAAGTTTTCACGACTCACGCTCCTTTCGCGCTAAAATTATTTATTTTTTAAATGCGCTGGAAAAAAAAACTATCTGACAGGAAGCGAAGGAGAATTTAAAAAAATTATATAGTAAGTGTTTCTTGAGTTTATCAAAATACCTAGTCCTCAAAAGCTCCGAAGAAACTCTGATACGAACTAAGAAAATTATGGTAGGTAGTGTAAATTCCACCACGTGCAAATACCATCACGCGTAACCACAGTTTAAATACTGTTACTGTTTATCTGTTCAACTAAAATAACTCGTTTTTTACTTTTTACACGACTGCTCAAAAAAAGGAGTGTAATGTTTTTAGGGTTCATGTATGTATGTACGTATGTATGTGTGTATGTATGTATGTATGTATGTATGTATGTATGTATGTATGTATGTATGTATGTATGTATGTATGTATGTATGTATGTATGTATGTATGTATGTATGTGATGTTTCTTTATTCCTCCATAACTTCTGAACGGCTGAACAGATTTGGATATATGGGGTATCGTTAGAATCCTTGGATCCTCCCGAGTAACAAAGATTATATTTTTTTGGAAAAATCAATATGGGGGATGTGAGGCGCCATTTTCAAAAGTGGAAAAAAAATTTTTTCTTCAACTATCATAATATGGGTATCAAAATGAAGGTATTGGAGAGTAGTAACAGAAAATACCTTCACCTAACTGCTGACCATCAGTAAAAAACATAAAATAAAAATAAGTAATTAAAAAATTAAAAAAAAACCGGCCAAGTGCGAGTCGGACTCGCGCACCGCTTCCATACTATAAAAGAAGTAAAACATTAAAAGAATCACTTTTGTTCAAGAATTTACGAGTATAATTTACATGTACCTAGGTACTTTTGTTGGCGAACCGCAAACCTAACTTTGTTTTCGGCGGTTTATTGCTATTATCAAAAAAATTATAAAAGTTAGGGAGTTGAGTTTATTTTTCCTGTAAAATATACGTTAATTTCTATTGATCATACTTATTTTAGATTTTTCGATTGATAAACATCGGAGATAAGGGGGGGGGGGGCTGGTATGTTTTTCGACAGTTTGCTCAATAAATCAAAAACTATCGGGCATAAAAATAAATAAAAATCGGTTTTAGAATATACAAGTAACGTCCTTTCATACCCCACTCAATATTGTTATCTCATTTTGAAAATTCAAAGCCCTGGTTTTCCCCCCTTTTTAAATAAAAATAAAATCAATTTGCAATGTTTTATAATTGCATTGGCGTTGGGTCACTATTACCTAAAACTATTTCAAATTTCAAGTCGATAGCTTTGATAGTTGCTGAAATAATCGAGTGTGACAGACGGACGGACGGCCGACGGACGGACGGGCGGACGGAGAAAATCTCACCATAAGGGTTCCATTTTTACCAAATTTGTATGGAACCCTAAAAACACGAGTGCCCTGTTATAAAACGAACTAAAAAGTAAAAAACGAGTTATTACTTCGTTTTATAACAGGGCATTCGTGTTTTTTAATTGTTGAAACTGAAATTATTTTTTTTAGAAGGCTTCTATTTCGATGAACGGTCTCATTTACAACATTGGAGATCACACAATGATTGGAGATAAATGTCGACTCGACATATGTAAGGATACTCAATGCCAAACCATATGAAAATCAAAATGTAAGCGTTGAAAAAATTGAGTGTCGCAATCACATATTACGCAACTTTTGTAAAAAACTACGCAGACTGGCAGCAGAAACAAATGCCCTGAGACATCGAAAAACACTTACCAACATAAGAATTATGATAATGAGAAAAGCTATCGTGAAATATATAAAACTAGCAGTGCCCGCGGACTCCGTTCCGCGTTAGAAATATTTTTGTCCCACGTAAGGCCCGGTTTCCACGAAAGCGGAGCGAAGCGGAGCTGTGTTTGGATAACTAACCAGATTTCATCATTTAGACATCCCTCAGTTTCAAAAATATCAAAATGACGAAATCTGATTTGTTACTGAAATACAGCTCCGCTCCGCTTCGCTGTGGTGGAAAACGAGCCTTATACCCAAAGCCCACAGCGCTGGACGCGAGGCATTCAGATAAATGAATGATAAATGCCTATCCTATCGCCACGCAACGACCGAAGCGGCTGCGGCGCGCTCCTGCATACCGCGCGTTTTTGTTTTGCTAATATCTTTGAAGATATTTATTTAAACTGTATAGAGTAAGGGGCATAACTATTCTACATTAAATTTCCGTTCTAAAAAACATATTTACAAAGATATAAATTAATACCATATGGGCTAAATAAGCTTCACAAAAATTATTTATTTTTAATCCACAATTTTAAAGTAAAAGCAGTTATTGCGAGTTACCCATAGGAGATAGGCATATGCTATTGCGGACTTTTTTGCAGATTTTGATACTGATTTGATGATTTTGATTTTGTTTTGTTCTATCCTCAATCGCAGCGTACGCGATGAAAGCAATTTTTTTGCGACTTGGATTGCATTATTCAAGTTTTAGTAACAATGCAAAGTTTATTTTGGAAATTATTATAGCCTATGACACTCCACGATAATGTATTGGTGAATGAATTTTGAAAATCGGTTCAGTAGATCCAGAGATTACCCCTTACAACGTCACAAACTCACAAACATCGTTACGCTACCTTTTTATAATATTAGTATAGATATCACAAAATATCTGGGAACCCTAAAAACGTTGCCATATCAGTTCTGCACAACGATATTGTTAAACTCAATGCCGCACTCTTATGGTGATCACAGAATGTGTCAAAACTACTACTGTGAAAAGAAAGATGCGGACGGTAGCAAAGAAGATTAAAAAAAAATATAAAACTCTTCATTTCCCTAATATGTACAAGAAAAATTTCTACAAATCCTGCTACTTTAGTAATACATAATTATTATAAATAAATACCTCGGTTGATATTATCGTTTACCATAAAAAAGTCAAAATATACGTAAAAAACGCAACTTCCAGCATATATTTCGTGAAGCGAATTATAATGACAAATAGTCCAACTGTAACAGCACACTACTGCACAGTACTGTGACGCAAATATTTATGAATAGGTTCACGGAGTTCATTCTACTTCTCGGCTCACGACAATGGTCGCTAGGTATCGTAGAGCGAGTCTGAGTGTGCGACAAATACCTAAAGTGCTGGGATATAGTCGCCTTAAGCATTTTTTAGTTTTCAAACGCGCATTTCGGTATTTTCCATTGCAACGAAGATAATAACATGTTTTTCCTTGAATAAAATATAAAGAAATAGCTTTTACTACACGGAAAGTCATACAAACGTGCCAATAATTACAAAAATGACTTCAAAGGGCTCCCTATAAAGGTAGTCGATAGATCGCAGAACGCAGGGGATGCCTGGAATAAGCTAGGTAGTTTGGCGACACGCGTAAAGCTTTGCAGTTGCACAATGCTTGAGTGAGCTTTGTAATTGCAACACAAAACAACAAAGTTGTCTTCAGAACGGCAAAATGTACATAAATGACGTCATTAAGTACGTGATATGGACAAGGCAGTTAGTATTGATTCATCTAACTAAGATATACTAGCTTTTGTCGGTAGCTTTGCCTGCATAATATATATATAACCTGGTCAGATTGCCTAAGAAAAACGTATTCATTTCATAAGCGAATTCTGCCCTCTGATTGGCTGACGTATATCATACGCTTTTATTACACAAAAACAATCTAGGGGCAAATAATATGCTAGATGAAGCGATGCATCTGGTATTCTGGTTTGTTGTGTCTCATGCAAATATGTAATTCAATTATGTATGTCTGTCTCTAACACGAAAGATAAGTATATGTCCTATTATTTTTACAAGTTTTTAACATAAGTAAATCGAAGAAGGCGATTTCTGCATTTTTGTAAAAGCAACAGTAAATAATAAAGCATTTGTACAGTATTTATCCACAATAAGTAGGTACAAACTTTATTCGCTTGCAAACTTCTGTTTGCGAAAAGCATTTCTCTGGGAAGACAAAGATACATTATTTAAACAAGAATAATGTAGGTATATGAAATATTTTGTGCCTTTGTTAAAGTTTACTACTTTCTTCGTAAAGTCAAGCTAACGGAATTCCAGGCAGATTACTGTTGTAACGCCATTTATTAGTGAGTAGGTACCAAGTAGGTATAGACAAGTTGATTTTAAGTTTAATCATTGATCAAACATATTATAAAGGATCAGCACTTAGTGACGTCACGCATGTGTTTTAGGCTCCGTCCTGAAGCATCATTTTCAATTTAGCAAAATTGTAAAATGGCGCTTATGCAAGCGACCGCACAGCGGTAGGTATGTGCTGTCAGCGGTGCCGAAATGTATGACGTGCGACGCCATGTTTGAGTTGGCTTCAACATACGTCACATCTTTCCCGTTCTCCGTAGCGTATTTCGTCAATACCTATATTTAAAGTTAATATTTACTATACGTATTTACCTGGACCTTGGCAAGACAGTATTGGTAAGATAGTATTCTACGATTTTTTTTTACTTTTTTGTAGATACGCTTGCGCTTGTTGGTAAGAAATGTAGAGGTCCAAGTTGGTGTGCTTGCTAAAATGTCTATTCACTCTTCTCTTAAAGTCTCATTGTACTTGGCTGGGAAACGATAGCTGGAAGAACATTTCACACTTTAGCAGTTCGTATCAAAACGTTGAAGAAACATGTTTAGTGCGAGTTTGTTAAATGTCAACCACCACCATTAAAATAATACAGTTACAGGTACCGACGAAGTAACGAAGTAACCTTTTTTTCATCCAACATGGTAATGGGTGCTCGCGGCTCGTGGAAAGCTTTATCGAAGCCTTGATAGCTAACGACGGGGACGTAAACAAAATCGACGGCTGAAATAATATTGGCAAAAGATGAAAAAACATGAATTAATAAGTAGCGGGAAAAATTTTAATTTCAGAGAGAAATTTCTTAAAACAGAGGGTTTGAAAAACATCAAAACAAAGAGAAGAAAACCTAAAGAATAAAAACATGAGAAATTGAGTGTTAGGACTATTTTCCAGATAATGTTTTAATATAGTAGTTATGTTAAACCCGATATATATATCATTTGTGAGAAACACAAAAAAGAAAATGGCACGTTCATTTAAAATTGATATTATCTAACCCAACGTATCTGGTAATTGCATGTAAATACTGGTGTAACATTTACAAAACAATGAATCGTATCTTGACGAGGATCTGTCAAGAGCTGTGAACAAATTTTATGCGTTCCTCACACGCGACGACTTCCGAGTTAGCTAGTTAGTTAGTTCTTTGTTTAGCCTACTTTGTAGTTAAATAGGTATTTTATAGCTTTATAATGGACTAGTAGGGTGCGTGGAGGCGCGGGCCACACGTGGCCCGCGGGCTGTCTTCCCGCCAATAAAAAAATCGCCCCCATCTCGAATCTATATTCTCCAAACATTTTGTATGGAAAAAAATCCGTCATATTGGATTTTTTTTCTATCCATCAAATAGACCATGGGCTCCTGATCACTTCTTGTCAAGAAACCATTCTTCCATCTTTTATACTTTCCGAGATATCGACAAAATTCGAATGGCGGCCATTTTGAATCCGCCATTTAGATTTTTTTTTCAGCTCACTGCCAATTGCATGACATTTGAAATGACATTTGCTCGAGCACCCCCCACCTATCTTTGATACCCTCCCCGTGCTCTTCATCCGTCTTCGAAATCCTCAATCATCAGCTCTCTCCGAATTTTTCCTCCTCATGATTTTTTCCCCTTTATACGACCCCATCAGTGAAAAAAAATTTTTCATACAAAATTGTTCAGGAGAGGTGATCAATCAGTCAGTGAATCAGCACGAGCAGCTATATATATATACTAGTAGGGCGCGTGGGAGCGCGGGCCACATGTGGCCCGCGGGCTGTCTTCTCACCTATAAAAGAATCGCCGTCATCTCCATCGCCAATTGGAATCCGATTGGCAATGGGCTAAAAGAACTACCTCGGAGCACGGTCATGGATTTAAAGATAGTTAAGGGCTGTTTGAATAAAAAATACACTGAACCTCATCTGATGAGGTTCAGTGTATTTTTTATTCAAACAGCCCTTAACTATCTTTAAATCCATGACCGTGCTCCTCAATCATCATCCAAATCGTAGACCATCATCTCTTCTCATACTTTTCATAGTTTTTCATAGGCCTTGTTTATTGTAGCATTCACATTTTCCATGGAAAAATAAATTCAACCTCTTTGATTTTTTTCATTCATCCCGTAGACCTTGAGATTCTAATTATGTCTTGCAAAGAAATCACTCTCTTATCTTTTATACTTTCCGAGATAGAACAACACGAAATTTGTATGGCGGCCATCTTGAATCCGCCATTTTGAATTTTTTTTTAGCTAACTGCCAATTGGATGTCGTTTCGAGTTACATTTGGTCGAGCACCCCCCACCTATCTTCGATACCCTGGCTGTGCTCTTCACCCGTCTCCGAAATCCTCAATCATCAGCTCTCTCCATATTTTTCTCTAGTAACTCTCCGAAAAACCGCATCACAACCTTGCATAATTAACAACTGTTAGTCTCTTCAACATTCCCCTACATTTTCTATGGAAAAATAAATTCCGCCATTTTGAATTTTTTTTTCTATTCATCAAATAGACCTTCGGGTCCTGATCATCTCTTGTCAAGAAACCAGTCTTCCACCTTTTATACTTTCCGAGATATTGACGAAATTCGAATGGCCGCCATTTTGAATCCGCCATTTTGAATTTTTTTTCAGCTCACTGGCAATTGGATGACATTTCGAATGACATTTGGTCGAGCACCCCCCACCTATCTTCAATACCCTTGGCTGTGCTCTTCATCCGTCTTCGATATCCTCAATCATCAGCTCTCTCCATATTTTTGTTCTTAATGAATTTTTTCCTTCTATACGACATGATCCTTTAAAAAAAATTTTTTCATACAAAATTGTTCAGGAGAGGTGATCAATGAGTGAGTCAGTCAGCACGAGCAGCTATACAGGGTTATAGAAAAAATATCGGAAACCTCTCGACACCTAAATGATATCATTAAAAGTAACAACTTTTGTTCTACAACTTTTGTTTTAACTCGATATTTTGAGAAATATCACTTAATCAATATTTTGCATACATTCTTTCTTTGTAACTACTCTGTAGTCTACTACGTAATATCGGCAACGTCGCAGCGGCTTGGCAACAGGGATAGTCATAATCGCTGATTACCTGTATTTTGTTTCACAGTGTAATGTCACTTTACAGAAATAACATAATTTATTAAATTTTTGTATGACACAAATTAATACGAAATTTTCGAGAGTTATAGAACAAAAGTTTTTAGTTATAATGATATCATTTAGGTGCCGAGTGGTTTCCGATATTTTTTCTATAACCCTGTATATATATTAACTAGTAGGTCGCGTGAGGGCGCGGGCCACATGTGGCCCGCGTGCCGTCTTCCCCCTATTTGCCTTCCAACTTTTAGTCTCTACAATATCCGCCATACATTTTCTTTGGAAAAAAAATTTCGCCATTTTGAATTTTTTTTTCTATCCATCGAATAGACCTTCGGGTTCTGATTAACTCTTGTCAAAAAACCACTCTTCCATCTTTTATACTCTTCGAGATAGACACCGATGAAGTTTGTATGGCGGCCATCTTGAATCCGCCATTTTGAACTTTTTTTCAGCTCACTGCCAATTGCATGACATTTCGAATGACATTTGGTCGAGCACCCCCCACCTATCTTTAATACCCTCCCCGTGCTCTTCACCCGTCTTCGAAATCCTTAATCATCAGCTCTATCCGTATTTTTCCTCGGATTGATTTTTTTTCTTCTATAAGACCCCATCCGTGAAAAAAAAATTTTTCATACAAAATTGTTCAGGAGAGGTGATAATCAGTCAGTCAGTCAGTCAATCAGTCAGTGAATCAGCACGAGTAGCTATATATATAGTAATTAACTAAACGTGTAATACTGGCTACAGATATTTCAATCCACGATGACGCGCCCCACTCTATCAAACTCCATACGATTCCAATAAAACATAAGCGATTTTGACAGAGTGAGGCGCGTCTTCGTAGATTGAAATATCTATAACCATACTCGTATTTCGTTATTTTGTGCCGTGTATTTTTGACTGAGAGGCACTATTGTAAAGCCAGTCGAATTGAAGATGTATGACAAAGTGGTTAAATGGTGTGGCCATACATATCTTAACATAGGTATTTCACGGCTCAAAATTAAGTTTACGAGGGTTTCTACGCAAACCTGAGAAGAAACGCACTACAAATATTAATTTGTAATCAGAATCAGATGAAACCTGAGTTCATCAGAAATAGATACCTACTGATGCAACCTCAAATCAGTTCAAATCAGAAGTTTTCTGTTACCTTATTGGGTGTCCGGACTTCAGGAGTCAGATTCCTAGGCCTTTGATTGTTCAGAGCCTATATACCTATGTCCTACGACGTACGCAACTAAATATCACTGTTTTAAATGTGAAGCCATGAATAACACTGCTTGTCTGAAAACAGTTTCAATACAAAAAATAAACTTTCCCCAAGGAAATTCTAAAATTATGCAGTGTTAAAACTTAAATTGTTTAAGATGTAAAAAGTTTCAATAAAGAAAAAAAAATCCCCAAGGAGAATACAAAAAAAATTAATGAAATTATGGTAATGGTGGCGTGCTTAGTAATTACCTATTGTTAGGTAAAATCAGGAAACTAGGTTAGTAATTTGCGGCTATAACTATCAGCTTGTTTCTTTTTATGTTCTGAATGACTAACAATCTTAAGAAAACTTTAATAATAATGTTTGACGTAAACATTTATAATGGAATGAAATGACTAAGTTTATTTAGTATCTTGGATCTTCGAGCGGGGCGCTTCAAATCGGCACAAAAAATGAACTACCAAATGTATAGAATGTTTGAACCAGCGTACTATTATAATAAAGATCAGTGAGTATAGTGCATAGTGCTGTAGTAATAGATATATACACAGGACCCAGCGAACCTATGAAAAAAATGTCGCTAGTTTATTGGAGTCAAAAAAGTTTGTTTTCGGTTTTCACACCAACGGCGTCAGTAGTAAGCTGTACGTAGTATTATTGTCTTTGGACCGCGATCCACGCCACAAATCAATTCCGTCATAATGTGTCTTATAAGCATTGATTAAATATATTAAAGGGTCAGCGCTTACTGACGTCACGCATACATTTTTAGGCTCCGTCTGAAGCCGTATTTTAAATTTGTCAAAACTGTAAAATGGCGCTAATGTATGCGATCGATAGCGGTATGAAATGAAATGAAATGAAATGAAATTCTTTATTTCACATAGGCTTAGATATAAGCTCTCATGAAATGTCGAGACTCTACCGCCAGGTTCGGAAAGCAGGATTGCACCGAGAAGAACTGGCAAGAAACTCGGTACTTGCTCTTTTCAAAAAAATGTCTCAATATACAATTTTTAGTACTTAGTATGAAACAATATTTTTAAGATATCTCGTGAGGAGATGGAAGCATATCACTATCGTTCCAAGAATCTTTGTTATTTAAAAATTCTTCAATGGTGTAGTAACCCTGATTTATTAGATGTTTTTTGACAGTATCTTTAAACCGGTGCAAAGGTAAGTCCAAGACAGACTTCGGAATCATATTGTAGAAGCGTACACTCAACCCCACATATGGGTATGCGCTGTCAGCGATACCGAAATGTACGACGCGCGACGCCACAATTGAGAATTTTTTGTCTTCATCATACGTCACATCTTTCCCGTCCTCTTAGCGTAGCGTATTTCGTCATTGCTTATAAGCGAGAATTTTGACAGATGACGCTACCTTTTTCTCGTATGAACAAAGTTTACGTAAAATGTTCAGATGGGCTCATCCTTATATTCACATCAGTGGCTGTAGTACTCACGTATTGGGCACATTCCTCATAGCCTTATGCCTCACGAACACAGCGACCAAGGTGCCATTGCCGACCACGCCGATGATGAAGATGAGGGCGAACAGGACCGGCACGATGTACGTCTCCGGCCGCTCATAGTACGGCTTGTAGGACTCCGAGCCGTTGAATGTGGAGTTAGTGTCGTTGTACGCGTAGTCCATGGTGCATTGTAGCTGGAACAAAAGGAAAATTCACGATCACATGTTGGCCATGTAAAAAAACTTTCAACTTTTTTTTACACTATACAAGTTAGTACTTGACTGCGACCTCCGTGGTTGAGTGGTTAGCGTGCCGGTTTTCAAGGCACCGCCATCTCTGAGGTTCCGGGTTCGATCCCCGGTCGGGGCAAAGTAGAAAAATAAGTTTTCTACATTGTTTCGAGTCTGGGTGTTGTGGTACCTTCGTTGTTTCTCATTTCCTTAACACAGGTGCATAAGCTACTTACTAAGGGATCGGAGCAATGTATGTGATGTTGTCCACTATAGTAAGTATATCTCACCTGATGGTAAGTGATGATGCAGCCGAAGATGTTGACGTACTAATTTGGAAGGGGTAAGTAAGGTCACCCCAACGGTTTCTACACAGCATCGCACCGGAACGCTTAATCGCTTGGCGGTACGTCTTCGCTGGCAGGGTAGTAACTAACTTTAGTTTACTTCATGTAAAAATCGGAATAAAGCTCCGAAGTTATTACAGTAATATTTTTGTACATACGCAGAACATTTCAGAAAGGGCCAGTTGATTCAATGAACTTTAATGCAGGCCAGTGCAGGCCTTACACTTTACTTCCTTTTGTCCAATCGGCCAAATGGAAGGTGTAAAACAACGCCCACACACGGTCAATGCTAAATTAAACTATACTATATATTGGCACATCACAGGATGTTCACATCAATATTTAATGAGTAAGTAAGTATGTATCCTTCCTATCTATCAACGTTAGTTGAATGACTTTGTCAATTAAAACCTTATATCCGGGTGACCGAGCTTCGCTCGGTAGTTTAACTGCTGGCTAATAGATGGCAGCAGAAATGCTTCGCTAGGTAGTTTAACTACTGGCTAATAGATGGCAGCAGAAGTCATATTTTAATTATTTTTTTTTTGGTAAATTCGACATTTTCTTAAAATGAATCCTAGCTAGATCGATTTATCGCCCCCAAAACCCCCCGTATACTAAATTTCATGAAAATCGTTGGGCCCGTTGCCGAGATCCAGATTATATAGAAATATATATACAAGAATTGCTCGTTTAAAGGTATAGGATAGTAGGGGATCCCAAGTAAGGTCGACCTTCACCGAGCTGCTTATTGGATGAAAACTATTTTATATCCAATCAAATATGTCAATAAATATATCGCAAGTGGGTTGCCTAAAAAATTTCAGTCCAGGGGATGATTAATTAAGAATTTAAAAAAATCCATCGTAACATGAACTCCGCTTTGTTAGAGTTCCGTTGACATCTTAGTTCAAATTAGATATATTTATTGACATATTGAATTGGATATAAAATAGTTTTCATCCAATAAGCAGCTCGGTGAAGGTCGTTGTATGGCGGGATCTTAGACCATTATAGGTAATTTTGATAAGAAAACTCAGATTTTTGATGGAAAATTATAGCTTGGCAACTTCGTGCGGGGCAACTTCGTGAGAGACGGCCGGGGGATGCGGTAACGCATACATGCAGAGAAGTGTCCCCTTCCCCGCTATACCGCCCGCTAACCGCTGACATCTAAGTTCCTTGCCTCCCCCACCGTCTGTCACCCCGCAGGAGGGTCCCGCACGAAGTTGCCAATCTATAAAGCTCTCGCTATGTGAACCTATTTTAAGGTTTTTTAGGTTAAGGTACCTATTTAATTAGCGTACGAGAAATCAGTCTCAAGTAGAAGACACCTTAGTAAATTAAATTTACTAAGTGAAATCCTTCTAATTCGTAAATAAATCCTATACCTTTAAACGAGCAATTCTTGTATATATATTTCTATATAATCTGGATCTCGGCAACGGCTCCAACGATTTTCATGAAATTTAGTATACAGGGGGTTTTGGGGGCGATAAATCGATATAGCTAGGATTCATTTTTATAAAATGTCGAATTTACGAAAAAAATTATAAAATATGATTTCTGCTGCCATCTATTAGCCAGTAGTTAAACTACCGAGCGAAGCACTCCTGCAGCTGCCATCTATTAGCCAGTAGTTAAGGGCGATGGGTACCATCTGGGCGCGAAAATTCAAATTTTATTTAGTTTTTCGCTCATAGTGGGCTAATTATACATTCAAGGCTAATGGCAATGTGTTTTGCGGGCACAACGTTTATGCATCTACATGTTTTTAACAAAAACTCTGCTCAACAATACTCATTTACTTCATATTGGTTCCCGATAGCTCGAAATCTTTGAAACTGCAAAAAATTATCTTTCGGGAACCAATATGAGATGAGTGGGAACTTTCGAGCAAAGTTTCTATTAAAAACATGTAGATGCATTAAAAGTAGGCCCGCAAAATGCATAGTCATAAATCTTCAATGTGTAGTTTGTCTAAGATTTGCGAAAAACTAAATAAAATTTGAATTTCGCGGGCTGGTAGGGCCGCAACACCTTAAACTACCTAGCGAAGCTCGGTCACCCAGATATTGTATATTAGGCACGGTACTCGGTATGTATCTCTGAAAGCTACTAGTATTAAAACGTAAAATGGATACATTTGTGTTGAAAGCGGTGTGTACTGTGAGACAATCGAGCGATCCTATCTCCATTTGATTTACGGATCGCTAAAACCTAAGCTGGTGCGTACTTACTAAGCCTTTATTTTGAAAAGCCTTTATTTTGAAAACGAAAGATTCGCGGTTAACGAACTTTTTGCAAATCCTCGTATTTTTTTGATATTTCTAAAATTCTTCCGCTGAAATTTTCACAGATGATGTAGGTATATCTGTTGCCGCTATTAGAACAAATACTGAAAAACAGACTAAAATATACTTATGCATCTATACGTCATCGTCCCCTACTTTAGGATTTCGGCTAATTAGGGCAAGTAATCTATACACGTTGTATATTCACTTAAATTTTTTTTTGCCGTTTTTATAGACAATGGTACGGAACCCTTAGTGTACGACTCCGACTCGTACTTGGCCTATTATTATTAGATAGAATCTAGCTAAGTATTGCTGTAGTTACGTTTTCAACACAGATTTAAACCACTCTAATTTGCCCAAAAAATTTTCATCGGATTCAAAATCCGAAAAATACGTGTTATAATATTCAGATATCACGTGCGCGGTATAAATAAAAGTACCTGGATGACCGAGCTTCGCTCGGTTTTTTTTTGTAAATTGTAATTTGGAGTAGAAACTATATTTAAATATGAATTACATAGGTACTAATGTAATGATGAAATATGAAAAAATATTTTTCGATCTTATCGACATAATAATAAAAAAAAATATGAACTCGTAAGTATGGTTAAGGGGAAATCAACGACTCTGCCCGCGAAATTCAAAATTTTCATTGTTTTTTTGCAATTTGTTCGCTAATTACGCATTTGTGAGAATGGCAGTAACGTCTTTGCATGATTATATCAAAATCTTTGCATAAAAATGTTCTAGGAAATTAGTCCGAGTATCGAGTTTTATGTGAGTAACTCGCAAATCTCGGACTAATTTCTTTAACTCGACACTTTCGAGCAGAGATTTTTATATAAATACGTAAAGAAGATATTGGGATTATCGCAATTTGACTGCCATAAGCCTATTATGTCTTATTAGGTTAAAAATCGCGAAAAACCACAAAAAAATTGAATTTCGCGAGCACACCCGTGGTGTGCTCCTTAAATAAAAATCACGAGTGTAATTAGTTTAATATTTATATATTATACTAATACTTTATTTTTAGGGTTCCATACCAATTTGGTAAAAATGGAACCCTTATGGTGAGACTTTCTCCGTCCGTCCGTCCGTCCGTCCGTCCGTCTGTCACACTCGATTATTTCAGTAACTATCAAAGCTATCGACTTGAAATTTGGAATAGTTATAGGTAATAGTGACGCGACGTCATAACAATCGTAAAAATTTGAAAATTATTTTTATTTTTATATAAAAAGGGGGGAAAACCGGACCTTCGATTTTTCAAAATGAGATAACAATATTGAGTGGGGTATCATATGAAAGGGCGTTACTTGTGTAGTCTTAAACCGATTTTTATTTATTTTTATATCCGATAGTTTTTGATTTATTGAGCAAACTGTTGAAAAAAATACCGTTCCCCCCCCCTTATCTCCGAAATTTACCAATCGAAAAATCTGAAATAATTATGATGAAAAGAAGTTAATGTATATTTTACAGGAAAAATAAAATCAACTCACTGACTAATATACTTTTTTTTTATAATAACAATAATCCGCCAAAAACAAAGTTACGTTTGCGGTTTGCCAACAAAAGTTTTACATGTAAATTTTACTCGTAAATTCATGAATAAAAGTGATTCTTTCAATGTTTTACTTCTTTTATGGTATGGAACCCTCGGTGCGCGAGTCCGACTCGCACTTGGCCGGTTTTTTACATTACATCAACCAATTACGTAAGTTATTTTATTTCGAGTGTTTAAAATTATCGCTGCCAACGGGAATTGAACCCGTACCCCCTAGCTATCACAGCTGAGTGCCCTGCCAATTGTGCCATGGATTATCTTGCTCTGTGGATGGCACGATAATTTTGATATTGGGAAACTACGATTAAAAACCAATTTCAAAGGCCCATTATTTCGAATGGAGCTAGCTTTGAACGAGAGAATACCACCTTGCCCCTTTTAATGTTGTGCCCGCAAAACTCATTGCCATAAACTTACGATGTATAATTATTAGCCCACTATCATAGCTGGGCACCGTTAATCAAATACTTAACTTCGTTAATCGTTAATCCGTTACAAAATAAGTAAGCTTCGTTAAACGTTAAAGCGTTACTTTGCGGAAGAATTAACGCAAGTTAACGTTAATCGTTAATCCGTTAATATACCTACCTATGTAAAATTGCCTTTTTATATCGTTGCGTTACTGAATTAATAAAACCTGTTGAAGTTAGTTAAAAGTTAAACCGTTAATCAAAATGTTAACTTCGTAAATTAACGATTAACGGATTAACGAGTTAATGCCCAGCTATGCCCACTATTAGCAAAAACTAAATAAAATTTGAATTTTCGCGCCCAATTCGTTGACTCCATAAAAAAATTAGTATTAAGTACTTCTCGTCAATAGATGTCAGCAGAAAAAGTCATATTTATTGTGTCGTTAAAACAGTTGGATGCCTGTGCCATTATAATAGTATTGCTATTGGCCAATAGATGTCACGTTGTTTCCTAGTTTTCAATATATCGAGAAACAATATGAGGTAAATGAGTATTGTTGAGCAGAGTTTTGATTACAAATATGAGATGCATAAATGTTGTGTATAAACTATATAAACTTAGGATGTATAAGCCCACTAAACCAGAAAACTAAATAAAATTTGAATTTTCGCGCCCAGTTCGTTGACTCCATAAAAAAATAATATAACTTCTCGCCAATAGATGTCGGGAGAAGTCATATTTTACCTTTAGCATTATAATATTATTCTCGTTAAAACAAATGCCAGCCGCGGTCATTAAAATTCGTTTCACTATTCGCTAATAGATGTCATGTAGTTTCCCAGATTTCAAGCCATCGGGAAAAAATATGAAGTAAATGATTATACTTGGTTGATCAAGCTTTGCTTGGTAATATCACAGCCACTCACCAATAGATGGCAGCAGAAAATTACTGTAATAGTTTAACTTTTTGCCAATAGATGTCAGGAATAGAGTAACATTTTTTTTATTGGTAAATACGACATTTAAAAAAAATGAATCCTAGCTAGATCGATTTATCGCCCCCAAAACCCCTTGTATACTAAATTTCATGAAAATCGGTGCAGCCGTTTCCGAGATCCAGATTATATAGAAATATACATATATACAAGAATTGCTCGTTTAAAGGTATAGGATATGCAATTAGTTCACGACGAAAATAGCTTTAGACTCGAATAAATTGTACGTTGCGAGCACCATAGAGTCACTACCGCTTACGAATATAAATTGGATGGCTGTTTGATGCCACGTTTACAGGAAATTGTACCTTTTGACAGGTGAAAATATAATATGTAGAGCAATTACCTAAATGAAAATGTTTATTTTTCACATGAGTTTAATTTGCAAGCTATTATGAACTATCAAAACTGTACCGCCAAGTTCGGAAAGAGAAGAACTGGCAAGAAACTCGGCACATGCTCTTTTCAAAAGTGATACCTATTACCTACAACTATTCGTAATAGTATGAAAGTTAATTACACGATTTTCATGACATCTCGTGAGGAGACGAACGCATACCATTCCAAGAAAGCTTGTTATTATTAAGAAACTCTTCTAAAGTGAAAGACGAAGTGGGCACTCACTTTAGTCGCGCCATTTTAGCTGTAAATTCAATTACAATATAAATAACTATAAGGTATAACAATGGCTCATATCCATGCTCACAACCATTATAAATTCTAGACTTTATATTTAAGTCTAGAATTTATGACGGTTGTCTACTTCTAATAGGTGCCCTCCGTTATTTGCCTTTGAATGAAAACATCAGATTGAATGAAGATATCTTAGTATCAGCTACAACCGACCTAGCTCAAACTTAGCTGAAGTGACAATGAATAACGCAATTACCAATTAAAGAACCAGGATCCGTGCAATGAAAGTTTCGTCGAAGGACGGTAGAATGGTGGACCTCGAAACAGGTGCACTGATCACATTGAAGGAGTAAGGCCCTTATGCTCGCGGCTCGTAAGCCTAAGCGTAGCGTAATCCTCGCGTACGACGAGAGCAGTACGACCACGAACATTTTCAAAGATGTCCGCAGACGAAGCGTTGTTGAAGCGAATCGTAATTCACATAGTAACATATTGTTATGCGTAGCGTCATAACGATACGAACGAACGCTACGCAACGCTTACGAGCCGTGTAATGCCATGAAATCATAAACGGTATGAAATCAAACACTTCCGAATATATTGGCTGAATTGACAGCATGAAAGAAACTCCAACAAATTAGAAGAACACGAAAAAACTACACTTTTATCAGGGGGCACGGTAGTGCCCCCGCCAAAGTCAAAGCGCGAAGCAAAACTGCCGTACCATCTTTACAGGAACCATTTCGCCGCATTTTCGGGCTCCTATTTGAGAACCTCTGGATAAGACCAGAACGCTGAAATTTTCGCTATCCAGTAAGCTATAATCACATACTTAAAACCCAAAATTTCAAGTCTGTAGGTCATATAGTTCCGAAGTTATGCGAAAGCAAAGTTTCGCATTTTCGACACTGACTGACTGACTGACTCATGATCATCAAAATAGAACTAGTACTTCCCATAAACTCAGAGAGCTGAAATTTGGTACAGAGTTAGGGTTTAATGGCCACATAAAGGGAAAACTATAAAAACTAGGATAATCGAAGATCTGGAGTACCTGGTGATCACTGCATTAATAACTTTGTAATTCCATATAAATTATATGAGATTACAAAGTTATTTATGCAGTTAATGTATCTAGAAAAACGGACAGAAATATTTTGTAATATTTTGAAGTTTCTACAAAAAGAAGTGAAATCCCACCAAAAACATTCTGTAAAAAACTAGCCAAAGTCAAAATGGAGCTGCTTGTTTATCTCTAAAAAGTACTGAAATCTAGACAAAGTCGTGCCAAGTCTAAGGTTCCTTACTGCGATTTCTTTATTATTATAGTTAATGTTGTGTGACTTGGCCGTTGAAGACCAAGAACCGCTACTCATTGACGATGAATTCTGGCGACAGATTGGTGCAATGGTGTCATGGAGCACCTGGTTTGAACCCTTGTGTACCCTTCAACGGTCAAGTCACGCAACATTAACTATAATAATAAAGAAATCGCAGTAAGGAACCTTAGACTTGGCACGACTTTGTCTAGATTTCAGTACTTTTTAGAGATAAACAAGCAGCTCCATTTTGACTTTGGCTAGTTTTTTACAGAATGTTTTTGGTGGGATTATTTAGTCCTGAATTTACTCACTTCATTCACATTTCAATTACTTACCTATCACATTTTGCCGTTTTCAAGAAGAGGTCATGCTAAAGTAAGCATCCTCGATATCGATCTTTGCTTTGCACTAACTGTGGGTACAGCTTTTTAGACTAATTGCTGCTATTTTATGTTCATATTTATTTTCATTTTTTTCATCAGCTAGTTGCTCAATTCGGAAAAATCGGTTACCCTTTGACAATAAGCAGAAACAATTTTGTCTTAGTGGTACATAACTGTTTCATTAATTTTCCAAGTTACGCACTTTAACGGTTGAGTTCATAAAGGATTTCTGTGCAACTGGACTTGTTCGACAATAAAAATTATAGTAACTTTTTCACTGGTTGATCTAATCTTCATTAGCTATGTCGGTGACTCTAGTTCTTCTACGGATCTTCTCATTTCTGATTTGATCACGTAGAGATATTCTGAGCATAGGTCTCTCCATGCAGCTTCACGTTGTTTTAATTTATCGTTGAGAAATGATATTAATTTTCTCAAAAAATAAGACGTGCATGCCCGGTACTCGAATCCCCAACCCTCGGACGAGATAGAGGTCTGAACCAATGGGCTATCACGAATTTTTTAATCCAAGACCATATTATTATAAATCATGGAAATGTGAAACAATGAACCACAGTAATATACAAGAACGTACATACTTTGTAGGCAGCCAATGAAGCATAGTTAATATACGAGAACGTATACTTTGTAGGCAGCCAGTCGAATTTGGGGAAGAAATAATGCTTATTAAAAAGGCGTGCCAATTTGAAATTCAGATAAGCCCTACCGCTTTCACCGCAATACGAGTAACATACCAAATATTTCACAAGGACAGACTATTTTTAGACAATTTAGAGATATATATTAATGATGATTATGAAATCAAGGTGGTATCTTACCTGATATATTATATGCTACGATGATATTATCCCGGTCTCGTATTTACCCTTTGGGTACAGACTACGGAACTCTTAAAAAGATCTTTGTGTTAAAAATAGAAGTAAAATTGAAATTGTTATAACAAGTTATAAACAACTATCATAAATCACAGGTCGGTGATATAGATCTATCAATTAATTAGATTCCGGCACCGGATTTGATTGATGATCGGTCGCCTCTTCGCCCGCTTGCGCTTGTAAACTTTGCGGTTATTATTCACATAATTTCGGTTATCGGTTCTGTAAATACGGTTTTGTCAATTCTTCCATATCATTAAGTAGAAAAATTAATTAGAGAAATTAATTAAGTATTTAATTAAAGTATTTAATTTAAGTAGGTATTTAATTAAAATGCACTTGCCTGAAACATCGACCAACCTTAATGATATTAGTACATTGGTGCATGAGGAAATGACAATTACGCACGTGCATTGTACGACTCTTTTAATTCATTTACGAAAAAATATAACAATGAAAGAAAATGATTGAAAATCAATTTATTTCCATTTTATTCATGTTTTAATAGGTATTTAAAATGAATTAGTATTTAAAAATTATGGGGGAAAAAGTTGGTCGAATGGCGCAGATGCAGTGCTGCTATGCTATCTGCGTTGGAGGTCGTGGGTTTGATATCCACAAATGGAAATGTTTGTGTGATGAGCATGAATAATTTCTAGTGCCTGGATGTTTTTCTATACATTGTATTTATTTATAATAATATTATTATTTTATTTTAATTTTAAATATTTATTAGTTAAATATCTACTACCCATAACACAAGCTGTCGCTTGCTTTGGGATTAGATTGCGATATGTGGAATGTCGTGAAAAACAAAAAAAAACACTAGTGTGGTAAAGAATAACTTTCCGCTTTCAGCGAACACACATGGAAAAGTCTTCTTTTTGCGCAAATGCATTAAATAGTATGTTTCATTACAAGTGCGGAAAGGCTGTTATTGCAAAGAGTTCCGACAAAATGTCTACCCGAGCCGAGGCGCAGCCGAAAGCGAGGGTTGACAGTCGGAACAAGTTGCAATGACGGTTCCGCACGTGTACTGAACGATTATTTTTAATACAATTGCGAAAAAATGAAGCAATTTAATAAAATAATAAAAACACAATAAACTCAACTAACTTAACATTTTCTGAAAAACTATTTGCTTTTTTCTCTTCTCTCCACGCAATAAATTCGTCGTATGTAGATATGTAGCGACTTTTTTACTTTTCCGGTAAAATGTTCTCCGAAGCATTTTGTGCAACAAAGAACTAAACTCGCAAAGAAAATTTCTGAAAAATGGCGCCAACCGTAGAATATAAGCAGTTTTTTTTTCTTCACCCATTCTGGTGATTTAAAAAAAAATAAAAATAAAATTTGGTCATAGACTAAATAATATTCTGGTACGCAAAGGGAACTATGCCCATACAGCCAAGTCTTCAGTAGAATTTTTTTTATTGATATGAAATGAAAATGAAATTTAATGAGATGAAATGAAACCTAACCAAACTCATTCAGTCAAATCTGATATTGAAACAAATTAGTAGCTTCTTTTTAGAAATATACGTATTTGCATGAATCATAAAAACTTCTATAAATTTTTTTAGTAAAAACTTCATGGTTGGTTTTTCTTTTTAATAGACATAATTTTGACAGTTGGGAAAGATAACGCACGAGTTCGGGAAAGGTAAAAAAAAAGCACGAGTATGTAATAGCCCACATCCCGAACGCTATACGTCCCTGCAATACGCCACTTTTTGAGCAACTGTATTAAAAAATATTTTGTTGGCAGTGTCTGTATAGTTAGTTTGCTTGAAGAGTCGCTTTCAAAACCAGAAACCGTGTCGAGTGTGGTATGATGAATACGTTATACCACAGGTTTTATATTATATAACTGTATAAGTGTATGATATGAAAGGAATCACACGCTAGAGCTTCAGAGTTCAGATGTGTTCAAAGCAATGACGAAATACGCTACGCTAAGAGGACGGGAACTATGTGACGTCTGTTGAAACCAAAAATTTCTCAAATATGGCGTCGCGCGTCATACATTTTGGTACCGCTGACAGCACATACATCTGTCGGTCGCTAACATTAGCGCCATTTTACAGATTTGACAACTTAAAAATCCGGCTTCATGGCGGAGCTTAAAAATATATGCGTGACGTCACTAAGGGCTCTTCCTTTATGTTACATCCATGGTTCAAAGTAAACGCGAAGGTTAATGTGTCTTCAGCCAAATATTTGAATGTTGCTCTAATGATACCCTACTCTGTCATTTCATAATTGTTTCTGATTATGCAATTCGAAAATGAATACTTTAATGTCAGCTATAGTCCGATTCCAAATTCAAAATATTCTCACACTGGTATCGAAATGTAGTGCGTGTTTTTAGGGTTCCATACCAATTTGGTAAAAATGGAACCCTTATGGTGAGACTTTCTCCGTCCGTCCGTCCGTCCGTCCGTCCATCCGTCTGTCACATTCGATTATTTCAGTAACTATCGAAGCTATCGACTTGAAATTTAGAATAGTTATAGGTATTAGTGACCCGACGTTATAGCAATCGTAAAAATTTGAAAATTGTTTTTATTTTTATTTAAAAAGGGGGGAAAACGGGGACTTCGAATTTTCAAAATGAAATAACAATATTGAGTGGGGTATCATATGAAAGGGCGTTACTTGTGTATTCTAAAACCAATTTTTATTTATTTTTATGCCTGATAGTTTTGGACTTATTGAGCAAACTGTCGAAAAAAATACCGTTCCCCCCCCCCCCTTATCTCCGAAGTTTATCAATAGAAAAATCTGAAATAATTATGATTAATAGACATAAATGTATATTTTACAGGAAAAATAAAATCAACTCCCTAACTATTATACTTTTTTGATAATAACAATAAACCACCAAAAACAAAGTTACGTTTGCGGTTCGCTAACAAAAGTACCTACATGTAAATTATACTCGTAAATTCATGAACAAAAGTGATTATTTTAATGTTTGACTACTTTTATGGTATGGAACCCTCGGTGCGCGAGTCCGACTCGCACTTGGCCGGTTTTTTTTTATATACTGACTGAAATAATTCATGATCCACGCGGATATTACTTTAAAAAAAAATCTGCCAATCAGGGGCCCAGGTCTCTCATGACACACAGACCAATAATATGATGTTTAGAGATTTATTGTCAGTACATTTGACGTGGAACATGTTTGACGATTTCCATGTTTCAGCCATTCCGTTTGTTTTTCTAATTCGGCTAATAAATGGCGGGCTATAATGTTGAAGATTCAATGTTTATGCGGCAGTACCCTGATGTGAAATTCATGTTTGTCATTTTCCCCATATATATTAAAATGGAGTAGGCGTACTTGGCGTACCTACATATGAATAAAAGATAATATAGGTATGTGACGCAAGGGTAGCTCCGAAGAGAGAAACGTCTTTGCGAACATTTTGAGCGAACGATTCCAAAAGGTTTCGAAGAAATCCTTTTTTAGCATATTACAAAGTGGGGAATGCCCGCAACTTCCTCCTTTCTCACTTTAATCCTTTTTTATCTGCTTAGTTTACGATTTATATCGATGTGCTTAGTATTGAATTTTCAAAAAAATTTTTAGCTGTTAGTTACATCATAAAACCTATCCGAAGAAGAGAACCAGATTTTTCGTCCAGTGGTTAATTGTTTTCTTTAATTTCATGTTTAGAATCCACTCTCAACCCTTTTTAAGGCGAACTTTTTATGCGAATGAAAATTAAAATATTTATTTTCCACATAGGCCTAATAATAAGTATAATATACATATAGGCTTAGGCTCGAAAAGATAAAATACCGCCAGGTTTGGAATGCAGATTTGCACCTAGAAGAGCTGGCAAGAAACTCGGCACTTGCTCTTTTCAATGTCATTGGGTAAGTATATTTAAAAACCCTTCTTATTTAAATACATAATTACACACTCATATAACATATCTCGTGAGGAGATATAAAATTATGCAATGAGGTGATATTATAAAGCATATTCCTATCATTCCAAGAATCCTTGTTATTAAAAATTCTTCAATGGGATAGTTACCCTGATTTATTAGATGTTTTTTGACAGTGACTGTAAACCTGCACAAAAATAAGTCCAAATGTGAATAATATGTTATCAAGTACAAGTTCTTATTCCTGAAGAAATATTTTACATTCATACACCTTCCAGTTTACTGCTAAGCCACAAAATACTGTATTCAGAATTCACACCGTAGATCTGGAAATATATTCAAATTGACTTAGAAGCTTTTCCAATCTTTGAAGCTTCACATAAATCTTCTGCTCAATGTGTTGGTAGGTATTCCAATACGTCTGAACTTAGCACCTCTAAATTTCATTATTCCGTAAAAACTGTAAGATTGTATGTAAGGAAAACGAACGGCAAAATCAGATTAATGTGTGATTACTCGAGAGCATCAATGCAATAGATAAAAATAGTAAAATAGGCCGATCCGAACATTTTACGTAAACCTTCTTCATACAAGCCGCTGCCGCTGACCGAACTACCGCGTGGCCTTATACTGTTGGTACTAATGACACCCATAAACTGGCGACATTTTTTCGCGCGGTTCGCCCTGTCTTTAGTACACAAGTCTGTGGCCGATGCCTATTTTTCGACGGCGGATAGCGGCGGATAAACGATGCGGAATTCGGAAGCTGGAAAGGAGAATTTACCTTGGCGAATTTTTATTTATGTCTTTGGCACGTATTAGGAGGGCGTTTATGAATATGAAAATTTTTAGAGCTGCGTGAACCCTGCGTGACTTCACCGTGGGCGCGGAGCGTGGGGTGTTTTGACGACCTTGGCGCAGGGGACGCGCGCTCGGATTCGAGTGGGATATCGCGGGTTAGATTTCCGCTACGGGCGACTTTGGAATTTTATAATTTCTAAATTGGCTCAGGTCTGGTCTGGTGGGAGGCTTCGGCCGTGGCTAGTTGCCACCCTACCAGCAAAGATGTACCGCCAAGCGATTTAGCGTTCCAGTGCGATGCTGTGTAGAAACCGTTGAGGTGACTTTATTAACCCCTTCCAAGTTAGTACGTTAACATCTTCGGCTACATCATCACTTACCATCAGGTGAGATCGCAGTCAAGTACCTACCTACTAACTTGTATTGTGTAAAAAGAAACCTACGTAATACACGATAGTAATATTATATATTCGTTGGTAATACAGATAGACTTATTTTTCGTAAAGAGGAATTTGACGTGATATCTCGTCGGGACAATAGCTACAGTGATTTCGGTCAGTATTGCTATCGACCTTATGAAATTTACATACCAGAGCTGGGCAAAACCTGACCTCACTTGTGCGGGAGAAACGCCCGTTATTCTCTCCATGTTAGATATACTTACGTATTATAATGGTTATAATATAATAAATAACGTTTAATCGATCTATGGCCTATACACTTAAGAAGTCATATAGCACATACAATTTATACATCTTTCTCTTTAATATAAATAAAATAGATTACCGAATATAGGTACTTACTCGTATTACGCACATTTATTCAGAACGATCGCCACTATTTGGCTCATTAATTATTTATTTTCTTCCACTTGTAATAATTGTCAGGGTTTTTACGTAATATTTTTTTTGGGAAAACCACGGGAGAAGACAATTTCCGAATGAATTCGCGGGCAACAGCTAGTAGAAGATATTTATTGGTTTGTAACTGTAAGGCACGTTCAGGGATGGGTAATAATTACGGATATGACAGTTTTTTGGACTTCGTGAAACGGAGTACGGTGTCGGTCACGTAGAGGGATATTGGACGTGATATCTCGTCGGGTAAGCACTAAGTAGCGTCAACGAGTCGGACAGTCAGGGTACCCGAGGCTTCATTTTCTAAGGATGGGAGGCATAAAAATATGTTGTCTATGCCTTAGGCTCTATGTTTTTTCAATACAGGTGAAGGCTTTCATTTATGAAAATCAGTGATATCCATTTGGCGCAGACTGTGCTACTCGTGGTGGGTCGGGGGTTTGAATCCAGAGCAAGCACATTTGACTTTTCGGGGTTATGTGTGTTTGTGGGAATTAAATATCTCTCGCTTAGCGGTAAAGTCTTGTTGAGTAAATCGGCATGCCTTATGGTTAACGCATATTGGGGACGGCATTGCAAGGGATTTCAGTGGACACTTATTCGAATTGGGATAGAAATACGATTACTATGCTTCAAAATCTTGAATTAAAATTGATTTTAGTTCGTGGCGTCACCCTGTCAAGGGCTCCAACTGAAAATCAGCGCTGTGTACTCTCATGCTTGCATGGGGCGCGCAGCACTATGCTGAGTTGGGGCCCATTTCTGGGTTGTGCCACACATAACAGGCGGTGTCTGGTGCTTCCGTAACTTGGGCAACAGTCTAGTATTTGTTACCCAGGTGGTGGAAGTTTCAGACAACGTTTTAGTACATAAGTGTGTACTTTGTTTTATGTGTGGCATAATGTTTGCAAATAAACATTTTTTCTTTCTTTCTTTCAAAAAATTATAATAATTTTAATCCCGAGGTCTTTGAAAGTGCAATCATCGAGATATGCTCTTGGAGTTCTTATAATGTTCTCAAAGGTGTTAGAAGATGTCATTCTAGGAGGAAACCTGTGCCCAGTCGAGGGACGTAAAAAAAAGGTTGATGAAGATGATGATGATATAACATGTTTAACATTACTAATGTTAAGATGTTAAATAGGGTAAAGAAAGCTCTGACGACGCAAACTCGAAGTCATTGGATCTTTAGTAGTTTAAATGATTCACTTAAGAATCCTGGGAACTACGATGTCTTCATTCATTCAAAATACCAAATCATTTGTAATTCGTGCATATTTCGATCATGTTGTGATATTATTCGGATTCATATAGTAATAGTCTATGCTCATGACCATATTTGGTTCGGAAATACTTCTTTAAAACGAAATAATAATCAATTTTCATCAAAATTTTTATAACTTTGGCCGAGTTCCGTGATACCAAAAATTATGAATGAAAACTTGTAACTTTCTTTAATAACTGGTGTTTTTCTTTAGCTGGACACTGAAAACTGCGCTCCTGAACTAATGCGACGTGAGATAGTGTTGTTTTTATTACAAAACAAATAAGCAGAAAGCATGTCCTCTTTGACATAAAAATAGGAAAAACTACATTCATATTCATATTCATATTTTACAATTTCGTTTAACAAAAGTATTTCGGAACCAGATATGGCCAGGGGCAAAGATTATTACTATATAAACCCGAATAACACCACAACATGATCGAAATTTGCACGAATTACAAATGATTTTGAGACATCGTGGGTAATTGGACTCTTAATTAAATAAATTGTAATTTAGCACATAAAATCATTTAGCACTTATAATTGATAAAATTATTTATCAGTTGTTAGTAATATTTTTGATTGTAATCAATATAAACAATTTTAATTTTTCAATCAATCCAAGCGACGCAAGCCAATATATCTTTGAACAAACAAACCTTAAATCTTTATTGGATTTGTAACGAATTGAGTTATATACAATTTCCAGCAAACAGCGATCTTAAAACAATAAAAACCGATTCGATATTTGTTCGTGTTTGGCTTAGCTTTATGAGATGAGTTTCAAAGAAATCAGTTGGAATGTTTGTTATTGGATTTTGGTTTTTCTTTCAACTGTTTTTGCGCAGTCTTCTTAACTTTTTTGAAATACTAAAGTTAAATTATAAAATTTAACTAAAATAAAGCAATAATTGTTAATAACAATAAACCTCAGATAAAAGCGAATATTAAGTATAATTCAAATAATAAACTTATACCAAAGTATAATATGCTATGAGCATCTTTCATAGTAAGAATTCGTCAAATATTTACAAGGTAGCTATTTTTAGTGTCTAAACTAATACCACAGTGTTAAAAGATCTTAAACTGTGTTAATACCTACTTCGCATTAAAGGAGATAAGTTGGTGATAAGATACTTCTATACCTATTTAAATTATTTGGTACAAGTTAAAAGATAAAATATTAACCAATTTGAAGTCAAATAATACAAATATTAAAGTAAATCAATAAATTCATAATTGCTTAGGTACTCCTGTATGATAGGCAGAAATAAAACTGCTTTCATTGAGGAGTTAACAGTTTACCCAGCCCTCATTTTGCAGTAACAGTCCATTGAATCAGTGTTTTTAATGACATTAAATAAGGGACTGTAAAAAGATAACACTAAGGTCACTAAGTATTAAACGTACTTTAAAAATACGCTGTACCAATTAAGAAATCCTTCCGTTTAAAATTAGAGCGCACTAGGGACCAGGGAGGTCATCAAAAACTTTGAACATAGTACCTTCTACCTTTGTATAACGGTTCACCAGATTTAGCAAGTACGTAGACTTTACTATAAATGATTCTACCGTGTTAATACCAACGACGAAATACGATACGCTAAGAGGACGGGAAAGATTTGACGTATGTTGAAGCCAAAAATTTCTCAAATAATATGGCTTCACGCATCGTACAAATCGGTACCGCAGACAGCACATACTACTGCCGGTCGCATACATTAAAGCCATTTTACAGTTTTGACAAATTAAAAATCCGGCTTGGCGGAGTCTAAAATGTATGCGTGACGTCAGTAGGTATCCTTTAATATTATGTTTAATCAAAAATACCTAGGCTAAAAAATTATGACAACGACAAGACATACGATTTCATTAACAGAATAATAGGCATTCTCTTTCAACTCGCGACTTGCTTAGCAAGCAACTGCTAAGGGCCACTGCTATGCTTAAGGGTAATAAACTTCAGTAATAAACTGGTAACAAAAAGCTATCTCACAGAACAATAAATGCTTTTACGAAGGTATCTGAAGTTCGGTGAGGGATTAATGAGTGCTACTCGAAGGTACTCGAAAGGAATAAGAAATACGAAGTTTCGTGCTTCTAGAAATAGATACCCGTTTTAGCCAACAATCCCTAAATTTAATGGCTCCCCAAAACAACACTTAGAAACGAGATGGTTTACACTTGTATGTATAAGCCTTAAGGGATACTTAAACCTTCCTAAGCGTAAAGATAGGGGTGACATTTGGGTGTTGTGTAAAAGGATCCGTAAGATAGCGGACTATGATACTGTTCCCAATGAACAGTAAAAATATATTGCTTCAGCTTAATTTACCCGGGAAATGCCCATTAGGATTTCTTTCCCCGCAGGAAAACTAATCACACTGTCACGTGTCTGTGGTGATACTATAAGTAATACTGAGGTGGACGTGAAAAGCTTTAATCAGCACATGCACACACCATAATAAAGCGCGCCAAGATGTGCAAGATTAAAACAAGCCGACTTATATCGCGACTGGGTGCTCTACAAATAGGCCACGAGTTACTTCACCGCAGAGCCCGAAAATTATTATTATACATTATATCATAATCAGAACTGTTATGCTTATGCTAAAATCCGTGGGAAACTATGCAGTTTCTGTCTATTCTGTCTGTTATCTGTTTTCCAAGGACCCATCACCCATCATTTCAAAAGCAGCTCTGTGAACAAGAGGAGACACCTATGCCATTTTTAATAAGCCTTATAGCTTATAGCCCTTATACGAGTGTCGAGTATGTATGGGTACGCTTATCAGTCGTCATATCACGTCATGGTTATCAAAGCTGAAAGTTTCTCTCTTGAGCCCCTTGAAGTTACATCACGTCTGAACTGACTGCACAGTTTTCCACCGAAGTGCTCGACACAGATTTTCCTACTTCGAAGCACTCGAAATCTCGAGTGTAGACTTTAGCGCGACAATCCGTTAATTGGGGTTTCTCTTCTGTATGCCGGAGCAAAACGATGGCGTAATAAATAACTATAGAATAGTTTATCAACTAATGAGACTAAAAAGCTCAAGGTATTCTCACTCCATGAAACATCTACTTATCAATAAAATCAGTATGATAGGAAATATGCACTGAAAGTAAAATTGAAAACTTTTTGGATGCAATGGGTATGAAATCAAATTCCTAATGCCAATCGTTCTTTAAAAATAATTTAATATTTAGTATTAATAATTATTTTTTAATTTTTAATTTTCCGAGAATATTTGGTTCCGGCTTATAAGACAACCTTTGGTCATTCTTCTCTATTCAAGAACTTATACTAAACTTGTGACATAAACATATTGAAAATATTTTTAATACACAAGGGTATGCTTTACCTCCTCTGGGTGAAGGATTTATCAGGAAAGATTAATTTGTTTTTTTTTTATAATCCGATAACTAAAAAGAAACTGTACGGTGCAAGATGCAGCAACAAGCCAAGCATCGTCCGCCCTCCCATGTATGAAAGCAAAGTTCCTAAGCGAGACACATTATTGACGCACGTTTCGTTCCGATACTGGAACATCCTCAGGAGATTTTGACTCCACAATGAGAGATTGCATAGAAGAATTTATCATCCATAGTAGTTTTATAGAATTGTCGTTGCAGCAATAGCGACAACCGAATGGCGTAGCGGTAGCGGACCTTCTGGCTGCGTTAGAGGTCGTGGGTTCGATTTCCACTACCGGTAAATATTTTTGTGATGAGCATGAATGTATTTCATTGTCTGTGTGTTTTTTTTTTTCAAAAATTGTATTTATGTATATTAATATGTTGCGGTGGTCCCAGGGTCAGGTCGGAGGATATTATTTATTGAAATAAAACACGTCCATCTTCGGCTAAGGCTTGTAATGAAGTCTCTAATGATTTCACATAATCGACTTATTTTGTAAAATGAACAACTCAGCGTTATTGTAGTAAAGTGGGTGTTACACCGAGGTTTAAGTTGCGATACATCGAGCTACACTTCAATGTATGTTTATTTATCAGTAATCTAGTACCCATTACACAAGCAAGCACTTACTTTGGGGCTAAATTACCATGTCTGTAATGTCCTCATTATATTTATTTATTAATTTATTTTTTAATTTTCAATCACTGATATTATAGTGCACCCTCACTTATAAGTAATACTAAAACGCGCCTTCACAACCAGGGCTCCCGAAATACTGTTGTCTGAGAAAGACGAATAAATTATTGCCGCGAGTGATTTATGTTAGTACTTTAGCAGCCATTTTTAGCTTGAACACGTGTTGTTAACATTCCTACTTATACCTACGTGTACCGAGTCGGTACCTTCAAGATTTATTGCCGTAAAAAGCGTGAAAAGCCTGATATAGTACAATCAACGATTTTGTTTGCCGAAAACACTTTCTAATTAAGGGATACATGTTATAGGATTGTTTAATGTAAATTTATGCCGAAAACACTTTATAATATGCTATATTTTTTGGGAAACATTGTTTTTCAACAGAGCAGTTGTGTTTTTAAACTTTTTATTAATTATTTACTTGTTGCTGTCTGTTCCATTTATAATTAAAACGAACAAGAACCTTGGTTATCCACGACATCTGGATTCCGAAAGCTTTTTCTTTTTAGTTGCCTTAAGTAACTTATTAAGTTTTAATAACTTAAACTACCTACCTACTTAACTTATTACCCATTTTGTAGATTGGAATTGCCATACACACGTTGTATATGTGAAATCCAATATTGAACTATCGAATTATTTGGATTGCTTTTATAAGCACACTCAAAGATAAAATTATAATATGAATTAATCATAACTGGGAACGTTAGATATTTGTTATTTCTATATTTTATATAGGTATTATAATATAGAGATAAGTAAAAGTAAGCGTAGCGTGGGGTGCCCTCCAGCCGTGCTCGCGAAATTCACATTTTTTGTGGTTTTTCGCGATTTTTAAGCTGATAAGACGTAATAGGCTTATGGCAGTCAAATTGCGATAATCCCAAGATCATCTTCACCTATTTATATAAAAATCTCTGCTTGAAAGTGTCGAGTTAAAGAAATTAATCCGAGATTTGCGAGTTGCTCAACTCAAAACTCTTTACTCGGACTAATTTCCTAGGATAGACATTTTTGTGCTTGGTCAAAAATTTTGATATAAACATGTAAAGAAGTAACTGCCATTCTCAAAAAATGACTGCCATAAGCCTATTATGTATAATTAGCGTACAAATTGCAAAAAACTACGAAAATTTGAAATTCGCGGGCAGACCTGTTGAGTTCGCCTTAAGCGGGTGGGGGGAAGCGGCTGGATGAGGAAGGCTGAGGACAGAATGTGATGGCGCTCGCTTGGAAAGGCCTAAGTTCAACAGTGGACGTCCACAGGCTGATGTGATGATGATGATGATGAATAAGTAGTGTATAAATACGTATGTGACTGAAAATTCATTCACGGTCTATATAAAGCTAAAACATTCGTGGACCAATGTTTTGCCTGTGGGCTAAATAGTTTAATAAAATTTTACCAAAATAAACAAATTAATTTTCTCATTTGCAATTAATTAACATAACAGTTTGGATTGTGGTCTAATTATACGGCTTTGAATTACAAAATGTATTATGATGTTATTTATTCCAAATGCTCTAATTTGGTGATTAATTCGTATTCGTATATACAATTAATACGAATTTGTAATTTTTCTAATTTTGTGATTTCGTATACTATACGTACCTATACAAAATCGTATACGTATAGTATACAAAATTAGGAAAAAAAACTATACGATACAAAAATCATAAAAGATATTATAATAAAGGTAGAGCCATAGACCATAGAGATAACAGCAAACTGTTGTGAGCAGTTAAAAGTTTAGGTATCATATTTTGAAAAGTATTGGTAGATATACGAGACAAGATACGTGTACTCGTAATATAAGATGAAATCTTCCTGGAAAAAATAATATCTTCTCTACAGAGTATAAAGTATGAAAAAGTATGAAACATTTTACCTTCCGTAACACTTGACTCACAAGTTTTGACCCAATATTGCTCAAGTGTCCATAGACAAAGACATTTTTTGGTAAGCAGGAGGGTCCTAAAACAATTTGCGATATTATAACGTAACATGTCAAAGAATTACTTGTACTTATTGGAAAATTTGTTCTGGCTGCTCAGTGATGTCTTTTGGATTATTATTTTAAGAGACCCTGTATATATTTTAAGAGACCCTGTATATATTTTAAGAGACCCTGTATATATTATAACCTGTGCTTATAACGTACTTGCTTAAATTATACTTGAGTTTTCACCTTATTTGGGACAAGTGGGGCCAGGGTCATAGATAAAGACTTTGCTATATTACTTTGTTGGACAGCAGAGTCGCCCTGAAACAATTTGTGGTCATAAGAAACGTATATCTACTATCTATAGGACTTAAGTGGTAGGAGTAAGAGCTTAGGAGTAGGTATATCAGAAAATTTGGGCTGGCTTCTCTTTAAAATTATGTTGAAGTATTGTATTATATATTATATAGTAATATTTTATTCTCAGGGTCTTTTTTATTTACTTATTATATTATTTTAAGGTTCAAACTACATAATTACTATATTATTAAAATATATTGCTATAGTACTTTAAAATTAATTTTCTGCTTTGACTGTTTTTTGAAAAAAAATCATTAACCCCAGTGTCAAGCTGAGTTCTCGACGCTATTTATGTTTTTCAATTTGTCAACTTTAATTATAATTTTACATTTTCCTGCAACAAAAATTCGTCGGGAAAATGTCAGAGGCGAATTTACAATATAGGTAATATCAAAGGAATCTAAGAGGAACGAAACTTGTAACATTTTATACTTTTGGCTCAGAATTAGGTTTACGTCACGCAAAAGTTAGTAAGAACTAACCACTGAATAGTTCAATTCCTCTTATTGCTAAAAGAGTATGTTAAGGAAGTTCAGTACTTAGATATTAGCTGTACATATAATCTAGACTAACACGAACTTAATCCTCTTATTTTGCTACGATTGAAATCTGTAATACTAAATGCAAAAATCACGCTAAGAGTTCTTCACAGAACTTTGCTCACATAAAATTAGAACGTATAGACCAATGCATGCCTATACTCAACGTATAACTCAATGCATGCCTTCTCCTCCTCGGTGGTCAATCTTTATTACTGAAGGTCGTGTCCACACTGCAGTTCATTTGCTATGTTCATAACACAATGAAAGCAAATGAAAGCCACTCACGGGCCTTTCATTCCCTAGGTATCGGCTGTGTGGTCTCTTCCCCTCCAATTTGTCCACAACATCTATGAGTTTCTTCAAGTTACCTGGAACGCGGCGGGCAATTATAATCAAAATAACTAAGAATTATCTGGTAAGAGATTTTCGAAAGCGTAGTGCTAACGTGCAGTTGCTTGGGATGTTCGTTCTTTTAGGTGTCCACGGTATAACGAAGCGAAGCAAAGCAAAGCGAAGCGAAGCGATTCGCGCCACGAAGCGTATATCAATCGAACGGATTGCTTTTTGCTTCAGTACTCTTACTTCAGTACTTATCCTCTCGTTTCTTATCATGTACTTATACAACTCTCAGTATTTATTTTACATACAGTTTACTTAACAAGTAAACTTACTGGTAAGCGGCAATAGCAAATTAAACTTGGAGAATGAGATTTTACGACACCCTAAAGTGATGTGATATGACGTGACGTTATCACCCGAGAAGTATAATAGAGATGATTACGGCCATAAAACCACCGTATTCACGCATTATATCAGTCGAAATAAGATTCTGATCTCATTTGATGTGCATTTTTCGTTAGTCTTCTACGTGTAGGCATTTTTAAAAGATCTCTCGATGCAAGATTGTAAGCTCAACTGAAAATAGGAGTAGATTCGTTGATTATTAGGCTTATGTACCCAAACGGTAAAACGGGACCCTATTACTAATACTCTAATGTCTGTCCGTCTGTTCATCTATCTGTCATCATAGGCTGTATCTCGAGAATCGTGATAGTTATACACTTGAAATTTTCACAGATTTATTTCTGAAGCCACTATACAACAAATACAGAATAAAATAAATATTTAAAGGGGCGTTTTTGAATTCGGCGGGCAGAGCTGTTTAGTTTATTTAACACTTACTATCACACTATTGAGAATTTGTCTTGGCAGTGCGAAAGTACGAAACCCTACGCGCATTTGACTACTTTTTTGTAAATCATGTTTTATGTTACAATAATTATGTATAAAGTTAAGCTACAAAGGTGTCAGGATAATTAAAGCTATTAAACGACTTATATACCTACCAATTTAAGTTAAACAGAAGGAGCGAAGTATCTATAAATGAGATTCTCCCTCGCTCTGGTAATTCATGTTTTGTATGGGTTTAGTAAGTTGCTTTGAACTTTTAATTGCGTTATATCTCTGTCGGAGGTACCTACATGAACTGAATTAATTCAATTTTTACCAATAGATAGTCTATATGCGGGTTAAATTTGGAATTAATGTTTGTATTTATACAAGAAATATTGAATTAAACAAATATTTCATATATTATACAAGAAATATTGAATTAAACAGTTAATATTTCATCGTTGTATATCAGCGTTGAACAGCGTTCGGATTTACTCACTACATTTATGTAGGTACACGTATGTACTCACTACATTTCAGTCTGGTGAACAATTTCCTTTTTAGGGTTCCGGACCTCAAAGAAAAAAAACGGAACCATTATAAGATCACTTTGTTGTCCGTCTGTCACCTGTCTGTCTGCCTGTCTGTCTGTGTGTGTGTCACAACCCTTTATTTCAGTAACTATTAAAGATATCGACATGAAATTTGGAATAGGTGTAGATAATGATGGCCCACCGGTAGTGCAATCATAAAAAATTGAAAATCTTTTTTATTTTTATTTACAAAGGGTGGTAAACCGGGTCGTCGGAATTTCAAAATGAGTTAACAATGTGTGAGTGGGGATTTTTATTTATTTTTATGCCCGATAGTTCTTGATTTATTAAGCAAACTGTCGAAAAAAATACCGCCCCCCCCCCCTTATCTCTAAAGTTTACCAATCGAAAATTCTGAAATAATTATGATTAAAAGCGGTTAATGTAAAACAAAGTTAAGTTTGCGGTTCGGTAAAAAAAGATGTCGAAATTACGAAATCTGATTGGTTACTCAAACACAGCTCCGCTCCGCTCCGCTTTGGTGGCAACCGGGTCTTATGGTTTAACTTTTTCTAATGTAGTACGGAACCCTCAGTGCGCGAGCTCGACTCGCACCTGACCAATTATTTGTTAAAGAGATGGTAGTATTCACACACCATTTCCACGTGCCTAGATTACAGAAATTTCATTATTATATTTTGGTATTGTCAGAATAACCTTTAATTAGCGGTACCTACCTAGCTATGGTGTGTGAGTTATAGGAATTATAATAATTATTATTAACGGAGATGAAATATTTTACCGAAAACTAGCTCAAAGCCTGAATTTCGTAATAAACCTTTCTTAATTGGTGTAAAATTATACTCAAATTGTTGGGTACAGACAAAATTGCCATAATGATTGATTTAAATCTTTTATAGAAGAATCAAGATGTATGAATTTTGAAAATATTTAGCAGAGTTAATGGAAATATTAAATTATATAAATAATATTATCATCGTGAAAATAATAACAAACTAAAATACATTTTCCTTTAGGAAACAATGTTTAATTCATTCCAATTTCTCAAAATACATTAATTGGACTCAAATACAAGTACCACTTGTGCTCGTAATTCGATGAAGATTTTATCATGAAAGTGGTCTTAAAATAATATTTGATACAATTTTTTAAGTCAAACAAGTTGCTTTAAGTTCTATTAAATAGGATATAATATATTTTTTAGAGTTCCGTACCCAAAGGGTAAAAAGGAACCCTATTACGGAGACTTCGCTGTCCGTCCGTATGTATGTCTGTCAGCAGCCTGTATCACTTGAACCGTGATAGCTACAGACTTGAAATTTTCACAGATGATGTATTATGTTGCCGCTATAACAACAAATACTAAAAACTAGAATAAAATAAAAATGTTTACGGGGACTCCCATACAACAAACGTGATCTTTTTTTGCTTGTTAACCGACTTCAAAAAAAGGAGGAGGTTCTCAATTCGGAATCTTTTTTTTTTTTACCAAATTGGTAGGCTCCTGCCTATCAATTTTTTACACTCTACAATTTTCTCTTTTGGAGCCTACCAATTGTAGAGTGTAAAAAAACGCATCTATAGTATGTATATTGTTTGAAAATGTCTGAATAGACTATAGATGCGTTTCGTTACACTCTGAAACTGATATTAATTAAAACTACGAAATTATTGAATGCGTTTCCATATACGTATCTCTGTTTACATTTACCCATGTTGACTATATCTACTTTGATTTTATTTATCAATCAAATAGGTCAATAATTATTGTCAAATGAAAATTAAAGGTTATTTATCATAGAGCTCGGCAATTCGCCGGTAGAAAAATACCGAAGTACTGGCAATTAAAGAAACTTTCACACTTTTTATACCAACTTGGATTTCATTTCAGGTTTAGAAGTTTTAAAATTGAACGCGTGGGAATTTCTGCCTACGGGAATAAGCCGTTTTAGTTGAGCTATCTGAATTGCATGTGTGCCAAAAATTAATCCGGACCATATATTTTTATTAATAGTTATTTTCAGACTCAGATATCATTATTACCATAGACAATGTATTTGATTGCTTCCGTTTAATTGAATATGCTTCAAACCCTTATTGCATCTGACTACAAGCGGGAGATCCCGAATTCGACTCCCTGTATGGACAAGTGTGGAATATTATTACTTCTGGTATATTCTGATGAGAAGTTTCGGCCGTGGCTGGCTATTACCGATAAAGACATACCTTCTGCCATAGCGATTTAATGTGCCGTTGCAATGTGGTGTAGCCAACGCTAATATGAAGTTACTTAGTTAATTAGTTATTGAAGTTACTATAGTTATTGCTACAACTTACATCACCTTAGGTTATTGAGATGGCAGTCAAGTAATATTAATGTGCAGATCGATAATCAAAGTCAAAGTCAAAGTCAAAATATGTTTATTTCACATAGGCCTAACATACAGGCACTTGCGAACGTCGGCATGACATTTCTGCATAATAATGGTGATAACTACAAGTCGACTTAAAACTAAGTTTACGAGGGTTCCAAACGCGCCCTGCCGCTGAGAAGAAGCCCACAACAAACTCAGCCGGGTATTTTTTTTATGTTATCACCATTTAACAAAATAAGTATAGATACTAAAAAAAGGCTAGCAACGACAACAGAGCAATCTACCACTTATCAGTCAATTCCAATGTAATGTAATGTGTGACTTTTATTGTACATCACAACAAGCACAACACAGATAAAAACAAAAATTCTTAAAAACAAAGTTCCTACAAGAAGCTAACTTAACTGTTATTTAACAAAATAACGGCAAACTAAGGTAATAATTGCTGTCAATTAAGAGTTTGAGTTTGGCAAGAGTACCCTAAAAATTATTCACAAAAGTCAACGGTGACTTTGCAATAAGGCAATAACTCTTTTGAAGATGGATTAATTAAAGTAATTGGAGCCGTGTTTTTTTAAGTTCAGCAACATTTGGAACAGTAAAAGGTCCTGACACTTCTTCGGAAATTTTCTCAATCAATTTCACTAAAGCTTCTGTTATTTGAGAAATTGTTTTTGAAGTTAATAATAATCGTCGACAGCTTTACGTGACTGTACTGAAGGTCACGAGTGAAGTTAACGGTCAGATTTCGTTTTGGCGAATTCATCACTAAAATACAAGTTTCAGTCAATTTTGCTTGAGATTTATTTATTTTCTATGTTACAATCCACTTTCCTCAACCCCTTGCTTTTACCAGTGTTGAATGGAAGCAGACGTTATTTTGCGGAAATCCATAATTAATAGGACAGACTAATTTCGATTGCTATAATCCGCTACTGGAAAAGATTCTTTATTGTACAATATAAACACCACCACACACATGAAATACCACACCCAATTTTCCAACACTTTCTTCGATGCACGTTTCCTCCCCACACTGGAACATCCCCAGGAGATGTTGACTTCACAATGCGGAATCGTAGAGTTTTTCTAGTGTTCTCTATCAAGAAAATCTGCTGATACTGGATTTCTTCAATCTGCACGTGTTTACAATTTTTTAACTGTAATAATACATTTACTCTTTATTAGCGAGACGAGACGTTACTAAGATGTGACTCTTAATTTAAATTACCTACTAGCCTTTTTGAAGGCGTCAAATGTAAGGAATTATTTACTACATTACGAACATGAAATATATAGTTTACTGATTTTACGCAAAAAGACTAGTTTTTACAGATGTCTGATCGACGTCATCGGCGCTCGCGCAGCATCGGGCGGGCTCCAGAGCGCGGCAACCAATCAACGGCATTCGTCGTCCGACCGGGATCGAGAACGTAACGCGCGTTGTACTACGATTTCTCTTCATCAAATATATTATGTAATACAAGTGCACAACATCAGTTTGCCTTTAATTTAAACAGTCCCGAATCGAAGTGTCAACATGGTCCTTCATCAATAACCAGCAGAAACTGGAGATCGGAGGAGAAACTTACGTGTCGTGCAGCGCGCCATCGTATTACATCGAGAACAAAACAACGGTCGGCGGCGAGTCGTCATACATCGCCATTGTTGGCGGGTTGGAATTTAGACTTTGGTGAGTTCGTTCCAATTAAATCCTTTCTTTTCAATTATTTATCCTTTCTAGCCTAATCCCCATATACCTACAATAAAATTACATGAATGTAGAACAAGCCCTATTTGAAAAGTGCGTCGTAGGTAGGTAGGCGAACATTGAAAACAGTTTACGAATAAAAAAAAACACAAGCCGCGTTGTAGCAGTACTAAGTGTGTAATTTAACCACTAATTAGCGTTTATTTCAACCATTTTGTTTACATATTTACATATTTCAGTGGCATAATGGCTGAAGATAAATTCGAAAAATTATGTAGAAGGCGTAGTTGCATGAAATCAAAGCTAACTATTTTCAATAACTATATAAAAGTTTTTCAAAGTGGCGGTTCTCCTAGTAACTTACAACTGTTAGACTTAGAAAGCCGATTTAATAAATTTGAAGCCTTATATGCTGATTTCGATAAACTTCAGGGGGAAATCGAACTTATATCTGAAGATCTCGACGAGGAGACGGAAGAACGCGAGCAATTTGAAGATCAATATCACAAGTTGATCGCTGCGGCGCGCGGTCTGCTCGGCGTGCGGCGACCCCAAATAGCTACACAGCATCAAGACAGCTCCCTGACGAACAGCGAGGACGCTCAGGCAAGTGGCTTTAGATCGAACTGCGTTCGTTTACCTAAAATAGATTTACCTACCTTTGACGGCAGTTATCACTCTTGGCTTCGTTACAAATCCACCTACCTATCGCTAATTCATTCAAGGCAGGATCTCGACGATATAAACAAGCTTCATTACTTACGCGCTTCTCTCAAAGGTAGTGCCTTGTTAGCTATTGACAAATTAGATTTCAAAGCTGAAAACTACGAATCTGCCTGGTCTTTGTTATGCGAAAGATATGATAACAAACGACTCCTTGTTAATAATCATGTCAACGCTTTGTTTAGTATCGAGCCCATGCGAAACGAATCTTATAAAAGTATTCGTCATCTTATTGATACCACAAACAAAAATCTACGCGCCTTATCTACATTAGATCAACCTACACAGCACTGGGATACATTAATAATTCATATTATGGCTGGAAAACTTGACAGTATTACACATAGAAAATGGGAAGAACATAGAAACACATTGTCCAACCCTCCTAACTTGGAAACTTTCATTAATTTTCTTAGTAACAGAGCCGACTTATTAGAAACTCTAAAGGAAAGTGAAAGCATCGCGCAGAAGCAGGAGTCAACACCTACAAAATTAAACAGTAATGTAATCATAGATTCAAAAAATAAAAATTTTAACGGAGGAAAGGGCGACTTTAAAGGGCAATACAAAAACAAAAAACCATACTCGTGCACCATTTGCGGGCAAAGTCACTACCTATTTAATTGTGAAGCTTTTAAAGCCTTACCTATCGAATCTCGCATCCAGAAAGCCACGGAAGCTAAAGTGTGCCACAACTGTTTAAGACCTGGACATTTAATTCCAGAAAAATGCCCCCTTTCTTCTTGTAAATATTGCAGGAAAAAACATTCAACTCTTTTACACTTAGAACCTCAAACAGTTCCTCTATCTGCCACGCCATCAAATAGCAACGTCAGTAATTTCGTTTCTTCAAACCATGCAAATCAAATTACTACTTCTTCGCAAATTTTACTTTCCACAGCGCTCGTCAAAGCAGTTGACAGCAAAGGTGAGGAGCAGTCTTGCCGCATGTTGCTGGACAACGGCAGTACCACAAATTTCGTCACACAATCGTGCATCAGTAAGCTGGGTTTGTCGCGACGTAGTGCGAACTCCACCGTATCAGGTATAAATAATAATACTACTCATATTACACAGTCTTGCAGCCTTACTATAAAATCTTACTATAATGATTATAGCTTCACTGTAGACTGTTATATCTTACCTCACATCACAAAGTCGTTACCGTCTTCATATATTGACATGAACAATATTCCTCTTCCAACGGGAATAAGACTTGCTGACCCTTCATTTAACGTCCCAGCAGTCATTGACATCTTAGTTGGGGCTGAAACATTTTGGTCAGTCTTATGCAATAATTCCATAGATTTAGGTAAAAATCAACCTAAACTGTACGAAACGAAACTGGGTTGGTTGGTGTCAGGCTACATCGCTCTTCAGAAAACACCGTCTTCATCTCTCGTTTGTCATTTTGTAAACGAGGATCTCAACCCAGACTTAACTCGTTTTTGGGAATTAGACACCATAGCAGCGGAACATTCTTTATCTCCTGAAGAACGTGCGTGCGAGCAAAGTTTTTTAGAGAACACTACACGTAAAGAAAATGGTCGCTTTGTCGTCACAATGCCACTGAAGGATGACCCTTCGGTCTTAGGCGATTCCTATACAAAAGCAAAGTGTCGCTTCTTATCCTTAGAACGCAAGTTTCTTCGAGACCCATTGTTCAAGGAAATGTATATGAACTTCATGAAAGAATACGAGCGTCTCGGTCACATGACTGAAAACGAAGATTCGAATGCCACCAGCGGCGTCAAATACTACATGGCCCATCACGGAATCATCCGAGATTCCAGCACTTCACCCTTGAGAACGGTCTTTGATGCCTCGGCAGCCAGTTCATCAGGTCGCTCTCTAAATTCTATCCAAATGGTGGGTCCCACTGTACAAGATGACTTGTATTCTATCCTCTTACGATTTCGAAAACATAAGTACATAATTACCGGTGACATAGAAAAAATGTACAGAGCTATTGAATTAAACCCTAAGCAGCGTTCTCTCCAACAAATAATTTTTCGCTATAATTCAACAGATCCTATAAAAACCTACACCCTTAATACCGTGACTTACGGGACAGCATCCGCGCCATATTTGGCTACAAAGTGCCTAGTCAGTCTCGCTTCTAGCACTTCAGACGACAAGGTTGCAAAGTCAATTAAACAAGATTTCTATGTCGACGATTACTTGAGTGGTGCGTCGACTATTGAAGAAACTATTAAGCTTGGCAAGGGTGTCATAGAAACATTAAAATCAGCACAATTTAATTTGAGGAAATTAAAATCAAATAATCAACAAATAATTGAAGCCATTGCACCTTCTTCATCAAAATCGGATAATGTCTTAGACATTTCGAATAGTGACAATGTAAAGGCACATACTTCTGCAAAAACTTTAGGTTTAAATTGGATTTGCGATTTGGACGTCTTATCATTTTCTATTAATATCGAACTTAGAGACACAGTCACAAAACGTCATATATTATCTATAATAAGTCAAGTCTTTGATCCGCTCGGTCTCGTAGGTCCTTGTATAGTCGAAGCAAAAATCATCATGCAAAGGCTGTGGATTGAGCAATGTCCTTGGGACGAAGAAGTTTCAAAAGAAATCAAACAATCATGGACTTCATTCGCCGAAACTTTACCTCTTATCAACCAAATTAAAATTCCTCGTTGGATACTTACCGATAATGCCATCATTCACGAAATTCATGTTTTTTCAGACAGTTCGCAGCGAGCATACGGTAGTTGTTTATTCGTTCGTACTGTAACAAAATCTAATTCAATTGCAGTTCATCTGTTAACTTCAAAGAGCAGAATCGCCCCCATAAAGCCAACGACGATTCCTCGCCTTGAATTATGTGGAGCTCTGTTGGCTGCAAGATTGTGTAATAAGGTTTTAAAATCCCTGAATCTTCCGATTCATTCATGTACGTTTTGGTGTGATTCAATGATCGTACTGGGGTGGTTAAATACCCCAACAGCTCAACTTAAAAGTTTCGTCCGAAACCGGGTTCATGAGATTCAGGACAGCACTAAAGGTCATACGTGGAGATACGTACCGTCGAAAGACAATCCAGCAGATCTTCTTTCTCGAGGGCTGAAGGCTGATCAAATCAGCAAGTCTTCTTTATGGTGGTCGGGTCCAGACTTTTTATCAAAAACTCAAAATGAGTGGCCTAACGAACCCAACGAGAAAAAGGAACTGCCCGAGTTAATTGCATGCAACTCCTCTGCAACTGAGCATGCCACACATATTACAAATAGTTCAGATGATTTAATAATCAATCTCATTAAAAACAAATCAAATTTAAGTCAAGTGCAACGTGTCATAGCCTACATTAAAAGATTTATTTATAATTGTAAATATAAAAAAGATAGCACTAAAAAGTCAGGGCATCTCACAGTCGGCGAACTCCAAGATTCTCTCAATTTAATTATTCAGCGATGCCAAAGGGAAATGTTTGCTGAATATGAAATTATTAAATCAGGAAAAACGTTATCAAAAAAGGGAAGATTAGCTGGTTTAACCCCCTTTTTGGATAACAATAACATTATCAGAGTAGGAGGCAGGCTAAAAAACGCACCCTACGATTACAATCAAAAGCATCCCATTCTATTGTGCAGCAAACATCATTTCACAAAACTCTTATTTCAACAACATCACCTACAATACTTGCATGCTTCTCCTCGACTATTACTAGGGAGCATTAGGCAGTCATATTGGCCTTTAGGTGGAGCCAACTTAGCAAAGACCATTGTAAACAAATGTTTGCGATGTTTCAGATTCAAAGCAGAAAACGTGCAGCCTATAATGGGGCAATTGCCTACACGTAGGACAGAATTAGAGTTTCCCTTTTTGCATTGTAATGTGGATTACGCAGGCCCAATACTGATAGCTGACCGAAAGGGTAGAGGTTGTAAACTTATAAAATCATACGTAGCAATCTTCGTTTGCAGTTCGACTAAAGCTTGCCATATCGAGCTCGTTACGGAGCTGACTAGTCAAGCTTACATTGCAGCATTAAATCGCATGGTGGCGCGCCGAGGCAGACCGCAGAGCATCACTAGCGATCAAGCTAAAAATTTTATTGGAGCATCCAACGAGTTAGCTCGCTTTCTTGTAGATTCAGATATACGACACAAGGTAGCACAGGAAGGTATAGATTTTAAATTTTCTCCAGCATATTCGCCTCATTTCAATGGTTTAGCAGAAGCTGCTGTGCGTTCCACAAAACAACATTTATACAGAATCCTCGGCAATTGTCATTTCACTTATGAGGAGATGGCTACGTGCCTTGTTCAAATAGAGGCTGTTCTTAATTCACGTCCCCTTACACCATTTTCCTCAAATCCAGACGACCTAACCGCTCTCACTCCTGCCCATTTCTTAATTGGACGACCACTTATGTCGGTTCCACACCTGCACATCGCAGATGATGTGAAGATCACCAATCTCGAGCGCTATAAGAGAGTGGAAGCAATAAAACAACACTTTTGGCGTAGATTTTGCACGGAGTACGTCAGCCTGTTGCAAAACAAATCAAAATGGACATCTAACACTGGGAACCTAAAAAACGGAGCTCTGGTGCTAATAAAGGACAAAACACTACCTCCTTTACTCTGGCCCCTGGGGCGAATCGTAAACACCTACCCAGGGGTCGACGGCGTCTCACGTGTGGCAGACGTAAAAACTATTAAGGGAACCATTAGAAGGGGCTTTAATAACTTATGTCCCCTTCCAGAAGAACTGACAACAATAATTTGAATTCTTCAACGCGGGCAGCATGTCTGATCGACGTCATCGGCGCTCGCGCAGCATCGGGCGGGCTCCAGAGCGCGGCAACCAATCAACGGCATTCGTCGTCCGACCGGGATCGAGAACGTAACGCGCGTTGTACTACGATTTCTCTTCATCAAATATATTATGTAATACAAGTGCACAACATCAGTTTGCCTTTAATTTAAACAGTCCCGAATCGAAGTGTCAACAACAGATAAGATTAAATGACGTTTTTTTATTTACAGATTTTTTAATGATAAAATCAATGACTTTAAAAGCCTTGAACCGAGAGTTTTCTCTTCAACAAATTATTGTATTGTAGTGATCCTGACCAAAGTTCGGCGAAGCTAAGTTAAAACACAAAATTATATTATCGAATAATCTTCACGATGTGAAGTTAGGGATCCGATAAATAAATACAAAGTTTTAATAAACTCAGCATAAATGGATTAAACTTCGAAATAAGAAGAAAAATACTGAGAACTTTATTAGCGAAACCAATCTACCTACTAGAGTTTGCTGGATTGGCCACGTGGAAAGAACCGGAATCATGTTGGGATATTGTACCAAAATCCAGATATCAACGAAACTTGACAAACTTACATTTTGAAGTATATGTTTTAATTTGTTTAAAAACATGTTAGCTAACATATTCATAACTAGCTGTTGCCCGCGGCTCCGCCCGCGTGAATTACGGTTTTTTTACATAATATACCTTCCTACTTGAATTCCTTGATTTTTCGCGGGATTCTGGTGTGATGTTGTACAGAAACCTGTTCTTACTTTACACGGGTTATCTTGTAGTGATTTTGAAAACTCCTTTTTCTTACTAATAATATAAAGTTTCATTAATACGTAGTTGAAAAATCAAAAGGACGATTTTAACTGTAGATATTTCGACTCAGTGGCACAGGACGTGGTCACTACGTGACCACGACTTGTACCAATGTATCGAAATATCGACAGTTAAAATCATCATCATCATCATCATCATCATTTCAGCCTGCGGACGTCCACTGCTGGACATAGGCCTTCCCAAGCGCACGCCACCACACCCTGTCCTCAGCCTTCCTCATCCAGCCGCTTCCCGCCACCCGCTTGATATCGTCGGTCCAGCGAGCTGGAGGTCGCCCCACACTACGCTTACTTGTACGCGGTCTCCACTCCAGGACTTTCCGGCTCCAACGGCCATCGCCCCTACGACAAGCGTGACCTGCCCACTGCCACTTCAGCTTGCTAATGGTTTTGGCTATGTCGGTGACCTTGGTTCTCCTGCGGATCTCCTCATTTCTGATCCTATCACGCAGGGAAATCCCTAACATAGCCCTTTCCATAGCACGCTGAGTGACCTTGAATTTGTGGATCAGGCCGCTTGTTAGTGTCCACGTTTCAGCTCCATAGGTGAGGACCGGCAGGACGCACTGGTTAAATACTTTAGTTTTCAGGCATTGAGGAATTGACGAAGAAAAGACTTTAGTTAAAATCGTCCTTCTCCAATTCATTGTGATTTTTATTGTGAAACCACGAAATATGTCAAAAATCATTAAACCATGTGGAAAGTTGTACTGGTGGTAGAACTCTTCTTTCAGAGTTCGGCCGGGTAGGTACCACTGGGATAAAATACTCTACTAACAATATTCCCCAGCCCAACATAATATAAGAGTCTTTTAAAAATCTTTGCTTCATCTCAATACAATCCATATTGCGGATGATAAAGATGCGGCACTCCGGGAATGTCGACAGAAGTGAAAACTTGTCTTAACAGTGCCATCTTAATATAAAGTCAGGAAACAGTAAATAACATGACAGTTAATTTTTATTTAAAAAAATTCGGTAGTATTTACATTCAAGTTCCACATAAATTGTAGAGATGGCGCTATACGGTATAACGTAGCGATAACGCCAGTTACATGATTTTTGTTCACCCTAAAAGTGAAAAATTTGAAACCATACAAAATCTCCTGCTAAGCCTATGTATTTACGGCTGTAAGGGTACTCCAGTCTTACTTGAGCCCTACGTCCTAGCCCTAGGTTCTTTGTGCATTCCGCGTTTCAAGTCACCTACCTACTTGAACTTAGCGCTAAAGGTTCTGATGCCTGTAATTTCTGAACTACAAAAGTGATGATGATAAGATTTGTGTGGAATAATCTTAAAAGAACCTTTTTTCTAACAAAAAAAGAATGAATGGAATCGGACAACGCGTTAATGAATTATAACTAAAAAACGTTTGGACTTTGATGCCATCTTCCAGGGAAACCATGATGTATTTTGGGACAAAAAGTATCCTATGTCCTACCTCGGGGTATGAACTATAATCATGTCGAGTTTCATTTAAATCCATCCAGCGGATTAGCCGTGATGCCCGGTCGTGAAACAGACAGACAGACAGACAGACAGACAGACAGACAGACAGACAGACAAAAATTAAACAAATTACAGTTTTGGCTTCAGTATCGACTAAATAGTGTCCTCCAACAAAAATTTTCAAAATATCTTCAATGTACAGAATTCGACCCTTTACAGTTTTATTATAAGTATATAATATATAATAAGACTAGCTGTTGCCCGCGGCTCCGCCCGCGTGAATTACGGTTTTTTTACATAATATACCTTCCTACTTGAATTCCTTGATTTTTCGCGGGATTCTGGTGTGATGTTGTACAGAAACCTGTTCTTACTTTACACGGGTTATCTTGTAGTGATTTTGAAAACTCCTTTTCTTACTAATAATATAAAGTTTCATTAATACGTAGTTGAAAAATCAAAAGGACGATTTTAACTGTCGATATTTCGACCCAGTGGCACAGGTTGTGGTCACTACGTGACCACGACTTGTACCAATGTACCGAAATATCGACAGTTAAAATCGTCCTTTTCCAATTCATTGTGATTTTTATTCTGAAACCACGAAATATGTCAAAAATCATTAAACCATGTGGAAAGTTGTACTGGTGGTAGAACTCTTCTTTCAGAGTTTGGCCGGGTAGGTACCACTGGGATAAAATACTCTAATAACAATATTCCCCAGCCCAACATAATATAAGAGTAAGTATTTTAAAAATCTTTGCTTCATCTCAATACAATCCAAAAAATCAGAATGGGCAATGGCTATATATTTCTTTACGTATAAGAAGACCTTAGATGTCAGTCAGTCGGTTAGGATCGATAAGACCTAAGAGTTAAAAATATTTGTGAACCATTATCTTACCCTTTCCATATTGCGGATGATAAAGACGCGGCACTCCGTGAATGTCGACAGAAGTGAAAACTTGTCTTAACAGTGCCATCTTAATATAAAGTCAGGAAACAGTAAATAACATGACAGTTAATTTTTATTAAAAAAAATTCGGTAGTACCTATCTCAGAGTTTTACATTCAAGTTCCACATAAATTGTAGAGATGGCGCTATACGGTATAACGTAGCGATAACGCCAGTTACATGATTTTTGTTCACCCTAAAAGTGAAAAATTTGAAACCATACAAAATCTCCTGCTAAGCCTATGTATTTACGGCTGTAAGGGTACTCCAGTCTTACTTGAGCCCTACGTCCTAGCCCTAGGTTCTTTGTGCATTCCGAGTTTCAAGTCACCTACCTACTTGAACTTAGCGCTAAAGGTTCTGATGTCTGTAATTTCTGAACTACAAAAGTGATGATGATAAGATTTGTATGGAATAATCTTTAAAGATCCTCCTTTCTAAAAAAAAAAGAATGAATGGTATCGGACAACGCGTTAATGAATTATAACTAAAAAACATTTGGACTTTGATGCCGTCTTCCAGGGAAACCATGATGTATTTCGGGACAAAAAGTATCCTATGTCCTACCTCGGGGTATGAACTATAATCATGTCAAGTTTCATTTAAATCCATCCAGCGGATTAGCTGTGATGCCCGGTCGTGAAACAGACAGACAGACAGACAGACAGACAGACAGACAGACAGACAGACAGACAGACAAAAATTAAACAAATTACAGTTTTGGCTTCAGTATCGACTAAATAGTGTCCTCCAACAAAAATTTTCAAAATATCTTCAATGTACAGAATTCGACCCTTTACAGTTTTATTATAAGTATATAGATAGGAAATCCTCTGCACGAGTTAAGCTCTAACTTGATTCATTGACAGGAGTTTTTTTTTAATTTAAAACAGCGATTAATCCTATTACTTGTTGGATTAACAATGGATTAAGCAAATCCTTGATTTAAGTCCGTTTCATATTTTCAAATAAATTAAATGGAGTTGTTCGTTGGTTCATTTCAGCCAACTGATCTTCTCTGCAGGAACCTTCTTCTAAGCATCCGTCATAGAGCCAGCTTGGAATCTGATCTTGGAACCAGTTGCTCTCCGCGAATTTGTTTATGAATAGCCTACTGTATTATTAACCTTGAATAGATTATTAACCCATTCTCTAGGTTATTATATAGGTTATAATCTGATCTATTTTATGATTATGATATTACTGCCAAATTACGATTTGTCCTGTTTACAAATACCTACAATGAATTAAATGCTGGAATTGATCAATAGGAACCTATACTAAATTAAACAACACTTGGAGTTTTAAAAGGCAGCAGAAACTAAATAAGAGGTTAAAGGTTTGTTGCTACAAACTAAAAGTGGTTATTGCTAAATGAAAGTTTTTAGAAAGGGAAAGGGTAGCACAAAACTTAAGTTTTATGATTCCCAACTCTACTTCCAATTTCTAACAAGTTTCGGCCTCTGCTTCATTAATTGATAATTGCCACTCCGGAAAGTTACAAGGTGAAAGTAATTGCTCAGACTCTGCAAAGAAAACACTCAGATGAAGAGCCAAAAATAATAAATTACTGTTAGAGTTCAGTACTTGAAGTGCCAAGACCAATATTTTTTAATTGTTTGTTGGTTGATTGACTATTGACTGCGATTTCATTGGATTTCACATTATATTTTATTCATACAAAAAATATGAGAATACATTACTGCTGTTGATTTTACCGCAAAAGACTTAGTACTAAAATACTCTTTCAATTTATCTGGGGGTGCGGTAGTGTCCCCGCCAAAATAACCCAAGTGAAGCTCAAGTACTCTGGGAGTATTTCAGATAAATGAGCAGTACTTACAAGTTACTTAATATTTTGGTAACATCGAATCTAATAAGAAACTGCATTAAGATCGGTAATAAAAATGTTTTTCCCATTAGAGTGGGGATAATTCATTAAGGAAGTTTGCTGGGTACATAATTCCCCTTGCTATACTCTAAAAGAAAAGTACTGAGGCGTCAGAAGAAGTACAGGTTTTTGTACAAATGTCGAGTTGACTGGCTCGCACAAACGAATCGAATTTCCCCATACATTTACAGCCAGCGCCATCTATATACCTACAGTCGCTGATATGCGACACAACTTTTCACTTTTCGCCCATAACACATTAGCAAAACGGCCAAGACATATATTTTGACTAGAGCGTAGAGTTTGTCAAGTTAGAGCGTGTATAGTTGTGTAGAGTCTTGCTCTACATCTCAACATACATCGGGATCTGATAACTTTCGGACAGTGTGAGCTATATGCTCTCGTCTTGGCAACATTTTACATTTAATTTTTTTTTTCAACGTCGCATGTTAATCGACTTCGAGATAAGAGTTAATCGTTTCGATCCCTACCCGTATGTGCCCATTCATGTGTGGTAGGACATGAATATCATGAATTACTCACAGGTGATTCCAATACTAGAACTTTTCTACATCCTGCAACGTTCTAATGGACTAATGTTCTACAACACCGTCAGTTACTTTCATCACTTTGACGAGTTATGCGTTTCGGATTCATTACTCAAAGAAAGAGCATATTTCAAAACAAACTTGTGTTTACCTAAAATTATTTTAATAAGAACAAAGTTTTTTATTAAAAAGATTTACAAAAGCTCCTGTAGCTCTCAAATATTTGATAAAGTTGCTTCGTATTAAACTTACTTGCCTTTAGGATAAATCTCTCAGTTCAGGTCGGAAGAAGTTTTTATGGAGTTTACATACTCATGTAATAATTTATCTTACACTCCCGATTTAAACACGATACAAACTTCATAACCAAAGCGTTTAAAGCCACGTTACGTAAGAGTTTCAATATCCATATTTTATCCGGAAGTAAGTATAAAAATAACATAGTGTGGGATAATGGATGCCTGCGTCACTACCGTAATGTACCATACGAGTATGTAGCCGAAAGTTTCTCACTTATATCACATCAACCAAAACTGATTACTCCTAGCTGTCCCCAAGGATATTATTGAAAGTCCCAATCGTGATTAGTCCTGTTGACCCAATGACTAAAGGATTGTTCTCGTCCTAAGTAAAAAGAGTAGATACTTAATGGATGTTGTTTTTCAGAGTAAGTATTTGTGTGTAAGTGTATTTTTTTTAATTTTCAGAGTGCGGATTCCAGCGCGACCTTTTACAAAACGCTCCCGGATAGGACTGTTTCTAGTACCTACTGTTAAACGTATATTTAGAGATTTTGTAATCTCCTATAGATAAGGTAAGCTAGATAGAAGGAAACTGACTGAATTTGAGTAGCGCTTTCTTATTAAAACCGAGGCTTATCGCACTGCATTCCTAGTGTGTCCTAGGTGTATATAATTGACGTACTAAAAGGGTAGATAGTAACTTACGAAGCGCTTTGCTTCCTTGTGTCTGATATAGGTATACCTACAATGGGAAGGTCTAGATAGGTATACCCACTCGATTTCTGTCTACCTACTCGATCCATCTTCTACTCAACTTCTACTAGGAAAGCATCTAAACAAGGCTGTATCATTACTTTCAGCCTAGCACGAATTTTCTACTACACTACAACATGCTACGACAAATGGACTGAAAACTGTATCACAAAATTAACGTTAAACTGTTCGTCACGTCTACTTTAATAATTTATCACGCGTGAAGTAATTTGAAACGTGCATTCAATAACTCAACGGTAGAGAGTGGGAGCAGATAGAAATCTGAAAGGTCATAAGTTAAAGCACAGCAGTCATTGATTTATAAACTAAGGATTCGCAGTCAGCGCTAAAGAGTGTCCGAACCGAATGACATACAAAACGCGAAAAGACATACAATCGCACTTCAGTCTCCCGTTTGAAAATTAGGCTGTATAGAAATGCTTTAAAACATAACTTACAATAGTAGTAGTAATAGTTTGTTTACAAAAATACTCATGTACCCTCGTTTATGCAGGTTTTCTCGGGACACTTTTTTCGTGAATTTTTTATTCCACCCGTCGTCCATAGATTTACAAGCCTATGACAGCAGTTGGACTATTGCCATACCGCCCACGATAATGATAGCTGAAAGGGAAATGGAGATACGTACATTGCGGGAGGAATCCTTTTTAGGGTTCCATACCAAAATGGTAAAAATGGAACCCTTATAGTGAGACTTTCTCCGTCCGTCCGTCCGTCCGTCCGTCCGTCCGTCTGTCACACTCGTTTATTTCAGTAACTATTCAAGCTATCGACTTGAAATTTGGAATAGTTATAGGTAGTAGTGACGCGACGTCATAACAATCGTAAAAAATTGAAAATTGTTTTTATTTTATTTAAAAAGGGGTGAAAACCGGGTCGACAAATTTTTAAACTGAGATTATAATATTGAGTAGGGTATCATATGAAAGGGCGTTACTTGTGTATACTAAAACTGATTTTTATTTATTTTTATGCCTGATAGTTTTTGATTTATTGGGCAAACTGTCGAAAAAAATTCCGTTCCCCCCCCCTTATCTCCGAAGTTTACCAATCGAAAAATCTGAAATAATTATGATCAATAGATTTTAACGTATATTTTACAGGAAAAATAAAATCAACTCGCTGACTAATATACTTATAAGACATTGAGGATCTCCAAAATTAAACCACAAATTGTTTCCCTGAAATAACAAAGTTTTGTTTTATTACAAGTTTTGTTTTATTTTACAATTATCTAGTTATTATCAAGTTACGACAATTACACTTCTATCTCACCTGAAATAACAAAGAAACGACATTTAAAGTTCACTATATCTCGAGTCCTCAATCACATTCTTTCTATGAGTTTTTATTACGATAACAATGCACAAAACAATTTCAGCGTCCCTCGCCATTTTAAATCATCGACACAGATCACTAATCATAGGTACAGACAGCTGATACGCGAAGCGCGGCAAATTCAAATGAATGAAATGTCACTCATTTCATTACATACTTTTTTTGATAATAACAATAATCCGACAAAAACAAAGTTACGTTTGCGGTTTGCCAAAAAAAGTACCTACATGTAAATTATACTCGTAAATTCATGAACAAGAGTCATTCTTTCAATGTTTTACTTCTTTTATGGTATGGAACCCTCGGTGCGCGAGTCCGACTCGCACTTGGCCGGTTTTTTTAAGTTTTTGAAGTCTCCGAGCTGTAAGAACTAAGTATATAGTAAACGTGCCTATTGATCTAAAACGACCGAAATGTATATAGTATAGCTTTCTGCACTCCTTCTTCGTATTATAAATTCTAACTATATCCACCTTGCTCCGTGTACACAGTTTCCTCCTCCTAATTAAGGCAAATATCTCTCCTAATGTAGGTATAAAATGTTCTGTGTATTTCGATAGGTCTGAGAAGCAATTTTTTTTATATTCCTAATGGCAAAACAGTGTTTGCTAGGTCAAATAGTAAGTATACATATAATTGTAAAATATGATATAAGAGTGAATAAAGGGCTGCCAATTGTCATTGTCATGAAAAATGTCCAATAGTCAAAATAACGATGACGGTCGATCGTCCTGTCTATAATAATAATACCTATTGTTAATGTATTATGCATAAGAGGTTCTTCATACGAATGACATGATTTTCGAGCGAGAAGCATACTGAAATACAGGCATACAAAATATTTGATTGTGTCAACATTGGGACAAAATCATTCTACATTTCCTCTTGAAATGTTCTAAAGCCAATTTTCTGAAGCTCTATGACTAAACACGAGGTAGACGGAGTACATCAACTTTTCTAAGCGGTCAAACTCTGTAAGGTTGAACTCCTAACTATAAGTTTCAACCGTATCTGATGAATATAACATGCAATTTCTAGCGGTCTTGTGTGAAACATCCCGTGCACGTGATTTGTGTTTCCACGGTACACTGATGTATGTTTACATTTTACATACTTTTAAAGTTAACTCAACTGGAAGGAGTTGCGATAACACAATTTAAAAAAAAACCTGTAACAAAAAGTGTGGTTTAAGTATACATTATAGCACATCATACTTTCATTATAATTACATATTTATGAAACTGCATTGTAAAGAGAGTCAATAATGACTCATTATAGTTTGAGTGCTGGTTTTTGATACGAGGTTTGCCGAGTAAAAAAGTAAGATAGTACGAGAATTAAAATGACTAATTACGAACAAAAAAATTATGAAACTTACATCTTAAGTACATATGTACAAAACAATCTATCGATAAAAGTCTCATCTCAAACTTTGAACAACTTTTTAACAAAATTAAGCACCAAAACATAGTACTTATCAAATTATGGGGAGTAAAATTATACAGAGGATGTTATGCAAAGACACCTATACTATAGACCCGGCGGACCGCGCGAAAAAATGTCGCTAGTTTATGGGAGCAAAACCCCCCCTCCGGCGTCAGTAGTAAGCAAAGACTTCTATGTAAGTATCCCTAAGTAAGCTGTAAGCCTACGCAGTATTTCGCAGGAGTTTCGACACATGGCTCTACATTTTCTTGTATGAAGAAGGTTTACGTAAAATGTTCGGATGGGCTCATCTTGCTGTTATTATCATAGATGTTATGTTATTTATTTATAACAATAAACAAATCAGACTATTCGCATTAAACTTAGATGGTTTAGAGAACATTAGCCATAAATATAACATAAAAAGAGTATAAAAGTACCACATATGGAAAATATTGCATCAATTTTTATATTTACGTCTCATTACGTGAAAATATGAGGGATAAAAGTATCACGCTCTATCACACCAAATCAGTCTTTATTATGTAAGCCAAAAGTGACAAAATCCCACACTTTGTTCATGGTAGCACCGTGGGTTTAATTACTCATTATATTTTTGATGCGTACATTATATTTGCGAATGGTCTCTGAAAGTAACGAGCTTGGATTTAAGCCCCATAGCCATATCACGCCTATATAACCATATGGAAGAATCTTTTGCATTGAAATCGCATTTCGAATTAATGCAATATAATTTTTCAAGAAAAAGTAACATTCTGGTCATTTTATTGATATTTTTAATGACTTAAGAACTTTATTAATTGAATGGAAAATTAATGGGGCTATAATTGACAAATTGGCGCTTAAGAAGGTTAAAAACTAAACGGAGCGCGAGCGACGACTTAATATAAATCTATGAAACTTAAATTAGTCTTTCTCTTTTTTGAAACTTTACATAATATAAAATTAATGAAAGGTATACTATATATAGTATTATATTGATATATAATCAATCTAGGTATAGAACTAATTAAGAAAAGTAGTTTTAGTTTTTTCGAATTATGTCTAAAAACGATTAAAATAAAGCTATATTTTTGTAGTAATACATAGATAAATAAGTAATTACGTTTATCAAAATAGTGTTTATTCGTTCGAAAGTGGCCCAATGTGTTTGTATAAAGTGATTTATGAGTTATGGCTCCCCACGGATAGCAAACAATAGATTTTATTGCTTCAAATAAATTCTGTTAGCTGGAATAATATGGATTTTTATTATTTCTAGAGTTCATTTCAAGATTTTCATTGTTTAACATTTTAGTACAATCTGTGGAATTTCGGAGATTCGTAGCCACATTCGTAGTACCCAAAGTTGTGAAGCTGAAGTGCATATTATACGCATGAGTTAAGTACTAGATTCTAATGCATCTTTCTATCAGAATCTATAAACTCCCGGAAATGCAGTGATCAGTGATGGCCGATTTTCCGCTTAGGCTCACTACCGTCGGCCTGGGTTAGTGTGTTATCTCAGAGTTAACTCGCTAACCCAGAGTAAGTTGTCAAAATTTTCCAATGAGAGACGTTGACTCTGGGGTTAAGAATTTGCACAATTGGACCTTAGTGGACGAATGAAATCACGGTGAAAGCACCGGTGAAAGTGAGATAGTACTTGCATAGTAGGTACTGACTGTTTTTGGCGTCAATATTAAAAAAGAAACAAATGTTAAGAAGCCCATGAACTACAATGTCTCCATACCATCGAAATGCCAAATCATTTGTAATTCGTGCATATTTCGGTCATGTTATGGTGTTATTCGGGTTCAAATAGTAATAATCTATGATCCTGGCCATAGTTGGTTCGAAAATACTTCTCTAAAATGAAATATATAAATCAATTTTGATAAAAATTGTTATAACTTAACCGAAGTTATAACAATTTTGATCAAAATTGTTATAACTTCGGTCGAGTTCCGCAAATATGGCCAAGAGCGTAGATTATTTCTATATGAACCCGAATAACACCACAAAATGATCGAAATTTGCACGAATTACTAATGATTTTGGTATTACGAATGAATAGGTTAGGGCATCCTTAATGCTGTTTTGTTATAAGTGCCGTAACTATAGTGCTTTCATAAAATAACATAATTTTCTTTTCAACTTATTTTTCGCTGCGACAGTATTTGCATATTCAGCTCTATATTTTGTAGCCCTCAATACAAATGAAAATCTAATTTCAGGACGCCTATAATATTATTTAAAACATTAAAAAATACTGAATGAGTACGACTAGATTTGTAATAGAACTGAGCTTAGGCAATATTGGAACATAGCACCAAGTGTTAGGGAGCGGAGAGTTAAAGGTCGAAAGTCAACTGGTCGATGAAACGGAAAGACTGCGTCTTTTATGATACCAAGTAGTAGAAAGCAGATTGTTACTTCTTTAAGCATTAACGAAGTCATCTACTTAATTAAAAAGGATGAAAATCCTTTGAAACTAGGGATCTTAACTAGGTAGTCGCATTGTGTTCTGCGCCCTTTCTAGCGCTCCGTACCAAAATGGTAAAATAAAATATATACCCTCGTCTCCGAAGTTGCCAATCGAATAATGTGATATAATTATGGTTTATAGATTTAAGAAATGTTGATATAAGAAAAATTAAATCAACGCTCTCAACAAGTATTTGGTACTTACCTATTTAACAATAAATCTCCCAACTCGAGTAGTCGAAGTCCCTGGCGTAGGGGACGCACGCTCGGATTCGAGTGGGAGGTCGCGGGTTCGATTCCCTCCACGGGGCCTACTTTGGAATTTTATAATTTCTAAATTGGCTCAGGTCTTATCTGGTGGGAGGCTTCGGAAGTTCGGCCGTGGCTAGTTACCACCCTACCAGCAAAGACGTACCGCGTTCCGGTGCGATGCCGTTGGGGTTCTTTACTTACCCCTTCCAAGTTAGTACGTTAACATGTTCGGCTGCATCATCACTTATCATCAGGTGAGATCGTAGTCAAGTACTAACTTGTATAGTGTAAAAAAGTTAGTTTTGCATTGCGATAAGAAGAGTGATTCTTACGGTTTTTATTTCGTAGGCAGAAAATGCCTGGCGTATACCCCTTAGTCATAATCATTCACTATCGTATTCACCACACTCCCGCCTGGTCTTTTGCGCCCTGAATACGAAAACCATTGTGCTTTCAACTACATTAAGCAATAATAATCCCTCTTGAAATAAATCCGAAGGTGACCGAAGAACCTTTATATTATCTTATATTGTGATCAATGAGATACGCCAAGAAGGAACTTAAACCAACTGTCTTTATGGTTGACTTTCTGACAGTAAATTAATGCAGTGATAGCCCATGTTCGACCAAAATTGAACGAGATATGTGTTTTGAACAACCAACCAGGTGATTACGCACCGCGCCTGTGCACGATGAATCAGCGGGCAACTGCCGGGCCCATCAGAGCAGGCCAGCGGATTCCCACAGGCAGCGGCGGTGGCGGGTCGAAAAGGGCCCGCCAAAAAATTTTATTAGGCGATTTGCACTGGGTTTAATCCCGCGGCACAGAGTGACTTACTACTAGGTACTTACCGGCGCATGGAGACAGCCAGCACGTGGAATCCGGGGAGTGTGTTCGTGTAGGATGAATGTAGTGTGTGGTGTCTGCGGTGTTAAATGCAAATAGGAACACACTCTCCCTTTCTTGAGGGATCTTTCGCGGCGGCGGTACGAAATCGCGGGTAGCGAAGTGAGTCCGCGGCGGCGAGGTGTCCAGGTGGCACGTGAGCACAAAAAACAGTGTTCCTGATAGTAAAATGGGCCGCAGCGTTAGAAGGACGCGGCGGCCAACACGGCAAACTAAGGAACTCAATAAATCGGGGCTCGTAAACTAAACGACACGGGCGTGGCCGGCAAATTTCACGCGGGCAACGCGGATTTTTTCAGTCGGCTTGTAGAAACGGACTCGGAGTGGCGGCGTGGCCGGCAAACAACACGCGGGCGACGCGGAACAAAATGGTACGCGATAAATAGCTCCTCACAAATAATAAGACAGCGCGATGCGGCGTGGCGGGCGACTTTACGCGGGCGAACGCGGCACACACACCGACCGACTCCGTCGGGATTTTGCACCGGACTGGGCGAGCGAACGCCGCCGGGGCGCGCGCGGGCGCTGGGCGCAAACCGCTCGCGGGAGAGGGGCGTGCAGGCCGTCGACGCGATAGGCCTAGCATAAACCGGAATGCTAGCGTAAAGCGCAAACACCCCCGCCAGTGGACCCAAGGATTTGGGGTCCACTAACCAATGGGCAAGCGGGATAAGGAAGAGACGGCTCGCTGCAAAACCGAATCTCCGACCATTACCTCGGCAACTCTGGGAACCCCATCGGATCCATATATCAATTTAAGAATGCGTCCACGACGCCAGCACAAAGACAACAAATTAGACTCCTTAACTAGGACAAGATCACCAACCTTAGGTGGGTCGGTCCTGTCGGACCACTTAACGCGCTGCTGCAAGAGATGCAAATATTCTAAATACCAACGATGCCAGAAATTTTGGGTCATCTGCTGTAGCAATTCGAAACGAGACAACCGTGAGACCTTCACGTCCCTGAAGGGGTACTCGGGCAGGGCGTTAAGGGGTTCACCGATTAAGAAATGACCGGGGGTTAAAACTTCCAGGTCATTGGGATCGGACGATAAGGGGCAGAGTGGCCGAGAATTGAGGACAGCCTCAATCTTACAAAAAACGGTAGCGAGCTCTTCAAAAGTCAAAATAGTTTCACCTATCACGCGTCGGAGATGCGTCTTTGAGACCTTGACGACGGCTTCAAAGATCCCGCCCCAGTGGGGACAAGCTGGCGGGTCAAAGGTCCAAGTTATCCCCATCTTGGACATTGCCGTGCCGAGGCCTATCTTATTTTCATTCAAAAACTGGACGACTTCCTTCAAATGTCTATCGGCACCCTTATAGTTGGTCCCACAATCCGATCGGATCAGGTGCGGATAACCTCGGCGTGAAACGAAGCGGCCTAGCGTGGCTACAAAGGCTTCGGTGCTGAGGGCACTCACCAGTTCTAAGTGTACGGCCTTGGTAGCCAGGCAAACAAAAACGCAAAGGTAGGCCTTGAGGGAACGAGCATTGCGGAGGCTGGAGCTCTTGACGAAGAACGGCCCCGCAAAATCCGTCCCGACCGCCGAAAAAGGGCGCGAGGCCACGACACGGTCGGTGGGGAGGTCCCCCATAATGGGCTGCATGGTGCTGGCCTTCAGGCGGTAGCACGGAATGCACTTAAAAATGACGCTTCGGATGGAGCGTCGTCCCGATAAAATCCAAAATTCGCGCTGCAATATGGCCGAAAGGGCGTTGCAGCCAGCGTGGGCATTTTTGACGTGGTAATGCGTCACCAACAATTTTACAAAAGCGCTATTGTTCGGAAGCAACAAGGGATGACGTGCCCCATAGGGTAAATCAGAATTCCGGAGGCGTCCACCGACGCGTATCAATCCGGCGTCATCCAGGAAGAGGTTTAAGCGGGCGAGCGAGCCCTTCAAAGGTAAACCTCGCTTCAGTGTCTCAATAGCGGACTCAAAATGCTCCAGTTGAACCAAACGTATCCAAAAGGTCCGGGCCTCCTGTCTCTCCAGGGGCGACAAGACCGGGTTCGACATTTTGTCGCGTGGGTTCCGAGCGTTGTGGGTGAAGCGCTGAATCCAAGCCGTCACCCCAATCGATTTATCAAGGGAACTGTAGCGTTCCTGAAGATAGCTCAGCGAATTGGCTGGCTTATCTTCAACAACTCCGACTCGCAAGCCAGGTAACACATCGGGCTCGGAGAACCTACTCTGAGGCCAGGCGGACTCATTCCGAGTCAGCCAGTCAGGGCCCCACCAAAGAGAGTGGTTGACAAGGTCGGAAGCTTCACATCCGCGGGAAGCACAATCTGCAGGGTTCAGGTCCCCTGGCACATGTCTCCAGGTCAACGGGGTTTCCGAATTCTGGATTTGGGAAACCCGGTTGGCAACAAAGACTTCCAAGTTGTGGGGAGCGGCTCGCAACCAACAAAGGACAATTTCGCTGTCCGACCAGGCGTACACGTCCGTCAGGTCAACGATCGATAGGAGGGACGTACGCACATGGTTGAGAAGGCGCACCAAAAGAGCGGCTCCAGACAACTCCAATTTGGGTATCGTCAAGCGTGACCGAATTGGGGCCACTTTACTTTTCGCCAAGACAAGATGGGTTGCGACCTCGCCGGTGTCACTGACAGTTCGCAAATAGACCACGGCTGCGTACCCTTTTTCGGACGCATCACAAAAGCCGTGGAGACTGGCGTGGCACCTTCCGGGCGGTAGGAAGCAACGAGGCATCGAAATCCGATTAACATTCGGAAGTGAGGCCACAATGGAGAGCCACTCCTGTAGCCTGAGACCCTAACCTCCCTGAGGCAGTCGACAAAAGTATGGTCTGGCATACTGACTGCTGTAGATCCAAAGTCTCAGGGGAGGTGGCTAGGTGGCAGCTAGGGTGGCGGACACCTAGCGCGACGTGCCTTCACCAGCGGGAGCCCACTGACGGGGGTACTCCGGCTGGGGCGCTGCTAGAGAGGGGGAGGGTACCCAACGTGGGGACCATCCGGCATAACCAACCCGGGGTCGCACCATGCGGCTAGCATCCGGGGCGTGGTAGGGAGCGCCTCGACCTAGCACGGGTGGATGGCGCTCCAGTTGCGTCCACACATGGAGGGGAGGCAAAAACCTAGACGGTTCGACGCTCATTTGAGCGGCCGTCAGACCCCCGTCATAAAAATGCGAGGGGGTGTGACCCTCCCCCGGGGGGTGTGACCCCCCCTGGGGGGGTGAAGCCCCACCGCCCCTAGGGCGCTGGTAATCAGCAGGGGACCGTTCACCCATTTGGGGCCGCACCATGCGGCTAACGTCCGGCACCCGGTAGGAATCGCCTCGACCTATGGTGGGTGGATGGCGCTCCAGTCGCGGCCACTCGTGTAGTGGCGGCGAGAACCGACGCGGGACGACGCCCAATGGGGCGGACGCGATATCCCCGTCGTGATGACGCGAGGGGTATGTGACCGTGACGCGGGGGGTGAAGCCCTCCTCCGGGGGGCGGAACCCCTACCTCCACTAGGAGGTTGGTGGTCCACCGGAGAACGCCTAACGGGACTGGCCGGGTGGCCAGGACTAGCGCCCCCGCCCATGGGGGGGTGCGCGATCGAGCGCCCCCGCCCATGGGGGGGTGCGCGACCCAACGTCCCGGCGACCGGAACCACTCCGGTTAGCGCACAAGATGGCCGAATGGGCACCGCCGCAATGTGGGCAGGGCCGCTGGCGCGGGCAGTCTCGTACGAGATGCTGGCCCAGGCAAGAGAAGCACCACTGGCGTGTCGACACGTATTCTCTCCGGGCCGCAATCGGTTTGGCCAGGAAGTGCGGACACGAGGAGACCTGGTGGCCGGGGTGCCGACAATAGGCACAGGGGGGGCGTCGTAGCCACAGCCCCGCTGTACTGTGACACCCGGCGACCCTCTCTGGCGTCGGCTCCACGGCCTCGCCGGTTGGGGCCGGTCCCCGCCGAAGGGCCAGTCCTTGCCCCACCCCCTCGGACATGCTCGGACCTCCCAGGGGCCACTCGAGGGCCGGTAACTCCGGAGTTATCGGCCTGGAGGCACTCCTGCTCCAGAAACTTCAGGAGGTCGGAGAAAGGGGGCAGGTAGGTTGCACCGTCCCCTCCGAAGCGCTGCTCGAAGCGGAGCTTAAGCTCCGACGGCAGGCGGGAGAGCACTATGTGCAACAACAAGAAGGACCACTGGTCGACGGGGAGATCCAATCGACGGAGAGCATTGGTGGCGACAATGCAAGGGTTTAGCAAGGCCTCTCTGAGGCCGGCCACCCCGGTGACGGCGGGCAAGGCGAGTAGCTGGGCTACATGTGCGTCGGCCAACCGGCGCACATTTTCGTAGCGCCTGGCCAGCAATTCCCGGGCCGTGGTGTAGCTCTCCTCCGAGAGGTCGAGGTGCCGCACCACGTCCAGGGCCTCGCCCTGTAGCGAGGACAGTAAGTATGTCAGCTTCTGGGTGGGGGACAGGTCCTTCCTGGCGTGGACCAGACTGTCAAATAACGCCAGGAAGCCCATCCACTCTTGAAGCTGCCCACCGAATTTGGGCAGCTCGATCGTGGGCAGTTTCCCGAGTAATGCCGGCTGTGTGGGCGGTCGGCTGGGGGAGTCCCGAAAAGCGCCACTTCGACGCCTTTCATCAGCGGCGGTCCGGATCCCATGGGCGGCCTCCACCACCGAGTCCATCAGTTCGAAGAACTGGTCGTAATCGGCCTGAGCCGTCCTCAGTACCTCCTGTTCGGGACCGAGGGTGAGCAGGTCTTGAAAGGCCTGCTCCACGGAGGCCTGCCGAGTCCGCACCTGGTCCGCTCGGTGTAATAGGGCGGCGGTTCTATCTTCGCGGCCTATCAAACCCGCGGCGGACGTCGCCCAGCGAAGCTCAGACTGTATCTGTACAGCTAGCTTTTTTATGTTCGCGGACATTCTAACAAATTAAATGTAAACAAAAGCAAAAATAAAGCAACAATAAATTGAAAAGGCGGCCGGCAAGTCGGCGGGCGGCGCGAGTGCAAGCAATAATAAAATTAAAGCAATAGTAAACAAGTCGTATCGCGGTCGTGGTCGTACCGTAGTCGCAATGAACAAAGCGGCGCGACCGTAGTAGATACGCGTGTTAAATTACGGCGAGCGGGCGGTACCGGCACGCAAGCAAAACTTAAAATAAAAATTAAACTTATAATTATAATAAGCGGAACGCGGCCGAAACGCGGCGTTAACGCAGCGGAACTGGCGGCGATTGCGGAATTTCCGCTAACAGCGCGGCGAACGACGCGGCGCGTGGCGGAAAGCGGGATTTATGCCAGCGGCGCAGAAAATGAACGGCGCGGCGGGCAAAACCAGCGCAAAACGCAAAGCGAGGTGTAGACAAACCGCGCTCGTTGCTACCAAAATGATTACGCACCGCGCCTGTGCACGATGAATCAGCGGGCAACTGCCGGGCCCATCAGAGCAGGCCAGCGGATTCCCACAGGCAGCGGCGGTGGCGGGTCGAAAAGGGCCCGCCAAAAAATTTTATTAGGCGATTTGCACTGGGTTTAATCCCGCGGCACAGAGTGACTTACTACTAGGTACTTACCGGCGCATGGAGACAGCCAGCACGTGGAATCCGGGGAGTGTGTTCGTGTAGGATGAATGTAGTGTGTGGTGTCTGCGGTGTTAAATGCAAATAGGAACACACTCTCCCTTTCTTGAGGGATCTTTCGCGGCGGCGGTACGAAATCGCGGGTAGCGAAGTGAGTCCGCGGCGGCGAGGTGTCCAGGTGGCACGTGAGCACAAAAAACAGTGTTCCTGATAGTAAAATGGGCCGCAGCGTTAGAAGGACGCGGCGGCCAACACGGCAAACTAAGGAACTCAATAAATCGGGGCTCGTAAACTAAACGACACGGGCGTGGCCGGCAAATTTCACGCGGGCAACGCGGATTTTTTCAGTCGGCTTGTAGAAACGGACTCGGAGTGGCGGCGTGGCCGGCAAACAACACGCGGGCGACGCGGAACAAAATGGTACGCGATAAATAGCTCCTCACAAATAATAAGACAGCGCGATGCGGCGTGGCGGGCGACTTTACGCGGGCGAACGCGGCACACACACCGACCGACTCCGTCGGGATTTTGCACCGGACTGGGCGAGCGAACGCCGCCGGGGCGCGCGCGGGCGCTGGGCGCAAACCGCTCGCGGGAGAGGGGCGTGCAGGCCGTCGACGCGATAGGCCTAGCATAAACCGGAATGCTAGCGTAAAGCGCAAACACCAGGATTTTTTTTTGCTCACAACCGAGCGGAGAAAAGAGGAGATAGCTACTTTTTCTAGAGGTAGAATTCTTTGCCACAAGGAAGCAAGCGGCGTGGCATGGAAATGCACCCTAAGAATAGACGTAGGTATACACTGTAACCCGTGTCAAAAACGTTTGTTTTCACCAACAACGTCAGTTGTTAGCCGAACGCCGTCCATCGTGCAGTCCCTGCTGATCCCTATTGCATTATATTATATATCCCTACATGCATTGATATATAATACTGAGGATTTCGGGTCAGCGCTAAAAAGTGCCCGAACCTAAAGAAATCCGAAACGCGAAAAGAATTCCAATCGCACTTAGCAAAATTAGGCAGTATAGTTAGTAATATTATATATTCGTTGGTATAATAATGGTTTAAGACATAAATAACAATGTTTTAGTTTGTTTAAAAAAATACACATGAACCCTTGTTTATATAGGTTTTCGTGAATTTTGTATTACACCCGGGGTCCATAGATTTATATGCCAATGGGTACATGTTATTAGTGGTCACGCATGTTTCCACAGGGACGATTTTCGCCATGTTGCGGCGTATTGGCGGAAATTTTGTCAAATTGTGCTACTTTATTCTTAGACCTCAGACATAAATAGAAATTGAGATGACGCTACCTTTACAATGTAGAAGAGAAATAGGGATCTCCATGGAAAGAAATAAAGAGGAGTTATACCTGAGCGGAGCAGGAATGGATAGGTTAGATGGTTCGTAACAAAACCAAACATCGCTTCGGAAACGGTAAACCCATTTGAATAGGTATATAGCTGTAATTAACAGTCCTACGTCCGGCAATTAAAAGTAATTGCTGGTGTGAAGGTAGCGCACAGCCGAGGGTAGGGTATAAAGTTTTATAAACCAAACAATTCGGGTTCAAGATTAGATTTTAGTCATTATTTGTACAAGAGCTCGAATTATGGGAAATAAACTCGGCCGTTATTGGCGTTATTTGGTTGCAATTATTGTAAGTACCTCTAAAATATTTATTATAATATTATGTATCCAGTGTTTTTACGTATAGTCAGTATGAATATATAAACAACGTTTGATAAAAGCTTTAGTAGTACTTGTTATTAGGTATGGTTTTCTCTACCCCTTTTTCTAAATAAAATTAAATGCCTTTTCTGTGGACACATAATGAGTTTTATTTTCAAGATTTATAGATAGCCTAGAACAAGATACTTTCTGTAAGATACTGTAGGTAATGAAATAATGATGCAGCAGAAAAGTACTTCTCTGGTGATTATGACATATAATATCTACTGCCTGGCTTGGAATGTTCTTTGAAATAAGAAAAGTTAAAACGTACTGTAAATTTAGTTGGGCTCTCCGATTAAACACGAACAAAAATATTAAGATGTTGCATTATTTTATTTTATACTTAATAATACCTACCTAGGGTACTCGTACTTCTTGTTATCTCAGCCATTGCATTGGTCCATAATTAAGGGATGGATTTAATCCTCTTTATTCTAGGATCATCCCTTAGGGACGATGGAGGGTTAACGGATTAAGTACCATTAAACAAAAAATTAATTAAAATGGTTCTTCTTCGTACTATCGTCCCTAACAAACATAAAGGTTAAATACCCGGAAGGACTCCACGAGACGGTTATAAAGTCTTTGCTCTTTATGCAAGCGTGGCTGTAGGCCATAGGTAATAGGTATACATGAATTGTCTGTCAGACACCGATAAGAAACCTCATCAGGATATGGGTATCCGAACGATTTACGTAAACCTTTTTCGTCCAAACAAACAGTAGCGCCATCTGTCAAAATTCTATAGGTGGCTGCTGAGTGAACTATAACAGCGTGGCCTTACTGTTGGTGGCAAGCGAAACAAGCATTCTTGGCACCGATAAACTGGCGACATTTTTTCGCGCTATCCGCCCTATCCAAGGTATAAGTCTATTCTGTGAGAGGAACATTTACCCGTGAGTCAAGACAAGCAAGTAATTTGCATGTTTCTTTCACAATGCAGGTCACGAAGTATGAATAAAACTGTATAAATGAATTTCTTCCTCGTCGGACAATACAAAACTGACAATGGATTAAATATGGGGTAAAGTTTTACACAAAAGGCTTCTGTGACTGAAGCTAGCTGCATACTAACTACAGTCAATGTTAATAATTTAATATTGTTAAACAAAATACTTTTTTTTCAGTGGTGTTTATAGTTCAATCGATATTTAATATAACCTATATTTTTGTTAGAGTGTTTCGCACACGAGGTATTTTTATTAATTATTAGTGTATCAAAATAATCGCTGCCAACGGGACTTGAACCCACATCCCTAGATATCGCGGCTGGGCGCTCTACCAATTGAACTATAAAAGCTGTATAACTGTACAATATTTATAATTTTTGCTCATATAAAGTATCGCTGTTAAATTAAATTGTTTGAAAAGTAATTTATAATTACTTTTTGTTTTTTTTTAACTCCATCCCTGAGGACGGGCAAGCTACGAGTAGCTTAATATGAACATAATAAAAACCAATTTTTATATTGCATAGCCTCTCCGAACAAGGAAACTCCCTTGGTATTTGATAGTCTGCTTATAAATCCGGCGCAAATTTGAATTAATGGCAATACAGGTGTAACTAACTGGGAATTACGGCACGTTTGGACGAATATAGACTAAACCGATCTCAGTAGATCGATCTTCAAACAAAATGATGTATCTACGTTGTACAGATATACGCCGTAACCTGACCTTGGGGGTTAAAGGCCAATTTGTATTTTGCATGTTATTTCCTCTGAAAACGGATGAATGATTTTTAAAATGAAAGCTAAATGAAAGCAAAGTACGCGTGAAGTTCATAAGAGTTCCTGAATTGATATTGGTAGGTTTTATTATTTATAAGTAATTGCATTAGTAGTACCCCTATAAAATAGTTCTATTTTGTTATTAATACTAAAATCTATACAAAGATTTAGGTTTAAGTTACGTATGTCGGATTTGTTCTTCTTCAAAATTTCTAAAAAAAAGTTCGCCACACCACACTCATGTCTATCTTTAAAGTTGACTCATTTTGACGGGATATGTAAAATCCCGAAATCATGAGAGTGAAGCCGTTCTGTTTAGCTAGTACAACGTATAGGTAAATAAGATTAAGAACATGAAGTATGCAGTCTTTCAGCATCCGCCCAGTAGTATTATTTTAAACTGATTTAATAACAGAACATTAACTTCCAGGCAACTTAGTAAAACTAAATTTAGCTACTATAGAGCTATAATAATAAACAAACTGTTTAAAGATCTGATAACTGACGTAATGCAAATACTGATTTACAGAATTGTTTATTCACATTTGCATTTCAAACATCCCGTAACAGATGCAAGTGAAGAGAAGAAAATAAGTAAATTATAAATTTTCTCTTCCTCCTCTAGTCACTTCCTTATTGATTAGGATCTTGGTTAAACTGTGACCTAAGAAATATGACCTAGATCATTATGTCTTCTTCTTTTCATATAATGTTTTCTTATCTGGTAGACCATTCACTTAACTCATCGACTTCATTTCGTGAAGTGAAATGTTTAAAAGGTCATGGAATTAAGGTATACAAACAGACAATATTAAAACCAAACCAACAGTGAAAAATTATTTTTACAACTATGTTCATAAAGCGTTAAATTGAATGTAGTTCAACACGCGACATGGTCGAGAATCGTGTTATTAAATTTACGTTGCACGATAAGGTTGAGGCATCGTCTTTTCAATACTTGAGGTATATTCAATTTTACACTCTAAACCAATAGAACTAAAGCTACTTATTTAGTGTTCATTTTTAGGGTTCCATACCAATTTGGTAAAAATGGAACCCTTATGGTGAGACTTTCTCCGTCCGTCGGTCCGTCCGTCCGTCGGTCCGTCCGTCCGTCCGTCCGTCCGTCTGTCACACTCGATTATTTCAGTAACTATCAAAGCTATCGACTTGAAATTTGGAATTGTTTTAGGTAATAGTGACTCAACGCCATTGCAATCATAAAACATTGGAAATTGTTTTTATTTTTATTTAAAAAGGGGGGAAAACCGGGGCTTCGAATTTTCAAAATGAGATAACAATATTGAGTGGGGTATCATATGAAAGGGTGTTACTTGTGTATTCTAAAACCGATTTTTATTTATTTTTATGCCCAATAGCTTTTGATTTATTGAGTAAACTGTCGAAAAAAATAGCGTTCCCCCTCCCCCCCTTATCTCCGAAGTTTATCGATCGTAAAATCTGAAATAATTATGATCAATAGACATTAATGTATATTTTACAGGAAAAATAAAATCAACTCTCTAACTTTTATACTTTTTTTGATAATAAGTAACAATAAACCACCAAAAACAAAGTTAGGTTTGCGGTTCGCCAACAAAAGTACCTACATGTAAATTATACTCGTAAATTCATGAACAAAAGTGATTCTTTTAATGTTTTACTTCTTTTATAGTATGGAACCCTCGGTGCGCGAGTCCGACTCGCACTTGGCCGTTTTTTTTATTTTATTTCTTCATTCACTTCACAAAGTATGCGAAACCTCACGAGACGAGAATCGACCACCTGGTGGTAAAAAGCAGGGTTCAATTCGACCATTGCATTAGCAATTCACTTAGGTATTTGCCCGTGGCACAAAAGTTGTCGGTAGTGAAATTGCAGCCATGCATGCGATATTTAAATCAAGGTGAAAGTTTCATTAGTCAAAAGCATGCAACGATGTGGTGTGCCGTACAAGTCACATGTTAGCACCAATTAGCATGACCTACGTATACTTTGCTTGCAAATGCATAAAATAAGCTTTAAATGGAAGCAGACGTTATTTGCAGAAATCCATAATTAATAGGATAGATTAATTTGTTTTGCTACAATCCGCTACTTGAAAAGATGCCGTATGGTACAATATGCAAGGAACACTGCCCACACGAAACACCACACAGAATTTTCCAACACTCTTCGAGGCACGTTTCGTCCCGACACTGGGACATACTCAGGAGATGTTGACTATACAATGAGAAATCGTAGAGACTCGTATACAATCGTAGAGACCTGCTACTCAAATAAGCTTTCAAAGATTCAAATATACTTCCCAATTATAGCACAAATATTTCATAAATATTTTCCAAAAGGTTTGGTGAAATCTTGATCTATATATTACAGAGAACAAATACTAAGGCCCGGTTGCTTCAACTAATTTTAACAAATACGTAACCGTTAAAGACATTGGTAAAATAATAATTCCAACGCAATTATTAGGTAGGTTAGGTTAAGGAAGAAACAAACATTATCTTTATTTATTTTATTCTTAGTGCTTACACAGTTAAGAATAGTTATCGTGGAAACTTTGACTTCTTAATTTGGAGTTCCATGGTTCGTACGGCAACGCCCATCTTAGCAGCTTCTGGGGCCGTACCGCCATCTCTTATAGCAGTATTATTATAATACTAGCTGTTGCCCGCGGCTCCGCCCGCGTCTTCCTACTGGAATTCCTTGATTTTTCGCGGGATTCCGTGTGATGTTGTAGGTACAGAAACCTGTTCTTACTTTGCACGGGTTATCTTGTGGTTATTTGGAAAACTCCTTTTTTTTAATATCTTAATGATAATATAAAGTTTCATTAATACGTAGTTGAAAGATCAAAAGGACGATTTTAATATCGACAGTTAAAATCGTCCTTTTCATTGTGATTTTTATTTTGAAACCACGAAAGTTGTACTGGTGGTAGAACTCTTCTTTCAGAGTTCGGCCGGATAAGTACCACTGGGATAAAATACTCTACTAACAATATTCCCCAGCCCAACATAATATAAGAGTCTTTTTAAAAACCTTTGCTTCATCTCAATACAATCCAAAACATCAGAATGGGCAATGGCTATATATTTCTTTACGTATAAAAAGACCTTAGATGACAGTCAGTCGGTTAGGATCGATAAGACCTAAGAGTTAAAAATATTTGTGAGCCATTCTTCTTCTTACCCTTTCCATATTGCGGATGATAAAGTTTAAATCTGTCCATGTGTTAAAAGTGCCATCTTAATATAAAGTCAGGAAACAGTAAATAACATGACAGTTAATTATTATTTAAAAAAATTCGGTAGCACCTATCTCTGAGTTTTACATTCAAGTTCCACATAAATTGTAGAGATGGCGCTATACGGTATAACGTAGGGATAACGCCAGTTACATGATTTTTGTTCACCCTAAAAGTGAAAAATTTTAAACCATACAAAATCTCCTGCTAAGCCTATTTATTTACGGCTATAAGGGTACTCCAGTCTTACTTGAGCCCTACGTCCTAGCCCTAGGTTCTTTGTGCATTCCGAGTTTCAAGTCACCTACCTACTTGAACTTAGCGCTAAAGGTTTTGATGTCTGTAATTTCTGAACTACAAAAGTGATGATGATAAGATTTGTATGGAATAATCTTTAAGGAACCTCCTTTCTAACAAAAAAAGAATGAATGGAATCGGACAACGCGTTAATGAATTATAACTTAAAAACGTTCGGACTTTGATGCCGTCTTCCAGGGAAACCATGATGAATTTCAAGACAAAAAGTATCCTATGTCCTACCTCGGGGTATGAACTATAATCATGTCAAGTTTCATTTAAATCCATCCAGCGGATTAGCCGTGATGCGCGGTCGTGAAACAGACAGACAGACAGATAGACAGACAGACAGACAGACAGACAGACAAAAATTAAAAAAATTACAGTTTTGGCTTCAGTATCGACTGAATAGTGTCCTCCAACAAAAATTTTCAAAATATCTTCAATGTACAGAATTCGACCCTTTACAGTTTTATTATAAGTACTAGCTGTTGCCCGCGGCTCCGCCCGCGTGAATTACGATTCTTAGGGTTCCATACCAATTTGGTAAAAATGGAACCCTTATGGTGAGACTTTCTCCGTCCGTCCGTCCGTCCGTCCGTCCGTCTGTCACACTCGATTATTTCAGTAACTATCGAAGCTATCGACTTAAAATTTAGAATAGTTTTAGGTAATAGTGACCCAACGCCATTGCAATCATAAAACATTGAAAATTGTTTTTATTTTTATTTAAAAAGGGGGGAAAACCGGGGCTTCGAATTTTCAAAATGAAATAACAATATTGAGTGGGGTATCATATGAAAGGGCGTTACTTGTGTATTCTAAAATCGATTTTTATTTATTTTTATGCCTGATAGTTTTGGATTTATTGGGCAAACTGTCGAAAAAAATACCGTTCCCCCCCCCCCTTATCTCCGAAGTTTACGAATCGAAAAATCTGAAATAATTATAATCAATAGAAGTTACCGTATATTTTACAGGAAAAATAAAATGAACTCGCTAACTTATAAACTTTTTGTGATATTAACAATTAACCGCCAAAAACAAAGTTACGTTTGCGGTTCGCCAACAAAAGTACCTACATGCAAATTATACTCGTAAGTTCATGAACAAAAGTGATTCTTTCAATGTTTTACTTCTTTTATGGTATGGAACCCTCGGTGCGCGAGTCCGACTCGCACTTGGCCGGTTTTTTTTACATAATATACGTTCCTACAGGAATTCCTTGATTTTTCGCGGGATTCTGGTGTGATGTTGAACAGAAACCTGTTCTTACTTTGCACGGGTTATCTTGTGGTGATTTTGAAAACTCCTTTTTCTTAATAATAATATAAAGTTTCATTAATACGTAGTTGAAAGATCAAAAGGACGATTTTAACTGTCGATATTTCGACCCAGTGGCACAGGTCGTGGTCACTCCGTGACCACGACTTGTGCCAATGTATCGAAATATCGACAGTTAAAATCGTCCTTTTCATTGTGAATTTTTATTCTGAAACCACGAAATATGTCAAAAACTATTAAACCATGTGAAAAGTTGTACTGGTGGTAGAACTCTTCTTTCAGAGTTCGGCCGGGTAGGAACCACTGGGATAAATTACTCTACTAACAATATTCCTCAGCCCAACATAATATAAGAGTCTTTTAAAAATCTTTGCTTCATCGCAATAGAATCCAAAACATCAGAATGGACAATGGCTATATATTTCTGTACATATAAAAAGACCTTAGATGACAGTCAGTCGGTTAGGATCGATAAGACCTAAGAGTTAAAAATATTTGTGAGCCATTCTTCTTCTTACCCTTTCCATATTGCGGATGATAAAGTTTAAATCTGTCCATGTGTTAAAAGTGCCATCTTAATATAAAGTCAGGAAACAGTAAATAACATGACAGTTAATTTTTATTTAAAAAAATTCGGTAGTACCTATCTCAGAGTTTTACATTCAAGTTCCACATAAATTGTAGAGATGGCGCTATACGGTATAACGTAGCGATAACGCCAGTTACATGATTTTTGTTCACCCTAAAAGTGAAAAATTTTAAACCATACAAAATCTCCTGCTAAGCCTATTTATTTACGGCTGTAAGGGTACTCCAGTCTTACTTGAGCCCTACGTCCTAGCCCTAGGTTTTTTGTGCATTCCGAGTTTCAAGTCACCTACCTACTTGAACTTAAAGGTTCTGATGTCTGTAATTTCTGAACTACAAAAGTGATGATGATAAGATTTGTATGGAATAATCTTTAAAAAACCTCCTTTCTAACAAAAAAAGAATGAATGGAATCGGACAACGCGTTAATGAATTATAACTAAAAAACGTTTAGACTTTGATGCCGTCTTCCAGGGAAACCATGATGAATTTCGGGACAAAAAGTATCCTATGTCCTACCTCGGGGTATGAACTATAATCATGTCAAGTTTCATTTAAATCCATCCAGCGGATTAGCCGTGATGCCCGGTCGTGAATCAGACAGACAGACAGACAGACAGACAGACAGACAGACAGACAGACAAAAATTAAACAAATTACAGTTTTGGCTTCAGTATCGACTAAATAGTGTCCTCCAACAAAAATTTTCAAAATATCTTCAATGTACAGAATTCGACCCTTTACAGTTTTATTATAAGTATAGATAGATATAGATTGTTTTGACATTTTCAAACAATGTCAGTATGAAAATTTTAAAACAATATTACAATAATACTGCTATAAGAGATGGTGGTACGGCCCCTGAATCCTACAGCTACACTGCGCTTGGTCTGAAAAGCACTTGGCTGTTTTAAAATTGGATTGGCACCGACGTACAACATTAATAGCTGATAGGAGTAAATGGAAGAAGAAGGCGTGATGTATCCGACGCTACATATTGTAGAAATCTAGCACCGAAATAAAATTATCGTTTTTTTCAGTACTCTTTATACATATTTTTTAATTTATGTCCATGTGACGGTTGCGAAACGGCCCAGACATAATATATTTTGACTAAAGTGTAGAGTTTGTGAAGTAAGAGCTTGTAGAGGTAAGAGCGTGTTTCTTGCTGTGTACATGAGATCTGACAACTTTTTGACAGTGAGCCATATTTTGCTCTCGTCTTGGCAATATTTTACACAAAAATGTGTATTATTAAAGTGAAGTCAGGATTATTTATTTCATTGATTTGTCTAAAAAATTTACCCATAAAAAGATATATTTTATTGACTTCCTGAAAAATATTTATTTATAAGGAGTAGAAGGTTCTTTAGGATATAAATAGAAGTGCAAATCAGTACGGAACCGCATTGAAATGTCCACTGCAGGTATGCATTGGGTTGTTAAGTGTTGGATTCTATTAGCTTATTCAGGAGCCGGTCTAGAACGTGCCTTTAACAGAAAATTGTAAGGCGGCTTGTGTACAAGGAAATATACGTAATGCTAGCGCAAATTAGGTCAAGGAAATTGTCGTCTAAAAAATAATGGACAAGAATAGATAATAATAATTATTATGACTTTACCCTGCAGGGCGATCGGCTAAAAATGTATCAATCATTAAATAACTGTATCGATGTCAAAACATGGGTTTTCACCAATCACAATTCTTGAAAATCACGTTTTGACATTGATACAGTTATCGCCCCGCTGTTTTCTACGACTTTCTTTCTCTTTCGTTCAAAGATACGGCACAACAGGGTAAACATAACCCTTCTTGCAGTCGGGTAAAAAGGGGTGTTAGTCAGAGAGGCATTAGAGGCTTTAGGAGAAGATATAGTGACCAAGCAACGTTAAACAGCGTATATAGTTAATATTTCCAAAAATTCTGCCACGTTACTTTTGTTATGTAATTTGCCTGAAACATTGTTTCCTTGGGATGTTGGAGAAGCCAAAGATAACTGATGATAACAAAATCGGGAAAAAGGGTTTGGTATTACAACATTAATATTTTTTTTTTGCATTTAATTGTTTTTAGATTTTTTATGGGATACTTACGGCTCCGAGTTTTTTTCTTATTTGCGTTTTCCATGATGAGCATAAATAACGTTTAATTGGAAAAAGATTGCGCATTATAGTATCATCGAATTAAATTAAATTGAGTGCACATATGATACTAAATTATATGTATAATTAAATATTGCCTGTCAAGTAAAGAAGTAAATTATGCGTTAATTTAAACAATTTTGCGGTTTCAACTACATGTATGGTTAAATTTACGATCTAGCATAATGAGAAATAACTCATGACATCATAACACAACGTAGTAGGTACGCCAATTTTTAGGGTTCCATACCAAAATGGTAAAAATGGAATCCTTATGGTGAGACTTTCTCCGTCCGTCCGTCTGTCACACTCGATTATTTCAGTAACTATTCATGCTATCGACCTGAAATTTAGAAATTTATCGATAATATTACGCGACGTCATAGCAATCGTAAATATTTGAAAATTGTTTTAATTTTTATTTAAAACTAGCTGTTGCCCGCGGCTCCGCCCGCGTGAATTACGATTCTTAGGGTTCCATACCAATTTGGTAAAAATGGAACCCTTATGGTGAGACTTTCTCCGTCCGTCCGTCCGTCCGTCCGTCCGTCTGTCACACTCGATTATTTCAGTAACTATCGAAGCTATCGACTTAAAATTTAGAATAGTTTTAGGTAATAGTGACCCAACGCCATTGCAATCATAAAACATTGAAAATTGTTTTTATTTTTATTTAAAAAGGGGGGAAAACCGGGGCTTCGAATTTTCAAAATGAAATAACAATATTGAGTGGGGTATCATATGAAAGGGCGTTACTTGTGTATTCTAAAATCGATTTTTATTTATTTTTATGCCTGATAGTTTTGGATTTATTGGGCAAACTGTCGAAAAAAATACCGTTCCCCCCCCCCCTTATCTCCGAAGTTTACGAATCGAAAAATCTGAAATAATTATAATCAATAGAAGTTACCGTATATTTTACAGGAAAAATAAAATGAACTCGCTAACTTATAAACTTTTTGTGATATTAACAATTAACCGCCAAAAACAAAGTTACGTTTGCGGTTCGCCAACAAAAGTACCTACATGCAAATTATACTCGTAAGTTCATGAACAAAAGTGATTCTTTCAATGTTTTACTTCTTTTATGGTATGGAACCTTCGGTGCGCGAGTCCGACTCGCACTTGGCCGGTTTTTTTTACATAATATACGTTCCTACAGGAATTCCTTGATTTTTCGCGGGATTCTGGTGTGATGTTGAACAGAAACCTGTTCTTACTTTGCACGGGTTATCTTGTGGTGATTTTGAAAACTCCTTTTTCTTAATAATAATATAAAGTTTCATTAATACGTAGTTGAAAGATCAAAAGGACGATTTTAACTGTCGATATTTCGACCCAGTGGCACAGGTCGTGGTCACTCCGTGACCACGACTTGTGCCAATGTATCGAAATATCGACAGTTAAAATCGTCCTTTTCATTGTGAATTTTTATTCTGAAACCACGAAATATGTCAAAAACTATTAAACCATGTGAAAAGTTGTACTGGTGGTAGAACTCTTCTTTCAGAGTTCGGCCGGGTAGGAACCACTGGGATAAATTACTCTACTAACAATATTCCTCAGCCCAACATAATATAAGAGTCTTTTAAAAATCTTTGCTTCATCGCAATAGAATCCAAAACATCAGAATGGACAATGGCTATATATTTCTGTACATATAAAAAGACCTTAGATGACAGTCAGTCGGTTAGGATCGATAAGACCTAAGAGTTAAAAATATTTGTGAGCCATTCTTCTTCTTACCCTTTCCATATTGCGGATGATAAAGTTTAAATCTGTCCATGTGTTAAAAGTGCCATCTTAATATAAAGTCAGGAAACAGTAAATAACATGACAGTTAATTTTTATTTAAAAAAATTCGGTAGTACCTATCTCAGAGTTTTACATTCAAGTTCCACATAAATTGTAGAGATGGCGCTATACGGTATAACGTAGCGATAACGCCAGTTACATGATTTTTGTTCACCCTAAAAGTGAAAAATTTTAAACCATACAAAATCTCCTGCTAAGCCTATTTATTTACGGCTGTAAGGGTACTCCAGTCTTACTTGAGCCCTACGTCCTAGCCCTAGGTTTTTTGTGCATTCCGAGTTTCAAGTCACCTACCTACTTGAACTTAAAGGTTCTGATGTCTGTAATTTCTGAACTACAAAAGTGATGATGATAAGATTTGTATGGAATAATCTTTAAAAAACCTCCTTTCTAACAAAAAAAGAATGAATGGAATCGGACAACGCGTTAATGAATTATAACTAAAAAACGTTTAGACTTTGATGCCGTCTTCCAGGGAAACCATGATGAATTTCGGGACAAAAAGTATCCTATGTCCTACCTCGGGGTATGAACTATAATCATGTCAAGTTTCATTTAAATCCATCCAGCGGATTAGCCGTGATGCCCGGTCGTGAATCAGACAGACAGACAGACAGACAGACAGACAGACAGACAGACAGACAAAAATTAAACAAATTACAGTTTTGGCTTCAGTATCGACTAAATAGTGTCCTCCAACAAAAATTTTCAAAATATCTTCAATGTACAGAATTCGACCCTTTACAGTTTTATTATAAGTATAGATGGGGGGAAAACCGGGTCGTCAAAATTTCAAAATGAGATAACAATATTGAGTAGGGTATCATATGAAAGGGCGTTACTTGTGTATTCTAAAACCGATTTTTATTTATTTTTATGCCTGATAGTTTTCGATTTATTGGGCAAACTGTCGAAAAAAATACCGTTCCCCCTCCTTATCTCCGAAGTTTACCAATCGAAAAATCTGAAATAATTATGATCAATAGAAAAAACGTATATTTTACAGGAAAAATAAAATCAACTCTCTAACTATTATACTTTTTTTTTGATAATAACAATAAACCGGCAAAAACTTATGTTTGCGGTTTGCCAACAAAAGTACCTACATGTAAATTATACCCGTAAATTCATGAACCAAAGTGATCCTTTTAATGTTTTTAACTTCTTTTATGGTATGGAACCCTCGGTGCGCGAGTCCGACTCGCACTTGGCCGGTTTTTTTTATAACACGTACACGTTAATTGATAGTTGCTTAGAATACATTCTTGGAATTCTAATATTATTCTATTCACAGTCAATATTGACAAGGCTGTCCAATTAAACTATTATAATTTTGAGGAAGAAGCTCAGAGGTTTCAAAGTATCGTCTTTCGAATAGACCGAACTATAAAGGACGTTGGTCTGTATGTCCAGAGATTTTAGGAAAAGGACCTGTTACGCTCGCTCAGAATTCTATATAAAATCTAGTACTCTCAAATTTCAGGCAACTTCAGCTTATTATCCCACTGTAGGCTTACTTAACTATGTACGTCGAAGCCAATATAAAATCGAAGACTCCCAATATTTCACATCAGGAATTTTTATCAAGCAAAGCTGTACAGTTTTTGTGAGCGCATTTCTCTTAAATAAATAAAACTACACAGAATGGGGTTCATCTCCAAATAAAAGGTTGACGTAAAATTAATAAACTAGATGCTAAACAGAGACGTTCAGCGATTTGTCTTTGGCAGATACTTATTTTGAGGTCTATGACACTGTAATGATAATTTTTTTCTCCTATAATTATTGTATGGTTTTTGGTTTTAAGAGTTTAAAGCTTATCATATATTTTCAATAATATGCTTTATAACCACTACCTATATTTTACGGCAAAAAACTGGGAAAACGAATTTTGTATATAATAAAAAGTAATAGAAATAAAAAATATATATTTAAACGTTAATTGTGGAGTGAACTTATTCAACAGAATTGCACGGGACATTTTAATAAACTTCGAAACGGAACCTTTTTCTTTACTGAGTTTAGTTTTCTTTTCTTCCTCTTGTTTCTAGAGTTTACTTTAAATTATATTTGCTCTGAGTTGATAAGGTTTCTTTTAGCGAGAGTAAGAAACTTTAAAAAAGGAAAACATATTCTAATATTGTTATTATAATGAGTTACCGGGCTACTTTCTGTAAGGTAAAGTTTCTATTTTTATTCTTGTTTTAGGTAATTCTACTTTATGTTAAGAAATGTAGAAACACGGGTTATTTCACTTTGAAGGGAGGTGTAGTTACCTATACTTTTAAATATAGGGGAAAATGCTCAATTTTCTCGAACTACTTCTTCAAGAGTTTTAATCAATAATAATCAATTCTTTCGACGGTTTTTCCCGCGGTTAACAGCCTCAACTGGTGACGTATCGGCCTAGCAGCTGTTCAACGCGGAAAAGCCAGTATTATTGGCACCATTCCACGCGGGCAAGACTTGTATAGTAATTGGAATAAGCTTGTGATAAGTTTTATTGTAACATTACAATAAAAAAAAAACGTTTCAAAAGCTACTGGTACCCCAGTGATAAGAAAACTCAAGATATGTGCATCCGAACGATTTACGTAAACCTTTTTCTGTCAAACTTCTATAGGTGGTTGCTGAGCAAACTATACAGCGTGGCCTTACAGTTGGTGGCAAAACAAGCATTTTTGGCACCGATAAACTGGCGAAATTTTTTCGCGCTGTCTGCCCTGTCCAGTACATATTATGTATATTAGGTACTCATAGATATTTTTAATCTAATGACTCCATTTCATACTGAAACAGCTGTTGCGAGTAAAATCACATCTCTACACCATGTGCCTAGATTCTAGAAATCTGCCCAAGTCTGCGATGGCTGATTTATTGCATTCAGACTTGATAGGACTTCGCAGGGTCTCTATTACATCTGTTTTATATACTATTTATAGATGATAAGCATTAAACATTATGTAGAGTCATTTTGAAATTTTGATTAGTTTTTCACATTAGAAGAAATCGGAGTTCACAACTTTTATTCCGTAGAACGAAAAGTTTACTAAGTGGGTACTTGTGTGTTAAACTAAAATAAAAAGGTATATCACAGTATGTAATTAAGTAAAACTTAAAAATATGGATTCTCTGTAGGTGTCTTTTATATGATACCTTTGTACTCGTAAGTATAATATACGTTTACTTATATGTTTTGTTGAAAACTCCATGAAAATGCAAAAGGTTGCCATAATTTAAAGAATAGATTACCTCTCCAATTTATTTTAGTGTCAGTGACTTAAAAATTGTCTTGAGTTTCTAAAAATAATAATATTTAGCGCCCCGAGTGATATAGTAAGCTCAAAGCCGTCTCAGAATAAATTACTCACCGAAAAAGTTACCAAGTTTTTCTTTTCGCAAGACAATGAATACATTGTAAAGGATATTATTTTGGTAATAAATCGCAATTTATCACTTAAATGAGACATGTAAATCACAGATTATCCACGCTTTTATGACTACGTTACATTTTTATGAAAGACTATATTTTATTTATACGTTTTTATTTTTATAAAAGACTATCTTACATGAGTAAAGTCCCTTTTTTTACGTTCCACAACAGCTGGGCATCGAATCAGAATATCTAACTTTCTAACCTTACCCTACCTTACCTTACTAACAAAGCGCGGGTTCACAGTTTTACATACCTACATCATAACTTTACATACCCAGGTACGGTCATGATCAAAAGTGCATAAATATAGAATTAGCAAACAAAATCCCTTGCATGCACTCGGCCAGTCAGTATACATATTGTAATATTACATAGAATAATTTCTATGTTTTTAATCAAAATTATTCAATGTAATATGTAAAGTTGATAGTATTTTAACGGTTATGTGCGATTACTACATTATTTGACGAATTTCATCATTATCTAAGTTTAATGATATTATTTAAAATATATTAAAGAATATTGATTTTAAAGGTTATCACTGCTTCGACAAGCTCTTACAAGCTTATCGCTTATTACTCTAAATGAGAAGTTACAGTTAACTAAACTTAGTCTCTTCCTGTTTTGCAGTCCGCAACAGCTCACTACTTAGGTCTAGTTTAGAACGCAATACTGCCGTAACAAAGGAGTAATTGCAGTGTTCATTGGAAACAGGTCTTTGTTAGGACTCGGTCTTTGAGGAAGTCTGACACTGGGTGACTGGATTAAAATAGTTACTCAGTACACTGTAGGTCAGTCTTTCCCAAAGTGGGCGATAACGCCCCCTTGTGGGCGCTGCAGGTCTCAAGGGGGGCGGTAAGAGACCCAGAAAGAAAATGGGGGAGTTGTGTCGAGGCGGGGGGGGTGATTTGTAATTTTATTTAGCTAGTAGGCCTCTTAAACAACCTCTTAACTGCAAGAGCTCTCGACTCTCAACAACAACTTGTGAACATCAACTAATATGAATTAAAAGATTGCTCAAACTCGATTCTATATTTCTCTCCGCGTAGTTCATATATCTGTCATATTTTATTGAATATAGAAAAAATGAATCATCATGTCAATCGGTCGCTCCGTTTCGTAATGAAAGTAGACACAAATAAAAAGGCAACAGACACACTTTCGCATTTTAATAGTTATTAGTACTCGTAGATATCTATCATGTTTTAACAAGTTTTTGTTAAATAACCCGAATTGTGCATTCCTGTAGCAGTCGGATGATTCATTGAATACTTGTTCGGACTTGTTGAGTACGATTGAGCGTCGAATGAGATTAACGAGTTTATGCATGTTTGTTTTATTCCTGTCGGTGCGTGCTGCTTAAGCATTTCTATATAAACAATGTAATATTTATTTTATTTTCATTTGTGGTCTCGCGCGTAATAGATGAGCACTACTTACACCTCCTCTACACTACTCGCGAAGTTGAACGTATTTCTCATTGCAAAACAATGTCGGAAGTAAAAAAGAAGAGACGGCAATACTGTGCGGAATATATTAAATTCGGATTTATTGAAAATCCCACAAACCCATCGTCGCCTTTGTGTCTTCTATGTCTAAAAACATTTTCGAATGAAGCAATGAAGCCTTCAAGGCTGCAAGATCATTTGAATAAAATGCATCCAGATAAGAAAGACAAGAATGTAGCATATTTTCAAGACCTAGAGAAGAAGCATAATACACAGCCAAGTGTAGCAAAACTATTTTCGGCGGCTGCTAAGCAAGATGACGACGGACTTCGAGCTTCGTACAATATCTCTTTGTTAATTGCTCAAAAAGGCAAACCACATAACATCGGAGAAGAGTTAATATTGCCAGCAATAAATGAAGTAATAACTACTGTGCTTCATAAACCGGCCGCAGATATTATCCGAAAAATTCCTTTGAGTAATAATTCTGTGCAAAGACGAATTGATGAAATGGCTGAAAACATTGAAGAATCATTGTGCGATCACCTGAGGACAAGTCAATTCTCAATTCAGCTCGATGAGTCCACTTTACCAACTAATGAAGCATTGTTGTTGTCTTACGTGAGGTTTATTAAAGATGAGAAAATATGTGAAGAACTATTATTTGCTAGAAATTTAGAGACCGATACAAAAGGTGAAACCATATTCAATACATTGGAAAAGTTTTGCGATGAGAAAGAGATTCCTTTGAAAAATATTATTTCAGTTGCTACGGATGGCGCTCCGGCTATGACAGGGTGCCATAAAGGCTTCATAGCGTACTTAAAAAATAAAATTCCAGATGTCCTTGGTGTACATTGCGTTATTCATAGACAACATTTAGTTGCTAGAAACTTAAGTGAAAAACTATTTCAATCACTGCAATATGTCATCAAAGCAGTCAATAAAATCCGCAACAGCTCTTTGAATGATAGATTATTTCATCAGCTTTGTGTTACTAATGACGAGGATTTCAACCGTTTGTTGTATCATACTGAAGTTCGTTGGCTATCAAGAGGCAATTGTCTGACTCGATTTTACAACCTGTTTGACTCTGTTATAGAGTTCTTGGAAACTAAAGATACAGAATTGCACGTCAAGCTCATAACATCAAAAAATGATATAGCTTACATGACAGACCTGTATAAATTATTCAACGACATGAATCTCCAAATGCAAGGCGATAAACTAAATTTAATTAAAACAAAAAACGTCGTTGCTGCTTTCGCAGCCAAACTGCTTCTACACAAAAAGAATCTGGGCAGACGTGAGTTTCACAATTTTCCAAATTTATCAGTATCATGCAGTAACGACGAATTGTTTGCCTACTGCCAACATTTGGAAAACCTCCACATTGACTTCACCGAACGATACCAGGACATTTTGAACTTGGAAATACCAGACTGGGTGTTGGATCCGTTTTCAAATGTCAACACAGCAATGTCACCTCAGCTGGAAGAAGAACTTATAGAATTGACAACAAACGAGGAAATAAAAATCAAGTTCAAAAATGGTTACCAAGAATTTTGGCTACAAAAACCGATCCCGCAATTGTACCCTGGATTGTGGTCAATCGTTCAACGATTCTTGATAGCATTCCCATCGTCATATTTGTGTGAACGTGGATTTAGTGCTGTGACAACATTGCTTACTAAAAAGCGAAATCGTTTGCTTGTTACCGAACGTGGCGACTTGCGACTGTTCTTGAGTAAATTGGAACCTGATATCAACAAACTTATTAAACAGCATCAGATTCATCCTTCACATTAGTTTTTATATAAGGATTGATTATTTTAGTTATATTTTTAATAAAAGATACTCTGTTTTAATACTATAAAGTTGCGTTTCAATAATCATTCTTATTGGCAGGTGGAGCCCGTAAGAGTTAACTTGAGACCTTAAGCGCCGTTGTATGTTACCTACTGCGCTCAGGTTTCAAGTTGCGGGTTATAGTAAAAGTTTCGTTTAGAATTCTCCGTTAATATACATATATAGGTCACAATAATTAATTAATTCAATTTGAAGTTATAGTGGTTTTTAAACAGGTGAAAAAATGGGGGCGCTAAAAAAATATTTATTCTCAAAGTGGGCAGTAGACAAAATAAGTTTGGGAACCACTGCTGTAGGTACACTCTCAAAGAGGGCTGCGATATTGTACTGCCGACTGCGTCTTTGCAAATACATTAGTCTTCTACCTCGTGACTGGGTTAAGACCCTTTATTTAATGTAGTCTGAGGTTAAGACTATAAGCACCAAAAATGACAGCTTCATTAAGAGGGTACTTACACTGATTTTATTTTCGTCATTTTCACTCTTACGCATAAGTTGGTTCGTGCGACATAAGTAACGGAAAAATATATCAGAAAAAAATACATTTTACCTAATTGTTAAAAAATTAAGCCAGTTATCAAAAATCCGTTTCGGATATTTTTGTTACATTAAAACAAAAATTACATTTACATCCATTATAGTTTCCGATAAAAAAAGAACTTATCTTAGAACACTGGGGTTTTTGAAACGAATCTTACGATACCCTAGCTGCCAAAATCCATTCAACCGTTTGGAGGATTCTTAAGTACCTAATCAAACAAACAAACAAACAAAATAAACACATTACATACGAGATACGTGCGAAAAACATAACCCTGCGATTGGGTGAAAAACGAATCATTATTTATAATCGGATAAGAATTCGTTCGTTCGTTCGTTCGTTTCAGCCGACGGACGTCCACTGTTGGACATAGGCCTCCTGCAATGATTTCCAGCCCGCACGGTCTTGCGCCACTTGTATCCAGCGCCTTCCCGCGATTCAGTCAGGATAAGAATTATTGCAAAGTAGGTATTGGAAGAGGATAATAATTATAGGTTTTAGTGGGTAAAAATCCCACAGAATATCTCAATGAAGATTTCCCTCCCAATAAAATGAATAAAAAAGGAAGAGAGAGGGTTTGTGAGAGAGTTTCTTCACATTGGAAATATACGAATAGCACTCACGTTTGTTACCTACACACCTACAAGGATTCAAAATACTACTGTAATACTTGAGAATCGAAGCAAACTGCTCACCCGTGTAAATTCCCTAACTTTGAAGTTTGAAACAATAGGAAAAGTTGTAAATCATGAAACAAAAACTGAGATGTGTGGAGGCTTCCAAACTTTGGCACTGCGCTGCAATTTTAGGTTTTTATCTTGCCACCTCGGGCGAGACTAGAATATTGCGCCATTTTAAAAATACTGTACCTTTATTGCTTAGTAATACTCGTAGACAAGATAACTTGATTTTCTACTTCAGTAATCAGTGCGGCAACCATAGATTTTTAAATTTTCGCTTGAAACCTAAAATCACGAGAAATCACTTTTAAAAAACTGGTCAAGTGCGAGTCGCTCTCGCGCTCTGAGGGTTCTGTAGCATATTAGACACCAATTATGTACAGTCGTCGCGTGTTTTTGACCCTTTTTCTTTATGGCTGCAAAGGTACTACTGTTTTTTGTTCTTTTCGAAAACGATAAAATTTAACGATAAAAAAACCTCATCAGACTGGTACATACATTCGAAAAACATTACCCTCCTTTCTTGGGGTAAAAACATGACTTAAAAACATCGGGTAAAAGCAATGAAGAAATACTCTACGCTAAGAAGACGGGAAAGATGTGACGTATGTTGAAGCCAAAAATTTCTCAAATAATATGACGTCGCGCTTCATACATTTCGGTACCGCTGACAGCACCTATGTACCTACAGTCAATATAAAGTTATTATTCCCTGGTCTGTGTACCTACCGCTGTCGGTCGCACACATTAGCGCCATTTAACAGTTTTGATAACTTAAATTTCGGCTTCAGGGCGGAGCCTAAAAATGTATGCGTGACATCAGTAAGTGCTATGGGTAAAAGATGGGTAAAAGGCATTAATTGTTGACTCCTAAAAGCTGCTTTGACAGTTAGGGCGTTGCTAGTTTTATTTATGTCAGCCTCATTTTTATCGTAAAACAATAAGTAAAGTGTCGTCGGTAAAAATAAAGCGGTATCAATTTTCATTCGGAAAAATTTATTAATATTTTTTGTGATCCGTATTGACGCTTTTCACATAATAATATTAAAATGTCGGACGAATTTATTTATGCGGAAGTATCTAAGTCTATTAGCCTTAATTTTATGTATTATTTATTGAAAATATTTAAATACGATTATTGATTATATATTTGAAAAAGGGCAAGCACCGTCTTGTTTTTTTTTCGATGCTAAATTGCTTTCCAGACGCGGCGTCTGGCGATTTGAGTGTCCGGAAGTCAGAAATAATATGTGGAAAACAAAGATTTAAGTCGTGAAAGATACATAATATTTTATTTTTACGATGTGTAAAAGATTGTGATATATAGGTAATATAGATTATTTTATAGCGATAGAAATTCTTGAGCTGTTGTAGTATCGGTATAAGTACCTACGAGTGATTTAATGGAAATGGGAAAATGTGGGAGTTCTTTTATCGTTCCTCAGAATAATGCTTTTTGAAAGGTTGTCACGACCATGACGTCACGTTTTTAACAGCAAAAGTCATCCCACGTCCTCACTATTTTTTTATACAGAGAACTGCAATTTTAGAAATCGATAATTTTAGAAATTATCGATTCGACTCTTAATAAAGAGGAACTTGTTATTTTTTAGAAAAAAAAAAATTAATAATAAAAGTAAGTTTGATTTTTAAGAATTCTACTTTATTTTGAAGGACGTTATTTAGGTAGGAATAAAGATTTAAATCGCGGTAGGTACAACATTTAATTCATAATTAGTTACATTATTTATTTATTTATTTGGTAACTAAAACAAGTTATAAATAATACAGTTAGGGTCTTAAATACTAAGTTTTAATTCTAATTATAACTCTAATATAATTAACATTTTTTAATTAGCACTCTCGGTTCTTAAGCAAGGTTTCTTATTTCAAAGATTATTATGTTCGTTCAAAAATTTACAGTAAGTACACTATCATTCAGTCTTATCCCAACATACAGGACTACACCCTAATTGATTTGTCTATGAGGCGTGAAGAATCCACTTTAGAAAGGCGTCCAATGAAATTTCACGATCGTCGACTCAAATATTATATTGTAATCTTTTATTAAATCTGAATAAGGTGCCTGGCACGAAATCCCATTTCAATATCTATCGAACTCTCAATGTAAGGGATCTCGTGAGTGAAGAGTGTGCGAAGCAATAATAAAGGGATTTCCGAAAATGAATCCAATAAAAACCTTAGTGAAATGCTTTTGTTTATACTCTAACGTGGTTCATTTTTGGGGTTAATTAAATGTAAAATAGATACTTTATCTTTTCTGAGGACACGGTACTTCCCCGCCTTTTTCTCTCTTTCACTTTAGTCAAAATATAGGTTTGGCCGGTTCGGTAGGGTCGGGTCACATGGGCGTAAAGTGAAAAATTTAATCTGAGTATCGCATTGATTTATTAACTAAGGATTTGGGGTCAGCGTTAAAAAGTGTCCGAACCGAATGACATACAAAACGTTAAAAGACGTACAATCGCACTTTAGTCTCGTGTTTGAAAATTAGGCTGTATAGTAATGGTTTAAGACATAAATTACAATGTTTTACTTAGTTTATAAAAATACTCATGTACCCTCGTTGATAAAGGTTTTCTCGGGACACTTTTTTCGTGAATTTTGTATTACAACCGTCGTCCATAGATTTATAAACCTACAGAGTATCGGTTTAAATTATTATAGATCCGCCTGTAAATCTGAGGCCTCGATAGATCTGACAAACGGCCAAGTCATATATTTTGACTACTTACAGTGTAGAGTTTGTGAAGTCAGGACTTCTAGAGTTAGGGCACGTAAAGTTAAAAGTCTTGCTCTACATGATTACGCTAAACGCTACGGCGTATTTCGCCATATGGAAATAGCCTACATTTTAAGAAGTGACCTTTGATTTATAGTCAGCCGATAATAAAGATGGATAACTCTCAGTGCTTCAGTAATTGGCTTTAGGTCATTTGGTATTTTAAAATAATATCATGACATTCCTTTTATAGTAAAAAAACTAGTGTTCGATTTTTTTAGTGGATCAACGCAACGCCCCACATCTACATAAAAGAGGCCTGAAGTAACATACTGAATAACCTTTGAAGAAATAAGGCAATCTATTTATTTAGCCGCGGTCCACATTATTCAATCTCTAAACAAACAACAAAGAAGTGTCATACTTCTTTGTATGCTCGTTTAACGGACAAAAGACGACCATTTGGCAATTTGAGCTTCCACTAAAAACATCATAATATGATGACCTATCTTGCGCATTATTTGTTTCTAAGAGTTGGTTACTTTATTCTGTTTTTCAAGAAGATTTATCGTTGAGGTCCTACATCCAGTTTGTTCAGGTAGGTACTTAATCATTTAATATGAAAGGACAAAATATTTTTTTATCATACGTACCTATTCATTCGAAAAATGAAAATTTACTTCAGAGGATAACTTAAAAGTAGTGATTGTACAAATCAACTTTGTTCATTTGAGAGTTTACGCTTTGTCTCTTCTGATTGGTTCGCGTTCCCATCATTCTCCTTTTTTCACTTGTTTTTCTCGGAATGTTGTACCTATACTGATGTGATACATAATGAACTACTATTTTTAAATAACCACAAATAAAGAAATTGGAATTGAGTTTGCTCAATAGTATGTAAAATATTTAGACTAAACTGCGAGTAAAGTATACAATAAACAATATAGGTATAGTAGGTACACAAATTCGAATAGTTACTGTGTATTCGTTAACTCTGAAGAAGAAACTTTTAAATAGGTAACGTATACTAACCAGGCCTGTGATTAGATGACTATAAATTAGTAAAATAAATAAACACAACATACGTAGGAACCTACTAGGTATCTACTTAAATACTGGCTCCAACAATTTATTATTGTTCCATAGTTTTGGTTCTGAAAGTCCGTATAGTCAGGTAGGTATAGGGAATTTTACAAAAATACTTATAAATTTCTTCTAATTATAATATCTTTGGTAAGTATGTAGGTATGTATGTCTGTGGGTAAATGAATTTATATTTCTTGATGATGAGGGACTTTTGATCAACATTATATTTATCACTATTAAATGATATCAGGGATCCACACAGGGTATAATAAGCCTCTTTTCTGTGATAACACATAGATATAGAAAGATGTAAAATCCCTTACTTAATTGGAGTCCCGTATTAAGGTTCTCGCTTGGTAAGGGCCTCCCTATTAACTATACTAAGGGAAAACCTTTTACTTTATCAACATAAATTATTCATTAATTACTTACACGTTTTGTAAGTAACTGCCTCCAAGATCGGTTAATTATTTAGAAGAAATAATTAATTTTCTTAAATTACCGTAATGCCTAAATTCGTCAGACTTACTAATAAGTTGAGAATCTGTACATCATTTCTTTGTTGAAAACAAAGAGCACTGTGGACTAGGTATACTAAGTATATGGTAGTTTTTTTTACTAGACAAAGACGGTTCTGCATTTATATATGGGCAAAGCTAAATAGCGGAAAATGGCTATAAGGGTTGTGTAAGAGGTCCGCACAATATCCTTTGAAGCGTCTTCAGCCTAGCCTTCTGGCGGTCCTAGCTCGCTTTCCGCCGCTGATATTGGCAGATATGGACTCCAGGGTAAAAAGGGTTATAATATATAAAAATTCCAAATCACTCTACTAACAACTTACGTTCTAAGACTTTTCAAAACTAAGTATTAATTTATATCATACAAAAAAAATATTATTTCTGTAAAGTGACATTACACTGTTGCGGTTTCGCGCTGTGAGTTCGCGCGCCGCCGCGCCATTGCCACCACTAGCCGATGTTACATTACAGAGTAGGAACAAGTAGAGTATCTCTGTAAAATATTGAGTATTTGATATTTCTCAAACTATCGAGTAAATAAAAGTCGTAAAACAAAAGTTGTTAGTGTAAATGTAAACAAATACAGACCGAGAGCGATTTGGTATTTTTTATATAACCCTGTAGGTATACAGTACATACAGTACTGCTCTCCAATATATCAATTACGGATGGATTACGAATTAATTATCCCCTGGAAGGAGGAAGCTTTGAGATGATGATATACGAGTATTTTATAATAAATAATTTGTCAGAGGAAGCAAACACTACATTGTACTCAGAGTAATCACTCTCATTTGTTGTGCCCGCGAATGTAATGGGTATCTGGCTGCGAGGTACGATGGGCCCGGCTTTTGTTAAAATGTCATACGAAAATGTGCCCATAATATTTTATTGTCCAATTTTCCTCTGAAAATCTGAATTTTGAATGAATAATTTATAAGTAGGCTTCGAAATACATAAATATATCAATGCAACTAGATAGGTAGGAACACAGGGTAGGAACTAGCTTTAATTTTCTTGCTAGTCTTCCGTGTTACATTGAAATAGGTTTTTAATTTCGAAAATCAGTTGATTTTTTTCGAGAAATTAGTTGTGAGGGGAAGTTTACTTCTTCTTCCAAGTTAGTACGATGTAACATCTTCGGCTGCATCAGCATTTACCATCGGGGGAGATCGCAGTCGAGTTCTAACTTATATAGTTAGAAAAAACACACCTACGCACAAATTCTTTCGTATATTATCAAGACAGTATAAGCTGCGGTCCATATCATCTCTTCTTGAATTTTTCACTAATCCCGTGGGAACGACGGATTTGTGCTAATCCGGGTTATAAGCTATCTATTTTCCAAGTCTCAGCCAAACTGGTTGAGTAGCTGCGGCGTGAAAGAGTAACGAAGATCCATCCATCCTTCAAAACTCCTTACAAACTTTCGCGTTTATAGCATTTGATAGCATTAAGAAGGAGGACGCAGTGAAATCTAGTGAGGTAACTTCAGATTTATTTCTTTATGATATAGTAGCTGTACGGCGCACAGGTACAGTGTACCTTACTGTACCAAAGAATAAAACATTTTGCCATACCATAGCTTGTTTTTCTTTTTCAATAAAGTTGTACTGAATGGACAAAATAACATTTTAACCATGGACGCTACCCTTTTGAAACAATGAAGATAAAAAATTTCATCCAAGACCAAATTATTTCAGGCTGTAAAACCCCGTAAAAATATTTACCTAGGTGCGAAACACATTGCGAATTTTCCCGCAAAACTAAAATAGAAGTGTTTACCTGTTAAAAGGTTAATGGAGTTTCCGCACAGAACGGCACGTGGGTACCTACATTTTGATCGAAAAAGTGGGAATTATGGACGAAATAACTCTCTAACAACTCAATATCACTTGCATAACAATTACGGAAAATGTTGTGAGGAAACTCGCATGCTTATTATATGTATTATGTACTTATGTGTTCTCCATCATTTTCGCAAATCTATCGATATGGATATTATGGGATATCCGCTTAAATCTATTTTTTTAACTATGGATAGGCTTGCGCTTGACTACAATCATGTCTGATGGACAGAAATGATGAGGTCTAGGATGGAGCGCGCTTGCCTAGAAAATGCCTATTCACTCTTCTCTTGAAGGCACCCAGGACTCAGAAGTTGGAAGGGTGTTCCACACTTCAGCGGTAAATATAAGAAACACGAATCCCGAGATAATAATATAATTATAATCAAATTACGATGTATTGTTTATAAAAAAAATGTTAAACACGTTTTTATGAAATGAGCAAGTGGCGAGTTTCTTGCCAATTCTTCTCGGTGCAAAAATGCCCTCCAAACTTGGCGGTAGTCTGACATTGGTGTTTGTGAGTTAGATCTATGTGATGCAATAAACGGTTTGATTTCATCTCATTCATCTCATTTCTGCACCTAGATTGTCTAAGAAAAACTGACCGCAAATTCTGCTGCTGACCTTTAGGTACTATTAGGTATTCTGTGCCGCTGATTGGGTTCCTGATTAGCATAATCAGGAACCCAATCGGCGGCATGATTAGCATAAGCGTAATCGTTAGCAGAATTCGCTAACGATTACGATAACGATGAATACGTTTTTCTTGCGCTATCGGGCCCCTGATTAGAGAATCGTGCTCATTGCCTCTCAGAAAGTGATAGAAGTCATGGCTTGCTAGGAGTGCTTACTGCTTTGGTTCCGAGAAAGAGAAATGGCAAGCGTAAATAATTAATTAATTTTTACTTTCGCACCTTCGTTCTCGTACGTAGGATACATCATGCAAAGATTTTAAGAAAAAAAATTTTTTTAATAGGTATATTTTTTAAAAATTGACTGTTTCTTGGTTTTCAATTTACGACAGAAATTGAACAGAATAATTAATTTTTGATAGTACGCCACTACGATAGTACTAATGTGTAGGTACCTATTTTGGTATTTTGTCTTAATCCATACATCGTTCGGAATTTTTAATCTTGGCTAGGTCAAGCATAGCCGGGTTCAATACGCAAATAACTGATCTAGGTACAATAAATTGCGAGAAGGGCGACTAAACTCGCCAAATTTTTATTTATTTAACTATCGAACTACCAAGACCTACCTATATGCGTTAAGAAGGCATTGCATGGAATTTATTTACCGTATTTCACTTCGCAGTAGACTGTTTTTCAAGTAATTATTTAGTCTTTCAAAAGATAAAATAGGACAAAGGTTTTTCACTCTTAAATTTGCTTGTTAATAGACTGTTTTTAAATTAAAGAGTTTATTAATCATATGGTTATATCGTTTCAACGGTATTTGTCTCCTTTTCTAGATTTAAATTTGGTCTCGTATATAGATTTTTGGAGATAGAACGTCGTCAATTATTCTAGAAGAATACGTCCCATTTGTTAATTTTTTTAATAAAGATATAATAGGCATTGGGTTTTAATTTTATTTTAAATGAAACTTACAAGGTTATAGCTATGTATAGGTAATTATTTTGGCTTTGTTTTATGTGTTAATTACGTTATACTGAAAAAACAATATTCTTAATAATTATTTGTCTTTCATAATATAGGTATCGGCCTCTCAGTAAAAAAAAAAACAATAACTTACAGTAACAGTTCTCGATGAAATAACTCACTTCACAGTTCAAAATCCAGAATCCAAAAACTCAACAAACTTTTAAGTTCACTAAAAAGTTTCCCTAGAGCAAAACGTTTCGATTACAACAATGATGATTGCATTCAGTGGCATCATTTCAACAATCACTTATAAAAGTTCAGATTGTAAAATAAAATAAATAGTTAAATGCGTATTTTCCTTGGTATCGGCATACGAACTCTCCGAGGAAATGCGTGGAAAGCAGCCCGCCCGCCCTATTCCGCCGGTAGCTATCTTTCGACTGGACTTGTATCAAACGGAGCTCACTTGCGATCTGCTACTTTACTTGCCTGCGTTTTAGGTCTGCTACAACCAAACCAAAATATGATGTTCTGCCTAGTATCTAATAAAGTAGAAAAAAATTGAATTTTTCTTCAAATCGAAATAATCAACCGCAGAGATATATAATAATTTACAGAAGTTATAATATGACTCTGCAGCCTTTCGGAGGACTTATTACGACGATTTTATAGAAATTTCAATCCATAAGATGCACATGCACACCACTGTATCAAAATCGCTTATGTTTTCTTTCGAATCGTATGGAGTTTAACAGAGTGGGGCGCGTCATCATGGATTTAAAATAGTAGTTTATGTCACTAGTGAGTAAAGTTGGTGATTACCTCTGAGGCGCCATTGGTCTTAAGATAGCCGAGGACGGTGGTTGTGAATAAAATAATACAAAAAATAATTTTACTCACTAATGAATAATAGTAATGAAAAAGTCACAGTTTGCGATGAGCAAGTGTGTTGAAAAACTGTCTAACTCACTAGTGAATAATAGTAATGAAAAAGTCACAGTTTGCAATTATATGTGTCATTAGGTGCCTAATTGCGGTGAAATTAGAGCCACTTTATGAGCAAGTGTATTATCGAACAAAATTCAATAATTGTATGATAATGACGATTTCAATAACTCAATTGATCATTCTTAGTAATCGTTGTTCAATAGCATAACGGCTTCCCATTCGTATATGTATGAATGTTTAATACAGTGCATTGGTAATTACATATACCTACTTATTCTAAGAGGTTTAATATCCCGTCCCTTTAAACGAGCAATTCTTGTATGCATATGTAACCTAATATATATAATAATATATTTCTATATAATCTGAATCTCGGAAACGGCTCGAAAGATTTTCATGAAATTTAGTATAAAGATTTTAGGGGCGATAAATCGATCTAGCTAGGATTCATTTTTAGAAAATGTCGTATTTACCAGAGAAATATCACTCTGTACCTGACATCTATTGGCGAAAATAAAACTATTGGAGTAAAGATAAGTAAAAAAAATATCACTCCTGCTGCCATCTATTGGTGAGTAGCTGTAATACAACCGAGCAAAGCTCGGTCACCCAGATATTGAACTGAGATATACTAACCGAATTCAGAAATTTATCCAAAGGCGGGCATAAAATAATCTAATTATTGAGTGAAGATCTATATACTTATAATAAAACTGTAAAGGGTCGAATTCTGTACATTGAAGATATTTTGAAAATTTTTGTTGGAGGACATTATTTAGTCGATACTGAAGCCAAAACTGTAATTTGTTTAATTTTTGTCTGTCTGTCTGTCTGTCTGTCTGTCTGTCTGTCTGTCTGTTTCACGACCGGGCATCACGGCTAATCCGCTGGATGGATTTAAATGAAACTTGACATGATTATAGTTCATACCCCGAGGTAGGACATAGGATACTTTTTGTCCCGAAATTCATCATGGTTTCCCTGGAAGACGGCATCAAAGTCCAAACGTTTTTTAGTTATAACTCATTAACGCGTTGTCCGATTCCATTCATTCTTTTTTTGTTAGAAAGGAGGTTCTTTAAAAATTATTCCAATACGAATTTTATCATCATCACTTTTGTAGTTCAAAAATTACAGACATCAGAACCTTTAAGTTCAAGTAGGTAGGTGACTTGAAACTCGGAATGGACAAAGAACCTAGGGCTAGGACGTAGGGCTCAAGTAAGACTGGAGTACCCTTACAGCCGTAAATAAACAGGCTTAGCAGGAGATTTTGTATGGTTTAAAATTTTTCACTTTTAGGGTGAACAAATATCATGTAACTGGCGTTATCGCTACGTTATACCGTATAGCGCCATCTCTACAATTTATGTGGAACTTGAATGTAAAACTCTGAGATAGGTACTACCGATTTTTTTTAAATAAAAATTAATTGTCATGTTATTTACTGTTTCCTGACTTTGTATTAAGATGGCACTGTTAAGACAGACATGAACAGATTTAAACTTTATCATCCGCAATATGGAAAGGGTAAGATAATGGTTCACAAATATTTTTAACTCTTAGGTCTTATCGATCCTAACCGACTGACTGTCATCTAAGGTCTTTTTATACGTAAGGAAATATATAGCCATTTTCCATTCTGATGTTTTGGATTGTATTGAGATGAAGCAAAGATTTTTAAAAGACTCTTATATTATGTTGGGCTGGGGAATATTGTTAGTAGAGTAATTTATCCCAGTGGTACCTACCCGGCCGAACTCTGAAAGAAGAGTTGTACCACCAGTACAACTTTTCACATGGTTTAATAATTTTTGACTTATTTCGTGGTTTCAGAATAAAAATCACAATGAAAAGTGGCACCCAGTGGCATAGGTCGTGGTCACTACGTGACCACGACTTGTACCAATGTATCGAAATATCGACAGTTAAAATCGTCCTTTTGATCTTTCAACTACGTATTAATGAAACATTATATTTTTATTAAGAAAAAGGAGTTTTCTAAATCACCACAAGATAACCCGTGCAAAGTAAGAACAGGTTTCTGTACAACATCACACCAGAATCCCGCGAAAAATCAAGGAATTCCAGTAGGAAGGTATATTATGTAAAAAAATCGTAATTCACGCGGGCGGAGCCGCGGGCAACAGCTAGTATTATAATAATTTTATCACGTCATCATTCAATTTTATCTGTTATAGGTCTTCCTTAGCATGTCTCCGATTTATTGTGCTTTGTCACACCTAAACAGAGTTAGGCTTTATGCTACAACATTTCCCACTTAAAGATAGTTACGAAGAGTCTTGTTTGGGCAAGTGGAAAACTTTTAAACCGCCTAAAGGAGATACATTGAAACAGTCTTTGGAAAACTTTTCTTTTTGTTTGCAGAAAAAATAAAATACAGAATATACAGCTCGGATGGCAACCCTAGGCCCATAACCTTTGTTTAACGAAGCAGAGTAAGCTAGAGTGTAACGTTGAATCGTTGTTTCCTCAATTTTTCTTTTTATAATACATTCTTAAAAGCCTTGCACGTAAAAAGCTTCGCGGTTGTGCTTGCGTACCATCAACATTAAAAATTAAGGTAACTGACTGACTGATCTCTCAACGTACAGACCACTACATGGATCGAGCGGAAAGGTTTTTAAATTGACTCAAGTGAAGCTGGACCGAAGCTTGCACAATGCACGCCTCAGGTTATATCAGTTATCTGTATCACTACCGGCAAATAATAATAAGTGCCGCCATGCGTTTCGCGTTTATTTAGCGACTATCAGTTGTGCCTCGTATCGGTTGACTATAAATGAAATCCATTAAATGAATTAAACACTTACTCAGGAACTTAAGACTTATAACTTTGAGGATTTTAATAAAGAATTTTTGCCAGAAACGTTCTGGTGGGTTAGTACAGGTTTTGTACGAATTTCGAGTCGACTCGCATCGTACAAATGAATCGAATTCCTCCATACTTTTACAGCCAACAGCAATCGGGTCTTCTCCGACGACCGAAGTCCGTCGGCGGTACGGGCCTCGAGGCTTAGCCTCCTTGCCCGGGCGTGTCCTCACAGGCAATCACTGCCTGGTTCCTTGTTTCAGCCCTTCTAATCCGGGCTGGGGCCGCGCCTCGATGGCGTCGGCCTTGGAGCATCCATTGTGTTGTTGGGGCATCCAATTGCACGCGTCGTCCTCTTCATCGCCGCTGATGCCAATGTTAGGATTTGGCACCGTCGCGTAAGGAATAAGGAGCTCGCGGGGCAAAGGACGCCCATCCGGTGGTCTTTCTTGTAGCGGAGCTATTCCGTGGAGGTGTAGGCATGCACTTGTGTCCGCGCGAGCAAACATAGTGCATGCTAAGTGGCGAACAAACTCTTCCACGGTTGGAGTGCGGGTGTCCCTGTGGATAACGTCATTGCGGACGTATCGCGGAGCTCCTACTATGAGGCGCAGGCATCTGTCCTGCTGGACCTGGAGTCGTTTCTTCTGGTGCGCGGGGCAGAGGGCGTACCAGGCTGGGGCCGCGTACGTCAGTCGCGAGCGGACGTAGGCTCCGTAAACTCGCAGTTTCGTTCTGGTGGTCAGGTTCTCTACAGCCAACGCCATCTCTGGACAGTCACCTACATGCGGCTGTCAATAGATGGCGCTGGCTGTAAATCCTCCTCCGCGACACATCGCCCGGGTAAGGAGGCAAGCCTCGAGGCCCGTACCCCCACGCTGCTGCTGGCTGTAAATGTATATATAAAGGCATGCGATTCGTTAGTGCGATGCGAGTCGACTCGAAATTCGTACAAAAACATGTAGTTACTCCTCTGCAAAGTCTTATCAACTGTGAAACTCACCTGAAAAGTTTAAATTTACTTTCTGTTTTGTTCAATTAGTAAGAGATACGCGTGGATACACTGATTAGATGCGTAAATTCAGTACGCAAAAGCGCCTGGCTCCGGCTTCGCTAAGCACCTAAAGTTGTGCTTTCTTTCTATCGCGTAACTTTAACTCTTTCGACGTACTAGAGCTGCCTCGTAATCGGGCGCACGCAGCGCGTGAAATACGCGTGCAACTTTGCCGGCGCGCGGTAGCGGTCTGAAATCGGTCCGTCGTGACGGCTACATGCAGCTTGCTCGATCACGTGATAATTGAGCGTGGCCTGACCGAACCCTATACCCTACTTCTATATTTTTAGGCATAACATTAGAAAAACGTATATGTTGAAAAGTACCTACTGCAGAACCTCTGCCAAGTAGGTGGTTTCCTCTGGCTTTACGGCCAATATAACCGATAGGTGTAATATCAACCACAAATACCTGCATCCATGGTATAAAAATTCTCAGCATTGTACGTCGATATACCACGCTAATAGTATCAGGACACACCTGCGCAATTTACGTCACCGAAGATTTGCTTGTAAACACGTAAGCAATTTTTCCGCTTTCAATTTTTTACCATGATCTTATCTCATCCCAGAAAAAAGATACTTCCGTGCATCTTTCGTGTAAACAACTAAACATGTCCTTGACAACCCTTATGACATATTTGTCACGTAACTTATCAATGACAAGTATCATTCTCAAACAGTTTTTGAATTTTGGTTCCACGAACATTTGAACATGATTGAATTGCCGGTCTAAAAGTGCCGAGTTTCTTGCCAGCTCTCTTAACTTTCATGAACTTTCGAAAAGGGTAGCACCGAGGCAAACTTTTTGCACTGGTAAGAAAGTTTAGACTTTCGCAAAGGCAATCGCAGAAAATTTGTCATAGATCTGACCACTTTTGTCGCAGAACCGACGGCCGTTGGGGCAGATACGTATTCTGGAGTGGAGACCGCGTACCAGTAAGCGCAGCGTAGGACAACCTCCTGCCCGCTGGACCGACGACCTGAAAAAGATCGCTGGTAGCGGGTGGATGAGGAAGGCGGAGGACCGTGTGTGGTGGCCGGCTCTCGGAAAGGCCAGGCCCAGCATTGGACGTCCATAGCCATAGGCTGATTAAGTAAATTATGGTTAAGAGGTTGCAGGCTACAGATCACGATGGAAGACACTCTCTTGGACGTTCGCGACAAATCTAGCATTGCATTTTTGCTGGCAAAGACTAAATGAACCTTCGACTTCAAAACATCTGAATCGATTTGATTAAAAATTACGGTCACATTTTAGTACGAGAATACGGGATTTAAATAAAGGGCAAAAATATAAATTTACAGTATAGCCACAGTTTAAAGATATTGTGTCATATATCGCTGGTTATGAATGCCATAATAAATGTTAAATTGCGTCAGACCCTTTGTATCGGATGCCCTGGGGCTATCCGTTAATTTAATGAACGTCAGACTCGAAGATTTGTCTCAAAGGCCTTGCACTGTTGAATAATAATACAAGACAATCTAATTGTTTTTTTATTTAACTGTTACTTTTGTTTAATCTCTAATTGCTAATTAGGTTCGTTGTTAATCAAAGTTATTTTCTTCTAAAATTCAAAAAAAAATTGTGAACCATAGTAATATAATTTAGTTAATGAAAGAACTAGCGGGCTTGGAATTATAAAAATGTCTGAAAAAATATCTAATTTGCCTCCAGATCTTGTCTGGTGGGATGATTCGGCCCCGGCTATGCACCGCTAAACGATTAAAAGCGTTCCTGTGCGATGCTGTGTAAAGTTTTAGGGGTTATTATGATTAGGTACATCTTCGGCTGCATCGTCACTTACCATCAAATGATATTACAATCACGTAAGTACTAACTTGTAATGTAATATGTAGTTTTTATCACTAATCCTTTACTGCTTCTACAAATACCTATATAAAGTCATCATTAGAGGGTAATGATGATTAAATATCAACACAGCAGCTTAGCGATAAAAAAACATTTAAGTAAACCATCCTAAGCAAACAGTAAATCTGCACATAGGTGACGATTTCTTGATAGTGCTAATGGATATTAAATACGTACGAGTATGTATGGGAAACTCCAGACACTTTTATACCTTCACACATGACCTTTGAGTAAAGTTTGAAGAACTTTACCGTTATACTTACAGTAGCAATTACTTGAATTTAAAATCTTAATTGTCGAATTAGATTGTTTCTTCTTTTTGCGGTGAGGAGAGATACTTTCTTGCAGAGTTCGTTTAGATGGATACCACCAGAGTCAGATATTCTGCCGCATGCAGGAGCTAATAATTGCGGTGACATCTGTGAGTAACCCTAATAGCCAACGACATTACTGATTAGTAAGGCCTGATAGCCAATCACATTACTGATTAGTAAGACCAGGTAGCCAATCACATTACTGATTACTGATTACTAAGACCTAGTGGCGGACAACATTACTGATTAGTAGGGCCCAGTAGCCAACCATATTACTAATTAGTAGGCCCTTGTAGCCAACAACATTATTAATTAGTAAGGCCTAGTAGCCAACATTGATTAGTAGGGCCTAGTAGCCAACCACATTACTAATAAATAGGCCCTAGTAGCCAACAACATTTTTAATTAGTAAGGCCTAGCAGCCAGCATTGATTAGTAGGGCCTAGTAACCAACCACATTACTGCTTAGTAAGGCCTAGTAGCCCACACTGATAAGTAGGGCCTAGTAGCCAACCACATTACTAATAAGTAGGCCCTAGTTGCTAAAACTGGTTAATAGGGCCTAGTAGCCAACCATATTACTTATAAGAAGGCCCTAGTAGCCAACAACATTATTAATTTGTAAGGCCTAGTAGCCAATAACATTATTTATTAGTAAGGCCTAGTAGCCAATAACATTATTCATTAGTAAGGCTTACTAGCCAACAATATTATTAATAGTAAGGCTTAGTAGCCAACACTGATTGGTAGGGCCTAGTATCCAACAACATTATTGATTAGACGTCCCTCGTCTGAAACAAACGAAGCCAGAATCTGCAAGCCCGGAATTCGAACCTATGAATTTAAGTGAAAAGCCTGAACCATAAATAGATATTTCAATCCCCGATGACGCGCCTCACTCTGTCAAAATCCATACAAATCTATTGAAATAGATTTTGACTGAGTGGGGCGCGTGTTCGTGTTTTCAAATATCTATATCACTGCTTGGTTTTATGCATTACCCCAACACAACCTTGCCAGCTTTCTACGAGTACATAATTAGATGTATGTGCGCACGAGGATGCAATTTACTCCGTAGAAAATGAGAATGCAACGACCTGGAAGATGTTTGACGACATTTCTATGAATCCTTAGACTCTAATTTGTAAGTAGGTCATGAAAATACGAATGTATTCTTGTAATTTAATTTAAATCGTAAGCAAAAACAATGAAAATTACACACATTTTACATCTCTGACTTCTCAAAGCATTGAGTCATTTAGGAAACAACAGGTACTTACGTCAGTAATATTATTTTAAAATATGTGTATGGTAAACAAAATATCTAGGTATATGCATAAGGGTGCCTTTCCATCATGATGTGCTATGCAGTTATGCTACGAAATGTGACATCTACGCTACGAAAATATGTGACCGTTTCCACCAATACTAAGCTATGTAGCTGCGCGAGAAAGATGCACCATGAAGATGCGTAGCCACGGAGTAGCTATGCCGCCACAGAGTAGCTGTGCGATAAAGATACACAACTAGAGCTATGCAATGCATCGAGGGACATACTATGCTCTCCACCTCTGCTATGGGCCGTCGCGAGTGGTGTCAGAGACACCACTCGCGACGGCCCATAGCAGGCATCCATAGCACGCATCCTTCCATATAAAAAACATAATATCTTTGTTGAATCCATTTCCAGCTATGTGCACCAATGAATATGATTGGTGGATATCAAACGCATCCATAGCAACGTAGCATACATAGCACATCAAAAACAGCCCTAGAGTTCCTCTTAATGTTTTCAGCTTGCCATAAAACAGTGTTACAATAATTGATCAGCGTGGTAGGTTGTCTATGGTTAGATATTTCTCATTTTGATTAGAGCCCCGCGTACTCAGTAGTGACGCTGCTGTACATTGTGATTAATATTTTAAAATGAATTTGGCTTCTGCCACGGACCTATTTAGCCACTTACCGACTGCTGTACCAGTAATAGACTAAGCTAAAGTATGAGCACGGGTATGAGTAAGACTCACACTTTTATGGCATTGTTTCCAGGATTCACACTCTTGTGTAACAGGATTTTAGTATTTCCGGTGTAGCTCTTTTGGCACCAAACCCAAAGAATTCAAACGAAACTACAATTTCATTGTGGCTGAATGGTGAGTGTAGTACGGCCTCGCTTGGTAATCGAAAAAGTGCACTCGGCTGGGGTGGATTAAATTTAATCCTTTATACGGCTAAAATTTATTATAGTAGCCATTTGAAATACAATTTAATACCGTAAAATGTTCTTGAAATACCTGTAAATCCTATATCTAAGTTAAACTACGATCTACGTTGACAGGTTAAAGAGGTTTCTTTACATTTTTATATTTTTTAAGAAGGAGCTGTATAATATTAATATATTTATTTATGTTATGTTATTAGCTGAATGGAATATAGCCTATAGGATATAAGGATACCAAATTTTGGCTCCATTGTTAGACGCAGTTAGACGGCTAGGTTTATATGGCGTAGGAGACAGGGATTATGAACTTATACACACCATGCATGTTGACGACCTTGCCACAACTTTATGGAAATACACTGAAAAATAATAGGCTTAGCCCATATTCTTGGATTGTGAAAAAATTTGGACAGAAATGTGGTTTATGCTTGAATTTTCATGCAAAATGGGAAACCGACACTTACTAATACTTAAGTCTGACTAAAAGGATAGCTAGCAAGGGCGACTCGGTAGTGAAACCTGAAACGTACATAGATTCGATTGTATGTCTATTCGATTGTACGTTTATTCGATACTACGTCTATTTGATCTTACCTACGTGCATTCAATTATACGGTACAAAGGATGCAATATGATCTCTGTTCAGTAAGACCACCTAAGACCAAGGCAGAGCAGTTTCGATGACTACTCAAAACTCGGTAAAGGGTGAAACGGCTATTCAACATCCACTTGTTCAAGAATAGACTCGACGAAAATCAAAACAAATATACAATTATAGCTGTTGCTTGCGACTGCGAATTTCGGTTTTTCGCTTATCCCGTAGGAACGATGAATTTCTTCGGGATAAAAAGTAGCGTACGTATTAATCCAGGTTATAAGCTATTTATGTTCCAAATTTCAGCCAAATCGGTTAAGAAGTTACGGCGTGATAGAGTAACAAAGATACGTCTATCCATCCATACTTTTCGCGTTTATATTATATCTTATCCTACATAAGATAGGATAGGAAGTAGGATAGGATTGGGTTTCTTTAGAAAAGTTTAGAGAGAAATAAAATTTTCAAACGAAACTGGCAGGTATATAGATTCTTTATAGGCCAAAGGTAAGAGGCGATGGTCAGACAATCTATCCTAATGAGAAACCAAAGTTTTCTCGCAAACGAAGTGGCGGGCCATCACTAGTTTACGATATTTTTCAGTAGTAATTTAGTCCTTGAAACGAAAATTGTCCACCGAATACATGTGTACGTTAAATTACAAACCAAACCTCCATTTTGAGACTACCTTTGAAACGATATTTTTTTCTTTTTTAAAACGACGCGCTGTTTCCAATTACTAACATCATGGCTTGTATGCAGTTATTAAGTTAACTGAATTCTCGCTTTATGAAAAATATATGTAATCTCAAATACTTGTTCGAGGTTTTTCGAGCTTAGATTTAGATTTTTACAAATTCGGCGCGTTCTGTAATTTTTTTGGGATAAAAAGTAATCCTCTTTCTTATATATAAAATTCTCATATCACAGAATTAATGTTATATTGGGCAATAATCATACTAAATTTGATTTTTTTTTCTAAGTTTGAGCTTCTAAGAATTTGTCTTTTTTATGATTTAATTTTGTATGCCAATATGGTGTGAGATAGTTGTTATACATAATATATTTAAAATAACCGACTTTGTAAATGCTATATCAGCAAATAAATAAATCGATTGATTGATTGAAAAATGGACTAGAGGACTGCTCGCTTAGGAAAGCCAGTCATAGAATGGTCATTCTATGACCGTCCGTATATCCTAAATGTTAAGTTTTAATGGACGCTTTTGAATTAGGTATGTTTTTACAAAAAAAAGTCAAGTCAGATAAATAATGTCGCCCACTAAAAATAAAATTTTAAATCAACCAAACAAATACAAAGTTATAGGCATTTTAACTTTTTGGTCTTCTGTCTCTTTTGCTCAAAACGATTTGTGTAGATTTACTATGGCATGACCACACTTTGACACTAAACATTGACATCGGGGTACTTTAATGCAGCTATCTCTGTCTAATCCGATAAATTGAAATGCTTCTTACTTTTTTGTTCGTTCAATTCAGTTTTTTATCAATTTTAATCTGTTTGAGCGCGAAAAAAAACAAAATTTTTGATTTCAGTCAAGTGCCCAATTATGGAAATTGACCTTATCCAGCAAATTAAGCAACAGGGTGAACACCCAGTTACAACACATTTGCTCTGTTAGACATAATTGTTGCTTTACGAGCTTACTTCTTTCTACTTTCGTAAGAAATTAAGAATGTCTTGTTTGTTTACATTATTGACAGCACACTTTTTTTAGGGTTCCATAGCCAAATGGCAAAAAATTGAACCCTTATAGATTCGTCATGTCGGTCTATCTGTCTATCCGTCCGTATATCACAGGTACTTTAAAACTTTTCCAAATTGGTAAAATGTGTGGTGGTTTTTTTGGTACTAACAATAATTAACTTCAAAACACAAATTTAAGTTTGCGATTGGGTAAGAAAACCTATTCTTATGGATAACTGTGCGCGAGTCCAATTCGCACTTAGCCGGTTTTTTTTTTAAAGCAAGACTTCCCTGTTCTAGAATTGAAAGCAAGAGTTTTTGTAAGGTTTTACTGATACCTGTGCATTGTTGGTTGAAGTTTTATACTGCGAGGTTTCTCTACAGTTATGAAATGAAAAGAGGTTTATTATTAGCTAGATTGAATGAAATCTAAGTTATGTGAAATTTGCGAAAATATGAGTATCTAAATTAGAACATCTTCTTTAAAAAAAAAAAAGATTTCCAATTTTTTGGCAAAATTGTATCTACCTTCTCATTTAACTGGAGCTGTTTGTTTAACTGTAACCGACTTCAAAAAAGGAGGAGGTTCTCAATTCGTCAGAATCTTTTTTTATTTACAATCTTTTTGAATTTTGATATTGAAAACTTGAGTTAAATCAAAACTGGCGAAATTATCTCATATTATCCCAAGAAACGTAGATCGTGAGAGGATAAACCTTGCCCTCAACTTTCTCAATAATGGTCGAGGAAAATGGATGATTGGAAAACTTTAGTGGAATGTCAATTGACTCCACAATATGGTATCAAGATAATAATATTTTATTACCTTGACAACTACCAATGTGTTAGAAAAGTGGTTGTCCAGCCTGAACATAATATCATTCTATTTTTTACTATTTGTTGTTATAGAGGCAACAGAAATACACCATCTGTGAAAATTTCAAGTCTGTAGCTATCACGGTTCAAGAGATACGGCCTGATGACAGACGGACGAACGGACAGACAGCGAAGTCTTAGTAATAGGATCCCGTTTTTCCTTTTTGGGTACGGAACCCTAAAAAAACACGATTGAGTTTATTGTCGACTTGATTGACATACATAGTTTTAAGCCATGAAATAACTTTATCACTATTATATTTTAAGTATTTAATTTATTGATTTTAGGTCATAAGTCTTTTTAAGTTAGGTCTATGTGAATTAAAGAAGTTAGGTTTATTTGAATTATTGTTTTTAGGTAGGTAGAAATAGCTATACCTACTCTACCTCCTCCATAATTATCCCCAAATCTTAGCATGATATTATGTTAAGATATAACAAATTCAAACCCTGCACAGATAATTAATATTTTAATTGGATAGATATTTCTCTAAACTCACGTAGATAACAAACATAATCTATCTAGATTTTAATTGGAAAAGTACGGTTGACCGCCGGATTGAAGCTGCACCGAACGAAAACTCTTTGGCTCGAATACGAAAATTATGATAAAAAAGAAACATTTTAGGTAACTCCGATATTTGCGAAAAACTAGATAAAATTTTGAATTTTGCGGGCTATAACTTAGCCGAACTATGTTAAATACCTAAAAGTTTTTATTCGGCGCTTCTTCAATAACTACAAAGTGTAAGCCGAAAGCCTAAAGTAGGGAACGTTGTATAGATGCATGAAAAAATATCACAAGGAGTGCAGCTCATATCCTGAGGGAATTATAGGGAGCTCAAAAATTAACCATAAATTTTAAGTATCATCTCTATGTACTGGGAATAATGAAAATGATATGAAGTTTGTTGATATCACAGTCAGGGTAGCTAAATTTTATTTATCGAAATGAAATCATATTTTTTGTATTGAAAACATTGACGTATACTCTAGACAGGGCGGACCGCGCAAAAAAATGTCGCCAGTTTATGGGAGCAAAACCCCCTTCGGCGTCAGTAGTAAGCTGTAAGCCTACGCAGTATTTCGCAGGAGTTTCGACACATGGCGCTACATTTTCTTGTATGAAGAAGGTTTACGTTAAATGTTTAGATGGGCCTATCTTGACTGTTATTATCAATGATTGAAAATGAAATAAAATAATTGAGACTTCTTGTCACGTTAATGTGTTTCTAGGATGAAGGTTAGCTGCGGCCACACTATGCGAATTAACCGACACCTTGTATATAAATGAGACGATTTTAGTTTAGATACTTACATTTATATTTTTACTTAACCGTCTATCAGTTTTAGATGTGCTACACTACACTAAAATATTGAAATTTGTATTATGCACGTAGTAATAATATTTTTAGTGTAAAAGCATAATAGCCAAGCACATAATAGTTGACCACAGATGCAGTTTTGTTCTGGGAATCGAGCTTTTTTAATTTATATCGGCGTGCGCTCATCATCAAATAATATAATTCAGCATTGATTCAGAGTGTTTAAAAAAGTAGTGGGAAAGAAGGAGAGTATGGATATTACAAATCCAAATCTCAGCAGTGCGTGAAAAGCTTAGGAAAACCATGGAATGAATATTCGATTGTAGGTATACATTTTCACAAGAAGAAGCAAAATAAAGCCAAGGTCATTAAACTTGATGTTAATATTATTATTACGAGTAGGTACTTCTTATAAATAAGGAAATCCAAATTAGAATAGCTCGCTGGCACAGCTGTTTCAAGCAATTTACTTAACGAGGGACAAAGATTGTGAGCTCTGTATTCGTTTAGGATGGTTTCTACGATACACAAGAGTTTAATTTCGTAATTCGTAGGAAAGAAGACGAAATGTGCCGTGGGACACTCGGTAGAAACAAAGTTTTGAATAACAATTAAAAATTAACTCCATTTAATATTTTCATGTGGGTTTTCACCCATCGCTCGATAGATGACGCTGTTAAGTTAGCTTGCGCTAGCGTATTTTCAAAGAAACTTTAAAACTGGAATTTCAAAGATTTTCGTTGATTTTCTTCGTGACGGGATTTTCGTCACGCAAAAAAAAATCATTTTTTATCGCCTAACCCCCTTCGCGATACCTTACGCAAAGAAACTTTGTTTAGGTCTAATTTTTCAATCACAATTTCGGCCGCCAGCAAAACCGTAGGGCCGGCCGAAACTCTCGAGTCTCGGATCAACTAAAATTGGCGCGCGGGCAAGCGTCGACATTTCGAAATGACATCCTTTGAAACGAAGGCCGCGTCTAAAGTTTAATATCGTGCCTCAGAGCAAGCAATTAAAACGGTTATAAAGTTGTGTTAGATGAAAGTTCCTCGTAAATCCCACCTCCCTTGCAATTGACCGTAACTAAACATTATTACTTGTTATACGAGCTCAAACAGTCATGGAAGAGGCGATTTAAAACTACTCGTATCTTTAATTCATATCCATTTCATCTATCTACTTACGACAGAGCACAGGACCACTTGGACATAATAATGATTATCAGCAGTAGCTCAAGCTCCTTTCCGAGGCACATAGGTATCCACAGAGATCATTTTAAACACGGGGTATCCATAACGGAGTTCCCCACGTACTTTTTTCCGTTTGTATCATGCGATCAGTCCTAAGACTATTAGCATTTATTATGTTTGGTAATTTTCTTTATTCTGTATATTTTTAACCGACTTCAAAAAAAGGAGGAGGTTCTTAATTCGTCGGAATCTTTTTTTTTTTCTATGTATGTTCACCGATTAATCGAAGACGCGTGGACCGATTTGAAAAATTCTTTTTTTGTTTAAGACGGTTTTGTTTCCAGATGGTCCCATTTTAATCAGGTCAGGATCTGATGATGGGATCCTGGAGAAATCGAGGGAACTCTTCAAATTTTATATGGACACATGAAACTATTTGAGTATTATTAGAAAGAGTAATATTTTCCAAGTTGTTCTATGGTCATCAGGTCAGGATCTGCTCTTGGGATCTTGGTGAAATCGAGGGAACTCTTCAAATTTTGCTAGTATACTTAAAGCGAGTTGGGTATTTTTTATAGTTACTGGTGCATATGCTAGCAGACACGGATTTGATGACTAAAGTCATCAAGTCAGGGTCTGATGATGGGATCTTGGTGAAATCGAGGGAACTCTTCAAATTTTGCTAGTATACTTGAAGCGAGTTGGGTATTTTTTATAGTTACTGGTGCATTTGCTAGCAGATACTGATTTGATGGTCATCAAGTCAGGGTCTGATGATGGGATCTTGGTGAATTTGAGGTATCTCTTCAGATTTTATGAACACACCTCAAGCAATTTGGATATTTTTACAACGCCTTGTGCATTTTATTGTTTTCCACTAAAAAGTATAAAATAAAAATGGGAAATGCTTTCCAAAAACCCAACTTCAAATGCCACTACAAAGAGTGAAATAATTTTTATTTAAATTTTAGGTACCTACACCAATTCGAAGTCGGGCGATTGTCTATGACTTCGTCATTTCTTCGCACATCAAGTAAGTAAGAAGGACTATTAGGGATTGTATGAAACATTGCCCGACTTCGAATTATTGGTGTAGGTACCTAAAATTTAAATAAAAATTATTTCACTCTTTGTAGTGGCATTTGAAGTTGGTTTTTTGGAAAGCATTTCCCATTTTTTTTCCCATTGGAACGTAATGTATTGTTCAGCTCATGTATCTCTCCAGATCTAGGATCTTTTTCCTAACCCCCTACGTACTAAGTACAAAAAAAGTTAAAACGTGGTGTACAATAATAATATATTAAGGGCTTTATTTTTTACGGATCTTTACAGTCAATATGTATTCATAATAAAAAAAAGTCTTAACTACGACGTGATAATTAATACAGATCCGGTATAAAATAGTTATTCTTAAGTTTGGTATCAATACAGTCAATAACTTTTTCGGAGATCACGATAACTATGCTGACTATACACCATATTTTCATATTTTTATTATCTGTATATTGTATAGTCAGCAGCCTCTTAGTACTTAGGTATAGTCTAATAATTAGGTATAGCTTAAATATTAAAACTGTCTCTACCTGGTAGGTACATTAAGCTACAGCACCGACACCGGGACATCATCAGGAGATGTTGACTTCACAATGCGAAATCATACAGTCAAATTAATCTGTTCTGCTAATAATGGATTTTCGCAAAATAGCGCCTGCTTTCATTCAAGTAGCTTTATTTATATGTCATTTCCATCAGATATAAATCCACGTAACACTTTCTAGGAAGGCCTTATCAGGTTATAAAACATACTTGCTAGTCGCTAGGTAAAAGCATAATTTAAAGAAACGACCGCTTTATTGGTGTTTTTTAATTAAAACACAGTAGGGCGGAACTTTATGAACTTTTATTAGTTTACACTATACTGACTTCATAATACTCGTAAAACCTACTCCTTGGTCGTTTTATTACTGAAGGTCGTTTCGTTACGCCTTTTACAGAATGTTTTTCCGTGGTCCTCGATTCATCGCATATCAATCATAGTAAGACGCGGATTCCTTTTTTTAGGGTTCCGTATTTCGAAAGAAAAAAACGAAACCCTCATAAGATCACTCTGTTGCCCGTCTGTGTGTCACGAGCCTTGTTTATTCTAAACCGTTTTTTATTGATTTTTTTGCCTGCTAGTTTTTGAATTATTGGTTAATGTGTCGAAAAAATATCAGCCCTTACTCTTCTCAAACTCGGGCAAATGGTCTGAAGAAAATAATAGAAATAAAGCACATTTAATAAAGACGGCCGAAACAAATAATACGAGCCAACTTCCTAGAAAGCAAATAATAATAATGAACTTTCAATCCTGACTTTCTTTAGGTGTAAGTCCTCCAAAACTCAATTAGGCACTTGTCTATAAATATTTGAACAGACCATTCTCTAAATACTTACAAATAATAATAGCTTCAGAACCAATTACAAGAAATAGTACTACAATTTTACTACAAATGATTAAAAAACCCGAAAGATAAATAGATTGAAAATTCTTTATTGAACACCAAAACAAAAAAATGAAATAAATAACTAACCAATTAATGTACAAATATGGCGGCCTTATCTCTACACAGCGATCTCTTCCAGGCAACCATCGAGGTAAGAAGCGGTATCATTGGATAGTATGAGGTAGGTTGTACATTAAAAATATTTAAAATTAAAGAAAATTTTGCATAAATTATGAATAATATAATAATACATAACTAATACCTATATGTATAGATATATTCATGAAAGATGTTTTCATGTTTATTTGTTAACGAAAGATGAGTATTTCTCAGCCCCATAAAACCAATGAATGGTATTTGTGAAAAAGCGAAATTAAAATTCTTTGAAATGAAACCTCCTTGAAAAGTAGGTATAAAGTTTGAAAATGGGAACAGGAAACAGAACGGGAAATCTACGATTCCCTCAGGATTTACGAATAACCTAAATATAAGCGGGCGGACCACGGGCGAAAACTATAACTACATAGTTTATTTTAACAGTTACTACTGAAAGTTCTAATGTTCCTTTACATAATATCCTAGTTGGCGAAAATTCTGTCCCGAAAATAATTCCTATTGAAAAAAGTCGAATGTCAAGAAAAATTTTCCCATAAAAAAGGTTCAATGTATTTTTGTGACCTATTTACTCAAACAATATGGAAAATCTTTTAACTCTGGTTATTCAACCGTAATAAAATGAATAATGTTACATTTTTAGGGTTTCGTACCACAAAAATGATAATCATCATCAATCATCATCATCATCAATCAATACATATAATAAATCTGTAGAGGTCGAATTTCTGTACAAATAAAAAAAATACTAAAAACGGAGTCAGGGGGATGTAAGAAGTGAAATAGAACTAATTTAATTTTTTTTCAAATTTTTTGTTTCTCTGTTTGTCTGTTTGTCAGTTTGTCTGTCTGTTTGTACGGGCTAATCTTTGGAACGGCTGGACCGATTCCAATGAAATTTTGTGTGTTGGTAGCTTATGTCCCTGGTCAACATATAGGATACTTTTCATCCTGGTAAAATAAAGAGTTCCCGTGGGATAGTTAAAAAACTGCAATTAATTTAACAGCTTTGTAAACAACAACTAATGAACTTAATTTAGTAAAATTTGTTATGCTGATACCTTATATTGCCTCTTTAACAAAATATATATATAGTAAAACTTATTAATCCAAAATCGAGTTTCCGCGGGAAAGAAAACATTACAAAAACCGGAAAAGCAGGCGTCTTTCAAGTAACGGATTTAAATGAAATTTTATGACCCTATACTTTATATATGCCCGGTCAACATTTAAGATACTTTTCATCCTGAAAAATTTGAGAGCACCAGTGTGATGTTTAAAAAAACCTATAGCTACTTATCTACGTAGCACAATCAAAACGGGGTTGAAATATCGACAGTTTAAATCGTCCTTTTGATCGTGCAACTAGGTATAACCATACAAGATAACCCGTACGTAGCAGGAACTGGTTGCTACGTACACAGCAGCGCATCAGAATGCTTAATTACAATATCTGGGCGTTGGTATCATCTCAGAATAAGATAAGTTTGGTTAGTATAGATATTACAATCCACGATGACACGCCCCACTCTGTCTTACTCCATGCGAATTGAGTAACATAAGCGATTTCGACAGAGTGTTATAAGTAGAGGAAGACCAAAGAAGATATAGGTAAATTGTGTTAAAGAAGATAGCACGTTGACAGGAGAGATTGGAAGAAGACTCCTTTACGGGTCCATCGTACCCAGGGACCACTCATTTATCTTGGGAAAAATTAAGAAATTCCACGGGAAACATTTTTGTAAAAAAAACGAACTGCACGCGGGCGGAGCCGCGGGCAACAGCTAGTATGATATAAGAACTGAACCGTTAAAACTTGTGGTTAAAACATTGTTAAATGACTTGAAGCCTTGAATATCAACAACTACAAAGCGTTTATGATTTAATGGTACACGAGCCCAACTCACTCTTGAGCTTTTTTATTCTCATCAAAAAAGATAATATTTTTAAGGAATAAGTAATAATACTAATACTTTTGGGTACGCTCCCATCAGGTTTCGATGTGGATCCACTATTTTAGTTTATAAATTTTGTATTTAATGTTTAAATTAAGGTGATTAAAATAAAATTTTATATTTTGCTCTCAAAAAAAAAAAATTGAAAAAATAAATCTTAGCTCGGCAAGTGAAAAAAAAATATTTTAAGGATAATAATAATTATTATTATTTTCAATAAAAAGTTTGTTTGTGCCTCCCAGTTCAGGGTGCCTTCGAACAATCGTAAACTTAGTTCGAGTCGCGGATTATCTATATGTAAGTAGGTATAATCACATTTTACTAACTAAGTATTCCTTAGAGCCTGTAATTGTGAAAGAAATAATTTGATTCTTAATATGAATATAGAAGGCAAACTATCATGGTTTTAATGGCACGGAACCACTTAAAACCTACCAACTCTCACTTGGCTGTAATTTTATATCAAAGGGTAATCTTTATTTGAGTCGTGGCTTGTTTTTTGTTTCGTTAAAAAAGTAGAATACCGGATGAGACTTCGTTAGCTGACGAGTTCCCCAATTGTTGACTTTGACAAATTATATTGCTTGAATTCTCAACATCAAGTAAACAACGACCTATTTACTAAATTGAATGTGAGTTAGCTTGGAATTCTAAGCGTTCCAGCCAACGTCGCTAGCATGAGTTATTTTCTTAAAAGTTTACTTTCGCAGAGTCTCGCATCTTGCCGCATCAGAAATAGCCAATAAAATATGGAACCCTAAAAATAGGGTACATTCCATCAAGTATCATCATCATTGTACAATCTAGACCAATCCAATTAAAAATTAAACATAATAATTATAATCACAACAATTATATTTCATACATTTTATTCTTCAGATAATGAACACAATCAGGTATACTTTCATTGTACTGGCAATTTCGCACTTTTATTTATTTTGTTTTTTAAAACTGACCACCCTGATGGACACGCGGTCCCTGCCTACCTCCGCGCCAAGCTTCATTCTTTTATTGTGCGCGGCAATGAGCACTCGAGTACAAAAACACGTCTCGTTTTTGTTAATTTAGGTTCAAAGTAAAAAAAATTAAGTGTTCAGTGTTAAAACTTGCTTAATTTTCTATACTGATAATGCTTAGACGCTAGTAAAATTTATTATTATAACAAAAATAAAATCAAATCAAATCATATAATTGTGCATTCATCTTCGTCAGACTCCGAGGAAAGAGGGTAAGTGAAAATTAACCTTTTTTCCCAGATATCACATCAACTCAAATATCAATGCTGACGAAAGTGTGTCCAAAAATTGAAATCCTAAGGCATCTCTAAGCTAACTTGGAGGGTATCACATTGAGGTTATCACGAAAGTATAGCATGATGCGCGAAATAGTCCAGGCATCTCTAAGCTAGCTTGGAGGGTATCACGTTGAGGGTACCATGAAAGCATAGCATGATGCGTCAATGCCCCTGGAGGTTGACTGCGGGTCAACACGAAGGATTTTAAAAAACCTCAAAGGACTTTGCGGATACCAACGGGGGACGATGTCAGTGTGGCGCTGTTCTCGGCTTCACTACAAGTGGCTCCGCATGACCTCCCGGACTTTGATCCCGAATTGCTATCGGCGCTCAGTCACAAGAACTATATTAATGGTTAGTCCCGACAGTTGTAAAATTCTAGCCGACCTTCATTGCAAAGAATCAAATAATTTATTTGATATACTTGCCTGGCTTATGAATAGCCAGTTAAATGTTATAGCCTTTTATCAGTGATAACTATTTCACGACTTAAAAACTAATTCCACGAGGGTACCAACGCGTCCTGAACTGAGAAGAAGCTTAAGTATTGACAAATGACATTTTGTTTCGACAAATGACAAGTAATTAAAGTTCACGAACGGGACCAGATGTTTTTTCGGAGAAATAGTTTCGGGCATTATACTAGTTTCAATGGTTACTGATCGTCAGGTGTTGTAAATAAAGAAACCAGCAGGGCGCGGCGGGCGACTTTGCTATCGACACCCACCGCTGGGACAGCACAATCTCGTTTCTCGAGAAACTAGCTGGCCCCCTCTCGTTACGGCTCGGCCAGCAGGGGGGGGCGTGACACACTTGAGTATTGGCGATCAGCCGCGAGGAAGATGCGACGTGACAGCGAGTTTCCAGCATCAGCCACAACAAGGACCAGGTTCATCGACGACGCTAGATATTAAGGTACCTATATGCCAGTTGTCTTCAACATTTTGAAGTTTATTGGTTACATATCACTGACATGGAATCCGTCACGATCTATAACATGATCTAGAATTTCGGGAGTTATAATAAGTGAAGACTATTTTTTGACTTTCACTAGGTGTACAAATGTACGTACATTCAATAAAATATTTTAATGAATTGAACAAATTAAGGAACTAGCTCCAAAAAATTATTATTACATAATACCATTTTAAAAATCGTACACTAACACAGTGTACCGCCTTACACGTTCACAACAAAGAAAAAGCGACAAATGTCTGTGACAATCGACATTTCTTTTTTGGGTGAGATAATGTGGGAGTGAGTCACTGCATGTTCGATTATAGTTAAGATGTGTCTAACCTCAAAATCTTACGTGGTAAAAGATACATTCTAAATTTAAAGGCGTTGAATGAATTTGTAGTTCAAAATCCTTTGAAATTGATAGTTCATAGAACAGCTTACAAGCGAATACCTAAAAAGGGTTTTATGCCTATGAACTGAAGAATCTTATTTTAAAGTACCGATTCATCCTTGGTAAAATACATAAAGAAGTTGTGACTCATCTCAGATACTTACCGCGGTTTTTTCATGAAGATTTGTTAGGTGTTAGAGTGTTAAAGTTATTTACTACCCTCAAAACAAGCTCAGTTTCCTGGTTTTATTTTAATTTCTGACGATATGGCAGTCTCGTTACCCAACCGCAAACTATGACGTGATTTATGTAACAATTCAAATTCTGTAAAGAATTTTATACGCTTAACTCGTTGTATCATCTAAGAGTTAAGCTTAATTCCGATGAAAAGTCCTAAAGTCCACTTCTCCAGCTATTAGGTATGGATGGGGTTACACAGAACGTCTGTAGAAACAAAAAATGTAGTCCGTAAGAAAAATTAGACTTTAGACGCAGCTGTTCGTCCATCATCGGTTATCCTATCAGATGGCCAGTGGTTACAAAACATTTTTTAAGTCATCTAACTCCCTTAAACCTAAAAGGTTGAACTAGTGATTCACACGATTTCCCGGTCTAGATGAAGACTAATTCTTTTCATTAGAGGGATTTTTGTTTTTGTAATAATTAACGTTAAGATGAATCGAAGTACCTCTTTACAGAGTTGATGGCCATATTTTTCGATACATCTATTTTGATACACATGATTTACATCAGTTGCATAGAGGATATCAAATATCCTCATTTAAACGATTGGGTTAATTGTTTCTTATATGGAAATTAAAGATAATCAAAAGCTGACCAAGAGTTACATCCAGTTAATGGGATTAAGCTATCGCTGTAAAATTATATACTTCAAAGTTATTCAAAGAGTTCAATCCAGTTATTGAATTTATCGCTTCTTGCAATAATGCGAAATGTAATCAATACGAACCCAGACGTCTTAGAAACAGACGCATTCTGAACATTTTGGAACACCAAGTTTACCTTTGCTCTTCTATACATTCTTCTAGAGGTAGAATGCTTAAAAATACTATTATAGACAATGCTTTAGACATACATCGTCTAAGGACCTTTACAACTTTGGATTTTCTTCTTTTACATAAGGTGTCAAAAGATTTACTTCTTTTAGTACATTTATTGATGATAAATAAATAAATATGGTCTTTCCCTAGAGAACCACAATTCATAGGAATTACTGGAGGAAGTTCTATGAAGGCATTAAAAAAAAAAAAAGGACATTTTGTTGGAATTTTTAATAATTTATATGTTTCAAAAATTTTGTGTTATTTACAAAGTTTTGTGGCAATACTGCTTTAATAACGACTGAGATCCGTACATTATAAGTCAACCTCGTAATTTCCAACAGAACAACTTGTTAACGACGTAGCATATGGTACGATTACTTGTTATCATTCGGCATTGAGTTTAATTTCTGCTGATGATTTTGGGTCAAATAAAAAAAAATATATATATATATTATATTGCGAAAATGAATAGATAAATTAACATCAAACACCACATAGTAGCACACAATATAGTCTGCTAACACATTGCTCAATGGGCCTTAATAAGAGTTTATTCATTCCGTAACTTTGCTTTGCTGATCTTGTAACTTTTTTAGCTTTAGGCAGTAGACACAGCACAGAATGAAAACATTAGCATTAGTTAAAGTTAGTATTATTGTTTTTATATAATTCAAGGGAATTATTGAGTTTATACAACGCCAGCTACTACTCAGGGCGAACCAGTTTTAATTATACCATAATTAAAACTGAAGAGAAAGTATAAAAATTTGCCACAGCTTTGAAAAACAAATCGATATGTCGTTTACAAAATCTTAGACCAAGATATATAATAGACAACCTCCTGATAATGTTGAAGCGACCTCATAAGGTCGCCTGCAGGCAGACCACCGTGAGAACGTGTCTGCCGAGGAATATAATCTCTCACGAGAGAGGTCTGCGTTTCAGTGCCCTCAGCACCAAGTACGCAACACTTCCTCGGCGAGCACGTAGTTTGTTGCTTGACCTCATCAGAAAAGCAGTCTGCTGGTAACAACCATTACGGACGTTACCTAAGTTTTATAACCTCTTATTGAGCGATGATGCTTCTGTCGCAATAGCTCTTTTGCTCTCTAATCATTAATCATTATAATCTATCTAAATATAAATTAAACCTATTTATAATGTGACTGGTTTATTGATCCAGGAATTGAACGAAAAGATTGTGTTAATTAAATACTTCTGTGGTATAAAGAGGACCTATTTCCTATTATAATAGGAAACAATTTACTATCTGTTAATGTCCATAATTTAACAAAAATTTTCATCTCTAAACATCTACCTGATTGTGTTCATTATCTGAAGAATAAAATGTATGAAATATAATTGATGATTAAACGAACTTACCTGTAAGTGAAGTTCTATCACAATTATGTGAATAAGGTCCCTCCCATACCCAAAACCCATGAGTATAATACGAAAATTTTGTTAAATATTCTCTAAAGAATGAAGCTTGGCGCGGAGGTAGGCTGGGACCGCGTGTCCATCAGGGTGGTCAGTTTTAAAAAACAAAATAAATAAAAGTGCGAAATTGCCAGTACAATGAAAGTATACCTGATTGTGTTCATTATCTTCGAATAAAATGTATTCACATAATTGTGATAGAACTTCACGTAAAACAGGTAAGTTCGTTTAATCATCAATAATCGTTGTGTCGACATTCCACATAGCGGTAATTTCATGAGCAAGTAAGTTTGATAATAAGTTTTCCTTCCCCGCTTTCACAAAATTCTCTTCATATTGTAATATAGTGAAGTGAAAAAAATATTAATTATTATTTCGCTATCAAAATATAATTATCAACATGATTGTATCCGAAGTGACATAATTGAAAATCCAGTCAAGTGATTCTTTATAACGACGAATCCGGTCGTTAAAAATTAACCAACTTTGAAAACAAAAGAAGGAGGAGTAAGAACAAGTCGGTGCGTATTTTTAGGGTTCCGTACGTAAATGATAAAACTGTTATGGTGCGACTTCATCCGTCTGTCTGTTCGTCTGTCACAGTCAATTGTTTCAATAATTATATTAATGTTATCAAAGTAAATTTTGATTATTTTTACATAAAAGTATAGGCCTACGCCGTTGCAATCATAAATTGATATTAAAAATATTTATATTTTTATTTCAAGTAAAATGAGATGGCTACTGAATGCAGGGATTTCATAGATGTAAGGGTGTTATTACATTCTGAATATTATACATTATTAGTTTTTGATTTATCATGCAAAATATAGAACAAAATACCGTCTTCCCTTCTCCGAAGTTCACAAAATAATCGAGAAACCTAAATTAATTTTGATAAAATATAGAACTTTAATTATATTTTAAAGGAAATTAAAATTAATGCATGTTTTCTTCATATTAACTAAATACCTCCAAATTAAAGTTAGTTTTGCGGTTTGTTAAATAAAGTGCTTCTTGAGGTATTGAAATTCATCTCTCCTTTATGTGTATGGAACCCTCGTTGCGCGAGTCTTACTCGCACTTGGCCGGTTTAATAGACAAGGTACGTATAGTGGCATTTGTATCTGAGATATTGTAAAGTTCGTGTTTGCGATTATGATCAATTTTCAAGTGTGTGACAAAGCGTAAGGATCTATTTGTACAAATACAAAATATACCAAATATATTGTGTAAGTAAAAAAATATTATGATTTCCAGTTTTTAACCGACTTCAAAAAAAGGAGGAGGTTCTCAATTCGTCGGAATCTTTTTTTTTTTTTTTTCTATGTATGTTCACCGATTACTCGAAGACGCGTGGACCGATTTGAAAAATTATTTTTTTGTTTAAGAGGGTTTTGTTTCCAGATGGTCCCATTTTAATTAGGTCAGGATATGATGATGGGATCCTGGAGAAATCGAGGGAACTCTTCAAATTTTATATGGACACATGAAACTATTTGAGTATTATTAGAAAGAATAATATTTTCCAAGTTGTTCTATGGTCATCAGGTTAGGATCTGATCATGGAATCTTGGTGAAACGAGGGAACTCTTCAAATTTTGCTAGTATACTTAAAGCGAGTTGGGTATTTCTTATAGTTACTGGTGCATATGCTAGCAGATACGGATTTGATGACTAAAGTCATCAAGTCAGGGTCTGATGATGGAATCTTGGTGAAATCGAGGGAACTCTTCAAATTTTGCTAGTATACTTGAAGCGAGTTGGGTATTTTTTATAGTTACTGGTGCATTTGCTAGCAGATACTGATTTGATGACTAAAGTCATCAAGTCAGGGTCTGATGATGGGATCTTGGTAAATTTGAGGTATCTCTTCAGATTTTATGAACACACCTCAAGCAATTTGGATATTTTTACAACGCCTTGTGCATTTTATTGTTTTCCACTAAAAAGTATAAAATAAAAATGGGAAATGCTTTCCAAAAAACCAACTTCAAATGCCACTACAAAGAGTGAAATAATTTTTATTTAAATTTTAGGTACCTACACCAATTCGAAGTCGGGCGATTGTCTATGACTTCGTCATTTCTTCGCACATCAATTAGTAAGTAAGAAGGACTATTAGGGATTGTAATTGCCCGACTTCGAATTGGTGTAGGTACCTAAAATTTAAATAAAAATTATTTCACTCTTTGTAGTGGCATTTGAAGTTGGTTTTTTGGAAAGCATTTCCCATTTTTTAGGCTAAGGGACTCGCATAAGTAACGAAGTTGCGAAGGTAGATGCGTATAATACAAACGCAAATGTTGATAGCAGCGACGAAACGAGGTCCCACAAAGGGAGTCAAATAAGCATAATAACTGAATCAATTTTACGGATCAAGCCGAATTTTTCGTTCCTTTTTGATCAGATAAAAATTGGCGTAGGAAAAATGACTTACGACAAATAAAATTATGAAATATTCGAAAATCCAAAAGTTGGTACGGTTCACATAGGAACATACTTGAATCGTAAAACTCCATACATTTTTTGACATTAATTGTGATTCAATTTTTCTTTTTTTTACACAGTACAAGTACATGACTGCGATCTCACCTGATGGTAAGTGATGATGCAGCCAAAGATGTTAAGCACTTGGAACTTGGAAGGGGTAATGTCACTCCAACGGTTTTTACACAGCATCGCAGCGGAACGCTAAATCACTTGGCGGTAAGTCTTAAATTAAAGTGAAAGTTTTTCGAACCTTATATTATACCTTTTAAATTTTAAATTCCAAATCCTTTAATTAACACTTTCTTACTTATTTAGGTATTTGGTTGTGGCCCATTTTTAGCTACCTACGTAGCTACGGTATTTTCCCAATTTTGACGGTGAAGTCAATACCAGTATCAAGTACCTACTCGTAATAATATCAACATGAAGTTAAATGCCCTTGGCTTTATTTTGCTTCTCCCTGTGAAAATATATACAATCAAAATTCATAACATGGTTTTCCTAAGCTTTTCACGCACTGCTAAGGTTTGGATTTCGAATATCCCTTGGAAAAATGGAACCCTTATGGTGAGACTTTCTCCGTCCGTCCGTCCGTCTGTCACACTCGATTATTTTATAAATAAATAATTAGACATCGATTTGACTACACAAAACTGTTACTAACCTGTAAAAAACAACCGCTGCCAGTGTGGCAATAAAATGGTGTAATAAGACTGCACCCGACGCAGTATTAGCCCAGTATTAGTAGACCTGCTATAAAGACTATGAGGCTGTGGGCTGTGGGTATAAGGCCCGGTTTCCACCAAAGCGAAGCGGAGCGGAGTTGTATTTGAGTAACCATTCAGATTTGTCATTTTGACATCTCCGAAGTCCGAAAGAGGGGAGAGGAGATGTCGAAATCTGGTTGGTTATTCAAACAGCTCCGCTTTTGTGTAAACCGAGCCTTACGCGAGACAAACGGGCCGGGACAAAAATATTTCTAACGCGGAACGGAGTCCGCGGGCACTGCTAGTATTGAAAATAAAATATAATAATTGGGACTTCTTATCACGTTCATGTGTCTCTAGGACCAAGTTAGAAGGTTAGCTGCGGGCACACTATACGAATTAACCCACATCTTGCATAAAATATTTCTCTAAAATTCCCATTCACCTTATATATTATTTGTACCCTAGAGATAATTTTCTGCAGTTCTAGATTTAAATCTATTTGGAACTATAATATGAAGTAGGGGAATGAGTATTTTTGAGCAAAGTTTTAGACAAAAATAATGAATTTTATAAATTTACTATACGCAAAACACATTGTCTATTGTCATAAGCCTACTACTGTCTACTATATGTGAAAAACTCTATAAACCTTGAATCTTCGCGGGCGGATGTTATCCATACATTATCTTCAGTAGGTTTAGTAATTGTTCCTACACAAGAAGTTTGATAAGGCTGATTTCGCTGAGCAAATAATAATTAATTATTTCGACTACATTAATTACAACACGTGTTATATTACTTTGATATTATTTCATGAACAACGAGAATATTTTTGTAACGTAATTGGAAATCGAGTGTGTTTATTTCTGTCATTTCATCAAAGATAAAAATAGTCAAGATAGGCCCATCCGAACATTTTACGTAAACGTTCTTCATACAAGAAAATGTAGCGCCATCTGTCGAAACTCCTGCGAAATACATGTTTATTTATTTATATTTTTTTATCTTTGTGTCTGTGGTCACCTTGCCTGCATTATTATTATTAATTCAAAAAAAAAGAAATAGATCTTCATCTATCACCTATACTGACTACTGCGGGTGCAAAATAGTCATTCTTACTCCCTTAAACTGGCGACATTTTCTCGCGCCCTGTCTTTAGTATACAAGTCTGTGGATTTCATACAAATAAAATCATTCTCTGTGTAACATTGCCTAACTACGTTATAATAATAATATTATGTTTCTAGATAACTAGACAGAGGACGCACCATTATGTCTACTTATTAAGTGCGCGCGAGACTCGACAATATTACTTTACTCTATGGCGAGACTGAGGGCGCTGAAGTGGTCCGAGGCGCTGATTTCAATTTAACTTGCCTTTTTAATGTGAAACTTGGTGTACCTACATATAAAGGTCTTAATAAAAAAAACCGCGAGTCGGACTCGCACCGAGGGTTCCATACTACACGGTGAAAAATTTATGGTTTTCGATGTTAAGCAGGGTGAATCAGTATCAGCAGTACTATCGAATTACCTACACTGTTTCGGAAAAGTAAGCATTTTTATTTTTATTGCAAAAAAAATAATCGAGATAAACTCGAAAGTGTGATAACCAATAGTAGTGACTAAGCGGTAGGTACGTGGCGTGTAGTACGTGTACCGCACGACGCGAGCGCGGCGTGCGGTACTTGTGCGGTACCTACCTACTACCTACTACTGGTTTGCGAATTTTTGAAAACAAAATTTCTCGAAAAATATTTTTTTTATTTTACTACTGGGGTCAAAATAAATTGCAAAAATTAAAAGTACTGCGAATAGCGATTCACCTCGCCTCACATCTAAAACCATTTATTTTTCACCGTGTATAAAAGAAGTAAAACTATAAACAAATCAGTTTTATCTATGAATTTACGAGCATAATTTACATACTTAGGTTATTTGTTAGCGAATCGCAACCTAACTTTGTTTTTGGCGGTTTATTTTTATTATTAAAAAAAGTATAATAGTTAGAGAGTTGATTTTATTTTTCCTGTAAAATATACGTTTATTCTTATTGATCATAATTATTTCAAATTTTTCTAACGATAAACTTCGGAGATAAGGGGGGGGGGGGACAGGGGACGGTATTTTTGTCGACAGTTTGCCCAATAACTCAAAAACTATCGGGCACAAAAATAACTAAAAATCGATTTTAGAATACACAAGTAGGTAACGCATTTTCATATGATACCCCACTCAATGTTGTTATCTCATTTTGAAATATCAACATCCCCCTCTAAAAAAAATAAAAATGTTTTTAATTTTTTTATGATTACAATGACGTTGGGGTTACTATTACCGAAATCTACATGTAAGTGAAAGTGTATTTTAAAAAAACGTTGTTGTTATATGTGTACCTATATTATTTGTGTCCTAAATAAATAAATAATAACATTGCTCTTAGATACAATAATATTGTAGTACCTACCTCATATTATATGAGATGCACAGACTTTTATGCGAAGAGTGAGATTAGGGGGGGTCTTCTCCGACGACCGAAGTCCGTCGGCGGTACGGGCCTCGAGGCTTGGCCTCCTTGCCCGGGCATGTCCTCACAGGCAGCTCCACTGCCTGGATATTCTTGTTTCAACCCTTCTAATCCAGGCTGAGGCCGCGTCTGTTTGGCGTCGGCCTTTGAGGTATGGTTTCACGTGGCCGTGTCGGATTTTGTTGATGGGGCATCACGTCGAACGCGTCGTCCTCTTCGTCATCGCCACAGAAGCCACTGTTGGAAGGCACCGTTGCTTGAGGGAGTAGGAGCTCGCGCGGTAAGGGACGCCCATTTGGTGGTCTTTCTTGCAGTGGGGGTATTCCATGGAGGTGCACCCATGCACTAGTGTCCGCGCGAGCAAACATAGTGCATGCTAAGTGGCGAACAAACTCCTCCACGGTTGGGGTGCGGGTGTCCCTGTGGATAACGTCATTGCGGACGTATCGCGGCGCTCCTACGATGAGGCGCAGACACCTGTTCTGCTGGACCTGGAGTCGTTTCTTCTGATACGCGGGGCAGAGGGCGTACCAAGCTGGAGCCGCGTACGTCAGACGCGAGCGGACGTAGGCTCCATAGACTCGCAGTTTCGTTCTGGTGGTAAGGTTGGATGTGAAGAGCGAGTGGAGCATCGATCGAGCCGCCGCTGCCTGACATACCACGTGATTAACTGTGGCTGCCATGCGTAGATTGCGATCGATGTAGCACCCCAGATACCGCACCGAGGTCTTCCACTCTACTTCAGTTTGGTCTGAAGGTCAACCCAGCTAAATCCCAAGCTATAATTATTGGTAGCCCCGGGATGATCGCCAGAGTTGACTGGCCTAATCTTCCTCCAGTGTCATTTAATGGGGTTACCATTGCTTACTGCGGTTCTGTTAAAGACCTCGGCGTACATATAGATCGGGAGCTGTCATGGGCCACACACCTGAAAGAATTAAGCAGGAAAACCTTTGCAGCTATGAGCTCGTTGCGGCGGTTGCAGTCTTTTCTTCCAATTCCTACCAAGGTTATGTTAGCACAATCTCTCCTCCTCTCTATACTTGACTACGCGGACGCAAGCTTTCTCAATATGAATGAAGACCAGCTTAATAAACTTGAGCGTCTCCAAAATCTTGCAATTCGGTTTATATTTGGCCTACGCAAGTATGACCATATCTCTGAATTTCGACAAAAGCTCAACTGGCTCCCTATCCGCCGTCGCCGGGATCTGCATGTTCTTTCTCTACTGTACTGTGTATTATATGATCCTAGAACCCCTCCTTACCTCAAGGAGAAATTCAAATTTCTTGGGGAACATTCAGACCTCAGAACCTGTCGTACCTTGACACTTAAAATGCCATTCCATAAAACAAAGATGTTCCAAAAATCCTTCACCGTACAGGCAACTCTTTTATGGAATGCACTCCCCCTCGAGATACGACAGTCTAAATCTTTGTACATTTTCAAGAATGCGGTCAAAGATCACTATTTGAGTACCTAGTTGATGCAAATGATGACTGTTATTTATCCATATTATCTTGTCCTTATTAGTGGACATTATATTATTATATTGTATATATTAGTTTATAGTTTGATGATTATGTATTGAATATCTTTGTTTATTTGTTTAACCTAGTTTATGTATTAGTTTGTAGTTATTTGTATGTATATAGTTTATAAATCTTCACCACCTGCAAATCTAGTTCCTTTGTTTTCCTTTTCTCAAGGTTGCCTGGCAGAGATCGCTGCTAAGCGATAAGGCCGCCTTTTGTGCCTAAAATTAGTTTATTATGTACCTATTTCTGTTTTGTACAATTTCTTGTGTGGTGCAAATAAAGTGTATTTATTTATTTATTTATTTATTTACTTCCTGTCCCCGAAGTTTCAGCTGGCGTAGTGGCCTGGAGCCGCCGGTCAGCAGAGCGGCAGTCTTCCCAACATTGACTGCCATTCTCCACTTATCTAGCCACTCCGGAAGCAGGTCCAGTAGGCGTTGCATCTTGTTGGTAGCGACGATCTGGTGGTACGATGACGCGAAAAACGCACTATCATCTGCATATAGGGCTAGGCATTACATCCTCTTCACCTTCCCGTAGATGGTCACGCAGGGTGGGGATGTCATCCGTATATGCCGCGTACAAGCGCGGCGACAAACAGCTACCTTGGGGTACTCCGGCTCTGATGGGGCGTGGTTGAGAGTCTATACCCTCCACCGAGACATGGAAGCTTCTGTTTTGTAGAAAACAGAAGCTTCCATTCCATTTAGGTATTTTTCCAAATTTAATGAAACATAGTAAATTGATACCGCTATTTAAATCTGGGGATAAACAAGATCTTAATAACTATAGACCAATTTCAATCTTACCAACTCTTACACTAACAAAGATATTTGAAAAAATCATACTGGACCAACTCCTAAGTCATTTTAACTCAAATAAAATTCTTCATTCCGAGCAGTATGGTTTTACTAAAGGCAGGAACACCACTGATGCAGGTGCCAAGTTATTAAGTCATATCTATGATGCCTGGGGACAGTCTCAGAATGCTATCGGAGTCTTCTGTGACCTGTCCAAGGCTTTTGATTGCGTTGAACATCAAACGCTACTATGTAAACTAAGCCATTACGGTATCAAAGACAGAGCTCTTGATTTCGTTGCCTCTTATTTAAGTGATCGAACACAAAGGGTATGCATAAATGACACAAAATCACAGGGTTGTTCCCCCATTATGGGTGTGCCACAAGGTTCAATATTAGGCCCTTTTCTATTTTTAGTGTATATAAATGATTTGCCACACCATGTAAATGGTATTTGCGAGATAGTATTGTTTGCTGATGACACTTCCCTAGTTTTTAAAATAGATAAAAGTAAAGAAAATTATGACGATGTAAATTGTGCTATCGCGCACGTATCGCACTGGTTCACAGTTAACAATTTGGTTTTAAATTCAAAAAAGACTAAGTGCATTGAGTTCGCACTTCCAAACGTAAAAAAATTAGTTAGCAACAAAAAGGTGATTGTGAATGGAGAAACACTAAAAATGGAGAACTCTACAGTATTTCTGGGGGTAACCTTAGATGATAAACTACAATGGGGCGCTCATATTGAGACTCTGGCAGGTAAACTTAGTTCAGCTGCCTATGCTGTGAGAAAAATTAGACAATTTACAGACATTGATACAGCCAAGCTTGTTTACTACGCCTACTTCCACAGTGTTATGTCCTATGGTATTCTATTATGGGGCAAAGCTGCTGATATTCAAACTATATTTGTATTGCAAAAGAGAGCTATTAGATCCATATACAAAATGAAGCCACGCGAATCTCTTCGCCAAAAATTTAAAGAAATAGGCATTCTTACAGTGGCGTGTCAATACATTTATAATTGTCTACTGTTTGTACGTCAAAATATTAATAATTACAATAAACGGATAGATATAAGTAACCGTCCAATTAGAAGTGGAGCACATAAGTTAGTTGTAGTGCCACACCGTTTGCGTAAGGTACAAAAGTCCTTTGTGGGGTTGAGTGTACGCTTCTACAATATGATCCCGAAGTCTGTCTTGGACTTACCTTTGCACCGGTTTAAAGATACTGTCAAAAAACATCTAATAAATCAGGGTTACTACACCATTGAAGAATTTTTAAATAACAAAGATTCTTGGAACGATAGTGATATGCTTCCATCTCCTCACGAGATATCTTAAAAATATTGTTTCATACTAAGTACTAAAAATTGTATATTGAGACATTTTTTTGAAAAGAGCAAGTACCGAGTTTCTTGCCAGTTCTTCTCGGTACAATCCTGCTTTCCGAACCTGGCGGTAGAGTCTCGACATTTCATGAGAGCTTATATCTAAGCCTATGTGAAATAAAGAATTTCATTTCATTTCATTTCAAAAGACGCCAGCACTCGCACAATCGCGGGCGGCGTGGAAGTATTGAGCAACTTGGCTAGTAACCCAGCGTGCCACACTCTGTCGAAGGCCTTCTCGATATCGAGGAAGACCCCGACGGTGCAGTGCTCTTTGTTGAGTTGGTTGGCCAAGTAATTGGTCACTCTTGCCAGTTGGAGTGTTGTCGAATGGTTGCTGCGAAACCCATACTGCTCCTCGCGTAGGGGCAGGTGAGGCTCGAGTCGTCGCAGCAGCAGTCGCTCGAACAGCTTGGCGATGTGCGAGAGTAGTGTGATCGGTCGATAACTCGCAGGTAGGCGGCGGTCCTTGCCTGGTTTTGGGATGACTATGACTTTCCCTCTCTTCCATGCCTCGGGGAAGTGGCCGGTGCGGAGTATACCATTATAAAGTCTGGTCAGCGCTACTAGTCTTCGTCTTGGTAGCTGTTGCAGTGCGATGTTCGGAATTCCGTCAGGGCCCGGTGCTTTACGCCTGGCTAGACGAATAGCTGCCTTTCGTAGCTCGGACGGGGAGATGAACTCGTCTCCCCGGAGTGGGGGTATAACGGCAGACTGGAATTCCTCAACCAAAGAGTTAACAGCTGCGTGATGCTGGACGATATCAGGCTCTGTCTCATTTGGTTGGTTTGGAGAAAACTGAATTTCCATGTACTCCGCCAATATTTCAGCCCTGTCGCTAGCGGAGTATCTTCTTCTACCCGCCTGATCGAGAAGAGGATAGATGGGCGTGTCTTTTCTAGTTAATTTTTTACAGAGGTGATATAGCGTAGTTTCGTTGTCTGATGCTTGATCAACAATTTCCTCCCAATGATCGTCTTCAAGTGCAATAAGAGCCAGAGATAGCTGTTCTGCAAGACGATTAAGTTCACGTTTGACCAACGGGCAGCGTGTATGCGCCCACCGCTGACGTAGTACACGTTTTCTGCGAACCATGTCGCGGAGCGGGCGTGGCAAAGGGTCCTGTCGTCCATATGGCTTGGAGAGAGTGACGGTGGCGTTGTCTTTGGCTGTTTGAATGGCATTGGTTATTTTACTTGTGGTCAATTCCACATCGTCAGCTGTCGAGATGGGTCCTGTTAGCTCCATATCAGCTATCTCTTTTGCAAAGCGCTCCCAGTCGACACGTTTTCTGGGGGTTCGGGGTATTTGGAAGCCGTTACGAAGAGTGATAGACACCAGTATTGGTAAGTGCTGAGTGTCAAGGTCATAAAGCACTTCCACATCAATGGGCTGAGTTACTCTGTGCAAGAGAACAATGTCCAGTACGTCTGGTTGGCAGCGAGCTTCGGTAGGTATGTGGGTCGGCGCTCCTGGACCCAACACACCATATCCATTGCGTTCACTGTCTTCGAGTAACCACTTCCCAGCTGGGGTAATCACACGTGAGCCCCAAGCGTGGTGCTTTGCATTGAGATCACCCACAACCAGTGTAGGCTCCTGTGACTCGAAGAGCGTCCGTATATCTGATGCTTCGAAGGACTGTGATGGTGGTTTATAGGCGGCAAACAGGCGTAACTCCTTGTCCCCGGCTTGTAAACGGACTCCTTGTGTGCGAAGGCTCACAAAAGGTGAGTGCTCTAGTTCTTCGTGGACGATATCCCGCCTCACTAGTGCCGCTGTACCTCTGTAAGCATATCCTTGAGGAGAAACCTCGTCGTGCCGGTAGATAAAGAAGTTGGGAACGTTAAGTTCAACGTGATCCGAGAGTTTAGTTTCGCCCAGGAGAATAACATGTACATTCTGCGACTGGGTAAGTTCCCGGATGTGGCCTCTTATGCCACCTGGGTTCCAATATAGGACCCTTAGCGTGAAATCGCTTTCGCAATTAAAGCCAGTCCTTGTAGGATGGCTGGGATTAGTTCCTGGCCCTGGGTATATGTCGTTAGGGCGACCGTTATTGCCTCTAAGATCGTCCGGAGGATGGGTGTAAAATCCTGCGCCTGTGTTAGGGGCGGTGGCATGACTTCCGTTTGAGGTTGTAGAGGAGGCATTATGTTTTCTCTGTGTTCCAACTGTACTGTAGGTACTGGTCTAGGTTGCGGAGTAGAAGATGCTGTAGGTTGCGCCGTTATGGGCCTGGCCTCACTATTCCTCATTTTCTTATTCTTTTTCTTTCTAGGAAGAGGTTGTCTTCTCTCTGTTGGTGGGTTTGCCGGCGGGGCCAACGTGGAAGGGCTGGCATCGCCTGCATTTGCTACGGTTTGGGTCACTTGAGTGGTGGCTATAGTTGGTTTCTGTATAGTACTCTGCTCGACATCCATTTGCTGTGTTGAGTGTGAAGGTGCCGAGGGTGCAGTAATGGGCATTTCACTGGACGATGTGGCAGGAGGTATTTGTCGAGAATGATGGATTGTATCTGATGGAATCATTCTAGGGGCAACTGGTGCTAGTTCATCCGAGGCAGCTTGATGCGGAGCTTCGTGGGTCGGTGCACCGGTGGGATGGGTATTTGTTGAAGGGCATCTCCCTCTGTGCCTCCCACTTTGAGGTACGATTGGTCGGGGAGGTACGATTGGTCGGGGAGATACGATGTAAGAGTGAGATTTTTGTTGCGGTATTAAACTTTCTCATATCTAAACTAGATGGCGCTGTTCACTTTTAAATTGCGCTAGAGGTATCGCTTCCGTGATGTTGAAGTAACGATAAATTTAGTGACTGAGTAGTACCAAATTTCAGATCTCAAGTAGGCTGTAGGTTGAAAAGAAATTCCGTTCTTTTCTGTGCTTGCTTAATTTTTGAATCCTCTTTGAGGTTATAAATTACTAAGATAAGAAAAGATCAGATATATAATAAAACATTTCGCGTTTTGTCTTTCGATTATAAATGCGTCATAATATTAATAAGTGCTGTCCACAACTTCTGTCAGTCTGTCACTAACTCACTAAGCAGTAATTTGTACTTTTGAAGGTGAATATAGTTACAGTCCGACAAGGCTCTCTTAGCACTTGAATGAGGGCGCTGTTATAGAACAAACGCATCCAGAAAATAAAATCTCCCCAATTTAGTTTATTTTAAACTAATTGGGGATCAATTAGTTTAAAATAAACTCGCCGGCATATTTAGCGGAACATAAAAAAAAGGTCCATAATTAAAAAAATATGGTTTTATTTTAAAATCTACTTACTACACTTCTTTTGTTATTTAAAGTTTCATTTGTTTTTACTTAAAATGAGATCACATTAAGAACAGATTTTGCGAGTAAAGGCTATTTGTGAGAAATGGTACATTTTTGAACTTTTCATGTAACCTGGAAAAGTGAAATTTAATATTAAAATTACAATTAATTAAATTAGAAAAATGGTGATTAATATCGCGTATTTCCTCCACGTGCTCTTATTAAAGTTTCTACCCGTCTAAGCATACTGAGAATGATGTTATCGATGGTCTCCTGGGATAGTCTCCGCCATTCCTCAACTACGGCGATTCGCAGTTCTCCCACGTTGGCAGGAGCTGGAATTCTGAACTTAACTTTTCTTTTCAGCAAGTCCCAAACGTGCTCTATTGGGTTCATATCCGGTGATCTCGCCGGCCACTCCATAACAGTGATATTCATATCATTAAGATAAGCTTGAGTTACCCGAGCGGTATGCGGCAGAGCATTATCCTGCATAAAAACAAAATCGTCACCGATATATGGGGCAAACGGTACGACATTTTCTTCTAAAACTTCTCTGATATAGCGGTCTGCAGTCAGACTCCCTCTGTCAATCACTACCAAGTCTGTGCGAGCTCCCAAACAAATGCCCGCCCAAACCATTATTGATCCACCACCGTATGCAACTGTAGTTTCAAAATTCGTCTGAATGTATCGTTCTCCTTTGCGTCTGTATATTCTTTGCCTGCCGTCAATTTGATTTAAGAGAATTCTGCACTCATCACTAAACAATACCTTACTCTATTGGTCCGCGTTCCAAAGTCGAAGTTCCTGAGCAAAAGTTAACCTGTTTCTACGATGATTTACCTCGAGCCTTGGAGCCTTGGCGGGCACAAATGAACCCAAACCAGCTTCTTCGAGCCTTCTTCGTACCGTACGCTCACTTACGGTTACACCCCGCACTGCTTCTAACTCATGTCGGGCTTGGACGGCCGTCAAACGGGGGTTCCTACGTACACGAAGCCGAATGAAACGATCATCCCTACTCGAAGTGCGTCTTTTTCTGCCTTGTCCTGCTCTTCTCACATAAGTACCGGTCTCCCTGAACCGTTGGATACTGCGATGGATCGTTGAAACTGGTCGACGAAGATCTCTGGATATCACTCTGTAGGTTTGACCATTTCTTCGCATTTCGAGTGCCCTGGCAATCTCCGTTGGGGCTAAGTCAGGCATAATTCAGTCATCAACTCCAGAAAGATACGCGATTAAAAAAAAACTAACAAAAAACAGTATTTCAATGAAATTTTAAATCAAACTCAGAAGGAAGAAATACTCGAAGTTCGCTCCAGATAAGGTGTATTTGAATAAAATTAAAACAATTGCATAAAATGTGATGTTCAGTTGTTTTCTTAATTTGAAAATATTTCTTTTTTAATTAAATAACGTATAAACCAGCCAGCAACTTTATATGATACTGATATCAAACCTTTTTTTTATGTTCCGCTAAATATGCCGGCGAGTTTAGTTGATAGTAAGCAAAAACAACACAACATACAAAAGCGATATACTGACAGTTTTTTACTATAAATAATGGTACGGAACCAATTGTGCGTGAGTCAGACTCGCACTTGGCTGATAATTTTTTTTTTTTTGTTGAGTATTGAAAGTGGCGAACTCAACAGGCCTGCCCGCGAAATTCAAAATTTTCGTGTTTTTTTGCAATTTGTACGCTAATTACACTTAGGCTTAAGGCCATAGTCATTTTGCAAGATTGGCAGTTACTTCTTTACATGTTTAAGTATATCAAAATTTTTGCATAAGAATGTTTACCCTAGGAAATTAGTCCGAGTATAGAGTTTTAAGTGAGTAACTCGCAAATCTCGGATTAATTTCTTTAGTTCGACACTTTCAAGCAGAGATTTATATATGAACACGTGAAGACGATACTGGAATTCCCGCAATTTGACTGCCATAAGCCTAAAATTACACCACAAAAAAATTGAATTTCGCGGGCACACTCATGGCATGCTCCTTAATAAACTCAATTTTGAAATTAATATATCTCTTGGCAGTAGAATTTACTAATTTGTCAAAATGATATTAAAATATGTTTCTAAAATCGACTGTAAGAAATAAATAAGATAGGTGAAATGAAAATGAATTACCTACTAAACCGACCATGAAACGAAAAAATTTCCACGTTTCAGGTAGGGACTGGGCATGGATTTTCGAATTGGAATGTTAGCAACATAATATTTGGCTTTATGATCATGGACATGAATAGCATTTTTATTAAGAGCATAAAGAATACCTATTACGATAGAATACCATGGCTGTCGTCATCTAGGTAAATTGCGGATGCCAGAAAACTTTAGAAACCTCGGGTGGGGCACTATAGGTACCAAAGGAGTAAAAATAACCCTTAGTTATTTCAATAGAGTAGTATATTTATTAGTGGCTCAACATTATTGAAATTAAAAATAATTGTAAATCATATCTATTTTAAATTAAAAAGAGGGGAAAATAGGGCTCTTATAATCAAGTTATGTACCGTATGTAGTAGAAGCCCTTAAATAAATTAAAAAAAAACCCTATTGTCCATTAATCTTTACATACGTCTATACGGTGATAAAGTAAGTAGATTAAATAACATAAATTATTATGATCTCTAATTTCGGAATGTGTATACTGCGTGGCCCTATTGGCCGTAACAGTGTCACCGGTGATTTGGGCGGGCATGAAGCCTCGCCAGAGGGTGAGAAGGCCCCTAGGGCTCGAAGAGCCCTAGGGGTCGCTCGAGAAGATCGGGGGTAACGTCTTCCTAAGGGCGTCTCCTGTGAGACTCGGACCGCGGCTTAGGTCGACGTTGGACACATGGGTATGGATCGGTTGGACACTTGCTAGTCCGTTCGCCCCCGAGGCCGTGGGTGTGATCCACGTCCGGGTAGCGTTAGGAAATGGGGTCCTCGCCTTCGCCGGCGAAGGCGCTGTCTGGAGTTTGTAGATGTGTGTAGCCCTACATTTGTGAGATAGGGAGCATTGTCGGTCGTTATCTGGTCGTCCGGGTCATGGAGGACGTGCTTCGGGCGTCTCTTCTCGGGGAGAGCATTGGGGTCGGGGGTATATGAAGACGCCGCGACCACTAGCGGATTTGGGAGCTTGACAGCTCTCTCAAAGTAGTTCTTTGAGAGTTGCTTGAAATGGCTGCGGATCGTTGGGAGTTCGAGGTCTCTGTGGAGGTCTACGTTGCGCACGAACCACGGGGCGCCCGTGGCCATGCGCATGAATTTGTTCTGCACTTTCTGCAGACTGTCGAGGGTGCTGGGAGGGATGTGTGCGAAGACTACACACGCATAAGACATGATAGGACGGATACACGTCTTGTAGAGGGTGACTTTGTGTCTGAGAGACATTTTGCTAGAGGAGCAAATCATCGGATATAGACGGTGTAGTACAAAGTTAGCTTTGTTGCTGGCTGCGTTAATATGGGCGGAGAAGGACAATTGACGATCAAAGGTTACGCCTAAGTATTTGGCTTTTCTTTGCCAGGGAATAGGACGATCGTATAGCTTTATGTCGGCTATCCGGCTCGTTCTTTTGTCTCTTGGTTTCCCGTCGATGAGCACTGCTGTGCTCTTCTCCGGGTTTACTTCGATCCTCCAACGGCGGAACCAATCGCCTAGGCGGTTGACCGCCGTTTGGAGTCGGTATCTGATAAAGGATGCTTTAAGAGCTGTCGTGTAGAGTGCGGTATCGTCCGCGAATTGGGCTATTTTAACATGAGGGGAGATTGGAATGTCACTGGTGAAAAGTGCATACAATAGGGGCGAGAATACCGAGCCCTGAGGAACTCCGGCACGGATTGGTCTTGGGGAGGACAGTGTGCCGTCTAGGCGGTAACGGAATGTGCGGTTGGTGAGGAATTCACGCAACAAGTGCACGAGTCTGGCTGGTACGCCCATGGTGTGTAGCTTGTGAAGCAAGCCGGAGTGCCACACCTTGTCGAAAGCTTTTGCTATGTCAAAGAAGAGTACTCCTGTGGGGACAGGTTTGGAGTAAATTCCGAACCCGTGGAGAATGTGCTCCGTGAGGCGGTGCACTTGGTTGACACAAGAGTGTTTCGCTCTGAAGCCAAATTGCTCGTCGTTGAGGAGTTTTTTACTCTCTACGATGGCTTTGAGTCTGTTGAGGATTATCCTCTCATACACTTTTGCTAAAGTGTTGAGTAGGCTGATGGGACGATAGCTTGTGGGGAGGTTGCGGGGTTTGCCCGGCTTCGGGATGCCTATAACTGTTGCTTCCTTCCACCTGTCGGGGAAGGCGCAGTTTGACATGAGGGTGTTGAAGATGACAACCAGTAGGTTGATTATTTGATCTGGGAGTAATTTAAGGGTTTTGTTGTTAATCGCGTCGGGGCCTGCGGCTTTCTTTGCGTGTAAACCTTTGATGATCTCCTGTACTTCCCCGCAAGACGTGGGGGTGATAGGGTCGTCTTCGAGAGGGCGGGATAGTATGTCAGTTAGGTCGCTTTCGACCCGCTCCACGTGGGGGATGTCTATTGAGCTTGTGCTCGGGGAGCATTGAGCTTCTAGGCTGTCAGCCAAGCATTCGGCCTTATCGATGTCTTTGAACGCTGGAGGGAGGTTGGGTCTGACGAGCGGGGGTGTGGCAGAGACTGTGTCAGTTTTGAGAGCCCTCGCCAGTTTGTAGTAGGCTACATGCGATGGCGAAAGCTCGCTCAACCTCCTGTCCCATTGTTCGTCGCGGAGTGCGGCAAGGCGAGCCTTTACCGCTCTCTGGGCTCTCCAGAGTTCTCTCCGATTGTCAGGTGTCGGACATGCGTCATGGGCTCTACGTTGGGCGTTTTTGATCGTAATAAGCTCTCGAACATCCTCCGGTAGCTGCCTACGATTGAAATCGTTCGGCATTTCCCGGGAGCATTCGGTGATTGCTTCGCGTATGTGGTCTGTGAGGTGCAGTGAGGCTGCTTGCGCTTCGTCTAGGGTCTCTATTCTGTCAGGAATTTGAGATAAGTGCACAGAGTCAATTGACTTAAGACGCTCTGAGAGTGTTTTATAGTCAATGATTGTTTTGGTCTGGTGGTCCGCGTGAGGGGATGGGCCTAGCCTGAGAAGAACCGGGCGATGGTCCGAATCAAGCTCGGATAGCACTTCCAGAGGGTTCACCTGTAAGGCGATATTCTTTAGAAGCGCTATGTCGAGTATGTCCGGCCTGTCGTTTGGTCTGTTGTCTGTCGGGTAACGTGTGGGGGTGTCGGGGTCTGTGATTACGAAGTTGAGGTCTGGTCTGTCTATCAGTCTTTTTAATTGGTATCCTCTGGAGTTGTTGGAGTAACAATTCCAGCTAGAATGTTTCGCGTTAAAATCTCCGGCTAGGATGACGGAGTCGCCTAGGTTGAGAAGTGCGCGAATGTCACTCTCTAAGAGGTTCTTGGTCGGAGGGATGTAAATTGAAGCCAGTATGACCGTCGGATGGCCAGACATACTGACCTGACAGATAGAGGTTTCAATGTTGGTTAGAGCTGGGGGGTCGAGAGGGGTGCAGTGAAGAGCCCTTCTGTAGTAAATCGCAGTCCCGCCACGACGGTTGGCGTGCCTGTCATTTCTTATCATGTTAAAATTTGCAATTTTAGGATCGCGTCTGGAAGGTTTTAAGAAGGTCTCTTGCACTAGTAGGATGTCGATGTTCTGTGCACGGACAAATTCGCGAATTTCGTCCATTTGATCGATGAGGCCGTTTGCGTTAAAGAAGGCTACAGCCAGGGAGCGTGGTTTGAGTCTACTTGTGGTCGTACTACCCATACTGGTGTCTCATCATTTGTTGCCCTAAGGCGACGAGATCATAATGTTTACGGATGGCCTGTATGGGGTTCATGGTCTGTGAGTCGCGGACAAATTCGTTGACTTTGTTAAGATCTATTGTTTGGCAAACATAACTGAAATAGTCAATGTTATAGGCCGTAGACTCTCCTTCACTCGATTGGGGAGTGCTCGGAGGCTTGTTGCTGAGGGCAAGAGGTGACTTATTTGTCGGGGCTGCTTTGGGGTGTACAGTTTTAGAGGCGGGCGAAGCCGCTACTGCTGAGGCAGTGGTAGGGGGTGAGGCTTTGGGTGCCTGTGGGAAGAGGGGTTTTGTCCAAGCGCTGATGGCCGGGGCCGGTGCTGGGACAAACTTTTGGGCGGGCTGGGGGGGGGGCGCGAGGCTGTCGTGGGTTTGCGACCGGCCGGTTTGACCCTTCGCTTCGGTTCTTTGGGTGCCTTTGGACACCCGCGATAGCTCGCGGGGTGTCCTTGGGACATACAAAGATTATTATGATCAGCTCCTTTTCTTATTATATTATTTGTAGTCAGCGCCATCTACGGACGGTCGCTGACATGCGGCTGTCAATTATAGATGGCGCTGGCTGTAAGTGTATGGAGGATGCGAGTCGACTCGAAATTCGTACAAAAACCTACTTACTAACCCTACTGGTAGATTAATTATCAGTTGATCTTTACAACTATCAAAATAGAAGAAAAACTAACATTTGAATCGTATTCAGAAGGAAGTATTCAGAATACATGAGGAAGGCGACTATAAGTACGCCATTAAAATATCCAGACGTAAAGACGCATACTACTCTATGTAAAGACGATATACCGAATAGGTACTTATCTACATAGATAGATAAGTAGGTACAGCACATTGTTCTAATTTCTGGGGTAGGAGAGTACTGCAGTCGGATTACTGGACGAAATGTTGATGGCAAAGCATAATATTGCGTCTGTGTGGGTGTGCCACTGCATGTTTGTGGGCGTATTGAATGGTTTGGTGGCTATGCAAAATTATCACTGCATTCGAATTTTAAAACTGAAGCTGCTGTGAACATCGCTTCTGATTCGACGCCTACGCCATTATCGAAAAAGATACAGGCTAAATTAAAACAGACGAGGTTTATTCTATAGTTTTGAATACATTCTTAAATAATTTAACTGTAGCGGGGTTTAGCAAATGAATATAGATAGATAGATAGAAAATACTTTATTGTAGGTAGGTACACCGTTACAAAACGAAAGGAAAAACAAATAAAATCACCAGCAAAACAAATGTACAATATGACGGCCTTAACGCTGTACAGGCTACAGCGATCTCTTCCAGGCCACCATCGGGGTAAGAAACGGCTATTGGGAAACATGCATAGGTATAATTAAGTAAAGTTAGAGCTTCGTGCTGAAAAAATGTATAAATTCCGTCTTATACTTGTTAGTTAGGTTGGGTACAAGGTAGCTAAGTATTTTATTGAATATTATAATTGAATTGGTCCTATACTCGATTGCCATACATAGATACCTATACTTGATATAGGTACGTATGGCCCGTTTAGTGTCCGTATGGCAGCATCCAAAACATTTCATTGCAGCCAATTACTTTCTTTGATTTACAAGACATCGTAAAAATCTCGAAGTGTATCATCCAAATAAAACAGAGCATCTGGCGTTGGCGCTATCTAGAGCTATTTCCGATCAAAGTGCGAAAAAACAGAACAATAGCTACTTCGTAAACAATTTGTGTGTATGGAAACTGGGAGTAAATTGTAAACTGTAAACAAATTGTATGGAAGCTGATCAAGTAGTAAAGTCAAAGGCCATCTGGTCGTAATGGCATCGTTATTAAAGATTGTTAAGTGTGTCCATTAAAGACAGATTATGGTACGAGGAGCTACGAGTAAAATATTAGGTGCTTACTATGATAATGGTTAAACTGCCAGCTCATATACATACGAGTACATACAGGGTAGGTACAGGAGCTAGAGTTTCGAATCCTGTATCAGATTTTTCGTACCTATAGCGGTTTGAGCCCATATAATATAGGTATACAGGCAGGTACCTAAGGCATACTTGACACTAGACTTGCTCCAACGGTATAGAAAAAACACGTGAAGGAAACGTTAATTCTCTTGGAGCTCTAGTATCCATATCTAACGTTTTCAAATGACCCAATGACGGAACCTTTTCGTGGAGAGCGAGTTTTCCAGGTCCAATAATTTGCACTGGACCAACCTATGAACTCAAAGCGCATAGGTTTATAGGCAGGGATTTGAAAGCATTTTCCGGAATTTTCGCGTCATTACCCGGTCGTCACAGAGCCGGATGGGATAACTATACTTGACTAATTTTACAGAAAAGTATATTCCGAAATGTTAGTAGATCTACTAACGGTTCAGTATGGTTGTATCTACTAGGAATTCCTCTGCTCCCAGCCCCCTTAGCATGGGCAGTGGATAAAATCGTATTCCCCCGACAAAACAGTCGCGTTAGCATGGCCAAAGGGAAAGGGGAGAAATTGATCACTATTTCACAAGACATAAACCCTTCGCGACTAAGCAAGGGAGTATTTTCGCCACCTCTGTGCCCATGCTAGGGGGGATAAACAAAAACTTGGAAAGGGGTATTTCCCCGGGGACAAAATAGTCCCCTGCCCATGCTCGCACTGTAGTAGCTCGTTGACTAAGTATCTCCAATCTATTATGCTCGCCGCTGTCCAGATATCTCCTCCAAGTCCTTTCGCTGCCACAGGTAGACCAGCGCGTTCTCTAGATGGGTATACTTTACCTCCTCCAAGCGAAGAAAGTACCTACTTATCTACCGTCCAAGCAAGCAGTAGATATAGATCTAAGTAGGTACCCTACAATTTGCTTGATTACAATCCTATAATAATTATTATATTGGGATCACTTGAGCAAACCTGTTATTGATGAAAATGTATTGGATATCTGAAAATAGCTATCACTATCAGTAAACACGACGCGCCTGCGAGGTGTCGGGTGATCGGATGTGAACCGAATATTGTTGCGCTTACCTAGGAGTAGCCTAATACCCATCTAATACCCATTACTGATATTAACTATTTGGCAGCTTCGTGTCATTCAAGCATTATGTTCGCTGGCTTCTTGGAAGCAGGCAGCGGTTGTCGTTTGTGTAACTACTAATTTATTTATGTGGAAAACCTGAGTTCGATATCCGGTTTGGGTAATTTTGGAATTGCTTCGTTGATTGATGATGTAGTAACATAAGCAGTGATAGCTCAGTGGCTCTTACCTCTGCCTCTCATAAGGAGGTCCCGGAGTTCGAATCCTGGGCACGCCTGACTTTTCCGATTTATGTGCGTTTTAGTAAATTAAATATCACTTGCTTAACGGTGAAGGGAAACATCGTGAGGAAACCTGCATGCCTGGGAGTTCACAACAATGTTCTCGAAGGTGTGTGAAGCCCGCCAACCCGCACTTGGCCAGCGTGGTGGGCTATGGCCAAACCCCTCACAGTCTGAGAGGAGACCCGTGCCCAGCAGTGGGACATAAAAAGGGGTTGATATATTGATGATGACTAAATGGCGTAGCGGTAGCGAACCTGCCGTCTTCGTCGGAGGTCATGGGTTCGATTCCCAGTACTAGTAAATGTTTGTGTGATGACCATGAATGTTTTCCAGTGTCTGGGTGTTTTCCTAATTGGTACCTATTACATTTAAGTATGTATATAAAAGTTATGTATACCTACATATCAGTTATCTAGTACCCATAACACTTAAGCTGTCGCTGACTTTGGGGCTATAGATTCCGATGTATGTAATGTCCTGATATTTATTTATTATTGACTCCAAAATCCAGATTAAAACGCTTCTGAATTGCTGGATAGTGTAACTGTTTTAACTAGGTCCTACTTATAAAATACCCTATACTTCCTTAATTCATCTAAATATTGATCTTTCTCAGGTTGGCACGTGATTATCTAATGGTAGGACCCTTTTATACGTTGTGTTCATAGTAGTATCCCAAATCCTTTTAGAGCGTCAGAAGTCATGAGTCCACTAGTCCCGAAGCCATAATAATTTATCAAGTGATAAAAATAGGTCCTGGATCCGGCTACTGCCAAACCCAAGACCATAATTTAATAAGTGATAAAAACAGGACCAGACGCAATGTCTGATCCTTATAACATGGTTCTTGCTTCATAATTGTTTACTAAGTGGGCCCTACTAGCAGCCCGGCGTACTTCGACTATATAAGCCTCCATACACCTAGCACTGCGTTCGGTAAGCGTTCGATAGTGGCATCTTTATGAAAAAGATGATCCTGAGCCCCGCACTCGCCCAGAATGGTGAGCTCCCGCATCCGCCCAGAACCCGAAGGCGCCCCGAAGGGTGAGCTCTCCCCCATCTCTCATAAGAGGTAAGACTAGCGGCTTCAAGGTGGCGGTCCACCTATGTTCACATCCCCGGAGGGATATGAGATAAATAGCCTCATTAAGGTGGAGGTTACACCTATGTGATGTGATGATGGAGCACTCTATCAAGAGCGCCCCTAACGGTTGTACCGCCCCAGATTTTATGTGTTATTCTTATCCCGGTGAGGATAAGAGTTCAGCACCTTAAGCGCGGTGTCACGCATACTAGAGACCAAGAGACACTCTGCAAACATCAAGGACTGAAAGCGCAGCCTACCGTATTACTTATAGTGCAACAGCCAGCTGCGACACATCACTACACTCGACGTCATACATATAGATACGCCACTTAGGACGCTTACCCGTATTTATACCATGACGGTACGGGCATTCACTGTGTTAGCCATCAGTAGGATCTCACTAGACTCGATTGTACTTCATAATATTTATAATTCATAAGACACGCCATGACCATCATCATGACGTAAAGCCATCAGAAGTATTTATGTCATGCACCAATACCATCTCGGACTTAGGCGCACTCGGCAGCCCGCGTCCCTCCATATTATATCTTTGATAATGTCTTTCGCTCACACTTTACCTTTTAATGTGGTTGCTCCGTGAATCATTATATTATATTATTATTATATTGTGAGACCCACATCGTAACTTATTCATATTATATTTCATGGATCATTGGTACTAGAGAGTCAGACTCAGGCGAAGCACCATAAAAATGCATGCTTGCCATTAAATATAAGATTTTTGGTACGACCGCTAAATGAGCTCAAAGTCCCATCGGTCGGCGCTGTGCAAGTTCATATAATGTCCCAGTGGAACATTATAAAATATCATCTCAGAACAATACTTCCTTCTACATCAAGCCTCCACCTTCACTCTACCTTATTAAGAGGACGCCCATATAAGTACACATAAGCCGCCTCAGCGCACTGTTCACTCGAACATCGCTCTTTACGGCCCTCGCGTGCGACCAACACACTTAATTTCATAACCAATGTAATAATATTACATGGCTTTACCACCTTAGTGAAGCGCTCTACATCATCGGTCCGTATACCATAACTCAACTCTGACTTCGGACCTCAGCGCTCAGCGCTCCGCGTCCCCTTATATATGTCGCGCGGCGATCTTGATCGACTGCGCGCATATGGTGAAAACCATGTATCTCTATATCATGGAATGCATACTGCCATGCGATAGTACATCGTTTACCTTATCGATTAAGCCTATTTCCATAGGTCATTAGAAATTTCAATACACGACCAAGCTTCGCTCCTCTTAATACACGAACAAGGAGGTAATATTATCACTTTGTCTTAGTTTGATTATTATTCTTAGTATTGCTTCAGATAACCATCCTCGTTACTTAGACAGTCTGCGAAGCTGTATATTTAAGCCGAAGACTCGTTTATTTAACTTTTATATTCTCCTCAAAGTCAAGAGCGGATATTCAAATAACATAGGAATAGGGTAGTTACAATAGGTAGATATAGATTTACCTATTCAATTTTTTTGTCTTAGTTCCCTAAATGTAGGTGTTTTATGTACGGGTTTTTGCAACAATGCTCTAGAGCCTCTATTCTCATAACTCACAGCTGGAACGAAAATGCAAAGGCCACGCTCGAGGACTTGTAAGGAAAATTCAAGTCACCGAGAAAATTATTGATGGGTTGACATTGAAAAATGGGAAAGAAAGAAGAGTGGTACCAAAGTAGGTATAAGTTTACAGTTTGGTAGGTACCTATATACTTCTTTATTATGAAGTAGGTACCTAACTTATATAAATATAGCTAAGTATCTGCAGTCATAGTAAAAGAGGTCTAGCTGTTATAGCCAGCCATCATTGTCGGAGCAGTGTTAAAAGAATATCTTTTAGCACTGCAGTTGTTTGACGACCTCCCTGGCGCAGGAGACGCGCGCTTGGAATCGAGTGGGGGGTCGCGGGTTCGATTCCCGCCACGGGCCGCCCACTTTGGAATTTTATACAATGCGTTTCAAATGAGAATAGGACTGTCATTGTTTGCATCTCTCTTACACCCATCAGTCTCTGTTGTGTGTGAGCGGGAAACGAATAGATAGAATGTCAGTCCTATTCTTATTTGAAACGAGTATTAATTTCTAAATTGGCTCAGGTCTGGTCTGGTGGGATGCTTCAGCCGTGGCTAGTTACCACCCTACGAGCAAGCGATTTAACGTCCCGGTGCGATGCTGTATAGAAACCGTTGGGGTGACTTTACTTACCCCTTCCAAGATAATAGATACGTTAACATCTTCGGCAGCATCATCACTTACCATCAGGTGCGATCGCAGTCAAGTACTTACTTGTATAGTGTGAAAAAATCTTTAAACTGTACTAAAGGTAAGTTCCATATACCTACCTAATTTCAGGCGTCTCGCAGAAAAAACTTCACTTAGGCTTAGTTATAATTGTCTTCTGTAGCGCCACAATCTGAAAAGGAACCAGTTTCAAATTATAACACTCAAAATAAAATCTAACAGGCGGCACGCTATTCTTGCAGAACCTACAGGTAACGGGTAAGTAGGTAGGTATGATAAAAGTCAAGACTTGTCGCGAACGAAAAACAATTTGCACCGCGAAGAACTAGCAAGATACTCAGAGACGTGATCGGGATTAAGGATTTGCAGGAATCATGCTCTTAACTAGGTAAACCATAGCGGTTGTCAAGTCACAGGTAATTTTCACCCTGAAATTGGAAATCGAATTAGGTATCTGCCTAGGTACTACGTAGACACTTCACAGTCAATGTTTATTACAGAGGAGCCTTCGTCCTCTAAAGTCAACTAACTTCAAGTTTAAATGGATCGTGTGTTTTAATTGGATCCACCCACAAGAAAAGCTTTTTCTTGTTTTTCCTCTAAGACTAGCATATACCTATACTTACCTACCTATAAAGCTCGAGTTTCCGTGAAAGCCTTAGTCATACTTACCTACCGACACATTGGATTGACCTACGGAAGTAGATAAGTACGGCAAATTAATAGAATGAATTATATTGAATAGAAGCATGCGTTATTTTGCGTATATCCCTAATTAGTTTTGTTATAATACTTGAAAAGATTCTGTATGGTACAATATGCAGGAACACTGCCCACATGAAACACCACACACAATTTTCTAAGACTTTCTTTGACGCACATTGTGAAGTCCTCTGAGGATGTCTCGGTGTCGGGACGAAAACAGCATCGAAGAAAGTGTTGATTTGGCATAGTGTTTCATGTGGGCGCTGTTCCTGCATATTGGACCATATAGATTTTTTTCAACCAGCGGATTAGGTATAGCAAAACAAAAGGCGTCTCAGACCTAAGGTGTGGTCGTAGACGGAGATGAAAGGCTCGGCTAAACTTCGTGGCTCGATCGTCCAGCGGCAGACATCTTGGACCAAACATGTTCTTCTACCTATATGAATAAAGGTAGAAGTATACACACTAGAAATATTACCTACTTACTTATTTGCGGTTTTCATTTTTCGCCCACCGCCTATAGTCCCTTGTAATAAAAATGTCTACGTTTTATGATCCGTTATACATTTTCGCCAGAATAAAAATGCTCTCAGAGCCACAGAGCAAACATTTCGAAAGCTTTAGGTATGCCGTACGTGACTTTATACCAGCATCACACCTACTTACATACAAAAAGCCAAATATGATGATAAATCTTCTATGTGTACTTAGGTAGACTGTACTCGTAGATACATCAGTTTTCAACTCAGTGAAGTTTTTAAGTATCAATCATTGATTTATAAACTAAGGATTTGGGGTCAGCTCTAAAAAGTGTCCGAGCCGAATGACATACAAAACGCGAAAAGACATACAATCGTACTTCGATCTCGTGTTTGAAAATTAGGCTGTATTCTTATGGTTTAAGACATAAATTACAATGTTTTAGTTTGTTTATAAAAATACTCATGTACCCTCATTTATAAAGGTTTTCTCGGGACACTTTTTTCGTGAAATTTGTATTACACACGTCGTCCATAGATTTATATGGTATCAATGGGGAATTTTGGACAGAGCTAAGTGCCAGTTCACACATCTTTGAGAATATTATTTATTATGATGATGATCACTCTGAGACAATTATTCAAATATGCATGTTTTCCTCACGATATTTTTCAACTATAAAGCAAGTGGTATTTAGTTCCCTATTCCCAAACAGTAGATATAATAAAAAAAGCTGCTTGTAAGACTTTTATTTGTTCCGTACAATAATTAAATTTATTATCAATACAAAATTATTTTGCTTGACAGTTTCTACGTGTCTGCTCACCCAATTCTCGTAAATTTTTCGCTATTTGTAAATTATAAACTATAGCAAATTGTGTTGTTCTAAATCTAAAAATAGTGCTTTCAAAATTCTCCTCATAGAAAAGAACAGCACTATTTTTTGACGCGTCAAATCAGTGTAGACATTATGCTACAATTTGTCTTCTAATTTTACAAATTATAACGAAAAGCTAAATAAACTTTGAATTTGGGGAGCAGAAGCGTGCACTGATCCTTACGGAGCCACAATATGACACTTAATTGATCAGAGAAGTAAGTACTATTGAGTAAGTAAGTATATTATGTCATAGCAAATATTTCGTAATACAAACTTACATCTCTGAACTGTGTACATGCTGATTCCAAGTTTTTCGACATACGTTTACTTATTCGAATTCTGATATTTTTTTAGGGTTCCGTACCACAAAAGCTAAAAAACAGAACCCTTATAAGATCACTTTGTTCTTCGTCTGTCTGTCACGAATTTCGATCATTACGTCTTCTCCATGGGGACAAGTCCCCATGGGGGTACGGGCCTCGAGGCATGCTTCCTTACCCGGGCGATGTGTCGCAGGGGAGGCTTGCTCCCCCGGTATCGCTCTTTTAGCCCCGGTAAGGGGCTAAGGCCTCGCCTCTATCGTTAGAGAGTATAACATAACAGTTTACGAATGTAAACAATAGATGTCGCTATAAAAAATCGGTACAAATTCACGTGTACTCTCTAGCGATCGAATAAGTATCTACCCTTATGTAAATTAAGTCGGAATCAGCACACTGTGAAGTATTTAATTGTATACACTGACCCAATTCAGATTTTCAAAATGTCTAAATTAACAGATCTAAAAATATTGCTATCCCTTTTACAATGTTCTCCATAGAAATGTGTTATGAATCCTGTGCACCTTGGAGTTTTATTCAGAAATTATGAAAACCTGAGTAGGAAGTAGGACTAATTCCTATCAAAAAAAGTACCTACAATACAAAAAAATTACACTGCATCTGGAAGTCGTAAAAAACTTTTGTAAAACGTATATTGGTGCCCATTCTATTATGTATAATCTCTAAATTAACCCAATTAATTTGCCACATGTTAAAGAAGCACTTGATCTAATCCTCAAAATGTACCTCATAAAAGTACTATTTCCAAAATATATCAAATTACTTCAGAGATATTGTAAGCCCAAACAGTCACTGAATTTAGGACTCATAATAATAATAAGTTATAAAAAAAGGCACTTTAAGCAAAGTTTTTTCAATACATACATCACAACGTATAATATATTGCATTAAACTATAAAAGACATATTCATAGGTATAAGTAGTTACCACAATTATGACAAAGCGTTGATAAATATTGCTTATTTTATATTATAGTAATATTATACACGGTTAAATATTTTATGTGGTAAGAAGTACCAATACAATGTATAAACTACCTTATAAAGTTTAATTTAATCCAACATTTATTAAAAAAAACACCGAATATGCTTTAGAGTCTCTAAATTTAGCGCGTCTTTACTATCCTTTTAACTATTTTAGAAATAGTTCTATCCCTTTCCAGCCATACCATAGTGAAAGGGATAAAAGATTTTTAGACACGTTTTTAGGGACTTAAACAGAAGTGGTACCTTTCTATTAGTGATTACATGCAAACAGATATGGAGAAGTATAAAAAATATCTTACTTATATGATTGCACTAGTATCTTAGACTACAATTTCATTTAATTCACCAACAGCAATTAGGCATTAGCCTTGATCCCCGAGTCTGACTTGCCATTGGTTGGATTTTTTTAAATGTTCGTCTGACTTTAAAATTTCCTCATTTACTTCAAGATATAATATTTAACATAAGTTTGATTTAGTTATATGTTATTGCTTTTATATACAACCGAGTTACAATTTTATATACATACTTATAAATAATAATGTGAGTTTTTCACAAATCCTGCAGGAATTGGCTTGTGATATATAAAAGTAGCTACCCTATGTGTGAATTCAGGGGTGTTTTATGTATTATTCTAAATTTCAGCCAAATGGTTTACACTGCCATCATAGCTTGTGTTATGGATGCAAGAGAAGTTATAAGTAATAATTCTATACATTTTTTATAAACATTAATTATTATAACATTTAGATAAAAACATTCAAGGCATAAATCATTGGAATCGACCATTGCCTGCTCCGATCGGCAGTTATAGTTCGATTCAAACTTTATGGCGGCTCAGAGCTTCGCGTAAGCCGATGCGCAGAACACAAAATAAGGTATTAGCAGGGCGAGGCGGCGTGGCATACCCCGCGCGCGCTCTCTGTCACCCGCAGTCGCCCTTCGCGTCGTAGCGTCAGTGTTTAGTGTTTTGAAGTTAGATCCGATTAGGTATGCACACACATGTACCTGTGCTGCCAACTAACTTCCCAGCCGCCATAAAGTTTGAATCAAACTATACCTGAATCCAAATATGTACTATGAATATGCTTCTTTTTCAAAACATTCTTCTTTATAAGATAGAAGTTAGACCCTGAAGAAATAGGCAATAGGTAACAAATTTAGTCACCAAGCACAGAATTCGCCATATCTTTTGATAGATTATCGCACATGTTATTTTGATTCTCAACCTCTCTCTCGTCACCCGACCACCAACTTTCATCATCATCATGAATGAAACACAGAAAAAGATCATCCTCGTACGTCGGAAAGTAATATTCGGGTTGATCCCACTTTTCCTTCTTCAAAATCCAGTGTTTCATTTCTTTCAAGTGTTTCTCCAAATTTTTCGAGTCATCGAATTTAGTTTCACATGCCAAACATTGCTTCAAATGTATCTGCCTTCGTATGTAATTGACGATTTTAATTTTATGGTAAAAGTCCAGGCCGGCTGTAGCCTTCGAAAAGGAAAACTCGTGTTTTCTCTCCATGTGGTCGAGTATATTTTCGAATTCTACATCTGTATGCTCGCATAATAAACACGTAATTAAGGGTCCGTTCTCTTCTGTCCATTCGGACCACTCTGGATCGCTATCTATGTTGCCGTCTGGTTCAAATTCTTCTTTCCTAGCTTTGATGTTGTACATCTTTGAGCTACTGGACATATTGTATGGCTTCTGTTTATTCACAGGATGCTTATCACCTATGTAATTAACTAAAAAGAACTTATCATACTCTTTATTCACTGGATTTATTCTCTTATGTCCCTTTTTACGCATGTGCTCCTTCAGAATTGTCCTGTCTTTGAACACTCCTTCACAGAATATGCACTGCAGTTTATCCAGCTTTGAGCTTATTAAATCTATGAGATCATCGATAAATATTAAGTTATCGGGCTTGGCGATGTGAAAGTTGTGCTTTTCATACAGATGATTCAAATAACTTGCTCTAGTATCGTTTGAAACGTACCTGCAAAATAGGCACTCTTTTGAATAGCTCTTGTCCTCTCTTTCAAACGCATGCCTTTCTAGCAATGTTTCTAATTTGCTTTGTCGTAGATTAAGCCTCAGCTCCTTGTCCTCGGGTAAAACATCGCTTAGTAAGAAGTATTCTTCATCTTTTGACTTTGTGCCATCTGGTTTGTTGTCAAGGAGCATGGTGGTGCAGAAGTATGGGAGATTATGATCTGAAAATATCAATAAAAAAGAAATGAACATATAATTAAGGAGCTCGCGAGCATTTCGGTATATGATTTGCACAAGTTTCTCGTTGTGGTGGATTGTACATACATTTACATTAAAATGAATAGATTTGGTGCAGTCAATTAAAATCTTACATCACTGCATTTTTACGTTATAGCTCGTTGGAGTTTCTTAAAAAAAGTGGGTATCATCATCATTTGCCTCTGGGGTTCATGGTAACAATAACACTAAAGTGAAAGAAAATTTAAAACTGCTACTTAAAAAAAACTCTGTTACTAAGTCATTTCCACACGGTTTTCATTGCGCTCATTCTATTATATCTCTGACTCCGTGGATACGAAAAAACATTTGCCGGACACACCACATGGGAGTTTCATCTTGGCCATTTGTGTGTATAAATTACATTGAAACTTACCTTTAAACCTAAGCTTCCAATACTTCATGTAACCTTCCAAATCGGCAATCTGGTTAGCATCAGCTATAACCAGGCGGTGTGCCATGAACAAGTGCGTCAACAGTTGCTTCTCAGACGCCGGCAATACAAACACTTCATCACACAAAACGCAAGAACACTCGTTCGGTGTGTCGCTCTTGAAAATCGATGGGTTCTCACACTTTTGATGTAAAGTCAGCGGCCCGAAGAATTGCTTTTCGTTTGTCGCCATTTTAATTTTGCATTAGATTAAGTACGTTGATCATTGATAATTTTCATTCACGATTAATCGAAAAATTTCGGAAATCCTCAATGAAAATAATTCTTTTTCAAATCTCTATGACCACAGACCAGGAACCGAAAATGTCAATGTCAAATGCATGTCAACGTCATATTGTGTCAATATTCCGCAGTGTGTTTAACTTACCGCAATCGGTAAGCTAAAGTATGCAATAAATGGCTTAATTTCCCCAATCGCCGTTAAAATTACGTTACATTAGATAATTTCATCCACCTTTTACTTCTGTTTCGTCTCAGGAATAGTATTGTTTATTTGCAAGTTTAAAAAATTATCTGTATCAACTTTATGTTTTGAAATCGATTACCTACGGTTGCTTACTAAACTCCTGATTTTACCTAGTTCATAATCGTTTCATAATTCTTGTATAGGTATATATTTCTATATAATCTGGATCTCGGAAATGGCTCGAACGATTTTCATGAAATTTATTTTACGGGGGTTTTGGGGGCGTTAAATCGATCGAGCTAGGATTCATTTTTAGAAAATGTCGAATTTACCAAAAAAATATAAATATGACTACTGCTGCCATCTATTGGCCGCCGAGCGAAGCTCGGTCACCCAGATATTCCTATACCTACCTTTAAACATGCAATTCTTGTATATATATATTTCTATATAATCCGAATCTCGGAAACGGCTCGAATGATTTTCATGAAATTTAGTATGCAGGGGGTTTTTGGGGGCGATAAATCGATCTAGCTAGGATTCATTAAGGTGTTGCGGCCCTACCAGCCCGCGAAATTCAAATTTTATTTAGTTTTTCGCAAATATTTAGACTAACTTAACATTGTAGATTTATGGCAATGCATTTTGCGAGCCTACTTTTTATGCATCTACATGTTTTTAATAGAAACTTTGCACGAAAGTTCCCACTCATCTCATATTGGTTCCCGAAAGATAATTTTTTGCAGTTTCCCAGATTTCGAGCTATCGGGAACCAATATGAAGTAAATGAGTATTGTTGAGCAGAGTTTTTATTAAAAACATGTAGATGCATAAATTCTGTGCCCGCAAAACACATTGCCATTAACCTTCGATGTATAATTAGCCCACTATGAGCAAAAAACTAAATAAAATTTGAATTTTCGCGCCCGGATGTTACCCATGATTGCCCTTAAATTCATTTTAAGAAAATGTCGAATTTACCAAAAAAATGACCCCTGCTGCCATCTGTTATTGGGTGGATATACTACCGAGCAAAGCTCGGTCACCCAGAATTATTATTAATTATAGATGGTAAAAAAATATTTAGTGCATTAAAACCATAACACTCCCTCAGATCACTCAAACACGAGTGATCTGAGGTTACTCCATTAACGATTAATGAAAGGCGCAAAATGAGTAAAATGAAAATACAATACAAAGTTCAATATTTTATTATAATTCGAAAGTTCTGATTAGATAATATTAATATCTATTTCACTATATTATTATTTTAATTAAATACACTCTGCATAAAAATAGTAGGAACTTACATTCTGTTCAACTAAATGCCACAAAAATCGTATTTATTTATAAATTGCGTATGTAGAATAATTATACACCATATTTTAACAGAAAAAATCTTTTTGTGGGGTTGCTAGTAGTAGTACAGGTAATTCCAGCTAATACATTTATTATGTAAATTATAAAGTATCAAAATTATTCGATCCATCGGAAATTATTTTACAGTGTTGCTGTATAGGTACTTTTCAACTACCTTTTAATTTACCCATATAAACGGACTTATTGAACAGACTATAATATAAAAGGCTATTCGCAACGGCAATCCTATTTTTAAACTAAGACGAGAACCTACCTAAACGAATAGTACGGTCTTCTTAAAAATCAAAAGAGCAATTTCTGGTACCTGGAGTAGGTACCTCTGGAACTTTTGGAGTTCCGCGTGCTATATTGGGTAAAACCCTTAGGGGTGTAGATATATTTTTTGAATTCTGTCTCTACAAATTTGTTATTAGTTACTTACTTGGACCAAAAAACTTCAGATAATATATTTTGCGTAGAAGCCATTAATTTAACCATAAGGAGGATTATTATTAATTTTAGGAGATTCTCACTGCTCAGTGCTCACAACATGTTCAAGACTTCGCAGATAACTGAAACGGATTAAAGTATGAATTTAATCAACATTATTTACAAACAACTTAATATTATGTGTTTGTGAAGAATAGACTGAAAACATAATCAAATCTTGGCTTACTTTAAACCAATATTTTTTTCGAACTTCCTAAACACGTTGTAACTTTTTGGTTAGCATGTCAATCTGATTCCTTGAACACTACATTTTCATTTTATTTACATTATTAATTAATTGATTTTAAAAATCAATTTTTCGGTAGGTATAATTTACGTAACTAGTTACATGCACTAGTAGATATGTTGCTAGAATAAAATAATTTATTTCGCTTTTTTGATTATAATGAGGACCCATAGGCTTATATAATATAATATTATAGGTATAAACTTAAAATTAATATTTAATTATATTTACATTAAGTACGTTTACTCAAAATATAACTAATGTAACTAATACTGATTTACTGTCATGTAAAATAAAGTACCTATGTCATCATTAATAATTATTATAATCTGCCATTTTCAGCAGCTACCCAGGTAGAACGTAGGTACTATTAGGTAGGTATTCAAGTTCCCTTCGCAACGTTTTCCGAGTCTTTTAGGGCTCGGAAGTATGTATTTCATATCAAAAAATCACCACTTATTAATTACATAAGTTGCATAAAAATATTATATCTTGATAATCTTGTGTAGCGCACTCAGATCACAGTGATCCGCGTACCTATTCTGTAACTCGGTGCCTATCAAACAATGATAGCCACTAGCAAATGTTTTTCATCCATTGAAGTTTTGCTACGGAAATGTTTTTTTTATTTCATAGCAAACGTTCAATGGACAAAAAACATATGCCAGTGGCTATCATTATGTGATAGGCACCGAGATACAGAATACGGGCACCGAGCTAGTGCACCTACCGAACCCTATACTGCGCGCGGCCAGACACGCACTTACTTCTATTTTTTTATTTCTGAGTTAAAGGCGTAAATGGCTATCTAGAGTTAACGGCGTAAACGGCTATCTAATTTTTAGTGGCCGTACGTATGTCCGCCGCGTCACGCACAAGTCACGTCATCTTGACCTCACCCAGAAATAATTTCGTCCTCGGTGACATCTCGTTGTCACTGGACAAACAGCCCCATATACTTTCTTTATAGGCTTTACAGACTTTTTGTCATGATTGTGTACTATAGCTTGGCAACTTCGTGCGGGGTGACAGACGGCTACACCTACACCGCCCGTTAACCACTGACATCTAAGTTCCTTGCCTCCCCCCAGTCTGTCACCCCGCTAGAGGGTCCCGCACGAAGTTGCCAAGCTATAGTAGATTATTGGCAGCCAAGTAACACACAAAAAGCATCACTCCTTACAAGACGCATTAGTTTCTACGTATATGGCGTTGTATGGCACGGAACTCCCCTTCGATACAGCGGACACTTGTACGGCGTATTTCCTCCCTGGTTTCAGACCCGTCACCTTCTGAATAATCACTCTTGTTCTGAAAAATTACAAGTAATTAAATGCTGGATACAAACTGTTATGAATTAAGTATATAAATTTTATCTACTTTTCAAATCTCAGCGAAATCAGTTCAAAAGTAACGGCATGGAAGACTAACAAACTGCATCCTAACTCGAAAAACTTTCACAGACAAACTTTTCAGATGTAAGAAAAACGTATTCACCACTATCGTAATCGTAAACTAATTCTGTCATCCCCCTGATTGGGATTGCTTGGAAAAAATGTAAACAACAAATTCTGCCAATCACTGGTCTAAATTTGTTTTCGATTACGAGAGAAAAAAATTAAATTTTCTTACGCATGTCCCGATAGAATCTCTTGGTCAACAAAAAAAGGTAGGCGTGGGTATTGGCCATGGCCTTTGATATCAATTGCTATAAAATAGTAATATGATTCTGCGTGATGTTGATTATTATTTATCATGATGTACATAAATGGTGAAATAATTGTTTCATTTCATTTCATCATATCATCTTACATCACCAAGGATCGCCAGTGAAGTGAGGCTGTAGAGTGTAGACTTTTGTGAAGCCGAAATAAATACTTACGGCGGACGCTGTAGGTGACTAGTGCATGGCGTTTTAGTTGATTTCTTTGATAAGGCACATATGAAATTATCATTATTTAATATTTCTCTCGTGTAGACACAATATCTGAAACCACCAAAAAAAAAAAACAATTAAAAACGTTAAATCAATTTCTCTACGACTCCAAAAGTGGTTTGTTTGTTTTTTCCTTTAAAAAATATACGCAATATTACATTCGTAAGAGAGAAAAGAAAAAATATAAATATATGCTCCAGAGAAAATAAAAATTGGTCAAGTGCGAGTACACAAATAAGAACGTCAAATTTGAAAATTTAATCTGTCTAACTATCATGACATACAGCTTGGTGACAGACAGACAGACAGGCAGACGGACAAACAGCGGAGCCTTAATAATAGCGTCCCGTTTTACACTTCGGGCACGGAACCCGGAAATTGGCAGAAAAATTTTGAAGGTCTTCACCTAGATCATGGACGAAAAACTTATTCATCGTTATCGTAATCTTTTACAAATTCTGCCCGCTGACTGAGTCCCTGTCGACTGCCCCTGTGTGAGTGAGTGACTGAGTCAGCCAATCGGGGGACAGAATTTGGTGAACGATTTCGATGACGATGAATATGTTTTTCTTACGCAATCAGACCCGAGAACAGTAAAGCAATACCTGATGACATCAGTGGCGTTGTGGGTGGCTGGAAAGAAGGCGATGTCAACCGAGTTGCAAGACCTCCTTGGTCGAAGCTCTATTACTTTGCCTCCATCTTCAGGTAATTCTGGCGCGCTGACGCCCCATCGTGATGTGGATGCTGTGAGCTGGAAGAAGAATGGAAGATTAAACTCACATTGAAAGACTGTATCTATCTATTAGTCAATATTATTTATTTCTCTATGCTACATGATGCTACTAAGTATTTTAACCTAAGGTAGGTGTGGTGGGCGCCTTAACTATACGTAAACGGTCGTTTTAAGCTAGTTTTAGTAACCTGCAGTTAAAAAACTCTAAGGTCTTTAATCTAACTTCGCTCGGAAGTAGAAATATTATAGATACAATTTTCTCGATAGAAAGATTTCTCCCAAAAGTTGCTGAAAATTTCCATTTTTTTTTCTAATTTTTATCGAACTCTACCCATTGTAGAGTTCGTTAAAAATAAAATGTAATTGTAATTTTTGTTTTAATGTGTCGCTAAAACTGACATCTATACTCTGGACAGGGCGAACCGCGCGAAAAATGTTGCCAGTTTATCGGTGTCATTAGTACCAAGTACCAACAGTATAAGGCCACGCGGTAGTTCGCTCAGCGGCCACTTATAGTATTTTGAAAGTTGGCGCTACTGTTTGCTTGTATGAGAAAGGTTTACGTAAATCGTTCGGATGCCCATACCATGTTAGTAATCAGTGGTCGCTAATAAAAAAATCCAATAACGCTCATAATCTGACTTCATCGCTAAGCAAATGCTGATATTATGTTTTAAAAATGCAGAGGAGCCCCTCCTCATTTTTCATTGTTAATTTAGACTATTCCCGACATATGACGTCTATATATCTGTACTCGCGAAAATGCCATGCCATGCCAAGCCATGTGACGGCCGAATCCATATTTTTGAGTACCTAAGTATTGAAATTTGTCAGTATGCCCTGAGATAGCCCATACAAATTACAATACAGTGACTTTCCTTTACCCACGCGCGTAACCATGCTTGGTCGGGTACTTGCAGGTACACGTATCACGTGCTAATAGCGTTTTAGGGAATTAACACGTTGTCAAGGCGTCTGTCTGGAAAGTCTGGCGCGAGTAAACGCCCGAAACAAACAAAACATCAAACAAATTAATTGGATCAAAGAAGTAGGGACAAACGACCTCTGGGGTAACGTACGAAACAATTATTGAGTTAAGAATTTTAAAGAAGGTGACTCAGGAGTGCTATTCTACAAAATGAAACAGCTGCCAGACAGCTGCCAAGCCGAATATGGCATGCAAAATTGTACTCTATTACAACTGACAAATTCATAGATGCAGAGATGCACGCTCGTCGCTGTTTTACAGAATAACACGGCTGTTTTGGATACTAACGCGTGAATTTTAATCTTTTCCAAAAAACGTGGCACACCGTTAGTTCCGAAAGAAGTAAAAACTAGAAAAAAAAACGTATTTACAGAGTTATCGAAGTTTTCGCTTCTTGGTTACATAATGGCCAACAAGGTGTATGGTAACGATCTCAATGGTTTTTACCCATCTCAAAAATGTCCACAAGAATTTTTTAATTCGAATCTAGGATACGTCGGTAACCTAATGTCATGGACATCCTTTTACGCATAACCTGATGAAATCCCGGTGCACTGGTGTGCCTAACAAAAAATATACTTGGGATGATCCCAAGTCAAGTATGCAGCTCAGAGATCCTCCAAGATATTCTGCGCGACCTGGAACGCCTCCTTGGAGGATTCAAGGGGGTTAGTACAGGTTTTTGTAAGTCGACTCGCATCGCACAAACGAATCAAATTCTTCCATACATTTACAGCCAACGCCATCTCTGGGCAGTCACTGATATGCGGCTGTCAAAATCGAGGCCCTATATTGAGATACTATATGTAGGTACTAACGTCCCGTACCCCTATTTGGCTAAGGCCCAACAGAGAAGACCACTGCTGCTGCTGGCCCTCTGATTCCACGCGAAACAGACGGAATATATTTTCTAACTCCAATTTAGACATTGATTCTTGAGAAACTTGTAAATTTTGGTTCGGACAATTATGACATTGAAAGCAATTATAACAGATCAATAACTTACTTCCACAGTAACTGCAAGATCCCTGTACCACTTGTTAGGCAGCACCCGGATTACGTATCTTATTTTAGATTCTTCGGAACTGGAGTCGAATTGGACGGACCCCTCGTCGCTGGTCTCTTGTATTGAGGAACTTGATATCAGTGTTGGTATGTAGAACTTAAGATGAGGTTCTGAAAGAACAAACCATAGATTTAAAATAGGCTCGCGCTCCGACTAGATAGAGCCTTTCTTAGTATCGACAGCTCCGTGAGTGCGGCAACTTTTTCTTGTAGTTTGAGTGTGTCTATTTGCAATTTGTGTGGTGCACTGAATAACACGGTGAATCAAATCGCCTGTTGCACTCTCTGTCACACTCATGGATGTAAACGAGCGACGTCTTGTTCCAAATTTTATTGCACCGTGGGCAGCGATATGTTGCGAATATTTTTAGTGGCTACTCTATTAATGTCTTGAAAGTATGAAATGCCTCATGTGTCAAGACAATATTATGTGTATACGTTACCAACAAAAAAATAACAAAAGCGTGAAAATACAAATCACTGCAGTCACTCAAACTACTCAGGGTCGTACTTACCAATATTTTTAGCTAAATGCAATCTTTTGCCTTTCACAGATACATCTATGTCTACGGAACCACCGCAAGTAGATACTCCTAACCAGAGTCCCCCTCCACTACCAACTGTCGTCTGAAAATAAATATGGAAGGATCGCTGTCATTAGGCTGAAATAATCGCGGACAAACATACATACATACATAACATGAAGTGGTCAACTCAGTTTGACTTCCTTTTTTTGAAGTTAATTAAAGTACAGGTTAACACAAGAATTTTATCACAAACAGCGTTTTACTATGTAGCACGTACAATATCATTAATGAAACTGAAGGAAAATGACTATAAAAAGCAAAAATTTGTACCAGGACATAAAGGACTAATTAAAAAAAACCAAATATTTACTAGTAATTGGATAGATCTTATAATAAGTACTAACTACGATACTATGAGAAAGGTCTATGTGATAGATCACTCATGGAATTATAGAGTCAATACATTTATTTTATCTGATATAACTAATAAGGGTTTCAAGAAAGCGTGTCTTGGAAATTGGATTTTTTGTGCGATGTATTAACTCACCTTCAAGTAATATACGCTTTTCCCCTTTATATCCGCTTTCATTGGCACGTTTTCTCTTAATTTCTTTGCAGTGGATGTTCTGGAACGAACACTGCCCGTCGCTAACAAGGAACCCAATCGACGATCTCTTGCTACGGCGAATACACTGACGAAATAATTCTGTAAAGCACAAATAATGAGTTCTTGAGTTTAAGTTTGTAGGTACATATTAATATCTTGCAGTCTCAACTAGAATGATTCTTTTTTAATGGACATTTATATCTACACATCCATTATATTATTAACTCACTCATTCAATTCTAAGGTTCAATGATCTAATAACAGAAATCTGTGATATTAATTAATTCTGTGTAGTATATACTCACTGTGCTTGGGTCCAAGTTTTCTATTAGATGATGGGTTCTATCCCCTACACAAGCAATAACTGGATCTTCATTAGATACTCTCGTACTGCGTCCTATAATAAAACAATACATTTATTGACATTGCAAAATGCTTCTTTTATAACATTTTTCTCACGATTTTTTATAGAAGGCTTGGGTTCATAGCGTCCAAAAATTCCTTTCAGACATTTCCTCGCAGTTCATCTAGTCACAAAAAGGCTGGCTCATTTTTTGCAAAATGTATCAGCCTAAATCAGCGCGAAAATGTAGCCAGTTGTTCTTGTTACCATTTCACGCTCAGCAATTGTTTTTATTGGTCTTTAGAGATACAGATTTCCGATGACACATAGAGATAAATCATTGATTAACTGAACAACTGCTGAGCAAAGATTTGAGTAATGTTTGGACCACACGTCTTGACCGTTGTTAAGCTTTTGCATAGCTTCTATCGCGGGCTTTGACGGTGCAGACCGAATCCAGAAATTCCGTAACGAAAATAACCTGGCACTCCTAAAGTAGAGCTTTTGGCTTTTGGCTTTTGGATCACGTGCGTGATATTTCAAAAAGTCATTAAAAAGTTCTGCTATTTTTCGATAGATGGCAAACTAAAAACTAAAAGTTTGTGGAGTTGCGCTCTCTGCTTTCCTGGCAGCCTGGTACCAAAAGTTCTACTTTTCGATTGATGGCAAAACTAAAAATAACTTTAAATTCTATGCAATAGCTTTACCGCGGCAGTCTCCGAGTGCCACACGCCTTTTTTTTATTTCTCTAAAGTTCTCAAACAAAACCCTTCAATAAAGATCCGTATAGTAAGATTTTTGATTCAAGTAAGAACGTAATTAACTAACTACCTTCAAAATTATCTAGTTAACACATTGATTTATAAACTAAGTTAACAAATCAAAAATTCTCACCAAATTTCTTTCTCCTGTAGACGCTTTTAAAGTCACCCTCGTAGATATTGAAACTGTCCATGTCTGCATCAATTTTATTACTATCTGATAATCCAGTATTGTTGTCAGTTTGATTATGTTTTGAACGAAGCCTCTCGTTGGATCTTTCTTGATCTGAGTTAAAGCGAATTGGTTTGTTATCACATCTGTTCGATCTGGCGTCATATTGGGCGGAGCAGAGAGACGTGTAGTTCTTTCTATGCGACGCAACAACGCAGTATGTGGTCGTTTGAGGATCTATGGGGCTGAAACAAAAAGTAATGCATCACTATCATAATCATCATCTGTAATACAATCTGTAATACATGCCTTTACAATTAAAGAAACCGTTGATTGACTAACTATATCTGCAGCCATTTCACTTACTTGTTCCTTAACTAAAAGATTGATTTTGGTACGCTTATGGATACAAATTAAAAAAAGTATGAGAATGACAGTTGTCTTCAGCGAAGTCAGGTGACCTATTTTGCGATCGGATAAGTCATATATATTTTTTTAATTTGAACTTGAAAATCTTAGAAATGGAATGGATAAGTGACTAAAGTAGCAGATTTTTTAGGTCTATGGGTTGAACGTATCCGTTACTCAGATTGAAATTGACAAAAATGTCTTTTGACGTTAACTCTGGGTTAAAAATGAAAAAAAAATTTACCCACTGTATTATTGAAGTCGGCCTAAGAGTATTTTATATCAATTGATCCTATTATCAATCAATAGGTAAAAAGCTGTTATAAATTGGATTTAATCGCACATAGCTACTGTTTATTACCTCTAGGAAATTACTTTGAGTTCTTTAAGTAACCTTTTTCCTTCCAAGCACGTCTAATTGCTAGTTAATTAGTCATTGAAACGCTTTTTAAATGTTTATAAAAAGTTTAACTGTAGACGAGAAGAGTCGTTCGAACTAGGTGAAGCGTTTTGAAAATCCTATTCAATTTCTTTTAAAGGCAATGTCACTTTAGCTTTTATAGAGACTTAGTTCTTCGAGGAAAAAATGTTGTGAATAAAGGCGGTCTTTATAAAAAGTACCGTAGTTTTAATGAATTTATCTGATCATTTATAAGGTATGTCATTTTTAAATTAAAGTTGTTGACATTCTTATTTCTGAACGCAAAGCTTAGATTCATGATAACTTTTAACCACTCCATAATGTGACTCAAATATTTTTTTCATTTATAGAGAGCAAAATTTTATGGGAGTTTGCGCTTGCGAGTTTTCTCTGATACCTATTGGGTCCACGTTCGTGTCATTCATCTTATTTTTTATTTTTTCTTTATCAGAATTTTAACTTCATTTTTATACTGAAGTAGGTCGGTACCTACTCCTAAGGTTATTTTCTCAAATGGATAATGAATGTAAAATTCACTCGGGGAAAAAATATTTTGTTCTCAGGCGTCGTATATTGAATTCCTCGCTACGCTCAGATTTCTTAGAGATTTTTTTCACTTTGGTCCTTTCTAACACAAATAACTATTAAATCATTACTTCTATTACTGTTTTTATTTAGTTCCTCGGATTTATAATAGGTATCACTAGCATACTTAAATGGATCAGATTTACCTACCTCTTTTGTACCTGCTCCCAGATGGAGTTACCTTTTATCTATCTTTAGAAGTTATGGGGCTGAAATATCAAATAAATGTACTATGCTTGTCTCATTACTTGTCATATAAATAAATGCTTTAGTTTTAGTACCTACCTACTGAAAATAAACCATATTTCAATAATAAACAAAAGTGTCGCGAACTAATTTATTAAGCTCCGTCAAAGCTCCGGAACTCAGATTTTTATTGCAACGTTGGAAATAAGACTTTATGTTAAATTCATTAAGTTTTCATATCCCTCATCTAATTCAATGCGTAAGTTTAAGATGGCATCCGACAAGGAAATTCAAACTGTAAACTGTAGTAATAAGAGTTAAGTCTCTTTGAATGTGCGGATAATCGGAAACAAAAAGTTGGAGGAATGAAGCTTGCCTTTGCGGAAACTTTATTCTATTTATCGAGGTACTATCCCAGTACCAGTAGCGCTCTCTGCAAATAGTAAAGACATCTTATATTGGCAATTCGATCCAACATGTGGAAACTTGTTACTTGTTTAATTAACATTATTGGAGTTAACGGCGCAGTCGGTGTTACTAAGAATTTAAATTTTGCTCTTTTTGCCGAGATTGAATTCTTCACGGAGCTTGTATGGATATAAAATTAATATAATTCGCTTTGATATTGCAGAGCTTGTTTTATGCTTTGATCGGGCAAGGTAATGGTTTATTTATTTGTACGAGTAAAAATACAGTCTAGCACTAGATGATTGTAATGAGATAATGAATAGGTAGGTACCTACTCCATGTTTGAAGGTGAAAATTGGTGTAGCTTTTATTTTTATTTAATAAAAGTACGAATTTCTAACCGACTTCCAAAAAGGAGGAAGTTCTCAATTCGACAATTTTTATCGTAATTTTTGATGACAAAGATGGAGATGTACGAGTATCTACATTAGCGATTATTACAATCAAGAGAAGACAAATCAAAATATAATTATAAATTGGATGTTCTCGAACTTTATAAAATGTCTACATTTTTTGTTTCTATAAAAAGAAAGCAAAATACAAATACATTGCGATCTATATAGTACCTAACTAATTAAAACAACATCTAAGTTTTAAACCTCTAAAACTTTATCCCACCATAAAAAGCCATTCCACAAAAGTAGCATTATACATCGGAATGTAGATGCCAAGGCAGTATTAGTAGGTACATTGGTATAATCGTAGAATTAACAGTTCCGACAATGTTGCGGCCGCAGAGCCTTTTACTGCGGGAGATGGTTAATTAAAAAAACGGGGAGAGATAATTACGCGTGCTGACTAGTAAAGCTACTGGATCGATAATCGAATAATAGTGTAATCTTTTACGGCTTTTATCGACGTTTATTTACCTAGTTGCTGTGCGCCGTGGCTATACGTAGATAAATGTACATTGTACACAGCACCGGGTCCGGGATGTATGTTTTGTGGTTTACAAATAAACTAACAAACAAAATTTTCCATTTAAGTATACTGACGACCTCCGTGGCGTAGGAGACGCACGCTCGGATTCGAGTGGGAGGTCGCGGGTTCGATTCCCGCCACGGGCCACTTTGGAATTTTATAATTTCTAAATTGGCTCAGGTCTAGTCTGGTGGGAGGTTTCGGCCGTGGCTACCACCCTACCAGCAAAGACGTACCGCCAAGCGATTTAGCGTTCCGGTACGATGCTGTGTAGAAACCGTTGGGGTGACATTACTTACCCCTTCAAAGTTAGTACGCGAACATCTTCGGCTGCATCATCACTTACCATCAGGTGAGATCGCAGTCAAGTACTAACTTGTAAGTTGTATAGCGTAAAAAAAACGTCTCTTATAATGTAATATTATGGTACAAACAGTTTATTTTTTTGATATTACAATTTATCTGTATAAGGGCCGATTTTTCAATAGCCAGATGGGTAATCGTTAACTTACGGATAAATATTTTGACGTTTTGACAAATTTTGTATGGAATATGTTTCAAACATAGATTTATAAACGTCGTCGCTCACAGGACCTCATGTCCTCAGTTTATCTGGCGATTGAAAAATCGGCCCTTCATTGAATGAACCTCTGTAAAAATTTAATAAAAATAAAGATGTAGAATTTTTTGTCATGTTTAGCCATTTAAATTTTTATGGAGTTTTGGAGCAAATAAACGTAAACTGTTTAAGAATATCTTAATATTTTTTATGATACAATTTTCATCTACTCCACTAAATGTCTCCATTTTGAACAGGCAGATTCTGTAGGTATAATAACTGTTCCCATAATTTTGAGGGAACATTGAAGTTCAACCTACTAACATCTTTTACTGCCTTACAACTAACTCTATTTGGTTCTGATTGAATAAATCCGTCCATGCCTTTCCCATCACTAGTGATAAGTTAATACAGGATTGATATGTGACAGCAACGCCATTTGTAGTCTTGTACTTATATATTTATCGATTTATTTTACTTTGGTTCATGTTTGACTTTCTATATCTGAAAGCATAATAGTCGAAGATGTACTCGTAACATGATTTTCTAGAACTAGATTATAACATCACCAACTGGCTCATGTCTATGCGACTGTCTCTTTTTAGGCCATTTGACAATGTTTTCATATTTTATGCTTCTTGTGCTATTTGATGAAATCGACATTGATGCATCCATTAGACATCCACAGGTATGAGAACTCGAAGTAAAGTAAGTTTAAATGAAGTTATAGGTAAGTTTGTTACTAAGTAACGATATTACTTTGCAAAGATGCCGTTTAATTTATATGACGCTTAAAGTACCAAGTAATATTCAGTTAATCAAGAAGCTATTAATTCATGATTAGTTCATCAATTATAAGATTAATTAAAGATCTTTATTTGGTATTTTCATACAATGTTTCATTCTAGGTTGTAGAAAATACTCATGTTTAGTAAAGAAGACGAAAATTACGATCAGACCTAGAAGCAACATAATTTGAAATTAAAAAACACGACTGCTCTGTGGTAAAACGACTTTTTCCTAAAAAAAATATAGCCTATGTTACTCGGAATGATGTAAGGATTCTAAGGATACCGTATATTTCCAAATCTATTCAGAAGTTATGGTGGAATTTAAAAGAAACTCACATACATACATACATACATACATGAACCCTAAAAACATTACACTCCTTTTTTTGAGCAGTCGTGTAATCCTATACCTTTAAACGAGCAATTCTTGTATATATATTTCTATATATAATCTGGATCTCGGAGACGGCTCGAACGATTTTCATGAAATTTATTATACAGGGGGTTTTGGGGGCGATAAATCGATCTAGCTAGGTTTCATTTTTAGAAAATGTCGAATTTACCAAAAAAATAAAAATATGACTACTGCTGCTACCTATTGGCCACCGAGCGAAGCTCGGTCACCCAGATATTAATGTTTTAACCATGGAGTTAACGGGAATGCGAAACGTCCAAATATAAAAACCCGTATGGAACAGCACCGTTAAACCATAACTCTCCCAGGCCATAAATCCGAGCTGCCCGTCTGTTCGTCACAAGAACGAGAATTGATCAATTTATGATACGCCTTGTATGGTTAGATATGAGACTGTTAAACGCAATAGGTACGAGCGGTGCCCGCTGATGTATGTTGCGAGACCTTTTTCTAAATTATTGGCGAGAAATGCAGGTTAACTTTATGGGGTGTGGGATATTGAAAATGGCGAAAAGTAGGTTCGTTTATAGTACCTAGACTTATATTACACAGACAAGACATGCCAAATATATTATTATAGTTAACAACTAAACAAGTGATCGTAATCAACGATACAAAAATGCACTTCTTTTTAATTTCATAGATACAGTTAGCTGTAAGGTGGTCCAGGAATCCCCTATTGTCTTTTAAAAATATGAAATGAAATGAAAATGAAAATATATTATCATATTATGATATTAAATACATTTTAGAGATAAATTTAACCCTATAGTGTTGCTCTAGCCATATGAGCTTCAGCTATAATATGACATATTATTGCGATTTGCGATACGATATATTATGAAACTGAAATAAGTTCATGAACAAGTGCTAACAAGTAGTGGCCTATACGAAATAAATGATTTAAATCTTGAAATAAAACAAAAGTAACAAAAAAGTTAAAATGAAATGAAAACAGAATTGAAAATGATCGCTAAATTAATGAAATAACCTCCTCGTAATCTTATACATTTTAGAATTTCGTGCTATTTTCATTCCATCTGTCAGATCGCAATGTAATATGGCTAGCGCTCCAGGTTTTTGGTGTTACTTGTAACGTTGTTTTACTGTCACTAACTGCATGTGAATATTTTGAGAAACAGAATCATGTTCTCCCACGTAGGCGCTAGAAATCGCTTGTCTTTACATGAATTATTCAAACTTTGGTAGCTCTGTTTATAACAATTGACTCAAACCGAGGGGTGTTTTAAATTTGTCGTGTGTTTCTGTGTAGCATCCTGTAGCATTGTAACCAAAATGAGTGTCAGTCACAAATGTGAAAAAGGGTGAGATTGAATACAATTGATTTTTTGTCTAGAACCTCCAATTTGGCACTTTTTCAGAGCCAAGGTCTTTGTCTATTTAGCAGAGACAAAAAATAACCCAACTAATAAACTGATTTCGATTTAGATATAGTTTGCCCCAGGAACAGGAAGGAGCGGTGTTTTTGTTAAGACGTAAGCAGATTTTTCTTTAAATAGATAGACACGTATTAATTATTTATCGATTAAATTTTTTCTAAATCTTATTTGATTGGAATTTGACCCTGATCGAGAGTACTTTCAGCAATTATTCAGAAAAATCCATTAAAATTGTTGAAGTTAATAAATTTTTTGGTTAATTGAGAAAACTATTTATTGTTCATAGGTATGGTCATCTCGCAAGATACCCAAAGGAAATAAAGATAAAAGTTTCTTACGAATCAACCTCACATCAACCTACACCAACAAGATTGTGTTCCATTTTTTGCAACAGTCCTTATTATACCGTATCAAAAGATTATTTATCGCATTTAAATTTGGAAGTATGGATGAGCCAAAAAGCCTTGAGCTTACCTAGGATCCCAATTGGCAGACAGCCTTCGTTTGGAGCGTACACGCAGTCGCATGCGCACCAATCTGGTGGCTTCTCCACGCACGCTAACCGCTGCAGCGCCACCTTTTGATGATGATAACTGTAAAAAAAACTTTTTTTGGGCATGGGACAGATGTAAGTACTATTTGTAGCTGCAATAAAGAAATGTGAGTTTGTGAAACTCATGTAGAATCGCTTACCTTTGTCATCGTTGGTCAGGATGTTGGGGACGTAATGTGCTATCGTTTTGGAAAATATTATCCTCATTTTGGATAGAGTGCTATAAGATTCCTAAGAGCTGGAATAGCTACTTATAGCACAGAAATGTGGTTAATTAATTATAGAAACGAATATCTAGTTAATTCTTGTTAGTATTAATTTTGGCTTTTTCGGAAATGGCGTAACATCGTTAATTTTAATGAATTAATGTTGTAAGTATTTGGATAAGGTTTTGAAGCAGGTAAAATACAATTTGCAAAAAAAATTCAAAAGCTTGTCATTCAGGTTCTAGATATTAACTTGATCTTTATAAAATATATTCCACAGTAAATGAAGTTCCATGTAGGCGGAAAGTAAACATCATATTCTATAATATCAAGAAAGATTTATAGCATGGTGCAATTTTTATAACCAGTGTATCGAGACATTTTCACTTGTTAATTGGAAGAAAATAACCATACCTGTAGCACGTATCTGTCTTGCTGTGATATCGCAAATGTTATAGTGTGCATCTCCCCACCTCCATGCTCCTGGATCAGTTGAAGTTTTGCTGTAAAAAACATCAATATTTTTAACTCCTTTAAAATCTTAGTTTCTTGCTTTTCAATTGTGAGTTTACCTTTACAGCTATCTATAAGCAAGTTAATATTTCTGTTAGAACTAGGAGCTTATACTATCTTTGAGCGACTAACTAACTATTGACTTTGTTGTAACTTTTTGAACTAGAATCTCTACTACCTCTGAGCGACTTTGTTGTATTTTTGTTAGAACTAGGATCTGTACTATCTTTGAGCGGCTTTGTTGTATTTCTGTTAGATGTAGGGTTCTTTATTATCTTTAAACGACTTTGTTATAAGTTTGTTAGAACTAGAATCTCTACTATCTCTGAGCGCTTTGTCGTATTTTTGTTAGAACTATAGGATCTCTACTATCTTTGAGCAAACATTTGTAGTTTTGTTAAACTACTTTCTTTGGCAAACTTCCACCAGTTACAGAACTTTGGTATTTTTTTTAAGATATAGGTACTTGATGCTTTACGGCAATCATGTCTGATCGAACGTAATGGCAAGGTCTAGTGTGAATCGTGCTTGCCTGGAAAAAAGGTATAACATCACTTACAATCACCAGAGCCCGGTGGTCCTCGATAGAACGCCCAGTGCATATGCCTTGAGCACGGGCTTACTGTGATGTGCACGGTCATCTGTGATATCAGGGAAGTGTTCAGTTCCAGGCTGTAAGCAAATATCTTTTATGTATTCATCGTCATTATCTTAATTGTCATTAAAATTATCACCAGCATTATTGTCATCACCAAATCGTTATCGATAAAAGAGGGATATTGAAGTTAGACGCTCCAAGCAGGGCCTTTAACTATTGAAACACTCTTGCTAGAGAAGGACCTAAATCATCCCGTCAATGTCTAATCATCGCCCAGACCAAATCGTTGGTCCTGGAAAGCTGAAGTCTTGCATAGAGATTTTTAATGGTGTAGACAAGAGACAACAAGGCCCTCTAGTGTATCACAAAAAAGTGAGTGTCGTGAAACACTCAGTAGTAAAAAAGTTTTGAATAATACCTAAAACAGAACTCAATATTATAGTAACTTCATATTGACTTTTACACGTGAAAAGTCGTTCATGCATAAAATATGTTGTGAGTTTTGTGGATTTTTTTCGTGACGGGATTTGTGGGGAAATCCCTTTTCTTCCGCCTTGCCTCATATGCATTACCATCCGATAAGAAACTTTGTTTTAAAAATATTTAGATTCAGGAGTTATTTAGTACTTACTTTCTACTTTCCCCCTCATCAAGCCTGTAAAACGTCTGATTGTCCATCGGTAGCCATTCCACGGACACCTTGGAGATGGGTCGCGTGACAAGCACACTTGGAGCGGCCAGACCAGCGCCGGCTGCGTTTAGAAGGATGAACGTCGCCAGCCTGGTTACGACGTCTTGATTTCTGTAATGAAACATAAATATTGCTACCCATGAACCTTATTAAAGTAATTTAAGGTTCATAGTCCCCCGTCACTGGCCATATCTATCGTAAGCTCGTGGGCCTGTTTTAAACAGAGAGTAGAGTTCAATTTCTGAAAAGATTTGATACTATTCGATAAGTTGGGAGCCGTCAGTCTGTTCTGAGATACGAGGGAAACAAGCAATCAATGGTATTGATTTTTCAAAAGGTCAAAACCGCGTATGTTTCATTCGAATCGTATAGATTTTGACAGAGTGGGGCGCGTCATCGTGGATTGAAATATCTACACCTCTGTTGCCGACGTAGTTACCTATTTTAATTTGAAAACAATCTAATAAGATTTAACCCTCGTAACCATCGTAAACTTAGTTTTAAGTCGACTTGGAGTTATCACCATACAAATGTGACAAAAATGACCTTTTACAAGAGCCTGTACATTAGGCCTATTTGAAATAAAGATACTTTGATTTTTTTTTTGAATTTTTGATTTAGGGAAGTTGTGAATTACTTACATTTTCTTACTGACCACTTTGTAATCACGCTCTCGGAAATAAATCTCTGGTCGTTTAGTATGTCTATGTCATAGGTTATTGGTTTTGCTTACGCATATCTATGTAGAAATGTTTTTATTTTTAAATATAAATAAACAAATATAGGTATAGTGGACAACATCACATACATTGCTCCGATCCCTTAGTAAGTAGCTTATGCACTTGTGTTAAGGAAATCAGAAACAACCAAGGTACCACAACACCCAGACCCGAGACATTGTAGAAAACTTATTATTCTACATTGCTCCAACCGAGGATCGAACCCGGAACCTCAGAGATGGCGGCGCCTTGAAAACCGGCACGCTAACCACTCAACCACGGAGGTCGTCAAATGTTGCGTGATGTATTGATTGTAAGGTATAAAATACCGAGTCCAATGGTATTCTAAAAACGGCAACTCTTATTACGTAAAAGATTCGCTTGAAAAACATAGTATAAAAAATACCTCTTAAAATCGGTCGTGCGTTTTGGAGGAATTTGGTCACAAACACTGCAACATAAGAATTTTATTTATAAACTAGCTGTTACCCGCGGCTCCGCACGCGTAAAGTACCTACGGTTTTTTGCAAATCCCGTGGGATTCCTTTATTTTTCGCGGGATATATGAAAAAAGTTCCCGACTTCGACGGGCCAGTAGTGGAGTCTCGTTCTCTCAGCCATTCTCTCTATCAGCTGTCAACGTGTTATCCTGTTTCACACAATCCATCCACCTCTTCTTTATTCTTTCTCTACTTACTAACCAAACTACTCTTATTCTGAGAGGAAACGTCCAGCTATTGTAAAGGTGGAGGGGAAATTCAATTAGGTCTGATTGTTCGTTCCGCAAAGGTAGGTAGCGTTCTGGTGCGCTGCTGTGTAGCAACCCGTTCCTGCTTAGCACGGGTTATCTTGTGGTGATTTTTCAAACTCCTATTTCTTAACAATAATAATGTACCGTCAGTTTCATGAATACATAGTCGCACCATCAAAAGGATGATTTTAACTGTCGATATTTCGACCCAGTAGCACAGGTCGTGGTCACTACGTGACCACGACTTGTACCAATGGATCCAAATATCGACAGTTAAAATCATCCTTTTGATTGTGTAGGTAAGTGACCGTGGAATGTTATATCCATCATTCGTCATCTCCTGAAACCACGAAATATGTCAAAAATCATTAAATCATGTGAAAAGTTGTACTGGTGGTAACTGGTATAGGACTCTTCTTGGAAAATTCGGCTGGGTATAGGTACCACTGCAATAAAATACTATACTAACAATATTCCCCGGCCCAACATAAGGCTTAAAAGTCTTTACTTCATCAGCTTAATACTATCCAAAATATCAGAATGGCCATATATTATTTCCTTACGTAAAGACGAAACAACTTAAAATGAGCCATACGTTTATAGTTGTTTTGTCAATTCTGAGTTCCAAGTTACTTGGACTCACGCTAAATGTGCATGTCTATAATCCGTCATCTTCGGCGGTCACTTACCATCAGCGAGATTGCAATTAAGTTTTAATTAGTGGTAATAATAATCTGGTCTGTGATACACTTCGGTCGAGGCTGGTGAAAAACGACGTGGCTCTCCAGTCTCCAGATGTCGACAAAAGTGAAAACTGTATATCTTAATGTCAAAAGAAACTTAAAATTAAAATTATTTCTTAACAGTGCCATCTCAGAACGCAGTGAGGCAACTGTCAGTAGATTACTCCATAACAATTAACTATAAAAAACTCCCGTAGACAGACTTTGACTTCAAGTACCACGTAAATTGTAGAGATGGCGCTATACGGTATGAGGCGAAAGTCTCAGGCGAAGGAGAAGGCGTCTGTAATTTCTGAACAGCAAAACTGATGACTCTTGAATATTTCTAGAATAATCTTTGGAGTACCTTCTTTCTAACAAAAAAAGAATGAAAGAAATCGGACAGCGCGTTTATGAATTATAACTAAATACACATTTTGACTTTGAAGCAGTCTTCCAGGGAAACCATGCTGAATTTTGGAATAAAAAGTATCCTATGTCCTACCTTGGAATATGAACTAAAATCATGCCAAGTTTCATTTAAATCCATCCAGCGGATTAGCCGTGATGCGCGGTCGTGAAACAGACAGACAGACAGACAGACAGACAGACAGACAGACAGACAAAAATGAAACAAATTACAGTTTTGGCTTCAGTATCGACTAAGGAGTGCCCTCCAACAAAAATTTTTAAAATATCTTCAATGTACAGAATTCGACCCGTTACAGTTTTATTATAAGTATAGATTAGAAGATAAACTAAGTATTACCTACTTACGTATATCTAAAACTATAAGGTATAAACTGTTTCTTAGTTTATATTTCTGCGTAACATTTGTTTCAGACATGAACTTTTTGGAGCTCATTATATGCGTAATTAGTTTAGGAAACTAGTTTGTTTTTGTTTACAAAACTTGATCGAAAAGTGTCCAGTCATGCGAAGCTTTCGGTCCATTCCTGTTTAGATGATGCGGCAGTTTTTAAATATTATGCCATGGTAGTTTAGTTTTATTTACCAACAAAATTAATAGATTAGATATTTTCTCATAAACTTGTGTTTGGATTATTCGTGATTTTCGCTAGTACCTATATATAGGTAGGTATTACAAGAAATTTATTTTTATTTCTTTGTTAATAATTTTACTTTTATCCAAACTCGAGTTATGAGAAAAGGATAAAATTATTAATTTGCTGACTGTACCTAGTACTTATATATTTTGTATATGTGTTCAACTCGCTAGGAAAGTGAAATGCCGAAAGAATGTTCGAAAACTATAGTTTGGCAAATCGTTTAAAAACAAACTAGACCATCCTCTTAAAGCAGATATTCTCCGTGTATGTACCTAATTTTAGCCTTCCCTTGCCTACATCGATGTTTTACAACAGAAATTATACACCTTCCCTTTTTTGTTTCGCATGAAATTCCTGGAACTAAGTAGCGCACCGGAGTTCAATAAGCTCATATGGCAAAATGACCATAAATTTGTACTCCATACCACAAGCGATCATTGTTTCGCACGTCGCTAAAGAAATATCCAGCGATACATCAAAAAAAAGTTCACGCGAAAAACGTCTGTATGCGTGTTGAGGCAAATTCCAAATTGGCGGCGCGAATTTTGACAGATTGAACATTACTCCGCGACCTGACCATACTCTATAAATCTCTGCGTAGTTGGGTGTAGTAAATTTCACAATGATTTACAGTTTCCATTAGCGGTGTTTTTTGCAAACAGTACCAACATGCGCGCGCGCACGTTTCTACTCCCAACCATGGGATGAAAAGGAGTTGTTATGTATGTTATATAGATATTCAGTGTGTGCAGGCTTTTAACACCTCTGGTAGGTCGGTAGGTACCACCATTTTTGAGAAAATATTCTCAAACTCATGCAAGTTTCATCGCGACATTTTCCTTCACCATTGAAATTGCTTAGTGCACTGTGCAAGAACAATTACGAGTATGAAAGGTAGCAGAGCGATGACGAACAATTCTGGGGTGATCAACACGCCAATAATACCTAAAAAATGGATTACCTACTATAATGACCTAATTACTACTTATCAGAAAAACTAAGGAAAATTCTCAGAGGAGACAAGCTATTTGCACTATACGTATACATGACTACATGAAAAATTCATGCTAGTTACTGAATTACCTTTTTCAAAGGGTAAAAAACTGGACTCTATTACAAAGACTCCAACGTCCACCTGTCTGACTGTCAGCCTGTTCATCTGTCCGTCTGTCCGTCTATCCGTCTTTTCGTCCGTCAATCCGTCTGTCCATCTTTTCGTCTATCCGTCTGTCCACCCGACTCGCACTTGGCCGATTTTTTGTTTCGCACTAAACCTACTAATACCAAAGTAAGTACATAATTATGTATGTTTGGGTACGTGAATGTGTATTTTTGTTACTTCTTCACACTGCAACCGATTAAGCTGAAATTTGATATGGAGAAAGAGCTTCCAGTTACAATCCAGTAGGTAAGTATCTACGAGACATAGTACATTCTAGTCGACTTTTTTTTAATCAAACTTCTTGTTACGTGATAGTTTCACTGCATAAAACAAGACCAAGTGGAATCTGGTAAGGTAAGCGCCCTCGAAGGTTGTACGGAGCCGTCCCATGCGCATTTGGATCCTTTTGTTGCTCGTGATACGGGTTAAATAGTATCGATCCACATTCCGATGTGTTTTATTACCTGTATGTAGCTTGACCTTTTCTGAAGCTCGAGTATAATTCTTTAGTTGGTATAAAAGATAACTCTTAATAACTTGAGTAATACCCAACGGTCGATACACAGCGTCGCACCGAAACTTGGGCGGTAGGGTGGTTACCAGAGTTTTACAGCAGACAAAACCTCGCAGACTAGAGCCAATTTAGAAATTTTATCAAGCTCTAAAGTAAAAAGTACCCCGTACTTTGAAATGGAGTTAGGGACACATAGGCAACTTTTTATCCCGGAAATAACTATAAATTAAATATTTAAAAAGCTTCGTTAATCAAATTTCGAATCAACTGCACATAAGGAAGTTAGTCAGATTCCCCCTTCACCTATAAAAAAAGCTGATGATCTTCAAACGGCTGAATAGATTTTCATGATTTAAGGACACAAAAAAAAACTAAATGAAAATCAGTCCATCCGTTTGGGAGCTATGATATCACAGATACACAGATCCACACACAGACGGACAGACGACACAACTTATTTGCGTCGGGGGTTAAAAACATGGTTCTTGCTAAATTTGTGAAAAACCGATATTGATGCGGTCGGAGTCGCGGGCTGATGATAAAATCAATGATAATAATGATATACTCAAAATTTTCCTTCAAACTTCGAGTATGAATGATACAGTCATTAATCAACACATTCAAAACTCCATCGCGCCTCAATATAGATCAAGAAGATGAAAGAACGCAAATACTTAGGATGAGTAACGTACAATAACTTATTGCAGTGGTTCCCAAACTTATTTTGTCTACTGCCCACTTTGAGAATAAATATTTTTTTAGCGCCCCCATTTTTTCACCTATTTAAAAACCACTATAACTTCAAATTGAATTAATTAATTATTGTGACCTATATATGTATATTAACGGAGAATTCTAAACGAAACTTTTACTATAACCCGCAACTTGAAACCTGAGCGCAGTAGGTAACATACAACGGCGCTTAAGGTCTCAAGTTAACTCTTACGGGCTCCACCTGCCAATAAGAATGATTATTGAAACGCAACTTTATAGTATTAAAACAGAGTATCTTTTATTAAAAATATAACTAAAATAATCAATCCTTATATAAAAACTAATGTGAAGGATGAATCTGATGCTGTTTAATAAGTTTGTTGATATCAGGTTCCAATTTACTCAAGAACAGTCGCAAGTCGCCACGTTCGGTAACAAGCAAACGATTTCGCTTTTTAGTAAGCAATGTTGTCACAGCACTAAATCCACGTTCACACAAATATGACGATGGGAATGCTATCAAGAATCGTTGAACGATTGACCACAATCCAGGGTACAATTGCGGGATCGGTTTTTGTAGCCAAAATTCTTGGTAACCATTTTTGAACTTGATTTTTATTTCCTCGTTTGTTGTCAATTCTATAAGTTCTTCTTCCAGCTGAGGTGACATTGCTGTGTTGACATTTGAAAACGGATCCAACACCCAGTCTGGTATTTCCAAGTTCAAAATGTGCTGGTATCGTTCGGTGAAGTCAATGTGGAGGTTTTCCAAATGTTGGCAGTAGGCAAACAATTCGTCGTTACTGCATGATACTGATAAATTTGGAAAATTGTGAAACTCACGTCTGCCCAGATTCTTTTTGTGTAGAAGCAGTTTGGCTGCGAAAGCAGCAACGACGTTTTTTGTTTTAATTAAATTTAGTTTATCGCCTTGCATTTGGAGATTCATGTCGTTGAATAATTTATACAGGTCTGTCATGTAAGCTATATCATTTTTTGATGTTATGAGCTTGTCGTGCAATTCTGTATCTTTAGTTTCCAAGAACTCTATAACAGAGTCAAACAGGTTGTAAAATCGAGTCAGACAATTGCCTCTTGATAGCCAACGAACTTCAGTATGATACAACAAACGGTTGAAATCCTCGTCATTAGTAACACAAAGCTGATGAAATAATCTATCATTCAAAGAGCTGTTGCGGATTTTATTGACTGCTTTGATGACATATTGCAGTGATTGAAATAGTTTTTCACTTAAGTTTCTAGCAACTAAATGTTGTCTATGAATAACGCAATGTACACCAAGGACATCTGGAATTTTATTTTTTAAGTACGCTATGAAGCCTTTATGGCACCCTGTCATAGCCGGAGCGCCATCCGTAGCAACTGAAATAATATTTTTCAAAGGAATCTCTTTCTCATCGCAAAACTTTTCCAATGTATTGAATATGGTTTCACCTTTTGTATCGGTCTCTAAATTTCTAGCAAATAATAGTTCTTCACATATTTTCTCATCTTTAATAAACCTCACGTAAGACAACAACAATGCTTCATTAGTTGGTAAAGTGGACTCATCGAGCTGAATTGAGAATTGACTTGTCCTCAGGTGATCGCACAATGATTCTTCAATGTTTTCAGCCATTTCATCAATTCGTCTTTGCACAGAATTATTACTCAAAGGAATTTTTCGGATAATATCTGCGGCCGGTTTATGAAGCACAGTAGTTATTACTTCATTTATTGCTGGCAATATTAACTCTTCTCCGATGTTATGTGGTTTGCCTTTTTGAGCAATTAACAAAGAGATATTGTACGAAGCTCGAAGTCCGTCGTCATCTTGCTTAGCAGCCGCCGAAAATAGTTTTGCTACACTTGGCTGTGTATTATGCTTCTTCTCTAGGTCTTGAAAATATGCTACATTCTTGTCTTTCTTATCTGGATGCATTTTATTCAAATGATCTTGCAGCCTTGAAGGCTTCATTGCTTCATTCGAAAATGTTTTTAGACATAGAAGACACAAAGGCGACGATGGGTTTGTGGGATTTTCAATAAATCCGAATTTAATATATTCCGCACAGTATTGCCGTCTCTTCTTTTTTACTTCCGACATTGTTTTGCAATGAGAAATACGTTCAACTTCGCGAGTAGTGTAGAGGAGGTGTAAGTAGTGCTCATCTATTACGCGCGAGACCACAAATGAAAATAAAATAAATATTACATTGTTTATATAGAAATGCTTAAGCAGCACGCACCGACAGGAATAAAACAAACATGCATAAACTCGTTAATCTCATTCGACGCTCAATCGTACTCAACAAGTCCGAACAAGTATTCAATGAATCATCCGACTGCTACAGGAATGCACAATTCGGGTTATTTAACAAAAACTTGTTAAAACATGATAGATAACTACGAGTACTAATAACTATTAAAATGCGAAAGTGTGTCTGTTGCCTTTTTATTTGTGTCTACTTTCATTACGAAACGGAGCGACCGATTGACATGATGATTCATTTTTTCTATATTCAATAAAATATGACAGATATATGAACTACGCGGAGAGAAATATAGAATCGAGTTTGAGCAATCTTTTAATTCATATTAGTTGATGTTCACAAGTTGTTGTTGAGAGTCGAGAGCTCTTGCAGTTAAGAGGTTGTTTAAGAGGCCTACTAGCTAAATAAAATTACAAATCACCCCCCCGCCTCGACACAACGCCCCCATTTTCTTTCTGGGTCTCTTACCGCCCCCCTTGAGACCTGCAGCGCCCACAAGGGGGCGTTATCGCCCACTTTGGGAAAGACTGACTTATTGAATTATTAATGCCCCACTCATAATTTGTTGATGCACCATTACTCTTGATAAAACGGTAAACGGTGCGATACGGGAATAGGTGTTATGACGAATTGGTAATATACGATACGAGCGCTTTATGTTTTGGTTAGTGTTACCTTAATAGAGGTTGCATATTTTGGGACATGAATATATTTTAGCCCGTGTGGAAAATCGGCGCAAATATAATATATGCATTACGGTTCCGTTACATATTACAGGTTATAACTGAAGTAACTGGCTTAAATAGGTTGTAGATCTTGAGGAAGTGATCTTGAGGGTACGCAGTAAAAAAATTTTGAATTTTTTTGTTGCCAAAATTCAATATTGTAGAATACAAAAACATAAGTATTTTTTTCGGTTTATTAGTGACTGGGTCGCTCATACTAATGGAATTTATAAAGCATTGGCGATTCACTACATCTGCATCACAGGAAATTTTTTAGGTAATGTGTTATGTGTAGTAAAAAGAAGAAAGCTCAATGAAAAAAATGAATACTGGATTTTTTCTTAAAATTTACATTAATTGATAATTTTAAAATTGATTTTTAGGAACATTTTACCCATTTCAACGACTTGCGTTTGGATGACATGAGTTCAAAAATTATTAAGCTACTTCTCATTTCCAATTTAACTGTCACAAAATAAGTTTTTTAAATAAAAAATTTACACTTTTTTAGTGAATATCATCTAGTGTTTTCAGTAAAATCACACCCAGTCAAAATTAATAGATAATGTGGATTTGAAGCTACAATAATAATATAATAATGTAGAACTGATTATAAATTAAAAATAGTGCAAAACTTGTCAGATACATGAAAACATGGAACGTCCCGTGACATTAGATTATCTGGTGACCCTAAATCGAACACAAAATCAGCACCTAATCGTAACAAGTACTGTATTTGGTGAACGTTGACAGATATAATATATTATGTTTAGCAAAAATCCAGTGTAACATATCTTAGTGACACATACACAGTGATGCAACGTACTCTTTATAAATCTAACGCGAGCATGTGGTGGGAACTTGGCTGAGAACTGAGAAACTGTGTCAGCGAATTTTTGATTTGACATACTTTATGATACCGTACCACAACTAAAATAGTTTGAAGTACTCATACAAGGTGTGGGTTAATTCGCATAGTGTGCCCGCAGCTAAAATAATTTTTTCATTTCACCCGCTCGGATAAGCTATCTTTAATGCCCAAAATGCGGGCGGGAAATGCTATTATATTCCCTAGGCTGCCAAAGCATTTTCATTTTTCCCGAGGGAGACAAAGTAGCATGAAAATCCTTTCCGGCCCTAGGCTCGAAAGCATTTCCAAAGTCAAATTTGTTTGAGTTATCTGTGGTCAAACTCGTATTACGTGTCATGTCAATGTCTTGCATAACAAATAACTATAACTTGATCCTAGAAACAAATTAACGTGATAATAAGTCCCAATTATTTTATTTTATTTTCAATACAAAAATAGTTATTTGTTATGCAAGGGCGCAAAGTGGATTTTTGGGCCGAGTGTCAAATTTGAATGCTGAGCGGCGAAGGATTCTAGGGTTGAACCCTGAGCGCAGCGAGGGGTTCAAAGAATAGAATCCTGAGCATAGCGAGGCATTCAAAGACACGAGACCAAAAAAAAATTGCGCCCGTCCATAACACAAAATTTTTCATCTCACCACAGCGAGGAAAATCACCAGAAGAACACTTTAGATCGGCATTGCGATTTATGTTAAATGTTGTTTTTGGTAACTCTGAATAATTTCACTTACTGAAACCACCTTCAATCATCACTCACCTTATTTCAAAGTTAAAACAAAAAAATAATGAATAAAGTATTAAAAATATTAGGTAAGTATTTTCATTTAATCACGATTGGAAACATAGACAACTAACATTAGACCAGAAAAAAAATTGAGAAACTTTTTTTACTTTTTTTTTGAATGCGTTCTGAAATAGGAATTTCTAAGAACCAAAGATAATATAAAATTTTATAAATATTTTAACAATAATTACATAAACAACGAGGAAAAATCATGGATTTAATTAGATTTCTTTTATAATTAATAAAACTACATTAGAGTTATTATATTTATTGATATTCTAAGAAAAAGTAAAAATAAAAAAAACTAATGTACCTATACAAACTCTAAGGTCGAACTTTTTTACTGAACGTATGTGTTATTAGAAAAAAAAGAAGTCTTCAGCTTTGACATTGACATGACACGTACAGTGCAACAAGGCTATTTTGGCGCGTGGCCAAAGTCTGAACTAACGCCGCTATCTTGTGCTACTGTTTTATAGTTCGCTCTGTCAGTATATCACTATTGTATGTTACGTTGTTTTTGCTTGTTATTAACTATTTTAAACTAAAATTGAAGTAAAATCGAGGAGATTTTATTTTATGGCTGCCTTTGTTGTGCAACAGCGCCCTCCTTCAAGTGCCAAGAGAGCCTTGTCGGACTGTAATTCGAGTTTGACGTTGGAAATGCTTTTCGGCCCAAGGGCCGGAAGGGATTTTCATACTACTTTGTCTCCCTTGGGAAAAATGAAAATGCTTTGGCGGCCTAGGGAATATAATAGCATGTCCCGCCCGCATTTTGGGCATTAAAAAACGCTTTTACGAGCGGGTGAGATGAAAATATTATTTCATTGAGAAAAATAAAATTTAGCAACCCTTACTGTGACATCAACAAACCTCACATCATTTTCATTATTTTCAGTTCATTAATATTGAACCAGCTTTTTTAGGGATGTCGCTCAAGATTTTTGGTACTTTTGAATTCCTTATAGTTTCCTCAGGATATGAGCTACACTTCTTGTGATTTTTTTCATGCATCTATACATCGTTCCCTGATTTAGGCTTCCGGCTAATTAGGAAAATAAATCTACACATTGTATACGGGTATTATCTTTGATGTCTCTAGTCATTAAAATAGTTTTTTTGTTTGAGTTTCTTTTGCTTTTTGCAAGTTTTCTTTTAACTTGTTTGTTCGATTAAATTTTAATTTTTTATTTTCATTTAAATGTTTCTTTAAGGGAATATAAACTATTATAATTATTCTGTGAATATTTTAACCGTCTACTTGTTGCCGTTAACTATATCTCGCAAAAAAATCATGTTTAATGTTCGGGAGCCTCCTTAAATCTTGATTTTGTTCTATCTTTTAGTATTTGTTGTGTTAGCGGCAACAGAATAGCGGCTTAGTAATAGGGTTCCGTTTTTACCCTTTGGGTACGGAACCCTAAAAAAGGTTTATTAGCCATAATTCTGAGGGAACCAATATCTACGCATGTTTGCGGATGACAGCTCGTTTGAGTTGTTTTTCTTTACGAGCGAAACATTTTCCGTTTGCTCCGCGCTATTCAGGTTTATTACTACTTACTCTTGAAAGAAATAAATCGTATGCTTTAACAGCTCTTAAACTAAACAGCACAATTAATTTCAATATCTGGTTGATTTTTCAAAATGACGATTTTGTTTAAGATTAAATCTCATTGTTTAGTTTTACACCCATTGTCTTTGCTGCTAAAGTTATAACAACGCTAAGATTATATCCACAGAAAAATCAATAATATTACCCTAGTCGGAAATCAAACCCAGGAACGACGACAAGCTCCCCAGGTACAGTGGCGCGTACTCGTACTGAGTTCGTGGATTCGATTCTTGCCACCGCCTCTTTATAACTTTATTATTTCTTAATTGGTTCGGGTCTGGATGGTGAAAGGATTCAGCTATGGCTAGTTACCACCCTACCAGCAAAGATAAATCGATTTAGCGTTCAAAAGCGAAAAAAAGTTTTTACCCGATTTATTAAAGGAAAATGGGCACCAAGAAATTGAATCATTAACAAAATGGTTACAGCAAAATTCAAAGTCGACTTGCAAGTAATGTGTAACAAATATATCAATAACTGTCTGGTGGGAGTAGCGTCTGCCCGTCCGTCTGCCGCGCTTTTGTATTTCTCTCTGTTTTGTGTGTTTTGATGTATTTTAGTCGAAGATATATTACGATAAGTTAGAGAGGCTATTGAAAGGTTTTCCAGTACTAAATAACTTGTATTAAAAAAAATCATAATACAAAGAAGATGTATGGGATCTCCCCTCCGTGTTAGGGAATATTTTAGAAAATTTTATGAAAATAAAAAGCTTGATTAAAGTAATTTAACTTTTACTAATCTAACCAATCAGTTTCGTTAATGTGATTTATATATACTTATTTAATAAGTGTCTATTGAAAAATGTTTGAATAATTATTGTTTTGATTCCTTTGCTGTTTAACAGACACGAGAGTTGAATTGTATTGGATTTGGATGATAGTGGATGTAGAAGACCTAATGAATTTGTTATGTTAATTTCAAATCTTCGGATCAAAACATCGGATTACAATGCATCTGCTGTTCGGATTTTTATAAGGACAGCATTGTCCTATCTGCCTCATTTAAATCTCTTCGAGTATTACTTAGTGCTAGCGCTTTTCGAGACGTCTGAGTATAAATAACTTCAAGGATTTACACGGTTTGCAGAAAAGCGACGCGTCGCGGTGCCGGCCGATTTAGATTCATTCGGCGTCTCCGAGGAAATTTCCTGAAAATGTATGTATAATTACCACTGCTACCGGGCTTTGAGCTGACTGACTTTGAGTTATGATACTACTAGATGCCAAACTCTTTTAAACAAAACACAATCATCAAAATCTGATAAGGATCATGTTTTGGACGCGCACCGCGGCAACTCTAAAGTTTTTCGCCATATCTTGGGTATTTTCAGCATCTAACTAGGGTCACTGGCAGAAATCTCTAATAGAAATAAGTGCATCCTTGTACCGATTTTTTTTAATATCACTTTATTGGTGCTAAAGAAATAAATAAACATCGACCGCTCTGTTAAGAGCGATACGACAAAGAAGAAGTAGATTTAAAAAAAATATTAAAAAAATATCCTTTTTTGGTAAATCATGGTAATTAAATAAGAGCTAAGGAAATAATGACCAAACACCATTCAAATTTGAAAAACATAATGGCGTAGTTAGCATCAAGCACAGACTTGAGCGGTCCCGGGTTCTATTACCGGTACAGGCGAGTTTGGAGAACTACAATGATGGCAAATCTGTTGCACAAAATCTCTGAACTGAACTATTACGTGTCATAAAATACTTCACATGGAAGAGGATAGCACTATTCTAAAACGCGCAAAATAGTTCAGTTTAGAGAACACCACAGAATAAGCACAAATAAAAATTTTTTTTTAAGCACCAATTTAATATCTAAATTGGCTCAGCTCTGGTTCGGTGCGAGGCTTTGGGTGCGGTTACTATCCAGCCTATCAGCAATGACACACGGCCATTTAGCGTGCCGGTGCGATGCTTTGTAGCCGCACTGGAAACAGGGTTTTCAAAAAGTAACTCATAACTGCAAGAACATCATCATCAGTCAAGTACTAACTTGTAATGCTAATAAATAAGAAATGATTACATACAACAAAACGCATAATTATTCTCAATCCATAGTCTCCTCCATCTTTTGTTTTTAGAAGTCCAATAAAAAAGTCATAAAAATGTCGAGGACATTGCACGAATCTTGATTCTCGGTACCAAGTAGGTAGGCCCTAATCCTTGAATGTATTGAAAATCGTTTAGACAGCTTCCGAGAACGAGATTCGATATTTTAACAAACTTCGCAAAAATATCGGTATACCTTTAACGAAGCTGCAAGCCGAATATTTATGCCCTGACGAAGTATTTTCTTTTTTAACCGAACCTAATTATAAAAATTAAATCCGCATGAGAACCAAGGTCACTGGTAAAGTCCAAACCAATGCTTGGCAAGCGGAAATGGATAAATCCTGTAAGAATATAGAATTAGGATCGAGAAAACTATTATTTTGTCGATTGATGTTTACATTTTCATAAAGCGCGTGCGTCACTTAAGGCGAACTAAATGCGGTTGCCCACCAAATTCAAATTTTATTGTCGTATGCTCATGGCAGTAAAATTGCGGGAATGGCAGTATCATCTTCGCACACAAATATTTGCATAAAAGTGTCCATTTCAAGAAATTGGTTCACGTATCGACTTTTTTTAAGTACAAATTTGTCAATTCATAGATTCAATTCAATTCATAGACATGAAGCTTAAAATTTTTTAGTAAGACCAATGAGTAAAACAAACACACACTTTAAGTAAAAAATAATATTATAAAGATTGTTGCTTGGATTGTACTTGTGGAGCAAATAAAACTTCGTAGGGCTTAAAGACGAAGAACTAAGGGTTTTTAAGGGGATTAAATCCACGCTCTGTCAAAATCATTTCTGCGCTTGCGCCTTCTGCCTAACGGCTAACGGTCGTTTTCAACTCTATATGTTGTCATATCCAGGTTAAATATAAGTACATTTTATTTTAATTATTTTAAATATTTTTAATGAGTAATCAAAAATAAAACTGATTCACGTCGTTTACAGAGCTATAATAATGTCATTCCCACAATTTAACTGCCAGAAGCCTACGATGTCTTTTTAACTTACAAATTGCGATTTGCGGGCAGACCCGTTTAGTTTGCCTTAAGTAAGAACGTGCTTTGCCATCCAATACAGTATTACTACCTAGGTACATTACTTTACTCATACATCTGAAATTATTAGTTACGAATACGCTGGGCATATTTTGGTCTGTATGCGATTACAGAGTTTGTTATTAGGAATGTGATATTGTTAATTCAGATTTAAGACTTTGCTCATTTTATTGATATGAATACGGTTCAACATTTACTTACCTACTGTATCCATTCCGGGAATTGAAATTATGATTATTAAGGAATTATTGTACTTACCTAAGGGGAGAATCTTTTACTTACCCTATTCTCAACAATTTAATTGTTTTTGTTCAGGCATAGTTTATTCGTCTTGTAGTTGAGTATGTTTATAACGAACACTTGGCTTAACGATTGCAATATGATACGATGCAACACTGTTGATCATCTTCAGATTGCAGTTCTTATAAGTAAGTCTCATTATGCTAATTGCCAAGTAATGTCACCAGCAGCTGCCCCTCAGATGAAACTGCAGTGCATTACTGCATTACGACAGAATAACTGCAGTGCGACAGTATCCTGGTGGAAAGAACTGTCTGCTATTGTAAATTAAGTACCCAATATTTTTCTACCTATAGGAATCCTATCGAGTCAATCCCTCCTTGGTCAGGATGATTGGCTATGTTTAAAAACCTCCCTTTCTGAGATTGCCTGTACCTAGCAGCGGGACACAAAAAAGGTTAGTGATGATGATACGAATAAAATTATTACAGACAATGGTTTTCAACAGAAATAATTGATCAATAATAGTCTAGAAAACTAAAAATCACGCTTACGCTAAGTATCTATTTAAACAGCCAAGTTACGAATTGTGATTAAATAACAAACATCCAAACTTTCAAAAGTTCAAACTTTAATTTTTACAGTTTCGTGTGTCATCGATCCTTGATAAGTATGCAAGTTTCAATTTAATTAGATCACGTTCGAAGATTCCGTTACGTAAATAGATACATATAGATGCAGACCAAGCATTAGCTAATAAAAGCGTGTTAAAAAGGTGGTTCTCAATCTACTCGTATATTTGTACACATACACGCGGAAGTTCAAAAGGGTTGTAATGAGGGTCGGAAAAAATATAACGAGTTCTGACTGAATAGTTAGGATTAAAAGACTCGAAGCTACCAACGCCATTGTGTGTAGTTTGGTACCCTCGTGAAAACGGTCATTTTTTGTCTGTAGGAATTTATCATTGCCTACTACAAACCTCCAAATTCAAAGGCCAGGAAATGATTATATTATTTGTTTGGGAGAGTTTGGGCTCAAGGTTGGGGCTCAAGGTTTCGTTTAATAAATGATACGACAAATTGTCGAGACTCCACTATATGTATAGAATGAAAAAATATTGTCATTTCTCTAAGGAGCTTTAATTGAACTTTAGAGAAAGAACAAAGAAATGAGCGAGGTCTTTGAAGAATTTTTATAGTAGCCCATAGTACACAAATTATAAATAGATTTTGGTGACGCAATATCAGACATTAGTCAGATATTGCGCGTGTTTTAGAAGATTTGTGCAAGATTTGTATGTATGATAGACATTCCCTAATTAATGCCTAATAATTCCCTAATTAATATTAGACAATGGTGTCGATTCTGTTGGCGTTTCTCTAAACTAAAAATCGTTAAAATTAGAGTTAGAGAGGTGTGCTATTCAGAAGACACACCAAATGACAGCTCTAACTTTAAATTTAGTTTGACAGCTCCAAACTATTCAATTTAGATTTTAGAGAGCAAAAGCTATTCTGTTGTACGCGCTAACTTTCTAAGTTTAGAAAAGTCTACCTAAAATTCTTTAAATTAAGAGAGGACCTCAGGAGGTGCCGACTAAATTTAACTCGTCAGTCGTTAAGTCGAAAACCACGGATTTGTTATTTAATATTGCAAGAAATATTTTTAATATGATTGAAATTTAATGTTTCTTAGTGAGACAATTAGAAAAAAACTAGTAATTTTATTTATTAATTTTTAGTTACTGGTGTGATAACCTCAAAATCATAAATTTAAAAATTTAAATCGTCTCAAAAGCTCCTCTTGCTTTTTGTTTGCCCTTTTCCTAATGTTATTCATCTATTATTCTTCTTAAGTCGTTTTTAAATCTTTACTATTATTTTCTAATGATAAATACAGTCCGATAAGGCTCTCTTGGCACTTGAATGACGGTGTCGCTGTTTTATAACAAAAGCAGCCAGAAAATAAAAACTCCTCAATTTTACTTCAATTTTAGTTAACATTAAGCAACAACAACACAACACATAATAGCGATATACCGACAGAGTTCCGATTTTGGCCACGCACCAAAATAGCCTTGTCGCAATGTACGTAAAATACCCAACTGACAATTGACAAATGACAACCGTGATATGAGTATAGACAAGGTATAGACAATTATTCAAAGATAATAGGCGTAATTCACGTGATGAACTAAACAAAATATCAATTTTCGACACTTTGTAAGGTGATTAGACTATTACTTTTGTATTTTGAGTAACTTATTTTGATATTTTTAGCTCAAATTATTTTAAAAATTAATAGGAAAAATAAAAAACAACATTTGTAGAGTCTCTTTATCAAAAATGGCAACACTACACTAATCACGTGTAACTAAATTTAAACGTTAGTTTAGCGAGCCTTTTAGAGATTCTTAATTTAGTTGAAGCTGCCAAGCGAATGTCACTTAGAGATACAGACACCTAAATTAAAATATTTTAGTTTAGTTTAGGTTTAGAGATTTTGCACAACAGAATCGACACCATTCTTAACTAAAAAAAATTAACTGCTAAAAACGCCAAAAATTGTACTTGCTACGCTTGTCTATCTTTAAATTTTTGGAAGGTATTAACCGTATCGATTTAATTACTTTTACATTTTCACCACAAGAATGCATAGTAAACTGACGCCCTGTTTAAATTCTCGCACAAGGTACCAGCCCCAATATAATTTGGTTATTGTTTTGTGTGTAACTATGTAATTCGCATACGGACACAATCGAATCTAAAGTCTAAACAAACGGGTTACTCGGGTCGATAAACAGACATCAAAGGCGGCTATAAATAATATAATGTCGTTGTCCTAAGTTCTTTATAATTAACCGTCTAACCTTTGTATTGTGAAACAATGAACTGGCGGTCGTATAAAGGAATTTTGGATCTTTTCACTACTTTTACCAATTCTCCTCGTTGGTTATTTGTTCTTGAAGTGTCTCATTATCGCACCTTAGAAAACACTATAACGCTCACCTGTATCAGTCAATATACTCAAGGTCTCAATAGCGGCTTGAATTGGATCGGAACACACCGGAACAGCCTTCCTGTTCGCGAAATCACCGTTCCGGTACGTGAAATCACCGTTCCGTTTCGTGAAAAATGTTCTCATAGCATTCTGGACTCTAGTTTTTAAATAATTAATATCGTCTTGGCGGGAGAAGATAAGAGTGATTATATTTTACGCTATTGAAAATTCTAAAAAGATTCTAACACCGGTAATACATGGACTTGCCGAATAAAATCCACATGAATTATGAATAATGACTCTTTCTCTACTGTACGTAACAAATATGAGCTGCCGTGGTAAATTTTATAATAAAAATAGTCATGACTCACGAGTTTTAAGTTCAAGTAAGTATATCTACCATTAAAAAAATACAGAAGCACTAAAAGTATACGTTCCAGTTCGTGAAAAAGTTCCATTTGACCAGTTTACAATCTGAATTTCACATAGTTAACTACCTACGTAACTGTGCGTTCAAATGCTTTGCAAAAAAAATGAGGATTAAAGTGCTTTGATTCTCATCTCTCTAACACTTTTTAACAAGCAACCTTGAATAGGACTTGCGCCTCTTTTCACATTTTATTGGTTCTTAGCGGGATATTTTTTCTCCCTGAGATCCATTTATATCGTCCTTGTTTACTGCATGAATAAAGTGAGCGAATGAATACTAGTACTTCCTGTCGAAAAAATCTAGCTCTCTTGCGTCAGAGGTTAAGTAGGAGGTAAATTCAATTCATTTTTGTGGAAATTTTTCAAGGTGATTGATTGCATTGATTTAGTTAACCAAAAGTGCGATTTTTTTCACTTTCCAAAATAATCCTCGTGGCCATACGGCAGTATTGTTTTAAAACTTTTGCCTTTGTTTAGAGATTGGGTAAATCTGAATAGGCATCGATGTTTTATGTAAGTTTAAATAAGATCTATCATCCTTCGACTGCTCACGAGATGTAATAATCAATAATTGCTTGGATTATTTAGAGAAAATTGTAGGGAATTTCTTTTTAAAAAGACCACGTTCCAAGTTTCTTGCCCGTTTTTTCCAGTGTAAAGTTCTTCAGCTTTTCGAACGTGGCAGTGGACTCTGACATTTTAGAAGTGCTTGTAAGTTAGGCCCTTGTTAAAGAATTGATTTTGATTGTTTGCGTAATTAATACTCGTAGGTAGGTAGATACGAATTATTAAGGTACAACCATAGCTCCTATGTCTATTTGTAGGGAACTCGAGTCAGCAAAGCTATGCCTCAACTTATTTATTTGTTTATTTAAATAAATAAATAAACAAATAAAAAATAACAATGCGTATCACCCCTCAATTGCGTAAAAACGTCAAAACATTATTTTTAAGTGTATTGATTGACCAAAATAACCTGTGATCAAAACCCAACTTTTAACATTGATAATATTATAGTTATTTGTTTTTTTGTAAATGATTGATACATTTTTACGTTATTGGTCTTCTCTTAAATTTTTGATATGATCATGCTTTGGAAAGGGTATTTATCAAAGATTCTATTGCGAATTGCGATTCGCGATTGTGGGAATTTGTACTAAGGACGCAGTTACAATAGGGTTGTTGCGTGAGTATTATATTCCGATGTAGTAATTATGTCGTAGCGGGGCTTCAATATTCTGTTACAAGGGTTAAGTTAGCATGCTACTTAGGTACTACTGTAAATCGATATACACCTACATATAGGGTTACTTAACTACATAGTTGAAAAGTGTGAACGGGACTTTATATTTTTCTTCCCTGTGAATAACGTTTAATAATTACATGATAGTAATTATTTTTATAATACATTTTCGATAGATTAGATAAAAAGGTTGTATTTGTTGCTCAAAAACCCAATTTTCATCTGCTAGCGTGGAAAAGTTATTTCAATTTTATACACATGGACTCTACATCCAAAGTTTTTTCTATCATTAAAAAATTGTCCAAGCACAAATTGGACTTTCGCACCGAGGGTTCCGCAGAGAAAAAGTGACACTATAAAAATCACTATTCCGAACCGCAAAAATAACTTTTTTTTTTAATCTATTGTTTAAAAAAGTTTTTTTTCGTTCTACAATATTTAGTTTTCATTATCATACATCTTCTACTATATAAAAATAAATCGGGTTTTCCTTCCTGACGCTATAACTCCAGAACGCACGAACCGATTTCCACGGTTTTGCATTCGTTGGAAAGGTCTCGGGCTCCGTGAGGTTTATAGCAAAGAAAATTCAGGAAAAATTTCAACAGAAAAGCAGGAAAATCTTTTGAGCGGGAAAGCCATCTGGTGGCGAAACGGAGTTCGCCGGGTTTGCTAGTAGTTTTATAAAAACCATGATGATTGTTAATTTTTAGAATTAATGTAGAGGTGTCAAAAATGTCGTCCATTTTTTTTCCCCGATAAAAAATGAACAGTGTGAATGCAACTTTAGTGTTAAGCGTCTTGGCGCCATGTTAACCCACGGCTTCGCACGCGATAAACGATTTCCTATACTTTTATTTTACAATACTGTTGCTAGTCCCATAAATATTGTATTGGCAGAGGGGACCACTTGCCGACGCCCGTTTTCGTTTTGCTATTCAAATACTAACGCCACAACTAGAGACTTTGCATAAAACTGTTTTTTGAAAGAAAGTTTATTTTGGTAACCTTTTTTTTACTAAAACGCAGTTGTATAAAGGGGAGCTTACTTATATTGCCATTTACTTCTTGGTCCGAGAGAGAAATTGTGCTAATAGGAAAATTATTATTGGTCATCTCATCAATTTTTTTTTGATTTTTTGTACGTACATCATAATTTAAGTTTTTATTATAATAACACAAAAAAAATATTTTTTTAAATGAAGTTTCTTAAACCTTTTTTTGTCAAATGCATAATAAGTACTAACAACTACAGTCTACAGAATTTTATGATACGGTGATAGATATAACATTAAACTATTTAAAACTAGTATTACGGAGATTTCAACACATCCTGCACTAAAAAGAGCCATTTTTGGTTATTACCCAGTGAATAAAGTTTTACAGATATTAATAAATAATTGAATTGAAAAATTCTTTAGTCTTGATGAATGATTTCCAATAACAATACCTAGAGGAAAATCTATTCGATCTGTGAGGTCGACATGTGTCATACTAAATGTCACATGTTACAATCATACAATATTTACTGTAGTGTGCATCGATTAAACATATTAAATGATCAGCACTTACTAACGTCACGCATACATTTTTAGGCTCCGCCCTGAAGCCGGATTTTTAATTTGTCAAAACTGTAAAATGGCGCCAATGTATGCTACCGACAGCGGTATGTGCCGTCAGCGGTATCGTAATGTACGACGCGCAACGCCATATTTGAGAAATTTTAGGCTTCAACGTAAGTCACATCTTTCCCGTCCTTTTAGCGTAGCGTTTATCGTCATTGAGTGAATGCAATAACTCGCTGCAAGCAATGCAATAACTCGCTGCAAGCAATGCAATAAAATGCGAAAACAGAACGGCGACTATGGTGCCCGGCAAGCTGTTGTAAAGTCCGTGAATGCGAGAGAGAACGCAACAGGTGGTCTTTTCGTCCAATATATTGCCTCACGGGCAGCGAGATACTGCGCTTGCTACAATTATAAAACTCTGTAATTTTTAATTATGCAGTTTTATGTTGCTTTTCTATGATGACACATTTGAATGTCCATTGGTAAAAACTTGAAATACTTCGCCATGCCGTGTCTAGTATGCGGTGGCCCTTATTAAGCATAAGCATAGCTTCTATCGCGGGCTTTGACGGTGCAGACCGAATCCAAAAATTTCGTAACGAAAATAACCTGGCACTCCTAAAGTAGAGCTTTTGGTACTAGGCTAGCATGAAAGCAAGGAGCGCAACTCCGCAACTTTTTAATGACTTTTTGAAATATCACGCACCTGATATTTCAAAGTCATTAAAAAGTTCTGCTATTTTTTGGTAGATGGCAAACTAAAAACTAAAAAGTTTGTGAAGTTGCACCTGGTACCAAAAGTTCTACTTTTCGATTGATGGCAATACTAAAAATAACTTTAAATTCTATGCAATAGCTTTACCGCGGCAGTCTCCGAGTGCCACACGCCTTTTTTATTTTTTTTTTGGATATTGCGCATGCTACAATTATGAAACTGCAATTTTAAAGTATGCAGTTATGATGCATTTGTATGACAACACATTAATTGAATGTCCATCGATAAAAACTTGAAACCTTTGGCTATGCCGTGCCTAGTATGTGGTGACCCTTAAAATTTAATTCTCTTCTGTTCTCCACACTTTTTCTGTTATCTACAATAATATAAAATCATATATAAACAAAGTTCCTTACCTCATATTCCTATTTCGCTGCACTCTCTAGAACACAAACCACCTCCGTGGAACAACAAATTGGGAATAGTCCACAACAAAAAAACAATCACGCTTATAAAGACATATTTGAAATTCAATGCGATGTTGAAAAATGGGTTCAAAATTCGTGAGCCCATAAACCGAAGATCGTTTTAGAAATCTAAATTATTCACCTAGCAAGTGGATGGCGGCACTTATTATGGACGTCTAAACTGTATAATAATGTGCATTTTATCACACAGTGATGCGATGCTATTATAGATTATACTACAGGAAACGTATTATAATCGCCCGTTAGGGATTTCTTTTTTATTGAGCACGGAATATTAGGATTCGGGCATACGCGCTGAGTTCCTTTTTTAATCCTGGCGGTTTACAGTTTTTTAATTAATGTATCATGTATTATTTTTTGGATTGATCTTGCCCAACTTTAAGCAATTAATGTTTGACATTAAATTGCAAAATAATTTAAATTATAAATCAAATGCGATATATTTTTAACAAATCCCTATTTAGTTTTTTTTCCACCCAATCGCTTTAAAGTGATTTATCAAATATAATTATTTATCATCGGCAAATATTATAATTGTGGAAAAAAAAATTCTCGCACAAAAAACTTGATTACCGCAAAATTTTTAAAAGACAACACTTGAAAAAAAGGGGCTTAATATTTCCCGCCAAATTGCGTTACATAAATTTATTCAATTAAATTATTAACAACGGCAAGAAGTATTACTGTTAAAAAAAAATTAAAAAGTTCTCGCACAAAAAACTTCGTTACCGATAAATTTTTTTAAGACAACACTTGAAATTTTTTATCTGAAAACAAAAAAAAATTAAAAAAACAATTCGCCGAAAACGAGAACAAATTACTGTATTATAATAAAATAAAATCTATTTAACCGAAAAGGCTGTACTGTGCACAGTTCGTGAGGGTTAACAATATTCGCGTACGGAATGTAAGGGTGAGTTCACACGCGGCCGCGAGGCGTGCGCCGGGCTGCAGGATGCGTGCGCGCGACTGCACCACTGCCGCGATGCGTGTGCAGTGAGTAGGTGGGTAGGACGTAGGTGCAGCGTGCACTATCAATCAAACAAGAACTGCACGGGGGCGGCTCGTCCTGGGCGCCGCGCCGTTCGTTTCGCAGCTTTTAGCGGGTGGCGCGACGTAGGTACCTTATCATTTATGGTGTCCTAGTACCTGCGATCTCATATAATAGAATATAATAGGTTTGACTAGCTGACCCGGCAAACTTTGTTTTGTCATGCACATTATTTCTGACTCAATTATCACACTCCTAAGAGCGTGATAATTGTTTATTCCTATTTTTTTTCAAGGCTTATCGAAGTTGGTCAAGTTGTTTCGGAGTTTTGTTGCAAACGCTGTGACATGACTATTTAACCGATTTGAAAAAAGGAGGAGGTTCTCAATTCGTCGGAAGCTTTTTACTATTTAATATTAGAAGATTAGCTTCTTGGATTTGACCTGTGGATTTGACAGAGGTAGATTGATGGTTGAGGTAATATAAATTATAAACCATCATCATATTTCCATCGAGAAAAAAACTAATAAATAGAAGAAAGATCTCTACGGTAGAGCTAAATAAACAAAAATTAACAACAACGTGTTACATTAACTTACAGTTAACCCTAGTATAAAGACAAATGAAAATTAAAGAACACGATAATTTCCAATGTGGTACAGATGGATAAGCGAGATGGACAGACGAAAGGAAAACTTTTTTTTTATTATTTAATGTTACAATAAAACTTATTATTAGCTTATTCTAATTACTATACAAATCTTGCCCGCGTGGAATGGTGCCAAGAATACTGGCTGCATTTCCGCGTTGAACAGCTAGGCTGATACGTTGCGCAAAAAATGAGTCAGCCCTTCTGTCACCAGTTGAGGCTATTAACCGCGGGGAAAGCTCTCGAAGGAATTTTTTGGCACAAAGGTGAAATGAGATCAATAGTTCAAAAATATTCTTTACCTATTTTCCATTATTTTTATTGCTTTTCTATTTAACGTCGTCGGTCTATATTCGAGGAAAAAGGCGGACTGATTCTAAATAAAAAATTGAAGCACTTTAATGGAGCTGGTGTATGTGTGTGTGTAGTGGCTGAATGATTAAACAATATTATTTATAAAGATATGAAAAATTTCCCATTCGTCGTCGTCATTTCTCCTATATTTTTAACTAGCTGTTGCTCGCGGGTTCACCTACGCGAATTCAGGTTATCACTAATCCGTGCTATGAGTCCTTGGAACGTGGTAGGAAGGGCATGGTATTTTCGGATCAACTGCATTAACCCATGGTGTAATCTATCCCTATACTAAATATCAGTCAAATAGGGTATTTGACTCCAATTTTTTTTATTACTTTATTATAAAGTAGAATTAAAATAATGACGTGCACTGAAAGAACTAATTAAATCGATCAAATAACAAAAAAGTTATAAGCATTTAAAGATTTGTGATTAGACAGAGATAGCAACATGAAATTGTGACGTCACAAAGTACCAATGCCATAGTAGCTTCGTGCGGCTTCATACAAATTTTCGTTTTGCGAGAAAGGGATAGAAGATCCCCCAACTCCAAAGTTTAAACGCCTGTAACTTTGTAAATCTTCGTTGGATTTTAATATTTCTTTCACTGCACGTTATTATTTTTATCCTAGTTTATAATAAAGTAATATTTTTTATCAAATTCAAAAGTAGTGTAAGACCCCATTGGTCCAGTACTGGTTGTTAAATGCCTTTTGTACGCAATATTTTGATGCATGGGAGCAACGTGTGCTTTCAAACTCGTATATACCCGCGAGCAGACATCTTACTACCAGTGAGAATCGGTTCGTCTATTTTTCCTGGTCTTAGACTTGGTTCATTAAATTTAATACGAGTCGATATTTACGACTTTCATAATTTACGCCGTTAAGACTATTTGCGTAAATAGAGTTAATAAAAAAACTCTTACATTTTATATTTTTTCTATACCAATAAGTTTCAATAAGGCTTACTGTTACATTCTGTCTATTTTTTTTTTACGCATACAAGTTAGTACTTGACTGCGATCTCACCTGATGGTAAGTGACGATGCAGTCGAAGATGTTAGCGTACTTACTTGGAAGGGTTAAGCTAAGTCACCCCAACGGTTTCTACACAGCATCTTACCGGAACGCTAAATCGCTTGGCGGTACGTCTTTGCTGGTAGGGTGGTAACTAGCCACGGCCAAAGCCTCCCACCAGACCAAATCTAAACTCCACTATACTCGTATCTTTTACCTATATTCATCTTCTATGCCGCTCTAAACTGTTGTTTAAATTCGAATTATTTACGTATGAAAAATAATTTGATTTGAATGATTTTAATAATCAAACAAGAAATTTATTTTATGATACACCACAGTCAGATTCAGAGCATATAATATGCATTTGAATTGCAATGTCATTACTGATAAGAAAACTCAGGATATGGGCATCCGAAAGATTTACGTAAACCTTTTTCATACTATCAAACAGTAGCGCCATCTGTCAAAACTATATAGGTTGCTGCTGAGTGAACTACAGCGTGGCCGTACGGTTGGTGGCAAAACAAGCATTTTTGGCACCGATAAACTGGCGTCATTTTTTCGCGCCGACCGCCCAGTCCAGGGTACATTACGTCTATTAATGTCATACGTTATGTACACTGCACGGTGTTCAATTTCCTATAATATTAAATCCAAAGCACATAAATATTACACATAAAATAAAAACTTTGAAGAAGATTTTTCTTAAAGTCACAAAGTTTTTCCTTGCTTGTAGACAGCAAATAACAAAAAGTTTATTAGATAGGTAAGAAGATGTTATAAGTAAGACCGGAGATTGATCAGGCGCAGGACCGTCAGCTTACCGTGTTCTATGAGGCACGGGGTTGAAAAACCAATTCCTAAACTCCGGACTGGTATTAAGACTTTACTAATAGAAAAACCTAATATTATTGACCCGACCCGGACCGTGAATCGATCCTCGTGATATGCCTTAGAATATGCTCACCACTAGATCAACTAGATCAATTTAAAGAAATTACTCAATGAATGAAGTGGAGGGCCAGTTTGTGAGTCCAACAAAACAGTATCTCACAGGTTTAAAAGTAGTAAGCGGTGATGAAAGTGGTAGCAAGTACTCAATACGACATTACAAAGTAGATTTAAAGGTATTATACGCCTACAGGAAAACGTGGTCGAAGATCAAAGCTTTTGTCCATTGATAAACAAAGCCCAGCCATTAAAAGCGCGCGTCGTATCAACGCGATCGGTTTCCAAGTGCTATTTAATTAGAGTAGAAATAAAATGTGCGCCCGCGCAGAATGCGGTGCGGTATAAATAAACTGTGACAATGGGCGAGCGTTCTGAACCAAACCGTCTCGCTAAACTGATTTAGTCTAGCTTTGGCACGTTGGTTTTACCGCAAATGCATTTAGGTATGTAGCGATAAGCTTGTTTGTAATAATTGAAAAGGCATTAAAGAAATTAGTGAGAATGGCGAGAATTAATTTATCAGGCTACCTTTTCTAAAGTATACACAATAAGTATTATAATAAAATCTAAGGTATCTTCAGAATAGCTAAACCGTTTTTGATGAAACCAGAGTTGGTGCCCGGTTCGATATTTTCAAAAGTTTTAACCTCCACGTTATCATTCTGCACCTCTTCTAATTTTAAGCTAACGAACGCCCGCGGCTACACCCACGAGAATTACGTTTTTGCTCCAATCCCGGGGAAGAATATTTTTTTCTAATAAAAGTAGCATATATGTTTTAATTCAGAGGGCTTAGTACCGGTTTTTGTACGAATCTCGAGTCGACTCGCATCGCACAATCGAATGGAATTCCTCCATACATTTACAGCCAGCGCCATCTATGGACAGTCGCTGACATTTTTTTTTTATTGATAGGCTTGCGCTAGACCACAATCATGATCGATGGGCAGAAATGATGAGGTTTAGGATGGAGCGCGCTTGTCTAGAAAATGCCTATTCACTCTTCTCTTGAAGGCACCCAGATTGTACTTGGCTGGGAACACGGAAGCTGGAAGGGTATTCCACACCTTGACGGATGATATATGGAGGAGCTCGATTCGTTCGTGCGATGCGAGTCGACTCGAAATTCGTACAAAAACCTGCACTAACCCCTCCCCTCAGAGTATATTCTATCTCTATTACAAATTTCATTCAAATCGGTGCAGTAGTTTCGGCGTAACAAACATACACCCTTACACATAAACTTTCGCTGTTGTACCTACTATTAGTGTAATTCACATTCCTTATATACCAACGAAAATGATAAAAAAGTTATGTTACTCGTAATTTAATACGTCTTGATTACATGACAAATTGTGTAACAGAGGAAAATATTTTATTTTTCCCTGTAACCCTCGAGGCGTTGCCAGATTTCCAAGTCTCAGAGGAAATAACGCAAATTATATTAACACCAGGATCTAGTACAAGATACTATAATGCTAGGATAACGTTATACGTTTTCGGTTACTCCCCGCATATTGCGAAAACGAATTGAGAGTCGAAGGGATTTTTGGAATTTAATTTTAAGCGGACATCTTCAACTGATTGAGCTGAAATTTTGTAGACACATTTAGTTTAGATAATAGTTGTATGTTTAGCTACGTGACGTCTACAGATAACTCAAACGCAAGCGATCTGAGGTGACGTCATTCTAAATTCAACATGGCTGACACCCAAGATTTATAGTTATCCTGCAATATGGCAATCAAATGCAAGGGTTTTCTGAGAAGAATGCTGACACATGTAAAATGCCGTATAAAAGCTATTTTTGGATGATAACTTATCTATCCAACAACTTGAACTAACTCTCCTGTATTTGTTAGTTGTCTCCTCAATTGTATTCAGTGAAGGAACATGTTTTGTTATTTCACACATATTATCTGTTCATTGCTTCAGACCACTGCCTCTTTTCAGGAGATCGGGGACGCAATACCCGAACACCTCTCTGACTTTTAATTCTTACGTGCGTTTTGAGAAACAAACATTTGCTCAACGGTGGGAAGAAACATCCCTGAGGATGCCTGTTGGCTGAGGGTTCATATAATGTTTTTAAAGATGTGTGAACCCTGCAACCCGCACTAGGCCAGCGTGGTGCGCTATAGCTATTTTGACAGGAGGTCTCCTGCTCCTCGTGCCCAGCAATGGGACGCAAAAAGGGAGTTGAAATTGAGAAACTAAACCTAAATAAATAAGTAAGTATGTGTAAGTTTCTTTTACTAAATTAATTATTTCACACTGTGTATAATCTGTGTATCTAGTGTGTACTCCTTCATAACTACTCAACCGATTTGGATGAAATTTCGAAGTTTACTTACTTTAGTAAGGTTAAAGTATCATTTATTTATATAAAACACGAAAATACAGATGTGAAAGTAAGATAGATTATACTGGATTAATACATACACTCCTTTTTATCCTGGAAAAAATCATAGTTCCCGTGGAATTTGTACTTAAAAACAGAAATTTTCAAGTATAGCGGGCATAGTAGATACTGTAAATATGTATATTGTTTTCGAAAACCGACATTTTTGTCGCTTTGGAATATTTGCCATGCTAGGGTAGGCATCTGTTACCCGAGTTAAACCGACATGCCGGCAATGTGGCGTGCCCTATGTTCCTCCCAGGAGTCGGCAACGACCAAACTGCCAATAGCAGCAATGGAACTTGCTAGCAGCCAGACGGGACCTACCGGCAGTGGCAACGGGACCTGCGCGCAGCTGCAACGGGACCTGCCGGCAGCTGCAACGGGACCTACCGGCAGCGGCAACGGGACCTGCCGGCAGCTGCAACGGGAGCTGCCGACGGCAACGATGAGATCTACAGGCAGCACTGGCGGGCCCTGTTGCCAACAGCGATGGGACCTACCGCTCTGGTGGCGAGTTAAGTAGCATGGCGAAAGGGCGGTGAATACACAAGTGAATGTCGACCTCAAACGTGATCCTGGTTTTAGAGGGATGCACCCACATAACCCCTCCGTTTCCCCTGATTAGTCAGGTATATCCTGTCCATAAAAAGGGGTACTAATGCGAAACGCATATTTTTTTCCACTCTCGTTTATAAGTGTAATTGCGATTGTATCTGAGTTATTGGTCGATAAGTAACAACCCGTCCGGGAATTTATTGTGATGTTGTCCAATATATATATATTTCATGCATTCGTGTAATCTGTAATTGATAGTGTTTTAGTACCTAAGAGTACTTCAGTTAGAGAGGTCTGTATTCTGTAATTGCTTTTACATATCTTTAAGAGTCAACTGACCCACGGTGTCTCCAATACAAACGTAATACCAAAATCATTTGTATTTCGTGCAATTTTCGATCATGTTGTGGTGTTATTCGGGTTCATATAGTAATAATCTATGCTCCTGGCCATATTTGGTTCCGAAATACAGTTGTTAAACGAAATTGTAAACGAATTTAATTTTGCTTATTTTTATGTCAACGAGGACATGTTTACTGCTTATTTGTTTTGTAATAAAAACAACACTATCTCACGTCGCATTAGTTCAGGAGCACAGTTTTTATTGTCCAGCTAAAACCAAATATGACCAGGAGCATAGATTATTACTATATATGAATCCGAATGACACCACAACATGATCGAAATATACACGAATTACAAATGATTAAGTATTTTGCATTAATGGAGACATCGTAGTTCACAGGCCTCTTAAGTGACATCGCTAATTTTATATGCATTAGGAGTGGGTGTGTACAAGAAGTAAATGCCTGGTTTCAATTTTTTTAACTAGCTATAGTTTGCGATTTTTTTTGATTGAATAGGGCTAGTTATAGGGGCTGGGAAAGTTATACCTAGGATAGCTACCTATATAGAGACAGACATAGCTCGAGAGTCGAGAGATACTTAGCAGTTCATTTTTGCATTTTTAGGTACATCAAAAAAGAAACTACCTACATGTATATAATAGGTACGACGTTAAGTAAAAATACCAAAATGCTCTCGGGGCGTAGTTCTTATCCTTAAAATTAGGAAAATTCTCTATATTACTTTCAATAATATAAAATTGCACGTAGTATTACAGAGTAATGAGCTTGCGTACATCTATGAAAAATATTGATTTGATAATATTGCAAAATCTATCAAGTTAAAAAGGTCGTAGAACAAAAGTAGTTTGTTTGTATGATAGCAACTATGGACCATGAGCATTTTGAAAAATTTTATACATAATATCAACCTGTTTAATAAATACTTTTTGCGCTCATACTAACTGCCGACATTATTCATTTTAACACCAGCTTTTATAAAAATCGATCTCAAATTCATCATTCCGATACATTGTAATAACAAGGCGAGCCCTCGCAAGTAACTCGGTAAGCGATCAGTTATCTGATTACCCTTTAAATTGACTCCCATCAGTCAAAGGGCTAATAAACGGTAGAAGGAGAGCGCACCTCCTACTTAACTCAAATTTCATTACCCGAAGTCACTTTGCCTCTTCAGGGAACCGATTAATTTATTATTTCATGCCAACCTTTTCGCGCATCCAATTTAAAATTTGACATCTTAAACAGTCTTAAATTACATGTGGAATTATTTCATTAGTGCCAAAGCGCCTGCGGCCTAGCGCCGATGTAGCAAACGCCCAGGAGTTTCAATATCATCTCAGATCGGACTTGGGACAGTGAAGATTTCGCATGGCAGGACTAGTTAGCCCTACACCTAGTACGCTCTTCAAATTTTCACTGCACTCAGACCTGCAATATCTCTTACAAATGGTAATAAAATATTTATTAATTAAATAAAATAAAAAAAAACTCCAATAATTAAATTAAAATCGTTTTATGCTTCATCAAAAAAACCATCTGTTCCTGGGCAAAAAGTGTCTCTCAGATTAGCAGCATTGCTGTAAGACGATGGACAACCTTTGGGCCAGGAAGTCACGGGGTTAGTACAGATTTTTGGACGAATTTCGAGTCGACTCGCATCGCACAAACGAAAGGATAATAATAAGTATGCAGATAGGTACCAGGTGTCACAGAGTTTAATTTTATGTGCCTCAAATCCTCTCTGCTGTACTTTTTAAACTCCTTGATGAAACCCGAATTTTTCGGTACAGAAAGTCGTAATCAACACGTCATTGCGACCACGCCCTAAACTCTTCGCGTTAATAGCCAGATATCCCGATATCGGCTCTTCTGGAAGCGCTACCAGCTTTGAACTTTCATATTTTAAACAAATAAATACGCGAAAATGCTCTTTAATGAAGAACAGATTAAGGTCTACGACAAAATAATGAGTTATTTTTGTAAAGTGGTACTTCTACAAATTCGTATTTATATAAGTGATGTCGGTAACTTTTGTTTGTTTACTTAAGTTTAGGTATCTGCTACGGCAAAAAAAGTTTCGTTGGTGGGTGGCTTCGGTTGCGGCCAACGACTGACCTATTACCAATCGTCATACACTGCGATGCTCATCGCAAATGTCAATCATTGCACTTTTGTATCCTTAAACTAAGACCAGATCCCTAATTTTAACAGAAACGTTACCATTTTTGGCATGTTGGTCCAGGTTGGTTTTCATACAGCCATTTCATGACCACTATTTAAAACAGTGATCAGTGACAGAAGTTGCTGTCTCTGCACGAACTAATTGTTTACTTTCAAAAGAAAAATGTTTTTCATATTCGTCCCGAAATTTCGAAAACAGCATTTTTGATCTGGCAGACCAGGGTTAATCGTTAGACCCATAAGTATCGCTGATAGCAATTTGTGCTTGGAATTTCACGTCTACTGGCGAAATCCGCATCAAAATTGGTGCTTTCAGTCACGAGAATAACAACGAGAACAAGTTTACTACGATATGATGTGGTTTTGTGAACGGTTCGATGACAGAAGTCATCGAATATGCCTTCGATGACTTCTGTCATCGATACTCGTTAATGTTTTACACTCATACTGCGGTCCGTAATAAAATACGATTCAAAAATTCAAAATTCAAAATATCTTTATTTCACATAGGCCTAATATACAGGCTCTTGTAAAAGGTCCTTATGATATTTGTCACATTTGTATGGCGATAACTCCAAGTCGACTTAAAACTAAGTTTACGAGGGTTCCAACGCGCCCTGCACTGAGAAGAAGCCCACAACAAACTCAGCCGGGTTTTGTTTTCTGTTATCACCACTTCACAAAAGCTCTTAAAACTAATTGAGCTAGTATAATTACAGCAGTTCATTCATCCCTAACGATTTGATTCATGTAAGTAATCCTTAATACTATAGTAAGCTTTATTAATGAGCTTTCGTTTTACAGCGACTTTGAACTTTTTGAGGGATAAGTTTAATATTTCATTAGGGAGTTTGTTGTAAAAGCGTATCCCATTGAAATCATGAAGTAATCAATTCTAAGAATATGGTACCACATATAATACTTACCACAAAACCCATATTCCATACTATACCTACAATGGATTTTATACAAAACCTACATCCCTTCCATACTTCCCCTTTCCACCTTTCTTTATCATCACTTATCATCAGGTGTGATCGTAGTCAGGTAAATAAAAAATGCATTTATAGTGATTTTTATGTGAATGGTAACCGTAAAGCTTGTTGCTTTAGTTATAAAGATTGGTTTATCAATTTTATTATTTTATTTTATTATGAGCATATTATATTTTTTACTACGCCGATTTACGTAATACTTACTTGAAGGTAAAATTTAAAATGAATAAGGTAAAAAGGAATAAGATTATTTTTAATAGGAAGGATTCCCGTATATTGTTTTTGCTAAGTCCTCTGAAATAGCTCTATCGATTAATATTAAATTCTAAGGTAAAAAGGAATAAGATTATTTTAAATAGGAAGGATTCCCGTATCTCTTGTTTCTTACCAAAGTCCTCTGAAATAGCTCTATCGATTAATATTAAATTTTCTCTGTATGTTCCGTAAATCTTTTTAAATTAACATTCTGATTCTAAAGTGTTACCACACTCTAGAATCAGAATGAATCTATTATTTCATTCAATTAACAGTTTGTTTTGGCTTTGATGGTTATGTTATTTGTGTACTTTTATTTTATTCCTATTTAAATATATTTTGCGTTCCTGATAACCTCATTCACTCTTAAATAGGTCTTAAAAAATGTATAGTTGAGTAACGAACGCACCTTATGATTGCAGTTTAATCACAACCTGTGTACACAGAGCATCAACTACGTGAACAAATATATTGGACACATTAAAACTTAATCGCTGGAAATGTACACCGTATTAACTATAATTATTATTAGCGTATCGTGCAAAGACTTGTTCATAAGGTTCGTTGCTATTTAAATTACTAAATAGTGGAAAATTCGACCCAAAATGCGACCATATTGACTTTCTGCACTTCTTCTCCTAATTTCAAACTCAATTGTAGAAAGACTGCTAAATAAAGGAATTGGCTAGACCAATTTTCGAGCTAATTTGGAGTTGATAAAATCCTTAAGATTCGGTCAACTTATCACGTGAGACTGGAAAAAATTTGTATCAAACCTAAGATTTAGATTAGCAAGAAAACTTGAAGAAGTTGACTTCTGCAAGTTTTCTTGCTAATGTTCCTCCTTTGTTTAGTAGCTTGCGTGACTGTTTACAGTGCTTTCATATGTCAACTTCTACGAATTTTCTTGCTAATCTAAACCTCGCTAAGACATCACTCTCATCATCTGTTTCTTTTGTTGTATCTATGGTAATAACCATGTTTTTAAGCAAATAAAAACTTTCTACTAACTTCCTTACACTAAATTACTCGTATTTACCACAGTTCCACAAAGTGCGCCAGTTTGTCGTATTATAAACTGATCAGATTAGTACGATAAGGATAACCTCTACTAGAAGTTGGAACTCAATTTATAAGTTGACAAGCGTTGCGTCTTATTTTAATATCAGAATGGCTTAATTCTTTGCCTGTCGTGTTCGGCTTATAATATCCTTATTTATCGGCGTATTTATGGCCGTTTAAACTATAATCATGCTTGACGCTACATCACTATTGAAAACAGAGATATTCGAACGTTAGGCTATATACAAATAGGACAAAGCAGAGATTTTATTACAGTTTCACAATGATGAAGTGGCAATGGGGCACATACTTTGGTTGCTTTGGGGACCCAAGGTGCTGGTATGGCTTCCACTCATCGGTGTTTATCGTATGGCATTCATCGGAATGCGGTGTTGACAGATCCCTCACTGGTGGGATGTAAGTTGCAGGGGTCGCTGACTTCAGGTGACACAAAAATCATGGTACCTATTTAGCGGTCAGTTCAGGAGGCCTATGTCCATCAGTGGACGTCCGACAACCACGACGATGGTTATTTAATTCAGGATAGGCAAAACAGGCTACAATTTTGTTATTATTTGGACTTTTTTATGTCTAGGTACTGCCGTGCTATTCTGCAAAACAGCGACGAGCGTACATCTATGCATCTATGAATTTGTCAGTTGTAATAGAGTACAATTTTGCACGCCATATTCGGGTTGGCAGCTGTCTGGCAGCTATTTCATTTTGTAGAATAGCACAGCTGATGCCTGAAAAATACATCGTCAACTTAATAAGTGGGCGCTCTAAATGCCTAATTTTACTCGTGTACTCGATATAAATTGTTTATTTTGATCCTGCGATCATGCACTTTCAGTGACAACGCACTGAAGTTATAATTTTCAATAAGATAACCGCTAAGTAACTTAACTTGTTGGCACGATGATGTGTAAGCATCATAGTTTCATGTCTTTTTAGTTTTTGCGACGAGTACATCTTTGGATTTTGTGACATAAGTTTGCGGCACTGATCATTGATGACTAGGAAACTTAATCCACGCGTCATATTAAGAAAAATCTAGTATAATATAGAAAAAGATTTAAATGGTCACTTATAAATCTTATGTTTTTAAGAAAAAAAATAAGGAAATTATTTATCAGATAAACCGCTCTACATATCATTTTAGGTATATCTCTTCGACAAAAAAGAGCAAACCTTCGGCAAGTAATAAGGGCAAGACAGGTTTAAAAGTTTTCATATAATCATTTGTTATTAAAATAGCTCTATTTGTCGTGTTTCGCACTAGATATAGGTACAAATGGAATATTCAGAGCAGATGCGCTGAATGAATAGGATAGCTAAATTCTGGAATAAATATTTCTAATACAACAATAGCCAATAGCTACAACGCTAATGGCATCTTTTCATACTAATTAATGAATTAAAAAAACCCTCCCGACCTCCACAATTCGCCATATTGTTTTTGCGGTGGTGGCCATATTGGGTTTGAAATTTGTCACAATTTTTAGTATTTTCTCCGAGTTAAGCAAATCTGTTTATATGATATGTGTATTTAAAAGGAGTTGTAAAAATGCATAACATAATTTTGGAAAACAGCTGATACTCTGAAAAAAAACTTCATCGAAATCGGGCCATCCGTTTGAGAACTACGATGCCACAGATAGATATCGACGATTATAACAACCCTGTTCTTCCGTTGGAGGTAAATAAAAGCCTCTTCCTCTGTTTCGCCACGTGCTAGAAAGTGTGACTGGGATAGCAACAGGCGGTCTATTTCCCCCATTATATTGCCCCACCGGCAGCAACTACTACAGGTATAACGCTGCTCACTTCATCGCTTACTTCCATTTTAAACTGGGCTTAATGTAAACGTGGTATTACAGTATTACAGGACACGACTTCAACGTGTGTGGCATTGGTTAATAGTTAGGATAATCCCTCACAATGTAAGCTATGCTATAACGTTTCCTTATTAGCAACTGGTGGTGAACAAAATTAATGTTCAGAGTACAAACAACGCGCCGGCTCGCAAATGGCTCGTAAAATTTAATGACATCCCACCAATCGATACTCCGCGTAAGAAACGCAATTTTTGCGATCCCCTCGATCGCGGCTTTATGTTTAAGGGCAAATCTTACTAGCACGACTTTTTTCTCAGTTATATTCGCCGTTATACTAGTTATTACAATAGGTGATATCTGTAGACTGTGTCATGGTTATAATTTTTATACAAGCAGAGATTTTTCGTACCTCATTTGGATTATGCTTTTTGTGTGATGCTTATGTTTTTAATAGTCTATGCAGAGGCACAGCAGAGATACTTCATAAATTTTTTCAAGCGTGTGCGAATTAGTAGGAATTTAAAACGCGTCGAGTATTTTAAATTCCACTTATAATTCCACACCATGAAAATGTGTTTTATATCTAAACTAGTAGGGCGCGTGGGGGCGCGGGCCACATGCGGCCCGCGTGCTGTCTTCCCGCCCATAAAAATCCCTTCGAAATTCGCCATACATTTTCTATGGTAAAAAAAATTTCGCCATTTTGGACTTTTTTTTCTATTCATCGCGTAGACCTTCGGGTCCTGATTAACTCTTGTCAAGAAACCGGTTTTCCATCTTTTATACTTTCCGAGATAGAACAACACGAAATTTGTATGGCGGCCATCTTAAATCCGCCATTTTGAATTTTTTTTCAGCTAACTGCCAATTGGATGACGTTTCGAGTTACATTTGGTCGAGCACCCCCCACCTATCTTCGATACCCTGGCTATGCTCTTCACCCGTCTCCGAAATCCTCAATCATCAGCTCTCTCCATATTTTTCTCTAGTAACTTTACGAAAAACCGCATCACAACCTTGCATAATTACCAACTGTTAGTCTCTTCAAAATTCCCCATACATATTCTATCGAAAAAAAAATGTCCGCCATATTGGATTTTTTTTCTAGCCATTCAATAGACCTTCTTGCCCTGATCACTTCTTGTCGAGAAACCATTCTTCCATCTTTTATACTTTCCGAGATATCGGCGAAATTCAAATCGCGGCCATTTTGAATCCGCCATTTTGAATTTTTTTTCAGCTCACTGCCAATTGCCTGACATTTCAAATGACATTTGGTCGAGCACCCCCCACCTATCTTCAATACCCTGGCCGTGCTCTTCCTCCGTCTTCGATATCCTCAATCATCAGCTCTCTCCATATTTTTGTTCTTAATGAATTTTTCCCCTCTATACAAAAAGATCAGTAAAAAAAATTTTTTTCATACAAAATTGTTCAGGAGAGGTGATCAATGAGTCAGTGAATCAGCACGAGCAGCTATATATATATACTAGTAGGTCGCGTGAGGGCGCGGGCCACATGTGGCCCGCGTGCTGTCTTCCCGCCTATAAACAATCCCTTCAAAATTCCCCATACATTTTCTATGGAAACAAAATTCCGCCATATTGGATTTTTTTTCTATTAATCACGTAGACCTTTGAGTCCTGATTAACTCTTGTCAAGAAACCGTTCTTCCATCTTTTATACTTTTCGAGATGGACATCGATGAAGTTTGTATGGCGGCCATCTTGAATCCGCCATTTTGAAATTTTTTTCGGCTCACTGCCAATTGCATGACGTTTCGAATGACATTTGGTCGAGTACCCCCCACCTATCTACGATACCCTTCCCGTGCTCTTCACCCGTCTCCGAAATCCTCAATCATCAGCTCTCTCCGTATTTTTCCTCCTCATGAATTTTTCCCCTCTATACAACTTCGTCCTTCAAAAAAAATTTTTTCATACAAAATTGTTCAGGAGAGGTGATCAATGAGTCAGTCAGTGGCCAATCAGCACGAGTAGCTATATATATATTAACTAGTAGGGCGCGTGGGAGCGCGGGCCACATGTGGCCCGCGGGCTGTCTTCTCACCTATAAAAGAATCGCCGTCATCTCCATCGCCATTGGAATCCGATTGGCAATGGGCTAAAAGAATTACCTCGGAGCACGGTCATGGATTTAAAGATAGTTCAGGGCTGTTTGAATAAAAAATACACTGAACCTCATGATGAGGTTCAGTGTATTTTTTATTCAAACAGCCCTTACCTATCTTTAAATCCATGACCGTGCTCCTCAATCATCATCTAAATCGTAGAACATCATCTCTTCTCATACTTTTCATAGTTTTTCATAGGCCTTGTTTATTGTAGCATTCACATTTTCCATGGAAAAATAAATTCAACCACATTGATTTTTTTTTCATTCATCCCGTAGACCTTGAGATTCTAATTACGTCTTGCAAAGAAATCACTCTCTTATCTTTTATACTTTCCGAGGTAGAACAACACGAAATTTGTGTGGCGGCCATCTTGATTTTTTTTACAGCTAACTGCCAATTGGATTACGTTTCGAGTTACATTTGGTCGAGCACCCCCCACCTATCTTCGATACCCTGGCTATGCTCTTCACCCGTCTCCGAAATCCTCAATCATCAGCTCTCTCCATATTTTTCTCTAGTAACTCTCCGAAAAACCGCATCACAACCTTGCATAATTACCAACTGTTAGTCACTTCAACATTCCCCATACATTTTCTATGGAAAAATAAATTCCGCCATTTTGAATTTTTTTTTCTATCCATCAAATAGACCTTCGGATCCTGATCACTTCTTGTCGAGAAACCATTCTTCCATCTTTTATACTTTCCGAGATATTGACGAAATTCAAATGGCCGCCATTTTGAATCCGCCATTTTGAATTTTTTTTCACCTATCTGCCAATTGGATGACATTTCAAATGACATTTGGTCGAGCACCCCCCACCTATCTTCAATACCCTTGGCTGTGCTCTTGACCCGTCTTCGAAATCCTCACTCATCAGCTCTCTCCGTATTTTTCTTCAAATTGAATTTTTTTCTTCTATAAAACACCATCCGTGAAAAAAAAAATTTTCATACAAAATTGTTCAGGAGAGGTGATAATCAGTCAGTCAGTGAATCAGCACAAGCAGCTATATATATATTAATACTAGTAGGGCGCGTGGGTGCGCGGGCCACATGTGGCCCGCGGGCTGTCTTCCCTCCTATTGCCTACCAACTCTTAGTCACTTCAAAATTCGCCATACATTGTCTATGAAAAAAAATTTTTCCGCCATTTTGGATTTTTTTTCTAGCCATCAAATACACCTTTTTGTCCTGATCAACCCTTGTCAAGGAACCGTTCTTCCATCTTTTATACTTTCCGAGATATCAAGGAAATTCGAAAGGCGGCCATTTTGAATCCGCCATTTTGAATTTTTTTTCAGCTCACTGCCAATTGCATGACGTTTCGAGTGACATATGGTCGAGCACCCCCCACCTATCTTCAATACTCTCCCCGTGCTCTTCACCCGTCTTCGAAATCCTCAATCATCAGCTCTCTCCGTATTTTTCCTCCGAATCATTTTTTTCCTTTTATACGAAATGGTCATTGAAAAAATTTTTTTTCATACAAAATTGTTCAGGAGAGGTGATCAATGAGTCAGTCAGTCAGTCAGTGGCCAATCAGCACGAGTAGCTATATATATAGTAACTAGTAAGGCGCGTGGGTGCGCGGGCCACATGTGGCCCGCGGGCTGTCTTCCCCCTATTGCCTACCAACTTTTAGTCACTTAAAAATTCGCCATACATTTTCTATGGAAAAATAAATTCCGCAATTTTGAATTTTTTTTCTATCCATCAAAAAGACCTTCGTGTCCTGATCACTTCTTGTGAAGAAACTATTCTTCCATCTTTAATACTCTTCGAGATGGACACCGATGAAGTTTGTATGGCGGCCATCTTGAATCCGCCATTTTGAAATTTTTTTCGGCTCACTGCCAATTGCTTGACGTTTCGAATGACATTTGGTCGAGCACCCCCCACCTATCTACGATACCCTTCCCGTGCTCTTCACCCGTCTCCGAAATCCTCAATCATCAGCTCTCTCCGTATTTTTCCTCCTCATAAATTTTTCCCCTCTATACAACTTCGTCCTTCAAAAAAAATTTTTTCATACAAAATTGTTCAGGAGAGGTGATCAATGAGTCAGTCAGTGGCCAATCAGCACGAGTAGCTATATATATATTAACTAGTAGGGCGCGTGAGTGCGCGGGCCACATGTGGCCCGCGTGCCGCCCATAGAAAATCTCTTCAAAATTCGACATAAATTTTCTATGGAAAAATAAATTCCGCCATTTTGATTTTTTTTTCAATCCATCGAATAGACTTTCAGGTCCTGATCATTTCTTTCCACGAAACCACTCTTCCAACTTTTATACTTTTCGAGATGAACGCCGATGAAGTTTGTATGGCGGCCATCTTTTTTCCGCCATTTTGAAAAATTTTTCAGCTCACTGCCAATTGGATGACATTTCGAGTGACATTTGGTCGAGCACCCCCCACCCATCTCCGATACCCTGCCCGTGCTCTTCACCCGTCTCCGAAATCCTCAATCATCAGCTCTCTCCGTATTTTTCCTCCGAATGAATTTTTCCCTTCTATACGAAACGGTATTTGAAAAAAAAATTTTTCATACAAAATTGTTCAGGAGAGGTGATCAATCAGTGAGTCAGTGAATCAGCACGAGTAGCTATATATATAGTAATAGTAATATATAAAAGAAGAAACTGACTGACTGACTGACTGACTGACATATCAACGCACAGCCCAAACCGCTGGGTCTAGAGACTCCAAATTTGGCACACATGTTCCTTGTGGGGTCTAGGGGTGCACTAAGAAAGGATTTTTAAAAATTCACCCTCTAAGGGGGTGAAACGGGGGTCCAAAGTTTGGATTTTATCAAGTTAAAATACGTCTTCACGCCGCAACTACTGAACAGATTGGGCTAAAATTTGGAACGGAGGTAGATTGTATCTTGGAGTAGGACATAGACTACTTTTCATCCCGAAAAAATTCATGGTTCCCGTGGGATTAGTTTAAAACCGAAATTCACGCGGAAAAAAAATCTCACGCCGCAAGTACACAACCGATTTGGATGAAATTTGGAATGGAGATAGATTATATCCTGGATTAATAAATAGGGTACTTTTCATCCCGGAAAAATCCATGGTTTTCGCGGGAAACCTGAAACATTGATGTTCACACGCGAAAAATACTACTTCACGCCGTAATTACTGAATTGATATGGCTGAAATTATGAATAAAGATAGATTACATCTTGAATTAATACGAAGGCTACTTTTCATCCCGAAAAAAAATCATGGTTCCCGTGGGATTAGTAAAAAACCGAAATTCACGCGGAAAAAAAATCTTCATGCCGCAAGTGCTCAACCGATTTGGCTGGAATTTGGAATGGAGGGAGATTATATCCTGGGTTAATAAATAGGCTACTTTTTATCCCGGAAAAATCCATGGTTTTTGCAGGAAAAAAGAAAAACAGATATTCATACGCGAAAAATACTACTTCACGCCGTAATTACTGAACTGATATGGCTGAAATTCGGAATAAAGATAGATTAAATCCTAGATTAATATAAATTTCATCCCGGAAAAATCCATGGTTTCCGCGGGAAACCTCAAAAATTGATGTTCACACGCGAAAAATACTACTTTACGCTGTAATTACTGAACTGATATGACTGAAATTCGGAAAAAGATTATCCCGGATTATTACAAAGCCATTTTCCATGGTTTCTATGATAATAGTGAAAAACAGAAATCCACGCGTGAAAAATATTCCTTCATGCCGTAGTTACTGACCCGATTTGGCTGAAATTTGGAATCGAGATAGATTATATCCTGGATTAATACAAAAGCTACTTTTCATCCCGGAAAAATCTATGGTGTCCGCGGGAAAACTGAAAAACTGATATTCACGCTGTAAAAATACTAATTCACGCTGTAATTACTGAACTGATATGACTGAAATTCGGATAAAGATTATCCTGGATTAATAGGTAGGCTACTTTTCATCTCGGAAAATTTCATGACTTCAATGAGTATGATCATAGTGAAAAACAGAAATCCACGCGGGAAAAATATTCGTTCACGCCGCAACTACTGAACCGATTTAGCTCAAATTTGGAATGGAGATAAATTATATCCTGGATTAACACATAAGCTACATTTTATCCCGAAAAAAATCACGGTTCTCGTGGGATAAGTTAAAAACCGAAATTCACGCGCAAAAAATTATTCACGTCGCAGCTACTAAATCGATTTGGCTGAAATTTGAAAAAGAGAGAGAGTTTATATCCTGAATTAATGCCTAGGCTACTTTTTATCCTGGAAAAAATCATGGTTTCTATGATAGAAGTGAAAAACAGATATCTACGCGGGAAAAATATTCCTTCACGCTGAACTGATGTGGCTGAAATGCGGAATGAAGTTAGATTTTATCCTGGATTAATACATAGGCTACTTTTTATCCCAAAAAAAACCATGGTTTCCGCGGGAAAACTTAAAAATAGATATGCATGGAAGAAAAATACTACTTCACGCTGTAATTACTGAACGGATATGACTGAAATTCAAAAAGGGGATAGTTTTTAACCTGGATTAATACATAGGCAAATTTTTATCCCGGGAAAATCCATGGTTTTTAAGAAAATAGTTAAATAGCAGATATTCATGCGGGAGAAATACTCCATCGTGCCGTCACTTCTGAACCGATTGGGCTGGAATTTGGAAAGGAGTTAGATTATATCCTAGAATCAACTACTTTTTTCTCGGGAAAATCCATTGTTTTCGTGATAATAGGGAAAAACAGATATTCATGCGGGAGAAAATTTATTGCTTCACGCACAACTACTGAAAATTTTTGGTTTAAAGTTGAAATGAAGATAGATTTCATGTAAATTAACACAAAGGGTACTTTTTATTCCGGAAAATGGATGGTTCCCGTAGAATAGTCAAAACTAAAATTTACGCGTGCGAAGCCGCGGGTATCTGCTAGTATGTTATATTTTTCGTGTAGCATTTTCCTAATCCCACTCTCCTTTCGTATCCGAATGGGCGGCAATTGAAATCTACGGCAATGTAATTTCGGCTTTCAGTTCACTGACCTCATAATATTATTATATTACGTCTTGCAATAATATTTTAATTATTTTTTAATGTTGCACGACAAAGCAGCGCAAAAGATCTAAGTCGTAATAATATTTTTTTTTGGTATGAAATAAAGAAAAATAATTAAAAATATATGGCTTAGGCTCTATATTTGGTAGTTATCTCATTTTCAGAATAATTTGTCTGCAGTTGTGTGCAGTTGTATGGTTAGTGAAACTTGGTCTTAATTAAATTGTCCCGTAATTATTTTAAACGTTTTAACTTAATATTTAAGGCAAAATGGTGGATGTATATTATTTTTATCGATGTTGCAACTCGAATTATTAAATAATAACGCCTGAGTTGCGAAAGGTGTAAGATTCTTCCGTAATTTAGGTAATTAATATTACAACGGGGTTGAAATTTCCTATTAGTGATATTCTTTGACCTAGTAATAATCACTTAAGATATTATAGTAGTAGTTTAAAAAAATCTAAAAACTGAAATAACTTAAAAGTATTAATAAAAGTATTAAAGTTAAAAGTACGAGTATTAATTGCATTATTGCTATTGATTAAATAAGTTTAGAGATCTTGTAAACTTGAATTTGACTTAAAGATGAGGTTTCACTGTGATTTTGGATATTCTTTTGAGTTCAAAAACTTAAGGGATAGACTGCCTTTATTCCGAAAAATCCAGGGTTCCGAATGATTTGTGGCAAACCGAACTCTACGCTGCGAATCCACGCGCAAAACGTAGTATAAAAATATAAATGTCGTTCGTTTTATTGCAATGCCTTGTAATAGTAATGAGAATCGATTCTCCTATCAGAGTTCAATATCTCGGAGCGCCACAGTAGCGTGTACAGTGTACACTTATTACAGCTTGCGGTTAAGGCCGTATCGTAGGAGCTAAGCGAAAACTATATGCTATTGCTCGCCACTAACATGCACATGTGGATATGTTATCCTTCCTAGGATAACATGCAGAGATGGTTTGTAAAGCTTGTCATAGAGCAAACCTATTAGCGACTACCATATGATCGATAAAGACCGGGAGAATCTTTGGTAATTCTAATAGCGTAACGATCCAAACTATAGAAACTCTTTCCTCCGGCTTAACAGAACACTAACTACGGCAGACCGCAGAAGCTTTAATTACTACTTAAGCATAGGGTTAAAGTAACAAGTTTTGAAACTGATCCATATACCTTAGTCGATGACGAGCGGGAAGGGCGAGGGAAGATATCTAGACTTATAAACTTACGCCAATGGTTTGGAAAAAGCTATGATAGCCAATCTTCGATAGGAGACGGCACTCTAAGAAGAGGTATGTACTAAAGGCGGGTTGAACTTGATTAGCTGTCCAATTAGTTTAAATGGTAGTGGTCTAGTCTTTCTAAGCCGCTTGAAAAGAACGAATGAAGTTCATAGTACCTACTTATGGGAAAACACAGTGCGGAGTGCTAAATACAGGATTTCAGTATTTCACAGCATCAATAAGAAATGCAAAGATATACCAGCCAAACCCGATTTATATGAGTCGACATAAATCTATATAGGGTAGTTTATAGGGAATATATTCCTATCCGCTATACTATCGTCTATCCTATACGACTGTGGCCTTATTAAACTCGGTATGAAAGTAATGCAGAAACACCGCAGAAACCATTTTAGTTCAGATAAACACTGCTCCAATCATAGCATTGTCCTCAGGAACGCAATAATGGATAAAACTAAAGAATAAACATTGTTCGAGTTTTTTTAAGTAAAATCAGCCTTTAGCCAAGCTAAGGCTCGCGATGACAATTGCAGTGCATCCTAGGAGAATGCATTGCAATTTTATATTATACTGATGAGACATAAGTCTTATTAGGTACATCCAGTAAAAGGTGCTGCAATTGACAGCAAGAGTTCGCCTGTCTTACTTAAGAGTTCATACAAACATAGCTTCCCGTATTTTTGAAATACTCGTCTCAGTCTTTTCATTATGCTTAGGATGATTGGCTGGTATCGAAGCTTATTATCCTAAGAAGAAGAACCCAAGATTCTGGTCATGGTCCCAGAATGAGGAACCTCCTCACAATGCGTGTCATCTCTAGGACCAATGTATACGGCACTTTATCAACAGATGTTGGTCGAAGCTTTTCGCTATAAGACCGTTAACTGAAATGACTTTTGGAACAATATTATCGTCGAGTCTCCATTCTTCATGCCAGGAACCTCATGAACAAGGTCTATTGACATATATAATTTTTCCTTAAGAAAATAATAAGTGAAAATTATTCTGTAATGCTGTTGATTTTCTGTAAAGAAGTAAATATACAATGCTTTGGTGCTTCCGTGGTAGTCTAAACCGATTCCGAAAGAAAATTTCTGCCACCTGGAATTGGTTGGAAGATGATTATTCATAGAGAATTAAAATAAATAACGTAACATCGTCATCGTGATAGCATAGCAAAAAATTATAAAGGGCGTGCCTGACATGCCTCCAGTGATCTTATCGTGTCGAATTAAAAAGTCACCCAAATGACTGGTGGCCGGCTTAAGAGCTGCCACCCGCGGCTCGTTGCATTATGCATTGGTTATTAAGATTGTCGCACATCGCTTGTGTCATTGGTACCAAGGCACATGCAGCTGAAAGAGCTTAAATGCAGTTGTTAAACTCTACAACGGAATACATATTAGTAACTTACGGTACAGGAGGCTCACTCCGCAAGATGATTTAAAGAAATAGCAACCGGCTGACACAAAAAGTGTAATTCAGTTCGCAATAGCGCCTGGCCACGCCTCCAGAAAGAACTCGCAACAAACGCAAAGTTGGGTCTCTTTCTATCTCGTAACTTTATCTCAACTAACGCAAGCAAAGTATCCAGCGCGCGGCGGCCGACTGATTAGTACGTCGAGACGGCTACCTGTAGTTTCTCTAGATAAGTGGACCTGTCCTGACTCTACACTGTCAGGGTAGAAGCTTTCCTTGGCTGAGTAGAAGCTATCCAAACCTTCCCATCTCCTTCAAAATTGCATGAAACGTTATGCGATTGTGAAGGAGTGGGGCGTGTTTGTGGATTGATTGGATCCTAGACCAGAAAAAAACACAACGGGCCAAGTGCTACTCTATGTGGAGCATATTTATATATTCGAGTTCATGTAGATAGAAGCTGGCTTTTTTATTAAACTACCAGGGGAAAGGAAAATTCCCCTGGTAGTTTAATAGAAAACTGGCTTTTAAAGGTAAAAGCTGTAGAACATAGAGACAGAAGGTTATCAAAATAGCAGCCATGCAGTGCCCCCTTTAAAACTGTAAATTGTCGTCCGTCATAGAATCATGTAGCGGCTCAAATGTTCCTTGCGGCTTGCATCGCAGTGTGCGATAATCATGATGGTTTCAGATAGTGCTGTGAATGATAATGCGAGATGAACTTATGTAATGTTACCGGGAATGATCGTTTTTGTGATCCGCTGCGTTTCAGTTATGTTACCGGTGGAAACGGGAGTCTTATATGGTTTTATTAAACAGTTAACAGGAGGTTATAAATATATAATTATTGCACCACCAAGTGGCTCAGACTTCAATGTTGTATTCGAAGGATCAAGGTTCGACTCTCGGGCATAGGTAAATTATTATGTCACGTATAAGCACGGAATACATAATAGTACCTAACGGTACAGAAAACTCATTAGGCAAGATGATTTGAAATAATAGCGCCTCTAGCGCTGACTCAAAAAGTGCAATTCAGCTCGCAATAGCGCCTGGCCACGCCTCCGGAATGAACACGCAAATAACGCAAAGTTTTGGTCTCTTTCTATCGCGTAAATTTATTGCATTCGACATACTAGGGCTACCTCGTCATAGGGCGCACGCAGCGAAATAGACCGTACCCGAACTAAAGAAGAGTTGTCAGATGAATGCTACCGTTTTGAAGTAAATGCCTTTAGATAGCTGTGAATAATAATATATTTGATTTTTCGAGTAAGCCATAATAACAAATCGTAGTATTAAGACAAGAAGATTACATAAAATTGCGAGAATGGCATAATCAATTTCACATACAAAATCTTTACGTGTCCAGTTAGGTAAGCAAAGTACTTAGTCCGTCCGACTCACATATTAATTGGTGAGTCAAACTTTGGTCAAACTCGATTCTCAGGCTAATTTCTTAAACTTGACACTTCTAATATTCACAGCGTTCCGGAGTGAATATATTGCTTTTGGTTGAATTTCTAAGAATGTTTTTTTGAACTGGCAGACCAGGGTTAATCGCTAGACCCATAAGTATTGCAGATTGTAGTTTATGCTTAGAATTTCACGTCTACTAGCGAAAACCGCATCAAAATTGGTGCTTTCAATCACGAGAAAACTTAAAAAAACATGAGTCTGTCGACAAGTAAGCAAGCAAGTTAGTCGGAGCGATAACTCAACTTGCAAACAACCTATCGAATTCGGGTTTTTTCTATCGATTTTTAGTACTAAGCTGTATAGTTTTTGGTGAAATTTGGATGGTCAGTGGCCGAGACATGGGCAAAAAACCGTGCGAAGTGTAACCGTGCGAACTCCTATCATAGTAAACTTTTGTGAACGGTGTGAATATGCCCGCGATGACTTCTGTCATCGATACTAATCTTAATATATATAAATCTCGTGTCACAATGTTTGTCCTCAATGGACTCCTAAACTACTGAACCGATTTAGTTCAAACTTCGTGAATATCTGTCATTTGGTCCAACTTAAAAGATAAATAGTGAATAGTTTTTATCCCACGTGGACGAAGACGCGGGCATCAGCTAGTTTTATATGAATTTGGCGGGCAGTTATCTACGTTTAGTTATCTAAATATAGAATGAAACAAAGATTTAATGAAATATAGCTACTATAACGACGTGGCTCCATGCTTCACTCAAAAGTAGGATTAGAGATATTGGTGGCTATGACATCAATTGAATTGATAAATGCAAAGCAATGCCATTCTAATACGAATCACATCACTGACTACAATCCGTTTCCCATTGTAAAGTGGCATACACGTCATAGATTGATTCCTAGATGGAACTGATTAATGGCAAAATGTATATTTTTTTTATATTATAGGATTTGTTTCTGAAGCTTCGTTCTATAGTTTTACTTTTGTTTTTTTATTCGTATGCAAATTAAAACTCTTCGATAGAAGTGAAGGCATACCTAATTTCTTGAGAATTTTGACATTGTTAAAATTTAGCATGCTTTTAAAAATAAGACATAGGAAAAGAAAATAGAAAATGTACGTGTAGCTGATGTGTAGCTGTCCCTTTAGCTAAGACACTAACGCACTTGGCATAAAAAATAGAATCTATTACCTACTTTATGACGTCATCACTTCAAAATGCCGCTAATAAAATTACAGGATTCACCTGCCAACATGGTTTTTTGTCCAGTAGCCATTTTCAAAAGAGCGCATTTGACATCAGCTCATCGAATAACTTTAAATACCAAGTTGTCATTTGCGATTGTGTAAACGGCTCTTTATCATATTTTGACGCTTATTCGTTCAGAATAAAGAGAGGTTCTCGTTTTCGGAATGTCATTTATAAGTTTGCAGAGCCATAACATTGATGAATCTTCATCCTGTTTAGGCGAGCCCCGAATCTGACATATACATGAAACTAATTTAAAATTCCAAATAGCCGGCTTTTGTTGTCAATGGGAAACGCAAAAAGGTTACCTGTTGCATTTTGGATTTCTTATGGATAACAGGGACGGATTCAGGATGCAAACTGAGGAGGGTTTCCTGGAGACTATTTAATTTAGTTCCCCCGTCTCACCTTTTTATTATAGAACGTTAAGGCACCAAAAAGGCTTCCACCCATACATAGTCGACGATCCAAAGACGCGTACGAAGCGGTTTGATCCCTCGTTCCTTATATACGCACTACAAAGGCCTAGAATGTCTTTCCCGCCACATACAACCTCGGCTACTCAATATTTTGCAAGTATCGCAGTTCTGCCTAGGACTGAGTTTTAATCACGTGTAAGGGTGGTTACTTCTTTGACGTTCCGGCCCCGATAGCCAAGATAGCTAAGAAGCGATGCACTTAAATCTTGCCGAGTATGTAAAACTTTTTGTATATTTTCTACACCGATATGACATACGGATAAGTCCATAAATGAATATTTTACGTAAACCTTCTTCATACAAGAAAAAAGTAGCTCCATCTGTCTTTCTCGCTAATACGCCACAATTATGGCAAAAGCTGTTCCTGTGCTGCTTACTACTAACGCCGTTATTTTTAAGACAATTATATTTTTGACAGTAAACTGGCGACATTTTCGTGCGCAGTTCGCCGGCTCCAACTGGTTTCCTAGATCATAAAATTTTGCTGAAAATTCAATTACAATTATTATTAAATGAGTCCACAATCCACATCTTTTACCATGTAATATGGGATGCAAGGCGTTGGAAAGTTTTTTTTTATGAAATATCTGTCATAGATATAAAAAGCAGATCGTGCTTAGTTCAACAGGGTTGTGTCACTTGTGATTCTGTTACCATAGTTCTTTCCTATGTTAAATTTTTGTGCGCATAACTTTAACTAGAAGTAGGTGCACATTCCAGAGTGGGGCTGAACCCACCTAGCGTCCTTTCTCCCTGAGTCCGGCCTTGATGGATATGGCGTTGAGAAAATTTGTTTTTGTATCTCCTCGCATGTCAACAACGAATTTTACAAGATGGGAACTGATGTTTTTGGACCTCTTTGACCAGGCCGACGGTTTTGTGTTCACGATATAATCAATTTCACGATTTATTCCTTGAGTATAGTATTTTGGGAAGCTGTTTGGGTTAAGTAACCCCTTTAACCATGCTACCTATAGGTAAGTCCTAAGTACCCTTACTATAAACATATATTTGTATATTGTTATGTATAATGTCTTATCGATACTTTAAACTAATTATCTTTGGCATCTTCTAAGCTTTACATGAAGATAAGGCATGGACTCACCGTGAGCTTGACAAGGACTCACTTGAGGTAGAAAAACTTCAATTCACCAAATAACTCTCTCGATAGCAATATCTAATTTTAGTACACGACAAGATTAAAATCATGTTAAAATCATGAGGATTAACTGTTTCAGTTCCACTTACTCAGCAACGCACAGCAAATTTTACCAAAGAAAACTTTATACTTTCTTAGTGTTCGAAATAACCAACGTATCTAATACTTACTTACCTTTTTTTCAATTTAATCCATATGCTGAGAGGACGATCCAGTTGAGGCGCTCTGATGCGAACGAGAGGTCACGGGTTCGATTCTAACCACGGACCATTTAGAAATTTCATTTATTCAATAATTTTAAATTAGACCTACTAAGTATATAATTCTAATGGAAAGATTCGGCCGCAGCTAGTTACCGCCATACCGGCGAAAACGAAATGCCAAGCGATTATTTTGTAGGTAATTATCCTTTGTTCTGTTCTTTGAAATAAGAATAAATATTGATATGCCTGATTGAGTATTCCTACGAAAAAGAAAATCAAGATGTAGTATTAGTACCCACATCTATAATATAAAAATGAATCGCAAAATGTGTTGGTAAGCGCATAACTCAACAACGCTTGGACCAATTTGGACAATTCATTTTTTTTTAATGTTCGATGAAGTTCAAGGATGATTTTTACGTCGAGAAAAATTCGACTGATTGCCCGAAAAACCCCTAACAGTCCTTTTCTGTTTCCCATACAAACGTTTTCTAACTAAAACGTAGAGTCGAATTGAGCTTTATTGTAGCATAAAGTTTTCTAAGCAATGTAAGGTGTATTCCTAACGTCAAAGAGTCAATTTGCAAGAAATCAAAACCTATCAGCAGAGTGACGGTTCTGTTCAGGAGAATTTTTTGCCCCGACTATAGAATAGGTAGGTGCAAAAATCTGCCACAATAAAAATCTTTTTGACAGGACGAAGTCTGTCGGGTCCGCTAGTACCTGATAAAGATGATTACTTGTCTATATCTTTTTCAGAATCAACGGTTTTGCTTGTGCCGTGAATAATTATGTTCTAATTGGTATGTACTTTGCATGTTATTACCATAGCAATGATTCCTAGGCTGTTAGTTATAGTGGCTAAGGTTTATTTAACTAAACAAACTGCAAGTCGGTAGGTCACGCTACAACATTGTCCTGATTCCCTTGTCCTTAGCCGTGACAGTGTGCTACTAGGTGTACTTAGTTCAATTCATCTTTGCGCGTGAAACTACGTGCATATGATCAGTATTAGAGAGATAATTATCTACAATTTATTTGCGTATTTTACTAATCAAAGACCTGCTTTGTAAGGAAAACGTATTCATCTTTATCGTAATCGTTTACGAAGTAATTAATGTTTTAATATTATTTACGCTGTAAAATATTTATTTAAAAAAATATACATATTTTTTGGTCAAAAACTCCCTTGATGTAGAATGTTATAAACAGAAGGCAAACAAAAAAAGCACAAGTGTGTAAAAGCATAACTTTCTGCACACTTAACGTACGTGGAAAAGACTAATTCTTGAGCAAAATTATAAAATAAAAGCATATATTTTATTTTAAGCAAAATACTTATGGTAAAGTTTGTTTACAAGACAGCAGCGGTTCCAATTTTAAAACCACCATAGTAATTATATTTCAATAACAAGCGTTTATTAATACCTAATGATAAAAAAGTGTGTTTAAAAATGCCGTTCAATAAAGTAGTAGGTAGGTACATGTTTTATTGTAAATACCTAACCAGCTCTTGCAATGTAGCGCATGCGCAAAGATAACTTAAAGCACCTGTACTGTAATGTATGCAACTCATGCGCATCATTTGGCATTCGATATGTTATGTAAGGTGACAGCTGTTATATTGACATTAGCTTTGTTATTTCTTCGATGGCAGATTTGCGACCTCCGGCGTAGCGGTGTGAATAAACTCAAGAACACGCGGTATGAGATTCGATTTCCGGCTGTGGCGATGAAGGAAGTGAATTTTGTTTAACTTGTTGATAACTTTAATTACACGACTGCACAAAAAAGGAGTGTAATGTTTTTAGGGTTCATATATGTATGTATGTACGAGTATGTGAGTTTCTTTATTCCAACATAACTTCTGAACGGCTGAATAAATTTTTCCATATGGGATATCGTTAGAATCCTTACATCATTCCGAGTAATAATAGGCTATATTTTTTTTACCACACGTTTTACGTTTTACGCAGTCGTGTTTTTTAATTTTTAATTTATTTACTTGTTTTCCTCAATACTTTATTACTAACGGGTGCGATTGAAGTCAAATCGTCAGCGTCGTGGTTCCAGTACCTATTTGAACATCTAGGCCTCCTGCTATATGATCCTCAAATACCATAATTATGTGCAGCCTTAAGCCAGCCGCGTACCTCCCAAGTCCTACTGTCGTCCGATCAAAAAGAATGGGGGTCACCAACACTGCGCTTTTCGGTGCGTGTCCACCATTCCAACACCTTGGTTCTTCAACCTCCATCGGTCTTACAAGCTATTCGCCCAACCTATCGCCACTTCAACTGTGCAACCTCAGACTACATTAAATAAAGGTTTGCGACACGTTGAGCTATGTCGATCACTATTATGGTTCTTTTACGGAAATCCTCGTTTCTGCATACATTCTCCCAGCTTATGAGTTATCCCTTTCTATCGGTTGCTGACCGCTTTGTGACTCTGACTCTTCCTATGAGGTCCACAGTCAGTGACAATGTTTGGGATCCCTTAGTTAAGCAATTGCAATCACCGATGAAGTACCAAAGGATATGGTTATCAGAATATTTTATGCAAACCTACTAAAAAATAGTAGAACCGTCCGTTATAATTTCCCACTAACACGCCACAATATGACGGAAACCGTTTCCATGAAAATGCATGCAAGCAGACAACAGACAAGATAGAGATCTGTAGACGGGGACCACTGTCTATAGAAAACTGGTCAAGTGTGAGTAGGGCTCGCGCTCTGAGAGTTCCGTACTATCAAGACCCGTCTTTGGCACTGGTAAATTGACGGCATGACATTTTTTCTCGAGGTCCGCCACGTCCACCGTTTAGGTCTATTCTTTCAATTAAATAAATTCTTCTTTCTAGTTCAGCTTAAACAACCACTGGAAAATTTCTTCAAATGTATTCAGCTGTGCTATTCTACAAAATGAAATAGCTGCCAGACAGCTGCCAACCCAAATATGGCATGCAAAATTGTACTCTATTACAACTGACAAATTCATAGATGCATAGATGTACGCTCGTCGCTGTTTTGCAGAATAGCACGGCAGGTCTTTTTTCCTAATTTCTCAACGTTTCGTCATGGTTATTTAGGAGTATAATAAATGTCTAATAACATACATGATCAAATAACATTTCCTCGCACAATAAATCATATGAACATCGTTGAAACCCACATTAATTACAAAAGGAATGCGTTTATCTTAGGGCATGGCCACACTCGTTGGTTCGTTTAACGCATCTTCTACATTGGTTTTTAGTTAATATATGCAAGACTTTTTTTTCTATAATTTACCCGAATAAAAGGGTCCTATGTCGTACCCACCGATAAGACCTCAGGATATGGGCATCCGAACGATTAACAAAAACCTTTTTCGTACAAGCAAACAGTAGCGCCATCTATCAAAGTTCTATAGGTGAGTACTTTTTTACTATTAGGCACCGATAAACTGGAGACATTTTTCGCGCCCTCCGCCCTGTCCAGGGTTGATGTCTATTGTCGTACCACAGGAATCCAGGAATCCCTAATAGTGCTAAGCGCTTGAGCCATTTATTTAAGCACCATAAATTGTGTTGACAGCCGAGACAGCGAATGTCCCTAGATGGCGCTGGATGTAAATTTATGGAGAAATTCGATTCGTTTTTGCGATGCGAGTCAACTCGAAATTCGTATAAACTGTACCAACTCCTCTGTGCCGACAGAATTGAAAACTTGAACGGTGTATTTTTTTTGTGAATCGTCAAACTCTACACTCATAGAGGACTAGATACAGAGGTGTCTGGCGGTAACCAAAAGGAGTTAATTGGTGTTTTCCCTAACTCAAAACTAGCTCAACTTGCCTGGAGAAGTTTTTACGTCAAAAAAAAACGAATATTTAAAGTGTTGTAAAATTGAAAGTGAACGTTATGTAGCATTACCCTCACGTTCGCGCATGCGGGCCTGTCCAGACTCGCAAGCGGGGCCTTCGCCCGACCTTAGTTTCGGAGTTATCGCCTCCATATACAAACATACCTTTCCGCTTCACACTTCCGCACCGAGCGAGCGATGATACACGATAAACGGTTTTGATTGTCAAAATTTTGATAAGGATTTGTCGCTTTAGATTAGTTCTTTTTCGGAAACTTCCTCTTCGGTTGTTTTTCCTATAACATTTACCTTCAGTATTTTTTTTTCGAGTAGCCTTTAGGTTTAGACACGAGAATTTTGTATACTGTTCATTGGAGTTGATTAAAAAGGGGTGCATAAATTTTGTGAGAGTATACCTAATTCAAATTCTGAAAGATTAGCTGGACGTCTCGATATGACCTTGAAATAAATATTTGGTCTAGTAATACAAAATCTGTGCACTAGCAAAACTAGGTCAAGATGCGTCGCCCCACTTATCGTTGCATTGGCCGACTAAACGCGTCTAGCAAGTTTCCACGGTAATTTCTTAAACTTGACACTTCTAATATTCACAGCGTTCCGGAGTGAATATATTGCTTTTGGTTGAATTTCTAAGAATGTTTTTTTGAACTGGCAGACCAGGGTTAATCGCTAGACCCATAAGTATTGCAGATTGTAGTTTATGCTTAGAATTTCACGTCTACTAGCGAAAACCGCATCAAAATTGGTGCTTTCAATCACGAGAAAACTTAAAAAAACATGAGTCTGTCGACAAGTAAGCAAGCAAGTTAGTCGGAGCGATAACTCAACTTGCAAACAACCTATCGAATTCGGGTTTTTTCTATCGATTTTTAGTACTAAGCTGTATAGTTTTTGGTGAAATTTGGATGGTCAGTGGCCGAGACATGGGCAAAAAACCGTGCGAAGTGTAACCGTGCGAACTCCTATCATAGTAAACTTTTGTGAACGGTGTGAATATGCCCGCGATGACTTCTGTCATCGATACTAATCTTAATATATATAAATCTCGTGTCACAATGTTTGTCCTCAATGGACTCCTAAACTACTGAACCGATTTAGTTCAAACTTCGTGAATATCTGTCATTTGGTCCAACTTAAAAGATAAATAGTGAATAGTTTTTATCCCACGTGGACGAAGACGCGGGCATCAGCTAGTTTTATATGAATTTGGCGGGCAGTTATCTACGTTTAGTTATCTAAATATAGAATGAAACAAAGATTTAATGAAATATAGCTACTATAACGACGTGGCTCCATGCTTCACTCAAAAGTAGGATTAGAGATATTGGTGGCTATGACATCAATTGAATTGATAAATGCAAAGCAATGCCATTCTAATACGAATCACATCACTGACTACAATCCGTTTCCCATTGTAAAGTGGCATACACGTCATAGATTGATTCCTAGATGGAACTGATTAATGGCAAAATGTATATTTTTTTTATATTATAGGATTTGTTTCTGAAGCTTCGTTCTATAGTTTTACTTTTGTTTTTTTATTCGTATGCAAATTAAAACTCTTCGATAGAAGTGAAGGCATACCTAATTTCTTGAGAATTTTGACATTGTTAAAATTTAGCATGCTTTTAAAAATAAGACATAGGAAAAGAAAATAGAAAATGTACGTGTAGCTGATGTGTAGCTGTCCCTTTAGCTAAGACACTAACGCACTTGGCATAAAAAATAGAATCTATTACCTACTTTATGACGTCATCACTTCAAAATGCCGCTAATAAAATTACAGGATTCACCTGCCAACATGGTTTTTTGTCCAGTAGCCATTTTCAAAAGAGCGCATTTGACATCAGCTCATCGAATAACTTTAAATACCAAGTTGTCATTTGCGATTGTGTAAACGGCTCTTTATCATATTTTGACGCTTATTCGTTCAGAATAAAGAGAGGTTCTCGTTTTCGGAATGTCATTTATAAGTTTGCAGAGCCATAACATTGATGAATCTTCATCCTGTTTAGGCGAGCCCCGAATCTGACATATACATGAAACTAATTTAAAATTCCAAATAGCCGGCTTTTGTTGTCAATGGGAAACGCAAAAAGGTTACCTGTTGCATTTTGGATTTCTTATGGATAACAGGGACGGATTCAGGATGCAAACTGAGGAGGGTTTCCTGGAGACTATTTAATTTAGTTCCCCCGTCTCACCTTTTTATTATAGAACGTTAAGGCACCAAAAAGGCTTCCACCCATACATAGTCGACGATCCAAAGACGCGTACGAAGCGGTTTGATCCCTCGTTCCTTATATACGCACTACAAAGGCCTAGAATGTCTTTCCCGCCACATACAACCTCGGCTACTCAATATTTTGCAAGTATCGCAGTTCTGCCTAGGACTGAGTTTTAATCACGTGTAAGGGTGGTTACTTCTTTGACGTTCCGGCCCCGATAGCCAAGATAGCTAAGAAGCGATGCACTTAAATCTTGCCGAGTATGTAAAACTTTTTGTATATTTTCTACACCGATATGACATACGGATAAGTCCATAAATGAATATTTTACGTAAACCTTCTTCATACAAGAAAAAAGTAGCTCCATCTGTCTTTCTCGCTAATACGCCACAATTATGGCAAAAGCTGTTCCTGTGCTGCTTACTACTAACGCCGTTATTTTTAAGACAATTATATTTTTGACAGTAAACTGGCGACATTTTCGTGCGCAGTTCGCCGGCTCCAACTGGTTTCCTAGATCATAAAATTTTGCTGAAAATTCAATTACAATTATTATTAAATGAGTCCACAATCCACATCTTTTACCATGTAATATGGGATGCAAGGCGTTGGAAAGTTTTTTTTTATGAAATATCTGTCATAGATATAAAAAGCAGATCGTGCTTAGTTCAACAGGGTTGTGTCACTTGTGATTCTGTTACCATAGTTCTTTCCTATGTTAAATTTTTGTGCGCATAACTTTAACTAGAAGTAGGTGCACATTCCAGAGTGGGGCTGAACCCACCTAGCGTCCTTTCTCCCTGAGTCCGGCCTTGATGGATATGGCGTTGAGAAAATTTGTTTTTGTATCTCCTCGCATGTCAACAACGAATTTTACAAGATGGGAACTGATGTTTTTGGACCTCTTTGACCAGGCCGACGGTTTTGTGTTCACGATATAATCAATTTCACGATTTATTCCTTGAGTATAGTATTTTGGGAAGCTGTTTGGGTTAAGTAACCCCTTTAACCATGCTACCTATAGGTAAGTCCTAAGTACCCTTACTATAAACATATATTTGTATATTGTTATGTATAATGTCTTATCGATACTTTAAACTAATTATCTTTGGCATCTTCTAAGCTTTACATGAAGATAAGGCATGGACTCACCGTGAGCTTGACAAGGACTCACTTGAGGTAGAAAAACTTCAATTCACCAAATAACTCTCTCGATAGCAATATCTAATTTTAGTACACGACAAGATTAAAATCATGTTAAAATCATGAGGATTAACTGTTTCAGTTCCACTTACTCAGCAACGCACAGCAAATTTTACCAAAGAAAACTTTATACTTTCTTAGTGTTCGAAATAACCAACGTATCTAATACTTACTTACCTTTTTTTCAATTTAATCCATATGCTGAGAGGACGATCCAGTTGAGGCGCTCTGATGCGAACGAGAGGTCACGGGTTCGATTCTAACCACGGACCATTTAGAAATTTCATTTATTCAATAATTTTAAATTAGACCTACTAAGTATATAATTCTAATGGAAAGATTCGGCCGCAGCTAGTTACCGCCATACCGGCGAAAACGAAATGCCAAGCGATTATTTTGTAGGTAATTATCCTTTGTTCTGTTCTTTGAAATAAGAATAAATATTGATATGCCTGATTGAGTATTCCTACGAAAAAGAAAATCAAGATGTAGTATTAGTACCCACATCTATAATATAAAAATGAATCGCAAAATGTGTTGGTAAGCGCATAACTCAACAACGCTTGGACCAATTTGGACAATTCATTTTTTTTTAATGTTCGATGAAGTTCAAGGATGATTTTTACGTCGAGAAAAATTCGACTGATTGCCCGAAAAACCCCTAACAGTCCTTTTCTGTTTCCCATACAAACGTTTTCTAACTAAAACGTAGAGTCGAATTGAGCTTTATTGTAGCATAAAGTTTTCTAAGCAATGTAAGGTGTATTCCTAACGTCAAAGAGTCAATTTGCAAGAAATCAAAACCTATCAGCAGAGTGACGGTTCTGTTCAGGAGAATTTTTTGCCCCGACTATAGAATAGGTAGGTGCAAAAATCTGCCACAATAAAAATCTTTTTGACAGGACGAAGTCTGTCGGGTCCGCTAGTACCTGATAAAGATGATTACTTGTCTATATCTTTTTCAGAATCAACGGTTTTGCTTGTGCCGTGAATAATTATGTTCTAATTGGTATGTACTTTGCATGTTATTACCATAGCAATGATTCCTAGGCTGTTAGTTATAGTGGCTAAGGTTTATTTAACTAAACAAACTGCAAGTCGGTAGGTCACGCTACAACATTGTCCTGATTCCCTTGTCCTTAGCCGTGACAGTGTGCTACTAGGTGTACTTAGTTCAATTCATCTTTGCGCGTGAAACTACGTGCATATGATCAGTATTAGAGAGATAATTATCTACAATTTATTTGCGTATTTTACTAATCAAAGACCTGCTTTGTAAGGAAAACGTATTCATCTTTATCGTAATCGTTTACGAAGTAATTAATGTTTTAATATTATTTACGCTGTAAAATATTTATTTAAAAAAATATACATATTTTTTGGTCAAAAACTCCCTTGATGTAGAATGTTATAAACAGAAGGCAAACAAAAAAAGCACAAGTGTGTAAAAGCATAACTTTCTGCACACTTAACGTACGTGGAAAAGACTAATTCTTGAGCAAAATTATAAAATAAAAGCATATATTTTATTTTAAGCAAAATACTTATGGTAAAGTTTGTTTACAAGACAGCAGCGGTTCCAATTTTAAAACCACCATAGTAATTATATTTCAATAACAAGCGTTTATTAATACCTAATGATAAAAAAGTGTGTTTAAAAATGCCGTTCAATAAAGTAGTAGGTAGGTACATGTTTTATTGTAAATACCTAACCAGCTCTTGCAATGTAGCGCATGCGCAAAGATAACTTAAAGCACCTGTACTGTAATGTATGCAACTCATGCGCATCATTTGGCATTCGATATGTTATGTAAGGTGACAGCTGTTATATTGACATTAGCTTTGTTATTTCTTCGATGGCAGATTTGCGACCTCCGGCGTAGCGGTGTGAATAAACTCAAGAACACGCGGTATGAGATTCGATTTCCGGCTGTGGCGATGAAGGAAGTGAATTTTGTTTAACTTGTTGATAACTTTAATTACACGACTGCACAAAAAAGGAGTGTAATGTTTTTAGGGTTCATATATGTATGTATGTACGAGTATGTGAGTTTCTTTATTCCAACATAACTTCTGAACGGCTGAATAAATTTTTCCATATGGGATATCGTTAGAATCCTTACATCATTCCGAGTAATAATAGGCTATATTTTTTTTACCACACGTTTTACGTTTTACGCAGTCGTGTTTTTTAATTTTTAATTTATTTACTTGTTTTCCTCAATACTTTATTACTAACGGGTGCGATTGAAGTCAAATCGTCAGCGTCGTGGTTCCAGTACCTATTTGAACATCTAGGCCTCCTGCTATATGATCCTCAAATACCATAATTATGTGCAGCCTTAAGCCAGCCGCGTACCTCCCAAGTCCTACTGTCGTCCGATCAAAAAGAATGGGGGTCACCAACACTGCGCTTTTCGGTGCGTGTCCACCATTCCAACACCTTGGTTCTTCAACCTCCATCGGTCTTACAAGCTATTCGCCCAACCTATCGCCACTTCAACTGTGCAACCTCAGACTACATTAAATAAAGGTTTGCGACACGTTGAGCTATGTCGATCACTATTATGGTTCTTTTACGGAAATCCTCGTTTCTGCATACATTCTCCCAGCTTATGAGTTATCCCTTTCTATCGGTTGCTGACCGCTTTGTGACTCTGACTCTTCCTATGAGGTCCACAGTCAGTGACAATGTTTGGGATCCCTTAGTTAAGCAATTGCAATCACCGATGAAGTACCAAAGGATATGGTTATCAGAATATTTTATGCAAACCTACTAAAAAATAGTAGAACCGTCCGTTATAATTTCCCACTAACACGCCACAATATGACGGAAACCGTTTCCATGAAAATGCATGCAAGCAGACAACAGACAAGATAGAGATCTGTAGACGGGGACCACTGTCTATAGAAAACTGGTCAAGTGTGAGTAGGGCTCGCGCTCTGAGAGTTCCGTACTATCAAGACCCGTCTTTGGCACTGGTAAATTGACGGCATGACATTTTTTCTCGAGGTCCGCCACGTCCATCGTTTAGGTCTATTCTTTCAATTAAATAAATTCTTCTTTCTAGTTCAGCTTAAACAACCACTGGAAAATTTCTTCGAATGTATTCAGCTGTGCTATTCTACAAAATGAAATAGCTGCCAGACAGCTGCCAACCCAAATATGGCATGCAAAATTGTACTCTATTACAACTGACAAATTCATAGATGCATAGATGTACGCTCGTCGCTGTTTTGCAGAATAGCACGGCAGGTCTTTTTTCCTAATTTCTCAACGTTTCGTCATGGTTATTTAGGAGTATAATAAATGTCTAATAACATACATGATCAAATAACATTTCCTCGCACAATAAATCATATGAACATCGCTGAAACCCACATTAATTACAAAAGGAATGCGTTTATCTTAGGACATGGCCACACTCGTCGGTTTGTTTAGCGAATTATATATAGGTTTTTAATTAATATATATGCAAGACCTTTTTTCTATAATTTACCCGAATAAAAGGGTCCTATGTCGTACCCACCGATAAGACCTCAGGATATGGGCATCCGAACGATTAACAAAAACCTTTTTCGTACAAGCAAACAGTAGCGCCATCTATCAAAGTTCTATAGGTGAGTACTTTTTTACTATTAGGCACCGATAAACTGGAGACATTTTTCGCGCCCTCCGCCCTGTCCAGGGTTGATGTCTATTGTCGTACCACAGGAATCCAGGAATCCCTAATAGTGCTAAGCGCTTGAGCCATTTATTTAAGCACCATAAATTGTGTTGACAGCCGAGACAGCGAATGTCCCTAGATGGCGCTGGATGTAAATTTATGGAGAAATTCGATTCGTTTTTGCGATGCGAGTCAACTCGAAATTCGTATAAACTGTACCAACTCCTCTGTGCCGACAGAATTGAAAACTTGAACGGTGTATTTTTTTTGTGAATCGTCAAACTCTACACTCATAGAGGACTAGATACAGAGGTGTCTGGCGGTAACCAAAAGGAGTTAATTGGTGTTTTCCCTAACTCAAAACTAGCTCAACTTGCCTGGAGAAGTTTTTACGTCAAAAAAAAACGAATATTTAAAGTGTTGTAAAATTGAAAGTGAACGTTATGTAGCATTACCCTCACGTTCGCGCATGCGGGCCTGTCCAGACTCGCAAGCGGGGCCTTCGCCCGACCTTAGTTTCGGAGTTATCGCCTCCATATACAAACATACCTTTCCGCTTCACACTTCCGTACCGAGCGAGCGATGATACACGATAAACGGTTTTGATTGTCGAAATTTTGATAAGGATTTGTCGCTTTAGATTAGTTATTTTTTCGAAAACTTCCTCTTCGGTTGTTTTTCCCATAACATTTACCTTCAATAATTTTTTTTCGAGTGGCCTTTAGGTTTAGACACGAGAATTTTGTATATTGTTCATTGGAGTTGATTAAAAAGGGGTGCATAAATTTTGTGAGAGTATACCTAATTCAAATTCTGAAAGATTAGCTGGACGTCTCGATATGACCTTGAAATAAATATTTGGTCTAGTAATACAAAATCTGTGCACTAGCAAAACTAGGTCAAGATGCGTCGCCCCACTTATCGTTGCATTGGCCGACTAAACGCGTCTAGCAAGTTTCCACGGTGACCACACTTTTCCGTCCTGTGACTGGAAACACTTGGTAAAAAAAAAAACTATTTTTCTTTTTTTTTAATATCTAGATAACCCAGTTAATGTTGGTTTGACACCAAAATTATTTATCTCTTATGTATGGGTTAGAGGAAAGGTTATAAGGTTAAAAGGAATATTATCATTGGGTTATGTCGACTTGCGCGAAAGGGGAGTTAAATATTTACATTTTTAACCCTAGAGTCAACGTCTCCCATTGGACAATTAACAATTTTGACAAACTTTTACTCTGGGTTAGCGTGTTAGCTCTGAGTTAACACTCTTACCCGGATTAGTGCAAGTGGGCCAGCCCAGGTATGAAAAATAGTTAACGTCCTATTCTCAGACCCGCGGAATATACCTACACAAAAAAAAAATCATAAAAATCGGTCCAGCCGTTTCGGAGGAGATTTGTTACATTGTTACACGAGAATTTTAGTATATACCTGTTTGATTTATTCATTGGAAAGTTGGGTTACCGTCTTTCATAATATTTATGTTATTACGAAAGATGATCTTATAAAGGATAATAAAAAGCTTTGATCAATATCACAGGAAGCTTTCGTTTTGGAGATGGCATTTATTTTGAAGAGGTTCCTTGCTCTAGAGCCCTGACCAACGATAAACTTGGGAGACTAAAAAGCTGCGCTCCCGATGTTGCCGTTTTCTCTGGTCAGTTGACACAAATAAGTAAACCTTGAACATAACAGACGCCAAAGTACTTTTACAAAACCAATTCAGACAAAAGCGCTGATTGCTTTGGACCCATCAATGTATTTTATTTTAACACTAGTAGTCGCTCTCGGCTATAGCCCACACACATATACATATACATACACAAATTTTCACCTCTAAAATAAATAAAATAATAAAGTTAAATGTAATTAACCGGCACCACTAAGCTGGCCGTATAACGGATTCAGTTTTAGTGATTTTATTACTGTCTAACACTAAAATTTTAACAAGTGGAAAATTAAAAAAATTTTAAACACCCACGACTCTTATAGACTTGAAATTGAAAAAGGATTAAATAATATTTTTAAAATTCCCCGACTAAAGGAAACTAAGAACTAAGAACCTATCAGTATAATTACAAATCCAAGAAAATCCGCCGGAGCTGCTATGTTCTGCCTGTGCCGGTGTTGATGGAGCAAGATGTTGCTGTTTACCAGTGTGTGTGTTTACTTTATTCATTTGGTAACTAATTCAATTTCTTGATACTTCTTATAATAATCTACCGGTAAGCTTACCTAAAGGTACTAACTGCATTAATTGATATTGGAAACAGAAATATTTGACGACCTCCGTGGTTGAGTGGTTAGCGTGCCGGTTTTCAAGGCGCCGCCATCTCTGAGGTCCCGGGTTCGATCCCCGGTCGGGGCAATGTAGAAAAATAACTTTTCTACATTGTCTCGGGTCTGGGTGTTGTGGTACCTTCGTTGTTTCTGATTTCCATAACACAAGTGCATAAGCTACTTACTATGGGATCGGAGCAATGTATGTGATGTTGTCCTCTATATATTTATATATTAAAAAAAAAAAAAAAAAAAAAAAAAAAAAAAAAAATGGCAGCTCCGACGGATTTCCTTGGATTTGTAATTATACTGATAGGTTCTTAGTTCTTACTTTCCTTTAGTCGGGGAATTTTAAAAATATTATTTAATCCTTTTTCAATTTCAAGTCTATAAGAGTCGTGGGTGTTTAAAATTTTTTTAATTTTCCACTTGTTTTATACTTTTTCAATTATTATACCTATAATTACAAAATAAAAATTAATTTTTAACTACCTACTATCTCCTCTATGCAGCGTCGGAAGGCATCATTGACCCTCGTCATCAGATCAAATGTGTTATAATGAATAGTTAAACGAAACCTAATGGGGTCCCAAGCTCGAAGTATTTTAATAGTTACGATTGTTGAGTAACACTCAATCCCAAGTTGCATCATCAGATATAATGTCCTCGTCACCAAATATAATGTGTGAGCCTCGTTAGAACATATCAAACAATCTCAAACACTAGGAGTTTAATAGAAACATTATTAGACACATTAAAAAATTTCGCTACCAAATGATATAGAAACGTTTATTGTGCCGCCCCTTGGTGAGTGATTTCCGTAACAACTATCTATTAATGTATCCAAATCGATTCAGTCGTTTTTATTCCAAAACCTTAAATTTGGAACATTCGTTTGCATTCTAAATGTATTTATGGCGCCCCCTGGTGAGCTATGTTCGTAACTACTATCTACGAACCATTGCCAATAAGTCACTAATATTTTATTAAAAACTGTATCGAAATCAGTTTAGCCGTTTTTGAAATAAATGGGAACATTCGTTTACACTATAAATGTTTTTTATGGCGCCCCCTGGTGATCGATGTTCGTAACAACTATCTAAGAACCATCACCAATGAATACCAAACATTATACAGCAAACTGAATCTAAATCGGTTCAGCCGTTGTGGAAATAAATGGGAACATTGGATGTGCACAAACAAACAAACAAACAAACAAACAAACAAACAAACAAACAAACACACAAACAAACAAACAAACAAACAAACAAACAAACAAACAAACATTTTTTTATTGGAGATTCGTTTTCTATGAACAATTTAACACACAAACAATCAAAAAATTTCATCAACCAACTAATGTACAAACGGTCTCTCACCCTAAACGCATATACCCGTACTCCGTTCCGTCGTGGGTAAAAATATAAGGTAACAAAATTCTCTATTTGTTTCCAGTTCATTAATACCTCCTTATCTCGTCCACTATTTTGTGTCGAGTACTCTTGTTCTTTTAAATTATTCACCAATTAAATTATTATTCACCAAATGGCACTTCAATAATAAAAAAATATTATAAAATATGTGTAACTTGAAATAATATAATAAACTTGTAAACACATTTTTGTCACGTCCTTTGTACCCACAACTCAAAAGAAACTATTGAACACAATAATAATTTTACTCGTTCTATTTTTATAGTTAACAAGGACAAACTCAAAAAAGAAATAAGGAAGAAGATAATACACTTTAAATAACCATTGTATTATTTTAACTCATGGCATTAGGGTGACCACAAGTTTTTTTCACAAAGTGGGTGTTAAATAGGAGATGTGTTATTTAATATAGTATGTTGTACAATGCAATTTATTTAGATGATCATAGGAATTCATAGGACCAAACTATTCCGAAACGCCTAGACCTATTTTTATGACATTTTTTTGTTTAAGTATTTGGTAGAGCCTGAAAATTGGGTGTTGACTATTTTACATACTTCTAAGTGAGAAATAATTTATATGCCAAAATGTTGGTTCAATTCATAACAACGCACCCAACTTCTTCAAAGCTCATTGTAGCCTACCACTAGATTTCCAGTAAATATTTTAGATTACATACAATAAATATTTTAGATTACATAAAATCTTTCCGGATTTTTAGTACCTATGCAACAAAACGCTCTGCCAAATTGTTCGTAAGAAATATCTCTATAAGTAACAGTCATGACATTGAACATCAAAGTTATTATGGTAATTTTCAGTACTGTACAAGTAATTATTATAAAGACGTAAATGCAAAGGTTACAGTCAAGTAATCATCATAAATCCTTTATGTAATAACTTGCGAGTGCATAATTATTATTTATTGTTGCAAAAATAACTGCAATATGCGTTACAATGAAGCAGTAAGTATATTTTCTTTTAAGTTATCGATTTTTTTTATAACTTCTTTAACTTCAATTTAAAAGTATACGAATCATTGAAAATATCAAAACATTACAAATACAAAATAAGACGGCAGTGTTGTCCATATTACGTCACGTGGTCCCATAATTTTTTTTTGTTCCATTTATGATGGAATGACAATCATTGACAGGTTTCTATAACGATCGTAGATAAGTCGTACCGTGTGGCTGAAGACGCGGCATTATAAGCCAAATATGGTGAAATCAAATGTTTTTATATTGTTTCACATGGCCTAACCTACAGGCACTTTTGATACTTATTTTAGACTACCATTTGTTCAAAAAGCTGTATTGTACCGAATTTATACAAGAGGTTTTTATAAAAATTGAATGTCTCAATTTTGTTTGAAATAATTTATCCTTACATACATAGATATTTTACAAATTCCTAGAAGCTTACTTCTAAGGTGTAATTACGAAATCTCAAACTGACCTGTTCCGAAAATTGAATCCATGAGCTCTAAGATACTAACCGAAACTACAGCGTTGTTATATAGAAGTAAAACTGTAGTTAAAAAAACTCCATGAATGCCGACAGAAGTGTAAACTTGAACACTTCACGTACCTAATGTATAATCGTCAGACTACGCGTAATACAGTGGTTGCGGTAACGCTAACGAGTTCAATGGGTTTTGCCTATTTTAAAACGTCCAACGCGTCTAAAGTTTTGATTAAAAAAACTGTCTGTAGTGTGGTCACCCTCGCGCTGTTTACTTTCCGCTGACATTGCTTAGAAGAATTTCGATAATGCTCACTCATTGACAGTAATGACAGGCGGTTCCGCGCTCGCTATCTGCGCATCGCGGAGGTTGCGCGCGCGCCGAACCTGACAATGAAATGTGAATAGTGATGCGAAATACGCACTGTCGATATGCTATCTGCAGGGATTTTTCCATTAGAAAATATTATGAGAGTTTCAACAATATGGATGACAATAATTATTATCTAGCGAATATTATTAATAAGCTACGAATCTACCCACAGTTTATTTGCACAAGTGGATACCTACCTGCCTTTTTAAGTATTTTTGCACCAGTCCACTGGACCTGGACACTGGGAGGACTATTTTTTACCTGGGAAAAGGAAAAAAAATTATCCCCTTCTAACGTTTTTATCACTCTCCCAGAGCTTGGGTGCATAGGTCAAAATATGTCAGGGGATAAAATTCACCCGCAATAATAAAAATTGAATTAAAATTGAAAGGGGTTTATTTCTACTTGAAATGTCATGCGGGGAAAAAATTCTCCATTTACCGTTTTGCCCATAGCATGTTATTTTCTCAACTGTCAAAGGATATAATCGGGGAATACGATTTTATCTCCAGCCCATGCTAGGAGGGCTGAATCACATATCATTGACTATCGATGAACACAAACAGCCCATCACTACAGCCGGTAAGTTATAGGGGTCAGGCCTTGAAACAAACGAAGGAGTAGCTCCGATACAAATCATAGAATCCTTTAAATATTTACGGTATGAAATCTGATCAGTAAAGCAAGTGCACTCCTTGCCTCAAGTGCACTCAAATTACTCAATTACCTTATCACCCTAGACCCAATTAAGTTTAAGGAAAGATCACCCATTTATATAAACATTGGTTTAAGTGCAGTTATTCAGATACAGGGTTGTGCTCGACAAAATGTGTCGTTTGATTGATGTGCTAATTTTGATTGTGTTGTGTTTGGATTTTGGATTTTGCTATGTCAATCGTAAGTATTATTCAACTACTAGCTGACATAGTAAACGTTGTTTTGCCATATAAATCATTTATTTCTGCCACTACTTATACTATACCCTATTTTCAGACTAGTCGAATGTAAACCAAAAATTTCATAAAATTCGGTCGAGCCGTTTCGGAGGAGTTTTTATGCATTAGAAGAAATTAAGTGCCATCCGTGACTACTAACTTCTCCTGCGGGATACGTTCTTATCCGGCATGTAAAGCGGCCTATATTTATATTATTACTAGCTGACTCGGCAAACTTTGTTTTGCCATTACTTAGGGATATAAAAATAGATAAATTGAGATTTAAACTATCCTATCTCTCAAGTTGGATCGAACTGCACATGGTGTGCGAATTTTATTATAATCGGTTAAGTGGTTTAGGAGTCCATTGAGGACAAACATTGTGACACGAGATTTATATATTATACTAGCTGATGCCCGCGACTTCGTCCACGTGGGATAAAAACTATTCTATCTTTTAAGTTGGACCAAATGACAGATATTCACGAAGTTTGAACTAAATCGGTTCAGTAGTTTAGGAGTCCATTGAGGACAAACATTGTGACACGAGATTTATATATATTAGATTATATATATATATATATATAGCTGATGCCCGCGACTTCGTCCACGTGGGATAAAAACTATTCCATCTTTTAAGTTGGACCAAATGACAGATATTCACGAAGCTTGAACTAAATCGGTTCAGTAGTTTAGGAGTCCATCGCGGACAAACATTGTGACACGAGATTTATATATATTAAGATTATTATATTATGTACTGTAATTGTCTATTATTCTTTATTTACATAAGAATTAACATTAGGTATAGCAACAAACAAAAGCTATTTTAGAAACATAGATTATTATTTTTAGACTAGACATAAGCCTCTTAAAATTTACTACGTACTTGTAAAAATATTATTAAAAGTATTTTTAAATTGAGCTTCGTAGATCCAAAAATTGAAAGAAAATCCTAAAGCACCTCCTCGTAAGTAATAGCCATAGCTTTTATTTTCTAACCCTCAATTATTGTCCTCAATTATTGAAGCCTCAGTTTATGAACTGAATAACTCAATTAACTTTTAATTCATTAAATTGTTTCACATTGTATAACTAAATGCCCACACTATTAAATAATGTTCAATAACCCGATTTTTTTGTTGACCTGAAATGATACCATTGATAAATGTTTTATCAATCCTATTAAATACTCAATATCTGGGTGACCGAGCTTCGCTCGGTGGCCAATAGATGGCAGCAGTGGTCATATTTTTATTTTTTTGGTAAATTCGACATTTTCTAAAAATGAATCCTAGCTAGATCGATTTATCGCCCCCAAAACCCCCTGCATACTAAATTTCATGAAAATCGTTTCCGAGATCCAGATTATATAGAAATATATATACAAGAATTGCTCGTTTAAAGGTATAATAAGATAAGATAAGATACCATTACATGAAATCGAAATCTTATACTATTATTAATATTTTAAATATGAATGTTTGTTACTTATTCACGTAGCAACTACTCTTAGACCATTTTAACACAACTACTAGACCGAACTATCTGAAAATTTTATGGAGATTAGTAGATTATTACACATGGGCTACTTTTTATCACAAATCTTCTTAATATATATAAATCTCGTGTCACAATGTTTGTCCTCAATGGACTCCTAAGCTACAGAACCGATTTAGTTCAAACTTCGTGAATATCTGTCATTTGGTCCAACTTAAAAGATAGAATAGTTTTTATCCCACGTGGACGAAGTCGCGGGCATCAGCTAGTAATTTTATAAAAATTCTGCGTCAACAGCTTGTTATAATTCTGCCAATACACCGTAGCGGAGCGGAGTGCCAAAAAGCGGAGAAATATTAACCAATAGGAGCCTAAAGTCCGGTTTCCAACAAAGCGGAGCGGATCGGAGCTGTGTTTGAGTAACCAATCAGATCTCGTCATTTTGACACCTCAGAATTTGAAGGGTGAGGAGATGTCGAAATGACAAATTTTGATTGATTCCTCAAAAACAGCTCCGCTACGTTCTGCTTTGGGAAACCGGGCCTAAAAGTATCTACTAGGAACATTTGAAACGTGATGGTCTTTGCTTCCCTCGAGTGATTCCGTTGAAATTACGCAAAATCCTTTCCTGTCCTGTCCAAAAGCTAATACCTCTAATAGATTCGAATAATTCTTCTGTTTACTGTTGAAAACTGTATGAAAATCTGTATTTAGTTTTTTAGATTATCTTTCACCTTCCTCCAGACTAACATACTCAGATTGTGTATGTTATTCTGTAGAAAGTTCGGCTTCGGCCGTGCCTGGTTGGCCTACCATCAAAGCAGCCCCAGTAAACGATTAAGCATTCAAGTGCTATGCTGTGTAGCAACCGTTATCCCTTCCAAGGGCCATGTTTCGCCATTATATTTAAAAAAAACCGTTTACTATAGCCCCGGCTAAAAATTCACCCCGTTTTGCCCAAGTTGTACCGAATGCCCCATCATAGGAATTTTTTTTAAACTTGTTCATAGATACCGAAACTATTGTGCGATTCAGTCACGTACTCGTATGAATAGTGCTATGAACTACGCCCGCATTTTCCTTGAACTTGGTCTTACTTTTTCACTCGAGCCACACCCTCTTCGTTTACAATACCTACGTGGAGTTCACCTTGACTTCGTTCACTTGACATCGCGGACATTTGATTATTTAAACCTGGACTCGCGTACAAATCTACACTCGTGATGGTTCTTCTTATCCTCATAGTCTTCGTAGAGCAGTTATAGTTGCTATGGTGAAAACCAGTCAAGTGCGAGACGGGCTGATGACCTGAACCATCGAGACAAAAATACTTTATTATATTTCTTGATAAAGAGTCCATAGCTACAAGTTCCTACTCTGTACATATTTGAACTAAGTACTTATAAACAAAGGGACTAAGAGTGTACCCTGGTAACCTTGTGAGAAAAAGGATATAAGTAGAGGACAGAAGGACAGACGGATGGCAGTGTACAGGGTTCAATATTTCTTATAGTAGGTCTAAGAGGAGGTCCCCCTCAAAAAATCGCATAGATTTAAGTCGTCGCTCGCGCTCCGATTAGATAGAGCCCTACCTACCTAACAACGACAGCTCCGTGAGTGCGGCTTTTTGTAGTGTGTGTGCGTAAAAATTGTGTAGCGACGGCTCGGGTTTGCCAATTTAGGCAAAGTATTTTCTGCTGTACTTTTGAAGTACATCAGGGCTCCCTCTTGGACCTCTATGAAAAATCGGTTGATAAAAAACTATTCGTTTTCAGTGGCTGACGTAGAATGTGGCCTACCAACGGCTCGCAGCGCAAAGATAGTAGGGGGCAGTGACAGTCTACCAGCCGAGTTCCCCTGGGCGGCCAGCATCTGGAGACAGGGGACCCACCAGTGCGGGGCGACCGTCATCAACGACAGGTGGCTGTTGACTGCTGGACACTGCATTTGCAGGTACTTAACTTGAAATTACAATATACATTGACAAGAAATCTATCCGAAGAATTCCGATCTTCGTCTTCAATGCGACATTACCTCAATGGGAGAAAGTTTTGAATCTCTGCACGGCCGCTATGTCAACTATATAATAAATATCTGGTTATGATATTTATTGGAGCTTGCAATACACATCAAAGAATCCTACCAGAAATTTTCTGCTGCGCGAAGGTTAGAAAGGTCCCTGACTTCCCTAGTGGTGAAAATTCATGACAATGGCTTACGTTATACTTGGTGGAATTTTTTGCCCGCGGCTATACCAATTGGCAGCTTTGTACCCTATCCAAGTAAGAACCATAACATCTTCGGCTGTATGTTCACTTACAGGTACCATCAGGTGAAATTGTCAAATACTAACTTGTGTATTTTCAGTGTTTTCGACGAGTTCTACAAGTCAAAGCAGCTGTCAGTCGTCGTGGGCCTCACCGATATTTCAGAGAGTGAACAGAACGAGAAGCTTTCGAAGATCATACCTCATCCCGAATACAGGTAGGTACAGTCGCTCAGTGATCTCTACTGTTACCTCATAGGATCTATAACACTAATAGTTTCCAGTCGCCGTGCTTCTTCTTCTTTTCCATTACTTAGGTACTTGTTTCTTCCTTCGGGATCTCGCCACTTTATAAATATTCTACGGCTTGAGATTTTTGTATTTAGGACATTTTCCAATTGGACACGTTATGAAAGCTTCTTTTTACCCACGACGGAACGGAGTACGGGTATATGCGTTTAGGGTGAGAGACCGTTTGTACATTAGTTTGTTGATGAAATTTTTTGTATGTTTGTGTGTTAAATTGTTCAAACAAAACGAATATCCAATAAAAGAAATGTTTATTTGTTTGTTTGTTGGTTTGTTTGTTTGTGCACATCCAATGTTCCCATTTATTTCCAAAACGGCAGAACCGATTTAGATTCAGTTTTCTGTATAATGTTTGGTATTCATTGGCGATGGTTCGTAGATAGTTCTTACGAACATCGATCACCAGGGGGAGCCATAAAAAACATTTATAGTGCAAACGAATGTTCCCATTTATTTCAAAAACGGCTAAATAGATTTCAATACAGTTTTTAATAAAATATTAGTGACTTATTGGCGATGGTTCGTAGATAGTAGTTACGAATATCGCTCACCAGGGGGCGCCATAAATACATTTAGAATGTAAACGAATGTTCCCAATTTAAGCTTTTGGAATAAAAACGACTGAATCGATTTGGATACATTAATAGATAGTTGTTACGGAAATCACTCACCAGGGGGCGCGATAATAAACATTAATATTGCAAACAAATGTTTCCAATCATTTCTAAATCGACTGAACTGATTTGGAGACAGTTTTCTGTACAATATGAGTGAATTATTGGTAATGGTTCGTAGGTAGGTTGTTACGGTGATTGCACAGCAGGGGGCGCCACAATAAACGTTTCTTTATCATTTGGTAGCGAGATTTTCTAATGGGTCTGGTAATGTTTCTAGTAAACTCCTAGTGTTAGAGATTGTTTGATATATTCTAACGAGGCTCACACATTATATTTATTTGGTGACGAGGACATTATATCTGATGATGCAACTTGGGATTCAGTGTTACTCAACTATCGTAACCATTAAAATACTTCGAGCTTAGACCCATTTGGTTTCGTTTAACTATTCTAACACATTTAATCTGATGACAAGGGTCAATGATGCCTTCCGACGCTGCATAGGGGAGATAGTGGCTAGTTTAAAAATTAATTTTTATTTTGTAATAATATAATAGGTATAATAATTGAAAAAGTATAAAACAAGTGGAAAATTAAAAAATTTTAAACACCCACTACTCTTATGTACTTGAAATTGAAAAAGGATTAAATAATATTTTTAAAACTCCCCGACTAAAGGAAAGTAAGGACTAAGAACCTATCAGTATAATTACAAATCCAAGAAAATCCGTCGGAGCTGCCATTGCCATTTCTGTTCCAATATCAATTATCAATTAATGCAGTTAGTACCTATAGGTAAGAAGATCGAGAAATTGAATTAGTTACCAAATTAATAAAGTAAACACACACACTGGTAAACAGCAACATCTTGCACCATCAACACCGGCGCAGGCAAAGCATAGCAGCTCCGACGGATTTTCTTGGATTTGTAATTATACTGATAGGTTCTTAGTCCTTACTTTCCTTTAGTCGGGGAGTTTTAAAAATATTATTTAATCCTTTTTCAATTTCAAGTCCATAAGAGTCGTGGGTGTTTAAAATTTTTTAATTTTCCACTTGTAAACGTCATAATTTTCTTGAGACTGTTGAATACTAAAGGGATTATAGAACTGTATACTGACGAAAATGCATCCCACTGGTAACCCGAAATTATTGTTCTGTTGCTTACAAAATTTTTAATTAAAAAAGTTACAACCACCTTACTGCTTCTAGTTTAAACAGTAATTTTTAACAAGACGTTTTTGAAATCTAAGCCGAATTCAATACTTGGAATCATCATATTTTTCAGATTACATATACGAGTAATTGTTTTTGTTTCAGGTGTAAAAAGAAAACGAACGATGTGGCCCTTCTCAAGACAATACGTCAATTACAATGGACGAACATGCTCCGTCCAGCGTGCTTGCCAACACCACTCGCCTCTGATTACACCGGAAAAATGGCAACCGTAGCTGGATGGGGCTTTACCAACGAAGACAGAGGAATTGGTAATTCTGAATGTTGATTTTATTGTACTTGACTTTTAAAGGGTATACCCATCTACAGCCTACTGTAGGTTAACTCGGTGGTCAGACCAACTAAAGGAAACTGGCGCTGTCGCCTTATACGTAGCAGTCGACATGGCTGCGGACAGAAGCGGTGGAAGCAAATCATACACCGCAAGATTTCTCGCCGTGAATTATGATAGTCACGACTCGTCATCCTCACGTCAGGAGGCAGCGACGGAAGAGAGAGACTGTAGAGTGTAGGAAGTTCATATTCCCATAATGTGCTTTGTTCGACGTAATCACTATTTTCCCAGTTTATGGAGGTCCATTACTGGACAGAGACTTGAAAGATCGTCTAATACCACAATCTTATGGTCGTTTTCACCAACATTTTAAGAGAAACCTAAGCCCTTAGGTGACAGTTGTTGTGAGTGAAAACTGTCACCTATCGGCTTAGGCGTTTCTTAAGGTGTTGGTGAAAACGAGCATTATAGGCTCCTAATTATTTTCAACTTCTGACATGAAATAAATGCTTGCACCTAAACACGTTAACCCGCATTTTTTACACGACTGCCCATAAAAAGAAGTGTAATGTTATTAGAGTTCATGTATGTATCTATGTACCTATGTATGTATGTATGTATGTATGTATGTATGTATGTATGTATGTATGTATGTATGTATGTATGTATGTATGTATGTATGTATGTATGTATTATTTATGTATTATTTATGTATGTATGTATGTATGTATGTGAGTTTCTTTATTCCAACATAACTTCTGAATGACTGAAGAGATTTGGAGATATTATGTGGGTAATCGTTAGATCACATAATTCCGAGTAACATAGGCTATATTTTTTGGAAAAAGTAGTTTCACCACAAGGCAGTCGTGTGTTTTTAATTAGGTATTTTAATTATTTACTCGTTTCTGTTTAGGTACACGACCAAATATTCTTCAAAAGACTGACGTAATAGTAGTGGAGAATAAGGAGTGCAACAATTGGTACGAGTCGCAGGGAAGCAAAGTCAGGATCATTTCCACACAAATGTGCGCAGGACACGAAAATGGAGGACGAGACTCCTGTTGGGTAAGTAAGGGTCAATTTACACCGCGGCAGAATGGAATAGAAGCGACTTTTTTTTACACAGCATAATGATTCAATCATGATTTTGTATTTTTTTTGAAAAAAACTAAATACCTAAGAGTTAAAAAGGTCCACGCATCTTCCGCGCATTCTCAAGAATTATTTATTTTGTATGTTTATACAATTGGCTATAAGTTTGATTGTAAAAAAATGTTGCTTCCACTCCGTTCCGCCGCGGTGTAAATTGTCCCTAAATATGAAAACAAAATCCATCTAGTTTAAAAGTTTAGATTTTTTTTGACACAATAAATTTAAATGATCAAAATTAGTCTTTGTTACTTTAACGTTCATAAGACTTAACTTTTACATGAAATCAAATCTACTCTATTCTCTGCTTCATTAATACATAACACCACCAGAGTACAGTCTTGATGACTCGTCATATAATATTTCTGTCAATTTTCAGGCTGATAGTGGTGGTCCTCTCATCGTAAAAGGAGACAAAGGGCATTCTACGGTGATTGGAGTAGTTTCCACTGGAAGCGGGTGCGCTAGAGCTAAAATGCCTGGAATCTACACTAGGGTGTCTAAGTTTACTGAGTGGATTGTATCAAGTATTAATGAGGATAATGCAAGATCAGGGTTAAGATGGCTTCTAAGAGGCGGTTAATGTAGTGTAGCCTTTTTGTTTGTTTAGAATTAGCAGTTTTTGATTCTAAACTTTGTTTGCTGAAGTAGGCAATAATTCTGCGATAATAATTTACTAATCTATAATTGCACTGTTCTTAATGTGTGTAAGATTTCTAGAATACCAAATAACACTAATTTTGAAGTTAATACAAATAACATTTATTTATTTATTTTCAAATAATGCAACAACTGTGATATTATGTTAATGTTATTTATTTACTTTAGTTAACTTATTTATTTAATAATTGCTAAGAGTCGTTGTTATTTTTATTGAGATAACGAGCCATTAAAGTTGTTTTCAATGTTAACCTTATTTTCTTTGCAATACTTTTCAAATTCACTTTTACTTTTCTCTATAACTCCGTAAAGTTTCCAAATGATGCAACAACTGTGATTATTATGTTAATGTTATTAATTTACTTTAGTTAACTTATTTATTTAATTATTGCTAAGAGTCGTTGTTATTTTTATTGAGATAACGAGCCATTAAAGTTGTTTTCAATGTTAACCTTCTTTTCTTTGCAATACTTTTCAAACTCAATTTTACTTTTCTCTATAACTCCATGAAGTTTCTTGCCTGAAGTCTCTTCAATATCATCCCTTAAGGAAGCTAAAGCCTTATCCAAAGATAATTTAGCTTCAATGATCAGTGGAGTTATTTCTTCAACAGTTTTCATTGTTCCATCTTTTTTAGCCTTTTTAGTTAACATAACTAAAGCTGAATGCAATTCATGATGTAAAACAGCACTATAGAGACTCAGCCTGGCATTTCCTGGATCTAGAGTTATTGTAATACTTATCAAATCTTTGCACATTTTAATCTTTTTATCCAAAATTTCCTCAGACATATAAGTAGGTTGCCTCCCGTATAGTTGGATAAGAGAATGTTTTATGGAATATAAATGATAATGATTTGGATGTAGAAACGTTGAAAGCCTACATAGAAGATTTTCAAGCATACTGACAGATCCGCCCATCATCTGAACGTTCTCAACCTCTTCCCCCATTTGTGACACAAGCATGTTTATCTGAGAATTGTTAACTTTAACTGAGCATTGGTTACAAGCCCAATCAGTTTCTTCATCTAACGGATCTTCAGTCAGATGTATCCCATCACAGGGACCTTTATCATCGCCAAAACATTTCATTGCACTTAAATAAGTGCCTAGTTCAGTCGGATCGCTACATCTCTGACATTTGCATGAAAAGTGCTTTGTTTCTTTTAAGTGTTGTCTTCTAGCTTGAGTTCCCCACAGAGCATGACTGTACATAGTAGCTATATGACCCCCTTTCAGTATCGGAAGTACTACTTTAAGTGTTATCCTGTATAACTCACTTCTGTCTTTGGTGTACAGTCTAAAAACATGTTTGGTGTTCGGTATACAACTGTGTTCTAACAAACAAGTGGTGGCATACAAAGCGTTTAGTTCTAAACCTTCAGGAAGTCTTATTTCTAAAGCATTGGTATCAATAATTCCGCATATTCTATGAAGTGTTTCTTTTGATATATACTTAAAGTATTTCTTTTTAGTATGATCTTCTAGTCTATTTATGAAATTGCTGGTCAAATATTCAACGATAAATTCGTCTGCTTCCCTGAAAAATAAAAGGATTTGGATGAATGAAGGTTGTATTATGGATTTTTTTTAATTAAATTGTGCCGTCGATAGATATATAATATTTTAAACTTGCGTGTTGCATGTCTGTGGCACTATGGACAAAAGTTAGTGGAAGCAATATATTATGTGAAACACTCACTCATAAATATCTGAGCCCGGAGTTCGGTGCTCCATATGTGACTGTAGTTCCAACAGTTGACTCCATTTTTCTGTACTCGTATTTTGTAGTAAAACACAGCGCAAAGGCAGCAGTGCGTCGTGTCTGAAAAAATACAATCAAAGATAAGTCAAAGGAATCTTAGAAACAATCCGAAAGCATGGGCACAACCGAACATATTTTTTTACCATACAGGGGGGCTTTATTCAAGTAATGTTTTCATACACTTAGTGACGTGAATAAAGAAAAAAAATTCACACTGAAAAATTTGCTTTACACAACGATACAACGTTCGTAATCGTGAAATTAAATTTACTTTGCGCATTAAGGTTGAGAGATTGTATTCCTATGTTGAAAAGGTGAAGAAATGACTTACCTACTGCAACATGTCATAATGTAGTATTAGGTATATCAGTGGACCGGGCGGGTCAAACAATACACAAAAAGTAAGTACTTTACCTGTAATATTCAGCCATGTTGTCCAGAACACATTCCGGTCTGGCGCTAAGGATCTCGCATTCAAGGCCGTGGTGTCTGGGATCTGTTAGTCCTGGGCAGTTCCCGGAGCATACAGGCCAGCCGCATCTGAAGTTGTTAGAAGTAATAAATATAATATTGCTAGTAACTCAATATAAATGTTATTGTAATTTGTAACAAAGTTTCTTTTCGGAGGGTATCTTGTATGGAACTCTTTATTCATGTCAACTGCGTCTACTAGCAGGCTCAGAAAGATAAACCATAGTATACCTATAGCCTATTTACTTAAAAGTGGATTGACAGTATTCACACACCTGGTACACATATTCATGTTTTCTTCACCGCTGATTTTATTAATACCCGGTCTCAGGTTTGATTACCGGCGCAAGTCAGTTTGGAACTTCTCTATAAAACTGGCTTAGATTTGGTCTAGTATAAGCACTGAGAGTATAAGCTTCGGTCGCGGCTGGTTACCCTACCAGCAACGGCGCACCGCCATAGTGATTTACCGTTCCGGTGCGATGCTGTGTAGCAACCGTTAGAGGTTTCCTCCTTACCCTTCCGAAGCTAGTATGACAATACTTTCGACTGTTCTTCACTTATTATCATGTGTGATTGCAATCAATACTTTCCTAATTATCTAAGTAACTATTAGATTAATAAGTATGTGATATACCTACCTAGAACATCTCTCCCCAACATCAGTGAATACTGGTTTGTAGCAGCCAACACATGGCATGGAGGCTTCAGGGTCCATCATGGCTTTAGGTCCGAAGACCAGAGGCAGTTCCGAGATGACCACCTCTCCAGGCACCAGGTCTCGAGCTGCGGTGAGGTACCGCCCCAGTTCTTCTGACTGACGCACCTGAAACATAGCTACTCTACTATCATCATAATAATATTTTATTAAGTACTTTATCGGGTATAAAACCGCCTTTAGTGGGATAAAAATTCTAAAAACTATATAAATATTCTGTGTGTAGTTCTATTGTAGTTATTGAATAAGTAGTAGTTAAGTACTACTTACTCAACTTCAGCCAACTTGTAAAAAACAAACAACACTGCTGGCAGTGACATCTATCTTCAAAATATTACAGGAATATTTAAAAATTCTTTCAGCGCCATCTATGTCCGCAATATTATATCACGTCATTGCGCATAGGATGGCGGAACCTAACCTATCGCGTAGTAGTTATGAGACTTTATAATAGATGGCGGTTATCTGATTTTATTAAAAAAATACCTCGTAAAGTCCGCCACCAGTTTCAACGTCTTTCCCCATTTTCTTCTTAGTTTGCTGTGAAATAAAAACAATAGGCATTAAAATTAAAATTTTCAGATTTTGTATTTAATAGGAACAGGTATAATCGGTAGGTATCTACTTAGGTACCGATTTCTTTTCAACATAAAATAGGTAAGAAAAATTAAACTGGTTTTTTAAATAACCTAAAATTAAGTTCAGCCGCTCATCAAGATCGGGAGTTCGAATTCTGGGCTTTTGACTTTTTGGAGTTCCGTAAATTTAGGAAACTACAGTAGGTACCTAAGTGCTCGTATCGTATCTCTAGCATAGGGTGAAGGAAAATATCGTTCATAAACTTGCATGACTGAGAGTTCACCATTTTAACAAAGGTGCACGAAACTAAGAGTAATGGATATACCTTGAATCATCCATCATTGACAAAACCAAATAATGTTTCATACAATCCCTAATAGTCCTTCTTAGTTCTTACTTACTTGATGTGCGAAGAAATGACGAAGTCATAGACAATCGCCCGACTTCGAATTGGTGTAGGTACCTAAAATTTAAATAAAAATTATTTTACTCTTTGTAGTGGCATTTGAAGTTGGTTTTTTGGAAAGCATTTCCCATTTTTATTTTATGCTTTTTAGTGGAAAACAATAAAATGCACAAGGCGTTGTAAAAATACCCAAATTGCTTGAGGTGTGTTCATAAAATCTGAAGAGATACCTCAAATTCACCAAGATCCCATCATCAGACCCTGACTTGATGACTTTAGTCATCAAATCAGTATCTGCTAGCAAATGCACCAGTAACTATAAAAAATACCCAACTCGCTTCAAGTATACTAGCAAAATTTGAAGAGTTCCCTCGATTTCACCAGGATCCTATGATCAGATCCTTACCTGATGACCATAGGACAACTTGGAAAATATTACTCTTTCTAATAATACTGAAATAGTTTCATGTGTCCATATAAAATTTGAAGAGTTCCCTCGATTTCTCCAGGATCCCATCATCAGATCCTGACCTGATTAAAATGGGACCGTCTGGAAACAAAACCCTCTTAAACAAAAAAAGAATTTTTCAAATCGGTCCACGCGTCTTCGAGTAATCGGTGAACATACATAGAAAAAAAAAAAAAGATTCCGACGAATTGAGAACCTCCTCCTTTTTTTGAAGTCGGTTAAAAATTGTGAATTTTCTGATCAAAAATATTAATTTTTGATCAGAAATTAAGAATCAGAATTATATTAATAATTTTCGTTTATCTATATAATTTTAAATGCTTGATGTGAAACGAATTATATTTATTTTTTCATCTTACACGCTCGGAAAGGCCACATTATTTTCCTTAGGCCTCAAAAATATAGATATTTTATTTAAGGTTATATTGGTAGGTACTATTGAATTTTTTTACTTCGAGTTGGACCCTTTTACTGTTCCGGCTTTGATGAAGATCTTTAGAGATAAACGAAGGATGTCCATATCAGTTGTAAATTGTAATATTTTGCTGCATGGGGGGTAATAAACTGTGAAAACAGAGTATTTGTTGTGGTCTCTCTCGAACTAACAGGCTTAAGACGGGCCTGTCGAGCAACAGGCGCATTCCTGACTGTCGAGATAAGTCATAATTATTTTATTGCATCGCAAGCAGCGAGAGCGAGTGCGACAACTGTAATCTTTGTTTCACCCTGGTTCATATCAGCCCTCTGGGTTTGGATTAAATTATGATCTAAGTACCTATTGTATCGGAGCCATGTGGCAAAGGCGTGCCAACTAGTGATTTTCCGTTAATGTATGTACATAGTTTATGAATCGATCAGACCCCTTTTAATTTAGTGTGTCACTTAAATTCCATTGCCACTTATCATCGGGTGATATAAAAGTCAAAATAACAATTTTTGAAAAAAACTAACACTAGCCTTTAACCATTACAACTTATAGTATAGGTAACCTTAGAAAATAAACTGAATTACTAAATTCGGTAGATAACTTACCTAATCAAAATCTTATAAGAGTAGGTTAGCTATAGATGTACCTACAGGTAGCCAAAATCTGGTGCTCATATAATAATTTAACACTTATATAACGCGAACTATAAACATTAACAATGATAAGACGAGTGTTTTCTTAAAACACAACGAAACCACTTTTGTCCAAAGACGCGATGCGCGGGCGCACGAAACTTGCAGACTACAGCAGCAGCAGCCGTTCCGAATTGCGTAAACCATACCTATATTACTTTTATGAAACTGTGTTTCTTTTTTTAACCCTTGGACAGTTATCAATAGGTGATATAACATACGAGTACGCTCGGCTGTAGATCTCAATTGATGAAACGAACTGAGCACGTAAGGCTCAATAGTAAAAATGCGGACTAAAATACCTATTTCAATCCGTGAGGACCTAGGTACAAACTCAAAATGTAGAGTCACATTACCTACTGGTAGGCAAAGTCATACTATTTGTCAGAAAGGATGATAAATTATCCGTTGACCCTTTACATGAATACAATATCTAGGTAGTTATAGTTTTATTTATTGAAATTAACAGCAAAGTACACTGATGCGGTTAAAGAGACCCTCAAATTGATTAATGATCTATGATTACAGGTACATTATTTTAAGTTACATGCGAATAGCAAACTTATCACAAAATAAAACTGTAAAAACGTAGCTAATGCAAAAATTATTACGACTAATCTGTAATAGTGCTCGACAGAGATTATTGAACATTTGTTCCAATCACGCACGCTGATTGTAATGCTTCATTTTGTTGGCACTGGCGACGGATCTTTAGTTAGTGATAATTACTAGTCTATTTTAAACGAGTATTGTGTCAGTAGCGGGACGAGACGAACGCGCGTCGTCCTAAAATCGGTTAACAATAAGACAACAATGGATTTTACCAAGCGAGAGATACCAAAGTGCGAAATCTGCCAGCAGCCAGCTAACCAAACATGCGGAGGATGCAAGCTAGTCTATTACTGCTCGAAAGCCCACCAAAAACACGCATGGAAAGAAGGACATAAGTTTCAGTGCCGTCCTTATAAAATTGAACACTCAGATACTCTAGGAAGGCACATGGTTGCAACCAGAGATATAAAGCAAGGAGAGGCTATCCTTAAAGAAAAACCGGCTGCGAGTGGTCCGAGGATATCATGCCAACCTCATTGTTTGTCGTGTAACAAAAAACTCGCACCGATACAAATTGATGATAGACTAGATTTCTATAAGTGTACTAAATGCAACTGGCCGATGTGTGATCTACATTGCGAAAATGCTGAACCACATAGAGAAGAATGCAGACTTATGACTGAAAGCAATTATAAATGCGATATCAAATATGAAAGCCCTGACAAAATGGAAGCTGCTTATTGTATTATTGCACCAATGAGAGTTCTGTTGATGGCGCGAAGTAACCCTCGTCAATATGAAAGTATCATGTCATTAGAATCGCATTTAGAGGATAGAATAAATACGCGTTTATACAAAGTACTAAAGGCTAATCTTGTTACTTTTATTAATCGTGTGCTGAGACTTCCATTTGATGAAGAAACTATTCTGAAAGTGGCTTCGATATTCGACACAAATTCCTTTGATGTTAGATCCGCAGATGGATCTAAAAGGTTACGGGCTATTTACGTCATAGCTTCAATGATAAACCATGATTGCAAGCCTAATACGAGACACGTTTATTTGGGTGACGATAATACCTTGGCTTTGATAGCGACGGTACCAATTGCTAAAGGTGAAATGATAACTGCGACGTACACGCAATCTTTGTACGGAACCTTGGATAGAAGAAGACACATAAAAGTTAACAAATGTTTCGATTGTGACTGTGCAAGGTGTAGGGATCCAACGGAATTTGGCACATACTTAGGTAACATTTACTGTTCCGTTTGCAATGGTTCACTGTCAAATAACTCATGCAAAACAGAAGCAAAAATGGTCTCAACCAACCCTTTGGATGAAACTGCACCATGGCAGTGTGAAAAATGTGGTTACACCATACAAAGTAGACAAATGTTTTGGGGTAATGATGCGTTGAAACAGGAGCTTAACGCACTTAACAAATCAGGACCTAAAGGGTTCGAGGAATTCATAGATAAGTACTCTGCAACACTTCATTCCACTAATCATTTGGTGATACAAGCTAAGTTGGCTTTAATGCAGATTTATGGAAACTATAAAGGATACACGTTGACAGGTAATTTAATGAGGTTTTGCTGAATCTTATACCTTTAAACGAGCAATTCTTGTATATATATATATATATATTTCTATATAATCTGAATCTCGGAAACTGCTCTAACGATTTTCATGAAATTTAGTATACAGGGGGTTTTAGGGGCGATAAATCGATCTAGCTAGGATTCATTTTTAGAAAATGTCGAATTTACCAAAAAAAATATATGACTACCGCTGCCATCTATTGGCCACCGAGCGAAGCTCGGTTACCCAGATATTAGAATCTAAAAGGTGCATGATTTATTTAGCTAAGTCAGACCTTGGGTTCTCCTAAATTCGTTTGGGCAGAGAATAAAACAGAGAAAAAATCTAAACTACTCTATCTATGCTTGTATTTTACATAAATTATATCGGTAACTTTAATAAATGTGATCATGGTTGGTTGAAAGGTTACAAAAGTAAACATCTATGTTTTTGTTCCGCAGAGCTTCCCGATTATTTACTTAAGCGTAAAATAGACATCTGTCATGAACTTTTGGATGTAGCGGATAAGTTGGAGCCCGGCTGGTCCAGGTTTCGAGGCACCATACTCCTGGAACTGCAAGCAGCTATGACGGTGCAAACTAAAAGGGACTTTGAAGCTGAGAAGATAACTAAAGCTGGAGCACAGGTACACACACATGAATACACACAGGAAAAAGAGGCACATATAGCGGACAACTAACGGACAAAAACATTCTTCTGATGATTTAGTCGAAATTTTCTATAGGTAATCTATATCTATATCTATATATCTATATATATATACTTAAAATAAAACTGTAAAGGGTCGAATTCTGTACATTGAAGATATTTTGAAAATTTTTGTTGGAGGACACTATTTAGTCGATACTGAAGCCAAAACTGTAATTTGTTTAATTTTTGTCTGTCTGTCTGTCTGTCTGTCTGTCTGTCTGTCTGTCTGTTTCACGACCGGGCATCACGGCTAATCCGCTGGATGGATTTAAATGAAACTTGACATGATTATAGTTCATACCCCGAGGTAGGACATAGGATACTTTTTGTCCCGAAATTCATCATGATTTCCCTGGAAGACGGCATCAAAGTCCAAACGTTTTTTAGTTATAATTCATTAACGCGTTGTCCGATTCCATTCATTCTTTTTTTGTTAGAAAGGAGGTTCTTTAAAGATTATTCCATACAAATCTTATTATCATCACTTTTGTAGTTCAGAAATTACAGACATCAGAACCTTTAAGTTCAAGTTGGTAGGTGACTTGAAACTCGGAATGCACAAAGAACCTAGGGCTAGGACGTAGGGCTCAAGTAAGACTGGAGTACCCTTACAGCCGTAAATAAATAGGCTTAGCAGGAGATTTTGTATGGTTTAAAATTTTTCACTTTTAGGGTGAACAAAAATCATGTAACTGGCGTTATCGCTACGTTATACCGTATAGCGCCATCTCTACAATTTATGTGGAACTTGAATGTAAAACTCTGAGATAGGTACTACCGAATTTTTTTTAATAAAAATTAAATGTCATGTTATTTACTGTTTCCTGACTTTATGTTAAGATGGCAATGTTAAGACAAGAACAGATTTAAACTTTATCATCCGCAATATGGAAAGGGTAAGATAATGGTTCACAAATATTTTTAACTCTTAGGTCTTATCGATCCTAACCGACTGACTGTCATCTAAGGTCTTTTTATACGTAAGCAAATATATAGCCATTGTCCATTCTGAAGTTTTGGATTGTATTGAGATGAAGCAAAGATTTTTAAAAGACTCTTATATTATGTTGGGCTGGGGAATATTGATAGTAGAGTAATTTATCCCAGTGGTACCTACCCGGCCGAACTCTGAAAGAAGAGTTCTACCACCAGTACAACTTTTCACATGGTTTAATAATTTTTGTCATATTTCGTGGTTTCAGAATAAAAATCATAATGAAAAGGACGATTTTAACTGTCGATATTTCGATACATTGGTACGACCTGTGCCACTGGGTGTGCACAGTAACCCGTGCAAAGTAAGAATAGGTTTCTGTACAACATCACACCAGAATCCCGCGAAAATCAAGGAATTCTACGGTATATGTAAAAAAAATCAAGGAATTCCAGTAGGAAGGTATATTATGTAAAAAAAATCGTAATTCACGCGGGCGGAGCCGCGGGCAACAGCTAGTTAATAATATGGTAGGTAATTTTTAGATTAATTATTATCACTAGTTAACCCGCCAAACTTTGCTTTCCCATATTTCTCACTAAAGAGGTATGAAAAATATGTAGTTTACGTTTAGTTTCTATTCTGAGACCTACCGAATATACAAGCCTTTTCGGAGGAGTTTTGTGACAAACACTGTGACATGAGCATTTTATATATGTATTAGAGAAGATCATTGAAATATTATACTCGTAGTATTAGTAAATGAATGACGAAATAATTTTGGCGTATCCCCAACTAGAGTAAACTATCCTAACTATTCACTTGTTGATAGGCAAAGCTGCGTTCCAGATTTTATTAATAGCTTTAAACGACGTATGTAAAGCGAATACTCTTGAACTAAATATTTTGAGGAAATGTCCGTCAAGAATGTACAGCTGACTACTTTAGTATTAAAAAACTGGCTGATAATGAATGGTCCTATTCAAGTTCTATTTTCATATAAGGTTAATTTTTATTAAAACTCAGGACTTACATTGAATCATCAACTCTTAAAGGCATTATAATTTTTCTTACCTGTTTAGCGTAGTGATTTGTTTTGGAATTAGCTTTAGCTTTATTTTATAGTAAACAGTGATAAGACGAGCAAGACGTTTTCCTTATTAACATTAGGAGAACGTTATTAATACGTATGCCCATAACGAAGCACGTCCCACAACTTTGCACAGTAATTTCATAAGACACATCAGTCTTTAACTTCTTAAATCACATATTGCTCATGAATTACGTTGATATACAGTGTATTTCAAACCGAAAACAGTCACACAGTAAAACACCAGTAGTGCACCACTGCACAATAACTGATACTGCCAAGTGGTACCTGCCATAATGAACTCCGCAAGTTCTGTGTGTTGTTGTGGATAAATAAACTAATACTCATATTTGTGGCCTCGAGGTCCAGATGGTGAGCTGAAATTTCTTCATTTCATCTAAATTTTTGTTTTCATTACAGGATCAACTAATGGAGAGTATGGTGCTGCTACAAGAAGCAACACACATTTTAAAAATAGAACCTCACATGAAAGCAATTTTGGAAACAAAGCTCCAAGAAATTTCTACACTTCTGGATTCAACAAGCCTAATTGATTGACCATATTTCACTGCCTGATTGAAGATTGATTGATACAAGCCTTTTCTTTTTTAATAACTCTCATGAAATAATAAAGAGTAAATGAATAAAACGATTTAATTAAAACTAGAATATAAAGATTTTTTTTTATTATTGGAAATACCAAGGCGTGATTAATTTTACAGTAGGTATCCTTCTTTTAAAAGAGTAAAAAGACAAAATATAGAACTATCTTAGTAGTGTCTTATTTACGACTAATTAAATAAATATTATGGGAATGTCTTTAAGTATTTTATAAATAGCTCTTTTCTTCGTTGATTGCTATTCTTTCAGTTTTGGTCTCTTCTGCATCGTTGGCTACACATACGACTTCATTGGCTTGATTTTGATCATTTTTCAATGGAGTAACTTTAGTAGGCTTCGTGGTAGCTTCGTCAACTTTAGGTACACTCAACTCTATGGTATGCTTGTTTATGTGTAGAATATTTTTCACCACTCTCGATATCTTCCGCTTTGGTCGTGGACTTGCAGCTACTACGAATATTTTTTCCATGTTGTTGTTTTGAAGAGATTGTTTCTTTTTTACAACCTAGAACAAGAAAGACAAAGCATATTTAAATACAAACTGAAAGCTTTTTTTTACGTCGAATTCTTCTTTTCCTAGATTTCTTTTCTGTCTTAATCTAAAAAGCCACTTAACTTTACACAACCTTCTGAGAAGAGTAGGGCAAGATGATACAGTAATAGATGACACGTGTCATCTATTACTGTATCATTCCGGCAGCTGTTCTCAAAGCTCTTGCATCCTTTCTATACTGCAAGAGCATGCGGGTACCTACTCTAAGGATAAGGGTACCTACTTCTGCTACCCACTCTACATACTTTTGAATATCTAGGAAATCTGCTAGATATTAAGCTTTGACGATGTTCTTATAGAACAATATCGAACACAAATCGGATAAGACAAGTCTTAGTCGCAGCTGACAAAACGAACCTATTGCCATTGATTTATCGATCTCGTACAATGGACTACAATAGGATAGGGGTTACATTGTAATGGGTATCCTTCCAAACTAGAACGATTATATTTTTCGCTGCATCATCACTTACCATCAGATGGGATGATAATAGATGATTGGTAAAAAATAACACTAAATAAAAAAATTAAATTTAAAAGTAAAATTTTCATATCTCACCGTAATGCAAGTACAACACCAAGTACCAAATTTAAAGCACGCAACTCCAGGTGTACGGTCCATAGCTCTTCGGAATCTGGTGTTGGTGAAGCCGTAGATGAGGGGATTGATGGTGCAGTTCACATACATCAGATAGCTGGCTATAAACCACATTATATCGAAGCCACCATCTACCTGAAAGTATTTTAATCCATAGTATTGGAAACTCTCAGAATGTAATCGTGAGAGACTTGAACCCACACAAGTCGTACTCCTAAAATTCTGAAAGTCTTGATGAGCTAAGAATGAACCTGATACCAAGGCGGGGCATTATAATGTTGTAGGATACTTTTTGTAACATGAAAAATCTCAAAAAGTTGAGGGATAATCTAAAACAGACGCTCTAAGTCATCGGGGACCCACCTTTAAGAGAGCCTGCCGATCCATGAGTACTATGCTTCTCGGTGCAGGTTAACAAATATAGTACCTTAGGTTTTCAACTTGCAAAGATCCTAATGTGCTATGAGTATGTGCTTTGTCGATGCTTACCTATCAGGTTCTCTTAATATCTACTTATTCTGTGATTTGAACTTGGTAAAATCTTAAACAAGCCAAATTCATGGCGGAGGATCTATTGTATAAACTGCTGAGCCAAAAAATTAATAGACATTTTTCATATATTATACCAACCGAATTGATTTCATCTGGTAAATTATTTCTCCAATACACCATACCAGTATAAGGTACTCTACACGCCGCAGTTGCCAGAAGGATGCAGGCAGTTATTCTCATGGCTTTACGCCTGGCTTGATTTATTGTTTGACCACCTCCGCGAGACGATAGTTCTCGGGCACTCCTTTCCAATCTCCATATGATTGCGCCGTACTGAAATATTGTTTCTTATAGCATGTTTAAGTAAATGGGAGTTGGGTGATAAGCGATCAACGCTGCCCGAGTAGATTCGCAGGCAGCACGCTTTGAAAAAGGACAAGTTTCTTTTCTGTTCGCGCCTTCAATGACTCTATATTTCATTGTAAAGAATGGCAGGTTTCGCAACTTAACATGTGCGTGAAAAGAAAGAATTATAAAGAAAATTATGTTATTAGGCAGATATTGTATAACTAATAAGCATCGTAATCATCATCGTCAATAAATGTTACATTTGACGGAGATGTGAAGTGTTTACCCAACTACGAAAGTCTGGACCTATCATATTCTGTTCTATCAATAACAAACTTAATGATACTCACAAATTGACATTTACTCTAGACAGGGCGAACCGCGCGAAAAAATGTCGCCAGTTTATCGGTGTCATTAGTACCAACAGTATAAGGCCACGCGGTAGTTCACTCAGCGGCGGTATTTTGACTGTTGGCACTACTGTTTGCTTGTATGAAAAAGGTTTACGTAAATCGTTCGGATGCCCATATCTTGAGGTTAGTAATCAGTGTACTCACATTACTAATTTAAAATGGAAAATAATTAGTAGTTCGGTAGCTCATCAACGTCTATTCAATGTGTTTGAGTGTCTTAACACCTATGCTTATTTTTCCTTTTTATTTATCATCATCACTATCATCGATTTTCAAGCATCCTACTGTCAAGTAACCGTCCAATGGGGTCTTACACTACTTTTGAATTTGATAAAAAATATTACTTTATTATAAACTAGGATAAAAATAATAACGTGCAGTAAAAGAAATATTAAAATCCAACGAAGATTTACAAAGTTACAGGCGTTTAAACTTTGGAGTGGGGGGATCTTCTATCCCTTTCTCGCAAAACGAAAGTTTGTATGAAGCCGCATGAAGCTACTATGGCATTGGTAAGGTGTGACGTCACAATGTCATGTTGCTATCTCTGTCTAATCACAAATCTTTAAATGCTTATAACTTTTTTGTTATTTGATCGATTTAATTAGTTCTTTCAGTGCACGTCATTATTTTAATTCTACTTTATAATAAAGTAATAAAAAAATTGGAGTCAAATACCCTATTCTTGGAACGATAGTGATCTCCTCACGAGCTATCTTAAAAATATCGTTTAATACTATATAATAAAACTTGTATATTATGACATTTTTGTAAAGAGCAAGAGTTTCTTGCCAGTTCTTCTCGGTGCAAACTTGCTTTCTGAACCTGGCGGTAGAGTTTGACATAAGAGCTTATGTCTAAGCCTATGTGAATGATTTTCGTTTTGAAGCATATGCCACCTTAATAGTACCTATTAGGTGAGTCGTATATAGAACTCAGATTCTAGGCATTTGAATCTGACTCAACGCAGATTAGAAAAGGAAATGAAAAAATACATACAGTAGTAATCATGACCCCCAGCGGTATCCAGACCAGCAGTATGACTATGCAGTGCCAGTAAATAGGAAGTAACTTACGGTCCTCGCTACAGAATATTTCTAAGAAATCTAGCCATTGACGTTCCTGGAAAGAGAGAAATTAAGAGAGAAATCTGAACAGTCTTGGAGTTGCTATAAGCTATATTCAAACTTTCGAATTTTTTGCACACTTCAAGCAAGTGCTGGACCGCTATCTCACCTAATGGTAAAAGATGGTAAGATGGTTACCAACTTAATCATCATCATATTCCTGCCTTTTTATAACCGACTTCAAAAAAAGGAGGAGGTTCTCAATTCGGAATCTTTTTTTTTATCTATGTATGTTCACCGATTACTCGAAGACGCGTGGACCGATTTGAAAAATTATTTTTTTGTTTAAGAGGGTTTTGTTTTCAGATGGTCCCATTTTAATCAGGTCAGGATCTGATGATGGGATCCTGGAGAAATTGAGGGAACTCTTCAAATTTTATATGGACACATGAAACTATTTGAGTATTATTAGAAAGAGTAATATTTTCCAAGTTGTTCTATGGTCATCAGGTCAGGATCTGATCATGGAATCTTGGTGAAATCGAGGGAACTCTTCAAATTTTGCTAGTATACCTAAAGCGAGTTAGGTATTTTTTATAGTTACTGGTGCATATGCTAGCAGATACGGATTTGATGACTAAAGTCATCAAGTCAGGGTCTGATGATTGGATCTTGGTGAAATCGAGGGAACTCTTAAAATTTTGCTAGTATACTTGAAGCGAGTTGGGTATTTTTTATAGTTACTGGTGCATTTGCTTGCAGATACTGATTTGATGACTAAAGTCATCAAGTCAGGGTCTGATGATGGGATCTTGGTGAATTTGGAGGCTTCAGATTTTATGAACACACCTCAAGCAATTTGGATATTTTTACAACGCCTTGTGCATTTTATTGTTTTCCACTAAAAAGTATAAAATAAAAATGGGAAATGCTTTCCAAAAAACCAACTTCAAATGCCTCTACAAAGAGTGAAATAATTTTTATTTAAATTTAAGGTACCTACACCAATTCGAAGAATTGCATCCGTTGTTCCGCAAAGTGGCATAAACCTTAATTGGTTTTGTGTTACCTCACTCTCCTCTCTCATTTCACTTTTGAATTTCTAATTTGGCTCAGGTCGGGTCTGGTGGCAGTCTTCTGCCGTACCTACGTAGTTACCACCCCGCCAGCAAAGACACACTGAGACCACCAAGCGATTAAGTGCTGCAGCGTGATGCTGTGTAGAAACCAATGAGTTCAATTTCTTCCAAGTTAGGACGATAACATCTTCGGCTGCATCGTAATTTACAATCAGGTGAGATTGCAGTCAAGTATTAACTTGTAGTACGGGATACAATTATAATAGTACCTTACGGTACGGAAGGTGCACTCCACAAGATGATTTAAAGAAATAGCGACCCTAGCGCTAACACAAAAAAGTGCAATACAGTTCGCAAAAGCGCCTAACCCCACATCCGCTATCCACCTAAAGTTGTGCTCTCTTTCTATCACCCAACTTTATCTCTTTCGACGTACTAAGGCTGCCTCGTAATCTACGTGAAATAGACCGTACAAGAACTAACGCGTGCAACCTAGCCGGCGCGCGGCAGCCGTCTAAAATCGGTCCGTCGTGAGGGCTACTTGTAGCTTTGTCGATAACGTGAGAAATGAGCGTGGCCTGCTTGTAGTGAGTATAAAACACACAAGCGCGCACGAACCCGAACACAAAAAGTCCCTTACAATGTATGTCCTGTTAGTAATCCATGGCAAGGACAATGCCATCGGTACGATCCACGATGCAACAATAAGCTTCGGCGCGACCTTCTTCGTTATTCTCGCTTCTGAAGTTAGAGCTGCCGCTGCTAATCTGTCGTAAGAGACCAGCATTACAGCTGCCACACCTGCCAGGAGCAGAGATGCTGGAAACATTACAGTACAACAGTAAGACTAGATTATTACAATTGTTTTGCAACTTGTGAGTTCTAGCACGTAATACATAATAGTACTTATAGAGTACAGAAGGCTCACTCCGAAAGATAATTTAAAGAAATAGCGACCTAGCGTTGACACGAGTGCAATTCAGTTCGCAATAGCGCCTGGCTCCGCCCCGCTATGCATCTTAAGTTGTTGACTCTTTCTATCGCGTAACTGTATCTCTTTCGACGTACTAAGGTTGCCTCTTTTTCGGGCGCACGCAGCGCGTTAAATAGACCGTACAAGAACTAACATACGCAACCTAGCTGACGCGCGGTGGCGCGGTGGTACAGGTATACGTCGAGACGTCTACCTGTAGCTTGGCCAATCACGTGATAAGTGCCCTGGCCTGTGGCCTGGTTCTAGTTAGATAAATTTTCAGTATTTTAATCAACAGAACTTCTGGGAATTTCAATGAACACAGTTGTTAAAATCGGTAAGTAAAATATGCGGTATGCTGTCAAAAATTATATAAAAAATTGTATTAAATAACTAACCCTGCAGAAATCCTTCGAATTTGCAACCAAATTGCTTTAAAACATAGTTCTGATGAAAATCTCTGACCAGCATAAGCCATGGACAAAAAGTCAGCGTAATCAAATCGATTATTGCGAGATTTCCAATCAGGTAGTTGCTGGCAGTCCAGAGCCACTTGTTCTTCAGGAGTATGATGAGGATGATGGTGTTCAGGAATATACCGGTGATCCCCACGACAAGCATCGCTGTTGTCTTCAGGGCGACTTCCTTGGTTGGTCTGATGTGCCACAGTTGATTCGGGAACGGGAACTGAGATGTGTCGACCTGAGAAAAAAAGAAAATTCACAATTAAAGACTCGCCTGGGAAAGTATAAAGGTTAACACCCTTGCTCATAAAGTCTAATTTTACCCCAATCAGGCACATAATGACACCTATAATCGCAAACTATGACTTTTTCATTACTATTATTCACTAGTGAGTTAGACAGTTTTTTCAACACACTTGCTCATCGCAAACTGTGACTTTTTCATTACTATTATTCACTAGTGAGTTAGACAGTTTTTTTTAATTTTATCTACTAAATAAAATTATTTTTAGTATTATTTTATTCACAAGTGTGTTGAAAAACGTCGTATGATACACGTGAGTATTGATGGTTACCGTCCTCGGCTATCTTAAGACTCTCACCTAACGGCTCGGGTCTCAATGGCGCCTCAGCGGTAATCATCAACTTTACTCACTTGTACCATAAACTACTATTTCCAATTATATCATTTAATTAAATTATTTAATTTTCCAATGCTTGAATACCGTCTACGAACTGTGCGTATTATTCTTGTCAGTGCTAACATTACCTAAATCCCGCTCTTAGTGATCCAAACATCCATAGTCTTTGACTATTAATTTTATTATTTTACCTCATTCCCTCCTACGTTTTTCTACCTGATGGCATATTCCTCATTTCGCGCAAAGCCACACGTCGAATATTTCTTATACCTATCTTTTATAGGGGCAAAAATCTTTGATGCTAAAAATACACAAAATTGTAAGAGATATCCTAATATTTCTCCGGAAATAATCAAAGCTCAAGTCAACATAGACAATAATATGACCTCATTAGTTTGAATGTCATCAGTCTACCCGATACCCGTGGTGTACTACCTGTGGGCTGAGTCAGTTTACAGTTACTTTAACTAAGAAAACGTAGGAAAAAATCATGTGTTTGTATTATTTTTGCACAAATTACAAACCTAGAATGGTATGGTATCATTTCAACATACCATTCTAGTAGCTAACTTGTGCAAAAAGAATGAAAAAACAGGATTTTTGGCTTCGTTTTCTTAGTTGATAACCCATTGAGGGCTACTAGCTAGTGAGGGATACAGAATACCTGTTGGTTTGATGGGATGCTTGGTAGGGTGTTCGGTAATATGCTGGGACAGGAAAGCCAATCTTACCTCATCATCCATGAAATCATAATCTACGCTCCAGTTGGTCAAAAAGCTCGGAATTTCATCAGTGAGGTGCGCGTTTCTAAATATTTCGCCAAACTCCATTTCACACAAGGTTTACAGCGGCCATTTTGAAACACATTTTCACGAGGTAAGAGCTGAATGAAAAATGAATATTTCAGCCCGAAGCTTATGTCTGATAACAGCTACAGTAGTCCATTACCATGAAAGCCTTTTTATCAGGCCCGTTGATATAATTGATACTGTCAAAACAAGATAATGGTGAGCTAGGGTTTTGTCAAGGTTATAAAAAAGAAGAGGTACGAGTAAAAAGCTTGCAGGGATTGCTTTTATGATGGCTATTCCTATTTGCATTCACTATTCTGTCGGGACGATTTTGTATGTCGAAGGAGGTAATGCCTTCCGCGCTTTCGTACGATAATGTTTTCTGAGAGAGTTTAGTTTAATAGTCTTCATAGTTTTGAAGCCGGTTAAAAAGCATGCTATTGGAGCATGCTGAATCAGGGGGCACGGCAGTGCCCCCGCCAAAGTCAAAGCGCGAAGCAAAACTGCCGTACCATCTTTACAGGAACCATTTCGCCGCATTTTCGGGCTCCTATTTGAGAACCTCTGGATAAGACCAGAACGCTGAAATTTTCGCTATCCAGTAAGCTATAATCACATACTTAAAACCCAAAATTTCAAGTCTGTAGGTCATATAGTTCCGAAGTTATGCGAAAGCAAAGTTTCGCATTTTCGACACTGACTATGACTGACTCATGATCATCAAAATAGAACTAGTACTTCCCATAAACTCAGAGAGCTGAAATTTGGTACAGAGTTAGGGTTTAATGGCCACATAAAGGGAAAACTATAAAAACTAGGATAATCGAAGATCTGGAGTACCTGGTGATCACTGCATTAATAACTTTGTAATTCCATAAAAATTATATGAGATTACAAAGTTATTTATGCAGTTAATGTATCTAGAAAAACGGACAGAAATATTTTGTAATATTTTGAAGTTTCTACAAAAAGAAGTGAAATCCCACCAAAAACATTCTGTAAAAAACTAGCCAAAGTCAAAATGGAGCTGCTTGTTTATTTCTAAAAAGTACTGAAATCTAGACAAAGTCGTGCCAAGTCTAAGGTTCCTTACTGCGATTTCTTTATTATTATAGTTAATGTTGTGTGACTTGGCCGTTGAAGACCAAGAACCGCTACTCATTGACGATGAATTCTGGCGACAGATTGGTGCAATGGTGTCATATAGCACCTGGTTTGAACCCTTGTGTACCCTTCAACGGCCAAGTCACGCAACATTAACTATAATAATAAAGAAATCGCAGTAAGGAACCTTAGACTTGGCACGACTTTGTCTAGATTTCAGTACTTTTTAGAGATAAACAAGCAGCTCCATTTTGACTTTGGCTAGTTTTTTACAGAATGTTTTTGGTGGGATTTGAATTCGAAATCCCGTTCTTAGTGCACCTTCATGATCTAATGTCAACCTAGGTGGTACCATAGTTTTTCGGAATAGCTGGTATTTTTAAGGTAGGGCATTCTGATTTCAAGGCTCCTACGTGCATGTGTATACGAGTACATGGAGATATACTTGAGAATTATTTACATTAGTTACTGATCCGTGGGTTTCCCAATCAGAACTTTTTTATGTTAGTTGTACCTATATCTATAACTATCTACGATAAATTGTAGTCAATTCAATTTCGATAGAGCAAGTACTGAAGAAGACGCGAAATAAAACTGAGAAACATAAAACTTTTGAAGTGTTCGTGTGAACTTATCTCCACGTCTGCTGCAATGGAGAAGTAAAAATGTTCTCCATTTACATTTTTTTCTAGGGTATTTTTGTGGGCCGATCCCGATGCGACTGCAATGCCGGGACGGGATTGGAGCGAAACCCAGGAAATACCAGGCACCAGTATTTATTTCCAAATTTCCAAATTATTATTACAAAATAAAATTATTATTTGGCACCAGAAAGGGGGCCAATTCCAAAAATTTTTTTACAATAGCAACACTAGTTCCTTAAACGCTCCTATACTCGTATCAAAATACTTGACGTGCTTCAATAGCGCAATGTAAAGCCAGGCAGCGCCATCTGTTTGGAGCTACTGAAAAATATTTAAATATTAAAGGGCACCCACCGTGGATGAGCATGTCCGCGCTCTCATGCGGAGCCTGTTCGCTCGCGCGGAAAACGGGCCATACATTTCAATGAGATGAGCCAACACCTCCACGGGATCGCACCATATCAAGATCAACCTCCAATGGATCGCTACCTCGCGAGCTCCTGCGGTGTCCGTCCCCTGAGCGCTTGCGATGACGGAGACAAACACGACAGTGTTTATACAGATGGACCCCATCATCCCCGCGCAGGGCGGTCGCACGATCGCTGACCGCGCGGGGCCACCAGACCCACCATTACAGCAGACCGACCACAACCCAAGAAGGTGATGCCTTAGCCCCTTACCGGGGCTAAAAGAATAACACCGGGTCAGCGCGGCTTCCTGCAACAAAACGCCCGGGAGAAAGGGCAAGCCTCGAGGCTCGTGCCCCGTACCCCCGCCCGTGGGGACTCGTTCCCCATAGAGTTGACCACAGCAACGAATCAATCAATCATTTTGAAGGAATATAGAGGATTTATGTACGAGGGATACAACGACATAATATCGAAATACCAATATCGATAAATTTTGACTCGTTTAAATATCGAATAACGAGACAAAATGTATCGATATAGGTGATACGCAAATATCGATATATCAATATCGAAAAAACTCAATATATCGAAAAAATCGATGTATTTTACTTACTAAAAGTACAGATTGAAAGAGCTCGATGGCAGAACTATAGTTCTAAGCTAGCTATAGGACTCAAAGCCCAAATCGGCTACACGGTAGACGACTATCAATTTTATTATTTTTAGTCACCAAATAGGTAGGTAGGTACAAGCATTCAATATTTTTTAGATAAATGTATGAAAAAAGATCACGTCGTGATTTCCGAATATTCAAAAATTTCAAACACATTATGGATAAAAGTTTATCAGCTTCAAAGAAAAAGATGAAATGAAGATAATAATATAACGATATATCGGGGTACTAGGCCGATATAATGATATCGACTTATTCGTTATAATATATCGTTATCGATATATCTATCGAAATCTATCGTCGATATAGATATTATCAATATCGATATCGATATTTTTTGTATTAAACTTACATCCCTAGCCCCGAAAATCCAGTCGATTTACAAAAATCAGTTACACTAATGTAATATTATTATACTGGTCCCGCTACGGAACGTATACAGTGACATCTCTCGGAACATACCTGCATCACATCGAAGAAGTTGCAGTCGTCGTTGAATACCGAGAGGTGCTCTTTGCGATAGTACCCTAAGTAGACTGGTATGAGATGGTTCTTATCGCAACCACATACAGCTCAATAGCGCTATCTATTATACTATTATGGTAGTTAACATCATTTTATCACACGTAATCGCCAACGTCCATACCATGTTGAATACACCGGTTCTCGTCCGATCACCGAAGTTAAGCAACATCGGGCGCGGTCAGTACTTGGATGGGTGACCGCCTGGGAACACCGCGTGATGTTGGCTTTTTGTTACAAAAATCAACATACCTAAATAATTATTTCTCAACTTTTTTTACTATTATTAAATCAATTAAATTAATGATTTCATTAAGCTTATGAATTGGGTTTTAAAAAAAGAATTCATTAGATTAGAGAGTATCAATTTTACCATTCGCGTTACGCACTGCATGTTATTTTCTGATGGATTTTTTTCCGAGTTATTGTAGGTAGTTCAATGACCTCAATTAATCATACGTAATTTGGAGAGCACTTACATCCACGTAGGTACCTATTGTTTGAAAATTCCCGCGTACTTACATTCACCACATGCTACCAAAGACTTCTATGTAGGTATCCCTAAAAGTCTTTGCATGCTACAAGAAATTTGGAATGATCTTCTCATTTTGATAAGTGATACTTATAATGGGTTTAATATACGAGTAGATACCGTAGGGCTGTCGACTCTATTTCTGTAGCTTAAATTGGGTTTAGACATGAATCTTTGTTGAAACCTGAATCCATTCCACCTAAAATCTGTGATATGCACATTTACTTATATGTTATGGTAGATAAATTTGAGTAATGGTACCAAAATCGTTGATTAATTAATTATTATTTGGTAATAATAAAGCCGGGTTACGAAGTGCAGATTTCTTCTCGAATAAGAATGTTTTGGCTATAGGGACATTTCCAGGCATTGCAGACTTAGGTAGATACAAGCTTTTATAAGTACCTACTTAGGTATCTATATTTGGAAGTCTCAGACTGTGTCTCAGACATGCACATTGCATGTTTACTAAGATTTTTGTATTGGTAGGTGTATCTACATTCAATAATTGATTCAAAGTTCAAACGGAACTTAGGGGTTCATATTTTAGTTGCAATTGGAAAATCAGGCTCCTCCAATAGAAGGCATGAGGGGCTGCTATTATAGTTAATTACTCGCTACAAAAAGTAGGTACCTACTAATGGTGACTAAATATAGAATAGGGGGCATGGGCGTAGCCAGAAGGGGGATTTAGGGGGTTCAAACCCCTAACCCAAAAAAAAAAGCTAACGAATTATACTATCAGACCTACCGTAATTTTTCACATTTTTAATTAACTATATTTCCTTCAAATATTCATGTACTTTCTTGAAAACGGCCCCGAAACTTAATCCTGGCTACGTCCATGATGGGGGGCAACCCTACGACTGCTAAATTAAACTAGCATTAGCCATTAGGTAAACAACGATTTAGTAGTTCGGTACAAATGCCGGATGCTCAGATCGCTATCGTTACAATGATTGCCCGTGATATCGTTCGTCATATGATTTACATACGAAACTGTTGTAGGTGTATTTGGAAAAACATATAGGCAGTACTCACTAATTTATAGAACCATCTCAACTCCTTTTTATGTCCCACTGCTGGGCACGGGTCTCCTCTCAGACTGATAGGGGTTTGGCCGAAGCCCACCACGCTGGCCAAGTGCGGGTTGGCAGGCTTCACACACCTGCGAGAACGTTTTTGTGAACTCTCAGGCATGCAGGCGTCTCTTTTTTTTCAGTGATATGTTGTTTATTTCAGTGATATTTATTTTCCTAAAAACGAACATAACTCGAAAAAGTCAGAGGTGCGTGCCCAGGATTCGAACCTGCGACCTCCTTATGAGATGCAGAGGTCAGAACCACTGAGCTATCACTGCATCATTTAAAAAATAATACCTACTAATTGGAGTACATAATAATGTAACTATTTATTACCTTCCTTAATCATCTGGAAAGTACTTACCGAAGAATTTATTAATATTGATGAAAAACAACTCCCGTAGTGCCGACAGAAGGAGAAAACTGAAAATACGAATATCAACAGACTTTTATATAGAGGTGTCGGTAATGTGCATGCAATGTAATGTTTCCTGTGCAAAAAACCGCTAAACATTGCGTCGGTGTTAAGGTGTTTCATCTCTACTAGACCGCGAAATTTAAATTTTAATTAGCTTTTCGCAAATAATAGACTAACTATTAACTACACATAGTAGGTTTATGTCAGTCATAGAGTATATTTATTACAGACCCTATGATGACAGTGAATTTATCGGGCATAATATTTATGCATCTACATAATATTTTAATAGCAACTTCGCTTGAAAATTCCCACTCACCTCATATTTATTGGTTCCCGAAAGATAGTTTTATGCAGTTTCCCAGATTTCGATCTATCGGGAACCAATTTGAAGTACATGAGTATTGTTGAGCAGTTTTTATTAAAAAAACCTAGATGCATAAATGTTGTGCCCGTAAAACTCATTGCCATTAGCCTACGATGTACATAATAGGGTATTTGACTCCAATTTTTTTATTACTTTATTATAAAGTAGAATTAAAATAATGACGTGCACTGAAAGAACTAATTAAATCGATCAAATAACAAAAAAGTTATAAGCATTTAAAGATTTGTGATTAGACAGAGATAGCAACATGACATTGTGACGTCACACCTTACCAATGCCATAGTAGCTTCGTGCGGCTTCATACAAATTTTCGTTTTGCGAGAAAGGGATAGAAGATCCCCCCACTCCAAAGTTTAAACGCCTGTAACTTTGTAAATCTTCGTTGGATTTTAATATTTCTTTCACTGCACGTTATTATTTTTATCCTAGTTTATAATAAAGTAATATTTTTTATCAAATTCAAAAGTAGTGTAAGACCCCATTAGCCCGCTATTAAAGATTTAGAGCTGCTGTCTACATAATTTCCTAAAAACATGGTGGATGATGTCAAAGAAGACATATCCAATTTAATTCATCCTAGCCAGTGGTCGAATTGAACTTTTTCACGAACCGGAACGCTGTACCTTCAGTGCTTCTATTAATTTTTTTGGACTTTTTCACGAACCGGAACGTTATGCCTTCACAGTACCTACTCATACCTTCAATGCTACATTCTACATTTTTAGTAGTGCTCCTGCCAAGAAGATCTCAATTATCTAAATACCAGAGTTTGTAACGCGAGAATAATTTTCACGAAACGGAACGCTGATTTCACCAACCGGAACGGTGATTTCAGGAACCGGAACGTTGTCCGCTGCGTTCCGGTCCAATTCGAGCACTGATCCTAGCACAGTACGCGAAACATCAGAGAGTAATTGCAGTTGACGTGTTATTTCTTCATATTTCCATTATCCCAGTCCTCACTTAGTTGGGAGGTACGTGTTAATGCACAGACAGACAGACAGAATTAGCGACAATTATGGTTACACGGTACACTAGCTGCGCAAATTATTACCAGAGGATGTGGGTTTCTGATTGCGTAAATTAGTAGGTACCCACTACCCTGTTGTGTTGTAGGATTTATTTTAGAGCTACATTCATTTTTAAGTACTAAATCTGAATTATAATGTGAACTGGCTAACAATATTTTGCCATATTAATTATTTCTCACGTAGGTAAAGGATAATGCCGATTCTTGTATGAAAATTGGGCAATATCTTGCGTCTTAAACAAATCATCGGTAAAACATTAGAAATATTCTCAATACTATGTAAAAAAAAGATGAGTAAGATAATAACAGGGAATTTCTAATTTTTTTAAGTTGCTTGGCGGTTCCGAAACGTTTCGAAACGTTTATTTACTTTTTTTTATAATACTTTTAAACCCCTGTTCACATTTAACTAAAATAAATATATTATGCGATATTAAAATTGAAAGAAGATTCTTCATGCTTACGTGCTTCAGACGCAGAGTGACGCAAATATAGCCCATTTTCAGGCATTCTCCTTTACTTTCAATTAAAATAAAAGTCGGTTGAGCTATTTCGGAGAAGTGTTGTTACATCCACGATAGTATAATACTAGTTTTTACCCGCGGCAGCACCCGCGCGAAATTCGGGCTTTCACAAATCTGAAACATGTGAATTTCCCTTTCCCATTCCCTATTCCGACCTTTATACCTAATTTCAAGGAAGTTCGCTAAAGCACCTACCTACCTATTGCTATCGCTATACCTACCGTAGCAAATTGGCGTTTTTTAAATATCTCATATATAACTGCATAATTAAGTGGATTTTTCTGGGGTCCTAGCCTTTCTGAATCTCCAATCTATCATAATGCTAAATTTCTTCAAAAATGCTTCAGTTGCTTAGGCGTGAAAGCGTAACCAAGAAACTAACATGCACACACAGATTTTACATGCACATTAATTTTAACTTTAAGTTGGGTTATCTCGCTTCATTCCGATTTGATAGTAACAATTCAAAGAATACTATTACTAAAACAAATTAGCGCGTACAAGGAACGATTGCCATCTAACGTCCTATCAAAGCGGTGAACTATGCCGAGTTCTGTATAATTTCTTCAGTATTCATCAGATGCAAGTGATAGTGACATTACAAGCTTATCAAGCTACGGAGGAATTTTCCAGATATCGTACCACTTTGCGATGTAGTATAATGATTTATCATATGGTGTAGGGTACCTAGTACCTACCTATCTATGATCTAGGTACTAGCTAGTAGGTAGTTGAATGGGGCCGCACCAATGACGAAACAAGCTACGCTAAGAGGACGGTAAAGATGTGACGTACTTATGTTGAAGCCAGATATTACTCAAATATGGCGTCGCGCGTCGTACATTTCAGTACCGCTGACAGCACATGTACTGCTGTCAGTCGTACATGTACATTAGCGCCATTTTCATTTACCAGGTGCTTCGTTATCAAGTAGGTACTGTACCCTTCATTAACAGTTTCGCGTGTTCAATGGTATTTCCCATCGCACAATATTTATATAGAGAGGTTTTGATAACGGTAAAGGTAAAAGTTTCACGAGTTCAATGGTTTTGCCTGTCTCAAAACTGATTGTTTTTTTTTTAACTTCTTGGTATATACCTACGCTATGGGTGTCGGTAACGGTAACGGTCATAATATCGCGAGTTCAATGGTTTTTCCCATCTAAAACTCTTAGATACCTATATGTAAGTATACAAAGGTGTCGGCAACGTAACAGTCATAATATTTTTCATCTCATTTTATACAGAGAGGTTTCGGTTACGGTAGGCTAACGGTAACAGTTTCACGAGTTCAATGGTTTTTTCCATCTGATTTTTTATTTTCAATGCTACTTCAGAGTTGGTACTTTTCATATAATTTCCACTGGAAGGTATCACCTACCGACTACATTGTCATAAACACGAAGGCATATAATTACTTAAAATTATTTTGCGAAAGACATCAAAGTTACATGTTCACGATTTCTATTATGTGTTCACAAAATTCTTTAACACTTAAAGAAGTGTTTATTGTCAACACAATAAGGTGTAAAATTGCATGTAAAAAGTGCATTAAAGATTAAGACGTGTAGACAAACTCATTCGTACTAAATTAGCCGACAGTTGTGGTTTTGTATGGGGGATAATTTTGAGAATTGTCGAGTTTCACAACTTTGAGATGTTTACGTGTGACACATGCAGTATACACATATCTCAAAAACTCATCTTATGTTTATTAATATTATTCTTAATATATATAAATCTCGTGTCACAATGTTTGTCCTCAATGGACTCCTAAACCACTTAACCGATTATAATAAAATTCGCACACCATGTGCAGTTCGATCCAACTTGAGAGATAGGATAGTTTAAATCTCAATTTATCTATTTTTTATTACCCCTAAGGGCAAAACAACGTTTGCCAGGTCAGCTAGTAAGGTATAAAATTCTTGTGTAGTGTTTTTATCCTATCAAACTCCTTCGAAACGGCGACAATTCGATGAATGAATTTCTTTTGTATAATATAGGTTCGGTAGAAGATTTGAGAATAGATCGTAAGCAATCTTTCGTAAGTATAAAGAAAATGAAAAATATAACTTATCTACCAACTATTATAAATTGTGTTTCCGTTTACGTTTTATTCTTTATTTGGAACTTTTTGTTAGAACTAAGTAGGTATAACAAATCCACGAATTTTTTAATGGGAAAATGATTTTTTCTTTTATTTTATTTGTTTTATGTTCCTCGTATTTTAATGTTTTAATAGTTTTTTTGGTATTCGGGACGAAGAGGACAGGACAATTCAAAAACCAAAAATCATGAAAATCGATCCAGCTGTTATCGGAATTAAAGTATTACAAAAACCCAAATTTGTTTTAAATAATATATAATAAAATTTAGATAAATGACAAAGTCACGGATACAAAATCCAGATCTCAACATCACAAGAGTTAAGAATAAGTAAATAAAATCCTCCTGAAACCGCTATGCAGAAGTAGATTTTTCTTAGCGTTTATAGACTCCCAAAGCGGGCGAGTGATAAATCTACATTGAACATTAATGCTTTCTAGTTACCGTATGAATATTTCAAATGTGCCCGATCCACCGATAATAATATGGAGACGAATTTACTTAGTGTACTGATGGCAAAAAAAAAATATTATATTACAAAAAAATATCAACCTAATATTCAACCTCGTCTCAGTTGATGGGCGTCCACTGCTATATAGTCATCGACGTGATTTCTTGTAAAGAAAATTGTACATCCCCTAAGCATCGTAATCAACACAGCCAATAAATACCTTCCATGTGCCTACGCTGCACATTCGCAAGCGATGCAAAAATTAACCAATTTGTATCATGGCTCGTCTGGTAAGTGCTCGAGATGTAACTTTGCCGATGCTATATTATTATGTAAGTATTTTTTTCAGAATCGCACAGCAGAGCTCTTTTACTGTGGGGCCACCCTCCGACACTTCGAATACATAAAGCATAATAATTATATCGTAATAAACCCTTTATAAGATCTAATAAAATAAAGAAGAACGCGATAGAAAAATACGAAGAAAACTTTTCATCACTGCAAAATATTTTCCCTAAATTACCTATCTTAATAACAATTTAAACAAAAAGTTGGCCATTTTTCACCTCATCATAAAACACTTTTTCTGCAGACGCTACACCCAACAGACTGCATATTCGGATAAGAAATGCACACATTAAAACTCGGTATCTAAAGTCTAGAGCGCTGGTTCGGGACAAATGCATTTTAACAGAGTACCAACGGTCACCGTTTTGTTTAACTTTACCGATTTACAACGCTTTATAAGCTTGTACAAATAACATAGGTACCATAATATAAGCCAAACATTGAACCAAGTATTTCCTTGACCAAAGACTTGATTCTTCGTCCCTAATACCCACTGGATAACGCTTCCAAAAAAAAAGAGTAATTAAATTAATAGCGCTTAATTAATAGCACTTAATAGCACATTAATAGCAGTAATTAGATTACTAACCTTGTAAATAATTGATTCTTGGAATGATAGGGATATATTTCCATCTCCTCATGAGATATCCTAAAAGCTATGTAATAACTTTTCATAATATATAAGAATAATTGTATATCATGACATTTTTTAAAAAGAGCAAGTGCCGAGTTTCTTGCCAGTTCTTCTCGGTGCAAACCTGCATTCCGAACTTGGCAGTAGAGTTTTTGACATTTCATGGGCGCCTTTTATTTAAGCCTATGTGAAATCAAGAATTTCATTTCATTTCATTTCAATAGGTATTGATTTCCTAGGGAAGTGCACTCTACCTTAGACTGTATGATCACTTTCCGTCATGTGTGATCACAGTCAAGCATAAACAAGGTGTGGGTTAATTCGTATAGTGTGCCCGCAGCTAACCTTTAAACTAAATCCTAGAAACACATTAACGTGATAAGAAGTCCCAATTATTTTATTTTATTTTCAATGCAAAAATTATTATTTCATTAGAAAAATAAAATTTAGCAACCCTATCTGTGATATCAACAAACCTCATATCATTTCATTTCATTGATATTGAACCAGCTGTTTTTAGGGATGCCACTTAAAATGTATGGTACATTTTTAAACTCCTTATAGTTTCCTCAGGATATGAGCTACAATTCTTGTGATATTTTTTCATGCATCTATACATCATTCCCTACTTTATGCTTTCGGCTAATTAAGGTAAATACAATCTACACGTTGTAAGTATAGTTAGAAAAGCAGTGTATCAGTCACCACTTCAATACCTATCGGTCCTTAACCTCTTAACAATCATACCGTATCAGTAGCTAAACCAACTGACCGATAATTTGATACACAAGTTTTACAAAGCACGTCAGTCATGTTAAAAGCTCAAATCAATTCAAGATTCCCCCATACGAAGACGACTCGCATCATTTCGCTCCATTATGCTTAATTCTTGCGCCGCGTCGTGTCTCGGTGGATTTTTCTTCGCGACCGAGATTATTAGATTTTATTCAGTCTGTGGGACTGAATTCAGATTGTCTGTGCCGATGTTTAATGTGGGGAGAGATAATATATTTGAGGCTCCAATCTGCGTCTTCCATCGATTACACGTTTGAGTTTGTCGACCTCACCTGTGCCGGGTGCTTTATTAGAAGGGCATCTTAGAAACACGCTTGTTATACTCATAATGGCAGTGATTCTGTTTTTAAGTATCTAAATTTAGCGCGTTTAAACATCTAAATATCTGGGTGACTGAGCTTCTCTCGGTGGCCAATAGATGGCAGCAGAAGTAATATTTTTTTTGGTAAATTCGACATTTTCTAAAAATGAATCCTAGCTAGATCGATTTATCGCCACCAAAACCCCCTATATACTAAATTTCATGAAAATCGTTCGAGCCGTTTCCGAGATCCAGATTATATAGAAATATATATACAAGAATTGCTCGTTTAAAGGTATAAGATAAGATAAGATAAAGTCTAAGTCTTTAGAAATAGCTTTATCCGTTCCCAACCATACCGTAGTAAAAAGGGTAGTAGACTTCAGATTGTCTAAATTTAGAGACTCTAGGAGATACTTTTTACTAGGATCTGCAGATCTTATAATAATTTTCAGTAGAAATGTACGGAACAAGGGTCTTTCTCTGTGTACAAATTCATTAACCTATACAACAATACCTGGTTCGAATAAGTCATACATTACGTCATCTTCTACTGCTAGTGTTTTTTTTAAGAATTTGAAAAGCATAATCCTAATGCAGCCGGATCGTTTTGTGTCGTGATTGTGTAATGAAATGAAATTATCTTTTTTTCAAGCGAACTCTGTAGTATTATTAATAGTAGGCATGTAAAAATTACAATATAGGTACAGTACCTTTGCATCAAATAAAACTGCGCGTAAACAATTTCGCATTAAGCCCGCAAACTCAATTCCCGAGTGCTCACAATCAAACAATCACGAGATATAATTTATTCCGGAGCCGCCGTTATAAATAAATTAACGAAATAAGCTTACTCATTCGTTCGTATTCATTAATTAAGATCACATGCGGAGGCTTAAACCAATCTTCGCAACAATTGGCTTCCCACTCGCGTAGGGAAACCACTTCGTTATTTTCATAGCAAATCCTTAACAATTCTGAATGATGTATGTATATTACCGGCCATCTGTATAATCCGGTATTGTATACAATCCCTTATCCCTAAGCCATGTATAGAATGTCTAAAACTTTCAGGCCAAGTACAAAATATATTTTATTTTCTACTTGGCCTAGGCATTGTATGAAAATGCCATATTTAAAAGGTTATGGGCGAAAAATTGCTATCCATTACTCACGTCGAGTGCCCATTTTAATTGTGATCCGAAAAATTCACCACAACCACATTTAAAGACAAGATTATCAGCTGTCTTATTTTTACGGAAAAATAAGTCTAGCTGTAGACGACCATTACGCTGGATTTTCCAGTAATTTATTTTAGTTAGCTATAAGTGCCATTAACTACTGTAACATTTAAACAAAGTAATAGCTTTGCTCGGTAGTATATCTACTCACCAATAGATGGCAGCAGTGATCATATTTTTTTGGTAAATTCAACATTTTATAAAAATGAATCCTAGCAAGATCGACTTATCGCTTCCAAAACCCCCCTGTATACTAAATTTCATGAAATCGTTGGAGCCGTTTCCGAGATTCGGATTATATATATATATATATATATATATATACAAGAATTGCTCGTTTAAAGGTATAGGAATATATAGGATAAGAAAGAGCGAATTAAAGTCATCATGGCTACCCTACTCATAAGAAAAGCAGAGTACGTGTAGTAGGTACGTACTCAGAGTTTTGAATAGCGTTTGAAAGAAAGGAAGGAAGGGGGTGCTAATGATTCTAGGAACAAGAACAAAACCAAAGGCGCAGTGATTAATTTGCTCTAAAACTGGAGCAAGTTCGATTTTAGTGCGCTGAGTAAATATTTATAAATAATTATTGTTACACGAAAATAATGTGTTTCGTATATAAGAGGAAAAGCCTCTTGAACAATACTAAAATAAAAATACCTACCAATGTTTTATTTGTCATTAAAGCTTTAAAACTCTTGTCTATAAATTAATATTATTTCAACTATCATATTAATTACATTATAGATCAAAAATTTGGTATTAATGACAAAATATAAAACATTTCCTATTTTATACGCGATTACATCAGAAGTTAGAGCTTACCGTTTATTAATACAATTGTTATCTTTATACATTGAAATCAAATTTTAAATTTTAATAATATAAGAAACAATGCATGGAAAATCACGATGACTTTTCTATATCAGAATAATACTTTTCCTTTACACAAAACGCTGATTGTTTTTGGGGCCGCCTCATTCCGGGGCGAGGTACCAACATTACTAAAAAAATAGAGAGCTACCAACAAAATAAGACAAACAAAAGTCTCTTACAAATCTTCAGATGCGAATTTCCAATGTAACAATGCTTAATCATGGTTTTCGGAATTCGCGATACATTCATTAAGGCGTCTTTTGTTCCCAAATATATTTGGGGAAGGCAAAAATTATAACATACAATGTATTGTGAGGGAGGCGACGCGGAATAAGTGGCGAAATTTTGTTGACGCAGGGCTGCCACGCGGCGAACGTGTATTGACTTTCCATTATATTCACTCACTTGCTATTGCCGGCGGCTTCACCCGCATGAATTTCGGTTTTCACTTATTCCGTTATAATGAGTCAACCTTATTAAAAGATAGGCATATATTATTGTCACGTATTTTTTACAAGTTTTACAAGACAATTCCATCATGTGTTACAAGAAAATTTATGTAATTTTGCGTAACTTTAAGCGTTTACGCATCGCACGTAACAACAAACGAAATTACAAACAAAGAAACATACAAACCAACTCTCCTATTTGTTAATTTGTTAATATTATCTTAGCGGCATAGTGTCCTGAAAGGAAAGCAAAGTACGCCAATCCGCACTTGGCTAGTTTAGTGGACTATAGCCAAACCCCTTTTATACTAAGAGGAGATCTTTGCCCAGATATTGAATATAAAGAAGGGGGATTTTTGATAATACAAATAGGAGCTGAAGCACACAACAAAACTCAGTTCAGCTTCAGAAGTAATATTTGTAGAAGAATTTGAAGAGAAGTCCCTACTTTAAAAAAGGGAGGAATAATTTTAATAAATTGCATAAAATAAACATGAGCCAGCCCTACAAGTAGCACCTACTCCACGAGATTTAAAGTAGCGACGCCTACCTCACGCTAATGCTAAGAAAACACCGAATCTACAGGGCAATGTAAATTCATTTGAGAAAAACAAATAAATAAAATGATCCGAGGATCTCTCTTCATACGTTCTCGTAATGTTTAGAAAGAGGAAAATGGATAATTTAAGACGGCGGGATATGTTTTTTCTTATTTCAAATTTTCTTGTATCTTCACCAGACTTTATAACCTTCATACTTAATTAGGTTTTTATGTCTTACCAGCAAGTATTCTTTTCAAACCGTGAGGGCTGGAATTGGAAATCATTGCAAGAGGCTTATGCCCAGATGTGGACGTTCCTCGACTGAAATGGTTTGTCAATTTACAGATTAAGTTATTAATCATCATTATTATTAATAGTGTGACACAGAATTATGACGTAGGTAATATTACACTTATATTATTATCTTTGAATTATAAATCCACCTGTATAAGATTCGTATTCGGAACGTTAACCACAAATCGATGCGTTGGGGGTCTCCACACAAATTAACACATTGTTAAATTCATGTGCGTATCAGATATATATGGTTTAAGATTTATTTGTTCCAAAAAGAATTTTACAATTCACTTAAATGAAACTTACAGGCTATTAAACAAAATATTGTGAACAAATTGAGTTTTGCGAGTACAGTTAAATTATCATTACACAATCTCAACACTAATGTTTGAAGGTAAGTAAAATCTTTTTTCCATCACACAATCTAAACATTGTTGTTGAAGGTAGTTAGGAAAGTTCGAACGAGTCACAATGCGATGTTAGTCACAGTACGTCATAGGTACCGCAACGAACAAAATCACACCTACACAGATCACAGCACAACCGATGACTAGAAGTGACACACTATTTGTAATAAAGTGATTGTATTTTTAGTTATTTTTTGTCAGATGCGTTTTGAGCATTTTTTTGAAAGTTTGCATGCTTTTACACTCCTTAATGTTTTTAGGTAGTTTATTATATATTTGAGCACTTTCAAAAGTTATGTTTTTTTGACCATAGTTGGTTCGTGGCGGCCTTAATATTATGTTGTTTGCACTTCTTAATCGTCTTATTTGTGGGTATTTATTTTTAGTATGAAAAGTAATGCTTGTGTGAATTTCTTTAAATATAATTTTACGAATTAGAATACAAGTGTAGTATTTGTAGGTATTAGTTATATTCATAAGTTTTGTTTCCTTATATATTTTCTCTGTTGAAGTTAAAAAATCATAATTAAACAACACTTTAATTAATTTATTTTGGGCTGTTTGCAAGATTTTAATGTTAGTTTTGGCTGCTGAACCCCAGACTTGGATTAGGTAATCTATATGTGGTTTGATGAGCGAGTTGTAAATTACGTAACGAACTTTACGAGGCAGACAGCGTACTATGCAGCGGAGGGCTCCAGTTAGAGATGTTAATTTCTTTTTTATATTTTTAATGTGTGGTTTCCATGTAAGTTTATTGTCTATTGTTAAACCTAGGTATTTTTCACAATCTGATCTACTAATAACAGTGTTATTGATTTTTAGTGGTTCAAAATTGTTTATTTTTTTGTTTTTAGCCGCAAATATCACATAATGAGTCTTGCTGACATTAATAGTCAAAAGGTTGCATTGAAACCAAACATTCAGTAGATTTAGGTCATTTTGAGCATCACTGATGATGTTTTCGATTTTATTGCCGTAGTAGAAAAGCGTGGTATCATCAGCGTAGAGTGATAATTCTCCTTTAAGTCCTAGTTTGCTAATATTATTTATGTAAACCAAGAATAATATAGATCCAAGGATAGAGCCTTGAGGAACTCCAAAGGTACTCAAAAGAGGAACTCAAAAGGTTTTTGAGAACTTTGGTGTGGTCCAATCTTAACTACTTGGAAACGTTCAGTTAAATATGATTCAAACATTTTAAAGGCTGTGCCAGAGATACCTATGCCCTGCAGTTTGCTTAGAAGTATTTGATGGCTGACAGTATCAAACGCTTTTTTGAGATCTATAAATATGCCGACTACTAATCTCTTTTCATCTATATTGTTTTTAATTTTGGTAACTAGATCAACAGTGGCAGATAAAGTGTTAGACATTGCCCTGAATCCATATTGCTTATTGTATAAAAATTCAATAGAAGACAAATAGAATATATCATCTGAAGATTTGTAGAATTGAATATTATGATGAAGTTTCAGACACTAATCATTAATTTTAGAATGGGGTCTTACACTACTTTTGAATTTGATAAAAAATATTACTTTATTATAAACTAGGATAAAAATAATAACGTGCAGTGAAAGAAATATTAAAATCCAACGAAGATTTACAAAGTTACAGGCGTTTAAACTTTGGAGTGGGGGATCTTCTATCCCTTTCTCGCAAAACGAAAATTTGTATGAAGCCGCACGAAGCTACTATGGCATTGGTACGGTGTGACGTCACAATGTCTCTGTTGCTATCTCTGTCTAATCACAAATCTTTAAATGCTTATAACTTTTTTGTTATTTGATCGATTTAATTAGTTCTTTCAGTGCACGTCATTATTTTAATTCTACTTTATAATAAAGTAATAAAAAAATTGGAGTCAAATACCCTATTAAAATATTTAGGAAGCCTGAATCGTTCGTAAGTTTGTAGTATATTTTTTTAATTTCACAAAATCATAGATATTGAAAGTAGAAGATTTAGGAAGCCTGCATCATTGGTCAGTTTGCAGTTTTTTTTATTTATTTTAATTGTACCTTTTTACATTACAAGTTCGTTTAAATCAATGACAGAAACACAAATGCAATGACGATGTCGCCTAAGTAAGACGTTAGACGTTATCGTACTAACTTGGAAGGGGTATTGAACCAGTCCTCCTAACTGTTGCTACCCAGCATCGCACCGAAACGCTAAGTCGCTTGGCATTTGCACGTACATTTTTGCCATCTCTAACCACCATGCCACCCAACATAGACCGAGCTACTTTAGAAATAATAAAATTATAGAAGTAATAAAATTCTAAAATGGTCAGTGCAGGGAATCGAACTAGCCATCGTAACTATCGAAGTGTCAACTGCGCAAGTGAGGTCATCGATCACTTTATTATTTTCCTTGTAAATACAAAATCTCCGGTGGTCTAAGAACAAATTCTGACAAACTGCGTAATATAATTTCCACTTTTCATGAAAATTGTTCAGCTACTCCCTAATAGATGGCGCTACGATACCCATTTTAGGTCTCTTTAGAAATTATTAAATGCATTAAAACTTATGGAAAAGTAAAAGGGTTTTAAAGAGTGTTTTAACATAGAATATGTGTTATTAATTATTGTTATTATTTACCCAATCAGATACAACAATCGAATATTACACATAGGTAAAGCGTTGGAAGAATTGTTTGTGGTGTTTCATGTGGGCGCTGTCAGGTGTGCCTACATCTTGAACCATAGGTAGGTATAGTCGCGGAATGAAAAGGTTCGTCACCTTAGTGTCGATTTTCGCTTACACTAGTACTGCAAGATTCTATAATGTCAACATAACAAAACAATCGACTAGTGCAAACGAATCTGTTTGAAAATTGACGAACCTTTTCGTTCCCATACTGTAAATATTATTATTTTCAAGTAGCGGATTATAACAAAAATGATAATGCCTCTCTTCTAATTTACTGACTTAAGAGTCTCGTGAACTACGATGTCTCCATTTATTGGAAAAACCATATCATTTGTACTTAATTCGTACATATTTCGATCATGTTGTGGTGTTATTCGGATTCATATATTATTATCTGGGGACACGGTAGTGTCCCCGCCAAGACGAGCCAAGCGAAGCGCGAGGGCACTACCTATCTTTTCTCGAAGTGTTTCGCCGTATTTTTAAACCCTTATAACTTAGGCCTGAATTATTTCAGATAATCAAAATTCTCGGAAAATGATGTCGCCAGTGAACTTATTAAACCTATAAAGTTTCAATTTTATAAGTCTTATACTTTAGATTTTATTGACGTCTAAAAAACCCAAATTTCGTCACTGACTGACTGACTGACTGACTCACTGATGATCATCAAAATTCCTAGGTACTTCCTGAAGACCTAGAAAGCTGAAATTTGGTATATAAGCTAGTATTAGCACACAACCAACAAAAAAATTCCAAAAGTTGGAAATTTAACCCCCCAACCCCTTAAAATAGGGGATGGAAGTTTGTATGAAATTACCGCAAATATTGATGCTAGAGGTCTCAAAATTGATATAAGGACTCTTTGTAATAAACAATTAAATACGTGTTTCAGGATTTTTAGTTAATCACCCCACATCCATAAAATTAGGGGATTGGAAGTTCGTATGGGGTTTCCCATAAGTATATAGGTATAATAAAAACTTGATTTCTGAAATTTGGTATATAAGCTAGTATTAGCACACAACCAACAAAAAAATTTCAAAAGTTGGAAATTTAACCCCCCAACCCCTTAAAATAGGGAATGGAAGTTTGTATGATATTACCGCAAATATTGATGCTAGAGGTCTCAAAATTGATATAGGGACTCTTTGTAATAAACTACAAATAAGGAAAAAAATAAACTAGGTGAACCAAGGAGGGTTCCCTCATTTAAATGATAGAGGGGGGGATACTTGATTCGGACAAATATCCACCTTGCAATGATATTCAAGAAATACACCAAAGAAAAGGAAATGAACCAAATAAAAAATATAGTCGTAAACAACTTACAAAAAGAAGTGAAATCCCAGCAAAAACATTTTCATGTAAAATGTTGCCAAGACGAGAACATGTGGCTCACACTATCAAAAAGTTATCAGATCTCATGTAGAGCAAGACTTCTAACTCTACACGCCCTAACTCTATAAATCCTAACTTTATAAACTCTACACTTTAGTCAAAATATATTATGTCTTGGCTGTTTCGTTACTGTCACATGGGTGTAAAGTAAAAATATTATTCACTGACTTTGTACTTTTCTGATATACAATACCTAGTTTCTGTAGGAACGAATATTTATTAGATAGGTATTGAGTCTCCTCAGAAACTGCACTTAGGTTTTACTAAATGCATTGGTTTCAAATACTTCATCACACTTTGCAAAAGTGTGTTCCTTTGCTTTAGAGGATATTTTTAATAAATGGAAGTTTTTTCCCATAACAATGGTGATACCATTTAATTTTAATGTGAAATTTCTTGAATTTTGCATGGTCCATTATGCCACTTGCAAAACTCTTTTAGAAAAGTACTGAACAGTGAATAAATTCTTCACTTAACGCCCATGTGACGGTACAGAAACAGCCAAGACATAATATATTTTGACTAAAGTGTAGAGTTTATAAAGTTAGGATTTATAGAGTTAGGGCGTGTAGAGTTAGAAGTCTTGCTCTACATGAGATCTGATAACTTTTTGATAGTGTGAGCCACATGTTCTCGTCTTGGCAACATTTTACATGAAAATGTTTTTGCTGGGATTAAGTATTCCGAAGTAAGTATTTGAAACAAATGAAACAAATAAACCAATTTCCGAACCAAATATGGCTAGGAGCATAGATTATTAATATATTAACCCGAATAACATGATCGGAATATGCACGAATTACAAATGATTTGGTATTTCGAAATCGAATGTATGCAGACATTTTAGTTTATGGGACCCTTAGGCCTACAAAGTGTTTATGCTTTAGCTTACAAATTACGGAAAACCAAATTTTAGCCTGGCGGCCAGAGCTTTGCATTGAAACTCAACTGTTTTCTTTTCTTATGACTTTTAGTACACTGTGAGGAGTAGGTAACTTGATTGTAAGCTAATCAAGAATCACGTGCCCGCTTTCAAGCCAATACGATATAAGTTCCCATCAGTACAATTTGATCAGCGATCTGACGTATTGGTTAATAAGATGTCAACACGTCAAAATATCATTATCACGCCATTGTTCTAGGTCCGATGCGCGGAGATGGTGGGACTGATATCGCAGTGTTAGATCGAACTTTAATTGCCTGCTTGAAGCTGTGCTTTATCTGTCATCGGTATGGGTAATAATAAAAGATGTATATTGGGTACCTGTGTATTATAATTTGGCTTTTTTTTACGCTATAAAAGTTAGTACTTGACTGCGATCTCACCTGATGGTGAGTGATGATGCAGTCGAAGATGTTAGCGTGCTAACTTGGATGGTGTAAGTTATGTCACCCCAACGGTTTCTACACAGCATCGTACCGGAACGCTAAATTGCTTGGCGGTACGTCTTTGCTGGTAGGGTGGTACCTAACTAGCCAAAGCCTCCCACCAGACCAGACCTGAGCCAATTTAGAAATTATAAAATTCCAAAGTGGCCCGTGGCGGGAATTGAACCCGCGACCTCCCACTCGAATCCGAGCGTTCGTCCCCTGCGCCACGGAGGTCGTCAGGCTGTATTTAGTACTTATGACTTAGGAGATATATTATACCCTTAAACTGATATTCTTACAGACATTAAGTTGTATTGTTATGTGAGTTATTCTGATGATCTCATCTGAAATTGACGATATGATCGAAAATAGAGCGCGATTACCTAGAAGATAACCCTTGTACACTCGTTTGTTACATGTACACGCATTCGAAACTCTACCTATAGCCACGCGTATTGGAAAAGAAGCGAAGAGTTCCGTAAAAGTAATCATCCCTACTAATCCCTACTTCCCTACTATCCTTACTCCCTTACTAATATTATAAATGGGAAAGTGAGTTTGTTTGTATGTTTGTTCCGCTTTCACGCCGTAACTACTGAATCGATTTAGCTGAAATTTGGAACATAGGTAGCTTATAACCCGGATTAAAACATACGCTACTTTTTATCCCGGAAAAATCCGTAGTTCCCGTGGGATACTCAAAATACGAAATTTTCTAGAGCAATCTATAGCTACATCTATAGATACATTGTTCAAGCGAACTTGCTTGAAAGCATGTTTAAAGGTTGGAATAGGGAACGATAACGGGAAAATGACGTTTCCCCTAGGATTCATGAAAAAGCGAATTTGATGCGGGTGGGGCCACGGGCAAAAACTGAATCTATTATCACTATAAATGTGAAAATGGCCACTATGTAGTGTATGTAGGTTCTGAACATAGTACTGTACCCATTTAATAAGTGTGTGGCGTTGTCCTAATACAACGCGAATGCGCGATCATCGCGCGAATAAGCGAATTTTACTCGTACGAACGCGCGATCAAACATACTGATCTCGAACAAGTGTCCTAATTGGCAATCGCGTGATGGATTCGCGCGATTCAAATGTTTGAAAATCTATTCGCGCGAACTAAGTTCGTACGAATGCGCGATCAAACATATTGCTGTCGAATAGGTGTCCTAACAGACATTCGCGCCAGCCATTCACAGGGCTGCCAGATGACACAAAACGCCAACTTCAAAAAAAAATTGCAAAATGCAAATTTTCCATCCCAGTTTTTCGGGTTTCGGTTGGCCACCATTTTAGGAATGTGATTTGTAGACAGCGCAACGCACGCTATAATTATAATACAATATCTTAATATATATAAATCTCGTGTCACAATGTTTGTCCTCAATGGACTCCTAAACCACTTAACCGATTATAAAAAAAATCGCACACCATGTGCAGTTCGATCCAACTTGAGAGATAGGATAGATTAAATCTCAATTTATCTATTTTTTTTATCCGTAATGGCAAAACAACGTTTGCCGAGTCAGCTAGTTATATTATAGTTTGTTTGCGGGAAGCAAAATAAACACCTAAATAAAATGTCATTTGAAGATAAATTGATAATTGAGGTGCGTAATCGGCCAACTCTATGGGATAAACGTAAAGATGACTACAAAAACCGTCTGAAGAGTGATAAAGAGTAGAGTATTGTTGCAAAAATTCTAAATAAAACAAGTGAGTATACTTTTTTATTTATTTAATGTTTTATTTACTACTAGTTGCGCCCCGCGGTTAGTTAAATTAAATTAATATAAAATTAAAATTAAATTAGGTAAATTTTGCTAATTTGGGTTACAGAATTGCGGTTTTCTTAAGATTTCAATTTTTTTAAATAAATTATATATCTTACTTCCTGATTACTTGGCTTTCTATTAGTAAAAAAATGTTAAAACCGATCCAGTACTTTTAGAGCCTATTAGGTAAAAAAAACTTTCCTCTTTATAATATTATAGTAAATAGTAAATGTAGACCTAATACATCGTTTACGACTGATTCGAGAAATAAGTAGTAAATTTGTGATCCACGTCGTTTTTTTTCATTGCTTTCAAGACTCGCAGAATAGGTCATCCATATATTTCCAGAAAGTAAAAACTGGGCGTTTCTGACATCCATGCTAGCGCCAATGCAACTGCGAAGCGAAGAGGAAACCCTCGGCCGCATCGTCGATTCGCGCGATGATCGCGTCGCGTTCTATTAGGACACTCAGTTTTTGACATCGCGCGAGCACGCGATGGTCGCATCGCTTATTCGCGCGATAATCGCGCATTCGCGTTGTATTAGGACAGCGCCTGTTTTAGTTGAACAAGGGGATATGGGATAATAATGCTATAAACAATACTGCTATAATGTTATAAATAATGCATAATGCTATAAATGTGAAAATGGGTACCTGTATTATAGGTTCCGACATTATTACTGTTTCGCTATTAGCATTTTGTGTTTTAGTTGAGCAATGAGATACAGGTTAATAATATTATAACTATGAAAACGGGTACCTAGAGGATATAGGTTCTGAACTAACATCTGTTTCGTTACTGACAATGTATGTTTTAGTTGAGCTATGGGATATGGTATAGTAATTAGTAATGCTATAAATGTGGAAATGGGTACCTACCCATAAAGGTTCTGAAAGTACAATTGTTTCGCTATTTATAATGTGTGTTTTGGTTAGGCAATGGGATACAGGTTAATAATGCTAAAAAGGTGTTCCTGTATAGTTTCTGATATTAGAACTGTTTCGCTATTAAAAATATGTGTTTTAGTTGAGCAATAGAATATGTGATAGTAATTATGCTATAAATGCGAAAATGGATACCTATAAGGTATAAAGGTTCTGAAATTATTTCATTCTTAAGCGGATACGTTGATTTTATTTTCATCCTTCTCACTCTTATGAATACGTTGGTGGGTTAGGTTAGGTTAGGTTAGTATGCAGCGTTGCGGAAGAATATAACAGAAAAACGTTGTTTTACCTAATTACTTTAAAAACTAAGCCAGTTGTTTAAATGTCGTTCTGAGCGTTTTTGGGAATTATTTTTTACCGATTAATTAAAACAAAAATAACAATTATGTCCGGAGATTTTGGAGCAATTTTTGGGAGAACTTTTTGGCGAGAATTTTTTATCCAATCGTGTTTCTGAAGTTAGGTTAACACATATTCTGTTTTTTTTTTTCCAGAAAATCCAGGACTCCCACTGCATTTGTAAAACCCCGAAATTCACGCGGGCGAAGCCGCGGGCAAAAGCTAGTAATAATATAAATGCGAAAGTAACTCTGTCTGTCTGTCTGTAACGCTTTCACGCCTAAACTGAACCAATCTTGGATAATCCATAGATAGACTAGAGCTTGGGAATGGACATAGGCTACTTTTTATTCCGAAAATACCAAGGGTCCCGTGGGATTTCAATAAATATCGGATGTAATGATATAGCGTTGCGGGAACGGGAACACTAATAATCCCGGAAAAATCCACGATTCCCAAGGGATTTTTAAAAACCAAAATTAACGGGGGCGGAGCGGCGGACAACAGCTAGATTAAAAATATTTTTTGCAATTGTTTCCTATTTACGTGACACTTATCGTTATATATTTTGGATAATTCACACTATACATATATTAATAATAGCCTATGTGTTATTCTGATGTGTAAGCTATATTGTTGTAAAGTTTCATCAAAATCCATTCAGTAGTTTTTTCGTGAAAGAGTTACAAACATACATCCACACAGTATTACAAACTTTCGCGTTTATAATATTATATATTATATATACATATATATAATATAAAATATAAATAAATAAATATATAAACATAAATATAAAATATAAATATAATATATAATATAATATAATGCCTGGGTGCCTTCAAGAGAAGAGTGAATAGGCATTTTCTAGGCAAGCGCGCTCCATCCTAGACCTCATCATTTCTGTCTATCAGATATGATTGTAGTCAAGCGCAAGCCTATCTATAATAAAAAAAAAATTATAAGTAATAAGTATAAGTAGGTATTAAGTGTAAGTAGGAAGTAGGATTACTACACCCGGGGCGGGACGCTATTGCCTACATAGGTAGGTATATAAAAATTATGTTCCTCATTGTCATAACAGTTTGCATTTTGCATCTACAATGCCCCACAACAAAGTCACGCTAATCCAAAGTATTCAAAATTTAAACCATAAACATTTATTACTTTGCACAAACTTCGCTACAATTTCTTCCTATCACATCCATCGACTCACGTTCAAGCTTCGCGCTTCCATTTCGATAGTTCCCACGGCATATCACTGTTCTTACACCGAACGTCAAAATATAAACCATTTAAAAACCAATCATAATTACTTCGACTTAAGGATGAAGTTGCATCGTCCAAATATGTTCATAAAGATGAGTTCTAAAGCATCTTCTTTCAAGCTTCATAATGTAAAAATTTTTTATTGTCAACTTTAATATACTGGCTTTAAGGTATATTTTTGATTAATATAACAATGGTGGGTAAGACGGTTTCAGCGTAGCGAATGTATGTAATACAGTATTCAAATATTTCGTGAATCATGCGCATTCGTGTGTATAATTACGTTTTTATCGTGGTTTAGCTAATCGGTCAGGGGTTACGAACTTTTGGGCTATGGGGTTAATCGATTTGTAATTATAGGTATTGTTGAGTATACTAAAACTGTACTATTTTAGGAATTTAGTAGGGTGTACGTGTAAGCAAACATTTTTAGTCACGTATACTTATTTATAAAACAGATAGTGATACCTATCTACACTGTAACCAACCGATCACCGACTCCTATAATATGAGCAAAATTACGAGATACTAGGCGGATCTTTTTCCCCTTGGGTCTTGGGACTTTATAATTAATCCTAATGCTGCAATGGGACTTAATAATAAATCCTAATCAACTACGCATACTAACAATATTACTCGGATTACTGATATTTTACTGTAATCGGAATTTTAAACCAAATAGTTGTACCTACTTCCTTCTTTATTTGGCTACACCAAAATATTACAGTACAAGGAAAGAAAATAAATACATAGTAGGTACAAAAAGCGGCGCGCTTGGTTATCGCGAAGTAGCGATACCAATAGCTCTACATGAGGATTTTTGTGTCAGATTGAAGTTTTTAGTTGCCATGCCAAATGTTGCATATTTCTGGTATAGCGGCAGTTGCGTAGCCCAGTAGTGATGTTGCATCGGGATCGTGTCACGGCACTGATCTGTGACCTGCTAATTGCCAAATCACCATTTTTGAATCGACTCCAATCGAACCTTCGCGTGAACTAGCAATCGAGACCACAACAGAATAGGATTGGTATTTAATTGAATGGATTCTGTATTAGGTACTTCACAAAATCTTCTCATATTTTAACCTCAAATTTCAAATTCAAATTCAAATATCTTTATTGCGAATTCGATTTTACATCTTATTCTACTTTTCGGCATGCAATATTATTAACTAATTACTAAAACAAATATATTCAACGAAGTCAGTTACATATTTCACTTAAACAGAACAATTATACTTTAGCCTTAATTATATCACATAAAAACATTAAAAACCTGATATTAAATCATAAAAAAACCCTATGATGTCATGCAACAATACATTTGACAAATTTGCTTTTATGCTACAAAACACATATACCAGCTATCCGTGAATTACCTATTCGTACTAATTTTATTATTAAGATACTCATTAATGGAATAATATGCTTTATTAATTAAGAATGTCTTCAGTGTATGCTTAAATGTTTTAAAATTATTTATTTCTTTTATGTCACTGGGTAATTTATTATATATATTTATTGACATACACACAATACTTTTTTGCATTTTAGCTGTCCTCGAGGGTCGCATTTGTAACCTTAGGGGATGTCTCTTATTGTTCAGTCTATTAAACAACGTCAGATTGCCATGTACAAAAACAGCTGTTTCATAAATAAACAGAGATGGGAATGTCAGTATTTTAAGTTCTTTAAAGTGTGGTTTACATGTGTCAGTCCAATGTAGTTTCCTCATCGCCCTTATGCACCTTTTTTGTGCTTTAAAAACTTTTTCCTTGTCAGTGGCATTCCCCCAAAATATTAGTGCAGTGGCTTCGCGTTGGAGGTCGTGGGTTCAACTCCCGCCAAAGGCCACTTTCGAATTTTATAATTTCCAAATTGGCTCAGGTCTGGTGCGAGGTTTCGGCCGTTATAAATAACATCTTCGGCTGCATCATCTCTTACCATCAGGTGGCATCGCAGTTTAGTATCTACCTACTAACTAACAGAGTGTAAAAAAGCTTGAACATTAGAACATCGAAGTGATCGAATCTATACACAATACAATTCACAACATTCTAAATCATATTACCTCATAAGTTCCGCAAATCCCGCCAGCACGCCTCAATACGAATCTCCAACAAACTCGCTAATCTCAAATCGATACATCGTCTGCCGAATGATCGAATAGAATATATTAATACGTGAGAACGGATCGAGTTAGTTTGGAGATGTCTGCTGTTCTAAATCAGTGCAACAATGCGCTAGCTCTGATTTGCTTCGAGCCGGTTGGATTTGTACGGATATTCCTGAGTTTTATTAATTACTTTTTGAACATTATTATTGGGCCTTTGCAGATTTGAGCTCGATTTCTCGATGTTTATTTCAAGTTAAAGCTTTGACAAAGTGTTCCGCGCAGGCAACAAGTTACGATAATAATTGGCGTTTACGACCACATCATACTCGTAAAAAATGTTGCATTTTAGAGTCACTTACAGAAGGGAAATTAAGTAGACATAAGGGTACGTTTCCACTGGAGCGAAGTGGCCGAAATCTCTGCTGGCTTCAATGTGTCGATCTGTGTTTGGGCGATTACTGACCGTTCTGCTCTTATCTGCTTCTCTCAAGGAAAACGTACCCTTAGATAGAGCCAGAACTCATTCGGCCACACAACAACTAGTAAAAATGGCGCGTAAACACAGAATACGAGAAAACATATAGCCCGTGTTACTTGGAATGATGTAAGGATTCTAACGATACCCCATATGCTATTTATCATTCAGCCGTTCAGAATTTATAATGGAATAAAGAAACACACATACATACGTACATGAACCCTAAAAACATTACACTCCTTTTTTGGGCAGTCTAGTCAGGCTAGTCTCGCAAACATGTCGTATCTTTTTTAATAAATAATGCAAGGTTGGATTTTCTTGTTTTTTTTTAAGCGGGTATAAATATATACCACCAAGATAATAAACTACAGAAAAAAGAGCCTAAGGAAATAGTGCTATAAAATAAAAAGGTATGTCGTTTGAATCGGTAATATCCTCAATAATATCGCTGCAGCAGCCCCGCGCGGACAGCAGACATCACAAAGTCCGTTCGGCTTATCGCTCACTGCATTTCCTGCGACGCGCGACGCGGCAGCGTGCGTCACTGCCGCTGCGGCACAGTGATATATTAAATCTGCATCGGCATCGGCACATTGCTGTCTTATTGCAGCTCTAGTGTGGACAAAGATGCTGTCTTATTATCGCTATCTATGTCGAGTTTCTGCAATTAATTAATTTATTTCTTTGACAAAATATCTTGTTTAGCTTGCCATCTTTAGTCACCAAAACAATAATATTCTGAATTGTGATTTATGTAACAGGGCTTTTTGTTTGTTTGTATACACACTTTTCAAGCAAATTTTTTTTTTGTTTCTTTCATCATTGTTTTTTATTAACCATCGAAGAGTAGACATCAGAGTGCTAAAAAGAATTGCACAGATGACCGTATAGTCGTCGTTCGGTCGTTGCGGATTGGTCGCATTATTTTTTGTGATGGTTAAAAACTCTGCCGTCATCATTATCATCAACATTTGTAAGATGGAGCTTAGATACAAGAAGGGATTTTATTTTGGATTGGCAGGTAACATCATGAAATCATACAAAAACAAACTCTATGAAACAACAAAACACAAACACCTCATAAAAGATAACAGCCAACCGGCTACATATAGCAACTTTGAGTAGTCAGGTAACTGAAGTGGAAAAGTCAGTCAATCCTTCCAATGTCGACAATTATATTAGCGGTCACATACACTACTCCTCATATGATACCGTGTGTCAACTATGGAGCGAGCTTATCCATATACTTCTCTTATAATTTATTTCTCATAATATATTTTGTGGGTCGCGTGTATCATGTCAGTTACCAAATCTCCACGAAATTTATCACTCTCAATCTGTGCTTTCAATGTACTTCACTTCAATAGATCGAAGAAATCAATGTTTTAGTTGAATACTTTGCATGCGAATAAAGATAAAACTAAAAATTTCTCTTCCTTAAAAAAATGACGTCACATTGCGAGACGCGCGAACACAAGTGAAAATGTTTACAATTTTGTGAGACATGATTTCAATGATTTTTACCGTCTCAAAAAATTCCCAATTCGACCCAAGAACTTTTCAAAATTCTGTATTAGTGATAAATTTTTCTCTACAAACTCTTCTTCGAATCAAAGTATCACAATCTCCTATGTAGATACGGGGAAGTTAAAAACTTTTTAGTGTCGTCTCCTGCCGTGCTATTCTGCAAAAATACTGAAAGCAGCGACGAGCGTACATCTCTGCATCTATGAATTTGTCAGTTGTAATATCGTACAATTTTGCATGCCATCTTCGGCTTGGCAGCTGTCTGGCAGAGGTGGACATTTTGTAGAATAGCACTGCTGTTGGGAGAGTACTGAGCGTGCAGCAGCATGCAGCGCACTGGCACAATTCGTCATTATAATGAAGCCCGTTTAATACCGATCCCGATCCCGCGCACGCGTTCCCGCTCGTGACTCTCACCGACATTTTATTACCATAATTTAAAACAAATATCTGATTGTGTGTATACGGCATTAAAGTGTTAAACCGGCCGCGCAGGGATGTATCTATTGCGGGCCGACTGCACCGCATTCTTAACGGGAGTAGGGCCCTGTTCTTTGAGACAAAAAAACCTCGTAAGGTCGCAATGTCTAAATCACTTCTGTTTTGGGTCGTTGTTAGAACTACTAGAATACTATTATATGCCAGTAGTGAAATCATGTTTGCATCTTCGAAAAACCTGTGCAATTCAAAGTTTAGACATGATTTTTTTTTTCACAAGTCATATTTTGTTTTAACCCCCTGAAGCGACGCCTCTCTCAGGGATGAGAGACAAAGGTATGAACCAATGCGATGGAGCTGTCTCTGCTTTATTCCTACAATACTTTACCATTGTATCATAATAATAATAAAGGCGAAAGTTTGTGTGTAGGTAAGTATTTATGTTTGTTACTCTTTCACGCTGCAACTAACTACTGAACCACTAGAATGGAGATAGAGCTATTTTTATTTTTTATCCCTGAAAAATCCATGGTTCTCGCGGAATGTGTGGTTTTCCAAAATTCAAGGGTGGTGGCACGGTGAATAACTATATAAACTTCTGACGAGTAGCCTATTATAACCTTAACTTTAATAATCATAATATTTAATTTAAAACGTCAGTCAACAAACATGGCGGCACTGGGCCCCGACGCCCATTCCGCGAGTCACGCGGTGCATCCACGGTGCATCGCACGTATGGCGATATGCACATGCGAGCTGGTGTGCGCGTAAGTGGTATAGTCTAAGAGCTACTACTTATATTTATTTAAAGCATTGCGTCATGCTTAAGATTTTGAATCAAAAAATAATTTCAAAAGGAAAAAGTATCTGCTAAAAATTACTGCAATGGTGTTACTGTACCTACTAACCTATATAAGTGATTCCCGTACATTGAAAACTTTTTAAACATTACAAAGTTACTACTTATATTTTATAATATAGTGTTTTCACACACTTAGGAAATTATTCCTATAAATTTATAAATAATATTTGAATAACTGTAATGTTTTCAGATAGATGGCGTTAGTTCTGCCTAAGAACGAAAAACAATATGCATCCGAATTTCGTCGTGGTGAGACAGTCTCGCGTAGCTCAGAGGAAGAGCACCTAGCCGCGATAGCTAGAGGACGTGGGTTCGAGTCCCACCGCGAGTGAAATTTTGATGCATATTTAAATTTATAGGAATAATTACAAAGTTAATTAGAATAATATTTTATTAGACAAAACTTGCAATTAATGTGGCTTACTATCTAAGGTCACAATGTAAGATCGCAATGGCTTGCATATTAGGTATACACAAATTTTGAACGTGCAGACTCTGCAAGTCTGCACTAAGATTAAACTTGTATTGCAGAAGTCTGCATACCCGTCGGGGGATCAAGCGAAGTGTCGAACAGCAATCTCACCTGAGGGTAGGTGACGATGCAGATTCTGATGTTATTCTACTAACTTAGAAGGCATAGTGCTACGCAGCATCGCACTGTACAGCTGATATAGGTAATTCTATTCACAAAGACGCGCTCCACTCCTTTACAGCCGCTCATGTTTTAAGCGAATTGTAAGAAAGGAACGCTTGGCGGCTCGTCTTTAGAAATAGCCTCGTAAATTGTAACCATAGCTAGTTACTACTACAGCAGTCAGACTACACTTGAGCTAATCTAGAAATATTAAAAATCCGACCTGTGTTGTGCCGTTAATCGTACCTTAGAGCTCCAAACCCGCTTAAATCCGATCGCGCGTCAATTGCGCCAGGTAGGTAAATCGCTTGTGTATATTTTACCCATCAGCTCTTAGACTACAAAGGGTTAAGAACTGTCGTAGAGCAAGCGGTTCGTGCGGCGCGCCCGGGGCGCATCTCCGACGCAATCTTTATAAGGTGGTAAAACATATATTTAATGCTAAGCGGCCGACACGAACTACACTAAACGCAAGTTCCTACAATACTGAAACTCGTTCTGTATAGACCGTGGAAGTGTGACGTAACAAAATGGCGAAATTTGACGTTTGGGTAAAAACAAACGTTTGCGTTGCCTATCCGTGAAAGATTGTTTTCCTTTTGTGAGGTTTTTAGCTGTGATTTAAAATGTATTTGAGTTAAACATTTCGTAGCTGGATAAGAAAATCTTACCGAGAGAGCAATTTCCATTTTTTAAATAAGTAGTTTTTCATTCGCCGGGAATCTAAAAAACCTACAGGTTTCTCTTCTCGAGACATGGTTGCACCCAGGGGCAAAACAATAAGGCATTGTGTATATATTTTTAACACCAAAACACTCGTTTTTCTAATTGTTTATAAAATTCCATACATAGGTATGCCAATGTTTTTACCCAAATGTCAAAATTCGCCATTTTGTGACGTCATAGCTTCCGTGGTCTATTATCGTTAGTAACTTTGCTAAATTTTGTAGCAAGTGCTTCAAAGTTCACACTCAGGTAAGTTATTTATTTGAATAACCACGATCTATGGGATACTATTTTGAATTAATATATTATTATAAGGAGAAGATTTGGTTCAGGTTTGGCGTCAGAAAGCAAATTCTACTGAAATTACGTATTAAAAATTCTATATTATAACTTATAAGTAGCAACCATTTTTTAAACATGCACTTACTGACGTCACGATACATTTTTAGCCTCCGCCCTAAAGCCAGATTTTTATTTGTCAAAACTGCAAAATGGCGCTAATGTATGCAACCGTCGACCGACAGTGGTATGGTACCGAAATGTACGACGCGCGACGTGTTATTTGAGAATTTTTTGCCATCAACATACGTCATATCCTTCCCGTCCTCTAAGCGTAGTGTATCTATTTTATTTAGTCATTGGTTTCGATATCACGTTGTAAGTGTGCTGTTTGAAGATCCTGCAAGTTACTACAAGTAATGATTTAGGAATTAATTTAACAGAAACAGTGAAACAACGTCGTGAGATAATATCGATAATATGTAATAATATGTGATAGTCAATGACAATGCACTAAGGTATAAGAGGACGGGAAAGAAGCGACGTATGTCGAAGCCAAAAATTTCTCAAGTATGGCGTTGCGTGTCGTACATTTCGGTACCATACCGCTGTCGGTCGCATATATTAGCGCCATTTTGCAGTTTTGACAAATTAAAAATCTGGCTTCAGGGCGCAGGCTAAAAATGTATGCATGACGTCAGTAAGTGTATGTTTCAAAAATGGTTGCGCATCGTACCTACATTTCGGTACCGCTGACAGCACATACGGCCATCTATCGCATACATTAGCGCCATTTTACAGTTTTGACAGCTTCCGACCGGCTTCAGGGCGGAGCCTAAAAATGTATGCGTGACGTCAGTAAGTACTGATCCTTTAATATGTTTAATCAATGGCCATAGTAGACTGTCGGTTTGGATATCCTGCTCTGAGTGTCCTATTTAAAAATTTTGCAACTTAAAAATTAATTAAGCGGCAAAGTAACGCGAAATCAAAACATGGCGCACGCAAGGCGGGGGTGAATATAAGGCATAATTATAAATTCCGCGTCACTCGGCAACGGTGGAACAATGAAGTTAATCCATCAGGCGAGTCCTCGGGCGCGGGCAGAGATAAGACAAGGGCCCGTATTCTGTCCCACCCTGGCTTCTTGGGTAACCACCCGGACACAGATTATGAGACCAGCAGATGCGTATTATACCTAGCTGAGCCTGTGTGGGGTCGTAAGTTAGCGAATCACATGAGACTTATTTGACTCTACTTGTATTTTTTTTTTTGTTTATCATTAAACTCAACCCGAAACGAAGTATAATTGTAAAAAGTGTAAAATATGCAAACATGCTGTTGACATTATTACAATATAGTATTATATTTTGTAATATTTTACACGAAGGCAAAAATTCTTATTATAGTTATGCTCTATCAAAGATATAGATTTCATGTTATTCATTTCATTTCATTCAATTCATTCATTTCACGAATGTCTAGTAGGAGTGAAAATGATTTCAAAATCAGCCACAAGTAGTATATTGTATAATATTGTGTATGTCTGGGTATTAAAAAATAATTAAGTACCACTTTACTCAAAGAAACATTTCAATGTAGGCACAAACCTCTGACTCACATTGTCGCATCTGTTTCCTCATCTATAACCGATGTCCATTCCTTAAGGCCACCCTTCTCATAGTGACGTCCACCTGGGTCTTTCGTATGAATATTAATTCAACCATATCTTGACCCCTGTCCGGCGGCTAAGAAGGCGGCTCGGGCCTTGACGTATGAATTTCTTAGAGAATAATTAATGGTTCTAGGTTATTTGATTGCTTACACTTTCAGGCCTTTTATGAATATTCAATTCTTTAAGGTATTCGTGTTACAACTGTTATATTATTGGAAAATATTTCCATGCCCTCCCTCTACGAAAAACTACTCGTAGCTTACAAAAATATTGATTACTGCATTCTGCTATAATACGGAGCTCTAAAAAGTGATATGTAAAAAAATATTATCATTTACATTGTACATTTAACAGTGTAAAATTAATAAGCGGTGCCGGTGGCCCACTAGGTTACCACTTCAAAGAATTCGAGGTAGTAGGAAGTAGACATAAAAGTGGTGTCCGATTTTAGTGGTTATTGATGCCTCTTATTTATATTTAAGCACAATAGTTTTTAATTGATCGAGCAAAATTCGAAAAAAAAAGATACAATATTGTTTTCTTATATAAAGTATTATTTTGTTACGAATATGTTTTGTGGTGTACAAGTGAAGAGTTAAATAAATAAAATACGGTCCTCCCCATTCCCTTATCTCAAAGTTTACGGACTTTAAATTTTACTTTGAAAAATCTGAAATAATTTTATCATTAAAAAATAAAACTATATTTACGTTATATACGTTATAACTAGCAAATTCCATAACGTAAAAATAAACCTATACAAGTTTTTTATTTGTAGTAGGTATATCAGAAACTGTAAAGCGTGAAATAAATAATCATAAATGGCTGAACAGAATTAATTTACAAGAGACACGATTGCATTTCTAAAACAGCAAAATAAACTTTATCTTGATACAAGTAAACAGTTGCAACATTATTATTCTATTTTTCATTCCGCTAATTTAAAATATCACTTTTTCTTCACAAAGCCACATTTTAGTGGATCAAAATATTCGGTTCTTGGTATTTGGTATTCTACCTGGTACTCGGTACTCGGAACCGCAATCCGTCGCTGTTATATTCAGAATCCCGGCACCTACAATATATTCCATAACGCTTGGTCAGCCAGCGCAAATATTGTTTTAATTGATTACCCCTTGCTCTGTTTCTTGAGCTTAGTGCACATTTTAATAAATACTGTTCATACAATTTTTAAATTTAACAAATTATGAACATCTCTGAGATATTTTGTTAAATCAATTACAGAAGAATATAAAATAAATTTTCCTTACACTTTTTGGCGAAGATGTATTTTATTTAGATGTAATTCTGTGATTGTACAGTTTTATTATTATGCAATTGTATAATATCTATGTACTATTGTACTTTTTGGGTTTTAAATTAATAAAAAAAGTGTTTTTATTATTATTGATTGATTGATTGAGTATAATTTTTTAGATCGATCTACATTGGAGATTGATATTTATAAAAATAAATTATTAAAAAAAATTCCCAACAGAGTTTTTGAGGATAGGTGGAAAATTTTTCAATTTATTTATTTATTTGCTGGAAACATTGTACAAAAATAAATGCTACCATTAATTATGTAACTAAAATATGTGTCTAGTACTTATAAACTAAAGTGCAGAAATTAAAACTGATAAAAAATTATCAATGATACATTGCATGTAGTATTATGATGTGATAGTATTATGTTTGCCCATTATCAAATATTTGCCATCATCAAATGTTATTTGAAATACGTAAGTTTTTGATTTATGTGAACCTTCATTTACCGATAAAGATACTAATTAAATTAAAAACACTGTAGTTAAATAGCCATCTTTATAATTCACCCTTTATTAAAAGTTTAAATACAGTGAGTCCATAACCTTAGTAACTTGGGCTATAAGTGGAAGATTTAATCAACCGAATATCTTAATTGGACAAAATATAATATAACATAAGTAATATTAACATCATTTCAGCGATCAAGCTATTTATTTGTAGGAATTGATACCTATTTCATTCTTAAATCAACGTAATAAGTACTTTTACTCTCTCTATTTCAAATTTTAAAAGGCCAGTTTTTTTAATAGTAAAGTTTGTATGCTTGTTTTATTTTATTTCTAGGAAACTTTCCTTTCAATTTATTTTTAGTGATGGCAAAAAATATTTAAATATTAAAAAAAAATTACAGTACTTTTTATCTCGGAAAAAGAGCTTTTCGCGGAAAGCTATGAAGCACTTGACTGCGATCTCACCTGATGGTAGGTGACAATGCAGCCAGCCACGTTGGTAACTAGGTGCGGCCGAAGCCTCCCACCAGCCCAGATCTGAGCCAAATGAGAAATTGTGAAATTCTAAAGTGGCCCGTGGATGGCACTAAGGAGATTTTCAAAGATTGATTGATTGTTTTTTTTAAGAGAAAATACTACACCTTATATAAGTACTCGTAAATGTAAGTAAAGTTTGAGCCTCAAGCCGCTATGCCATAACTGCGTGCAATTAAACTAGGCCCGGCTAAATCGTTTCGGAAATAGACCAGTCAGCCTATATAAGGTCCGAAACCAATAAATCTCCCGATCGCAGCCTTCCTTCCCAGATAATGTATTTCTGTTCGGACGTTACTTACTTTGGCAATTTGCGGGAACCTTTGTGCCCTTTAAGATATCTCGTCAGACAATTGTACTCCCGCTATTCCGTTTGTGGGGACTTGCTAGAGCTGCTATTACTGTATCGGTTGTTAATTTACTATGTTACAACGTTTATTATCAACAAGATATAATTTTTTTCTTATTCTGTTGTTCTCTCTGTTCAAACAGTGGTCAGATAATTTTTTTTTTAATTTTCATGTTTGTATAATTCTTAATCCACTTCACGCCACGACCTAGAACCGATTTAGTTTATATGTGAAATAGATACTTATAGACTGCACCCTTAATTAACGCATACCTTTTATCGCAGCTTAAAATCTATGACTGCAGGAATGATGCACGCGGACGTCTCCACGGGAAGAATATATTATAACAGATAACTAAAACTGATGAATTACAGTTGATTTTCGGCTTATGGTACGGCCAAAATTATTATTTGTGGTGGTAAATTAATAAGTCATCGAAATACAATAAATTTAGTATTCAGTTTTCGTATTATTGAAGTACGTAACCAGAATTATTTTAGACGTAATCCACATTACATTTTCAAGAATCACACAATATTATTTATTCAAGCTAAACAAATTCTTCCAATAAAGGTAGCGCAAGTAAACGATATCACGTTGTAACAACTCCATATGATTCCCGAAACAAAGTTATCGTCCAAGGCGTGATATATTCTCGTCTTCAGGAAGGGCCAAGGTCTGAGCCCATTTACAAATCACAAACACTGACCACCCCCACCCCCCGAACACCCCACCATCCCTCGGACAGTATACAACCCTTCTGTTACCTTTCCGAATTACACTTGAAATATGGTGGAGTTCACCCTTAAACTGTCTTGGATTTTAAGGGATGTATCTATTGTTTATACATTTGAAATAGTAAAGGGCATGCTAGTCACAATTTTAAATAGTAACAAGTACGTAAAAAGCTATAATAACATGGTCAAAAATGTTTGCTCTAGGACACCCTTAACTTTACCTTTTTAGATTGTTAAATCTAAAATAATATTTTATTTTAAATTTTCTTTTCTGAAAAAAATTGAATTATTTTCTTATGGAATTGATTGCCTGAACTCATCAACACGTTGAGATGCAGAGGGTTATAAAATTGTTGAAAAAAAAAAACTAAAAAACACGCAAACCTAACTAATTTTTTCCGAAATGAAAAGTAATATTATGTTAACCAGGTATAACCTGTCAACTTTAAAAATTTCAACCAAATAAGAGCAATGGTTGTGTTGTGCACAGGTATTGTGATTAAGTATTAAACATCGAGACATTCAAACAGACAAACTTGTAGATTTCTAATGTTAATAGTTTTATTTTGTCATTGGTCCTCGATAACTCGACACTTAGAAGCGAGTTTAAATCATGTTTTTTTTTTACTATAGAAAGGATTGCGCTTGACTACAATCATGTCTCATGGGCACAAATGATGAGATCTAGGATGGAGGTTTAAAGATTCCGTTGCTTACGTAGATCCATACATATTAATGATACTGACCAAGCTAATAAATAAAGTAATGTTGAAAGGGTAATCAATAGACGTAGTTCCCCTCTATGTTGGTAAATATGTCGTAAGTACCTACTCGTAGATGTAGGTCACGCTATCGCCCGTCTGAACCGCATTTGAATAACTATCGCCAGTTAATTCTTCAGATAAAGACGCCCGTGGCTGCGGCCGCTTCCGCCGGAAGTCCAACTTGGACGGATATTCAAACTGGACCGGAACTAGATGGAACTGCGACATATATTTCGAATTTGGAATCTCCATTGTAGGTTAGGGATAAGTTTTGCTAGCTCCTCGTTTGGAATTTAGCACTGATTTATTCATCTGTGTGCGCGTTTATGGACGCTTCATTTGTATTGATTCGTATTTGAGAGAAATACTTGCCAAAGGTCTCTTTTTAGGGTTCATACCAAACTAGTATTGGAACCCTTATGGGTGCGACCGTCCGTGAGCCCGTTGATTAATTATTTCAGTAAATATATAAGCAATTAACGTAAAATCTGGAACGGTATGCTTATAGAAGCTGAACACACGGCTATATTCCATGCGGGGTCGCCATTACAGCAATTCAGGACACCAACGTCCGTCGTTTCTACGAGCTTTGTGCTCCGCCCATTGCCACTACACCTTCGCAAAACGTTGAGCTATGTCGGTGACTCTTGTTTGTCTAAGGATTTCATTTCTGATTTGATCACGTAAAGAACTCCGAAAATAGCTCTAGAGACTTTACTCGACAAAATACATTATGACCGCCATGACAAGGAGGATAATCCAAGAAATCCCCAGGTCATCCGAACCACAACACATCCGCTTTGAGCCGCCCCTGCGAAGAGTCTGTAAAAAAGGAACCTAGCACTCTTAATAATTAAAGTGGCAACAATAGCCATTGTCATCTGTTAGTATTGTCTTTAAGTTTTCGCGGTTGTTTACACATTAATAAAACAATCTTTGCTTGTGGAATAAGCTGAGACACCACGATAATACGCCTTCCCTTCGAACTAAGGTTAAGACCTCGCATTACGAAATCTATCCGGGAGATCATTAGCACAGTTTTAGATGGATCTTTTAACCCTATGTCATTAGTGACTCCAAATAGAATTAGATTAATTATAAAAAATTGTGCAGTCTTTTTTAGCGATAGCCCACAGATATAACATACAATCGATGTATTGTGTATGTTTGGTAAGTCTAAGAGTATAGGTCGTAAGCTATATTTATATATCTAGTGGCAAAACAACATTTCCCCGGTCAGCTAGTAATTAAATAAAAATAAAAAATATATTTATGGGAGGTTGCCATACAACAAATGTACGATTCCGACTCGCACTTGCCCGAGTTTATGATTACGAAAGATTTGATACAATGCTAGTCGTCATTGCTTCATGAGGCTAAGAATATGATAATAACAAAGTAAGTTAAGTTCTTATACTACACTTTTTCTTGAATACAAAGGATTTCGAATAATATGAAAATATAATATAATATCAAATAATATAAATATTTTATTCATATTAGATTATTTTCTTCATTTTCAAAATGTTCCTTAATAAAATTTCCTATTATTCTAAAACCATATTTTTAGGACGTTAGTATAGATTGTATTATCTTAAAATTAACTCCCTTCCACGTGTTTACACTTACACCTAGAAATAATAATATAGCGGAGGGGCATTCATTTTTAATTTAGACGATCACTACCACATTTACGATTTCGCCTGATAGTAAAGACAGACATATGGACGTGATCGCAATAATTCTGAAGGGGACTCCAAACCGTTTGCTACACAGCATTGGACCGGAAAGCGTTTCAGTTCGGTTATTTGACAAATCAGCACTAGACCTTCGGCCATTTGGAAGATATACTCCGAAATTCCGTGCGTAGAGTCATACCTTTTTCTAAGACACAAAATAGGTACTTAATGCCAGGGGAAACGGATGGGTTATGCGAGGCTTTCTACCACTTAAAACTGTCTGTTTCCATGACAGACTGTGAGTATTTTCAGGAGTACGGGATTCATTATTGTATTCACCGCGCACCCTAGAATCGAACCTAGGATTTTCCGATGAATTATGCAAACCAACCAACCTGTGGAGGTCATTAAAAACACAGTTTCCCGTCCATCTTTATCACCATAATCCTAGAAGGCCCCCGGGTATAAATGTATAATTGTGTAATTTCAATATTTGTCCAAAGTCTGACCACCTGAAGTAGGTACCTACGTCTTGAAGGGTCCGACCCTTATCAAGGCAAAGTAAATTAACTGTTAGGAACATCTTGACCAAGTTATTGTTACGAAGTCACTGATGTGTACCTAATCTGAAAAACAAACTGAACAAGCAAATAGTATCAGCGTCCTAATTAAGAAAGGGTTTTGAAGTCTTTTGGACGTAGCATGTTATTATTTGATTAGGACTATAACAATTACTATTATGCATACGTAGATATCATGCTAGTTTCGAGCAACTAGAAAGTGGACGAAGTGTCTGCTTGTATTAAGCGTGCTTATTGGCAAGCAACTCATTTTGAGCATGTCGCAGTCAAGTACTAACTTGTATAGTGTAAAAAACTGACTGTTCCCTACGATATTCCATCAACTGAGAAATTATAAATAAAATATACCAGTAAGCGTAGTGTGGGACCACCCCCAGCTTGTTGGACTGACGATATAAAGCGGGAAGCGGCTGGATAAGGAAGGCTGAGGACAGGGTATGGTAGCGCGCGGTTGGGAAAGCTTATGTCCAAAGTGGACGTCCGCAAGCTGAAAGGATGATAATGATGATGATCCAACATAGTACGCTAACATCTTTGACTGCATCGTCACTTATCATCAGATCATCAGGTAAAATAACAGTCAAGTGCGCAGACTAAAAAACAGTTTGCCAACTGCACTTTGTGCAAAATACTTAAACATACAGTATTGTATTCTTTACCGACAGTTTTATTATTGGCAAAATAATTCTCAATTCTCAAACGTATCTGTAACCTTTGCAGTACATTACAAAAAATCATTCACTCTACGGTTTGGAAAATCGCGATGTCACTGCACTTTTCCAAAAGAGCATCTTTAATTTCCTTCGAAAGCACTAAGTCATGCCTTCGCCACATATGTCGCGGAAAACACACCCTTAAGTGTTTCGTAATAGGGCTGGCGTGTTAAGAATATTTGTGGGTTTTACATACGAGCTAATATTGCACCGAGCTTTGTAATTTCACTTTTGGAGGTTAATAAGTAAGAAAAAAATCTGTGGTGGAAATGTTGAGAACAAAGAATATTTTTTCTCTTGTACCAAATAGATGCCTACTTCATTGAGACAGAGGTTAAACTAACTCAACTTTCAAGGGTATCATTCAAAGAAAGAGAATGGTAGTTAAAGCTGAAGCAATTGCAACTGCGAGAAGGAAAATGACCAATAAGTTTAAATAAATATGAATGTAAACAAAGATAATAATTAATTAATTGTGACTTTTTAAACCTTAATGGTTAACTGTTAGGGAGCGGATTGAAACTGGACAGTTGTGGGTTCGACATCTACAATAGCACCTAAAAATTATCTTTAAAGGTCTAAACGTTAGTTGGAAACGAAAGGAAGGTATTCATTTCGTTTAACATATCCATTTTCTTTTGCATTATTTATACTTTTGAAGAAAAAGAAAAATCGAATCGAAAATAATTTATCGAAGTTTGTTCACGATTAAAGTCAAAGACAAAAAGGCCAATAAAAGCGAATGCCACTCGTACATACCGTTATTGGATCCTAATGATGCTAAACTTCTTTCAGCAGCTGCTGTAGAGGGCGGCACGGCGTCGCAAGATTGGGAACGGTCAACGTGGTACTAAGGTAATCAAACAAGCTCAGCAAAATTGTCCTCAGTATGTTTCCAACGAAAGGGTAGGGTGTGCTGTGGCATAAATGATCACCAGCCAACGTTGACGAAGACAAATGATGGTCCGTGTCGAACGTACACGGAGATAACGTAGGCTCCTTAAATTAGCCGCGTTTTACTTAGTTCTGTCTTGTGTGAGCTTAAGAAGGGTTGAAAGGGGCTAAGAATTATTGGAGTAGGATAATTTTATTGGTAAAGTTTCTTTGATAAATGTTGCTTCTTTTGGGTCACATGTTAGCATGGACAGTCATCAAGAGCGCTACGGGCAGCCCTTAAGACGGACCGATTTCAGACGTCTGCCGCGCGCCGGCTAGGTTGCACGCGTTATTTCTTGTACGGTCTATTTCACGCGCTACGTGCGCCCAATTACGAGGTAGCCCTAGTACGTCGAAAGAGAGAAAGTTACGCGAAGAGAGCACAACTGTAGTTGCTTAGCGGAGGCGGTGCCAAGCGCTACTACTACTAGCGCTACTGATTTGCACTTTTTTGTATCAGCGCTAGGGTCGCTATTTCTTTAAATCATCTTGCGGAGTTAGCCTTTCCTTACCGTTAGGTACTGAAAAGTGAATTCGTAGCCACATGTGACCAGTTCTAGAAGACGCGACGGATGGTCATTGGTCACGTTGTGCTTGTATAATGGATGTCCCCCAAGCAAGATTCTCATACGTCTGAGCACATTTCCATCCAAATTTGAACCCAGCTCACGATTTACACAGGTAATTTGTTTTATTTTTCTTTGCATAGGTACATTAAAATATTACGGCGCAAAATCAGGGTTTCCTTGAATAATTAATGTTGTGGTAGTTTCTTCACACATAAGGGGTTCCCCCAATTATGAAATACGCTTACGCTAAGAGGACGGGAAAGATGTGACGTATGTGCAAAAACTTTCTCAAATATGGCGACGCGCGTCGTACATTTTGGTACCGCTGACAGCGCATACCGCTGTCGGTCGCATATAATATTAGCGCCATTTTACAGTTTTGTACAGTTTGTACAGCTTCAAGGCGGAGGCTAAAAATTTATGCGTGACGTCTTTAAGTCCTTTAATATGTTTAATTAATGGGTTCCCCTTAATATATTATATTAACTCTACTGTTGACGTGTTAAAAAGTATAAATACTTTGATTATAATTAAAGTATAAATACCAAGATATATGTATTTTAGTAGATACTCCTTTATCTACTTAATGTTATTAAACTTCCTAGAAACAGCTTGGTTAGTAATAGATTCGCTGCCAGCACCGGTCAGGCAGTTGAACCGATTCAAAGAAAACATTGCCTTTACCCACTCGTAGTGCGAGATAGCACTAGTAGATACTCGTACTTCTGTTTGACTTGCCGCCCAAGTCCCGACCGTTCTCGCGCCACGCCCTGAGGTTACATCACAAGTTAGGAGATGTAGCGATTACTCTAGTACCATCTATAATTTGAATACAAACACTATACTAAATTTTGACTGAAAATATACCCAAAAAGTAGGTAGGAAAACTCTACCTAGTTTTGTTACAGTAAAATCCAACGCCTCCACGATATATAATATGTAGCAAAACTAAAAAAAAATGTGCGGTTGAATTTGTAGGCCGAGTCATTAACGTTTTACAGTCTGTCCGACGATTTAAGAAGTAACTGAATTTACTTTTAATAATACATGTTTTTAGTAATTTATTACACTTAAATACATGATTTTTTTTAGGATATCAACCGCCGCGATGCTTATGAAAATTTATGCGATTTTAAAATGTAGACATAGATGTTCATTCATTAAAGCATAAGTAAGTACAGCATAATATACTTTTTGTAAACTAGAAAAGAATAGCCACTTTATATAGTTTTACAAAAAGAATAAGGTAGACTGACATTCATGTGTTTTAGTAAATTATTGTTTATTTAATTTAAATTTGTTTTAAATTATCTGTCGCAAAACGCTTAAATCTTAACGCTTGGACAACTAACTAGATTATCTTAATGTATTTATATGCGGTCAAAGCTAATTTTCGGACAATTGGTGCGGTCTTCCCTTTGCTCCGGGTCTTATGTGGGTATAGAGGTGAGTTATGTTTAGTCTTACGGTCAAGGAGGAGAAATAAAGGAGGAGTGGAATTGTTAGTTTAGGTAATAATGTTTGTACCTGAAGCTTTGCCAACAGAGTGTGAAAATAGAGTCCTTCTAAATCGAATTCACACGCAACATATCAACAAAAACCATATTCAGATCCACTGGGTCAATAATTAATATTATGTGTAAAATTTTGCAATCGATTATGAATAAAAAATATCCACATAATCCCAATAGGTAGACTATAACATAAATGACAGTTACGAATCTGCGCCTTTAGCAATGTTACTTAAACGTAACTTATACGTCCCGCAGACCATGGGAGGGCCAGGTTTATAGCGGTCAAGCTATAGCGATTATAATATTTCCACAATCGCTATGCTTTGCAAACTGCAGAATATAATATGGGAATGACATCCATATGATAGGTGGATAGTGATTGCCTCAGTTTTCAGAGCAATTTATTGTAAAAATAAAATCGATAATGTAATATGGCTAAGCATTTTGTAGTATGGGTCAAAACAGGTAAAATGTTGCATTGGCGGAGTGAAATTAGTTAGACCAAAAGTATTTTCTGCGAATAAAAATTCTTGTTGCGAAAATTTAAACAAAAATTAAAGTAATAAAAATTAAAAAAATATCAGACCGCGAAATGTCGCAATCGTCAAATTAATGCATTGTCTGTGAAAGTTCCGGCCACTCGAACATTCGCATCTCAACTTAAAACAATGGTTGATGGTTAAACCACGACTTTTTGCCGCCGAAAAATAAAGAACCACTTAAAAATAAACACGTCGCTTTTAATTTTTCAAATGGGAAGATATTTTAACTAAAATCATTGTGTGCCTATTATTGTTGGCAAAAAATGATTTTAAAATGAATGCGTTGTGCATTGTTGTACTGTTCAGCTATGGTTAAATGTTTCTTTAAAAATAAATACTACTCATAAAAGTTCAACGAGATGTAAACCACACTTTTCTGAAATCTCACGCGCGATTTTCTACCAAAATTATTAATTTGTTGAATTTTGAATAGTTTTCAAAGACTGTTTGGGTGATGTGAATTATAATGATTTCCATATCAAAGGATAACACAGGTACCTACAGTGTACATTAGCTCCAAGGCACGCTCCTTAAATCTTAGCGCCCGCACCTCTGAAGACGGCTTGTTGATTTCAAAGTATAACGTTGCACCTGATAATTGCACGAGAGAAGCGAGCTTAACAAGTTTTCATCAAACTAGAGAAAATAACGCACCCTATTATATTATTACGGCTGATAATGACCGGCTCTATAATATATAGCAATAATGAGTCACATTGTATGATGTATCGCCAAACACTTTCTGGCGGTTTTTGATTCAGCCTTATTCATTTCGGCTAATCGTTGACCCGCCGCAATACAAAACGGCCTAGAGCCTATAGACAAAGTGGCAATCAATTAGCGTTTCTAATAGAAAAGTGCAAAATCAATGGGATTGACGTTAGCAAACGCTATACCATTGCGTTAACTAATGTCAATCCCAAACATTTCGCATTTTTCTATTTGCAACATCGCTAAATTAGAATGCCACTTTGTCTACAGGCTCTGGTTTTTTAAACGACGAGCCGTAATGTAAAATCGCCCGATGCTATCCGCCTGCGTCATTTTTGACCATAGACCATTTTTGGAGAAACTTACTCATACGACGTATTTACTTTGAAGTAGATTCTGCTACAGATTCTGATCAAACTTCTTTCAAGTTTTTAATGAACTAGTAGGGCGCGTGAGTGCGCGGGCCACATGTGGCCCGCGTGCAGTCTTCCCGCCCATTAAGGTATCGCCGTCATCTCCATCGCACATTGGAATCCGATTGGCAGTGAGCTGAAAAACTTACCAAGGAGCACTATCATGGTTTTAAAGATAGTTAAGGGCAGTTCAGACAAAAAATACGCTGAACCTCATCGGATGAGGTTCAGCGTATTTTTTGTTCGTACAGCCCTTAACTATCTTTAAAACCATGACATTGCTCCTCAATCATCATCCAAATCCTAGATCATTGTCTCTTCTCATAATATGTACATTTTCCATGGAAAGATAAATTCTGCCACAGTGAATTATTTTCCATGCATCCCGTAGAACTTGAGATTCTGATCACGTCTTGCTAAGAAACCACTCTCTTATCTTTTATACTTTCCGAGATAGAACAACACGAAATTTGTATGGCGGCCATCTTGAATCCGCCATTTTGTTTTTTTTCAGCTCACTGCCAATTGCGTGAAGTTCCGAGTATTTTTTGTTTCAGCAGTCCCCACCTAACTATAATACCTTGCCCATGCTCCTTGACTGTCTTTAAAATCCTCATTCATCACCTAATTCCATATTTTTCTCTAATAGTCTTCCAAAAAACCGCATCAAAGCACTTCATGTTTTACGACTCGTGGTCTCTTCAATATTCCTCATACATTTTCTATGGAAAAATAAATTCCGCCATTTTGAATTTTTTTTCTATCCATCGAATGGACCTTCGAGTCCTGATCACCTCTTGTCAAGAAACTATTCTTCCATCTTTTATACTTTCCGAGATATCGGCGAAATTCGAATGGCGGCCATTTTGAATCCGCCATTTTGAATTTTTTTTCAGCTCACTGGCAATTGGATGACGTTTCGAATGACATTTTTTCGAGCACCCCCCATCTATCTCCAATACCCTTGGCTGTGCTCTTCATCCGTCTCCGAAATCCTCAATCATCAGCTCTCTCCATATTTTTGTTCTTAATGAATTTTTTCCCTCTATACGAAAAGATCAGTAAAAAAAATTTTTTTCATACAAAATTGTTCAGGAGAGGTGATCAATGAGTCAGTGAATCAGCACGAGCAGCTATATAATATACTAGTAGGGCGCGTGGGGGCGCGGGCCACATGTGGCCCGCGTGCTGTCTTTCCGCCTATAAAGGTATCGCAACCCTCAGTCATCTTTTCCCATACATTTTCTATGGAAAAAATAAATTCCGCCATTTTGAATTTTTTTTCTATCCATCAAATGGACCTTCGAGTCCTGATCAGTTCTTGTCAAGAAACCATTCTTCCATCTTTTATACTTTCCTTGATATCGGCGAAATTCGAATGGCGGCCATTTTGAATCCGCCATTTTGAAAAATTTTTCAGCTCACTGCCAATTGGATGACGTTTCAAATGACATTTGGTCGAGCACCTCCCACCTATCTCCAATACCCTTGGCTGTGCTCTTCATCCGTCTCCGAAATCCTCAATCATCAGCTCTCTCCGTATTTTTCCTCCGAATGAATTTTTTTCTTCTATACGACCCTATCCATGAAAAAAAAATTTTTCATACAAAATTGTTCAGGAGAGGTGATCAATGAGTGAATGAATGAATCAGCACAAGCAGCTATATATATAGTAACTAGTAGGTCGCGTGGGGGCGCGGGCCACATGTGGCCCGCGTGCTGTCTTCCCGCCTATATAAGCCGACAATCATCCCCCTACATTTTTTATCGAAAAAAAAAATTCCGCCATTTTGATTTTTTTTCAATCCATCAAATAGACCTTTCGGTCCTGATCAGTTCTTGTCAAGAAACCGTTCTTCCATCTTTTATACTTTCCGAGAAATCGACGAAATTCGTATGGCGGCCATTTTGAATCCGCCATTTTGAATTTTTTTTCAGCTAACTGCCAATTGGATGACATTTCAAATGACATTTGGTCGAGCACCCCCCACCTATCTCCAATACCCTTGGCTGTGCTCTTCATCCGTCTCCGAAATCCTCAATCATCAGCTCTCTCCGTATTTTTCCTCCGAATGAATTTTTCTCTTGTATACGAAATGGTAATTGAAAAAAAAATTTTTCATACAAAATTGTTCAGGAGAGGTGATCAATCAGTCAGTCAGTGAATCAGCACAAGCAGCTATATATATATTAACTAGTAGGGCGCGTGGGAGCGCGGGCCACATGTGGCCCGCGGGCTGTCTTCTCTCCTATGAAAGAATCGCCGTCATCTCCATCGCCAATTGGAATCCGATTGGCAGTGGGCTAAAAGAATTACCTCGGAGCACGGTCATGGATTTAAAAATAGTTAAGGGCTGTTTGAATAAAAAAATACACTGAACCTCATCCGATGAGGTTCAGTGTATTTTTTATTGAAACAGCCCTTAATTATCTTTAAATCCATGACCGTGCTCCTCAATCATCATCCAAATGTAGACCATCATCTCTTCTCATACTTTTCATAGTTTTTCATAGGCCTTGTTTATTGTAGCATTCACATTTTCCGTGGAAAAATAAATTCAACCACTTTGAATTTTTTTCATTCATCCCGTAGACCTTGAGATTCTAATCACGTCTTGCAAAGAAACCACTCTCTTATCTTTTATACTTTCCGAGATAGAAAAACACGAAATTTGTATGGCGGCCATCTTGAATCCGCCATTTTGTTTTTTTTTTCAGCTAACTGCCAATTGGATGACGTTTCGAGTTACATTTGGTCGAGCACCCCCCACCTATCTTCGATACCCTGGCTGTGCTCTTCACCCGTCTCCGAAATCCTCAATCATCAGCTCTCTCCATATTTTTCTCTAGTAAATCTCCGAAAAACCGTATCACAACCTTGCATAATTACCAACTGTTAGCCTCTTCAACATTCCCCATATATTTTCTATGGAAAAATATATTCCGCCATTTTGATTTTTTTTTCTATTCATCAAATAGACCTTTGGGTCCTGATCACTTCTTGTCAAGAAACCATTCTTCCATCTTTTATACTTTCCGAGATATCGGCGAAATTCGTATGGCGGCCATTTTGAATCCGCCATTTTGAATTTTTTTTCAGCTCACTGGCAGTTGGATGACATTTGAAATGACATTTGGTCGAACACCCCCCACCTATCTGCAATACCCTTGGCTGTGCTCTTTACCCGTCTTCGAAATCCTCAATCATCAGCTCTCTCCGTATTTTTCCTCCGAATGAATTTTTCTCTTTTATACGAAAAGATTAGTAAAAAAAAAATTTTCCATACAAAATTGTTCAGGAGAGGTGATCAATGAGTCAGTGGCCAATCAGCACGAGCAGCTATATATATATTAATGAATGAATAATAACTTATTCATGAAAATGTACGTCACAAAAAAGATCTTTATATTTCTGTTTACAACCGCTTAAATTTTACCAATAGGAATATTTGTGTATGAATATAAAAACCTTCAAAATAAAAGTTATACAATGAGAAATATTAACATAAGATAATTAAATAATGAAAGCAAATAATATATGGATTAAATCAATACAATAATATAAATAATTACAATTATAAAAAATTTAAAACGTTATCGTCCATAATAATAGAGTTCCTTCGTCAACACTTCAAAAATTTTATTTTTAAATATTGCCAATGGCTTATCCCGTAGACTATCAGGTAGTTTATTAAATAATGTTATTGCGGTGCAATATGCCCTTCTAGAATATAATATATTTAATTTCATTGGCGGTACACATATTTTGTGCTTCCGACACATTCTAAGATTTTCGTTATTATTATGAACAGGAAAGATGTTACTGTGTTTTTTACACATAAGAGTATTAAGTATACCTACTTTGTTAATAATTGTTACTGTCCAGACAATTTTCACTTGCCCCCGTGTTCCGGTGAGACACAGTAGCCCTCGGCTGACCACCGCCTCAGGTCGAGGGGGCGCTCATCCCCACTCCCGAGTCCCAATACATTTCATATTCCGTTGACAGAGGCACAATAATAACGCCTGCCCGTGTAAAAGCAAGACATAGTTGATGTTCCCCATGTACTCCATCTAGAAGTGGCTACTCATTACTCCAGATAATTTATTATCTCCCTTAGCTAACCAAATCGCACTCAGTACTCAAGAGAAGAGGTGAATTTCGATAAAAGTTAAACGTAACAAGGACCTGAAAGTCTTTAAAAGCTTTAAAATTTTGAACAGTAAGTAGGTGCATGGTAGTAAAATATTTACGCCCATGTAATAATGAGATTATTTTCTGAAAAAAAAAAACTAATATAAAAATGGCAAATACTAGAATAGAGATCTTCATGAGATTAAAATAAATAAAACATTAGACCGTATCAAAGATTCATCTTTTGAAAATAAAACTAACATATTTTTAATACCATATCTAGAGATTCTAGATCTGTAACTGACCAATAGTTGGAAATAGTTGAATTTGACGACGTTTGGAATTTACGAGTGGTTCCGACCCTATGGCCGCTTGAACGACGAAATATTCTGAGTTGTATAACGATTGCTTGGCAACGAATTCTTGAGGTGCCCCCTACATTTTACTCACAGTATTACTTATTGAATTACCTCAAAGGACATTCTAGTTTCGAACGACAATTATATTGTTGTGCTCTCCACAGCGGCGGTCACCGGGACATGATCGAAAACACGTGACATACTTACCTAAAATATAATCGCAGTAATACACTCTACGCGAGTGCTCTCGCTATACTTCGCAGAGTGCACGAGGAACGACAATGATGAGTGCAACCCTGTAGATATATCAATCCACGAAGATGCGCCCCACTCTATCAAAATTGCTTATGTTTCATTCGATTCGTATGGAGTTTGGAGTACGGCGCGTCAATGTGGATTGAAATATCTATATTCTATACACTCGCGTAATTTTAGTACGGTTGCAAACACTGAGAAAGATGGTCATCTTACAAGTTACAAGTTACGGCAACTATAACCCTAAACTCTATGACGCAAGAATGTACAGAAATGCACTCGTGTCGCCTTGCGAGGCAAAAAAAAAACCGAATCGCAGCGGAGAGCTCACGAGGCGAGGCGAGACGAAGCGAGTGATACGCGTAAACGTAAACTCTCACCCACGAGAATTCAGACAAAATATAACCATTAACCACGTTTCTCTCCGCGAATGTAAGCCCAATAAAATAATAACATTCACTTCGTTTGATTAGTTAATTTGTTTTCGGCGATTGGCTCAATTTATTTCTAATTCGTTTTAACAACAACTCACGTTTCTATTTGATCGTTTTTCGAAATATGGAAAACATTTTTTAAGTTAATATTGGCAGGCAACATGATTTACATAAACCGTCATATAATTTTTAAAACTTGTAGATGAATAATATGATACACACACACACACTCACACACACACACATACACACACATATACGCACACACATAAACACGCATACAAATTAAAACTATATGTATAAGTATAGCTATATACTAACAGGAAGAGCGGGATCCTGGGACACAGGTTTTATATAATAAACTTACTTCAGGATCCCCAAAAACCATTGTTAAATTATGTACATATGATGAAAATAAATTTTCATTTCATTTCATGATAAAGTAACAAATGTGATTAAAACATAATTGTGTAGTGTGTACGCATAACGATAAGGCCTTTTTTGGAATCTGTGAATCATGGAACAAAGCTAAAAAATACTAGAACTAAGTTTCCTGATCATTCTAATAAAAAATAATTAGTGAACCTAATTCATGTTTAAAATTGATTCCTTATAATCGAAATTATAAGATTGATAGGTAATTAAATCAACACAAATTGATATTCCCAGTAAAGCAAGAAGTTGTAAGGAGCACATCCTCCAATCTATATTTCAGCAAGATAGTTGAGAGTCGAGAGAGCAAATTGGATTCATACGAATCCATTGTCCAGCGGTCAGACGGACGGACGTCTTGGATTGTCCCTATGTAATTGAGTTACTTGTGTGTGATGAATTCTGATTGGGATTTGCATTCATAATGATTTGTTTTGGTATTATAAGAAGGTATTAGGACGGTGTAGATCTTGGGCGTTGTCCTAATCACCAAAGATAGTACGTGCAGACGATATATATATGTCAGGAGAAGTTCCTGATATACTTATAGATAACTGATAAATAAACTTAATACATAAATACTTTAGACGACCTCCATGGTTGAGTGGTTAGCGTGCCGGTTTTCAAGGCGCCGCCATCTCTGAGGTTCTGGGTTCGATCCCTGGTCGGGGCAATGTAAAAAGATAACTTTTCTACATTGTCTCGGGTCTGGGTGTTGTGGTACCTTCGTTGTTTCTGATTTCCATAACACAAGTGCATAAGCTACTTACTATGGGATCGGAGCAATGTATGTGATGTTGTTCTCCATAAATTTATATTTATATTATTATATTATTTATACTTTATGTATTAAAACACCCAGACATTGGAAAATATTCTGAATGCTCATCACACAAAAAAAAAAACATTTTGTGATCGTCGACGAGCACTGATGCAAAAGGGTTGATCACTGCGCTGTAGGTATAGGATCACACCACTGCGCCATTCCGCCGTCGGTATAATATTTAAACTTTGGTAAGAGGAGTATCAAATAATAAAAATCAAATAAGTACCTACTACGTATGGATACTGGGACAAAATCAAAATAATTATTCCATGTTTTATTGAAAGCTCTGCATGCTGAAAAATTATTGCAGAATTACAGAATGTACTTCACTTCAAACTATTTTACATATTTCGCTAAAACATTTTTGTCACCAGAATATATTTGACAAATCCACGGGAAAAGACAGTCGGAAGTTGTTAGTTTTCTCAGCGCTATTTCATAATTTAGTTAAGTACGAGCTCCTATGATTTAAATATGATATTATGCTGCCAATATTTTAACTACCATGCGAATATTACATGCACTATAATAAGGTGTTAGATTGTATTACTAAACGCATTCTACTAAAGATCAAAGTATTTTGTACGTATTTTATATTCACATTTGAAACTGGACGTCCGGAGTTCGTCGAAAGCAAGTATCCCATCCCATTTGAATCCCACCGCAACTGTCTTTAACTCTCCGAATATGCACAGATAGATTTATTAATATCGTGAGGGATGAGGCAGGGGGTAGCTTCAGGTGGCCATGATTTTGAAATTTAGGAAACTATCCCGGCAGTGTCAATATACGCACTCACTTACAACTGTTTCAGGATTACTGGGAACAATTGATGCGACAAGGATATTGTAATTCGAAATCATATTTAGAGTATAGTTTAGAGTTCATCATAGAGGTCCAAGAGGCCGCCGGCGACTTCGAAAGTGCGGCAATAAATACTCTGTTTAAATTGACAAAATCGAGCTCTCGCTAAACAATTGTTCACGCACACGAAGATCCGCGCAACATACAAATTTCAAAATTGATACACTCACACTACAAGAAAAAGTTGCCGCACTCACGGAGCTGTCGTTGCTAGGTAGGGCTCTATCTTTATATCTATTGTTATAAATCTATGGAGTTCATACTATGAACTAATCCGCCAAGTTGTCTGGTCATTGGTACGAAAAAAAGTTACATGAGCGAAAAGCCTCCGTGATTCTAGCTACATACTACATATGGATATGGATTTTGGTACAGTGTACCTATTCAGAGTTTTTTACTAATTCGCAAGTGAGAGAGTAAACGCGAATTTGTATAGGATTGTTGTAGCGACCTCTATTGATAACATTTGCAAACTGTTCCAATCCCATACAAATCGACGTTAACTCTCTAACTATCGAATAAGTAAACGTATTTTCAAAAACTCAGAATCAGCACACAGGTTTGTCAAAGTTATCTAGAGCGCAACGAATAGCAATTAAACAACCTTAAAATGGCATAATCTGTGTGGTGGTTTATAAATGTCCTAAAAGGTTTACTTAAGCATGGTCACCCTAGGGCAACTATGCCTTAAGGGGGTAAACTTGGCAAACGTAAGCCGTGCGCTGGACAGGAGTGGTCATAACTAAGATATTTTGACCGTCGTCGGTAATTTCTTGGCGTTGGTGTATTTAGGTACGACAGGGTGTTCGAGTTATTGTTTGGACCGGGATTAGAGTTTGGGGAAATTAATTTTATGATAACATCTGATACTGGGCTTGTTTTTGTTCAGATGTTCTCCTTCTCAACCTACTTACCATTTTACCTTCCTATATAAACATTCATGTTTTTGTACCACTTTTATGTCAATCCTTTATCGAGTCTTATATCTTATATATAAAGTGCCATGAGGAGTCATGGCACTTTTTGATAGTAATTATTAGCAATACCAATTTTGTATGCTCTTTAAGAAAAAAAAATATCATGAGACCTTGTGCATTTTTATTTCAGGAAAAGGTTGGAGTAATCCAATTTCCCGTCTATATACAATATATTACACTTTTTCTTAAAATATATTCCAGTACTTATAGAAGTACTACGGAAAATCCCCACAAAAATGTGAAAGTCTGTTTCAATTTGTTCGTGCTACGCAGAACAACTGAATGCAATGCAGCCGCAGGTCGACGTATTTTTTTTGCATAAAGTCATACTTCAAGTACTTGCAAAATATATAGGTAGTAGAGTTACTAATCAATTTTGAGGATCTTAATTAAAGATCACCCTGTATACAGGGGGCAAGCAAAGAGCGAACACGATTGTAACTCCGAAACGTTTGTATATGAGCAGATATTAAATTCCGACTGACCGAAATGTAGATATTTCCACGCGTCCCCCGCTCCGCGCCGCTCGGTGCGGGCTCGCAACCAGAGGGGGGTAGTTTCTTGAAATTTGTAACTACTAGACCAATTCGTTTATGAATACTTAGGTCTTTGATGTAATTTTGGACCTACGCTGTGTCTGGCAGTGTTGCTTAGGGATAGATTATGATCGTACTTACTCGTACATATCTACTAATCGATGAGGGCTTATTTTTATATGAACCACTATTTATTGTCACTAGGAATCAAGTTTGGTCTGTAATCAGGCCTAATATGCAGGTTTAAACCACAAGACTTTTTGTGTAGTACGCACACCTCCACACACACAATACACACATATTAACACACCTCAGGATATGGGCATCTGAACAATTTACGTAAACCTTCTTCGTACAAGCAAACAGTAGCGCCAAATGTCAAAATTCTATAAGTGGCTGCTGAGAGAACTACAGTGTGGCTTTACTGTCGGTGGCAAAACAAGCATTTTTGGCACCGGTAAACTGGCAACATTTTTTCGCGCTATCCGCCCTGTCCAGGGTTTTTATGTCTATTGCCATAGGTCAGCCCTCATTGTTGGTTAGGTATGACGGTATAATACTTTGCTTTAAAAAAATAATCAAACGGTCGTTTCGACAAACTGGACAACTGGACTAACAAGGAGGTAGCAAAAAACAAACGTTAAACAAGGTTTACAAATGAGCCCATCAATAAACCTTGTATTACACAGTATGCACTTAGGAGAGGAGAGAAATTCTGCCAAGTTTTAGAAGAATTCGATCACTGGAGCAACACTCTAAGAAAACAGTTTTATAAATTAAGTACCGTGTGACTTTGTGTAAGGTGAATTTTTTTTTTTTGCATTTTTTTGCATTGGTGGATTTGTAGGTACTTTCCATTCCTATTGGCCAAGTACTCATTGAATGAGTTCAGAAACCCCCATTAGTTAGTATGGAAGATAGATTTCAGCTAACGAGCGATTGGCACCTGAAGGGAGAGTCTTTAGTTGAGGCCCACTCGAGGTCGCGAGCCCGTATCCGTCTTACCAAAATCGACTTCTTTATACAGAGTTCACAACGAATAGATCGGCCAAAAACATGATTCCGTTACTACAGCGCTGGTTTGACACCAGTGATAGCAAGTGTGGCAAACAAAATGGATGTTGGACGTAAGACCACAAAAGTGGAAAGAATTTGTCGGAAAGCACTGCCTTCTTATAGAAAAGATTGATGACAAATAATTATAATATTATTATTTTTCAAATCACAAAGAGCTTTATACCTTCAAGGTTAAGAGTTTTACTAATAGCGGTTCCTAATATTAAATCTATCCATGGTTTGCCTTACTAGAGAAAAATTTAACATAACTTGTATGCAGCTTATGTCACATCGATATCTCTAGTGAGGCAAAGGGAAGATAGATAAAATATTGGGAACCGGCATTAAAGCAGAGACCTGTGTTTCTGTCTCTCCTATATACTTACACGTTATGAGTTGTTCTTAAAAAAAGGATTTCCTAGGAATACAAAAAAATTTTGGCAAACTTTCACAGCGTGAAGCGTCTGATATTCAACAATGGATCACAATATTTTATTCGTAGTATCTCTTATAGATTCAAAACTCTACTCCCAACTTTGACGGAGCGAGTAAGAATTTCCCAACTGTAGTTAAGTGTACAAATTACTTAATTTAATGTTAAGTTGGCTTCGATCACTCAAGGGTCATTAGATTAGACTTCGAAATTGTAGCAAACATTTGAACTATTCCTTACATAGTTATAATACGTGTATTATCATTTCACAATGAGTTTGCCTGGAGAGCGTGAGGTATCTTTGCACAGTACCTAATAGAGTATGAATTTATTCTTTAAAAATACAGCGAAAGCATCAAAACCCTTGATGTTAAATAAAAAACTATAGAGCCCACAGAGAGATAATTTAGTGCTCTGATAATTTTGGGGAATAAATTTTTTATTAAAAGTGATACAAGTTAGTATTTGACTGCGATCTCACCTGATCGTAAGTGATGATGCAGCCAAAGATGTTATCGTACTAACTTGGAAGGGGTAAGTAAACTCACCCCAACGGTTTCTACACAGTATCGCACCGGAACGCTAAATCGCTTGGCGGTACGTCTTTGCTGGTAGGGTGGTAACTAGCTACAGCCGAAACTTCCCACCAGACCAGACCTGAGCCAATTTAGAAATTATAAAATTCCAAAGTAACCCGTGGCGGGAATCGAACCCGCGACCTCCCACTCGAGAATTCGAGCGTGCGCCACCACACCAATGAGGTCGTCACTGATAAATTGTCACAGTAAATGATAATTAAGTATGCAAAGAAAACAGTGCAGATGACTGAATAAATCTCATTAGAATACTGAACAACCGAGGCGTATAATTTATTTATCGTTGTTATAAAGGCTAAATCGTGATGTACCTAGTAGGTACTACCTACTAGATTTTATCTAATCTTGAGATTATATATATTAAATATTCTATATTTTTTTCATATTTTCATCAGTGCATAATTATTTGATTGGCTTCTAGGATTCCAAACCTAAAATAATAAAAACGAACACTTAGCACTTACCTCAGGAGTGGGTAAACATGACGTAAATTTGAAATGATTGAATTAAATGGTATAAAGCGATTCTTAGCTTATGGCTAAAATGATACCATTTATCAACGTGGTCCTGACGACCTATAATAATCGTAGAATTCAGCAAGTGTCATCGCCTTGTGCCACAAAGAAACCAAAACTCCTAATGCTGAGAATTTGTAAATACATAAATCACAATTAAAGTAGACCATAAACTTTTAAGGTGTTGGTGGTTCGAAACCCTTATAGTCCCGTAGATACTTAGACCAAAGTAAACTGTAGGAATAGCAATGTACTTATTACGTCCGAAATGTCACAAAACTAACTAAAAGTTGCGTCGCACACTTTGCAATCAGGTCCCAGATCAGAATAAGGGTAAGGCGCGCATCGTAAAGGAGTCTCCTCATCTACTGCTGCGTACTGCTTGTTTATTTTTTTATTTTTATTAAAAAATATAAAGTTAACAACACTTTAACTTTATGAGTATTGATACTCTTATTTAAATCAGATATAGTGTGTAAATTGCATTGCTCTCGTATTTTCAAGTCTATAATTGATAAACTGATCCTATCTGAGGTAGAATTTTAACATAAGCTCCATACAATTTATATCATAGATTCAGGTTCATTTCAGAGTTTGATCGACACATGCATAACCTGAAGCTAAAGGTTAAAGACTAATGAATAATTGTGTAGACTGAAGCAAGGCGGCGGAAACGCCGATGCATACGAGTATGTGTTTCTGCCCGGCACCAATCCAGAAACGTACCTTGGGAAATTCGTATAAGAGCTAAAGGTTGCTAAATTTCCTTCAGTCAAGGAACTGTTGCTGATCTTCGCGACTAATATTAACTGGAAGCTGCAAATCTCCGTACCCGTGTAAGCGGCACTGATAAAAAACCTCCTTGCTTGTACGAAACCCTTATCGTACAAGCAAATAATAGCGCCGTCTGCTAAAATTCTATAGATGGCTGCTGAGCGAACTACAGCATGGCCTTACTGTTGGTGGCAAAACAAGAATTTTTGGCACCGATAAACTGGCGACTTTTTTTCGTACCGGCCACCCTGATATATTTCTATTGTAAGTGGTCTCTTAGAGCGTCCACCGAAAGATCTTGATACGGCGCGGCCACTCGTGATTTAGAGCAATGCCCAAGAAATAGTCGTCCATTTGCACGACGAGCGCGCGTCGTGATGCGGGCGTTTGAAGAAACGTAATCTAATACGAGAGCGGCCCTGACTGTTTGTAATAACTACCATAAGGGCACTTGAACACAACATGTACACCGAACACTTCCCAATTTTCAACAATTTTCCCTAGTTTTTAATGAAACTGATGATAATAATAAAACAGGGTTTAGTTTGGTATTGTACAGTAGCTTCTTATACTGGTCGCAATATCTCGCTGTACATGGGACAATGAAATGGGAAAACACCTGTTGTGCTCTCTGTCGCACATACAGGCTTTACGGTAGGCCTGCTGGGCAAGAGGCGCCATCCCCAATTTTGTTATTAGTGTGACTTTAGACTAGATCCAAAAATTAGTAAACATAGTTCTAATAGAAGGCCATTAACTTATTTCGTTAATTTTACTATATTGCACCGCTTCACTTCTATCAATGTCTCGTTGTCTGAACAAGTTACACGTCCTATCTGGGAAACACGTCTTCTATTGAAAGGCCCAAATGGTCACACTTTTTAAGGCACATTACACTTCTCATTCTATAAAAAAAAATAGTCATATTAATGGGATTCGTTAATAAAACAGAGACAACAAATATCACAGATTGGGGAAAAATACAGAATGCAAGTCAATTTAAAATTGCGGTGTATAAAAATCCTTAGCAATTTTATGTGGAGTGCCGCAGGGGTCGATATATGAGCCGATAGTGTATAGTGTGCTCAACGATGGACTGATATTATTGCAGATTGCTTTATACGAGGTTAATTCGCAGAGATCATGTTTGTATAACTCGTACACTGGACGTTGCAACTGCAGGTAAAGTTAATCTAAGTCAGCTGTTATGGTACCTTCTCTCGTGCTTTGTAAAGTACAATATTGATAGTATAAGATCTTTTTAATGATGTCCAAACTCTAATGCCTACTTATAGTAAAAATATTAAACATTTTAACAATTATTTTCTCAACAATTTGCATTGAAGAAGTATGACGGATCTTCGTCATCATCATTATATCAGCCTGCGGAAGTCCACTGCTGAACATAGGCCTTCTCAAGCACGCGCCACTACACCCTTTCCTTAGCCTTCCTCGTACAGCCCCTTCCCGTCACCCGCTTTATGTCGTCAGTCCAAAGAGCTGGGGGTAGCCCCATACTACTCTTGTACGTGGTCTCTATTTCAGGACTTTCCGTCTCCAACGGTCATCTCCATTACGACAAACGTGACCTCTCTACTGCCTCTTCAGCTTGCTAATGGTTTGGGCTATATCGGTGACTTTGGTTTTCCTGAGGATCTCCTCATTTTTGACGGATCTTAGATCTATTTAATGCAGGTATTAACTACATCTCTTATTTCTATTCTCTGTATAGACAATATTTTCCTGATAATACCAGAAAAGTTTGACTAGGTATATAGTCTGCATAATAATAATTACGTCCATAAAAAGGGCAAAGGTCCCAGGAGGATTTCTTCAACAAACAAAATTATCAAACTGCACTCACGAAATTAAAGCATATCCACAAAATCAATTTCAGTACAAACAAGACCGGTAATCACACGTAACCTCTAACCTCTTGAACAACCTTAGATATACCTAGATCACCTAACATCCATCCGGAATGTAAACATCGAACCGTCTGCTCCGGCGCCATCTATAATTTTCAAACAATGCTCTCATTATGTCAAAATAACGCTGACCTCTCGACGATTAGCGACTTCCATACATTCGATATCAGTTGTGCGAATGCACCTTGAAACAATCGGGATCGGTTTGGATATTTTTCTTGTAATATTGAAACTTAAGTGGTCATACCTAATTAAATCCCTTATGCTATAACTACTGGTTCAAAATCATAATGATATCTACATAGCAACCTTTATAGTTTCCACATCAACTAACTATACACGTCTTCGTCATTCTAGTCATAAGCTCATTGACATCATAAGAGGAAGAATTATGGAAGAATATAAAGTGAATTATTTTCTGAAACCAGAGTCTGAAATAGGGGTCAGGCATCATAAATTTAAGAAATAGAGTCCTACAAAGAAAATACAAAATACAAAGTTTAGTTGATGAGCCAATTATAATAATATTAAATGGCCTATTTGTATACTTCATGAAGTTTTACTTACAGAACAACCAAAAATAAAAAGGGACGCCGATTGTGAAATCATAATCGGTCGGCAATCGAGATGGTGGTTCACAATACGCTGGCCACTCGGACCACGATCGATAGGAGATCGATCTGAGGATATTGCATATTTATCAACCTTTGACACGGGTAACGACTGTAACATCTTCATGGTATAAAACAAACATGTTTAAGTTCTACCCTGCAGGAGAGATAGGACTACGGGATCTGGGAATAATGAAGTGTTCTCTATAATTAATTCTAACTTTTATTTGTCCCGCCTGTATTTTGACCTTTTACAATTGATAATGGGATTTTATTAACTATGTGTATTTTTAAGGTGATTTTATCTACTCGTACAGTGCGATAGATTTCTTAGTCGTTGCGTGAAGAAGTCAGACACTTTAACCTTTGAATATTTGGTTTGTTTCTGTTTAATTTTCATAAGAACGGTGGCAGTCTTTATGTGGTTGACATCCAACAAACTTGCACTAAAGAATCGCTTGGTAGACCGGATGTGACTCCAAATTATTACGCTGTACCCATCATAAAATTTAATTCCAGCTTTCCATAAACCTATACATGGGACACGACATGGTATGGGCGATGGGTAAGCCACGATTGGGCATTGGGCAAGCTCACTCAGTATTCGCGCGTGACGCGGCCATGCCTCGGACCAATTTGCCGTAATCGGTCCGGATTACCGATTAAACCATTGTACAAACAATTTACATCACAATCATGGGAACTGTGGTTATTTTTTTTATTATAGAAGGTATTTCTTAGCTCTGCCTTTTATCTATACTATAGTCTTTCCCCGTCAATTCGTGTCTTTTTTGTGATTTCATGTTGGTTGGGATTTCGGATGATGAAAAAACTTCCAGATGTGCAAATATAGATAGTAGTAATAGGCGGTATAAAGACTCTTATAATTTGCTACCTGACCGAACAAACGCTGTTTTTCCATTAGGGATATAAAAAATAGCTTACAAGTTACGACACACTCTTAGACCTACCGAACATAGACAGAAAATTTCATAACAATCGGTCGAGCCGTTTCGGAGGAGTTTGGTAAAAAACACGAGACCCGAGAATTTTATATATTGGATAGAGATTATGATCTAATTGTTAAACAATGTTAGCTGGAATGTTTTGTCCATCCTTTACACTAACGTAAAGTGTTATGTGGTTTTTACGTGGGATTTAGACTAGTATTAAAAAATTAATAAGAGAGTATTTTTTCTTAGCCAGTCATAGCCGCGTAACCAATTGTTTTAATATGAAAGCCCTATAAAATTTCCAAAGATGTTCCCTTCTATCTTATTTCATCCATAAAGATATGGGTTACTCCATACCTTTGCCTATAATTACCGAGATGCTTTTGTGTGAAAATGAGTTTTCAAAATTTTGTACCATAATTAAGCCAGGCAACTCATTAGCGTGTGCATATTAATTAAATAATCTTAAGTAATACACATTTTTCGCCATCACAGCGGACATGTTTTATCCACGGCTCGTCTATAGAATCACACGGTTCTTTAGACTACCTTTGCCATCACAAATTAACGCCCCCAATCAAAAGACAACCCCTGCTCAAAAATAGGGCAAAAATTACTTCAAAAGCCTAAGCTACGCGCTCACTTCCAAAAAACGTAAGATAAAAATGACTTCAAAAGACACGCGAGGGCCTGGAGGCTAAAAAGCTGTAAGTTAAAGACTATTCGTTAGTGATTACTAGCCTTCGCCCGCGAATTCGTTCGTGATTTGTGAATTTGGAAAACCCCACAGAAAGTGATTTTGTTTTTCTTTGTAGCATCTAAATATCCCTTACGGATAACGAAAACTTCATAATATAGTAAAACCTGGTCAGCGCGGTGGTCGTTGACCAGACATTATGGAATATGAAATACCCTTTAATTCTAAGAGGAAAGCTTTTACCTACTAAGTTAGTTAGTTGTCATTTTATTCCACCGCAGGCAGCGAGATGTAGTTATAGACATAGTGGGCCATGAAGACAATTTTTGATACAATCTAATAAATGAAAAATCATGTTGTGTTATACCAAACTTCCCTAAACGACTTGATCGATTGTTATTAAAATTTCTGAGCGTGCGTTCGGTTTGAGAGTAGATCGTAAGCTATTTTTTATATCCCTATGGCAAAACAACTTTTGCATCCTTTTCTATCACTATAACCGATAGAAAGATATAGATCTGCTCTTAGTAATTATGACATTCTAAGGCGACGCGCTCGTACTCCGGGCAGGCGGGGTCGGGTGGGCTGCATTTTTACAAATTGATACAAATTATTTGAGCGAGCTCCCGCTTTGTTCCAACGATGCTTGTTACGACTACGAAGCGGCATTTTATTATTTTCGCATGACGCTCGCACACTGAGATGAAAAGACGTTCTTTATCGTCGAAAAGGTGTGTCCGAGAAATTCAAGTTTTATTTGGCTTTTAGTAGTTTGTAGTTAATAACAAATTGTGAACTTACAATACTAAAATTACGGGAATGGCAGGTAGCATCTTCACGTGTTTATGAACTTTTCTTTTGAAAATGAAAGAAGGAAGTTAGTTAAGTAAAGTCCAGTAAGTCTGAGAACCGTGAGGTCCTCACTTCGAACTCGATACTCGGACGATTTCTTAAAATGGACACTTGTAATAAAAGATTGGCGAACTCTACAAATCAGTCTACTCTCGACTAGGAACAGGGGTCATAGTTTTTGTTTTTGACAATCCAATCCAATTGAAGAAGAAGTGGATAAACAGATTTGATATCATGTTTATATAGGCAAAGTTTTATTAACAGCACAGTTATTTCTACTAACTAAACTAACTAAATCATATGGAATGCTTTATGCCTTACCCTTAGTGGCTTTTATTTAAGCACTAATCTTTAACGTCAAGTAAGGACTGTTTCAAAATATCACTTCCAGGCATATTATATCACTTTCCAGGCCCACGGTTACACTTCACATTATGTGAGAAGAAAAAATCAACAAATCAAGCATTTTACTCGTGATTTTGCCCGAGCGGTAAAATCGCTGAGTATGCGTTGCGTATCCCACCTCATTCCTTAGTCGGAGTCCGAAACATCTTATTCGCGCCCTCATAAAAGTAACTGCTTTGGCTCGTTTTTATTTCTACCTCTGTACCTGTACGGCCACAGTATTTTAATAAACCGACACCCGCGCAAGATGAAATTAACTCTGTTTTTTAGACCGTAAGGTTCCTTTTCGCTGGTCTTCTAAAACGAATCATGTCTTGCCACTTGTATCTAGGACAGGATGACTCTAAAGGACAGAAGGAATTCCAATTATTACTTTATTATATGTAGCAAAGCAATTCTTTCTTAAGAGAGATCAAACGAGGTAGTCACTGTGATACAATTACGGTGTTTATTAGTGAAAAATGGAAATATTTAGCTTAGTTACTTCCCTATCTAGCGTCCGTTGTCATTACCATCATTAAGAATGAACTGACCTACGTTTTCTCCATACATTCAAAATACCAAATCATTTGAAATTCGTGCATATTTTGATCATGTTGTGGTGTTATTCGGATTCATATAATAATAATCTATACTCCTGGCCATATTTGGTTCGGAAATACTTCTTTAAAATGAAATAATAATCAATTTTGATCAAAATTTTTATTACTTTGGTCTAGTTCCGTAATACCAAAAATTATGAATGAAACCTTATAACTTTCTTTATTAACTGGTGTTTTTCTTTAGCTGGACAATAAAAACTGCGCTCCTGAACTAATGCGACGTGCGATAGTGTTGTTTTTATAACAAAACAAATAAGCAGAAAATATGTCCTCTTTGACATAAAAATAAGCAAAACTAAATTCGTTTACAATTTTGTTTAACAAAAGTATTTCGGAACCAGATATGGCCAGGAGCATAGATTATTACTATATGAACCCGAATAACACCACAACATGATCTAAATTTGCACGAATTACAAATGATTTTGGTATTACGCTTGTATGGGAGACATCGTGGGTTAGTGGACTCTTAATTTACTATAATTCTACAGAAAAAAGGGTTAAGTGTATATCTGGAACACTTGAGGTGGAAATAACTTATACTCATGATTTTTTATTGAAATTATCAAAACCTGAAGACGAAAAAATGTAATAAAAATCAGAATACTTGCATTCTATCATAATATGTTGGTTGAACGTGCCAAAAATACATGCATTTCTTTTAAAACACTTCAAAATACTTTTTTAACTTAATTATTATTTTATTGTGCATTTTGTGCATCTTATGTTACAAATATAAAGAGTTATAAAAATATGTATTCATGTCGCAATTCGTGTATAAAATATCTCGTAGACTCTAGTCATTATGTATGTGTGTGTGTATGCAATATTATATTATAATATTTGTTTTGCAAGTAAATAGGTAAATATGCAAAAAACCATTCATTTTGTGAAGCCTGATGTGGTTAGTCCAAAAATAGAAATTAAAACACCAAACCAGCTAATTAAACCTATTTTGGGAAATAAATAAGTACACGTGAGATATTCTCCTAAATTCCAGGCTTTTGAGATTCCGTTCCTATCTAGTTTTTAGGGTTTCGTACGCGCAGATTGAAAACGGAACTACACCTACTGCTGTAGTTTTTCACAGGGCGGTATCTTGAGAATATGAACACTTAAAAAATAACTCGGTAAGCTACTGAAGCTCATAACAACAAAAAAAAAAATAGGGAAAAATTGAAAATAGCAAAAATGTTTTGGCATGTTTAAATTGGAAAAACACGAATCGGTTTCACGCAACAAAGTTTTCTTCCATAGACAAATAGAGAAGACCTAGGTAATATTATGTTTGATATTGACCTGGCATCTGTATTATACCGAAAAGTTGACTGACAGACTGAATGATCTCTCAACGAATAGCTCAAAGCACTGGACGCATCAGGCTGATATTTAGTATACAGATTTACAGCTTTAAGAATTTATGTCCTAATAGGGTGCCTAATAAATGGAGGCCACTCGAATGAAGCGGCGGACACCCTCTGTGGTGTATTATAAAGAAAGTATATAAACTGCAGAAATGATTTTCTGATACGGAACCCGTAGTTCATATTATCGACTTGCTCTTGGATATATTAAATTTAGAGCGCAAATGAAGCAACTGGTGCTTTCAGATTTTCCGCGGCGCGGCAGCCCAAAAAAATATAAAGCCTGAATTTTGGAGCCATTAAAAAAGCCGCTAAGCCATAAAGAGGCAATTACTTCGAATCTCCTAAAAAAGGAAATTTCAATACATTCCCGCGGAATGAATCTCGAGAACTGCCCGCTTAAATTATAATATGGCGACTCGTTAAGAAATCCGGATTAAAGAGTTGGAGTTAAAAAAAAAAAAACGGAAATGTCGCCACGAGTCCGAGCCGCAAAATTCTTAAACGCAGTCCGGGGAAATGGGATGATTACTTCATCAAAACACACTTTAAACGTGTTACGTAAATCTAGTACCGTTCCCCCCAGCCTCCCCCTAAAGGGTGAGCTCGGCCGGGGGGAGCCACCCCAGGAAGTGGGGGTAAGACGATATGGGCGAACGTGAGCGCCGTCAAGAAAACCTTGATTGCTTTTTTAATTAGTTTTTTTTCATTCCCCCTTTTCGCATCCCGGCGATCGCGTAAGAAATATGTATTGAGTTCTTGTATGGGGGCGTGTTATGTACGCTTCACTGGCTGATGTCTTATGCTTCTTTCTAAAGTTTTTATTGCGCAAAAATTCCTAGTCAAAATAAGTCAAAGTGATCTTAATAAGTCTTAAAAAATGATTAAGACAAAACCGATATTGATGATTAATCAAAATCATTGATGAATGGAATTGGATTTAAGAAGTTAACAATTTTCTTCCCATAGATCGTCGCTATGGCTATCGCGGAACATCTAAGGCTGTATGTTTCTTCTATCTCACATTTTACTTTTAGCTAGCGTTTACCAATAGCTTTTCCCGCGTGAGATTCGGTTTTTTTCACTTTATTTCACGTCGATTCCAAAAATAACGCTTTGATTGCTCGTTCCAGATATAGATAATATTTTAATCCACGATGACGCGCCTCACTCTGTCAATACAGAGTTTCCGTTTATGTATGACTTTCATGATTAGCAGGACTGATTAATTTGTTTTGCTATTATCCGCTACTTGAAAGGATTATGTATGGTGCAATATGCAGGAACACCATCCACATGAAACACCACACACAATTTTCTATCACTTTCTTCGACGCACGTTTCGTCCCGACACCGGGACATCCTCAGAAGATGTTGACTTCACAATGCATCTCTACGATTTCGCATATTGCACCATACAGAATCCTTTCAAGTAGCGGATAATAGCAAAACAAATTAATCAGTCCTGCTAATTATGGATTTCCGCAAAATAACGCCTGCTTCCATTCAATATGAATTTCATCTAATTTTTTTTTGACAGGTTGAGAGATTTGCCACCTTTAATGTTTTCCATTAAGGTTCCTGCCCTACGCTATGCTCCATTAGAAGCTAATTAGGAGTAAATGTATGGAGCCGTATACATAGATGATGCGCTGTACGACTGAAGTTTGTTTTTTCAGTGTTGATAGATATCATTGCAAATATTTTGCTCTCTGCTATTGAAGATTGACTATCATCTTGGTTTGTAAGTTGCCTCCTTACTATTAATTACGTCAAATATTTGTTTTTATATTATTTTTATTACCTATTTAATGGGTGCCTAGTACCTAATATTATAATATTCGTTGCTAGTACCTACCTAGGTACATCAGAAAATTCAGACTAATATTATTAAAGTTGTAACCACTGTTGTCACCTTCTTAGCATTAACTCTTCGAGCAGTTTTTTGGTAGAAACATTTTTACTAGGTTGCATTATTAAGTAAAACAATATTTAAACGCACACACACATAAAAAGACCCATATTACACCTATACTTACTAAGATTACGCACACACCCGTGTCCCATCACGTCTCGAGGCGTCCCCATTAATTTATACTTTCTTTCGCTTTCATTATAATTATTATTCTTGGCAATTTATTTTCGCACACGAAGGGGTCACTGTCCCCCGGGGTGGGGGGGTGACCCCCTACTTCTTACGAATTCCCGTTTTTCGGTGGAACTTACGCACCCTTTTCTTGGCCCTTTTTGTTTTTCATTACATTAACTTTTGAGACTGGGGATAATTTGTTGTGTATGTGTGAGTGTAATTTGGCCTCGTAATGAGCTTGCGATACGTTTTTGCTCTTAAATATTTTATTTTTTCTTCGCAGTGGGTGTATTCCTATACGAATTGCATCCAGTTCAAGGTAGAACGTAACGTTTCTTCTCGTTTTAACCAACATTTTAAGGGACACCTACACCTTTGCCCTTAGATGACAGATGTTGTAAGTGAAAACGGCGAGCATTAGTGAAGTTAAAGTGGCAATGGGCGATAGCACTAGCTCGTAGAACCAATGCCGATGTTTGTGTCAAACCCACAAGCACTAAGTGCAGCCGTGCTATTTTGCAAAAATACTTAAAGCAGCGACGAGCGTACATCTCTGCATCTATGAATTTGTCAGTTGTAATACAGTACAATTTTGCATGCCATCTTCGGCTTGGCAGCTGTCTGGCAGGCGGCAGCTGTTTCAGAGATGGACATTATGTAGAATAGCACTGCTGGAATGGCAATCAATTAACGGAAAAGGCAGTTTTTGAAGACACGTGAAGTAAGTGGTAATGGTTAGCGGTTCCATGCTGACTCAGGAAACGGGGAGGTAGTTTTATTATGTGCGAATCGGACATACCCCGCAAAAGGCAGAAGTACATAAGTGTTTTTATTACTCCCCGAAAAAAAAGATTATTTGCAGATAAGTATACTCGACGAAAAATGGTGGGCGGTAATTCGACAAAAACTAATGATTTAACAACTGAAATATCAGCTAGTTTCTTTATAACAAGTTACTATAGTCTGCAAAACTTTTATCGGTAAAAATTGAATTTAAGGACGAGTAAGCCAAGACCATTTCAACTTTATTTAAGAAATTTAAAACCCACCTAAGACACCTTCGATGCATAATGCCCTGACTGCAGCGTCGTCTCAACAATTTCGCTCGAAACTTTAAAGTACACAATTTACGGCACTCCTAAAACGTCCACATGCAAGTACGACGAGCGGAGAGAACTTCTTACAAAACAAAAGCGATTACGAGAGACTTCGACTACTCCAAAACAAAACGCAATTTTCTCTTAAGAAAATGAGGGAACTCTTTCTCCCCATTGAAAAATCATCAACACCCACCGCGTATGTACCCACTCCCCCACCCGCCGGGGGGGTAAGATCTACGCCGCCGACTTGCGTACGCTTTAATTAAAAATAAAACATAAGAACGATGTAACTGGATGAGCCGAGGAGCGAAGGAAAAATGAAAGAGAAAGCCGTCCACCCCCCTTTTACCGCTGCGGGACGGGCGCCGGGGGAGAGGTAGACCCGAGTCAGTTGCGAAGAGACCACCGGGGGGAGCGGGTCTCCCTACATGCTGTGTCACAACGGGATGACATCACTTTTCTTGTCGTTAATGAAGAGAACGTCTTGGATGCCTTTAGCTGAAGCCTTTTAAAACTTTTGCACAGGCATCTTTTGCGTTATTTAGGTTACATACCTACTTGTTGTATTTATATTTACGTACTAATTAATTAGGATTGTAGATTTCTCCTTTCATCATCTAACTAATAAGAACATAATCATAATTAAGCTTTTGCAATCTTAAAGTAAACACAAGTTTGTTTGTTACTAGAAAAAAATAGTCTATAAGTAATTCTTAAAAACTTTTTTTTTTGAGAAAATCTAAAAAATAATCTTACTATTCTTTATTTGAATACCTACTATAAAATATTTTAAATTAAGGGTTGATTGGCAAAAATAAAACCATTGCAATATCTCATGCTCGTTATTATTAATTCTCAGACTGGAAGTATGCACGCAGAAAAACCCCAAAAATCGTCACATCTTAATGACCTAGTTAAATACATAATAATATGTAGTGTAGTGTTGTATGAATGACGAAATTAGAAAATATCAGAATAAAAAGAAAATACAACAAGTAAAATAATATTAAGAGAATAATAGTCGTATTTCTTCCATTTCTCCAACTTAAACTAATCACATATCAAAAATTTAAAGAACCACCAGCATCTTGAACAAAGAAAAAAGTACGAGAGCAACAGTCTAGAGTCTAGACGTTTTAATTTTCCTATCTGTACGACTCGAGGCATCGACAGAATCCGAGTCTTTTCATTAGTCACCGCACATATGCAACGATCTTTGACGGAGACCTCGTTAGCGGTGCAGATAAGCGCATTATGGTGTAACGTGTCCTCTTCCCTCTTGCATCTCTTTGATTAAAATATTCGATGTCAAGTTGAAAGGTTACTAGTGCTATTGGGAGTAAATCAGACTTACTACCGTTGAAGAATTCCGATTTTTGGAATGATAGGGATATGATTTCCGTCTCCTCACGACATATACGAGTAAATACTAAGTAAGAAAAATTCTGTATTCTTAAGAGTCTGCTGACCCACGGTGTCTCCCATACAAACGTAATACCAAAATCATTTGTAATTCGTGCAATTTTCGATCATGTTGTGGTGTTATTCGGGTTCATATAGTAAAAATCTATGCTCCTGGTCATATTTGGTTCGGAAATTCTTCTTTAAAACGAAATAATGATCAATTTTGATCAAAATTTTTATAACTTTGGTCGAGTTCCGTAATACCAAAAATTATGAATGAAAACTTGTAACTTTCTTTATTAACTGGTGTTTTTCTTTAGCTGGACAGTAAAAACTGTGCTCCTGAAATAATGCGACGTGAGATAGTGTTGTTTTTATTACAAAACAAATAACACAACATGATCCAAATATGCAGGAATTACTAATGATTTGTAATTTTGAATGAATGGAGACATTGTAGTTCACAGGCCTCTTAAGACAATAGCAAGTGCCGAGTTTCTTGTAAGTTCTTCTCTTTACAAAACTGTTTTCCGATTTCGACTATAGGGTTTTAACTTTTTATAAGAGCCTATAAGTTAGGACAATGTGATTATTGAAGATTTTCATTTAAATTTCCAATGAGCGGGTAAATAAATATAAGATCGTTTTGAGCGGGTTTTGCATTCGTTCTTACTCCTAAGTGGTAAAGCTATACTAGGTTAGTAATTTTATATATTCGGTAGCTATACCTTCCACAAACAACCTAATACTAAACTATATGATCACTTTTCTGCTAGAGTTAGTAGAAGCGATTGAAGCTTGCAAGGTTCCAAGTGCGATCTTCAAGTATGACCTAATTTGGGGTTTATTAATTCGGTGAAAGAGGGGAACATCGTTTGGATTTCTCAATAGATCACTTCACTTCATTCTTGTTTAATACGAAATAGAGATCCGATGCTTCCATATAATATTATCAAAACATTACCATAGTTAATGAGGTTTAAAGCTAAATTAACAATAAAAGAAAGAAGTTCAAAAACTCTGAATTAATATGAGTAAAAGCCCGTCGTTCCCTCAAAACAAAATCAAACAGAGCAATAAAAAGCAAGCAGATTCTATAAGCCAGATGCAGTAACCTCTGCATACGCTAATATATTCATACAGGTTGAGGCATGCTCACTCAATTTTCTAACCCATTTACATCTCAGACAAACTGCTTATGCCAACAAAAATAACAGCCAAGTCTGTTGGGTTACGAAGAATATTGGGTTCCGTAGTTGCCCAATTATTCGTTTACTTTTGAACTAATTTGGCTGTAGATATAGTTTTACTTCTTAAGTGTAGTACTATTTTTAAAGATACATAATATCCAAATATAACAGTTTTGTTTGTTCGAAAAGGGCTACAAGAAAAATGGCCTACGTGAGGAATATTGAAACGAAGTTTCTTTCGGGCGGTACATAGTACGTAACTCGTAAATGAAACGTTTATTGTGACCACATTCAAAAACTATCTGACGCAGCATGCAATTTCAGGTATAAGAAACTTGTTAAAGCGAGGAACTCGATACATCTATCGAGCGACGCGTTAACTTCGTTACAACCGAGCGTTCCAAGACACTCACGCACTCTTTTTTGTAAATTTTATACTTTGATGTCCTGGGCCGTACCACCATCTCTTATAGCAGTATTATATCATACTGACATTGTATGAAAATGAAAGAAGAAATGTCAAAACAATATTACTGCCATAAGATATGGTGCCATAAGAGATGGTGGTATGTTAGAAATACCTATCCATCGTCACTTAATTGAAATACACAAACTCTTATCGCTTCACTTTAGGGAAGTTGCTGATGATGAAGTAGAAAATGCATCGGTATCAGGCACCAGCAACTTGTAGAGAATTTTTATCTTCAGTGTTAAAATAAAACAGATGTTTAAGGTTTAAGCATGACCCGCGGAACTCTAAAAATAATAAATTATTCCCCGACATTCCCAACCGTAGATTTTCCACGATATAATTTCATAAGCAGGCGGCACGATGCGTGTGTTCGTTGTTGCCCCGTTTTCCCCTTTTGAACTGATTAGCTTATATTCGTATCGAGTTGGGAACTGAGTTCGAATGGTTCAGTTTAGTGCACTCTTTTTGCATCGCCAGTTTATTGGATTTCCAATATTGTTCAGGTTCCATTATTTATTGCTTATGCGAAATTGGAAATTGATGGGAGTTATTTTAAATGCAATTGACTTAACTCTTTAAGTACCTTTACTAGGATTTGATATCTATAAGAATGAGAGAGATTTCCGATCATAGCTCTAATAAGGGTAGTAAGGGCTTTCAAGCTTCACACACTTTTGAGAATGTTATGTGTTGCATTGCGGCATAATAAATACGAATCAGGGGGACACGGTAGTGTCCCCGCCAAGACGAGCCAAGCGAAGTGCAAACCTAAGTACCTTTCATCGTTTTTCCGTCGTATTTTGAACCCTTATAACTTAGGCCAGAATTATTCCAGATAATATAATCAAATTTCTCGCGATAAATATTATTTTAATAAATTAATATAAATTATTCTTTAAAAAAATTGAACCGACTTCAAAACCACAAATAGGCACTCAAAAGCGAAAAATAAATTAATATATAATTATTATAACCGCTACTACCCACTCATCTATTTTGAAGCCAATTCAAATAGATAAGTAAATCTTTATAATAGTGCAAAACTACATCCATAGTATGTAGTAGTAGTAAGCTTCGCTGGCACCGACTTGAAAATAGATGAGTGGGTAGTAGCGGTTATAATAATTATATTAATTTATTTTTCGCTTTTGAGTGCCTATTTGTGGTTTTGAAGTCGGTTCAATTTTTTTAAAAAATAATTTATTTTACCCTTTTTAGTGCAAAAAAGTTTTTAAAGACAAGCTTTTATGATCTAGTTGCCACGTTTTAATCAAATTTAAAACGGACTATCACAATAAAATGCATGTACAATAATCACGGAAAATCCTAAATACCGATATAGGGATTAAACAGAGAACCTCTTTTTTTGACGTCGGTCAATTAAAACATATATTTCAGTCAACTTGAGAATCTCCTTCTCTTTTGAAGTCCGATAAAATCTACACTGTACACTATTATACCGATCGCAAGCGATTTACTATTTTCCGTAGAGGAGTTCCGCTCTCCATCTCCGAAGATATTCATTAAATCTCGACGAAATTAAAACGAGTCTACCTGTGATGTATGGGCCTATCTAACAAAAAAAGAATCATCTAAATCCGTTTTGCCGAACTCGAGATAATCGCGAACAAACTTAAATACAAATATGTCGATCAAACTAAGAACCTCTTATTTTTTTAAGTCGGTTAATATATTAAAACCTTCTCCAGAATGTAACAAATACTTTCCTGAAAACCGCATCAAAATCGGTTCAGCCAAACGTGAAATAATCGCGGACAAACATACATACATACATACATACATACACACACACATGCATACATAGGGGTCGAATACAGAACCTCTTTCTTTTTTTGAAGTCGGTTAAAAATACTCTTTATGCATTGCGACTAACTGACTATTAACGTTCAGTTCAATGGTTTGAACACTTAGGTTCGTGGCATACAGATAACTATCATGACGTAGGCTGTATGTACACTAAGAAAATCTTTTGGAAATTTCTACGAGGCCCCGTGAAACTGCCATTACAACTTATATGTATAGGATAATATAAGAAATAAACCATCAATCGACGCTCAAAACCAAACACTTTATTAACTCAAAATTATCTATCGAACGGGCAGAACAACGTTTACCGGGACAGTTTATTCGCTCATAAACGACTTTAAGACCTATTTCCTTCAACAACAACGGAGTTCAAAGGCTTATAAAGGCGGCTACACACGTAAAGAAAAAGCCATAATAATTCATCTACGGGCTGACGAGGCGAAGTCAATGTCTATCTTATTTCTTTTATAATTATTCACGCTACCCCCCGAGGGGGAGAGGGGGTAGCGACACCCCTTCTTGGGCGGCTGAGAAAACGTCTTAGGTTTTTGCGGCGTTTGTTTCAAGTTTTTTAGGGGGTTAAACCCTTTCCTGAACATGACAGGAATTGGATCATTAAGCATGGCTACCCCACATCTAATTCGGCTCCCCAGACTCTCGCGTTGTTATGAATATCAACATAGGTATTTTATTACACTTTGGCTTTAAATTTTCAACGGTTTCGCAAACTTTTTTGTTGTATTTTTAGGCATCCATGCAAAATGTTAAAAATAGAACCCTTATATACGGCCCGACTCCATCCGCGTCAGTCCGTCACACTCGATTTTGATAAACAACGATATACTAAGTACTAACCACTTAAAATGATCTGAGGTACTAACATAGCACAGATCAATATAATAGTTACTAGAGCTTCAAAAAATGATTGCCAAATACCACGATTTCACACCGCCTAAAGCCAGCTACTCTTTTAAAGTCATCCGTCCACCTAATACACAACCTGATACCTAACAACACGTCGATTAGGATTACAGTGCACACTCCATTCCATAGATCACTTGGATTTCCCATGAAGCGTAGTTATAGGATCTTGTAAATGTATCACATGTGGTTCTGTAAGTGGTGCTTTGAATAAATAAATAAATCTCTCTCGCGATGGCGCAGTGAGAACGCGCTTGGATTTAAGCGGGAGGTTATGAGTTTGATTCCCCATTCATTTTTAAAGTCATATTTGGTGGTGGTGGTCCTACCCATATTAAATTTTATATTTGTATTGTAATGATTTTACTTTGTTATGACTTTTCGGATGTCCATAAGCTATTCATTATGGAAAACACTCGTGCTTTAGAAGCGTTTGTTCCTGGCAAAGTGGCGATGGTTTTTTTGATGGACGGTTTATTATTGATGTGGAACACTTTTATGCGAGCGAGACGACGAAAAACGAGGAATGCGGGACATGCGGGATGTCTTTGACGATTTTCGGGACTATTTTATTAAATATTGCTATGCGGGATTTCAACTGTCATTACGGGACGGTCTCGCAGAATGCGTGACGGTTGGCCATCTTAGATTAAGAGTTCCGATGGGATGCCGTATAACCACTATTTACTCCACTTATATCTTCAGCTGTAGGTATCAGCACATATTTCATGTCCGCAGAAGCTTTGCCGATAACTTGCCCTCCCACTTCTTACTACTGTGACCCGCGCTCGTCCTTTATCAAACGAATGCGGGACGCGGTAGTATACTCGTAACAAGGGTTGTAGTTGCTCCTTCCTTTGTGCCTTCTTCGTCGGAGCTCGTGGGTTCGATTCCCACAACTGCATTTTTTTTGTGTGATGGGCATGTATGTTTTCCAGTGTCTGTGTTTTCTATCTCTATTAAATAAAATGCTCAGTCCAACTTTTGTTACCAAACTCCTCCAAAACGGCTCCACCGCTTATTAATTCTGTGTATGTTCCGTAGGTCTGAGAGTCGGTCGTAAGGTTTTACCCCTAATGGCAAAAAATCGTTTGCCGAGTCAGCTAGTATACAATAAGCTAGTTTATATTATACATATTTATCAGTTCTCTAGAATCCATAACGTAAGCTTCCACTTATTGCTACATTGCAACGTGTGTAAAGCTTTGGCCAGGAGCATAGATTATTACTATACGAACCCGAATAACACCACAACATGATCGAAATTTGCACGAATTACAAATTATTTTGGTATTACGTTTGTATGGGAGACATCGTAGTTCACAGGACTCTTAAGTACGTGACTACGTGTATACTCTTCAGAGTAGCGTAGAAAATGCAAGAGTCAGTGGCGCGAAAGCAATAAACACTAGCGATACAAAACAGTGCAGTGCAGGAAAAGTAATCACGCCGCTACGTAACTTTGTTTGACGACGTCGTACCTTGCACAGTGGGACAACGCTTGTGATCTGGACAAAAAACTTTTTATAAAAAAATGGTTGATCCAGCAGACGTGGTTTTGCTGTTAGAGATATAAAAAATAACTTACGACCTACTGAACATACACAGAAAATTCCCTGACTTTGAGTCAAGAGTTTGGTAACAAAAATTCGCGCGAGAATTTTATACATAATTATGAATATAGATGCTGCGCAATCTGAGGACATGACAGGGAATTTCAACAGAAATTAGTGAAATTAGATTAGTGATGACAAATCAATGCTGTGCTGATTAATTCTTTCTGAATTTCAACGATACGTGTCTGTTTTTGCAATACCCACAATTTTCAACATAATGTTAGTGCTCTTGGACTAAAACTTTTCTTTTACAGGAGAGAGAAAGTTTAATCTTCCACAAAGGTGCAGTTTGGTTGGCGGATACAATGAATCCTAGCAATGTTTCAAATTCAATGTCACTACATTCACAAAAGTGTACTCCTCAAATAAAATATTTTTTGAAAAAATGCCAAAAGTAAAATAAAATTAAGTCTCAAAAATAAAAATGTCAATTGTGTCAAGTTTGTTTTGTGTTTTAAAATTAAGTCTCAAAAGTAGAAATTTCAAAATTTCGTGAGGTGGCGGTTACCGTAACTCGTTCCACAGTTAAAAATATACCTTACTAATTTCTAAAAAGTATTTTGACCACAATCCTTTTCCCCTTTTCTCACTGTGCACTCGTCGGGACGGTGGGTGGGGGGAAGGCGACACCTTAAATTGATTACGAATAAAATTGTTAGCCGGGTGACTACTTATATGCACTTCGCAGCCTTCGCAGCGGTTAAGGAAATCTAATTTCAACATGTCTAAGAAGAAAATTTTTGCTCAGATTTATGAATATAAACCTCACTGGGCGACTTCTTTTATCGCTTGGTTTTGACATAATAATATAAGAAAAAGATTGTTATAAAAGTATAAATGGGTCATTGATCTTAGGTATAAGATTTGAAACTCATCTAATTCTTGTAATTGATAATTATTAAGAGTATGTTCATGATTTTATTTATATCTTAGTCTTAAATTCCAGATAAATAATAAATTTCCGCTTTATTAGGACAGGATTAAAAGTTAAGGGAAACAACAGCAGAATTAATTTGATTCAAAAAGTAAACGCGACCCTACTACAAAGATTCCGCTATCTGTCTGTCTGTCCATTTGTCCTTCTGTCCGTCTATCCGTCTGTCATCAAGCTGCATATCATAAACCGTGATAGTTAGAATGTTGAAAGGAGAATGGCGAAAATTGGCCCAGCAGTGCTATTCTATAAAATGTCCATCTCTGAAACAGCTGCCTGTTTCAGAGATGACAGCTGCCAAGCCGAAGATGGCATGCAAAATTGTACTCTATTACAACTGACAAATTCATAGATGCAGAGATGTACGCTCGTCGCTACTCGCTGTTTAAAGTATTTTTACAGAACAGCACGGCAGCTCTAACAAAAATAACCCAGAGACCGTTCAGATTCTGGAATGATTTATTTTGGATTGATATTTTTAATAGTTTTTTTTGTGTCAATAGCATATTTGTAGAAGTAGGAAATCAAAAGGAAAATACAATTAAAAAACAGGTCGAATGGCAATATTTTTTTAAATATGGCAGCAAAAGTGGGTAATTACTACCATAAGTTGATTCTAATTTTATCTTACTATTATTTTAGACTTTCCTCTAATGTCAGATAATCTACAGTAAAATTATTCACTTGGAATGACATATATATCTAAACCTAACCTCACTTTTAACAATAATGTGTCAAAATTTTTACAATATCTTCTTTCTCCCTACTTTATTTGATTGACTTTGTATGTCAGTTTTATAAGTCTGGCTGAGTACTACAAGTATCAGAAGTTTCATATCTGACTGTGGATTGGAGTGGATTTTAGTCTGGGCCAGAAAATGTATGGGACTTAGCCGGTCTCCTTTTCAGAGATGATGTATTCTGTCGCCGCTATAACAAGAAATACTAAAAAACAGTATCATTTTATACCTTTAATAATCGAGCAATTCTTGTAATAAAAATGTATGTTTATATATGTATGAACAAGTATACAGGAGTTTCGGGGGCGATAAATCGATCTAGTAAAAAACGTGCGTTTATAATTTGGCTTTTGTAATTGGTCTTGAATCTTGATAGTACGGAACCGTCAGTGCGCCAGCCTGACTCGCACTTGACCAAGTTTTTCATATTAATGATTGTAATTATTACGAAATCTCGCTTTTGAAAATACGGATTAACATAGCGCTGCACTTAACGGAAGCGCGTTTAAAAAAAAACAAAAATGAAAAAGAAACAAAGAGTTAAAAAAAAGAAAAGCAGAAAGGTCGCTCACATGCGCGAAGTATAATTAAAGAGTTAAAATGAATATTTAAATATCGTAGAGGGTGCTGACTCCTGACAGCACAATGACATTCGGGGGTGTCCAAAACTAGGAGGATACGTATTTTTGGGAGTCTAGTTCCGTTTGGTACACCGAGAGAATAGGGTAGATCCAATGACGAAATACGCTACGCTGAGAGAATGGGAAAGATGTGACGTCGATGCGAAGCCAAAAATTTCTCAAATATTTCGTCGCGCGTCGCTGATAGCACATACCGCGGTCGGTCGCTTAAATTATCACCATTTTAGAGTTTCGACAATTAAAAAATCTGACTTCACGGAGGAGCCTTAAAATACATACGTGACGTCACTAAGTGCTGATCCTTTATATGTTTAATCAATGGGTAGATGCGAATATTTTTTTTTATAAAGTGGGCTTAAAATAATGACTTCCATAAAAAATAAAATTAAAATCAAACAAATACGAGTAAATACACAGTTACAGGCATTTTAACTTTGATGAACGGGACTTCTATCCCTTTCTCGCAAAACGAAAATTTTTATAGAGCTCATATATGGCATTCAAGAGAAAGTGACGGCACAACAGCTTAAAGCTATCTCTGTCTTATCTGATATTTTGAAAAGCTTATAACTTTGTAGTTCAATTCAATCAGTTTTTTCACACTTTCAGAAATGTTTTTTCTGTCGTATACGACGCCAAACTACAAAATATTTTGGGCCCGAGTATCACACACTATTTTTCAAGTTTATAAAGCGCAAAAGTAAAAATATTAACACGATATGGCCTTCTAGACGCTTGGTGTATCCAAGGCTGTACTGCCGGCGGGACAAGTCAAAGATATATACACATCGCAAGGGGTCGTCAGGATCGTTTGCCAAAAATTATAATTTTAATTGCGAGCCACCGCGCGCCCTCTGGCGGTGTACTTAAATACTGGAAAATGAAAAAATGTATCGTTTTTGGTTCATTTATATTTTATCTTTCTTAATACCCTCTACTAAAGGCTAGCAACTTCAATTCATTCCATCTAAGTTACCAGGCTTTAGAGCTTTGAATTATAACCCTAAGAGACTTGGTAATTTCTAAGAAAATACACTAGTACCTCAAGAAAAACTGCCAAGTGCGAGTGTCGTAAAGCTGCGTGAGTTGCACACAGTCACAGATAAAAAGGTGAAGAAAACAATACTCTTAATATCCATGGACTACTGCCTCCGCGAATAACTTGGTAAGTAACAAAAAAAAAGAAAATCAATTTCCTCATTGCAGAAGAAAAATGTAAGTGCCTCAGTCTAAACAAACTTGACTAAGTCCTCGAGACAACGGATCTCTTGTCTTATGAAATCCTTGAGTGGACTACCTCAACGATTTTATGTTTTTATATTCCTTTACTTGCCTGCAAATCGGAACAGAACTGCACTTCAAGACGCAACAGTTTCATAAGTCGTTACTACCACGCTCCGATTCGACGAGTTCATAATCTTTTACCTCAGTAACTATATTTATACTGCCACGAAATACTACATAGTTTTATTTTATTACTATCCGACCGGATAAAAGTTGTTTTGCCATTTTGGGGTATGGAAAATAACTATTTTATCTATAATCTATCATAAACTTACGACGATCTAGGTATTTTAAATATTCCTTCACGCCATTGGATGCCTGGTAGAAATCGCTATGTAGCGATAAGGCTGCTAAATTGAACTCCTAAGTTTGTCTGTGTTTTGATTTGCTTATTTCTTCTTTATATTTTTATTCTGTGGTGTGCTATCAAGACCTTATTTCAGACCTGAATTTAAGCAAAAAAAAATAGAAAAAAGCAGCCAAGTGCGAGTCGGACTCGCCCATGAAGGGTTCCGTAGCAGCAAGTAACATAATAATATAAAAGTTCTTGTAGTTAGTGGGAAAATCCCTTAAATGTATGATTTTTACCCTTTAAAATGTGAATTTCGGAAATCCCGTTCTTAGTGCACCTTCATGACTTAATATCAACCTTGGTACCAAATTTCAGATCTCTACGACTTTTAGTTTTTCCGGAGTAGCTGGAAAAACGAAGAAAATTTTAATTTTGTATGGGAAAATCCCTTAAATGATGATTTTTACCCTTTAAAATATGAATTTCGGAAATCCCGTTCTTAGTGCACCTTCATGACCTTATATAGATCTAGGTACCAAATTTCAGATTTCTTCGACTTTTAGTTTTTCCGGAATAGTTGGAACAATGAAAAAAAAATCACTTTTGTATGGGAAAATAGCTTAAATGACTCCTAAAGAAAAAACTATTTACTAGATATCGTTCAAACCAATTTTCGGTGGAAGTTTGCATGGTAATGTACATCATGTATTTTTTTCATTTTTATCATTCTCTTATTTTAGAAATTAGAGGGGGGGGGGTCACACATTTTACCAGTTTGGAAGTGTCTCTCGCGTAAACTATTCAGTTCAGAAAAAAATGATATTAGAAACCTCAATATCATTTTTGAAGACCTATCCATAGATACCCCATACTTATAGGTTCGATGAAAAAAAAAATTTCGAGTTTCAGTTCTAAGTATGGGGAACCCCAAAAATTTATTGTTTTTTTCTAGTTTTTTTGTGAAAATCTTAATTCGGTTCACAGAATACATCTACTTACCAAGTTTCAACAGTATAGTCCTTATAGTTTCGGAAAAAAAGTGGCTGTGACATACGGACTTTTGAACCCCTGTTCACATTTCACTAAAATAAATATATGCGATATTAAAATTTGAAAGGAGATTCTTCGTGCTTCAGACGCAGAGTGACGCAAATCTAGCCCATTTCCTGGCATTCTCCTTTCTCCCAAATATAGTATCGTGTTAGGAATTTTATAGTATTTTTCGTGTGTGACTTGTACGAAATTAGCTGATAAAAATGAGCTCACAAAATTCGTCAAAGGGAGAAAACCACAAATATGCAGTGGAATTGGAAAAATGCTCTGTCTCATTAGTCATCATCACAATATAATGCTTAAATGAATATTTCATATTTCATCTGTTGAGGCGAAAACAGTTCAAAGCGGTTATTCAGTTCAGTCAAAAAAAAAAGATGTAGTGAATTAATTAAACTCCCATACATTTGCACCGAGTATTTGTAAAGTGCATTTAAGATAACGACTGAGGGTCTTGTCACAAATATTCGCATGAATTCTGTTAATGTGAAGTTTTTTGGATTTTATTTCTTCTATACAATATTTTAATTTTATCCAGCAGCCGTGGTTTTACCTTTTTGATACGTAAACGGAGCCACAATATATTTATTGACTACTCACAAACAATAGTTAGCAGTGGCTTACAATAACATAAATTCGAAATCAAATCAAGATCTATCATTTTATTTTTTTTTATTTATTTTTATTTTATTCAGGAAATAACAGTCAATTAACATATAAGTATAATACAAATGAGTTACAGGTAATAGACAAAACATTGCCGAAAAAGTATAATATATTTAATTTAATATTACATATTTTTTATTTTATATCTACAGTCTCTCCACAGCTTTCTAACATAATGAAGCAATAATCCAAACTAAAGAATACATAGATGTAGTTTGCATTGAAGACCATAATTATATAGAACTTGTTATTCAATATCGCCACAATCCGATTAAATGCGGACAAGTTTGTGTCGACCCTAAGAGGAAATTGTTAGCGAGGTTCCTCATTTGCGTATTTTCGGCAGTTACCCCCTTTGTCTTTACGTGTGTGCTCGTGGAAGTCATTAATTTTTCAAAATTCGAAGGAAGTGAGGTTTACTCGTTTTTTTTTGGGAAGGGAACGGAAGACTACATTATATTCGGCAAAGAGCGAGACTTGAAAGTTTGGATTTACTTAATTTTGTAGGAATCTTTTTTTTTTCAGTACAACTTTCGTAATAAAATCCGAGGGAATCTTAACTGTTAAAAACTTTTAGAGAAACAGAAACGAATTCGTTTACGGGTTTTTGTTATTACAAAAATATATTTTAATAAATAATAAAACGTATTCATCGCTATCGCAGTCGTAAGAAAATTCTACTCGCTTATATCCGAATCCAACAAAAGCAGGCAGTTTGCTTCAACCATTGGAATAAAACCAACATCATTGGAATAAAGAAAATTGAAAATTATTCATATTTTTACTAAAATAGGAGGGAAAATCGTGTAGGATATTATATGAAAAGACTTTACTACAAACCACCTCAGGTTTATATAAATAGTACCATGTTTCTGTTAGCATTGCCCCTCTCGTATCCAGAATCCAGACGGACACACAGACGGACGTGTCCTGTGCAACGCGGGTGAGATTACGGCCACCCGTAATTAGCTACCCTTTGGTTATACCACATGTCGCCGAGATTTACGAGTTTGCTGAATTAGACTCAAATGGACATAGTTTTGCAGCAATAGGTACTACTAGTGGGTGATTCTCATAGATAAAGTTGTACCTTCATCGCTCAAACATCGCCGCTAACAACAGCAAACCAACTATCACAAGCACAGACTTGTATACTAAAGACAGGGCGAACAGTGCGAAAAAATGTCGCCAGTTTAAGGGAGCAAGAATGACTCCCATTGCACCCTCCCCCGTCAGTAGTCAGTATAGGTAGATAGGTAAAGACCTATTTCTTTTTTTTTTGAATTAATAATAATATTGCAGGCAAGGTGACCACAGACACATAGATAAAAAAAATATAAAAAAATAAACATATATTTCGCAGGAATTCCGACAGATGGCGCTACATTTTCTTGTATGAAGAACGTTTACGTAAAATGTTCGGATGGGCCTATCTTGACTATTTTTATCTATTATCACAAGCCTATCGGCGCCGACGCTGCACAACCGATGCAGTAATTAACTAATCAGGGGCCGTACCACCATCTCTTATAACAGTATTATTGTTTTGACATTTTCATAGTTCCAGTATGAAAATTTTAAAACAATATTACAATAATACTGCTATAAGAGTTGGTGGTACGGCCCCAGTCAAGCATATAAGAGTTTTTTATCCAGTGAGCACAATAACCTTTTCACACTTAATGTAGCGTGAGCCTTTTCAACTACATCGTCGCTTACCTCACATGAGATCATAGTCGAGTACTAATTGTACTCGTAGCGTGTAAAAAATCAATGATAAAGTATTAGCTAATTATGACCACTTACTTAAAACATGCACGTAGTTATAAATACACGTAGCAAACTATGAAAAGTATGAATATTATTACATTTAACTATGATAGTCAACACGTATAAAAGCAATTATGCATTAAACGCGCGCCGGACTGAATGGATTATGAGTGTCGTACATGACTTAAACGAATAGCCTTCTTGAGCCATCCGTCATGTGAACAACGATGTTGTGGACATTCCAAATATAAATATTTCTTAAATTTTTCCGAATAAATTGTTTGATTTATTCGAAATTTATAATAACTTTCAAGAATGCCTACGCTCTGCACTCTTGAGGATTGGCTACGTCATTACTGTATGTGTACCAAATTATAGTCCGCTCCATCTCGATTTGGATTATACGTTGAACCACTAGTGAGTCAGACAGTTACCAATTCCAACCGCGTTGATTTTGGTTTTTCTGTGTGAAAAAACCCAAAATTAACGCGGGTGGAATACCAAAACCACAAATTATTCCGGGATAAAAAGTAGCCAGTGTATTGATCTACATAGATTGCAAAATACATGTTAAATATGATGGTACATGAGCTTAAGGACAATTGTATACCAGTACACAGTGTAATACCAATATAATGATGGGAAAAAATATACAACTTGTGTCATAGTTTAAAATTGAAATGTCATATAAAGTTTTTCTGAGAAGAGGTGTCCTCTTCTTACAAAAACTTTATAACACAACCACATAAAATTTAAATGGCAGACTCATCCCTACAAAGTCTATCGTGCTACAACACATTTCTTAGTTCCCGCGCGTCGCACGCGAGCATCCTAACGTATTGCTGAAAACCCCACGCGTGGGCAACCCTCATGAATCATCGGCGACGGACTGGATAAGTAGCCACCTACTTAGACTTACAAGTTGGTGTTTTTGTCACGGAATTTTAAGGTGCATTAATTTATATAAAAGAGTTTTTTCGAGTTTTATTAAACCAATGTAGGTTAAAATCTGTGATGTAGGTATGATTAATTTATTTGCAGGGCAAGCGCGCAATTATAGATTAAACTGTGCATATTACGAGTACAAGTGATATGACATACGAGGCTGTGCCTAGCAGTGGTACATCGGATGAAATGAACAAAATTACCTTCAAACAAAATACCTATAATATGAGTCCGACGAAATCCAAAATGTGACCCGTCCCACATTGCGAGGAGGGCGCTTCAAATGAATTGTGAATTGTATAGAATGTTTGATCCAGCGTACTAGTATAATAGAGATCAGTGCCCATGGTATAATGAGATGCCGACAGTCAATGAGCATGCACATTTCATACGTCCGACCGAAATGAACCATTCGAGTAACGCCCGTATCACATAGGGGCATCGCCGACCACCGGTATGGGAATTTAATTTAGTATGGGAATGGTTATGGGAATTATTTTGATCTAAGTAATCATAGAAATGCTTTACGCACTTGTGATTTAATGATTTTAATTCGAGGTTAGAGTTTTGAACCTTTGATACCGCAAGAAAAACATCGACGAAGAAAATCATTCTTAAGAAATCCGATCTCAGAATAATCCAAGATCTCGAGTTTTTGGTACTCATTTGATTGATTATATGGACAGGTGAACTTTTATATGTGAGTTGGTGCAAGCCTAAAACTACTGAGTCCATTTGAATGTGATGTTATATTATCATGGAAAAGGGATTGGATTATATTTTAATATCCTGTTCTTAGTCTCATTTGCCCAGTAATCACTTCGACATACAATGCCCTTCGAACCAAAATACAAAAATACATCACTGCTTCATGGTAGGCAAAAAGAGACCGACCACCAGTAAACTCCCCCTATTATTTTATTAAGAACAATATTCCAAAACATTTATCGGTTCTGTTGGCTTAGGAAATAATATAAATCAGTATACCTTTACGGAATCAGGTGTTTGTCTATTAACCTGCAATATCTGGGTGACCGAGCTTTGCTCGGTATTTTGCCTATTCGCCAATAGATGGCAGCACGAATAATATTTTTTTTTTGTAAATTCGACATTTCTAAAAATGAATCTTAGCTAGATCGATTTATCGCCCCCAAAACCCCCTGTATACTAAATTTCATGAAAATCGTTGGAGCCGTTTTCGAGATTCAGATTATATAGAAATATATATACAAGAATTGCTCGTTTAAAGGTATAGGATTCTAATATAGATATTCACGATAAAACAGCGAAAGTGACTACTCCGGGTGTAAGTTAAGGCAAGCAAAAGGTCGCGGGCGTGGCCCACGGTAATTCCGATCGTATTCGTAAATTGAACCAGCAGGCGTCGATGTACCTCGCTGCGGACCCTCACCTTATCTGGAAGGTCATCGTAGTCACATACAGTTTAAGGTTTTAACTCACTTACGAGGTTACCCGTACTGAATAAAGTATGCAAATCTATTCCAAAAGCAATCTTACACAGAATATTCCTCCAAAAAAATCATAGGCCCAGTTTTCCGCAAAAGTGGAGAGGAGACGAAAGGCAATGCGGCTACAAAACTGTCAGGTTATTTCCACCAAAGTAGAGATAGAAGATAAGAGCTGTGCATAGCTAAAGTAACCTAATCTAACCTAGCCTACCCGTCTAAATATCGCAAGAAGAATCCTCTATCAGTAAACTCACTATCAGATCCACCGATATGAACCTGAGGATAAGGCCATTAAAATATTTTACGTCAACCTTCTTCATACAAGAAAAAAGTAGCGCCATTTGTCAAAGTTTCCGCTAAAATGCCTCAACATGTTGGAAAACGTCCTTCTGCGAACTAATTCTGGCGCGGACTAATAAGATAAATATAGTGATCTATAAGTATAGTATCGTGAAGCAGTGATGGCTCAGTGGTTCTGACCTCTGCCTGTCATAAGGAGGTCGCGGGTTCAAATCCTGGGCACGCACCTCTGACTTTTCCGAGTTATGTGCGTTTTTAGGAAACGGAATATCACTTGCTTAGCGGTGAAGGAAAACATCGTGAGGAAACCTGCATGCCTGAGAGTTCACAAAAATGTTCTCGAAGGTGTGTGAAGCCTGCCAAGCCTCATTTGGCCAGCGTGGTGGACTATGGCCAAACCTCTCTCAGTCTGAGAGGAGACCCGTGCCCAGCTGTGGGACATAAAAAGGGGTTGAGATGATGAAGTATAGTATCGTGGACCGCGGTCCAAAGACAATACTGCAGTCGGCTTACAACTGACGCTCTAGAATGTTTGTTTTGACACCAATGAACTGGCGACATTTTTCGCGCGGTTCGCCGGATCCTGTGTATACGTCTATTTTATATCAGTTCACAGGTGCATGTCTTGCTTGTCTCGTCACAAAAATAGCGATGATGATGATGATGACCTGGATACATTTTAGCAAAGAACGTGGAAGCTAACAAGTCGGGATGTAAATGAAAGGTTAAAGGCGTGGCTCTCGATAGAGCGGTGTCGATTGCGCCCGTAATTCCGTGTGTTGTTCGTAAATTGCAACGACGTATGGCGATGTACAGCCAACCCGCGGGTCATCTGATGACCTACATCTCCTGCACTGGACAAGTGTACAGGAATATCTAGAGTTTGTTATTACTGCTAAACGACTGTTCTACGTAAGCAACGTAGGGACATGGCGTTGCGTAAGAAAAACGATTTCATCGTTATCGTAATCGTCAGCAAACTGTGGCACCCGATTGGCTGACGTAAATTAAGGAACCAATCAGAGGGCAGAATTTGTTTGCGACCACGATAATAATTAATATATTTCTCTTACACAATTGCTCAGCAGAACAGCAGCTCAAACCATGGGTTTTGCTTTTAAGATTGCTTTTCGATAGCTTTCGATCAAAAAATGTACGTCCGTATCCGGACGTATTGATCCGTCACGTGGTCAGTTTAGCGTTAATGCCCATCTGGCTCAGGCTCAATCTTTGTGTGCGGTGAATTAAAATGAATATTTGTCATGTTTGTGCAACATCTTTCATTAGTGCTTCGCTCCTATTGGTCACAGCGTGATGTTATATACATTGGGTCTAGGCCTATGCCTAGGCCTATATTCTTCTTCGTTAAATTGACTATCTAAGACCCAAATATCCTGAGATACCTACGTGCATTCAAACAAACACTCAAAATCTTCATCTTTCTAATATTAGAATGGATATAATTATGTTATACTGGTGGTATAAAAAAAAAGGTTCCGACGAATTGAGAAACTCCTCCTTTTTTTGAAGTTGGTTAAATAGTAAATTAAAAGAAGAAAAATACCACTTATTAAATGCTATTAGGCCATCAGATGACCTTCCCTACTGGGAGCGGGCTAATGCGGCCTAGGTGGTGAACACCTGCCGTTTCAATCGAACAATAGGCGAGAACAAACAAAGCGATTGCGTTACAGATATAGGCTTGTAGCACCCAGGCGATTGTGTAAGAAAAACGCATTCATCGACATTTGCAGCACCAGAGGAACTGCAAATGCGTTGCCGGCTCTAAAGAGTCCTGTGACCTTCGATGTCTCCATACATTCGAAATACCAAATCATTTGTAATTCGTGTATATTTCGATCATGTTGTGGTGTTAATCGGGTTCATACAGTAATAATCTATGCTTCTGGTTCGGAAATACTTCTCAAAAACGAAACATAAATCAATTTTGAAAAACAAATAAGCAGAAAACATGTCCTTTTTGATGCAAAAATAAGCAAATCGAAATTCATTTACATTTCGTTTTAGTGAAGTATTTCCGAACCAAATATGGCCAGGAGCATAGATTAGTACTATATGAACCCGAATAACATCACAACATGATCGAAATATGCACGAATTACAAATGATTTTGGTATTACGAATGTATGAAGAAATCGTAGGTCAATAACCCCATGTTATAGTTCTGAGGGAACACGGTTGCTGGGAGCTGGTTCCATAGTTTGCATGTGTGTGGAAAGAAGGATCTGACTAACCGGGTGGTCGTGGATTGCCAGCCATCCAGTTTGTACAGAGAATGTGAAAGGAGGAGTCATTTCAAACAGCTCTTACGAGCACTCCCCATTGAATAACCGATAGAACACACATAGAGTGCTGACTTTTCTACGGTGTTCTATAGATTCCAGCTTGATACTGAGACGAAAGTCGTCAAGAAGTCGTACTGCCAACAAGTTGTAAGTCGTAATTTAAAAATACTAAATTATATCCAACATTTTCAATGGAAACATTCAATTAAAACACATCATTACCGTAGTTAAACTTTGTGCAGACCCAAATTGTCGATGAGATTATTAATTTCCGCGTATCAAGTGAAAAGCTCCGGTTCTTGTGTCCCATACCACTTGCTACTTACACACTCGGGGGACTTTAATCGTGGCCCTCCAGTTAACACCAAACGATCCGTCGCGGTATGGTACTCGCATTAGACTTGTTTAAATGAACCACAAAATTATTTCTCTTCATTCTGTAATATCTACTTAGATAAATTAGATATTATCTAAGATACTGAACCCGAAACCTTAATACAAACCTCACAGCAAAACAATGTTATCTTCACTCCAGTCACAATCCTGATTGAGTTTCGTATAAATAAAACTTCATACAAAATGTTCAGATGGCGGATTGTCACACTCTCAGCCCGTCTGCTCATAAACATGGCATGGTTGCATGGGCGCTGTTCTATGTTTCACCGACTCTTCTCTGTGAAAGTCGGAAACACCCACCTACAGATAAATAATATAACACTGCTTTGACTGCCCAACACATTGAAATACTCAGCGATCGGGCGCGACCAGCAACGAAATTTTTCTTTGAGCAAATTAAGTATTCTCAGGGGATGTATTGGGTCTATTTCAACAACCATAACGGGAAACACCACCAAGTCGCAACTATGAAGTCTGCCTTTCGATCTCGCATGATCACCTCATTAGTAACACGGATCGGTGACGTCACTTCCTTTCAATCGCGTCACATCCGCTGAATGGACCCTCATTAAAACGATGGTAACGAGCCATTTATGTCGTGATACTTTGTTTCTTTCAATTGATAGATTGATGGTTGTTAATTTGGAGAACCTATTGATATGCGATATTTTAACCAGTCTCGTACCTACTAGTAGATTGAAACTCCGTGTATTTTTTAGAGTTTACTCGGGTTCACAAATAAAAAATTTATTTGTATACATACAATACACGTTTACAAAGGATCTTTGATGAAGGTGAACGGACCAACATCATTTTCGCTACTTCCCAGAAAAAGGAATGTATTGTTTTCAGGTTTTTATGTCTTCAGTGGTGTATCTTTGATCAGGTATACTTTAATATACCTGATCAAAGTGGTGTATATGTCGTAACCATTGATTAAACATATTAAAGGATCAGCACTTACTACGTCACGGATACATTTTTAGGCTCCGTCCTGAAGCCGGATTTTTAAGTTGTCAAAACTGTAAAATGTACATAATATGACACCGGTATGTGCTGTCAGCAGTACCGAAATGTATGAAGCGCGACGCCATATTTGAGAAATTTTTGGCCTCAACATACGTCACATCTTTCCCGTCCTCCTAGCGTAGCGTATTTCGTCATTGGTCGTAACCGATCTTAAAATTAATTATTTTATGATATTGCTGGCCTCGTCGTGGTCAAATCTCATAATCACGGGCTTCTTGTGAAATAAGTATTTAACTGTAGTACGAGTAGGTACCTAGATTTACAATGCCAATTGCCAAGTTATTTAATAAACACTTTTCATCCGGCCAAACATACCTATCTAGAGTACTCGGTAACGCTCAGGCACTTGTGGTGGTTACTTGTCTCGCCCCTACTAATTACCTAATTAAATTTTAGTCAACATTTTACTTTAAACTTAGTACGTTAATGAGTAAAATTATTGAGTACTTCACTTTTGTACCGATTAATCATCAATCCTGTTAGGTATCCTACAAATTGGATCTGACAAAACTATCGTAGACTAGAAATACGTACAGTTCAGAAAAGAAAATACGATGTCCCTAAAAATGTAATTATTCACTTATGTTTTTAAATTAGCTTTTTAAAATAATTCAGAAATCCTTTTAGTATCTTCTGTACCTATACAGGGTTACATAAAAAATACTAAATCCCTCTTGGCCTGTAGTTTTTTACGTTGACACTAAAAACTTTTGTTCTACGACTTTTCAAAATTCAGTATTAATTTATTTCATATAAAAAAAATCTGTAAAGTTATACATTGCACTGTTGCGGTTTCCGATCTTACATTACAGAGCAGGAACAAATAGACTATCTCTGTAAAATATTGAATACTTAATATTTCTCATAATATCGAGTAAAAAAAAGTCGTAGAACAGAAGTTGTTAGTTTTAATGTAAACAAATACAGGCCGGAAGCGATTTGATATTTTTTATATAACCCTGTATAAAAGTTACGCAAACAACTCGTGTGCTGCGTGACCGGGATAAAATTTCACATAATATAATTTAGAGACGTCATGACCTTCCGTAAAGAAAAGTTGTACAACATTTCACCGCTTATTGGGGAAAATCGTAAATCACGTAAGCGTAGACGCAACTTTGATATTCATATAGGCAACCTGGGATAGGAACCCATAAGATATATATAGTCTTTTTTATCATTGGGAAAACAAAATCAGCAGAAATTTATGGACTTGACTAAAGTATGCAGTTATCTGTAATTTATGGCCTGATATGATCTGATTTGTCATCAAATGGTCTATTGGTCTTTTGTAATTATGTACCTTCTATGAGACATAAAGTTCTTCGTGAGTTCCTAAAAATCTGAGTTGCTTCTTTAGATTCTGAACTGTACGTTTACTAGGCTGTGTCGCCAGGTATAGCTCATTAGTCAGACCTCACTCCAGCATCGGCATCTGCTTATTTCATACGATATTCTTTTATACCGAGTCTCTCGAAGTCTTGGCCATATTCGCTCAAAGCTTTGAATCAACTGCACTACTCATTAATAATTATCGTAAACTCTAATTGAAATATTGATAATGAGTAATAACACTTGAAATTGATTCTGAGAGGAGACCCGTGCTTCGTGCATCCATGTTGATGGATAAGAGTTTTTTAGGGTTCCGTAAACGGTATAACGGGACTTTTTTACTGAGACTCCGCTGTTCATATGCCCGGCTGTCAACCGGCTGTATCTAGTGAAACGTACACTTGTCGTAGATACATGATATATTTCTTTTGGCGATATGACAAGAAATACTAAAAAAACAGAATAAAACAAATATTTAAGGGGTACATGTGTTTGAGTTATCTGTGGTGTGTCTTTGCTAGTTTCTGAATTTGACGGGAAGAGGCTTTAAGTTTAAATGATTTAAAAAAAAATGGGAAATGCTTTCCAAAAAACCAACTTCAAATGCCACTACAAAGAGTGAAATAATTTTTATTTAAATTTTAGGTACCTACACCAATTCGAAGTCGATAGTTTTAGATTTATTGGGCAAACTGTCGAAAAAAATACCGTTTCCACCCCCCCCCCCCCCCCTTATCTCCGAAGTTTACCAATCGAAAATTCTGAAATAATTATGATTAATAGGGATCAATGTATATTTTACGGGAAAAATAAAATCAACTCTGTATCTATTATATTTACTTTTTTGGTATTAGCAATTAACCTTATAAAACAAAGTTAAGTTTGCGGTTCGGTGAAAAATTGATTCTTAGGCCCTGTTTCCACCAAAGCAGAGCGGAGCAGATTTCGTAATTTCGACATCTACGAAACGGAGAGGAGATGTCGAAATGACGAAATCTGATTGGTTACTCAAATACAGCTCCGCTCCGCTTTGGTGGTAGCCGGGCCTTATGGTTTAACTTTTTCTAATATAGTACGGAATCCTTAGTGCGCGAGCCCGACTCGCACCTGACCAATTATTTTTATTCGTTCTGCCCGTTTTTTCCAAAATATCGCCTGATTGCCGTATAATCTGTGACTCAAATATAAATTTATTTATCTAGAGGGGTAGATTTGTATTTATAGCCCCATACTTTGTTTCCCAAACAAACCAACGACCGGACACGCCTATTATTGACATATTAACTTTGATATAGCTTTTTGGTGCGTTAGCCACAGCGTCGATGAATCAATCATGATTTATTAATTCGTAGGGCGGGCGGCGCTGTGGTAATACGAAGGGTGTTATGAAAAGTGTTATTTTTTTTAAGGTTCATTTTAATAAATATTTATTTACAGCAAAACTAAAATATATAACAGACTTAATAACCTACCACTAAAATAAATAAAAAGATTTAAAATAAAAATAGCATACTATTATTAATACATACTGTTATTAATTGTAAAAGTGCTATTTTATCTGTTAGTTTATTAGTAATTACAAATATTTTTATCAAGTACCTATAGCAATAATTTTTTATTGATTATTTTTTATCATCGGGTACCTACAGTAATAATTTTTCGAAGTCGATTTTCAACAATGTTTTTGTTTATTCCGACGGGTTTTTTTTCAACATGGCTATCTTTTGCGTACTAATAGATAAAATAATTTTATCTTCATTATAGAGGATATGATCATTTATTTTCTTTAACCAAAAGATTTTTTTTTCACCTAATCGATAAAGTGCGGGAAAATATGCTGTCTCCAGGTTTGTCGATTTTTAGTTCAAACTCAAAATATCTTTATTTCACATAGGCCTAATATACAGGCGCTTGTAAATGGTCCTTATGATATTATTTGTCACATTTGTGTAACAAAGTTAATATTGTTTCATCGTTCGTGCTGCAAATGTAAGTTAAAAAAAAATAACAAATACACTTTCGTGACACGTAATTTATTGTACATATAGATTGAAATCCACGATGACGCGCCCCACTCGGTCAAACTCCATACGAATCGAATGAAACATTAGCGATTTTGCCAGAGTGGGGCGCGTCTTTGTGGATTTAAATGTCTAACCTACCCATTCAAACTTTATAATATACTTACCTAGATGTGATTTTTATGTAAGCAATATTCTAGTAAAAATAATGTATACTCAAGTAGCAGTACAAGAAAGCATTAAAAGGCTCACCGGCATTCAACATATTTAATGCTCCCTACACTCATATTTCACTAAGGAACGCTGCTCAAGAAAAGCAAAATTATGCTCTCCATGAAAATAGAGTCAATGCAAAGACATTGATTCTTTATATACATGATAGAAAGGACATAATCCACAACACAAAAAGGAGACACTTTGGCATCTTCGCAGAATGAATGTAAGTACGTCCTAATTATAGATCTTATAATATTTTGTCCAAAATATGGGAGAAAAGTTACGGTAAGATATAAATACAATGGGTAGGTACCTACTTAACAGACCCAAAAAGTTTTCACAAATTCATTGTCACTCTAATAGTTGTACCTACCTCTCGTGTATTAATTTACCAAAAGCATATTTTACAACCTACACATTTAACTTAAATGTAGCCCTCTCTGTTTTTTCTGTACAGAACCAAGGAAACCCATTCATTAACAAAAATAATAAAATACGATTATGTGTAGTTGGTTAATTTTGACCTATTTTTTCAATTTTTAGTTTTCACAAAAAAGAGCAAAACCAAACCTGTATAAAAACTTACTTAGAGTTGCTTGTGTTTAAAGATTGAATACATTTGGTCTGATGGGAGGCTTTGGCCGTGGCTAGTTACCACTCTACCAGCAAAGACGTACCGCCAAGCGATTTAGCGTTCCGGTACGATGCTGTGTAGAAACCGTTGGGGTGTTCCCCTTCCAAGTTAGTACGCTAACATCTTCGGCTGCATCATCACTTACCATCACGTGAGATCGCAGTCAAGTACTAACTTGTATAGCGTAAAAAAAAAACATAACAGTACCTTCAATTTAACTTAATAATATTTGTCTCTGAAAAATCTTTTTTTTAAGTAAGTTTCAAAAATTTTAAAAATTAGAGAGGTATACCAATATCCGCTCGACACAATACGTCAAACGTCTCCGTGTAAACGTTACAAAAGGGAAAAGCATAAACCGAGGTCGGGAAAACAAAACAATCCTGTGAGTGCACCCATACACCCATACACCCATACACGGGCGCATTGTGACACACGTCAACGGGTCATGCGACGGACGGAGCGCACAAAACCCCATTGTGGAGTGAATGGGGCGCTTTATACCCCGCACATTGTGGCCGGGAACAAATTTTTTTAAGAACGTGTTTCTTTTCTATTTTATAAATAGGCGAGGAGCTGGCGAGCTGTTTATGTTTAGAGCGCTAAGAGCGTTTAGAGTGATTTATCAGCGAAGGCTCAAATGGAACGAAATTATGCGAATCACAGTAGCCTTTGATAAGTCGCGTGATCAATTTACATGCTCAGACTACATTAAATAAAGGCAGACGTAGCGCGCTGAACAACCAAGCGTAACCAAGTTCGGTGCTACTAAATGCGTGGGTAATACGTTTTCGCGCTCAGTACGCCACCGGGTGTCAATCGTGTCACACGTCTTCGTGAATGTACTTCGCTGTGCAGATTTTGTACTCATAATGTCGTATTGTGTCTTCAAGGACTGCAGAAACACCTCACATACACAAAAAAGTCACGATGGAATATTTTTTCACAGAAATAAAAGTCTGTGTTTACATGTCATTCCATTACATTTTTTTAATTTCGTTCCATTTGAACAATCGACAAATCGAGTGTAAAGATCGCAGATAAGTTAATTATTATAGCTGCTGATAAAAAAAGCTCGTTCGTTTGTTTGTAGATGCGTAATAAACCTGAGATGCAGATGAAAAGTATGCTGTAAACTCTATAGATGCAAGCAATAGTCAAAGCATTAAATAGTTTAATGTCTATTAGACAACATTAGATAATTATGTACTGGTCTTCGATGGCTGGCGATAGATGGCATTACTAGTCCCTACTAGCATACACTGACGGAGTTTTCGACGAGCATTCTATAAATACAACTTCCTACAACGTCATAAGTTCGAATCACAAGCTGTCCCCAGGGATGACTCCTGCCTGAAAAATTTCCCTATTGTTCACAACCGTCAAAAATATTTAGTTTTAGATAGTCTTGAAGAATTTCTGTACTGGCTCTTAGTGTATAACAGAATGTGTTTTCGCCGTGTGAATATTTTAAGTGTATTGCTGGTGTATGTTCCTTTTTTAATTTGAACAAATGCGTTCCATTCTACGCTGCCTGTTTCGGTTTCAATGGAAAATTGTATTGGGAGGTTACGTTCCTTTTGTTGATTTTGTATACAAAATTTTTCATAATACAAGTTATTTTATGACAATATACCACAATAGTACCACTGATAAGCAAAGCATTTGTAGGAGTGAAGGTATTATGTTGAGCTTTAGTTCCACCATATTCAGTGTTCTGAGAATTAACAGAAATTTCATGTCGTTAAGAGGAAAGACGGTATTTATTTGTACCTATGCTTGTTGCTCCTACAAATACATTGGCAGGCAGGCAGGCATTTTTGCGAGAAAAAATCACAGAAAAACGATGTTTTACCCAATGACGAAATACGCTACACTAAGAGGACGGAAACTATGTGACGTATGTTGAAACCAAAAATTTCTCAAATATGGCGTCGCGCGTACCTACATACGTTTCGGTACCGCTGACAGCACATAGGTACCGCTGTTGGTCGCATACATTAGTGCCAATTTACAGATTTGACAACTTAAAAATCCGGCTTCAGAGCGGAGTCTAAAAATATATGCGTGACGTCACTAAGGGCTCATCCTTTACGTTACATCCATGGTTTTACCAAATTAATAAAAAATAATGGGGAGTTTTGGCAACGTTTGGGATAAAATTCTGTTAAGAAAATTCCAATCATGTTAAGCTATTTCTGACCGAATATAAATTAAAGACCCATACATGACGTTTAAAAACGTAATTATCTTTATAGTCTTTAACCCATACATATACAACAATAACTACTGGTCACGACAATTAAATAATAGTTTAGCCCATACAAAGTATTTGTTCTATATCTATTTATCGCAAACTAAGTAACATATGAAAATTCTTATAAAATAAACTGCCAGAGGTTTAAAGATGGGGTACATTTTTAACCGACTTCAAAAAAAGGAGGAGGTTCTCAATTCGTCGGAATCTTTTTTTTATTCTATGATAATAATTATGTATAAGTAGGTACTCCTCTCCCATCAAGTTATATAAAACTTGGTTTACTACGTACATTAACTATTTATTGATAGACAAAATATACTCGTATAATCGACAGCGTTGAAAAATATGCGTAAGTGTCTGTTTTGACGTGTTATTTGAGTAGTGTTTAGCACGCTATAATGTTTGGTATTCTTCCGATTCGTTACTAATTTTCCCATGAAATTGTTAGACTTTTGTGTTTGTAAAGTTTTCTAAAAGATGTCGTTGTTGCTGTTAATATTTATAAATTTTATTATTGAGTTTAAAATCAATATTAGTAACTATTATCGAGCAAAACACTGAAAAACGTCTCAGACCACGTAAGATTATATTATAATTCAGTTTGCGTTGAACTTTTCTAGGTAATTCAAGCTAGTGTTTTGCTTGAGTTCTTCTGGTGAAGAATCTCGCTCGCATTTCGATAGGTGGTCTATCTTCAAACAATCTCCAGTGAAAAATAGAACCCAAGATCGTTATTAACTTAATATTCTAATTAGAAAAACTCTGTAAAAATCATATTGGACTTAGGTATTTGAAAGAAAATTCGTTTTACGTCGAAGGGATAAAAAGTAGACTGTACTATTACAATGTATGTATGCAAATAAAAAATCTAAAATGTAATAATTAAATGTATCTTAAATATCTAGTAGCCCGCTGTCCAAAGAATTATTCCAGAATGTTATCCCCTTTGCACTGTGCGTGCGTGCGTTGTATCGCAATACTAATTTATTTTGTAGTTGACTAACTGATTTTGTACAAAATCGAAATAAGCCGTAGGGCGAGGGCCGGTGAGGCGTGGCTTTGGTTTCCATTACAACTAAACTAATATCGACAGCTCAGCTCATGGTCTGGAATCACGAGCTCTATACATTTTACCCTGTTTGGAACCAATGAATACAATTAGTTTGGAAATTACGCACAACGAACGTTCAGTTTCCTGGAAATAGCAGCCTCATATAGCAAAGAAATAATATTAGCAGAGCAATATTATAGGTGTTTTCAAAAATGCTATACATATTATACGCTCGTATAGAGGATAGATTTTACTCTTGATATAGTGATGCGGGTGATAACTTTTTTAACCCCCCTCCCCCCCTCAAACATCTACCAAATTGGACTAGGCTGTGCGTTTTTTTTAGTTTATTTAAATAAAAAAAACTTGAGGAAAAACTTCTGGTCAAAATTATGGCTATTTAGACGATTTTATTTTTGGCCTCTACGCTGCGCTGTTACGATTGCATTGGTGAGAGCGACCGGCAGCATTGCGGGAGAATATTATAGCCACAGAAAAATGACTAAGTGAGCGTTTTTGGAACTAAAAAAATGCAGATTTTGGAAATGCTGTATGTAAATCGATTCTGGTTAAAATGATAACTGTTAAAATGTAAATTTAAAATTCGCGCCTTCTGTATTTTGTGTACATATTTTGATTTGTGCCTCGTGTCTGTGGTTAGGCGTCGCATGTCAGGTGACATTTGAAATGTCGGGCTTACGCGCTCTTTATTCTGTCATTCATCTTTATTCCTCATGTTTGTACCAATAGTTATTTTACAATAAATAATATTTAAATTATTAAAAAGTGCAGTTTACTTTTATATACATTATTAGGTTATGGGCCCAGAAAGCCCAAGTGAAAATATGACGTCGAACAATCCGCTTGCACTTATTGAAAAATTGACTGGTAGGGAAAACTACGCAACATGGCGGTTCGCGGTGATGACCTACTTGCAACATGAAGAGCTGTGGGAGTGCATAGAGGATCCACACGTGGTAGATACGAAAAAGGACATTAAAGCAAAAGCAAAAATAGTTTTACTTGTCGACCCGATAAACTACGTACACATCCAAGAAGCACGCACCGCAAAAGAAGCGTGGGATAACCTCACACGTGCGTTCGACGACTCAGGGCTAACACGCCGGGTAGGCCTGCTGCGTGATTTATGCACCACAACGCTATCAGGGTGCAAGAACATTGAGGAATATGTAAGCAAAATCATCACAACCGCACACAAGCTCAGAAATATTGGCTTCAAAGTCGACGACGAGTGGCTCGGCACACTGCTGCTCTCCGGTCTTCCCGAATCCTACAAGCCGATGATAATCGCTATAGAAAGCTCAGGTATAAAAATTACAGCTGATGCGGTGAAAGCAAAAATTCTGCAAGACGTCAAAGATGTAACCAGTGAATCTTCTGCCTTCGCTACCTCCAGCAGGGTTCCAAATCAAAGAAAGAAGGGGCCTCGCTGTTTTTCTTGTAATAAATATGGACATAAAAGCCCAGACTGTAAATCTTCAAATAAGAAGAAGCCCTACAACAGTAACAGTTATGCAGCTGCATTCTCAGTAAGTACAGAAAATCAGGATTGCTATTACATAGACTCTGGTGCCTCAACCCACATAACAAGGCACCCTCTGCCAAATATGAGGCTCCCGTCAATTCAAAACATAAAAGTTGCAGACAATAAGATGTTACCGGTCAAGGGTTCAGGAGAACTGTCCATAGAGGTTCTTGACGACAAAGGTCAGGAAAATAGAATATTATTTAGAGACGTCTTGTATGTGCCGGATCTTGCAACAAATTTACTATCCGTAAGTCAGATTATTAACAATGGTGGCCAAGTATTATTCAATAGTAACGGCTGTGTTATCTTAAACAAACAGAATAAGACTGTGGCAACAGCCAGCTTGATCAACAACATGTACCGGCTTAACACCCCGAAGGGCTATGCATGCATGTCCGATGTTGAACAAGATACTTACCTGTGGCACCAACGAATGGGACATCTGAACTTTAATAGTTTACTTAAGATGAAAGAAAATACAGAAGGTGTTTGCTTATCAGAAAAGAAACCAAGTTTTGCATGTGTCACATGCAAGGAAGGGAAGCAAACACGACTACCATTCAAAAGTCAAGGCTCAAAATCAAATCAGCTACTTCAATTGGTGCACTCAGATGTCTGTGGTGTAATGGAAACCAAATCACTGGGTGGGGCCAGATACTTTCTGACATTCCTGGATGATTATTCAAAGAAAATTTTTGTATATTTTTTACACAATAAATCAGAAGTATTTGAAAAATTTAAGGAATTTAAAAATCAAGTAGAAAATCAGTTAAATTGTCATATCAAAGTTCTACGGACAGATAACGGCCTTGAATATCTAAATAAGAACTTCTCAGAATACCTGAAAGGTGCCGGAATCATACATCAGACAACCACACCTTATACACCAGAACAGAACGGAACAGCTGAGCGCATGAATAGAACACTAGTAGAAAGAGCTAAGTGTATGCTTCTGAATGCAGAGCTGCCGAAACAATATTGGGCTGAAGCAGTACATACAGCTGCTTACATCATAAACCGTTCTCCGACTCAATCATTGTCATTCAAGACACCGGAAGAAATGTGGTCTGGTCGAAAACCAAATGTTAGTCATATGAAAACATTTGGATGTCAAGCTATGGTTCACTTACCTAAGGAAAAACGAAAGAAATGGGACTCGAAAGCACAAAAGATGCTCTTCATGGGGTACTGTGAAAATTCTAAAGGTTACAGGTTTATTGTACCTAACTCCAAGACAATCATCAAGAGTAGAGATGCTACATTTTTAGAATCAACAGTTAAAAGAAATTATGTCCCGGTGGAGTTAAATACAGGTACAACAGAAACTTACCAGCAGAATTACCCCTGCGACAGTGAAGACAGTCCCTCAGAAAGTTCATATGACACAGTTACTGAATCAAAATCAACCTCTGAAAGTGAATACATACCTAGTGAATCTGTAGAGTCTCCGGAAGTTCCTCACATCACATTGAGACCTAGAAATAAAATAAGTTATAGAAACAAAGAAGAAAACTCTTACCTGTGCTACAGTGATACATTATCCTGTACAACTCCTGAAACATATAAGGATGCATTGAGTTCGAATAATTCAGAAAAATGGAGAAAATCCATTGAAGAGGAACTAGAAGCTCATCAGAAAAATGAAACATGGACATTGGTTGAAAAACCAGCAGATGCCAAAGTTATTGGATGCAAATGGGTTTTCCGAGTCAAAGACGAGCCAACGGGTCCACGCTTCGAAGCACGTCTGTGTGCAAAGGGGTATGCACAAACAAAAGATATTGATTACAAGGAAACTTTTGCCCCTACGGTCAGGTATGATTCTATCAGATTATTATTGTCCTTAGCTGCTCAAAATAATCTTGAAATAATCCAATTAGATGTCAAAACTGCTTTTCTTTATGGAGAATTACAAGAAAAGATCTTTATGTCTCCACCAGAAGGTTTAATCTGTGGAACAAACAAAGTTTGTCAACTCAATAAATCTCTCTATGGGTTGAAGCAAGCACCTAGATGCTGGAACAGTAAGTTTGATAAAACGTTAAAGAAATTTGGATTTATTAATAGTAGTGCAGATCAATGTGTTTATTTTGGAAATATAAATGGAATGAAATGCTACTTATGCCTATATGTAGATGATGGGCTATTGTTCTCCAAAAACAAGTCTGTATTGAAGGAGCTTATCAGTGACTTACAGAATATTTTCGAAATTAAAATAAGCCCTGTAAATAATTTTGTGGGAATGCAAATAGAGAAGTGTGATAAATATATCTTCATTCACCAAACCAAGTACATTGAACAATTGTTGAACAAATTCAATATGAATAATGCAAACCCCAACAGTGTTCCAGTTGATCCTCACACAAGGCTTGAGAAAGGAGAGTGCTCGACTGAGAACATCCCGTACCGAGAAGCAGTTGGTTCGCTGATGCACCTTGCCATAGTAAGCAGGCCTGACATCATGTTTGCAGTAAGCTTGGTGAGTAGATTTCTCAATTGCTACAACAATGCCCACTGGAACGCAGTCAAGAAAATAATCAAATATCTCAAAGAGACAAAATACTTTGGGTTATGTTACCTGCCTACCTCTGATCACAAGGTGGAGGGCTACTGTGACGCAGACTATGCCAATGACATTGACACTAGACGTTCAGTGACTGGTTATGTTTTCATCAAAAGTGGAGCCGCCGTAACCTGGTGCAGCCAACGCCAGCAAACCGTAGCTCTATCCACAACAGAGGCTGAATTTATGTCAGCCTGTGCCGCTACTAAGGAAGCCATATGGATCAAACAGTTGTTGTGTGATATTGGTGAATATAAACAAGACACTTTGTGCTTAAATCTTGATAATCAGAGTGCTATAAGTGTTATTAAAAATGCCAATTTCCACAAAAGGTGTAAACATATTGACATTAAGTATCATTTTATAAAAGAAAAATACTATGATAAGCTAATTGATTTGAATCATGTTAGTAGTAATAGTCAATTTGCAGATATTTTCACCAAAGCATTGTCTAGAGAGAAATTTCAGTTTTTCAGAGAAAAGATTGGCTTGTTAACACTTAAAACTTAAACTCTTAATTTTGTTTTTAACTCTGATTTTTCTTGTTTAAAAGTTTGTAACTTGTTTTTCTTTTAGAAGGCTTAAATTTAGTGGGAGTGTTAAAATGTAAATTTAAAATTCGCGCCTTCTGTATTTTGTGTACATATTTTGATTTGTGCCTCGTGTCTGTGGTTAGGCGTCGCATGTCAGGTGACATTTGAAATGTCGGGCTTACGCGCTCTTTATTCTGTCATTCATCTTTATTCCTCATGTTTGTACCAATAGTTATTTTACAATAAATAATATTTAAATTATTAAAAAGTGCAGTTTACTTTTATATACATTATTAATAACATTTCTGACTGCACTGTCAGTTATTACTGATAACGAAAACGTAGCTCATTCGTAATGTATTTAAACAATTGCTAATCATTTCCACAGATCAATAGACGTCCAGAGGCGATCCCAAGCAATAAACTAGGCCCACAACAAGCGCGGATTATCTTGGCTTTCTCACACATTGTCGCTTCGCCATTTGTTTAAATTACATTAGCATGTGCAAGCTTACATCAACCTTGTCGTCCATTGCAAGCGAAAGCGATGCGATGATACAAATGCAGCCTGAGCCATATTATGACTGAGCGACTAACGCAAATATGGCCGCTTCGCTCCCGTGCCCCGTTCGCGATTTGACCAAACCTTTAGTTTTTTTACGTAAGTCGTTTTGCTCTATATAAAGCATTTTACTGTCAACAAAGTCTGACATAATTTGTTGACACGACCATCATAAATTATTGTTCATTTTATTGTGCAATACCTGGCACAAATTCCCAGTGAATAAACTGGAGATTTATGTGAAGGATAATAATAATCAAGTACCTTTCCGATCTATGCAAGAAAAATTTTATAAGTGTACCAAATTGTAAGTTAGATCTATGTGAAAAAATAAATATATTCATTTTTATTTACTAAGTAGGAACTAACACAAAGATTACAGCCGACAGTGATCGTGGTGGTGGTGTGTGTGTGCATAGCTTTCGTCGCCAAAGATGTCAAGTAGAATTTTATAAATACTGATTTTACCAAAAATTTCGCATTAATTATCTATGTACAATTAATGTAACATCCCACTCAATTAATCATAGTTTACACAGGAAACTGTCCCAGCGATTACTGTATATCTTCGCTCCTTCAGTGGGTCGTCAGCTGTACAGCTAGTGTCCAATGACGCGCGTGGGCGCACCGTGATGCGTGTGCGCAGATTAAATTGCATTAACACAATATACTCACACATTAGCCGCTATCTGCGCGCGCTATTTTAAGAACAATGAATGTTGTGTTTTATTACTTTGTTACGACTCTGACAAATTGTGCATTGTGTTTGTTTTATGCACTTTTTTCTTTCCTTGATATTAAACTAAGAAAGGATTTATGAATAAAATTTAGCCATTTATTAATTTTGCAGGATTTCTTTAGGGTCGGTACACTTAAAAAACAATCAAACGGTCTCTTACCCCAAATGCATATACCGTCAAAGTAACAAGAAAAGGTATGTTAGGCTTTTTACTCATTTTTATGAGGAATTGTAAAAAAAAGCTAATTTTTCGCACAAAATCTAAACATTTCTAATTAATAGCCACATAGCGTAACATCAAATCACAAATTAAGCTTCCCACTTTAACGGGTTTTCTTGCGTGCAAAAATAACTATATAACTAAGCACCGTAGGACACAACCTAATTGCGAAAAAAAATCACAACATAAGCCGATTCTAAAAGGACGCGTATTAATTATTGTATGCACCGAGCCGACTCCGTTGCAACGGGTCTAAAATGCCGGCAAAAAAACCGGTTATAAAAATGGATCACTAATTAAGAAACATTTTGCACGGGCCGTGCATCGGGTTAGAGGCCTATGGCGGAGCGTCCTGTGGTAATAGACATAGACATATACACAGGACCCGGCGACTCAAAAAATGTCGCCAGTTTACTGGTGTCAAAAATGTTTATTTTGACACCAACAGCGTCAGTTAAAAGCCGACCGCAGTATTGTCTATTGGCCGCTGTCCACGCTACAGATGAATATAGGTACCTACCTGTTATTAATCCGCACCACGCCAGGTTCACTTATCACGTGATCGAAGAAACTACAGTTAGCCGTCTCGACGAACTAATATCAGACGGCCACCGCGCGCCGGCTGCTTTTCTCGCGTTAGCTCTTGATCTCTATTTCACGCGTTGCGTGCGCCCGATTGCGAAGCAACCTTTGTACGTAGAATGAGATAAAGTTACGCGATAGAAAGAGACCACCACTTTGCGTTTGCTGCATGTTGTTTGCGGAGGCGGAGCCAGACACTATTGCGAACTGAATTGCACTTTTTGTGTCAGCGCTAGAGTCACTATTTCTTTAAATCATCTTGCTGAGAGAGCCTTCTGTACGGTTAGGTACTATGTATTCCGTGTGCGCACGCGAGTTTCCGCAGGTACGATTTCCGTATGGCGGAAAATTTGACAAATGGCGCTTCTCCTTTCTTGTATGAAGAAGGCTGATGGGCTCATCCTTAGGTATATATCGCTGCCTGCGGTGAATTTTCATTTTTTCGCAGTTTTGAGTTATGAATTTTTAATGAGATCGCGAGAGAGATTATGAGTCAGAAAGTAATTTCCCGGTGAAGGAGGAATAAAAAGGATGCCCAGAACTGTTGTTCGGGTCTTGGTCGGGCCATGAAAAGCGTTGTGTCTGTACGAGAAACGGCAAAAATAAACGGTGGAAACAAAAAAACACCACCCGTCGAGGATGAGGCGGTGTTTTTTGTGTTTTTGTGTTTGTTTTGATGTAATTACGCGTGTTTTGTGGCCGCGTTTCCGTTGCTATCTGCTTGAGTGCAATCCACATTGCGTTTGCGGGTGCCGGGTCGTGTGTTTTGCCTGTTTCTATTTCTTCTGTTTCTATTTTGCTCGCGGAAGTGTGTAGGGTTTGAAAGTTAATATACCTCCGAAACTTTTGCGGTTATGATGTAAATCCTCTATAAGCTTGATCATGGCAATGTTTTCTACGCAACTAAGGAAAAAAAGGATCTTTAAAAATATATGCATAATATACTAACCATCAATCACGCAAAATTGTTAACGGGTTTATCCGGTTAATCGTAAAATATATTTTAAATAATATATTAATTTTTTTATGTCAGTAAGCACAAAATTTCTATGTTTTTGCAGATTTCGTTGTTATTAACATCGATATAAAATCTTTGGTTATTAATAGATAATTATTGTTGTCATAAACTAAGCTGTAACTTAATGTATTAATATTTTATGTTTCAATTATATGATTATAGGCTTACGTATAAGCAATTGTAATCATAGTACTGTCGGATTACACGCGATTTCATAGGCGAATCTTGTTAATTCAAAATTGGATTGAAGATATTTACATCGTTTCAAAACCTTTTGTACATGGCATAAAACCTCAAAATTAATTCTCCAAAATAATGCCTATTATAAAACGTTAATTGTTGTAATTTCTTTTAAAATAAAAAAAAATTACTTTGTTTTCTGAATGATAATAATAATTCACCTGAAATGTTTTGACGCTCCTACTGCAAACCAACAACCAATTTACATTCTCATTTTCTCGATAAAATGTAAATAATCTCTTATATGAAATTGGGTTCAACAAAATATAGCTACTATGTATATCTTCGCTCAGTCTTCTAGACCCTCCGGTAGTACGATTATCTGGGCTTAATTATTTCATATTAAATTGGACATAGCCGGATGAGGTCATGAGTGTAGGTCATGAGGTACTACATAATTGAATACATGAGGTTATTATGATTTCCTATAAAGTTATAGTGCTCGTATAATAAGCTTTGGGCTTTAAACTATTAAATTATGTAGCTATTTCGTTTTAAGACCTAGGTACTCATATAGTGGGAGTGAACATAAAATAATAATAATTTATTTGGAGGGTAAGTAAAGGTATTTACTATTTACTCACATGCTAAGTAATCCTTCCATGATATTTAGACTTAAATATACATGGATAAAATACAGACAAAGCTACCTTAGATCTTATAATAATTAATTAAAAATAAAAATAAAAATCTTGACTTTCACATAGGCGTAACTTACAGGCTGTTATTATGGAGTCAAAATTCTACTGCAAAGTTCGGAAAATAGGTTTGCACCGATAAGAACTGGCAAAAAAGTAGGTATACTACTGTTCTTACATAGTATAAAATGAATTAGCATTTCATTCTATCCCGGGGGGAAGACGGAAGTCTATACCGATATTTCTATCATTCCTAGAATCCTGGTCATTAATAAGAAACTAAAGAGTAGATGTTTTTCACGGTTACTTTAAACCTTTGCAAAGGTAAGACCAACAGATACTCAGTCCTGATTGGGGACTATTGTGCGCCCATGTACTTTATTGGATTTTTTATATCTAATGCGATACAAAATGCAAAACGTAAAACAAAACTGATCGGAACAAACAAGTAGGGAGATACCGCACAATGTCCAAAACAAACCATTTTGTTTTTTTTTTAATTTTTCCGAGACCACGTCGTTGGCCTGAGGACTGGACTGGACGCCGTGAAGAGTGGAGAGGTCACTCGAGATGAGTACATTAGTCTAACGAGCTAGTTGAGGGATGCAGTTGTCTTGTTAAAAAATTGTTGTCAACATGAAAAAGTTAAAAAAATACACGAAATGTATCGCATTGCGGTTCGGACATATTTATTGCTTTTTTTATGCGTTTTATCCTTTTTATCTGTGGGTAATTTCCACTTGTGCTAAGTTTCTAACATAAAACTGCTTTGAGATAAAAAAAAAATTATGTCCTCCATACCGATCTTGCCGAGATTATCCATCAGCGTAGGACATAAAACTTTTGCGTGGAAACATATTATTATCTGCGATGGCCTCTCTGGTGCCAAACATGGCACGCGCTCGGATTCAAGGAGGTCACAGGTTCGATTCTCGCCATGGGCCACATTAGAATTTAATAATTTCCAGTCTGTTGGGAGGCTTCGGCTGTAACTAATTATCAACCTACCAACAAAGATGCACCGCTAAGCGATTTAGCATTCCGGCTCGATGCTGTGTAGAAACTGTGTATTTCCTGACATGAAAATCCAATAGGTGTACTTAATTTTACTGGCCCGTCCCGGGGATCGAACTCACGACCTCGTGATCTGCAGTTGAACCCTGATTACCACTTGACCAACGATTCAGTTGAAGAGATAACAATATAGATACTGTCCGGCATGTTAACTTATATGGCAAAATTTAGGCGATTTTTAAGAACTAAAAATAACCAATAATTTCGATTACCTAAACCTAAACCCACCTATTTCACCTGTTAATAAATACGTACCTTTGAAGTTTTGAAAAGATACTAAATCCCTATATTACATCAAATAGTAAGCCAATAATCCTATTCACGGAATCCTCACCCGTATTAAGTCAGCCCGCGTTGCCGCTATGACGCCATACATACGAATTTGCTCCCTATACATTCTACAATAATACATTGGATGAAAGATCCCTTAAAACACCATCCAGATACGGTAAAACGCGAAAGGAGTCGTCAGTCTTTGAAAAGTAGTGGGCGTCCTCTTGGATGATTGCCCAGTGCCCAAAACCGCGATATTAAAATTCCTAACATTTAACACATAAATTTAACCGAGATCGCTACTTAGCGATAAGACCGCCTTTTGTACTAATTACTTTTTACTCCTTAGATATAGAATTAAAATTTTTAAAATTTATTAATTTTTATTTTAATTATTTTTAAGGAATTTTTTGTCAACATTCGACAAGTCTGCAGAGAATAAATAGGTTTTAAGTTATTTTTAATACTTACTCCTAATGGCAAAACAACGTTTGCCTGCCAAGTTAGTTTATGTATAATATTGTTTATTCACATAGATATTATACTACTATCAACAGAGTAGATATACCTAAATAGGAAATCTTCTACGAACGATTGTTGGTATAGATATCTTCTAATGTAGCCATAATAATATGACTTATTTATTCCATTTCTAATTTCTTTTGGAACGCTTATGGAACTTATGAAATGTATGTGAATGACACATCCGATCACAAAGTAAATCACAAGACTTCCGTATGAACAACTGTCACTCTCATATATATTTTTTAAATTCTGTACTTAAAGGTACCATAAGCAAACTAAGGGATGGGATAGGTAAGTCATACTCAGTGGCGGTTTTTCCATACAAGCCCAAAATCCTGGCTTGCCCTATCAAAATGTCCTCATAGTAGTAATACAACTTTTAGACATTTTTTCATTTGTTAGCAGTCAGAAGTATTTTTTTATTCTATCAAGCAATAACAATAAAAAATGATATTTTAAAATTACGCGCTTTTGGGTTCAGTGACCTAACCGAGCGCAAGCGAATATCTGTCAGCGTGGCCGTCGTCCATTTTGGCAACTAGACCAATGAGGAAGACTTAAGACTATGACGTATTACGTTTCATATCTCGCTCGCACACACTGGCTTGAGTTTGGCTTTATATTCTCTTTCTAATTTGTTCGAATGGGCAATCCTGGAAGGCCCATGAAGTTCGTACAAGTGAAGTAATAAACGCTTTTGCGCAGGCGCGAAATGCAATGAAATTGAATAGGAATTTAGAAAGCGAACTTCAGTTCTTATTAGTTTGTGTTTACCTGTGATTTTGAAAAGTGTATGACGAGTTAATTTCGTGTTAATTATTGCCGTAAAATTTTAAATTCACTTAAAATGAGTTTAGGATTAGTCGAAAAAGTTACTTGTGACAAAAATAGGTGCGCCGTGCGTGCAAGTATTAATTGGCGAAGGTAAGTTAGCGCAGTTAATTGTTACAATCCCAGCTACCAGTTGTTCCGCAGAACGTGCATTCTCCTCTCTGAAACGCATTCATACTTATTTGCGAAATACACAAGGACAAGAGCGGCTTTCAGATCTATCCATGATTGCTATAGAAAAACCTTTGTTCGGATGTAATACAATCATTTTTAAAAAAAGATTTTAAAAATTTATTTTAAGTTTTATTTAAAAATTTTAAAAGGTTCGATTTGCAATATAAATAATTTGTTTATATTTGTTTGTTACTATCAGCACTTCTCAGTATCACATTTATTCGCTCAAACGTAATAAAACGGCTTTTTTCAAAGCCACATATATTTCCAATTGATTTCTGAACGTCATTGCGGTTACAATGAAGATTGACGTGAAAGAAGACTATGAATTAAAAAATGTTTTGAAATCCTTAAAAAAGATATCTGGCTTGCCCTAGTCCTAACCTCCAAAACCGCCACTGGTCATACTCATATGGCTACAGCTACCGATCTGTTTGCTAGCTCGTATCACATCGTTCCTGTATTTAAATGATGTCATTTCAGAATTAGCGTGCTATACGGATCTAAGTTGATCGAACTGCTCCAGGGAGCCCGGGGAACGTCCCGAATCTCACGTATTTGATCGTTCGCCTCCCGCTCTACCTGTTCTATAGTTAGTGATACATGTGACAGAGGATATCCTAAGAGATGATAATATTATGTTTTACAAATAACTTGAATATAATATTAATTTGAATTGATTGCATGTCCTGTATACATGCAAGTAAAAGGTGTGTGGCAGAAAATACGAGACATTCAAATCAGTACCATCAATTTTTTATTTCATAATAGGTATAGATATACAAAATTACAAAAAAGATAAAATATGTTGAAGTAACTCATCAGAATTAAGGAAATGCGCAAAAAAATACCTAGTAGCCGACAGAGATCGGTAGGGACAGAAAAAGTAGTGATAATGCGTATTTAATATAGCTTGGAGAACCGAATGATGCCCTGGAGTACGAAAGGAATTGGTATTCTATCTATCAGTAAGACAGACAAAAATCAAAAAGGGAGTCGTTAACGTTAATATAAAGGTTTATTTAAATCTATGAGGCAAAACAGGAGGTTCCTGCTCATAATTTTATGCTTGTATTGTAGCGCCAAAATGTTGCAGTGAGTGAAAATTTTGCTTGACTGATATTTTGGGAAATTGATGAAGAAGAAAGAGACATGGTAGTGGGCCAAATTGCCACCATATTGTTGAAGAAAAAGACAGCTAGCAGTGGAAAGTATGCATTATAAGCTAGCAATTGGAAATGCTATATCTGTCTATCTACAGAGTGATGCCATCCGTAACAAATGAAGGTAAGGAAGGGGTTGTAACAGCTCTGTGTGTATACAGTGATCAGAACACAATGTGTACAAATCAAATAGGTGTATCAGGCAATCAACAATTTGAAGATATTTGCGCCGGGGCTCCGGCCGATCTTACGTCCGTCTGCGACGAGTCATCTGAGGCATTTTCTTGCTATTATATTGCTAAGACGCCTTGCACACACCGGCGATGTTTTGTAATGTGAGCCAGCAGTTGGAATTGCTTTATCTAACTAAGAAGTGATGCCATCCGCAATAAAGAAAGAGGTAGTAACAGCTCTGTGCGTATACAGTGATCAGATCACAATGTGTACAAATCAAATAGGTGTATCAGGCAATCAACAATTTGAAGATATTTGCGCCGGGGCTCAGGCCGGTCATACGTCCGTCTGCGACGAGTCATCTTAGGCATTTTCTTGCTATTATATTGCTAAGACGCCTTTCATACACCGGCGATGTTTGTCCACAGATTCTGAGCAGTCTTGAAATATGCATTGGACGCATTCGTATAGCAGAAGTTACGTTTTTCTATGGGTAACATCTTTTCTTTTGGTCACTGGATATTTTTCTTGGGAGTGACCTGAATTACCAGTGCTTCTGTGACACCAATTTTGTCCTAATAGAATCACTGCTTTGTTGCGTACGAAAAAAAAATAAGAGCGACGACCTCCCTGGCGCAGAGGAGTCGAGTTCGATTCCCGCCACGGGCCACTTTCGAATTTTATAATTTCTAAATTGGCTCAGGTTTAGTCTGGTGGAAGACTTCGGCCGCGGCTAGTTACCAGCCTACCAGCAAAGACGTACCGCCAAATAATTTAGCGTTCCGGTACGATATTGTGTAGAAGCCGATGGAGTGACCTTACTTATCCCTTCCAAGTTAGTACGTTAACATCTTCGGCTGCATCATCACTTACCATCAGGTTAGATCGCAGTCAAGTACTAACTTGTATAGTGTAAACATAAACAAATCAGAAAATTGCCTTGATTTTAGCATAGAAAATATTTACAGAAAATCCAAAGATTTAGTCTAAATTACTCTTGTGTCGCATTAATTTCACTAATACCAAGTAACGGTGCCTAAACAATTTATATCTCAGTCTGCAAACACATTTAAGTCACATTAGTCCTCGGGCGAGAACATATCAATATTGTAGGAAATTGAATCGCCAAAGTATTAAATTTCACCGAGCTGGAAATATAATGGAGGCGGCAGACGTGTGTATAACATAACCAGTGTGGTTACTGGTTATGTTATACTATAATAATTATAGTAATTATGATCAATTTATATAATGCAAAAGTTTGTTTGTTTCGCTCCATTCGAAATATTATGTGCCTTTGAAGTTGGTTTGAGAAACCGTAGTTTCCCAAGAGATGGCTCCGCAGTCTGCCTATGACTGGTAAACAATGTGTATCGAAATTATCGTGTCAGCGGTAGTTGCTCCCATAGCTCAATTGGTAGAGTGGCCACTAGCGAAAGGTGCAGGTTGCGGGTTCAAGTCCTGTTGGCAGCGATAATTTTGATACACTTATAATTAATAATTATACCTAGTGTGTGAAGCACTATAACAAAAAAGTAAATTGTTTCTTACTCAAAGAATCACTTTAAGAACATATTATTGAGTTAATAAAACCAATCAAACCATAAGCTCTAGGCATAATATAACATATTGCAATGCGATACGCATGAAAATTGAATGAAATAAAAAAAAAAATATAAGAATGTGCGGAAGTCACGTGACCAATTTAGCGATCACTTTCATACATTTTTTTAATTATTGAATTGCCATCTTTTTGCCGCATCGCAATTTGTCTTATGGGTGGAGCTGCGCAGGTGGATATACTCTCCAAAGTTTCGTAACTTCTCAACCAAACAAGTAACGAGTTCGCACATCGTACCGAGATACTAATTCGGATATGGAACCGCTATGCAGGATATGAGTCGACTTATCGCGATACAACTTTTTATCTCATCGATACATTCTCTACGCATCCCCTATGCAAATGTTATGTTTACTTTCTAACACTTCCGTACAAAAGTTTAAAAAAAAAGACATGACACTCTGGAGTGCCGACAGAAGTAACTTGAACAATTTAGTTACAAAAAACAATTAGTGAGGTGTCGGGTGAGGGTTTCGGTAATAGTCCAATAGTTTTGTCCCACATAAAAATGTACAACGCGCCTAAAGAAGATTTCACGAAATCGAAATCTTCAAAAGGATCAATTTACTTTCAGTGTACACTCTGCTCACGTCTTTGTCTGTCCAATAATGATCTTAATATATCTCAAAACTCAATAAAGTGTTGTTAAAACTGATACCCGTACCGGCTTACAAATGGGACACATACAAATAGGCTACCAAGCATCGCTCGTCCCCCTAGGAAATGCCATCCTCTGGAGATGTTGGATTCACAATTTCGCATTGTGAAGTGTGTGTGCAGGCATTGATAAACTTAAGAGCTTGGCTTTCTTGCTTGAGTAATCGGGAGGGCTTGGTTTGTTATTGCATATTGGACCATACAGATACCGATTCGTTTCTGGTCCGGATTGCGGCAAAATAATAAAATCTTTCTTGCTAAAGCTGTGATAGTCTAAAGTGCTGCGGTCTCAAAGTCAAATCGTCTAAGATTCCACCCTCAGGCATGCAACGTATGATATGATATAGTATTAACTTTCACTCTTAATAAAATCTATTCTATCCTACGTTGTAATATATCCCTCTTCCATTTTATCCTGATAATATATTGATTACACGCCTCTGGTGTTTTATGAAAAACAAATAACACGTAACATTCAGATGAGAAATGGGAAAAAGAAATATGAAACTGTCTTTTGATTGAATTACCTTAGCATAAAATACATAGGTATCCTTAGGACATCATGAGATAGAGCAAGATCAAAATGTTTCTTTACTGACAAGTTTAGTAATGGATTCTTGTAATTTTTGTACATCGTGGTTAATTTTTGATTTGCCGAAACATACGTCTTGGCGACTTCTTAACGTGAAAAATAACTTTTTTTTAATAGATAACACGTATCCACTATCCAGTAGTGGGCAGTAAACGAGTTTGAGCTTACATGTCTGCCTAAGGACTAAATATCCGAGGACGTACGATGGATGTATCAAAATAATCGTCTCTGTTGTTATGTACTCATTGCTCAATTAATAGAGTCTACCTGAATAGTTAAAAGTTAGTGTCTTAAAATTTAGTTTCGGTGAGATTTTAAAGACGTCAAAACGTAGTAAAATCTCGGCGTGCGTCCTCAAATGTAGAGCACCCCTTAGGTCCCCTATTTCGCTATTTGGGTACGCTAAGAATTTCCATTTTCCCCGTGTGTTATGTAAATGTATGGTAATGCTCCACTTCGTAACTCATGACCTCTGCGAAACTATCTGCGGGCGTCCCTTAACTTCTGTTTTCGTTCCCAATGCAATGGGGCCTCAAATTAATATGTTCCGCTTATATTACCGGCGGATCATATTTATTTAATATCCTATGTGATTGTTTCTAACACAAATAAGAGGATGTAGTTGAGCTAGAGCATATAATAATCGATGGCTTAACAAGTCAGCACGTCTGCATCCGTAGTCATGTTGTGCAAAAGTATAGAATGACATGTAGCAGGACTGATTAATAGATTCGTATCTATTTCGTAGAGCTCTACGATTTCGCATTGTGAAGTCAACATCTCCTGAGGATGTCCCGGTGTCGGGACGAAACGTGCGTCGAAGAAAGTGATAGAAAATTGTGTGTGGTGTTTCATGTGGATGGTGTTCCTGCATATTGAAGCATACAGAATCCTTTCAAGTAGCGGATAATAGCAAAACAAATTAATCAGTCCTGCTAATTATGGATTTCCGCAAAATAACGCATGCTTCTATTCAATAGAATGACATGTGTCATGGATAAGGCATGTGATCAATCTGTCCACTCGGGGCACTAAGTATATAATTCCAGTACACTCTTTAGTTCTCGATTCGATACCAAACGCAGGCATAGAATAGCAAAAGATAGAGATTTCTAAGGTTTAGAATTTTGGGTAGACGTTTATTTTTATTATGTACTGAACGAGAAAAGTTACGTACTTTTTCTCAATATCTACATTTTTGTGAATTTTTCGTATGTAAACAAATTGTTTACCTCACGTAAAATGAAAGTTTTCGAATAGCAATTTATTAGAGCGCGGGTGCAAAGTTTATTCGCTAATTGGATCGAAATCGCAGCTTATGCCTCGCTAACTGACCACATAGACACTCGAGCGAATAACCAGGGTCCCGTTTCAAGAAGGAGTCGATTTACGTTGTGCCAGAATTACTGTACCATCTGGTCAATAAGAAATACAACAGTTTTCAGGACTTTATTCAGGAAGAGGAGGAGCAGATTGAGTATAAATGGTGGAGAAGTTCGTTCAAACGTTACATTTTCTGTTTTGTTTTATGGCCCAATATTTACAGCAGTATATTTGCTGAGACGGCTTTTATAGTATCTCAGCTAATTACACTTTTCTACTCTTATGATTGATATTTATTGTTTACCTAATCGTTAAATTTTATCCTTTTTACTTTTCTGGATTTACATAAACTGTATACTGTAAATGAATAGTTTATGAAAAGTTTATGAAAATTTTAGTAATAAGAAAAGTTTTCCCACGGTTAGCTTTCCAAACGTTTTTATGTTGCTAACTGGTCTCATAAAAGAAAGATAACATGCTTGCCGAATTGAACTGCCTTCTTTTTAAAGTCTTCATTATTATGTGTTGCTCTTTGCTTATACCTCTCTAACTGACCACATAGACGCTCGAGCATGCAAACTCCAATCGGATCCGGCCAATATTTGCGGACTTATCCCGGGATCGCGCCGTGTGTGCTGGTGTTGTTGAGGATTAAACCCGATCACGTGATCTGTTGAGAACGGTGCCTGCGTGTGTACTACACGTATTGTTTGCGATCGGTGTAAAGCACAGGCGGAAATTGATTAATCGCGGAAGAAAATCTCATGATTAATTTGTGTACTATGAGGTCACAGTATGAGGTCGGTACAAACATCTCGAAGGCATGTCCTGTAGTGCTATTCTACAAAATCTCTATCTCTGAAATGGCATGCAAAATTGTACTCTATTACAACTGACGAATTCATATAAGTATGCATAGATGTACGCTCGTCGCTGCTTTAAGTATTATTGCAGAATATAGGCTGTACATAATATATATATGTAACGTACATATGCCTTTGTACTATACGAGTATATGTATTGTTTTTAAATACGGTTACTGTTGTAATCATGATTTTAAATGAAAAAACTGTTGTATTTCCATAAAAAAACGTAGACTTACATAATGATATTTAAAAACTGTTAATACGGGAAAAATTAACTATTTTGACATAATACGCTTGGCTTGCAATTGCATGATGGGCTATACTGATTTTATTTTCAAGTAGCGGATTCAATTATAATAATTTAATCTTTCTTGGTAATTATGGTCTTCCGCAAAGTAATGCGTATTTCTATTTAAGCTGTTATAACTAAAGAAGAACTAAAATTATAAGGTCGCTAGTTCTTGTGGCTTGGAGCACGAACCAATCGCGTAAGTACGAGTAGGTATAGCTGTACCCTCGTTAAGATTAATCTCGGTCGGGTTGTGTGACATCTGCATTCGACAATTATGTCCATGTGAAACCGGAGGGACACATTATAATATGGAATTATGGAGGTTTAACTCACCTACAGGTTTGTGCGATTTTAGTTTAATAGAACCCCTAGACCTTTAGCTCGTATAATTAAGAGAATATATTGACTTTATTTATGTCTTCTTTTCTTAAGCAGTGATAGCTCAGTGGTTCTGACCTCTGCCTCTCATAAGGAGGTCGCGGGTTCGAATCCTGGGCACGCACCTCTGACTTTTCTAAGTTATGTGCGGTTTAGGAAACTAAATATCACTTGCTTAGCAGTGAACAACGTGAGGAAACCTGCATGCCTGAGAGTTCACAAAAATGTTCTCGATGGTGTGTGAAGCCCGCCAACCCTCATTTGGCCAGCGTGGTGGGCTATGGCCAAACCCCACTCAGTCTGAGAGGAGACCCGTGCCCAGCAGTGGGACGTAAAAAAGGGTTGAGAGAGAGAGATGTCTTCCTTATTCTCCCGGATACCTTGGTAGGGACAACCTTATTCTCCCGGATACCTCGGTAGGGACAACCTTATTCTCCCGGATACCTTGGTAGGGACAACCTTATTCTCCCGGATACCTTGGTAGGGACAACCTTATTCTCCCGGATACCTTGGTAGGGACCGGGTCTTTGGACGGGACATGCAGCGTTGCGGAAGAATATAACAGAAAAACTTTTTTTGATTTTGGAGGAACTTTTGGGAGAACATTCTATCGAGAAAACTTGATCCAATTGTGTTTCTACTTCACAGCGATTTTAGATTATAAACCAAAATTACATGACGTTTCAAATTAAAGGTAACCTTTATAGTTTTTAAACTCCAGGTCTCTAAAAATCCATACAGAATGGTCTATATGCAGGAGCACTGCCCACATGAAAAACCACATACAACACTTTTTCGACGCACGTTTCATCCTGACTCCGGGACATCCTCAGGATATTTTGAGATCACAATACGAAATCGTAGAGCAAAAAAACGCCTGCTTCCATTCCATATTTCTAAATTCGATAAAAGTTTCTTCATTATCATCACCCTTTTTTTAAAGTCAACGCGAGCAAACGAGCGGGCGGGTCACATGGTATAAGCGATCACCGCCGCCCATGGACATTTGCATCCCCAGAGGAACTGCGTTGCCGGCTCTTTAGTTTATCCGCCCTTAAATAAGCACATGTTATCGTTTCGAGGGAACACGGTTATCCAGCCGGTAATGATACTGCTATGTTTTGTAGTAACAAGTAAACCTCTTGAGTATAGCCTCGAAATAAGTTATTACGATTATCATATCGGCTGTACCCTTACATCAGAGTGCAATAAGTATGTGTGAGTAAGATATATAGATAACAGTACTCTAACAAAACACGCATTATCTACCTAGTATCTTACTTATTGGTCCGCTAACATCAAAGCGATCTCAAAGGATAACCGACGTCCCCATACAAGCCGCATTCCTGCCTGCCTGGTGCCTGGAGCCCGGTGCCTGGTGCCCACACTTATCTGCTCGTAAATAGCTCCGTATCACGCCGCTACCGGCTGCACATTATAATATCTTACACATAAACAATAGAATGGGTAAGCCGACGACACATCGGTGGTCGCACTGCTGGCGGGAGCGTTTAAGCTATGAAAAAGAAACACCATTGAATTTGCGATACCGTTATGTAACTGACACTACACGTTGTTACTGTAACTAACTCCTAATGAAATTGTTCAAGTTTTCACTTCTGCCGTCACTTCCGGAGTGTTTTTTATACAGTACAAAGTTATTATGCAGCCAAAGATGTTATCATATTACTTTGGAAGGAGTAAATAAGGAGTAAGTAGTAAGTAAACTACAAACGGTTTCTATACAGTGTCGCTACGAAACGCTACATCACTTGGCGTATATCTTTGCTGGTAGGCTGGTTACTAGCCATAGCCAAAGTTTTCCATCAGACCTTACGGTATTCTGGTTATTACTCAGTCTTACCCTGAGGATTTTTTAAATATCCTTCATCATCCCTTGTCTATATTATCAAGGGAACCTCTGCAAAAAACTACAGCTTTTTAGTTCTTATGCTGTTTGATCTTGAGTCGAAGAAGAGTGGAAGAAAGGGCTAACTGCCTAATGAGTCGCTTACAAACGCCAAATTATTTCGTATTTTATAAGATCGCCTGCAATGGGACCATGCATTTATTCTAAGAAGCCCAATTAATCAGTAGACGGGCTAATGAGCGAATATTTCATTGTCCAGCTCCTTCTGCGATAGAAGGGTAAGGGCTGTCGAGAAGTGATAGTTGCTTTGTCTATACAAATTGTTATTTTAATTATTTGTAGTTATATTGCGTGAAGGATTGAAGTTATACCAAATTAAGTAAGAAAGTACGTACCTTAATACCTACGTTTGTTTGCTTACTTCTGCATTAGATATAAGTGTAAAGTTCATGCGGTGCGATTTTTTATTTTAAGCAACATCTCAATGTGAGACGTGGTACAACCAGTTTATCTTGAAATATCCGTAAATAAATAATATACCTACCTCTCTAAAATTTTCATCCCTAATTTTTTTTCAGAGTTGAACCCCAAAACGAGAAGTAGTTCAATACATTATTTTTTCTTCATCAGGATTAATTGACAGAACATCACCATCAGGGGATATCACCATCTCTTAAAGCAGTAATGCTGCAGTACTGTTTTAATATTTTCATACAAACATAGTATGAAAATGGTAAACGTTTTCGAAATTAGTTTCATTAGGAAAATGTATCTTGTTATATCAGCTAAATAGACGCGAATAAATGTTATGACGCCCTAAAATCCGATCCCAAACATTCACAGCACACATCTTAAACCCGCAATATCTCAACTAATATTAAAGGACAGAAACTATTTAAATAAGCCCGCATTCGCCCCGCCGGGTGCGGACTCCCGAGCATTAATAATTCCCTCAGACACACACGACAATCGCACTCATATTGTATTATTATATTATCGAAGTCTGTGGTGGACAACCCTGCGTCTTGAGACGTTTTGTAGTACAGGAGCCGACACGTGACAAAGCAACGGGGATTTTGTTCGGATTGTATCGATAAACGCGTGATATGGAAATGGAAATGGTTTCATTTGAAATGGAGCTTTGTGGACTTTAATGTTAAAATATATAAATGCGTTATGTTTGTGTGAATAAACTACTTTTATATAAGTAAAACGTGAGAGATAACTTTTTGGTACCCATTTTTAGCAAACTCATTGTGAGATATATAGGATTGTGAGATACACTTACAGTTTTTTCTTATAAAAAATGAAAATGAGATGAGCAAGGCGTTCTCTGACACGCATCCACATGTCAGATGTGGTGCGTCACATAGTTTTGAATTGCGATATCATACGATAAACTACAGTATTATTCGCAAATCATCCTGAGGCATCCGTTTGAGGCCTTATTTTGCCCAGTAATCACGTCGTATTTGCAGTATTTGAAAAAAGAGTGAAGTAATAGTAGTTTATGAAACGGATGCATAATGGGGGGTATTAAAACATGAGTGTGAGTTTAAAAAACGAGCCGCAGGCGAGTTTTTTAATAGTATCACACGAGTGTTTTAATACCTAATTATGTAGAGTTTCATACACTACTTTATCTACGCTCAAATTATCATAAATCCAAACCATAAAATCTTGCTAACGTTTGTCGAAAATCCTTCACTTTGTTGGTAAAAGATTGTGGGTCATTTTTGTTGCAATTACTAAAATGTCAGGTGGAGTTAAATTTTCTTTAGTAGGTTTCACTGCTAGACATTTTTCCGCGCTAAGTTTTGACTTAGTAACAAAAATAACACATTGAAATGTTAAAAGTTAGGTATGGCGCCAAAATTCAGTTGCAAACTGCGTATAGTCTGTTAAAAAAGTCATGAAACAAAAAAGAGTAGAAAAATATTTATACAAGTCAGATAAAGTATATTTTTAGTGGATAATTAAATAATCAAAAATTATACATAATTCTTTTCAATATTCTATATTTTTAATCAGTCATATAAGGCAGGGAAAAATTATTGTTTCTGTGAAATAATTGTTGTCTATGGTCGATCATGGCGCATCCCATGACTACCAACTAAATATTGTCTGTGGACTCCATATATAAAAAACAAAATTTAGGATTCTCTCTTTTGGCTATGACGACTATAACAGAGAATAGAAGTTATTCCCTGGTCTGTGATGACGACACATAAAAATACAGGAACCCAGAGCCGAGTATCGTAATGGAAATTATTCAATTATCTAGAGATATTTCCATAGTACAGTGATGTTATAATGAATAACTTTTTAATAATTATAGAAGTCTGTGAATAAAGTAGGTCAATAATGTGACACATTTTGATTTCATAATTCGAACTTTAAGCAATGAGCGTAGATAATAGTAGTTTATGAAACGGATGCATAATGGGGGGTATTAAAACATGAGTGTGAGTTTAAAAAACGAGCCGCAGGCGAGTTTTTTAATAGTATCACACGAGTGTTTTAATACCTAAGTATGTAGAGTTTCATACACTACTTTATCTACGCTCAAATTATCATAAATCCAAACCATAAAATCTTGCTAACGTTTGTCGTAAATCCTTCACTTTTTTGGTAAAAGATTGTGGGTCATTTTAGTTGCAATTACTAAAATGTCAGGTGGAGTTAAATTTTCTTTTGTAGGTTTCACTGCTAGACATTTTCCCGCGCTACGTTTTGACTAAGTAACAAAAATAACACATTGAAATGTTAAAAGTTAGGTATGGCGCCAAAATTCAGTTGTAAACTGCGTATAGTCTGTTAAAAAAGTCATGAAACAAAAAAGAGTAGAAAAATATTTATACAAGTCAGATAAAGTATATTTTTAGTGGATAATTAAATAATCAAAAATTATGCATAATTTTTTTCAATATTCTGTATGAACACACTTTTTAATCAGTCATATAAGACAGTGAAAAATTATTGTTTCCGTGAATTAATTGTTGTCTATGGTCGATCATGGCCCATCCAACTAAATGTTGTCTGTGGATTCCATATATAAAAAAACAAAATTGAGGATTGGCTCTACACTCTCTTTTGGCTATGACGACCACAGAGAAAAGAAAGTTATTCCCTGGTCTGTGATGACGACACATAAAAATACAGGAACCCAGAGCCGAGTATCGTAATGGAAATTATTCAACTATCTAGAGATATTTCCATAGTACATAAATGTTATAATGAATAACTTTTTAAAAATTATAGAAGTCTGTGAATAAAGTAGGTCAATATGTGACACATTTTGATTTCATAATTCGAACTTTAAGCAATGAGCGTAGATAAAATAATATAAATCACACTTAGGTACGTTATGAAGGATAGATCTCTGTGTGTGTGTGTGTGTGTGTGTGTGTGTGTGTATGTGTGTGTGTGTATGTGTGTTCATTACTTCTTCTAAAACTTGTAATAGAGATACCTAGTTTTGCCTCCTTTAGACTTTTTTTACTTCAAATTATTGAATTGCAGGAATGGCAGGTGAAATTAGCTACTAATAGCAGCAATTAGCAGGTGTAATAACTACTAATCGATAATTAGCTACTAATACGCTACTCGAAAAGATTGTGTATGGTCCAGTATGCAGAAACGAGGAAAAGAAAGATGTTGACTTCACAATGCAAAATCATAGAGCGGACTCTACGATTTCGCATTGTGAAGTCAACGTCTGAGGATGTCCCGATGTCCGGACAAAACGTGCATCGAAGAAAGTGTTGGAAGAATTGTGTGTGGTGTTTCATGTGGCCGATGCTCCTGCCGTGCTTTTCTGCAAAACAGCGACGAGCGTACATCTCTGCATCTATGAATTTGTCAATTGTAATAGAATACAATTTTGCATGCCATATTCGGGTTGACAGCTGTCTGGCAGCTATTTCATTTTGTAGAATAGCACAGCTGCATATTGGACCATATAGATTATTTTCAGGTAGCGGATTACTTAAAAAATAATCAGCCCTACTTGAAATTATCAAGAAATAATTTCATGACGTTTGTCTCTCAGAGTAAAAGGGTTGCCTTAATCGCAACATATTGTGAGGAGAGACATTTGAACGACGCCGCCACGTCTGACTCGGGGCCGGTCACACATTCGCTAACTAACGCGAACAACATGCGGCGCTCGCAATGCTCTTCACGAACGTTTGAATAGTCCGAATTACACGACTGAACACATTTGATACTTAGAAGCTAAATACCTAGATTTTGTTGTCGAAAATACATTTGATACAGAAGGTAAACAGCCAGATTCCGTTTTTTGCCGAAAATTAGTGCTGTCCTATTCAAAATGCTCCCAATAGAAAAGGACAACACTATTTTTAAGGCGTTCAAAAAAATTTTTGAGATTTTGCGTATTAGACATTCCATCTCACTTGATGGTAAGAGGCGATGCTTCCAAAGATGTTATAGCCACAGCCGAAACCTGAGCTAATTAAGAAATTAAAAAATTCAAAAGTGACCTACACCGGGAATCGAAGCAAAGACCACACGCTCAATTCTCCAGCGCACGTGATCTACGCTAGATAGGTCGTCAAAGTCATGCCGATTAAATTGGACTTACTTACTGACTCGACTATCAGTTATTTGAAAATCTCATGGTTTCCCTTAACTATAATAATTGTTTTAAGTCTGAAATTTCAATACGGGCTATGTTTTTCAAAACGATTCTCAGAATTCAACCTTATCAATAATAATTTTTTATGCCTGAAGTTATAATCCAAAGAAATTTCAAGTATCAAGTGGCATAGAGGGCAATACAATAATGACCGCAAGTTGGCTTACATCTACATATTGATAGGGCATTTCTTGCATCCCTGTCTGAGATATGTGCTTCCCTACCCCCCTGTCCGAGCCTGTGTTATCCCTATAAGGGTGGCTTCAGAGACGAATCTAGAAAGGTCAAAACATGGAGTTCACATTGTTCTGAAGCTGATGAGATTACTGGACACAATGAGACTTAAGATGATGTCTTAGGACGAAGAATCCGTAGCCACCAGAACTTAGATATTCTATTTCTACGGTGGCTTTTGGTACGCTTATGGAATGAAATTCAATTTTTTTAACTGTTCTATAGGCAAGCGTTTGACTGTAATCACACCTGATGGAAAGTGATCATACAGTCTGAGATGGAACGTGCGCCCACGTTGTAAATGGCGGGAAAGACCTGGGAGGGTATTCCAGGCCTTTGTGTATCAGGAACGAGAAATTAAGCCGCTTCGTACGCGTCTTTGGTACGTCGACCATGTATGGGTAAACTTTTCGATGCCTTGCCGACGAATTTATTAGGATGACAGCTATCATGACAAAGCAAACACACAATAAAATAATAATATGATCTATCGCGCAACTGGTCAATCTCTGTAGAGATTAAACACCGTGGCCCAATTCATTCTGGGGGCCATTATTATTAATTTCAATCGAGAAACTAGCTCAGAGCACCAAAAAGGTCGTCAGGAAACCTAGTAATGCTTTATCACATACACACATAACAAACTTTCCCACTCGAAGTATCCTCAATACTGGCGGAGTAGGCGTTGCGTGGGCTCGGGAAACTTTCTTGCTTATTACTATCCTACGTGGCTGTGGGGAACCAGCGATAGCCAGGCTAGTATGACCTCTAAAGGTACACTTTCAGTAAGAAGTCTATTTGGGAATAATACTGACACAATGTGGATACTGACGTCCAAAAATAGTACTATTCCTCTCTCAAAGATCCCTGTGGAAAAGGATAATTTGAGATACAGGACCACTTTTCCCAAGGCAAGCCAACGTGATTCGCCCCCCTTCTTGTGTAACTCGCGACAGGTTTGGGACATGCATAAAACTCGCGATCGTTGCTGTCAATGTCAAACTGCACTGTTGTTTCATAATAAAAATTCACGTTTGACAGCAACGATTGCGAGATCAACCTATCGCAAACCTGTCGCTAGATACGTCATAAGTAAGTGACATATATAAGGACCCTTCGCTAATAATAGCTATCTATTAAGCTATATCTAGTACTTATTTTATAAGATGTGTTGTCTGGCTACTGTGTTGCTCTATTGTTTTGTCTGTCTAGTGAAACCCCAGCTTAATTCCTGCAAGTTTCAGTCCAATATTGATATGCCAAATCCAATAACAATAGCTCTAAAATTCTGGTCACGCATGTTAGCATTGCATCCAATATAGTGTTTGCAGCGCTAATGCACACGTGGACATTATGTGGTTCTAGAATCTTACGATTAGCTTTCTGGCTATTATACGCACCTACGCTTCAGCTGTAAAGATGACGTTCATAGCCGTATTATATTATGGTTAGGAAGAGGTCATAGGATTTATTGTTATAGCTAACAATGCACGTTGGTTGTACTTGTAGTCGATATAATTATGTGTTGTTGACCAAATTGTTATCCCTTAGTTCTTAATACTATGTAGATTCTTGAGTTCGAAAACTTTGTAATAGGTACTTTAGAATCGTGTCAAAGTATGTTATGGTTGGTCAGATTTACAGGTTTTATGTGTTGCTTTCTATAATAATTATTTTAATAATTAATAAGTAGGTAATTGGTGTGTTGCTAATCAAACTTCTCATTAACATTTTCATTTAAAAAAAAAAATTGTCGACTTTTTCTTAAATTATATTGTAGTGTCTTCACAAGTTTCGTTTTCTTATGCAAAACATGAAAGACTGTGCATAGTGGCGCGCGCTCGGATTCGAAGTCGCGAGTTCAATTCCCGCCACGGTCCATTTTAGGATTTCTAATTTGGCTCAGATCTTGTCTGATGGAAGGCTTCGTGGCTAGTTAGCACCCTACTAGCAAAGGCACTGCGCTAAACGATTTTCGACGCGATGCTGTGTATAAAAATCACTATGTATATTCAAAGCTACTGAAAAATCACCAGCACCACGATTTAGCCAGCGACTCTCCACATTTTTTTTAGTACCGTCCGACCTGGTAGTAGTGGTTTAACTTGTATTGCGTTTTCTGGTGCCAATCCATCAAGATCTTACCTTTGTGGATAATGGATATGCTTTATAAAGCGGAAAACAAGGCAGGAGTAAAACAAGCAAGCATTGCAATAAACTGCGAGTATAAGCGATAAGACACCCAACAATATCATCACTTACATTAAAAATAATTTTATATGAAAACCAGTCCTAAGGTAGCCCGCTGTAAACCAAAGTTAAGTTCAAACTTTATAATACCCCAGTTTATCCACATCCAACCATGAATTATTAACCAAACTTACATTAAGATGTAAGTAAGGGACAGAAAGTAACATCGCTTCGCAATTACAGACTGACAAATGTCCGGGTATTAAGCACATGTGCGACCAAGTTCTAGACTCGGGCCTCGGGGGGGCGATGGGGACACATGAGACCAATTTGGGAGGTCCCCTGTCCCCGATCCGTCCGTTTTCAATATGGTCAGGTTGATTTATGATTGTAAAGGACTAGTATGTCTATAGTAACGTATTCATCTTAGTCATCTTGTAATGTATTCTTAGATAGTTAATTGTAATATTCAACGGTTTCTACAAACTGTTTTATATTGTGGATTTTGCCGGTGTTCCTGCTTACATTTCCAACTTTTATTTTACGTTATCTATATCTATTGATTGCTATAGCAATATTTTTTTTTTCAAAATCTAAAAAAAATGTGAATTTTTTCTGCCTTGGTATAATTAAAGTCAGGGTGTTAGTTATCTGCGTTCGAAATTTCAGCCAATTGGTTTAGCAGTTGCGGCGTGATTGAGTAAATGTAGCGACACACCTGTCAAAAGTACGGTACCGAAAGTTCCGTTCAATGCGCTCGCAATGATTTCTAAGTTACCTATGACACGTGTTCTACAGTCTACTGGATTTCTGATGCGTTTGGCGTAATTATTCGATTACTTCTTAACGTTTGGATTACGTCACATCACGCAACTCGACGCGACTGAAAGTTGGGCGTTTTGCCGAACTTTCGACGTCTTCGGTCGGTTTGTCGCTAGCCTAACAAACATTCAAAAATAGAAATTCAATACTTTCAAAATTAAAAAAAAATACAATATATAAATCGTATTTTTTACAAAAAAAAAATAGAAATACGAATCAAATGTACCGTGTAAATGTTAAAATAATTAAAACAAACCACAATCGGTACGCAAACACGGTACCAAAACGCTGACTGCATAAAGCAAATTGCAGCCATGTTGAATCAAAAATGGCGAGGAATGGAATCGTTGGGGCGTCAGCATTTTTATTGTTCCCGCAAACGGCAAACGGCATACGTAGCCTATATTTACATGTTAGCCGGATGAACGAGCCGCGAAATGAGGTCCTATTTATTTTTTCGCTTGCATGTGATTTTGTGTAATTGGCTCGGCAAATGGGTTTGTGTAATTTTTTAGGATCAACTCATAGGTACAATCCCGCATTTTGACGACTTCCCTGGCGAAGTGGTGCGCACTCGGATTCGAGTGGGAGGTATCGGGTTGGATTCCCGGCACGGGCCACTTTGGAATTTTATAATTTCTAAATTCAGCATTCCGGAGTGATGCTGTGTAGAAACCGTTGGGGTGAGTTTACTGACCCTTCCAAGTTAGTACGATAACATTTTCGGCTACATCATCAACCATCAGTTGGGATGGCAGTCAAGTATTAACTTGAAAAGTGTAAAAAAATACTTAATAAACTTCAGATTTTGATAGCTTCTTTTTTCCTCCAGCTGTTGAAATCTACTTCTTGGATTGCAAAGAGCAAATGCCAAGTTTCTCGCAAACCGTTTGCACCTGCTTTCTGAACTTGGCAGTAGATTTTGGCTTTTCATAAGAGCCTGTAAGTTAGGCCTATGTGAATAATAAATATTTCATCATCACATAAGATATACGTAAAGGCCTCAATAGATGAATGGTTATAGGCATACCCAAATCCACAAGATTTCTTTACTCAATACACGTTAGTACTTGACTGAAATCTTAGCTGATGGTAAGAAAAGCTCCATGAAGTTGTTATCGTACTAACTTGGAAAGTGTTAATGCATCTCCTAACGGTTGGTACACAGCATCGCACCGGAACGCTACAGCGCTTGGCAGTGAACGTTTAACGTTAATCAGCCACAGCCGAAGCTAGACCAGACTTGAGCCAATACATATATTAATGAAAATCGGTCGGGATTTGAACCCGAGAACTCCTGCTAATTGCGCTAGGGACATCGTCGAGTCTCTTAACCAGTGCAGACCCGAGCTGATTAACTTTGCTTGGAATAGGGACAGGAAAATATTATAAAGTAATTCTGCAAAAAAAAGTAACATCAGCAAGTACTAATGTTTGAAATAAAATGTCCAACAATGTTCGGTTTTCCTAGAAACAAAAAATAAAACAACTAGAGTCAGCCGTTCTCAAACTTTTTAATTGCCCCGGAGCAAATTCGCGACCAATCGAAAAAACGCATTGTTTGATATCGGGATTGCAACGAAAGTTGTGGACCCCAAGTCGTCGCGACGGAATTTTGAAATTGGCACTCAAATTAAAAATGAATACTTGAAATTTTGAGTGCACACGAGCACTCATTTTAGTTGGGACATTTTTTCGAAACAGTTTTCGCTTGTTTTGGACTCCTCAAACTCGACCGCGATAATTAGTTGGAAAACAAAATACTGATTTCAGAAGTTGTAGTACTATTACTCCTGCGAAAATTAAATTTACCTACTTACTTTATTTTTTATGCAGTTTCTTTATTTTTGGAAAATTTCTAAGGAATATATTATTCAAAATCATACATCCTAAATTAGTCCTTCCCTAGCAGCATTTTGAAAAGGACATCACTATTTTTAGATGCGTTTTAGTTTGTGCACAACATAACCCAAGTAACATTTTATTTGGACCTAGGTTGTGAAAAATACCTTTGGGTTTTATGAGGGTCGTAAAAAGGTTAATGCTTTGCTATCTGGTCATATCAAGTACTTGAGAATGATTAGAAAGTCCTAAAACTAATTATTTATTGCTACAACCTTAGAGACCTTGACAAGAGTTTAAATTAACGTTATTTAGACCTATGTTTCAAGAGCTTATAGTCCTAGGATCTTATAGTTGTCGTAGACTCCTTATTAAGTTCTGAAAAGGCTACCATTATGCTAAAGTGAGATCTAAAGGTTTAATTTTTAACTTAGATATAACCTTATAGTATTGGAATGTTGAAATTGCTCATAAGTAATTTTTAAAACCTACCTAAAACCTTTAGGTTCTATTTGAGTTGTCTATTTAAACAAATTGGGACTGCGTGGTGAAAACCCAAACCAATAAGTTATTTTTATGATTTGTAGGAATAATTCAAGTCTTACGAGAATATTTTAAAGCTTTAGAGGCATCCTCCAAAATTGTTAGTTGGCCTTGCAACTTCAAAGCAACATTACGCTCGCAAGTATAAACTAATACAGGATGATGTCAAAAAAACGGAGTGGAAATTTTAAACGTAAAGTTCGTAAAAAATACTTGCAAATAGTTAATACATCGGTAAGTTTTTTTTATTATTATTATTTCACTGTCTCACCATAAGTTATTTTGTTATCAAATGTGAAGGACCGCTAAGAACACCACTGTGGCCAAACTTCATATCACCTTTCATAGGTACGACTTTCATATTTAATCTGCACCCCTGCACTTTACCCTCTTATCTATATGTACCTAATTTTGTTTAATCCTTTCTTAGCTGATGCATAAGGTCTTGTACCTACTGGTAAAGACTACTTAGGGCTCTTACGAGTCGGTGATCATTGTAAACGACCGCGTCGCAGATCGGGGCTTGCGAGAGGTCAAGTGGCTTGACGTCAAACACGTAGATTTTTGCTAAAGCCAAGCATTTGGACCGTTTACAGTGTTTGCTTGGTGCTTGCATTTAATGCTTGACGGTGATTGATGCGTTTTTATAATATTTTGCGTGTCACAACGTTCGTATAGTTGATACAGAGCTATGCTTAATTAAGTAATTTTCGTACGCGGCTTTACTAAGCATAGCTCAGTCAAGCCACCGACAAACTCTATCAACCGTTGACCGTCTCCGAACCCGTTAAGAGCCTTGGTTCATCTTAACATGGGGTTTTATGGATTAAAAATAATAAGTCTGTTCAGTTGTTCAATTTTCAGTAAGTAAGTACCTATATTTACAGATCATTGACCACATTGAAGATGTACGACTGCCTGAAACTCCTTCAGTTTCAACCATAGATGACCCGACACCGTCTGAAATATTTGTGGAATTGCAAAACAGTTTATCTGATGATAGTGAAGACTTTGAAGCTCATACAGTAGAAACAAGTGTTGATATTACAAAAGATTTGAGAATGTGGTCTTTGAAACATAAAATTAATCATGTTGCTCTGAAAGACCTTTTGGATATATTAAACGAACGGATGAATCTGAAACTTCCTAAAGATCCTAGGACCTTACTACATACTCCCATTGCTGATATACACATAAAAAATGTTAAAGGCGGTCAATACTGGCACTATGGGCTTGAAGTATGCCTTAGGGACTTTTTCCAGGATATTAAAGATGATCACGAAATATCAATTACGATAAACATTGATGGATTACCCATATTTAATTCTTCAAAAAACGAATTTTGGCCAATACTTTTTACAATTGAAAATTTGTGCCCCAAACCAATGATTATTGGTATTTACTATGGAAAAGGAAAACCACAAAACCTCGAAGAATTTCTGTCACCCTTAGTTGAGGAACTCAATACAATTTTAAAACAGGGCATCAAAATTGGGAATTATACAATAGCAGTGACATTAAAATGTTTCGTATGTGATGGATGGCGCGATGGATATTTCAAAAATAAGTTGTTGAAATGGCCGAGTAAAACAACTGAAGACTTGTCTTTAAAAATGCAATCCATTAAATTGCCTAAAGAGCTACACAGAACTATAAGAGGGTTGGATTGTTTATCATTCTGGAAAGCATTAGAATACCGAAATTTTTTATTATAAGGTGGGTGGACCATGGAAGGCCATGCTCCTTCGAAGGCCAACTATTAAAATTTCGTAGTTATTGACATGTGATGACAAATTCCTTCTATCTACATAAACATCCATCGAACTAAAAATCACAGACGCGGCGGCGAATCGCTCGCGCCACTATTTTAGCAGTACGGTCCCTCGCTTCATTGATATCGGAAATCGACGACGTTAAAATAAGGTGGGTGTACCATAGAAGGCCACTCTAACAAATAAATAGTTATTATTCATCTATTTACTGGATAAATGAAACTAACAAATCCTATACCTTTAAACGAGCAATTCTTGTATATATATTTCTATATAATCTGGATCTCGGAAACGGCTCGAACGATTTTCATGAAATTTAGTATACAGGGGGTTTTGGGGGCGATAAATCGATCTAGCTAGGATTCATTTTTAGAAAATGTCGAATTTACCAAAAAAAATATATGACTACCGCTGCCATCTATTGGCCACCGAGCGAAGCTCGGTCACCCAGATATTATTTAAGTAATACTTTGTTTTATTACGTAACATATAAACCAATTCTTTTTATTGTAGATTTAATCGCTATTTATTAACTTTAAGTGTTAAATGACTGCTTTATTATAATGGCCTTCTAAGGAGCCCTAGTTCCTAGCAACGCCATTTGGAAGCGTTCAATGAAACTTAAGTTTAATCAATATTGATCAAATCTGAAATTTAAAAAAGTGGTTTATATGTTACGTAATAAAACAAAGTATTACTTTATAATTTGTTCGTATCATTTATTCAGTAAATAAACGAATAATAACTCTTCAATTGTTAGAGTGGCCTTCCATGGTCCACCCACCTTATTACGGAATTGTTGTACTCAAAGACGTGTTACGAGCTGACGTGTTTGAACATTTTCTGATTTTGTTTTGTGCAATTACAATTTGTTCGACAGATTATTACAAACGATTTTATGTCGTTGCAACTAAACTTTTGAAACACTTTGTAGATCAATATTGCGTAATTTACGGAGAGCATTATCTTACAAGTAATATCCATAACTTGCTCCATTTAACAGAAGATGTTCAAAATTTGGGAAATCTAACAAAATTCAGTGCGTATCCTTTCGAGTCAAAATTGTATGAGATCAAAAATATGTTGCGTAGCGGTAATAAGCCTCTAGCTCAAATAGCAAACAGGCTAACAGAGATTCAAAAAGCTCAGTACGATGGGCAAAATTATGTAAAAATTTATACCTATCCACAATTGAAATACGTCACCAGCAATTCTCATCTTAGTAGTGTGATTAAGGATAATTCAACGCCTATTTACCATATGCTAATATTAAAGTATGTTTGTTTTGGAAGAAAGGAAGAAAATTGTTGGATACTTACGAAAAATAATCGTGTTGTTCGAGTGAATGCATTTTGTAAACTTAACGAAGAATTTATTTTCAGTGGAAGAGAGATGAAACACTGCTCGGACTTCTTTAGAACACCTATTGATTCATCTAAACTAAATATTTACTGTGTCCTTATATCTATTGTAGATTCAAATGATATAATGTCTTGCGAAAGTACCTTTAAATTGTCAGACATAAAATGCAAATTAGTCAAAGTTTCATGTAATGATCATATTGTGTTTATTCCACTACTGCATACTTTAAACCCATAAAATTAAAGGCATTTAAAAGTACACTCATAAATCTTTTTATTCATAATTGTAATAAAACTTACACAAATTGTTTAAATCAAAAATACAATCACTTTCTTTTTGAAGTGTTCCAGTGGCATCTTCCTCTGTATCTGTTTCGTTTTGCATTCTTCTCATCTCACGCTGAGCCACCTTTTACGTATCGAAACTGCGTTTTACTATACATGGATACGTTGCCCAACTGTTTGAGGGGACTGAGTTTTCATCCAGCATGCTGCTGGCTTCAGACCTGGGGGGCCACGATAAAGTGCCCTCTTTTTCCCACTTGCTGGGACCATCAGGGGACCTAGACAAAGTTTATTCTATTAGAGATATCGGCTACATCATACATGTTGCGATATAGAATGCCAAAAATGTACGGGATTTACAAAAATGTACGACATTAGCTAACTCTATGGCGTAACGTAGGCTAACGTCAATACCGAACATATTTGGCGTTCTATATCGCTGAATATAGCGATATAGCTACTAGAATACCGATTTTGAAAGAATTCGGTCCAATATCAAAAAAAGTTCAAAATACCTACGAATCGAATAAATAGACAAACGCCATTGTGCTTGAATAAATTATTATTATTATGGGTGTAATGAAATGAGTGACATTTCATTCATTTGAATTTGCCGCGCTTCGCGTATCAGCTGTCTGTCGCGTACATTATGATATTGATCTGTGTCTATGATTTAAAATGGCGTGTGACGCTCAGAATGTTTTGTGCATTTTATCGTTATAAAAACTTATAGAAAGAATGTGATTGAGGACTCGATAAATAGTGAACTTTAAATGTCGTTTCTTTGTAATTTCAGGTGAGATAGAAGTGTAATTGTCGTAACTTGATAATAACTTGATAATTGTAAATATTTGTTAAATAAAACAAATCTTTGTTATTTCAGAGAAACAATTTGTTGTTTGTTTTTGGAGATCCTCAATGTCTTATAAAACGACATTTTTGTGAACTAAGAGAATATGGACCGGCTTCAGTTTGAGTTTACGATGATAGCCTCAAATGATGGCAAATCAAATGTATTAGCTATAACCTCAATATCTACTGAAGAAGGAAAATGTTATGTTTTACCCGAGGAACTGAAGCCGGTGAGTCATCATACATATATTGTTAAAACGAACACTTTCACAAAAGTAAAAAATAGCATTAAAAAAAGACACCAGAGTAGAAAAGTATGGATAAAGTTGGATGAAAATCTAAAGAAGACATATGTAGATGAGGAAGGTAATATGCAATTTTTAGATCAATATTTAGATGAAGTGAGCACAACACAAGCAAAGGACAAAAATGACACTTTGCAACAAATCTTGGAACAATTAATAGAAACTACAACTAAGAAAGAAAGTCAACATAACTTAAAACATATCTCAGAAAAATTTATTATTGAAAAATTCACAAGCAAAAATCCTAATGCGATGCAATGGATAGAAATTTTTGAAAAAGAGTGTGCGCGCTTTAATATAACAAAAGATGAGACAAAAATAGATATTTTGAGGTTATTTTTAGATAAACCTTGTTTGGATTGGTATAGCTCGATGATCATAAAACTAACAATAAATTCTGAATGGAGTGAATGGAAAGACAAGTTTTTAGAAACTTTTAAAAACCAAGGATGGGACATAGTCACATATGCTCTCGCATTTAGGTATAAAGAAGGACAGTTAATTGATTATGCCATAAAAAAAGAACGGCTTTTATTAGATATAAACAAATCTATAGATTCCCACTACTGACTTGTTCAACGAGATAAGAAAATATGAAGGCACGATGTATAAGAAAAACTCAACTAACATAAAGAGCAGTACATTTTATAATAAAAATAAAACTTATGAGAAGAAGTCATGTAAGACTTGTGAGTCTTTGGACAAAGGAATTAGATATCATCCGGAGGAGTCATGTTGTTTCAAGAAAAATAAAAATGAACCTGAAAAAGTTCTTAAAACTAAAAATGTAAACAATAACTCCATAATTGAAGTAGACATAAATACTGAGAAAAAAAACTAGTAAGCACACCATTAATCAAAATCAAGCTTTTATTAGAAAATAAACTAGAAGTGAGTGGTATTTATGATTCAGGCTCACAGATTTCTATAATAAATTCAAGATTAATAAAAGTAAAAGAAAAAAAAAGATGATGTGAACATAGCATACATGAAAACGGTTAATGGTGTGAAGAAGATGGATGGCTTGATAACAATAAAAATTAAAATATTTGATTTAGAAGAAGAGGTGGATGTATACATAGTAGAAAATGAAGATTTTTATGATTTCATAATCGGATTAGATATGATAAAGAAATTCAGATTAACACAAAATGAGAACTTGCAGATAGAACAAAAGAAAATAACAAATAAAATAGACAGGATGTCTAAAGATAACAGAAATGAAGATAATCCTAATAATATTATAAAGCCGAAAGTTTGTGTGTGTGTTTGTTACTCCTTCACGGCTCAACTACTGAACCGATTTAGCTGAAATTTGGAACATAGGTAGCTTATAACCCGGATTAAAACATAGGCTACTTTTTATCCCGGAAAAATCCTCAGTTCCCGTGGGATATTGAAAAAACCCAAAATTTCTACAGAAATCTATAGCTACATCTATAGATACATTGTTCAAGCGAACTTGCTTGAAAGCACGTTTAAAGGTTGGAATAGGGAACGATAACGGGAAAATGACGTTTCCCTTCGGATTCATGAAAAAGCGAATTTGACGCGGGCGGGGCCGCGGGCAAAAACTGATGATAATATTATCATCAATCATCATCAATCATCAATCATCAATCATCATCATCAATACATATAATAAATCTGTTGTTTGTCTGTTTGTCTGTCTGTTTGTACGGGCTAATCTTTGGAACGGCTGAACCGATTCCAATGAAATTTTGTGTGGTGGTAGCCTATGTCCCTGGTCAACATGTAGGATACTTTTCATCCCGGTAAAATAAAGAGTTCCCGTGGGATAGTTAAAAAACTGCAATTAATTTAACAGCTTTGTAAACAACAACTAATGAACTTAATTTAGTAAAATTGGTTATGCTGATACCTTATGTTGCCTTTTTAACAAAATATATATATAGTAAAACTTATTAATCCAATCGAGTTCCCGCGGGAAAGAAAACATTACAAAAACAGTTAGCAGGCGTCTTTCAAGTAACGGATTTTAATGAAATTTTATGATCCTACTTTATATATATGCCCGGTCAACATTTAAGATACTTTTCATCCTGAAAAATTTGAGAGCACTCGTGGGATGTTTAAAAAAACCTATAGCTACTTTTCTCCGTAGCACAATCAAAACGGGGTCGAAATATCGACAGTTTAAATCGTCCTTTTGATCGTGCAACTTGGTATAACTATACAAGATAACCCGTACGTAGCAGGAACGGGTTGCTACGTACACGTAGCGCATCAGAATGCTTAATTACAATATCTGGGCGTTGGTATCATCTCAGAATAAGATAAGTTTGGTTAGTATAGATATTACAATCCACGATGACACGCCCCATGGCATGTATTTCATGTCTTACTCCATGCGAATTGAGTAACATAAGCGATTTCGACAGAGTGTATAAGTAGAGGAAGACCAAAGAAGATATAGGTAAATTGTGTAAAAGAAGATAGCACGTTGACAGGAGAGATTGGAAGAAGACTCCTTTACGGGTCGAAGACGCCTTTACGAATCGAACCCAAGGACCACTCATTTTGTACGGGAAATCTTGGGAAAAATTAAGAAATTCCACGGGAAACATTTTTGTAAAAAAAACGAACTGCACGCGGGCGGAGCCGCGGGCAACAGCTAGTAATATAAAAAAATATACAGTAAATTTCAATGAACACATAGAAACAGAGGAATTTATAAGTATGACAGACCATTTAGATAATCAAAAGAAAATTGAGATAGAGAAAATTATAAAGGAATATAAAACAATATTTGCTAAGGACAAGTATGATATAGGTTCAGTTAAAGATTATGAAGCTCGCATAGATTTACAAGTAAATAAATATTGTAGTAAAAGACCATACAGATGTACAATACAAGATAGATTAGAAATTGAAGAGCAAATATCGATGTTACTAAAGAACAATTTAATAGAAGAATCATACAGTCCTTTCGCTGCTCCAGTGACATTGGCGTTTAAAAAAGGTGAAAATAGAAAATCCCGTTTATGTGTAGATTTCAGAGAGTTAAACAAAATAGTTATACCACAAGCTCAACCATTTCCTTTGATAGATGATCTAATTATTAAAACTAGAAATTGCAAGTATTTTACTACACTAGATATAAACTCAGCATTTTGGGCAATACCATTACGGGTGGAAGACAGAAGTAAAACAGGATTTGTCACACAAGATGGCCACTTCCAGTGGACCTGCCTCCCTTTTGGCTTGAAAACATCACCAGCAATTTTCCAGAGAATCTTAAGCAATATTCTAAGAAAACACAATCTCACAGGATACTCTGTTAACTATATTGATGATATTTTGATATACTCGTCTACCTTTGAAGAACATATAAGGCACATTAGAAATGTATTAGAGGCAATAATTAAAGAAGGCTTTAGACTGAAGTTTAAGAAATGTACCTTTGCTTCAGACTCGGTAAAATACCTCGGCCATATAATTCAGAACAATTCAGTAAGACCACTAAAAGACAATTTGATTTCAATAAGGAACTTTCCAACTCCTAAGACGCAAAAGAACATCAGACAATTTTTGGGAAAAATAAACTTCTACCATGACTATATACCAAGAAGTGCAATTATCTTAGATCCATTACACAATTTATTACGAAAAAACGAGAAATTTGTATGGTCAGAGAAATGTGAAGAAGCATTCAATCTGATAAAAAGATATTTATGTTCGCAACCGGTCTTGGAAATATTCGACAAAGACTTACCAATCAAAATCTTTACCGATGCATCTTTGGAGGGCATTGGAGCAATATTAAAACAGACACAACTAGATGGTAAAGACAAACCGGTGGCATATTTCTCAAAAAAATTGAATGAACATCAAAAACGGAAAAAGGCTATATATTTAGAATGTCTTGCTATGAAAGAAGCTGTTAAATATTGGCAGCACTGGCTCATCGGAAAACAATTCACCATTTACTCAGATCACAAACCTCTAGAGAACATGAACATTAAATGCAGGACAGATGAAGAATTGGGTGATCTCACATACTACCTATCTCAGTATGACTTTACCGTAAAATATATACCTGGTAAAGAAAATGTAGAAGCAGACTGTTTGAGCCGAAACCCTGTATTAGAACCAGAAGATAACAGAGAGGAAACATTGAGAATAGTTAATTTAATACAAATAAAAGATATAGTTGAAGACCAAGAGAAAAATGAAACAATACGAGAAAAGAAACAAAATTTAATACTAAAAAATAATATCTATTATAAAAAAATAAAGAAACAGGAAAAGATTATCCTCTCAGAAGAATTTAGTAAAAAACTTATAAAAAAGGTGCATGAAGATTTATGCCATATTGGGATCAGACAACTGCAGAAAAAAATAAGTTCAATATATACGGCTATAAACCTAAAAAAATATCATTAATATTTGTAAAACATGTGAAATATGCATAAAAAATAAATCAAGATGTCAAAAAAAAATTGGATTAATGTCACAACTGGGACCAGCTACCAAACCATTTGAAATAATGTCAATGGATACTATTGGTGGATTTGGAGGATCTAGGTCTACAAAGAAATATCTACACCTTTTAGTAGATCACTACACAAGATATGCATTTATTGCGACTTCGAAAACCCAGAATGCATGTGACTTTATAAATTTAACAAAGAAAGTACTAGAGACAGATGAGATTGGAATTATCCTGACAGATCAATATCCGGGCATAAATTCAAGAGAATTTAAACAATTTTTGCAGGAAAATAATATTAAACTAATTTTTACAGCCGTGAATACACCATTCTCGAACGGCTTGAATGAAAGATTAAACCAAACAATAGTAAATAAAATAAGGTGTAAAATGAATGAGAAAAATAATAAGAGAACATGGACAACACTGGCAAGAGAATGTATACAAAAATATAATGAAACAGAACACTCCGTTACAGGTTTTGCACCAAAATATTTACTGGATGGTACAAATGTCAGTATTCTACCAAATGAATTCAAAACGATGGAAAAGGAAGACAAGTGGATTGCTGATAGAAGATTGGCATTAGAGAATACAATAAAATCTCATGAGTATAACAAGAAAATATTTGATAGAAATAGAAAAATGCAAGAATTTAATGTAGGAGACAGTGTATATGTAGAAAATGGAAATAGACTGAATAGAAAGAAATTAGACGAATTAAAAATAGGCCCTTTCAAAATAATAGAGAAAATATCGAATTCCATTTATAGGATTGATACAGGCAACAGAAAAACAGAATCAACATTATTTCATATAACAAAATTGCAACCTGTCATAACAGAGGCTGAAGAAGATGAAGGAGATGATAATGAATATGAAGATGACTTATAAGTACATTTTACAGATATATTGCTTAGAATTTTCGCTCTTAGGGGGGGAGATGTAATGAAATGAGTGACATTTCATTCATTTCAATTTGCCGCGCTTCGCGTATCAGCTGTCTGTCGCGTACATTATGATATTGATCTGTGTCTATGATTTAAAATGGCGTGTGACGCTCAGAATGTTTTGTGCATTTTATCGTTATAAAAACTTATAGAAAGAATGTGATTGAGGACTCGATAAATAGTGAACTTTAAATGTCGTTTCTTTGTTATTTCAGGTGAGATAGAAGTGTAATTGTCGTAACTTGATAATAACTTGATAATTGTAAATATTTGTTAAATAACACAAATCTTTGTTATTTCAGAGAAACAATTTGTTGTTTGTTTTTGGAGATCCTCAATGTCTTATATGGGTAAGTCCCGACATACTTAAGTAAGGTAAGGTAAGGTAAAGTAACGGATAAAGTTAGGTAAATAGGTACCTACTACCTACCTAGCAAACATAATTGAAAAAAATAAGTAGGTACTTACTTGAAATCGAAAGAGCTGCCTGTATCTGTACGTTAATAAGTCGATCCGTCGAACGTCGCACGGCCTCTAACCAGAACTCGTAAGCAACTAATTGTGCTCAGTGGTTGTTTTCGCGACTGGCAAGTCTTGAACTACTCTTGGCAATAACCTTAAAGCTGCGAAAACAGCTTTTTCGTTTTAAATAGCTCCGCGAGATTACCTTTAGCTCATATTTTGGCAAACATTAAGATCTTTCAGTTGTTACAGTTCTGAAAAGGTTAATTTTAATTCTTTCTAGTAATTTCCTAACGCCGGCCATATTTTTCAATGAAATAAAAAAAATCGATACAAAAAGAAACATTTTAATTTGATAAAGTAAAATTATATACACGATGTGCTATGCGATTTTTTATATAACATGTTTTATATAAGAAAAGAAGTTTTATTTATAATGTGACTAACGATAAAATAATTAAGTTTACATTTCTTATTGTAATTACTTAATTAATTATCTTTAAAATTTTTAACTTACGTAAGGCCCGTCTCGTATATAGCACTATTATCCTAAAGTTTCACGATAAAGTGCCAGTTGCATTATGTTTTAGTTTTCCTGACTAAAACAAGCTGCTTATTATTTTAAATGAACAAATTTACCTATGTAGCCATTTTGAAACTTTGTATAATAACAGAGAATGGCGCCATCATTTTAATGTCTTTAATTTTAATATTTCTATATTAAAAACCTTAACAGTATCATTTTATAACCTGAAAGTGTTAGAAAGGCATTTATTCATATCCATCAAGATGCTATAAGTTGTCATAAAGTTAAATCCAAGACTATTTTAAAACTCAAAAGCTGCCTCGCAAGGTTATATTTACGTTAAATTAAAGTTATGAAGGTTATATTTGGGTTCTGTGTAAGTAGTTCAAAAGGTTCTGGATTTGAGCTAAAGGTTTTGCTGTAGCTCTCAGAAAGGTGCTGAAACGTGGGCCCTTTTAGCACTCAGGAGGTTAATATAACGTTACTGTGACGTTGTTGTGCCTACTAAGACTTACGATCGGATTGTCATACAAAGGTTCTAGAACCTTTTTATAACCTTTCTATAACCTAAAATGTTACTTGGGAAATGGAAACCTTTGGACGTCAACATTTTTATTTCTATATAATATCTAATATTAACAATATTAGATATTATATAGAAATAAAAATGTTGACGTCCAAAGGTTTCCATTTATATTATGCACAAACTAATTAAACGCATCTAAAAATAGTGATGACCTTTTCAAAATGCTGCTAGGGAAGGACTAATTTAGGAGAGTCAAATTAATTTCATTAAAGAGATCATGTACAACAGAATTGAGTATTTCGACACCAATTTTGTTATTGCTTTATAATAAACTAGGATAAAAATAATAACGAAAACTAAAAAAAATTAAATCGATCAAATAACAAAAAAGTTTGCATTTGTTTGATAACATAGTAGCGTCGTGCGGCGACAAATTTTCGATTTGCAAGAAAGGGATAGAAGACCCTACCACTCCAAAATTAAAATGCCTGTAACTTTGTAAATATTCGGTTGATTTTAATATTGTTTCAGTGCACGTCGTTTTTTTAATCCTAGTTTATAATAAAGTATTAACTTTTATCAAATTTAAAAGTAGTGTAATATCCAATTGGTACTTCTTCGACTGGGCTTCGAAACAGAGTCCTATTAGTGCTAAAAAGTCCGAAAAAGAGTAGGTACTTTTTCGGACATAGGACTTTATTGTGTTTATGATACACGCTGATCTAGTAGATGCACCTACGAGTATATGTAATCTTTTAGATGAGATTTAGTCGCGTGCGCATTACAATCATAGGGAATCATTCCCTGCGGTAAGTTAATTATAGACATTAAGCTTAGCACGCGTTCTATTCAATCCACAGGTAATAGAGGGGCTTCACAGAAAAGCCGGGCTCCGAAGTGAAAATCGATTATCGAAAAACATATTGTTATCTTATCTTCTTTAACAGTGGGTTTAGTACAGGTTAATGTACAATTTTCAGTCGACTCACTTCGAATAGACGGAATAAATGCATTTCTCCATAGATCTATACTTATATTTATTTATCTTCTTCCTTAAAATCGCCTTAATTAGGGTTCCATACCAAAATGGTAAAAATGGAACCCTTATGGTGAGACTTTCTCCGTCCGTCCGTCCGTCCGTCCGTCCATCCGTCCGTCCGTCCGTCCGTACGTCTGTCACACTCGATTATTTCAGTAACTATTAAGGCTATCGACCTGAAATTTGAAACAGTTGTAGGTAATTACGGCGCGACGTTATTGCAATCATAAAAAATAGAAAATCTTTTTTATTTTTATTTGAAAAGGGGGGAAAACCGGGTCGTCAAAATTTCAAAATGAGATAACAATATTGAGTGGGGTATCATATGAAAGGGCGTTACTTGTGTATTCCAAAACCGATTTTTATTTATTTTTATGCTTGATAGTTTTCGATTTATTGGACAAACTGTCGAAAAAAATACCGTCCCCCACCCTTTATCTCCGAAGTTTACCAATCGAAAAATCTGAAATAATTATGATCAATAGAAGTAAACGTATATTTTACAGGAAAAATAAAATCAACTCTCTTACTATTATACTTTTTTGATTATAACGATAAACCAGCAAAAACAAAAATATGGTTGTGGTTTGCCAACAAAAGTACCTACATGTAAATTATACTCGTAAATTCATGAACCAAATTGATTCTTTTAATGTTTAAATTCTTTTATGCTATGGAACCCTCGGTGCGCGAGTCCGACTCGCACTTGGCCGGTTTTTATTTATTAAAGAGACTGCTTCCAAAATAGTTATACATGGCCTAAACATTCTAAAAGGTCATCTTTCATATTAATCACCGTTATCAAGAGCACTCTAATTGGTTCCCTATAAAAGTAAGTGGCAACAATGGACGTTGCTCGAGTATCTAATGATGAGCAAAATGTTGGTACTCGCATAACCCCCTATAGCTCTAATATGGACAGACCTAGAACGCAAAATGTTACGTGAAAAAGTTTTATTTTACTTGTGTCGTGCATTTACTCGTATCATGTTTTCAGAATTTATAAACTGCATTGCTTTTGTTTTTTTTTTTTTCAAAATATTCGTGGCTATCTTTACATTCGTGACGTCATTATCTGTAATTTTATTTTTTGTTCGGATAATCATAATTACCTTAACATAATGATAATTGGCAAAATTTTACCTGTGGCTCAGTTTGTCAACACTTGTGTTATAATAATCTCTATTATGCAACAGTTTCATAAATTTCTATTCATTTTTAATCAACCCAACGCCTTGTTCGGTTACGTTACGTTCTACGTCGGACCCCACATGCGGGCGAAACTAGCAAGTCATGCCCATGAGGCCATCCTATTAACGATATAGCCCGATATTATCACCGGTCCGTTTCATCTGATTCACCAAACTATTATGTTGCTATTGACTATGTGTGCAAAATCTGTATCAGATACTGCGCATCCCATAGAAATAGAAACGGTTATTTTGGTTGAGCCGAAACTCTGGTGAGTAAGTTAAACCTATTTACGTTAGGTACCTATGAAAAATGCTAAGTACCCACGAGTATGTTTATGGATGTATATAGTGGCGGCGCATTAGAACCCCGCGCAGAACATTTTATATGTATGAAGGCGCTACGAGAGGAAACGCGTAAACAGCGGCGCGAGAACTTAGTACTTGTGTATACATCCGCTATTTTCAATCAACTCTTTTGGTCGAAGGGCCAGAACTCCCAATATGACTCTACTTGTAGGTACCTATTAGAAGTAGTAGGGTATTGAGAGTTCTGTTTCTGGCATCATCTCGCTACGTTATATAGACAATGGTACGGAACCCTTAGTACAGGAGTCCCACTCGTTCTTGGCCGATTATGTCTAATCTGATCTTACTTCTGAGGCAAATCTGAAATCAATCTCCAATGGTTCGATACACATATCCGTATAATGCTAAGGAAGGCGCACGCGCACGTTCCCACGTGCCTTTGTCGGTGCGCGACAAAGCATGCCGACGACATGCCAGCTCCATGTATCATTGTTCTGCATCATACATAAAAAGAAATGATAACCTTATTCTTGACAGCATAAAACCCAAGTTCCAATGTCATATTTTGCGGAAAAAACAATTGACCTTCCTATTTTCAAAAGAGCTTATCGACTACAAATCCTTATCAATTTGAAACTATTCGTGTTAGACTTATGGTCTAATTTCAATTGAACATGCAGTGATGATGGCGCTTGAAGACAAGTCCTAGGAAGGCACCGTTGACCTCATCTAAGGTAGGGTGATTGTTCATCAATAGGTGTATGATCAGGTTACCATAAAGTAAGTGAAAACAATCAGGATATAGTACAACTGTCATGTTGACATATTATTTTAAATATCTGTAAATATTATTATGAACGCTTTTTCTGTAAATGACATGTCATGGTCACTCACTCATGATTCTGCAATATGCTGAATGAATTTCTTATAACGTAAGTTATAATATTTACAATTTTGGTATTATAACTTTTTTTTTTTTTTAATTTATTTAAAACAAAGAAATACATGCACAAATCTCTTATAAAAATTCTCGCCAAACTATAACTAGTTTGTTGGCGAGGAGGTTACTTACGATATTTATAACCTACAATTGTTTGTTATAATAAGGTTATAATTATGGACGTTGGTGATTGGTACAAAAACATGAGGAACCCTCAGTCTATAGCTTTGGCAGAAAAAAATCAATAATTATTGTGGTAAGCGATCGAAATATTAGATGCGTTAATCGTAAGTGCCTGTCAAAATTGCAACTTGGCTACCACAGTTGGCTACCATTTAGAAACTTGTGTGATACAAACGTAATTTTTTTATTTATCGATAACTCCCATTTTTTAATATTTATATTTATCGTAAACGTCCACAAACATGCTGAGTGAGTACTTTCAGCATGCTGTAGTGTGCGATTGTGTGACAGAGAACGCAAGTGCAAATTTCGTTTAAGAGTAAACGAGATATAATGAGTTATGTTGCTGTGCGTGTAAGATGACAACGTGTCGCACACAAAACAATAACGTGGATGTTTTGGACGTTTAGGGCTCATCTCGCGAATAAAATCTCTGATAATTCCCATACAATTTCTGAATTTCGTTCGAAAGAGATGCAAAAGCATGAAGGAAGTAAGGTGGGTGGACCATGGAAGGCCATGCTCCTTCGAAGGCCAACTATTAAAATTTCGTAGTTATTGCCATGTGATGACAAATTCCTTCTATCTACATAAACATCCATCGAACTAGAAATCACAGACGCGCCGGCGAATCGCTCGCGCCACTATTTTGGCAGTACGCGGTCCCTCGCTTCATTGATATCGGAAATCGACGACGTTAAAATAAGGTGGGTGTACCATAGAAGGCCACTCTAACAAATAAATAGTTATTATTCATCTATTTACTGAATAAATGAAACTAACAAATATTTAAGTAATACTTTGTTTTATTACGTAACATATAAACCAATTCTTTTGATTGTAGATTTAATCGCTATTTATTAACTTTTAGTGTTAAATGACTGCTTTATTATAATGGCCTTCTAAGGAGCCTTGTTCCTAGCAACGCCATTTGGAAGCGTTCCACGAAACTTAAGTTTAATCAATATTGATCAAATCTGAAATTTAAAAAAGTGGTTTATATGTTACGTAATAAAACAAAGTATTACTTTATTATTTGTTCGTATCATTTATTCAGTAAATAAACGAATAATAACTGTTCAATTGTTAGAGTGGCCTTCCATGGTCCACCCACCTTAATACGATAGCGCTGCAGGCTAGTCTCTAGTAAGATATGTATCGTGTGGTCAACGAATGTATGATAAATGTGTGCGTGGCGCAGTCGTGAGCGCACAACGATGGGCGGCCGGCGGCAATTAGCGGCGCTCACGATCATGAGATGTGTGGTGGGCGCGCTAATTTGTTGTTTGATTCTATTATGAGTTATTGTTAATTAGATAAGCCCGTTGGACGGTTGACATATAGCGATTGGATGGAGAAGCTGAGGGTATAGGTGTGGTGGAGTTCCAGCTTAAGGCTTCAGGTGTTCAACAGTGGACCGTCTGCAATTCTGATTATGATGATGATGAAGTTCAACTCGATGTTGTTCCTAAAACAATTTCCATCGTCCATTGGTTACATATCCCCTTGTTTTTTTTTCTTGGTTTACTTCCCCTTCTCTTACACCAGTGATATCCCTTAGTGCCTGTATACATTTTTAGCTTGAGAATTACTCCGAGCGTATCCCAATTTTTGGGCTAATTTGACTGGGCTTTTAGATCTACACGAAACGTATAAAAGGCCTACAATTATCAACTAAGTACGCGTAATTATTCTACATCGTGTTATGAAAACTAGTATATTCAATAAAATATAAAATAAGTATGGAAGTTGTCATATTTTTCTCAACAAAAGTGTCGCAAAACGCGTGTCTGCGCGGGCGGCGGGTCGTTTCAGCCTAATTCCCGTCAAATAATTCCGTTTAAATCGCCTGTTTCGTTTCACAATACCTCAGTATCTCACGCCAAATGTGTGTACTGACAACGCTCGGTACAGCTCTGTAGCTCGATGCTGATGTTTTGATACTAGCTAGCTATTAATCATTTTTTTTTCGTTTATGTTAATAACGATTGACCGCAAGGTTTGCAACTCGCAAGACTTGCTGAAGACTAAAGTTTATTTTAATGTAATGTTGAGTTTTTTTTATTTTACTACAACAAAGAAACTAAATATTGTAAAATTTTAAAAATTACAATTCAATATTTACAAAATATATACACCGTCCAACTGATCATTTATGGGCTGAAGATAACAATATGATGCGTTTTGACTACTAGTTTTACACGTGCTTCCGGAAAAAATAGGTACTCATTTATTTTGTTTGTTTACATGATTGGATGATTTAAATTAGTAGGATTCCATTGACGGGTCAGTCCAGAAATAATACATCTGTCTCAGCTATGTATAATGGCAAAGGTATCTCGCGCACGATGCATGCGACTCTTCTGACGTTGGTTTTGGTACTTATTAAAATGAATTAGGTATTTCTATGTACGCCGATTAGTTTGCTTCTGCGCATTTTGCTACGTTCAGATTGATCATCTAAATGATGATGATGGTCCTATTGATGTCTCTGATCAAATAATTTTTTCTGGGCCTGTATATTTTTGAGGGAATTGTCAAATTGATATTTTTATGGCCACAACCTACGACTAACTACCTATACTGCTTTTAGAAAGCCTATTGATCGTTTAGTTAGAGACATTCTTTACTACAAATAAGTATCAAAACGTATCAATCCATCGCCACTCAACAGTTTTGGCGACTCAACGGCGAACTAACTGCGTCATTCTAGGAATATACACGCTCTGTCTGCTGTTGTATGTACGAGTACCTACATTCTACGTGTTACCGCGGTGTTACAAACTTATCCATAGTGTTCCATGTATTTCACTTCTAAGTTCTAAGGGTTAAATCTCTTTAAGGGGCTTAATAGTGTAAGCTTCGATTTTCTTATACGGATATCATTACCGTGTGTAGGCGTTGTGGAATAGTGGGAGGTCCAGTCCTTCCAGAGTACATTTTCTGGCACGAGTGAAGTTACGAGATTACAATTGGCAAAGTTTAATATGTATTCAACTGCAACTTTAGTTTCACCGCGGTGTTACAAACTTATCCATGGTGTTCCATGTATTTCACTTCTTAGGGTTAAATCTCTTCAAGGGGCTTAATAGTGTAAGCTTTGATTTTCTTACACGGATATCATTATCGTGTGTAGGCGTTGTGGAATAGTGGGAGGTCCAGTCCTTCCAGAGTACATTTTCAAAGTTTAATATTTATTAAACTGCAACTTTACTTTCAAGTTCAATCGTGATCAAGCACTAAGTCGCGGCATTTGGGACACGTATCTGAAAAACGCCTTTCAAGTACCTAGTTAACTTGACAGTTGACACACTTGATAAGATATACTCAGAGGATCTTGGCACAACTCATTCGGCTGATTACCTACTTCTTTAATTTATTAATCAAGTGTTGTTGGCATAATGCAGTACGTAGTTTTACAGTTTCCTCATAATTTTTAAGCTCTATAACTTGTTTAAAACTGCGAAAATAGATATAAAAAATACCGTTATCCGTTATGCTGCTATATCATCAAGGATTGGTAAACGGTAAACCATTATAAGGTTCGTCGCAAGGGTCTGCACGATAAATAATTCAAATTAAATTTGGATTTTCTTATCATTATGTTAGGCGATGCAGTTACATGCGATAGCTTAACATATTTATGTAAACATCTTTGCATTAAAACATTTTAAGAAATTGGTTCGTTGGCTTGGCTTAAGTAGGTAACACACAACACGGTCGATTTATAGTTGAATTTCCTGAAGTGAGAACTTCTTTGCAGAGATTTTTATAAAAATGTGATGGAGATAGGTGCTATTGATTGATGTACTGTATATTGATGCTATTCCCGCAATTTTACTGTTGTGTCTGAAATCTGAAAAAACCAAATAAAATTTGATCTTAGCGGACAAGCAGACTAGCCAAATAATAAAATTAGTAGTAGGCATAAACACTAATAGGCCCTTCTAAACTGGCATGTAAGTGTAAGTAATACGTCTGTCTGTGTTTCAGGCGGAACATGCGCTGGAAACTCGCAAACACTACCGTATCAGGTTTCAGATTTAGTGCGATGTCTATACGTATTGCATGGGGAAAATACTAGGCCTTTACATTATATTGTAAATGTAGGAACTAAGTCTGTGAAAGCAATGTCATTTCAAGACATACTTGTTGACCCGAGAGACAAGTAGGAACCGTCTTTATCAGTTGGGGATGCCATATGTTTACTGCATAGTGCATACCATAATATTATGTTAGTTTAACTGTTAACAATTATACCATAACTACGTTTAGTTACTTTACCCTCTATAATTTTAGAAATCTGAAAGTTTATGCGTTTGTATGAACCGAACTGTCTGAAATATGGAATGAAGAGAGAGATTGTGCCCTAAATTAATAAACAAGCCGATTTTTATCCCGGACCAACCATGGTTCTCTTGGTATTTGTGAAAAACTGAAATAGGAATCTTTAGCCACAGGGTTTCTTGAAAGTACGTACGTGAGTGGTAGGTACGTTTTTGTCCCGTTTGCCATGAACACCAAGGGCTATGGGGTCAGTAACAAAAAATCCTCCTAGACATTAATGCTCACGGTTAGCAAGATATGATGTTGAGTGATATTGAAAAGTTTCTACTATGTATTTATTTAGTAAGTTTTTTAGGCCTCGACTGACATTGGTCGTTTTTCCAAATGGAGTTCTTTGAAGGCGATAAGACACCTTGCCGTTTAGTAACTTATATTTTGGTCATCTCGGTTGTTTAGCGAAACATTTCCATTACCTACGTAGTCGACGACGACCGATCCCGTACTAACATCGTAGTAAATCGGTAACTCGATACGGTAGTGTAGACTGTGGGTTGGTTAAGTTCATGTCTGACTGAAACATCGCCTGCACGGGACAAGTTCGCTTACACGCTTGGACATGTTGCAGAATTTAGTAACGACATGATAGATATAGGACAGTCTATGCTAAAATCTGCAGTTCTCTCCCTCTAAGGATAAGTGACTTACCCGAATTAGAACGTCAAAACTGAGAAGACTCAGAAAAAAATGAGCAGCTTCGTACACATTTAAAGATACAGTACCTACAGCAAGTCCTTGGTTAGGGAATGTTGGACACCCTCCAAGATGCTAGATGTGGCTGGTAAAAAAACGGGTAGTATAGGTATATCACGAGCGTCAAAGCTCTACACTCGTGTTTTTTTTGGGAACAAAAACTCCTTTTCGGAAGGTACTGTAGGGTTAGTATAGGTTTTTGCACCAATTTCGAGTCAACTCGCATCGCAGAAACAAATACCTAAGTACTTATCTATCCTTCTACCCTTAACCCTCTTGAGGTTTGATACAATTGGTTAAGCAGTTGATTACAGCCCTTAGATTGTACCTACTTAGGCGTAAGAAAAACTTATTCATCATAATTATAAACAAATCCTGCCATCTGACTGGCTGGAAAAATATGTATAAACAACTCAGCCCTGCGATTGGCTGACGCAAATATCAGCGGGCAGAATAAGTAAACGATTATGATAACGACGAATACGATTTTCTTACACAATCTAAGGGCAGGCGAGCAGAATTTGTTTACGATTACGATAGCGATTAATAATAAGTTTTTTTTGCGCAATTGCCCCCAATTCTGAAGCAATACACACCCCATGTTTCTATAGATGCTGTGGCAATAGATACACCGTGTTTCCACTGTACAAATGTTACACACAGTCCCGCAAGATACGGGAAATGGCTCGGTTGACGCGCGCTGATAATCTTATCAGGGGTACAGCTTTATTACGCCGGTACTGGGGCAGTAACGGTGAATGTGAGCGAATTTGTTAACGCACTAACCAATGACAGTTTGATAAGAGGATTCGACGTTATAAGAGGATTTGAATTTGTAGGATTCTTTCATTTATTTCACCCGAAAGAAAAGAAACTTTATTAAGGCTTTTTTGGTGGTGGCAAACTGGCTGTTCATGAAATCCTTAAAGAAAAAATATGTAACGAAAAATAAGGGTTTAATGAACAATCTACGAGTATGTTGACAAGAAATTGCATTAAGTCAAACCATCTTTCAGAAAAAAAGTCCCAAAAATTAACAAAAAAAATAATTGTCATACTTTAAAAATTATCTGCAAAACGGCAAAAGCTTTTTAAATAATTCTTGCACACAAAAAATGTACATAAAAATTGCAATAAACAATGTTGAGAGTATTATTTTTAGGCCATTCGTGTAAAGTAATATTTCCCGGTAAATCAGTGAGAACGCGACGACTCCGTCGCTCATAGTAAATGTCATTCGGCCTTCTTAGCCCCTTAATGATAAAAGTATACAGTAGAACCCGCTTAATACGATCACGCTTAATAAAAATATCACGTTTGTGTCATTCCACCTAAAGATATTTTAATCCATCATGACGCGCCCCACTCAATCAAACTTCATACGAATTGAATGAAACATAAACGATTTTGACAGAGTAGGACGCGTCTTCGTGGATATAAATATCTGTATGGGTTTTAATTTGTCTTGTCTAATCTTTTACCGATGATTTAGTTAAGACGTGAGTATAGCCCTGTATATTTTCATATCGGCATTCTCTTTTAAGATCTTATACTAAAATCCAAGAGAGCTCCACTGCGTAACGAAGGACGTCAAAATAGGCTATTTGACTAAATTTTGCAAATGATTTTAAAGAATTTATTACTACCTATTAAGCACATTACATTGATATTTCGCGGAAATTTAATGTTTAAAAACCACTTTTAAAATTCCAATTTTCAAAACCGCGCCAAAAACGCGAATTTTGTAATGGCGCTTGTCATCTGACTCGTGACGTCACACATTGTCAAACGCATATAAACAGACTACAGTACCGTACAGTTTAGTTGAATTTCTTCGCTTTTCTTTAAATTTAATAAAAATTAATATATTTTAACAGAAAGAATGGTGTACAAATGCTGTGTAGTACCATTATGTACAAATACCTCCATAAATTTCCCTCAAAAAGTGTGTGTCTGTACCAGATAAAAGGCGAAAAAAATGGTTACAGTTAGCTCGAAGAGATCCAAAGGCCTTTTTACCGCATTCAAATGTTTTTATGTGTGAAGATCACTTTGATGTAAGTACCTACCTAATAATTACCTTTTAATTTAATATTCAAGCTAAATATAATATCGGTTCTTATTAAAAAATAAGTTATATAACCTAACATCTAAAACTAACCCCAATTTAGGTAATATGGGTCTATCATTTAGAGTCTCTTTGTGTATTTTAACTACCTAATATAATATATTCATAGCTGTTATCTCTTAAGTTTATTATCTCAAGTTTATTATGTTTATTGGAACATAATAGGTATGTCTTCACTTGCTAATATCGGTGCTGTTGAATTGCAGATGAAAAAAGACACTATTAACTACATGAAGTACAAAATTTGATTCCATTCTGCGATTTGAAATACTTAATTATTTATTTCCTTAGTATGTTTAGTTATAAAGTTAACCAGAAAATTACTGTTTAAATAGCTAAAAGATAAAATAAAACGCCCGCCAAACAAAACACTCAGAAAAATCAGTACTAAAAGTTGTTGTTTTCCCGCAAATTTTCGAGTGTGACGTCACCAGAGTTGCAACCAATCACAGGGCGTTCCTGTCACAGGTAAAATATCAAAAATTATAACATTATTAAACTCTTATTTTGCTGAAAAATATACATATATTTGATTAAAATAAAGTGAAATATGCTTATTTACGTTGTTATTAGTGAGATTTACCACAATTTCAGGTATATTTTCATTGTTGTCAAATAGCCTATTCGGCGAAATTAGAAAAAAAATGTAATACATCCAGACGAACTTGCACGCAAAACCTATGCTTTGTCCTTTAGAAAACAAGTTATGTCAGGGGGCTCCGGGCTCTTAAACCACTATATCAGAAAGCACGTAGATACTTACTTTAACGAACTACCTACATGCGTATAAGACGGAGAGCGGTGGCTGACGCGTGACAGACAAATTTACGCGATAGATAGTGCATTATCGCGGTGCGGCTTTATTACCTGACTTTACTGGGGCACTAACGGTGTTTATACGCACTGGAAGACTTTGTATGCAACCTAAGTAACTCATATTAAGTAACTAACGAACCTCATATTGTTTAGCTGAAGTTATAAAGGATGGGCGCAAATTAAAATGACGTCTTGTATCAGAACAGATCATTACTTCATGTTAGTAATATGAAGTCAGTGATGTGTGATGAGAAATTCAATATTGTTTTTATTTTGAAAATAACGTCTATTGTGTAGTATAGTTAATATTCGATAATATCCAGAAAGCAGCAGGGAACTTGCAGTCTCTCCCATAGATCACTGTTTAAATTGTATCTACTACACTTTAGCTACTAGGTATATTATGGTATAGGTATCTTGTCCGTGTTTCGGTCCTACCAACCCGCTAAATTCAAATTTCATTTAGTTTTTCACAAACATTAGACCAACGACACTTTGTACGTTTATGGCAATGAATTTTGTGGGCAAAATATTTATGCATCTACATGTTTTTGATAGAAACTTTGCTCGAAAATTCCCACTTCGTTCCCACGTCATATTGCTCATTTTGGTTCCTCAAAGATAATTTTTTGTGATTTCCCAGATTTCGAGCTATTGGGAACCAATTGTCCGCGAAAGGCTTTATAAATTGTAGCCTTATGGCGATAAAACATTAACATGGATAGCACTCTAGAAAAAATAAACATCATCAGCTTAGAATGTTTATACGCGACCATAACGTTGACTCTACTTAATTTAATATGACAAGCGTGCATTAATTTTTCTTTTCACCCAGTATTAAGTGTCGTTTACCATCAATTTTCCACGTAACGTGACTTTAATAGCGCCAGATACCATATAAAACGCATTGCGGAGATATTTCCAAATGGGAATAGGTAAGTCAGGCTCTCGGAGTGGACATTACAGCATCGTAAAGGCGCGTGCACATGAGTTAGTGTTGCATTAGCGTCAGAGATAGGGTATCTTAACGCCTCGCCTCAGACTGGCAGGAATCATTGAGTGACGCAGGCCGGTGAAGGAGAAGAGATAAGCCTGTTATCGATCATCAGCCTTTTTTGTGAGCAAACAGCTGCTGGCCTCAAGTTTACACACAGGAATGTAGGATTAAACATTTCTAGCTCCCGAAATTTAAATTAAAAACGCAGAATTAAGAAATAAGGTTAAGTTAGCCTTCCATTTTAGTTATAGTTGTTTTACCATCGTCATTTATTTGATTAGTTCATCGCGATTAGGCTACACCTTTGTTGGGCTCGTATAGTCGTGATTTAAGTAATGAGTTAGTTTTCGTACGAATTAAAGTTTCCATAGAGATATCAACTCTGTTAAATTCAGTAGCCCACGTAGATAAAAAGTATTTATTATTTGTTCAACGTGTCCTGCAACAAGCTCATAAATTGATAGATTGATGTGCTTGAATTGCTAAGTAATACTACGGAGAAACAAAAACAATATATTTATTAGCACACATTACTAAGATCATAAAATATTAATTTCTGTAATAATTTAGATGTGCCCGACTGGTCCAGTAATTTGCCAAAAGATAGCGTTGAGTGTGATCCTTCTCTTTTGGGAGTAGGCTTTTGGATCAGAAATAGTTGTAACTTTTAACGCACAAACGTAACCGGTGCATGTGATAAATACCAATTAAAGCGAATTGTGGTTATCGACGCACCGTATTTATGACAATGTCGTCTAGTAAGTTCTTAATATTTTGAAATAGTATATGGCAAATTGTTTATTGACTGTTTGAACTGATCCGGATGATACTACAAGGGACTTAGCCTTTATCCAAAACATAAATAAAAAATTTAGTTTGTTCAGAAATCCGCTACGATACCGGTGAAGGAATCACTTGGAGAATCGGTGGCTTAATGGCATGATATTATTTTTATATAGCCTTTTAATACCATATCAACTTTTAATATTTTGATTGAACTTTGTTTATGATTTGATATGGATCCTTACATGGCATACAATGGCATGATATTGGACCTCATAAACGCTTAGCGCTATATGTATATTTGTGGGTTCGTCGGTAACCGAGTATCAGTAATCAAACCAGACATGAGCAAAAACTGGAATTGGATCATGAAATTATAAAACCTTTGGGCCTCATGCCATAAGTCCGCGGTTCTCCCACATACGTACTCAGCATCAAAGCAACGAATATTGATCAAAGTGTGCCCTTAGAACCTTGTCAATGTGTATATCTAAACTTACTTCTCTGATATGTGGTAGAACCTTGACATTATAAACTAGTACTTCTCTGATCAGTGATAGAACCATGCCAATATAAACTACTTCTCTCACTCTTTTTCTTGTCAATATAAACTACATACTTCTCTAATCTGTGGTAGAACCTTGTCAGTAAAAATCGCATTCGTCGCGCATGGTGTGCACACCCATGATTTCTCTAGGATCCCATCATCAGATCCTGACCTGATGAAAATGTGACCATCTGGAAACTATACCCTCTTGAACAAAAATAGTACATTGTGATACAAGGGTGGAAAGTAGGTTTTTGCAAACGAGCTGTCATTAATAAGCCCGAGCCGAAGGCGAGGGTTTTTAATGTCACGAGTTTGCAAAAACCTATAGACCCGTGTATCACACGACGTTTTTCAATACAGTTGTGAGAATTAGTAAAAAAAACAAATCAAAGAGATAATAATATGTTTGCTCAAGATTTCGGGGGCCAATTTCCATCTTGTTTGGTTTTTACCTTAAATAAAATATCGAAGATCGAAATCGAAGGCGACTTCGAATTCGCAATCGAAAAGATAAAAGATAAAAAATAAAAATATAAAAAGATAAAAGATAAAAGATAAAAGATAAAAGATAAAAGATAAAAGATAAAAGATAAAAGATAAAAGATAAAAGATAAAAGATAAAAGATAAAAGATAAAAGATAAAAGATAAAAGATAAAAGATAAAAGATAAAAAGATAAAAAGATAAAAAGATAAAAAGATAAAAAGATAAAAAGATAAAAAGATAAAAAGATAAAAAGATAAAAAGATAAAAAGATAAAAAGATAAAAGGTAAAAGATAAAAGAAAACGAAAAAAAAATTCCTTCTGTGTCCATCCCATCCCAATGTCCATCCCATTTTATTGTACAATGAAAACTCCTTGGTATCAAACGTTTTGCAAAAGTAATGATCGAGCTTGTAAAAGTAAGTTACGACCACGAAAAAGAAAGATGCCTGTGCGTAAGATTTAACTTTCGAATACTAATGGCAGCCTCTGAAAGTGCGCCATACCATACAACTGTATTGAAAAAGAATTTTTCAAATCGGTCCACGCGTCTTCGCGTAATCGGTGAACATACATGATAGTTAAAAAAAATAAAGATTCCGACGAATTGAGAACCTCCTCCTTTTTTTAAAGTCGGTTAGAAATAAAAGGTAGTGCACCGATTTATCTACTTCTGTTGTTTTTCGTTAGTAGGTACTATTATGTATTCGGTACTTTAACTTTATCACATTTACTAATACACTCGTAAACTTGATTTGTACATAATTACCTACCTAAATAACTGCACAGCAAACTACGAAAACATTAATTCCAATTTCAAAATGTACAAGGGCTGAAGCAGTAAACTTTGTGTGGACATTTCGATACAAAGGTACGTAGATAATCAACTGAATTAAAGTATTCATTAATGTCTTGCGGCATGGAAGTTTATTAAACAACACAAAGTTTTGTATAGAAATTCAAAATGTAAGATAAAGATACCTGACATATCTGGGTATTTCTTATGAAATTTCAAAATTTGAGTCCCGAGCCATTAGTGCCGAGTCATATGCATTAAATACGTAAGTCTTTTGTTTTTTGAATGTACGCTGTCTATACCGCTATTGTTTAAAAATAAAACGTATTACCTCTAAAAGAAAAAATATATATATCGCTACTTTGTTACCGTAAAAATCATTCCCTCACCTTGTCCCTAAGTACAAAAATATTACTAAAATGCCTATTTGTCTGGAATATATCAATATTCTTAACAATATTATTATGCAAATATTTAAGAAGAATGTTTGTTTTATCGTCTATAAAAGCTTCCATCTTACAACAACGGATTTATAATAACAATAATTCGATTTTAAATATGTCCCGCCAAATAAAATCGTTCCCTCATCCTATTACGAATATTCGAAATCTCAATGTGTCAAACGATATTTAAGAGCGCGATCTTAAGTTTTTAGTACCTGGCAACACTCTCTAATGATTCAAGATGGTGATTTCTTCTCAACCGTAGGTGAGTTCGTATAAAAAAATATTTTGTGATAAATTGTTATAAGTTAAATTTATGACGATCATTCCCTCACGTTACATGAATGTATTAAGTATTTTAATATCTATCAATAAAATTTGTTGGTTTTATGCGTTTTAGGGAGTAAAATACATATTCGAAATGTAACAAACAAATTGAGGTTATGTGTCGGTGATTTTGTAGCTTAAGTTAAAATTCGTCATTCCCTCACAGTCATTCCCTCACTGCATTTAGGAGTGAGGGAATGACGGCCGTGTGAGGGAATGTTTTATCCAGAAGTCTGCGGTTTTTTTTAGATTTTTATTTATTTCTTGCAACTTGTATTTCATGGTATTTAATTTAAAACAGGTGCATGTATGTGGAAGCAAAATGGCACGACAAAAGAAGTTGAGTGATGCAGGAAAATAAAATAAAAAAAAAGAGTATGATAGACAAAGGCGAGAAAAAAATTAAAAATAATACTGAATCTTTGGAAAAACTGCGGGAAAAAGAAAAATTAAAATATTTAAAGAAAAAGAGAAAGGTCAAGTAAAACCAGTTATTCATATGAATGCTAGAGAACTTAGAAAAAAGCGAAAACAATAGAAAGAAAAAAGATAGATAGATAGATAAACTCTTTATTGCACACCACAGAATAAAAATATAAAAAAGAAATAAATAAATTAAATACAAACAAACTTAGGAATACAATTTGGCTATATAGCGATTTCTGCCAGGCAATCAATAATGTCAAGGAATATTTGAAACTGGATACGCGGTTAAATAAATACAATATAATATAATAAATATTGCGATGACAAATTTTTAGGTGACAGTTAGTCATTAGCACTCAGGCAACTGAGATATAAAGTGATCTTTCACAAGTCTTGTAAACTGTCCTATAGTCTGGGCCTCTCTGATATCGAGAGGTAAGGCATTCCAAAGATTAAAAGCCTGAATCGTAAAAGACTTATGAAAGAAGGAAGACTTATGCGCAGGCATCATCAAAATAAGTTTCCACGAAGAACGGAGCAATTCTCCAGGTTAACCTACCAAATTGAATTTCTCGTTTAAGTAAGGGGGCGCAGAGGGATGAAACAGAACACAGTACAGAATGGAAAGGATGTGTAGATCCCGGCGAAGTCGGATAGGTAACCAATTAAGGCGAGAACGAAATTGTGAGATATGGTCATATTTGCGTAAACCAAATATGAACCTAATAATGGGATTCTGAAGTCTCTCAAGCTTACTTAATTGGTTTTCATTTAAGTCGACAATGCTTGCGTCAGCATAATCAAGAATAGGAAGGAGAAGAGTCTGTGCGAGCATAATTTTTGTAGGAATTGGAAGAAAAGATCGAAGGCGACGCAAGGAGCCCAAGGATGCAAATAATTTCCTACTGACTTGTTTAACATGTTGAGCCCAGCTTAAGGTCCTATCAAGATACACTCCCAAATACTTTACGTTCTCACAGTACGGAATAACAACATTTTGAACTCAATACGAGAAAGTGACCGTCTGTCAATTTTGGATATCTGCTTTTGGCTACCAATAACGATTGCCTGTGATTTACTCGGATTTACTTTAAGTCCAAATAATTTGCTCCACTAAAGGACGGAGCAAAGGTCTGAGTTCATTCTGGCAATTGCATCAGGCAGGTTTTCAATCGAAGACTGGGTGTAAATAGTGAAGTGTTTAGGAATAAAAAAGCTATAGCACGCCAAAATTTACAAAGAATTGATGATACACCTCCACCAAGTCCAGTATTAGTTGTGCAGCAAATTAGAGAAGAAGTAGCTGCTCGAAATAGACAACAGATGCGAAGGCGACGAGCTACTTTCTATGCAAAGATTGCAAAGTTGAAAAAAAATTGAAGAATGCAGTGAAGTTAAGTGAAAAATATAAGAAGAGAAGATACTTGAGAATGAAAACAAAAAAAAACTGACCCAGTATCGCCTGGAAAACTAATAGAAAATGACCAACATAAATGTTGGTCATTTTCTATAAGTACAAAAGATTGTTTATGTTTAAAGTACAAAGTTTTGAGTTGATTTTCTTTAGAATATGATATTTCATTGTTTGATACATATTTATAAAAAATATTATAATTTCTTTAATTTGTACATGTTGTTGTTTTACTTTAATATAATTATAAATCATTCCCTCACTCCGTTAATCATTCCCTCATTTATTTATTTTTTAAAACCTCATTTTTTATTGGTTGTATACAAAAATATGGAAGACCAATATCCCTGGACAGATCTCTAAAAGCAACGTTTCGGATCTCTGCAAAAAAATATCTAAGTTTATATAAAAAAAAAAAATTCAATCTTATCTCAAATTTTGAAATTTCATAAGAAATACCCATCTACGTATTGGTAATTGAACACTTTAATAATAGTGAGTAATGAAGGGTACCTAATCTACTGAACCTCCCGCCGATACTACTGAGCCGATTTGGGCGGAGTTTGGAATGAAGAGCGATCATAGCCTGAATTTAAATATAGGTTTACTAACTTTTCATTTTAACTTTAAATCCATAGTTCGTTCCTCCAAAAAAGTCCTTCTCCAGCACCTACTTGTAGTTTTAAAGGCACTATCGTAAAAAAAAGTGAAACGAAAAGTAAAAAAAAAATTATTATCGCACCCAAAAATAAAAAGAAAGACAAATAGCATGGATGATGCAACCACAAACATAGAGCCGGGTTTAAGAAAAAAAAGTATCGTTCAAACACCAGCAAGCCACTACAGTAGCAAAAGACACAACAATAACCCGACACGTTAGTATAAAAACGTCCGCTATCCCACACATTATCCCGCAGACGGTCTATTATGCTGCTGTGCTCATAATGGCGGGATAATAGCCCCTCGGCGCTGCTCCAGGTGTGACGTATGAATACCCCCTTATAGCGTAGTGCTAGTGTGAAAACAGCCTGCGGAATTTTCAGCGGCTGTCGTGTCGGATCGTTTTTATAGCATACGATACGATATACTGTAAAACAAAAACATAATGAAACTCAGTCAATAATTTATACATTGTCCATTTGTATATTTTCTTTTTGACACATAAGACAGATAGGTATAGGGTATAGCAATAGCGAGGGACCAGAGGGAGACAAAAGTAAAGTGGTCTTTCTCTAGTTCTTCGTTATTGCTATATCTGTGTTATGTGTCAAAAAGAAAATAAACGACTGGACAGAGTATAGATGCAGGAGTTTTAAGTAATAGAATCAAATAAGGTACTTTTATCCAATAAAGAGCCATATTGGCCTTATCACGATTATTATAAATTTGTGATTTTGATACCCAGCGGTTTCATTAATTATTTAATTTCAAACTTAAGCTCTTAATTTTATCAAATCTTTTATTCTTACAATCATAAATTAGCCTCCTTGACAAACCTTGATTCATGTTAAGAAAAAAGTTCTGCTTAACTTAAAGTAATAGTGAAGACATCACTGAACTTATCTAGCAATAGATAGCTTATAAACCCCTTAAATTAAGAAAGTGGATTTTTTTGCACAAAGGTTTCCCTTGTATAATAATAAGTAAGGGGTGCAGAAAGACTTTTTTATCCACTTACCTGGACAAAACATGAGCGGTGAGGTAGTTATCATTCGACAACAGCGATCTTTTGGATTTATTATATTGTGCAGCAGACACGTATCTTTAAAATTATTTCGGTGGCACTTTTCACGTGTTCTATTACATTCCGTTTATAAAATTGGTGACAGATATAGTATCGGATGGTATAAAACACTCCCACAATATGAATAGTGAAGAGATTGTACGGACGTGTAAGTTTATAATTGCTCGTGTGAATGCGTGAGTGAAAAGTATTTTTGCCACATTTAAAATTCAACGTTTAACTCCTTGAGGGGGTTTAAATGGAAAAAACACCGTCTGGAAGTTTCATCTCATAATACACGTCCTCTTGAGTATATTATTTTAGGTGCATAGATAAAGCTCACAACTTTAGGTTAATTAGTTTCTATGAATCTGTCTCGCACGTTTACAGTTTTCTAAGAGCAAGGATTTATATTTTGAGATTAATTTTTAATTAACAACTTTTTAACTTTGAATTGAGTATATAAAAATTTTAAGATTGTTTTTAAACGAATGTTAGGGTTAGGGTCGCTCATATATCCTTAGGAGTCGAGGTTTTTTTTTGGCTTTTTTTGCTAATGCCTAAATATTAAATATGCCTGATGGAAAGCAATACTGAGATCTATTTTGGAGCACGCTTACCGAAAAAATGCCTATTCGCTTTTTTTGCTGATACCTACTTAAGATTATACGTGGCTGGAAGGGCGTTCTATACCTTAGCGATTCGTAAAAGAAGCTAATGGCTATGTTGTAGTAGCTATCTGTATATAAATTTTCAGTTCGATCCAACTGTATCTTTGAAATGTTTTGTTTTCCTTATTGTAAAGTACCATTGCAAAATGGTTACTTTACTGTTTACTACAATCTAGCTTGTGAGCTAATTTGTAATATTATTTTAACTTAAACTTCCTACTTTGAAATTTGGGTTGATAAATCAGTCAGTCACCATTTTATTCTACTCGTGACCTTTCATTGGATTCGGTACTACTACTACTAGATATACTGCTACTACTAACTACTAGATCTTTCTGTTCAGTACTTTCATTTTGATAATTTTATCTAGCTAAGATAAAGCTTCAATTTCGTTCATATTATAAAGTAGTGTTCCTCGAGGCTCTTTGTTAGCTCCTATTGTATTTCTGATTTATATTAAAGAGAACTAAAGGATATTGAGTCATACTGCATAATGAGTATGGAATACTTTTTCTCCTAGTTTTTATAATAATTACCATTCCGTTTTATTCATTTCAATCCCTTTTGTAAATACGTGTCACGCCTAACGCTATTCAGAAGCAGGTAGGCTAGGACTGAAGGCTGAAAGAAACTGGAATAAAGAATGAAAATATGTAATGTTTTAATATTCCCATCTGTTGTGGCTCTTCTTATGGTCTAAGTTATAAGAGGAAACGTATTACTTTAATAATTATGTTTATCTACGCTCATTGCTTAAAGTTCGAATTATGAAATCAAAATGTGTCACATATTGACCTACTTTATTCACAGACTTCTATAATTATTAAAAAGTTATTCATTATAACATCACTGATCTATGGAAATATCTCTAGATAATTGAATAATTTCCATTACGATACTCGGCTCTGGGTTCCTGTATTTTTATGTGTCGTCATCACAGACCAGGGAATAACTTATTTTCTCTGTGGTCGTCATAGCCAAAAGAGAGAATCCTAAATTTTGTTTTTTATATATGGAGTCCACAGACAACATTTAGTTGGTAGTAATTGCAACAAAAATGACCCACAATCTTTTACCAACAAAGTGAAGTATTTACGACAAACGTTAGCAAGATTTTATGGTTTGGATTTATGATAATTTGAGCGTAGATAAAGTAGTGTATGAAACTCTACATAATTAGGTATTAAAACACTCGTGTGATACTATTAAAAAACTCGCCTGCGGCTCGTTTTTTAAACTCACACTCTTGTTTTAATACCCCCCATTATGCATCCGTTTCATAAACTACTATTTTATTTTAGTGCGTTTTACCAACTCGGATGGGTTTCAGCTGCTTATGATGTCCTTACTTGTGTTGATTTAATTTTGTTTCTCTTTATTCAAATGAAAATTTTCTTACATTTGATCTTTAAATAATAATCCTAATCCTATCCTAATAATATTATAAAGGCGAAAGTTTGTGTGTATGTTTGTTACTCACGGCTCAACTACTGAACCGATTTAGCTGAAATTTGGAACATAGGTAGCTTATAACCCGGGTTAAAACATAGGCTACTTTTTATTCCGGAAAAATCCTTAGTTCCCGTGGGATACTTAAAATACCAAATTTTCTAGAGCAATCTATAGCTACATCTATAGAAAGATTGTTCAAGCGAACTTGCTTGAAAGGATGCTTAAAGGTTGGAATAGGGAACGATAACGGGAAAAAGACGTTTCCCTTAGGATTCATGAAAAAGCGAATTTGACGCGGGCGGGGCCGCGGGCAAAAACTGTATCTATTATCACTATAAATGTGAAAATGGCCACTATTTAGGTTCTTAACATAGCACTGTACGCATTTAACAAGTGTGTTTTAGTTGAACAAGGGGATATGGGATAATAATGCTATAAATAATAATGCTATAATGATTAAATAATGCATAATGCTATAAATGTGAAAATGGGTACCTGTATTATAGGTTCCGACATTACAACTGTTTCGCTATTAGCATTTTGTGTTTTAGTTGAGCAATGAGATACAGGTTAACAATATTCTAACTATGAAAACGGGTACCTATATGATATAGGTTCTGAACTAACATCTGTTTCGTTACTGACAATGTATGTTTTAGTTGAGCTGTGGGATATGGTATAGTAATTAGTAATGCTATAAATGTGGAAATGGGTACCTACCCATAAAGGTTCTGAAAGTACAATTGTTTCGCTATTTATAATGTGTATTTTGGTTAAGCAATGGGATGCAGGTTAATAATGCTAAAAAGGTGTTCCTGTATAGTTTCTGATATTAGAACTGTTTCGCTATTAAAAATATGTGTTTTAGTTGAGCAATAGAATATGTGATAGTAATTATGCTATAAATGCGAAAATGGATACCTATAAGGTCAAGGTTCTGAAATTATTTCACTCTTAAGCGGATACGTTGATTTTACTTTCGTCCTTCTCACTCTTATGAATACGTTGGTGGGTTAGGTTAGGTTAGGTTAGTATGCAGCGTTGCGGAAGAATATAACAGAAAAACGTTGTTTTACCTAATTACTTCAAAAACTAAGCCTGTTATTTAAATGTCATTCTGAGCGTTTTTGGGAATTATTTTTTACCGATACATTAAAACAAAAATTACAATTATGTCCATCGTAGTTTTCGATGGAAATTAGAAAAATAGAGATTTTGGAGCAATTTTTGGGAGAACTTTTTGGCGAGAATTTTTTATCCAATCGTGTTTCTGAAGTTAGGTTAACACATATTATGCTGTTTTTTTCCCAGAAAATCCAGGACTCCCACGGGATTTGTAAAACCCCGAAATTCACGCGGACGAAGCCGCGGGCAAAAGCTAGTCACTGATAAATCTAATTTGTGTAAAACTAAATTATTACGTTCCTACGCACCCGGTATTGAGAAAAGCCAAGAGATAATAAAGATAAAGGAGATAATGTCAGCCGGGTGTTTTCAACTGTTTGTTTATTTCCACCTCACGAAATCAACTTTGTTTTAACTTTTTAAAATGTTTGTTATCAACCTAGTAATAAACAGGTAAAAATATCACGGAAAAATACCACATCCTTTCTTGCTTAGGATCCTCATGTATCTGTATCCGTAACTAAGCAACATTCTGGCGAATTATTATTCACCTGTTGTTTGCGCTAAGAATAACGTCCACAAATTGGACTTACAGAAAAATATTGTACTTTGAAACTGTTTTGAAAAGTGTAAATGCCAAATTTTGATCCATTTTCTTCAGCGTAGAGCTGCCTTCCGAACGTGCACAAGCTTCTTACTTGTCTGTGATTTTTTAAATTTTCATACTAAGTATAGTATTTAAAAATGGAATCCGCCCATGCCCTGAACCATGCTCGGGTGTGACGTGCGGACGTGTCATTAGTCGGTTGATGAATGCCGCGCGCTAATGCGCCTCCATTCAGATGCGTCTACACGCGCTGTGTACTTATTCTGCTCATATTTTTAAATTACGAACGTAATATTTTTATGTGGGTAGTTCTTCTTTAAGTGTTATTTAATGCTTTACGGAGGTCAAGTAGAAAGCTTTAAAACTTCAACGGGGTAATATATTATTGATGTGTGCTTAGTGCTACCTTCTTCACAAGGCTGTTACTCGGGATTTTAACGAGTCCCGTGGGAATATTGTTTTTTTTTTTCGGGAAAAGTAGCTTTTCCCGGATGTAATCTATAACCATTTCAAATTTAAGCCAAAATAGTCTAGTACTTGCGATTTAAGGGAGTATGGTACATTCACAGACACATTTGCTTTTATAATTTGTAAGTGTGATACATACTTAAACTTAGTAAATAAAATTCAGTGTGACTGACGGACGGACTTTACTATTTTGGTATGAAACCCTAAAAAGGCTATTAAAATTCTTTATAGGTATGTTGATATTAACTTAGCTGACATTCGACTTACTGACTACTTATCTTAATATATATAAATCTCGTGTCACAATGTTTGTCCTCAATGGACTCCTAAACCACTTAATCGTTTATAATAAAATTCGCACACCATGTGCAGTTCGATCCAACTTGAGAGATAGGATAGTTTAAAACTCAATTCAACTATTTTTTAAATCCCCAAGGGCAAAACAACGTTTGCCAGGTCAGCTAGTAGTTCAATAAAACTAGCTCTACTATTTATCTCAATTTGACTATTTTAGTTAGTATGATCTACCAATCTATCACCTAAAGATTTTTGATTTAACATAAAAATGTAGCTTTAGGAGGTTTCTGGTTTAATTTAAGAACGAGGCGTAATGAATTCCTAGAATAATTAAAATATTACGTGCATTAAATATGCAAGTACTTATATATTTCACTGATGTAGAGGATTTCATGAAAGGGTATAAAATGGCACGTTTCGTCGAGATCCACGGTAAGTGTGCACAATATTATAATAATTATCGTGAGACTCATCACGTCCCACTTTATGACTTTAGCGCTTTTAGTGCTTTCAATATATTCTGTAATTTAGTACCTTGAATATCTGTATAGGTACTAGGACCGTAATTATTACAAAACTATTATCTTGCTTGTTTCGTATACTGAAATTTTAATTTATCCCAAATGTTTCACTCTATTACACCTATTTTAGCTCCGGGTTTCAATTATATTATATCAACTACATTATAATAGCCATCTATCTGGCTGCGTACTTTTGGAATTTGCTACTTTTTGCCTGTTTTTTGTTTCGCCTGGAAAGGGCGGACAGCGCGAAAAATTGTCGCCGGTTTATCGGTGTGAAAAATGCTAGTTTTGTCACCAGCAGTAAGGTCATGGCTTAGCAGTCACGTATAGAATTTTGGCAGATGACGCTACTGCATTGCTTTTACGAAAAAGGTTTACATAAATCGTTCGGATGCCCATATCCTCAAGTTTGTTATCGGTGGGCATTGGCTACTTTATATCCCGGAATTTATGCTCCTGTGGGATTAGTGAGTATAATATGTGGTGTTTGTAAAAACCCGAAATTAAGGTGATTTATTGAATTTATTTTTGTCTTTGTCACTCTCACGGATACGTTGATGGGTGCGACATGCAGCGTCGCGGAAGAATATGTCAGAAATACGACCTTTTACCTAATTACTCAAAAACTAAGCCAGTTATCAAAAATCTGTTTCTCAACGTTTTTAGATATAATTATTACCGATACATTAAAACAAAAATTACAATTACATCCATTTTAGTTTCCGATAAAAACGAGAAAAACTAAGATTGTCGAGCAACTTTTGGGAGAACTTTCTATCGAGGAAATTTTATCCAATCGTGTTTCTGCTTCTCAACGATTTTAGATTAAAGACCCAAAATATATGACGTGTAAATTTAAAAGTCATTGTCTTTATAGTTTTTAAACAAAACTTCACTAAAGATCGCGTAAATACGGCTTCTACGCCGTTAACGCGGACGACGCAGTCCCGCAGGCGTCTGCTAGTATAATGAATAAAATATGAAACATTTAAAACACCATTAAAGTAATCTTTCCACCATACAAGATATTCAGGTATATCAAACCCATGATTCACGCGTAACGTTTCCGAAACAATACAATGTTACTGTCAAGTTAATGGCCGAGATGTATGGAGGCGAATAAAGAATATAATAGAGATAAAGCTTTTAACTGCGATAAGTGTTGATCGATTGTGGGAATCGCTGGGATGGTGACAGTAAGTTGTGAGGCTGGGTGCTCAAGCTAGTTGAGGCTACTTGCCGTATGGGTGTGATAGCATCTGTGTACTGCGACTGAGTTGGGGAAAATACAAGTGTGTTGTTACAAAAAAATATTTTTCTCAAACATGCTTGGAAATTTGAGCATTATTTTGACAACCTTCTATATGGATAAATCGAAATTATTGAATGCAAGCAGGCGTTATTTTGCGGAAATCCATAATTAGCAGGACTGATTAATTTGTTTTGCTGAAGTCAACATCTCCTGAGGATGTCCCGGTGTCGGGACGAAACGTGCGTCGAAGAAAGTGATAGAAAATTGTGTGTGGTGTTTCATGTGGATGGTGTTCCTGCATATTGCACCATACAGAATCCTTTCAAGTAGCGGATAATAGCAAAACAAATTAATCAGTCCTGCTAAATCGAAATTGCAGTATTAGCCAAGAAGGTCGGCATAAGTTGTATGAAAAGCGTTTCTGTCGTGGTTTAGCGGTCGAATAAAATACATACTAAACTCATATAAATTATCATGTAATTTAAACATACTGTGACGTTCATTCAATCTATCACATAGTGCCAAAGGCGGTAGCTTAGCTTAGGTTTTATATAAATTTCGATCTGGCTTGCAAATAAAAAACTGTTGTGAAAAAAAAAAACAGAACACTTAATAGCTCTACATGTCGGTTTTAAAAATTTCTGCCTACTTAGTTTAAATTTCCATACAAGTTTTGGCAGTCACCGATTGGCCGGTACAGCAAGTTCGATTTATCTTAAAGAAGACTGGAAGGTGAGCTAAACATATTATTCAAGTATCAAGAGGTTTAACAGTCGGCGCAGTATTTGACGCGCCTCATACGTTATGCGGCTCGCATACATCATCGTATAATCACATTCTCATGTAATGAAATGAGTGACATTTCATTCATTTGAATTTGCCGCGCTTCGCGTATCAGCTGTCGCGTATCTATGATATTGATCTGTGTCGATGATTTAAAATGGCGAGGGACGCTGAAATTGTTGTGTGCATTTTTGTCGTAATAAAAACTCATAGAAAGAATGTGATTGAGGACTCGAGATATAGTGAACTTTAAATGTCGTTTCTTTGTTATTTCAGGGAAACAATTTGTGTTTAATTTTGGAGATCCTCAATGTCTTATAAAACGACATTTTTGTGAACTAAAAGAAGATGGACCGGCTTCAATTTGAGTTTACAATAATAGCCTCAAATGATGGCAAATCAAATGTATTAGCTATAACCTCAATATCTACTGAAGAAGGAAAATGTTATGTTTTACCCGAGGAACTGAAGCCGGTGAGTCATCATACATATATTGTTAAAACGAACACTTTCACAAAAGTAAAAAATAGCATTAAAAAAAGACACCAGAGTAGAAAAGTATGGATAAAGTTGGATGAAAATCTAAAGAAGACATATGTAGATGAGGAAGGTAATATGCAATTTTTAGATCAATATTTAGATGAAGTGAGCACAACACAAGCAAAGGACAAAAATGACACTTTGCAACAAATCTTGGAACAATTAATAGAAACTACAACTAAGAAAGAAAGTCAACATAACTTAAAACATATCTCAGAAAAATTTATTATTGAAAAATTCACAAGCAAAAATCCTAATGCGATGCAATGGATAGAAATTTTTGAAAAAGAGTGTGCGCGCTTCAATATAACAAAAGATGAGACAAAAATAGATATTTTGAGGTTATTTTTAGATAAACCTTGTTTGGATTGGTATAGCTCGATGATCATAAAACTAACAATAAATTCTGAATGGAGTGAATGGAAAGACAAGTTTTTAGAAACTTTTAAAAACCAAGGATGGGACATAGTCACATATGCTCTCGCATTTAGGTATAAAGAAGGACAGTTAATTGATTATGCCATAAAAAAAGAACGGCTTTTATTAGATATAAACAAATCTATAGATTCCAAAACAATGATAGATCTTATTGCAACTGGTTTACCTGGATTTATCTTAAATAAGTTAAACAGGGATGAACTCAACAACACTACTGACTTGTTCAACGAGATAAGAAAATATGAAGGCACGATGTATAAGAAAAACTCAACTAACATAAAGAGCAGTACATTTTATAATAAAAATAAAACTTATGAGAAGAAGTCATGTAAGACTTGTGAGTCTTTGGACAAAGGGATTAGATATCATCCGGAGGAGTCATGTTGGTTCAAGAAAAATAAAAATGAACCTGAAAAAGATCTTAAAACTAAAAATGTAAACAATAACTCCATAATTGAAGTAGACATAAATACTGAGAAAAAAACTAGTAAGCACACCATTAATCAAAATCAAGCTTTTATTAGAAAATAAACTAGAAGTGAGTGGTATTTATGATTCAGGCTCACAGATTTCTATAATAAATTCAAGATTAATAAAAGTAAAAGAAAAAAAAGATGATGTGAACATAGCATACATGAGAACGGTTAATGGTGTGAAGAAGATGGATGGCTTGATAACAATAAAAATTAAAATATTTGATTTAGAAGAAGAGGTGGATGTATACATAGTAGAAAATGAAGATTTTGATGATTTCATAATCGGATTAGATATGATAAAGAAATTCAGATTAACCCAAAATGAGAACTTGCAGATAGAACAAAAGAAAATAACAAATAAAATAGACAGGATGTCTAAAGATAACAGAAATGAAGATAATAATATAAAAAAATATACAGTAAATTTCAATGAACACATACAAACAGAGGAATTTATAAGTATGACAGACCATTTAGATAATCAAAAGAAAATTGAGATAGAGAAAATTATAAAGGAATATAAAACAATATTTGCTAAGGACAAGTATGATATAGGTTCAGTTAAAGATTATGAAGCTCGCATAGATTTACAAGTAAATAAATATTGTAGTAAAAGACCATACAGATGTACAATACAAGATAGATTAGAAATTGAAGAGCAAATATCGATGTTACTAAAGAACAATTTAATAGAAGAATCATACAGTCCTTTCGCTGCTCCAGTGACATTGGCGTTTAAAAAAGGTGAAAATAGAAAATCCCGTTTATGTGTAGATTTCAGAGAGTTAAACAAAATAGTTATACCACAAGCTCAACCATTTCCTTTGATAGATGATCTAATTATTAAAACTAGAAATTGCAAGTATTTTACTACACTAGATATAAACTCAGCATTTTGGGCAATACCATTACGGGTGGAAGACAGAAGTAAAACAGGATTTGTCACACAAGATGGCCACTTCCAGTGGACCTGCCTCCCTTTTGGCTTGAAAACATCACCAGCAATTTTCCAGAGAATCTTAAGCAATATTCTAAGAAAACACAATCTCACAGGATACTCTGTTAACTATATCGATGATATTTTGATATACTCGTCTACCTTTGAAGAACATATAAGGCACATTAGAAATGTATTAGAGGCAATAATTAAAGAAGGCTTTAGACTGAAGTTTAAGAAATGTACCTTTGCTTCAGACTCAGTAAAATACCTCGGCCATATAATTCAGAACAATTCAGTAAGACCACTAAAAGACAATTTGATTTCAATAAGGAACTTCCCAACTCCTAAGACGCAAAAGAACATCAGACAATTTTTGGGAAAAATAAACTTCTACCATGACTATATACCAAGAAGTGCAATTATTTTAGATCCATTACACAATTTATTACGAAAAAACGAGAAATTTGTATGGTCAGAGAAATGTGAAGAAGCATTCAATCTGATAAAAAGATATTTATGTTCGCAACCGGTCTTGGAAATATTCGACAAAGACTTACCAATCAAAATCTTTACCGATGCATCTTTGGAGGGCATTGGAGCAATATTAAAACAGACACAACTAGATGGTAAAGACAAGCCGGTGGCATATTTCTCAAAAAAATTGAATGAACATCAAAAACGGAAAAAGGCTATATATTTAGAATGTCTTGCTATGAAAGAAGCTGTTAAATATTGGCAGCACTGGCTCATCGGAAAACAATTCACCATTTACTCAGATCACAAACCTCTAGAGAACATGAACATTAAATGCAGGACAGATGAAGAATTGGGTGATCTCACATACTACCTATCTCAGTATGACTTTACCGTAAAATATATACCTGGTAAAGAAAATGTAGAAGCAGACTGTTTGAGCCGAAACCCTGTATTAGAACCAGAAGATAACAGAGAGGAAACATTGAGAATAGTTAATTTAATACAAATAAAAGATATAGTTGGAGACCAAGAGAAAAATGAAACAATAAGAGAAAAGAAACAAAATTTAATACTAAAAAATAATATCTATTATAAAAAAATAAAGAAACAGGAAAAGATTATCCTCTCAGAAGAATTTAGTAAAAAACTTATAAAAAAGGTGCATGAAGATTTATGCCATATTGGGATCAGACAACTGCAGAAAAAAATAAGTTCAATATATACGGCTATAAACCTAACAAAAAATATCATAAATATTTGTAAAACATGTGAAATATGCATAAAAAATAAATCAAGATGTCAAAAAAAAATTGGATTAATGTCACAACTGGGACCAGCTACCAAACCATTTGAAATAATGTCAATGGATACTATTGGTGGATTTGGAGGATCTAGGTCTACAAAGAAATATCTACACCTTTTAGTAGATCACTACACAAGATATGCATTTATTGCGACTTCGAAAACCCAGAATGCATGTGACTTTATAAATTTAACAAAGAAAGTACTAGAGACAGATGAGATTGGAATTATCCTGACAGATCAATATCCGGGCATAAATTCAAGAGAATTTAAACAATTTTTGCAGGAAAATAATATTAAACTAATTTTTACAGCCGTGAATACACCATTCTCGAACGGCTTGAATGAAAGATTAAACCAAACAATAGTAAATAAAATAAGGTGTAAAATGAATGAGAAAAATAATAAGAGAACATGGACAACACTGGCAAGAGAATGTTTACAAAAATATAATGAAACAGAACACTCCGTTACAGGTTTTGCACCAAAATATTTACTGGATGGTACAAATGTCAGTATTCTACCAAATGAATTCAAAACGATGGAAAAGGAAGACAAGTGGATTGCTGATAGAAGATTGGCATTAGAGAATACAATAAAATCTCATGAGTATAACAAGAAAATATTTGATAGAAATAGAAAAATGCAAGAATTTAATGTAGGAGACAGTGTATATGTAGAAAATGGAAATAGACTGAATAGAAAGAAATTAGACGAATTAAAAATAGGCCCTTTCAAAATAATAGAGAAAATATCGAATTCCATTTATAGGATTGATACAGGCAACAGAAAAACAGAATCAACATTATTTCATATAACAAAATTGCAACCTGTCATAACAGAGGCTGAAGAAGATGAAGGAGATGATAATGAATATGAAGATGACTTATAAGTACATTTTACAGATATATTGCTTAGAATTTTCGCTCTTAGGGGGGGAGATGTAATGAAATGAGTGACATTTCATTCATTTGAATTTGCCGCGCTTCGCGTATCAGCTGTCGCGTATCTATGATATTGATCTGTGTCGATGATTTAAAATGGCGAGGGACGCTGAAATTGTTGTGTGCATTTTTGTCGTAATAAAAACTCATAGAAAGAATGTGATTGAGGACTCGAGATATAGTGAACTTTAAATGTCGTTTCTTTGTTATTTCAGGGAAACAATTTGTGTTTAATTTTGGAGATCCTCAATGTCTTATACTCATAATAACATTATTAGAATTAGTGCGCGCACCGCGACGTGTGCGGGCTGCAGGCAGCGGGATTGTCAACGATAACGACCTGCGGCGCAAGGTGCAGAGTATCGCGATTTTGATGCTAGCCTGTCGGGCGATCGACTTAAAATGTATCAATCATTAAATAACTGTATCAATGTCAAAACACGGGTGTTGACCAATCACAATGCTTGAAAATCACGTTGTGACATTGATACAGTTATTTAATGATTGATACATTTTTAGCCGATCGCCCTGCTAGTGCCGTACCACTATATTTTATAGCAGTAAAGCTGCAGTATTGTTATGAGTACTGTAGCATTAAATAACTGCTGTAAGAGATGGTGGTACAGCTACAGATCCTGTAAGTGTTAGATTGAGTAAAACGCGTCCCACGAATCCAGTTTTTTTTTTTAAATTAAGGATTGGCTTGCGCTTGACTACAATCATATTTGATGAACAGAAATGATGAGGTCTAGGATGGAGCGCGCTTGCCTTGAAAATGCCTATTCACTCTTCTCTTGAAGGCATTCAGGTTGTACTTGACTGGTAACACAGAAGCTGGAAGGGTGTTCCACACCTTAGCGGTACGTATCAGAAACGTGGAAGAAAATCGTTTCGTTCGAGCTTGCTGGACATCAACCACATAAGAATGCCACTTCTCCCGGCGTCTTGCGGTTCTATGGTAGAAAGGTGAAGGAGGTACTAGATTGTGGAGTTCTTGAGCACACTCATCAGTTTATGAGGTTCTCCAGTTGCAACGAAGTCTCTTTTCAGAGGGTATCGCACAGGAGCTATGTGAAAGAAAATGGATTTTTGGGCGTGATGAAAATCCCGTCACGACAATCTACGAAAACCTCCGAAAATCTATTAATTTAACAAAAACTTGCAATATAAATTTTAGTTGAGCACGATCAGCTGTTTACTTGCTTGAAGTCGTAACCTACGTTCGCTCGCATCAAACCACATATCAAAAGAACGGACGCGCTGACGTTTTTTTCCCCTACGGACATAGCATAACATAGGTAGGTTCTGGTCCGAGGTACTGGTTAGCCACAAATATCGCTTTTGAAAACATGGGATTCACAAAAGTCTAATTTGAATGGATCGAACACAAAAACTTACAATTTGATGATTATTGAAACGGTAAAACTTTTTTAACCGCTCGCTTGCTCAGCGCAAAAACAAAAAGAGGGTCGCTTGCCAGTGATTTTTGACCGCATCAGAGCGTACGACGCGCCGTAATAAAACTCTGATTGTGACTCGTTCCAAAAGCGCACTTCAAATGTTTTAACTGTTCTGAATAGCCATTGAAACAAGCTTAAAAACTTTAGCTGTTTTTTTAATTGATCTTGATTCCGTATTTTTCAATGAACCTTGAAACTTTAACTACACAAAAATTAGCTACTTGTATGGAAAAATGCGTTTTACTAAAAATTAAGATCGACAAGAGCATTGTTTCTTATTTTATTCATAAACTAGATTAATAACTAGACACATTTAATCACAAATGGATATATTTTATGTGGATTAGAATATTTAAAACATTAAGGGAATCCTAGCGTAGAATGCGCTGGCTGACTAATCGTAATTTATTTCGTATCGTGTTACAAAACTTAGATCTATTATGTTGGCAACTTGTATTTAAAGGTTGGCTAATACATTAGTCTATAGTTTAAAAACGTTTCACGAGGACTTTATTACCTACATGATAATGTTTAAAGTTGTTTAATAAAAACTGGTAGTTGGAAACGATTGTTGCCAGAAGCAATCACGGGTGTTCAGTTTTGGAAACAATCGTTTCCAAAAGCAAGCGAGCGGTTAAAAATCATCAATGTCGTACACTTTGGACCACACGTTAATATTAAAAAGTCACGAATTAAGAACGTGTGTGGTGCGCTTAATACCCTCTTAATAGGACGTGTGAGTAATTGCCGGAGGGCTTGTATGAATAAATCATATTCTGACGAGCACGCGGGATCGGAGCGATATGAGGTGCCTACTTGTGGGTTCCCTTAATGTAGTACCTTACACTACCTTACATATAGAAGTTTGAGTCAAGAACTACTCAATGGAAACTTGCAGATTATGCGTAGTTTAGGTACTAGATAAAAATATCTTATGAACTACTCTCACACCTACCGAACATACACCGAAAAGTTCATAACAATCGGTCGAACCGCTTCGGAAAATTCGGTAACAAAAATTAGCGAGATAATTTTATATACTAGGCTATCTGGCTCGGCAAACGTTATTTTGCGCTTAGAGATATCGAAAAAAGCTCACGATCTAACGTGGTCATGTTCGTTATGAAACTGTGTATTTTTTGTAAAAAAAAAATCATAAAAACCAGTCGAGCCGTTTCTCGGGAGTTTGGTAACAAAAATTGGCACGAGATTTTTAGCTGACCCGGCAATCGTTGTTTTACCATTAGGGATATAAAAAAAAGTTAACGACCTCTCAGACCTACAGAACATACACAGAAAATTTCATAACAATCGGTCGAGCCGTTGCGGAAGAGTTTGGTAACAAACACGAGACACGAGACCTTTGTATATTAGAAGAAGAAAGAAGAAGAAGAAGATTAGATTGGATTGTGTTTAGTTTTAGGTTAGAAAATAGAATATAAAAATAAGAAAGTCACTAATTGACCGCCTGGCCGGATCGTTTCGGAGGCCATTACCGTTCTGAACACAGACCAAGGAATAACTTTATATTGGTTCTGAACGTATAGAAGTATCCTGTCAAAGCATTGAACATTTATTGTCATTAAGTATGTATGTATGTATGTATATCATGAATTGACTCTTGTATTTCCCTTCAACGAACATAAGTAGGCAGCGAGGGAATTCCGCAACAAATATGTCAACAATTTAACCCTTAACAGCCCACGAGTTCACACCAAATAAACAACCCGTCAACGAGACCAAATAAACTCAATTTTCGTCGCGCCGCAAAATCTCTCGACATTTTCCCCAAAAGCGTCCCATCGCATCCGGCCTACGTAGTACGTGCTCACATAGGGGCTCCGTAGACACCGTATGGGTTGTCGTATGCACGCAACAGGTGGTCGCCCGTAGGGTTAAACGGCGCAGCGCCGCTCGCCGGGAAGTATGCTTTACTATTTTCTCAGACATCTATTCAGTAATAGACAACCGCAACTTTCTAGAGAACTACCTAAAACACAAATTAGCGTTAGCGAAATATGGCCTATTGGAACGTATATATTTTTTTAGTTTATGTAATTTTTTTGTTTCCAAAAAATATTATGGGGTACTTGAGATATTAATTAAAAAAAACATTAAAATCGTCTATTTTTGACGTTCTATGACCATAATAATTATTCCATTCAAGTTGAATTGTCACTGTTCATTCTTCATGTGATAACTGTCAAAAGTGTCAGTTATCAATATTATGGATTAGAAAAAAACAAAAATGCGAGAGATGCGTTTGAACGATTTTCGGGTGTCTTGATTTTTTCGGATGTAAATTTTTCCATTAGAAAAATCTTTTTTTTCACACTAGGTATATCCCACAAATTTTCGTACAAAAACCTGTACTAGCCCCTCAGATGGTCGGTAAGTGACGATGCAGCCGAAATTGTTGTCGTACTAACTTTCAAGAAGTAAGTAACTTCTTACCCCTTACAGTTTGTACATCATCATCTCGCCGGAACGCTTGCCGGTACATCTTTGCTGATGTAATTCAATGTGTCTGCCTACGTCACTTCGTATTTTGAAATAAAAAAAATAAAAGGATTGTGTAGTTTTATGAAACCACGGTAAAATGAAACGTTTGTGACCAAGGCTGCTCTGACGAGCGCCTATAACTTTATCCCTACTCCGCGGACGACCGTCACGCTACATGCAACACACAGATGAAAATGTTTTAGACGATGTAATAAAAGTTTTACTTTAATAATAAACTGACGTGTGAAATCAAACAGAGTATCGTCTTGAATCTGAAAACAAAAATGTGCTGAAAAATTGTAATCCAAGTAGAGCATCCTCCGAAAAATAATATTCGTGAGCAGCACCAGGAAAATGTTTTCTCATATGGCGGAAAATCCTGAGGCTAATGCGTGTTAGGGCCATGCCAGGGAGTTTATGTCGCACTTTTGTTTTACGAGCGCTCTGAATAAATTCCATAATACACTGCCGCGGGTTAGCGCGTTGTTTACGAGCGAGATAGCGATATTTATGATACGCCGCTGAGTGAGATGGAGATATTTATATGATGTTTATTGCCGTGTATGGGGACGTGTGCTCGTTTATTGTGTTGTGTTTTGTCGGTGTACTATATTGGTTTATGTGTGCACCGGGCCTTATTTATCACATTGTGATGAGTGAATTATGGTGAATAGTATACACGAGTACTTGACTGCGATCTCACCTGATGGTGAGTGACGATATAGCCGAAGATGATATCGTACCTAACTTGGCAAGGGTTAGTAACGGTTTCTACACAGCATCGCGCAGGAGCGCAGTCGCTTGACAATGCCTCTTTACCGGTACGGTGGTACCCAGCCGCGGCCGAAGCCACACTAGACTAGACCTGAGCCTATTAGATATAATATAGTTATAGAGAGACTTTAAAATTCCAACCTGGCCTGTGCAGGAAATTCGGGACTTTTGCTGCAAAATAACACAATTGGAAAAAATGTTCTCGATAGAAAGTTTTCTTAAAAGTTGCTCCATTTTTTTAATTTTTCGGAAATTAACAATAACATCAATTATATACATGTAAATTTTTATTTGTATCGGTATGCAGTAATAAGATCCAAAAACGCTCAGATTTTTTTTTTGATAACCTGGGTGGCTATTCACTTAAGGCAGGCGTCGGATACATTAATTCGTGATGTGAAATGTTTAAAAAGGTGATGGCAATTACGTGAAAATGGCAATTTTCTTTTCTTTTTTCCGAAAACATTACGTGCATAGCACCCTGCTTAATTTTTACGCTCGTTTTCACCATCACTTTAAGAAACGCCTAAGCCGATAGGTGACAGTTTTCACTTACAACAACTGTCACCTAAGGGCTTAGGTGACTCTTAAACTGTTGATGAAGACGGGCATCATTCTTTTTGTTTTTTTTTTCTAGGTGTTTCATGGTAAAGAAAAGTCATAAACAAAACCTTCAGAAGGCATTGAGTAGGTAAATAATATGCCAATATGCTTTTTTATCAAAATCAATATCGCCAATGGAATACAACGCGAGTTCAATAAGCTATTTGTCGATAGATTGATACGATCACCCCACCTTCACATATCACGTGACGTAACGTTTAGTGAAAACGTGTGATAATGTGATAATACGGGGGAGAGGTCCCTAGGGAGGTCGCCCTATATCGTAGATCAAATGTTACAGCGTGGCTAATAGCTTTGCGGAAACTTTGTATGGGGAAACGCTACTTAAGGTGTTGCGGCCCTACCAGCCCGCGAATTTTATTTAGTTTTTCGCAAATATTAGACTAACTAAACATTTTAGATTTATGGCAATGCATTTTGCGGGCCTACTTTTTATGCATCTACATGTTTTTAATAGAAACTTTGCTCGAAAGTTCCACTCATCTCATATTGGTTCCCGAAAGATAATTTTTTGCAGTTTCCCAGATTTCGAGCTATCGGGAACCAATATGAAGTAAATGAGTATTGTTGAGCAGAGTTTTTATTAAAAACATGTAGATGCATAAATTCTGTGCCCGCAAAACACATTGCCATTCCTTCATTAACCTTCGATGTATAATTAGCCCACTATGAGCAAAAAACTAAATAAAATTTGAATTTTCGCGCCCGGATGTTACCCATTGCCCTTAAATACTTGCTTAATCTTTAAACGGTTTCGTTCTACAGCTAACCAAGAGGAGCCAATCTCTAGGAGGTGAGTTAGTTACAATGGAAGATGACAGTGCAGTAATCTGCGAGCAAAGAATACACATACATATAAACAAGTCTTACACGGTTATGTGTAACTGTACTATTATTAAACGGTCGCTGCCAGTGGGGCAGTAAAATGCAGAAACAGAAACCTGTTGCGATATTTGTCGCACTTATGGATATTACGGCTACCCCTCTGCACCCACAGGCACCGTTGTTTTTCGCATTTTATTGCCCCGAGGGCAGCTATTATTTGCTACGGCTATAGCTACGGTTCGTTGGATAGCCTACTCAACTTCAAAATTTGAGGACCTGTCTTCAGACAAATAAACTTTGCCCAGTACACATCTCCTGATGATGCTCCTGTGTTTGAGCAAAACGTTAGTAATAGAGGAATGGCTTTTGTATAATTTGTGTGGTTTTATGAGGTAACATAAATCGGCCAAGAAACAAATTATGTTATGTACACATTACAATTATGTACAAGCGAATTAAGTGACTCTATACGATTTTTTTTCGTTTCGATGACGAATTTTATACGAATTCGAGTTTTTGACTTCATGATTTCTCTCATATAATTCGTATACCTTCCTAAGTCACATTTCACACCCAATCTATTTTAAATCGCATAGCATAGAAAACTGTACCTAAAAGCCCCATGCAAACTGCACATTACGAAGATGAAATACAAGGTATGTTTATAATAAGAGAAATTTTACCCGTAATACATCGAACTGCAGGGTTCCCGCATAACTATTATAGATTATTGTATGGAGACAAAACAGAGCATTACCGCAATAATATGTTATTATTGTGCGACGCGAGTTATCTGGATCCGTATTATTTATTGTGGTCGGTGTGTGCATGACAATTTATAGATTCAATGGCCATGCATAGAAAGGCAGTGCGTGGAGGATTGTTAGATAAATCTTTTGGCGCAGAGTTTTGCCGGACTGAGAAGTGGTGGTAAGTATTACACGAAGAACAGGTTATGATTACATCTGCAATGTTATGTTTTTATACACTAAGCCTAATTTATAGGGTTTTTTTAAACGGTTCAGCGCGGCTATGGCGATATAAAATGTCGTTTTTCGTTACCAAAATCCCATAGTCATTAGTAACAACTCTTGTAGACCATTAATTGTATCCACGTACAAAATGTCAATGCCATCAGCAAAAAAAATTGATACTATCTAGAACTCACAGCGTGAGGTAGCTCAACGTAGCGTCATCTTATCGAGCAGTTGGTGAACTTTCGTTTCAAGCGAGTTTTGCACCGCACTTACGAATTTTTACTCTTATATCAGGAGTTGATTTTCTAAAAATCCTTTACTGGCAGAAATCAGTGTTATGACAGCCAGATTATCCAATGCGTGCCAAATTGAAGCCTGATGGCCTGAAGCCCTCAAAAAGGTTTAAATTTTAAACTGTGCATATTTTATAAATTCTTCATGCTCGTTTTCACCAACATTTTAAGAGTCACCTAAGCTCTTAGGTGACAGTTTTCACTTACAGCAACTGTCACCTAAGGGCTTAGGTGACTCTTAAAATGTTGGTGAAAACGAGCATAAGTCACTTTTAGCTTAGACTTCTTTCATTATTTCTTTAGTACCTAAGTACCAAAGAACAGAAAAAAAACTAAATTAATTGTTTTTCTAGAACTCTCACAACTTAGGAATAAATAAATAATTGATCTTCAAGCTAATATGTGAAATATGATTTATCTGCTAAATTACACCATACTATAACATTTCAATAAATACTTAGCGGGCGATCTTCGGCTTTTGTCTGCGGTACGGTGAACGAGAACCATTAGAACTTATATTTGCAAATCTAGCTCCTATTTCAGAAGGGTTTAAAGTTTAAAATTGTATAACATGCTAATATGTGCACAGATTACTGTAACGCGTACGCGCAGCTTTAGGGTAGAACCACACTGCGGAGAAATTAAAAGTAATAATACTGCAAAGTATTATGTGCAAATTCTTAGACAAAACTTGCTAGATAGAAAGTTTTCCCAAAAGGAAACAACGATGGATTTAATTGTAATTTTTGTTTTAATGTATCGGTAATAATAACATCCAAAAACTTAGGCTTAGTTTTTTAGTAAGTATGTAAAACGTTTTCCGTTATATTTTCCGCTGCGAACAAAGCTTTTTCCCCGAAAATTAATGTCGGCTTTTTGTTTCGTGACAAAGGGTAAATCGCGAATGGCACGGGAATGTGGAGAATTCCTTTACAAGTAACATACGTAGCATAAGCGCAAATAAAATTTTAAGAGACCAATAATAATAGTAATAGGCGATCTCAAGACTAGATGCTGTGCGACAAAAAGTCTGTAGTGTGGTCTTAGATTTCAGGATATTCATATTTATGCATTTCCATATGTTATATTTATGGTAATGCAATGATATCTTGAGAATCGCTTAGTTCTAGATAAAATGTTTTCTATGAAATAATGCAAATAGTAAATATTATATTTACTACTTACTTCACTTGTACAAGAGTCTTATGTTTACTTTTGAAATTACAATACCCAGTAAAATATAATTTTACGTCTTGTAGAAATTCAAAAATAAATAATTAATAGGTAGGTATTCAAGTTCAGAAGTCCAGCTTTTTAATGAAGAGTCACGGATTCGAATCCTAAGTTTAACTTTTCATTCATTTTGAAATTTCGACGACCCGGTTTTTCCCCGCTTTTTAAATAAAAATAAAAACGATTCTATATGATAATTTTATGATTGCACTGACGGCGGGCCATCATTATCTACAACTTTTCCAAATTTCTTGTCGCTATCTTTAACGTGACATATAAACAGACAGACAGACAGACTGATAACAAAGTGATCTTCCTCAAAAGGGTTATAAGGTTTCGTTTTTTCCTTTTGAGGTACGGAACCCTAAAAATTATGAGATTGACAGTTGTCTGCGCAGAAGTCAGACATGGTGATATTTTATACCACTGACAGCTTTCTTTGGCGGTAGTAAATACCTATGTCATATTGGAACAGCTGCTTTTGTCCGACCGTCTTTGCTCCGGTCCACTCCTGTATTGGGAGCCTAAATTCTGATTGCTATAGAAAAACATATTCATCGTAATCGTAATCGCTAGCAAATTCTGCCGCGTGATTGGCTGACGCAAATCAGGAACCCAATCAGCGGGTAGAATTTGTAAACCATTACGATAACGATGAATACGTTTTTCTTGGACAATCTTGGGGCAGACCCCTCTTTTTCTAGCTATTATAATAAATGGTAGGTATACTAGCCTATTTCAAATAAATTAAATTATAATAGGTATATCTTATACCAATATTTGAATATTCAACAGTTACCTAACTCAATATGCAAGCCTGACAACACTAAGTTAAATTATCTAACTGTAGTAGACAAAATGTGGGTGGTATTAATTACACTTGCATTAGAATTATAATAAGTGTTTCATACTTTACCGACTGGATCAGGTGTTATTTGTGAAGTAACTAGCTTTTAATGGCGCGCAACTACATGGGGCCAAGTTCCGTAAAGGAAACTATATTGTTTTTAGGGCCTTTACCTTAAAAACCTAACCTTGAAAATGATCATAACAAGATTAAAAATAATTGTAGTCATCTGTAATCCTATCCTAGCAATAGCGGAACATGTCCAGGATTCGGATGTCTCGCACTATATTCGTTTTGACAAGGCCTCCGTTATGTCCAGGGAAAAATTTGTAGTACCTCGCAAAAGACGCGGCTATTGAAATATACAGACATCCGAATTTTAATCGGGACACCGGTTGGGCGTTGCATCCGGCGTGGAAACCGCTAATCCAGGGCAAGACCGTGACATCCATGGGTCTCGAGAGTGACACTATTAGTTCGGCATGTGTAGTAAACCCTCAAGAGGGCGACGTGCATGATCTTCAGGAGTCAGAGGCGGGGGGTGCCACCTCCCCCCGTGCCACAACCCCCACCTTCACAGCGCGCTATGCGCGCAGCGCGTCGTTCCGGCCGCCCCGCTGTATCACACGGGCGTCCCGCGCGTAAATGCCCCTGAAAAAGGACCCCTGATGGATCTGAAACTGGTCGGGCGATCCTGACCTAATAGACGTGAGTTTATAGCCGTTACTTTTTCCTTCTTATAATGTCCACTCACGGAAGTCTTATCTGTAATTCTGTTAAAAATCAGCGATAGAGACACGAGGGCTAGCATAATACGGCAAGATATTGCAATATTTATGCTTTGGAAATGCCAGAATATGACTTTAAAACGTCATTTCTTTTCGAATGTCGAATGTGATTCGACTGTATTAAATAGAACACCTGGCGAGCCTTTATCAACAAGCTGCTCCTATTCATGGTCACTACCCTCAGTCATGAGGACACGACTAAGAAGAAATAGAATAGAAGTAGGTCTCTCTCTCTTGAACTTATATTTCGTCATAGTCGTAGAATAGTGACGGATCTGCAAAAATGACGAAATTCACTTTTTACCATATTTGGACACTACTATGTCTATATTTTATTACTGCATTGAATGAAAATTAAAAAATCTTTAAGATTTCAAGATAACCAGTCGGTAAACTGACGGATGTGAAGCGGCGCTCATAGTAAAATGGCGGTTGTGAATACTCGTCTTTGTACGACGCGCGGGAATCCTCCCTCACCCCCTCCCGCTCCTGACGAATCTGCGCATCCGCCTCTGTTCATCGGACGAGTAGGATTGCACATAACGTCGCTTTTGACTATCCGTCAGTTTTCTACGGAAAATTAAAAATAATTTAAATTATAATTTAATTAAGATAATATTTTCTCTCTGATAATACTAAAATTATTCTGTTGAGTTTATATCATATTTAAAAATTGCAAATTTTAAGTCGCATGTAGACATACTTCATTTTTCTATGGACGTGATAGTGACGCATGAGTACAACCGACGATATTCTGCGGAAATACTTTTTTATCTATAGGTTGTATCTGACCATCCCACTTTTTTCTTCGTGCTAAATTCACTTCCGCCTTTTTTCTATCGAAAAACACTGCTTATTTGCATAAATTTAATATATTTTTCTATACAAGAATGATCCAATCTGGGTAATAATTCTTCTGTATTAATATAAAGACGTTAATTTTATTATTTTCGTTCTTTCGAAACGATGTACCGTGAATGGTCTTTAAGTTTTGAAGTGGGGCTTGCGACCACTAAAACCTGGTTTTTCCAAGATGCGACGGTCCATTTTGGTGGGAGTACGGGATTCACTTGATTATTCACCGCGCTCACACTGGCCGCCATTAGAAATAACATTGCGTTGATATTCTCTTTTGGCCGTTTACCAAAATTCATCTTTATCATAATATTTACTCCAGTCAAAAAATCAGTATGGCTCCCTTTACAACTACAATCTTAACCTAGATATCAGATCTGTCATCTTTTCCTTACCTAAATACCTATGCCCTTATCAGCAAAAGCCCATGATAAAGTATGTAACGTTTTTTTTGTACCACTCACGGTGGTGCAGATTTTAGCAACTGTTTACCAAACGATATTGCTTTGTCTTCATGCTAGTTGTCTCCAGCACCTCTCTTTTGATGTAGGGGTAAAACACATGTCCAAAATAATTGCAAAATATTAATATAGAATCTTTTCTATATTAATATTTTGCAGAAATTTTTATTTTTTTAGATACTCCTCCAGAAATTGCGTAGTTGTTGCATGAAAAACGATAGATAGAATTTCCACGTGGACGTGTAAATTTAAATGTGACACTATGTTGATTCTCGAAAAAAAAAACACGATGTATTTGAAAACCTTTGAAATTAGGTGATAGTGAGATAGTAAGGTTGCATCGCTAAATATTTCTCAAAATGAGGGAGATCCTGTCGACAGTTGAGAATAAAACCATTTTTACGCTAGTTGAATAAACATTAGTTGTACGATGTACTAGATACAAATAATTCTTATGCAGCCATGAGACTATGTTTAACTTTGAAAATTAGTAGATACAACTAATAACAATGTTAATAAAAACTCAGCTCTAAAAATACTAATACTTACTAGACTCGTATTGGTTCTCAATTACTCTAAATCTAGAAAACTGCAGAAAATGATCTTTCGGAAACCAATATGATGTGAATGGGAATATTTGAGCAAAGTTTTTAATAAAAACACGTAGATGTGTATATTTGCGCAAAAAAATTGCTACAAGCCTACGATGTATAAAATTAGCCTGCTACTTGCAAAAAACTAAATGAAATCTGATTGTGGCGAGAAAATTTTACCAGTAAAAAAGAAGTCATCCGGTCCAAATTGCTGCAATATCTTCTAAATCTTTGCAGTACAAAAATAATGCTGTTTTTGCTAATTAATTAACTTAAGCTTAAGGTTTTTATTTTATTTATTTATAATGGGTACGACAAAAATGGTCTCTTTAATCTATGATACCCTACCTATCCCAACGTACGGTGCGATCCTGTGTAGAAACCATTAGGAGTTACTTACCCCTGCCAAGTTATAACATAACATATTTGGCTGCATGGTGATTCGGCCAAATTAACCCAAGAAATACAAATTTCATTTAATTTTTCGTGAATAGTAGGTAGGCTAATTATACATCGTAGACTGATGGTGATGAATTTTGCAATTATAACACTAATGAATATGTAAATTCATTAGTGTTATGATTTTTATTAAAAATTTTGCTCAAAAATTCCCAATCATCTCGTAGAGGTTCTTCCAAAAGATTATTTTCTGCAGTTTTACAGAATTGGAGCTATTGGGAACCAATGCGAGCATAATCAAAATACTTATTGCCATAAGTCTAAGATGCATAAATAGCCTACTATTTACGAAAACGAAATAAAATATAAATTATCGCGACCAGATGTACCCATCCACCCTAACTCAGGTAGATTGCAGTAAAGTACTAACTTGTAATGTGTAAAAAAAATGACAGACTTCACATCCGACAGAATATTTCTCAGTAAAGTCCACAGAATATAATCGGAAAGTAACATCCGTCATACTTCTAACACTAACTTTCCGAAGAACAATGTCGGATAGTACTTTGCGACCGTGTTGGCTCCGAAGTAAAATGAAGCATGTGATTTTTCTGGAAAACTATATAAATTTAAGTTGTTATTTCTGTTCCATTTTAAAACAAACCCTATCATTTATTGGTATACCAAATTTCATAATTTAATGTTAAGAAATAAAAAAGTTAGGTCAAAAAAACGAAAGTAAAACTTTAAAACGGCTGCCCTGTAAAGTTTAATAAATGTCACATCCGTCACTATTCTACGACTATGACGATTTGTGTGCTCTTCTAAGAAAGAGCGAAAGGACATTTCCGACGTAAGCACGCTCCATCTTCGAAAAAAAAATCAATTTCCATCAGGTCTTACTGAAGTCAAGCGTAGTCTTTTATTTAATTTACATGAAGAAATGTTTTCTTCACCAATTCGTCTTAAACGAATTTTGTCGACATAATTTAAAATCTTGGAAAGTTATACTCTACACTGCACCTACAGTCTACAGCTTATCCTTACAACAATGTATGTGCAGTGTCCATACAAAAGAGAAATTCTATGAGCCGGATATCGCATCGTGACCGCGACTCTGGCTGTTGTAAATAATAACACAAATGTCCACGTGTCGCGTTATCTCGCGACAAATTGTCGCGTTTCAGCGGCCGTGTCGCGGCTTATTGCGGACAAACGCCGGGCTAACACGCGTGAGTTATGGCTGTACGTTTAAATGGAACTGGTTAGGTGGAGGACAGACGACTGGGGTTTATTGTTTGTTTAACATAAAATCCATTATAAGGTAAAAAAGAAGTCGTTGAACAATCGGTAGAAATAAAATTTGGAATAACACCTACAACAAACTCCATTTTTTTTAGGAAACCTTTTTTTTATATCAATTTAATGTATTTTAAGATAAAAATAAATGTCTTTGCCTAATAAAGACGTTCTGTTTCTTCATTTATTGATAGTGGTGTTAGGGTTAAATCACAGTTTAGAGTTTCACAGTACTCTATGCGAAAATTATGTGATCTATTTTACAATCGCGTGGGCATGTCATTTCCATACTTTGTTTGATTTCCGTTCGATAGTGTTGCGTTAGCAATCTTAGAAATCGAAGAGTTTAGTCCTATGGCTAGCTGCTGATCTACAAACCAAGAAAGCACGAAATATTATACTAACTTGAAACATCGATATTTTTTTAATACTTAAAACTGATAAACAGTTGAGCGAATATTATGAGCACTCAGCCTAACTTTATCGACATCTAACTATTTGTTTGTCAAATAGGGGTGCGTTATATCGTATGCTATTTTGGGAGGCTATAATAGACTTGTGACGCGATAGTTTTATTAGGTTTGTTGTTTATGAGGTTTATTGGGTCATTACGACCTTTAATTACTGTGATTGCCGCGAACCCAATAGGCAAGTACCGTCTATTACCAAAATTGTTGCGATTAGTCCAAACTCCAAACCAATAGAGACCGTACATACTCGTAGATGTTTAATAGTCATCATTACCTATATGTTATGCCATCCACGATTTTGACCACTAACTGGTCTAGCTGCGTAGGTATTGGTTAAAGTTCGCATCGGTTGTTTAGCCATGGTCTAGGTGATGCTTGCATTGAATTATGGTTACTGGAGATGTCTGCATTTCCATACAATTTATTTTAATTTCGTTTGTTTTCTTTAAAACAAATGAGACATATATATAGTAATAGCGAGAGACCAAAGGGAGACTACTCTACATTTTACGAGAAACCCATGGAATATTTTATGGCAAAATACGAGTAGCTACAACAAATTCTTGAGATATTTTGTAAAGTAGGTTACAGTCTGCAAAAATAAATGATCGATGTATAACTAATAGACAGCTGATAGATAGAAAAACTCTTTATTGCACCCCACAAATATTAAAAGAAGTAATCAAAACACAAAGGAACTTATACTAATAATACTAACTGAACTTTTGCGCTAACAGGCATATTCATTACTCTATGACCATGATGATGTTGTTTCATCATATTTTCACGTAATATAACCGTCAATTCAACTGAACCAATCCCACACAGCCTAAGCCACAGGTAAAAGCTTGCTCAAATAATAATTTTGTTTAATTACCTCAATCATTTACACTGTGACAGCTAACAAATGACCGTCCCAGCTCCCTGTATTGAATCCACCTCGAACCACTCGTATGACTACTTGACTAGTTAGCATTAATTATAGTATAGAAGGAATATCAGAGTATAGTGGGGGTATCAATTATATTACTATCAGCGCAAGTAGCGGTGATGAGTGACATGGCGGCTTAAGATTATATCAACCAACCTGTAACATATACAGGATGATTGAAATTACCGTATAGTAATACGGACGCTCATGGCTCGTGGGATGATTTTTTTTTTTATTGCACTTGACTGCGATAATGTCTGACAGAAAGCAATAATGAATAATCTGGGTGGAGTGTTATTGCCTTGGAAATGCCTATAGGTATGCTTCTCTTGCAGGAACCCATATAATACTTGGCTGGAAATATGAAAGCTGGAAGGATGTTCCAAATCTTAGTGGTTCGTATAAGAAACGTCGAAGAAAAAGTTTAGTTTGCCAGCACAACCACATAAGGGTGACACTTCTCTCCGTGTCCTGCGGTACTGTGGTAGAAATGAGAAGGATTATTTATGTAATTTTCGTTGATCTCCCACTTTCATGCTCCACTGCACCAGGAGATCTTCTACATTAGATGTTATAGTTTTAATACTTTTGCAAAAACATGTAATAAAATTTATCGAAAGTAATTTTATTTTTTATATGTAAATCCCAAACATCCTGTATACAGTACCGGTAACCCGTCCACTGTCCACTGGCGATCACATTAACCTATTGTTCTAAGATATGGAACAAATTAATGACCACAGCCTCCTCATGTAAGTGCTTAAGCTTTTATAAGTAGCTATATACTTTTTATTATTCAAAAGAAGCGGGAAATGTAATGAGCTATCGCGTTCAAAAAATTATGCATTTAAAGTTTTGAGAACTGTTGATTTATTTTATACTTTATAAATATATGTGACAAAATCCCCGTTAATATGCCACAATATAGAAGAAACCGCCATTGCGGAAACGCGCGTCGCATATATTACGCGGACTGTGGTCCATAGAGGATAGGTACTGCGGTTGGTGTCAAAGCAAACGTTATTGACACCAGTAAACTGGCGACATTTTTTCATTTGTAAATTAATTGGATCTCCAGCAATATTTCGTATACAAGGTATGAAGACCTGCAGGGCTCGGGTTAACTGTATTGAAGAATAAAATAGAATTAAGAGGAATAAAAAAGTTGGAACTAAAATTTAGAGATGACGCCAAAATCGGGAGCATGCAAGTGCTGGCTTGGTGTTGGTACCTTACACCTAGGAAGTAATTAAATGTCCGACACACGATACGAATCCGCCTCACCTCGCCCCGATATGTCGGTATGTCGGTACGTATCTGCATGAGATCGGGTCCGCTATTGTTCCACCGCACGATCTAACTAATTAGCGGGCGCTGTTGACATTTAGCATGCGCTTGTATACCTACATGTTGCTGTTTACGTTGCTGTTACTAATTAGAATTGTAATACTTACTCAATACATTTGTATATGCGATGGAGAGAGCTATGCTCGGGGTTTGTCTGCGGGATCAAATCAGAAATGAGGAGATCCGTAGTCGAACCAGAGTCGCCGACATAGCTCAACGTATCGCGAAGCTGAAGTGGCAATGGCCACATAGCTCGTAAAACCGACGGACGTTGGGGACCCAAAATATTAGAAAGGCGACCCCGCACGGGAAAGCGCAGTGTTGGCATGTCAGGCCTCCGACCAGCAGGGCTAGACAATGTAACAATATAAGCGTTAAGCGTTGACTGTACAAAACATATGAACGCAGAATGTACTCTATGCGCTGCGTTGTTCACTGGCTGCTGCTGGTGTCGCTCGGACGCGCAGTACGCTAAAGTTATCTACAAGTCTGCGTGAACGCCAAGGAGCGTTCAAATAGTCGTACTCGATTTTCATAAACAGCGTGTTTCCTTCTATTCGTTCACGTGGTTTTTCTACAGTGACGTGGTTTGTCCATACTTTTTTCCTTTCTGTCGTCAACGCTAAACGACTGCTTTGTCTAGCCCTGCAGATGAATTACTGACGACATTAAAAGAGTTTCGGGAAGGCGCTGGATACAGGTAGCGCAGGACCGTGTGGGCTGGAAATCATTACAGGGAGGCCTTTGTCCAGCAGTTGACGTCCGTCGGCTGAAATGAACATATACGAAGCCATACGAATAGGTGTTTATAAGGCCAAGCCTAGCGATAATTTATCATACGTAGATATTTTTTGTAAATCAAATTGCATGTAAGTACTCGACTGCACTCTCAACTGAAGGAAAGTGAGGATGCCATAGACGAACTTACCTACTAACTTTTTTTTTATAACAGAGAATGATGAGACGAGCAAGGTGTTTTTTTAACACTATACAAGTTAGTACCTACTTGACTGCGATCTCACCTGATGATAAATGATGATGCAGCCGAAGATGTTAACGTACTAACTTGAAAGGGTAAAGTCACCCCAACTGTTTCTACATCGCACCGGAATTCGCTAAATCGCTTGGCGGTACGTCATTGCTGGTAGAGTGGTAACTAGCCACGGCCGAAGCCTCCCACCAGACCGATGTTAACCTGATGTTAAGTGATACGCATGGCCATGTCACGTGCAGTGCGTCCCATAATTTTGCAATTGCGGTATCTTAGTATTACGAGATACTACGTTGACTCTATCACTTTGCACTTTTACTTAACTAATACTGCTCGCGTTACTAAATCAAGACTCCATTACTAAAACAAGACTCGATCAAGACTCGAAACAGACTGAAACAACACTAAAACAAGACTGACTCGGTTCTCCCCGTTTCGCCCTTTTTATACATTCGTACTATCCTTTGTACAAGTAAATAAACTGAAGTGGCGCCACTGCGCGCGACAGTGGCGGCACCAAACGCGTAAATGGCGCCGCCGCGCGCGTAAGTGTCGCTTCCGGCCCAATGCTGCCATCTGCGCAACCGTAAACAAAGCACGCTAGTCATGGGCGACAACATCCGGCCCTCCTGCACACGCATTCGTCCCGAATTGCGTGTTTGTCTGGTGTAATTGCTGAGAACAGAAGATAATAATTTAAGCAAATGGTAATTCGACGTTAGGATCATTCTGAATGTGTATATTGAATTCAGAATACCCTTCACCTTCACACGAAACTAGTTTAAGCAAATGGTAATATGATGTCAGGATCATTCTGAATGTGTACATTGAATTCAGAATATTCTTTATTCCGTTACAACTTTCCTTTACAACAAAACACAAGATGCTACAGTGCGAATGTGGCAACTTGTCAACTTGAGCGTGTATTGACCCGCCATCTAGGGTCGTGGCTCACGGTTACCATTATACCAGTGTTCACTCGGATATCTGGTACAATTTCGCATCACACTGTAAATCTTATGTTCGAAGCAAATACATTAGACAACAAAAATCAACCATTTAGTCGAAATATCACCTTGACAACATCCGAATTATAAGATCACAAAACACCATAATATTCATAGCTACTCGTATCAAATATGTGTTTACTTATTTATCGTTCGGCCTCTCCTGATTTTAATGAGTCGCGAATGCAACTTGTTTATGTGAAAACTTTTGGAAAAATGATCATTTTCATATTTAACGTTAATGCATGCTCTGACGCGTAAAAGATTTATCATGTAAATAGTAACAATCAGTTATCTTTACTTTATCAAAAATGTGCTTTCCACGGCACGTCAACGGGATTTTAAATACATTTATTCTAAGCAACCAAACTAATTGCGCTTCTACCCATTAGCCACATATTAACATTATCTGATAATGGGTCAAATTCAGATAAAATAACTGAGACTAATAAAATGTTTTAACTCACTTTGTCAGCGTCGCTTATTCCTTTTCCGATGATGTAAGCATCACTGCTGCTGCTACTTAACAAAGAAAAATGTTACCAAATTCAACTGGATGTCCGCCTGCGTTTATGCCTTTCTTCTCGAGGCATACCGGGACACGTGGTTCTTGAGCACTTCTGATATTACGAGATAATACGTTGACTCTATCACTTTGCACTTTTACTTAACTAATACTGCTCGCGTTACTAAATCAAGACTCCATTACTAAAACAAGACTCGATCAAGACTCGAAACAGACTGAAACAACACTAAAACAAGACTGACTCGGTTCTCCCCGTTTCGCCCTTTTTATACATTCGTACTATCCTTTGTACAAGTAAATAAACTGAAGTGGCGCCACTGCGCGCGACAGTGGCGGCACCAAACGCGTAAATGGCGCCGCCGCGCGCGTAAGTGTCGCTTCCGGCCCAATGCTGCCATCTGCGCAACCGTAAACAAAGCACGCTAGTCATGGGCGACAACATTAGAATTAGACTTAGACTTGTAGGTAAACTTATAGGTTAGACTTAGACTTGTAGGTAAACTTGTAGGTTAGACTTAGACTTGTAGGTAAACTTGTAGGTTAGACTTAGACTTGTAGGTATCACACTGCACTGCACTAATCGTCCTTAGACATCAGTAATTCAATACATCCTCAAGATGAACACAAAGGCTCGACAGATTTTTTAAAAATAAAACTTAGCAGACGGCATGCGTGCGCGCATGATTTTATTACGACAAGAGAATAGAAATTTTGAATTACGAACGCCGGGAGATGCCGGCCGCCGTGTCAGTCGGTCACGTCCACAGATTATAATGATGTGACCTGTTTTTTGACCTTTAGTTCATATGCGCGGCTTCGGGTCGATAGTATAATATTTTCTTTTTATCGAACTAGTGGCTTGATTTGGCCGAACAGTAAGTTAGGGTGCATTTATACAGTCGCTTATTCTTTTTTCGAAAACCTAATTTTTACTTTCAAATTGTAATCATTACACTATTACATCAATGACAACGTTCCATAGGTTCATGCTCCACGCAAAGGTTTATTTATTACCTATAGAAGAATCACTCTGAATGGATGCTGAAAATTTTACACATCTTAACCCATTATATTTTTAAATACCAAGCAAATTTTCGGTTGGCGAGCTTTTTAAAAAAAAATCGATTTTGCTAATTAATTAATTATGGACTTCCGTTGATTCTTCGCAATGCTTCCAATATCTATTTGTAACTAATAAAAGTCCTAGTTTGCCTTTTAAATGTCGTAGGACAAGAGAATGATAAGACTTATTATTTATACTCTCTTAGAATAACTCGGGCAAAGCAGGATCAGCTTGTTTTGCCCGACACGACTGCCCAAGGAGTGTAATGTTTTTAGGATTCATATATATATGTATGAAGAACTTATAGTGTAAAGAAGAAACTCACATAGTTTCCTGTTCTGAACGGCTGAATAGATTTGAACATATTATGGGGTATCGTTAGAATCATTCATTTTTTCATTCATTTTATCATTCCAAGTAACATAGGCTATATTTTTTTGGAAAGTCGTTTTTAACCGACTTCAAAAAACGGAGGAGGTTCTCAATTCGTCAGAATCTTTTTTAGGGTTCCATACCAATTTGGTAAAAATGAAACCCTTATGAGACTTTCTCCGTCCGTCCGTCCGTCCGTCCGTCTGTCACACTCGATTATTTCAGTAACTATCAAAGCTATCGACTTCAAATTTGGAGCAGTTTTAGGTAATAGTGACCCAACGCCATTGCAATCATAAAAAATTGAAAATTGTTTTTATTTTTATTTAAAAAGGGGGGAAAACTGGGGCTTCGAATTTTCAAAATGAGTAAACAATATTGAATGGGGTATCATATGAAAGGACGTTACTTGTGTATTCTAAAACCGATTTTTATTTATTTTTATGCCTAATAGTTTTCGATTTATTGAGCAAACTGTCGAAAAAAATACCGTTCCGTGAAAAATCTGAAATAATTGTGATCAATAGGCATTAATGTATATTTTACAGGAAAAATAAAATCAACTCCTAACTTTTATACTTTTTTTGATAATAACAATAAACCACCAAAAACAAAGTTAGGTTTGCGGTTCGCCAACAAAAGTACCTACATGTAAATTATACTCGTAAATTCATGAACAAAAGTGATTTTTTAAATGTTTTACTTCTCTTATAGTATGGAACCTTCGGTGCGCGAGTCCGACTCGCGCTTGGCCGTTTTTTTTATAACACAGGACAGTCGTGTTTTGAATTTTTAAATTATATACCTACTTTTTAAAGAACTTTTGCAGCCAATGTGGTCGCGGGTTTAGATACAAAAACAGTGATATGCTAAGCGGTTTGGCATTTGGTGTCGGCCTCTTTGTTACTGCAGTAATAGAATATGCGCGATACAGTTAGGCACTTGGGTGCCTTTGTTATTAATTTAATTATTTTTCTGTACTGGGTACTTGGCTCGGTTGTTTGACTTAACTTTAACCAAAACGTTATAGTTAAATATAATGGTCAGAGGACATTCTGCTAAAGTTAAGTCAAGTAACCGGGCCTTAGTCGAACAGAATCCTAAGGCATTTAGGTGTCATGAACTCTTACCCTATACTATGTACCTATCACTAATTAATAACGAAGTAATAACATTTGTTTTATCTACCTAATATGTCTGTAATAAAAGCCTCAACTTCTGAGCGGATTTTATTAACATTTTGAGTGGAGATAATCCACGTAAGTATTCCGCAAATTTTATGAAAAGACTAGTTTAAAATGTATCTCTATACATGGATCTACCTGTGATAAGCATTTATATATTAATCTCTGATAATAATGTCAAGTCCTAGATAATATCAATATAATCAATTATTGAGTCTAAATTATGATGTACCTACTTACCTATTACAAAAAGTCAGAAGTGCGACCTCAGGAATTCGAACTTTCGACCTCGAAGCAAAGGTCTAAACTCTAAACCAATAAGCCACCACTGTTATAGTGCCAACATAAAAAAGATAGACCAATAAAGTTGTACTTAAATAATCAATTCCATGCCTATAAACGAGCCGTTTATATAAAAAGACTATCAATTACTCAGTCGCACAGGTCTGCAAGGTGTTTATTTCGCTGCGCAAACGCGTCTACATACAATCCCTCTTAAACTACCGTTACGACCACGTTCCAGTTTGCGTCCATTCTAACATTCAAACATACAAATCGAGTGTAAAGCCATAATTGTTAATTTCAAGCAAAATGCCCGCAATAGCTTTCGCGTTGCCCTAACTAACGATCCCATTGCTGGATACCTATCGGGTTTCTGCGCTAAGGCCAGTGCCACGGTTTTCCCTAGCCGACAATTAATGTGCGAGACGGGGAGCATACGAGTATTAATCATATTATTATAGGTAAGTTTAGGCTGCGTGGTTTCGTGACATGAATATTTTATTAGGTATTATAAAAAATCTAAAATCACTTTTGCTACTACAATCCTATGCATTCATTTTTCTTTAAGTCTGTTTTCTTATGTATGCTGTTGGTGCATGAATAATAAAAATAAATAAAATAAAATAAATACAATAATATCTCCTAATACAGATCACAGATGTTCAACGTGCCCAGCTAATATCTTTTCTTAGTCTCATGATTAATATTTCTTATTATTTCTTAGTCTCATGATTAATTAGTAATTATTGATTCTAATACTTAATAAATAAATTACCTAATGAGAAGTCCTGACTTATTCAACAAATCTAACCCCTGGAATTGATAAATGCAATTTTCCAATGGAGTTTTTTCGTACTAAGTATAATGGATTAGGAAGGATTTCTCTAAATTCTGGGATATTCAGGTCAAGCAATAAACCATAAAATATAGAAATTATAAAATTCCGATCTGACCTATATCGGGGATTAAAACTAAAATCTCCCGCATACGTAAACAACACATTGCGTCAAGATACCGTAAACATTGGGTTAATCTTGGTAGCGTCAAAATTTAGTCAATCTTAGGTTGATCTCGGGTTAACGTTTCGGTGCGAGCGGGCCGGTCGTGGAATGCGCTCGCATAATGCATGCGCGCACGCACGCCGCGACGCGCCGCGGAGATCGATGGCTCGTATCGATCCAATCGAGTCGTGATCTCGATTACGTTAGCATTCGAAAGCACAGCCGTTTATGTAAACCGGCCTTTTGTTGTTTTAGAATTAAAAGCAACGGCCTTTTTTAAAGGTAGGACTTTTCTTGAGAACTTCATCCGGGTAGGTGAAGCAGTAGTTTATTTGCTGTGTTTCGCTTTGCAGGGATGCGACGAGATTTCTATAATGGAGACCTAAGAAAGAATGTCTAATTTCTTAACAATGACTTATACCGGTCAAATGCTTTTCCAACTACTACTAAAGGTAAAGGCGAGTTATCCCATTATTTCATTTCGTTGGTTTAGCAGGATTTGTTTTAACAAGGCATAATTCTATGTATGCGTAACCGTATCTATTGTGGAAACAATGAATTAATAAAGTTTATTATCCCATTAAATATCTACACTTTTAAAAAATAAGACTAAAACAATATATTTCACTGAACAGAAAGAGGCATTACTTTGGGAAAATCCATAATTAACAATAGAGAGATTACATACAAATACTTGCCATTTTCTACTCAAAGCTCTGTACCAAACTGTTAAAATTTTTAAATAATTTAAACTAGCTAAACAGTGCACGATACATGCTAGTACTGTGGGAATAGCAGTGCAATCGTAATAGTGTGAAAGTAACAAAGTAGAACGTATTAAGTACATTTGCGTGGCTATCAGGTATAGGACATACAAACAAGCGTCCATTAGGTATGTCCTATGGCGGAAGAGCCCAGGAATCGGTAACAACCTTCGACATCACACGACGGCGCAGTAAGGTGAACTCTATAAGTTAAATCGTTATCGATATATCGATAACTGTAATGAATATTAATATATTTTTTTTGTAAGCAAAAAAAGCGATATTTAAAAAAAATGTTAAAATGAAAAGAAACCAATGAACCTTAAAAATTAACATTTAAATTTCATTGTTATAAAAATTCGTATAAAATTTGTTTTCAAAAACGATAAATTTGACTGCAAGTAAGTGCCTCCTGTGAGGATTGAACTCACGACCCCTGGTTTACGAGACCAGTGCTCTACCACTGAGCTAAAGAGGCTGGTGTTTGCAGTGACAAAATACTTCGTTACAAGTCAATAATGTGTGAATTAATATTTCTCGTTTCAAGAGAAAATTACCATCAAAAACTTCAGTTATCTATTGTCGTCCCGCTTCGAGCAAAGTTCTATTCTAAGGCTTTAGGGCTGTAGGGACACAGTTCAGTGCAACTAAACGCATATCATTTTACGAGTGTGCACTTTATGCACTTTTGCACTTTTGTATAACGCGTCAGTTCCTTGACGACCGTACCCGCGTGTAGTCGTATACATAGCCCTAAAGTGGTGACCTCTATAACTTTACGGCGGACTTACGGCTAGTACGGAAATATACGGTGCTCAAGGACTCACACAGCCCCCGGTGCAGCCCCAGGCGGAAGCAGCTAAGGCAGTGGCGGAGGCGGGACAAGCGGAGGCGCGAGCAGGTTTGGCGTTCGCAACAACATCGTCTAGAGTTCCCGAGTTTTGGGCAGATAAACCGCGTCTGTGGTTCGCCCAGTTCGAAGCCACGATCTTCGGTCAGGAACTCGGGAATGCGGCTAAGCCAAATCTGGCCAAGGAAAAATAGCTGAGGATTCGTTGCCGATGCTCTGGACCGGCCATCTACCAACGGCGGTCAGGGCGGTATTAGCAGTCACCAAGGTGGAGCTGGACGGACTTGCGGTCATCGCAGATGAAATCGTCGAGACCACACAATAGGTGGAAGTTGCGGAGATACAACGGACGACATCAGCGGATTTGGCAGCTCAAATGACGCTGACGCTGGAAATGCAGGAGTCGCGGCGCAGACGTGCGGAACATCGCGGTCCAGACAGGCAATAGCAACACGGGACACCACGGGCAAGCTATCTGGATAGTGACTCCGGAAGTGAGAAAATGGCGATCATAACTCTTTTTGGATTATTTGAGTTTCCGCGAATGACCTTCGGTCTACGAAACGCAGCTCAGACATTCCAAAGATTTATGGACACAACTGTAAAAAACGGTTTAAATTTTTTGTATAATTTCAAAGATGGACATCGAACAGCATAAAACGCATCTAAAAACAGTTTTTTTCAAGACTCAATGAATATGGAATTTCTATTAATGTGTCTAAGTGTAAGTTTGGTTCAGATAATTTAGCATATTAGCGGTAAAGATAATGTTGTAGCGGATGCATTGTCTCGAGTTTCAGCCATCGCGAGTCCAACAGCGATAGATTACCTACTCGGAATTGGCCGCACAGCAAGAACGTGACACTTACCTACAGCAAACAGTGCAAAACGCATACAATAGTAAATTGCAATTTAAGCAAACGCACTTACCATTGTGTAAAAACATGTCTATTGCGAAACTTATGAAAAATAATGTAATTAGCTAGATATACTTACGAGTTATGTGTAATATGATACTCGGACTATCGAGGTTTGTAAATCGCTTGCGTAGCGAATAGTTGCGCCGTGCATGAAACTACTGCAGACTCCAGTCTACGCTTGTCAATATTAAATTTTTTTTTTTAAAGGAAAATTTTATTTAGAAAAAATTTTTTTTAAGCGGCGGAGTACTGTAGGGACACAGTTCAGTGCAACTAAACGCATATCATTTTACGAGTGTGCACTTTATGCACTTTTGCACTTTTGTATAACGCGTCAGTTCCTTGACGACCGTATCCGCGTTCAGTTGTATGTCTAGCCGTAGACTCGAACACGAATCTCTAAGTTGTAAATTAACTAGGTATTTGGGACAGTAAATAATTGTGTACTTTTACGTCTTCATTTTTACTCATCACACCCCAGACCCCCTAAAGGGCCATCACGTATTTCCAGTCCAAAAAATAATATTCAATCAATTATTATTTTCTGTGTTCCCTATCTACTATAACGTCAAAACCTTTAACTTATTAAAAAATAAAAACCCCAGTTCCCGAGACGTAGCCACGTTAGTAAAAACGCATTTAAAGCAGTCACATTATCAACCCCTAGCTCGTTCCACCTAATTGAGACGGCCTGGCGAACCAACTAAGATTCCCGTGGACCCTAAAAATAATTAAAAACTCCGACCATTTAACCGTGGTACGTTAAATCTCATCTTGGAAGCTAGATAATTATCCTGGCGACACTCCAAAGTGTCGCGCTCATTTCAATTAGCTCTCTTAAATATTCAATGTCTTTAAAATAGGCTGCGCGATTGCACGCCCCCGCCGGAGTCTAGGAGTTACATTTAGAGGTTAACTGTTAAGTTTAGTCTTTTACGACTTGACTTTTACGAGTGCAAAATCTCATAATACTGATTTTAGGTAATAAACGCTGGGATTCAGCACGTTTATGGTGAGTTTAGAGCTCAGAGGATGGTGATATGAGAATATTATAATATTATCTGCCCTCTTAAAGACTTTTGAATTTTTTTCACTATTAAGTTGTGCTCGTATCATAGCAATATTTGGGAGGTAACGGTAACGGTAACGGTAATAACATTTAAATACGGTGAGAAACTTTAGATTGATATCTATACAATATTTATAAAAGTTGAATAAAATAGTTTTTTATTTGTACATTTATTCTATGAAGGAATTTTAATCAACAATTAAGTAATACACATGTCCTCTAATTAGCATAGGAAATAAATAATTAATAATTGCATTACTCTAAATTTAAAGTAATAAAGTCACGTATTTTCAAATTTAAAGTGGTTGTAAAACTATTTTGGATACATTATTAACAATGGTGCTCCAAAATACGCCGGCACACCAGTCCATTTACCGTTAGCATAATATCTAACCCTACAACAACAATGCGCAAGCTCATCTACCGCATATCTGTGAATCGATAACCTATCGACGTACACGCATCGATAACCGCGGGACGCGCGTGGAATGTCCCATCACTAGAACGCGGACTGATGATCATTGCGAGCGCATGCTCTCTATAAATAATATGTTGTAAAACGATTTTCGATAGATTAATCTGAATCGTGCGCGGTCGTGCGCCGCCGGCAGAGGATCTATTGTGGATCGATAGTGTGCTAGGAATGTCAGGAAATAGCCCTGCGTTTCTTTTATTTTGATATATCCTCGATCTATACTCAGACTCAGTGCTTTATGACTGTAAGACGTGATAAATGGAACCCCGGGCATGGGTTTTAGTTACTTATCATAATACCAGCTATTATTTTTGCACTTGAAATAAATATGTCAAGAATCGAGATGTGCTTTAAGTTCGTGTTTGATAAAGCAGCGAGGGAACTTGATCAGTGTTTCATCTACTTTTGCTTGCCTAAATGTTGAAACAAAATATACATTTATAGCTGGAGTTACTATCTAATATTATTATGGACGACATTACCATGGCCGGCTAAGCCAATTATTGTCTAATGTTTGATAATCGAACATCAAACATTAGACAATCATAATAATTAAAAGGCATCTAGTAGGGATCACGCATGTATTTTTAGGCTCCGGTCTGAAACGTCCTTTTTAATTTGTCTAAAAATACTGTAAAATGGCGTAAATTAAGCGACAACATTATGTGCAGTCAGCGGTAGCGTACTTCGTCATTGCTTCATACCTATATTTATGACATGCGTTACTCTGATAGGGTACTTGCCAACACTGCATTTGCCTGTGCACAGGGGCGTGATTCTCAAAAATTTAAAATTGTACATCGGCCAACCATCGCCGGTAATACCAGAGCAACGCAGCCACTAGCCAATTGGCGCCTTGGCTGCATGATTGATGCAAGCATTTACCAATCAGCTGCATAGTTTAAACTCGTCGCTGCTTCTAATAAGATTTTTTTCAGAATCAAGAGGCAGCCCATACACACATATTGTGTGTATGGGCATGTGCCACTTTTATGAGATACATAATATTATATTTGATGGCAAAATTAACTACGTCACGCCCATGTGACTATGTCTTATGGTCACGCCTTAAAATTGCATCGTTTGCTCGTACGAGCGTTAGAAAATTGAACAACGCCGAGCGAAGTAAGCGCAAATTAATGACAACTTCATTGTGTAATAGAGAGCATAAAATTACAGCGTAGCGGAGGTCTACGGATTATGCTTTCATGCTGAAGACAGAGTCGAATAAGTGACAGTTGATCACGTGATGATATTAAATAATAATTATTTATAATTACATAACAATTTTAAATTTTCAGAATTAGTAGCTAAACGCCACAGACTTTTGAGGACTAGGGTCCCCGAACTTCAAAAAGATGTCGTAAGACGTTGTACTAGGAATTCGATAAAAAAATGCCGATTCTACTACATTGCTGTGTCTGTAGTGGTCAGCGCACGCGTGTCCGTACGTAGCACGTAAATGACCGCTTGTGGGAATGTCCGCCCGGGACTGTTTGCTACATAGCTATTCTGGAAAGACGTTTTCAAATTCGAGCACTTTATACGACGAGTACGAGTAAATCACATTCAAACCTACAGTGGACCCTAAAGTTTAGTCTATAACCTTGACTATATGACTATAACCGTATATATGTATGTAACCGATCCTTGTAGTGCACTACCTATACAGTTTTTGATTCTTGTAGAGCTTTTGGCAAATCGCAGTGTTTGCCAAAAGATGTGCACCTATGTGTCCTTTAAATATTATGAATAAATAAACCTTTATTTAGGTATATTTCTCCAGACCTATGTTAGTACTTAGTGCCTAACCTCTATTTGTTGTTATTATAAACATTAACTCCAACCAATGTAAGTAGGTACCTATTTCTAATACTTAACTATACATTCACATTACATTTACTAACAGCATCGTGTACAAGATGACTAAAACTCCGAGTAGTCTTTCTCTACTAGGCTCGAGTATCAAATGCATTAGTGTATTGTACCTATGTAGAGTCCGTGGTGTGGTGTTAGACAAGGAAAGAAACGGCAACGAATTCGAATCTCGCGAGTCACGCTTTCGAATTACAAAAACATAGTTATAAAATAGCTCGGATGTGCGCAGTACGGGCCGTGAGTTGTACGTCCACCAACGGACAGACCGTGTTTATTTTATAAAGGACACCTTTGACCTTTGAGACATGCATGGAATTATTGGACTTACCCACAAGTTAGTTAGTATAAAATGGAATTATTCGAAGATAAGATTTTCCTAATAGACATGTAAAGACGAGATTGTCATTCTCGCAAAATTTACTGCCATGGGCCTATTTTTCATGTACCTACCTAGAAAGGTACTGTACAACCGGAACGCAAGTTCACCACCCGAGTACCAAGTGAAGTTATAGTATATATACATAGGTATGTTCCGACACTTAGGAGGCTGTACTCTGAACCACTGGGCTATCTATCACTTTAAAAACCTAGAAGCAATCTCCATTACTTCAACCTAACAAGAGTAATTACTATTTCAAAATCTGTAGTTAAGGCCAAAAGTAACACTTTCCATCATCCTAAAACTAAAGAGCTTCCTCAGCACCACGATTAAAGTCGCTCTCTCGGAAACATCGCTAGAACCATAAAGGAAAACTAAACGGGCGATGTCCGTATCAAAAATTCCCTTTACACTTTCTTAACTGGATACTTTAAGCGCCATAAAACTTGAAGCGTGCTCCACATAAGTTTCGCCTTCACTCCTATATAAATAAAACCACGCCAAACTTCTCTTACACCAGAAATATTAGCCATCAACTCTTAAGGCATTTGCAATAAGATAGAAAATTCAATGTCTTTACTTTTCCTGAGTGTTATGTTACAGAGAAGTGTAAAATACACTCCTGTTGTAGTATAAGAGCCATAAACACTAGTGAGTGTGTATTGCATCTTTATCTTTGTACGACTACCGACCGCCCGTGGTTTGGCTCCCGTGTTATAACAATAAATATGAAAGATATAGGTTTAAGAACAAAATAAAGGTCAAAAAAAAAAAGAAGAAAGAAAGTCGAATGCTGACATCGAATTCACGCATAGCTTGGGTTGGATTCACTGTTGTTTGGAATCTATCAATATACTTAATTTAGTACTTTGCTGTCATCTCAAATGCTTTCATCTAAAAAGCCACGTAAGCACTGATTGGTCAATGACTGCATCGATTGTGCAGCCAATGCACCGATTTGGTGGTGATGATTGCGTTGCCATGGTTCCCGGCGATGTTTTTGCGATGTTTACTTGAAAATGTTTTCAGTCCAAGAATCACCCAATGATTGTGTGGAAGTCAGAGAAGATAAATACCATAGGTATAGCTACCATTAAAGGTTTCTACATAGCATCGCCACTGAAAGACTAAATCCCTTGTAGGGCTTACAAAATCTGTTAAGGTCAAAATGTAGATATTTAAGTACAGTCAAGAGATTGGTAGCAACAACGGTAAAGGTAGCTGCTCTTAATACCGCGTTTAAAAAATCTACCTGTAGATAATATAGGTACTCTAGTAGTTTTTACTTACTCTCAGTTTCAACAGTCAAGTGAAAATCGCATCAAGGTGCAAACACAAGTTGTACTACATCAACGTCACCAATCTCTGCCAGTAATGTCCATTGCCCTTTCATACTGTATCAAACGCCACTGAGACCTTACAGAACAATCCAAACAATACGCTAAGATCAGTCCAGATCGATAGCGGGACTGCCTGCAATAATGCTAATGCGTAACCGTAAAATGACAGCAGATGGCAATTAGTGATAGCACTCACAAATGCACTAGTAGACGTGCCGGACAATGTAGTGCCAGCTGCTACTATTCTGTGACCATGCGATATAAATACGATGATCGTAGAGGCAAAATATTCAGCTACTTTTACAAAGTGTTATTAAATAGCCATGCAATATGTTCTCACTCATAACACAGCTGCACTTCTTATTCTTCATAATCCCAATCCTAATCCCAAAACCAATAAAATCGAAATTATTGATCAAAAATGGGATTTACATTAATAAATTGTGACGCCAGCAATAAGGAAATCATGTAGTTCACTCAGCACCGATCTATAGGATTTTGACAGAGCTTGCTTTGCTTGTATAAAAAAGGAAAACGTTCGGATGACCGCATCCTGAGGTTCAAATCGGTGTATTTTTGTGAGATATTTGCCCGTTTGGTACACACAAAACCTAAATAAAAAATTCTAAATATGCTGTTATACATATTACTTTCATATTAGATACTAGATAGAGGAAGGTATCCTTGCAGAAATGGGTAAAACTGTTTTGGCCGTTTTGAAAACAAAAAACAGCTGTGCTATTCTACAAAATGAAATAGCTGCCAGACAGCTGCCAACCCGAATATGGCATGCAAAATTGTACTCTATTACAACTGACAAATTCATAGATGCATAGATGTACGCTGTTTTGCAGAATAGCACGGCAGGTTTTATAAGAGATAAGATATCGCCTTACCTAATACATATATCAGTCTAAAACGGTATAATACAACTTTGGTACGGTAAACAGAATAGGCCCCGTTCTCCATACACGTGTGTGACAAGATCTCATTGTTACGCGAACCTACGCTCCGTTCGATTGCGAGCGACGATTGCGAACAAACGCGAGCCGCGAACACGTTCCCGCTATCAAGATCCGAACTATTTAATTCCTACACGTAGACACTTTAAAACTGGCGGACGTTATTGCAAGAAACAGCCTGGAGCTGAAAGTGTTAGCTTCTAATAGTGAATAATAATTAGAAGATTTTATAGTTTTCCTATATAAATCCCAACCTAACAGGTTTTCTTTCTACACAGTAGACACAATAGTTACATTTATTACAATGCTCACGTAGAAATGAAACACGGGATAGGAAAATGATTGAAGTCTATCCTGGTAGAAAGTTTCATCCACGATTAATAAACTGTAAGTTTATATATTTAATCTATTTTTCGTTCCGGTCCGATGCTGGGATGCATGGTGTACATAAACTGGGATAGGAAAATGCGTAAGATAAAGTATTCTAATGTTTTTACTTTTTTTTCAGCGAATCAGGTGGCAGAATTTGTTCACGTTTTCCTAACATAATCGCCGAGCTGATGCGAGTAATTCGTTGCCATCATACCGTAGACCAGCCCCTAGATTGTCTACGAAAAACGTATTCTTCGTTATCGTAATCGTTTACTAATTCTGCCAAAGCTTTAAAAGAAGAGTCGATGGCTTTATTATAGTGAAAATTTGAGAGTGTGCTGATTTGTACGTACCTACATAATATGAGCAAGTGGTCACTGATCTCATAGTTTATCCGGATCACGTCCGCCTTTTTTCATACGTCCATGTTTCCACTGAAGTTTTTGGTGCGCGATTGCGGAATAGATTATTTCAATTAAACGTTTTGGCATGACCAACGCCTTATTCTAAATGTCATTTAATAATACATTCGACAAGTGTAGAATTAGATTATAAATGGTTATATATATTTCTGCATATTTTAGAGACCAGACTTCGTTAGAAGGCTCAATATTATCCTAAAACAAAGTCACGCGTTTTGAGAGGTGCAATTTAAAAACTTTATATTTCTTTAAAGAATTATTCCATAGGTTTCTTGCTTATAAAAAAATCTCTTTTAAAATAAGATAGATACGGAACTCAGCTCAGAAAAAGCTCTTAAGATGCTTTATTAAAATGGGTCTGTTTACCATTTATTTGTTGACAAATGACTCAAAAAACACGCATGGTTTTTAGCACTAAGGGGTCTCTTAATAGACTAAATTGAAGCAATCACACTTTAATAACCCAAGAAATTAGTTATAAAACTTTCTACACAGATCAACGAATGTATCTCAACATTTCACAGATAACTGCCTGTCACGTATCGGTCAACGTGCGGTATCAGCGAATGTCACTTTTATCTGAGAACACTAATAGCGGCGAGAGTGGCGGCATAGAGCGTGTCCTAACTGTACGATAGCTATACGGAAACGATACGTTTATAACCTCCTTACGAGGACTTCTAGGCTCTGAGGCACGTGCGCCGATTTGAAGCCGGAGACTTAGGTTCGAATCCCGCAAGTTTTAAAATTTACAGGTCTGCCTCTAGATTATGAAAGAAAAACGTAGTCATCGTTATCGTAATTGGTTCCTTGATTTACGTCAGCAAATCGGGCCTCCCGATTTAGTTGAAAGATTTGAATATCCTGCCGGTAATAGCGCACCGCCTAGTGATTCAACGTTCCGGTGCGATGCTGCGTAGTAACCACTAAGGGCTACTTAACTTTCCCAAGTTCGTCTCTGGCCGTAGGTACCTACTAGGCGAGATTTCAGTATAGTACTAATTTGTAACACCGAATATCACAATATCATGATATACCTAATCCAAAAATTTAAACGTAATATCGATATCGCTCCCCATTAAGATATATCCAACCTGTTAGTAGGTTAGTAGGACGAACCAAAGTAACCAACATAGCTCAACGTATCACGAAGCTGAAGTGGCAATGGATGGGCCACTTAGCTCGTAGAACCGACATATTATGTTGGGGACCCAAAGTGCTGTAATGTCGACCCCGCACGGGAAAGCGCAGTGTTGGCAGACCTCCGTCCAGATCGACTGACGACATTAAAATATTCACGGGAAGGAGCTGGATACAAGTAGCCTTAAGCGTAGGACCGTGTGGGCTGGAAATCATTGCAGGAGACCTTTGTCCAGCAGTGGACATCCTTTGGCTGAAAGTAACGTACAAAGTAGGTTGGATTAAAGCTCCTCTGGACATCATCAGAGGCTCCCTTGCGCAAAACCCATTGGATTCGCCTCTGTTTGATAGGTCAGTCACTTCCTGACACTTACTTTAGACCTAGTCTAAATTTTAAAAGGATTTGAGTGTCGTAGTAGACTTAAAATCATTTGTCCTTGAGGACCCAATTGGAAACGGACCGTCATATCCGATTCCGATAGTGATTGTTTATGTTATTGCATATTGTAATTTGATTCGTTCCCCGACGCATATTCTAGTTAATTTTATTAGCATAATGGTTGACAACATAAAACCATTAGGCCGCAGAACCATTTATAGCTCGCGCCTGCAGTTAATCGTATACCTGCGCGTGAGTTGATCCACAACTCGCGCGCAAGTTATACGCTTAAGCGGTTATTATTTGTTTTTTGTGAATACTAGGCAAATCAGATCTAAAAATGGATACTTCATGATGTTGAGTGCAGTGTATCGTATAATATGTACATTATACGAAAGCAACAATATAATTAAAAAATATTAAAGCAATATTTCATGAAAAGATGTGGCATACGTGCCACAGATGCAGTACGCTGCATCTGACATGGCCAGGCGTTTTTAATAAACTTTAATATCAGGTGAATGTCTTGCTTAGCTCATAATGCTTTCATTCATTCAGTTGACCTTTACATTATGTCCATTCTCCTAAATCCTACGAAGGTCTATTATTATTAAACATAGTACTTTAATCAGCCATTTTCATGCAAATGATTCTCTTAACCCAAGTATATGCTTTTATTTGGTCTGACGTGCAAATTGCAAAGCCTATTGCCATTCTATAGCTTGCTCAAGTTTGGGCAACCTTATCCACAGTTTAATTCATTGCAAAGGCGAATTGAGATGATGTCGTTACATATAAGAACAAAGTCTTTTATATAAGAGGTCGGTTAAAAATGAATGGAGATTGTGACAATACTGAATTTACTAATTAAAATAAATAAATTAGTAAATTCAATCAAATAAATTATTTTAATTTATGTGATATTTTTGTCAGACATGTTTGCCTTGCAGCTACAGACTGATGACGCAATATTTTGTAAGCTCGAGAGAACTATTATGTTTATCTATTTATTTTTTCGAGTCTATAAATCGCTTCTTCTTGTACCTTATACAAAACAGTATAAACGAATATGCACCCCGAGGTCAGTATACGTTTCTATACATCATACTATTGTAATTACTGCTCCCGATCGATTCTTAGCCTGTGTCGTCTACTCGTCGCTTCTGGCTGTGAGACATGTTTATGACTAGAGATGGTTAGTAACGGTAGTCAATTTAGACTTGCTAAGTGAATCACTAATTTATGGATCGTATGCGTAGCTAAACCAGTCAATAACCAGTGAAAGGAAAAGCATTGAAGTCAGCGTTTCCTTTCTAATTTTCTTCCAAAGTCATACGCAAATAATAATTCAAAAAATTGGTTAAGTATGAGTCGGGCTCGCGCACTGAGTGTTCCATACCATCAACATAACATTCCCATTCTTATTATACTATAGTAATAGTAGTATTGAAGTAAACTTAACACCCCATGACCCCTACCCACTAAATCAAAAACGCGCATAAAATCACGTTTATTGTATGGGAGCCCCCTTATTTTTTTATTTTATTTTAATTTAACTAATTAGCGGGACAGATTCATTTATTTTGCTTTAATCCGCTACTTGAAAAGATTCTTTATGATACATTATGCAGGAAAACTACCCACATGAAACACCACACACAATCTTCCAACACTTTCTTGACGCACGTTTCGTCCCAACACCGGGAAATCCTCAGGAGATGTTGATCGTAGAGTTTCGCAATAGTCAACACCTCTTTTTGGGTTTAGCACCTGCTAACACTGACTTTATAGTGTACTTTTTTGAACCAATTATTTATACCATTCCTTATTCAAACTCCATAATATCAACCTTACAGGTTTAAGAGTAGGCATTCAGGATCAAAATGTGTATGGAAGGTGAACTTCTTCCTTTCTTAGTTAAAATGTATTTTAAAGAATCATAGCCTTAGCCACAAATCACACCGAATGTTGAAACATGACGTCAATCGGAAGAAAATAAATAAGTCATCCCCTTGAGGCGAGCAAAGGGCAATAAATCGGCGTGCCCTTGCGTCAACAGCATATTAGTGAATACGGAATAACCATTGCTACATGACCTTCCACGCCCCTCTTATCACTTACTCCATAATAGCAGAAAGAAGGAATCACATACGACTTCAGAGGTCTCAAAAATCTGGTCGCGTTAAGCCCTCAGATTTGTCGCGAACAAATCACGCGAAAAATCCGGCGATAAACGTCTATATCCGCTTTTCCCACATATTTTCGCGTTTCCCTCTCATGTGCTCACTTAACATGACGGTGTTTGCCCTTTTTCCCCTTGACGCCCGAGACAAATCTATTTATCTTTTGTCCTAACTTGAACGTTAACATATCAGCTTTAAAGTTCTATTTCTATTGCATTAGACTTTTTAGAAAAATTCGCGTTCCATTTTTTCCTAGCTTTTCTATAAATATTCAGCACAGTCAAATTCCAACGTTGTGCTCTTGGTAATACAGTTGAGTTTCATGTTGTTGAAAGCGGGGATACTTATTCGGTTTTTCTATGAAAGGGGAAGTTCGTGCGACATTGTTACACAGTGTATTGCACATTATTGGGTGATTGAATGGTACACTTAACTGGCTCAGCGACAACTTTGATAAGGTGCCCTCGTGTTAAGGATAAAGTAGGCGTGGGGCACAAATTGTTTGATATGTAGCCGCGAATTCTTTATCGAGTTCGTATTTGACTTTTACTCAAGTAGATTCTAACTTGGAGAAGGAAAAATCGGGGTTCTAGAGGATAACTTTTAGGCACGAAAAATGTTTTTGGTGTAATTTTGTTCCTATTCAGAAACCGATCTTAGACTACTAGACCAGAGATCATTGAGACTAGAGTAATTTTACAGCAGCAGAATTAGAACAAAGGCATTTTTTATACTCTACAGTAATTAGTACCTCCACGCTTGATGGAAAGCAATGACGCAGGTGAAGAATAAGATGTTGTCTTTTTCTTGCATACAAAAGTTACTTTTTTTTCAATACATATTTCCTGTCATACATTTTATTGAGAAGTGCAACTTGTTTCTTTGCCTATAATTTAGAAATCCGGGGGTAAATTAAAAATATAATTATTGAAGGTGTCAATGTGGACACCGTAGTCCATAAAAAATTTAAATGAACTTGATATGGGATTCCATCAATCCATGGTAATTATCCTTTGATCGATATGTCGACTTCTCTTAGGTATTCCCAAATTTATTACTTGAGTGTTTATTTAGAAGCCAATTTGTGGTACTACAATGATTGTCAATCGAGCACATCGATTTAAGTTTACATTCTTCTTTTATGGAAACAAATTGTTCTTCGGAATGAATGAAAAAACATCGAATGAAGTCACTAGTCAATAGCAATTCAATAATCTAACTGTGTCGATTATAATGTACCTATGCTTTCTCAGAGCGCAGATTTGCATGTAGTCATTTATTAGTACAAGAACAATTCAATTTGAAGCGCCCTCGACATACATCGGCGATGTTTGGTCGACAGGAACAAATTAACACTTTCTCACTACAGGCGCCATATTGCTAGGTGCAATATCGTTAGGTGGTGTTTACACTGGCTCCATAATATTCATCATTTTATACAGGTTTCTTCGCAATGGTTTTTTACCTTGACACTGTCTATCCGTGCTGCCTTCTCGTGTGACTTTTTTACCATCATAGTTGCAAAAATTGCAAAAAAATTCAAGGAAAAAAGTATTTTTTTTTATCTTGACTTTTGGACTATCAGGCAGTAATTGTTCACAAGCTTTTCTAGGCATATCTTTCCAAAATCTGGATACTGGTTAGGTTAGATTACTACTGAGATTTTCTTATCAGATGCCTAGATAATAATTAATGTCTATAATGTTTATTTTCAGCTTGACTAAGAATATAAGTCCATAATACGCAACTATCGCAAAACAATTACACAAATTTATGAAGACGATATTAATTGAGAAGATAAACAACTATTGTATCATTTTAAGAATTCCTTGCAGCTGGTAGAAACAAAAACCTTCACAAAAGTAGGTATAAGTACGTAGGTACTCTGTTCTTGTATGAAGAACTCTCCTCTCCGTTGTTTCCGCTGCGTTACTGTCTTTTTGCCAAAAAGAAATTTGTAGCTTAACCTAATTGGCTTTATTCGTAACCTATTTAGCTTAAGATGAAACAAATAATTTTATAGGTAAAAGAAATGAAGAATATTTAGTTTTACTCAATTACGTGCATTTCTATTTAAATAAAGGTTATTTTGTCTTGTTCACGAAGCAAGTGCTATCTGAGATCATTCTCCGCCAGTGTAAAGTCTCTGCGAGGCAACAGTTAATTCATATTCCATTAAGAAGCGGCAGTGTGCAATAAAACGGACACGGATCCCCGCTGCTGCGCGCTTGTACTCGATGTTACTCGTTGTTACTAACAATCACACATACTTGTTAGGTATATGATTTTCAGATATACAGGGTGTCCCACGGCTATGCCACATGGAGGGAAAGAACCTTAAATATTGCATATTATGGAACATTTATCGAAAGAAGACTTCATTTTAATTAAAAAAACAATTTAAAGGAAACTTCATTCATATATTTTTAAATAATAATTATTTGGTTGAACCAGGATTTGAAGCCGCTATACGAGAAAAAATTATCTATTCTAGCTTTATCGTACCGATTGAAGGTTTTTCATCATAAGGATTATTTTTTGCTAAATTACATGAGAAATAAAAGGAAGTACTAAGAATTTTAACACACATGATGAAAATTGATAACTTAACCCTGATAAAAAAGGTACCTATGTAGTCGCTACTGGGTTCCAGCGGACCTTTTTAGTTCTATTAAACATACATCATCTGCCTTGCTTTATCGTTGATAGGTATTAACTACTGAGAGCTTTAAAGTCGCTAACATACATATATAATAGGTCGTCGCTCGCTCTCCGATCCTAGATAGAGCTCTAAACGTGAGTGTGGCAACAATTTTTTTTGTAGTGTGAGTGTGACCAGCCTATTGGACTTCTATGGGCGCAAACCACAAGATTCAAAAATTATAAGAAAATATGTACGTTCGTACGTTCGCAGGTACGTACGTAAAACTATCCATAAGTGAGGTAGCACTTATAAAAAGTGTTAACCAACAGGCTTGCACTGTAAATAGAACCCTTACCACCAATCTCCACACTTTTGTCTAGCCGCATCCAAAGGAATAATTATAAAGGCCCCCAATCTCATACCAAGTCTAGGAAATCAGTTTAGCAAATACATTTTCTTACAAAGATCCGATCGGGAATCGAAACCCAGACTTATTCAATTAAAATCCCGAGTGAATGACACTCAGCGTACCGGTACGCGGAGCTGGCGGGTGGAGAGCACTAATCGTGTAATTGACTTCCCACGAGCCCAAACAGTTTTTGCCGCCGCCGGCCCGCGTGCCTGTGACTACTGCACTGTGAAATATGTACAGGTTGCTTGGAATACTGAATTTCAAATAATTTTATTGAAAACTAGGATAGAAAATAACAGTAACATAGTATTTGGACATTTAAAATAAAATTCTAGAAAGCAGTAAGATAGAAAGCTAGAAGCATTTAATTTTTTGAAATAAGGAGGCGTCTTCTGTCTCGTTGTAACGAAAATTCGTAGGAAGCTCACGTATCTATTATGGCGTTACAATACAATGACGTCGCTTTCTTCTATAAGGCTATCTCTCTATCAGACATTATTTTTTTTTAATTGACCAATTTCATCAGTTTATTTTATTATTATTGAATAATAATGAGTATACTTTCAAATGAAACAAAATTTTGATTTGAGTAAAATATTATATCCTTTCATCATTTTTACTTAAAGGTCTCTCAGAGGATCATCTATTTAACTGCATTAGATTTGAAAAACGACAGATCATTCATTATTTTCGTAAAACTACAATTTCTTGAAAAAATGGTTGTTACTCAATTTAGGACATCCAAGCATCAGAAGACGAAGGAATTAAGACATCTAGGAGATATCCTCAATTTTTGATATTTACTTTAAAGTTACTTTTACAGGTTAAATAAATCCTTTTTATTATTTGTTTCGGATATCATTGATATTGAGCTATTACCCGACCGCAAGTAGCAAGTAGAGTTAATACTGGATTCGGAAATCCGTCTCAGTACAGAAAACGCCCAAAAACATGCTAAAATACATATAAAATGAAAAGTCATGTCTTTCCAAATAAAATCACCCTGTGCAGAGCGAAATCTCGTTACTCAGACCACATCTGCGTCCCTCAAGCGTACTTATATTTCTTACTGATGTAGACCTGCAGCCAGGTTGTCCACTGCAACTCAACGAAAGTATACCGAAGTATACACATCTAACACTATGTGCCAATGAAAAATGAACTTAAACTATAAGAGCCTACGGTGGAAATTGGGTTGTAGGAGAATACGATATAAATCGATTTAGAAATGGACTTATCGAAAATGAATGCACGTCTGACGATACGGTCGAGAAAGGAAAGCACGTATTTGACGCGGTTCCGTAGAAAAAAAATCTTATTTCATTCATAAAATGAGTCGCATTGAGCCCGAGACCGGGAGGGTTTTATACCTTTTTCGCCTCTTGCAGACGGAGATCCCGAGTAAGCCAGACTAACTATATTTATTAAACTATAAAAACAGCTTGAAAATACATGTCTTTGAAGCTATACACGCTAACCCATACCAAATAAGACCTTTAGTCAGTATAAGAAGCATAACTGTACTTTTACTTCTAAAATTTCCAGCGCTTACACTATTTTTTTAAGTTACGTGGGTATTTACCAGTACTTTAGACTATATGGCACGGACGACACTGTGAAACTGATCACGTGCCACTGAAATAAAGACGTACGAATCGGATCGCAGTGGGCGTAATGTTTGTTTAATTCCACATTATAGGGCTAAAAATAAATAAAAACCCTTTGTTAAAATGTAATTACCTTTAATATTAATTTATCTAGGGCCGGAGGACATTTTTACTAGCGAAAGGAAATTGAAAAGAGAAAGAATAGACAAATTGATTCTACTTGACATAAAAATGTTACAGAGTACTGAAACTACAGAGATCTTATACAGAGTAGATTTGTTCAGAGGCTACGCTACAGAACATATTATTATGTCTTTGACATAAATTGCGGCGGGCAAAGAAGCCTAGCTATCTAATTACAATTGATTGACATTTTAACCTTTTACAAAATTTAAACTTACTCAATTTTGAAAACTAGTTTTACATAAAATTTTACAATAATTAAATGTCCTGCGGAACACAATAAAAGTAATTTAATAAAGCAGTTCAATGACTAAGGTGAACTACAAAGTGCATAATGTTATATTATGCTTATGTGTATTAAGTTACATTAAATTGCAATGTACTTAGTTGCTACATATTTCAATTTATGCCATGCTGTTAAACAAGTGCATGTAGTAAATTGTACCATTTGAAGATGAACTTTTATGATATTATTTATAAAAGATTCATTTTTGTTAGACAGTTATTAATTAAACCTAAGTATACTATTTATGCTAAACCTATGCTAGGTCTCGCAGTTAATAACAAACAAGGTACATGTTCATATTTTAAGTACATATTTTTATATATTAAAACTTATATCTATTGTTAGACTAAGTATACAATATATTGAGCTCTCTTGGTATCGTAAGACTGGCTTACATTTCAAAGAAATCCTACGAGAAGCTACTACTTATATTGATTCATGTGGTAGTATCATCTATTGGCAATACAACCACCTTGGAAATCGCTCTGTCATGGAGCTTACCATTGGAGGTCCGGACTTGGATCACTCTTACCTTGGAATCTGAGCCAATATATACCTTAGACACTCTACCCATAGGCCAATACAAAGGTGAAGTATTTTGATCTCTTAATAATACAATCATTCCTTCTTTAATATTAGGAAATTCTTTCATCCATTTAGTTCGGTTATTAAGGGTTGATAAATATTCACTAGACCAAGCTCGCCAGAAATGCTGTCGTGTTTGCTCACATGACCTCCATAAACGAAGCCTGTTTGTAGGAATATTTTCAAGATTTTCTTATGGGAAAGAATTTAATGGACATCCTACTAAAAAATGTCCTGGTGTTAAGTATGAATAATCACTAGTATGTTGAGATAATGGCATTAAGGGTCTTGAGTTTAATATAGCCTCAATTTGACAGATTATCGTATTGAATTGTTCAAAGGTAAAGTTTCTAGAGCCAGCTACCCTTTTTAGGTGATGTTTAGCTGACTTTATAGCTCTTTCATAGAGACCACCGTGGTTTGGACTATATGCAGGTATAAACTTAAAGTTAATGCCCTTCATTGATAAATAATTTTGAAATTTGTCTTGAAAATCTTTTGAATTTTGCAAATCATATAGAGCTTTCAATTGGTTATTAGCTCCTTTCAGAGTAGAAGCATTATCGCAGTATACATTTGAAGGAATAGATTTTCTCGATATGAATCGCTTGAAGGCCGCTAAGAAGGCTTCAGTGGATAGATCCGAAACTACTTCCATGTGTACAGCCTTTGTGGCCATGCAAACAAACATAACAACATAACCTTTTGTGGTGGTGGCACGCCGCAAAGTTGAAACTTTTATGCTAAAAGGACCGCAATAATCTAATCCAACATTTTGGAATACTCTGCCAGGAGTGACTCTATCTTTGGGTAATGAACCCATTAATTGTTTGGCACCTTCGGCCTTATATCTTTGACAAATAACACATTTGTTGATGACACTTTTAATTTCTCTAGTTGAATTAATTAAATGATATCTCTGTGATAAACTACTAGAGACCAATTTTAATCCAGCATGAAGTAATGTTAAGTGTTCATTTTTAATAATAAGTCTTGTTATATGAGTTTTACTAGGTAATATTATAGGAAATTTCTTTGCAAAAGAAAGTGAAGAATTTTGTAACCTTCCACCTACTCTCAACAGACCATCTTTGTCTAAAAACGGATGTAAGGACTTAATGTTGGAAGTTACACATTTCCCCTTTTGCAAACTCATCATTTCATCACGGAAGTGAATGAGTTGCAGACCTTTGATAATAATATTTAACGAATTCTTCATTTCAGTTGCAGAGACATGACCTGTATTTATCGAAATTTTTCTAAGTTTGTGGATGAATCTCAACATATAACAGACTATGCGCTGTAATTTGTACAAATTTGAGTAATTAGTATAGATAGGTAACATATTATCATCACTGTTTTCAACTTTGGAGCAAATATTTAAATCAATCTTTTCACAATTTTGCTTTAATGGAATTTCAATTATTGATAAATATAAATTATAAGGACTCTTATTTTGTAAATAATCTGGCCCATGCCACCATAATTTGTTTGCATGAATGGAATTAGCATCGGAACCCCTTGACAAGATATCTGCCGGATTTAATAAGCCAGGTGTGTGAAACCATTTCATGATAGAAGTCAACTTATTAATTTCTTTCACTCTGTTTCCAATATAGGCTGGAATTTTAATTGGAGCTGAATTTAACCATCCTAAGACAATATTGGAGTCAGTAAATAAACTGATGTTTTTAATATCTGGCAATACAGAGGAAACCTTATTCATCAAGCTACTAAGTAGCAGAGCTCCATTTAATTCAAGTTTTGGAATGGTTAATTTTGAATTCAAAGGTGCTATTCTTGACTTTGAACAAAACAAATAAATATGATATTGACCATCGACCTTGACTTTAATATAGAATATAGATGCAACAACCAAATGCAACAGTACTCGAGTCACAATAACCTATTAGTTCAGATTCCTCACATCCAGATAATTGTACATTGCGCGGAATTGACAGCTCCTTCATGTTTGATAGTTCCGTTTGAAATGCTTGCCAAATTTCAGCTAAATCACTGGGTAAAGGAGAATCCCAGGCTAAGTTACGCTGCCAAATTTGCTGCAATATCAATTTAGCCTTAACTACAATTGGAGCTGCAAATCCGAGCGGGTCAAAGAATCTACTAATGGAGCTTAAAACACTTCTTTTGGTAGGTATTTTAGGAGAATCGACAGTGCTTCCACTGACTTTGAATGCGTCATCCCTAGTGTCAAATGAGAGACCCAGCGTTTTTACTATCAAAGACTCCTGATCTAGATCCCGCTGTGAAAAACCAAGTTTTTCTTGAGGTATATCTGAAATTAAATCTGAGCTGTTAGAGCACCATTTGTGTAACTGAAAGTTGCCACATTTTAAAAGTTCTATAAGCTCTCCTTTTAATTCAAGGGCTTCTTGCATGGTGGAAGCCCCGCACAGAATATCATCAACATAGGAATTTTGCAATATAGCTTTACTAGCAAGTGGGAATTTATGTTCAAATCTTAATGCTAGTTCTACTAAGCACCTTGTGGCTAGATAAGCAGAACTTTTTAAGCCATATGTTATGGTTTGTAGTTGTAAACATTGGATAGGTTGATTTGGGTTTTCCCTCCAGATAATATTTTGCAGTACTCTATGTTCTGGATAAATTAGTATACATCTGTACATATGGCGTATATCACACATTAATACAATGTTGTAAGTGCGAAACTGCAACAATATGTCAAATAATTGTTTTTGGACGACAGGCCCATTGCATAACATGTCATTTAGGCTATGACTGTTTACATTATTATTATTTTTATTTTGAAGCTTAGCAGTTCCATCAAAAACGCAACGGATTTTATCCTTACGCACTATGCCATGATGAGACAAAAAATAAAGAGGCTGGTCTGCATCATCTTGGAGATGAATAGGTATTACCTTGGCATGACCTAACCGTATGTACTCATTAATAAAATCTTTGTACATAGTGAAATATAATGGATCTTTTTGGAAACGCTTCTCTAAGTTGTAAAATCGCTGCAATGCAATTGAAAATGAATCAGCAGTATTTATTTCATTTAAACTCACCTTGAGGGGATATTTAACAGAAAATATATTTTCTTCTAATTTTACTGATTCTTTAAAAATAGTCTCACTATACTCATTTTCTGGTAAATTCTCAGGATATATTTCTGGCACTTTTTCAGTATCCCAGAATGGCTTCACAACAGAATCCAGATCAGAGTCATTGACAGTATGCAAGGAGACATTGAAGTTGTTAGAAAGAGAAGGAAAAGAGTCACCTGAGATGACGTATCCAAACCTTGTGTTTAGCAGTATGGGGTCAGAAGGGGCTCCTTCTATTTTCCCATTTAGCAGAATGCGAAAGAAGATGTTGACTCCAAGTAGTAGGTCGATATCACCTGGAATGTTAAAGTTTGGATCGGCCAAAGGAACAGAATGAAGGTTAAGATTGTTAAGATTAAATTGTTTTTGGGGGAGAGGTTGAGATATTTTATTTATTATGGAACAAGTTACTCTGCAGGTGTAATTTTGTGTCATTGAGTGAAGTGTTAAGTTTACAGCCTTTTGAGTCACATTAATGTTGTTGCCTATGGTAGCTATATTATTTTGTAGGTCAAACTGTGGCAAACCTAATCTGTCAGCAAGACCAGATGTGCAGAACGAGCTCTGGCTTCCAGAGTCCAGTATCCCACGGGCAACAATGAGATCTCCATTTGAGTTAGTTACTAGCACTCTGACAGTTGGCAGTAGTACCTTATTAGCTAACGGCTTTTGTGTATGTAAAGTTACCTCCTGACTAGAGCCAGCATTATTCATCTCTGAAGACTTCATCTGTGAATCTTTATTACATAGTAAAGAGCTGTGTTTTGAATCCTTGCAACTCCTACAGTGTAGACGCATATATAATCGACACCTGTTTTTATGTTTATTTAAACAAAATCTGCAGAGTTGGTTATTATTGACATGTTCCAGCCTTTTTTCTAGTGATAATAAGTTAAATTTGGGGCATTTGAACAATTTATGAAACTGGTTGTTGCCGCATAACTGGCATGGTTTACTCTGATTAACTGGGTGTTCAACGCTTGCTAAATTGACTGATTTTGACTTGGGTTTGTCAACATTATGCGAGGAGGTAGCCTCCATCGAAGCAGCCCTTTTGGAAACAAACTCTAGTAAGCTATCCAATGTAGCCACCTGTGTTGTGTCATGCTCGGCGTGAAATAATCTAACTGTCAATGGATCAAGTTTTCTAATTAGGATGCAGACTAGCAACGAACCCCATTGGTCAACAGGTTGATTTAAGTTTTGTAAAGCCGAAGTATGTTGCCGAATGCGACTCACCATGTCCCTTAGCATAGGGGCCGTCCCCCGTTGAATGTTGGGCAAGTCCAACAAGGTATTGATATGGCTGTAAATCAGTAAAGAGATATTATCATACCTTTTGTTAAGAAGACCTATAGCCGATTTGTAGGAATCATTGCACACCGGCAAACCTTCAATGAGTTGAAGTGGTTCAGATGCTAATAAACTTTTTAAATAATAGAATTTTTCCACATTTGAAAGCTTAGTGTCTTTATCTATGACTGCCGTGAATAAATCTATAAACTGTTTGTAGGTGCTAACATCCTTGCCATCAAACACTTTTATATTTATAGGTGGGAGATTAACACGCTGTTTACACAATGAAGCACTGTGACACGGATCTTCCTGTTGCACTGCACGTTTCAGCTTTCGAAGTTTAGAACACAAGGCTAAGTACCTCTCTTCGATAAGCGAAGTCTCGTCGTCCTCCTCCCCGCCGCCCAGGCAGAGAATGTCCAGTTGTACTTGTTGAAAGCGTTGAAAGTTGCTATTGAGGTTTTGTTCCCGTACCTCTATGTCGCTTATTTCATAATTCCTTTCCTGGCTGAGGTATGCTTCTAATCTTGTTATGGCGCCTTTGCACTGACCTCGTGCGTTGCGCAGTCGTTTGATGTCGTCAATTGGCATGATGATTCCCTGGCGGCGGCAAATTAGTGGTTGGCCTTTTAATTTTTGTCCTCCTCCCCTTTTTTATGATGATTTCGAGTCCTCCGGCCCTTTACTTTGGTAATTTAATTTTGATTAGTAGTTAAAATGGCGCGTGCGGCGTGGACGAATTTTTCACACTTACGCACACTTGTTTGGGAGAATTTAGCTGTGTTTCGGCACCAATGTTTAATTCCACATTATAGGGCTGAAAATAAATAAAAACCCTTTGTTAAAATGTAATTACCTTTAATATTAATTTATCTAGGGCCGGAGGACATTTTTACTAGCGAAAGGAAATTGAAAAGAGAAAGAATAGACAAATTGATTCTACTTGACATAAAAATGTTACAGAGTACTGAAACTACAGAGATCTTATACAGAGTAGATTTGTTCAGAGGCTACGCTACAGAACATATTATTATGTCTTTGACAATCAGCAGAGTCAGAAAATTATGATCGTAAATCAGGTAAAGCTTAGATAAAAGAGTGTGCGTTTTCGCACCCCCTATAAAGGTTATGTACTTTTTACCACGCATTTGAATAGAAAAAGGAATTCTTACAGTGTGTCTATTGTTTACTATTTCAACCTTAATTAAATATTTTTATTATTATTTTTAGCCCAGTTGTAGTATGGCATAACTACAACTCGTCCCATTTTCGGGCAAAGGCCTCCCCTAGTCTCTTCCAAGTTTTGATGTTGTTGGTATTTCTGTGCCACAAAGGGCCTGCGAACTCTACAATGTTGTCTCTCCACCTGTAGACTGGTCTTCCTCTCTTTCTGATATTGTAGTTCGGGCACCAAGTGGTTATTTCTGTGGTCCATCAGTTGTCTTTTCTTCTCATAACATGACCATTAATTAATTATTATCACACTAATATTATAAAGGTGCCATTTTGTATGTGTTTGTATTCGTTACTCCTTCAGGCCGCAACTACTTAACAGATATAGCTGAAATTAGGAATTGGAAATAGATTGTACCCTAAATTAACACATATGATATTTTTAATACCTGATTCACACAAGATTTGTGAAAAATTAGAATTCACGAGGGTGGCGTCGTGGACAACAGCTAAGCTATGGGCATTTTCGCTTTAGCATGGTGCGGGTGAAAGCTATTATTCGCATAGTACGTTCTCAGTCTGTCTTACTGTGGTCCTTCCTTATTGCTATTTTCATCTCATCTATCACCCGCACCATGCTACAGTGCAAACACTGCTTAAAGTATGAGTTACTCGTAAGTCTTGGCACTCTGAGATCTTTGTTCATTACGTTTCGTTGGAGGTCGATCAACGTGAAATGATGTCAAAACTAGTTTTTGTGAGTTACATTGTACATTTAACACACTGTTTACACTCCAGCGAGTCCGTTACGGGTTTTATCCGAACTGTGATTCGTCATTCGGGAGAAAGACGTTGGATTTTTGTTTTAACTACTCCGAGGGACTTAGTGATGTAAAAAGATCTCAAGTCAATCAACTGTAGATATTCTCTGACTTTCAGGAATATTCAATGAGTAATTTGGCGAGCATTCGCGTCGCTTAATGCCGGTTCTACGGATACGCGTTGGGTTAGTACAGATTTTTGTATAAATTTCTATGGTTGCTACACATCATCGCACCAGAACGCTAAATCACCCAAGCGGACACCTTGTGAACTACGCTTTCGGCTATTGTCCGCTATATGGACGCTGGCTGTAGATATATTATGGAGAAATCTGATCCGTTGACAATCGAAGAGAGTTGACTCGAAAGCGATTTAGCGTTCCGGTACGATGCTGTGTATCAACTGTTACTGGTTAAATAACCCATCGAAAACATCTTTGGTTGCATCTTCACTTATCATGAGATGATATTACTTACACTCAAGTATAGCTAGGTATTAACTTGTAAGTTGTATCGAAAAATTGTACGGTAAAGCTAAAGTCACGTGCTCATAAATACGAAGCAGGTGCGTAACCGAGAGATTCATAAACAAGCGCGCGCGCAGTATCGCGATCTCATCTGTCACTATCTGTCAATTACTGTCACGCCGTGACAAAGGACACGTTGACAGGAGCCGCGCCGCCGCTTTATGACTTTATTATGTCATTTTGTGTCGCTCTGTCTTTGCAATCATGCCAGCTATCTGAATTGACGTCTGGTATGCCTGCGTACACCTGCGTATAAATTACACTATCATAATTAAAATAACTTAGCTCTTTTTGTCAAAATATAAAAATTATCTTGGTCAGCATCACTAAATCTGAAATTCTGGGGTTTTTTTCTGGACTATGTTGTTTTGCTCTTGGAATTTTATGCTGTACTAGCGTACATTCAGACGTACACTACGGATCTCCTCACACATGAGTATAATTACTATAGATCCGTAGACGAACCAAAGTCACCGACGTAGCTCAACGTATCGCGAAGCTGAAGTGGCAATGGACGGGGCACATAGCTCGTAGAACCGTTGAGAAACCGAGAACCCAAAGACCGTTGAGAACCCAAAGGTGCTAAAGTGGCAACCCCTCACGGTGAAGCGCAGTGTATGGCGACCTCCGACCAGATAGACTGACGACATAAAGCGAGTCGCGGGGAGTCGCTGGATGCAAGTGGAGCAGGACCGTGTAAGCTGGAATTCATTGTAGGAGTCCTTTATCCAGCAGTGGACAACCGTCGCGTCAGCTGAAACGAACGAACTAGTGCACTTTTCCTTTGTTACTCTTTTTAGTGGTTGTAATTTTAATCCATTTTCAACTGATATGATTTCATCCTAATCCATCCAATAGTTTTGTCTGGGGTCTGGTCACAATTGCCGGCTTAACAAAGCTCTGTATGCAGCGCCTAATGCTTTACAATGACTGCTTCACAGCAGAGCAACATCCAAGCGGACTCAGAAAGAATACCTTTACCACCCGGTTATGTAATGAAGCCAATAAAAAACCTATATCTGATGTACATTTTTATTATGAATTAGATATACCTACCTTCATCAGAATAGTGAACGGTGCGAGCGGTTATGTAAAATCATCGACTGAGTTTTATAACCCACAAAAAATTACAATGCAAACAGATAAACCGTAATCAAAAACATACATAGAAAGGTATCTAATTATTATTTTATGTACAAAAAAGGGGCTCGCGAGTGATTGCTTTCTAACACCACAATAGCCATGAAATGAGCCCATCGAGCCACCGGGTTACGCAGTACGCTTCTTTGTGAACGTGCCTTCATACTAACAAATGTTAACTTAAAGAAATATGATCTAAGAAATACATAGTATACTTTAACTTTGGTAACATAAAAAAGGCTTATAGATACTAGGTATACCAGCAAAATCTTGAGCATATCCAAGGCTTAGAACCATGCATATACAGAAGTGAAATAAATAAATTAATATATACTCTCTATCTACTATTGAAATTACTAATTTTGAGTGTATTCAATATCCTATAGGATCTATACGAAACAGGAAAGATTAATTAGTTTTGCTGTAATCCTCTACCTGAAAAGAATCTGAATGCAATATGCAGGACCAAGTCAAGCAAAGCACGAAAGCAAAGTTCCCAAGCACAATTCTTCACACAACAATTTCCACGCACGTTTCGTCCCGACACCGGTACACCCTCAGCCGATGTACATTCACAACGCAAGTCAATGTATATGAAAATGTATAGTCAATGTATATGAAAATTGTTGGAAAGTAGAGTCATTTATAACATACACTTTAGAATGGGCAGATAGTATAAGGAAACCTACCTAAAACCTGGGGCCTTATTCTGTATCGTTCACTTAGTTAGTTAGTAACCCTAACTGGGTTATTAACTAAGAAAACGAAGGCAAAAATCCTATTTTTGCACAAATTACCAACCTAGGTCGGTATGGTATCATATCAGTATACCATGCTAGTTGCTATCTTGTACAAAAAGAATACAAAAATTGGATTTTTGCCTCCGTTTTCTTAGTTAATAACCCAGTTTGGGTTACTAACTAACTAAGTGTACGATACAGAAGCCCGAAGCCTATATAGATGGTCTTCCAGTAGTGAATTAGCAAGTCGATACCTACTTATAAACTATGTGAAGAGACTGTTAGAAGTGCGGCAAACTATAGGGCCTACTGGGTTGCACATATCGTGATAATATGTAATCAGTTAATGCGCGTGGTACGTTTGTAATGATAGCCATGTGCGGCTTAAGGCGTTTTGCAAACCGGGGAGAGCGGGACATGTCAACATAGCCCCAATTTCATCTAGCATTTAAGGCGAAATTCAAAATTTTCATTTTTTTGCAATTTGTACGCTAATTACACATCAGAGATTTATGGCAGTCAATTTGCGAGAATGACAGTATAATCTTTACATGATTATATTAAAATATTTGCATAAAAATGTCTATCCTAGGAAATTAATCCGAGTATCTAGTTTTATGTGAGTAACTCGCAAACCTCGGACTAATTTCTTTAACTGTGTCTTATTAGCTTAAAAATCGCGGAAAACCACAAAAAATTTGAATTTCGGGGGCACACCCGTGGTGTACTCCATAATCAATGAGTTCGTACATATTGAGCCTGGCTGTGAACATCGTGCCAGTTGAGAGAAGATCGACGTTTAAAATTGGAACACACCGCCATGCCTTCCTGGGCTCTTGAGTACAGAATCTAGGATATTCTTCCAACTTCAATAGTGGCGAACCGAGAGCCACCGCTTTTTACCAGTGTTTGACTATCACATTATTGATTATTTTTATAAGTGAAATATTATTTTATTATAACATATTGAATAAACGCTGAGTCTTATTTTCTTTAATGTGTATTCTCGCCAGCAAATCACCATTTTAATGCTACTTTTTATCTTTATTACACACTACACCTTAGTACTTGACTGATATCTCACTTGAATATCATTATTTTTATTAGTTTTTATAAGTCATTCCCAGGTGATGCTAGACGGACATTTGCATAATTCGGTAACAAAAAGGATATCAATCCAACCATTACCACTTTGTACAGCTCAGACACAATTGGGTCTTACACTACTTTTGAATTTGATAAAAAATATTAGTTTATTATAAACTAGGATAAAAATAATAACGTGCAGTGAAAGAAATATTAAAATCCAACGAAGATTTACAAAGTTACAGGCGTTCAAACTTTGGAGTGGGGGGATCTTCTATCCCTTTCTCGCAAAACGAAAATTTGTATGAAGCCGCACGAAGCTACTATGGCATTGGTACGGTGTGACGTCACAATGTCATGTTGCTATCTCTGTCTAATCACAAATCTTAAAATGCTTATAACTTTTTTGTTATTTGATCGATTTAATTAGTTCTTTCAGTGCACGTCATTATTTTAATTCTACTTTATAATAAAGTAATAAAAAAATTGGAGTCAAATACCCTATTGTTAAATACAATAAGTTAGTTTTTTACAATAGTTGAACAAAATGGTTGACAATTCTACCCCAGCCTCCCCTGAGTTTCTTGACACAGATCCGAGTATAATTGCAGCAATTCACCACAAACGCAGGACACGTCGGAACATATCGACGTCGGTTGCTCAACCTCGCCCTGATTGAGCCGTTCGTATAATAAGCCATTTATGCCAGCTCCACTCAGCCCCGGCGTACCCTGGGGCTCTCGCTGGGCTGCTGCGTCATTATTTATTACATTTTGACATTTGACATGCTATACGCTCTAAGGAAATAGAAATATTTACAAACATATTGCAATTCCAGCTGATTTATGAAAACTACACTACTTTACTAGAAGTACACTAAACCGCTTAGAATCTTTTTTTACCCACTACAAGCAATCTCACCTGATGCAGTATGCATGCAGCCGAAAATGTTATCATACTACCTCGGAAGACGTTAGTAACGGTTGCTTAATACGCGGCATCGCATCGGAACGCTAAATCCCTTGGCGGAGCGTCTTTTTCTGGTAGAGTGATAACTAGCCACGGCCGAAGCCTACAACCAGACCAGACCTGTGCCAATTGAGAAATTATAGAGAATTTATAATGTCGTGTGTACAATGTAAGTGATCATCGTCAATAATCCATACACAATTCGCAATCAAGATCCCTTGCTCGGCCAGTCAGTACACGGTAGTATATTGTTTTGAGCCTAATACCTATTATTATTATCTTAATATTGATATCGTTGATAGTTTATGGTAATCTGCAGATTGCCTTTAAACTATTTATGGATTTTTGAAGTTAATCGTACAATATATATTCTACATAATGTTTTTCTTCAATGGAAGCTACTTGAGCCAGTATTACGGCACCTTCCGGGTACCCATAAAGAGTATTTCGATTGGTTCTACTTCTCACTAATTTCTCCTTACCTATATCCAATTAAATTAAAGCATACAATCGCAACTAATTAACAAATAATTCGTCGCTGATTGAAGATTACGTGATGGTGTCGGATAACCTTATTTTGCGTAACAGTAGAAAGCCTTAATTCGATTTGGTGCAAAGTTATTTTTTTTTATTTTTTTGTGAAATATCGTTACGAGTGCGTAGCATAGTGATGGCAAACTGATGACAATGCGTTTTGTAGAAAAGTTCTTGCGTAGATTTTTATAATAGGTCCTCGCTCGCGCTCCGACTAGATAGAGCCCTTCCTAACAACGACAGCTCCGTGAGTGCGGCAACTTTTTCTTGTAGTGTGAGAGTGTCAATTTGAAATTTGTATGGTACGCGGATGCTAGTGTGCGTCAAAAATTGTGTAGCGACTGCTTGCCAATTTAAGCAAAGTATTTTTTCCGCACTTTTGAAGTTAAGGGCGCCTGGACTTCTATGGGTTCTTTGATGCAAATGCAATTTGAAAACATGATGTCTGTGAATATGTCTCACCTACTCTTACATTGATATATTTGCGATCAATATTTCTTCAATGCAATCTTCAAAAGAAAAGAAAGGTTTACATACAGGCGTGTACATTTTTTTTGTATAAAATAGTCTAAGTTTCAAAATTACTGAAAAGTAAAGATTTATTTTGAAGCTTTGTTTGTTTAAAAACTATTGATATAATTACCTTTAATAAGTAGGACAGATTAATTTGTTTTGCTATAATCCGCTACTTGAAATGACTACCCACATGAAATTTTCCAACACTTTCGTCCCGACACCGGGACATCCTCAGGAGATGTTGACTTCACAAAGCGAAATCGTAGAGAATGCTTAACCTTTAATAAGGCAACTCAGCAAATGAGTAGACCTCATAAAATATAAAAATAATGTAGAGTATAGTCTCAACAATGAGGCATACCGTTTGCAAATCACCACACAACCCGGTAACGATCAAAGGCTCAAGAGTTCTGCCACGCATCCATTTCGCGCGCCGTGCGAAGCTTTCTATCTAATCTAACTGGATTATTGGAAACATATTGAACAATAACAAAACGGTAGTCGGCAGGCGGTATACGAGGCCACGACTAACTTAGAGAACCTTTTCCGATCATACACTTACTGGATGTGGCTACATTTTTCATCCAATAACTCAATCTCACCCTTCGTTACGTCGCAAATTGAATCTGAATCAGAAAAAAAAATTGCCAACCTCACGCTTTTCAATTCGGAATGAAATTATTATAATTTATTATAGCTTAAAAAATCAAAAATCACTCTGATCAGGGTATAAGTTGCCTACATTGTAAATTTCAGCCAAATTACTTAAGTGGTTGTGTTGTGATATAATAAACATTATAATTTTCAAAAAGATCAACTTACAATTTTTCATATTTATAATATAAATAATTTTGTATTGTAACTTTGAAAGGTTTCAATTTAACCCCGCTGGATTAAATTACTTACTTTGAAGTTTATTAAAATCACGTTTAAAGATTCCGTTACATACGCATAGAGGCCAAGCTAATAAAAGCGCGATTGGCTCATTAGTATGTAACAGTAAACCCAATTTTTACACGCATTGCGAATTTGAAGTACTAATGATCGAAACAAATAGAAAATTAGGAACCTAAAGCGTTGACCAGTGACTCAGTTAGTTTGACTGATAAAGTCAAAAGTCGTGGGGAGTTGTTGTATTCAAGCAGAAAAGCAGTTTTCTAAAAAAAAACATGCAATACTAGCAGTACAGCCTTTTTTTTTTTTTTTTTTATCGTGGGGAATCCTCATGGATACCCAGTCGCCCGGGGGAGCGGCTGGGTTATGCCGGACTCTTACCGGCTAAACCCCACGGTGTTTCCTCCTCGCACCGTATGACGGGAACACGGGAACGCTTGCGCAAACCTCCGCGAACCCGCCGGTGCCCGGCCGCTTGCGCAGCCCCTCCACGAGGTGGAGCATGGAGCTCCCCTCCAACAGCAAGGCCCGCCAGAAACACCTAAGCGGGCCTTACCTCCTCGGCGCCCATCCGTAAGGAGACGGACCCCCCCGGGACCATCACCCAGGGGCCGTGGGCACGGGTAAGCCGATACCTGCGAAGCTTGCTCCTGCACTTCGCAGGCATCGACCTCCCATACCCCGCGGCGGATCTGATCTATGGCTCCGCCGCAAACCACCAAACGGCCGCAGAGGACAGGGAGAACGGCAACGACACACCGACACTCCTCTTCCCCTGCGGCCCCGCCGCCGACGCATCTAACGGTGCGCCACCGTTTGGTCGCGGGAGATAGGGCAAGCGGCAACGACACACCGACACGCCTCTCCTCCCGCGACCCCTCCTGGCTGCAGGAGACAGAAAACTCTGTCCCCCGCACCCCTCTTGGACGCATCCAGAGCGGGCCCATCTCCAGGCCCACTCCGAGCGTCCCCTCCTGGATTCCTTTTGGCTTCACCGTGGAGCCCAACCACGGCTACTGAGCCCCCCATCGCGACAAGATTGGAATCCATCGGGGGGGGGGTAGCAGTACAGCCTACAGTATAATACAGAATTTTCTTCAACAATTCTGAGCATTTGGCTAGTGAGTCTTTTGGACTTTTACCTTCGGCCCAAACAATTCAACTAAGGCCTTTGATGCCTATGGTCGAAGCACATCCAGTGTTTTTGTGTCTCTGTTTTCCAGTTGATCGTGAGACGTGACGTTCGTGGAAGTGAAACCTCTTTTGTAATGAACTGCTGTGAATAACGTTTTGAACCTTTTTTTTATTGTTGAACAACATGATTGAGAAATTCGTGACAAATCTGACGTGTTTATAGATACCTTTCCTCATAATCTTTATTTAACTTAGTTAAAATGGTTGGAAGTTCACATAAAAATGCAGCCTTTTCTTGACTTATATTGACACACTACTCTATTTTGTTACCAAGATTGGAATTAGTACTTGAAAAAATACGCAGAAATCTATCTTGTTTTGTTAAACCAACAATAATATAATAATTGGTATCAATTATTATTGGTTTAACAAAACTTGATAGCAAAAAACAATGCAGATTTATTTTATTTTATTGAACAAATTAATTATGTTGTGCGGTCTCTCGTCTGATACTAAATATTTTTTTGTGTAACACTCAGTTTTGTGATCATCATAATCATCATCTCGGCTTGCAATGTCCACTTTTGAAGTTAGGCCTTCCCAAGTTACCCCCTCCTCATCATTCTGTGGTCCTCCTCATCATTCTCATTCCTCATCTTGATGCTTCCCGCCACCCGCTTTACAATTGTTCAGCAAGCTAGTTACAATTATTATCAAACTTTATTCTATACGTTTTTTGTCACACAATTTTCCAAATCAAAATTTCCTACCTTGCGAGTGGCAACGCAGTAAAAATAAATAATTAATGTCTAGGTTCTATTGAATTTCAGTAAGATAAAAGTCTCAATCAACCATCCATTCAAACAATTTTACAAGTTATTATCGATCTAATCATCCCGTATTACGTATTAGCGAAAACAGAATGCAATTGATCGACAGTAATGGGACAGGCCACATGAATTGCCTCTCAAACCTCAATTAAATTCCTTATCTAATATATTAGCAAAACAATTTGTTATTCATTACACGCATGGTGAATGATTTATATCTCGCAACACCTTTTCAATATACATAACAAGAGAGAGGTGAGTTTGTTATGTAAAATTTAATTCGGAAAATTCCATCATCACACTATAGCCTATAGCAGATAAGGTACCTAATTCATGTAACAATGAAATGGAACTATTAGCATGAGTTGTTTTTCTTTTATTTAATAAGTAAGATAAGTTTACACAAAAGAAACAATTCATTCATCATTCTTTTATCATTCTTCAATAATTTTTTTAATAATTCTTATCATTGTTAAAATGTTTGCCTATCAATATTGACTCTTTGTTGGTTTCTTCTTTATCACTTGCAACTTGAGAAAAATCGATGTGATCCAACAGTTCATCACAAGAAAGCTAAGCTAGACGTCAAAGAAGGATGTTTTCAAGAGGCGGATAAACAGATTAATTAAGAGTCGGCAAAGCATTTTCAGTTCCTCTGGTGCTGCAATTAATGTCCATAAGCGCCGGCGATCGCTTAAAGCACGGAACAGAAAAAACCAAAACTTGGTTTTTTCTGTTCCGTGGCTTAAAGTGACCCGCCTGCTCATATGCTCGCGTTAACTATAAAAACAAAGGTAGCGGCCTAAACCATGTTAAAAATAATAATTGTAAGAGACATAAATATAATAAAAGGTCAATAAGAGATCCCTATAAGCGTAATTTTTACAAAAATGAGCCGAATGAGAAAAGCTGGAAAGTTAGGGAAGTTCTATGTGACGGTTAACGTCCGCAGGCTGAAATAGTGATGATAATATAAACAGCAACACCAGAAGCTAGCGTGCACAGCTAGTTAACAATTTATTACACGTCACACATATCAAGTGAAATTATATCGGTGGCAACTTTAATTTAGCTTCGGGATCGATATTATCGATACACCGATGTACTCGTATCTGCAATTACCGTTCCAATCCGGCTGATTTATGCGATAATGACGGTGCATTCACACGGAGCTGTTCATATGGCGGAATACAGAAGTCATAGTAATTACGTTTCGGATATAACATCGGCAATATATGGATAATATTGATGGCGATACCTAACGGTTTTGTTTGGCTCCTTGTATTTCATGTCTTCCTGGTACTGAGGTGTCTTTTAAAGATGTCTTTGGTAGTTTCTAACATGGGCGGATGCTAAGAAAAAAACAGGCAGACGTGTCATTTTACATTAGGTGAACTTTTTGCTTTTATTGTCATTCTAAGTAGCCGATTTATATCGCTGTATGTAGCTAAGTCAAAAAAGTGACACGTACACAAGTGTGAATATCAATTCATTTACTCTGACCCGTCCCTGCCTAACTTAGGCGATTGGTTATCTAATGAAAACATCGAGTAATGTTGCAAATCCGTCTTCTTGTAACATAAGAAACTACAAAGCAAAACATGCTTTCGTTTGAACTGATTTTATATTATAGACGGAAAGACATATATTTCTCACCAATCTTAGGTTGCACATGAATACAGAGCTACACCTTACAGCAGCTTAATTCCGGGTGGAGGATCTATAGGTACCTACTTGGTCACATAAATTTCAAATAAAAAATTTCAGCTTTCACAGCAGCTTAAGGCTGGCCAAAAGCTCTAAAATCGTAATCATAATAATCATAATCGACAGTCAGTTCTTATTTTTTAGTATAGAAACTTTGTAGAACAAAATAAGTTATAGGCACACAGTCTGAGAGTAGTTTACAACAAACTACAACGTGTATTTCAGTGCAATTGAAGCAACATGTTTTTAAGCGCCTCTCCGCTCAGTTTAACCGTGTTTGTTCAAGCGTCCAGTTCAGGTTTATGTGGGCCCCTGGGCCAGTGATCAAGGGCCGCAAATCATTGGAGGACGGGCTCCGATAATTGCAGCCCAGGGCGTCGTCGATGACATATTCCATCAAAACCGAACGGCGTGGTAGAGTCACACGACTTCGCAATACTTCGCAAGATGTCGCCTTTTACGAAGTATGATCTTATTAGTTTCATTATAATTTTTTTTTCCGAAGTCGATACTTTCTGTAATGTAAGCTGATATTCTTGAAATTTTAGAAACTCTAAGTACAGCCCCTAGATTGTCTTAAAAACATATTCATCGTTATCGTACTCGTTTACTAATTCTGCCCGCTCATTAGGTGCCTGATTTGCATCAGCCAATCGCGGGGAAAATCCGCTAACGATAACGATGAATACGTTTTTCTTACGCAATCAGACCCCAGATCATAAATAATACTTAAGATTAACAATGAGTGTCAAAAAAGAAGGTGGCGTAAAGTTAAAGCCTTACGTAACAATTAACAAATATGTTTATTTGTTTTCTTGGAAGAAAATTTATTTGATTAACTTATCCTTGTTGAAATTAAATACATTTAATTAGTTTCAGTAACAATTGTAAGAGAGATCTTGTCAAGAGATAAATCTATTTGAATGTTCCCACAGAAAATAAGTAAATCTTCTACAATCTTCATTCTATAATCAAAGCTATTTTACAAGCTTTTGTGTATTATAACCTGTCCCGATGTTTGTATGTTTGTTTGAGTGTAATCATATCTTGCTAGTAAAATTTTAATACTTCCCGGTTTCCAATCGAGCTGAAATTTTGCATACATGTGTAGACTAGATTAAAATGCAAAATTATTATGACACGGAGCTGATCTGACCATGAAACTGAAAGGTGACCACAGGAACTCTGTAGTTAAACTACATTACCTTATTGAGTTTGTATTGGTTTGATTCGTCTTGACGAGTATTTTGGTAGTAAATGGTCACTTGGGTCTCGTGCTGAGAAAAATACGTATAAAACGTATAAAAAAAGCTTGTTAAAAAAAAGAAATGATAACTACTTTGTACGCTATCTTCAGATCAGGATTGTTGACAGGTATGGAAAGTACCTATCAGTGAACTGGTCTAGAACTCTGTCAATATGTCATCTAGAGAAAATTGCTCTAATATACGTGTGTTCTATTAATCGTATGCATCGAGCACATCCTGGGGACATCGATTATTGTAATCGATTCGCCGTGTGTCGGTCGTATAGCGGTCATATGTAAAAATACTGGTAAATAAGCACCTTCGTGTTAAACTGTCCGCGTTTTCTAATGCATTTGACTACCGAATGGCGCAGCGGTATAAGTGGCCCTGCGACAGAGGTTGTGGGTTCGATTTCCACTACTGGAAAATGTGTGTGTGATGTGCATGAATGTTTTCCAGTGGATGGTTATTTTTCTATATTATATTAGTGTATATTAACAGGTTCGCTGCGGCTTTTTAAACGTTACCCTTGTGCAGTTTGGGGTTATTATGACCCGACAATAAACTACGTACTGTGCGGTAAAGGGTCTATTTTCAGATGAGACTAACTTAGAGTATTTTTTGTCTCTGGTGAGAAAGGAGATGCAAATAGCCCAGTATACAGTTAACTACAGATATTATCCTTTACGAGGAAATTCTTTTGTTTAACTGTCTCATGCCTAATTATAATATCGGTATAAAGAGAGTTTATAAGGTTTTTGTGGTATAGGCTCAAATTTTTACCTTGTTCATTGTTGTATATTTCAATATATAACTAAACCTACATTAAAATAATGATTAATTTAGAACCTCAAGATATATTCATTTGGCTAACGACTGGACGAAGATATCCTAGCAGAAGATAGGTTTTATTAAACCACTGAACGCCTGTTGAAAATGCAAGGGTTGCATTTTCAACAATCCTTTCTTAGCAGAGGGCTACATCATTAGGACCAATGCCGAAGCCAAATCCAATCAGTTGTTTGAGCTGTTCGCAGATGTACCATTCAGCCAGTCACATTTACTTTTTATATTATGTAGATACGGATAAATTAAGTCCAATGCAAACGTTAAACAACTTATTATACCGTAATGTACTCGTAGCTTACCGGTATATCGCATGGAACAAAGCAATAAATTCAGTATTGAGAAGTAGGCTAATACTATACTGTTAAGGCAGGCTACATAGTACCTACACAATAAGTTGATACTAGTTTTCTAAACAATAATAAATAAATGCAAAGTGTATGTCGGCCATGTTTGTTAGATAGATACTGCCTTTTAGGCTTTTGTTTTGGCAATGATCAGTGAGGTGGAAACTGGAAAGTTAATCTACTTCAAGGTAAAGTTATCAAACAATAGGTACTTCTTAAAATTCATTTAATCTTTACTAAAATCATCATTATTAACCACAATTACCGATATGTGAGGAAACCTGTAAGCCTTCGTTCGTTCGTTCGTTCGTTCCGGCCGCCGGACATCTAATGCTGGACAAAGGCCTCCTGCAATTATTTCAAGCCCACACAGGCCTGCGCTACTTGCATCCAGCGCCTTCCGTCAGTCTTAGATCGTTTACGTCACCATTCCAGCACTTTGGGTCCCGCCCATTGCCACTTCAGCTTCGCGATACGTTTGAGCTATGTCTGTGACTCTGGTTCGCCTACGGATCTCCTAATTTCTGATTTGATCACGTAGAGAAACTCCGAGCATAGCTCTCTCCATCGCCTGCTGAGTGATTCTGAGCCTTCTTATGAGGCCCAATGTAAAAGACCAAGTCTCTGATCCGACGCACTTTTTTCCAACATTTTCAAAGGCGTGTAAAGTCTGCAAACCGTTTTTTTGTTGGACTGTGTTCTAAGTGGAGACCAACGTCCATCGTCTATGGGGTAGTAGGAAGGGGTTGTGACCATATAACACTATTATACACGCTACAGAACATAGTTGCTAGTCCCTAATTTACCATTCTTGGCCGAAGATTCATTGAAGATTATTTTCAAAGTAATAATGTAGGTATAAACTACTATTACTAAAAACCTATAAACTATTTCCTACAATTAACAAAAAAAAGTCACTGTAATAATATACATCCAAGATATAATTATAACAATTCTTTAGCAAATGATAAAAAAATGTAACATTAAATCATAAGTACCAAACGTTACAGCTAAATTATAACGTTACAAAATTATACCAACATGACTAATATTCAATGTAAGCAACCTTTTTAATTTTGTAGGACATTATTTTAGTTTTCATAAAATATATTCCGTGGAATTTTTCTTAGGTATATGCGATGTTTTTTTTATACACTACAATTTAGTACTTGACTCTGGCGATCTCATCTGATAATAAGTGAAGATGCAGCCGAAGAGAAGATGACTTGGGAGTAACCCCGAACGGTTTCCAAGTTCCACATAACTTCGCGCCAGAACGCTACACCATTTGGCAGTGCATCTTTGCTGGTAGGACGGTAACTATAGCCACGGCTAAAGTCTTCCACCAAACCAGACCAAACATTCTAAAGTAGCCCGTATCTGGTATCGAACCCGCGACCTCCCACTCGAATTGCGCACGCGCAACTACGCCGATGAGGGCGTCACACAACAGTGTCAGTATCTGTGATCAATAAATACACACTATAAACACAGTGTACCTACTATATACACTGAATAGACGTTATTTTTAACGCAAAAAGATATTAGTTTTTAGTTTCCTACTTATCCTAAATTTTTATAGTTGTACATAGTGACCCTACCACTATTTCATCACCGTACAACAAATCAGTTTAACAATCTCCATCGAAATGACAAAATTAAATTCGCTCTGTGTCAACAAAAAAACTATCGACACTCGACGTTGCATCAAGCTTCGAGCTGCAAAATAATAAAAGGCGATTCACGATAAATCGATCGTGCATGGAATATAATTAACTACGTTGCAATACCTAATCCGCAGAAAAATCGGAAATCTTTTATCCATAACGCCTCTGTAAGGTCTGCTTTCAAGTCCTTAAGAAACTTTCTGTCATCAAAACATTAACTCGGTAAATGGTAATTATTTTTCTACTTGCTAAAGCCTGTCCAAAATCATATTATGATGCAAATGCAATTGGGTAGATGACTGAAAGCAAAATATTGATTATTTACATTCGTGTTTCAATATAATTGAAACAAAATAATAACAAATGTAATGGTGCAAAAAAAACGATTAAATTGATCAAATACCATAAAATTTATTTCTATATTTCTAATTAAGATACAGAGAAACTGTTGTGACGTCACTTCTCTTGAATGCCATATGAGCTCTATACAAATATTTGTTTTCGGAGAAAAGGATCGAATACCCCTACATCAAAAGCTAAAGTGCCTATAAAACTTTGTCTTTATTTGTTTAATTTTCATTTTATTTTTTGTGGACACGTCATTATTTTTATCCTATTTTATAAAAATGCCATATTTTTTGTCATCTACCATATTCTTGCTTGTTGTGATTTTTCTGGCGACAGCATGCATTTTTTTGTGAAAGGCTTCGGTCGCAGCTAGATTACCTACCACTTTTACAGCAAAGACGCGCGATGCTGTGTAGGTTGGTGCGACCGTTAGGGGTTATACCCCTTCCAGTAGGTGAGATTCTGGTCAACCACTGTGTTTTAATGTGGAAAAAATAGCATAGATATACTACACCAATGACAAACGAAAAAAATGTTTTCAGAAGTATAAAATCATTTTTTTAATTCATAGATGGCATTCAAACTAAATAATGAATGAACGAATGAAATCAAGAGTGATTGGTAATAAGTCCTCTGCCAACTCGTAGTTACGTCTATGCCCGCGTGCGAGAATCGCATTCCATACAATAATGAGCACTTACTAGTTACTACTAACCTAATGCTACTGCAGTAATGAGAGTGGTCTACTAGGCAATAATATGATCCATTTATATACATACTTTGGTGCTTAGAAACGCCTCGATTTTCATGAAATTTGGTATATAAGGGGTTTTGGAGGCGATAAATCGATCTAGCTATGATTTTCATTTTTAGAAAATGTCGAATTTACCAAAAAAATATGACTCGTGCTGCCATCTATTGGTGGATAGATATACTACCGAGCAAAGCTTAGTCACCCAGATATTTATAATTATTTTTCATATTTTGAGGGTCCCGTACCCAAACGATTATTAAAAAAAAATCTACAACCAGGCAACTCTTCTGAATTACCACGACCGGAACTCATTGGTGTGTGAAGTATGCCAATTCCTACAGAGCCGTTAAAACACATCTAGTCGAATATTATTATACTAATAATAACATTTTATTTTCCGATAAAATTTAATTAATTGAGATTTCGGAGCACTTTGTGGGAAAACTTTCTATCAAGAAATTTTCTTCCAACCGTGTTTCTTGTTCGAATTTAGATTAAAGAGTAGGTAAAGCACAGACTTTAGAGTAAAGACTCAAAATATATAATGTTTATTATATTTAAAGTATATTTGCCTAGTTCTCCTAGTCACGTTCGGATTAGTTCGTCTCCTAGTCAGGGATTCGTCCGTTAAAAAACGGCGAAACAAAGTTATAAAGACATCAGATTGACTCTACGTCAAAACAAATACTAATTACGTCAGCAAAGAACCGAGTCAAGAACCACCTACGCTGGGAGCCCATTAATAATTCACCCGCTAATAGTGGCATGTATCAAAGTGCCAAAGACCGGACCAATTGGCGTGTTTTGTACCCAAGGTGCGCTCAGAACCGCGTCCCCACTCGCAAATTCCGTTCTTCTTTCGCAACCAAACGTTATCCTACCCCGCCCAGCAATACACCTATTAAAGTGTGAGCAAAGTGAGCAAGGCACCGTTCGCTACCGTACAACCTTGAATTTGCTATTACTTTAGAGCATAGACTAGAAAAAAACAGACCGACTCTTATAGCTTGACCGCTATAAACTTGGCCGTCCCATGGTCTGCGGGACGCGGGGCGGGTGTGCGAATGGCTGTACACGATACGATGTAATGACTCGCATCTTGAGAATTCGCCTATGGTATTTTCTTGAGTATGTATCATTATCCACGTCGCAAGATTAATATTACCGTGAGTAGCGTAATTCACGTTAGTCACTGACAGCTGATTAGTTGAGCGCAGCGTTGAGCGTTCTGATTAGTTGATCCCTATTCTATGGATCCACAGTGAATTTAGCCTGAATTGTATAGAATGTTTAATCCATAGAATAGAAATCAGTGGTTAAGTAGCTCCCGCCCCGCGTCCCGCAGACCATGGGAGGGCCAAGTTTATAGCGGTCTAGCTATAGTCTAAGAAAACAAATTGTTTTATTATTTGTTATAATCCGTGTAATGATTCTTATTTCTTTGGCAGAATTAGCCATATACACCCACCTTTCCAGTCAAACAAGAAAGCCAAATTAACAAGCGGTTAATTACCATCAACATGCAAACCTCATGGAATTTCCACGTTGACACTGCAGGGCTTCCTCATTTTATCTCGGCTTTACTTTTTTGCTAATCAAAAGCGGGTCCGTTGTTTATTCCTCGTCTACGTTTCACAGGTAGCCATTACTGGATGCGTATAACTGCGTCACCACAGGCTGAGATCCCGTCGACAGGTCGAATTACGCGGCTGAATTATCCCATTTCGCGTCCCGATGCCCCGCGGGCGAACTAACAAGCTCAGCCTATATGTCATGATATTCTACCACAATATTTCCTCTAATAAAACCGATACTACAGCTACGTCCTGGGGTGTTTTAAAAAACGGCGGGCGCTACATCAAACGGCTTCAAGAGTAAAGTAGGTGCTCCCCGATGGTATAAATTCTAATAAGTATCTGGAGGGTTAGTACAAGTTTTTGTGCTACATTCGAGTCGACTCACTTCGAATAAACGTAACGGATTTCTCCATGCATCTACAGACAGCGACACAAGCGGCGACAGCGCGTTTTTCTCCTCAGAAGCGAATTCCTGCGGGGGTATTACGGGTTTCGAGGCTCGCCTCTTTACCCGGGCGATGTATATCACAAGCGGACAGCCGCCGAATGCATAATACTTCCACTTGGGACTCTGCACTGGCAGATATATGGACGAATCCGTTCCGTTTATTCGAAGCGAGTCGCCTCGTTTGTACAAGAACTCGTACTAATCCTACTGTTCACCAGCTCCCGGGGAAAAAGCGTTCCTAATCTCAACTATTACTTTACCGTGGAAATTTTAAGAGTAACCGGTAGTTGTGTTCATGGTTAATTTTTAGTTGCCTCCTACGCTTGGATGGGTAATAAATCGCCGTGGATTGATGCGCTCCGTTTCTAGTTTTTTTTTTTGGTTGGTTCTTCCGTGTGTCGTCGTGTTTTGACTGTAAGAGTCTAAACGGCGATCAGTCACGGTCAGGAAATAATTCATACGCACGATGGGGATCGAATAAATCTTTCTTATTCGACTCGAATAGGAGCCATTCTCTTATGGACCGTGTCGCTTGATTTAGATCGGCTTAGATAAAGGCTTATGGTCACTTTTGTTGTACGCCCGATTATCTACATGCATAATAATGTAAGTGTGCGCATGATTGTTGGTAGCCTTGCGGAAGTTAGAATGTGGGTTTGTTTAATGGTATCCGTAAATTACGGATATTCGATACGGATACTTCGACTGAATCAGTAAAATAATAAGAATTAATAATACGAGTTACGACCTTGTTAATGGGATTACCGCGATGTGGAATGTGGCTTCAACAATTATTAATTATATCCAACAGTCCATATTATAACATAATATATTGGTATCGTCACAGAATGCTGTTGATCGCTAAAATTGAAAGAAATATTATATAGGTAAACTAGCTGACCCGGCAAACGTAATTTTGCCATTAGGGATATGAAAATAGCTTACGAAGAACTCTCAGACTTACCGAACATACGCAGAAAATTTCATAAAAATCGGTCGAGCATTTTCGGAGGAGTTTCGTAACAAAAATTGGCACGAGAATTTTATACATTTGAAAGAGAAAGGTATCTCTGCATGGAAACAGGATGAAGTTCGTATAAATGTACCTATACAATGATATTAAACTGTCTCAATACCAGCTGCAAGAGACCAGTGGAGCGATCGGCTAAAAATGTATCAATCATTAAATAACTGTATCAATGTCAAAGCGTGATTTTCAAGCGTTGTGATTGGTCAACAACCAGTTCTTTAATGATTGATACATTTTAAGCCGATCGCCCTGCAGATTTCTAAAAATACCACTAACGCTATGAACACACGGGCGGATAAGGCACCGAGCGTGGGCAGTGCCGCGGTAGAAATAATTCACCGTTGCGTTTACCAGAGTGAGAATGCCTCCGGGACATGCAGGCTTATGCAACGCTTGTGTTTTATGCACATTTACTTATTACCTACTGCAACACTGCTGTTATTCTGGCCAGCGAACTCCATCCTATTAATATTGTATTAATACCTACCCTTTGCACATGTTTAAAGTCACTGTCAAAAACACCTAATAAATCAAGGTTTACTATACTAGAGTACACTATTGAAGAATTGTTTGATGACAAGGATTATTGTAATGATACGGATATGCTTCCATCTCATCACGATATAAATTATAAAAATTATGTTATAATTTTTCAAACCATGATTAACAAAAATTGTTTACAATGACATTTTTGGAAAGAGCGAGTGCCGAACTTTGATTAAGTACAATCAAAGGTGCCGAATTTCTTGCCAGTTCTCGATTTCCGAACATGGCGACAGAGTTTTGACTGTAATTGGGCCTTTGTGAAAAATAAAGATTTTGTTTAAGTGGGATGAAAATATCACCATTTTGCTGGTGTCAAAAATGTTTGTATTGACACCAACAGCGTCAGTTGTGATTGTATAAGGACCGCCGTCCACGCCACAGTTCAGCAGGGCGATCAGCTAAAAATTTATCAATAATTAAAGAACTGTATCAGTATACTTGTTCGGGAACTAACAGGAAAAAACATAGGGAAGAAACCTGCATGTAAGGAGTCCACAATTTCACAATCTACTCAAACCTTTCAATGCATTTTTTCAAATAGGCTAGGTATAATTTAACCATTCTTATTCTAAAAACCCGTGTCCAGGAAACCCTATAAAATTAGGTTGGCATAGAATTACTCGAACGCAGGAAAAACAGCTTCAAGGCGGGCTATTATAAGGAACAATACTAATAACAATCGCGGTCCACCAGCATCTAGATACAGATAGCCATCGCTGTGATGAATGGACGAGCTGAGCTACTTTATCTTAGTGCTCATATAGATACATGTCCTCGAGTAGAATAGCGTTATAGTCTCGCAAAAATGAGATATAGGTATAGAAGATATAAAATACTTTAAAGAACACTTTACTATGAACGTATAGTATCAATAAATGTAGGTACTTTAAAGAACATTCATTGATGATATTTGTTTTTGGAACGAAGTTTCTTTCCAGTCGGTACAATGCAAGGGGGCGAAAGGAGATATAGTATTTTTCTTCCTCTTCAATGAAGAAAATCCACGAATATTCCACAGTCTTAAACACTTGAAACACAAGATTCATATACCAATTAAAACTCGTTTATTGTATCTGCATACCAAAAGTGTCCACCGATGCGATGAGTTATATTCTAACTCAACACGGTGCCTATCGAGTAAACTTTGTTTCAACCGAGTGTTCCACGACGCTCATGCTTGAGTTTCAGGTTTCGTCGACTCTGGTGGCATTTCCTCATCAATGTTTTCCTCGTCTGAGTATTAAAAAATTCGAAGTCCCGGTTTTCCCTTCTTTTTAAATATAAATAAAAACAATTTTTAATATTTTATGAGTGCAATGGCGTTGGGTCACTATTACCTAAAACTATTCCAAATTTCAAGTCGATAGCTTTCATAGTTACTGAAATAATCGAGTGTGACAAACGGACGGACGGACGGACGAACGGACGGACGGATGTAGAAAGTCTCACCTTAAGGGTTCCATTTTTACCAAATTGGTATGGAACCCTAAAAACTGGCATCGTAAGCTGCTATTGGGGTTATTCTTATTATTTAAAAATATTTGCATCGGTCGAACATCACAGCTACCTAACCATACACAGCTCCCATCGTAAGTACCTTAGCAACTTCGCCTACTGCTAGGCGATTTAAAATTTGGTTTTGAACTTTCTTCATATTGTGACATGTGCCTATGGCTTCACTCTATACTAGTTTACCTCTCTCTCTCTCTCTCAACCCCTTTTTACGTCCCACTGCTGGGCACGGGTCTCCTCTCAGATTGAGAGGGGTTTGGCCGTAGCCCACCACGCTGGCCAAGTGCGGGTTGGCGGGCTTCACACACCTACGAGAACATGTTTGTGAACTCTCAGGCACGCAGGTTTCCTGACGATGTTTTCCTTACTTACTAGTTTACGCCCTCGACAAAATATGGTGCAGGTTTGAAATCAAACTCTTTTAAATCTCTCATACATATATAAACATGCGATAACCTGTTATAATCGACTGATTCAAATATTTTACAATCAAAAGAAAGAGTTCTCGTGTCGTCTAAAACATGATTTTTTTTTAAGGAAATAGTTACAGATGTTAATAGTGCCGTTTTGATCTTGTCATGGAATGTCAAAAATTCCCTTTCGATGTGCAAATCCCTTGAAATGAAAGCAAGTATTTGTCCACGTATGTTGACAAATGGTCGCGCGGCGGGGCCCATGCCTGCCATTAAACAGCCGGCGCGGCACGTGGGCAGGAATTCAGGTAGTGATGTAGCGCAGCTTGACAGATGGACTGTCCGCGGGCGTTCCGCATTCATGCGCACCGTATTGCCTTTACAGGATGATACTTTAAAAGAATTACGGTCGCAGTCAATGACGTCACTTAACTAAATATAGTCGTTAATTTTACGGATTAGTCCATATGTTTTACGAGATTTCAAAAATAAGAGCGTTCTCTTGGAACAAAAAGTTTGAAAAATTTGTAAGCCGCACCGTATTGCCTTCACAGGATGATACTTTAAAAGAATTACGGTCGCAGTCAATGACGTCACTTAACTGAATATAGTCATTAAATTCACGGCTTAGTCCATATGTTTTACGAGTAGATTTCAAAAATAAGAGCGTTCTCTTGGAACGAAAAGTTTGTAAATTTTGTAAGCCGCACCGTATTGCCTTCACAGGATGATACTTTAAAAGAATTACGGTCGCAGTCAATGACGTCACTTAACTAAATATAGTCGTTAATTTTACGGCTTAGTCCATATTATGTTTTACGAGTAGATTTCAAAATAAGAGCGTTCTCTTGGAACGAAAAGTTTGTAAATTTTGTAAACCACACCGTATTGCCTTCACAGGTTGATACTTTAAAAGGATTACGGTTGTAGTCAACGACGTCACTTATAACTAAATAAAGTCGTTAAATTTACGGCTTAGTCCGTATGTTTTAGATTTCAACAAAGTAAGCGGAATCTATTGCAACGAAAAGTTTGCTTAAGTGTCTCTTAAAATATTGGTGAAAACGACCATAAGCTTTTTACGACCATTCACTCTCTCTTACGTGAGAGTAAGGTTGTGCAAAATTGTAGGTCACTTAAAGCCTGCTACTGATGATGACAGTTCTTTATTCTCAAACTCGCGTTCGAATACACCGACGCATGACGGTAACAAACCGGAACGATGGCACTGTATCAATTTGTCAGTCATGTCCACCGCTGGGCGACCGAATATAATCTGTCACAGCGCGAGATGTCGCGCCGATAAGCCTGCGGTATCGCTCATGTGGATCTGGACTCATTTGTTTTGAGCCAGCTCTTTTTAATCGGAGTTATTACGAGCCATTGCATGCCTTTTGGATATTAGAGCGTCATTCCATTAAAGACGCGTAGGTATACCTGTCAATCACACCGATAACATTTATTTTCCTTGAGTTTTATAATTTCCATAGTAAATTATAATTTACCAGGTTAAAAGCTAGGCTTAAGTGCAAAAAAACAGGCTTGGACATTGATATCTCTAGACGTTATAATAATTTAATTTAAAGTATTTTTAGGCTGAATAAAACTGCGCTGCAATGTCATATTTTTTAAAATTATAATACATAATTACCTACCCATAATACGACGTATTCGTATTGCATTCTCTTAATAATTGTCACTCTAATTAATAAGTGTTGTCATGTATGACATTGTATCTAGTGAGTGAACAATTTGTCAAACACGTTCCAAGTCATTAATTAGATGTCACACCGATAAACGATTAAGTGATATGAAACCATGAAACACTTATTTGTCTTATAGGTATCAACTTTTACTCACATCACTCATATTAGTCTATAAAGGTTAACATGTTCTTTGACATGCCAATGCATACCGATACGTTATTGAATGTCACTTTAATTAATTACTATGTTCACATATGAACGAGTTGGAGTGCCATTGTTTTGTGTGACCAATTTGTCAAACATTATCGTCACAGTAGTGTTACTGAACACTTATCGAGATACAATACAATTACTTACTTATATGTGACATTATATTATAGGCAAAAGTGTGTTCGTTTGTTGTCAGTATGATTGATGAACGAAGTTTTCTTGATTCTTCCCAAATATTGAGAAGGTACGTATCACTACCTAAGAAATGGTATCCGTGTTTTTTTTTTAATATACGTTATATAGGTACTCGTACAATATCCATAATAAAACATTTACAATCAGCAATAAAACATCATCAAACAGCGAAAAGATATACAATAACACAACTAGCTTCATCGATATCGACAATATTATAAAATCGTTAATTCATTAATTCCATTAAAGCAAAAATCATACCTTATTTATTCCAAAAAGTAGATATTGATATGAGCCTGTTACTTCACATTAAAGGCAAGTTATATCTCACATAATATTAAATAAATTATCATTATTGAATTGAGAATTTGAAAAGATTTTTGGTCGAAAATACTTTTTCCAATATGTATTTGCTACCTACCACTGCACTTTTTCTATTGACAAACTGTATGGAACATAAACTCGGAATATCTCAATACTTTCAACATAAAAGTTATTAATGCCTCTTACTCGTAGTCTGTACCATGTCTGTACTATCAGGTATCTTATCACTGTTTTGGCATCGATACACAATCAATTAAAACTGTAACTCAAATTAATTAAAGCGTTCACATACTCGTATGTGTGTTGTGTAGGTGTCTAGGTACTAATTGGTCATTGTGTCGACCAAGCGATTTGTCAAACAATGTCACCGCTCATAATGCATGACTCGATATTCTGATGATAAGTGATAAGCGATTGACTGATACCTATAATATCATACTACGCGTAGATTCATCGGATTGTAACAAGGCTTTTACAGTTCGGTACTTACCTACTTGTTTTCTTAATCATAGGTCCTTCATTTTTCATTAAGTATAGGTACTCTGTTATAGGTGTATTTTGCTAACCTTCCTCTGATGAATTACAAACTCAGATAAATCTGTATAACAATTAACAACCTCATAGTTCAAAAAACTTAGAAACACTTATTTGATTTAAAAAAATAGTTGCTCTTTGTTCACTTTGTTGAGTTTTCAACTTACGAGCATACCAACATATCTTATTCGGAGTAGAGCCGAAAACATACTCAGCGTTGTAAATAAAATAAGAAATCGCAACACCGAACTGCCATTCATATTCATAGGCCATTCCCGGCCACCCCATTAAGATAACTCTGTCAAAACAAGAAACCTGTATAAACTCGACGCGGTATATATGTAGATACTCATAGCTGCGCGAAGGTATGATGCAAAACATTCTCAGATTATAATAAATCTTGGGACTTTGACTTAATGCAGAGCTTACGTTTAAACTTGAGCGAATAAGGAGGTCATACATAATGTATCCGAGCACCGCCGAGACGCTGCCCGGGCCTACGCCGCGCCGGTTCATTTTTCCGAGCTTAATCCTTCACGAGCTCATCTACCCGAGTTTTAATCTCAATCTCACCTCATTACCGACTCCAGAATACTCGGAATAGCCAATTTCGCCATTAATTACGAGCTCGGAGCGCGCCTCCCTTACCCGTTCCTTTTTCGAGTAAAAATAAATGATAACTCATTTATCGTTAGTCGCCGGCTGAATAAATAGCTGTCACGTTGGCGCACACAGATAACGTGACGTGAACGTTCACGGGGGGAGGCCACGCCCCGACATGCGCAGTGGCGGCACGCCCATGTGTGCCGGGTTACCAGTGTCACGTAACTAGGGCACATATGTACCACCGCATATGCTCCACACGCCGCATGGGCGTCCGCGTCGGTAGGCGGACCACGCGAGCACACGTCGATGGGAGGAGCTTCCACCACATAGCTGGTAAACGTAAAACCTACGGGAAACTTCCCGCGGAATAGTAATATCCTCGCAAATTAAACAGTGAAGTGGAGAAGTAAAGAGCGGAGAGAAAAAAAGCACCCGACCCACCTGCGGCCGCAATTATCGGCGCGACTCGCGGAAAATTGCGGGGCGAACGCCAAACTGACACTCGTGGAACTTCCTCAAAATAAAACTTGGGGAAAGTTCAACCGGAAACGGGAAGAAACGGGGCAAAATAAAAAAGCCGTTGACTTCGCAGACCGGTCATGAAAGTTTCGGAGCCTTTTTTCAGTCGCCGCGGACGAATGACGGGATTTTTTACCGCCCCAGGGGAACTGCGCTTATTCCTGTCAACTTACTAGTGGAAATCTGTTTTCAATGCGCGCCCCCTCGAATACTATCTGCTAAACTAAAAGTTTTTACTGTATATTTCTTTTTTGTTTAAATGAAGTTTTTATGACTGTAATGAGTTCTACGGTCTTTGGATTACGTATACCAGTACAGCTAGTTTACAGCAACCAACTACTCCCGCTATAAATAAAGTACGTACCTACGTAAGAGAAAAGGTCTTCCAAACATAGTCTTGACCTTTATTACTTTAGTATTTTTCTGCTTGGGTTTTGTTTTTATTCCAAACCCTGTAAAGAAGCCAAAATATTCCAGGAAAAAATTTCCCGAGTAGGTAGGTATATCGTGTTAATTAAAGGCATAAGCTATCTTCGTTTAAAAAAAACAGCAACAAACATATACATCCAAACATTTAATCTGTCTTTACACGTAAATTAATATTAAAAGGATAAAAGTTTCTTTAAGTCAATGGATGTCTATACTTACTGGTAAAGTTACATTTTATTGAGAAATTTAACGCAATGGACGTTATAAAATCCTTTTAGCAAGAAATGAATAACGCTCACGTCTCGTGCATTGACCTAATTTCATGCTAGCGGTGACCTAGCAAGTAATAGCGCGAGAGCTTTTATCGTACATGATGACGGTTGTACGGGATTCAGCTTTTAACCAGACATCTGTGTATAAATCTGTGACATATTATTTTAAGCCCTATGTCCACCGGAACCGTCATTAAGACGTTATTGACAACGAGAAAACGGCGCCGAAGTAGCAAAAGTCAAAACATAATACTCATTTACTGTGACCGTGTTTCCACTGTGCGCATGTCACGTCATCTTGATCTCGCAGCCAGAAACTCTCGTACACTCTATGACGTGCACTATTAAATAATTTTCTGGAGTCTGAATAAACGGCATTAATCATTTAATTTATCTTTCTGCACTCCTTCTATGCCAAATTCTAAGAATTAAAGATCTCAACATTTCGTGCATTAGTGTACCTATAGAAAGTATATCGTAGTCAAGTGAAAGTAGTTTTATAGGTACTCAATGGGTAAGGACACGCAAGGCTTATCTGAAACGGCGCCTTCCAGCCAGCCACCTCATACAAGAAAGACTAAAGCTTTATATTCGTGGAGTGCGGGTTAGAATCTCGGCTGTGCCTGGGCCTTTTTGGAATCTGGTAATAACTCAAATCTTACTCAGCGGATGTAGCTATGCTACCTTATCTATTATTTTTCTACGATTGCCGTAGAACGAAATAAAAAATTAGGTTCAGGAATGACAATGGTGATAACATAAAAAAATACCCGGCTGAGTTTGTTGTGGGCTTCAGCGGCAGGGCGCGTTTGGAACCCTCGTAAATTTAGTTTTAAGTCGACTTGTAGTTATCACCATTCTTATGCAACAAATATCTTACCGACGCTTCGCAAGAGCCTGTATGTTAGGCCTATGTGAAATAAAGATATTTTGATTTTGATTTTGACAAATTCGATCAAGATCATGTGGCTTCCATGACAACTGGTTGAATAACCATACATCTCATACATTCGATTTTAGTCCATCACATATCACAAACTCTCTATTCTAGAAAGTTGTGCAAAGAGGTTACTCTTATTGTGTAACTCTAGGTACACTAGAAAGAGTTTTGGGATCACTGCACAAGCGAAGGCGGGTTCACACAACTACTAAGTATTTTTTTCACAAGAGCTTACATGAAGGGGCGTTCTAAAAACAATAACGCCCGCTACGCTCCGATCAATATTATATAGGCTAAGATGTACAGAGCAGAGTCGGAGCCAGATGAAAACAAATCAGTGCCGGGAGGCGCAAATTGAGCACGTACCCGTTCCGGCTAATTTTATTTTGCAATTACACCCTGCACCCGCTCCCCCTCTCTCCCCCTCACCCACCTCTGGAGGCGCTAATACAACATTCTTGGCGACAGCGCCGTGCGGACAGAAGCGGGGATATGGGACGAATTAAACCCGGGATGGAGATATAAAAATTTCTATGCTTCTTACCCACTGTTACCTACTCCATGTTACGCCTCTCATTAAATTTTATGCTAGATGAGTGTACGCCTGCATCTTCGCACGTATCACAGTCAATTTTCACCTTTTATAGATTTATGAAATTTCAATTAATATTTAAAACTTTCTTACATTGTTGTTCCAAATCCTGAATAAAAAGCATTCAGCCATAGCTCACCATGCTAGCCAACTGCGGACTAGTAAACTTCACACACCATTACGAACTGTGCTGTTAGTTATGTGTCAAGTTTTCCTCAAACGCACATAACTCCAAAAATTCAGACATGTGTACACATAGATCGTCTGATCTAAGAATGAAGCCCCTCCTACGCTAACAAGGTGAAAGAAATATACAGAAAGAGTTCATTTTCAAAATAGACAATGTCTACCTGAAGATATTAATCCCTGACTATCGATTAGCAGTCAGACGTCTGCACCACTGAGTTATCAGCAACAAACACCTACCCTACGGACAAAATATGAAAAGTAATCTGATAAGTAATATCTGAAGATGAAATGATGAAAATCCTATTTTGTAGTCCATGTTACTTACATGCCAATTATTATTATCGATACGTTACAGATACTATCTACGTGAATCCGTCCCTGTGCAAAACTATCCGTTGTTAATTGTTATAAAATTTAATCTTAATCTTAGCTGCTGTCGATAAACTAGGAGAGTCATCAATATTATCAGTCAACTATATAGATAGGTATATGGTTCTGAAAATTTAAATCAATATTAAAGTTCCTCATTCTTAAATATGTCCCATCCCTGATACAATTAATATAAAAGGCGTACTTATATAGGTACTTAATAATAATAATAAATAAATTGAAAATAATTTTATACCTATTTTGATGTACTCGTCCATCTATAGATATGTAAAATGTGTTTTAAATGGGAGTAACACTAAGCAAGAGACGTTTATGCAAAAAAACTGTGTCTTATGGGTACTTATCAATCAAGTGAGCAAGTGTCTATTTCTCTAAGGCTGTTCTAATGGCCGTTGTAAGAGGGAGCGAGTTAGCCTGAAGCCGCATCCATAGGGCTTATGCCATGCGAATGACATATTTGATCGCCGACTTTATCCCGTGATTTCCGCGAAGACTACTGTCATTCCTATACATTTTCAAACTTCGTTTTGATTTATTCCGATCTGAAATATGTCATATGGCTCAAGCTTGTGGTCAGAATAGTGGCTAAGTGGTATTTTTCTCACCACCATGGCTAATTCATGATTTATTCCATACCTTATGCCAGTTATCGAACTTAAACTTAAGTGAGTTTATAAGGCTTTTTAAAGTCTACACTCTACATATAGGACGTATAGAAGAAAAAGCAATTTATCAGAAACAAAATAATATTAAGAAAATTCACCACAGTCTACCCCGCGCCTACTCTGTGCCTCCACTGGAAAAAGCTTGTAAGAAGGCGGTGGACACCCCCGCGGGGGGCGATCGCCTTCAACCCTTTCGCTTTTACCCCGCGTACAGGCTGCTCCATACAAGTAACCAATAAAATTATCTTCGACACTTTTTTATTGTTCATTTGTTTTAGTAAAAGAGCAGAGTAGCAGTTACCTAATAAATTTAGATTATATAGAATAACTTTAGTATAGTTGATGAGCAATCCATATGTTATATAAAAAGTACCAAATCGCTCGCGGCCTGTATTTGTTTACATTAAAACTAACAATTTTTGTTGTACGACTTTTTTAACTCGATATTTTGATAAATATTGTACTTTCTTTATTACAACAACCAATTCGTTTTTGTAGTAAAATTAAAATTACAAACATATTCGTCTGACGTCTCTAGAAGCTACAATCAATACCTGCAGTTCGGAATTTGCAAGTTTTTGAATGTACGAGTACATACATATTTTTTGATCGTACCTATTGTTTGTATCTTACGTTGTATTTTACAAAATGTGTAAAGTTGTTATGAATTATGCTCAAGCCTATTGCTTAGTCCTATACTTAACACATTTGTAAATGGAAAATCTATCAATATTAAATAATATATAATCGTTATAATTCGTAAAGCAAATAAAATATGCTCAGTAGATAAGACGAGATGTTCATGTATCAAGGTTTTTCAGAAATTGAAAAAAAATCAAAATATAGTTAAAAATCGTTAAGAAATTAATTACGTTCGTCAAACTGGAAACACCCTGTAGCCGCTAAGCTTCTCGCATTTCTTCGTCGCTTCTTAAAGTGTTTTACATACAACCCGGCATTAGTGTGCGTTGGTATTTACTCACGCACAAGTGTGTGAGTCGCTACGCATTTTTGCCCCCGCCTCCCCTCCAAGAAAAATAGCTTACCCCGTTACCCGGGGGAGGTACCCCCTTTGATGTACCGGTGCGCCTCGGGTAAAGAAGATATGAGACTTTTTCAAAAAGCTTAATTTAAATGAGGCGCTTGGGACGACTGAATGAGAATATTTTAATTTAAATACTATCTCGAGGACCACTGACAACTTGGGGAAAAGGGGAAGCGGGGAGGAAATGGACCATTTTAATTGGTATTGAATTTCGATTAGATACTTGAGTTTGTCTTGTTTTTTTTTGTGCTGTCATTCGGGCGATTAGGGTTGGATTTCTTGAAGATAAAGGATTAACGTCTGTCCTGATCTGTGCTAGTTACGGTCTTTTAAAACGAAGATGACTTTTTTTTTCTCAAACACTTTTTACGTTCCACTGCTGGGCATGGGTCTCTTATTTTTCGATTGCAATCTTTGAACCACGAGCAATTATTATCTTGAGAGACCTTGGATACTTATATGTATTAGTGAAGCAGAAGGTTTCTTTAAGACACAAGCCTCAAAACTCAAACGTTTACAAGGCCGACGGAAACTATAGGGATCAGGAAAAGAACGTTTTCATCTCACCCGCTCGGAAAAGCGTTTTTTAATGCCCGAAATGCGGGCGGGAAATGCTATTATATTCCCTAGGCCGCCAAAGCATTTTCATTTTTCCCAAGGGAGACAAAGTAGTATGAAAATCCCTTCCGGCCCTTGGGCCGAAAAGCATTTCCAACGTCAAACTCGAATTTCGTGTCATGTCAATGTCAAAGTTGAAGACTTCTTTTTTTGTAATAACACATACGTTCAGTAAAAAAGTTCGACCTTAGAGTTTGTATAGGTACATTAGTTTTTTATTTTTACTTTTTCTTAGAATATCAATAAATGTAATAACTCCTATTTAGTTTTATTAATTATAAAAGAAATCTAATTAAATCCATGATTTTTCCTCGTTGTTTATGTAATTATTGTTAAAATATATTTTATAAAATTTTATATTATCTTTGGTTCTAAGAAATCCCTATTTCAGAACGCATTAAAAAAAAAGTAAAAAAAAAGTTTCTCATTTTTTTTCTGGTCTAGTGTTGGTTGTCTATGTTCCCAATCGTGATTAAATGATGACCTAATATTTTTATTATGTACTTTATTCATTATTTTTTTGTTTTAACTTTGAAATAAGGTGAGTGATGATTGAAGATTGTTTCAGTAAGTGAAATTATTCAGAGTTACCAAAAACAACTTAACATAAATCGCAATGCCGATCTAAAGTGTTCTTCTGGTGATTTTCCTCGCTGTGGTGAGATGAAAAATTTTGTGTTATGGACGGGCGCAAATTTTTTTGGGTCTCGTGTCTTTGAATGCCTCGCTATGCTCAGGATTCTATTCTTTGAACCCCTCGCTGCGCTCAGGGTTCAACCCTAGAATCCTTCGCCGCTCAGCATTCAAATTTGACACTCGGCCCAAAAATCCACTTTGCGCCCTTGCATAACAAATAACTATTTTACACGACTGCCCAAAAAAAGGAGTGTAATGTTTTTTGGGTTCATGTATGTATGGTATGAATGTATATGAGTTTCTTTATTCCACCATAACTTCTGAACGGCTGAACAGATTTGTACATGGTATCGTTAGAATCCTTACATTATTCCGAATAACATACTAGGCTATATATTTTTGAAAAAAATTACCATAGGGTAGTCTTGTTTTTTGTTTTTAAATTATTTACTTGTTTATACACTTGCTCCAACAGTAGACTTTTGCATATTGTATCTTCATCTTTTACGCACTTGTACCTTTTGTTTTCCCTCTGCATATAAGATTGAGATGTGCATAGAGGAGGTGTTAATCAAAAAGTTTTTGTATAAATAACTATTATGTAAGCAAAATTTATGACATTTTGAAAAAAGCAAGCGCCGGATTTCTTATCAGTTCTTATCAGTTCTTCGTGCAAGCATGCTTTCCGAAATTGGGGAGAGAGTAAACACCTTTCATATGAGGTCTGCAAGTTAGGCCTATGTGAAAAATTTTCATAAAATAACTCCAAAATATTTTGTTAGGAATATGACTGTAAATTGTAATATATAAAACTATAGACAACAGAATGTACATACAATGATTATTGGGTAGTCATGGAAGTAGGCCGTGTGAACAGCAGCCCTTTGATTACGGTTTTCGACAGTTTTATTTTAGGAGGCACACTGATACTAAAAACAAGGGACTGGTGTTCAGCTTTATATTATTATATTATATCATACTTTCGTCGTCCGTCACCGTTTCAGCCGATGGACGTCCACTGCTGGACATAGGCCTCCTGAAATGACCGCCAAACACCGCGATCTTGGGCAGCCTGGCGCCAGCGACTACCCCCGTCTTTCTTTATGTCGTCCGTCCAACTGATGGGGGTCTGCCATTGATTTATAAACTAAGGATTCAGCACAGGGGTCAGCACTAAAAAGTGTCCGAACCCAATGACATACAAAACGCGCAAAGACATACAATCGCACTTCAGTCTCGTGTTCGAACATTAGGCTGTAAAGTAATGGTTTAAGAATTACAATGTTTTAGTTTGTTTATTAAAACACTCGTTTATATAGGTTTTCTCGGGACATTTTTTTTCGTGAACTTTATGTATATAAAAGCCTATGGGGTCTGCCGTTCCAGCACCTTGGGTCCCAACGTCCATCGGTGCTACGAGCTATGTGCCCCGCCTATCGTCACTTCGGTTTTGCAACATGTTGAGCTATGTCAGTCACTTTGGTCCTTTTGTGGATCTCCTCATTTCTGATTCGGTAGCGCAAAGATACTCCAATTTAATTTAATTATACCAATAAATACCTAATAATTAATAAACATATCTCAGACGGTACACGACGGCTGTAACTAGGCCAATAATACCAAGATTCTGGGCGCCGCGCCTGAAGCCAGCGAATCCCAGTAATAGTTTTGATAAAAGCGACGCGTTTATGGCCCAGAGAAAGTGGAAGGTGCTAATCTTCTCAAACAGCTCCTCCCGCTCAAACAGCCGATATAGATTATTTAGAGATCATAATTATGAACATCAGTCGTGCCTTTTTCCACACGATATTTCATTTAATATTTAGCAATTGATATTTTATTTGGAACTATCGCACACTACTGCTAAAAATCAGATCCTGTGTTTTGATCTCCAACTTCTATGCCACCGGGCTTAAGTAAGTACTTCTGATGTCAAATATTCATTACAAAAAAAAAGATGAAACAATTAATTTTTAACATCGCTACTTTAAATCAAGACTCTAAGCAATCAATACTCGTCGTAAAAACAATTTGAGAGAAATTCTAACCCTCTAATGAAACAAAGGGTCTCCGGGACCGCTCTAAATAGGTACATGCTCGCGATTTATTTCGTAAGCAAAAATTCACTACCACAATCAAGGGTGCTACAACATTGACAACGTAATGATATAGGCTTGACGCATGGTTTTGCCTCCTTACATACGAGACTTACAGTTTTTTTTATATTTTTTAAAAAGCACTTTTATGGTTAATTATGTTATCACTAGTGAGGCTCTAATTTTGTTGCAATGGACTTAGAGTTATAAAAGGGAATGTAAGATTTTTAGATATTTTAGGGGAAATGAAAATATATACCAAATGCACATATTTTTGGGTCAGGACATACAGAGCAATCTAGCCCCAAAATAAACAATAACTTGTATTATGGGTAACTTAACAATTCACACGTCCAATATTTCATATCTTTGCAAGGTTTGAACATTATTAAAAAAACTCTTCTATAGCTATTAATCTGTAGGGCTATCGGCTAAAAATGTATCAATCATTAAAGAACTGTATCAATGTCAAAACGTGATTTTCAAGCGTTGTGATTGGTCAACCCCGTGTTTTGACATTGATAAAATTATTTAAGGATTTATACTTTTTTAGCCGATCGCCCTGCTGATTTTAATAGGAATCCATGGTTAAAATATATAACAAGTAAAAACGGATAAAAAAGCTAATAAAATCCAAGAAGCTAATTTCCAAACCAAAAGTGAAACAAACATTAACTCTTCAAAATGCGTTTATTACGTATTCGGGAGTCCACAGTCGTACACAGGTGGGGGTATTTCGCACCCCTTTTTAACCCTTTCGGGATCCGAACGTTTTCTCCTTCTTTACATTTATTTCTTATGGCCTGTTTCTTCTTCTTAAATTATAAAGCTCGCCGTGGATTGAAAGATTTTGATACTTGTCAATTTATTCTCTAAAGTTCACAATAGAAAATTTTAGTTCGTTTTGGTTTGAAGGTTACTGTATGATCTTCCTTTACAGAACAATTACACAATTTCAGTTAGTTACTTTTGTAAAATGGTCTCATAGGTATTTTGTAAAATGCTATTTTGAACCTTGCCTGCATTGAAAAATGAACCGTTTAAAAAAAGCAGCTCTCTGTGTACAAAGATTTGAGTTGAGCGAAGATGCATCAGTGAAGGTCTTATAAGTCAGAAATTTTATTCTTAATTTTATATATTTTAATATTACAATATATTACTTCATTTATTGCGCAGGTTCATCTGTGTGGGTTTCAAAATATTAAAAAATGCCACAGAGTTAATTCAGAGCTAAACTAAGTTACCTCCAAATTTTGACATGAAGAAGTAACAAACCGACATTTATAAGTGATACTGTTAGTTTATAATACAGTTTTATAATATTCTTTATACTAATCTGTGAACCTACATTGCAAAGTAATAAATTTATTCTTACAACAAAGAACCTTTTTTTAAGTATCAAGCGGTCACAATCCTCGTACACCGGTCGCCGAAATGATGTTACAAAGACTCCAAACTGGGCTAACACAAGTTTTCTATATTACAGTGCGTACCCCCCCTTCCAACCCCCCCACGGAAGGGTTGAAACCCACCTTTGAAGACGCGCAAAGCTTTTTCTATGCCTTTCACTAAACGATTTCAATTTCTCGTATTTCCAGGGGCAAAAAATAATTGGTCGCACGGATTTTCACGTGGGCCTTTACTTTGGGTTTGTTACCTCTGGCCGTTGAGTTTCTTTCGGCGCTTTGGGAAAGTTGGGCGATGTTATTGTATACCTATTGGTTTTGTATGCGGTTGTAATTTGGCTTTTTTGATGTTGTAAACATTTCATTTGTTGGTTCGGTTATTTGTTTTGAAGTAATTGTAGGTAGGTACTTGAACTTACATAAATTTTTTGTACATAAGACAAGATTCACTGGCATTGAATATAACAAATCTATTCCGCGTCTCTCAAATGGTACCTTAAAACGTAACAATTAGCAAAATGCTACCTTTACACTCAAAAGTACTTAATTCAGGTAATCTAGCGTTCATCTGGCTAATAAAGCCACTAAAAGCTACTTTATAATTTTGATAAGCTTTTCGTAAAAAGACACATATTGCAATAATTCAAAGCTACGTTCTTGCGGTGCCCACAAAATTTATTCCTTCTTAATTGGGTTACAAGTTAAATGATTATGTATTAAAATGAATCTTAAATGCAATGGAAATAAGGTTTCAAATAGCATATTGAGTATAAATAAAGGTGAGAACATATATAATACGGTAAAGGAGGAGATTGTGTGATAGAACACGCGTGTCTACGACAATCGTTGAAGGGGAAACTTTTCGGTACGGAGAAGGCTTTTTGTAAATATTTCTATTCACTTTTTATAGAGTAGGTACTTATGGTTGTACAAAACATGTAAGTGCATTTCTTGAACTATATTTTAACTGAGATAGAAACAATTCTGAATGCAAATAAGTTTAGTGTGTATTTTTTTAATACGATATTTTTATTAAACGTCAATTTTCCGAGGTAAAAATATAAGCCTTCTTAATTTAAATTTAATTCAACAAAATTTTAATACATAAGTTTATAGCTTATGACTATTGACCATTAATTTTGGAAACAAGGAAGCGAATATCTGTATATTGAACTATTATCGGTTGATTTTCTAAAACAAACATTTATTTCTTCCTGAGCTATTGAAGTATCTTAAAAAATGCTGCTATTTTAAATATTTTAGATACAGATTTATCTACAATTTTATTTAAGGGAGATTATGGAATTAGAATTTTCGCGCCCTGCGGTGGGTACCACCGCAGGGCGCGAAAATTCTAATTTAATTTAGTTTTTCGCTAATAGTGGGCTAATTATACACCGTAGGCTTATGGCAATGGGTTTTGCGGGCACAAAATTTATGTATCTACATGTTTTACATAAAAACTCTGCTCAACAATACTGATTTACTTCATGTTGGTTCCCGATAGCTCGAAGTCCTGGAAACTCCAAAAAATTATCTTTCGGTAACCAATATGAGATGAGTGGGAGTTTTCGAGCAAAGTTTCTATTAAAAACATGTATTAATATAGCGTAATTAACATGTATAAATATTATACCTGCAAATTTCATTGCATATACCTACAATGTGTAGTTCGTCTAATATTTGCGAAAAACACCTTAGCTACAAGTTCGTTTTACTAATCTTGCAAATAGTCCGCCTCCATGTTGTGAGGCTCAAGGTTTCTCTCGAGATAATCTGTCTTAGTCACGTCTGTCAGCGACATGTGCACGTGGTTCGCCGCGTGTGTACTCGCCCTTATTGTTAATATTTGTATTTTGTATACTATATTAACATAACCAATAGACGCATTAAATTCTAATTACATGTATATGTTACTGTAAAAGCACAAACCTCGGTAAATCCTAAGATTTTCCAGTAAAACCTAAGATTTACCAACCCTTAATGGTAAAAGTTCGAATAGTTTTATATTATCGTATATTTCGAACTTTTACCACCATTCAGTTGGCAAATGTTAAGATTTACCTCTAGGCACGGTATATATTGAGAAAAGCAAGTCATAACGTGTTCAGCTTACTCATGGGCAGTCTACAACTTGTTGTTGAACTTTGCCACATGTTCGTCAATTATTTCATAAAATTCACCTCCTTCACCTTTCTACCATAGAACAGCAGGACGCCAGGAGAAGAAGGATGCCCTTATGTGGTTGATGTCCAGCGAACTCGAACAAAACGATTTTACGACGCAAACAAGAAAGACAGTAACTTTTATCTCGATAAGGGCACATACGCAAAGTGTTTAGAAGAAGTAAAAACTGCAAAAACCATGAAAAAGAAGGAAGCAATTCATTACAGGCGCATAAAGAACTATGATATCTTATAAGAACTATTATATCGACTAGTAGGCGGCGAAGAAAAGCTAATTGCGCCCGTGAAAGAAGAGAATGGAGAAATCAAGTATTACGTTTGTTACGATGACTTAATTAACAAGTGTGTGTGGAGGCGTAACCGATAGCGAGGTGTTGTAGACTGCCCACGAGTACAAGACGATACGCTGAATACGTTATGACTTGTTTTTCTCAACATATACCGTGGCTAGAGGTAATTCTTAAGAGTGCGGATGCTAGTGTGCATGAAAAACTGTGTAGCGACGGCTCGGGTTTGCCAATTAAGGCAAAGTATTTTTTGCCGCAATTTTGAAGTTTAGGGCTCTTGGACCTCTATGGTTTCGGTGTTTTACACAACTATATAGGATGTTATTACTATAAATTACAAAATTATCTCGCACCACGTGATTTGAACTCACGCCTCCCAGGTATCGAGGCTGAATACTCTGCCAACGAGCTACAATACTTTTACGGCATCACAATCACAATTATTTTTACGGCAATTCAAATACTAGTTTCGGATATTATTGATATAAGAAAATAATTTGAAGTAGAGCTTATTTGAAGCTAAACATGAAGATTTTCCCTATCACTGCGCTCCCTTCATACAACAAAGCACACATAATCTATGCCAACCATTAACAGTACAGTCATTATGCAAATCGTCACCAGAAATCATCAGTCACTCTCTCAATTACAAGCGTATCTTATCACCGAACAACACCGCAAACTATAAAACCCTTAATTCGTCTAGTTAAAGTTCAAAATTGTATGCCCACTCTAAAGTCCTATCAGTTCTGGTTATATGTTATCTCGGTCGAAAAAAGTTTCGCTGACGCGAGAATTGAAGAAAGATTTTTTCGCGGAAAGGGATTTTCTATTCAAAGAGTAGTTAAAAATTCTAAGTTACTTTTAAGTACCTATAGATACACTACTTCTCTGAGGCTTTTCAAAGTAGACGCAATTTGTCAAAATATCAGATGTAATTAAACAATCAAATACCTACTTTTACTTATTTTTAATTAGGTAGTTATATTTCTATTAAATGCTGCGTTGGTTGATATGGCATATATAAGTACCTAACATAGAACAACTGTACTATTCGGATAGGTAAAGTAGACAACCCGTCATTGATAAAGGAAAATTGGTACAAAACTAGCAAGATATTGGTGTTGCTCATGAATTTCTAAATATAAGAGATAGGAGATTCAGAAGAGGGAATCTGGTTTTACTCTTGAGCTTTCAAGAGGACCTTTAAACCTTCACACCAAAAAACGCAGTGCAAGCATACCCCAAACCAGGCAGGAACTGATGACATTAAGGCTTGTCTACTAGCAAACAAGAGGTTTTCTCCGGTTTTCTCCGTGTAACTCTTCCTTACTGAGTGAATGTAAAATTACAGAAAAAATATATGATATATATTGAACCTTTATCTTTAATTGGAACGTTTGAAATTATTCTAAATACATTATTAGTGAATGAAAAAAATTTTCAAAGTGAAGTCCTTTTTGTTAGAATTCTTGTAGGTAACTACTTCTAAACGGCAATGAATTTTAGTATTTGGCTTTCGCACAAATATTTAACGAGACTTTTTCCAGAATTGGTACGTTTGGCTTGTCAAAATAATGAAAAATAAGGCTAAAAATAATTTTCTTAGTTTTCTACGTAAATATCAACGGACGAATCGGTGCGCGGGCGACGGGCGGCAGTGTGATTCGAACTGTTGGACGGGAAGGTCACGCTTCTTGTTACTCTGGAGCCGTTTATTAATTCATATCGATTATTCTGAAGTAAATTTAATAGTGCTGGGATTTGCATCGCGCTTTACACGTTTTACGTGACACTTCTTTATAATAAGTTATTATATACCTATTTATTATGTAATGAATGAAAAATTCTTGTTTTATCACTATTCGCTATTTTGTGGTGTCGACGGCAACCTTGGGATTGAAAGAAGTCAATTACTTTTTGTATGGGGATTAGTCCCACCAAAAATTGTCACGTATATTAGTAAAATTTATGTTGATTTAATTCTTATGATCTTGTGAATAGAATGGTAAAAAGCAACTAAGCCTTATTTACGGGAATATTCGGATATCGAGAGTCCAATGTGAACCTCAGCTTATTCCTAGTTACTGCTGCTGTCTCGCAGTTCGGACAGTAATTGTTTTCGCACACTGTGTTGAAATCTAGTAGTACAATTGACAAAACTGCGTTGTGAAGTTGGGTGATCCATTTTCCAAAGAAATACTTAAAACGGGAATAACATAAAAGTGTAGTTAGTTATTAGGTCAATAAGTCAATAAACATCTAATTTCGTTTCATGATTAAATCTTGAAAAAATCTAATAAATAAAAATCAGGAGCTGTGGGACAGGGAACTCGAACTCTTTTCGAAGAAATATTGAGAAGACTTTTTATGTGTCTACCGGAAGTCCCAGAGATGAATGCAGTTATCTTTGACAACGAAAAATAATAAAACGTTTCGATAAACCTACGCTTTTTTTGTATAGGTAATACCAAGTAACTGGAAATGACAAGAACCAAGAACTGATGAACAGGAATATTGAATATCAAAACATTACCTCTTTTTTATGACTTAATTAATCCGGTTAGATTTTTATATGAAATCAACACCGTTTACTATGATAAATCTGTTACTTATTTTAAGTATGATTTGATTAATAAACGCTCTCATTCCCAGTGGGCCTGTTTATGAATTATAAAAATGCAGGAATCCAAACATCATGTATCAAAAAAAAATCTTAGGTTCTGACATCTGTGTAATCTATGGTTGTAATAATGTCCAATGTCCGTCATTACTCATGTCTTTTGATCGGTGTGCAAAAATCAAAATGGTGTGAAATAAAAGTCTAGAATCATTTTCCAACATACATACTTGTGGTTTAAATTTCTTAGAACAAAGTACAAACGTGCAATTTCTACAGGGCCTAAAAAATTGTCTCCTTTGTCATAGTATAGTATCTAACAGTCAAGCTCTTTCATTTGATACTTATATTGAAGGAGTGGTAAAAAAAATGCTTTCCATCATTTCGGAAAAGAGCTGATACTTTTACATTGCTGGACCGATATTAACCAAACGTAGCTAAGAACAACTGCACGGAAACTATAGCATTCAAATAAAAAAATCGCATCAAAATCGGCCAATCCAACTGAAAGCTACGATGTCACAGACAGACATACACACATATACTCCTACACCTCTGTTTTTGCCTAGGCCCTAGGGGTTGAAAATGAAACCCATGGGTCGAATTTATGATTTCCGATCGATAATCCTCAATTGATAGTTGAAGCGAAAGTGGCTTTCAATATTTTTGATACACAAATAATACCTAACATCTATAATAATCGTTGAACTTCAATATTCAATGAAATATCGATGTAATAGACAAATTTCAATGCCAACTGCCGATGTCCAAAATATCGATAGTTCGGCAACACTATCCCGCATGCACACCGCAGTTGCGAAATATTGTAGCGGGGGTAAGGCGGTCGGCGCGGGGAAAATTTCTAGCTCTGCCCGGAACTTCAAGGTCGTTGGCTAATACAGGGGCCTTAAAAGAGTCTCGGAGAACCACTGCATCCAAGCGGTGCAAAAAAACTTGCACCAAGTTGAAAATACTACGTACACTACGCTTCCGTCCACTGAAAGAAACGAACATGAACTTCTCATACTGCCGTGCATTATAAGATTTGAAGAAGGATAATTTGAATTGTAATGAATATCTGTCGTATACGAAGTCCAAGATTTGAAGAAGGATAATTTATTTGTAATGAATAATATAATCATTTTCAAGACTTGTTTCATACCTATAACAAGTCTGTTTAATCTATGACATTAACCGCGATTTGACAAACAACAGTTTGGGAAAAGTGCGAGTTCCGAAAAGTTTCGTTAATGGGTTATGGTGAGGGGGGTGTCGAGGAATTTTTGGAAATTTCCGTTATAATTAGAGCAGAGATCGCATTAAGCCCGTCACTTTTGGTTTATGGCAGGCCATCGGGGAGTGTCAGGGCATTTTCCTTGACGGGTGATTTTTATTGGGCACTTTTTCGGCGTAATTTTTGTTGATAAACTCTTTTGGGCGTTCTTCGTCTTAATGCGATCGACGGTTCGCGTTAAAAGATAGAGTTTAAACTTTAATGACTTATAGTTTAAATATTTCATTAGGTATATTAATCAAAGGTTTAAATGACTTAAGCTTAGTATAATATGGTCTTTTCATTTCAATGAAATTTCGGGCCAACAGAGATCTATGAAAATATATCATAAGAAGTAGAAGATAATGATTATTATTAGGCCAGCATAATATGTATATACCAAAGAAGTACGTAAAGCCGCCACCACAATATTATAAAGAATCTTGAGTTCTGTTATTTGGATGGAAGGAAGTGGGTGAAATGTCAACTCTTATCAGAGCCTTAATGCTTGCACCCATAAAAAATTCTTCAGAAAAACTGTTTAGAAGGTAGCGCTTTTAAAGAATCACTGGTTGAGTCGATCGTAGGAAAGACGGATGTTGGTGCAAAAAATTTCGGGAATGACAAATGACGCATGCTCATTGAAGCATCAAAAATGGCTACAACACACTCAAAACATAAGCAGATGGCATGTATATGGATACGCTTTAGTCCAGCAGTAGACTGCAATAGAGTGATGTTGATACTGATGAACATTCTTTACAGTTAATTCGCCAAAAACCGAAATCAATGAAAAACAGCACAACTTCAGTAATAATAACTCCCTCAAATCTCGATACACCTGTCAGTTAAATCAAAAACCCCTTACAAGATAATATAAGCGGAGTTTCCAAGTCGTTGCTAAATTCATGCAAGTTTCAGTCGCGAAACGTATGATATCAACGTATAAACCACCCATTGCATATTTGAAATATTTTTTCATCAATTTACATTGATATTAAAACCGAAGATTCCAACCAAAATCACAGATTATTTAAACTTAAAAATTTACAATTAAAAAATATTTTATACTTGGCTTAAACATTTTTGGCATTCTATATATTACCTAGGTATGGAATATAATACCTGAATCACACAGATTGCCAGTGACATATTATACAAAGATCTACAATATTAATAGCATAAACAGTATTTAAGTACGCAAACTACGAAAACAAAATCAGCAACCTGTAATTATAAACTGGCTGTACAGTGTAGATATACAACATGTCTTACATGTCTTAGATTTCAACATTTAGTATATCGATGTCCGTCGGTACCCAATAATTTGTAACCTAATAATATGCTAAACCGTCACGTGCGAGGCACGGTGTGGTACAGCAGTTCGTGCATGGATTTTAATTATTGTCATGTAATACGACTTCTAATAAATGTCATTATGAACCTGGCTGCTTGCAAAAAAAACGAGGCACCTCCCAAAATACACGCATAATCTTATTGTGTCAGCAATAGAGTACAAAATCGATTGGCTTTTCGTTGTTTGAGTGTACACCTAATTATGTTTTCCGGTAGTTCCATAATGGAATCGCAATTCAGCGTGCGTGACAATGATGGTACGTAAATATTAGCGATCTAATGTTTCAGGTTTTATGGCGATGCACGGTTAAAGGTTTTTGTACGAAACTTTACAATTTACAGCGGCAGTGAATTATCGTTTCGAGGACCATGCCACGATTTTAATTGAAATTTGTTTTAATGCGTTTATAGAATTGCTCGTTTGGTGGAAAAATTATTGAAGACGTCTACATAAGACTTCTGCGATTACCGAATACGTATTGATTTGATGTAGCCTATCAATTAATAATCCAAAAACAAAATTGTTTGTTAGTCAGAACTTGGACATGAAATATTCCTTAAATAATATTTAAATACCTTATCTCTATAAAATCCAGACTAACTAACTTATATGTAAATGTAACTAACTTGTATGTTTGCCGGGTTGGCAAGTTGTAACTATAAATAATAGTTACAACTTGCTAACCCGGCAAACATTGTTTTGCCATTAGGGATATTAAAAAATAGTTTACGGCCTAATCTCAGACCTACCAATCATACACAATTTCATAACAATCGGTCAAGCCGTTTGAAAACAAAAAATGGCACGAGACTTTTATATATTAAGAATTTTATAGTGGTTACTTAATAATCAGTGTTAGGACAAGACACCCTGCCCAAAACACAAACACCAACCATTCCCAAAAAACCCCGATATAACAGAATTAATTCCGTAAAACAACACTTAACCCACCTTTATCGTCATCGGAATATTGAACCAAAACAACGGACAATGCGAAACCAGTCGGCCGTAAAACGCGTTTGCGCGCACCCCCCCGGGAGGCAAGGACAGGGGGCCCCCACTTAAGTCCTACCCTTTAAAAGATTCCTCCGTCCTCTCATTTTTAAGACTTTACAATACAGCCGTCGCATATATTGTAGGGGGATTCTTAATTTATTAGGCACGTGTCTGTGTGTGCGCATTTCTTGCGCTCGCGTATGTGTGGGTGCAAGATTAGATTTTTCCGTGTTCCCCGTAATTACTGGGACGTCAACCTTCATTATCCAATGTGGGGTTCCTCTTAATGAGTACAGCTTCAGCGTCGGTTTAAATATACGAATTATTATTATCTGTTTATTTTAACACAACGAAATCATACGTCATTCGACGACCTCTGTGGTTGAGTGGTTAGAGTGCCGGATTTCAAGGTGCCGCCATCTCTGAGGTTCCGAGTTCGATCCCCGGTAGAGGCAATGTAGAAAAATAAGTTTTCTACATTGTCTCGGGTCTGGGTGTTGTGGTACCTTCGTTGTTTCTGATTTCGTTAACACAAGTGCATAAGCTACTTACTAAGGGATCGGAGCAATGTATGTGATGTGGTCCACTATTTTTATTTATTTATACGTAAACAAAACGTCGTCAGGAAAACCACATGGCTGATAAGTCTGACGTATGTAAACTGTGCCAACCCGCACTTAGCCAGGTTTCATTCAAGGCGATTCATATTCAGAAGTAGCCCGTTAAAATAGATTGACACCAAAATGTTAAAGGGATTTTTATATTTTTGAAAAAAGTTGATAGTTTGTTCTTAATGGAACATAAATAAAGTACCTAAGTACTGTGGAATTGTAGGATCAAAAATATTCGTGTATAGCTTTCAATCTTCTCAATATCGTACAATCACAGAAAACCTAGAACCTACTTAGGTTTTACGTCAAGTATCAAAAATCAAAAGAAACATAAAAAATGGTTATATTGAAAAATCACGTGAGGTGTACAATAACGGTGTCGCGAGTTCCATAATTTTTACAATCTCAAAAAATTTCCAACACTCCTATAGAAGTTTTCACTTCAAAAAATATAGGAATAAAAAAAATATGATGCCAAATTCAGACTAATTTAGAATTTTGATTTAACTGCTTCTAGATTTAAGTATAAAAAAAAACTATTAATTTAAAAAATTACTATTATACGTTGAGCTAAGCGCAGGAGGTTTATTATTTTATTAATTCCATTAAAGTATACAGCCATCGACTTATAAGCACGTCATAGAATCCAGCCACGACCAGCCAATTAGCGGCACAAAAGTGGACCAGTGGAATATTTCCCGGCGAAATACTCCGCGAATGCTCTTTTATTTAAAAACGACGAGGCGTGCAATTTCATCGTTGTAAACCGGGTAAAAATCACCATGTTGTAAAACTACAACGTTTTAAAATTTCGTTCACCGGTTAGTTTAAATATTATATTGTGCTTTATTATTAATGACATTATTTAAAGCCAGAAAGGTTTTAAAGCTGGTGGAAATCTGGATCTGCATGGTAATAAATGCGACCCTCAGTCCTTGTATTGTCGTACCTACTAAATAGCAAAAATGGAACCTTAATGGAGCCTTACCTGCACATTGCACATTCTGAAACAGATTTTTATGAAAGTTTTTGATTTATCAAGGAAAATGTCTTCAATGTGTCGTAATAAATGTGTTTGTGTTCTATCGAAAACCCCCCTATACCTTAGAGGTTTGTCAATCATAAAATTTTAATTGATAGCCAAAAACAGTCGTCGCGTCGGTTGGATCAAATATTATTATTATTAATTTCAACGAACATATCTCATAAGGTCGTGAAAAAAGTACGACAGAAATTTTAATCGTTATTTATTATACTAAAGGGACGCAGGCACAGCAACAATAAAATATAATATGATCTCCATATCCCATTCATGCCCTGAAATAGTTCTGCAAAAACGCACACTTTCATGGAGGTTTGAAACACTTCGAAAAAGAAAACAAAATTGAGAACGAATTTCATTCCTCGGTTACGTGTCGCGAATGAGCCAAGTTCACATGCCACGCCGCTTGCGCTCAAACAACCCTTGTTTGCTCGTTGGACGCTCGCCTGCATTTTAAACGGCGACTTTTACCTTCCTTTTTCCACTTTGCCACGTGTTTTTTTCAATGAAAGTTGTTTAGTATGTTTAACGGCAATACTTCTTTTCGCCGCATCATTCTTGTAGTTCTTATGATGTTCTCAAGGTGTGGTTATGTTCAATCTGTTTTTGAAAGTGAGCGAGTTGACAGAGTTTATTGTGGGCTTCTTCTCAGTAGCAGCAACGAATATAGGTATAATAAGCAGGGTGTGTTGGAAACCTCGTAAACTTAGTTTTAAGTCGCGAAATAAATATAATATCACCATTAGCTAAGGTTGTTTTGCCATTTAGGGGTATGAAAAATAGCTTTAAACCTTTTTGCAGACCTACCAAATGTACGCAGAAAATTTCATAAAAATCTGTCGAGCCGTTTCGTAAGATTTGGGATTCAACTTTGATTTAATTTTTCTTTCTAAAAATTTTCGATTTTTTTTTCGGAATAGAAGAATAATATAATACCTACTACTTCAGAAATAGAATCCATATTGCTTCAAAATTTAGAAAATGTAGGGGAATGACATATCCGGTTGATTGCTAACCACGTGTGATCGATAAGAATACGTTATTTACAAATGTAATCGATAAGAATACATTTTTGAATTTCGAAGTTATACCTATCGATTCTAAATGCTCTACACTCTGGAAAATATTGAAACATTTTTATCAATAACTATAATAGACTAGGTACTATTTCTATTTTACGCATTCAAATTTTTCACATCTACATTTTTCGAGTTTCTAAGAGCATTTAAAGGGTAAGTTTACCGTTTAAACATTTACAAAGAAACAGGGAACTCGCGGGGCGCCTCGCAGCCCGCTCAAAGAAATTCAGGCCGAATTTTGAATTTTAAAGGCGGCAATTTGAACCTACACTCTTATCCTGATCACAAGATAATTTATCTTAACGAAAGAAAGGGGTGGGTGGGTTAGGGGGGTTTACCCCAAAAATTGGGTAAAAATGTTGCCAGCCAGCGATTAAACCGTGGGGAGATGCGTTATATTAATCACCACCCGCTAGCAGTCGTCTTTGAAGATTTCTTTACGAATTGATGGAGATGTTAATACTCCACTGCTACTGACAAAATTAAAAAAAAAGGTTGACGTACAAATAAATACAAAAACATAATTTACCTGACACAATTTGTACAAAATATTACAGACTTCGCTTGAGGACCAAATGCTTAGCTTGATGGGAGAAGACTAAAAATGAGTATAAATTTTCATACAGTAAACTTGATAAAACCATAACTAGAAATGTATGAGTATCAAACCATCTAAGATCCCTTAATATCACATTCTCTGAAGCTATGAAAAAAAAAACAGAAAGCAATGACAAAACATGGTGTTCATTGACATGGCGTACATTTTTTGACTCAAAAAAATCCACTGCTCTAGACTGAGAAGGAATGTTCTTTAAGCAGTTATAGTGGTGGTGAATTCAGCTCGATGTAGATGCTGAAGTCGCTTTGTCCTGTACAGAAGGCGGGGCGGCCACCTTGGCTTTGTTTTAATATTTTCGCAGGCATTATGAAGGGTTTCCTTGCTTTCAAATAATTTCGGCTTCTGCCGCTGAAGTTTTGATAAAAGTTTCATTCTATCAATAATTAACGGCCACAATCCGTTGTGATGCGATTATAAAGGTTGCGGTCTCGGAGTTATCTTCATTTTTCAGTTTCTGGGGCGGGTTTTTGTTTACGCCTTGTTATTTTGAACGCGGCGATTAACATCCACGATTTATTAATATTTTTGCCATAAAGAAAACTACAACAGTACCTGTTATTAACACACTAGTAGGTAATATTCCAACTGATTTATACTTTCAATAAATATATATGTATTGTAGTATCTCATACACTGAGTTGGTATTTTTGAAATATTTATTAATCAACACTCAGGTGGCAGTAGCTTACGTTCTTATTGTCGTCATAACTTTTTGAAATCACTCTATTATTTTCCGTTAAAAAAATCAAATATCCATTCTTGGAATTTAACCGAATTTACAGGCATTTACAAAATATCTCACTTATAAAACTCTACCACCAGGTCCACTTAACCGCCTAGTGATCATACTGGATCCTTATTCTGTACAATATATACACAAACAAAGTACATGCACAAGGATATCTTATCGCTACAGGAGGATCTCTTCCAGAATATGTCCTTACTACAAAAAAGAACTGTGATCAAATAAGTCACGAAACATAAACATAAGTTTGATATCAGAAGAGGATATAAATTAGCATACTAGCTAGTGATCCTTCTGGATCCTTACGACAAAAAAGCATGAGCAAATAAGACATAAACATGCAGATATTTAATAAGTGATATCATTAGAGAATTAGAGAATATAATAAACTAGTGGACGTCTGCGGCTTCGCCCGCGTGAGTTTCGGTTTTCATAATTCATCATGCATTTTTCCGGAATAAAACAATAGCCTATTTTTTAATCTAGGGTATAATCTACCTCCAAGTTTCGACCAAATCGGTTCAGTATTAGCGACGTGAAGGAGAAACAAACATACACACACACACACACACACATTTACACACAAACTTTCGGCTTTATGATATCAGTGTGATAGTGTGATAACTGATTAGTATACCCGCTAGTGATACTCCTGGATCTTTACTACAAAAAGAAGTGTAAGCAAATAAGAAACGAGACATAAATACACAGATATCTCATAAGTTTGATATCAGAAGAGGATATAAATTAGCATACCCGCTAGTGGCGTGCGCCGAGTCGCGATGGCTAAAATATCCATGCTCGGAGGGCGGGCGGCGCTTCCACCAAATTTTCTCGCCAAAATGACGACGCTTGTTTTTTTTGGAGCTTGTAATTCGTAATGAGGTGTGTGTGGATACGACGGTCCACTAATTAGCCGTTTGTTTTAATATTTCTTGTAGAGAAATTATACCTATACTGTGTTTTTAAATAAAATACTTAACCGTCTTTATTTCGGAGTCAGCTTTCATAATTATAGTACTCGTAGATCTTGTAATTTTACAGCATAAAACAGAAAGTAAATATTTTTTTTGATCCATCCGTTGGTTGGTTAGCCCCGTTTTTTTATAAAATAAGTAATGAAATTAATTTTTGTACTACATTTATCTATTTGCAGTTATATTTTAGCTACTTTTAAGTAATCACAATCAGGTTCAAGACAACTCAAGTGATTTAACAAATCTTATGCTCAGCAGCAAAAATTCAAAAATTGTAGGAGACTACAAAGCAATTTCTCTACTCTCGCTCTTATGCTTCGTCATCTCAAAAGATTTACGACAAATCTACTGGACATACACCTTCATAAGGAATTCTCAACTGACTACGTTTCTGCCATGCGCCCTGACTCATTTGATGTCTTGAGTTCCTAAAAAGTATCAGGAGCTTATAAAATCCGCAGTAATTTACATCGGCGTATCCTTATAACCTATCGCGCCCTAACAAACTTATTAATATTTCTTTTCTTTTTAGGCTGTACGTGGTTAGCGACGTATGACGCAAGCCGGGGGAGGTTCGGGGGCAGGGTGGTCGCCCTTGCACGCATGGCCGCTCTCATGATTTAAGCGTAGGGATAAGAATGAAATTAAAAATACATCCTCGCCCGCTCCTTAGGGTGCCGGGGAGACATATATGCAAATGAACCGCCACCCCCATAAGATAGGGGGGAGGTTTTTTGTTAGGATGCTATTAATTTGGGGTGTAGCCGCTGATATACCAAACACAGGATGTAGGTAGATGTAGGTATAGATATAGATATTATACAATACACAAACTAGGTCCCATTTTTTTGTTTATTACAATCTGAATTATGAAAGCATCATTAGACTGATGTTATTTAGAAGTCAATTTGAATTAAGAACAATTTTATTAGCAAGCACTAATTGCCTAACAGTAAGGTAATTTTAATGTATTAAAATTTCACAGAAAACATCGTCTTACCGGTTAAAAGTGACCTCTAGGGTAGTTCATCTATACTTTTAAAGTTGAGTTTGTGGGTATGTTTGTTTGTTTGTTTCTCCTTCAATCACAACATAACGAAGCAACGCATCAACTTGGTGTTTGGCACAGACATAGTTGAAAGCGTGGAAAGTAACACAGGTACATTTTTATTCCGGTAAAATCAATGATCAGAACTGCAAACAGCTAGTACATCATATTTTAGCTATTTACAAGTAACTATGTTCACGGAATATCATAATAGTACCTTACAAAAGCAAAAAAGCTTTGAAGCAAAAACGTCGTTGATAATATTATTTTTCTGCAATGAAATTAACGACTAAAAAGGGAACACTTACAGCCATTTTCACTAAACCTAGGAAACGCCTAAATCGAACGCTTAGCCCTAAGGTGACAGTTGTTGTAGGTGAAATCTGTCACCTATCGGCTAAGCATTCGAATTAAGCGTTTCCTAGGTTTAGTGAAAACGGCTGTTAGTATTACTTCTGTTTGTAAGACTTTGTATGAAAGAATAAAAACACCAAAACCTCTTAAAAGCTAGTAGATTTTTAGTCCAGCTAAATTTAAAGACGCTAATACCAAATAGCTATCAATATCTAAACCACACTATAAAAAATTCTTGAGGAATGTCTTCGGTACCACATATCAATGGTAGAACCTCACAAAGTGTGTGTCGTCCCTCACGTTTAGGACGTAGGATTTTCTTTCGTTAAATTATGTCGGATACAAGAGATTATGAACGGTGTAATACGCCCCCGAGTAATTTACCAAAGTAGGCTTCCTTATTTCGTTTTGCTATGCGGTAAAAGCCAATACTATGTGCTTATTTTGTTTATATAGCAGGTACCTTCATACAATGATACAATGATATTTTGACTTTCCATTCTAACTTTGCTTTATGCAATATCCGTACTTGCTAGAATCAAAGATAAATTCGCTCTTGACAAAAATACCTATATCCACGAAAAAATCCACTATAATTGGCCCAGGACCGTGTGGGCTGGAAATCATTGCAGAAGGCCTGTGTCCAGCTATGAAGTCCGTCGATACGAACGATATACCACATAAGAAGTCGATATGATCGCTAATCCGTTCCGATTAGCGATCATATCAACCTCCTGGGCGGGATCATCTCACCCAATCCCAATTTTGGGAAATGCATCGAGGAAAAGGCAAAAACAGCCGCCAAAAAGCTTGACATCCTGAACAAGGTTAAGCGGTACTTCACGCCCCAACAGACTTTGGACACTGTATGAAGCTCAGGTTCGTTCCGACATGGAGTACTGCAGTCACCTCTGAGATGGATCTGCCAAATACCAGCTCCATGCATTGGACTCGGTTGATCGCCGCGCTTGCAGAATAATCGGGAAGGAATCGCTAACACTGTGTGTTTCCAGTATCGTACAACCCAGGTACCTTTAAGAAAAGAGTGAATAGGCATCTTCTAGGTAAGCGCGCTCCATATTCGACCACATCGTCACTTTCCATCGGGTGAGATTGTGATCAAGCGTAAGCCTATATTGATTAAAAAAATCCTTTTTATATATGGTTGATGTCCAGCGTACTCGAACGAAAATTGTTTTTGTTCCACGTTTCTGATACGAACCGCTAAGGTGCGAGGAACACCCTTATAGCTTCTGTGTTCCCAGCTAAGTACTATCTGGGTGCCTTCAAGAGTGATTAGGCATTTTCTAGGCAAGCGCGGTCCATCCTAGACCACATCATTTCTGCCCATCAGACTGTGGTCAAGCGCAAGCCTACCAATGTAAAAAAAGAAAAGTAATATGTCATAATTTTTTTTTTTTTATTTTTTTTTTAATAATTATGGCTACAGCTGCTATTATAAAGCCTGTATGTATATAGCGCGTCTATTTCCTTAATTAATTACACCAGGGGCAACGACGTATAGCATTTATTACAGGCACTAGATTTTTAGCAATGCGACTTAGCGGGGATTAACGTGCATGATAATAATCTTTATCCTTATAATACTATAAAAAATCACCTAGGATTCATAAAGATACTATTTTCTTTGAAACTCGTTACTAAAACTCAGGAAACAATACCGCGTTTCACACTTACTCGTGTAATTAAAATAATGAGTAAGTAAGGGGTTGGTTTTATTGTGTTTACTTTGAGAAACATAATATCGATGTCGTCTAGATTCATTATAAGAAAGTACGAGTAGATAAAGGGTGTTGAATAATAAAGGATAGGAAAGTAAATGCCATATTAATAAGGTTTTTATTTCTTTAGTTTTATCTTTAATTTGAGGCCTCACTTATATCTATTATGTGTACCTAGAATGAGACAGTAGAAAAGTTTAACTTATTTTCAAAAATCCTCTTACAATCAAAGAAGTCTTTGCTTACAATATATAATAACCTTCAATAAAAAAGAGTAGACGTAGGGTACAAGGTACACGAAACCTATTATCAAATTAAACAATATCTGCATGTTACCCCACCCGACAAAGTGCCGAATCATCCCAATGAATGTCGAATGTGTGACGCCACTCGAGCGCCCTCTGGCGTCGATTGACGATTATCGGCAGCGCTCAGAGTGCCTTTGTAAACTCCTTGCTTTGATTTACTACGCATCCTTTATTGAGGACGTCCTTTTTAAGCGGATTCGATTATGCAACGCGTTTGATATGACAACGCATTTTAACGACGTAATAGGTGCTCATACGATAAAATTTGAAAAGGTCCTTCAAAAAAATTAAAAACTAGCTTTTATAAGTCAGTTAACATATCGGGAAGGCTAATAATGTCCAGCTGTGGACGTCCAAAGGCGTAAAGTACGGTAAAGTAAGGCGAAAGGCGTGTAAGTTACATATTCGTATTGTTCTCAGCAAACCTTTCATTTGGGATCCATATCATGAGAGTACATATCATACGAGTAGGTCCAATAATTCGCGCCGTTCACTCCATTGGATTTGGGGTGACGTCACTTAGACTAACTATATCCAAACAAACGTCTATGAATTTCACATCAATGACCTTTAGGTCATTGATGTGAAACATCAACATCAACAGGAGTTGCAACATCCCTACCACGACCAACTAGAATCAGTACCAGACTCAGAATCAGAAAACCAGAATCATAATCAGCAATGGAGTAATAACTGCAGGAGAGAGAGATACCACAATTTCGCATTTTTTTTCAAGAATATTAATTTCCAGTAGTCCATAAATGCAAGAAACTACTTGGATATTGAATTTCAATATCAACGCTATCAGGAGCTGTAAAATTATTAAAGTTTGGTGATGACATTTTTACAGGTTCCATTTTGTGTTTGTTTGTAGCCAAATCATGTCAAAAAATAAAGTTTTGGTGCTCATATTTACTGTTCCATGAAAAAGAAACCAATTGATATATGTACGTACCAATTTTTTATAAAAAAATTAGAACCTACACAAGTTGTTAAAGCAATAGGCTAAGTTCAAAAAAGAAATTCAGTGAACTTTGCGTTCACGCCTCGCATCGCAAAAGGGCAGATCGATGCTTGTCAAACAATAAATGTCACGTCCACTCCCTCATATTAATATACCACAATATAAACATGACGATATTAACAAATTCTCACCCTTATTGCTTTAGAAGACATGTCATGTAGACTGCACATTAACTTTGTAAGGTGCCTCCCGATTTTTCTTTGAGGTGCGAATGGTGCCCTAATTTCTTGGCGGAGAAGCGATGGCGATATTAAGACCGAAGTGTGTTAACAGCGAGATATGAGAATAACAAGGAAATGCGAACGATATTTTCATATTACATGCCATTACAACTATATCGTTTTATTCAATATGTATTCCAATTGCAGTGGGCGATGGAGAGAGCTATGCTCGGAGTTTCACTACGTGATCAAATCAGAAGTGAGGCGATCCTTTGAAGAACCAGATTCATCGACGTAGCTCAACGTTTCGCGAAGCTGAAGTGGCAATGGGCGGGGCACATAGCTCGGAGAACCGACCGACGTTGGGGACCCAAAGTCCTTTAATGGCGAAAAGAAAGCGCAGTGTTGGCAGACCTCCGACCAGATGAACTGACGACATTAAAAGAATCGCGGGAAAGCGCTTGATTCATACATGATTCTTACCGTGCGCGCTGGAAATCATTGCAGGAGGCCTCTGTCCAGCAGTGTGCGACCGTCAGCTGAAACGATAAACAAACCATCAAACTATCACGGATCTAGAGTCAGATTGGTGACAAACGGATAGATAGACGGCGGAGTCTTAGTAATAGGGTTCCGTCATTTACCCTTTGGGTACGGAACCATAAAATAACTATATCTGAAACTGAAAGTTAAAAATATTACGCGTAAATATAAAAGTTTTACGTACACGCCACTCGAGACGCGCCCTCCACTAAAAACTCAAAACAAAATTACGAAAACACAAAAAACGCAACCGAAAACTCCACCAATCAAACCACCCTAACAAACGCAAAGTCAATAAATTAGCAGCCACACATGCACCAACCCCCGCTACTCGAACGATAACTTAGTAATTAAGAAACGCATTAATCATAGATTGGAGACACCGGGTTTTCTACGCGTCTGATTGCGGCCTGACAAACTGCCGCATGACATGCCGCATGCGTTTTATTCCGCACGTGGGTGCTAAGCTTTAAAGATGATCGCACTTTGGGTTGAAATTTAAATGTGGCGGTGAAAAGTTGGCTCCGAATTCGAATGCGGCAGTGAAAAGTTGGTTACGAATTCGAATGCGGTAGTGAAAAGTTGGTTCCGAATTCGAATGCAGTAGTGAAAAGTTGGTTCCGAAATCGAATGTGGCGGTAAAAAGTTGTTTCCAAATTCGAATGTCACGGTGAAAAGTTGGCTCCGAATTCGAATGTGGCGGTGAAAAGTTGGCTCCGAATTAGAATGTCGCGGTGAAAAGTTGGCTCCGAATTCGAATATGCCGGTGAAAAGTTGGTTCCGAATTCGAATGTGGCGATGAAAAGTTCATTCCAAATTCGAATGCAGGGGTGAAAAGTTGGTTCCGAATGCGAATGTGGCGGTGAAAACTTGGTTCCGAATTCGAATGTGGCGGTGAAAAGTTGGTTCTGAATTCGAATATGGCGGTGAAAAGTTGGTTTCGAATTCGAATGTGGGTTAAAAAGTTGATTCCGAATTCAAAAAATTTAAACGTGACTAATTAAGAGATCATTTTCATATATTTTTGGCGTATCACAAAATTTCAAGGGCTGCGGGTCTCAAATCTTATCTAATATGCGTGCAGCCTAACAAAAGGTAAGCATAATCTACGAGCATGGTAAATTCGCCTGAATGTTGTACGACCGCGCTGGTTCCGCTAATGTAGGTTACAGGCACTATTTATATCGGCTAAAACTAAAATATGTACCGGCCGTGCGACTAAATTATTTAATGAATTTTGGCGAACTTGCTTTATGCTTTTGACGTTAATTAACACGTTGGCTAGCTACATTAACGACAAAACGTCGTTAATCACATCAGAAATACTGTAGGAAATACTACACCGTTCCTACCTACGTTAAATTTAATGTAACTTAAATAATTTAAATGTTAATGTATGAAAATATATAGTTTACATGACTTACATCCTATTCTCAGACCTATCAAATGTTCCTATACAAAAAATCACGGTTTCAGAGGAGTTTGGTTATAAATACGGACATGAGAATTTTTATATACATATATTAAAAAAAAATTGCATCTGCGAAAATAACGCAAAAACATAGAAGTCCATAGAGGGAGCCCTCGACTTCAAAAATGCGGCAAAAATACTTTGCCCAAATTGGCAAACCCGAGCCGTCGCTACACATTTTTTTACGCACACTACCATCCGCGCACCATACGAATTTCAAAATGTCACACTCACTCTACAAAAAAGTTGATGCACGTACGGAGCTGTCGTTCGAGCGACGACCTTATTATACTCGTAAATCTATGCGCAAAAGTCCGAAAATTCAAAACTGCACGTCGTTAACCGAACTCTACAAATAGGAAATCGGTTATTATTATTATAGTCCTTAGGCAGAACTTTGAAAAAAGTTTCCTACTCTCGGTTCTGCCAGTGACTCTGCGTAAAAACTGAAAACAAGTACTTGTGATTTAAATAATTTTTGGATTCTGCGATATTTCGGCTTTGGATAAGTTCAAATCCCACGGGAAATTTTTATACGTATTAAAATTATATAGGAATTACATCCTTAGTATGTAACACTAGAAATACTAATATTATAATATTATAAGTACAATGTGAAAGGAAGTCGAGGAGTTTTAACTACATGACTGCTCCCAGTAACTTATAGCTAACGCAAATTATAGTTGCTTCGATATAAATCCAATCAAAAACAGCTAAGCAAAGTTAAAATCAAACGTCAAAATCTCATTAGATCGTGTATCAAACTGTCACACGAGGCTGGAATATAATAAGGCAGGTGTACACTACCGTCTGCCGGCCGCGATCGAGCGAAAAGCAAATATTATTTTATGATGCACATTTAATATTCCTAACAGCCGCTTTAACTGGTGGAAAGGGATGCTTTTAACATTATAAATGTGAAAGTTTGTATGTTAGTGTTAGCTACCGAACCAATTTGGGTGAGACTTTAATTTGTAATTGTTATATACATATCGGTTGTTCAATGGAGAGTGTTGTGTGACTGTTTGAAGCGATTCCTCTTTCCTCTTTTTCTGTGCATATAGGTACACTCCGGCGTAGAAACATGTTCCATTCATTTTGCCTGGATGGCTGGCAGTCCACGACCACCTGGTTTGCCAGATCTTTCTTTCCACGCACACGCAAACTATAAAACCAGCTAGCAGCAACAGTGTTCCCTCATAACTATAACATGGGGTTGTTCAAGGGGGAATAAACAAATTTCTTAACAGCCGACAACGCATTTACCATTTCTATGGTGCTGCAAATGTCCATGGGCGGCGGTGATCGCTAACCATCAGGTGACCCACCCGCTCGTATGCTCGCGATGACTATAAAAAATACATGCAATACTGAAATGTATATTAAACATGTACATTGTAAAACCTTAACAAATTAAACAATAATAACATCATCTGGTTTAAAAATAACGTCTTGTAATTTTAGTTATCCAAAAATGGATTTTGTCAGCGTAGCTCACGCAAAAAAAAGAAGAATCCGGTAAGCCATCAGCGTCACCTCCAGTTAATACACGCGCGTCACGTTCCGCGCTCATTTGGAGGCGTTCATCGATCGAAGACAAAGCCTCGCCAGGCCCCGATAAACGAATTAAGGAAATGGGAGATTTTTTATCTGGGCCGTGGGGGTGGGGCGCCAGGGTTACCACTTCTTCCGAATGAGTGCCGACTGTCTTGAATGTCAAAATTATGTTTTTGACGTTCACGCACGGCTTTTGTATATATATGTCATAGTACCACTTGTAGATTTTGAAAACGAAGTTTGTTTTAGACGGTTTTCCATCACGGATTTCCCGAGTAAACTCTTAAATGAAATTTAATCAAGTCAAAAATAGTCAAAAAAGTAACCGCCGACACAAGCATACAACCAGTAGTATGATTTGTTATGAGAAACTCGAACGTATCGAGCGGTGGTTGAACTTCGTTTCAACCCAGTGTTTCACGACACTGACGCTCTCTTTTTTGGTGGCATTTTTAGAAATATCTCGGCATTTTTGCCAAACATACCTTACATTACAATTAAGCTTCACACATTTATGAAGAAGAAATCTTAGGAAAACCTGCGCGATTTCTCAAGATATTTTACCATTAAAGAAATACATGTTAAATCGTCCTGAAAATACATTAACATACATGGTAACGCTACACGCGACACGCGTTGTAACGCAGCAATACTTTCTTATGCAAAGGCCCCTTCGCTGATAATTAGGTGAAGCTATAGATGTGTACCGGGCTTTATGCCGTCTGTGTGCGTTTTGTTTTTAATTTTGGGGTGCGTGCGATTAGAGGTGACGTCAGTCTTGTATGTGTTTTGTTCCTTACTTTGTTAGATATTATACAATATATATACAATGTAGATATAATTTGTAAATTTTTAAGAGGATATGAACACTGGTAGATTTTTATTGTAGAGATTTTTATTGGCTTATGTTGGGTCCTATAAAAGGCAACTTATGCTCGTTTTCACCAACTCTTTAAGGAACGCCTAAGCCGATAGGTGACAGTTGTTACTTACAAGTTACAACAACTGCCACCTAAGGGCTTAGGTGTCTCTTAAAATGTTGGTGAAAACGAGCATACGTAAGTACGAGTTTCTTACCAGTAAGTAAAATCAAATTAGCAGAAAAGATACGATATCGCCTTGTGAAGTCAACCTCTTCTGAGGATTTCCCTGTGTCGGGACGAAACGTACATTGAAAGTGTTGTGTGTAGTATTGCAGTGGGTAGCCGCGGCATTGCTTACTTGAGAACTTTGCTTTAGTGCTTGAAAACTTTGCTTTCGTGCTTGAATAGGAGATGGTACTTGGCTTGTTCCTGCAAGATGGACCTGATAATATAGTCAGGCGGACGTACAGTTCGTTTCTGGTCACGGATTATAGTAAAACAAATTATTCATTCCTACAAATTATCGGTTCAAAATCGAATTTAAAATAGATTTAAAATAATTATTTAAAACTTTAAAATGTAGGGTTATTTTAACTGTTTTTATTCAACTCCATGTAGGTAGGTCCTTACGTCATTTTTCGTTTAAACCCATGAAATTCGTTTTCTATGCTTTTGGGTGAATTCAATTGCTCAAATCGAAAGAATTTTAACAGAACTGATGATAAGATGTGAATTGTTGTAAATGTGGCTTCTACTTTCTTCTAATATATAAAATTCTCTCGCCGCAATCTCTGTTACCAAACTCCTCAGAAACGGCTCGACCGATTGTTTTGAAATTTTCAGTGTATGATCACTGGGTCTGGGAGCCGTTGTTATCTATTTTTTATATCCCTAATTAAAAAACAACATTTGACGGGTCAGCTAGTATAATTATATAAAAAATTCAAGCTACACGCATAATACCCCGCATTTGCTCGTAAGATCTCACACCCCCGGATTTGTCGCAGGCATTTCGTTTAATGTGTGTTATATTTTCTTCCCGACTCTCCTCGGAGGCTGTTCGCGAAAAACAAGACCATTGCCATTTAATATCATTGCGAGAGGACTCACTATCGCTCGCAAATGAGCGTGTGGGCTACCGAGATCAAGAACTCTTGATACTTTAATCAATAAAGATGACAGTTTGTGAGTAAGTGTTCATGTATCTTTGTAACTCATTTACGCCGCAACTTCTGAACCAACTTGACTGAAATGGAGATAGATTATACCCCGGATTGATGTATTATATATACTACTTTATATCTCAGAAAACTTCATGCTTTCCGCGGAATTTATGAAAAAACGAAATTCAAACGGGCGTGACCGCTCACCGCTAGTAAATTATAATCAAGTCTTCTCATTAATTTCCTAAACAGGTTATTTTTTGCTTTACACAAGGACCTAATACTGGCCACGATAAGAGTCAAATGTTGACACATTGTCAAGTGCGGATTGGAAAGCTTAACACACCTTCGATAAATTTCTCTCGGTGGTAATGTTTACAGAAACTCCCAGGTTGTCTGTTTTCCCCATGATGACTTACCTACGTCATCGTCTATTGTATATACGGTTTTACGCATGTGCACAAAATTAAATTAATTCAGTTATTAGATTCCATCTTTACACAACACTTCAAATCGCTTATTGGTTGCTAACCAGCCTTAACTGAAGCCTCCCAACACTTGTGTGTCTTGTGTCACTTTTTATGATCAGTTTTTCCTACAATTAACTTTCACTTTATTTTTATTTGAGTGTGCCTGTATAACTATATAGTCAAAAGCTTAAAAATACATCAATAGTTTTATTAGAGCCGTATTCCCCAAATTCATTTTGTTTATTATTTACATTTAGTTTCATACACGTCTTAAAGTATCAAGACTTCGCGAGTCTTTCGGGCCACTTTTAATTTTCCCTCCTTAAAAATGGGGGGACCGCGTGTGTGCCACCCCGAGGGGAGGGCAGGGACGGTAATCAAGGCACGCAATCTTCGGCGAACCCTTAAAAACTTTAAAACTCATCGCCGCCTCGCCGCGCCATCCTCGCGTATCCCATCCCATACGTAGGTATAAACAAATCGAATAATTATGTAGATATACGCATCGAAAGATGAAGGTGATAAAAAATTTTGCAAACATAGAGTATACGGTGCTACAACATAGAGTGAAGCATGGGTCCACTTTTTAGATTTAGATATATTACTAATTAGCATAATTCCTTGATCTACAAACAAATTAAAATTGGCAAAGAAGTCATGTGAGAAGTGGAAAAATAAATAATTCTAGCGGACTACTTTTACAACTTTTGAATATTTGACGGTCTCCCCTCGTTTCGTGCATTTAGGTGCTATACAAATGTCCCGGATTCAATTATTATTTATCGATATTGAACTAATTGGAAATGGATTTTGAATTTCTGATCTAGTGCGATACCAAGATGGCTGGATTCTAGTAAGATTTCTTCCTTTTTGTATTAGGTGAAATGCTTTACTAATTTGGCGTTTAACTAACTGAGAAGTAGTGTAGGTATCCTTTTCCGCCCTAGGACTTAGGTGTTGAGAAAAACTCTACTCTATGCTGTTTCAGTTGAACCTTCTTAAGGCTTTGTGGATTACCTAGATATCATAATATGAGATAGAGATAGCAGTCAAGTATTAGTTTCTATTTTAATTAACAAAAATTCACATATAAAATGGCTACGAATTTTACGGAGGGATCTGTAAAAAGTAATAAAATGAAATGTAATTAAAGTTTAATATACCTTAAAAGAGGAAAAACCTATGGACTAAACGAGTTTCTTCGTATTTCGCTTTAATCGTGACAAAACCTCTAGCACGCCAATATTAAGATAGAAAAGCAAACACACTTACGCATGTTTAATGTAAAGGCAATTAAGGTCCAAATCGCGACCGGTTCCTCTTTATGGCGCAATAAAGGGCACGCAACGTTTGCGCGGCCGCGGGCTATATTGTACGGTAATGTGCACGTATTTTTAGCGAAACGGCTATAAATTGTTTAAAGCCGATGCTTTCGGTATTTTGACATCCACCGTAACGAAGGAGGTTGGGATTTCATGTCTGCTTTATATTTTGGAGCGTGGCTATTAAAATCGGCGTTTAACTGATATTTAGCCCCTGTATTAGTAGTAGCCCCTAACTTTTTTTACGACATCACTAGAGTATTGAGCGCGAATAAGGGTTTGAATGGAAGGTCCCGGGTTCGATTTCCGTTGTATAGAAGTCCTTAGCTATTCACCCCTTTCGTTGTAGGTACCAAGTTGGTACGATACATCTTCGACTATAGGTTTTTTTTTTAATTTAGGTAAGTATGATCAGGTGAAATCGCTTTTAGATGGACAACAAAGTACTTTATAAAGATTCAGTTCTTTTTCAGGTACGGAACCCTAAAAAAGCAAAGAAACTCTTTCTACGCGTTCTTGAGATAAAGTGGCCAATAGATGGAAAACTAAATAATAAAAGTTTCTTTTTTTTCAGGAATCTCTTACCGGACTTAAAAAAATAAAAATAAAGTAATTATTTTCTTCAAAAAAGACATGCAGTTGCAAGAATCTTAATAATACTCGTATTTTCCTCACGAAAAAGAATCCGACATCGCGAAGCAAGACGCAAGTTCATTACCCCACATGCATTATTAGACTTGTGTTGTGTGTGTGTGTGTGTGCACAAACAGGGGTTTTAATTTTTGGGGGCACTTTAATGACACTTGGCATCGATTTTAGCGTTTTCGGGGGTTACTCTTTTGTTTTGCCGCTATCGATTCGGTTTTTTATTCGGATAGTCGTTTGCATACGTGCCGTGTGTAGGGGATCTTGGGAATTTAATGGTATTGATTTTTTGGAACTGTTGTTTTGTTGGAATGTGTATCTCTCCGACAGAAATAATATTAATAAAAAATATTAAGAAAAAAATGTTGTTTTAGGTGTAATGTCTAAGGCTAAGTCCGCACAGAGATATTTTACCGCGAGGTTTATATCCTCGCGTATTAAATTCAGCGATTGGAAGTACACCTAGTACGCGAGTTTTTTATCGCCAGTGCGGCTACGTCCATACTCCATATTATGATTCAATGTGTTACAGAATTGCGAAAAAAAACCTCGCGGTAAAATATCTCTTTAGAAAAATATCATTTTTTGTCATGTATTCACAGACATTATTGATATTTTACGCATTATTTTAAAGAATAGTTTAGGTACCTATAAATATGTACTTTTACCAAAGGACAGGAGTTACCTATTGTATAAACACCGCACAGACGCTTGCGCTGGTTGTCTCTGGATTAACTAAAATAAAAGATATCTGGGTACTTAACAGGAATATTAGGATGATAAATGCAAGTTACAGATTTTTCGTCGTGGTAAATTAAATCCTTTAGAGGCGTCACCAAAAGATACTCTATATTCAGATACTTTATACTAAACACTCTGAAATGGGCCAGTCATAGCATGGCCTAATAAACTGGCTCAGATTAGGTCTGGTGGGTGCAACCGTCAAGTGATATGCTTGCCTTATGCCAATGTGTCCTATAGTACATTGCATTGCAAGTAATACGACGCATTGCAATATGCTAGTCATCATAAGTCAACAGTTCTTAAGTTTCCACCTCCTCTTTAAGCCGCAACACATTAATTATTCTTCGTCAATTACTACTGTTTTAAGATCTGCGGTGGAATGTTTGAAGACGAACTCTGCAAGAAAAAGTAGCCTAATATCTGATTAATTAGTCGGAACCTTGTTGTAAGTTAGGACGTCATGATAAATACACACTGTGGGATGTCAGATTCCTTGTCGGATGCGGTTCTTTATATGGCATCGTCACTTACCGTTAAATATAGTAACCAAGCAATAACTTTTTTTCTCCATGAATAAATAAGAAAACTACAACCGAATATTTAAGCAGATATTAGAAACTTTACAAGGAAAATCAGCGAATTTATCAAGACAGATAGGCCAACGAAGCGTTACAGTCCCGAAAACCCGTTCGAAAACATAATTAATACAAATTAGAGAACCGAAGATGAAGACGCGGCCATAGCGCCCGCCGCCCCCTAAAAATTTAATTCATCACGCGGCCTGAGACATATCCCCTTGCCGTCCCTTCCCCTTTCTTCTCCCATTCTTTGTTTTCTTACAAGCTTTTTCAGGGCACGACAGGGATGTACAACTTGTATCCTCACTTCGCAGACAAGCGATTTTCCACCGTAGCATTTTGGACTAAGATAGATTTTTGAACAGCATTCGGTTGGAGTTAAGTCGTTGTTGGTAACGCGATACGCAGGCTGTTTCATTCGTCCGCACTGAAAGCCTTAAACAAATAAACGTGAAACGTTTCAAGATAAGATTTCGCTACGAAGCTATCATTAGAGATTGTCTAGGATTCGGTTCCGGTTGATGCCTCTACAATCTACACGTCTGTGAAGTTATACTTTAGTAGCAGTAAATTTGAATCAGCTTAAATGTAGCTAAGATTTTAGTTTAGTCTCGGCAACTAATATCAATGAAGGTATATGCTGGCCTATTATGTATTAAAGACTGATAATAATTCATTTCACACTTTTTATAAACATACTTTAAATAATGGTGGTTCATGATTCATTATAAGTTAGTCACGCTATCATCATTTCATCACGCTATTTGTCTTCAGTGATAAACTACAAAGAATTTCTCTACGTTACTTAGAGTTCGTTCGGTCGTTCGTTTATATGCCGACGGACGTCCGTCGTCCACTGCGTGACAAAGGCCTCCCGCAATGTGGAAGCACAATCCTGCGCCACTTATATCCAGCGCCTTCCCGCGGCTCTTTTAATGTGGACATTACGTAGAGTAAAAGGTAGTATTTTACTTACTTCTTACTTATTTTATTGTCTGTCTGAAACGCTACTAGTATTTATAATTTTGAAACTCTGATACGTGGCGCTTTTCGAATTTGATCTTCGGGATACTTAGTAAGTTGAAATCGTAATCATTCTGCTATTAAAACAGGTAAACAACCACGGTTTATAAGGTTCGCAACTAGCTTTTAGGTTTTACACAGATCCTGTAGGAATTATTGATTTTACCGAATTAAAAAGTAGCATATCACTCTCCTGCTTTCAACTTTGTCTGTAATGTGTCAAATAATCATGTCGATTGGCTCTTTAATGCGTGAAGGACAAACAAACAAACAAACAGACTCGCATTTTAATTTATATATTAGTATGGACTTTTCGTAAATCAAAGATTAGATACTATTTTCTGCACGGAATTTCGGAAAAAGAAAATCACTGAGAATTCTGAGACGTTGCAACTTATTAATAGTCGTACAAAAAACGAGGTCGAGAGTCGGCCGCCGCTTTTATTATCAAAAGTTTAAGGCGCTTCCCGCCACTGCAAGTTGACCTCTAAAACACTTTTTTACGCACAATAAACTTGAGAAGTCCTAGGATTAAGCCACGTGTTTAAAGTGAAAAAGTTTTTCTCTACCAATCTTTGTTTATCTTAAAAAGTTACGCTAGCCTCGTTTAAAAATATTAAATTTGTAATGGAGTAGGAACCTACTATAATATTTCAATTAAGAAAATGTGTACGATATTAAGTTTTTCATAATTATTTGACTTGGTAGATTTAGTACACTTAACAGTAAGTTATTAACTTTTTTATAGTTTACGCGAGTAAACTGAACTGGAATAAACCGACTAACTGAATAAGCACTATTTTAACCCGTGACTATCTAACTAACCGAAAGCTGAAAGCACTAGATAGGATATGCTATTTATTTTTTTATTTGAAAAGAAGGCGTTGTTTCAGGTTGACGACTATGATTAGGAAAAAATTAAGTACCTACTTACATTAAAAAAAAATAAGGTTCACAGATCTAGCACTGAAAATGCTACAAATGTAACTACTAAAATTTGAATAATTTTTAAAAGCTTATGCTCGTCAACCGCATAGGAAAAAATGATGATTTTTGTGTACGATGATGTTATAAATGATCATCTAAAGAAGATGCATTCATCAAATATTGTGAGTAAAGTCTTCCAGTCTGACTTGAAACAGGATCTACCTAGCTAAATATAGGTCTGGTAATTACTAATTAATATCGAAAATTGTCCGGAAAATTTCTACACAGCTGTCTTTAGCAACGTTATCGGCGTAAACCGCCTTCAATTAACCAGTAAATAGGTGTAAATAGGTCCTATGTACTCACTAACTCTTCACATAATGAGTTAATAACAACACACACATGCGCGTCGCAAACGGAAAATCTTTAACACACATAAACCAAACACACACAAATAAAGATCCGAGCGTACATAAAACGCGTCTTTCTTCTTGTATTCTTAATTAGCGTGTTGGATCGCGCCGTCTCTCTCGCTCTCGGGGTGTTAATTACAAGGCGTCCCTGTCGCGCTTTCTTAATACATTCTTCCTCTTCGCGGTGTTTCTTTACGTTTTTATTTGTGTGCGTGTCTGTGTGCGGTGGTGTTTAATTTACATGTACTTGTATGTCTGTACAGGCGCAGGGGATACTGAACCCGTAGACAAAGTGGCATTCTATTAGCGATGTTGCGAATAGAAAAGTTCAAAATGTATGGGATTGACATTAGCTAACGCTTTGACATAAGCTAACGTCAATCTCGTACATTTTTGACATTCTACATCGCTGAATATACCTAGCGATATCGCTGAACATAGCGAGGTTCGAGTTCGATGGATTTTCTGTATAAAAATAACTACAAACAAACAGTTGTAATCTGATGAAAACTGAAACATGTAATATTGAAAAAACTAATAACGATTAAATAAAAATCGTACCTAATCGTAATATTAGTGTACCTAGTATACAATATGTATCCTACAAGTATTACTCCCTAATTTCAGTTGGAAGCTTCATTAAGAAAACTGAAAGTTCAAGTAAATTTTCTTTTGATACAATTAATATGGAATTCCGATTTGAACCATTTATCCTTAGAGGACTGACTAATATTTAATTATTTTTAATATTATAAAAACCAACGGTATAAATAAAGTCCTGTCGATTGTTTTTCCAGGTTAAAAAAACGAGAAGCTATACTCTTCTGGTACGTTAGTAAGTAATATTTAATATACAAATATCTCTGTGATGACTGAACCGATTTGGCTGGATATCTTATATGCTGAATTGAATAACACATAGGTTTTTTATCCCGGAAAAATTTACGAATCTCACGGCATTAATATAAACTCACGGATAAAAACCCGAATTTCACGTGGGCTGAGCCTCGGGCAGCAACCATTAGTGCTATTACATCATTAAATATCAAACCAACGAACAAACACACTCCCAATCAGCGTGACGTCACAATTTCGTTCCAGTTTCCCCTTGGCCTGTACCAGGGTATTTTATACGAAAGTGGGTATACGCGAAAGGGTGTCGAGCGGGCGGCGCGCGGGGGAGGCGGCACGTACACATAAACACTTATAAAAGTTTTTTGACAACAACCACCCGCGCCGCGCCTCCCCGCGCCTCGAATTCGCTAATTTATGTGCTTTTTTAATCAATACCCGCCCGTGCAGTGTTATAGATTCATCGGCGCCTCGTGAGTTCTGTACGGTTGATAGAGTTCCTACTATTCGCTACTTATCTTCAATTCTTTCTTCAGGAATAATTGTTTGGATTTTTTTAGTATAGCAAGCAAGCTGGTTATTTGGTACTTTAAATTATGATTACCTATGCTGACATAAAAGACATAGTTTTTCAGAATTTATTTGTTTCACCGCCCCTCAAAATTTAAATTAATCCAATAAAAGTTTTCTTGGAACTTTTTTATTTTAGTTGTTACGATTTAGTGGAACTCTTTTTAGTTTAATTATAACAGCACCATCTCTTGACGCAACATTTTATTAGTATTTTACAAGTAATAGTTGTTGCAGTAAAAGTTTGTAAGGCAAAAATTAACATTCAAGTAAGTACCGCATTGTAGATGGCGCTATAAAATTACTAAAGCAATTGACATGACACTGACACCCGGCCTGGCTGTATTGTGACATGCGACATGTTTGGAACAATGCAATATAAATTCCGCTTTGAAAAACCTTAGTCCCAAGAAAGTCATCAAAAACCGTATAAAATGTCTGTGACATATCAATCATCATCAATCATCAATCAATACATATAATAAATCTGTAGAGGTCGAATTTCTGTACAAATAAAAGAAATGCTAAAAACGGAGTCAGGGGGATGTAAGAAGTGAAATAGAACTAATTTAATTTTTTTTCAAATTTTTTGTTTCTCTGTTTGTCTGTTTGTCTGTTTGTCTGTTTGTCTGTTTGTCTGTCTGTTTGTACGGGCTAATCTTTGGAACGGCTGGACCGATTCCAATGAAATTTTGTGTGGTGGTAGCTTATGTCCCTGGTCAACATATAGGATACTTTTCATCCCGGCAAAATAAAGAGTTTCCGTGGGATAGTTAAAAAACTGCAATTAATTTAACAGCTTTGTAAACAACAACCAATGAACTTAATTTAGTAAAATTTGTTATGCTGATACCTTATGTTGCCTCTTTAACAAAATATATATATACTTATTAATCCAATCGAGTTCCCGCGGAAAAGAAAACATTACAAAAACAGTTAGCAGGCGTCTTTCAAGTAACGGATTTAAATGAAATTTTATGATCCTACTTTATATATATGCCCGGTCAACATTGAAGATACTTTTCATCCTGAAAAATTTGAGAGCACCCGTGGGATGTTTAAAAAAACCTATAGCTACTTATCTACGTAGCACAATCAAAACGGGGTCGAAATATCGACAGTTTAAATCGTCCTTTTGATCGTGCAACTAGGTATAACTATACAAGAAAACCCGTACGTAGCAGGAACGGGTTGCTACGTAGACAGCAGCGCATCAGAATGCTTAATTACAATATCTGGGTGTTGGTATCATCTCAGAATAAGATAAATTTGGTTAGTATAGATATTACAATCCACGATGACACGCCCCACTCTGTCTTACTCCATGCGAATTAAGTAACATAAGCGATTTCGACAGAGTGTATAAGTAGAGGAAGACCAAAGAAGATATAGGTAAATTGTGTGAAAGAAGATAGCACGTTGACAGGAGAGATTGGAAGAAGACTGCTTTACGGGTCCATCGAACCCAGGGACCACTCATTTATCTTGGGAAAAATTAAGAAATTCCACGGGAAACATTTTTGTAAAAAAAAAACGAACTGCACGCGGGCGGAGCCGCGGGCAACAGCTAGTTTATAATAAATAAATTACGCGTAACCGCTTGCAGCCTACGGAACCGTAACGAGATAACTTACCAATGATATATTAACGTCAATCTCGGTTTTGAAAAATAAAGTTACCGAACAATTTCACGTTTCGTCACCCCTTAAACGTGTGAGGAACATCTTACAAACGTTAATTTGCGTATTTCGTGAAGGAAAAGCTGTCTTAACATCCATGATATAAAGCTTTTTTAAGTTCATTTACAATTTTGTTCTCAATCTGTGAAATGATTCTTATATGCCTGTAGGTTAAACAAAAATAGATTTTACACGTATTGAAATTAACAACAGAAAACACGCACTTGTATTTTTACAAAGCATTCCCATATCGCATTTATGGCATGCAAAAATCTACCTTATGAGAAACAGCTCCATACATTTTTCTTAAGATTTCTTGCACTTATCAGAAAATTAAAAGAAAACTATAAGTTCAGGAACAAGTGCGCGCTGACTGCTAAGTTTAATAATTAAGGATATATTAAATCATACAAAAATCCTTTTGTTTGAATATTATGGTTGATCAAAAGTGCACGATGAATTTGGTAAGGTTGGTAAGGATGACTGTGGTGGATGACGTGCGGATTCACGTGTGACGTTCGTACTGTGACGGGTGACGTCACAGTGTTTTTTTGGTGACGTGTAATGAATCTGGTGAGGGGAAGAACAAAGTCGCACTGAACTCAACAAAAATATTTCCTAATCCGCCGGAGCTGCCATTGCTATTTCCTGTTTCCAATACAAAAGTCCAAGCTTACGAAAGTCGTGGCTGCTTCAAAAAAATTTAGTTTTCCACTTGTTGTTGTTTTTTGTTGTAACATTAATATATTCAAAAACGCTCAGAAACGGATTGATAACTTATACGTATATTTTTAATAGTTAAATAAAACGTCGTTTTTCTGTCATATTCTTTCGCAACGCTGCAGGTCCCATTAATGTATTCGTAAGAGTAAGAAAGGCAAAAATAAAATCGGAATATCTCTTCACACTGGAAAACTCCGGATTGGCAGGCTTCATACCCTTTTCGTTGTTGGTAGTGGCACTTAAATTGCTCTAAAGCATGAAAATATTCTCCCGATGTTTCCTTCCAAATATTTAGTATCCAAAAACGCACATAACTTCGAAAAGTCAGAGGTTCGTGCTAGGCATTCCAACAATCACCTTAATGAGGGGTAGAGGTCTAAACCAATAAGCTACCAATTTTCTTCACATACTCGTACGAATATAATTTAGTAACTACCAATTATATTTCTATTAACTCGTTCTATAGAAGCCTAGAACAGCCTTGTCTTCGCCGTCGAACAATATGAAGTATCGCGCGCTAGATCGGAGCTCATATAATTTATTGGCTATTATCGGCTGGTGATAAGAACCGGATGTGCGCAACAATATAATCAACCCGCCCGCTGATACGGTAATAAATTACCTGCACCATAATAGGCGATTATGGGACACCCTCATAGACACGTTTGGAGTATAAAAGCGGTGATAGAGACACCTTGTTTTATGTAGGACCTAAGACCAGTGGGTTTATTCTGAGTCGTTAACTTACAAAACGGAAACAAATATGCTTTTTAGGGTTCCATACCAATTTGGTAAAAATGGAACCCTTATGGTGAGACTTTCTCCGTCCGTCCGTCCGTCCGTCCGTCCGTCCGTCCGTCTGTCACACTCGATTATTTCAGTAACTATCAAAGCTATCGACTTGATATTTGGAATAGTTTTAGATAATAGTGACCCAACGCCATTGCACTCATAAAATTTTGAAAATTGTTTTTCTTTTTATTTAAAAAGGGGGGAAAACCGGGACTTCGAATTTTCAAAATGAGATAACAATATTGAGTGGGGTATCATATGAAAGGGCGTTACTTGTGTATTCTAAAACCGATTTTTATTTATTTTTATGCCCGATAGTTTTTGATTTATTGAGCAAACTGTCGAAAAAAATACCGTTCCCCCCCCTTATCTCCGAAGTTTATCGATCGAAGAATCTGAAATAATTATGATCAATAGACATTAATGTATATTTTACAGGAAAAATAAAATCAACTCCCTAACTTTTATACTTTTTTTGATAATAACAATAAACCACCAAAAACAAAGTTAGGTTTGCGGTTCGCTAACAAAAGTACCTACATGTAAATTATACTGGTAAATTCATGAACCAAAGTGATTCTCTTAATGTTTAACTTCTTATATGGTATGGAACCCTCGGTGCGCGAGTCCGACTCGCACTTGGCCGGTTTTTTTGTATTCTTTTTGCACAAGCTACTAACTACCGTTGTATGTTAACATGAAACTATACTACCCTAGGTTGGTTACGTGTACAAAAAGAATGAAAAAAAAATATCTGTATTTTTGTTTTAATTTCACATCCATTCCATTCCAAGCAAAATCTTATGATTAATGTTCAAACCTTTAGTAATACCTAGATGTGTGTGATGGAATTCTGAACTTAAAACCATTTAACTTACTTACTTTAAATAACACTACAATTATTCCAAGCAACAAATCAACCACTTTTGTATTCAGAATGATGTGTGTATGATAAAGTAAAGCCTTTATAATATAAGCATGAAATCATTCTATACCATAATCTGTAGTAATCTAATAGGAATGATATCTCGTACGCACACGAGAAAACGACTTCCTGATTTAGAGCCTGCCGCCTTTATTCTATTTTAGGAGCAAAATTAATTATTTATAGAATGCCTCGTACACTTTCTCTATATGGCAGTATGTGGCACTGTTATTAATTTGCATGGACACATTTCCTACTATCTATCTCGGAATACTTGATTTATATTATACACACAGGTATTCTAATTCCTAGATTCTAATTTGTTGCGCGAAGATAAAATACGAACGGGATGTATTAATGCTTTAACCTTTTAGATACCGTTTTTAGGGTTCCGTAGCCAAATGGCAAATAACAGAACCCTTATAAATCTGCATGTCTGTCTGTCTGTCCGTCTGTATGTCACAGCCACTTTTTTATGATATTTCATAATTTTAATAATATAACAATGTATTTTAAAGTTAGAAAGATTAGTTACTGACAAAAGATATTATAAATCTATATGTATTTTTTAGGTTGTTTTAATTTGATGGTTGGATTTTTCTTCAACAGTGTAACAATAGTACCTATACTATACGTAGTATTATGTTCAAAACACTTGCAGAGTATTTTTCAAAAAGCAAGTGCAAACTTCTTTTGGCGAGTAAGGCATTTTTTTAGACGGAAAAGACAATTAAACTCCCTAGACCATTACCGTTACCAACACCTCTGCTTGTGGAATGCCATTGTTTTTTTTCTTAATACGTAAATGGTGATTTTTGCATAATATAAAATAATATAAATATAAAATTTCCACCTTAAAAATCTTTCTAGAATCTTTCTAGAATTTTCCGGAGGATTCAGGTGTCGGTAACTTTGGTAATCGGTAACATTTTAGTACAAACAAAGTAAAGGATTAAAAATTTTACAAAGTAGGTCCGTGTAAGTTAATACCGTAGTATTAAAGTTAATACACTTATTAATGTGCTTACCAGCCTGATTGGCAATTATAGCGTTCATGTTATAATAGCCCACAGGCCCTCGCACGTAGGTGGCCTGTACGGTGCACCTCTTGTACTGCGATAACACTATTCCTTACAAGATTTTATTTATTTTCACATAATATTGTGTTTACATGTCACGCGGTGTCAAGTATCCGCCCGCAAACATTCAAGTTTCATTTAGTTTTTCGCAAATAGTAAGCTTAACGTCGTAGGCTTATGGCAATGACTTTTTGCGAGTAAGAAACCTTTTATGTGTGACCTATATGTATCTACATGTTGTTGATAAAATCTCAAAAATTCCCATGTAGAGATATGTCTTTCTATTTTTGTCGCTCTCTTTTATCTGTCTATCAATATGGATCAGAAAGAGAACGACAAAAGCTGAACGAAGAGAGAAGAAGAAAGAAAAGAGCGACAAAAATAACGAGTCATAATACTCGTATTATATCTACGCGCGCGTTCTAGCCCTGCAGGTCTGGTCTGGTGGAAGTGTTCGGTCGTGGCTACTTATCAGCCTACCAGCAAGAAGACGATTCATAGGAACCATTAGGGGTGAGCTTACTAAACCCTTTCAAGTCATCAGTACTAAGTATAAAATCTTCGGCTGAATCAACTCATACCATCAGGTGATATCACAGTCAAATACTAACTTGTATGGTGTAAAAAAATAGATAAAAATTATTAATATTTCATGTAAAGGTATAATGAAAAATCCCCACAAAAACTGTAACCATGTTGTTTACCAGATATGTAGGTCATTCTAAAGGAAATCCGTAATACGCGAAAGTTTAACAAAAATTTCGACGTATTATTGTAATTTGTGTAGTTAGAATTAATTATTTGGCCCTGTATAAGCAATTAAGATCGCTTGACAAGCGGCAGTGCCACCGGCCCGCCCTAATGTCGAGGCAGCACGCACTCGCGCTGGATTCGCGACTAACTACTGTTTGAGTGGAACTTATTAGATTAGACGGTTCATTTACATTGTATTGGAGTAATGAAATTAACGCTTTAAAGCTTTCATTGAATTAACGCGTTTGACTGCGATAACATGAAGGTAAGTGTTACGTATTTTATATTGACAAGGATCAATGCTACGTTAGATGTTATCAAGAAAGATTCACTCGCACCTTATAAACCTATAACGTAATCTATAGGCTAAGTAATGTTTAAATAGAGTTTATTAGATCAGCCAGTTCAAAGTTTTTATTGAAACTTACACGTGATGATGATAAACAAGATGGACGATTTAAAATGACATTTTATACAGAGATTGAACAATGGGATAAAACAATAACCGTATAAAGTTATAGAACATTTGAAAATAAATTTTTTTTTAAAGATATCATTGTTTTTCCCAATAGGAGTACCTACCTTCGCATCTAAACCTAATCCAACTAGGAATGTGGAAGCTTAATCGCATTACGTCATGCACTTTACAGTAATAGAGCACTGCTGGGCCATTGATAATAAAATAATAAGCAATTTAACCGTGTATCTACTTAAGCAGCTATTCGCTTAATATGGCATTAACTAAACCCAGCACGACTCCCAGCATCGAGGGATAATGGAATTTATATATCAAATCACGATTTTGGCGCGGCTTATGGTTCATACGCTCAGTATACTCGCATTAGCGTGATCTAGAACAACAGGTTGATTAACCAGTCCGCTATTCGGCTGCGCGCGCGCCGACGTGACTGGTCGGGATTTTCATTAAAATGCCTCCCGCTTCCGATGGCCGGCCGGGTTATTAAATGCATGCGGCGAATGTGGGAGCACGAGTTATTATCTAATGCATCTATATCGTCGTGCTCTTAAGAAAATAGAGGAAGCATTCGTTGGTACGAAAAAATGAAGATATTTTAAAATGTCTTATTTTATGTGTTTTTTCAATCCAGACTACGCACCCCACTCTGTCAAACTCCATACGAATCGAATGAAACACGAGCAATTTTGACAGGGTAGGGTGCATCTTCGTGGATTGAAATATCTATACCTACGTGTGTAATGTATAGGTATCTAATTACTTTGCATACGTACGTTTAACAATATTGTACACATTTTTTTGGGGTCTTCAATAGAATGCCTCCCGCTTCCGATGGCCGGCCGGGTTATTAAATGCATGCGGCGAATGTGGGAGCAAGAGTTATTATCTAATGCATCTATATCGTCGTGCTCTTAGGAAAATAGAGGAAGCATTTGTAAGTACGAGAAAATGAACATATTTACTTTAAATGTCTTCTTATACTTGTGTATAAGTAGGTACCCAATTACTTCGCATACGTATGTTTGACGATATTATCCGCAACTTTTCGGGGTTTTCTATACAATGCCTCCGGCTTCCAATGGCTGGCCGGGTTATTAAATGCATGTCGAATTATTATCGAATGTATCTATATCGTCATACTCTCAGGAAAACAGAGGAAGCATTCGTTGGTACGAGAAAATGAAACTTTAGTAATACTCGTTTAAGAAGATTTCACAGGGACCTAACGTTTCGTATTTCCACTCGTTCCTATTGCTGACCCGCACCTTGTGACCGGGACTGTTGAAGAAATGACATGCTTTACACAATAGTATCGAAATGCACTTTTCATAAGCAATGAAGAAATTCTAACCTCTAACAATTTACATGCACCGTATCAAAGAGTTGCGATTAACTGTAAACCAGGCACATACAATGCTCTATTCAGCGCAACACGCATACAAGCCGCGAGGCTGAGCTGCGCGAGATACGCGATCACGTGACCCACATCTGCGCGAGATGAATCACGCCGTTTCCGCGCTCTAATGAAATCCTTTCACGAGCGCCGCGCACCGCGAGCGCATTGTTATCTACGTACTGCTGTTATCGGTGAACCAGAGGTACACCGGGGTGTCATGGTACGCGAATGACTCTTAGATAAAACCGGCCAAGTGCGAGCTGGACTCGCGCATTGAGGATTCCGTACTGCTATAGAAAAGTAAAACCATAACAATAACTTTTCTTATCGAACCGCAAACTTAACTTTTCAAGTGATACCCTTCCTGGTATCCTGGTGGCTGGTGGCCTGGTTGGTGCCCCACTACCAATAAATACTTATTTATCTCATTTTGAAATTTAAAAGAACACGCTCCGATTTTCCTCTCTTTTTAACCGACTTCAAAAAAAGGAGGAGGTTCTCAATTCGACGCGTATATTTTTTTTAACTTTTTTAAATATAAAAGATTTGAAATTTTTCATGATTTATCATGTTATGACAGACAGACGAACAACAAAGTTATACTTTAAGGATTGCCATTTTTGAGATACGTAACCCTAAAAAAGACGTGGCACTCTGGGAATGCCAACAGAAGTGAAATCTTTAGAAAATTATAATAATAAAAATAAAATCGGCAAAGTGCGAGTTGGACCGAGGATTCCGTACTATAAGAGAAAAAGTAAAACCATGGTTTTACTTTGCATACGTACGTTGCGGCTCGGTAAAAAAAGTGATTCTTATGCATAAGAATCACTTTTTTTACCGATCCGCAATCTTAACTTTGGTTTTTGAGGTTAATTGCTAAAACCAAAAAAAGTATAACAGATACAGAGATAATTAATTACCCGTAAATTATTTCTCATATTTATTTCAGAATTTTCGATTGGTAAACTTCGGTAAGGTCAAAACAGGATAAAGAATCAAAAAATTAAAGATGACAAGTAGAAAAATTAAAGACCCTAACCTGGCCTGAAAGTGGCAAATGTTACGGGCAGCCAGAGGTGAGCCCAACGGGCGTTGCGCAAGGGAGCCTCCGGTGCGTTCGTATGAGATCCCGGAGGTTTCCAACATGAGCGCTGAGGATGTCCGAGGTGGTTTTAGTGGGTAAAAATCCCGCATAATCCAATTGAATATCTCAGTGGAGATTTCCTCCCCGTATTAATATAAACAAAAGGTGCTAAGGATACAATTATGAATCTTGGTGAACCCCAGTCCTTGCACAGGTTGCACCTACCACTACCAGCTCAGAACAGCACACGGATGATATAATATTGCTGGAGCACGGATATTGCTAGATAATGCTATGTTCCACTTATTTTATACGCCAATACGCGTGCTAATGATAAAGCCGTAAACTTGACGGCATACCATATAGACACTAAATGAAACCGCTACAGACCGCTGTTACAATTGTTACCAATATAAGCTTGAATTTACGCCCCAGCAAGCCGAACTCCATATAAAATAACATAAAAATATTGCTTTATATTCGGTTTTTAAGCTAATAAAACGTTGACGCTTTTGGCAAAAAAAAGATTTTATTTTCATATTTGTAGTAAAATCTTTCTTTGAACCTAAGATTTTACGATTTTTTAAGATTTTTTGAGGAAATTAATCCAAGTATTTACTTTGACGTGTGGTGAGATACTAATTTACTACAATATTTGTACTAGTAGTAAATTCACTGACAAAATATTTCCTAAAATGTCATCGCTGAATTCTGAATCTTATGATAAAAGAGAGTTTTACATTTTACACTCTGACTCTACAAGTTACAAGTACAAGTACTCAACTGCTATCTCTCCTGATGGTAAGTGATGATGTAGCCTAAGATGTTATGGTAATAACTTAGAAAATGTTAGTATTTAGTCACTCCTAACGGTTTCTACATTTATACTATATTACTAAAAATAAACACTAATATTTGCATGCCTATAAATAGGCAAAGCACTGAGACCAAACATGAATGTAATAACCCTGTACATGTTTTAAGCAAATAAATGATTATTATTATAATTGGCTAGTCTTAGCTGATAAGCTTGATAAGTCTTGGTAACATCAGATATGGATGAATGAATTGACCACGAAAATGAGTCTATCGGGAAATATAATGCGTCTATCGGATAAGTTGTCTATGGGTGAAGCAGTAATCACCGCAGCGTGGGCGGACTGATTGTTTTATGAATTTGTTCGGGACAGTGAAATTATTGTAATTTCTGAATTGTAATTATTGGGATATCAATTTGTAGTTTACACAATGATCTCGTGAAGTCGTCTGGCTTACACACTTTTAAGGCTAAAATAATCAAACCACATTTCCATTTGTTTCAACTTTCATGAAAGGTTTCGGCTAATTTATTATTATTGCATAGACATAAAACACCAAATTAAACATCCATGCTGCTAATATGCTAGTAATACATAGATTACTTAACAGTTCGTAAAATGTCACAGGATGACCTACACCATCTCAGCTATAGTTCAACAATGCTCTTTTGCTCCATAAAGCAGTTCCTTGTAACAGTATTTCCACAAAAGCTATAATCGTCTCAGCGAGGCAGCACTTTCGCTATTGGCGATCACGAGCTCCTTGTCCGCTTATTAACGCTACAGGGGCGATATATCACGCGCCCTCATACGCCGCGTCATACGCCACTGGCCACAGACCTATGACAAACAGAAATGACTTTGCGGACAAAAGCTAAATAGTCTCAGCGAGGCAGCACTTTCGCTATTAGCGATCACGTGCTCCTTGTCCGCTTTTTAACGCTACAGGGGCGATATATCACACGCCCTCATACGTCGCGTCATACGCCACTGGCGACAGACCTATGACAAACAGAAATGACTTTGCGGACAAAAGCTAAATCGTCTCAGCGAGGCAGCACTTTCGCTATTAGCGATCACGAGCTCCTTGTCCGCTTTTTAACGCTACAGGGGCGATATATCTCACGCCCTCATACGTCGCGTCATACGCCACTGGCCACAGACCTATGACAAACAGAAATGACTTTGCGGACAAAAGCTAAATCGTCTCAGCGAGGCAGCACTTTCGCTATTGGCGATCACGAGCTCCTTGTCCGCTTTTTAACGCTACAGGGGCGATATATCACGCGCCCTCATACGCCGCGTCATACGCCACTGGCCACAGACCTATGACAAACAGAAATGACTTTGCGGACAAAAGCTAAATCGTCTCAGCGAGGCAGCACTTTCGCTATTAGCGATCACGAGCTCCTTGTCCGCTTATTAACGCTACAGAGGCGATATATGACACGCCCTCATACGCCGCGTCATACGTCGCCACTGGCCACAGACCTATGACAAACAGAAATGACTTTGCGGACAAAAGCTAAATCGTCTCAGCGAGGCAGCACTTTCGCTATTGGCAATCACGAGCTCCTTGTCCGCTTATTAACGCTACAGGGGCGATATATCACACGCCCTCATACGTCGCGTCATACGCCACTGGCCACAGACCTATGACAAACAGAACTGACTTTGCGGACAAAAGCTAAATCGTCTCAGCGAGGCAGCACTTTCGCGCGCGCGATCATAAGTTCATCTGCGTCATACTTCACTCTCAATGAACCCTTCAATACAACCCATTTATTCTATTTGACCTTGGTTAAAAATACGCTTTTGTATCATCCAATGAAGCAATAATTTATAACCAAACATATTTTGTGCCAAATCTCTGAACTAAACTCATTTGATGCGTCTAAAAATAGTGCTATACTTTTCAAAATGCTCCTCGTGGAAAAGGATAACTTCGCATCAAATCTGTTTAGTTAAAAAATATCCTATACCTTTAAACGAGCAATTCTTGTATATATGTATATTTCTATATAATCTGGATCTCGGAAACGGCTGCACCGATTTTCATGAAATTTAGTATACAAGGGGTTTTGGGGGCGATAAATCGATCTAGCTAGGATTCATTTTTTTTAAATGTCGTATTTACCAATAAAAAAAATGTTACTCTATTCCTGACATCTATTGGCAAAAAGTTAAACTATTCTATCTATCTATCTATCTATCTATACCTTTAAACGAGCAATTCTTGTATATATGTATATTTCTATATAATCTGGATCTCGGAAACGGCTGCACCGATTTTCATGAAATTTAGTATACAAGGGGTTTTGGGGGCGATAAATCGATCTAGCTAGGATTCATTTTTTTTAAATGTCGTATTTACCAATAAAAAAAATGTTACTCTATTCCTGAAATCTATTGGCAAAAAGTTAAACTATTACAGTAATTTTCTGCTGCCATCTATTGGTGAGTGGCTGTGATATTACCAAGCAAAGCTTGATCAACCAAGTATAATCATTTACTTCATATTTTTTCCCGATGGCTTGAAATCTGGGAAACTACATGACATCTATTAGCGAATAGTGAAACGAATTTTAATGACCGCGGCTGGCATTTGTTTTAACGAGAATAATATTATAATGCTAAAGGTAAAATATGACTTCTCCCGACATCTATTGGCGAGAAGTTATATTATTTTTTTTATGGAGTCAACGAACTGGGCGCGAAAATTCAAATTTTATTTAGTTTTCTGGTTTAGTGGGCTTATACATCCTAAGTTTATATAGTTTATACACAACATTTATGCATCTCATATTTGTAATCAAAACTCTGCTCAACAATACTCATTTACCTCATATTGTTTCTCGATATATTGAAAACTAGGAAACAACGTGACATCTATTGGCCAATAGCAATACTATTATAATGGCACAGGCATCCAACTGTTTTAACGACACAATAAATATGACTCTTTCTGCTGACATCTATTGACGAGAAGTACTTAATACTAATTTTTTTATGGAGTCAACGAATTGGGCGCGAAAATTCAAATTTTATTTAGTTTTTGCTAATAGTGGGCATAGCTGGGCATTAACTCGTTAATCCGTTAATCGTTAATTTACGAAGTTAACATTTTGATTAACGGTTTAACTTTTAACTAACTTCAACAGGTTTTATTAATTCAGTAACGCAACGATATAAAAAGGCAATTTTACATAGGTAGGTATATTAACGGATTAACGATTAACGTTAACTTGCGTTAATTCTTCCGCAAAGTAACGCTTTAACGTTTAACGAAGCTTACTTATTTTGTAACGGATTAACGATTAACGAAGTTAAGTATTTGATTAACGGTGCCCAGCTATGATAGTGGGCTAATAATTATACATCGTAAGTTTATGGCAATGAGTTTTGCGGGCACAACATTAAAAGGGGCAAGGTGGTATTCTCTCGTTCAAAGCTAGCTCCATTCGAAATAATGGGCCTTTGAAATTGGTTTTTAATCGTAGTTTCCCAATATCAAAATTATCGTGCCATCCACAGAGCAAGATAATCCATGGCACAATTGGCAGGGCACTCAGCTGTGATAGCTAGGGGGTACGGGTTCAATTCCCGTTGGCAGCGATAATTTTAAACACTCGAAATAAAATAACTTACGTAATTGGTTGATGTAATGTAAAAAACCGGCCAAGTGCGAGTCGGACTCGCGCACCGAGGGTTCCATACCATAAAAGAAGTAAAACATTGAAAGAATCACTTTTATTCATGAATTTACGAGTAAAATTTACATGTAAAACTTTTGTTGGCAAACCGCAAACGTAACTTTGTTTTTGGCGGATTATTGTTATTATCAAAAAAAGTATATTAGTCAGTGAGTTGATTTTATTTTTCCTGTAAAATATACATTAACTTCTTTTGATCATAATTATTTCAGATTTTTCGATTGGTAAATTTCGGAGATAAGGGGGGGGGGGAACGGTATTTTTTTCAACAGTTTGCTCAATAAATCAAAAACTATCGGATATAAAAATAAATAAAAATCGGCTTAAGACTACACAAGTAACGCCCTTTCATATGATACCCCACTCAATATTGTTATCTCATTTTGAAAAATCGAAGGTCCGGTTTTCCCCCCTTTTTATATAAAAATAAAAATAATTTTCAAATTTTTACGATTGTTATGACGTCGCGTCACTATTACCTATAACTATTCCAAATTTCAAGTCGATAGCTTTGATAGTTACTGAAATAATCGAGTGTGACAGACGGACGGACGGACGGACGGACGGAGAAAGTCTCACCATAAGGGTTCCATTTTTACCAAATTGGTATGGAACCCTAAAAATAAAGTATTAGTATAATATATAAATATTAAACTAATTACACTCGTGATTTTTATTTAAGGAGCACACCACGGGTGTGCTCGCGAAATTCAATTTTTTTGTGGTTTTTCGCGATTTTTAACCTAATAAGACATAATAGGCTTATGGCAGTCAAATTGCGATAATCCCAATATCTTCTTTACGTATTTATATAAAAATCTCTGCTCGAAAGTGTCGAGTTAAAGAAATTAGTCCGAGATTTGCGAGTTACTCACATAAAACTCGATACTCGGACTAATTTCCTAGAACATTTTTATGCAAAGATTTTGATATAATCATGCAAAGACGTTACTGCCATTCTCACAAATGCGTAATTAGCGAACAAATTGCAAAAAAACAATGAAAATTTTGAATTTCGCGGGCAGAGTCGTTGATTATTACGAGTTCATATTTTTTTTTATTATTATGTCGATAAGATCGAAAAATATTTTTTCATATTTCATCATTACATTAGTACCTATGTAATTCATATTTAAATATAGTTTCTACTCCAAATTACAATTTACAAAAAAAAACCGAGCGAAGCTCGGTCATCCAGGTACTGCATAATTAAATTGGATCTACAAGGAATGTCACTGAGAAAGCAGTTAACTATAAGAAAATAAACAAATTGACGGATAGACAGAAAAAGTTTTACCATAAGGGTTCCATTTTCAACGTTTTGGTATGGAATCCAAACATATGGAAAATAGAATATGGAAAATGAAGTTATGTACTATGTACGTACAGTCTGAGTACTTGACTAGATATCAAGTGAAATTGGGAACAGCGCTTTTATTACTTTTTAAAAGAACATATTTCACTTCTATTCGCCCGTAAGGCTCTGGATACTTCTCTGGCATTGTATCGCAAGCAGGAAGTGATTTATTTAGAGCAAGCGCCGACCATATATCTGACGGTCGTGGCTCTGCCTGACCATTTACAGCGCGAGTGTGGTCAACATGAGCTATTGGCCACGCGCGGCTTTTAACGAGTTTCCTTTGTAATTTGTTTCACGCTTGTCGTTTACGTGTCTAACGCCATACAGGTGCATATCCCTTACTGCGTACAGCGTACGTGTGTGGAATGTAATTTTGTTCTACGCTTTTCAGCTTCTCTTTTTGATTGGAACTCGCACTTCTAACCATAATGAGTTAAAAAATATAAATTGAACAAAATTCAATAATGTACGAAAATTATCGCTAAATTGTTAAGGTAGTGTACGTGTAACGTGACCGTCGTTCTTATTTATGTTTTTTGAATATTGTTTGAAAGCGATGAAATTTTAAAAACTGATGGATAGGGACATAATATGACTAGAGCTGCAATAGATATTCCGAAAACATTTCACCTATGCACTTGTTGCTACATAAATTAGGTTTTTTTTGTCAGCATTTTATAAATATAATAAAGTTCTATAACTATAACATTCAATATAAAGTTATTCTTTGGTCTGTGTATAACATCATGATCAAGTATAATACCTGACCAGAACGCCCTATGATGGATTATTGGCATTCAAAACAACTACCGCGGCACCTTTCTATAGTCGTTACTTATCTACGCAGAATTTATATCAGATGGTATCGCGCGCACAGGACAATGCAGGCCAATTTTCTCAATCTGATACGTCACTGAGGTCTATAATTGTTTGTTTTATCGTCAATTTGATACCATTTGTTTTATGAAGGTGTTTTTACTTCTGAAGCAGATGCACGATTGGAACACAATAGGAAGTTTTCTCCAAATTTGCTTAAAATTCTCCATTTTCTTATTTTATCGGAAACTAGAATGGATGTTGTACAATGTACATGTACTTTTTTAATTTGTGTCGTTAGTAATAAGGTTTAAAAACGCTCGGGAAAGAAAGATAACTTAGTTTTTAAGTAATTGCCAATTGGGTAAAACCTCGTTTTTCTGTCATAATCTCACGCAATGCTCTTTTTCGCACTCACCAACGTACTTATTCGTAAAAGCAGACATATATTTAAATCAGGGGGCACGGCAGTGCCCCCGCCAAAGTCAAAGCGCGAAGCAAAACTGCCGTATACCATCTTTACAGGAACCATTTCGCCGCATTTTCGGGCTCCTATTTGAGAACCTCTGGATAAGACCAGAACGCTGAAATTTTCGCTATCCAGTAAGCTATAATCACATACTTAAAACCCAAAATTTCAAGTCTGTAGGTCATATAGTTCCGAAGTTATGCGAAAGCAAAGTTTCGCATTTTCGACACTGACTGACTGACTCATGATCATCAAAATAGAACTAGTACTTCCCATAAACTCAGAGAGCTGAAATTTGATACAGAGTTAGGGTTTAATGGCCACATAAAGGGAAAACTATAAAAACTAGGATAATCGAAGATCTGGAGTACCTGGTGATCACTGCATTAATAACTTTGTAATTCCATATAAATTATATGAGATTACAAAGTTATTTATGCAGTTAATGTATCTAGAAAAACGGACAGAAATATTTTGTAATATTTTGAAGTTTCTACAAAAAGAAGTGAAATCCCACCAAAAACATTCTGTAAAAAACTAGCCAAAGTCAAAATGGAGCTGCTTGTTTATCTCTAAAAAGTACTGAAATCTAGACAAAGTCGTGCCAAGTCTAAGGTTCCTTACTGCGATTTCTTTATTATTATAAACTCGCCGGCATATTTAGCGGAACATAAAAAAAAGGTCCATAATTAAAAAAATATGGTTTTATTTTAAAATCTACTTACTACACTTCTTTTGTTATTTAAAGTTTCATTTGTTTTTACTTAAAATGAGATCACATTAAGAACAGATTTTGCGAGTAAAGTGTATTTGTGAAAAATGGTACATTTTTGAACTTTTCATGTAACCTGGAAAAGTGAAATTTAATATTAAAATTACAATTAATTAAATTAGAAAAATGGTGATTAATATCGCGTATTTCCTCCACGTGCTCTTATTAAAGTTTCTACCCATCTAGGCATACTGAGAAAGATGTTATCGATGGTCTCCTGGGATAGTCTCCGCCATTCCTCAACTACGGCGATTCGCAGTTCTCCCACGTTGGCAGGAGCTGGAATTCTGGACTTAACTTTTCTTTTCAGCAAGTCCCAAACGTGCTCTATTGGGTTCATATCCGGTGATCTCGCCGGCCACTCCATAACAGTGATATTCATATCATTAAGATAAGCTTGAGTTACCCGAGCGGTATGCGGCAGAGCATTATCCTGCATAAAAACAAAATCGTCACCGATATATGGGGCAAACGGTACGACATTTTCTTCTAAAACTTCTCTGATATAGCGGTCTGCAGTCAGACTCCCTCTGTCAATCACTACCAAGTCTGTGCAAGCTCCCAAACAAATGCCCGCCCAAACCATTATTGATCCACCACCGTATGCAACTGTAGTTTCAAAATTTGTCTGAATGTATCGTTCTCCTTTGCGTCTGTATATTCTTTGCCTGCCGTCAATTTGATTTAAGAGAATTCTGCACTCATCACTAAACAATACCTTACTCCATTGGTCCGCGTTCCAAAGTCGATGTTCCTGGGCAAAAGTTAACCTGTTTCTACGATGATTTACCTCGAGCCTTGGAGCTTTGGCGGGCACAAATGAACCCAAACCAGCTTCTTCGAGCCTTCTTCGTACCGTACGCTCACTTACGGTTATACCCCGCACTGCTTCTAACTCATGTCGGGCTTGGACGGCCGTCAAACGGGGGTTCCTACGTACACGAAGCCGAATGAAACGATCATCCCTACTCGAAGTGCGTCTTTTTCTGCCTTGTCCTGCTCTTCTCACATAAGTACCGGTCTCCCTAAACCGTTGGATACTGCGATGGATCGTTGAAACTGGTCGACGAAGATCTCTGGATATCACTCTGTAGGTTTGACCATTTCTTCGCATTTCGAGTGCCCTGGCAATCTCCGTTGGGGCTAAGTCAGGCATAATTCAGTCATCAACTCCAGAAAGATACGCGATTAAAAAAAACTAACAAAAAACAGTATTTCAATGAAATTTTAAATCAAAATCAGAAGGAAGAAATACTCGAAGTTCGCTCCAGATAAGGTGTATTTGAATAAAATTAAAACAATTGCATAAAATGTGATGTTCAGTTGTTTTCTTAATTTGAAAATATTTCTTTTTAAATTAAATAACGTATAAACCAGCCAGAAACTTTATATGATACTGATATCAAACCTTTTTTTTATGTTCCGCTAAATATGCCGGCGAGTTTAGTTAATGTTGTGTGACTTGGCCGTTGAAGACCAAGAACCGCTACTCATTGACGATGAATTCTGGCGACAGATTGGTGCAATGGTGTCATGGAGCACCTGGTTTGAACCCTTGTGTACCCTTCAACGGCCAAGTCACGCAACATTAACTATAATAATAAAGAAATCGCAGTAAGGAACCATAGACTTGGCACGACTTTGTCTAGATTTCAGTACTTTTTAGAGATAAACAAGCAGCTCCATTTTGACTTTGGCTAGTTTTTTACAGAATGTTTTTGGTGGGATTATACTTTCTACGGCCTTAGCATCAGCTGACTTGCACATCTCGTCATTGTTTGCTACGAAGATAAGGCTTATAATAAAACCCATCCAGCAAGTATATTCCTCGAGATGCGCAAGCGCCGCGTCCTTCCGTCACAGTCACACTCTCGGCGCTGTGAGCTGTCACATAATTGTGATTAATTCAGCCGCCGACTCGTGTGCTGCGGTCGCTGCAGGAATTTACTCCTAGCGAACAACGCACGTAACACTTGGTGATAAGCGACGCGACTCACATTTTAAAAAAGTTCCGCGTCTCACTCTCAACCCCTTTTTACTACCCTCTGAGGGAAATTAGAGTGAAACGGTTGGACCACTTAAGATCAAATTATCAATCAATCAATCAAGATATTCTATTTCTCCGCGGTGTAAATTGATCCATAAGCTGTAGCCATATGACTTAACTATTCCATTTCTAAGATTTTATTTCGGTACGCTTAAGGAACGAAATTCAAAAAATATACGGAATGACATAACCGATGGCAAAATAGATTTGTCACTTTCACACAGACAGGTCATTTATATACATTTTTTTATTTGGTTCTCTTCTAAGATTCCTACCGCAACCAGGGTATAATCTCATGAGTTCAAAGAAATTGATGATTATTACATTACTGACTAATACGAAACAAAAATGGGAAATGCTTTCCAAAAAACCAACTTCAAATGCCACTACAAAGAGTGAAATAATTTTTATTTAAATTTTAGGTACCTACACCAATTCGAAGTCGGGCAATGTTTCATACAATCCCTAATAGTCCTTCTTACTTACTTGATGTGCGAAGAAATGACGAATTCATAGACAATCGCCCGACTTCGAATTGGTGTAGGTACCTAAAATTTAAATAAAAATTATTTCACTCTTTGTAGTGGCATTTGAAGTTGGTTTTTTGGACAGCATTTCCCATTTTTATTTTATACTTTTTAGTGGAAAACAATAAAATGCACAAGGCGTTGTAAAAATACCCAAATTGCTTGAGGTGTGTTCATAAAATCTGAAGAGATACCTCAAATTCACCAAGATCCCATCATCAGACCCTGACTTGATGACTTAAGTCATTAAATCAGTATCTGCTAGCAAATGCACCAGTAACTATAAAAAATACTTAACTCGCTTCAAGTATACCAGCAAAATTTGAAAAGTTCCCTAGATTTCACCAAGATCCCATCATCAGACCCTGACTTGATGACTTTAGTCATCAAATCAGTATCTGCTAGCATATGCACCAGTAACTATAAAAAATACCCAACTCGCTTTAAGTATACTAGCAAAATTTGAAGAGTTCCCTCGATTTCACCAAGATTCCATGATCAGATCCTGACCTGATGACCATAGGACAACTTGAAAAATATTACTCTTTCTAATAATACTCAAATAGTTTCATGTGTCCATATAAAATTTGAAGAGTTCCCTCGATTTCTCCAGGATTCCATCATCAGATCCTGACCTGATTAAAATGGGACCATCTGGAAACAAAACCCTCTTAAACAAAAAAAGAATTTTTCAAATCGGTCCACGCGTCTTTGAGTAATCGGTGAACATACATAGATAAAAAAAAAAAAAGATTCCGACGAATTGAGAACCTCCTCCTTTTTTTGAAGTCGGTTAAAAATACACAGTTATTAGTTAAATATTCCTTAAGAGACATCTGAGATACAAATCATTATTTTCCCAGGATAATCTCTACCATCTCATTATGTCCTGATAGAAAGAATAATTTTTATATCATTTACAGCTTCTAAATCGCCCAGTACAACACACTAAAGCCTTACCCTAAAACCACATTTACTAATAGAAAACTCCTGCGCAGCGCATTCACTAGAATTAGGCACATTACTGTCCCCTGTAATTTGATACGACTTACGACATCTCGGAGTCGACTTTGTGTTTGTGTTCGCTTTGTTTTGTAACATAAATATAATTAAGGCCGAGGTGCGTTTATTATACTTACTGACTCGGCAAGTACCTACTTGTCAAAGCAACTAAACTTTTATCAAAGAAGTTTCAGTAGGTAACTTTCATTGTCCGATTTTGATGATGAAAGTATTTATTTTGTCTGTCTTAGGTAATGGATATCCGTTGGATGTACTCGACTCATTGTAACTCCTTTTATGTCATTCGTCCACTTGTTAACACAGCGTTTCCCAGTGTGCAATCACCATTCCCGCACCTTTCGTTTTATGGGGATAAATGTGGACTTGGCTGGGAACGCGGAAGCTGGAAGTGTGTTCCACATACCTTTAGCGGTGCGTATTAGAATCGTGGAAGAAAAACCTTTCTTTCGACGTTTCTTACTTTTTTTTTCAACCTCTGTTTGAAATAGGAGGAGGTTCTCAATTCGACTGTATTTTTTTTAAGTTTTTTATACCTCATAACTTTGCACTTAGTGTGCCGAATTTGATGATCCCTTTTTTATTTGAAAGCTGGTGTTTCCTGTATGCTCTATTTCATTTGAGTCCAATTCTGGCAATGTAATCCACTAGAAAACTATGTATTAAGTATTTGCGCGACAATTGAACGGAAAACTCGATATCACGCCAACCGATGACAATGATTCTTTATTTATTGTAAAGGATAGTTTGATAAAAGTTGAAGTAGTTTTTTTAATACATTTTAACAAGTATTATTTACGCATCAGAACAAATGACAAAGTACGCTACGCTTATTAGTGTCTCTTAATATTACCGTTTTGACAAATTAAAAAGGATGCTTCAGGGCGGAGCCCATAAATACATGCGTGAAGTGCTGATCCTTTTTATGTTTAATCAATGATCTGAACATAGAATTATAAAATCATTTACTATCTAACAACATAATTAAATAAGGTCCTGTACTACACGCTGATCTATCCAATCGATTGTGGTCTAAGCTTCACTAACGTTAGGACATGCTCCGTCCGCTCACGTTACTTTACATTACAATATTGAGGGACAGGCATTAATCACCGGACCCCGGCCATAACTCAGCTTCCACCTGTCTGCGATCAACAATAAAACGTGCCCTAGTTTATGCATTAACATGCCTTCAAGTAAGTCAGTAGGTAGACTATTATTATTTAATTATTATTATCAATCGCCGAAAGTATTGATTTACATCTTTCACAGCATGTTCACAGGAATTATTTTCGCGGCTTTAAATGTGGGGTTTTTTGATTAGCCCAGACCGGGAGTTAAAAAAGCCCTAAAAGCTTAAAACTCTGTGGATAAGTTTACTTATTTTAGTATATTTTTAAATAAAAATAATATACCTAAACAATTTCAATGAAACTTAAGTCAAAATGGTGTTAGCAGCTGATGCGACAAATTTTGTTTTGACGAAAAATAGCTCAAACCTATCGAACGTAGGCAATTTTTTTAAGATTATTATTAAGACTTATTTTAGTTATTTCTTTATTGAAATAATAAGTTTTACATACTATTCATAGCAATAAGTAAGGGTGCTGAAAACCATAATTATGAGCTTTCAGATTTATTTTCTGTAAACATACAGGACTGGTGAAAGATAAACGCGCCGTAGATTTTTATCGATGGAAGTAGGTAAGAAACGTGATTTAAATAACAAAGTTGGCTTGGCACAGCTGCTAAATTACGCCAAACAAATAGACCCTTACAATTTCCCAATACTTGCGCAAAAACTATTAACACAAGATCCGAGATATTCTAATTGTGAATACATATTTCATATCTATCTGCTCCACAATCGCTGTAAGCCGTATTGCAAAGCTGCATTTACACTACGCAATTTTAGAGTAGTGCCTTTGCCATGCAAAAATCGTAAAAAGCGAGTGTTTTTAGGGTTCCGTACCCAAAGAGTAAAAATGGCACCCTATTACTAAGACTTTGCTGTCACCGGCCTGTATTTCTTTAACCGTGATAGCTAGAGAGACATTATCACAGATGATGTACATACAGTTGCCTCTATTAATACATATACTAACGTAGAGGTGTTTTGATTAGAGTTGGTCTTAATAGATCTGTTCCCTCCCCCCCCCCCCTTAATAACCTGGCACCTTGGGGCTGACCATGACCTTCCCTCGAAGTGACTAATTTTAAGGGTCAGCTACAGGCGAGATCAACGGGCGTTTTGCGCAAGAGTGCCTCCGGTGTGTTCGTATGAGATACCGGAGGCTTCCAACATGAGTGCTGAGGATGTCCGAGTCGATATCTTTAACAGTTACTGAAAAAAAAGTGTCGTGACACCCAGAGAGACAGACAGACGGACGGACAACAAAGTGATCTTGTAAGGGTTCAGTTTTTTTTTTGAGATACGAAACCCTAAATAAAAGAAAACTCAGAGTGTAGATTCCAACACAGAGTTGGGTAGGTACTATTTACCCTTCGATTGTGCCTCCGTGAATGAAAACATCGTGAGGAAACCTGCATGCCTGAGAGTTCACAAAAAAAAATGTTCTCGAAGGTGTGTGAAGCCCGCCAACCCGCACTTGGCCAGCGTGGTGGGCTATGGCCAAACCCCTCTCAGTCTGAGAGGAGACCCGTGCCCAGCAGTGGGACATAAAAATGGGTTGAGATGATGATGATGATAATGATGTGCCTCCGTAAAACAACGCTAGTTCCTCGAAGTGCAGCAAAACATGTCACAAGAACATAATTCGTTTGCTAATGGAGTTACCAACACGCAGGCCACACATCAAGTACGGACAGACGGACGGACAGATGAAGTATGCCCCATACTTGGTTTGGACAGTGAAATTATTACCCTATTGTATAGGTCAAAGCATCCAAATTAAAATGTACACTTAGTATGGTGCGTTATTAGGGTGAATGCACAATGCACATTGTATTTTTAAGTAAACTACCAAAACGAAATAAGGAGGTTATCAATCACATGTGACTAATGTGTTTTTGTGGTTCCATTTTTTAATGAAAATTTTTGAAAATTTCAGAAGAGTATGATTTGAAATTTTTGTCAGAATGGCAGCTACGAAAAAATTTACTTCGGTACTAGAAAGTTATTCCTACTAACTGTTTTAAATACGTATTTAAGTGTCACTTTTTGACGTAATTGAGGACAATCATCTTCAACGAGGAACAGAAATAAACACCAACATTTCCACACATGACGGCTTCGCTATCGCGATTAATGCGGGCCATTATCAGCAGGCTTCAAGCTAATATGGCGAAGCCTTAGCTCCTTATACCAGGGATAGAAGCTAGAATACTGGGAGGGCGCTACGCCCCTGCGACATATCGCCCGGGTAAGTAGGCATGCCTCGAGAGCCGTATCTATCTCCGAAGGGACATTACTACACTACTTCTTCTTCTTCTTCCCGAAGAAGAAGAAGACCACGCTGTAGTGACAATCGTCATGAATTCTGCGAGCTTAAAAGTGTTTTATATGTATTTACATGGACTCCATTCCAACTCATAAAAACAGGAGTCTCGTTCATGGTAGTTCTACAATAGTTCAGATAATATTGATGATGAGAACGTTTGTATAGTATATACATGCCTCAGTTATGCCACGTTACAATTTTTGCAACATTACACGATTATTTTCCCATATTACTGGACACGCCAGGGTAGTCGTGCCTACAATGTCTCTTCATTGACGTTGAACTGTATATTATGGAAAGTAGTATTCAAAAATATTATGTAGATTTAAACATAAAACTCGATGTATATTCCCCCTTCTCAAGTTTAGCGTGCCCACGTCACATCTAAGCGATTCGTGTCCATAACTCCGCGTTGGAATGAAGCTGCAAATCTAAGTCTGAGTCTGAGTCTAGACATATGCTAACGTCGAGCCGCAGGTATATGTTAGACGGGCGTATCAATAACACACGTCTCGAAGGGCGCGCCGGTCATGTTTTGTTTAAAATTCATCGAAGTAAGTCCTTGGAAAACGCTTGGACGTAGTCATTCGTCTTTGCCGAGGCCTTAAGTAATACGACGTACCAAAGTGCATGAATTCAATAAAGTAGCGGAAATCTTTTTGTAATTTAATTTAATAAAGAATTCTTTTAATAATTTTTAGTGACCTGCAGGTTAAAAAATATAAAGGCAGTTAAGTACTTTGAAATTTAAAAGTCATGTACTTTTAAGTAAATATATTAACAAAATTCGCTCAAAACAGAAATACGGTTGGAGGAAATTTTCTCGATAAAAAAAATTCCCAAAAGTTGCTCCAAAATCTCCATTTTTATTTTATCGGAAACTATACAATGGATGTAATGTATATTTTTTTATTCCTGTCCTAGAGCACGGAATATCTGACGGCCTAGAATGGAAAATGTAGCGTACGAGTAGACCTAGTGCAGGTCTTCACACCACCGTTTCCGTTAGGACTGACGATGAAACTATTGCGGAGAAGCGACTAGAAACAGACTAATGGTAGGATTCTTCTAACGGAGTTCCTGGTCGGGTAGGTAACATCACCTTGGAATACTTGTATTACTATGTTTTGGTTTAAAGGGTGATGTAGCCTACGTAATGTGGCTTAAAAACTGATATCTCATAATAAATAGGCTGTGAGTATCCTAGGTAGTTATCCTAGGTATATTATAAATAGGCTGGCCGTTTTATCGTAGAACAGCGGGGCACCCCAAAGGTCTGCACCTGTACGCACGTAAACTTATTTATACCCTTTCAAAGTTTCCGCAGAAACATGTATTACATCTGTCACTATGAATGAGACACGCAAGTAAGTAAATAAGCGATTATTCTCTCACGGCGTAATTCAGTTAATTATAACTGAAGTTCAACCCGACGAGCGCGCAGGTACAGCGTGATCGCTGGATGCGGGCGTGGTGTGTACTGTGTACTGTGTGCTAATTAATTGCGTATCAGAAGTGGTGGCCCTCCGCACTGTCAACATTTGCCCCTTTATTGCGGTACTATAACGCCGCGACGCACCGAGCAACGCAAGAAATGGAATTATGTATTCCGTAAATTAATGTGGGATGACATTTCCAGAGAAGTTCGGCGGCATAGGTACTACGGGTTGGACTTCAAAACTGTGTCTTAGGATGCTGAACGCAGTGCAGTTCATTTTGTGCTCATTAATTGCGTATCAGAAGTGGTGGCGCTCCGCACTGTCAACATTTGCCCCTTTATTGCGGTACTATAACGCCGCGACGCACCGAGCAACGCAAGAGATGGAATTATTCTGTAAATCCTGGTGCTAGGACTCTCCTAAAAGAGGACGTCCGCGTGGTACGACTTAAAAACTGATGTCTCAGGACGATGTGCGAAGTGTAGTGACTGTGTGCTAATTAATTGCATATCAGTAGTGATGGCACTGCACACTGTAAGCAAAAATTGAAAAAATTGCAGCGTTATTTATAGTCCTGCACTTTGCTGTAACGCATCGGGAAAAGTGTACGCTAGAAACAATTGTTCCGCAATTTTTTTTTGCTGAGGTCAGAGGTAGGAAGTATAAGGTGTTATCTTCTAGAAGAATTCGTCATCTTAGGGACCACCATATAAATAACATAATGAGATATGTAGTCGTGTCCAAATCAAAGGAAACAAAAGTAGTAGGTAGTGTTTAGTCCCATACGGGACTTCTTACAAGCCGTTCCTATAGCGTGGTACTAACCGTTCTATATTTAGCCCAGCGTTCGGTGTAACCACAGCCTTACCCACGCACAGCGATTGAACGGTTTACACTTAATTAAGGAATTAGTTAGCGCTGTAACGAGATGCCAGATACCGCGCGTTTCGTGCGTCGAGTGTGATAGTTCCCTGAACTATTTGCGGACCAAAATAGAGTGTGGAGAAACTCGCTTTTAAATCCCTGTAGCTATTAGCTACTGTGTAACAGGCGTGGAGCTTCGCAACAGAAAACGCAGTATTCCCGAGCTTAGTAAATAAACTCTACGCACTCTACGATTTCGCATTGTGAAGTCAACATCGCCTGAGGATGTCCCGATGCCGGGACGAAACTTGCGTCGAAAAAATCTTTGGATGAATTGTGTCACATGGGCGGTGTTCCTGCATATTGGACCACACAGATTCTGTTCAAGTAGCGGATTATAGCGAAACAAATTATTAGTCTGTCCTGCTAGTTATGGATTTCCGTAAAATAACGCCTGCTTCTATTCAAATGTCTAAATAGCCCGCAACCGTAGCCATATGATATGTTGGGTAATTAAAAAAAACTTGTGGTTTTGTCTACGTTACCCAGGGAACCGAAGGAAATAAACAAGTTAGCAAAACTTAACAAAGCAAGGAGGAAAGTGTAATTTTAGCTAGGTTAGGCTAGGTGATGAAACTTGACTTAATTTCCAAATATAAATTAAATACGACCACAAAAAATAAAATACAACTATAGTCCACATCAACGGTAGAAACAAGAAACCTAGAAAAATCCGAGAAACTAAAAATATTCAAAATACGAGTAATAGAGGAGAATAAGATGAATAAATAATTAGATATACTTGTTAGAACCTCAATTACCTGTATACTCGTTAGCAGGTTAATAAAGTATCCACTTTGAAAATTGATTTTCAAAATATAATATCAAGTGGGATTTTGTATTGCATCAGTATAATTAGATGATAACCCTATTGAAAGTGGACACGCGCTGGACGCGAAGGCTGGTCATCCACTGCATGCTAAGATGAAAAATAAATTAGAGAAATAAATAGATACTAGAGCCTGTGAGAACCAGAATTATGTGATTGATTCCAATAAGCACCGTAGCTTACTCAAGTCAAAGCACCCATATTTTCATCGCTCTGAGACGTGTAAATATAATCTTGGTTCAACAGTTCCGAAAGTTGAGATTATTTTTTCAGGAATTTTTCTCTTCTTTTTGAAGATTAATAAATTTTGAAAATTAACAAAGATTTTAAATTTTAAAATTCTTTATTAATTTTCGAAAACTTAACTTTTTTGTTCTTAGTTAGTTGTACTGTTTTATTTTAGTTAAGTGGTTGTACTTTTGCCATGTTTGTAATCGGGTCTTCATTTTTTTTCTAAAATCTTATAGATGCCATTCCAAATCGAATGACAGTTCAATCTTAGTTTTCAATTTTACTTCTGAAAAAAATTGGTCTAAATAATTTATCATCATTCATTTTTGACCATTCGAACCTAGTTCAGCGTGTTACAATGGAGCAAATTCACGCAAGTGGGGCTAAATATACCAGTTAAAATGGATACTGAACAAGATATTCAATATTAAGACTATATTCCCACTAGGAATAATAGGACAGAAAAACAATTTTCTCAAAAAACCTAAAAATAAAAATAGATACGAAACTGATAGCTGCTGGCATTCGCTGGATAGTGATCCTTTATATCTCATGTGCTCGTACTGTTATAATAATATTATCGCAGAGTATTACGGCGTACGGTAACGCGGAACAATCTGCGCGTTTCGCAATAAATCTTGTCGACGCGTGCGCAGTCTGTTGTGATACGTTGTCGCGGGATTATCGAGCGAGTATCCTTCATGCAATTAAGCTGACGATATGTAAATAGTGCGTGCATACTTACCGAGATAAGATATAATGATGACGAAGGAGTTATTTATAATATGGACTCAGAGCCACTTGGCTCGAACTAGAGCTGGACAGTGGTCAGTGGGCTACAAATCAGTCACTTTTAGATAGCTAAGAAATATCGAATTCATTGTATAAAGACTTATGCCTCGTTTAATATGCCACCAAACCCTATGTCTATTTAAAACTTTTGCTACGAGTAAGTTAGTTAGTACGAGTGCTTTATTGAACAAAAATATAAAAAATTATTTTTAAAAAAAATTGAACCGACTTCAACACCACAAATAGGCACTCAAAAGCGAAAAATAAATTAATATAATTATTATAACCGCTACTACCCACTCATCTATTTTGAAGTCGGTGCCAGCCAATTCAAATACATAAGTAAATCTTTATAATAGTGCAAAACTACATCCATAGTATGTAGTAGTAGTAAGCTTCGCTGGCACCGACTTCAAAATAGATGAGTGGGTAGTAGCGGTTATAATAATTATATTAATTTATTTTTCGCTTTTGAGTGCCTATTTGTGGTGTTGAAGTCGGTTCAATTTTTTTAAAAAATAATTTATTTTACCCTTTTTAGTGCAAAAAAGTTTTTAAAGACAAGCTTTTATGATCTAGTTGCCACGTTTTAACCAAATTTAAAACGGACTATCACAATAAAATGCATGTACAATAATCACGGAAAATCCTAAATACCGATATAGGGATTAAACAGAGAACCTCTTTTTTTGACGTCGGTCAATTAAAACATATATTTCAGTCAACTTGAGAATCTCCTTCTCTTTTGAAGTCCGATAAAATCTACACTGTACACTATTATACCGATCGCAAGCGATTTACTATTTTCCGTTGAGGAGTTTCGCTCTCCATCTCCGAAGATATTCATTAAATCTCGACGAAATTAAAACGAGTCTACCTGTGATGTATGGCCTATCTAACAAAAAAAGAATCATCTAAATCCGTTTAGCCGAACTCGAGATAATCGCGAACAAACTTAAATACAAATATGTCGATCAAACTAAGAACCTCTTATTTTTTTAAGTCGGTTAATATACTAAAACCTTCTCCAGAATGTAACAAATACTTTCCTGAAAACCGCATCAAAATCGGTTCAGCCAAACGTGAAATAATCGCGGACAAACATACATACATACATACACACCCACATACATACATACATACATACATACATACGGGTCGAATACAGAACCTCTTTCTTTTTTTGAAGTCGGTTAATAATAGAAAAAACAGTATACTACAAAACCTTCTTCATCGTTATATTAGGACCAATCCAGGGGAATTGAATTCCTAAAGTTTTTGAAGTATTTGCAGTTTTTGTTCCTATAAAACGTTATTATTTGTCTCTTCACTCATCTATCCCTGTAGATATATACGGATAAGGCAGCAACATAGAATTTGTCTCAATAGCAGTCCGTATGGTTTTAGAGAAAGTAACATTGTATTATTGTTCGTGTGTCAAGCGTGGGTGACGGCCCACTTGGCCTCATATTGCAATATACAATGTGTCCAATGCATTCTGATTACACGTATCAAGGATACGAATAGCTTTGGATTTTGTAACGATGAAATATTATTTGTTTATAAGTACATATCTACTGTACGGTGCAGTCATATAGATTCTTCCGATTCTTAAGAGTATCGCATCATAGTCAGAGCAAGATCTTGCTGCCCCCGATGCAATAAAATGTGTAAAAAAAGCAGCCTACCGCGCTTCCTGTCGCACTTATACGGGCTTTACAGCAGGCCTGCCATGCAACTGGCACTCTATTGTATTGCATTGCGGGCAGCAAGATCGCTGACTATACTTATTACACTATCAATAATCTTATTTTCTCTAATGTTACTTTTGTAATAACTTTGCTAAGTATCTTTTACAAGTTTTTTTTGTACACATTTCCCCTTGGGGTGCTGCACTGGCTGTAGATGTATGGAGGAATCCGAACCGTTTATTCGAATCGACTCGACTCAAAATCCTGTTAGTACAGGTTTTTCTAACCCTACACTGTCATGTGTCTACTGAGGGATTAGTACAAGTTTTAGTACGAATTTCGAGTTGATTCGCATCGTAGAAACGATCAAATTCCTCCATACATTTACAGCCAGCGCCATCTATCGACAGCCACACGTCAACGACTGTCCACATCGCCCGGGTAAGGAGGTTTGCCCCCCGAGGGAAATCACACCCGCTGGAGACGACCACGCTGCTGGCTGTAAATATTTGGAGGAATTCGATACGTTTGTACGATGCGAGTCGACTCGAAAATCGTACAATAATCTGTACTAACCCCGCTATACTGTCTCTTATATTCTGTAGGTGTATAACACACTGACTCCCGCGTTCACTTCAGCGATAACATACGGGCGTTGCGTGTGGGACTGTGGGTACAGTGTACACGTAATTACTCGTGCGGGATACAGTTAGTTAGTAAACAGTAAACACGGCACGCTAGAGCGTTTCTCAAGATCCGCGCGTCGATACACGTCACATATCGAGTTTCGAGTCGATTGCGTGCGTCGAGTATCACTGGTGTTGCCATGTATCCTTGCTCTATTTAACGGACGTCTTTACTGTGATTGTTGCTGAATGGGTTGTTAAATCTTAACTTTTTTTAGAGACCACATTTGGGCATGGGTCTTGTCACGTCACATATCGAGTGTCGAGTCGATTGCTTGCGTCAAGTATCACTGCGGTGTTGCCATGTATCCTTGCTCTATTTAATGGACGTCTTTACTGTGATTGTTGCTAAATGGGTTGTTTTGTCTTAACTTTTTTAGAGACCACATTTGGGCATGGGTCTTGTCACGTCACATATCGAGTGTCGAGTCGATTGCGTGCATCGAGTATCGCTTGTGCTGCCATGTATCCTTGCTCTATTTAATGGACGTCTTTACTGTGATTGTTGCTAAATGGGTTGTTAAGTCTTAACTTTTTTAGAGACCACATTTGGGCATGGGTCTTGTCACGTCACATATCGAGTGTCGAGTCGATTGCGTGCATCGAGTATCGCTTGTGCTGCCATGTATCCTTGCTCTATTTAATGGACGTCTTTACTGTGATTGTTGCTAAATAGGTTGTTAAGTCTTAACTTTTTTTAGAGACCACATTTGGGCATGGGTCTTGTCACGTCACATATCGAGTGTCGAGTCAATTGCGTGCGTCGAGTATCACTGGTGTTGCCATGTATCCTCGCTCTATCTAATGGACGTCTTTACTGTGATTGTTGCTAAATAGGTTGTTAAGTCTTAACTGTTTTTAATCCACGTTTGGGCTGGGTCTTGTCTTTTAACATCAGTCACTTGAGCCAAGTGACAATAGCGATACTACCCGTGGTATAAAATAGAACAAAGTTTCAAATAATGTATTTTTAGTGATAGTTTGAATAACTTTTTTTTTATTTTGTTCCATTTCTCTGTGATCTATTCTCAGGTAGAATCTAAAGAATAGAAATTATACCTAGTTAAAAATGAGAACATTATTTTCATAATAACATAATTGCTTACAATACGACAGTGTGTAGTTATCCATACTTTAACATAGGCTTTATAGTTATTAATGCATTTGGTATTCATAGCAATCGCTAGCGATGATATAAAGTGAGAAAGTTTTTGTTTATTCGACGGGCTTTTAATTCGTTTGCGTAATTGATTCTGAAATATTCTAAGGTATGAAATTTACAGCAGCTGTACCAATACACTAAACAGGGTGGAATGTTGTAATGCCACCTGAAGGGAAAGTACTCTTAACACTAGTAGGTAGAAAATTTTACTCAAAGAAAACATTCCTTTATTTTTGAATAGAAGGAAAACTGCATTCAAAGATTTTTTTCAGATGAAAATTCACTTGCCACACCCGGGAATCGAACTAAATATTTATCTTTTCGAATAAACTTACACGCAAATCTCATTCTTCGCCGCTTGTAAGCGAGATAAGTTATTATTTAGAAATCAGAATAGTCGTAGCATCGTGTCCATGTACTTCTAACTTCGGCGTGCATTAAAATACCTTTCAAGCCTAAAACGGATTTATGTGCTCCCTGTATGCATATCCAGCATCACGCATGCTTGCATTCCGCCGCGAAATTACATGCATCGTGAGTTACGCAATCTGTTTAACTACGTGAGGCTGAGCTAAGAATTTATGTCATACGAGCTTTAATCTGGTGTTCCACGTACAAAGGTTTTTTTATTTTATTAATAGTAACATGTTGCCGCTTTCAAAGAGGCGACATTTATCTCAAAATTGTGAAAAAACAACAATATAACTTAAATCTAATGACGCAACGAATCCATATCCTCCTGCCTGCTGGACCGACGACCTGAAAAAGGTCACTGGTAGCGAATGGATAAGGAAGGCGGAGGAATGTGTGTGTTGGCGCGCTCTCGGAAAGGCCTATGTCCAGCAGTAGACGTCTAAAAGCTGACTAACAGCCAGTTTCTTCATTGACAGTAACAGCTACAGTAATAGTTAAATATGGCGGTCTGATCCTTATGTCTTTCGTGATAAGGGTCAGACCACCATATTTAACTATTACTTTAGCTGTTACTATCAATGAAGATTCTGGCTGTAAGTAAATAAGTAAGTAATGAACGAATTTATACCATGCATGCGGCTACTTAAACCTGTAAAGTCCAAATAGTGGACGGCTGAACTCACAGAATCCGTATCTGAATTAGAAATGCTAACCCGAGAAAGTAACCACTTTTAATAATCGATGAATATATCAGAGAAAAAGCTTACTATAAAGCTGCAATCGAGGAAGCCATACCTGGATAGCAGGACAAAATTTTGTTCTTCACAAGTAAATACACTACGAGGGAAAACTTCAACAAATTTTCATGGTTCATAATCATTTTATAATTAACATTTATGGGTGAAAAGCATGTCACCAAACCAGACTGAGCCAATTTAGAAATGATCAAATTCTAAATCGACCCGTTTCTAGATTCGCACCTTAGACCGATCAATATTGGCTGTGTGCAATGCAATCCATAACAATCAGGCTCGTTCGCGAATCGTGATCTAGCAACCGTATGTGACGATGCACAATGTTGTCTCATGTCGTTCTACAGAACAGCGATGAAGTAGAGCTTCTTACAAGTATATCACACGAAAAAAAATTGAGAAATCTAAATTTTAAAAGCACTTGCCAAAGTTTCTAACAATCATCGTGAGTCAATGTCTAATTATGTTAGGGGTGCGATGCTTGTCTAATTTAAGTTAACTAAGAAAAGAAAGTGAAATCTAACAACCAAAAACACATCACGTAATTTGATAGAGCAAAATTATCATTATTTTGTCAGCGTTATAGTACCAAATATAATGTACTATTACTGACGTCGTTATACACTTTGAGACGTGCAAATTTCGAAAAATCTAGAATATCCCCGCTACATGTCTGCTACAGAGTCTGGACATGTCTAAATATAGTTACCCATATTTAGACATGTCCAGACTCTGAAATGAGGAGGAGAAAACTCCTTAGCACATGTTGTGCAGTTGCCCAGCCCTGATACATACTCGAAGCCGACTTTGGGCGGAACGTTCTTCGCTCAGAGGAAGTCATACACTCCCGCAAAGGAGGTGCTGCTCTTCCTGATAGCAACTGAACTTGAAGGGGAGATCTAGGTAGCGGTGAGCACAATAGATCGGAGGCGGTTAAAGTGCTACTGAGAGAGGAGCATAGACGCGTCATCTAGATGATAAGGAGAAGATAACCCGTATTCAGTTATGATTTCCTTCAGGCTTACGGACTGCATAAAAATGTTCAGAGTCACAGTGGAAGTGCCAACAGAAGTGAAAACTAAAAAAAATTATACACAGAGGTGTCAAGTCATCATAAACAGAACATTCAAATCATAAACAGAATTGTTTATAACGATAACAGTGGCGCGAGGCAAATCTTTTCTACGAGTAATTTACAGCCTTTCTCTCATCTCTATAGGTTTGTGTCCCGAGCCACATGCTAAACTAGTTGATTTGAATAATTGCAACTGTGCGCAGACGCAGGCGCAGTGTCATGATGTTCGGATAAGCTTACCGATAGTCGATACAGCCACTTGAGTGAGCTCGTGTGATTGTAAATAATATATGCTCGGGACTTCCAAGCGCGCAGAAACGATTGTTTATTGGAGTGGCTATAGTAGCTATAATAATATTTTATCGCTTGTGGATATAGTTACGTATCTGTAGCAAAGTTAATGTCCAATATCTGTGAATTCTTATAGTGAGGAATATGAGAAATACTAGCTTACTATTGCTTCGAGTAAAATGGTCATATTGCCACATTGGAGCACAGGTCCCTTCTCTTAAATTATCTTATCGATAGTCATGAGAGAAGTCATAGAGGAAGTCATGTGATCTATTTTGCGATCGGATATGTCATTCCATATATAAAGAGCGTATAATGGCTTAGAAGACTTCGAAGAAGTCATGGCAAGTTGAACAGTATAGCTACTATAATAAATAATTCTTAATTATACAGTAAGTCCTGTACGCGGTATTGCTTCGAGTACAAGTATAACAGACATAGCTTTTCTCGCAACTAGTCAAGTCTCTTCTCATAATTAAACTACTAATGCACATAGGAGCCACGAACATGGTAAGCAGTAACAGTTAGTTGAAGTGTACTATTGATCAGTTGTACAGTACCTAGGTCTTGTACGCAATATCAGGCCAGTGATCGCGTGACCATTACTCGTCACATCGTCGTATCTGCCATTCTAGAGATGTCATCAGCGTCCCTTTAGTTGTTATTCACAGTTAATGCAACCACAATAGCCGAGCGCCGTATAATATTCGCATTACCATTAACATTTTGCACATTTGCACATTGGCACAGATTGCACAGCACACAAGCATTCGTGATGGTTCGCCCACACACGCCCCGCTTGCGCATGGTGGTCGTTTGCACATGATAATTAATTGTTTATTGTTTGCTATTATAGTTTTGTAACACTTTTGCCCTACATTATTCTAGTAAGAGGTTTTGTCAGTAAAATTCTTTACCTTTCTATGAAAACACGAAGGGCGTGTGAGACTCTAAAGGGTAAAAACCAGTTATTTTTTTCGCAATGAAGAACTGCTTTTTAGTACCTAAGTCTATAAGAGGAATATGCTCAATTTATTATAGGGTATCGTATTCCGTTTTTAGGCAATTTAAATTTGATAGCATACTATCGTACGAAATATTCCAAATTCCCATCATTTTAAATGCCTTTTTAAAGCCCTTTGAACGTGAAAAGACACCTTTACGGGTTTTACTAAGTAGGTACGAGTAGTTATTATAGATCGTCTGATTTAATAACGGAACGCCGCTCCACTACATTATTCAACGTGTAAGCGTTAACACGTGGAGGGGCATCCATATAGCACCTAAGCATCCTGTGGTAACATACATAAACACCAGCTTGGCATTACCAAATTCAGCTATTTTCATGGTTTATACAATGACTTTTTGCTAAAGAATTTGTCATGCAAAGCGGAAACAGCACAGAATATATTTATAATAGATCAATCAACAATAACGAGTGCCTTGCCAGTTTCTCCCACATATGCATACGCGGGCCATAATTTAGACGTAGGGTTGGCACTAACTCATAGCAGGCGCGGCGACAGTTGCCCGTTTGCATACACAAATGACACGCAACGTTATTTCGCGCAGATGAGCTTGTTAACATTCCTATTTACACTACACGTCAGGTGGAACATTATTTGTTGGTTGGTCGATAGGGCTGTCAAAAAAAACTAGTATCGATAGTCCAATCCACTTACAATCACAATCGTTTACGTTTCATGCGATTCGTTAGGAGTTGAGAAAGAGTAGAGCGCGCCTTCGTGGATTGAAGGTATGATGACCGTTTGTGGCAGATTTCTGCTATTTGAGCAGATTTAGCTCCTAAATTTCAGAGCAGTAGAGCTACAAGATATAACAGATTCGCATTGTGAAGTCATTTCCTGAGGATGACGTGCGTCGAAGAAAGTGTTGGAAAATTGTGTGTCGTATTTCATGTGGGCGGTGCAGCTTCTGCATATTGTACCATGCAGAATCTTTTCAAGTAGCGGACTATAAGCAAAAGAAATTAATCTTTTTTTACTTATTATTAAATGTCATAACATATGGAATGTCCGGCAACAAACTAACGACAAAAAATAACGAAAACATTAAATTGAATTTTGTAATTCATGATCATGACCATGTTACCAAAACAAATTGAATTCCGAAAATTCATGAATCAACCGCAAATATCCCGCGATCCGGCCGGTCATTTATGAGTAAGTATTATAATGTATTCCATCTACCGTAAGAGCATAATATCTTTGATGCAAAACCGTCCCCATTCGTTATCAAGGACTTGTAAATGCAAATCAATTCACTCCACATCCACTCTGCGTCTATAAATAACTGACTTTTGATTAGAAAACCCTCTATTACACGGTATTATTTATATAAAAATTAATTAGGAAAATGGACGATGGATAAAATGTTAAAAGTTTCCTCTGTCTAAACTTTTCAACACGTTAGTGGATACCTACTTATTTACCTAATAATCAACGCACATGCTCGCCAAACTAGCAATGACCTAGTATTTCTAAGTTTACCACCACACAATGAAGCATAGGCCTTATCTCGTTAATCAAGGAAACAATCGAATATTAGTATGTATTATTATTTAGCATTACACTGAAATAGGTCACAATTTCACTTTACACTGAGCTTATTAGGCGATTGGTGTTAAATCCTATTTGTTATTCCGTTTGCTGGTGCAATCTAGGTGTCGGCGTGTTTGCCTAATCAACTAACCCGTACGTGACCGAAATGAGTGGAGTGGAGTCTGCTTGCGCGTTGAGTCAACAGTGGGATGAATGTGTTGAGAGCGAATACTTGTGCCAATAGTGTTAGTGCTGTTTATGTTTACATCACAGGTTTACATTGAAGTATTTCTCTGATCGGCATTGCACTATATCAGTCGTATTATAGTCATTGTAATATATTTCAGGAGTATATTCCAAAGTTATTTTAGGAGTTGCTAAAAAATAATTGCGCTACTAGTATTTAGTACTCGTACTAACATTGTAGCGCTATTTGTTATTACGTTTGCTGGTGTAATCAAGGTGTCGGCGTGTTAGCCTAATCAAATAACACGATACGTGACCGATATGAGTGGAGTGGAGTCTGCTTGCGCATTGTGTCAACAGTTAGATGAATGTGTTGAGACTTAAGAGCGAATGATAATACTGGTGCCAATACAGTGTTACTCCTGTTTGTGAAGTTGTGTGTCTCTCTGATCTGTAAAATTATACAATTTCTGAATGTCTTAAACATTGGAGCCTCGCAGTTGAGTCTAAAGTCCAAAATAAAGCATTGTGCCATGCTGACCAAACCACATCATGGCCCCAATCATTGGATCTACTGAACTGATTTAAACAATGTTTTCACATAACAACTTTTAACATAGGTATAAACGAGGTCGCTTGTAACCTTTCTTGTAACTTATATAAATAATTATTCACAAAACCATCTCAAAACACGGATATGTCTCTCACCAATTAATGATCAAAAGATTATATCTGTCTTCGAAAGATAGTATCACTAAAGCAATTAATTTAAAGCCATAGTAATTAAATTGATCCTTGCAATAAATAAGCTACTCGTATTGAAAACTGCACCATGCATCTTTTGTGCTATTAACAATTTGCGTGGACATATCTCGACAGTTGTAGAAAGATGAACTTTATCTTAAAGGGATAAGGTTTATAAAGCTGTTGTTTTCATTTTTTCAGTTGCATAAAGGTGCGTTCATAAATTGAGTGTTGACGTATGAATACCGGGTCCAAGCACAATGGCGTGTCCACACTGGCTCGTCGATTGCTGCTCGTAAATACGTAATAGACTGAGGTAATAGCGTTTATCACCTGCATCTTAAGCAAATGGCCTCTAGAGACCATCGCACATTTGATACTACTCTGGGGCAATGCTGCTGATTTTCAAATGATCGTATTCCGGTATATTTACAGTAATTTTCAGTTTGTAATTTTTTTAATGCCTTTTTGACATCATCATAACTTAGCCTGCAGAACTTCACTGTTGAACAAATATTTTAAACCTTTTCAAAAAAGTGTCATACCTTCCCTGCCCTCTAGGCTGCTTGCAAACAAATTTTGATATGATTAATATTTGAGACTCTAATATTACTAAATTTTAAAATACCAACCGATTTTTCAGGTTTTGATTTAAATTTTTTTGAAAAACTATCCATATTTTTCAAACTATAGGATTAACCACAATTCAAGCAAGAAGTGTAAAATAAATATATTAAAAAAAGTTTAAAAAGTAAAGATTCTTTGATGTTTCTCTCCTAGGCTGTGTTGACGGAAGATAAAGCGAATTATTTAATTAAAGCCGATAATCTGCTCCAGCAAAATCACTCCACCGTGAAAGTAGTCTTGAAAATTAGTACTCCACCACCATCAGATGCAATCGGTAAATGGGAATTTCCGTACACGCATAGCTTTAAGAGAGGGCCGATTTGCATTATCGATAAAAACACAGTTAGGCCGTATCTCAAGGCCACATTTCCTTGCCATCGGTGATTTAATGGGTCGCCCGTATTAATTAACACGTACGAACGCCATGCGTCCGCTATAAATCCATGGATGTCGACATGCTCTAAGATCTAGGTGGAAATTCTGAGGTATACGTACTTGATGTAATCTACTTTGGAAGTTGCAATTTGGCAATTTCCGTCAGACACAAAAAATTTTGTCAATATAATGTCCAAAAAGTTGGTTCACGCGTCAGGTGACCAAAAAGCTGGCGCTTACTTCGCCCAACGGCTAAGCTATTGCTTAGCTATACAGCGAGGCAATAGCGCCAGCGTTTTGGGCACCATGCCATTAAGCGAGCATTTGGACGGTGTATACTTTTTGTAAATATTTTTCACTTTACTATTTTTTTTAGTTTAGTTGTACTTTTTAGATTTAATTATTATATAAGGACGTGTTTCATTGATAAATAAAGTGCATTTCCATGTGTCTGTACTATATATTATGGAGTGCGTGAAACCTTTCAGTCACTTATCGGAAATAAAATACATACGTCCGATTTCAAATCGTAATACGCAAGTCCTTAAAGAATACGTACACTACGTCGTTGTTAAAAACAATCTTCTCCTTCTTCTTTAGAAGCCTTCATGCACCCATTGTTGGACAACATAGGCCTCCTCATAAGCATGATATTTCTTTCTATTTACTACCAAACCAAGAGTTTAGCAATTTCATCAGCTCAACGCGTTGCAGGTTGCCCACTGACATTTCTGCTACCAGTGCGTAGTCTCCATTTAAATACATCGGTCTTTAAAGACCTACTTAAACGACCCGCCCATAATTTGGTGAAATTGTCTAAAAAGTAGGTGATTCAAACCGGTTGAAATACTGTAATTTTTTTGTTGTCATTATTTTCCATCAGGTATAAATCAGGCTAGCGCGATTTTTGTCACATAATCATGAGGCTCGAAACTATAGTGTCAATGGACCAGACTGTACAGTTTAAAGCATTTACCAACGACCTCGTCGAGTTTCTCCACTTGCTCTTAGCGATATGTCGATACGTCGATAGAGCGTCCGCGGCCGGTACGCAGTTTATAATTGCACGATGTCTCAAACCGATATTGTGTCCGCTTGTCCTATGTCCGCGCCACTGCAGGGCAACTAGCTTGCACCGGTTAATGTAGGGAGCAGGTACAACTACCGTTATGCGGATTGTTTCGATCAGGATCAACTATTTTCGATTTAAGGGTGTATATCACACGAGCTGTTGTGAGAGTAGAGCCTGCCAACCCGCAATTGGCCAGCTTAGGTGGTTATGGTCACGGCTTTCTTATTTTAAGAAGGGAACTCTTTATAGTAGTGGGACTCTTTAAAGTTGTCTATTGATAGAAAGTAAAGAGATTATTATTTACATAATATACGACAAAAACTGACTTCTCACCCAGTCAAAAGTTATGACTTGAGGCAAACAACAAAAAAAACCTACAGTCGAATTGAGAAGCTTCTTTTTTGCAGTCGATTGAAAATGTGCGGGAATCATAATTAATATACATAAATATTTTTGGAGAAAGCATCTACCAGACAAATCTGGACAACTTTCACATTTACAATATTAATAGGGCGTTTGTAAATAAAACATAACAACTCATAATAACACCGTTCTCAGATCAGCTCTCGACGTTTTATTGTGAAAGGACAAGCGGATACACTGGTGATTGCAAGTCATAAACGCCGTGGGTACGAATATGTGCCAATTAGTCGATTATACGGATCAATCTTATCGATGGACAGTTCATTCGGTTATCGGATTACTTTTATTGTTCCGTTGAAACGTTAATGATGAATGAGTGTATGTGGACATTGCATCTCTGTTATATCACCGAATATATGTATAATATTACTAACAAAGTTATACCTATTAAGCTTTTGTTTAAAACTTGCATGGTTGAATTTTCTAATATGTTTCGGTGTTTATATTTGCGTTATTGAACGTAAATGTTAATTGGTTAGGTAGATTACGTCATTCTAAATCCAATATGGCAGATGGCCCACGATGGCGGACGAAAATCTGGCCGCTGATAGAATGGGATCCTGGCAGATGAAGATAACCTCCAATAATAATAATTAATCAAATTACATTAACAGAAATTGTTTAAAATTACATAATGTTGCTTTAATGACGAGTGTCGGAACTAACATTCTTTCAGCAGCCGGATTCTTTATATTTTTGTGCATTTCCTTGATAGGAGTGTTAAAATACGAGCGAAGTCCGAGCTTCTGTGCAAATTTGTTCCTTTTATTGTACGTTGAAGAGGACAGTGCAGGACGTTTGGTATTGCAAAGCAATGTCCTAGAACGCACTGCAGTTAACATGGGCATTGGGCATTGGGCACGCGTATAACTTAACATCAGTCGAATATTTTACTTGTCTTCTCGTTGTTATTTACAAAATCTGCTTATTTCCATCCTCATCATCATCTCAACCCCTTTTTATGTCCCACTGCTGGGCGCGGGTGTCCTCTCAGACTGAGTTGGGATGGCCATAGCCCACCACGCTGGCCAAGTGCGGGTTGGCGGGCTTCACAAACCTTCGAGAACATTTTTGTGAACTCTCAGGCATGCAGGTTTCCTCACGATTTTTCCTTAACCGTCAAGCTTAGTTAATATTGAGTTTCCTAAAAACGCACATAACTCGGAAAAGTCAGAGGTGCATTCCCAGGATCAAGCGACCTCCTTATGAGAGGCAGAGGTCAAAACCACTAAGCTATCACTGCTATTTCCATCATACGCAACAAAAATTAATCAAGCAAGGTAGTAGCGAGCTTCTAGCGTCAACACGCAGGGCAGCCTCTAGCCATTCCAGCGCCAAGTGATCTGGTAATCACTAACGAGTAACAATAAAATCCAGCTCGCTCTCCTTTACGGCCGTGAGCTCTGTATTGACATATCCTATCGGCTGTAAAGACGCCGTTGTTTATGGCCCACACTTTCAATATAAACTCCTTTAAGTGCTTCCTCATAACGGATTCGGTTTAAGGGCTCACACAATGAGATAAGATACAGCTATCAGAGTAGTTTTCGTCCAAACTTACAGCTGACAAAGATTTTTATTACGAATTCTGATATATTGCATATAAGACCATACAGATAATTTTCAAGTGTTTATATCACAACAAACCCATCCTAACACAACTGACCGATGTCGGCCTTTTTCCATTTAACTTACCTAGGTACTTACCAGGGGTACTGATGTCTGATGGTGCATAGAATTCTAGTTCCCATTCGGATAATTTGCAACAGGTTTACTGAATCTCCCATTTGAAATCTGTATATTCATTATTCAAGGTATATTTTATTTTGTCGTGTAAACAACAGCTAATTCGCAAGCTATCACGAACTAGTTAATTAACGAGAAGTAATATCGGTTTACAAAACTATAAGCTATTTGTTAGTTATAAACTGAAGCTATCAGCTGTTGAAATAACATTGTTTGTTTGCGCGAACTAAGTGATCATTAAGAAGCTTATTTCTACATTTATTAATATTACTTTATTCTAAAACAGTTAAAATTCTTAATTAAATTTTTAGGATTCGTTGAGTCAGAAAAAATTTTAAACAGTCATTTATAAAAGATCACGCTGGCATATTATATGGCGTCTACTTGGTTAAAAGCGAAATGTTCTGGGTTCGAAATCCACGGGCCACTTTGTGATTTTTTTTATTTTTGCTTAGGTCAAGTTGGTGGCTTCAGCCTCGGTTTGTTTCCACCCTACCCCCAAAAACATACTACCAACTCTTGTAGCATTCGTTCAGTTTAGTATAAGTACCCATGCAAAATACGATACATATGTAAGAAAGCTATATTTAATCATAGAGATTTCTAAGCAAATAAACTCTATCTAAGTGCAAATCAGAATCGGAGCAACTTGAGTGATTTTTATTTATTTCCTGACACATTAGACATGGTTGTTTAATTTATGTAATTGCTTTCCAGACTCACAATCACGGGCGGATAATAAATCAATTAACTGCTATACTCTCATTACGAGCCGTTATCGGGACTCGAACCTTGGACTGGTCGCGTGCGGTGAAAGTGTTTCGCACATTCGTTCATTAGTTAAAGGTACACGTATTTAACTATTTAACGCTGATTTATTGAAATGATTAAAGGAGACTAAAACGCCTTTGCTGTAATAATGCATATTATCTGGAGGAATTTTTGATGTAAGCCTTTTATGTATAAGTTCTTAGATTCGATTGACCGAACCAGTCTTCGTCGTTTCAGATAAAGGACGTCCACTGTTGTAATGCTGACCATACATTACGATTGCTCTGCCTGAAATTACACAACTCTCCTTGATGTCGTCCGTCCACCAGTCTGCCAACACTGTTTTAAGATGCGTGACAGTCATCCCAGCACCTTAGTTCCCTAATATCCATCAGTTCTACGATCTATGTGCCACATTCGTTGCACGTTATGGGTCGCTTTTGTTAGATGTTATTTTAGGAATTTATTTAGTAGCTACTTCACTAAATAGTACTAGTAATCTCATCTAGTGCAAAACTTCAACCGATGCTGCATAAGCCTTTTCAGATAAGTAACTCCTGGTGCAAAGGCGTGCGCTCGGATTCAAATGGGAGGCTGCGGGTTCAATTTACAGTTTAGACTTTTTTAGAATTTTATAATTTATAAATTGGCTCAGGTCTGAACGGCTGGTAAGATTCGGCTATCGCAAGCTGCCAACCTTACAGTAAAGACGCGTCGCCAAGCGATTAAGCGATCTGGTGTGATACTGTCTAGAATTCGTTATGGATTCCTCTTCCAAGTTAGTACGACAACATCTTCGGCTGCATCAGGTGACATCGCAGTCAAATAGGTACTATAACCTGTAGAGGATAAAAAAAGTCAGATAGATAAGCCTTTTTTCGGTCGCGCATATAATATTGGCGATATAGACAAATTTATCTTTTTTTTTCATGAAGGTACGAGTACAAAACGCCGTGTAGTCGTTATGTTCAGCCTCAGACTGCAGAGTAGTGAGTAAGTAAATCCCAGTCAATTACGTTAACGAGTGTCTCGGACGCGGCGCTGCGGAGTGAGGACAACACAATAGCGTATCAGGTTACTGGCGATGAGAGATAGCTGCGTCGGGACTATCCTAGATGATCACGATGTGCGGACATCGCACCGCGCCGCACAGCCGCTGTAGCCGAGCTACAAACGCGCGCTAAGCATTTAAAAAATAGTACGAGTAAGTCATCAGTACAGAGTACTGCACGATAGAGGCCCACATCCACTTTCTGTAGCGATGCTTGTAGCAGCTTCACAACTAACTACATTTGCGATTGTATGTGATGTTCGCCACTGTATTGATGCGGACGAGCGTCAGCGACGCTGCTGTATCGTTACAAAAAGTCGCAATGGGTGATGGTATAAATGTCGCCGGGATAAAGTCGAACCCACGATGTTACACTCATAAGTTATAATGTGCAAACTGAGACTTTGCCGTCCGTCCGTCAGTCTGTCACTAGGCTGTACCCACAGACTTTAGCTGTACCTATCTCTTGAACGGTGAACCGTCGTAGTTACAAACTTTTTTCAAAGAATGTAATATATTTCCGTTGCCACTAGGTGTAACAACAACAACTAAAAATGGAAAATGCTTTCCAAAAAACCAACTTCAAATGCCACTACAAAGAGTGAAATAATTTTTATTTAAATTTTAGGTACCTACACCAATTCGAAGTCGGGCAATGTTTCAAACAATCCCTAATAGTCCTTCTTACTTAATTGATGTGCGAAGAAATGACAAAGTCATAGACAATCGCCCGACTTCGAATTGGTGTAGGTACCTAAAATTTAAATAAAAATTATTTCACTCTTTGTAGTGGCATTTGAAGTTGGTTTTTTGGAAAGCATTTCCCATTTTTATTTTATACTTTTTAGTGGAAAACAATAAAATGCACAAGGCGTTGTAAAATATCCAAATTGCTTGAGGTGTGTTCATAAAATCTGAAGAGATACCTCAAATTCACCAAGATCCCATCATCAGACCCTGACTTGATGACTTTAGTCATCAAATCAGTATCTGCAAGCAAATGCACCAGTAACTATAAAAAATACCCAACTCGCTTCAAGTATACTAGCAAAATTTGAAGAGTTCCCTCGATTTCACCAAGATCCCATCATCAGACCCTGACTTGATAACTTTAGTCATCAAATCAGTATCTGCTAGCATATGCACCAGTAACTATAAAAAATACCCAACTCGCTTCAAGTATACTAGCAAAATTTGAAGAGTTCCCTCGATTTCATCAAGATCCCATGATCAGATCCTGACCTGATGACCATAGGACAACTTGGAAAATATTATTCTTTCAAATAATACCCAAATAGTTCCATGTGTCCATATAAAATTTGAAGAGTTCCCTCGATTTCTCCAGGATCCCATCATCAGATCCTGACCTGATTAAAATGGGACCATCTGGAAACAAAACCCTCTTAAACAAAAAAAGAATTTTTCAAATCGGTCCACGCGTCTCCGAGTAATCGGTGAACATACATAGATAAAAAAAAAAAAAAAAAAAAAAAGATTCCGACGAATTGAGAACCTCCTCCTTTTTTTGAAGTCGGTTAAAAATAGTAGTTTATGAAACTGATGCATAATGGGGGGTATTAAAACATGAGTGTGAGTTTAAAAAACGAGCCGCAGGCGAGTTTTTTAATAGTATCACACGAGTGTTTTAATACCTAATTATGTAGAGTTTCTTACACTACTTTATCTACGCTCAAATTATCATAAATCCAAACCATAAAATCTTGCTAACGTTTGTCGTAAATCCTTCACTTTGTTGGTAAAAGATTGTGGGTCATTTTTGTTGCAATTACTAAAATGTCAGGTGGAGTTAAATTTTCTTTAATAGGTTTCACTGCTAGACATTGTTCCGCGCTAAGTTTTGACTAAGTAACAAAAATAACACATTGAAATGTTAAAAGTTAGGTATGGCGCTAAAATTCAGTTGTAAACTGCGTATAGGCTGTTAAAAAAGTCATGAAACAAAAAAAAAGTAGAAAAATATTTATACAAGTCAGATAAAGTATATGTTTAGTGGATAATTAAATAATCAAAAATTATACATAATTCTTTTCAATATTCTGTATGAACACACTTTTTAATCAGTCATATAAGGCAGGGAAAAATTATTGTTTCCGTGAATTAATTGTTGTCTATGGGCCATCCCATGACTACCAACTAAATGTTGTCTGTGGACTCCATATATATAAAAAAAAAACAAAATTGAGGATTGGCTCTACACTCTCTTTTGGCTATGACGACCATAGAGAAAAAATGGGAAATGCTTTCCAAAAAACCAACTTCAAATGCCACTACAAAGAGTGAAATAATTTTTATTTAAATTTTAGGTACCTACACCAATTCGAAGTCGGGCAATTACAATCCCTAATAGTCCTTCTTACTTACTAATTGATGTGCGAAGAAATGACGAAGTCATAGACAATCGCCCGACTTCGAATTGGTGTAGGTACCTAAAATTTAAATAAAAATTATTTCACTCTTTGTAGTGGCATTTGAAGTTGGTTTTTTGGAAAGCATTTCCCATTTTTATTTTATACTTTTTAGTGGAAAACAATAAAATGCACAAGGCGTTGTAAAAATATCCAAATTGCTTGAGGTGTGTTCATAAAATCTGAAGAGATACCTCAAATTCACCAAGATCCCATCATCAGACCCTGACTTGATGACTTTAGTCATCAAATCAGTAACTGCTAGCAAATGCACCAGTAACTATAAAAAATACCCAACTCGCTTCAAGTATACTAGCAAAATTTGAAGAGTTCCCTCGATTTCACCAAGATCCCATCATCAGACCCTGACTTGATGACTTTAGTCATCAAATCCGTATCTGCTAGCATATGCACCAGTAACTATAAGAAATACCCAACTCGCTTTAAGTATACTAGCAAAATTTGAAGAGTTCCCTCGTTTTCACCAAGATTCCATGATCAGATCCTAACCTGATGACCATAGAACAACTTGGAAAATATTACTCTTTCTAATAATACTCAAATAGTTTCATGTGTCCATATAAAATTTGAAGAGTTCCCTCGATTTCTCCAGGATCCCATCATCAAATCCTGACCTGATTAAAATGGGACCATCTGGAAACAAAACCCTCTTAAGGAGCACACCACGGCTGTGCCCGCGAAATTCAAATTTTTCGTGGTTTTTCGCGATTTTTAAGCTAATAAGATATAATAGGCTTATCAAATTGCGATAATCCCAATATCTTCTTCACGTGTTTATATAAAAATCTCTGCTCGAAAGTGTCGAGTTAAAGAAATTAGTCCAAGATTTGCGAGTTACTTACATAAAACTCGATACTCGGATTAATTTCCTAGGATACACATTTTTATGCAAAGATTTTGATATAATCATGTAAAGATGGTACTGCCATCCTCGCAAATTGATTGCCATAAGCCTATCATGTCTAATTAGCGTACAAATTGCAAAAAACCACGAAAATTTTGAATTTCGCGGGCAGACCCGTTGAGTTCACGTTAAACAAAAAAATAATTTTTCAAATCGGTCCACGCGTCTTCGAGTAATCGGTGAACATACATAGAAAAAAAAAAAATAAAAAAAAAAAGATTCCGACGAATTGAGAACCTCCTCCTTTTTTTTGAAGTCGGTTAAAAAGAAAGTTATTCCCTGGTCTGTGATGACGACACATAAAAATACAGGAACCCAGAGCCGAGTATCGTAATGGAAATTATTCAACTATCTAGAGATATTTCCATAGTACAGCGATGTTATAATGAATAACTTTTTAATAATTATAGAAGTCTGTGAATAAAGTAGGTCAATATGTGACACATTTTGATTTCATAATTCGAACTTTAAACAATGAGCGTAGATAAAATAGAATAAAGTAAAGATTTACTTAAGTGAAAGATTAAACTCCCTTACAACTAAGTTGATTTTTTGCATCATTTTGTCGATGGTCCAGAACTCTCAATACTTTTCTACTTGTAAAGTAGTTATAGTACTAATCTACTTTTAAAGTAATAGCACGGAATACATAAAAGCACCTATCGGTACAGAAGGTTCACTTTGCATGATGATTTAAATGGAGAAATAGAGACCACAGCTAAATAGAGAGCACAGCTTTAGGTGGATATAGTCAGAGCTAGCTGACTATATCCACCTAAAGCTGTGCTCTCTGCTTATCGCGTATTAGTATTTGAATTTTTATTCTGTTCCTTTCTCGCAAAACATTTACATACCTATTATACAATTTTACTATGCAGTAGCCAGTAAAGCTTTCAACGCTTAGCTAAAGAAATATAATATTTCCTGCGTGCATATTCTCAAGCCCGTATAAAACGCATATCAGCCGAGCTAAGCCAACCCGATTATTCACGTCCCGGACATAATTATCCTATAAAACCAGGTATGCAAATACATACATGTTTTAATTAAATCGCTCATTTACTTATTGGATCCAATTAAGCCTCGTGTTTATCATAAAGGTCTTTAAGAGAAAGCCTGAATTTATGTCGAATGCCAATAATTATATGATAGCTGTACATGGCTCGCGGTTATTACAGAGTAATATATGCGCTAAGACGTTTGATAACTAACGTATACTGCTATACTTGGGTCGTATTACAATTTACAACCCTGCACGATGTTTTAGGTATGCTAGCTATTTAGTTTATAATATACGGACCGACCGATAAAGCTCTCTTCAGTTTTTCTAAGGCTGATTAAATTAAGTGCTAACTAAAATTTATCTGTTAGAACTTAGACGAAGTTAGAGGTAGATGTTTGGGCTTCTTCTCATTTGTAGCCACTAGCCATGTTACATTTTCTACAATTGCTTTTAGTACGGTAGTGGAACGAAAGTCGAAAAAATTAAAATGATAGTTGTTATCGATAACTCACGTGATCAATTTGTCGATCATTCCTATGTTTCGAAGTAGAAATAGAATAGACAAAGTTTGCACCAGTATTTCTGTATTAGGATTGCAATAAAGAAATAAATATACTAAGTAAGTATGGCTAAATTCTAAAGTAAAAGGTTTGCTACTTTATTTTTTTTTAAGTTACTAACGCAATGTTTATCAAACCATATTATAAAAGAGCTCAGTAGCGATACATATCTGTGCATACACCTTTGTATAAGGGCATAAGTACCAAATCTTATTGGCAAAATAAGATTTTTTAAAAGTTCCATAAGCTCAAGTTATACACACGTAGTTTATGAATATAAAATAAATGAAAATAAACAACTTTATAGGTAATTCACACTGCAAGTAATATAGCTAAACCAAAATTAATGATAAACCGCAGAATATCAACAGGTTGCAATACTAAATGAGATCCTTAATTTTATTCCCCGCATAAGAGGCATAAAGGGCGTGTATTGAGCTAATTCTATTTATACCCGCAGTTGAGCTCGCTCTCAACCAGCTGTATAATGAGCTGGTAATGTTAATGAAATGCTCGCATATTAATTATGTTAACAAGATCGGAAACCGATCCGCTATCGGTCGATGCAGCGGTACACACGTGGGATTGAATCGATATCTTATCTATTTCGCTACTGCATGCGGCTCTCAGTACAGAGATGTGGACTTGTTTAGATAGTTGACCGGGACAACGTTGCTTTGACATAGCTTATGAACTATTCTCATACTTGCTAAATGTAAACAGAGAATTTTATTTATTAGGTAGATGAGCTAACCGGGTAACCGGTTGTTAGGGATATAAAAAATAGCTCTCTATCTACTCTCAGACCTACTGAACATTCACAGAAAACTTTAGGTCAGACCTACAGAATATAGACAAACATTTCATTTGAGTCGCGGCAGAAGTTTCGGAAGAGTTTGGTGACAAACACTATGACACAGGAATGTTATATATAGAGATTTTGATCAACGACTTCGTAATCAAACAATAACTACATACATAAATATAGTAAATAAATATGTATGTAGTTATTGTTACATGGTTACAATGTACATTTTTAAGCTATTGCATAGCTTCTATCGCGGGCCTTGAGCGTGGGGACCGAATCCAGAAATTCCGTAACGAAAATGACCTAACACCCCCCACGGAGGAGGTGTTAGAAGTTGATAAAAAATGCTATGCAATAGCTTTACCGCGGCAGTCTCTGAGTGCCACATGTCTTTTTTTATTCCTGAAAAATCATGACACAGTACTGTCAATCGCCTACTATTATCTTCTGAATATAATACAACTTTCTCTGCACTAATGCAATAATTCCGTATGCATGTTCTACGAGTATCCGTGGCATCGGGAAGGACTTTCCAATTCTGTATCATGTTCAGTACAATGCGTGCGCCTACAATTCATATAGAAAGTGTGTAGAACCGCCACAGCTACTTTGAACTTTCGCCATTTCGTAAACGTCTATTTTACACAATATTTACCTAAATTTATTACAATTTTACCTGGGCGACTTATAAAGCATACCCTTACTTACTTACTAAATAATATAAAATTTCGTCGAAATCGTAAGAGCCGTTTCCAAGATCCTCGAAATATACTGACCAGGCTTAGTCAGCTAAGAAGACGTTGTTTTGCAATTAGCATGGCACTTGGCAGCCAATAGACTGAAAATGCCTGACGGGAAACTGGAGGGGTCATGTGAGGCTTGCACTAGCTGGAGCTTTCTGCCACGATAGACAACGAGGACGTAAAAGTTTGACTACTACGAGTAGATATATAGGATACACTTGCATATTGGTCGTACTTCCGCCTGCTCATATACTTAGCTATAATAACATCCTGTAAATTATGATGCAAACAATTTAGTTCAATATTCAATTGTTTTTTTTAATTGTTTTTAGTTCAATATTCAATTGTCAAAAAACCAACTTCAAATGCCACTTCAAAGAGTGAAATAATTTTTAATGTGGCATACACCAATTCGAAGTCGGGCAATGTTTCGTACAATCACTAATAGTCCTTCTTACTTACTTGATGTGCGAAGAAACGACGAAGCTACGAGTACACACAATCGCCCGACTTCGAATTGGTGTACCTACATTAAAAATTATTTCACTCTTTGTAGTGGCATTTGAAGTTGGTTTTTTGGAAAGCATTTCCCATTTTTATTTATTCTGCGTATGTAGTTAAAAAGTCGTGGATTGCTCTACAAATCTATAAGGTTCCCGGTGTGAGCGGTAGAATTCTTATCAGATACTGCAGCTGCCCGCGTACCTAAGTACTAGTGTGTAAGTCCATCTAATGGGCGTACTTACAGCACTTCTATACGTGCTAACTAGGTATTTAAGCCGTTTATCCTGTATTGAAATCAAAAAAGAAATTATTATAACCTTATTACAGAGACAAAATAATAAGGACCTGGGTGAACTATTTTTTTATAATTGATAAACTTGCGCTAGGTTATAATCATGTCTGATGAATAGCAATGATGAAGTCTAGGATGGAGCGCGCTTGTCTATAAAATGCCTATTCACTCTTCTCTTGAAGACACCCGGATTTTACTTTGCTAAGAACCTGGAAACTGGAAGGGTGGAACAATTTATGGGTCGTAGGTACCTATTAAAAACTTGTACGTAAATCGAATAGGAATTCGTATCTCAAGAAACTTTTAGACAACCATTATTGATAACTTGACGATAAAATAATATTTATAGCAATAAAAGTAACATTCGATACCTACCACATAAATTGATGATGGCGTTACTGATATTTCGATATTTTATTTTATAAATCGCATTATTTAACTTAAACCTAATTTATAAATATCATTATTTCTTTGGTTCTTTGGAAACGTAATCATTATTTCTTTGGTGACGCAATATTGCAATCTCACGAACCTATATAACTTAGGCAACAGTCCTTGCCTTGCCAGAACTTTTATATTACGCCTCAACGATTCCACAAAAGTGTGGAAAAGTACCTAAATACCGGAAAATTCCCTTAGTTGAAGTCTAGCAACAACAGTTTGCTGACACGTGATACTTGCCCTCACAACAATGGTCGCAAACGAGGTGTGAATGCGTCACAACAAAGCAGTGTGGCAATACAAATCACGCACGAGCCAGACTTGCAATTTACCATGCAGGCTTTGTTAGTGACTAAAGTTCACACAGATGGATTCGTTCTTATGGAAATTACTCGTAGTGAAATGATCTCTACGAGAGAGTTTGCAACTCGAATTTTAAATCGCACTATAAATATAATAAAGGAAAAAGTTTGTATGTTTAAAAGTTTGTACTGAACCGATTTAGATAAAGTACGTATTAACACGAACTATTTTTCACCCGGAAAAATTCATAATTCCTGAACATTTTGTGACAGACCTAAATTACCGAGCATAGGATCGCAAGCATCTTCTGAACACAAAAAGATAATTTTGGTTTATCATTTTGTATCTCCTTTAAAATTAATCAAATAATACTTTTTTGAAGATTTTAATAAAAATGGATCCCTTATAGGATCACCTATTTGTTGTCCGTACGTGTCCTACCACTTATGCCATTTTTCTCAGCTATGGTCAGAATTAATATGGTCTTAGACCAACTAATATGTTTTGTTATGTATTGCGATGCATCATGATGGGTAGCTTAACTATGGATAAATGGAAAATAATTTCTTATCTAATATAAAAAATTCGCGAAAACCTTTAAGTATGAAAAACCAGTAGGTATCTCTCTTACTCTGCATTACTCTCTACTTGTTGCGAATAATTCCTTTCTATTTAATACTTAAATACTAATATCGGAGTACTGCAAGTAGCTACATTTCCTTAATCCTTATCTACATCTCGCCAATTAACTTTATCATATATGAATTATCAAAGTTACAATTTAAATTGGCCGAGATACTTAGTAGCTAGTGCAACGGTTGTATTGCAGAAATAATTGTATTCAAACTTGGTATACTGCTAATTTTGATTTCAGTGATAAAATTAATATCTCCTTTCTATAGTGTGGAGCACTCTAGTGGTCTAAACACAAAGTCTATGATTTATCATTTATTTTAAACACTGATTAAATAAATGTTTCCGTTATCCTGATTGTGGCTAATCATGGCCACCCAATCTGGACGTGATAACATAAGGCTATCCTTTTGTGAGTCCCCATGATTATGTATGATCCTCTAGAGCCAGTAAACTGGAATTATGATGATGATGACGAGTAACCAAAATAATGTGATATTCGTTATAGTAGAAATTCAGCCATTATTTTGGAATTCTGCAACAAAATAATTTTGGTGTTGGCAGCCAAGCATAACACCTGCTTCTATCAACTTGTAACTTTTGGACAATGTTGTGCGAAGTTATAAAATTATTAACTTACTGAATTATCTAACTGACTGAATAACAAACTAATTATCTGGCTGTATGACTGACTGCGTGCTCAAACTCTCAAGCACTCAAAAAACTCGGGTTGGGTCGGGCTGAAGTATATATATACAAAATACTTTCATGACGTAAAATCCGTTGAAATAGGATTTTTGAAAATACAATCCCTAAGGGATTAAATCGAGGGTCACGTGAGCAAAGCCGCGCGCGTCCGCAAGTATCGTATAAGCTAATGAACAGAGTAACGGCCGTAGTTCGCGGAGGCGTGGTGGAATCGGGCGAGCGCGTGCGCAGCCACAATGCAGATAATCAGGTGCTACCCGCTGCCCTATATCGCGTGCCGTGGACCTGCCTACAGGGTGTGTCATAAACAATCCGACAAAAGAAATCTTGACTTTCTTGGCAGTTTAGCACCAGCACAAACCCTTGTACCGAGGAAGCTGATTATAAACGGAGTCTTTATTTTTGAATAAAGACTCCGTTTTATAATCCGGAAGAATAATAAAAGGATTTTGAAATACGCCTATACGAGCCGTTTTCTTTAGTTATTAAAAAAAAATAGTTATTCTATACTTCCTGAAGCAAGGAATGTATTGTAATTTTTTTTATTTGTAGTTCAAACATAAACCTTGATCGAGCTATCGCTTACCTAATTCACAATTATAGGTCTTTCCCGATATTTGAATTAAAATCACCCTGTACATAGCAGTGGTACGAGTATTACTGTACATTGTCCTTCGGTACGCCCACGGCGCGGACACGCGTCGATCGAGCTATACTTCACAGCTCACCAGTGTACGGTGTCGTACGAACACTGGCGCAGTGATTCACGATGGATTAAAATTTATCGATTTTGGAATTAGGATCAACCTGTACATAGGCTGTGGTATTACGGTACATTGTCCTTCACTGATAAACTTCAAGTACTTGGTAATGCACCTATAGTCTATTGCTAACTTAGATTCAAATCCTGAGACCTAGACGTACCAGGTTCGACCAAGAAGAGACCTTGAAATGTAAGGAATTTTAATACTAGTTAAATGGAATTCTTTGTTCGAAATTACCAGTTTTGAAGCTGAAGAAACTTCTCGACTTTGAAGACCTCCCATACTCAGTAAAAACGGGGTGTTTAAGCAGTAGGTATTCCCGGTAAAGGCAAGTTTTTTTGAGTGAACCCGAGCAAACGCGAAGTCCTGATGAAGGATCATCTGATGGTAAGCGATCACCGCCGCCCATGGACATTTGCAGCACCAGAGGAATTGCAAATGCGTTGCTGGCTCTTAAGAGTCTGCTTACCCACGAAGTCTCCCATACATTCGTTTACAATTTCGTTTAACAAAAGTAGTTCCGAACCAAATATGGCCAGGAGCATAGATTATTACTATATGAATCCACACATACTACATTACTATATAACACCACAACATGATCGAAATATGCACGAATTACAAATGATTTGGTATTTTGAATGAATGGAGACATAGTAGTTCACAGGCCTCTTAAGGAGTTTGTATCCCCTCCTTGAATAACCCCATGTAAGCTTTGAGAGAACATAATATACCTAATATGCTGCTAGCTGGGTTCATAGTTGGATGTTGGAAGAAGGATCTGGCATAGGTACCTGCCAGAAATTTATGACTTTTATACTCACAACAAGTTAGTACTTCGCTACAATCTCACCTGATGGTAAGTGACGATGTAGCCGAAGATGTCACCGCACTAACCAGAACTAAGCAACACTTAACGGTTTCTACACAGCATCACACCAGAACGCTTAATCGCTTGGCGGTGCGTTTTAGCATTGTAGTTAGTTGAAGTTAAATTTTCCTGCTGCCATTTTGCTTTCACCATACAACATCAATTTCCCTGTAGCTGTACCACCTACATAAGATTATGTAAATAGTCTGAGGTAGCTCGCAAGTCATAGAGACCTAATGCTATTCTGTTCCATTCGCAGACCATAAATACTTCTTAGCGTCGAATCGGAGCTACGTCGGAATGCAAAGTCTGACACACACATACATTATATGTGATTATGTATGAATTGTTTGCGAACTCATATATTTTATTGGGATCAATGTCAAACTTTCTTCTTGTAAACTAACTGTCTTAGTTCAGCGGAGAAGAGATGTGTTTTGAATATGTAAACAATCAGATTTCGTGATTTCCACATCTCTTCTCCGCTCAGCTTTGGTGGAAATGGATCAAGCAGAGAGTAAAGGTGATGTCTCGATCCTCTCTAAAATTTGTGCTGCGAGCGAACAAGCGGCCCGGCAGAGCGGAGATGTCTGTAGACGGGTGGCCGGTGGCGAGCAGTAATTAGCGGAGAATGCCCCGCTAATTACTGCTCGCCACCTTTCGCACACCCGAAAGCGTCATTCCTACACAGGTCTCAAATCTACTCTCCGCTACGCATCTCCTCTCCTCTAGAAATAAACTGACAGCATTGTCGCGCATCTCTTCTTGTCTCTGTTTATCTGTGCTTACCTAGGTGAAAACTGGGCCTCACGGTGAGATACCGTCTGAGCCTGGACGGAGATCAAATCTAGCTCCCAATGTGATAAGTAATATAGCGCACTTTTTTATTGACATAATTGATAAAATGCCTAACGGTTACCCCATATCCCATCCCATCAAGAGAACCGAGTGTGGGATTTGCACTCTTATAAAACTCTACTCCGTTAAATCTGACGAAAGATGAGCATCCGGAACACTTATAGGATATCACTTCCTATGGGCTTACTCGGTCGTTACTAAAAAGGAAGACAAAAATCTTATTTTGGCATTCCTTTAGCACAATTAGTTACCAACCTAGGTTGGTATCGTATCATCTCAACATAGGTAGGGTACCAATGCTAGTTGCTAACTTGTGTAGAAAGGAAATACAAGAATATAACCCTGCGAGGGTTACCAACTAAGAAAAGATACAGAATTAGCCCACTGGCCTGTCCTGTTCGGATGACGGATGACCCCTTACGTTCGCCATCCGCAGGCCGGCAACTCATGGAGGCCAGAGGTGGTTTGGCCTCCGGCAACCAGTGCGGCTCCTTCCAGAGGAATACATTTCTCCCTTATCAATTGCGTTATGTAAATCGAAAACGTTTAACCTATTTATTCAACACATTTACCACTCCGAAACTAACTAAAATGTTACTTACAAGCTGTAAGATATAAATAATTATTTCAATACAATGAAATCGTTACGTTCTCAGCGTAAAATATAAAGGATACGAGTAGCATTAGTAGCCCGAACCCATTTATAAGATAACACAATAATAAACATGTTCGACGTTACAAAACGCGTTGGGAAATTGCTGTGAACTTTAAATTGCTACCATTGTCTAAATATCAGCCGTTTTATATGTTTAATGGCGGGGAATGGGCCATAAACGCGTGTGCACGTTACGAATAAACTGTATCATGTGTTAAAGGTATATCAAGACATTGGAGAAATGGCTTTATTTTGTGTTTGCGGTTCGACCATAACCTGTCCACGCGTGCTTGCAAGTAACAGTCTACGACTTGTTGACGAATCTTTGTTCAAAATTTCTCATGATATTTTCCTTTCACAATTATTGTTATCTATATTTAGTTGCCACTTGGTATAAAAACATTGGCATTTTGGGATTGCTGATAGAAGTGAAAACTTGAAGAATTCATGAGTGTAAAAAATTACGTGTGTATTTTTGGCATCGTCAGATACTCTACACTACAAATACTTATACAGTTTTGTCGGTTACCGTGTGCTTACAGTGTGAGGTGTCGGTTACAGCAGCGAGCTCAATGGTTTTACCTGTCTTAAAAATACCCAACGCATCTAAAGCTTTAGATGCGTTTGATATTGCTCTAGAAGCTTTTCAAAAATATCAGAGTAATTATTATTATTTTGTTAAGCACAGAAAACCATAATAGTACCTCAAAATAACGTGGTTTCCAATGTTCTAAAAATAGAAAGTCTAGTAGTTCATATTCTCCTACATTTGCAGGGACTAGTCGAGTAAGGTCTACTTTGGATCATCTAATCTTAATTATTAACTTATTCGTACATTCATATTCGATCGTGTGTGGTAGCGCCCTCAGAGTTCAGTCCCTTGAGTAACCTCACATGTCCACTTATCTTAAACAGTCACGACGCGCTGATCTCGAGCGATTACTTTCACGTCATTTTTACGACCACATGCGAGCTTTCTTGCATAAGAAATACACATCTAACGAGAGACGCCAATTTTATAAAGGTCAAATAAAATAGGTGCTAAAATTAACCCTCGAATAACCCTGTTACATTTTTGGCGGGAATACTTTTATAATGGCAATTGAATAACAAAAAAAACTAAACTAAGAACTACGAGTAAGAACTGCGTTATAAGTTTTGATTTCCTTTCTTACACTTTGGGCCAAAATACAAAAAAAAGTTAATAAATAAATACAGAAGTCATTTAGAAAAAAATATTGAAAGACTAGTAATCTACGCCTCTAACGAGATTGCCTTCGAAAAATAGGAAGTGGTAAATAAAGCTTGTAAAAGTTGTGGATATGGCTTGAGTATTAAATTAAGATATTGTTGGCTAGGCAAAATATCATCGTTTAAGACATGTGCCTGCAACGTGCATTGTGAATAAAAACGGTGCAACAATAGCCCCTCGCAATATATTCACGTATCTTAATGGCTCACGACGCGCTGGACTTATGGCGTGTGCGGATAACATTTTTGCACGTTTCACACACGAATTTGACTGGCGTTTGGTAATAACGTGTACCGACACACCTTATGGTAATAATATTGCATGCAACAATTGCATTTCGGGGAACAAAATCTGGACTAAAATGTAATAAAACTTATCACCTAACTATCAACTATCTACTACCTAACCTTATTAACCTTATAATTTAGGTATACTGGTATTCATAACTTTTGGAAATTGGCCTCGTCTTTCTCAGGGAAGAGTAACTTTATGTCTAGATATGCTGATGGACTTCCACAGCTGGATAACTCTTGAATAACCCTATTTTAATTTTGAGACTGATGATAAGACTCTTCTTGTAAAATCCTTCTGGGTGTTCGAAATGAATGCGATGTTCTTTCACCGTGTTCTTAGACCTTAGTTATCCTACCGTGAATGTGACCGTGATAGCTTACAGTGCCCGTATTACTGAGTTTCAGTAAAAGGGTACTGTAAGCTAACGTAGGCAAAATGAGATTTAAGGACTGATTTCTATGGATGATGAGCGCAGTGTTTAGAATGACATTCCAATAAAAAGTTATGAAAAAAACGACAACTGGAGTAAAGGCAGAAGGACCTGAAGGTATCTCCATTCTCCATCGCCCCAAGTTACTCCGCTTCCTTATAAAGATATAATCAACGGTCATGTTATCCTCGTAATTTCGAAAGTCAATTGAAACGAAAGCATTGGATCCTCTGTGACGAGTCTATATCCGTATAGATATTTAAATCCACAAAGACGCACCCCACTCTGTCAAAATCGCTATGTTTTATTCGATTCGTATGAAGTTTGATGGAGTGGGGCGCGTCTTCTTGTATTGAAATATCGATTCCTCGGCTTCTTATCTTTTTTGTGCGCGGATTTATGGCCAGGAACTTGTCTTGAAAGTTCTATTGCATGTTGACCAATGCTGCTCTGCTGGCTTTACACTTACCTTAAGTTTTGTGCACATATCTTGCGCATACGCACTGCAATAATACATATCATTTTCACTCATTAACCAGGCCGCGATCTGCATATTAACATGAGCTTGCTAATTAAAATCTGAGCCCAGTCTCTCTGTCACAGCAATTTTATTGCGCTATATACCCGTAACAAGAAATAGGCGAACGTTGCCTATGAATATATTAATTTAAATATACGCTACTTGATATTAACTTACGGTGCAGCCATATGCTGTATGTTTAGGGGTATTTAGTGTAATGGTTTAATTGACCAAGTTGCCTCGGATGTTAATTAAGCGGAGTTAAATGAGACGTTAAAGTTGTTATTTATGCACTGGTAAATAATCGTATAGGTATTATACCTGTGAAATTAGATCACGTTTCAACAAACCGAGGATTTTTTCGTTAATATTTGTGTGAATATGTTGGAATTTTTAAACACTGCCACAGAATAGTTGGTTATATTTGAAGAATCGCTAACACGGGCAAAATTAATCTGTGTACAACACCGAGGCCATATTGTTAACTTTTTATCTGGGTGAATAGGCATTTTTTAGGCAACCGCGCTCTAACTTAAACCTCATCATCATTGCTTTCCATCAGGCATGCTTGCCGTCAAGCGCAAGCCTATCTACATTAAAAAAAATCTGTTTTTTAGGGGATAGATATACTTTGGAGAGTATGCTCAGGAACTCCATATTCACAAACCTCCTTCAAATTTCTACCATAGAACGACAAGACGCTGAGTGTGGTGATATCCATAAATTGACATGCAAAAAACCTTGCACGAAATGTTTTTCTTAAACTTTCTGATATGAACCGCTAAGGTGTGGAACACTCTCCCAGCCACCGTGTTCCACGCTAAGTACAATCTGGGTGCCTTCAAGAGAAGAATGATTATGCATTTTCTAGGCAAGCGGCCTCCAACCTAGACCTCATCATTGCTTTCCATCTGGCATATTTTCCGTCGAGCCTATAACTACAATAATAAAACATATCAGCTAACCGAGTGGGATAGATGGATGGATGGACTGCGAAGAAAATCTCACCATAAAGGCTCCATTTTTCCTAAAAAACAAAAGCACTTTTATCGAACGCAATACGTTATGATTTAAAACTACATGCCATGGTCAAAATCAATTTACCCTTTTGAAATACCGATGTAGACAGGTTTAAAAGTTTTAACGAAACAATACAAAAACCTTCATAAACAATATTCTATTACGATTTACAGGATATTGTGCAATATGCATAAATAATTTCACCGAGATACTCGCCCGAGGTGCCCTGGGGCCTTATTCTGTATCGTTCACTTAGTTAGTTAGTAACCCAAACTGGGTTATTAACTAAGAAAACAGAGGCAAAAATCCTATTTTTGTATTCTTTTTGTACAAGATAGCAACTAGCATGGTATACTGATATGATACCATACCGACCTAGGTTGGTAATTTGTGCAAAAATAGGATTTTTGCCTTCGTTTTCTTAGTTAATAACCCAGTTAGGGTTACTAACTAACTAAGTGAACGATACAGAATAAGGCCCCTGAGCTTGGCTTGCGTTGTCAGTAACCGCGCAGTAGGAAGTGTGTGATACTAACTGTGCTATCGTATATTATTCGTATAAATTATCTTTGTTATTTATCGTGAAACGTGCTTTATATAAAGCTGATTGCACATTACTTACACTCTGAGCGTCGTATAGAATGCTTGTTATTTGACGAGATATAAAGCAAAGAATTTCTTGATCCAATGGTATAGAATCTTCTTCTCCCTGAATTCTTAGCGGTGACACACCGCCAAGAATTTAAGGACTACTAGGTATACTACTATTTAGGGATAAATAGCCTCCCATCTGACGCCTCCCATCAGACCAGACCTGAATCAATTTAGAAATTATAAAATTCCAATGTGGGCCCCGTGGCGGGAATCGAACTCGAATCCGAGCGCGTCCCACTGCGCCAGGGAAGCCTTCGTCGTTAAAGCCATATTATATTGGCATTTAGTATTTCGGAGTATAGGTAGGCACTAACTATGCCACACTAGAAGTCTTTGATTATATTTTAAAGTTTTCTAAATACTATAATTTTAAAATTCTTTTATTTACCTATTATTTGTAACAGATTAAAAACTTTTAAAATTACTTAATGATTAAGTATTTTTAACTTAGGTGCGCTTTATCAAAGTTTTCTTAACATTAGGTAAGGCATTAGGTATAGTATCGCTTTCGCGTATCAGAATTGCTAATAAAGGGAGAATGTGTGCCGGCGGGATGGTAGGGTTGTAACTTGTCTGAGTAATACTTAATCAAAATAAATGTTTAATGATAATAATCAGTAATTTCAATATTATTTTAGCACATTAATAGCTTTTCTATATGTTACATAAATTTTCTGTCCTGTACAAATTGATAACGATTTACAATCTAAAAATTATATGGATTTTTTAAAAGAGGGCAAAATTAAAATCGTCTATATTGGATATGACACCTATTTATAGATCCATTATGAAATTACTTCCTTTTCTTATCCACCTTTTACAATTGTTTATGTATACACAAAATATCATAATACTATGATCCTTAAGGTACAGGCTGTTTCACTGCGCAAACTGATTTAAGTAAATAGCAACTCTAGCTTAGACGCAATAACGTGCAATGCAGTTTGCAACAGCGCTAGCGCCTTAAAGTAATACCTACGTCACTATTAAATTAACCTGAACGTCATCTCTTACTTACTTTATCTCCTTTCTATATTTTTCCGGCTCGCTATAGGGGTCCTGATAAAACCGCTGAGCGGTCAGCGGTATGTATTATACTTCAGCTAAAAGATTCAAATGTGTGTAGGTATGGTAATTGGTAAGCACCTATAGTGCCATTGAAACCTCCCTGGTACATGTAAGAACTCAGAATAGGAAAATCGTATACAGTAAGATATCACCTTATCATAGCCAAATCCAATATAAATTCATTCGAGTTCAAATATATTCGTATATTAGTTAAAATATTTCATTCGAGGCTCACCAAAATATTGACGAGAAAAAATCCCTTTCAGATATTTTATTAAATATTTTGTAGGTGGCAGCCCTGAACAAGTGCGCGGGCGCAGCTTAATGTGCAGTGGCGCCCTCCGGACAATCGGCCGTTACGTGAACTAGCGTGAATGAATTAATGGACACGTTCCAGTGCAACCTTTTTGCATATAGCTGTTTATGTTCGGTATTTAAGGCGAGCTCAATAGCTTATTTTGATAGCTGTTTGGAAATCTGAGATGCTTGCGTATGTCTACCTTTGTACCGCTGTATTGAAATGTTGGCTGCATTTGAGCGGAATTTTCGAGTAGGTAATTTTAATTTACCTAAATGCAAATACCCAAAGCAATTTTAGAAATAAGTGATAATATGTCTACAGCTGGTCATTTTTGTCCTTTGAGTTTGATAAGTTATAGCTAGACCGCTATAAACTTGGCCCTCCCATGGTCTGCGGGACGCGGGGCGGGAGCTACTTAACCACTGATCTCTATTCTTTGGATTAAACATTCTATACAACTCAGGCGAGGTTCACTTTGGATCCATAGAATAGGGATCAGTGCGCTCAACTAATCAGCTGTCAGTGACTGACGTGAATTACGCTACACCCGATAATATTAATCTTGCGACGTGGATAATGATAACTCAAGGAAATACCATAGGCGAATTCTCAAGATGCGAGTCATTACATCGTATCGTGTATAGCCAATCGCATACCCGCCCCGCGTCCCGCAGACCATGGGAGGGCCAAGTTTATAGCGGTCAAGCTTATAGTACCTACGTCCTACGTGTGTTCAGATATTACAAATATTTAGTAGTTATATATTTTAATATTTTAAGCAAAGCTTTATGGTCCATTGTGTACAAATCGGCGCATACGCAATCAAGAGATACAACCGATACATTCCGTTTTTCATCCACTCCAATTTAGTGCAGGTTTTTGTGAAACATTCGAGTTGACTCACTTCGAATAAACGGATCGGATTTCTCCAGTCTCCATACATATATGTACAGCCAGCGCCACAAACGGAGACATTGTCAACTGAGTTAGATGTATGGAGATCACCCATCACCGTTTCGTTTATTCGAAGAGATTCGAATCGAATGTTGCACAAAACCTTTACTAACCCTACAGAATACAGAATCAATTTACCATCACTATTATAATATCTACGCGGGTTCCCATGCACCCGATGCATTTATTAGCATTAAACCGTCGATACAATGTAGGTACATGAATCTGTAACATGCGATAGTCAGTTAACTAAGACACGTCTAACCGAGCAAACATAGTTTTGATTAGTCTGTAACGACGCGACCGACGGGCCAATCCTAATAATATTATAAAGGCGAAAGTTTGTGTGTGTGTTTGTTACTCCTTCACGGCTCAACTACTGAACCGATTTAGCTGAAATTTGGAACATAGGTAGCTTATAATCCGGATTAAAACATAGGCTACTTTTTATCCCGGAAAAATCCGTAGTTCCCGTGGGATACTCAAAATACCAAATTTTCTAGAGCAATCTATAGCTACATCTATAGATAGATTGTTCAAGCGAACTTGCTTGAAAGCATGTTTAAAGGTTGGAATAGGGAACGATAACGGGAAAATGACGTTTCGCTTAGGATTATTATTCCCTTAGGCTATGGGATATGGTATAGTAATTAGTAATGCTGTAAATGTGGAAATGGGTACCTATCCATAAAGGTTCTGAAAGTACAATTGTTTAGCTATTTATAATGTGTGTTTTGGTTAAGCAATGGGATACAGGTTAATAATGCTAAAAAGGTGTTCCTGTATAGTTTCTGATATTAGAACTGTTTCGCTATTAAAATATGTGTTTTAGTTTAACAATAGAATATGTGATAGTAATTATGGTATAAATGCGAAAATATAAGGTAAAGGTTCTGAAATTATTTCCGTATACGTTGATTTTATTTTCATCCTTCACACTCGTTGGTGGGTTAGGTTAGGTTAGGTAAGTATCCCCCCCGATGGATTCCAATCTTGTCGCGATGGGGGGGCTCAGTAGCCGTGGTTGGGCCCCACGGTGAAGCCAAAAGGAATGCAGGAGGGGACGCTCGGAGTGGGCCTGGAGATGGGCCCGCTCTGGATGCGTCCAAGAGGGGTGTGGGGGACAGAGTTTTCTGTCTCCTGCAGCCAGGAGGGGTCGTGGGAGGAGAGGCGTGTCGGTGTGTCGTTGCCGCTCGTCCTATCTCCCGCGACCAAACGGTGGCGCACCGTTAGATGCGTCGGCGGCGGGGCCGCAGGGGAAGAGGAGTGTCGGTGTGTCGTTGCCGTTCTCCCTGTCCTCTGCGGCCGTTTGGTGGTTTGCGGCGGAGCCAAAGATCAGATCCGCCGCGGGGTATGGGAGGTCGATGCCTGCGAAGTGCAGGAGCAAGCTTCGCAGGTATCGGCTTACCCGTGCCCACGGCCCCTGGGTGGCGGTCCCGGGGGGGTCCGTCGCCTTACGGATGGGCGCCGAGGAGGTAAGGCCGGCTTAGGTGTTTCTGGCCGGCCTTGCTGTTGGAGGGGAGCTCCATGCTCCACCTCGTGGAGGGGCTGCGCAAGCGGCCGGGCACCGGCAGGTTCGCGGAGGTTTGCGCAAGCGTTCTCGTGTTCCCGTCATACGGTGCGAGGAGGAAACACCGTGGGGTTTAGCCGGTAAGAGTCCGGCATAACCCAGCCGCTCCCCCGGGCGACTGGGTATCCATGAGGATTCCCCACGATAAAAAAAAAAAAAGGTTAGGTAAGTATGCAGCGTTGCGGAAGAATATAACAGAAAAACGTTGTTTTACCTAATTACTTCAAAAACTAAGCCAGTTATTTAAATGTCGTTCTGAGCGTTTTTGGGAATTATTTTTTACCGATAAATTAAAACAAAAATTACAATTATATCCATCGTAGTTTTCGATGGAAATTAGAAAAATGGAGATTTTGGAGCAATTTTTGGGAGAACTTTTTGTCGAGAAATTTTTATCCAATCGTGTTTCTGAAGTTAGGTTAACACATATGCTGTTTTTTTCCTCCCTCGGGACTCCCACGGGATTTGTAAAACCCCGAAATTCACGCGGGCGAAGCCGCGGGCAAAAGCTAGTAGAAAATAAACTAGAGCCTAAACTAGAGAAATGTCGTATATGCTCGACGATCCAACAAGAGTTTTTGGTCAATGATTCACTGCTTAGTGCTTTAATTACTTAACTTCTCAAGGTCGTGAATGCAACATAGAGCTTTCATTGTGTTTTTCAGGGATAGAGTAGGCCTAAAAATGGCTAATTTGTTTACCTATGTTTATTTTTAATTAATTATGTGTATTTTTGTTTACTTTATTGTGGTGTACAATAGGGTAGGTGTGGTATGCTTGATGGTACGAAACTCTTCTTCTTACGAAGAGTTTCGTACCATTAAGCAAAGATAAACAAACGCTTATTGTAAGGATACCTTCATAATTTCTTTATTATAATCTGTTGTCATAATATTCATTTCAGAAATAGATGCATTGTAATTACAACTTTGTATAGGTACATTGAGCTTAAGGACTTACAATCTACTAACAAACAGGCAGCGGAGGCTTCATAATAAAGTTTCGTAGTCGCATTTTTTCAGTATGGAACCCTAAAAAAGGCGTAGAAGTGAGCCTCCATGAATAAGTAAAGTAGCCTGTTAGTAGTAGTAAAAACAATAGCCTTACTAACCTTAGTTCAACAGATATATATCACATTGATTACCTACTTTATAATTTAACTGCCCAAAGCTCTTATTCCAATTCCCATAAACTACTTTACTTAACCAATAACAATTTCAAACCAAAGAAAATCCACTTCATAAAACGACCCCAATGCTATTAAACTGACCATGTGTAGCTTATCTCCGCTTTACTTAACGGCAACGCGGCGCATACGCATGTATAACAACAGAACACTGAACAGAACAACATACTCGATGCCCGATACAAAATCGCATATATGCAAATGAAATGCGGCGCAATAATCCGCACAAAATGGCCGATTTGTCAGGCAAATATATGAAACTCACGGCTTATTACGTCAAGCGATTTTATGTGGCCAATAACAGTTTATCGGTTCGTAATTCCAGCATTCTATTAAAGCACTATCTATAATAATATCTGTGTGATAAAACGGCGCACTCGACTTCCACTTATGGTAGGTAGTATAGGTACCTATTAAGATATATCCGTACATGTCTAGATAATAGTAACTACTAAGTTCTTGAATAGCAAATGGCGTAGAAACTGCATCGGATATCGACACCGGATATAAATATACTTAAACGGTTTATTATTATCACCTCATTTTGCAGACAAGGACACGAATTATTTGGTTTCAATAGTAGGTAAAAACTTACAATGACTTTAGTTTTTATTTTGATGACGAGGCGAGGAGGACGTTCTACTGGTGTTCTGTGATACTGTTCATCTTTATCCTCTTCCTATACATTTACCGTGCTTAAAGTTTTCCTCCGTTGCGTCGTAGCTCCAACTTAGCTCTCTGCTGTATAAATCAAACCAACTTAGCTGCCTCCAGAAACCAAGGAGGCCATCCAGGTTGCCTAAAGTTTAATAGATTACAGCTGAGAAGCCAAGTTTTGCCTTGCATTGGTTGCATTTGGGCACCGACGTCTCGTCCTCCACAGTGCAAGCTCTACGCACCGCTTTATTTATAGATTGTATTTTGAAAAGTGCAAGTGGCCGGGTTTCTTGCCAGTTCTTCTCGATGCTCACCTGCTTATTTTGCAAACTACAAGTTAGTAGAGTAGATATACTCACGTGACTGCGATCTAAACTGATGGTAAGTGATGATGCAGCCGAAGGTGTTATCGTACTAACTTGGAAGGGGTAGGTATGTAAACTCACCCCCAACGGTTTCTACACATCATTGCGTGGGATTGCTTAGTCGTTGGGCAATGCGTCTTTGCTGGTAGAGCGGGCCACCGAAGTCTGCCTTCATACCAGACCAGACCTGAGCCAATATAAACGGTGCTCTGAGGAGTTGTTTCAGGAGATTACACGTTCCACTTTCTCTGAGCATACACTTCGCTGCAAAAATGCGTTGCATCCCTAATACCTGACAATACCTGACCTAATGGCTGACAATCCTCGATCACCCAGTTTGCCAAATCCTTTTTTCTGTGCCAGGGAGGTCGTCGAAGTGCCATAATGCCAATAGATATATTTATCGATTTGCCATTGGTGATAAAATCAGTCTTGATGGAGAAGGAAACCCACACTTGCATACTAGGTACTTACTGTACCTTGAAACAGCCAATATTCAATGTCGCGTATTTTAATGCAAATTGAAAACGTGAAATATTAATGAGGCACCGCCTGATGTCGCTGATCAATACACTGATAGTGGGTAGCTGATAACGCAGCTTCCTAACGCAGTGGAGTGTGATTCAGATTGATTTAAATTATTGGATGCAAAGACACCTGCGATATTTATAGCCTACGCCTGTTTTGTAACTGGTTCTGTGTGGGTTCCAGAGCATTCTAAAAACTAGCTCATCGATCCCGTTTCGCCGGGGTGATCCCGTGGCAATTAAAAACAGTCCTTCCTTGTCTCTTGTGTACATCATAAAGTTACCTCTGTGTAATAAATAAATTTCAGCAAGGTTGACTCTCTTTACTTATTTATGGTCTTGAAATTTAGTAGTATCAAAGATTTGGTCATCCAGACATTTGACATTATGAAGGGAAAAATTGGTATCTGTGTGTTTGTTACTCCTTCACACCGTAACTACTAAACCAGTTTAGGGTTAGTGAAAAACTGAAGTGTTTACCTCTTTATTTTGCACGTATTTTTTACTAAATAATGAAAATTATGTGGAAATCTAGTTTTTACTATTTGTGATTAGTGTAATGAGTGACTGAAGGCGATCAAATCACGCAATGGATCGAAACAACAGCCAAGGACATGCAGCAATATCTCAACGGTAAAGGAGGGAAACATAAACCGAAACGACCCATTCGGACCATATCTAAGGTAACGTAAGGTAAGCTAACTTAGTTTAAGGGAAAATGTACCTAAACATTTGTAATTAGCTTCTACCCGCGTCTTCATCTACGGAGTTTTTCACCAATCCTTATATTTCACCTATCTTGTTTCAACCGTTGTTAAGAGTATTTATCCGAACTTAAAGTACGCAGATGTGTCCTTAAAAATAGGTAGAATTATAGCCCGTACAAATTTTCTACTACTTAATTTACTACTGCAATACACTTAACTGAAACTTCTTCCACGTTTCTGATACGAACCACTAAGGTATGGAACGCCCTTCCAGCCTCCGTGTTTCCAGCCAAGTACAATCTGAGTGCCTAGGCCAAAAGTGAAAAGGCAATTTCTAGGCAAGCGCGTTCCAACCAAGACTTCATCGTTGCTTTCCATCAGGCATGATTGTTATCAAGCACAGGCCTATTTTCAATTAACAAAAAACTGAAAATAAAGAAAACCCCTAGTTCACGTGTTTCTTTTTTCATTTTGTTCAAGTAGCAAATAAAATTCTTCGAGTAAATCACCGTAGCAAGCATATTTATCTTCGTACGGCATCTGGTTTGGTCGGTGTATCACTCCTGTTTAAAAGACAATAATTCACGCATTCAAATTGCATGCCGCCATTTTTTATATCGCGTGTGTTTCGCGCCTTTTTCGGGTGCGGGCGCGTCCTTAATAAAATTAAGCTTGGAATATTTATAGAGCTTCATAATCTTAGATAAGACAAAAAATTAAATCTCGTCAATTTTTAACTCCATATGGATAGATACATTTGTATTATGTGCTGTTACTTATTTATTCATCAATTATTATTTTAAGTTAACCTTATTTTATTTGATTGAATTCCATGGAAAAGATGTATGTATGTATGTATGTATGTATATTCTTTATTGTACACCCAAAAAACTATTTACTAAATTACAAGTACACAGAAGATAAAGAAATAGGCAAGTACAAAGAGGCGGACTTGTCGCTAACTAGCAATCTCTTCCAGACAACCTCATGTCGTCAGGATAATTTGGAAGTAGGAGATTGGATAGACAAACATAATACACATAAACATTCTTAACAATAATAGAGAGTAGAATTATTATGTATGTCGCTATCGATTATTGCATAGTGATAGGTAATGATTTTTGACGTTAGCCTTAAACTTTTCCATTGTCTTGGCACGATGGATATATGAGGGAAGCTCATTCCATAGGCTGATGGCCCGGACTGTAAAAGAAGTTTGGAAATATTTGGTACGATGTGAGGGCATTTGAAGTAAGAGCTTCCCAGCCGCACGTAGAACCATACCATGTTCATATTTGCGTAAGCCAAATATGAACCTTATAGCAAGATTTTGTTATTTAATTTGAACCTTAGCTTAAATTTTCGGCCATACATAAACTTACCAATTTTACTTGCGTAACTGAATCTAACCCTTGAGATATTTGACCAAAAAATCTAAATCAAACCCTTTTAAGCAAAAGCACCTAACGTAAATCCAGACTTAATTAGGTCTAAAATTAGCATAGACGCCATCCGAAAGCCACTTAAGACTTAGTAGAGCTCCACTAAGAATATTTAGACAAGAAGACGACGACGCGTCACCGACTTTAAAAAGACATTCTTGCGATTCAATTATGTACTTAATTACGTGTAGGTATTAATTATACACGTCAGTGAGATCCAAAATATGAAATACAAATTAATTAAAGTTACTTTGTACCTATGTACTTATTATATATACTCAAAGCTTAGTGTAACGATTAAAATGAACAAGATGCCATATTAAGTTTATTTTCATTGCGCTACTGATAAAAGATACAGTAAAATACACAGCACAAAAAGTAAGTAAAGGTTTAATTTAAGAAGAAATTAATTTTGTTCGTAATCCACAATAACGTATTGAGCAGTATTAGTGGATGTCTGTTGATGTAAACGATAGTCCCGTGACAATGAAATATACACTCGCATCATTTACGCCCGCTCTAGCGCTCGCCAGGTCTGTAGTGGCGCGACCATAAATTCCGGGATTCGTTTCTTGTCTTGCCTTCCCAATGTTGATTTAACGCGGTTTTAGTGATATTGATTCTTCACGCGGCATTGTCTATGCGCACGCAATAGTTAATTAATACACGAGCTTTCTGTGTTACGCTGATGTATGTTTATTGTTTCTGTTTACTTTTTGTCTGTAATTAAATTAAATTATTCCTGGCGGACACGGGTGGTAGCCTTGTTATTATTCTTTCTTCTGTGCTTATGAGAATTTAATTTGATGCTTTGATGATGCATCAGTCACTGGGAGGGTTCCAGTTTGATTTACGGTAAGGGTCAGTTCGGAACTTTTATTATTTCTGGGTTTGGAAATTCACACCCAGGATTGACCAAAGTATAAGCTATTACCCAGACAGTTAGGTTGAAATTTTGTGGCCTGAAGGAGTAACAAACTTACAAACAAACATTTACTATAATATTAGACAGAATATAGGATTAAGACTAAATAAAAATTCAATACAACTTCATTCAATTTTTATAGCCCACGGACAAGAATCTTCAAGTGTTGTACCCAAGCTATTTAATGAAAGTTTTCTTAATAAATCGAACGCAACGCGGAAATTCCTTCGCCTCGATAATATTTTGCATAGTTTTGTATTTTAACGGAAAGCACTCGTCGAGCAGGAGCATTCTATGCTAGCGAAGTCAAAAAGAGGTTTCTTACTCTGTACTCATTAGGAATATCGGAACTTAAAAACTTTGCATGAAAATTCTTAAAGAGTTAGTGAGTGTCAAAGAGGTATATTATAGATCAATGGTGAGTGTGGGGTCACTTGACAGCATAATGTTTTTTTTTTAATGTTTAGACGACCTCCGTGGTTGAGTGGTTAGCGTGCCGGTTTAAAAGGCGCCGCCATCTCTGTGGTTCCGGGTTTGATCCCCGGTCGGGGCAATGTAGAAAAATAACTTTTCTACATTGTCTCGGGTCTGGGTGTTGTGGTACCTTCGTTGTTTCTGATTTCCATAACACAAGTGCATAAGCTACTTACTATGGGATCGGAGCAATGTATGTGATGTTGTCCTCTATATATTTATATTTATATTTATATCTATATATATATTTTAATTATTAGCATACAATCAGTCGGTATTTGATCTCTATCTATCTCTTCACTTCACTAGATTTATTTATTTAACTAGTGGACGCCCGCGGTTTCACCCGATTGAATTTCAATTTTTCACAAATCCCGCGGTAATCATGGATTTTTTCCAGAATAAAAAGTAACCTATGTGTTCATTCAGGCATATCCATATTAGTTCTAAATTTCTCCATATAAGTCTTGGACCCAGTTTCACCTGGTTAGGGAGTGAGAATAAAAAATAATCTATTTCAGTGCACCCCTAGACATCATGGTCCATGTGTCAAATTTGGAATCTCTAGACCCCGCGGTTTGGGCTGTGCGTTAATATAATATGTCAGTCAATCAGTTTCTTCATGGTTTCTTTCTTTTTATATAACTATAGGTAGGTTTCGGGAAATTCTATAATTCAGATGAGGTTTAAAGTTGCAGTATGCAAAGACACCTTTATCTTTTTATTCGGTTTGAAACTTTTAATCGGAATCTGTCAAGTTTTTCGACGTTCTTTCTCATCTCAATAGAAACTGAATCAAAAACCTTTCAATACATGTAGCAACCGTTCTAAGTAGGAATTGTATTTGCTCATAAGATCAGATAGAAGCACTGAGCACTAAGCGCTAGGCAGTAGATATCCCATTCGCGAACACAATTTGAATGCAAGGCTGCCGCCCACGTGATCTCATTTTAATGCCCCCATATCAACGGTATAAATCTAGCAGCGGAGTTAGTATAAATTGTAATCAGATCGGTTCAACAGGTGAAATCTCATTAACGTACGTAGGCTCTGTTTATAAACCATAAACTGAGCTCTTGGGTAACCGTATTAAATTAGTAACGATGTAAAATATTTCAAAGCTTGTGGGATTTCAGCGTCATATTTAATGTACGATTATCTTAACTATTAGTTGCAAAAGTGGTCCGATAGGTCTGAAATGAGTGATGGACTCAGAATTTTAGGATTTCTTTTAAAGCGCTTCTAGGATACGCTCAGGTGATAAATTCTTCTTCTTATGAGAGACAAATGTGATTTGAAAACTAAAAATTTGTCTTAAGTTCCCTAAAATAAACCAGGTTCAAGAAACCAAATATCACTTGTCTAACGGTCAAGACAAAATATCGTGAGGAAACCTGTATGGCTGAAATTTCACCATAATGTTTCAAGGTGTTTCAAGTAGTGGGATATCGAGGCATTCTCTCATTCTGAGAGGAGACTTGAATCCAAAAGTGACACAAAAAAAGGAGTTGAGGTGATGGACACGAAACAATGGTAATGTGATAGGTAATGAGAATAATCTTGAGAAAACTTTGTAACGATTTTATTATTCACTAGCTGTTGCCCGCGGCTCCGCCCGCGTGAATTTTTTAAATATACCGTGGAATTCCTTGATTTTTCGCGAGATTCTGGTCTGGTGTTGTACAGAAACCTGTTCTTACTTTGCACGGGTTATTTTGTGTTGATTTTGAAAACTTTTTTTCCTTAATTTTTTATTTTTTTTTATTTTATTTTATTTAATGTAATAATAACAAAGTTTCATTAAAACGTAGTTGAAAGATCAAAAGGACGATATTAACTGTCGATATTTCGACCCAGTGGCACAGGTCGTGGTCACTACGTGACCACGACTTGTACCAATGTATCGAAATATCGACACTTAAAATCGTCTTTTCCATTGTGATTTTTCTTCTGAAATCACGCAATAAGTATGTCAAAAATCATTAAATCATGTGAAAAGTTGTACTGGTGGTAGAACTCTTTTTCAGAGTTCAGCCGGGTAGGTACCACTGCGATAAAATACTCTACTAACAATATTCCCCAGCCCAACATAAGAGTCTTTTAAAAATCTTTGCTTCATCTCAATACAATCCAAAATATCAGAATGTCCATATTATATTTCCTTACGTAAAGACGAACCAATTTAAAATGAGCCGTACGTTTATAGTTTTTTTTGTCAATTCCGAGTTCCTAGTTACTTGGACTAACGCTAAAGGTATTCTTTAATCCGACATCTTCACCCGTCACTTACCATCAGCGAGATTGCAAGTAAGTTTTAATTAGTGGTAATTATGGTACACTTGGGTGGTGAGAAAAGACGTGGCTATCCGGAAACGTCGACAAACGTGATAACAATAATTAATTCGAGTGTAATGTAAAAAAATCAAAATTAAAAACATTAATCCTGCATGTCATAACAGTGCCATCTCATAACAAAGTGAGGCAATAGTAGATAACTTCATGACAATTAACTGTAACAAAAATTTGTTAGACATAACTTGACTTCAAGTACCACATCAATTGTAGAGATGGCGCTATACAGTATGAGGCGAAACTCGAAAGGCGAAATCTCAGGTGAAGGCGAGGGTCTGTAATTTCTGAACAGCAAAACTGATGACTCTTGAATGTTTCTAGGACAATCTATTGAGTTCTTTCTTTCTAACAAAAAAAGAATGAAAGAAATCGGACAGCGCGTTTATGAATTATGACTAAATACACATTTTGACTTTGAAGCCGTCTTCCAGGGAAACCATGCTGAATTTCGGAATAAAAAGTATCCTATGTCCTACCTCGGAATATGAACTAAAATCATGCCAAGTTTCACATAAATCCATCCAGCGGATTAGCCGTGATGCGCGGTCTTGAAACAGACAGACAGACAGACAGACAGACAGACAGACAGACAGACAGACAAAAATTTAACAAATTATAGTTTTGGCTTCAGTATCGACTAAATAGTGTCCTCCAACAAAAATTTTCAAAATATCTTTAATGTACAGAATTCGACCCTTTACAGTTTTATTATAAGTATAGATTTAATAATTCACACATAAAACATGATAAAGTATAATTTTTTACATTTTGTAAAGAAATTTTCATAGATAAACAGGTCTCTAGAAGCCGTCGTCGCGACATGTCAGTTGAATGGACACCGTATTCCTACTATTTACATATTTAATGACGTAAAATGTCGAGTGCCCGCTTAATGAGATACACTATCGGGTTGAATAAACGCGCAGCATCGTATAGCCAAGCCCACTGCCTAGAGTCGGAGACGATTTGCGAATTTTTCACCTCTAAATAACACTAGGCCACTGGGTCTATTATGAAGTTGACAAGCAAATAAAACATGCTCACGTCGAGTTACGCAAATTGGCACTAACACTATTTTATTAAATTTTATAGACATATTTCAGATCAGAAGACATCCCATTCCCAGTTATCCTTTCGGTAAAACATAGGTATTAGAAAATGTATACACATAGGGAAAAACGCGAATTATTGTAAGTAAACACTAACAAGCATTATGTGATAAATATATTTATTATAATATTCAATAGAAACAGAGCAGCAAGGGAGCTACCTTGTAATTGCATTTTCCTGTAGTAGAAATATATTTCTCTCATAATCATAGGAATAATCATTTCATACTCTAAAGCTTTTTAAATATTCAAGTTTACATCTAACAAGAGTAATGCCTTCTCTTAGGTCGTGTTACTCAATTTGCAGCCTCGTTTATGTCTCGCACTAGAGACGTGAATTTAGGTGAAGTGGAGGTAAAATAATGGATGGAATTGTTTGATTTTGCTAAAAACTCGGGAGCTAGAGGATCGCGCTGTTTTAATAGGACTTCACAGAGGATGTATAATGGAGTGTGTGTTCATGGACTCGCTACGAAATTTTATGCATGTTTAAGGAATGACTGTACACAATGGTTTAGTATAGTGAAAGAAATGAATGAATCATCGTGACAATGGGAACACCAGACTTAAAGCTATTGGATACAACGCATGGCTTACAGCCCTTGGCCTCGATCAAATGTGGTGGTAACGTCATTTATATGTTCCAGTTCACGGAGGTTCAAGACTGGAGAAGAATGGATACAGTGTCTGGGGATGATGTGTAGATTAGTCCTTTTACTCATGCAGTCGACTTGTAACGATCGGATACAAGAAACATGAAGATAGGGAGAACCGGCAGAAATGTGACGGGCAGAACTGTTATACCTATTAGTATCCACAATATTATGATTGCCACACTACTTCCTACGAGTAGGTACCTGCAAGTTGTGCCAAACTTCTTTGGGCAGGGACATTGTACTAGCAAACAAGGGTCTTCTTGTTGTGTGGTATAGTTCTGACTAGAATTTCATAGAGTCAAATTTTTCTGGTCGTCTAAACTCTGAACTCATTATTCTACTCTAAAATACTTCAGAGTCCACAAAGCCCTTCTCACCTTCAGTTCTGTATCAATATATCAGCTGATTCCGACAGCAATTTAGACCTCTAACAAGCCTTCCACATAAATCACACATTCCCTAGCAATATAACAGTAAAACGCACCGAAGCCTTCTAGAGGGCTATTCAGGCACTTGCGCGCACGCATGGCGCCATAATGAGGCCGCTGCGGAATCGCGGGATTGTCATTTGTGCTCTATTGTTCACTCTATAGAGTGAGGACCGTATATGGACGTATGGGTCCCCTTCTATTTGGATTTGGACGTGTCTAAATAGGCGGAGATCTATGTAAGCGGCTTCTCTTGAAACGAAAACCAATATAACTTGGCTTCTAATGTTTTTCTTTGGTCGTTAGTCTAAGTTCATATGATCAGATTAGGTATTAATAAAAGTAGTTTAAGCCTTTTGCTAGCGATAGGTTTAAGCTACTCTTATTAATACCTACATGTAAGTGACTTATTTACGGTCTCCCTTACTTCTAATGGTTGTATCTTAATGTTTAAAATATTAGCTAGGCTATAACGCCGCAATTAGCTAATGCTCGGTGCATTACCTAATTGCGGCGTTACAGCCAGGCAAGGTTCACTTATCACGTGATCGAAGAAACTGCAGGTAGGCGTCTCGACGTACTAATTTCAGACGGCCGCCGCGCACCGGCTACTACTTTGCTCGCGTTAGTTCTTGTACGGTCTACTTCAAGCGCTGCGTGCGCCCGATCGCGAAGTAACCTTAGTACGTCGAATGAGATAAAGTTACGCGATAAAAAGAGACCACAAGTTTGCGTTAGTTGCATGTTCTTTACGGAGGCGAGGCCAGGCGCTATTGAAAACTGAATTGCACTTTTTGTGTCAGCCCTAGATTCGCTATTTCTTTAAATCATCTTTTGGAGTGAGCTTTTTGTACCTTAAGGTACTATTATGTATTCCGTGGCTAAGCTTAAGTCTTAGGTAGGCCCCTTTTGTTGAAAAACCGGATACCACGCAACCAAATTCACAGGCAAACCTTATAATAAGTAATAGTAGTAGGTAAAAATAATTATCTCTATGAACGACGTAAAAACACGGGCCCCATGTGATTTTTGAATTTGGTCTCAGTCTGGTCTTGTGGGCGTCTTTGGCAGCGACAGATTTTATTATCAGCTTACCGGCAAAGATTTACTGCGAATCGATTTCGGATTCCATTGCAGTGCATCTCGTATGTAGGTACTTATATTGTATAAAAACTATAACCAAATAAACGAGTTACCACTTTTACCCCTTTTCTGGTTAGTATAAATAAATATTCGTTGCATCGTCACGTTCCATCAAATGAGAAGACCGTGAAGTACCTTATTAAAAATTAGGATTAGCGACAGAACATTGAGTCGCTAGTATAGTTTTAACCTTCAGACTACAGGTTCAAGATTCTCTGGTCTTTTGCATAGATTGCGTATAGAGTAAGATTGTCAAAGTTACAGTTTTCTATTCGGTTGTTGACTTAATTAGTATACTCTGGATATGTGAATGGCAGCGCAATGCATTCTATACTGAGCCTAGTTAAGAGTTACAGGCAGAGACGATACGACTGCCAGACTATCTTGAAACATTGGTAGGCTTTCAAGAAAACCATTCATTTTTACAACATACCTTCAAAATTACTTTAATACAATCTGTTTTGCATTAAAATCCACTTCGGGTTAAATTTTCAATTATTTCGGTGTTAGTTATTGTCTCCTAATCTCCATCTCTTTGGGTGGCCGCATCCCGCCAGTTAACGCAGAGAGATCCATCACCAAGTGAAAAGACGATATCAAGAGATTGTTGCGGGGAGTCGCCGATTTCAGGCATGTGGCATTTGGCTGTAATTCAAGAGGCCTATGACCGGCAGTGGAAATCCATCGTTCGAGATGACGACGACTGCTTGTCTATACACAGAGCGAGTCTGGTAATCATGTGTTCTTTGTCCATTGCGTAAATCTAGGAACATCGTTATAGTTAAAATACGGTTGTCGGTCGATCGTTGCATTGTGACGTCTCTTTGTATACCTATTCTGTACCCTTGTTCAAGTTGTTTACGATAATTACAATTTATGAGGGTTTTGTGGAAGCCATGTTAGATTTGTTTTATTTTCATCCCTAAGTTTAAGTCGTACTTATTCCATTTAATTTCAATGGTATGTGCACTGCCTAGAATTGCTGAGGCATCCAATACCTCGGATTTTTTTTCGTTTGTGGCAACGAGTTTTACCTACTACTTACTTAGGTCTTCGATGGTAAAGGAAAACATCATATAATTTTTTCGTACTATTTGCATATAAAGGTGTGTAAACCGGTATTGGCCAACATCCAAAAATCCCCCACATATTGACCAAAGTTATAAACAATTATAACAATTCTTTACATGTCACTACCACTACTGAGCCTACCTATCTTCTTTAGGGACAATAAATATTCGCTTATCTTGTTTTAATTGCTCCCACATCTAGGGCATCTAGAAGAGGCATCTAGGGCATCTAGATGTCCTTGTGCATGTTATTTCTATGTTTGTCTTTATGTTTCTTTATATATGTACAGAATTAATAAATAAATAATAAAAGAAAAAAAAGCCACGGAATTCCGGTTCCGGAAAAAAATAATTGGAAAGGAGACAGATTATGTATACCCTGGATTATTACAAGCTATTTTTGTCCCGGAAAATGCATGGTACGCACGGGATTTGTGAAAAAGTGCGGGTGGAGCCGCGGGAAAAAACTAGTACATCCATAATTTCGTCTAAAGTTATTTCTCCGATTCGATGGTTGCACGCAGACTTCGTCACTTCACGCAAATTGCTTTACCGATAGCCGACACAGGGCTCTGGGGATCCGTAGAAAAAAAGAAAATAATGTAACCCCTATTACTTAACAGATGTTATATTCAATGAGAAGGTTTACATATTTGTTACTCAATCACGCCGCAACTACTGAACTAATTCTGCTGAAACTTGGAATATAGAGCAGTATACATAATATTATGTATCCCGAAAAGCCACGGGATTCCGGTTCCGGAAAAAAACGAAATTTGCGATATCAACATATTGCTATAGATATAAGTAGATTTTATTCTAGCAAACTGCTTTTTTTTTAATGTTGGAAATGAAGCGGAAACGAGAATGAAAACAAAAAGCATAACATTTCCTTTAAACATGCAAGAAAAACCTGAAAACTTACATAATAACGTACTTTTTATCTAAGGTGCTGAAATAGGCTACAAGTATTAGCCATATCATCTAATAATAATTGAAAACCGCCGTTTGTGCATTAATGCAGATCTCTAATTTGTAGATAAAATCTTTCATTCGATAGAGATATTTCCAAATAACACACACTCAAATTACATCGCAAAATTATCGCAAGACGTCCTTGATAGCGCGGCATTTTTTCCTGTATCAATTGATATTTGAAAAACTGCTGAAACTAACTTTTTCAACAAAAACCTACAGCAATTACGAGGAAATAAATAGAAAAAGTTGACTTCGTATTTTATTGCAATCGATTTACATTATTCCAGCCGCATTCGTTTAGTTTTATCGTCATCACTTCTGAACATTAGATTTCACCTGTTTGATAGAAATGAATAAATAATGGAAGCGTCAGTTCTATTTGTAACAAGTTTTATTTAAGCCATAAATAACCATTACCATAATAATTTTAGCCATAACTTATCACCATTGTTTAACTATTTAATTGTTTACTGACTGTATTCTGTAAGCCATTGACATTAAAAGTGTAAATAATTTAAATAATCTTCAGGGGTACGCATATTAATTGTAGTAAGTATTTAACAATGTAGCTAACCTACTAAACGAAAACTTACGGAATATAATAAACGCCTCTTTGAGACCGTACGGCGTAACATATGCGTAAGTGACCTATTTACATAAATAATAATAATTAACGTAAATATTTAAATGCCGCAGGATTTTCTCACCAAACATATAACAGCAATATATGTTTGGTGTTATATGTTTGGTGTTATATGTTTGGTGAGAGGTTTAACAAAAATAAAGTGTCCAAGAATTATGGGTCCAGTGACTAGTATAATGTGTTGTGTTGTGGTCGTCTCCATGGGGAACAAGTCCCCACGGGGGTACGGGCCTCGAGGCTTGCCTCCTTACCCGGGCGTTGTGTCGCAGGGGAGCTGCGCTCCCCCGGTGTTGTTATTTTAGCCCCGGTAAGGGGCTAAGGCCTCGCCTTCTTGGCTTGTGGCCTGATGGTATGGTGGGTCTGGTGGCCCCGCGCGGTCAGTGAACATCGTGTCACCGCCCAGCGCGGGGATGATGGGGCCCGACTGTGTAAATCCCGCGTCGCCGTCTTCGTCTCCGTCATCGCCCGCGCGCAAGCGCTCCGGAGAAGGAGACCGCAGTGTAGTGTAGTATAATGTGAACCGGCCCTAAAATAAGCAACGTTGTAATATGGTCTTTCAGAATAAGTTGAGAAAGATCTTCTTCGTTTTATTACCCACAATAAATTACTTACTTCATGCACGGTAAACAGTGGAAAATTCACAAATTCATTCGACACACAGTTGCAAAATTGAGACGATCGATGTGAATTTAGCTTATGCGCAAGATTCTCGAAATAATAAAATAGGTGTATACTATTTAGATTCGATGAACTCTTTTTATAAATGCATTTACGTTGTCGTTTAAAGTTTTTATATACATCATGAGCGTTGTTCGCGACCTTTTTATAATCCTCGGACTGTTATAGTCTCACAAATCTTACAATAATCCACATACTTAGGTACTGGCTATGTATCAAAAACAAACATGTTGATATTTTAAATGATGGATTGTTATAAAACCAATCTCAAAAAAAATCGATTATTAAATATTTCTTACCTTTCCCATAATGTACTTAGGTCTAAAATTAGAACATTCAACGTTTTCATGTATATGAAATCTACAGAACCTATTATCTCACTACCCAGCTCGGTCAGTCTCTATTTTTTCTCGCTAAAATTAGCCTTTGGATTGTTATTGGTTAAATTATTCAGGCGGCGTGCGATGCTCTAAGTGAATTTCTCGATCGACCACCGCTCACTCGCCGCGTCGCGTCATCGCTGTAACAATATCGATCACGGATTAATAATAAAATGTCCTCCCGAATCTTGCCTCTGCCCACGGGTAGGATAGGCTGAAGATGATGATCGTTCTTCTCGTGCATGGTGATCTCATGTTTTTATCCACGACACAATGTTTCTTATAGGTTTTTCTTCTTTTAACTCATTCACTCTTGTCAGAGTGGTCATGGTTATGAGTTATTACTGGATGCAAATCTGTCAGTTCGTTGGCTTTTGCTATAGTCCTTCAGCGATTTCTATTGGTTTTGTTGCGAAAGCGCTCGATGATAGAGGAACTGATAGCGGTCCGGTTAAAATCAGTCCATCTAGTTAGGGATGGACCTTCCACTCGCTCTTGAACCACCAGGCCTCGATGGTATCTTCCTTTCTAATAATGTAGCCAAAGAAGAGGATTTGTAGTTGCCCTGTAAATTGCAAGTGATGAAAGACTCTGAGTATTCTTAAGTTCCTTAAGAATTTCTGATAGTTACGATCACAGAACAAATAATAAGTATTTGTTCTGTGGTTACGATCGCTACGATGGGAAGTACCGTACAATTGGTCTCTTTAAATATAAGATTAAATTAGAATAACCAAGTGCCAACCAAGCTTCCATCAGGCATGATTGACTCTTGACAGGCTCTTCTTTTCTAAGGTGATCCTGTAAAGTTACTAGAACCTATCTCTTGTCTACTTAATACTATCTTGGATCTAAAAAGTTTCAGTAGCTAAGGGAGCAGGCTTTTTAGATCCAATCCGATCCTCTATGACAGCCTTCTAGCGAATTAATATTAATTTAATCTCCATCTTCATTCCACTATTATTTACTACATAAAATATGATTTTGAGCTGTCACAAATCCCATGGGAAGCGTGTATTTTTAGCGTGTGTGCTAAGTAATCCAGGGTAACATCATACTTTCCGAGCCTAATACTTCAATATATTTGGCGTGAATAAGTAACAAATATACACACACGCATGTGTATGTGTGATTGGCGATTTCGTTGATACGCAACACCGCATATTATGAGTAAAAAAAAAGAAATTCAGTTCTAACTATGATAATAATTTATTTACCCCATAAAGTCAATTTTGTCATGCCAATACGCATTAAGTCACCCCACCCTGGTTCACACATTCTAAACAAATCATCACGTGTGCCTCAAATTGCCGTAGTTTTGTAGTTGTGAAGCAGTTTGGATGTTTTCCTAACAAAAAGGTATCGTCAACTTTCGATTACGTGACTTGCTGCCGTGAAAATTGTGAACCTTTACTCCCTTTTCAACACTATTCCCTTAGTTTTTACACGACTGCCCAAAAAAGAAGTGTAATTTTTGTAGGGTACATGTATGTATACAAAATCAAAACGCATGAACGCAAAATCTATAAACTAAACTAAATTTACGCGTCTTAAAATAGTGCTAAGTATCCTTTTCAAAATTCTTCTAATTTATGCTCCTATTTTTTACAAGTTCTACCATAAACACGTAGTTTTTGATTTCGTAAAGCACCCTATTGTAATTTGTAACTAAAATGTCCACGGCCTACAAGCCCATACTAAACCGTCGATACAAGTTTAGTTTCGAGCTGCAGTTACGCCACGCGGCGCAGGCTCTAGGAATTCCTGTTTTGATTAGTTGTTTATTACCCGAAGTGTCCAATTATCGCCATTTATTACTGGAGGAAACATATTTTAGCATAACGCCCGCAGCCGATAATTCATAGGACAATATTGATTACATGTTCTAGGTATATCTTTATCAAAATACGAGTACGCTTTGAAAATTTTGCATTGAATGTAAACTTTCATTGAGATAAAGGAGAACAGCTTTGTGTGTTTTGCTTTGCTAAAATTATAACATCAAAACAAAAACAAAAAAGTTTTATCATGTTTTTTTTATGTCAGACTCTACCGTCACGTTTGGAAAGCTGTTTTGCACGGAAAAGAACTAACGAGAAACTCGGCTCTTGGTCTTCAAAAAAACTATGTTCACAATTTCATTTGACAAATTGGATATATCAGATTAATATGTATAATAATCTATATTATTAAAGCTAGTTTTAAACAGGTGGAAGCCGATGCTGGCATAATATTATGACTTTTTTTAGGTTATTTGTCGTTTAAAATGTTTTAATTGTAACATAACTCTGATTTAGAAGATGTTTAAACTTAGGGAATCTTAGGGAAGTCCAAAACTGTCTTCCGGTTCATAATAATATTATTTACTCAACGATGCAAACTGCACAAGCAGTGAGCTGATTAAACTTACTTGGGTATACCGTCCGTCTTTAATTGGTCGATGACTTATTGATACTACCGAATTTTTGTTAAATTCTAATTCTTTATTCAAGAAACATTAAAACTAAATTAAATCTTAATATTAAACTAATTATTAAAAAAAAACCTCCCTAATCAAAAATACCACCCCTGGCTGCCCCTGGGCCAAAGGTACCCATCAAACTTGCAGCATTTCCACGCTGAATGGCGATGGATAACCTTTGTACCAGGTAGAAACCAGAACGTGGGTCACAGCCCCTTTCCCTCAAACGACGGCCAATTTCTTTTATAAAATGTTTTATAAAATCTCTATTTTTAAAAATTTGATATACATATTATAGCCAAAATGACAATTATAAAGTATGCAATGCGCATGCAAGTATACATGTATGTTTACGTGACAGATATCATTAACCCTTAACTTTTCATATGTCGAAGTTTTCACATGAAAGTCGGTGCGTGCACAATATCCGGCGCCCTGCTTTACCTCCACCGTATTATTAATTACAGCGCGGGTAGCAAAGGGCAAGGGCTTGAGCATATTAACCGACGTTATTTATTGTCCAAATGCCGAGGATACGTGCTGATACGTATTCCGGTGTTACGGATATTATGGGGCGTGGCACGCGAGCGGTGTCAGTTGCCTAATTTTGTTAGTTATATCTATTGACTTGTTATATCAATAGATGAAATGGATGATGGTTTTAGGATTCCGTACCTCAACAGAAAAAACTCTTAACCCTTATAGGATCCCTTTATTGTCCATCGGTCACGAGTCACGACCCTTTATTTCGGTAACTATTAAAACTATCGACCTGAAATTTAGAATAGTTGTAGGTAATAATGGCCTAACGTCATTGCAATCATAGAAATTGAAAATTTATTTTTATTTAAAAAGGGGAAAACAATATCGAGTGGGGTATTATATGAAATGGCGTTACTTTTATATTCTAAAACAGATTTTTCTTATGCCTGATAGCTTTTGATGTATTGGGCAAAATGTCGAAAAAAATACCCCGCCTTCCCTTTCTCCAAAGTTTACCAACCGAAAAGTCTTAAATACCTAATAATTATTATTCTATTAACTAGTAATTCACTAGGTAGTAGTAATAAATCTGTATTACATCAAATTACTCAATCGACTCAACTTTTTCAGTACTCGTCGTTTAAAGTCCTTTGGGAATACCGACGCCGCAACCTGCTTCGCGAAAAAATGATAGCGAACAAACTATATCGCAGTGGATCACGTGGAAAGGTCCCCAATAAAATCTGGAAAAAAGGCATTGGTATGCTGCGTCTGAAGGCTTTAGGGGTTTGTGCCCATACGGCTGGCCTCAACCGCAAATTTCCTGCTCCTCGGAACTGATTGAGGATTCACGCTCCGCTCCACACACCTGCTGCGGTTTAGGAACATTATAAAACGATGATCTGCTCATGTTTACCTTATACTGAGTAGTCAGACTTGGCTGTTACATGCTTCGATTGGTTGGTAATTGGCATAGGCTGGATGTTGAGGTTAAAAAAATAGTGTGATACTTTAAAGGCAAGATTGCAAAGTACACATGCAATTAAAAACTTGAAGTCAAGTCTGTATTAACACTTCATTAATACCTATTCGTAATACTTGTAAAAGTATTCACAATCACCATAAAGGCTACAAGTCAATCTACTTACTACTACAAATGTTTAGACCGAAATTTTGCCAGAAATTTTGTATCTTGAAGATATTAGATACTTAACAGTTTTATCTAAAAACTCGAAAAGTTAAAGTTTCTTCTTATGATGACCAAATATTAATAAATATCAAGGTCAAAGAATAGTAAGTTTTTACCTGTTTTTACCTGCTGGGTATAATACCAAGTGTATTTATAGTGACAGTTTCACTGGGTGAAATAGAAAGAAACTAGAAATTTGAGAAACATAAAATCATAGCAAAGTAAATATTCCACTCAGTTTTATTTATTATCTTAATAAAGACTCGTCAAAGACAACAATATAAAAAGCACTAGAAAATAACATAAGGGGCCAAAGTCAAAACTGTCATTTGGAAGCAAATTCTTAACGTGACTAAACTAAATATAAACTCGACCGCAATTCTTTAACGAAATCCGCTAAGTACCATAGCTTAGAAATACCTACTTCAAACTGTGCACTAAAAAAGTTTCAGGATTCATAGTAGGTGTTATTGTGATAGATACTGTAGGTCTGTACACAATAACCACATTCGCGCTAAGTATGTGAAAATTCTCAAATAACTTCTGAGAAATAAATCCTAGGAATAAGTACCTACCTGAGTACCTAATACAGTTTATTCTGGAAACTTAAAAAATGCATTGCCTCAGTTAATCATACATTGATTGTAATCCAAATTTAATTTCCTAGATGAAACTAGTGCCAATATAACTATGATAACTTGGAATAGGTATATCCTTTTCCAAGGAAAATTTCTTTTTTCTGGTGATATTTCACGTTTAGTATTTATATCCCTTATTAATTTTACTACAAATACACTTATGATGTAGCCCTCCTGGTACTGACTATAAATGTGCTAGAAAATAACTGTTTTATACTCGACTCATAAACTACATTTAACATATACCTATTCGGTTCGAAGCCACCAAAAATTGTTGGAAAACTCGAGAATATTGGAAGAAAGAAAATCATTCACTGAACACTTAACAAAAACCGATCCGCATAAAATGAGCTGGCCTTCATACAGCAATAAAAACATATGATTTTCTTAGAAAACGGCAAATCTTCGGCCTACGTGTGCTGTTTCTATGTCACACACAATCATTCTTGCGACGAAGTGACCGTTCGCGATACGCTCCAACTGATCGTCACAATGGCTGCCTCGAATACCTGCTATCTTACAAAAATAAACCTTAAATCCATGCCCGTACAGTTAAAAATAAACCACCAAATCTGGAACAGCTGCAATACTTCTTTTAATTAATTCCGTGCTCTTTTTCTGGTCAGCGACGATTTGTTTTCTAGGAAATCGTGACTGGTGTAACGACATCAAATTTTCTGCTCTCCTAGTACTTGTATTTGCCAAAGTAGGTATCGCGATATGTCGTTATCAAGTTACTTTTATTGTATTCTTTATTACCTGAGACGGAACCCCACCCAAAACAAACACAACATCCTCAAAAACCTTAATCAGGGACTTCAAAGAGTATAGTAATCCAAAAAACACACTTCCCGTGGAAATCCCTTAATACGTCGTAAAAAATATCCTCGCCTCGTACGTACTAGGGTAGCAGTAAGTGTACTAGGGTGTGTGTACATAAACGCCTCAAGAATTAAAAAAGGAAGGCGCACACAAAAGTCCACAATGTCAAAAAAGTCTCCGTCAACAAACAAAGTGAGTGAAAAAAGTAAAAGAAAATACGAGCTCCACATTCTTAATTTAACTTGAGTCACTCTTAACATCCCTCCTTGAATGGGAACCGTTTTTCGTCGGCCTTCCCTTCCCCTCTATCTTCCCACATTTTAGGGTAACTCAGAAGTGTTATTACCCTAATGTGTGGTTCAAGTTACAGTGGACGCAAGGCGGTATAGGGAGGCAAATGGCAGCCCCCGCATTTCTTGAGGCGGTACACTTATTCTTTTTATATGTGTGTGATACTTAGCCGATTTCATTTGGGGTTCACCTTGACACGCCGTTTGCGGCTACGTTACGCCGAATTGGGGAAAACATGGCGTTTTTTTTTGGCGAATTTTCTCTTGTCATAAGTACCTTACTGTGGCTCTGAGCTTATTAGCTTTAATTACTTCTCGAGTCATCTGTTTTTTTTACATTTTATTTTTTGTAATTCTTTTTGCTGTAATATTGAAACTTTGTTACTGTTTCTGGTGAAATATATACACTTTTAACTTTAAGATACATACCATGAGTTCGCTGCAAAATTAAAATACAGAATTCCGTCCTATGTGTTAATTCCTTTCCAATCAATTTTGAATCAAAATACATTACCTAAAAGAAAATGATAAATAGCTTGTGGAATCTAAATTGGCTTTAGAAATTTCTATAATATATGTATAAAAATAAGTAAATAATTAATAAAAAAATTAAAAAAAGACATTACTGCCCTGTGGTATAACGACTTTTTTCCAATAAAAATATTATTAGCCCATATGAGTCGGAATGATGAAGGATTCTAACGATACCTCATATTATGTCCAAATCTCTTCAATCGTTCAGAAGTTATGGTGGAATAACATACGTACATATGAACTCTAAAAACATTACACTAATTTTTAGGCAGTCGTGTAAAAATAACCAAGATATCTGGTTATGATCTTAATTAAAATTTCTGAATTGTAAAGCTAACCATAACGTTTCACCCTCTAAAATTCTTAACAAAATTATTCTAAGATCAATACCCGAATACAAGCATCCCTTACGGAACTGTCATGTGCGATTTTAAAGTCTCCCCTTCGACCACACACACAGACACACACGCGCGTCACTCATTATGAGGGTAACTAATCACTGCTATGAAAAAACGGGAATTTTTTTATTCATTAACCACCCTCCTCAGGATTCGGTTCATAAATCACGGAGGAAACTGCAGAGAGGCTTGGCGTTAAAAACTTGGATCACACCTCCTTAACCTTTTTTAAGGATCTATATTTTTTTCATATAACGTTAGTAGTATTGTACAGATGTAGATTTTCATATCATATAAGTACTTTTGATAAATTTTATCATAGCGGTGCAACAGACCGTCCTTGACTTCAAAAGTGCGGCAAAAATACTTTGCCTAAATTGGCAAACCCGAGCCGTCGCTACACAATTTTTCACGCACACTAGCATCCGCGCATTTGGAGAATAATTTTTCCAGGCCCACTAAAAAATGGAGCGTTTATTAATCAAATCATACTGAGAAAAAGTAACAGGTTTATATAGTAGTATTTAGGCACCGAATATATATGATTTATTTAGGTAAACGGAGATAAGAAGAATATACATCAGAATAAATAAATAAATGCTGTAAGAAGGCCATCTATACTCATATATAAAGAGTATAGAAGTAGTTGTTGATAGAAGTAGATGATATCTATGTGAATTTAGTTTTTTTTAACGAGTCTATGGAAATCATAGAAACCATGGATTTTTCTAAGGTACCTATTAAGTTGTCTGTATTTTTAATTCATTTCATATCTCTATTCCACATTTCAGCCAAAACATTCGCTTTTATAACATGAGTGGTATGAGACAGCATTAAAGAAAATCTCAACATCTCACACGCTGTTTTTCTCGTGTATAATATCCACTCCACAGTTTTGTTTACACGACACAGTGTAGAAGAGGAGGATGAATTTGCATATCCGAGCGCGCTAAGTGCAATAGCTTGTCTGTACACTGTACACTGTAGTGTAGGTACAGTGTATACGCACTCTAACACTCGTATTTACCCTACTTCTCGCCTCGATTCAATTAATATTCTTTTTGTATAAAATCACAATTGTCATTGAATTTATTTATACGAAGTTGTACTATAGTATTTTGTAGAAAAAATACACATTTCTCAAAAAAAGAATTTGTATTTTCACAGTTTCTGATCTGTTTTTTTATTCAGCTACCAAACAGAAGTTCAGGTGCACGAATCTATCATTACTACGGGAAATGGTCATGAACATTGGTTGAAAATCGACCAATGGACCACCAAAAAAAATCTATCTAAAATAACTTAAAGTATTTTAACAGTTTTCATAAACTGATTGATAGTGTAGTGTATTTAAGCTCTAGGCCTTCTTTTTTTACATTTTTGTTATAATCTAATAATCCAAATCCATATTCATAATTTATAACATTTTTGTTAAGATCTATCATCTAATGAGTCTTGAGATAAGTTTAGGAGTCAATGAGTAATTATTGTAATTTTCAAAACATTTAAAATTAATTCAATTGTTTTAGTTAATGAACGTCCAAAGCCGTGTTAGACGTTAAGGACCAAATCTACATCTGTAGGGTTTTGCACTGCATTGATCCCAGCGGTTCCCTACAACTCTCTTAATGTCATTAAGGAGGTTTGTAACCTTGGCTTTTTAGTTTACTATGACAAAAATAAATATAAACTCACAAACAAACCTACAAACATTTTTGTTCATCGTAGCTACAACATAGCGATTGCCAACTACAATTGTAAAATAACTCTAGTTGTATGGTTTTAAGGGTGTAATTAATAAACAATGAAAGCACAACGTTTATTGAATTCACTCCAATAATATTACTATACATAATACAGATATTTTAAAGTTTCCAAGGCCACCGATCACAAAGGAGGTTTCCCTAATAAGCCTCGAAGCGCGTTCCCTTCTCTGACGCAGCGCTCCAGGACACTCATCAAACAGAACCTTTCTTAGAACCTAATTTCAATATCCGGGGACGGACGAAACCGTTCCAAAACTCTCCGGGAATAAATTACCCGGGTCTATTCAATATTTCATCAGGCCAAGAGGCCGCTGAATATTCAAAACTAGCGAAGACGTACGTAAAGGCACGCGCAAGCCATTTTTCGCGCCTATCATCTCGGTAACAAAACGCACTCGTAATTACCCCCCTCCCCCGCGCCCGCCGTTCGCCGCACCCCCCGCCCCGCCCGGGGGGGGCGCCCGCCCAGTGACAATTATTGATCAAAAATTCTCTCTCTTCTTTCGCAAAAGAAAACTTGGACGGGTTATGTGTCAACCGGTGTAGCTTGATCGTTGTAATTAGATATTTTTAATGAATTTCTGTTTAATTTTTTTAAATAACTCACTTATGAACCTTTACTAGTTTATCTGTAACGTATTCCTATTAACTGCATATAATATGATAAACTTAGATGAAATAAGAAAAATTAGTCTTCCTTTCTTTATTGAAAAATTGAAAAGTGATAGCTGTTCCGGTCGCCAGGCGGCTGCGGTCTACGTGGTACCAGACCCGTGTAATAATAATACACTAAAGTTATAGTTATTTATGTAACACAGTGTCAAAGTTCTTCCTCGAGGGCAGTTGCAGCAGGCATATTGAATTCAGAGCAAAGCAAAGGATTCTAAAGAAGACTGAGCGTAGCGAGGGTAACAAAATAATATTTCAGCCTCGAGTGACACGCACTACTTTTAAACGCAGCCTATGAGAGAAACAAGGAATAACTTTCTACTCGAAACTCGTGTGTATAGACCAATACACATCATTATTAAGAAGATTAGCGTGAAAGTTCTGGAAAAAAAGACGAATGACACGGACGTGGACCAATCAGAAGAGAGAATCACAAACTCTTACGAGAACAAAATAGAATTTTCCCTTCGCTGTCCTCCGAAGCCAATTTTCTTTTTTGTCATATAGCCTAGGATCCCGCTATACAACGACCTTCACCGAGCTGATTATTGGATGAAAACTATTTTATGTCTAATTAAATATGTCAATAAATATATCGATGTTATAAATAGTGCTTTTTGCCAGAAATACTTTCCTGGCTGAGGAAAGTATTTCTGTTCTATATTTTTTGCCAAAAGAAAGTTAACGGATAATAATTATAATCGTAGGTTTTATGCACAATTATGCACAATTGCAATTTGCGACCTGAATCGCTCATCCAATCTAATTTGAACTAAGATGTCAACGGAACTCTAACAAATAGGAGTTCATGTTACAATGGATTTTTTTTTAATTCTTAATTAATCATATCCTGGACTGAAATTTTTTAGGCAACCCACTTGCGATATATTTATTGACATATTTAATTGGATACAAAATAGTTTTCATCCAATAAGCAGCTCGGTGAAGGTCGTTGTATAGCGGGATCCTAGACCAATAGTTTTGATGACAAGGATGTAGCGCGCTCGGTCGCGGTACACGCGGGCCGGCATATTAATTGCACGCGGCGCTACCGGGAGGCAAGACGCGGGAGGCGGCCGCGAGGTCAAACGTCGCCGCGCCATTGTTTTGCGTTACGCCGCTATACGACGCGCTGGATCCGGGCGCTGGAGCCGTGGCACCTTGTATCTGTGTACCGTATCTAATATACGATCCGTTGACTGAACATAACGGATCCGCCACTAGATTGACTAAGAAAACGTATTCATCGTTATCGTAATCAAAAAACTAAGCTAAAAATATTTTATGAGCGCTTTTAGAACTTATTTCTGCTGACACATATAAAAAAAAATACATAACATATAATTTCCTATAAAACTTGAAAATGAAGATTTTGGATTTTTGAGAATTTTTGATTTTGGCAGAATTTTCGAGTAAATTTGTTCTAATCATGTTTCTGCCTCTGAGTGATTTTTGTTTTAAAGACCCACAAAACAAAAGTAGGCCTACCTACCTACCGTACCTTTACCGTAGGGCCTTTTAAGCCCTAGGCACGGAATACATAATAGTACGCCCTAGGTAGGCGTATCTGATGGCTGCTGAACTTAATTCATAACGATAGTACAAGATGACAACGAGGTCTATTTTTTTACGTTATTTGAAAATGTTTAACATTGGCTCGATACACCTACACCGTACCTGATATACCGACGCGTTTTCCGTACAAAACAGGCCTAGCTGTGCTTAATAAGGTTATAACATCAAGGATAATGGTGAATCTTATAAGATTTTTTTTATATTTTATATTACCTACGCTCGACGGCCACCAGCGGTCCATATGTACCATATCACCATGTATTTTAACACCTGACATAACGGACCTAAGCTTCATTAACTAATTTTTGACGACCTCCGTGGCGCAGGGGACGCACGCTCGGATTCGAGTGGGAGGTCGTGGGTTCGATTCCCGCCACGGGCCACTTTGGAATTTTATCATTTCTAAATTGGCTTAGGTCTGGTCTGGTGGGAGGCTTTGGCCGTGGCTAGTTACCACCCTACCAGCAAAGACGTACCGCCAAGCGATTTAGCGTTCCGGTACGATGCTGTGTAGAAACCGTTGGGGTGACATAACTTATCCCTTCCAAGTTCATCTTCGGCTGCATCATCACTTACCATCAGGTGAGATTGCAGTCAAGTACTAACTTGTATAGCATAAAAAAAATTATAGCGGTAAGATTATATTAAAAATAACATTAAATTAAAATTAAAAAACTGACTACGCTTGTCATTTAAACGATTATATACCACCACGCGTGAACGCGTACCGTTATCGATATACTTGATTATATAAGTAGGTAACTTAGTTTAGTATTTGAAGCCGTTTTTATTGACAAAAATCTTAAGTTCATATAATAAGTATAAAATGATATTTCACATTGTCATATCTCATGTTTTTTTCATCAGTTAGCATTTCGTTGATTTATTCCTACTCTACCGAAGCCTTTTGCAAAAAGTTATCAAAAAAACTTAGTGTCACAATATTTAAAGCAAATGGCTTTTTCATTTTTCAATTTAGCAAGACCTATACACCTTCAGATAATAGACTAGATTTCTATTAGAATCAGATTACACAAATATAAAACTAATCAAGCGTATACGATTGAACAAGTCGCACCAACGTACCTATAGATGCAACAGCAAAACTGGTCAAGTGCGAGTTGGACTCGCGCACTAAGGATTCCGTACTATGAAGCACCATTCTCAATAGTATTAAAGTTAACTAAACACCCCTGCCTATAAAATTCAAAAACGAGCAAAAACATCACGTTCGTTGTATGGGAGCCCCCTTTAATATTTTATTTTATTTCAATTTTGTTATTTCTTCCTATAGTAAATATATAATTATATATTCTGGGAAAATTTTAAGCGTCTACCGGTTACCGTTATCAATATAGCAAAAAAGCGTTTGTTGTATGGGAGCCCCTTTATATATTTATTTTATTATAGTTTTTAGTATTAGCGGCAACAGAAATAACATCATCTGTGAAAATTTCAAGTTTGTAGCTATCACGGTTCAAGAGATACAGTTTTGTGATAGACGGATGAATGGACGGACAATGAAGTCTCTGTAATAGGGTTCCTTTTTTACCCTTAGGTTACGGAACCCTAATAAAAAGAATCCCCGCCGAGTTCGTTACACATCAAGCGAACACCAATCGAGCTTTCATTAGTCGCAAAACAATCAATATTCATATCCCATGCGAAATCTTCATAACTGACGACGGGAGAAAAGAAAAAAGAAACATCCATGATAGATGATCCGCCGACTGCGCCGCATTCGCAAAACGAAATTAAAAAGAACAAGCCATATCACTTAGCCGCACACTGAAGCTTGGTTTTATTAAAAAATTCTACATATCTTGCGCGTCTTCGCCCCCAAACCCCCTCCCGTAAAAGAGACGACGGGGAAAAATATTGTCGCCAGACAAGGACGAAATAGAATACGAAAATTATAATTGCCAACTGTACGTACGTAAATTAACACCGTGGATTTGGCTTTTGTCTCGCTCTCTGACAGCAGGAGAGCGGGGTTTCACTACAGCGCACGCTATACACGATAAACTCAATGATGATAAGTTTGGTTATACAGGTACTGGTGTCAATAATGTTGTTATTAGATATTATTCTCATGGTGTAATTAATTGTAACACTATAGTTCAATAAACACAGGATAAAATTAAAGTATGAATGTGACCACAACTTACGCATATTTCACAGGCTGTGAGTGTTATCTAGTACAACTAGAGTCATATTTTTACTTTTACACACACAAACTTTCACCTTTCTGATATACATATATAGGTAATGTGATACGATAGTATTTTTTATTTTAACACGTAGTTCCAACTTACACGCAATTAGCAAGCAAGGAACAACAAACTCGTACTTTTTTAATTTGTAGTGACTATTATTACATATAATATGCAAATTCCTGCTGAGAAAAAAATATTCGGTAACCAGCGACTCTATATTTATAGTGCTTACGGTGAGCAGCGTAAATGTACACTTCATAGCCAAGAACACGCTAATGTATTGGATTGGATTGTTATTTAAGGATCCTGCGTAGCGTGCGCCGCAATGGAATGCCTCTGTCAGTGTGTGAGTGAGAAAGCGTTTATTTGTGTGTATAGTGATTTGCATACATGGCTCACAAACACAAACAACAATGGACAGAGGCGAAAATCGAACGAAGGAACGGGATCGGTCTTCCGATTTGATTTATTCCGTGCATTTCGGATGCAATGCATAATGGATATGAGATGAACTATCCGGAGGTTTTATCTGTCCGGGCTCGGAAATCACTATTACTGTGGACTGAGATTTGTGAGTCTAAGACGACTGAGAAAAGGTTTCGAGACTGTATTTGAGGAAAGTTTATGTTAAAGTGCTTCATATGTTTAACGTTTTCTTAAATGTATAATATGAAAATTATTACTTTATATTGGTGTAACTACCGTACTTTTACAATTAGTAACGGCACTTGGTATATAAATAAAATGACAGAAAAGTAGGTACAACAGATTTACTCATACGTATAGGTATTGGTGAAATCATCCAAGAGTTTTTTATCTACAAAGCACCTATAAAATATGGGTATAGAAATTAGAAATAAAAACCTGTTATATTTAAAAGCATTAGCGGTATAAATTCAGTTTATTTTACAATTTTATATACTTGCTAGACAAAATATTTAAACAATGTACAAAATATGTTTTTAGGCTTTTTAATCACACCTAAATTAGTTTTAATATTATTATTCTCGTAGAAAAGAAAGAAAAAATACATATTTATGTAACATGAAAGAAAAAGAATAACTAACTTTAACAAGATTAAGAATCAGTAGTTTGAGATATTAAAATATACAGTTTTTTTGTTTGTGGGATATATACTTACCTATTTACAAAATTAGTACATAATAAATAATTTTGTAGTATCTACCTACATTAAAATAATATAATATTATCATTTTTGGTAACTTTGAAGTACCGGCTTTTTAAACGCAAAGGTTCGTAAATGACTCCCGTTGAAATCTTTCATATGTCGCTACATGTGTGTAGCCAATGTGTGCTACGTACCGCTACGGGTTTTTATACTGCCAAATAATAATTCTTACTGCTAACTGTTCTCAACCGCTTTTTAGTCACAATGCTGGGCACGAGCCTCCTTTTAAAATGAGAATGCTATTGACCATTGCCCACTATACTGGACAATTACGGGTTGGCGAGCTTCGCACACATTTGAGGATATTTTGGCGAATCTTCATTTCTCAGGCGTACTGATTTTTCACTATACTTTAAGAATAACCACCGCTAAGAAAGTTTTATTTCGTTGTGTTGTGTTTCCTAACATAACTCCACAAAAACTTTCAAAATAACACCATATCTCCAACACACAACTTTCAAAAACTATTAATTGTACGTTTCACCCCAATATTGAAGTATCATCAGGAGATATTTACTTGACAAAGTTTATTTGTTTAACAACGTCTACCTGGCCAGATAGTCATTAAATACAAGAAGTGGTGCTCAAGGTTCGTAGATATTAGAAATAGAAATAGAAAATTCTTTATTTCATATAGGCCTAGCATACAGAGGTTTTCATGATAATGTTTCTTTAATGGTGATAACCAATTCACGACTTAAAACTAAGTTTACGAGGGTTCACAAACACGCTCTGCCGCTGAAAAGAAACCCACAACAGCCTTAGCCGGGTAGTATTTTATGTATTATAATGTACTATGTGTTATGATCACATCATTTCACACCTCACTTCACCTAGCCATCAGGTGAGAATCGAATTCAAGCGCAAACCTGTCAACCAAAAAAAACAAAGTATATTACTTTTTAAACACTTCAAAAAGCATTCACCTAGCAATCACACCTATCAGGGCGGAACATCATCTGTCGGTGACTTTGCGTTTACACCCCCTGCGTTCGGCCGTGAAGGAACTATGAAGGATTGAAAATGCCATACTCTACTTCAAGTATCCTATTTATGAAAAAGCAACCTTAAATCTTGTATACTTTAAATTTAAATTCCCTTAATGATATTGCCTTAGAAAATTATTATGTGACATTTAAATTTGAGCTGTAATCCGCAGAGTTAGGGTTGATTGTTGTGTGGTGGTGGTTTTGGTCAGTTATCGTTCTGGTTGCGTGGCGCGCGTCGAATTGTCTTCCGGCGTACGACGTGATTTCTTAAAGAAAGCCGAATCAATGGACATGGTGGACGTTGGCCTCCGATTGTATTAGAAACGGGGCCATGAAACCATCGATAAATTAACATGCTCTGATAGCATGATGGCACATATTTGACAATTTCTACCTTCAATGATATGTTAATATACGTAAGAAAAAAGCTTTGTACTTACCTACGCTTTTTAAACAGAGGAGTGAATACTTGGAATTCCAAATTTTATATTTTTCGGTATTTCTTTAAATGGGTAACTCTTCTTATCGTTCATTGTTGAAACTAACCTATATTATACCTTCATCACTCCATAGTTTGAATGTTTTTCATATTTTGTATGATGCAAAAATTTCCCCAGTTAACTCATACGAAGCATTTTTTTCCAATTCCGTTACTAGCTTTTATATATATATTGCTCTAGTTTCGTGGCCCACCTGCATGGCTAGTTAGCCTGAGAGAGCGTTTATGAATTGAAGTTTTTTAGGTCTCCCGGGATAGGAATCGATTGATAGACACAATTACGACGTTTTTTGTTTGGAGACTTTAATCCTCTGGTGTCAAAGTTTTACGAACACAGTTATTATACAGCATTTGCATATAAATGCAATTATTATTTTATTTATAAATTACACTATCACAATAATATTATAAAAGTGAAAGTTTATGTGTAAATGCGTGTCTAAAATGTACATTTGTTACTTTTTGCTGTGTATGGAGATAGAAAACACATTTTATCTCAAAAAATGCATGCTTTCCACGGAATTTGTGTGAAATTCAGTACAGGCGGTTAAAACTAAGCGTTTATACATACCAGTACATCAATCAGTCAAATAGTTTGTCTACACAAACATTGTGTGATCTAGGATTAGACCTATGTGGGAATAAAAAATTTCATATTCTACTTGATAACTCGAAGATACCCTCGATCACGTCTCTAACTGGGGCTCTCTATTGTGCAATTCAACCCCTCTAAGACACAAGATTGCATTTTTTTTGCTAAAAAAACACCTTTCACCGCTCCAATCAGCTTTCAAAACACTCCCCTTATATGTTGCAACACTATAGGACTTCTCAGCGTCAACATTTTGAACGATGTCCAATTCTGTTGTCATATGGAAGATATAAAGCTAAGCTAGCTTCTAAGAAACTCGGAGTGCTCAACAGATCAAAGCGCTATTTTACGCTAAAACACAGACTTCGACTTTATAAAGCGCAAGTACGACCCCTTATGGAGTACTGTTCCCACCTTTGGGCTGGAACACCTAGTTACCAACTACTTTCATTTGACCGGATCCAAAGACGGGCAGTTGACGACCCCAGTCTCTGTATGAAGCTGGAAAAGAAGTTGCAGAAGACACCTATTCGTTCCTGAGAAAGTTAATAAAATAAGGCAGACAATCATGAAAGTGATAGTTTTCCTCATTTAAGCTACGGAAACCTGAAAATCATTTACTGTATGTTTTCAATTACCTATAACGAAATAAAAAAAAATAAACACTGTCCACAGTTCAACGACCTCACGTTAAAAAGTTCCGGACAATGGCGAAAAGTAGGTAAATTTCAAAATACAATGTCAATAGCCGCCGGCCGGCAGACCTGCCCTACGCGCCCTTGACTTGAGATAAAAATGGGGAGGGAGATGACCCACCCCGCGCGGCGATCGGGGGGCTGGGGTGGGTCACTTCATTGCTTCATCCCCTTGTAGTATTTCAAAAGAAAAGTTGCTTTCAAGTTCAAACTTAGCACAACTTTTTCACCGCGAAGGCGAGTAACCGCACATGAGAAAAAAAAATAAAAAAAATCAATGTTGTATTAGTAATTTTTAAGAACATTATATTTTGTGTAATTATCATGTAAGTCATGTCACCTGTGAATGAAAAATAAAATATCGACTGCCTTAGAATGTTGATGTTTTATTGCGTAGATTCTGATAAGTACGAGTAGATTATAATTCTCGAATCAAGTTAGGATTTGATAATTTCTAAATTGGCTAAGTCTGGTCTGTAGGTAGACTTTATAGCTGCGGCTGGTATACAAAGAGAACCAAGCGTTCCGGTGCGATTCTGTGTAGCAACCATTTACGCCTTCCTAGTTAGTACGATATACCTTCACTGATTTACTATCAGCAGGGAATACAATGATAAAATTGAAGTCGAAATTCGAACAGAAATTTATCCTAAGTATACTTGTAATTTGTAGCAGGACTAGTAGGTAAGGTAGGTAGGTAAGATACAATATCGCTAAGAATTCGATAGAGATTTGATACGTTTTCGATGACAGATGTATTTCAAAACAGAATCGAAATTCGAATCAAAATTTATCCAGCCACTTGTACTAACTCCTTAGGAGAGATTGCAGTTAAGTACTAATTTTTATTGAATCAAAAAAGGCGTATGTAACTCGTTAGAAACAAAGGTTTGAATATCACCTAAAACAAAAGTCTATTTTATATTTTCATGTATGATTTCACCCATCGATCGGTAAATGGCGATGTTTTCAGTTAGGTAGCTAGCGCTAACGAGTTCGTCATACGAAATCTTCATACGTGATTGCATGCGTGCCCATCTTGTCTAGTAAGAAATACTTTAATTCTAGATTTTCATAGATTATCTTCGTGACGGGATGTTCGTCACTCAAAAAATCCATTTTCTTTCGTTTGCGGATACCGTCCGAAGAGAAACTTTGTTTCGAAAAAAATGTAGGTGGGTATAAACCGGTGTAATATTAAAGTGTAAGTGGCACAGCTGATCGCCCCCTCGGCGGGCGGCCTTGAACCGCGACCCCACTATTGAAATTAAAAACTCCGTGCTTCGGGGTTACTGGCGCTTTGCACTCGCCCAGCGGGCGCGCGGCGGTTGAATGACCCGATCAAATTATAAAATCTTAGTACTTTTTTTAGGGGTTCGTATCTCAGTACAAACAAGTACTTTTTCGCAGGAAAACTTCAACCAGCCTTAAGCCTGTCCCTGTGCTCTTAACCTTGATTAAATTAAAATAAAAATACGCGATTTTCAATAAATTATTAAATATTTTCAATTTTATATTTTTTAACAATCCAGCCCCAAAGTAAGCGATAGCTAGTGTTATGGCTAGGTACTAGATAACTCATAATAGTAGTTTATGAAACGGATGCATAATGGGGGGTATTAAAACATGAGTGTGAGTTTAAAAAACGAGCCGCAGGCGAGTTTTTTAATAGTATCACACGAGTGTTTTAATACCTAATTATGTAGAGTTTCATACACTACTTTATCTACGCTCAAATTATCATAAATCCAAACCATAAAATCTTGCTAACGTTTGTCGTAAATCCTTTACTTTGTTGGTAAAAGATTGTGGGTCATTTTTGTTGCAATTACTAAAATATCAGGTGGAGTTAAATTTTCTTTAGTAGGTCACTGCTAGACATTTTCCGTGCTAAGTTTTGACTAAGTAACAAAAATAACACATTGAAATGTTAAAAGTTAGGTATGGCGCCAAAATTCAGTTGTAAACTGCGTATAGTCTGTTAAAAAAGTCATGAAACAAAAAAGAGTAGAAAAAAAATTATATACAAGTCAGATAAAGTATATTTTTAGTGGATAATTAAATAATCAAAAATTATACATAATTCTTTTCAATATTCTGTATGAACACACTTTTTAATCAGTCATATAAGGCATGGAAAAATTATTGTTTCCGTGAATTAATTGTTGTCTATGGTCGATCATGGCCCAACCAACTAAATAATGTCTGTGGACTCCATATATATAAAAAAAATTGAGGATTGGCTCTACACTCTCTTTTGGCTATGACGACCACAGAGAAAAGAAAGTTATTCCCTGGTCTGTGATGACGACACATAAAAATACAGGAACCCAGAGCCGAGTATCGTAATGGAAATTATTCATTTATCTAGAGATATTTTCCTAGTACAGCGATGTTATAATGAATAACTTTTTAATAATTATAGAAGTCTGTGCATAAAGTAGGTCAATATGTGACACATTTTGATTTCATAATTCGAACTTTAAGCAATGAGCGTAGATAAATATACATACATACATATGATAAAAATAAGAACATCAAAGAATTTTAACTTTTCCTATTTAAAGAATTTTGGATTGGAACTGGCAAGGGAAGAAAAACCGGTCTGCTAGGTATTTCTAAACGGAGATTTTTATCAATTTACACGTGACGTTGAATGAAGGTATTTCCTAATTTCGGACGTTAATTAAATTTCTATTAAAAGCCGAGTGTTAAAACTATCTCGAGCGCGTCGTGGCCCGTGGCCGCCATTTAAGATTCGGCCGATATCTCACGTCTGTACACAACTTAATACCATCAATGTAATTATTACATGTAGCAGTCAAACTACAGCCAGAATTTATATAAAAAAAATATCTGAAACGTCTTCTAAGCTACCAAATGCACGAATGAAAGAAAACTGTCTACGCCAAAGTTGGTCTTCTGAAAAAAATTTAATGTATGAATGTATTTTAATTTTCTGATCCAGATTTATTGATAGGTACTTACCTACTAAGGTATTATTTAGAATGACGAATTCGCTGAACTATTTTTTTAGGGTGAGATAGCTCGGAAGTACTCGTTCGAAATGACGGGTAAAAAGATGGATTCAAACTACTCCTAGTTTTATAATAACTTGAGAATGTACTTATACAATTTTTATTTTTAGTAGTCGTTTTAAATAATTTTCAATACAGTAAGGTTGGTAAAATAAAAACGAGTATCAAACGGTTAATTTTATTATTTTCCACATTTCAATTCAAACTGCAGCACGCAGATATATTATCAGGTAACGTATAAAAACCAAAAACGTTTGAGTGACAGGACCGCCGTCGAAAAATCGATATCGAATATCGATACGAGCAACAAAGCGCGCCGGCCCATCTCTATTGACACGACGGGCAGAGCGTGTGCTATGTGTGAATGTTATCGATATATCGAGATGTGTCGTCGATAACTCGACTATTACTTGCACGTTATGTCTTGGGAATCGAAATGAGCCAGATTTAATCGAAATCTTTTGTAATATGTTAAGTTACTGGGCAATGTCTTCTGTTGGTGTGCTTTTGAGGTTTGGGGATTAAAGTTTCCCCTTGATAAACTTTTTAATTCAGTAACGATAAGTGGGCCGATTTTTGTTAGTTAGCAACCCTTACTGTGTTGTAATAGGATTTTTGCCTCCGTTTTCTTAGTTAATAACCCAGTGACTAGTGAGGGTTACTAACTAACAACTGACAGAATCAGCCCACTGTGCGAGTTTTGAAGTAGTCATTCCACTTATAGGTAGGTCTGCCAGAACCCCAGTACCAGTATTAGGTACTAGTAAGTGCAGCCTTTCCTGATAAGAGATAATTTTCATATTCTTTGATGGATCTTCCTTATTTCATAGATCAGCGTTTTAACTTTGCGATCGCATACCTAGTTTAAATAAAAATGGGAAATGCTTTCCAAAAAACCAACTTCAAATGCCACTACAAAGAGTGAAATAATTTTTATTTAAATTTTAGGTACCTACACCAATTCGAAGTCGGGCAATGTTTCATACAATCCCTAATAGTCCTTCTTACTTACTTGATGTGCGAAGAAATGACGAAGTCATAGACAATCGCCCGACTTCGAATTGGTGTATGTACCTAAAATTTAAATAAAAATTATTTCACTCTTTGTAGTGGCATTTGAAGTTGGTTTTTTGGAAAGCATTTCCCATTTTTATTTTATACTTTTTAGTGGAAAACAATAAAATGCACAAGGCGTTGTAAAAATACCCAAATTGCTTGAGGTGTGTTCATAAAATCTGAAGAGATACCTCAAATTCACCAAAATCCCATCATCAGACCCTGACTTGATGAATTAAGTCATCAAATCAGTATCTGCTAGCAAATGCACCAGTAACTATAAAAAATACCCAACTCGCTTCAAGTATACTAGCAAAATTTGAAGAGTTCCCTCGATTTCACCAAGATACCATCATCAGACCCTGACTTGATGACTTTAGTCATCAAATCAGTATCTGCTAGCATATGCACCAGTAACTATAAAAAATACCCAACTCGCTTTAAGTATACTAGCAAAATTTGAAGAGTTCCCTCGATTTCACCAAGATCCCATGATCAGATCCTGACCTGATGACCATAGGACAACTTGGAAAATATTACTCTTTCTAATAATACTCAAATAGTTTCATAAGTCCATATAAAATTTGAAGAGTTCCCTCGATTTCTCCAGGATCCCATCATCAGATCCTGACCTGATTAAAATGGGACCATCTGGAAACAAAACCCTCTTAAACAAAAAAAGAATTTTTCAAATCGGTCCACGCGTCTTCGAGTAATCGGGGAACATACATAGAAAAAAAAAAAAAAAAAAAAAAGATTCCGACGAATTGAGAACCTCCTCCTTTTTTTGAAGTCGGTTAAAAAGTATCAATGTTCTCCTTACATAAATTATTGCTTAATTTAAAACCTCTCCACGCATTTACATACTTATTATGTAGGCGTTAATTACGTTTACAGACACTCATTTAATTAGTCTCATAATGTTTCTAAAACGTTTTTAAAAGTCGCTACCAGACAAACTTTTTTTCAATAACACAAAGGTCGCTGACCCGCGTTTTGGCGGAGGCGCGTGCTACGGACAGACAGATGTGCCAGTCACGTCATAATCAGAATGGTGGACAAAACATAAAGACGCTGTTCAATTGCTTGTTACAATACACACGATAAACATAAGAACGCTGTTCAATTGCTTGTTACAATACACACGATTAACGGCCGAAATTAATAACCTAACTATCTTCTCTATATTATCTATTTGCCCTACTAGAGATATCAATAAGATACTATCCATAAGCTCCATATAAGTTATGTCAAATTTCTATCTGTAGAAGGAGAAACCATGGATAGATATAGCATATTGGGAACGGCCCTAACTGTTTTACACGCTGCTTCGACCGCATGAATTTTGGTCCACTTTGTTTCCGCTCCCGCACCCTTTTTTAACCTACGGTAAAAAAGGTAGGAATTAATATTATAATATTTATTTTTTCAAAATCCCCCAAGAACTATTGGGTTTCCAATTGCTTTCGTATATGAGCTTATAAATAGGGTAGGTATAAGCTAATAATTTCAGCCAAATCTGTGCAGAGCAAACATTAAACCGATTTGGCTAAAATTTGGCATAGGTAGAGATTATCCCGAAAAAGTCCGTGATTCCCACGAGATAAGTGAAATACCGAAAAGAACATGCAGTGCCACGATAAACAACTATGAAGCATAAATACCTATGCGTGTTTATGAGCATCATGCCCAGTGCAGCAGTGGAAAAGCGGCTTAAGAAGAACGGCGGACGATACATAAAGCCCAATCAAATCTTTGAGATATCTCGAGATATCTCGTCCGGATTACTTTACAGAATTCTGACCACAATTATGTTACTCTTAAATCTAAGCTACGCGTTGTTTGGGATCTAATAACGAACGTTTTAATTTGATATAGATTAGGTATTAAAATACTTTGAAACAATAGATAGGTAGGAATGTAGGTATAGCGTTAAATACTTTGGATGCCTCTTTGCCAATAATATTAAGTAATAGGTAATACTATACCTTCCGTGTAATGGCCTACAATTAGTCTGCGAAATTCAATTTTTATTTATTTTTTCGCAAATAGTAATTAATAATTTAATCAAGTACACATTGCAGGTTAATGATAATCGCTCATACATCTACCTAACAATTACCCATCTACATATTTTTACTAAAAACTTTACTCAACAGTCCTCAGTTACCTACCTCATAATGAAGTCCTTCATAGGTATGACTCAAAATCTAAGTAACTTCTCATCGTTGAGCAATGTTTCTTTAAAGAAACATATGGCTGTGATGTTTTCTTCGCAATTATCACAGTCATAAGGCTGCAATGTAATAGATACACCCAATAGGTGTAACTAACTCCTAATTAAACTTGGTGAATTTCGAAAACTAAATCAATTTTGCAACAACTCGGACGCAACATCGATTATTCTCGACTCACCCGTAGCGATTTGAAATGGGCGTATGACTTGTACGGCGTGATGACAGAAAAACCATATCACTCCCACTCCTTAATCGCAATCAACTAATAATAGAACCGGTGCAAAGGATTATACGCTCTATTAAAGTTCGATAAGGTCCAATCGATGCGAAGACGAATCCGCAGTCACCACGCCTCAACACCCGTCATTGGCAGAAATAAAAACGGCGACCACGCGTAACTCGTCACGTTTCGACGGTCAGCGAAATCGTGAGCCTGTTGACAATGTGTCACAACACCAAATTACGATGACCTACCTCGCCCGCCGCGCGCGATGCAAAAAGAAAAAATAAGTACCGGGTGAACCGCTGGACACGGGCCAAGAAAGGATGGTCGACAATGTGTCAACTCGCCAAATTAAAATGACCTGCCGCGACCCCCGCGTGCGGTTCAAAAGCGTCCGGCAACTACTGGATGAACCGCTGGACATCGGCCAAGATAAAACGGTTACTCAATGTTGTGTCGTCGTGCCTTATGAAATGACAATTGAAGCGTCGATGAGCAAACATAAAGGTGCATTTACAATGTTGAAGAAGTAGTTAATTGGTTTGGACTAAATGACTATGTATAACTAAATGACTATGACTATGAATAAATGACGTCCCTCAATTTCAAGATCAAGACTCGATGAAGAATAGTTTTTGACTATACGACAAATTCAAATTCTATAGAATGTCTCTTCAACTTCATGATCCTATCTCTGAGATAAATTAACTAATTGAAAAGCAGATTAAATTTAATCTTTGCAAAAGATATGCAACAGGATCCAATTTTTTTTGGGCCCAATATTGTCATGTTTAATTACTTACATAACACATTCAGAAGTTTGTGGCGGGTGCTATCTTGATGAGATAAAATGAAACACGCGGTAGATAGTTCATATCTGCTCGCCAGTTTCATTTATTTCATCTAGATACACTGGTGATCTCCACACATAACACCGATTCAACCCTAAATTCTTGCCAAAACTAAACAGCTTGAGCCATCTAAAAGAATACTATAGAGTTACAGACTCGTCACTCACTACAAAGATCGACGGCCAATATACCTACGCCATACCTAAAGGTTTTCAAGTTGAGCTCAAAAATAGATAAATAATAATGTTATAATTGTAAGAAAATTTCAACCCATATGACCGAGCCCTAGCCCGCAAAAGGAAATTTCATAGATCACGCTCACAAATTGCTACGCAAGAATTTAGATGCAAATAGAAGTAGCTCCGAACACCGTTATATTGAAAAATCGATTTGTCACAGTTTCGTTACTCCGCTCATAACATCTGCGTGTCCCACGGTCGACGTGGGATTATAATTAGTGTAATCCAGCGAGTACTTAGACACTACTCATCCAAAATGGTTGGCATGCCCTGATGCCATACAGGAATTTAGTATTTTTAAAGAAGAGCGAATTTTATGCATACTATTCCTGGCTTATTTAGGAAATGTGTGAAAAGATTACTCTAACATTAATTAATAAAAACATAATGAATTTTGTACATTTGAACTTCTATGTTGCAGACAAACACATGATATTATGTGTAAAGAAAAAGGTACATTTTAAAGTTAAGATCTACAAACGCTTTTTGAAGTTGTTCACAACGTGTATGACAACAAGGTAACTCGATTTGGCAAACTAATCGAGCGTTAAATGGTTTTCGAAATTTCGTACAGTTTCTCTATGTTTTGCCCAAAAACTTGGCATCGTGTTGCGGAACACGAGTTTATTGACCATTTGTCGAATCGCTAATCAACCGTGTTATTTTGAAAGCTGGGCTCATCGTTGAATTCGTCGTTGCAGCGTATTTCTCATATTGAATGGAAGCAGCAATTTTCTGGATGTCCATAATTAACAGGACAGTTTTTCTTGCTTAAGTAATCCGCTGTGTCCGCTACTTGAAAAGAATCTGTATGGTCCAATATGCTGGAAACACGCCCACATGAAACACCACACACAATTCTTGCAGACTTCCAGTCGTAGAATCTATCTACGATTTCGCATTGTGAAGTTAACATCTCCCGAGAATGTCCCGGTGTCGGGACGAAACGTGCGTCGAAGAAATTGTTGGAAGAATGGAGAGTGATGTTTCATGTGGGCGGTGTTCCTGCATATTGAACCGTACAGATACCTTTTCAAGTAGCGGATTATAGCAAACAAATTAATGTCCTGCCTATGATTATAACATCAAGATGAGCCCATCCGAACATTTTACGTAAACCTTCTTCATACAAGAAAATGTAGAGCCATTGTATAAACTCCTGCGAAATACTGCGTAGGCTTACAGATTACTACTGACGCCGAGGGGGGGTTTTGCTCCCATAAACTGGCGATATTTTTTTGCGCGGTCCGCCGGGTCTATAGTATAGGTGTCGTTGTGTCCTGCTTATAAAAAAACATGTTTTAATGGCTTACGCACACATTCTTCTCATGGAAAATTAGTCTTAAGTTCTTGACTGAAACCTAATCTGGAGGTATAAAATTACGGTTCAGTAAAAAATAAATTTCGTCGATGCGTCAACGATGTAGGTACCTACGGTCTAAGCTGTAAGCTTTAAGGGAACATTTATAAAATAGTCTAATCACGACAGGTAATCGTCAGTATGTCACGCCTTGTCGACTTCTAATCTTAATCCTGAACGAAAAAACTGGCTATTTCAAAATCTAGAACAGATGTTTGCCGCTAATCGGCTGTCGGCGATTAACTGTAACCGGTAATTCTTTTTTCGTTAATGACAATTGGAAAACAAAACTTTAAACAACAAAAATATAATACTTACTCTAAAATATAAATTGACTCAGGTCTGGTCTGGTGGAAAACTTCGGCCATGGCTAGTTACCACCCTACCGCAGCCAATACCGCCAAGCGATTTAGCGTTCCGGTGCGATGCTGTGTAGAAACCGTTGGGGTGATTTTACACTCTTCCTAGTTAGTACTTTAACATCTTCGGCTGCATCATCACTTACCATCAGGTGAGATCGCAGTCAAGTACTAAGTTGTATAGAGTAAAAAAGAAAATCTCTAAGGACAAAGATTATTATAGGATTTCCAATGCTTCACGTTGACAAATAGAGTCAAACCTGGTTAAGTGAGAGCTGAAGGGAGAGAGATCTCTTTCTCTGTTAGATATAGAGGTTTCTCACTATCCAGAGATTCGGAGGTAGAAGCGCAACATGACGGGACCTGGCAAATGCTCTCATTAAAAGAGTTTTCTCGGTTACCCAGTTCTCACTTACTCAAGTTAGACTGTACTACTTAAATAAGGACTCATTCGTGTAAATGATGGATTTTCTAAAACCTGTTTACAGTACAGTTTTTCACATCTAGTTCTAAGACTAAACCAACTGCTCTGTTTATTGCCTCATCCTTGGTTCGTGATATTAGAAGGAACAAGCAAACAGACTGACAAAGTTAGCACGTCTATAGTGACTATACTCGTAACTATAGATTGTCACGCCACGGAATTGTTCACGAGGAACAGTTCGTGAGTAATGTTTGAGCGAACTCAATAAAAAGAGCACAAAAAGTAAAGTTTCACTGCACAAATGTTTACTTGGGAAATGTTTACGGCTCGTTCACATGTGGACAGTCTAGTGAATATAAAGCTATAAGAGCTTTCTCAATAAACACATGTTTTTTTCTGTCTTGAGCTCTCTACTCTATAATATGGCAAATATTTTAAGTCTAGTTGGTACAGACTCCAGCAATAACATGGAAATCCTACAAGATATTTTCGAATTGGATTCTCTGCTGTGGCTATAAGATATTTCAAGCCACGATAACACGCCACACTCTATCAAAGTCCATACGAATCGAATGCTCATATAAGCGATTTTGACATAGTAGGGCCACAGAGTAGGGCGCGTCTTCGTGGATTGAAATATCAAAAACTAAAAGTTTTTAATTTCACTTGCAGGGTTGAAGTTTTGGTATTACTTCTGGAAATTGATGATGACCTAACTGTAAACATTGTTGTTTCATTAAATCGTATATAATGTTTGAGTTATTGAACGCCCCCGTTGAGTTGCCATACACGTAATTCTAAGACTCCATTTCTTCATTTCATCCATTCGCTTCAAAAAAGATTTATCATATTTTACAGAGTATTGTTTAAAATCTGATAAGAAAACTCTTTCCAATACAAAAATAGGTAGATATCAACAAATGAAATCTAAGTCTTGCGCTGACTTATTCTTCCTAATTAGGAGTAGGACTTCACGGCGACTAACTATCCTCATGTAAAAGACTCTTTAAAGTTAGCGAGGATAGATTAGTAATCATACACACATGGAAGGCAGACGGGCAATTATACAGGGTGTGCCGGCGCGGCCTGGCACGGGTATGCCCGAATTTGCGCCATACATACAGGCTGTTGCTTTTTTTGGGCAGACATTATAAAAAGTTCCGCGCTGTGCCTAGCCTATTTAGATTGCAGAACAGTTAACGGTTAAAGACTAGCCATGCGATGTAACTACGATTTTCTTTATATATTATATGTACTTTAAGTATTATACTTGCTACTAATTTAGGCTGAATGATAATAATTCAAGATTTGATTTTCGAAGGTGACAGCATCACTTTATAAAGGCAAATATAATATGATGATACGTCAAAAGACTGTTGACCGGAGGGAAGATAAGGTCACGACTAGTTACCTCTCCTTCAACCGACAAAGACGTACCTACATACATGCGATTTATCGTTGCCGTATCCGTTGGGTTTTTAACTCCTTTCAAGCTATAGTACAATAACATCTTCAGCTGCATCTTTACTTACCATCAGGTAACAGTTAGGTCAGGTTACAGTAGTTTTAACCAATTTATTGAATAACGATGATCAAAAAAATTAGTTAAAAGCTGTAAACTATAAAGAGATCATCCTCTAGCCAGTTAATATGAAAGCTTTTTCATTTGCATTTGTCGTGGAAGGCACGTGTGGAGCTCGCGTGCGCCGATGTATTATCAAATACATTCGGGTATGTGAGCAAGTAACTGTAGACCCGCCACTAGGCAGAAACTACTCACAGATATTATCCTTCTAGAATATATGGAAAAACTAATAAGATTTTATTATTACGCTGTAATTACCTATAGTAAACATAAAAACATACCGTAAATGCAAATAGGTCTGAGCTGAAGCTGAAGTAGCGTAGCAGTTTTCACGCAATTCATAGGGGCGATGGACGGTCAAGGCGAAGAGTTCTGGAGTGGAGACCATGTCCAAGCAAGCGTAGCGCGGGGCGCCCTCCAGCTCGTTGGACCTATAATACAAAGCGGATATAGGAAAGTGGCTGGATGAGGAAGGCTGAGGAAGTGGATGGTAAAAGTTGACTTCCACAGTTTACTGTGGTGTGATTTAAAAGAAAAGCATAGCTATTTGCTGTTTGACTAGACCTTCAAACACAATTCATATAGCCTTTACTCATTAGATTGAGACGATTTTAACGTATGTAGGCTTCATTAATCCCAAACACTAAAATGATTCCCATTAAGTTTTAAAACAATTGAAATCCACGCGGATTATGTTCGTTGTCTAATAAGAAAACTCTGTGCTATTGTCTTGGACGTAACCAATATCCACCATCCCGCACAAAGCCCTACGCTTTGCTTTTTTCCTCATTGTTTGGAGATTTTGACGCCAGTTTCTTACAACGACAGTATTTAAACATGATTTGACTAATATTACACGTAACTGCAATTCCATTAAATAGTTCAGTTAAATTTCTTTCGCTTATAGCCATCTCCGCGATAGGTACCTTCCGAAAATGAACCTTGAAAATTTAAAAAAGTTAATAGTGGGTAAAAGTTAGTAATGCCCAAGTACAAGACTTGTAATCGTCGGGATATAACGGTACCTACCTACCTACAATTTTTTGGTGAACCTCCGTTTTCCTAAATTGTGAAAGAATAGGCTTACAAGACGGTTTTGTTTTTAGCATTTCTTGCACGTTGCGCTACTCCTGTTTCTTGTATACCTACTTGTCCGTCGCATTATAGTTGTGACGCTTCTAAAATAAATAAATAGTCAGATCAACTTCATTCAAAATACATAGTTAAACTTATTATTAAAAGTTATTCTACACCAGTATTTGTCTTCTTTTTTCAGTCAGCAAGGGCCTTCTCCAACCCTTTCCATTCATGACTTAGTTGAGCCACTATATTCCACATCAGTCCTGGTAAGTACTTGTTTCATGTTGTCATCCCACCTTTTTAGCCGTCTACCTCTTTTTCCTTTGCTTACTCTAGGGTACCATCGTGTCACAATTTGGCTCCATTAGTCTTGTCCTCTTATCATGTGACTAGCCCATCTCCATTGGATTCTTTTGATTTTTGATGTTATGTCTGTGATGCGTCTACCTTCGTGTAAATAGTCTGTGCCGTCGCCGGCAGTATGTGCGCGATACATCGCCTAATGAATCACAACCCCGAACTGTTTCGTAACCCTCATTAATACTTGTGTGATCAATATTGCACGGCGGCCGGGTTGGAAACGATTCCGTTTTAAAATTTTATGTAATCACCATACGGGTTGAGCAGACTTTAATTTTTTTTTTTTTTACGCTATACAAGTTAGTACTTGACTGCGATCTCACCTGATGGTAAGTGATGATGCAGTCGAAGATGTTAGCGTACTAACTTGGAAGGGGTAAGTTATGTCACCCCAACGGTTTCTACACAGCATCGTACCGGAACGCTAAATCGCTTGGCGGTACGTCTTTGCTGGTAGGGTGGTAACTAGCCACGGCCAAAGCCTCCCACCAGACCAGACCTGAGCCAAATTAGAAATTATCAAATTCCAAAGTGGCCCGTGGCGGGAATCGAACCCGCGACCTCCCACTCGAATCCGAGCGTGCGCCCTCTACGCCACGGAGGTCGTCAAAAAATGGATTGTTATTATTTCTGTGATTTTCCACTTTACTTCCATCACTTTTTTAAGTTAAAAATTTCTTTCGGTACTTTGGGCCTATACACGATACACGAAAAAACCAGTGAACACGCGACACTGTTACCGTAACCGACACCCCACACTTGTATGGTAAAAACCATTGAACTCGCGACACCGCTACCGTAACTGACATCCCTCACTTAATATAGTATTTAGTCATAAACCAGTTGCCAGTTCATCTCAGTACAAACCTGCTTTCCTAACTTAGCGGTATAGAGTTTTACCTTGTCATTAGAGGCTGTAAATTAAGCCTTTGTGAAAAATAAATATTTTCATTAGCATAGCTGTCTTGCCTGATGTCATGATGCTACCTACGCAATGTAGCGTTGTAGTCGAACTAGGTAACATCCAATCTCACTAACTTGATACGTATATGTATAAAACCTTATCGGTTGCTTGGTTTACAAGCAAACCTTTCAAACTCCAGTGTCGGATGAAACATTCGTATTGAGAAAATTTTCGATGTGACATTCGGATGAGTCATACATATATTCATCCAAGCGGACTACAGCAAAAGAATTTTGTGGTATCGTTTCAAATGTATTGAAAAGTGATGTAGCTGTTGTTATAGAATATACATATTTCTTAAATAACGAGTTTTTTGAAATGTAAAAGAGAATAAGTCACCAATTTTCTTGACGAAAGACGCTTCATCAATTAATCCTTGCTTAGCGGGCGATTACGTGGCACATTAGCCGGTTAAACCGCAGTTACGCGCCGGTTCAAACTGAACCTTGCCGTGTTTATGATCGTTAAGTGGCCCGCATTTAATGGCACTCTATTAATATTCACTTGTTTTATTGGTGTCAGGCCACTCTCATTTGCCACGTGATCGACAAAGCTAGGAGTAGCCGTCACGACGGACCAGAAGACGGATTCCAGACGGCTGCCGCGCACCACCTAGGTTGCACGCGTTAGTTCTTGTACGGTCTATTTCAGTGTTCCGCAAAGTGTGTGCCGCGTCACACTGGTGTACCGTGGTCATCTGTTGGTGTGCCTCAGAAAAATCAGAACCTTGAAAAAATTCAGTTATTTACTAGAATCATCTTGTAATAAATGTTAGATCTAGACGTTTAATTTTATTTGTGTACATTTCTGCCAATGTTCTTTAGACCGTTTATGCTCAAATAAACAGGTTCATAGTTCACATTAAATATTTTTCTGTAATTTAAGGTTTAGCTTTTCTGCTATGATTAGTAATAAATATTTATTAATATTACTTAAAAACAGATTTTTTATTTATGGTGTACCTCATAAAAACAATTTTCCCTAGATGTGCCTTGAACACAAAAAGTTTGCGGAACACTGGTCTATTTCACGCGCTGCGTGCACCCGATTACGAGGCAGCCTTAGTATTTAAGTATAAAGACATAAAGTTACGTGATAGAAAGAGAGCACAGCTTAATGTCGATATCGAATCTGTTTACATTTTGTCAGCCAATTAGGTGGCCAAATTTGTTGACTATTGATAGCGATCAATACTTATTACGCCCAAACAAAACGGACTGCATCTGGCTTCATGCGTATCATTCAACATCAGCTGAAAATCTGCGATATCAAAAATATACCCAATTACCGACCTCTGATATTCTAATTCTAAATTCAAAACCGTGAAGTTAATTTTTATCACATCAGCATCTCCTGATGATGCTCCAGTGATGACGCTAAACACACGTAGAGAAAATATTTTTGGAACATTTGTGTAGTAGGTACCAGGGAAGCGTCATTTTAAAACCGACTTCATTATCAATATACCCTTTATTTAATGTAGTCTGAGCAATATACCTACTCAAATACTGCAATACTTACCTTCTGAAACTGGTGAATCAAATTTGGGAGAAATTTTGAACGTTGATTGCTTACTATTATAGTATTACCCAATATATATATTTCTCCGGGTTAAATTCCTGGAAAAATCCGGGATTTTGAAACAATCTAAAGCTCCACCAAACAGGTAGGATTATTAGCAAACTTCCTTGAAAGTATTGAAAAGGGAACAGGAAGGATTCACTCAAGATTTGTGAAAAAAAAAACAAAATTCACATGATGGGTGAAACCGCGGGCACAACCTATGGTAGTCACGTACGTACATAAAGCAATACATATTTTGTGCATAACTACCTATATGGGCCTTTTTTTCATTCAACCGATGAGTAAGCTGGACCTTTTTACTTTCTTTCTTTACCTAACACCGACATACAGACAAAAGATAGGTGCTTGCAGTGTTTATTACTAATATCCTTTTACAATACAAAGCGTCTACCTGCGTGTCATAAATGTTTGGGACTTTGTGAATGTCTTTACTTTAAATGAGATGTGTGGAATATTTTTTTTAATTGCCGTAACGGTACACACAGTGAGATTAGTTTATTATTATATACTAAGATAATATAACAAAATAAGTAGTTATAATTAGGTAAATTTAAATAAATAAATAAATATATCATGACTTTACACACATCGCATTCTAGCACCAATGTAAGCGATACCTTGTGTTATGGTTACACTAGAAAACTGATATATTGAAAAACACCTAAATACTAGAAAACATTCAAGCCCTTACACGAACATTTTCCAGTTGTGAGAATCGAATCCACGACCTTCGAGGCAGACGGCATACCGCTAGCCATTCGGTCATCGCTTGGTAAACAAATCATTAGGTAATTAGATATTACTCGTATAATTATTAGACATCTACGTAAAAAAATTCGAGTACCTACCATGTAAGTAAGTGGCTTGTACTTAAGTCTAAATTAAATGTATTAAGCGTGCCCAGTCAAAAATATAACATGAAATGTATAATTTCCATAATCACATACAAAAGCTTCGATAAAGCAACGAAAACGTGCGACGTTTTAATTTCCCTAATTTTCCACATGCGTAGTAAAGTAGACGATTAAGGAGCACACCACGGCTGTGCCCGCGAAATTCAAATTTTTCGTGGTTTTTCGCGATTTTTAAGCTAATAAGATATAATAGGCTTATGACCATCAAATTGCGATAATCCCAATATCTTCTTCAGGTGTTTATATAAAAATCTCTGCTCGAAAGTGTCGAGTTAAAGAAATTAGTCCAAGATTTGCGAGTTACTTACATAAAACTCGATACTCGGATTAATTTCCTAGGATACACATTTTTATGCAAAGATTTTGATATAATCATGTAAAGATGATACTGCCATTCTCGCAAATTGATTGCCATAAGCCTATCATGTCTAATTAGCGTACAAATTGCAAAAAACGACGAAAATTTTGAATTTCGCGGGCAGACCCGTTGAGTTCACGTTAAGGTCACCGCAGACGATGTAAAGGAAAGTGTCCACTGGCCAGTAACTTGCATTCCACACTTAATTACTTGAGTAGAACTTAAATGAAATTAAAACTGTTTATCACTGAGGTATTAAAAATAAAAACTAAAGCAAAATGACAATACTTATTAACTATGTATGTTTTCCGGAGTAGTATGTTCTTACTCGCAAACACATTACATACAGCAAAATAAGCACTAAGAAGGTATATATTGTGTTATTGATTCAGTGGACTTTTCACAGAACGCGTTGGTTACATTTCGTGAAGTGAAATGTTTAAAAAAGTCATGGCATTTACGTATATATATATTGAAATCAAAAAAATTTTTGGAAACACTGAAAAATTAATCTTACGTCTATTGACATAGAGCGTAAAATTTAATGTAGTTCAAAACGCAATATGGTTGATAATTGTGAAATCAAATTTACTTTGCACGATAAGGTTATTTTATCGTATTTCCTATGCTGAAGTACAATTTTAAACTCTAAATCAATATACGTAGAGTTAATTTTCCAGTGTTCATTTTTTATTTTATTTCTGGATTCACATCACACAATGTGTGAAAACGTTACTTGAATAGCCCCCAGCTTCATAGAAATTTACTTTATATTTAATCAAGAGCATGCTAGAGCTGACTTCAGCAAGTTTTGTTGCTAGTGGAGTCGTTTCTTAACCGTTGCGTGCAAACAAACACATGACCTCAAGACAGCCAAAACACGAGCATGTACTGCCGAAAATGCTAATGCACGATCCTTATCTAACCCTTAACGCGTGAGCCGGACCCACGCATACAAAAACGTAACCCCAAAACTATCAGATAACTTAAATACGACCAATTTAAAATGACCCACTTCGACTCACACAATTCAAGTCTCCGCGTACCAATTAAAATTGGAGGTACGCACAAGCGACTATTTTATAAAGAACCTTCATCCTCTTACAAAAGTGATGTTTATACGTGTCAGCGAAGATTGGTCGTACGTAGGTACATGCGATCGCCCTGAAATATGTGGAGTGACGTCACATTTATGTCAGTCAATCCATTAATGCCCTTATCTCAACTTCCGAAATCGTGTTTTGGTAAAGTGTGTGTAGAGCTTTATAGTTTGGTAACATGACATGGCTGGTTTTCGAATTTAGAACGAAATGGTATTTGTTTTGACATTGAATACCGCCATGCTTTTCAACTTTTGACCAATGTGTCCATAATCCGAAGTGTTTTTTCCTTTTTCATATTGGCTCATAAACTTAATAACTTCGGTTTTCAGTACTTAATTTATAGTATACTCACTTATAGTAGGTACCTACCTATATCAGATATCATCTCCCAGATTTTTCGTAAAGTCTTCTTCATATTATAGCAATTACTACCTTATTGAATACACCGACAAAATATACCTAAATAGGTTTTCTCTCCCTCTCAAGAGTCACATAAGTAGGTACTTATAAGTATTTTCTTAATTCTTCCCATAATACATCGACTTGCGAGGTTTCGCCTAGAAAATCAATTTAGTAGTTACGTCGTGGAGGAAAACAGTGCGTACTGAGTAGTTGAATAGATACCTACCTAAATACCTACTTCTATAAAAATCAAACAAACAAAAAAAATCTAAGCCATCACGTTTACATCTACCCATAACATTAACAACATCCATGTTACCCATACCTACCTATAACGCTAAAAGTTACAACTTACGGCTAACTTTACATTATAAACCTGTTATATTCTAAAGATAATAGCTGCTTACATAATTACTATTTAAAATATCACACTATTCTCTGCATCCTGTATTGTCTTCGCCTTTATCTGTTCCGGGAAAAAAGACGTGTGTTCGGAAAGTCCGCTGACACTGGTCAGGTAAAATCAATGACGAAATACGCTACGCCAAGAGGACGGGAAAAGTTGTGACGTATGTTGAAGCCAAAAAAATCTCAAATATGGCGTCGCGCATTGTACATTTCAGTACCGAATCACAGCACATTCCGCTTTCGGTCGCTTACATTAACGCCTTTTTACAGTTTTCACAAATTTAAAATCCGGCTTCAGAGCGGAGCCTAAAAATACATGCGTGACGTCACTTAGTGCTGATCCTTTGTATGTTTAATCAATGGGTAAAATCGGCTTTGTCTTTACCACTCCACACAACAATGCGACGGGCAACAACTAACGTGCCCAAATGTTTATGACTTTACGGATTTACTGTACATTTGGAACTTTCTATTTTACATCATCACACACGTTAAAGTACCTACCTACCACAGAGATTTGGATTTTGGAATTTTATTTAATTGTTTATGACTGTGTCGCCTAAAAATTGTATAATGTCTAATAATATAACTATATAAGTACCTACCTACAGTTTTACCAATATATTTTGTTTATGGAATATTATTTCCTAACGCGTTCCACTAACATTAAAAGTTATACGTAGGGGATAATATGCAATTGTACATTACAACCACAGACAATCACATACATCTATTATATTCAATAATGTTAAAAAATTAAATTAGTAGTAGGTACTCCTTAGTTATAATCAAAATTCAATTAGTAATTAAATAGTAAATACTTATATCTATACATACCCAATCAGCTGCATAATATTGCAAACAATTTCGTACGTCACGACTCTGGTCTAAAAATAAAAATAAAAAAAAGCGGAAGAGCGGTAATTTCACCATTCAAGGAGTTTTAACATGCCATTATGCAATCCTCTTTCCCTGTTTGCTTCATCAAGTAGGTAAAAACAACGCATGTACCTAATTATCCAACGTAAACGTGCTCCGCTCACAATGTAAGTACGAGAAAAAATGAAGCAGGCAGGAAAGTTCGCTAGCGAACAAAGACCACGTGCGAGTTCAGGCTTCGTGTGAAAGAGCTTATAAGTATAAAGTAAAAACACGTTGTGTGAAACGAGCTTTATTTTATACTAGTAGGGCGCGTGGGTGCGCGGGCCACACGTGGCCCGCGTGCTGTCTTCCCGCCTATAAAGGTATCGAAACCCTCAGTCATCTTTTCCCATACATTTTCTATGGAAAAAATAAATTCCGCCATTTTGAATTTTTTTTCTATCCATCAAATGGACCTTCGAGTCCTGATCAGTTCTTGTCAAGAAACCATTCTTCCATCTTTTATACTTTCCGTGATATCGGCGAAATTCGAATGGCGGCCATTTTGAATCCGCCATTTTGAAAAATTTTTCAGCTCACTGCCAATTGGATGACGTTTCAAATGACATTTGGTCGAGCACCTCCCACCTATCTCCGATACCCTTGGCTGTGCTCTTCATCCGTCTCCGAAATCCTCAATCATCAGCTCTCTCCGTATTTTTCCTCCGAATGAATTTTTCTCTTATATACGAAGTGGTCATTAAAAAAATTTTTTTTCATACAAAATTGTTCAGGAGAGGTGATCAATGAGTCAGTCAGTGAATCAGCACGAGTAGCTATATATATATTAATAACAGCATCCTCGCCAAGGCGAGGACCTTCGAGTTACGTTTCTTCACTTTGTGTTTGTTCACTGCTACGTAAGATGATATTTTTTGCGAATATAACATTGTAATTAACTAGTTGAACCTATACTTACGAAAAGCTGCAAAAATAATAATTTACTTTTAATTTTATACTTAATGGCGTTACTAAATGACTTTATGAGCATACCTATAAAGGACGATATCAAATAAATAAATCGAAGCAGTAAATATTGGTTCATGATATATAGTCCTAGGGACCGCTTTCTTTTTGGAGCTGCATGCGTTTGAGTTGACTATACATTTATTACAGGAACTGGACTATTTACAGGAAAACATCGAAAGACCTATCTCCTTAATGTTTTCAAAGGCAAGGAAAGCCTGCCAACCCACGCGAGTTCTATGTATAAGTAGCTATAGCTACTATATTTAAAGTAAAAATTACGCTTGTTTGTTAAACGCAGGAGAAAAACAAAGTTTTCGCACGACAAGCACACATGGAAAAGTCTATTTTATTCATCATCATAACATCATTTCAGCCTGTAGACATTTACTGTTGGACATAGGCCTTCCCCCACCCGCTATACACTGTCAGTCCAACGAGCTGTTGGTCTCCCCACACCCTACCACCATCTCTAATAGCAGTAATGCTGCAGTATTGTTTTAAAATTTTCATACAAACATAGTAAGTATAAAAAAGTCAAAACATTACTGCCCCAGGGCTTTTCGAGTCCACCGGTCATCGCCCCTACGACACGCCTGACCTGCTACTTCAGCTTGCTAATAGTTTGGGCTACGTTGGTGACTTTGGTTCTCCCACGTATCTCCTCATTCTGACTCTATCCCTCCCGGAAACTCCTAACAAATTCAAAGTCACCCAGCATGCTATATATATTAAATTAATAGCAATAATGCAAATACTACAAAATATGACGTATCAAAATACAAAAATAATGTTAAAATTAACAAAATTAAAAATAAAATAAGATTGTATTAAAAAATAATTTGTGCTTATTTTCGATTCGCACTGCGATGTTGTGCCAACCAATGCCGAAAAGTTGAGGCATCCAAGTGGTCACACATTGTACGGAGAATCTCATTCTCAGAGTTACGAATTCGCTCCCAAAAGGTTGCGATTCTTGAGCGTATTATGGCGAAGAAGTCGGGCATTCTTGCCGAGGCGAACATGTTCGACGCACTGCAAAATCGTGGTAATTTCATCAGGATGCGGTAGGCATCATTGTACTGCACCCTGATGGCACTATACGAGCGTCTGGTGTACCCAAACCATAGATGGCAAGTGTACAAATTTTGGCAGAACGCTCGAAACAGGGTGTTCTTGACCTGCTCGTTGCAGCGGAAGAATCTTCGTGCTATCATGTTGCACCTGACGGCAAGCGCCCGCCTCTCGCGCTCTATGTCGCAATCGTCTCTGAGACCTTCCGTCAACATGTGACCGAGATACTTGAATGTCCCCACCCTTCGTATCTCCGCACCATTCATAAACACCGGAGGGACATTGTCCGGACCTTTTCCACACTTAAAGACCATCATTTCGGTCTTGGAAACGTTATATTTAAGTCCATGACTTAAAGCGTATTTCTCACAAATACTTAACATTTCCCGTAAGGCGCTGATAGAGGGACTCAGGAGCACCATATCATCAGCGTAACTTAAATTGTTCACACATATTCCGCCGATATGACAACCGATTTTGGTGCCTCTCAGCTCCTCTATCAGGCCTTTTACGTAAATGTTGAAAAGGTCCGGCGATGTCAGTCCGCCTTGGCGTACACCACATTCTAACCTATATTCGCTAGAAAGGGTGTCGCCCCATTTCACAGCGTTAGTTTGATTCTCGTACCAAAATCTCAACATATTTATAACGTCGGGCTGTACTTTATGTTCATTGAGTTTTGACCATAGTAAATTATAATTTACCAGATCAAAAGCTCGGCTTAAGTCCAAAAAACAGGCATAGACATTAGTATCCCTAGACGTATAATATTTAACAGTATTTTAACTAACTAAATATAGCAGAGTCAGTTGAGACATTGGCACGAAAACCAAACTGCGCATCATCAATATTGACATTCGTCATGAGAAACGGGTGTAAAAGTCTTTCAAAGATTTTACCAATTATAGTGCCCAAGGAAATGGGTCTATAATTATTCAATTTAGATAGGTCCCCGGTTTTGTTTTTGGGAATTGGAACTACCACAGTCTTCATAAGTCCCCTAGGCAAATACTTAAATTTTATACATAAGTTAAAAAGTGTAGACAATACTTGGCAAATTTCTTCACCAGCGTAGAGAATGTGTTCAACACTCAGGCCGTCGTGACCCGGAGACTTCCCACGCGTCATTTTTCTAACTACGGTTAAGACTTCCTGTGGTGAAAATTGCAGGATCTCAGTCTGCGGGTCCGACGGCGTGGTGTCGCGCACACGCTGCTCCGCGCCTGCAACATTAAGCGGTTCGATTCTAAAATGATTTGCGAATAACTCAGCAATTCCATTACGCTCAACTACACTTTCAACACTCACAGGCAACCGGGGCTTATTCTGAAGCCTCTTCGTGGCTTGCCAGAATTTCGGGAAATTTTTATCCGCACGGTGCATAGCTAAAATATTCATTTTAATTTTCTCTTCATTGTTCTGACACCATTTTAGTTGATTTTTAAATTTTCTACGACTGTTGACCATGTCGTCATAGATCGGGCCAGATGAAGGCCTGCCACTCACCGACCAGCACAAATAAAAAAGTTTAGCCACTTTGTGACTTTGACTAACGTGGTAGTTCCAACCCACTACGCGTTTCCGTTTCCCACGGGCATCGCAGCGCGAATCGAAACTTAGAACAGCACCTGTGCTTAAAATATTTATAATTTCATTGTAATGATTATCTATTAAAAATAAATGTTCAGTGCAAGTAAAATTATCACAGTTTAAACATTGACTAGAAAAAGTTATTTTTTGAAGATTATCACAGCAATGTTTATTATAAACGCTTACCTGCTCTGGGTCTCGTTGACCCCATTTTACTTTATTAATTAAGCTATGGAGAGTAGCCCTCTCCATAGCACGCGGCGACTTTGAATTTGTGGATCAAGCAGTTTATCAGTGTCCACGTGTCAGTGTGCCATAGGTGAGGTCGAATACTTTTGATTTCAGGCATTAGCAAGCGTATAAAAAACATTAGGTAGGTATATTACCAAACAGTATAGGTAATGAAGAGGTAAGTAAAAGCTCGCACTGCAGCAACTGGGAAACCATTGAAAATTTTGGCGCTTATCGGACGGAGTTTAACTTTTATTTTGTGCTCCGGGCGAGCTTGCACGAATTAACCGTAGACTTAGCGACCGATAGATATACCAAGGGTTAATTTTGTTTATGAAAAATTGAAAACTAAACACTTTTACCAGGTTTAATTGTTTATTTATTTTTATCATACCTAATACCTATGCCTACTTAAATAATGATGAAATTCATTTTAATAAGAACAAACTGTTTGTCATTTTTAAAGCGTGCGTTATCAAAACATAATATGGAGGCCGTAAGAGACCAGAGACAACTATTGACCTCATTCATTGATCTATAATTTACCTCATCATTGATCTAGATTGTTGTGACTCTGGACTCTGAGCCTTTTATTACGTGAATAATAAGACATCTACCCTGGTCAGGGCGGACGGTGCGAAAAAATATCATGAATTTTGGTCGTTTAACTACCATATTTTCTTTAGATTTTTGCCAGTTCTTCTTAGCAGGAATCAGCCACGGTAATTCAATAAAATAATTTAAAAATACAAATGGGATCTCCGAGTAATTTAATTTCCGAACAGCCCATTTCTCCGCGTTCCAAATTCAAGCAGCACTGCACGCGAGCCAATATTAACGGCCTGTATTTCGGCCGTGTGTTCTCACACGTCGACGATACACATCTGATTCATTACAGCGCGCCGCGATCTATATTGTCTATACCGCCACAGACACGAGCGCATAGACAAGCCCCGCGTCAGCCCGGAGGTGGAAGCATGATATACGGACTCCATGCTCGCTTAATCACTTTTAATAGCTTTTAATCCTGTTAAAGATTATGTCCAACTTGAGTTCAGTTAAAAATGATATATGGATTTCATTAACTTCGCCGGTGGGTACGGCATTGATATTCTGGCTATGGCTGTTGCTAATTTAACAAATTCAATTCTAACGATTGAATGAAATGTCATGTCTTTATGTCTCTATTTAATATTTTGCATACACTTTACTATGTATAGACATATTTGTATGTTACAAATTTGGATGGGACTTTTTGAAATAGGTAGTTCAGAGGCAAACAAGCCCTCCTTGGTACGTAAGGCTTCCTATTCCTTTGAAATATTTTTGAAATAAGAGTAGTTAATTTCTACGCAATTTCAAATTAGATGCTCAATAAGGTAAAAGTACGTAATTCCGACAGTGTCCCAGTACCCGATAACGAGTTAGATTTTTTATATTCATAGCTTTCTAGCAATAATATATATAAATTTGTGAATGGCAATACATTCTTGGTGATATTTTTTACAATTGTAATGGCAACGTTGACCAAAAAGTGTAAAAGCGTCGTAACTGTGCAACAAACAAAGTTTGCTCTCCACAAAAAAATAAAAAATTCAAAGTTCTACTGCTGAACTACGAGGCGACCCCGGAGGATTGGTTTGCTTGATACTCTGCTGCGAATAATGATACGGTAAGAGTTTTACTTTATTATAATATTTGAGTATATTATTTATCGATATATCTCAGTTTTTAAGGTGAATTGAATTGGAAAGTAAATATTTTTGCATGTTACATCTATTGGTACTGACAAATCCCTACTTGACCCAGTGCTCGACAAAATTTTAATATTTTTTGTCGGATATTGGTACACTTTAATTTGGTAGTAGTAGTTGTACCTAACCCGATATCGAATCTCTATTGCCTTGAAATAAGACTCATTTTCCCTTAAACTGCAGAATATACCCCGTCGGTTACTCCGTCGTTTAGAAACAGTTGCATCTATGCTCGTCATAGCTCTTATTGCATTGAGTTAAGTCATATTTTTCTTTGACTCGACTTTAATTACCTTTAGGTACCTTGTTTGTTTTGTTACCTCGTGGATTCGATAGTTATTTAGCATTAATTTTTTATTATTGTAAACTAAAATGGATAAGTATATCGGGCTCGTCGTTATTATCATAGTTAAACAATAAATATTTGAAGAAAATAATTATTTATTATAAGGAACGATTATTTCTTTTGTTTCTCAAATGTAGGTGAGTAAAACTGATGAATTTAGAAGGAAGTTGTTGTGTTTAGTTTAGAAGTCTAATGTCGGTTTACAGTCTTTTAATAGGAAAAATATTAAATTTGCCTATAAATAATCTTTCGAAAAAATAAACAAAAATGTAAACGTTTATAAACTCGTAAAAAAGGGATTAAAAGAAAACACACTCGGTAAAAACGAACAAGTCGTATCTTTACTGCCCTCCTACAAATTTCCCAAGATTTATCTCAATTCACTCCGTGAATTCTATTTATCCTACTTTCCCCACATAAGTGTACTTAACGAGGAATCGACTTGCAAAACTATGAGATAAAAATAAACGTATAATTTATGTAGGAAAAATGTATAAATTATACATAAGTACGTAACGTGTTATTTCTCATTTCAGCTATAATCATGACTGAAAAGAAAAAGGCCATTTTAAAGGCTATTTAGGCAGTTGACAAAGGGTCGAATATCAGCTGCTGCAAGGCAGTACGGTATCCCGCGAATGACTTTACATGAAAAACTACATGGCTTCTCATCTGTTCTATGCTCCAAGGGACCACGAGGAAAACCATCAAAAATGGATTCCGCGAATGCGGTTCGTCACCATTTGATGATTTGATTATTCCAAGTGTGTAACAAGTCGGTCAAATAAAACAGCTAAACCGGACAATAATAACCAAATGCAACCACATGCCGCCAGTCATTTAAAATACTTCGAATCCCAAATAAGTCCCGAAATCCTCAAAGCTGTTTACGCCAGCAAAACACTAACCTGGAAAGGGGATTAAACCTTAGAAGGCTTAGAAATTTTGATGTCAAAGATGCACGTCGCTCTGGTCGCCCTATTACGTATAAAATCAATGCCATTTTTGAATAAGTTGAGCAAAATCGGCATATCAGTAGTTACGACGTAGCTGAAGAACTGGGTATTGACCACAAAACAGTTTTGGCGCATTTGAAAAAAACTGGGTACACAAAAAAGCTAGATATTTGGGTACCTCACGAGCTCACTGAAAGAAACTTAATGAACCGTGTACTCATTTGTGATTCTTTCTTACGACGTAAAGAAACTGAACCATTTTTGAAGAAGCTGATAACTGGTGATGAAAAGTGGATCACGTACGACAAGAATGTGCGAAAAAGGTCGTGATCAAAGGCCGGTCAGGCTTCACAGACTGTGGCGAAACCAGGGATAACTCGCAACAAGGTGATGCTGTGTGTGTGGTGGGATTGGAAGGGCATTATTCATTATGAGCTGTTATCACCAGGCAGGACCATCGATTGTGAACTCTACTGCGAACAACTGATGAGACTAAAGCTAGAAGTTGAGAGAAAGCGGCCGGAATTAATTAACAGGGGTGTGGTTTTTCATCATGATAACGCTAGACCTCACACATCTTTAGCCACTCAGCAAAAATTAAGAGAGTTTGGCTGGGAGGTGTTAATGCATCCGTCGTATAGTCCAGCCGTGCTATTCTGCAAAACAGCGACGAGCGTACATCTATGCATCTATGAATTTGTCAGTTGTAATAGAGTACAATTTTGCATGCCATATTCGGGTTGGCAGCTGTCTGGCAGCTATTTCATTTTGTAGAATAGCACTGCTGAGCTTGCACCTTCAGATTTCCACCTGTTTCTGTCTCTTCAGAATTCTTTAGGCAGTGTCAGGTTAACATCACTACAGGACTGCCAAAACCACTTGTTGCGGTATTTCGATCAGAAGGCCCAAAATTTCTATAGCAATGGGGTCATGTCCCTACCTACAAGATGGCAAAAAGTTATCGAACAAAATGGTAACTACATACTTTAGTTAAATGTAAAACTACACTAAAAATGTTTTGATTTTCTTAAAAAATGCGAAGAAACTTTTTCCCCAACGTATTATGGGCAATGCAAATTCGTAATATTTTATAATTCCACCTTAGATGTTGGAAAAGGTAAGACGTATTTGTAACTTTTTAAAGAATTTTGATCTCATTTTATTCTGCCAAAAGTTTGAAGTTAATTAAAAACTCAGAAAGTAGCTGAAGTAAGCTGATTGTGAAGTATTTGAAACTTGTGAATTACAAACTACTAATAAAACATTTTTCAAATGTTGCTCGTTTTATTTCATAAATGTAGAATATATTGCCAATTTATTTTTTTGTTCATTTCAATTTATTTAAATTATCCTTTCCTTAAATAATTAGCATAAGCTCTATTTTCAATGCTCTTAATAATCTCGCAGAAATGCTACATTGATTTTACGTGAACTTTAATGTCGAGCAATAGAGTTCAATTTCGCGCTAAAAAATGTCGGATTTTGGGACCAAAATCCGATTACTAGTACAAAGTTATCGGATACTGGTACAATTCGACCTTTTTTTACATTTTGTTGAATTATTGTGTATTATCGTTAATATTAATGTGAAAACATCATTACACAAAAACTAGAATAAATTCTTTATCTATTTCTGCCAATTTCGTTCCTATAAGATTGGTAGTTTAAGCATAATCGTCCTGCAAAGTCAGCGAAGTTCAGAACTTATCGGATATTGGGCCGTTTACCTTAAATCGTGAACGTGAAGATCAAGATGTTGTATTATTTTCTTTCAAACTTTAATAATACCCAATCAATCACTCTGGATTGTATTTTATTACAATTCTCGCAGAATCCGTGGATTTTTCCACAACGAGTAGATACAGTAATAAAAAAAAAGACAGGTTCACGTAACACAAAACTTTATATGACAAAACGTGGCAAGGGAAAGATTTTTCCACATTCATCCTACACGAGGCAAAGTTGGGAACAAGTTGGAAACTAATCTAAGTGCCAAGCTCGTACAAGTTGGCAGACAAGTGCCGACGTGCCTTCCTTATTTTTTTTTATTTCCAACCTTCAGTGAGCAACCGACCAGTGATATGAACCTAACATGCATGGAAAAGCGCACAGAGCAGCTTTGCCCAGACTCCTAAGCACGTTTGAAATAGACTCTTTTTCACACTTTGTATACTGTACATGTGGCTCTACAAAACACGAACTTCCCGCGGGTTTGTCCGCTTGGTTTTCGACAAATCCTTATAGGTAAATCCCGCAAGAATTGTTGATTGTTTCGCAATAGAAATAACTTAGATACAGGTACGCGTATGTTGTAATTCAGAAATTCAGATTCAGCTGTCTATACCTACTTATTGCAAATTACTAACAGGCGTTATGGGTAGTACTAGAGAACTGATAGAGATAAAATACTTATAATATTATACTTATAATATTACATAAAATAAAATAATATAATATTACATTACATTTAAAATACTTATAATATTACATTCATGCTCATCACACAAACATTTTCTAGTCGTGGAAATCGAACCCACGAACCCCGACGCAGAAAGCAGAACCACTACCGACTGCACCAATAATATCGTCGATGTCGTCGTCGTCTTGTGATTGAGTAACAAAAGTATCAACAAGAACACAAACTTTTTTATTTACCTACTTATAATATTGAATATCAACATTCAAAAGGCACTTTCGGCTCTAACCGAATTAACGTAATAGATGAGGTATGATTATGTTATTTTGTGGTACAGATAACTTAAAAGATAGACTACGAGTAGATAACTTAGAAATGCATTGGAGTAAAGAAAACTTTGAAGCTTCTATGTATCAATTCTACTCTGTGCATTTTCCTCAGGACAGGCGCACTGTAAGGTCGTGAAGCCAAAACATTCATTTCTTCCGGTCGCGCGCCTCAGCTGCAGTTACGTTAGTGTTGTACCTGTGATAATATTATAACGGAATTGTAAAAGCACCTGAATAAGTGGAAGAAAAATCGATAGATATTTTACTGTCGATAGGCTTGAGCTTGACGACAATCTTGGCTAAAAGGAAGCAATAATGAGGCCTAGGTTGGAGGTTATGTGCCTAGATTAAACGCATACCTACATAGGTTTACATTTATAGGTAAATAACTACCGATACCTAGCATAAATTTCATAAACAAACTACATTTTTAGACATGACGAATCTATAAGGGTTCCGTTTTTTGCCATTTGGCTACGGAACCCTTATAGATTCGTCATGTCTGTCTGTCTGTCCGTCCGTATGTCACAGCCACTTTTTAGAGTAAGTAAGTACCTATTAGTTAAGTATTTCTTTACTTACTGACTTAGTATCTATACCTAAGCGAACTAATAAGTACTGTGAACTTTCAGTAATGCAGATTTCTTCACGATGTTTTCCGAAGGGTGCTAATTTTCTGAAAAGTCAGAGGTTTGAACCATACTCGTAGGTATACCTACTTAATACCTGATAGGTATACTAATATTTGTGCGATTTGGCTGAAAGGTGGAATGTAGATACTTAACTTATACAACCTGTGGATTAAAATAACATTGGTATACCTAGGCGTGCTAGGCTAGTTTCTATGAACTGGTAAGTCGTTAAAAAAATAACACAGCCAGGTTTGAACATGCTCAGCGAGTAGCGACATGTTCTGTGTTAGCCAAATAAACATGTTCGGCGGAATAAACCAAAGCGTTGCTTTATTTCCAAAAACCTTTGGTCATATTAAGTGAGGTCAGATATTATCGCTGTAATGGCACACACGTAAGGGTAATTCGACTTGATGTATGGACGTAGCCCGCGTACACCGCACGCAGGGCGCCTCGAACTGTTTTTAACGAACGAATTAATAAGGCATTTTGTTTTACTGCGGATTACTAATACTGCGGATCAACTGGGCCCCCCTAAGTCCATCATCCTAAGTCCTAACATCTAAACAAAATCACTATAGGTCTAGGACTCTAGGTAATCTTTACAAATATTAAGCTGAAGAGTTTTTTTGTTTGAACATTCTAAATTATACTCACTATAACGGGTTCAAATCTTGAAAATCCTTTATACTTAGTAGGTATATACTACCTACTACTACTACTACTACGCTATGATACCTAGCTTTCAGTAAGTACCTAGATATGCCATCAAATATAGTCCGATTCGTTCGATAGGTTCTGTAGGTACGTAGGTACTTAGTTCTCTGCTACAGAATAAAATAATAAACAGGACTGTGTGTTGATAAAGTTAACTTCGTCATTTTAACCCCAAGACCCAAACAAGCACTAACGAAAAGTCGTAGATAAAGGTGATAACTAATGTACCTAGGTAGTCTAGGTACCTACCTAGTTATTTCATGGCTTAAACTAACTTCCGCTGGTACCTACTACCTACCAAGCGGTAGGTACCTATAGGTACCTATACCATTTGAGAATCTCACAATGATCAGTCAGAAAGACTGATAATTAGGTACATACCTACCACGACCACTGAAGTGCCAGATACTTATTCTGTTGTGAAAGAAGTATATAGGTAGGTAGGGATTGCGAAGGACCTAAGTAGGTACTGAGTTTCGTTTTAAAAGGCATTGTACTTAGTAGGAGTTATTGTTGGTCATAATGAAACTTACAACGGATTGTCTCAGGACTATATCTACTTACGCATCCAATGCGTCGTACTTACAGCATTGCGGCAAGTGAATTCCTACCCTACCTAGATATAATGTGTAAGTAATTTACTAGATAAGTATTACTGGAGATGAGTAGCCGCCTACTAACAACTGGAACCTACCTGAAATCTCTACGCCGAACACGTTTATTATTCAACCAAGTAAGCTGTAGGTAGGTACAGTTGGTCATAATATATAAAGCATTTTCTTCGCGGCCGCTCTCTCCGGCGGAGTATATTCATCAGCGATCACGCGATACTCCCGAGAGAAACGCTCATTAAAATGAGCGCGCTCCTAAACTATGCCAAAGCTCGATGCGCCTCGCGAGGCGAGACTGGCGCTCGCTCTCGGTCTACGAAAGCTCCGAGATGTCCCACTCGCCGCGCCGCTGCGACTCGCGACTCGCAGGCCGCAGCGCTACGCTGACACGATCGACAGCTTTCCCGCTGAAGATCGGAAAGTAGGTATCCGAAAAAATACATAGAGCGTGGGAGGCGTCGGGCGTCAGGCGTCAGGCGTCACATATGGCCGTATGTGTCATGTGTCTCGCGGCGTGTGTGGGTGGCGCCGCGCGCGTGTGTGCGCAGGGCGGGGCCGCGCGCGGCTACGCCTGCCGTCGCGCCAGTACTCGCCGCCGCTCCGTGGTCGCGCGCCGCTCGCCGCTGCACTCTGCGCTCACTCCGCGCTCGCGACTCGTCCGCGCCGCACGTTCCGCACCGTATCCGCGACGAGACCTGCGACCGAGCCGCGTGACGCGTCCCAGTGCCGTGCCGTCCAGTGCCACCGAACTCTGGCGAGCGATGCTCTGCGCCCGCTTCGGGAGTGCGATCTAGAGAAAGGGTTGGAGCGGTCGGTCGGGCGGGCGGGCTCCGGGCGGCGCCGCGCCGCGCACGCGCCCGCCGCGCCGGCGAGCGGGCACAGGCCACACGCGCTCGCAGCGGCCCGCGCGATGGACGACAAGCCGGCGGGCGCGACGCCCGCGCCGGAGGAGCACTACAGCCTGCGCTGGAACAACCACCAGGCGCACCTGCTGCGCTCGTTCGAGGCGCTGCTGCACGCGGAGACGCTGGTGGACGTGACGCTGGTGTGCTCGGAGCGCCGCGTGCGCGCGCACAAGGTGCTGCTGGGCGCGTGCAGCCCGCTGTTCCGCCGCATCTTCAGCGAGAACCCGTGCAAGCACCCCGTGATCGTGCTCAAGGACTTCCAGGGCTGGGAGGTGCAGGCCGTGGTGGACTTCATGTACCGCGGCGAGGTGTCCGTGGCGCAGGAGCAGCTCGGCACCGTGATCCGCGCCGGCGAGTCGCTGCAGGTGCGCGGCCTGGCCGACCAGGACGTGTCGGAGGTGGAGGCCGCGTCGCCGGCCGGCTCGCCGCCCGCCGCCAGCCCGCCCGCCAGCCCGCACAGCCCGCAGCCGCGCCGCAAGCAGGCGCGCCCGCGCCGCCGCTCCGGCGAGTCCGACACGCCCGAGAACCTGTCCATGCGCCGCTCGCCGCAGGGGCTGAAGGCGGTGCGCCTGGCGCGGCCGCGCAGCCCGCCGCACAAGCAGGAGCCCGACGAGCCCGAGCCCGAGGCGCCGCCGCCGCCGCGCATGTTCCCGCCGCACCAGGACCTGTTCCCGGCCGTGCCGCCGCCCGCCGTCTCCGCGCTGTCGCTCACGCCGCCGCACAGTGAGTACCGCTCCCTGCACAGTGCACCCGGCCCCGCTCGAACCCACTCCGAACCCTTGTCACAACGGCACTGCAGTATTTCTATAGTAGGTACTAAATCCCAGGCAGTGAAAGAACTAGCGAAATGAGACGCGAGTTGAGAATTGCATATTTGTGATTAATTAAGTGATAAGAAATGAAGGTAGTTGTGAATAGGTTGTTAGTCGGTTGTTACACGTTCGCTCGACGATTGCGTCTCGCAAATCAAACGTAGGAATGTTACGATCGATGTTAACGCGCTATCATTTTATTTATTGACAAGCGATTACAGTGATATTATGTTAGGTACACTCGTAGATAACAAACTGTGCAGCGACTGTAACGGTAGACGGTAGTGTCGTGTGCAGTAGGTACAGTATATTGGTGCATAAAAACTAAAAGGTCAATAGCAACAATGTCGTTTTGGATGAACAAATGCCGAACGATAAACAAAATAAAAGCTAACAAAAACAAGTAACCTCGCTGACTCATTGTCGAAATAGTTCTTATTTATTATCTACTGGATACCAATGTTAAACCTTTTATTGATAATGATTAACCTGCGCCAATCACCTGGTTGTGACAAATTACTGAGTCAAGTTAGGTATAAAAATAAACAAAATTACTCTGACAGTAATAAAAATTATTAGCAAAGAAAAAAGCAGACCCATGGTCATTGGTCAGTGACTATATGGCATGTATGACAATAATATTTGATAACATTTATTATGTAGCTTTGATTAGGTATAAGAATATACCTAATTAAAGTTATTTAGTGAAACAGCTTTTTAGTTACTTTGTTTTTAAAAATGACACGTGTTGTAACGAATGAAATACTCGTAAAATCGTTGCAAGGCGATATTTTTGCTATTTCTATGCCGCGGCCGCTTTAATCAGAAATGTGAATATGATCTCCAAAATAAAATTGCATAAAATAATCGACCACTTATTTCTAAACTTCGCGGCCCTAACTAATGGGTATTTATCGATATATCAAATCGCATGTAGGTTTAATGATTCGATTAGAGAGCGCCGAGTGTTAACCGGAACCTTTCACAGATAAATTAAGATCACCCATTCATGTGTCGGATTCCTTATCTGTGGTATCCAAAGAGGTTTTTGCTTTATATGGTCTATTAAGTTTGCATGTCGCTAGGAGTCTAGGACTCGTTTGTGAGATGTAAAATATTATAAAGATAAGGTTTATCCCTCGCATGTGATAATCTGGTGTCGGTATAAATTTTACTCTTCAGTAACTAAGTGGCCTAGCACGGAACGTGTGACAATTTAGATTGCGATCATAGCAATAATGTTGTTATGTTTTTAAAAATACAAATTGCGAATTTCATCAACTACAACATCATGGGAATATCTAGATTGTTTTCACAATATAGCCAAAATATGATAAAATATTCTTTATTAAAGACCATTTTTTTTCAAACATCTGTCAAGTATGATGAAATTTTGGTAGAAAGATGGAATTTACTACCAGACAATAGTTTGACTGTGTGCTAAAATTCCTCCAATTTCGGTCATCTATTGATATTATATGTGACAAACTATGCAATTTCAATTTCCAATCTTCTTTGAATCTTGTTAGATATATCCATTTATTTTAATGATACATTTTATCGGTCTCATGCGATAAAATGATTACCAGATATCGATGTAAAATTAGTCTAGAATAATTATTATTAGAATTGTGCGCGTCCGAAGAGGATGCAATCGGAGCAGGCAGGCATTTGTTTTAGTATATCTCGAGCCCTTTCCCATTTCTGAACGTGTTTGTATTGCGGAAATTGATAGTTGGTGTCGATTCTGTTGGCGTTTCTCTAAACTAAAAATCGTTAAAATTAGAGTTAGAGAGGTGTGCTATTCAGAAGACACACTAAATGACAGATCTAACTTAAAATTTAGTTTGACAGCTCCAAGCTATTCAATTTAGATTTTAGAGAGCAAAAGCTATTCTGTTGTACGCGCTAACTTTCTAAGTTTAGAAAAGTCAACCTAAAATTCTTTAAATTAAGAGAGGACCTCAGGAGGTGCCGACTAAAAAACGTTAGTTTAGCGAGCTTTTTAGAGATTCTTAATTTAGTTGAAGCTGCCAAGCGAATGTCACTTAGAGATACAGACACCTAAATTAAAATATTTTAGTTTAGTTAAGGTTTAGAGATTTTGCACAACAGAATCGACACCATTGATTGTGAGGCCTTATGTCGTTATCTTTAATCTTATGCTTATCCTTGTAGTACTTACGTTGTAAAAGGGTTGCAAGTTTTATAGAACTGTCAATTTTAATGGTTTAATGGATGGCAACAATAAGAATTTTAAGATTATTTTCGAATTTCTTATTAGACTTCGTGAAATTGGTGTTAGGTATTTCTATTTTGAAATACTTAAATATTATCAGGAGCTGGTCCGGTAAACGTCGTTTTGCCACTAGGGATATAAAGAAAAATAGATTACGACCTACTCTCACTCTTTAACAAGTCGGCTGTTTCGGAGGATTTTGGTACCAAACACGAGACATGAGAGTTTTATATATTAGAAAGCGAAGAGATATTATGGATTTTTAATGAGAGTATGCAGGTGCTCTATTTCCAGAAATCTAGACAAGCAAGCAGACTGATAAGCTGATGAATAAAATGATCGTGAAAGTGAAATCTGTGGCTCGTATCTAGATTCTATTAATTTACTTTCCTGTACAGACTACAGTGTACTAAGTTATTCTGTTTAACAAAACCTCGGAACTGTAAAAAAAACCTAAAATCCAACTTTAGAAATTGTTATTTCAAAAATTATCATCTTTGACACTCTGACACATAGAATTTAAGCACCGACCGCCCTATAACTCTAAATCAGTCTTTCACTATAGAACAGTTATAGATAAACAAGAAGTAGGTAGGTATAGAAGTAGCAGCTAGCTAGGTATCTTTTATCTACGCATCTAGAAAATGCGGGCTCATTAAAAATTTCGGCTAAGCGAGAACAAAAAACTGCACTCAAAAACCATAAAGCACCTGTCAAAACTCCCTAAACTACACTCGGAGGCATGGTGTTGAGTTTGTACGTGTTTTATTTTGCTGATTCCCATTTCTCAACTCCGCAGCTCACATGTGGAGGCCTGATTACGTCATAATAATCCTGCATAGGGTTGCCACCTTGCCAGAAGTTCGGGATATTTGAAAGAAGAATTACAGGAGTTTAGAGTTTATTTCTAATTGTGTGTGATTTTTCTTAGCTTTCTGTCTGGACAGTTCTGTCGTCATTTCCCAAGTAGGTAGTAGGTACATAGGTATAGAAAACTGTTTTATCTTCGAATCTTAATTTGTGGTGCACTACACCTTTTCGACCGACTTTAAAAAAGTTTCCAATTCGACTGTATTTTTTTTAATGTTTGTTACCTCAAAACTTTCGATTGGGTGAACCACTTTTGATGAATCTTTTTTATTTGAAAGCTGGTGCTTCTTATGTGGTACTATGTCAATTTAATTCAGTTCTGGCAATGTCATCCATGCGAAAACCATATAAGTCTTAAATTTTGCATAAGTGCGCGACAAATGGGACGATTAACTCGATATCGTGCTAACCGATTTCGATGTTTTTTGTTTTGATTGGAGGACGCCAGATGCATGGGTAGTTTGATGAGAGTTTGAAGTCGGTTGTTTTGTTAAAATTTTGTATTAATTAAGTTAGTTTCCCAATAGATGGCTCCGCGGTCAACGGTATTCGCTACCATAGCTCAGTGGAAGAGCGATCACCCGCGACAGGTGGTGGTCACGGGTTCGAATCCCGTTGGTAGCGTTAATTTTGATACACTTTTCATTTATAAAGTTTTGTAGATTTATGAGTATACCATTTTGCGGTTAATTAATGCCACTTTCATACTAGATTCTGTCACTTCTGTGTCAGTCTATCTCACTCCCTTATAAACGCTGTCCTTATTTAATCTTATTTGTTTATCTTTAGGTTTGACAACCCTAGATGTTTAAATGAAGGGTTGCACGCACTCCTTACCCCGATGACGTGCGTAGGGAAACTAAATACACCGGAGGGGAGATTTTCCAACTTTTCTTTTCCGCACAAAACTCGCTTTGGCCTTAATTTCATCTTTATAATTTAGTCTATTTTTAGTGTAATAATAAAATATTAAAACTGTAGAGGTTGGGGAGGATTTACTGAAATTAGACCACCCTATAGATCCTAATTGATATAGACATTAATAAAAGAAAAACTTAATTAAGTGACATATATCTACATCTTTAAAATTTAAGTCAAACTGGACTCAGATTTTGAAACATAGGTTAAACAACCTATTGGATGTTACATACGCAAACTCAGAACTTAAATTAAAAATTGACACTAAAATCTAGATAAATATCTTACTGCTTATTTTTTATGAGTTTTGGTGGGTTACTATTCTTGACCTTTGTATAGTCCAGATTTTATGTAAATCAGAATTAGTATCGTCATTCAAATAGCGAAACGCAATCTTTCTCAGTTCTTACGCTCTTAAATCTTACGGTTGTTGGGGATAATTTTAATAAGTGTTCATTTTATTGTTTCCTCCATCTCCGTGTGTGATGAGAGCTTGATTGCGCTTAATGGTGGTGCGTAAATGTAATTGAGGGGTTGTGGACCGCTGGCAATCGCGCTGGCTTCCTGATTGTGATTGTATTGTGCCCACTTGGGTCTTGCAGCCGTCAAGCAATTCCAAATTTGAATTCCAAGATACTTTTTTCTCTTTTTTTCTTATTTGAACAGGCGAAGATCGATGACTGTACGAGACAGGTCACTCGTACCTATACTATGTTGTTTCGTAGCGATTTTTTTTAATCAGGGCTGTCCGTAACATTTTTTTTTCTTCACCAGGAGATCAGTTATGTTTCAAATCATTTAAGATCCTTGCATACGAGTATAAGTCCGAATTCCGGACCAATTGTAACAATCTTTTTACTGTAATACTATCGCCAGACGAGTATATAGTTTGCTCCTAATAGTGAATAAGTCGAATTTTTCAACTTATAGGGGACAAAAGATCACCTAATTTTATTTACAACCTAACCAATTGTGATGTGTACTCCTACAAACTTGTCATCTGTTATTGTTCCCACGACTAGTTCAGATCAAGTAGCAAGTAACGTGACGTCAAGTTAAAAAATATGCTGTATGCGCTATAATGGAGCAGACTATAAATCTAGGATAGGATGCTTTGGACCAACCCTAATTCTCGTACCTATAGGTGATGATTATTGCCACCTCTATAACTTTATAGTCTGTGTCTGTATATCGTAAATGGCGCGTAAAATGAAATTGTTTTGTTTTAAAACAATTAGTGGCCGTAAAGTGCGTAGCAATTGGAATTGGCTTCGTGTGTGGCTCAGGAATTAAAGTTATTAATTATTTGCCTTGGTTTTTACTTAACAACGTAATTTATGTACTTTTGGTTTTTCGTCAGCAGACAAAGCCTATCACAGTGACAGCAGCTGTCACAATATTGCTGTCAGCATGACAAGTTTATATGGAGTTATAAAAACTTTAATGCGTCAAAGATTAACCATCCTTTTGTTCTAGCGAGAACGAAGGAGTGTTGCGTGTTTTCTTTGCAAATCATATAAAATGTCATTTCAGTACCTACCTATATCAAAAAAATTACCTATCCGAGCTACAAACCAACAATTTTTTTTAATACAGAATTTGAATGCACTGATCTAAATTGCAAACCGAATAATTTCACAAAAATTTCACAAGAATTACGTCACTATTAATAAAAATTATGATTTCCCATAATTTCGCAACTTCGTATAGGTAGCACCTACAGTGCGACAAGGCTATTTTGGCGCGTGGCCAAAGTCTGAACTAACGCCGCTATCTTGTGCTACTGTTTGATAGTTCGCTCTGTCAGTATATCACTATTGTATGTTATGTTGTTTTTGCTTACTATTAACTATTTCAAACTAAAATTGAAGTAAAATTAAGGAGATTTTATTTTATGGTTGCCTTTGTCTTTTCAACAGCGCCCTCCTTCAAGTGCCAAGAGAGCCTTGTCGGACTGTAAGTACCTATACGAGCTCCTAAGTTTGCCACTCCGGAATGATAGCGAGTGGTAAATAGTAATGAGAGCTGTATAATAATTACTATGAATTAAATGAGTTACCAATGCATGTCCGTATGACACACGTATTGTGAGTCACGTGGGCGTTTATTGTGAACCGCAATCACTAATTGTAATGGCGCCTAATTGTGCGTAGGTTAGTACCTACACTGCATTTGTGTGGATACCTATGTCATAACAAACACTTGTATCTAGTTTATAACTCAATGCTTGTATCTAATTGTGAAATGAAATGAACTGAAATGAAAATTTATTTTCACCATATGTATATCATTTAACATTTAACAATTGTGTGAGGTAAAAACTAGAAGAGGATGTTAATTAAATCAAGCATAACTTGTAGGTATGATTTAAAATAAAATCCGAAGAGTTCTGAGTAGAAATCACGAATAATACATTGTCATAGTAAAAAGTTTTTTTCATACGAGTACATATTAAGTCAATTATAGAAGCTACTCACTCTACCCACCCAGTTTCAAAACGTTATAGTAGGCGGTGTTATTGTCGTTTTTAACGTATTATTTTTCAACCTATACCTACACATTTTTTTTGAATAATTACTATAGATAAATAATAATTTTACTAGGTAGGTTAAGGACCTCAGTCCTCATCGGGTTCTCAATTATGCCATTCAGTTTTGAAAATTATTTATTCCGCTTAAAATTTTTCATTCTGTTTAGAAGTTTGGCAATCTTTTGCTTGGGGAAAACGCTGTCGAGCCTCCATAAGGTACTATATTAAATTAAAGAAAAAACACCATTCATAGAGTTGTACTTAATTATATACCTAACTAATACTTAGTGTTTTCATTGTTTTAATAATAAAAACTTAATTATTTGATTATTTAATTGCACGAACAATGAAAGTAATCAAACCATTCAAAAGAAGTAAAGCACAAAAGCTGCCGATGACCTTTTGCCTCCGAAAAAGTTATAGTAAGCAGTTGATAAAAAATAGGTAGAATCGGCAGTATAAAATTGACGTTAATTGATTGTTAAGAGTTAAGTACCTAATCCGACCCAATTTTGCTCAATGCTCGGGCAATCCTATAAATATTTTTTTATCGCTTGTCTGAATTGTGCAAGGAACCTCTGTTCTAAGGTCTCTATGAACTGTAACAATTATATTCAACATATAAAAGTTAAATCACGTAAATACAATAAATCACTGTAGCAAAAAAATAACCTTTAAATAGATCTTAAGAAAAAGGTTCACTATGACTTATTTATATTAAGAAGATAGAAATGATTATCCGCAAATATACCCTTAAATCCGATATAACAAGAAATGTACCCAGTCAACCTATTTCCAAATCAACCAAAACCAAATAAGATCAAACCTTTATAGTTTGAACTTTCAATGCAAAGCTGAGGTTTACAACGTTGCAGGACAAACATAATACCCTCTTTCACGAGTCACTTGTGAATTGTGGAAGAAACAGCACATAGAAATGTTCTCAATAAATTATACCAACACTACCGTAACGCGAGTAACGCCTTCCATTTCCTATGTGTCCCGGAGGTAGGTTGACCATGAGGGAGCCCTTTTCCGGGACAAATAAAAATAATCCACAAAACCATTTAATCCAATTTAAATAAATAATTATTTAATAACTATTTAACTTTATAATTATTATTACACTTACATTTAAACTTTCAGCAATATTGATTACTAGCACAGATAACTCAATGAGTGATCTGAGATTTTTTTCTTTCTACAATAACAATCCAACGCGTTTACGTAAGAAACCCACATTTTGAAAAATCTCACGTGAGATTGGGGGATGGGGAAGGGGGTTGAATAAAATCTAACGACATCTCACCAGGGGGAGAGGGTCAGAAAATTAAAAAAAAAACACCTCACGTAATTTATGGACGCCATCTTTGAATTAATTATATTGTAGTCACTAATCGCTATTCGCTATATCCAATCCTATGTGGATTGGATATAGCGAATAGCCATTAGTGAGATCCACTTTAGTGTAGCATTTCTGTCAACTTAATACCTATAAAAAATACTCATAAGTTATTCCTTGTTATTTGTACTTTTTATCCAAAGGATATCTAACTTGTGACTCACAACTTTGCAATTAATTGTAACAATAATGGAAAGCAAAAATAACGAAATTCATCATATGACCACAAGTATCTACCTACTTCCAATTGCAGGAAAAACCTATATGGGTTCTCAGAATCATTAAACGTATCATTTTAAATTTGCAATTCCTAGAACAAGTTTGTGATTTGTTAACTGGCAAGCAGTCAGCAGTGTTCCTATAGCGAATTATTTATTATTGAAATCTCTGGTCTGTCACACGTGTTGGAAGGTTTTCCTTAGTTGGAATACTTTAGAAGAATCAAATGCTGTAGAAGTATAAACATTTTTACTTAAGGTAAAGTCCCTAAAGTTACGAATTATATGTTGGCCCTACTCCAAGGCCTATTTAAGTCATTCGGTATCTCGTTCGTCGATAGCAAGCCGATTGATATCGGTTTTCGCTATTCCTTGTCTTGTACCTTCCCATGGGAGATAAATACGAGTACATTATTGGGATGGACGTACATCGTATGTCACTACCGTTCGTTCACGATAGTATATGGCCCTTTTGTCAGTGTCATATGCATACTGTACTGTACTGGAGTTTATAGTCTTTCTGACTGTGGTTTTCTATTACTATGTAAAACTGCCTGCACAAAATGAGAAAATAAATAAAAACTCGTCAATCACAAAATAGTATTCTTTGAAAAATTCCCGAGTTTTTAACTGCATTTGAGAGTAGTATGTTCTATGCACGGGAGGCTGCTTACTAGATTTTTCCAAATAAGCTAATTACCTATAACACGTTTATGTATATGGCAGTGTCATTCTTTGGTCATACTCACATAATTACTTATGTAAAAAATGTACCTAAAAGACCAGTTTGATTCACTTCCAACGTTCAATATAATATTATTACCAGAAACCTGACAAGCAAATATTGTATGAACACATTTTAGTGTTTGCATGAAAATTATCATTTTCAACCTCGTACGTTGCTACTTGCTAGCTATTTGAGATATTCAAACGATTGGCCTAGTAGCAGTTCCCTACTTACCTATTTGCCGATTAATCACACGACCAGGTTTTTTTATCGGAGTTCCACAAATAGCCACATGGCGTTATGTCAGTGCATGTAATTACCGCATGCATGCCGTGCTTGTGATAATTAGCACTCATCTATTGTGTGGTAAACTTGCAGTTTTTGCGGCGCCTTCGCACTCGTACCTGTTAGCTGCTACTTATGTTACTAAAGAGTACATACAAAAGTGTGGCGTCTCAAGATTATATTATAGCTGGCTTGAAAAAGCTATAGGATAGATAATTACATTATACTATTCCATTCGTTTCTTCTTCTCTCTCTCACGAATACCTACTTTGATATTGTGACAAGCAGCGTTGCGGAAGAATATATCAGAAAACGTTTTGTTTTAATTACTAAATAATTATTTAAGCCCGTTATCAAAAATCCGATCAGAGCGTTTTTGGGTAGGTGTTATTGTTACACACTTAAAATTACAATTACATTCGTTGTAGTTTACGACTAAAATGACAAAAAAATGGATTTTTTAAAGCTACTTTGTTGGGCAGAACTTTCTATCGAAAAATTCTAAAGAAAAAATTAAGATCCAACTCCAAGAAAATACACAACGTTTAAATTTGAAATTAATTAAGTACGTCTTTTAATGTACACTACTTTTAACAAATGTAAATCTTAACAGGAATTAGTAGAACCAACCATATGAATTTGAACAAGCCTAATTTTTTTTCATTAATATTATGTTTTATGTAAGTTACATATCAACGCAGATATAACGTATTTGTGTGTACATACAATATGTATAAAAATGTCACAATCTGAATTATACAAACAATTAATCTGGCGTCTTTGAGTCTGTATAAAAAATACACATATAATAATTAATTCCATTAAGTGTCTGGATATTATTTATGGCTGATAGTTGCGCAAGCGATGCCATAGATATAATGATATCATTATATCGAGTTCGCTTTATACCAATTAATTTATTGCTGTGGCTACGGGATATAATTATGTTTTTTTAAGTACCTATGTCTTAATTATTAAAGTAGGTATAAGTACGTACGTGTAAACCATAAATATTCGTATGTAGGTACCTAAGACATAATAAAATAAGACTAACTTTTATAAATTAGTTTAACGACTTCTGAGTTACTTTACTTGGCAAATACGAAGAAAATTACAAGCTGACCCGGTAAACGTTGTTTTGCCATTTAAATTATTTCTACAGTCTTATTTATCTCAAAAGCTGATTGGACATTTACAACCGTTGAGGTACTTCCAAAATAAAATAAAAATATCCGCGAGGTGGCACGAGGAGGTATCCTTGCCGGGGGCAGTTGTGCAGTCGGCAGTGTACACTTTACTGTACACGGCGCGCAAGTAGGTCACCGGCGCAAAGTGTCGATTGAATGTAAATGCGTGGGCGCATCGCTATCATCCGCTAGGTTGCGCATACCGATACCTCTACTGCGGATTAATTATGTCTACAGCTTTTTTTACACCGAAGTATGACGAGAAAAGCAAGACGACAATTATTTGAGCGAAACAGAGCACAGCGCCACAGTGAGCGCTAACGGAACTAAAATTTTAAAGAACTAGTAGAGGTGAATACTCGATATTATTAACTGACTGGATTCGTGATACTGATGGCAAGTTCTATGCATAACCACGCAGTTGCAGTGCGTGTGCGTTTTTCGATATTATTATTGTAGCTTTCGATTAAAACTAGAAAAACAGATTTTTGAGCAACTTTTGGAAGAACTTTCTATCAAGAAAATTTAATCTAATCGTGTTTCTTTTTCTAAGCGATTTTAGATTAAAGTCTCAAAATACATGACGTTTAAATTTGAAAGTAGTTGTTTTATAGTTTTTAAACTTAACTTTACTAAAAATCGCTTAAATACGGCTTCTACGCCGTTAATACCTTAAATCTGTCCCGTTTTGGAGCGCTGCACCATGGTGTCGCTCCTTACCCTTGCGTGCGCGCAGCTCCGTGGCGACGTGATGTCTCGAGCGCGTTTTTTGCCACCCTCGAAGGTCATGTGCCCGATGGCTTCACCTTGTTGCAGCGCATTGCGTGTGCATTGCTGTTGGCTAATTGTTGTACGTGACCAAACTCTAGTGTACGCTGTTTTAAAATCAAGAATGGGACCTAATTTTATAGGTAAGGGCGACGTCTAGTTGTTGCCACTTGCGTGGGACCTTCACCCACAATCAGGCCCTTTTATTTTTGTGGCCCGAGCTATGGTCATTGACTATGGACCTCATAAAAAGACTCTCTCTCTCTCCACTCAGCGGACGATGAAGAGAGCTATGCTCGCGGAGCATATTATCTACGTGATCATTTCTGAAATGAGGAGATTCGTAAACGAATCAAATTTACCGATATATATAGTCGGGTCAAAGCTGAAGTAACATACGAGTAGCTCGTAGAACCCCCAAACGTTGGTACCTACTCAAAGTGCTGGATTTGGGACCTGGTAGTTCATGGCGTTAACGTACCTATATAAGCAGTCGATATTGAAATCAAATATTTTTTGCGAACACTGAAAAATTAATTTTACGTCTATTGACGTGAAGCATAATATCGAATGTAGTTCAAAATGAAACATGCTCGACAATCGTGAAATTCAATTCCGATGTTGCAATTCATTCAATTTTACACTCTAAACCAATAACCGTAAAGTTTATTTTTCAGTGGTAATTTTTTATTTTATTTCTTGATTTACATCACTCAGTGGTCGAAAACGTTACGTAAATTTCCCCCCAGCACGGGAAAGTTACTCTAGTCAAAGATTATTATTAATATATTGGTAGGGATAATCTTTGGTCTATAGTGTAGGCAGTCTTAATTCAGGTAATGAACACGTTTTCGCTAAACCTAGGAAACGCCTAAATCGAAATATCGAATGCTTATGCCGATAGGTGACAGTTTTCACCTACAACAACTGTCACCTTAGGGCTTAGGTGACTCTTTAAATGTTGGTGAAAACGAGCATTACGACTGTTTTCGCCAACACTTTAAGAAACGCCTAAGCCGATGTGTGACAGTTTTCACATACAACAACTGTAACCTAAGGACTTAGGTGACTTTTAAAATGTTGGTGAAAACGAGCATTAGTGTCATTGAATGTAGTTCTTTTTTTCAAAGTCGTTTATAAACACCAGTGTTTTGAAATGCTTGTAAAGTTGTTTAGCCAAATGCTAAAGACGCATTTTGATGCTATCATCTCCATATCATTACCAAACACTCACCGACGGTCTCATAGTCACAAGCAATTACCGAAATAGTCTCTGTGTACGGACATTATATTTCGCTTATGTTGCTATTCGTTTTCGTAATGTGAGAATGTGTCGTTTAAACTGAAATTACGATCACGATGATTGCCATACGCAAACGCGATTGCTGTCTCAGCAGAGTGAGGTACGAAAAAAGTGTTAGTGCTAAGTTACTGTAAGATACAGTGGAAAACCAATGCTCTTAGATGATTACAACATTGTTAACTAAAATTTGAGTTACTACTACTAACATTTTAAATAATAATTATATCTACTGATGACTTTTAAAATATGTTATTTTCATCTCAAATTCCCCAAAACCAAAATCTATGTGTATACTTCCCCCACAACTTCCCCTATATTTCCATCATTTTTCAAATTTATTTCATATTTGCTTTAGCGTAGTTTAGGTGTACTTACGAAAAGTTAATAAAGTATTTTGATTTATAATTTAAAATACTCCCATATTATAACAGTGAAAACTCGGTAACGGCTTAAAATGCAGTTTACGAAAGTTTCATTTAAATATATTTAAAAAAAAGGAACACCGTTCTAACTTCTGTGTCCCCAGTCAATTATAATCTGAGTGCCTTCAAGAGAAGAGTAAATAGGCATTTTATAGACAAGCGCGCTCATAATATGACATTGCTGTTCATCAGACATGATTGTAGTCAAGCGCAAATCTATCAGTTAAAAAAAATATTATTAACGAGGTATTTAGCGCTTTTACTTTTCGCTGTACTTACAAAAGGATTATTTTCGGTTGTAGTAGTAGCTTTCTAAGTACTGAGCCATTTGAGTTTTTTAACATAACTTAATTTTAATTGGACCTAAACTGCCGCACGCGCAGCCAATGCGTCTTTAATGCCCCGCCATAAATTATTCAATTTTACGACGCACTACAGTTATCAATAATAGTAATATCTTTGCATCGAGAACAGCCTTAATATCAAATTCAAGACAGCCCGAACGATTTAAGGTCTCACAACGCGGGCTTATGTAAATAACAGCCAATTTACAATACTACATTACGCAGTGCCATTTGTTTTGTCAGATCAAATGAGAACCCTACAGACGAACCAACCTCGTACCTTTTAATTCCAACCTAGATCGGAAAGAAAAATAATTCTCACTTATAAGTTGACAAAGAACCGCTCATTTCACATTTATTTTTTATCTATTGAAGGTTTGGTACCCAATCTTATTTTTATATCGCTCAATAAATCAGTGATGTTAAACGAACCATTATCACAGGCGATAAATCGGTTTAGCTAGGATTAATTTTTAGAATATGACGTATTAACGGGGTCTTTTCCCTGTTTCTAGCAATTTCTCTTCTTTTCCAACCCGGTTTAAATCATGAATAAGTACATTTTTGCATCGAAAAAAATATATGTTGTAGATACATTCTCTATCTAGTACTCAAAGTTAAAATAAATGCTTAAAGCTAAACTTTTCTCGATCATAAAAAAAAATGAAGAAATATCGATTTTGACTATTTATTCCACTTTGTGCCTAAAGTTTTTAACTAAATTTAAAAATATATATATGAAAATAAAGCTGAGTGAATTTATCAGCGGTTCGTGTAAAAAAAAAAAAATTTTTTAATCAAGCATAGCTCAAGCCTGTTTTTCAACGAATACGGTCACGCGCATCCTCTGGCGGGGGTGCGCCAGTCGTCCGACGGACTCTATCGAGGTAGGACGTACGCCAGTTTTGCCAGGCCACGCTGTCCCGCGTTTAAATTTTCAACTTTATATTTTAATTAGCTGTAAGTTAATAAGCATAGTACCTACTTACTTTTAAATAGTTCTTCGTACAGGGGTCTGATTGCCAAGAAAATGTATTCAACGTTATCGTAATCGTTTGCTAATTCTGCCCACCTATTGGCTGACGTAAATCAGGGAACCAATCAGCGGGCAGAGTTTCTAAATGATTACGATAACGATGAATACGTTACAAGGGGCAGATTTTAGCTTTTTTAATATTATCTCGATTAGAATATACTAATATTTGGATTAGATTTGTTTACAATAGCCATAAATAAATTTTGAACAAGAAAAATAATAATTATTATTATAGGTTTATTTGTAGTAGTAACAACGTGAACACAGTTTAACAACACACAGTAAGGCGAAGTAGTTGCTGTTTGTGGCATTAGTGAGACTTGAGCCTCGATACTTATAAACTTCATCAAGTCCATTTCATAACGTTGACGTAAGACAGGTAATCAACTAATCAACCGAGTTATAAACCCATTCATGGTTTTTCACCTGGGTTCTCTAGTTCCCCATCTCTAAACAGGTTTTATTGAGATACATTTTGTAATCCAATGGACAAACCTGATAATTACACATCTATTTATTTATATGGAAAACCTTTTTAAAGAAACTACGAAATAATATTAAAGGATAAGCGTATTTGCTAAGGGATCACACTGTTAATATTATCAATTAGTTATTAGATATTTCATAGCTATTTCACCTTACATTGTATGGGAAGCATCGACGGATCCGGGGGGGGTGGTTTTGTCATAGGGGGTCATATAATGTTTAATTGATTTATGGTTGATTCTATTTTATATTTTAGTATCAAACGCATTATTAGGTAACGAAAATATTGAAAATTTGAATTTCACCTCGCCACCGCGACCTTTTAACTGTTGAACTCCTGATTTCCCAGGAAATTTCCTGATTTATCAACAACTCTCCTTATTTACTGATTTTATTAATTAATCTCAAGTTATATTTGTATCTAAGTGTCCTCCACGGCGGATTTTCACGAAATGACCTTGATTGCACGGACGTATACAAGGTCATTTCAGGTCGCCAATTTGAGCTCGCTTCGCTCGCATATCTAGTTATGAAGATATGTATGCCCCCAGAATCTTTATTATGTTGTGAAACAGAAAATTTTGTGCTCGCTTCGCTCGCATATCCAGTTATTAGAATAAATAAAGTTCGTGTTCGCCTCAGTCAGGACTATTTGCAATTATTTCAAGACGTTATTCCGCCTAAAAATTATTATATTATTTTTATTAAAGATGGATCTCACTGTCAAACCATGTTAAATTCAAGACTGGAATAAATAGTGATTTATCCTGCAAAATCGTAAAAATTTTGAGCTCGCTTCGCTCGCGTTCATTCTAACCTGTTATGAAAAATCAAATCGTGGCTAAGAGCTATAATAGTTAAAAACATCTTAACCATCCTGGTTAAGACGTCACCACGTCCGAAAAATGCACCCATTGAAGTAGATGAAGTTATAATGCGTTTCGGAAATAATTTATACAAGTACAACGTGATTCGTGAGTCTGTACTCGTATATAAGTAACGTGTTTACAAGTATCAATTTCAATGTCTTAAAAACTTAAAAGCGCTAAATAATACGTAGACATAACTATATAAGTATGTATAATTTGTTATATTGAAATTGTAAACAACATCCGTCAACTTAAACTAAGTCCTACTGTATGTAATTATGCCGTGTTCCGGGACAGCGGATGGGGTCACTGCGCTCAAGCGGCGCTCGATGTCCATTTACTTTCGTACGCGAGAATTTTGGGGGGCGGGAGGTAGCCCGCAAATACCTATAGTTCCGGGAAAACCTAGCCTTAAGCAAAAAAAATACCTAGCAAAGCTCGTTCGCTCAGATAATATTGTCAAATTTCAACGCAATCCGTTCAATGGTTTAAGGTGTGCAGTAATTCAGTAGTCTGTCAGTCCAAATTATCGGCACATCAGTGAACGCTAGTAAAGAACAGTACCAAAGCAACATTCCCATCGCAACCGGAACTAGAATCACACATTATACTTATTCCAATTTATACGAATTTAATAACGAGTGAGATGCGCAACCATTGTCTAGCGCTAGCATGACCATGTGAAACCGATTTTTTATCTCCGATAAAGAGGTGCCGACTGCCGACGTACGATCTGGAGCAAGATTGATGTTAGAAGATTCGTGTGCCTGCTGTGAGCGCCGGTTCAAATAATTAATATTCCATAATCCCATTCATCCTAATACATTACTATGAAAAAGCGGCCTTGAAATTGAAGGTGAGATATTGGAGTGCTCCTTTGTAAAAATACTGGCCCTTCGGGTCTTAATTTTTAAATAGGTAATAATAGTAGCAATAAGTGTTTGAGTGGTTTGAAACAATAATTATATACTACATTCCTTACTATTTTTCTTACTTAATCGATTGCATAGCGCTTGCATAAATGCCTTAAAACTTTTTGTATCCCATTATAACGACAACTTCAACTAATGTTATGTGTTTGCAGCTCTCATAAGTTCGTCAAGATCCAAGGAAAAATCTTATTTTTGCTAGATAACAAAGGTTACCACTCCCTTATACTGTTAAGGGAAGAATCGGAATATTTAGTATTCCTAGCTATTGTTACAAAATGTCATCCCCATATTTGAAGGCAATATCTTCTCTAGGGCGTGTGGCTCTAAGATCCTTCATACATTACTCTACGATTCCCTTTCACCGGGTTATTAAAACCTCAGCGTTATTACCAGTAGCGGTGTCGCCGACACACGACACACTAAATTGATTTCGCCGTTAAATTTGAATGAGTGTGCGGTGAAAGAGGATCGAAATAAGATCACGAGCCCGCGCCCGAGTCGCGAGCACAATGACCGCGCTAGTGATGTGTGGCACTTACGAGTACATACAAGAGATGAGAGATTCTATCGTTCATTTCGATCAGCCTAGCGATTCACGTAACGCGTCGGCTGCATTTCGTGAAGTGAAATGTTTGAAAAACGTCTCGGCATTTACGTCTTTACGCTGACTAATACGTGATATACAAGTATCTCCCGCCCTCTTTCTTACCCGCTCACGCCTGCTACGTCACACCTACGTGAAGCCCGTAGTGAAGTGGAGGGATACTCCGTGTATAAAAACAATATGCGAATCGCCTAGCTGTACAGAGTATTATGTGTTAGAGGTAGAAAGGGGACCTACCGTAAAGAGATAGGTCCCCTTTCTACCTTCTATTTCTATATTCTTTCAGTATGTAGAGTTCTTCCACCGGTACCTATGCCTCCAGTGATTTGTCAGTCATACAACAGTTATTTTCAATCATTACAAAAAAATAAATCTGTCTCATGTATCAAAAATAGAAACGGTATCACAGGGATGTATAAATGTTTGCAAACCTTCAATTGCCTGCGCGTCAGAAGCTTTGCCTGTGTCGCTTAAAAAATTTGGATTTTACAAATCCCGCTGGAAACTTTTCCCATAAATATGTTGTAGGCTCTATGGGATGACAACGCACTCTATTCCAAGGAGAGCCTACAAAAAATTCAGTCAGATAAATCATATTGTTCATTATTACGTAAAAGTATCAACAATCCACATCCCTCATTTGAAGAGTGGTATCTCTATTTCTATCACTCAAAGAAAAGAATCACATCGCATCGGATCAACACTAGGTACCATGCAGCAAGATGCCAGTACACGATAAATAAATAAAAAAAGCTAAGAAAAAACTACATGTCATGCATCTACGTGTGCTAGTCAATTTCACAGGCGTCATGGGAATCAAAACGAATGGGACTGTTCACTATAGAAAGCAATTAAAATCCGTGCACTCCAAAACCATCGAATAAGTAATAGCTACAGAGCTACCGAAACTATCGGGCGTGAATGTCCCATTTTCACAAGGAACTTTATCTTTTCGAATCGCAATCTCAGAAGCGGTAATGACTGATACCACAGATTTTAATGTTGTGGTGTTATTCGGGTTCATACTACATATTATAGTAATATTTCGTTTAAGAGAAATATTTCCGAACCAAATATGGCCAGGAGCATAGATTATTACTCTATATGAACCCGAATATTTGGTATTACGAATGTATGTAGTCTGGAGACATCGTAGGAAAGCGGACTCTAAGTTCTTTGGCGTAAGAACTTTAGCAACACGCTGCCTATTTCGAATAAAACAACTTACACATAAGACGGATTCACTTGTTAACTTTTGATGTGGGAAACATAAACGGAAACACTGAGTTCAAAACCTCAGCACACTTTTACCGCGCACAAAAAGCTCGGTAAGAAATCGAAATCAGATTACAAGCGATTATAAAGTTTCCGAACCGAACCCACCGAAGGGGACCGCAAGTTCCGAAATGTATTTATATTAAACATTAAACCACATGCCTGTTTTGAATATATTATTTTTTTCTCTATAGTATATACTTATCTATTGAAATGAGTTTTATGAAAACTACTATAGTAATTATAATAATCAATACAAGCTGACCGGGCAAACGTTGTTTTGCCATTAGGGATATACAAAATAGTTAATGCTCGTTTAAAGGTATAGAATTCTGAATATTTCGTTGATATAGTTATTATTTATGATGATTATGTAGTTTAACCGTACAACATAGTGAAAAATTCACGAGCCGTGTTTTTGTGCTTATTTAATTAGAATTTACGTTACCATATCGTAGGAATAAAATCACACATTAATTAATTATACGTACAAGGATGTTTCTGAATGAATTATATTATGTAAATGACATATTATATTAATTAATAGGAAACGGGGATTACCATATGAGTATTACAAAGGGCATTAAGGTACTCGTAGGTATAATATTATAGATGTCATATGTTTAGCAATCAACATCTTACAATTACCTGGTATTTGGTCCAGGTCATTTAGATATTCCAAGTAATTCCATTACGAATTACTACTCGTAGCATTTACGTTCTTGGCTGAAGGAAAAACGTGGACCGCGCTCTGGCAAAAATGTTAACTGTTTCTAGTATAGTACGAGTAGATACCGACCTGAGCGATTGCGCTTTGCTCGGTTTTTTTTTTTTTGGAAAATCGTATTTTATATGAAATGTAACTACATAGGTAAAGTTTTAAAGCAAATCTTTATCTAAACACAAATTCCATAAAATCGTTCCATAATAGTCGTTTACGAGATCTGAAAATATTTTGTATACAAGAATAGCTCGATTAAATATAATATAATATTTTATGCTCATCTTTCCTGATTTTTTAGCCAGCACCCAACTGGTATATTCAGTAGATATTTGATGACATGGCTTATTTACAAATGTCATTCCTATAGAAGTGATATCTAGACATAATATTACTATTATAGTATTATAGAACCTAATATTTGTATTTTTTTAAAACCAAGACCGTCAAATGGACACGATTGATAATAATTGAATAGACAGATTTAGTAACTATAAACTTTCTATTCTGTTTAGGAAGCGGATCTAAAAGGTGACCTAAGAATAGGCTTCTTTTTTTTTGGTGCTTTTTGCAGTCCCTAGTAGGGACTCCGTACATGAGGGTCCATATTTTCCATTAGTCTACACAATCACGTGTGAGTCAATGGTCGCAACTCGCACATGACTCAGGGCAAGAAAATCATTTTTGTGGCCAACCACACACGTAAACAGCAATTTGGAATCAATCTCTACTTTTTGTTGCTCTATCTATGCTCCAATATCAATAGACTTTCGATGCAGATGTGTTATTAGGGTTGTCGATTACATTCTTTTTTCTATCTATATTTTACAGTTTACTGTTTAGTCTAAGTGCTCGTATGAGTCAGTGGAGGAAATCATCTTTGTTGTTGCTAACCACATATATAAATCTGAAATTTGATTTTTCCCTATTTTTTTTTTGTTATTCCATCCATTATTATCATATGCTGCATAATATTTCTTTTTATTTATAATTAAATTATTCTATCTTTAAAAATGATATTTCCTAATATAAAACTTCAAAATACAAAATGGAGTTCCATCGTTTGTCGACAACCCTATTTGTTGTGTATGATTACAACAGGCTATAGTTATTTTTTGTTAATGAAAGTGTAATTACAATGTTACTCGTATTGTCATAACAAAAGCCAGTTAATATATTATTAGACCTACGTAGTTTCTGTTTCAATATCGTAACTGAAAGCTACACACCTAGAAAGAGAGAAGATATTCGTAAAGCTGCAGTACCGGACCAACGGGTCAATTGATAATGCTTAACTTTAATATTTTTTGCCATATGTATTAGTTACTTATTATTAACTAGAAGATGCCCGTGGCTTTTCTCACGTGACACTCTATTTTCCTCCCCTGGGGGTTGAATAAATCCTTTCTTAGCCTACGTCATGACAGCTATCTATGGATGCTAAATTTTATTTAGCGTCTGTAGATATTTTCTAGATCGACAGCTCAAACCACCGGATGGTTTGAGCTCTGCATTGATAAATCAATCAAACTACATTCAGATTAGCACACCATATACATCACAAACACCATGAAAAAGACTTAAGTATTTGACAAAAAAAATCGATTGTACCCTTCATGTTAAGAATAGATGTAGAGTACCTATATTTAATTAGTTTGCACTGACTACAGTTGAGCTGTGATTTAAGTTGAAATCCATGCATAAAACTTTTTATCTTCTCTCCACCTCTATAATATCATCTCCCATAAAGTCTACTCAATGACTGTGACGTAATATGTGATATCGGACCACATTGGACCAAACGCAACATGGTACAATTAATGTCTTGCAAATGTATTAGTACTCATTACGTAACGATTTCATTCCGTTTATTTATTATGTTAATTGTATGTAAGTAACAGTTCTGTTTAGTAGGAACTAAACTGTTTTTAAGACGTCCGTCCCACTAGCGAGTGTGAATCACAGGTGTGAATCTTTATTATGTCGTAGAACGATCTTAGAATTTATGAAACTACTTATTGTTATTATTATGAAATGACTATAGCTAGTGTAAAACGGTAGGTATCAGACCGAAATTATCCTAAAATTCTCTACAAAATTAGGGAAGTTTATTAGTTTGACATTTTAAAAAAATCATCTGCACTTCTTAGTATTTCTCGTAAATTCTTAATACAATCGTTTTATAAAACAGTCGGCAATATTTTTTAATATATAGATTTGTGCTTACTACAACCGCAATGATAAGGTCTATAGGGTGGAACGTGCTTGCCTAGAAAATGCCTATTCACTCTTCTCTTGAAGGCACCCAGATTGTACCTAGTTGGCTGCGAACACGGAAGCTGGAAGGGCTCTCCACACCTTAGCGCTGCGTATCAGAAACGTAGAAAAGACAAACGTTTCGTTGGATTTCGCTGGATATCAATCACATAAGGATGCCACTTCTCTCGGTGTCTTGTAGTTCTTTAGTAAAAGCTGTAGATAACATGATCAATTCTAAGAGCAACCCTCGCCGAAATAAAACCATTTCGCAAAATGATAAGGCACATCATGATTATGATCTATTCTATGATCTGACTACGACGTAATATTTTACATATAAACCTACCTAAGTACATATACAAATAATACGTGAAGAGAAAGCTTGTAAGTACTCCATTTGAAGCAAATTGCGTGCAGAGAATGTGAGAGTTGCTATAGTTAAAGTTACATACTAGTAATTAGGAAGTAGTACGTAAAGTTACGTTAAAAGCATTGAACTTATAAACAATTAACTAGATACTGCCATTACATTATTTATTTATAGTATCTAATAGGTAGGTTCCTCGTAAATGGCAACATAAGTAAGTTAGGTAGGTACACGTAAGTTTTTAATAGAAGGGATCGATGCAATATCGATAAAGATGTCAATGTCGTTTGATCGATTCGATTAAACGATTCAGTGATAAGTATTTATCGATAACCACTCGATTAGGTACCGATTACTCAAAGATTCGTTACTTATTGCGAAATTGAGAAGCAAGCAATTTAAGAAGTAAGATTTAATGAAGTTTTTATTACAATTTCAATCGGGGTTTTCGTATAGGATAGGTACATGAAATTATGGGCTATAAAACTATCTAAATTTAATCATAGGTATTCCTTTGTAGTTTTGATAATATACTCTGTGGTCATGAAACCAATCCCTAACTTCCGTTACGTACTCGTAGGTATGTAATCTATCATGTGAAATAAGAAGTAAAACGCCTGCGGTCCGCGAGAATCGATTTTACTGCCAACAATGATACAAATAAATAAAAATCGATACGCTCGTAATTCTTTATCGATATTACACTTCATACTTGCCGACTTTCTCTGCATAAAGTAAACAATTTGGCACATTCTGATGTGTGAAATTAGTCTAGCAGTATTTCAGATTAAAGTTAGCAATTTTAGTTTTTTGGCAAAACTCATCAAAATTGAAACTAGTTTGTAGAATAACATTTTTACTTCATTGTAATTTTTACACTTAATTTTACGGTTTTAAGTTGTCTAAAGATATAAGAGGGATAAAATGTTTCTAAATGAAAAAATATGTCTCAACAAACTGTGCTTATTGTATCAAATACCTTCCAGCTACGTGAAAAACTGCACGTTGCGAAACCGAACACGAGCAACTTAATTCATTCTAGCACGAAAACGTTTACAAATCGAACGAAATAATCAAATCGGACACTACTTAAGCCTTCGAAAAAACGCTATTGATTGCCGAATCAAATAACATCAGCGGGTTTTTAACAATGGCCAATTTCGAGTGTGAACGTCGTGAGCTCAATAGAAGAGAAGGAAATTAAGCAAATCGCGCAGTTCGAAAAAAGTGAAACTACACAGATATCCGATATTAAGCCCCCGTTTCCAAAAAATGACAGATTATTAACTTTACTCTTGAGTTCTGTATATGTATAAGTATGTTGCATATAATGCATTTTAATTGAACCATGTTGGTTTTCTTTTTTATTATAATTATTGAATAGGCGTGAGCGTGACTATAATCATGTCTGATGGACAGTAATGATGAGGTCTAAGATGGAACACGCTTGCCTAGAAAAGGCCGGTACTGAGATTATACCTACTTGGATGGGAACATGGAAGTTGGAAGAGTGTTCCACACCTTAGCAGTTCGTATCAGAAAGTGGAAGAAAAACATCATAGTATCTCTTTGAAGAAAAACCATAAGTTTCGTTCAAGTTCGCTTGACATCAACCACATAAGGATGCCACTTCTCTCGGCGTCTTGAGGTTCTGTGGTAGAAAGATTACGGAGGTACTAGGTTGATTTTAATGATATTTTAATAAAGTAATTTACTTCACTTCACTTTAACGAAAAATCGGGTGGATGCGACAGGGAGGAATCAAAATTTTGGGTCTTAGCGTATTTGTAAATTATTATTAACGACACAAAAAAAACATCCGACAAATATTAGAAATAATTTTAAAATTGGAGCATTATTTGGGACAACATTTTATGGACAAAATTTTTCCCAATCTCTATCTCTGTCCCTCATACAGTTTTTAACCTTCAGGTCACTCAAATCACTTAATGGGTAATAAAGACCACTACTATTCCTTTATTTTTTTTAATTATAATATTATGGATGTAAATGCTATAGCTTGTAAGTATATATTATATTTTAGTAGACATACCTAAAAAAAAGAACCTGCAACGAGTATATAATTACTACGGTACATACGGTTTACCTACCTTTCAACTTAGGATATAATGCCGCACAGTTACCAAGTTTTTATAAGGCAAAGGTCGAAGACCATACAGTCTCTTCTACCATATTTTTTATCTACTTCCATTATAATTCATAATCGTAGTTTGTAGGGCATAGACAATTGTTCGACGCCAAAAACAATGGACTCTTCACACGGAACGGGTAATATGGAAAGTAACGAAAACACATTTCAAAAGCTCGGAACCAAATTGGAAGAGTAAAAATTAACACATTACCAGCAATTCATTTGTTTTAATACGGATTCTCCCAGGCTTTTGCGTGTGTGGTTCGAATTATCGCTAATGTGATCTTGTTGCTAGGGCTGTACCTTCCAAATTTTTTTCAATAATATCAATCAGTTGAAGCTGATTATTATTATTAATAAATACGTTTTTTTCACGCAACTTAGGTTATTACTTATATTTAGTGAATTGACGATATAGTTCTCTATCAAAATTAAAATGGGTAGAGATTTTAAAATAAAATAAATCATAAAATAATTTAAAAAAGGAAATTTAATGTGCTCCGTATATGCATACCTAAGCTGTTCAGTGTTCATTTTCAAACTCGAAGGTATTGAAAACTTCTCAGCTGAAGAGAACGTTATCATGTGATAGAATATTGAATATTAATGAGCTTTGCATCAAATGCCCTCGAGGAAATCTAGCAGAAATTTCTTATGAATATATTGAAAAAAACTAGAAAATGTAAGGTAAGGATTAGATAAAATTGTGTAAAGAGATTCTATACCTATCTTATTCTTAATTTACAGTTTTTTCTTTTAGACATAGTCACAACTATCTTCAGACATTTCTACAACTAATATCTTGAGAATACCTACGTCTATATCATCTATATTATGTTTAATTAGGTTATATTTAACAAATTATTTAAATTTTAAAAGCCTAATGGGCTTTTAAAATTTAAAAAGTTTGTTAAATATACCTTTTTGTTATTACCTTGTATATTACCTTGTATTAGTAAAATTTGTGTGGTAGGTAACCCTGCAGATTTGAATTTGGAGCTTTAATTCAAAAAGCGTGTAAGACGTTATTCTTAAGCAAGGCAATGAAATAAGCTGACAATAATAATTATTATTTTGAATGTAAGATTAATAATACCTAGGTACTTAATACAATCGAGTCGTATAAGTTTCTCTTTGAAACGTAGGTACATTTACGTGACGTTTGGAGGGAAGTAAAAGTTATTGTTATTACCCCGTCATAAATCAGTGCTTTAATAAAATGTTAATGCAAATCCGGTATTTGTTTTAATTGAATGCAAAAATAAAAACGGAAACTTGTTTCATCATACAGCTTCGATGAGGTACCTACCACAATATAACTACCACTATATTCATACATATTTCACGTTTAAAAAATACATGTTTTTTTTGCGATGCAAGTCAAATTTTATCAGCCATCATTATTGTTTTTGTTATTCAATTATAAAAACGAAATTCAATTATATAATAAAAAGTTATTATGTTTCAAATACTGCGGGATCTTCAATTGGCAATAAAAAAGATCGATTATAATTACTACGATTTTTTTAGGTTTTTAGATCCTATTGTTATTTTTCAATGTTTTTGGCGATGCATAATGCTGAAGTAGGCTGAAGTTTCACCCATTTTCGAGTTTACTGTAGGTAAAATCTGTGGCTGTAGCCTGTAGGTATATATCTTCTAAAAACTTTTACAGTTCTGGTCAAAACGTACATTTTTGTGCCCTAAAAAATCATTCATACTTCTTAAAAAGAGTTCCTACAATACAGGTATCCTAGTGTGGGGCCTACTCATGAATGGTCCTGCTGGATAATATATTTATAACACATTGTAAGTATAAGGTTTATTGTCAATAAAGTTTTTTTAAACTTAAAATACAATTATTTAATTCATAGATCAGCATCAGCAAATATAGAGCCCGCTGCTTTTATCCATGGTAGGCAAGTATATTTGAATTTTAAGATTCATTTTCTGTACGCCATGCCCTCGATTCGATGGGCGTCTGGGGACGTCCGGAGAATTTCCCCCGCTTTATCGGAAAATTTTATCCTGCGCTTTTAAATAAGTGCGCTTATTGTTTCTGATTATATGTTAATCTTTCTGCATTAATATCTAGGTCAGGATATAAACGAGGGTTTTTGATCAGATACAACTTATAATCATACTAATATTATAGTGAAGTTATAATAATTTGATGTATGCACATTTGCAGTATAATTCGTACACAACATTATGTCTGATAAAATCGAATTCATATTTTAAAGCTATTTCTCACATTTCTGTGTTCAAAATGAACACAGCTATCCAGTGCAGAACACCAGGTCCTGCAGTAGATTCTCATGTTAGTCCATTAAGAGCCCATTAATCCAAAATCCAAAATCCAAAATCCAATTAGAGCTCCAAAATCTTGCAATTCGGTTTATATTTGGCCTACGCAAGTATGACCATATCTCTGAATTTCGACAAAAGCTCAACTGGCTCCCTATCCGCCGTCGCCGGGATCTGCATGTTCTTTCTCTACTGTACTGTGTATTATATGATCCTAGAACCCCTCCTTACCTCAAGGAGAAATTCAAATTTCTTGGGGAACATTCAGACCTCAGAACCTGTCGTACCTTGACACTTAAAATGCCATTCCATAAAACAAAGATGTTCCAAAAATCCTTCACCGTACAGGCAACTCTTTTATGGAATGCACTCCCCCTCGAGATACGACAGTCTAAATCTTTGTACATTTTCAAGAATGTGGTCAAAGATCACTATTTGAGTACCTAGTTGATGCAAATGATGACTGTTATTTATTCATATTATCTTGTCCTTATTAGTGGACATTATATTATTATAGTGTATATATTAGTTTATAGTTTGATGATTATGTATTGTATATCTTTGTTTATTTGTTTAACCTAGTTTATGTATTAGTTTGTAGTTATTTGTATGTATATAGTTTATAAATCTTCACCACCTGCAAAATCTAGTTCCTTTGTTTTCCTTTTCTCAAGGTTGCCTGGCAGAGATCGCTGCTAAGCGATAAGGCCGCCTTTTGTGCCTAAAATTAGTTTATTATGTATTTCTGTTTTGTACAATTTCTTGTGTGGTGCAAATAAAGTGTATTTATTATTATTATTATTATTAATAGCCGTTTAAAGCGTTTAAAATCAAAATAGTTATTCTTTCACATAGGCCTAACCTACAGGTCACAATTCACCACGTTCGAAAAACTATTTGCTTCGAGAAGAACGGCCAAGAAAATCGGTAATGATGTAAATGGCAATATGATTATTTAAAAAAATAATCTTATTGCTATTTAAATTTTGTTTTGATAGTAATTATAACAGGTAGAGCTTTTTAAAGTTACCGAAGCGGTGCGTGAGTGCCATAATAATTCATCACTTGGACTGATTTAATAATAATTGTCGATTAATCAATCCTATTTAGCAGGTATTTATTATGTTTAAGTGCATGTTTGATTTCTGTCATGCGATGCGACCAGTCAAGGTTTACATCTTAACAATTAGCAATTTTCCATCATAAGCCATCGGTACAACGCGACAAGGCTATCTTGGAGCGTGGCCAAAATTGGAACTAACGCCGCTATCTTGCGATACTGTTTGATAGTTCGCTCTGTCGGTATATCGCTATTGTATGTTCAGTTGTTTTTGCTTAATATTAACTAAAATGAAACTAATATTGAAGTAAAATTGAGGAGATTTTATCTTTTTAGCTGCCTTTGTTCTATAACAGCGCCTTCCTGACAATGTCATTCAAGTTCCAAGAGAGCCTTGTAGGACTGTACATAGGTAGATAGGTAGTACCCTCACCAGTGATTTATGTATCGAGGACTTACACTGGACACGCAATCATCAGAACAATGCAAGGATAGGTTCCGACGACCTAGACTTCTTTGCACCTAATTGGTCTTCACATCGATCACTGTGTATACGGTTTTTTTTTATATTAATATTGTCCTACTTTTCCAGTTATCTCGCTGTAACTTGCTTACATTACTTGCGTCACTATAAAGGATCATTTTAATAAAGCAAAGTGGGTACCTAAACAAAAACCATATCATAACCAATAATAAAGGGTCGTGACACCCAGACAGACATACAGACAGACGGACAACAAAGTGATCTTATAAGGGTTCTGTTTGTTTTTCTTTGAGGTACGGAACCCTAAAAATGTCTCACTTTACCTAATTACCCTTCTTTCAAGTAAATAAGTACCTACTTCAGTAAATAGTTACAACACAGGCAGAACACGGCTTGCAAATTCTCAGAACTAAACAAAAATTTTGGTATGACACCGATTTCAAAAACTAAGTAGGTATACCCAGATAATATTATAGCTACTAATACTAGGTATATTCAGTGGAAGGTACTTATAATAACAATAGATAAATAATAGATGACTATAGATAAGTATTTCTTACAGATATGAACTACTTTCGATTTTATATCTAAGCTCTGACGTGAACTCAAACGCCAACAATCCAGACAGAATTAGATGTCTATAAATACAAGTTACAACAATAGATTTACATAATCCCATCCGATACTGAAAACATGTCATTTTTCGGATAACGAACATCACCTAGAAGATCTATACCTATAGATAATATTATTGACTTACCTAACTTCACTCAAACTTAAAATTAATAAAGAAGACTTTAACATGGTAAAGTTAGATAAACGATTCGTTAAAAACAATAATTATTATCTATAAATTTTATTTATACTTTAAACTATTGTCTGGTTTGGTACTTAGTACGTAATCTTTAAAATTATACCTACCTATTGGGATGAGACCTAAATTCTTTGAAATATTTACTAGTTTACAATTTTAATGAAGAACAATTCCATCATACCTACTTGTTTTTGCGTAACTTTATCCGTTTACTCTGAAACTCTCTCGAAAAGGATAGTTTTCCCCGTTTTTGCAACATTTTTAGGGTTCCATATTTATTGATACTCCGCTCCTATAAAATATAGTTTGATGATATTCAGTTAATTGGGACCAGTGTTCCTGAGATAAGCGCATTCAAAGTTCAAACAAACAAACTCTTCAGATGTGTAACATTAGTACAGAAATGGAAAGATTCGTTACAGTTTAACTCTTTCATATCACTGTACCGTATCACAGACTGCCTAGCCGTGTTCCGCGGACAATGCATCAAATCTGCTCGATACACATTGTGGCTAAGCATTCGCTTATTACTTTCGCGTCCTTGGCGTGCGCCGCTATCTATCATGTGATCTGTTGTACCGACTCGACATCGGCCCTAAGATTAAAGCGATAATTAATGCTGATTCCATACGACCTACATTCGGGCACGCTCGACAAAGTTAATTTACAGTTGTACTTGTAAATCTAGTTGCAAAATAACCGAGCGAAACTGACCATAGACAACACGCGGCGACTCCCACACGAATACGTCACAGATACGCCCGCTCCCCCCGTGTGTGGCGAATGAATGGGCCCCTAGCTTCCTATACTATACTCCTATACTCATATACACTGCCGTCACGTGCTATATGCGTATAACCCGACCTCGACGCTGAACATTCCCACGCAACCCTTTCCTTCCGTAACGACCACCCTCTCTCTCCCGCCGGGTTGTTGCAAACACGTATAAATACGCATACAAGACTAGACAACATCACAACAACATATGTGCGTGACCCTGAAAGGGTGAGGGAGAGAGGGTGCGTGGAATCTGAATGAACGTAAACTCCGAGTTATGGAAAGGGTTGCTGCGAAGTTTAGAGCGCTTTCGATTTCGATGTGTTGCATATGGGGCGTCTATCGATCACAAACTTTGTTGTCTACTAAGTTAGTGCTTGCCTAACAACCAATTTCGATAAGCTGTTTCGATTGTATACGGTCTTACTAGGCTAGCCCATATAGGTACTTACTATTGTATAAATATACTTTCTTTGTAGATCATGAATTGATATAAAAATTTCTTCAAATCGATGTTCTAAATACTGTCTGAGGCCTGAGCCGCTAAAAATAATTTAGTAGTATCTATGTAGTTGTGCAAGTTGTTGGATTTTAGATTCGAATCTCGATAGAATTTTACCATAAAATCTGTATGAACTCTTAGCATTATCTAGTATCTTGTACTATTAATGCTAAATTAGTTCTGAAAAGTTTTTACTAAACCGGTTATGTAAGTCATAATGTTTACAGTTCATAATGCACTTGTATAAACCATAAAATATATATCTCGTATTTCATACTCCTTAATTGTGAAAAAGCCACGAACAATACAACAAAATAAAATACGAATACTTACATGAGTTTAGTTCATTCTTATTGAACAGTAAGTACTTACTTGGAAAAATGGTACGCAATATTAATTTATACGCAGTTGTGAAAATTTTCTTACTTCTGTAGAGGGAAACAATCAAATCCTAACGCTATCCTTACTTATAAATATAGGTATAACGCTATCCTTACTTATAAATATAGGTATAACGCTATCCTTACTTATAAATATAGGTATAACGCTATCCTTACTTATAGATATAGGTATAACGCTATCCTTACTTATAGATATAGGTATAACGCTATCTTTACTTATAGGTACATTGCAGTGTTCGGTGGCGTGTTTCGTAAATCAGTGTTTATGGTCGAACAGTTTCAGGTGTCTCAAACAGTGCTGGAATTAGAAAGCGTCAAGTGAGGCGACGCCGCTCCGGCACGACTAATTGACCGCAAGGTTTACGCTATTATGGAAAATTTAGAATTTTACTTGATAAAAAAAAACAATTTCGACCATAACAATAAGAAATGAACCATGTCTACACGTTAAAATACGGTATTGTTTCAAGCTTTTTACTTGCATACCTATATAATTTTGACCGATATCTCGTAAGCTGTTTGTCCACTGCAGAGTGCAGACGTCACAGGAGCGTGACCGAGAAGACAATATTTCTCGCTGAGATCAATGTGAAGTGACGGGTGCGAAGTGGACCATGTCCAGGAGCAGGACCATAGTAAATGACGAATTTTTCATCATGCCTTAATTCTGATTGGTCCGCGCTCGTGTCATTCAACTTTTGTTTTTCATTTGTTTCTAAAATAATGTTTATACATAAAAAGAAGACTTCTCCATCTCGTCAGGAGGATGTAGGATATCTACCTTCCCATAGGTTTTTTCCTTAAGTAATTATGAAAAATTGCGTATGTCACTCAGGGTCAACATATTTTGTTCACTTTCCTCCTCGCTAAGTTCAGGATTCTACTTTAGAAACCCTCGCTGTGCCAGGGATACAGAATCCTTCACTTCTCTCTGAATTCAACATAACGCCCTTGGGGAATATTTCGCCTTGGTAATCGCATATAGCGTCTTTGATGCTAGAGTGGTCTAGCCACGGCCGAGGTCTCCCACCAGACCAAAATCTCCAACGTTCTGCTTATTCTTTTTGACGTTCCGGTGACGGCTGTAGTGGACAAACAGCCTAAAGGCACTGCTCTTGAGGCTGGTGCAGTAATTGGCCGGAGATGTGAATGTGTATTGATCGCGGGTGATTATGCAAATAACGAGTGTACAATTGTACATCCACCGGCCGGCTCCTTAGCCAGTGATACGAATTAACGGTTCGTTAGCTCCGGGGCAATAAAGCCCGGGAAATGGACTGCGGTAGGGCTTCCAGCAGTAGCCGTCTTTCCGGGACGGTCCTAACTCTTGTTTTTTTCGCCAGCACAACTAACATCTGCAGCCGGGCAAAATTTTATCACGGGGAAAGGATGGAGTTTTATCCCCTCAGAGCATGAATGATATTATAATGTCTCCCGAGGATAAACCTCTTCTTTTTTTCTGTGTTTCAGCCGGTGAAAAATTTTTATTTCCTGCCTATTGCCATGGAGCAGTTACTGGAACACGACTGGTGCTTAACTGGCAAATAGTGTCAATGTCAAACTCAAACAGTGTTCAACGGTCAACGCGTAATTTTATCGTAGTATATAATTTATTTGTTGCAAAACGTACGTGTGGAAAACAAACAAATTATAATTAAAAAATATACGTATTAGTGTGGAATTTGGTACACATTCGTATTGACAATAAAAAATCTATCCATGTTTTTTTTTATCTTAGTATATCTTGCTGCAAAACGTACGTGTGGAAAACAAACAAATTATAATTAAAAAATATACGTATTAGTGTGGAATTTGGTACACATTCGTATTGACAATAAAAAATCTATCCATGTTTTGCTTTACTAGAGATAGAAATTTGACATAACTTTTATGGAGTTTATGTCACATTGATATTATCTCTAGTAGGGCGAATGGAAGATAGATAGAATATTGGAAACCGGCATTAGTACATAAGCCATTTCCGCTTTCACCAATCACTCTGGATGCACTCGCTTTCATTTGAAAGAGAATAAATCTCAATAGAGGGATTTAAGTACCTACTCGGAACCAAAATAATCCAGTGAACAGTAACCGTGTGGTTACCCTATTCTTGACTATGCCCACGTATGAATTCAGTACTAACAGTAACGATTTGGCGGCTAGCCAACTATGGTCATAAAAAGAATAAAATAACAAATGAGTAGTACATAAAAATATGTTGTTTTTTGTCCCTCTCCTCTATTACTGAGTCACATACAAATAAGAACAACAAACAATGCCTTTTTTCTGAGCGCTTACAAATATTTTTTCTGGGAAATCAATGTTTCTAAGTATGAGTTGAGTACCAAGGTTTAATACTGAATCGACAAGTAAAAAATCTCTTACATAACACAATGTGTTACATAACGACTTAAGGTAAGTAGGTACTGTCATATTATGATTAAAATATATTGAAATAGGTAGATAGGCATAATGCTTCATATAGAAAATAATATACAAATCTATCCAAACATCAGGAGGACCAATTCGCAAGCAAAATTACTACGATTTTTCTTAACATACGTTTCTCAACACATATACAAGAAAATATACCTAACAACTTAGGCCACATACTTTACTTGTAGTGGTTTATACTTAGGATTTACCTCAGGCAAATTATTTACCTATAAATGTTTATTAAAGTAATTTAATAAGGATATTGGGTCATTTAGTAATATATGACTTAACCAGAACTGTGGCTGAGACTCAAGTCCGGTATATCTTTAATAACATATTATTACAAGCGAGCACATACGCAATGGTCTAAGAGCTTGAGAATTAAATAAAATTAGAGCTTATACACACTGACTCCACAAAAATTAAATATTTTAGTATATTAATTGTCTACGCCAATTTTAACATTATCTGTGCTCAGCTGTCAGCCATGCTGTATTTTCTCCATTCATGTCAACGTCACATACAAATTGTCAAACTGTCAATCATTACTAAGCAGTTTTGAAATAAATTACTTCAACCAGCGCCTTCGCTGTGGACACACCGTCTTTCATTTAAATCAACGAACCTGCAATCATACTGAGGGTGCGCCATCGCTGCGCCCTCCATATGTTCATCGAAAGATAGAACATAATTTTGGCGACCACGAGACACGACCGGACAACAGTCCTCATCGGAAGAAGGTGGCCGCAGCGAAGAAATCACGCAGAAGTCCACTTATCGACGCCCGGCCGAATCAAGACCGCAGCAGCCGTCAACGTGTCGGACGTTTTCAAGATAAGTGCCCCTATATCACATCCATACAACACAATCACATTCACTTTCATCCAATCGTCCAATCATCCATCCATTTCATCCATCTACATCCACATTCATCCAAGGGTCATATACTATTTTTATAGTACTCCACTTTGCATTCACACATCACTCATTTCAAATTTTGCACGTAATCATCACATTTGTACATCAATCGCACGTAATTACCGTTGTTCATAGTTCATACAATAGCATATTTAGTACACGCGCGTTAGTTATCGCAGTGAATTCAAAACTGCTTATCGGTTTTCGGTGCAGCGGGAGCGCACCGTTGATTCATTACGCAACTCACCGCGCGCGTCTTTGTCCTAATAATTTGAACTACCTCCATATTTCAGTACATTTTTATGCATTCGTTGCTCATCAACATTCTATAATTTAAAATGTCTAACCTAAAAGAGTTGATTATAAAACGCAGTAGCGTGAAAGGTCGCGTTACTAAATTCAAAAATTACATTTCAAAATTCAGCAAATCATCCAGTTTAGACTCTTTACAGTTAGGCGAATTAAAGATCAAACTAAACAAATTCGAAAGTTTATCGAGCGAATTCAGTGAGTTACAAAGTCAGATCGAAATGTTGAGCGCTGACGATTTGGAACAAGAACTTGATATTCGAGAAGAAATCGAGAACGAAATCGATTCAACTTTGTCACTCGCGCAAGATATATTATCGCGTTTCTCAAAAAACATTAGCTTTGAGAATGCCCACAGCAGCTCCACACATCAAGAGTGTGGCGGCGGACACCAGGGATTAGGTTTCAAACTTCCATTAATCCAGGTTCCTCGTTTTGACGGGGCGGCATCACGTTGGATGCAATTCAAAGAAATTTTCTCTTCGCTCATTGATCAAAATTCAAACATATTACCAGTACACAAGTTTCATTATTTAATCTCATATTTAGAAGGAGATGCCGCGCGTGTCATTAGCAACCTGGAAGTTTGCGCCTTAAATTACAGTAAAGCCTGGAGTTTACTATGCGAGCGTTATGACAACAAAAGGCAATTAATTAACAGTCACCTCAACGCTTTATTCAGCATCGATTCACTGACTCGCGAATCAGAACAATCATTACGATCATTAATAGACAATGTTAGCAAAAATTTACGTGCTTTGTCTAGCTTAGGGCAGCCCACCGATCAGTGGGACACCTTGATTATTCACATGGTTAGCTCTAAACTAGATAATCAAACCAGTATGAAATGGGAAGAGCATCGCAACACATTAAGTGACATACCTACCTTAGAACAATTTCATAAATTTCTTAAGGATCGCGCCGATGTTTTGGAATCATTTAATCAAAACCAAATTCAAAACAAGCATAGACTATCAAGCCCTAGTAGCAATAGTAATAACACTAGGAATTCAAAGCAGAATAAGGTGTTCTCCTGTGTTACGCAATTCGGTTCCAGCAGTAATACCAACAGGTACCGCGCTCGTTGTGTAGTGTGCAAGGGCCATCATTTTATTTACACTTGTCCTAGTTTTTTGGCAAAAACCCCTGAGCTTAGGATAGCTGAGGCTCGAAGGCTCAAGCTTTGCATGAACTGTCTCCGGTCCAGCCATGATACCAGGAATTGCATGGGTAGTACCTGCCGGCAGTGCGGCAGGTATCATGCCACACTTTTACACAGACATACACCAGCTCAGGAGCCAGCTACACCTGCACACGCTTCGAGTAGCACAGACACAGCTCAAACCTCCCGCGAGGAGATATGCGTTAATGTTGCTAGGCAATCAATGTCTCACGTTATGCTATCCACAGTTAGGATACGGGTCACAAATCCTAAAAACTCAAAATCCGAAATCATTCGAGCACTTCTCGACAATGCGAGCCAATCCAGTTTCCTCACTCGACGAGTTAAGGAAAGATTAAACTTAGGCGCGATGCCTACAGATATCAATGTCGTAGGTATAGGTAACAACACAAACAATCATATCACTGAAAGATGTTTCGTTCAGTTCAGCTCATTGCAGGGCGATTATCATGCAAACTCATCGTGCTTCATTATGCCCGAGTTAACAGGTAACATACCAAAAATGCACATAGATCATAAACAACTAGATATACCACACAACATTCAGTTAGCTGATCACAACTTTCACACACCTGCGCCCGTCGATGCAATCATCGGTGCTGACCTATTTTGGGAGGTCATAGGGGACAAAATTACATCCCTAGGCGAAAACAAACCATTCCTTTACAACTCCAAATTCGGTTGGGTTATCACGGGTCCTATTTCAATAAATAGTGACGCCAAACAAACACATTGCAATTTTTCATCCAATGATTCATTAGATAATGGTTTACACATACACAAACAGTCACAACTATTGAGTGGCAGCGAGAAAGTATGTAAACATTTCCAGATTTACACTACTCGCCTCAAATCAGGTAAATATTGTGGCAGACCACCTCCAAGGAATTCATTCTCAACCATTAGAGTCAATACAGAATTCTCTGGATACTAAAACACATTACATTTTTCATATCAAGTTACATCTATAATGACATTGACGTCATTACCGCGTCACTGCAACTTTAAAACATTACAGACGACATTGCCGCGTCAAAATATAAACAGACGTCATTACAGCGTCAATACATTTCAGGCGTCATTACTGCGCCAAAACATTACAGACGACATTACATCGTCAAAACATTACAGACGTCATTACAGCGTCAATACATTTCAGGCGTCATTACTGCGCCAAATCATTTCAGGCGTCATTACTGCGCCAAATATACATTTTCAATACATTAGGGTTACATTTGCCCGCAACCACAATCATTCACACATTCAAAATATATTCATACATTCTCTGACTCATCCATAGTCGGATACGGGACGTATATCTATGTAAAAACGATCGTCTCATTCAGTAGGTCGAGCGTACATTTTTGTACGCGAAGCAGAGGGTACCCACCGGCAAGCCGATGACAATCAACGGCTCAAGCTGTGTGCGGCGCTTCTCGTCGCTAAACCATGCGCGTCATACCTCGCGCCTATACATACACACAACTATAATAGTTTTATTCTAATATTATCATACAATTAAACATAATTTTTCATTCGTAATACGATTCATACGTCATAGGACATAGCATTTCATTAAATCGTTTCCGCAAGCATTTTTTATTCACACATAAACAGCTTAGCCACTGGGGGGAAAATGCTTAGTGCGACGCACGGTCCGCGATTGCATAACTTGCAGGAGACATCAAGGTCGAACTTTGATACCCAGCACAGTGTGTGATGCCTGCCTTTCCATTTCATGCTGTAGGTATTGACATTTGAATTCGCGGATCAGCGTCAGATGATGACCCAGAAGAGTAGAGGTGCAAAATAAATCAGCGATATTCATTCATGCTTTTTTCATTGGCTTCTGTCTTAAATATTTCACATAGAATCAACTGATCATAATCATATCAATCATATCAAAGGATGCATAGGAAATAGCAATTAAACATTTGAAAATTGTGTACACTCTTAGCGCAAGTGGAGGCTATCTTAAATAGTCGTCCCTTGTTCCTATGTCTTCCTCTCCTAATAATTTGCTCCCTCTATCCCCAGGGCACTTCTTGATCGGCCGGCCGCTGACAGGCTTGCCGTTGTCGCACAAAGAAGACCTCAGCACCAGCAGTCTGGACCGCTACGCGAGGACAGAGAAAAACCGGCAGCAATTCTGGCGTCGGTGGCAAAGGGCTCATCAGCGAGCTTCAGCAGCAGCAACAGCAGCAGCAGCAGCGCACAAAGACAATCTACGCGTAGGAAACTTGGTCATTCTGCAACACGACAACATCGCTCCACTTCCCTGGCGAATGGGCAGAGTGGATTATGTCCTGGCCCTGACGGTATCGCAAGAGTGACGAACATTAATCCCACAAGAGGAGTCATAAGAGGAGCACTGACCAGAACCTGACATCTCCATTCAGGAACGTTTCTTAAACGCCCTCAGCGTTTCAGAGGGGGGAATTATGTCTACGCCAATTTTAACATTATCTGTGCTCAGCTGTCAGCCATGCTGTATTTTCTCCATTCATGTCAACGTCACATACAAATTGTCAAACTGTCAATCATTACTAAGCAGTTTTGAAATAAATTACTTCAACCAGCGCCTTCGCTGTGGACACACCGTCTTTCATTTAAATCAACGAACCTGCAATCATACTGAGGGTGCGCCATCGCTGCGCCCTCCATATGTTCATCGAAAGATAGAACATTAATAAATACTTAAAGATATCTATAGTTTTTACTATAATATTATTGAATCCACCTAGATAGGCATCTGTTAGGAAAGATAACCTTTTCTTATTACAAATTAAACAATAGAATAAATCCGTTGTAAATGTGTGACATAATATTTATCTACTTACGTGTGTCAGGATAAATATTATGGTAGGTGTCTAGAATATGTTATTTGTCGTCATTTATGAACTTATCTTTAAACTCGGGTTTACACAAAATATTTTTAGTAAAAAAGTTTTAGCCTTCGCCTTTGAAAATTTTCTCAATTTTTGACAAGCATTTTTATCTTCTCTCGGCCTACAAGTGAGCCTACCACGTTATTATACAGTAGCTAGGAAGCGTTTCATAACAACGCACTAATTGCATGGGATATTAGATCCACAGCACACGCATTAATATTGCGAAAGGCCCGCGGGCTGTGGTTAGTGCGAGTCGGGTGAAACCGCGCGCACAACTAGTTAATTATTAGCTGCCAATGGCAAGATGTATGGGTGTTCCGAGTTCACTTTTAATCCTGTCAGTAGGTAACAGTATCCCCAGTTGATCGCACAACTTTGCTAGAACTTAACTCGGTTAACTTCGTCCCGTTTGGCGTGGACACCCTGAAAAATCACTCATACTTTTATATTCACCACTGTTAATTTGTTTAATAGAAAAAGTCTGACTTTCTAACATATCTATCAACGTACAGCTTCTCAAACCAATGACCGATTCGGTTTTGTGATATACATATAATATAGCTATTAGATGACCCGGCAAGCGTTGTTTTGCCGTTACAGATATAAAAAAAATTGTTTTATCCTATTCAATTTTTTTATCCTACCGAACATACACAGAACATAAGTATTATCATAACAATCGGTTGAACCGTTTTGGAGGAGTTTTGGCAACAAAAATTGGCACGAGAATATTAGAAGAATTCTTTCTTTTAATATTATGACGTAACCATCCGGTAGGTAAGATTTTGTTTTGAAAATTCAACCCCAGAAGGAAAACCGGAATTACGTGAGCCAATTCTTGGGTATTTGCTAGGATCTGTGTGCCAAATTTGGAGTCTCTAGACCCAGTGGTTTGGGCTGTGCGTTGATATGTCAGTCAGTCAGTCAGTCAGTTTCTTGTTTTATATATTTAGATGGTTACATTCATTTTTGGTTCAGGCTCATTTTCTCCCGTGTCTCTGTACGTGAATGTACGAGTATGAAATCAAGTTATTAACTTAATTATCACTTATATTACGAATGTCAAACTTATGCAATGGTATTGTAAAAAACGCTCTAAATGTATGATTACTTTTTATTAATATATCATTTTATAACACTTCATTATGGGTCGCCATTATTATAGTTTAAAACAAAATTGGCTATAAAATTGTTTATCGCGTCTTAAATTGGTTCTTTTAGTGTCAATAAATAATTCGTACTGATATTGTGTTACATTAACAATGCAATATCAGTCAGTGTGGGTGAAAGTTCTTATTTTATGCACGTAATAAATATCATATTCTTTTATTTGCACTTGACACTATTATAACATTGTTATATTTCGATACTTACCTATATCTTGGCAACATTTTCTAAATACATATTTATATAACTTTGAGTTTACACTGACGGAACATAAAAATGAAACTTATTGAAAATTGCATTTTCTACGTTTTGAAACTCGCGGTAACGCTAAACCCTATTAAATTAACAAAATAGTTATATTAGGAGGTTGCATGTTTGATCTCTTTCACGACCAACAATTTACTGTAGAGAACCGATTTAACTTTTGTATGGAGGTAGCTTGTTTCCCGGAAAAAGCCTCGATTTCAGCAGAATCAAAAATAAGGTATCAGAAGAAACTAAAATACACGCAGGCGCATTCGTTTTTACTTTTCCCAATTTAGTTGTTGTGGTATAGATACATTTTGATATTGGTATACGAGTATGTGCTTTTAGACAAGTTTTTCTTATAAAATACAACTAGCTAAACTTTGTCTCCCACATACATATACATTTTCTGCCCTTCCCACAACCAATCAGCCCAAATGGCAAATACCTAATGGTTTCCCATGAATCTTTCCGAATGCCCTGCCGCAAGTTGCTGTATGCCAATTGCCACCAATCATCATAGTAGGGACCTGAAAATAGTTTCGATGTATTCTATACTAACCAATTAACCATACTTAATTAGGTACTCACTACTCGTACCTATACCTATGTATCTGATAAAGATATCAGTGATAAGGGAATCTTACCAGAACACAACGGTAGGGACGCTTAAAAGACGTAGAACGAAACTGAATAAAATCATTCTGTTTTATTGACTAATCAAAGTGATTATTCTGATTTGACTTCATTCGTTTGTATGTCTGCCTGTCTGTTAGAAATTGATGCTTTCGTAGGCAGCTGTTTTTATTCCAGTCATAGGTTGTGAGCTTTTAGTTGCGGGCGAACTACTCATATTAATTGTTAATTTACAAGAACTCGCAACAGAACATGGGACCAATGACAGTCAACACTACAAAGTAGGTAGAGAGCAATAAAGTGAAGGTATCGATTTGTCGCGTTCAGCCGAAGACACCTCCAGGCTTATTTACATCTAGCTAAAGGGAAACTGAGCCGGGACTCGGGGTAACTTAGACGAGACATAGGATTTGTATTTTATAGTTAGACTAGACCGTATCACAAGTCATAACTCATAATTACTAGATAGGTATTACAGTAATTAAATCTAACTTCTCGTCTAGTTTAGTCGTGGAAATCAAAAAAAATTTTTTGTTCAATTTACTGCAGACCTGTTATCTCAGTCTTCTGTGGTGTTTTTTAATCATATCCTGTGTATATCAACCATAAATTAAACTTAGATACGTAATACCTATACGTATAAAAGCCTATAATATTATATTATAATGTTTTCTGCAAAGCTTTTAGATACCTGCATACTATATAGGTACCTAAGTAAATATAATTTTCTACAGTAAATGTGGTAATGCAAAGACGTAGAAAATAGTCTTTTTAACATTTTTTATAATCATATATTTTGTTAGCGAAAAAACATAGGTACTTACTACTTAGATACAGACTACAGTCCCTAATAGTCCTATAGATAGAGATACTGTTGCCGATTATTTAATAGGTCCCCAGAAAACGTCAGGTATCTAGTATGAAAAGCTTAGATCACTTTAAATGTTCTCTTCTACCTATAAGAACCTTCAAAAATCGGTGTAGTCATTCTAAAGATTAGTTAATCTGACGAATATTTCATACACTTATAGGTAATTTAATATTATTATGTAAAAATATAAGAATATTAGATACGTTAAAAATAATTTTACTTAAAAGATTATATTTTTAAAGTCGAGTCAATGAACGCCGCATCTTAGTAAGCTAGGTATCTATTTTCGAATCCACACTGCACCGTCCGCCTAATCCGCCATTTATTATTACTGACACAGAGTAGGTATAGCACAGACAGAGCCTCTAAGACAATGGAAATGTATTGTCGCCCATCTGACCGAGACTACGCGACCGTTAGCGACATCTTGCATCTTATAGCGGCACTTTGTTTTATTCTGTTCCAAAAGCAAGATAACTTTGAAAGTTTATTTTCTTTTGTTACCTTTGATATTTTTGCAATATCAAAGAAAACACTTCATCTGAGTCGTTCACAAGCTTTTGTAATGCCCACCGAAGTTCGGTAACATACTACGAGCGCCATCTTTTGACGAGTAGCATCATACTAAAATGTATGGTTCTGGCAAAAAGAAAGTGTGAAAAAGAAGTGATCGTGTCTGGACTTCAATCACTGCTGGGTCTATTAATATAAGGGAATCATAACGATCATAGGTCACAGAATTCATTTTACTAAGATGGAACGGAATAAAGTTGCAGTTAGAATCGTTAATAATTAAATTATCCTATACCTTTAAACGAGCAATTCTTGTATATATATTTCTATATAATCTGGATCTCGGAAACGGCTGAAACGATTTTCATGAAATTTAGTATACAGGGGGTTTTGGGGGCGATAAATCGATCTAGCTAGGATTTATTTTTAGAAAATGTAGAATTTACCAAAAAAAAATATGACTACTGCTGCCATCTATTGGCCACCGAGCGAAGCTCGGTCACCCAGATATTTATATTATTAAACACACAACATGCAGCCCATATCTGCGTAGGACTAATTAAATACTAATGATAACATCTGTTTGTTGCAGTGTTCGGCATGGAGTCCCCCCTGGGCCTGTTCCCCCCCGGCATGGAGCACAAGATGTACCCCCTGATGGACGTCGAGCACCGCCCGCCGCCGCTCGACGCGCAACTCTTCACCAACGTCAAGAAAAAATGTAAGTGTATAGCCATCACACTTCACACGGCCGTTAAAGATCGTGTAAATATGAACGCCTTTCCACGTGTTTAAGCTTACACGTTAAAATAATAACGTAGTGGAGGGGACGTTTATTTTTACATTAAACAATCCGTACTACTGTGTAAGCTTCAACAACGTTTAGAATAAATTGCAGTTTAGGAGAAAACCGGAAAACCGTTCATACCAATTCATACCTACATAGTACTAGACCACATCATTACTTTCAGCTGGCATGATTGTCATCATTCGCAAGCATTTACCTACAATAAAAAAAGATTTTTTCAAATCGGTCCACGCGTCTTCGAGTAATCGGTGAACATACATATATAAAAAAAAAGATTCCGACGAATTGAGAACCTCCTCCTTTTTTTGAAGTCGGTTAAAAAAGAAGCACTCCGGGAGTGCCGACTAAAATGAAAAGAGGTGTCGGTAACAGTAACGGTGTCGCAAGTTCAATAGTTTTTTCTTATCACAAAAAATGCGCATAAAGAAGTTTCCACTTGAGTAAAAATATTAATTAGTAAGTATCATTTAAAAGTTGTCATTAAAAGTGCCACACACATCAATGTGTGATACCGACTTCAATAAAAAAAAACTCAAATCACATTTGAAAATTTTCATCGTAATCAGTTAAGTGATTGATGGATGAATTTTAGATCAACATTTTAACGGCGTCTTTTCACAAAATTTTCATTTGTTTTTGACGGTTAGTTAAAAGTTAAAAAAATAATATTCTTAATACATCCGGAGTAGATAATTTTTACATTGCACTATTAAAGCGAGCTTTCTCCTAATGCTACAATAATTTAGGTAGATATCCGATATAACTTAACTTAGGTATCCGATAAAACTTTATTCCCTTGAATACCATGGCAAGAATGCCTTCCAAGTTTAAATGCCTTAACTTTTTCCGATTGTCAAAGTAACCTTGAAAATTTTGTCATTCTTAAATTTTTTATTATATTTCCATTGCGACTTTTTAAAATTTCCCACAATTTTTTTAAATAATACAATTTTAATGTACTTTACTATAAACATTATCAAAAGTAGAACTATGGATTGGTAGAGTTCACACATCTTTAAGAACATTACGAATTCCTATGGGTTGTTAACCGTTGATATACTTAATTGCGTGATGTTTTCCTTGACCACTTAGGTACAAACGCAGGAAACTCTAGAAAGTCAGTGTTTGAACTTTGGATTCTCATGAACATAGAACCACTTGATAAAAATAAATCATATAATAAAAGTTATCCAGGCGTCTTTGAAAATCAAATAAGTAACATAAGATAGTTCCTTATTATCTTAACAAGAAATATAACGAGCGTATGAATAACAATAGCCTGTTAGATATTAGCGAAGGCAGATAGAGAGCGCATGATGCGTCCCATCATACATCTCGCATCGCATCGCAAATGTTAAACGGCCAGCCATTGTTTCCCGGCGAATGTTTATTAAGACGATCTGATAGCGTATCTCGTAGGGGAACAGACTGCAGACGCCGAGTCTAACGTGTGCTTTGAATGAGCCGCTGCAGCGGAGAGCACAACGAAGCTCGCACAATAGTCTCGATCGATTAGCGCCCATCGCTTCGCAAACACGTCACATGCATGCCGATTGCCGATGCTCCCTCGATCAACGCCGCGCTCCAAACGGAAAACGTCTTTCTTTAATTCCCGCGCCCGGCTACCCTCGCGTGACCCGCGACGACTATTAAAAGAAAAACTAATTTCCATAATAAAATATCATTCCGATCCATTCCGCCCGTAATCCGAAACGTTCCACCGAATTATCTGATCGGAATCGAGTTAACGTGATCCGTTGAAATTATAAAACTATAAAGTTACATGGGGCGACGTCGCCGGCGTATGCAGGTCCGCTTTTCTTTTTGACAGACCCGCCGTAACCGCCCTAATAGTCGCGTGCTGCGACGAATTAATGACGAGCCCGGCGCGGCGCGAGTCGCGGGGCTCCGCTCATTTGCCGTGTGTCGACTTTCGGTACCGAGTTATTGCAGCCAAAACACAGTTATTAGATAGTTGTGCACTCGGTACGTCGCGAGCACGGCACATGTCGTGCGGTCCCGACTTGCACCGAAGCTCGCATTCCGCCCGAACATAAATCACCGCATGCGACATCCCCGACTTACCTAATTAAAGAATTTTACAACTTCGAACACGATTCGGTAATATCTATTAATCTTGAGCTGTACTTAATTTATGTCGTTTCTCGTCTGCAGGGCGACCGAAGGGCCAGCACAGCGCACCGCGCGGCGGCCCGCCACGATCATGGACGAACGCGGAACTAACGGAAGCTTTACAACACGTCTGGAACAAGAAAATGACCACGAGCCAAGCGTCGAGGATATTCGGGATCCCGTACAATTCATTGTTGATGTACGTGCGGGGTAAATACGGCAAGAGTTTAAAACTCGAGCAGCTCAGGAAAGATTGCATCGGAGGACCCTTAGAAGTGTTAAATCTGAATTCCGGGAACAACAACAACAACCACCCGTCGAGCAAACACCACGAGAAAGACGAGCAGCACCAGAACGCGCAGCGACCGGCGAGCTCGGAGCCGGACATATCGTCCAATCCGATGTTCAACCCGTTCCAGCAAGGATTCTACCCGGAGTTCCCGCCGGGGTTTCCGATGCCCTTGAACATGCTGCATCTGTTGCCGCCGAGCGAGAAAGCGCGGGAGCTGTACCAGTCGATGCCGATGGCTCTGGACTCTCTGTCGGGAGTCACGAAGGAGGAGGACTGCAAGAGCGATCGGTCGAAGGAGAATTCCGCGGACGAGGAGGGGGATTCGTACCGGCCGGCGCACGCGCAGCACCCGCCCGACACGCGCACGCTGCTCCATCACAACGGGCAAGACTAGAGCCATCTATTAGTTGAAACCTTTACCCCGTATCTTCGATACCGCGCCTGTCTGGCGTTTGAAAGCCTACATCCTTATTCTACGCCCGCGTCACTTCGCGAGTGTCTATCGCGCTGGGTCCGAGATCCTTAATAATTTATGGACGTTCAATCGCTCTGAGGGGTTAGTACTGGGTTTTTTTTAAGAACTTCGACTTGCATCGCAAAACGAATCGAATGCCTCCATACATTTACGGCCAGCGCCATCTATTGACAGTCGCATGTGAGTGACTGTCCATAGATGGCGTTGGCTGTAAATGTATGGAGGAATTCGATTCGTTAGTGCGATGCGAGTCGTCTCGAAATTCGTACAAAAACCTGTACTAACCTCACAAATACTTACTACGAGTAACGAAACGACGGTGAAACTGCAGTTTTGTTAGTGTACGCCCGTACGAGGTTTTTTTATTGATTGTGATTGAAATGTACTCATGTACTTAAACACGTGCAATATCTAATCGGATACGACTTAGGAGGCTAAGATTGACGGTGTATACTGGAAGAATTTCAGTTTCCCCCGGTCTCTCGCGTTTCACAGATCCGAAGCGACGTCCAAAATAAAATTAGTTGAATTTATATTTAAAAGATGTGTTAATATTGTAAATGTATATGAGCGTCTCGTGTAAGATAGGCGATAATTTATTATTCCGAAGGAGTGCAATAAGTATGAATTGAAGGCGTGTTGTGATTGTTATTCTTGTTCCAGTCTTGTATTGTTGACATTCCATTCCGACATTCCCTCTACGTGTGTTTTTTTTTAATATAATATTTCATATCACCTAGGGCTCTACGATTTTAATACTTTAGAAAGTCTATTCTCGATCGATTCTTGCCTTCACTTTCTGTGTTATCCGTGTGTAGATATTACTTATGTTATGTGCGAATTTACTTCTGCATCTCACCAAAGTTTGTAAAATATTTCGTAATAATAGTTTTATTCGATAATTATATTATTATAAACGATTTTTAAAATGTAAATAGTTATTATATAAAATATTAATGGGATATTAAATCTAGATTAATCATTAATTAAGGCGACATTACGTGTCTAAAACGGTAGTGTATTTGTAATAATTGTTGTAGAATTAGTGAAGTGAAAACAGTGAAATGACTATCGATATCGATTTATGACGCAGCCGTCATTGAAGGGTCCGCGACGCACTAGTCACACACAAAAATCCAAAAAAGAGATACTTTATTAATTAGAAATCTAAACGAACAAAAATACATCATAATCTTACAGGGAGCCGTAAAGAGGAAATAGGGGTCATGTAGACCATAAAGTGTACCACGCCGTGTACTGGTAAATACATCACGAGCTTTGAGCCGCCGCGCGCAGTTCGTGACGCGAGCCGGCTCGGCTATTCCGGTGGTCCGAGATCACATCGTGACGTCAGCAATTTTCTGATTAAAGACCACAAAAAACAAAGACCTCATTAACAATAAATAACGACAGTGCGCGCCAGGTTTAGACAAATAAAGTATCTGCACTCAATGTTCAAATAAAAAGGAGCTTTCAAGATTTTAGTGAATAATGGAAGTTAGAGTTAACCGGGTTTCAACACTACCTGGCTTTAGATAATTGTATACAATGATTTCGTATTAGAATATCACGGGAAGGTATATCACAAGTCTTCAAACTGTTCTAGTGTAAATACGATATCGACTCCGGGATCCATGGTCTACATCACTGGGCATCCACATAGTATGACATAAAGTCTGGTCCTTATTTTACCATTGTTATCAGCCTAATAACCTTCAGCTGGTTACAGGTATCATTTCTCATACTAAAAGATGATTTTAGAGAGGGATGAAGAGCTTGAATCCTCAGTTGATTCCTCAGATTTCTAAAATTAAGACCCCTTTTTAAACAGTGACTTTTCACTAAGAAGTTTGTAAAAAGGATAACGTTAATTTGGGCCACGTTAATTTTTTTTTTGTCTAAAAGTTAGGGTTTGCTCTACGCAAATATTTCCAATAGATGAGGCATTGTCATGTTTTGAAATACATGACAATGTTTAACATGATACATGGATACCACATGTAAGTACATGACAGGTAAGTATTTGAAAACATTTTGCATGGAGTTTATGAACATCTCGTCATGTTCCTCATCATCATTCATCATTCGTCATAGTGTCATTGTCAAATTCATTGTGTTAACAACGTTTGATTTTATACTCGTGGTGGCCTGTGGATGTCCAGCAATATGGACCATAATCCAGTCCTTTACTTATAGTGTTGAAAAAAATATTATATCGATGATTTATTTAAAAAAATCATTCCAAATAGATAACTTAATAGTTAGTCTTTATCTTTATATATATTACCCAGTGGTCGAATTGAACTTTTTCACCAACCGGAACGCTATACCTTCAGTGCTTCTTTTATTTTTATGGATTTTTTACGAACCAGAACGCTATCCCTTTACAGTACTCCTATTCAATTTTTTTTAATTTTATAGATTGGAAGAGCCACAACTTTGTAATAAAAATGTACGATCTCAATTATTTAAAACCCAGAGCTCGGAACGCTTTGAAAATAATTTTCACGAAACGGAACGCTGATTTCACGAACCGGAACGGTGATTTCACGAACCGGAACGCCGTTCCGGTGCGTTCCGGTCCAATTCGAGCACTGATATTACCTACTTTGTTTTGTAGTGATCTTTTTTCCTCACAAACTTAATGTTATTCGATACCGCGGTTCGGTAAAATAAATACATAATTTAATTATAAATGTTAAAAAAATCTATATACGTCGGTACATAACTACGAATCTGCATAACTTAACAGAAGACTGAAAAACTATTTTCGACTCTATTTTGTATAATACATTTACGTAACACACAGAATTCCCGCAAGCAAACAATTCACGCAGTAGTCTAAAATAACACTTTAGAAAAAACACGTCATTTTTACAATATGTCGTTACAGGGATTTTATATATTAACGAATTATATAATTGAATACAGGCTATGTATAGTTTAACATTTATTATTTTTTTTTGCTCCTAGACTTTATTTTCGCTTATCTTAACTAAATCCGAAGACAACTTACCAATCTATCATTTCATGAAAATCATATTTGCAAACAATGTAGATAAATTAATGTACTTAAGAAAATGAGCTGTTACGCTGATGTCTTGAATACTTCAATGAATCGTTTCAATTTAAAAAAATATATTAAGTACATGTGCCAAAAACAAAATTAAATCGAAATCTTAACGTATCGGCAACCTCCTGTTATTTTATTCATCATTTTTCATTATTGCGCTTTCATAATTCTTTTATCTGTCTATAATTTTTTTATCTTATTGATGACGTAGTAGCTATGTGTATTGTGACTCGTGGTTGCACATAAGTGTCGTCTATTGAATAGAGTTTACCTAATTCGTACAAATTCAAGCAGTATTAGAGTGATTTTTGTTATTAATGAGACGTTTTAATTAAGTTTTGTTATTTGTTAACGCATGCGGCGAGAGGTAGAATGACTACGAGAATATTTTAGTTAATTTCTTTCTATATTTAATAAACAATAGGAATCTCATTGTATAGATATACTAATATTTGACCTAGTATTTTACGTGACATATAGTTCTCAGTTGTATACGATGAAGTTTATCGAAATGTTGTCTGTTAGAGGAATCGTGGATGCGCGCGGCTGCTTTTTGTGTGGGAGTTTGTGTACATATATACATATATATATACTTACCAGAGTTTCATTTGTGTAAATTAATACCTAATATACAATAAGAGCATTGTGGTGTACCTACGTACTACAAACCATTTTTATCAGTGTGTACGGTACACAAACTTACGCACACATTTAATCGCGTTGCAAACGAGTAAAATCTTTTTCTAATTTCTTGAAATAAAATCTTTCTTTCTTTTTAGATAAATACATAATGAGAAAGTCTTTCTTCTATTGCCCGCTTCGATGAATTTTCGATGTTTTCTTACGCTGCTCTACCTACTTGGTTAGGTATCTACTAGGTATTTACTGAAAATTTCATAGTTTTCACCAGGAGCCAAATCTAAGGACGTTATTTAATAAGAACCTATCTAAATACATAAATATAAGGAATTACGTAAATTTTAGTTCATAAAAATGTGATTGTATTAATTTTAGTAGAAATCAAATATTTAGTTCCTTCAGTTTTGTTACGAGTATTTATAAATTGTAATTATTATAAAACATTGATTTATTAGCTTAGACTAATTATTGTTCTCACTTATAATAAAAAATAAAGAATTATAAATATTCATAAGTTGTGTAATTTGATTTGTTGTATTTTGCCTAATATAATTAATTAATTACAAATTTAAATTAAATGATATCGTTACATTAGGGTGTAAAAAAGATTATCTATTTGATCTTAATATAAAGTAAATACGAAAAAAATAAATATTTATGTTCTAGTACCATTATTATCTTGTAATTGAAATTGAAATGATGGAGCGATGTAGTAAAATTCGTTTACGGTCACCGACGTAAAGTGTAAAAATAAAAATGTGAAATACCGTTGCAATGTTTCATTTGACTTTCGCCATCCACCGCCTCTTTATAAAAGATCGCTGACCCACAATTTCTCCCATACATTCGTAATACCAAAATCATTTGTAATTCGTGCAAATTTCGATCATGTTGTGGTGTTATTCGGGTTCATATTATAGTAATATTAATCTATGCTCCTGGCTATATCTGGTTCCGAAATACTTTTGGTAAACGAAATTGTAAACGAATTTAGTTTTGCTTATTTTTATGTCAAAGAGGACATGTTTTCTGCTTATTTGTTTTGTAAAAACAACGCTATCTCACGTGGTATTAGTTCAGGAGCACAGTTTTTATTGTCCAGCTTAAGAAAAACCAGTTAATAAAGAAAGTTACAAGTTTTCATTCATAATTTTTGGTATTACGGAACTCGACCAAAGTTAGAAAATGTTGATCAAAATTGATGATTATTTCGTTTTATACAAGTTTTTCGAACTAAATATAGCCAGGAGCATAGATTATTACTATATTATTATGAATCCGAATAACACCACAACATGATCGAAATATGCACGAATTACAAATGATTTGGTATTTTGAATGAATGGAGACATCGTAGTTCACAGGACTCTTAAGGTGGATCTACGCTAAGCGAATTGAGCACGAGCGGAACCTTTCTCGGCTTCGTCGTTGTAAGTCGTTCGAGGCTTGTAAGTCGGTCCACACTAGACGAATTGTGTTCGGCTCGTGCTTGGTTCGTGCTCGATTCGCTAGTGTAAGCCCGCCTTTAGAGCCACTCGTACGTGTCCACCAAAGAAAAAATGCGTGTCTGTGGTATAAAGCCGTTATTATAAAACCGAGAACACTACGGAAAAGTTTGTAATATCAGTGGTGACAAAACTTTTTTGGTGTTGTTGGTACCTATGCAATTATACCTACAAGTTTACATAATTTGTATGAAGTTAGTGTCACTTACGTTATAGTCAATAGCGTACGTGACAGTCACTGTTCCATACAAATTATGTAACTTTATATCATAGAGATAATATTATATAGATGTAGAATCAATCCTCAATTTACATTTGACTACTGAGGCGTTACGTGAGATGTTTTTAGGGTTTCATACCCAAAGGGTAAAAACGGGACAGATTTTTTTTCACAGATGATTTATACATTTATATTTTATTACATATTCACTTATATTTTATCACATATTCACTTTAAAAATAAATAATAAAATTAAATATAAAATAAGGCTTTGAGGGGGGGCTCCCATTCAAGAAACGTTATTATTTTGTCGTTTTAATAGATACAGAAACCTTCGTGCACGAGTCCGACTCGTATTTGGCAGATTAATTTTGGTGTGTTGTCAATAGTCGAGATGTGTAGGACCCAATAAGAGTTGGTGGACGTTCATCCCGCTAAGTATTATAAACGTAAGTACTTGTATGGATGGATCTGATTCTGATCTTTGTTACTCTTTCACGCCGCAACTACTGAACCGATTTGGCTGAAATTTGAAACATAGAGAGCTGCTTTTTATCTCGGAAAAATCGATCATTTCCGTGGGATTCGCGAAAAACCCAAATTCACGCGGGTGCAGCTGCGTGCACCAGCTACTTTTTAAATAAAATTATGTCTAGCACTATTAGTAAGAGTAGTATTCAGGGAATTATGAGATACTCGGAAGTTCTAGTTCAGCAGGGTACTCGGCTAAAAATAAATCAATCATTAAATATCAATGTCAAAACATCTTAATCTTAATATATATAAATCTCGTGTCACAATGTTTGTCCTCAATGGACTCCTAAACTACTGAACCGATTTAGTTCAAACTTCGTGAATATCTGTCATTTGGTCCAACTTAAAAGATAGAATAGTTTTTATCCCACGTGGACGAAGTCGCGGGCATCAGCTAGTAATATATATAAATCTCGTGTCACAATGTTTGTCCGCGATGGACTCCTAAACTACTGAACCGATTTAGTTCAAACTTCGTGAATATCTGTCATTTGGTCCAACTTAAAAGATAGAATAGTTTTTATCCCACGTGGACGAAGTCGCGGGCATCAGCTAGTAGGTTATAAGTTTATAACCAATCACAACGCTTGAAATCACGTTTTGACATTGATGCAGTTCTTTAATGATTGATACATTTTTAGCCATCGCCCTGCATGCATCGACTTCAGAGACATTAGCTGTCTCATAGGACCAGTTATGGCTCATAGGTACCTACTTACGTACCTACCTGCTCCTTCTTTTGGAACTTTTTTGAAATAACAACTCTAAATACCTACGTAATGTCCAATAAGGACCTCATTAAAATCATGAACATGATGCTGTATTGACGGCCTCCGTGGTTGAGTGGTTAGCGTGCCGGTTTTCAAGGCGCCGCCATCTGAGGTTCCGGGTTCGATCCCCGGTCGGGGCAATGTAGAAAAATAAGTTTTCCTTTTCTACAGTGTCTCGGGTCTGGGTGTTGTGGTACCTTCGTTGTTTCAGATTTCCTTAACACAAGTGCATAAGCTACTTACTAAGGGATCGTCGCAATGTACTTATGTGATGCTGTCCACTATTTATATTTATATATTTATTTATATTTATATATTTTTTAAGCCCTAACACTGGATATTATTTATCTACATAAAACTTACAACTACTTACAATTATGGTGCTAACTTACTACCTACCTGGTTAAGTTCGCTAGTCAATAAAGTCGTTCACATAAAGCAAAATACATTCATTTTAATGCAATGAAGTACCTATTTATGTCCATTGCAGTGAATAAGTTTATAAACAGTTGGACAGGACCTTACTATTTATTTGTCACGAACTCAGATATTGGATACCTATCTACTTACCTAGGTACAGGCGTAGATGTAGCTACTATAGTCTATAGTCTATACTATAGTAGATATTATTATTAAGTATACGTATACACCATCAGGCAAGTCCAGCTTTAGGTAGACTTGTCGATGGTTAATTTAATGGGGCATAGGTTTGAGTTTTTCTATCAAAAACATCTTAGTACCTACCTCTACCTACTAGCCTGGAGTTTGGGAATTGGCTCGGAGAACTAATCCTGTGCCTGATCTATTTCCGATAGTGTCAAACTGCCGTGTATTCTACTTTAAGTATATAAAAATAAGTCGGGTTTTCCTTCCTGACGCTATAACTCCAGAACGCACGAACCGATTTCCACGGTTTTGAATTCGTTGGAAAGGTCTCGGGCTCCGTGAGGTTTATAGCAAAGAAAATTCAGGAAAAATTTCAACAGAAAAGCGGGAAAGCCATCTGGTAGCGAAACGGAGTTCGCCGGGTTTGCTAGTCAGACTATAAGAGTAAGGGAATAGAGAGTGCACATATGTATGTGTTTGCGCACCTATTAGTGCACAGTGCACACTTATCTCCCACATAACTGGTGGAATAATTATAGGGAATATAGTAAGGACCTTAAGTAGCCTCAAGCCTGTAGGTACTCCTAAAATCTGTCGTTATGCATAACAAAAAACTAAAGTGTCGCACGCTGTGGTACTTAGGTGTTTTGGGCCTGCTAGCCCGCGAAATTCAAATTTTATTTAGTTTTTCGCAAATATTAGACTAACTTCACATTACAGATTTATGACAATGCATTTTTCTGGCCTACTATGTATGCATCTACATGTTTTTAATAGAAACTTTGCTCGAAAGTTCCCACTCATCTCATATTGGTTCCCGAAAGATAATTTTTTGCAGTTACCCAGATTACGAGCTAGCGAGAACTAATATGAAGTAAATGGGTATTGTTGAGCAGAGTTTTCATTAAAAACATGTATGGCCGTTTTCGAAGCGAGCGAGAAGAGAAAACGAGCATTAGATTTAAATTTTGTGCCCGAAAAACTTATTGCCATTATACTTCGATGTATAATAATTAGCCCACTATGAGCGTAAAACTAAATAAAATTTAAATTTTCGCGCCCGGAAGGTACCCATCCCCCTTAAGTTGGAGGTCTTGAGTTGCGTTTCCGGTACGAGCAGACATTTTCGAATTTTATCTATTCTGTCTGAAGGGAACTTTACCAGCGATTTTGCGTACCTTTACGTTGCTGCGAAGCCAGTCATTCAGCATTAAGGGAATCAATAAAAAACATGAGTATAGTTATCACATAAAGGGATACGTACCCTTTTATTAAATCTTCAATTAAATACAGTTTTAATAAATACAAATGTACACTCTAACAAATCGTCGGATTTTGTATCATTTCAAATGTCACATTGAGCAAAATGCAAGCAGCTTTATTCAGGCTGCACTTGTACACTAGTCAGACCAAATTTGAGAAAAGAACAACTAAAACTAAAAGAACAGAAATAGGATAACAGATGCCCTGGAGGGCAATGAGCCCTTTGATTGTGTAAGAAAAACGTATTCATAGTTGTCGTAATCGTTTACAAATTCTACCCTCTGATTGGTTTCCTGATTTACGTCAGCCAATCGGGGGGTAGAATTTAATAAAGATTACGATAACAATGAATACGTTTTTCTTACGCAATCAGACCCCTGTGTCAAATATATTCGACAGAACCCTCACTTTTAGTAGCCGATGGTTTCCTGCAGGCCAGGGTATACCTATAAGGCGAGCCCACCGTCCACCAGGAATATGTAAGATTTTTACTCATTAAAACCCCCTGTTTTAGTGGGTAAAAATTCTACATAATACCTACCACCTAAGTACGTAAGTAAGTAGGTTAAATATCTCAGTGGATGTCACTCCCTCGTACCAAAAAAGGTATTAATTTTTAGCAGGTACAAAAGTCGTACCTAATCGGCTGGATTTAAACTCACATGCTCGTTTACCAATTGACCACGAGTAGGTACAGCAAGACCTCTTTAATCTGAACCCCTTCTAATCCGAACAATCTGTAATCCGAACGGCCCAACACTTTTTAATCACAGGTATACTTTTGCGAGACAAAACTTTTTGTCATGAAGTATACATATACCTGCCGATAAACTAAAGTACTTATTGGTTTTCTAAAAAACAATTAAATGTTTACAGGTTATTTATTATACGTTTAAAATTTCACAGTAGGTACTATTAGTTGTATTTCTTAAAATAGATATACATTAAAATTCTCTGTACCTACTTAATCCGAAGGGGGGGTAAATTTTCGGAGTTCAGATTAAAGACTAAACTCCGACCTGCTGTACCACCAACTAGGTACCTCATCTCAGAGTGATGAATATTGTTAAAGGATAACAGTTGTCACTATAGGCAGGTAGAAGTAGGTAGATAATTGAATTAAATTGAATACTGAATTAGAACAAGTCTAAAATAAGGCTCACGATTGTGCACAAGCGCATAGGTCATCGAAACACTTGCAGTAGAAACTCTTCAAATGAACTCCTCAAAAAAAAAAGACGTGGGGCACTCGGAGACTGCCCCGGTAAAGCTTATTGTATAGCATTTTAAGCTAAGTATTTTTAGTTTTTAGTTTTGCCATCTATCGATGAATAGCAGAACTTTTAATGATTTTTTGAAATATCACGCTTGTCTCATTACTTCTGCAAATCGCCTCTAGGTGGCATTGGTTGTATCGGCTGCAAAAAGTTTGTATCCCTGCATTCATGGTACCCTGGTACCAGAAGTACCTGGTACTTTAGGGGTGTTAGGTTATTTTCTTTACGGAATTTCTGGATTCGGTCTCCACGCTCAAAGCCCGCGATAGAAGCTATGCAATAGCTTAAAAATTGTTTATAACACATAAAATCAGCACATTCTAATCTCACATACCTTATCTACCAACCTACCTATATTAATTCACCTTTCACTCCATCAAACTTTTTTTAAACAATTTATATCGGCATAATTAAATAACATGTACCTACAACACTTAGCTGTTAATTCCGTAGTTTCGAATTATAGAAGGTACGTTATTCGCTCGCAATCTTTTGTTAAGGTAAAATGTAATATAGTGTTATTAAAAACTCAATAATCTACCGAAACAAGAGTACAAAACAACAGTAATGCAAGGGCTATTTAATAAAGGGTCCATAAACATCCATTGCAATGGACAATCCTGAACAAAAAATTTAATTTCTTATACAGAATAAGTTTTAGTAATTCTGTCGATTACACGAAAATGTAGAATACGTCATCACCTTGCTAACAATGTCCCTGTTACATTTTAATGTAAACAAATTTTTATACAGTAAAAATGTAAAGCCATTTAAATTGTAATCTAACTATTATTATTAAGTTTGTAGGTCATTTTATTCGTTCACGCCACAACTACCTTACTGATTTGAATCAAATTTGCGATGGAGGTAATTTCTAACTCTGGATTTACGCTGGAGTAATGCCGGTATTATCCCAATATTCTATCTATTTTCTATTTGCCCTACTAGAGATATCAATGGGACACAAGCTCCATACAAGTCATGTCAAATTTCTATATCTACGTAGTAAGGCAAACCATGAATAGATTGATTATTGGGAACCGCCATAAGTAAACTCGAAAAGTCCACGGTTCATACTATGGGATTTGTACAAACCCAAATTCGAGCATGCAGAATCGCGAGCAAAAAATGGCAAATCATAAAATGACAATATTTCCTCAGCTTAGAGTAAAAACCTCACTGATGATTGCCTGTGCCTAGTAGACGTATAGAGAGCTGAGGGCCTAGACAAAATGACATTCTATTCGCGATATCGCTATATTCAGCGATATAGAATGCCAGAAATGTATGGGATTGACGTTAGCTTACGCTATGCCACGGCGTTAGCTAATGTCAATCCCATACATTTTTGACTTTTCTATTCGCAACATTGCTAATACAATGCCACTTTGTCTACAGGCTCTGTAATGAAATTATTGGGTAATATTTAAGGTTAGCAAGACTAATAGTTATAATTAATATTCAACATAAATTAATCTTAGAGATTTTGTAATGACTAAGGCTAAAATACAATCGAGACTTATCTCAAAATGTACAAGTAAATCTCATAATTCACGTCCCAAAAAAAAGCTACCGACGCCATGGCCACCCGATTCATTACCATGACGCACAAAACAAATTGTTTTCAAGATTCATATTATAAGATATAGATGGCAATCACCTTCTAATCTCATGGTGATGAAAAACACGCATTTGTTGTGGTTGATTAGCTATTACATACTATATTATGTTGTGGTTGCCTTACTTGATTTTTTTCAACGCTTTATCTTCAATTTACTGTACTTTGTACTATGGTATGGTACAATTTAACTGAAAAGTAATATGAAGTAATTTACTTTAACAAAGGCCCGACCTAATTACTGTAATGAAGTAAATATGTACCTATCAGGAAATAATGAAATAAATTACTAGACTAATAACATATCTGTGGTGATTTTAGCTGATTCAATTTTCCAAAGGAGTAAACCTTTTGAATATTCTAAGCTTTCAATACAAAAATACGAACAGGGAAATCATAATTTTGTATCATTTTTTTAAAAACAATCACAAAACCTGATGAAACACAAGCGTTTGTGTTTTCAAATTTCCTATCTCTTTATGCTGTTATCTCACGCGTGGCGTGCAGCAAATACGCGTATGTGTAGCAAGTCGCATTTAACTAATTAAATAGTAAAAATTAGCGGCAGTGTTAGCGCCGCATCAGGCAAAGTGTTAATACATAAAAATATAGAAATGAAAAATACAGATTATCTTCGTTTACTTTTCTCGATTAATAAATAAAACAGTTATGATGTACTGCAAGTGTTTCAATTTTTTTCAAGTAAGTATAACTAGAAAATAATTTTATATACTGTGTGGGTTGTCAAATTTGATGTTCAACTGCGCACAGCTTTTCAGAAAGTCCATTTGATATTTTATTTCTCAACCGAAATTATTCAGAATAGGTTTAGAATTTTTTATACATGTAATTCCTTATAAAGTTTTTAATAAGCAGCAACAAAACAATTCGGTGATTAATTAGTATAAGAATTTTATTATATTTAGTATTAGTTATCTCATTTATAATGATTCATCGAATTTTTGAACTAAAATGGAAAATGCCACAGACGCACGAGTAGATGGCAGTTGTTTTCTTATTTCATAACATGATAACAGTAAAATATGCACGGCTAGCATGGGCCGGGGAGAATTTTCACAGCAGGGAAACGATAAAAATTTTATCTACCTCTACTGGTCTAGGATCCCGCTATACAACTACCTTTACCGAGCTGCTTATTGGATGAAAACTATTTTATGTCCTATTAAATATGTCAATAAATATATCGCAAGTGGGTTGCCTAAAAAATTTCAGTCCAGGATATGATTAATTAAGAATTAAAAAAAACCATTGTAACATGAACTCCTATTTGTTAGAGTTCCATTGACATCTTAGTTCAAATTAGATTGGATGAGCGATTCAGGTCGAAAATTGTAATTGTGCATAGTTGTGCATAAAACCTACGATTTTATTATCCGTTAACTTTCTTTTGCCAAAAAATAAAGAAAAGAAATACTTTCCTCAGCCAGGAAAGTATTTCTGGCAAAAAGCACTATTTATAACATCCAATCTAATTTGAACTACGATGTCAACTAAACTGTAACAAATAGGAGTCCATGTTACAATGGTTTTTTTTTAATTCTTAATTAATCATACCCTGGACTGAAATTTTTTAGGCAACCCACTTGCGATATATTTATTGACATATTTAATTGGATATAAAATAGTTTTCATCCAATAAGCAGCTCGGTGAAGGTCGTTGTATAGCGGGATCCTAGGCTATACCTTGTTTTAAAGACTCTTGGAGTATGGGCGCATGGGTGAAGATATCCCCGTGAATGATTTTCTGGTAGAGAAAATAATTTTATCCCCAGCCAAAGAATATAATAGGGATGGTTGAAAACCCTCGTGCCCATGCTAGGGGCAGTTGGGTTTGGCATAAAAGATACATTAAACACATATGCGTATGCAGTAAGTATGTACAAGGTAACTATTTCTTTAGTATAGATACTAATATATTTTATCAATGTGTGCATAATTTTCCATCGATATCACATCCCATTCATATTATACTTTCACATAATTCCATATTTTGTTGTAAAATCTCGCTAGGTGGCACTGATGGATATGGAGAGCCGCAGAGAAAACCATTTTACTTTGTAAGGAGACCTATCAAATTTGACTTATCACACAGTGACAGACCAATTAGTTAAATTATTATTAATGTAGCGCCAGTATTCTCGAACTTAGTTACAGCTGTTTTATGCTAGACCCTGACAGGCAAGACAGTGTCCAACTATAGGGAAGTGTTTAAAAATTGTTTCAATACACCAAACATCATCAAAAAGCGTTTACGACACGGTGTAGCATGCAACCTTAACAGTACCTAGCGGTTCTGTTTTAGATTCTCTAAATTTAGCAAAAGGGATGATCTAGTATTTACAAATAGTAAACGTTAGAAAGGGACAGTACTTTTGTAGACGCGTTAAATTTAGGGACTCTAAAAACGAATCGCTTATAAAACCGTCAAGTTATTAATATCCGTCGTCATCTCTAAATTTGAGTATAAACTTAACTAACCACTAAACAGATTTACGTCTTAATTAAAATTAAGTACTACTTGAAGAAAATAGATATTGATTCAATAAATTGCACAAAACATCTCAAATCAATAAATCAAAAGTTCACACTTTTTGACCTGCGCAGTAATACAGTAATTACATGCTACGTTCTAGTTTGCTAGAGTTCAAAATAATAAAAAAAACCGATCGTGTCTTTATAAAAGCCTAGGAACGTGATCTGTATTCATTGCATTATTTAACACCTACAGACGTGCCAACAAGTTACATTTTAAAGCTTTTATACTCAAAATACTTCCAACTCCAACTAAATCCAAAAACTTCATCCAAAGTTCACATCAATCAGATAAAGTATAACATTCATTTTTATTTTTAAATATGACGCACTCGATATACTCGTATCCATGGTTCCAACTGAAATTAATACAACAGGTAAAGGCGAAAAAGCACAAAAGAAAAAGAAAAGAAAGACAACTCTGTCCCGTGAAAACAACGTTATTTTCTGTATTTCTCATCATATTATAATTGTAACTAGTGCTCGAATTGGACCGGAACGCACCGGAACGGCGTTCCGGTTCGTGAAATCACCGTTCCGGTTCGTGAACTCAGCGTTCCGTTTCGTGAAAATTATTCTCAGAGCGTTCCAAACTGGTTTTTAAATAATTGAGATCTTCTTGTCAGGAGCACTACTAAAAATGTATCTGTACCCTCAGAATTGAATATGAGTAGCTGTACTGTGAAGGCATAGCGTTTCGGTTCGTAAAAAAGTTCAAAAAATAATAGAAGCACTGAAGGTACAGCGTTCCGGTTCGTGAAAAAGTTCGATTCGACCACTATTTGTAACACGCGAAGTTGTGCGCAATAGCTAGAAGATTAAACGCTATAATGGCTGTGGAAGTTTCTCCAATATGCAGAGGACGTGTCGGCATCCAACAAGTTGGCAAGTCTATAAGTATCTTATTCGCAAGAGATCACAAGAAGCGAAGTATTTTTCGTTTTGACACGAACACGAGCAAATAGACCGCGGTCTCGATTCGTCGTGCGCACTAATAGAATCGCGGCGAAAGCTGTGCAAACATCATCCAAAACGAGGCTCGAGAAAAAACTAACCTCTAGCACTGAACAAAAATAACAAAAAAAGCATAGCTATGTTTAAAACATACCAAAGTGCTAGGTGGAATGCTGCCTAATACGGTATTTTACTCCATAATTTTTATTGCTTTATTGTAAACTAGGTTAGATAATAAAATCCATTAAAGATAAAATTCTTATAAGACAAGGAAATTAAGAGTTACAAGCAAAAGTTACATTTGAATTTTTCTTTGTCCCTTTCTCGCAAAATGAAAATTTGTATGGAGTTACGTAGAGTTACTATGGCATGGGTGATAGTGACGTCACTATCACTCAGAGATAGCTATATAATCAGTCTAATCAGTTTTTCCTTAGTTGCTCGATTTTATTTTTTTCTAAATTGTATTTATTACTGAATATTGTTTCAAAAATGAGTTGAATAAATCAATATTTTGATTTGACTAAAATACCCTGTTGTTCGATGCTTTTGTTCGACCGATCCAAATAAGCAACTTAAGAGTCCATTAACCCACTATGTCTCCCATACAAACGTAATACCAAAATCATTTGTAATTCGTGCAATTTCGATCATGTTGTGGTGTTATTCGGGATCATATAGTAATAATCTATGCTCATATCTGGTTCCGAAATATTTTTGTTTAACGAAATTGTAAACGAATTTAGTTTTGCTTATTTTTATGTCAAAGAGAACATGTTTTCTTCTTATTTGTTTTGTAATAAAAACAACACTATCTCACGTCGCATTAGTTCAGGAGCACAGTTTTTATTGTCCAGATAAAGAAAAACACCAGTTAATAAAGAAAGTTACAAGTTTTCATTCATAATTTTTGGTATTACGGAACTCGACCAAAGTTATAAAAAATTTGATCAAAATTGATTATTATTTCGTTTTAAAGAAGTATTTCCGAACCAAATATGGCCAGGACCATAGATTACGTTAGTACGTCATATTAAAGCTTATCATTATGTCTTTACAATCGTTTAATTTTTATAATCATAAAAGTTGCGAGAGACATAATATTAGCATAACAACTTGCAACAGAATGCGCCTTAATATTTTAATAACAGTGATTTTTTTATTCAAAAATTGCAATTCAAAATGTTTACTCGCATTTTTCTAAGCTTTGTTACATGAAAAAATAATTAGTTCATAAACAATACGCATGAAATTTTATAAAAAATCATTGCTGTTTAAAATATTTAGGCGCATTTTGTTGCAAGTTGTTATGCTAATATTATGTCTCTCGCAAGTTTTCTGATTATAAAAATTAAACTATTGTAAAGACATAATGATAAGCTTTAATATAACGTACTGTTTGTCAATGGCCATGAATATTTTTTTCCAGTGCACAGCTCCATACAAATTTCGGCCATGTCCTTTAGTTAAATATTTTAAAAAATCCTAAATGTCCATTTAATAAAGGTTTTAGAATAAATAAAATCAATCAACACTAAAATAAGATATTTTTAATTTTAACTAAATAATTTAAGTAAATAATTTTATGTTTATTTAAGAAAGTAAGTTTTTAGAATTAATTTATCGATTTCAAGTGTCTATGTCTATTACATTTTATCGAAAACACAATAAATAATTACTTATTTTTCAAGTTAATTTAAGTAACTAAGCGCACGCCAGGTTAATGCCCTTACGAGCTCTTGCGAATGAAGGTAATTTTTTTGTAAGATATTAAGTTTTTTAATCGATTCAGTTGGTTAATCTAAACACTTTACTTTAAAGTTTTGCTTTTAAGTTTAAACTTTAACACATACGAGTAATATTGTTTCCTCGAGTTAATAAATTCAAATAGATCGCAATTCTTTTTATCGTCTAAACTGAGTTTTTACTAATTATTACATAATATTATCATTAATTCAGCTATGAACTAACTTATAATAATTATAAACAATAATAGTTTATGTTAGTGGCAGTGTTTAAAAGCATGTTATATTCACTGTAATTTTTAAAACCATTTATATTGTAACCATTGATATACATGGAAACTTTATTTTTAATTACTTGTTTTATTAAAACAATACGTGAAAATTTAATCCAACAACAATTTTTTGCTATTTATTTCACACATTTTGCTATTTATTTCACACATTTTGCTATTTATTTCAGGAAGTGTAGGTACCTACACTTTTTCCGATGAGTATTGTCACGATCTTTTAATTTTTCGTTTAGTTGTTGAGTTGAAAACCCTTAGGTGAAAAACAATCGCGCTTTATTAATATTAGCGAATTTTTGTTAGGGATGTGATTCAATAAATACAAGATAATGTTGAATTTCAACTAATTAAATTTTATCTTTAATATTGTACACACACATTTGAACCATATCCATCATCATAATATAGCATTATATATTTATACATAATATTATTAAAGGTTACGAGGTAATCGCTTAAAATTTTAACAAGCTAAATAGGATTTATTATAAGTTAGCAACACTTTCCACTAAAGAAACCCTCAAATTCCGTAAAACTTCATCCCGTATTAAGTAAAAGAACTGACGGAAATTTTGAAAGCGTTTATATTAAAGCTACTACCCGTTCGCAGAAACTTTTCCGATGACTACCCCTCCCACTACAGATGACCGCGTACTGCGCTCAACTGGCTCGTCGTAAGTACTGACCAGACGAGCGCGGAACACGGTAGCCTGAAGTGGGAGGGGAACTTATTGGCAAAGCGTATGTGAAAGTGTTATATATGTTTGTTACATCCTTCAGCAAGGACTTGCTTACATATTAATGTTTCAATACTCATTTGTTATGTACCCTCTTAAAATTTGCCACCAGTTCTCGATACATAATAAACAATTATATAATATATAATGAATAATGATAATGATAATAAATAAGCGGCCAGCTTGATATGATATTGGTGTTAATTTTATTGTACAAAAAACTAAATGAAGAGGGTCCAAAATATCCTGACATAATTCCGATGAATTAGGAGCGTAATTTTTCAAAGAAATTTTATTTTGACAAATTAACCCTGAGTTGCAAGAAAAAATTAAAAAGTTTAAATGGTACTTAAACTAATTCTGCCATAACTTCGTCCGTTTTCGACTTTGATTGCGATTAAATTAGTTTTAGTACCATTTAATTATTGAACTTATTTCGTGCAACTACTCTAAAATAAATTTATTTGTATATTAAAAAAATTGTATACATATTAGTATTATATGCAAAGCATATTTATTGATTTCATTTTAATTAAAAATATAAATAAACCACAAAATTATTTTCGGACAGCAAAATCGAATACCACACACAAATCTTTCAAAGGAATATCTCTACGCTTTTACACCGGAGCATTCGCAAAAGCTTTTTTTTTTGTACAACAGAATCGGCACCACTGAAAACGAAGCATTTTGCAATAACCCTAAAATTACATACTTATCAGTTTATCACAGTCCAGAGGGCAATCCGCTTAGTTGCATCGCCCATTACAATAATATGTATGTCAAGTACAAAATAATAATTGTTTTTCCATTTATTTTCCCCGCGTGCAGCAAAATATTCTGACCTACCCCTAGATTGTGTAAGAAAAATATATACATCGTAATCTAAAACAAATTTTATCTGCTGATTGGGTCGCTGATTTACGTCAGCTAATCGGGGGGCAGAATTTTCTAATGAATACGATAACGATGAATACGTTTTTCTTGCGCAATCAGACCCCAGATTAGTATATAGTATAATTTAGTTCCTATGTAATATGTAATGGGCGAAACACTTTGTTTTCATTCACATTTTGGCTGTTCAGGCAGTTATGAAAAATTGTAATACTTCTCCTAATAATGTCGAGATAAATATCACTAAACATGGTATATAAAATAATAATTACAGGGAAGATTATGGTAATTGGTAACATAGCACTTACTCGTATTAATTCGGAATGATGATCTACCGGAATACAAAATTCCTCCGTTTAAAAGGAGTATAGAACTGTCAATTTGTTTGCATCTCTTTCATACACTATGATTGTTTGTGGTGTGCGAGTGAGAAGCGAATAGAATGCCTTCTACTCGCTTCTCCCTGGTTCTGGGTCTTTTTTCAAAATGTTATTTTTATATTCTTTAAAAAATACATATATATGTATTTATAAAATGATACAATTAAAATTGTTTGTAAAATGATATAATTGTATGCTTCATCATTCTCAATAGCCATATAAGGTTCTCTCTCAAAATAAAAGGACTTTGTGGGCTGGTTCTATATCTAGCATGGTATATTGACAATTGCATGATACCATAGCAACCTAGGATACCCTATGACTAACAACTGAACGATATAGAATCAGCCCTTTCCACTATGTAGATCTTATGCAGTTGGATGAAAATCTTTTGAGTATTTGTAATTTGAAAAATAATCTCCCCTGTAACATAATTAACTAATTCTAAATTTAAATTCAAGTCACAATCCCAGCTCTTTCTCCCATAGAACAAGAACGGAATGTTTTATTCCATACAATAATTCGTAGAACACGCCAATATAATGATGGCTGACGCTTGACGCCTTCCGTCATAGTTTTGATAGCACTGTGTATTTATATGATTATGTGGGAAAGATCAATAATAATAATTACTCTGTTTTATAGTTTTGGACGGCTTTGGAAAGTTCATTCAGTTCGTACATTTATTTCGGAAATAAATTAAAAGTATAGTTTAAAAAAAGGACAAAAAAAACGGAAGCAATTTCTTTTGCAATTTCTAAACTAAAAAAATAAAAAGTATACTCTACACGATCGGTTCCAACCCCAACATTGGCTGCCTGGAGTGAAATTCAACCATAAATAGAAGTTGGTTGACGTCAATATTTGGTTCCATGGTTTGGTTATTTGAACAACCAATAAATGATCTTCCAACCACCTTGGTCGCGCTTCGCCGTCACTGACAGCTGATTAGTTGAGCGCACTATTCTATGGATCCACAGTGAACCTAGCCTGAATTGTGTGGACTGTTTAATCTATAGAATAGAGATCAGTGGTTTAGTAGCTCCCGCCCCGCGTCCCGCAGACCATGGGAGGGCCAAGTTTATAGCGGTCTAGCTATAACTACCGAGATCAAATAAAGGGGAGTTGGAGTCACTGACCTCAATAATACAAGTACGCTGGACTGTCAATGTAAAAATGAAGACACTTGATTCGTCATTTTGGCGCTGACTGTTGCGTTTATGCTGGCGTGAGCGTCCATGGAACTAAAATAAAATGACATTAAAAACTACCGTCATTTGTAAATTTCAATTATAAGTGTCAATTTTAGTACCGCGGACCTTCGATGGGGGCGCTTCAAATCGGCACAAAAAAGGAACTGTCCTTTGTATATAGAATATTTAGTCTAGCGTACTTGTATTATAGAGGTCAGTGGTTGAAGCACAACCCTGTGGTCTGTGGACGCTTGACTTGCTTCGAGTGTAGTTGCGTCTTGACCGTAAAGCGTGTATGTTGTTTTTGCTTAGTTGTGGCAATAAAGATGCCGGCGGTTCGCCGAGAAAGAGAAGTTCTAAGTGAATTCTTGGAACTGTACACAAAGCCTAACCTGTGGGACATTGGCTCGGACCTTTATAGTGATCGGAACCAAAAAAATCAAGCCTGGGAATTTCTTGCGGAGAAACTGAATCAGAGGCAGATGTCTTTTTTATATAAAAGTACATAAATAAATATTAAATGCATTATTTCGAGACGTATAGACTAGCTTTTATTCTTATACGTACAGCTCAGTTGAAACAAATGTACGATCGTGTAGTAACGATACAAGTTTGATTGACCTAATCAAGGTGACCTCTATTGGTGGTTGGAACCAAACGTGTAGAATCCCTTTAAGGAGCACAACACGGGTGTGCCCGCGAAATTGCAAATTTTTCGTGGTTTTTCGCGATTTTTAAGCTAATAAGACATAATAGGCTTATGGCCGTCAAATTGCGATAATCCCAATATCTTCTTCACGTGTTTATATAAAAATCTCTGCTCGATAGTGTCGAGTTAAAGAAATTAGTCCGAGATTTGCGAGTTACTCACATGAATCTCGATACTCGGACTAATTTCCTAGGATACACATTTTTATGCAAAGATTTTGATATAATCATGTAAAGATGATACTGCCACTCTCGCAAATTGATTGCCATAAGCCTATCATGTCTACTTAGCGTACAAATTGCAAAAAAACACGAAAATTTTGAATTTCGCGGGCAGACCCGTTGATTTCATGTTAATGAGGCTAGTCAAAGGCAATCCCTATTTTCATTGGATGATTTATAGGTAACAAAAATAAGTTTACGCTCCAGTTACATAATTCCATCAGAAAAACCTTACGAGGACAATTATACAAAAAAAAACAGAAAAACAAAGGTCACGAATAGTATTTACAAGTTGTAGTGTATTGAGTTTCAACGTCGACGGAAGGTCCTGCGCGTAGTTCACTTCTTAGCGTGCAAGTACCTCGAGATGGCGGCGTGAAGTTCGTGCGGGAGCTTAGTGCGGTCGTGCTTGCGCTCGTACGCGCGCACGCACGCCACGAGCTGCGCGTACAGGTCCAGCAGCGCCTCCAGCCCGATGCCGCGCAGCGCTTTCGCGTTCTTATATAGAATGTTATCTAACTCAGTCTTGTTTATCAGTACTTTCTCTGTGTCTGGAACATATGAAATATCCAAAAGTCAAAAACTGGTAAAAGTCAGCTCTTAGTTCCTGAACGTCTTAGTGTATCCTATCTGAAAAATGGGAAATATTTAGCATCGTATGCAGGAATAAAGTTAACCCGAAATGGCGGCCGTCAGCGCAGGTACATCGCCTTACGCCCTTCCCAAAATTTTTTATTTAATGTTTATAAGTTGTATATTTTCATGCCTGTACTACTACACACCACAACTTATGAACCGATTTGGCTGAAATTCGGAATCGAGTAAGATTCTCCTTAAAACGAAATACACACGTTAGATGCAAAGAGCAAAACCTACTATATCCTATCATCTCTATCTATCATCATATAATCATTGTGATCTCTTTCCAATTTTAATGAGTAATTTGGGTTTAACAACAAAATACGAACCTCCACTAGAAGCCTCGTGGCCTGAATTCCTTTTCTTTGGTGATTGCTTTGTGGGCGTCCTCTCCGTAGACTTGGCAGGACTGAAAATCGACAACAAGTAGTTATTTTTTTACACTCTACAAGTTAATACTTATCTTACACGTATGTGACAATGCAGCTGAAGATATAATCGTACTAAACTACTAACTTGGAAGGGGTAAGTAAACTCGCCCCTCACGGTTTCTACAAGCATCGCCTCAGTAGGGTTAGTGCAAGTTTTTGTACGAATTTCAAGTCGATTCGCATCGCACAGACGGATCGAGTTTCTCAAAACATTTACAGCCAGCGCCATCTATTGACAGTCGCATGTCAGCGACTGTCCATATATGGAAGTAGCTGTAATTATATGGAAGAATTCGATTTTGCGATGCGAGTCGACTCGAAATTCGTACAAAACCCTTTACTTACTCTTTGGAACGCTTGGTGGTGCATCTTAGCTGGTAGAATAATAACTAGCTATGGCCGAAGCTTTCCATAAAACCAGACCTAAGCCAATTAATAAATTATAAAATTCTAAAACGACTTACGATCTGCCACTCGAATCTGAGTGCGCGCCACTGTACTAGGGAAGTCATTTACTTTACCTGTCTAGAACGTGGTTGATGTGCGAATGGCCGGTCAGGTTCAACAGCGAGTCGTCGTTGGCCGGCCGGCGGAGAGGCGCGTCGTCGTCGGAGCCCGATGAGCTGCACGAGCCGTTGTGGAGCGGCGTCCACGTGATTGGCTTGTGAGTTTCGTTGGTTGTTTACCTGTCTAGAACGTGGTTGATGTGCGAATGGCCGGTCAGGTTCAACGGCGAGTCGTCGTTGGCCGGCCGGCGGAGAGGCGCGTCGTCGTCGGAGCCCGATGAGCTGCACGAGCCGTTGTGGCGCGGCGTCCACGTGATTGGCTTGTGAGTTTCGTTGGTTGTTTACCTGTCTAGAACGTGGTTGATGTGCGAATGGCCGGTCAGGTTCAACAGCGAGTCGTCGTTGGCCGGCCGGCGGAGAGGCGCGTCGTCGTCGGAGCCCGATGAGCTGCACGAGCCGTTGTGGCGCGGCGTCCACGTGATTGGCTTGTGAGTTTCGTTGGTTGTTTACCTGTCTAGAACGTGGTTGATGTGCGAATGGCCGGTCAGGTTCAACAGCGAGTCGTCGTTGGCCGGCCGGCGGAGAGGCGCGTCGTCGTCGGAGCCCGATGAGCTGCACGAGCCGTTGTGGCGCGGCGTCCACGTGATTGGCTTGTGAGTTTCGTTGGTTGTTTACCTGTCTAGAACGTGGTTGATGTGCGAATGGCCGGTCAGGTTCAACAGCGAGTCGTCGTTGGCCGGCCGGCGGAGAGGCGCGTCGTCGTCGGAGCCCGATGAGCTGCACGAGCCGTTGTGGCGCGGCGTCCACGTGATTGGCTTGTGAGTTTCGTTGGTTGTTTACCTGTCTAGAACGTGGTTGATGTGCGAATGGCCGGTCAGGTTCAACAGCGAGTCGTCGTTGGCCGGCCGGCGGAGAGGCGCGTCGTCGTCGGAGCCCGATGAGCTGCACGAGCCGTTGTGGCGCGGCGTCCACGTGATTGGCTTGTGAGTTTCGTTGGTTGTTTACCTGTCTAGAACGTGGTTGATGTACGAATGGCCGGTCAGGTTCAACAGCGAGTCGTCGTTGGCCGGCCGGCGGAGAGGCGCGTCGTCGTCGGAGCCCGATGAGCTGCACGAGCCGTTGTGGCGCGGCGTCCACGTGATTGCCTTGTGAGTTTCGTTGGTTGTTTACCTGTCTAGAACGTGGTTGATGTGCGAATGGCCGGTCAGGTTCAACAGCGAGTCGTCGTTGGCCGGCCGGCGGAGAGGCGCGTCGTCGTCGGAGCCCGATGAGCTGCACGAGCCGTTGTGGCGCGGCGTCCACGTGATTGGCTTGTGAGTTTCGTTGGTTGTTTACCTGTCTAGAACGTGGTTGATGTGCGAATGGCCGGTCAGGTTCAACAGCGAGTCGTCGTTGGCCGGCCGGCGGAGAGGCGCGTCGTCGTCGGAGCCCGATGAGCTGCACGAGCCGTTGTGGCGCGGCGTCCACGTGATTGGCTTGTGAGTTTCGTTGGTTGTTTACCTGTCTAGAACGTGGTTGATGTGCGAATGGCCGGTCAGGTTCAACAGCGAGTCGTCGTTGGCCGGCCGGCGGAGAGGCGCGTCGTCGTCGGAGCCCGATGAGCTGCACGAGCCGTTGTGGCGCGGCGTCCACGTGATTGGCTTGTGAGTTTCGTTGGTTGTTTACCTGTCTAGAACGTGGTTGATGTGCGAATGGCCGGTCAGGTTCAACAGCGAGTCGTCGTTGGCCGGCCGGCGGAGAGGCGCGTCGTCGTCGGAGCCCGATGAGCTGCACGAGCCGTTGTGGCGCGGCGTCCACGTGATTGGCTTGTGAGTTTCGTTGGTTGTTTACCTGTCTAGAACGTGGTTGATGTGCGAATGGCCGGTCAGGTTCAACAGCGAGTCGTCGTTGGCCGGCCGGCGGAGAGGCGCGTCGTCGTCGGAGCCCGATGAGCTGCACGAGCCGTTGTGGAGCGGCGTCCACGTGATTGGCTTGTGAGTTTCGTTGGTTGTTTACCTGTCTAGAACGTGGTTGATGTGCGAATGGCCGGTCAGGTTCAACAGCGAGTCGTCGTTGGCCGGCCGGCGGAGAGGCGCGTCGTCGTCGGAGCCCGATGAGCTGCACGAGCCGTTGTGGCGCGGCGTCCACGTGATTGGCTTGTGAGTTTCGTTGGTTGTTTACCTGTCTAGAACGTGGTTGATGTGCGAATGGCCGGTCAGGTTCAACAGCGAGTCGTCGTTGGCCGGCCGGCGGAGAGGCGCGTCGTCGTCGGAGCCCGATGAGCTGCACGAGCCGTTGTGGAGCGGCGTCGACGTGATTGGTTTATTCTCCTTTGACTCTTCGTCTGTTATCGGCATACTCGAGTCTTTGAAATTCTGTAAGAACGGAATATAATAAGATCATTTGCAATGAACCACTTCAAGGTGACTAAGTAAAATATGTGGTCATTTTTTGACAAGAGTATTGTTATGGAACGCGACAAATGTGAAAGTTAGCACATAACTTGGATTCGTTAGATGCGCAGAAGATGCTTTGGATGAAGATGGTAGGTCAGTCGACGGTTGTCCCTTATGCACGACGTTGCACGAAGTGTACGATGCGCAAACTTTCCCCTACCACGCCAAACCATGCCAAGTCACATGCCCGCAATTATAGTTTGGGTCGTGGCAAGGAATTACTTTAGGAGTTGTTCATTATAGTAGAAATTTAGTTTTGTTTTTTTATTTTTGGCCAGATGACCAAATGTTGTTTAAGAACCCTCTATAAGTTAGTACGATAAACTTTTCTTCTTTACCATTACCTTCTGCACAGTCTTTTGTCGTTTGACCACGAGTCCTTTGGACCAGGCGTTGATTCTTCTCCGCTTCCGCTTCGCTGAATGTGTCTCACTCTTCTCGCCGTTCTGCGGAGTTCGCACAGGCTTGCTTTCGTTCTGCTCTACTGTCGTCGAGTTGAAACTTTGCGCTGCAAACGTTTTGTTAATTAACATTGCTGTTGTTAAATACTTTGTTGATGGAAATAACACTAAATCCCGAGCTAACCAAACAATTATTTTTTTTAAACTAGCCCTTCTTTGTACTCGTATCTATCTCTTCTGTTTGAAATTCTCATAATATAATTATGTCATCTGTAAATAAGTTATCGTTAAAAAAATATTTTTAAAAGCAAGATTTTATATATTAATTTTCTCAGCAAACCCTTTCCTTTGATACATTATTGTAGGATTGCAATAACTAGTCCGCCATTTTGGGTGCTCCGCCATTTTAGGTGGTCCGCCATTTTGGATTAATTTATTGTAACTACTAACCATGTACATTCATCCAAATTCCAAACGACACAAAACTCACGCAAGTTGGAAGCGGTGTAGATGAAGTCCGGCAGGTCGTTGTCGGCGGCGCCCTCCTCGGCGCGGCGGCGCGCTATCTCCTGGCAGTCCAGCTCGAAGTCGCTGTCCATCTCCACGTCGATGAGCGCGTGCGCGTGGTCCCGCAGCGCGCACGCCTCGTGACGTATCTGCTTGTCCGACGACGTTCTATTGAACAAAATATATATTGATTGAATCACTTTAGAGAACCGACGTGGTAGAATCACGAACATCAAACATCATAAGGAACTGTATGCCGGTTAATTAACCTGTTCACCATAATGGTAAAGGTGTGCGAAGCTTGCGAATCAGCGCTTCACCAGTTTGTTGAGCTATGGCCTAGCCCGTCTTTCAGAAAAGCCCCGTGCCAAGAGTGGGACATTGAACAGGATCAAGACGACAAATATGTGTCGAACAGTAAGTTGGATCTGTGTGGTGGCGATTGGGAAATATACGTGTGAGCGTGACTGCGCGCGTGCGTGCGTGTATACCTGGGTGCGTATGTGCAAGCGTGCGTAGTGCGTAAGTACATGCGTGCGTGTCTGCATGCATATTTAAAGGCGGGTGGTGTATTAGTTTATTCGTTTTTAAATGTAACTAAAATCCGCAACATTTTCAGAAGATTTTTGTAATAAATATGCTACATGTGTGATGCATATTAACATTAAAAATATTAAGTACATACCTATTATTTCATAAACCAGACAAAAGATCTAAACTCTATTTTTATCTACTATGATTGATGATAAAACAAATACATATTAATAAAAATAATATGAAATGCACAAAAGGTTAGAGGATGTTAATGTTCTTATTAACATGTACTCGTAACTGATAATAAATTACTATTTAAATTACAATAATATTTAATAAAATATAATACTATATAGTATATACTAATACTAGTTACTTTTGTTAGCTCATACCTAGACATCCCTCTAGCCCTTTGTTAAGCACCGGAAAATATGAAAAAATCAGTAAAAGATTTAACCGTCCAGTATTTCTTAATTGACACAGGATCTTACTAAGCAAGCTGAGGTACTACGGCCCGTCAAATTTAACACTCATTGATTATGGACTCCCAGAACCCAGAAACTGAAATTTTGTACATATGTTTCCCTCATAACGTAGAGTAGGAATAAAGACAGGATCTCTCGGAATTCCGCGAACAATGCAGAGGCTAATGAAAGATAAATACCTGTCGGGGTTGTACTCGAGAGCGTTCGCGCAGATGAGGTCGACGTCATCCAGGAATTCCTTCGCGCAGTTGTACTTGTGCAGGTCCACTTTGGTCATCATCGTCTCCAGGTCCATCGGCTGCTTCACAATATCCAGATAGTCCGTCACCTACAACAATACTGTGTGTAACTTTCGTCGCACAATGAAAAACATGGTCGACATAAGCGACCCAAAAACGATTTATTGGACAGCAAACCTGACGGTTGCATATCCCTATGAATAAAATCGGCCAAGTAAGAGTTACGTACGTAGAGTGACGTACGTTACGTACGAATCTCTAGAGAATATACAACAAACGTATTTCTTTTTGCCGTTTGTATAGATAATGGAACAGAACAGGTTTTATTGAATTGAGTGTCAATGGAAATCGAAATATCTAACCGTTATTAACGATGATATATTTCCCATGTACGATTACCTCCTCCAAGTCTACAGGCTTGGTGAACTTGTAAAACCGTCGATTCGAAGCCAGCTTCCTGCAGATGTCGCGCAGGAATATCCGCAGCTCGCGCAGCTTGTAGTCTTCCTTCCTCTTCCTGCGCGCTAGCTCCGCCTCGCTCTCGCGCGGCGGGGGAGGCGGCGGTGCTGATGTCACAAACAGATGATTTGCGTACAAAATTATACTTCTGTCTCTTTAATTAGTCCAATGAAATGTTACAATTTAAACACCAAATATTGCATTTGTTAGAGGACGCAATTTTATTATTGGGACATGTTTAGGGGGTCAATAGAAGCTTAACCTCAAATTTGTGGGGTCGCCACCCTTGTCCCCCGGCCGCCCGCGCCATCTTGGAAAAAGGGGTGAAAACGCTTTTTTTGCGGTATCTCGAAAACTATGCGTCTTACAAAAAAATTGTAAAAAATGACAAATTGTAGAAAATTGTTTTGCCTACAAATATATTTTTATCCTAAATTAAAAATTTGCGACCACACAAATTTGAGGTAAAGTTTCTATTGACCCCCCAAACATGTCCCAAAAATAAAATAGCGTTCTATGCAACGCTCATGTAACATTTCAATGGACTAAATCGTTGAAGACATATTTCGTGGTTCAAAGACATAATTTGATAATTACTAAAGGGTTCATACTTCATAATATGATGCGCGAATAAGCCAAATTATCGGCAATATAATAATAATTAGGCAATTTAGCGTAGTACGTGTCTATACGATACAAATCAGACGTTATGAACGTAAAATTTTACTCACCTCTAGGTAACGGAGGGGGTGGTTCGTTATTTTCGATTATGGGCGGTTGTAAAGGCGCCTCAGTGATGATCGGCTTAAGGAAGTTGATCACTTCGGACGAGGTGGGCTCCCGCACCCTGTATATGCAGTCTTTGTACGCCGGGAACAATTCTTGAAGCTACAAATAATGTTAAAACTCATTAGTCATAAATAGATTTACTAAGTACAACAGATAAAAATAGTAAAGATAGGCCGATCCGAACATTTTACGTTAACTTTCTTCATACAAGCAAACAGTAGCGTCATCTGTCAAAATACACGCCGCCACCTCTGAGCGAACTAATGACACCCAGAAACTGGCGACATTCATTCGCGCTGTTCGCCCTGTCTTTAGTATACAAGTTTGTGTTTACTACACTATAATTTACTAAAGTGAGGCCACAATGAGCACGAACAAAACGTAAACAAACAGACCTTCACTATGAAACCCTCACGAAACCAACTAACTACGCAAAAACTATAACTGTCTCTTTCGCGCATAGGATCGTATGTAATTTTCTGTGTATGTTCGGTAGCTGGAGCTTAATGAGTAGGTCGTCTATTTCGACTTTTTTTTTAATATACCTAATGGCAAAACAACGTTTGCCGGGTTAGCTAGTTATAGGAAAAAAATAGTTACAAGATTTTGTTGTTTTTACACAACTGCCCAAAAAAAGGAGTGTTTTTAGGGTTCATGTATGTATGTATGAATATATATGTAATGAAATGAGTGACATTTCATTCATTTGAATTTGCCGCGCTTCGCGTATCAGCTGTCTGTCGCGTAGGTACCTATGATTAGTGATCTGTGTCGATGATTTAAAATGGCGAGGGACGCTGAAATTGTTTTGTGCATTTTTATCGTAATAAAAACTCATAGAAAGAATGTGATTGAGGACTCGAGATATAGTGAACTTTAAATGTCGTTTCTTTGTTATTTCAGGTGAGATAGAAGTGTAATTGTCGTAACTTGATAATAACTAGATAATTGTAAAATAAAACAAAACTTGTAATAAAACAAAACTTTGTTATTTCAGAGAAACAATTTGTGGTTTAATTTTGGAGATCCTCAATGTCTTATATATATTTCTTTATTCCACCACTACTTTTGAATAGATTTGGACATACGGGTATCGTTAGAATCCTCACATCATTCAGAGTAACATAGGCTATATTTTTTTAGGAAAAGTCGTTTTAGTACAGGGCAGTCGTGTTTTTTTAATTTTTAAATTATTTACTTGTTTACAAACCCCTTCACAATACCTATCTAGTTAATTATTTACCTGCGGCGGTAGGTCGGCGTGCGCGGGCGCCGTGGCCACGAGCACGGTGTTGTCGCCCGCCGCGCGCGTGCGCCACAGCTGCAGCAGCAGCGCCGCGCCCGCGCCGCCGCTCAGGCTGCGCCACACGTCCATTATGTCGCGCACGAACAGGATGCAGCCGCGGTCGGCGCGCCGGCACTCCGAGAACAACTGCAAACATAATCTGCTGTGATAGGCAAACGAAAGATACTTTTTCTACCATTTTGGCATACATACAAAATAGAACCAGCTGTAACAGTGTACTGTTTCTACCATTTTTGCAGACAAAGTAACACCCTACAGGTTCGGTAATCAGTATACATAATTTCAAAGGTAGTTGATAGTTGTTTAGCTCAGCTCTCGTACCGTGCAGCGCTCCAACTGCGCCAGGACCGCGGGCGCCAAGTGCGTCTCCGCACTCTCCCACGATGAGCAGCACAATGGATCTGTCGAGTGAGTCATTTCTCACCGATATTAGCGCCTGCTCCTGAGTGAACGCGAGCGCAATCCCACGATGAGCAGCACAATGGATCCGTCGAGTGAGTCATTTCTCACCGATATTAGCGCCTGCTCCTGAGTGAACGCGAGCGCACTCCCACGATGAGCAGCACAATGGATCTGTCGAGTGAGTCATTTCTCACCGATATTAGCACCTGCTCCGGAGTGAACGCGAGCGCACTCCCACGATGAGCAGCACAATGGATCTGTCGAGTGAGTCATTTCTCACCGATATTAGCGCCTGCTCCTGAGTGAACGCGAGCGCACTCCCACGATGAGCAGCACAATGGATCTGTCGAGTGAGTCATTACTCACCGATATCAGCGCCTGCTCCTGAGTGAACGCGAGCGCACTCCCACGATGAGCAGCACAATGGATCTGTCGAGTGAGTCATTTCTCACCGATATTAGCACCTGCTCCGGAGTGAACGCGAGCGCACTCCCACGATGAGCAGCACAATGGATCTGTCGAGTGAGTCATTTCTCACCGATATTAGCGCCTGCTCCTGAGTGAACGCGAGCGCACTCCCACGATGAGCAGCACAATGGATCTGTCGAGTGAGTCATTTCTCACCGATATTAGCGCCTGCTCCTGAGTGAACGCGAGCGCGGAGTGCAGCGCGGCGACGCTCAGCTCTCGCACCGTGCAGCGCTCCAACTGCGCCAGGAGCGCGGGCGCCAAGTGCGTCTCCGCACACTCTCCCACGATGAGCAGCACATTCGATGACGCCGGTGCGTCCATGTATCTGTCCATAAGAAAGAAACGTGCTTGTCACGTAAGTACTTTCATACCAAATTCATTAATCCAATATGAAATACAGCAGCGATGCCACATGGAGGGAAAGTACCTTAAATATACCTTTCGAACGGTATTATAAAACTACAGGTAGTTTTTTTCTCGTATAGTGGGTTCTAATCCATGACCCAGACAATTATTTCTAAATTTTTAAATAGTTTTTTTTTTAAATTGAAATGAAGACTGCTTTCAGTGTAATTTTCTATCTACAATATTTAAGGTACTTTCAATGTGCTCTGTATATAAAGTTCCTTGCATCCCTCAGACCGTATCTCACCTGCTACGTGCCGCCGGCGCAGGCTCCTTGATCATAGCGGCGACGGAGCGCAGCTGCGACTGCAGCAGCGGCAAGCTGTACTGCGGCAGGCGGTGCGCGGCCGCCGGGCTGCTGCGAGCGCCCGCCGCCACCAGGCCCTGCATGGCGGCTTCGAGGTCGCCTTGCATCCCTCAGACCGTATCTCACCTGCTACGTGCCGCCGGCGCAGGCTCCTTGATCATAGCGGCGACGGAGCGCAGCTGCGACTGCAGCAGCGGCAAGCTGTACTGCGGCAGGCGGTGCGCGGCCGCCGGGCTGCTGCGAGCGCCCGCCGCCACCAGGCCCTGCATGGCGGCTTCGAGGTCGCCTTCCGTTACTTCCACCTACGAAAATAAAGGCCTATTTCATATTGTCTGAGACGAATATGACATTGGCCTTTAGGGCCTTCGATATTGAACATCGAGGAGTTATAGCGCCACAAAGAAAAAAGGTCAAGTTTTCTCATGAACCATAACCCAAATATTCTAGGAAAATAAAATAGAGGAGATCGAGGAGATCAAGAGGGCGTCTTCCTGGAAGTCCGCAATGGCGATAGAGTCCGCAACGGCGGTAGGGTTATGAGAGGTAGAGAGTCGTTTCTTGGGACCTATTACATTGTTGTTCACGATTATTAGGATATTTTTATATTGACGACCTCCATGGCGCAGGGGACGCACGCTTGGATTCGAGTGGGAGGTCGCGGGTTCGATTCCCGCCACGGGCCACTTTGGAATTTTATAATTTCTAAATTGGCTCAGGTCTGGTCTGGTGGGAGGCTCTGGCCGTGGCTAGTTACCACCCTACCAGCAAAGACGTACCGCCAAGTGATTTAGCGTTCCTATACGATGCTGTGTAGAAACCGTTGGGGTGACATAACTTACCCCTTCCAAGTTAGTACGCTAACATCTTCGGCTGCATCATCACTTACCATCAGGTGAGATCGCAGTCAAGTACTAACTTGTATAACGTAAAAAAATAAAAAATAAAATATTTCGAGGTAGGTAATCTAAACTGCTTATGTAATTACTTACATTTTTAGGAGCAATAACCAGTGCATGTTCACTCTCGTAGACTTGTGGGTACACTCTTCTTAACGCTTTCAGGACTGCTTCCGAACACAACGCTTTTAAATCTGACCCTGTAAGAAAAACTTTAAATAACTTCAACTGATTTAAAATATGACTTTTGGCCGTTTGGAAATCGAACAGATTATTATAATTACAAACAAACTAAATCTTTGCATAGGTGTTTCCTCTATAACACAGATGAAGAAATTAATTTTTTTCGAAATAGCCAAGTAGCAGTGTATAAGTAAAATAAATTTCAGAACGCACATCTCTTCTGGCTGCTGTTTTTTTGTGTGGTAACGCTGTCGCGAGTTTAATGGTTTTTACCCATCTCAATTTGCCCAACGCGCCTAAAGAAGTTTTCACTTCAAGGCTAGATAACAGGGTGTGTGGTAACAGGTACAGGGCTGTGTTGGCCCAAAAGTAATCTGATTACAATTACAAATTACTGATTAATAATTATAATCAAAAGTTTTAATTACAATTAATTAATCATAATCAAAAATTTTGATTACAATTAATTAATCATTAATCGTAATCATTAATTTGATTACTTGATTACTTATTTTAAATACTTATTAAATTTATTGGAAGAGCAAAACCAACAGCTTATGCTGGGCAGAATTTAAAAAATATGGCCGCCATTTTGAACTTTTTTGTTATTGGACTGCATTACTTCAAAATCGAAATCTGACCGTAGCAACAAGTATTGAGAAAGAATATGGTGCCAAAATTTAAAAAAGTGGCCGCCATTTTGAACTTTTTTGTTATTGGACTGAATTACTTCAAAATCGAAATCTGACCGTAGCAACAAGTATTAGGAAAGAATATGATGTCAAAATTTAAAAAAATGGCCGCCATTTTTAACTTTTTTGTTATTGGACCGACTTACTTCAAAATCGAAATCTGATCGTAGCAACAAGTATTGAGAAAGAATCTGGTGTCAAAATTTAAAAAAGTGGCCGCCATTTTGAACTTTTTTGTTATTGGACCGAATTACTTCAAAATCGAAATCTGACCGTAGCAACAAGTATTGGGAAAGAATATGATGTCAGAATTTAAAAAAATGGCCGCCATTTTTAACTTTTTTGTTATTGGACCGACTTACTTCAAAATCGAAATCTGATCGTAGCAACAAGTATTGAGAAAGAATCTGGTGTCAAAATTTAAAAAAGTGGCCGCCATTTTGGACTTTTTTGTTATTGGACCGAATTACTTCAAAATCGAAATCTGACCGTAGCAACAAGTATTGAGAAAGAATATGGTGTCTAAAGGACATGGCCGAAACTTGTATGGAGCTGTGCCCTGGAAAAAAAATACTTATTCATGGCCATCGACAAACCGCACGTCATATTAAAGCTTATAATTATGTCTTTACAATCGCTTAAGTTTTATGATCTGAAAACTTGCGAGAGACATAATATCAGCATAACAACTTGCAACAAAATTACTTACGCGCATTTTGTTGCAAGTTGTTATGCTGATATTATGTCTCTCGCAAGTTTTCAGATTCAGACCTTAATTAATAAATATTAGTTATTATTTATTGACTTCTTAATTGATTCATTATTATTTTGAGCATACTACCAAGTAATTTTAAAAATCGATTTAAATAACTAAATATTATCATCATCGTCAGCCTGTTAGAGCCAACTAGTGGACATAGAGGTCTTCTCTCCCTTGACTTACGAGTATATCTTTAACTCAAAAATTTGTTTCAATTTACTTTAATGTTATGTTACTTTAGTTTTGTGATGACTGCCATTTTGATTTTTAAATTTGTCATAGTATATGGTACTCTATTATTCAAGCCTCCTTCATTTGACGCCTATGTTAGAGTCGTTGTGAAGAAAAGGACGCGTGAGTGTCGTGGAATACTTGGATGAAACAAAGTTAATTTCATAATGACAACAAACGGACACCCGCAGCTCCGATTACGTGAACCACTGTTTGACTAACTTACGCGTTGAATTTTCATTATTTATGACTAAGCCGGCCTTTTCAAACTTTAATTTTGACACCAGATTCTTACTCAATGCTTGCTGCCATGGTCAGATTTCGATTTTCAAATAATTCGGTCCAATAACAAAAAAGTTCAAAATGGCGGCCACTGTTTTTAAATTCTGACACCAGATTCTTCCTCAATGCTTGCTGCCATGGTCAGATTTCGATTTTGAAGTAAGTCGGTCCAATAACAAAAAAGTCCAAAATGGCGGCCACTGTTTTAAATTTTGACACCAGATTCTTTCTCAATACTTGTTGCTACGATCAGATTTCGATTTTGAAGTAAGTCGGTCCAATAACAAAAAAGTTAAAAATGGCGGCCACTTTTTTAAATTCTGACACCATATTCTTTCTCAATACTTGTTGCTACGGTCAGATTTCGATTTTGAAGTAATTCGGTCCAATAACAAAAAAGTTCAAAATGGCGGCCACTTTTTTAAATTTTGACACCAGATTCTTTCTCAATACTTGTTGCTACTATCAGATTTCGATTTTGAAGTAAGTCGGTCCAATAACACAAAAGTTAAAAATGGCGGCCACTTTTTTAAATTTTGACATCATATTCTTTCCCAATACCAATGAATTACCACATGTATGCGGACGACATTCAATTATATATATCTTTTAATCCAGATAATCACAGCGAAGCAGTCTATAAATTGAATGAAGATCTTGATAGTATAGCCAACTGGGCGAGAGATAACCAATTAGTGCTTAACCCAGGCAAATCTAAATATATGTTACTTGGTTATCCTCGCGCACTGGCTAAAGTATCCCAGGACGATCATCCAGTGCGCATAAAGAATGAGGTATTGCAATGCACTAAGGAGGCTAGAAATTTAGGAGTACTTGTGGATAGTGAATTGCGTTTTGAAAACCATATTTTAGAAACCGCGCGAAGCTGTTTTTATCGATTAAAAATCTTATATAGAATACGAAAGTATTTAAGTGTAGATGTGCGTGTCAAGGTGTGTGAGACTTTGATACTTTCTAAGCTAACTTATGCTGATGCCCTATATGGTCCGCGGTTACTTGTCCGTACACAGCGACTGGTACAGCGCATTCAGAATGCATGTGCACGCTTTTGTTTTTACATTCCACCCAGGACACATGTTACTCCGTATATTAACGAAGCCAATTTGCTGAATATGAAAGTTAGACGAAACTTACATCTGGCGTCATTACTTTTCGGAGTATTAAAGTCTCAGCAACCTGCCTATCTCTACGAAAAATTGTCATGGTGCAAAGTTATTGATACTAGGTCGAATCGAGTATGGACTCTCCAGATGCCGCGTCACTTTAGAGCTGCTTTTCGCGGCAGTTTTAAGTTCGCGGCCAGTAAATGTTGGAACGATTTACCCCCGCCGCTGCGTGACATTAGGAAATCCAAAATCACTTTTAAGAAAAATCTCAAAAAGTATCTGTTATTAAAACAAATAAATACCGCATAGTCGATTATTATTTCAAGGACTTTACAGGGCTGGTTTTAACTAATATACTATATGTATGTGTTTATGATGTAAGTATATAATGTTTTACTATTTAATATAAAATTAAAATACCTATTAATATTATTATATGTATATATTACATATATATATATATATATATAATTTATTAGTAGTTTAATATGATAATAATTGTTCAATTCTGTTTGTGTTGTTTCTTTTTTTGCTATGTTATGTGCTTTCTGTGTAATCTTCATGTCGCCGTCCACGTCTCAGGTGGGCCTCACGGAAGACCAGCGCTTTGCCATAAAAAGCAAGGCTTATGCTGAGTGGAGGCCCATTTGGGAGTGCACATTGTACTTCCTGTTATTTATTTTTTCTCTCTTGTTAATATGTACCTAATGTGCATTACCAATAAACTTTTTCATTTCATTTCATTTCATTTCATTTCATTTCATTTCATTTCATTTCATTTCCAATACTTGTTGCTACGGTCAGATTTCGATTTTGAAGTAATTCAGTCCAATAACAAAAAAGTTCAAAATGGCGGCCACTTTTTTAAATTTTGGCACCATATTCTTTCTCAATACTTGTTGCTGCGGTCAGATTTCGATTTTAAAGTAATTCGGTCCAATAACAAAAAAGTTCAAAATGGCGGCCACTTTTTTAAATTTTGACACCAGATTCTTTCTCAATACTTGTTGCTACGATCAGATTTCGATTTTGAAGTAAGTCGGTCCAATAACAAAAAAGTTAAAAATGGCGGCCATTTTTTTAAATTTTGACATCATATTCTTTCCCAATACTTGTTGCTACGGTCAGATTTCGATTTTAAAGTAATTCAGTCCAATAACAAAAAAGTTCAAAATGGCGGCCACTTTTTTAAATTTTGGCACCATATTCTTTCTCAATACTTGTTGCTACGATCAGATTTCGATTTTGAAGTAAGTCGGTCCAATAACAAAAAAGTTAAAAATGGCGGCCATTTTTTTAAATTTTGACATCATATTCTTTCCCAATACTTGTTGCTACGGTCAGATTTCGATTTTGAAGTAATTCGGTCCAATAACAAAAAAGTTCAAAATGGCGGCCACTTTTTTAAATTTTGACACCAGATTCTTTCTCAATACTTGTTGCTACTATCAGATTTCGATTTTGAAGTAAGTCGGTCCAATAACACAAAAGTTAAAAATGGCGGCCACTTTTTTAAATTTTGACATCATATTCTTTCCCAATACTTGTTGCTACGGTCAGATTTCGATTTTGAAGTAATTCAGTCCAATAACAAACAAGTTCAAAATGGCGGCCACTTTTTTAAATTTTGGCACCATATTCTTTCTCAATACTTGTTGCTACGGTCAGATTTCGATTTTGAAGTAATTCAGTCCAATAACAAAAAAGTTCAAAATGGCGGCCACTTTTTTAAATTCTGACCATAAATTCGTTCTCTATGCTTGCTCCGATACTCAAATATCGATTTTTAGAACAATCGGCCCAGTAACCAAAAAGTTCGTAATTTTTGTATGGAAAAATCCCTTAAATGTTTTTTACCCCTTAAAATTAGAATTTCTGGAATCCCCGTCTTAGTACGAATTCATGACCTAATAGGCACCAAATTCCAGATCTCTACAACTTTTAGTTTTCCGGGAATTCCTGGAACAACGAAAAAAATTCACTTTTGTATGGGAAAAACCCTTTAATGTACGATGTTTACTCCTTAAAATTTGAATTTCTGGAATCCCCGTCTTAGTACAAATTCATGACCTAATATCTACCTAGACACCAAATTTCAGATCTCTAGGACATTTAGTTTTTCGGGAATTCCTGGAACAACGAAAAAAATTCACTTTTGTATGGGAAAATCCTTTTAATGTACTATATATAGGTAATCAAGTTAATCAATTACTGATTAACGATTAACGATTACTTTTAGTAATCATGATTACAATTACTTTTGTAATCATAATTATTGTAATCATGATTAATTTAATCTGATTACAAGTAATCAGATTAATTAATTGATTACAAAAGTAATTGATTACTGCCAACACTGGTACAGGGTATGCTGTCATTTAATGGTTTTTCACTCATCTCAATTTGCCCAACGCGCCTAAAGAAGTTATTACTTCAAGGTTAGATAACAGGGTGTGTGGTAACAGGTACAGGGTATGCTGTCATTTAATGGTTAGTTGCAAGTCCAGCCGGTTAGTTGCACCGATCACTATCGCCTCCAGCTAATATTCATAGTACAATAATAGCAGCTCGTACCTCCATATCCATTAGTGATGTCGGCAATACGATTGAGCGTGTCGTCGCTCAGCCGCGGCTGCCAGTGCCGCGTGTAGATGTCGAGGATGTCGCGGCGCGCGGCCGCGTGCGGCGGCGGGAAGTGCAGCTCGCGGTCGAAGCGGCCGGCGCGCCGCAGCGCCGGGTCCACCGCGTCCAGCCGGTTAGTTGCACCGATCACTATCGCCTCCAGCTAATATTCATAGTACAATAATAGCAGCTCGTACCTCCATATCCATTAGTGATGTCGGCAATACGATTGAGCGTGTCGTCGCTCAGCCGCGGCTGCCAGTGCCGCGTGTAGATGTCGAGGATGTCGCGGCGCGCGGCCGCGTGCGGCGGCGGGAAGTGCAGCTCGCGGTCGAAGCGGCCGGCGCGCCGCAGCGCCGGGTCCACCGCGTCCAGCCGGTTAGTTGCACCGATCACTATCGCCTCCAGCTAATATTCATAGTACAATAATAGCAGCTCGTACCTCCATATCCATTAGTGATGTCGGCAATACGATTGAGCGTGTCGTCGCTCAGCCGCGGCTGCCAGTGCCGCGTGTAGATGTCGAGGATGTCGCGGCGCGCGGCCGCGTGCGGCGGCGGGAAGTGCAGCTCGCGGTCGAAGCGGCCGGCGCGCCGCAGCGCCGGGTCCACCGCGTCCAGCCGGTTAGTTGCACCGATCACTATCGCCTCCAGCTAATATTCATAGTACAATAATAGCAGCTCGTACCTCCATATCCATTAGTGATGTCGGCAATACGATTGAGCGTGTCGTCGCTCAGCCGCGGCTGCCAGTGCCGCGTGTAGATGTCGAGGATGTCGCGGCGCGCGGCCGCGTGCGGCGGCGGGAAGTGCAGCTCGCGGTCGAAGCGGCCGGCGCGCCGCAGCGCCGGGTCCACCGCGTCCAGCCGGTTAGTTGCACCGATCACTATCGCCTCCAGCTAATATTCATAGTACAATAATAGCAGCTCGTACCTCCATATCCATTAGTGATGTCGGCAATACGATTGAGCGTGTCGTCGCTCAGCCGCGGCTGCCAGTGCCGCGTGTAGATGTCGAGGATGTCGCGGCGCGCGGCCGCGTGCGGCGGCGGGAAGTGCAGCTCGCGGTCGAAGCGGCCGGCGCGCCGCAGCGCCGGGTCCACCGCGTCCAGCCGGTTAGTTGCACCGATCACTATCACTTCCCCTCTGAAAACAGTAGTACGTATATCGATATACGTAGATCAATCCCAAAAAACGCGCCCCACTCTTATCTCTTTTACTGACCCACTTCTCACAATCAGATGGATTTTGTGGTAACTTACCTATTTACCGGTGCGGTCACGGTATACAATTATAGTTCCTAACGGTACGGAAAGTTCACGATGATTTAAAGAAATAACGACCCTAAAGAGCATACACAAAAAAGTGCAATTCAGTTCACAAAAGCGCCTGGCACGCCTCCGCTATGCACCTAAAGCTGTGCTCTCTTTCTATCACGTAACTTTATCTCTTTCGACGTACTAAGGCTGCCTCGTAATCGGGCGCATGCGTGAAATAGACCATACCAGAACTAAGGCGTACAACCTAGCTGGCGCGCGGCAGCCATCTGAAATTGGTCCGTCGTGATGGCTACTTGTAGCTTTGTCAATCACGAAATCAGGAGCGTAGCCGGTACGGTGTTGGCAATTTTTTTTTAAATAAATATAAATATGTATATAAATAGTGGACAACATCACATACATTGCTCCGATCCCTCAGTAAGTAGCTTATGCACTTGTGTTAAGGTAATCAGAAACAACGAAGTTACCACAACACCCAGACCCGAGACAATGTAGAAAACTTACTTTTTCTACATTCCCCGACCGGGAATCGAACCCGGAACTCAGAGATGGCGGCGTCTTGAAAACCGGCACACTAACCACTCAACCACGGAGGTCGTCAGAATTCAAACTAAACGTACGAGTACTATGTATGTACTAACCTGTCACACACTCCGTCCATTTCAGCCAACAGCGTGCCGACGACGCTAGTGTGCACCTGCTCCTGGCGCACGCTGCGCACCGGCGCGAGCGCGTCTATCTCGTCGAAGAATATTATTGACGGCTTCATTTTATTCGCCTAAAACACTCGCTGATTTAAAATATGATCATTTAATCACTAATTTTATGTTAATCTTATATAAATAAAATAAAATAAATTTATTTGCGTTAAGTAAACTGGAGTCTGAATGCGTAAGAAAAGCGTATTCATCGGTACCGTAATGGTTGGCGAATTTTGCTGACATAAATTAGAGAACCAATCGGCGCGGCGGGCAGAATTTGACGATTACGATAACGATGAATACGTTTTTCTTACACAATCTAGGGGCTGTCTTTGTACAATAGATAGGTTTGAAGTGCATACATCACATACTCGTAGTTGTTGATAAATAATTGACGAATAATTCTTATTATTGTGCTGTTTAGCACAAAATCTAGCAAAATTCAACATCTCTTGATGATACTCCAATTGACATAAATACTTAGTGAAAAAGTTGTTTGGAGATTTGTGTGATATTACAAGATGTCATACAAATTCATCTAATATTACAGCAAAATAATTTTATAGTTTATCGTCAAGCACTTTCCCTTACTTCTAGCACTTCTTCTAACAACAAATACAAAAACCTAACTAAAGCATAACTAAGATATGAATTAAATAGAAAGATAGAACACTTTATTGCACACCACAGAATAAAAATATAAAAAAGAAATAAAACACAAACGAACTTAGGAGTACAATTTGGCTTAGGAGTAAAAATACTGCACTAACCTGTTGAAAAAGCAATTTCAAATGCCTCTCACTTTCGCCGACCCATTTCTTCAAGCAATCTGCGCCTTTCCTCATGAAAAAGGCCACTTTCCTCCCCCCGACCAGACTGCATTCATTAGCCAGAGCTCTCGCCAACAGAGTTTTCCCCGTACCCGGTGGGCCATGGAAGAGAACGCCTTTGGCCGGCCGGGTTTTGAACTTGTCGAAGAGTTCTGGGTACATGAGCGGGAACAGTACCATTTCGCGGAGACATTTTATGTGCTCTTCTAGACCTCCCACCTGTATAAAATGAAACTTTACTATAAACTCTATTTTAATAAGAACTAGCAAACCCGGCGAACTCCGTTTCGCCACCAGATGGCTTCCTATTATGTAAAAATTTTTAATTTTAATTTTTTTTTAATTTTTCCTGAATTTTCTTTGCTATAAACCTCACGGAGCCCGAGACCTTTCCAACGAATGCAAAACCGTGGAAATCGGTTCGTGCGTTCTGGAGTTATAGCGTCAGGAAGGAAAACCCGACTTATTTTTATATAGTAGATAATAGAAACGTATAAATGGACGAAATAACTTACCATTGAAGACTATAATATAATTAACTCTATCCGGTTTCCACCAAAGCGAAACGGAGTGGAGCAGTGTTTGAAGTAACCAATCAGATTTCGTCATTTCAACAGCTATTCTCCCCTTTGTTTCGGAGATGTCATTTAGTAGATTAAGGAGCACACCACAGATGTGCCCGCGAAATTCAATTTTTTTTGTAGTTTTCGCGATTTTTAAGCTGATAAGACGTAATAGGCTTATGGCAGTCAAATTGCGATAATCCCAAGATCATCTTCACGTATTTATATAAAAATCTCTGCTTGAAAGTGTCGAGTTAAAGAAATTAATACAAGATTTGCAAGTTGCTTACTTAAAACTCTTTACTCGGACTAATTTCCTAGGATAGACATTTTTATGCAAAAATTTTCTTTACTGCCATTCTCGCAAAATAATTTTAACATTTCTGATTAGACAGATCTATATTGAACTGTGATGTCACTGTTCAGTAATGCCAAGAGAATATCTAGTAGATTCAAAACTTTAAATAACTGTAACTTTGTTTGTACAAATAAAAAATAAAGTTCAAAATCAATGAACTTTATTTTTTGGTTTCGTCATTATTTTTATATGCTAGTTTATAAAGTGTTATAACATTTGAGTTAACTCCCCAATTTTAAAGATTCAAAGATTCAAAGATTCAAATCATTTATTTCATATAGGCCACTACTTGTTAGCACTTATGAAAGGTGAAGTAGGTACATATACTTATTAATAGTGATAACTATTTAACGACTTAAAAACTAAGTTTACTAAAGGTGAGAACACGTAAAGGTGTAAACAATTTCATATTGTAATATAGCGACTTACGGATGAAAACCTCACGCTCCCATCAACTTCTATGGGTTGTATGTCGCGCAAAGCTTTCTCAGTTTTCTTGTCTTCGTTCATGGATTTCGACTTTTGTCTGTAAAAAAAATATGGATAAACTTCGTGCTATGCTTTTGCAATTGTTTCTTATGGAAAACAATATTATTATCCGGCTACTTTTAGTTTTGTACGTTCGTGAGCTCTCAAATTATGTAATAGCACTATCTCGGATCTTTAAATATTTGAAACAAATACTAGGCTAAAGAGTTTAATGACCACGCCTCGTATTCGTTTTTTTAGAGTTCCATACCAAAATGGAACCTTTATGGTGAGACTTTCTCACAAACTGGGATTGGGCAAATCGTAAAAAAAATACCGTTCCCCTACTCTTATCTCCGAATTTTATCGATCGAAAAATCAGAATTATGATCAATACAATTGATCAAAATACCGTAAATTTTACACTTTACACAAATACTTTACAGGAAAAATAAAATCAACTTAAACTAATACTTTTTTGATTTAACGATTAACCTCTAAAAACAAAGGTTTGCGGTCCGCCAACTAAATGTAAATTATACTCGTAAATTCAATGAACAAAAGTGATTCTTTTCACGTTTTACTTTTTTTTATAGTATGGAACCCTCGGCTGACTCGCATTTGAGCGGTTTTGTAAAATATAGTGTAGCTATTCTAACCTGCCCTTAGTTTTGTTTTTCATAGACACATTGAGATCTTCTTCTGTGTCTGAGCTGGTTGAGCTGCTGCTACTGCTGCTACTAGAAGGGGATTGAGCTGTAAAATAATGTTATTATTATACAACAGTATAATATTAAAGTATCACATTATAACATACTTCACAATAGAAAACCCTCCTGCGGGGTGACAGACGGCCGAGGGACGCGGTAACGCATACATGCAGAGAAGTGTCCCCTTCCCCGCTACACCGCCCGCTAACCGCTGACATCTAAGTTCCTTGCCTCCCCCACAGTATGTCACCCCACAGGAGGGTCGCGCACTAAGTTACCAAACTATAAGCAATCCAAACTTATAAATGCGTAAGTAACTCTGTCTATCTGTTTCCTACTATTACGCTTTTACTGCTTAACCATTGAATCAATTTCGGTGAACTTAAGTACAGAGATAACTAGACTAGAAAGGAAAATGACTGGAAAATGGAATGGAAATTGGGAAGTAGGTGATGAAAGTTTGTATGGAAGTTGGTCATCATCGACAACCAAACCATGAGATTGTATTTAAGCATAACTATTTGTTTGAGCGTTTTTGAAAACTTGACTACATACCATATTAATTTGCAATAATTTAGTGAAAAATATATTTAATAAAGAATAAATAAAAGAATAGTATAAAATATAACTAATAATTATTATTATATTTTAGTAGTCATAACAATGCCAATTTTGATTTGACACGTCAAAAATAACGTTTGTCGTGTCATTGAAGCAATTGGAATTGGGATCATGAATTGGAATCAAAGAGCTAAGAGTAGATCAATGATTGGAATTGAGAGGAAATTGACCTCAGATCAAGAATTGACATAGAATTGACCATGAATTTATGCAGATGTTTGGCAGTCTATGTGTCACAGAGCGAAAATAGTAAGATGATCCACTGATCTCTATTCAATGGATCGCTGACTGTCAACGTAGACATAAAAACATTTGTTTTTCACCATTTTGGCGCTGATTCTTGCGTAATTTGGCGTGAGCCTCCATGGAACTAAAATAAAATGACGTTCACTAGCAACAAATGTCAACTTAGTACCGTAAACGTTTGAGGGTGGCGCTTCAAATCGGCACAAAAAAGGAACTGTCCGATATATAAGATGCATTCTATGATTACTCCATAGAATAGAGATAGTGAGATGATCCTCTTTATTAAAGGCTACGATTGAATTTAAGATGATTGATATATAGACTACTAGCGGACGCCCGCGGCTTCGCTCACGTTGAACCTTTGCTTTACAACCTCAGGCGTTTAATTTCCAAAATTCCTATCGTAACTGCTATTTATTTTAATTTTTACGACAAATTCTTTCTTTGTTCTTGCTGCTATAGTCACTTATCGATTTTGAAAATATGAGGTCGTACAAAAAGTTTAATATAGTTCAATTAGGGTTCCGTACCTAAAGGGTAAAACGCGGAAACCCTATTACTAAGACTACGCTGTCTGCCCGTACGTCCGTCCGTCCGTGCTTGCTTGCTACTATGGTCCGATATCGGTTTTGAAAGCATTCGGCCCATTAACAAAAAAGTAAAAAATTGCAACCACTTTTTTCTTCCTTTCTTTAAATTCTTTCTCTATGGTTGCTGTCATAGTAAGATATCGATTTTCAAAGCAATCGGCCCAGTAAAAAAAAAGTTCAAAATGGCGACAACTTTTTTAAAATTTTGACCACTAATTCCTTCTCCATGCTTGTTGCGATACTCAAATATCGATTTTCAGAGCAATCGGGTCAAAAACAAAAAAGTTCAAAATGGCGGCCACTTTCTTTAATTCTGACCATAAATTCGTTCTCTATGCTCGCTGCGATACTCAAATATCGATTTTCAGAGCAATCGGCCCAGTAACAAAAAAGATCAAAACGGTGGCCACTTTTTAAAATTTTGACCACAAATTCCTTCTCCATGCTTGTTGCGATACTTAAATATCGATTTTCAGAGAAATCGGCCCAGTAACAAAAAAGTTCAAAATGGCGGCTCCTTTTTTTAATTCTGACCATAAATTCGTTCTCTATGCTCGCTGCGATATTCAAATATCGATTTTCAGAGCAATCGGCCCAGTAAAAAAAAAGGTTCAAAATGGCGGCCACTTTTTTAAAATTTTGACCACAAATTCCTTCTCCATGCTCGCTGCGATACTCAAATATCGATTGTCAGAGCAATCGGCCCAGTAAAAAAAAAGTTCAAAATGGCGGCCACTTTTTTTAAATTTTGACCACAAATTCCATCTCCATGCTTGTTGCGATACTCAAATATCGATTTTCAGAGCAATCGGCTCAGTAACAAAAAAGTTCAAAATGGCGGCCACTTTTTTTAATTCTGACCACAAATTCCTTCTCCATGCTTGTTGCGATACTCAAATATCGATTTTCAGAGCAATCAGCCTAGTAACAAAAAAGTTCGTATTTTTTGTATGGGAAAATCCCTTAAAAGTAAGATTTTTACCCCTTAAAATTTGAATTTCTGGAATCCCCGTCTTAGTACGAATTCATGACCTAATATCAACCTAGGTACCAACTTTCAGATCTCTACGACTTTTAGTTCTTCGGGAATTCCTGGAACAACGAACAAAAAATCACTTTTGTATGGGAAAATCCCTTAAATGTACGATTTTTACCTCTTAAAATTTGAATTTCTAGAATCCCCGTCTTAGTACGAATTCATGACCTAATATCAACCTAGGTACCAAATTTCAGATCTCTACGACTTATAGTTCTTCGGGGATTCCTGGAACAACGAAAAAAATTCACTTTTGTATGGGAAAATCTTTTTAATGTACGATTTTTACCCCTTAACATTTGAATTTCTGGAATCCCCGTCTTAGTACGAATTCATGACCTAATATCTACCTAGGCACTAAATTTCAGATCTCTAGGACTTTTAGTTTTTCGGGAATTCCTGGAACAACGAAAAAAATTCACTTTTGTATGGGAAAATCCTTTTAATGTACGATTTTTACCCCTTAACATTTGAATTTCTGGAATCCCCGTCTTAGTACGAATTCATGACCTAATATCTACCTAGGCACCAAATTTCAGATCTCTACGACCTATAGTTTAGGCGGAATCCGTGGAACAACCAAAATGCCTCATTCTTTTATATATATAGATTTATCTTCACGCTATGACCAATAAGGGCGGAACATCAATGACGACGGTTTTGTTTTCCTTTAAAACTTCATAAAAAAAATCCACGACACCTCATGTATATTTTTTAAGGTTAACTCATTATAACGGGATATATAAAAACGGAATTTCGTGGGCAACAGCTGGTACAACAATAATGATAATATAAGAATTTTTCAACACAAAACTTACATCTTATAGTTTTCCTACGTAATAACTTCGGTTTTCTTTCTCTCAAGCTATACGGCTTCTTTCTTATGGTGAATGTCTTGGCTGAAAACGATATATATTAGGTATAAACAATATATAGATAGAACAAATGATTCACGACGATGACGCAGAAGTTCAGATTACTGCCATTACTTGCTGAATGTACTTTTTGCTTGCATTGTCAAGCATTTAGGAAGCTCATGTCTAGCTAATCTGGCTGATCTGTCTGTGCTACCCATTCGCAGAAGCTTTGGAAGTCATCCGCAAAGTTTCTGCGAACAGGTTATAGGGTTCCGGCTATTAGGTTTGGCGACCTGGCCCCTAGGTATAGGGGTTATTTCATTGATTAAACTTATAAAGGATCAGCACTTAGCGACGTCACGCATGTATTTTTAGGCTCCGCCCTGAAGCTTCATTTTTAATTTGTGAAAACTGTAAAATGGCGCTAATGTAAGCGATCGACAGCGGTATGTGCTGTCAGCGGTACCGAAATAAAGTCCTTTTCATGAAAGAAGTCCCGCAGACGCGACGCTGTAATCACATTATTAAATGTTGCCCTCTCACTCGCACTCATAATTCGTAAACAGCTGTCAATTTTAGTTCATGTTTTTGCCGCGGGACTTCTTTCATGAAAAGGACTCTACATATATACGACGCGCGACGCCATATTTGAGACATTTTTGGCTTCAACTTACTTCAACTTATTTCCCGTCCTCTTAGCGTAGCGTATTTTGTCATTGGATTTTACACTCACCTCTGGGTCTGCCCCTGGGCCTGGTCTCCAGCTGCACGAACCTGGCGGGCTTGGCGGTGCAAGTGCGCGTGGAGCGGCGCGGGCGCAGGCCCAGCTCGCTGCCCGACTCCGACGATGATGATGATGACGCTGATGATGGATATTACATTGTTTTTTTTTTATAGATAACTTGCGCTTGACGACATGACTAATGGAAAGAAATGATCAGCATAGCATATATAATTTTATACTTTTAGTTTCTTTAACTTTTTCCCACTTCACTTGTTTTATTTTTATCTTTAATTCGTGGCGTCACCTGCTCCAACTGAAAATCAGCGCTGTGTGCTCTCATGCTTACATGGGGAACGCAGCACGTTGCTGAGTTGGAGCCCATTTCTGGGTTGTGCCACACATAACAGGCGGTGTCTGGTGCTTCCGTTACTTGGGCAACAGTCTAGTATTTGTTGCCCGGGTGGTGGAAGCTTCAGACATCGTTTTAGTGCATAAGTGTGTACACTGTTTTATGTGTGGCATAATATTATGAAAAAAGGCGTGTGGCACTCGGAGACTGCCGCGGTAAAGCTATTGCATAGAATTAATTTAAAGTTATTTTTAGTTTTGCCATCAATAGAAAAGTAGAACTTTTGGTACCAGGCTAGCGTTTTTAGATGGCAAACTAAAAACTAATAAAAATGGGAAATGCTTTCCAAAAAACCAACTTCAAATGCCACTACAAAGAGTGAAATAATTTTTATTTAAATTTTAGGTACCTACACCAATTCGAAGTCGGGCAATGTTTCATACAATCCCTAATAGTCCTTCTTACTTAGTTGATGTGCGAAGAAATGACAAAGTCATAGACAATCGCCCGACTTCGAATTGGTGTAGGTACCTAAAATTTAAATAAAAATTATTTCACTCTTTGTAGTGGCATTTGAAGTTGGTTTTTTGGAAAGCATTTCCCATTTTTATTTTATACTTTTTAGTGGAAAACAATAAAATGCACAATGCGTTGTAAAATATCCAAATTGCTTGAGGTGTGTTCATAAAATCTGAAGAGATACCTCAAATTCACCAAGATCCCATCATCAGACCCTGACTTGATGACTTTAGTCATCAAATCAGTATCTGCTAGCAAATGCACCAGTAACTATAAAAAATACCCAACTCGCTTCAAGTATACTAGCAAAATTTGAAGAGTTCCCTCGATTTCACCAAGATCCCATCATCAGACCCTGACTTGATGACTTTAGTCATCAAATCCGTATCTGCTAGCATATGCACCAGTAACTATAAAAAATACCCAACTCGCTTTAAGTATACTAGCAAAATTTGAAGAGTTCTCTCGATTTCACCAAGATCCCATGATCAGATCCTGACCTGATGACCATAGAACAACTTGGAAAATATTACTCTTTCTAATAATACTCAAATAGTTTCATGTGTCCATATAAAATTTGAAGAGTTCCCTCGATTTCTCCAGGATCCCATCATCAGATCCTGACCTGATTAAAATGGGACCATCTGGAAGCAAAACCCTCTAACACAAAAAAAGAATTTTTCAAATCGGTCCACGCGTCTCCGAGTAATCGCTGAACATACATAGATAAAAAAAAAAAAAAAAAAAAGATTCCGACGAATTGAGAACCTCCTCCTTTTTTTGAAGTCGGTTAAAAAGTTGTGGAGTTGCGCTCTTTGCTTTCATGCTAGCCTAGTACCAAAAGCTGTACTTTAGGAGTGCCAGGTTATTTTCGTTACGAAATTTCTGGATTAGGTCTGCACCGTCAAAGCCCGCGATAGAAGCTATGCAATAGCTTAATAAATATATTTTTCTTTCTTTCTTGTTGTGAAAATGTCAAAACACTACTGCAGCATTATTGCTATAAGGTTTCTAAATGTTTGTGGAGACTGCAGATTAATTACCAAAATTGGTCTGGGGAACATTAAGCACTGCCTGTTAATTGAAACATTTGAAGTCAAAGTTTTCAAATTATACTGTATATTTCTTACCAGTATCCTGTTGAAGATCTACTTTCTTTGTACCCCTTCTGCCTCTCCCTCTAGTAGTTCGAACTGGTCTTTGATTACTGAAAATTCATTTGTAAATTTTTTTACATCTCCAAAATTAAATTAAATCAATGCTGAATCAGGGGCTGTACCACCATCTTTTAAACCAGTAATGTTGCAGTACTATTTTGACATATTCATACTATATTTGTATGAAAATATTAAACAACTGACTACTGCAGCATTACTGCTTTAAGGATTTTCGGCCCTACCAACCCGCGAAATTCTTTATTTAGTTTGTCGCAAATAGTAGACTCACTACATGTAGACAAATAAAAACATGTAGATGCATAAATGTTGTGCCCGCAAAACTCATTGCCGTAAGCCTACGATGTATAATTAGCCCACTATTAGCAAAAAACTAAATAAAATTTGAATTATCGCGCCCAGATGGTAACCATCCCCCAATGGAAGTTGTTGGTAAGGCCCCTCCTGTTCACATCTAAATCTGTTTGATCCTTTGCTCATGCATATTGTAGAAATAAAGCACTAATTTCTAAATAATTACACACAACAAAATAGTCATCATTGTGCATACAAAAATCCTTACTTTTCACTATCTTGGGTGCCATTTTTCTCATCAGTTTTTATTTCCTTTTCCAATTTCTGTGTTTCCTTCTCCTTTTGTGGTGTTTCCTCAATTTCCATTTTCTCATTTTCCTCTTTTTCTGATTTGGTTTCGACTGGTTTCTTTTCTATAACAGTTTGGTTCTTTTCATCTTCAGAATCAGACTCTGAGATCTCCTGTAATTTTTTGAATTTTTAGATCTCCAGATATTCATTTGTACATGTTAAAAATGGTAATGGAAGTAATAGTATTTGACCAGGGATTGAAATATCTATAAAAATAAAGGGCTTTTGTTATGAATTTCAGAAGTGGAATGAAGACCTAGAAACAGGCATACATTTTCATTTCGAAAGCAGATCTGTTTCTAATTCTGTTTGTCAGTTTGAATACATCTTTGGTGTTTAAGGCATTATGAAACTAATTCAAATATTTTTGGGATAAAAGATCTCACATACTTTTCTGAAACTAAAATGATGCAGACGCAAATATTTGCAGAGATATTTACGCCGTTGTTATAGGACTTCTTTTATAAAAACACTAAGTAATGAATGGAAAAGATATTCATGCCAAATTTCATGCTTCTTTTAACAAGGCTAAACCAAGGGTGTTTACTTATTATACCACGCACTTCGCTGTTATGTGACGTAAACTATTATACCACGCACTTTGCTGTTATGTGACGTAAACTATTAAAAGTACTGTTTTATATACAGTTCAATCCATGAAGACGCGCCTCACTCTGACAATCACTTAATGTTTCATGCGATTCTACAGAAGTACGCGAGATAGCAGTATTATTTCTCTGTGTGTTTCCACGGAGTGGGGCGCGTCTTCGTGGATTGAACTACCTATAACTCAGTTCAAACTGTCATGAGTGTTTACCTTTTTATTTGAGAATCTGGCTGAAGTTCGTCTCGCCAAACGCGACAGTTGCGTGTCTTCATCTGTGTTGGTCGGGACATGACTGCGGGTCTAAATAAGTCATAAAAATTATTTAAAAAGGTAGTAAACATTTTTCGGATTTAAACTTGATGATGTCTTTTCGGATTTAAACTTGATGATACGTACGTCTTATTGGCTAAGTTGTAGGCAAGAGTCTATTTTGTGGATCCACTATTAGTAGGGGATCCCAAGAAAGGTCGACCTTCACCAAGCTGTTTATTGGATGAAAACTATTTTATATCCAATTAAATATGTCAATAAATATATCGCAAGCCTAAATAATTTCAGTCCAGGGTATGATTATAAAAGAATTTAAAAAAAATCCATTGTAACATGAACTCCTATTTGTTAGAGTTCCGTTGACATCTTAGTTCAAATTAGATTGGATGAGCGAGTCAGGTCGCAAATTGCAATTGTGCTTATTTACCTACGATTTTATTATCCGTTAACTTTCTTTTGCCAAAAAATATAGAGCAGAAATACTTTCCTCAGCCAGGAAAGTATTTCTGGCAAAAAATCCAATCTAATTTGAACTACGATGTCAACTAAACTGTAACAAATAGGAGTCCATGTTACAATGGTTTTTTTTTAATTTTTAATTAATCATATCCTGGACTAAAATGTTTTAGGCAACCCACTTGCGATATATTTATTGACATATTTAATTGGATATAATAGTATGTTTCATTACAAGTGCGGAAAGGCTGTTATTGCAAAGAGTTCCGACAAATGTCTACCCGAGCCGAGGCGCAGCCGAAAGCGAGGGTTGACAGTCGGAACAAGTTGCAATGACGGTTCCGCACGTGTACTGAACGATTATTTTTAATACAGTTGCGAAAAAATGAAGCAATTTAATAAAATAATAAAAACACAATAAACTCAACTAACTTAACATTTTCTGAAAAACTATTTGCTTTTTTCTCTTCTCTCCACGCAATAAATTCGTCGTATGTAGATATGTAGCTACTTTTTGACTTTTCCGGTAAAATGTTCTCCGAAGCATTTTGTGCAACAAACAACTAAACTCGCAAAGAAAATTTCTGAAAAATGGCGCCAACCGTAGAATATAAGCAGTTTTTTTTTCTTCACCCATTCTGGTGATTTAAAAAAAAAAATTGGTCATAATAATAATAATAATAAATACACTTTATTTGCACCACACAAGAAATTGTACAAAACAGAAATACATAATAAACTAATTTTAGGCACAAAAGGCGGCCTTATCGCTTAGCAGCGATCTCTGCCAGGCAACCTTGAGAAAAGGAAAACAAAGGAACTAGATTTTGCAGGTGGTGAAGATTTATAACTATATACATACAAATAACTACAAACTAATACATAAACTAGGTTAAACAAATAAACAAAGATATTCAATACATAATCATCAAACTATAAACTAATATATACACTATAATAATATAATGTCCACTAATAAGGACAAGATAATATGAATAAATAACAGTCATCATTTGCATCAACTAGGTACTCAATAGTGATCTTTGACCGCATTCTTGAAAATGTACAAAGATTTAGACTGTCGTATCTCGAGGGGGAGTGCATTCCATAAAAGAGTTGCCTGTACGGTGAAGGATTTTTGGAACATCATTGTTTTATGGAATGGCATTTTAAGTGTCAAGGTACGACAGGTTCTGAGGTCTGAATGTTCCCCAAGAAATTTGAATTTCTCCTTGAGGTAAGGAGGGGTTCTAGGATCATATAATACACAGTACAGTAGAGAAAGAACATGCAGATCCCGGCGACGGCGGATAGGGAGCCAGTTGAGCTTTTGTCGAAATTCAGAGATATGGTCATACTTGCGTAGGCCAAATATAAACCGGATTGCAAGATTTTGGAGACGCTCAAGTTTATTAAGCTGGTCTTCATTCATATTGAGAAAGCTTGCGTCCGCGTAGTCAAGTATAGAGAGGAGAAGAGATTGTGCTAACATAACCTTGGTAGGAATTGGAAGAAAAGACTGCAACCGCCGCAACGAGCTCATAGCTGCAAAGGTTTTCCTGCTTAATTCTTTCAGGTGTGTGGCCCATGACAGCTCCCGATCTATATGTACGCCAATATGTACGGTCATAGACTAAATAATATTCTGGTACGCAAAGGGAACCATGCCCATACAGCCAAGTCTTCAGTAGATTTTTTTTTATTGATATGAAATGAAAATGAAATTTAATGAGATGAAATGAAACCTAACCAAACTCATTCAATCAAATCTGATATTGAAACAAATTAGTAGCTTCTTTTTAGAAATATACGTATTTGCATGAATCATAAAAACTTCTATGAATTTTTTTAGTAAAAACTTCATGGTTGGTTTTTCTTTTTAATAGACATTATTTTGACAGTTGGGAAAGATAACGCACGAGTTCGGGAAAGGTAAAAAAAAAGCACGAGTATGTAATAGCCCACATCCCGAACGCTATACGTCCCTGCAATACGCCACTTTTTGAGCAACTGTATTAAAAAATAGTTTTCATCCAATAAACAGCTCGGTGAAGGTCGTTGTATAGCGGGATCCTAGACCACATCTTTGAAATCTTGGATTTACAAAGATGATGGATACATTTTTTTTTTCTCAAATACAGGCTTACACTTGACCACAATCTCACCTGATGAAAAGTGATAATGTGGTCAAAGAGTATTTAGATATTTACATAATATTATTCACGCGATGAGTGAGATTTTGTTGCGGTATTAAACTCTCTCATATCTAAACTAGATGGCGCTGTTTACTTTTATATTGCGCTAGAGGTATCGCGAACTGAGTAACTAACTTGTACCAAATTCGTATGGAACTTACAACCAAAACGCCTCAATCTTTTATTCTATGCGGACGCCCGCGGATCATTCCGCGTTAATTTTTGAAGCCTCACATAGGTGAATATTGAGGAGCACACCACGTGTGCCCGCGAAATTCAAATTTTTTGAGGTTTTTCGCGATTTTTAAGCTAATAAGACATAATAGGATTATGGCCGTCAAATTGCGATAATCCCAATGTCTGCTTCACGTGTTTATATAAAAATCTCTGCTCGAAAGTGTCGAGTTAAAGAAATTAGTCCAAGATTTGCGAGTTACTCACATAAAACTCGATACTAGGACTAATTTCCTAGGATACACATTTTTTTCCAAAGATTTTGATATAATCATGTAAAGATGATACTGCCATTCTCGCAAATTGATTGCCATAAGCCTATCATGTCTAATTAGCGTACAAATTGCAAAAAACCACGAAAATTTTGAAATTCGCGGGCAGACCCGTTGATTTCACGTTAAATAACAATCATAATCATAATATATAATATTTCAATTTCAATTATTATCAATGTAAGTATGGACTTATAAGTGCTGTCTGTTTGTCACTAGGCTGTATCTCTTGAACCGTGATCGTTAGACAGTTTAAATTCTCACAGATATAATATTTCTGTTACCACTATAACAACAAATACAAAAAAATGGTCCAAGTGCGAGTCGGGCTCGCACACTGAGGGTTCCGTACTATCAATACCCATTCTCAATAGTATCAAAGTAAACTAAACACCCCTGCCTACCAAATTCAAAAACGAGCAAAAATCACGTTTGTTGTATGTATGGTCTTAATTCTTTATTTTATTTTAACTATTTATTTCTACAGTAAATATATAACTAAATATTCTGTGAAAATAAATGAAGTGTCACAGTTACAGTTATCAAAATTGAGTAAAGTCAAATAAAAAATCACGTTTGTTGTATGGGAGCCCCCTTAAATATTTATAATATTCTATTTTTTAGTATTTGCTGTTAAAGCGGCACAAGAAAAACATGAAGTGAAAATTTCAAGTCTGTACCTATCACGGTTTAATAGATACGGCCTGGGATAGATAGACGGATGGACAGTGAAGTCTGAGTAATAGGGTCCCTTTTTTCCTTTTGGGTATGGAACCCTAAAAAGTCCAAGACAAAATAAGTAAGCTAAGGAATATGCAAACCTTACCAGTTTTTTAGTTTCCTGTGCCTCGTCGCCAGAAGAAAATTCATCTGAAGAGCTTGTTGTGGGAAACCCGTACAGGTCCGGATAGCCCTTTACTTTCAGCTCGTTGGTGATCCAGCTCTCGTTGAAGTTGTGATGGAGAAGCTTGCGCTTGCGACAACTGCGTCTTACGTCTGAAATGTCTTCACATGAGCTTATTTTTACTAATGGAAGCGCGCAACAGCAAGTCATGTATATTGTGACTCTATGTCTCGGGAATGGTAACTCTCAAGAAAACAAATCATAAAGACCATTTTTGCAGAGAATTTTAAGATCTACAACTTCACCTTGAGGTTTATTTTGGTAAAACTAACTGTTTTCGAGAAAAAATCTAAAAAAACCTCCAAATTTTGACCAAATCAGATCAAAATTGATTGGTTCAAATCTGTGATAACTTCTAAAGTATTCATTTAATTGAAATAAGATAAAGGACAATTTTGATCTACATTCAATAGCCAATGGAACTAATATACTTATTTGGATGAGGATTAATACTAATAAGGAGAATTTAGCCTTACAAATAAAGTAACTACTTTTATATTAATTTCTAACAGATAAAAGTGGTTACTGTGGGTAAAACTTAAGAGATAGATATATGCCATCGTGGACTTTTTTGTAGGCCTTAATTATTGTATATGATATACAATTCCAATCTACATTATTTTGATGTATCTCATACGGTTAAACCAGCGTTCGCAATGTAAGCGCGCGAAAATCGTTTTTAACAGCTTTATGAATCTACTTTACAAATTATGACTTAGTAGTTGTTGTGCTGCTGAGTATTCATTATAATGTATATGAACTTTAACCAAAATGTTATTGTTTTTTTTAATCATTAGTGCCTTACCTGAACCTGAGGTCTGTGCACGCCACTGCAAGTAACCAACACGTTAAAAATTGAAAACTTACTTTGTTGTATGGGTTTATCCTCACTGTCTTCCATATAGTTCTTACTGGGTCCACGGTTGCGTCGAATCTTCATGCTCCTATTTGTAGACTCATTGTCGTCAGCAAAGAACACTCTTACTTGACGAGATCTGAAATTAAAAATAACACAAATATGTAATGCCACTTCAACACAAGGCACTGAAATAAGTCATTTAAAACATATTTTTTCCCAATCAGTATCATCAGTGTCAACCTATCATCTAATATCATTGTTTTTATTTTGTAAAACTGGCTGTGGTTACACACCACACAATTTATCAGAAGTCAGGATTCAGAACACATTTATTATGATAAGTGCACATAATAATATAGTGCAAAATATAATACATAATTTTTTTTCTAATATCAAAATGTTTGGACAAAATCTAGGTATAGTCGCTGTTAGTGTCGATTTTCGCTTGCTACAAGAGCCCATTTATGTCAATATACCAAAATAATCGACTAGTGCAAACAAATCTATTTGTAAATTAACAAACCTTTTCATTCCATGACAGGTAGACTAGTATTTCAAACAGACAATGGGTATAATATATGGTGTGTTATCACACATTTAGAAGTGTATATAATTTAGTGTAATTGTATGTATTGAAAATACCTTCTTGAATACTTTTCGGGTTCTGTGTCACTTTCAGGAAACATTATACGAGGCATTTTGATTGCTCTGAGTCTGCTGCGGCTATCTGTACAAAAAAAGTTCCATTCATTGTTAATGCTAGGCTATAATTGAAGGCATTATTATTCATTTTACAAAGTGTTATAATGTATGGCATTTGTGCTTCCCAGCCCATCCCAAAGATCCCAAAAGAATATGAACAACATTGCTTCTAGGGATTCTGATACATTGTAGGATGGGTATAGACTCGCAGGATGGGATGTGTTTTTATGTTTGTTACTTTTTCACTCAAAAATATAGTGAAGAAATTTGGATCAAATATGGAGATAGAATATAGATTATATCGAGGCTACCTTCTATCCTGGAAACCCAAGAAGTACACAGGCTAATTTTCCTGGAAAATCAACTATTGCTGTAGAATTAATGAAAAGAAGTCGGCAAGCCTTGCGCCTATGGTCTTATTGAATTTTTGTGCAAAAAACATTAACAAAAACGTTAACCCAGAATATTGGAAAGGGTGGTCTAAGATGAAGATTGTAAAAGGCCCTTGTCAAAAGGAATAAGATAAGGGGCTTATTATAATTAGACTTAAGTAGTCAAGTAAGCAGCAACAACAATATATACTTTATTTTATAATTTCTTGCAGGCAGTAATTCATAAAATTCATCTTATATCATCTTACATTTAGTTGGCCAGTGCTGTATTTTCCTTGTAACTTTGTATTGGCTGCTCCGTAGTTCTCTTTGGGACCAATTTGATGCCTAAAAATGATAATTAAAAAATTGAAATAGTCCACAATAGGAGGCTGTGATGAAAGTTTTTGTATGTGATGAATGTTTTTGAATCTTGTGCATATTCATGTCCTGTGCAAATACTATGCATCTACAATATAAACTTCTGTCTTAGATACATGAGCAGAAGTTAGGTTCCACTAATCCATAATATTAGAACCAAAGGCTTTAATTTGCCTTATTTTTGAAATAATTAGTTAACATATGTTATAACTTTAAAGGTGTTCTGTGCATTCTATTTAAACAATGGGTTCCAATACTGCTAAGATGAAGTTTAATACCTTTGACTCAAGTTCAACTTTGTAATACTCTTTTACAAAGTTACTAATCAAAATTACAAAATTAGTAATATAACTTCAAGACAAGCAAGCCCAAAAATGTTTATAAATCTACTAGATATAAGTAACAAGTATATGTACAGCTGTATCTGATCTAGATTTAATATTGTGATTGTAAATATACAAATATTTTCTTTACCATTGTATAAGATACTCTCAATAAATGCTTCAAAATCTGCTTTGCAAATGCCCACAAACCTTTCCAGGAGGAAAAAAGTTTGATATAAAAGTAAAGCTTTGCCTTGACAATCAAACTTTACATAGAAAAATAGCTGCTAAGATGATACAAAGCTGAATGTTTGTATTACTTTAGTCTATAACTTCATTTATCTATTTCACAAATGTATCAATGACTCTGCAAGATTTACACAAGTAATTAACCTTGCAAGTTGAATACTAAAACGCGAAGCTAATCAAGCGCATGCAAGTACATGCACTGTCGAAAGTAACAAGGGAAAATGGGGACAGGAAGTCATACAAAGGGACATTCCATTCTAAGCTTGCACATCCAGAAATAAGTAGAATATCAGTGAGATTTGTTCACCTTCTCATCAGAGACGCTGCCAACATCGTTTATCGAATAATTGCCTTCGTCGACCTCCCCGTTTTCACCATTGCTCCGACGGGTTTTCACCATTGCAATCCACGATACTTATGTCGTAATATTACATTGAAGCTCATAAAACTATTATATAACAGCTCGAAAACTTTATATAAGACCCTAAATCTAAATATTATCTACTTTCAACCCTCGAAATAGAATCTAACACGACAAAGGACAAGCGTTAACGTCTCCACATGTCGTTTTGGTGCGCCATGTTCTGACAAATGTTCACGATATCCTGCACTCGAATGAATTAACAAATAATAAATTTACACCTCAAATTAACATTTGGACATTTCTTACCTCGCCTAAATTAGAATTTCCATTAAACACAAACTATTTAATTCGTAACCCATCCATCGAGATGATTTCGAGACGAATTCACATTTGCTTGGCGATGTTTTTATTGACAACTGTCAAAAATTCCCGCAAATTTGACAAGACAAAAAAAGTTCAATAAACTCTATAGTCATTGATTTTTAACCGACTTCAAAAAAAGGAGGAGGTTCTCAATTCGTCGGAATCTTTTTTTTTTTTTTCTTATTTTATCTATGTATGTTCACCGATTACTCGAAGACGCGTGGACCGATTTGAAAAATTCTTTTTTTGTTTAAGAGGGTTTTGTTTCCAGATGGTCCCATTTTAATCAGGTCAGGATCTGATGATGGGATCCTGGAGAAATCGAGGGAACTCTTCAAATTTTATATGGACACATGGAACTATTTGAGTATTATTAGAAAGAGTAATATTTTCCAAGTTGTTCTATGGTCATCAGGTCAGGATCTGATCATGGGACCTTGGTGAAATCGAGGGAACTCTTCAAATTTTGCTAGTATACTTAAAGCGAGTTGGGTATTTTTTATAGTTACTGGTGCATATGCTAGCAGATACGGATTTGATGACTAAAGTCATCAAGTCAGGGTTTGATGATGGGATCTTGGTGAAATCGAGGGAACTCTTCAAATTTTGCTAGTATACTTGAAGCGAGTTGGGTATTTTTTATAGTTACTGGTGCATTTGCTAGCAGATACTGATTTGATGACTAAAGTCATCAAGTCAGGGTCTGATGATGGGATCTTGGTGAATTTGAGGTACCTCTTCAGATTTTATAAACACACCTCAAGCAATTTGGATATTTTTACAACGCCTTGTGCATTTTATTGTTTTCCACTAAAAAGTATAAAATAAAAATGGGAAATGCTTTCCAAAAAACCAACTTCAAATGCCACTACAAAGAGTGAAATAATTTTTATTTAAATTTTAGGTACCTACACCAATTCGAAGTCGGGTGATTGTCTATGACTTTGTCATTTCTTCGCACATCAAGTAAGTAAGAAGGACTATTAGGGATTGTACGAAACATTGACCGACTTCGAATTGGTGTAGGTAGGTACCTAAAATTTAAATAAAAATTATTTCACTCTTTGTAGTGGCATTTGAAGTTGGTTTTTTGGAAAGCATTTCCCATTTTTATTTCAAGTTCCTCTACACATTGGCCAAATAGGGCAACTTTACAATGTACCTATTATAAAAAGAGGACTTTTGAAGTCTTTATCTGTGTCATCCACCGTGTTTGAGCCTTGGTCTGAGCAGTGCAAGAGCAGTGAGCAACACAGACCAGGAACCGGTGAGCAATCTACATGTTTGCGCTTTACGCTAGCACTTCGGTTTATGCTAGGCCTATCGCGTCGACGGCCTGCACGCCCCTCTCCCGCGAGCGGTTTGCGATCAGCGCCCGCGCGCGCCCCGGCGGCGTTCGCTCGCCCAGTCCGGTGCAAAATTCCGACGGAGTCGGTCGGTGTGTGTGCCGCGTTCGCCCGCGTAAAGTCGCCCGCCACGCCGCATCGCGCTGTCTTATTATTTATGCGGAGCTATTTATCGCGTACCATTTTGTGCCGCGTCGCCCGCGTGTTGTTTGCCGGCCACGCCGCCACTTGCTGTACGCAGTCCGGTGCAAAATCCCGACGGAGTCGATTGACTGTGCGTGCCGCGTTCGCCCGCGTGAAGTCGCCCGCCACGCCGCATCTCGCCTTCTTACGAGCCCGATTTCTTGTGCTACTTCGTTTGCTGTGTTGTCCGCCGCGTCATTCTAACGCCGCGGGCCCCTTTGGCTATCCGGAATACTGTTTTTTGTGCTCCCGCGCCACCTGGAAATCACGCCGCCGCGGAGCCGCTTCGCTACCCGCGAATTCGTACCGCCGCCGCGAAAGATCCCTCAAGGAGGGCGAGTGTGTTCCTATTTGCATTTAACACAGCAGGCACCACACACCACATTTCATCCTACACGAACACACTCCCCGGATTCCACGTGCTGGCTGTCTCCATGCGCCGGTAAGTACCTAGTAGTAAGTCACTCTGTGCCGCGGGATTAAACCCAGTGCAAAACGCCTAATAAAATTTTTTGGCGGGCCTTTTTCGACCCGCCACCGCCGCTGCCTGTGGGAATCCGCTGGACTGCTCTGATGGGCCCGGCAGTTGCCCGCTGATTCATCGTGCACAGGCGCGGTGCGTAATCATTTTTGGTAGCAACGAGCGCGGTTTGTCTACACCTCGCTTTGCGTTTTGCTCTGGTTTTGCCCGCCGCGCCGTTCATTTTCTGCGCCGCTGGCATAAATCCCGCTTTCCGCCACGCGCCGCGTCGTTCGCCGCGCTGTTAGCGGAAATTCCGCAATCGCCGCCAGTTCCGCTGCGTTAACGCCGCGTTTCGGCCGCGTTCCGCTTATTATAATTATAAGTTTAATCTTTATTTTAAGTTTTGCTTGCGTGCCGGTACCGCCCGCTCGCCGTAATTTAACACGCGTATCTACTACGGTCGCGCCGCTTTGTTCATTGCGACTACGATACGACCGCGACCGCGATACGACTTGTTTACTATTACTTTAATTTTATTATTGCTTGCACTCGCGCCGCCCGCCGACTTGCCGGCCGCCTTTTCAATTTATTATTGCTTTATTTTTGCTTTTGTTTACATTTAATTTGTTAGAATGTCCGCGAACATAAAAAAGCTAGCTGTACAGATACAGTCTGAGCTTCGCTGGGCGACGTCCGCCGCGGGTTTGATAGGCCGCGAAGATAGAACCGCCGCCCTATTACACCGAGCGGACCAGGTGCGGACTCGGCAGGCCTCTGTGGAGCAGGCCTTTCAAGACCTGCTCACCCTCGGTCCCGAACAGGAGGTACTGAGGACGGCTCAGGCCGATTACGACCAGTTCTTCGAACTGATGGACTCGGTGGTGGAGGCCGCCCATGGGGTCCGGACCGCCGCTGATGAAAGGCGTCGAAGTGGCGCTTTTCGAGACTCCCCCAGCCGACCGCCCACACAGCCGGCATTACTCGGGAAACTGCCCACGATCGAGCTGCCCAAATTCGGTGGGCAGCTTCAAGAGTGGATGGGCTTCCTGGCGTTATTTGACAGTCTGGTCCACGCCAGGAAGGACCTGTCCCCCACCCAGAAGCTGACATACTTACTGTCTTCGCTACAGGGCGAGGCCCTGGATTTGGTGCGGCACCTCGACCTCTCGGAGGAGAGCTACACCACGGCCCGGGAATTGCTGGCCAGGCGCTACGAAAATGTGCGCCGGTTGGCCGACGCACATGTAGCCCAGCTACTCGCCTTGCCCGCCGTCACCGGGGTGGCCGACCTCAGAGAGGCCTTGCTAAACCCTTGCATAGTGGCCACCAATGCTCTCCGTCGATTGGATCTCCCCGTCGACCAGTGGTCCTTCTTGTTGTTGCACATAGTGCTCTCCCGCCTGCCGTCGGAGCTTAAGCTCCGCTTCGAGCAGCGCTTCGGAGGGGACGGTGCAACCTACCTGCCCCCTTTCTCCGACCTCCTGAAGTTTCTGGAGCAGGAGTGCCTCCAGGCCGATAACTCCGGAGTTACCGGCCCTCGAGTGGCCCCTGGGAGGTCCGAGCATGTCCGAGGGGGTGGGGCAAGGACTGGCCCTTCGGCGGGGACCGGCCCCAACCGGCGAGGCCGTGGAGCCGACGCCAGAGAGGGTCGCCGGGTGTCACAGTACAGCGGGGCCGTGGCCACGAAGCCCCCCCCCTGTGCCTATTGTCGGCACCCCGGCCACCAGGTCTCCTCGTGTCCGCACTTCCTGGCCAAACCGGTTGCGGCCCGGAGAGATTACGTGGCGACACGCCAGTGGTGCTTCTCGTGCCTGGGCCAGCATCTCGTAAGAGACTGCCCGCGCCAGCGGCCCTGCCCACATTGCGGCGGTGCCCATTCGGCCCTTTTGTGCGCTAACCGGAGTGGTTCCGGTCGCCGGGACATTGGGTCGCGCACCCCCCCCATGGGCGGGGGCGCTCGATCGCGCACCCCCCCCATGGGCGGGGGCGCTAGTCCTGGCCACCCGGCCAGTCCCGTTAGGCGTTCTCCGGTGGACCACCAACCTCCTAGTGGAGGTAGGGGTTCCACCCCCAGGAGGAGGGCTTCACCTCCCCGCGGCACGGTCACATCCCCCTCGCGTCATTACGACGGGGATATCGCGGCTGCCCCATTGAGCGTCGAACCGTCTAGGTTTTTGCCTCCCCTCCATGTGTGGACGCAACTGGAGCGCCATCCACCCGTGCTAGGTCGAGGCGCTCCCTACCACTCCCCGGTTGCTAGCCGCATAGTGCGACCCCGGGTTGGTTATGCCGGATGGTCCCCACGTTGGGTACCCTCCCCCTCTCTAGCAGCGCCCCAGCCGGAGTACCCCCGTCAGTGGGCTCCCGCTGGTGAAGGCACGTCGCACTAGGTGTCCGCCACCCTAGCTGCCACCTAGCCACCTCCCCTGAGCCTTTGGATCTACAGCAGTCAGTATGCCAGACCATACTTTTGTCGACTGCCTCAGGGAGGTTAGGGTCTCAGGCTACAGGAGTGGCTCTCCCTTGTGGCCTCACTTCCGAATGTTAATCGGATCTCGATGCCTCGTTGCTTCCTACCGCCCGGAAGGTGCCACGCCAGTCTCCACGGCTTTTGTGATGCGTCCGAAAAAGGGTACGCAGCCGTGGTCTATTTGCGGACTGTCAGTGACACCGGCGAGGTCGCAACCCACCTTGTCTTGGCGAAAAGTAAGGTGGCCCCAATTCGGTCACGCTTGACGATACCCAAATTGGAGTTGTCTGGAGCCGCTCTTTTGGTGCGCCTTCTCAACCATGTGCGTACGTCCCTCCTATCGATCGTTGACCTGACGGACGTGTACGCCTGGTCGGACAGCGAAATTGGTTGCGAGCCGCTCCCCACAACTTGGAAGTCTTTGTTGCCAACCGGGTTTCCCAAATCCAGAATTCGGAAACCCCGTTGACCTGGAGTCATGTGCCAGGGGACCTGAACCCTGCAGATTGTGCTTCCCGCGGATGTGAAGCTTCCGACCTTGTCAGCCACTCTCTTTGGTGGGGCCCTGACTGGCTGACTCGGAATGAGTCCGCCTGGCCTCAGAGTAGGTTCGCCGAGCCCGACGAGTTACCTGGCTTGCGAGTCGGAGTTGTTGAAGATAAGCCAGCCAATCCGCTGAGCTATCTTCAGGAACGCTACAGTTCCCTTGATAAATTGATTGGGTTGACGGCTTGGATTCAGCGCTTCACCCACAACGCTCGGAACCCACGCGACAAAATGTCGAACCCGGTCTTGTCGCCCCTGGAGAGACAGGAGGCCCGGACCTTTTGGATACGTTTGGTTCAACTGGAGCATTTTGAGTCCGCTATTGAGACACTGAAGCGAGGTTTACCTTTGAAGGGCTCGCTCGCCCGCTTAAACCTCTTCCTGGATGACGCCGGATTGATACGCGTCGGTGGACGCCTCCGGAATTCTGATTTACCCTATGGGGCACGTCATCCCTTGTTGCTTCCGAACAATAGCGCTTTTGTAAAATTGTTGGTGACGCATTACCACGTCAAAAATGCCCACGCTGGCTGCAACGCCCTTTCGGCCATATTGCAGCGCGAATTTTGGATTTTATCGGGACGACGCTCCATCCGAAGCGTCATTTTTAAGTGCATTCCGTGCTACCGCCTGAAGGCCAGCACCATGCAGCCCATTATGGGGGACCTCCCCACCGACCGTGTCGTGGCCTCGCGCCCTTTTTCGGCGGTCGGGACGGATTTTGCGGGGCCGTTCTTCGTCAAGAGCTCCAGCCTCCGCAATGCTCGTTCCCTCAAGGCCTACCTTTGCGTTTTTGTTTGCCTGGCTACCAAGGCCGTACACTTAGAACTGGTGAGTGCCCTCAGCACCGAAGCCTTTGTAGCCACGCTAGGCCGCTTCGTTTCACGCCGAGGTTATCCGCACCTGATCCGATCGGATTGTGGGACCAACTATAAAGGTGCCGATAGACATTTGAAGGAAGTCGTCCAATTTTTGAATGAAAATAAGATAGGCCTCGGCACGGCAATGTCCAAGATGGGGATAACTTGGACCTTTGACCCGCCAGCTTGTCCCCACTGGGGCGGGATCTTTGAAGCCGTCGTCAAGGTCTCAAAGACGCATCTCCGACGCGTGATAGGTGAAACCATTTTGACTTTTGAAGAGCTCGCTACCGTTTTTTGTAAGATTGAGGCTGTCCTCAATTCTCGGCCACTCTGCCCCTTATCGTCCGATCCCAATGACCTGGAAGTTTTAACCCCCGGTCATTTCCTAATTGGTGAACCCCTTAACGCCCTGCCCGAGTACCCCTTCAGGGACGTGAAGGTCTCACGGTTGTCTCGTTTCGAATTGCTACAGCAGATGACCCAAAATTTCTGGCATCGTTGGAATTTAGAATATTTGCATCTTTTGCAGCAGCGCGTTAAGTGGTCAGACAAGACCGACCCACCTAAGGTTGGTGATCTTGTCCTAGTTAAGGAGTCTAATTTGTTGCCTTTGTGCTGGCGTCGTGGACGCATTCTTAAATTGATATATGGATCCGATGGGGTTCCCAGAGTTGTCGAGGTAATGGTCGGAGATTCGGTTTTGCAGCGAGCCGTCTCTTCCTTATCCCGCTTGCCCATTGGTTAGTGGACCCCAAATCCTTGGGTCCACTGGCGGGGGTGTTTGCGCTTTACGCTAGCACTTCGGTTTATGCTAGGCCTATCGCGTCGACGGCCTGCACGCCCCTCTCCCGCGAGCGGTTTGCGATCAGCGCCCGCGCGCGCCCCGGCGGCGTTCGCTCGCCCAGTCCGGTGCAAAATTCCGACGGAGTCGGTCGGTGTGTGTGCCGCGTTCGCCCGCGTAAAGTCGCCCGCCACGCCGCATCGCGCTGTCTTATTATTTATGCGGAGCTATTTATCGCGTACCATTTTGTGCCGCGTCGCCCGCGTGTTGTTTGCCGGCCACGCCGCCACTTGCTGTACGCAGTCCGGTGCAAAATCCCGACGGAGTCGATTGACTGTGCGTGCCGCGTTCGCCCGCGTGAAGTCGCCCGCCACGCCGCATCTCGCCTTCTTACGAGCCCGATTTCTTGTGCTACTTCGTTTGCTGTGTTGTCCGCCGCGTCATTCTAACGCCGCGGGCCCCTTTGGCTATCCGGAATACTGTTTTTTGTGCTCCCGCGCCACCTGGAAATCACGCCGCCGCGGAGCCGCTTCGCTACCCGCGAATTCGTACCGCCGCCGCGAAAGATCCCTCAAGGAGGGCGAGTGTGTTCCTATTTGCATTTAACACAGCAGGCACCACACACCACATTTCATCCTACACGAACACACTCCCCGGATTCCACGTGCTGGCTGTCTCCATGCGCCGGTAAGTACCTAGTAGTAAGTCACTCTGTGCCGCGGGATTAAACCCAGTGCAAAACGCCTAATAAAATTTTTTGGCGGGCCTTTTTCGACCCGCCACCGCCGCTGCCTGTGAGAATCCGCTGGACTGCTCTGATGGGCCCGGCAGTTGCCCGCTGATTCATCGTGCACAGGCGCGGTGCGTAATCACTACAGAAATGTCAAATATTGTAAAATGTAAATTGAAACTTGAAAGTTTGATATCCTAGGTCTAGTGAAATAAATACATTTAAAATTTATTAGTGTAATTCGTCTTACTAAATTCGTCTACGAAAACCATTGAGACATATTTTGGACCTCTCAGAAAAAGTGACATGTCACTTTTGTGCCTTATTGAACTTCAAGAATATCAATAGTTTTTTGAGGATATGAGTGATAAACAAAGTTCATATTCGCCCCCTGATGTCGTCAAAACAGATCTCAAAGATCGATCTAGCAGTAGCAAGGATGGCGAGGATGTCGACGAAGAAATATCCGCACGAATGACTGCATCTTACAGTGAGATCTCCTTCCATTCTGACAATGGTCAGAGCACTGATGAGCAAACTAAAGGACCCGGTCCTTCCCGACCCTATGACCTCCCTTCTGAAAACCGTAAACAGGAGAAGATTCCTTTAGATGGCCATTTTCATTATGAAGGCGATATGACCCATTATGTAGCCGATGATTTAGAATTCAAAATCAAAATCTCAAGTCCTATAGCTAAACGTGGTGAAACTCCTATATTCGGCAGTTCAAGCGCTTCCCGATCTAGCACTCCATCTGGGAAGCTGTACAGACAGATATTGGCGCCGCAGATTGGACAGATAGACATAACTGTGTTAAACGATCTTGAATATGAAGCTCAGAAGATTGCTCAATCTGTTGACAATTTGATAGAGAACTTATCAAGTATTTTACATTCCAACTCCTCACTGACAGCAGAGAACATGGAGGTATATAGAGATGCTGTGGGAAAAACCTGTGATGCCATGGACAACAACATAAAGAGTATGTACACAATACTTGCAAAAGGTGAAGAAGTATCGCAGGCTATGGTCCCGGTACAAGCCCAGGCAGCAAGAATAGCTGAAATTAAGAGGCTTTTACAGATATTTGAAAGTTATTTTTGAATGAAAACTGATTAGGTACCTACTTGAACAGAGTTGAATATTTTTTTTGTTTTTCACTACAGAAATGAAATCATTTATCATTTATGCATGAAATTTGTATTTGTTTGAATTTGTGAAAAACCAAATTTAAATAGGGCCGGCAGATGCAGTTATTATTGTATGCAGTTATCTTAAAGATTAAGTTGTATACAACTGAAAAGGCTGTGTTCATATGTTATAATATCATCCATGTGTCGTACATACATATGATATGTTTTATTTACTTAAAGTATTACTTAAATATTTGTTAGTTTCATTTATCCTGTAAATAAATAAATAGATAGATAAATAGTGGTCAACATCACATACATTGCTCCGATCCCATAGTAAGTAGCTTATGCACTTGTGTTATGGAAATCAGAAACAACGAAGGTACCACAACACCCAGACCCAAGACAATGTAGAAAACTTATATTTCTACATTGCCCCGACCGGGGATCGAACCCGGAACCTCAGAGATTGCGGCGCCTTGAAAACCGGCACGCTTACCACTCAACTACGGAGGTCGTCAAAAAAAAGATTAACATAATAAACAAAGAAAAAATTGTTTGTATTTCCAAGATTGTTGGGAGGCAGCGGCATACTGTCAAATGAAATATTTTCAATTCAATTCAATGCTCTTTTCATGGCTTTCAGTTGTGCCAAGGGGGCACAGATAGCTTCGCCAGTGTCGCTTAATTAGAAGAGCCATGCGGTACTGCTAGTAACTTTAACCCTTTAACGGTCACCTTGACTTTTTTTTTAATATGCAATTTATTTTAAGTAATATATATTTTTTGGCCCGAATTAAAAAACACTGTCAAAGTAAAATAAATCTAGACTGCATATTTTTCGAGAAAATCCAAAAAAACAAGTGGCCAGTAGACTGGCCACTGACCGATCTGCACCACTCACTATCACGGCAAGTTCACTGGCCAGTAAACTGGACATGCACAAAAAAAGTACATTTAGAATGAAATAGAATAAAAAAACAATACGTAGCCATCAGCCTTATATTTCAGGACATGAATAATCACATTTCCATAGTTTGAACTATGTTACGATAAAGTTTTCTTCTAAAAATAATCACATTTTAACAAAAAGTTCTTTTAAAAATATTCATCGTTTTAACTTTAGATACATATTATAAACGAAAAATTCTTCTTAAATTTAATAATTTTTTAAATCCTATAATTATAAAATCTTAATCGGTTTGTAAAATTGTCAAATACTCATTATGTTACCTTTAGGAATTACAAATCAAAATTTCTTCTTTCAAAAATATAAAACTAACAGAAAATTCTTCCTCTTAAATTTAATAAACTTTTTAATCCTATTTTTATAAAATCTTAATCAGTCATTAAAAAAATCTACAAATATTCATTGTTTTAGCTTTAGAAATAACAAAACAAAAACTCTTCTAAAAATATAACACAGAATCACCACCAACGTCAGAATGGACGGCCTGGTCATCTGTGATGCCCATAAAATCATTCCACTGGTCTTCATCAAGTGCTTCCAACTCCGAGTAAGTGTAGCTTTTTCTAAAGCAAAGAAAATTTCGTTTGTTAATATAAAATTAAAAGATTTTTATTAACGTTTCAACACTGGCACGAAAATGCACGAAAAAAGTACTAAAACTGGCGGGATTTTGGGTTATAACTACCGAACCAGAATGGTTGTGATTAATCTATTAATTAATATAAAAAAAAGCTTATTATTATATTGCAAATAATATTATTTCAAGTGATCACACCAAAACAAAAACTTTATGCAGTAGTTCAAAGTTACATATGTAATTTTTAGGTTATGTTTTTCTCAAAGACCGACTGGCATTCAATCGTTCATAAATCACATTTTTATTATAAAACTATATCATTATTGGGAATAACATTAAAGCTTAAACTATAATCAATAAGTTTTACTCACCTGTTAAAGCCAGACATATTTATTTTCACTTTAGCACATCAAAAAACATCCTGCACTCGCGCGGTGACAGTAAAAACTACGCTGCGGGCGCACAGTGGTCAGTATACTGGCCACCGTGAAAAATGGCGCGAAATTTCTTGAGCGCGCAACTAAAACGAACGCTGGCTAGCTTACAGGCCAGCGTGCTTCAACACAAGTCGGAAAAGTGCATAAGGTTGAACTTCGGAACAAAACTGTATTTAATTTCGACCTTAACGTAACAGTCCAGTTTACTGGCCACTTTGTATGAGCCGTCCTATAAGGGGTTAAAGTACAAATGAAATATAATGATGGTGTTATAGTAAATAGTAAAATAGTACTTGGAGCTCAGATAGGTCTATCATTGTTTATCCAATATCCACCAATCTAGAAAAAAAACTGTTTTTAGTTATGTAAGTATATATTTTATTTATTTAATGTAAGTTTAAAAAAATTATTTAACGAATGTAATATTTTGTATAATACATATAACAAACGCATTATTCAGAAACGAACGCATCGAATTCGAAATTTCCGCCAACTTTCATCTGATTCAGTGTTGCAACTTGCAAGAAAAAGCGTGCGGAAAAATTTCCTGGAATTCCGGACTAAAAACAATAGATTAGTCAAAGAGTATATAATCACTAGCCAGTGTTGCCATTGGCGGCTGGAGAAATAGAACGTCGGGGTGTCTGAAAAGGAACGAAATTCGAGGTGAGGGAACGAAGAACATAATATAAGTTTTTAAATCAAATTTTTTCCAAAAAATTTAATTGTGCAAGACTTTTATAGGTTTATATAGGCATTTATATTCATTTATTAATATGTAATATCTATCTATGGTCACATAAGAAATTTTTTATGATATTGTCCGTGACTTCATCCGCGTGGAATTCGTTTAGATATTATGTTGCGTAGAATGCTGAATGATATGCATGAACCACCATGAACCTTTCTCATGAATCTTATACGTCCACTGGTGAAAACCCAATTGAAATTTTTTCGGTATAGTCTGTTAAATAAGTCAGTGTACCTGGGTAAATTAAAAGGTGCAAGCTGCAGTAAACTTCTAACTAGCACACAATAACCAATACTAACACCATAAAAACATAAAATTAAAAGTAGGTACATACTCAGTGAAAAAACTTCCCAAGCTGCAGCAAAACAAAAACTTTGTATATGTATATTACGTTTCGCTTCACGTTATTTTTTTTACGTGTCGTCTTTATTTGGGTCTAAAATAGGTCTTGTTAGATAGTTCAAAGTTTTAGGCGAATTAGGCTACTTTGTGCAAAAAAAATAGGCGAATTTAGGCTTAGCAGGCAAAATTGGGTGAATTCAATTGGCAAATATCTGGCAACCCTACTCGCCACAGACTAATGAAGCGTATTTTTTTTGTTATGGCTGCGTTCTTATGAAAGGGCGGCAGTTTTAGGCCGGATGGAGAAACGAAACGCAATTTTTTGTTCTTGAATACAGATTATGTAGTCTTGACCTTTGATTATGAAAGATCTTGACATCCTTAATTAATTTCTAATTTTATTTTCGTAAAAGAACGAAAAGAACGGTTGAAGTAAGAGAACGCCAAGGGAACGCTTGATCATAAAATAGAACGCTTTTCGTTCCCTAGGGAACGATCTGGCATCGCTATTCACTACGTTTTAAGATTAGTTTCCGGATTAAACACAAAAGAGCAAACAACCTTTTGTTTGTCATTAAGGTGTTGCGGCCCTACCAGCCCGCGAAATTCAAATTTTATTTAGTTTTTTGCAAATATTAGACTAACTAAACATTGTAGATTTATGGTAATGCATTTTGCGGGCCTACTTTTTATGCATCTACATGTTTTTAATAGAAACTTTGCTCGAAAGTTCCCACTCATCTCATATGGTTCCCGAAAGATAATTTTTTGCAGTTTCCCAGATTTTGAGCTATCGGGAACCAATATGAAGTAAATGAGTATTGTTGAGCAGAGTTTTTATTAAAAACATGTGGATGCATAAATTCTGTACTCGCAAAACACATTGCCATTAACCTTCGATGTTTAATTAGCCCACTATGAGCAAAAAACTAAATAAAATTTGAATTTTCGCGCCCGGATGTTACCAATTACCCTTAAGGGGCAAGCGACGGGGGTGCCCGCGACGGTTGTTGATATTTTTCTGTGATCTTATTTAGTCTGGATTTTCTGTGATCGGGTGATAAAATGAATAAAACATTTAAAAGTGGAGTGCGGGAGTTACTCACAGATTAAAGATATTGTAGGAGTTACTGTTTCAAAGAAAAACAACAACAAAAACAGGCTGCGTTTACACAAAAACAAGATTGTTTACATGTTGTAGTCGATTTCTTGTGTAAGTAAAACAGTTCAGTTTGATGCTTGGTTTTAAATCCTCCCAAGTAATAATTAGTGCATTATGTCTTGTGATTATGGATTGGTGGGCTTCTTAAACCTTTGAAAACATAGTGCTCAGGCATGTAGGTTACCTCATGACGTTTTCCTTCATAGCTACGCAAGTAATATTAAGTCCTAAGACGCTTATTACTCCAAACAGTTAAAAGGCGCGAACCTGGGACTCGAACCCCCAACCCCCTGATGAGAGGGAGAAATAATAAATAGGTAAGCAATTTAATAAAGACTTGTGTGAAAACCGATATAAAAAAATAATTAAATTGCAAGTATCAAACTGAGTTATTCCAATATTTGCACTTTAATTTTGGGGATGACCTACAATTTTTTTTTTAATTTGCCGGGTTATTTTGGTTATTTCAGTGTCTACTTTCAGTAGACAGACTCTAATCAACATACGTCACATCTTTCCCGTTCTCTTAGCGTAGCGTATTTCGTCGTTAGCCGTTTGTCACGCAAGGCTAGGCTATTCATTGATTTAATAGATACTACCTAATCAAAGAGGCTATTGAATGGGGCGTTTCCATAGTTTTGATATCTCATAGGGTTTCATCTTTGTTGTAGGAAGTCATAGACAATTAACTCTATGATGGATGTGCTTTATGGCTATGACTCTATTTTGACTTGGCTCTTTGACCTGCTTTGACTTTGACATTTATCAAAACAAATGTCATCTTTGTCATTGTCTGACGTCTGTCATTCTTCATTTCCAAACTTCGGACTTTCAGTTTTTTTTCAGTGGTCACGGTGTTCGATTGGGTTGTATTTGATGTAAATAAAAATGTTTTATTAAAATCTCGCAGAAAATGTAAATTGAATTACTAACATGAGTGCTAACAACATAACGAGATTATCCGTGCAGTTATTGGTCTCATGACCAGTTAACTTGCATGTAAATTTTACAATAACACGATGGGCGACGTTGTAAGCTTATTTTCTGTGATAATCATGAAATTTAAATCAAAGTTTAACCAGAGCAAGCTGTATTTTCACTGTGATCTGCAATGGGATAAGCTTAAGTCAGTGAAATGGATGAACGAACGGGCTACTGCGAATAAAGCGTACGTTCCAACCAAGGTGAGTAACGTTTCTAAATTTGCAATCAATAATATTATTTATTATTGTCGATTCGTAGTGAGTGTAAATTAATACTATAACTTAACATTAAACTAAAATTGGTAGGTCTAGGACACGGGACCCGTTGCGGGGGGGGATGGGAGGGGGGTGAGGGGGAGGGGAAGGGTAGGGGGGTCTACCCCCGAAGCCAAATCGTACGAGGCCTAATACTTTTCGAGAAATAATTTTTTGAAATTAAAAAATCTTCACCTCTTCTCATTTCTTATGTCTTTAATCTTCTTAAAGGCCAGTCGACGGAGCCCCGCTTCGCGGGGCTCCTATTTCTGGGTGGTCATAAAAGAAAATAACCACTCAGAGGGATGGCGGGGCCTTGCAGGCCCCGCCATCCTCTTCGTCACCTAACCCAACCGAGTCGGGGTGCCCTCAAGTCCCGAGCTCGCTTCGCTCGCTCCTGGACCATAAGTCGTTTGTGCAGTGATTTACGAAAGTTAGTGACAGTGTGAAGTGTATTAATACTAATATTTCGTAAAAATATAAGCAAATTGGCAAAAAATACGTAAACATAACCTAACAAAATGTGATTCATAATAAAAAAACATCTTATTATTTCTCGTTAATTTGAGTTATTTACGAAAGCTAGTGACATTGTGAAGTGTATTACATAAAAAACTTTCGTGAAAATATAAGTTAAGTGGCCGAAAATGCGTTACGGGTCCAGTGTCCAAGTTGAGCCCTAAAATTCTCAATTATTTGAAAGTGTTTGCCTAAAACTATTAGCAAATTATTATTTCACTTTTATGTAAGAAGTGGGAAGCTGTATACTGATACCATTGTTTTGTAATCTATGTTGACAATAAACAGTTTTATTTGTGGATAACTTCTCTCTCACTATACAGTGATAGCTAATTGTATTTGGAATAATTAGTTTCTGCTTAGTAATTGTGTACCTAATCAATGAGTAATTGGCAACAATTAAACATACAGCAAAGATAACAATAAAATGAATATGTTATGCACCACATTAAATTTACCTCATTAAATCATATATTAACTTAAAAATTATTAAGTTGCACCGACTTCTTCTTTTTGATAAATTTTTATTAGTCATGAAGAATCAATCAAGAAGTTGACCAGAAGTTGAGTGATACCCCTACACAATACACATGTCAAATGCACTGATTTCCATAACTTTTTTTACTAAGTTAGTACTTGAATGAAGCAGCCAAATATGTTATCCCACTAAATTGAAAGGAATAAAAAAATTCAAAATTCAAAAATTTTATTCTTTCACAACGTTAAGACTCTACCGCCTCGTTCGGAAAGTAGCACTGCGCCGAGAAGAACGGGCAAGAAACTCGGCTTTTTTTTTTAAATAAAATTTTCACAATTTTGTCTTCGCAAGCGGTGTGATAATTCAACCAGTTTATGCCCTCCGTGTCTGATTGGTCTATGACTTATGTCAATTCTAGAGTAAATTTATTCACTCCTAACAGTTTCTACACGAGACAAGAGTTCTGTTACAAGTCAAAAGTAAGTTTAAAGTCTTCAATGATTTTAATGATGATTTTAAACTTACTTTTTTTGAATTGTGCAGGTTGAAAACGTGGCCAACGTATGCACGCACGCGCTATGCGTCGCGCCCGCGTCTCTGGGTGCGCGGGAGCTGCTCACGCGCTCCGTGAACGCGCCGCAAGCCATCGCCGCGGTGGTCTACGGCCTGGCGCTTTGTCTCCTCTTCGCCGTCTCCACCACCTTCCATTCCGTGTGCTGCTGTAAATCTGATACGTGAGTACCAGATGTCTGATCCTGATCTTAATTAATATAAATGTGGGTTATTTAAAAAATACCAAATCGCTCTATGTTCTATGACCTTTTTTTCTACATTTAGTTACAAATATCAAATATTCAATATTTTACAGAGATACTCTACTTGTTCCTACTTTGTAATGTAAGCAAAGGCAAGTGGCGATGGCGCGAACACGCGGCAAAACCGCAACAGTGTAATGTCACTTTACAGAAATAACATTTTTTTGTAAGAAATAAATTAATACTGAATTTTGAAAAGTTGTCGAACAAAAGTTGTTAATGTAAACAACTACAAGCCGTGAGCGATTTGGTATTTTTTGTGAAAGTGAGTTTGTTAATTTGCTTGTCCTTCAATCCAGGCATAATGGAGCCACAGATGAACTTGATTTTTGTATAGAAAGAGATAGATGAAAGCACGGAGAGTGACATAGGATACTTTTTATCTCTGAAAAATGAATAATTCCCACAGGATTTATGCAAAAAAAAATTCATGTTGGCGGACCGCTTTCAACAGCTGGTTTACTTATATTTTAAGACTGATTTCATGGTTCAAAGACATAATTGGATATTTTGGTACATGCAACATTTTACCGCCTGTACTCATTGTACTCACGTTAAATTTGCCAGTTAGAGTTTAAAAATAATTGAACCATTTTTCAAAGTATGTTTTAAGTTTTCAAGTCCTGCAAGCTAACCACTAACCATGTATGTCTCCGTAATAGTATAACATTTTATTCTCACTTTTACAAAGTAGAGTAATTCTGATGCAAATAATAATATTTAAGTGGTTGTTTATACTGAACAGTTTATACTTTCTACATTGTTTCGAAAGATTCATTCTAACCCTCTGGGGGCTATATAATAAGAAACTGCACGTTTAGATTATACAGCTCTTACTAGATTAAAGAAAGTGAAATGGATAGCTGAAGCTATTTTCCACTTTCCATTAAAGTTTAAAAGCCTCTCTATGGAATTAAAGTAAAACAAAGCCTGTAGGACGGAGGTATGTATCAGATACTCGTAATTTTCGAAATAAGACAAAGTACCAATTGTACAAAAACAAATTGTATTGCAATGCATGCACTTGTAGGAATGTTTAATTCAAAAAATTTATATTATATTTGATTTAATTTTTTTCCCAAATTAATTAGGTGTATTTTTTTTTAAATAAGTGTCATTTTACAAAAAATATAAACGTGTAATAAATATACCTATTATTATTATTATTATAATATACTTGGCTTATTATGTTTGCTTCTGTGCATAGATTGAAATACCGACTCTTCTTTGCAAAATCCTACATGTAAATATAGGTGGATGAATTTATGGGTATCTTGTATCTTGTATCTTCCAGTTCGGCGGTAGTTGTAGATGTCACTTTGACCGTCCTCGATCTATTGTGACGCCGCCAATTATAGCTCCCAGCCAATAGTATTTGCCGCCAGGAACAGCAGCAGCTTCTTGGCTGAAAGAAGTTTAGCATCATTAGAGTTTAGAATGTGTTTCCCCAGAATGATGCTGCGTTTATGCATCAGAGCTGGGCAGGAACAGATTATGTGCAGTGGCGTTTCCGCCGCCTCATTGCAGAGTCTGCACATGTCTGTGTCCGTTAGCTTCAGGTTATACATGTGTCGATTGAGTCCACAGTGCCCTGTAAGCGCCCTTACTAAGATGCACAGTTTTTTCCTGTTGAGTGCTAGGGCCTCAGAGGCTGATTTTCCATTGAAGGGTTTTATTAGTGCCCTTGAATGGTCCATACCTGTTAGTTTATGCCAGCGCGAGGCTAGATTAAACCGACATTCAATCATCAGGGTTAATTGCGCCAGGCTTTTGGGTATGCCGCAGACAGGTTCAGGGCCTATCTGCTTCCCCTTTGCGCCTGTTTTTGCAAGTTCATCAGCTTTCTCATTGCCGATGATCCCTGTATGACCGGGAACCCACCTTAGAATGACCCTGTTACTTGCGGCCAGGGCATTCAGCGATTTCCTGCAGTTTTCGACCAGCTTTGAGTTAAGTTTCTCAGAAGACAAGGCCGAGAGAGCCGCTTGGCTATCCGAGTGGATATATATAGTTTTATTTTTGTAGTCCCTTTGCAGACAAGTTTCAGCACAGTCTATTATGGCGAAAACTTCTGCCTGGAATATGGAGGCATGAGCACCCAGGTTGCGGTATGATTTTACCTTGGTTGTCTCTCCATAGATTCCACATCCTACTTCTTTGCCTGACTTGGAGCCGTCAGTGTACCATTTTAGGCTGCCCGGTTTCCAAGAGACCCGGTTTTCAAGCCAGTCATCTCTACTGGGAATCTCCACCAAGTAGAATTTTATAAAATCAAGTTTTAGGGGCATTGCATCCGTAGGCATCCCTAAAACAGGAACCTCAAGTATTGAGTTCTGCATGTTCCTCAGGGCTTGAGAGAGCCAGCTCACCTTTCCCTGACTGGTCAGCCTGTACATGCTAGCTCGCGCCTCCTTCTTTATGTGAAGATGGAGGGGAGTGAGATTTAAAATAGCTTCCAGGGCTGCTCCGGGAGAGGTGCTCATGGCTCCTGTTATGAGTAGACAGGCCGTACGCTGTAGGCTGCCTAGTTTATTTTGGGTTGTTATTTGCGTCGCTTTATTACACCAGACCACCGAGGCATAACATACTATCGGCCTTACAATGGCTGTGTAGAGCCAGAAGGTTATCTTGGGCTTCATGCCCCATCTGCTACCTGCTAGCCGACTGCAAATGCCCAATGCCATCTTTGCTTTTTGAAGCACACCGTCCACGTGAGGATTCCAGGTCAGCTTCTGGTCAATAATTACCCCCAGGTATTTGACCTCGGTCGAGAACGGTATGCTGATGTTGTTCAGTTTTGGAGAACGTAGCTTGTCCAGCTTTCGTTTCCTTGTGAACGGAATTAACACAGTTTTGTCAGCGTTTACTGTGAGTTCATTCTCTGTACACCATTTTTCAACAGTGTTGAGCGCTCGCTGCATAAAAAATTTATGGGTATATTTTTTCTATAAGTATAACATAACTTTGTATATATAAATACTTTGTACATAGAAATGCATATGCGTTAGGCACTATTAACTATCCATGCTACGTGTCCTTTTGATGTGAAATTTCTTGAAAATGACTTCTACTTTACACAACTCTTTAGGGCCACTAAAGGGGCACACGCAAAGTTTTGCAGTTAAAACTTTACAAGTACGTGAGTATCATGAGTAGGTACCAATTAAGACGAATACCCATACTTTTATATCTTGATTTATCATTTTCGTACAAAACATAATGAGAAAACCAACATGGATACCTGGGAATTTTGCTGACAGCTTCCGCTGCGTGCGCTGCTTAAGAGTCCCATGAACTACAATGTCTCCAATCTCCATACATTCGAAATACCAAATCATTTGTAATTCGTGCATATTTCGATCATGTTGTGGTGTTATTCGGGTTCATATAGTAATAATATATGCTCCTGGCCATAGTTGGTTTGGAGTTCGGACATACTTCTCTAAAACGAAAAATAAATTAATTTTGATCAAAATTGTTATAACTTCGGTCGAGTTCCGGTTCCGTAATACCAAAAATTATGAATGAAAACTTGTAACTTTCTTTATTAACTGGTGTTTTTCTTTAGCTGGACAATAAAAACTGTGTGTGCTCCTGAACTAATGCGACGTGAGATAGTGATGTTTTATTACAAAACGAATATGCAGAAAACATGTCCTTTTTGACGCAAAAATATGCAAATCAAAATTCATTTATATTTCGTTTTAGAGAAGTTTTTCTAACCAGTTATGGACAGGAGCATAGATTATTTTATTACTATATGAACCCGAATAATACCACAACAAGATCGAAATTTGCACGAATTACAAATGATTTTGGTATTACGAATGTATGGGAGACAACGTAGGTTAGGACATCCTTAAAAAGCGACACTATATGCCTATCTTTTATGGTTGACTCATTATTACTGGGTATGTAAAAACCTATAAATTCATGCGAGCAAAGCCACGCACTACAGATAGTTAACTCATATACACGGAATAAATAATACATAATAATACCTAACGGATGGTGGTGTGGGGTGGTAATCTACCTAAACATTCTTTCACCCATTACGGCCCTTCAAGCTTCGCTGCTTTTAATTAATGTTTCGGATGCTCGGGTATCCGTACGTCAGAACTTCGTATGATCGATCATCAAAAATAATACGAGTACCTACTTGTATAGTGTACACCCACCTATTACGAATTAATTCATTTTTAGTAGTCGCGATAAAGCTTTATATGTCGTTTCTGAGATAACAACTTTTACAGTATTTAGGTACTGTACACAGAGAATATTTACCTAACTATAGTTTGATACAAGTTTAGGCTGGAAAGTATGTCATTTCTTCTTCGGCTCGGCTTGGGTCAGTTGACAATAAGGACGAGTGGAAATAAACACTTCAAAGCTTCTTATTTGCTTAAAGTGTTGATTAAAAACATGTGAAGATGAAACTGCAATTCTTGCAATTTCACTGCAATAAATCTACAATGTATTGGTTATAGCTTGCAAATGAAAACCAAATGAAATTTATATTTGGCTGGCAGCAGTGTGCATTCAACCTTAAAGAGGAAATACAATATGTTTGCGCCTGAAGCAGCAAAAACCTCTTTGTTACGCGCGGCTATTTCTAGTTCCATGCAGCACACAGTAAGCTTTTAATCTCTATAAGCTTTATACGCGGTCATATCAGAGCAAAATGCACAGCTTTGTGTTAATAACAGCATTATCCAATTCAACGCTTATCCGAAATTTCGTACGTGGTCGCTTGCGAGTTGCGGAATTAACAATTCAATTTCCAATTAATTCGTTTGCTAAAGCAAATGTACAGAGCGGGAATTTTCAATAGGAAATACATTACTGCTCCGAGCTCAGTCCTTTACCATCAATAAGTCCTTTGATAGTCACTTCCCGACCCCAAAGGAGCGGAGTAGATGGTAATTGAATCTCCTTTCAAACGTAACAAATAACATCCCGTCCGCATAAATTGTGTCGCGAATTGGACTGGCCGCAGTGTCGAGCCTGTTATTTGCTATTTTGTGATAGCTGACAAGACAAGTAATATAATGTGTAACAACCTCCTCAACAACCTCATTAAAAATGTATATGATACAATTTTTATGATGATAATCATTATATTTGCTGGTCCTGAAACTTTTATTTTGGGCTGTGTGTTGGCTGTGTGCTTACATTTTATGTCCCAACACAATAGTTTTGAATTAAACAAAGTGCCCCTAAATGACTATTGTAGTAAACATTTTATTTTCTCCTTTCTCTCTAAGTCTACTATTGAGCATTTGGTATTCGAAAATAAACGTATAATTTAAAAATAAACAAATTGCATAAAATTATTGTAATGATTTGTTTGCATACCCTCGTTATCTTGATTCTTGATATTTTCATTTCCGTTTATCATCAAGCCGATTTTTGACTTCGGAGCGTTTTTTTAAATACTAACAAATCTTTATTCAAATAGTTGTTCATTGAACTTAACTTAACTTAACTTAATAAAATGACAATGAGCTCGTAGATGCATGGGTTATTTGAGATCAAATGTCGGTATGTTACGGATATTTGCTATTGTAATTCAAGTATTGTGGTCACAATAGTCATTAGTGTATTATTACAGAAGTTTGCTTAGTAAAACCAGCCCCACTTCATTGGGTTTCTGGTTTCTAACAAACACAATAAATTTCATTTCATACGTAGCCGCTACGCATGCCAATCTTTCCCTGAGAAAATTGTAAGGAACAAAAGCAAATTTGCAGTAAATCGGTCGCATGATGATCGATATCTCATCCCGACATTCCTGAGCCAAGCTATAGGAGCAAGCCGAAAGTTATTGTATCCCATACTTTCACGCTTAGTTGCATACACGCATTTACTAATCCTAAATACTTCTCCCTAATACACATCTGAAACTCATCATGGCGAATTAGGACTAATTTTGCAGGAAAATGAATTCTTCCATCGATGTTGATTGTAATCTATTATTTTGGCAGACGATAAAATTTTATCTATTTCTGTTTATCTGATAAACACAAACACGTGCAACTCTTTTACAGAAACAAGCCGTAAAACATTTTGCACATTACCAGTTATACCTCACCTTGCCAAAACACATTCTATAAAACACCTGCAGTATCGTGAAATGATCCATCTTGTATATTTCTTGACAGGTTGATTAAACATTATCTTCCAAGTTCCACAACACTCCTCTCACCTTCGTTTCCTAATTTTCTTAGCACATATGCAACCCTTTTATAAGAGCAAGCCAGAAACCCATTTTGCACATTATTACACCTTGCCAAAAATACCTAATTAAATGGCAAATCACACCTGTACCTAATACGCATCAAAAACGCATCATCTAAAACCATACTAATTTCGCAGCAAAATGCACTTTCTCCAACGATGCAAACGCGTGCTGATTAATCTTTAACATAATCTATTCTCGTGACAGACTGATGAAACATGATCCTTCTAAGTTCCACAACTTACGTCTCACCATCGATTCTTCACATATGCAACCCTTTTATAAGAGCGAGCCCAAACCCATTTTGCACATTACAACGCCTTGCCAAAAAGAACTGACTAAATCCAGCACACGTCTCACCGTCGATTCTTCATACATCCAAACCTTTAATAAGAGCAGGCCCAAACCCATTTTGCACATTACAACGCCTTGCCAAAAAGAACTGACTAAGTACAGCACACGTCTCACCGTCGATTCTGCACACAAGCAAACCTTTAATAAGAGCAGGCCCAAACCCATTTTGCACATTACAACACCTTGCCAAAAAGAGCTGACTAAATCTAAAATCACACCTGTGCCTAATACGCATCAAAAGCGCATCATGCTAAAACCATACTAATTTTGCAGCAAAATGAAGCACTTCCTCCACCGATGCGACCGCGCGATGATCTATATCTTCATCGCGAGCTCGTACTTCCCGTGGCTGACGGTCGGGACGCTGTCCTGCTGGATGCTGCGCGAGCTGCGCTGGGCGATCTGGCTGCTAGCAATCCTCGGCATCACGTATCAACAGATCTTCCACGAGCGGTACAAGATGCTGGAGTTGTTGCTCTACTTGATAATGGGGCTGGGGCCCGCGGCGATCATTGTCACGTCGAATGTATGTCCCATTTGTCTATTTGTGTTTACCGCTTAGAGATATTTCAGTCCACGAAGACGCGCCCCACTCTGGCAAAATGTTTCATTCGATGCGTATGAAGTTTGACAGAGTGGGGCGCGTCGTCGTGGATTGAAATATCTATACACGCTTTCTATGTCATGCATGCTTGATGTTTTGTGCTTATTTTCGTTGCATCGTTGTTTCTTATTACTTGTAACTCTAGCTCTACTTTACTCTCTAGGCTAAAATCAAATCTTGGATTTAGTTTTTTCTTTAGTTTGCATCAGTGTGAACATAGTTTTGGTAAATCTCTTTGGACTTCAATATTCTTGCAAGAATATACTGTAACGGTTGTGTCCGAATAGCTTAGACTCTAAGCCTTAGAGAGTCGTAAGAGACTTCGAAGGATATGCCTTGATAAAATTGATTGTAGTTTCGGAGATTGTAGACATCCATCCAGGCAATTGATTTGGCAACAGTATTCAATATTGTAATTCATATTCCTATTTGTAGTTTATACTGACTTGTTTTAGGGACTCTTAGTCTTAGACCATTTAGTTTGATATATTTAGTATACCCACAATTCGACACTGAACATTTTGAATAGATAATGTTGCAAGCAAATGTAATACCGATGTAGACTTCCTCGTTATAAGAAAATATAATCTCGAAGGTTACTAGTATCAAGTTAAAGGTCAGCTCTATTATCGTATTATTTGCTAATCCTTATTTTTCTTTATACAAAAGTGTTTATAAATCCATTAAATATATTACGAGTATGTTTGTACTTAGCTTGGCATCTAGGGAGGAAAATTGAATTAGATTTTGTGATAAATATTTTGGTCACATAGGATTCTACGTGAATAATAGTTATCATTCGTAATTATTTAACTTAAGGAAAAATATTCCTGCTTATGTATCCGTTAACACGTAAGCAAATAATATATGTCTTGTTGTGTAACCTTTACCAGTATATGTATATCGAAAATATAGGTACTAAATATAATTGGGTATATAGCATCTTTTGCTTCAGCTTCGAATTTTTGTAAAAGGTTCTATGTGATGCTTACCTGCGTAACTTGGGCTATTCTGGTCGACCACACCTGCATTTGTTTCCACCCACCACTGTATCGATTATATTGTATTTATAGGATTGCCATTCCTCTCAGAGACTATAGGGTGTCCGCCCACTACATTCAGGGAGCATAGACACGTAAAACCGTTGAGCCATTTACAGAATTAGTTTGCGTCGATTACATTGTGTTAAAAGGATTGCCCTCTGCGACTCAGGGTATCCGCCTACTGTATAGCCGTATAGATCAGCTATTTTTAGCAGCTCTTACATAGATAGATAGTTTATATTACACTTATTGGATTAGTTCGTTGACCATGCCTTACCTTTGTACGTTGTTAGATAAGACGATGGCGGTGTAGGTAATTGTAGACACCAAACTTACCAGCTTCAATTATAACACCACTTTAGGAGAATTGGTTACCTATATTTAGAAGCTTAAACTTTTGTTTAATAATATGAGTTTTTGTAGATAGACGATAAGGAGCCCCTCGTATCAAATCCAAATAAAAGATAAACAAAAAATCAATGGATTAGGTAATTCTTTACTATCTTTTTAGGGTTCCATACCAAAATGGTAAAAATGGAACCCTTATGGTGAGACTTTCTCCGTCCGTCCGTCCGTCTGTCACACTCGATTATTTCAGTAACTATCAAAGCTATTGAACTGAAATTTAGAATAGTTGTAGGTAATTGCGGCGCGCCACCATTGCAATCATAAAAAATTGAAAATCTATTTTATTTTTATTTAAAAAGGGGGGAAACCGGGTCGTCAAAATTTCAAAATGAGATAACAAATTTGAGTGGGGTATCATATGAAAGGGCGTGACTTGTGTATTCTAAAACCAATTTTTATTTATTTTTATGCCTAATAGGTTTTGAGTTATTGAGCAAACTGTCGAAAAAAATACCGTCCCTCCCCCCCCCCCCTATTTTTTTGATAATAGCAATAAACCACCAAAAACAAAGTTACGTTTGCGGTTTGCCAACAAAAGTACCTACATGTAAATTAATGAACAAAAGTGATTCTTTGAATGTTTTACTTCTTTTATGGTATGGAACCCTCGGTACGCGAGTCCGACTCGCACTTGGCCGGTTTTTTTTTTAATACGAAAGAAAGATGAATGATGATCGATAAATTTTATCCTATTATTGTATTATTCTTCTCTGACGATCGAAAAGATAATATTTGTCTAATTTAGTGTGAACCAAGTGGTAATGTGTTTGACACACGAGTTGTACCGAGAAGAAGCGGTATGAACTATGAAATCATCAACATTACTCTTGTATTCTACATACCAAGAGATGGCGCTGTGTTATCCCTATTTTGGCTCCAGCTCTAAGGCGGCACCACACTTGGTTATTTGTTATTCGTTATGCGGCTACGCTGTATTTGTCCAAATATTTGTTATGTGAGTAAAAAACAAACATGATATCTACACTTAGTGCTTTGTGCCAAATATTGCCGATAGGTACGTGTCCTTTGAAGTGTGCTAAAACCGACAAAAGGAAACAAACCAAGGACAAAACAAAAAAGACAAAAGGACAAAAGGAAAAAAGGAAAAAGGACAAAAGGAAAAAGGACAAAAGGAAAGAAACCAAGGATAATAACAAGAAAAACCTTCTGCGTCGCTAGATTCAAAACTAATTTAGCTAGGAACTTATCATTAATTCGATTGAACCGCACTTATAACGATCTCGTGCGTTGTAACGATGATTTAGACATCTTCTCCCAAAGCCTTAAGTGCTTCAAAAGAGTGGCCCTTTCCACCGTCTCGACCTTGAGGGAGGATCTGACCAGTAGCTAGTTTGTATTTGTAGTAGCCTATTTTGATTATTTTATTATTATCATTAAGTTTATTTATTTATTTTTTATGTTAGGAAATCATTTTTGTCTTCATTATGTTATTAGTTCTTACCGTTCTTATATTATTATCTTTTTTTTTTGGTTGTAGTAGTTTTTAATTTAATTCGAGCACAATTATTTGTAAACGCTGTGCGCAGTTCTAAATGTCTACCCACGCTGTCCGGTGCCTTTTGTATTCTTTATTTTCAATGTTTCGTGTATGTGACGTTATTGTGCCTTAATAAATAAATAAAATAAAATAAAATAAAAAGGACGGATAAGCATATTTGCTAATCGCGCTTATACGTTATTCGTGCAAATAAAGACGAATATAGACGAATGAACCGCCCACACTTGGTCGTATGCGGCGAATAACGAATAACAAAAATAACGAAGTGTGGAGCCGTAATGAGAGCAAGCGCCCAATGAGCAAACAATCATAATATTCCAACAATACCTTTACATATTATATATTCGGTGCCTATACCGTATTTTGATTGTGATTTCTGTTAATTTAGTAGTATTACGAAATACTGACAATAAAAAATAATTGGTCAGGTCCGAGTCAGAGAGTTCCATACCATAAAAGAACTAAGAAAGAATCACTTTAGTTCATGAATTTACGAGTATAATTTACATGTAGCTACTTTTGTTGGCAAACCGCAAACGTAACTTTGTTTTTGGCGGATTATTGTTATTATCAAAAAAAGTACATTAGTCAGCGAGTTGATTTTATTTTTTCTGTAAAATATACGTTTACTTCTAGTGAATATAATTATTTCAGATTTTTTGATTGGTAAACTTCGGAGATAAGGGGGGGGGGGAACGGTATTTTATGCATAAAAATAAATAAAAATTGGTTTTAGAATACACAAGTAACGGCCTTTCATATGATACCCCACTCAATATTGTTATCTCATTTTAAAATTTTATTGACCCGGTTTTCCCCCCTTTTTAAATGAAAATAAAAACAATTTTCTAATTTTTACGATTGTTATGACGTCGCGTCACTATTACCAATAACAATTCTAAATTTCAAGTCCATAACTTGAATAGTTACTGAAATAAACGAGTGTGACAGACGGACGGACGGACGGAGAAAGTCTCACTATAAGGGTTCCATTTTTACCATTTTGGTATGGAACCCTAATTATAAAAATATGCTTGTGGAGACTACCTTACTAGATATAAATATACAAACCAACCATACTTCTTGTTAATTAATTATGCCTTATACAGGGTTATATAAAAAATATCGGAACCCTCTCGGCACCTAAATGATATCATTATAACTAAAAACTTTTGTTCTATAACTTTCCAAAATTTCGTATTAATTTGTGTCATACAAAAATTTAATAAATTATGTTATTTCTGTAAAGTGACATTACACTGTGAAACGAAATACAGGTAATCAGCGATTATGACTGTCCCTGTTGCCAATAGGCGGTGCTAATGAGAAAGATAAAGATGCACAATGCTCACAATAACTGGCGAAAGATTAAAGCTAAGCGCACACTGCGATGCGATTTTTTTCCGCATGTTCGATGCGAAACTTAATCGCAATCCGAATATTATACCTACGCACACCACAACCTTTGTCGATTTTTTGTCGATCTTCCTGGCGCAGTGGCGCGCGCGCTCGGATTCGAGTGGGAAGTCGCGGGTTCGATTCCCGCCACGGGCCTCTTTGGAACTTTATAATTTCTAATTTTTCTTAGAACTGGACTGGTGGGAGGCTTGGGCCGTGGCTAGTTACCACCCTACCAGCAAAGAGGCACCGCCAAGCGATTTAGCGTTCCGGCGCGATGCTTTGTAGAAACCGTAAGGGGTAGGTTATACTTACCCCTTCCAAGTTAGTACGCTAACATCTTCGGCTGCATAATCACTTACCATCAGGTGAGATCGCAGTCAAGTACTAACTTGTAGTGTGTAAAAAACCCACGATTTATTTTCGCACCACGAAAGACAGGGAGCAATCATGTCACATTCGAGAGAGTTGCGCTTGCGACTATTTCCGCAGTGCGCGTGACTTAAGTATTTTTCCATATAACACAAAATATTGACAAATTCGCATCGCACTTGCGAATATTAATCACATGCGATTATTTTTCGCAGTGTGCGCTTAGCCTAACGACTATAAAAGCGGCAGCGTGCGGGGCGGGGAGGACGACTCACGGTCGGCCTCGGCTATCGCCTATCGCGCGCGGCGTTGCCGATATTACGTACAGACTACAGAGTAGTTACAAAGAAAGAATGTATGCAAAATATTGAATAAGTGATATTTCTCAAAATATCGAGTTAAAACAAAAGTTGTAGAACAAAAGTTGTTACATTTAATGATATCATTTAGGTGTCGGTGAGGTTTCCGATATTTTTTATATAACCCTGTATACAAAAATACTTACATTCATAAAGATCGTGTAAAGAGCTTCTAAATAAAATACTAAGAATCCCCTCCTGCCCAAAATAGACTCGGAAAAGGTCTGCTTTGAAGTACAAGTATTATAAGCAATTCTACGAAATTTCACAACCCCAGTCCATCTCCATGGTTTCATCGATTAGGGTGTATTTATATCTTACATTTTATTTATTTACGCGACAGATACGTTCGCCCTCGGACGAAAACCTCAAAGTGATATTATACGACCGCTAAACGAGATTACAATGATGTATAGATTGTAGAGCAGTAACTAAACTTGTAGCCTTTTATGACGGTATTTCAATAAAAAATTATGTAGGTATCTATCCATAGCAATGGTGTTAATTCTGGTTTACAATATTTCTAAAGACATATTTATACAAGTAAAGCTATCTTTCTTACATTATGTATCATGCAGGATAATTTTTAACTTAAAACAGTGGCTTCGTCAAAATTAGTTTTTTTTTCTTTAACAATACAGGCTAGCGCTTGACTGTGATCACACCCGATGAAAAGTAAAGATGATGACACAGTCTAAGGTGGAACGCGCTTGCCAAGGAAATGCCTATTCACTCTTCGTTCTATGATGATGAAAAAAGGTGACGGGGGAACCAAATTAAATAGTTCCTGAACACACTCGTTCCCGAGTTTCTTTCTAAATTAGATACTCATTATTATTGCAGGAAATAATTTGGAATTTCGGTCTGTCACTTGTTCTAGAGTTCGTAGAATATTTTCTAGACAAACATGACCTGTAATCAATTTTACAAAAAAAAAGTACTTTTGGGAAGTACCTGAAATAATTTGATCAAGTCCCAGCATTATTACCAACAGAGTTTTTCGTTCCTTGCATAACAAATTAAAGGCACAAACAGGCTTAGTGAGGCAAAACCAAAAGCGCACTAGGCAGAGTTCCTAAGGTGCTAACACCGTTTAACATAAACTAATTAGCTGTTTTAAGGATTGAGTATTACTTAGCACAGCAATTTAAATGTATGGATTAATTTTATGTATCAGTAACTGGACCTTGGGGAATTCGGTAAATAATAATTACGCACTGAATCAACTAATGCTTAATTTTCATAATAAATCACGGCAAGCATTAGTACAACTCTAAAAGTTTAAACTCATCTGAATAATAAAAAATATTAACTCTGACCTGCATATTATGCTAAAATAATTTCAATTTAGATCCTCTTGTAATAAATTTCCTAAATTAGACTACTTAATCGACTTTCCTAAGTTAGAGTAGGTATGTCGAAAACTTGTCACATATTATTTTGCGAGCAATTCGAATACAAAGCCGAGTCCCGAAAGTTTTGAGTTATTCATGAAACATTTCAAGATCCAAACAAATGAAGCTCTACAGAGAATCTTACAAGTCAGGACAATGGAAACAAGGTGGACATAATATCTTAGTGTTCGAAACTGATTTTTTTATTATAGTGTTAGCGTGCTGAAGATTTATGTTTAGTTTTCATTAATATTTTGCGTCACCGTGAAGTATTTAATATGTATAATTTTTGGAAAACAAACCTCTTTACGATTAATATTATATTTTATGGAATTTGAAAATAGAAATGTAGTGAGTTCTGTCTGTGATTGAAAAAGATATGTCGAAAAAAATGTTACTAATTGAATTATTGATTTATGAAAAAATACAAAAAGATAAATAAGTGGAAAGAATCTTTTATTCACAATCCTGGACCTGTAAACGAAAAGGAATTTCAATAATTTGGAGAAGACTGGGAAGAATTGCTTTCAATAGTTACTGTATTAAACTAGCTGTTGCCCGCAACTCCGCCCGCGTGAATTCCGGTTTTTCGCGAATCCCGGGGTGACTATGGATTTTCCGGGATAGAAAATTGTGTTAATCCGGGTTATAAGTTATCTATGTTCAAATTTCAGCCAAATCGCCAGTAGTTGCGGTGTAAAAGAGTAAGAAAGATCAATCCATCCATACTATATCACATCCATACAAACTTTCGCGTTCATAATTATTATAGTCTCCCTCAGATAAAAAATAAAAAATATGCATTACTAGCAGAAACCCGCCGCAGAAACTTCGCCCGCGCAAATTTTAGTTTTCCCTACACACGGGAACCATCTATTTTCCGGAATAAAAAGTAGCCTTTGTGCTAAATTGGAACGAAATCTGTCTTCATTCCAATTTTCAGCCAAAAAAATTCAGCAGTTGCGCCGTAAAGGAGTAGGTATATCTCCCGCATAAATATTTGTTTTCACTATTTCCGCAGTAATTGTGGATTCCCAGTACCATATCTATTAATCTAGGATATAATCTATCTCCATTTCAAATTTCAGGCAAATCTGTTCAGTAATTACGGCGTGAAGGAATGTTTTCCCGCGTGGATATCTATTTTTCACTATTATCAAAGAAACCATGGATTTTCCCGGGATAAAAAGTAGTAAATGTATTAATCCAGGAGATAATCTATATATCTCTTCCAAATTTCAGCTAAATTAATTCAGTAATTATGGCATGAAGGAATATTTTTGCCTCGTGAATATCAGCTTTTCACTCGTATTATATCAACCATGGAATTTTCCGGGATGAATGGTAGCCTATGTAATAATCCGAATCTCCTTACCGAATTTTAGTCATTTCAGTTCAGTAATTACAGCGTAAAGTAATACTTTTCGCGCGTGAACATCAATTTTTCAGTTTTCCCGCGGAAACCATGGATTTTTCTGGGATGAAAAGTAGCCTTCGTATTAATCCAGGATATAATCTATCTTTATTGCGAATTTCAGCCATATCAGTTCAGTAAATACGGCGTGAAGTAGTATTTTTTGCGTATGAATATCTGTTTTTCTTTTTTCCTGCAAAAACCATGGATTTTCCGGGATAAAAAGTAGCCTATTTATTAACCCAGGATATAATCTATCTTCATTCCAAATTACAGCCAAATCGGTTGTGCACTTGCGGCATGAAGATTTTTTTCCGCCTGAATTTCGGCTTTTTTACTAATCCCACGGGAACTATGAATTTTTTCGGGACGAAAAGTAGCCTCCGTATTAATTCAGAATATAGTCTAAGTTTGTTCCAAATTTCAGCCATATCAGTTTAGTAATTACGGCGTGAAGAAGTATTTTTCTCGCGAGAATATCGGTTTTTCACTTTTCCTGCAAAAACCATGGATTCCTCTGGGATAAAAAGTACCCTATTTATTAACCCAGCATAGAATCTATCTCCATTCCAAATTCCAGCCAAATCGGTTGTGCACTTGCGGCATGAAGATTTTTTTCCGCGTGAATTTCGGTTTTTTACTAATCCCACGGGAACCATGATTTTTTTCGGGACGAAAAGTAGCCTTCGTATTAATCCAGGATATAGTCTATCTCTTTTTCAAATTTCAGCCATATCAGTTCAGTAATTACGGCGGGAAGTAGTATTTTTCCCGCGTGATTATCGGTTTTTCCCTTCTCCTGCAAAACCCATGGATTTTTCCGGGATGAGAAGTACCCTATTTATTAACCCAGGATATAATCTATCTCCATTCCAAATTTCATCCAAATCGCTTGTGTACTTGCGGCGTGAGATTTTTTTTTCCGCGTGAATTTCGGTTTTTAACTTATCCCACGGGAACCATGAATTTTTTCGGGATGAAAAATAGCCTATATGGTAATGCAAGATATAATATACCTCCATTCCAAATTTTAGCCAAATCGGTACAGTAGTTGCGGCGTGAAGACGTATTTTAACTTGATAAAATCCAAACTTCGGACCCCCGTTTCACCCCCTTAGAGGGTGAATTTTGAAAAATCCTTTCTTAGTGCACCCCTAGACCTCACAAGGAACATGTGTGCCAAATTTGGAGTCTCTAGACCCAGCGGTTTGGGCTGTGCGTTGATATGTCAGTGAGTCAGTCAGTCAGTCAGTCAGTCAGTCAGTCAGTCAGTCAGGCAGTCAGTCTGACTCAGTCAGTCAGTCAGTCAGTCAGTCAGTCAGTCAGTCAGTCAGTCAGTCAGTTTCTTCTTTTATATATATAGATATTGTTACGACGTATTTTTATCTAGAAATTATTGAGTTACGACTATGATCAATAGATTTTCTACACCCAGAAGAATCGACCGAGTTCGAAATTAAATTATATCGAAAATTCATTTTCTATTTTGTGTGGCACTGTGTTTATCTTCAATAGCTCGAGATCGACTTAATTTTTTTTTGTGCGTAACATTTATTGATTCTGATTCCTAAGGTGGTACGAATGTTAATGTGTGTACGTATGTTTGTTACTCCTTCACGCCAAAACTTTTGGACAGATCTGTGGTGTTAAGATATAAATTATACACAAGCTAGCTTCTTTATTTCGGCAAGAAGCCATACATCACACGGAAATTTTGACAAAAGGGAAAATCACATGCGATAAGATCACATAAACGTCAAACTGGCACATAAATGCTATTGTAAGTCCGCGCTGTAGAGTGCTTGAACTAGCTCACGAGTGCTTGAGTGCCTGACGGAGCTTGGCAGAGAATAACAAAAGTTGCATTTTGTATGGGGCTTCGCTTTTTTATATGTATATATGCGTCTTCAGATTTCAGAATAACTTTTATACATAGATATTTTTTTTGTGTCACATGTAATTTTTATTCAGCTTTTTTTTTGTAGCTATTGTGTTAATTCGATTTTCCATCGCTTTGGTGACATTCATAAACATACACATCAGTCCTTAACTTATCTCGGAAAATGCGTTTTTTTTTGTAACTGTATAATGCATAAGATGTAAAAAAAACTGGAACTTCACTTTTTTTTCTTTTACATAAAATCGGTTGTTGTCTGTTCTAATGAAAATACTAGACTTAAAATTTTAGAGTTTAAAGCTCTAAAAGCATTGTTACGTACTTTGTCAAATTAGGTCAAATAAAATGGAAAACGGGAAAGTGTAAAGTTCATGGTTCGTTCATTAACAAAAATGTCCATTAAATTCTGCAGGCAAACATAGACTACGCTATCTCGCGGATTAAACGTTAAACGTTATGCTGATATAATTAGTTTAGTTATAATAGAACGTTAATAACAACCAAATATCAATATCACATTTGAATGGCATTGCATGAAGACGCCTGGCGTGGTTAGCTTTTTGGTTATAGATATTTCAATCCACGATGACGGACCCCTCTCTGTCAAACTCCATACGATTCGAATGAAACATAAGCGGACAGACCAGAAATGTAGTACTAAAATTAATATTGTGTAGGAGCAATAAATTCCTATAATGTTGAATAATCTGCACTAGCTGATATAATAGGTTAGGGATAATGATTAATTTTATCACAACGACGTCAGGTTATGCTTGCCTGGTAATGGTATTCAGGTGACGTCCGTCGTGTAGCACTACTAGACTAGTAGATGGCACTCGTAGGTCGGCTTTATGCAACTTTGTTTTTATGAATAACATCTCTTCTGTAAACTGGTTCAGCTACGTTGTTATAAACTTTTCTATTGTGTTACATTCTGCTTCTATATAAAAGCTCGCAGCGGAAGCTTAGCATTATAAATAAACCACTGCATAAATATAATTAATATGAACTTTTCTATCTAGCATTTTGTAAAAGAGATACAAATATCAAAGGTTTACAATTAGTATTCTTGCATCACCATGCAGGGATAATTCTTTGATATAGTATCTAGGTTGTAGATGTGTGTGGGTGTGTTACGTGGGTTTCTGGAATTTTTGCCTCGATAAATTCATATGGCAGTCGGGGGACCTCTTAGAATAGAAGTTGTTCCTGAGAACAGCCCCCCGACTGCTATATTAATTTATCTGTTCAACTAAAATAACTTGTTTCTTACTTTTTAGTTCGTTTAAAAACAGGGCAGTCGTGTTTTTTGATTACTTTTTTTTATTTTATATTGTTTAGTGATGGTCAGCAGTTAGGTGAAGGTATTTTCTGTTACTACTCTCCAATACCTTCATTTTGATACCCATATTGTGATAGTTGAAGAAAAAATTTTGTTTTCCACTGAAAATGGCGCCTCACATCCGCCATATTGATTTTTTCCAAAAAAATATAGCATATGTTACTCGGGAGGATCCAAGGATTCTAACGATACCCCATACGTCCAAATCTGTTCAGAAGTTATGGAGGAATAAAGAAACATCACATACATACATGAACCCTAAAAACATTACACTCCTTTTTTTGGGCAGTCGTGTAAAAATCGTACATCTCTATAATAATACGCGTATCCAGTGAGAGTGTGACCATTTTTGAGTTCGTGTTTTATTCCTTTGTTCATTGTTTTTATTTTTCGTTGTGTTGTTAGATTGACAGATGAAGTAACAACGACATTTCAGCACTAACGAAGGCCTAAGTAAAGAGTTTTCTATTTTTACCTATCTGACATGGCCTTGAACCTAAAGCTGTGGAAGGCATCACGCTAGAGATCATTAATATTTATTACGAGTTTGCCAACGTTACAATTTACAATATTATTTAAGTATACTGCAGTAATCGCTCCAGAAACAACTCAGCCTTGAACCATCAGTCGTTCAGACTTCAGTCCGATCCAAAAGAAGTTTCTTAATATCTACTTGGGACGACCAAATGGCGCAGGCGGTAATCCTTCTGCCTTAGTCCTCATCATTGCTTGTCCATCATTGTCCATCATACATGTTTGTAGTCAAGCACAAGCCTATCAATAATAATAAATAAAATTCTTTGTAATGTCCTGATATATTTATTTAATTATTTATTGTTTTATTTATTTACAGACACGAACAAACTTAATTTCAGATATATGGTCTTAACCATGTTTTAATTAGCAATCTCAACTATTCCATTTTTAAATTCCTTGCATGATTGTTAACGAGAATCCTCTATGTTTTAGAGATGAATGTTGTTTTAGATCCGAGCAAAATGGACAATATAATTAACGACAAAATAACTTGTTCGTCGAAGGAGAACTCGTTTAGTTTCGAGTCACTGAGTGACTAAGTGGCGATAGGTGTATTTAATAATTAACGTTCAAGTTCTAACGGCGAACAATCTAGCTCTGTATACAAGATATACGCCGGGGCACGAAAGTGTAGCGTTGACCGTTAATGCGCAGAAGTCAAAAATAAGGTATCTGAGGGGGCTGAGGGGGCTGAGAGGGATAAAGGGCGGGCGTGCGTAGCGCCGATTGGCTCTCCATATTGGATTGCGTGATCTAGCGCTGATTGGATTGCGTGCGCGACAGTACACATGCGCAGCTATCCCCTCCAAATTTCGCTCACCGCTACACTTTCGTGCCCCGACTTGTACACGGTGCTTGGTGTTCGTTCCAAAACCTCGAATAAAATTGAAGTATTCAAGAATTAACTAACTTAAAAATACTGAGATCATACTCGTCGCCCCAAACCCACGTTTTTTTAGGGTTTCGTACCCAAAGGGTAAAAAACGAGATCATGTTACGCTGTTACCTCGCTGTCCGTCCGTCCGTCCGTCACCAGGCTGTATCTCTACTTGAATACCTTATAATAAGGTGGGTGGACCATGGAAGGCCATGCTCCTTCGAAGGCCAATTATTAAAATTTCGTAGTTATTGCCATGTGATGACAAATTCCTTCTATCTACATAAACATCCATCGAACTAGAAATCACAGACGCGGCGGCGAATCGCTCGCGCCACTATTTTGGCAGTACGGTCCCTCGCTTCATTGATATCGGAAATCGACGACGTTAAAATAAGGTGGGTGTACCATAGAAGGCCACTCTAACAAATAAATAGTTATTATTCATCTATTTACTGGATAAATGAAACTAACAAATATTTAAGTAATACTTTGTTTTATTACGTATCATATAAACCAATTCTTTTTATTGTAGCTTTAATCGCTATTTAATAACTTTTAGTGTTAGATGACTGCTTTATTATAATGGCCTTCTAAGGAGCCTTGTTCCTAGCAACGCCATTTGGAAGAGTTCAATGAAACTTAAGTTTAATCAATATTGATCAAATCTGAAATTTAAAAAAGTGGTTTATATGTTACGTAATAAAACAAAGTATTACTTTATTATTTGTTCGTATCATTTATTCAGTAAATAAACGAATAATAACTGTTCATTTGTTAGTGTGGCCTTCCATGGTCCACCCACCTTACTAGAATATAATATACTCTAATAGAATAATAGTGTAACAAACACGACTAAAAAATTAATTGAATAAATATTTGACCTCCCATACAACAAACGTGATGTTTTGCTCGTTTTTGAAATTAAGTTCGGCAAGGGTGTTTAGTTTTTTTAACTTACTAATACTACAGGGCTGTATAAAAATACCAAATCGCTCTCGGCCTATAGTTGTTTTAAACATTTCAACAACTTTTGTTTTACGACTTTTCAAAATTCAGTATATTTTTATTTTAGACAAAAAATATATGTTATTTCTGTAAAGTGACATTACACTGTTGCGGTTTCGCGCCGCGCGCCGCGCCATTGCCACATGCCGATGTTACATTACAGAGTAGGAACATAAGTAGAGTATCTAAGTAAACTGTTGAATATTTGATGTTTCTCAAAATATCGAGTAAAAAAAGTCTTAGAACCAAATGTTTCAATGTAAACAAATGCAGACCGAAGGTGATTTGGTATTTTTATTTTTTATATAACCCTATATTATATCGTCTAAGTTTGTTAATTCATTATGTTTGTGTTTCCAGCACCATTTGCCAGCGATGCACGATCTCAAGATGGGCGGGCTGCTGTACCTGGTGGGCGTGTTCTTCTTCAAGTCGGACGGGCGCATCCCGTTCGCGCACGCGATATGGCACGTGTTCGTGGCGCTGGCGGCCAGCGTGCACTACCTGGCCATACTGCGGCACCTGTTCCCCGAGCTCAAGCACTGAACACTTCAACGCTGCCCGGTATGCTGGGAGGTGGTGAACGGGTTTTCAAGATGCTTTTTACCAGTCAAATTCAGAATTTTCAGATTTTTTTTAATAATGTTTTAAACAGATCATAGTAATCATACCCGTAGCGCTTTTAATAATATTTCTTGCATACCCGCGTATACATGCACTACCTGGCCATACTGCGGCACCTGTTCCCCGAGCTCAAGCACTGAACACTTCAACGCTGCCCGGTATGCTGGGAGGTGGTGAACGGGTTTTTGAGATGCTTTTCACCAGTCAAATTCAGCTTTTTCAGTTTTTTTTTATTAATTTAAATAATGTCGTAAACAGAAGAAGAAGAATAAGAAGAAACACTTTATTGCATCCAAACACAATACAAAGAAAATGAAAAGATACACAGAACAAACAAAAAAAGATAATAGTGATGGTATGCAAAGGCGGCCTTATCTTTGCAAGGATATTATTTAAGGATAAGGACAGATTGATTTTATAACCATTCCCGCGCATACATTTTGATATTAATTAGAGCAAGATTTAAAAATAACCAACCCAAAAATAACATACGTGATAAGAACTCTCCATACTATCGATAGCAACCGGCAAATATTAATAGTGCAAACTGGAATATTAAAACCTGTCAGATATGACAGGCCTTTAACTCAATACAAAACACAATTTAAAACCAAATGTCATCACCGAGTTCTCTGTGTAAGAAAAACCTATGAATTCATCATTATCGTAATGCATTAGTCATTTACAAATGCTGCCCGCTCATTGGTTCCCTGATTTACGTCAGCCAATCGGGAAACAGAATTTGCTGACGATTTCGAAATCCATTTTTCTTATTCAATCACACCCCTGATAAGTTCAACATTTTGCCATTGAAAGTAGATATACATATGTCTAAAAACATAATTATAAGTTGATACTTCAACCTTGTAATTGGACTTGTAAAAGCACCTGGAAATAATTGTTCACCATCTCTTAGACTATCATCATGTATTTATTCGCGAATCAACGAGCTCTCTAAGCTATTTTTGTACTCGTCAACAAAGGCGATAAACTCGTCACTCAACGATAAACGGAAATGCATTAAATGGATTACAGACTGATACGTTGATTACGTCACTTCTTAAGGGGATATTCATGATATCAGGCTACATAAACGCAATAGAAATTTGTAACTCTAAACCTTTTGTTTATTTCCCAGCGGCAAATTTTACCAGTGACATAAAGACAAGGCTAGTCAAGTGACTAGAAATAAACCGGTTTTTTTTACTTTATACAGGTCGCGCAGTGATTTAAGATCGCTCGGTAAAAGTAGTGGGGGTAATCTGCGCATGTGTACAATTGCGCACAAAAATGCTAAGGGAAATAATTTATTATAATTTCGTATTAAATTTGCGTTGCGTTGAGCAAATAAAAACGCTAGTGTTTGCTTGCGATTTATCGTGCTAGTCTATACTTCTATATTAATATTATAAAGAGGAAAATATGGATTATTTATTCAGCAGAAACTAATTAACGGATTTAATAAATTCTCTTTCACCGTGGTAAAGGTTTTTTATCCCCGAGTGACATAGGTTAATGCATGTACCACGGACAAAGCTAGGGCAGAAAAATTTAAATTTAATAAGATATATTTAAACATAATAAGAACAAGACATAAAATAGAAAAAAACAATTAATCATCCGACAATGTTGCCGTGTTTAAACTTTATTTTTAGGCATTTTTTCAATTAAGCAATCTGTGCGCAACTGTACTCAAGACACACGGAGACGCGCGAACACAGCGCGGAAAGTGACGAGCGACTGACTAACCAATGACGTGGCGCCGCTCAGGCGCACCCGCCCCACAAACCCCTCACCCCTCCGATTAGACCTAAGAATTGAATACTGCGCATACCCCTTCTACTTTTACCGAGCGATCTTAAATCACTGCGCGACCTGTAAAAGTTATAGTACTTGACTGCGATCTCACCTGATGATCACGATGCAGCCGAAGATATTATCGTACTAACTTTACTTTTTTCGTTTTTTTTTTTTTATATTTATATTTTTTCAGTATGGGTGAGTGTAAATGAAATATGGGGGATAAAAACTATTTTTGTTACGTAATCAATGAATATTTCTTTAAATGAGGAAGATCATTGAATTTAATTAATTTATTATAATTCCATATTTAAGTATAGTGAATAGATGTAAAACGAGCGCGTTCTGTCCACTTAATATCTTCCAGCTCGATCCTTATCAGAATAAAAAATCATATGTAATAAGTACTTTTCTTTCTTCAAAAATATGTTGATAATATTATAATATTACATTACAAATCAAAATATTTAATTGGATCGCTTTCAAACGTTGCCCATCGGTTTAAGTAAATTACAAGTCCTAAATATTCTAAATTAAAAGTTTAGTTTGCTTTTGATTCTAAACAACTAAAATAAATAGGAATAAATTTGCCTATTTTAAACACCGAACTTTTTTTATATACAATACAATATTATTTAACTTCAAAAAAACTGACCCTTATAAAGATGGGATAAAATAATGGAATAGACTCATTATCGTTTTAAAATCAATGAGTCTATGCCATTTAACAGCGATACCCTTAAGGTTTATTTTAATACTTATTATTGCCATATCGAAGCTTAGTTTTGTCTAAAATTCCGAGTATTGAATTAATAATGCACTTCACATTAATTCCAAACGTAGTCATAAATGTCAATAATTCTAAACTAAGTCAGTCTAAAATTATCTTTGCCATATAACCCGCATGCCATGATATAATAATGCAGTAATCCGAAACGAGGTAATTAAGTTATACGGCTGCACTTATGCAACGAGCGGGCTCTAGAATAGTTTAATTCCATTTCGAAACCGACAGAACGCGTTAGTTTTTATTAAAAAATACAGTGTTAACAAGAGCTGGTTAGCTAATTATTCGAAGTATTTGAAATTACACAAAATAAAACATAATTGGTGCATATTCTGTTGATAACAATTTATATTTTAATTTGGATTGTTATCTGTCTGGTCTGAAGACTATATTTAATACTTTTTATAATGTTCTCTATGGAAATGGATAACTCTAGTTTTAGAATTAACAATTATTAAATTCAGAGATAGATACCTACTTGTAAAATAGAATTAGCACCAGTACGTGTTTTTAATGAAACTAATTTATTTATTTTTCATAAAATTACTCAAAATATTTTAAGATTTTTCCGGAATGGTTATGGCAACATATCGATTACAATATTTTGATCTCAGCTATAACTTTAGTACACTATAAAATATAAAGAAAAGATGACAAGCACTTCGTTAAAATTAGCTGTGCTCGCTGATTAACTGATAACTGATTGTTATCATGGAATTCGGTCTTACCATATTTTTTGTTTCTGTATATAATATTTTCTTTAAAATTATTTTATGGTTCGACCGTTACAAACATTTCGAAAAAATCTTTGACCACCTCTTGGCCTATGTGTGGTATTTTGTAAAATATTGTTGAATATTATTGTTGTAGAATATACGTAGCATCCCAGAATCTCGAGACCAAATCCAACTCTTTTTAGACTATTATAAAATTAAAAAAAAATAAGTATGTATTAGAAGTTTTTTAGAAACATTTATAATCTATTCTATATAGTCTATACTTATACGGAATCCAGTTTTTCAGCGATCTTTTTTATACACCTCATGTGAATTTTTTCCCTTAGACTATAATATTGTAAACTTGCGAGCAAGGAAACCGGACCGGTCCCAAAATTGTTAACAGTGCTCCGAATTTATTGTTCGCTAGTGTAGTGGTTCCTTATACATGTTTTAGCGTAGCTAGTTTTTATCTTTAATGTAATATTTTATGTGTATATGGTGATTGGTGAATAGTGTTCTTGAGCATGTACAAACTATCTTATGCCTACTTTATTTTGGTGTCGTAAAATTAAAAAATAACTCTTAAGAAACCGTAAAGACTGGTACGGATAAAGAATGGGATTCGTATTATATTTACGTCTCACTTGAACAATAGTGTGTGAGTAAGACATCAGCTATACAGTACATGAGCACCTATGAGTACCATATGCCACTGATCTTAATTCTATGGATCGCAGACTGTCAACGTAAAAATAAAAACACTTGATTTTCGCTATTTTGGACGCAGATTTTTGCGTAACCTGGCGTGAGCGTTTATGGGACTAAAATACAATGACATAAAAAACGACGGTCACTAAATGACGACAACAAATGTCAATTTAGTAGCGTGGACGTTCGAGGGTTGCGCTTCAAATCGGCAATAAAAAGGAACTGTCAGATAGAATGATTACTCAATAGTTTATAAATCACCTATACCCAGTAGCGAATGGGGTGTTTTTCAAATGCTATGAAATCTGCGATGCTGTTTCCATTACTATTACAAACTAAAAAAGTCTACATATTTTTATGTTGTTGCACGGTTTGAAAATTATTGTTTACCGCGTCAATGCGAGCGAATTGTTCCCATTTTTTTCATTTCAATCCCATTCTTTAACCAAAGGTCTGTGGTAAAGGTAATTCTGGAAGGGTTTTTTTGTAAAATTTGTAACTATAAGCCTTTCCTTATTTATATCATGGCTCTTAGGGTAAATGTCGTTAAAATTTTATTACCTATATTAAGTAGATATTGCTCAATCGTTTTTTAGTTCTTATTTAAAGTTTAAAGTTCATATTTTATTTTATCTCTCTCTCACGTTACGCGACTCCATAGTGAGTGAGGAAGAAAGTGTGAAAAAAGAAACGACATTGATCTACATACGATCACTCTTGAAATGAACTCGTCCTAAACCTCATTTTTATTAAAGTCGTATGATGACATAGATGAGCATTGTTCATTTTTATCGTGTCACGATAAGGTGTATGCTGCGGACAATCGCCGTCTGTTGGTGTTGGGAAACTGGTGCGAAGTGACACGCGGGTGAAAAGCGATATAGGTCGCGGGAACGTTCATGCTAGCACCTATTTTGCAATCTACTTTATTGTGGAGCTGGTTAAGTAAGATGTACGTATTCATTGTAATCGGCTACAATTTTTGAATCCCGATTTACTGAACCAATATTAGCTAGCTATGTGAGCAACTCGAGAACGTCTGGAAAAAAAGCACTTTCGAATATCTTTGAGTCTGTACTTGCCTAGAATCGTCCATGACGGAAGATAGATAATGATACTTACAGAATACATAACGAGTATTTAACGCCAGTCTCATTCTTGTTTTAAGTAAACTCTATCACATAGAATCCATTTCGTAGATAATAGTATACGTTTGAAATATACTTATTATTTTTACTAGCAGGTACTTTCATACTAAATTAAAAGTAAAATAAATTGAACTTATTAAAAGTTTAATATTAAAAATCAACCATTTGAACACTGCGATAAATTATTGTTAACAATTTCTAGTCATAAATTTGCTGCAACAATTCGCAAATTAGTGATCATCATTATCATTATTTTACCTAATGTTATATGAGTTTATTCATATTAGTAAAAATACAGGTTCTAAAAAATAAAATATTTAATTCGAATCAAAAAATTGATACTGAGGGTAGTTAAGGTAACAGGGTAATTAATTAAAATAAATAAAACGAAAAAAAATAAAATAAAAGAGTTTTTGTAAATTAATTTAATTAATTTTTAAAGTAAATTCGTATACTTATTGTTTATTATGTAAACTAAACCAAGGTTTAAAATTTTTATTTTTATCAATTGTTATTTTTAACCACGAGACCCAAAAAAAATACCGCAGATAATTTATATAATATCATATGGAAGTGCTAAGTAAATATCTTCCTAGTGTTTAGGGTGATTATTATAAGATTTTAATTAGGTATTAATATTACCTATGTATGGGGGAAGTAAATTCTAGATAACATACTCTACGTATGTTTGGGCTATCATTGGGGTCCACAAATATAAGTAGTCTATTTGGTATGGAATTGAATCATCTCAATGGAATTTGTCTTGAATACATGACATACATAATATAACATTGTTTATGTATATTATTATATCTACCTACACATTTAAAAATGATTGAACCTTACGATGATTTATCTGTAGAAAGCTAGAATAAGTCAAATATTTGAACGAAAATTTATAGTTTTCCTAGCAAATGTGGAAGACTTAATGTAAGAGTGAATATAAATTAACACAAAAGATTGTGGTCATAAAATCATTGTAAGGATATAACATGTTGACTAACTTTCGTACTTGAAATGGGTAATGTCGAACTGTCGTCTTTCGTGCTCTATGTCTAGATCTAGATATATTATTACTGAGTGGATTGCGGATTCTTTTATATTTTTGTAGCGGCTTTTACATTTCTGTGTTTGAAGTCTTCCACGAGACGAAATCGGTTTTCCATACATTTAGAACATTTTTTTCTTTTTTATTCGCTTTTAGGAAAATTCCTGTAGTATGCTGCCAAATGTGAAAGATAATTTACATGTAAATAGGTATTGTAATTTGTATGTGATTTAATAGTGCAAAAGACGAACTTCAACACTAAGTTGAGATAATAGGTCGTACATATAGATAAACTAATCTAAAATGACGGTTTTAATCATGCATCTTGCACACACTTTAGAGTAGGTACGATAATTTCCAGTAGCTACGGGCATGTTTGGCCAAAGGCAAGCATTATGCAAGCAAGAAAGTATAATTAGCGCTGTCATTTTAGGTAAGACCTAAAATATTTGGTTATACCTACTCTTAATGGCGATCTTCTTATCAAAACCTCCAACTAATTATTGAGACTTTAGAATTCAAAGTGCTATCCTTTTCACATTAATATTTATAAGTAGATAGCACTACATATTATATACCTAATCTTAGAACTGATTATTATTAATAATTTATCTAGTTTAAGGGGTAATCAACGATTCTTCCTGCGAAATTCCAAAATTTTGTGGTTTTCTGTATTTTGTATGCTAAGTTATTAGACAAATAGGCTTTACAATGTGTATTATATGAAAATCTTTGTTTAAAAATGTCCAGTTAAAATTGCGAAAAACCTCTAAAATTAATTTCGCGGGCATAGCCGTCGCATGCCCCTTTAGTTTCGTGATAGACTTTATAGGTATTTCAATCCACCATGACTCGCCCCACTCTGTCAAACTCCATACGAATCGAATGAAACATAAGCAATTTTGACAGAGTGGGGCGCGTCTTCGTGGATTGAAATATTTATATAATACAATAACATTTTTTTTTATTTGTTTTGAATTTTGTCTACAATTGCCAGTTAGAAAAATATTTTGAAAACTATCTAGTGTACTAAATAAGATTCAAAAAAGTTAACCATGATAAATGATTAATGATTCCGATTGTAATGTGCAATCGCTAAAATAATAATCACATTTGATGACCAATGATTGTTGTTGTGAGAAATATTAGATATTATTATTTAATGATTTGCCAATTTTAGTACCAATACGGTTTAGGTACCATAAGCACTGGCACTGATTGAATATTATATTCATTAACCGTTAGATGTCATTATTTTGGCTCTCATTAGAATACGTAAGTTTTATGTTTTTTTTAGGTAGGTTAGGTAGGTATACTGGAGTAAGAAACTTTCGTAGTATCCTGATCTTTGTGAAAATGTATCTTTTATCAGTGTTTTCTCGTAACAAAATCTATTTTAGCCATGTTGCAGTATTTGGTTCTTAGAATTGGTACATATATATATAAATAAAGTAGTTTAATCGTTTATGCAAAACTACTAAAGTAATTCCTACCTACATCAGATATTTTCAGAACATTTTAATAAGATATCAAATCAATTAAAGACTTTATAATATTGAGAACTAAAACACAAACATCAGAGGACCTTTCTTTAAATTTTAATTAGATTAAAATTGCTCTTTTGTATTATTACTTATAAACAACATGCATTTTATATTTTGCATGATGTATTTATTAAGTTGCAGTAGAAGAAATTATTATCTGTATTCAGTAAATAAATATCGAACTATGCATAGTTCAGTTCATATTATGAACATACAACTCTGTGTAAAGGCTAATTTCCATGCATTATCAATTGAAATTAATAATAATAAGTTTTAAATTTGTAATCCGAAATTCAATTGTCAAGACTCTATTTAATAAATGCGCGGAAATTAGCCACAAGCCACAAACCTATTGTAACAAAGTAGTACTTGTTATACATCATGATTTAATTGAAAATTAATAATACCTATGTTATATTACATACAATGTTAACTTTGATAATGGACCCTGGAATAGTTTTGTAGCGGTTTTTTGGGGATAAATAAACATTTTACTATATTATAACTGTTTTTATTAAAGTTCTCCTTTTATAATAAATAATTAATAAATGTAGGCATATTAAAAACTACTGTGATGCATCTAACTTATTTTACATTTTAGATACAGTTGTGAGGCCCAAAATGTCAAGACATTTCTGCATCACCTTTGCAGTAACTTCACAGAGCATCAGCCTTTCGTAAAAGATTTTCACAATATTCCCACTCTTGTCCTTTTCAACACAATAGCATTTGTCGTAAAAATCTGTAAAGGCTGAACATATTTCATACAAGTATTCACATAAACTGTGTATGTATAAATCTTTAGACACCTTGAGGATGACTTCAGGAAACCTGAGCAGAACCTTGCCGAGTTTCCATTCAGTTTCGTCTGTCAGTTTAATACCAGATTTCTGTGCTTCCTCCATTAATTTCTCAATAGATATTTGGGCAGTTCTGGCTATAGACCTGATTCGTGTCAAAGAATAAAGCAAGTAAACAGCTGTATTCCCCTTATCGTCTAACATTTTATCAAATGAAAATACATAATCATTAATCCTGTTATGGGAAAGATCTGCATACTTGATGCACCCATAAGCGACTGCTTCTTGTGCCTGTTTCAACTCCTCAGGAGTAAGAACTTTATCTCTACCTTTTTCTACCAACTTGTCTAGAGCCCTTTTTAGCCCTTCATCAAGCAGATCTCGCAACTTGACAGTGTCGCCAGACCTTGTCTTAAATTTCTTCTTATCTTCACCAAGTACTACTCCGAAACCCACATGCTCTACTCTTTTATCTCCAGTCAAGATTCCAGCCCTCCTGGCGCACGCATCAATCAGCATAAAGTGAGTGTATTGTCCCACATCTGTTACATAAATGAACCTATCAGCTTTCTCTTCTTGGACCCTCTGTTTAATAGCTGACATGTCAGAAGTATCGTAAGTATAACCTCCATCTGATTTCACGATTGTTAATGGTATACCCTCATGTTTATCCGGGTTTGGCCACATTATTAACCTCCCTTCATCCTCTTCTAAAAATCCCTTATCCTTCAATTCTTTTACATCGGTATTCATCCTGCTATGATAGAAAGATTCTCCACGAGGGGTAATTTTGATGTTTAATCTATCATAAATCTTTTGGAAATCCTGAAGGGATACGTTACATATCAGCTTCCAAGCAGCTATGTAGTCTGGTTGTCCAGATTGCAGCTGTACAACACATGCATAAGCTCTCTTTTTAAAGTCCTCATCTTCATCAAACCTTTTCTTAGACTCCTTGTAAAATGCTTGCAGATCAGCTATAGGAGGCGAGTGGGTTTTAAAATCTGGATACATGTCTTGTAAGTGGGCAATTAGCATACCAAACTGTGTGCCCCAGTCTCCGAGATGGTTTATTCGCAGAACATCATGGTTCAAAAATTCAAGCAACCTGCAAATACTGTCACCTATTATAGTGGACCTCAAATGCCCTACGTGCATTTCTTTAGCTATATTAGGTGAAGAAAAGTCAACAATGATTCTTTCCCTTTTCACAGGCGGTGGCCTAACACCAAATCGGAGAATACAGTTCAGAATATGTTCAGCGAGCTCCTTATTTAAATAGATATTTAGGAATCCAGCTCCTGCAACTTCGATTTTACTTATAAGTGGTGAAGATGGTGTTTTGTTTAAAATATTGTTGGCCACTTCCCGTGGATTGGTTTTTACATTCTTAGCTTTGAGCAGTTGGGAAATTTGCATAGCAGAGTTGCATTGGTAGTCTCCAAACTTTGGGTTGTTACCTGATAGAGATATTTGGATAGGTGGATCATCCAAGTCTGGATACGCTGAATTTATGGCAACAGAGAAAATGTTTTTGAGTTCATCTAGTATACATAAAGTACCGTCAACAGAGTTGATGTCTGTAATAATCGTGGGGCGCTTCGTAGGCGTCTTTTTTACTTGTAAGGAGCTCCCGCCATCTTTTTCCTTTTTGATAGCATTTTCGAGTATTGCCAGTCGATGCTTTAGTTTCTCGTTGTCTGAGAGCAGTTTGTCTAGTCGAGGATCGCCAACGAAACTGAGATCTCCCTTCGCAAGCTTGTCCAACTCTTCTTCTAACTCCTGCGCTTGTTTTTCGGCACTAGTAGTCCTTTCTTCAAGTACTTCAGGATTAACTTCAGACATTTTATTTTATATAAAATATTTGACTTTTATTTTATGTAATACTTTAGCTTATTTATTGTAAATCAGTTGTTTAAATTTAGACTAAAATATTTTTAGGTTATTATCTGCCAGCGCCAGCGGTGAGCGGAGTTGGTGAATGACATTTGCATTTACACATGTCACACTGAGTACTGACCAACTGACACTTGTTCCTAGAGATAAAAACTATGGAGACTTCATTTTAGCCTAGCCTTTCGTGACATGCAGCGTCATGATGAGGGCCAAGCATGGAATTAATAAGTACTTCGTACAACTGGAAGGCTTACTGTGTCTCGAAACACGCGTCGAGGGAGAGGTCATTGATCTTGGTGCGTCTCTTTCAAAGTAGTGTAACCATTCTTCTTTTGGATTTGACAGGATTGTTTGTACCTAATCTAAATAAAATCAAAAATATATATACACTAGCACACACTGCTCTTGAGTTTCATCATCTAATAAGCAATGTGGATACTTACTAATAATAAATAAAAGAAAAATAAAAAGTCAGAGCAAAAGATTTTAAGTCGTTACTGTATCTCATGCCTTCGTCCGATTTTTTTGTTCAACTGCTGATGAATATTTGGATAACAGTTTGTTATGACAGATTGTTATACCTCTTAATAATTTTTACACCTTTTTTAAAAAATCATCATCAAGAGACTTTAAACTACTACTCTTCTTTTGATTTTATGCTTTTGATTTTTTACCTCGCGCTTCAATTTTATTTTCCTTGTTGTACAAGGCAATGTTGATGTCTCTGTACAGATATCAAGTTTCATCTTTTTACATGGAGGACTTTTAGAAGATCCAGGTTTTACGTTTTCTGAATTAGTCAGGCATATATCGCGCTTAAGGGGACTCCGAACGGTACTTGCTTCATACAAATGTAAAAGGGCGATTACTACATTATTTGATATGACAGACCCAAAGCTAAGCATTAAATCGTTGTGTCTCGTCATTATCTAGGTTTATTGATACATTAATAATTAAAAAAAATAATGATTTCCAAGTTACGAGCCTCGAAATACTCATATTTTAACCCTAAATTAGTGTTAACTTTGGGCGTAAATCAATAACATTAGGAGTGAGAAAAAAGTAAAAAATCATATCTTCCGACATAGTTTACTTATTAATCATCTGAAATAAGTTTACTTTGTAAGCATATTTTTAGTCGTTCTTTCTCAAAAATACTTTTCCCAAACGACTGTTCAACCTTTTTCGCGCGCTTGATTCGGTAAAGTTTATCTTGCCTCTCAAGTCTCAAGTCGCATTCGACTCTGCGCGGGAGGGTGGCTAGTGGCGAGGGGGCCAGGGGGGGGACAGTAACCCGGCGCGCGCCAAAACATTTCAACATAATTTCAGTCTACAGCTGTACATACCTATTCCTATTATACATTGCAATTTACAACAAATCGCGTCTTTTATAGTTAGGTACTTGTAAGTGTTGTAGTAAGTATATCGTACTGTAGTGACTGGTGTTATTTATTGTATTTTGTGTTTTTAGGGTTCCATACCAATTTGGTAAAAATGGAACCCTTATGGTGAGACTTTCTCCGTCCGTCCGTCCGTCCGTCCGTCTGTCACACTCGATTATTTCAGTAACTGTTCAAGCTATCGACTTGAAATTTAGAATAGTTATAGGTAATAGTGACGCGACATCATAACAATCGTAAAAATTTGAAAATTGTTTTTATTTTTATTTAAAAAGGGGGGAAAACCGGGTCGACAAATTTTCAAAATGAGGTAACAATATTGAGTGGGGTATGAAAGGGCGTTACTTGTGTATACTAAAACTAATTTTTATTTATTTTTATGCCTGATAGTTTTTGATTTATTGGGCAAACTGTCGAAAAAAATACCGTTCCCCCCCCCCTTATCTCCAAAGTTTACCAATCGAAAAATCTGAAATAATTATGATCAATAGAAATTAATGTATATTTTACAGGAAAAATAAAATCAACTCGCTGACTAATATACTTTTTTTGATAATAACAATAATCCGCCAAAAACAAAGTTACGTTTGCGGTTTGCCAACAAAAGTACCTACATGTAAATTATACTCGTAAATTCATGAATAAAAGTGATTCTTTCAATGTAAAATAATAATAATCATAATAATAATAATTGACCCCTGGCATTATAACTCTGGACGCCGATTTATTCACGCCGTATTGGACTTGCGTCAAAATAAAATATAAACCTACCTACTTGTGTTACCTCTCCTGAACAATGTCGTATGATTTTTTTTACTAATTGTTTCGTATAGAAGAAAAAAAAAACAAAAAACCGGCCAAGTGCGAGTCGGACTCGCGCACCAAGGGTTCCATACCATAAAAGAAAAACCATACCATAAAGAAGACTTTTGTTGGCAAACCGCAAACGTAACTTTGTTTTCGGCGGATTATTGTTATTATCAAAAAAAGTATATTAGTCAGCGAGTTGATTTTATTTTTCCTGTAAAATATACGTAAACTTCTATTGATCATAATTATTTCAGATTTTTCGATTGATAAACTTCGGAGATAAGGGGGGGGGGAACGGTATTTTTTTCGACAGTTTGCTCAATAAATCCAAAACTATCAGGCATAAAAATCAATAAAAATCGGTTTTAGAATACACAAGTAACGCCCTTTCATATGATACCCTATTCAATATTGTTATCTCATTTTGAAAATTCGAAGTCCCGGTTTTCCCCCCTTTTTAAATATAAATAAAAACAATTTTCAATATTTTATGAGTGCAATGGCGTTGGGTTACTATTACCTTAAACTATTCCAAATTTCAAGTCGATAGCTTTGATAGTTACTGAAATAATCGAGTGTGACAGACGGACGGACGGACGGACGGACGGACGGACGGAGAAAGTCTCACCATAAGGGTTCCATTTTTACCAAATTGGTATGGAACCCTAAAAATCAGTCACTGACTAAATGTCACCCCAAACATCATCCAATTGACAGTTATCTGAAAAAAAATCCAAAATGGCGGATTCATTTATTCATTTGGCCGCCGTAGGAATATCGTTTTTATCTCGGAAAGTATAAAAGATGGAAGAACATTTTCTTGACAAGGGGTGATCAGGACCCGAAGGTGTTTTTTTCCATAGAAAATGTGGTCGATTCTGTTATGTAAAATCGCTAAACTAATTTAAAATAATCCTATCCTTTTCTTTACGAAGCAGTTTGAAAAGGATAGGACTTTTTTAAATTAGTTTAGTTTAGAAATTTTGTTCAACAGAATTAGCACAGTAACATGTGGCCCGCGCCTCCACGCGCCCTACTAGTTAATAATTTAATAATATATATATAGCTGCTTGTGCTGATTCACTCACTGACTCATTGATCACCTCTCCTGAAAAATTTTGTATAAAAATTTTTTTTTCGCGGATGGGGTCGTATAGAAGAAAAAAATTCATTCGGATGAAAAATGCAAAGTTAGCTGATGATTGAGGATTTTGGAGACAGGTGAAGAGCACAGCCAGGGTATTGGAGATAGCTGGAGGGTGCTCGACAAAATGCCACTCGAAATGTCATCCAAATATCTCGCCCGCTCATTTGCTAAAAAACTAGACAATTAATAAAAATATTACTTTGCAAAGTAACTAGTTTTTTTTTGTCCCCGAATGACACATACCTACCTACATTTTTCATCACTAGGTGTCTATGAAAAAATCTCAACCCTATTGAATGGAAGCAGAAGTTATTTTGCGGCAATCCATAATTAGCAGGAAGATTAATTTGTTTTGCTATAATCCGCTACTTGAAAATATTCTGTATGGTATAAAATGCAGGAACAATGCCCACATGGAACACCACACACAATTTTCCAACACTTTCTTCGACGCACGTTTCGTCCCGACACCGGGACATCCTCAGGAGATGAATCGTAGAGTCTACGATTTTGCATAGTGAAGTCAACATCGTAGAGCCTACGATTTCGCATAGTGAAGTCAACATCGTAGACTCTACGATTTCGCATTGTGAACTCAACATCTCCTGAGGATGTCCCGATGTCGGGACGAAACGTGCGTCGAAGAAAGTGTTGGAAAATTGTGTTCCATGTCGGCACTGTTCCTGCATTTTGTACATCATACAGAATATTTTCAAGTAGCGGATTATAGCAAAACAAAATCTTCCTGCTAATCTCAACCCTCTTTTGCGTCCCACAGCTGGGCACGGGTCTCCTCTGAAAATAAAAGGGTTTTAAACAAATTAGGGTTTGCAGGCTTCACACACGTACCTATGAGCATACCTTTTTCTATATCCCACAGGTGTACTCTCAAAATAAGAGGGGTTTGGCCAAAGTTTAGGTATTATTAATTGTAGATAATAGGTACTACATAACAAAACAAAAATAATAATACAAATCACTGTAAACAATAACAGTACTATCAAAAGTACTTTTTCCACTAAGAAAGCATAAAAAACACGTGGAGTTGCAAGAAAATAGACGCCATATTGTTTTATTAGTTCCGCTACCGAATGCTACCATTTTACCTGGTGATGCCTAACGGAAAAGTTATAAAACTTCCTTATAATATTGAAATGTCGTGAAAGGCGCTGGCCGTACATGCTATTGCATTTATCGATAGTATACTTTCGCATTATTTAAAAACATGTCGTAGATAATATTTATGCCTTCAATTTATTGTTTTCTGCGGAAAAAGCTTTTTTGCATCTATGTACCATTGTATTATTATATATTTCACATGGCAATTGTGCGAGAGGGACACACCAAGAAAAAAGATGTCATCTCTTTATGGAGCTATTGGTTACTTAAAAAAATACTTTAATGACAAAAGAATAAGGTTCATTTTAATTGTTAAATTAATTGAAGTAAGCTTTCCAGTTGTACGAAGTACTTATTAATTCCATGTGTCAATCCAATTAGATTTTGTAACTATATGGGTCCTACAGAGGACTATAAAAAGTACTCTGTGGAGGACTATTTCAAACTAAGTTAGGTAGTCTAAGTTACATCAAAAACCTATTGTCGTTCGAATGTCGTTTCGGAAATGTATACATTTCCTAAGAAATGTGTAAAATAGATTTTTTTGCACACATTTCCTACCGATTTTAGGATTTCTATACATTTCCTGATTTCATACATTTCCGGTAACATAATATATAATATGACCCTCAGCCACCCCTCAGCAAAGATTAGTCTCCATAGTTTTGATATATCATAGATATCTTGACTGTGTAATCCATAGACAAAAAAGACTCATAGATGGAAAAAAATTACAAAAGCCGCGTCAAAACTATTTTGACAGTCTTCGTTACCATAGAAACCAAGGTCAAACAAACAGCGCCAATTTGTGTTTCAAAAGTTGCAAGTGGTAATGAAGCGATAAAAAAATTAATTAAATTTAGCCAAGCAATTACAATAACGTTATTTAAAAAATATTTTACTCGTCGTTCAATACAACTGATATTAATTGTTTACACTGCTAAAAAATGTTTCTTCTGCAAATTCAATAGTTTTTCTTAACCCTGAACTGGGTTAAATAGTTAATGTTCTTACTTAAATTATGATAACGGGCAATGTAACCTGATGGCTTAAGAATGGCACAAAAACATGGCTTGGAACACTCGGCTCAGGATACGAAAGTTCCTTTGTGGCTTGAAGATATTAGCAAGTAAGTAGTAGCAACTAGCAATTGAATTAATTCCACGAAAGCTGACAGGTATACAGGTACCTGTTTTATAGCTATTAGCTAATGAGGACCAATGTTTCCTAGGTATACCTTTGCACACTGCTTGTGTGTCCTAAATAGTGAATATTTATTAAAATGCGTTATGAAGGTAGACTATAACTTTTTATCAATTACTCTGTTACAGGAAAATGAAGGAAACGCACATTAAAAACAACATAAGCGATTGTTCTCCAACATACGAACTTCCTCGACCTAAATATGGAAATTCTACATTATTAGAAAACCACAGGTAAGTAGATAGAACATACTAAAGTCATTACTAAAGTAGGCTACTTAGTTACCTACTACTTTAGATCTTTAACTCTAGGTAGGTACGTTAAGTTTATAAATTAATTGTTTATAATATCATTTTGTTCAGGTTATTAAGAAGAACGTCGTTAGACACGACAGTGGATATGATGTTGAAGCCTCAAAAACAAACTAATGCACATTCAGCTGGCACTTTACGAAATAATTGGAATAATGGTAACACATCTCAACTTGCGTGCGTTGAGAAAGTCAAAGTTTTGCGTGTATTAAAATGAAAAAACTTTATGAGCCCTCCGAACGCAGAGACGGTTAGCGATCCCCTCCTCGAAACCCTGTATCCTAACTACCTACATTTTTACAATAATTATGATACCTAAACACGTATTTAAATTTGTTACTTATAAGGTGCTGTTTTCTATGTACCTTGTAACAAATAACAATCCAAATTTTATAGGCTACACTCACAATGGACGTAGAAAAAGTCATGTAAACAAGGTAGAATGGAGTGAAAACTCATCTAATGCAACAAATGACTTTCTGTCGGACCTTCTACCACACTACGTCACACCGAGGCACAGGGTCTTGAATAACGCTGCTGATGATGACTTTAACGACGTAATTTTAGGATCACGTAAGTATATCGTTACTTCAAGCGAAGCAAAGGTCGGATGTAAATTATCCGGCTCGAAGGACCAAATTTGTTCGAACTGAAACCGTCCATTAACGTTCCGTCAAGAAGAGCCTGACCGTATTTTCGGAGGATGCTTAAACCACCGTTATATTAAAACACTATTGGAACACTTTTTAGTCGTCGACGACCGACGTCGATTACGCCGTTTCTTTAAAATTGGTCCTTCGAGCCGGATATTTCAAATAAATATGTTTCCCTAAACATAACCAATTGAAAGCTTTAATGCAATTTATCAGAAGCAATGATTAAAATATAATCCCTTTACAATCTAGGTTTCCAGGATGCTAAGAGAAACGGCAAGAAATCCGTTCAAAAAGAAGCTTTGTCATCATCATCATCACAATATGCATTTAAAAAATCCTCCACAAATTTGACCACAAAAAACCTCACGACTCTGCCATCGGTCCCAAGTAGAAATTCACAAAGAGAGAGGCTTAAAAGTGAATTCACCATACCAGAACTTCCTGAAGGGAGATTGCTGGAAATTAAAATCTATTCAAATTGGGGAGATAAATTTCTGGTTGGCATGAACGGTGTGGAGATGTTTGATTCAAATGGACATCAGGTTAATATCGAAAAGGTAAAGACTTTGAGAAAATCATATTTTATGGCTATGCCCAGCTTTATTAATTAATTTGCGGTCTATGTATGGCATCAAATCTAATAGATCATAGATATACAATATCTATAACATCATAGATATACAATATATATATAGACAGGTCGCAGGACAAGATCGAGCTTAATCATTGTCTAAATGGAACAAGCACTGTTCTAGGTGTGGACCGACTCCGACACAGGGGACCACTCCAAGTACGGTCGACTGGAGAACATAGTAGACGGCGTGGTTCGCACGCACGACGACAAGCACGCGTGGAGTATGCCGGCCCCGAGGGCGCTGCCCATTGCTGTCAGCATACTACTAACTTCTCGCTCCAAACTCGCGCTCCTGAGGATATGGGTGAGTTGATACTCTACTTCGACAAGCACAGGTGCAGCATACCAGACCCGACGGCGCTGCCTATTGCAGCCAGCATACTGCTAGCTGCTCGCTCCAAACTCGCACTCCTAAGGATATGGGTGAGTTGATACTCTACTTCGACAAGCACAGGTGCAGCATACCAGACCCGACGGCGCTGCCTATTGCAGCCAGCATACTGCTAGCTACTCGCTCCAAACTCGCACTCCTAAGGATATGGGTGAGTTGGTACTCTACTTCGACAAGCACGCGTGCAGCATGCCAGACCCGAGGGCGCTGCCCATTGCTGTCAGCATACTGCTAACTACTCGCTCCAAACTCGAATATCCGATATATTATGTGAACACTCTTCTGACTCTCCATTCCTTCACCCTCTTGCTCATTCTCTGTTAAGATGCAGTATACTGTATTTGAGTAGCTTATGTTTGTGTCCAGAATTACAACAAGTCGCGTATCTACTCGGGTCGCGGAGTGCGGCTGGTGCAGGTGAAGCTGGACGACCGAGTTATATTCCAAGGAGAGATCGCACGCGCGAGCGGAGGACTAATAGGGCCGATGCAATCTTTTGGGGATGTGAGTACTAGGACTAATATTATAAATAAGCTATTCTGAATATGTACCTATAAGTATACAATTTATTGCTTTTTAGAAGAAAACCCTAAATCCAACGCAGCCATACTTATATACTTTTGATAATATGCAACTCAAAAATGTATGGAAATGAGGATAGTCATCAAAATGTCACGTGATCAATGTCAATCTGATATTTTGACATTCCCATACATTTTTTTAATGTCACCCCGTCCTCAGGATGTCGGGGGCGAAGCCCTGGCCCTGGTGTTTGTTTAAACTAAACAATGAAAAAACCAATGACAATAGCAATCGCAGAAATAGATTAGAAAATTCATTTAGGGATGCCATTAACATTTTACAGACCATTCTCTTCACCAAGGATCCCAACATCCTCGAATCTATTATGGCTAACGATAAGAACTTCCAAGCGCTACTAAAGGACAGCGAACCACTGGCCGACGCCACGGTTGAGAAGCGTCCACCCACCGCGAACAAAAGTAATTTGAGCCCCACACTGGGCGATTTGGAATGTGACGAACACGAAATCAAGTATGTAGTCAAGAGCGTTCGGTTGACTCTGATGTCCAACTGGGGACAGAGGAATCTCATTGGATTAACCGGTAAGAGACCTAAATAATATTGTTAAGGTACTTAGGCAGTTATAGTAGGTAAGCGGCCAAAACACTTGAACAGTGAACATTTCTTGAGGAATCGTGAAGACTCCTAAAAGTTATAATCCATAATTATCCACGGAATACATAATAGTTCCTAACGGTTCAGAAGGTTCACTCCGCAAGATGATTTAAAGAAATAGCGACTCTAGCGCTGACCCAAAAAGTGCAATTCAATTCGTTATAGCGCCTGGCTCGGCCTCCGCAAACAACACGCAACAATAAAGCAAAGTTGTGGTCTCTTTCTATCGCGTAATTTCTCATTGGACGTACTAAAGTTGCCTCGCAATCGGGCGCACGCAGCGCGTGAAATAGACCGTACAAGAACTAACGAGAGCAAAGTAGCCGGCGCGCAGCAAAGTTGTGGTCTCTTTCTATCGCGTAATTTCTCATTCGACGTACTAAAGTTGCCTCGCAATCGGGCGCACGCAGCGCGTGAAATAGACCGTACAAGAACTAACGAGAGCAAAGTAGCCGGCGCGCAGCAAAGTTGTGGTCTCTTTCTATCGCGTAATTTCTCATTCGACGTACTAAAGTTGCCTCGCAATCGGGCGCACGCAGCGCGTGAAATAGACCGTACAAGAACTAACGAGAGCAAAGTAGCCGGCGCGCAGCAAAGTTGTGGTCTCTTTCTATCGCGTAATTTCTCATTCGACGTACTAAAGTTGCCTCGCAATCGGGCGCACGCAGCGCGTGAAATAGACCGTACAAGAACTAACGAGAGCAAAGTAGCCGGCGCGCAGCAAAGTTGTGGTCTCTTTCTATCGCGTAATTTCTCATTCGACGTACTAAAGTTGCCTCGCAATCGGGCGCACGCAGCGCGTAAAATAGACCGTACAAGAACTAACGAGAGAAAAGTAGCCGGCGCGCAGCAAAGTTGTGGTCTCTTTCTATCGCGTAATTTCTCATTCGACGTACTAAAGTTGCCTCGCAATCGGGCGCACGCAGCGCGTGAAATAGACCGTACAAGAACTAACGAGAGCAAAGTAGCCGGCGCGCAGCAAAGTTGTGGTCTCTTTCTATCGCGTAATTTCTCATTCGACGTACTAAAGTTGCCTCGCAATCGGGCGCACGCAGCGCGTGAAAAAGACCGTAGGTACAAGAACTCACGAGAGCAAAGTAGCCGGCGCGCGACGGATGTCTGAAATTAGTACATCGAGACGGCTGCTTGTAGTTTGTTTGATCACGTGATAGGTGAACCTGGCCTGCGTTCATAATATTATGATGTAAGTATGCGAACCCGCCAATCTACACTTGGCTATCTTGATGGGCTACGGCCAAAACCCCTCTAACTCTGGGAGTAGACCCGGACCAATGCGGGACATAAAAATATTGATGATGATGAATACTTATTAATAAATCCTATACCTTTAAACGAGCAATTTTTGCATATATGTATGTATATTTCTATATACATACATATATATCTGAATCTCGGAAACAGCTCGAACGAATTCATTCATTCATCAAATTTAGTATAGGTATATAAGGGGTTTTGGGGGTGATATTATAATTATTTTATTGGTTTATTCAAGGTATAGACATACTGTGCAACAATGCGTCAGTGAAGGTGGACCGCGCACACGCGTACCTGTTCCTCATAGCTAACGAGCACAGTCCCCCACACGAGCCTTACGGCGAGTGCAGCAGTCTGTTCAACGGACGGAACATCACCACGGACCTGGATGGCATGTGGTGCACCAACTTCGCGCCGGGCTCCAAGTTCTGTCACATCGTAATGGAGTTTGTGGAGCCGACTGAGATTACTAGTAAGTTATACCAATTTTTTTTATTGATTATGTACTTTATTTTTAATTTATTTGTCAATTGAAAGTTTTCCACAATTTGTAACTTAGGTATCCGCATATGGAACTACAACGCGAACATGGGCATGACGTACATCGGCGCAAAGCACGTACGCATCTCGCTCGACGACGAGCCACTGCACCAGCGGGCGATCCTGCTGCGGCGCGCGCCCGGCGACACGTGCTACGACTACGTGCAGCATCTCGACCTCGCTGCGCTCGATGACAGGTAAGCTGTTGTAGGTGTCCGCATATGGAACTACAACGCGAACATGGGCATGACGTACATCGGCGCGAAGCACGTACGCGTCTCGCTCGACGACGAGCCACTGCACCAGCGGGCGATCCTGCTGCGGCGCGCGCCCGGCGACACGTGCTACGACTACGTGCAGCATCTCGACCTCGCTGCGCTCGATGACAGGTAAGCTGTTGTAGGTGTCCGCATATGGAACTACAACGCGAACATGGGCATGACGTACATCGGCGCGAAGCACGTACGCGTCTCGCTCGACGACGAGCCACTGCACCAGCGGGCGATCCTGCTGCGGCGCGCGCCCGGCGACACGTGCTACGACTACGTGCAGCATCTCGACCTCGCTGCGCTCGATGACAGGTAAGCTGTTGTAGGTGTCCGCACATGGAACTACAACGCGCACATGAGGATTTTAAGACAGTTTATTATTAGTTTTGCCATACTTTCAGGTTAAACAATCACATCGAGTCGGACGCGACGCCGGAGTGGCTGCTCGGCACGCTGCAGATGAAGGTGCCGACGGGATTCGTGCTGCAGATCAGCATCTACTCCACGTGGGGCGACCCCTACTACGTGGGGCTCACGGGCGTGGAGCTGTACGACCCGCACGGGAACATGATCATAGTCACAGAATCCAGTAAGATTGAGATATCTTACCTATTTTATTTATTTAAATATCTTTATTGCTTAAAATGAGTACATAAAATTACAACGAAAGGAAAACAGAGAAACACAAAGGGCGACCTTATCACTAAAGTGATAGCTCTACCAGGTAACCCACAATTACGGACCTTTATATCTATCGCTTACCTATTATAACGGAGAATTCATTGTAATATGTTTAAGTTGTCTTAAACCTTTGTCTGGTTAAATTTTAGTTCTGTCTGTACCGTCAGCCATTATACTTTATTATTCTACGTTTACGATTGCCATAGAATTGACATTTTAAAATCACAAGAAAATTATGAGAAATATAATTTCCTCATTGCAGACGTGTGCGCGCAGCCGGCGAGCGTGAACGTGCTGGAGGGCGGCGGCGCGCGCGACGTGCGCACGCCCGCGCGGCTCGTGGACGGACACAACGCGCGCGCGTCGCACGCGCACCACTCGTGGCTCGCGCCCATCCTGCCGCGCACGCTCAACAAGTATTTACCAATCATTACAGTTTAACCTTTGGTTAACATACACCGAATACAAAAAATGCGTTCAAACTTCTTAGTGGTCTTTCATTTTAGATTTTGAATTTTTATTTAAGTATATAAAAGAAAAAATAAAGCAAAAACTCTTCAAAAAGGTCAAACCCATGTAAACGACGCCCTGCATGGTCAGGGAGTGCGTATCCGTGTATCTATAAGACGTTGTCTTATTCCTGACTTATATGAGAACTTCTGATAATATGAATCAATCGGTCTTCTATTTCATATTTGATACTCGTCTTATATCGCCGCAAAAAATCAAAATCGATTACTTATTATGATGTAACGTGCCTGTAATGTCCGCAGGGTGTTTTTCGTTTTCGACACCCCGGTTGCAGTGTACGGGATGAAGGTTTGGAACTACGGCAAAACTCCGACCAGAGGCGTTAAGGAATTTGGGGTAATACTCATTAAAGACTAACCGGACTAATTATTGTCATTGTGCGTTGGGATAATCGCATGTATGAAGGAAAGAAGGTCTTGTGCATATTATGTAGTAGGTACCTACCTCATTACATACTTCCTTATTGTTCGGTTGCCCAGTCGATCGTTTTTGTAATAAGAATTAACAATAGAAGTCTTCTAAAAGTTCTTTTTTCGGTTTGTTCACCATATTTTGTTATTTAATTGTTCGCGGTTGGTAGTCTGGATAATCAATGGTTGTATTATTTCAGGGTTATTTAAAAATACCAAATCGGTCTCGCCCTGTAGTTGTTTACATTAACACTATCAACTTTTGTTCTAAGACTTTTCGAAATTCAATATTAGTTTATTTCACACAAAAAATGTTATTTCTGTAAAGTGATATTACACTGTTGCGTCAATGCGACTAGCGTTGCGAGTTCGAGCGCCGCCGCGCCGTTTCCACTTCCCGATGTTACATTACAGAGTAGGAACATAAGTAGAGTAAGTATTTCTGTAAAATATTGAATATATCGAGTATAAATACAGTCGTGTTTTAATGTAATCAAATACAGGTCGAGAGCGATTTGGTATTTTTCATAGGTATAACCCTGTATATTGTTTGATATGAAATTGGTTGTATTCTATCGGAATGTGTTATTTGCAGGTGCTGATGGACGACTTGTTGGTGTACACGGGCTGTTTGGAAATGGCGAAGGGGGAGGAGTTGGTGCCGCAGTGGGTCTGCCTGCGGGACGTCGACCTCGACAACCTTTCGCCAAGGTATGTCAATGTCACGGCCAAATCTTACAATTGGTCATTTCAGGACATTGCTGACTCCGTCGTCTTGGCCTAATCAGAGTAGATACCTATCGGCTACTTTATGAAATGGTTATATTTCTTTAAATAGCCCGTTGTAGTGGCGTACCTACTTATAACATAAAGACCGACAGGTGTACTAAGAAAAGGTTCTACAAAACTAAAATTAATCTTTGGTTCGACATGATAAAAACTGTATTAAGAAACACTACGTACTTTATTTTCTCTCTTATAAGGTTTAGTACAGGTTTTTATAACGAGTCTGCTCGCTTCGAATAAACGAAACGGATTTCTTTATACACCCTACGGGAACACTATGAACTATGCTTTCGGTTATCCGCTTAGGGCGCTGGCTATTGATGTATGGAGAAATCCACTCCGTTTATTCGAAGCGAGTCGACTCGAAAGTTGCACAAAAACCCGTAGGTACTAATCGTACTGTTTCCTCTATTCCTGTCGCCAGTCCATCAGAAGCGAGCCGCAGCACCACCAGCGGCAGCGCGGCCGACCCCGCCGCCCGCCCGCACACCGCCGTGCACGGGCTCCCGTTCACGACCACCACTGACCGCCACTGACCACCAATGACCACTATTGACCACCACTGACCGCCACTGACCACCACTGACCGCCACTGACCACCTGCACTGACCACCACTGACCACCACTATTAAGTAGCCTACAGGGTGGAGGGGAAAATCACACGGGCGTTGTTCAGACCAAGTGAAGTTCGCGGGCCCTCCTCTTGCAAGTCATGAAGCTAGAAGCAACTTAAATGCCATCAATTTTGAGCAACTTAATTGCCGCGTACTATCCCATTTGAAATTAATGTATTCATATTTTGCAAATTGCACGTTATCTATATGAACAACATCAGCCAATTAAAATAGGATAGAATTCAATACGAAAGTAGAATGACGCTAAAAAAATATATATGAAATGCTACAGACTTCATGTATTTAGTAAAAAATGTTACCTCATGACAAATATTTACGTAATCAGAACGGCACGCGAAAAATATTGAATGTTACATAATTTTTATCTCATGTATGCAATTAAATATAAGATTAAAAATTACAAACGAATTTAGTACTATTTTAATTTTTAGTTTTAATATGATGGGTTATACTTAATTAAACTTTTTTATACATAAAAAATCAATTTAACTTCATATTGTGCTTACTTTTCAATTTGTACATGACTATGATGTTTTAATCAATGTAAAATTACTTGATTAGGTATGTCTTTGTAGTATGTAATGCGTTTGTCCCAATATACTTATGAAGGTACTGTAAAAAATATGTGAAATTTAATCGTTCGAAAAGAACGTAAAGAAAATAATTAATAATGGCTTTAGGGTGAAAGTTTAATTAATAAATAGTGTTATAGAAAACCAATTTACAGAATAGAATTCCGTGCAATGACGTTTGTCGCCATTTTGTATGACGTCACTACGAGGGGTCAATGTACGCAATTCTTTCAATCCGTAACCGCACTCTTATTAAAGTACATTTGTACATGCATCAGTTTATATTAACTTAGTAGTACATGCCTCAGTACTTATTTTAATTACTTAGTAGACTGCACTACCGCCAAATATTTTAATCATATTATATGCCATTGTTAGTTGTTGTTCCCTGTACCTTTTAATTATATTCTTGTGTAATGTTAAAAATTGTAAATGTTAAAGAATTAAAATGTTAACCCAAGTTCGAGAGGTAATTTGTGAACTAGTCCGCGTTATCCTATTGTTGAATTATTTTTGTGTCACTGTCGACTTCATATTTTGTACCAAAAAATAAAAAAGATTTTTTGCAACGCATTTTGTTTTAAATGTTACTAATAAAATCCTTTTTACCAAAGGTGAAGATTAAAAAATAATTTTTCCCAAAAAAAAATTTCGATCGATATTTTGCATGATCTTCAACATGAAAAAAACCTACAATTGAAATAAATAAATCAATAATTGGAATTAATTTATTGTATTAATCGTTATTGTAATTCTTAGCAAATTCTGCATTCCGATTGGTTGAAGTAAATCAGGGCACCAATCAGGCAGAATATGTAAACAGGATTTCGAAAAAGAGGTTGTAAGAATAAAATACTATGTACATATATGTATGTATCAATTTATTTTTATGTAGGCAATTAAGTAATCATCACAGACTAATAGTTGAACTATTTATTTCGTTTGGTTTCATTCAGTGGTTATAGTTCTTGCTTCAAAGAAATAAACAGCAAAACAAACTTATCTCAAGTCATATAAAATAATAATCAGTCTAGGCCTCCCTAAGGACGAAATTTCAAAAACTCGCAGCCCAGGTTCACCACGCATTTAGAGCTTGTCTCAGCTGAGATGACGCGCTCCGCTACCTCATTAACGAATAACCCATAAAATACCCAATACACATAAAAAAGCCATTGTAATTGATCTTTCAGTCAGTACTTGCTATAAAGCGTTTTTTTCGGATTTGATGTCCAGATAGTCACATATTATGATCTGAAAGCGCGAGAACGGACGCATACACGGCGCCAGTGCTGCTCCATACAGTGAGCATTTCAGATTTATCACGCGACTAGTCGACTGTGATGTACGCATACAGGAGAGGGCCTAGGAGGTAGTGGGGCGCGTCATTTCAACTAAGATAAACCTTCTGCCTTGCCCTATCCGTATTGTATTATATTGCATTTACTAAACGGTCTAATGCTGACCTTTTTTAGCAGATGAAACATCCGATTTTATAAAGGAGATATACAAAGAATGTTAAACTTAACTTACGTCACGGAATACATTAGAAGTACCTAAATACGTTAAGTGAACTCGGGCCTTAAACAAGCCATTCGTCCGATAAAAAAAGTATGTAGAAAAAGTTCTGGAAGTTTTGGACCATACTGCGAGGTGGTACTGCGGAATATAGCAAAGTAATTTTTTGTTCATTGCGTGATAACAACACGGCACGTACAATGTCTCCAGAGATAGTCAGCATTGCACGACTAACTGAAGAAGTAAACGGAGTCGAGTACACTGTTGATGTCGAAGTCTCCCTTTTGCGGCACTTTCTTGAGCAGCAAGTTGACTCGCTCCTTGTTCGCGGCGCCCACGGACCCGCCCTCGAGCTCACTACAACGAAATTAATATAATGCAGCGGCGATAAAGAAGAAGCGGCGGCAAAGAAGTGTCTAAGTATGTCATAATGGATGCAACTTTCTAATATACAAAATTTTCGTATGATTTGTAACTCTTCCGAAATGTCTTGACGGACTTTTATAAAAAAAAAATTGTAAATTCGGTGGGTCTGAGAATAGGACGTAAACAAATTTTTATACCCCTGCGTGAGAAACAACGTTTAGCGGGTCAGCTACGTAAATATACAAAAATTTTGAATCACTGACTTATCATGGCCCTAAAAACGCTAAAGGTAAAGTTAAGGAAGGTTTTTATAAAGCTTTATTTTGCTTATTTTAAAATCAGGAACAGACATTTCAGAGGTGGAAACGGGTGTCAGAGCATTTGGTTGTATAAAATTTAAAAAAAAGTGCATTATCTACGTGATTTACCTTTCCGGGTAACTGTATCTTTTCACGAGGAAGTCGGATAGATTTTCCAAAATCGGTTGCGAATGTAGAGCGACGAACTGCTCCCGACATATCTGGAAGTGAACAAGAAGTGATTTTGAAGAATTAACGCGAGAGAGTAGCGAGCCCTGCCCAACTCTTATCTTAGTACCCGATTATTTTAAACCAGATTAATTAACAATTTATGTATCTTTGCGGTGGGCGGTGTGAAGCTCGTGAACAAAACAACAACAAACCTGGTTCATCTGGTCCACCGTGTCGGGGTGTGTCCAGAAGCAGTCGTGCACGGACACGAAGGTGACGGCGCTCGCCTCGCAGTGCAGCGCCGTCAGCATCATGTGCGAGGAGTCCAGCGAGTGGATGAAGTTGGCGAGTGTGGCGCTCGTGAACAAGACAACAACAAACCTGGTTCATCTGGTCCACCGTGTCGGGGTGTGTCCAGAAGCAGTCGTGCACGGACACAAAGGTGACGGCGCTCGCCTCGCAGTGCAGCGCCGTCAGCATCATGTGCGAGGAGTCCAGCGAGTGGATGAAGTTGGCGAGTGTGGCGCTCGTGAACAAAACAACAACAAACCTGGTTCATCTGGTCCACCGTGTCGGGGTGTGTCCAGAAGCAGTCGTGCACGGACACGAAGGTGACGGCGCTCGCCTCGCAGTGCAGCGCCGTCAGCATCATGTGCGAGGAGTCCAGCGAGTGGATGAAGTTGGCGAGTGTGGCGCTCGTGAACAAAACAACAACAAACCTGGTTCATCTGGTCCACCGTGTCGGGGTGTGTCCAGAAGCAGTCGTGCACGGACACGAAGGTGACGGCGCTCGCCTCGCAGTGCAGCGCCGTCAGCATCATGTGTGAGGAGTCCAGCGAGTGGATGAAGTTGGCGAGTGTGGCGCTCGTGAACAAAACAACAACAAACCTGGTTCATCTGGTCCACCGTGTCGGGGTGTGTCCAGAAGCAGTCGTGCACGGACACGAAGGTGACGGCGCTCGCCTCGCAGTGCAGCGCCGTCAGCATCATGTGCGAGGAGTCCAGCGAGTGGATGAAGTTGGCGAGTGTGGCGCTCGTGAACAAAACAACAACAAACCTGGTTCATCTGGTCCACCGTGTCGGGGTGTGTCCAGAAGCAGTCGTGCACGGACACGAAGGTGACGGCGCTCGCCTCGCAGTGCAGCGCCGTCAGCATCATGTGCGAGGAGTCCAGCGAGTGGATGAAGTTGGCGAGTGTGGCGCTCGTGAACAAAACAACAACAAACCTGGTTCATCTGGTCCACCGTGTCGGGGTGTGTCCAGAAGCAGTCGTGCACGGACACGAAGGTGACGGCGCTCGCCTCGCAGTGCAGCGCCGTCAGCATCATGTGCGAGGAGTCCAGCGAGTGGATGAAGTTGGCGAGTGTGGCGCTCGTGAACAAAACAACAACAAACCTGGTTCATCTGGTCCACCGTGTCGGGGTGTGTCCAGAAGCAGTCGTGCACGGACACGAAGGTGACGGCGCTCGCCTCGCAGTGCAGCGCCGTCAGCATCATGTGCAAGGAGTCCAGCGAGTGGATGAAGTTGGCGAGTGTGGCGCTCGTGAACAAAACAACAACAAACCTGGTTCATCTGGTCCACCGTGTCGGGGTGTGTCCAGAAGCAGTCGTGCACGGACACGAAGGTGACGGCGCTCGCCTCGCAGTGCAGCGCCGTCAGCATCATGTGCGAGGAGTCCAGCGAGTGGATGAAGTTGGCGAGTGTGGCGCTCGTGAACAAAACAACAACAAACCTGGTTCATCTGGTCCACCGTGTCGGGGTGTGTCCAGAAGCAGTCGTGCACGGACACGAAGGTGACGGCGCTCGCCTCGCAGTGCAGCGCCGTCAGCATATGTGCGAGGAGTCCAGCGAGTGGATGAAGTTGGCGAGTGTGGCGCTCGTGAACAAAACAACAACAAACCTGGTTCATCTGGTCCACCGTGTCGGGGTGTGTCCAGAAGCAGTCGTGCACGGACACGAAGGTGACGGCGCTCGCCTCGCAGTGCAGCGCCGTCAGCATCATGTGCGAAGAGTCCAGCGAGTGGATGAAGTTGGCGAGTGTGGCGCTCGTGAACAAAACAACATCAAACCTGGTTCATCTGGTCCACCGTGTCGGGGTGTGTCCAGAAGCAGTCGTGCACGGACACGAAGGTGACGGCGCTCGCCTCGCAGTGCAGCGCCGTCAGCATCATGTGCGAGGAGTCCAGCGAGTGGATGAAGTTGGCGAGTGTGGCGCTCGTGAACAAAACAACAACAAACCTGGTTCATCTGGTCCACCGTGTCGGGGTGTGTCCAGAAGCAGTCGTGCACGGACACGAAGGTGACGGCGCTCGCCTCGCAGTGCAGCGCCGTCAGCATCATGTGCGAGGAGTCCAGCGAGTGGATGAAGTTGGCGAGTGTGGCGCTCGTGAACAAAACAACAACAAAACCTGGTTCATCTGGTCCACCGTGTCGGGGTGTGTCCAGAAGCAGTCGTGCACGGACACGAAGGTGACGGCGCTCGCCTCGCAGTGCAGCGCCGTCAGCATCATGTGCGAGGAGTCCAGCGAGTGGATGAAGTTGGCGAGTGTGGCGCTCGTGAACAAGACAACAACAAACCTGGTTCATCTGGTCCACCGTGTCGGGGTGTGTCCAGAAGCAGTCGTGCACGGACACGAAGGTGACGGCGCTCGCCTCGCAGTGCAGCGCCGTCAGCATCATGTGCGAGGAGTCCAGCGAGTGGATGAAGTTGGGCGGGAACGCGTTGCGCTGCTTCATCGTGCACGGACGCCTGGCGAGGCATTACAAACAAGTCTTTAGGACAAGTTTACTTGTATACGCATGTGTTAATGTTGGACTCAAGAATGCAACTGTGCTCTAGGAAATGCAATGTTAGAAGACCGAGGTGGGGCTGCGACCAGACCCCCCTTAACAGCCTGAGTCCTCGGTTCTGACCCTGACCTTCCCTGGAAGTGGCTGATGTTAATGGTCAGCCAGAGGCGAGTCCAACGGACGTTGCGCAAGAGAGGTCCGGGAGTCTCCTACAAAGTGCAGAGGATGTCCACCAAGGGGGATTTAGTGGGTAAAAATCTCACATAAACCTACTTACAGATTGGATATCTCAATGAAGATTTCTCTGCATAAAAAAAAAAGTGGAGCTGCGAAGAAATTGTTCATCTTCGACTTCCTCCAATTTCACAAATACACTAGAAAATCCGAATGGAACTAGCATTGGCAATGCAACCCGATCGCTGGACGTTAAGCTTAATAATAATAGGAACCCTCGTTATCAATAGATGGCGCAGTTTTAATTCCATGCAAATGACGAGTGAATGAATAAGAGTCACTCACTGCTGAAGGTCGAGCGGCGCGGCGGGCGCGTGCTGCGCGGCGGGCGGCGGCGCGCGCCGGTAGTAGGGCTGCAGCACCGGCAGCCCCAGCGGCGTCACCCACTCCACGCTCTCGCCGCACACGCCCGATATCACCCTGACCCACGGGACAAGTGAACATGGCCTGACAAGGGTCACTCACTGCTGAAGGTCGAGCGGCGCGGCGGGCGCGTGCTGCGCGGCGGGCGGCGGCGCGCGCCGGTAGTAGGGCTGCAGCACCGGCAGCCCCAGCGGCGTCACCCACTCCACGCTCTCGCCGCACACGCCCGATATCACCCTGACCCACGGGACAAGTGAACATGGCCTGACAAGGGTCACTCACTGCTGAAGGTCGAGCGGCGCGGCGGGCGCGTGCTGCGCGGCGGGCGGCGGCGCGCGCCGGTAGTAGGGCTGCAGCACCGGCAGCCCCAGCGGCGTCACCCACTCCACGCTCTCGCCGCACACGCCCGATATCACCCTGACCCACGGGACAAGTGAACATGGCCTGACAAGGGTCACTCACTGCTGAAGGTCGAGCGGCGCGGCGGGCGCGTGCTGCGCGGCGGGCGGCGGCGCGCGCCGGTAGTAGGGCTGCAGCACCGGCAGCCCCAGCGGCGTCACCCACTCCACGCTCTCGCCGCACACGCCCGATATCACCCTGACCCACGGGACAAGTGAACATGGCCTGACAAGGGTCACTCACTGCTGAAGGTCGAGCGGCGCGGCGGGCGCGTGCTGCGCGGCGGGCGGCGGCGCGCGCCGGTAGTAGGGCTGCAGCACCGGCAGCCCCAGCGGCGTCACCCACTCCACGCTCTCGCCGCACACGTCCGATATCACCCTGACCCACGGGACAAGTGAACATGGCCTGACAAGGGTCACTCACTGCTGAAGGTCGAGCGGCGCGGCGGGCGCGTGCTGCGCGGCGGGCGGCGGCGCGCGCCGGTAGTAGGGCTGCAGCACCGGCAGCCCCAGCGGCGTCACCCACTCCACGCTCTCGCCGCACACGCCCGATATCACCCTGACCCACGGGACAAGTGAACATGGCCTGACAAGGGTCACTCACTGCTGAAGGTCGAGCGGCGCGGCGGGCGCGTGCTGCGCGGCGGGCGGCGGCGCGCGCCGGTAGTAGGGCTGCAGCACCGGCAGCCCCAGCGGCGTCACCCACTCCACGCTCTCGCCGCACACGCCCGATATCACCCTGACCCACGGGACAAGTGAACATGGCCTGACAAGGGTCACTCACTGCTGAAGGTCGAGCGGCGCGGCGGGCGCGTGCTGCGCGGCGGGCGGCGGCGCGCGCCGGTAGTAGGGCTGCAGCACCGGCAGCCCCAGCGGCGTCACCCACTCCACGCTCTCGCCGCACACGCCCGATATCACCCTGACCCACGGGACAAGTGAACATGGCCTGACAAGGGTCACTCACTGCTGAAGGTCGAGCGGCGCGGCGGGCGCGTGCTGCGCGGCGGGCGGCGGCGCGCGCCGGTAGTAGGGCTGCAGCACCGGCAGCCCCAGCGGCGTCACCCACTCCACGCTCTCGCCGCACACGCCCGATATCACCCTGACCCACGGGACAAGTGAACATGGCCTGACAAGGGTCACTCACTGCTGAAGGTCGAGCGGCGCGGCGGGCGCGTGCTGCGCGGCGGGCGGCGGCGCGCGCCGGTAGTAGGGCTGCAGCACCGGCAGCCCCAGCGGCGTCACCCACTCCACGCTCTCGCCGCACACGCCCGATATCACCCTGACCCACGGGACAAGTGAACATGGCCTGACAAGGGTCACTCACTGCTGAAGGTCGAGCGGCGCGGCGGGCGCGTGCTGCGCGGCGGGCGGCGGCGCGCGCCGGTAGTAGGGCTGCAGCACCGGCAGCCCCAGCGGCGTCACCCACTCCACGCTCTCGCCGCACACGCCCGATATCACCCTGACATATTATGGGACGAGAATGTGAGAAAACAGGAAAAACAGGAACAACAATCATGCCTTATGGTAAGCAATGATGCGGTCTAGGTTGGAGCGCGCTTGTCTAGATGTCTATTTATTCTTTTCTTAATGGCACCCGCTTCCTACAGTGTGCGTTTCAAAAATTTGTCAAGTGTGAGTCGGGCTCGCGCACTGAGGGTTCAGCACCTACTATCAAGACCAATTCCAGTAAAAACACCTCTACACCAAATTCAAAACGAGCAAAAAATCGCGTTTGTTATATGGGAGTCCCCCTTAATTTTATTTATTTTAATTTTACTATTTATTTTGACAGTGAATATGTAAATCTAAATATTCTGTGAACATTTGAGGCGTTTTGTAGCGTGTGTGATCCTTATGTTGTTAGTCTGCTATCGCCTAATGCCCAATGCGCAGACGCGAGTCTAAACTTCAACGAGCGCTTGCGGCGCGCTCCAGCCTCCAGTCGGTTCGAGTCGATCACGAGTATGCACGCGTTGTCATATTTTCCCCGCGCAATATTGTACTTTCGTATGATAATTTGTGTATTTTGTACTTTCTGAGTCATTAAAGGCTTTATAACCGGATACAAGGACTCTTTCTTAACCCGTCACCCCATAGTCTACCTGTTACCGTTATCAATCTCGAGCACAACAAAACAAGCAAAAAACAACCCTAAAAAGCACCCACAAGTCTTGAGAAAAGCGCTAAGCACCCTTTGCCACATCTCAGCCTAAGAGACCGCAAATGCGTTGAACCATGGGAAGGTTTTAGGGTTGTAGCGTACAGTGTACACGATCATTCAGTTGAAATATTAAATAATAGCTAAAATAGTGCTGAATTAAAACTAACTTGGCGCAGTCGGTGAACCAGTCCTGGATGAGCTTGGTGGAGGAGAACATCTCCTGCAAGGAGTCGAACGTGCGCGCCGTGAGGTACTGCGAGCACGCCCACACTTGCTCCTTGGGGAAATCCTCGATGTCTGTCAACATAAACAAAATGTTTATTTAAAACTGAACCGAAAAAGTTTGTGAAATAAAAAAGAATGATCAAAGGTGGTATCAAGTATTCTCATGAACTAAAACCAAAATGTGCATAAATATTATGTCCGCAAAATTCATTGCCATAAACCTACAATGTGTAGTTAGTCTTATATTTGCGAAAAACTAAATAAAATTGATGGGCATGAAGGGATGTGCATCGACACTGGCCTGGACAAAGGCCTCCTGCAATGATTTCCAGCCCTAACGATCCTGCGCTACCTGTATCTAGCGCCTTCCCGCGACTCTTTTAATGCCGTCAGTCCATCTGGTTGGAGGCCTGCCCACACTGCGCTTTCGCGTGCGGGGACGCCATTCCAGCACTTTGGGTCCCCAACGTCCCGGTTCCACGAGCTATGTGCCCGGCCCAAATTCAAAGTTCGCCAGCGTGTTAGTGAAGTGTACCTTTAAGCTGCTTGGCGATCTGCAGCCGCGCGCCGAACTTGGTGACCCCGTACACGGTGGTCATGACGGTCTGCTTGATGACCTTGCGCCGCACGAACCCCTCCAGCGCCACGGCCGCCGGCACGCCCGCCGCCGCGTCGCGCGCGCGCATCCTCTCCACCTTATTGGTGAACAACAAATATACAATAAATGTGGGAGGAAAAGGTGACCGGTAGTGAGGTAGTAGTACGTCATGTATATAACTCCATACGTCCATACGTTTCTTAATGTCAAACTCCATACGATTCGAATGAAACGTATGGAGTTTGACATACGTTTCCATACGTTTCCATACGTTTCATTCGAATCGTATGGAGTTTGACAAAGTGAGGCGCGTCATGGAGGATTGAAATATCTATACCGTATGTTTTTTAATTGTAGATATGCTTGCGCTTGGCGACTCATGTCTGATGGAAGGAAAGCAATGACTGTCTAGATCGGAGCGAGCTTGCCTCGCCCTAAGAAGACTCTCCTGAAGACACCCAGATTGTACTTGGCTGGGAACACAGAGGCTGGAAGAGCGTTCCACGCCTCATAAGCAGTGGGAAGGCACTCACCTGCGCCTCGCTGTACACATCCTGCGGCTCGTCCCGCGGCGCCAGGTTGACTGCGGCCGCGCCCGCCGCGTCGCCGCCCAGCGCCGCGTAGTGCTGCAGGCCGTTGCACGAGCCGTCCTGGTGCACATGTACTGTGACAACAGACAGTTGCAGGCACTCACCTGCGCCGCGACCTCGCTGTACACATCCTGCGGCTCGTCCCGCGGCGCCAGGTTGACTGCGGCCGCGCCCGCCGCGTCGCCGCCCAGCGCCGCGTAGTGCTGCAGGCCGTTGCACGAGCCGTCCTGGTGCACATGTACTGTGACAACAGACAGTTGCAGGCACTCACCTGCGCCGCGACCTCGCTGTACACATCCTGCGGCTCGTCCCGCGGCGCCAGGTTGACTGCGGCCGCGCCCGCCGCGTCGCCGCCCAGCGCCGCGTAGTGCTGCAGGCCGTTGCACGAGCCGTCCTGGTGCACATGTACTGTGACAACAGACAGTTGCAGGCACTCACCTGCGCCGCGACCTCGCTGTACACATCCTGCGGCTCGTCCCGCGGCGCCAGGTTGACTGCGGCCGCGCCCGCCGCGTCGCCGCCCAGCGCCGCGTAGTGCTGCAGGCCGTTGCACGAGCCGTCCTGGTGCACATGTACTGTGACAACAGACAGTTGCAGGCACTCACCTGCGCCGCGACCTCGCTGTACACATCCTGCGGCTCGTCCCGCGGCGCCAGGTTGACTGCGGCCGCGCCCGCCGCGTCGCCGCCCAGCGCCGCGTAGTGCTGCAGGCCGTTGCACGAGCCGTCCTGGTGCACATGTACTGTGACAACAGACAGTTGCAGGCACTCACCTGCGCCGCGACCTCGCTGTACACATCCTGCGGCTCGTCCCGCGGCGCCAGGTTGACTGCGGCCGCGCCCGCCGCGTCGCCGCCCAGCGCCGCGTAGTGCTGCAGGCCGTTGCACGAGCCGTCCTGGTGCACATGTACTGTGACAACAGACAGTTGCAGGCACTCACCTGCGCCGCGACCTCGCTGTACACATCCTGCGGCTCGTCCCGCGGCGCCAGGTTGACTGCGGCCGCGCCCGCCGCGTCGCCGCCCAGCGCCGCGTAGTGCTGCAGGCCGTTGCACGAGCCGTCCTGGTGCACATGTACTGTGACAACAGACAGTTGCAGGCACTCACCTGCGCCGCGACCTCGCTGTACACATCCTGCGGCTCGTCCCGCGGCGCCAGGTTGACTGCGGCCGCGCCCGCCGCGTCGCCGCCCAGCGCCGCGTAGTGCTGCAGGCCGTTGCACGAGCCGTCCTGGTGCACATGTACTGTGACAACAGACAGTTGCAGGCACTCACCTGCGCCGCGACCTCGCTGTACACATCCTGCGGCTCGTCCCGCGGCGCCAGGTTGACTGCGGCCGCGCCCGCCGCGTCGCCGCCCAGCGCCGCGTAGTGCTGCAGGCCGTTGCACGAGCCGTCCTGGTGCACATGTACTGTGACAACAGACAGTTGCAGGCACTCACCTGCGCCGCGACCTCGCTGTACACATCCTGCGGCTCGTCCCGCGGCGCCAGGTTGACTGCGGCCACGCCCGCCGCGTCGCCGCCCAGCGCCGCGTAGTGCTGCAGGCCGTTGCACGAGCCGTCCTGGTGCACATGTACTGTGACAACAGACAGTTGCAGGCACTCACCTGCGCCGCGACCTCGCTGTACACATCCTGCGGCTCGTCCCGCGGCGCCAGGTTGACTGCGGCCGCGCCCGCCGCGTCGCCGCCCAGCGCCGCGTAGTGCTGCAGGCCGTTGCACGAGCCGTCCTGGTGCACATGTACTGTGACAACAGACAGTTGCAGGCACTCACCTGCGCCGCGACCTCGCTGACTGCGGCCGCGCCCGCCGCGTCGCCGCCCAGCGCCGCGTAGTGCTGCAGGCCGTTGCACGAGCCGTCCTGGTGCACATGTACTGTGACAACAGACAGTTGCAGGCACTCACCTGCGCCGCGACCTCGCTGTACACATCCTGCGGCTCGTCCCGCGGCGCCAGGTTGACTGCGGCCACGCCCGCCGCGTCGCCGCCCAGCGCCGCGTAGTGCTGCAGGCCGTTGCACGAGCCGTCCTGGTGCACATGTACTGTGACAACAGACAGTTGCAGGCACTCACCTGCGCCGCGACCTCGCTGTACACATCCTGCGGCTCGTCCCGCGGCGCCAGGTTGACTGCGGCCGCGCCCGCCGCGTCGCCGCCCAGCGCCGCGTAGTGCTGCAGGCCGTTGCACGAGCCGTCCTGGTGCACATGTACTGTGACAACAGACAGTTGCAGGCACTCACCTGCGCCGCGACCTCGCTGTACACATCCTGCGGCTCGTCCCGCGGCGCCAGGTTGACTGCGGCCGCGCCCGCCGCGTCGCCGCCCAGCGCCGCGTAGTGCTGCAGGCCGTTGCACGAGCCGTCCTGGTGCACATGTACTGTGACAACAGACAGTTGCAGGCACTCACCTGCGCCGCGACCTCGCTGTACACATCCTGCGGCTCGTCCCGCGGCGCCAGGTTGACTGCGGCCGCGCCCGCCGCGTCGCCGCCCAGCGCCGCGTAGTGCTGCAGGCCGTTGCACGAGCCGTCCTGGTGCACATGTACTGTGACAACAGACAGTTGCAGGCACTCACCTGCGCCGCGACCTCGCTGTACACATCCTGCGGCTCGTCCCGCGGCGCCAGGTTGACTGCGGCCGCGCCCGCCGCGTCGCCGCCCAGCGCCGCGTAGTGCTGCAGGCCGTTGCACGAGCCGTCCTGGTGCACATGTACTGTGACAACAGACAGTTGCAGGCACTCACCTGCGCCGCGACCTCGCTGTACACATCCTGCGGCTCGTCCCGCGGCGCCAGGTTGACTGCGGCCACGCCCGCCGCGTCGCCGCCCAGCGCCGCGTAGTGCTGCAGGCCGTTGCACGAGCCGTCCTGGTGCACATGTACTGTGACAACAGACAGTTGCAGGCACTCACCTGCGCCGCGACCTCGCTGTACACATCCTGCGGCTCGTCCCGCGGCGCCAGGTTGACTGCGGCCGCGCCCGCCGCGTCGCCGCCCAGCGCCGCGTAGTGCTGCAGGCCGTTGCACGAGCCGTCCTGGTGCACCTGTACTGTGACAACAGACAGTTGCAGGCACTCACCTGCGCCGCGACCTCGCTGTACACATCCTGCGGCTCGTCCCGCGGCGCCAGGTTGACTGCGGCCGCGCCCGCCGCGTCGCCGCCCAGCGCCGCGTAGTGCTGCAGGCCGTTGCACGAGCCGTCCTGGTGCACGGGGAACCCGCACATGTACTCTGATCACAAAAGGTTGCATATGCTATTACAACCTGAAGCTTCAGTCTTCACCCAACTAGGCAATCGAGACCAATTATTACTCCGTCACTCTGTATTATATATATAGACCTTAAAAATTTCAGTAATTCCTGCATTAGATGGAAAGAACAAACCTTCAGGGTTTGGGGATCGCATGGCATTTGCGATCTCCATACAGCAGGCGAGGGTCTGCCAGGGTTCCTCCGACTTTTTCCACCAGCCTTCCCCGTCCAACGGATTATCGGCCGAGTCCAGGATCTTGTCTATGATACTGTCTGCGTATGCCAGCCTGTACACAGAAAGCTCTATGTGAAATGGAGACACAATAAAAATTAAAATGAAATTTAGTTTTGACAATGGAAGCCTTCATGGAGTGGAATCATTGTATGATTGCACTCCATGAAGGCTCGTACTGGGCACGGGTCTCCTCTCTCTGAGATGGGTTTTTACCTCAGGAGACAAGTGAGGGTTTGAAAACCTTTGAAACCATTATGATGCAGGCGATGTTCACCTTCACCGCAAGTAAATTCCACAAACGCCCATAACTCTGATGAGCTAGACGTTTCTGGAAGAGAAGAAGGAACCAGAGATTCTTGCCCTCTATCCCCTGACGAGAGGCAAAGGACCGCTTTTCTGAATTAATATACAAAGGACTGCTTTTTGTCTAGCAATTAATAAATCTCGCCCTTTTTGACCTCAGTGTTAAGCTTGTGCTATCAAAAGGTACGACCGATTTTTCACACTTTATCCCACTTCTAGAACCATCGGACCTTTGATGTGGCCTCAACCAATTAATTCACCTTTCAGCAACGGTGCTCCTCTTCTTGGTGCCGGTGAGGTTGACGGCGTGCAGCTTGAGCCAGCTCAAGCCCCGCGGCCCCAGCGGCCGGCGGCGCGCCAGCCGCAGCAGCGCGCGCGCCGCGTCCGCGCCCAGCACCGACACGTGCGGCCCCACCGCGTACACGCGCCCGCGGAAGTCCATGTTGTGAGGGAGCCAGAATATGCAGTTTCTGGAACAAACATTGGTTTAGTTGTCACACTAGTAGAGGTGAGACAAGGCTATGATTTGGTAATGTCACACTTTATGTGTACAAGGCTAAGATTGGAGTCTCGCAATCACTGAGTACGATAACTACAGGACAATAGTACTGTCCTGGCTATGATCTCCGACGGGCGGAAGGTGCGCGTCGCTCGGGCTGTAGTCTGCTGTCGGTGAAGGCTCTGGCCGCAGGATGGTGATGAACGCTCGGCTGGAGAGGTCTGCAGCCCAGGATTGGAGTACGGCAGCGCGGTAGGTCGCTCCGTAGTAAGTACGCCTCTCCAAGCGTCGACGGAAGTAGATTGCAGGCAGAGAATACACTCCTCGTAGGTAGACGTGCAGGCGTTAGTTCAGCGGTCAGCAGAACCGCTGGTGTAAGGTCCCGAAGAACGGGAATTTCACTACACAGACTGTTAGAATTTCAGATTAAATATGAGAGTACTCGTTCTGCGGGGCGCTATTTATGCTTTTCGATTAATGATCTTTCTAGATCTGGGCAATTTCCGTTAGCTTCCGGTTAGGAAGCAGATCGATGAATCTAGAACTTAATTTCTCGCTATCCAACACATAGGTCGCTAGTGTCTATGTGAATGGATGTTTCTAGTTACAGGATGTGTATAGATTCCTTAATCATCAGTAATTTCTAGAAAGATTGAGCTACTCGCCGCTAGGGTGAGCTGTCATCGTATGAAATCTTAGCTAATGATCGCGTGATAACATGAAGGTCTCATGTCAACTTGCCTTACATAAGCTAGTTCAGTTAAATGACAACAGATGTCGTGACTTAGCCAGATAATTTTGTAGTTCCTATAATTTATAAATTTTTATTCATTAGAATTCAGATTTGTTAGGCAAATCGTTACATAGCAAATAAACTTTTGAAAACAATGGTGAAAATCAATTGTCTTTATTTTTTCGTTGACAGTCTAGTCTAGCGTACTAGCTCCAGTATAATAGACGTCAGTGATCGACGTGCAAGTTCCAGGTAGAGCCCTCGTTCACTGCTCGCCGCAGCGTGTAGCGGGAGGGACAACGTCGCCCGAGTTCGTTACCTATAATGGTTGGCCAGAGACAACTTGTAGAGCGCGTCGCACCACAGCGAGTGCATCTCGGCGCGCGCGCGGTTCATGAGCACGCGCCGCCGAAGCGCGCTCGCCGCGCTCTGCTCGTCGCCCGCGCCTGTCCACTGCGACGAGTCCAACGACGACGACGGTGGTGGGATGTCCAATTTTTTGTCGCCGCCCGATCTATGGGAATCAAATGTCAATTGTAGCTTTACAGCAGGCCAGCCAAATGAAAATTAGCATTGTGTCACGACATATAGAAATGGAAAAAGTGTGTAGTAGCCAAGATGCAACTTTGACAGGTGTTAACGATTATTGTTGATGCACAGATTATAAATAGGTCGTCGCTCGCGGGATCTACATGAGTCGATGTGAGATTGACATTACTTTGACATTAGCTATCGCTAACCATGGACAATTGTTCTTTCTACACAAGTTACAGATTGAGCGATCGTAAACGCACGGTCTATCGATGCCAAGACATAATGGCTAATCCACACAGCACCAGTCTCAGCGATTCAATAGCAGATATATGTTTTAAGCGAAATTCATCTGATGGCGCTACCAATGCATAACATCTAGACAAAGGGAAATTTCACGCAAAATTCAGCTTGCTTTGGTAATAAGATTTATCAAAATATTGTATATTTCATACAGCAGTTTTTGAGTTTCCATATCATTTATTCAAAGCAACAGGACAACGATCATTAGATAAGTGCATAAGGGGGTCGCTGGCTGGGTTTATAAGAGTGTTACAACCCGGTCACTACCTGAATATCTTCAACTGCAGGTCCAGCACGGGCTGGTTGATGACCCACGGCACCTCGCCCAGCTGGTTGAGGCTGTCCAGCACGGGGTACAGCGACGCGGGAGGCGCCTCTTCCAGCCTCTTGGTCTGAGCCATCACAAAGTACGGCATCCTACAGGCGACAGAAATTACAGTGCAAAAAAATTACGTATCAAACTTCAAATACAATTTGGGATATTTTTATTCTTAACATCTATCTACTTAACGGAAATCATACTGTAATTATTATGGGCATTCTAAAATACGATGAATTCTTAATTACCTTTGGAATATCCCGCCATCTCCCTTAGAAATTGGAAAGACTGTTTATGTATGTATTTATAGCAATTGTCAAGCCACAACACAAGCTAGTAAGCTCTAGCCACAAAGTAAGCAACAGTGCTTACTTTGTGGCTAGATATGCGTTATGTATAATGTGCTGAGATATTATTGTGAAAGTGGTGGCAATGCAAATGTTAAAAAATAAATGAAAACAAAATGTTACTCATTTACACACTGGGCAATGTAAGCATTACCTGATCAAAGGTGTTGCGGTTAGCAAATAGGCGCCATTGGCCGTGGGCGTGGTCCAGGGCGCGGGCGGCGCTCGCGTGGGCGCTAACGCCGACCGCATCTTAAGTTGTGGGCGCGCGGCCGCTGTCCACAGTCGACTGAGCACAGGGTGCGGTTTGAGTTCTAGGCGCACTTGCCTTCCCCATGGTCGGTGTACTTTGTACACTGCTGGTAGCTTCTTGCTGTAATCAGGTAGTAGGAGGTAGGTCTGATAATATATGATAACACGTTAATTTGTAGATAAAAATAACTCTATAGCAAAGGCTATTGTAATCTGAATTGTACACATTATTTACTAAATTAAATTTTTAAGTAGAAATATGTTTTTATCATATGAATTTGTGGTAAATTATGACTGGCTATCGTCAGTATGATAATGGTTATTGTTATATACTCACACTTTAGCTTTTGGTTTGAACATATTGACGTCAATTTTTACATCATTAACAATTATGTTATACAGGAACTTTCCAATATTTTGTCGAATTTCCATTGGCCAAGGAGTTTCTTCAATATCCTGTAAGTAAATAATATGATGAGAGTGATTAAAAGAAACCTTATCTTATGTCTATTATCTTATATCTACATTATAAAGCAAGCATCTGTGCCTTCAGCCTTTTTATTCAAGAGTTGAGCTGGGCAATGATGAGTCCGGGAATGAATTCAGGACTTTTCTAAATTGAAAATCATCATTTTATTTTGAGTCAGTCAAACCAGTTCAACATCACTCACCAAGCTAGCTCCATCCCTGTTTTGGTGCACAAGCAACTGCCACGCTTGTCGCCCGTTGTAGGCTCTGCCGGTGTCATCGAGGGGATGCCTCTCCAGGTACCATTTGCAGTATTTCTCGTATATTTGTTCAATCTTTTCTAGAACGCCGTTACGACGATGCTGTTCTATTTGGTATCTAAAAAACGATTGAATTATTATATATACGATTGATTGTATTATTATATTTACGAGTATACGACAATGATTCAAACAATTATAATTTTTACTAGTTTACACTTACTTGTTGTAAATTTGTGTTCCAAGATCCCTCTGTAATAATTTCAGTGTGGGACTGTACGACTCACTTCCATCTACTAGTTTACTGATTTCACTCATTATAAGCTCTACAAATTGATCAACCTGAAATAGTTTTTGTGCTTTAAGAATGTTAGTAAATTATGATTATTACGTAATTGTAACCATTTAAGTAGCTACCGTTTCAAAATGTGCACCTGACGTCAAATTCTACACGCAGTTTACTCAAGACTTTCCCATTATAGGTTACTACATGGTGAGGAAAAAATGTTTAGAAACACGATTACCTCTAGAACTTTCAAGTAAGGGTAGAGCGTTATGGCGGAGTGCGAAGCATTGCTACGAGACTTGAGCGTGCTCATGTTTCGCAAGAACGCCTCGCGAATCACATCGCGCCATTCTTTCTCTATTTCGTTATATTTTTCTCTCTGAAACAGAAAGAGTACAATTTATTATAAATAATATAAGATATCATCGATTTAAAACCTATTTTCATATGTTGGTGATGTCCAGACCTGTACAACACTGTGCGTGTACCCTATCCGTACCCCAATCTTTGGGGGGTTAGCAAATACCCACCTAGTGAATGAGATCTTATTCTGGTTCAAAGAGTAGCTTAAGTGAAGCATCAACAAAGAAGAATAGCGAAAGACGACCCAAAAATTTTAGAAACTTAATATAACTTACAATTACAACATTTTTAGTAGTAGGGCATCAAGATTAAAATTATTTTACATTTAATAATACAATAAAAATGGCACTATTCATTAAACATGACATCAAAAATTGTATGTGTTAATATAATACATCTAGATTATATTACTTACATATAACTTCACATTGTTTGTCACTTCATCCTTAACAAAAATATTCTGCACTTCAATCTCACCAACAATCTCCATTGCCAACTGCTCCTTTCCTTTAGCCCTCAACTCCTCCAGCGTCAGTAAACCATTCGCCGGAGACGTCATCAAGCCTTTCCGATTATCCACATTTTCCAGTTTAATCTTCTCAACTAAAGGACAGTCGTAGTCTAGCACCGGTGGGGTGTAATTTGGTTCGTAGTAGGGGTCCAATCGACGCACCGCCTTAAGGACCACTTCACGTTGGTTGTTGAGGAATTTAGTTTTGTCTAATAAGTCATTCAGTGTTAAACCCTGACGACAAAGGTTTATAATAATTAAAAGTTATCGTAAAAATTTAGAACTATCTACAGCTGAAATATGACATAAATATGAATAAAGCAAATGATTACCTTCTCTTGCATTTGTCTGTGGTAATAATCTAATGCTAAACTCTTATCTCTCAAATCACTTTTTTCGATACATTCAAAAATTGCAGCAAATGTTTGGACGTTTGGTTCAACTTTGTCTTCTGCCATAAATGATAATAGCTCTTTAACATGTTCCAGTTGACCCTGTGAGAAAAAATAATAAGATGTCTTTAGTTTTTGAACAAAGATACACATTTTGAGTTTTCACAAACAGAACTGTTTTATGGCTGTTAGATTATTACGAGTATAAATCTCGTATAATAAACTATTTGACCGTGGGTGCAATTGCGTTGGTTTTATTTTGAACCTTATAAGAGTTGAATTTTTAATGCCATAATGTAGTATAGTATGTATATGCCATATTTTGGCCTAATCCTTCCACTTTTTGACATGTCTTATATTCTCCTTAGGTATATAATATTATACAGACAATTAGACCTTACCAATGAAGCAAATCCATGTAACAGAGTGTTGTAAACCTTGACACTGGACACTTTGGGGTGTTCCGGCGCCCTCGCATTCCTCTGCCTATAATACTGTAACACTTGTCGACCCTGGAATAAACCAATAATGTATAAGACTTTAGGAAGGCTATAAGCTACACAACATTACGCTGTGACCAATAGGAGCAGAGCATTAATGGAAAATGTTGCAAAAACGAGAACAATAGTTCCTTTTGAAAATCTTTCGTTGCGTGCGCTGCTCAAAAATAGTTTATGACAGATTGTATGTTTTCCTTTAAAACTTCTAAAAAAAGTCTGCGACACCACATGTCTATCTTTTAAGGTTGACGTACGTCGTAGGACGTTGGGAACCCAAAGTGCTGAAATGGCGACCCCGCACGGGAAAGCGCAGTGTTGGCAGACCTGCAAACAGATGGACTGACGACATAAAAAGAGTCGCGGGAGGGCGCTGGATACAAGTGGCGCAGAACCATGCGGGCTGCAAATCATTCCAGCAGTGGACGTCCGCCGGCTGAAACGAATGATACCTTCAACTATTGTACCCACCCACAAAAACAACCCACCTCCAATATCATGTCCAGTGAGCACAGCAGCTGCAGGTGTGACGTCAGTAGCTTCTGCAGCGCCTCCTCCTTGCCGCGCCGCTCCATCTCGCGTATGTCGTGTTTCATGTTCGCCTCTTTGGCGGCGCGGCGTTTCTCGCGCATCTTTTTCTTCTTCTGTTTTATTGCTTGACGCCTGCAGACAGGATAAGAACAAGCCCGATTTACATTTTAATAAGTACAGTAGCAAGTTAACTTGCGTCATAGGCGAGTTAAGTCGCTTTTGCCGTTTGAATGGTGAAAGTGAGTAAAGTAGTAAGAAGTTGACTAAGTTAAGTTGAATAGATCGCGATCCTATTTTTCGGTGAGTCAAGTGCGAAGTAGCCCACGCTGGCATGTAGACCGGCGTGTTTAGTACAGTGATACAGTCCGAAGACTGCGGCCGGACCAGTCTTCTTCTGGGAACCGCAACTTATAGCTACTCACTCGCTGCTTGTGTTTGGACACTACTTACTACTTAATACTTAAACTTATTACTGTTTCTTCTCGCTACTGTACTTATTGAAGTGCAATTTGGGCTTTAAGAGATAACCTGCTGGCCCTAAAAACAACACAACGCATACACATAAACCATAACAGGCTGAATGAATTTCCACTTACGTCTTCTTCACATTCAAACTCTTGATGTGAGCTATTTCACTTTCAATACTTGACTCCTCTTTTGTATCCCCAAGTTCAATGTGTGCCGAATCATCACAGATTTCATCAATGGCAGGATGAGATAAACCTTGCATCCTACAATTATAAAATAAATAACACAACTATAAAATGGAGAATTGTCTCAAATTGAATTGAATTGTGGGATTTCACAAAAACTAAAACTCGCTTTATCAATATAAATAGACGATATAGAATATAGATATAGGTAGATTATCATATCCAATAAAGAATATCTTAAGAATATATCCAATAAAGATATCAAAGATAAGATTCAAAGATTCAAATCATTTATTTCATATAGGCCACTACTTGTTAACACTTATGAATGTCAAGTAGTTACATATACTTATTAATAGTGATAACTATTTAATGACTTAAAAACTAAGTTTACGAGGGTTCCAATGCGCCATATTATTATCCAATATATTTATCCAATAAAGATATCTTTGATATTTCTTTGAAAGTAGAAAGTTTGGGAATGGGAACAGGGGCCCTACCACCAACTCTTATAGCAATGTCAGTATGAAACTTTAAAAAAACAATATAAAAATAATACTGCCATAAGCGATGGAGGTAAGGCCCCAGGGTGGGAACCTCTACCAATTCCGGGAAATCCCACTTCCCACAAAAACAGCTAGTTAATTATATTTTAAAGTTGTCCAGGACTAATCATCAGAACTAATTTAGATATATTGGCTGAGAGAATTTTTTATAACTGATTAGCTGTGTGAGAGTTTGAAACGACTTTAAATATCCCACAGTCTAAAAGTGTGTTCATACTTACTGTAAGTTTGTAATATGACTCACTAGCTCCTGGTCAAAGCTGTCCAACTGTTTATCAATAAACAACTCCCTGAATAAAGCATGAGGACTCTTTCGTAATGATTCCGGATCTGAATTCACCATTGGTGATTTAGACTCAGGATCAAACTCCTGAGTTAAACCTTCATTGATGGCATATCTAAGATCTTGCAATCTCTGATCATAAATAGTGGCTTTTCTAAAGTTGTAGTAACTCTCCTTGACCATATCGATATACTGCTTTGTTTTAAAACGTTCTTCCACAGAAGATATTTTATGATTTGTGAATATGAGGGCACATTTGTCATCTTCCAATTTGACATCCGACTCTTTGTTAGTTTGTTTTTTCAAGATCTTTTCTCTGACAGTCTGTAGGAGTTCTTTGTCAATGTCAATGTTTTTTGGTGCTTTAGTTGTCAGTTGGTGGAGCTGCCCCAAGGATACTGAGCTAGAAGCTAGCTTAGAGAGGTGGGCCGCATTCAACTTGCTGATACAAACTTTCATTTCAGTCATACTACTATCCCTCACTGTAAAAAAATTAAATAGAATTTAATATTACATTTCGAAAGTACAGCATTTATTTTGATTTGAAATCTTAAAAATGAGTAAATAGAAGTCATATAATTAATAATTGAATGTTTAATAGCTGATAATAATATTAGTTCATCACAGAAACTTGTTAGGTGGTTGCTACATATATTTTAGGATAGACATCTTTGTCTTCGAGAAATAAAGACCTTTAAGCATATGTCAAAATGATTTTTAATTTAATATTGATTTAGATCATGAACTCAAAAAATTGCCTTGTTCACACCAATATCTAGTTTGTTACTAAATGGTATACAAACTAAGTTTTAAGCAAATCCATTTTCCGGAAGGTTTATACACACCTTGTAACAGTTCACCATACTTTTTGTACCCCTTGTGCTTAGTTTTCTTTTTCACCGATCTCACCGCATTAGCCGTTCTTGTAGACTGGTGGCGCACGAGAAATAGGTTATCTAGAATGTTATGTAAGAAATTACTTTAAGGGTTATGTTTATATAAACAGACTAGTGAAATTGTAACTCGTGATAGTAATTGTGCTTTTTGAAACTTTTATCATCATAACTTACCCGTACAATGAGAAGTTAAAAGGATTTTTTGGCAAAAAGAACATTTTATTTGTGTAAGCGAAATACTTTTAAATGAATTTGTTGATGATAATGAAACTCCTTGGAAATTACTTTGGTACAAATTCTTTGCAGAAAGAAGTCTATGCATTGTTTGTTTCTATTTCAATTACCACTAGAAATCACAAATAAATCTTATAAACACCATGTTACCGAAAACACGTGAAAATGAAGGAAAGGAAAAGTTGAGAAACATTATTTGACTTTGACATTTTGTTGTCACCACAGGTTGTCACCTTCCTAGGTCTGTGTAAAACTTAGCTCGTTGGTGTATGTATACATACTCTTTGGGTCTGTGTCTGTGACCAACTGACCAGTGACCACCCACAATGGACCACCCATGTCATACTCATACCAGGGCCGACCAAGCTAAGGCAAAAAAATGTGCTTATGTACATTGCAAGTACCTATGTTTTGTCTCATGTTTTTTGTATCGTGATACAAATGCTATCTCACTCCTCTAACACTATCACAATGTACGCACACATTTACAATTCCTATTACATATGTACTTAAATTATAAAAGATGGCCGCGCAAATTGTGTAGCCAGGTTAAGGATTTTCGCCCTAAAGTAGGAAAAAATCTGTGGCTAGGTTTTAACATAGGAAGATAATAATTTAAAAGTTTATTAACAGTGCATACTTAGAAAATAAATCAATTAAAACACATTTTTTTAAGTTATACGTCTTAAATTTTTTTGAAAATACGGTTATTCTAAAGACCATTCATTAGGTATTAATTTTTGAACGTGTCTACTGTCGAGTTTTATAGAAATGAGTATAACTATAATCATAGTTATTGTTTTAGGTACTATAGTTTTAGTTTCATTTTAGCACTTAGCAGATTTCAGTATGATTTTTAGGGTTCCGTACCCGAAGGGTAAAAAAGGAACCCTATTACTGAGACTTCGCTGTCCGTCCGTCCATCTATCCGTCTGTCACCAGGCTGTATCTCTGGAACCGTGATAGCTACAGACTTGAAATTTTCACAGATGATGTATTTCTGTTGCCGCTATCACAACAAATACTGAAAAATAGAATAAATAAGTATTTAAGGGGACTTCCATACAACAAATGTCTTGTCTTTGCTCCATATTAATAAACGTACAAGGTAGATGCTTTAAATTTTCACAGAATATTTAATTATATACTCATTTTAAAAATAGATAGGTAGTTAAAAATTAATAAAATTGAAGTTTAAAAATAGGAAAAGAAAAAACTACGATAGGAAAGTAAGGTTCTAACTCAGTTGCACCACGTTGCACGGTAAATATTTTATATTACGCGCGGTTAGTACACCACTAGGCATTTTTTTTATTCTACATATACAAGTTAGTACTTGACTGCGATCTCACCTGATGGTTCATGGTAAGTGATGATGCAGCCGAAGGTATAACTTGGAAGGGGTAAGTAAAGTCACCCCAAACGGTTTCTACACAGCATCGCACCAGAACGCTAAATCGCTTGGCAGCACGTCTTTGTTGGTAGGGTGGTTAGCGCCACGGCCGAAGCTTCCCACCAGACAAAACCACAATTCAAGTCTATGGTACATTGTGTGAAAATATGGATCAGTTAATACAATATCCTCATTATAAATTAAAACTCGTAGTCTCGTTTTTGAATGTTTAATTTAGATTGCAAATTGGTCTTGATAGTACGGAACCCTCAGTGCGCGAGCCGGACTCGCACTTGATCAATTTTTTTAAGTCTTAAATAGGGAAAAAACCTTTATCTGGCAACATCCTATTTGCAGAAGTAGATCACGATCCAAAAATTATTTTAATTTTTTCAAAATCAAGCTGTTCTTTGTTCAGAATGCCTTTTCTAATGTTTGTCTTTTATTAAAAGTTACTATAATGTAAAGATGAGTGTGACACATTGAGAAATATTGTTTGTCGCTCATAAATAATAGTGCAAGTTTTACAAAACAATAAAACTTGTATTATTAACAGAAATAATGCAGAACATCTGTGAGAGTGCGTGGTACTTCCCTTACATATATATCCACCAATCACAGCTTCCTGTCTCCGAGCTGTCACGTAATCCACCAATCAGAGCCGAGCTGCGTTTTGTTTATCGCGTGGTCACCGGTAGGGGGCCCTTGTGGCGCTTCCTCATACGAGTCTCTCACCAGGAGGCCTTATTGGGATGTTCTGCATTATTTCTGTTAATAATACAAGTTTTATTGTTTTGTAAAACTTGCACTATTATTAAGCATGTAATAATGCAGAACATCTGTGAGAGACCTGTTTATTAACTCCTGGTGACCACCAAACGACGCTATGTGAAGCTTCAGAGGATTGCTATTAAAATAATAAAAAAAATACGTAATGATAAAATGTAAGATTAATAATAAACAAAAAGCTCGTACAGCAAATCAAAACTTAAAACTTCAATTCAAGTAAACATTAAATTCAAATACTTAGGCTCAAAAGCATTTTGATTATAAAGGGTGACCTAAGATCAGCCAATAATAATAATTAATTTAAAGCTTAGAAACAAGAGTTTCTCTCTGTGCCATTACCACGAGAGAGGATATCTTTAAAAAGTCCGATACGGCAGAGTGTCTCAGATATCTTTATACCGTTAGTTAGTTTCTTCTTATACTTAATCCAATTGCCAATAATTGTTCAAGATGTTACATGTGTTTATCCATTAAATAAATAATTAATCAGAACTCCGACAGTGTGTTACCCGACTGTGTGCACTCTAATAGTTAAAATACCTATAAACAGGAGTACAGGACAAATATTTTAGTAAAGACGTAGTAGTAATATTCTATAACCTAGTCTAATGTTGCAGTATCGGTTTTCGATCTGAACTCAGGGTAGAATAAGACATGGGCATTACTCGTACCTACATTCAAGTATTGACCTAATGGTAAGGTTGAAAAAGCATGACACCATAAACGCGCCAGTTTGATATTATGTTTTCATTAATATGTTTCCTTTGCACTATTAACCCGTCCTATCTGAACTGGTTCATGACTGTTCCAGAACCCTGATTCTCACCAGTTTGCACAACACCCTTCTGTGGATCTCTATCCCTGGCAGGCAGAATGCTCTGTTCTGCATCGGTGCCACAAACAGGAACGTTCTCGGTGCCAAGTTTAAATGATGTATCAAGTAAACCAAAGGTGTAGGGTCAACTTTAAAAAACCTTAATAAAATTATAGCTTAAAAGCAAAAACTGTGTGCAAGTACCATAAACTGTATACAATATGCAATGAACATTAATTTCAAATTATTTATATGTAATATATAGCATGAAACAGATCTTATTTACAATATCTATTTATCTATTAACTTTTGACGTTGACCGAACGTGGCGTATCAAGCTAGGTGGCAATTACTGACATGGCTAAAACATCGAGGATAGATGATAATTTCCCGCCCGGCTGCCGGCGGCGCGGCGACGCAATGTTAATTGCTGACAAAATCCTCACAACTTTTTTGCTTAGAGGCAACCAGGACGATATTTGATGTTCTAAATCTCTTAAATATTTGCTTGAGCATAAAGTCTGTTTCAGGTGCCACTCCGATGCCGAGAATAATCCGTCGGCGTTGTTATAGAAATCTATCGGTAGATACTCGGTAGTGCATGACGTGTTCCACTCGTCCAAGATCCTCCTTAGCAGTTATGTTAGATTGAGAAGGGCTACCCACCGAATCACAACTTCCTTGCTTTTTAACAGGATACTACCGCCCCATTATTATATCTAACTGTGATTATAAGATGTTGGCCTAGTAATTGATGTCTGTTGTCACTTTACCGGATTTGGCGTTCTTTATTTTGAGGCCTAAAAATTGGAGCGAGTCTTGAACTCTTGAACGGTAACTATTAGGCGACAAAAGCGCCGCTGCGCCATCCAAGTCTATTCCAATGTGTGGCTCCATCCCTAGAGGTCCACAAGTCACAATCATACTGCACTCTCCGACGGAGCAAAGTTTAACCGGGTACGAGCATGGCGACCATAGTCCATAAGTGTGACCCTCAGAATATAAGGAAGCTGACGAAAATCATCATAATAATCTCCATAATGACCTCGTTGTCTGTCAGAGAAAGTTTTTACTTCGTCAGAGCTTAACCCACTGGATGCTTTTCTCAGGTAAGCAGTTGAAAACGTTGTTTGAGTTCCACATTATTCCTAAATACTCAATGTCCGCTTTGCCGGTGACTACAATAGGTTTGTATTTTTCATAGTCCATCCCAATAGTTCCAGCATCTGTAGTGATCTGTAGTGTATACTGACGTTAACTGACGATTTATTGACAAAAAAGAATTCGTCGAAATTCTCTATGGTCTCAACTTTTTGTTCCATAGAATGATTATAAGAATTGTCGATGACACTCCTTGATGCTCGGATGAAAGGTCCAGTCCATCGTACTGTCATCTCGTGACCGTTCCGACGTTTTAATTTGAAAATAGGTTTTTCTGAACCATCGCCCTTCTGGGTGAGAAACATTGTTGAGATAAAACTAGAATCCAACTTGTTCTGATGTGGGGCTTTCAGCACGTTCTTTTCATTTCAAGGCTTCGAAGACTTGATAGGACAAGACTAGGTTTGGGGGTAAATGGCAGTCGGATTCCCGTGTGTCGAGAAGGGCCTTCGGAGCCCAAACCAACTGCCACTGCCTTCGATACGCTCAAAGGCAGCCCCCTAACAACTCGGGTTAGGATGATCGCTATCGCCGAGTCCTTGGTCAAGCTGTATCCTGCTAGGCATAAGAGGGGATTTGAGGGTAAATGGCAGCCGGATTCCCGTATGCCGAGAAGGGCCTTCGAAGCCCAAACCAACTGCCACTGCCTCCGATACGCACGGAGGCAGCCCTCATAAAACTCGGGTAGGTATGGCCGCGAGTCATTTGTGAAGTCGTTTCTTGTGTTTTGCTCTATTTTGATGATTTTGATGTTCTACCCCACTCGCCAAAGAAAAACCAAGGCCAGCCGCCAGATACAGTTGTCCATTCCACCCGTGTGCTGTGTGAACATACAATAGCGGGCTGCAGGTAAAATTCGCCGATAACCTGCTGAAGAGCTATAGCTGCGTTGAGCGCAGTGTCAGGTGCCGCAGACTAATCGACAAACAACTGTAGTCCCATTCCTCGACGAATTATCTAGGATCATAATTAACTTTGAGTTCAACGGAAAATCTGCGTACCGGCTATCCTTCTACACACGATCGCCAAATTGTAATAATACTGCTGTGCTATTCTTGAAAATGTTCATCCCTGAAACAGCTGTCAGAAACTTGCCATACCGAAGATGACATGCAAAATTGAAATACTATTACACCATTATGATACTATTATTACATTATGTCGAATTCTCAATTCATAGATGCATAGTTTACTCTCGTCACTGTCTTGATCGATGTTGCTCGGACTCGCAGTAGGTATTTGCGGCGGCACGTGGCGCGTCGCATAGGCATGCGTAAAAAAGTAAGTATTTACGCCCTTCACGGGTAAACTTGAGGGTAGTATGAGCACTGTCATCGCTGCATCTGCATAAGCAGCGGCATGGGGCGCGTCGCATAGGCATGGGTAGAAAAGTGGGTATTTCCGCCCGCAGTGGTTTAATTCGAGGGTAGTATGAGCACCGCCATCGCTGCATCTGCATCTGCATAAGCGGCGGCATGTGGCGCGTCGCATAGGCAAGCGTAGAAAAGTAGGTATTTCCGCCCGCAGAGGTTTCAACTTAAGGTGTTGCGGCCCTACCAGCCCGCGAAATTCAAACTTTATTTAGCCCTTCGCAAACATTAGACTAACTACAAATTGCAGATTTATGGCAATGCATTTTGCGGGCCTACTTTTTATGCATCTACATGTTTTTAATAGAAACTTTGCTCGAAAGTTCCCACTCATCTCATATTGGTTCCCGAAAGATAATTTTTTGCAGTTTCCCAGATTTCGAGCTATCGGGAACCAATATGAAGTAAATGAGTAATGTTGAGCAGAGTTTTTATGAAAAACATGTAGATGCATAAATTCTGTGCTCGCAAAACACATTGCCATTAACCTTCGATGCATAATTAGCCCACTATGAGCAAAAAACTAAATAAAATTTGAATTTTCGCGCCCGGAAGTTACCCATTGCCCTTAAGGGTAGTATGAGCAGTCATCGGCGCATCTGCAAAAAGCGGCGGCACGGGGCGCGTCGCATATGCATGCGAAGAAAAGTAGGTATTTCCGCCCGCAGTAGTTTGACTTTAGGGTAGTCCTATGAGCACCGTCGTCGGCGCATCTGCATAAGCGACGGCACGGGGCACGTAGCAACGGCATCCACAGAAAAGCAGGTATTTATTTATACGTCCAAAATGCAAAATCGGCAGCACGGGGCGCATAGTAGTAGGTATATATTATTATGAGTACCATCATCGATGCAGCTACATAAGTATGGTTTTGAAATACCTGTCAGTATTTTACCTATAGTAAGCGAATAAACTGAACAATGCGCATTTTCGGGTGTAAACTGAAATGCAGTATGAGGCCCGGGCGCTGCACGCAAGGCGAGGTGCAAAGGTACCTGCGCTGACAGCCGCCATTTTGTGACAACTCTAAATTGCTGCTTACTAGGTATATTACACTATGGTAATAAAAAACTTTGGAGGACTCACCAAAATTTCTTCTTAAATACCTTACTTGGCTTTGAACCGCTTTCATCACCTTATCCAGAATCCGAGTAGTCGTCAGATTTGTTCAGACAACGCCGCATATGCACCAGTCGCGACGCTATCTTCGGTGAAGACGGCGGCGGTAACGTTGTTTTTAACGTTATTCACTTCCATAATAATTTAATTTCTAACAGAAAATCACTATAACCGAAAACAACCTCACTTACAAATTGTGAGAACGTGTTTTCGCACTGGGAAGTAACGACGCTATGAGGAAGCGCCACAAGGGCCCCCTACCGGTGACCACGCGATAAACAAAACGCAGCTCGGCTCTGATTGGTGGATTACGTGACAGCTCGGAGACAGGAAGCTGTGATTGGTGGATATATATGTAAGGGAAGTACCACGCACTCTCACAGATGTTCTGCATTATTACATGCTTAATAATAATAGGTTTTGTATTTCATGTTTGAACGAATGTTGTTTTTGCGAATTTATTGCACGATGAGGAATTAGTGTTCTGTTCCTGGATTTGGAAATCGACATAATGACTTCGTGTCTCCGAAGTGTCTCATGAGTCATGAACAATCAGAACCAAATGTGAATATTACTCAATATTCCCAAGTGTTGAGGCCGGACCCAATGAAACCACATAGCCTCGATCGCGTCCAACAGCCGCCGGGATGAGGATGAAAAGTCAGTTTATTTCCATGAGCAGTGAGTATTTTCATAATGATTAATTAGTCAGCCAGTTAGAGGGCTAAATACATCCCAAAACAAAGTCCTAACACATCTCTATGACTTCCAATATAGAGTCTTCTGTACAGGGACAAACCACTCCTAATATAAATAGATCAAAATATAAGCATAGCTTAGAAATCATTGAAGCAGTATAATACAGGATTTTTTCGGAGATTAATTGTATGTGATCAAGGCTCTGCTAATGTTGCTGCTAAACTTAATATCATATGCAAGGGAAGATTACTGTCGCAGTGGCAATAAGGCCGCAATATCTATTATTATGTTATTATTAGCAAGATGTATATGTATGTACTTCCACATTGATTCAAATGTTTTTGCAACAATTTTCAGAAAAACGATTTGAAGTCTAGGGGCTCAGTGGGAGACCTGTGAGAAGTTGTATGCGTTAGAGGGAATATGCGGCGCTGCAAGGAATACTCATGGTCTAGGATCCCGCTATACAACGACCTTCACCGAGCTGCTTATTGGATGAAAATTATTTTATATCTAATTAAATATGTCAATAAATATATCGCAAGTGGGTTGCCTAAAAAATTTCAGTCCAGGATATGATTAATTAAGAATTTAAAAAAATCCATTGTAACATGAACTCCTATTTGTTAGAGTTCCGTTGACATCTTAGTTCAAATTAGATTGGATGAGCGATTCAGGTTGCAAATTGCAATTGTGCATAAAACCCACGATTTTATTATCCGTTAACTTTCTTTTGCCAAAAAATATAGAACAGAAATACTTTCCTCAGCCAGGAAAGTATTTCTGGCAAAAAGCACTATTTATAAAATCTAATTTGAACTACAATGTCAATTAAACTGTAACAAATAGGAGTCCATGTTACAATGGTTTTTTTTTAAATTCTTAATTAATCATACCCTGGACTGAAATTTTTTAGGCAACCCACTTGCGATATATTTATTGACATATTTAATTGGATATAAAATAGTTTTCATCCAATAAGCAGCTCGGTGAAGGTCGTTGTATAGCGGGATCCTAGACTATCAACTGATGGACAAGTATTTGAAACCAAATTCATATGACAAAATGAAGGTATGTAAAGATTTAATACCATACCGAGCTTTGACATTTTAATCTATAAGTACTTAGTGGACAAAATATGTATTATACAGGTGTCCCAAAATTTAAAACAATTTTGTTCTGTCTAATACAATATCACTCTACTGTCTGTCTCTCCATCTGTCTGTCCATCTGTTTTTGCTACCTTATAACTTTGTATGTAATTTTCTTTGACTTTGGGCAATTGATGTACGTATTTTTTATTTTTGTAATAGTTGTAAAATAAATAAGACAACAGTTCGGCAATCTCACAGATATATTACTTTCAACACGAAATTACACATAAAAACACGATTATATATCAGTACGTATTTACGAACGAAGTTACGAGACAGTAATTATCTACATAGCTTTGCACGATTATAGGTGTTTAAAAATATATATTTAAACTATAATATTTATATTATATTTATTTAATTTATGTATATTATCTATTTCTATTTTTCTATTTATTTATAAAATGTGGTTTTCGACTCACAGTTATCGATACGATGGTTGAACAGCGACTGACCACCTCGTAACCGCCACTCGCCCTTATATAATATAATCTGTTATTAAGCAAAACATGATGGCGGCGCCCAAACGGAAGTCACTATACTACCTTTTACAACACCTTTTAATTTATTAATATTTCTTATACATGTTTAATGCTCTCCGTTATGTATATATTTTATACATTTTATAATTAAAAGAAGAAAATATAAATAGTAGCTAACAGATTCGGCCATCCGTCGCCACATGTGTCCTCACATGGATAACTACTGGCGTATGTTACATAAGCTATTAAATTATAATTAGTAAAATACAAAAGACTGCATTTGCTTGCAGATATTTTATACCATTTTTATATGGTTTACAAATATATTTTTTTTTACAGAGTCCAGAACTGTGTGTCTGGGATGCCCCTTTTGTGGGTACCATTTATTATGGTATTACAATAGGTACCATTTTATTTAGGTACCATGGTTTACAATCTTGAATCATTTTGACAGAAGCTGTGAAAAGAAATAATTAGAAGCTGAAAAAAAGATTACTGTTATTACTGAAATAAAAATTGATTATTATCATTATGTAGGAACTTTGTCCCAAAAGATTTTAAGTAATGTTCATTGATGCTTTTTTACATATGATAAAACACATTTTTATCTTTAAATTGGATAGTAGGTTATACACAACCATTTCAGTATTTTAACTATTTTAATCATAATCGACACATATTTAGGTTAACATTTTAACAACACATGCAAGTCTTATAATAATAATAATAATAAGCAATAATAATAAGTCTCTTTGGCTTTTATATATATTTATTATGTGCCGGGTGTGAGAGTTAAAATAAATATGAAAATAATAATAATAATAATTAAATATTAATACAATTAATTAGATTCTTCTTCGCTCAGTATATCGCCATAGGGTTGTGAAAAGTTTAGCCAAGGCAGCAACTAGTCTACAGCAACAACTGTTGTGTACTTTTTATTACCTCTTTGTAATTGGCGTGTCCTCTATCTGGTACCTATCATTGCTGGCAGTGCTTTTTTTTTTGGTCGCGTTTGATTTAAATCTGTGATAACTTCTAAAGTATTCATTTAATTGAAATAAGATAAAAAACAATTTTGATCTTCATTAAATAGCAAATGGAACTAATATACTTATTTGGATGAGGATTAATACTAATTAGGTGAAAAGTGCGTCAGAATTTTACCAAGTATAAATTTAGGTTATTTAGTGTTGTATGTAATGTTATTAACGTGTTGCAAAATGTCACGTCTATCATAATGTCTTTTTCAATACATTTGTATGGTATGGCGCACTTTCAGAGGCTGTCATCAGTATTCAAAAGTTAAATCTTACGCACAGGCATCTTTCTTTTTCGTGGTCGAGACTTTCTTTTCCGAGCTCGATCATCACTTTTGCAGTTTAGTTTTAAGTCAATTTAAAAAGTTTGATAGCAAAGAGTTTTCATATTAGAATAAAATCTGATAGAATTTTTTTACAAGAAAAAATTAAAATTATGTATCATTTTAAATTACCCTTTTTCTTAATAAAACTCCTTTTAAATAATACGAATACATATTTTTAAATATAAATAATGACAACTAAAACTAAAATTAGATTCAAGTAGAGCTTTTGGTACCAGGGTACCATGAATGTAGGAGAATGTACCCTTCATGTACTCGTATTGTACGACATGGTCAAGCCAGTGAATTAATTCTCTGATTTTGATTTCAATTTCGATAACGATATCGATTTTAAATCCTATTTTGTTTTTTTTTTGTTTCACGTACAAGTGATGTGGAATTAACTCCACTCGATATTTTATCTAAAATAAAAACTGCACAAGATGGAGTTTTGCCCCCAAGAAAACTTCACTTGTTTGTTTTTCACTAAAATTTCCACAACTGTATTGAAAAACGTCGTGCGATACACGGGTGTGCAGGCCATTGCAAACTCGTGACATTAAAAACCCTTGCCTTCGGTTCGGGCTTGTTAATGACAACTCCCTTGCAAAAACGTACTTTCCACCATTGCATCACAATTCACAATGTACTATTTCAACACAGTTGCTCATAAAGTGGCTCTTATTTCACCGAAATTAGGCACATAATGATACCTAATATCGCAAACTGACTTTTCATTAGTATTATTCACTAGTAAGTTAGACAGTATTTTTTAATATTTTTGGTTGAGTCTCGAGCTCTATGGGTTGAGTTGCTTCGTTCTTAAAAAGTTACGATATAAAAAAAAGATCGTGTTCAATATTAGAAATTAATTAATGTACCTATTCCTTGCTCTTTACATGCAACTTCGTATTGGAATAGAAAAACTTCAATTTGTAAATAGATAAATTTAAACTTAAAATTCCCCATTTTGTACTAGACTAAAACGCTTTCCGCGATAAGCCAAAAAAAAGAAACATTCTTGTCTATGGCCGATAGGCTGTACGGTCTATAGCCAACCGACATTAAATCATAAATGCGCGCGCATAGGAAATCTTATTAAATTTTCCCGCCATTGCGAAAAATTTTCTCTCTCGTTTTCACTGTCCAAATTACAGTTATTTATTAATTAAAATTTCTACCAGTAATGATTTAAGTTGTACACCGCCCGATATAGAATTATCTGCTAAGTACAAATCTAGCTAAAAAAAAACACCATGAACAGACGCGAGCGATGACGGCTAACCGCCTGCACATTACGCGCGCTAACAATACGTACGGCGAGCGAACTACCGCGTACTTGGTTCCGCGATTCATAAATGAACTACCTCCAACGCTGATTAGAAAAATTGATATTAAAAACATCAAGTTTAAATTAAAAGAGCATTTTTTAGAACTGTTAGATGACTAAGTCCTTCGTATTTTTATAGTTGATTATATGATTATTATTCAAATGAGTATCCAATCCTTTTTACCTCTATATATATACATATATTTAATTAGTTACCTGATCGTTGCAAACTTAGACACCAAACCTCGGTGGTTTTTTTTTTTCAGTGTTTTTTTTTAGATACTAAGTTTTTATTAATTGTATTTGAATTGATAATAAATAAATAAATAAATAAATAAGCTAGGTGTACATACTCAATGTTAAAAAGTATGACTTAATAAAATACTATAATTTGTCAACTTATCTAAAGAGACTATCCGATGTATTTAGAAGCAAGAAATCACGGGTTTTATCATATGACGATATTGAAAAATTTATAAAAGATGCTCCAGATAGCCAATATTTGGCTACTAAGGTTAGTTAAAAGATTATAGGTATATTGTTTCTCTAAACAAACTTTTTATCTACCCACTAAATAAAAAATATTTTTAAGTATTATTTTATTCACAAGTGTGTTGTAAAACGTCGTATGATACGCGTGTCAATTGATGATTACCGTCCTCGGCTATCTTAAGATCGATTAAGTATTATTTTATTCACAAGTGTGTTGTAAAACGTCGTATGATACGCGTGTCAATTGATGATTACCGTCCTCGGCTATCTCAATGGCGCCTCAGTGGCAACCACCAACTTTACTCACTTGTACCATAATGTACTATTGTATTAAAACATGTGATTGTTCGGTAAAAGTTTGACTTATCATCAATGGGATTTGCATAACATTATCAGGGACAATGAGTAGTTCTGTGTGTGCCCCGACTCCATAAACATCAACATAAGCATTCACCCTTTGGTAATTCCGCGTTAACTACGGAATTACCAAACCCCCTCAAGGACAGGTAAATTGTCGTATGTAATTTCGTTGTTCATACCAAGCTTAGAAAAATGAGATACTTTAATCATTGAGCATTCACTTACGTCTACAAATAATTCTACTGGAACATTGTTTATTAGTGCGGTTTTTTAAAATATTTATCACTAGTGTGAGAGTCAAATACTGTTAATGGATTTTTCAACCTGGGCCAAGTTCGGGAATAGCGTTATGTACGGAATTGATTTTATCTGAATCATGTTTAATGAATTTAAGAGCTTGTATTAACGATTTAAGAGTACCGCTAGATACATCATTAAAACTTGCACTATATTTACGTTTTAAGTTCAAACCATCTCCATCCTCAATGTTGAGCACAGAGATGTTACCTGTAGTTTCCTGAGAGGCAGTCTTGACTGCGTGGTGCAGGGGGCTGCGTGAACGCCGCTCAAGCTGTTGATGGCCGTTGCCATGCGCCCTGCTGACACGCGACTCGCTGCGCCGGTGTCGCGCGCAATCACGCGAACTGGTGCGACGGTGATGCGTGCTGTCACGCGTGCCACTGCCCTGGCTACGCGTACCGTCACGCGACTCGCTGCACTGGCGGCGCGTACAATCACACGTTGGACTGCGCCGGCGATGCGAGCGGCCACGCGTCCCACTACGCCGGCGACGTGCGCTGTTACGCGCTCCGCTTCTCCGGTGACGCGCGCTGTCACGCGCTCCGCTTCTCCGGTGACGCGCGCTGTCACGCGCTCCGCTTCTCCGGTGACGCGCGCTGTCACGCGCTCCGCTTCTCCGGTGACGCGCGCTGTCACGCGCTCCGCTTCTCCGGTGACGCGCGCTGTCACGCGCTCCGCTTCTCAGGTGACGCGCGCTGTCACGCGTCCTGCTGCTGCGCCGGCGACGCGCGCCGTGACGCGTCCCGCTGCGGCGGCGTTTCGCAGTGCCACGTGGCCCGCTGCCGGCATCGCCACGAAGCTCGCTGCCCGCGCAGCCACGCGACTCGCTGCTCGCGCTGCCACGCGGCTCGCTGCCCGCGCAGCCACGCGACTCGCTGCCCGCGCAGCCACGCGACTCGCTGCCCGCGCCGCCACGCGGCTCGCTGCCCGCGCAGCCACGCGGCTCGCTGCCCGCGCCGCCACGAAGCTCGCTGCCCGCGCCGCCACGAAGCTCGATGCCCGCGCCGCCACGCGGCTCGCTGCCCGCGCCGCCACGCGGCTCGCTGCCTGCGCCGCCACGCGACTCGCTGCCTGCGCCGCAACGAAGCTCGCTGCCCCACAACACTGCCTCCAGGCAATAGCGGGGAGATGCCTCCATCCATTTTTTCCATCCTGAAAAATACATATCCAAGCGCAAACACCTGTTCCGAAATCCCACTTCTGAGATGTAAAATAAATAAGACGACAGTTCGGCAATCTCACAGATATATTACTTTCAACACGAAATTACACATAAAAACACGATTATATATCAGTACGTATTTACGAACGAAGTTACGAGACAGTAATTATCTACATAGCTTTGCACGATTATAGGTGTTTAAAAATATATATTTAAACTATAATATTTATATTTCATACATTTTATTCTTCATATAATAAACACAATCAGGTACACTTTCATTGTACTGGCAATTTCGCACTTTTATTTATTTTGTTTTTTTTAAAACTGACCACCCTGATGGACACGCGGTCCCCAGCCTACCTCCGCGCCATGCTTCATTCTTTTATTGTGCGCGGCAATGAGCACTCGACTACAAAAACACGTCTCGTTTTTGTTAATTTAGGTTCAAAGTAAAAAAAATTAAGTGTTCAGTGTTAAAACTTGCTTAATTTTCTATACTGATAATGCTTAGACGCTAGTAAAATTTATTATTATAACAAAAATAAAATCAAATCAAATCATATAATTGTGCATTCATCTTCGTCAGACTCCGAGGAAAGAGGGTAAGTGAAAATTAACCTTTTTTCCCAGATATCACATCAACTCAAATATCAATGCTGACGAAAGTGTGTCCAAAAATTGAAATCCTAAGGCATCTCTAAGCTAACTTGGAGGGTATCACATTGAGGTTATCACGAAAGTATAGCATGATGCGCGAAATAGTCCAGGCATCTCTAAGCTAGCTTGGAGGGTATCACGTTGAGGGTACCACGAAAGCATAGCATGATGCGCCAATGCTCCTGGAGGTTGACTGCGGGTCAACACGAAGGATTTTAAAAAAAACACCTCAAGGGACTTTGCGGATACCAACGGGGGACGATGTCGGTGTGGCGCTGTTCTCGGCTTCACTACAAGCGGCTCCGCATGACCTCCCGGACTTTGATCCCGAATTGCTATCGGCGCTCAGTCACAAGAACTATATTAATGGTTAGTCCCGACAGTTATAAAATTCTAGCCGACCTTCATTGCAAAGAATCAAATAGTTTATTTGATATACTTGCCTGGCTTATGAATAGCCAGTTAAATGTTATAGCCTTTTATCAGTGATAACTATTTCACGACTTAAAAACTAATTCCACGAGGGTACCAACGCGTCGAACTTTTCTAACTATGTACCTACAACAATAATGTTTAGATTTTGTGGTGGAAAATAATTTTACTTACTTTCGAAAATTAATGTTCAGATTGTGTAATGGGATGATAATTTAACTGTTAGCTCAACAATATTATGTATAATGTACCATTAGTCTGAAAGTTTCATTGAAGTGAATTGTTAAATTCTTTCTGAAACTAATAAAAATCTTAAACCACAACGCGTCCTGAACTGAGAAGAAGCTTAAGTATTGACAAATGACATTTTGTTTCGACAAATGACAAGTAATTAAAGTTCACGAACGGGACCAGATGTTTTTTCGGAGAAATAGTTTCGGGCATTATACTAGTTTCAATGGTTACTGATCGTCAGGTGTTGTAAATAAAGAAACCAGCAGGGCGCGGCGGGCGACTTTGCTATCGACACCCACCGCTGGGACAGCGCAATCTCGTTTCTCGAGAAACTAGCTGGCCCCCTCTCGTTACGGCTCGGCCAGCAGGGGGGGCGTGACACGCTTGAGTATTGGCGATCAGCCGCGAGGAAGATGCGACGTGACAGCAAGCCACATCGGCCAGCATCAGCCAGCATCAGCCACAACAAGGACCAGGTTCATCGACGACGCTAGACATTAAGGTACCTATATGCCAGTTGTCTCCAACATTTTGAAGTTTATTGGTTACATATCACTGACAAGGAATCCGTCACGATCTATAACATGATCTAGAATTTCGGGAGTTATAATAAGTGAAGACTATTTTTTGACTTTCACTAGGTGTACAAATGTACGTACATTCAATAAAATATTTTAATGAATTGAACAAATTAAGGAACTAGCTCCAAAAAAAATATTATTACATAATACCATTTTAAAAATCGTACACTAACACAGTGTACCGCCTTACACGTTCACAACAAAGAAAAAGCGACAAATGTCTTTGACAATCGACATTTCTTTTTTGGGTGAGATAATGTGGGAGTGAGTCACTGCATGTTCGATTATAGTTAAGATGTGTCTAACCTCAAAATCTTACGTGGTAAAAGATACATTCTAAATTTAAAGGCGTTGAATGAATTTGTAGTTCAAAATCTTTTGAAATTGATAGTTCATAGAACAGCTTACAAGCGAATACCTAAAAAGGGTTTTATGCCTATGAACTGAAGAATCTTATTTTGAAGTACCGATTCATCCTTGGTAAAATACATAAAGAAGTTGTGACTCATCTCAGATACTTACCGCGGTTTTTTCATGAAGATTTGTTAGGTGTTAGAGTGTTAAAGTTATTTACTACCCTCAAAACATGCTCAGTTTCCTGGTTTTATTTTAATTTCTGACGATATGGCAGTATCGTTACCCAACCGCAAACTATGACGTGAATTATGTAACAATTCAAATTCTGTAAAGAATTTTATACGCTTAACTCGTTGTATCATCTAAGAGTTAAGCTTAATTCCGATTAAAAGTCCTAAAGTCCACTTCTCCAGCTATTAGGTATGGATGGGGTTACACAGAACGTCTGTAGAAACAAAAAATGTAGTCCGTAAGAAAAATTAGACTTTAGACGCAGCTGTTCGTCCATCATCGGTTATCCTATCAGATGGCCAGTGGTTACAAAACATTTTTTAAGTCATCTAACTCCCTTAAACCTAAAAGGTTGAACTAGTGATTCACACGATTTCCCGGTCTAGATGAAGACTAATTCTTTTCATTAGAGGGATTTTTGTTTTTGTAATAATTAACGTTAAGATGAATCGAAATACCTCTTTACAGAGTTGATGGCCATATTTTTCGATACATCTATTTTGATACACATGATTTACATCAGTTGCATAGAGGATATCAAATATCCTCATTTAAACGATTGGGTTAATTGTTTCTTATATGGAAATTGAAGATAATCAAAAGCTGACCAAGAGTTACATCCAGTTAATGGGATTAAGCTATCGCGGTAAAATTATATACTTCAAAGTTATTCAAAGAGTTCAATCCAGTTATTGAATTTATCGCTTCTTGCAATAATGCGAAATGTAATCAATACGAACCCAGACGTCTTAGAAACAGACGCATTCTGAACATTTTGGAACACCAAGTTTACCTTTGCTCTTCTATACATTCTTCTAGAGGAAGAATGCTTAAAAATACTAATATAGACAATGCTTTAGACATACATCGTCTAAGGACCTTTACAACTTTGGATTTTCTTCTTTTACATAAGGTGTCAAAAGACTTACTTCTTATAGTACATTTATTGATGATAAATAAATAATTATGGTCTTTCCCTAGAGAACCAAAATTCATAGGAATTACTGGAGGAAGTTCTCTGAAGGCATTAAAAAAAAAAAAAAAAAAAAAAAAAAAAAAAAAAAATATATATATATATATATATATAAAAAAAAGGACATTTTGTTGGAATTTTTAATAATTTATATGTTTCAAAAATTTTGTGTTATTTACAAAGTTTTGTGGCAATACTGCTTAATTAACGACTGAGATGCGTACAATCCGTACCTACATTATAAGTCAACCTCGTAATTTCCAACAGAACAACTTGTTAACGACGTAGCATATGGTACGATTACTTGTTATCATTCGGCATTGAGTTTAATTTCTGCTGATGATTTTGGGTCAAATAAAAAAAAAAAAAAAATATATATATATATATATATTATATTGCGAAAATGAATAGATAAATTAACATCAAACACCACATAGTAGCACACAATATAGTATGCTAACACATTGCTCAGTGGGCCTTAATAAGAGTTTATTCATTCCGTAACTTTGCTTTGCTGATCTTGTAACTTTTTTAGCTCTAGGCAGTAGACACAGCACAGAATGAGAACATTAGCATTAGTTAAAGTTAGTATTATTGTTTTTATATAATTCAAGGGAATTATTGAGTTTATACAACGCCAGCTACTACTCAGGGCGAACCAGTTTTAATTATACCATAATTAAAACTGAAGAGAAAGTATAAAAATTTGCCACAGCTTTGAAAAACAAATCGATATGTCGTTTACAAAATCTTAGACCAAGATATATAATAGACAACCTCCTGATAATGTTGAAGCGACCTCATAAGGTCGCCTGCAGGCAGACCACCGTGAGAACGTGTCTGCCGAGGAATATAATCTCTCACGAGAGAGGTCTGCGTTTCAGTGCACTCAGCAACACTTCCTCGGCGAGCACGTAGTTTGTTGCTTGACCTCATCAGAAAAGCAGTCTGCTGGTAACAACCATTACGGACGTTACCTAAGTTTTATAACCTCTTATTGAGCGATGATGCTTCTGTCGCAATAGCTCTTTTGCTCTCTAATCATTATTCATTATAATCTATCTAAATATAAATTAAACCTATTTATAATGTGACTGGGTTATTGATCCAGGAATTGAACGAAAAGATTGTGTTAATTAAATACTTCTGTGGTATAAAGAGGACCTATTTCCTATTATAATAGGAAACAATTTACTATCTGTTAATGTCCATAATTTAACAAAAATTTTCATCTCTAAACATCTACCTGATTGTGTTTATTATATGAAGAATAAAATGTATGAAATATAATTGATGATTAAACGAACTTACCTGTAAGTGAAGTTCTATCACAATTATGTGAATACATTTTATTCGAATATAATAATATAAGGTCCCTCCCATACCCAAAACCCATGAGTATAATACGAAAATTTTGTTAAATATTCTCTAAAGAATGAAGCATGGCGCGGAGGTAGGCTGGGGACCGCGTGTCCATCAGGGTGGTCAGTTTTAAAAAAAACAAAATAAATAAAAGTGCGAAATTGCCAGTACAATGAAAGTGTACCTGATTGTGTTTATTATATTCGAATAAAATGTATTCACATAATTGTGATAGAACTTCACTTACAGGTAAGTTCGTTTAATCATCAATTATATTATATTTATTTAATTTATTTATATTATCTATTTCTATTTATAAAATGTGGTTTCCGACTCACAGTTATCGATACGATGGTTGAACAGCGACTGACCACCTCGTAACCGCCACTCGCCCTTATATAATATAATCTGTTATTAAGTAAAACATGATGGCGGCGCCCAAACGGAAGTCACTATACTACCTTTTACAACACCTTTTAATTTATTAATATTTCTTATACATGTTTAATGCTCTCCGTTATGTATATATTTTATACATTTTATAATTAAAAGAAGAAAATATAAATAGTAGCTAACATAGTTAATTCTATAAAATTAACTTTTCAGGCCAAGTATGCTGCACAAGTCAGAGATGAGAGAAGAGCAGAGATGTGGCCAACACTGCAGCAAAGCAAAACTTAATTTTAAGCGTAGGTACATAATTATTGTAATTATTAAAGATTAAAGATTTCAAAATATTGAATAAATTTCGTAAAATAATTTCTTTTTGTTTTATTTTTTTAAGGAATTATACATGAATGAAAAATCGGTAATATCGAAAACCGAAAAGAATCGGTAGTTTACAATAAAGTACAACACTATTTAAATTGCGATTAGGTTACGGTTTTAAATAAGCGGTTTTTAGCACATCCCTAAAACTACTACGTTACTCAACTGCCCATTCATACTTTTCACATCTATAGATACTGTGGGAAAGAGAGAGGTTTTGGTCCTTGTGTGGAATTGTCATGGTGGAGGTGAAATGGAAAATCAATTATGAATGAAAGTTCATTATTATGTCTATATTGTTTTTTTCTGTATACTAGTTAGTTTGTGTGTAGTATATAGGCGGCTCGCTACTAGGCACAAACGTATGTATGGAGCACGGCTGTCTATCTTTCGGTTCCTGGTCTGTCCTGGTTTGTGCTCATACCCATGCTAAATGTTATTATAGGTATTTACTCTCTTCTTAGTCTGTGATCCACAGATGCACAGACCCACAGGCCCTATCTTGGCGCGTGGCCAAAATTACGGTTTGATAGGTAGGTAGTTCGCTTTGTCGGTGTATCGCGGTCGGTAGGTATAGAACGTAGTGATTATATCCTCTTTGTGGATTAAAAGTGTTTTATGTCTATGTTTATTAGTTTTAGTAGTCTAAGGCTCGGATAGTGTTTTATGTCTATGTATTTCATAATTCATAATTGTATGATTGTAGGTATTTGTATTTTGTAATTAATTTAATTTTCAATGTACATAATATTTCAAATAATAAGAGGTCACATTTTTTTCAATTATACTTCAATAATTAAGCAGATTTTTTTTACTTATATGTGAAATATATCAAAGAATGGAAGAAAAGAGTTTTATTTGTAAGATCAATTTTTATGGTTATCTTTACAAGGAAGTTTTATTTAGATTTTCTGGTAATTATCTTTCGTTATGTTCTTTATAGGGACTCCAGATATAACACAACGATTTTTTGAGTTACGTTTTGAAAACGATTGGCTGTTTAGGCAAAAGAAACAGCCTTGGACGTAAGTACCTACTTATTCATTTTATAAACTTGTCTCAAGGTGTAAACACCTTCAACATCATACATTCAGAGTATAATAGAGGCAAACTACTTGAGGAAATATGGCATTACCTGTCTAATATTGGACTATAAACTAGTCGTGGGTATTATGTAGTCCTCTAAAAGATCCAACTCACTTAGTCCAACTCCACTTTCGAATCTGATTCCTCTTATCGATTCCGACTCCTCTTAATGATTCCAACCCCCTTGCGACTCCTTTAGTCCAAAGACTAAATTAGTCCTATTGATTCCGAATCCTCCTAATGATTCCAACTCCCGTGCGACTCCTTTAGTCCAAAGACTGAATTAGTCCTAACGATACCTTTATTCACCGAACCTTTTAGACTCTCGGAGCCCGGAGGAACGTTGTGTCGAATCGCGAGAGACGACTTTAAAAACACTTACTGAACTACTTAACTATTGCTTCCGAATACATTCCTACATTGAAAATACTTCTACAAATTTTATACTTAAGTTAAACTGCCTTATAATATCCTTAAATTAAATGACAAAGTTTTAAGATAGGACTTTATTTTAAGTAGGTAGGTTTACCTTCTTATTCTTCGTAAAAATAAACAATAAACTATAATAACACAATATGTATGAAAAAAGTTAAACGATTTTAAATTTTGTTAGGTTCTCATAAAGGCTAATATCCATTATCCACTCGCAATACAGAAGTGTGAACGAGACAGCTTGTAGCTGTCTCGTTCGCCCGAAGGTACCGAAAACAAACGGAGTCATACTCGTGACACGACGTGCCGCGAAAGAGATCGCACTTACTCAAACCGCAAACGAGTCCAGGAGTAGGGACTAATTAAGCAGAGTTGGAATCGTTAGTGTGAGCTCGGAGTCGTTAAGAGTTTCGGCTCCGACTACGGATCTTATTCCTTTTTGTCACTTAGTCCGGAGTTACACACCTCTACTATAAACCATATAAGACTAGTGCTATCTACCTTTACCCAACCAGTAGTCAAGTTGTGCACCTTGACAATCTAGATCAGGATAGGAGGTGTAGGAGAGGAATGGTCATTAAATTATTTTATTAATGTACACTGAAAAGAATTATCATAGGTGGTATCAAGTTTTCTTAAGAATCAAAACCAAAATATTCTAGGAAAATATAATAGTGTTTGAACCATTCCGGAATTTAATTTTTTTTCACAGGGAATTCCGTAAGATCCTTCTTGAGCATGGTTTTCCAGAAGATATGACAATGAACCACATAAGGAAGAAGTGGTCTTATACCTATGATGTAAGTTTATATGTGATTAAATAAAGATATTAATCAATGCTTAAAATATATGTTTATGTAATGTGTATTTTCTTCTTTTGTATTGGATGTTTTGAATTTGTTTTGAAAATATTAAATTTAGTTTACACTGTATTTATATAGACTGGTATTTTAAAGAAATAAAAAAGAAAAGAACTAAAAAAAAAATTAAGAAATTTTAAAAGAAATAAATTAAAGAAAAAAAAAACATTTTTTTTACTTTTTTCAGGCATACAGAGTAGCTAAAAAAACTAAAAATAAAGAATGGAAATACTATAGAATGTTTGACAAACATTTTGGTAAGAGAAAAGTTCTGGATAAATATGAATCATGTAAGTACTATAAACTTGAATTCAATTTTATCATGTTGATGTGAAATCAACGAGTGCGTCAGCGAAATTCAAAATTTTCGTGGTTTTTTGCAGTTTATACACTATCATCATCATCAATATCATATTCACATGTTTTTATTAAAATCCTTGCATAAAAATGTCTTTCCTAGGAAATTAGTCTGAGTATCGAGTTTGAAGTGAGTAACTCGCAAATCTCGGACCAATTTCTTTAACTCAACACTTTTAAGCAGAGATTTTTATATAAACACGTTACTGGAATTTCCTGCAATTTGACTGCCATAAGCCTATTATGTGTTATTAGCTTAAAAATCGCAAAAAAATCACAAAAAAAATGAATTTTGCGGACACACCCATGACATGCCCCTTAATACAAGCTGTTGCCCTTGACTTTGTATAAAATCTCCATCTTTACTGATTGAGAACGTTTTTGATAAAAAAAAATTGGAAGCCTTCGATAAAAATAAAAGAATATTAATTATGTCCTACATACAAACTTACATACTTTATACTATGTCCATTTGTTTAATTTCTTTCTGACACATCTATCTATCTATCTATTTATCATGGCTTACATTTTTATATAACATAAATTATGTTATTTTTAAGGGAATGATGAATGGAGATTAAAACTAATAATATGCATATCTGAGGCAAAAGCAGTTAATCTCGACTTTCATAATATGTGGAGGTAATTGATTTATATGTATGTATAATAATTAAAATAAAGACCAATGTGAGTCAAACTTATGAAAGGTTCAGTAACATGCCACAAAAACAAAAGTTTAAAGTATGGAGAATTGGAGATTTCTAACTTTATTTTTGTTGTTTGTTGTTATTAAGTCTGATACTTTGTGAAAAAATTCTAAATTCATGTAATGCAACCTACTGACAAAATGTTATATTTTTAGGACAGTAGAAAGAGCGTTGAGATGTCAAGATTTGCCAATAGACTGTTGTATTCAAGACCTGAAGGGACTATGGCATCATATTAAAATGACTTTTAATGTATGTACCATATTTTATAATAATTATTATTTATAGTAGAGCTGACAGTATGTAATCTGTAAAAAAGATTAATGAAGATAGAGGGCTCAGTACAACAATTAACGTTTTCTTTCCTGCTTCAATAGTTGAGAAGCATTCTGTTCAAATTGGAAAAAAACATTTTCCAATTTTAACAGTAACACCACAAAAGTCGTTTAAATAATAAACTGTGAAATTTTAAAATAATATATGTAAATAATGTATGTTTTAAATAATTATCTATGTAAAAATGTTGCTGAACTTGAATTTTTTACTCCTCATGTTAATGGATTTTCATGTCAATTAATTAATTCATGGCTTTATATAATTACCTGAAATGGCGATTAGTTTGATAGTAACTCGACATTTGATTATATCATTTTTAAACAGGGCCTTATTTCAAATCTTTTAGAGAAAACATCGTCTATTCCTAAAAAAGAGCTTGGAGCCAGAAGACTGGCCTTTGTACACCACTCTCCTGGAATACTATAAGATATACGAGCCAGAATACTTGGTGCAGCTGGAAAGCATGTCACCGTCAGTCATCGCTCGCATCGAGTTTAGGAAGAAACATGTGCCTAAAGGGACTTTCTTACATAGGGCTGATACTGATTTTCAATGTGAGTCGAAACATTTCACATTTGTATTTGTCAATCGTGAGGTTGCATGACTAATGGCCGCACTCAGACTTTTTTTACATAAATAAATGCCATTTGATTCATCTATGAGCATCGCAATGTCGATAACTTGATACCATAAAAATCCCTTTTCTTACAGAACCGCAAACTTAACTTTGTTTTTTGAGGTTAATTGCTAATACCAAAAAAAAAATGACAGATGCAGAGTTTATTTTATTTTTCCTGTAAAATATACATTGATCCCTATTAATAATAATTATTTTAGATAAAGATTAAGGTAAACTTCTGAGATAAGGGAACAGTATTTTTTCAACAGTTTGCTCAATAAATCAAAACTATCGGGCTTAAAAATAAATAAAATTGGTTTTTGAATACACAAGTAACGCCCTTTCATGTGATATCCCACTCAATATTGTAATCTCATTTTGAAATTTCGATGACCCGATTTTCCCCCCTTTTTAAATAAAAACAAAAACGATTTTCATTTTTTTGTGATTGCACTGACCGCGGGCCATCATCATCTACAACAATGCCAAATTTCATGTCGATATCTCTAATAGTTACTGACACACAGACAGACAGACTGACAACAAAGTGATCTGATACTCGTAGCTACAATGTAGCTGTACAATTTACTCTATCTGTTTCAAATATATTTTTTTCTATGACCATGTTACTGATTTTTTTTAGGGTCCAAAGATATCACAGAATCTTTTATACAGATAAGACTGCAGCATGATTGGCTGTTTAGAGACAGGAAATGGGCATGGAAGTAAGTTGAACCTAATAGTTATACTATACCTCTTCTTTAAAATTATTATCCTAAGTTATTTTATAATGTATCCTTTGTACCAGCAATCTTCGAAAAATCATGATAGAAGAGTATGGTTTCCCACAGACGCTCAGTTCGCGGGAACTATCTAGAAAATGGGCGGCAACATACAGCGTAAGTACAATATTTATCATGCAAGTTTAAAAATTATAATAGAAATTAGAAAGTAAAAAAACTATTTAATTCCATTATGTAGTCAAAGTAGTTACCTTCATAGATACCTATTTCAATCCACGGTGATGCGCCCCACTGTCTCCATACTAATCGAATGATTAATGAAACATAAGTAATTTTGACATAGTGGGGCTCGTCTTCGTGGATTGGAATATCTATATTTGTCTGACATCTCTGTAATTACTCTGAGACCCTGCACTGTAAATTTCCTTTCTACGAGTCTAAGAGAACTACTTAAGGAACCTCCAAAAAAACTTGCAAGCATCTTCCATCATGTCACATCATGTACAGCTCTAGAAGTGTTTTTTTCGATTAGTTTTATGTCTTTACTTCAGGAATACCAAAAAGCGAAGGCTACTAACAACAAATCGTGGGTGTACTACAACCTGTTAGAATTGTACCTCGGGGAGGGCAACTTGAGTCTCAACCCTATGGTTGGCTGTGAGTATATTAATCCTAAAAAGACAGACTTACAAACTTTAAAATTAAATATCTCGGAAATTATTCGACGTTTTATTATATTATAATTACTGATAGACTTCTGCTTGACTAAAATCTTGCCTGATGGAAAGCAGAGTCGGAATTCACTTAATTGAACTAGAAGCAATACTATCCATTATTTCAGACCTTATATAAGGGTCTGACAGACGAACTGAGAGAAACAGACTGACAGACCCTTATTAGTAAACTCTTTCCAATCCACCATCCATTAGTCCACCCAAGTTAACTTGGAAACCTCGTTTCTCTCTGTGATAAATGGATATGCAATATTCTTACGGGATTCCTTTAAGAATGAATTATAGTTGAAGTTCTTGTTTTGTTATAGGGCAAGAGGAGTGGGTGCATAATCTGATTAGCGCAAGAGCGGATTTGGAGCACTTGTTTAAATTTTCAGATAGATATTTCCAACAAGGATGGCGGTAAATCCTACATTATAATTTTATTATTGTAGAGTCTACAGTGTAGACGTTCATTCAGACACTGTCATTTCTTGCACAATATATACCAAATAACCTAAAAAGTACTTTTAAAACTACGTCGGCAAAGTTTGAATGAAATGACATATTTCTTGTGATAAGTTGAAGTTCTTAATAGAGAGAATGTTATATTTTTCCAGGGAGGTTGAAAAAAGGTTGAGAACTGTCGGTATTCCCATAGACCACAGTCTGTTCGACATAGAAGATATTTGGATTCATTTACTAAAAACTTTCAAGGTGAGTCTTTTGAATTTCCATCATATATCATAAGTTCACTTACCTTTAATTAAAAAAATAATGTGTCAGTGGCGTGGAACTCAGTTGAAACGAAGTTCACACTCTGCTCGATAGATGGCGCTGTATCATGTTACTAGATAACTAGCACGTTTCTCATACCTTATACTATAATTACACTAATAATACACTATAATTTTGGGCACTATAATTTTATTTTTTATTTTATTTTGGCACTATAATTTTGGGGATGACCTACAAAATTTTTTTAAATTTGCCGGGCGATTTCAGTGTCTACTTTCAGTAGACAGACTCTAGCGGTCTAGCTGTTTACATGCTTGCATCGGCGCATGCATGATTGATACTTTTTGTATGTGGACGCAATATTAAACGAGTGTTACATACTTTGGAGAGTGCAGTCAGGAACTACACAATCTAGTACCTCATTCACCTTTCTACCATAGAACCGCAAGACGCCGAAAGAAGTGGCATCCTTATGTGATTGATGTCCAGCGAACTCGAACGAAACGTTTTCCTTCCACGTTTCTGATACTTGCCGCTAACGTGTGGAACACCCTTCCAGTTTCTGTGTTCCCAGCCAAGTATAATCTGGAAGCCTTCGAGAGTTAATAGGCATTTTCTAGGCAAATGCGCTCTATCACAGACCTCATCATTTCTGTCCATTAGACATGATTGTAGTTAGGCGCAAATAATAGAAAAAATAATATTAATTTAAGGGTTTCGTGGATTTTGATCATGTCTGGATTTTCGTGACATTTTCTTTCGCCTAGCCCCCTCCGCTGTCGAAAAGAAACTTCGTTTTAAAAATGTACACTGATCCTCTTACCAAAGGTTGTCTGGAAGAGATTGCTCTAACAATAAGGCCGCCTTTGCGCTCACTGTGTTCTGTTATATTATTGTGTTTGTCTTTCTGTATGTTATGTGTGTGCATTAAAAAAAACTTAAATATAAATAAATTGAATTCCCCAAATAACGGGAACAGGGAAAGACAAATAAGAAGAAGAAATAGAAATAAATTGACATGTTATTTGTAGTGGAAACAAAAGTTCGCCAACAAGGGCATACTGAACGAGCAGTGGCCGTACTTCGACGCCATGGCCAGGTATGCGGCCGCGCACGAGCTGCGGCGCGTCACGGAGCCCAAGCGAGACGAGTACGACGACGCGTACAACGACCAAGCCCCGATGGGTATGCGAACATCTTGCTTGCTTGCGAACAACTGAAGGAGCACACCACAGGTGTGCCCGCGAAATTCAAATTTTTTGTGGTTTTTCGCGATTTTTAAGCTAATAAGACGTAATAGGCTTATGGCAGTCAAATTGCGATAATCCCAAGATCATCTTCACGTGTTTATATAAAAATCTCTGCTTGAAAGCGTCGAGTTAAAGAAATTAATCCGAGATTTGCGAGTTACTCACTTGAAACTCTTTACTCGGACTAATTTCCTGGGATAGACATTTTAATGCAAAAATTTTGGTATAAACATGTAAAGAAGTAGTTGCCATTCTCGCAAAATGACTGCCATAAGCCTATTATGTGTAATTAGCGTACAAATAGCAAAAAACCACGAAAATATTGAATTTCGCGAGCAGACCTGTTGAGTTCGCCTTAACTCAAAAAAACTACCGAACCCGGACATCCAAAGTGAAAGTATTTTTGCAATGCCAGATTGTTATATGCATTCCACATATTGCTTGGCCCGACGTGCCTTAAGTAGTTCTCAGTTCTAGGTTATATAACTGAGTATGTGGTCATATGTATGTATCATGAGTGTGTGATAATCTCAAAAGCAAGTTAAACCGGTTTTCCTATCCCAAAATTTTTAAAAATTATGTCTTTTAATATTTCTATCATTTATCACAGATGACGATATTGAAGACGACATGAAGCTGTTCGATTTGAAGCAGAGGTTGACGCTGGTCAAGCCGAAGTTCGAGGTGTTGGACGCCAACGTGTGCCGCTGCTGCTCCAACGAGGACGCGTGCGTCGGCATCTACGACCAGAAGGACGAGGGCGGCGAGGACCTGGTGCACAAGCTGAAGATCATCTGTGGCGTTGAGGTCAGTTGGCGCCCTTAGTTAGAATCATTTTAATATAAGTGTGAAAAGATTTTCATTTCTTTACGAGTCCCGGTTCGTTGACCCAAGCTGAAGGCTCTGGCAACTATAGGGACGAAGAAAAATCACAATTCCGCTTGTGCGACGTTTTATTTCAGAATTCAGATGAATTAAAATTTTTAAGTCCTTGAAACTTTGACCCGTGGTCAGAAATAAGTAAAAAGTGGGTTAATTCTTGCTTGTGTTATTGTTGCAGATTGACCAATCCGACGCCCTACCGTCACAAATATGTCTCAACTGCCTCCGAGAACTAGAAAACGCGTACAAATTCAGACGAAAATGTCAAGACATGGACAAAATGTTCAGGGACCAAGCCGGCCAAGTGAAAACAGAGACGCACCAAAACTACCACCACAATGATAACAATGATACGGATAACGGGCAAGACGCTATGGAGTTCGAGATAGATACGCAGTTTGATGATCAACCTACGGAGCAATCAGCAACTGTCCTTACAGAATCTGCGAAAAAACAACCTACCATCAAAAGAGAAAAGGTTATTTCGAAGAAAGTATCCAAGAGCAAGGGGAGGAAAGCTAGATACGACTATTGGAAGATTTGCGAAATATGCGGCAAAAATACAAGGAATCTGGTCGGCCATTTGGACACCCACTCAACCGATCGGCTGTACTCATGCGAAATTTGCGGGAAGAAGTTTAAGTTCAAAAGCGGACTGATCCTCCACAAAGCCGCTCACGCCACCACGCCGAAAAAAACGTGCGAGGTTTGCGGAAAAAATTTCTTCATAATGGCGTCATATCGGAAACATTTCGCCTTCCACGCGAACGAGCGGAAATTCGGATGCGAGACGTGCGGAAAAAGATTCAATTCAATGGACATCCTCCGAGTTCACACCCGATCCCACACCGACGAACGGCCCTTCAGCTGTGCGGAATGCGGGAAGACTTTTCGCACTTCCGGATGCGTGTCACGTCACAGGAGGATCGTGCATAGGAATATTAAACGTAAAAAAGTCGACAAATCGTAATGTTATTGTTGTTTTGTTTTATTGTGCGTCTGACCTCGTTATCGGCTCTGAATTTTATTTATTAAAGCTCTTTATCACATGTACGGTGTTTATCGTTGTTTAATAGGAGTTTTTTTTATTTCTTTCGTCATGGGGTTTTCTGTATCAGAACTTTGCTCTAATAATCTGCCACCAGTACAAAGTGCCTTACCCCACAGCCAAAGTGGCTTTTCTGTACAACAACATAACATTTATTATTTATTCTTACCTGATTTCTGACTAGACGGTTCGTCCAAATTAGCCTACGAATTTTTTCTCATAAAAAGATTGCTCAAAAATTCCCATTCACCTCACATTGGTTCTTGAAAGTCAGTCTTCATTTTGCCCAGTTTACCAGCTTTGGAGTTTTTGGGAACAAATACAAATTAAAGAGTATTTTTGAGCAAAGGTTTTGTCATAAACATGTAGATGTATGAATGTAGATGATGAATCCAGGTTTAGTTTGCCTAGTCACTTTATTGTTAGAAAGTTTCCCAACATTTACTGCCTTTGATTTATGATAGTGGCATCGACCTATTCTTTGAATGTCTAGATCATAGATTATACACTTGTCTAGATTTTTATACCACTATATTCAATGTGCCTACTCTGTGATTTCTACAAACATAGAAAGTATTCGCGTAGGTAGCTCAGGCTCATAGACCAACACCTACAGATTTTCTAAAAAGTAGATTTTAGCAATAACTAATTTTGACGGACTGAGAAATATGCTGATTTAGACAGTTTCCTAATGCGTACAAAAGTCTATCGTCTGTTGTCATACTAATAAGCACTTACGACATTCTTACGACCTATACGAACACAGATTACCACAAAGACTTCTATGTAGGTATATCTGAAGTCTTTGGAATTTGGATTACCATTATAATACGAGCCTTAGCGATTTGTATTCCGTAAGAAACTAGTTCGATATTTGTAAAGCAAATTGAGCTACATCTAGCTTTTGTACCTATACGGAATTATTTCATTTATTATTCTAAGACCAACTAAATATAAGTAAAAGGGTTACGTAATAAGGAAGGCAATAACATGATTCAGTCAATTGGGCTGGCGAATAGCACTTTATACCCATTTCATGCCTAACACTTTTATTCTGTAGATCGTTATTATTATAAGATAAATGCGGCTAAGAACATCATGAAAGGTCACCTTCTATGCGAGGGTCTCAGAAAGTCACCTTTAGGATGTTCTGGGTGACTGAGCCAGGGAGAAAACGGTACTATAAAAAAGATTCCGACGAATTGAGAACCTCCTCCTATTTTTGAAGTCGGTTAAAAATACATTTAGCACTTTCCGACATCCATAGCCTCTGATGGATGCGTCACCAAAGATTTGCGCCGCCCGTGCCACTTTAGGGATGATTTATATTAGACCGGGCCGAGTCCGGGCCGGGGCGGGGCCGGAGCGAGGCCCATCCGTTCTACACGTTTAAACTACACCGAGTGTTAAACGGGATATAAGCCGCCACGGTCGCTTCAATACGGCGTAGTGATGTGAATATTCCCAATTATCGAAATTTAATAATAATGGAGTTTTCTTTACTGGAGATGGCTGCTATTGCGATAGCTCTAGATGAAGAGGAAGCAGAAGCAAGAACTAAGAAGAACCAGGTTAAAAGTAAATGGAGCGTGCATCCTCTTTGGAGAAGGCGTCAATTTGACGGAGAATTTAATACTCTATGGACTATGTAGATACTTACCAGACAATGAAGAAAAATTCTTTGGATATTTTAGAATGTCCAAGGAAAACTTTGACATTTTACTAAATGAGCTAAACCCCGCCCTTACAAAACAGCAGACGAGATTCAAGACACCGATAGAACCTAAACAACGATTAGCAGTGTGTCTCAGGTAATTACTACAAAATAAAAAAAATACTTCGCGATTATGTGTTGTTTGCACTTTACTTAGACTTTAATCAATCAATCAATCGCATATTGTACACTTGAGACAGCAAAATTAAAGTTTACAAACGGGAGAGTGTAAACAAAAGTTACATATACAAGGTAATTATAACAAAATTAAGGACATTCTCAAAAACATTTTCATTATATTTAATATGACATTTATTATATGATTTATTTATGAAAATGAGTTTCACAACGTGCGTGCTCCCTCACTAAACATTCGTCGCTCACTGCCCGTACGCAGCACGGAAGTGTGTTCGTATTACGACGGGACGTGGAGGGGACAGGGCGGAACCGTGCAGAATGACGACGTAGACGAGCGTCGTCCGGGCCCGGACGGGACACGGATCATGCACGGTGTAATATAAACTGGTTCATATAAAATGTACTTATGTAACGTTTCAAATCCGTGCCCCGTCCGGGCCACGTATACGGCCCGGCCCGGTCTAATATAAATCATCCCTTATCTTACGAGTATGTTAGCTTAACCGAAATTTTAAGATCAATGTCCTTTATGTGGTCCGATCGGTGTGGATTAGGATGTTTACCCACCACTCGGAGTGCTATATAACCATAAAATATAGTAACGGTATTTTTTGACAGTTTGCCCAATAAATCAAAAACTATGAGGGTTAAAAATAAATAAAATTCATTTTTAGAATATTCAAGCAACGCCCTTCCTTAGAATACCCCACTCAATATTTTTATCTCATTTTGAAATTTCAACCCCCCGGTTTTCCCTCCTTTATAAATAAAAATAGGTACCTATAACTCCAAATTGCAGGTCGATAGCTACTGTAACCTACTGATAATAGTTAATGAAATAGTGACGGACGGACGGATTGAGAAAGTCTCACCATAAGGGTTCCATTTTTATTATTGTGGAATGGAACTCTAAAAACGGACTTCAAAACTCTGTGTCAAAACTATACCTACTTAAAACATAAAAGTACATTACTGTAAAGGACATTCTATCCTATTACTGGCTTGAGTGTGGAGAATGTGTGGAGATAAAGAAGTGTCCTGTCATCAGTAGTAAACCAGGCCGAGGGAAGCTTGAACTTGAAGTTCAAAAAATCGCTTGATTTTCGGAACATTTTACCTACATATTTTATCATCATGTGTTGGGGTTCGCGGTCACATGGAAACTTTACGGTACGTGGGACCAAAAGTTTAAGAAAGCCTTTAAAACCCATGCTTGGAAAGAAGTAGGAAGGCTGTAAAAAGATTTTGTAAAAGGCTGTAAAAAGAGAAGAAGAAAAGTTGAGGAAAATGAAAATTAAAAACATTATAATGCGATTCACTTACGTCACAGATAATATAATACTATACTAGCTTACGTAAATGAAAAAATTGGTCACCGTGACCAAAATTGGTCTGGGACACGTTCTTAAGAATGCGCCGAACGCGCGAACGAACTCGACCGCGCACGTGGGTGGGTTGTTTGCTGTTTCACCTTACTTGTGTGAGAAAGAGACAGGGTCATTGATGAGCGGTCCAGAGAATACACCTACCTTCTTCCGTACTACTATTATTCCGTATTATTATTATATTTTTTAGACCACAATCTTTTCTGACTCGTTTAGTATGCAATTAGGGTACCTACCTACCCTGTTATTGTTTACAGTGAGTTGTATTATTATTTTTGTTTTGTTGTGTAGTATTATCTACAATTAATAATACCTAAACTTTGGCCAAACCCCTCTTATTTTGAGAGTACACCTGTGGGATATAGAAAAAGGTATGCTCATAGGTACGTGTGTGAAGCCTGCAAACCCTAATTTGTTTAAAACCCTTTTATTTTCAGAGGAGACCCGTGCCCAGCTGTGGGACGCAAAAGAGGGTTGAGATTAGCAGGAAGATTTTGTTTTGCTATAATCCGCTACTTGAAAATATTCTGTATGATGGTACAAAATGCAGGAACAATGCCGACATGGAACACAATTTTCCAACACTTTCTTCGACGCACGTTTCGTCCCGACATCGGGACATCCTCAGGAGATGCTGAGTTCACAATGCGAAATCGTAGAGTCTACGATGTGTCACTATGCGAAATCGTAGACTCTACGATTCATCTCCTGAGGATGTCCCGGTGTCGGGACGAAACGTGCGTCGAAGAAAGTGTTGGAAAATTGTGTGTGGTGTTCCATGTGGGCATTGTTCCTGCATTTTATACCATACAGAATATTTTCAAGTACCTAGCGGATTATAGCAAAACAAATTAATCTTCCTGCTAATTATGGATTTCCGCAAAATAACTTCTGCTTCCATTCAATAGGGTTGAGATTCATAGACTCCTAGTGATGAAAAATGTAGGTAGGTATGTGTCATTCGGGGACAAAAAAAAAACCGGCCAAGTGCGAGTCGGACTCGGAGGGTTCCATACCATAAAAGAGGTAAAACATTGAAAGAATCACTTTTATTCATGAATTTACGAGTATAATTTACATGTAGGTACTTTTGTTGGCAAACCGCAAACGTAACTTTGTTTTTGGCGGATTATTGTTATTATCAAAAAAAGTATATTAGTCAGTGAGTTGATTTTATTTTTCCTGTAAAATATACATTAACTTCTATTGATCATAATTATTTCAGATTTTTCGATTGGTAAACTTCGGAGATATGGGGGGGGGAACGGTATTTTTTTCGACAGTTTGCTCAATAAATCAAAAACTATCGGACATAAAAATAAATAAAAATCGGTTTTAGACTACACAAGTAACGCCCTTTCATATGATACCCCACTCAATATTGTTATCCCATTTTGAGAAATCGAAGCCCCGGTTTTTAAATAAAATAAAAATAATTTTCAAATTTTTACGATTGTTATGACGTCGCGTCAATATTACCTATAACTATTCCAAATTTCAAGTCGATAGCTTTGATAGTTACTGAAATAATCGAGTGTGACAGACGGACGGACGGACGGAGAAAGTCTCACCATAAGGGTTCCATTTTTACCAAATTGGTATGTAACCCTAACTAGTTACTTTGCAAAGTAATATTTTTATTAATTGTCTAGTTTTTTACGCAAATGAGCGGACGAGATATTTGGATGACATTTCGAGTGGCATTTTGTCGAGCACCCTCCAGCTATCTCCAATACCCTGGCTGTGCTCTTCACCTGTCTCCAAAATCCTCAATCATCAGCTAACTTTGCATTTTTCATCCGAATGAATATAATGCCAGGGGTAAATTATTATTATTATGATTATTATTATTAAAAAAAACACAAAATACAATAAATAACACCAGTCACTACAGTACGATATACTTACTACAACACTTACAAGTAACTATAAAAGACACGCGATTTGTTGTAAATTGCAATGTATAATAGGAATAGGTATCTACAGCTGTAGACTGAAATTATGTTGAAATGTTTTGGCGCGCGCCGGGTTACTGTCCCCCCCTCTCGCCACTAGCCACCCTCCCGCAAAGGGATACCTACATAGAAGTCTTTGCCCTCCCGCGCAGTCGAATGCGACTTGAGAGGCAAGATAAACTTTACCGAATCAAGCGGGCGAAAAAGGTTGAACAGTCGTTTGGGAAAAGTATTTTTGAGAAAGAACGACTAAAAATATGCTTACAAAGTAAGCTTATTTCAGATGATTAATAAGTAAACTATGTCGAAAGATATGATTTTTTACTTTTTTCTCACTCCTAATCTTATTGATTTACGCCCAAAGTTAACACTAATTTAGGGTTAAAATATGAGTATTTCGAGGCTCGTAACTTGGAAATCATTATTTTTTTTAATTATTAATGTATCAATAAACCTAGATAATGACGAGACACAACGATTTAATGCTTAGCTTTGGGTCTGTCATCTATATCTATACTTATAATAAAACTGTAAAGGGTCGAATTCTGTACATTGAAGATATTTTGAAAATTTTTGTTGGAGGATACTATTTAGTAGATACTGAAGCCAAAACTGTAATTTGTTTCATTTTTGTCTGTCTGTCTGTCTGTCTGTCTGTCTGTCTGTCTGTCTGTCTGTTTCACGACCGCGCATCACGGCTAATCCGCTGGATGGATTTAAATGAAACTTGACATGATTATAGTTCATACTCCGAGGTAGGACATAGGATACTTTTTGTCCCGGAATTCATCATGGTTTCCCTGGAACACGGCATCAAAGTCAAAATGTGTATTTAGTTATAATTCATAAACCCGTTGTCCGATTTCATTCATTCTTTTTTTGTTAGAAAGGAGGTTCTTTAAAGATTATTCCGTATAAATTTTATCATCATCACTTTTGTAGTTCAGAAATTATAGACATCTGAACCTTTATCGATAAGTTCAAGTAGCACCTAGGGCTAGGACGTAAGGGCTCAAGTCAGACTGGAGTACCCTTACAGCCGTAAATAAATATGCTTAGCAGAAGATTTTGTATGGTTTAAGATTTTTCACTTTTATGCTTTTAGGGTGAACAAAAATAATGAATTTATCACCACGTTATACCGTATCGCGCCATCTCTACAAATTATGTGGAACTTGAATGTAAAACTTGGAGATAGGTACTACCGAATTTTTGTTAATAATAATTAATTGTCATGTAATGTAATGTTCCTTGACTTTATATTAAGATGGCACTGTTTTCGCTTTTGTGGACATTCCCAGAGTGCCACGTCTTTTTTTATCATCCGCAACATGGAAAGAGTAAAATAATGGTTCACAAAATATACTTCTAACTCTCAGGTCTCAACTGGTCCTAACCGATTGACCGTCATAGGTCTTTTTATACGTAAAGAAATATATAGCCATTGCCCATTCTGATACTTGGGATTGTATTGAGATGAAGCAAAGATTTTTAACAGACTCTTATGTTGGGCTGGGGAATATTGTTAGTAGAGTATTTTATCCCAGTGGTACCTACCCGGCCGAACTCTGAAAGAAGATTTCTACCACCAGTACAACTTTTCACATGATTTAATAATTTTTGACATATTTCGTGGTTTCAGAATAAAAATCACAATGAAAAGGACGATTTTAACTGTCGATATTTCGATACATTGGTACAAGTCGTGGTCACGTAGTGACCACGACCTGTGCCATTGGGTCGAAATATCGACAGTTAAAATCGTCCTTTTGATCTTTCAACTACGTATTAATGAAACTTTATATTATTATTAAAAAAAGGAGTTTTCAAAATCACCACAAGATAACCCGTGCGAAGTAAGAACAGGTTTCTGTACAACATCACACCAGAATCCTGTGAAAATCAAGGAATTCTACGGTATTATGTAAAAAAATCGTAATTCACGCGGGCGGAGCCGCGGGCAACAGCTAGTATCAAATAATGTAGTAATCGCCCTTTTACATTTGTATGAAGCAAGTACCGTTCGGAGTCCCCTTAAGAGTAGGTATTATTATGTCAGTAGAGATAATTTATTTGTGCTCCACAACACAAATAAACTACTGACATGCTTGTTATAAAGTCTGATTTCATTCGGAATTTTGCCGTTTGAACGATAAAGGTCAGTCCTCAGTCCTCACAATTAAAGTGCCTGGGTTTATCTAAATGGGTTCATTTATACACAGATAAGCTCTGTATAGAAGATAAACTTAGCTACAATATAGGAGCCAAGTATTGCTTGATACTTAGGATTCTTCAATCCATGTTATACCTACTTTAAAGTTCTGCTTCTTTATTCTTAAATTCCAGAGTTAAATTCTTTTTAAATGGCTTTCTAAGGCACTGCAGCTCTAACAATAATATTATATGTCCAATCCATGCGTTTTTAAGATTGCTTTCAGCTTTGGCATCGCTAACGAACGAAATTCAAATAAATTACAAGAACGCAAGTCACGTGATCATTTTGGCGATTATATTCATACATTTTTCCATTTCGTATCGCAAAATGCCATGTGGCTAGAGGTGCGAGTCTCCTCTATATGTATAAAAGAATCTTTACCACCACGATGAATGCAGGCTGGCAAGCTTCACACAATATTGAGACCATGAGGAGTAGCAGTGTGCAGTTTTCGTTAGATAAGGGGATGGCCATCGAAGGGGTTTAGTGGGTAAAATTCATAAACTTCCGTTTTATTTTCTGCAGATGCCTCTCCATTAAACTATAGGTTGGTAATAAGCTTCTTTATAGCCTCCTTTGCCCAGGCGACTTCCCCTCCATCATCAAAAAAGTAATTTTACTTTAATAAAGTTGGTAAGTTTTTACAAAAACGAACCTCGGGAATATTTCTTCGTTGCCACATGAATGAAAGACTTGTTAAGTCTAAACGCGATCTATTTTAACTTAGGAGCTTCGAGTCCGCTACTTCTTGGTATTCCAGTAACGGGGAGCTCTTTGACTCTATAAGTTCTTAGATAGTTATTAAGTATTTATCATTGTCAAATCACAATACCTATTCCACTTTAAATGCAGCCTAGGTATGAGTTTCGATTCCGGGCACGGGCTACTTAGGAATTTAGGTAGGTATTAATAATTTCTTGTCCTACTCTATCTGCCTAATAAATTTCTTTTGCGAATTTTTGTTACCAAACTCCTCCAAGACGGCTCGACCGATTGTTATGAAATTTTCTATGTGTATGTTCGGACTTCGGTAGGTCTGCGATTAGATGGATTTTTATAACCCTAATGACATAACAACGTTCGCCGGGCTTGTTAGTAGGTATATCTTTAAGTCATCATTTCTAAATTGGCTCAGCAGTTCTAGTCATACCTTTAATAGCATTTTGTGTTACTATAAAGAGATGATTTTACAATAAGGAAATGGAATGAAACTCAAATAGGTACCTACCTACGTACCTACGTATGTATGAAAAAAAAAATCGCTAAAGTGGTCACGTGACTTACACGCATTCTTTAGGTACATAGGTATACCTATATATACCTACTGTAGGTATACATTTTTAGAATTTCAATTATATAACGCAGAACGCCCCTCCACTACGTATTTCTTTCAATGTCTGGGTGTAAGCACTAAAAAATTACCACTAGTCTCCATATCACTAGTACTTTATCCATCCGTCATCCATAAGGATAGGTATAATAAAAGAGAACAGTCATGGTTATAATTAATATACCTACGGCTCCTGATGATGCCCCGTACCTACGGTTATAGATTTACTGCATCCTACAGTTCAGGCACCGGTAATTAATGGTTGTTACGCGTTGATTGACCGATAGTATCCCGAAATAAGGCTCTTTATGTCTTTAACCCTATGGAACGTCGATCAAGCACGTCCGGGCATTATAAACAGGCATTCCTTCACCCAGCGTCACGGACTCATAAAAATGGCGGACGACAACACGATTTCTATGCCGCTGGGACCATACTTTGGTAGGTACTTTATCTAGATGTGGAAACAGAGACATGTAAAGGGATGATTAATAGGTTGGTTAGTAATTGGTTTGGTTGCATATATTGTATAGAATAAATCTTGAAATCAGAAATCTTACGAGTACTTCAACCTCTTCTTCATATCAGCCGTCGATGGACGTCCGCTGCTGGGCATAGGCCTCCTGAAATGCCCGACAAACACCACGAAATTGCGCCGCCTGGCGTCAGCCGCTCCCTGCGACTTTCTTTATTGCGTCCGTCCACCTGGGGTCTGCCGACACTGCGCTTCCCGGTGTGTGACTCTCATTCCAGGACGGAGCGCCTGGCCTTGGATCCCCAACGTCCATCGGTCCTACCCATTGCCACTTTAGTTTGGCGACAGACACTAAGTTTTAACTCTTACGGCGTAGTCACCGTGCCGCGATTTCTTTGACCAAGATTTCTTCAACAACAACAAGCAAGATTGTACTTTAAACTAAGTACTTGACGGATGTCATTGACGGTTGTTACCAATGACGAAATACGGTTGTTACACGTTGAGTTAATTATTTATCTTAGTCTCACGAACACAATATTTTCTTAAAGAGGAGGGATGTGCCTTGTTTCTTGCTCGTTCTTCTCGGCGCAAAACAGCATTCTAAACGTGGTTGTTAGAGCCTGCGCCTGACATTTCATAAGTGCCTATAAGTTTGGCCTATATGAAAGAATAGTAATTTGATTTTGATTAACCCGTCCGCCCTCTCTTTTACGTCCATGGCCTGTGCTACCGCTACCGGGCGGCGCCAGAGTCGGCTACCGGAGTAGGTAACTACTAACTATAGCCAATCACAAGACAAGACAGAAGTTCAGCGATCAGTTCGCGACAGACTGCGTGCGCGCGCGCAGCCAACAAGTTCAAATTTAGAACGCGGTTCAAACAAACGAGTGCGGTGTCGGAACAAAAACAAAAGGGAAGTGCTGGCTAGATTAAATTAGAATTTAAAGGACATGGCAATACTTAGTGCGGTGAGTTTATTTATAAAAAATTGTTATGTTTCATTTCACAAGAACATGAGTTTTTCAATTTTTTGTGGTACCCTCCAGTACTGTTTTTTTTTAAATCTGCGTTTAAATTTATTTGTAAACAAATAACTGTAGGCTTATGACACAAAAATTGCGGGAATCAGTATCATCTTCACAGGATGATAATTATAAATAAATCTTTGTTTATCTTGTTTTGGTTTTCTAATAATAACAATTTCTGTGTGACCGAGCTTTGCTAGGTAGTATTACTATTCACCAATAGATGTCAGCAAGAGTCATATTTTTTTTTTTTGGTAAATTCGACATTTTCTAAAAATGAATCCTAACTAAGTAGACTGATTTATCGCCCCCAAATCCCCCGTATATTCAATTCTATGAAAATCGTTCGAGCAGTTTAAGGGTATGGGATATACAACATACCTACATTGTAACTAAGTATATATGTTTATGTACGTAACGTATATCAATTACAAATATAGGCATATAGTGCTGCATACTTTGTAAATAGTAAATAACTAGCTAGTTACTTAGTATTTAATTTAAGTACAAAATGGGGAAGAAACTGTAAAGATTAATTAATTAGGTATTCATACTCGTAATAATGCAACTAGTAGGTATTTAGTGTGCATCTATTTAGTAGGTAGGTACGTACATAGTAGGTAGGTATACATACTTACTCGTATATATGGATAATAATCAAGGGCGTCGCCAGCCGATGGCGCAGAGGGGGGCAAGTTGACTTTACCTACTACAATTCATACTTTTCTCTTCTCTATGGATGAGAAAAGTAGGTATGAAATGTAGATAAAGTCGACAGCACATGAAGCTTTTCACTTGTACTCAAGGGCGGATCCAGCTTTAGTGCCAAGGGGGGGTCACATAGTTGTAGTCAAGTCACAAGAAGTTTTAATTTAATTATGATACTAATTGATTAAGTTAAATAGTAGGTATTTTATTATATATTAAGGGTATAAGTAGGTACTGTACTTAAAAAAATCTTTTAAATAAAAGAGCAAATATTTCTTTTTCCGAAACGCAGTGTCACTTCATAGGTATTTCAATGGGTGCGTTTTTCGTAACAGTCTAGAAAGAACGCGAGCGAAGCGAGCTCAAAATTTTTACGATTTTGCAGGAGAAATCACTTTTTATTCCAGTCTTGAATTTAACATGGTTTGACCGCTTTAATAAAAATAATATAATCATTTTTTGGCGTAATAACGTCTTAAAATCACAAATATGCCCGAATGAAGTGAACACGAACTTCATATATTTTTTTATAACTGGATATGCGAACGAAGCAAGCTCAAATTTTTTACGTTTTTTATTTCGTTTTATAATGTTATCCATCTTTGATCTTTAATTTAAATAATATAATAATTTTTAGACGCAATAACGTCCTGAAATCGCAAAATGAAGCGAGCACTAACTTTATATATTGTGACAACTGGATGTGCGAGCGAAGCGAGCGCGAATTTTCTGTTTTTTTTTTTTAACTAAAAAAGTCACAACATTACAAAGATCCTGGGGCATACATATTTTGATAACAGAATATGCGAGCGAAGCGAGCTCAAAATTTTTACTATTTCGCAAGATAAATCACTATTGATTCCTGTCTTGAATTTAACATGGTTTGACAGTGAGATTCATCTTTAATAAAAATAATATAATAATTTTTAGACGTAATAACTTCTTAAAATCGCAATAATTATGCCTGAATGAAGTGAACGCAAACTTTAAATATATTTTGATATAACTGGATATGCGAGCGAAGCGAGCTCAAATCTTTTACTTTTTTTTATTTCGTTTTATAGTGTGGTCAATCTTTAATCTTTAATTTAAATAATATCATAATTTTTAGGCGGATTAACGACTTGAAATCTCAAATAGTCCTGAATGAAGCGAACGCGAACTTTATATAATATTCTGATAACTGGATATGCAAGCGAAGCGAAATTTTGTTTTTTTTTTTACTGAAAAAGTCACAACATAACAAAGATCCTGGGGGCATACATATTTTTTATAACTGGATATGCGAGCGAAGCGAGCTCAAATTTTTTACATTTTCGCATGATAAATCACTATTTATTCCTTGACCTGAAATGACCTTGTATACATCCGTGAATTCAAGGTCATTTCGCGAAAATCTGCCGTGGAGCACATGGATATCTACATCATTTTTTACGTAAATATAATTTCAAAACCCAAATATATCTTGAGATTAATTAATAAAATCAGTAAATAAGGAGGATTGTTGATAAATCAGGAAATCTCCTGGAAAATCAGGAGGTCATCAGTTAAAAGGTCGCGGTGGCGAGGTAAAATTCAAATTTTCGATACTTTCGTTCCCTATAAATGCGTTTGACACCATATCAAATAAAATCAACCATAAATCAATTAAATATTAATGGTACTCAGTTACTCACTTACATAAAATCTCTATATTTCCACGAGCTCCTTACTATGCAATAAAAATCTTGTAAATAAGTTACAATAACATTTATTAGAAAAATAGAATAAAAATGGCGACGCCCTTGATAATAATTGTACCTAACTATGTACTTACAGAACAATAACAACTTCATTTAATTTAAATACGTACGACTCGATTAAATTATCGTGAATCAATAACTTATTAATAAGGATCTAAGTTAATTTATAAACAAAGGATTTTACTCGTGTCTCGTGCGTATCTACGGGTAAATAAAATCGTCATAGGTTCATACTGTGCGTAAGTACCATGGACCTATTATACTAAACAGGACCGAAAACTCTGAAAATTTGTATTTACGAAAATAAACCATATCAAAAGGCAATAAAGTATATTTTCCATTAGGCCTTATACAGAGGCTAATTCGAGCCGAGAGGGATAGCCATAAAGGAGGCCGTGTGTCTCGTTCTTTCATCTTGCCAGCATAAAAAAATGTTTTTAAACAAAAATTTTTGGCTCAAAAACTTAGTTGAAACACTTGTATTTTATTGTTTTTAACAATATTGTGTCACTTTACTATAATTGCAAAATTTCGTTATAATATATATTCCTTATTAAAAAGACAATAAAAGTTTTCATCTTGCCTTTTTTTCTAATGGTAACCCGTTAAAGCATCATGGCGTCAAAGAGATTCTGCATCATTTACGTTCGTTACTAAAATAATAAAATTCTTCTGAATACCATCAGTTAAAATGGTGAAAAAGTGTTTCGTTTACACTTGTCCAAGTGAATCTTATAGTGGTTGCAATATATCGTTTCACAGGTAAGCTAAAAATAACATTATTGTAAATCTAACAACTAGGTTGACCATGTATTCCATAAGTCTCATGAATTATTCATGAGTAAGGTTCTTACTGTTGTACTATTATTACAGTTTTCCAAAAAATGAAGAAATACGACAGAAATGGCTCAGCAATATACACGTGAAGCAAAAAATTATTAAAACAACTTTTTGTTACTCAATTGAAACATTTGCTTCCTCCGGCCCACCCTGTACAATCGACGAATGACGAAGAGCCACATGAATTACAGTTGGTGAAAGCGTTGGCTAATTCCTATTTGAATTTAAAAATATTCCACCAAACGAAATTAAATTCGTTACGAAATTTTGGCAGTAAAATTGGACTGAAACAAAAACTTAATAAAACAATTTTATTTAGTCATGTTTAAGAAGTATTTTTTGACTCCATCGGACTTCGCCGCAGTCAGATAAAGAAGCATTAAGGTCAATTAATAAACCAATACTTGTACTTTTGTTTTATTTATTTCGTAATCCAGCCCTAATCTCTAAGAAATTTTCCATTGCTAATGAAAAACTTCAATACCTATGTTAGAAGATTGCAAGATTGGATTTGTCTCACATAACACAAATATTATGGTCACCAAGTTAGAATGGGACACACGGCCTCTATACTACCTATCTCAGTCGGCTCGCTTTTCAGCTTCGAGTACTCAGTCCTGTTTAGTATATTAGGTCCATGGTAAGTACATGCTTATAAAATTGAGTGGATAGGTTAGTTGACGTAGTCTCACGTCAGCCTGCGGACGTCCACTGTTGACGTCAGCAAGCTGACGGCCTTCCTAAAACCTTCAAACCAGGCCTCTCCAAGCGTCTGTCCAAGAGAGCGCCACCACACCCTGTTCTCAGCCTTCCTCATCCAGCTGCTTCCCGCCACCCGCTTTAAGTCTTCGATACAACGAGCTGGAGGGCGCCCCACGCTACGCTTGCTTGTACGCGCTCTCCACTCCAAAACTCATCGGCTCCACCGGCCATCGCCCCTACGACACCCGACGACTCACGTGAATATGGGAAATAAAAATGAACCTTTAATTGATTCGAACCCGGTTTTATCGCCTATCACGTCTGCTCTTGCATATTATGTAGGTACGCTGTACACTTTACAGGATGTATAAATATCATCTTTGATTAAAACATATTATGCACAGTACCTAACATACTTACCTACCTAGCCATCGAACAGTTTATTAACCAACGTTGTTTCCCTACGTCACGTAGAGCACAATATTATGAGATTTTCCGGGAATAAAGATAAACAAGTAGGTAAGTAGACGATTGATAAATAAGAAAGATCGCTTAGCTTTAATTAGAACATAGGAGTTTGAGGTTAAATTGTTTCTAATGTTAAAGAGTTTCTTGTTTATAATGTTGAAGAGTTTCTACGGTTGCCTCTAAGACTAGCGAAGTTGGCAGTCCGAATTATACATCTAACCGTCCTTGCTGACTAATTCCCTGACCCTTCCTAGATAAGTAGGGCAGGGATGAGTAGCAAGAAGTGTGAACTCAGAACTTCTTTTGGATACAAATCCTGTTTCGTTGCAATATTATGAGTAACAACAAAAGTTCACCTCTCTTCATAAGTGTTTGACAGTACGGAACTCTAAAATCCGGTCAAAATATGATAATCATTTATGCTAAAGGCGCGCAGGCAATAACTCAGTTTCTTGTCACGGAGAGGCGTGAAAAGCGTGCGTCAACTGACAACACCGAGCTTGGGGCAATAAACTTTCTGCTGCCGATTACATCTCATGGTTTAAACATAAAATCATAAAATGCTTACAGGCATAAGCATACCTACTTGAGCTTTTTATCGGCTAATACGCATTTTTAAAGGGTAATTTTATTTTCCGAATCTCCTATTAAAACAACATAAAAGTCATCGGAATCTGAGGAGCTACTGGCGAGATTTAGAAAAAAAATTTTTTTTGAAGAAATTAATTTCTTTGGATAAATTGAACTCTGAATATATACTATGCCACGGAATAAGTACATAATAGTACTAATGCCGAAAAGGCTCTTTACACACCACACCAGAAAGTGCACACCTAGGGTTGCCAACTGTCCGGGTTTTCCCGGATTTGTCCTAGTTTAAGGGGCATTCGTGGAGCGACCAGGCGGGAAAGCTAATGACTAGTTTAAAAAACCGGTTACATTTCCGGGTTCTGGGCTCTGAAATCCGGATTTTTCCTGATTGTCCTAGTTTAGAGGGCTTTCGGGGAGCGTCCAGGCGGGATAGCTATAATAGCTACATTTCCGGGTTCTGGGTTCTAAAATCCGGTTTTTTTATGATTGCTAAATTTTAGACCCGGCAAGACGAAAGGTACACGGTGATAACATAGTAGTTAGACATTAATTACTACACTAATTTAATGTTAAAATGTATTTCAATTACTATAAGAGGCCCATTACTTTTATCATTGTAGGTATCGCCATCGAATGAGATAAAGACGCGGCGATGTTTGTATGGTACAAATTCAGCCAGTGCCATCTCCAGTTACATCATCAATTCACTTTACCAGAAATTAAAATATTTAACTATCGCAGAATATTTGGAAATTGGAACATATCGAAAATCACTTAGTATAGCCTATAGGTACAACAAAACATGATCAAGAATAACAAGTGTGTTTTAAGATATGTTCCGAGTTCTGACACAATGAAGCTACCTAATCTCTTCCGTACAATTTACATTCCTGAGTGTTTGTCTTTGTTCGAAAGCACTAAAGCTTTGTGTGGCATTAACCTGGATTCAGGCCAAGGTCTCCTGCATTAGCCTGAAACTCCTTTCCCGTTGTCGACACATTGCGTAGCTCGCATAGTCGGTCGGCTGTAGGTCGGCACTACTTTACGCGTGAATAACGTCATTTGTCGTGACCTGTGACACTTGAAAGGAACTTAAATTCAGCAAGTTGCAAGTTTAAAATCGCCTTAAGTATGCCTTTAATGTTTTTTTCGTGAAAAAGTTCTTCGAAAAAAAAAACATTTTCATTCATGAATTCAAATCCTTCGTGTTTATCAATTATTTATTTTCTTAGAAGCATATTGTATTTTTTGGCTTCTTATATAATACCTAGACACCTACTTTGGATAAATAGTAAACAGTGCAGCTTTCATGAAATGACGTTTTGAGGTGCGTTCTTTAAATAATGCAAAAATGCATGTTTTGCGCTGTTTGCATAATTGCAGTAACATGAGTACTTAGGTAGTCGTTTAACAATTAGTAAGTACCTTCTGAGTTATGGTTTAGGTTCCAAGAACGCTGATTGTATTTCCTAATGATAAACTTGTTAGGATAGGTATAAGTAGCTAAATGTATAGATAATAATATTATGTAGGTCCAGGAAACAAATCTTGCAAAGTTGCGAGACGTGTTTTTAATACTTCGATGAGAAATATGCAATGACGATGAATCTGCTAAGACCTAAGTGCCAATCAATAAGTACGTAGACCGCAATCACCATAATGAAGGCAGGTATAATTTGTCTTCCAGTTATGTTCCAAGCTTCCGTTAAGTGTTAGCCTAACGCCTTTTTTAAGCTTAGCCTTTTTTATCTTTATTTTTTTTATTTTTTAAAATTTTAGCTCTAACTTATAAGCCTAACGCCGTTAGACTTATAAGTTAGAGCTTAAAAAATATCTTGGAATACTAGATAATTGAAAATAATGTAGCTGTTATAATTTGTCCGAAATTAAAATAGTAGACTTCAGTCAAGTAGGTAGGTACCTAAGTAAGTAGTAAGATCTGTGTCCTAATCTTTTCTTAAAATACCTACCTACTTGACCATTACCTTTAGGGACTATTAGGTATTCCGTGCCAATACTAGAATCTAGATATGCATCATAAAAGAATAGAAGTTGTTTTACATCTTGTAAGTATGTGTAAAACCAAGTTCTTATTAGATTTTCATAATATCTTTGTCTAGGATCTAGTTTTGACTTTTGAGAGAGGAGATTGGAGTAATAAGACCCCCAAAGGAATTTCCTCATTTCTAATTTGATCATATTGAGACTCTTTTATCTTTTCCTTACTTTGAAAACCTGTGATGAATACATTACGTGTTAAATTATTATAAGTGTGTTGAGAAGCCCAAGCTAGTGAGAGGAAATTATGTACCTAGGCTAATTAAAATTAATGGGGCTAACATTACAGCCTATAATATTCAAACAAATTTACGTTGTCAATTAATTTATGGTGTTACTTGTTAGCCAACAACATCATAATTTAACAGTTAACTTGACTCTGGCAAAAACAAATCCAGAAAAACTGAGTTTCACCACCCACGATATTTTTGAAAGGCCTATACAACGGCACCACATAGGTAGGTCCTATGTATGGGATAGAGTATGGACTATATAATATCATCAATGCTACAATATTATACATATTTTAGCTGAATATATCTGTGGGCTGATTCTGCTTCGTTCAGTAGGTAAGTAGGTATGTTAGTTAGCAGCCCTCACTGGGTGGAGGCAAAAGTCCCTAAATTTTAATTCATTCCTGTATTCTATATTAACATGTATACTTATTAGGTATTTACGCCAAGTGATAGCCATTCAGACACTAAAGTTGAGAGAAAAAATAAAAAAATTCAACATTTTTCATATATCTCACGCTAGCAACACTGTGTCTGTCCTTCCATTAGCGTTCTAGTGCTCGGCCGTTCAACACAACATTATTAAACTCGTATAAAAAAAGTGAGTGATTATAAGTATTTCTTGCGGAAATCAAAGTATCCGAAAAGAAATATTCAAAATAATCGGATTCATCGTCAAAACGAATTGTGAAATCTACGGAATTGTTATTATTGGTTCAGAAAATCCATATTGCTCCAGTGTTGGGTACACCTCTTAGAGGGTGTTACGTTCACAGCAGTATACATTGAGGGTAGTTGGAAGGACTATCGCCTTTGTTTTAATTACTGCAAGAGGAGCTAATCAAGATGCATTCTTCGGTGATGGGTACACTTCATTTAGAGGGTGTGACCTTCACGACAACATACATTGAGGGTAGTTGGTAGGTGAAAAACCTGAGGACTATCGCCTTTGTATTAATAATTGCAAAAAATAATTGCAAAGCATCTATGTTGAGGACACTGCATAAAAGGGATGTGATCATCACGACGACATACATGAGGGTGAGTTAATAAGATTATCGTCTCTATATTAGGTAATCATTGCAAAAAAGTCAATCAACATAATATATTCTGCAGTCTATGCTTCAGTGTTGGGTACACTTCATTAGAGAGTGTGACCTTCACGACAATATACATTGAGGATGGTTATTAAGACAACGCCTATGGATTAATCATTCCCAAAAATGACAAGATTATCTTGTAAGCAACTTCCAAAATAGCAAATTGTTGCTTAAACGCCCCCATACCATGTTGAAAACACCGGTTGACGGTTCTCGTCCGATCACCGAAATCAAGCAACATCGGGCGCAGTTAATACTTGGATGGGTGACCACCTGGGAACACCGCGCGATGCTGTTTTTTTTATCACCAACCGCATTGGAATGATATAAAGGATAAAAACGATTACCTTTAGAAACTATTTCGATATACCCTCATATCAATATTTTCTTTTACTGTCTGCTAATTTAAATGAACCAAGATTACTTTACTAGACCAGGTCTGAAAAGTACCCGCAATCAAATGCACTATTTACAATTATTTTAGTCTTCCACACGAATCGTTTATTGTTGTGGTCATTATTTATAGATACATCAATAAAAAGTCCATTGACAACGTCTTACAAAATCTACTAGTAATACTACTCAAAATTTGAAATGTACGAGTGAGACACAAAAATTTTATTTGATAATATAATATTCTAATAACTTCTGTGTATATTGTCTTTTATCAATAATATGAAATACAGTTAATCAAGATCCAATATTAACTGGCACTGGAGGAATATCTGAGCAAACCACCTGTCGGTCCATGGTGGACCCACGGGCCAAATCGCAGGACAGCACTCGTCTCTTGCGACGACTTTTCTCGAAGATTTACCCAGGACAGAAGAGTCTTGATTTCCCCACAAGAGCAGCACCAGGAGCAAAACAGCCTTGCAAGTACTTATCGATGTCCTCTTTTGACATTTCCGTCGACCTGTCATGTCAGGCGCCGCGCGGCCGCCGATCGGAGTGCTGGCGGAGCGTTGCGCTGTTTCGAACCTCGTGCGGACTCGCGCATGTTCGCATATAGTCGGGTCGGGGTAAGAAGGCAACCCGTGGTACCCCGGGGGGACCATCGGGGGTACCACCGGCAATAAACGACACCTACTTACTCGTACGTTTGCCGTTTAGCTTATAGAATAACCGCATTCATAAAATATTCGAGCCTGATGATATTATTTTATCATGCTTAAATATGAGTGGAAAATTTATTTATTTTCTCTCTTTATGTTCTCAGAACTATGAACAGAATTTAATGTGTATTTTTTTTTCTCTTCTTTAGTTCGCATGTAGTGCAATGACACTTTAGATATCTAGGTACTATCCTAGTTTCATTCATAATAATTTACTTTTATACAAAAGGTTTTATATTATGAAGATTTATAAACTATTGAACCACTAATATTACAATTAATTTTCATGTTTAAGTAATTAAAAATGAAAATGATTTTTTTCAAATGGGCTTGATTTACAGGCTTTTATGAAAGCTTGAATCTGAAAAACGGGTTTGCGCTGAGAAGGTCTGGCAAAAAACTCGGCTATTATATTCTGTTCACATACAATTGAATATGAGACAACCTATTCGATAACATACTTAATATTTTTTTTGTTATTCCATTACAAATACATGTTTTTAATACAACCATTCTTTCATCGTAACTCGATGTATTAGATATTACATCAAATTTATCAATGCTTTAACTGAGTTAGGATGCATGCTTTTAAAAGAATGCAATATTTTTGAATATCAAAGTTATTTATAGTTTCTATAATTGACTATTTCTTAAATTTCTTAAATGAATATTAAATATGGAAACTGTAGAGTCCTTATAAAACAATCGATGATATGTTTATTTAAATTTATTTTAGGTATCCTTGTACCTGTATCTACAGGAATATCGGTATCCATACCTAGGAATAACGTAACGCAATGGAAAATATATTTAAAGACCAAAATTAATTTTTGCTAGATCAAATATTTTTATTTTCAGGCGATCGCGCCGCTAATTAACTAATGGTTATCTATGCATGAAATGTTAAAGGATTTGGAAATTACCAATAATTATAAGATCATAGAATCATTAAATACCTACTTCATTGGATTTATGATAATATGAACAATGATGGTTCATAATTTTGGCTTCCATGTATCATATTTTTTTTTTGTTCTTTTAGAGTTGATACATAGCCTACATTTTATTTTTTCTGTATTTAATCATTATTAAATAAGTCTAATATTTTGTTTAACTTTCATGCCGATGGATGACGCCGCTGCAAGGATTTAGCTCTCGATGATGACTGACCAAGGTCAAATGATAATTGAAAATTGGGTCATCACTGCTTCACTAGGAACTTGAATACCAGTACAGTAGTACTTCGGCTGTGGTATGTAATTAACTGATTATTATTAAACGAAGATTCAAGACTTTTATCTTCTGTGATGACAGTGGAATTATTGGGTAAGTGACAAAAAAAAAAAAAAAATTTTTTTTTTTCATCGTCGCAACAAGTCAACAAAGCATTAATCGCGAACAATCGCGAATAACATTTCGACATGTCTACCTATTAACATGTTATATTTGCTCGTTGATTTTTGCGATTATCAACTTGGAAAAATCAGATCACATTTTTCAACTGAAAGACTGCTAAATTAAAAAATGGTCTTGATGCAGAAACTGAAGAACTTAAAAAGTATTGTCTAATATTTGTATTCCAATTGTATATATGTGGTTTTTTGTTTACAACTAACCAGTACAACAGCGATAGTAGTGTTGGGGTGACTGTTAAAATAACAATTAATGATATTAAACAACATTATTATAACATGAATAAGAATAACAATTATGCCTTCAGTTAAAATTTTAATATTATGTGAAATGATAAACTCAACACGATTTTACATACTATAATATTGTATAAGAAGTTTACTGTCTGACAATATTAGAAAACATGCTTTTTTCAGACTATCTTAAGTTTCTATTATTATCACTTTATTAGAACTCAGGAATAAACAGTAGATACAGTTACTTCATCAGCCTTTGTCTCAGAATCAACTTTAAAATAGGCTTATAAGATGATTTATCTATGGCTTTTTTTTTAAATCTCTTGAGAATATTCTTACTTCACCCTATTCAGTTAAAAATATAATTTAAGGTCACTTTAAATCTTAATGACCTTATTAAAGCTGTACCTACACCAAAACCCAAATAACAATATTATTATGGAAATTAAATAAAAATATCATTGTTAACTCCTTCAATAGAAATAACTCTAAAGAGCTATGAATAAAATTAAACAACACTTTACAAAAATACTAATGCCTACTCCTGTATTTTCGTAAAGTGAAGTCAAGATGAACAAAAATTTACGAACTAGTTCTCTGCAACCCATAGATTTATTAATCTTATATATTAATAAATTGATCTTATTTTTTTTTTTCTTTCCAAAAATATGTCTCGGTAATATTTATTCTACTCAAGTTTATAAAAATATATTCGTGATAAATTTACTGTTTAAAATATATATTTCATGGTTGCATATTAACAGCTCAATTTATTACGATTAATCAAGTGTTGCATTTAAAAGTTTAAACTGATACAAATATTTTCAAGCTTGTTGAAAGAGGTTTAAAACCTCTTTTAATCGTCAAGACTACATACGAGCAGTACTGCTAGAATATAGTCTTAATATACCCTTGGTATTCGCACATATAAAAATATATGTTTTTGTACATATATTATTATTAATATATTATACTAATAATATTGATTTACTATCTATCACAGTTTTAATATTTCTACAAAATTATGCCATTAATTATTAATTTGCTTTGAATATCAACTTAAGTTGTTATTTTTATTTTTTTGCTCAATATTAAGCGATTATGCTTATTATTCTATTAATTTAAAAGCATTTCTTATTTACAAATGTCATGGCTCTAAACATCTACCTAATAAGTATACATGTTAATATAGAATACAGGAATGAATTAAAATTGATGATTAAACGAACTTACCTTAAGTGAAGTTCTATCATAATTTTATGAATTCCTGTATGAAGATATTAACACCCTCCCGCCCCTGTTTTGTGGAAAAACCCATGTATGAATTTGTAAATAAAAAATGTACATATTACAATAATAATAAATATTTATTGAAGACAACATAACCCATATATATATATATTATTATATTTGCATATATAATATTGTGTGGTTATGTATAATATTGTGTAGTTATGTATATATTAGGTATATGATACATAATATTTGGGTGCTCTGTAGTGCTTCCTACCAAGACGAGCTTATCGAAGCACTAAGGCACTCTTATAATAATTACTCTGAACTAAATGAAAGGACAGACACAGTGTTGCTAGCGTGAGATATATGAAAAATGTTGAATTTTTTTATTTTTTCTCTCAACTTTAGTGTCTGAATGGCTATCACTTGGCGTAAATACCTAATAAGTATACATGTTAATATCTTCATACAGGAATTCATAAAATTATGATAGAACTTCACTTAAGGTAAGTTCGTTTAATCATCAATTGTCAACTCTACCTACCTGCATGTTAGTTGCAGCCTTGTGCAAAAAGAATACAAAAATAAGATTTTTCCCCCCGTTTTCTTAGTTAATAACCCAGTGAGGGTTATTAATTAACAAACTGAACGATAGAGAATCAGCCCACTTGAACAGGATTCAGCGATGTAATGATCGTAATGTTTTGTCCACAGAGGCTGTGGTGGGTGGTCGCGGCCGTGCTGGTGGCGTCACCGGTCACACACGCAAGGAATGTCACGTAAGTGTAGGTCTATTGGGAGTCAGATTACAGCCGTGCTATTCTGCAAAACAGCGACGAGCGTACATCTATGCATCTATGAATTTGTCAGTTGTAATAGAGTACCTACAATTTTGCATGCCATATTCGGGATGGCAGCTATTTCAGAGATGGACATTTTGTAGAATAGCACAGCTGGTACCGAGTTGTCATCAAAAATATAGGTAGGTACCTACATACTTACCTACCCATTTCTACGTCCTAAGTTCGAAATAAAGATTTGAATCGATAAAGCGACGCGTAGGACGAATCTTATAGTCCGTTCGCAGAAGCTTTGCCGGCTTCATACTTTCGTCACCAGCTGACCTTATCATGATTGATGACTGTCTGGCGCAGTTGGAACGCGCTTGAGTTTGAGCGGTTCGAGTCCCGACGCCACACTTTAGATTTTTATAAATTGGCTCAGTCTTGTAGGTCGCGGATGGTTAGGGACCACCCTTCTGGCAAAGAAGCGATTATCTCCGACACCATGCAGTCTTGTCATACAGCCTACCCCTAGAGTGTTAAGCCGAAGGCGCGGAGCTAGGGCAGCACCTTCGCCCTTGCGTAGCAAAAACCCGGATGCCAGTCATCCGATCCGGGTGAGCCGGAGCGGGCGAGGCTGGTCGGCATTGTGTAAAATACCTTGGCCAAGTATAAAAAACAATGTTAATTTATACTTGGTCTGAACGTTTTAGGCATTCTATGCATTGCCTAGATAAGTATTGTATACAATACCGGATTATACAGGTTGCCAGTAACATATTATATCCACGCCGAAGTCCGAAGTTATTGTAGCAACCGTTATAAGGGCTTACAGGATAAGTCTTTTGATTAAAAAATTGCAGTCAACTGATTTGAAGAATAGGTAGGTACCTACTACTCGTATGTAAAAAAATATTGATCTTGGTTGGTACTCGTACTTGCATTGCAATTCGCACCAATCGTAGGTCAAAATGTGTTGCGTAAAAACACCTTTCTCTGTCCTAAACTACAGCTAAGTACTTAAAATAGGCGGGTACCTACCTACTACGTAGTTGAATAAATTTTAACTTCAAAACTAAAGGGCCGTTGTGTAATAGATGGGCATTGGACACTTAAGATACAAGTACATTACATAAATTTTCTTAATTAGCACGACTGGGAATACCTATTGTAGGTACTTACTACAAATAAGCATGGAGACAGCTAAGTAACTGAGAGAGCTAAAGAGTAACTAAAAAGAGGCAGTTAGTTAGGCCTATGTGAAACAAAGATATTTTGACTTTCATAATATTATCTAATCGCATCCTTTACAATGATGTCACGTGCCTATGCCTCTAGGACAATACTAGATATTATTAAAATGTGTACGCAATATGGATTTTTAGGGTTCCATACCAAAATGGTAAAAATGGAACCCTTATGGTGAGACTTTCTCCGTCCATCCGTCCGTCCGTCTGTCACACTCGATTATTTCAGTAACTATTTATAATAGCTATCGACTTGGGAATAGTCATAGAGAATAGTGACCCAACGCCATTGCAATCATGAAAAATTGGAAATCGTGTTTATTTTTATTTAAAAAGGGGAGAAAACCGGGTCGTCGAAATTTCAAAATGAGATAAAATATTGAGTGGGATATCATGTGAAAGGGTGTTACTTGTGTATTCTAAATTCGATTTTTATTTATTTTTATGGCCGCTAGTTTTTGATTTATTGATCAAACTGTCGAAAAAATACCTCCGCCCTCCCCCTTATCTCCGAAGTTTATTCATCGAAATATATCTGAAATAATAGACATTCACGTATGTTTTACGGGAAAAATAAAATCAACTCTTTAGCTAGTATATTATGTAGGTATACTTTTTTTATATCTACAATAAACCACTGAAAACAAAGTTAGGTTTGCGGTTCGCCAACAAATGTACCTACCTACTTGAAAATTATACTCGTAAATTCAATGAACAAAAGTGATTCTTTTGTCCATTTACTTCTTTTATAGTACGGAACCCTCGGTGCGCCGACTCGCACTTGGCCGGTTTTTAATTGCTCTCCGCTTCCATTCATCCGACTCGCTACAAATGCTGTACAATCCAGCAAGAATACAATACATTACACTACACATTACTGCAGTCCATTATATCATTCAATTCCACCATTCATAATGTTGGCTGAGTGCGGCCCGTTTAGATAAACATTTACTTGTACAGATTTACATGCGAACTCTTTGTGTATCCTCCCGTTCGTCATGAGGCTGGCGTAGCATGATGGTATCTCGGATCATTAGCAATAAATAATCTAAGCATTTAATGTAAGAAGATTATAAGTACCCATAACACTCAAAAGCTAAAATCACAGCAGCTTTCCTGCTGTTTCTTGGTAATGATCTAAGATACCACGACTCACGAGGCTACCCCAGCTTTTAATCACGATTCCTGATAAGATACTTAATTGATGATAAGATTCATTCTACAAGCATGCTTAAATGCAAGCTATTGATATACCTATTGTCTCTGAGAGTTATACCTGCTCTTGAGCGAACTGGGCTATTTTGGAAGCTGTAATTTAAGTTACCTAAGTACTTCACTCTTTCTTTCACTGAAATTTCTCTTTACTTCGACGAGATTGTACAACAGCTATTTTTTTCATTTGAGTTTCTATTTAGCATGATGAACGATAGGATATGTTCTCGTATATAACTTAATTGTAGTGCTAAAAAAATATATCCAGCTTTTGCTTTAAAAAAATAATTTTAGAGTTATTTAAAAGACAAGAAGGTCGTTAGGCGAACAAGATGCAATTTCTTCTTAATTTTAGACACGAAGATATCCGAGACGCGATGATGTCCCTGGTCCACATGTTCCGAATATCAGAAGACAAGCTGGAGCGACATGAGTACAGAGAGAAGGCTCTTGGGGAGCAACTGAAGAAGATGTTATTAGGACTGGAGAAGAAGCACAGGAATCTCGAGTCCTTGAAAGGCACGATATCGCGGTTAGACGACAGATTGTACAATGTGGAGAATATCTTCTTACAGGTATGCATACCTACTATGTTCGTAAGCTACTTAAGCATGAATTAAATTTCAATTTTTGTAAATTTTGACGAAATTTGTCTTTGACGAGTTGTAAGTTTGATAAGCTTGTTAAGAACTTAAGATAGAGCAGAATCAGGCACAGTCACAGACGTTCAATTAGCAAAATACGGAATCCTAAAATCAAATAAATGTAAGTAAGTACTTAGGAAGTAAGAACTGACTAAGTACTAACTTGCTTTATCTATTTTGCTTACTCATATTTTTGTCCAACTAACCATTACAATCTGTGACAGAAGGAAGAAAGAGAAAAGGTAACACAGAAGAAGACAAACGAAGCATTGGATGAGATAAGGAAATCTCTGCAATCTCTAACAGCGATTGTAACGACCAACTTGAAACCTCCCGCGGTCCCAGAGATGGACAATAGTCTCAACGCCATTGGAGACCCGCTGAGTACTCGACTAGACGCCACTGACGCGAAGTTAGATTCTATTAAGAAGGAAGTGGAAGCTTTAAAGAACAGCTTAAGCAAGGTAAAGTGTCATATTTATCTTATCACATTATTAATTTCGAGAATTTAAAAAAGAAACATCATCATCATAATATCAGCCTGCGGACGTCCACTGTTGAAAAATGAACATAGGCCTTCCCAAGCGCGCCCCACCATACCTTGCCCTCAGCCTTCCTCATCCAGATGCTTCCCGCCACGACGGTCTAACTTCGGTCCAATGAGCTGGAGGGCGCTTGCTTGTAAGTCTTCGTCTCCACTCGGCTTTTTAGGCTCCACCGGCCATCGCCCCTACACACCCCTAGAGAAACAGTGGGGTAAAATTATTCCTAGGGCACACTTACCGCTTGCATTACTTTCCGTTTGAGATTTAGATGAAAATACGACAATAGACAGAATTATTATTTATTTATAGGAAGTAGCTATTAGGTATTGAATTCATATTGTCTTCATCCCAAACTGAACAAAACTAGAGGTTTTTACCTCTAACATTTTAGATTCAGTTTAAAATTAGCTCACGTTCACATTTAACCGAATAAAGATGCATCGCGTGTGTTATTTCAGGATGCGTTAAGAAACATGTGTCTCGACGTAGCGTTAGAGATGAATCCCTTCGAAAGACACATCTCCGAGGCGGAGAAACTCCTCAACAAGTACGACATGAAGCTGAACGAGTTCAATGGGAACGCCACCAGAGTGCAGACAGACTTCGTGCCGCTCAGCGAAGTCGCGCTCGCTGATGAGGCTTGGCATAGCAAAATGACTGAAGGTACGAGTATGTTAGCGAAGTCTTGGCAATCGGTAACTCAAATAAGCTCCCTTGTCTATTGTTTGTTATACTTTGCTACTTTTGTGAGTGCCTTTGCGAGCAGCTTACTTTTTTCTGTGCTCTCTGACCATCCTATCCGGAACCGCAAATAGCATCTTCAGGAAGAGCACCTATCCCTAGGTAGACATTGCGCTTGACTACAATTATATCTGATGGACAGCAATGATAAGGTCTAGAATGCTGGATGGAGTGCACTTGTCTAGAAATTGCCAATTCACCATAGTACATACTACATAGTAACTCAATGCTATTTACTCTTCTCGATTATACTTGGCTGGGAACATGGAGGCTTCCAGCTTCTGGTGGAGGGTGGTCTTCTTCAAGTTGTTTCACACCTTAGGGGCTCGTGTCAGAAACGTGGAAGAAAAACGTTTCGTTTGAGTACGCTGACATCATCCACATGTGGACGCCACCTCTCTCGTAGTCTTGCTAAACGCTACTTATGAAATTGCCCTAGGTAGGTCTAGGCTCTTTTGTAACGGGTTCTGGTCCTTAGTCGTATAAGTTATGACTCTAATCAGCTCTAAGCGATAAGTCACGATATCGGCTTGAACTTTACGCGGCTGTTGGAATGAATATACTGCGCCATATAATAGTTTATAGCCGGCTATTCCCAACAGGATAGTCCCGTTACTTCCTCGTGGTTATGCACGTGATTAATGGATTGATTAATTTAGTGGTACAAACGTAAAACATTTGCCTACTAAAGTCCGGCTCGAATGACCATAATAATATAAAAAAATCTGAAAATATAGGCACCGTAAAGTTAATTTAGAATCGATTAATAATAATTTACCTTCTACCTTGATTATTTAAAGATTCATGGCTCTAGCAAATGGCTGCCAAATCAATCTTAAAATATCTTTGGGTTAACTCAGCCAGTATTATAAATGTGCAACAGTTCTTTAAAATTGCATAGATAAGGTAATACGAGATTCTACAAAACGCCTATGTAAGTACTCTTTATTGCTGCTGAAATAAAATTTTGTAAATAAAAAATAAATAAAAGATTATCTTCACTGTGCTTGCGCAGAAGCATGCAGGTAGTACCTAACCGAATAAAGCTGCTAGATTTCACGATCTTCAAAGCGCTTGTATTCCTTCATGTAAAGATTTCGTATGATTTGTAAACCAGTAATGGAGCGTCAGGAGAAGAGCGTCCACAAGATCCAGCAGCTGCTGTCGGACGCGGAGAGCATGTGGAAGGACCTGCCGCGCCTGGCGGACCTGCAGCGCAGCGCCAACCACACGCTCGAAGCGCTGCGCGACGTCGAGTACAACCTCACTGGGAACCAGGAAAGGGGTATGTCGTGTGCATTCGTTTAAACTTCCACAGGAAAACCTACTTCGGGACCCCGAAGGCCCGATGCCGAGGTGCCACATAGGTACATTAAGCATCAATTGGGTGGGGAGTAGCTGGTTTCAAGCGGATTACGAGCGTGGACAATATAATTCGGCTGAGATTCGAATTGCAGGCACCCTTGCATGACTTAGGTACACTCATTTTAAAAACATTTGACATTAAGTATATCCCAAATAAACTGTACTTAGTCCGCTACTTTTATCACGATTTACGACGTTTTGTGTACCTATTTAAATATATCAATCATCATGCTGAGTAATTATTGTGTGGTGGTGGAACGACGATCTTCAAAATGATTTTTTTCACTCATCTGAAAACTTTGGACTTCTTTATCGCGAACTGTATACTTATGTGATGTCTTTAATATCATTGAACCGCTTCTTTGATTTGCGCCTTGTTATTATTCTGTACCTATACTAGTAATAGATACCTATGGGTATGGGTCATTGATCTACTGTTACCTCATAGCTATGTGTAGATCCTATAGATCGCTTATTATTAACATCTCGAAATTACAATTTGTTTGTAGCTGTCACCAAAATAAATCTAAAGCTGCGTGAGATGGGCGATCGCCTGGTGGCCACGAACGAGGACATCCAGCAGAGCCTCACGCAGGGCAACACGATGAGCGAGCGCGCCTACAACGACATACAGACCAGCTACAACAGTCTGCGGAGCGAGGTCGGTAGTTACAATGTACAAATTACAATAGACTCAGCGATTCAAAGAAGAATTTGTTTAATACCAAATGGCACTTGCATCGATGTCATTACAGGTTTTCATTACAGGATTTTCTAACCAGCCATTAATATTTTAAGGTACTTCTTCGGTCTTGTATTGATGTGATAAATGCTAATTGATTAAGAGAATGCTAGCGGCATTTTGCGCCCTATAGACCCCATATTTCTACGACTATCGCAACAGTCCCTTGTGTTGCGGGATGCAAATAAATCTCAGAATCAGGGGGTCAAGAGTAATTTAGCACTATATCAAAAATATTACAATTAAGTTCTTTCGCAGATCCAAGCTTTCTCAAAGAACGAGCGCGTGATGCAACAAACAGCGGACAACGTGATGGCGGCGAAGAAGCGCCTCGAGTACGGGGTGCAGCAAATATCGCTCATCATGATCCAGAGCAGTCAACTCAACAAAACGCTTAACGACAGGTGAAAACATGATAGTGACGCAGTCTTTTGCGAAGAGTGATATAGATCAAACAATTAAGCTTTAAAAGTAAAGGTAAAAATGAAATAGAAAGAGATGTTAATCAAGCTAAATCTTTGTCACCAGATTGGACAACCTGCAATCAGAGATAGTATTAAACCAAACATACGCGCTGAGCAATCTCACCGCTAAGATCGAGTCGGAGATGTCGCAGGTGTGGCGGCAGATCGGCATCGTGTACCAGCAGCTCACCGCGAGCCGCACCGCGCTCGACGGTCTCACGGTAATGAACCAAACGGTAGCGCTGGTTGGCACTGCTGGCTGGGCTAGGTCAGCGTTAACATCGAGTCGGAGATGTCGCAGGTGTGGCGGCAGATCGGCATCGTGTACCAGCAGCTCACCGCGAGCCGCACCGCGCTCGACGGTCTCACGGTAATGAACCAAACGGTAGCGCTGGTTGGCACTGCTGGCTGGGCTAGGTCAGCGTTAACATCGAGTCGGAGATGTCGCAGGTGTGGCGGCAGATCGGCATCGTGTACCAGCAGCTCACCGCGAGCCGCACCGCGCTCGACGGTCTCACGGTAATGAACCAAACGGTAGCGCTGGTTGGCACTGCTGGCTGGGCTAGGTCAGCGTTAACATCGAGTCGGAGATGTCGCAGGTGTGGCGGCAGATCGGCATCGTGTACCAGCAGCTCACCGCGAGCCGCACCGCGCTCGACGGTCTCACGGTAATGAACCAAACGGTAGCGCTGGTTGGCACTGCTGGCTGGGCTAGGTCAGCGTTAACATCGAGTCGGAGATGTCGCAGGTGTGGCGGCAGATCGGCATCGTGTACCAGCAGCTCACCGCGAGCCGCACCGCGCTCGACGGTCTCACGGTAATTAACCAAACGGTAGCGCTGGTTGGCACTGCTGGCTGGGCTAGGTCAGCGTTAACATCGAGTCGGAGATGTCGCAGGTGTGGCGGCAGATCGGCATCGTGTACCAGCAGCTCACCGCGAGCCGCACCGCGCTCGACGGTCTCACGGTATAATTAACCAAACGGTAGCGCTGGTTGGCACTGCTGGCTGGGCTAGGTCAGCGTTAACATCGAGTCGGAGATGTCGCAGGTGTGGCGGCAGATCGGCATCGTGTACCAGCAGCTCACCGCGAGCCGCACCGCGCTCGACGGTCTCACGGTATAATTAACCAAACGGTAGCGCTGGTTGGCACTGCTGGCTGGGCTAGGTCAGCGTTAACATCGAGTCGGAGATGTCGCAGGTGTGGCGGCAGATCGGCATCGTGTACCAGCAGCTCACCGCGAGCCGCACCGCGCTCGACGGTCTCACGGTAATCAACCAAACGGTAGCACTGGTTGGCACTGCTGGCTTTCTGGTATTCATTCAAAGATCTGATTCCTCTCGCAGACGCTGTAGATAAAAATCCCAGACCCCCTTAATAGTATGGGAGCTTGGAGCTGACCCGACCTTCCCTGACAGACGTAATAAAAAATAGGTATAGGTATTCATTGGTAGATATACCTACTCAGTTTCAATACTTGAACTTATGTAATATATTTCGTGTTTACTAGGAATCCTATCCCCAGTATCGCGTTATAGCGTAATGAAAATTACACATTCCAATTTCCATATGTACGTTTTAGCAATCAACTAACAGCTGATACTTATCTGCAGGAGCAGACGGCGCGCTACGTTAATGGAAGCACCGCCACGTTGGAAAATATGAAAAAGAACGTAAGCTAAAACTGACTTTATTAATATTATTTTTAAAGTAGGAAAACCGCCTCGTATCCTGTCCGTCATATGACGCATACCTTCTTTGAAGGTACTCGTATAATTACGGAGAAGCTCTTTGTCTCAGGATGTGGTACCTATCAATTATTATTTATCTAACTATCAAAATATCCTATAGGTACGCGGTTCCTTGAAGGACTAAAGTATTTATTTGGCAGCGGATCAGGTAGATTTATTTTATTTCCTGATTTCTTCTAAAAACTTACATACTTAAGGCTCATTTACGTTAAACGTTAGCGTGATTAATTACGAAGTAAATTATCTGGGTTAAATTATAAACTTCTATTTTTACCCGCTGTTGGCGCTAGTGAGCCTTAAAATTAGTCATTACACTTCACGTACTCGTTCCCAGGTGGGCAGTATAACGGCGCGCATGCTGGAGGTGGACGACAACCTGAACTACCTGCTGGGCAAGCTGTCGCTGGTCACGCAGGAGTTCGGCCACATCAAGCGCGGGCTGGGCGACGCGCTGGAGCAGGCCAAACTCGGCTTCCGGGACGTCCAAAACACTATAGAAGGTTAATACTCCTGTATAACAAGTTAATAATAATTTAAAAATTAAATAACACGACTGTCCTGCGTTAAAAAATTTTCCAAAAAAAATATAGCCTATGTTAATCGGAATGATGTTAAGGATCCTAACGATCTATACAGCCGTTCAGAAGTTGTGGTGGAATAAGAAACTCACATACCAATACATACATGATACAATACATTACATTCATGAACCCTAAAAACACTCCTTTTTTGGGCAGTCGTGTAAAAACGTCGATATAATAGAGCAGTTTATTTTTAATACTAGCTAACAGAGCAAATGCTGTTTAATAATAGCTTACAACCTCTTCCTAGACCTGGCCAATATAGAATGCTGATCATACGTCTGTAAAATAGCAAAATTTTTGAGCAAATATGTTGAAAATCCAAAAAAAAAAATTTTTAAGCCAGTGGCTATCATTCTTTGACTAGCACCTAGTAAGTAGTAAAGGAATTCGTGTGTTGAGCAAAAAATATACCATAATTTGTGATGATTGCAAGTTTTTCGTTTTCCAGCCAGCCGCCCGCCGGGACCCAACGTCGCGGCGACCAATTGAAAGCTTGGAGCAGACAGTACTTTAGTTAGGTATAATGTTAAATGTACCAAATATCCTAATCGTAAGACAAGTGTATAGACCAGTAAACGAGATGCGGTAGGTGCTGGAATAATTACCAAGTAGGTACCTGTTTGATATTAGGTTCGCCAATCTTAATTAAATAGAGGTTTTACAGGAATAAAAATAACTACCTAAAATACTTCGTGAATTATTATTATTATTTTCCGGCCAGTGTTGCCACTCTGTACATTTTTATTTGACAGTATTATTGTTTTATCTGAGACAGGAAATTAATTGAAATGAAAGACAATAATTAACTTTTGCAAATATTTAATCTTTTCATAATTGTGGATCTATAATATTTATATTGTACAAGTTTATACAATTAAATTATTGTGACTTTGCTCGCGTCACAGGGGAGTCCCCTAGCGCCGTCTGGCGGCGGCCTGACTCCCGAGACTTGAGTTTTGTGATCTGTACAATCGTATTCATACCATAAATATTGATCTTAAATAATATACACACAAATTATTTGTCTGCCATCTTTTATATATCGGTTAAATTTATAAATCCTGATTACAACCTCACTTTTCTATGTGCAGTATAATTAACAAATTAATTACCTTACTCTGATAAATAATTAAGATTAAAACTCGTGCCCTTAACGTGAATTTATTTTTTATTAATTAATTAATATGTTTAAGTAGTCATAATATTGAAAACACTCAAATTTATTTCATACAACAGAGACCAAATAAATGCGTTATTAATCATTTACTTAATGTTATTTTGGCTATTTGTGTTTTTGTTTATTTAATTGGTAGGTAAGTAATTTGTTTTGAGACATCACTAAAGCTTAATTAAAATCTAAATTGCGTCCCTCAAATTAAATTTACAGGCCATAAATATAAGCCATATATTTCAAATTAAAATTATATACATACATTCAAAATCAAAATCATACCGAGTGAAAAAGCGCTTTAGACGGTCCATCATTGACTTCTATTGAAGTATTCATTAACTTTAGACTTTAACTTTGACTTTAACCGTCTAATTGCGGCTTCATAAATTCGGTTATTTATATATCAGAAATTAAATTAGATGATCAAGGAGTATCACTTTTCATCATAATAAATAATGATAACACAGCTATTTTATATAGGTCAAAATCTGATTATTTGGAAAAATCTATATAGAAGCAATGATAAAATATAATCTAAGATAAAACTAACTTTCGTTGTAATCAAACAGCACGGAATGGGTTCACACAAGTCAAATTAAACATTATATACAGGGGCATATTATACACCCCTGAATGTTTGAAACTTAAAATAAAAAATAAAAAAATTACTGACGAACCAGTCGCCTTTCCAGATATATTCTAAAACATATTATCTACAATTGGTTCATTGGCTGAAAGTGTTATCTACAAATTCATAAAACAAAATTCTAAATAATATTAATAAAGACAAAAAGACGATGATTTCATTCCCTCCTCTCAATACATTAAAGGAGATACGAAAATCTCTTATCAAAAAAAATCATAACATTACAAAGAGGCAAATCTTCAATGGCAGTGGCGTACCTAACACCCACACAAATAGCACTTGAACATATTTTACATAATTTATCATGAACTTTTATTTATGTACACGAATAAATATACATGTACACTATATAATAGCAAAAAATATTTACAAATTACCGCTCAATATGTATTGTAAAAAGCACTTAATAATCTCCTCTCTACAACCGACTCCCGATAACTATCCAAGAGAAAGCATACAATGTACACATATATACCTATCCTTTACTTCAAAGCGATCGTAAAAGAAAGTGCAAAAAGTAGCAAAATTGAAATACATAAAAAAGGGGCCTGACTATTTTTTTATATGAGAGAAAATAATAAATTGTGTCAGTGAGGGATATAATATAGACAGGACAAATCTAGCGCTATTGGATCGCTACAATATGACTTGTGACGTATGAATACCTAAATGTTACATTTTTTTCTCGTTTGCAAACCACATGAGGTTTTTGGTGACTTCAAGCAACGCCAATGCAGGTACAACTCCAAGTATGAGATTTAATGTGACATAGAGTCATGAAATATTTTACCAACAGATTACCCCAAATACATGGCATTGCCACAGTATTACAATATTCCATACAGTAGCGAAACGAATGTACTTGCGCAGAGCAACGGAGGGGTACCCGCGGGGAAGCGGGCGGCGCGGGCCCGGCATTGCCAACTCGCGAAGTCGGCATTGCTGCGCGCGCAGGTGTGACATTGGCGCGTTTTCTACGAATTTTCTGTTGTTATTTGTAAAACGATAATTACTAGTCTTATAAACAATGGGATATACTAAGTGTTCAGTGTACGGATGTAATTCTAATACGAAAAACAAAAAGGATTTAAATTTTCATAGATTTCCCCGCGACGAAAGGTAAGTTTAGTTTTGTTTGTTGTTGTCAGTGTAATAATAGTTTATCTTGTCCTTTGATTAACTGTTTTACAGAGTTATAAAAATACCTAATGCTAAGTACTCACATACGGTTTTGCTCGATAGTTTTTCTCCAAATCGAAGGAAATGACATATTTGACATAATATTCAATTCCATCGAGCCGGTTCGATGCAAGCCTTCAAGCTGCGGTCTACACGGTGGTTATTGCTCGATTTGGAGTAAAACTATCGAGCAAAACCGTATGTGAGTAGGTACTTAGCATAAGACCTACAAAAAAAAACACCGGCCAAGTGCGAGGCGGACTCGCGCACGAAGGGTTCCGTACTATCCATTACATATTACCTATATTACATATTATTTAAGACAGAGGAATGAGGAAATTTAAAATTCTACCATTCCTCTATGGCGGGAAATTTGAATTTTTTAGCTGGGTGGGGTGGTGGTTTTTAGGGTTCCGTAGCCAAATGGCAAAAAACGAAACCCTTATAGATTCATCATGTCTGTCTGTCTGTCCGTCTGTCCGTCCGTATGTCACAGCCACTTTTCTCCGAAACTTTAAGAGCTATACTATTGAAACTTGGTAAGTAGATACTAGTCTGTGAACCACATTAAAATTTTGATACAAAAATGGAAAAATTATTAAAAATTTTAGGGGTCCCCATAGGTACAACTGAAACAAAAAAAATGTCTTTCATCTAACCTATGCGTGTGGTGTATCTATGGATAGGTCTTCAAAATCATATTGAGGTTTCTAATATAATTTTTTTCTAACCTGAATAGTTTGCGAGAGAGACTCTTCCAAAGTGGTAAAATGTGTCTCCCCCCTCTAACTTCTAAAGTAGGGGCATGATAAGTCTAAAAAAATATATGATGTACATTACTATAAAAACTACCAACGAAAATTGGTTTGAACGAGATCTAGCTAGTAGTTTTTTTTATACGTCATAAATGGTAAACCTTAATTTAACTTTCATTAAATAAACTGAAAATAAATCAAAAGCCTTTTAATTTCATAAAAATAAACCTTTTTGCTGCTGCGGAACCCATCATGTGCGAGTCCAACTCGCACTTGGCCGATTTTTTTATTATTTTTTTTAAAACTTCGTTCCATCCGGGCGTCCCTTGACACCTCTCAAGTTCTTTTTTTGTTTTTGTTTTTTTTTTATAACTTCACCCCATCCGGGTGTCCCTTGACACCTCTCAAGTTTTTTTTGTGATTATTTGTTTTAAATGCATAAAATGATGGTTCTTTATGTGAGTTACATAAGTTTTAATAAAAACTAGTAGAGCGCGTGGGAGCGCGGGCCACATGTGGCCCGCGGGCTGTCTTCTCTCCTATCTTCTCTTCTCTTCGCCGTCTTCTCCATCGCCAATTGGAATCCGATTGGCAGTGGGCTAAAAGAATTACCTCGGAGCACGATCATGGATTTAAAGATAGTTAAGGGCTGTGTGAATAAAAAATACACTGAACCTCATCTGATGAGGTTCAGTGTATTTTTTAATCAAACAGCCCTTAACTATCTTTAAATCCATGACCGTGCTCCTCAATCATCATCCAAATCGTAGACCATCATCTCTTCTTATACTTTTCATAGTTTTTCATAAGCCTTTGGGTTTATTGTAGCATTCACATTTTCCATGGAAAAATAAATTCAACCACTTTGATTTTTTTCATTCATCCCGTAGACCTTGAGATTCTAATCACATCTTGCAAAGAAACCACTCTCTTATCTTTTATACTTTCCGAGATAGAACAACACGAAATTTGTATGGCGGCCATCTTGAATCCGCCATTTTGAATTTTTTTTCAGCTAACTGCCAATTGGATGACGTTTCGAGTTACATTTGGTCGAGCACCCCCACCTATCTTCGTTACCCTGGCTGTGCTATTCACCCGTCTCCGAAATCCTCAATCATCAGCTCTCTCCATATTTTTCTATAGTAACTCTCCGAAAAGCCGCATCACAACCTTGCATAATTACCAACTGTTAGTCTCTTCAACATTCCCCATACATTTTCTATGGAAAAATAAATTCCGCCATTTTGAATTTTTTTTCTATCCATCGAATAGACCTTCAAGTCCTGATCAACTCTTGTCAAGAAACCATTCTTCCATCTTTTATACTTTCCGAGATATTGGCGAAATTCGAATGGCGGCCATTTTGAATCCGCCATTTTGAAAAATTTTTCAGCTCACTGCCAATTGGATGACATTTCAAATGACATTTGGTCGAGCACCCCCCACCTATCTCCAATACCCTTGGCTGTGCTCTTCATCCGTCTCCGAAATCCTCAATCATCAGCTCTCTCCGTATTTTTCCTCCGAATGAATTTTTCTCTTCTATACGAAATGGTAATTGAAAAAAAATTTTTTCATACAAAATTGTTCAGGAGAGGTGATCAATCAGTCAGTCAGTGAATCAGCACAAGCAGCTATATATATATTAATAATAACAATTAATATATTGAAAAACACAAAAATATGTTTGGCTTTTTGTTTCTCGCGCCACTTATTCGAAAACGATCCGGATTGGCTAATATCATGATGACGTCAAAATTGCGTAATATTCGTATTCAACGCATTGCGCATGCGCTAAGTTGAAAATTAATGTCAGTGTCAGTATCATGTGGCAAAATCTGACAGACATTGATGATACTGTACCTACCGATAGTGTGATTAATTATAGCATATTTTGCTTTCCAGGCGCCAATCCTGGATAAAAGCTTGCCAAAGACCTGATTTAAGCGATAAGAGCATCAAACAATTACATAACAAGTATGTATGTAGTTTGCACTTTGAGCGATGGATGTATATGAACAAAAAATTGAAAGACTCTGCTATTCCCGTATTAAACCTACCGTCTGCTTCATTATATCCCATGAGCACACAAACCGAGGTTCCTAAAATAGAGATTATTAAAGATTTAACTACCAGAGGCGTTCAACATGAGGTCGACGTTGCTTCAGCAGGCGTATACGCTGTAATTCCCAGTAGTTCCAGTGCATCGCAGACTACAAAAAAATTAACAGACCATACTCCAAGGAAGAGAAAACTTCGAAAACAAGTCACAAGTTGTACCAAGAAGTTGAAATTGATAGAGGATTCTAAGTCAACGGACGTGACTCGTGAACAGTTTTTTCAAGGATGTGACAAGTTCTTATCACCTAACTTAAGCAAAATAGTTAAAGCACAGACCAATTTAAAACCTTCTTCTAAAAGTAACAGATATTCTAAAGAATTTAAATTATTTTGTTTAAATCTTTATTATGCCAACCCAAATGCGTATAACTTTTTGTCAAAAACCTTATGTTCGCCCTCTAAACGTACTTTGATGAAATTGACCATACCTGTTGGCACGAAAATGAGTGAGCATGTCAAGGGTTTTTTGGCTCGGGCAATAAAACACTTATCACCTTATGAAAGGGAATGCACATTGTGTATGGACGAAATGAGTTTGAAATATTCACTTTTTTTTGACATACGCAGAGATAAAATAATAGGTGTACACGAAATTGATGATATTCAAAGCCCATATGCAGCTGGTTATGCTTTTACAATAATGCTGCGAGGTATAATAGGTAATTGGAAACAAGTAATAGGGTATGCTTTCCTAACAAGTAGTAAAATCGATCAACAATTGGAGGAATGGATAATAAATATGGTAAAACAATTATTTGATTTGGGCTTTAATATAAGGGCTATTGTGTCTGATCAAGGGTCCGATTTTGTGAAGTTTGCCAATTCGAAAGGGATATCGAAAGAAACTCCATATTTTGATATAGATGGAAGAAAAATTTATTATATCTTTGATGTTCCTCATCTAATAAAGTGCGTGAGGAACAATTTGATGAAGTATAATTTTGAATTTAATGGTAAAATTGCTTGTTGGGATGATATCCATAAATGCTATCAATTAGACAAACAAAAAGATTTTCGGTGTGCTCCTAAATTAACAGATTCCCATCTATCACCAAACAATTTTCAAAAACAAAAAGTACGACTGGCTACACAAGTTCTTAGCAACTCTGTTAAAGCAGCAGTGGAGACTTACACCAAAGAAGGTACTTTAAACCCACATGATGGCACTGTTGACTTTATCGATACAATGAATAAACTTTTTGATTTATTAAATTCTAGCAATCTTTTTTCCCCAAATCCATACAATAAGCCATATGAAAATAACGAATTACAGCGAAATTTGTTGAGTAAAGCGCAAAATTTATTAAATAATCTTAAAGTGCGACAGAAAAATACTGGCAAAGATATCACAACTACAATAAAATTCATCAAAGCATTTTTAATTACAATAAATTCCATTATCCATTTGTATGATGATTTGAAGAAAGAGTCTGGTTTTGATGAATATTATTTATTTACGCGAAGACTAAATAACGACTGCCTAGAAAATTTTTTTGGCGTTATTCGTCAAGCTGGTGGTAACTGTAGGGAACCAACATGTGTTCAGTTTGAACGAGCATTCCGAAAATCTTTTTCATGCCAAATAACAAAATTATGTAGCGGAAGTAATTGCTCCGACGATTTTGACAGTGTGTTATCAGAATATGGTAATTTTATCGAGAATAAATGCACGGTCACACACAACGAAGCGGTAACCCATCCGATGACCCACACCAGTTCAATGACCTTTGATATTCCTGAGCAGAATAGTTTTTTATATACTTGTGGTTATCTATTGCGGCGTTGCGTAGATGAACACAAGTGTTTATCCATGATAAACTACGCGTCAAATTATTCTGACCAACCAACAACAAATAATTTATATTTACGCGAACGTGCATATGATACCCGGCGTGATTCTTTTGGTGGATTACAGGTACCCCCAGATGACTTTGTTCAATATTGTAGTAATTTAGAAGCCCAACTTAGACAGAATTACCGGTCGCATGTTGGAAACAATATTTCAGAGAAATTATTTCATGTTCTAAGTTCCGTAGAATTTAAATCACGGCCATGCTCATGTTTTCCTCATGTTTTTTTAATAAGATTGTATATTCGAATGCGTCTTCATTATTTAATTAAATTTTTAAACAGAGAACTAAAATCATCTAAAAATAAAGTTTCGCGTAAATATCTGGCAGTACGTCATATGTAAAAATAGCTTGCTGATTAAATAATAACATTACAATCACAATATTTTATTTTTATTTTCTTTCCCGTTTCGTGGCAACCCTGGCATATCTGCTTGGTACCTACACCGGTGGCGGCATCGTGCGACATCAAAGGCGTTTCGCTACTGTAGGGTAAATATTATTGTAATACTGTGGCATTGCGCCCGAGCTACGCTGAAGTTTGACGCTGAGCGGTTTAATACATTGCGGCGTCATTGGGTCACCAAATGTCAGTTTTCGTGATCGAATAGCGCTGAATGCGTCCACTGTACAAATAGTCAATAAGCTCTAAGTGGAGTTAGTCTATATTGTCCATGAGACAAAACCTCGCATGTCTGTGACATCTACAGCTGTACAATGCGGTATCAAAACGTAAGTGCGGCGCTGGCCGCGGCGCTTGTGCGTATGATTCCCTTAGCACTAATACGAGCCTTATTAACGCTGCAACCACGTGAGTATCTACATACCCTAAATTTTCATTAAATCTGCCCAAGATATGCAGTTATTTTTCATTACACAGCACTTTGAGAACTGCACAAAAAAAAACTGAATTTTCTCATTTTTGCGTTCATGCGGCAAACTTTTACCAATAACAATAGTCTGGTATCTTTAGATACCCCTTGTATAGTCGCAGAATGAGAAGGTTCGTCACCTTAGTGTCGATTTTCGCTTGCACTAGTACTGCAAGAGTCCTTAACGTCAACAAACGAATCATTTTGAAAATTGACGAACCTTTTCATTCCCTGACTGTACCTTAAGATACCAGACTATTGTTGAAATTGCATCAGACATCATCTAATTTTTTTAAGTCTTGATGCACTAAAGGCGTTTGCCTATAGATTTTGTTTCCAAGATTTTGAGATCAGGAAACAGTGCATTCTCAGTGGTATACGGCATATTCGAGCATTTTCTCCATGCCTAAACATAAAGAGTGTCATTTATCCAATTGAAATAAAGTTGCAAATATAATGCAAGATAGAAACCAATACAAATCTTTAAAAATCTGTGGGGAAAGTGCTCAAGAATGCGCTTACCTATGCCGTCTTTAGAGTACAGATTAGTTTGGAAAAGCGTCCTGCCATGCAGGCTTTTGGCGCCAGCGCCGTTTGAACATTGTTACGTCCTGCAAAGCACCCACTCGTTGGCGTTCGTTTGTTCCGAGACTCCTGCGCACCCTACAACTACGTTCCACAGCCAGCACCCCTAAAGTGACCTTAACTTCTGTATTCTATTTGTTATAATTTTAACTCCTAACTAGATTTGAGTCTAATTGTGCAGTATAGGCAATTTCGATGGTACGTTACTGTGTACAAATGCTAATAGAACACTTTCAAGCATTGTGATAAGGAGCCCAGTGATGTCGTCTCGCGACTGGGGCTTCGCTATAAAAATCTGTACTTTAATGGAATGTTACTTTAAAAAACATATGAACCGAGTCATATACTGGGATACTTCTAAATTTAATTCTCGCTATCATTCAATCCATATAAAAAGACACTCGCTACCAATTATTCCATTTATTCTATTTTAATGGCTATTATTTACTAGAATGTGGACAGGTCCAATCGAAGCCTTCTATTATATTTGGTACGCTAAGTTATACGTGGCCGGATATGATGACGCTGGTCTACCCGAGCCGCCTCCGTCCCTCCATGTCCCGGTATAACACTTATTCAGGTGTACTTACATAGGAAGACATACATCTATACATATACGCTTTTACATACACATTACGGAATCAATGACCGTTTAAGAAGACGTATACCCGAAAACCGTTGAGAGTACAACTTCGACGGGAAAACAAGCGTTGGGATGCGTAAAAAACTGAAGAGCGTGTGGTAAACCATGATGTGGTAAGCATGAGAGGTGAGTGGTGTATTATATCAGTCGACTAATAACACATGAGTGGGCTGATTCTGTATCTTTCAGGTTGTTAGTAACCCCCATTGGGTTATCAACTAAGCAAACTGAGGAAAAAATCCTATTTTTGCATTATTTTCGCACAAATTAGCAACTAGCATGGTATGTTGACATGATACCATGCCAAATTAGGTTGGTAACTTGTCCAAAAAGAATGCAAGAATAGGATTTTTGCCTCAGTTTGCTTAGTTAATAACCCAGGGTTGCTAACTAACACTTCCTTAGAATATTGCCACACTTCGAACTGAAACTGAACATATTATATGATAAAGAATCAGCCCACTGAGCGGAAAATCCTGGAAAATTTCCGCGTGAGGAGTAATGTATTAAGGCTGAACTTTCGCTCGGTGGTAGTTCCGTTTCCGCCAGACTGGTCTAGTCTTGTCGGTGCAAGCCAAACGGTGCCATCACGAAACGATTCGCAAATGATACATACCACCCCATGAGTCCGAGGCACTTAAATGACCTTACCGTTAATGATATACTACCTCTAACTAGTGTTACATTTGGTTAGCTCATCGTCACCCCCTCAGGGACCCGTTGATACAACGGGCGCGACACATTTAAAGCTATGGACATATTTTCACATCCTAACCGTTAATAAATTAATTACTAACCTAAACACGGAGAAAGAAGGGAGCTATCGTAGACGTACAAAGTTCTTAACTATACATCCTACGTTCGGGTCTTGTAACTCATATATATATATATATTCATATTTTAAACTGATTTTCAACCAGTACAGAGATTTGGTGTCGTTAAATGAGCGTCGACCTCGCAAAAACCGTCTAAACTGACGTATGGTGAGAATATCGTGAGATAAACAAACGAGTGCGATAAAGTGTAGTTTTTGTGGAAAATAGTCGTGGAGTAGAAATAAATACCACCGAACTTACGTATCCCTTAACGTGATTACGATTAGAACAAGAATAAAGATACCGGCACACTTAGAACACCCGACGCGACGCCACGCAACCATCTTAAGAGCAGTCCCCTGAGTCAAGTGACAAATAGCGGTACGTCGCGACGTATAGAAATTGAACAAAATTTGAAAAATGTATGCGATACGTTTAGTGATGCTCAGCTGAGCATCACCAAGTGTCAAAATAGCGATTAGTGCGCATACATTTTTAGAATTTTGTTCAATTTCTATACGTATTTGTCACTTGGCTCAGGCAGCTGTGTTCGTAATGTGCTTCTGGTCATGGGAAAATTAAAGGCTGATTCCTCTCAACGCGCGATGGGACATATAGCGTCGGGTCGGGTGTAATAAATAATACGTATCCAGCCTTATAAATGGTTTAAATAGATGCCACATCGACCCTTCAACGACTACGAAGCATGTCAATCCACGCGTGAACTATTTACATATCGACAAGATGTCGTAACAAAACAACAATATATTATTATTTTATGTATATGTTTAAAATTGTTGCACATAAATTCTATGTACAAATTAAACTGGTTCAGTTTATATTGACTGAACAATTAGGTGTAGTGTCCGGCCGAGGCTACAACTTTTGCCGAAGCCTTTACCTGCTGCATCGAGAGTTTTGGATGAAATTATTAATTTTCATTTGCTTCCTTGGTTACTTTAGTAACTTTTTTAAAACTCATATCGGTCCGAATCTATATAAACCGATCATCTGAGACTACGAAAACCTTTGGATTCAATATAAATTTCTGCGAGAACCGAATTTGGTTCATATTTCAATAAGCTATCCTTCTGTATCCCATAAATGCGTCAGACCCGGCCGGACACTAATTACATCAACAGGACATCATCTTTGCATGGCACTTCGCTACAGTTTTGGGATGCCGGGTAATGGGAAACGTGTCAATTCCTATACGTACGCTCTGGTAAGTTAATATGAATGATTGTATATTGCACCACGAAAGTTATAACCGGAAATTATACGTAAAGCTAGGCTTCCTTAAGGTGGACGGGTCAGGCGTGATTACAATGCATTTATCTGCCAAACGTAGTAATAAGGTACTCTTAAGACAGTTTGTCCACTGCATCCGTCACCGAGATCGAGAGTATTTGAGGCTGAGATATTTTAAGTGATGATGACACGATGGACTCACGGCCCACACGACCTAATACGCGTCTTCTTGTTGACAGTGAGGGCTGCGGTGGACAAACAACCTTATGGATATAATTTCAGCCTACCCTCAATTTTTTCGTAAAATTTATTTCTTGAAGAGGTCCCATATTACATTTACGACTCTTAGCAATATTTCTACCTCCTTGGGCGTTCATTGTACTGAATGCCAAGGAGGTAGGTAGGTATACTTAATGCTAATTGCGGCCCAACTATTAAATGGACGCCTAACTAAAGAGGACGCCTACTTATTACCAAAAATTTCAGAGTTATTTTCCGTGGCACTTATACCAAGATCTAAAGCGGTAACTTCATTCTGTAGACGTAGACAGCCTTAACACACCATTTACAATTGGTGGTGGTGGTGGTTGCAATTTAGCAATTAAATTTTCATTCTGAATGGCCTGCTGGTTCTGCTCAAACTGCCATGCAGAGTTACAAGCTTCGACCATTCAACTCATAAAGGATGCTTCCTCTACCTCCAGACTTGTGCATTATAGACATACCTGCTATTGATTAAAATGTGTAACCAAAGAACAATAACATTTATTTATACCTATTTAAGACTAAATAATTTTCAAAATTTTAAAAATATTTAATTTGATGATCACTGGTCATCTCCTGAACGTAATATTATAAAAAAATTCAGACAAAAACGTCTCAGAGATTTAGAAATTACGGAGAATACCCAAGTCAGAAAAATAATAGTATTTATAACTTTTCACATCGTAGCATGTGGCATGTAAAAAGAGTATAATCTTATATTAATAAGAAGTCATCTCGTATGGGTTGAATGGTCGTAGATTACAAAAACATTAATCTTATGTACATATTGTCGTTCGAAGATAAGAGTAAGAACTATCGCCTAGGGTTTGGTTGTATGTCTGTTTGCGGTGCGCGGCGGTGGGTTTACCTCCGGGTGCTCTTGGAGGAGGGTCGCGAGTGGGACTGCGTGCGGGGGGTCGCGACCCCCCCCCTCTCCTAACTGGAGCACGACGCGGCCGACACCGGCGACAGCGGCGAGTCGCGCGGGCAGCCCGACAGCGTCACCACCACCTGGCGACGTGACGCGGCACTCGTTAGTACAATACAGAATAATCATCAACAGTACCTACTACAAATGCAATCATCAACACAACTACCAACGCTGTCTCTAAGCTGCAGGGATGTGCGTGTAGAGATGTCTCTCTACTTTCGTTGCTCTCTTTCTAATCCATATAGCTAGACAGAGAAAAGTGATCAACAAAAGTAAAGAGACTACAACTCTACATGCATAATGCATATCATATGCTGCATACACTGATTTAACTTAGAAACTATTGGTGGTAGGATTTCTTGCGACGTCCATCCGGGTAGGTACCACTGCAGTGTCTGTTTATTCTGCGGTAGTACAGTGATGTTTGGAGCGAATTGTACACAAATGTGATTACTGGGCAAAATGAGACCAAACAACTAATGTCTCAGGATGATAAGCGCAGTACAGTGTGTCATATGATAATGCAAACCAAAAGTTACAACTGCATCTGATAGGGGCATGGATATCTCATAATTTGTGCAATTTAATACATCGTTTTTATAGGAATATATATTTTTTTAGCACATTTCAGATATCATGCACATTATCTATACTTCTATACTTATAATAAAACTGTAAAGGGTCGAATTCTGTACATTGAAGATATTTTGAAAATTTTTGTTGGAGGACACTATTTAGTCGATACTGAAGCCAAAACTGTAATTTGTTTAATTTTTGTCTGTCTGTCTGTCTGTCTGTCTGTCTGTCTGTCTGTCTGTCTGTTTCACGACCGGGCATCACGGCTAATCCGCTGGATGGATTTAAATGAAACTTGACATGATTATAGTTCATATCCCGAGGTAGGACATAGGATACTTTTTGTCCCGAAATCCATCATGGTTTCCCTGGAAGACGGCATCAAAGTCCAAAATTTTTATTGGTTATAATTCATTAACGCGTTGTCCGATTCCATTCATTCTTTTTTTGTTAGAAAGGAGGTTCTTTAAAGATTATTCCATACAAATCTTACCATCATCACTTTTGTAGTTCAGAAATTACAGACATCAGAACCTTTAAGTTCAAGTAGGTAGGTGACTTGAAACTCGGAATGCACAAATAACCTAGGGCTAGGACGTAGGGCTCAAGTAAGACTGGAGTACCCTTACAGCCGTAAATAAATACGCTTAGCAGAAGATTTTGTATGGTTTAAGATTTTTCACTTTTAGGGTGAACAAAAATCATGAAACTCGCTACGTTATACCGTATAGCGCCATCTCTACAATTTATGTGGAACTTGAATGTAAAACTCGGAGATAGGTACTACCGAATTTTTTTAAATAATAATTAACTGTCATGTTATTTACTGTTTCCTGACTTTATATTAAGATGGCACTGTTAAGACCTGTGTGCTGATTCTGTATCGTTCACTTAGTTAGTAACCCAAACTGGGTTATTAACTAAGAAAACGGAGGCAAAAATCCTACTTTTGTATTCTTTTTGTACAAGATAGCAACTAGCATGGTATACTGATATGATACCATACCGACCTAGGTTGGTAATTTGTGCAAAAATAGGATATTTGCCTTCGTTTTCTTAGTTAATAACCCAGTTAGGGTTACTAACTAACTAAGTGAACGATACAGAATAAGGCCCATGAACAGATTAAAGTTTTCACTACTGTTGACATTCCCGGAGTGCCGCGTCTTTTATCATCAATACATATAATAAATCTGTTGTTTGTCTGTTTGTCTGTCTGTTTGTACGGGCTAATCTTTGGAACGGCTGGACCGATTCCAATGAAATTTTGTGTGGTGGTAGCCTATGTCCCTGGTCAACATATAGGATACTTTTCATCCCGGTAAAATAAAGAGTTCCCGTGGGATAGTTAAAAAACTGCAATTAATTTAACAGCTTTGTAAACAACAACTAATGAACTTAATTTAGTAAAATTGGTTATGCTGATACCTTATGTTGCCTTTTTAACAAAATATATATATAGTAAAACTTATTAATCCAATCGAGTTCCCGCGGGAAAGAAAACATTACAAAAACAGTTAGCAGGCGTCTTTCAAGTAACGGATTTTAATGAAATTTTATGATCCTACTTTATATATATGCCCGGTCAACATTTAAGATACTTTTCATCCTGAAAAATTTGAGAGCACCCGTGGGATGTTTTAAAAAACCTATAGCTACTTATCTCCGTAGCACAATCAAAACGGGGTCGAAATATCGACAGTTTAAATCGTCCTTTTGATCGTGCAACTTGGTATAACTATGCAAGATAACCCGTACGTAGCAGGAACGGGTTGCTACGTACACAGTAGCGCATCAGAATGCTTAATTACAATATCTGGGCGTTGGTATCATCTCAGAATAAGATAAGTTTGGTTAGTATAGATATTACAATCCACGATGACACGCCCCACTCTATCTTACTCCATGCGAATTGAGTAACATAAGCGATTTCGACAGAGTGTATAAGTAGAGGAAGACCAAAGAAGATATAGGTAAATTGTGTAAAAGAAGATAGCACGTTGACAGGAGAAATTGGAAGAAGACTCCTTTACGGGTCCATCGAACCCAAGGACCACTCATTTTGTACGGGAAATCTTGGGCAAAATTAAGAAATTCCACGGGAAACATTTTTGTAAAAAAAACGAACTGCACGCGGGCGGAGCCGCGGGCAACAGCTAGTTTCTAATAGATATAATGTGCAAGATGTTCTTACAAAATTATTTTTCATGATTAAATCATTTTAGGTCCATATCTTGAACTCGTACCAATAGACTGGTTGCACAGAATTTGTTGTTGCCTAATATTGGCCGAGGCTTCAGGGAGAGTGACAGACAAGGCCCTTCAAGTTTGACCCAGTTTATAATAGCACATTACAAATAAATATTTTTAGATATTCCTAAATTATGTCTGTGTATGAGATGCTTGGAATGAGATAAATAAGCTAAATACTCACAGAATGGATTAAGGATTTATTATTTAGCTGCTATAACATAATTATCTGGTGCATGAATAATTACTACATCAATGCATTAATTAATTTATTCAACTTTTAAATACCATTTACTATTGAAGAGAAAACTTAAACTGTGCACATTCTATTTGAAAGAACAAGGCACAGTAAAAGCTCTTGGGTCAGACCTCTGTGTTACAAGGTTTGTAAGGTGGTTTGAATCCCAGGCATGAATCTCTCAATTCTGTGTTATGTATGTTAGTGATAACTAAATATCACTTACTAATTGAAGAAGGATAATACTGTGAGGTAACCTACATGCAGGAGTTCATCAGTAAAAAACAATGTTGGTGAAGATTTGTGAAGCTGGCCCACCGCACTTGGCCATCATTGCCGGTTTAGTTATGGGCAGACGCCCACTCGTTTTAAGAAGATACCTGGGGTCATACCACCATTTCTGCAAGTGTCAAAGCAGTAATGTTGCAATATTGTTTTGACATTATCATACTGTTTGTATAAAAATATTAAAACAGTACTGCAGTATTATTGCTTAAAAAGATGGTGGTACAGCCCCTGTACTGAGCATTGGGACATAGTAGCACACATTACATTACCTTTCGGCTCCCAGCATGGTTCCGATGTTCACACAGCCAAACTCCTTGCCAAGTGCCCAGGTTCAATTTGCCATCTGTGATTGGGATCGTCAGGGAAGACCCGAGGAAGCAAGCTTTCACATGTGCTGGCTGATAAACAAAATATTGTAGTCAATAAAGATCCTACGAGTTCTTGAACAGTTATATGCAGATTTAAGATACAAAGACGTGAAATAAAGTCTACAGGCCTAACTTACAGGCATTTTACAGACCTCAATTTTTGAATAGTAATATACTGGTGATAGCTTAAAACTAATGCCCACAAAAAAGAGTATTTTCAGAATTTACTTTCAAAGGCTTGTGTCGCTAATGTTGTCCTTTATATAATAAAATAAAAGTTTAGATATTCTTTACATTACAAGTACTGAACTGATTTGACCGAAATTTGGAAAGGAGATAGCTATTAATTATTTATTATTAGGAGCTAGTGTGGATTAATAATTTTATCCTGAAAGAATCTAAACACACACAGGTAAAGCAGTGGGCAAAACCTGGTATGAAATAAATTTGCATCTTCAATCTACCTAAAATACAAATGATAAATTCAAACATGACCAAGCTGCATTAATTAGAAGACATAAGAGTGAAACTCTGCAGTATTGCTAATTGCATTGATGACATAAGGTTAAGTCAACACTCAACCTGTTATCAGCCTGTATATCATTTCAAGGTCAAAACACAATACAAGTAAGACAGACGGTGGGTAAATAAAGTTAATAACAAGTGAATAATATGATACATGCATATCATACTCTTTACACAGTTATAAAAAGTGGAATACTTGATTTAAGAAACCCCCTCACCCTTGTGAAAATGATCATGTGGGCATATGAGGCATATCACAAGCTTCAAGTCAGGCACTTATAAGCAATTACCCCTGTTTTTCAGGAGACAAAAAAAAATTAACTTTTTATTTACTGGATCCCTTTAACTGAAATTGTTTGCATGTGTCTATAGACATGTGTGTCTTATGAGACGTGCAAATTTTAATAGTTAGGGTATTGCTTATATGCCTTTCTGACTTGAAGCAAAATATCCAATATTTTATAAATGCAATGTTAGTACTTGCAATGTTTACTGCAGTATAGTACTTTTTTTTTAAATCTCGCTATGTTATAATATTCATTTCTCCAGCGAATCTTCCTTGGAGACCTTTTTAGTATGGTTTGTACTAAGCCCTGATTTGTCAGCACTTTTATTTTAATAAAATATAGACAATGTGCCATCTGTATTTTGACCCAAGCGGTAATATTTGATTTTTTCCAAAAAAACACAGTTTTTCCTAAATTTTCCCAGAAAGCTTTTACTATCCCAGGATAACACATCCATAATGTATATCCAGCACCAAATTTTATCGAGATCTGTAGAACCAATAAATCACCAATACGAAACCGACACCTTTGCATAATCCATAATACAGATTTAGCTATGACAGTTCAGAACTATGTATACTTTTTAAATCAAATTAATGATTATAAATAGTGGACACATTTCAATGACATTAACCACAACTGTAGCAAGTCAAACAAAACAAGTACTTAAACAGTGTCAAAATTAACAAACACAAACAAATGAGACTTAACAACATCTAAGGTTGTGTAACTCACCATATCGTCGGGGCCTTCGCACGAGTGGCGGTACGGCAAGCCTTCGGGCACTATTTTGTTGAGCATCATTTCCATGTCATCTCTGACATCGGGGTCCCAGCTCTCGTTGAGCGCGAGGCTCGCCGATGTGTGCATTACTGGAAGATTTTATAGCTTGTTAGAAGAATCAGCTGTCTCCGAAGCGGAGAACCTTTCGTTTATACAATTAACATGCAACGTTTTGTAACTTCTATCGGGAAACGGATATGAAGCCGAGATTTAAGGCATGGCATATAAGGTAAACTAATAATGGTTAATCTTTAGTAGACGGTTAATGTTTCAGCGAGAACGCGGCGGCAAGCGGCATCAGGGTCCCGAGTCCCGGTACTCACTTTGGATGTGGCACAGACCGACCGCGAACTGTGACAGCTCTGGCACCTGCTTGAGGATCTCCTCGGTGACGAGGTGCACGCCCCGGTGCTGCGGCCTCAAGTTGAGTTTCCGTTGAAACCACGCGGATCCAATCTGAATCCCTCGATTCGAGGCCATGTTTAATTTTTAAAAACGCTACAGAATTATCGCAAGAACACAAACGATCTTACACAACATCACTTTAAACAATCTGTATATTAGAATTTATCCACAATTATCATAAAAGATACATCTTCGATCTTTAAATTGTAATAAATATAACGGAGGTTATAGGACAGATTCGACACCCTATTTTCTGCGGGAAAGTGAAACAGCGTTTTGAACGAAAGAGAAAAACGATCGGCCATACTATGTTGTCATTTGCAAAAAAATGGATTCATTCATTCACGGCGCACCTTCATTGACCTAAAAACAAAATTACTATAAAATAGTAAATAGGTACCTACTTTTTTATAATTTTACAAGTTATTTGTAATGTTGACTTTTTTATTTAAATACAGCGATCAACAGCGATAGACAGCTGATTTGTAAATTATTCTATGTAAAATAGGCCAATAAGACTGTTGTAACGTGTAACCTAAATTATTTGTAATACTTGTAATTAAAGTACCTTTAAAATAAGCAAAAGCATATAGAATGCTGACACCATAATTAAAAATTATTACAAAGAACTAGGAATTTTAGAAGATGTAAAATCTCAATGAATAAACTGGGCTAAATTATAATGGGTTCATTCGACTGTCAGACTTCTGTTTTTGTATGGCAACAATAGATACAAATATCAAGATACGCCCATCCGAACATTTTACGTAAATCTTCTTCATACAAGAAAATGTTGCGACATCTGTGGAAACTCCAGCGAAAATTTTTTTTTTTATCTATGTCTGTGGTCACCTTGCCTGCAATGCTGCACAGGTTGTAGAGGTAACCTTGTTCGGGAATCGGACGTACTTCCTGTTTTAATCGTATAAATTAATGGTAAAAAAGTTAGTGGCATACCGATATAATTTAAATGTATTTTTACTTACAATCCAGAATTCATCAGTGATCGCTAAACATTTACTTTAATAAAATATGAGTAAATAAAAAACTTTTATGTTAAAAATACATTTTATTTTTAGTACAGATGAGTTTATATGAGGTCAGTACCTGTATATAGGTATTATGAAATTGCGGTACAGCTGATTCTTATAGCTTTCGCAGTCCAGCTTTTGAGATAACAAAATCCTCGTCACTAAAATGAGCAGAGCATACTCTTGTGTTTTTAGTGGGCTTAAAATAAGGCTGATTTTCTTGTGTCCTGATAATGCGACTCCAAATCTCTTCACGTATGGGATCTCTTGGAAATCTGTAATAATACTTTCTGAATGATTTTACTTTTGACCACGAACAAGTACTACACATATTGAATTCAGCTTGTTAGTAATTATGAAAAATAATACTTTATGAAATTTGACCAACTTCCACTGGCAGGATTCTTTTTTCAAATACAATGAAATGTTGCTTGCACATATAAAACTTAGTCGATTCACAGTAAAAAAATGCTATGGATTTTTGTGCAGAACTCAAGCTTGAATAAAAAAAAACTATAAAATATTTTTAAATTTAAAATCGGTTCCATGTATCCTAATAGAGTTTGCCTGTATCTTTAAGTTATAAAAGCACCTAAAATACCAAGATGTTCTTGGACGGAAAATGTTGGGTATTTCTGTCATTAAAATTAATAGCGCTTGTTCCACGACTTATTAACTTTATATTTTGTCTAATATTAAATCTTACTTCTCTTCGACTAATATTGTTTTGAAGAAAAACGTGGAACATTGAGAAAGCCTCACAACGAGCAACAGCTGATTGTTAATAAATACAGAAATAAAAAGCACGTCTATAAAAAATAATCATGCAGATATATTTAGTATACTAAATAAAATTAATACTTAAAAAAATAAGTTCCTGAGACAAAAATAAAACAAATAAAAATGACGTCTTTACAAAGTCACTTTGGAAATGGCAGTTCGGTACTATAATTATTGAATATCAAAATAACTTTCTTTAAAATAAATATTTATATTATTTATATGCAAGAACAATACAATATGTGTGATCTTATAATATTTATGTGTTTATTATTGTGGCTATTGCATTGCCATTTACAATTGGTATGTACATAATAATTTAATTCCAACAAACTCATGTAATATTACTAGATGTTACTTACCGATGATACGTTATCCTATGCTCCTTTTTAAATTTAAAACTGCAATTTTTGTAGCCTTTTACAATGCAATTAGGCATTTTGATGATTTTAGTTAAATTTCCCACTAAGTTATATTCCATTTTCCCGCTACTAAGAATCTAATAATATGGCGGAAACCGTCTCTATGGAAACGTACTGTTAGCGTCATTATCTGTGGCGGGGACCGCGGTCTACTGACTACTGACGCCAGGGGAGGTGAAAATAGTCATTCTTGCTCCCATAAACTGGCGACATTTTTTCGTGCGGTCCGCCAGGTCTATAGTATAGGTGTCTTTGATGGCAACACAGAACAATCAACACCGCTAATCGTGGGAGTTGCGCGCAATGCGAGGGAAATTTAAATTTTTGGCACATTATCTGCAATCACAATGTAGCAAATTTTCCGATTAATAACGAATAAAATTATGTAACTTTAAATAGATGTTTTATTTACTCTCAAACATTAGCTATAATGGTATAACAACTAACTTTTGATAGTAGGTACCTACCTAATAATATTCTGGAGGTGACGACCTGCGAGGGTTGATGCTATTAGTAGGTGTGGCCATTAACCACTCCTATAAATTGGGACAATTAGTTTTTATTCCAACAGAACAGTTTTGCGGACACGTATTGTCTGTTTTGTCCTATTTTACTCACTAATTGCGTGTTATAAAAGGTACCAATAAAGTACGTGCAGTATATAGTATTGTAATAATGGATCCCTGGATGGACGCAATAAAAAATTCAGAGCCCGAATGGCTTGAGAGGACGATAATCGGGGAAGTACGAGTTTGGCAAATCATATTCCTGTGCTTAATCGGGGTCACTTCTCTAAGTAAGTACTACCTAATGGCTAATTACATTACATATTCAGGTAAGTTATAAGTACATAAAGTAGCATTAACCCTAATCAGTTGGCACTTACCTAGACTAGAGGTACTATTATTTTCATGGTGTTCTGTGGCAGTAGGTAGGGAATGCTATCTGCACTCCTTCATCTGAGCATAATTTAAATACAAAGTTTTCTATTTAAAGGACTAAGTTTTTCAGCGATCCCGTCCGCGTACATTTCGGCTTTCCACAAATACTGTATGTCGGTGATATTCCCGGGATGAAAAGTGTTCCTGATGTTCCCGTTCCAACTCTCTTTCCTACACTAACTTATAAGTTCTAACAATAACCACGGTCTTACTACAAGAACAACTAATTCTAGAGATACAGGCTACAGCAGGCGAATGGACGGGCGGACGGACGGGCGGCGAAGTCTTAGTAGGTAATAGGGTCCCGTTTTTTACCCTTTGGGTATGGAACCCTAAAACATGCACGTCTGCTGTATATACGAGTAGTTAGGTATACATATATGGACTAAAGAAAAAATTATTTCATGTAAGTAAATATACCTACGAGTAGGTACTTAGGTATAATAGGATATCCTATCGTCCTCTACTAACGAATTTTTAAGCATGTCGACCAAACATCTATTACCTAACCTCGCCTACTCTGTTGACTCATTAAGAATTAAAGCTCGTTCCTTAACTAGGCCAAATCGTGTGCTTTTATAAAGCTCAAGTTTGGCTGAACAAAACATAATACTTATTTAATACTACAGTTATTCGTATTTATGTGGAAGTTTAGAACCTACCTCAGTATATGAGCATATTTTTCACGTACTCAAAACTCTACCACCACTTTTCAAAAGCACTAGTTTGCACTAAGAAATTAAAAGAAGAAAGAAGAAGAAGTTCGAGTAGTGGGTATAAATAGGTACTTACCTATAATCTAAAATATACCTAGGTTATGAGCGTATGTCATGGTAAGCGAAGGCGCCACAGTCTATATACAAAGCAGATTGAAATAAAAACATAATTTGGACAATTCAACGCAGAAACATTAGGTATACCTAAGTAATTTATAATGACGCATGAGTAGGTACAGAAATTAGTAACTCTTACCGGAAATCAAAAGTTTATTAAAAAAATACAGTACTTCCGATTCGAGGCGATAATGCCAATTATAAGTCTGTATTGCAGTCGTGATGGTGTGCTGCTGCTTCCGTTTCCGCATCCCGCGCACCAAGCAGCAGATCGAGGCGGACTACAAGCGGCGCAAGATCACCACCAAGTTCCGCCAGCAGCTCGAGACCATCCAGGACGCGCAGATGGACACCATCTCACTCAAAGATGGTAAGTGACATCGTGGACCATGGTACACATACACCAAGCAGCAGATCCAGGCGGACTACAAGCGGCGCAAGATCACCACCAAGTTCCGCCAGCAGCTCGAGACCATCCGCAGGACGCGTAGAATGAACACCATCTCACTCGAGGACGGTAAGTGACATCGTGCACCATGGTGTATACATACACCAAGCAGCAGATCCAAGCGGACTACAAGCGGCGCAAGATCACCACCAAGTTTCCGCCAGCAGCTCGAGACCATCCAGGACGCGCAGATGGACACCATCTCACTCAAAGACGGTAAGTGCCATCGTGCACCATGGTACACATACACCAAGCAGCAGATCGAGGCAGACTACAAGCGGCGCAAGATCACCACCAAGTTCCGCCAGCAGCTCAGGACCATCCAGGACGCGCAGATGGACACCATCTCACTCAAAGACGGTAAGTGACATCGTGCACCATGGTACACTGTATACACCAAGCAGCAGATCGAGGCGGACTACAAGCGGCGCAAGATCACCACCAAGTTCCGCCAGCAGCTCGGGACCATCCAGGACGCGCAGATGGACACCATCTCACTCAAAGACGGTAAGTGACATCGTGGACCATGGTACATACGCACCAAGCAGCAAGATCACCACCAAGTTCCGCCAGCAGCTCGAGACCATCCAGGACGCGCAGATGGACACCATCTCACTCAAAGACGGTACCTAAGTGACATCGTGGACCATGGTGCATACGCACCAAGCAGCAAGATCACCACCAAGTTTCGCCAGCAGCTCGAGATCATCTAGGACGCGCAGATGGACACCATCTCACTCAAAGACGGTAAGTGACATCGTGGACCATGGTACATACGCACCAAGCAGCAAGATCACCACCAAGTTTCGCCAGCAGCTCGAGATCATCTAGGACGCGCAGATGGACACCATCTCACTCAAAGACGGTAAGTGACATCGTGGACCATGGTACATACGCACCAAGCAGCAAGATCACCACCAAGTTTCGCCAGCAGCTCGAGATCATCTAGGACGCGCAGATGGACACCATCACACTCAAAGACGGTAAGTGACATCGTGGACCATGGTACATACGCACCAAGCAGCAAGATCACCACCAAGTTCCGCCAGCAGCTCGAGACCATCCAGGACGCGCAGATGGACACCATCTCACTCAAAGACGGTAAGTAACATCGTAGACCATGGTTATGCCCTCCATGTCGATCCGACAACGGCGACAACTTTGATTTTAACTAGAACTGATATAACTAGATGCCAGAACAACTAGTTGTAGCATCCGTGGCCTGGCAAAACCAAATTAGGTTTTAACATCACATTCACTCATTCACTTCATTCACTGCTATTGGGTAATAGGTGTAGGTGCAGTTGGAGGATTTTGGCCTAGCTTTCAGGTCCTATATTGCATGCATGAGATAAGATTTCTCTTCAGGACATCTTTATAGCTAAAAGTACTTGCCCACCAGACTTTCTCTCGCCAGTACTAAGATCTGAGTTAAAACAGCTTTTGGTGCTTAATTTGACGTCATCCATGCGGAACAAATGCCCACCCACACCCCTAAGCTGACCCTCCATTATGAGCGTTTATATGCTCACACATGTTCGATCTTCTCAGAACCTCAGTGTTTGAAACTTTGTTAACCTGCCACTTAACACGCAAGATGACCATGGTATAGAGTTGGCTCCGTCTGGCTCTATTGCGCTCGGATTTTAGCGGGAAGTCGACACGTGTTCACGGGAAAGGTTCTTCATAACAGATTCTACACACAACAAGTGACGATGCCGCTGATGATGCTATCCACAATGCTATCGTGCTAACTTGGAAGGGTTATCAGGTAAGGAACCACTTACCTAGGTAAGTAAGTTGCTGCATCGCATGAAATCGTTTGGCGGTGCGTGATGCGTCTTTGCCGGTAGTGTTGTGTGGTAACCAACCGCGGCCGAAGCCTGTCACCAGTTTCAGACCTTACACCATCAACGCTACCACCACCAGACCACATTTATTTAACAGAAAAAATTAAGTAAACTCTGTAACTAAACTAGCCTTTTTTGAACATTCATACAAAGTTAGTTTTACTGTTCGTTATCATAAGTGAGGTATGGAACATCGAACTTTGGCAGTTTATTTTTCAAGGAGGGAAGGCAAAGAGTACCTGAAGGTATAAAAAGTATTTTATATTTGTACCTGTAGGTATAGGAGGAGGAAGGTGAGCCGGTGTCGACCGTCGGCCCTTTGTTAGATGCGCTAGATGTCTTTTGACACGGCCGGCACCGGGCGGGCGCCTCTCACGACGAATTAGCTCAATGTCAAGTGCGAGCCATCGAGACGGGCTTTGTTATACGAAAAAGCCACGATCAACACTTTTTTTTTATTTTGTTCATCGACTTAACCAAGTGCTGGAGAAGAAAGAGATTATTGAGTACTTCACTTTATACGATACGTAATGATATTAGACTTTTGAGGTACAAACCTAATCATAGAAGTAACATTTTAACCTATACTTAGACATTTTCGTGTTCTAGTAAGTATTTGTAACAAAAGTACTCCGAAACGGCTTGACCAATTTTTATGCCATTTTTCGTATATTCGATATATTATCGCTTTACATTCGTTTATATGAGAATTCATTATGTGGCAAAACAATGTCTGCTGGGTCAGCTAGCTAATTTTTAAGGTTTATCTAAAACTCATTGTAAATGCCTAAGGTACCACGTACGTAGTAGGGCGATTTTACAGTAAGTACGAGTAGATTTATGTACCTAGATACCTAGGTACAAATTTATCCCTATTGCGAGTTATTTTACCATGAAAAAATATTCAGTGCTTGAAACATAGTGTCCTATCTACTTAATTTTTATGCGTATTGTTGATTGTTTTCAAGTTTGTTTAATGAGACGTTATCTAGACAAGTTACTTATCTACAGACGCAGCTCATTTCCAGCTTATTTTTAAACGAGCGGGTCGTTTTTCAGCGCTGGAGCTACTGCACGAGAAGAGCCAGTCAATGGAGGCGGAGAATCAGCAAGGATCACAGCCTAGCTCCATCATGTCACCGCAACAAAGTAAGATCCTAGTCGTAGAGTGGCCTAAAGAGGTTTCATACATTACAAAAATTTGCTCTGCCCTGCTCTGCGTCATCTACGATTCAGCAAACGCCTATAGTGTCGCCTTTTCTCAGTGTAGGTACGTTTTTTGCCGAATTCAAGGTATCAGCGAATTTTGCACGCGTTTTCATGCAACCTTTGTTTACTGCGATTTTTGTGAAGGCTCCGCACAAGGCTCGCTTGTGAGACTGTGGAGCCGGCAATTAGGGCATTTTTGACTCCAATATAAATTGTAAATAATCAGGATTGACAGCATAGGTACATGCTCTATTCATCTGTCTCATCCCTTATGCATACTGCATAGGTACGATATGGAGCATCCGCCAATTTACGCTAAAATTACTTAATTAATTAATCTTACAATCAAGGTCGGAACGGGAGGTTTCGGGTACGATTACTTTGGAACTTCATAATTTCTAAATTGGCTTAGGTTTGTTAGGTGTGACGCTGTGTAGAATTCGAGGTTGCTTATACACCTTCTAGATTCAGTTCGAAAACATCTTCGGCTGCATTGTCACTTATGCCATCAGTGAGATCGCAGTTCAGTATCAATTTGTAAATAGTTGTGTTTAAAAAATCAAGCATTATCGAAACCATCCAGAATCCAGATTTACAGCCGCCGTTGCAATATGATATATTATTTGAGATCGTTGCATAAACCGATCGATCACTCATTGATCACCGATCTTCGAATCTTATCCACCCGCTATATTGATCACGATATATTATTTGCCATGATATATTATTTGAGATCGTTGCATAAACCGATCGATCACTCATTGATCACCGATCTTCGAATCTTATCCACCCGCTATATTGATCACGATATATTATTTGCCATGATATATTATTTGAGATCGTTGCATAAACCGATCGATCACTCATTGATCACCGATCTTCGAATCTTATCCACCCGCTATATTGATCACGATATATTATTTGCCATGATATATTATTTGCGATCGTTGCATAAACCGATCGATCACTCATTCGATCACCGATCTTCGAATATTATCCACCCGCTAAATTGATCACGTGGCTTCCGCGCAGACATCTGTCATTCTCACACTTATCTGTGACGACCAAAGACAAAGTAAATATAAGGACAGGAAATTGTCAGTCTTATTGGGTGGGTATATCCGCCATCTTCTGTAGAATTGAAATAGCCAATCACAGCCATCGGCCAATCACAGATAGGCACCAGACAGCTGATCAGAAGGGCTGCTCTAACTATCTATCGATATGGAAATATTATCGATGTAGTAAGTAGTTCGTGGTTAGTCATTAAAGATTTGAGAGAGCAAAAATGAATGAACATAAACTACCGTTAAAAACCTACTGATAAAAATTAAGGAGCACACCACGGGTGTGCCCGCGAAATTCAAATTTTTCGTGGTTTTTCGCGATTTTTAAGCTAATAAGACATAATAGGCTTATGACCGTCAAATTGCGATAATCTCAATATCTTCTTCAAGCGTTTATACAAAAATCTCTGCTCGAAAGTGTTGAGTTAAAGAAATTAGTCCGAGATTTGCGAGCTACTCACATAAAACTCGATACTCGGACTAATTTCCTAGGATACACATTTTTATGCAATGATTTTGATATAATCATGTAAAGATGATACTGCCATTCTCGCAAATTGATTGCCATAAGCCTATCATGTCTAATTAGCGTACAAATTGCAAAAAACCACGAAAATTTTGAATTTCGCGGGCAGACCCGTTGATTTCACGTTAATGGCTAACGGTTTTGAAATCGGTCGCCTTGATGCGAAGTAACGATTTTCTTAAGAACATACAGTATTACGAGTCGTATATATTTTTCTCCGGAGATGCAAAATTATTTTTTTGTGGAATAAATACCTACCTACGTTAAAAATAAAAAAATCTTGCTATCCACATGTCACCAACTGACAATTATTATTATCTGACGTAACCATGACACACATACACATCACAGATTAAATATACTGTATCTGACGTATAATTCAAATAACATACTATCTAAAATAATATTGTAGTAAAAAACAAATTAGTTACTTACAGTAGTGTCAGATAATTTACATGTAATAGTAGTATTATGATTAATACACTACGTGATGTATTAGGCTCTTCGTTAGTTATCGAGAAATATTCTTTTTTTTAATCTTGAGGTTACAACTCCTCTTTAATCCTCAGTTTCTCTCACCCATTTCAAAGCTCGGTCAACGAAGTTTTGCGGGACTCCTATTTCTGGGTGGTCATGATAATAACTACCAATAAAGATCCTATTCGTCACCTAATTTGTCGGGGTTCTCCAAGTCCCGAGCTCGCATCGGTCGCTCCCGGATCCTAATATTTGTAACAAACATCTAATCTGCAAATAGCGTAGATCTGTAGTAGCTGAGACTTCCAGTTCAAATGTTCAAAGTTCAATGTGGCAGCCATTTTTTAAATTTTGACCACAAATTACATGTCTTTGCTTGCTGCAATGGTTTTTGTAATTTAGTCATTTCGAGATATGAACAATTATTTTCTTAAAATACAGGCCCTCCAAACTGACTAACAGTTGTTACTTAAAAGTTGTCAGACATCGATTTTAAAGAAATTCATCATTCATGAAAAAACTTTAGAAATTTTCACTCCTTACAATTTGAATTTCGAAAATTCCCGTCTTTGTACAGAATATACAAATATTCTGTATATTCATGACCTAATAATATGAACCTGAGTTCTAAATTTAACATCTCTACGACTTTTAGTTTTACCGGAATCCGTGGAACAACGAAAATGCCTCACTCCTTTATTTATATTATTATATAAAATTTACGGAACCCTTCATGCATGAGTCCGACTCGTACTTGTTTGTCTTTGGCCTACTCTGTTTCTTTTTTATAACTTTAATCTATATTATTGTCTATTGCGTGTTAGTATTGTCTATGTATTTATGTCAGTTATTAGGTTTTGTGGGTTGTGGTCAGCAACTATTATAATATTTACCACAGCATATTATTATAATATTTACCTGATGTGCTGAAAATTTTATTTAATTCATACAAAATAAATTCACATTTCCGGGAAAAAATAAGTATGCGTGGGTCTTCTCGTTCTACTGAATCTCTTTTAATTCATCGTAACTTCAAACTAAGGCGACCGGATTTAAATCAACAGCCAATACTTTAACAAATCCCGCGAGACCAAACTATATCTATTCCTGAAGCCTTTTCCTCTATTATAAAAGTTTGCAATAGATAAGAATAGCAATAGAGAAGTTTGCTATAGAAAAGCTTAAGTTTCTGTAAAACCCCGAGACTTTTTCCTATCTACTCAGCTATCACAAGCATAGTATGAAATTTATCGATAACGGTATAATAGTAGTCACATCATTAGTACTTTGATATGAAGCAATGCGCATGTCAAAGTGCTACACTTTATGGCGGTTTTTGCCACCCCGACACATATAGTGATAAGTAAACTATGGCCTCTCTATATATATATGTTTAAATTCTCTAAGGTGACGACGTGTTTAGTGCCTAGATTTTGTAAGAAAGACGTATTCATCTTTATCGTTTACAAGTTCTGCCAGCTGAATAGTCGAATTACGAACAATTAATACGATTTCTTACGCAATGAGACCCCGATTTCCTGTGACGATCATTAATATGTCATATCGTTACGGCCCGCGCTACTCATCAGTGACCACTACTGCGATTTCTTCGATATAAAACATATATGTCATGAAACATGTCATGCAAGCAACAAACATGTCATGCAACTTGAAACACTTCGGCTTTATTGTTACTTTTTCCAGGTTCACTAGACGCGTCGTTCCAGCCCGAAGGAGGGCAAAAACCCGAACCCCAAGCGTCGGGGCTAAACTTCGTCAAGTTCGCGACCAAAGTGGCCAATTTATCAAAACTCGGCCAACCCAAGTCGCCCACTTCACCCACCACTTCAGATAATAAGATGGATTTTTAAGAACTTTTACTTACCTATACCTAGTTTGAGCGTAATTCAGTCTCGGAAAATCTCTCGCGTTCTACAAAGCAGTTTCATAGAGAGATATTCCGTATTCGTGCTATTGTTATGGTTACATACCAATAATGGTACCCTTATTTTGCTTTAAAATACTTTTGAAATAGGTAATTAAGGATCATATTTTACTCTACGTGATTTTTTGTAAACCACTATTCACATGACCAAATATACTACTCTATACCCCGGAAATATATAAGCGGCTTCCCGTAAATTATAATAATAAAGTAAGATGATCTCTAAGACTCTATTGTCTTCAAATATAGAAAAAAAATCGTGTCAAAGTGTTTGTCACAAAAATCTACATGTACTATTTTTGCTTAACATAACAAACTATTTTTTCACATCCCTTAGTCAGAAATAATTAATACGGCAAAACAACGTTTGCCTGGTCAACTAATAATCAATTTGAAATAATACCTATTACTTAATTCTAATTTAAAGACTTTATATCGTACTTAGTAAAGAATATTCCTATTGAAGAATATTTAAGAATTACTTAATTTATGTTTAGACGATAAGTTCTGTTTATTCTTAAAATTAAACAATGGTGCCAATTCTTTTGTGCAAAATTTGTAAATTAATAATATGCGTCTAAAATTAGTGTTATCTTTTTCCATGGAGAGCTTTCTGAAAAGGATAGAACTATTTTTTGACACATCTAATTATTTTAGTTTTAGAGACTTTGCACAACAGCCCCGAAATTGTCTAAAAAAAAACGTATTCATAGTCATCGTAATCGTCTACTAATTCTGCCCGCTGATTTGCGTCAGCCAATCGCGGGTCAATATTCACTAAGGTTTACGATAACGATGAATACGTTTTTCTTACGCAATCATACCTACTTAACTTTGGATTTGGCACCTGTCTCTATTGGCCTCATTTTAAATGTGTATGTATGATGATCCTAAATAAAAAACATACCTTGCAGTAAGATGTTTTCTTTAATCTAGAAAATAAAAAATACAGTATAAACGGATTTTAGATCACAAGAATAATTACATATTCACAATTATAACTTCAGTAATCTGTACGTTTACATAATCTCCTGTTTAACTCTCAACTGTTGACGATTAAAAAACAATTGAATCATTAGCGATAACTTTAAAGCAACGTTTAACTTACATTTTTATGATACATAAATAATACATCCTCGCAAATTAAAATTACATAAAATTCAAGTTAGCTACAATTTTATTTTATTTTTAAATACATAATAATTAATATATAAATAATTGTTTCTACACGCTCACATTACATTCTTTGCTCGATGAACTCGAACATAACATCGCCCCCGAAACTGTCATTTGAAATAGTTTTGTCACTTTTATATACTTGATTTAATTATTTACAAAAAATATCGATATTTTTTACGTTTTTTTTTCAGGCAACGTACAAAGGACATGTCCCAGTTTCGTATGTAGGAGCCAAGATGGCTTGATAATGAAACAGTACTAATACCTTCATATTTATTACGAAAGAGATAAAAATGTAGAACTTAAAACTGGTTCAATAATAATCAAAGAACAATGGTGTGGGCCCATACATCGCTTTCGCTCACGTTACGCTATTGCAACTATAAATGAAAAAATATTTTTTTGATTGGGCCTGCAAGCCTGAACTCAATGCTAAAAGATTTTTCTTACAAAAAAGTGGAGAAAAATTAATATTTATTTTCAAAATATTGTATCTGAGTATTATAACAACAACGACCTCCGCCATGAAGCATCCGAGAGCATAGACAATACACTAAATACTCTTTGATAAATACTTTTCACTTGTCCAAGAATTTGTCACTGTTGACAGTTGGTAGCCATGTAGCTGACGGACAGTGTTGCGAGATGCCGGAATTAAAAAACTCGACTGAAAGAAAATTCTAATTGAGTTAATAAATCAATATTGAATTACAAGGGTGTTTCGGAAACGCTAAACAACCAAGACAAAATAATCTATGCTCAAAATAATCGGTTGTAATAGATTTCAGTATTATTAAAAAGTGTAGTCTTCTGTCAAATAATCTCAAATCTTCAAGCAGTTTATTTAAGTGAGACTAGGTCACGCGGAATAATAATATTCAGATTTACTCCAATGCAGTGGAAAACCCTAAACGAATGTAATCTTTTTATGTAAATAATATATTCGAGTAAAATAAAATGCAAAAAAGGAACAATTGAAATCGATACAGTTATTGTCTTGTATTCTACATTCTGATCTAAGTATTAACGTAGTACCTGAAAGTAAGTTTTTCTTTAGTATCTGTTACATGTTGTTCTCGTACAAAAGTGGACCGATCGTCAAAAAGATGGAGTATAAAAGTGGAAAAGTTTGTCATCCGGCAACACTAGTTGTCAGGAGTGTGGAAACGGAACCTATCAGTAATCAATTGAATTTCTTTAAATATTTTATTTTTTGACCCGTCCTTTACAATAACTGGTGATACCTTGAAAAAATTCAGTTATTTACTAGAATCGTCTTGTAATAAATGTTACATCTAGACGCTAAACTTTGTTTGTGTACATTTCTGCCACTGTTCTTTTGGAGGACATTTTAATAAAACAATGTTACTTTTTGGTTGATGGCAACACTACATATCACTTACAGCTGTGAGTTGATATAGACAATATGTTACTGTTGATAATATTCAGAAGCAAATTAAAAAAAAAAATTTTAACCAAATTACTGGATTTTTTAAGAACTCATGCCAATGCATGTAAGAATCTTCTTGCTTAATTTCGCAAGCGCAATCTTGGACATTTCCATTAATATTATTGTAATACTTCCTTTAAGTAAGCTATTGTAAATTTTGATCTAAAACCAAGTTAGACGAGTGAAAGTGTTGAAAAGTATCGATATTTTCTGAGAATCCCCATTGTTCCGATTAACAGTACGGTTGCACTTAGCATATTTATCAGTTCCCGACTCGATTTCCATAACAGCCACAATCTCATCCCTGCACTCCCTTATCTTCTAATACCTCTGTCCTAAAGTTCAATTTACATTAACTTTTCTGCAATTTAGTGCTCAACACTAAAGCTATTCTATGAGGCAAATCTCGCCATTTTATTAATTTTTGTTGCGATGCGGTTTCGTATGTGCACTAACTAGCCTTTACACGATAATAATTACCTCAACAAATTTTAATTATTACAGAACGTTTTGTTTTTTATTTTACCAGCATTTTTTGCCACCGTTTTTAATTTTTGAGCAAATATACTACTGTTTTGGATTAACTCAAACAATCCAGTTATTGTTTAAGATAAGTATAAAAAACGCGAGCTTATTCAGTTTTCAAAATATTTTTCTTATAATGTACAATCCGTTTTATGCATGAATATGTATTGCTTTATAATTATTATCTACATTTTCGCCTCATTTAATATAGTTGTCACGATTTAGCACTAAAATTGCTATACTGATCGTACTGGTCGATAATTAATAAATAAATGCGAATTGGAATACTGTGACTGTGACTGAATTGCACATAAACAATCGATAATCGATATAATAAAAGCGCGTCAAGAAAGTTGAAATAGCGAAGCACTATGCGTGGTTGTAGGGTTGCCAGATCCCTACAGCGCGAAAACGGCCTTTGATTATTGTTATTTGGGTACAATAATTGACCTCCTCTCTATATTTAAAATTTCCGCGCCTTTTACATTCACTATATTATAGCAACCTAAACATTAATTGTACTTAAATTAGTTACGTGTTGACAAAGGTTTTTGTACATTTTAATAAAATTTTGGTACATTTTCTTTTTTATTACGTTCGAAAAAACCTCAAATATACAAATTTTCTTCAGATTATTTTAACTTCCGATCTGGCAACACTAGGTACCGTGCCCGAGGCGCATCAATCGCATGGACTCTGTAAGAACACGGTTACTACTTCAATTTACGTTCAACTTTCATGACGGAGATCTAAACTAGCGACACTATATCCAAACCGCAACGGTTTTCGGAACTGAAATAAAACCTTTTCTCTAAAGTAAGGCCATTTCAATTTATGTCGAGTCACCCTCGTCTATGGAAGAATGTGTAGAGAAATATTTATACACTTGCACTTATCATATTCATAATTGAATGGGGCCTACCTAAAAACGTAATACACTTTATGCGAGAAACGTTTTGAAAATACCATTTTTTGGAGTTTCAAAAGATAATTTTCATATTGAACCAGTATTTGATTTCATTTTAGTAACGCTTCAATTTGAAAATTGCCTTTTCAGAAACGCTACGGAAATACCTACAGTGTGAACGCAGTCTTAAAACAATCTATACTTATAATAAAACTGTAAAGGGTCGAATTCTGTACATTGAAGATATTTTGAATATTTTTGTTGGAGGACACTATTTAGTCGATACTGAAGCCAAAACTGTAATTTGTTTCATTTTTGTCTGTCTGTCTGTCTGTCTGTCTGTCTGTCTGTCTGTCTGTCTGTTTCACGACCGCGCATCACGGCTAATCCGCTGGATGGATTTAAATGAAACTTGACATGATTATAGTTCATATTCCGACGTAGGACATAGGATACTTTTTGTCCCGGAATTCATCATGGTTTCCCTGGAAGACGGCATCAAAGTCAAAATGTGTATTAAGTTATAATTCATTAACCCGTTGTCCGATTTCATTCATTCTTTTTTTGTTAGAAAGGAGGTTCTTTAAAGATTATTCCGAATAAATTTTATCATCATCACTTTTGTAGTTCAGAAATTATAGACATCAGAACCTTAATCGATGAGTTCAAGTAGGTGACTTGATACTCGGAATGGACAAGCACCTAGGGCTAGGACGTAAGGGCTCAAGTCAGACTGGAGTACCCTTACAGCCGTAAATAATGCTTAGCAGAAGATTTTTCACTTTAAGGGTGAACAAAAAACATGAATTTATCGCCACGTTATACCGTATCGCGCCATCTCTACAAATTATGTGGAACTTGAATGTAAAACTTGGAGATAGGTACTACCGAATTTTTGTTAATAATAATTAAATGTCATGTCATGTACTGTTCCTTGACTTTATATTAAGATGGCACTGTGTGGACATTCCTAGAGTGCCACGTCTATTTTTATCATCCGCAACATGGAAAGAGTAAAATAATGGTTCACAAATATTTTTAACTCTCAGGTCTTAACTGGTCCTAACCGATTGACCGTCATAGGTCTTTTAGAAATATATATTGCCCATTCTGATACTTGGGATTGTATTGAGATGAAGCAAAGATTTTTAACAGACTCTTATGTTGGGCTGGGGAATATTGTTAGTAGAGTATTTTATCCCAGTGGTACCTACCCGGCCGAACTCTGAAAGAAGATTTCTACCACCAGTACACCTTTTCACATGATTTAATAATTTTTGACATATTTCGTGGTTTCAGAATAAAAATTACAATGAAAAGGACGATTTTAACTGTCGATATTTCGATACATTGGTACAAGTCGTGGTCACGTAGTGACCACGACCTGTGCCATTGGGTCGAAATATCGACAGTTAAAATCGTCCTTTTGATCTTTCAACTACGTATTAATGAAACTTTATATTTTTTTATTAAAAAAAGGAGTTTTCAAAATCACCACAAGATAACGCGTGCGAAGTAAGAACAGGTTTCTGTACAACTTCACACCAGAATCCCGCGAAAATCAAGGAATTCTACGGTATAATGTAAAAAAATTGTAATTCACGCGGGCGGAGCCGCGGGCAACAGCTAGTAATAAATAAATTAAAAGTACTTACAGGGTTAAAACATTTCACATTTTATTATCCACTTGGAGCTAGCTTTATACATGGTGTTTCAGTGAATTTTCAAAACGTCATCTCTAGTCTATAATACGGTTATGTGACGAGTTTGAAAAGTTGCATATCTACTGATTTCATTAAAGGTTTTCTATTAAGTTTTAAATTGCCGAATAACTCATGTTACACCAAGCCCACCACAACACCAGTCCTATCAATATAATGACAATAATGAGTAACTTTCTAAAACATACAGGATGTAAGTAGACCTCTTCTGAAAAACATGGCATATTCTTCGGGATGATCTTGGGTCTGATTGTGTAAGCAACAGGTACTTATCGTTATCGTTAGCGATTGGCTGACGTAAATCAAGGAACCAATCAGCGGGCAGAACATGTTAATTATTAAGTTAACAATGAATACGTTTTTCTTACACAATTTAGGGGCTGATCAGTGATCACAAGTTCTATAACCTTTCGTCTTCGTAAGCGGCCTCCTTACACCCTGTATAATGATTTGTATGAACGATAAGTACAATGTAAAGGGTACGAGAAATGCAACTGTTCCGACTCGACGCGTAAATATTCATTATATTTCATTACTTATTATTTTATTGTTCATATTGCATAGCTATCAAATTAAATACACACGATTACCAGCGAGTTTTTTAATTAAACAATGAATAATTCGTAAGTTTGTGCATGAATACCTGTCTCAAAGCGGGTTTACAATTTTTACAATTCTGTAAAACCGAAACAGTGACGCGAAGCGTAATCTTAAACGCAGGTGACGCAGTTCAGGGCAACAGAGATCAAGAAACAGCAGTCATTTATGACCGAAACAAATAATTCATTTTTATTTTAGTGGCACTGATTATATTTAGTTCGCTGGATATTCTGTACAACTAACTGACAGGTTATATTTTGTGCCGATTTGAAGCGCCCTCCTCGAAGGTTCACGGAACTAAATTGACATTTGTTGCTAGTGACTGTCATTTTGAATGTCATTTTATTTTAGTTCCATTGACGCTCACGCCAGGTTACGCAATAATCAGCGCCAAAATGGCGAAAATCAAGCGTCTTCATTTTTAAGTTGACGCAATCTGAGGTCGTACATACGTACGTAGCGTACTAATAATATAATAATACAGGTCAGTATTTAGTGGTGACCCTTTCTTGACATCGCGCCCCCACGCGCCTGTACAATGAACGTGAGCTATGCCTGACAGAAACAGTCAAAATACAAGCCACCCGCAAATCCGAATTTCATTATGTAGAGATGTATATTTCGGATATTGCTATAATCTGTAAGCAATATTATAACAATAATAGCTAATAATATAGCAGTAACAACACGGCGTCAAAACAAATAAACACATGGCAATTAGTCGATCAATCTGGCATCGGTATGTAACCTTGGATCGACGGAATCGATGTCTATACAATCAAAAACATCTAGAGTCTAGATTTATTTACTATCAATCTATTATCCACACAACACGCCCAAGGTCACAGCATTAATTCTTCATCGATCCAATCTATCCACAGTCCACACCACCTAATTGGATATTACACTACTTTTGAATTTGATAAAAATTATTATTATTACTTTATTATAAAGTAAGATAAAAGTATTGATGTACACTGAAAAAAATATTAAAATCCAATTAAGACTAACAAAATTACAGGCATTTTCATTTTCGAGTGGGTCTTCTATCCCTTTCTCGCAAAACGAAAATTTGTATGTAGCCGCCCGAGAATTTGTATGACATTAGTAAGCTGTGACGTCACAATTCTATGTCGCTATCTCTGCCTAATCAGAAATATTGAAATGCATAATATAACTGTTTTCGTTATTTGATCGATACAATTAGTTTTTTCAGTGTAAGTTATTATTTATTTTCTACTTTATAATAAAGTAATAAAAATTTGGAGTCAAATACCCAATTGAACTTAGTACAAAAGCCATTAAGTTCGAAGGAAAGTCTTGAAAGATAATTTACATTTAACAATACGTCCGCGTCACCTGCGTTCGAGCTTACGCCGAACTAAGGCTAAAATATTTTTTATAATACATGGTTATTGGTTACCCTACTCGAGGACTGTTATTTGAATAACTTATATCAACAAATTACGTAAGCTAAAACGAGTGAACACGCTCCGACGGACACCAGAGTGGTCTAAACTAGAGTGTACGAATTTGGCGCCTGTTACATTATCAATCATAAAGCTTCGCCACCGACCCTTGAAAGTTTCAACAAAAAAACTCACTGCTCGCGGTGTAATAAAACGGGGGACAAGATGCCCCGTGTTGCGCTCTCAGGCCTAATGTGATGCCCGTAAATGCGACAGAAAGTTCAACAAGTGGTGGTAGTGGTAACAAGTGGTAGTGGTTTATGGCGCCGCGGGCAACGAGATTTTAATAATAATAAAACACTAATTCACATGAACAATTCAATGTGTCTCGCTTCGCAGGAATTTATTCTTTAGATATGTGAGTAAAAGGGAATTTTCAATAACAAAAACATTTTTATAATAGCGAGTGGAACACTTGATTTAACTAAAATTAGAGGTATGCTTCTGTCTGCTGAATGGACTGGGTGAATGAGTAAAGCTGAGGACCGTGTTTGTTAGCGCGCCCTCGGAAAGGCCTATATTTAGCAATGGACGTCTATAGGCTGATTTATTATATTTTATTAAAAAAATTGAATTTATCACTTAATGAGGAAAGCAAAGGTCGAATAAACTTGCTTAGACGCGTCCTTTCTAGAGGTACAGATACACATGTTTATAAGAAGCATGCTAAAAATGATTTGCATGCGGAATAAGCATGCTCATTACTATCAGAGACTTAGTACACATGCTATTTATACTCTGTCCATTCGTTTATTTTGAGACAGATATAACCTCACCAGAGAGAGACTACATTACGATGTTCTCTCTCTGGTTCCTCATCTGTCTCATGTGTCAAAAAGAAAATAAACGAATGGAAAGAGTATAGTAGCAAATGCTCTAAACAAGCATGCTTACACCCTATTACGTATCATCGCACGAAACAGAAGCGATTTTGAAGGAGTGTAGCGCGTCTTCGTGGTTGGACCTATTTGAATAACAACGTCATTCATTATTGGGTGCTAAACAAGCATCGCATTATTCCAAAACTATAAAGGGTAGTAACAAGGGGTGCCGCAGATGTTTGGCAGGTAGTATGATAAGGTAACAGACGCCGTACCAGGACTACCAGGGCAGAGCACGGTGATTAGGAACCCAAGGTGCGACTGCTACGCCTGCACTATAAATATAACTATATTTGTTACAATAAAGCATAATTTCGTCAACAACAACTACAGCAACATTATATTTATTTCACTTCTATGAGGCGTGGAGAATCGATTATAATAAATCATTCATACGCAATACCGAAGATACACAGTCCTAAACTTCAATGCCTCGGGCTGGCATTTGGTAAATACTTAATGACTTATTGTAGAACTGTCTAGGTATGGAGAAGATATTATAGAGATTAAGTTACAAAGGAAAAAATAAAAAATCTCCAAAATGCATGATTTAAGAAAATGTGTAAATCATTAACGTGTTCTAAAATAATATTGCTTCATTTCCTAAACCCATTTAAAAAATCTCGAATGGATAAAGGACATTTCCGAGTTTTTTCGGAGATTTTTAATTTTCATGAACAAATGTTGATTAAAAAATACAATAATTATTATTTCATGACACCCAAATTCCCAAGAGAACTGTATATCTTAGGTATATATGCAATAAATACAGTAAAGTATATTATATATAACATGGTCACAATGTGCACATTGCGTTTGATTACCGAATATCGCGGAATATTGAGCATAACATTTGGCAAACAATTATTTTCCTGTGAGTCTAGCGTATGACCGTTTATCTCAGGCATCGTTTAGGCGTGGGCTCGAGAATTCTTCCCCAACACTCGACCGATGCTTCAAATAAACAGTCAAGTTTTAGAGATGGCAGCGCAAGACGAACGAGGAATAAGTACTTTGTGTGATGAAATCTACTAACTTTGAATCCACGAATTGAGCTTTACGTATGTACTGGTTTTATAAATGACGACAGTGATTTTTTTAAGAGACCGTACTACCTGGATAGATTGGTAGACTACTCCTCACTCTTACAATCACATTGTGTGGGTGCGGCAGAGACGTAAAAAATAATGACCAAAACCATATTAATGACCAGAAACCATCTATACGAAGAGGTATCGTAACGATGATTGTGAGTTTGTGACGTTGTTAGGGGTAATCTCTCTACTAAACCGATTCTCAAAATTCTTTCACCAATATAAAGCTACGTTATTTTGGAGTGTCAATGACTATTTTTTAGCACAAATTTTTACATTTATTTCTACAAAAATATTTCTAACGCGGAATGGAGTCCGGGGGCACGGTAAGGGTTTTGAAATCGGTCGCCTTGAATATTTCTTAAAACATGATATTATATCTCTAATATTCTTAAAAGTTCGGTCGACGCTTCGAAGTTTCGCGGGGCTCCTATTTCTGGGTGGTCATAAAAGAAAATAACCACTCTTCGTCACCTAAATTACCCGAGTCAGGGTGCCCTCAAATTTGTGACAATAAACTTCTGCGAACGGGTATAAGGCCCTCAGCCTTGTGATACCTTGAAGCTAAGACCCTTTAGCGTTCACTCTTTCTCGTTAACCCTCTATAAATCTCGGCTTCAAATTGAAGGCGACTCGATTTAAATCCTCACCTCAATTTTTTTCAAAATTAAAAGGACTGCAAAGACTTTGCAGTCCTTTTAATTTTATTATAGTTTAAAAATCTCTGCTCGATTTACCTAACCTCTGGGATAGTACATAAATAGTTGAGGCGTCAAATAATAAAAAACATGTAAAATTTCACATTTACATTAGGACTAAGCTAGTTTAGTCGCACAAACGCAAAGCTCACTCGAAGTTTCCGCCGTTGCATGGGTATAATAAAATAAACATACGTGTGCAATGACTTGTAAACGTTATAACACTGGATACAGGAAATACGCACATTCTGGGAGTCTCATTACTAAGGCGCTTCACACGGCCTTTGCTCAAAGAACAAGCTCGTCACGAAAGTTGAAAACCTGGTATACAGTAGTGTCCGACCGGTTTTTCAACCAAAACTTTAGAGCCGATTTCCACCAAAGCGGTGCCAAACGGAGCGGATTCGTTACTCAAAACCAAGCAAATTTTGTCATTTCGACATCTCCTTTTCCCTCAGTTTTTGAGATGTCAAAATGACAAAATCTGCTTGGTTACTCAAACACAGCTCCGCTTTGGCAGAAACCGGGCCTGAATTTCGGTTTTGCTCTCAGTTTTGGCCGAAACCGAAACACTAAATTTCTATTGTACTGAAATCTAGTGGATATGTACAGTGTTCTAAACACGGCAGATACGGTAAACTGTGCGGTCTTAATGTAGGTGATACGGGCAGATATACTTAGAACTAAACTCTTTGACGGCGGGGTGTAAGCGTCCCACGCTAATCAAATTAGATTTGACAGTCATTTGTTTCATAATATTATATCGGGAAGAGCACGCTAAGCCGTCGTTCCCCATTCCCTACAAGACTGTTGCTCAACGTACACTAGGCAACAATTGTACAACAACCTACATCATATCGACGAGCAACCGCTGAATGTCTGGACACACCGATGTAACTTTCGGTCGCCGAAAAAGTTTGCAGGCTGAATGGAGCAGTAATCAGTTGGCATACTAAGATGGATAATTAAATTTGCCAAATTTTGGCGACGTAAATTACTAAATAGAATGCCCGCAGTGAGTTTATGAGGAAATTACAGTCTGCCTTATCGGTGACACACTTCATAATCGCATAAAAATGAGGATTGGGTTGTAATTTAAAAAAATACAAGAGGTTAAAGCTTACAATCAGCCTCTTTTGTGCCTGAATAAAAAAGACATCTGTAGGCTCCACAGAGTATTGTTTAGATAAGGGCTTAAAGAAGATTTAAACCTCTTATACTTTGTTAGTAATGTTGTTCAACTTTCTGACGCGCTGTGCGAGTGGTAGCGAATGGTAGCGAGTGGTAGCGAGTGGTGGCGAGTGGTGGGGGTGGTGAGTGGTGGGTACTCGGTGTCCGGGAGGCGCGGGCGTCGGAGCGGCGTTCGGCGTCTACGTCTCGCCGACACGCAACACTCAATCTCGCCTCACGAACGTTCTGCCGCTGGAACAAAAATACAACCAACATGAAGGAAAGAACTTCAACTGTCTAATTATTTATTATCTGTGGTGTGCAATAAAGATTTTATCTATCTATCTATCTATCTATCTATCTATCTATCTATTTTTAAGAGTAACAAGCTGGTAACAACAAAAAGCCCGACTGAGTTTGTTGTGGGCTTCCTTTCAGACCAGGACGTGATTGAACTAACAAGCTAATGTGCCAGGAACCAGCACAGAACACACACACAGTATAGGGGCACAATTCAGCAATGTATGGATGAAATAATTAGAAATTGGAAAACAGGAAAAGAAAATAACAACTCATTTTAAGACGAAATTAGAGTAAAATAGGGGGATAGCGATGTGGTGGAAAATTAAGATTGGATTTTCACATGGATTTCACATTTACTTTTTAAAAGCCAGAACTGAATTTGACAAAATAAATGAAGAGAAAGATTGGGCACATGGAAAGTTCTGAGCATCAACATATGGGAATAGGAAGAAGGGACAAGATCGTAGCTCAGAAGGTGAGGAAAGTATAGGGATAGTAAAAAGGAGACAAGATCGTAGCTCAGAATGTGAGGAAAGTATACGGATAGTAAAAAGGAGACAAGATCGTAGCTCAGAAGGTGAGGAAAGTATAGAGATAGTAAAAAGGAGACAAGATCATAGCTCAGAATGTGAGAAAAGTATAGGGATAGTAAAAAGAAGACAAGATCGTAGCTCAGAAGGTGTGGAAAGTATAGGGATAGTAAAAAGGAGACAAGATCGTAGCTCAGAAGGTGAGGAAAGTATACGGATAGTAAAAAGGAGACAAGATCGTAGCTCCGAAGGTGAGGAAAGTATAGGGATAGTAAAAAGGAGACAAGATCATAGCTCAGAATGTGAGAAAAGTATAAGGATAGTAAAAAGAAGACAAGATCGTAGCTCAGAAGGTGTGGAAAGTATAGGGATAGTAAAAAGGAGACAAGATCGTAGCTCAGAAGGTGAGGAAAGTATGGGGATAGTAAAAAGGAGACGAGATCGTAGCTCAGAAGGTGAGAAAAGTATAGGGATAGTAAAAAGGAGACAAGATCGTAGCTCTTCGTAGTAGTAGCGTAGAAGGTGAGGCTGATGGCTGGAAGTAGGCCCATGAGCGGACGTCGGCGGACTCACGTGATGGTCTTCCGCTCGTTGGGTCTGGTGGTGGGCTGAGGGCGCGCGCGGTTCAGCACCTTGAGCAGGTCGCCTGCCTTGGCGCGCATGCGCGAGTGCACGTACACCTGCCGACACCGCGCACGATTCTTTACGATACGATAAACGATACAATTGTTCTACGTTCATTATTGAAAGTTTGTATTTGTATCCTTGTAACTTATGAACTATATAATTGTAATCATATTTGGCCTTATTTCTAGCTGTAACTTAAACTGTATTTTTATATTTTGTAACGCTGTTGATTACATTGAAATAAATAAAATAAATAAAAATAAACGAGTTACTAACAAACTGGAACCTTTAGAGATATTAGCTCTCTATGTGTGTTCTATCGTTTGTACGAAATTTAAGAAAAATTTAAGCGTCAACCCATTGCCGTTATCAATATCGAGCAAAAACAAGCAAAAAAATTCATGGTTGTTGCATGGGGGGAAAATATTTATTTCATTGTAGTTTTTAGTAATTGTTGTTATAGCGGCAATAGAACTACATCATCTGTGAAAATTTCAAGACTTCAAGCTATTACGGTTCAAGTGATACAGCCTTGTGACAGACGGCGAAGTCTTAGTAATAAGGTCCCGTTTTTACCCAATCGGAATGGATATGGAACCCTAAAAAAGCTTGTTGAAGCACTGAGTGATCATCACTGAGATAGAGAATGGGCCCTGATGAGAGGTAGATGTCTGAACAATGGCCTAACACTGCTGCTTGTGGTGACCATCGATTTCTGAGAGCATAGTTGATATCGATCTCCGTGGAATTATGTAAAAAAAAATACCCCGCTAAGTTGGGCTTCTTCTCAGTCAGGGCGCGCTTGAACCCTCGTAAACTTAGTTTTTAAGTCGTAAAATAGTTATCACTACTCCCATAAAGTATACTTTTATTGACTACTAGCTTTTGCCCGCGGCTTCGCCCGCGTGAATTTCGGGGTTTTACAAATCCCGTGGGAGTCCTGAATTTCCTGGACTAAAAACAGCATATGTGTTAACCTAACTTTGCTAATTGCTCCTAAATGTCCATTTTTCTAATTTCCATCGGAAACTACGATGGACATAATTGTAATTTTTGTTTTAATGTATCGGTAAAAAATAATTCCCAAAAACGCTCAGAACGACATTTAAATAACTGGCTTAGTTTTTGAAGTAATTAGGTAAAACAACGTTTTTCTGTTATATTCTTCCGCAACGCTGCATACTAACCTAACCTAACCTAACCCATCAACATATTCATAAGAGTGAGAAGGACGAAAATAAAACCAACGTATCCGCTTAAGAGTCAAATAATTTCAGAACCTTTATCTTATAGGTATCCATTTTCGCATTTATAGCATAAAATTACTATCACATATTCTATTGCTCAACTAAAACACATATTTTTATTAGCGAAACAGTTCTAATATCAGAAACTATACAGGAACACCTTTTTAGCATTATTAACCTGTATCCCATTGCTTAACCAAAACACACATTATAAATAGCGAATCAATTGTACTTTCAGAACCTTTATGGGTAGGTACCCATTTCCACATTAATAGCATTACTAATTACTATACCATATCCCATAGCTCAACTAAAACATACATTGTCAGTAACGAAACAGATGTTAGTTCAAAACCTTACTATATATATAGCTACTCGTGCTGATTGGCCACTGACTGACTGACTCATTGATCACCTCTCCTGAACAATTTTGTATGAAACATTTTTTTTTCACGGATGGGGTCGTATAGAGGGGAAAAATTCATGAGGAGGAAAAATACGGAGAGAGCTGATGATTGAGGATTTCGAAGACGGGTGAAGAGCACAGCCAGGGTATCTAAGAAAGGTGGGGGTGCTCGACCAAATGTCATTCGAAACGTCATGCAATTGGCAGTGAGCTGAAAAAAAAAACAAAATGGCGGATTCAAAATGGCCGCCTTTCGAATTTCCACGATATCTCGGAAAGTATAAAAGATGGAAGAACGGTTTCTTGACAAGAGTTGATCAGGACAAAAAGGTCTATATTTGATGGCTAGAGAAAAAAAATCCAATATGGCGGAAAAAAAATTCCATAGAAAATGCATGGCGAATTTTGAAAGGATTTTATAAGCGCGGGAAGACAGCACGCGGGCCACATGTGGCCCGCGCACACACGCGGCCTACTAGTATACTATATAGGTACCCGTTTTCATAGTTATAATATTATTAACCTATATCTCATTGCTCAACTAAAACACAAAATGCTAATAGCGAAACAGTTGTAATGTCGGAACCTATAATACAGGTACCCATTTCCACATTTATAGCATTATTATCCCATATCCCCTTGTTCAACTAAAACACACTTGTTAAATGCGTGCAGTGCTATGTTCAGAACCTACATAGTGCCCGTTTTCACATTTATAGTGATAATATCATCAGTTTTTGTCCGCGGCCCCGCCCGCGTCAAATTCGCTTTATAATGAATCCTAAGGGAAACGTTCCCTATTCCAACCTTTAAACATGCTTTCAAGCAAGTTCGCTTGAACAATCTATCTATAGATGTAGCTATAGATTTCTGTAGAAATTTTGGGTTTTTTCAATATCCCACGGGAACTGTGGATTTTTTCGGGATAAAAAGTAGCCTATGTTTCAATCCAGGTTATAAGCTATCTATGTTCCAAATTTCAGCCAAATCGGTTCAGTAGTTGAGGCGTGAAGGAGTAACAAACATACACACAAACTTTCGCTTTTATAATATTAATTAGGATTCATAAGAGCCAACAAATAAGGCCTATATGAAGTAAATAATTTGAGTTTGAGTTAGTGGATAAGGGCAGTAAGCTGTCAGTCACCTTGGAACACTTGATGTGGTAGTGCAGGTAGTCGCGGAACATGTGCAGCAGGTCGATGGTGTTGTCGCGCGCCGCCGCGCACGTGTGCCGCGGGAACAGCACTGCGCACAAGATGAGAGGATATATCACCCATAAAAACCCTGAGGATATGGGCATCCGAGCAATTTACGTAAACCTTTTCCATACAAGCAAACAGTAGCGCCATCTGTAAAAATTCTATAGATGGCAACTCACAGAGTTACGCTCCTCTAGCACCGAGCCTTTTTGTACAAGCTTATATTGAAAGTAAGCTTGAACAATGACTCATTCGATGGGAAGTGACGTGTTGAAGCAGTCAGGATGTTATTGTACTAACTTGCAAGGAGCGAGTTACCCTTAATGGTTGCTACACAGCACCGCACTGGAACGCTCAATCGTTCGGCTCTTTACCGATAGGTATAATGGTGGTAATCATCCGCGGCCGAAGCCTTAAGACCTTGAAATCATAGACTTAAGCCAATTGAGAATTAACTTATACAAATTAAATCAATCAAGCCAGTGCTGGAAATCAAACCCTCGACCTCCAACGGTTAACAATGTTCGATATTGATTAAAAAACCGGGTAAAACAAATACTCACCGAATGTGACATAACTGATATTTTCACCTACTTTAGCATCAGTGTCCAAAAGTTCTAGGGGCGGCTCCTTGTGTGAAAACAAAACCTGAGAACAAGAGAGTCTAAGCTGAAATATATTATAAGTACTTACTCTGCATGTCTACATGTGTTAAGTTATTGAAATTTGCACGATTGACTAAATATTGTCTTAAAAAGCCTATGCTAAAGTAACCCAACCTATAGTTTTTTTTTATTATGGACCGCGGTCGATAGTCAGTACTATGGTCGTGTTACTACTGACGCCGTTGGGGACAAAATAAACATTTTGACACCAGTAAACTGTCGACATTTTTTGTAGTATATAATATACCTATTTACCGCCTGGTTTACCCCGTTGTACATACACTTCAATACGTTCTTCCATCGACTTTCAGAGGCAGTCATGTATGAATGTTCCTTACCTGAGGCGCGGTGTGTGACGCCCTCCTACCCTCCTTGAGCTCCTGCATGAACACCTTGCCGATCACCACGTCGTCCTCGTGGCGGAACACGGTTGAGAACACCACCGTCACTCGGTCCTCTTGAGCTTCTACGTATCTGAAACAATTGTACTCGTGTTGTCACAAAAAGCTAAGTCTCTGTATAAACTTTACAATAACAATTGGCCTTGAGTTATAATAGAATTGAATAGCCAGTGTTAGTTTATAAGTAGCAGGAAAGATTAAATATAGCCTTGCTATAATTTGATACCTAAAAAGAATCTGTATGGTCCAAAATGAAGTAACAAGTCAAGCAAACTCAATACAGATTGTTTTAAGGTAGAGGATTATAGCAAGATAAATAATGTATATCATACGATCTGACCCGACAAACGTAGTAATTCTGAGAGTAGGTTACGACCTACTCTCAGACCTACAGAAAATTTAATAACAATCAGCCGAGCCGTTTCGGAGGAGTTTAGTAACAAACGCGAGACAAGAACTTGGTTTGGGAGTATACTTACAAGGTCTCGTCCTGTCGGTAGTTGATGACGGCCCGCTTGTGGCCCACGTCGCCGTCCTCCTGCAGCCGGAAGTACCGCTCGAATACCGACGCGAAGCAGTTCCTCTTCAGCAGCCCCACCTTCTTCACCAGCGCCTCCCAGTCCTCCGGGATGTTCTCCATGTCCAGCAGGACCGACACATTGTAGCCTGATACAATAACAGACACTTAGTTTACTTTGACAGTCAGATACAAAAACGAGTTTATCATATTTAACATAACTGACCAACTGCCTGTCGGACTAACGGTATAAGGCCCGGTTTCCACCAAAGCGGAGCGGAGCTGTGTTTGAGTAACCAATCAGATTTCGTCATTTCAACATCTCCTCTCCCCTCAGTTTCGGAGATGTCAAAATGGCGATTTCGTCTCACTCCGCTCTGCTCCGCTTTGGTGGAAACCGGGTCTCAAGCGGGAAGCAGCTGGATGAGGAAGGCTGAGGACAGAGTGGGGTGGCACTTGCTTGGGAAGGCCTTGTCCGACAGTGGACGTCTGTAGGGTGATGTCATGATTATGATGAACCTAACTGACTTGACACAAAAACGATGTGGCTATGGAACGATAATATTATGTGCTAATGAAAAATGTTGTAATGTATATGTAGTGAAACAAACTGTATAAAATGTCATAAGATTTTAATTCTACTTTTATAAATTACAGACGTTGGATACATTTTCCATCCATTAATTTAAATTAATGCTTTTGGCGTGTCTTTTGAAATATTCAAATATTATCATAATACATGAATACAGTTTCAAACCCTTTTAACAAACCATTGGGCACAATTCCACCACATCAGTCAGCTGTGACAGTTTTTGTGACTCTCAGGTTTTGACATTAGTTGCCTTCGCTTCGAAAAGTCAGAGTTGCAATCCAGGAAACCTAGATCGCCTCTAGGCTCTGAATGTGCCAGTACATCTCCCCTGAATATAACGCTAGTGCTTATCCTTTTAGCTTATGAGGGTTTATGTTGACAATTCATCTTTAACAGGAATTAAATATACTCTCTTATCAATACATTTTATGTTTCCAAACTAGAAAAATTGATTTGAAATCTTATCAGGAAGTCACTCTTTTAAAGTCCAAGCTATAATCTTATCAGTTTCAGTTCTGACAGATAAACATGCAGGCTTATTTATTTAGAAAGTTAAAATGGTAATTATTTTTTAAAGTAAGAGTATGTAAGTCAAATTTTCAGTTTGGATATTTAAGATTTCGTTGAACAATAAAATTTTCGATATTTGAAATAAAAGGATTCCAAATTTCTGCCTGTGCTGTAAAAGTACGCGGAGATACGATATGAAATTTACTATGTATGAGGTTTTTTTTTTTTTTTTTTTTTTTTTTTTTTTTTTTTATTCAATATAGGCTTACGCTTGACCACAATCTCACCTGAAGGAAAGTGACGATGTGGTCGAAGATGGAGCGCGTTTACCTAGAAGATGCCTATTCACTCTTTTCTTAAAGGTACCCGGGTTGTAAGATACCGGAAACACAGATTTCGGGAGACCATTCCAAACCCTCGCCATGCGAATGAGAAAGGACGAAGCAAACCGCTTTGTACGCACTGGTGGTATATCGACGACATAGGGATGAAAGCCCACCCGGTGTCTTGCGGTGCGGTGGTAAAATGGAGAGGGAAGAACCAGATCGAACAGCTCTTGTGCACACTCTCCGAAATATATCCTATAAAATACCGACAGACTTGCCACCTTGCGACGATGCTCAAGACTATGCAGCTTCGCTACAAACGGCGAATCTTCGCCTATGAGTCTCCTAGCCCGACGGTCTACAGCATCTAAAGCTGCCAACTGGTATTTAGCAGAACCATCAAACAAGTGGCTGCAGTACTCCATACAGGACCGAACTTGTGCCTGGTACAAAGTTGTTAGTTGTTGAGGTGTGAAGTACCGCTTCACTTTGTTGAGAATGCCTAGTTTTTTAGCGGCAGTCTTGGCTTTGGCTTCGATGGATCTGCCAAAGTTAATGTTAGCTGAGATGTCGAGGCCTAGGAGATCAATGTGGTCTGTGACAGGTACGGATATATTTCGGAAAGTGGGAGTCAATGTGAAGGGACTCCTTTTTGCTGTGAGTAGACATGCCTGCGTCTTGGTGGCGTTGAACTCAACCAAGTTGGCATCACCCCAATCGGACACTGCTTTCAGGGTGGAGTTAATTCGCTCTACCATCGCCTCCCTGTGCTCTTTGATGTCACTACCACTGGCACGTGGACTGGACATATATCTCTCCGTTACAGTGCTGTCATCTGCATACCCAAGGATACCGGGCTTCAAAAGGTCGTTTATATGCAGCAAAAACAGCGTAGCGGAGAGAACGGACCCCTGAGGGACACCGGCATTAATTGCCATTAGATCAGACGAGCAGCCGTCAACGACAACCCGAAAAGATCGTCCACTCAGGAAGTCAGATATCCAGTCACACAAGATAGGTGGAAGTCCGTAAGCGGGAAGCTTGCTAAGAAGACTGTCGTGCCAGACCCGGTCAAAAGCTTTAGATATATCGAGAGACACAGCAAGCGCCTCCCCATGTCTTTCAATGGCCTCACCCCATATGTGAGTGGCATATACTAGCAGATCGCCTGCAGACCGCTTTTGCCGAAACCCGTATTGGCGATCTGACAGCAGATCATTGTTCTCGAGATATGCCAGGAGCTTGGTGTTTAATATACGCTCCATGCTCTTACACAAGATAGAGGTGATGGTAATAGGTCTATAATTTTCCGGGTCAGCTCGACTGCCCTTTTTGGGCACAGGCTGTACATTAGCAGTCTTCCACGCTTGCGGTACACGAGCTGCTTGGAGTGAGAGACGAAATAGGCGGGTCAGCACAGGTGACAGTTCCGGTGCGCAGGTCCGCAGAACAACTGCAGGAATCCCATCAGGACCGCTTGCTTTATTCACGTCGAGCGAACGGAGCGTTTTCAGTACCTCTTTTTGGTGAATACGCACCTGAGACATTACAGAGTCGCAAGTGGGGAGGTTAGGTGGGCATGCGTCTCTAGCATCAAGAAGTGAGCTTTTGGCAAACTGAGATGCCAGCAGATTTGCTTTTTCAAGAGACGTGAAAGCAAGCGATCCATCCGGTTTCAGCAGAGGCGGAAGTGACGGCCGACAGAAGTTCGATTCCACTGATTTAGCTAGGGACCAGAAGGCTTTACTACCACTAGGATGAGAAGCGACTTTGTTCCCAATGCGCTTAGTACGTGAGTATCGAGCCTTCTTTAACACCTGTTTGTATGACCTGCTTGCAACATTAAATTGTCTTTTTATAGATTTCAAGTCCGGAGCTTTACGAGATCGAGCTTCAGCCCAGGCTAAAAAAGCTGATCGTTTACGGGCCTCTGCTTGGGCGCATTCGGCGTTGTACCATCTAGGGACTTTTCCGTCAGGTGACACGTCAGAAAAAGGAATAAAATATTCCATTGCCTGACGTATCACGTCGGAAATTGCGCTTTCGCAGCTCGACGGGTCATCAGAGGAGAAACAAGTTTGCTGCCAAGAGTAGGATGCAAAAAAGTGACGCATTTCGTCCCAATCTGCTACTTTATATCTCCAAACTCGTCTTTTGCAACCAGGACCCGAAATAGGGGGATGTAAGTTGGAAACTGAACGAACTAGACAATGATCTGAAGAACCAAGGGGGGCTGCAACTGAAACTGAAAAACGGTCAGGATCAGTAGTTAAGAGCAGGTCCAAACAGTTGGGTGTGTGACCGTCAACGTCCGGAATCCTAGTAGCCTCCTGAACTAGCTGCGAGAGGTTAAGTGAAAGCGCAAACTTGTAAGCCTCCCTCCCAGCGTGGTCGGTTTTTTGAAAAGGGAACAACCAGTTTTGATGGTGTGCATTGAAGTCCCCTAGAAACATTAAATGAGCTGTTGGATAACGCTGCTGGACCACGTCGGCCGTTTCACTAAGGTACTCAAAGAGCTCCGTTGTTTCTCTGTCACCACTATGAGAACGATAAACACAGGCATATACTGTTTGGTCAGAGCCTGAATCCAAAAGACACCACAAGACCGAAAATTTGGGTACCTCTAAGTTCCTAAGACGACGGCAGCAGACATCATTGCGTGCATACATGCATACGCCGGCACGAGGCCGAAATTTACTTTCCAAAGTGTAACCGGGGTAGTGCAAGTAAGTAGTGTCCGCTGGGTTGACAATCTGCGTCTCAGTAAGGAACAGGATGTGCGGCTTCTCAGTCTCAAGATGATGATGGACTGCGAAGAGATTTGAGTGTAACCCTCGAATATTACAGAGGTTCACTTTAAGAGAGAGGAGGTGCAACCGCTGTTTAAACTTGTACTTTTTCTTCTTGTGTTTCATAATTATTAATTTAGAAAAGGGGTGAATAGGCAGGGAAATGGCAGTTGTACGAGGCACTACGCTTACAGACACCATAATCCACGAAGGAACCACACCACAGATGGCTAGATCGGAGGGTGCGGGGACGCCCGAACCCCCCTGAGAATTGCCACCGGGTCCTCTCTCCGGTCGCCAACCGGCACGGTGAAAGCCATCTCAGGATTTTTCGCAAAAGGTGGCGGGGCAGCCTTTCATAAGTGGCGGGCCTACTACTTGGGCCCCCTACTACCTGCGGTCGGCCAGCGGTGGACCGTGCTTCGGATCCCGCTAGCCTCCGGATCTAGACATCCAGCGCGACCACTCCGTGAATCAGGCCACATCGTTAAAGCGCAGTGCAACTGTACATACCCATAACCCCAAAAAAGGCTACTACGAACATCATACCGGAACACGAATAATCGCTTGGCGGTACGGCTTTGTTCGTAGGGTGGTAACAAGCCGCGGCCGAAGCCTACCACCAGAGATTTGTTGCTCATTTAGCACCACCCGGGGAGCACGTGTAGGGTAAAGAGGGTTGGATACCTGATTTTGGTGAGCCCTACGGACGCGAGCAACTCTGCACCCCACATCCCCCCTCATCAGGGTTGATCCCCTCATCAGCTCAGACTCAGATGACATGATACATCAGCGCTCATGAACTACACACCTACACAGGTATAGATATTTCAATCCACGATGACGCGCCCCACTCTATCAAAATCGCTTATGTTTCATTTGATTCGTATGGACTTTGACAGAGTGAGGCGCGTCATCGTGGATTGAAATATCTATAATGCCTGAGATAAACAGTAGAAAAAAGGTTTACAACTTCCTCATAAGATATATTGATGATGGCAAATCACAGCTATAAAAGTTTTTTTGTATTTACTTTGTACAGAAATACAAATAAACAATAATAAATTGTTTATTGTTTTCTCCGCAGTATACAGCTATGTATAACAACCTAATTAGTGCACAGACAATAGCTAACATGTTTCATGAACCATAACAGTTTTCACTCTACTAAGCGGTTGAGTAATATACCTGAAATAATTAGCTGTATGTACATACTGTACACTCTCACAAGAAATATATAATGGAATGTATTTTACTGTTGATTATAAGATCATAAAATGTAGTTAGAAAAGGAATGTAACTTAGTATTATTTTATGACTTATCCTTTTCCACTCTCCTTACAGATGTTAAATATTGCTCTAAGAGTAAAACAACCTTCATCATGTCAGTCAAAGCTGGAATTTTCAATTTCCTGCATAATGTACATGTGACAAGCGAATGGTGTACCGGTCGATTCTCAAAACTGGAAAATGTTTGTGTTATGTGTTACATGAATGCTTCATGTCTGGAGTTATTAAATATATGTATTGTATTTATTTATATTTGATGTATATTTATCAGTTATCTAGCATCCATAACACAATTTATCGCTTACTATGGGGCTAGATTGCACATGTTATTTATCAGATAAAAAATATTTTTTCTTAATTTCCATGGAATCATTTGTGAAAAGCAGTTAGAAATGAAGTAAATCTAATAAATCTACTTACCAGACTCTGGTTCAGTGAGCAGGGGTCCATAAACCCTTTTAAGCAGTTCATCTGCCCCATGTTCTTCTAACTGCTTATAAAACTTCAGTGATATACTAACCTGGAAAACAAAATGTTTTACTTAAGGAAAATAACATAACTAATTTTACATACTTTGCCCTTGATAAGACACATACTAATTAATTTTTAGCTAGCTTTATCCCATGGCTCCACTGACGGAATTTCATTTTTTTTGGAAAATTCCACGGGAGCCATGTCAGTTTTTTAAGCATAAAAAGTAGCCTATGTGTTCATCATGGGTATAATCTATGTCAATTTCAAATGAATTCAGTAGTTGCTGCATGAAGGAGTAACAAATATAAATTGAATTACTCCCTCACATACAAACTTTTGCCTTTATTATATTAGCACTTTTCTATTTTAACCACTTATATAAGTAATTGAACAAGATAAGCAATGCATCATTAATTTAACAATAAAAGTAATTTACATGTACATATCACAACTAGTTTTCAATGAAAACAGGTGCTAAATGTGCTAATTGACAAGACTTTATCAGGCAGTTAGAGAAGAGTGAGTGTACAGATATTTCAATCCACGAATCACCTCACTCCTTCATAATTGCTTATGTTTCATGCGCTTCATAAAGAGTCAGGAAGTAGTGGGGTGCATCTTCATGGATTGAACTACCTATACACCTTTGACACATTGACTGCAAGTCAAAAGCTGCAAATAATGTCTATAGTATTTGCGCTGTAGCACGGTGCAGGTCAGCAATGAGATGAAAATATCAGTGGTGAAGAATCAGAGTGAGACAGACTGAAAATGTATTATGCGAATGACAGTTATCAACCGCACTATACTACAGCGCAAATATTTTATAGTTATTCATTTAAAAGTTCATTTTATTTTGAGAACTTTATTGATTCATACTTTGCTTTACTTGAAACTGCAAGATAATATCAGTTGTGACACATTAAAATTTTTACTATCGAAAATTTATTTGACGTACCCTAACTTTGGTTTTATCCCCATTTACATTGGATATATGAAAGAGCACTCCGTCAAAGTCTGCAAGAGTCACATCTATGGATTCAGGCTTTAAACTGAAAAATAAAACATATAAACTTACATATCTTATTAGCTAGACTATTTGTTATTAGAGTATTTCTATGTGGTCAATAGCAAACTGCACCTCTATTACTTATTAACATATATTTTCATCATAGTAATTATTGGAGATATAAAGAAACCTACTTTGGGATTTTATAAATTCTTCTGCATTAGCTTAGGTCTGGGGTCTGATTGCATAAAAAAAACATATTCATCGCTATCGCAATCGCTAGGATATACTGCCTTGCAATTGGCAGATGCAAATCAGGAACCCAATCAGCAGGCAGAATTAGTAAACGATTATGATAATGATGAATATGTTTTTATTTGACTATCTAGGGGCATTTCTGGCAAAAGGCTTCAGCTATAGCTGGATACCACCTTACACGGTACACCAGCAATGATGTACTTCAAGCTATTTAGCGTTTAGGTATTATGGTGTAGCAACTCTTTGGAGTTCTTTATCTCTACCAAGATAGTACATATTCAAGCTACCTCTTCACTTATCATCAGGTTTGATTGTAGTCAAGTACTAACTTGTAATGAATTTTAAATAAAAATGTAATATTGCTGACATGAAGTTATATGCAAAACATATTCTTAAAACAACACAGTAGTTACAGATATCATACACACAGACCCATCATCGCATTAAAGTTTAGTTCATTGGCCCCCTGCCAATACACTAATTTGATGCAAGAATAAAACTTGTTATTACTCATTTCCTGGGCACCGCTAGCAGCAGTGGACCTACCAGCCACTCAAAAGGACATAAATTTATCAAAGTTTCATATAGTGAATTTTGTTATGATAAATTTTTTAAAAGAATGTTAAGAAAACAAAAAGAAATTAGCTATTTATCCTGCCCTTGAAAAGACCTTTGATAATAAGTTTGCAGTAAATTGTAATGCAGAACTGTTCCCAAATTTACATGCAAAGTCAAAGCATACACATTTATAATTATGTCCTTCCCGATGTAAGGATATACTGATGTCCCAAAAAAAAATATTGAAAGGGTTGTTGATCTGATAAGGCAACACAAGGTCAAAAGGAGTTGTTACTCATATCCTATGACCGGGTAAATTATCTCCAGCTCCCCTCTGTTTGTATGTAAATGTATTACAATAAAAATATAGGTTTGTTAGCATTGTTTACTGGCTGAGGATTCCGAACAATTTATGGAACGATACCGCACCCGCAAACGGCGACAAACAAGTGACATGACTCATACGCGCTGATATAGACCGTATCGTGTCACCTTACTGCCATGGTTAGAGGGAAAATAAACCATGAATACACTAACATAGTGCCAATATGATTCGAATTGAGCATAGGTAATCCGCGGCCAACGTGGGCCCACCCTGAGCGAATTCTATCTGAATCTGACATTTGACAAGTCTCCTTCAGCTCCAAGGTAGGGGGTTATGAACTGAAATTTCACTAAATTACTCTCTAGATGAGCACTAATTACGGTAAACATCACGGATAGACCCCCCTACAGCAAATAGAGATCGCATTCGCTATAAAAACAGGTAAACTTTCTAAGCGTAACGTACTCACCGCGCCAGTGCATTTTTATATTTAACTGTTAGTGTTTCCTCTATAATTCTATTATTGATCTCCAGCAAGATCATTATTTAACAATTTATAACCTACAGCTTTTTCATAAAATCAACACTTATAGCACCTTCATTTATTAATTTATACGGATATCTTCAACGATGACCGCCCGTACATTAGGTACTTATACGACAGAGAGAGAAAACGAAACGAATTACGAAGCTTCAAATGAATGAATGGTGGTCACGGTGACAGAGACAACATTCTTATCATATAATATTTTTACTGAAAATATTAATTATAATAATAACACATACACAAAAACCTAAAATTTTATATTTGTGATTTTGATGAATAGGTATATTTATTTTTTTAAGTAAATAAGTAATAAAATATAAAAATAATAATTTTGTATCTGTATTGGAAAATCATTGCTGTCGGCAATGCCCACAGAGTACATCTAAAATTATATAATGCAATGCCGACTCTGCAACGGAATAGAAGAAATACGCTACGCTAAGAGGACAGGAAAGGTGTGACGTATGTTGAAGCCACAAATTTCTCAAATATGGCATCGCGCGTCGTACATTTCAGTACCACTGATAGCACATACCATTATCGGTCGCTTACATTAGTGTCATTTTGCAGTTTTGACGAATTAAAAATCCGGCTTCAGGAAGGAAACAAAAATACATGCGTGACGTCACAATGGCACTGATCCTTTATAATATGTTTATCAATGATATGAACTCAAAGTCACAGATATTAAACAAATACCTAATAGACAATTATAGCGGAAAATAGTATGTCTGTGGTTGGGTAACTAATATAGGTAGTGATCTATGGTGGTTTTTTTGTGGTCAGTGGTGTCAAGGTGGTCTGTGGTTTTCTGCTGGTCTGTGGCACAGAGTTGGTCTGTGGTCAAGAATCCAAGCAAATTCAAGTCAAGGGTCTCTAGCTAGCAACTCCGCTAGGAGTAATAATGTTCTGTGGTCTATACTCACTCTCTGTCTCTAGTTTTCATATAAGTAATCTGTGCTAGTTTTGTGGTCTGTGTCCAAGGGTCAATGATAAAAATTCCTAAAAATTTTGTTTTTGTTTATTTATTATACTCTCAGAATATACTCGAGGAATACTAAAACAGCATTTTCCATTCTAAGGTTCTAGCATAGAGTAATTTGTGTATGGTTCTAGCAAAGTTCTTGATTCTGGCTGAATCGTATATTCATGGCTTTGTTTAAGTTGATATCTGAAAATGTTTGCTAGTCCTCCGTGAATAAAAATGTCGAATCAAGTGGCCGCATTTGTAGCGGGCTTGAAGTCCCGAAATGTTGATACTCAGACGAAAACGGCACGGGAACTGTACCACTATGCGAAGACCGAGCTACGTGAGGTGCCGCAAGAGGAACTTACGCAGTTCCTTGACGAGTTCAACCATCAAATCTTTGAGATGGTTTCAAGCAACGATGTCCATGAGAAAAAAGGCGGCGTACTCGCCATAGGTATTATCCTTTCGTATCTCATCGAAGTTACTGCTTAGTATTCACGCTAATGTACGTAAGCTTTATCATTCATCATAAAACGAAAAAGGTCAATGGTCATGCAGATAATATCTTGTACATAGTTTGCACTTAGAGATTTAAATTGCAAATCTCGATGATTTTAACATTTTGAGCTACTTGATTTTAACATTTTGAGCTACTCAATTGAATAACAATAATGACCACATTTCTGCTATGGTGGTTATCTACAGAATATGTTATAAGGACTGCACAGGTGTACGCTCAAACATAAGTTGATTCTCTTTGACTCACTTTCATGTCTGATGGGTGAAATGATGATGGATGGATGGCTCTGACAATTGAAGAGAGCTTACAGATACAGATAAAGAATAACACCATATAACACCTTCAATTTCCAAATTTGGCCTGGATTTAATTATATTAGAAAAACCCAATAGATCTCTTGCTCTGATCTGGAGATTGAACCACACAAGCATAAACATTCTCTCCACTTGACCAATGAGGTAGTACATGATTTATTTTATGACCTTACCTTTGCTCAAAATACCATTGAACCATAACAATATTTTGCTATACTCCGCAATTTTTATTCATTTAACACTTTATTTGTACACCACAAAATAATATTACAACTAAGAAGTAAAAATTAACTAGTACAAAAGGCGGCCTTATCGCTAAGTAGCGATCTCTTCCAGGCAACCTACAGATAAGGAAAATACAGAGGAACCATGGACTGCAGGTGGTGCAATACTATAACAAATATACATAAATTCAAATAAGTACATACACTAGATTACACAAATAAAAATAATAAAATAAATATTATATAAAACTAATATAGTATATACTCAATACCCAATAATTATAATATATTATGTATATATCCCGTTATATTACAAATAAACAAATAATAATACTCAGTCATCATCTAGTAGCCAGAGTTTCAAAGTAATGCTTCTTGACAGAGTTTTTAAATGTGTTGAGAGTTTTTGACTGCCGCACCTCTATGGGAAGTGCATTCCATAAAATAATTGCCTGCACATTGAAGGACTGCTCATAGTTTTATGGGGGGGAATTATGAGAGTCAATGTACGAGACGGCCTTAGGTCTGAATGCACTCCCAGAAATTTAAATTTTTGCATTTCACTGATGTAAAAACAGCAGCTCTCTTAAAGAGGACATGAGTTGCCAAGCTTTGACAATCTTGTTGCTCATGTGTAAGTTAACTGATCAATTTTAATTATAACATTTCTTGATTTTGCAGTGTGCCTTATTGGAGGTGATTGTGACACTACGAAAACAAGAATAACCAGATTTGCGAACTATTTGAGAAACCTCCTACCATCGTCAGATGTAGGTGTCATGGAACTGGCCGCTAAAACTGTCGGCCGCCTTGCCACTGTATCTGGGGTGAAAAGGGCTGAATATGTGGAGTTTGAAGTAAAAAGAGCTTTTGAATGGTTGTCTGAGGAAAGAAATGAAGGTCGAAGGCATTCGGCTGTTTTACTCCTCAAGGAATTAGCTATTGCTATGCCGACTTACTTCTACCAACAAGTGTCTGGCTTCTTTGACCATATTCTAATAGCTCTTAAAGACCCAAAGCAGCAAATAAGAGAAGCTGCAGCGAAAGCTTTAAGAGCTGGATTAGTTGTAACAGCTCAACGAGAAAGTGCAAAACAGTCAACGGCTAAACCTCAATGGTATATGCAATGTTACGAAGAGGCTATGCAATCATTTGAAGAAGTGCCTATAAGAGATAAGGCAATAACTAAAGAGGACATACAAGCCAGCAAGCATGGAGGCTTGTTAATACTGAATGAGTTGTTGAGATGTGCAAATGCAACCTGGGAGAAGAAATATACTCAACTTATGCAAAGTTTAGACACACAGAAAGACATAACTGTGTCAGATGACATCATCTTCATAAGTTCTAAGCTCCACAGTCCCTCTGTGATTAGAGGGTACTTGTGTGATGGCTTTAAAACAGAGAATGTTCAGTATCCAGTTCCTAATTACGAATCAGAGGTGTGTAAGAAGTTATTGATGGAGAAGATTGAGAGGATTTGTCATGGTAAGTTTCCTTACTTGTTTTGATAATCATCTGATGCCAGTTCCCAATATTCTATCTATCTTCTATTTGCCCTACTAGATATTTTAATATGACATAAGCTCCATACAAGTTATGTCAAATTTCTATCACTTGTAAGGCAAACCATGGATAGATTGAATATTGGAAACTGCCATGAAATAGTATAACTGATCTTTAATGTAGGATGATACAGACTTATGGTTATAGACACATAATAAAGGAATGTTTGACATTTAAATTCATATTGCAGATGTAATGTCATGTCAGAGACTTCTCAAAACGCAAGGTGTGCCTCAGACACTGCTCATCATCATACCAAGACTGGCAGCTTTCAATAAAGATTTATTCTTGAGGAAATATTTGCACAACACCATGCATTACTTACTCAATACCATAAAGAGTAAGGAAAAGGACAGGAACATGGCTTTTACAACATTAGGTCTAATGGCAGCAGCTATTGAAGTTGATATCAAAAATTACATTCCAAAAATAATGGATGTAATCAAACAGGCTCTACCTGTAAGAGATACCATAACCAAAAAGAGGATGTGGATTGACCCATCCATTTTTGCATGCATTACTTTACTAAGTAGTGCAGTCAAAGACCTTGTAGCTACTGATATCAAAGAACTCCTAGATGTGATGTTTGTAACTGGTTTGAGTCCGTCTTTGACTATATGTTTGAAAGAGTTGTGCCAGAATTTGCCTTCACTTAAGGCTGAAATCTCCGAGGGGCTTCTAAATATGCTTTCGCAAGTGTTAAGGAATAAACCATTCTTACATCCTGGTGTACCTCGAAGTTTAGAACAACAGAGTACTATGAGTCTTGTTATTGAACAGCAGGATACTGCTAGCATTGTACTGGCTTTACGGACACTTGGCACATTCCATTTTGTGGGACAGCACAGCTTATTGACGTTTGTCCGACGTTGCGCAGACCATTTCTTGCAAAGCGATCGCCAGGAAATCCGAGTAGAAGCGGTTAAGACCGCGGCTAAATTACTGGCGGATGCTACAGTAAGGACAAAGAAAACACCATCCAGAACTCTAACCATGCTAACTGCAGAAGTCGTAGGCAAAATGTTGGTGGTCTCAGTCAGAGACCCCGATTACGAAGTACGATACTGGGTCTTGGAATCGTTGACGCCAATATTCGACACACATTTGGCCCAAATTGAAAATTTAAGCTTCCTTTTCATCGCCATGAATGATGAGCATTTAGAAATTCGGGAATTGGCCATTTGTACTATCGGTCGTTTGAGTTCCGTTAATCCCGCGTACGTAATGCCCGGACTTCGTAAAACCTTGATACAATTTCTGACGGAACTCGAACATTCAGGAATGAGCAGAAATAAAGAACAGGCGGCTAGGATGTTGGATAACCTCATTCTGCACGCTCCAAAACTTGTGAAACCATACATGGAAACCATACTAAACGTCCTCGTGCCTAAATTAAAGGAGCCCGATCTAAATCCTGGTGTAGTTATCAGCGTTTTAAAAGCCGTAGGGGATTTAGCCGACGTCCACGGCGACAATACAGGTTTAAAAAAATGTTTGCCAGAACTGCTATCTATACTCCTGGACCTACTATCTGATGCGTCCGCTACGGAAAAACGAAGTGTGGCCCTATGGGCTTTTGGTCAGCTGATAAGTGCGACAGGCTATGTGGTCACACCTTACACTGAATACCCCAACTTAATGGATGTTCTGCTAAACTTTTTGAAAACGGAACAACAACCTAAAGATAGACGAGAAACAATTCGTGTCCTGGGCCTTTTGGGTGCCCTAGATCCTTACAAGCACAAGCTAACCAGAGCATTGATTGATGGACAGCCTGACTCCAGCTTAGTTCCAGTAGCTGACAGTATAGCGGAGGAAAACAACTTTGATATGACCACAAGCGAAATGTTAGTAAAGATGTCTTCACCAGTACTCGATGAATACTATCCGGCGATAGTGATATCGACGCTCATGCGGATTCTGCGAGATCCGACACTCCAGCAACACCACAAGAATGTGGTGGAAGCTGTCACGGCTATATTCCAGTCCCTCGGCATCAAATGCGTGCCGTATATTTCACGAGTAACACCGAGTCTACTTTACGTAGCTCGAGCGACAGAGAACAATAACAATTTCAGAGAATTCCTTTTTACGCAACTAGCGAAACTTATTGCGATAGTGAAGCACCATATTCGGAATTATTTGGACAAAATTTTTGAACTGATCAAAGAATTCTGGACACCGAACAGTCCATTGCAACCGACTTTGATATTACTGGTCGAACACATCGCATGGGCTCTTGGATCCGAGTTCAAGGTATATCTGCCACAGTTGATGCCGCAGATTCTACGTGTCCTCGCCCACGACACGAGTAAAGACAGATTTGTTACTGAGAAACTGCTATATGCTCTACAAAAGTTCGAAGATAACCTCGACGATTACATTCATTTAGTGATTCCTTCGATAGTGAAACTGTTTGATGCGTCAGACTGCCCTATACCAGTCGCTAAAGTGGCGATGGAGACAGTCGATTATCTTTCGGACTCTCTAAACTACAGTGAGCTGATATCCAGAATAATTCATCCACTCGTCAGAAGTTTGGACACGTGCCCTCCACTACGTGCCACAGCTATGGACACGTTGTGCGCGTTAGTAATACAACTGGGTCGGAAATACATTGATTTTATACCACTGGTTCAAAAAGTCGTTAATAAACACAGAATAATGCATCAGAATTATGAATTAATGCTCTCCAAGTTGCAATTCATTCAAATCAACGCAGCTGTGCCGGTAGACGACTTCTTACAGAACACAAGGCGAAAACCTAGAAACAATAACCAGGAGGTACGTACTCGTATATTACGGTTGAAGTGTAAGTTTTTTTGGACATATTATACGTCATGGGTGCAAAATGCAATAAGATGGCTTAAATTTTAACTCATAGCCAAATTCTGTTCTTAGATTGAGAATGACTTAAGTACCAAAAGTGTAAGTGGAATGCGCAGCATTTGCCAATGTTCAAGGCATCACATTGCCTTACCGCCAATTTAGTCACCCAGATGTTTGTAATTTTAAATAATCAAAGAACGATGCAATCTTTATGACGCAGCTGAGCTCTGTAGGCAGAGATTTTACTATTTATCTATGGATGTTGTTAGGAGGTTTCGTGCACATCTGAGGAATAGGCAGTATCAGTTTGAATATATAATAAAAATATGGAAATTGTTTTCAATTATATTTATATTCTTCCAGACGCGTATAGTGGCTTGTGATACATCACATTCAAGTCGCAAACTATATGTCAATGCGCATAGTCTCAAAGTGGCGTGGACGGTAAGCAGTCGCGTGTCAAAAGACGATTGGCTGGAATGGTTGCGACCTTTCAGTATTGGACTTATTACCGAGTCGCCCAGCCCAGCTTTGAGGTTAGTATTCCTTCATACACACTCGGATTCCACCCTTGGACTTAGAAAGCTAAAATGTTGCATTGATGTTTCTCTTATAATGTAGGCAGGGGATATAGAAGGATATATCACCTCGGCAATATATTCTTGACCTTTTACTATAAAAATGATCAAAAATAATATGTTTTTTTAGTTTCTTCAAGAAAATGTATATACTAACCACAGACTAACTAAACCACTTTAAAAAAACAATAGTGTTCAATTTTAATATTATATTTAACAAAACACCGTCCAACTCATCATTGGGTCGCCAGACGCTTGGACCAATTTTTGGGACACTATATTTATGAAATTTCTATTTTGGGGATCTATTTCAAATCTATACGATCATTGTTGATGGCTTGGTTCCCATAGAGCCTGGAGTAGTTACGTTCCAATGCTTTTCAGGGCGTGTCGAACCCTCGCGCACAACTATTCCCAATTGCTGCGGGATCTCTTCAACGCGGCGTTCGTCTCGTGCTGGACGGAGCTCGACAACACTTCGCGGCAAGAGCTCTCCAACGCGCTGGAGCAGGCGCTGACGGCGCCAGACGCCCCCGAGCTGGCTCACACCGTGCTCAACCTCGCCGAGTTCATGGAGCACTGCGAGGGGGGCGCTTTGCCGATTTCCACGCAACTCCTCGGCGAAAGGGCTATGCATTGCCGAGCGTATGCAAAAGCATTGCATTATAAGGTGGGTTTATTCAAACTTAAAGATTTACTATCGTAGAAAGTGAAGACTTATTTCTTTACTTCATTGGAGGAGGGTTAACTTAATCAGTGCAAAAGTTTTGGCAAAAGTTAATTCAGACAGAAAAGCGTATTTGTGCTGTCCAATAATAAAACTGGCTTATCGATTCGACCTGCTACGTCGAGAACTTTATATATTTACATAAGTATGAGTTAGGACATGAATTAACGTTTCTAATGAAAACAATAGTAAAATTTATGCAGATGTGATGGTTTTTACAGGAGGAGGAATTCCGAAATGGCGCAACTTCGCAAGTCGTAGAGGCGTTGATACACATCAATAACAAATTACAGCAAAAGGAAGCGGCCGAAGGACTGCTGGAACGTGTAATGTCTCAGCGAGAAGCCGGCGATACTAACCTGAAAGTTCAAATACGATGGTACGAAAAGTTGCACAATTGGGAGAAGGCATTGAATCTTTATGGGGCAAAATTAGTAGGGGATGATGATAATATGGAGGCATATTTGGGTGAAATGCGTTGCTATGAAGCGCTGGGAGAGTGGACAGAATTGTATAATACTGTGTCTAAGCGCTGGACGAGAATGTGTGATGAGGAAAAATTCAAAGCGGCCAGGCTAGCCGCAGCTGCCGCTTGGGGGTTGAACGAATGGGACTCGATGGTGAAGTATGTGAACTTCCTACCGGACAATACACAGGACGGAGCTTTCTATAGAGCTGTACTAAACATTCACAACGAAGATTATGGATTATCAAAAATGTACATCGATCAAGCGCGGTCGCTATTGGATTCAGAGTTAACCGCGATGGCTGGGGAGAGCTACCAAAGAGCTTATGGAGCGTTAGTGAACGCTCAATTGCTTGCCGAGCTGGAGGAAGTGATTTCCTACAAATTGGTCCCGGAAAGGCGGGAGTCCATAAAACAGGCGTGGTGGACTAGACTCCAAGGCGGACAAAGATTGGTAGAAGATTGGCGGAAGATTCTTCAAGTGCGAGGTTTAGTTCTGACGCCACAGGAAGATATGGCGACGTGGTTAAAATTCGCGTCTCTTTGCCGAAAAAGCGGCGCACCTCGGCAAGCGCATAAGACTTTGGTGATGCTCCTCGGAATGGATCCCAATGAGAACCGTGATAAACCTCTTCCTACTCAAAGGCCTCGACTTACGTTGGCGTATGCAAAACACTTATGGGTCGCGGGCGATAAGCAACTAGCTTACGACCAACTGCAGCGTTACGTCGATACCGTCGAGACAGGGGACGCGGAACACTGCAGACTAGTCGCCCGCTGCCACTTGAAGCTAGGGTCCTGGTGCGAATCACTAAAAGGCATCAACCAACACTCCATTCCCGAAATTTTGCGCAACTACTCAGCCGCTACCACTTTAGCATCCGATTGGTACAAAGCCTGGCACGCGTGGGCGTATATGAATTTCGAAACTGTTCTCTTTTACAAACATCAGGAAGTTGACACGGCCAATGCAGAAGAAACTGTATCTGTCACGGAGTACATTCAGACCCACACCGTGCCGGCGGTTGAAGGATTCTTTAAGTCGATAAACTTGTCCCAGGGAAGCTCCTTGCAGGATACTTTAAGATTGCTCACGTTGTGGTTCGATTACGGACACCACCCGGCCGTTCACGAAGCTTTGGTAGAAGGGATAAGGACCATCGAAATCAACGTGTGGCTTCAAGTGATTCCGCAACTCATCGCCAGGATAGACACCCCGAGAGCTTTGGTGGGGAAACTCATTCACTCCCTTCTCATCGATATCGGTAAATCACATCCTCAGGCACTGGTATATCCGTTGACTGTGGCTTCGAAGTCGTCGTTTGTGGATCGTAAAAATGCAGCCAATCAAATTCTGAAGTCGATGTGTACCCATTCGAGTAATTTAGTCAACCAGGCGGCTATGATATCAGAGGAGCTCATCCGAGTCGCTATATTATGGCACGAGCAATGGCATGAGGCTCTAGAGGAAGCTTCCAGATTGTATTTCAGTGAACACGATGTTAAGGCTATGTTCAAAACTCTGGAGCCGTTACACGCTATGTTGGAGAGAGGTCCGAAGACATCGAAAGAAGCGTCGTTCCATCAAGCATACGGACGGGACCTTAACGAGGCGCAGGAATGGTGTAACCGGTTTAAGGTAAGAAGCATTGAGGCCATGGTATAAAATTAACATTTCTGTAGTCTTAGTGAAGGTGCCTAAACTTGGGAGGATTATAATAAGGCCTAATGATTGATTGATACCACAACTGCACTGATCTCTAAATCAACTTCTGTGCATCTTCGACGGATATTAATCAGCCGCGGCTGAAACTTCGCCAGATCAGACCAAGACCTAAACCAATTTCGCAAATATATAAAATTCGATACTGCGTCTTCCCGCTTCAGTACTAAACCTAACTTTCCTGGGAGGCAGGAATTCTGAAATGAATGTTAAGTTCTTTCTCACAATACGAAAATTGTATGCAGGAATCCGGCTTAGTGCGCGACTTGAACCAGGCGTGGGACTTGTACTACCACGTGTTCCGCCGCATCAGCCGACACCTCTCGCAGCTGGCGTCGCTGGAGCTGCAGTACGTGAGCCCGCGCCTGCTCAACTGCCGCGACCTGGAGCTGGCCGTGCCCGGCTCCTACGTGCCCGACCAGGACCTCATCCGCATCGCACACATCCAGAGCAGCTTGCAGGTAACGACCAGTTTGTGTGGGGGAGTCCTCCGAGACTTAGCCACAACACATCAGCCGGCACCTCTCGCAGCTGGCGTCGCTGGAGCTGCAGTACGTGAGCCCGCGCCTGCTCAACTGCCGCGACCTGGAGCTGGCCGTGCCCGGCTCCTACGTGCCCGACCAGGACCTCATCCGCATCGCGCACATCCAGAGCAGCTTGCAGGTAACGACCAGTTTATGTGCGGGAGTCCTCCGAGACTTAGCCACAACACATCAGCCAGCACCTCGCGCAGCTGGCGTCGCTGGAGCTGCAGTACGTGAGCCCGCGCCTGCTCAACTGCCGCGACCTGGAGCTGGCCGTGCCCGGCTCCTACGTGCCCGACCAGGACCTCATCCGCATCGCGCACATCCAGAGCAGCTTGCAGGTAACGACCAGTTTATGTGCGGGAGTCCTCCGAGACTTAGCCACAACACATCAGCCAGCATCTCGCGCAGCTGGCGTCGCTGGAGCTGCAGTACGTGAGCCCGCGCCTGCTCAACTGCCGCGACCTGGAGCTGGCCGTGCCCGGCTCCTACGTGCCCGACCAGGACCTCATCCGCATCGCGCACATCCAGAGCAGCTTGCAGGTAACGACCAGTTTATGTGCGGGAGTCCTCCGAGACTTAGCCACAACACATCAGCCAGCACCTCGCGCAGCTGGCGTCGCTGGAGCTGCAGTACGTGAGCCCGCGCCTGCTCAACTGCCGCGACCTGGAGCTGGCCGTGCCCGGCTCCTACGTGCCCGACCAGGACCTCATCCGCATCGCGCACATCCAGAGCAGCTTGCAGGTAACGACCAGTTTATGTGCGGGAGTCCTCCGAGACTTAGCCACAACACATCAGCCAGCACCTCGCGCAGCTGGCGTCGCTGGAGCTGCAGTACGTGAGCCCGCGCCTGCTCAACTGCCGCGACCTGGAGCTGGCCGTGCCCGGCTCCTACGTGCCCGACCAGGACCTCATCCGCATCGCGCACATCCAGAGCAGCTTGCAGGTACCTAACGACTAGCTTGTGTGCGGGAGTCCTCCGATACTTAGCCACAACACATCAGCCGGCACCTCTCGCAGCTAGCCAAACAGCTTGCAGGTAACGACCAGTCGGAGTCCTACATTCCGACACGTCAGCAACATACGGACATACATGGTGCAACTCAGCAACTCTTAAGTTAATTAATGAGATTTCTAATATTAACTGCAAATTTACGCAGGACTGCATGATTCTGTTCGCACTTTAGAACTGACAAACAACTTTTACTTTACAACTTGTCTCATACAGGTGATACAATCGAAACAGCGCCCGCGCCGTCTCACCATCCGCGGCTCCAACGGCAAAGACTACATGTTCCTGCTCAAAGGCCACGAGGACTTGCGTCAAGACGAGCGAGTCATGCAGCTGTTCGGTTTGGTGAACACTCTGTTGCAAGCGGACCCAGACACTTTTAGGCGAGACCTGGCCATTCAGAGATACGCCGTGATACCCCTGTCGACAAACTCTGGCTTGATCGGATGGGTGCCCTACTGTGATACTCTGCACGCCTTGATAAAGGACTACAGGGAGAAGAGGAAGATCTTACTGAATATCGAGCATCGGATCATGCAGCGGATGGCGTCCGATCTGGACAAACTGATGTTGATGCAAAAGGTTTGTTGAAGATTTCTTTAATATTTGAAAGATTTTATTTTAATTTTGTGGATCGACTGGTGTGATAGTTACGAAAAGTGATGGGAACAGCAAACATCTTTTGAAAATATCCGGCATCACTATAAACTTACTTCTCTGATTTATGATCACTTTATATGATGATGTTTGGTCACCAATTGTAAGTTATGGAGTCAAATATATCTCAACCACTGATCTCTATTCTATGGATCTCAGTCTGTCAACGTAAAATTGAAGACACTTGATTTTCGCCATTTTAGCGCTGATCGTTGCGTAGCCTAGCGTGAGCGTCCATGGAACTAAAATAAAAATACGACGGTTTCTACCACTGACAAGAAAAGTCATGATGTGGGCATCCGAACGATTTACGTAAACCTGTCCATGTGCCCTCCTCGTTGTTGGCACACACACACATCAAATTGGCACAAAAAATGTCAATTGTATAGAATGTTAAATCCATAGAATAGAGATCAAACAAACCACACACAAAGGAAAAACAAAACTTTCGTTTCCAGGTGGAAGTTTTTGAGCATGCCCTAGAGCACACTGCGGGAGACGACCTAGCAAAGCTACTGTGGCTGAAGAGCCCTTCATCAGAGGTGTGGTTCGAGCGGCGCACCAACTACACGCGTTCTCTGGCTGTCATGAGCATGGTGGGCTACATCCTGGGGCTGGGCGACCGCCACCCCTCCAACATCATGCTCGACAGAGTGACGGGGAAGTTCCTGCACATCGATTTCGGGGACTGCTTCGAAGTGGCGGTCACTAGAGACAAGTTCCCCGAGAAGATTCCGTTCCGGTTGACGCGAATGCTGATTAATGCTATGGAGGTGAGTTTTAGTATTTTTACTGTAGTTGTGCGTCAGTAGTAAGCTGTAAGCACGCAGTATTTCGTACGTACACAACGACGTAGGAGTTTCGACAATGGCTCTACATTTTCTTGTATGAATAAGGTTTACATAAAATGTTCGGATGGGATCATCTTGATGTTATTATCATAGGTGACATCCAATTTTCCAGATGTTCCTTTTTGATGGATTCAGCTGATGCCTCCAGTTGATACAGTGATACGAGTACATGATACAGATGACTGCAGTGCAGTGCTAGGGTCTGCACCTGACATGGCATACATAACAGTTGCATCAGATTAACGTCATGCTCGAACCCTCGTAAGGCTCGTAAACTTAGTTTTAAGTCGACTTGTAGTTATCATCGTACATATCCGACAAATATCATATTGACGTTATAAAAGAGCCTGTACGTTTGGCCTTCATGAAGACTGAACTAAAGATATATTGACTTTGACTTTTCTCAATCAAAAGTAGCTTCGTTTGGATGATTCATCGCCACTGTGCAGCCAAGAAAATTGTGGTCTTTTGTTCTCAGGTGACCGGCATCGAGGGAATATACCGCAGAACTTGCGAATCGGTCATGGAAGTACTGCATCGACACAAGGACAGCGTGATGGCCGTGCTCGAAGCTTTCGTGTACGACCCGCTACTCAACTGGAGGCTTATAGACGCGGGCCGACGGTCTAGAAACGACGCAGACGCTTCCTCGGACGCCGCGTCCCCTCAGCCTAGCAGAAGTAGAGCCTTACCCCTGAACGACGTCGACCAACCCGCCGAGACCAATCTAAACAAGCGGGCTCTAGCCATCGTGAACAGAGTCAGGGACAAGTTGACTGGAAGGGACTTCCCCCACATAGATGAAGCGAGCGTCTCTGTGCAGAAGCAGGTGGATTTGTTGATACAGCAAGCTACGAGCAATGAAAATCTTTGCCAGTGCTACGTCGGATGGTGTCCGTTTTGGTAGACTTGCCCAGTATAACAGTACTAAAATTTCATGTTTCAGGCACGTTTGATTTTTTCTTTGTTTTTGGACATTTCTACAGTCATTTAACCATTAAAAAGTTTTCCAAAAATCAAATCTAGCGTATGTATATCGTAGAAATAATTTTATTTACTTATATCGGTGATAAATTTCATAGTGTACGTACTCATCGATGTTATAAAATCTACGCAATTATTATTTGCAAAAATAAATGGAGAGTTGAGATAACCAAAATTGTTATTGCAGTACCAAAATAATGAGGTCGTCGAGTTTGCCATATTAAATACACTGCAATTAAAGAAATAAGGTCACTACCTTACCTTTAAAAATATTTGCGGCCATATTTTTAGTGCATAAAATTGTGATTTGTAATAAAAACAAATAATTTTAGCTGTCGGTCCCTTAAAATTCGGTTGCTTGTTTTTCAGAGCTGTGCTGTATGATTAAGTAAACACATTATTTTTATGCGATATTCTTATCAATATATTCTTTATACCTTAATCTAAGTACAAAAGCACTTTTCGTTTCCCTATTAAATATATTTAGTTTTAAGATTATTGTAGACTTATGTAACATCGCGTTTTCTTATTGTAAATATTGCTTTAGGTATTCGTACCTAGTATTTTAACAACTAAATTTTAATTATTCCAGATTTTTTTTAAATTTCAATGATTATAATACTAAATTCGTTTTAGTACTTTACTTACTCTTCGTGGCAAGTAACTTGTTATTTTCTTTCTGTCTAACACAAGCTTAGTCCATTGAAACTTGCTTGCATAGCTTGAACCTTGTGTTCATTGAAAGACTATAAGCTTGTGTTTTCTAACTTTTGATTTTTATAGCTAAGAAGCTGCAGTATAATTTATGTATTTTGTATTAAAGTAAAATCGCATTTAAAATAAATTGTAATAAAAATCATTCTGAGAAATGCTATTTTTATTTTCTCACCTATGTTCATTATTATTCTAATGCCACATAGGTAATGAAGGTAGAATTTAATATGTATTAAATGTTGTCATAGTTATATTCGCCTATGCTTATCTCCAGTAATATTGAATTAATTTTCAGGGATTTTACCCTAATAAACGGAGGTAGAAACTAAGTACTTACACTTAGCATTGGCGGCATTGATTCTTGAGTGGGGATAAACCGAAACTCATCAAAAGTTGTAACAAGAAGTGTAAACAGAAAGATTGCTATCTTAAGTCTTAAATCCTTAGTTGAACACTTTCTACAACTAGTATTATTTTCCAGAAAATATGTTATGTATGGAGAGCCATACCTAATAGACTATTAAATAAGGCTGAAGGCTTGGTACGAATAACAGTTATTAAGAAGAATCTTACGACTATCTATTTTTCTACCATTTGTATTCCCTGCCTTTCTCAATTACAGGAGGGGCGAATGGAAACTACGTAATTATTAGTTTTGCAGGATGCAATGCTCTGTTTTAAATGAAACGGTTTGTTTACGATTACAATTTATTACAAGGGGCAATACAACTCATTTGTCCTAAGTGCGTGTACGGTTACCATTGGTTCGATACTTGGCTGATAAAGAGTCCATTTGATGCATACGTAAAGTCTGGTCAAAATAAACCTGCTCTTTACACAGCAATAGATTTGACATCTATTATTACTATTATAAGTGCTAGCCCGTTGGTTGGTTGGTTGGTTTACCACTGCATCTCATCAAGGGAACCCTGGGCCTCTGACTTTTGTGAGTTTGGTATGTGCGTTTATGGAAACTATAATATCACGTTTAGTGCTATTATGTATTCCGTGGTGAAGGTAGGCAAATTACATTGAGAGAAGAAATCTGTATGGTTGACGATCATGACCATAATATCGTCAAACATGCGCGAAGCACACCATGTGTTAGACAAGCAGATTTCACGTATTTTCAATTGTAGTATAGGTAAATGTACCTATAGAAAATGATTAGTTCCATGTTTACCACAATATGGCGAGGATTTTTTTCCTCTGCGCGTCGAGCTATATTATCCCAAAGTTTGGGCCATATTTACAACTACGGGCTGAGTATGACCAGCAGTAGTCTACTGCTGGTCGAAACTCCAGTTTTTCACTCCATCATGAGTTATCCTGTTCCACGCATGACGCATCCACGGATACGGGCGGGCTACAGGCTAAACATAGAGCAGTGCGGCTCAGGCTTTTACAAAGATATTCTGTATCCACATATAGTTTAAGAAAGTTTTGGACTCCCTAGTGGTATGGTATAAGACTTTCAATCATTGCATTGAAGCTGCGTATCTAATCAACAATCATTAAACGTAATCAGTCGCCCGCCGACCGCCCGGAGAGCTGCACGCCCCTTCCCACGCGTTTTTCAATTACGACAGTAGAATAAATTCGCGTCCATGGACAAATTCCAAATTGTGGACTATGACTCTCTAAGTAAGTGATTAATTAATACAATTCTATTATAAGAATCTCTACTTATTGTGATATAATAAGTTATAAGTATGATTAAATTAACTTTAATTAAATTTAGCTTGGAATCATTAAAGTTTCGATACAATTCTCTTTCGTATTCCTCAATAGTCGTTTTGCTCTCGCGAAATAATTATGAAGCAATCTATTTATAAACAAGCCTTCAATTACGCATTGAGTTTGACCTAGTTACTGTTTCTTTAGTAATCAAACAATGATTTGCAATATTTATCTATATTAATACAGTAAGCGAGTACTTGTTACAATATACAAAAAAATAGTAATCTAACTGCCATAATCGGTAAATATATTTTTACGCTTTACATTGACTTTGAATGACAATTTTAATCAGTAAAATATTAACAACATCGTCATTATATAGGTACACTTTGGGTATTTATCTAAGTCAATAATGATAAAGGATTAGTTGTATAACACTATTTATTTTTATTCGCAGGCGAGGAAGTCAAGAATTTAATACGAGAAGCGGTGGAGATACGAAAGAAAGCATACTGCCCGTATTCAAACTTCGCCGTCGGAGCGTCAATACTTACGGAAGAGGACTCCAAAATATACACAGGCTTCAATATAGAGAACTCTACATTGACGCCGAGCATATGCGCCGAAAGAGCGGCCGTGCCGAGAGCCGTTTGTGACGGTTATTTGAAATTCAAAATGGTCGCCGTCGCCGCTCATCAAAACGCTTCTTACACGGCCCCTTGCGGCGTATGCAGGCAAACGCTTAGCGAATTTCGCGGTTCGAACGGCGACATAGACATATACCTCACCAAACCAACAATGGACAACATTTTATGCACGAAGTTGTCCGAACTACTGCCACTGTCGTTCGTTAGCTATAAAAAAGACAACGTGCTGAACAATGGAGATGTGCACAGTTAGCAGAAGACACCGAAGGACGCAAGACAACGTGAAAACAATGAACACAGTTGAACTTGAATAAACACTTTTTTATTACACTTATAAACCAACTTATGTAATGTAAACACTAAACATATCTTTATTATACAGTATTAAATTATAATAGATAAATGTTTAAGAGAATGTATTTTCAAGAGTTTTATTATGTCGAAGTTAATAAAGGATAGACTATGTTGTCGAGTGTTATACGTAAGTAGAAGTTATTGTTTCAGTTTCGAACACAAATACAAGACTTGGACTCGCGTGCTGAGAAGAAAACAAAAAAAAATATCTATGTATATTTTGCAATCAAACTTCAATTAAAAACAAAACCTTATTTAAGAACCAATAGAAAAATATTTATATAAAAAAATTAATAGGAGTTAATAGGTATAAAATTAAATTGAAAAAGGCTTTCATACTCAAATAACTTCTATTAATTTTATTATCAAACCATTTTCAAGCAATTACTTCTACTATCATTGTCTGATCTAGGAACGTAGTATTTTGTTTGACAAAATGACTATAAAACATTGAGTAACACATAGTATCTCTATGCTATAAAATGAGTAAGCATAAAATAAACAGCCTGAGTAACGCTAGCACTTAGCAGGCTTTACTTATATTTAACCATAATTATGGTTCAAATGGAGATCGCCGACGGGAAAAACTGAAATCATTGGCAAAGCAGCAGCAGCAGCAAGAAATCAATAATGATGCAACCATCTTTACAATACAGTTTGAAGTTTGAACTCGTATATTTATCGTCGGTCGATGGACATCCACAGCTGGTCATAGCCCTTCTGAAATGACCGCCAAACACCACGAACTTGCGCCGCCTGGCGCTAGCGACTCCTCGCGACTTTCATTATATCGTCCGTCCACCTGGTGGAGGGTCTGCCGACCCTGAGCCTTCTTATGAGGTCCATATTTATACAAGATACTATGATAAATTATGAGGCCCATATTTATCATAGAATCTTGTAATTGTTGAACACAGATCTGCCCCTTGATTCTGCAAAATACTTTAGCAGCTTCAATATTGATCATATCATAGTATCTATTAGCAATTTATCATAGTATCTATTAGCAATTTATCATAGTATCTATGCAGCCAACTGGGTAATGTTTGCATCAGTTATGCAGCCAAGGCACCTAATTGGCTGGTGATGACTGTATTGTTAACATATTTTATATTTTCAAGAATCGCACCCCAGCATCCCTAGCATGGGCAGGGGATAGAATCGCATTTCCCCAATTTTGTCCTCTGACAGGAGAGAAAATAGTCGCCTTAGCATGGCCAAAGGGGAAAGGGAGAAATTTATCACTAAGTATTTGACATTTCACAAGACATAAACCTCCCCCGGGACTAATCAAAGTGAAACCGGTTTAAGCAAGGGAGTATTTTATCCAGCCGTGTGCCCATGCTAGGGGGATAATCAAGAACGTAGAAAGGGGTAAAATTTTGTCCTTTCCCCGGGGACAAAATAATCTCCTGCCCATGCTAGCACTGCAAAGAAGGAAGTTTATATACTTGTTGACAGTTAGGTACAGCCAAAAGTAATAATCCAAGTATCCTATCCTTTATACTATCAAAGATAACGACATAAATTGTATGGAGTTTATAAAACATATCTGATAAGTGAGAGGGCCATATTTATTATTAAGTATATCAGCCCCACAGGTTTAACAGTGGGCACTCAAGGCCGAAATGTCTATTGAGGCTAGGCATGTTCCTATGGATAGAATAGTTAGTTTATTTCGGCTGTTAGTAAGCTATGGCGAACTATCAAACTCTAAAGCAGGATAAATCAACAGCGTCTTTCTCCATTTGAGCCAAAATATCAAATGCTCCTATTGGTGGGTTTATGGAGGTCTAAGTTTTAGATAAATAGACGTGACAACATGGCTCAGATGTTGTATATTAATAAATAATAATACTGTTTCTTTGTTATAAACCCCTTTGGCCAATTTTAGCACATTGATAGGCTCCAATAGCAAGTATTTTAGGAAAATAATGGGTAGGTGTTTAGGGAACCCAAATTATAATTGGTAAATCTATTTAAAAAAAAACCGGCCAAGTGCGAGTCGGACTCGCGTACCGAGGGTTCCATACCATAAGAGAAGTAAAACATTGAAAGAATCACTTTTTTTCATGAATTTACGAGTATAATTTACATGTAGGTACTTTTGTTGGCAAACCGCAAACGTAACTTTTTGGCGGATTATTGTCATTATCAAAAAAAGTATATTAGTCAGTGAGTTGATTTTATTTTTCCTGTAAAATATACATTAACTTCTATTGATCATAATTATTTCAGATTTTTCGATTGGTAAACTTCGGAGATAAGGGGGGGGAACGGTATTTTTTTCGACAGTTTGCCCAATAAATCAAAAACTATCAGGTATAAAAATAAATAAAAATTAGTTTTAGTATACACAAGTAACGCCCTTTCATATGATACCCCACTCAATATTGTTATCTCATTTTGAAAATTTGTCGACCCGGTAAATAAAAATAAAAACAATTTTCAAATTTTTACGATTGTTATGACGTCGCGTCACTATTACCTATAACTATTCTAAATTTCAAGTCGATAGCTTGAATAGTTACTGAAATAATCGAGTGTGACAGACAGACGGACGGACGGACGGACGGAGAAAGTCTCACCATAAGGGTTCCATTTTTACCAAATTGGTATGGAACCCTAAAAACTATATTCACAACATCCTTATCCATGTATCCATCCAGTACGTCTTTTGGTACCTATGTCAATTCTGGACCTTGACCGTTTCAGAGTTCCATAACAGTAAAAAAATGTGAGAATTCCGCCTTCTTTATTGTCACGCCTATTTATTTAAGAACCTGGACCTTTACTTAAGTTCAAAAAACATTATCAAAGTATACTTATAAACTAACAATTATATTCGCAAGTCTCAGTCAACTCTAAATGATGGCATTTAGGTATGTGATTTCACCTATGAGGGTTTCACACGTGTGATGTTATATTATAGTTATGTCACAGACGAATCCCACTTATTTTTTAACAAATCCAGTAAAAAAAGTTTTCAGATATTGTAACAATTCACCAAAACACCAACCAATGTAACATTGGCACAAGTTTTCGTTATTCATCGCGATTTTGATCAACAAATCGACTTGCTTCGGTACCTACACTGACGACGGCTTCTATGTGGGGGAAGTCCCGACCCGTCAGTTTACCCCTTATACGGTTAAGTATAGCGAGCGCTCGCTTGTGGAGGTTGGACTCGGTTAGCATTTCCAAGGACTCGCATTGGAGGTGGTTTCTGCAGAATGGGGTTTCACACGTCTGTTGTTATAGTTGTGTCACAGACGAATTCCACTTATCTTTTAACAAATCCAATAAAAGAGTTCTCAGTTATCGTAACAATTCACCAAAACGGACACCAACCAATGTAACACTGGCACAAGTTTTCGTTATTCGTCGCGATTTTGATCAACAAATCGACTTGCTTCGGTACACTGACGACGGCTTCTATGTGGGGGAAGTCCCGGCCCGTCAGCTTGTCTCTTATGCGGTTTAGTATAGCGAGCGCTCGCTTGTTGAGGTTGGACTCGGGTGGCATTTCCAAGGACTCATATCGGAGGTGGTTTCTGCTCCTGCTGGGCAGCGAGTACGAAGAGTCTATGTCTGACGAGAAGGTGGACTCCGTGATGGAATGCTTCTCGTTGTCGATGAGTCTCCAGTTCAGGAGCGGGTCGTAGACGAACGCTTCGAGCACGGCCATCACGCTGTCGCGATGCTTGTGTAGTACGTGCATTACGGACTCGCACGTGGAACGATAGGAGCCTTCTATGCCGGTCACCTGTGAAAAAACGTTGTAGTGATGAGTATCAAAAAAAATCAACCAAACTAATTTGATAGCTCTACAAGGAATGCTTTCGTTTTCCATGGGGAACATTATGATAAGGACGACATGAATTTTTGACCTATCAAACTAGACACAAAGTTGTACTAAAGAATCGGCAAAAACTGAGTCAGCATTGAGCAGACGGCGCAAGGTCGCAATTTAATATTAGCTGAACTGAAGTCATCATCATAAATATGAGAGAATAGCCCAGCAGATGGATTTTAAAAGACAAGATGGATGTCTTAGGTGGATGCATAGTATTTTAGAATCAGTAATCTGATTATGGTTTAGACAGGGTCTGTCAGGCTAGTAATTACATAACAATGGATCCCTTGCATCCATTGTTTTCCATCCAAGAAAGGATTTTGCGAATTTCCCATAAGATAATTTCGGCGACGCGAGGGTGAATCAGCTAGTTCCGGAGAAAACGTTTTATAAACCGTTCGTAGCAGATTTGCCGACAACCGCGTCCCGCGCTAATCTGGTCAGTAAGACGAGCCAGGCAAACGCGGGACGCGGCCGTCTGAAATGGAAGGGCTACTCATCACAAAGTTTCTGCGAATGATTAGTAGAAATTTTACCTCCATAGCATTGATAAGCATCCTCGTCAATCTGAACGGTATCTTCTCCGGAAACCGTTCTCTAGTTTGCGTGACTTCGAAGCAGTCCCCGAAGTCGATGTGCAGCACCTTGCCCGTCACTCTGTGCAGCATGATGTTGGAGGGGTGGCGGTCCCCCAGCCCCAGGATGTAGCCCACCATGCTCATGACGGCCAGCGAGCGCGTGTAGTTGGTGCGCCGCTCGAACCAAGCCTCTGCTGACGGACTCTTCAGCCACAGGAGCCTGGCCAAGTCATTCCCTGGTGTTTGTGATAGGGTGTATTCGAATACTTCCACCTGAAATAGGGTGATTGTAATTATGCGGAAGAGTGAGAAAATAATCTGTATTGATAATATGATTACGAATAAACTTGGGAACAGAAAAATCGGAATTATTAAGCGGCGAGGTTTCAATTAGCAACAAATCTTGCAAAAGTTGACTTCTGCAAGTTTCTCCTCCTTTATTAAGTAACTTATGTGACTGTTTCCTTGCTTTCAGAAGTTAACTTTTGCAAGTTTTCTTGCTAATGTAAACCTTGCAAAAAGGGTCATTTTTAGAGTCCATCACAGTTTGATGGCAGTTATTGAAACATTAGCTATTATTAAAGTCAAAAACAAGTTGCCGTTAAGAAATGCAACATCCTGATTCAAAGATGCGACAAAATGCGATGTCATAATATAAACATACGCACCTTATGTTTCAGCATTAATTTCTGGTAATCTGACGCCATTCTCAACATAATCTGCTGCTCCGTGTTGAGAGCCATCTTATTGGACTTCTTGTCTCTGTAATCGCTGATCAGATTGTACAGCGTGTCACACTGCGGCACCCAGCCGATCAGCCCGGAGTTGGGCGACAGAGGTATCACCGCGTACCGCTGTATGGCTAGATCGTGTCTGTAGGTGTTTGTGTCCGCTTGGAGCAAGGTGTTGACGAGGCCAAACAGTTGCATCACTCGCTCGTCCTGACGCAAGTCCTCGTGGCCTTTTAGCAGGAACATGTACTGCTTCCCGTCTGAACCTTGTATTGTGAGACGGCGCGGTCGTTGTTTTGATTTGATAACCTGTTAATTATTTTTGATTTTCTCATATGCATGGTAACCTATATACAGCTATGAATATATTTCAGGCAGAAAATTGGGTCGGAAAAAACTCTCTCTAAAATATCTGACTGTTCTTGTAGGCTGCAGCATATTTCGTGACAGTTAACACTTTTGATATGTACAAAAAACAAAAAATGGATTATTCCATAGTATAGTGGCACAGACTCATTGATCCTTGTATAATATAATCAAAGCACAGACTAATCTGAATGTTGCTGTTGAAGTGTTGACACTGTGGTCGTGATGTTTCGCACATCACTTCTTATTACTTTACGCATTATTTATGCATATAAAACTACTAAACGAAAATAATAACTCAACTCACTGTAAACAACAACAAAGCAGATAGCTAACTGAGCAAATAAAAATCGCGACATTAGTTCCAGTTTCGGTCATCGCACAATAAAAATGTTTGTGGCACTATGCTGATTTCTTGGTAACGGCAGTTTGTCCCCTACTCTGCTGGTACCGACCTGCAAGTGCGTGTTGATGTGCGCGATGCGGATGACGCGCTCGTCGGGCACGTAGGAGCCGGGCACGGCCAGCTCCAGGTCGCGGCACGCGTGCAGCCGCCGGCTCACGTACTGCAGCTCCAGCGACGTGTGCGAGCGGAACTGCGCGCCGATGCGCCGCACCACGTGGCAGTACAGGTCCCACGCCTCGTTCAGGTACCGGTCCTCGCTGGTCTCCTGACAGGACACGTATAATACAATAATATCGATTTTCTTTCTACAAAAAAGTATTGGAACTATCATGCGGATATGTCATTCCAATTTGTATATTTCGTTTTTGAATCGTTAGCGGCTATACCTAGAGATTCAGGTATTAATTTGATGTTATGCAGATAGTTCTAAATAGAAACAGATATTTCAAACGATATGTACACAAATATAGCAAATATAATGAAAATATGTTGTTTACCTTATACATTTCGCACCACCGTTGGGCTTCCTTCAAATCCCGACCGTACATTTGCAGAAACGACACTTCTTTCAAGGTCTCGGGAGGCTGATCGAGCATAGCGTGCATTTTATCAAGGGTCCGAAACATGCCCCTATAGTCCTTCTCACTAAAGTATAACCTGAAATAAACCATTTATTTGTGTTACGTAAAAATTCATCTGCTGTTTCGATAAAAATAACCAAAAGTATCTTTATTTCCTTGGCAGTACCTTGAGGCATCTTCCAATGCAGTGTAGACTTGATCGTGCCACAGCATGGCGATTTTAATCAATTCCTCTGAAATAATTTCTGCTTCGTTGACTAGTTTTTGGGAGTGCGTACACATAGTCCTCAAAATATAATTCGCGGCGTTTTTTCGGGTAACAAAAGAAGACTTTGTGGCAACTGTCAGAGGATAGACCAACGCTTGCGGATGGGACTTGCCAATATCTATTAGCAAAATGTGCACCAATTTAGCCACCAAACTTCTCGGAGAATCAATCCTGGCAATCAGTTGTGGTATCACTTGTAACCATATTTTGACGTCGATCTGTCTGATACCTTCAAATAAAGCATCGTAAACCGAAGGGTGATGACCGTGGTCGAACCACAGAGTGAGAAGCCTCAACGTATCTTGCAAAGAACTTCCGTTCGACAGACTGATAGATTTGAAGAATCCTTTAATGGCAGGTATGGTGTAAGTATTGATGAATTCCGCTCTCGACACTTTTTTCTCTGTAGAGCCGCCAGCTAAACTACTCTCCGACATGTTATCCTGCTGTTTATAGAACAGGACCGTCTCAAAGTTCATACACGCCCAAGCGTGGCAGGCTTTGTACCACTCCGGCGCAAGATTCGTCGCTGCGTCATAATTCCTTAAAATTTCCGGAATTGACAATTCATTAATTTCCTGAAGAGACTCGCTCCAAGACCCCAACTTTAAGTGGCACCGAGCTAACAAACGGCAATGTTCTTCATTCTCTGGTTCAGAGGTGTCCACAAATCTTTGTAACACGTCGTAAGCATATCTTTTGTTTCCCGCCTCCCACAAATTTTTACTATAAGACAACACAATTCTAGGATCTTGGGTGCGCAAAAGTACGTCTGAATTGGACATCGGATCGCAACCTAAAACTGACAGTACTATTTTGTGCGCCTGGTTAACGGCGCCTGTTTTTCTGCACAAAGACGCAAACTTTAACCAAGTTTGAAAATCTTCTCGGGGAGTCATAACTAAGGTGCGTATTTGGAGCATTCTTCGCCAGTCTTCCACCAAACGCTGTCCGCCTTGCAATCTCGTCCACCAAGTTCTATGGATGATAGGTCTTCTTTCTTCGACAAGCTTGTATGTAACTACTTCCTCTAATTCAGTCAACAGCTGTGCGTTAACCAAAGCTCCATACGCTCTTTGATAACTTTCGCCAACTACAGCTGACAACTCAGCATCCAATAAACTCCTTGCTGTGTCAACATAATGTCTGGACTCCGACCACTGTCCCTCGTGAATGGACAAAATAGCTCTGTAAAACGCACCATCTTGTGTATCGTCAGGAATACAGTTTACGTATTTTTTCATTGAATCCCACTCTTGTAATCCCCAAGAGGCCGCGGCAGCCATTTTAGCCGATTTATTTTTTAAATCTTCATTCATGGAGTCCCATTCTGCTGTAGTTATGTTGTACAGTTTACCCCACTCTCCTAGAGCTTCCAAACACCGCATCATCCCCAATTTTGATTCAGTATCTTGAGGTTCATCCTCTAATTTCTTGTTGTATAGTTCCAATGCTTGATCCCAGTTATGCAGTTTCTCGTACCACCGAACGTGAACATTAAGAGAAGAGTCTCCGTTCTTTTTCTGTGCTATCACCTTTTCAATCAACCCGTTAGCGGATTCTTTTTGTTGCAATTTGTTGTTTATATGTATGAGCGCTTCAACTACTTGGGTGGACGGATTTCTTCGGTATTCTTCTTCCTGCGAACAAAGATTGACAGCACCATAAGTAAGCTATGACAAAATATAAGGAAGGCTAAATGATAAAACAAATACCTTGTAATAAAGCGCCTTTGCATATGCCCGGCATGTTATAGCAGTGTCACCGAGAAGTTTAATTGAAATAGGTAGGGCACCTTTTTCACAATGTTCAAGAAACTCTGCCAGGTTAAGAACTACCAAGGCAAGTTCCGGAGCATCAGGAACTCTGAGCACTCTCTCTAACGCTGTCACAATTTCGTTACGGGACTGCTCGCCTAGTTCTGTCCAACATGACATAAAGGCCGCATTGAACAAATCACTCGCCAGCTGTGGATAATTTTGTGCTAGGCTCGAACAAGCTCTGTAAGAAAACGTTCACTAAATATAAACAATATTACGTCAGGAAATTAGCAGGAAGTTAATGCTTATGAAAATTGAACAAATTAAATTGTATGATTGGATCCAACAGTGTTTTTTACCTTATCGCTGGACTATTGGACTCGGTCAGAAATCCAATGCTTAGTTGTCGCAACCACTCTAGCCAGTCTTCTTTTGATATAACATTGTTGGTCATCCAACACCGGCGAAGCTTTTCCACATTGAGTGCCAATTTTTGGATCGTTTGAGGATCTTTGTTGACAACCTAGGGCAATTTATACGATCCTATAGACAATACAAAACAAATATCTGGGTGACCGAGCTTTGCTCGGTAGTATATCTACCCACCACTATATTGCAGCATTGGTCATATTTTTTTGGTAAATTCGACGTTTTCTAAAAATGAATCCTAGCTAGATCGATTTATCGCCCCCAAAACCCCCTGTATACTAAATTTCATGAAAATCGTTCGAGCCGTTTCCGAGATTCGGATTATATAGAAATATATATACATATATACAAGAATTGCTCGTTTTAAGGTATAGGATTTATTCTTCACTAAGGGTTACAATGAATGCGCAATACTTACATTCTTCTTTTGGTTTCGAATTCTTAGCCTCGTTTCGTCCAAATAATCATCATCTGAAGCTAACGTAGAAATAACCTGTAGCCTGGTTACTAGCACTATGTAATTTGGACATTGTATCTTATGTTTGACCAAAATTCTATCTATTGATGCAATGTAGTCAATGTATTCACGTCCTAACTGAACGATTAAAGCGCAGAGGGTGTTCATAGCCGTTTGTTGCAAGGGCGGACTGTTTTCCAACACCTTGGCCAACGCTTGAATTATCATTGCCGAGTATGGCTTGAAGTACAAATACATTGACAAATGCTCTATAGTTTCCATGGCCAGTTTTGATATAGAGGTAGGTATATTCCTTCCATCAAAGAGCCCGGTTATAGCCGGTACTACTGACAGTAGAACGTCATCCAAGTTATTTTCAAACTTCTGAATAGCGAGTAGTAGCTTCTCAGTCAAAATTCTATCCTTGCTTTTATCACTTTTTAAAACTCTTAAAATGTTCGGTAGTATTTTCCTTAGGTACACTTTAAACTCTGTACCGATAGCGACTGTAATATGTTCGACCAACAATATAATCGTAGGTTGCAACGGGCTGTCCGGAGTCCAGTACTCCCTGATCAGATCGAATATGTCCTCGAGATACGCCCGAATATGGATTTTTACAACAGAAATGAGTAATGCCAACTGTGTGAACAGGAATTCTCTAAAATTCTGGTTATCCGTAGTTCGAATGACGTAAAGAAGACTCGGAGTCACGCGGGAAATGTACGGAACGCACTTGATACCCAGAGTTTGGAAGATATAGGTGACTGAGTGAACGACACTGATATGGTGTTGAGCGAGTAAGGGATCGCGGAGTATACGCATCAGCGACGTTACGGCGATTGCCGGATAGAACTCATCCAGCACCAGAGGCGACATACTGACGAGCATCTCGCTTATATTTGTGTCGAAATGATCATTCGAAGACGTATCCGGCACGGGAATTAACGTAGATATGGTTTGAAAATCGATTAACCCCTGATTGACTCTATGCTTGTAAGGATCGAGGGCACCCAAAAGGCCAAGAACGCGGATCGTTTCTCTTCTATCAAGAGGATGTTGTTCAGTTTTAAGGAAGTTCAGTAGCATGTCCATAAGATTCGGATACTTCATGTATGGGGTTACAACGTAACCAATCGCGCCAATTATTTGCCCAAAAGACCATAAAGCGACACTTTTCTTTTCCGGTTGATTGGGATCTGATAATATTTCTAGCTGGATCGATATCAGTTCTGGCAACCACTGGATCAAAGCATTGCCTCCGCCGTGTACCTCGGCTAGATCTCCAATAGACTTCAAAATTATTGATATCATAGTAGAATTTGTTTCATCTTCTTTTAACTTGGGCACAAGCACTTTCAAAATTGTATCTACAAATTGTTGCGTCAGTCGCGGAGCGTGCGAAATGATGTTGTTCACCATTCTCAATGACTGTTCCTTGCTTCTGGCTGATTCTGAATATTGTAATTCCATTAAAATTTGTACGAACAGCTGCCGTAAAATTGGCGTGGTATAACTCGGATTAATATTGCTCAATCTTCCAGTAACGCACAGTGCTAGTTCGCTCACGTCGTTGTTGGAATCATTAATGGCAACAAACAGACAACTCAGGTGTTCTTCAACAGCTAAATATTTATCGAATATTGGATTGGTGAAGATTTCGAGCACTTTATATCGTATTTCGTGGTCGAAGTCTGAGCGACCGATCGACAAAAGTTTTCCAAGAGATTCATCAATTAAGGAGTTTAAAGTTCGCGAATTGGTGACTGAGCATCGCTCGATGGCTTTGACAAGTAACTTGGCTACAGTTTTGACTGCCTCTAATCTTACATCCTGTTGGTCACATTGTAAGTAATGGTCCGTACATCGCCTAATGAATGACATTAAAGTATTGTTCCATTCAAAATCAAACGAACCCAAAGTGTGTAAAGCTAAGACCAATTTGACAGCATCATGTGGCTCAACTAATAAAGCTTTTGATAGCGCAAGTGTAGAGGGTGATTCTGAATTGTTGGAGATGTATGGTTTTTTCCTCAGTATCAAAGATAGGATATTGAGTAATCTATCAGTAATTTCTTTTTTCAAAGATGGCACTTTTTGACTTAGCTCCTTAAAACATGTAGTCAACTGTGGGCTGAGTCCAGTTGCACACATAGGGTCCAAAAGCTCTTTAATTTCGTTTGCAACATTTTCTTTCATTGCAATACCAAGTAATGTTACACAATGAAACAAGGGCGTGTCTATCCCAATTTTTTTCCTTGGCACATCTTTGAGTGGAAAGGTTTGTTTGATGATTTCAATAATTCTAGGCAGGTACTGTTGAATGTCATCTTCAACTGCAATGCAAATGAGACCCAGCGTTGTGAAAGCCATTGCTTTCTCTTTTTCTCTGCCTCTCAAAAAAGTGATCAAATGATTGATGGTGGATTTAAGATGTTTTCTTGCAAATGCTTCCCTGTTAAATGCAGCTAATCTTGGTATCAACAGAAGAAGCATCTGATGAACACTATGAGATCTTGATATTTGTTGAGCCATTACATCTAAAAACATAAGAAGGAGTAAAAAAAAGAAGTATGTAATTATTAAAAACAAGTGGTGAAGTGTGAGACAGACTTCTTAAAATGTTAAATTAATTAGTTCTGATTTTTTTATTCCTTATATATTATATAAGATGGGAATGATATTTTTTCATTATTTACCAAAAATCCCTTTTATATGATATCACACAGTGTATAGTTACTGACTGATCGAGATTTAACACAGATCAAACCTCCAGATGGATCAGGCTAAAATATTGCATACAGATCACTATTATGACATGATGTGGACAAGTACAACATTTAATGTAAAAAAATTTAAGTAATGTACTAAAGGACTAAGGTATGAAATCAAACAGAACTCACCCACAGCTATTTTATCATACTTCTCCATCAATAGCCGTTTACATATAGAAGATTCTAATATAACAATATTATTGTTCTTCTCATCATAGTGATATGTAGACGAACTATATGATTTAATATTAAATGTTGACATCTCATCGGATATATCCTGTTCCGAGTCCAGCTTTTGCATGAGTGCAGTGTATTTCTTCTCCCAGTAAGAATTTGAACAGCGGAACAGCTCGTTCAAAATTAATAACCCTCCATGAACATGTTCATCTCTGCTCATAAATCTTTCTCTCATCGGGTCTGCGAAAGATGACATGGCTTCCTCATAGCACTGGATATACCAGTGTGCCCTGTTACTTTGTTCAGGCAGCTCCCTCTGAGAAGTGACCACAAAAGCAGCTCTGATGGCTTTGGCTGCTGCTTCTCTCACTTGCTCTTTAGGATCACGCATTGCTGTCATGATATAGTTGAAAAAGCTATTAATATGCTGGAAAAAGAATGAAGGCATCGCAATAGCTAATTCTCTTAAAATAAGGCAAGCAGATAGCCTTTTCGCTTCATTTCTCTCCCCAGTTAACCATTCAAAGGCCCTTTTGATCTCCATTTCTACATACTCCCCTCTCTTGATCCCCAGTGATGTTGCTATTCGACCCATAGTCTTTGCTGCCAGTTCCAAAATGTTTATGTCATTAGATGGGAATATGTTTCTCAAATAATGGGCATAGCGTGTTATTCTTGTTTTATTTGCTTCTGAATCACTACCTATCAGGCAAACTGTAATACAAAAAACATTTTCTGAATACGTGTGACATGAAATTATTCACATTTACTTCTAACTAAAAAGTTAAATGTCAAAGATTGTCCACGTCGCAAGATTAATATCATCATGTGTAGCGTAATTCACGTCAGTCACTGACATCTGATTAGTAGAGTGCACAGATACCTATCCTATGGATCCACAGTGAACCTAGCCTGAATTGTATAGAATGTTTAATCCATAGTATAGAGATCAGTGGTTGAGTAGCTCCCGCCCCGCATCCCGCAGACCATGGTAGGGCCAAGTTTATAGTGGTCTAGCTATAGAGATGCAAGATGTGAAAGGCACAATCATAATGTTGTTATCACACTTACATTTTTCCAGATAACACTTAGAAATCCAATTGGATTAAAAAAACCATAATGAGGCAAAATCTAGGTTTAAGTTATATTGAAATAAAGTTTATTTACCAATGGTTAAAATTCCTGCTTTCTTGTCATTGTTGTCGTAGCTTGAGGTCAATATGTGAATCTGCTGACTGAATTCATCCAGGACCTGAGTTATCGTATCTTGAGACATTTCTCGCAGGTCCAGTTTGGCGAAGTTCTGGAGTTCCCGTATTGCTTGATGCCGGGTCTCCGTGTGACGGGATTTTAAGCCCAAAATCAAATCAGACACTAACTGGCTATTCGTCATCTTGCAAAGTATTAATTAATTAATTATCATGAATAAAAATACCAATAATGTACACTTAATGACTATTTTTATTATTATGCTATAGTCAGTTTTTTGAAAATGATTTTCGGTCCCAACATACTTCAGGTATTCATTTTTTCACTGTTTACAGTTTACAACAAAATTTATCATTTTTGATTTCACTAATGTCGTACTTATTTGATATTTGATTTCAATTCAATTATATACTCTTTGAATTCAATATGTAAACAAACTAATTGATAACATGCGGCCATGCCCAAAGAGTATATAATCACTACCACATCACTACGTTTTAGCCATGCCATCATTGAAAATGATTGTCAAAATGTCAACAGCAAGTAGTCAAACTGCAAATGACATTTGTCAATGTCATAGAGAAATTAACTTAAATTAAAAATTAAAACTAGGTATAAAATTAAACTGTCTAAATTAAAAACTACGTATAAAACTAAATATATACAATTTAATGTCATAGAGTATATTGAATATAGTGGGGTTAGTCCATAGGGGTACCTAGTCAATGTCCACAAAAGGGTACTATTGAATGAAGCTGAACGAATAAACGAAAGTAAAATACGTAATTTAAAAACTGTATAATTTCCAAATAAAATGAAAAATTCCTAATTACTTCGTCAAATTAATATTGATGAAGTTTTTCTTTAAAAACGTTACAACTATAGATAAAATATAGTTTATTTTAAATTATACCGCTGAATTATACATTAGGTACTTTAATTTTTATGGCAACTCACAAAAGCAAATTCTACCAACCTCACAAAAATAAATAGATGTCAAAGAGTATCGAACACAAAACACTGACATTACATAGACAAAGTAGTTTTGTGGTCTGTGAAACGATCGTACCATGGTCATGGTGAACTTGAGGAGGATGACGCGTGTATTTTCAATTTCAATACTTTTCGTCATCTATTCACAAATAAAACGTCAAAAAGCCAATCTCATGCCAATCTTCTCAGCTGAGCCAAAGGTGACTGACTGCTTGACGTTGGGCTTGCGAGTTGCACTGTTGTTTTGTCTTAATCAATCAGAAAATCCAAATTTTTACTTGTTGTGGTAAAATCAGTTATTTGATACAAACTCTGAAAAACGAACTACTATAATGAGTGAACTCAGTCAAGAAGAGGTGAGTCGTATTTTGTAAACGGCCCTTGGCATAGTGCGTATGGCCAATCTAATTTCGTAACAAAACAAAGCGTTAGTGTCGTGGTGTTTAGCGTTGGTGTGAGTGTAAATTTCTACACGTGCTCGGTTTCCGACGGTCATTTTTGCCTCGTTGCAGATACGAAGACGGAGATTGGCGCGGTTGGCGGCTCTAGGTGGCCCGGGGTCTTCCCCAGCTCCGCCTAGTCCACCTATCACTCCCGGGGCGTCCGTGCCGCCTGACGTGCTAAGTCCCGCGCCGCCTTCTCGCTTATCACCTGCGCCTAGAAGTTCCAATGAAAATTCCGAAAACACGGACAAAGAACAGAGCTTTACAGAGAACAAAAGTGAAGTGGCGGATCAAACAAAGATTCCAGCGGATGGCATAATCGTTACAGAGAAACCGGAGAGTAATTTATTAGATGAGATGCCAGATACGAAAATGACAGATTTGTCTCAGACCAGACAATACAATAGCTTTGATTCAATGGGTGAAGACACTTTGCTGAGCTGCGGCTCTGTGCGGGGCTTGCCACAGTCTACTGTGAGTAGTTCCGAGGGTGCCTCTAACAGGGAGGACAGCACATCGAGGTCTAACTCCCCTGCTCAGTTTGTGGAACCTCCACCTGTTCGGCAGCGGACAAGTAACACCTCGCCCAGCTGCTCACGAAGATCTCTTTCAATGGAAGTGGATGATGTGTCTGAAAGGAACTCCCAGTCTGAACAGACGCAGGAGGCTATGGAGGTGAGTACTTACAATTGCTTTTTTAATAATGTGATCTGCGGGCCTAGACAAAGTGACTTGTCGTAAGCTTTGACGACAGAAGAAAAACCATGTGACCGCCAGTACAAAACAAATGAAAGCAGAATGTACTCTATGCATAGTGCTGTTCACTGCCCAGTGCTTGCTGCTGTTGTTGCTGTTGTTGCTGTCTCTTGTCACGTGAAGTAGGCTAAAGTTATCTACAACATCTGCGAGAACGCCATAGCATTCAAATTGTCGTAGTTGATTTTTAAAAACAGCATGTTTCGTGTGTGTCCTTTATTCAATGACATGATTTTTCTGCAGTCATGTGGTTTGTCCATACATTTTTATCTAGTATCGTGAACGCTAAACAACTGTTACTTTGTCTAGCCCTGCAGATGCATTGCAAAGTTATTGGCTTGGTCTCCAATAGATTAATAACACTTCGCCAACCCAAGTGAGCTGCTAAATATAATTATTAGGTAGAAAACCCCAATTAGGTATTAAGGCCTCCATGAATACTTGCATTTGGAATGTTATTCACAGCCTTACAAAATACTACAATCAGATTTACCACATTAGTCACTAGCATCCTACTGTTCTTTCTTATAGCACAGGAATTAAAAGATTAGTCTTCCCAGCTGCAAGTATGAGTCGGTGAGCTTCACACATCATTAAAAAGAACTCTTGGTTTCGCAGGTTTCCCCACAATAATTTGACATTTCTAAAAATAAACCTTTTAAAAGAGTTATAGATGTCATATTAGATAAGAAATGAATAGAGGCCCGATATTTTCCTTCACAGTTAATGCCAGTGATATTCAGTTCTCTAAATCAGATAAGTGAAGACCTCTAAAGTTAGTTGTATCTGTGGAAAGAGATTACACTAGTCTTCTCGATCTTTTAGACACACTAAATTTAGAGACTCTTAAACTAAAATCGTTACCAATGTTTCCAAGCAAATGAGGCTACCTGCAGTCTGTTGTTATCTCTCTCTAGAATGACACAAATATTATTGGTCAGTGCTAATGTTTGTGTGAGATGAATGTTTATTATTAATTGTTAATTACCTGTCTCAACTCTCATGCATGCATTATTAGAGTAAATGCGCTTGATTTTATTCATTTCATACACAAGCTGTTTGGACCTACTGTTATATAGAAATAAAGTTACATAAGTAAAATATTGGTTTGCACTATTCTTTTATTTTTTATTGTATTTTATACCAGTTATATGAAGCTTTTCAATATAGGTATTTGTCTGATTATGTACCAGCATAATAAAGAATTGAGTTATGAGAATATAAAAATAGAATGATTTTGGTTTGTCAACATTTTGTTTTTGTGTCTGTGTTTGAATTTAATATATATCCTCATTATGATACCTTAAGAAAATCTGAGGAATTGGGGAAAGATGTCCAATGACCTACGGATTAAACAAATCTCCCTACAGCTGCACATTGTACGGGGAACCACAGGCCCTGTTATTTCTTATAGAAGGTGGCCTTAGTTTCTTTACCTTTAGCATCCCAAAATCAGCTTGAAATCATATTAATACCTAATTATGATTTGCATTTTCCATAACTTAGTGATAAGCTGCAATTTTTTGGTGCTAATAATCAACCTAAAGTCTATTCAATCTCGAGCGATACCAGACGTAAACAAACCGACTGCCAGGTCATTCGCTTAAGCAGGGTTGCGCAACCTTTTTAACGTATACTAATTTTTCCAATTTTAAATAAATTTATGTTTTGACAATAATATCGTATTGTTTGAATTTTTTTAATGATATCTTGAAACTAGATTTAACATAAGTGAAAGTTTCGTGTTACGCGCCACTTCAGTGCCTCACTAGAAGCACGCTGAGTGGCACGTCAGGTCATGCAGCGCCACGCCATCCACGCGAATGGACGCTATTCTATACAATCGCTTTGAATGTTGAGACAAGTGACACGTCAATATCACGCGTCAATTAAAATATTTATTCTAGGTTTATGATTAGGGGAACAAAATAAAATATAAAATATTATCCAAATGTTTACGATAACCCCCATGACATGCTTTGACCTTGAAAGCGAAAGTCGTGAGCGGTGCGGCAGATAGCAAACAAACAAGATAGCAAGAGATAGTCATATTTTGTTTGTTCCGTCGTCGCTACTACTAAATGATCGGCTTTTGTTTACGTCTGGTCTCGCGTTTCGTTGAAAAGACTTTAGCACTTTTTATTTATTTATTCTGTACATATATATAAAGATACATTGATGTATGAGTGAAGAAATTTAATGTCACAAACAGTGTAATCTGATCAACAAAAAACGCCCATTGTTTGTATATTTATACATGCTACAAAATTGAGATCAAACTCAAGGATTGTGAATTGTTAATGTTTGAAGCGGTATTTTCCACAACTTCTTTATTTTCTTTTGTTAACTTTTACTTAGTTCTTTTTGGTAATTTTTATGTAGTGACTAGCTGACCTGAAAAACATTGTTTTGCCATTATGGATATAAAATAGCTTACGACCTACTCTCAGACCAAATATACATAGAAACTTTTAGAACTTAGACTACCGTGAGTCAGACACATTATAATTATTGGAAAAACGGCTTGCCTTAAACCCATGCACGTTGCCAGGTCCGCCCGATCAGTTTCGGACCCATCCGGAGACCTTCTTCATGGCGCGTGACACGAGTGTCACTGCGAGAACATGCTAATAAATTATAAATAATACATAGAAAATTTCATATCAATCAAATATAATGTAGCCGTTTCGGAGGAGTTTGGTAACGAATTTTATAAATTAGAAAGGCTACCAAACTATATTACTTAGAGATTTCTCTCTAAATCTAGCAAATATTAACAGCAAAATGGTAACTGAAATAGCAAACTATATATTTTAGATTGAAGACAATGACTCAACACAATCGCCGGCTCGCAAAATACAAAGGTCTCGCACAGTGAGTTGCACAGAGCTCACCGAGGAACAGCTCCGAAGTATTGTCGCGAAAATTCTACAAGTATCATGGTCTGAAGACAGCGCAGGTGAGACTCAAACCTGTGAATATTTTACATACTTTTACATATCTTGAAATAAGTTTTACATAAGTTGTTTTTGTGTTTTGCATGTATTTAAATATAAATGTGTATGTGTGTTATATAATAAAAGCAAAGCATAAATGTAGACTATAGAATATTGAATATACCAAACATGCACCTAAGCTGTAAACACATAAGCTTATATCCACTGATTATGTCCAGTTCACAATAAAATGCATTATGCAAGTTTAATTTGTTAATGTTATAATATGATATTATGCTACAGTTAATGAGAAATATTATGTTTTAAAACGTTTATGTCTATTGCAGGTGGTATTTTCGTTCCCTCAGTAGCTGCATCGCTACTTGACGATCCAAAACTGGGCTTGGAAGAACTTGCGTCGGAGGCTCTAATGGACGTCATCATGCAAATCTCAGATGGATCAGACCCCCTCAATCAGAAACTGATCGCAGTCTCCGAGACATCCAAGAGGCTCAGCGAAGAAAGTGTACTGACCGACTGTCCCACCCCCTCACTGCCTTTCCCAAAGAGCATTCCCGCGCAGGGCCTAGTTGTTAGTTATATACTTAAATTCTATAACAACATTAACCTTTATGAGAGGGAACACCCAAAGAAAAGTTCCGAGCCACCTTTGAGTGACCTATTACAAAGTTTAAGGACTTTGCTTGTAAATAATTTAGTATTAGTGCTAAGGAGCAAGATTGACCTGGAAAAGTGTAAAAAGTCGCCGCTATTACCATATATTTTGAACGGAAACACGCCAATAGGGCTCATCCCTGAAGTGTTGTTAGCCACTTATCTGGACCAGGAAGCTTTTGATGATGTGAGTATAGAGATCATAACCTACTTCTTTTAACTTTAAAACTAAATTGCTGTCTCTAAGTTCTATCCTTTTCCATAAAGAATATTCTCATATTTTGAAAAAGATAACGATTACTTTACCATTAACTTTAATATGTCTTGAATTTTATGTTAATTGTTACCACAAAATTAAGAATGAGAACGTTGCTATGTCCACAACCAACTTACATCCTGCACTTTTAAAAAGTAAGCTTTTAATAAGTTCTTACGATATCATAATTATTAAAGTACCTAGCTCTCCTGACAAATTTGTCTCACACAGTCTACGTACCTTACTATTACCACTGCGTATAACTTTGGCGTGCAGGTGTTCATCCCACTGCTGATGGGCATCCGCGAGGAGATGCGGCACTGCGTGTCGCAGCAGGTGGGGCGCGGCTACGGCGCGGCGCTGCGCGCGCTGCGCTCGCTGTGCGAGCTGCGCGCCGGCCCCCGCCACGCGGCGCGGCCCGTGTGCGCGCTCATCGCGCGCCTGCCCAGCCTGTGCCCGCCGCCGCTCACCACCGCGCCCGGCAGGGAGATTGCCAGAGTCAGCTTCCTGGGGCCTTTCTTTGCTGTGAGCACTACTGTCTTACACTTTTATAGAGTATCTCGCCTTATTGCCTTATTCTATTTGTAAACAAGAGTTTCTTCCAAAATAGTTTCTTCTGTAAACCTGCTACCCAGTTTAGAATATTAATTGTGTATTTGTTGGTGTACACCTATCATCACTTTTGGGTTAATTAAGGCACATGAACACAGATTATGATTGGCACTGCAACAGTATAATACAAAAACCATCATAAAACGAAACTGCTGTAAATTTCCAGCTGTTTCATTTGATGCAGAGGGGGACATCTTCAGTTATTATTGCTTCTCTCTTTTAGCAGAGATCTCTATTATGGAGTATTTCCCCTCCTAAATAACATGGATACAATCTCCATGACCCGGCTCGTTGTACAGATGTCGCTGTTCGCGGAGGAGAACCCGCGGCTGGCGGAGCGCATCTTCGCGACGGGCACGGACCAGAGCCTGGTGTTCGCGCTGCAGCGGGACATCGAGGCGAGCCGCACCACGCTGCACAACATCTGCCACAACATCCTGCTGTGCCCCGAGGCGCGCGAGCCCTTCCTCAACTACTTCGCCAACCTGCTGCAGCGCAACGAGCGCCGCGCGCAGCTGCAGACCGACGAGCGCTCGCTTGCGGGTGAGTCCCTCGATCCCGCCACTCCTCAGCACTTTACCGGCGTGAAGCATGAGGGATACAATCTCAGCTGGCCTATCTGGAAGTCGCTCAACCGCCTCAAGTCAGGGGTGGCAACATTCAAAGCAAACTCCGAACACGGTGCATAGTGCATCTGCGGGTGATCTGCGGTCATCCGAGACAGACGATTGCGCACATGACCGGCTACCCTGCGTGCCGGCAACCTGCGCTGCAACTGCCATGCCCGTGCTCACAGTCGACTCGATAAGAAGCTGCCAAACTCGGAGTAGGTCATGGCCATAGGTCGCATCGCACTGAGGGTTGAGAGTGGTGTCTTTCATATAAACTACAGTACTTGATTGGGTAGGTGACTGAAACCAAAATATCTAACAGCCGTGTCACTTTATAGTAGCGCCATTTGCCCTCATTGAAGGGAATCTATGCTCTACATGCCCTAAAGTACAGGTTCGAAGGCGTACAAAATCTACGTCTCCCATAAATTTCCTATTCGCTCCATTTCTAAATTATACGGGCGAAAAATAGCCGGATTTTTACGTTGTTAAGGGTCGCAATTGTTTTGCGCAGAAACAGTTTGGCAAGTCACTTGTATCGCGTTTGTTTCCAACAAAGCACTAATAAAATCGTGACGCATCTTACAGGAAATAACACGTGACGTAAATAATTCGACACGGTTTTGAAAATTTCAGTTATATTATGTAGTAAAAAACCAGACCCTTTATCGTCCCACTGCTGGGCGTGGGTTTCCGCTCAGAATGAGACTGTTTTGAGCCAACTACGTTGGTTTCGTGCAATTTGGTGGTCATCGCTTAAACACTTTTGAGAACAGTATGGTAGTGGAAAGAAGTTATAATTATATTTTTAACCGACTTCAAAAAAAGGAGGAGGTTCTCAATTCGTCGGAATCTTTTTTTTTTTTTTTTTTTTTTTATCTATGTATGTTCACCGATTACTCGAAGACGCGTGGACCGATTTGAAAAATTCTTTTTTTGTTTAAGAGGGTTTTGTTTCCAGATGGTCCCATTTTAATCAGGTCAGGATGTGGTGATGGGATCCTGGAGAAATCGAGGGAATTCTTCAAATTTTATATGGACACATGAAACTATTTGAGTATTATTAGAAAGAGTAATATTTTCCAAGTTGTCCTATGGTCATCAGGTCAGGATCTGATCATGGGATCTTGGTGAAATCGAGGGAACTCTTCAAATTTTGCTAGTATATGTAAAGCGAGTTGGGTATTTTTTATAGTTACTGGTGCATATGCTAGCAGATACTGATTTGATGACTAAAGTCATCAAGTCAGGGTCTGATGATGGGATCTTGGTGAAATCGAGGGAACTCTTCAAATTTTGCTAGTATACTTGAAGCGAGTTGGGTATTTTTTATAGTTACTTGTGCATTTGCTAGCAGATACTGATTTGATGACTAAAGTCATCAAGTCAGGGTCTGATGATGGGATCTTGGTGAATTTGAGGTATCTCTTCAGATTTTATGAACACACCTCAAGCGGTTTGGGTATTTTTACAACGCCTTGTGCATTTTATTGTTTTCCACTAAAAAGTATAAAATAAAAATGGGAAATGCTTTCCAAAAAACCAACTTCAAATGCCACTACAAAGAGTGAAATAATTTTTATTTAAATTTTAGGTACCTACACCAATTCGAAGTCGGGCGATTGTCTATGACTTCGTCATTTCTTCGCACATCAAGTAAGTAAGAAGGACTATTAGGGATTGTATGAAACATTGCCCGACTTCGAATTGGTGTAGGTACCTAAAATTTAAATAAAAATTATTTCACTCTTTGTAGTGGCATTTGAAGTTGGTTTTTTGGAAAGCATTTCCCATTTTTTTAAGTGAGAAATTTTTTAGGCGCGTTGAATATTTTCAAGGTGGAAAAAATTTATTGAACTCGCGACCCCGTTACCAAAACCGCTACCTCACGTAATTTTCAAAGTTATCAATACCACGTTATTTTTTTCTTTTTCAATATTGCGCATACTTATCAGGAACATAAATAAAGTTTATTATTTTTTTAATACTGGGCATAGAAAAAAAAATCATCGAAAAATGAATTAAAAACTAAACGCACGTGTCACAAAGCGTGCTAAGGAAAATGACGCATTCGCACCAGGCCAATACAAGTCAATGCCTCCGCGGGCACTGACTGACTCACAGCGTCCAGACAAACGTGCTAGACACGAGAGCGCTTCAGTTCGGCCATGTAACCAACACAAACAACATTTTATACAGTCAGAGACGTCAATCGATGTTGGATTCAATTATGTATACGACTGTTACGGAAAAAACTGTTTTCTTTTTCGAAAACAGCACTCTTAGGCCCGGTTTCCACGACGAAACACACTCACGAAATCTGATTGGTTACTCAAACATAGCTTCACTCCGCTCCGCTTTGGTGGAAACCGGGCCTCACTTTGCTTTTCGACTAAGAATGTACGAACTTTTGGAAGTCAGACGTACTTGCTTCCGAAATATTGCACACCCTTGTCTATGCCTATATGAGCTTCAAGTCAACATCATCACCTAAATTCAAACTCAAAATTAAGATATGGCTTTTTCGAGCAATTCTTGTGACGTTAGATTTTCTTATTTTTGGCTTATTCGCTCAATACTTGTAGTTTTAGATAATAGTGACCCAACCGCATTGCAATCATAAAAATTTGAAAATTATTTTTATTTTTATTTAAAAGGAGGGGTAAACCGGGTTGTTAAAATTTCAAAATGAGATAGCAATATTGAGTGTCTATAACTGTTATATGTTTCATTGATAATAACAATAAACCGCCAAGAACAAAGTTAGGTTTGCGGTTCGCCATAACAAAAGCACCTACATGTAAATTATACTCGCAAATTCATGAACAAAAGTGATTCTTTTAATGGTTTACTTCTTTTATAGTATGGAACCCTCGGTGCGCGATTCCGACTCGCACTTGGCCGTTTTTTTTTAAATAAATATCAGGATTCCAAAGTTATAGGCAAATATAAAAAGTTCAAGCAACGTTCAAAGTATCAATAAAATCTGTATGATAAGGAAAAGGTCCAATGAAAAGAAAGTAACTTTTTACATGCAAAATTAAATTCCTGATATGAAAAACAAATTCCTTGTACAAATGGTCCTAAAAAAACACTATTTTCCTTTTGAAATAATCGAGTGTGACAGACGGACCGATGGACGGAGAAAGTCTCACCATAAGGGTTCAATTTTTTCCATTTTGGTATGGAACCCTAAAAAATTACAATAAAGAATTAGTCAATTCAAAAATCAAGGCGTTCATTTCTCCAGAATCTATTAATATAGCATTACATTTGGTGCCCTGCAATTTGACTGCCGACGGTTTAATATATCATTGGTAGTGCGTAAATGTTATCTACTATCAGCTAGTGTAGGCCCTTCTGAAGTGCGATTACATTTTATGAGTACCGCCAAAATAGATTTTGCGGTGAATGTCGCTTACCTCACCTCGTTGAATGGTTGTCTATTGGCGTCAATCCAATTTATACGCCTTCCAAGATCATGGCATAAACAAACTCTTTTTAGTATTTTAAAAAAGAATAGGTTTTTTGCTATTTTTTGCAATCGGTACACGACGTAAATAGTTTTTATGTGACATTTCCGTGGACAAATGTACCATTCTGCCCAAGGTCTAATTACTGTCTCAGTAGCTTAAAAATTGTGAAATAAAAATTTCAATGCATTTTTTATACATTCATAAACGCTACTGAAATAAAAATCTTTATTTTTCATGTACACGGGCTATATGAAAAATTTTACAAGCTCTTATAAAATTCTAAGTTCTAACGCCAACTTCGGCCTACAGGTATGGCTTACTTACATCCATGTCGTTTTTAGGGTCGCGTTTTACCCTTTGGGTACGAAACCCTAAAAACTACATGAGTGTCGTTGGACACTCAGTAGAAACAAAGTTTGGAATATTACCTAAAACAAAACTCGAATTTATTATTTCATAATTAGGTGGTTTAACCCATCGCTCGATAGATATCGCTGTCTTCAGCTAGCTCGCACTTGCGATTCTGTTGACTAGTATGAAAAACTTGCATTCTAGATTTTCGTAGATTTTCTTCGTGACGGGATATTCGTCACGCAAAAATAAAAACATTTTCATTCGCCTCCGAAAATAAACTGTTAAATATATTTTATTCAAAGTGGTGTGCTCAAAAATTGACTGCATTACTTTACGAATACATTTCTAATTACCTTACCATTCGTGCCAAATGTATGCGATTAATTATGTTCTTTTGATCGTTGTTGCCACACATTTCTATTTGCCTTTATGGCCTTCTCCTTGATTGTAACTGTAATACGACATGTATCAAATACAAGGTAGTATCAGGTATGTAATGTAGGTTCATATTATGTTACTGATGCAAAATTGCTAGTTATTCGTGGATTACCAGTCTAAGGGATATGTTAATACTAGTTAGAACTTTTTCTGCAGAGTCTGGTTGGATACCACAGTATAACTGACACTATACTACCTTGAAGTAGTAATTAAGTTGTTTTGGTTTGAAGGGTACTGACGAGGTTCTGGGGATAATAAATAAATGAATCAACAAACAACTAAAACATTGACCGATGTACATAGATAATTTTTTTAATAGACGGTTTTTATTTGCGTAGGTGACGGCTTCATGCTGAACGTGTGCTCAGTGCTGCAGCTCCTATCGGTGCGCATCAAGCTGGAGCGCGTGTACCCGCTGTACACGTTCCAGCCCGACACGTGGATCAACATACGCGACGAGACCAGGCTCTACTTCACCGCGCAAGAGGCGCAGGACTGGCTCGACGCGCTCAGTAAGTTGCAACGTGTGCTCAGTGCTGCAGCTGCTGTCGGTGCGCATCAAGCTGGAGCGCGTGTACCCGCTGTACACGTTCCAGCCCGACACGTGGATCAACATACGCGACGAGACCAGGCTCTACTTCACCGCGCAAGAGGCGCAGGACTGGCTCGACGCGCTCAGTAAGTTGCGACGCGTGCTCAGTGCTGCAGCTGCTGTCGGTGCGCATCAAGCTGGAGCGCGTGTACCCGCTGTACACGTTCCAGCCCGACACGTGGATCAACATACGCGACGAGACCAGGCTCTACTTCACCGCGCAAGAGGCGCAGGACTGGCTCGACGCGCTCAGTAAGTTGCGACGTGTGCTCAGTGCTGCAGCTGCTGTCGGTGCGCATCAAGCTCGAGCGCGTGTACCCGCTGTACACGTTCCAGCCCGACACGTGGATCAACATACGCGACGAGACCAGGCTCTACTTCACCGCGCAAGAGGCGCAGGACTGGCTCGACGCGCTCAGTAAGTTGCGACGTGTGCTCAGTGCTGCAGCTGCTGTCGGTGCGCATCAAGCTCGAGCGCGTGTACCCGCTGTACACGTTCCAGCCCGACACGTGGATCAACATACGCGACGAGACCAGGCTCTACTTCACCGCGCAAGAGGCGCAGGACTGGCTCGACGCGCTCAGTAAGTTGCGACGTGTGCTCAGTGCTGCAGCTGCTGTCGGTGCGCATCAAGCTCGAGCGCGTGTACCCGCTGTACACGTTCCAGCCCGACACGTGGATCAACATACGCGACGAGACCAGGCTCTACTTCACCGCGCAAGAGGCGCAGGACTGGCTCGACGCGCTCAGTAAGTTGCGACGTGTGCTCAGTGCTGCAGCTGCTGTCGGTGCGCATCAAGCTCGAGCGCGTGTACCCGCTGTACACGTTCCAGCCCGACACGTGGATCAACATACGCGACGAGACCAGGCTCTACTTCACCGCGCAAGAGGCGCAGGACTGGCTCGACGCGCTCAGTAAGTTGCGACGTGTGCTCAGTGCTGCAGCTGCTGTCGGTGCGCATCAAGCTCGAGCGCGTGTACCCGCTGTACACGTTCCAGCCCGACACGTGGATCAACATACGCGACGAGACCAGGCTCTACTTCACCGCGCAAGAGGCGCAGGACTGGCTCGACGCGCTCAGTAAGTTGCGACGTGTGCTCAGTGCTGCAGCTGCTGTCGGTGCGCATCAAGCTCGAGCGCGTGTACCCGCTGTACACGTTCCAGCCCGACACGTGGATCAACATACGCGACGAGACCAGGCTCTACTTCACCGCGCAAGAGGCGCAGGACTGGCTCGACGCGCTCAGTAAGTTGCAACGTGTGCTCAGTGCTGCAGCTGCTGTCGGTGCGCATCAAGCTGGAGCGCGTGTACCCGCTGTACACGTTCCAGCCCGACACGTGGATCAACATACGCGACGAGACCAGGCTCTACTTCACCGCGCAAGAGGTGCAGGACTGGCTCGACGCGCTCAGTAAGTTGCGACGCGTGCTCAGTGCTGCAGCTGCTGTCGGTGCGCATCAAGCTGGAGCGCGTGTACCCGCTGTACACGTTCCAGCCCGACACGTGGATCAACATACGCGACGAGACCAGGCTCTACTTCACCGCGCAAGAGGCGCAGGACTGGCTCGACGCGCTCAGTAAGTTGCGACGTGTGCTCAGTGCTGCAGCTGCTGTCGGTGCGCATCAAGCTGGAGCGCGTGTACCCGCTGTACACGTTCCAGCCCGACACGTGGATCAACATACGCGACGAGACCAGGCTCTACTTCACCGCGCAAGAGGCGCAGGACTGGCTCGACGCGCTCAGTAAGTTGCGACGTGTGCTCAGTGCTGCAGCTGCTGTCGGTGCGCATCAAGCTCGAGCGCGTGTACCCGCTGTACACGTTCCAGCCCAACACGTGGATCAACATACGCGACGAGACCAGGCTCTACTTCACCGCGCAAGAGGCGCAGGACTGGCTCGACGCGCTCAGTAAGTTGCGACGTGTGCTCAGTGCTGCAGCTGCTGTCGGTGCGCATCAAGCTCGAGCGCGTGTACCCGCTGTACACGTTCCAGCCCGACACGTGGATCTACATATGCGACGAGACCAGGCTCTACTTCACCGCGCAAGAGGCGCAGGACTGGCTCGACGCGCTCAGTAAGTTGCGACGTGTGCTCAGTGCTGCAGCTGCTGTCGGTGCGCATCAAGCTCGAGCGCGTGTACCCGCTGTACACGTTCCAGCCCGACACGTGGATCAACATACGCGACGAGACCAGGCTCTACTTCACCGCGCAAGAGGCGCAGGACTGGCTCGACGCGCTCAGTAAGTTGCGACGTGTACTCAGTGCTGCAGCTGTTGTCGGTGCGCATCAAGCTGGAGCGCGTGTACCCGCTGTACACGTTCCAGCCCGACACGTGGATCAACATTCGCGACGAGACCAGGCTCTACTTCACCGCGCAAGAGGCGCAGGACTGGCTCGACGCGCTCAGTAAGTTGCGACGTGTGCTCAGTGCTGCAGCTGCTGTCGGTGCGCATCAAGCTCGAGCGCGTGTACCCGCTGTACATGTTCCAGCCCGACACGTGGATCAACATACGCGACGAGACCAGGCTCTACTTCACCGCGCAAGAGGCGCAGGACTGGCTCGACGCGCTCAGTAAGTTGCGACGTGTGCTCAGTGCTGCAGCTGCTGTCGGTGCGCATCAAGCTCGAGCGCGTGTACCCGCTGTACACGTTCCAGCCCGACACGTGGATCAACATACGCGACGAGACCAGGCTCTACTTCACCGCACAAGAGGCGCAGGACTGGCTCGACGCGCTCAGTAATTTGCGACGTGTGCTCAGTACTGTAGCTGCTGTCGGTGCGCATCAAGCTGGAGCGCGTGTACCCGCTGTACACGTTCCAGCCCGACACGTGGATCAACATCGAGACCAGGCTCTACTTCACCGAGCAAGAGGCGCAGGACTGGCTCGACGCGCTCAGTAAGTTGCGACGTGTGCTCAGTGCTGCAGCTGCTGTCGGTGCGCATCAGGCTGGAGCGCGTGTACCCGCTGTACACGTTCCAGCACTTCGGCGAATGGGGATCAATCTATTACCAACCGATTATTTACTTCAGCAAATGGGGATCAATCTATTACCAACCGATTATTTAAGAGCTAAGCGTTTTAAATACTTCTTGCTTATCAGCTGAATCCTTTCCCTGCAGCCAGCAGTTCTCTTAGTTTTGCTTGATTGCAGATTCTTACACAGTCCTCAGATAATTGACATGTCAAACGGATTTGAAACTCCCTAAAACACGAAGCACGGAATGCCGTAACTTACTCATTGTCACAAGTCACAACGTATTCTTTCCTTCGTACAGATAACGATCCAGCGCACACGTGGCCCGAGGCGAAGTTCCAGACCGTGTGCTGGTTCCTCACGCTCCACATGCACCACGTGGCGCTCATCCCGGCGCTGCACACCCACCAGAGACGCATACGGTAACACCTAAACATAATAAGTATCTAAGGCCCGGTTTCCACCAATACGGAGCGGAGCTGAGTTGTATTTCAGTAACTAATCAGATTTCGTCATTTTGACATCTCCGAAACTGAGGGGAGAGGAGATGTCGAAATAACGAAATCTGATTGGTTACTCAAACACAGCTCCGCTTTGGTGGAAACTGGGCCTTAGTTAGATTATAAGGTGTTTCGTTCCTACAAGCCCGCGACATATTTTATTTAGTTTTTCGCAAATATTATACTAACTACACATCATAGGTATGAGTGGCAATATGATGATATGGCAATGAGTTTGGGCGAGCATAATATTTATGCATCTACATTTCCCGAAAGATTATATTGTGCCGTTTCCTATATTTGATGCTATCGGGAACCAATATGAACTAAATGCGTTTTTTTGATCAAAGTTTATACACTCGGCGTCAAAAACAATTAGATGCATAATTATCTACTTCAAACAACTTTAAACCTTATTTGACATCAATAATGACGGTCATGTTGGATATCATTTGAATGGCGATGAAATGGAGAGCACAAAAACAATTCAATGTTCGCGCCCGGATAGTACTCATCCCCCTTAAGATGATATTATCAACACTAAAAATCCTTAATTAAGCCTTAATTTAAAACAGATTAATTACACAAAAAAGAATACAAAAATGATCTTAAAACTAATCTAAAATCTAGTGTTACCCCCCTTGCCCTGATGACGGCTTCCATACGATCCCTCATGGATCTTACCAATTTTAAAATTTCTCTCCAGAAGGTGATCGAAGAGTTGATGGCGGCCGAGCCTCAGTGGCGGGTCAGCTACTCCGCGAATAGGAACAGGGAATTGCTGCGTCGATGGAGGAAGCAGATCAAACGTCTACACAGGTATGACGATTTTAAATGGTCCCATAGGTGCTCAATCGGGTTCAGGTCTGGACTTCTCGCTGGCCACTGCATGACAGAAGAAACACTTCCCAACATCTTGAAGGTAGTCGCGCACAATAATTGCAGTGTGAGCGCGAGCGTTGTCATGCATCAACGGGATTTCTTCGCCAACAAAACTGGCATAGGGGACCACATGGTCTTCCAGGATCTCTGTGATGTACCGGTGAGCAGTCAGCGACCCTTGCCCGCGAGCACCTCGAGCCCGGGAGACGCAAACAAGGTCGGTTTTACCGAATTGTTACTCTCATTGCTATGCATAACAAATATCATTGTTTTGATATCAGCAGCTTTGCCCCATAACAATATTCGCTATTTCTTAAAATTCTTTAAATCATCTTGCGGAGTGAGGTTTCTGTACCGTTAGGTACTATTAAGTATTCTGTGATACGGGACAAGTGTACAATGTACATCTCCCACGTTGCATCGCATACGACGCGTACGTGAGACCGAGTATGTCTTCACTGGATGTCGTCCACAGATCGAAGCAGTGCGCGGAGGCGGCGCTGCTGGACCTGGAGCTGATGCGGCGCGGCGTGCAGTTCTACTCGTCGGTGTGCGCCATGCTGGTGAAGCAGCTGGAGGCGGCGGCCGAGCCCAGCACGAAGCGATTTCTCAAAGATGTCGATACGATGAATCGGTCGTCTCTCTCCGAGGTGCAGCGACGTCTACCAGACCCATGTCTTCGGACGTAGCCACCGGTATTTTGTTTTATTTAACACTAGCAAACCCGGCGAACTCCGTTTCGCCACCAGATGGCTTCAAGTTGAGTTGCCGAGCGACATCACACTGCCGCATGCCTGATTGCAGTAGTGCAATCACTTGGGCGGCCTCATCGACAGTGGTATCCATCTTCAAGGGTATTTTTCTTGGGAATGAGCTTCTCGTGTGTCCACTTCAACGGTTGGATAGCGAATGATCCCGATTGAACCTGTATTGACCCTTTTATACCTGCAAAAGGTAGCGCAACTAGCGGCTGTTTAACTATTCACTAAAAGATGGCAGTAGGAGTCATTTTTTTTACTTACCTTTACTGTAATAGTTTTACTTTCCGCCAATAGATGTCAGCCAGAGTAATCAATTGAATTGTTTTTGTACACTCCATTTCATCACCTTTCAAATGATATGCAACATGACCCTCATTATTGATGTCAAATAAGGTCTAGAGACGTTTCCGCGATTACAAGTATTGCTCGTTTAAAGGTTTAAAGGTTTTGACGCCGAGTGTATTAAAAACAATTAGATGCATAATTATTATGCTCGCAAAACTTATTTTCTTAAGCCTATGATGTATAATTAGCCCACTATTAGCGAAAAACCCCCCCATCCCTCATCCCCCTTAAGATGCATATTGAGTAGACAGTAAAATATTATGTACGTGTAGAATAGGTATGACAACAATATTTTGCTATTGCAAAAATTGTACTAAAAATAGCATAAAACCTCGCATGAAATTATAGCAAAAATGCTAGAATGCATGTTTTTGTAAGGTTCTAGTCTAATTCAAAGTTGTTCGCAGCGAGTACATTTGCTTACTTCTCTAAGATATTTGCGACATAGATTACATTACACAAAGCTGAGTGGGAGAGAAATGCAGCACTCAGGACCGATGGATGTTTAGAAGGATCTCTCACTAGAAAGCCCAATAGTTGGTTGACCCGCAACCATGTGGACTAATGCCATTAAGATTGTGTCGGGGATACAGTTGGGGCAAAACCTTGCAAGTTCATCGGTGTCATTAGTACCAACAGTATAAGGCCACGCGGTAGTTCGCTCAGCGGCGGCGGCGGGTATTTTGACAGATGACGCTACTGTTTGCTTGTATGAAGAAGGTTTACGTAAAATGTTCGGATCGGCCTATCTTTACTATTTCTATCTATTCAGGTATGGCGTTTTTTGATTAATCTTCCTTCTGGGGATTGGTTATGTACCTATTTTTACCGATTGTTATGAAATTTTCGCCGTATGCTCGGAGGGTTTGCGAATAGGTTGTAAGCTATTTTTTTTATATCCGAAATGGCAAAACAATGTTTGCCCGGTCAGCCAGTACCACTTTAATATAACACTCAGATGGCGGTTCCCAATATTCAATCTATCCATGTTACTCTCATTGTTATGAATAACAAATATCATAGTTTTGATATCAGCAGCTTTGAACAATATTCCTTTTCTTTAAATCTGAAAGAGTGAGGTTTCTGTATCGTTAGGTACTATTAAGTATTTAGTTTGATACGGTACAAGTTTACAATGTACATCTACCACGTTGCCGCACACAGTGGCCAACTACATCGAGGACCCGATCATAACGTGGCTGTTATATCGCTCACAGATCGAAGCAGTGCGCGGAGGCGGCGCTGCTGGACCTGGAGCTGATGCGGCGCGGCGTGCAGTTCTACTCGTCGGTGTGCGCCATGCTGCCGATGAAGATCAAGAACGTGTACGAGAAGTTCATGGACCACCCGCTGTCGCAGAACGCTCTGCCCAGCGCGCTCATGAAGTTCTACACGGATATCGAGACGACGGGACAGAGCACCGAGTTCTATGACAAGTTCACGATACGGTTCCATATCAGCATTATACTCAAGGGCATGTGGGAGAGGCCGATACATAAACAGGTGATTTAACGTTCTATCTTATTTTATCTACGCTCATTGCTTAAAGTTCGAATTATGAAATCAAAATGTGTCACATATTGACCTACTTTATTCACAGACTTCTATAATTATTAAAAAGTTATTCATTATAACATCACTGTACTATGGAAATATCTCTAGATAATTGAATAATTTCCATTACGATACTCGGCTCTGGGTTCCTGTATTTTAATGTGTCGTCATATATGCTCGGGAGGTTTGTGAATAGGTCGTAAGCTATTTTTTTTATATCCGAAATGGCAAAACAACGTTTGCCCGGTCAGCCAGTACCACTTTAATATAACACTCAGAGTCAACATTTAGTTGGTAGTCATGGTATGCGCCATGATCGACCATAGACAACAATTATTACACGGAAACAATAATTTTTCCCTGCCTTATATGACTGATTAAAGAACCCGTACCTCGTCGCCAAGATCGTGGAGGTGCTGTTCGTGATCAACCTTTCTCTCCCGATGAAGATCAAGAACGTGTACGAGAAGTTCATGGACCACCCGCTGTCGCAGAACGCCCTGCCCAGCGCGCTCATGAAGTTCTACACGGATATCGAGACGACGGGACAGAGCACCGAGTTCTATGACAAATTCACGATACGGTTCCATATCAGCATTATACTCAAGGGCATGTGGGAGAGGCCGATACATAAACAGGTGATTTAACGTTCTATCTTATTTTGTGACATAAACATGAAGTTTTATGTGTGTGCGAGTGTGTGTAAGTTTATCACTCCTTTAGATGACAAATACTGAAAACTGATTTGGCTGGAGAATGCTTATATGTATAACACGGATTAACACAAATTTAGGCTAATTTTTTGCCCCCCATATTAAAACAAAAACAAATCAACGCGGGAACATAGCCACAGGCAAAACGGTCTTCTTTGTTTGGAAGGTGATTTAATTGAATGTGAGAGATCTAAAAATCTGTTTGCAACAATGCCAATGAATAAATTAGCAAGGTAGGTTTGCACCGAGAACAACTGGAAAGAAACTCGGCACTTGCTCTTTCCAAAAATATCATTACATACAAGTTTGCTTATAAAGTAAAAAAAAAATTACAATATATTTTTTAGATTTTTTTTTAAAGATCTAAGTATATATTTTTAGCAGCATCCAAAGAATCTTTGTCATTAAATAAATCTTCAATGGTATAGTGACAATGCATATATTATCTTATCCCTTTCTACAGCCAACTCTGTAAAAAAGGGTTAGCTCTATTTTTAAACTTGTCAACTCTAGCAATAGATATTTTTAACGTGTTCTACGCATAACAATTGCATAGATTTATATTATTGATAATTAAGAACTGAGTGTTGTTTGCAGGCAATCGTAAAAGAGTCCCGCTCGGGCCGGCAGTTCGTCAAATTCATCAACATGCTCATGAACGACACCACATTCCTGCTCGACGAATGTCTTACGGTATGCACAGTAAACGGCGTATAAGTTGAACCCTAAGCGGAACATATTTTCTTGTGTCAACTAATGTACGGTACGGAGGTAAGCGCGTAAGGCGAGGCGCGAGGAGATGTGTCTGCGCAGACGGCAGCCATTTTGTGTCAAGTTAATTGCTGCGTATTATGACTTCTGTGTATTTTCAATGCTTGTTCTTTTCTGATATTGACGCTCTGCTACCATTGATCGGATTCATTGCGAAAAGTGACTGTCACTTGTTTATTTTAGATAGCCTTTTAGGTACCTTAGTGGTCGTGATCAGGCTGCCTTGCGGAATACTATTGCCTCAAAAATAAATTTCTAATCTCAATAAAACAATTTAGTCAATACACAAACACGTTTAGTCTGCTACTAAGGACAACTGGAGCAGAGCCTTTTATGCATTTATAAACATTTTGAAACTGAGTAGATTTTCAAGAGTTTCTGTCACTGTCACTAGATGTTTTGTTATTCCAGTACCTGAAACGCATCCACGAAGTGCAAGAAGCGGAAGCGAACGGCGCGAGCACGAGCGCGAGCGAGGCGCGCGCGCGGGGGCTCGCTCAGGACGAGCGCCAGTGCCGCTCGTACCTGACGCTGGCGCGCGAGACCGTGGACATGCTGGAGTACCTCACCGTGGACATCAAGGAGCCCTTCCTGCGCGCCGAGCTCGTGGAGCGGCTCGCCTCCATGCTGAACTTCAACCTGCAGCAGCTGTGCGGGCCCAAGTGCAATAACCTCAAGGTGACTGACAGCGGACTGGACTGGCGACTGACCAAATGATTGCCTGACAGTCTGGCTAATTACGAACAAAGTGATTGATCAAATGGTTGACTGAAGAGTAAATTAGTTGACAAAATTAAATTAAGAGACGAATGATTATAAATTAGTAGTAGCTGACCATAAAATACGCTTGCAGGTGCGTCGCCCGGAGAAGTACGGCTGGGAGCCGCGCCGGCTGCTGAGCCAGCTGGTGGACATCTACCTGCACCTCGACTGCCCGCAGTTCCACGCCGCGCTCGCCGCCGACGAGGTGAGCTCCGATATTAGATAGTGACACACGCTTGCAGGTGCGTCGCCCGGAGAAGTACGGCTGGGAGCCGCGCCGGCTGCTGAGCCAGCTGGTGGACATCTACCTGCACCTCGACTGCCCGCAGTTCCACGCCGCGCTCGCCGCCGACGAGGTGAGCTCCGATATTAGATAGTGACACACGCTTGCAGGTGCGTCGCCCGGAGAAGTACGGCTGGGAGCCGCGCCGGCTGCTGAGCCAGCTGGTGGACATCTACCTGCACCTCGACTGCCCGCAGTTCCACGCCGCGCTCGCCGCCGACGAGGTGAGCTCCGATATTAGATAGTGACACACGCTTGCAGGTGCGTCGCCCGGAGAAGTACGGCTGGGAGCCGCGCCGGCTGCTGAGCCAGCTGGTGGACATCTACCTGCACCTCGACTGCCCGCAGTTCCACGCCGCGCTCGCCGCCGACGAGGTGAGCTCCGATATTAGATAGTGACACACGCTTGCAGGTGCGTCGCCCGGAGAAGTACGGCTGGGAGCCGCGCCGGCTGCTGTAAAGTATCCCCATTCTAGGATGACATTCTATTTTGAATTAACTGAATTCTTGCGTATGAAGCTGCATATGAATTTCTCAATCAAGGCCGGTCGTCTCAATCAATAGATAAAAATAGAAAAGATAGGCCGATCCGAACATTTTTCGTAAACCTTCTTAATACAAGCAAAAAGTACCGTCATCTGTCAAAATACACGCCGCCGCCGCTGACTGAACTACCGCGTGGCCTTATACTGTTGGTACTAATGACACCCATAAACTGGCGACATTTTTTCGCCCTGTTCGCCCTGTCTTTAGTATACAAGTCTGTTTCTCAATCTTTTTTATGTCCTACTGGGAGGAGATACGGGTCAGAATGGGACAGGTTTGGCCATATGGCAGCATTTTTCATTATTTAAAATTTAAATGGACCGTCAATTACTGCCCATTAAAATAAGTTTCATCAGGGATGACGCTCTAGGTCGTATCAATGCATCATTTTGTGCATAGGAGTTTATGTTCTTATGATGTGTACCTGTGTGTTCGCAGAGGTCGTTCCGCAAGGAGTTGTTCGAGGAAGCAGCGCTGCGGCTCGCCAAGTCGTGCATCAAGGCGCCCTACGAAATAGAGCGCTTCAAGGCGCTCGCGGACAACGCCTATCAGATCGCCGGTACGTATGTCCTACCGACAACCGATGCGTCGGTCCGCACTACCATCGATAGTGATTCGCGCTGCGACGCTCCCGCTCTATGATGTCAACCTAAGATAGGAGCAGCCTCTCTGTATGTATAATAATAGTGTCATAATTGTTTCGTTGTAAATAAAATAATTCCATCATGTTAGTGTACCTAAGTGGCACTGCCGTTCTAATATGATATAAAATAGATAAATAAATAAATAAATACGTATGATATTTTACGGATAAGCCTAGGAACATAAAAATAGTTTGTTTGGTTTTCTGCAGTATGACATGAATGACATTTAATAATTTCGTAGTAATGTGTATGACATTTAATAATTTCGTAGTTTTAATTAATATCAGTTTCAAGGTGTAATGAAACGCATCTATAGTCTATGGTCTAGAAATGTCTGAATAGACTATAGATACTTTTAGTCAGGTACCCTCTGAAACTGATATTTATTAAAAGTACGTGCGTTTCCATTTACCCACATTCACCTATACTTTATTTTGTGGCTTTACCAAGAGTTTTCTTTGTACTTTTAAGGAAAATGATTGCAAGCCTACAAAGCAAACTAAATAGCCAACATTGTGTTTCAGTGTCCAACCAACAGAAGAGCGACGAGTACGCCGACGCTCCGGAGGAGTTCCGAGATCCTCTGATGGATACGCTAATGACTGACCCCGTGTTCCTGCCCTCTGGAAAGGTAATAAAAATAAAAATCATTTTTTTCGACCAACTAGGATCATACATCAATTATTGTTAGTAAACACACACCTTAAAACTAATGTTAATAAAATAAATAAATATTTTATTAATTGTAGTGAAAATCATAAAATATGCCTGCTTTGTTATGCCGTTTACGATACAATAACTTCCATCTAGATCTGCCCCTAGATTGTGTAAGTAAAACGTATTCATCTTAATCGTAATCGAAACCAAATATTTCCCACTGATTGATTCGTTGATTTACGTCAGCCAATCGGCAGAATTCGCTATAGATTACGATGGAATACGTTATTACGATGGAATACGTTATTCTTTCGCACCTGGGGTCTGATTGTGTAAGAAAAACGTATTCGTCGTTATCGTAAACGCGAGCGAATACTGCCCCGCGATTGGCTGATGCAAATCAGGAACCCAATCAGCGGGCAGGAATAGTAAACGATTACGATAACGATGGTGGATATCGGAACTTTTTCATCGCTTCTTGTACACCCACACTGATGTGGTCCCACCATAATTATTATAGACGATCTTTAGACTCTTAAGATTTACTTTATATCACCTTCAACACGTGAGCCTTCAATTAATGGAAAGGATTAATTCAATTATTCAAGGACCTCCAATTATTAAAGGACCTTCAATTCAATGTGTAATTGTCTCGTTCCCAGGTGATGGACCGTTCAGTGATCCTGCGACATCTGCTGAATAGCGCCACCGACCCCTTCAACCGACAGCCGCTCACAGAAGACCAGTTGCATCCAGGTTACTAATTTAGATTTTTATGGAAAAGGTTGATGAGACATGCGACGCGTACACGGCCACCTGATGCTAAGGTGTTTTGGCCCTACTAGCCCGCGGAATTCAAATTTTATTCAGTTTTACCCATCCCCCTTGTTGAATGCCGATTCCGCTAGCCAATTTTTTTTTTTAAATTTGTAAGCCAATCACATATAGTAGCCTTATGGCGGGAGTCGTAGTATTATATTCACATGTTCATATATTAAGGCGAAGTCAACGAGTCTGCTCGGAAAATTCTAAACTTTTGTGGTTTTTTGCAATTTGTACGCTAATAAACGGAGACTCTCTTCCATTCCAAATTGCAGCCAAATCGGTTCAGCAATAGTGGTAAGATGTAGTAATAAATATACATTATACACACAGAGAATTAACTTTGCCTCTAAAATAATGTTCTATTTATACTCTTCATTCACAAACCTTTTTGTTTCTATTCCCAGCAACGGAACTAAAAGAAAGGATACTGCAGTGGCAACGAGACAAGAAAGCCTCTACGTCTTAGAGGCTCTCGCCGACCCCAAGTCTGATGTACATATTGATGCGTTGCGGCGACCAACGGACTATTGTCCCCGCGGATGATGGATGGGAGATTACTGCGTAAAACAGGCTGCGTTTTATGCCAATTTGTATTATAGTTATAGCTAGACCGCTATAAACTTGGCCCTCCCATTGTCTGCTGGACGCGGGGCGGGAGCTACTCAACTACTGATCTCTATTCTATGGATTAAACATTCTATACAATTCAGGCTAGATTCGCTATGGATCCATAGAATAGGGATCAGTGCGCTCAACTAATCAGCTGTCAGTGACTGACGTGAATTACGCTACACATGATAATATTAATCTTGCGACGTGGATAATGATACATACTGAAGAAAATACCATAGGCGAATTCTCAAGATGCGAGTCATTGCATCGTATCGTGTATAGCCCATTGCACACCCGCCCCGCGTCCCGCAGTCCATGGGAGGGCCAAGTTTATAGCGGTCAAGCTGCTAGTGTTCGCTTTCATTCGTGGGCCGGTTGCGGAGTCGGTGTTCTCAAAGGACATCAAATGACGCCGACTTGTAGCGACAAATTTTAAGCGAATAGACTTTACGGTTAAATTTCCCGTGCTAAGTAAATATTGATGTTCTGATTTATTTATTTTAATATAATTCGGATCAAAATTTGGCGGCTATTGAGGTTTGTTACTCCATCAGGTTACGGTAATGTATGGAATTAGAAATTAATAATAGCTGAATATAGATCACACTTGACCTATATTTTTAAGATCCAAAATGACGAAAGTCGCTGCCAGGAAGTAGTATATAATAATATAGCGTTTTGAACAGACATAAAGTTTGTGTATTATTCTGTATATTTCTATATACATACAATAAACATTAGGAATTAAATTAATTATAATGATTACAAAAATTATATGAATTATTTTTCAAAAATCTGTTCAAACACCACAACATAATATTATATTTATAACTAAGGACTGTAGTTTAGTTTCGGTGTAAATTGTTATTAATTTTTAACTTCAGGTTGCAAAAAAATACAAATTGGTATAAACCAATATAATGAGTATATATATATTATGTTTATTGTTTAATCTGAGTGAGAATGTGTTCTGTAAAAAAATCAAAAAAACTCGTCACGTAAGTTGGAAACTTCCATTGACGCTTACAGTCTGACAAGGCTTTTTTTGGCACTTTAATGACATTGTCAGGGGGGCGCTGGTATAGAATAAAGGCGGCCCGAAAATAAAATCTCCTCAATCGACAGAGCGAACTATCCATGAACTATCAAACAGAACAGAACAGATAGCAGCGTTAGTCACGATTTTGGCCACGCGCTAAGATAGCCTTGACGCACTGTACATAAAACCTCAGATGACCTACCATAGAACCTTAGACCTCCAGTAAAACCAAACACCACAGATTCACTCGTACCCGTAATTTCAACTTTCCTGATGCAAGCTGAACTGAGTATTAAATATCTGAATCATTATCTTAGTTCTTAAAAAAAATGGTTTTTTTTCATCAAAACTGGTATTTGATGGTAAATTCGATGAATATGTAAGAAACATATCGAATATCTGTTGACATTGGATTCATATGCATAACATGAGCATTAATAACCTTGCTCAATTTAGGTAGCCCAAGATTATATTGTACCTATATGAGTTGATGATTTATAGGTACAAATTTCTAACTGTATGGTCATAATTATAGTATTTTACTTTTAGATCTGCCTATTCAGTAAACGTTTACTGTATTGAAAAATATTACACTGTCTGATGCTTTCCCATCTTTTACAGCCTTATTATTCGTTTTATTTGCTAAAAACTAGTAGGTGTATATTACATGAAACTATATTTTAAAAATTTTAAATTACTCAACTGTTCTTGAATCATTGACTGATATTTGCTCTCTTAGCAATGATAGAAGCTTATCAGTTGATTTCTTTCTCATAATCAATGTTATAGAGGCCTAAAATATAATGACCAGAAGTTGTTTCCATATAAACGGCCTTTATAGTTTATAGAGCATTGTATTGATGCATTTTATTTGCCTGAACATTTACTATATCAGTTATATTCATTAGTTCAACTAATGCTTTAATTATAATTGCGATTATAAAAAAATGCGAGCGGAAATCTATGTAGAATATGAATATGGATTGATAGTAGTTGCATCTCTTTCGCACACTCACTAATTTTAACTGCTCTCGCGCTTGCGCAGGGCGAGAGACGAGTTTATTACAAGGATAGAAATTTATTTTCATGAAAAAATATACAAGAGAATGAATATTATAAACGTTTATATATTTTTTGTAAAAGTTACTCTTTGCAACACATAAAATTTAGTTTTTCTTAAACCATTTAGCCTTATTTTATAATTGCAAAATGCAATTTGTTCTTTTAATGTAGCAATCAATAGGATGAACATTTTTATTACATTAAAAGTTTAGAAAATTATCAACTCAATAATAATTATTATATTGCATTTCTAGGAAAGATAATTAATTATTATTATTATTTTGTAAGAAAATAATCTGTGAACATGTTTTTATTTACATCTTATTTAGTTACGATGAATACAAAATCAGGTCAACAACTATTTTGATAAGTAGTAATTTTTCTCCTGTCACTGCCAAGGTATCAATTTAGTCTATATATCAGGCATTCCTAAATTATCATATTGTACACCTTTAAAATTATTTGGTCTCATGTATTATAATTAGTCTCATATATATTATAAAGATTGTATAATAATAAAAAATGTTTATGTTGATGTCATTAAAATATAATAAACATTGAATTTTTGTTTTATTACAATCCTGCTAATGAAACTTCAGATAGTTAATTATATAGGTAAAATATAATACAAGTATTCATTTTACAATTTGTTTATTGTCAGTTGTTTAACATTTTAGAGATTTTATTATCAGTTCACTACTGTATTAATTTAAATACTAAGTACTTGTTTCAAATGAAAATTAGTGTCTCTACCATATAATGTTATTCCTTGGTCTGTAGTCTATTCGCTTCTCTCACATAATAACATTGTAGTGTAAAGTGCAAGCAAAAAGCACCGTAATGAATCTTTATATTCTTATCTGAAACACGTTAACATGTGTGGCAAATAGGCAAAATTATTTTGAGTTTTGACTATTCTAAATAGGTAGCTTATACAATGAAAACCAATACATAGTCATGAAAGGTTTAAACTGTCCTTTCCTTCTACTGAAGGATACTTCTCATGATTAGACACAAAGTTAAAAAAGTTGGTTTTACTAACTTTGTTCAATTGCAATTGCAAAGGCATAGTAGGCATATATGCCTACTTTGCCTTTGTTTAGAAGTAAGTATTGTAATATTTAGGCCAAGTAATATCCTCAACTAGAGATTCAAACTAAATTGATCTGAGTATTATTAGATAGCATATAAGTGTTGTTTTCATAACTCCAAAAAGTACCATTATCCTGAAGCAACACATAGTTAACAAACTGATTGGTGGGTCTACACAAATAATGAAAAACGCATTGCACTTTATTGCATTGATTATCTGAAACATGTTGAGCATACTGCATATTGAACAAAAATCTAGTTAAGGCCCAGTCTCCACTAAAGACTAATCAGATTTCAACATCTCTCAATTTAGGAGATGTCAAAATGACGAAATCAGATTGGTTTACTCAAATACAGCTCCCCTTCGCTCTGCTTTGGTGGAAACCGGGCCTAAAATCAAAACCATAATGATACTAAACTAGCAAACCAAAACATAATGAAACGAAACTAACAAAAGCATCTCCAAGAATAGACTGTCAAAAAGTTTATAAAATAATTTTGTTCAACAAGCTTACTTTGCATATGTATAGACACGCGTTGCCGGCGTTGCTACTATCACAATAGTTATCTGCCGTCCTGATCTCCTGCGTTCAGAATATAAGAATTAGAATATAATATTCACATCCTGTTTTTTCTCACAGTTTAATGACATTATTCTGTAACTATTTAGGTTTCTGAGAACACTTATATTGAAAACGAACCATTCTTAACAGCATAGTAAAATTGATAAACATAAAAATGTAATGAAGTATAAATAAAATATTGCCACAAAATTCAATGTATAAACAAAAATAACTGGCATATAACATACATATAAATATTTTAATTTAAAATCAGTCATTGTTATTATCTTTGTCAAGTTAATAATATAGCTTTTTAGGGAAGTCGTTGACCTTATATTATATTGGTTTGAGCATTAACATTCAATAAAACATGCACTTTATCTTAATATATATAAATCTCGTGTCACAATGTTTGTCCTCAATGGACTCCTAAACCACTTAACCGATTATAATAAAATTCGCACACCATGTGCAGTTCGATCCATCTTGAGAGATAGGATAGTTTAAATCTCAATTTATCTATTTTTTAGTACCCCTAAGGGCAAAACAACGTTTGCCAGGTCAGCTAGTCATTATATAAAATAAAAGGACCATTTCAATATACGGCAGTTTTATTTATTATATTTATATTTATAAATAAGCTCCATTAAGTACATAAATCTATTATTGATAATGATACCAAATATTGAATTACAGCTCATTTATTATCTCAGAAGAAAAGGTAATTTATTAGCAAACAAGCAGGAAATCATGTACAACATTCCAAAATAAAAATTAAGTCGAGCAGTTTGTCTGGGGACATACTGCATCGTCTCTGGGCGTCTGAACCTTCTCTCTATTTCAAAAGCACGGGGCAATGTCAACATTGGCAATAGAAACCACAGAGAGCAGCGCACAGAAGCAACTACAAACATTATGTATGGTGTAAAAAGCAAAAATGCATAAAGTAAATGAGATGCTGTCCTGCCTATAAGTATAGCTAAAGTTACAATTTCCGCTTTGCTGTCTGCCTCCAAGTCTCTGGTGTTGTTGCTATGTAAAATGGCTTCAGTGTTAAGAGCCAGTGGTATAGCATAGTAGAAAATAGGCCAGTCAACTCTGCCTGTTTGAGCTAGGAAGGCAAACACTACGGACACAGGTCCAAATATGACTAGAACTATGATATCACCGAGGGCTATGTACTTCAGACCAATGCCCCCTGTATACAGAAAGGAAGATGATAACCCTCCAAAGTATACTAGAGCTAAGTGTTCCATTCTAGCCGGAGACATTATCACTAGCAATACGAAAAATGCACACCCCGCCATATACAGTATAGCTCCCAAGGAGACAACTTCGTCGATGCTTAAGATGTGGTCGACTAAAGTCCGGTCATCTGATTTCCGGTTGTCTATACCTTTAACGAAATCGAAATACGTGTTGACGACGTTCCCAGCGCCGTGCACAGGAATCACTGTGCACAGAGTGAGCAGCAAGGTCACCCAACTGAAACCGTTGTCGCCCGGGAGGCGGTACGCCAGCGCAGCACCCAGCAGCGTGGGCAGCAGGCTCCCGCTGAGGGACCACGGCCGCAGAGCTAGCACGTATGTACGTACTTTCATTAGTGGGTTTCTCGTAGGTACACTTTTGTCCTTGGGTGGTTGTAACAGATTCCCATCTGCTGTTGGACTGTCCGCTTCATCTGACTTTTTAATGTTTTCCATTTTTCTTTTTCGTTCCCTTGGCGCTTAACTTCCAGCACAATTTCTATTCCAAAAATGTACTTAGGCCTATAGATTCAATGTATCATATTACTTTGTTGTAGATAGCATTTTTCGATATTCTTCACACGTTGGATGTTAAAAACAAGAATGCTAATGTAAATTATATTATTGTTGCGTTTGCACAAATAAATAATACTAACACCGAAACCCAAATCCCTGTAAAAATTAGGTTATGTGTACACTTGTCTTGAAATGTCATTGGACAAATGACATTAGTGTCAGGCGTCAGCTTGACACTAATGTCATGTGTCAGGCGCGTCAGGCATCAGTAGCCTCTTTGATTTTTTTAAACAATGGTGACTTCCGTTGTTTTTGTTGTCAAGTTTGCCAACATGACCGTGGTAATAATGGACGTAATACCTGTTCTCTAAAAAAAGTGTTATACGAAAATAAACCATATCGTAAGTCCATGAAGTTTAGTTTTCTTAGACTGTCTCGGTAGAGGGAAAACGTGCCGAACGCGACAGCAATAACGGAGGACGGTGTCCCTTTTACTCATTTGCCAGTACATAAAAATGGCAGGAAACATTTTTCTAAGTACTAGAAAAAAGGTTTCTATAAAAATATTTTCAGCTGATAGAATAATTTAAAATAGTTTTAATTTGTATGCAGTAAATATTTTTTCAATAGTAATTAATGGAATTCAAGTGAAATAGTCTAAATAAATTTAAATTAATATTTGGTAGCTATATATAGAACTAGTAGGGCGCGTGGATGCGCGGGCCACATGTCGGCCGCGGGCTGTCTTCCCTCCTATTGCCTACCAACTTTTAGTCACTTCAAAATTCGCCATACATTTTCTATGAAATAAAATTTTCCGCCATATTGGATTTTTATTCTAGCCATAAAATAGACCTTTTTTCCTGATCAGTTCTTGTCAAGACACCACTCTTCTATCTTTTATACTCTTCGAGATATTGGCGAAATTCATTTGGCCGCCATTTTGATTTTTTTTTCAGCTAACTGCCAAATGGATGACATTTCGAGTGACATTTGGTCGAGCACCCCCCACCTATCTGCAATACCTTTGGCTGTGCTCTTCACTCGTCTCCGACTCTCGTTAGAGAGTATAGTGTTCTGTGGTCTCCGATATCCTAAATCATCAGCTCTCTCCATATTTTTGTTCTTAATGATTTTTTCTCTTCTATACGGAATGGTCATTGAAAAAAATGTTTCATACAAAATTGTTCAGGAGGGGTGATCAATGAGTGAATGAATCAGCACAAGCAGCTATATAATTATACTAGTAGGGCGCGTGGGAGCGCGGGCCAAATGTGGTCCACGGGCTGTCTTCTCACCTATAAAAGAATCGCCGTCATCTCCATCGCCAATTGGAATCCGATTGGCAATGGGCTAAAAGAATTACCTCGGAGCACGGTCATGGATTTAAAGATAGTTCAGGGCTGTTTGAATAAAAAATACACTGAACCTCATGATGAGGTTCAGTGTATTTTTTATTCAAACAGCCCTTACCTATCTTTAAATCCATGACCGTGCTCCTCAATCATCATCTAAATCGTAGACCATCATCTCTTCTCATACTTTTCATAGTTTTTCATAGGCCTTGTTTATTGTAGCATTCACATTTTCCATGGAAAAATAAATTCAACCACACAATTCAACAACTTTGATTTTTTTTCATTCATCCCGTAGTCCTTGAGATTCTAATTACGTCTTGCAAAGAAATCACTCTCTTATCTTTTATACTTTCCGAGGTAGAACAACACGAAATTTGTATGGCGGCCATCTTGAATCCGCCATTTTGATTTTTTTCAGCTCACTGCCAATTGCGTGAAGTTCCGAGTATTTTTTGTTTCAGCAGTCCCCAGCTAACTATAATACCTTGCCCATGCTCCTTGACTGTCTTTAAAATCCTCAATCATCACCTCATTCCATATTTTTCTCTGGTAGTCTTCCAAAAAACCGCATCAAAGCACTTCATGTTTTACAACTCGAGGTCTCTTCAATATTCCTCATACATTTTCTATGGAAAAATAAATTTCGCCATTTTGATTTTTTTTTCTATCCATCAAATAGACCTTCGGGTCCTGATCAAATCTTGTCAAGAAACCACTCTTCCATCTTTTATACTCTTCGAGATGGACGCCGATGAAGTTTGTATGGCGGCCATCTTGTATCCGCCATTTTGAATTTTTTTTCAGCTCACTGCCAATTGGATGACATTTCAAATGACATTTGGTCGAGCACCCCCCACCTATCTTCAATACCCTTGGCTGTGCTCTTGACCCGTCTTCGAAATCCTTAATCATCAGCTCTCTCCGTATTTTTCCTCCGAATGAATTTTTCTCTTCTATACGAAATGGTCATTGAAAAAAAAATTTTTCATACAAAATTGTTCAGGAGAGGTGATCAATCAGTCAGTCAGTGAGTGAATCAGCACGAGTAGCTATATATATAGTAACTAGTAGGGCGCGTGTGTGCGCGGGCCACATGTGGCCCGCGTGCAGTTTTCCCGCTCATAAAGGTATCGCCGTCATCACCATCCCCAATTGAAATCCGATTGGCAGTGAGCTGAAAAAATTACCAAGGAGCACTGTCATGGTTTTAAAGATAGTTAAGGGCTGTTCGTACAAAAATACGCTGAACCTCATCCGATGAGGTTCAGCGTATTTTTTTTTCCGAACTGACCTTAACTATCTTTAAAACCATGACCGTGCTCCTCAATCATAATCCAAATCCTAGATCATTGTCTCTTTTCAGTATGTACATTTTCCATGGAAAAATTAATTCCGCCACAGTGAATTATTTTCCATGCATCCCGTAGAACTTGAGCTCCTGATCACCTCTTGCTAAGAAACCTTTCTCTTATCCTTTATACTTTCCGAGATAGAACAACACGAAATTTGTATGGCGGCCATCTTGAATCCGCCATTTTGATTTTTTTCAGCTCACTGCCAATTGCGTGAAGTTCCGAGTATTTTTTGTTTCAGCAGTCCCCAGCTAACTATAATACCTTGCCCATGCTCCTTGACTGTCTTTAAAATCCTCAATCATCACCTCATTCCATATTTTTCTCTGGTAGTCTTCCAAAAAACCGCATCAAAGCACTTCATGTTTTACAACTCGAGGTCTCTTCAATATTCCTCATACATTTTCTATGGAAAAATAAATTTCGCCATTTTGATTTTTTTTTCTATCCATCAAATAGACCTTCGGGTCCTGATCAAATCTTGTCAAGAAACCACTCTTCCATCTTTTATACTCTTCGAGATGGACGCCGATGAAGTTTGTATGGCGGCCATCTTGTATCCGCCATTTTGAATTTTTTTTCAGCTCACTGCCAATTGGATGACATTTCAAATGACATTTGGTCGAGCACCCCCCACCTATCTTTGATACCCTTGGCTGTGCTCTTCACCCGTCTTCGAAATCCTCAATCATCAGCTCTCTCCGTATTTTTCCTCCGAATGAATTTTTCCCCTCTATACGACCCCATCCTTGAAAAAAAATTTTTTCATACAAAATTGTTCAGGAGAGGTGATCAATCAGTGAGTCAGTCAGTGAGTGAATCAGCACGAGTAGCTATATATATATTAATAGTAATTATACTGGTATCACTGAAATGACGTTTACGGTTTACGACTTGTTGGTGTTATGTGAAGTCGTTTTTGTGTATTTTGTGTTCTTTCCAATTATTCTCATAATAATATGCAAATATATTAATTATAAACGGTTGTGTTATGAGAGGTAAAAGCGATTCATATGCTGTTTACGGAATTTCTTTTCACAGGTAAGGACAATAAGAAACAAATTTTCTACTATCACAATAGTTTGACCATATTCAAGTCGTTTTGTAGACAAAATAAACTAATAAGCTTTAGCAAGCTTTAGTGTATTCCAGAATAATATGATTTGTTCTGGTTCCCTGGTTATTATAAATACACTATAATCTCTATTTTCTCTAGGTAGAGATCTCATCTCATCTAGGTAGAGATTGGAAAATGGAAAATGGGAAATGGAAAATGGGAAATAGATAATGGGAAATGGAAAATGGAAAAAGAAAAATGGAAGATGGAAAATGGGAAATGGAAAAGGGAGCGAGAGGGCTCTGCTGGTACTGCGAGCCTTTCTAATTTAAGGTGACCATGATAAAACGGTACACAGGACAAATTCCTATGACGACAACATTTATTCAAATGAAAATGAAAAATGGAAAATGGAAAATGGTAAATGTAAAAAGGGAAATGGAAAATTGAAAATGGAAAATTGAAAATTGAAAATGGAAAATGGAAAATGGGTAGTGGGAAATGGGAAATGGAAAATGGAAAATGGAAAATGGAGCAATAGGGCTCTGCAGGTACTGCATGCCTTTCTAATTTAATGTGAACATGATAAAACGGAACACAGGACAAATTCCTATGACGACAACATTTATTTAAATGGAAAATGGAAAATGGGAAATGGGAAATGGGAAATGGAAAATTGAAAATGGAAAATGGGCAATGGAAAATTGAAAATTGAAAATGGAAAATGGGAAATGGAAAATGGGAAATGGAAAATGGAAAATGGAAAATTGAAAATTGAAAATGGAAAATGGGAAATGGGAAATGGGAAATGGAAAGTAGAAAATGGAAAATGGAAAATTGAAAATGGAAAATGGAAAATGGAAAGTGGAAAATGGGAAATTGGGAATGGAAAATTGATAATTAAAAAGTGAAAAATGGAAAGATGGAAATGGAAAATGGAAAATGTAAAATGTGAAATGGAAAATAGAAAATTGATAATTAAAAAGTGAAAAATGGAAAATGGGTTGTGGGAAATGGGAAATGGAAAATGGAAAATGGAAAATGGAGCAATAGGGCTCTGCAGGTACTGCATGCCTTTCTAATTTAATGTGAACATGATAAAACGGAACACAGGACAAATTCCTATGACGACAACATTTATTTAAATGGAAAATGGAAAATGGGAAATGGGAAATGGAAAATAGAAAATGGTAAATGGAAAATTGAAAATGGAAAATGGGAAATGGAAAATTGAAAATTGAAAATGGAAAATGGAAAATGGGAAATGGAAAATGGGAAATGGAAAATGGAAAATGGAAAATTGAAAATGGAAAATGGGAAATGGGAAATGGAAAATAGAAAATGGAAAATGGAAAGTTGGAAATGGAAAATGGAAAATGGGAAATGGAAAATGGCAAATTGAAAATGGAAAATGGAAAATGGTAAATGGTAAATGGAAAAAAGAAAATTGAAAATGGAAAATGGCAAATGGAAAATGGAAAATGGGAAATGGAAAATGGAAAATAGGAAATGGGAAATGAAAAATGGGAAATGGAAAATAGAAAATTGATAATTAAAAAGTGAAAAATGGGAAATGTGAAATGGAAAATGGAAAATGGAGCGAGAGGGCTCTGCTGGTACTGCGTGCCTTTCTAATTTAAGGTGACCATGATAAAACGGAACACAGGACAATTCCTATGACGTAAACATTTATTTAAATGAAAATGCAAAAATGCAAAATGGAAAATGGGAAATGGAAAATGGATGATGAGAAGTGGAAAATGGGAAATGGGAAATGGAAAATGGGAAATGGAAAATGGTAAATGGGAAATGGAAAATGAGAAATGGTAAATGGGAAATGGGAAATGGAAAAAATGGAAAATTGATGATTAAAAAGTGAAAAATGGAAAATGGAAAATGGAAAAAGGAAATGGAAAATGGGAAATGGAAAATGATAAATGTAATAAGGGAAATGGAAAATTGAAAATGGAAAATGGAAAATTGAAAATGGAAAATGTAAAATGTGAAATGGAAAATAGAAAATTGATAATTAAAAAGTGAAAAATGGAAAATGGGTAGTGGGAAATGGGAAATGGAAAATGGAAAATGGAAAATGGAGCAATAGGGCTCTGCAGGTACTGCATGCCTTTCTAATTTAATGTGAACATGATAAAACGGAACACAGGACAAATTCCTATGACGACAACATTTATTTAAATGGAAAATGGAAAATGGAAAATGGAAAATGGAAAATGGAAAATGGAAAATGGAAAATGGAAAATGGGAAATGGGAAATGGAAAATTGAAAATGGAAAATGGAAAATGAGAAATGGTAAATGGGAAATGGGAAATGGAAAAAATGGAAAATTGATGATTAAAAAGTGAAAAATGGAAAATGGAAAATGGAAAAAGGAAATGGAAAATGGGAAATGGAAAATGATAAATGTAATAAGGGAAATGGAAAATTGAAAATGGAAAATGGAAAATTGAAAATGGAAAATGTAAAATGTGAAATGGAAAATAGAAAATTGATAATTAAAAAAAGAAAAGTGGGAAATGGAAAATTGAAAATGGAAAATGGAAAATGAGAAATGGTAAATGGGAAATGGGAAATGGAAAAAATGGAAAATTGATGATTAAAAAGTGAAAAATGGAAAATGGAAAATGGAAAAAGGAAATGGAAAATGGGAAATGGAAAATGATAAATGTAATAAGGGAAATGGAAAATTGAAAATGGAAAATGGAAAATTGAAAATGGAAAATGTAAAATGTGAAATGGAAAATAGAAAATTGATAATTAAAAAGTGAAAAATGGAAAATGGGTAGTGGGAAATGGGAAATGGAAAATGGAAAATGGAAAATGGAGCAATAGGGCTCTGCAGGTACTGCATGCCTTTCTAATTTAATGTGAACATGATAAAACGGAACACAGGACAAATTCCTATGACGACAACATTTATTTAAATGGAAAATGGAAAATGGAAAATGGAAAATGGAAAATGGAAAATGGAAAATGGAAAATGGAAAATGGGAAATGGGAAATGGGAAATGGAAAATAGAAAATTGATAATTAAAAAGTGAAAAATGGGAAAGGGAAAATTGAAAATGGAAAATGGAAAATGGAAAATTGATAATTAAAAAGTGAAAAATGGGAAATGGAAAATTGAAAATGGAAAATGGAAAATGGGAAATGGAAAATGGAAAATTGAAAATTGAAAATTGAAAATGGAAAATGGAAAATGGAAAATGGTTAATGTAATAAGGGAAATGGAAAATTGAAAATGGAAAATGGAAAATTGAAAATGGAAAATGTAAAATGGAAAATGGAAAATTGATAATTAAAAAGTGAAAAATGGGAAATGGAAAATTGAAAATGGAAAATGGAAAATGGAAAATGGAAAATGGGAAATAGAAAATGGAAAATGGAAAATGGAAAATTGAAAATGGAAAATGGAAAATGGAAAATGGAAAATGGAAAATGGAAAATGGAAAATAGAAAATGGAAAATGGAAAATTGAAAATGGAAAATGGAAAATGGAAAATGGGAAATGAAAAATGGAAAATGGGAAATGGAAAATTGAAAATGGGAAATGGAAAATGGGAAATGGAAAATGGAAAATAGAAAATTGATAATTAAAAAGTAAAAAATGGGAAATGTGAAATGGAAAATGGAGCGAGAGGGCTCTGCTGGTACTGCGTGCCTTTCTAATTTAAGGTGACCATGATAAAACGGAACACAGGACAATTCCTATGACGTCAACATTTATTTAAACGTGAGTAGAAAATCTTTGATCCACATAATTCATGGTTACCCTATAGAATATGATTGCTATTTTTGAAAAAACCATCATCTTGCATTTGGTATTAACAGTCCTAAACACATGTAAGAACTACTTTACTCAGTTGTTATGAATTATTTTTATGTGGGTACAACGCAATTATTATTATTTACATAAATTAATAATTATAATAACTGGAGATAAAATAAAAAAACTTTCAAAGTTTGTGTATGTTCGTTTTAGTAAATCATAAAAAAGCAAACTATATTTTTTTCTACCATTTCTTCCAAATCCAATATTTAGTTGAGTTGGCAAGATGTTAGACAAGGACACAATACCAGAGGGACCGTTCTCGCCCATGACCGCTTTTAGCTGGATACCGCTTGTAAGAGAATAGCTACTGTAGAATAAAAGATATAAGTCTCATTTTAGCTTAACAAAAATGTTTGGATCGCTCTTTTGTTATTTTATGTATGTATTATCTCTATGAGTACAACAAGATTATCTCCTTGCTATTTTATAGTGCTTTGCTTAGTGTTAGTAGTCTATGGTGTTAGTTGTCTATGATTTGCAGTCTCCTAACCACGGACCAGAGAAGTGCTCCCATGTTCCCAACTCTTTCGGTTCCTGGTCTGTGTTCCCAAATATGTATAGGTACCTAACCTAACTTTGGTAAATATAACCTTATACCTACGTAAATTAAAATAGAAATAGATTCTGTATAAAATTGGAATAGCTGAAGATTTTAGCCAAGGTAAGATTATAACTTACTTTTAACATAGAGAAAAGCGAACATTGGATACATTGTACATAAATATAATGGACAGAATTTTATAAAGTAAGGCAATATTGCAAATCCTCAATTTTAAAGAAGTAGGTAACTATTTCCAAACCAAATATGGCCAGGAGAATAGATTATTACTAAGTATATGAATCCAAATACCATACCTTATACCACCACAACACGATCGAAATATGCATGTATTACAAATGATTTGCTATCTTGAATGTATGGAGAAAACGTAGATCAGTGCATTTTTAAGTAACCGATTTATATCGTTGAGTGTAACTTACTAGGTACTTCAACTTAGCCTTATACTTGTTTAAAAATTTGGGTTGGGTTATTAGGTATACATAATTTAATATTTAGGTAGGTACTTTCAATATCTATGCAAGAGGTGGATGGATACTGGAAGGACTGTAAAAGGGATGGGTGACAGAAGTAGTAAGAGAGTGGAAGAAGTGAATGTGCCTCATGATGTGGTAAGGGCTGAAAGAAAAATATGAACGTTTCCAGTAAATACTTTAATAATAAACAAAATTAAAAATGCAGTTAAAATGAAAGAAAGAAACAATATTTCATTCCACAACCACTATACTGATGTCGCTAAAATCGCTAATAGAATACTCTGAATCAAAACAGCCAACCAAGTTAAAATAAAATACAAACTCCATGTAGATAAACTTGCAAACAAAAAGGAATAGTAAATTGATTTTACAGTTATTATTTTAAATAGTAAACTGCAATGATTACATACATTGCAATAAACCTTATCACCTTTTATTAAATCTAAGCTTTGATGATAGCTATAGCCGCCCCCTTGGCGGCGTCACCGCCGGACGTAAATTCTAAAGGTAAGCTGTAGTAGTGCTCCACTGCCCTCTGCAATACAGCATTCCTGGATAGCCCTGACCCGTTCCCAACTATTCTCTTAATGTGAAAATTTCGCAAAATTCCTTTGGGCATCATACAATGCAAATTTTCAATTAGACTGTCACATAAAGATCTGAATACATGCCCTAACTGTATATTAGACAAATCTATGTTCTCTACTGAAGCTTTGGCAGTTGGGGAATGTCTTTCACCCAACAGTAAGGGGCTTATTTTCATATTTGTCCCTTCTGGGGCAGCTAACCCAAGGGCTATGAGTTTTTCCCATACTTTAGATTGAGGTATAGGGAATCCAAACTCCAACATCCATTGCTGAAGCATTTTCACGAAAGTAGCAAGTACATTTCCTCCATTCAAAGATGCAGCAACAACTAAATAAGAATTGTCAAAGTATGGCAAGTGCTCAATTGTCTTACATCCTAAATCACTTATCCTATCAGCTACAATGGCAAGCTGGGCTGAGGTAGATATGTTTAGTACTGCATCCTGCTTATTTTCAAGTGTGGCAATAATTGAACACTGGAGATCACCCATCGCCACACCCACTGGTGTCCCCTCAGGGATACCATTCCAAGAACTGCTTAACACTCCTGCAATTTGTGCGCTCTTTAATACTTTAGGCAAGAGGTTAACTGGGAAGTCAATCGATTTCAATATCTCAACATTCCACTCATTAGTTTCTGTGTTAAAGTAGCCCCAGCTGGCAGCATTTTGATCTGACGTTATTGGACATTCTAGGTCACATAACATTGCTACAACAAAGTCTTGAACTGTGGCAGAACAAGTAAAACTCTTTAGTTTCTCTGGCTTGTGTTTCAGCATCCATAACAAGGTGGCACAACCATATCCAGAAAAGCACTGAAGGTGTGAATCAGGTTTTGGCAGAGTATCCAGAAATTCTGGCTTACACCTTGTGTCCTGCCATGTATACAATGCAGACATTTTCTCACGGGTAGCCTCGAATCTTATAACGACGCCTTCTTTTTCTACCTTTTCCCAAGCCCTGTAAATGACAAAGAATATTTTAAGTATCAAAAATTCTAGTATCGTCTTAATCGCATTAATAATGCATTAATATCTAATGACAAACCTGTTTTTCCACAAAACAACACCGTGCATTTGTCCGCAGACACCAATCTTCTTGACATGCCGTAAAACATCTCTAGGCAGTCTCGACACACAGTAATGAACTGCAGACACTATTTTGGGAACATCCTGCTTGTTTCCTTCGATGCCCTGATCGCTGGGGATGTTCGCCGCGGTGTCCTTGTTCTGTTTCGCGATTATTTCTTTAGTGTCAGGATCGTATACGCAAACTTTCACGGAAGTCGTGCCGATGTCTATTCCCAGAATGTATTGTTTTTCTGCCATATTGTATTTATGAAAAGTGGATTAGTTTTGATTTTCCGTTTTCGCGGTGATCGTTTACGTTCCGCGGCACTTGATCGGAAGCTCGAACCACTGCGGCGTTGGTGCAGCCGGCAGCGAGGCGAGTGGGAGGCGGGTGGCCGACTGTCTGGCCGCAGTGACGCTCGGTGGCATTACGCCCGTCTCTCTCGTGTTACGTAAAACTAGTATGTTTCGTATCGCGTCGAGTGGCCGATATGCTTATCACACCGCTATTGAAACTTATTACTAACAAAGTCAATAAATCCCCTTGTCACTTGTTTGTTTATTTAGTGATAACAGGAAAAAATTGATTTAGTTTATTATTGAAAGTTAAATTTTTTCTATAGGTAAATTGAGTCGTTGAAGGAAACGTTTAATTTTCTTTCGTTTGTCTGTTACGCTTACGTAGATAGCTAATAATTATGTATTACTTACATATGGTAATTGCATGCTTATATGTGTTCTCATTTAAATTTTTAATGTATGTTGTTTTGCAAAACTGCCTCCCCGTTTGGTCAAAAATATTTGCACAGTGGGAGCTTTATTACCAGACTTATAGTTCTAGAATTTACCCTAGAGGTTCCCAATCATTTTACTTGTAAACCTCTTCCAAAATATTAACTAGCTCCCTGTCAGGTCTCCGGTGGACACCTGAGGGTCCATCTGCACGGGAATTACGGGTCTAGACTTTTCTACTCGAGCTTCTCGCAGTCCGCGACCGTATCTATGGCGGAGTCCATTTATGTATCCCTACTGTATCAATACTTTAAAACTGACCTGTATTTGACATATGAAATAGCAAGAGGAAATTCTAATTACTCTCGCAAGGTCACAAATTACGAATTACGAGATGTGCACCGTTTACTCATCCGTCCCACCAATTACTAGAAGTCATTAATCATTACAGGCTATTTATTCATTGTGTCATCGTATTTTTAGTCCGCGTTCTTGTCTTGTCAGAAATAATAACTGTTATTCGTAGTTCAACAAATGATTGTTTAATTGCTGTTTGACACGTATTATCTAAAAGGATGACTGTGACGTGGCGAAATTTTTTTGAATACTTGAATCTTCGTTTTAAATCAAATTGAATTTAATCGTTATTTTAAAGTAAAATAAAATTCAAAATGTATATTCCTTCATATAGGTCTAACTTAGTTACATGCCCTTATGAACTCAGACAGTCAAACTCTACAGCCATGTTAGGTAAACTGTATTGCACCGAGAAGATCAATCGAGAAACTCGGCACTTGATTTTTTTTTAAATTAAAAATATTTACAGACACTAAGAAAATGTAGATAAAGTAGTTAATTAAGTTAATTCTCAACGTATCTTCTTGATTAGGTAACTACATAAATGTATATTATGTTAAATTTTCATTCGTATAGTATTTTTCACAATTTTTATTTAAATGAAAAAATCTTATCGCTACACTGCTTAATCACGTTTTGTGAATCAAACTCAACAAGAAAAAAATTAATTTTCGTCTTTTTGAATATGATTTATTGTAAATAAATAAACTCAACTTTGATTTGGTTTTTCGCTAATTATTTATAGAAAACGAACACATTATAGATTTGTGGCAGTAAAATTGCAGGAGTGGACAAATGGCAGCATTATAATAATTGTTTCAATTTTTAAATATTAAAATCATAACCTAAAAGTGTCCATTTTAAAAAAAAATATTATAGATTCAAATAAGCCAAGAATTAGTAACAACATCCTTTATTCTCACGTTAATTTTACAAAATGGACAAGTTAAGTTAATTTTAAAATGTTTTTAAGAAAAGATTTTGTCCCACACTTTGTTACGTTTCTAAATCCCCTGCAATTGTCATAAAAATACGAAACAAGTGCTATCAGATAGGAGCCCCTAAAATTACAGACAGTTCATAGCAAAGGCAAACGTTGAAATTTTGCCAAATGTGAACCAAATATTATTTTGATATCTACAAATCTTTACGTTTAGAGATTATATCGATACGATGTTTCAACGTTCTTTAGAAGATTTATAGTTTGTATGTTAAACCGTCTAAATCCGTTGTTTAATCGATTCCTAGAAATGTTTATAAACAAAACATAAGAACTTAAACTTTATGATCACCTTACTGAAGTAAAACTCTCGATTTATTTGAATTACATCCAGGTGTTACTTTGTGGAAGTCCATTATACAGGGTTAGTATACAAATACCAAATCGCTCTCAGTCTGTATTTGTTTTTATTATAACTAACAAATTTTAGTCAGCGGCCAGCAGTAGGCCGTCTTCTATGCAGCAGCGTCAATGATGTAGCAATTTGCAAATGTTTCCGATTACAATCAGAGCAAGTTTTCTACTTCTGATTGTAATTGGAAACATTGCGTCTACAACTTCTTTCCATCATATTACAGCAAACGCAATAATTCACTGTCTGAAAATAATTCAGATCTGTTTGACCTGACGGCCACTTTTTCAATATAGTAACCGTTCTCTTTATCTCTTCTCCTCTCTCCTTAACTCTATAGTATAGGTGCTACTGCCTACTGCTGAAAAATTTATTACAATCGTTTCAGCAGAACCAGGGATTTTCCTCCTTAATAAAATTCAACCAACCATTAGTTAAATTTAATCAACTTACAAAAATATATCTCTTTTTAAAAAATACCTAATTACGTTGTTTACGTAAATAATTTTTCTTGTTACAGTAACATGGGCAAAAGAAATAAAGCGGGAAGAATCGAAAATGTTGTTGTCGAATCAAAGAAATTGCGATCGGAAAATAAAACTGCATTAAATGAAGAAGTTACAGAGGAGACGTCTTGTTATAAAGAAACACGAGGTAATGGAAAAAATAAGAAAATTGTATTTAACAATGATGAGGACTCTAAAATAACAATAGTTAAACAAAGCAATGAAGGCAATATCAAACCGAAACTTAAGGGAATCCAGAACGCAAGTAAAAATTGTAAAACAAAAAATATAGAAAAGAAGAAAGTTACACAGATCAAAAAAATAATTTTCACAGATGATAATGATGATGGAAAAGAAGTTTCTGAAAACGAAGCAGAAAGTAAAAATAATAGTACAAATGCAAATTCAAACAGATCCGACGAGGAAGAACCTGTAGATGAAGAAATCGATAAGTTTTGTGATGAGTTAAACGAAGAAGATAATGTACAGTATGAGAACTGGGTGAAATTAATAGAAGCAAAACTGTGTCCGAATAAAAAGAAAAAATAATCATGTTTGCGATTAATGCTTTCTTTTCTTATCATATCATATTCTACCTTTAATATTTACATTATGATAATTATTGAAATAATTATCTAAATTGTATACCTACTTATAAAGTAATTATTTATTTTCTGGAGTTTCCCAGATTAAAAAGAGGATTTTTGAGCAAAGTTCTTAATAAAAACATGTACTTAAATGGATATATGTTATCTATGCTCGCAAAACTCATTGCCATAAGCTACGATTTAGGCTACGATGCATAAATAGCCCACTATTAGCAAACACAAAATTATTTCAATGTTTACGCTTCGATGTTACTTATCCAAAGGTGGATTGGCAACAACCGGGCGCTAAAATTCAAATTGTAGATATTAAGTTTTTTGCAAATCGTTGATCACCGCATCTACATGTTTAAAAAAACTGCTCAAAATAGTAATCTACTTTATATCAGTAAGATTCCCCATAAAAAAATTCTGCAGTTTCTCAGATTTTGAGCAATGTTGACTCCAGTCTGTTACCTATCGGAGTCTACAACATTCCCTCAATTTAACCAAGCTTAAAAGAAATGCAGCCAGTATTTATGGCACCATTCAAGCAATTAAAGCAAATAAGCTAGAGCCAATTTTGTAGAATTTCAATAAAAATAAGTCTACTTCGTCATATTATTAGCTAACAAATTAAAGTATGTATGAGACAGCTAAAATCTGTGGAGACAGCAGGTTGGATTTGGCGCCTGGCGGGCAGCCGTTGATTAATTGTTGCCAACTTTTAGAAACAACTTGTTTTGCTGACAATGTCAAGTCACTATCAGAGTCGAGCATAGAGATAACAGAACTATGGAGGTAACCTATTCATTAATTATTAATTCTAAGCCTTGCGTGACATCACCGGTGACATGCAGCGCTCAATGACGAAATTCGCTACGCAAAGAGGACGGGAAAGATGTGACGTATGTTCAAGCCAAAATTTTCTTAAATACGGCGTCACGCTTTATACATTTCTTTACCGTAGATGTCTCTGACAGCATATATTGCTGTCGATCCACGGTCGCATACAGTCGCATTAAAAATCCGGCTTCAGGGTGGAGCCTAAAAATGTATGTGTCACGCCAGTGCTGATCCTTTAATATGTTTAATCAATGGCAGCGCTATAGGTATTGATCGCCCAGATTTTGAAATGGTCAAATGTTCGTGTTGTACAAGCTGAACTGCTATCCTAGGCGACGCCATCTTATGCGCCACTTTACTTATAAATAGTCATGTTAATTTTGTAGGCGGCTTGGTTTTGGTTCTGTGTTTCACTATGGTATGATGATCTGAGGACCAAACTAAGGACATAGTCTGAGGAGTACATTGACATTGTCATTTTGTAATTTGTCAAAGTCAAAATAAAAATCAATCAAAAGCAGTGGTGCCAGATTAGGCGAATTATGGCCATTTAGGGGGCTACCTCGGGGGGTCAATCGGCGACCAAAAATCCCGATTGGCTACCGGTAGCCATTTAGGCTACCTGTAAAATAGAAACGGGCGATTTTAGGCTACCTGACCAAAAGTTATCTAACAATTTCTTTTACATACGTTTGAACGGAAGTTTCGTTACAAACGTATGTAATATCAGGTTTTTTGTCTTTCCATGCTGTTTGCTTTCTCATACGTATTGCAATTACTATTTGTAGGAATGAGATAGAAATACGTAAGTGCGTTTGACACTAATCTTTTACTATACCTACTTTGTATTGGCCGGACAAATGAAGTGACACTTCGATTTGCTTCGATAAGACACAATGCCCAGAGCGACGGAAAGTTACGTCACGTATCCGTATCAATTTCATTCGTGAGGGTAATAATAATAAAATTTGAATTTTTGCGCCTCGATGTTTACTATGGTATTCTGTATCTCAATGATCTTCATCAAGCTTTTTTTATTACAAAACCGTTAGTACATAGTATCTCTATGTATAAAACATATTTTTTTCTATCCATTGTAAGATTTTCCATAAAATTTTATTTGAATGATAAATTAAAGTAGCAATGTATAACGAACTATAGAAAACAGCTGTTATTATTAGGTACCTACTGCAAGTGTAAATACAAAACATGACCCCACCATAGGTTATAGTTTGGTAATTGGTACCTATCTACAATAAATAAATAAATAATATCTGGGTGACCGAGCTTCGCTCGGCAGTATTACTACTGCAGGCCTATAGAGGGCAGCAGGAGTCATATATTTCTTTTGTAAATACGATATTTTCTAAAAATATATCCTAGCTAGATCGATTGATCGTCCCCAAAACCCCCGTACACTAACTTTCACGAGAATCATTCGAGATTCAGATTATATAGAAATATATATATATACAAGAATTGCTCGTTTAAACGTATAGGATATTACTTTTCACTTCACATTGTTTTTTAGGGTTCCATACCAATTTGGTAAAAATGGAACCCTGATGGTGAGACTTTCTCCGTCCGTCCGTCTGTCACATTCGATTATTTCAGTAACTATCGAAGCTATCGACTTGAAATTTAGAATAATTTTAGGTAATAGTGACTCAACGCCATTGAAATCATAAAACATTGAAAATTGTTTTTATTTTTATTTCAAAAGGGGGGGAAAATCGGGGCTTCGAATTTTCAAACTGAAATAACAATATTGAATGGGGTATCATATGAAAGGGCGTTACTTGTGTATTCTAAAACAGATTTTTATTTATTTTTATGCTTGATAGTTTTTGATTTATTGAGCAAACTGTCGAAAAAAATACCGTTTCCCCCCCTTATCTCCGAAGTTTACAAATCTAAAAATCTGAAATAATTAAGATCAATAGACATTAATGTATATTTTACATGAAAAATAAAATCAACTCTCTAACTATTATACTTTTTTTGATAATAACAATAAACCACCAAAAACAAAGTTACATTTGCGGTTCACCAACAAAATACCTACATGTAAATTATACTCGTAAATTCGTGAACAATAGTGATTCTTTTAATGTTTTACTTTTTTTATAGAACGGAACCCTCGGTGCGCGAGTCCGACTCGCACTTGGCCGGTTTTTTTTACGTGTGTTCTTTATTTGGGTCTAAAATATAGGTCTGTTAGATGCAAAGATATAGGCGAATTAGGCTACTTGTGCAAAAAAAAATATTGGGCGAATTTAGGCTACTCAGCAGGCAAAATTGGGCGAATTCAAATGGCAAATATCTGGCAACCCTGATCAAAAGTCAAAACGAGAAAAGTGGAAAAAACCAGTGAAAACACGTGCATTCCAAATTGCAATAATAATAAACTAAAACCATGGTTTTTTGGTGACCTTTATAAAAGAGTGATTTATTTATTATACCTAATACTTGAATCATGACTAGATTTGCTAGGGCAAAAGGCTCTAAAGCCTCTAACTTAAAATCTCCAGAAGACAGTACACCATGGGAGGTGATGAAAGAGCAATTGTTGAAATCGAAGAAGGAGAACGATGAAATCAAAAATCGAGAAGAGGTAAAAAGTGCTCACTTTTCATTCAGTTTATTCCATCATTTGCGCGCATGATGCGCTTTTTTTTCATGATCCCATAAAACAGTCAATTTGACGCCTATTCCGGACTTATAAGAAAACCTTGTGTGAATATTAAAACACATTATAAGCACATTACACTTTTCAGGCAGAGAAACAAAGAATTGAAAACTACAATAACTTTCTCAAAGAACAAAAAACTCAAAAGCGGAAAGCGACATGGTGTGAATTTCCTGAAGCTCAAAACAATACAATTCAAAAGAAATCAAAAAAGTTAAATAATCAAGAAAGTGCTGTATGTAGCTCACAAGAAAATTTACAAAATGACGGAAACACTAGTGGTGTTGATCAGAAAATGAATCAGAATCCTAAAAAGAAAAATAAAAAAAAGAAATCAAATAAAACAGCCGAAAACTATGATTCTATTGAACATGAAACAATAAATGAAGACTATAATGCACAGGAAGCAAAAGCCTCAGTTGAGCAGAATGAAGATGGAGCTGATCAGACACCAAGTCCAAAAAAGAATAAAAAGAAGAAGAACAAGAAAATAAAACAATCCTTACAAGTAAATGGAGATGGTGATGCTGAAACCAATACCTCTATAAAGAACTCTGAGAAAGAAGTGAATAATACAGAACATGAAAGCCCAAAGCCAGAAGCAAAAAAGAAAAAGAACAAGAACAAGAAACAAACAAGTATTGAAGGAAATATTACAACAAGCACAGATAATAAAGCATGCGTAGATGTAAAAAGGATACAGTCAAATGAAAATAATCCTAACCAATCATCACCATCAAAGAAAAGAAAAGATAAGAACAGTCGCAAGAAACCAATCGATGACAAAAGTTTTAAACTCATCATCAATAGCAAAGAGGTGCAACTAGTAAGATATGATGGATTTCCTATAATGAAAAAAGATGCTGAGAGATTGGAGGAATTGAAGAAAAGTATGATACAAAAAGGTATTCCTAAGAGTGAAGTTCAGAGAACAATGAAGCTAGAGAGGAGGCGAGCTGAGAAAGCCCTGGCACGACTGAAAAGAGATGTATGTTACAACTGCAGGAAGGGTGGGCATAATTTGTCTGATTGTCCAGATTTAAAGAACAATATAGCGGGTGCTGGTGCAGAGGGAGTGTGCTTCAAATGTGGCTCCACTGAACACAGACAGTTCGAATGCAAAGTGCAGAGGGATAAAGAGTTCAGATTTGCCACTTGTTTCATATGTAAGGAGGCTGTAAGTATACTTTGTAGTCATTCATACACATAATTTAAATTATAACTTTTTACCTGTGGCACCCATGTGTATTTTGGTTTTTCTCAAATCCTGATTTAATGAATTTACTGTTCCCATTCCTGCCCCCTTTTCTCATTGTCTATACCTATTAGCGAGGAAGTTTGCTATAGCAATCTATAGCTATGGAATGCTATTTTTAGTTTGATTGATACCAAATCACAACAACAATGGGACAAAAGTTGCTAAGGGATCTACATTTCAAATATATGTGGCATGATTTAGTAATAAATCATCCGAATATACAACTTATTACTTACCAAATATAAATAACAAATGTTATAATGTATTTATTATATCAAAAACCAAAATTCTTATTTAGCTTTGATTATATTTCACAGGGTCACATAGCAAGGCAATGTCCAGATAACCCCAAAGGCCTGTATCCAAATGGTGGCTGCTGCAAACTCTGTGGAGATGTTACTCACTTGAGGAAGGATTGTCCCACAGTAAGTGATTCATACATAGCCTAAAGCCTTTTCACTAAATTGAAGATCAAAGAGTCTGAGCACTGTACCATAGATAAGAAATCTCCTAGTTTAACTAAGTACTAATTTGGACCAGACCTGAGCCAATTTAGAAATAAAAGAAATTCCAAAGTGGCCACTTTGACAGGACTATCTTATCGTAGCTAAGTTATTTGATGCAATTTAATTTACAGGCAAAAGAGCAAAAGGAAGGCACTTCCATCAAGTTGCAGACTCTGAATGATGACAACATTGAAGACATCGGCCAAAGTGTTAAACCAGTGCCAGAGGAACCCGTGGCCAAGAAACCTAAGAAAATTAAGTTTTAATTTATTAATATGAAAAATAAAACATTCAGAAGGTATTTTTCATATTTTATTTTTTAACTAAATATCAAGTAACTATGAATAAAATTTTAATTGAAAATTAAATGTCAAAGTATATAACAATAATTAAAAGGAATAAATATATTACTAGGCATACTCATTGACTAACAAGAGAGGGCACTTGGAATAAAATTTTTGCGCCTTTATCTGCTGAGACGTCTCAGCGACGCATTCATTCACTCGCCGACGACGTCGACCTCTCCACACTATTATCGCGCTCGCCGCGCGTCTGTGACACTGTCATAAACGCAGACAGCCCCTCTAGTACTATGGGCATACAAAAAACACAAAAAAAGGTTGCAGTTGTCTACATCCTGCAACCTTTCTTGTGTTTTTTTTTTTAATACTAGGACGCTACAAGTTGTTGTTAAATGAATACAGTATGATCCTACAAATTTTGCATGATAATTTTAATGATTTTTGATGATCTTGATGATGTTATTATCTAAAAAAATTAGTCTTAAGTATTTTCTATTACTTTATCAGTTCTAAGACTTTCTATGCAAATTATATCTGTTCACCAGTCCGCATTATAGGACTGGGCTTACACCCTAATTCACAAACTACCTTGCAGCATGTTTGAATGCTTAATGTAGTATGAAGTAACAACCAACATGATTAGTTAGGGATGACAGCCCCCGCCCGCCGTATCAAAGCACAGGCACCCTGGCGAGCCAGAATGGCCGAGGTCCCTAATCTAACATTACCCAGCATTGGATACACCTAGGTCAGTTACATAAATGAGTAAAGTCCGAATTAAAACTTATTTTCATTTTTATTTGGACATTATCCAAAGGCTTTTGGGTAATACTAAGTAAACCCGGGTAAACCTAAGTTTATTCCAACTTCCAACCTTACACATAACACATACAATAAAAAACAAACATTGAATGCACTCTTATTTATGAATATCTCTATTTTATGGATTAATAGAAATACATCTGACAGTTCCTTTTTTGTGCCGATTTAAAGCGCCACTCCCGAACGTCCACGGTACTAAATTGACATTTGTTGGTTGTGACCGTCGATAACAATGTCATTTTATTTGAGCTCCATGGACACGCCAGATTACGCAACAATCAGCGCCAGAATAGCGAAAATCACGTGTCTTCATTTTTACGTTGACAGTGTGCGATCCATAGAATAGAGATCAGTGATGTCAGTGTAATCTACAAGGAATCGAGACTAGCTTTGAGCTGGTCCATGGAGTGCTGGGCGATGTTGCCGGTGATGCCCTCGGGGCTGTGCGGGTCCTCGCGCGACAGGATGCGCGCGGCGTCGGCGAGGCACTGGATGGGCTCCTGCAGGCGCTCCTTGAGCTGCTCCTGCGAGATGAGCCCGGCGCTGAACGTGCTGCGCGCCAGGTACATGAGCGGCGCGTGCAGTTCGTACAGCATCATACCTGTAGCACGGAATACAATAATAGTACCTAGGCACGGAAGGTTCACTTACACATCGCAAGATGATAATGAAATAGCGACCCTAGCGCTGACACAAAAAAGTACAATTCAGTTCGCAAATGCGCGTGGCTCCGCCTCCGCTATCCACCTAAAGTTGTGCTCCCTTTCTATCTTTATATCTGTAACTGTACTCTTGTACTTCTTGTACAGTTTCGACGTACCAAGGCTTGCCTCGTAAATCGTAATCAGGCACACGCTTGAAATAGACCGTACAAGAACTAACGCGTTCAACCTTGTAACCTAGAAGTTTACCTAGAAGTAAACTCAATACACGAACATTTGACAGCAAATCTTGGCGCTCAAGATGGCGCCGCATGTCACGCAAAGCTAGGCTAGAATTAATGAATGGGGCGCCTCCTTAGTTCTCTTATCTCTATGTAGGCACATTGCAGACACGCTTCTGTTCGCCTGGTTGTTAGACAGCATAGAAGTCGAAGTGTCTTGCCTCGCATCCTGCTGTCGCCCGGCGATATCACGTCGAATATCTTGAGCATGAGGCGACAGAACTCCGCCTTGCGCTCCAGCACGATGTCGGGCAGCTCGTCGATGCTGTACTCCTCCACGCGCCCGTACAGCTGCGCCAGCGCGTGCTTTATCGACACCAGGATGTAGTGGTTCGGGTGAAACACGGCCTTGTACTGAAATTACAACATGTAGGTTTTAATTCGCATATTAATTAATCAGCTATTTAAAATCAAACAATCATCAGGTACCTGTAAGATCGTGTTATGTCCTGTACCGTTTGCTTCCACGTGTCTAAAACGTCTTGAAATGGCAGATTGTTTTGTAAAGCAACGGAGTCATATGTATTATTTTTTGAATTCGGAAGTTAAAATGTACAAATCGCTTGAATTTCTATCAACAGTGGCGCCACTATTATTTCTGCACTTTTTGCCAAACTATGTAAGTATTTGTTATTTTTTATTATAGGTACTGTGTATTTTTCTAATCTAAATATTGTGAACAATGAAGGGAATGAAAACACTAACGTTAAGTACCTACGAGTACATCAATCTTTCTGATTTCTACATCCAAAAGTGTACCTTCATTCACTTAGACTAGTGACTACTAATTTTTTAATTTATTTGTTCCATTTTATGAAACGGTGATAATCCTTTGCCGGCTCGACCGAACGAGTGAAACTGCGGGTATTTACACGCACCTTCCGCAGCGCTGCTTCGCGCATCTCAATGGCCTGCGGGCCCGGTTCCAGCGCGTCCAGCTGGTCCACCTCGGCCTGCACCACCGCCAGCATCTTGCGCATCGCGCCCGCGGACGTCTTGAACTGGCACTTCTTGTCCGTGCAGCTCCATGGCGCCTCGTTGTCTGTTTCATGCAAGAATTACTTTAAATCGATTCACCATGGAGCCTTATAGATGTTGATTATTGTCTAAAGACTGAGCTGGCTGGAGAGACTGGATGTTGTTTATTGTGGCCGATATTCTTACTAATTTAATGAAATAATTCAATCGTATCAGAGATGATAATGCAGAAATTTTCGAATTCTGCGCAGTCGCAGCTGAAGAACTTGGACTACAGCAGGTGCGTGTAGCTCAGCTGCAGCGCCTCGCCGCTCTTGTGTATCACCTATCGTTCCACTCACCCAATGGATCGGTGGACATGATAACGCCGTTGTCGCACTTGTTGCACTTGAGCGTGCCGAGGTGCGTGCCCAGCTCGGCGGGGTCGGCGCAGCGCGCGCAGTCGCAGCTGAAGAACTTGGACTGCAGCAGGTGCTCGCGCCGCGCCAGCGTGGGCGACAGCACGTGCGTGTAGCTCAGCTGCAGCGCCTCGCCGCTCTTGATGGGGATCGCTGCTCTTATTTGCACCCTGGTCAAACATTGAAGTTCAGTTTGTAAGTCTCATCATCATCATCATCCACAACTTTATGCAGTCCACTTCAGGACTAAAACCTCCTTATTTTCCTCTAATGTATTGTCCTTCGCTGGTTGAATGTTTCCATTTTCTTTCCGCCGATTTTGAGGCTTTTGGGCTTTTGGCGCGCCATCCTGCTGATGGTCAGCTGTTAGGTCTGTGTCCAGAACGGTTAATTTCTATGGAATGCCAATTAGCATTCGTTAAAACATTACGTTACAATGGAGTTTAGTGAGTTCATAAAATTCTGGACTCTGGTTCTACCTCCTAGCAGAAAATTTGGGCTCGAATCTCAAATACGCACCTGTGATTATTCAGAGATACCTACGTTTCCTGTAACTAAATACTTGCTTAACGAGAAAAGAATGAGGAAACCTACGTGCGTAAGAGTTCTCAATATCGTTCATTAAAGATGTTAATAAGCTTACCAGGCTGTACTTGGCAACAAGGTAAGGTACATGGCCACTATAATAAGGCCCAATTCTCAGAGAAGGTCCATTAAGAAGTAAGTAGGTAGTGCCCGGACTCCGGAAGTAAAACCTGGAAACTTACTCATTACCACTTTGGAGGATCGTGTGCACGATGTTAGGAACGCAGTTGTGCGCGGCGATGGCAAGGCGAGGGTAAACTGCGCGCACGCTGAAACCACCACGCGAGGGGATCTCGACAGCGTTTACCTTAAATTAAAAAAATATTATACACTAATGTATTACCTACTACTACTTTGATTTTATAGGCCGCGGTTATGAGGTATGAGGTTAGGCAAGGGTTACTAATTTGCTCGCAATTTCGGCAATTTCGAAATTCGGATTTCAACAAATTGCGTGATTTTAGGTAGGTATTCTTAAACCATATCCCAATATTGTAGGAACCTGATCCCGTTCCCATTCCCACTCTCTTTCCCGATTTCTATAAAAATGTATAGATTTTTATATTCCCACGGAAACCAGGTTTTTCCAGGTCTGTAGCTTCTGTAAGTCTGTAGGAAAGGCATATTATAACAAATAGTTTTTATGTTAATCGAGGGCATATTAAGCTGTTTTATTCTAAATTCCAGCTAAAATAGTTTTACTTGACTGTGATCTCACATGATGATTAACATAATGCAGGTGAAGATGTTATCATACTAAGTTGGAAGGGGTAAAGTAACCCTGGTTTCTACGCAGCATTGCACCGGAACTCGCGATCTCACACTCGAATCTGCGTGCGCCATCTTCGCCTGGGAGGTTTTACTTCGATAGTAGGCGTATATATTTGTAATAGCGGAAGTTCTGTGTTTCGTGTTTCACCAACACGTCAATCAAAGGCAAGATCTATACAGAAATTTGGCATACAATGCGGTCAATGACGCCATGAGGCGATGCCCAACTCCTCATCTTTCGTTATTGCTATCGTTCTAATTATAGAATCCTATGACACTGAATATTCAGGAATATCTTAATTCTGATTGTGAACCATACAGCGTTATCTTATCGTTCTTTTTGAAATAAAATTTCGTTTCAGAAGCTATCGCGCGGGGGGCTGAAGAAAATCTTCGAAAACATAGAATGAAAATAAATAATGAATTGAAATGCTAGTCAACAAAATGGACAAGCATAGCAACCACGTATTTTATATAGTTTTGGCTGGACTAGTGAGTAGTGAGTTAGTGACATTCGTTACCCACTACTTGCCTACTACAATTGATTAGATTCGTTATTCGTAAGTACGAGTTAGCTGGCTTCTCACCTTTATAAAGGACATTTGATAATCAACTCCCAAGCTTGCTGGCTGCGTTCGGTTACTGTGTTTTCTTTCACCATAAAGCAAGTGGTGTTTTTTGTGTCCTCTTTGCAATTAATTCCGAAAAGTTAGAGCTGCGTACCTTGATCCCCTTGTGAGATGCAAAAGTCTGAACTTAAAAGGAATGAACGAACAGGTGTTTTATGGGGAATTTCCACTGTCTTTGTCGATGCCTCATGGCTTAGGATTGCGACAATCTATGAGTCAGAGCCAGTTCATAGATTGAGGTTCGCTAGGTGATAAAATCTTGAGCCTTTTGTGGGAAAACAGCCGTGAATGCTCGAGCAGGCAGGTATAATGGCTTTGAGGATGTTCTTTGTCCATCGGGTAGGCGTTCTACATATTATGCTCCTCTTGTCTATAAGGTGAATCATTAAAACACTATACAACTAGGTACCTCTAAGATCCCGCAAATCTGTGTCATCAGTTCTCGGGAGCAGCGGTCTCCGAGCTTGCACCGGTCGATGAGGTAGCCGACGATGTTGTTCTGGTCCGCTTGCCACTCGGGGCGCTTCTTGCGCTCCTCCGTGTGCGTCTCCATGCTTTCAACCTCCCGGCTCCATCGTTCTGGATCCTTCTCTTTTGCTAAGAACAATCTGTCAATATATAAATACAGTTACCAAGTTTCGCTCATCCGTGTAGCTCATAGAAAGTGAATCTGAGGCATAAGTAGTTGTTGAGTACATCATAAACATACCTCAACGGCGTGATACAGTCTAGTTGCGGCGAGCAGGCCGTCCAGTCGTCCACGGGCTGGAAGCGCACCTTCGCTCGGGAGAACACCTCGCACTCGGGCTGGTGGTGCGGCGCGCGCTCGCACTCCGCGCCGCACGCCGGCCAGCCGCAGCGCGAGCACAGCGCGCCCTCCACCGCGCAGTAGCAGCCCAGGCATAGTGGCGGACTGTCTGTTGGATATATCATAAACATACCTCAACGGCGTGATACAGTCTAGTTGCGGCGAGCAGGCCGTCCAGTCGTCCACGGGCTGGAAGCGCACCTTCGCTCGGGAGAACACCTCGCACTCGGGCTGGTGGTGCGGCGCGCGCTCGCACTCCGCGCCGCACGCCGGCCAGCCGCAGCGCGAGCACAGCGCGCCCTCCACCGCGCAGTAGCAGCCCAGGCATAGTGGCGGACTGTCTGTTGGATATATCATAAACATACCTCAACGGCGTGATACAGTCTAGTTGCGGCGAGCAGGCCGTCCAGTCGTCCACGGGCTGGAAGCGCACCTTCGCTCGGGAGAACACCTCGCACTCGGGCTGGTGGTGCGGCGCGCGCTCGCACTCCGCGCCGCACGCCGGCCAGCCGCAGCGCGAGCACAGCGCGCCCTCCACCGCGCAGTAGCAGCCCAGGCTAGTGGCGGACTGTCTGTTGGATATATCATAAACATACCTCAACGGCGTGATACAGTCTAGTTGCGGCGAGCAGGCCGTCCAGTCGTCCACGGGCTGGAAGCGCACCTTCGCTCGGGAGAACACCTCGCACTCGGGCTGGTGGTGCGGCGCGCGCTCGCACTCCGCGCCGCACGCCGGCCAGCCGCAGCGCGAGCACAGCGCGCCCTCCACCGCGCAGTAGCAGCCCAGGCATAGTGGCGGACTGTCTGTTGGAAACACACACCAGAACAATACTAATACTTACTGCAATCTTACCTCACCAGTGACCAGCCCCGTTATCGATAAGTCCCAGTGCTCGAATTGGACCGGAACGCACCGAAACGGCGTTCCGGTTCGTGAAATCACCGTTCCGGTTCGTGAAATCAGCGTTCCATTTCATGAAAATTATTCTCAGAGCGTTCCAAACCCTGGTTTTTAAATAATTGAGATCTTCTTGGCAGGAGCACTACTAAAAATGTATCTGTACCCTTAGAATTGAATATGAGTAGGTAGGTACTGCCATAATATTATATATTCGTTGGTACTGCAGTGAAGGCATAGCGTTCCGGTTCGTAAAAAAGTCCAAAATAATAATAGAAGCACTGAAGGTACAGCGTTCCGGTTCGTGAAAAAGTTCAATTCGACCACTGATTATTCCCATGATCAACCTATCGAACGTCTGTGTCATCCCCTAAGGTAGGTACATTTTTTAGTCTCCAGAAAATCGATACTTTTCGTGGAAAGTGATATTTTCATTAAATCATTGAGCGCATCGGCTACCTGCACCGGGACTAAAATATACTCGTAAAATGTACCTACATTTTATTGCTTCCTATACAATATAGGTACCTACATACTTATACAGCAATGTCAGCTTACTAGACCTCCCGAGTGAAATTTTTACGTCTTTGCCTGCAGGATGGTAAGTGGTAACCGCGGCCGATGTTGAAAACTGTCATTAGAGCAGACCAGATATACCTGAGCCAACTGCGACATGAAATCTACTATGTGATTGTACCTACACCTTTTTATTATAGACAGAAAATGCCTAATGCATACTCCTCCGTCAGGGGAAACGGAAGGGTTATGTGGGGCTTGCACCCACACGTAAAAACTGTCTGTTTCCACGGCGGACCTGCTGGCGGGAGTACGGGATTCACTGTCGTATTCACCGCGCTCCCGCCTAGGTATGTGATTGTACACCTAGATATATGACAAAACATGTAAGAACCCTAGAAATGTCACGAGGATAAACTAATGATATGTAAGGGAGAGCAAAAAAAAATTAAACAAAGAAAAAAAAACTCCAGCAATAAGCACCTACTAAATCCTCTGTAATTTATTAGTTAACTGCTTAATACGTTTCTTATTGAGGTAGGACTCGCATCCGCGACTTTCCCGAGTCGTTTCGATTGGATGATTTATATTAAACTTTCGCTAAAATTAGAGCATGCATCGAAGTTGGTCCCTTGGCACCCTCACATGTGTTCTCAACATTCCATATGCGAGTGATTCAAAATTGTAAAATACTTACCAGGTTTAGGTCCCACAACGAAGGGCGTATCTGTAAATATCAATTCGCCGCATTCCAAATCCTTATTAGCGACTAAATAACGACCGTATTTTTCATTTTTTAAAACATCGTAGTGGCAAATGTCTCCCATTTTAGTACAATTTTTTGGAAAAATAATAATTAATCGTGCACTTGGTATAGGTAGTTGCGGGACGCCAGACGAAGATTGAAGACTGAAATTTCTTCAGCTTTGGATCGTCCTAAAATAAGCGTACGAGCGTTCGAGAAATGCCAGCGGAATACATAAAGTAGATTGGCCGAATACTCGAGAAATCTACCTATAGATGCTCGAATATAAAATGGCTGCGCTATTTTTGATTAAAAACAAACAAACAATGAGAGCTGTATTTAATATGTTGCCGCTGTAATAACAAATAAAACTGTAACAGCAAATAATCAAAATAAAATAGAGTCCTATACATCAAACGTGTCTTTTTGCTTTTTATTGCTCGATATGATAACGGCAATAAAATTAAAGAAACGCTTTAAATATTCACAGAATAATTTATATAATTTACATTAAAAACATTGAGGGTCTCTCATAAAACAAACGTGATTATTTGCTCGTTTTTGAATGTGTTGATTACTTATTTATAGTTTTCTTTAGTGCCTACTATTGAGAATGGCTCTTTATAGTACGGAACCCTCGGTGCACGAGCCTGACTCGTTCTTGACCGATTATTCAAAATAAGGTTCGAACTTCGAAGCCTATATCTATGCATATACCTTTGCATATACCCGCACATGGTAAGGTCAGGTTCACATATCACTATTAGGTTAAATGATTAGGGAATTAAAGCTAATAATCTGATTACTTATAAGACCAACCATTTATATTAGGTAACTCTTATCTGGGAAATCAAAATCGATAAGGTCAAGCCAGAACCAAAACACATAATATAATATCAGTGTTATTCGGCAGCTTGATATTACTAAAGTGATCTTGAAATCTGTGGATTAGAGTAAGTATCACTGCAGTTTGTACCAATAACCTAGAAAATCATGGTGAGTTTTCGAGCCATATAGATTTTTGTATTCAAAATTTTTAGTGATCTAGATACGATTGCAAATGACATTATTAGTAAATTTTAATTGTGTAAATTATTTTTGTCTTAATTAAGTATGTCTATTATTAAGGATGTATTGAGCAGATTTCTTGATTTTGAGGATATTTTGAGTATTTTCCTTCCTGCAGTGAGTGCTGCTGTTTACAAGGAAACTGTCCCATGTCTTCGCTCAGTAAGTATTAATTATTATTTATCTCATAAGAATTAAGTAGGTACTTATAATGTAAAGTTTTCGATGTCTGAATAAACTATAATGGCGAAGTTTGCACAGCATCGCCCCCGACCGATTTTTTTGCCTATACATTGACTACAATCATGGCTGATGGAAAGCAATGATGAGGTCTAGAGTGGAGCGCGCTTGACATAGAAAAGCCTTCACTCTATTCTTGAAGCCAGTTTATACTTTGCTCAGAACAATATTATGGAAGCTGAAAGGTGATTCCATGCACCAGTCAGACCTGAGACTATTATATTTTTAGAAATGATAAAACTCATAGATACTAGATACATTTATGCTGTGCCGGGTATAGAACCCGGGACCTCTCGCTTATATACTCCATACCCTAAGGTACAAGTGTGACCGGGAATTCAGAAAAGATCATGATTCACAGAGCTGCGCTTATTTGACTTCCAATTATACTGGAATAATTTATCTTGAATGATTTCGACAGGATGGGTCATTAGGTGAGATGATAGTTTGTAAAGACGAGTCGGGTCGTAGAGTCGACTGTCCCTGTCACGACGAAGAAGAAACTGAAGAAACGCTCTCTACCCAAAAGCTGACATGTTGTCCAGTAAGTTTAATGAGTAAAAGAGCAAGAACTCAGGATTAGAATAGTTAATTTTTAATTTAAAAAAAACTGTTTTATGAGTATCTTCAAGTTATCTTTTGAACTTCGCGGGAATCTGACAGGAAGTTCATCCGGCAACTAATAAAATAATTTCTTTGCATAATTAATTTATAACTTGTTTATTTTGTCTATAACATCTATTTCTGAAGAACATTTTAAGGTAACGTAATTTAAATGATTTGCTATAAATGGTTAATCAGAGAAGGCGTAATAATTGTTGCTGCATTGATTTATTTTACTTTTCGCGCATATTTATTTTTGCCGCATTACATATCAGTCAAATAGAGTCTCAATTTATTTATATCTGGCTGGAGAAAGTAATATTTAGAAATAATTCCCAGTAAATGTTTAAAATTTTAATTTATATGTACAAAATGTTACAAAGTTCTATTATGTACTTTCTGGATGATAAAAGTTATTGCGAATTATGTCAATACCGCTATATCCGCTGTATAAAACGCCCTCTTGTTGATTTTCTGCAACTCAGAAGAATTGTCTCTGGTTGTCTTGTGGTACGGTTCAGGAGGTGAAGTTACTGACAAGATTTCCTTGAATTCTACATATCTAATTTCAATAAGTGTATTAATTTAAGCTACAGTGAGTATTATAAATTTCATATTTGCCTCAGTTATGATTTTGGACTAGTTTTAGAATTTTAATAAGGTTGCGACTTACGATATAACGGTGCTCGAGCCGGGGTGCTATCGACGTCACACACGTGATTTATTAATTATTTCAATTGAAATACGCAATTAAAAGACAATACAGGTGTTATTTATATACTTTAAGCCATGTCGCAGTTGTTAAAGGCCATATCTCATGCGATTGCAACATTTTTCGCTATGTTATGGGGAACTCATTAGCATGTGATTAGAACCTCTGAAAACCAATTTTAGTAAATTTTAACAAGGGTCAAGTTTACGGTCATCATAGATAAACAGTTTTTGTTGTAAAGTTGAGGAAACCCGTAGTTCTCTAAGGATTTGCCTAATGGTTGTGTTATAATCCTTGAAGTGTTATGTAATACTTGTGTAATTCAGGCATGTCAGTTATAATGCGAATTTGTTGACCCTGACACAGCTGGCATCGACTGTTCTGATGCGACACTTGTCTATCAAGAAGGTCTTAACATGAGGTGATCACTAGAACAGGTTTTTTAAAACACAATTTCACTGAGTTCAATGCCCTCTGACGCTGCAATCTTTCTATCATTTTTGTCTTGTTATTGTAAGAATACAATAGTACCTACATAAAAGTGTAATGCTTAGTGCTTGCATATTGCTTAAAAATTGTCGTATTTTTCAGGGAATGGCTCCCCCATACTATGCTGACCTTGGAAAGAAGTCGAGCGATGTCTTCTCAAAAGGTTACCATTTTGGATTTTTCAAACTCGACCTGAAGACCAAGAGTGAGTCTGGTGTCGAGTTCAGCAGTGGCATCACCTCCAACCAAGAGAGTGGAAAGGTAAATCCGCATACTTGCCTGATGTTACGATCCCTATTGTATTTGCAGGCTTTATCTGTCTGTGTTGGGGAAATAGGACAGGTCTGACGGGTTACAGGCCTGTCCCATTTCCCCATTTTACTGCTTCATGTGCTAGGGCAATTTAACAATAATGTAGTCTGTTGGTGTTTATATTAGAAAGTATGAAAGCAAAGTAAGTATGAAAGCCTAAGCTAACCAAATTTTATAAGCCTGCTAGGGTTATAAAATTTGGTTCATGGATAGTTTTACAGTATGATTGATTGATTTTTCATTTGTTGACCTTAATAAAACTTGACATAGAAACCTAGATTTCAGAAAATCCATACATATGCTTGTTCATATTAAGACAAATGAAATTAGGTAATTGACTGCAATCATTTGCTGCAAGAGGATGATATTTTAAATTACTTAGATTTAAATAAGAAGTAAAGTATCAATCTATATTTAATATAATTAATAGTTTTGTTAATAAATTTATTCTCACTTTCCCTATTTTAGATTTATTAATTATAATATTATCTATCTATCCTGTGGCGCTACAGCCCCTTGTGGGCCCTGGCCTCCTCCACAATATTCCTCCACTTGTCGCGGTCCTTCGACTCCCTGCGCCAGTTGGTGTATTTACCCATGCTCCGTAAGTCTTCCTCCACGCCATCAGCCCAACGCTTTTTTGGTCTGCCTTTTGGTCTTTTTTGTTGGGGGGTCCACTTGGTCATGATTTTCACGGCCCTATAGTCTGGCATTCGTTCCAGGTGGCCTGCCCATCTCAAGCGTTGTGACTTACAGAACCTGACGATATTATAATATTATATATCCCTATAATATATTAATTTATTAATTAAATATTATATTTCCCTGTTTTAGAAATATTAATTATAATATTATTTGTTTTTTGTACGCAGGTTTTCGGCAGCCTTTCTTCTAAATATGCAGTAAAGGACTATGGTCTGACGTTCACGGAAAAGTGGAACACAGACAACACTCTTGCCACAGACATCACCATCCAGGACAAGATTGCGGCGGGACTCAAGGTCACTCTTGAGGGAACGTTTGCACCACAGACAGGGTAACCACCAACATTTAACAAATTCACTTTCGTACAGTTGCTGGCAAGTAACTTGGCAAGGTTTTGGGTGGTGGGGGAAAATTCGTGAAATGAGTGGAAGAGAAACAAGTCAACAACCAACCAATAGAGCTCTTGGATCCTGTCTATAGAGAGGGAGAGAGCATCTTTTACTTATCTAACGAATCTCGCCAAGTTATTTGCCGCAACCGTAACAGGCATTGAAATATCAATTTATTATAATTATCACTATAACAACAGCCTATTCAGTGGTGCACAAAATTTATGAACCATATACATACATTTGCAAGTCATGACATCAAGTTCTAATGAGAGGAAAATAAAACTCATAAATAGTAATAATTATGACCAACAAACATGGGTTTCTAGTTGAAACTTGATATATAACAACACTACGGACTGACAACATTGAAAGAGTCTCAGGAAGGTGCTGGATACAAATGGCGCAGAACCATGCGGGCTGGAAATCATTGCAGGAGGCCTTTGTCCAGCAGTACTTTACTATTATAATATACTACTACTATATTATGTAGCTTGTGAGCTCATTAATAATATTATTAAAACGTAAACTTCTACTTCTGATTATTTTCTTTTTAAGTAAGTTACAGTCCAATAACTGTCCTTGTTTTTGTTCTAATGTCCACACTATGTGATCATGACCTGGAAAAGTATACTCCATATTTATTTTATTATTATGTACTATATTGCATTACACTGCATTTTGAAGGTTCATGTTGTCTTGTGACCTACTTAACTACTACTGAATATTGTGAGGATATTTTTATTCATTGATTGTACACGTTTTATGGATAGGGCAGTAAGTATAGATGTTTCATTTCACTTTTCAGAAGCAAGACTGGTAAACTGAAGAGCTCATTCGCAAATGAGACTGTAGCCATCAACACCAACTTGGACCTAGACTTGGCGGGTCCCATTGTTGATGTGGCAGCCGTACTGAAGTACCAGGGCTGGCTCGCCGGCGCGCACACGCAGTTCGACACACAGAAGGCCAAGTTCTCCAAGAACAACTTTGCCTTTGGCTACCAGACCAACGACTTTGCCCTACACACCAATGTGTGAGTATGCATCTTTTACATTCAATATTTGCTAACAGAGCAGAACTACAATATCAGAAATAGTGACAGACGCAAAGACTAGTTGTAGATATTCTACACTACAACTGGGCTAATAATAATGAACTGAGTCAGTATAAATAACTAAGTACTAGTATGAAACTTGACACAGTTTGCAGCTATTGAATTGTGAATGTATTGATTTACAATTGAGACTTTGCGACACATTGCGACTTTGTTAATGTTACACTTACAAAAACTGTATAATGTGTAAATGCTAATAAAAATATCTCTGTTCATGTCTGATCCAGTATGTCTTAGTACTTTGTTATATCAAACAACACTGCACTGAGCTTATCCGAGACATCATTTTGCTCAATAATCAAGTTGGCAATGCAGTGCCCTTAAAACACAAAACAGTAACACACAACTGCTTCATGATAGAATAACCAACATCGCAGTAGTGCCTACCTGGATGAACTCGCCAAGAGGAGTTCTACCGCTATCATGCCGGAACCACACTGCGTTGTTTGTTTTTCGTTATGCGGCTACGCTGTATTTGTCCAAATATGTGTTTATGTGAGCAAACAACAAACATGCTGTCCACACTTCGTGCTATGTGCCAAATATTGCCAATACGTGTCCTTTGAAGTGTGCTAAAAACCGACAAGAGGATGGATAATATTCGCGCTTATGCGTTATTCGTGCAAATAAAGCAAATATAGAACCACCCACACTTGGTCGTATGCGGCCAAATAAGGCGCATAACAAATAACAAATAACGGTGTGGTTCCTGCATTAGCCAGGGTAGTCACTCAGGGTATTTGTCCACAGCGACAACGGCAAGGAGTTCGGCGGCTCCATCTACCAGAAGGTGTCGGACAAGCTGGAGTGCGGCGTGAGCATGAAGTGGGCGTCGGGCTCGTCGGACACGCTGTTCGGAGTGGGCGCCAAGTTCGCGCTGGACGCGGACGCCTCGCTGCACGCCAAGCTCAACAACAAGTCGCTCATCGGCCTGGGCTACCAACAGAAACTACGTCCAGGTATGACTAATTGATATTAGAATAATAAATAAATAAAATATGTAAATATATAGTGGACATCACATACATTGCTCTGATCCCTTAGTAAGTAGCTTATGCATTTGTGTTAAGGAAATCAGAAACAACGAAGGTACCACAACACCCAGACCCGAGACAATGTAGAAAACTTATTTTTCTACATTGCCCCGACCGAGGATCGAACCCAGAAACTCAGACATGGCGGCGCCTTGAAAACCGGCATGCTAACCACTCAACCACGGAGGTCGTCGAATATAATGATATATTCTATCTAATACAAATATTTATAGCAGGACAGATTAAATAGTTTTGTTATAATCCGCTACTTACTGTGTGTGGTGTTTCATGCGGACGGTGTTCCTCCTACATATTGGATCATACATTCTTTTCAAGTTTCTTTCTGCTATACATATTATTCTGTCCTACTAATTATGGATTTCCGCAAAATAACGCCTGCTTCCATTCAATACAAATATCTATTTTTGTGATGCTGCAAAGGTATTTTTGGTCTCCCATATACTCCACTCTCTGACTATGTATTCTTTTGTTCCTGAGCTGAAATTAACTTTCATAAAAATAAATTTTACAACTTATTTTTCTTGCATTTATCACCTACAGTCACTATTTGATAACAATCCCATCTCACCATATCTTAATCTTATGTTATCTCTGAGTCTTAACTATTACCCGGCCTCTACACTACTCACGAAGATGACCGAAGTGGGACCGAAGTTGAACGAAGCGAGCAGTGTGTAGGGGCACTTCGTCTAACTTCGACTCACTTCGGGCAACTTCCATTTGTTGTGGGTTTTTGCGCCCGAGTCGAAGGACGTCAAAGCGTTCTCGCGTAGTGTGGTGACCTACATCGACTTCGGTAAACTTTTCCGAGTACTTCGCCGAGGAACTTCGCGAGCAGTGTGGATGGGTGGTTAGCATGATTTATAGCAAGTTGTAATGTTATGTAACATGTTTGCAGGAGTAACGCTCACTCTCTCCGCCGCCATCGACGGACAGAACTTCAACGCCGGAGGCCACAAAGTGGGAGTCGCTCTCGAACTCGAACCCTAGGCATTTACTCAAGCCAGCGGCTTATAGATATGTAGATAATACATAATACCATTTAACTGTTACATTGTGAAAGCGTATGTATCACATAAAATCATACTTATCAAGTGTCTCTTACTACAGTATTTTGTCCGTTTAACGCGACTTTAATTATTATCTGCTATCGGTACTCATAACTAGTTACGTGCGAATGCACCAGTGCAACTCAGACCGCAGGGTTAATGTCAACAATGCCAAATACGAGCGTTGTTTCTAAAGTATTTTTTTTTTTGACAGGAAATTGAACATCTTGAAACACGCTCTATCACTTTTTGTTGCGTAATAATGTTGTTATTTGAACTATCTGTATCATCTTGTAAATAATACACCTATGGTGTGTACACTATTGATTGATGAGAATTAAATGAATAGTCTGTTGGAATCAGTATCATACTTGTTAGTTTTATTTCGTGTATAGCTGACCCTCTTTTAAACAACCTAGCATAGAAATTGATTCCTATTCCCTTGATCCTACTCACCATTTCAATACTAATACAATTTCACGATTTTATAGTAATGTTTATTTCTTTGTAAGATTGCGAAAATAAAACATTTTATTAAATGCTTTGTCTGTTAATTTTTTGTTACATTATAAATACAAGCAAACTGCAAAAGCTTATATCGCAGCTAAAAGCTTTTAAGTTCGGCGATTATTTCTAATCTCGCTGATAACTTTTGTACTGTGATGTAAGTTGAAAACTTATTTATCTGACATGAAGTATCAACAAATCCAGAACTCTGTAAGTTACCAATCAGTAAATGAGATCGCATCACTGACCACCGTCAAAATATGCAGGTGAGAATGAGATTGATGCCGTGTTAAGAAATAAAATATAATAGGTATGTTAAAAGTAAGTATTTATAGTAACTTTTAGGTAAGTATAAGATAGGTAAGACTAGTATTCAAGGTGTTTCACTGAATCATCTCTTCCTCCATAAGTTTGGCCATCCACTCCGGCTCTGCGGCGGCGATCTTCTCGATGAGGCTGTTGACCTGGTAGCACAGGCTCTGGATTTGTTTGTCCCACTGCGGTAAAATCTCACGCGCTGTGAACAAAACAATGCGCTCTTACTCACATTTTATGAACGGTGTAATGAATAAGTGCAAGGATCATTTTGGTAAAGGTCTGACTTGTCAACAGGCAAATGTGAACTCGACTTTATAATTTTCGGCAACGTGGTTGGTTGGGGGGCCGGGGGTGGCTAGGCCGGCGCACAATGATGACTCAACTATTTTCTAAACTCGAACCGACCATTGTAGATTTATACAGAATTAAGAAGAACTTGTACATTCCTCTGCTGCAGCAGCCCTTGTGAGTTGTGAAATACAGTCCGACAAGGCTTTCTTGGCACTTGAATGAGGGCGCTGCTATACAACAAAGGCATCCAGAAAATAAAATCTCCTCAATTTTACTTCAATTTTAGTTTAAAATAGTTGATAGTAAGCAAAAACAACACATCATACAATAGCGATATACTGACAGAGCGGACTATCAAACAGCATCACAAGACAGTGGTGTTAGTACCGATTTTGGCCACGCGCCAATATAGCCTTGTCGCACTGTATGTTAATGTCCATCGACGGCTATCGAATTACGAGTAAACTTACACTAGTTGGCGCCACAGCTAACATATAGCTACAGTTACCGAGTGTACTCACTCTCGAAGTGCACGACGGCGCTGATCTGATCGATGTACCCGTTCATGCGGCCCTCGCTGATCATGTGCGAGGCGATGCGCTCGGCGCGCGCGGGCGGCGTCTCCAGCAGCGCGCCGAGCTCCTCGACCGCGATGCTGTAGAGCTACTCGTAGCTGTTACCGAGTGTACTCACTCTCGAAGTGCACGACGGCGCTGATCTGATCGATGTACCCGTTCATGCGGCCCTCGCTGATCATGTGCGAGGCGATGCGCTCGGCGCGCGCGGGCGGCGTCTCCAGCAGCGCGCCGAGCTCCTCGACCGCGATGCTGTAGAGCTACTCGTAGCTGTTACCGAGTGTACTCACTCTCGAAGTGCACGACGGCGCTGATCTGATCGATGTACCCGTTCATGCGGCCCTCGCTGATCATGTGCGAGGCGATGCGCTCGGCGCGCGCGGGCGGCGTCTCCAGCAGCGCGCCGAGCTCCTCGACCGCGATGCTGTAGAGCTACTCGTAGCTGTTACCGAGTGTACTCACTCTCGAAGTGCACGACGGCGCTGATCTGATCGATGTACCCGTTCATGCGGCCCTCGCTGATCATGTGCGAGGCGATGCGCTCGGCGCGCGCGGGCGGCGTCTCCAGCAGCGCGCCGAGCTCCTCGACCGCGATGCTGTAGAGCTACTCGTAGCTGTTACCGAGTGTACTCACTCTCGAAGTGCACGACGGCGCTGATCTGATCGATGTACCCGTTCATGCGGCCCTCGCTGATCATGTGCGAGGCGATGCGCTCGGCGCGCGCGGGCGGCGTCTCCAGCAGCGCGCCGAGCTCCTCGACCGCGATGCTGTAGAGCTACTCGTAGCTGTTACCGAGTGTACTCACTCTCGAAGTGCACGACGGCGCTGATCTGATCGATGTACCCGTTCATGCGGCCCTCGCTGATCATGTGCGAGGCGATGCGCTCGGCGCGCGCGGGCGGCGTCTCCAGCAGCGCGCCGAGCTCCTCGACCGCGATGCTGTAGAGCTACTCGTAGCTGTTACCGAGTGTACTCACTCTCGAAGTGCACGACGGCGCTGATCTGATCGATGTACCCGTTCATGCGGCCCTCGCTGATCATGTGCGAGGCGATGCGCTCGGCGCGCGCGGGCGGCGTCTCCAGCAGCGCGCCGAGCTCCTCGACCGCGATGCTGTAGAGCTACTCGTAGCTGTTACCGAGTGTACTCACTCTCGAAGTGCACGACGGCGCTGATCTGATCGATGTACCCGTTCATGCGGCCCTCGCTGATCATGTGCGAGGCGATGCGCTCGGCGCGCGCGGGCGGCGTCTCCAGCAGCGCGCCGAGCTCCTCGACCGCGATGCTGTAGAGCTACTCGTAGCTGTTACCGAGTGTACTCACTCTCGAAGTGCACGACGGCGCTGATCTGATCGATGTACCCGTTCATGCGGCCCTCGCTGATCATGTGCGAGGCGATGCGCTCGGCGCGCGCGGGCGGCGTCTCCAGCAGCGCGCCGAGCTCCTCGACCGCGATGCTGTAGAGCTACTCGTAGCTGTTACCGAGTGTACTCACTCTCGAAGTGCACGACGGCGCTGATCTGATCGATGTACCCGTTCATGCGGCCCTCGCTGATCATGTGCGAGGCGATGCGCTCGGCGCGCGCGGGCGGCGTCTCCAGCAGCGCGCCGAGCTCCTCGACCGCGATGCTGTAGAGCTACTCGTAGCTGTTACCGAGTGTACTCACTCTCGAAGTGCACGACGGCGCTGATCTGATCGATGTACCCGTTCATGCGGCCCTCGCTGATCATGTGCGAGGCGATGCGCTCGGCGCGCGCGGGCGGCGTCTCCAGCAGCGCGCCGAGCTCCTCGACCGCGATGCTGTAGAGCTACTCGTAGCTGTTACCGAGTGTACTCACTCTCGAAGTGCACGACGGCGCTGATCTGATCGATGTACCCGTTCATGCGGCCCTCGCTGATCATGTGCGAGGCGATGCGCTCGGCGCGCGCGGGCGGCGTCTCCAGCAGCGCGCCGAGCTCCTCGAACGTGATGTTGTTGTACAGCTTGCTGGCCGACAGCAGGTTGTGCTCGAACACGGCGCGGTCTAATATCGTTGAACCATCAGGAGTCGTCGCCTAGGGATACAGATTTAAATTACTACAAACAACAACTACACAACTTTAGACAAACTACAAGGTAGGTTATGTAATGTTTATACCTTCTGATGGGTCTGCATGAGCGCTTCGAACTCGTGCAGCTCGGAGCGGCGGATGATGCGGTCGAGGTACATCTTCTCCAGGATGGAGTAGGCGGGCAGCTGCTGGCAGCGCTCGTCTTTGAACAGGGTTGCCAGCATTCTGGAGCGCTGTTGTCCTGTATATACCAAATCAATAAAGTGTTTAGGTACATACTTTTCCGGCTTTTTACACAAAAGTTAAGTATTTACTGAAATCTCATAACACTCAAAGTTTACCGTACTAACTTATGCGGACGGGGAATAACCCCTATTGGTGGATGTGGCGCGGAATTCCTTAAAGTCTTTGCCACTTAAGTGGTAACTCGTAACCAGCCGCGGGTTAATCTGTTTCAAGTCTAGATCTAAAACTAGTTCTACATTACATATAACAACTACAGGGGTAAGGTTAGGCAATTTTCTAGGCTGAGGGCTCAGCGCTACTATCATCACGTTCATGATTTAACAGGTTAATGCCTATTATATCATGAGTTATCAAAGATTGTCGTAGGAGACTAAAGATCGCTTTTTCCATAATTATCTAAACAGAAAAAAAATCAAAAATGTACGAGAATGACATATCCGATCGATAAATTGATCACGTGATTTATCGAGATTATTGTAATCCTGGTCCTTTTTTTTGATTTTCGTTTCATATAGGTAATTATGTACATAATATATAGAATTAACGATACACAGGTTTCTATGACGATAAGTCATAGTATGGCTGAAGCTGAAGTTCCTGATTTCATAGGAGTTTTTTTAATCAAGTAAGAAGCTACCTGCTGAAGCAAGAACTGTGCAGATGAGCGCGTTCCTGAGGCAGGTCATCCTCTCGTCGTCGTGTATGATGTTGCGGTACGACAGCTCGTTATATCTCTGTGCTGCCTCTATGAATTTCCTGAAATATCAAATTCATGTTTTATTTGCACATATAGTAAGTTTTCCTAAAAAAAATCCCAGATCTTGTAAATGTTCGTTTATATAATGATTTTAAAGCTTCTGTTTATATTGATGGGAGGCAATCAAAGTTTTCAATATGTCAAGATATAGTCATCTGAACTAAACTGGCTCCAAATTTAAATCTTAACACAAAACTGTCTGCCTGCAAAATTGAAAATTTATTTAATTTTTCTCAATTTGTAAGCTCTTCACATAATAGGCTTATGGTAGTAAATTTGCGGGAATGGCACTCCACAATGTCTTATTAGCTTACAAACTAGGAAAAATCAAATTAAATTTCGCAGGCAGACCCTAGAAGTAAGCAACTTGAAATCTAATAGCTCAGGATGATGAGTTCACTGCAGAGTGTGTGTGTGGGATGTATTTCATATGAGGCAGGCTTATTTAAAATCAGATGTACGTCTTGCTTGTCTCATCTAAAGATTTAAATCTGGATATGCCGTAAACCTAAATTGCACACAACGAAAATGTCCACAAACATGCTGAGTGAGTGCTCTCAGCGTGCTGTAGTGTGCGATTGTGTGACAGAGAACGCAAGTGCAAATGTGTTTAAGAGTAAATGAGACCTCGCTATATCAGCAGATCTAATGTTGCTGTGTGTGTAAGATGACAATGTATCAACAAACACAACACACCCGATTTTGTCTTGTACACATGTACAAGACAAAATCGGGGACATATTTGCACTTAAACATCAGCTTACAAATCAATTTAAATCAGCGAAAACAAGTGTGGTGTGGAAAGACCAAAGCCAATGATTTAAGACCATGCATTTCATCAGCAACAGCTAGGTTCTTTCCTCACACAGTGTATTCAACATGTCGCACACAAGACAAAATCAGGGACGTATTTGCACTTAAACATCAGCTTACAAATCATATTAAAATCAGTGAAAACAAGTCTGGTGTGGAAAGACCAAACCCAATGATTTAAGAGCGTGCATTTCACCAGCAACAGCCAGGTTCCTTCCTCACACAGTGTATTCAACATGTCGCACACAAGACAAAATCAGGGACGTATTTGCACTTAAACATCAGCTTACAAATCATATTAAAATCAGTGAAAACAAGTCTGGTGTGGAAAGAACAAACCCAATGATTTAAGAGCGTGCATTTCACCAGCAACAGCCAGGTTCCTTCCTCACACAGTGTATTCAACATGTCGCACACAAGACAAAATCAGGGACGTATTTGCACTTAAACATCAGCTTACAAATCATATTAAAATCAGTGAAAACAAGTCTGGTGTGGAAAGACCAAACCCAATGATTTAAGACCGTGCATTTCACCAGCAACAGCCAGGTTCCTTCCTCACACAGTGCATTCATGTGGTACACACCTTCTGTAATCCAATACTCGTGCATAGCACACTTTATAGTAAATCTGCAGTTGTTCATTTGTGGTCTCAGCTTGCAGCAGAGATGCTCTGTTCACGTAGGCCTCCGCTTGCACGGGGTCATCAACTTCTAAGTAAAGACGGGCAATCTTCAAGTATGTTTCTAATTTGTAGTCCACTGAGTATTGCCTGAAACATAGGATTATTGTAAGAAACTGAAAGAAACAGAAACTCATAGTCATAATAGAGACAAGAATGCAAAAGAAAAGAGTTAAATGGATCTGAAAAATAATTTTTTTTTAACAAACAAATTGCCATCTGTAGCCCAAGCTGCTAAGTGTGGGTAAACTATAGTAATACTTTTGTAATAACACAGCACTAACAGTTTATCAATACATCTACACAAAAGCTGGTTCACTAGCATATACTCTATCTCAGATCTGCCCCCGGATAGCGTAAGAAAAACGTATTCATCGTTGTCGTAAACGCTAGCGAATTCTGCCCGCTGATTGGATTTCTGATTTGCGTCAGCCAATCGTGGCGCAAAATTCGCTAGCGTTTACGATAACGATGAATACGTTTTTCTTAAGCAATCAGGGGGCTGAAAACTATTCAAAAAAATCTATTTATATCATACTTTTGCCCCGTCTCTAGAGGTATACCAACAAGCACATTGGCAGCCTCTTTCCAGTTTTGGTTTCTCTCATAAATGTCTGCCAGGTGCTGTCTGATGCTCGCAACCTGAAAAATACACACTTTTAACATAACATACCGATAATATGTCAACAGCTTTCAATTAATTTATTTCCTTAACAGCTTATGAATCATTTCATAGGTATTTTATAAATTATTACTATAGGTTTGTCAATTGTCAGAGTATGTGGATTTGTAGTAAAAGTGTACCAATTTTTTACTGTATAAATAAAGACTATTATATTTATAGGAATAGGGCATGATATTAAATTGCCAAAAACTGACGTAACTCTGTATGTAGACCTGAGATTAGAACCAGTGACTTCATATTTGGAGGCAGACATCAGAACAAGTGGGCATTACCACTGCTTCCTCATGTTCAAACCCTTTTATATATCCACTGCTATACCTGCTTTTCTTTGTACATTTGACTATCCCAATTATCTCAATGCCTAACAACAACCATTAGTCTGGTAAATCAAGTTTCTAGTGTAATATTGAGTTTACTAAAATTACTCTATGCTTGCTTGTAGAGCATTTTACTGGCCTTAAATTCTATAATTTAAAATTTACTTTTCACCTGTTCCTCAAATGATATCACTCTTGGTTGAATGACGTCTAGTGCAAAATGTGACACTTCCTGTGAAATTGGATCCGGCAGAACAGTAAGGTGAGTGCTGACGTCAGTGAGGAGCTGGCGGGATATCACCAGGCTCACATTCTCATTAACAACTAAAAACAAATATTCTACAATTATCTGTTGCCAATGACAACATGAAATGACAATTTCAAAACTTGCAATATCTTACTGAATGTATATTTTTTTATGACCTCCATGGCGCAGGGGAAGCACGCTCGGATTCGAGTGGGAGGTCACTGGTCTGGTCTGGTCAGGGAGGCTTCGGCCGTGGCTAGTTACCGTCCTACCAGCAAAGATGTGCCGTCAAGTGATTTAGCATTCCAGTGCTATGCTGTGTAGAAACTGTTGGGTTAACTTTACTTACCCCTTCCAAGATAGTATGTTAACATCTGCATCATCACTTACCATCAGATGAGATCGCACTGAAGTACTAACTTGTATAATGTAAGGGTTTGTATCGTAACATAAAATCTAATATAAAATATAATCCACTGCTGCATTATAAAATCAGTCAAACATTATTTATTAGTAGGTAAGCTATTTGTTGCTGTTGAAATTGTTTCCTTTTCCTTTATTGTAATCATCTTTTCTTAGGAATCTTATTTCCTAAGATGAATTAAATTAGGTGAAACAAGAGGCCAAATTCAAATTTCATTTTGTTTTTTTTTTGCAGTTTGTAAGATAATAAGACAACAGTGCCATGTCAATTTACATGTTAGTTTACAATTGTAAATTACAAAAGAGCTAACAACAATAGACCTTAAGTACATATGTGTGGTAAATGTAACTAGGCAGTAGGCAGTCAAAACGCAAACTAAACAATGAAAAACTTACTTGCTTCTACAAAAGCTTTTAAGCATTCAGCCACTTCATCGTCAGGGCTTTGAATGATTTCCTTCAACACATTGCGGTACCTTACAAAACAACATTTGAATGGTTATAAGGGAAAGGTTGATAGGAGGTATAATCAGACCTGTGGAAGTACACTGATGCTCGTTTTCACCAACATTAGGGACACCTAAGTCCTTATGTGAGAGTTGTTGTAAGTGAAAACTGTCACCTATCGGCTTAGGCGTTTCAAGTGTTGGTGAAAACGAGCATGAGTCCTTTTATAAATCAGAGTCAATTCATATATACTAGACCATGGATAGATACTCACTTTTCAGCCTGATCTTTGTGTAAACCACCCCAAATCTTTAATTCACCTAAATATTGACGTACGCCTGCTAAATTCATGGGCATTTTTATTTACTTTAATTATTACAAAAACTTAAAAATATTTTTGTATCACTTCTTTTCCGTTTTCTTCATAAAGTGACAGACCACAGACCAGGAACCGACATAAAACACTCAGGAACCGAAAGAGTGACAGACCTTTCGGTTCCTGGTCTGTGGTGACAGACCAGGCACAAATCACAGAACCACAATACTCTTAAGGTACCGAGTATACGTTTTGAAGGGAAACAGTTTCTGCAATATTCTTCAGTATGCAGATGACATCGCACTTTACTCCAGTTCAAACTCCATGGATGAAACCTGCTACCGTTTAAACTCTGCTTTACAGTATCTAGGACAGTGGTTGTCTGATCATGGCCTTTCTCTCTCTATTGATAAGTGTAAAGCAGTAATCTTTACTAGAAGACGACAAATTCCTCTTCCAAATATCATTTTTGAAAATCAACAAATCCCACTAGCATGCAGGGCGAAATTCCTGGGCATAATACTGGATAGTAGGTTAAACGGCGTTGCTCACGTAGAATATATTTTGCAAAAATGTGAAAAGAACATCAATGTTCTCCGTGCTCTATCAGGAGTATGGTGGGGTGCCCATCCTTATGCTCAAAAACTACTTTATCATGCGATAGTTCGTAGTCATATTGACTATGGCCTTTTCGTTCTGGACCCCATTAATAAATTGGCTTTTGATAAAATTAACAAATTGCAATATAAATGCTTAAGGATTATTATAGGCGCTATGAAATCTTCTCCCACCAACGCTCTCCAGGTGGAATGTGTAGATCCACCTTTTCTGATTCGCAGTCAATTCCTCAGTGATCGCTTTATGTGCAAGGTTTTACAACTTTCCTCTCATCCTCTATTAGACAAGCTTGAAAAACTAACCTCAACCTTAAGACCTAACCAAGTTCAACCTTGTCTTGTAAAGAGTTTCTTAAAATTTACCGGCCTCCCGCATCCATTGCTCTCATCTTCTAAACTCCCTATATTTTCCACTAGCTATTCTTCGCTAACTCTTTCCCCTTCAATTACTGATTTGGGTCTTACGAAAAAAACGATTGAGGCAACACTAAATTAAAACAAATCTTGGATGAGAATTTCTCCGATTGCCTGGCAGTATATACAGATGCGTCTAAACTTTCTGTAAATGGCTGTGTTGGTGCTGCCTGTTGGATTCCTAAATTTAACATATCTTTACAGTTTAAATGTCCCCCGGAATCCTCAGTTTATACTGGGGAGTCCATTGCTATATTAGAAGCTGTCCGTTTTATTGAAGTCCATAACATTAGACAAAGCATCATACTGACTGACTCCTTAAGTTGCCTTCAAGCTCTTAAGTCAAACCCGTTTCGTAATAAAGCTCTTATTTCCGTCATTTTTCAAATTAGAGAAGCCCTCAATTCTTGTGAACAAAAAGGCTTATCTGTCACGTTGGCTTGGATCCCAGGACACACTGGTATAAATGGTAATGAGACTGCAGATACGTGTGCGAAACTTGCTACTGAGATGGGTACTTCAGAACATTTTAAGAACCTTCCCCAGGATATACGCTCCCTCGCGAAATCCCACCTCAATGACTCTTGGAACGCGATGTGGAATGAGTCTAAATTAAAGTTTTACGGGTCTATTCAACCGGATATACCACTTCGCCCATGGTTCTTCTTATTCCGAGATCCAGGTCGCTGGGTGACATCTACCATATGCCGTTTAAGAATTGGCCACGCATGTACTCCAGTCCACCTCAATAAATTAAGAATACGAGACCACTCTATATGTGAATGTGGACTAGAAGAGGGATCGGTCACACACATCCTATTTTCCTGTCCTAAACTTCTTCATAAACTCTACGATGTCCTTCCTCCTGATATCCCCCGTCCCATAAATGTTGAACTTTTCCTTATGTTAGTTTTTAGCCCTTACTTAAGTAAAATTTGTATATAAATATATTTACTCTAACAAAATTAAACTGTAAATATTTATACCTATATGTTTAGCCGTAGATATTTATCAATTAAGTTTGTGTGCTGTGTTGTTTTAGGAATACTAACGTCTAACATCGTAACCCTGGCTATTGGAACTTTGAAGCTCGATACATTTTAATATTTCAATTTTTCAATCAAATCCCCGTGGCTATTCCATCCCACGTGACATTGGCGAAGTGCTCAGTGCTGCTTTGGCAGTGCTGCTTTGGTTGGCTTTTGTTTGTGCCAAATTGGCACAAACAAAAGCCATAAACGAAATCAACAACAACAACAGGTACCTACCGAGTTAACATCATAGACTAGACCAAGACTAGTAAAATAGTTACAGTGCGACAAGCAAAGACACCTATACTATAGACCTGGCGGACCGCACGAAAAAATGTCGCCAGTTTAAGGGAGCAAGAATGACTATTTTCACCTCCCCTGGCGTCAGTAGTCAGTAGACCGCGGTCCCCGCCACAGATAATGACGTTAAAACAGCACGTTTCCATAGAGACGGTTTCCGCCATATTAGATTCTAAGTAGCGGGAAAATGGAATATAACTTATTGGGAAATTTAACTAAAAAACATCAGAATGCCTCTTTGCATTGTAAAAGGCTGCAAAAATTGCAGATTTAAATTTAAAAAGGAGCATGGGATAACGTATCATCGGTAAGTAACATCTAGTAATATTACATGAGTTTGTTGGAATTAAATTATTATGTACTTACCAATTGTAAATGGCAGGGCAATAGTTATAACCACATAATAACCACATAAATATTATAAGATCACACATATTGTATTGTTCTTGCATATAAATAATATAAATTGTTATTTTAAAGAAAGTTATTTTGATATTCAATAATTAGTACCGAACTGCCATTTCCGAAGTGACTTTGTAAAGACGTCATTTTTATTTGTTTTATTTTTGTCTCAGGAACTTAGATAAATTTTATTAAGTATACTAAATATATCTGCATGATTATTTTTTATAGGCGTGCTTTTTATTTCTGTATTTATTAACAATCAGCTGTTGCTCGCTGTGAGGCTTTCCGCTTTTGCAATGTTCCACGTTTTTCTTCAAAACAATATTAGTCGAAGAGAAGTAAAATTTAATATTAGACAAAATATAAAGTTAATAAGTCGTGGAACAAGCGCTATTAATTTTAATGACAGAAATACCCAACATTTTCCCTCCAAGAACATCTTGGTATTTTAGGTGCTTTTATAACTAAGAGATACAGGTTTAACATAAAAGTTTTTTATTTACTCATATTTTATTAAAGTAAATGTTTAGCGATCACTGATGAATTCTGAATTGTAAGTAAAAATACATTTAAATTATATAATTTAAAGCCACTAACTTTTTTACCATTAATTTATACGATTAAAACAGGAAGTATGTCCGATTCCCGAACAAGGTTACCTCTACAACCTGTGCAGCATTGCAGGCAAGGTGACCACAGACATAGATAAAAAAAAGAAGTTTTTCGCTGGAGCTTCCACAGATGGCGCAACATTTTCTTGTATGAAGAAGGTTTACGTAAAATGTTCGGATGGGCGTATCTTGATATTTGTATCTATTGCGACAAGGCTATTTTGGCGCGTGGGCAAAGTCTGAACTAACAACACATCTTGTGCTACTGTTTGATAGTTCGCTCTGTCAGTATATTACTATTGTATGTTATGTTGTTTTTGCTTACTATTAACTATTTTAAACTAAAATTAAAGTAAAATTGAGGAGATTTTATTTTATGGCTGCCTTTATTTTGCAACAGCGCCAAGAGAAGAGAGCCTTGTCGGACTTTAACATCATAGACTAGACCAAGACTAGACTACTAACCATAGCTACTAACTAACATATGAAATCATTGGGCGACCACAGATCAGAGAAAAACGGACTATTACAAGACATTATCTGTGGAGTGTGGACTATTAGCTTCCGAAAGTTGGTACTTCGACTATACTTTTTGTCACTTTTACAAAAATTAAATCAAGCGCCATAATAATTTTGTGTTATTTTTAAAGAAATTTGCCTTGTAATAGCTAAATGTTTTGTGAAATTGTATAAAATATATCTATTGTTGCTGTGTGCTAAGTCATTTTTTATCCTACGGGTTTTTATTTTTCAAATTTTTAATGTTCAATAGTTGTGACAATTTATTCCGTGGCTAACTGCGGGAGACCTTGCGATTTGTCAATGTAAAATGGCGGCCTCTTTTGAACTTAAAAATATTGTGTTTTTGAGTGTCATTTCACAATCATTTCTGTGTTAAAAACTGTGTGAGAAATCTTTAAATAGTTGTATATAAAAAAAACTAACATGGATCACAATCTGGACGACTCGTTGAACTTGGAGAGTGCTATGGGTGTAAGTGCAAGTATAAACAAACATTTAGGCTTTGTTTTTTTAATTGCGTATTACTTATACCCTTTTTATACCATATAAAGTCAAACGAGCTGAAAATATTATTACTTTCAACTCATTTAATTAAAGTTTAATATGTTTTATTGTTGAACATATATTTTTTTAGTTAAGTGATTCTAAATGTTCAAAGTTATATTGAGATTTTATGTTAAAATTTATATTTTGTCAGGTCGATTTTGAGCAACCTGTTGACATAGTGGTCAGCGAAGCTGGTATGACGCTCGAAGCACATGATGAAAGCATACCCATGGAATTTGAAAATACTGAAGAGAAACCAATACTCATGGATACAGCTGATGAAGGGATTATTGGTAACAATCTTAATATATATAAATCTCGTGTCACAATGTTTGTCCTCAATGGACTCCTAAACTACTGAACCGATTTAGTTCAAACTTCGTGAATATCTGTCATTTGGTCCAACTTAAAAGATAGAATAGTTTTTATCCCAAGTGGACGAAGTTGCGGGCATCAGCTAGTAATATATAAATAACTAATGATGAACTAAACTGTCAATACACATTTTAGGCAAATTTACCAACAAAACTTGTAAAAGTTGACTTTGAAAGCTATGTAAACAGTCATGGGAGCTACTAATTATAGGATAGCTGCAGAGTCGACTTCAAGTTTTGTTGATTTTGTAAACCTTGCTATATACTACATCGGGTTTTTCAAAATTACTGAACATTCCCCGCTGTATTTGTGGCTTGAAAAAACACATTCAAATATTCATTTTTATAAAATAAGTTTGATGAGTTTTAATGTCGCAAAGGTAACAATTGCATTCATATGCATTGTTACCTTTCAATAGGTATAATATTTTTATTACATACATATTTTTTTTTATAAATGAAAAGTGTATCAAAATTAACGCTACCAACGGGATTTGAACCTGTGACCACCACATGTCGCGAGTGACCGCTCTTCCACTGAGCTATGGTAGCGAATACTGTTGGCACAATAATTTCGATACACATTGTTTTTCCAGTCATAGGCTGACTGCGATCATTTATAAAATTATACCTATAACAATAAAGTAAATTACATACATATTTTTAATTTATATATGTTAAGTTTCAGATTTTATGGGAGACCAGTTTACCCTGCAAGAGTATTCTGTGCAGAGTGATCAGACTACTGGCTTGACGACCACTGTGGAGTCAAATGTAAGAATTTTTGATTCTACTGACTATGACTGACTGATTCTATGCTCTGTATTGCATTACTGATTCTATGCTCTGTAATGCATCATTTAATGTTTCAAAGTTTTTTATTTCTAACATGTTAACTTGATTATTGCAGCAGCAAATACTGACAACTCAGTCAGGCTCGATGATGGACCTGCAGTTTCCACCTCAAGTAGTGAGCACCATCAAGGCTGAAGTGATTTCACCCAAAGTTGTAGCTGTCAAGGTTAGAAGTTTTTTCTAATAAAGAATGTTATGTGGTGCCTGGACTATCCAACACAAAAAGATCTTATTAATTCGGACCAGTAGTTCTTGAGATTAGTGCTTTCAAACAAACAAAACAACAAACAAACTCTTCAGCTTTATAATATTAGTATAGATTAAGCCATCCGCCTAGTTGTGTGTCAACTGTCCATTGCACGCTCTTCACGTCATCTTGATCTCAGACTGAAATCGCCACTTTCTGACAATTAATGATGATGAAGCCAGATTTTTAATTTGTCAAAACTCTAAATTGGTGCTAATGTAAGCAACCGACAGCTATATGTGCTGCCAGCTGTACCGAAATGTACGACTCGCGACACCATATTTAAGATATTTTTGGTTTTCAACATAGTTTTGTGAATGAAATCCAGACTTCATAGTATACACTTTATTTTCCTTATTACAAGTACTAGCGTATTACATTAAACTTCTTATCGCTTAAACTTTGACATACATATGCCTTGTTTCTTGTATTACGATGAAATGAGTACTTTACATAGCTTTTTATACATATCAGTACAATATCAATTATATAGTTTTTGCTTTTGTGCTCATCAAAACAATTCCATAATCCTTCTGCCATAGCCTACTAGATTTTTTCATTGGTTTTTACTAGAGACGTTCTCATTGGTTGAGAAAAATGAGCGGGAACTATTGACCAATTACATGTAAGGTTTGTTTTGTTCTCTCAAAATGGCGGTAAACACTGTCACAGACAATCAAAAATATTCATAGGATTAGCACAGATTATAAAATTATGCCTTTTTTGAGCAGTCGTGAAATTAAATCATGACATTCGGCCATCCACTCCTGTGCAACCTCCTGGTGCACAAAATTAAACTCTCATCAAAGTAAAAATTCTACCACCACTCAACTAGGCGTTTTAGTACCTATAAAAACATTGCACAAAAACTATACAAAAGATAGTATTTATTCTTACATGTTAAGTAACTATTATGCCACCTTTATGATTAATAAAACTATAATTTATATTTAAAACAAAACTTTTCAAATACATATAGGATTTAGGTTTTCACACTTCATATAGGGTTTCACTTACTTATCAATTCTCTGTATATTGGTTATTTACAATATCTAAATGATTTTGACTCTTAGTTACCTACGGCTTAATCTTACTAAAATACATCATTATACAAAAACTACAAAAGATGGAATATATATTTAGGTACATGTTAAGTAATTACTATTTCGCCTTTATGAGTAACAAAATTATAATTTATATCACATATATAATATACAATATTTTTCAAATACTTTCACATAGGCCTAGCCCACGTGCACTTAAAACTTAAGAATATTCAGTACCTACATTTGTTAATTTAAATATCTAAATAAATAACACTGACATTAAGTTACCTATGTCTCAATCTCATTAACATAAAATAATCATGACATTCGGTTTCTTAGATTAATTAAAGTATTATTGGGTATAATGAATATTTAATTTAAATTTAAAATAAAGAAATTATTAACTATAACATACAGACCTACATAAAATTATACATTATTTATTGTATACAATATTAGAAAATTATAAATGACTAACTCAAAATTGTTAACATATCACTTCTTAGGGTCTGGAGACTCAATTAATTATTAGATTTGCTAACTTGAACTCAAAAACGTAAATAAAGGTATTATTTTAATTATGCAGATTTCAATTATCATATTATTATATAAAGTATTTTATTAAAGCAAGTATTGACGAAAACTGACAGAGACTGAATTAATTTTCCAAATATTATTCTTTTTTTTATTACGGTTACAGATTAAAATGACAACTTTTTGAAAGAATGTTTATGTTATTGTAGCATAACATCTTTCAAATCTTTTTCTTTTGAGTAAAAATCATAATTTTATCGTTCACATTTTCTATAGCAAAATGACTTACAGTCAAAAATGAAGTACCGTCTACGTTATAATATAGGCTGCATGTCCACAAATTTTCGTGCGTTCTGAACAAAAATTACTTCAAATCAACCTTGCATAGCATATTGTGTGTTACAAACAATAATCGATGTGTTACAATCTTGTTATTAATCTATTTTATTACAATTCTATTGAAAAACGTCGGTAAATAAATCTGATAAATAATGACAATCTCGTAACATCAACGAGCTTACCACCTCAATAGGAAATACGTCTACAGTTTTTTTTTTTACATTTTATTTAGTTGTTTCCATCGTAATTACAAATAAAGATATATATTACTCATGAAATATTGATAATTAAAAATTGGTATGTATGTGCTTTATTGTATATTTAAGCGCCGAATTTCGAACGTTAATCACGACCAATACCACCATACCAATATTCAGCAAATCACCTCGCACTACAAACTCTGTATCATAATAGTGGTTTTATTTATAATCTGTACTATAGACTATGCACTACAAACTATGTGAAATCCGGTTATTGTGCTAATTCAGTACCTATCTATCATTTCCATAACTTTGACAATTTTGCAAAGACCTAAAATTTTAATTTTATAATTCGTGATATTATCATCTAATGTTGGATACTGAATTGACTGAAATCGAAATACTGAGCCTCTGTTTATTTATTTTTTTAACTAAAATTAAACAACAAAATGATAAAAAAACTGATTAAATCGATAAATTAATAAAAAGAAATTATAAGCGTTTCAATATTTCTCATTAGACAGACATAGCTAGATATTAAAATGTGAGATCACTCTTCAGTAAAGCCATAGTAGGCAGCTCTATATTTATTATTTACGCATCATAAGTAAGGGACAAAACTTTGTATTTCATTTCGTGTTTGGTTTTAATTTTTTTTGCTCCAAAATATAAACTAACGCTAAAATTATTCAATGTACAATAAACTTTACAGTTCAAGTTATTAGAGAACTAAAGATTAGAAACTTAACAAACATGATTCAATAAAATTAGATTTAAATATTTACAAAATAGTATATAACTATTACTGATTTTAACTATTGTTAATGTTAACATCACGGATATGAGGATTCTGTCATCTGAACATCTTAAGTATGTTTTATGTCTAATATTGTTAACCTTGACTTCCCTAGATCCGATTGAAACATTTGGCTTGGCGGTTCGCTCGTGGATACGCGACTACGTTTAATTCATAGGGGATACTTTATGCAATCTGAATGGGCATTTAATCAGACATTATACACGTTTAGAAAATCATATACATACCTACACAGTCACTTAAGTTTCTTTTAACTTAAGTGTTCCATATCGTTATCTTTAGGAGAACTGATAAAGAATATGTTCTAGGTTATTAGAATGTTTATAAGGACAGAAAAGGAGTATGTAAGAGTTCGTTCCGAAATAATTAAATACTTGTGGCAACGTCATTGATAATAATAATGAAATTAAACTGCTACTCAAAATGATACGACAGGGTTACTGAAGGCCTTTGTGAAAGGTTAAAAGCTCATGAATACATTTTGACGCTTCCTGATTTGTGTAATTTGCGCACAAACACTTAATACCAAAATCAATAAATGCCATTTTAACACGTAGGTTTTATCATCCGGATAACTATAACAAAAATATCACAAAAACATTAAGAAAACCTATTTGTTGGTGTGTTTGAGTTTTACAAGTCTCACCAGAAATCGTCAACGGACTCTGTTGACTGAGAACTAAATCGTGCCCAATTGTTCTAAAATATTAATTATGACTCGTTTTATGGGTTTTGGGAATTTCTGACAAGATAGCCCCCTTATTAACGAATAAATACAAAGTGGCTATATCATTATCATTGGTACTAATGGAATAGCTATAAGCGACTTTTTTTAACAATTCTGATAGTGTAGCGTCACTTAGAATTTAAGAAATATAGTATACCTAATCTTCACGTTTCTGACAATCCATTATCCAATACTTGCGCCTTCTTCCAAATAGACTTATCTTTAAATAGCGTGAATGATATCATAGTCTACCACTTTATTGCCGCTAAGATCACAGCGATTAAAAATGCCAATAATAGCATTTCTACAAACTTCCATTAGGTACTTCGTGAAATGCATGCAAGCATCTCAACCAAAATAATATGACTGTAATTTAGCTCATTTGTGAACGATTTTGGAAGCTATTCATTCCAACTGTAACTAAGGGAAGGTAAAGAACTGCGCACCACTTTTATTTTTATCTACCAGTTTTGTAATACAAATTGTAAGGTTTATTTTTAGTTTCCCTCACTAATGGTCGCACATTCTTTGACTAACCAGTTATTTACGCTTAGTGCTTTGCTTGATGAATCGATTCTGGAATTACATTAAGATGATCGTCGTTGCAAATTTTCATGCTTGCAAATGCTAACCACCCCGTCTGTTGTGAAGCTTTTGCTTGCTGCTGCATTGATGATTGTAAGTACTTGTTCCAACTAAAGCAACGGTTTGGTGAGCAGCAAGCAGTGTCGAAGTTGTGGGGACCACCGACGTTGATAGGAGCATCTACGTGCCTTGCGGACCAACTTCCATTGTTATGACGGGGATCGCGTTTACACGCGCTTAGCCGCGTCCGTTCACGGCTAGCTCGTTCCATGTACCTCCTTGGTGTTGGCAGAGAGTGCGTCCTCACGCGCTCGCCTTTGACCCGCGTCAGTCCACGACCAGCTCGTTGAACGTGTCATATTCTCGGCAAAAGAAATAAACAATGCTCAATGAATTATGTATAGGTATTAGTAGCTGTTATACAAAAGGGAATATTCGTGAAAAATCTATTTTAGTTTTAGCAAATTATTTTCAAAAATAGATTTGTATTTAATAAAACATTGTTTCAAATTCCATTCATCATTCTACCTCTATTTTATTGTCACTTTTAATTAACATGTAGTCCTAATGAGTTTACTGTCCTTTCAGAATCTTTCAATGATAGAAAATGTATAAGTAAATTTTTAGTTATTGTTATTGTTTAAATACATCGATAAACTGCAACTGAGTACTCATTATTACCCTTTTGGTACACATAACCCTAATAATTGTAGAACATACATAGTTCCATCTTGGCTCACATAACCAAGTAACTCTTGGCACACGTAACCAAGTAACTCTTGGCGCACATAACCAAGTAACTCTTGGCACACGTAACCAAGTAACTCTTGGCGCACATAACCAAGTAACTCTTGGCACACATAACCAAGGCCATTATTCATCATAGAACATACATAGTTCCGTCTTGGCACACATAACCAAGGACATTATAGAAAAATAAATACAGCATTCATAACCGTATTATAATTTAGTCACGGCACTCTTAACTGCCAATTAATTTAATGTAAACTTTAATAAAATAATATCTATGTTGAAATTAACTTTATCAACACTAAATCAACATTATTTAAAAATCGCTTGACAGTACTAGTAAACTCTCATCAATTGTTGTAAATGCCTCAAGCAGAATCGCATTAATTTTATTCTCATGCCATCATATCATAATCAGTGTAAAAATCTTACAAGTATACTGGGGAATTACAAATGAATTAAAATAATAATATGTTATTTTATTTCATGAAATCACTGCCACGGTATCTCTTTCAAGAACTGTTCAGAATGGCAAAGAAATGAAAATAATACGCCAGTGTTTGTAAGAACTGTCAGTTTCTAATTTTTTTCTTTTTTTTATTGATTTATATCTAGGTACAGCTCCTTAGAGTGAATTATGTTTTTTTTTTACTTTCCATGATATGAGTTAAAAGTTGTGCTTAAAAGTTTCTGCACTCAGATATTCATCATTAAATATTATTATTTCTGCGTCACATAAATTACATGAACTACTACTAGAAAACTTCAGCTATACCCAATAATCCAGGCAAAGAACAAACTACAGTCCGACAAGGCTCTCTTGGCACTTGAATGACATTGACAGGAGGGCGCTGTTATAGAACAAAGGCATCCAGGAAATAAAATCTCCTCAATTTTACTTCAATTCTAGTTTAAAATAGTTAATAGTAGGCAAAAACAATACAACATACAATAGCGATATACCGCTAAAGCGAACTATCAATCAGTATCACAAGATAGCGGCGTTAGTACCGATTTTGGCCACGCGCCATGATAGGCCTGTCGCACTTTACACGGCTGTGCCGATATAAATCAACTAATGCTATATCTTGACACAATTCAGTCATTCATAATTAAAAATTCATAAAAAATTATACTTCAAATAATTACCAAGAAATTGGATCAGAGGGCTAAGCCACTAACCTAAAAAACAGGTAGGTTTTCAAAATTAATCTCTTATATTTTAATGCACAGACAATATGGCGTTACCCATTCAAAGCTTTAAATAGTTGTTGATGGCGCTTTCACTAGATGGCGTTGCACGTCAATAACTCGCGATACTCTTACTCTTAGTCTTGTTTTCTTTTTTACAAATTATTCATTTCAAACAAAGTTGCAATTATAATATAAGCAACAAAAACTACTCTATTTAACCAAAGCGACACCCGACATGATGCAGCCGATAAAACCCGTCTGGTTCAATAGATAATTAAGGCATTGCAAAAGAATCAAAATGTACCTACTTAGTTGCTCTAAGTTTTGACATAAAACTTCGCTATGATTAGGTTCAAACCAAATTACTAACTGGCTCAACCTCGAATTTTATCTTTTCACTATGATATCTGAATATAATACAATCTACATGAACATGGAATAATGTTTCTAAACACATTCATAATACCTATTTACACGCCAAGGTACAGCAGATTGTTTTAAAACATGCAACTAAATAGGGTAAATCAATGAAATGAATTTATAATTATATCATACCTCAATATGTGGGTCTTCGGATCACGTACCACTTCCGATGTTTTGTGAATGAAATCCAGACTTCATAGTATACACTTTATTTTCCTTATTACAAGTACTAGCGTATTACATTAAACTTCTTATCGCTTAAACTTTGACATACATATGCCTTGTTTCTTGTATTACGATGAAATGAGTACTTTACATAGCTTTTTATACATATCAGTACAATATCAATTATATAGTTTTTGCTTTTGTGCTCATCAAAACAATTCCATAATCCTTCTGCCATAGCCTACTAGATTTTTTCATTGGTTTTTACTAGAGACGTTCTCATTGGTTGAGAAAAATGAGCGGGAACTATTGACCAATTACATGTAAGGTTTGTTTTGTTCTCTCAAAATGGCGGTAAACACTGTCACAGACAATCAAAAATATTCATAGGATTAGCACAGATTATAAAATTATGCCTTTTTTGAGCAGTCGTGAAATTAAATCATGACAATAGGTACGTACGTATTTCGTCATTGGTCTAAACAGAAGTGTTTTTTCAGGCTGCACCACAGCAAACAAGCAAAAAGTCTGATATAGAACTAGCACCGATTCCACGACAGGTGGCGATTGCACCCAAACCACCCAAGCTGGTTCCGACCAAACCGTACACTCAATTCAAGCAGCTGGCTATTGCCCCTAAGCCAATGAACATAGCCTCTAAAGGCCAGAGCCTGGTTAAGAAGGTGTCAATAGCAAACGTACAAGGCACTTCCAAGGGGAACACGGTTTTGGGTAAGTTATACTTTAACATTTGTTTTCAACTTTTATATTAATATATCTTTTTGCTTCGATTATTTGGGTGGCGATTTCTAATTGGGTATTATTATAGTAGCTTGGTGTGGCTTCTTACAAATTTTCGATTTGCGAGAAATGAATGGAAAATCTTTCCACCTCAACATTGAAAAGCCTGTAACATTGTCAATCTTTGCTTAAGTTTATTATTTTTTAAGTCATTATTTTTATCCTAGTAAGGTTATAATTAAGTAATAATTTTTATCAAATTCAAAAGTATTGTATTACCCATTTCCCAATCAACAAGAATAGTTTTAAAATTCTACTTTAGTTAATGTTTTAATGTTTCTGTTTCAGCACAAATAGGAAAACAGTTAATAATGATGCCTTCCGGTTCTCAGAAAATAAAACTTGTGTCCTCATCAGGTTCTTCACCAAATATACAGTACATCAGGGCAGACCCCAACCAGGTAAACTTTTAGTCATAAAAATATATAATAACTAGTAAAAACATCATAGTAATAAAAAAATAAAGTAAACACATACTGAATAAATTAAAAAAAAAAATCTAAATTTTGGCTTATCTGATTCAAGTATACTCAATAAAACTTTGTTGTTTGAAACTCTTAATACTATTGTGCATAAAATTAATTTAACAAAATTTTTTCTATCCATTTCACAGGCGCAGTTGATAGCAAATAAAACCGTCAGTGGTGCTCAAGCCAAGCCTGTAATTACTAAATTATTTGCAGTCCAAGGTAAGACTACAATTATCTGTAACGCAAGTTGTGGTTACTTCGAGTAGGTTGCAGTCTTGATATTCAAATTAGTCCAAAGGGATCCTATTACAGACACTTCGTATCTTACAGGCTGTATCTTACTTGAGCCGTGATAGTTAGAAAGCTGAAATTTTCACAGGTACCTAATGTATTTCTGTTGCCGCTATAACAATGAATACTAAAAAATATAATAAATTGCAGATTAAAGGGGGCTCCCATACAACAAACGTGATTTTTTGGTTGTTGATCCAGTAGACCCATTATAACTTTACTTGTATAGTAGTAGTAGTTGTAGTAGGTACATGGGCTTCTGCATGATCATCTCGCTATGTTCTATAGATAATGGTATGGAACCCTTTGTGTGCGAGTCCGACTCGCACTTGGCCGATTATTTTCTTCCATTTGACCCACAGGCTTAATAAATCTATGGACGACGGGTGTAATACAAAATTATATAAGTGTCCCGAGAACATTGTAATTTGTCTTAAACGATTACTATACAGCCTAATTTTCAAACACGAGACTGAAGTGCGATTGTATGTCTTTTCGCGTTTTGTATGTCATTCGGTTCGGACACTTTTTAGCGCCGACCCCAAATCCTTAGTTTATAAATCAATGATTTGACCACTCTGAGTCTGCATTGCAGGCAAACCGAACATCGACCAGCCCGCGGTCATAACAAAGATAACTCCGGGCGGCGCGAAGGTACAGTCGCAGCCGCGCTACGTCGCCGTGCCCACCAAGGCTGTGCCTTTAAGCTTGGGAAATAAGGTAAAGGCCAACTCAATATTTCTTTGTCTAATCAATAAATTATTGAAAAATAAAAAATAAAAAATTAATACTAGCTGACCTGGCAAACGTTATTTTGCCATTAGAGACCAAAAAAAATATAGTTTACTACCTACTCTCAGACCTACTGAACACACACAAAAAATTTCATAACAATCGGCCGAGCCGTTTCGGAGGGGCATCTCTTTTCAGCAAATATTTCGCACACTTGGTTGATCAATGAGTGTTTCCAGGTTTTAATGGCGACGCCTTCGAAGCCAGGCAGCGTGGTGAAGCTGACGAAGAAGCAAGAAATCATTACCATCAAGTCACCAACTACAAAACTGTTGCCAGCTCCAACTCTAGGTATCTATCTCATTATGATGATCAACAGTTGTTTCTAATATCTGGGTGACCGAGCTTTGCTCGGTTATATTATTACTATTCACCAATAGATGGCAGCAGGAGTCATATTTTTTTTTTACTTACCTTTACTGTAATAGTTTTACTTTTCGCCAACAGATGTCAGACAGTCATGTTTTTTTTGGTAAATGCGACATTTTCTAAAAATGACTCCTAGCTATATCGATTTATCGCTCCTAGAATCCCCTGTATACTAAATTTCATGAAAATCGTTCGAGCCGTTTGAGTTCAGATTATATAGAAATATAAATTGTATATGAGAATTGCTCGTTTAAAGGTATGGGATTTAGTAATAACCATTACCAGTTACAAATTGTTATTACAATAACAAAACAGAAAAAGTTGTCGTTGGTTTACAAAAATATCGAAACTCATTTGGTAGGTCTAAAATCTTTTCAACTGAAATTAAACCTATCGAATTATGTAAGTTTAAAGACATTTTGTAAATGCATAATAGGGTACATGACACAAATAAGAATATATGATTTTCTAAGCCATTCTTGAAAATTGATTTACCTTCATATCTTATGAAAACATATAATTATGAAAAAAAACTAATTAAAACGATGAGATAACAAAGAAGTTAAACGGATTTTAATATTTCTATTGAGACAGAGATAACCTTACTTGTATGTGACGTCACAGGCGAGTAACGACATAGTAACTGTGTAAAAAATATATAATGTGAAAGTGATTTAAATGCCTGTAACTTTGTATTTATTTATTAGATTTTCATATTTTTTTCAGAGTATGTCATTATTTTTATCCTAGTTTGTAATTAAGTAATATTTTTTGGAGTTAAATACCTTTTATACTTGAAGTAGCATTTTTTTTTCAAATTACAACTGCTTTTTTAGCTAAAGATCCAGACAATTAATATATGATTAATTGTCTGGATCTTGTCCCCTTGTCTGGACATTGTCCCAGGAATTGGGATAAATAGTTACCTGTGGGATTCACATAAATAGACAGGGGGGGTCGAATATGGTATTCAAGTCAGATTCTTTTTACAGTGCCTGTCAGCAGTGGTCCTGTTAAGAACAAAGTGTTGTTAACAAACACTACGAAAAACGTCGTTCTCAAATCAAACGCTTCGCCAAATACTATTGAGGTAAGCTCTACACCAAGATCTATAGGGGGTACTTTAACTTTGCAGTTTTCATATAATTCATAGAGTTTTGTGCTATATGTTATCACATTAGTATAGGAATATAAACATTATAATTTATATGTTACAGGCGGCAAAAGTGAGCAATGTAGTAATCGACAGTCAAAAGACCCAACTTCATCAGATCAACGTGCCTGGCAAAGGCGTAAGTATAAGACGGATAAATGTAGTTTGTAAGCCGAGCATAATATACGAGTATGTTCCATATCTCATGCAAAATCAAAATCAGCAGTATTCCATTGGAATTAAACTTTCCTCTTAAAATTGTATCAAAATTTGCCCTAAAATGACACAAGAAAATGACAGCCTAAATTAAATTAATTATTAATAACAATATACAGTGTGTCCGGGATCGAATTATTTATATATTTCGAATATTGTACCCAGTCGAATGAGACCATTTGAGAATATGTGAAGCAACAGACTTTCAAGTTATTACTGATTTTGTGTGCACATACCCAAAAAAAACGCAACCAAAATTGAAATGGCTCTCACGGGGAGGGGGTGAGGTGCCGCCCCCCATTTATAGGAAATTTTTTGCTTGTAAGGCTTAGAATACTCCATTAAATTCTCGCTAGTTCGATACCGGACACACTGTATATAGGTGTTTGTGCTATACAACAATATATATAGGAGGGAAAATACAGAGAGAGCTGATGATTGAGGATTTTAGAGACGGGTGAAGAGCACATGGAGGGTATCGAAAATAGGTGGGAGGTGCTCGACCAAATGTTACTCGAAATGTCATCCAATTGGCAGTTAGCTGAAAAAAGTTCAAAATGGCCATAAAATGGCGGGTTCAAGATGGCCACCAAACGAATTTCGTCTATATCTCGGAAAGTATAAACCAGTCTTTCCCAAAGTGGGCGATAACGCCCCCTTGTGGGCGCTGCAGGTCTCAAGGGGGGCGGTAAGAGACCCAGAAAGAAAATGGGGGCGTTGTGTCGAGGCGGGGGGGTGATTTGTAATTTTATTTAGCTAGTAGGCCTCTTAAACAACCTCTTAACTGCAAGAGCTCTCGACTCTCAACAAAAACTTGTGAACATCAACTAATATGAATTAAAAGATTGCTCAAACTCGATTCTATATTTCTCTCCGCGTAGTTCATATATCTGTCATATTTTATTGAATATAGAAAAAATGAATCATCATGTCAATCGGTCGCTCCGTTTCGTAATGAAAGTAGACACAAATAAAAAGGCAACAGACACACTTTCGCATTTTAATAGTTATTAGTACTCGTAGATATCTATCATGTTTTAACAAGTTTTTGTTAAATAACCCGAATTGTGCATTCCTGTAGCAGTCGGATGATTCATTGAATACTTGTTCGGACTTGTTGAGTACGATTGAGCGTCGAATGAGATTAACGAGTTTATGCATGTTTGTTTTATTCCTGTCGGTGCGTGCTGCTTAAGCATTTCTATATAAACAATGTAATATTTATTTTATTTTCATTTGTGGTCTCGCGCGTAATAGATGAGCACTACTTACACCTCCTCTACACTACTCGCGAAGTTGAACGTATTTCTCATTGCAAAACAATGTCGGAAGTAAAAAAGAAGAGACGGCAATACTGTGCGGAATATATTAAATTCGGATTTATTGAAAATCCCACAAACCCATCGTCGCCTTTGTGTCTTCTATGTCTAAAAACATTTTCGAATGAAGCAATGAAGCCTTCAAGGCTGCAAGATCATTTGAATAAAATGCATCCAGATAAGAAAGACAAGAATGTAGCATATTTTCAAGACCTAGAGAAGAAGCATAATACACAGCCAAGTGTAGCAAAACTATTTTCGGCGGCTGCTAAGCAAGATGACGACGGACTTCGAGCTTCGTACAATATCTCTTTGTTAATTGCTCAAAAAGGCAAACCACATAACATCGGAGAAGAGTTAATATTGCCAGCAATAAATGAAGTAATAACTACTGTGCTTCATAAACCGGCCGCAGATATTATCCGAAAAATTCCTTTGAGTAATAATTCTGTGCAAAGACGAATTGATGAAATGGCTGAAAACATTGAAGAATCATTGTGCGATCACCTGAGGACAAGTCAATTCTCAATTCAGCTCGATGAGTCCACTTTACCAACTAATGAAGCATTGTTGTTGTCTTACGTGAGGTTTATTAAAGATGAGAAAATATGTGAAGAACTATTATTTGCTAGAAATTTAGAGACCGATACAAAAGGTGAAACCATATTCAATACATTGGAAAAGTTTTGCGATGAGAAAGAGATTCCTTTGAAAAATATTATTTCAGTTGCTACGGATGGCGCTCCGGCTATGACAGGGTGCCATAAAGGCTTCATAGCGTACTTAAAAAATAAAATTCCAGATGTCCTTGGTGTACATTGCGTTATTCATAGACAACATTTAGTTGCTAGAAACTTAAGTGAAAAACTATTTCAATCACTGCAATATGTCATCAAAGCAGTCAATAAAATCCGCAACAGCTCTTTGAATGATAGATTATTTCATCAGCTTTGTGTTACTAATGACGAGGATTTCAACCGTTTGTTGTATCATACTGAAGTTCGTTGGCTATCAAGAGGCAATTGTCTGACTCGATTTTACAACCTGTTTGACTCTGTTATAGAGTTCTTGGAAACTAAAGATACAGAATTGCACGACAAGCTCATAACATCAAAAAATGATATAGCTTACATGACAGACCTGTATAAATTATTCAACGACATGAATCTCCAAATGCAAGGCGATAAACTAAATTTAATTAAAACAAAAAACGTCGTTGCTGCTTTCGCAGCCAAACTGCTTCTACACAAAAAGAATCTGGGCAGACGTGAGTTTCACAATTTTCCAAATTTATCAGTATCATGCAGTAACGACGAATTGTTTGCCTACTGCCAACATTTGGAAAACCTCCACATTGATTTCACCGAACGATACCAGGACATTTTGAACTTGGAAATACCAGACTGGGTGTTGGATCCGTTTTCAAATGTCAACACAGCAATGTCACCTCAGCTGGAAGAAGAACTTATAGAATTGACAACAAACGAGGAAATAAAAATCAAGTTCAAAAATGGTTACCAAGAATTTTGGCTACAAAAACCGATCCCGCAATTGTACCCTGGATTGTGGTCAATCGTTCAACGATTCTTGATAGCATTCCCATCGTCATATTTGTGTGAACGTGGATTTAGTGCTGTGACAACATTGCTTACTAAAAAGCGAAATCGTTTGCTTGTTACCGAACGTGGCGACTTGCGACTGTTCTTGAGTAAATTGGAACCTGATATCAACAAACTTATTAAACAGCATCAGATTCATCCTTCACATTAGTTTTTATATAAGGATTGATTATTTTAGTTATATTTTTAATAAAAGATACTCTGTTTTAATACTATAAAGTTGCGTTTCAATAATCATTCTTATTGGCAGGTGGAGCCCGTAAGAGTTAACTTGAGACCTTAAGCGCCGTTGTATGTTACCTACTGCGCTCAGGTTTCAAGTTGCGGGTTATAGTAAAAGTTTCGTTTAGAATTCTCCGTTAATATACATATATAGGTCACAATAATTAATTAATTCAATTTGAAGTTATAGTGGTTTTTAAATAGGTGAAAAAATGGGGGCGCTAAAAAAATATTTATTCTCAAAGTGGGCAGTAGACAAAATAAGTTTGGGAACCACTGGTATAAACGATGGAAGAACAGTTTTTTGACTAGAGATGATCAGGTCCCGAAGGTCTATTTGACGGATAGAAAAAAAATCAAAATGGCGGAATTTATTTTTTCATAGGAAATGTATGGCGAATGGCAAATAAGGGGAATACAGCACGCGGGCCACATGTGACCCGCGCCGCCACGCGCCCTACTAGTTTAATCATAAATATTATTATAATTATTTGTAGGTCCAGTATGTTCGCATTTTCACCAACCCGACGCCGTCGTCAGCCAAGCAGGCTCCTAAGCCAGTGCCAGTGAGCGCCAAGACATTTGTACTCACTGACAGTAAAGGTAAACATTTGTAGATAGTTCAATCCACGAAGACGCGCCCCACTACTTCACAATTCCGTTTCATGCGATTTGTAAGGAGTTAGCAAGGACTGGGGTACCTATATTCAACGATTTCCAAGCTGATCCGTAAGCAGTAGGCATAAATACTAATGAGAGATTTAAGGACAAAGATTTTTTTCACTCATAAATAAAAATCTTTATTGATCACAGTCATTCAGTCAGTACTTGCTAAGAAGTTCTCGGATTCGTTGTCTAATTAGTCACATGTGAAGGTGATCTGAAGACGCGAGAGAGCGGACTTATTGTTTCATACAAGACCTGCATACAGACCATGCTGCTCAATAAAGTGAGCGTTTCATATTATATATCATGCGCATTGAAATAAGAGAACTCAGGAGGTTTAATAAGATTTGCTGTCAAATGTTTGGGTACTTACTGAGTTTACTTCCCTAGGTGACGCCATCATGCGCCACTTTACAGATTAAAAATAGTCACGCTTATATTGTAGACGGGGCCCATCCATATTGTTTCCTAGATCTGTGATCACGCGACTAATCGACTGTGATGTACTCATACAGATCCTAATCAAGATTTGAATCGCAAGATGGGTCCTAAGCCTACATTGCGCATTAAAAACATCCACAAACATATTAAGTGAGTCTCTCATAATTCTATAGTTTCACTTGTGACAGAGAGAGTGACAACATGTCGCATACAAGACAAAAACGTGGCGATCATCTAGCGATGTAAATCTTCGGATCCTAATTAGAGGAACAGTCGAGGCTCTTACACAGATGAGTTGTCGTAATTAATATTTTCACTCGCACATTTAAACCAACTTTTTAGTAGTGGGGCATTTCAACTTAGACAAGCTCTACGACTGTACACAAAACAAATCTTTTACATTACAGGTAATATCATTCAGATGTCAGCCGAGAAAATGACCGCCGGGCAACCACCCTCGCTCGTCGTAACCGGCAATACTAATACCAATAAACGTATGTACTTCTTTGTAGTCGATTTGGTGGCTGGGCTTAATGCAACCATATAGAACATTACTATACAGTCCCTAGGTTGAGTTAGAGAAGCGTATTCATCGTTATCGTAATCTAAATATTTTACAAATTTTGCTTGCTGATTGGTTCCTGTTTGGCTTTCGATTACGATAACGATAAATACGTTTTTCTTACGCAATCAGCAGCTGCAAAAATACTTAAAGCAGCGACGAGCGTACATCTATGCATCTATGAATTCGACATTCAGGGATGTAAATTTTCAAGTTTAGCGTGGACGACAGTTATAGCGTTGACACATGTATGGACTAACCACGTGACTAGAAAAACCACGTCATCGAATAGAGGAAAACACGCTGTTTTTGAAAATCGAGTACGACAATTTGAACGTTCCCTGGCGTTCTCGCAGACTTGTAGATAACTTTAGCGTACTGTACGCAATGACGAAATACGCTACGCTAAGAGGACGGGAACTATGTGACGTATGTTGAAACCAAAAATTTCTCAAATTTGGCGTCGCGCGTGATACATTTCGGTACTGCTGACAGCACATACCGCTGTTGGTCGCATACATTAGCGCCATTTTACAGATTTGACAACTTAAAAATCCGGCTTCAGGGCGGAGCCTAAAAATATATGCGTGACGTCAGTAAGGGATCATCCTTTATGTTACATCCATGACTGCGCGTGAAAAGCGACAGCGCAGCAGCCGCCAGAACAACGCTACGCATAGAGTGCATTTTGCTTTCATATTTTTCATATGGTTTTTCCACTGTCGTCAACGCTTACTGCCAAGTCACTTCGTCTGGGCCCGCAGACCCCTGGTCGCATTATTTCGCTGCAAAAAATCCCATGATACAGTATTTTACTGTTTTTATTGCTTTATTGTAAACTAGGTTGGAGATAATGACATCCATTGAAAATAAAATTCTTATCCGACAAGGAAATCAAAAGTTACAAGCAACAACGTTGTTTTGCCAGTGCATTAGGGATATTAAAAAATAGCTTACATTAATTTCATAACAATCGGTTAAGGGCGATGGGTACCATCCGGGCGCGAAAATTCAAATTTTATTTAGTTTTTCGCTCATAGTGAGCTAATTATACATCGAAGGCTAATGTCAATGAGTTTTGCGGGCACAACATTTATGCATCTACATGTTTTTAATAAAAACTTTGCTCAACAATACTCATTTACTTCATATTGATTCCCGATAGCTCGAAATCTGGGAAACTGCAATAAAATATCTTTCGAGAACCAATATGAGATGAGTGGGAACTTTCGAGCAAAGTTTCTATTAAAAACATGTAGATGTATAAAAAGTAGGCCCGCAAAATGCATTGCCATAAATCTACAATGTGTAGTCTAATATTTGCGAAAAACTAAATAAAATTTGAATTTCGCGGGCTGGTAGGGCCGCAACACCTTAAGTCGTTTCGGAGGAGTTTGGTAACGAATAAAAATTGGCACGAGAATTATATATATTAGAGAGAGATAATAAAAAGGTTCAAAGCAACAAACAAATCATTAATCTAAAAATGGAAACGAAATTCTAGCGACGTTATGTATTCCGTGACAGTCATGATTCGTTTGTAAAAAGAATGTTTTCAGTTAAATTAGGAATGGACAATGGAACATTTCAAATATTTAAAGTCAGTTAAGTGTCAGTGTAACTAAAAGTTGTTTTTGTGTTTGTATGCGATATAAATATTTGTTTGTATGGAATAGATATTAGATTTTATACAAGCCCTATTTTGTGTTTCAGCTCCACAGATGCAACATAAATTGGTGAGGATAGCTCCGGTCGCACAGACAACTACACAAGCCAGTATGGTAAGCAGGCCTCTTGTAACTATGAAAAGAAACATAACAGTAAATGAAACATATCCACACTCTTTTTCTTTATTTGTCTTTTTCCCCGAAACTCCCCCATTTTATTTATAATTATTTACAGAAAATCTCAGACCTATTACAACTTAGAACTAATAAACAATATGTATAATTTTAAAACCCTTACTCCCTAAATATTCAAGTAATAGCCAAATATCATTTTATTAGAGTAGATTTCTTTTGGTCAATCGTACCACCCTCGTATTTTGCATATAAATCAAAGAGCTTAATACATAGAGAAACAAACCTCATTCAAATACGTCTAAATACGTGTAACCACTTTTAAAATGTGACGACGTAGCTTTCAAAACATCTAAACATTGGAAGGTAAACAGGTAAACATATATCTGTCTCACTCACACAAGTCGCTAAAACAATTCCGTCGCTTAAAAAAACAAAGACCGCAATATAATCATACAATAGCGCGGGATGGGGATGCCCACCTATGCGAAATTTTACCCAATTTTTGAAGCAAAATAATGCGGCAATTAAAATTACTTTGAAATAATTTAAATAATTAAAATATTTGAAGAATTGCTTAATGGATGTTTTAAACGTCTATAATTAATGAAATAACTAAGACATTATATTTTTTTATATTTTTTATTAAAAATGTATATCTATTTACATCTATATACAAAGGACATCACTCCTTTTTAGGGTTCCATACCAAAATGGTAAAAATGGGACCCCTTATGGTGAGACTTTCTCCGCCCGTCCGTCCGTCCGTCTGTCACACTCGATTATTTCACTAACTACTAAAGCTATCGACCTGAAATTTGGAATAGTTATAGGAAATTGCGACGCGCCGTCAGCGCAATCTAAAAAAAATTAAAATCTTTTTTATTTTTATTTAAAAAGGGGGGAAACCGGGTCGTCGAAATTTCAAAATGAGATAATAATATTGAGTGGGGTATCACATGAAAGGGCGTCACTTGTGTATTCTAAACCCAATTTTTATTTATTTTTATGCCTGATAGTTTTTGATTTATTGGGCAAACTGTCGAAAAAAATACCGTTCCCCCCCCCCCTTATCTCCGAAGTTTACCAATCGAAAAATCTGAAATAATTACGATCAATAGGAGTTAACGTATATTTTACAGGACAAATAAAATCAACTCGCTTACTAATATATTTTTTGTGATATTAACAATAAACCTCTAAAAACAAAGCTATTTTTGCGGTTCGCCAACAAAAGTACCTACTTGTATAAATTATACTCGTAAATTCAAGGGACAATAGTGATTCTTTTAACGTTTTACGTCTTTGATAGTATGGAACCCTCGGTGCGCGAGTCCGACTCGCACTTGACCGGTTATTATTATAAAGAGTAGTGTAGTAATGCAGTTAATCTGCTATATTTCACTTTCATAACTTAAAAACGTCGCGGTCGTCTGAACTACATAGAAGTATTTGGTCTGAAATGGGAAAGGTAAGTACTCATCGGCAATGCTCCACGAACGGGTTATAGAAGAGACTCTTAGAAGAGCTAGTTGAATTCCAGACCCACTGTTTATTTGCATTGTCGATTTGATACAAATCATTTAACGCATAAAACCATTACTTACAGTTAGCAATGGAATTGCTTCATTTGACAAATAAACAAGACCATTTTCGGTTTTTGGGCCTAGTTTGTCTTGATCACTGAAGTGCTTAGAACAAATGATGCTATGTTTAGAAGGTAGCCAGTCAGTTTCTTTTCTTAGTAATCGGATTAATTTCACCCACTTTTTACGGCGTTCTGCATCTTTAGGCACTCTGCAACGTTGTGATTATTATTATTAAAATCTTAAAACAAAATCTCTTACTCCATACTCAATTAAAAATTCTCCCATAAATGTGGGAAACTAAAACTAAGTTTTACATGGTAACACTAAACCAATTTTTTTTTCTATTAATTTTATTTTCACTATATTTCTTAAATTTCGTTTTTTTATTGATACAGCTGAGAAATAATAAACTTGCTTGTGGAACGTTATTCCAGTTGATTTGTTGTGGGTTTGTGTTCTTGAATTGCACTCTTTTACTATACATTTACCCATTTTGAAATTATTTTTTCTCGCGCGTCACTCGTTTCAGCTCGTTTAGCGTCACATCGAACAGTGAACTGACGTTAGCTACAAGTATGTCTGTGGACCATCCTATATTGGCAACGCTTCGGCGCGATAATTACAGATCTTGTGTATATAAATCAATGATATAAACTAAATAATCTTCCTTTTTGCTTCTTGTTCTCTTTTCTTTTCCTTTTTATTCAAACAGCTGTCACACGATGCCACTCATCGTTCTTATCGAAGGAGGTCCATAAGCGCGACAACACTATGAACAATGATTCTTTACCATCACAATTCAGAACAGACAGATTGCCTGTCTGCAAAGATTTAAATCTGGATACGCCCTAAGCCTACATTGCACACATCGAAATCGTCCACAAACATGCTGAGTGAGTGCTCTCAGCGTGCTGTAGTGTGCGGTTGTGTGACGGAGAACGCAAGTGCAATTTTCATTTAAGAGTACATGAGACCTCGCTATATCACCATATCTTATGTCGCTGTGTGTTTAAGATGACCACAAGTTGCACACAGGACAAAAACGTGGACATTTTTAGAGGTTTATAGGGCTCATCTAGTGATTTAAATCTTTGCCTGTCTGTCGGTATTCTTTAGAATATATTTGGAAGAGTATGCTGAGGAACAATTTAATTTGGTTTCGTTGTCACCTTTTTACCATTGGATTTAAATTCAAACTTTAATTTTTATAGATTACGGCAATTTTTTTTTAATTAACATCCGGATTTTAACACATTTATAGGCTAATAAAGTTGTACTTCTCAAAAAAAATCTGTGATAGGAAATGTGCTTAAGGCTGTTCGCGCGTTAGAATTGTGGTTTAGTCAAAATTTACGATTTCCGACGGCACATAAAACAGTAATGTGTTCAATTACTGACTTGATGATTGACATCACATTATTTGGAATTTCATAATCTAGTTTTTGTCTAGAAAGTATTTGAAAATATGTGTATAATTTTCTCATTAGAACAGTTCTGGTACAGGCTGTTTGCTAAAATAGCGGTCGACGCTCTACGCAGACTCAAGATATTAGCCAAGTTTCATATCCGAAACTTATAAAATAGTCATATTTAGAAAATTCATAACATTTATGAGAAAGTGTCTAGAAAAAAAAATACGATTTACTTAAATTTTCATTCAAAAACAGTATAACCAAAAGTCACATTTTTAGTATTTTTTCGAGATATTAAACGGGTTATTTCAGGATGTAATCCGAGATTTTTTGTTACTTCTTAGGTCTAATCATTTAATTTAATTAATATTCAAAGTCACTGTACATTTACTTTTTTAATAAGTGCTGTATTTATTTTACTATAATATATTTAATAATACTATTTAAATCGGCGCAAAATTGCGTCAGCGCTACAGAATACGTTAATAGTATGGGCCGAAACGCGATGCGCGCGAATTTGCGGTAACCCTCTTAAAGAAAGTTACTTTTTGTATGCAAAATTAAATCCCGGTAGTAAAATGAAATTCCTAATGCCAATGGTTTTTAAAAATCACTATTTTATTATCCTACCTATATAATATTTTGTAGTTCGGAAAGAAAAGTGATTGTTATTAAAACCATAAGTACTTCTAAAGTAATAACGTTTTCTTAAGTAGTATGGAACTCTCGGTGCGCGAGTCCGACTCGCACATGGCCGGTTTTTTTTAATTTGTAATCGTTTGCATTTGCAGCAACCTGCACGGTCGTCCCAAAGTCTCCTAGCCCCGCTGTCGTCCGCGCCACTACAGACTGTGACCGAGTGTCTTACGCTACCGGAACTCTCTGACATCAAACCGCTGCTAGAAGAGCAACTAGAACAAAGCGAGGCCGAAGAACAGGCGGAGGCGAAAGCGGAAGTGGAAGCGGAGGTGGCAGAGGAAGCGGAATGGGAAGCGGAGGAGAAGCCGGAGCTCGACTCTAAAGCGTCTCTGCGGCAACTCATAGAAAACGCGGTGTCCGAGGACGAGCACATGAATGAAGTGGAAATAGAGTACCACCAACAAAATGTAAGTGGCTACTAATGACGAAATACGCTACGCTAAGAGGACGGGAAAGATGTGACGTATGTTGCAGCCATAAAATTTCTCAAGTATGGCGTTGCGCGTCATACATTTTAGTACCGCTGTCGGTCGCTAACATTAGCGCCATTTAACAGTTTTGACGAATTTAAAATCCGGCTTCATTGCGGTGCCTAAAGATACATGCATGACGTCACTTAGTGCTGATCTTTTGTATGTTTAATCAATGGTGGCTACTGAAAATTATACGTCACGTCGTTCTTGTTTAGAAGCTTAGCGTGACTGTTAACATAGCTTTCAGAAGTCAACTTCTGCAATTTTGTTGCTAATCTAACCTAGCGAAGGTTGACAACTATCATAGCTTGGATACCGCTGCTTTTGCTCTTTCCAAACCATTGGCGTAAGTTTCCAAAACATATTCTTCTGCGGCCAGGCCGCCTCCTACCTGCTACCATGTCTTGCATTATCAATTGAAGGAGCTCTTTTTTTTTTTTTTTTGTATTATAGATAGGCTTGCGCTTGACTACAATCATATCTGATAGACAGAAATGATGAGGTCTAGGATGGAGCGCGCTTGCCTAGAAAATGCCTATTCACTCTTCTCTTGAAGGCACCCAGGTTGTACTTGGCTGGGAACACAGAAGCTGGAAGGGTGTTCCACACCTTAGCGGTACGTATCAGAAACGTGGAAGAAAATCGTTTCGTTCGAGCTTGCTGGACATCAACCACATAAGGATGCCACTTCTCCCGGCGTCTTGCGGTTCTATGGTAGAAAGGTGAAGGAGGTACTAGATTGCGGAGTTCTTGAGCACACTCCAAAGTATATCCTGTAAAAAACCGCTAAACAGGCAACCTTGCGTCGGTGTTCTAAACTGAGCAATTTTGCCCGTGTTAGCGATTCCTTGCCGATTATTCTGCGTGCGCGGCTTGCCGATTATTCTCATTTATTTATACATTACATAAGTATAATGCATGATGGTTTGATATTGGTTGACGACAAAACGGCGTAGCGGTAGTGGTCCTGCCCTCTGCGTCGGCGGTCTTGGGTTCGATTCCCGCAGATGAAAAATGATTTTTTAATGAGCATCTGTGATCTAATTAGTAAGTTGGCCTCCCTGGACAGAGTCCTCAAGAAGACAACAGCATGGAGGGCGCGGAGCAGCACGAGTCCGGCAGCCAGCAGGACCCGGACGAGCAGCACCTCATCGTGCTGCCCAACAAGTACGAGCCACAAGTCACTCTAGAGGAGCGGAACACAATGGTTCATATTTTGTTTATTTCGATCTATGACGATAGCCTATTACGATTTATCAAAAAAATCCAAAAGTATCCTGGCCTTGATAACGCTTCATCTTTGATAGGTCCCCACAACGCTCGAGTAACTACCGAAATTACCCTCTTGGGCTCCCCTTTTATATAAAATAATTCTGATTAATAGGAATTAATGTATATTTTACAAGTAAAAAGTAAAATCAACTCTGTATGTATGACACTTTTTTTGGTATTAACAATTAACCTCAGAAAAAAGTTTGCCGTTCTGTAAAAAGGATATTTATATGGTTTTACTTTTTCTATGTAGTACCCGACTCGCACCCGACCATTTTTTTTTAATTATTCTGTTGTAACTTACACCAGATAATCCATGAGTGAACAGACACATCACTAACATTACACAAGTATACTATGAATATGATTGATTAATGGATATTTTTATTCAATCATTTTTTTTTTCCTGAACAGGATGATGGCTCCATGGAGAATATGGGAAATATGGACGAAGAAGATATGAACAATACATTTTCAGCTATGGATTCAGGTATTTATTCAATGATTTTAATTTTCTGTGTAGCAGTTTTTTTACGTAAATCTTTTTTTGGTATCTCTTACCAAGAAATGAGACAATTTAGAGTTACATTGAATACTTATAGTACCTATTCTTATTTTCCCCTTCACGTCTCCCACTAGCTAGGATCACTGGGAGAAATTTCTTATAAAGATAAGTGTATTCTTACTAATTTACAAACAACTTACAAATTTTTTGATTTTGATTTTTTAATTTGGTGGGCAGGGGTGTTTAGTTAACTTTAATACTATTGAGAATTGGTCTTGATAGTACGGAACCCTCAGTGCGCGAGCCCGACTGGCACTTGACGAATTTTTTGTTGTTTCTAGACGTAGTGTCGTCAGACCTGGGGCTGCGTCCGCGCAAGGCGTGCAACTGCACTAAGTCGCAGTGCCTCAAGCTGTACTGCGACTGCTTCGCCAACGGGGAGTTCTGCAACCGCTGCAACTGCATCAACTGCAACAACAACCTGGAGAACGAGGAGATGAGGCAAAGGGCCATCCGCAGCTGCTTAGACAGGAACCCCAATGCCTTCAGGTCACTTTGCCTTTGAATTTTTCTAATATATAAAGTTCTCGTGTCGAGTGTTTGTAACCAAACTTCTGCCAATTGTTCGCTCGACAAATTGTTTTGAAAGGATAGTGGGTTTGTAGTCAAGGGGCCGTCGAATTTATTACACATTTCTTTTTGCAGGCCCAAAATTGGCAAAACAAAAAGTGGAGGCCCAGAAATAATTCGGCGACACAACAAGGGCTGCAACTGTAAGCGAAGCGGCTGCCTTAAAAACTACTGCGAATGTTACGAGGTAAACAAACAACTTATGTAAGCGATTTCAATATATTATATATATTGTATATTTATCAGTTATCTAGTACCCATAACACAAGCTATCGCTTACTTTGGGGCTAGATTGCAATGTGTGTAATTCTGCTGGGCTTTGTTAGTTTTGAAAATATTTCTTCCCCCACCACTAAAATAATACAACCTTATTTTTTAGCGTCCAATATGTACTATCCAATGAGTTCCCACGACGCTCGAGAGACAAAATCCACCTCTTCGGCTCCCCTATTATAATGATGCCTCAAAACGATGAGCGCAGTACATTTACGTCGTGTGATATTGCAATGCAATGTCGTGATACACTCGCTCATGGTGATATTGCAATGCAATGTCGTGATACGCTCGCTCATGGTGATATTGCAATGCAATGTCGTGATACGCTCGCTCATGGTGATATTGCAATGCAATGTCGTGATACGCTCGCTCATGTCGGATGCAGTGCGTCCAACATGAGCGAGCTTATCACTTAACACCAGGTGCACATCACGCTCGTCTGTCTCTTCATTTTTGTTCGTATAAAAAAAGAAAAAGTAAACAATAAACGAATGTAAAGCCTAGGTCTGGTGACCATTCTCGGCGTTTTTCATGCGATTGTTTATATGCCCGACGCCGCATGCCGCGTAGCGCAGCGTTGTGCGTTATGGTTGCGAAAACAACCATTTCTTATAGCAGTATCATTGTAATATTGTTTTGACATTTTCATACATCAGTATGAAAATTTTAAAACAATATTACAGTAATACTGCTATAAGAGATGGTGGTACGTCCCCAAGGATTAATGCGGTAACATTCGGTACCATTCTGAAAATCAGCGCTGTGTGCTCTCATGCTTGCATGGGGCGCGCAGCACTATGCTGAGTTGGGGCCCATTTCTGGGTTGTGCCACACATGACAAGCGGTGTCTGGTGCTTCCGTCACTTGAGCAACAGTCTAGTATTTGTTGCCCAGGTGGTGGAAGCTTCAGACAACGTTTTAGTACATGAGTGTGTACTTTGTTTTATGTGTGGCATAATGTGTGGAAATAAACATATTTTTCTTTCTTTTTTTTTTTTTTTCTTTCATTCTCAGGCGAAGATCGCGTGCACGGCGATCTGCAAGTGCGTGGGGTGCCGCAACGTGGAGGAGACGCTGGAGCGGCGCCACCGCAGAATCGCCGCGCGCCCGCCCGCGCCGCCGCCGCCGCAGGCCTCCTTCCCGCCCAAGTAAGACTGCTCCTTATCAGTTGCTGCCATAAAACTGTTTATTTTTCTGAATTGCAAGGTAATACTACTCTATCTATATCACAACGTAATACTAATAATAAACTACGATGTCGTAGCCTGATTGGGCTGATTATAACTAACAAAACGTAGGCAAAAATCCTATATTTGCATGCTTTTTAACCGACTTTTGCACATTATAGTTTCATGTCAACATACCATGCTAGTTGCTGACTTGTGCAAAAATAATACAAAAATAGTACACATAATATATACAAAATATAATTGTACTAAATTAAGTGCGAACTTGATAGTTACCAACTCGAGTCATAAATATAGCTTACATATATTTTTTTAATTCCGTCCGTGTTTCTGTACACAGGCAACCCTGCAGCTTCATGACAACAGAAGTGATCGAAGCCGTGTGCCAGTGCCTCATCGCCGCCGGGATCGAGAACAAGGAGAAGCCGGACGACAGAGAGATAGACCCCATGCGTGACGTCATCGAGGAGTTCGCGCGCTGCCTGCAGGACATCATCAGCGCCGCGCACCACAGCACGCCGCTCGGCCTGATGGAGGAGGTGAGTGTACAGAGAGATAGACCCCATGCGTGACGTCATCGAGGAGTTCGCGCGCTGCCTGCAGGACATCATCAGCGCCGCGCACCACAGCACGCCGCTCGGCCTGATGGAGGAGGTGAGTGTACAGAGATATAGACCCCACGCGTGACGTCATCGAGGAGTTCGCGCGCTGCCTGCAGGACATCATCAGCGCCGCGCACCACAGCACGCCGCTCGGCCTGATGGAGGAGGTGAGTGTACAGAGAGATAGACCCCACGCGTGACGTTATCGAGGAGTTCGCGCGCTGCCTGCAGGACATCATTAGCGCCGCGCACCACAGCACGCCGCTCGGCCTGATGGAGGAGGTGAGTGTACAGAGAGATAGACCCCACGCGTGACGTCATCGAGGAGTTCGCGCGCTGCCTGCAGGACATCATCAGCGCCGCGCACCACAGCACGCCGCTCGGCCTGATGGAGGAGGTGAGTGTACAGAGAGATAGACTCCCATGCGTGACGTCATCGAGGAGTTCGCGCGCTGCCTGCAGGACATCATCAGCGCCGCGCACCACAGCACGCCGCTCGGCCTGATGGAGGAGGTGAGTGTACAGAGAGATAGACCCCCATGCGTGACGTCATCGAGGAGTTCGCGCGCTGCCTGCAGGACATCATCAGCGCCGCGCACCACAGCACGCCGCTCGGCCTGATGGAGGAGGTGAGTGTACAGAGATATAGACCCCACGCGTGACGTCATCGAGGAGTTCGCGCGCTGCCTGCAGGACATCATCAGCGCCGCGCACCACAGCACGCCGCTCGGCCTGATGGAGGAGGTGAGTGTACAGAGAGATAGACCCCACGCGTGACGTCATCGAGGAGTTCGCGCGCTGCCTGCAGGACATCATTAGCGCCGCGCACCACAGCACGCCGCTCGGCCTGATGGAGGAGGTGAGTGTACAGAGAGATAGACCGTGACGTCATCGAGGAGTTCGCGCGCTGCCTGCAGGACATCATCAGCCTCCTCGAGGAGGTGAGTGTACCGCTCAGTTCGAGTGGGAGGTCGCGGGTTTGATTCCCGCCGCGGGCCTGTTTACAATTTTTTAATTCCTAAATTGGCTTTGGTCTAGTAGGAAGCTTCGGCCGTGGCTAGTTACCACCATACATACCAGCAAAAACACACCACAAAGCGATTTAGCGTCCCAGTGCGATGTGTAGAAACCGTGGGTCAGTTTTCTTATCTCTTCCAAGTGAGTGCGATAACATCTTCGGCTGCATCATCACTTACCATCAGGTGAGATCGCAGTCAAGTACTGACTTGTAAAGTGTAGAAAAGACATACGGAAGTTCGGATCAAAACTCGCCACTGAACTTTAGAGCAGTTATCCTCAACCGATTAAATGAAATTTAGGTTTAATATGTGTATTAAAGGTTAAAGCTTTATTTTAAACACTAGCTGTTGCCCGCGGCTCCGCCCGCGTGAATTACGATTTTTTTACATATACCGTGAAAATCCTTGGTTTTTCGCGGGATTCTGGTGTGCTGTTATACAGAAACCTGTTCTTACTTCGCACGGGTTATCTTGTGGTGATTTTGAAAACTCCTTTTTCTTAATAAAAATATAAAGTTTTATTAATACGTAGTTGAAAGATCAAAAGGACGATTTTAACTGTCGATATTTCGACCCAGTGGCACAGGTCGTGGTCACTACGTGACCACGACTTGTACCAATGTATCGAAATATCGACAGTTAAAATCGTCCTATTTCAATGTGATTTTTATTCTGAAACCACGAAATATGTCAAAAATCATAAAATCATGTGAAAATTTGTACTGGTGGTAGAGCTCTTCTTTCAGGGTTCGGCCGGGTAGGTACCACTGAGATAAAATACTCTACTAACAATATTTCCCAGTCCAACATAAGAGTCATTTAAAAATCTTTACTTTATCTCAATACAATCCAAAATATCCGAAAGGGCAATGGATATATATTTCTTTACGTATAAAAAGACCTATGACAGTCAGTTGGTTAGGATCGATAAGACCTAAGAGTTAGAAATATTTGTGAACCATTATTGCCCTTTCCATATTGCGGATGATAAAAAAAGACTTGGCACTCTGGGAATATCCACAAAAGTGAAAACTTTAATCTGTTCATGACTCAACAGTGCCATCTTAATATAAAGTCAAGGAACAGTACATTACATGACAATTAATTATTATTAACAAAAATTCGGTAGTACCTATCTCCAAGTTTTACATTCAAGTTCCACATAATTTGTAGAGATGGCGCGATACGGTATAACCTGGTGATAAATTCATGATTTTTGTTCACCATAAAAGTGAAAAATCTTAAACCATACAAAATCTTCTGCTAAGCATATTTATTTACGGCTGTAAGGGTACTCCAGTTTGACTTGAGCCCTTACGTCCTAGCCCTAGGTGCTTGTCCATTGCGAGTTTCAAGTCACCTACTTGAACTCATCGATAAAGGTTCTGATGTCTATAATTTCTGAACTACAAAAGTGATGATGATAAAATTTATACGGCATAATCTTTAAAGAACCTCCTTTCTAACAAAAAAAGAATGAATGAAATCGGACAACGGGTTAATGAATTATAACTAAATACACATTTTGACTTTGATGCCGTCTTCCAGGGAAACCATGATGAATTCCGGGATAAAAAGTATCCTATGTCCTACCTCGGAGTATGAACTATAATCATGTCAAGTTATTAAATCCATCCAGCGGATTAGCCGTGATGCGCGGTCGTGAAACAGACAGACAGACAGACAGACAGACAGACAGACAGACAGACAGACAAAAATGAAACAAATTACAGTTTTGGCTTCAGTATCGACTAAATAGTGTCCTCCAACAAAAATTTTCAAAATATCTTCAATGTACAGAATTCGACCCTTTACAGTTTTATTATAAGTATAGATAACTAGCAAACCCGGCGAACTCCGTTTCGCCACCAGATGGCTTCCTGTTATGTAACATTTTTTTATTTAATTTTTCTCTTTGTTATAAACCTCACGGAGCCCGAGACCTTTCCAACGAATGCAAAACCGTGGAAATCGGTTCGTGCGTTCTGGAGTTATAGCGTCAGGAAGGAAAATCCGACTTATTTTTATATAGTAGATGTACATATTTTGTTTATGGAGACTCACTTGTGAATATAAATTAAATTCTAAGCAAATATTACCTTGTTTTAGGAGACTGCGTGATATTCAAAGAAGAAAAAGTGGTCGCTGCATGGTATATAGTAAATTATAAACAGCAATAATATTAAATATATTCCAAACAGTGATAGTTAAAAATGAAATTGTCTAAAAAGTGCAATCGCTATATATTTTATAATAAATGTTCCTATTAGATTTGTGCTTTAGAGTGACCATACAAAAAGGCTGTTCTACTTACTCTGTACAAAAGTACACATGCTCATAAAAAGCAAGCTATTAAAGCATGCTCAAAATGATTTGCTTACAAATAAGCACGCTTATTACTATAGTTTGGCAACTTCGTGCGGGACCCTCCCGCGGGGTGACAGACGGTGGGGGAGGCAAGGAACTTAGATGCCAGCGGTTAGCGGACGGTGTAGCGGGGAAGGGGACACTTCTCTGCATGTATGCGTTACCGCGTCCCCTGGCCGTCTGCCACCCTGCGGGAGAGTTCCGCACGAAGTTGCCAAGCTATAGCAGACACTTCGTACACATGCTATACGAGTAGTTCATCGAAACTAGTATGATTTCGTGCTACTACTTTGTGTATCTGTACCTTAAATCTGGGTACCAGGCTACGCCACGGGTCGGTTCCAATAACAATGTCTCTGAAAAGGTCATAGCTCATAAAACTAGTTGTAAAAGAATCGCATTAGGTTAGTAACTAATGTATCAACCAGAATAAACGGATTTCCAACGGAGCACACGTCCCAATGCTAGCACGTAGCAACTAGCAACGTCTTAAATACATCCAGTTAACTGCTTGATTTTCAATTAATTTATTTGATATATAAAGTTCTCGTGTCAGAGTGTTTGTAACCAAAGTCTTCCGAAACGGCTTGACCGATTTTCATGAAATGTTTATATACATTCGGTAGGTTGTATGGGAATAACGAACGAGATCGTCTCTAGTAGGCAGGCAGCAGGCAGCCTTCTACATCGCTGTCAATAAATTGAGTTTTAGAGATTTCATTAGAACAGCATTGTATGAACCCGCACTCTTCATACAGTTCTATAAAGCTTTCAATATTATTTATTTTATTCTTTGTATAAAGAAAAGACTGTTTACATTGATACAATCAATATTAATCAATATTATTGTTAATTATAACTTAACTATGATAATATAATATTCGGATTTTTAAAAGTGTAAATAGTAGTGTAATTAATATACGGGATATGTAAATAAGATGTGTAATATACATACTCGATGAATGTTATACTAGTCACAAGTATGCATTACGAGTATATTCAATGTGAATAATGTAAATAATAACAATTTAATAGTTTTACTCAATAAACGAGAAATTTTTACTTCTGAAAATCTTGTTTTATTTTTTTCATTGAAAACTTCTTTAGGTGCGTCGGGTATTTTTGAGATGGGAAAAAATCAGTGACATCTCACTCCATGTAACCGTTAGTAGTACCTCTAGTCATTGATTATAATATCGTTGACCTCTAGTAGTCTTTTTATAACTTTAATATATTTACGTATTGTCAGTTTCCACTTCTGTCGAAACACTCACGGAGAGTGAGTTCTCAATTCGTCGGAACTTTTTTTGCCTTTATTTAGATTAAGTTTATTTTGAGTTTCCCTAAATATTTTTTTCATTATAGAAAGTAAAACCATTTAATTTTCAGTTTTCAATTCTGTCGACACTCACGGAGAGCGACTTCTCAATTCGTTGGAAGTTTATTTTGAGTTTCCCTAATTATTAATAAAGATTTTTATTTTACTTTCAATGGAATGAAAGTAAAACTACAATATTACTTCTTTACTCTATGAAGTAAAACTATTTAATTTTCTTATGCGAATGTATCTTTCAGTTCAAACGAAGGAACCCGCATGGCGGCAAACTTTTGTTACATTCAAAATAGCTCAGCACACTCCCGGTTCTATAAATAAGGCGGTTCAGTTTCACACGTGCGCGGACTCGATGCAGGTCTCTATCGAAAACAAAGCCACTCGATTACATTTTTTACATCATGAGTAAATATGAGGTGAAAACTTCTAGTAAACTAGGCAGGTTTGTATAATCTTCGTGTTTTGCTTGCTAAATGGTTGGAAAACAACGTAGAATTGATGAATCATGGTGATTGGCTTGAAACTGGAAACGGTATAAACAGGCTACTCATAAATCCCTACCATCAAAGCTCTAGGAATAGGTAAATGTTACCTATAGCTGTAGCGATAGAAAATTTCAGTTTTTTCACAAATGTCATGGGAACCATAGATTTTTTCGGGATAACAAGTATCCTAATCATCTCTATTCTCAGCTAGATCGATTCAGAAGTTGCGTCGTGGATGAGTAACATACAAAATTTCACATTCATATTAAGTAATAGGATTTTAATGTTCTCACACATTCTGGCTGGTAGGATTATGAGAATAATGATTATAGTTTACAAGACAAAATGACATACCTACGTATGTGAATTTCTCAAAAAAGGAAAGGTAACAAACCATGGGAAGTTGCTAATAGTTTAAAGGCTCGGTTGCTTGACTTGACTTTAACAGAAACATTACAGTTAAATATGTCTTATGTCTTTCAAATAAGGGTCAGACGGCAGACCGCCATATTTCGGTTAAAGTGGTTAAAGTCAAGTCAAGCAACCGGGCCTAAGCCGTATAATGTTTCCAATATTTAACCACAGGTACTTGGTAGCCGCAAAGGATTTAAGGGCCGGGGAGAGGATTCTTTCAGATGAGCCCTTCGTGCTGGGCCCCAACAGCGACACTTCGCTGGTCTGCTTCAATTGCTACCTGCCGCTCATCAGCAAGTTCCTGGTGTGCAAGAACTGCGGGGTCGCGCCGATATGCCCGGGTGATGGATGTCCTGAACAAATTGCCAGTAAGTTACTACTTGAAATACATCTTATATCAGTGAAGATCAATAATTGTTCAATGTATTAACATACATGACATGACGTAGTATTAACATTTCTAAAATGGGTGGCTAACTATTTGGATTATTCTTGTTTTTGACCTATGCGAGAAAATGTTGGAATTTCTATGTTCTTTCGCATCACCAGAGGGCGACAGGCGGGATTTAGCTACTTACTTAGTTACAAGAACGGCAGATCCCATTTCGGTTGAGCTAGGGCTTTATCCTACTACTATTTCGAAATCATTTATTAGGTACAAGATAAAATTCGCACTTCAAGTTAAAGTTTTCACTTCAAAAACCTCTCGTGGTTACAGAGTGGCACAACCAACAAGAGTGCGACTTCTTCAGAGACCTCAAACTAAACAAAGGGTTGAACCCGATGTCGATGGTCCAGCACGCGGGGTCGCTGCTGGTGCTGCGCGCGCTGCTCAAGCAGCACACCCACGCGCGCGAGTGGAAGCTGTTCATGGAGCTGGAGTCACACTTGGAGAGGCGGCGGGAGAGCAACGTCTGGGAATATTATGACAACACCGTCAAGGTAAGAAGGTTATGCTTTTAAAAGTGGAACATTTTTGTCATCGACTCCAGAGTCGTACAGGTATAGTGTCCATGGCATGTAATAACACATGTAATTAAAAAGTATTTTATGTAATGAGTAAAGTAAACCTCTTCGCGGGCTGAGCAGTATAAATTTTATTGAAAATCTGCTTTCAATAATAATCTAGGTACTATTATTATACTAATATTATAAACGCGAAAGTTTATTTACACCTGTTTGCAAATCTGCTTTCAATAATAATAATAATCTACTAATATTATAAACTCGAAAGTTTGTTTGCAAGTGTTTGCAAATCTGCTGGATAAACACACAGGTTACTGTTTATTCCGGAAATATCCATGGCTCCCGCGGGTTTTTTGAAAAATTAACGCGTCAGATTCAGGCGTCCGGCATATCCGGTCTACAAATTGGTCATGTGACTTATCGATGACCACTGTCATTCTCATTATTTTATTAGTAGGTTCCGAATAGAATAGAGAAGTCATTCTTGACTGTTGCATAGAATTAACTACAAGATTTTGATATAATCATGTAAAGATGATACTGCCACTCTCGCAAATTGATTGCCATAAGCCTATCATGTCTAATTAGCGTACAAATTGCAAAAAACCCCGAAAATTTTGAATTTCGCGGGCAGACCCGTTGATTTCACGTTAATGGTTGGTTGTGCAGTTTATTCAATCACTCGGGCTGCTCGAGAACGGGCAGAGCCAGGAGCTGGTGCAGCAGATCTGCGCGGCCATCGACGTCAACAGCTTCGAGGTGCGCGGCCCGCCCGTACCCGCCATCGGGTGCGCCGAGGTGTTGCGTGGAGTGTACTTACAGGTACAGATAATTAACTTTGTTTTTTGAGGTTTATTATTTATTAGCGGACCCGACAGATTTCGTCTTGTCAAAACGATTTTTATTGTGGCAGTTTTTTGCTCCTACCTATTTTATAGTCGGGCAAAAAATTCTCCTGAACAGAACCGTCACACTGCTGATAGGGCGGTTTTGCATAAAGAGTTCAAATTGACTCTACATTTTAGTTTGAAAACGTTTGTGTGACTATTATCCCATAGACTATTTTTTATTTTTTGTCTTTCCCAGGCAGCTCTATTGGCGCACGACTGCGTCGCCAACACGCACATGTCCATCAACGACAACAACACGCTGGTGTGTCACGCCAGCACCGACATAAAGAAGGGAGAGCCCATTTATTACAACTACACTGATCCCTTGAAAGTGAGTTTATTAAATAAACATTAAAAGGCGAAAGTCCGTGCATGCGTGTGTACGTGCGTGCGTGTGTACGTGCGTGCGTGCAAGCGTGTGGTGCGTGAATTCGTATTTGTGTATTCCGCGTGATTGATGATAAACTTAATTTAACACCGGCGCAGAGATGCTTTGCTTTAATTTATTGATGATATTGTGGTTTGAGTCTTGCTCCAGGCTATATTTTCTTCTTTGGCATTTTTAATTAAATCTAAAATAATATTTATCTACTTAAGTATCACAATATTGAAGGGGAAGGGGGAGGACGGAAGGGGCGAGTTTAAGTTAGTCTGCGTCAAGATTCGTAAGGTGCTTTTAACCGACTTCAAAAAAGAAGAAGGTTCTGTATTCGACCCGTATGTATGTATGTATGTATGTATGTTTGTCCGCGATTATTTCACGTTTGGCTGAACCGATTTTGATGCGGTTTTCAGAAAAGTATTTGTTACATTCTGGAGAAGGTTTTAGTATATTAACCGACTTAAAAAAATAAGAGGTTCTTAGTTTGATCGACATAATATTTGTATTTAAGTTTGTTCGCGATTATCTCGAGTTCGGCAAAACGGATTTAGATGATTCTTTTTTTGTTAGATAGACCATACATCACAGGTAGACTCGTTTTAATTTCGTCGAGATTTAATGAATATCTTCGGAGATGGAGAGCGGAACTCCTCAACGGAAAATAGTAAATCGCTTGCGATCGGTATAATAGTGTACAGTGTAGATTTTATCGGACTTCAAAAGAGAAGGAGATTCTCAAGTTGACTGAAATATATGTTTTAATTGACCGACGTCAAAAAAAGAGGTTCTCTGTTTAATCCCTATATCGGTATTTAGGATTTTCCGTGATTATCTCGTGTTTAGCTGAACCGATTTATTATAGTTACTGGTGCATTTGCTAGCAGATACTGATTTGATGACTAAAGTCATCAAGTCAGGGTCTGATGATGAGATCTTGGTGAAATTGAGGGATCTCTTCAGATTTTATGAACACAGCTCAAGCGATTTGGGTATTTTTACAACGCCTTGTGCATTTTATTGTTTTCCACTAAAAAGTAAAAAATAATAAAATGGAAAATTCTTTTCAAATAAAACCGACTTCAAATGCCACTACAAAGAGTGAAATAATTTTTCAATGTAGGTACACCAATTCAAAGTCGGGCGATTAATATGAAGGACTATGATTGTACGAATTGCCCGACTTCGAATTGGTGTACCTACATTGAAAAATTATTTCACTCTTTGTAGTGGCATTTGAAGTCGGTTTTTTTGAAAAGAATTTTTTAAACATTTCATTTCACGAAATGAAGCCGACGCGTGTCGTGAATCGCTAGGCAGTTTTATAATAGCTATATCGATTTTACTCACGTGAAATTGTCTTTATTTCCAGGGCACGTTGGTACGACAGCAGCACTTGTTGGTCGGCAAATACTTCAAATGCACGTGCTCCCGGTGCTCCGATGTCACGGAAATGGACACCTTCATGAGCTCAGCTCTTTGCCCAGGATGTAAAACTGGTTACATGTGCAGGGTCGGTGAGGTGTGGGTCTGTCACAGCTGCAAGAAGGAATCCGACCAGTCTGTTATAGGGCATAAGGTTCAGTGTTGTTCGGATAAACTGGAAGTTATAAGTAAGTACTCATCTGAAAGACTTGACAGTATGTATATAGTGATGCCTGCCTATATTTGAAGATAGTTAATTAGTAGTAGTATAGCTTGTGGCACGCGGCTCTTTGGTTTTTTAAAAAATAGCCATCCAAATTGGACCTCTTAAAAAGGCTCAGGGCACTCAGCGAGCGATGGAGAGAGCTATGCTCGGAGTATCTTTGTGCGATAGAATCAGAAATGAGTATTGAGGAGATCCGCAAAAGAACCAACGTGACCGACATAGCTTAACGTGTTGCGAAACTGAAGTGGCAATGGGCGGGGTACATAGCTCGTAGGACCGATGGACGTTTAACACCCAGGGTGCTGGAATGCCCGCCACGCATCGGGAAGCGCAGTGTCGGTAGACCCCACACTAGGTGAAAGGAAGACATAAAAAAAAGTCATGGGCAGTCGCTGGCACCACAAAATCGTGGCGTTTGTCGGTCATTTCAGGAGGCCTATGTCCAGCAGTGGACGTCCATCGGCTGAAACGACGACGAGCCATCCAAATCGGTTAAGTAGTTGCAACGTGAAAGAGTAGCATCAAAAAGCGCACACGCACCCACGCGCTCTCGCACACAGGCATACACTCTCAGACTGTTGAGAAGTTCACCACAATCTTTCCAGCACTTGCCTAGCGTGGCTTGCTTTGGCCAAATTCCTCGTGAGGAGACCCGGGCCTTTAGTACATAAAAAAGGGTACATAAAGTCGACAACAATTTGTCATCCGTATTAATTATTTGTTGGTGATAACACTTGGTGCAAAATTACTGAATATTGCAGACAAGAAAGACGAGAAGGAGTTGGAGGAATACATAAAACACGTGTCTCTGGTGTTGGCTCCGAACCACTACCTCCTGCTGGACGCCAAACAACGCCTGGCGGGCGTGCTGCGGGATATTATAAACAGGGAGCCGCGCCCTACAAAGAAGGTTATGCGGAGGAAGATTGACCTGTGCAAAGAATTGTTGCCAGTCTTGGAAACCTTGAGCCCAGGTATCTGCAGGATTAAAGGTGAGGAAAAATAGCGAAAATTTCTACCAAGAAAAGGGTGGAGCGCACGAAAAAATTACGACAGTTTATACTGGTGCCAAAAATGTTTGTTTGTCACCAGCAGTAGGGCCACGATGTAGTTCGTTCAGCAGCCACCTATAAAATTTTGACAGATGGCGCTATTGTTTGCTTGTACGAAAAAGGTTTATGTAAATCGTTCGGATGCCCATATATTTAGGTTTCAATAAATCAGTTTTAGAATACACAAGTAACGCCCTTTCATATGATACCCCACTCAATATTGTTATCTCATTTTTAAATTTCAACCCCCGGTTTACCCCCCCCCCCCCCCCTTTAAATAAAAATAAAAATGATTTTCAAAATTATATGATTGCAATGACGTTGGGTCACTATTTCCTAAGACTATTCCAAATTTCAAGTCGATAGCTTCGATAGGTAGTTACTGAAATAATCGAGTGTGACCACAGATATGGGTGTGACAGACGGACGGACTGACGGACGGAGAAAGTCTCACCATAAGGGTTCCATTTTTACCATTTTGGTATGGAACCCTAAAAATTTGAAAATAAGAATTTCTGCGGTAGAATATCTTGATCACGTTAATTTTCGAGTACCTAGGTATATCGCCGAAGTTTTTCTTTGGTGTGTTCTTCAGATAAGGTTTATTGATATTATCTATTTTCTTTCAGCTATAACTCTGTACGAACTCCACGCGACAATGGTGCAGCTCGCAAAGAAATTATTTGATGCCCGTGAAATTACCGCTTCGAATTTCGTAGTAAGTTATAAAATTCAAAAAATTCAAAATTCAAAAACTTTACTTAATTAAACTTACAGGCTCTTGCGAAACGTTAAGACTCTACCGCCTCGTTCGGAAAGTAGCACTGCACCGAGAAGAACGGGCAAGAAACTCGGCACTCGGCTAAAAATAATATTTTTTTACAATTTTGTTTTAAACAATATTATATCACATTATAAAAGCATCTTGTGAGCAGACGGAATATACACTTAGATCCAAGGGTCTTTGTCATTGTCTTTGTATTTATAATAATTGTTAGTTAAGTATGTTTTACAAAATAGTATTACTAGCTGATCCGCCAGACGTTGTTTTGCCATTTCAATAATTTCTCACTTAGAGGTATGATATTAGGTAAGTATTTGCTATTCTCAGACCTTCCGAATATGCACAAAACAAATCATAGAAATCGGTTAAGCCGTTTTGGAGTAGTTTTGTTGCAAACACTGAACTGAAACTGGATTTTATATCTTAGAAAAGTATTTGTATTAATTATTATATTAGACACGCCCATAATCTATTGCTCGAGGTTCGACCGTAATTCAACTAACTTTTTCCCTGCACCTTCTTCTGCATGTAAACTAATTGCCAATTCACATAGTCGACGAACGTAGCACTACTTAACCCGTCAAATGCCGAGCCCCTCTAATTACGTATCTCCGCCGAGTGTCGCTACTTGTAGACACTTGCAAAAAAATTTGCGCATGCACTTAGTAAATTCTATATTTCTCAATTATGCATAAAGGTTATGACATGTATCTAATACCATTTTGTTCGATACGAAATGACCTACTTGACTACATATGTGTTTATGTCCGTAAAAGCACCAAAAAGGTTATTTCCGAAATGTAAATATTGTGTTTGTAAAACTTACACGTAGGCTGTGAATATTTCGTCTCATTTCACTAATTGTTAGATAATATTTTCGAACACTGCCACACTAAACACTAAATACATACTTCCATTAAACTTCATTTGTTTGATTCAAAACTCATTTGTTTCACTATAATAAACCATTTTACAAAAAACAAGAAACTGCGCGGCAAAATGGCGGACCAAGCAGCCCTTGGCTAGTTTTTTTCGATTTATGGTAGCATTCGTTTACTAGTACCAACATTCGAAACGTAATTTCATTCTATGAACACAGATGACAAAACTACCACAATAGTCTGTTAAAATAAAACAAAACCATCGATCATCACGTGGTCAAAGACACTGAACTTTCTCCGAGCGCATACCCTGCGCTCGAGACACGACCGCCTACAAAATTTCGAGCGCATACGGTGCGCGCGCGTCACGGGAAAGGTTAATTATTTCTTCTGATTCTTCACATAGATGATTATTATGAGATGTCCAAATAAATATTTTAAGGGGGATGGGTACCATCCGGGCACGAAAATTCAAATTTTATTTTTCGCTAATAGTGGGCTAATTACTTAAACATCGTAGGCAATGATTTTTACGGGCACAACATTTATGCATCTACACAAAGACTTCTATGTAGAGAAGTCTTTGCATCTACATGTTTTTAATTAAAACTCTGCTCAACAACACTATTTATTTCATGTTGGTTCCCGATATCGCGAAATCTAGGAAACTGCAAAAAAATCTTTCGGGAAGCAATATGAGGTGAGTGGGAATTTTCGAGCAGTTTCTATTAAAAAATTCATTGCTATAAACCTACAATGTGTAGTTAGTCTAATATTTGCGAAAAATTAAATAAAATTTGAATTTCGCGGGCTGGTAAGGCCGAACATTTTATTCAACTCATACTATTTTATTTTCCAGGATGAATTGCTAAGTGCCGAGAAGCACCTTAAACGTGCTCTAGAAATGTTAGTCATAGAACCAGGCAACTCTCCTGAAGGAGAGTTATGCGCGAAGGCCTTAGAAGAATACAGGGCGTTGAAACTGACGATAGCTAAAGTCTTGGACGATATCCACTCTGTGGGAAAGGTTTATGTATCCGAAATTATTCCAGAGGAAGTGCCTTTACCGCCTGAAATTGATTGAATAAATTTTATTTTCTGTAATAAAACGATGTCAAAGTATACGCTATTTCATTTTTGGAGAATGATGAACTTAATTTCCTTCTTCGTTAAGGTGTAGTAAACTTTTGCTTTTATTTATTACAAGTGTTTTTGTGGCTCTAACTACTAAATAGTATCAATGCATTTTTGAATTCTGTTCCAATTCATACCATGGAATCACAATGTCATATAGCAACGGCTGCCGTATAACGGTATATGCAGTATGTTGCCATGTCAAATGGTTATTTGATGATGACTGTTAAATTCACAATATAATGAAACTCAGTAAATGTACAGAAAAGTTGATTTTATTTTAAAAGAAAATAAATTAATTTAGGATGGCATTTAGATTTTATTGAAGGCAGCGATGTCGACAGACTGGACAAAGTCTTCAAACTCCTGGATCTTCTCTGTGAGGAGGTCCACTGACACTTTGTCATCTTCAATGACGCACATGATCTGTAGTTTGTTGATGCCGTATCCGACCGGTACAAGTTTGGAGGCTCCCCACAGAAGACCGTCCATTTCAATGGTCCTCACTTGTTTTTCCATCTCAGCCATATCTGTTTCATCATCCCAGGGTTTCACATCAAGGATTATAGATGATTTGGCAATAAGGGCTGGTTTCTTTGACTTCTTGTCGGCGTATGCTTGGAGACGTTCTTCACGAATTCTGGCAGCCTCTGCATCCTATGAATATATTTGTACATCAGTAACAATTACTCAAAAACCCTAGCTACAGTCAATTGGAAACAGCACACAGTACACATAGCTGTAGTGTATGTGCTGAAACGGATTTTACTTTTACACTAATTTTTATTTAAATTTAGTATCTAATTATGAAATTTTTTTTTAGATAGATAGAAAATGTAGACTTGCAAGTGGGCCTAAACAGTTGATTCAGACAAAGAGTAATAATGCTGTTGCATTTTGTGAGACTGCATATGCAATGGTCAGGAGAAAAGAATGAGTTGTTGATTAATTGATAGGAGAGATACTATGATTCAAATCTACCCTCATGCTTCATAGTACAGATACAATGATTTAAAATGTACTATCAGTTATCAGGTTTATAAACCAAGATAAGGAGGTGATCAACAACAGACGCGTTAGGACGTGTCCGACGTGACGCTCTATGCGGTCTATGAATGCTACTATGGAAATGACAGAAAAACAAACGCCGCGTCAGGCGTGTCAGAGAGACCACTCTAGTACATTACCATAGTAAGCATTCGTAGGAAGCGTACAGGGGTACACGACCTACGACGTCTGTTACCCTCGCTCTACACTACTCACGAAGTTGACCAAAGTGGGACCGAAGTTGAACGGAGCGAGCAGTGTGGAGGGGCACTTCGTCTAACTCCGCCAACTTTTCTTAGTACTTCGGTAAACTTTCTGAGTAGTTCGCCGAAGAACTTCGCGAGTAGTGTAGAGGCCAGGTTACAGACCACCGCCTAATGAAGCTACAAACCTCTTCCTCATCTCCGGAGCCGAAAAGATCGACATCGTCGTCGTCATCTTCGTCCTTCTTGGCCGGTGCGGCGGCTGTGGGCTTAGCGCCCGCGCTGAGGGGGCTCACTCCCTGCGCCCACGCCTTGCGCTCAGCGGGCGTGTACGACGCGATGTGGTTGTACCAGCGGAGGGCGTGCGGCAAACTGGCGGCCGGCGCCTTGCCCACCTCCTCGAACACTTGAACATCAGCTTGAGAAGGAGTGTATCTGAACAAGATATAGTCACCACAATGAATCTTCAGTTCACGGTCAAGGCCGCATTTGACACTTATTTAGAAATATTAGGACAAATATATTTCGGCTTTCCTAAAAATAGAGGTTAACATACGTTGACGTGGTAGATACAAAATTGATATCGTAACACAAATATAACTCACCCAGATATATAACTTTTCTCAGCTAAATATGAGTTCAATTCGTTGAGACCTTGTTGAGATTTTACGTCTCCGAATGCCATTTTTTGCGGATTTTATTCGGCTTTTTCGTACAAACCACACCGCACGGCCGATTTGAGTGAGCGAAAGAAAGAGATAGAACGAGTTTAGCATAGACAAAACGTTGACAAATGATAATATAGAGATTTTCCTGCAGATTATACATAATGGACTATCTTAATTTGAATAAGAGTTTAATAATGATATACTAAAAACACCTACTATTATAGTTATTTAAAAACACGTGTATAGTAAAATCTATAAATTTTCTTCAATTTTGTTTGACGTCTAATTATAATTTATAAAATTCTTCAATGTGGACGTCAATAGATTCTCTAAGCATAGAACCTATGACGAAGTAATTATAAGGACAGGAAATTGTCAGTCTTCTTGGGTGGCAATATTCGCCATCTTGTGTCGCATATAATAGCCAATCACAGCCATCGGCCACTCACAGATGGGCACCAGACAGCTGATCAGAAGGGCTGCTCTAACTATCTATCGATATGGAAATATTATCGATATAGTTCGTGGTTAGTCATTAAAGATTTGAGAGAGCAAAAATGAATGAACTTACCTACTGATAAAAACTAATGGCTAACTGTTTTGAAATCGGTCGCCTTGTTGCGAAGTAACGATGATCTTATAAACATACCGTATTAAGAATCGATACACCACACGTATACCTACATTTTTCTCCAGAGATGCAAAAATACTTTTTGTGACATAAATAAACTTAATTAAAAATAAATAAAAAATCTGAAATCGACATCCACACACCAACTACTAACTGACGTTACCATGACGTATCTATCACAGATTAAATATACTGTATCTGACGTATAATTCAAATATTATACCAAAAATAAATCTAACACCATAGACAATAATAATGTAGTAAAAAACAAACGAGTGACAGACAATAGTGTCAGACAATTTACATGTAATAGAAGAATTATGATTAATACACGACGTGATGTATTAGGCTCTTAGTTAGTTATCGGGAAATATTTAATATCTTGAGGTTACCCTCAAGATCTTGAGGTTGGCCTCTTCGTCCTTCAGGTTTCTCACCCTCTTCAAAGCTCGGTCAACGGAGCTTCTATTTCTGGGTGGTCATAAAAGATAATAACTACAAATTAAGATCCTATTCGTCACTTAACTTGTTGGGGTTCTTCAAGTCCGAGCTCACATCGCTATCTGCAAATAGCAAAGACCTATAGTAGCTGAGATTTCAAGTTCAAATGTTCAAAGTGTAATAGGGCGGCCGCTTTTTTAATTTTTACCACAAATTACATATAATATTATCTTTGCTTGCTGCAATGGTTATTGTAGTTTATTCATTTCAAGAGATGCACAATTGTTTTCTTAAATTACAGTCCCGCCAAACTGACTTACAGTTGTTACTTAATTGTTGTCAGACATCGATTTTAAAGGAATCCATCATTCACCAAAAAAGTTAGAAATTTTCACTCCTTAAACTTTTAATTTCGAAAATTCCTGTTTTTGTACAGATTACAGTTTCATGACCAAATAATATTTTACATCGCCACGACTTTTAGTTTTACTGGAATCCGTGTAACAACGAAAATGCCTCACTCCTTTATTCATATTATTATAATATAGATGGTACGGAACCCTTCATGCACGAGTCCAACTCGTACTTGTTTATCTTTGGCCTGCTCTCTGTTCTTTTTATAACTTTGATCTATATTACTGTATAGTTGTTGTAGTATTATCTATGTATTTATCTGTATAGCGTGTTAGTATTATCTTTGTATTTATGTCAGTGATTTTGTGGGTTGTGGTCAGCAATAATATTATTATAATATTTACGTGATGTGCTGAAAATTTTATTTAATTCATACGAAATAAATTTACATCTCCGGGAAAAAAGAATAAGTATGTGTGGGTCTTCTCGTTCTACTGAATCTCCCTAAAGTCATCGTAACCTCAAAATAAGGCGAACGGATTTAAAACCACAGCCAGTATTTTAACAAATCCCACGAGACCAAACTATATCTATTCTAATTATAATAAACTATTATATTAAAAATGTTTGCAATAGATAGCTATAGAGAAGCTTTAAGTAGTTTCTTTAAAAACCCGAGATTTTTTCCTATCTACTTAGCTACTTCAATCATATTATGAATTTTATCGATAACGGTATAATAGTAGTCACATCATTAGTACTTTGACATATAATCCGTCTGAAGAAATGCGCATGTGCAAAGTGCGACACACTATGGCGGTTTCTGCCACCCCGACACATATTGTGTTAAGTAGGTAAACTATAGCATCTCTATATGTTTAAATTCTCTAAGCATAGAACACACGACAGTCGACAACTTTTGGACACCTGACACTGACAGTACCTATTCGGTTTTCTGTCAAGTGTCAACTTGTCAAGTGTCATTCAATTTCTACAAAATCCGAAAAATATTTTCTAAAGTACGTCTCATTAAAGTACGTGTCGTAAATTGCGAAAAAGTGCTTTCGATTAAGTTTTATTACTATTCTGTTATTCATATTTTACTGTTGTATTGATAAAAATATATTTGTTTAGGTTAGACATCATAACTTATGTAACAATAACAAGAGGGTTTATGTCCTCTAAAATTAATATTTTCCAGTTTTCCCTTATTTCTTTTCATCATAGAGGCCTTTGTAGGTACTCTAAAGCTTGAGAAGTATTCTAGAACAGCCATTTGTAACATAGATAGGTATTAAATTGAGATATAAGTGAATGGATCATTGATAGTTAGGTGTGTGGTCACTGCAGAGAATGCTGCGGCAGCCGCTGTCCCGGGCGCTTGCGCTGTCCCCGAAGCGCGTGGCGCCGCTGTCGGCTCGCAAGTTTGCGAGCCCGGTACAGCCACATCCTGATAATGTGGAGGTGTTCATAGACGACCAGCCCGTGTCTGTGCCACCGGGCACCACCGTTTTGCAGGTAATGTAGAGATTAGGTGCCAATTACTTTTTAGCTTTGAAATATCTTATATTGTATTTGTTATCATTCTTAATTGTAAAAAAGATTCAGATGAGTTTAAAAACCAAAAAACTTTTCAAAACCTTTTGAAATGGGTTATTCTTTGAGCATTTACATTAATAATGAATATCTTACTATTTAATAAAAAACTTGTTAATTATCAAAGCATGCAAGTTTTACAACTTGGTTATATTTACAGGCAGCAGCTCAAGTAGGTGTTGAGATCCCTCGCTTCTGTTACCACGAGCGACTAGCGGTGGCGGGCAACTGCAGGATGTGTCTGGTGGAAGTGGAGAAGTCGCCCAAGCCGGTGGCCGCCTGCGCTATGCCCGTCATGAAGGGAATGAGGGTTAAGACTAACTCTGATCTCACTCGGAAGGCGAGGGAAGGAGTAATGGAGTTCTTGTTGGTCAACCATCCGTTGGATTGCCCCATTTGTGACCAGGGAGGGGAATGTGACTTACAAGATCAGTCTATGGCCTTTGGGTCTGATAAGAGCAGATTTACAGACATTCACTTCTCAGGAAAACGGTAAGTAAAAATGAATGAGTTTTTCCATCCCCTTGTATCACATTTGGTTATAGATATTTCATTTGTCTTGCTATAATCCACTGCCTGAAAAGAATTTCTATAGTCCAATGTGCACGACTATTAACAATAATTGAATTCAAAAATCTAGTGTACTTCTTCACATCTTACCTACATGAATTATGTTCAAAAGATTTATAGAAACATGCAAAATTATTATAATTTTATTTTTAAGTTACAATTGTATCTCATATAGGCTCCCCTAACATAACCCAACCTGTATGCTCTAATAGATATATTTTCTACTTGTTAAGTTACATTTTATCTGATTCAAATATATTTCCACTAGAGCTGTTGAGGACAAGGACGTGGGTCCTCTGATCAAGACCATCATGACCCGATGCATTCACTGCACGCGGTGCATTCGTTTTGCGTCGGAGGTCGCCGGCGTCGACGACTTCGGTACCACTGGCAGAGGTACTGATATGCAGGTAATGACTGAAAATAGTTAAAATAATAATAAAAGATTAGACTTTAGACCTCCAGTGAGAGAAGCCTGTGATAGTATTTTTTGATTCTCAATCTACAGCTCAAATAATTCAGACACTATTTAGATTTGTAAAGTTGAAATAAGAGAAAATAATTATTCTCCATTAATTTTATTTAACTACAAACTCAACTTGGCTGATATGTAAGTAGTTGATTTTTAAAAATGTATATTTGTATTTTTATTGTAGAAATAAGTAAAAAGTCTGAGTTGACTAAGTAAAAAAAAAGTAATCTTGTACTATAATCTTGTAAATACTAATATTAAATCTTGTACTTAATGTATACTTTGCTTACAGGTTGGAACTTACGTTGAGAAAATGTTCCTATCTGAATTATCTGGCAATATCATTGATCTTTGCCCCGTCGGTGCCCTGACATCAAAACCATACAGTTTTGCTGCTAGGCCTTGGGAGACTAGGAGGGTTAGTAAAGGACAAAATGTTCTTGTTCTGAACAGACTTCTGTATTTATGCAACAAGTGTGACTATAATTATGTAGTCTCATTTTTAGATTGATTCAGTGGATGTCCTCGATCCATTGGGAAGCAATATTGTGGTGGCAACGCGTACCAATGAAGTGCTGCGTATCTTGCCTAGAACTAATGAGGTAAGTATATTTTAGTCTGTGTAGTAACTTATTTAATCTGTGATGGATAAAAACAGCTGAAAGAGTTTACTATTAAATTCGAAATCCTAGAAAAAAAACAAAGGTTATTTATATCCTCCTTGGGAGTGGATAATTATTATTAAATTAGAAATCCTAGAAAAAAACAAAGGTTATTTATATCCTCCTTGGAAGTGGATAATAACCTCTAATGGTTGCTACACAGCATCGCACTGGAATGCTAAATAGCTTGGCGGTGCGTCTTTGCCGGTAGGGTGGTAACCAGCCGCGCCCAAAGCCTCCCATAAGCCCCAGCCTGAGCCAGATTACTATATAATTGAGCCTAAGACCTCCCGTTCCAATTTGAGAGCACGATGTCAACTGTGCAAGGGAAGGAAGAGAGCACAATGTTAAAGAATGAATAGTCCAATAAAACAATATTGATCTGTTTAGGAGATCAATGAAGAGTGGCTGTCGGATAAGTCGCGCTTCGCGTGCGACGGGCTGAAGCGGCAGCGGCTGGTGACGCCCATGATCGCCGACAGCCGCGGCAACCTCACGCCCGTCGAGTGGGAGGAGGCCGTGGTGGCGGCGGCGCGTGCGCTGCGGGACTGCCCGCCCGACAAGGTGAGTAACATAACCAAAACAAGTTTATTTACTACGTGTGTGTACGTGCGTGCGTGCGCGTGCGTGCGTGTGTGTGTGCGTGCGTGCGTGCGTGCGTGCGTGCGTGCGTGCGTGCGTGCGTGCGTGAGTGCGTGCGTGAGTGCGTGCGTGCGTGCGTGCGTGGGTTTAGCAAAATGCAGAATATTGGTTTATAGGTTGGAGTAGGAAGCGGCAACGGCAACGGCAAAGTCACGTTCGTAACTTCCTGTGAAAAACCGAATTCCGCGCGGGCGGAGCCGCGCGCAAAAGCTAGTTAGTCATATTCTGGACTGAAGTTTTTTAGACAGCCTATTTGAAATATATTTATTGACATATTTAATTAGATATGAAATACTTTTCATCCATTAACCAGCTCAGTGAACGCCGTTGTGTAGGGGTATCTTGGACCAAATATAAAGGTCGTAACAACAAAGGCATAGAGACCCAAGAGGCCGCTCTTGACTTCAAAAGTGCGACAAAAAAACTTTGACTAAATTGGCAAACCCGAGCCATTTTTCATGCACACTAGCATCTGCGCACCATAATTTCAAATTGACACACTCACACTACAGTAAAAAGGCTCTCGTCGGAGCGCGAGCTACGACCTTTTATAAATGTATGAACAAAGGTATTTGATATTCGTAGAGCGTTCGTTCGTTCGTTCGTTTCAGCCGACGGACGTCCACTGCTGGACATAGGCCTCCTGCAATGATTTCCAGCCCGCACGGTCCTGCGCCACTTGTATCCAGCGCCTTCCCGCGACTCTTTTAATGTCGTCAGTCCATCGGTCGGAGGTCTGCCAACACTGCGCTTTCCCGTGCGGGGTCGCCATTCCAGCGCTTTGGGTCCCCAACGTCCGTCGGTCCTACGAGCTATGTGCCCCGCCCATTGCCACTTCAGCTTCGCGATACGTTGAGCTATGTCGGTGACTCTGGTTCGTCTACGAATCTCCTCATTTCTGATTTGATCACGTAGAGAAACTCCGAACATAGCTCTTTCCATCGCCCGCTGAGTGACTGAGCCTTCTTATGAGACCAATGGGTCTCATTCGTAGAGCGTTTCCATGTAATACAAGCACAAGGTCCGCAGCTGCTGGCGGTGGCGGGCGAGCTGGCGGACGCGGAGTCGCTGGTGGCGCTCAAGGACCTGCTCAACCGCCTGGGCTCCGAGCGCGTGTGCACCGAGCAGTACTTCCCGCTGGAGGGCGCCGGCACCGACCTGCGCTCCTCCTACCTGCTCAATACCAAGATCGCAAGTTAGTTTCACTGTTGACTGTAAAGTTAAGAATTAACAAAAAGAAGTATTTATGTTTTTGTATGGTACAAAAAATGTTAGGGGGCAGGGAACAAACAGAAATCTTAGACAAAACGTGGTATCAAGTTTTTTCATGAACCAAAACCAAAATATTCTAGCAAAATAAATAGTTAAGTGTGTTGGCACTAGGAATTTGTTTTTCATATCTGGAATTTAATTTTGAGTACAAAAAATTAACTTTCAATGCATATTTCCTCTCACATGGATTTTATTGAGAAGTACAACTTGTTTTTTTGCCTATAACTATGGAATTCGGATGTTAAGTCAAAAAAAATGTAGGGGTTAATGTGGAGAGTGCTTAGTCTATAAAAAATAAAGTTAAGATTTGGGTTGGTACAAGATTCTATACATCCATGGTCATTATCCATTGATCTGTTAAACGCTGACCTAGAATCGTTGCAGAGGTCTATTCTATACCAGTGGCATTGGAGATAAAGTTATACTCATAATCTCTGGTTGCTCTACTTAGATGTGGAAGATGCGGACTTCGTGCTGCTGATCGGCACCAACGTGCGCTTCGAGGCGCCGCTGCTGAACGCGCGCATCCGCAAGGCTTTCATACACAAGGAGACCGACATCGCGTCCATCGGGCCCAAAGTCGACCTCACCTACGAGTACATCGTACGTGTGTTATAATACTAGCTGCTCCCGCGACTTCGTGCTACTGATCGGCACCAACGTGCGCTTCGAGGCGCCGCTGCTGAACGCGCGCATCCGCAAGGCTTTCATACACAGGGAGACCGACATCGCGTCCATCGGGCCCAAAGTCGACCTCACCTACGAGTACATCGTACGTGTGTTATAATACTAGCTGCTCCCGCGACTTCGTGCTGCTGATCCGTGCGCTTTGAGGCGCCGCTGCTGAACGCGCGCATCCGCAAGGCTTTCATACACAAGGAGACCGACATCGCGTCCATCGGGCCCAAAGTCGACCTCACCTACGGGTACATCGTACGTGTGTTATAATACTAGCTGCTCCCGCGACTTCGTGCTACTGATCGGCACCAACGTGCGCTTCGAGGCGCCGCTGCTGAACGCGCGCATCCGCAAGGCTTTCATACACAAGGAGACCGACATCGCGTCCATCGGGCCCAAAGTCGACCTCACCTACGGGTACATCGTACGTGTGTTATAATACTAGCTGCTCCCGCGACTTCGTGCTACTGATCGGCACCAACGTGCGCTTCGAGGCGCCGCTGCTGAACGCGCGCATCCGCAAGGCTTTCATACACAAGGAGACTGACATCGCGTCCATCGGGCCCAAAGTCGACCTCACCTACGGGTACATCGTACGTGTGTTATAATACTAGCTGCTCCCGCGACTTCGTGCTACTGATCGGCACCAACGTGCGCTTCGAGGCGCCGCTGCTGAACGCGCGCATCCGCAAGGCTTTCATACACAAGGAGACTGACATCGCGTCCATCGGGCCCAAAGTCGACCTCACCTACGGGTACATCGTACGTGTGTTATAATACTAGCTGCTCCCGCGACTTCGTGCTACTGATCGGCACCAACGTGCGCTTCGAGGCGCCGCTGCTGAACGCGCGCATCCGCAAGGCTTTCATACACAAGGAGACTGACATCGCGTCCATCGGGCCCAAAGTCGACCTCACCTACGGGTACATCGTACGTGTGTTATAATACTAGCTGCTCCCGCGACTTCGTGCTACTGATCGGCACCAACGTGCGCTTCGAGGCGCCGCTGCTGAACGCGCGCATCCGCAAGGGCCTCCCGCGCCTTCATGCTGCTGATCGGCACCAACGAGCGCTTCGAGGCGCCGCTGCTGAAACTGCACGATTAGTTCAACTGACTTTAGGTTACGTTAAAGTTAGTTGAAACAAACGGACATAAATTAACAGGTCTCAAAATCGTGGTAAAACATTATTCACAGGTGTTCTCAATTCTCATACTCATGGAAAAAGTACTAGACTAGTAAAACTATTAGATACTTTCTATAATATTCTGATTACAGATTATATTAGAAGGCATTTGTAGTAGGATCCATATAAGACATTGAGGATCTCCAAAAGCAAACCACAAATTGTTTCTCTGAAATACAAAGAAACGACATTTAAAGTTCACTATATCTCGAGTCCTCAATCACATTCTTTCTATAAGTTTTTATAACAATAAAATGCACAAAACAATCTGCGCGTCACACGCCATTTTAAATCATAAACACAGATCACTAATCACTATATCATAGATACGCGCCAGACAGCTGATACGCGAAGCGCGGCAAATTCAAATGAATGAAATGTCACTCATTTCATTACATCTCCCCCCCTAAGAGCGAAAATTCTAAGCAATATATCTGTAAAATGTACTTATAAGTCATCTTCATATTCATTATCATCTCCTTCATCTTCTTCAGCCTCTGTTATGACAGGTTGCAATTTTGTTATATGAAATAATGTTGATTCTGTTTTTCTGTTGCCTGTATCAATCCTATAAATGGAATTCGATATTTTCTCTATTATCTTGAAAGGGCCTATTTTTAATTCGTCTAATTTCTTTCTATTCAGTCTATTTCCATTTTCTACATATACACTGTCTCCTACATTAAATTCTTGCATTTTTCTATTTCTATCAAATATTTTCTTGTTATACTCATGAGATTTTATTGTATTCTCTAATGCCAATCTTCTATCAGCAATCCACTTGTCTTCCTTTTCCATTGTTTTGAATTCATTTGGTAGAATACTGACATTTGTACCATCCAGTAAATATTTTGGTGCAAAACCTGTAACGGAGTGTTCTGTTTAATTATATTTTTGTATACATTCTCTTGCCAGTGTTGTCCATGTTCTCTTATTATTTTTCTCATTCATTTTACACCTTATTTTATTTACTATTGTTTGGTTTAATCTTTCATTCAAGCCGTTCGAGAATGGTGTATTCACGGCTGTAAAAATTAGTTTAATATTATTTTCCTGCAAAAATTGTTTAAATTCTCTTGAATTTATGCCCGGATATTGATCTGTCAGGATAATTCCAATCTCATCTGTCTCTAGTACTTTCTTTGTTAAATTTATAAAGTCACATGCATTCTGGGTTTTCGAAGTCGCAATAAATGCATATCTTGTGTAGTGATCTACTAAAAGGTGTAGATATTTCTTTGTAGACCTAGATCCTCCAAATCCACCAATAGTATCCATTGACATTATTTCAAATGGTTTGGTAGCTGGTCCCAGTTGTGACATTAATCCAATTTTTTTTTGACATCTTGATTTATTTTTTATGCATATTTCACATGTTTTACAAATATTTATGATATTTTTTGTTAGGTTTATAGCCGTATATATTGAACTTATTTTTTTCTGCAGTTGTCTGATCCCAATATGGCATAAATCTTCATGCACCTTTTTTATAAGTTTTTTACTAAATTCTTCTGAGAGGATAATCTTTTCCTGTTTCTTTATTTTTTTTATAATAGATATTATTTTTTAGTATTAAATTTTGTTTCTTTTCTCTTATTGTTTCATTTTTCTCTTGGTCTCCAACTATATCTTTTATTTGTATTAAATTAACTATTCTCAATGTTTCCTCTCTGTTATCTTCTGGTTCTAATACAGGGTTTCGGCTCAAACAGTCTGCTTCTACATTTTCTTTACCAGGTATATATTTTACGGTAAAGTCATACTGAGATAGGTAGTATGTGAGATCACCCAATTCTTCATCTGTCCTGCATTTAATGTTCATGTTCTCTAGAGGTTTGTGATCTGAGTAAATGGTGAATTGTTTTCCGATGAGCCAGTGCTGCCAATATTTAACAGCTTCTTTCATAGCAAGACATTCTAAATATATAGCCTTTTTCCGTTTTTGATGTTCATTCAATTTTTTTGAGAAATATGCCACCGGTTTGTCTTTACCATCTAGTTGTGTCTGTTTTAATATTGCTCCAATGCCCTCCAAAGATGCATCGGTAAAGATTTTGATTGGTAAGTCTTTGTCGAATATTTCCAAGACCGGTTGCGAACATAAATATCTTTTTATCAGATTGAATGCTTCTTCACATTTCTCTGACCATACAAATTTCTCGTTTTTTCGTAATAAATTGTGTAATGGATCTAAGATAATTGCACTTCTTGGTATATAGTCATGGTAGAAGTTTATTTTTCCCAAAAATTGTCTGATGTTCTTTTGCGTCTTAGGAGTTGGAAAGTTCCTTATTGAAATCAAATTGTCTTTTAGTGGTCTTACTGAATTGTTCTGGATTATATGGCCGAGGTATTTTACCGAGTCTGAAGCAAAGGTACATTTCTTAAACTTCAGTCTAAAGCCTTCTTTAATTATTGCCTCTAATACATTTCTAATGTGCCTTATATGTTCTTCAAAGGTAGACGAGTATATCAAAATATCATCAATATAGTTAACAGAGTATCCTGTGAGATTGTGTTTTCTTAGAATATTGCTTAAGATTCTCTGGAAAATTGCTGGTGATGTTTTCAAGCCAAAAGGGAGGCAGGTCCACTGGAAGTGGCCATCTTGTGTGACAAATCCTGTTTTACTTCTGTCTTCCACCCGTAATGGTATTGCCCAAAATGCTGAGTTTATATCTAGTGTAGTAAAATACTTGCAATTTCTAGTTTTAATAATTAGATCATCTATCAAAGGAAATGGTTGAGCTTGTGGTATAACTATTTTGTTTAACTCTCTGAAATCTACACATAAACGGGATTTTCTATTTTCACCTTTTTTAAACGCCAATGTCACTGGAGCAGCGAAAGGACTGTATGATTCTTCTATTAAATTGTTCTTTAGTAACATCGATATTTGCTCTTCAATTTCTAATCTATCTTGTATTGTACATCTGTATGGTCTTTTACTACAATATTTATTTACTTGTAAATCTATGCGAGCTTCATAATCTTTAACTGAACCTATATCATACTTGTCCTTAGCAAATATTGTTTTATATTCCTTTATAATTTTCTCTATCTCAATTTTCTTTTGATTATCTAAATGGTCTGTCATACTTATAAATTCCTCTGTTTCTATGTGTTCATTGAAATTTACTGTATATTTTTTTATATTATTATCTTCATTTCTGTTATCTTTAGACATCCTGTCTATTTTATTTGTTATTTTCTTTTGTTCTATCTGCAAGTTCTCATTTTGGGTTAATCTGAATTTCTTTATCATATCTAATCCGATTATGAAATCATCAAAATTTTCATTTTCTACTATGTATACATCCACCTCTTCTTCTAAATCAAATATTTTAATTTTTATTGTTATCAAGCCATCCATCTTCTTCACACCATTAACCGTTTTCATGTATGCTATGTTCACATCATCTTTTTTTTCTTTTACTTTTATTAATCTTGAATTTATTATAGAAATCTGTGAGCCTGAATCATAAATACCACTCACTTCTAGTTTATTTTCTAATAAAAGCTTGATTTTGATTAATGGTGTGCTTACTAGTTTTTTTTTTCAGTATTTATGTCTACTTCAATTATGGAGTTATTGTTTACATTTTTAGTTTTAAGAACTTTTTCAGGTTCATTTTTATTTTTCTTGAACCAACATGACTCCTCCGGATGATATCTAATTCCTTTGTCCAAAGACTCACAAGTCTTACATGACTTCTTCTCATAAGTTTTATTTTTATTATAAAATGTACTGCTCTTTATGTTAGTTGAGTTTTTCTTATACATCGTGCCTTCATATTTTCTTATCTCGTTGAACAAGTCAGTAGTGTTGTTGAGTTCATCCCTGTTTAACTTACTTAAGATAAATCCAGGTAAACCAGTTGCAATAAGATCTATCATTGTTTTGGAATCTATAGATTTGTTTATATCTAATAAAAGCCGTTCTTTTTTTATGGCATAATCAATTAACTGTCCTTCTTTATACCTAAATGCGAGAGCATATGTGACTATGTCCCATCCTTGGTTTTTAAAAGTTTCTAAAAACTTGTTTTTCCATTCACTCCATTCAGAATTTATTGTTAGTTTTATGATCATCGAGCTATACCAATCCAAACAAGGTTTATCTAAAAATAACCTCAAAATATCTATTTTTGTCTCATCTTTTGTTATATTAAAGCGCGCACACTCTTTTTCAAAAATTTCTATCCATTGCATCGCATTAGGATTTTTGCTTGTGAATTTTTCAATAATAAATTTTTCTGAGATATGTTTTAAGTTATATTGACTTTCGTTCTTAGTTGTAGTTTCTATTAATTGTTCCAAGATTTGTTGCAAAGTGTCATTTTTGTCCTTTGCTTGTGTTGTGCTCACTTCATCTAAATATTGATCTAAAAATTGCATATTACCTTCCTCATCTACATATGTTTTCTTTAGATTTTCATCCAACTTTATCCATACTTTTCTACTCTGGTGTCTTTTTTTAATGCTATTTTTTACTTTTGTGAAAGTGTTCGTTTTAACAATATATGTATGATGACTCACCGGCTTCAGTTCCTCGGGTAAAACATAACATTTTCCTTCTTCAGTAGATATTGAGGTTATAGCTAATACATTTGATTTGCCATCATTTGAGGCTATCATTGTAAACTCGAATTGAAGCCGGTCCATCTTCTTTTAGTTCACAAAAATGTCGTTTTATAAGACATTGAGGATCTCCAAAAGCAAACCACAAATTGTTTCTCTGAAATACAAAGAAACGACATTTAAAGTTCACTATATCTCGAGTCCTCAATCACATTCTTTCTATAAGTTTTTATAACAATAAAATGCACAAAACAATCTGCGCGTCACACGCCATTTTAAATCATAAACACAGATCACTAATCACTATATCATAGATACGCGCCAGACAGCTGATACGCGAAGCGCGGCAAATTCAAATGAATGAAATGTCACTCATTTCATTACATCCATATAATTTTTGTTAAATATCAGTATATATTCTGATTCTGATAATCAACCACTGTAACATTATGAAATATAAATTTTGTAAGGTACATTACTTATGCAAGATGTGGCTACCTATAATTGGTTCTTTATAGTATACTTGTTATTTAATTTGCGTTTCTCTGTATCTCTATTTTGCATGTATTTTTACTATATTATAACTGTTGGTGCCCATAAAATAAATAAATAAATAAATAAATGAGTGACTATCAATCAATCAATCAATCAATCACTTCTTTTATTTGCATAAAAAACATGTCAATAATTAACAACTCGGTTCTTTCTCCCGATTTTCTCTATTCCATAACTTGATTTTAAGTAATATCTTCAATATTTATCAAACCAGCACGTCGGCGACTCGGCGTCCATCGTGAAGGACTTCGCGAGCGGGTCTTCATCGCACGAGGCGCTCAAGCGGCTAGAGAGTGCCAAGCGGCCCGTCGTGATCCTCGGGGCGGACCAGCTCAAGACGGCCGAGGGCCCCGCGCTGCTCGCCTACACGCAGGAGCTGGCGCTGCGGCTGCAGGACAAACTGGCTGATAAGGACTGGAAGGTATATTTTGAAGTGAACAATTCTTTAGGTGCGTCAAATGATGCGTTGAGTTGGGCAAAACCATTGAACTCGCGACTCTGATGCCAATACCGTCTTCTACCTTTTTCTATCTCTGATGCTCATTATCCCGAGACCTAAGTCTCATTTTAACCGACTTCAAAAAAAAGGAGGAGGTTCTCAATTCGTCGGAATCTTTTTTTTTTTAAATCCAGCAATCACGTTACTGTACAGTGCCCTTCAAACTGAAACAGCAATATGAGTACGTTATTGCTTTACGGTAGAATATCTGACACGGTAGACAACTGACTCGGATAAACTCTGCAAGAAGAGTCCTACCACCAGCAAATTATCCACTTTAATCTTGTTACATGAAGGTTCTGAACGTACTGCAACGCACCGCGTCGCAAGTGGCGGCGCTGGACATCGGGTACAAGCCGGGCGTGGCCAAGTTCCTGCAGGACGGGCCCCGCGTGGTGTACCTGCTGGGCGCCGACGCGGGCGTCGTCACGCGCGAGGCGCTGCCCAAGGACTGCGTGGTCATTTACCAAGGTACGAGCGCCAGTTGCCACTATTAAAAAAAATGTTATAGTAAATTCCTTGGCCCTGTATGTTCCTTCCTTTCTTTACCCTGTATGTTCCCAGCCAAGTATAACTTTGGCCCTTAAGAAAAAAGTAAAAGACATTTCGAGGAGAGTTCGCTCCGAACACAAATCTATCCGCAAACTTGATACCTTTTCACGCCCATGAGAAAAATGACCTTAAGAGAAAATCAAATAGATCCTATAAAATTTCTGTTTGATGTACCAGGGCACCATGGAGACGCGGGGGCTGCGATCGCCGACATCGTGCTGCCGGGCGCCGCGTACACCGAGAAGCGAGGCACGTACGTGAACGCGGAGGGCAGGGCGCAGCAGACGCTGCCGGCCGTCACGCCGCCCGGCAAGGCGCGAGAGGACTGGAAGATCATCAGGTAGACATAGATCATTTCTGTACAGAAAGAAAAGATTATTTTGATTAATTAATTAGATGTTTCCAACCAAAAAATCGTGAGACCAATTAATCAACTTCTTAAAATTATGGCTCATACTAATATCATTTTTTTTAATCCCCAGAGCTCTGTCAGAGGTTTGCGGCGAACGCCTGCCCTACGACACGCTGGACGACGTGCGCGACCGCCTGAGCGAAGTGAGCCCCGCGCTCGTGAGCTACGGCGAGGTGCAGAACAACAACTTCTTCGTGCAGGCGAGGACGCTCGCGCAGGTGAGACCTGGCTCTGTCAGAAGTGTGCAGCGAACGCTTGCCCCAAGACACGCTGGACGACGTGCGCGACCGGCTGAGCGAAGTGAGCCCCGCGCTCGTGAGCTACGGCGAGGTGCAGAACAACAACTACTTCGCGCAGGCGAGGACGCTCGCGCAGGTGAGACCTGGCTCTGTCAGAAGTGTGCAGCGAACGCTTGCCCCAAGACACGCTGGACGACGTGTGCGACCGGCTGAGCGAAGTGAGCCCCGCGCTCGTGAGCTACGGCGAGGTGCAGAACAACAACTACTTCGCGCAGGCGAGGACGTCGCGCAGGTGAGACCTGGCTCTGTCAGAAGTGTGCGGCGAACGCTTGCCCCAAGACACGCTGGACGACGTGTGCGACCGGCTGAGCGAAGTGAGCCCCGCGCTCGTGAGCTACGGCGAGGTGCAGAACAACAACTACTTCGCGCAGGCGAGGACGTCGCGCAGGTGAGACCTGGCTCTGTCAGAAGTGTGCGGCGAACGCTTGCCCTACGACACGCTGGACGACGTGCGCGACCGGCTGAGCGAAGTGAGCCCCGCGCTCGTGAGCTACGGCGAGGTGCAGAACAACAACTACTTCGCGCAGGCGAGGACGCTCGCGCAGGTGAGACCTGGCTCTGTCAGAAGTGTGCGGCGAACGCTTGCCCTACGACACGCTGGACGACGTGCGCGACCGCCTGAGCGAAGTGAGCCCCGCGCTCGTGAGCTACGGCGAGGTGCAGAACAACAACTTCTTCGCGCAGGCCAGGACGCTCGCGCAGGTGAGGCCTGGCTCTGTCAGAAGTGTGCGGCGAACGCCTGCCCTACGACACGCTAGACGAAGTGCGTGATCGCCTGAGCGAAGTGAACCCCCCGCAGGTGAGACCTGGCTGTCAGAACTCGTCCTGGGTCGTCAGAACTCGTCGTGGGTGGTGGGGGTATATCGATGTTAATACAGGGTATAATCTATTTCCACTCCCAGCCAAACCGGTTCAGTAGTTGTGCGACGTGTATACACACCCACTTAAGAGTCCACTTAACACACGATGTCTCCCATACAAACGTAATACCAAAATCATTAGTAATTCGTGCAAATTTCGATCATGTTGTGGTATTATTCGGGTTCATATAGTAATAATCTATGCTCCTGGCCATATCTGGTTCCGAAATACTTTTGTTAAACGAAATTGTAAACGAAATTTAGTTTTGCTTATTTTTATGTCAAAGAGGACATGTTTTCTGCTTATTTGTTTTGTAATAAAAACAACACTATCTCACGTCACATTAGTTCAGGAGCACAGTTTTTATTGCCCAGATAAAGAAAAACACCAGTTAATAAATAAAGTTATAAGTTTTCATTCATAATTTTTGGTATTACGGAACTCGACCAAAGTTATAAAAATTTTAAACAAAATTGATTATTATTTCGTTTTAAAGAAGTATTTCCGAACCAAATATGGCCAGGAGCATAGATTATTACTATGCGAATCCGAATAACACCACAACATGATCGAAATATGTAGGAATTACAAATGATTTGGTATTTTGAATGTATGGAGAAAACGTAGGTCATGTGCATTCTTAAGTATAATATTGAACTTGTAACCCGCAGAGCCTCCAGAAGCCGGTGTCGGGCAAGCTGGACGTGCAGCTTAAGCAGCTGGAGGACTTCTTCATGACGGACGCGATCAGCCGCGCCTCGCCCACCATGGCCAAGTGCGTGCAAGCCGTGCTCAAGCAGAAGACGTCGCCCTACTAGACGTGACCAATAGCTGACACCTACCTTACATACGAGCATGTCGCTCGCAGCAAACTATTTGGCGGCTCATCTGGTGTTTTCATGCGTAGAATGCAATATACAGTCCTCAAGGGGGTTGTATGCTCGATGCATCATTATAGCCAGACTAAAAGTGTTTCGATATATCCGAATGACATTGATACATTTTACATTATGTACATTACAGCAATAGCGAAGAATAATTTCATTTTATTAAAATTATACCTATTATACCTGTTCGTAATAAAATCTCATCAGTAAAAATAAAATTATTATGATAATGCAATATACTCAAAATAAGTGATTCAATAGAAAACTTTGTTTATCAGTACTTGAAGTATTCGTATAATATTAAGCGATCGATTAATATTTGTAGCTGTTTCTGTTTAAATTGAGTATTTGAACCGAGGCAGCTGCTTTTTGCCTTTCTTCAAACATTCATATTAGAAAAATACACGATAATACAGTCGGGCGTACATTCCTAATCTATTACTTATTTATATCTTGATAACTTATGCGTTCGACTGTACATAGATAGGCTGTCACTTAGTTATTTATTTTGTCTTATATTAAATTCTATCGAAAAGCAAATGATGCCTCCATGGTTTAAATCTTGTCTGCTAACTTCATTACTTCATATTTCATAATGATAGGATGTGAGTGATATTAACAGGTAAGATTATTTATTGGTAAGGCAAAAGGCAGATTTTATCAGAATATATTCCAATTAAAATATTACGAAAATATAAATCAGTAGAAACATTGGAATGGAATTGTGTTGTATTTGACAAAAAGTGAGGATGTAAGGACAAGTTTTGTAAATAAATGTTTAGTATAAAATAAAATGTAGCATAATGATTGTCGAAAAATGTCTTTAATTTTAACTCCAAAACCTACATACATAAAAATATATAGAAAGCTTCATAATTATTATTAGAAACTGGAAGTGATTTTGAGTTCAAGCACTTTATACCTCCATAAATCTGAAACAATGGAAATCAAGTCAGGAAGTAAAAATAATACTGGAACATGCATGAACATTATTTTGCTTACATATTTACATATATACTTTTTTCTAAAGGATAAAATGTTGTCACAATGTGGTGTTAGTATATAGTAACTAATCTATGCTTGAACCATTGAGCTATCAGTGTTCTTCATACTACAATATATTCTACGTACTCGTACTATAATAAGGTATCTTCGTAAGAAAACTGGAATTTAATTCACTTTTTATATCAAAATTGTAACTTTATTGCCCTATTCATCTTTCCCCCGACCGTTTCAGCCATCGTTTCAGCATAGTAACGGTTATTTTTATGCAAAAATATACAGCAAGTTACGGACCAAGACAATGATGGATGAGGTCGGACCCGCTTCGCTTGAAACGGGCCTAGCATCTTTTCGATCTCGCTTCGCATTATTTACTTTATCACCATTTAATTTTATTCCCAACTTGTTTAGGAGAACTAATTTACTATGTCAAAATACACAACAAATTAAAGTATATTTTTACTAAGATAAGGTATGGTTGAACACTAGTGTAGGTAAAACTGGTAGGAGATTTAAGGCAAAGTTTGATTCATTGAACTCCAGTAAGTAGGTACTAATACAAGCTCATTTTAGTCATTTTATAGGTAGCTTTCTGAATAGACCAGACCTGAGTCAATTTTCAACAAAATTTCAAATTGGCCCAAGGCGAAATCCGAGTGCGCGCCAAAGTTTTTGCCGCCCCAGCCCATGGCCTTTCTGGCCCTGGAGTAAAAACACCTATTATTATGAGGGTACTTACTTAGGCCCTGGTTGCAGCTTGACTTGACTTTAACCGAAACGTTATAGTTAAATATGGCGGTCTGACCCTTATTTCGAATGACAAAAGCCAGGCCGCCATATAACGTTTCAGTTAAAGTCAAGTCAAGCAACCGAGCCAGTCACTTTTACTTATTCTACACTTTTCTCACCCTGATATATCTATGAATTGGCGGACTCACCAACTTAGCGGGTATGCGGACACTACCCAAAGCACCACATCCTTTCCGAACCTGCATCCAACCTGCTTTCCGAACCTGGCGGTAGAGTCTCGACATTTCATGAGAGCTTATATCTAAGCCTATGTGAAATAAAGAATTTTATTTCATCATAGATTAGTTACTACGATTATATACTAGGGTTCAAGCGTCTAATAGGGGGACGGGGATACGAATATCAGTAAAGATAATATAGCGTTTCTGGCAGATTTACTTAAACCTCTGATTTGTGGGAATGTTTTACTGTGAAGAAAAACTTTTTAAAGAATCTTGCATGCCTTATTAGAAGAGTTCCCCATAATTTGGTCAAAAGTGTTTGAAGCCTAGCATCTCGCACTTGGGTAGTCTTGTGGTCTATGCTGGGCCAACAATTCTGAGAGGAACCAAGAAATTCGTTCGTTTCAGCTGACTGACGTCCGACGGTTCGCCGTTGCGCTCTACACTACCTCCGAAGTTGACCGAAGTTGACCGAAGCGAGCAGTGTGGAGGGGCACTTCGTCTAACTTCGCCAACTTTTCTTAGTACTTCGGTAAACTTTCTGAGTACTTCGCCGAGGAACTTCGCGAGTAGTGTAGAGGCGGCTTAATGATTTACAGCCCACACGGTCCTGCGCAACTTGTATATCCAGCGCGTTCCCGTGACTCTTATAGCTCATTCGCACACGGCTCGTAAGCGTAAGAGTAGCGTAAGCGCATCGTTATGACGCTTCGCATAACAATATTACAATTACACCTCCTACGATTCGCTGAAACACCGCTTCATCTGCGGACATGTTTGAAGATGTTCGTGCTCGTACTGTTCTCGTCGTACGCGAGGATTACGCTTACGAGTCGGGTGGGAAGGGCCTTAATGTCGTCAGGTTATATAGTCGGAGGTCTGCCAATACTGAGCTTTTCTGTGCGTGGCCGCCATTCCAGCATTTTGGGTCCCCCACGTCCGTTGGATCTACAAGCTACGAGTATGTGCCCATTGCCACTTCAGCTTCGCGATACGTTGAGCTATGTCGGTGACCAAGAAGTGGGCCGTAAAAAGTGGTAGGAGTAGCTGACGCTTGGATGTTGTTCGAATTTGGAAGACGTTAGGGTCTCAAAGATACTAGAACCTACTTATTATTATATTCGGTGCTAGAACGAAGGTCCGGAAGCCAAAGCGCGGCATCTCAGTATCTGTGTTATTTCAATAAAGATACGTATAACTATAAGTAGCTCCAGAGGGCAATTTTATCGCCTTTTAAGTGCGTCCATATGAATTTTAAGCACTGTTCGCTGAAAACCACTCGACATGTGCGCAGGTAGCCGATCCTTGCTAACAAGCATTTTATTTTTTTCTAGTTGTCGTAAAATGTATAAGTTTGCAATAAGTAGTGTTAGGTACTCAAATAATTTTAGTTCATATTATGTTATGCATAAATAATTTAATGTAGATCTAAGGTAATAATGAATAATGATTTTTTATAGGTAATTACTTAATACCTACTGAAATTACCGCAATTTGACTGAGATAAGCCTATTTTGTTTTTGTCTTATTAGCTCACAAATCGCAGAGAACCACAAAAAATTGAATTTCGCGGGCACACCCGTCGCATGCCTCTTAATTTTCAGACTCCAACATTCAGAATACTCAGCTTGGCATCGAACATTTTTTATCGCCGTAACAGCGTCGCCAGGGAGGCGTAATTTAACTTAAATCTGCTATCAATTACATCAAACTGAGCAGTAAGTTTTGCGCCAGGACTCCAGGAGCCGATACGAAGTTTTTCGACGCTGAGTGGAATTTATAGTTTTTCGACTGGGACGCCTTCGCGAGCTTTCAGACTTGGTTTGTAATAAATGTTTCTGATAACAAGAATTGACAATGATGCTTTTTCTATCTACTAAATCATTAAGTTTTTGTATGCTCATTTCTTAATTTAACCCTTGATAAAATTCACCATAGTCGAAAAAAATTCTTCTTCAGGTGTTGAACTCCCGGAAAAAGGGTTCCGTAGTATTAGCTAATAGTATAAAAACGTAAAAAAATCACGTCTGTTCAAGAGATACAGGTCAGACCTGGTGACAGACGAACATACAGATAGACAAACGGATAGCGGAGTCTCTACCGAGCTCTAAAAATCGAATGATAAAGGAGAATGCCGATTTTTGTATGAAAATTGGGCTATACCTTGCGTACCAAATCATTAGTAAAACATTAGAAATATTCTTAATATTATGTAAAAAAAAAGATTAGTAGGATATTAACAGGGAAATTGTAATAATCTGATTTTCTAAGTGGTTAATTTTCTAAGTTTTATGAGTGGCATGGCGGTTCCACACGTTTCGAAACGTTTAATTACTTTTTTTATAATACTTTTGGACCCCTTTTCACGTTTCACTAACATAAATACATATATGCAATATTAAAATTAAAACGAAGATTCTTTATGCATACGTGCTTGTGACGCAGAGTGACGCAAATCTAGCCCATTTTCTGGCATTTTCCTTTTAAATTTTTAAACCGTTATTTTTAGCTTTACGTATAAGTTATAGCGTAGCGTTAGCTTACACAACATGTCGAAAAATATGTACTACCTACTTCTTCAGTAGTTTTACAGCGTAGATACAGCCCTACACCGAAGCTTATGTAGGTAGGCACACGTACCATAGTAAACCCGTATGCACCAACGCAAACATGTTTCAAGTTTCAGGTGAAAAGTGTGTGGAAAGCGTTAAGCTAGGTACGTTAAGTTTTTAAGTACCTACTACGTGCCTACTACGAATTGAGGTACATCGTCGTTCGGACCACACAGGATCTCAACGCATTTTATCCGCAGAGACTTTAACACTTCACTGATGGCCCGTACCGTCGCATCTGTGCTCCGTTTAAATTAAAAGTAATTTTCTTATGCAGAATTAATTAATGACTAACCAGCTCAATAGGGTTCATCAAGCGGAAGCTACAGAAGGAAACAGCAGTATACGAAGAGCCGTGTGAGAGAAAAGGACGAGAGATGGAGGCTGAAGTTGAATGAATTTATGCCGGTCCATTTAGTAACGCGTCAATTTGGCGCGAGTATGGTCGTGGGTGACATAGTGATCTGACGTCACAAAAAGCCCGCGAATCGTAAACTTCTCCGAAAGTCTTTACTTGAAGAATTTTGTTCGTAAATAAATTATTATTCGTGCCCATTTTAGTGTTATAACTTTTTAATTTAAGTTTTTTTGCATCGAATTTAAATAAATATTAAAAGTGTATGATTAATCGTGGGCTATTTTCCCCACTTTTTTTTTTTTTGTTTTTATGTTTTTTCTAATATTTTGTAAACTTAAAAAATATTAAGTGTTACGTAGTGTGTTATTCTAATTTATCAAGAAGTTGAATTACTAACAACAGGAATATAGGTAAGTAAATAAAGATAAGACGTCCGGGGTGTGCTTTGAAGTGATAATATATTAAAGAGATGAGAGCCCGTCCGAAAATAACTGAGATATTAGGAATACGGTCTGTGAATGTTTTCTTTGCTATGATCCTCTGAAATGTAGAGCAAATTGATAATAACTAACACTTTGATTTATTAATAAACTGTACTAGTTATACATACTGTTAACAATATTAACAATATTAACAATTATTAACAATTTTTTGTTAATGTGTTATACAACTGTACTAGTTAACATACTTTTAGGAGCAGTAGGTACCTACCTATGTACCAAAACAAGCACTAAGAATAAAGAAAATGTGTAAGAAAAGTATGTTTTGAGTAAGCATAATAAAGCCTAAATTACCTAAGTTTTGAGTTTTCGAAAACGACATAGCTGGCTGTAACTTTTGACTAGGTTGACTTTGTTTAGTTCCTGTTAGTTTTTTTTAGTTCCTGATAAAAATGACCATAAGTGACAGATAGATGGACAAAAATGTTAAACTCATATTAATATCACGTTTCGATACAAGGGCAGAAAGTATGTAATTTCTTCACGAGCCCCGGTTTGTTGACCCAAGCAGAAAGCATGGGTCAACAATGGAGACGGACGTGCCTTATTTAATACATTTGAAAAAATAAAACAACGAAAGGAAACCATTCAAATTATTAATTTAGTTTAAATTTAATTCATGTATTAATTACTTGCATTGACGCTGTAAAATTGAGTCATTCTGAACAAAATAATTATACAGAGAACTCAAAAAACCTTCTTCATACACGTGGATTTTGGTTCTTAAAAATGCAGGATAACAAAAAAGTTCTAGTGCGGAAAGAAGAACTTTCCGCACGCTAATCACATAGAAAAGTCTACTTTTGAGAAATAATACCTATTTAAGAGTTAGGTAAGTATTTAGGTAGAGTTATTTATGAACAGAATTTATTTACGAAAGAAACAAATAATAAACATACATTATACTTAATTTTAGTATCAACAAATAAAAGATAATACCTATTATTGGCCTATTATTATACTAGATTAAGATAATATATAAAACAATCTTAATATATATAAATCTCGTGTCACAATGTTTGTCCTCAATGGACTCTTAAACTACTGAACCGATTTAGTTCAAACTTCGTGAATATCTGTCATTTGGTCCAACTTAAAAGATAGAATAGTTTTTATCCCACGTGGACGAAGTCGCGGGCATCAGCTAGTAGATTTATATAAAACACGTAGATGTTCACTCCATAAGTATGTACTGAAAACTGAATAGAGCGACATCTGTGTAAGAGTAGCTATCCGTAGTAGTAGGTACGAGTAGGTATGTTTGCCAGTACCTAGGTACCTGGAAGTACTCGTAGAAGCAATTTCCGCGTTTGTTCAGATTTTGGCGCACACGGCACATGCAGCTGTGAAAATTTTCCCAAATATTGTCCGCAATTTTCCGAGTCACGCTTGATTTATGTGAAAACTTTTGTTTGTTTTGCTTCAAACGGCCATTACGAAAAACCATTAAAATTACGTCTAAAAATTGTTTCCTTTCTTGCACAACGAAATAGGTACCTAAATCATTATACATGATATATTGTTCCTACTTATTAAGTTGTTGTTAGCTAGGACTTTTAATGGAAAATTCTATTTTCTGCTGTCAAAATTCTATTGTCTGCTCGACCAAATGTCATTCGAAACCACGAAACGTCATGCAATTGGCATTTAGCTGAAAAAAAGTTCAAAATGGCGGATTCAAAATGGCCGCCATTCGAATTTCGCCGATATCTCGGAAAGTATAAAAGATGGAAGAATGGTTTCTTGACAAGAGCTGATCAGACTCGAAGGTCTATTCGATGGATAGAATATAAAATAAAAATTGCGGAATTTATTTTTTCCATAGAAAAAGTATGCCGATGATACTTTTATAGGCGGGAAGACAGCACGCGGGCCACATGTGGCCCGCGCACACACGCGCCCTATTAGTTTTTTATAAATATTACTGTATTTATTATATAATTGTTTTTCTGGCATAAATTGTTTTCTAGTTTTATACGAGTACTTAGGTACTTACTAATTTTACATGTGTTCTGTGCCCTGCGTATTGCACAGGGTAGGTAGGTACGTAAAATTAGTTATTGATTTTATATTATATTTGCTTTAAGCTTTATGTAAATATCGCTGGTAAACCTTTTTTATTTACTAAGACGTATATAATATTTATGAATGCATAGATAACACATATGTAATAAGAACACAGTGTGCAGTCAATTGTGAGCTGTTAGTGTTGTAAAAGTTTTACTAACTGCAAAGAGCAATTTTCTCACTTTGTTGTATAACTTTGCGCACATGTGAAATTTTTATACTCGTGCGTATAACTCTGAAGTTTGCAAGTTCCTTTCGATTTATGTGTTAAGTTTTGTTTCTCTAATAAAAAAGAGAGGTAGCGTCCAGTTCACAAGAATTTAATATTTTATTAAATTTGTTAGTTCCTACCTACGTTTGGGAGAATAGAACGCCCTGGATATTTCAAGACTGTATGGACGTAGGTCAAACAAAGAACACACCCACACACACACGCACACACACACACGCACACACACGCACACAAAAACGCACACAGTCATACAAACATTCATCTGCATAAAATGAATGTCCATATTGTACCTAATCTATTATATTATCTAACTTAGGTAAAGGTATCTAACCACGTCTAACTCACAAATCACCTAGGAAACAGCATCCTAAGTGATACTGATAAGTAAGTGTAAGTGCTTATACTTAATCTTAAATTGTAATATAAATGCATTAGTACTCAAGAGTAGCAATATTAAAGCAATATCCATCTCGTTTGTAGATTCAATATGAAGCAATCTGTCTTCTGTTCACCGCGCGCGTTTAATAAAGTCTGCAGAACTGAAATTGAATAACAATTAGGTTAGTATTTTATATCTTTTTATCTTGATACTGCTATAAGCTATTGTACCTATACTTATAACATTTTCAAATGCCAGTAAATTCAGTTTAATTAAAAAAAAGCAGCTGAAACTGATGAATCCGGTAAGCGTCGCAAATGTCTCTCTATTAGAGAGTTACATATTTGTCCCGTTTGCCGTGAAGACCCTGGGGCCATAAAGTCACAGTGCCAAAAAATTCCTTCGAAAGCTTTCCCCACGGCTCATTTTTTGAGCAACGTAGGTATCAGCCTAGCTGTTCAACGCATACATACATACATACGGGTCGAATACAGAACCTCCTTTTTTAAGTCTGTTAAAAAACCGGCCAAGTGCGAGTCATACTTGCGCACCGAGGATTCCGCAGAAACCCAAAAATAATACAACGATAAAACTATAGAACTGTAAAACGTAACTGTTTATAGAAGTTTTATTTTTCCTGTTAAATATGCATTAAAACCTCCGTTGACATTTGCGAGTTCCAATCTTTGTTATCGTGAAAGTGTTAAGAAACTATGAATATTTTGGTGTAAAATGTTATGGATCCTATAAGCAACACTGTAAAGTAAATGTGTCTACGTGACTTTGCATTTAATTTTGATGATAATATTACGAATTTTCAATGAAAGTTTTCTTATGTGTGTTTTACTTATGTGTGTAATACTTAAAACTTGAACATCAAGAGTAATTTGAGTAAATGTTGATATTATTTTGCGTGAGAAACATTAGGTGTTGAAAGTTTAATTACCCTTGTTAACTATAATTAGATTTTTGAAAGCATAGCGCGTTGTATATTTCATTATGCATACTTACCTAATAATAGCTCTTTAACTAAAACAAACTTTTTCGGAGAGTATGAGTAATCTCTTTTAATAATAATAAAATTTTGGAGTTATGGTTGTTTTGACTATTACCACAGTTAAAAGATATTCTGTCCTCTTAATACAATTAGGTACCTAACTTAACTTACAGTTTTTAACTGTGGTTGGTGAATGGTGATCATATAATAGTAGTTTATGATACGGATGCATAATGGGGGGTATTAAAACATGAGTGTGAGTTTAAAAAACGAGCCGCAGGCGAGTTTTTTAATAGTATCACACGAGTGTTTTAATACCTAATTATGTAGAGTTTCATACACTACTTTATCTACGCTCAAATTACCATAAATCCAAAGCATAAAATCTTACTAACGTTTGTCGTAAATCCTTCACTTTGTTGGTAAAAGATTGTGGGTCATTTTTGTTGCAATTACTAAAATGTCAGGTGGAGTTAAATTTTCTTTTCACTGGTATCACTGCTAGACATTTTTCCGCGCTAAGTTTTGACTAAGTAACAAAAATAACACATTGAAATGTTAAAAGTTAGGTATGGCGCCAAAATTCAGTTGTAAACTGCGTATAGTCTGTTAAAAAAGTCATGAAACAAAAGAGTAGAAAAATATTTATACAAGTCAGATAAAGTATATTTTTAGTGGATAGTTAAATAATCAAAAATTATACATAATTCTTTTCAATATTCTGTATGAACACATTTTTTAATCAGTCATATTAGAAGGCAGGGAAAAATTATTGTTTCCGTGAATTAATTGCTGTCTATGGTCGATCATCCCATGACTACCAACTAAATATTGTCTGTGGACTCCATATATAAAAAAAAAAACAAAATTGAGGTTTGGCTCTACACTCTCTTTTGGCTATGACGACCACAGAGAAAAGAAAGTTATTCCCTGGTCTGTGATGACGACATATAAAAATACAGGAACCCAGAGCCGAGTATCGTAATGGAAATTATTCAATTATCTAGAGATATTTCCATAGTACAACGATGTTATAATGAATAACTTTTTAAAAATTATAGAAGTCTGTGAATAAAGTAGGTCAATATGTGACACATTTTGATTTCATAATTCGAACTTTAAGCAATGAGCGTAGATAAAATCTTTTTCAATACTTTTTCTCAAAAAGTAGACCTTTCCATGTATTGTTAAATGTGCGGAAAGTTCGTCTTTTCCGCACTAACACTTTTTTGTTTTGTACCTTTATACATACCCACAAATCGTAAAGGAAGTTTTTTAATCATCACGATTTCCTTAATTTGATATCCTTTTGTTTTATTTTTATTTTCATAAATTTTCATTTCTACTCGTCTCCATTGTTAACCCGCGTCTCACTCTCTGTCTCTTTAATGAGACTCTCCATCATTTTATACGTTTGTCGAAAGAGAAATTAATTTACAAATATTGTTATAGGTGGAAGGATGATAAGTTGACCAGTGCATCATGCAACTATGACTCCGCGCAGACGCAGAATGAAAGCAGCAGATCGCGTTTGGTGGAAGTCGAGGCTTATATTGGCAGCGATCACTCTAGCAAGCGCCTACTCTCAGGGTGAGTAGATTCCATCCTCGCCTCCATTGGTCAGTCTAAATGGAAAATAAAAAGGCTGACGGAGGAAACCTAGTATACAAAAAGAAAAAAATATAGATTTTTAATAAGACTACAAAGTTTTTCATAAAAAAAAATCAAATTCAATAATTCAAAAATTTTATTCATTCACATAGGCCTAACTTACAGGCACTTGCGAAACGTTAGACTCTACCGCCTCGTTCGGAAAGTAGCACTGCACCGAGAAGAACGGGCAAGAAATTCGGCAATCGTAACAACCTAGCAACCTAGCGATAGCAATAATAAGTATAATGTTTACTTTATTGTTATAGTGCTTCACACACTAGGTATAATTTTATAAATGTGAAAAGTGTATCAAAATTAACGCTACCAACGGGATTCGAACCCATGACCACCACCTGTCGCGGGTGATCGCTCTTCCACTGAGCTATAGTAGCGAATACCGTTGGCACGATAATTTCGATACACGTTGTTTTCCAGTCATAGGCTGAATATCGAAATTATCGTGCCAACGGTATTCGCTACTATAGCTCAGTGGAAGAGCGATCACCCGCGACAGGTGGTGGTCATGGGTTCGAATCCCGTTGGTAGCGTTAATTTTGATACACTTTTCACATTTATAAAAAGTATAATGTTCTGTGAAAAATAATCTAAAAAGGTATAATATATATTTATCTCATAGATATAATAACCAGTTACAGAGTAGGTAATTACTTATTACGTCTAAATGTATTTACATATTATTATGTATGTACAGATAAATAAATAATCAAATCACGTTCATTAATAAAGCTTTCCTGTGATGGAGGCGTGGTATGCAATCTGCTATAACTAATTGAAATTTTTAATTTACGTCCCAATGAACCGGCAAGTACTGTGTTCATTATTTACCTGTATTATTAATTGCAACGGCATGGCTATCAGATTATTCCTAAAAGCAAATACCTACGACTATGTCTAATGAACTTGGCTAATGAATTACGCCTGCTTACGTCAAACAGCGGGTTAACTTATTTTAATTTTTTTAATCAGGGTTAGCCTTAGCACGTCCACCCTTCATATTTTTTTTTGCCCAGAATTACCCTGTGGAATTACCTATAATTTGAAATTATTCCACTCAAATAGCGTATTTGGAAATTATTATTAATGACACAAATAAAAATAACCAAAAAATTGTAGCAATGTTTGCGTAAACTACTCGTTGATTACCTAATAGTGAGTTAAATATGTATAACTCTTAAAATAAGGAGTATGAAGGTAATTATAATTACTAACTATCCTAGAGTACAGGGCATACTAAGTAGGTAATCTTATATTTTAGGCATTTTATTAGAAATTAAATTAAATAGGTATATAATATTTTAGTCTTCCATGGTCTTGGGATCTGAATAATCCAGCTTTCGCTAAAGGAAACTATCTAATTTAATACTTAGTACTAGTTTGCGTAAAGCTCGGTGCAATTATGTTTAACTTATACCTGTCCATATTATTAGTTTTACTTTGGTTTTACAGTGAAAGCACGAAACACGTTTATAATAGGTACTTACGTCTTACATTATGTCTTTGGCCCTCTAGCGGGTTATCAATAAAAGAAAAATTATAGGAAGCACTTCTCATTTATTCTCGTAGATTGTAAATTGTTGAACGTAGGACAGTATGTGATTATAGCGACTGCAGGGTGGGTAATAGCGCGATATTCTATAAAGTCGCTTCTATAAAATATTAAGCTAATGGTTGGGTTACTCGACGGTGTTTTGCATAAAAATATACCCATTATAGTCTAGAGCTAGACTCTAGAGCTTAGACATAAATGATGAGTTGGTTACTACCGTAAATCCGCTGTTATGCATTACGGTGTTTCACTAGATTAAACGTACGACTTTCTCCGCCATTTTTGCAAAATTATCTTTGTTAATGTTGTATATTCCTTTATAGAAGAATTTGCTTAGATCCCCCACGACGCTACAAAGCAGCTAGGCATCTACAAAAACTCGAAATCTAAACATCCTTAATTTTACGACCACTAATTACTAGAGGTAGAGGTAACTTCCACTTTTCAGCCATATAGGTACAATTGGGTATTTGACTCCAATTTTTTTATTACTTTATTATAAAGTAGAATTAAAATAATGACGTGCACTGAAAGAACTAATTAAATCGATCAAATAACAAAAAAGTTATAAGCATTTAAAGATTTGTGATTAGACAGAGATAGCAACATGAAATTGTGACGTCACACCTTACCAATGCCATAGTAGCTTCGTGCGGCTTCATACAAATTTTCGTTTTGCGAGAAAGGGATAGAAGATCCCCCCACTCCAAAGTTTAAACGCCTGTAACTTTGTAAATCTTCGTTGGATTTTAATATTTCTTTCACTGCACGTTATTATTTTTATCCTAGTTTATAATAAAGTAATATTTTTTATCAAATTCAAAAGTAGTGTAAGACCCAGCTAATGTCAACAAACGGAGACTCGTAAAGAAATGACATATTTTCTGCACTTATATTGAAGCCTGGTGGTATAGTTACGTGAACTTACCTAAAAATTTGTTTAAAGTTATTTATATTCCACGGACTTTTAAGTTAGAATCCGTGTAGTAGTGCAAGGCATCAATCTCTTTGAGTCCAAGCTTAAGTAGGCGGGGTTCTTTAATTGCCAGCATAACTCTCTTTAATTCAGATCACTTTGGACGGGTGAGCGCGAGTCGTTTCACGGGATAGATCAAAGCTTTGTGACGTCATTTATAACTGTCGACATTTTAGTTTGCTCGTACTCAATAGGCTGCGTATAAGTTGAACCCCTGCGCGTCGAGTGTCAACTGAGGTGATATGAGGGCGCCGCGAGGGGAATCGCGTAAGGTGAGGTGCGAGTAGATCCTGCCACCTGCGCAGACGGTCGTCATTTTGGGTCAACTTAATTTCTGCGTACAGTAGTATACTGTATACATGCATTCATTTAAAAATACCGCAAATTAGCTCATATTTTTTAATATTGAACTAGCTGACCCAGCAAACGTTGTTTTGCCATTCTGGCCATTCTGAAAAAAAAAATAGGTAACCTGGTCTCTGCCCAGTGATCATACACTGAAAATTTCATAACAATCGGTCGAGCCGTTTCGGAGGAGTTTGGTAACAAAGATCGGTGAGAGAATTTTATATATTAGAAAAAAATATATAATCTGCAACGTTACTTTGGGAGAATTGCTTTTTCTAACCATAAATGTTAATAGGTAAGTCCTATAAAAATAGCGTACGTCTGGCACCCTCAAAAAATAGAACAGAAACAAGAAACAACAAAATGCGCTATGGCACCTCATTCCTATTTTAATTTATCTAATGCACACCATGATAAAATTTTTCAAATTCTCTAAATTGAGTTAACAACATTATTAAAATTAAAACTGAAAATAAGTTTAAAAATTGCCGTGTAAAAACTGGCATTCTTTTATTCTGGAATATAATTTTAATCAAGGTAGGAATGTAAATTTGCTGGCCTCAGAATCTGAGGTGGGTGAGTAAGTGGGGCTTTACAGATGTGTGAAGTCAACAATAAATAAACATACATATATTATACCTATATACTGTACGATAGTAAATAAATAATAATGTAGAGTATTGTGAAAACTCTTTCTGACTTTAGAATTTTTGATTTACCCCCAAAAGCTGCGGTAGATTTACTATCAATCAATATTAATAGTCTTCTTCATTATTTATAGTACCTACCTTAATACATAGGTAAGGTTAGGACTAGGTATAAGCACACTATAAGCAAAAAATGTTTTTTTTTTTTAATTTACGTTTAGAAAAATATTAAAACCGTATAAGTAAATAGTAGATATACCTAAGTAAAGAAAGTTATTGTATCGCTGGTTGAGCTTGGGCACAGCTGTTGCTTTCCCTTCAATAAATAGTTCCAATTTGCAGTACCTATAGGTAGGTTCGCTTCAGATAGTTATTGTGGACATTTTTCATTTCAGACATATCGGCGTGCTGTGACAAAGCCGTCGGGACATGCCGCAGTGTTTGCGAGAAGGTAAGTCACTTTAAAGTTAACCGGAAATATAAGGAAAATAATATTGCAAATATTGTACGTACTTAACTTCCTTCTTTTCTTTGTTCAAATTACACAGTGACAGATGTTAAATTTTCTATTAATTATTTTATTAATACTTATCGCGCCGGGCGGGATTTGCGGCCTCGTCTTCCAGCTATCGCGGTCGGATGCTCTCCTAAAATCCTAAGTGTGTAAAACTGTGGTATAAAACACTAACAAAAATATCATTAGAACAAAGAATTATTATAATTAGTAAGATAATTGTTTTTTATCATTAATTTATGATAATACGGACCATATTACGTGTCACAGGTTTTTATATACGAATTATTGATAACTAAAGTGATTCCATTGCAAAAAGCGCGGCCACAAAATTTTGAACTCCAACTCCAACTCTAGTTCTGTAGAAAATTTGTAGAGAAAATTCAGGCTTGTTTGTTTTATGTTCTATAGCGGGCCATTTCATGAAGATTTTGTAGCTAAACTCTATAGACATGTTTCTAGTAGGCTAATTAGCCGGCATCTATTTCTTTGTCGCTGATTATGTTAGGAAATTAATAATACGAAAAATTATGAGCTACTACTGGAGCTTTTACTGTAAACTAGTACTATGTTAGTAATATTATATATTCGTTGCTAGTACCTACTGTACTTAAACTTTTAGCGACTATTCTCTAAAACCTCGGGTGGGTTGTTCTCACTCTCAGCAGTCAGCTGACAGCTCGTCTTAAATCTTCGTTTTATACGCTTCAAAGTTAAGAGGAGAGGAGTTTTGGTGAATCGACAGCGGTTATAACGCGTTACATATTTGTCTATTCTTAAGTGTTATCGAAACAACGTCCTTTTTCCACAGATAGCTATTTTTCTCCGGATCGCAAATCGACAGCCGTCGTAAATCATTCGACAAAGTTATCGACCGTTCAAAATACAATTAAACCGCGTCAATATTATTCAGTCAGTGTCGTAGGGAGGAAGCCAGCGTCACGCGGTTCGGGGACGGAATTAAATACGAATGTATTAGACGTCCCAACACTAGTGGTGACAGTTTCAGAATTCTAAATATCGGGACAAGAGTTAAAGAACTTTGCTCATTTGGATACTTTGATTTCGGGATCGGGACTATTTATAGCTATACTTATTTTTTTAAAGTTCATCACATGAGCCTGTGGTCGTCCACTGTTGAACTTTCCCAAGCGAGCGTCACCATTCACCACACCATGTCCTTAGCATCCAGCCACTTCCCGCCCGCGCCAGCCGCTTTTGGTCGTCAGTTCATATAGGGTGATATAGGTATCTGGAGGGCGCCCCATGATAGCTGCTACGCTTACTCAAGTATGCGGTCTCCACACCAGTGAGTTTCTATACGTTGCGAGTCGCGACGTAACCCTATTTGACATTTGGAGATGCTCATTGCTTAGCTGAGCGTCACCAAAAGTAGTAAAATATGTAAATTTAATTTCACTAAATTTTACTTTAATTTTAAATTTCACGTAAATTTTGTTTTATTTCTATTTGTCACTTGGCTCAGAGGGCTGGTCTCCAGAACTTTTCGACTCCGCTGGTCATCGTCCCTACGACATGCGTGACCTGTCCACTGCCACTATTGTTTGCTAATGGTTTGGACTATAATATCAGTGATCTTAGTTCTCCTGCGGATCTACATTTCGGATGTTATCCCTGAGGCAAGGTTGTTTTAAAAGTTATTTTAGTAATTACTTCACTGTCGTAATCCTAAATATGAAAAATATCAATTTCTTTAAACTACACATTTATCTTAGGCCCTGATAAAATAATATGGAGCAGGCAAATCGTTGGAGCAGGCCACATCGTTGCGCTATAGTTTACCTATAAAGTTATCTGTGAAAGAATCTTTCGGCGAGCTCCTCTTACGTATGTGCGTTTGCGCCAAAGACTTCTATGTAGGTATCCCTGCGCATTAAATAATTAAATTCTACAAAATCAAATTATTCTGTACTGGAATCAGGACATCCTGCATAAAGCGGGATATCTGGTAACGTTAGTCCCGGGCTACATTCCCGGATCCTCTTACAAGTTTTAATAATTTTCCTTTATTCACTCGACGCTCCTTCTGGGAACACTAGCCAATGTGACACGTTTCTTGATTAGTCCCGACGCGGTGCCTCGAATATCCACTACTATTGATACTCCAGGAGCTAGTTAACCATGAAATCAAATAAATGAAAAAAAAAATCATAACAAAAAATAAATTTAATATTTATAACTTAAAAAAACACTTGTTTGGACGCTAGCAGGGCCGATTTTTCAATAATATTACCTATATGTATATTCGTTGGCCAAACTAAGTATCCAAGGAATTTTGAAACATATGCCATACTAGCAGATACCCGCGGCTTCGCACTTTTAACTATTCTACGGGAACTATCCAGTTTCCGGAATAAAAAGTACCCTTTGTGTTAATTTACATGAAATCTATCTTCATTTCTACTTAAAACCAAAAATTTTCAGTAGTTGTGCGTGAAGGATTAAATTATTTCCCGCATGAATATGTTTTTCCCTATTATCACGAAAACAATGGATTTTCCCGAAAAAAAGTAGTTGATTCTAGGATATAATCTATCTACATTCCAAATTTCAGCCCAATCGGTTCAGAAGTGACGGCACGATGGAGTATTTCTCCTACATGAATATCAGTTATTTAACTATTTTCTTAGAAACCATGGATTTTCCCGGGATAAAAATTTGCCTATGTATTAACTATTAATCCAGGATAAAGTCTATCCCCTTTTTGAATTTCAGTCATATCCGTTCAGTAATTACAGCGTGAAGTAGTATTTTTCCCGCGTGCATATCTGTTTTTAAGTTTTCCCGCGGAAACCATGGATTTTATGGAATAAAAATTTTTAATTAATCCAGGATAAAATCTAACTTCATTCCACATTTCAGCCACATCAGTTCAGTAATTATGGCGTGAAGTAGTATTTTTCGCGTATGAATATCTGTTTTTTTTTCCTGCAAAAACCATGGATATTTCCGGTAAGTAAAGTAGCCTCTTTATTAACCCAGGCTATATCTAATCTATCTCCATTCCAAATTCCAGCCAAATGTTTTTGCACTTGCGGCATGAAGATTTTTTCTCCGCGTGAATTTCGGTTTTTTTACTAATCCCACGGGAACCATGAATTTTTCGGGATGAAAAGTAGTCTATGTATTAATCCAACATATAATCTATCTTTATGCATAATTTCAGCCATATCAGTTCAGTATTTACGGCGTGAAGTAGTATTTTTCCCGCGTGAATATCTGTTTTTCCCTTTTCCTGCAAAACCCATAGATTTTTCCGGGATAAAAAGTACCCTATTTATTAACCCAGGATATATTCTATCTCCATTCCAAATTTCAGCCAAATCGGTTGTGTAATTGCGGCATGAAGATTTTTTTTCCGCATGAATTTCGGTTTTTTAACTAATCCCACGGGAACCATGAATTTTGTTGCGGGAAGAAAAGTAGCCTATGTGCTAATCCAAGATACAATCTACTTCCATTCCAAATTTTAGCCAAATCTGTTCTGTAGTTGCGGCGTGAAGACGTATTTTAACTTGATAAAATCCAAACTTCGGACCCCCGTTTCACCCCCTTAGAGGGTGAATTTCGAAAAATCCTTTCTTAGTGCTCCCCTAGACCTCATAAGGTACCTGTGTGCCAAATTTGGAGTCTCTAGACCTAGCGGTTTGGGCTGTGGGTTGATATGTCAGTCAGTCAGTCAGTTTCTACTTTTATATATTTAGACAAAATCTGTCGAAACGTATAATTTATTCCTTAGTTAATTAATACTTCTTATCCTTAATATCGATTACCTGGCGATTGAAAAATCGGCCCTTAACTTATTAAGTTTAATATAGGTATCTGAATAATTCTAAGTGGGTTGTAATGATATAACATATTAAAATTATTGTAATAATTCAATAAAATATATAGGGCTTGTTACAAGTGATACAATAATATAACTATGTAAGTAATTACCTAGTCAAGTAACAATAAAATTAACTTACAATTTTTATAATCTATATTAGTACCTTATAACTTGCAATAATTAATTCCCTTGCTTGTTTAATCATATATAAGGATTTGAAGGTATTAATGTAGTTCTAGTAGCTAAAGCCTTTATACAAGTTTAATATAAAATCGCCTATCAGTCACTTGCTCTTAGACTTGTCAGTCCACAGGATACAAGAAACTAAGAAAGTCGATGATCTTTCACCACGTATCCTTTATTTGTTTGCTTACGGATCAAAGACTGCGGGTTCTATCGTTGTATGAAGAAAAAAATCAAAGCCCCATTCTTATTCCGTACTATTATGTGTACAGATATCAAATGACCTTAATGTGAACGGATGTTAAAAATATCTCCGGTGGAACTTGGAAGCTCTGCGGAAGTTATAAATTGACTTAATTAGTCAATGAAAAGTTTTGTTAACGTATCTCACTAATATTGCCTAGTCTTTAGTCTGATGAGTTTATTAACATTATGTTTATTAACTTATTGATTTAAAATTATGTTTATTGTTAGTTAAATCTGCGTTAATTCAGTTTTCTATGGAAACTAATGTAAATTTGTAAAAGTTCGTAAAATTATATAACTCTGTTACGCAGAAAACGTGTGAAAAGAATATCGTCTCTATTAGATTTGTAATTTGTGAATTTATTTTGAATTATATGTATACTAGGTATCTATCTTATATAGGACGATGATAGTGACTAAGAAATTCAGAGATGTCTCTTTATTTACATATAGGTACATATATATAAGGTTTTACATGTAGATTTATCTTCGGTACTTTGATGAGGATCCAATAGTGATTAGAATGCAGCCGATGCATGGAACAAGGAATGTTTGACGACGACCAGGAATTCATAAGTACGAGTATTAACCACTTACCAAGCATGCTCCATGAAATGGCCGTACCTTTGCGTATGAGAGAATTTTATCGATACCCCATTTCTCACATTCTTACTTACTCTATAGAGATTAAAGTTAATGAGCCAGTAGCCAGTTAGAATTTATTAAGAAAATGTGAGGTGCTTGGAACTGTTCAAGCTTTCACAGTCATCCCTTTTCTTTAAAAGAAAATTCCAGAATTTATACTGGTTATAAGTAAATTATTAGTTAGTCTAGGAATCCATATCTACTCAGTTTCTTAACAAAGCTTTCTGCGTTATAGTTTTAATATTTTAAGGTGGATATAGGTATAATCCTGGCGCGAAAATAAAAATTTTATTCAGTTTTTCGCAAATAGTGGACTAACTAGGTAATAGGTATACATCGTAGGCTTATAGCAATGAGTTTTGCGAGCATAACGTTTATGCAACAATATACTCATTTACGTCGTATTGGTTCCCGATAGCTCCAAATCTTGGAAACTGCAGTAAATAATAATCTTCGGGAACAAATATCGGGTGAATGGGAATTTATGAGCAAAGTTTTTAAATTCATTGCCATAAGCCTATGATGTATAGGTAATTAGCTTCTTTTAGCGAAAAACTAAATATAACTTGAATTTTCGCAACCGGATGAAACCCCTGTGTTACGTTTCTAGTAAATTATTTCTTCGTTTTTCTTGTAGCGAACTGCGTATTTCGAGGTTTTTAGACGCTAGGACGTTCTAAGTTGGTTACAGACTTTAAAAATACAAATATATTTAGTAGGTAAATCATACTGTAGTTAGGGATAGGTACCTACTACCTACAGACTGATCGATTGTCTCGGTGGTCGGATCCCTTCGAGAAGCTCATCCGGTGATGGTAATAAAGCGCTGCAACGGACAGACAATCTAAATAAAGTGGTCGCTTGTTAAGACCCCATTAATGCATTTAACCCCATTTGGTTCTTTGACAATTGCATTCATAGAGATAGATCAATATCCTATACCTTTAAACGAGCAATTCTTGTATATATACATATATTTATTTCTATACTAGCTGTTGCCCGCGGCTCCGCCCGCGTGAATTACGATTTTTTTACATAATATACCTTCCTACTGGAATTCCTTGATTTTTCGCGGGATTCTGGTGTGATGTTGTACAGAAACCTGTTCTTACTTTGCACGGGTTATCTTGTGGTGATTTTGAAAACTCCTTTTTCTTAATAAAAATATAAAGTTTCATTAATACGTAGTTGAAAGATCAAAAGGACGATTTTAACTGTCGATATTTTGATACAGTGGTACAAGTCGTGGTCACGTAGTGACCACGACCTGTGCCACTGGGTGCCACTTTTCATTGTGATTTTTATTCTGAAACCACGAAATATGTCAAAAATTATTAAACCATGTGAAAGTTGTACTGGTGGTAGAACTCTTCTTTCAGAGTTCGGCCGGGTAGGTACCACTGGGATAAATTACTCTACTAACAATATTCCCCAGCCCAATATAATATAAGAGTCTTTTAAAAATCTTTGCTTCATCTCAATACAATCCAAAACATCAGAATGGACAATGGCTATATATTTCCTTACGTATAAAAAGACCTTGGATGACAGTCAGTCGGTTAGGATCGATAAGACCTAAGAGTTAAAAATATTTGTGAACCATTATCTTACCCTTTCCATATTGCGGATGATAAAGTTTAAATCTGTTCAGGTCTGTCTTAACAGTGCCATCTTAATATAAAGTCAGGAAACAGTAAATAAGATGACAGTTAATTTTTATTAAAAAAAATTCGGTAGTACCTATCTCAGAGTTTTACATTCAAGTTCCACATAAATTGTAGAGATGGCGCTATACGGTATAACGTAGCGATAACGCCAGTTACATGATTTTTGTTCACCCTAAAAGTGAAAAATTTTAAACCATACAAAATCTCCTGCTAAGCCTATTTATTTACGGCTGTAAGGGTACTCCAGTCTTACTTGAGCCCTACGTCCTAGCCCTAGGTTCTTTGTGCATTCCGAGTTTCAAGTCACCTACCTACTTGAACTTAAAGGTTCTGATGTCTGTAATTTCTGAACTACAAAAGTGGTGATGATAAGATTTGTATGGAATAATCTTTAAAGAACCTCCTTTCTAACAAAAAAAGAATGAATGGAATCGGACAACGCGTTAATTAATTACAACTAAAAACGTTTGGACTTTGATGCCGTCTTCCAGGGAAACCATGATGAATTTCGGGATAAAAAGTATCCTATGTCCTACCTCGGGGTATGAACTATAATCATGTCAAGTTTCATTTAAATCCATCCAGCGGATTAGCCGTGATGCCCGGTCGTGAAACAGACAGACAGACAGACAGACAGACAGACAGACAGACAGACAGACAGACAGACAGACAGACAGACAGACAGACAGACAGACAGACAGACAAAAATGAAACAAATTACAGTTTTGGCTTCAGTATCGACTAAATAGTGTCCTCCAACAAAAATTTTCAAAATATCTTCAATGTACAGAATTCGACCCTTTACAGTTTTATTATAAGTATAGATAGATAATCCGAATCCTGTGAAAGAAAGAGTTTGACTGAGTCAGGAGTTTTCTGTTTACATCTAATAAAGTTAATGGTCAGGAGAAAATATTTTTTATCAAGGAAAAGGAGCACGAATCGGGCGACCAGTCTGGAAGGTCTCTAGCAGGTGACACAGTGGCTCGGTGTAATGACAATAATGATAGCGGCAACGTCGACTAGCGGGGAGGGATAATGGCACCATAATAACAAGCTTTTCAGCCATGCTTTCAGTGGTCGGGGCTTTCCCGCTCCATTAAACTACTATCGAAGCGTTTCTATGGATAAATAATTAGTGGATTACTCAGATCACTTCAAACAAAGTGGATTAATTATTGTTGGTTTGACAATTAATTTAATTACAAGTGTTGGTTGTTTCATCGTCGGTTTTAATCATGGATTTAATATAAACGTCGTCGTTCGCGCTCCGGTTTTAATATTGTAGAGTGGTTTAAAAATTTAAGTCTCAAGGTGATGAGCGTAGTGCAGTGCGTCATATCCTATACGAGCAATTTTTGTATATATAATCTGGATCTCGGAAACGGCTCGAACGATTTTCATGAAATTTAGTAAACAGCGGGTTTTGGGGGCGATAAATCGATCTAGCTAGGATTCATTTTTAGAAAATGTCGAATTTACCAAAAATATAAAAATATGACTACTGCTGCCATCTATTGGCCACCGAGCGAAGCTCGGTCACCCAGATTATAATATTATTGTTGCATTACAAAGTCGTGGAACGCACTATGGGCCTTAAATCAGGCGGATTTTATTATACCTTAAAAGAGAATTTTTGTCCGGCGTTTTGATGTTTTTATAGTAAGGCCTTTACTTATTTCACGGCATCGTGACGCCATAATATATCTAATTTTCGCCTTTGCCATATACTTAATCCGTTACCGCAGATAACCCTGTGAAGTAATTTATGAACTGTCGGCACTCGGCACTGCTTCAGAAGATTACATGACAGGCGATGGGCCGCGAAAAACTAACGGCCCATAAAAACAAGCTGGCATCTAGTTCGCGAGTTGTAAACACTGAAATATTGCTCGCTACTGTGAGAACACTGAGAAAACACCGGCGGCCACGATGTGTTATCACTTATCATCAACTTATCATTTTTAGGGTTCCATACCAAAATGGTAAGAATGTAACCCTTATGGTGACACTTTCTCCGTCCGTCCGTCTGTCACACTCGATTATTTCAGTAACTATTAAAGCTGAACCTGAACTTTGGAATAGTAGTATGTAATTGCGGCGCGCCGTCGTTGTAATCATAAAATTTTGAAAATCATTTTTATTTTTATTTAAAAGAGGGGGTAAACTAGATTGTTGAAATTTCAAAATGAGATAACAATATTGAGTGGGGTATCATATGAAAGGGCGTTACTTGTGTATTCTGAAACTAATTTTTATTTATTCTTATGCCTGATAGTTTTTGATTTATTGGGCAAACTGTCGAAAAAAATACCGTTCCCCCCCTTGTCTCCGAAGTTCACCAATAAAAAATCAATAGGAATTAACGTATATTTTACGGAAAAAATAAAATCAACTCTCTACCTATTATACTTTTTTTTATAATAACAATAAACCGCCAAAAACAAAGTTAGGTTTGCGGTTCGCCAACAAAAGTACCTATATGTAAATTATACTCGTTAATTCCTGAACAAAAGTGATTATTTTAATGTTTTACTTCTTTTATAGCATGGAACCCTCGGTGCGCGAGTCCGACTCGCACTTGGCTGGTTTTATTTTTAATTAGTATTTTCAATTTTAGTAGGTATGTACCTACTATACCTGCGTTTACAATCAGATGTAGCGGTACGATTCAGTGAATCGTAGGAGGCGTAATTGTCGTAACGTCATAACGATCGTCTCACGCTACGCTTACGCTTACGAGCCGTGTGCGAAGGGGCTAAGTCCACTTTTAATACTTAATCAAAGAAGTAATGTTTGGCTTCGGAGCGTGTGAATTTTTTTAATGGCAAATAACTGTAGCGGGCTGTGAGTAAACAAGAATGTGTATTAATAACCGTATAGCAGCTGCGGCCGCGACAACTTGGATCATACGCGCACATCAAAGCGGCCGCGAGCTTTGAACTCGCCGCGCCGCCTGAAACCGCTACGTCCTACTGAAATATCTGCGCCAGTTTATGTGACACCATTTTTTCTATTAGCTTATCAGCCGGCTCAATCCTGTGAGTCAAGTATTATCATAGATTACCTACTATAATAGTCAGTACGTAAAAGAAGAAAATCCCAGATAAATAATAATGATTTCTAATAAAATATTGGACAGCAGAAGTGAGAATATTTTGTGTAACTTAGCCGAGTTATAGACTTTCAGTAAGATGAAACTTCTGAGGCCACTTGCTTCAATTAAGGTTAGCGTGTTAGCTCAACTCAGAGTTAAGCTTAAGATCGAAAGTTAAACGTTGCCCCTGGTTTACAATAATGTAAATATTTCACCCGTTGTTAGGCGCAAGTGGACCTTCGTCTGTGTTTTTTGAGGTCTTTTGGAGGATTTTAAGGCTTTGTTCATTTGCTGATAAGAATTATGTGACTATTTCGCACCTATGTAATTTATATCAAGTAAGTATGATGAATTCGAATCCGACTGAAATGGAAAATAAATGAGATAATTTATACCTATCAGTTGATCTCTTTATATTTCTGATATCGCTTCAAAAACGTTTTCGTTTAATTCATACATAAATCAGCGGAATTCAACACGGAGTGCTCAATCCAGGAATCCGCATTCAGTGTAGCGGCTGTGACAATTGATTACCGGGATTACGACGTGACAATCACGTCCCGTACCGGGAATTCGACAGGCCGGGAGCCGGGACGGTTGGATTCCGATCACGTGCGGCCAACTTCGGGAGCGTTTACCCCAGTGCGAGTATTTTTCGGGCTCTATCGAACGAAATACTTTCCGTATGAATTTTATATGGTTTTAGGCAAAAATATAAATCTTTGTTTTGCCATATCTATGACATTATTGAACGAAATTCAAAAATGTATAAGAATGACAATAGTCTGTGAAAAATCACGTGATCATTGTGATCAATAGATATCTGTAATACTCGTAGATCTGCTGCAGTTGCTTCTATGACTCAAATCTCTACTACTCCTTAGCGTTGAGATTTTACCACTGTCTCCTAGTAGATAGTAGTATGAGTAGATGGTAAGGGTAGTGAGACTTTAATGCTTCATCTCTTTTTACAATTTATATTTTTGTTACAGTGTTTCACACACGAGGTATTGTACGTATGTAAATTATTATTAGTGTATCAAAATTATCGCTGCCAACGGGACTTGAACCCGCATCCTCCTTATCTATCGCGGCTGGGTCCTCTGCCATAATTTCGATACGTGACATTGTTTTCAGTCATATACTCGTAGGTAGACTTTTACTTTAGTCTCTTATTGCTTTGAAAATACAAGTACAAATGCAATCAAAATGTTTAAATACTATATTCAAAAAACGTAACACTCCTGACTCCGGGAGTGCCGATAGATGTAAAAATTTGAACAATCTGAATTTAAGGTGTCGGTTACGGTAACAGTGTGAGGTGTCGGTTACCGTAACAGTGTCGCGTGCTCAATGGTTTTTTCCCCATCTCAAAAAATGCCGTACGCGCTTAAAATAGATTTATCTTCAAACTCTATACTTACTTTACTTCAAACTTAGCAGAATTAGTGAGGATCCCCCCGTGTTAGCTGGCACGCTGGTCACGTAGAGCGCAGGACGCGGCATACTCGCTCGCTAACTGCTAAAAAAAACGTAATAGTCAATAGTCAAATAGTCAAAGTCTTTATTTCACATAGGCCTAGCATACAGGCACTTGCGAACGTCGGCATGACATTTCTTGCATAATAATGGTGATAACTACAAGTCGACTTAAAACTAAGTTTACGAGGGTTCCAAACGCGCCCTGCCGCTGAGAAGAAGCCCACAACAAACTCAGCCGGGTATTTTTTTTTATGTTATCACCATTTAACAAAATAATTATAAATACTAAAAATAGGCTAGCAACGACAACAGAGCAATCTACCACTTATCAGTCAATTCCAAGGGTTTGTGTCGCTAATATAGTCCTTAATATTGTAATATGCCTTTTGAATGAGTTTAGGCTTGACAAACCCTTTGAATTTATTAAGTGACATTTCAGATACATGATGTGGTAACTTATTATAAAATCTTATACAGTTGCATGCAAATGATTTGCTAATTTTAGATAATCTTGTGCTGTTTAACACGAGCTTATGCTTGTTCCTGAGATTAATGGTATTCAGGTCACATTTCTTAGTAAACTTATTAATATTCTTATGTACATAAATTATATTTTCATAAATATATTGACCATGTATCGTCATAATATTAAATTCTTTAAATTTATCTCTGAGGGATTCTCTTGGACCCATTCTATAAATAGCACGAACAGCCCTCTTCTGCAGCACAAATATCGTATCAATGTCAGCAGCATTACCCCATAACAATAAACCATATGACATAATGCTGTGAAAATAACTAAAATACACCAGTCTAGCAGTCTGAATATCGGTCAGCTGCCGTATCTTTTTTACCGCGTATGCAGCAGAACTAAGTCTGTTCGACAGATTAGTTATATGAGGGCCCCATTGAAGTTTGGCATCCAACGTTATTCCTAAGAATATGGTTGCATCTACTAGTTCCAGTTCCTGATTGTTAAGTAGTACAGTCGTTTTGACCTGTTTAACATTAGGTAGAGTAAATTTAATGCACTTGGTCTTTTTACTATTTAGAAGTAAATTATTTGCCTCAAACCACTGTACCACTTTGTTGAGAGAGTCGTTTACATCGTCAAAATTAGTTTTATGTCGATTAATTTTAAATACAAGTGATGTATCATCAGCAAACAATACTATCTCATGATTGTCCTTAGTAATATAAGGAAGGTCATTGATGTATATGAGGAACAGGAATGGTCCCAATATGGACCCTTGAGGAACTCCCATTTTCACACTCGACCCACAGGATCGCTTTCCATTAACTTCTACTTTCTGAATCCGATCACTTAAATAGGAGCTCATAAACTCTAGAGCTGCACCTTTGATACCATAGTGGAGTAGTTTACTGACTAATGTTTCATGCTGAACACAATCAAACGCCTTAGATAAATCACAGAAAATGCCAAGTGCGTCACGTGATTCCTCCCAGGCTTCAAATATGTTTTTTATTAACTCGACACCAGCATCGGTTGTCGAGCGACCCCGTGTAAAGCCAAACTGTTTGTTGTGTAATAAATCATTCTTCTGAAAGAAGAAAAGCAATTGATTTAATATGAGCTTTTCAAAAATTTTACTAAATATTGGTAGTACAGATATTGGTCTAAAGTTGGTGGGGTCACTGGTACTACCTGATTTAAATAACGGAATTATTTTACTATATTTCATTAAGTCAGGAAACACACCACAGTCTATGCAACTATTAAATATTAATGCTAAGTCGGGTGCAACAATATCAATTAATGACTTGGCTACATGTACAGAAATGCCCCATAAGTCATTAGTTTTCTTAACATTAATTAATTTAAATGCTTTAATAACGTCAGAGCCGTTAACGTGGCTGAATGCAAAGGTGTTAATACATTCAGGCACATTCTTTTTTAACAATGAGAGCGCATTAACTGTTGAGGAGTTCAGTGATTGCGTAGTGGAAACAGGAATATTCGTGAAAAATTCTTCAAAAGTAGTGGCAACCTCTAGGTCATCGGTAACTGATTTATTGCCAACGTTAAGTTTAATTGTGTTAGTATGCTCGGTTGCTTTTCCAGTTTCCTGATTAATTATTTTCCAGGTAGCTTTAATAACATTGTTACTATTTTTAATTTTATTTTGTATAAATTCTGATTTCCTTAATATACAATCTTGTTTAAATTTTTTTGAAAACAATTTCACGCGATCTCTAAACTCGTCACTAGTATTAAATATACGTTCTGCATAAAGCTCGTACAACTTTTTCCTCTGTAAATGCAACTCGCTTGTTGCCCATTCGCTAAAAACCAATGTGTCAGTACTGAAGACCGTTTTACTGGTGAATATGGATTCAAATATTAAACTAAATTTATTAAAAAATGAGGTATACATCTCGTTAGGATTCAAAATATCTGGCAAGAATGGTAGTTCTTCTACTAACCTTGTTCTCGCTTTAGCAATGCGGTCCAATGTTACTGGCACAAAAGTAATTTTTTGTTTTTTTACAGTTTTCTTGCATGTTTCATACTGAATAAACTGGCCACAGTGATCTGAATCTAATGTATTAATTATTTCTTTACTTATTGGCTTTATATCAGTAAAAATATTATCCAGGCACGTGGCGCTATTACTTGTTATTCGTGTAGGCTCCATGAACATGTGCAACAAGTTATAAGTTTTAAATAAATTTAATAGTCTTATACTCAAGGAGCTATTCTCTAAAATGTTTACATTAAAATCACCACACACTATTAGCTTTTTACTAGATTTTGATAATTTAAATAAAACATCATCCATAACTTTTTCAAGGAGCTCAAAGGCGGCTGTGGGAGGTCTATAAACCGTAACGATGATAAATTGCTCTAATTCAGTTGCAGCCAGTTCGCTCAACAGATTAATCGCTCAACAGATAGGCTCACAATATCATTTCTATTTTTAAATTTAAGATTTTTATTTAACAAAATTAATGAGCCACCATGTATAGAATTTGATCTGGTGAACGAACTACCAACTTGGTGATTACCAAAATTAAATATGAATTCATGAGATTTTAACCAATGCTCTGTTACACATAGGATATCGATATCTGAACTATTTAAAAATAATTCAATTTCTAGCTCTTTTCCCCTCATGCATTGAATATTTTGGTGCACCAAGTTGATACAGTTAATTTTCTTTGGTTTATCAAATATACAGCACGATTTTAAAATACTATTATTTTTAATACTATTATTTTTATCTAAGCAAGAGAAAACATACGTTGACTCTTGGTCTAAGCGAGAGAAAAGCTCTTTTGTCTCCTTACCTAGTTTAAATTAAAAGTACTTGGAATTGTTTCCAAGGTCTTGTCTGGATTACTAATCTGCTCAATAGAAGCAGTTTTGTCCAAATTCTTGTTTGAAATATATAATAAATAAGATAGTGAAATAACTATCTGTCTCTTAAAATATTTTGACAAGTAATACCTATCTAGGTAATCATTATACTTGATGTCAATACCTTTATTTGTGTCAATTATATTAAATTTTTTATTATGCGTACATAAATTGTACAATGTCATATTATAACTATACCTAATCAAATTTTCTTGATGTGGCAACTTCTTACAATAAGGCAGTGTATACATATATATATTTTTTAAATTTAAAGAATCTAGACATTCAAAACATTTAATTAAATCTTGTTTATTTACATTACCTCTATTTCCTAATAATATTATTATGTTAGTATTACAATCGTATAACAACTTCTTGCTAAGGATATCTGAAACAATCTTGTTTAAATCTGAGTTAGGCTTACAGCTGTTCAATATAGTGTGATGATTTAAATATGAATTAAGTAAAGAGCCCATGTTGATTCCAACTTCATCACTATACATATAAGTTTTATAGGTTTGTACATTATGGTTTGTGGAACTATTAGTATTTGATTCAGAGGTTATGAACCTGTCACACACTTTCCCCTGATGTGAGGGAGATGATATAGGCGACACAAACCCCGGATGACTGCCTGCACCATCAGAAGTGCACTTGTTTGTAGGCAAGTTATTCTTGACGGGATAATGTCCCGTTTGTAATTTAATTTCACCCGTAGTCTGTGTACACACAGATACCATTTTGTCTTGGTAAGAGGCATATCTTTCAGTGAGTGTCCTCAAGGAAGAGTGTAGCCTGGCTATTTGTTCTTCAAGTATGTGAGTGTCAGATTCATACCTCTTTTTGTTATTTTTAAGTTGTAATTTACATTTATTAATTTCATTTTGTAGGGATAATCTATTTTTTTTGCTTTTTAAATGTCTATGTACATGATTATAATGTATTTTTAACAATTTTTGAGTTTTGCGGATAAATCTGTTCAGATTAATATACTTTTTAAGTTTTTTATTACTAACCGGATACAGGAAACTAGTCTGCTTTGGGTTTGAGGTGCTGGGGTTCACTGTAGCAGCAGGAACCAAATATCCATAATAATCCGGGAGTGCCGATAGATGTAAAAATTTGAACAATCTGAATTAAAGGTGTCGGTTACGGTAACAGTGTGAGGTGTCGGTTACCTACCGTAATAGTGTCGCGTGCTCAATGGTTTTTTCCCCATCTCAAAAAACGCCCTACGCGCCAAAAAGATTTATCTTCAAACTTTTCTTACTTTACTTCAAACTTAGGAGAATGGGGTCTTACACTACTTTTGAATTTGATAAAAAATATTACTTTATTATAAACTAGGATAAAAATAATAACGTGCAGTGAAAGAAATATTAAAATCCAACGAAGATTTACAAAGTTACAGGCGTTTAAACTTTGGAGTGGGGGGATCTTCTATCCCTTTCTCGCAAAACGAAAATTTGTATGAAGCCGCACGAAGCTACTATGGCATTGGTACGGTGTGACGTCACAATTTCATGTTGCTATCTCTGTCTAATCACAAATCTTTAAATGCTTATAACTTTTTTGTTATTTGATCGATTTAATTAGTTCTTTCAGTGCACGTCATTATTTTAATTCTACTTTATAATAAAGTAATAAAAAAATTGGAGTCAAATACCCTATTAGTGAGGATCCCCTCGTGTTAGCTGGCACGCTGGTCACGTAGAGCGCAGGACGCGGTACACTCGCGCGCTAACTGCTAAGTTTTCGCATGATCATTGTTCGATTCCACGTAATGTGTTTGGAATGAAGATGGAAGATTGCTTAGGATTTCTATTTATTATTTACCTTTTGAAGCAGGATTATATTATATCGTTTAAATTACAATATATATATAGCTGCTTGTGCTGACTGACTCACTGATTGATCACCTCTCCTGAACAATTTTGTATGAAAAAATTTTTTTTACTAAGCATTTCGTAAAGAGGGGAAAAAATCATTAAGAACAAAAATATGGAGAGAGCTGATGATTGAGGATTTCGAAGACGGGTGAAGAGCACGGGGAGGGTATTGAAGATAGGTGGGAGGTGCTCGACCAAATGTCATTCGAAATGTCATCCAATTGCCAGTGAGCTGAAAAAAAATTCAAAATGGCGGATTCAAAATGGCCGCCATTCGAAATTCGTCCATATCTCGGAAAGTATAAAAGATGGAAGAACGGTTTCTTAACAAGAGTTGATCAGGACCCAAAGGTCTACACGATAAATAGAAAAAAAATCCAATATGGCGGATTTTTTTTTCCATAGAAAATGTAAGGCGAATTTTGAAGGGAATTTTTATGGGCGGGAAGACAGCACGCGGGCCACATGTGGCCCGCACCCCCACGCGCCCTACTAGTATAATATACAGAGGATGCACTGATTTTATTTTTGTCTTCTCAGTTAACCTCCTCACTCTTACGAACACCTATTCGTAAGTGTGAGGCCACAAACTAAGCCTTTATTAAAAATCCATTTCGGAGCGTTTTTGGATATTATTATTAATAACTTTATTAATGACTAGCTGTTGCCCGCGGCTCCGCCCGCGTGAATTACGATTTTTTTACATAATATACCTTCCTACTGGAATTCCTTGATTTTTCGCGGGATTCTGGTGTGATGTTGTACAGAAACCTGTTCTTACTTTGCACGGGTTATCTTGTGGTGATTTTGAAAACTCCTTTTTCTTAATAATAATATAAAGTTTCATTAATACGTAGTTGAAAGATCAAAAGGACGATTTTAACTGTCGATATTTCGACCCAGTGGCACAGGTCGTGGTCACTACGTGACCACGACTTGTACCAATGTATCGAAATATCGACACTTAAAATCGTCCTTTTCATTGTGATTTTTATTCTGAAACCACGAAATATGTCAAAAATTATTAAACCATGTGAAAAGTTGTACTGGTGGTAGAACTCTTCTTTCAGAGTTCGGCCGGGTAGGTACCACTGGGATAAATTATTCTACTAACAATATTCCCCAGCCCAACATAATATAAGAGTCTTTTAAAAATCTTTGCTTCATCTCAATACAATCCAAAACATCAGAATGGACAATGGCTATATATTTCTTTACGTATAAAAATACCTTAGGTGACAGTCAGTCGGTTAGGATCGATAATACCTAAGAGTTAAAAATATTTGTGAACCATTATCTTACCCTTTCCATATTGCGGATGATAAAGTTTAAAACTGTTCATGTGTTAACAGTGCCATCTTAGTATAAAGTCAGGAAACAGTAAATAACATGACAGTTAATTTTTATTAAAAAAAATTCGGTAGTACCTATCTCAGAGTTTTACATTCAAGTTCCACATAAATTGCAGAGATGGCGCTATACGGTATAACGTAGCGATAACGCCAGTTACATGATTTTTCTTCACCCTAAAAGTGAAAAATTTTAAACCATACAAAATCTCCTGCTAAGCATATTTATTTACGGCTGTAAGGGTACTCCAGTCTTACTTGAGCCCTACGTCCTAGCCCTAGGTTCTTTGTGCATTCCGAGTTTCAAGTCACCTACCTACTTGAACTTAAAGGTTCTGATGTCTGTAATTTCTGAACTACAAAAGTGATCATGATAAGATTTGTATGGAATAATCTTTAAAAAACCTCCTTTCTAACAAAAAAAGAATAAATGGAATCGGACAACGCGTTAATGAATTATAACTAAAAAACGTTTGGACTTTGATGCCGTCTTCCAGGGAAACCATGATGAATTTCGGGACAAAAAGTATCTATCCTATGTCCTACCTCGGGGTATGAACTATAATCATGTCAAGTTTCATTTAAATCCATCCAGCGGATTAGCCGTGATGCCCGGTCGTGAAACAGACAGACAGACAGACAGACAGACAGACAGACAGACAGACAGACAAAAATTAAACAAATTACAGTTTTGGCTTCAGTATCGACTAAATAGTGTCCTCCAACAAAAATTTTCAAAATATCTTCAATGTACAGAATTCGACCCTTTACAGTTTTATTATAAGTATATATAGATAGTATTACATTTAAACAAAAATTATATTGTGATCTTGCAGCAACTTTTGGGAAAACTTTCTATCGAGAAAATTGGATCTAATCGTGTTTCTGCTTCTGAGCGAATTTAGATTAAATACACAAAATACATGATTTGAATTTTTGTATTGGTACTTTGACAAAAAAAAAAATTTAATCGTTTCGGATCTTCTCATGACACGTTTTTAGGGTTCCATACCAATTTGGTAAAAATGGAACCCTTATGGTGAGACTTTCTCCGTCCGTCCGTCCGTCCGTCCGTCCGTCCGTCCGTCTGTCACACTCGATTATTTCAGTAACTATTCAAGCTATTGACCTGAAATTTAGAATAGTTATTGATAATAGTGACGCGACGTTACAGCAATCGTAAAAATTTGAAAATTGTTTTTATTTTTATTTAAAAAGGGGGGAAAAACCGGGTTGCCAAAATTTCAAAATGAGATAACAATATTGAATGGGGTATCATATGAAAGGGCGTTACTTGTATATTCTAAAACCAATTTTTATTTATTTTTATGCCTGATACTTTTTTATTTATTGGGCAAACTGTCGAAAAAAATACCGTTCCCCCCCCCTTATCTCCGAAGTTTACCATTCGAAAAATCTGAAATAAATATGATCAATAGAAGTAATCGTATATTTTACAGAAAAAATTAAAATCAACCCTCTAACTATTATACTTTTTTTGCTAATAATAACAATAATCCGCCGAAAACAAAGTTAGGTTTGCGGTTTGCCTACAAAAGTACCTATATGTAAATTATACTCGTAAAATCTTGAACATAAGTGATTCTTTTAATGTTTTACTTCTTTTATGGTATGGAACCCTCGGTGCGCGAGTCCGACTCGCACTTGGCCGGTTTTTCAAAGAATATAATATCTACTATGGTGCGGTTAAGATTACCTACTACGTTATTCGCTTATAGCTTTCCTATAGAGATTCGATGAAATCTCATCCCCTATAGGAGTTATTTGTGTTTGTAACATTCGGGTATTAGTTTAGACTGTAATAGCTGTGCAGCGTGAACTGATTATCGAGTTCGTTATGTCCCGTGAATTCAATAGAAATGCGCAGGATGAGACGGGCACTGTCATGCCAATTGCAATCCTGAACCTAAGCGACGGAATTCCAATCACGTAACAGCTTCAGGCACGTTTAGGTTACCCTAGAGTTGAATATTTGGAAATGTATTCAAAGGAAAATCTTATTTTCTAGCCAAAGATTTATAAATCGCTAGATGAGCCCTAAACGTCCAAAAACGTCCACGTTCTTGTCTTGTGTGCGCGACATGGTGATATAGTAAGATCTCATTTACTGTTAAACAATGATATATAATATACTAGCTGACCTGGCAAACGTTGTTTTGCCCTTGGGGATTTAAAAAATAGTTGAATTGAGATTTAAACTATCCTATCTCTCAAGTTGGATCGAACTGCACATGGTGTGCGAATTTTATTATAATCGGTTAAGTGGTTTAGGAGTCCATTGAGGACAAACATTGTGACACGAGATTTATATATATATAATAATAATATATATAAAGGAGCTGTTAAACAAAATTTGAACTTGCGTTCTCTGTCACACAATAGTCAACTACAGCATGCTGAGAGCACTCACTCAGCATGTTTGTGGACGTTTTTGATGTGGACAATGTAGGCTTAAGGCTCATCATTTGATTCTAGCAGATTTCTGAGTAATGTGTAGCATATAAATCTTCATGGCACAAAAAAGGTTTTCGAACAACTAGACGCATTTCTGTAAAATACGTTTAGAATAATATACCTACTAGAAATTGGACATGCTACAGTGCGATTCAGATCACGGCGACCTTAGGTGCCTCCATACGACTGCTGTTTTCGTTAGCGCACTTCAAAGAAAATCCTTTAGAATACAGACGAAATCAGCAGGAAATAAGGTTTGTTTAGGGAGGCCGCCGCAGTGTGACCAGTGAACGGGCGTAGTTTGAGGTTACATTTCCTGTAGGAATCCACTGGATGTGTAGTGACACCATTGATTAAACATATTAAAGGATCAGCACTTACTGACGTTACGCATACATTTTTAGGCTCCGCTCTGAAGCCGGATTTTTAATTTGTCAAAACTGTAAAAAGACGCTAATGTATATGAGACCGACAGCGGTATGTGCTGTCAGCGGTACCGAAATGTACGACGCGCGACGCAATATTTGAAAATTTTTTGGCTTCAACATACGTCACATCTTTCCCGTCCTCTTAGCGTAGCGTATTTCGTCATTGGTTGTCGCCTGTACCACTCATTAAACTGTGCAATATAAAGTTGACATAAAGGATGGCAAGAGACCTGATAGATTGACGCTGGTTCCCTGGGAACGAGGTCGGGCGCTGATGCGGGACAGATTATTATTATTATTATCATTGCCTCGATTCATATCAGGGAGACAGAATCAAAGCCGGAAGCCGCAGCTGAAACTGCTGAATCCGGTAAGCGTTGTTAGAGAGTCCGTGAGAGTGGATGTATTTGTCCCATTTGCCGGGGAGATCTTGGGGCTATGGAGTCATAGTGCCAAAAAGTTCCTTTGAGAGCTTTACCCGCGGTTAATAGCCTTAACTGGTGACAGAAGGACTGGCTCATTTTCTACGCAACGATCAGCCTAGCTGTTCAACGCAGACATGCAGCCAGTATTCTTGGCACCTTGACTTGTATAGAATAAGCTAGCGATAAGTTTCATTGTAACATTTCAATAAAAAATCACATAATTCGTCTATGACAAGAAAGGTATACTTATTTTTAAATAGGTAGTGCATTTCATCAGGAGAGAACGAAAATTCATTTTAAAAATCGTGGGCAACAGTGAACTTGAAAAAAAGCTATATCGGAATGAATTTACGAAAGGTACGAACTTCAGCAGTCAACACCTAGCGCGTTAACGTTGAATTCATAAAATAAAAATAACTATGTCATAAACATAGTCATAGTAAGTAAATAAAACCTTAGGTAATTTTAATTAAAAACGAACTAATATTTTCGTAGAGTGTCGTAGAGCAACTTTCGAGCCGAGTTAAATCCAGGTAGAACTTCGTAGAGCCGAGTTAAATCCAGGTAGAACTTCGTAGCTTTGGGATTTATTTCACGCTTTTCAGATTAAATTATGTGTAGAGAGGAAAAATTTGTACAAGTTAAAATTATTGAAATTTATTAAAAAAAAATTAAACTTCTTTCAGCGATGATTAAAGTTGTAAAAAATATATGTATTTTGAATATGAAATCTGAGAACTATCTCTTATCTGGATTCATTGCATCCACTACTTTATTATACGAAATGAATGTCAGCGCAGTATGTTAGGCGAGGTTTACATTAGCAAGAAAACTTACATAAGTTGACTTCTGCAAGTTATTCCTCCTTTGTTTAGTAACTCGTGACTGTTTACATTGTAATAGCCACATGTCCCGACTTTGCACGAGTAGGAGCCTCCTACTAGGAGGGCATAATATTATGCATACTTAAATGTTTTGTCTGTTCTAGGATCGCATCATACTGTCAAAAAACATCTAATAAAACAGGGTTACTATACCATTGAAGAATTTTTAAATAACAAGGATTCTTGGGACAAAAGAGATATGCTTCCATCTCCTTACGAGATATCTTAAAAATATTGTTTCATACTATGTACTAAAAATTGTATATTGAGATATTTTTGAAAAGAATAAGTAGGTACCGAGTTTTTTGCCAGTTCTTCTCGGTGCAAACCTGCTTTGCGAACCTGGCGGTAGAGTCTTGACATTTCATCAAAAGGTGAGCTTATTTCTAAGCTTATGTGAAATAAAGAATTTCATTTCATTTTATCAAGTTGAAGAAAGATGATGTACTTACTCGTACACGTATTCATGCAGTGGTTGCCTAGACTGTTGCGTTTCAAGACATTTTTGCCAAACATAATTATAATTTAGCTAATGCGACATTCCATGAGATGGAAGTTGCAAAAATAAACAAAGAACCACGTCCCTCCGTCACCGGTTCAAAGCGGGTGAAAATAGACTCATCTGAACCCTTTCATGTCTGTCGCGCGGGCCCACTTCGGAGACAAGTGTTAACCTTTCTTATTGAGACTTCAGAAACACCTTTGACTGCGTAGTTTGGACATCGCTGGGCGAGAACTTTGCACATTGTCACATAATATTAGTTATTATCTACGAAGTTACCTACTTTGTTTGCGTTTTTGCTTATTCAAAGTTTTCTGCTTAGGGAAAATTCCCTACACTATTACTTACCTAAAGCTAATGTTTTTGTAAAAGGTCACTTTTTCAACGTTATTCTATGGATCAGTCTCTGATGGCTTTCTTGTATGAAGATAGATTGCTTCAATACGAGCATTGGGTTTCAAAAGCGTTAATTATGTAACGTAATTTAAAATTTTCATTTGTAATGTATTTTCTATTGATATAACCAGTTTTGTTTAAAAATCTCATATTATTAATCGAACTAGCTAATCAGAATAAATAAAGCATCGAGAATTCAAAAGAAAGTTAAGTAGACTTAGTACTTACTGAATTAGTTTCCTAGTCGTGATAATGTTTAACTTAAAATCTGTGGTTTCACTTAGTTTGTCAGCTCTTTAAAAAATAGTAAACAGTTTGAGAAGTTCCTTATTCAAATTAATTAGAAAAAAAAATTGTTAATATCATACTTCTGAAAATATATGTAATGAAATGAGTGACATTTCATTCATTTGAATTTGCCGCGCTTCGCGTATCAGCTGTCTGTCGCGTACCTATGATTAGTGATCTGTGTCGATGATTTAAAATGGCGTGTGACGCGCAGATTGTTTTGTGCATTTTATTGTTATAAAAACTTATAGAAAGAATGTGATTGAGGACTCGAGATATAGTGAACTTTAAATGTCGTTTCTTTGTTATTTCAGGTGAGATAGAAGTGTAATTGTCGTAACTTGATAATAACTTGATAATTGTAAAGACTTGTTAAATAAAACAAAACTTTGTTATTTCAGAGAAACAATTTGTGGTTTAATTTTGGAGATCCTCAATGTCCTATAAAACGACATTTAAAGTTCACTATATCTCGAGTCCTCAATCACATTCTTTCTATAAGTTTTTATAACAATAAAATGCACAAAACAATCTGCGCGTCACACGCCATTTTAAATCATCGACACAGATCACTAATCATAGGTACGCGACAGACAGCTGATACGCGAAGCGCGGCAAATTCAAATGAATGAAATGTCACTCATTTCATTACATATATTCAGTTGAACCCGTTTTATTTTACCAAGAAAAATGGGAAGGAAATGTCACCTCCCAGGGTAAGGCTCTGTCGTACTAGATATCGTTAATGCGAATATTATGACCACTTTATCGCTGAGTTGCAACCGCGTTTATAGGAATAAGACAGGATTTTCACCACGGCTCCGAAAAGATTCATATATTAATTATTTTAGACTGCTTTTAACGTCATTATACCTCCTTATGACCAAAATGCCTGTCCTCTATTTTTCCCATAGAAGAAGTATAGAGCGCACACACACACATGACACACACACACACAAAAAATAATTATACACAACGGGGCAATAGGGCTAGGGCATTTCGGGAACCAAGGTTAAGGCTAGTTTTGTAAGCAAGGTTCAACCCAGCGACAGCAAGTTTGCTAGATTTGTAAGATTTTTTTTAATTACTTTTACAAGTAGCTGATTTAAATTTAGAGATAGTTTAATTATAATAAAGATTTTTTTGAGTTTTATACCGTATTGACATTAATCCGTTGACATTACGACTACGATTACATCTGATTTAACTCTTATAAATAAATAAATAAACGTTAAAAACTTCTGTTTTTAACTTTAAATTATAGGCTCTCAAGTTTTTAGCTTTGAATAAAATGGCGAGTAGGTATTATTTCTGTTTTCATTCCTAACTTCTTTCTTTCCTACGAGGAAGTACCGTACAGTAACTTAGGAATAACTTCTTATAATTAAAATAATATTTTCCTTATTACTTGAAATGCAATTAACGTCGGACGTGTTATCAACTAATCTGAGCGGATGTCGCCGGTGTGAATTATTGACATCATAAATGTGATTATTTATGTTCCGCTTATCGCTTCCCAGAAACATATTATTTGGTACTTAGGTAAACATATTAGACAGAAGTAGGACATATGAATTTCTCGGGAAAGCTTTTCAGGGATTTATATCTTTGCTTTTCAGTAATTTCTTTCAAGTCAAATATATTGTCAAAGTTCGTTGCCACTTTCAAAAGTTTTGTATTTTCGATCGGCTGTCTCACAGACATGTATACTGAAGACAGGGCGAACAGCGCGAAAAAATGTCGCCAGTTCATCTGTGTCATTAGTACCATCAGTATAAGGCAGGTAGTTCACTCAGCGACCACCTATAGTATTTTGACAGTTGGCGCACCTGTTTGCTTGTATGAAAAAGGTTTACGTAAATTGTTCGGATGCCAATATCTTGAGGTTAGTAATCAGTGGCTCGTCTCCAAAATTCTAGTTTGTTTTTATTTTTAGTTACGAAACTAGATTCTGTCCTGCCCTGTGCCATCGGTTTTGAATCAAATAAATATTTATCAAAGTTGAGCTGAAGCTTATATGTTTATGACAGTTAATTGTAGAAATGGCGGTATCATCTTCACATATTTATTTATATTGAAAAGGTGTCGATTTTCAGTCCTAGAGTCCTAGTTCAAATTTGTCCTAGTGTCGAGTACGACGTGAGTTATTACAAAATAGTCGATTCCCGGTCTAATTTCCTTAAAAGCACACTTTCCACCTTACAAAATACAATTTGAACCGTCGTGCAGACTTTTGTATTAAACCTATATGACTGTATTATTATTTAGAACTACAAAAGTAAAGCATCAACGCAAATCGCAATCAAAATAAAAAGGCAAACTTTTACAATATTTTAGAGATTAAAATCGCATACAAAGTTTGTTTATTGATTTCTAATAGCAAGAGTATGTCGATGTGTATGTTATTGACTTCATGAATGCGAATATTATTAGCGGCTTATCGTTTCCGAGAAATGTTCAACGTTGAAAGGCCGGGGAAGGCCGAGGGTTTTTCGCTATTGTAAACTTTCGACTGAAAGATGGGAAGCTTACATACATATACGTATATTTACGTAAGTTCTTTCGCTTAAAAAAAATAGTGATTTATCGTAGGTCTACTCCGCCGGATTCAAAAGTATTCATTTCATCGGTAATATTTTTTTTATTGAAATGTTACAATAAAACTTATGACTAGCTTATTCTAATTATTATACAAGTCTTGTCGTCTTGTCTTAATTATTTTACTTCAAAGTGTATAATAATTATGTCGCCGGGATATCCCCAAACCCGATTTTGATAAAAATTCAGGATGTCTCGTGAAATGTCACTGATATGATCACGGGCTCATATCAGTGACATTAAGAGAATTAAGAAATGAAGCCAATTGAGAAAGCAAGTGAAATTATCATATCCTGGTTTACCAATATAATTACTATTATTAAGCACGAATGGAAGACAGTAATAGACATCCATCGTGAATGATTTTACAGTTGGCGATAAGTTTTTCAGGCAAGGATTTACAGCGTAACTTGGTGTAACTTTGTAATTTATGTGTATCCCTTGAGTCCCTATCGGTTTTCTACTCGTAAATCTTACCCCTCAATATCCTTTGTAAAATATCGTAGATCCTAGTAATAGTGGCATTAGATTTATTGCAATATCTACACAATCCTATAGTATTAATTTATGTAAAGTAAGAACGATCGATAATTAGCGTTTTGATATCCTATGGAGGTTGAAAAATAGAAAAACATAGAAAACCAATTTGCTTTTAATAAAATGCACTTAGCAAATAAATAAAGCTTCTTTTTAAGCTTTCTTTTGTACGTTATTTGCAATTGGATTGCAATTTAATAGACCATAATTCACATTAACGCAGTAAGAATTCTGAATGTCACTTCGGCTGAAATTTTGCATAGAGAGAGTAGGTATACCCTGGATTTACTTTTTATTCCTATAATATTATAGGTATTCATGGGGTTACTAAAAATCTGAATATACGTAGGCGGAGTCGCGGGCAACAAAATTATTTAATAAGTAGTAAAAACTGGTTATTTGCGAGTTTAGTGAAGCTAAATTGTATAAGTACTTTACGTCGGGATAAGTTGGTGAAAAATAAATAAGTGAACAAGTAAAAATAAGTAAAAATAAGTAAGTGAAAGTAAAAGTAAAATAAGTAAAAATAAGTAAGTGAAAGTAATATTCTTAATAAACTACCGTTTGAAATGCTGCGTGTGCTCAAGTTTCGGTCATTAATCAAGCGTATGTCCTCGCCCGTGATATCTCGCCGAAGTTTATAGCTCACCAGACTGCATGAAGGCGAGCTCTTGATGCTCGTAAACGTCTGTCGCTTTGTAAATTAGTATTTTGACTTATAAATACACTCATAATAATGCTTTGACTTTCAAATCAAACATGGTGTCTACTCTACTCATCTGCGTACTCAATTAGATAAGAGTTCATTTATGTTTTTATACATCATCAACCCCTTTTATGCCACACTGCTGGACACGGGTCTTCCATAGATTAGATCGCCCTTTATTTTCAGTGCTAGAGCAATTAAGTTAATGTTAGGTTAGGTTATCAAAGAGGAACTACATACTAAATCCTAATCTGTGACTGTGTTATATAGTTTTATGGCTTATAAATTTTTGCATGTCTATATCTATAAATTTCACATCAAGCCTCAATCAATACCTGAAAATTCTTGAAAGGGGTTACCCTAAGTTTATGTTCATAAAAGTGTCTCCTTTAAAAGTTAATATTTTGACTTATTGAATTACTCTCAGAATTATGAGTTTTGCCTTTCGCGTCGCGTCTCCCTATTTATAGCAATACCTCATGCTCATAATTGAAATGTATAGCCAGCTAAAAGTGGACCAAAGTCAACTCTTTCTGAATGTTTGCTTTTTCGAATGTCATTTAATGCGGGCTGGTGTTTTTATTGTTTTCTTTACTGTCAACTTTAAGATATTTTTGAAACAAAATATCTAAGGCCCGGTTTCCACCAAAGCGGAGTGGAGCGGTGCTGTTTGAGTAACCAATCAGAGTTCGCCATTTCGGCATCACCTCTACCCTCAGGATGAGATGTCAAAATGACGATATTTGATTGGTTACTGAAACATAGCTCCGCTCCGCTTTGGTGGAAACCGGGCCTTATATATGACCGTACCAGAATTTTTATGTACACTACAGAACAATGATCACGAAATTAATATATATATAGCTACTCGTGCTGATTCACTGATTGACTGACTGACTCACTGATTGATCACCTCTCCTGAACAATTTTGTATGAAAAAATTTTTTTTCACGGATGGGGTCGTATACTAGAAAAAAATTCATTCGGAGGAAAAATACGGAGAGAGCTGATGATTGAGGATTTCGAAGACGGGTAAAGAGCACGGGGAGGGTATTGAAGATAGGTGGGGGGTGCTCGACCAAATGTCATTCGAAACGTCATGCAATTGGCAGTGAGCTGAAAAAAAAGTTCAAAATGGCGGATTCAAGATGGCCGCCATACAAACTTAATCGGTGTCCATCTCGAAGAGTATAAAAGATGGAAGAGTGGTTTCTTGACAAGAGTTGATCAGGACCCGAAGGTCTTCTTGATGAATTGAAAAAAAATTCAAAATGGCGGAATTTATTTTTCCATAGAAAATGTATGGGGAATAGTCAAGAGACCACAAGTTTTAAAACATGCAGTAGAATGATGCGGTTTTTCGGAGGACTCCCAGAGAAAAATATGAAATGAGATGATGATTGAGGGTTTTGAAGACTGTCGAGGAGCATGGGCAGGGTATTATAGTTAGGTGGGGGTGCTCGACCAAATGTCACTCGAAACATCATCCAATTGGCAGTTAGCTGAAAAAAAGTTCAAAATGGCGGATTCAAGATGGCCGCCATACAAACTTCATCGGTGTCCATCTCGAAAAGTATAAAAGATGGAAGAACGGTTTCTTGACAAGAAGTGATCAGGACCCCATGGTCTATTCGATGGATAGAAGAAAAAATCAAAATGGCGGAATTTATTTTTCCATAGAAAATGTATGAGGAATATTGAAGAGACCACCAGTTGTAAAACATGAAGTGCTTTGATGCGGTTTTTTGGAAGACTACAAGGGAAAAATATTGAATGACGTGATGATTGAGGATTTTAAAGACAGTCAAGGAGCATGGGCAAGGTATTATATTTAGGTGGGGACTGCTGAAACAAAAAATACTCGAAACTTCAGGCAATTGGTAGTGAGCTGAAAAAAAAACCAAAATGGCGGATTCAAGATGGCCGCCATACAAATTTCGTGTTGTTCTATATATCTCGGAAAGTATAAAATATAAGAGAGTGGTTTCTTAGCAAGAGGTGATCAGGATCTCAAATTCTACGGGATGCATGGAAAATAATTCACTGTGGAGGAATTTATCATTTCATGGAAAATGTACATACTATGAGAAGAGACAATGATCTAGAATTTGGGTGATGATTGAGGAGCACTGTCATGGTTTTAAAGATAGTTAAGGGCTGTTCGAACAAAAAATACGCTGAACCTCATCCGATGAGGTTCAGCGTATTTTTTTGTTTGAACTGCCCTTAACTATCTTTAAAACCATGACAGTGCTCCTTGGTAATTTTTTCAGCTCACTGCCAATCGGATTCCAATGGGCGATGGAGATGACGGCGATAACTTTATGGGCGGGAAGACTGCACGCGGGCCACATGTGGCCCGCGCACACACGCGCCCTACTAGTTTAATATAGATCTCATTAAATTTGTCTTGCCTATAACGCATCACATAATGGTATTTATGCTCAAAAGTTGCAAATATACACTCGGATTTTCGTATTTCAATTCGGCAATTACTAGTAAAAATACTGTAGTTACTATAGAGGATAGCGCTTCACATTTCGAACAACAATATTAATGAGTTTTAAAAATGTTTCTTTAGCGTTACATTTATGTAAATTAATACGGATTGAGAACATTAAAGTAGAAGCAGTCAAAAGAAATTTACAAAGAAACTTCAAAGCGCTCGCGCTGTCGGAGGCGTCGGGCGGCCAGCGATGCGATTCTGTCCTTTGATTACCGACCAGTTCGTCCCATTCGCTATTTTCGACCTGACACTCTAGTTGTGACTCAGGGCTATCAGTTTCCCTCATTTGCTTAAATAGATCATGTATATTGTCCTAAAAATCACTTCAAAAATATTTAAAAGTAACCCCATCGGGCGTAGACGGCAAGCATTTTGGGACCCAAGTAAGGGTGGTTTTTGCGTCTTGATAAATAAAATCTATGCAATCAAATGAAAATCAAGCAATTCTATTGGCGCATTTGACGCAAAACGTAGCATATTTAGTGGGCAACCACAATTCCCCGTGTTCTTCTTACTTACGTACCTATCCAACAACTAAGCAAAAGTTTCTGGCATTATTGGTGAATGCTTTGTTCTTAATCTTGACTATAACAGAATATTATTGAAACAGATTGAAACGACTGACAGAATGCTTCCACATTCTTCGAACGATAACAGTTGCGACCAATAAATATTTTGCTTGTATGTATGTATGTATGTATGTATGTATGTATGTTTGTTGTTTGCTTGTATGTATGTTGTATACAAGCAGATTAATTTATTGAAACAAAGGTATTTTTCCGAGGGTATCGCACAGGGGCCTCGGCGAAAGAAAATGGACTTTTGTGTCGAAAATTCCATCACGAAGGCAATCTAAGAAAACCTTCAAAAATCTAGAATGAAAATTTCTCTTATTCGACAACAGAATGGGCATGCATGCAATCACGTATATACATTTAGTAATGAAATCGTAAGCGCGAGCTAACTGAAGGCAGCGCCATCTATCGAGCGATGGGCGAAACTTCCACGTTCCGACGAGTGTCCCACGACGCACAGTCTGCCCAGAGTTGACACTGACATAACCCAATAGCTAAGGCATCAAAGAACTCATTACATGTAGGATTCACGTAAACTGTGTGTACGATCCATTTTTTTGCAACCCTGTGGTGTTTGTCTGTCCAGGGCTGGCACTCAGACGCCCTGTGCAATAATTACAGGCGGCACGCGGCGGCGGCGCGGCTGGTCGGCGGCTGGCGGGTAGTCGGGTACACTATTTGGGGGACGAACGCACTCGGCTACGTTTTATTATGTCAACTACGGCCCTTTGTGTTTTAATTAGCACTGACTGCACTGCGAACGTTGTTCGTATACAGGGTTGTTCAATTTTCATCTACAGGGTGGAAGCTAAATGATCCACAATTATATTATGACATTATTTCATACCTACTGACCTTATACAAACTAAGGTAATACCGGTATTGAAAATAAAAGAAGAGTGTTTCAAAAGAATAATGAATAGGCATTTAATACTTTTAATTGTTCATATTATTAATTTTTCTTCAAATATCATATTATCCACATAGGCCTAACTTACAGGCTTTTATGAATAGTGAAAACTCTACTGCCAAAAAAAGGAAAGTACCAAGAAAAACTCGCAAGATACTTGGCAGTTTATTTCATGTTTACATAATAATGAATCTTGTATTCAGACTCTGACGTGCTATAAAGTTTTGGATGATAATATTACGTAATATATAAATAAATATGGAAGTATGATTTTTATGATGTCCTGAATCGACGGAAGTGTATCCATAATATCATTCCAATTTCCAAGAATCTTTGTCATTTAGAAATTCAGTTAAATTTCATTGGCTCCTAGGTGGCTATTTATGTTGATGTGTTTATATGCAAAGTGTCTGTGAGGCGGTGCGAGCTCCGAATTGTAATAGATTCATTGCCTAGTGGTCTGACGTGATTGCCTGCTAGTTTCATATAGGTATCAACGATGGGCCACGACCCCATGGCCATGGTGGTGGCCATAATTTCTGTGGCTAACATTTGGCGCTTTATGACCCTTATCACAGCTATGGATGATTTAAAATGGATGGGTGAAAGCCTGCCAAATTATATAACCGAAAAACTTTGCGTCCTTCTGGAAGCACGCAAAGTCCGGCTGGAAGGAGTTCGAGCGATCTACTTACCATTCTCGATTCGTCTGTGAGCTTCTTGTCTTGCACCGAATTCAAGCGCGATAGATAATAATATGAAACTCAGTAAAGTCGCACAATCTTTGTTTAAAGCCCCTGATAAGGAATAAAACTGAAGACCAATAATAATTAAAATTATAATAATAATAATAATAAAATCGTGATATCTGCTAATGGTTTAATCCCAGTCAGCCTCGCTCACCATCTGCGGCGACTGGGTTTCCGTGGCAGTTCACTTGCGGCCAGGATGCAAAAGGCGGTGGTGCTCGACTCGGCTAGGATAGTCCGTCGGTTTCTTAGCCTGTCGCCCTGACCCCCGGCCGTTTGGTCTCCCCTGCCGGGGTGTAGTCCTCCGCCCGGCACATATATGTATGTGTGTAACGTTTATGTATGTTTATTTATATTTTTCGTATTTAAGTAAGTTTATTATGTCTCTTTGGCTTTTATATAATATATTTATCATGTGCCGGGTGTGAGAGTTCATTTAAATATGGAAATAATAATAATATGTAATAAATATTAACTTGCTTTGACCTGAAATCATTCAATAGCTTTACACGTACTAAAAAACTAAAAAAGTACTACTTGCCCCATGGAACCTATTTTATTTATTAATGCAAGCTATTATAGACGACGTGTAGGTAGGATTATTAAATAACGAGTATTTTAGCAGAACATTTATAAAAAATCGTTTTAAAAAGCTCAGCGTTTAATAACTTAGTTTATTTTTTCAATTGGTAGGTAGTATACTGATCGAGCGGTAGAGGGAGAAATTATAGACCACTTAGGTAATACATATTTTCCTGTTTATGTGCCACATGCACTAATGTACCTATTTACCTCTAGAATCTTTCCAATTTTATAAATCTAGGGTTATAATCCTAACATCCTGTATAAGTAACAGTTAGCTATTACATTACCTGTAGGAGTATTGTTATGAAAGTATTTCCTGGTAGTGTTCAATCTATCAGGATGTCGTATAAGTTTGAGACAGGACGCGTGTTTGCTGTAGCATCACAAATACAATAACTACATTAATGTAGTTATTGTATTTGTGATGCTAAACCCCATGCATTGTATCCTTACTAAATTACATACTCGTAGACAAACGGCGTCCTAGCGTAGATTCGCCTATCGCCATTACGTTTAAGCCTAAATAAATAAATAACTAAGTAATACTTCGGTAGCGATAACTTCTTTATGTCAATTAACAATAGAAAACTTTCCGGGGCACCCAACGATATTTAAAAAGCACACCATTTTAAAACGAATTTTAAAGAGAGCATTTTGGACTTTCCTCCGTTTCATTGGTTTGTACATAATTCGCAGTTCGCAACCGTTCATTATAATTTCTCAGTCAAAGCTACGAAAACAGCGACATAATCTGTTTCCAAAACTGTCTGTTTTTTTATTTAAAAAGATAATATTCAATAATTTAATGTTCATGAGCTTAAAAATAAAAAGAACGCCTCATCATCCGGTTTTTAATTCCAAATATTGTCCCAGAACTTTACGTCGCATTCTAAAAATGTTGAAATAAATACGAGATAAAATAACAATAAATTTCGTTGACAGAGACATTTTGTTTATCTAGTATGTATTCAGAAGGCACGTGCCCAAACTGAGGATATTGAATTAAAACAAATCATTGAACTTATTATTAAATTCCGTCGAGTGCTATGCTCCTGAAAGTTTTATACGAGTAGGTATGTACCACTGTAGGCATTAATTTATAAAAATATTTCATAGTGTGAGAAGCTCTATAAAAAGGCGCCTTTGAGAGTTCGTCTCGTGGGAGGGACCTAAAAAGAACTTTTATTTGGAAAACTTTTACCTATAATTGGCCAACTATAGAGGCTTCCTCCCATAGTCCTCAGCATAAACCCATCATTCGACGTACATCGAAACACTCCTTATTCTGTCACGTTGACAAATGCGTTTCGCGGATTGAATAATAAATACCGCTTTGAAATGTCCGCGACGAGAAATAAAAATACCGTCGCCTTTATGTCGTATCTATTCTCTATTCGTCGACGCAGCTTTTATTCTAGCTATTCTTTTAATGTTTGATGATTTAATACGTGTATTTCACACATCAATTGCCTTTTTGTCGTGACATTTTATTACGTGATATACTTGTGATATTTATGGCTGACTATGAGAGACTGAAAAAATACTACGTCACTACTATAGACATAATAGGCTCTGGACAAGTCACAGGGTGGATGGAGCGAAAATATGATGCCAGTTTATCGGTGCCAAAAATGCTTGTTTTGCCAACAACAGTAAGACTACGCTGTAGTTCGCTCAACGGTCACTTACCTATAGAAAATTGACAGATAATGTTACTGCTTGCTTGTACGAAAGAGTTTATGTAAATCGTTCGTTATCGTTGTTACCATTATCTGTGATCTATCCACATGAGGCCTCTTCTTCTTTAATTCTTCTTATAAATGTCATTCTTCTTATAAATGTCTAGGTCGTAGTGAGATTTCTTCCAAATACCAAAAACATGTACTTACCTACTTTTTATCACACGCAGAGTTCTGCTTCTTCTGCTACTTTTTAATAAATAATATGAGATTTCATTCGTGATATTTATGGCTGACTATGAGAGACTGAAAAAATACTACGTCACTACTATAGACATAATAGGCTCTGGACAAGTCACAGGGTGGATGGAGCGAAAATATGATGCCAGTTTATCGGTGCCAAAAATGCTAACATCATAGCAGGTTAGGTATGCCTTGTATTAGGTTATAGCGTTGATATTATTACCATCAAAATACGGCAATTATGCTTCGATTTTAGAAAAAGTCCATCAATGTATGTTTACAATTTACATGTTGCAAAAATCAGTTTCCTAGACAGAGGCGTGTGAACAGAAAGAAACAATATATCCCACTACAAGTTACAACCATCCATGTGCTCGTCATAAAACTGATGATTCATGTTAAAACCAATAAAACTATGATCTGTAGTTAGATCCAATATTTTGCACACATACACATTTCGTCGGTAAACCAAAAATTGCCTTAAAATTACATACGTAAGTAAACTTAAACATATAGATAAAAAATGTTTACAAGCCGGAACTTCCGAAGAACTCAAATGAACTTCTGATAAGGATATTGGAGTACAATATATTAATAATTAAATCATTACTGAATGGGCTCAGAGCCAGCCAATGTAAAAATAAATTCCAGGATTCGTAGTTCTTCTTTGAGAACATCATGAGAAACTTTCAGGCATGCCCCCAGCTTCCGCATAAGTTTTCATAAGAAGAAAACCTACAGACGCATATTTAATACAAATAACGTGGTATAATGGTTAGAGTTTTTCTTTTATGGCACGGAACCATAAATTGGTATTCGGATTTTTTAATGCAGTTATAGACTAGGTATTCAAATCGCAATTTTGCAATGGCACTGAATAAATGATTGCCGGTGGTGTGGGCTGATTCGGGCTTGTTTAACGACACCTGATTTGTATACAATGATCATTGTTCCAAGTGTAAGGGCTCGTTCTTACGTTCCAATCACGACCGTGACTCGTGACTTTGATTCAGTATCTTATCATGACATGGTGCGAACCGTGAAATCGGTATTGCAAAAGTTCTTACTAATATTTACTGACCACTGAAACGTTTAACTAAATACTCTAAATAGTATCTGCTTACTCTTTTTTACACAACATATTATTCAATATTAGGTTCAATAGTTTATGACATTTTTTTTGGTGAACGGATCGTAATCTACCAGAGTAAACTGCCATCCGCAAACATTTTAAGTAGTGTATGAGATAAACCGCACACAAGACTATGCTTTTACCATAAACCTTAGACACCAATAAAATTGTCTAAAATTTACAAAACCCAAAAACGTACACGTCTAAATATAGGTAAACTTAATTAGGGTTCCATACCAATTTGGTAAAAATGGAACCCTTATGGTGAGACTTTCTCCGTCCGTCCGTCCGTCCGTCCGTCCGTCCGTCCGTCCATAAGTCCGTCCGTCCGTCCGTCCGTCCGTCCGTCTGTCACACTCGATTATTTCAGTAACTATTCAAGCTATCGACTTGAAATTTAGAATAGTTATAGGTAATAGTGACGCGACGTCATAACAATCGTAAAAATTTGAAAATTGATTTTATTTTTATTTAAAAAGGGGGGAAAACCGGGTCGAAAAATTTTCAAAATGAGATAATAATATTGAGTGGGGTATCATATGAAAGGGCGTTACTTGTGTATACTAAAACTAATTTTTATTTATTTTTATGTCTGATAGTTTTTGATTTATTGGGCAAACTGTCGAAAAAAATACCGTTCCCCCCCCCCCCTTATCTCCGAAGTTTACCAATCGAAAAATCTGAAATAATTACGATCAATAGGCATTAACGTATATTTTACAGGAAAAATAAAATCAACTCTCTAACTATTATACTTTTTTAGATAATAACAATAAACCGGCAAAAACAAAGTTATGTTTGCGGTTTGCCAACAAAACTACCTACATGTAAATTATACTCTTAAATTCATGAACCAAAGTGATTCTTCTAATGTTTAACTTCTTTTATGGTATGGAACCCTCGGTGCGCGAGTCCGACTCGCACTTGGCCGGTTTTTTATAGTACTGTGGACCTGTCACTAAATGGCTGGAGACGGGAGTAGAAAGGTCTTACTCTACCTAAAAGTTTTTCCATATGACTATTATATGTTTAATCATCCTCGTTTGTCAAACAAATGTTTGCTTTATCCGTAGCTAAGTATAATATAAAATTGGAACGTCTGCAGAGGCCATAAGTTCTATTCATACAGTTTAATAACCGCTTGGCGTCGATTCTTCCTATTAGAGAAGCGATATTTATGTGACGATCTGAGCTTAATATCGCATGTCTTGGATTAATGTATGCTCAATGCTCATCAAGGCTCATCGCATGCCCATTCGATGTAGCACTTGACATGTTTTAAACATTATGCATGTCTATAATGGGTAATTTAAATAAGATGTGTTTACTACGCATGCATATTACGTATATACGGTATGCAGGACTTTTATCCATGCGACGGAGTTTCTGTGTGAATAGAAATACTCGTAGTTTATTAAAATTTAAATCATCTAAAGTTAATTAAATTACTTGTAAGTTGTCAGTTGTATGTAAACATCTGTGGATTTTTCTGCAGTCTTTCAATTTTATTACCCGGATATTAGTTTTTTTGTAGCCTTGTGGGCTTTTAGAGAGGAGCAGGGCGCGTTTAAACTTAATTTTGAACAGTGAGTTAGTTTTCATCATTACCTAAACACATTATGATTTATGATGCTGCTCTGATGATGAAACACATATTTTTAAACGATTAGAGGCCAGGCACTACAAACAAATAAAAATAGAATATCATATAACAGTAGATAAAGTGACACAAAACTTGGGAAGCCAAGTAAAATGAACTAAACGATCCTATCAAATAAGTTATACTAACATCAGTCGTCAAATTATCCGCTATCCCAAAATAGAGTCCCATAAAAAATGCGAGCAAGGAAGAAGTACCAAGCCCGGGCCTGGATCCCAGACATTAATTCTTGGCGACGCGACACTTCGCCGGCCCTCTCGTGAGAGATTTCGTCGTCATTAATCAAGTAAGTAGGTCGCCTCCAGATAACCTTATTAACACAAGATACCGATAAAAACAACTAACTCACTCCACCGACCGCGTCTCTAGAGCTATTTAATCACGTTGTAATGTGCTTTGACTCATTTCAAGAGGATACGTTTAATATTCATTGAATAATGACTAGCGATTATGTATGCAGCGCACGTGGTTGTGAGATTTATTTTGACAAAGTCCTAAATCTTAAGCGTTTCCCTGAAAGGGACATCCGTGTCACATTAAGTTTAGTTAGACTGTTATAATATAAACAGTTTAATATTGAAACTTTGTCTTGGACTAGTTGATATTCACTGGGATAGCCCATCAAGTCTCATTAGCCACAAATTGGCTGTGTCCTCTTTGATCAGTGGCGTACGGAAAACGTGATCCTAAAGAAATTACGAGAAACCAAACCAAACAAAAGGATAACGTTCCCTACTGTTTTCACGACAAAATGAAATTAATTCAGAGAAGTCATATTTTTGTAACTTTTTCTAAGTAGGTCCTTCCTCTAAACTCAAAATGACCATTGGTTTGGTATTTTGGTCAATTTAACATGCTTATAGTAGTTTTGCGTGATATTATCGTGTACTCATATAAAAAGTCAGCACAGTACAAAGATATAGCGATGTTTTTATATAAGGGTATAATAGGTTCGGTTTTAGTCTTGAGGTAATCAGATATTTTAAAAGGGACAGACGCGACGGTAGACGCTCGTCAGTCGTCAATTAATTTCATTACCCCTAATGCCACTAATAAAGAGCAGAGAACACGTGTTTATTTCTATCTCCGCTCTCGTCGACTTAGTTTTATTACATCTCCGAAGTCTGGTTAGGTGATTTATTGGTTGTGGCCTATTTGTAAGGCATTTGATGCTGATTATGATTGTATCATAGCAGCCATGTGGGAATCGTTAGCTCGCAAGATGTACGAATTAAGTTGCAATTTAATCATATTAATTCATATTCCTCTTTATAACATACTCGTATATATTGTTTTCCATGGTATCTATTGACTGCTGAGATAATTAAAAGTAAGATGTTTCCAAAGCCATTTTTTCAACAATGAAAAATAATAATGAATGGTCACAAACAACGGATTTTACTAAATAATCATCTGGTTCCCATACATTTTCTTACAACATCTATAGAATATGCTTGTTCCTATATTTTTACTGAGAACGATTTTTGTTTTTAATTTGTTCTAGATGTCCCTCGTGGAAATAGCTTCAGACTCGGCGATGCGGGAAGAGAGGATAGAAAATATTTACAAATTTTGCATACCGAATTTGGTATGTATTATTGCAACTTTTTCTAAGAAGATTCTCAATCTCAAGATTGATCTTTTCTATTTTGTTGTTAGAAAGATTTTGCCTTATGGGGAAGGGAAATTTAGTTTAGAAATTTTCTGTGTAATAAGTAGTGTAATAGATAATTTTGAAGAATTTCTCAACAGTTTTGATTTGTCCGTAACTGACAAGCTTGGATTGCAATACAGAACTTTTTGTATTTGTATGTGGAAAATCCCCTTTTCTTTTAAATACAGATGGCATGTGAAATACGGAAATCACCGCCGACTTATTATCTAGAAAAAAAGTAAAATCGGGTGTACGTTTCTTTGGGCATCAATTTCATCCGTATCTTGCCGGCCCAGAATCTTTAAATATCGAAAGTTCCTTGATTCATACATGAAGTAGGAAAGACGATATTTATTCATTGATTAACAAAAGGTGGCATTTATACTAAAGCCTTCCTTTGCGATCGTCAATAAACCGCCTATCGTCATTGTATTGTAATTGGGGAGGTTTTCTGATCGTCTTCGGTTACACTCGTATCGAATTACGTACAAATAATACTTAGATAGAGAAATCACTTAACAAAGACGAGCCGAAATAAATCTTTGTTTTCGTCTAATAATGCGCATTTATCTTTATAATTTCAGATAGAGTTCTGGATATGTATGAATCAAACTATTCAAGGTAATACTTAATTAATTTTATATTTATTAGATTAAGTTGAAGTCATTAATTTTAAAATGGTCGAGATATTAAAGAAATTTTCCAAATAGGTATTCATTAAAACATCCGATTATAATAGCTATCATAATGTTTTTAGCCAGGTTTTGATTTGTAGAGACGTGTGCTTGTTCTTTATCGCTTTTTGTTTTGCTCAGATTGTATCAGTGAAACCCATACAATGTTTCTATTTTACCCTACCAAAGAAGTTTGTGTACAGAATCTGCATAATTGACTGGATAAATCTACAAAATCCTTGAGCCTGATTTGTACCAAACAATATCTATTCGTTATTTTCCGTTGTTTGTTTAAAATCCAAGCTGTTTTCCAGAGGTGGTGTCAGGATCAGGCTGGTGGGGTAGAGCGTGCTGCTCGCTGGGGCACTCGCCGCGATGTCGCCGTGCCTGCGCCACTGCCGCGGACTCCGGCGCGCTCTCCGAGCCGTGCCGGAGATCTGATGAAATCGCCTTTTTCGACTGTGTTCAGAGACAGCAGGAAGCGCAGACGTGTTGCTGTGAGTAGCTTCTGCGATAACCTCAAGCTGAAAGCGGGACTAGTAATAATACGCTTCCGACGGACATTCTTTGCTGGAAAAAGGCCTCCTGCAATAATTTCCAGCCTGCACGGTCCATGCGCCTCTTGAATCCAGCGTCTTCCCGCGACTCTTTTAAAGTCCATCTGGTCGAAGGTCTGCCAACACTGCGCTTTCCCGTGCGGGGTCACAATCCCAACACTTTGGGTCCCCAACGTCCGTCGGTTCTATGAGCTATTTGCCCCACCCATCGCCACTTCAGCTTTGCGATACGTTGAGCTATGTCAGTGATTCTGGTTCGTCTACGGATCTCCTCATTTCTGATTTAATCAACCACTTAAATCTTCATTGAACTAATGCCATGTTATGTATGCTCGCATAAACAGAAGCTCGAGTAATAGCACACTGTATCTTTCGATAAAATCTATGAAATGAGAGTTTAACTGACAGTCTAAATGTCCTAGAGTTTACTGACAGGTACTGACCACAAATCGTTTGATTGAATTGGTTCTTGTTTGGCTGGTGTTCCCTGGGCACCGTCTCTACTCTCTACAAGCCGGTTTCTCGCGCTCCTTGTCCCTATGTGTTCATTCTACCAATAGCTCTTTTAATCAAGTAGCCCTTGGCTTAAACTCAATCGCTCCTTTCAATTCTTGCTCCAGCTCAAACTCAATCGCTGAGTTGCCACGAGGCGTGCCAGCGCGCGGTGTGGCGGGTTGGCCAGACGCGGGCAGACAGCGGCGTTCGGGAGAAGGCCATGGAACTTTGCGAACAGTCACCTGCATTGCTCCACTGTTTGCGAGATCTAACAGTATCCACTGTGCTCACTGATACATCTAAATGTGAGTATTAACATGCAAAAGCTTGAATAACAGACTCTTCCAAAATCATACGTTCTTTAGAAGTATTATTTATCAAACATCTTGTAATACCTGGTAAATCGCATACATGCATCATCAACTTTGCGGCGTGATGGCCAATAATGGTTTATGAAAATAAACCAGACCGAGATTTATATTTTTTACGTACTTGAATCCTCCTTAAAACTATTCTTGTCTTTATTATTTTAGGTATTTTAATAGGATGTGATTCTTTCATCTGACTGCTTTCCATTCTTATGGATTAGCTTTGTACTCAAGAAGCTTGAAGGAATTAATTGGAGTTTTAGAGTATAATTTAATCCCAATCTAGATTTACCCTGCTGCCATGAATCTTCAAGTCAAGAATGTCGGAGTACTTGCGAGGCGGTGCTCCGTCGGACTGGCGAGTCTCAAGAAATTGCGGAGGCGTTGTCGCAAGAGTGTGGCGCGCCTGCCCTGCACGATAACATGTGGCAATGCTTCCTGAGGATGGACGCACCGCCTGAAACCAAGGATGTGATCCCACACGATGTGGCTAAGCTGCATTGCTGTCAGAAGGTGATAACGATGAAAAAAGTCTAAAAAATGAGGAAGTTTTCTAGTAAAATGTTTGAGGAATCGTTTGATGGGATATTCATTTCATTTGTTTTCATCTGATGGTGCTAGGCAAATCTGCCGACTACCTTTTGAAGTCTATGGTATTTTAATTCAAAGAAAAAAGAAAATCTGCATATAGTATTTTAAGTTTGATATAGTTTGTTTATTCTTGCAGGGAGCAACTATAAACTGCCGGAGGCTATGTTTTAACACGTTTAACAATGGCTGGCAATTGAATTGGCAGAAATTTTATACAGAATGTCTTGGAGATCCTCAGGAGATGGAAATGGCAGAATGCATTGAAGAAGGTAAAAGGCTCTTTTGTCCTACTGCCTTTGACATACTGTAAAAGTTTGCCTTTCTACCGTACTGATTTCTAGTATAGATTAACTTCTTACATATCTTGTACCTATACTTGGTACTACATATTTCCCTTATTATCTCAACTAAATATTTCATTATGAACATTTCCAATTAAATGTTTTTTTGATTTTTAGTGGAAGCACCATGCACCCTCGGTTGCTCGGGCTTAACGTACTGCAGTCAAATGAACAACAGGCCGACGAGTTTATTTAGGTCTTGCTCTTCTCAGGCCGATCTCGATGCACATTCAGCGGTAGCAGAACAAAAAGGTAGCGGGTAAGTTACTTTAGAGAGATGTTCTCTTCAAACACAAGCAGCTATTGAACACATCTTTAGAATAATATTCTTTAAAGCAAAGAAGACTTACATTTTGCCTCTCTTGAAGATTAGATTTATTCTTTTGTACTAAAAAACGTGAACCGGGATTTCACAGGTGCCTTATTTGCAGTAGCAGCAGTAAAATCAGCTCGTTACTAATGACACCGATATAGGTCTATTAGTTTGGCACCGACTTCAAAACAGTTTGAATTCTTTTAAAATTTATAAATAGGAACTTACTAATGGTTGTTTCTAATGATGTCTCCGTTAGCAGACAGTAAACAAGTGTGTTTACTATGTGCTAACACACTTCTTGCAAGTTAATATTATTACCGCTTTCAGATATGTCACAGTAGCGGGCCTTCAGTTGCCGTTAAAGAATTCGTCGCAATGCACAACAGATATCTGGAAAAGTGTAGCTTGTGCATTGCACGTTAAACCATGTACTGAAAAGGTACTTAACATTTCAGTTATATTTCGCTGAATTACAACGCCCAGTTTAAATTATTCTATCGATAAAAGTCTATACTTCGCCAACTAAACTGAGACTGTATTTTCTGTGGTATTTTCAAACCATTATTTAGATGACTGATACAGTGTTTCCAAGTATGAAGGAGCTGTTTTATGCCTTCATGTTTAAAAACTTTTTTTTCGAGTTCTTTCAAAATGTTTCTTTGTTAAGTTCGGGGGCCGTACCACCATCTCTTATAGCAGTAATGCTGCAGTATTGTTTTGAAATTTTCATACTATGATTGTATAGACAATACTGTAGCATTACTGCTATAAGAGATGGCGGTAGGGCCCCTGGTTCAAAAGCAATTGTAGAAGCAACGATTGCTATTTTAATATAATTGGATAGGAGCACTATTATCTGGGCCTTTTAGATTTACCTACTCTTGATATTAGTTTTCCATATTGTTATTTTGTGTACCAGGGCCACAGCAGTCTGCTATGTATGGAGGACTGCAAGAGGCTGGTCTCATCGTGCGTGGAGTGGTCACGAGCATCCCTCTCCGCCACAGCCCTATGCGCCAGGCTCGCTCCCTCGAGCGACAGCGCTCCATGCGTCTCCTTGCAGGAATTTATGGCTCCTAGTAAGATTCATTTGAAGTTTGTAGTAAGAATACGAGTAAGTATGGTAACCGCTGACCTGGTTCCATAGTATCTTTACGGCTGTCATACTTCATCATCATAGTTTTCATTTTCATTGTACCCATTTATTAAATTCCAACAATCCATTCTTTGAATTAGGCCTCCACATTGAAAGGGGAAAAAAGGCAACAACTCTGGTAACCACAGGGCTATAATATTATTCCCAAAACTCCTAATATTATTCCCAAAATCAAAGGTCATACAGATGACCTTTGATTTTGGGAATAATATTAGGAGTGGATTATGCCGTTAATTTTTTCACGTCGTACATCTTTGGTTCCACAATCGTTGAGTGCCAAAAATTCGTGCCAGTCACTCAAGCGACGTTAGATTTAGGAAGTTAGGAATTTTACTGAGGATCACTATCAGCCATGGTGATCAAGATTTTTTCATTCGTACCTATAGATTTTTGTGATTTTGTTGTTAATTCGTACTATTTAAAGCGATACCAAATTACATTTGGAACCACAGACACATACGAAATATAGTCAAATTAATTATATTTCTGATTTGTATCTCTTTTATATGGATTGGCTATACCTAAGGTCTCAAGTTCAGCTTCATTCAAATGTCTATTTGTTTAGCAACTGTGTTACTTATCTGGCAGGCGTCGATCCACCCCTTCTCTCTGCCCTGGAAGTGGTTACGTCGCCATGCGCGGGCTCTCCTTGCAACGGCACCCAAGTTTGTGTCGTCAACAGAAACTGTCTTCAAGGAGGCTGTCCCAAATACACCTGCGTCGATGGCTGCCCATTAGGCAAGTAGCAAATATAATTATTATGGGATGGAACCATTAGCAATGACTATTTTATACTTCTACAGTGTCTATGAAGTGGTTTCTATGGTAATCTATGTATATGCCAATCGACCAACACAGTTGGTGTTGAACATAGGTGTTGAAAAAAATGTCTATTTTTGATATTAATATTGTTGATTAGACGTTATAGAAGTTTATAAATACTTAATCCCTAATGAACCGACTTTTAATGACCTTCAAATGAACTTAATCATCAGTGCTAGTTGATTTTAGTGGATAAGCGAAAGGAGCCAAAGATACAGAAGGATTCAAACGTTTCTGTTTGTTTCTTTAGGGGATGGAAGTTCGTACATAGTGCCAATCGGCTCATGGGTGAGGGTGCCCATGACTTGCGCTTCGCAGAAGGTCTGCATGAAGATCTGCCGATGCAGCAATCGCGGTCTGTCGCATTGTCAACCTTTGCCCAGCGTGTCTCTTGACAATTGCCGGCTGCACGACAAAATTGTTAAACATGGTAAGAGAACAACATCTTTCATAGTTTCAAGGCCTTGATTGTTATAATTATAGAGCCTGCCTTTTCGAACCATTATAAATCTCAATGGCATGAAACAATTTTCTTCCATGTTTCTGAATCGAACCGCTATGTGTGTAGTGCTGTATTCAGTGTAGTGTAATCGGGGAGCCTTCAAGAGAAAAGTGATAAGGCAATTAGGTGCATTGAGCTACTTTCACATGTCTATCAAGAGCGGATAGTACATTGTGTAAGTTAATAACGTTTGCGGATATGTTAGTTCCATACAATGCCCTGTCTATTTGTTTTTTGGAATACAGAATCCACCACATTTAGGACAGCATACAACAGCGAATAGCTTGGTGCTCAATCCTAGGCCTCTCATGGTGAGGTCACCAGCTTTACATAGGCCGCGCTTGACTTGCTTTGCTTATGGCCGATCCCAGAGGAGAATTTTTCTGAGAGGAGATCCGTACCTACCCTTGCGGTGGATGGTAAAAAGGAGTTGACCACGCCTAAAGAAATGCACGCCGGTGGATAATTAAAGATGATTGCGCTAAGACTTAACGCAACGCGACATCGTTTTGCAATCTCTTCAAACGACTTATGACCAGCTGTGGAAATCCATCGACTGAGACGATGACAACGATATTTTTTTCGTACATGCTAGGTGAGAAGTACTACATGGAGTGCAACGAGTGCGTGTGCGTGGCGGGCGAGCGCGTGTGTGCGCGGCGCGCGTGCGGCCACGCGGCGCTGCTGACGGGGCTGCCGTGCAACTGCCCGCCCCACCACTTGCCCGTGCACTCGCCTGGGAGACTTTACCCCAACGCTTGTCTTGCCAAGTTAGTATTGCTCAACTTCATCTTATTGTCATTTGCTTCGCACAGGTCTCCACTCAGAATCAGAGGCAGAGCCCACCACATAGAGTTTCTTGTTGGTATGCTTCCGAAACTTTTGAGAACATCGGTGAACTCTCAAGCTTCTTCATGATGTTTTCCTTCACCGTGTAGTTATTGAGTTACCACAAACCCGTCAATCGAATCGAATGAAACATAAGCGATTTTGACAGCGTGGGGCGCGTCTTCGTGGATGAAATATTTATATATTTAAGTGGTCCACACACAGCTTGCGATGGTTTGGCTGTTTTAATTGCCTGAATGATTTCATGAAAGTTGTAATTTTGTAGATACTTCATGATAATATGTGAGATTTTGTGCGGCAAAGGTGCGCGGGCGCAACGGACGGGGACATCGAGTTCGGGTCGCGCGGTGCGTGCGCGGGCGCCGCGTGCGGGCGTCACCACGCGTGTCTCCCGGCGCGCTCCGTTTGCTTGTCGCGTCTGCAAACAGCCTGTCCTCAGTTCAAATGCGGTGAGTTGCCAATAACCCTTATCATCAAATGAAATTTCATTTATAGGTTTTTACTATAGAAAAGAATGAAACTAGCGAGACGATCTGATGCCGAGTGATATTTTATATTATGCTTGTCCTTGTCAGATTCAGAGCGTCCCAGGACTTCGCATAGCAATATTGTACATTGCACTGCTCTCGTCGTTGTCACCCTGAGACTTTTACGTGTAAATTCTTATATTCCTGCGGATACATAGTGCATGGTACTTAGTTTTCATAGATTTTATAAACTCAGCCATGGCATGTTTTCTTTACAGTTAACATGACCGCTTGCAACGCACAACCAACTTTACCAGTTTGCGACACCGACGGACGAACGCATGCCAATCCATGTCACCTCGTCATGAGTGGAAGAAAACTTGCATATTGGGGATCATGTTTGCGTGGTTGTTCTTCGGTGAGTACATAAAAAAATCATTTACTCGTATCATCCCTAATTTTAAATGAACGGTTGATCAACATCTATCAATATCACCCTTATCCTCCTAAGATATATATTTGTAGGATTACTGTCAATTAATCATACCTCCTCAAATAAGGGCCTTATTTGAGGAGGTATGATTAATTGACACTAACTTCAATGAGGCATAATGTTTTCCTCCAGTATTTTTTTCTGTTGAAGATTTTATACCATTGAAATATTTCAGACAAACGCCGTATGTGGAGTCAATGGTATCACGTACACCTCGGAGTGCGCTGCTTGGGCGGAGTACGTCAGCGTCGACTACAATGGACCTTGCTTCGCCGTCGGTCCTATCTCTGATCTTATGGAACCCAAGTGCCAATTCGATAGGATCGTTTGCCCTCCACTTAAAATACCAAACTGTCTAGGATTTACTGCTCCAGGGGCATGCTGTCCCAAATGTGGTGGAGCTCTAAGAATCCTGTATTCCAAAAAACAAATAGACAGGGCATTGTATGGAACTAACATATCCGCAAGCGTTATTAACTTACACAATGTACTATCCGCTCTCGATAGACATGTGAAAGTAGCTCAATGCGCTCTGAGAGGTTATCTCACTATAGAGATGGAAATATTTGTTACCGTTGAGACCATTTTGAAAAATCCAACAGATCTACAGTTAAAAGTCTGCGTTTTAGAGGCGGAGAGATTGGCGGATCTCATCAACCGAGAAAGTGCTTTAATAACAAGTGATTTAGGTTTAAGTGCTTTGTCATACGCCCTAACTGTCCATACTCATCCCACACAAGGTGCTGCTAGTGTAAGTTTATCAATTTCGGTAACACTTTTATCATATTTCTTCTTTTTTGTTGTAAGATGAAGTTTTACAACTCATGCACGGACTGTAAGATGGAATTTGTAAATAGTTGTAAATATGAAATGTAAACACCAAATATGTTAGTAGATATACCAAATATTATATATTCGGTGGTTATACTGAGATTTATAAATGCTTTGGTTTGCTTTAGCTCAGCACAGTCGATGTTGTAAAATTTTGTAATGTAATAAGTTAAATGTGCCATCTCCAATAGTTGAAGCTTTACGTATTTTCATAATATATTAAATATTAAATTTAGAATCATACGATAGACTGAACTAAGCATTTGTAACAATTTTACAAAAGACAATTTATGGAGTAGTCCTTATACCAAATATGTGAAAGTTATTTTTGTTGTTTTGTTTTATATATTTCGATATACTTATAAAGAGAAAAGTGTATTTATTTGCGTAAGTATAAAGTAGATTAAAAATAACAATCGGTTCATGATATAGTTGTTTTATTTACGCACAGTAAAGACCGAAGAATATAACGACCGAATAATATTAAGAAGATTATAACTGTTCCAATATCACTATTAATTGATTACTTATATCTAAATTCAGTTAAGTCTTTCTTGTCGAAAAATATGTTGATTCTTTCGAGAAGTTGTGGATCAGTGACCGTCTTAGCTAGCTGCATGAATCCAGTCTGTAGGACAGGATAAATTAGATGAAATCTTTCTAAAGGAAATGTTAGGACGAGTTCTAGATACGCCATTAAAATATTCTGGAAACAATTTCTTCGCACTTCCATGTCCTGAAAAAAAAATAGTAATTAGTTAATTTATTGATTACTTCGTAATAATTTCAGGGTAACAGTTTTAGGTTTCAAGTTTACCTTGTTAATACTGAGGGTTCTTTGCTGTTCGATTTCTGGTGGTACTGGTTGTGGGGGTATTAATGGTTCAACGTGTTTGTTTTTCTCATACGTGGGGCCATCGCATATCGTGATGTTAACTTTTCTCGTATAATCATTATTTTCAGATGCTGAGCGTTGTTTCAGCTTCACTGGGCTCATTTCACTTTGTGGATAATCAGCTGATTTACGAACGCCATGTGTTACTTCTTCATGGCTTTCGCACTCTTTATGGATTCCATTTTCTGATTCTTCCAAGCAATGAGCTTCTCGTGAAGCCGTTATTTCTTCATTCGATGATTTAATTGATTCTTTAGGATTATCCTCATTTATTGAGTTAGATTTAAAATCTGCAAACGTAAATGGTTTTGGTTTTTCAGTTTCAATATCAACTGATTCGCTAACATTGTCTGTAGGTTCTATATCCACAGTTATTTCTCTTTCACCTTCCGTTGCTTCTTGCGGGAAATAGTGTTCGTAATTGTTAGACGATGAGTCTGTTTCAACAGAGCTACATGAGATTCTGTCCTTGTTATTATCATTATTATCAAAATCAGAAACACTTATGAGGTGTTTAACATAAATAGAACACAACAGTTCCCAAGTCGCCTTCAAGTCAAATATCTTCATAACAAATTGATCGTACTCTAAAGTCATATTGAGCGTAGTTTTATAGCTGTTCAAAAGTATTGAAACATCAGTTGATCTCAGTTTGAATTTCTTTACTCCACTGAAGAATATTTCTGTTAAGGCTATAGTCTTGATAAGCCAAGAAGAAGACGTTTGTTTATATAAATTGGCGGCGTGATCTAAATTTGATACCTTTTGTACAAGAAACTTTAGCCCTGGTCTTGCATCAAACTGCATCGCTCTAGTGTATGATAATTCTAAACTCATTAGTAAAAGATTTATATTACCCTTATTTAGGAAAAACTTATAATTACAAATATTTGTGCCACTCTTAAAACCTTCTAGCAAAATACTATTAATACCATAAAATACATCCGATGAGGCTTGAATAAGTATTGTAGCAATAATTTGAACTAAAATTTGATGAGCTAGGAGTCCAACAACCAACCCTCTATTTGGTATCCTTACCGTAAACAGATCAGGGTTATGAGAGTTGATAGATTCTTTAAGATAAATAAGAAATATGTAACTTCGGTCATCAATCAGATTTTGGCTACTGTTTTTACTAGTTTGTTTTGAATGAGTTTCTATTCTCGGATGCTCTGTTAAAAAAACTTGTTGAGCCATAGCATGTAATCTTACATTATCATTTACTGAGCAATCTCGCCTTGCTGCCACTTTAACGATAGCCAGATCTCCGTAAAAACTATTAGAATTTTCATTGAATGCATAAGTTAGTTGCTTTAATGGGCTCAAACTGGCATTGCAAGCTCTATGTAAACTTATGCAAATAATTTCCCACTGATTGTCCGTGAGAAGATGACCTGACGTTAAAATTATGTGTCTTATACACGAAGCTCCTAATCTAGCGATTGGTTCTTGTGGTTGAGCAATACATTCCACTAGTATGAGCATTATTTGCTTTAACGCAAAAGTCGCCTCTAGACTTTCGATTGGTTCCATTTCTTCACCTTTATCAATGGCTGTTTCTCTTTCTACATTGATTGCTTGGAGCTGATGAAGATACACTACAATAGTATCAGTAGTCATTCCGCAGCATTGTTTAAAGTTCGGCATTACACTGTCCCAGTGGGTGGTTACATTGCTAATCTGCCGCAACCAATTCTGTACCGTTGGTAATAGTAAATGATTTATGCAATGGAAGCCAAAGTGTGTCCCAGGGACGTCAGCTATATTTTTAAGTAACTTAAATAGCGTCTCCATAGCTGCTGGTTGATTTTTCTTTGAACACACAACCGTAGCCGAAATCAGCCCTTCAATAAGTACATACCATACTTTGAAGATATTACTAGGCTTGTCAAACTTAAGTAAGCAGTTGTTTGTCGTACTTAAAGGTGGTAAGCTCGTTGATAATTTTCTGTAAGAAATTTGTTCCTCTTCACAGTTTTCATTAACAATATATTTAGTCACATCGAGGGAGTCGTTTGGTATAATAGGATCAACTACTGATAATGGTAAGTCTCCTTGGATTCTATTCCCTGTATTGAAAATAGGACACTTTGGCATATTATACATCATTGTTAAAATATCAGCACAATTTTCTAAATGATATAACGCCTCTCTACACATGTCAACAATAACTTTCTCAGATTTTTCTTCACTAAGAGGAATGAATTTACTGTTTTTTGAAAACTTTAAGCTCAGACTTGGCTTTGGTTGCGTTGGTGTTGGCGCTTTCTTTGTTTTAACTTCGGTTGATTGAACTTCTTCATAATTTAGTCCCTTAATATGACTCAAGAGGCACATAATGCAGTCTAGAGCAGCGTTTGCAAAAACTAAAGTATTGTCTGTATTTAAAAATACTTTAAAAATTTCGAGAATTGCTGAGTATTGATTTGAGTTATTAGCTGCTCGGAGAGTGTTGAACAATGGCCGCCAACCAGACCGGATTTCCATTCTGTTCGTTTCAACAAACTCGCAGATGCAGGATATTATTTGTTCCTGAAAACAGGCAAACTATTGAAATTCGTTGACACAATAGAAATATTTTAAAATGATTATAAAAGTACTCTACTTGTATATCATCGTCACAAAGTTCTAAACACAGAAGGTTCTCGAACGGCTTCAATAAAGCCTCATTGAAGTGGAAGTGAGGAAGCTCCACTTGTTGGTTAAGCAATGCCGTGGCGCAGTCGTGAAGGCATTGAATGGCCAAACTTGATATCTGAATGTCCTTGTGGCATGCAGCCTGAAAAGAAATGAATATACATATTTTTAAGTCAGTATCTTTAAATATTATCACTAAAATGCTGGTGCATATTTCGTCTATATCCTGATTTTAGACTGATTAAATAATCATAAAATCTGTTTCGTCACGCTCTTGTCAGAACGGTCGCGGTTATCACTTTTCATTCGCACGTGACAAAAATTTCGAGTTAAAGGAGTCACCAGAAGTGTTTTAAATGAAAGAGGTTATCCACTATTTAAACTTTTATTCGAAACGTTAATTTATTTTAAAATATTTATATTTTCTAATTGTTGGAATGAATCTACCACCGGTTCGGAAGGCAGGTTTTGCGCTGAGAAGAACCGGCAAGAAACTCAGCACTTGTTCTTTTCAAAACTCAGCATTTACAGTTAGTAAAATAAGGTTACAAATTACCAGGTACAATAGGTACTAAAAATAACACACAAATTAATAGGTAATACTATAAGACTATACGTATAGAGCAACATGATATGTTCTCTGATAGAGTTAAGTCTATTCTGGTACAAATACTTTTGTTACATATTGTTTAAGCAACATCACCGGTACTTAATCTTGATACATATACATTACGCATCACGTTATTTGTTCGAGATTGACTCCTAAACTACTTAACCGATTTTCATTAAAATTCGCACACCGTGTACCTACAGTTGAATCTAACTTAAGAAAATAGAATACCTGACATCTCAATTTATCTACTTTATATATCCCTAATGGCAAACAGCGTTAGCCGAGTCAGCTAATAAATAATAAAATAAAACACAGCAAAGCATAATAATGAGAGAAAGTAATTAAGGATAGGTAACTTAACTTTTTCGTCGCCAGGTACAACCTCTTACACCGACAAAGATTCGGAGCTCCGACCCATATCATAAACCATTTTACTTTTTACCGGCCGTATCAAAATACCCAATTATGATTAAACTTTTACTTCAACAAACTGCCACGTGTATTTGTTCTCTGTTAATCCAAAGAACCCCCAAAAACATCATGGCCGACTTTTTCAGCAACTTCACCAACTTATGTTGGCATCACTGACCTTGGTCAATAATACCAACACAAATAACACAGCAGGTTCCATACCATAGAGCCATACCATAGAGATTTGGCTACCATAGAGCATAGAGGCTACTAATATTACAATTTAAACATAGAGTGATACTACTAAAATAATTAGGAATTATTATCTTTTTTACCTAGACTTGTAGTAATAAAATAACAGCTTTTAGAAATAATCGATGTAGTGACTTCAGTACAAATGTGTTTACAACATAGAGTAGAGAGTTACATAAATATTAACTCTATGGTTTACAATGAAAGTTATTCTAATTCGTAATTAATTACTTACTACAGCAGGTTCCATACCATAAAGCCATACCATAGAGATTTGGCAACCATAGAGCATAGAGGCTACTAATATTACAATTTAAACATAGAGTGATACTACTAAAATAATTAGGAATTATTATCTTTCTTACCTAGACTTGTAGTAATAAAATAATAGCTTTTAGAAATAATCGGTGTAGTGACTTCAGTACAAATGTGTTTACAACATAGAGTAGAGAGTTACATAAATATTAACTCTATGGTTTACAATGAAAGTTATTCTAATTCGTAATTAATTACTAATATTATTTTAATCATAAATATAGTACAGTAACTTAAGGTAACATTTGTTGACATAATTGATGGATTCGCATAATAATAATAATTATGGTACAATAACTAACTGTCTTAGCTCTTACCAACGAACTGACATCTAGAAGGTATCTTTACATTAATCCCACTTTTTAAATAAACACAGAATTGTTAACCCAGAGTAATAATTACTATAAACAATCTGTGGTAAACTTTTCAGATTAACTTCATTTAATCTACCTATATTGAAATCATACACATAACAAATTGTAATCATCTTTATCCACTTGAACTTTCTCATTTATTTTTCAAATATAAGTCACATTTAAACCAAAAATATATCACGGCCAGACTGACCTATACTTCGCTCTCGAAGTATCACACATTTTTATATTTTACTATTATCATAATTTCGCATTCAGTTATTTGTCATTGTCAATTGTCGAGACCAATCTTTTCACGACACCAGTTATTATGGTCGAGACCAATCTTTTCACGACCCCAATTATTATTGTCGAGACCAATCTTTTCACGACACCAATTATTATGGTCGAGACCAATCTTTTCACGACCCCAGTTATTATTGTCGAGACCAATCTTTTCACGACACCAGTTATTATTTGTCATTGTCAATTGTCGAGACCAATCTTTTCACGACACCAGTTATTATGGTCGAGACCAATCTTTTCACGACCCCAATTATTATTGTCGAGACCAATCTTTTCACGACACCAATTATTATGGTCGAGACCAATCTTTTCACGACCCCAATTATTATTGTCGAGACCAATCTTTTCATGACACCAATTATTATTGTCGAGACCAATCTTTTCACGACACCAATTATTATGGTCGAGACCAATCTTTTCACGACCCCAGTTATTATTGTCGAGACCAATCTTTTCACGACACCAGTTATTATTTGTCATTGTCAATTGTCGAGACCAATCTTTTCACGACACCAATTTCAAACCTCCGGCCTTAAATACAAGCACCTACCACCGCTGCCTGGTGGGGTTCAGTGAAGTATCAGGGCGGGGTCAGCAGCTTTCTCAATTTTTTTTTTTTATATAAAATGTGACTTCTGACCAAAACACTGTTAACGACAATAAGTGTGCCACGAAATGACAAATATTAAAACAGTCTCAACAGAGCACCACGCGCTGACGCAGAAGCATAAATCGACCGCGAGTACAGAACTCCATTGAACATGGCAAACTTATCCTTTTTTTTAATATGTGTATGCTTCCCTATGCACAAAGAGGAATCTTTACAATATTTAGCATAATAATACATAAATCAACATTAGAACCATCAAATAAAATAATATATCACGGTCAATCCGTCGAGGACATAATATAATATATTTCACCAAGCCATAATAATTTTATACTTCAGATCACAATACAACATTTTTTTTTTTTTAGACCGCCAGACTTGGGCACCGGTCAAATTTTTTTTTTTACTAGTCAACAGTAAATATCAGAGTTAAAGTTAGAATCCATACCAACCAGTGAGTGGGCTTTGCGCACCATACATTAATGGTAAACTCTATATCACTTACAACCACCGGAGGTATTTAAACCATAGTCAAGTTATGTCATAGTAAACAGTAAAGGTCATTTGAAATAGCAATTCCAAACAATACGAGTAACTTGTGAATTGTGATCAAATAATAATATTTTATCAAAAAATTTCTGCCACACATTCTTTGGCATTTTATTCCATAATGTTGATTATTGCATCATGCTCTATATTATCATCTTTTATAACTAATCCGTTTCTTAAATTATAAAACCATTATATATACCAATATATTATTTCATAAAAATGAAATTATATCTGTCGGATAACTCAACACGGATTTTTAGTGACCAATATCCTCTTAAATAATGTAAATCAAAGCATCCAAAAAGCAAAAACCAATCTGTGCAAAAGATTTAATATGTTTAGGAATAAGTATTCCCTATTAGTATCACTCAAATTAATTCCGAACCAAAAATATTATAGATATGATATTTTTAAGATTTTAACATTTTTTTTAAGACCTTGAAGCCTCGATATTTCAAAACCAATGAATGGTTTTATCTCTGATTTTAATAAACATAAAACTCCGCTCGGTCAGACTGATAAACAATTGTAGATCACGAAACTTTTTTTTATCATTTTACTATTTTACGAAGGGTCTACTTATTTCGTCTCTTTGATATTGATACGTCAAACTATTTATCCTGTTTAACTAATGTGTAACTGTGTAACTATTTAATACCTACCCAAAATGAGATTATTAAATTAAGTAATTATCTCGGAGGTCGGAAACAAATTAAGAATAAAGACGAAAACAAATAAAGAAGATACTGTGAATCATAATGTTAAGTTATCAATTCCTATATCCATTTTCTGCTAAATTAGGACGCAATCAGATTGTTTTGCCGTAATAATAATAAAATCAAGACTTTTATGTGGGATAATTAATTATCTTAAACAATTAGTTTTTTTTTTAATATAGGATTTCAGTATTATTATTAGGATCTGGGGCTTAAAGATTATTATAGGTACCTCTATATTTTAAATTACTTTTTAATTAATAAACAAACTTCAAACTCAAATTGAAGCAAGTCAAGTCACATGTCCTTTTTTTTAAATTAAAAGATATCAGAGTTAGAAACAGCGCTATCTGTGGGAATAGAGACCGAATGTTGGTCATAAATATTAAAATAGTTTATCTACAAAGCCTCAAAATTAATAATAACTATGTATCGAAAATGAGATAATTTTGATTGTAGCAAAAACATCAATTAGCTTATTATTACAATCAAATTTTGACGATATGGCAAACAAACTTATCATTACCATAACTTATGATAGTATGATTATTCCGTTCTAAATTAGCACCAAGGCAACTTTTTACTCCGGAAAATGGATGGTTCCCGTGTGTAGGGAAAACTAAAATTTTCGCGAGTAAACCCGCGGGTTTCTGCTAGTTTTATATAAAAATTATTCACGTTATGATTTAAGTACTTATATAAAATAAACTAGTAAAGTAGCAGGTACTTAACAAGATCCTGAAAAACACCATCCACTTACCAGTCAATTAAACCACGGTCAAGCATATCATAAGATCAAGAAACTATACTTATCAGTTCCTATCTTAATGTAAAGATCATAACTTTGTTTGTACACTACTGTCTGGAAATTGCAAGTGATTTATTTTTTAAGAAGGAGACACTATATACTTGAAATAATATAAAATAAGGAGTATATTTGTAAACTTCAGTGAATCAAAGGCTTAATTATTTATTTATTAATATGATTATTCCACCAAAAATTATTTATTTTGATATTTATTTACACTAGTTATATATTTTCTTTTATCTGATTCGTCCCCAAATCACGTTGCAGAGGGTATTTCTAATATCAATTTTAATTAATAGCAAAGTAGGCATTTGCATTTTTTTTATAAAGATCATATCCAGAAGGGCGGTTTTGAAGTCGTAAGTAAGAGAAGCTTTTTTTTATGACAAAATAGCAAAATAACTGTTATTTACATTATTAGTCGCTGCAAACATCTACAAAACACAAGAATTTCTCATAAATAATATTTTAAATTATTCAAGAGTGTAAGAGATTACTTACCTGAATAAGAAAATGCGTAATATACTAATTATTATTATTATTTATTATTATTACTCGCCCAGTTGTAGTATGGCATAACTACAACTCGTCCCATTTTCGGGCAAAGGCCTCCCCTAGTCTCTTCCAGGTATCGATGTTGTTGGTATTTCTGTGCCACAAGGAGCCTGCGAACTCTACAATGTCGTCTCTCCACCTGTAGACTGGTCTTCCTCTCTTTCTGATATTGTAGTTAGTAATATACTAATACTTGATAATTATTATTGATCATACTAAATTAGTCGCTCAAAGTAAGACAAGTTTAAAAGGAACTTGATTTTTCCTGAACAATCTATATCTGTATTTTGAAAGACTTTCAATAATTTTGAAAAATATTGCCTTAAACAATTACAATTTTTTTTTTTTTGTCAAATCCGCCATGTGTAATGTAATGGTTTAGTTTAATTAATTTATTTAAAAAAATTACTTACAGTAATATTATTTATTCCTTGCCTAAATAAATCAAAAATAATTAAATATATACAATTAGTATTTTGTTGGTGTGATGGCTAACGTACTATCGTTTCTATTTAAAATGCTATTTTATTGTCATTGTGATGAATATTGAACACGGAAGCCCATTATGTCTTGCTTAGAAAACCAATTGTTTTTCCTAAACTTTAGCAGTGGACGTGTCAGGAATTGTTTTATTTCATTTAGTCTGGTTAGTTAGGGTTAGTCCACAATAAATTCATGAGTCCGACCGTCGGACGTTTGCATTTAAACTTATCCTTTCCTCAAGAATCGATTATAATATCGATCGATAAAATCAATCATGAATACACAACATATCCCTTCACTTAAAGGATGCCTTGATAACATTCGCTATATTATCATTCAATATACCATATTATTCAATGTATAACCAATTAATTTACTAGCGGCAAATTATTATGTTGATCTAAAGCATAATTCCAAAAAAACACCATCTAAAATATTATTTCACATAAATGACCTTATTAAAACCCTTTTAGAATATTCATACACTGAGCTAAATTCTAACACCTTTAAATTTTAATAGCCCAATGTTGGCTACATTCATCACTCCACTCTATATTCACCAAAATAAAATCTTCTCTGTATCAGAGGTGACACCTCCGATACATCTGCTATCAGTGGGGCGCCGGTTATCTAAGCTTTTTGGGCTGGCACACCGAGCCCATCATGAACCCACGCTCACAGTCTCTGAAACAAACAATGTATTAGTAAAATTGGTTCGATCCCACTTCTGATGACAAAAATTTCGAGTTAAAGGAGTCACCAGAAGTGTTTTAAATGAAAAAGGTTATCCACTATTTAAACTTTTATTCGAAACGTTAATTTATTTTAAAATATTTATATTTTCTAATTGTTGGAATGAATCTACCACCGGTTCGGAAGGCAGGTTTTGCGCTGAGAAGAACCGGCAAGAAACTCAGCACTTGTTCTTTTCAAAACTCAGCATTTACAGTTAGTAAAATAAGGTTACAAATTACCAGGTACAATAGGTACTAAAAATAACACACAAATTAATAGGTAATACTATAAGACTATACGTATAGAGCAACATGATATGTTCTCTGATAGAGTTAAGTCTATTCTGGTACAAATACTTTTGTTACATATTGTTTAAGCAACATCACCGGTACTTAATCTTGATACATATACATTACGCATCACGTTATTTGTTCGAGATTGACTCCTAAACTACTTAACCGATTTTCATTAAAATTCGCACACCGTGTACCTACAGTTGAATCTAACTTAAGAAAATAGAATACCTGACATCTCAATTTATCTACTTTATATATCCCTAATGGCAAACAGCGTTAGCCGAGTCAGCTAATAAATAATAAAATAAAACACAGCAAAGCATAATAATGAGAGAAAGTAATTAAGGATAGGTAACTTAACTTTTTCGTCGCCAGGTACAACCTCTTACACCGACAAAGATTCGGAGCTCCGACCCATATCATAAACCATTTTACTTTTTACCGGCCGTATCAAAATACCCAATTATGATTAAACTTTTACTTCAACAAACTGCCACGTGTATTTGTTCTCTGTTAATCCAAAGAACCCCCAAAAACATCATGGCCGACTTTTTCAGCAACTTCACCAACTTATGTTGGCATCACTGACCTTGGTCAATAATGCCAACACAAATAACACAGCAGGTTCCATACCATAGAGCCATACCATAGAGATTTGGCTACCATAGAGCATAGAGGCTACTAATATTACAATTTAAACATAGAGTGATACTACTAAAATAATTAGGAATTATTATCTTTTTTACCTAGACTTGTAGTAATAAAATAACAGCTTTTAGAAATAATCGATGTAGTGACTTCAGTACAAATGTGTTTACAACATAGAGTAGAGAGTTACATAAATATTAACTCTATGGTTTACAATGAAAGTTATTCTAATTCGTAATTAATTACTTACTAAATACAGCAGGTTCCATACCATAAAGCCATACCATAGAGATTTGGCAACCATAGAGCATAGAGGCTACTAATATTACAATTTAAACATAGAGTGATACTACTAAAATAATTAGGAATTATTATCTTTCTTACCTAGACTTGTAGTAATAAAATAATAGCTTTTAGAAATAATCGGTGTAGTGACTTCAGTACAAATGTGTTTACAACATAGAGTAGAGAGTTACATAAATATTAACTCTATGGTTTACAATGAAAGTTATTCTAATTCGTAATTAATTACTAATATTATTTTAATCATAAATATAGTACAGTAACTTAAGGTAACATTTGTTGACATAATTGATGGATTCGCATAATAATAATAATTATGGTACAATAACTAACTGTCTTAGCTCTTACCAACGAACTGACATCTAGAAGGTATCTTCTTCCCACTATATCCACTGGTATCCCACTTTTTAAATAAACACAGAATTGTTAACCCAGAGTAATAATTACTATAAACAATCTGTGGTAAACTTTTCAGATTAACTTCATTTAATCTACCTATATTGAAATCATACACATAACAAATTGTAATCATCTTTATCCACTTGAACTTTCTCATTTATTTTTCAAATATAAGTCACATTTAAACCAAAAATATATCACACGCTTGACAATCTGTCTCCATTCTTCCCGGACACGCATTTGAGCACACATGTAAAGGGAAGTCCACTGCAACCTATACTTTGTCCGTCCATCACAAAGGCAATCTGCCGCTAGGTTGGATTCCTTCTACTTTGCCTTGGACGACTAGACATTCGATGGAAACATTGCAACGTTTAGTCACGTTACCAAAGAAAGTGAGAATTCGAGCCTGCACGATGGAAGATAGACGCTGCTTGATGCTGAGTTCTTCCAGAATGGACTTGCTGGTCCGGAATCAAAAATTAAATTTAAACTAAAATAAGTTGCGAGATAAGAAAAGAAGCAGCAAAAAATCAGAATCTGACCTGCATGAAGTGAGGTCCAACTACAGTCCATATAGCCATGCGATGAGCCAACGGTCTTGCAGCACGCAGACACCGCAGCGCCACATCGCCCGCGCGGCACAGCGCACGCGCCGCCTCCCCTCCCCCTGTCACTCCCCCGGAAATCGTTTTACCACGACGCCACCAGGTTGCGTTGTTGTTTGCTACGTCTTGGTCCCACGAGGAAAATAACTGCAAAAAAAATCGTAGCTCAAAATACAAGAGTAATGGCGACGTCAATGTGCTGTCGACAAATTCAATAAAAAATTTACAAATTCCAATGTTTTGAATGAAGATGAATAATTCTAAGCATAGTTTTTTATTGAGTGGAAGTGGATTTTCATCTGCGCCGACACTACATACTTCCATCCAAATCTGTCCGTCGCTGCGTACTTAAAATGACCCTAGAACCATCCGAGAGCCCATTTGGCATTAAGGAACCGCTGTCCGCTTCCATGTGGATTTTGGCCTGCTGCAAATAACAGTACGGGCACAATGTAAAGAGGATCATAGGTACCAATCTATGGTTATGTGCCACAAGTCTCTGTAATGCCGCCCGCAACGTTGGCAGCGTGGTAGTGGCAGCGAGGCGAGTAAAGAGCGCATCTGCAGTCGCAGACAATGCACAGCATACTCGCGCCGCCCCTGCTCCTGAGATCACGTTGCCTGCCTGCAAACAGATATTACCTCAGAATAGCATAATAGCACTACACTTAATGCAGTTTTATTTACAAGAAGAAAACGAGCAGGCGGGAAACTTGATGTTAAAGGATCAAAGCCGCCCATGGACATTTGCAGCTCCAGAGAAATTGCAAACGCATGTTACAGCTAAAAATCCTGTTAAAATGTAGGTGACCATATCTTTCAATAACAACACAGACTGTTGTTCCTATTATGCTATGATTTTGAAACATTTACGATTGAATGAGTAAAAGAACTTTACCTCTTGCCTACAAGTTTCAACAATTTTTGCCACTGACATCTCATTGTTGGGATTGCTTTCAAGAACAGGTTGTAAGAAGTTAAAGACGTCAACACTGAAACGAAAATTGCACTTGATTTTTCTTAACCATCTCAAACAGAGTCCACTATTTGAGTCAATTGCAAAATTTGGTTCATCTCTTACCAAGTCTCATCGTCCCTTCCATCCATTACCAATTTAGCATCAGCCTGAGATAATATAGAAATTGTCTTATTTCTTCCAGTCTGCATTGTGACTATAGGAGTAGCATTGTTCCCCTGCTGACCGAACAGCGAATGCTCAAAGCTGGAGACGTATTGGCAGGCAGCAAAGATGTGCTCCCAACATTCTGGTGCTTTGGAACCAAGTTCTAGGCCACCTGAAAAGATAAAATCGTTAAGTCTATGAGCCCTGGTATGAATTTTTTAATAGGTCAATTTTGAAGTGATGGAACTTTGAAGTGGTAGTGAATCTAGTTGAAAACATCTTTCCGGATTCAGGATTGATTCAATTTTGTGAGGATGGCTTTGACATTTCTTGGATTTTATGGGGTTAAAGAAGTTAAGATTTTTTCAAAAATGTCAAAATTAGTAGGCGCATTAATGTGGTGTAATTCTTATAGTAACCTGCCAGATAAGTGTGAGATTTTTATGGAGTGTGAGTGTAAATTGATTGTACTTTTAATTGAAAATAATTGATGAATAACAGTGTGAAAAATGAAATGTATTAATACCACTAAAGAAATGAATGAAGTGACTGATATAGAATATTCTATGTTATTCTATATTGTGTTCTGTGACCTACCTGATATCAAAATATCCAGTGACAAAGCGTGCGTGGATAGAATCTTGCCGTTAGCTGGCTGAGAAATGGCCGAATTTGCCAGCAGGGATAGTATGCTGCTGCAGCGATTCTGCAAGCTTAGAGTTGTGCTTATTCGTGCTGCCTAAAAAGGGATAACAAATATACTCCTAAAGTAATTTATTGTATTTGTGGTGTAATTTTAAGTCAATCATGCACACACAGTACACGCTTTTAATTCAAAATTCTTATGAATCATAAAGACGGTACTACGATGGATTCACTGTTATTATAAATTCAAAATAAGCAACGCGTTTTGATTGGACTAAAGGAGGTAAAATTGCTGAAGCCAGAATTATAAACAACCTTGTGCAGTCCTTCCAAACATTGTATAGTTAAACCTTCCCAGGCAATGCGTTTTCTTTTCCCGAACGTGTTGATCTTAGTCGTTATCATTCCACGCAGTTTGTGTTTCTTATTTCTGTACCCGGTTAGGGGCACGCTGAGTACCGTCACCATTGAGTCCCAAATACACGTTAATATCCTAAAAAGCATCATACAAATCATAAAAATATTGTCATTGGATTTTTAAAATTCATTAGGCCAGTGAACATTTCTTTTTAATTTGGTTGATTGCAATATTTGTAGACGTTTACCTTCTAGACCAACGTAAGCTGGCCTGGTACTGAGGTGAATCATTGGTGTTGTTGTAAATCATGGATACTTCTTTCAGTTTTTGCCAATCTGACATCACCGGGCTTTGGTCTAGCCCTCCCAAATCTGGAAAGGAAATAAAAATCGCTTCTGAATATATTTGTACTTTAGACCAGATTCAATTGCCAGTTTAGATAAGTCTTATTATAGAATGGAAAAATGATGTTAATGGCTACCTGACAAAAGATGTATGAGAGGGTGATCAGCAGTTGCTACGTCTTTCAGCAAATCTGTAGCGAGGACTTGCTGATACAGCTCTCGAAGCCACGTAGCGGACAAATATACCAATACTCCACTCCCCTGTACTTCGTCTACAAATTCATCCTCTGTTAGTGGCACCGGAATCTTCTAAATTTAAAACAGACATCTTTAATACTATCATGGGAATCTTCGCATTAGCATATTTTAGGTGACAATGATGATTTTAATTATGGTTGTTCCGGTGTAAGTATAAATAAAATAATTTCTAAAATTTAAGAAATGTAGATTTGATGTTAGACTTTTTAAAGTAGGGCGTCGGTGTTAGGAAACTCCACTCTTTCATCATGACAATAATACTTAAGAGAAAGAAGGCAAAATAGATATCCATGAACATAATATAGAAGTAAGAGCAATAAAAAAGCACGATCTTAACAAGTGGTACACTATTTATGGACTCACATTGGTGTCTGTATAATATCTAGTGCGTCTCTGTTTCAAGGTAAGAAGCAGTGCAGCGTAGGTCGCCAAGTACACTCCATCGGCGTTCATGATGCAAGCTGTGGCTGGAGGTTGCGACGCGTTGTGTTGGCAGCACTTCGAAGCGAAGTCTTGCATCGCTTCATCCACCTATCCACAAATAACAGAACTTGTAGGGATTCCATCCAGAAGGCGCCCCGGGAACACGCCAAGAGCAAGTACCGAACGGGTGCCCCCCTGTGTTTCGGCCGCCATAACCGCAGAGTTGTTTGGACCATGGTCGTAGAGGATTGTCCACAAGTAACATTAATAAATTATTATTGACGATCTCCTTAGCTCAGTTGTCGCCTGTCGGAGATGCCGAATTCTATTTTCGGTACGGTTTTTGGATTTTATGCTACAGACAAAGACGTATCGCCATGCGATTAATCGTTTCGATGCGATAATGTGCAGAAAACCTTAGGGGTTATTTATTTACATTTTCCAAGTTAGTGCGATAACCTCTTCGACTGCATCTTCATTTACTATCAAGTAACATTGTAGTCAATTACTAAGTTGTTGATAATAGATAAAAAAGGAACATTATGTCGGTCATTACTCTAAAATACATATTGAGTCAGTAGAAAAAGCGGTCAGATTTCACAGGAAAATATCTTACAAATATAGAAGAGAGTACTTACTTCAATACAAGTTCTCAGATTAATGAGCTTAGGCAGCAAGGAGTTCTGCAGCGTTTTAACAAATTGTCTTGCATTGTGTCTTTCCAAGTCTACATTACACTCTGTAACTGTACATCTGAAACGAAAGAATATTTTTACGATTCCTTTGAATGAGTAAGTATATTTAAAGTTTTTCACAAAAATTACCTTCCAAGATTTAATGTCTTAGGGACAGTTTTAGTTTTGCCATTAAAAGGTTCCTTTTGTGCGTTTTTCGGTGATCCAGGGTCATTTGCTCTCGTTGGAAGGAAGACGTTGTCTGCGTCCGAATCAGCTTCGGCTTCGCTGCCAGAGCTTATGTTTTCTGGACCTGATGTGTCTGGTGAGACATAAAGGACGTGTTAATGCCTTAAGGACTCTACAAAGAGTTCGCATATGATTAGCGTCCTGGCTTGATGATTTGTACTTCAAATCGCGAATAGATAATCATCTTCTTGGTTTTTTATACATACTCGTATCTACGTGGGATTAAAAATTAATGTCAGCGAACAGCTTCGTTTCTATCTTCTTATTCATGCAAGAGCTGATATTAGACTGGAGCAAGAATTGAATGGAATAAGTGGAATGTTTTGCTTATTAATACCACCGTTAATACTGATTATTTTTAATTGTAAAACCTACCCGATGAGTCGTGGTCCTTAGATTCATTACTTTGTAAAACAGCAACAACATCTCTGAAATAAATAAAAAAACAGATGATTTTTGCCCTTTCAAGGTTATTTCAAACATTATTACAAAAATTGTTAGCCACAAATCTCACCGATAGGGACTTGGTAATCTTGCCAAGGTCTGGTAAGTCAAGGGCCCACTATAATCAGCGTCTTGCAACTTTGGCCAGTGATCCAGGATGAGGGTTGCCGTGTCCAGTGGTAGATATTCCACTGATCCAGAATAAAGTTTCTCCAATGCATCAAGGAGTGAGAAAACACACTCTACTGCCGCTGCTACTACTTCAGGGTTACCACTTCTACCGCAGTCTTCAATTCCATCCATGATCCTATAAATTATATAATATTTTCAAACTTAGTTCCTCTTTCATATTCTAGCAGCTAGGTATTCTAATAACCAAAATTTAATTACAGCACATGATAGCTGAAGTACCAAATCGTTTATTATAATTGAAGTAAAAAACGGCGGTGTCAACCACCTTGGAGTTTTTTGAAGCAACTTAGCACGTAAATTCATGACAAAAGTAGAAAAAGGTCGAATTTAGCACATAGTATGAAACAATTGTTAAAAATCTGCATGTCTAGAATTCTAGAAAAACTTGTGCTTGCATGACAAGACAAAACTATAGAAAATCTCGTACTCACAGTCTTATAATGGCCATATCGTCACTATGTCGCTCCGGATGATCGGTCTTTTTTATAAGCACGAGTTGGCACAGTCTCTTTGGATTGTGCAGGAGTTCGCGAACACTCCGCAGAGGCTCCACGCGATGCTGCACCGGCGGGTACAGCAGCATTCTGTGGTACAACGCTTCGAGAACTGGCCTCAGATTCGACGTGGAGCCAACCAGACGAACAAGTTGATTGGCGATGCTGGAAAATATATCATAGGAATGCAATTTTAGTTTCCTCTACGTAATGCATGAGTACGAATTTTTTCTACAACTTAAAACTGATGCCTTTGCTGGTTATCTGCTGAAGGAATCCAGAAGTCTGAAGAGTTGTAGTAATGGTAATAACGGCTTTACTGACGCGTAAAGTCAGGTATGTCCGACTAGTTTCCCGCGACGACGCTCGACCATACTCTATGAAGAGGGACTCCGAAAATAGTCGGGCATACAGCTGACTTTCCTTTGTTGTCATTAGGTTCTACTCAAGAAATTATAAAACTTGCAGTACTACCGATTTCTATGAAATTTCTTGGGTCAAAGTGATTTGAATTGTCATTAGAGTGAGATACCAAAGCTCATAAAGCTTTGGTCCATTTAAGATCAGTATCTTGTGAGTAAAATCAAGTTGCCATAATGTGTGTGTTTATCATTACTTACCTGTAAATGGCTTTGGCTTGTTTGCTGTTAAAGCTTGGAGCACAAACTAATGCACCAGATCCTCTGCCAGAATCATCTACCAAGTGTCCGTCATGCTCTCTGAAACAAAGGCTAAGTTATAAAAATTCTCAACTTTCGACTACCTACGCGATGAAATTTATTTCACTGCCTTACCTAGATTTAATATTTTTGTCAACTCTTGGAGTACCTAAGAACGATATGAGTGATGGACAAAACTTCTGCCACAGGAACGTAGTGAAATGCGAGTTTCCACTCACTCTTTCTGACAGACTTGATATCAATGTGAGGAGACAGTCCAAAAAGAATAAGGCTAACGGATTCTGTTTTGGTATCCTGAAAGAACACAATGTTTTTTAAGTAATCAAGGAAAATGAAAGATGAGTGTGTGACAGTCGTCACTAATGTTGGAAAAGATAGTTACTCAGTTGGGGTTGTCTTCAACAGTTAAGGCATCATCAAGTTTAAGGTTATCATCAATTTATTGTAATTATAAATAGTAAAACAAATTGTCTTCCCATTTTCCATCTGCGCGGGAGATATAATTTCATATTGCAATAGGTACAATGCACATGCACAGAACATGACTCTGTATTCCTTCATTCTGATTCGATGGCACGATAGCTCCAACATAACTGGAGAGAGATCGGGCATTTAACCGATGGCTTAACTTATTTACGGCTCGAACAAAAAAAATTCTGATAGAAAAGTCGAACACATTTTATTGGTCCGACGGGGATTGAATCTAGGACCTCGTAAATTGCAGTTGAACATGCTCAACAATCTTTCGTAATTATAGAAACTACAGCAGTTTAAGTAAATTCATCAATGGTTTACCCCAATGATCATACTAACAATTGAGTTTCTGAGAGCCTGCTGCACAGGTACTGAATGACTGGTATGACTTCGCTGTAGCACCCCACGGCCACTATGTGGTTCCTGCCCAGGGGTGAGCCCTCTGACAGCAGTTCTTGACATTCCTCATCTGAAACACAACCAGTACGGACTATGGTAGGGTACTCGTATTTTATCACCACGGGCCACAATAATAAATTAAAATATCCTATTATAGACCTTCCTGGCGCTCGGATTTGGGTGAGAGGCCACGGGCTCAATTCCCACCACGGGTCCCTTTGGAACTTCATAATTTCTGAATTAGCTCAGCTACCTAGACTTGCTTCTAGGGGCAGATCTGGTCTGTGGTTGGTCTCAGCCGTGGCTAGTTACCACCCTATAAGCAATCGCAAGACACCGCCAAGCAATTTAGCGTACCGGCGTGGCGCTATGCTGTTTAGAAACGGTTAGGGGTTGCTTACCTCTTCCAGGTTGGTACGATAACATCTTTGACTGCATCGCACAACCGGCCGTTGAGCATGCGTTGAGGAAACAGCGCCATTGACAGGTACGTGCGGAAAATTTGCACCTAAATATAACTCACCCAACTGAGCACAGTAAGCCCTCAACATCTGAGCGGCAGCGGCCCTCGCAGCAGCAGCGACATGCGGTGCCGCATTAGCTGCTTCGCCGCACCGCCCGCATGCCCACACGCATAGCCGCCCGTTAAGCGTGCGGCGAGGAGACAGCGCCATTGACAGGTACATGCGGAATATTTGCACCTAAAAATAAGACCCGTACTAAGGCTCAACTGCAACTGAATGGTAGACCTGATGATAAGCAGTGATGCGTAGGAGAGGCGGAGTGTAGGAGGAGTATAGAGACTTAACGTAAAAAATAGTCATTTTAATGTTGGGTTGATGAAGCATTGACAAGGTTAAATTTATGCAACATCTCATCAGTTGAGTCGCGTAGGCACTGATTCGTTAATGTTGCATCAATTATGCAGCCAAGGCGCCAATTGGCTGGTGGCGGCTGCGTTGCTATGGTTCTGAAGATCCCAGAAGAGTTCCAAGAATCTGCCGTAGGATGAAAGATTTAAAACGTAAGTAATATGTAAATCTTTTGCTCGGAAATTTTCGGAGGCTCGTTGATGCCAATTGAGGAATCATCAGTCATCACTCGTCCCAGCTATCGTATTTTAAAATGGTGGTGTTTCACAAGTTACCTGAGTGTCGGGCAAATGGTACATGACGGATGTGGTGGCGCACAGCAGCTGGGATGGCATCCACAGCGAATCATCTTCTGGTTCGATGCCTCGATGGAAGCGGTCATCGCGAAGGATTTTCTAGAATAAAGAATAATCATGACATGTTTCTTGCCAACGCTTACAAATCTACAAAAATGTACAAGGGCATGGGCTTAATCTGAACAAAGATTTACCTACAAGCGAGGGGAATATCTTTCTCGTCCCACAACACGTTCGAATATGGTTTTCAAAGGTAAAGTAGCAGTTAGGGGAAATTGTAGTGTATATTCATGTATGTAAAGTAAGACGGGAAGAAATAATGAGTCACGGGAATTGGGAGTCGCTCGTTTCAATCGGCGGCGCGTTATAATATAAAAGTGGTCTGTTTTTTATGTGCACACTACTATAGTCGTTAACTGCCTTGTGGATACATCATACAGGCCGTGAAGCACAGACTGAAGTAGGTTCGCATGCTCACATGAAATCCCTGGAGAGCGAAGGCGACGAGGCGGGGGCGCTTGGTCTCGAGCGCGAGCTGCAGCGGCAGCAAGCACGCGCGCCGGATCTCGAACGACGCCCGCCGGCTGCTTTCTTGCGTACATAGCGCTTCTGGACACATACAACAATCGACATCATACAATTCTGAATCCATGAAGCATTGCCTACGCGTACGGCGTATTGGATTGAAGCAAGTTATTACAAAATACCGTGCAATCTCAATGCACCTTCATGACAATACATCGAATTAGCTATAGGTCTATTCTAGTATCGATATGCAAAACTGTCGATCGACAAGCAGATACACGAAATAAAATTCAAAAAGTATGAGAAAGACAGTAATCTGCGATAAGACACTAGATCAATTTGTCTATCGGACTCGGCACTTCGAACGCTTTAACCAATATCTCATCAAATTCTTTACTACGGGGAAGATTGTCGTCAATTGCGCCGGAACACGGATACAACCCTCTGTAGAGTCATTTAAAGCTCTAGTATCGGGGCGAATGCGAAACAGAAAGATAGATTTTGGAAAATTCTCTGGTATTGCATTGTTATTGCGTGTCCGTATTTATTTTCTTTTATATGATTTCATATTAGTTAAGATTTTAGTCCCAAAGCATACCCAACAGTCATTGATTTTATTGTATCTTCTAAGTTATAGTTCATATGTTAGGTTATAGATCATAGGTTCATGTCTATTTTGGTACCTAGATACTCGTATCTTAAAATGCCTATCGTCATCTTTAAAACTTTTTGCTCAAAAATTGCAAGCAATGACGTCATGGACTTGGTGTTTAAATGTCAAATATGTGCAAGCTTGTCGCTGGATCAACGTTGTAACCAAAGCTTATAATGCATGCGTCCAAATCCTTATCACACTGCGCTCATTACTTACTCCATAATATTTTAACTAAATTTTGCAATACTTATCGTAATTATGGCAGTAAGATTCACTATTAAAATAACTTTACCTAATGCATCCTGACATGATTTTTTGAGTGAAATCAACTTCGGACCAGTAGCTTCTCTGAAGATATCTTGGAGCAATTCTTCCATATCACTCATTGATCCGAAACATTTTATGATCACTTTGCTCCTATAGAATTTTTTACACTGATTTTTTTGTACCAGGCGTTCAGGAGAAACGAGATGGGTGTTTGTATGTAGAAGTACTGCGTAATACAACAGTGAGTGGGTGGGCTTATCGTGAACCTCGAGCTGAGCATGCTCGAACTAAAAATCAATACTACAGTTCGTTTCTGTTGTTTTTTTTTATTTTGGTTTATTACAGTACGTAGGTATCAACAGGTGGTAGCGTAAACCTTGAATGATTGTCGCAATATAATTACCTAAGGGTACCTAAAACAGTTACTTTTTTGGAATATTTTTTTTTAAGAATTTAAGCTCCTTCAACTATTTGTATGGTACCATCTAGGTCCAAGATCATGGTAAGCGATTTATTTGAACAACCGTGAAAAACGTTCATGTGCAAGTCCCAAAAGCTATAAAAGTTAAATATTTTTTTAACATTTTCTGTCCTGTGTTTCTGTCTTGTACTATGATAAAATCTGTTTATTATGATTATGATCAATAGGAAGTATGTAACGCATATTTTACAGGTAAAATAAAATCATCTCTCTAGGTCTAGGACTATACTTTTTAGGGTTCCGTACCCGAAGGGCAAAAAAAGGAACCGTATTATTGAGACTTCGCCGTCCGTCTGTCCGTCTGTCACCAGGCTGTATCTCTCGAACCGTGATAGCTATAGACTTCACGGATAATGTATTTCTGTTGCCGGTATAACAACAAATACCGAAAAGTCGAATAAGGTAAATATATTTTATTTAAGGGGTCTGCAATACAACAAACGTCATTTTTTGCTTGTTTTTTGCTCTATATTAATAACGGTAAAAGGTAGACGCTTCAAATGTTCACAGAACATTTACTTATAAAATCACTTTAAAAAATAAATAGTTAAAAATTAAGAAAAGTTGTATAAAAAAAAAAGAAAAAAAAGTACCAAAGCAAAGTGAGGTTTGAACTCAGATGCACGGTATAACAGGCACGGTTACGCCCCTGAGCTAATAATTCATGTCCACAGATTTTATTCATGTCTATGAAATACTGTGTGAAATTATGGATTAATATACTACTTAAAATTAAAACAAATGTCTTGTTTTTGAATTTGGTGGGTAGAGGTGTTTAATTTACTTTGAGAATTGGTCTTTATAGTACGGAACCCTCAGTGCGCGAGCCCGATTCGCACTTGACAAATTTTTTGATTATAAGTAAAGTTAGATTTGCGGTTCGCCAACCAAAGTAGGTACCTACCTATTTGTAAAGTATTATACTTAGGTATGTACTCGTATGTTCAATGAACAGAAGTGATTCTTTTCATCGTAATCCTCGATGCGTGAGTCCGACTGGAACTTGATAAGAACCCCAACACTGAAGAGCAGCTCGATACTTGATAGATGAAGGAAATGGGATCTGTGGGGATGCAGTTCATAAATGTATGAAAATGATTTAAATCTTTGTGAAAATGATAAAATCCGTGGAAAATGATTGCTGAATTGAGTGATCACGTGATTTTCGTGCATTGTTATACATTGTTTGAATTTCGTTCCATATCCATTCTATTTCTCGGATCGCAATGTTATTAATAATTATAGTATTATGCTCATTGAATAACATATGGTAGTAAGATCAAGAACTGGCTATCCTAGCTACATTTTATGGAGGAAAGCCATAATAATTATATTTATCTGAAATAGAAATTAATAACAAAACAACCTCATTTCCATAGATTTATAAGAGTCATCGCTGGCGCTCCGCTCACTTCCATGATTATCTTATTGCGGGAAAATTTTTTTCTTTCCCCGAATTGCCCCCGAGGCCCGAACTCCGAAGATGAAGTTCATAGACTTACTACGTTGTCAGTTGACGTTTGGTATGCGTTTGGTTGACGAACTACTTTTTTCTGAGATTTTTTACTTCATAGGTTGGCAGGGCGATCGGCTTTGGATCGGCTAGTCTGAACTGTCAATGTCATTATTGTCAATTGTCAAAGTGTCGTCTGTCACCCAAAGACAAAGTAAATATAAGGACAGGAAATTGTCAGTCTTATTGGGTGGGTATATCCGCCATCTTGTGTAGAATTGAAATAGCCAATCACAGCCATCGGCCAATCACAGATAGGCACCAGACAGCTGATCAGAAGGGCTGCTCTAACTATCTATCGATATGGAAATATTATCGATGTAGTAAGTAGTTCGTGGTTAGTCATTAAAGATTTGAGAGAGCAAAAATGAATGAACATAACCTACCGTTAAAAACCTACTGATAAAAATTAATGGCTAACGGTTTTGAAATCGGTCGCCTTGATGCGAAGTAACGATTATCTTAAGAACATACAGTATTACGAGTCGTATACATTTTTCTCCGGAGATGCAAAATTATTTTTTTGTGGAATAAATACCTACCTACCTTAAAAATAAAAAAATCTTGCTATCCACATGTCACCAACTAACAATAATTATTATCTGACGTAACCATGACACACATACACATTAAATATACTGTATCTGACGTATAATTCAAATAACATACTATCTAGTATAATATTGTAGTAAAACACAAATTTGTTACTTACAGTAGTGTCAGATAATTTACATGTAATAGTAGTATTATGATTAATACACGACGTGATGAATTAGACTCTTCGTTAGTTATCGAGAAATATTCTTTTTTTTTATTTTGAGGTTACAACTCCTCTTTAATCCTCAGTTTCTCTCACCCATTTCAAAGCTCGGTCAACGAAGTTTTGCGGGACTCCTATTTCTGGGTGGTCATGATAATAACTACCAATAAAGATCCTATTCGTCACCTAATTTGTCGGGGTTCTCCAAGTCCCGAGCTCGCATCGGTCGCTCCCGGATCCTAATATTTGTAACAAACATCTAATCTGCAAATAGCGTAGATCTGTAGTAGCTGAGACTTCCAGTTCAAATGTTCAAAGTTCAATGTGGCAGCCATTTTTTTAAATTTTGACCACAAATTACATGTCTTTGCTTGCTGCAATGGTTTTTGTAATTTAGTCATTTCGAGATATGAACAATTATTTTCTTAAAATACAGTCTCGCCAAACTGACTTACAGTTGTTACTTAAAAGTTGTCAGACATCGATTTTAAAGAAATTCATCATTCATGAAAAAGCTTTAGAAATTTTCACTCCTTACAATTTGAATTTCGAAAATTCCCGTCTTTGTACAGAATATACAAATATTCTGTAGATTCATGACCTAATAATATGAACCTAAGTACTAAATTTTACATCTCTACGACTTTTAGTTTTACCGGAATCCGTGGAACAACGAAAATGCCTCACTCCTTTATTTATATTATTATATAAAATTTACGAAACCCTTCATGCATGAGTCCGACTCGTACTTGTTTGTCTTTGGCCTACTCTCTGTTTCTTTTTTATAACTTTAATCTATAATATTATTGTCTATTGCGTGTTAGTATTGTCAATGTATTTATGTCAGTTATTAGGTTTTGTGGGTTGTGGTCAGCAATATTATTATAATATTTACCTGATGTGCTGAAAATTTTATTTAATTCATACAAAGTAAATTCACATCTCCGGGAAAAAATAAGTATGCGTGGGTCTTCTCGTTCTACTGAATCTCCCTTAATTCATCGTAACTTCAAACTAAGGCGACCGGATTTAAACCAACAGCCAATACTTTGACAAATCCCGCGAGACCAAAGTATATCTATTCCTGAAGCCTTTTCCTCTATTGTAAAAGTTTGCAATAGATAATAGCTATAGAAAAGCTTTAGTTTCTGTAAAACCCCGAGATTTTTTCCTATCTACTCAGCTATCACAAGCATAGTATGAAATTTATCGATAACGGTATAATAGTAGTCACATCATTAGTACTTTGACATGAAGCAATGCGCATGTCAAAGTGGTAGATTTTATGGCGGTTTTTGCCACCCCGACACATATAGTGATAAGTAAACTATGGCCTCTCTATATATATGTTTAAATTCTCTAAGCTGTCACCTTATGTCACTGTCGTCTGTCAGCACTCAGCTCTGACACTTCCCAAAAAATGGTTTCCTGGAGTGCTTTATGCCGATCTTTTGGCACAAATCTATTTAAAAACAACCTAAAGACATCGTTTGTAGTGCAAAATTTAAATTTTTCTGTGGGTAAGAAGTTGGCTAGTGACCATGGCCCCAAAACAATGGCTTTACAGCCATCCAGGTAGGACCTCCTCAGACTGATTATCTAACCAATTTTCAGTAACATATAACTCATTTAACTTTAGACTATATAACAGATAACAAAGTTTTTAGGCTCAACTTGGACACTGGACCCGTAACGCATTTTCGGCCACTTAACTTATATTTTCACGAAAGTTTTTTATGTAATACACTTCACAATGTCATTAGCTTTCGTAAATAACTCAAATTAACGAGAAATAATAAGATTTTTTTTTATTATGAATCACATTTTGTTAGGTTATGTTTACGTATTTTTTGCCAATTTACTTATATTTTTACGAAATATTAGTATAAATACACTTCACACTGTCACTAACTTTCGTAAATCACTGCACAAACGACTTATGGTCCAGGAGCGAGCGAAGCGAGCTCGGGACTTGAGGGCACCCCGACTCGGTTGGGTTAGGTGACGAAGAGGATGGCGGGGCCTGCAAGGCCCCGCCATCCTTCTGAGTGGTTATTTTCTTTTATGACCACCCAGAAATAGGAGCCCCGCGAAGCGGGGCTCCGTCGACTGGCCTTTAAGAAGATTAAAGACATAAGAAATGAGAAGAGGTGAAGATTTTTTAATTTCAAAAAATTATTTCTCGAAAAGTATTAGGCCTCGTACGATTTGGCTTGGGGGGGTAGACCCCCCTACCCCTCCCCTCCCCCTCACCCCCCTCCCATCCCCCCCGCAACGGGTCCCGTGTCCTAGACCTACCAGTTTTTAGCTAGAACTTTCTTTTAAGGGCACTAAAATCGTCCCCGTGTTAGAAAGTCCTGCTCTTGTAATACGAAGCTATACTTAGAGATTTTTTTTAACTATATAGGCTAGCGCTTGACTGTTATCACACCCGATGGAAGGTATATACAGTCTAAGATGGAGCACGCTTGCCTATTCACTCTTGATTTGAATGCACCAAAGTTGTAGGTGGCGGAAAAGTGCCTGGTAGGGTATTTCAGACCTTTGCATATCAGGAACTCGAGGAATCAAACTGCTTCATATGTGTCATTGGTACGTCTACTGTGTAGAATTGAAAGCCTTTACCATGCCTTGCAGTTCTATGGTAAAAAGATGATGAGAGAACCAAATTAAATAGTTCTTGAGCACACTCCCTGAAATATATTCTATAGAATACCTACAGACAGGCAACCTTACAATATATTCTTAGGATACATTTATATATTTCATTATAAATTATTTTTATACTTCCAGGTGGCAATGGCACAAATTCAAGGACATGTTCCACTACTACCTGATGGTTGGACTGATTCCCGTGGGAGCCATCATTTTCTACAGCAATGTGTTCATTGGGCCCGCTGAGCTGACACCCATACCTGAGGGCTACGAGCCAAAGCACTGGGAGTACCACCGCCATCCCATCACTAGATTTATTGCCAGATACGTTCACAGCAGTCCTCAGCAGGTAATAATATTATAATGTTATCATTATCATCATTTGAATTCTGCTCAACAAATTACTGTACATAGGTCACCTCAAACATTGAGAAGGTAACAATGGGAAGTATAGACAACAACTTGAACCAAGTTACTTATTCATTAACAAAAAGTCTTAACTTATTAATTAACGGAAAGACCTGACTTATTCATTAACAGAAAAGCCTGACTTATTCATTAACAGAAAGGCCTAACTTATTCATTCATAGAAAGTCTCGACTTATGCATTGACAGAAAGGCCTGACTTATTCATTCATAGAATGTCCAGATTTATTCATTACAAGAAAGACGTGATTCATTTAGAGGCTTCCAGAAAGCTGGAAGCTTTCATTCTAGAAAGCTGAAATTTTGCACAGATTTTCTCTTTACTATGCCAAAGGAAAACAAAGGATTTATCCAAATTCCTACTGCCTACAGGTTCACCTAAGAAAAATACAGGTAAACAAGCCGATATCAAATAGGAAACATGGATTCAGGCATAGATTTATTTTATTGCCTTTATTTGAGAGGATCCTGTACCAAACCTTTCTATTTTGTCAATGGTTAGTTTTATATTATTCTACTTAGAATTTATCTATTTTACAGGAATATGAAAAGTTCCTTCACTACATAGATGAAGAAGCTCAGAAGCAAAAACTGAGGGCTTTAGAAAAGGAAGTAAACAAGAAAATGGCTAAGAGAAGTGACTACCAAGCCTATTACTACAGGCCAATGGTCAACAAATATCTCCGCATTGAAAAGAAAGCTGGTGATGAAATTATTGAACGCATTGGTGATGACTACAAGGATTAGTTTCATACAGCGTTTTAGTAAACTTAGTAATCAAATAATTATGTAGATATAAGCGTAACTTTCTGATTTTTCTCTATATTTTTTTGAGGAATATAATTGTTTTCCCTAATTCTATCATCTGGAGATTCTTTCATAAGCTTTTAAAGTTTTGTTGTGAATAAATGAGTTTAGGAAAGTACTAGGACTTTTTGTTCACAATATCCTTACGTAGACTTAACCAGACTCATCTCAATAAAAATCAAATACCATAGACAACATTTAGGCTCAATTTGCACCGCGGCGGAATGGAATGGAATGGAAGCGTCAATATCACCTCATGACGCGAGAAGGTGCTTTCACTGGAGTGCTCGAGTATTCCAGGGAATCGTTTCGCTTGACACTGCACTGCTGTGACCACCGGCTGTGAACGACCCAGCATCAGCATGTCTGCGGTCTTCTCCGCAGGGAGCGAGTGTCTTCGGGGGTACGGGCCTCGAGGCTTGCCTCCTGACCCGGGCGATGTGTCGCGGAGGCGCAGCGCGCCCCCGGTATCGTTCTTCTAGCCCCGGTAAGGGGCTAAGGCCTCGCCATCCTGGCTTGTGGCCTGTGGGTCTTTATCCCACCGACTCTCCGTTCGCACTACTTCGCGCGGATTACAGATGGCGCTGACAGTAGCTACGGGAATTCTTGAGAATGCGCAAGGATTCCCCAGAAGCATAGAGAAATAGATAGAATAATCTTTGCTAGAAGCAGCGCGATCAATTTTTTGCTCTTATCTTATTTGTAAGTTATGCAATTGACATAAAATTCATTATGCTATGTGCAATTTCGTTACAAAATGCTTCTATTCCATTCCGCGGCGGTGTAAATTGACCCTCGTCGACCACCCGTTGGCGTTTTTTTTACGCTATACGAGTACTCGACTGCGATCTCACCTGATGGTTAGTGAAGATGCAGCCGGAAATGTTAGCGTACTAACTTGGAAGGGGTAAGTTATATCACCCCAACGGTTTCTACACAGCATCGTACCGGAACGCTAAATCGCTTGGCGGTACGTCTTTGCTGGTAGGGTGGTAACTGGCCACGGCCAAAGCCTCCCACCAGACCAGACCTGAGCCAATTTAGAAATTATAAAATTCCAAAGTGGCCCGTGGCGGGAATCGAACCCGCGACCTCCCACTCGAATCCGAGCGTGCGTCCTCTGCGCCACCTATATATTCGTTGGCGCCACGGAGGTCGTCGAAGCGTAATTGGCAGTGCGCTCGGAATTAAGCGTCAGGTCCCGGATTCGATTTCCGAAACGGGACAATTCAGCCCACTTCCACTTCCCAGTTCCTACGATAAAATCTTCGGCTCCATCATCACTTAACATCAGGGCCCTTATACTGTATCTCCGATGATCACTGAGTGACCTTCAACGAGCTTTTATGGCATTTATTTTTTTGATTATATATTCCATTGAAGGTTTGCCACAAAATATTATTTCCGTTTCACTTAAAAAAGCAGCAATTTAAGTATAATGAACCATAGACAACAGTGATTATCACAGGAAATGTAAGTTTTTCAGAATACGGGCACCGGTGAGATTGCAGTCAAGTAGGTACTAACTTAGAATGTAAGTATTTAGTGTGTAAAATAAGCCATTGCCTAAAACACGTCCTTAGTCCTACTTCTACAGTGCTTTGGACACAGGCTTATATAGAAACCAAAAGATATGGGGAAATTTTAACTTACCATTATTTAAGTATAGGACAGAACAACGGTGAGTTGTTTAATTAGAGCAGATTCAAAAATTAATCTACGGAATAATAAAACACAAATGATTTAAGTAACATTGTTATTTATTTTACAGGAAACTTCTAACGATTGACAATAGATTCCGTCGTGGAAACCTTACAAAATAAAACCTCAACACTTATCTAGTTCATGCTAACTCAACTTGATATGATTCTACATTATAATATTTTAAAATATTACCTTGTGACTCGTTCACAGTCACTGAACTCTATAATACAAGTACGCTGGACTCCAGACTGTCAATGTAAAAATGAAGACACTTGATATTCCTTATTTTGGCGCTGATTGTTGCGTAATCTGGCGTGAGCGTCCATGGAACCAGAATAAATTGACATTCACAGCGACGGTCATTTGCTTATTTCAATTATAATAGTAGTTTATGAAACGGATGCATAATAGGGGGTAATAAAACATGAGTGTGATTTTAAAAACGAGCCGCAGGCGAGTTTTTTAATAGTATCACACGAGTGTACAGTTAGTACAGTTTTTTGTACGGATTTCGAGTCGACTCACATCCCGCAAAGGAATAGAATGACTCCATACATTTACAGCCAGCGCCATCTATTGATAGCAGCATGTCAGTGACTGTCCATAGATGGCATTGGCTGTAAATGTATGGAGGAATTCGATTCGTTTGTGCGATGCGAGTCGACTCGAAATTCGTAAATAAACCTGTACCAACCCTACGAGTACTAGTATAATAGAGGTCAGGTTCTCACTACAGACGGACTATGCTTGCTTGATCACCCAATCATTTACTTACATTGTCACATAATTCTCATAGTTATTACGGATTTGGATTTACGGCAGTAGCAGCAGTAAATAAGAAAATCCTTACGTAGGTACTCGTAATGAAAATAATATTACCTAGCTTTTCTATTTTTAATGTCGAAATTAAGTACTGTATATTATTATTACAAATAGGTAGACATAATTATTATTCTGACACCCCAAGAAGTAGGTAAGTAAGGAGGGTATCTTATGCTGCGTCTTATTACGATTCATTCAGCCATCTATCTCATGCACAGACCTAGGAAAAATTATAAGGACAGGCCACACACTACTGTATTTGGGACAGGCCGCGTCTACAAAATTAGCGTCACTTTACTTTTATAATTGATAGGCTTGTCTATACAATCATGTCTGATGGGCAGATAATAATATTATGATGAGGTCTAGGATGGAGCGCGCTTGCCTACAAAATAACTATGCACTATTCTTTTAAAGGCACCCACATTAAAAAGGCAATTCTAGTAGGTGGGTAAACGTACGAAGATATTGCCATCCCCGATACTACAGTGTACTGTAGGTATAAATCAAATCGGCACAAAAAGTTACACTTATACCTACCTTATTTTTGTTTACATATTGTTATAAAAAAACCAAATACAATTTGAATTTGGGAGGCAGGCGCCGTCGCACTCTTTATTCAATGTTCTATGGTTGCACTGAGCCTTAAAAAATGGGAAATGCTTTCCAAAAAACCAACTTCAAATGCCACTACAAAGAGTGAAATAATTTTTAATGTAGGTACCTACTTACACCATTTCGAAGTCGCGGGCAATGTTTCATACAATCTTCTTACTTACTTGATGTGCGAAGAAATGACGAAATCATAGACAATCGCCCGACTTGGTGTAGGTACCTACATTAAAAATTATTTCACTCTTTGTAGTGGCATTTGAAGTTAATTTTTTTGGCAAGCATTTCCCATTTTTATGTTTTACTTTTTAGTGGAAAAAAATTAAATGCACAAGGCGTTGTAAAAATACCCAAATCGCTTGAGGTGTGTTCATAAAATCTGAAGAGATCCCTCAATTTCACCAAGATCCCATCATCAGACCCTGACTTGATGACTTTAGTCATCAAATCAGTATCTGCTAGCAAATGCACCAGTACCTAACTATAAAAAATACCCAACTCGCTTCAAGTATACTAGCAAAATTTGAAGAGTTCCCTCGATTTCACCACGATCCCATCATCAGACCCTGACTTGATGACTTTAGTCATCAAATCAGTATCTGCTAGCAAATGCACCCATAACTATAAAAAATACCCAACTCGCTTCAAGTATACTAGCAAAATTTGAAGACTTCCCTCGATTTCACCAAGATCCCATGATCAGATCCTGACCTAATGACCATAGGACAACTTGGAAAATATTAATCTTTCAAATAATACTCAAATACTTTCAAGTGTCCATATAAAATTTGAAGAGTTCCCTCGATTTCTCCAGGATCCCATCATCAGATCCTGACCTGATTAAAATGGGACCATCTGGAAACTATACCCTTTGAAACAAAAAAAGAATTTTTCAAATCGGTCCACGCGTCTTCGAGTAATCGGTGAACATACATAGATAAAAAAAAGATTCAGACGAATTGAGAACCTCCCCCTTTTTTTGAAGTCTGTTAAAAATAAGAACGCAGAAGCAGAAATGAAGGCTTCGGCAACTTTTATGAAGTACCCTCCTAACTTCTTGAGGTTTCAGAATACTTACACGATGGTCGGATCATAATAAGATCAGTAAATAAATTCTTTGGCAATGCATTTACCTACGCATAGAGCTCCTAACTATGACTGTTACACACAAATTACAAAAAGATATGATTTCTTTATCTCATTCGTTCAGTCTTCGCAGTTTGTAATATTCCGACTATGATCCAACATCTACTTTAATAACATTGCTTTTATAACCTTCGGGTTTTAAAACTATATTTTTAATAGTATGTTTTAACATTCCAAATCAAAAGTAACAATGTGAGAGCAATTTGGTTAATGCACTACTCGGTAACATAATGTTTATCTACGTAATATCTTTACCTATTCCTAACATATATATTTACTTCATATTGTCCTTATAATACAAAAGAAGGTAAGTAACAAAAAGTAGTAAAAAAATATAAATGAAATCATCATGCTAGATATAATAATATTAATTACAGTAATGTATTATGTTCTAATACGAGCTTAAAGTATTTGTAAAATTTTATCTCATCCTGCCTCGAATGATTTCCGAATCTAAAATCTAAAGACGGCTACAAGTTCCTAAGATGTAAAAATGGTAAGAGTATTTTATTATTTAGCTTTTTCTTTTTCGGCTTGCGCCGCTAATTTTGCCTCCTTTTTGGCTTTTTTCTTTTCTTCTTTTGCTAAAAGCTTCGCTTGTCTTTCTTCCTCTTTAGCAAGGAGTTTAGCTTGCCTTTCTTCTTCTTTAGCCTGTTGCTTAGCTTCTTTTTTGGCTTCTTTCTCCGCTTTAAGTCTGAGTTTTTCCTCCTTTTTCTTTTCGGCGAGTTCATTCTTTTTATTATCATTGGCTTCGTCTTTTTTATTCTTTTCACCTTGTTTCGTGTTTTCGTCGGGCTCTTTCTTTTTCTTTTCTTCTTTTTTGGGTTTCGCTTTGGGGTTTTCTTTTTTGTTGTCAGTCTCTTTGCTGTGATCTCTTGATTTAGGCGGGGTTTCATCTTTACTAGGAGGTTTCAGAGGTCGGAAAAAGTGTTGCTTATTCTTCTGTGGACTCGTTTCTAGCTGTGTTACGATTTTTTGTGCGCACCTGGAAAGAATTGAGGTTTAATCTGAAGTAGGTACAGCTGTCATAACATTTATCTTTTGTAGAATAAATTAGAATTTAGAAATACCTACCTTATTCTAGTCGACGCTGAAGCGGCGGCGGCGCTTTCGCGGCGTCCTTCCCGAAATTCTCTTTGGAATTCGCGAATAGGAGGGAGTCTACCCGAAGGCTGCGGCTCACCGGCCGGGCCGCCTGTGTAGCTGTGCACCTGGTAGTCCTGCAGTCGCGCCTGTTACGAAGGACGACAGCTTTAGCGATAATATGACTCTGGCATACATAACCGTTGCTCATTCACTCACTATATGGGACGAAATTCAAAAAATAAATAAGATATTTTTTTATTTCATTTAAAATTTTAGGAGATCGATGGCTTTCTACAGTCTTCAGTTTGGGCAGGTTTATTCATGAGCTTCGAAAAGGCAGGGGGCGCCGTTGTGCGCACAATAGGTGGGTAGGTAAGGGCACAGGGTATACAAACATCGCTCGCACCTTCATGCTGTGGTGCTGCGAGCGGCGCAGGGAGTTGGAGGCGGGCTGGCGCGGCTGCGGCGGCGCGGAGGCGGCGGGCACGCGCGGCACGGCGCCCAGGCACGCGCCGCCGCACTTGGCGCCGCCGCACAGCTTGGTGGTGCAGCCGTTGTTGTGCAGGGTATACAAACATCGCTCGCACTTTCATGCTGTGGTGCTGCGAGCGGCGCAGGGAGTTGGAGGCGGGCTGGCGCGGCTGCGGCGGCGCGGAGGCGGCGGGCACGCGCGGCACGGCGCCCAGGCACGCGCCGCCGCACTTGGCGCCGCCGCACAGCTTGGTGGTGCAGCCGTTGTTGCCGACGCTCACATTGCCGCCGCTGTTGGACGACACGGAAGACACGCCTGGAATTGACAAAATTTACCTATTAGTCTGTATTTTTTCACACAAGTTCTCGACTGCAATTTCAACAGATGACCCCTAAGTGACGATGCAGCCGAAGATGTTACCGTGTTGGCAAGCAATTCCAAATAATTACACAGCGTCGCACCGGTACGCTTAATCGCTTGCGCTCTTGGAGAACCTCTTAAATTTGTTATTATAGTGGCTACAGAAATTTACACTCTGTAAAAGTTTCACTAAGTATGCTATAGATATAGACTCTATAGCAAAAGCTAGACGCTGTCTCCCAACGGAGTGTTTCGCCAGACCTCTGGAAGACAGCGTACGTTTCACAATCGAGTAATAATAGAGTCTCGTTGGCACCTTTTTATCATCTTAAAAAGTAGATATCAGAATACGGAATATTTATTAAAACCTACCTGAAAGGGAAGACTCGCCGCTCGTGACGGAGTAAAGCGACGCGGAGGCCGGCACCGACCTGGCGCCCACCGAGTACGACGACACCGAGCCGGGCACGCCCCACGACTTTCCGCTACCACTCGATACCTGGAAATCATAATCCCAGCAAAAACATTTTCATGTAAAATGTTGCCAAGACGAGAACATATGGCTCACACTATCAAAAAGTTATCAGATCTCATGTAGAGCAAGACTTCTAACTCTACACGCCCTAACTCTATACATCCTAACTTTATAAACTCTACACTTTAGTCAAAATATATTATGTCTTGGCTGTTTCGGTACCGTCACATGGGCGTAAAGTGAAGAATTTATTCACTGTTCAGTACTTTTCTAATAGAGTTTTGCAAGTGGCATAATGAACCATGCAAAATTCAAGAAATTTCACATTAAAATTAAATGGTATCACCATTGTTATGGGAAAAAACTTCCATTTATTAAAAATATCCTCTAAAGCAAAGGAACACACTTTTGCAAAGTGTGATGAAGTATTTGAAACCAATGCAGTTAGTAAAACCTAAGTGCAGTTTCTGAGGAGACTCAATACCTATCTAATAAATAATCGTTACTACAGAAACTAGGTATTGTATATCAGAAAAGTACAAAGTCAGTGAATAATATTTTTACTTTACACCCATGTGACAGTAACGAAACAGCCAAGACATAATATATTTTGACTAAAGTGTAGAGTTTATAAAGTTAGGATGTATAGAGTTAGGGCGTGTAGAGTTAGAAGTCTTGCTCTACATGAGATCTGATAACTTTTTGATAGTGTGAGCCATATGTTCTCGTCTTGGCAACATTTTACATGAAAATGTTTTTGCTGGGATTTCACTTCTTTTTGTAAGTTGTTTACGACTATATTTTTTATTTGGTTAATTTCCTTTTCTTTGGTGTATTTCTTGAATATCATTGCAAGGTGGATATTTGTCCGAATCAAGTATCCCCCCCTCTATCATTTAAATGAGGGAACCCTCCTTGGTTCACCTAGTTTATTTTTTTCCTTATTTGTAGTTTATTACAAAGAGTCCCTATATCAATTTTGAGACCTCTAGCATCAATATTTGCGGTAATTTCATACAAACTTCCATCCCCTATTTTAAGGGGTTGGGGGGTTAAATTTCCAACTTTTGGAATTTTTTTGTTGGTTGTTTGCTAATACTAGCTTATATACCAAATTTCAGAAATTAAGTTTTTATTATACCTATATACTTATGGGAAACCCCATACGAACTTCCAACCCCCTAATTTAATGGATGTGGGGTGATTAACTAAAAATCCTGAAACACGTATTTAATTGTTTATTACAAAGAGTCAATCAATTTTGAGACCTCTAGCATCAATATTTGCGGTAATTTCATACAAACTTCCATCCCCTATTTTAAGGGGTTGGGGGGTTAAATTTCCAACTTTTGGAATTTTTTTGTTGGTTGTGTGCTAATACTAGCTTATATACCAAATTTCAGAAATTAAGTTCTTATTATACCTATATACTTATGGGAAACCCCATACGAACTTCCAACCCCCTAATTTAATGGATGTGGGGTGATTAACTAAAAATCCTCAAACACGTATTTAATTGTTTATCACAAAGAGTCCCTATATCAATTTTGAGACCTCTAGCATCAATATTTGCGGTAATTTCATACAAACTTCCATCCCCTATTTTAAGGGGTTGGGGGGTAAAATTTCCAACTTTTGGAATTTTTTTGTTGGTTGTGTGCTAATACTAGCTTATATACCAAATTTCAGCTTTCTAGGTCTTCAGGAAGTACCTAGGAATTTTGATGATCATCAGTGAGTCAGTCAGTCAGTCAGTGACGAAATTTGGGTTTTTTAGACGTCAATAAAATCTAAAGTATAAGACCTATAAAATTGAAACTTTATAGGTTTAATAAGTTCACTGGCGACATCATTTTCCGAGAATTTTGATTATCTGAAATAATTCAGGCCTAAGTTATAAGGGTTTAAAAATACGGCGAAACACTTCGAGAAAAGATAGGTAGTGCCCTCGCGCTTCGCTTGGCTCGTCTTGGCGGGGACACTACCGTGTCCCCAGATAAATTAGTTCGCATGGCTCGTTTCATCAGTTTTGTCTTTTTGAAGATTGTGGCATCCAATCGACATGACTTTAATGTACCAATTAAAAAATTGTTATTATATTACGGCACTCTTGCTGGTCACCAAGCGAGGCGCCTGCCGCAGCCGCAGGATCTTCGCGCGGCAGATGACGCAGCACAGCGACAGCAGACGCTGGCTGACCGCCATCTGGACGGTACTCACTTGCAAACTCTTGCTGGTCACCAAGCGAGGCGCCTGCCGCAGCCGCAGGATCTTCGCGCGGCAGATGACGCAGCACAGCGACAGCAGACGCTGGCTGACCGCCATCTGGACGGTACTCACTTGCAAACTCTTGCTGGTCACCAAGCGAGGCGCCTGCCGCAGCCGCAGGATCTTCGCGCGGCAGATGACGCAGCACAGCGACAGCAGACGCTGGCTGACCGCCATCTGGACGGTACTCACTTGCCAACTCTTGCTGGTCACCAAGCGAGGCGCCTGCCGCAGCCGCAGGATCTTCGCGCGGCAGATGACGCACCACAGCGACAGCAGACGCTGGCTGACCGCCATCTGGATGGTACTCACTTGCCAACTCTTGCTGGTCACCAAGCGAGGCGCCTGCCGCAGCTGCAGGATCTTCGCGCGGCAGATGACGCAGCGCAGCGGCAGCAGGCGCTGGCTGACCGCCATCTGGACGGTACTCACTTGCCAACTCTTGCTGGTCACCAAGCGAGGCGCCTGCCGCAGCCGCAGGATCTTCGCGCGGCAGATGACGCAGCACAGCGACAGCAGACGCTGGCTGACCGCCATCTGGATGGTACTCACTTGCCAACTCTTGCTGGTCACCAAGCGAGGCGCCTGCCGCAGCCGCAGGATCTTCGCGCGGCAGATGACGCAGCACAGCGACAGCAGACGCTGGCTGACCGCCATCTGGACGGTACTCACTTGCCAACTCTTGCTGGTCACCAAGCGAGGCGCCTGCCACAGCCGCAGGATCTTCGCGCGGCAGATGACGCAGCACAGCGACAGCAGACGCTGGCTGACCGCCATCTGGATGGTACTCACTTGCCAACTCTTGCTGGTCACCAAGCGAGGCGCCTGCCGCAGCCGCAGGATCTTCGCGCGGCAGATGACGCAGCGCAGCGGCAGCAGGCGCTGGCTGACCGCCATCTGGATGGTCTTCACGAAGCACCGCCGGCAGACCACTCGGTGACCGCACGGCGATGTTTGCATCGTTGCTTTCGCATTCACGCATATTACGCACTGGAACAGAAAACAGGTAAATAACAAAAACTGTACGGAGGAGGAGTCACGTGTAAATAATGAGGCCATGAGGCCATGCGGAAAATGAAGAAAATGTGTTTGTGGAAAATCTTTTTCTAATACCCATAATATTATTATCGTGTATGCATCAGGACCTGTTTTACCCGTGTTTTTAAGTGATCTGTGTACCTTTGCATGTTGTTTGCAAACGTGTACAATTTAACACTCTAAAATGGAATCGAAACTAAACATGTTGTTTGTAATAAAGTAAGCGCTGAATCATTTTATTTTATTTTATTTTATTTTATAGGAAAACTTACAGCTATAATAACAAATTAACAAAGAAAAATAGATAAATTAAGTTAAGTTTTCACAAATAAGAATTACAGTAAAAGAAAAAAGAATCATTTTAACCACTGCATATTTCTGTATTAGATAGTTTATATGTTATGTATGCTGTGAGTAGTTCATATTGTGCACGACCAATCTAATACAGTTAACTATCTATTTTATCACCAACAACAATAAACACTTACTTCTTCCTCGGGTGAAGTGGCAAGTTCAGGCTCATTTTCTTCCAATTTATTGAGCAATTTATCCTGTAACAAAGAAACGGTCTGTTTATTACCTCAATATTTTGTTTAGTATGAGTATACTTATCCCAGCAAAAACATTTTCATGTAAAATGTTGCCAAGACGAGAACATGTGGCTCACACTATCAAAAAGTTATCAGATCTCATGTAGAGCAAGACTTCTAACTCTACACGCCCTAACTCTATAAATCCTAACTTTATAAACTCTACACTTTAGTCAAAATATATTATGTCTTGGCTGTTTCGGTACCGTCACATGGGCGTAAAGTGAAGAATTTATTCACTGTTCAGTACTTTTCTAATAGAGTTTTGCAAGTGGCATAATGGACCATGCAAAATTCAAGAAATTTCACATTAAAATTAAATGGTATCACCATTGTTATGGGAAAAAACTTCCATTTATTAAAAATATCCTCTAAAGCAAAGGGACACACTTTTGCAAAGTGTGATGAAGTATTTGAAACCAATGCAGTTAGTAAAACCTAAGTGCAGTTTCTGAGGAGACTCAATACCTATCTAATAAATAATCGTTACTACAGAAACTAGGTATTGTATATCAGAAAAGTACAAAGTCAGTGAATAATATTTTTACTTTATACCCATGTGACAGTAACGAAACAGCCAAGACATAATATATTTTTACTAAAGTGTAGAGTTTATAAAGTTAGGATTTATAGAGTTAGGGCGTGTAGAGTTAGAAGTCTTGCTCTACATGAGATCTGATAACTTTTTGATAGTGTGAGCCACATGTTCTCGTCTTGGCAACATTTTACATGAAAATGTTTTTGCTGGGATTTCACTTCTTTTTGTAAGTTGTTTACGACTATATTTTTTATTTGGTTAATTTTCTTTTCTTTGTTGTATTTCTTGAATATCATTGCAAGGTGGATATTTGTCCGAATCAAGTATCCCCCCCCCCCCCTCTATCATTTTAATGACGGAATTATTTGTAGTTTATTACAAAGAGTCCCTATATCAATTTTGAGACCTCTAGCATCAATATTTGCGGTAATTTCATACAAACTTCCATCCCCTATTTTAAGGGGTTGGGGGGTTAAATTTCCAACTTTTGGAATTTTTTTGTTGGTTGTGTGCTAATACTAGCTTATATCCAAATTTCAGAAATTAAGTTTTTATTATACCTATATACTTATGGGAAACCCCATACGAACTTCCAACCCCCTAATTTTATGGATGTGGGGTGATTAACTAAAAATCCTGAAACACGTATTTAATTGTTTATTACAAAGAGTCCCTATATCAATTTTGAGACCTCTAGCATATATTTGCGGTAATTTCATACAAACTTCCATCCCCTATTTTAAGGGGTTGGGGGGTTAAATTTCCAACTTTTGGAATTTTTTTGTTGGTTGTGTGCTAATACTAGCTTATATACCAAATTTCAGCTTTCTAGGTCTTCAGGAAGTACCTAGGAATTTTGATGATCATCAGTGAGTCAGTCAGTCAGTCAGTGACGAAATTTGGGTTTTTTAGACGTCAATAAAATCTAAAGTATAAGACCTATAAAATTGAAACTTTATAGGTTTAATAAGTTCACTGGCGACATCATTTTCCGAGAATTTTGATTATCTGAAATAATTCAGGCCTAAGTTATAAGGGTTTAAAAATACGGCGAAACACTTCGAGAAAAGATAGGTAGTGCCCTCGCGCTTCGCTTGGCTCGTCTTGGCGGGGACACTACCGTGTCCCCAGATACTATTCGTAAAGTAAGTAAGTGAGATAATTTTAGGGAATCTTTATGTTGTTGTTTTTTATGTTGAGCATAAAATTTCAAGAAAAAAGCAGGAGCTCTATTGGTTGGTTTTGGAAGGTCATTGATTCTTAAAAGATGGATAAAATACGAGTAGGTATCTAGTAAAATAACAAAGATTGAATCCTTTGCTATATAATATGATAACCACCTTATGTTCGTTGGATGTTGGGTAAAAAATAGTTTTTTATGCTAAGTAACTAAGTAGAGAGCACAAATTTATATTGTTACGTATAGGACGAAAAAGATACCTTGTACATAAATTCTATACTTACAAAGATGTTTCATAAATAACAAAGAAAGTTGATGGCTATTATTATTATTATTATTATTTACATACTAGCTGACTCGGAAGGAGTTGTTTTGCCATTAGGGATATAAAAAATAGCTTTCGACCTCAGCTCATACTTACCGAACATACACAGAAAATTTCATAACAATCGATCGAGCCGTTTCGGAGGAATTTGGTAACAAAAATTGCCACGAGAATTTTACACATTAGAAAGATTACAAAAATTCGTATATAAAAGTATACGCTTGAGTGGTCAATACATTATAGTTTTTACAGCTTACTATGATGATATCATAATATTATTGTGATGATTTGTTTTTAGATCCTACAACACCAGGGAGATCATTGTGATCGTGGTCTAAAACCTCCTCGGCCAGCCTTTCTATATAGCATGGGTAGGGAACATACAACCTAACATGGCATACAACCTCATGCTATAAGGCTCAATTTACACCGCGGCGGAATGGAATGGAAGCGACTTTTTTTTAGGATTCCGTACCCAACGGGTAAAAACGGGACCATATTACTAAGACTTCGCTGACCAGCCGTCCGTCCGTCTGTCACCAGGCTGTATCTCTTGAACCGTGATAGCTATAGACTTGAAATTTTCACAGATGATGTATTTCTGTTGCCGCTATAACAACAAATAATACAAAAAAATAGAATAAATGAAATATTTAGGAAAGGGGGCTCACATACAATAAATGTGATTTTTTGCTTGTTCTCGCTCGATATTAATAACGGTAAAAGCTAGACGCTTCAAATATTTACAGAACAGGCACTAAGTATAATATAATTCAAACTGCAATTTCAAAAAATTTCAAGAACTGCAATTTCAAGAAATTGTAGTTAGAAGAACTTGTAACTGATGATTCACTGAAGTTATTGTAAAAATTGATGTTAAAATTACACACCATATTCACATATGGTTTCTCAGATTTGTATTATTATTGCCATTTGTGTTTCTAGGTCCAGTGGCACAGGTCGTGGTCACTACGTGACCACGACTTGTACCAATGTATCGAAATATCGACAGTTAAAATCGTCCTTTTCATTGTGATTTTTATTCTGAAACTACGAAATATGTCAAAAATTATTAAACCATGTGAAAAGTTGTACTGGTGGTAGAACTCTTCTTTCAGAGTTCGGCCGGGTAGGTACCACTGGGATAAATTACTCTACTAACAATATTCCCCAGCCCAACATAATATAAGAGTCTTTTAAAAATCTTTGCTTCATCTCAATACAATCCAAAACATCAGAATGGACAATGGCTATATATTTCTTTACGTATAAAAAGACCTTAGATGACAGTCAGTCGGTTAGGATCGATAAGACCTAAGAGTTAAAAATATTTGTGAACCATTATCTTACCCTTTCCAAATTGCGGATGATAAAGTTTAAATCTGTTCATGTGTTAACAGTGCCATCTTAATATAAAGTCAGGAAACAGTAAATAGCATGACAGTTAATTTTTATTTAAAAAAAATCGGTAGTATCTATCTCAGAGTTTTACATTCAAGTTCCACATAAATAGTAGAGATGGCGCTATACGGTATAACGTAGCGATGACGCCAGTTACATGATTTTTGTTCACCCTAAAAGTGAAAAATTTTAAACCATACAAAATCTCCTGCTTAGCCTATTTATTTACGGCTGTAAGGGTACTCCAGTCTTACTTGAGCCCTACGTCCTAGCCCTAGGTTCTTTGTGCATTCCGAGTTTCAAGTCACCTACCTACTTGAACTTAAAGGTTCTGATGTCTGTAATTTCTGAACCACAAAAGTGATGATGATAAGATTTGTATGGAATAATCTTTAAAGAACCTCCTTTCTAACAAAAAAAGAATGAATGGAATCGGACAACGCGTTAATGAATTATAACTAAAAAACGTTTGAACTTTGATGCCGTCTTCCAGGGAAACCATGATGAATTTCGGGACAAAAAGTATCCTATGTCCTACCTCGGGGTATGAACTATAATCATGTCAAGTTTCATTTAAATCCATCCAGCGGATTAGCCGTGATGCCCGGTCGTGAAACAGACAGACAGACAGACAGACAGACAGACAGACAGACAGACAAAAATTAAACAAATTATAGTTTTGGCTTCAGTATCGACTAAATAGTGTCCTCCAACAAAAATTTTCAAAATATCTTCAATGTACAGAATTCGACCCTTTACAGTTTTATTATAAGTATAGATATATAGATGTAGATTTCTCGTACCACGGTATTTGTAGCAAAACTCCGAAGAGGCTTGATTGATTTTCATGATTTTTTTTTGTGTAGGTATATTCTGTAGGTATATGTTAAATTTGTTGATAAACCTTGAGTGAGCAATATTTTATAGGTATAGCAAAACAATGTCTGCTGGGTTAGCTAGTTATATTCATAGCACATTGTGCATGGTTTAGGTGCTCACGTATAGACTTATGGTTACCCTAATTATTGCATCTATAGTCGAGATGATGATTACCTACTATTTCAATGACTCAAACATCAATAGGTACGACGTGTTTCGCAGATGCCTTTAATTGTTTATCTAATGACTTTTGACCTCAGCTTCACGCTTCAACATACTTGACAGAGCTTAGTAATGGTCCTTAGTATTAGGTAGATTTCTAGCATATCTACTCGTAAATATTTGTTTTTTGTTTATGTTGTGAACAGTGGGCTGATTCTGTATCGTTCAATTTGTTAGCTAGTAACCCTCTGGGTTGGGTTATAAAATAACAAAACGCTCTTCAGGTCGTCCACGCGAACCCCTAAGGGTCCCGGGGTAACTGCTCGGGGCGATGGCCCCTTCCAGCGGTGCCTGCAACTACAGGCTGCACTGGGGACCATTTCCATGGTCCATGGTGTCACTAACGGACTAACAAAACGGAGGCCAAACTCCTACTTTTATATTTTTGTGCACAAGTTAGCAACTCGTATGGTATGTTGACATGATGATGCCATACCAACCTAGGTTCGTAACTTGTGCAAAAGGAATGCAAAAGTAGGAACAATTCTAATCTAGGATCCGTGGGCTGAACATCTTTGGCACCGGTAACTGGTGACACTTTTTCTCGCGGTCCGCCGCGTCCAGGATGGATACGCAACACCTACCTACTGTACACGTTCTTGGAGAGTCAAGTGCGCTTCATCACCTATGATTATACGAAATATTTAAGTGTCATCTTTCTAATATACAGAGTTGTATAAAAAATACCAAATCGCTCTAGGCCTGTAGTTGTTTTCATTAACACTAACAATTTTTGTTCTACGAATTTACAAATATTCAGTATTAATTTGTCATTCAAAATAAAATTTCTGTAAAATACATTGACATCTACTCTAGACAGGGCGAAACGCGCAAAAAATGACGCCAGTTTATCGGTGTCATTAGTACCAATAGTATAAGGCCACGCGGTAGGTCACTCACCGGTCACCTATGGTATTAAAGTGTTGGATATTTGATATTTCTCAAAATATTAGATAGAGCAAAAGTTGATAGTTTTAATAAAAACAAATACAGTCCGAGAGCGATTTGGTATTTTTATACAAGCCTGTATAAATTCTCATGTCATAGTGTTTGTAACTTGTACACAGTTGACTAGACCAAAGTTTTGTTTATATATTCGGTAAGTCTGAGACTAGCACGATACGTAATTCTACAATATTTTTCATTGCAAGTGTGGAATAATTTATAAGGCAAAACAATGATCCCCGGGTCAGCCAGTTTATGAATAATTTCCATAAATGCATGAATTTAAACAAATGTTATCTCTAACAATACAATTGAATATGATAATAATATAAACGCCGTAAGACACGAACATCGTTAAATTCAATAACAGTCATATTCGTAGTATCTGTTATAAGTATAAAAATTGTGCGAGATGTGTTTATTTACGTTGAATTTGATTTTTAATAATTAATTATAGATAAACATCTATCGATAGCCAAATAACCTTCCACAACAAAGTACCTAATTACGAAAAAAACATTCGTTTGAGTCTGATTTTCAATTGCCTTTCCAAAATAACTTTCTTTACAAAACTTTGAAACACCAGCTGTCTTTATTTTGACTATAATATCTCATTGCACGACTGCCCAAAAAAAGGAGTGTAATGTTTTTAGGGATCATGTATGTATGTATGTATGTATGTATGTATGTGATGTTTATTTATTCCACCAAAACTTCTAAACGGCTGAACAGATTTGAACATATAGGGTATCGTTAGAATCCTTGGATCCTCCCGAGTAACATAGGCTATATTTTTTTTGGAAAAATCAATATGGCGGATGTGAGGCGCCATTTTCAAAAGTGGAAATAGTTATTTGTTATGCAAGGGCGCAAAGTGGATTTTTGGGCCGAGAGTCAAATTTGAATGCTGAGCGGCGAAGGATTCTAGGGTTGAACCCTGAGCGCAGCGAGGGGTTCAAAGAATAGAATCCTGAGCATAGCGAGGCATTCGAAGACACGAGACCCAAAAAAATTTGCGCCCGTACGTAACACAAAATTTTTCATCTCACCACAGCGAGGAAAATCACCAGTTAGATCGACATTGCGAGTTATGTTAAATGTTGTTTTTAGTAACTCTGAATAATTGCACTTACTGAAACCACCTTCAATCATCATCATTATTTTAAAGTTAAAACAAAAAATAATGAATAAAGCCAAAAAAAGTATTAGGTACCTACCTATTATCATTTAATCGCGATTGAAAACATAGACAAGTAACCAAAACTAACACTAGATCAAAAAAAAAAATTGAGAAACTTTTTTTCTGTACTTTTATTTTGAATGCGTTCTGAAATAACAATTTCTAAGAACCGTAGATAATATAAAATTTTATAAATATATTAACAATAAATACAATAAATACATAAACAATGAGGAAAAATCAAGGATTTAATTAGATTTCATTTTTAATTAATAAAACTAAATAAGAGTTATTATTTTAATTCATATTATAAGAAAAAGTAAAATTAAAAAAAAACTAATTTACCTATACAAACTTTAACGAACGAACTTCGTTACTGAATTACTGATCGTATGTGTTATTAAAAAAAAAAGTCTTCAGCTTTGATATTTGAGATTGACATGACACTTTAAACGAGTTTGACCACAGATAACTCAAACAAATTTGACTTTAGAAATGCTTTCGAGCCTAGGGCCGGAAGGGATTTTCATACTATTTTGTCTCCCTTGGGAAAAATGAAAATGCTTTGGCAGCCTAGAGAATATAATAGCATTTCCCGCCCGCATTTCGGGCATTAAAGATCGCTTTTCCGAGCGGGTGAGATGAAAACAAATTTTTTTCTTCAACTATCACAATATGGGTATCAAAATGAAGGTATTGGAGAGTAGTAACAGAAAATATATATATTTAATATATAATTTTACATGGGTAGCATATAAAAAGTACTTTGTGGGTAGGATGCACACCCAAAAAAACCCTTTTTCATACGAGTGTCCAAATGAGTTGTATGCATGTATAAGTATGTATGTAGGTAAGTTTATTTCCATTAACCATAACTTCGAAATAACTAAAGACATTTGGACATATTATGGGTTATTGTTGAATCCTAGCTTCACCTAACTGCTGACCATTACTAAAAAATATAAAATAAAAATAAGTAATTAAAAAATTAAAAAAACGACTGCCCTGTTATAACGAACTAAAAAGTAAGAAACAAGTTATTTTAGTTGAACAGATTAATTCATATGACAGTCGGGGGCTGTTCTAAGGAACACCTCCTATTCTAAGAGGTCAACATATTATCATACAAAGAGAATAGCAAAAGTAACATAGTATAAAATCCAGAGTTAAAAGTCAAAGATAAATGGGTATCTATTGTATCTTATGTATATGTCACCGGAAAATTGTAGACACCATAAAATTATATATGATATATCTTGCAAGATTGTAAACTGTCGAAAAATTGTAAACTTTTAATTTAACGCAGTAACTTTCGGTATATTAAAATCTATTGATGTGACACCATAAAATTGTAAATGGTTGTACATTATAAGCAGTATGTTATACATATACTTTGAAAGCAGCTCTAGGATAAAATATTTCCTATTCACGCGACCAAAATCACGGGCAAAACTTCAATATCAAATCTATCATGACGGTAACTACATTTCCTTAGATTCCAATTTGTCTCTCAATAAACCGTCGAAGTAATCGATTCGACAGAGTGCAGTCGCAAGCGCTGGGTCTATGGCTAATCTTCCATTATCGATGACAAAACCATACAATAAAATATAATTTAAATAGAAACAATTGCATAATTTCGGCTACCGCGACCGAGCTGTGCGATACTAGAAACTTAGTAATCGAAAACACCTTGAACGCTGTGTAGCTCTAATTGAATTGATTTATTCAATGTTTTTTTATGCTTACTGTATCTATAAGAAGATACGAAGTGTCTATACTTAGAGAAAAATACGTGCACTTTAAACACTCGCAATATCTTACACAGAACACAATATGCACGACTGATTGCCGCGTGCAGCTTATGTGAAAAAAAAATACTACCCAAAGCTATAAAAAAAGTTCAATCAGTGAAAATCACAAAAGTTGTTAAGTACTAAAATATTCATCGAAATGTGCATTGGTGCAGTGTTTATTGGTGTAGCAATTAATCTCGGTACAGATTTGTGATAAAATGTATCTGGAATATTTTCCGGTACGCGTGGAAAAGTGGATATATTAATATTAATTTTTTTATCGGAAAATGTTGAACACCACAGCGACATGCCGGTTGATGTCTTTCTTTATTGGTGAGTTGTTTTAAATTGTGATATTCATACATTTAATATCTACGATTTTGTAATATGTAATAACGGTCAGTTATATGCGGTAAAGTCCTTTTCGTATAGTTTATATTGGAAAATTCGTTTACCTAATCTCTTTACGTGAAACTATCTATACTGAAAAGTCAATAAGATCAAAGATAATTTGAGCATCAAGAGTAAAGTAGCTGTAGTATTTTTTTCTTTAATTTTTTTCGCTTGACCACAATCCTGATAAAAATAATTACGAGGTTAGGGGTGGAGCGCGTTTGCTGAGAAAATTCCAATTCACTCTAATCTTGAATTTATCCAGATTATACAGACAATGATGAAATTAAGAAATACCTTTTAAAAAAGCAGTTCTAGAAAATGAATTAAAATGCTCTAATGAATGCTTTGTAAATTGAGTGCAGTGTCAACAGTCTGAAGGATTTTGAATCTAGGTTGTGTCCATAAAAACAATAGATTCAGCAAGCGAAAGATTTTTTGAAATAGCTGGATCTAACAAGTTTAAGTTTTCAACAAGATATTAACAAAATATACCTGATTATGTTATTTTATTAATATTGTTGTAATTTTTGCAAAAAAAAAAGAACAGGGTATTTTACTCAAATTATTATTGATTTATTTAAAACTTTTTTTTTTGAAATTATTTTAATTAGTGCGCTCCTGGTTGACACCTGGTACTTATAGATATTTCACTACACGAAGAAGCACTCTGTCAAAATCGCTTAAATGTTTCATTCGATTCATATGGAGTTTGACAGAGTTGGGCGCGTCATCGTGGATTGAAATATCTACAGTAAGAGATAGCAGTCCACCCTGTAGTAGTTGAGAACTCTGCACTCGAAATTGTAGACGAATACATATACCTGGGACATACAGTCCAGCTTGGTAGGTCCAATTTCGAGAAAGAGGTGAACCGCCGAATCCAGCTCGGTTGGGCAGCGTTCGGGAAGCTTCGTGATGTCTTCTCGTCTAATATCCCTCAGTGCCTGAAGACTAAGGTCTTCGAACAGTGCGTGTTGCCAGTGATGACTTACGGATCCGAGACAATTTTCTTTTACTATGGGTCTCATAAGAAGGCTCAGAGTCACTTAGCGGGCGATGGAAAGAGCTATGCTCGGAGTTTCTCTACGTGATCAAATCAGAAATGAGGAGATTCGTAGACGAACCAGAGTCACCGACATAGCTCAACGTATCGCGAAGCTGAAGTGGCAATGGGCGGGGCACATAGCTCGTAGGACCGACGGACGTTGGGGACCCAAAGTGCTGGAATGGCGACCCCGCACGGGAAAGCGCAGTGTTGGCAGACCTCCGACCAGATGGACTGACGACATTAAAAGAGTCGCGGGAAGGCGCTGGATACAGGTGGCGCAGGACCGTGCGGGCTGGAAATCATTGCCGGAGGCCTATGTCCAGCAGTGGACGTCCGTCGGCTGAAACGAACGAACGAAGAGATAGATAGTTTGGAACCAAATAAATTAGTATTTCTGTTACCTATATCTGAAAAAAGGTGCCCGCATCGCTGTACATTGTTTGTAAATAATTACACAAGAGCTGTTTAGCATTGGTAAAATTGATTCGAAATCATTATAACTAGTGCAGCGTTGGCTTTTTATTAAATTCTTTACGGTCCTAGCTATCTTAATGGTTCCTAATTTATGAATAGATGTAGGTGTGTGGTACTAAAACAAACACGTTGTTAGTTTTTACAATGCTCTTATAAATCCTCTTTACATTACTAGGTAGATAGGATTATTAAATTAGTTATTGTTTTTAGGATTTAATATTTGAGCTATGGATTCGGTTTGTATAAGTGTGTGTGCTATTATGTCAAGTAAGTACTTATTAAAATGTGATTTTTAGGGTTCCGTACCTCAAAAGGAAAAAATCATAGATATTCACATATTATAGGGTATGATAATTACAGTTGTCTGTGCGGTGGAAGTTACATTATCGATCGGATCTGTCATTTCATACATATCGCTGGTTTGCGAGAATATCGACGTAATTCAAAATTCTGTCAAATTGAATTATGTATGCCAAACAATCATTAATCTTTGATATTTTATCGTGAACAGAGACGCAACGCCAATTTCGCGCCAGCTTTCGTTAGAAAGAAACAGCGTCATTATTCATTTGAGACAAAACACTCGAAGCGTAATCACAAATAAAGACTCATCTCAGTTGAGCCAATGACAACAGAGTGAATGCACTTGAATGTTTTCAAGAATAGTGACATATTTAGTGATCCGTCGTTGTTCCTGATAAAAGTAAGTATCTTTTTATGTCTTATTTCTATTTACGCCTGTATTTTTGAATAAATATGGGTAATTTCTTACGATATTGTATTTTATACAGACTTGAGTCTGTATTCACGAAAAATAAACAGATTTTATTTTGTCGTAAATAAGAAACGTCGTTATTTTTGAAAAAACTGGGCATGGTTTTGCTTCTTACTACGAAATCCATGTGTTCAAGGAATTTTGGGATAGAAATATTGAGTTAATTTTTTACATGGTACCTATTCATATTCTTTTATAATTAATTATTTACGTTAAATTATTTGTTTTAGATAATTATCTCTATCAGGGTTATTCAAGATGGCAGAAAGAATGTTATTTTTGAGAAAATTGAAAGAAGCGGCCAGTAAAAATAATGGAAACGAGGATCAACGAATAGTGAACAAGAAGGTCAGCCTACAATTTTTGTATATTTGCAGTTTATCTCAATTTTATTTATTCTTTTAAAATATTTTAGGTTCCAATAAACATAAAAACAGTTTGCCGTTCAATGCAACAAGTTGTGATGAAAATATCGAAAATGATATAAATTATAATAACACATCAGGTAAACAAAATAGAATATTTGCATTCAAGCAGTCGAAAGATTTTTCGATATTATTTTCATTACGATGTGTAGTTCGTCCTGTTGCAAATAGTTTTCACTCACGCTAGTGGCTGATCGTTACCTCCTGGGTACGATTCCCTCGAATTACAAAAATGTGAGTGTTTCTATTACATAATGGCTTGTTCCTCTGGAAGAATCCCGTGAAATGCATGCGATAACGATAACTGTTGTTTTTGGTATTTATTCTGTAAATGAATAAATGTTTATTGCATTTCAGGCACTAATTCTGAAGAAAATAAATTGATTTTGCGACAAAGATCACCATCCATATCGTCATCATCATCTTCTAGCTCATCTTCTTCGACTTCTAGCTCATCTTCCTCCAGCAAAGCAAAGTAGATGCTGACCACAAAGGGTTCTTTTTCTATAAAACATCGTACGGTGAAAATGAATTTAAATGTGTGAAAGTTGCTAGCTGTGCATCAAAATCTTTGGACGAAAATTACAGATTGCAATCTGCTTATAAAAAAAGGAACGGGATCTCAGAAAATAAGAAGAGAGGACTGGTAGATTTAGTTAACAAAAATATAATTCCAAACTATTAACGACAATTTTATGAGGGGTTGTAAAATAAATGATTTATTTTACTTACTTTTAAGAATTAATGTTCCTGTTTTTGATTTTTTTTTTCATTACTTATTTTGAAGAATTCACGTTTATTTTGTCATTTATTTTGAAAAAAAACAGGGTTTTTAATACCTGAATATAAAGTTACTATTGTATGTAATAAAACTATTTTTATTTGTTACTAGCTGATGCCCGCGACTTCGTCTGCGTGGAATAAGTTATTGTTAATGTAATATAAGTTATTATAAGTATAGATACTTATAAGTACAAAAGTTTTAAACACTGTTGTAAGTTTTAATTTGTATTTTTAAGAGGCTTTAAAGCTAAATAAATGACATAAGTTGATTTCTATAATTTGAAGTCTCATGAATAAAGACTGATGTCTGAAACCCCCCTTTGTATGACGATTTTTTATATAATTTTAATAAAAGTTATAAAATATTTTTATGTTTTTTGATACTACGATAAATTTTCCTTTAATCAGTAAAGTCAATCCCTCAATAAATCATTTACATTTTGCGGTATGCACTAAAATATTTACAAAGAAATTAAAAAATGCCATTCTCTAAAATCAATCATTTTTAGTTCCGTCGCTATTCTCGCAAACCAGCGATATCTAATTTTTGAATTGCGTTACATTGTTCCCAGCTAAGTACAATATGGGTGCCTTCAAGAGAAGAGTGAATAGGCATTTTGTAGGCAAGCGCGCTCCATCCTAGACCTCATCATTTCTAACCATCGGACATGATTGTGGTCAAGCGCAAGCCTATCAATTGTAAAAAAAATAATTGTGGTCGACAGCTTTCTGTGGCGATCGCAAATGTCATATCGCTCGGCTGATTTGGACGTAGAGCGCAGTGCAAAGTTGTACAATGTACATCATACCTAATACTAGCTGTCGCGCGTTATAAACACGAACTTTTTTTTTAATTTTAAAGGAGAACAATTCTACAATTCTTCAAAATGGGTTTTGCGTATCTTTATAACGGTTCACGAAGTGTACGCGGAAGTTCTCTAATGCTCGTCTTTTGACTAGCCGCAGGTGACAGTTTTCACTTACAACAACAGCTGTCACCTAAGGGCTTAGTCTCTTGAAATGTTGGTGAAATCCAATGTAAGGCTCGGTTGCTTGATAACCTCTTATGTTTTTCGAAATAAGGGTCAGACCCACAGACTATTAGTATATTAAAGACAGGGCGAACAACGCGAAAAATGTCGCCAGTTTATGGGTGTCATTAGTACCAACAGTATAAGGCCACGTTAGGGTAGTTCGGTCAGCGGCGGCGGCACGTATTTTGACAGAAGACGCTACTGTTTGCTTGTATGAAGAAGGTTTGCGTAAAATTTTCGGATCGGCCTATCTTTACTATTTTTATCTATTGTCAGACCGCGATATTTAACTAAAATGTTTCAGTTAAAGTCAAGGCTCCGGGCCTTAGGGGAACAAATTTTCCAGTTTTTGCAACATTTTTCATTGTTGCTTCGCTCCTATTGGTCATAGCCAATGATATTTAAAAAGCAATCCTTGGTTATAGCGTGATTATTATATAAGCCTTCCTCGATAAATGAACTATCTAAAAAAAAAATTCAATTAGGACTTCTTGAGATTTGCGGGTTCAAACAAATAAATACCTAAACAAACAAACAAAAAAAACGGGTTTATAATATTAGTACGCCCTGCATTTGAGATGGGCATGCATCATGACGTCTGGTTCGTCTAGTCGTTCTTTCTTATAAGTGTTCCGTTTTATTTTCTTTGAGGTACGGAGCCCTATAAAATAGAATACCACTTGCGAGTACGTATGGAATTAGGTGTTAATAATTCATCTTCTCTTCTCTCTTATATAGAATTCATGACTCACGAATAAAGAATCCTATCATATTTCAAATAAACATACCTATTGTATCACAATTTTGAGATATTGTTTGCACATAAGATATCTATCTCTTGAACTAAATATATGTTTACGTAGCGTAGGGACTAACTACTTAATTTTAGTACCTACCTATAGGTACTAAAATTAAGTAGTTTTATGAATGTTAGGATGTAATGTCTATATTTGCATACTGAAGTGTCAGTCAAATATGAGGATTTCTATAAGTTTAACAACCAAGATGACTTTATTCAGCAAATAAATCATTAATTCATTTAATTTTCAATGTCTGTAACATCAACGAATCTCCTGGAAAAAGATTGATATGTGGAACGGGTTCCCAATAATTATCTTGAATAAAAAAAAAATATTTAACCTGATCCTATACTTTTAAACGAGCAATTCTTGTATATATATTTCTATATAATCTGAATTTCAGAAACGGCTCGAAAGATTTTCATGAAATTTAGTATACAGGGGGTTTTGGGGGCGATAAATCGATCTAGCTAGGATTCATTTTTAGAAAATGTCGAGTTTAGAAAAAAAAATAAAAAAATATGACTCTTGCTGCCATCTATTGGCCACCGAGCGAAGCACGGTCACCCAGATATTGTTAAATTAATTACCATCTCAATACTACTAATAATAATAGTTGGTAATTTAACTTTATTTAGTAGTGTTGTAACTCTAACATTATATTTTTTCAATGTATATTTTTAATGAAAATGTTACAATAAAACTTGTCGTAAATGTTATAATAATTACTGCACATTGCAAATTGATTTAGGAATAAATTTCCGTGACATCGTGTTTGGCGGTTATTAAATAAACTGTCGGAAAGTAAGCAAGTATGATTTTTCCTGTGATGTATATAAATAATATACATAATCAAAGAAGTTAACCCGTAATGATCATAATTATTTCATAAAAACGTATATTTTTCGACGGTTTATTTCCTTGCTGAAATAAATAAAAAACTACCTATCAGGCATAAAAATAAATAAAAATCTGTTTTATAAATAAAATAGAAATCTAATTCGTCTTCTATGAATCTCCTGGCGAAAAGATTGTATATGCGGAACCAATCATTATCTTGAACAAGAAAAAATATTTATAAGAGTTTATTTCCCTAACCTAATGGTAAATTAATTACCAACTAAATAGTTAATAAATGGTTGATACTCCAACTAATAGTTACTGTGCTGTGTTTAAATAACTCTAACATAGTATCTTTATCTAGCTTATCAATGAAAATGTTACATTAAAACTTGTCGCTTACTTATACAAATCATTAAACATTGGCACTTGATTCATTGCAAATAAATTTCCATGAACTGACGAAAAGTGAAAATATTATTATTTTTTTTATCAGAAAATGTTGAACAGCACAGCGTTATGCCGGATGATGTGTTTTTATATCAATGGTGAGTGGTTTAAAATTGTGATTGTGGTTGAAAAAATAAAGGTTTGTTCTTGGTGTCAATATAAAGAGCATACTTAAAAATTCATGTAGTTGGGAAATCACTATTTTTAATCTCTTTATATTTTATAATATTTTTTGGTAAGTATAATATTTTTTTAAATTTTTTTTAACTGAAAAAGTTGGTCTTTATCTGCAATTATTATTATTTATTTGATGGAAGATGGGTTATTTAGGCATCTGTAGTTAGTAGTAATAATTTTTTATAAGTGTTTTCGTATTAGTTGTTACTTATAAAGGCAACAGAAATACATCATTTTCTGCGAAAATACCAAATATCTAACTATCCAGAGTCTTAGCTAATAGGAAGCATAAAAATCTAAAATTAGGGCTGGTTTCCATCAACTCGGAGCGGAGCGGAGCTGTGTTTGACTAACCAATCAGATTTCGTCATTTTGACATCTCCTAAATTGAGGGGAGAGGAGATGTCGAAATGACAAAATCGACATCTCCTCCGAGCCGGGCCTTAAGCACAGTTTCCACCAAAGCGGAGCGGAGCGGAGCTGTGTTTGACTAACCAATCAGATTTCGTCATTTCGACATTCATTCCTCTCCCCACAGTTTCGAAAAGTTACTTTTGTTGTGTGAGATTAATAAATTGTATATAATTGTACTATGAAGAAACTTTATATTTGAAAACTACTTGTCATGCAACAGCTATGTTTGCTTGCAAAGTCAAGGATGTACTAAGATAATATTATACGTTAATTAATTAACAAAAAAACAACTTCAACTCTCATCAAAATACTTTTGAATTTTTAAGTAGAAAGGAATGTCGTTTTCAATTAAAAACTTAAGACTTATATGGTTTTCTCAGTAATACCATTATCAGAACTAGACTAAAATGAAACGGGACCACGGGAAGGACTCTACCCAAAAAAAGTGCAATTCGCAATAGGGCCTGGCCCGCCTCTGTAAACAACACGCAACGAACGCAAAGTTGTGGTCTCTTTCTATCGTGTAACTTCATCTCATTCAGCGTACTAAGGTTGCCTTGCACTCCGGCGCACGCAGTGCCTGAAATAGACCGTACAAGCAAAGATTTAAATCGCTAGATGGGCCCTAAACGTCCAAGTCTTTGTCTTGTGTGACACGTTGTCACTCCCACACAAGTGAAACTATAACATGTTGAGAGCACTCACTCTACATATTTGTGGACGTTTTTGATGTGCGCAATGTAGGCTTAGGGCCCATCTAGCGATTTAAATCTTTGACAAGAACTAACGCGAGCAAAGTAGAAGGCGTGCGGTGGCCGTCTGAAATTAGTACGTCGAGACGGCTAAGTCTCTTCAATCACGTGATAAGTGGATCTGGCCTCACCAGGCTCAGAACACAAAATTATATTTTTATACTATGTGCGTAGTAATAAGTTGATAACATTGTATGTAGATATAAAGCAGATTTGTTCTGCTAAACTATTAGAAAACAGAGTACCTGTCGTAAAATACTTTGCTAAGTTATTTCCGATTGTTCTTATGCACTTCGTGCATCGCGCAAATAACACGAGCGGTATTTTGTTTTTCAATTCAATACGGTTGTTTACTCCATTTTTTATTGCTTTATTAAAAATTATGTTAGAAATAATGACATCCATTGAAAATAAAATTAGTGTGCGACAAGGAAATCAAACGTTACAAGCATTCGAATTTGACTTCGCTCCCTGTTCTGTTTCTCGTAAGAAACGAAAATTTGTATGGAGTTACGTGGGTCAGTTACTATGGTGATATACCTACTATCCGATACCTATAGCTATCTCTTTCTAATCAGGATTGTTAAATTGATTTCATTATTTTTCAGTTATTTGTATTGAATATTGTTACAAAAATTAGTTAAATAAATTAATATTTTGATTTGAGTAAAATACGCTCTTACGCTATTGTACCTGTAGGTAGTTGCACAATGCACAGGTACTTAATGTTACGTAAGATATCTACTACAAACTACTACGAGAATGTGCATGTTGTTTTAAAAATGATTTTGACCTATGACTTGTTTGTTAGACGGTAAATATAAGTAGGTATATAGGTGAAGCAGTGATAGCTCAGTGGTTCTGACCTCTCCCTCTCATAAGGTCGCGGGCTCGAATCCTGGGCACGCACCTGTGACTTTTCCGAGTTATGTGCATTTTTAGGAAACTAAAATATCACTTGCTTAACGGTGAAGGAAAACATCGTAAGGAAACCTGCATGCCTGAGAGTTCACAAAAATGTTCTCGAAGGTGTGTGAAGCACGCCAACCCGCACTTGGCCAGCGTGGTGGGCTATGGCCAAACCCTCTCAGTCTGCGAGGAGACCCGTGCCCAGCAGTAGGACATAAAAAATGGGGTTGAGATAATGTAGGAAGAGCCGCCACGCGTTTTGGTTTTCCCCGGAAATGTCCTAGGTTAGGTTAGCGTCCCCCGGGCGTTCGGACTTCGGGAGTCGTTGGGAAAGGAATTTATTTATACACTACAAGAATAGGCGTACCTATATTCACAGGACCAGGAAAAAATGTCGCCAGTTTACTGGTGTCAAAAATGTTTGTTTTGTCACCAATAACGTTAGTAGTAAGAAGACCGCAGTTTTGTCTATGGACCGCGGTCCACGTACTTGTTAGTAGTTAGTGACAGAAGGGCTGATAGCTCATTTTTTGCGCAATGTATCAGCCTAGCTGTACAACGCGAAAATGTACCTAGTGTTTTTGGCACCATTCCCCGCGGCCAAGATTTGTATAGTAATTATGATAAGCGAGTGATAAGTTTTGTTGTAACATTTAAAAAAAAAAACTAAAGTATTGAAACGATCTGATGCTTCAACCACCAGGACAATCATTGGTCAACCAAAGGTCAAAGACCTTTCTTCTTCCACAGAAAAATAATAATAATAAATCGTTTGTCTATGGTTCCAGGTATCACGCAGGTGTGCTTCATGCCGGCACCAGTGGGCGACTGCAACATGTGCTGCGCAAGAGATGACGCCATCGACATTCAGTATAAACTTTTCACTAGGTAAAAGGGTATTTTACTCAAATCAAAATATTGATTTGTTTAACTCATTTTGAAACAATATTCATTAATAAATAAAGTTTTGAAAAATTGAAATCGAGCTAATAACGAAAAAGTTATCAGCAATTTAATAACCCTGATTTGACAGAGATGGCTATATTGGATAGTGACGTCACTATCACTCATGCCATAGTAACTCCAAACTCGCAAAATTTATATGGAATTACATCCACATAAATTTTCATTTTGCGAGAAAAGGACAGAAGAAAATTTCACGTTATGCTTGAACAATTAGTTCACTATAATTTGCGGAAAACGAAAAAAATTGAAGTTTTCGCGTCCACCTGTTAGAAGCTAAAGTTTCTTTAATTTAAAACAATTTTTGCAATATATCAATTCCAGGGAGAATCCAATCTACCATGATGCGATCATCCCAGGCGACGTGGAGGCGCTTTCCGCGACCCGGTTCAGTCCCAGCAGGCAAACAGTCATCTATTTATTTGGATTTTCAGAGGCCGTCACAGGCGCCAGTACAACGATGCTGAAGAATGGTAAGGTTTGGTCAAAGATTTAAATCGCTATTAGATGAGCCCTAAACCTCCAAAAACGTCCACGATTTTGTCTTTTTTATGACACGTTGTCACAAGGGAAACTATGTTTGTGGACGTTTTTGATGTGCGCAATGTAGGCTTAGGGCCCATTTAGCGATTTAAATCTTTGGGTGATAAGATACTGGACATAAAAAAATGTTTTATTTATTAACCCTCTTATTCATAAATGTGAACTACCAGAGGAATAGTTGTTCTCTGTTTTATCTCTTTCCTTCGAAAGTCAAACAAAGAAAAAAACAGATTGTAACTATTCTACCGCTAATCCACGGCTATGAATAGGGGTGAGAACAGCAAAAGAACAGGGTAAGAAATCTTGGAAGACGTATTATGATTTTACAAAAATCCTTATTTGCCTGCCTATAAAATAATGATGGATTGATGGAAAGAAATCCAAAAAATTACGTGATCACTTGTATAAATGTCATTCACAATTTTTTTTTAATTTTTGTTCAATTTCTGGTAAGTATAGAATAAGCGATCGAAAGATTTAACGATGTAGTAAGTTCTTATATCTATGGTCTTTTTAAGCTGGTCACAATTATATTACTCTATGCCTCCATTATTAAAGATCGCACATAGAAACAGAAGATAGGTCTTTTCTCCGGAAATCTGTAAATTATACAGGGTAGGAGTTTCCTTTACTAACGACAATTTGCCAGCACCTCGTGTTAAAAACTCGTGATCGATGCTTTTGTAGCACGATATTAACTAATTAACTACAAGTACAATAAAACTACTAATGTTAAACAGATCTTAATCTTAAAGTTAAATCTCGATACTTACCTTATATTATTTTCTGTATGTGGTTATAAAGCCAATAGTTATGTCGATTTAAATTAATTTACAGCATTCCTACAAAATGGCGACTTCAACTTTATCGCAGTTGATTGGTCGCGACTGGTCGTGTTTCCCTGGTAAGTGCACTTATAACATCTGAATTAAATAAATCTTAATATTAATTATATTTTTGACGTGACAACGTCTTATAAATTGGTTTGCCGGGTGACACTTCAAGAAACTGCGTTACGCTCCGCTCACGTTATGCGCTCACAATGAGAGCGAGTGAGAGGCACGCGTCCCTTCCACTCGGGCATGGTTAGCCCGCCTAAGAGCGAGAGAGACAGACATAAAAAGATTATTTTACCACTCAAAGTCGTTGTCACGTAAAACTTTCGCCCGTATACCGACTTTACAGGCAACCAATTTTTTTATCTTAAATTTAATCATTAGAAACTACGGATTTTCCGGGTACTTATGCTGGTTATATCCGTTAAACCCATAGATTTATTTATTCTAGTGACTCGTGTTTGTTAGCAAACTCCTCCGAAACGGCTCTACCGATTGTATGTTCAGTAGCTCTGCGAGAAGATCGTAAGCTATTTATTTATATGCCTAATTGCGAAACAGCGTTTGCCGGGTCAGCTATTACATTTATAAATAGGTCGTAGATCGCACTGGTTCAATTATTGTGAGATTTAGACCTCATTCAAAATTTTTGCCAAATCGTTTCTGTAATTTTACAGCGCCATTGAATAAGAAATAGTCAAACTATTCGATTGCAAGTCAATAAAATAACTGTTAGTAATGCTCTATTTCATCAATAAAGAAGAAGTTACTGTTGATGATTAGAAAACATGGGAATAAGGGACTGCTGATAGAAGTGAAAAGTTATATATTTATAGTAAGTAAAAGTTATATAGTTATATTAGTATTAATACTAATCATAGAGGTAGCACGTACCTAGGCTTTACTTTGAAGTTAACAATCTCCTAACAAAGAGAGATCAAACGAAAAGAATCATAGGCCACACAGGTTAACTAGTAGAGTTAAGCACTATAAACCACAAGTCCCTTGTTTACAGCAGACTGGAGCTCGTGGCAATGAGGTCACGTACAGAAGTACACCTGACCTGAACAGGCTTCCTATTACACTGACGTGGGATAAATTATTCATCTCCACAATTATGCACAAACATTAACGTATTTTCCACTCGGCTTAGCATGAACTTTGTGTTCTGATCGCTGTTCTACTTTAAAAGACGCTATGAAGGGACTAATAAGAATATAGTTCACAATGTTTTATAAACCTTTATTACGACAAAACCATCGTATTATAATACTTTCTGATTCTGAAGTATCTGACTGTCACACGTGTGCAAGAAAAATTTAGGAATATCTATTTAAAATCTATTCAATAGTGCAATGGGAGAGACGTTTACCACCAAAGATTTAAATCGATTTAAATCTTTGTTTACAACGTATTCTAACTTGCGATCTATTGACAATAGATTGTAGTAAAGTACCTGTACTTTATATTGTCTTATAGTTCTATGGAATAAGTCAACGCTGCTGTGTTAAAATAAACACCATTATTATAGTGCAACTAAGAATTCTATGCCTATGATATCTTCTTCCCGATATGAAGACATACCCCCGATAATCTGGAGAGATAGGGGCAGAGAAGGGTTTTGAGTAGATATTTCAATCCACGACGACGCGACCCACTATGTCAAACTTCATGCGAATCGAATTCGACAGAGCGGGACGCGTCTTCGTAGATTTAAATATCTACTCGTATCTATAGTGTTCTTCACATGATAAAAACGCTTCGTGCTAACCTTTGTCTCGTTTTTATGAAGGTATATATCAGCGGTGAGGAACACAAGGTACATGGGAGATCGGTTGGCGGATTTCGTAGAGTTCCTGAACTCTACAGGTGTTCCAGCGGCGACCCTGCATGTCGTGGGGTTCTCGCTGGGCGCGGAAGCCGCTGGGTTCGCGGGGAAGGCCCTTAAAGCGAGAGGATTGAGGCTAGGAAGAATAACTGGTAATTTTTTTTTCAAGCACATGTTCTCGCTTTCGTGGTGCTACTAAGAATAAGGTGTGGTTCAAAAACCGTTATTAGGTATATTCGACAGAACGGTCGGAAAATAATTAGCCAAGTGCGAGTCGGACTTGCACACGAAGGTTTTCGTTATTCGTACCACCATCTTATATAACGTAGCCAGATGATGATGGAGAGGCCAGAAAATCCATTTACCTACTACTTAAGACTACTAGATATACAAGTAGAGTAATAATGGGTCTACACATAGATTTGTAAACGTCGTCGATGGGTCTACACTTCTACAGGATCAACGACAAAAAACGAGCAAAAAATCACGAGCCTCCTATGATGTTTATTCCTTCTTTACCTAACATCATTGAGTTACTATGTACTAACGTACATCTACATAATTCAATTTTTAAGTATTTGTTGTTATAGCGGCAACGGAAACACATCATAAGTGAATATTTCAAGTGTGTAACTATCACGGTCCAAGAGATACAACCTGGTGACAGACGGACGGACAGACGGCGAATTCTGAGTAATATGGTCCCGTTTCTTACCCTTTGGGTACGGAACCTTAATAAGTAGCCTCTGTGTATAGTAAATATAGTTGTTATCTTCGAATGAATATCTGAGAAGTCAGCAAATCGGTTCAGTAATTAAAGCGTGAAGTAATAATGTACACACACACACAGGCACAAGCACATGAAAACACACATACACGCGCTTGCTTTCGCCTAATGAGATAGATACACAATTGAATGACGTATATTTCCACCAGGTCTGGATCCAGCATATCCCGGGTACGGTCTAGGTGGTCCAGCAGACCACCTCGCGCGGGGCGATGCCATATTCGTGGACGTCCTTCACACAAACCCCGGCCTGTTCGGGTTCCCCCGGGCGATCGGTGACGTGGACTTCTACCCCAACCCCGGCCAGTGGATCCAGCCGGGCTGCTGGTTCGATGAGCTTGTGAAGAATAGTGAACTGAATTATTTTTGTAAGTATGTGTGTCGCTCGATCACGCACAGAGTGTCTTCCAATCCTTTTTACAGTTCACTATTAGGTACGGGTAACTCTGGTCTGTTACTTACCAGACCAGACGTAGAGTGGAGACCCCGTATTTAAGCAAGCGTACCGTGGAGTGCCTTCCAACTCGCTGAATTGACGACATAAGGCGGGTGGCGGGGAGGAAGGTTAAGGACAGGGTGTGGTGGCACTCGCTTGGAAAGGCTTATGTCCAACAGTGGATGATGTGATGATGATGATGAACTCTAGCCAATAACTTTTACTTATACTGGCGGAGGAGAACATCCACTACGTCTTGTGGGAGTGCTCTTTATACAAGGACCTTCGGTGCGTACTGCTGGATGGGATCGTTCGCGAGGATTCTGGCCCAGTTTACTACCAGGACGTCGTTGGCTCGGCGGTCAACTTCGGAAAGCTACGGGAGCTCGCGCACGCATGGCACAAGAGACGGACCAGCCTGGAGTGACAAGACAGTGGATCTTTTTTGGGGACAGCGATGGCGCGAGGCGAATCCGTATTTGTATCGTCCTGCCCCAAAATGGGGAGAATGAGTTAGGAAAACAAATTGTAGGGAGTTAAGAAGGCGCCCCGGGAACATGCCAAGAGCAAGTACTGAACGGGTGCCCTCCGCTGTTTCGGCCCTCATAACTGCGAGGTTGATTGGGAATGGGTGGTGGACTGGTGGAGGGTTGTCGCTATACTGGTGGTAGGACTGCTCTTGCACAGTTCGTCCGAATAGGTACCACCACAGTGTCAGTTATCCTACGCACTGCAACTGACATGGTCATACGAGGGTATCTATTAACATCAGGCTAACGTCTTGCTCGTTTCATCATTCTTTGTAATTAAAAAAACTCATACCGATAAGATACCTTAATGATATGGGGATCCGAAAGATTTACGTAAACCTTTTTCGTAGAGCAAACAGTAGCGCCGTCTGTCAAATTTCTATAACTTTCTATAAGTGGTTATTGAGCGAACGTGACCTTCCTGCTGGTGACAAAATAAGCACTTTTGGCACCCGTAATCTAGCAATTCGTGCCGTCCGCCCTGTCCAGGTTATATGTCTATTCTCTGGTATGCAGGTTTTCTCATATTTTCCTTCTCCATTAAGCAAGTGACATTCAGACAAATGCACAAACGCCTGGGGTTTGAACCCCGATTTTCCGATTAGGAAGCTAACGTCTAACCAACTGGGCTATTAATACTTATAAAATAAAGAAAAGGCCATGTATATTGGATACGGTAGGTATATTAAGAGATAATATGCTCATGCGGTTGGAAATAATGTATTCATGCGAAACATACAGAAATTACAGTGAACCCGCAAATGTCACTGCACAACCCTTATTAAATCGTTTCGGGAACAAAGATTCAACCCCCCCCGGCTCGCGTTCAAACCGATCGATCCTCTGACGTCACGGATGTTGGGAAAGAAGGACAAAAAGAGGAGCGTTTACGCTTTTGCAAGTATTTTGAATACATGTTTCATTTATATTATGGTCAAACATATAGTTGAAATAGTAGGCAACCTTTCGATCTTGATTGCTATTGCACACTATTTGATTACACACTACAAGTTAGCTACTTACCCGTTCGCAGAAGCATTGCCGATAAATTACCCTTATACTTCATAATACCCGAGCTTGACGTATGGCGACGACTTAATTTCATGAAACCTGAGCTCAGACGAATACGCGGGTCGTATGTAGTGGGAGGGGCAGTCATCGGCAAAGCTTCTGCGAACGGTTTATAGTAGGTACTTGGTTGCAATATCATTATCAACTCTAGCCATAAAATCTCGAGATCCGATAATAAGATGGAAATCGAAACAAAATCAAATAATTAAAGAAATGAAATTAAGAAAATGATCGCTAAATTCCGATTTTTCAATTTCGTTCGATTCATTTTCCATTTCCATTTTTTATCGGATCGTAATATTTTTCTTATGGCTAGCACTACAGAACTAGTGGAATCGCATAATTGCTTGGCGGAGAGTCTTTGTCGTTGACCAGCCGCGGACGTAGCCCCCCACAAATTTCAAAGACCATGCCGAGAATCGAACCCGAAACCTTTTGCTCAAGAGGATACACTGAATTTATTTTTTCAACACACTTGCTCTTATGAGTGGCTCTAATTTCACCGCAATTACGCACATATAATGACACCTATAATCGCAAACTGTGACTTTTTCATTATTATTATTTCCTATTATCGTCATCGTTTACTAATTAAAAACATTATCGTGATCGTTTACTAATTAAAAACATTATCGTGATCGTTTACTAATTAAAACCATTATCGTCATCGTTTACTAATTAAAAACATTATCGTGATCGTTTACTAATTAAAACATTATCGTGATCGTTTACTAATTAAAAACATTATCGTGATCATTTACTAATTAAAAACATTATCGTGATCGTTTACTAATTAAAACATTATCGTGATCGTGTACTAATTAAAAACATTATCGTGATCGTTTACTAATTAAAACCATTATCGTCATCGTTTACTAATTAAAAGCATTATCGTCATCGTTTACTAATTAAAAGCATTATCGTCATCGTTTACTAATTAAAAACATTATCGTGATCGTTTACTAATTAAAACCATTATCGTGATCGTTAACTAATTAAAACCATTATCGTCATCGTTTACTAATTAAAAGCATTATCGTCATCGTTTACTAATTAAAAACATTATCGTGATCGTTTACTAATTAAAAGCATTATCGTCATCGTTTACTAATTAAAAACATTATCGTGATCGTTCACTAATTAAAACATTATCGTGATCGTTTACTAATTAAAAACATTATCGTGATCGTTTACTAATTAAAAACATTATCGTGATCGTTTACTAATTAAAACATTATCGTGATCGTGTACTAATAAAAAACATTATCGTGATCGTTTACTAATTAAAAACATTATCGTGATCGTTTACTAATTAAAACCATTATCGTGATCGTTAACTAATTAAAACCATTATCGTCATCGTTTACTAATTAAAAGCATTATCGTGATCGTTTACTAATTAAAACCATTATCGTGATCGTTTACTTATTAAAACATTATCGTGATCGCTTACTAATTTAAAACATTATCGTGATCGTTTACTAATAAAAACCATTATCGTGATCGTTTACTAATTAAAACCATTATCGTGATCGTTTACTAATTAAAACCATTATCGTAATCGTTTACTAATTAAAACCATTATCGTGATCGTTAACTAATTAAAAGCATTATCATCATCGTTTACTAATTAAAAACATTATCGTGATCGTTTACTAATTAAAATATTATCGTGATCGTTTACTAATTAAAACCATTATCGAAATCGTTAACTAATTAAAAACATTATCGTGATCGTTTACTAATTAAAACATTATCGTGATCGTTTACTAATTAAAAACATTATCGTGATCGTTTACTAATTAAAGCCATTATCGTCATCGTTTACTAATTAAAAACATTATCGTGATCGTTTACTAATTAAAAACATTATCGTGATCGTTTACTAATTAAAACCATTATCGTGATCGTTTACTAATTAAAACCATTATCGTGATCGTTTTCTAATTAAAAACATTATCGTGATCGTTTACTAATTAAAAGCATTATCATCATCGTTTACTAACTAGAAACATTATCGTGATCGTTTACTAATTAAAATATTATCGTGGTCGTTTACTAATTAAAACCATTATCGTGATCGTTTACTAATTAAAACCATTATCGTGATCGTTTACTAATTAAAACCATTATCGTGATCGTTTACTAATTAAAAACATTATCGTGATCGTTTACTAATTAAAAGCACTATCGTCATCGTTTACTAATTAAAAACATAATCGTGATCGTTTACTAATTAAAACCATTATCGTGATCGTTTACTAATTAAAAACATTATCGTGATCGTTTACTAATTAAAACCATTATCGTGATCGTTTACTAATTAAAACCATTATCGTAATCGTTTACTAATTAAAAGCATTATCGTCATCGTTTACTAATTAAAAACATAATCGTGATCGTTTACTAATTAAAACCATTATCGTGATCGTTTACTTATTAAAACCATTATCGTGATCGTTTACTAATTAAAAACATTATCGTGATCGTTTACTAATTAAAACCATTATCGTGATCGTTTACTAATTAAAACCATTATCGTGATCGTTTACTAATTAAAAGCACTATCGTCATCGTTTACTAATTAAAAACATAATCGTGATCGTTTACTAATAAAAACCATTATCGTGATCGTTTACTAATTAAAAACATTATCGTGATCGTTTACTAATTAAAACCATTATCGTGATCGTTTACTAATTAAAACCATTATCGTAATCGTTTACTTTTTAAAACCATTATCGTGATCGTTTACTAATTAAAAACATTATCGTGATCGTTTACTAATTAAAACCATTATCGTGATCGTTCACTAATTAAAACCATTATCGTGATCGTTTACTAATTAAAACCATTATCGTGATCGTTTACTAATTAAAAACATTATCGTGATCGTTTACTAATTAAAACCATTATCGTGATCGTTTACTAATTAAAACCATTATCGTGATCGTTTACTAATTAAAACCATTATCGTGATCGTTTACTAATTAAAACCATTATCGTGATCGTTTACTAATTAAAAACATTATCGTGATCGTTTACTAATTAAAACCATTATCGTGATCGTTTACTAATTAAAAGCATTATCATCATCGTTTACTAATTAAAAACATTATCGTGATTGTTTACTAATTAAAATATTATCGTGATCGTTTACTAATTAAAACCATTATCGTGATCGTTTACTAATTAAAAGCATTATCATCATCGTTTACTAATTAAAAACATTATCGTGATCGTTTACTAATTAAAATATTATCGTGATCGTTTACTAATTAAAGCCATTATCGTCATCGTTTACTAATTAAAAACATTATCGTGATCGTTTACTAATTAAAAACATTATCGTGATCGTTTACTAATTAAAACCATTATCGTGATCGTTTACTAATTAAAACCATTATCGTGATCGTTTACTAATTAAAAACATTATCGTGATCGTTTACTAATTAAAACCATTATCGTGATCGTTTACTAATTAAAACCATTATCGTGATCGTTTACTAATTAAAAACATTATCGCGATCGTTTACTAATAAAAACCATTATCGTGATCGTTTACTAATTAAAAACATTATCGTGATCGTTTACTAATTTAAAGCATTATCGTCATCGTTTACTAATTAAAAACATTATCGTCATCGTTTACTAATTAAAAACATTATCGTGATCGTTTACTTATTAAAACATTATCGTGATCGCTTACTAATTTAAAACATTATCGTGATCGTTTACTAATAAAAACCATTATCGTGATCGTTTACTAATTAAAAACATTATCGTGATCGTTTACTAATTAAAAGCATTATCGTCATCGTTTACTAATTAAAACATTATCGTGATCGCTTACTAATTAAAAGCATTATCATCATCGTTTACTAATTAAAAACATTATCGTGATCGTTTACTAATAAAAACCATTATTGTGATCAAACATTAGACAGTTTTTTCAACACACTTGCTCATCGCAAACTGTGACTTTTTCATTACTATTTTTCACTAGTGAGTTAGACAGGTTTTTTAATTTTATCTACTAAAAAAATTATTTTTAATACAGTTGCTCAAAAAGTGGCGTATTGCAGGGACGTATAGCGTTCGGGATGTGGGCTATTACATACTCGTGCTTTTTTTTTACCTTTCCCGAACTCGTGCGTTATCTTTCCCAACTGTCAAAAAAATGTCTATTAAAAAGAAAAACCAACCATGAAGTTTTTACTAAAAAAAATCATAGAAGTTTTTAAGATTCATGCAAATACGTATACTTCTAAAAAGAAGCTACTAATTTGTTTCAATATCAGATTTGATTGAATGAGTTTGGTTAGGTTTCATTTCATCTCATAAAATTTCATTTTCATTTCATATCAATAAAAAAAAATTCTACTGAAGACTTGGCTGTATGGGCATAGTTCCCTTTGCGTAGGTACCAGAATATTATTTAGTCTATGACCAAATTTTTTTTTATTTTTTTTTTAAATCACCAGAAAAAAAAACTGCTCATATTCTACGGTTGGCGCCATTTTTCAGATATTTTCTTTGCGAGTTTAGTTGTTTGTTTCACAAAATGCTTCGGAGAACATTTTACCGGAAAAGTCAAAAAGTCGCTACATATCTACATACGACGAATTTATTGCGTGGAGAGAAGAGAAAAAAGCAAATAGTTTTTCAGAAAATGTTAAGTTAGTTGAGTTTATTGTGTTTTTATTATTTTATTAAATTGCTTCATTTTTTCGCAACTGTATTAAAAATAATCGTTCAGTACACGTGCGGAACCGTCATTGCAACTTGTTTCGACTGTCAACCCTCGCTTTCGGCTGCGCCTCGGCTCGGGTAGACATTTGTCGGAACTCTTTGCAATAACAGCCTTTCCGTACTTGTAATGAAACATACTATTTTAGTATTATTTTATTCACAAGTGTGTTGAAAAACGTCTCGTATGATACGCGTGAGTATTGATGACTACCGTCCTCGGCTCTAACGGCTCGAGTCTCAATGGCGCCTCAGCGGTAATCATCAACTTTACTCACTTGTACCATAAACTACTATTGTCCTTCTCACTGTGCCTGCTACATGCATCGTCTCGTATAATGCCGGAACCAGACTGCATTATTTGTTATTCGTTATGCGGCTACGCTGTATTTGTCCAAATATGTGTTCATGTGAGCAAATAACAAACATTCTGTCCACACTTGGTGCTATGTGCCAAATATTGCCAATGCGTGTCCTTTGAAGTGTGCTAAAAACCGACAAGAGGACGGATACGCATACTTATTTGCTATTCGCGCTTATGCCTTATTCATGCAACTAAAGCAAATATAGACGAATGAACCGCCCACATTTGGTCGTATACGGCCGTATAAGGCGCATAACGAATAACAAATAACGAAGTGTGGTACCGCCATAAGAATAAAACAGAAAAACCACGTTTTATAACCATAGATTAATTAATAAGTCGATGTTTATAACATATTTTTTTTAATTTACAAAATTATTAAAAAAAATAACCCAATAAATAATAATTAAAGCGGTTAAATAAAGCGTATACAGTAAAACTTGGTACACTTTACCAGGTTCTACTTAGTGTTCAAGGGACCGAGATCTCTTTTTCCCTTATAGAAGTTTCTCACTAACACGACTTTCAGAGTTAGAAGGGCAAAATGACAGAACCTGGCAAATACGCTACTATAGAGTTTTCTCGCTTACTCTGCAGTTCTCACTTACTCAGGTTCGACTGTATTTAATTAATAATAGTATATACGAGTATGTATAAGGCTGATGATAGTGCTGATATAATGCGAGCATTCACACCATTTTCTGAAGTATTCGGCCGTAAATCTAACGGAATATAACCCTTAATCTCAGCGATTGCAATATATAACCCCAATGCTGCTTGAGGGAGCAATCGGTAGGTATTACAGACCCGGGGCCGGCCGTAACATTCGTCTTGTATTCGCTATCTCGTAACCAATCTCCATTGACATTTGGACGTGGCTATATCAATCATTGGACTTAAGGGTGGGAATAAACTTGAGCAATTCCTGTGCTCATTTTTACGAATAAGTTTAGTATGTGCACTGCGAGGTTTTCCTAATTACTTTTAAAATTAGACCAGTTAAACAGACGCACAGGATCCGTCGGACCACGCGTAACAATGTTGCCAGTTTACTGGTGTCAAATATTTATTTTGACACCAACAGAGTCAGTTACAATAAATAAACAAATAATTATATCAGGACATTACACACATCAGCTGAATCTAGCCCCACAGTAGAGGTAGCTTGTGCTATGGGTACTAGGTAACTAATAAATATACATAATATTTTATACAAATAAATATAATATATAAATAAGAAAAACACCCATACACTGGAAAACATTCGTGCTCATCACACAAATATTTACCACGCCACAGATCACCATACTTGTTATTATAGTACGCACGTGAGTTTCCACAGGGAATATTATTATGATCACTATTCCCTTGTGGTACCACTGGTTTTCCCACCAGCAAACATTCGAACCAAACATTGAACCAAGCATTGCTTAAACTACTAAAAAAAATGATAATCAAAATAACAGAAATATTTTAAACTTGAACTAAATTTTAAGAATTTTAATTCATTTTCAGATAAACGGGCCTTTTTATAGAGTTTTACCGTTCTGTGAAAGCTTGGCATGCATAATCTCAAAATTTATCTATTATCTAAGAAAGAAGCTATCCAAACTTATCCAACTCGTATTGAAATTTGGACAAAACGATCAAGTTTTGGATGCGAGCCAACTGGTACGCCAGTTTGCTTACAATATCACAAAGCTTACGTATCTCAAATGTTTTGGCGTTCGCAAAGATAAATCTTTAAACGGCAGGAAGAAATTACTTTCTGCCCATTAGAATTTTCCACTAGGAAACATAAATAATAATTGGAACAAGAATTACATTATTTACCGTAACAGCGGCCCAGAGTATCGGTAACTCGAGTTAACGAATAGGTATTTATTAAGTAAATTCAGGAATTCCGTAAAATCCCGCGCGACTATGGATGTGTACTAATGCTAATACCTCCATGCCAAACTTCAGCGAAATCGGTTTAGTAGTTGCGGCATAAAACTTATAAAATAATGAAAACACAGAAACGCACACAATTGATTTAATAGTCTTTGAAAAACTGAACCCTTGAAATTTTAAGAAACTGACTGAAAAATTATATAAGACAACACAAAACTTATACTTGATGTGCCCACAAAATTGGACTCTACTGTATTTTTTTGTGTTTTTCTCTTTTTGTCCGTGCATTGATGACGAGTTATACAAATAATTTTGCTAAAACTTAATAAATGAGAAAAAGTATCAACTTCCCAAGTCAAACTTTGAAAATGGCTCATAACAACAGCAGCCCAGAAACTTTATTTCCATTATTCCAACTTTTTCAAAAGTTTTGCCGCATTAATTGAACGCCGAGTATTTTCATATTTTCTTGGAATAAAAATCCAAGAAATGACAATAAGTATACAGTTCTTCGTGCATACTCTGTATGGTTTTTTAACCGACTTCAAAAAAAGGAGGAGGTTCTCAATTCGTCGGAATCTTTTTTTTTATTTTTTTTTATCTATGCATGTTCACTGTTCACCGATTCGAAGACGCGTGGACCGATTTGAAAAATTCTTTTTTTATTTAAAAGGGTATAGTTTCCAGATGGTCTCATTTTAATCAGGTCAGGTCAGGTCAGGATCTGACCATGGGATCTTGGTGAAATCGAGGGAACTCTTCAAATTTTGCTAGTATACTTGAAGCGAGTTGGGTATTTTTTAAAGTTACTGGTGCATTTGCTAGCAATCATACTGATTTGATGACTAAAGTCATCAAGACAGGGTCTGATGATGGGATCTTGGTGAAATTGAGGGATCTCTTCAGATTTTATAAACACACCTCAAGCGATATGGGTATTTTTACAACGCCTTGTGCATTTTATTGTTTTCCACTAAAAAGTAAAAAATAAAAATGGGAAATGCTTTCTTTGTGGTGGCATTTGAAGTTGGTTTTTTGGAAAGCATTTCCCATTTTGTTCTTCTTTATGTCGCGATGAAACAATTATTTACAGTTAAGCACCTTTACAACACAGACTTAATGTAGTCTGAGCTTTACAATTACAATCCTTATGCTAGGAGAAGGGATATTATGGGGACAGAATCTAAGTTATTTCCATTGAGATACTATGTTGGTTATTTCGGGTCTCGGTTTGACGTAACCACCGAATTGATGTACCTACATTTCGTTTTAGAGAAGTATTTCCGAACCAAAAACGGCCAGGGGCATAGATTAATTACTATATGAACCCGAAAAACACCACATCATGATCGAAATATGCACAAATTACAAATGTTTTGGTATTACGAAAGTATGGAGACATCGTAGGTAAGCGGATTCCTAATAAAATGGTTTATCCGCCCCTTGAATAGCCCCATGTTGTAGTATCGAGGTAACACTGTTGCTGGCAGCTGGTTTCAAAGTTTGCATGTGCGTGAAAAGAAAGGATAGTACTCGTATGTTTCACAATTACTGCGGTTTATGGTTAAATGTCTGACACTGTGGTGGTACCCATACGGGCGGTATACCCTGCGAATAATTTCTGTAGATGGTAACAAGATCTTTTGGATGGTGCAGAGGACGCGCGCTCGGATTCGAGTGGGAGGTCGCAGGTTCGATTCCCGCCACGGGCCACTTCGGAATTTTATAATTTCTAAATTAGCTCAGGTCTGGTCTGGCTAGTTACCACCCTACAGCAATGACGTACCGCCAAACGATTAAGCGTTCCGGTGCTGTCTAGAAACCGTTGGGTTGACTTTACTTACCCCTTCCAAGTTAGTACGTTAACATCTTCAACTGCATCATTACTTACCATCAGGTGAGATTGCAGTCAAGTACTAACTTACTAAAGCCGATTACCAATATTCTATCTGTCTTCCATTTGCCCTACTAGAGATAGCATTGTGGCATAAACTGCATACAAGTTACGCCAAATTTCTATCTCTAGTAAGGCAAACCATGGATAGATTGAATATTGGGAGCTGCCATAACTTGTATAGAGTAAAAAAAAAGATCGATGTTATCCTTCCAGATGGCTGCAGCCACAACCGCGCGTGGCGGCTGTACGCGGAGTCTGTGCGGAACCCCACCGGCTTCCCCGCGACCTTGTGCAGCGACTGGCGCAGCGGCACCGCCTCTTGCAGTTTCGTAGTTGACGGTTATATGGGCTACGGAGCGCAGCCACCGTAAGTTCCTGAAATTATTATCAGCATTCCGTCTATCTAAAAGTGGGTCTTCGCTAGGAGAATCGAGTGCGAACCGTGCACGAGCCAAAGACTTCTATGTATTGGTATCCCTAGTCTTTAGCACGAGCGGGGCCGTTTCGCTTCGTCGTTCGCGGCGTCAAGTGTGGACGTACAACGAACCTACAACGATCACTGTACTCCAATCCCTTTGTGTTCCTCAAAAAACCGACAACAGCAGTGCTATTCTACAAAATGTCCATCTCTGAAACAGCTGCCAGACAACTGCCAAGCCGAAATTGTACTCTATTACAACTGACAAATTCATAGATGCAGAGATGTACGCTCATTTTTGCAGAATAGCACGGCAGGCGGAACGCAGCAGCAGCTAAGCTATTAACTAAACCCCTCTGAAATAGCTTGCCTAATTGCATCATCATCATCATCAATTTTAATCATGTTCTTAGGGTTCCGTACCCAAAGTGTAAAAAAGGCACCCTATTTGCTATTACGGAGACTTCGCTGTTCGTCTGTCCGTCTGTTTGTCACCATGCTGTATCTCTTGAACCATAATAGCTACAGACTTGTTCACAGATGATGTTTTTCTGTTGCCACTATAACAACAAACACTGAAAACTAGAATAAAATTTTTAAGGGGAGCCCCCTTAAAAATATTTTACTCTATACAATAAACTATTTATAATAATTCCCGCCTGCTTCCATTAAATAATATGTACAATTTGAGTATTCTAACTAATCTTTTTTACTCCAACTTACTCTAACTTTTCGTTTCCAGAGCAAAAGGAAAAATGTACTTATTAACAAACGGTAAACCACCTTATGCGAGGAATGGACCCTAGTGTAATTTATTAATACAATTAAAACTTTGGTGAATAATAATAATTGTGTGATTAATAATATTAAAGCCATAATAAATTATAATTTTTAGATGAATCTCTATTTGTATTCTGTCAAAAAATGTTTTGCTGTGAAAATAAATTCTCTAGTCTGAATTCATATTTCGTTTTTATTTCTGAGCGTGACGTCATTTACCTTTTCAGCAGGAATGTTTTGTGCTACAAAGGTTCTATACTGCAATACAAAAACGGAAAGACTAAAAACGATCAAATAGTTTTAAGCGTCTATCGTATCAGTGATACCCAATTTTAGTTCTAATGGTAGCAACTCATGTGGCAAATGCGGCAATTTTTAGGGTTCCGTACCCAAACGGTAAAAACGGGACCCTATTACTGAGGCGTCACTGACCGTCCGTTCATCTGTCACCAGGCTGTATCTCTTTTACCGTGATAGCTACAGACTTGAAATTTTCTTAGATGATGTATTTCTGTTGCCGGTATAATAACTATGTAATAGTAAAAAATTGAATAAAATAAATAATAAATACGTAATTATAAATAATTATAAAACGGACGTGATTCTTTTGCTTGTTTTTGCTTGATATTGATGATGATAATAGGACACTTAAAGTATTCATAGAACATTCGATTAATCATTGACTTTTAAAATAAATTAAATTAAAATTAATAAAGAAATATTTAAGGGGGGCTCAACACAACAGATGTAATTTTTTTGCCAGTTTTTTAGATAATGTTACGGAACCCTCCGTGTTCGCGTCCGACTCGTACTTGGCTGATTTTTCTACTAACGTATGTGATAATGTGCAAGAGATGCGATTTTCAACAACCACTGGGCCCCGAGCCAGGTAGCCGGCGCAGCGGGTGCAATATTTCTACCAGAGTGGTTAGTACAGGTTTTTGTACGAACTTCGAGTCGACTCGCACAAACGAATCGAATACCTCCATACATTTACAGCCAGCGCCATCTATTGACAGCAGCATGTCAGTGACTGTACATAGGTAGCGTTGGCTATAAATGTATGGAGGAATTCAATTCGTTTGTGCGATGCGAGTCGACTCGAAATTCGTACAAAAGCCTGTACTAACCCTACAGTTCTCATGCTAGCTTTAGTTAGATCGCCGAGCTAATGCAAACTATGCACGGTGTTACGAAACACTGGGTGTGTCTGCGGATGCCGAAGTTTCAACGTGACTATTTTTTGTAAGTAGAAACTCAATTAACTGGACTAATTGTTGTCGTTATGCATTCGGATAAAATTAATTGGAAACCTGGATAATCGAATGTATGAAGAAAAGCGGCTTATGTTATAAATAAATGTGTAACTAAGTAGTTAGTAATAAGTAGTTTCTCCAGGACGTCATGTACATGGCCTGGTGGAACTACTTATTACTAAAATAACGGTAAGTACTCCAAGATACAATATAAATAGGGTAGGTATGTCTATGTACGATCAACATTCAAAGTCCAATATCTGGGTGACCGAGCTTCGCTCGGTGGCTAATAGATGGCAGCAATAGTCACATTTTTTTTGGTAAATTCGACATTTTCTAAAAATGAATCCTAGCTAGATCGATTTATCGCCCCCAAAACCCCCTGTATACTAAATTTCATGAAAATCGTTCGAGCCGTTTCCGAGATCCAGATTATATAGAAATATATATACAAGAATTGCTCGTTTATAGGATAAGATATACAAATTGCAAACAAATCTATTGCTTACAGTCGGCACAGTATACCTACAAGTTATAGATTATCTACCTATATTATGTATCGCAAAATTTTGAACCTAATGTCGCTGTCTTAAGGATATTCAGGATGTATTGGTACTTAATAAGCGACAATTTGCACACTGTTTTAGCCTTAAGCTATATATGGATCTTTAAAGTTGATTGTAGACATATTCCAAAGATTTCATAAATCCTTCAAGCAGTAGATGCTTAGACGTCGGCTGTTACGAGCAACACTCCACGATTTTTCACCTTCTTTACCTATATAAAAAACCATTTCAATACATTGAATATACGAGTCGATATCTGACAACAAAAGTTTGCAAAACTTCAATTGAACATTTTGTGGTAAACAAAACCAATCCAATACGCCTTCCTCTCTCTCGTTACTGCAAACACTTCGAGCTATGATCACACAGAGATGTCGGCGAGATGAGATGAGGTTTTCTTTTTATTGTTCGTCACAAGTCACAATACGTTAGGTACACAGCTGGATGGATTGTAATAAAAACAAGGGCGTAATCTAGAGTTTTGCTTACGAGAATCACTGAATAACCCGCACCTACATGCCACTCCTTTCTGATTAAGGTTCTTGAAATTTTATGTATGGTTATGGTTTATGGCAATTATTTGCAAACAGTGATATCCTAGTCACTCAAATAGGTAGACTATTTCAGAGTGCAGAGTAAGAGTCATATAATTATGTATATGCATATGTACCTATGTACCTACGTACAGCAGATTTTTCGGAGCCATCTGCGTATCAGGGCTTCCTTGCTCTAGCGGCAAAGAAAAACCATGTGAGGTACCTACTTAAGTTTTTCAAAAGGGTTCACCAAATTGAAAATTGAACAAAAAATCATGTTTGTTGTATGGGAGCCCCTTTAAATATTTATTTTATTCTATTTTTTAGAGTTTGTTGTTATAGCGGCAACAGAAATACATCATTTGTGACTGTAGCTATCACGGTTCAAAAGATACAGCCTGGTGCTAGACAGACGAACGGACGGACGTACAGCGAAGTCTTAGTAATAGGGTCTCGTTTTTACCCTTTGGGTACGGAACTCAAAAAACTTATCAGACTAGATAAAATTGCATGCGGAATAAATAAAGTTAGCGCAATGGCCACACGTACCAATGACAAACTAATAACAATTATCTTATCTCTGCCAAACAAGCCAAATACATTGCCTTTCGATGAAATTGGCACAATACCATCTCGATCCCCGAGAGCATTTAATTCCGCCACAGCGTTGATCATGTTTGCCGATAACTAACGAGACCTCGACGTAATGAATTTATTTACCTATTTGCCCTAATTTATTAGGTCAAGTATGAAACCAAATATATTATAGGCATTGTTTATACCTCGGAATCAATGATAATATTATAATCTATGCTCGGGATACAACAGTTTCGGTCTATGACCAATCTCAATAGATACCAGACCTACACAACAAGCCAGATATTATTATATAGTAGGTACCTATTAATGATTATTATAGTCCGATGCATTATCCGATGGGATACCTACAAAAAAAAATTCGCATACACAGGATAGCATTGCACCAACCCTTTTAAGGTGAAACTTGTATGGTCTCCATCACAGAACAAAGAACAATGGAAAGAACTTGGTCTGTGGTCTCAATCATGTCAAATGTTTCATTACAGTCGGGCCGGAGCATAATATAATAACAGCAAATTTTTGCAAATACAAAATAATAGGTAAATAATAATAATCAAACATCAAATTTTAAATCAACCTCTCGTTGTTTTAAAATTTTATGTTCCCAATTGGAAACTGCTTCAGGGACAACAAATATTAGAATAATGTACGTATTTCGTACCTACTTTGTTGTTTTAATGTTTATGTTTATGTTGGTGTAATGAACACCTGCTTTTGTTTGGAGCTGGTTATCAAAATTATTATTTAACTCGAATTCAAATTACCTATTATAAATGCGATACTTCACACTGCTGAGCTGCTGATTCGCACATTTCATAATCAAAACTTACGTAGGTACCTATGTCATATGTTGTTAAAAATGTCTAGTTTACTGGACTAATAGTACATTTCTGTTCTCCAAAATATCTTAAGAAAACTAATTTGACGCGTCTAAAAATACGCTATCCTTTTCTATGGCGAGAATTTTCAAAGGGTAGCACAACTTTAGACACATCAATTTTAATTTTAAGATTTTTCATGACAGAATTGGCACCATTGTAGAGGTACGAATTAGGTAAGGATTAAGAATACAGTTTCTTACTCTAAACTCATCTATGATCTATCCACACCTTTCCTGATGCTTAGCAGTATCCTTCTATTTCTATTTCGATTTACACTGAGACGGTAAACTTAAAAAAAAGACGTGTGGCACTCGGAGACTGCCGCGGTAAAGCTATTGCATAGCATTTTTTATCAACTGGTGTTAGGTAATTTTTGTTACGGAATTTCTGGATTCAGTCTCCACGCTCAAGGCCCGCGATAGAGCGGGTCGGTCGGAGTGGGGGGTTTTAGGTTATTTTCGTAACGGAATTTCAGGATTCGGTCTCCACGCTCAAGGCCCGCGATAGAAGCTATATGCAATAGCTTAAAAAAGCAGTTAAAGCCGATGTGAGTCTGGCACTGCACAAACTCTGTGCCGTGCAGAATCAGCAGATTGTCACTGACGGGGCAGATTACGACAAATGAGTATGTACCTCAGTATGTACCTATGTGAGAGTGAGAGGCTCACTCATCAATAACGCTGGTCTGTAAACATGATGTAGATTCACGCGGAATGAGAAATGAAACACTGTCATCATTTGTTATATCGACACGAGGTTTATCGATGTTCTGACTTGGCTGTTTGGCTGCAACGTTTTACGTTAAAGCTACTTTCGTTTTGCATCAATCACTTCACGTATCTACTCAAAATGAAGACCTTCATGACCCTACAAGTAATCGGCGCAATACGTCGCTGCCCACGGTGCTATAAAACGTGAAAGCAATCCGCCTGTTGTGGTCTCTGTTGCATTTAAAGGCTTTATACAGGCGAGATTTTACAATTATTGAAGGCGGCATTATTAAAGGACTACTTGTATTCATTTTATTCATGGCTGCTGCCATGCCGTAGCCTTATAAATTATTATCTACTAGAAACTACTCTTCATAGAAACTTAGCTATCGCTCTGCACTCTTTCCTTACCTAAATAGAACCAAATTCGATAAACTATCTATCCGATCAAATATCTGCAAATCACATACCTTTAAACGAGCAATTCTTGTCTATATGTATATATATATATATAGGTATATTTCTATATAATCTGAATCTCGGAAACGGCTTGAAGGATTTTCATGAAACTTAGTACACAGGGGTTTTGGGGACGATAAATCGATCTAGCTAGGATTCATTTTAAGAAAATGTTATGGAATGTTTTTTTTTTATTTCTCTTTTTAAGATCACTGTCAAATATGTGAAATATAATAGGTATATCTCAAGTGGGTCTACATAATATAAATTAACTACCCAAATTAAATACTCTTACTCTCAAATTTTTGTTAACTCTAATAAACTTCGCGTCCTTAGACTTTGGGTTCGCCAGACATACGTTTACCCAACCACAATACAAGCACAACAAACATCTTACGAACATATTCCGTAAAAATAACGATAGCATAGATAAAACAGTTCATCACGAACGTTATTAGCTGATAGAGCAAACAGTGTTCAGGAATTTACGGACCGCATAATGAGTCGTAAACTGTTGATATTGTTACATCGTAAAGCTTGGGTATACCATGACATAGATTATGACGCTGATCCATAAAAAAGTAATTATCTACTATTCTACTAATGAGATACCTGATGTATTAAAAAAAGTTACTTTATTTTTGAATCACATTTTGAACTCATACAAAGAGCACTCACATTTTTTTGGTTATATACGCCGGTACTTCAATCCACGGAGACACTCCCCACTCCTTCCTAACATCGTCCGAATCGCATGAAACATAATCGATTGTGAAGGAGTGAGGCGCGTCTTCGTTCATTTAACTACCTATACTTACAATTAAATTTTCCTTTTTTTTCGACACCAACTTTTTAAATCTCTTAATCCATATTTATGATTAATTTAGTTCTGTCATTCTAAAGCTTGTTTTATACAGGGCAAAAGACGGTCCTGATGTCTCCAGTTCAGGAATTCATTTTTCGACCCTATCCTGCCGGATGCACATTGTAAGCCCATGTGCTCCTGATTCCAGACTATCGCCAGGTCTTCCCTGTGCTTCACGTTCCAGAATGCGGCGTCCAGCATTTCCATCTCGAAGGAGCTCAATCTTGGCAGGTCCATTTTGTCACAGATGCCCTTGTTGTTTAAAAGAAGCTCAGTCGCGAAATACCTTAGTGGGATTTATTATATTATTAACATTAATAGTATTACTATGTTTTAACAAGTAGAGCGATATTATAAGATATATCTAGCTATTTACGGCCCATTTTCAGATCTACGGATCTATCCAAAAAAATCTTAAAATTCGACCAAGCCTTTTCGGAGTTTTCTTACAAACATTTCGATACGAGAATTTTAGAAATTAGATACGTTTGATCATCTTTCAGTAGTATAACAGTGATCATTATCCACTAAGTTATTGACTGCAATTGAGATTGATTGACGATGCAGACGATTGTATTATGGTAATTCGGGTGGTGAAAAAGTGCCTAACAGTTGCTACATAGTAATTAGCACAGCATCGGAACATAAATCGCTTTATACGGTACAGCAAGGGCGATAAGGAACGGGGCAGCGGAGCTGTGATTGATTACAATCAGATTTCGTCATGTTGAAATATCTGAAACTGAGAATGAGAATGAGAGAAAGAGAATGAGAGGAGATGTCGAAATAACGAAATCTGATTGGTTACTGAAACACAGCTCCGTTCCGCTCCGCTTTGGTGGAAACCGGGCCTAACCACCGCCAAAGCATCCAACCAGATCAGACTTGAACCAGTTTACAAATTCGGAAACTGACCCGTACCAGAAATGGAATCCAGGACCTTAAAATCTGACAGGGAGGTTGTAAAAAAGTTTGGTACTAAAAAGCTCATCGTCATAACTGTATGAGTAATTAAAATGCCCATCGTCACTTCCATCAGATATTATTCAAGTAGCACTCATTGATAACGAGAAGATCTTGTTGAAGTAGCCTTTTATCGACAGGTGGGGACTCTGACACTTCAGTGTTCATCATTTTTAATTGGGTGTCTAAAGCCTAAGACGTAAAATTAATTCTTTGAAGCATCACATCAGTTTTTGAAACAGTTTCTTTTCAGACGGCAAAGTGCAGGGAACTAGGCGACAAGAAAGATTCACTAAGAAAATCTATGAAACGAAAATCGAACTATTGAGCGTTGGGTGAAACTGAAATCACATGAAAATGTAAAAATGGAGTTTTGTTTTAGATGTTGTTCCAAAATTTGTGTCTACCAAATGGCCCATGATACTCGCGTCTTATTTTGTTGGCTCAACTGAATTTAGACATAGTAAGTACAGAGTTCGATAGTCAGTTATTTCCATAAGAAGACTTTTTGAATTTTTAATACTGTGTTTTAATAATTATAACTCAGATAATTTTAATCGGTGTTTTGACACAATTTTATATTTTCTACGTTTGTAATGATTTCACTAAAAATTATAGTATGTTGACCTATCATCAGTTTGGCTATTGTACTGTAGGGTATTACACTAAAATCAATATTGCCTAGCTGAATAGATTAGCGCGCGTTATTAGGTGGGAAATTAAATGCATTTACGATGTAGGCGCCAACATCGTTAAAGCTAACAGGGTTTAGCGCTAGAATGTTTGGTTAAGCATGTTTGATTTGGTTAGCTCAGTAACTATAATATTTTAACTTATGTAAACTTTGGAGATTTTTGTCTAGTTTGATCATTGATCATGTACAGTTATTAATATAGGGACAGATTTTTGCTTTGTGGTTTTCCAGTACCTCTCGATGGATAACTTTATCATAATTTCGTGTGTTTACTTGTTTGAATCTTTTACAACTTGATTGATTTGACAATACAATAAGGCCCGGTTTCCACCAAAGTGGAGCGGAGTGGAGCTGTGTTTGAGTAACCAATCAGATTGCATCATTTCGATTTCTCCTCTCCCCTCAGTTTCGGAGATGTCAAAATGACGAAACCTGACTGGTTAGTCAAACACAGCTCCGCTCCGCTTTGGTGGAAAGCGGGACTCAAGAAGAAAAAATCATACAAATGAAAAACTTGTAAGATATATTAAAACAAATGATACGCTCACACAAAATACAAAAGGACACAATTTTAAAAGATTAAAAAACATCATAATCAGATAACAGAAATTTTAAAAACAAAAAAAAAATCACAGTCAAAGAGTGGCGTATGCGCAATCCTCGAACCGCTGAGCAAGTCTTGGGTTGAAGAATTGTGTTTTACAAGCATCAAGTTTCTCCGTTGAGCTACAGTACTTGCAGTACCAGTCATTTACCATCTTCTGAGAGCAGTACAGCTCATTAAGGGCGTGATCAACTTGCCTCACTTCTAGATCCGACATTTTCGGTATGCCAAGGCTCTTAATGATCCCTGACCCGGTAATCTCCACTGGATTCGCGATGAATCTGAAGACAGAATGTATATTGTATTCTTCTAGTTTTATTTGTGATTCTTCTCGAACATCTTCAATCTTTATTTTATCTAGTTTCTTAATATTGTTTGAGTGTCTACAAAAGCAGATTCCAGGTTATTTCACACACAGAATTTCATTATGTTTTAACATCATTTCTCTGTTCTCTTTGTTACATCCCATTAGGATCCCATAAGGATTCAATAAGGAATATTGGCAGAAATTCTAATAATGGAAATTTAATTTTCTTTGCATGACAGTTTGGTTTATCCAACCAGCTAACATATCCACGAAACTCAATTTTTTCAAACTGATTTTAAATTATCTTAGTTTGAAATAAAAACAATAATCTGTACCCACATCACACAATATCTCACAAAGATCTCACAAAACCGTATATTCTAAAGTACCAATTTTTTATAAACAAAAAAATGCTCAAATCATACTTCTCTGTCATGAGAAACGAAAGAGTTTTGTGGGGCTTGCACTTAGTAAAAATCACAACGAAACCGCTGGCGAGATTCACTTTTATTTTTACCGCGCTCCCTCTAGGTCACGTCCCACCAGATGAGCAACGTTTGCTGTTCGCTGCCGGCAGCATGATCTAAACTAAACTCAAGAGGAGTTTTGAAAAATTGCAGCCAATATAACTTCCCCGTTCTACATTAGCAATAATTTTAATACATTAACCTGGCAGGTGAAACGACTTGCGCCGGGTCTGTCTCCACAAAGCCTGAGACTCTGGGCACGTCTTTGCACAGCAGCGCCCAAGCCACTTTAGTCACAAGGCCGGCCACAGCATGCGCTTCGCTAAGCTCGGCGGCTCTAATACACTTGCCATCTGCTCTAGCTACGGCTGAAGCGGCGCTACGAACCGTCTGCGTCAGCATTTCAGCGTTACGCTGGAATTGAATATTGAAAATGACTTTGCGAATTTTACATTTGTAAGCGAATATTATCCTATCTACATCTATTTCTCCATCCTACGCTACAGCTCATTATGGGCTCTTCCTCAACATTCCTCTACTGGTTGCTGTCCTTCGACTCCCTGCGCCAGTTGCTTTATTTACCCATGCAGGTCCCCTTCCTCGTCATCAGCCCAACGTTTTTTTTTGGTCTGCCTTTTGGTCGTTTTTACTGAGAGGTCCACTTGGTCACGATTTTCATGGCCCTAGAGTCCAGCATTCGATCTCAGGCCTGGCGATTGTCTCACATCCTTTATTATTCTATCTACCAATTCCAAATGGAAGGAATAAAGTAATTTAGCATTTTTCGCATAACTGTTTCCGCTATTAATAATGGCTAACTTTCCAGTTGCTTAATTGATCATGAAGTTAATTTAATTAAACATTGTTAGTAATTGATGAATTTCAATTTTGATTTAACCTATAGGTATACTTTACCACCTAATAATTTATGAAACTCCTAGCGCCATTTAAGAATGCAAATGTATTATTAGCCAATATATTTCATTCATTGATCCGAATTAAATAATAAAACATGAAAATACATTTAATAAAATAAACGATAAACAAAAAGTTACCTCGCTAAAATCAAAATACTGTAACGCCTTCGAAAATAAAGGCACTAACGTCGAGCCTTCAGTTCCACAAACGCAAGGTACGTGTACATAGTAAGGCTCCAGGCAGAGGGCCCGCGCCGCAAGGGTACTGGCACGCATCTCCGGCACCGCTAGAGAGCCCAGCAATTTGCGAGGATTGTACCACCCTGTTTCATTGAGCGTCTATGAAAACAAAAATAAAATAAAAAATACTGATATTCAACCTTTTAGATAGTCAGCTATCAGATATTATGGTCTTAAAAAGTTCTAAGTGCAGGTTTGATGCTTAGTGAGTGCATGTTTCTTAGTCTTTCACTAAAGTGTGATAACGATTAGCTGAAAACTAAAATGATTTAGCTAAAGTTTGAGACGGAGACATACATACTGTGTCTTTTATCAAGTAAAAATCTATTTTACAGGGAAAATTGAAAACCAAACTTCACAGGGCGAAGACGCAGGTAAAAACTAGTAATTTACAAATGTGATAACTAAAAGAACCTTGAATAAAAAAGAATATAAAAGTCGTATGGAAAGAGAAAGTTAATAATGTAAACACATATTAAGCACATATTGATGATCTATATCCGAAGTCGTAACGTGTTGATATTGCGATAATGGAAGTTCGTAAAAGTTTTAATATCCGAAGGGAGCTGTGATATACTAACGTGAATGCATGGATACACAATACTTGACAAGAGGGGAAAAATTGTTACCTATGAAATATAGTAGTTCTGTGTAGTAAAAAGGCTCTTATTTTTCGTTGGAGGCTTTTAGATTTACGCAGAAGATAAGTAAATATACAAAAAGTGGACAACTGAGTAGTACTTTAGCATGAATATTTATAACAAGAAAAGTTTCCTTAAATAGAATCACCAGAATTTTGATGTAAAGCTTTATGACAAAGAAAGCTAAAACAATAATTAAAATGAGAAACTACTTACGCAATTACACAGCACAAAAATGACGTTACAGAAATCAAGTATCATGATAACCAAGTAATTGACTAATTAAAATAATTGCGATGTTTCAAGAAAGTAGATAATTAGCTTATGCCTATGGCTGAACCCGCGTGAAATTCGGTTTTTCAGCAATACCACGGGAAGCATGGAATTTTACGAAATAGCCTATGTGTTTATAGCCCAGAAATCCCAAGGTTAAGGCCCGGTTGCATCAATAATAATATATTTGATACGTGGATCAATTAAAGATAATATATTTCACTTATAACCTCAGCTATTAACGGCACCATGCATTCGATAGGCGTAGTGCACACAATTATGAAGGCGTCAGGGCATTCTTTGGCGATTGCATCCGCGTACGCTTTCACAGTGGGTGCCTGAAAGTGGAATCTGCTCTCTAACGGCATGTCCATGGAAACACTTCCACTTTCTAACAGCAGTACGATATCTGAGTTCTGAAATGATATAAAAGGAAAATGACTGTTGCGATTTTGCTATAACAATCATAGCAAAATCGCAATAGTCATGTTCAAAAAATAGAAAACAAAAGTTCTAAATAAACCGATAACAACGAGTTATAAAGTCCTCCTTTTCTCAAAGAAGAAACGGAGTCTGTATAGGGACAGTATATCTTTAAACTATGGTATCGGCACACGCAAAAATTTTGACTTGGCTGAATTGATCACATGACTTATGGAAGATTAATGTCATCCGATACATACATTTTGTAGCATTTTGTTCCATTTGAGAGGCCGACAGGTCTCTGTGATGATCGCAGAAAAGTCAAATGGCCAACGCTGCTGGTATTGTCAGTTGAAGGGCTCGTAGTTAATTGACTAACACAATCGATCGATTCACGATTCGTTACTGACCCACACTTCCATTAAATTTGTGTAGTTGATGTGCTACGTTGCATAACTAAATTTACTTTAACGCACCGAGCGACCCAATAGATTTTATTTCATAGGTTATAAAAATCAGGCATTTCTATTGGTGCATTTGACGCAGAACCTACAATAACTATGAGTATTTGGTGGATAGCACGCTTAAAAGGTCATCAAAAAGGAATATTGAAAAGGAACGGTTTTTGTCTTTTAAAAGAAAATCTAACTTTGCTCAGATACTAAATACAAATATAAAGTTTACGCATTCAGTGATAAGAGAAAAAGATGTTTTATACGTGTTAGGTTTCAAAAAATATCACAAACTAGATTATGTAGCCGAGAAGCCCTGCAGGGTTTATATAATTCTGCATAGCAACGCAGTAAAATCCGTTTATATATTATCCCATAATATATTTAAGATTTTCAACCGAATCCTATAGTAGAAACTGAACAATTGGGTCATAATAACGAACGGGGTCGTCGGTTGCGGTTTTAATTGTGTTTTACGTTTCAACTCTTAAATACGTTGTTGAAGCCTCGTGGCACCGTAAGAGGTCAATAACTTTTGCTCATACCCGCGTTTGGGGTGCGGTTGTCGTGAGTCGTGACTATAGTATTCCAATAATGAACAAATATTAATTACCAACAGCTGATATTACCAAATACATGGTATAGCTTCCCTTGAAAAGGTGGACTCACACACGGCCTGATACACAAATTTCAAGTCACTCAGCGGGTCACAGATAGAGCCCGCTATTAGAGGAGTTTCCCTAAGAGATAAAGTCTGAAAAGAGGAGATTCGCAGGAGAACGAAAGTCGCTGAAATAGCCCAAACAAATAAGCAAGCTGAAATGGCAGTGGGCAGATTATGCATGTCGTAGGAGCGATGGCCGATGGAACCGAAAAGTCCTGGAGTGGGGAAAGCTTATAAGCAAGCGTAGCATGGGGCGCCCTCCAACTCGCTGGGCCGCCGACATTGAGGACGACATGAGGAAGGCTGAGGACAGGGTGTGGTGGTGTTCGCTTGGAAAGTCCTATGTCCAACAGTGGACGTCCGCAGGCTGAGGTCCGCAGGCTGATCTTCCCTTAAAGATTTCGGCTGCAGTAACTGATTTCATGAAGCATTGATAGATTGCAGCATGAAGCCATACTCAAATGACATACGATATTTGTGATCGTTACAGAAAGCTGTCGATTGCTCAAATGGAAAGAAATGCGAAAAATGAATGAGAACGATAATGTATCCAACCGCTAATTTAATCACGTAACTTCCACCCAGACAACTTTCATTATAATCAAGAATTGAAGATATAATTAAGAACTGAAGTTCATTATAGTCAAGAACTGAAGTTTAATTTCAGATAGCCTAGCTCTTTTTCTCACTACTTTTAGGCATGTCAAAGGATGCCCATGGATATAGGGAATCCCGTATCAAGCTGACTCAAATCCATACTTCATTATAGACTACGGTCTCCACATTAACTACATTAAATAATATTTTATTTTCCTAGAATATTTTGATTTTGGTTCATGAGAAAACTGGATCATTCTTTTGGTCATTCTTGTTTAAGCTTTGTTTGTAAGAATTAGCACAAGAGAATTGGCACCAGGGCCATTATGTCCGGTTACGCTCGATAAGCTATAAACGTGCGAACTTTTAGGTGAGCCTGTAAAAGACTCTATAAAGTGTCCGTACTCATGTGAACAACGTGCAAGATTTAGTAGGTGGTGGTGGTATTGATTGGCAAGCCACCAGGGGTCACCACCCTCGGTTGCTTGCGATTACCTCGAGCGCCAACTCGACCACGCCACAGCAATTCGTACCTACCTACTATTGTGTTCTCTAGATTGCTTTACTTTGTTGCGCCTGTATGAATGGAAATTTGAATTCATGGGATTGCTTTTCGTGTATTGATCTCATTGAACAAAATGTAACTTTACCCGAGTAGGTACCGGCTGACCTAGTAAACGTGTTGCCATATATATCTGAGATAGGGATATGAAAAATAGTTTATGTCCTATTTCCGACCTACCTAATACACATAAAGATTAAAGTTCATAACAATTGGTCCAGCCGTTTTGGAGAAAGTGTTACTAATATACTTGGTTTACTTACTACTCCGCAAAAATCAGATGAGTATATGTACCTAATATACGTATTTAACAAACCTTTTAAATCCAAACAAGAATGTTACTTCCTACTAAACTTTGATATAGATCTATAGTAACTCGTTCAGGACATAATATTATAGATTAATGTACTTATACACTTTTGAAGGAATAAATTACGAAAACTTTGAATGCAAATAGGTGTATTGAGAAACTTGGCGGTGAAAATGGATGAAGTTTGTTACAGTTCACGTCGACTTGGGCTGGTAATTGCTCTTAAAGATATGCAGATTTTGAGTCTATCGTCGACAACAACTTTACAAAGTAGGCACCACTCGAAAGTGTTTTTGAATTTTAATTTGTATATCCTACAACGCCAGCGAAAAAGTGTAAAGAGAATAAATTGTTAGATACGCTTAAACGGAACTGTGGGCCAGGAATGCATTTTTAGACAATGACCATGGATGTATGGATTTCCGTATCAAGCTGAATCAAACCCAAAATTTATTTTTTATAGACTACGGTATTCACATGAACTCCTACAATTATTACTTTTTTAATTAATATCCGGATTTTAAAGTTATAGGCAAACAAACAAGTAGTACTTTTTAGTAAAATCAGTGTGATACAAAATGTGCATCGAAAAGAAAGTAACATTTTGTATGGAAAATTAAATTCCGGATATGAAAAACAAATTCTTAGTGCCAATAATTCTTAAATAACCCTATTTTATTATCCTAGACTATTTTGGTTTTGGTTCATGAGAAAACTTGATACCACCTTTGGTCATTCTCTTTTATTAAAAACGATGAATTTTTATTAAATAGGTACCTACTAGGGAATGCCGTGGCTTCGCACACGATGAATCTTTGTTTCTCTCCTATACCTTTTAATTTATTACAATGTCAGGACATGAAGAAACGACATGTCAACTTCGGGTATCTGAAGAGTCTGGGTGTTTTCCTATATATTACTTATTCCCAATGTCCATAAGCAAATATACAAGTTGGAAATCGTTGCAAACCTGAAGACATCGGTCTAGCTCGCAACGCGCGCAACTGTATGCTTCTACGAGACAGTTGGTATCGATGTGGTGAAGGTCTTGCACTACTTCACCCAAGTCTCGATTACATTCAGAGCAGGACGTGTCCTTTGCTTCGTATAACCGTAATCTGAAATGTGGTGCGTTTAAAATATAATATATTCAACTCAGAAAAAATATAATACTTACTTGGGTTACAAGACCAATATGGTTTCTCGAGGGCGTTATTTTTAATCATACCATTTTTCAATATCAATCCTAATCCATCAATAGCTATGAGAAAAGAACTAGCAAATAGATATAGACATTATTAAAAGACTCGTGTGTAATTTCCGGAAAAATGAAGAAACGGATGAACGCATGGACGCAAACCAATCAGAAGAGAGAAAGCGCAAACAAAAAAAGATTTAAGAACAAAATTTTGCTTTCGCTATCCTCTAGCCAGAGGAAAGGAATAATATAATAGAGTATGATAAAATGTTTGCGTACAATATATTAAAACGTTCAAAGAATATACTCGTAACTGATGTACTGAGAAATTCTTTTATCTATTTTCAACTCGCGTCGTAAACTAGACTGCAATGCTGTATTAGCACTTTGTACCAGCAGACTCGTATGTCCAGTGAAAACCTTTTAGCGGTTACTCGATCAGACTGTTCAAATTCTCTTGTCAGTGTAAAACTCTTCCTATTACATCCAGCCATGTCTCGAGATTCGCAATAGGGGTTCTAAGGAAAATACGTCGTTAAGTAAGAGCGGAAAATAACAAGAATTTTCTTTCCATTATTTTGTGTTATACGTATTATACAATAGATACGATCGAAGAGATGTTATTCTGGCGCTGGAGTACAGTTCTATATTGGAAATAATACAACAGGTATATGTTCTACATGTTTTTGTAATGAGATGGGCAAACAATTAGAGATGAGGATGTCGAAAACATTTAATTAGAAATTAATCAGCATGTCTTGCCGTGTGAATACTCGATTTTAGTTCCAGATAATGGAATGGAATATTGAATGGAAGCTAGCGTTACTTCACAATGCGAAATCGTAGAGTCGCATTGTGAAGTCAACATCACCTAAGGACGATCTGGTGTTGGCACAAAACGTGCGTCGAAAAAAGTGTTAAGAATTGTGTGTGGTGTTTCATGTGGGCAGCGTTTCTGCATATTAAACCATACAGATTCGTTTCAAGTAGCTCGTAGGATTATAACAAAACAATATAATCTGTCCTACTCCCATTTTCTATGAGTATGTTTATCACTTTTCAAAATAATTGTAAGTACATTTTAATCCCCGTGGAACTGGTAAATTCGTAACCACAGTTAACATAATCACTAGTGTGAGAATCGTAAAAGACACAACTTCTGAATAAAATGGCGACGCTTTTTATTACACTCTGTAAATTATACAGAAGCTACTCGTATGTCCACTACGACCATAATAAAAGTTTAATGTGGTTGTTGCAGTTATAATAATATTTTAGTTGTTCATAATAGACAACGTTGCTGTTGTGGCAACTATAGGCAATGTCGTAATTTCTACTTTTAATTAATGTTTAATTAAAAAAAAACGAAAGTTGATGTCCATAAAATCAACTCTAGGATTAAATTCCCGCAACGTTGCTCAAAATCCAAAATGTTTAAAACAACTAGGCCTGTGTTTATTAATAGGTTACACTTGAATGAAAAAGAATACGTGAAATAACAAAGACTTCTATGTAGGTATCTTTGTGAAATAATGAGGTATTAGTGATAACTATATCGCGATTTAAAAACGACATTTCCGAGAGTTTTAACGCGCCCTGTACTGAAAGGAAGCCCATAGCAAACTCGACCGGGTACAAATTACGAAAAACTAAATAAAATTTGAATGTAACGGGCAGACATTTGCCTTAAACTTTCAGGACCCACAAAAGGCTATAACGCCGTGACAAAAGGTTATGTGCATAACACCGATCAGAGAATGTATTGGACAAAAAATACATACATTCAGTAAAAAAAGCACAGTGGACTGGCTTCACTTTGGTAACCGTAAAGTTTGTATACACTGGTATATTGTATAAACTGGGCAAATACAAGTCCCGATGCGACGTACCTTCTCGTAGCTCATAAAACCCCGACCCATTTTATTACATTCTGCGAATGATCCATATAATGGCATGTCTAAAGGCGTCTGTAAAAGTTTAATGCCCACCTATTCCGGATGCTTCAGTGATTTCATGTAGGTAGGTACCGAGAATGTGCGTAACGGCGTTTTGGAAGGGTAGACCCATAGGGATTAGGAACTCATAATAACCGTGTAGTTACAAGACATGTTGCAAGATTTACGCCACAGTTTAAAGATATTTAGAACAATATAAAATTATGTGATAAATTTTTCAGGCAAACCTTTCCAACGCAGGTGAAGTACCTACTTATTAATCTTTGCGATCGATCATGTCGAGTATGCTTACGATGGTTTCGAACTAAAAGGTCCATCGAGTCTACAGCAGCATAAAATAATATCTCTAGATGGTGGCAAATGGTTTCCTAGATATTGCGAATGGAACTTTAAAAGGGAATGCGAACAATGGAGAATACAAAAGCAGTTTCCCAGTTTTTAAATGGATTTATTTTCATAAATATGACTATAATATACGAAATAGTATATAGGAAAGACGCATTTCTAGTATGACATGACAATAATAATTTCCACAGAAAAGAGAATAAACAAGTATGGTATACTTAATCCTATTGTCTTTTCTGTGAGAATAATTTTTATATACTTAAAATGTGATAATTAAATCGGATATCCTCCTCTTTTGATTCTCGTCTTTATCCATTCAAAATATAATTTTGATAAAGAAAAGAAATATAATTTTCCATTATCATTCCATTATCATTCCCTATGGAATGATAATGGAATCACACGACATTTTGAGATTTATCGATTGTCTAATCGACCAAAATTTATATCCTACTTTGCTGTCATCCGAGTTGGAAGACCTATAAAGTATCAGAGCTCTAGAAAATGTATCGGATATCGTGAATTATTAGGTACCGTAAGTTTTTTCCAAGAAGCTAGTTTCTTCGCAGAAGTATAACAGGCGTATATATTCGTATAATTTTTTATATTTAGAAACGGCTTATCAACATAATAAAATATAGCTACTTATTTCCTATATTTAGAAACTGCTTATCAACTTCATTATATATTTTATTTTTACGGATAAAGAATAGAAACCAATTTCTAATTTCGTAAGAATTAATGCTCAATACACATTCATCCTTTATTATTTTGTTCTTCATATTTGATTTTATTATGCCAAAAAAATATTACACATAATGACATGAAACAACTCATAATGTGCGATTCAAGCACACATCAGATATAGCAATACAAGAATACAAAAACCTTCTGTGAAATGAATGAAAAACCCGATGCGAATCCGAGTGTGCCCAAAAATTACTCTATAGAAGCTGAAAAGTAAAAAAGATTGATACTGACGACCGGTGAAATAAAACCGGGCACACGTATTAGGCTGCTTTTCCACCAGACATTTGCTATACTACATTGCTATGGATGCGTTTGATATCCACCAATCATATTCATTGGTACACAATGCACATAGCTTAGCACTGGTGGAAACGGATTCAACTAAGATATGTTTTAAATGGAATGATGCGTGCTATGGATGCTATGGGCAGTCGCAAGCTGGGCAGCTGTGTGCAGAGCAGAGTATACCTACAGTATGTCCCTACCATCGATACTAGGTACTTTGCGGCGGCGAATCTTCATAGCCCATCTTCCTCGCTCAGCTACGTCGCTCTGTATTAGTTGGAAACGGTCACATATTTTCGTAGCATAGATTTCTCGACATCTTCGCAGTATACCTAGCTGCATAGCACATCTCTGGTGGAAACGCACCCTTAATGTAGTCGCAGCTTCGTCGAAATTGAAATGAAAAAAGTTTTTGACGACGCGATAACAGGATGCCAAATGAAAGTATTCTTTTATTACGAGAGTATTTTCTCTAAAGCCTCTGTCACAAAGAGTAGGAATCAATTTTGATGAATTGGGTATTTGACCCCAATTTTTTTATTGCTTTATTATAAACTAGGATAAAAATAATGACGTACACTGAATAAACTAATCCAATCGATCAAATAACAAAAAAGTTATAAGCATTTAAATATTTCTGATTAGACAGAGATAGCGATATTAAATTATGACGTCACAACTCACGAATTCCATAGTAGCTTCATACAAATTTTCATTTTGCGAGAAAGGGACAGGAGATCCTCCCACTCCAAAATTAAAATGCCTGTAACTTTGTTAATCTTCGTTGGATTTTAATATTTCTTTCAGTGTATGCTATTATTTTTATCCTAGTTTATAATAAAGTAAATTTTTTTATCAAATTCAATAGTAGTATAATACCCAATTCTCCGTAAATTATACCTATACCATGCAAGCGGTTTTATGCTACGCCTTTGCCCAAAGATGGCGTCATGACATTATCTAACAAGCTATCGGTATCATGGGCAAAAAAACTAACATGAAGCACGGAACACTAAGAATAACATGCCCATAATATGGCTAACATCAAATATAATGTACCTAGGTATATGAGGAATAAGCTGCAGTGTCTTTGTAGTCTGACACGAGTATAGAGTAATGTACTCGTAGAGAAGCGGTTTCCTAAGAATCTTTAATATTCATTGGAAAAGGTATTAAGTACTATTCAACAGATTTTAAAGGCAGTTCACTCTTAAGATTCTTTAAATCTTAACTGAGTACTTACATGTATAAGTACTAAAACTCCTTCAAAATACTGCAAATATAATGGCAAAATTCTTCCATATCACAAAAAAGAAATAATATGTGGTACTTAGACAGAAAGGTGTGTGTAAATGAACCTCAAAGCATTAAAGTCCATTATTTATATAGAATTTCAAGGCGCTCGAGAGGCCATTACTGATAAAATTGATGTTATGTAACTGAAAGACGAACGGGTCCCAAGCGGCCAAGCGATATTGCCCGTCTCGTGAATAAAATGTAACTCCATGAAATATTCTTATTATGACATGCATTTAAATAATGAAATTAGGTAAGTTCTTAATAAGGACATAATTATTCTGGATCGTTCTAGTGTATACATATATTTCAATCCACGAAGAAAATGATTTGATGTACATATAGATATTTCAATCCACGAAATAAATGATTTGAATCTTGAATCTAGAAGGCTCCCACCGTGGGGGTGGGAGCCTTCTAGACTCTGTCAAAATCGCTTATGTATCATAGATTCGTATGGAGTTTGAAAGAGTGGGGCGCGTCGTCGTGGATTTAAATATCTATTAGTCTTTGTGAATTGAATTGTAAGTGCTGAACTTCAAGTATCGGGAAATAATATCATTCAATGCAGACCCGTTTATTGTGACTATTTTAAGTACGAGAAGTTCTGCGGAAAATCTTTTTTATTATCACCATTTTAATGGGCTTTATAGGATAACGAACGATTGTTTAATGGTTGCAGACCAAAGAATAACTTTATTTGTAACTGATACAATGTCAAGTCATGTGTCTTGATTGCTGACGCTTGGGCTAACAACACTCTCACCTCGTAGGTCAATGATAAAAATCAAAGATAGTCCAACATCGACCTAATCTAGATTTTAACAGGGTAAACTATTATGTAGGAAGCAATTGATTAAACCAGTGGAACTAAGTGGGATATCTTTATTGCAATGGCTTGCACACACCGGTTTCAGGTGCATAAAATCAGATAAAATTCGTATATCAGGAGTATGAGCATACATTTTCTGCTATCACTTGTGGAATTAGGCAAAAAGAATTCATCTGGGTTGTAAGTACTGTACTGTTTAGGGTAACATTCAAAATTCGATAAAACGAGAATAATCCAATCCGATCGGGAAAAGATCTTTTAAAATGTGCGCTTGGAGGTTGCGCATCGGCATACCTATACCTAACGACGAGCTACCTTAGCGGGTAATGAGTTTGGAAGAACAATCACTATTGGATTCGGCCATTCCAGCATTTCCGATACGTTTTCGGAAAGCGCAGTGTCGGCAGACTAGGTTGGCGAATGACATAAAGTTGCGGAGAGTCGCTGGCGCCAGGTAGCGTAAGATGTAGTGTTTGGCAGTCATTACAGGAGGCCTTTGTGTGTTTCAGCTGTGGACGTCCGCTGAAACGATGACACGATGAACGAAACGAAGCGATGACTTAATTGGGCGGCTTTTTATTAGGTGGATAAAGTGGCCACACGCACGTTTCTAAAATTTCCGTGAACAGTGATGCACGCGGTTAAAGATATTAAACCTATTAAAAGCTAATTCCAACTTACTTCTTTATACAGGGACACTGTTTGAGCAGTAAAGCAACGTACTGTCCTAAGCCAGTGTCAGCTCCTAACACCGACACTTGGACAGCAGGCCGAGGCGGTGGTAGCGCGGCCGGCTTGGGCACAGGGTCGGGCAACGCCTTTGGCTCTGGCACAACCACTTCTTTGCACACCTTGTCCTTACGTTGGAGGAAGCGAAATGGCGCTGACCAAAGACAAAACGTTAGTTAGTTGGATAGACCAATTTGTTTTGCTTTAATCCGCTAATTGATAAGATTCTGTGTGGTACAATATGCAGGAACACTGCCCACATGAAACACCACACACATTTTTTCAACACTAAAAATGTGTTAATTGTGTAGTTATGGATTTCCGCAAAATAGCGCCTGCTTCCATTCAATATTTAATACGTTAGTTGTTAATTTTATATGGGACAAGATTTCGGCCACACTTATTAGGGAAATTCCAGTCAAGCAATTCCAAGTCACTTTCTTGCCATGGAAAACAACGCGTGAAATCTGCAAGCATTCTCAAATATGCAGATTTCTCCTAGACAAATTTATGACTGTTAATTTATTTGCACTTTGCCAAAGTGGTGAGCTATGGAAAACCACTCATTCCTAGGAGAGTCTCAATTTTTTTAATAGCGATCCTACGATCACCCTACGATACAGAATATATATTGGGATGAAGATGATAAAAGGAGGATTTCTTAACTTGTGACTTGTGAGATGGATGGAGCTACGTATATTATTAGCAGCCGTTACATCAGAAAAACATAGAGTCCAGTATAAAAGTAATAGTTACTCCCAAAATTGGTGCCTCCCTCGACGATTTTCAGTTTAATCTTGTGCAGGATCCCCTGCTTCTTTTTAGTTCTTCTTTCGCATAGTTCAGGGCATACTTGGTCCACCGCGGGTTGTATATCAACACAAGCTTTCCTGCATTCATCACTCACTTTTTTCGCATACCCTCTGTTAATATTTACTAGGATACGTGATGAGCATAAAATATTTGTAATGTTTCTTGATTCTTCGGCGAACCCTCTATAATTGACACTATCCTTTACCATCGACATATTTCTAGACAAACTGAGGATGTTATTCCATAGTCCTCTTGTAGGGGAGAGTATTTTTGATATATGCATTTTTCTTATATCAAATTATATTCATACGAGAATAATCAGGTAGAAGTTGATGTCGTTTAATTAAATTTTTCGTAGATACACACTAGATCGATTTAGATCATTATTTTATATTTATTAAAATAAAAATTTTGCCCTCATGCCAGAATTGTGATAATTTATAAGTCAAAAAAGTCTGTCATTTCACAGTTTTTAAATGATTTTTAATAGAACTACAAATATCTTACTTCGTCTCAAAAAAAAATTTCGCCACCTTCTAAAAGACCTTCTCCAACTGAGCTCTTTATTTTTAAGGTATTTTTTGATAATAACTATTACAGATAAAACTGCACAGTTAAAAAATTCTTACACACACCCCAAATAATTGCAAGTGGTCTGAGAGTTTTTGAGTGAAAGTCAGAGGATCAAACTCTCAGAGGGGGTCTACGATGGGTCTATGTCTGAGAGGGAGACCAAAAAAAAATATAAACTGTCTAATTAGCAGTCTAGCATGAAGAATATCTTAATGTGAGGGCACTCAGAGTCCCGTACGGCGCTCCACACAATAGTGCTTGAAAAAGTTATTTTTGTTGTCTATATCTGAAAGAGCTCTCAACGAACAACTTAAAGACATAGTTGTCTTGAATGGTGACTCCGTAGTAGATAATTTGACGTCGTATACTACAGTTTCTCTAGCCATATTATATGTCGATTTTCTGTCTAAAATCGCTATTGCATCGCAAATTTAAAAATGTATGTAAATATCATTCGTTACACGTCACGCCGTCATCCTACGTCATTGATTTTTTTTCGAATTGTTATTATTTACGATACGATATTGATATGACGATAGCAATGCAAAACAGACAGCAAAAGACAACAAAAATAAAGTTCCTATAATAATTATTATTAATTTGTTACTGAGCTTGCAAAAATTAACAAGATTACGAAACTACTTAACTGCTTTATGGCTGTAAATTGAGCCAATGTGAAAGAAAAATCATTTTTAATTTAAATCCGCACATAAGCATGAGTTCTATGTTAGACTCCGATGTGATTAATAGACTGAAACTATTCAGATATCAATAGTTCACAGAAAGGGAAACTGTGGGCGGGCGACGCCGTACCTTGGCATTGTCGTATTTATAGCTGCACTCTTATAATAGCCCTATTTGTGAAAGTGTTCATATATTTAGCTGCTAATATAAATAAAGGCAATTTTAGTCTATTTTTTATGCAAAATCGTATTGGAAAGCTATAAGTTATAACTTCCACGCTGTGAAAATGCGCATAACGCGCAATTTTCGTTTCGCAAACATGGTAGTTAGGTATAGTTGGGACTGAATCTAAAATTCTGTATGGCCTTAAACCTACCTTTTTTTCTTTACAACCCACTAGTCCCTATTCCTTAGCGCCTCTTAAATATTATACGGGGTATTAAAATGCAGTTGTAATTTTATAAAAATACAACTACATTTTAGTACACGTACCTATAGAGCTATCTTCTAGAGTGTAACAGGTAACTCGATAGCTGATATTGAAGCTACGCTTAGATGAGACACTTAATTCGGTTACTAAAAATAGTAGACAAAACAGATCGAGAGAGTCAAATTCCCTTTTATAAATCCTTAAATCCTTACATGATAAAACTCTGATATGCCTGCTATGATAACTAAGCCATCAAGTCAAACAAAAAACCGATTTTCGTTTGATTTGATGGCTTAGTTATCATAGTTATGTAACATAATGGCTTAGTTAAAACCTTTTTTTAGTTTTCCTTTTGAATCAAAAGCTTCGACGACTGGTGGCCCCAAATTGCTGAACGATTTCGTAAAAACTAGCCGCCATGAAATATTACCTCTGTGACGTCATAACGAGCGGACCAATTACCGCTGAGTGGAGCGACCCGTTTTAATCTGGAAAACATCTTCACAGTCGCCGGGCTAAGTTTCTGAACGACTTTTCAGCAAAAAGTTCGCAAAATTAAAAAAGGATTGAGCTTTTTGGGTAGGTTGGAAGTAAGCACGTCTACAAATTAGATTCAAATTAAGTAAGTAGGTACCTTGATTTAATTTAATTGCTCTTAAAAATAGTGTAGGTAAGCTTAATTTACACTTAAGATGAAATGAAGTTTTAACTAGGAATATATGCATCCGCAAGCATGTATAAGAAAAAACTATGGATGTCTCCAGGATAAAATGTAGCCTATATATTAATCGAGGTAATAAGCTATCAGCTAAATCGGTTATGTACACACACACACACACACACACACACACACACACACACACACACACACACACACACACACACACACACACACACACACACACACACACACACACACACACTTACAAACTTTCGCCTTTCTAATATTAGTGTGATTTTACTACAATCCCAAACATCGTTCACAACCTGTGTTCACAACTCATGACGTTAATGGTTTTCCCTTCACGCCCCATTTGATAAACGTCATCAATCGTTACGCAACGTGCGCTAGTTGTACGTCACTAGCTCGCTTAAGCCAATACGTCAAAGGGCGTTGGGGATCAAAGTTAAAAGCACGTGGGATTTAATAAAACTTTGTAACGTTTTCACCGCATGTGTTTTAGTTCATTATTATCTACTGCTAACAGGTAGCCCTTTACGATTCATTTATAAGCGCTTTCAAGTTTCAGCTGCCCTATAAATTGACTAACAACGAAGCCTTTATTGTTCAAGGTTCACAAGTTCCACTGCAGAATTCGGACCGCGAAGTCCTTGATGCGATTTTGGTTCTAGGAGGAATATCATCTCAGACTCTGTTATGGCCAATTATAACTGCATCAATCATCATTTCATGCCATCACGGGTCTCAGAATGGGAGAAGCTAGAAGACCTCAAGCAAACTACTTTGTTGTTGAAGGCTTTCCACGACTTTCGGCGATACAGCTACCACCAAATTATGAAGCTGACATTACTTAAAATTTACCTATATGGACGACCTTTAAAGTCGATCACCAATACCCGGCTAAAACCGTCCGCTTTCCCTCTGACAGACAAAGACGAATAAGATTATATCAATGAAAATCTCTAATATCAGAGTTTCCGGACGACTACGATGATCGGAATTGTTCATGGAACAACGTAATTTCGTGACCAAACATCGGGAACAATTCTAATGAAGTCTGATGACTCATAGCATAAGGGCAAACACAAACATTACCTAGCGTGTGGCGCCCCGCCTCTTTGTGCCTACGCAAAAAATGGACATGCTTTTGCGTGATTTGCTTTACCGAGTGAGTTTCATTGAAAGACCTGCAATGCTGCGGTCAGGGCTGGAAGAGGCCTTGGCATCGCTTTTTATAATATTAATATAATATGGAAATGTAGTGTTGTCGTTTGGCGCAGTTGCCAGCACGTTACGTCGCACGTCGATTAGCGCCTGTGACAAATGCACTTAAAACTGTGCAATCAATCTTATCTTAATATATATAAATCTCGTGTCACAATGTTTGTCCTCAATGGACTCCTAAACCACTTAACCGATTTTAATAAAATTCGCACACATGGTGCAGTTTGCTCTAACTTAAAAGATAGGATAGCTTAAATCTCAATTTTTTTTTTATATCCTTAAGGGCAAAACAACGTTTGCCAGGTCAGCTAGTATTTTTATAAGTTTTATTAGAAAAACGAAATACTCGAGACCTCGTTAGTATTGTTTAATAGTAACTACTCTACCATTCCACTCTACATAACATAATATTATGTGCGGGTTCTATAGAGGTAGATAATTATGTGACCGAATAAATTCGTACACTAAGTACTACTTAATCAGCATTCTACAGACGATGGCTGAGGGCGATGGTATTAGCTTATTACCGATACGCATTAAGATATAACTAAATGCAAAAAAATCGGTTTTCCATAAAACCGCTTGGAACTAAAAACTTTGCATCATAAGAGTGTAGGTATGTGATAATACATACGAGTAGTATCTCAGTGGTTCATATCTTATTTTTTTTCTTGTAATACGATCAATTTTTCACTCAATAAAAATTCATAATGTTTTTACAGTATGTACTTGAAAACAGTCTACGACATTTTTGTCGAAAACCAAAATTCACGCGGGCGGAGCCGCGAGCATCTACTATTTATAATAATTGACAAAAGTTTTAAATATTAAATACAAATATTCATGTTTAATGTTCTTAGAATCATATATAGGTAGTAGGTAATTACGTTTACACGCGAAAATTTCACTATAATTTTACCCGTAAAAAATCACTCGTAAGGCACTTACTGTAAAATGTAGGTTACGCGAAGCAGCCTGTTATGCATAAACTATTAAATACCTAACCTTAGTACTTTAGAATTAAACAGCTTTTAGCATATCGATTCGACCCGTGCTCGAGATAAAATTCTTCAGCATGTTTAAAAACACTTCACTGACAGAATATCAATGAAGTTTCGTGGATATTAAAATGGTTATTGCTTGAATATCGGATTAATGTTTGAACAATTAACGAAACTCAACAAATCACTCATAAATAATATCTGCCTCATCATCTTTGTTTTGATGAGTAAAAGAGTGGTCTCGTTCATGGTATCTCTATGGTCTCGTTCTAGATTTATAATGCCAGTTGAAGATCTCATATAAATGCAAGTTATTTATTTAGACATATAAATTATAAGATGTTAAATTAACTTAAAAAAAAATTACTTTTATATTTTGTGATAGGTATGAGTCATTTTATACCCATTGATGTTGCAAAACATAAAACAATAATTATATTTCATACATTTTATTCTTCAATAATAATAAACACAATCAGGTACACTTTCATTGTACTGGCAATTTCGCACTTTTATTTATTTTGTTTTTTAAAACTGACCACCCTGATGGACACGCTCTCCCAGCCTACGTCCGCGCCATGCTCCATTCTTTTATTGTGCGCGGCAATGAGCACTCGACTACAAAAACACGTCTCGTTTTTGTTAATTTAGGTTCAAAGTAAAAAAAAAAAAAAAAAAAAAAAATTAAGTGTTCAGTGTTAAAACTTGCTTAATTTTCTATACTGATAATGCTTAGACGCTAGTAAAATTTATTATTATAACAAAAATAAAATCAAATCAAATCATATAATTGTGCATTCATCTTCGTCAGACTCCGAGGAAAGAGGGTAAGTGAAAATTAACCTTTTTTCCCAGATATCACATCAACTCAAATATCAATGCTGACGAAAGTGTGTCCAAAAATTGAAATCCTAAGGCATCTCTAAGCTAACTTGGAGGGTATCACATTGAGGTTATCACGAAAGTATAGCATGATGCGCGAAATAGTCCAGGCATCTCTAAGCTAGCTTGGAGGGTATCACGTTGAGGATACCACGAAAGCATAGCATGATGCGTCAATGCTCCTGGAGGTTGACTGCGGGTCAACACGAAGGATTTTAAAAAACCTCAAAGGACTTTGCGGATACCAACGGGGGACGATGTCGGTGTGGCGCTGTTCTCGGCTTCACTACAAGTGGCTCCGCATGACCTCCCGGACTTTGATCCCGAATTGCTATCGGCGCCCAGTCACAAGAACTATATTAATGGTTAGTCCCGACAGTTGTAAAATTCTAGCCGACCTTCATTGCAAAGAATCAAATAGTTTATTTGATATACTTGCCTGGCTTATGAATAGCCAGTTAAACGTTATAGCCTTTTATCAGTGATAACTATTTCACGACTTAAAAACTGATTCCACGAGGGTACCAACGCGTCGAACTTTTCTAACTATGTACCTACAACAATAATGTTTAGATTTTGTGGTGGAAAATAATTTTACTTACTTTCGAAAATTAATGTTCAGATTGTGTAATGGGATGATAATTTAACTATTAGCTCAAAACTCAATAAGTTAACAATATTATGTATAATGTACCATTAGTCTGAAATTTTCATTGAAGTGAATTGTTAAATTCTTTCTGAAACTAATAAAAATCTTAAACCACAACGCGTCCTGAACTGAGAAGAAGCTTAAGTATTGACAAATGACATTTTGTTTCGACAAATGACAAGTAATTAAAGTTCACGAACGGGACCAGATGTTTTTTCGGAGAAATAGTTTCGGGCATTATACTAGTTTCAATGGTTACTGATCGTCAGGTGTTGTAAATAAAGAAACCAGCAGGGCGCGGCGGGCGACTTTGCTATCGACACCCACCGCTGGGACAGCGCAATCTCGTTTCTCGAGAAACTAGCTGGCCCCCTCTCGTTACGGCTCGGCCAGCAGGGGGGGCGTGACACACTTGAGTATTGGCGATCAGCCGCGAGGAAGATGCGACGTGGCAGCGAGTCTTCAGCATCAGCCACAACAAGGAACAGGTTCATCGACGACGCTAGACATTAAGGTACCTATATGCCAGTTGTCTTCAACATTTTGAAGTTTATTGGTTACATATCACTGACAAGGAATCCGTCACGATCTATAACATGATCTAGAATTTCGGGAGTTATAATAAGTGAAGACTATTTTTTGACTTTCACTAGGTGTACAAATGTACGTACATTCAATAAAATATTTTAATGAATTGAACAAATTAAGGAACTAGCTCCAAAAAATTATTATTACATAATACCATTTTAAAAATCGTACACTAACACAGTGTACCGCCTTACACGTTCACAACAAAGAAAAAGCGACAAATGTCTTTGACAATCGACATTTCTTTTTTGGGTGAGATAATGTGGGAGTGAGTCACTGCATGTTCGATTATAGTTAAGATGTGTCTAACCTCAAAATCTTACGTGGTAAAAGATACATTCTAAATTTAAAGGCGTTGAATGAATTTGTAGTTCAAAATCCTTTGAAATTGATAGTTCATAGAACAGCTTACAAGCGAATACTTAAAAAGGGTTTTATGCCTATGAACTGAAGAATCTTATTTTAAAGTACCGATTCATCCTTGGTAAAATACATAAAGAAGTTGTGACTCATCTCAGATACTTACCGCGGTTTTTTCATGAAGATTTGTTAGGTGTTAGAGTGTTAAAGTTATTTACTACCCTCAAAACATGCTCAGTTTCCTGGTTTTATTTTAATTTCTGACGATATGGCAGTATCGTTATCCAACCGCAAACTATGACGTGAATTATGTAACAATTCAAATTCTGTAAAAAAATTTATACGCTTAACTCGTTGTATCATCTAAGAGTTAAGCTTAATTCCGATTAAAAGTCCTAAAGTCCACTTCTCCAGCTATTAGGTATGGATGGGGTTACACAGAACGTCTGTAGAAACAAAAAATGTAGCCCGTAAGAAAAATTAGACTTTAGACGCAGCTGTTCGTCCACCATCGGTTATCCTATCAGATGGCCAGTGGTTACAAAACATTTTTTAAGTCATCTAACTCCCTTAAACCTAAAAGGTTGAACTAGTGATTCACACGATTTCCCGGTCTAGATGAAGACTAATTCTTTTCATTAGAGGGATTTTTGTTTTTGTAATAATTAACGTTAAGATGAATCGAAATACCTCTTTACAGAGTTGATGGCCATATTTTTCGATACATCTATTTTGATACACATGATTTACATCAGTTGCATAGAGGATATCAAATATCCTCATTTAAACGATTGGGTTAATTGTTTCTTATATGGAAATTAAAGATAATCAAAAGCTGACCAAGAGTTACATCCAGTTAATGGGATTAAGCTATCGCTGTAAAATTATATACTTCAAAGTTATTCAAAGAGTTCAATCCAGTTATTGAATTTATCGCTTCTTGCAATAATGCGAAATGTAATCAATATGAACCCAGACGTCTTAGAAACAGACGCATTCTGAACATTTTGGAACACCAAGTTTACCTTTGCTCTTCTATACATTCTTCTAGAGGTAGAATGCTTAAAAATACTATTATAGACAATGCTTTAGACATACATCGCCTAAGGACCTCTACAACTTTGGATTTCCTTCTTTTACATAAGGTGTCAAAAGACTTACTTCTTATAGTACATTTATTGATGATAAATAAATAAATATGGTCTTTCCCTAGAGAACCACAATTCATAGGAATTACTGGAGGAAGTTCTCTGAAGGCATTAAAAAAAAAAAAAAAAAAAAAGGACATTTTGTTGGAATTTTTAATAATCTATATGTTTCAAAAATTTTGTGTTATTTACAAAGTTTTGTGGCAATACTGCTTTAATAACGACTGAGATCCGTACAATCCGTACATTATAAGTCAACCTCGTAATTTCCAACAGAACAACTTGTTAACGACGTAGCATATGGTACGATTACTAATGGTTATCATTCGGCATTGAGTTTAATTTCTGCTGATGATTTTGGGTCAAATAAAAAAAAAAAAAAAAAAAAAAAAAAAAATATATATATATATATATATATATATTATATTGCGAAAATGAATAGATAAATTAACATCAAACACCACATAGTAGCACACAATATAGTATGCTAACACATTGCTCAATGGGCCTTAATAAGAGTTTATTCATTCCGTAACTTTGCTTTGCTGATCTTGTAACTTTTTTAGCTTTAGGCAGTAGACACAGCACAGAATGAAAACATTAGCATTAGTTAAAGTTAGTATTATTGTTTTTATATAATTCAAGGGAATTATTGAGTTTATACAACGCCAGCTACTACTCAGGGCGAACCAGTTTTAATTATACCATAATCAAAACTGAAGAGAAAGTATAAAAATTTGCCACAGCTTTGAAAAACAAATCGATATGTCGTTTACAAAATCTTAGACCAAGATATATAATAGACAACCTCCTGATAATGTTGAAGCGACCTCATAAGGTCGCCTGCAGGCAGACCACCGTGAGAACGTGTCTGCCGAGGAATATAATCTCTCACGAGAGAGGTCTGCGTTTCAGCGTACTCAGCACCAAGTACGCAACACTTCCTCGGCAAGCACGTAGTTTGTTGCTTGACCTCATCAGAAAAGCAGTCTGCTGGTAACAACCATTACGGACGTTACCTAAGTTTTATAACCTCTTATTGAGCGATGATGCTTCTGTCGCAATAGCTCTTTTGCTCTCTAATCATTAATCATTATAATCTATCTAAATATAAATTAAACCTATTTGTAATGTGACTGGTTTATTGATCCAGGAATTGAACGAAAAGATTGGGTTAATTAAATACTTCTGTGGTATAAAGAGGACCTATTTCCTATTATAATAGGAAACAATTTACTATCTGTTAATGTCCATAATTTAACAAAAATTTTCATCTCTAAACATCTACCTGATTGTGTTTATTATTATTGAAGAATAAAATGTATGAAATATAATTGATGATTAAACGAACTTACCTGTAAGTGAAGTTCTATCACAATTATGTGAATACATTTTATTCGAAAATAATAATATAAGGTCCCTCCCATACCCAAAACCCATGAGTATAATACGAAAATTTTGTTAAATATTCTCTAAAGAATGAAGCATGGCGCGGACGTAGGCTGGGAGAGCGTGTCCATCAGGGTGGTCAGTTTTAAAAAACAAAATAAATAAAAGTGCGAAATTGCCAGTACAATGAAAGTGTACCTGATTGTGTTTATTATTATTTTCGAATAAAATGTATTCACATAATTGTGATAGAACTTCACTTACAGGTAAGTTCGTTTAATCATCAATAATTTTACTTACTGGAGCTAAGGCCGCTTCCACGGATACGAACGGCGGGCGGAGTTCCTAGTAAACTCTTTCACGATCAAGAAGTTCTCCTAAAGTTAAGTATTATTGAAAGTGACGATGTGGTTGAATATGGAGCGCGTTTACCTAGAAGATGTCTATTCATCTCCTCGTTTTACCTTCAATGATTGTCTCATTGGTCTAGTGGTGAGCATTTTCGACTGCAGATCACGAGGTCCTGGCTTCGATTAACCCAATAAAATTTAGTATGGGTTTTTCTATTAAAAAAATCTTAGTTAATATGAATATTGGCGGTATTCCAAGCCGTGCTTCGGAGGACAACGTAAGCCCTTGCGTCGGTCATGCGCCTGATTTTTCTCCGTTACCATACCAATCGAATTATGAAAGAGAGGGAATAGAGGGTAGGGTGCAGTCGAAATTGGCACTTCATACTTCAAGCCCCTATATTGTAATGTCGATCAAAATATACAACCACCTCCCTAACTACTATATATTAGAAACGAGAATAAAGAAACAATATTTATAAAATAGTTGAAGGACTATCTGATAAAAAAGTTACTACTCGATTGACGAGTATATGACTGATAATAAAATCGGTCCCCTGACCATTCATTGAGAACAGCAACGCCCTAACAGGGTCTCATGTATAATAATATTAATTAATTAAGAACAATATATTGTACATGAAAGCTGAAAATAAATGAAATGAATAATATGTCTCGATACCTCTATGGTCTCGTGCTTCTTATCAATTTTACCACAGTAAAATACAACACATTCTATTCAAAGTAAAAGTACTCACAATCTTGGTGTTGAGGTGCATAAGCTCGCGCTCGGTGACCCGGCGCCGCGCGGTCTCCATTTGCTGTTGTCGGTATTGGTTGTACTTGTACAGCAGGTACATCCCGGGCAATGCCAACACCACGAAGGGCCGCATCAAGCTGGACGATGACGAGGCGCGCTGCGGCATCTTATTGGCATTTCTTGATTTTTTTTAAACCTCAACACAGATCCATTCCACACTGCTCGATGAGCTATTTTCATAAGTGAAAATCACGAATATCGCGTTCCGGGACATTTTGCACAGTTTATGTTTATACTTATTTATGGAAGATACTGCGTAAACTATAGTTACAAATAATCTAAGTATTAGCACATCTACAGCGTCAACTATTTTTTTTTATATTTATTTACGGGGTTTCTAGATTTAAAATTATTGCTTTAGTAATAGACCTTATTATTTTTACAGGATTTTTCCGCTACGCTACCAATCAACCTGAAACAAACGAGAAAGATCGAGTCATTAACATAATTATCACGTGTGTCTTGTTTACTCGATATTAATTACATCGAAAATTCTAAATTAACCGGCCAAGTGCGAGTCGGACACGCGCGCGATGGTTTCCGTACTTTCATAACGTAGCGAGAAGATGCCATTGCCAGAGCCAGAATTACTCTCAATTCCCTACTTAGTACTACTATTGTACAAGTAGAGTAGTATTGAGCGTTCTGGACCAACGAGAAAAAAATCTCGTTTGTTGTATGGGAGCCCCCTTTAATATTTATTTTATTTTATTTTTTAGTATTTGTTGTTATAGCAGCAACGGGCATTTCCATTGCCGCTTTAACAACATCATCATCATCAACATCATCTATGAAAATTTCAAGTGTGGTAACTATCACAATTCAAGAGATACAGCCTTTTGACAGACGGACGGATGGACAGCCAAGTCTCAGTAAGAGGGTCCCGTTATTTACCTTTTGTTTTTGTATCATATTTAAAACACAGCGATTTTAATCTTTAAGCTATTTAAAGTGAAACAAATGGATATACACAAAATGTAGACACGACCACTTTAAATTAGCATAATAACAAAGAGTTCTTTTTGAATTTCATAACTGAATTTCAGTATAAAACTTTGCCTTTACGTAAATAATGCATTTTCTAGTAGGTAAATAATCTGGCGAAGATTAAGTGCACTCCAGTATCAATTTAGCCGGCGCTAGCCGACGTCAACGAAGCAATCGGTTTAGGCGGTAAATTAGTTTTTAACAAAGTTGCCTTTGCACCAGTAATTGCTGAACCCAAAATAGAGGTAATGGGCACAGGGATGAGTTGATTGATCGTTTCCTTCAGTTCAGAGTGACGTTGAATGTGTTTGAAACGTAGAGTTATTAGTCAGTAATTGCTGAGTAGTGAATAGGTACTTTGACATATCATTCACCTGAGAAGCTTCTCAGTTAACTTACTTAAAGATTAGATATCTATCTATATACTTATAATAAAACTGTAAAGGGTCGAATTCTGTACATTGAAGATATTTTTAAAATTTTTGTTGGAGGACACTATTTAGTCGATACTGAAGCCAAAACTGTAATTTGTTTAATTTTTGTCTGTCTGTCTGTCTGTCTGTCTGTCTGTCTGTTTCACGACCGGGCATCACGGCTAATCCGCTGGATGGAATTTAAATGAAACTTGTCATGATTATAGTTCATACCTCGAGGTAGGACATAGGATACTTTTTGTCCCGAAATTCATCATGGTTTCCCTGGAAGACGGCATCAAAGTCCAAACGTTTTTTAGTTATAATTCATTAACGTGTTATCGGATTCCATTCATTCTTTTTTTGTTAGAAAGGAGGTTCTTTAAAGATTATTCCATACAAATCTTATCATCATCACTTTTGTAGTTCAGAAATTACAGACATCAGAACCTTTAAGTTCAAGTAGGTAGGTGACTTGAAACTCGGAATGCACAAAGAACCTAGGGCTAGGACGTAGGGCTCAAGTAAGACTGGAGTACCCTTACAGCCGTAAATAAATAGGCTTAGCAGGAGATTTTGTATGGTTTAAAATTTTTCACTTTTAGGGTGAACAAAAATCATGTAACTGGCGTTATCGCTACGTTATACCGTATAGCGCCATCTCTACAATTTATGTGGAACTTGAATGTAAAACTCTGAGATAGGTACTACCGAATTTTCTTAAATAAAAATTAACTGTCATGTTATTTACTGTTTCCTGACTTTATATTAAGATGGCACTGTTAAGACATGAACAGATTTAAACTTTATCATCCGCAATATGGAAAGGGTAAGATAATGGTTCACAAATATTTTTAACTCTTAGGTCTTATCGATCCTAACCGACTGACTGTCATCTAAGGTCTTTTTATACGTAAGGAAATATATAGCCATTGCCCATTCTGATGTTTTGGATTGTATTGAGATGAAGCAAAGATTTTTAAAAGACTCTTATATTATGATGGGCTTGGGAATATTGTGAGTAGAGTAATTTATCCCAGTGGTACCTACCCGGCCGAACTCTGAAAGAAGAGTTCTACCACCAGTACAACTTTTCACATGGTTTAATAATTTTTGACATATTTCGTGGTTTCAGAATAAAAATCACAATGAAAAGGACGATTTTAACTGTAGATATTTCGATACATTGGTACAAGTCGTGGTCACGTAGTGACCACGACCTGTGCCACTGGGTCGAAATATCGACAGTTAAAATCGTCCTTTTGATCTTTCTACTACGTATTATTTATTAATGAAACTTTATATTATTATTAAGAAAAAGGAGTTTTCAAAATCACCACAAGATAACCCGTGTAAAGTAAGAACAGGTTTCTGTACAACATCACACCAGAATCCCGCGAAATATCAAGGAATTCCAGTAGGAAGGTATATTATGTAAAAAAAATCGTAATTCACGCGGGCGGAGCCGCGGGCAACAGCTAGTACCTAATAAGTACAGTAAATCATATCAGTCCTACTAAAAGTATAATGCAGCACTTTATTAGAAAGTTTTCACGGAATTGTTTGCGTGAATTTCTGATTTCTGAATTTAGATAGGTACATAATATTGCTCTTGATGATGTTCAGGGACAATAGATAGGTATATACCTAATCAATACAGTAAATCATTTCAGCACTAAAAGTAAATGCAACACGTCTTTATTAGAATGTTTTCACGCAACGGTTTACGCGAATTTCTAATTTCTGAATTTAGATAGTTATAATTCTGATGTTCAGGGACAATAGAACGTTGTATCCTAGCTCCTAGTACAAGCACAGATTAACTGCCATGGTATAACTCTGTGCCAGCCAACCGAGTTACATATTGATGTGATACCGATCAAGTTGTGTCACGGCAACTTATGGAACCCTGGTACCTACTCACAATTGTATTAGAAATTGAATAACAATATCAGAACATAAACTGAATAGGATGTATTTTGTGGAAGTGAAAATAAGCGTACTTATTATGCATTACAATTCACATTTATACATAATCTCTAGTGAAATTTAAAAACTTCTGAGGATGCTCCCGACTCGGAGCGAAAGAGGGGTTTGATTGCGTAAGATTTTATCGTAGAAGTTATCGTAATCGTTAGCGAATTCTGTCCCACGATTGGCTGACGCAAATTAGGAACCCAATCTGCGGGCAGAATTAGTAAATGATCACGATAACGATGAACACGTTTTTCTTAGACAATCTAGGGGCTGGATATCAAATCTTGCAAAAGCGATGGTTCCTAAGGCAGCTATTTGAAACTACCTGAAAAGACAGTAATTTACAGCATTTCAGGTCTAAGGCAATTGAAGATCCTGCATCTAGCTTCAAATACTTAGTACCCCTTTTAAGCACAATTATTTAAAGGACTCTTTAACTGTGATAAAAGTGACGAATCACAACAACTTTAACATGTCTAACTTCAGAATATACAAAATATTTCGATTTTCCTCCTTCAAAGAATTGCTACTTATATTCCAATTGCTCATTTTATGTAAAAGCTTCGTATCTAGGGCGTTTAAATGATTGGTATTCAGTAAGTAGGTCCGCAGATATTATAAGCTTATAAAGGTTATTGACATCGTCTTGCTATTGATTACAACGTAGGTGTTTACAAAGTTTTCAAACGATTCAACTTGAACATTCCTGATCGCTACAGGGCGCTGAAAGTGAACTTTAAAATGTATGTATTCCACCACGAGTATGGTTCTCTGACCTTTGTGATTTGTTTTAAAGGTTAATCTGTACTTATATTCCTGTTTATTATGGGCCACTCCACAATTTGGTATTGGAGACTGGAGTTATCTTTTGTCGTTGTTAGGCTGGATTGATTTGGTTTGATTTGAATATCAAAAGTGAATATAACAGAATGTTGATTGAAAGTTTGAATTTCATTTGCGAAAGTGATGAATGATCCAAATATGAAAGGAAATACTAGGAGAGGATGGACCTATAAGTTCCAAAAAATGAGGAACCTAAGAGGTATATCGGATAATCGGACCGTTCAAAGTGGCGGTCCGTCGTCTCTGTTTACCCCTGTTGGGACTACGTGTTTTTTCTTCATGTAGATAAATTGCATTAGGTTTTTCATAACTTGAAATGTCAGATGTCTTGTGTAGGTAATGATCTATTCAGAATTCAGTAGCTTCAACCTACAACCGAGTAAAATTTTCCATTTCGTTATCATCTCTCATCATGCTTTTGATGTAAGGAACGGTGCCCTAAATTATTACGGTAGGAATTTCTGTATTACAGAAGTTAATAACGAGTTGCTTGTTTGCTTTATAATCGTTTTATTTATGTTAGTTCATAAAGGTAGACATACTTATAAGACAAATAACTTCTACTGATGAAATTAAAGACTTTGTAGATCAATAAACTGTAGTATGTTTGAAATTAAGCACGTTTTTGCCTGTACCTATATATTCCCAGAGGACACGTTTTCATTACTTTCCATTGTTTATTTTTAAAACGTGAAAGAAACTCATTATTACTCTTTTGTTTTCCTACAGTACACGCATTCCAAGAAACAATTCCAGTCTGTGCTAGGTAGGAATGGTTTTATTTAGCTCCTAGGAAAACAAGGAATGAGTCGTTGTGTGGAATGTATAGAATCATGTTCACTGTCAGCTGTGGTTGTAGTTTCCTTTGTTTGGAGTCTCCAGAATGATGTGGCTTGTCTCTATTTGTCTTTGAGTGTGCCCGCGAATAATACGAAGACGGCGTTGCTATTTTTAGATGGCATTTTCATATTTTACTGTGGTCCGATAGCTTCAGGAGTTTAAAAACATGACGTTTGTGAACTTTTCTTTGCCAAAGTGTTAGCTCGTCAATGCTCGGCTCAATGCTTAAACCTACTCTTATTACTCTTTAGCTTTTATGTTATCTTCGTACCAGCAGGGCGATCGGCTAAAAAATTATCATTCACTAGCGGACCTGACAGACTTCGTCCTGTCAAAAAGATTTTTATTGTGGCAGAGTGCAAATTGACTCTTTGACGTAGGAACATTAACAATACAACAAATAGCAATAAAGCTCAAATGGACTCTGCGTTTTAGTTAGAAAACGTTTGTATTGGAAAAAAAGGGCTGTTTTTAGGGCTTTTCAGGCAATTATTTGTATTTTTCTCGCCGTAGAAACCATCCTTGAACTTCAACGAACAATTAAAAAAAAGAATTGGCCAAATCGGTCCCGGCATTGTTGAGTTATGCGCTTACCAACACATTTTGGGATTCATTTTAATATTATGGATTAAAGAACTGCATTAATGTCAAAATTTGATTTTCAAGCGTTGTGATTGGACCCATGTTTCGACATTGATAGAGTTCTTTGATGATTGCATCATTGACATTTTTAGTACATTGATGTGCTGAATTCTCGTAAAATTAGCTTACACTATCGGTAATAATAACCGGGTATTTATTCTTACTCTGTCTCTCAAACCTATTTTACTGACTGTCAAAAGAACCACTTTGCATGATTTAAGCTTTGTTTTTGGAGTTGGCGATGATAAATCAGTAAGTCGGAACTATTATTTTCAACAGATACAAGAGATATATTTATTGAAACGTCATTTTGCAAAACTAATAAGACAAAAGTACAGCCTTTTCAATTTTTATGAGTCTTGTAAGTTCGTAGTTGCCCAAAGTATTTAAAGGCTGATTCATTTTTAACCTTTAATTTTAAATTTTCATTGAAAGAAATAATATTCACAAAATAATTCCGATCTTCAAGTATTTTTGTAGCTTACAACTACTAGTAAATAGGTCGGACGGAACACTATGTGTGAAGACTTTCATCTCAGTATTTCTTCTGTAAACATCCCCGGGGGGAATCCTAAAATATTGGATAGCTTTCGAATTTATACGTGACTGGATTCAAGCGAAATATTCCATCTTTTTTTTAGCATTTCGGCAATATTTTTCATCAGCCAGTCAATACTATAATCCGCCTTATCTAAAGTATTTAATCTGTAGGCCTGTACCTACTCGTATAGCAATTTCGATTTGCAACGTGATTTAGTTTTTTTTTTTCAGATTTTAATATAACCTTATGTACCTATGTAAGAACTTATTTTTAATATTTTAATTTATACATTCTCGTAACCAAACTCCACCGACTTGACCGATTTCTCTGATTTTTTTTTGTACATGCGGTAAGTCTGAAAAGAGGTCGTGATCTGCTGTTTTTTAAATCCCTAATGGCAAAACAATGTTTAGCCGGTCGGCTAGTCTAATACATGAAATCCTCGTGCCAACTTTTGATAGGTACCAAATTCCTCCGAAACGGTTTGACCGATTATTATGAAATTTTCTGTGTTTGTTTGGCATGTCGTAGGTTCAGTACGAGTATAAGGTCGTAAGCTATTTTACATACCCTTAAATGGTAAAACAACGTTTGTCGGGTCAGCTAGTGGAATTATAATTTCAAAATGATAACTAGACATATTTATAGAACAACCCGAAATTTTTAAGTCTAGTTCCAGTAAGGGAATAAATTTCTCAAGTCCCAAGATTCAACTCGATGCGTATAATAATGTGAAATGCGAAAATCACGAACCTAATCCTGACGAAGTATGTGCGTGTCTCTTGGGTCCCTAGGGTCAATTAGGAAACGTTTTGGTAGTTTAGTATTACATGTGAATAGTTTAGGATTTCAGGGTCAAGGGACCATTTCGTTAGCAAACAAGAACATACGTAGGTACATCGAGAGTTTGTAATGTAGGTACCCTAGATATTGTAGTTGGAACTAAATTACAACTAGAGATGGGCTGACCACTCGTTTGATACTCGGTAGTCGGTATTCGACATATGCGATCTTTATAACACTACCTAATAGTACCTGACGGTACAGAAGGCTCAATCTGCAAGAGGATTTAAAAAAAAAACCGGCCAAGTGCGAGTCGGACTCGCGCACCGAGGGTTCCATACCATAAGAGAAGAAAAACATTAAAAGAACCACTTTTGTTCATGAATTTACGAGTATAATTTACATGTAGTACTTAGTACTTTTGTTGGCAAACCGCAAACCTAACTTTGTTTTCGGCGGATTATTGTTATTAGCAAAAAAAGTATAATAGTTAGAGGGTTGATTTTATTTTTCCTGTAAAATATACGTTAACTTCTATTGATCATATTTATTTCAGATTTTTCGAATGGTAAACTTCGGAGATAAGGGGGGGGAACGGTATTTTTTTCGACAGTTTGCCCAATAAATCAAAAACTATCAGGCATAAAAATAAATAAAAATTGGTTTTAGAATATACAAGTAACGCCCTTTCATATGATACCCCACTCAATATCGTTATCTCATTTTGAAATTTCGGCGACCCGGTTTTCCCCCCTTTTTAAATAAAATTAAAAACAATTTTCAAATTTTTACGATTGCTATGACGTTGCGTCACTATTATCTATAACTATTCTAAATTTCAGGTCGATAGCTTTAATAGTGACTGAAATAATCGAGTGTGACAGACGGACGGAGGGACGGACGGACGGACGGAGAAAGTCTCACCATAAGGGTTCCATTTTTACCAAATTGGTATGGAACCCTAAAAATAGTGACTCTAGTATAAAAAGTGCAATTCAGTTCGCAATAGACCTTTGCAACGTCTCCGAAAAGAACTTCTCTATCTATCGCGTACTTTATCGCATTCGATGTACTAGGGCTACCTCGTCATCGGGCGCACGCAGCGCGTGAAATAGACTGTGCCCTAACTAACGCGAGCAAAGTACCGGCGCGTGGCTGCCGTCTGAAATTAGTACGTCGAGACGCCTACCTGTAATTTCTCGATCACGTGATAAGTGGGCCTGTTCTGACACTACTCGGTATCATCTGTCGACGATTTGACTTAGCAATGTTAGATAAGTTCTAACATTTATTTTAGCACAAATTAAACAATATTAACATGGTTAGAGTTAGTTTAAGGCGACATGAAAAGAACGTCCCACTAAAAAAACTTGCGACAACCAATTTTTTTTTGCGATCAAACTAGACTTTAGTTCAAGGGGCGTTTTGGGATTTTCACCAAAAATTGAACCTAGCTATTCGACCGAAGCTTGCTTGACAAAAGTTTTACTTACCGAATAACTTCTAGATTACTTCTAGAAATCTAGTACACAGTTAATCCAATTACCTATACTACGTAAGTACACCTACATTGACTTTAATTTAATTAAAAAATAACGTAAGTACGCCGTCCTCAACTTTGTATAAGAAATAATTTAAAACCTGTATATTTAAAAAAATGTAAACAATTATCTTTGAAAAAGGACACGTGCTGAATTTCTTGACTGTTCTTCTCGGTGCAATACCATTTTCCGAAAGTGGTGTTATAGGTTATATTGTCCAGAAATAGACTCGTGGGTCGTGAATGTGAATCTTAGTCAGCAACCCGAACCCAAAAGTTTATTCAGTAAGTCGGACACTGGTCTCTCTGGTGACGTCACAACCGCATCCGGGCGCACCGCAACGCGTCAAATAGCCACTCCGTTACCAGCTGTCCAATATAAGGTAAGAAGTTTTATGTAATGTTGCGTAGGTAATATCAGGTAGGTACCTTTTAAGTATTGATACCGTTTTGTAACTGAAATAAGGAAATCTTTCTTGGCTCAATTCCTGCCTCTAGTGTCCAAACTTTGCGACAAGTCGAGAAAAAGAAAATTGACGCTCTGGAGATGTGGTGGACGCACCAATATTTCTATACTCCAAGAACTCGGCATTAAAAATCGTTTATCGACGTTGGTACAAAGTCGCATCCTTAAGTTCTTCGGACACGTGTCCCGGCGAGGGAACGATTCCATCAAGCGACTCGTCATGCTGGGCAAAGTGGAAGGCACAAGACCACGTGGAAGGTCGCCCATGCGATGGACTGACCAAATAAATACTGCTGTTGGTGGTCCCTTGCATGAGTGTACCAGAATGACAGCAAGCAGGGAGAAGTGGCGTATGCTCCTGAGGACAATAACATCGACCTCAAACAGTGTCAGCTTTGTCAAGAGCCACGACCGCTTTGTCAAGAGCGCCACGACAAAGAAGAAGAAGTGTCCAAACTCCAAACTTTCATAGATTGAAAAGGAATGATAATTAACCAATAACAAATGATCCTAATTCAGTTTTTGCTGGTATTAGGACGCTTAAAAAATCAACTAACAAAATACAATACGAAATTTACATCAGAAGTTGACTAATTGAATGTTGTTTAAACTGTTCACGTGTGTAAATCAGTTCGCAAACATTATACTCGTATGTGTGAACTAAATATATAAAGGTTGGCGATTAACGAACATGTTGACAAGCACATGTTTGAACTTAACCTTATAATAACCAAATAAGATTTGTATAAGGCTCGATATGTATATGTCACAGCCAAAGCGATTAATCCGGATATTATACATATCATCTGGCCATTATTAATAATGTCAACTCAATTTGGATAAAGTGATAATTGACATAGAATTAATCACATTAACCAGCTATTTTTTATACCATCTTCGAAGACTTGGATAATGTAATAAAACAAGTATGGATAAAGATTATTTACCTGTTTACTAACCTATTTATGAATGTTTTTATGTGATTCCCTTCACAATGTCACTAGCTTTCGTAAATAACTCAAATTAACGAGAAGTAATAAGAAAAATTATTATTAAAAATCATAATTTGTTAGGTTATTTCAGACGACATTTAACGTATTTCCTTGCCAGTTTGCTACAGGGTCCAGGAGCGAGCGAATCGAGCTCGGGACTTGAGGGCACCCCGACTCGGTTGGGTTAGGTGACGACTCAGAAGGATGGCGGGGCCTTGCAGGCCCCGCCATCCTTCTGAGTGGTTATTTTCTTTTATGACCACCCAGAAATAGGAGCCCCGTCGAACGAGCCTTGAAAAGTGTAAGGGAAAACTAAATTATTAACCTTAAAATTTTAAAACTTAAAAAAATTATTTCACGATAACTATTACTTTAATTAGTATTTTAAGAATTTTAATTATTTAAGAATCAATGTAACAACAATTTAGTCAGCCACGGATCACGCCACGCGGCAGCGGGATGAAGAACGGGGGGGGTTTTACAAGCCAAATAGACAGTATTATCACTTTCGCTAACTGTGACCAGCGCCTATGAATAATATCCAGATAAAGTGATTAATTTATCAAATTGTCTAGTCAATTTGGCTATTATCCATAGTAACCAGTCATTATTAATAATAACTGTTTAATCACTATGACTGTAACATATACAAACGGCCAAGCTAATTCCCCTTTACGTAATTCCTTATGCCAGGTAGTCGTCAGCCGGCGGTTAGATGAAATCCAATCAATACTGTAATTTGTGCCAATCAAGTACATGTTTTTCATTCTTCAGTTGAAATCGAGCCTATTGTGAATGGTCGTCTTTTTTAATTAAATTAAATGATCGAGCATAATCAGGCCACTGAATAAGGTAAACAAACAATAATTAAAACCAGGCACGACTTATCTGCTTAAAAAATGTTTGGGCAAGATATTATATGACCAATTGACAAATTGATTGCGTGACTTGTCGAAGATAACTGTCATTCTGATATAAGTAATATGCCTAATAGCACAGGGATACGTCTTATGATTGAAATCAAAATAGATGTAAGTGGTTTTATTGCAGTATTATGAAAACGGATGTTGTTTCTATAACAATAGACAGATGATAATAAGGGTTCCATTTTTACCAAATTGGTATGGAACCCTAAAAACGATTAAAAAAATAATAATTGCCCGAGTGTACGTTGGCAACTGTTCATAAAGTTGTACAACGAATGCAGCGGGTATTTGTGCTGACTCAGATATTTAACTTTTTGGAAAAGAGTCCAAGAGTAAATTTAAAGTTAATAAGTATTGTGAATCTTTGTAAAATAGATTAATATAATATAGATAAAACTCTTTATTGCAAACCACAGAGTAAAAATATAAAAAGAAATAAAACACTAACCACAAATGAACTTAGGAGTAAAATATTACTTAGAAGTCACAGGTCGTCACGAAATTAGTTTTAAAGTTTGGTGACTATAAATAATATGATTTACAAAAAGTTATGGACCTTTCTTGAAGACTTCTTAGATGAACATCTGTGAATTTTAAGTAGCAAAAAATTATAATTGCTTATTAAATTAGTACGCGATTGAATGAATCGCAAATTCAAAGAGATGGCACGATTTTTAAGTTACACTTGAAAATATTTTTGAAATGATATTTTGCTGCAAGGTGAAATATGGTAAAGAGATAAAGAGATATTCGTTAAGCCCATTAATAAAGATTGACGAAGGAACAAAGCAGCGACCCTAATTGAATGCTACCGCGAATTCCGTCATGCGCCCTTTGGAAAGGGCAATTGTATTGCCTTGACAGTTTGCCAAAGACCTTATGATAAAGGGTTATTTAAATATAGCTCTGAAGACATTATTAAAATCATTAGGTAAGTATGATTAAAAACTTTGTTACATCTTAAACATATTTTTTTCTTCTTCTTCTAATGTTTTGGTTAACCGCTTGTAATGAGGAAGTAGAGTATTGTTAGGTTTTATTAGATATTACCGTTGGATTATCGTCGTTCTTATTTGCAAATATATAAATTAGTAGTCATTCATATTTTTAATAATTGTCAATATTATAAGTTGTGAATTTGACTTAGTTTTCAACCATTGTATAAACGACCAATCACAGCCCATGTGGCGGGGCTGTGCTCACGGAGGGGTGACGACACAAAACGAGCGAACGAAGGTATTTAAGAGGCACATCGCGCTGGGTAGTGGACGGTGGAGGTTGTATTGTATTGAGTAAAAGGGTATAAAAATTGTATAAAACGGTGTAACAGTAACATGTGGAAAATAATTATAAGGAAGGAATGTGAATAAATATTACGAATAATTCAAGAAGCAAGCTGTGTTTAATTCCCAATGGCCTGGACCCTACAGGTCAGAAGTGGGATAAACAAGAAAATCTATTATTTTCTTGTCACGCCCACTGGATGAACGAAAACGTAAGTAGCGTTGAAAATTTAAGCATGGCCTATTTTTCTTATGTTGACAACTTTTTCACTTTGATTTAATACATCTTACTGTTTTTCACCTTTAAAATTAACATAAAATGGTTCGTTTCCTTGTCGTCTGGGAATATTTTTTTTTTCTTTCTCCTGTGTCCCGTCTTTAATTACGGTAGTATTATTAAAATTACAAATAAAAACCCTAAGTATGGTAGTGCATTGCTGTAATTATCATGTGGTTGTATTAAAGTAGGGTAAGGTCACAAGAATAATAAGTTGAATTTTATTACATTGATAAAATCAAATCTTCTAGCGATTTTTCCTAAATACCTGTTAGTTAGGCTTATTTGACGTAATAAAGAAAATAAAGCGATGTTGATGATACTCTCGTTTTGGAAAACGGGTCAATCTTCCCTGATTTTATTTAAATAAGATGCAAGTATATTAGTCGTTGGCATATGAATCTATGGACCCCGGGTGTAATACAAAAAAATGTACCGAGAAATGAGGGTACATGTATATTAAAAAAAAAACAAACTAAAACATTGTAATTTGTGACTACACATACTTATACAGTCAAATTTTTCTTAAATGAGATTGGAAATCTTTTCGCGTTTTGGATTTCTTTACGTTCGGACACTTTGTAGCACTGAACCGAAATACTTAGTATTATATATCAGTGATTGTAGTATACTTGTGCAAAGTTCATTAATTTTCTTCTGGAATAGATACTTAATTTTTTTGGCATTAGCAGGGCAAAAGTGAATAACATTTTCGTAATTCCATTTTGAACGGTCTGAAGGCTTTTACTTTAGGGATTGGTTTTAGCAGCACTGCTCCATGCTTCCATGAGGTAGAACGAGCGAGTAATAAATGTATAATCGGACTTTTTGAGGTTAACATAGAACAATACCATACAACGATCCTAAAAGAGAAGACAAGGTTGATTTTTATTTGCAATAGATTTTTTTTTATTTGAATAGTGGATTCATTTATCTAAGCATCGTTTGTAGTGAGTGGAACAGGTGATGAGATATTTTTGTCCTTTGCTGTAAAAATAATGTAGCTAGATCTACCGTACTGACAGTCAGTAAATAAATCGTATTAAAAAAAAAACTAGGAAATTGGAACTCAGTAAACAAACGACATAAGCTCATAGAATTTCGGCTAGACTGATTAGTACTTTGGCATTAAATGGTAACAAGGGTGTAGTGTTGGGAAGGAAACAATGAAACATACAACAGCTTATCGTTGAAAAAAATATTAAATCATTAGGTACTTGTTTAGCCTCTTAAAATTTACTAGTTGTGAAACTCATTAAGATCACAAATAATAAATGGATAAAGTATTATTATTATTAAAACTCTTTATTTGCACCACACAAGAAACATAACAAAGGACAAAAACACATATTATAGTAGGTATTGGTCCAAAGGGCGGCCTTATCGTTAAGCAGCGATCTCTACCAGACAACCTTGAGTAAAGTAAAGTATGATTGATATGATATTATCACTTTAATGATAATATCATATCAATCATATAAATCAGGATAAATAAAAATTCCTAAATGTTCGAGCAACTTTCTATTCGATTAAAGTGGAAACAACACGGTGCCCGCCTATTGAAGCGCAAACTCGGGTATTTCGCAAAAATATGATATGCTAGGTGTCACTCGACGGGTGCACACACACATTACACATTATCTGCGCTGTAGGGCCGCGAGAACAATAGGTAGTGATGGGACAGTCTATACGTTCCTTATCGGTAGTACTAGTGATTTTAGTAGTTCAAATGTTAGATTTGGATTGGATTTAGATGCAGTTTATAATTAATGTAAAATTTTCGTGTGAGTTTGAGAATAAATTCCAGAAGCTCCGGAAATTTTGTTCATCTAACTATGGAATTTTCACACCAGAATATCATAAACCTAGGTCAATTAATTATTCAAGCGTATGTGACAGAAACGATGCAAAAAGGGGTGAAATCAAACTCTTCTATGAAGAGCCTTAGCAAACCATAACGCAATATTCACACAATCACAAAATTTCATGGGTGGCCTTGAGGCCAAGGTAAAGTAAAATGAGGAAGAATCAGAGAATTTGGAGAAGGAAAAGGGAATCCCTAATAGCGGACTACTTGATGAATTATTAAGGGAATATAACTAAATACTCCTCAACAGTACGTTTGAAAGGAACAAAACATACAAGTGGTCGTGGATTCCCACTGATGGCAGACAAGGAGACCTCTTGTCACCGTAACTGTTCTGAGCGGTGCTGGAAAGTCTTTCACAATCAAATCTAGGATAGCCTCGGATCGAAAATACACGTCTAGGAACTTAATCACCTAGGGTTCGCGAATGATATAATTATGTTTGAAGAGAACCCTAAACAACCTAAAGAAATTATAGAATCACTTAGTGAGGAAAACTATGGAAGTAAATGAATTCTCACCATTAACATGGATCAAACAAAACTGCTCACAAACTTTGAACCGGTATCCTTAGAAATTGACGACTACCTACTGAAATGGAATTCTGGAGTATTTAACATATCTAGGACAGGTAGTCTCTCATGAGGAACAAAGCAATCAAAGGAATGAACACACAAGAACAGTTAAAAAAAAAAAAAACTGGTCAACGACAGAAACTATGAAATCTAACAACAAGCTAAAATTCAGGAGAGAGGCCATCAACACTGGTATTTTTCCAATCATTACTTATGGATGGGAAACACTGGCACTTGCTTAACTTCACAGAGATAAACTCGAACGCTGCCAAAGAGCCATGGGAAGAAGCACGTCTGCTATAAATAATTAAAAGAAGCAAAACATACGGAGTATAACCATGTTCGAAGGGTTGCGAGAAACAGATCTCAATGGGAAATGATAGAGGAAGCCGATTTCAGGAAATACATGAATTGCGAGATATTCTCCAGCAAATCTCGTCTTTATATTATTAGGGCTTTATTATTATTTACATTAAGTTGATCTTAAAAGGAGTAAGGAATTTCTAATGCTTTTCTTTATTATTTCTTTATTATTTGGAGAAGTTTATCTTGTCTTATCTTTAAACAAGTAATTCTTGTATATATAATCTGAATCTCGGAAACGGCTCCAACTATCTTCATGCAGTTTACTATGCAGGAGGGTCAGGGGCGACAGACCGATCTAGATAGGATCTTTTTCAGAAGATATCGTATTTACCCAAAAAAAAAAAAAAAACAGAAAGCAAAGCTATTGTTTAGTAATGAAAGTATTACGCTAAACATTCTATTTAATATGGGATGTTAGTCTGCTCTTACGTTCTAGGATGAGGCTAGGAGCGTCAAGTACATTGTCAGTAATTGTGTTGACTAGTATTTTTAACTTCTGGATGGTCATTGGTCATTTAAACGAAAGCTGATAGAACTTTGTAATCAAATTAAAGGTAAAGGTTTAAAAAGGTAACCGGTAAAAAGTAACATTGGTAATGTGGCATTCTAAATATTATATTATGTAACGGTAACGGTGAGGTTTACTTTATTAAAGGTAAATTCGAGGAGAGCTGTCAACATCTCTTAATAATGACACAGTTCATACCTAAATATCAATAATCTTATTTATCCATTTCATTTTCATATTTAATCTACATTTTACCATTGAATGGTCAAAATATAGTGTGGCCAATGTGGAAAATAATTAATTTGAAATGCGTGTAATGTAAGGTTGTCAAACTTTTGGCGCGTTCTATGGGCCGACATACACGTGCGCCCAGGCTTGGTGGGGGTGGGTCGGAAGTGTGTTAATGCCAGTTTAATTTGGTGTTAAGGTGATGTTAAGGCGTTGGTGTAAAGGACAGAACAATTTCTTATTTTAGTGTTAGGTACAGCAATTTTGAAGGTTCTTAATGGGGAATTGCTGTGCGTTGTAAAGAGAATGGCTTCTGTTTTGGAATCGTTGGGTTTTCATTTCCACTTAATAAATTAATACTTGGTAATTGGGATTTGGCCCCACATAGGAAGTAAATGGTAATAATATAAGATGGAATAGGAATAGGGTATAGTAACTAATCTCAAAATTTAAACCAAATGTAGTGATGTCTAAATGTCATGATATTAAGCTGGTATCTGTCAGTTTCAGGAAAGCAAGCAATGGAAACAAGGAAGGAAACCCGAGGTGGTGGGTCTTATCAAATAGAGGAAACCCTAGGAGGGGGGTGGACTCTAAGGGAGGAAACCTCAGGAGGGAGGTGTACTCTAAGGAAGGAAACCCGAGGTGGAGGGTCTTATCAAATGGAGGAAACCCTAGGAGGGGGTGGACTCTAAGGAAGGAAACCTCAGGAGGGAGGTGTACACTAAGGAAGGAAACCCGAGGTGGAGGGTCTTATCAAATAGAGGAAACCCTAGGAGGGGGTGGACTCTAAGGGAGGAAACCTTAGGAGGGAGGTGTACTCTAAGTAAGGAAACCCAAGGTGGAGGGTCCTATCAAATGGAGGAAACCCTAGGAGGGGGTGGACTCCAAGGGAGGAAACCTCAGGAGGGAGGTGTACTCTAAGGGAGGACACCCTAGGAGGGGGGTGTACTCTAAGGGAGGACACCCTAGGAGGGGGGTGTACTCTAAGGGAGGACACCCTAGGAGGGGGGTGTACTCTAAGGGAGGACACCCTAGGAGGGGGGTGTACTCTAAGGGAGGACACCCTAGGAGGGGGGTGTACTCTAAGGGAGGGCACCCTAGGAGGGGGGTGTACTCAAAGGAAAAAGGAAAGGATATTTTTTTGTTTTAGGTATAACCTGGATCAATGAGCTTAGGGTTAGGATTGAGGTTCCTAACCCTTAGACTCAGTACTCGTGACGTGCATTTTTGAGGTACTATTGAGGGATGCACTGTGAGGCACGGTCGTGTTGAATCGGGTCAGATTCCTGGTCCTGGACGGGTGCGTGTGCCGGTGGGGCGCGCTGGGACGGGTGCGTGTGCCGGTGGGGCGCGCTGGAGTCCTCGGGCGCTTCGCGTCCTGGGCTTAAGGGTTACTACTAACGAATTGGAATGGTTTCCTGTGATGCTAGGTGTAGATGAATAAATGATGGATAAAAAATAAATCTGATCGGTTCGAGTGTATAACATGTTCGAGGCAAAGTTATGTATAAGGTGGTGTGAACATTACACTCAATTTTGTAGCTAAATGTAAAAGTGTGATTTTTAAGGTAGCTCCTAACAGAATGTGCTGTAATATTGTTTTTGGATTTAATTCATAAAATGTATTTATTATTACCATTGCTAACAATTTCAAAACGATTATGAATTGTTTGGTTATAAGTTACATTTAATTACTTTGACAATAACTTATTTTTAAAATGTATTTAGTTGGATAATGAGCAATTACGTAGAAAGTAATCAAAAAGGTTCAAATTAATGATAATATAATGAATATTAAAAATATTTTTCATATGTTAAGGTAAAAGCGATGGGACTCGCTTAAGGTAGGATGGCCGAGCTGTTAGGTTTTATTAGATACTAGCTGTTGCCCGCGGCTCCGCCCGCGTGAATTACAATTTTTTTTACATATACCGTGGAATTCCTTGATTTTTCGCGGGATTCTGGTGTGATGTTATGTAACAGTTTCATTAATACGTAGTTGAAAGATCAAGACGACGATTTTAACTGTCGATATTTCGACCCAGTGGCACAGGTCGTGGTCACTACGTGACCACGATTTGTACCAATGTATCGAAATATCGACAGTTAAAATCGTCCTTTTCAATGTGATTTTTATTCTGAAACCACGAAATATGTCAAAAATCATTAAATAATGTGAAAATTTGTACTGGTGGTAGAGCTCTTCTTTCTGGGTTCGGCCGGGAATGTACCACTGGGATAAAATACTCTACTAACAATATTCCCCGGCCCAACATAAGAGTCATTTAAAAATCTTTGCTACATCTCAATACAATCCAAAATATCCGAATGGGCAATAGCTATATATTTGTTTACGTATAAAAAGACCTATGACATTCAGTCAGTTAGGATTTGTGAACCATTATTTTACCCTTTCCATATTGCGGATGATAAAAAAAGACGCGGCACTCCAGGAATGTCGACAGAAGTGAAAACTAATGGTTCATGTCTTAACAGTGCCATCTTAATATAAAGTCATGAAACAGTAAATAACATGACAGTTAATTATTATTAAAAAAAATTCGGAAGTACGTACCTATCTCAGAGTTTTACATTCAAGTTCCACATAAATTGTAGAGATGGCGCTATACGGTATAACGTAGTGAGTTTCATGATTTTTGTTCACTCTAAAAGTGAAAATCTTAAACCATACAAAATCTTCTGGTAAGACTATTTATTTACGGCTGTAAGGATAGTCCAGTCTAACTTTAGCCCTAGGTTCTTTATCCATTCCGAGTTTCAAGTCACCTACTTACTTGAACTTATCGCTAAAGGTTCTGATGCCTGTAATTTCTGAACTACAAAAGTGATGATGATAAAATTTGTATGAAATAATCTTTAAAGAACCTCCTTTCTAACAAAGAAATAATGAATCAAATCGGACAACGCGTTAATGAATTATAAGTAAATACACATTTTGACTTTGATGCCGTCTTCCAGGGAAACCATGATGAATTTCGGGACAAAAAGTATCCTATGTCCTACCTCGGGGTATGAGCTATAATCATGTCAAGTTTCATTTAAATCCATCCAGCGGATTAGCCGTGATGCGCGGTCGTGAAACAGACAGACAGACAGACAGACAGACAGACAGACAGACAGACAGACAAAAATTAAAAAAATTACAGTTTTGGCTTCAGTATCGACTAAATAGTGTCCTCCAACAAAAATTTTCAAAATATCTTCAATGTACAGAATTCGACCCTTTACAGTTTTATTATAAGTATAGATTACCGTTGGATTATCGTCGTTCTTATTTGCAAATATATAAATTAGTAGTCATTCATATTTTTAATAATTGTCAATATTATAAGTTGTGAATTTGACTTAGTTTTCAACCATTGTATAAACGACCAATCACAGCCCATGTGGCGGGGCTGTGCTCACGGAGGGGTGACGACACAAAACGAGCGAACGAAGGTATTTAAGAGGCACATCGCGCTGGGTAGTGGACGGTGGAGGTTGTATTGTATTGAGTAAAAGGGTATAAAAATTGTATAAAACGGTGTAACAGTAACATGTGGAAAATAATTATAAGGAAGGAATGTGAATAAATATTACGAATAATTCAAGAAGCAAGCTGTGTTTAATTCCCAATGGCCTGGACCCTACAGTATAGTCTACCTATAGTAGTATCGGTAGTAGAGTAGGAGGACTAAGTATTGTATTAAAGTGACCAAAAGACATTCGAATTTTAAATGGAATTATTGAAAAGAACATATTATTATCTTTTAATACTCCTGTACCTTACTGAAAATGCAGTTCTTGGTATTAAAATGATGTTATACGAAAGCTATACCTAATGGTGAAGTAAATTACCTGTTTTCTGTAATCTAAATCAAAGGAAAGACTGATATTTCTTTCTTAGATTTAGATACCTAATACTACAATATGGCGAAAGAATGCAAGTATCATAATTATTATTTTAATATCATTGCCTTCGTCGAGAATTTTTGTTTAGAATATGCAACTGTTTCAATAGCCGTATTACCTAATTATTGAGGTTTTTCAAGAAACCAAAAATATCATAATATAAGATTATTATTTTTTATATAGTACTAGCAAACCCGGCGAACTCCGTTTCGCCACCAGACGGCTTTCCCGTTAAAAAGATTTTCCCGCTTTTCTGTTGAAATTTTTCCTGAATTTTCTTTGCTATAAACCTCACGGAGCCCAAGACCTTTCCAACGAATGCAAAACCGTGGAAATCTGTTCGTGCGTTCTGGAGTTATAGCGTCAGGAAGGAAAACCAGACTTATTTTTATATAGTAGATTAGGTGCTTAATAAATTTTAAGAAATTTGATAAAATTAAGTGTTTCCCGAAACGAGCGAAAAAATATTTTTGAACTTGGTGTCTCCCAGTCAAATTTAACGAAAGCCATTACGTGTCAAACGCTGCACATGCAAGCACAACGTTACCCTGAAAAACACATAATGAAGCAGCATTTTTCTGAATGGTCCTTTGTAGCCGGCACGCGAAGAGCAATTTGCCACATGAAGGCCTGCATGCAGTTGACATTTCGCAAGGGTAGCCTGCGACCTCTGCCACTAAACTCACCTCACAAAAACAACCAGCACTGGAGTCAGACACATACAAAGGAAGACACTACAGGCAGCGCGATCACGTGTTCATTTACATGCGTTATGCGGCTAAATTGACATATTGCAGTAGCACACACGTTCGGTAAACACGTTCGGGGGCATCTTTTTATTGATGAAAGTGCTCCCGGCTTGTGAGGGGACGCTGTGGAGCCCGGGCCGGTCCGCCTGGCGAGCGCGCTTGCCGGCGCGCCGCCTCACTTTGACTGATATACGCGCCCGAACGTTTTTTGCGCAGGCGCTCTGTGAAGCAAGGATCGGCCGAAATTCACCAGACTTCTCCCCCGGAAGAACATCCTAACTGCCATACTCACCTCTCCCGAAAACGTTTTCAATCTGATAACGTACAGAGACGCTTTTGGACTAAATTCGGCACGGAGTTTGGGACTCGCTCGAGCTAGGTTTGCGCGTGCCGCACTGCACACGTTGGTAATTAAATATGTGTTTGACAATACAGCGGAGGCTGTGCCGTGAAACTGATGACGTCAATGTGCCCAAGAGCGGGATGAACGCGCTATTAGACAAATTTTTGAAGCAGAAACCGGCGCAGCCTTGCACGGTGCATCCAGTTGCGCGAAATGGGGTTAGGGGAAGCCTTGACTCTCTTTAGAAAATTTGCATTTGCTCGAAGACTTTGCAAGTTGAATGGGTGTTCCTGATATTCTTTTGAATAACAAGTACTTATAGCCGGTGTAATGGCCCATTCACATTCAAGACTACCCCAATTATTTCCCCTGAAAATATCAGACTGGGCTATTTAATTGGTTAAATTTATTTGGTTGATCATAAGAACCGGAACTGATGTTTAGATTATTGCTACCAGTACCTTAATATTGTTTTGCCCATTTGCACTAATCCATATCATCTACTGTTACTTATTCTTGAAGACTCGTAAAATTTTTTTCCTAATTCTAATGTAGATTTGAATATTGCGGATGAGGGTATTTTTCTTTTAATGCTCATCAACAATTCGTGTATAGGAAACTGGAACACACAAAGGCCTGTCTGGACTTTAGATGCCCTTTCGTTTCAGAATGAGCAATAATAATAATAATAAGCGTTCTGCTAAGATGTTTTAGTAATTTAGTATCGACAGCTCGAGCTTCTAGTTTGTGTTTATCCCTCTATTAGCAGGTTTTAGGTCAAATCTGTGAATGTCTAACCTGAATGAAGCTTAATGAGGAGACGAGCATTCTGCAACTAAACTTGCCCAGATAATAATGGTGTATTCCAGGAATTTGCATTGCAAGGCGTTTTTTGTTATTATTGATATAGTTTTACGCTTGACTACAATCATGCCTGATGGAAAGCGATAATGAGGTCTAAGGTAGAGCGCGCAAAAGAAGCCTATTCACTCTTCTCTTGTAGGCATCCAGATCATACTTGGCTGAGAGCACGGAAGCTTCGCGTCTTCCTATGCTTAATTGTCATAGAGAATAACAGAAGGTGCGGTGGTAGTTCGTATTAGAAGAAATACAAAAGGAATGATCTTTTATCTTCTTCCTTAATAATGTGTAAGTATAATCCGTAATTTACCTTTCCTATAAATAACCTTTCATTAGTGCTTCTCCTGTTATACTATACGTAAGTAATATTATATATTCGTTGGTAGTACTACAATAATTATACTTAGGCCTTTTATGTCAATATATAACCTAACCAGTGAAAGTGTTTTAAAATTTGCATCGGCTGAGATATTTTCATCGGGTCTAATTCGCGCGGGCTGTTAACCCGCCGGGTTCAAGAGCTCGGACAGTATGCAAACAACGGAGATCAAAATATCTTTAGCTACTGTTCTACTCGTTGGCACTTAATTACTTATCGATAGAACTAGAAGCTGTTATTATAAAACAATACATAAAGAATAAAATTATATAGAAGACCTTACGTAGATTTAGGTATAGTAAGTATGGTATAGTTAATTAAATCAGTATTCAAGGTACTGTGATATGCAATGCTTTCCGACTTCTGCGATTTCCCTTGCCTTCTTTTTGCATGGATCTAAGACTAGTGATCGCTCTAACTCTAGACTCTAGAGACTCGGTTTTACAAGAGTAAACGTATACTTAGTTACATCTTTGATATTATATAAGTTCATATCCGTGTATAAGTTCTACTTAAGTATACTCGTTCATTCCAATCTATGAGTAATTTACTGTTTTAGTGGAGGGCAATTGATACTGGTAACTTCCAGGTATAATAAAATAATAGATAATTACCTATTGTTGTGAGTTTATCAAAGAAGTCCGACATGTTTTAATTTTATATTACTTATGTACTCGTAGTTCGCTCTACGAAGTCGGGCGCCACTTTTTTCTAGCTCCGAATCGCGTGAAATACGTTTTGCGAGTTGCAAGCGATTGATATTATATACTTTCATTTCTATCACCTATCATTGCCCAAAAATTAAAATACGTAGGTATATATATAAAATTTTGTCGAAGGTACGTAACCTTCGATAGCTCAGTTGGTAGAGCGGTGGACTGTAGAGGTTATGCATATTGTCATCCATAGGTCGCTGGTTCAAATCCGGCTCGAAGGAACTTTTTATAATTTTTTTTATGGTTTTTTTGCGTATCGTCATAATAGTATGATTGTGAAGATTGTGATTCGCGTGCTTTATTAGAATAATTTTAATGAAAACACGCATTCATAGCTAATAGCTGTAATATTTAAGATGAGGTTCATGTAGGATTTATCCCATTCCCGGAAGGTTATTACGTAAAATGTATTATTTTTAATTTTTATAATTATATCGTTGAGATTCAAAATAATAACAAAAAACCGCTGCGGACAGGATTCGAACCTGTGCGGGTAGAACCCAATGGATTTCAAGTCCATCTCCTTAACCACTCGGACACCGCAGCTTGCAGAAAATATTACTAAATTACGCAATGGTACACATCACCCATTATTATCAATATTTCTAACATACGCTAATACACACAGAAGCTAAAAATAGCAATTTTACAAAAAAATTCAATTTTACAATTTTCTAAGCCAAAAAAAACGATTGGTGTTTCAAAGATCAATCTTTAGAACATTGTCATCTATCGATGGCAGCGACATCTATTCTGGTATTTGAAAACTATTTTATAACTACTGTGCGCTAGATGGTGCTGTTAGAATAATTGCTGAGAGATCAGTTATCATGTTAGTAATTTATTTGTCTACTCAGTTATAGATGTCGCTAGCATACTTTCAGAATCAGTTAAATTAAGCAAGTTTACCATAAATACTCATCCCCGTTGGCACTTGGCCCCTTATTAATACTATTTCTATAGAAATATATGCCACCAATCACCTTATAAGCAAAGATTATTCATATGTTATAAGTATTATATCGTAGGATAGTAAGTACCTTACACGTTTCCTATTGCAAAGAGGTTATAGGTAGGATTAAGGATATCCTCTTCCCTACCTAACTGCACAGAGTTATAGGTATTTTGCCTACTCGGTGCAAGTTAAAACCGAATTTCACGCGGGTGAAGCGCAGATAGGTACGTAGATACAATAATGTAAAGGCACAGAATATTATAATAGTAATGGTAAGGGTATCAAAAAATAATGACATTAAAAATTAGAAGAAACCTCAGAATAATATGGACACCCGAACGATTTACGTAAACCTGTTCCGTACAAGCAATCAGTAGCCATCAGGGCTACTGATCGAACTGCAGTGCGGTCTTCCTTAGTGTTGGTGGCAAAACAACCATTTTTGGCACCGATAAACTGGCGACATTTTTTCGTACCGTCCGCACTGTCCAGAGTAGATGTCTATTCTGATTGGCGATTATGTCTACTAGACTAGACTAGATAGGTTTAGGTTTTTAAATTCTAGTTTGTAAAATCTGCTCAAACCTGAATGAAAAATGCGTATGAGCGTCTTAAATGACAGTTGCACTGGTTACACTTTCAGACATGTTTGCGGATCTAGATTTATACTTACTAAGTCCCCAAGTAGGTACTTATTAATTATGAGATCACTGATCGCAATATCAAGGTACCTACACCAAAGATTTAAATCACTGGATGAGCCCTAAGTCTTCATAAACGTCCACGTTTTTGTTTTGCGAGCAACACGTTGTTATCTTACACCATTGATCTATATTGTTACCTCATAGTCTTACACCCGGCGAAATGACGTCTCATTAACTCTTAAGTCTTAAACGATTTGCGCTCGCGTTCTCTGTGACACGCGATCACACTACTACTCTACAGCACGATGAGAGCGCTCACTCAGCATGTTTGTGGACGTTTTCGATGTGCGCAATGTAGGCTTAGGACTCATCTAGCGATTGAAATCTTTGTAATATTATACTAAGTTATGATTTCTTGTAATAACTACTAGCAGCACAAAAACCGACTTTACCATTGTAGCAATCGTCCAGAATCCAGAATGACTTCTTTGGTCTGGACGTTCTTCAACATAAACAAGAGGTACCTAACTGCTCAGGGTCTTCAAAACGATATACCTACTTAACTTTTAGGCAGATCCTTGGAAAACCCTCTTGTAACACAATAGATTCAGTTCTTCTGTTTTATTGACAATGAAATTGATCTTTTAGGCGTGAAGGTCGCCAGACTTCCTAGTTGGTAGAGAATGCTACATAAATGAATGGTTTTCCTGGATCATGAAAAACGATAAATTGTTACTCTTTTTCGTGACTTTTCTTGTCAATACGAAATATTTATTTGTTATGCAAGGCCGCAAAGTACATTATTATGCCGAGTGTCAGAATACTTAGCGTAGCGAGGCATTCAAAGATCAAAGTTGGGTAGGTATAGACCTGAACAAACATTTAGAAATAACGTAACTTGTCCACGCCAAAATTGTGTGTGCACGTCATCAAATCAATGCATACTTAGATTTTTCTTCTTCTTCTCTCGTTCGATCGATTATTCCGCCCGTTGCTCGTGGAGTCGCCAATGCGAGTCCTCGCCGGATCACTCCAGCCAGCCGAGCTCACTCCAGAATCCGAAGAGGCCTCCCAGTGTTCCTGAGGATCCCAAGTAGGTCTCGCGTTGGTCCGAAACTCCAGAGCATCTTAGTAGCACATGTGCCGGTGTTTCGTCCTCCTCCGTGGCTCTGACTGGCTGTCCGTGATTCCTAGAATGGAAAAATGTTTATAATATATAGTGAGCAATACCCTGTTATCATGCCTACGACTAGTTTTAGACTGAGTTTATGTCAATACATAGATATTAGACATATTAAAGAAACAGGAACTAAAATGCACTCTTTTACGGCTGTTACATGGGATTAATATGCATTTACACTAATAAACATAGAACGTAAACAGCTCTAAACTTCACCACGCTTCACTTAAGTCTTTAACAGACGACGGATGGACGGGGCTTGACGGGACGTAAAACCAAAAGTGTACAGGATAGCTCGTAAAAGTTCCATTAGAAAGCCCTTACTAAATATAAGCATCAAGCTATATGGGTATTGAATACAGGTGAGCAGAAAATTCCGTCACATTAAATTTATTATTATTGCTGAGTTACAAATATATCTGTTCTTTAATTGAGAAGCTATAAGGATCTAATAGAGAGATTGATAGACAGAACACTAGCAAGAGCCAATCCACTCAAGTAACCTCTAAGATCTCGCTTCGCTCGCTCAATAAAACTAAGAACTAACCTAGTTTTTGCCAGCATATATAATTTAAATTTTCCAGGCGCTCTTTTGGTATAAAAAGTAGCTTACGTGTTTATCCAATGTATAATCTATCTCTATCCCTACCAAATTGGTAAAAGTATACGATAGTGGCGTAACGGAGTACCAAACATACGTACAAACTTTCGCCCTACAATATAAAGTGTGATTTGAAGATCCATATCCAAATAAAAAAACTATATGTATCTACCACTGTGAAAACTGGATATATGTACTTACCTACAATTACTATTAAAAACAAGTTAAGTGTGTAAAAATAACTCTTTATACAGAATACTCATTTATTGTATTACTCTGTATATAGTATTACTCAATATACAGCATAATATCCTGGAAATAAAATCAACCAGTTATTAAGCGTTTGTTATCGTTTCAATTTTCTTTAATACCGATTTCCTCTCATTAGCATCAGGTATGTCATATTTTAGAAAATAATCTCATTATTTTATGTTACAGATTTGCATGCATTTTAAGTATTTTTTATTCTAATTAAGAAAAACCTAATAGATTATCATGGTGACTGTACTCGCTTCAATCCAAAGCATCAATGCCTCGTCTTGAGAGGCGTAGGTGAGGAGATTGTACGACCTAACAAGGTTTCCTTATGTTCGTTTTATAGTTATTGAATTTTACTATTGTCGTTTAAAATGAAGTTTCGCTTTAAAGCTTTTAAGCTGGAAACCCTTTAACGTGGATTTTTGAGACGGGACATTCAGGGCAGTTTTTTTAACCCTTGTATTGCTCAACACACAACAGAAAAATAAAATACAACTTATAATACACCTAAAATACAACTTATAATACAAATAAAATACAACTTATAATATGGTCGCAAGTCGCAGGGCAAGAAATTACGAAACTAGGTGCCGACCCAGCCTACTAGTTACATGCACATTCACGACCACAATACGCTAATGGCGCGATTAAATTACTACAAATAATACACATTTACGTATTTTCCTTATGTAGTGAGGTATCAGCTTTGGTTATGGTCATAATAATACAACTCAATGCCTATTATAGTGCCTACTTAATACGCGTAGGACGTGGTAGATAACACGCAGGGATTTTTTTTTGCAACACAGCGGAAAATTATTTTAGGATTTACCTCAATCATTTGGTATAGAAATACAACTAGCAGGTAGGTAAATCCGATTGTTGTGGTTCAGACGCGTGCGCATTTGATTTACCGTCACAAGCACGTACAAACTTTACGCAGAACTCCTGAAGATCAGTTACCGTTGACGCCACTCGCACTCGACGTCATATCGAAATGGTAAGCAAGTAAGTATGGTTTATTTGCATAAACAACACGTGTGTTATATGCGGAATTAATAAGTTCGGAGAAGCAATGTTTCAACCTATAGAGAAACAATCAAACAACTAATGAAATATAGGCAAGAAAGAAAGCAGTCATTCGGTGATTGGCCCGCTGAAAGGTGGTTTAGTGACACATTTTTTGTATTTCTTCTGTTTGAAAATCGGATATTTTATCTGCTGATAAAAACTCTATATGAATCGAATAAAACAAGCAATTTTGGCAGAGTGGGCGCGACTGCGTGGATTGAAATATCTATACACGATTGTGAACTCCGATATCATTAATTTATCTTGATGATTGATCATTATACAGAATGTTATTAATGCCGATCTTAAAGATTAAACAGTAGGTATGGAGAGTGGAGACTCATCTCGCCGTAAATACCTCTAATGAAGGAGAAATTTGTATATTATCTATTGTATTTTTCTCCAAGTGAAGCGTATCCGTGAAAGAAACAATTTCCGATCACTTTTACATTCTACACAAGATATTAAATCATAATTTCCATTGCGTGTGGTGAGTATATGAGCCTTGAGCAATGATAGTACAAGTGGTTAAGGCGGCTTGCAGTTTCTATTCCCAAGCAGGCACGTCTAATTTTACTGTACAATTAATGCATTTTTAAATAGACCGTTGGAAGTAAGTATTTATTACGTATGGTAGGTAACAAGATGCTAATAATTGATGCAAGATGTACTCGTAGGTATCGTTTAAAACTAAATTGTAAAGAACTATTTTAAAAAGAACAAGTGCTGAGTTTCTTGCCCGTTTTTCTCGGTCCAATATTGCTTTCCGAACGTATAGACTACCCAGACCTACCAAGTTAAGGCCAAACTCCTCTCATCCTCAGAGATGGAAGACCCGTGTCTAGCTAGATATCTAGTAAAAGCTTAACAAAACGATAATATAGTATGGAACTTGGCTACATGGGAAAATAAAGGTACATATCTAATATTTTCGAAATATCTTTATTACTTGCTTTTCACCAAAACCTTATCAAATAGGCAACGATAAAAATACATTCGGAACTAGATATGGTTCTCATATCTAGTACGTAGATTAGATAGGTATTAGATAACAACATAACAAAAGTGAAATGGCTATAACAACAAATGCGTCGGGAAATTTTCACATGCTTTTAGCGTAGAATGAGGGAAAGTAAGCTAATCAACTAAAACAACAAAAAGCGTTTACCAACTAGGTACTTAGACCTTAAAGATGTTTCGGCCCTACCATTTCGCGAAATTCAAATTTTATTTAGTTTTTCGCAAATATTAGACTAACTTCACATTGTAGATTTATGGCAATGCATTTTGCGGGCGTACTATTTATGCATCTACATGTTTTTTAATAGAAACTTTGCTCGAAAGTTCCCACTCATCTCATATTGGTTCCCAAAAGGTAATTTCTTGCAGTTTCCCAAATTTCGAGCTATCAGGAACCAATATGAAGTAGATGAGTATTGTTAAGCAGTTTTTATTAAAAACATGTAGATTCATAAATGTTATGCCCGCAAAACTGATTGCCATTAGCCTTCGATGTATAATTACCCCACGAATAGCCACTTACAGCGATGTAGATCAGTTAAATAAGGTACATTGCCTGCAAGGACCAAAGATGTCCCAAACAAAACAAATTGTTTGCTTAATATGGCCTCCGAATTATGAGCCTTGTGTAGGCAAGACTGCCTCTGATTTCCGCATCACTGGCTATGACTTAATCATGTTAGTTCTAAGACGATTTTAGCCTCATATTGTACCGTGTAGGTAGGTATCTACGTGATTTAACATATTTACTTAGAGGGTGGATTTTGCTATATACAATGGCTAAGAACAACATGTTGCCTTATCTTTTGACGCCAATAGACGACAGAATGGCGTAGCGGTATCGTACGGCAGGTACTGGTCTGCGTTGGAGGTCGTGGGTTCAATTCCCATAGCTGGTACATGTTTGTGCAGGGATGACTGAATATGAGCAGGAATGTTTTTTAGTGTCTGGGTGATTTCCTATACTTATATTATATTTATGTATATGTATCACTTATCTAATACCCATAAGACAAGTTATTGCTTATTTTGTGGCTAGATTCCGATGTGTGATGTGTAATGTCTTGATATTATATTTAAAAAAAGTTAAATATAAATTACTTCTTGTCGTCGTCTTTCAAAGACATAATATTGCCTAGTAAATTAAAAAAAAAACTTGTAGGTAATTAATAATAAAGAATTAATATACGCGTGTGAAATAATATGCAATAACCTACGTTAAGAAGATATATCTTGCAAGTCCTGCAATTTATCTTTTATACCAGGGCCGTGACACTCAGTACAAATAAAATGACTTAACTACCTACACTACTACTAAAATGCCGGCCCTATAAGCATTCATTTCTATGTGTGAGTAAATGTCATCGTAGGTAGCCCATTAGGGCTGGCAAAACTCGACGTGTACGTGGCGAGGGCGACGACGCGACCGATGCACAATGCCACGGTGACAACTTGCAGCCCACTGTAAATTGAGTCGTACAAATGCAATACTTTGTTTAGTTATTTCGTGAAAACTAATTATATTTCATTGTGTTTAAATCTATAATTTTATTAATTTCTAAAGATAAAATTAAAACATATATATGTATATAGGTATATTTATTTTCGTATGTAGGTACATAGCTTTTTTCCGCGGCTTCACTGACCTGAATTTTGGAGTTTCTCAAATTCCGTATGGACTATGGATTTTTAGGGATAAAAAGATAGTAATGTGTTAATGAAAGTTAATCTATCTTCATTCCAATTTGCAGCCAAATCGGTACAGTACCTACGTACCTAGTTGCGGCATGAAAGAGTTACAAACAACCAAACCAAGTTCTTATATTATAATTCATATTCATTAAACAGTAGGATATTATAATGGGATACTTATAAAAATAGCTGCAAAAATAATTAATTACAGTTCCTTGCCCATATTATGATTTTTTCATTTGTCAAGCACAATCTGAAAAAACTAAATTAATCCTCCGATTTTCTCATAAATTTTACTAATAAAAAAATTGTTATCTAAAAAGTTATGCTTTTATTAACAAACAGTAGCTCTATGATGATGAATGAGTAAGTTATGAATTTGTGGCAAACCTATTGAAATAACGCACTCGCGAAGACAGCGCCCACGAGTACCACCCGACGCGTCGCGCTCGGCGCTCAGGGGTAATACATTGACGGGAGGGTGTGAATGTCCCTTCTTTACGTAATTAATATTATATATTCGTTGTTTATACCGAATGTTTATCCTATTTCTTAATTTGGGGTAGTTTCGCATCTTGTATACAATTATGAAATTATTTTTCTCAATATGCAAATACATATGTATATTTATGGTTAAGTTATTCCCCAAATGGCCTTTCAAGGCTGCTTACGATCACAATATGCTATGTATCATCGTTCGAGACTGTAGCCTCCCACACTAACGTGGGCCGGTATATCATTAATCAATCAAAATCGTAAAAACACCATAACAATGCAAATGTTTTTTAAGAAGATTTTTTTATCAACAATTTTTTTATACGTTTGCTAATTGTTTTAAATTGACAGATAGGTGCCTACCTACTATTTGAGAATTAGATGACCGTAGATGTGACATATTCGGGTTGTGTTAGGCTGAGATCTCAGCTGGGTTCGATTCGGGTACGGGAGTGTGTATTTTACAATTACTACCGGCAAAGACGTACATAGGTACATCGCGATCTAGCAGATTTGTAAGTAGGTATGTACTTTTTTTGTTCCACCATGATTATCTATTTTATATCGAGCACGATAATTATTATGGATTGGCTGTTGCCCATAGTGATTTTCCGGGATAAAAAGTAACCTATGTGTTAATCTGGGTTAGAATGCTATCTATGTTCCAAATTTTAGCCAAATCAGTTCAGTATCTATTTGCAGCGTGGTCTTAAGAGTAACAAGGATCCATCCATCCATACTTACAAACTTTCCCGTTTTATAATATTAGTAGGAATTGTCAGTCGAGAGCAAAACGATACTAATCTATGAAAAAGCGGTAAATTATATGAAATACAAGTTCCCTTCCGTGCACATACCTACGTTGATTACTCAGTTTAGTCCAATAGAATAACACTGAAGAGAGGTCAACGACAGCTGCTTGGGTGGTCGGAGCCGATCTTGGCGGTGCACCAACGGGCGCTGGATGCATGCCAGACAGCCAGACTGTTTGGCGCGCTCCATTTACCTGTAATCGGAGACCATAATGTGATGCTAGGAGCTGCAAGTTGCAACTAACAAGGCGTTAGTGTGACCACGACTCTATTAATTTAATCCTGTATGTACGAGGTCTACAAGTCACAGTGGCGTACTAGGTGGGGTTTCACAAAAAATTAATAAAGGGTCGTGACACATAGACAGACAGACGGACAACAAAGTGATCTTATAAGGGTTCCGTAATTAAAAGCTCTGAGATGTTGCTGGTTACGCGTCTCAACCCCTTTTTATGTCCCACTGCTGGGCACGGGTCTCCTCTCAGACTGAAAGGGGTTTGGCCATAGCCCACCACACTGGCCAAGTGCGGGTTGGCGGGTTTCACACACCTTCGAGAACATTTTTGTGAACTCTCAGGCATGCATGTTTCCTCACGATGTTTTCCTTCACCGTTAATTAAGCAAGTGATATTTAGTTTCCTAAAAACGCACATAACTAGGAAAAGCCAGAGGTGCGTGCCCAGGATTCGAACCCGCGACCTCCTTATGAGAGGCAGGGGCCAGAACCACTGAGCGATCACTGTTATACAATTTTTTTAATATTTTTCCGGTAAATCTTACGAGTGTCATCTTTCTCTACTATAAGCTGTACCGATCATTATAAAAATCTTTCTACAAAAATTACATTAACTCTATCTTTTGTATTCGATATCAATTCGACGGGCTTATAATGTTAGTTAATTTACTATAATAAATTTAATATTATTATTATAGATATAGTAGCGTATGAGTGATTTTTTATTCACATAAAGTTCAACTGTCACTGTCGATCAATCAATCATGATCAAAGAGATAATGAATGAACCGAAAAACAATTAATAATTAGTTTAATAAAAAAGGTCACTGGTTGCGGTTTGATGTATTTTATTAACGTGACTTCGAATAAGTTTCAATTATTTATTTAATAATAAACTTTATTAAATAACTTAATTATGAAGTATATTTAAATGATCAAACGAACTTACCAAGTGAAGTTCGATCTTGATTGTCCCATCTTCGGCGAAGAGATTTAATATTTTTTACTTGTAGTAGTCTCCGCTACGCTTCAACCCACTCGCACGTAGTTTAGCATAAGAAAGAAAGAGATAGCACGATCCCTACTTTCTTAGCAGCAGCGCCGGCTACGGACCTCATTTAGTTTAGAGAATAACAAGGCCTCCAACATTGATTTTTCGGGTACCCATCTATAAATAATATAGACGGGGATGGGAGGGACCTTAAATCTCTTCGCCGAAGATGGGACAATCAAGATCGAACTTCACTTGGTAAGTTCGTTTGATCATTTAATTGTCCCATCTTCGGCTCCGAGATTTAATATTTTTTACTTGTAAGATGTTCAGAGCTAAAGGAAATGTTGGAGGAGTTCAAAATATAAAACCAAAAACAATTAAACTCGAATAAATAAATAAGGAGATATTTATTATGAAAATTCACATTAGAAAAATTTATCTCATGGAATACAAAGAAAATAACTTAATTACGTGAAACATTAAACAGTGCATTAACAAAACTTGAATCATCGTTATTTAAAGGTCTATTATAGAAATTCGCAAAGGTTGCTGACTGATCTGACCAGGTAGCAGCCTTTCTTATAGTATCTACACTAACACCAGCTCTTAGTGCTGCGGAAGTAGTTGCATGCCGAGTACTATGAGCACTAAATATTGTCGTATCAATGCCACTAGCTGTAAGAACTTGTTTTATCCATCTTCCGATGGTTTGGGACGAAGCAGGATGATAAGGTTTTTTAGTAGTAAGTATAAGTCTATCATCGTGACTAGATCTGCAGGTCAAGGTCATAGTTGTATAGGATATTAGCGTATCCGCTGGACAAACGCTTGGTCGTTGCGAAAAATAAGGAAGCTCAAGTCTCGGTTGTGACCGGCCTATCCCTGATGTTTTAATAATATCAGTAATGGTTATAACAATCTTCTCACTGTTCATTTTTATATTTGGGATCCTAATTAACGCTAATGTCTGACATCTTTGTCCAGTAGACAAGGCTAATAGAACTACTAGCTTTTTAGTGAGTTGTTCCAAACTAAGAGAGCTATTTGGATATAAGTTTGAAAGGTAATTAAGAACTACATTTGGATCCCAAGTGGTATCATACTTAGGAAAGGTTGGTTTTATTTTAAATACCCCTTTAAAAAACCGCTTTACTTGTTCATCTTGGCCCACCTTATTTGTAGAAATAAGAGATAAAGCTGAACGATGATTATTTAAAGAACCATAAGAGGATCCATTCCTTAAGCAATCAGCTAGGAAGTCTAGTAAGTCATAAACCCGAATATCAAAAGGATCCAAACCTTTAGTATTGCAATAGCCCCACCATAGTTTAAAGCTAGACGTATACTGAGACTTCGTACTATTCGACAAGGATGCGAGAATTGCAGTCATTGCTGATGGAGGGACTTGTTGCCTGGCGAAAGCTTGCCTGATAATATACTCGCCACCAGGGAAAGGCGCCGATGAAGGGGATGAGTTTCTCTGAAATTAGAGGAAAGTAAATATTTGTTAGGAGGTATTATGAACATATTTTCATTTACCACAAGAGATTTATAAACCGGGAACCACGGTTGCGATGGCCAGTTAGGGACGACAAATATACCAGTAGCACGATCACTAATAACTTTTTGCAATGCCCTCAATATAAGTGAAAATGGCGGGAACGCATAAAAAAACATATTATCCCATTTAATTGTAAAAGCGTCCACGTTAAATGCGTAAGGATCTCTTTTCCAAGAAATATATTTTTTACATTTTGCATTTATCCTCGAAGCAAAGAGATCTATCTCAGGTTTGCCATACTTCTCCACAATATCTCTGAATGCATTGGAGTGCAATTCCCATTCAATATCAATATTCCTAGATTCAAAGTCAGCGTCGGTATTTTCAGAAGATTTGATATAAGAAGCAAAAAGAAAAATTTTTCGGTCTTCGCACCATAACCAAATTTTTCGAGCAATTTCATTAAGATGTGGGTATTTCACGCCACCCATTCTATTTATGTAGGTAATAGCGGTCGTATTGTCTATACGTAATAATATATGACAATTATAACACTTTTTAGCAAAGGACTTAAGTCCGAAAAAAGCGGCTAGTAGTTCCAAATAATTTATGTGGTGGTGACGTTCATCACAATTCCATGAACCACCGATTCTTTCTCCTTCGCAGGCTGAACCCCATCCAATTAAAGAAGCATCACTAAAGATTTCAAGGTAAAAGTTGTTAGGCCTAATTGGATTTACTGTACAGAGGATGGATTTTTTCCACCACAAAAGATCATCATGAATATCAGATGGAATTTTCATTGTTTGATCATAATTTTCATTGTGTAACAATGCCAAATATCTAGCTCGTTCTAAAGATTTTGTATGACCCCAGCCATAAGCAACAGCAGGGCAGGCTGCAGTGAGAGTACCTAAGTATCGAGCAAAGCTACGAACTGGAAGTTCTACAATACTCAACATTTCATCGGTGCGCAAAAGAATATCATTCTTTTTCTTTAACGGTAATTCTAAAGTCATATTTGTAGAATTTAGAATAAATCCCAAAAATTGACAAGTTTTACTTGGAACAAGATTACTTTTCTTATAGTTTATTACAAATCCAAGGTTAGTTAGACATTTTATTGTTGCATTAAGGTTTTTCATGCAATCTTCATAATTGTTACCAAAATAACAACTGTCATCTAGATAGAATACTGACTTATAACCCTGAGAACGCAGGTAAGCTGTAACTGGTTTCATAATTTTTGTAAAAGCATGAGGGGCTGAGCTTAAGCCGAAAGGTAAAACTAAGAACTCGTAAAGAGTACCCTCAAAGAAAAATCTTAAATATTTCGTGTGATTTTTGTGAATTGGTACCAAAAAATAAGCTTCTTTCAGGTCTAGGTTTACCATATAAGAGTTTTTGGTCATCAATTTTATCGCAGTCCTAATATCCTCCATTTTGAAGTGACTTATGTTCACAAACTTATTAAGTTTCTTTAAATTTAAAATAAGACGTTTTTCACCGTTACTTTTAGGTACCAGAAAAATACTTGAGACAAATTGGCCCTTAGACGGTTCACATCTACGAATTGCTTGAGAATTTACTAAACGTGTTATTTCGGATTTAATAAAAGTCAAATCACTATTAGGCAGAAATATTTTTGGATAAGATGTTGGGTCCTGAACGGGTAACTGAGTGAATGGAATTTTATACCCAGAGATGCTATTAAGAACAGCTTTATCGTTAGTTATATCTTTCCAAGCTTCCATGAATAGTTTTAAACGACCCGAATGTACCTGTGAATTTATTGTTTCTGCTTCGCCGGCCTCGACTGCTTTTGACGTTGAGACGTCGATGGCGTCGGTGTTGACGCTTGGTGTCCGCGAGCAGCCTGCGATTGATACGCTGTTGAACGGCGGCGGTATCCTTGCGTCGGCGTGACTTTGGCCCCCCTGCCGCGGGTCGGCTGACGCCCGCCGCGGTAGTTCGAGTATGTACGCGGTAGGGAGGGTTTGAAGTTTAAATCACTTGATGTGGCAGCTGAAGACTGAATTAGTTTCCCGGTTTTTTGGATGCCCCGTGAGGACTTGATAAAATCTCCCAATTTTTCTCCAAACAAATGGCTGTCCCTTTTTCGATTTTTAAATGGATCAAGAAAACTTTTGTCGACCATTGGCGTTACTAGTGAGCGTCTGGTCTCTGTCTCCAAATAATGTGAGTCAGCAATCAATTTACTCGTATCCGAAAGATTTCTCAGAATCGCCGGTGCATTTATTGGCTTAGTGAGCATGTCCGTCATTGTCTGGCTGAGCAATGTAAGAGCACATGCCAGCTGGTTTTGTTTTTTCAAAACGCGTGAATCTCGATTCCGGGCAGACTCATTCAGCATTGCTCCAATTTCCGGGTTCAGAACGGGGGGCTTCACAAGTGGACAGTTTTTAGGGAATAAGCATTTTTTTAATAGCTCGTCCTTTACCTCCTTTTTAAGTCCATCTTTAAGGATAGGTTCCCATCTTTTTGCTAGGTCTTCATATATATCTGGGCCCCACTCATTTGACTCAGGCTCGAAATCCCCTAAGGCGAGTAAGAGCTCTGGGTCGGCAGGCGGTACATTTATAACCTCTGTTGATTCGGGTACTGTAGATGCTGCCGCCGCCGCAGGTGGTGATGGCGGGGGCACAACGTCGCATACTTCTGGCTCGACCGAATCAGTATTATGCGGAATTTCCACGACAGAACGTAACTTTTGAGCTGTGGACTGGTGGGACCGGGGCGAGGATAGCAGTGATTCCTCGTCATCACGCATCTCCTGATCATCTGGTTTGCAAAAAAAATAAAAGAATGGTTAATATCTCGTATTAACTCGTAACATAGTGCTATTGGTCAATATCTCGTATTGACTCGAAGCTTCTAAATCTACGGTCTAATATCACGTATTAGATCAGAGATAATAATTACTTTAAGTAGCCAAGCAATAGCCGGTATAGAAACAAATGGAATATCTTTTCATTACAAACCTTCACTATCCGAATGTTGGCGTCGTAATTTTTCCTCATATTTTTTAATCTTGTTTCGCCATCTTTCTTCTTTATTATGCCTTCTTTTTGGCATGGTAGGTAACACACAAATACAGAACACAACACACAATTAAACACTGAAATATTTTTATTATTTTTATGATTTTTATTACTACGTGCGGTAGGCGCGCGCGCACGAAAACGAATGAGGTCCGTAGCCGGCGCTGCTGCTAAGAAAGTAGGGATCGTGCTATCTCTTTCTTTCTTATGCTAAACTACGTGCGAGTGGGTTGAAGCGTAGCGGAGACTACTACAAGTAAAAAATATTAAATCTCGGAGCCGAAGATGGGACAATTGTTATTCCTTCACGCCGCAAATAAAAAAACGGATTTGGCTGTCGAATAGAGATACGAGTTATACCCTGGATTAAAACATGTGCTTTTTATTTCGAAAAAAATCCATGATTACGCGTGAAAAACCGAATGAGTTCTGCCGAATTATAATTACTTATTTCTTACATCATACATAAAATAAAATTAGGATGCAAAACACAAATTTTTATCCAAGAAAAATCATCTGAATTTATGAAGTTAGCTTTAGTATGGTATGGCACAGCTATTAACCCCTGGGCTAGTTTACCTTTAAAAAGCACCAATCACTACTATTTTACAAGGATAATGGGGAAGATTCTTCATTCGGCCTACGTGGACCGTTATCTAGATAGATATGCGTAGGCAGACTCATTCTTCTTAAAGACTTGCCGTCATTGAATAATTGGTTACAATGCGAAGTTAATCTTAACGATTTTAAGATTAACTCATCAGTGTTTTGTAGGATGGCCATATCCTAAAAATAATAATAACTTATGCAACGCGCTTGTACAAGCGAAATGGAGCATGTTGCACGCTGCTCCGTCCGCATGAATTTTAGCGTTTCACAAATACAGTGAATATCATTGATTTTTCCGGGATAAAAGGTAGCCTATGTCACTCTCTGCGCTTTCAATTACATCTGTGCAAAAAATAAAATAGTTCCGTTGCTTATGCGTGGCGTGAGTGAAGGACAAACAACCAACTCTTGGTTTGTTCAATATGGTTGGTTCAATTGGTCAATAATGGATATGGCTTCCCTCGAATAAAATATTATAATACCTAAGTAGTTCCTTCACAACACAAAGTTGAACTCTTACAAAAATGTATGTATTTTTAAATTCTGAACGACTAAGCATCAAACTTATAGGATTTTATTATAACGACCTCATTGACACAATTTGTGCGCAACTGTGCCAATGTTCTTCTCAAGTTCTTTGCGATGGTAGAAAGAGAACCGATATAACAACATGAACATGGTAACTGGCAAGAGAGGGCTGGTCAAGGAGGCTGTCACTGCGACTGCACATAGTACCTCTTTGAGATTTATCAAACTCATACAATTGAAACAAATGCTGTCGAGACTCGAAATAAAAATCGTTACAGAATAGGTCTAGAGTTCACTCCAGTGAGTCGTAAACATAGCGGCTTAATGTACTTACAGCACAATAATAATGTCCGAAGACACGACACGACTAAATTGGTCACTACAAGTTTGCATATTCAGTCGCCCACGCCACGTGTGGAGGTTTTGCACATGATGCGTCGAATACAATTATAATTAACTCTTTTCGAACCCACAGTTGTTTAAAAAGGCTGCAGATCGTTTACCTCGTAATGTAAGAAACCCGCAACGTTTACTATTTAATAAGATACCAAGGACGGCCATGTATCTCAAAAATTGCAGTGCAATGTGCGTTAAAATATTTAATGCAATTCCTCCAACGATTTCAGTATTACCAACTAATAAATTCAAAAAGAAACTGAAAGAATGGCTTACAGACAAAGTGTTTTACTCGGTGGAGGAATTTTTACAAAATAAGACGTAAATAATGAGCAAATTTATTTAATAAATAAAAAATTGTAGGCATTAAATTAAAATGTATATATTAAGATTTTGGGTTCTATTATTTTACGTGCTTTTTTTTTTTCTTTTCTTTTATATAATGATATAATTATGTTATGAATTTTAGTGACATTAAATATTATATTATATAATTCATTCATGCAACACTAGAATATTATTATCAAAATATTGCCGGCTATAAACCATTTTGTATTGTGTAACTTTGAACATTTTTAATTGTTTTGTATTAATGTATCCAATAACTAATTATTACTAGTGACTAATATTGACAAAAAAAAAAAAAAAAAACTAATATTTGCATGCCTATAAATCGGCAAAGCACTGAGACCAAACATTAATGTAATAACCCTGTACGTGTTTTAAGCAAATAAATGATTTATTATTATTATTATTATTATTATTATTTTCGTCCCACGGGTGTCGTTGAACTGTATTCTGCATCGCCATTGTCTCACTCTGTTGAGATTGGGAAAGGTTTCTACTAAGTAGATAGCTAATTAGATAAAATGATATGAAAACGGGAGGCCGGAGATTCCTATCTCTGTATAATACCTACAATACATAGTTAACGGTTAATATCTTATTTAATATCTATTCTTTAATTAAGTGATGTGTAGGAAGTTTGACGTAAATTGTTGAGTTATTAGAATTTCTAATTTTTTTTACGTAGGTTAATGGATAAAGGAATAAAGGAATTGAATGAATTTAGCTCTTTCAATTGTATTGATATTTTATCATCATCATCTTCCTACCCCTTTCTCTCCTATCAGCTGTTAACTTGCAATCCACTCCTTTCTCACGCATATCTTCTTAGCACACAATCAATCCATCTCTTCTTCGGTCTTCTACTACTTTTTCGTCCCTGCATAAGTATGCATATTCATCGTTCTTTTAGTAACATGATTTTCATCCCTCCGCATAACATGTCCATAGTCCATACCTAGCTAACCTTTTACTCCTCATCTTTTTACTTCCCCTTATATACTCGTTCCTTATCCTATCCATTCTTGTTACACCGCACATCCAAGTGATGTCATTGATGACATCATGAAGCACTCTTCTTTTATCTGTCCTTTTTACTGCCCAACAATTTGATCAATACAACGAGATAGGTCTCACGATCGTCTTATAAATTTTCTGCCCATATATTATGTACCACAAAGTACCTACCTAGTAGGTAAGTGGACCTCCGTCCCTGACGTATCTAACAATACCTTACCAATAGGCCGTATTAGGTACTCTATTGTATTCCGTGCTAATACATTAAGTTCTAAAAAACGTACATTTGTAAATACAAATATATGTAGGCATAGAACGAAATGTACAATTCCATCCAGATTCCAGACCCATGTATGACGATTAGCAACCAGAAAACAAAACCCACACCGCAAGTGCCAAGTTGGTTCCCGGCTCCTACAAAGCTAAGCTGTTTCGCGAGTCCGTATTAATTTGGGTGTTTAGTAAATATAGGAGCACAATGGCTGGTCGGCGACCTATAACAAAGGGGAGGATGTAACTGTACACTCGCAAATGTTTACACGAACACGCTTCCGTGTAGCACGCAGAGTAGTTTCGGCGGGGCCTCTAATCTGTGTTTCTCTTTGACGGCTGATTTGCGAACAATTTTTATTAGACCTTTGATTTAGCCGATGATGGGAACTTTTTGTATAGTCGACACTCCTATGCTGGATATCCGAGAGCTTTTCTAGATATGCACAAAGTCTAAGAATACTGCTATGATTTTAAAGAAAATTATACAATATCATGATCTTCATGTTAAAGATTCAATAAGGGACCAATTTTCCGTCTGTTGTCTCTAAATGAAATGAACAGACATGAGTTACCTACTACTTAGGTACGTGAGAAACTAATCTGATTTCAAAAAACTCTACAACAGATGTTTTCTTCATCAATAAATTAAAACATTCGAGATGAAACAAACTCATTCATTGGCCAATTACACCCAAAATTCCATGAAATAACGCCATCCCGTCATATTTTATTTCAGTAACGCGATCCGTGGAAGAGATTGTCATTTGACACTGTCCAAAACATTAATAAGATAGATGAGCTCAAACTTCAAGATTAACAGTAACAGGCGTCTCCCGGTTCTGGGAAGCTCATCTTTGGGGCGTTTGTTTGAGGTTTGCTTAGGAGGAATTTGGTAACAAATCTTGGCACAAGAATTTATATTAAAGAGATTATATATATTAGATTAGAATGTTGTGAAATCCGAAATATTTACCACGGAATAACACATAGGCAAAACACATTAACTTAGAAAAAATCGACAGTCCCCTCATGAGTGGTCGAGAATGGCATTCGTTATCGCTAAGTCACGTGGTAAACTTATCAGACGAATACATCATTCCCATAGTTGATAGTGCGTATGGTAGGTAGGTGGTATAGCCTATCGTAGCGTGGTTAATGCTCGTTTTCACCAACACTTTAAGTAACGTCTAGGTCCTTAGGTGACAGTTGCTGTATGTGAAAACTGTCACCTATCGGCTTAGGCGTTTCTTAAAGTGTTGGTGAAAACGGTCGTAAGAAACGCCTAAGCCGTTAGGTGACACTTTTCACTTACAACAACTGTCACCTAAGGGCTTAGATGTCTCTTTAAATATTAGTGAAAACGAGCAAAAGTGTACTTATGCTCGTGTGTACCCGGGTGGGTATTGCATCAATTGCTCTCGAATCAGTGCGCGTGGTCCAGGAAGTGCGATTGGTGCGCGTGCGGCGTGAAGGTCGGCGGTAAACGCTTCCTACCGCAGCAGCTAACCACGTGGGATCCAGCGAGTGACTGCGTCCTCAGGTCCCACAGTTAGCTCTTATGGGACGATGGCTACGGTCATGGTCATAATGATTATAAGAATAGCGATAAGTTCCAATCCTGGATACCAATAATTTAGTGAATTTTGGGCTAGCTCGTGGTTTCACATTAATATAGTTCGTCTCTCTATGCTCCGTTGCTATTGCTATATCTATCTCATGTGTTAAAAAGATATAGTTACCTACTATACCTTTAGTTGTGGATAATGGACAGAGAGGTCCCTGGCGCAGTGGCACGCGCTCGAATTCAAGTGGGAGGTCGCAGCATCGATTCCCGCACTAGGCCACTTTAAAATTGTGTGATTTCTTGGCTCAAGTCTGGTCTCGATGGTAATCACTTACCATTCTACCAGCAAAGATGCACAGACAAGCGATTTATAGCGTTCCGACGCGATGCTGCGTAGAAACAATTAAGTACTGTTGGGTTAGGTTATCAGGAATAGTGGGAGTTAGTTTCGAGCCATTGCATACTTAGTGCTTGACCGATTTTTCTATTCGTTTATATTAATTATGTATATCTGTTCAGCGTAGTTTCTCCGAAGTGATAAAATATAATGATACATATTTTAATGGGAAATGCCACTTGTTGAACAGAATGAACATGGAAAATAAACGCTAGGAATATTTCAGATAGGAAACTCTACCCACGAAGTTTCCGTTGCAATCCTAGTTGGTAAATAAGGAAACCTATTCACACTAGCGTTGCAGTTTACTAATATTATATTTAGTAGGACATATTAATTTGTTTTACTATAATTCGCTACTTGAAATATTATGTATGGTACAATATGCAGGATGCACCCACATGAAACACCACACGCAATTTTGAATTTTCTTACACTTGAAAAGATTGTGTATGGTACAATATGCAGGAACACCACCCACATGAAACACCACACACAATTTTCTAACACTTTCTTCGACGCACGTTTCGTCCCGACACCGGGACATCCTCAGGAGATGTTGACTTCACAATGCGAAATCGTAGAGACAATACGATTCCAAAATACAATTCTCGTGGCACATGTTTGTAACAAAAGTCCTCCGAAACGGCTTGATCGATTTTTATATTTTTTTTGTGTAGGTATATTCCATATAAGGATTCTAAGACTAGTGCGTAAATAACTATTCCATACCGTAAGTGAGAACTAGTTTTAATGTCAAAACAAACTTTGTTGAGTCGGCTAACACTTTTTAGAATGAATCAACTAATTTAAAATTAATTAAAATAATTCTTTCAATATTGAATTTAAACGGAAAAAACTTTCAGCTATGAATAAGTATTGAGTGGGTTTGTAAAATACACGTAGTAGGGCGACATTTTTTATTGGACATTAAAAAGTTAAAAACTGCTAAAAGTTTACAAAAATATCACATGAATTCAATGATAATATATTTATTTATTTATTTATTTAACACTTTATTTGTACACCACAAAACTTAATACTATAACGAAATAAAAATTAGATTAGTACAAAAGGCGGCCTTATCGCTAAAAAGCGATCTCTGCCAGGCAACCTGCAGATAAGGAAAATACAGAGGAATCACGGACTGCAGGTGGTGCAATATTAATACCTAAATTCAAATAAATACGTACTACTACATACACTAGAATACACAAATAAAAATAAAAATAATAAAATAAATATATAAATAATAATAAATATTATATATATAAAAAAACTAATATAATATATACTCAATACTTATAATATATATGTATATATTACTATATATATAGCTACTTGTGCTGATTGGCCACTGATTGATCACCTCTCCTGAACAATTTTGTATGAAAAAAATTTTTTTAAAGGATCATGTCGTATAGAAGGAAAAAATTCATTAGGAACAAAAATATGGAGAGAGCTGATGATTGAGGATATCGAAGACGGATGAAGAGCACAGCCAAGGGTATTGAAGATAGGTGGAGGGTGCTCGACCAAATGTCATTCGAAATGTCATCCAATTGCCAGTGAGCTGAAAAAAAATTCAAAATGGCGGATTCAAAATGGCGGCCATTCGAATTTCGTCAATATCTCGGAAAGTATAAAAGGTGGAAGACCGGTTTTTTGACAAGAGATGATCAGGACCCGAAGGTCTATTTGATGAATAGAAAAAAAAATCAAAATGGCGGAATTTATTTTTCCATAGAAAATGTATGGGGAATGTTGAAGAGACTAACAGTTGGTAATTATGCAAGGTTGTGATGCGGTTTTTCGGAGAGTTACTAGAGAAAAATATGGAGAGAGCTGATGATTGAGGATTTCGGAGACGGGTGAAGAGCACAGCCAGGGTATCGAAGATAGGTGGGGGGTGCTCGACCAAATGTAACTCGAAACGACATCCAATTGGCAGTTAGCTGAAAAAAAATCAAAATGGCGGATTCAAGATGGCCGCCATACAAATTTCGTGTTGTTCTATCTCGGAAAGTATAAAAGATAAGAGAGTGATTTCTTTGCAAGACATAATTAGAATCTCAAGGTCTACGGGATGAATGAAAAAAATCAAAGAGGTTGAATTTATTTTTCCATGGAAAATGTGAATGCTACAATAAACAAGGCCTATGAAAAACTATGAAAAGTATGAGAAGAGATGATGGTCTACGATTTGGATGATGATTGAGGAGCACGGTCATGGAAATACACTGAACCTCATCGGATGAGGTTCAGTGTATTTTTTATTCAAACAGCCCTTAAGTATCTTTAAATCCATGACCGTGCTCCGAGGTAGTTCTTTTAGCCCATTGCCAATCGGATTCCAATTGGCGATGGAGATGACGGCGATTCTTTTATAGGTGAGAAGACAGCCCGCGGGCCACATGTGGCCCGCGCTCCCACGCGCCCTACTAGTTCCGTTATATAACAAATAAACAAATAATACTTAGTCGTCATTAAGTAGTCAGAGTATCAAAATAATGCTTCTTTACCGAGTTTTTAAATATGTTAAGCGTTTTCGACTGCCGTACCTCTAAGGGAAGTGCATTCCATAAAATAATTGCCCGCACATTAAAAGACTGCTCATACATCTTAGTCTTATGGGGGGGCATTGTGAGAGTTAATGTACGAGACGGTCTTAGGTCTGAATGCACTCCAAGAAATTTAAATTTCTCCTTCAGATAGGACGGCGTTCTAGGATTATATAATACACAGTACAGAAGAGAGAGAACATGCAGATCCCGGCGACGTCGAATAGGGAGCCAGTTGAGCTTATGTCGAAATTCAGATATATGGTCATATTTGCGCAGGCTAAATATAAACCGAATCGCAAGATTTTGGAGACGCTCAAGTTTATTAAGCTGGTCTTCAGTAATATTGAGAAAGCTTGCATCCGCGTAATCAAGGATAGAGAGGAGGAGAGTTTGTGCTAACATAACCTTGGTCGGAATTGGAAGGAATGATCGCAGCCGCCGCAGTGAGCTCATAGCTGCAAAAGTTTTCCTGCTGACTTCTTTTAGATGCGTGGACCAAGATAGCTCATATATAATATATCATGAATTTGTATAATTTAAAACGAGTATTTCTATCGGTTCAGCGATAGATTCGCAATAATTGCACACAGAACAGAACAAGTGTTTCAGTTTCATAACATTATTGTAACGGCTTGTAAATTGTAATGTGTTACACAAGCTCACATGTTATACGGGTTTGAAAGTGTTATCGGTATTTTTCTGTTTTAACTATTGCTAAATTCTGTTGCAAAAGCGCGTTATCATTGAGCCGACACGCGGACTAAACATTACTGTGACAATTGCCTTGCATTTACAACTTACAATATACCTACGAGTTCCATTTTCGATACTAAATTTAAATTCATTAAATTTGACCATATCTTTGATGAGACATAGTGAAATCATTTTATACATGAATGATGAAACTCCTGAAATATCATATCCCTCAATATATTAATGACCGTAGAACGAAGCTTACTAAGTAAATTACTTTACTTAGTAAGCTTCGTTCTACGGTCATTAAGTACGGTACGGTTATTAAGTATGTACTACCCATTAAGGATTATTTACATGAATAAAATCCTTGAGAGTGTTAGTTAACTTGTGTAAATATACTAGCTCAATTCGTTTTTAATAGAGTTATTGTAAAGTGGTGATAAAAAACAAAACCCAGCAGTTTTTTTGTGTGGGATTCTTCTCAGTACAGAGCACGTTAGAACCTTCATCCTCTTTGCCCTCGTAAAAAGTAAGTAGTTATCACCAAATATCTTAATGACAAGAGCCTGTAAGTTAGGCCTATGTGAAATAAAAATATTTGATTTTTTTAATGCCTGTGACAGTGTATTCGATGAGCCTCGAACCAGTGGTAGATCCTGAGATAATAATTGAATACTCGTATCACATGAATATTAAGCAAGTGATTTAAGTTGAAACTAAGTATGTCAAAAGTATAAGATTTTTAGTCCGCTTTTGCCTGTACATTTTTAGCCAGTTTTATCGAACATAATATTACAGTTCTGTGACTCTTACAATTACTAACGAGAGAAAATTTGCGAAGAAAGTGAAGTTATTGTTACATTTATATCAAGATCTAGATGGTATGTATTGCATATGGAAATATCAAGTGTAAATTGTCAAGTTTCTTCGCTTAACGTATTCGTACCACGCTTGTGAAAGTTCTACCATATTTGGCTTAGTTAGACTGTGATCTGCTAGCTAGATTATGTTCCTTTCTTTTAATGAGAAGGTACGGTGGACAACTAGATACTTGAGAGTTCGCTTGTACATCTTTAAATAAAATAAAATAAAAAATAGCCTTTATTGCTGATTTAACATTTGCTTATAACTTATACCTAATATACACTTTAAATTGATCAGCGTGTCCCTTGACATAGGCCATGCCTGTATATAATGAATGCATCTATACAAGTTTCCTAAATCTACATACTTACACTTTGCTACAATCTCGCTTGCTGCCGAAGTGAATATCATTAAGTTTAAAACTATTTCTTGAACTCTGAACTCTATAACTACATTATGTACTTTGCCTATGGCTATTACGCGAAGGCTATTAGTAATTTGAGGCATATACCTACACATTTATTGGCTTGTTGATTAACATCACAAAACATTTAGAAAGCCCTTAAAAGTTTTGATTGAGAGTGAAATGTTGCAAAAGCAACGATACAATAATTCACCTTGAAAACTGGACCATGGCGAACTTAATATTTGGATTTTATACGTAAAATATTCCAGATATATTTTATAGCTATAATCAGAACAATTTATATCGGTATTCGGTACGTATTGAAATGAAATGAAATTCTTTATTTTCACATAGGCTCTACCGTCAGGTTCGGAACGCAGGTTTGCACCGAGAAGAACTGGCAAGAAACTCGGTACTTACTTTTCAAACTATTTTTCGCTAAAAAAATTAATTAAGTAGGTACTTGCGTGAATGTTCAATGGGCATTGATATTATATATCTGATATAAAACCTCCCAAGTGCTAAATATAGCGCTTGATAAGCCCTTCGCCTCGTGAAATTCTAGTTATTTAGTAGATAGTAGATATCCAGCGCTCTTACATCTTTACTTTACTTGCTTATTATTTAAGTACCTAGTGTTAAGTATTTAAAACAATTCTTACAAGTTTAATTATTGTAATATTGTTACTAAATAATCTATCCACCAAACACTTACAGCCTGTAATAATTAAGGTCAAAAGAGGGACTTAACACACTTATCCGCTTGTGGTCTTGAATCTACCTTTCCAAAAATATAGTGATGTGAAAGTCCTACTATTGTTTGGGTTGGAGTAACTGTCTGATGTTTTACAAATAAATGTCCTTCAAACCGAACACACACCATACTGATTCACCGTAGAACAACTGAAACTAGTGGTGGTGTTTAGTACCTAGTACACCTACCCAGATGGCCTCCGCAACTTCGCAAGAAAAGCCCTATGCCTACTTCCATTCCAAAAATCAACCCTGTAAATAGTACGATCAAATTAAGCCGAATATGGGCGATCAGGGGAAATAATTCGTGTAGTTTTGTAAATTGGTACAGTTATACCTTGCGGTATCCAGATGGACATACTAAAAGTCCTCAAGGGTGGGGGGTGTGCTGAGGGTGTAGGGGGGGGTTGAAGGTACCTTTTTTCAGATTTTAGCTCATATCTCGAATATCTGAACGAATAGCGTTATGATTACTTCTGATAAAAGTTTCAACATAAAATTGTCTACAAATTTGGTCATATTTATTTTTGCTTTAGGATCAATACTTTAGGAGATACAGGGTGTGTAAGTTTTAACAGAGAGATAAAAAATAGACAATTTAAGAAAACGGCGTCGTTTGTTCCCCATTGCTCATCATTAGTTACATTTTTAGTTTACAATAAGCAAGCTTAGTCATCTGCCAACCCAATATAATAAAAAACCCCATGCCGATCTATTGATCATTCTAAAAATCTAAACAAAAAAAGGCGATCATGTAAACAAGGGCCGAGCGTACTACCTATATATACCCCCTACTAAAGGGTCAGCAAAATATCACGCATTACGAGTATTCCATCAAGTACAAGAGTGGCTGGGTAACAAAATGCCTCCTGAAATGTGGGGTTGGAAGCGAGCAGCTGATGGTATCCTCGTACCAATCACTACTACTGATCCTCCAGCTCCTGATGCTGTGCTGAGTTCAATTTTTTGTCGCTGCAAAAGTAGGGGGTTAAAGGTACCTATTTTCAGATTTTTTCAGATCTGAACGAATAGCGTTATGATTATTTCTGGCAAAAGTTTTAACATAAAATGTTCTACAAATTTAGTCATATTTATTTTTACTCTACGGCCAATACTTTAGGAGCTACAGGGTGTTTAAGTTAACAAGGAGATTAAATATAGACGATTTAAAAACTAAAAACAAAGTAGGATTTACGATTTTATTTAAAAATAGAAAAAGCAAATCAGTTTGTCTTTATTATTTTAATCATCGTCTTCTACATTGTCATTTTCGTCATCTCCATCTATGAAATCTCCCGGTACACCGTTTGTACATGAGCCCAAGCAGCCGAAGCATACTAAACTGCATGAAATACCGGCTTTTCGACATCCGCATTCTCCAGTACAACTACTTTTGCAGCGACAAAAAATTTAACTCAGCACAGCATCAGGAGCTGGAGGATCAGTAGTAGTGATTGGTACGAGGGTACCATCAGCTGCTCGCTTCCAACCCCACATTTCAGGAGGCATTTTGTTACCCAGCCACTCTTGTACTCGATGGAATACTCGTGTTAGCAATTCTTCCCCGTCTTCGCCAAAATATTGAAATTCCTATTCGTCTACAGGTCCAGGATTGTGAATAAAAGATTCTTGCCACTTATTTATCTTTTTGTATTTTCATAAATCAATAATTCAATTAGTAACATTTTTTCCGACATATCTTTTAAATCACAGACAGAACTAAACTACCCTTCCATTTTCAAATTTCATAAAAAGACAGTACTCGAAAATAGTTTTCTTTCCAAAAATTATACATTTTAAATACTTCACGGTGACGCAAAATATTAATGAAAACTTATACATGAATCATCTATACGCTAACACTCGTAATGCGTGATATTTTGCTGACCCTTTAGTAGGGGGTATATACTCGTACATATAGGTAGTACGCTCGGCCCTTGTTTACATGATCGCCTTTTTTTGTTTAGATTTTTAGAATGATCAATAGATCGACATGGGGTTTTTTATTATATTGGGTTGGCAGATGACTAAGCTTGCTTATTGTAAACTAAAAATGTAACAAATGATGAGCAATGGGGAACAAACGACGCCGTTTTCTTAAATTGTCTATTTTTTATCTCTCTGTTAAAACTTACACATCCTGTAGCTCCTAAAGTATTGATCGTAAAGCAAAAATAAATATAACCAAATTTGTAGACAATTTTATGTTGAAACTTTTATCAGAAGTAATCATAACGCTATTCGTTCAGATATTCGAGATATGAGCAAAAATCTGAAAAAAGGTACCTTCAACCCCCCCCTACACCCTCAGCACACCCCCCACCCTTGAGGACTTTTAGTATGTCCATCTGGATACCGCAAGGTATAACTGTACCAATTTACAAAACTACACGAATTATTTCCTCTGATTTTCTTAATTTTCTTGGGCTAAAAAGCGGATATTTATTTAGATGTTTAATTTGATAAATTATATATTTAATTTGTTTTATAATTGATCACACATCATTAAATCAATTACTGAATACTGACCCACGGCTATGTGTAAAAAGACTCATGACTTACTAAACTCAACACACAAGGTAATTAATTAAGAGGACCAGTGCAATAAACTTGTTAATCAAGTTTGTTTAAAATTTACATTATTATCTAACAATTTTTGTACCTTTCGTAATAATTATGGCCTAGAGAGTAGGTACATTGACCAACTGTATTCGTAGTAGCCTTATTGCAAAACTTTTAATTAATTTCACACTCTCTTCGGTTTGCTCATGTTATCAGTTATGAAGTTTTATTTTAACGCTAGAATTAAAGTACTCGTATGTACGTAAGTAACTGACCATGAAAAAGTTGGATTTCTTTCTAAATACAATATAGGTACATACTTAGTTTCAAAACGTTTGTATTAAGGTCGTCCAAAAATATACTTACATATAATGTCCCTACATTTAAGTTTGCGAAACTAAACTATTCATATAGGTATGCACACTGCACAGGTCTATTATAGTAAAAAGGTTATTATAATGACGTTATAATGGCAAAAGGATAGTACTTAATTGGTTGTCAATTTAGTAGAGATATTTTTATCAGAATAGTCGAGTCATTTTATAAGTGTGGTTGTCTACTTTCTCTTTAAAATATTCCCAGAAGAAAATGATAGAATTTATGATATTTTATCACCAACGCAAATAAAATGATATCGAGCAAAAGAAATCTAAAAAAAATTCGAAAACTATCAGAGTCGGAGTTATCCACAGACCTAGGGAACAATAATTATGGACAGGCATCGTCTACAAAATTAGCGAGACTATTTTTAATCTGTCAAGTGGCGTATAAGATGGCGTCACCTAGGGTAGCTAGTAACTCAGTACCTCAGTACCTACATGAATATTTGACAACAAATCTTGGCGGTCATCATGGCGCCGCATGTCACGCAAGGCTAGACTACAATGAATGAATGGGACATCTCCATGGTTTTGTTATCTCTGTGTAGTTATCCTTTTAAATAAAATTTAAGCCAACACACTAGTGTGCAATATTTAATATAGTATTTAGCAACCCTATCTCAATGTTCCTTTTAAATGCTTAATCATTGAAACCAGTCGAGTCGTAAATCGCGATTTATATCTTCATACCACAAAGCGTAAAGGCAGCCAATGAATCAGGGTCCGCAATAATGGATAGGTGATGAATCAAGTTTCAACAATGTGTGACTTGCGAGCTGGCGATCAGGGGTTAGTACAGGTTTATGTACGAATATCGAGTCCACTCGCATCGCACAAACGAATCGAATAATCTGTTCTGTAATATACTAGTTTATTATGGAGAACTCGTTATCCTCACCACAAACATTACGTTTTTTAGAGGATGGACTAGATATAAGATAAAAAAAAATTGTTATTTCTATATTTTGATCAATGACGAAGTACGCTTCGTCAAATATGGCGTTGTTACCGCCCCGCTGACAGCACATAATGTTGTCGCTTTCATTAGCGCCATTTTACAGTTTTGACAAATCTAAAAGGATGCTTCAGGGCGGAGCCCTAAAATACATGCATGACATCACTGAGTGCTGATCCTTTGTATGTTTAATCCATGTTTTGGATCAATAATAATAAAAAAATCGAATTCGTCCATACATTTATAGCTAGCGCCATGTATTGACAGCCGTTTATCAGCGACGTTTCGTTTGTGCGATGCGTCGCTGATATGCGACGACTCGAAAGTCGAAATGCATACAAAAACCTGCTAAACTACTACTAACCCCAGAGGCGATCGGAACCGGTGACGGGCCCTTGTGTTTATTTATGACGACACGTGGCCGACCTACCAAGGACGTCTAGGGAACGTAGTGTGTAGTAATTTACTCTGCAACTTGATTATGAATGTAAAATATCGTTCTTTATAGTTGAAAAAACTTTTACTTCAATTATTACTAGTTGACCCGGCAAACGTTGTTTTTCCATTAGGGATATAAAAAATAGCTTACAACCTACTCTCAGACCTACGAAACATACACGGAAAATATTATAACAATCGGTCGAGCCGTTTCGGAGGAGCTTGGTAACAAAGTAACCAATGAAGTGGCAAGGATAATGATTTATGAATTTGCCCTTGATATTTTGTTAAAGATAGAAAATTCTTTCATTCCAATTATTATGGGTAAAGGCAAGGATATAATCTATAATATCCTTATTTATTGCCCTCGTTATTTTTCAAATTAAAAATAGTCACTACTCGTTACAACGTCACTTGTGTTTCGAAAGTTTTGATTTATCCTACACTAACAAAGCAATGCACAAAAAAAGTTTCACCTCTATAAAACATAATAAATGTGTATAAAATATAGTTAAGTTATTAGTAGTTAAATCTTAGAAAGTGATAACATTATAAACTATGTAATCAGAATAGGCACTAAGGCTCGGTTGCTTGACTTGACTTTAACCAAAACGTTATAGTTAAGTATGGCGGTCTGACTCTTATGTCTTTCGAAATAAGAGTCAGGCCGCCAAATTTAACTATAACGTTTCGGTTAAAGTCAAGTCAAGCAACCGAGCCTTATACAAGCCAGATCCAGCTAAAGACGAGAACTTATCCGGTGACTTTTTTAAGAGTTCCTCTAGATAGGTAGATAAAATCAACATTTTTACTTATAAGCTTGTGATCAATACCAAGATTGCAAAGTAATAAAAAGAAATAAACCCTTGTACACTACATTATCATAAGTATTTATAAATAAGCGAAAGTAAGAATACATACCTAGTAGAGCGGTAAAGAACATGCCCAACTTCTGCAGCGAACAGATTAATTTCACTGTAGGTATCCACTTATTTTATGCTGTCCACAGAAAATGCTAAGGGAACTCTAGATACTTATAAACAAGCAAGAAAGTAAGATAGCATAAGTAGAAAGTTTAAGAATAAATCACATACACAACTTCTGCAGCGAACAGATTAATTTCAGTGTATCCACTTATTTTATGCTGTCCACAGAAAATGCTTTGGGAACACTAGATACTTATAAACAAGCGAGAAAGTAAGAAAGCATAAGTAGAGAGTTTAAGAATAAAGCACATACACAACTTCTGCAGCGAACAGACTAGCTCTCGTATTTTATGCTGTCCACAGAAAATGCTTAGGGAACTCTAGATACTTGTAAACAAGCTAGAAAGTAAGAAAGCATTAGTAGAGAGGTAAAGAATAAAGCACAATGCCCAACTTCTGCAGGGAACAGATTAACTCTCGTATTTTATGCTGTTCACAGAAAATGCTTAGGGAACTCTAGATACTTATAAACAAGCAAGAAAGAAAGAAAGCACAAGTAGAGAGGTAAAGAATAAAGCACATGCCCAACTTCTGCAGTGAAGAGATTAATTTCAGTGTATCCACTTATTTTATGCTGTGCACATAAAATGCGGGAACCCTAGCAAAATGAGATCAACGTAGTAAACTGACCTGCGTCGGTATGTAAACCACCTCGTATGGCTTCCATCTCTTTACCAATAGTAGGTAATCCTCGGTTAACACGCGCATTACCTAGGTACTTACTTTATTTTTATGCAACCACAGTGAATAAATTAGTTTGTTAATCCAATTATTATTTACTTGACAGATATTTTTAAACCAGAGTGTTAGTTTACACTTTATCGATTTTAACAAAGCGAGTTTTTTTTCATAAGTCATTTTATACCTGAGTTTTAGAGATGGTCTTCATTCGTAGCTAATAGAGGTCCACTGATAAATATATGCCTCCTGTAGGCAATACGTACATCTTACGAGCACGGTTTTAATAGCTTATATCCAATCCCATTGCTCACCATCCCACATCTCAACAGGACAAGCATTTTAAAAGAGTAAACCCTCTTTTAAAATGCTTGTCCTGTTGAGATGTGTTACAATGTTTTGCTATTCTACGTTTTGAGTCAAGCGCCCCTAAAGAATCACGTTACTTTTATGAGTTGTTAAATCAAATAAAAATCAACCGATTCCTATTTATTGCAGTTTGACTCCTACAGCATATAGTTTTAAGCTAACTACTTTCTTGAAGGGTAGCTTAAAATATAAATCTTAATGTAGAACATCTTGCAATCAATAAAAAGATTTAAATTCTTGAAGTTTTGTTTTTATTTTGAAAGATTTTGGTGCTGAAATGTGCAGACGCGTTCAGCACAAATTAATTAAAAACTGTAACTAGTCTCAAAGCTGAAAAAATAATAATCATTGACTCGTGTGTAGCCAAACAGCTGTTGGATTAATGAGTAGTACAGCTAGGTATGCCTTAAAAGGTTTTAATAGATAATGCGATTTTATCAAACTACATTCCGCATCTCTTTGTTATGCGCTAATCTGACAGATATTACGTCGTAGATATTGTAAAATAATCTGTCTATCTTATCCAAATATTCATAACGCCTATTTAACTAATTTATTGACCTTGTCCTTTCGTAATAGGTCAGTTTGTTTAACGTTCATAATAAAATGTATTTATTATATTAGATATAATATTTCATAACAAAGTTCTTTGGAAACGACCCTTCGTTTTACATAACACTTTTACAAATGAGGTGTAACCGCCAGATTTATGTCAACATTAATTTTTAGTTTATGTCCATCATTACCAGTAATTTAGAGGTAATTTATGTGTGTTATTTTCACGTAAGCTTCTCGTGGACATAAATATTCGTTGCGTATGTCATTATGTAGGTAGTCAGAATTTCATAGGTTCAAAGTTGTTACTGAATTCTGTTAAGGAAATTAAATATTAATGTGACTAAATTAGCTGGTGCAAAATAGTATCAAATGACATCGTGTAAAATGCTTATTCAGTAGCTCCACTTTGATTCCAGATTTTATGAAATACTAGCGGACGCCCGCGGCTTCGCTCACGTTGAACCTCTGCTTTACAACCTCAGGCGTTTAATTTCCAAAATTCCTATCGTACTTAACTGCTATTTATTTTAATTTTTACGACAAATTCTTTCTTTGTTCTTGCTGCTATAGTCACTTATCGATTTTGGAAATATGAGGTCGTCAAAAAGTTTAATATACTTAGTTCAATTAGGGTTCCGTACCTAAAGGGTAAAACGCGGGAACCCTATTACTAAGACTACGCTGTCTGCCCGTACGTCCGTCCGTCCGTGCTTGCTTGCTACTATGGTCCGATATCGGTTTTGAAAGCAAATCGGCCCAGTAACAAAAAAGTTCAAAATGGCGGCCACTTTTTTAAATTTTGACCACAAATTCTTCCTCCATGCTTGTTGCGATACTCAAAGATCGATTTTTAGAGCAATCGGCCCAGTAATAAAAAAGTTCAAAATGGCGGCCACTTTTTTAAAGTTTGACCACAAATTCCTTCTCCAAGCTTGTTGCGATACTCAAATATCGATTTTCAGAGCAATCGGCTCAGTAACAAAAAAGTTCAAAATGGCGGCCACTTTTTTAAATTTTGACTACAAATTCCTCGTCCATGCTTGTTGCGATACTCAAATATCGATTTTCAGAGCAATCGGCCCAGTAACAAAAAAGTTCAAAATGGCGGCCACTTTTTTAAATTTTGACAACCAATTCCTTCTCCATGCTTGTTGCGATACTCAAATATCGATTTTCAGAGCGATCGGCCCAGTAACAAAAAAGTTCAAAATGGCGGCCACTTTTTTTAATTTTGACCACAAATTCCTTCTCCATGCTTGTTGCGATACTCAAATATCGATTTTCAGAGCAATCGGGTTAGTAACAAAAAAGTTCAAGATGGCGGCCACTTTTTTTAATTCTGACTATAAATTCGTTCTCTATGCTCGCTGCGATACTCAAATATCGATTTTCAGAGCAATCGGGTTAGTAACAAAAAAGTTCAAGATGGCGGCCACTTTTTTAATTCTGACTATAAATTCGTTCTCTATGCTCGCTGCGATACTCAAATATCGATTTTCAGAGCAATCGGCCCAGAAACAGAAAAATTCAAAATGGCGGCTACTTTTTTTAAATTTTGACCACAAATTCCTTCTCCAAGCTTGATGCGATACTCAAATATCGATTTTCAGAGCAATCGAATCAGTAACAAAAAAGTTCAAAATGGCGGCCACTTTTTTAATTCTGACCATAAATTCGTTCTCTATGCTCGCTGCGATACTCAAAAATCGATTTTCAGAGCATTCGGCCCAGTAACAAAAAAGTTCAAAATGGCGGCCACTTTTTTAAATTTTGACCACAAATTCCTTTTCCATGCTTGTTACGATACTCAAATATCGATTTTCAGAGCAATCGGCCCAGTAACAAAAAAGTTCAAAATGGCGGCCACTTTTTTAAATTTTGACCACAAATTCCTTCTCTATGCTTGCTCCGATACTCAAATATCGATTTTCAAAGCAATCGGCCCAGTAACAAAAAAGTTCGTAATTTTTGTATGGGAAAATCCCTTAAATGTACGATTTTTACCCCTTAAAATTTGAATTTCTGGAATCCCCGTCTTAGTACGAATTCATGACCTAATATAAACCTAGGTACCTAATTTCAGATCTCTACGACATTTAGTTCTTCGGGAATTCCTGGAACAACGAAAAAAAAATCACTTTTGTATGGGAAAATCCCTTAAATGTACGATTTTTACACCTTAAAATTTGAATTTCTGGAATCCCCGTCTTAGTACGAATTCATGACCTAATATCAACCTAGGTACCAAATTTCAGATCTCTACGACTTATAGTTCTTCGGGGATTCCTGGAACAATGAAAAAAAATCTTTTTTGTATGGGAAAATCCCTTGAATGCACGATTTTTACCCCTTAAAATTTGAATTTCTGGAATCCCTGTCTTAGTACGAATTCATGACCTAATATCTACCTAGGCACCAATTTTCAGATCTCTACAACTTTTAGTTTTCCGGGAATTCCTGCAACAACAAAAAAAATACACTTTTGTATGGGAAAAACCCTTTAATGTACGATTTTTACTCCTTAAAATTTGAATTTCTGGAATCCCCGTCTTAGTACGAATTCATGACCTAATATCTACCTAGGCACCAAATTTCAGATCTCTAGTACTTCTAGTTTTTCGGGAATTCCTGGAACAACGAAAAAAACACTTTTGTATGGGAAAATCCTTTTAATGTACGATTTTTACCCCTTAACATTGGAATTTCTGGAATCCCCATCTTAGTACGAATTCATGACCTAATATCTACCTAGGCACCAAATTTCAGATCTCTACGACCTATAGTTTAGGCGGAATCCGTGGAACAACCAAAAATGCCTCATTCTTTTATATATATAGATATTCTCAAGGCTCAACTAGTTATTACAAGTATAGAGAAATCAATAATACCAATCCTTTTTGGTTCCACTACCAAAATAGTAAAGACCTTTTCCTATAAACATAAGTCCATGTTGACTTTCAAATAATACGTCAAAGAACATTGACTCTACCTAGTACTACTTTACTACTTAAACTAGGCAAGATTAAAAAACTTCTTAACAGAGGAACGATACAATACTGAAATTTCTATACATCATAGTTTACTGGTATGATACGTAACAAGATCGACCAGAGCAATCAAGAGTGAGTGGCTCCCGAAGAATTCCTTTCAAATGTGACCGCAGTATTTTTTGGAGGCCCAGTTATGTGTAACGGGCCTTAATGACACAATGATGGACATTGGACACATTATACATCGCGTGTGTAGTTTGAAATTTCCTCAAATTGGAGTTCGAAACTTCATAGATTCAAAAAAAGGATAGCACACATGGAAAAAATCATTCCTACACTAAAAAAATAATTATCCTTTCTAGCTTTGTATGAATTCTTTTTCATGATATTGTTTTTCATTTTACTTTGTATGGCCATTAGGTACGCTGCTTGCAGCTGTAGCCATGTCAACTTATCTATTCTAGGTTGGTTTTCTATGATTGCTAATAGAACGAAATTCAAAAAATGTTAAGCGAATGACATATCCGATCGAAAAATGGATCACGGTGCTTATCAATGACAACTGTCACTGTCATGCATTTGGTTCGAAGAAATAAAGTAACTTCGGTACGGCTGATAAGTGGTAGTAAGCACTAACAGCCATATCCATAAAATACATATTATGTATTTTATGGATATGGCTGTTAGTGCTTGTAATTTGTGTTTTATGGCTGTTAGTGCTTACGTGAATCTAAAATCTTGATTCTTGGTTGTAAAAAGTCTGTTGTTGATCTTTCATTTACTCCAGTAGCACCTCTATCTACCTTTACTTTCTACTACCGACTACTATCGACTTTACGACTAATATACTTCTATAATTCCACTGGCAATTGAAACTTTTTATAGAGCAAGGGTAAATAGACGCGTAATACCTTCACTCAATCAATTGTGTTCAAGTTATTCGTCGGGAACTATAGCAATTTGTTTCATCGATTGTTTTTGTTAATCTTTCACAATGACATAGATTTCCCTTTTCCCAGGTTATGTAACGATCGTTTTCAATAAGCTATCTATCCTCGAATTTTGCATAGTAAAGAGCAAAATATGAGATAAGATTAATACTCGTTAAGTCAAATATTAAGTAGGCAGAATCGTAAATTGAAAATAAATAAACTTTACTGAAAATGACCATATAAATAAAACTACTGGACCCACTTGCAGGTTAGAGTACTAGTAGAGTCAGGACCTTTTCTATTTAGTATCACAGTCCAGTACCGAAATCCGGTATTATACTGTAATATAATACTTATGTGTTTGTTTATTTATTATCCTATACCCATATTTTGTTTAATATGCATGTTTTAATCTTTATTTATATTTTCGCTGATTTTTTTTCTTTGATAGTAATTAAGATCATCGTTTTGCTCTTATATGTAAGTATATGTTGTGTACACCCATCTTTTTGCTCGTCTCTCGAAAAAGACCTGCAGCTTCCGCAATTTTGTTCAATTCAGAGTTCAGACACATTAAGTCCAGCAAAATATTATTATCTGTTGTGACGCGTATTACCTACTCTTATTTCGGATGTTTTGCACCGGAAGTGGTAAATTACAGAGGAGTGCACTGTGACTCGTGATTTTGACCTTTTGTTAACCGTGGATAAATTGTGTGGACATTACACAGAGATTTTAAATTTTTACTGCGAAATAATTTGAGACAAAAGCTAAACATTGAGTATGTTGTGTATTCACTGGAGTTTTCGTGAAGGTTAGTAAATATATTCTAGTTTATTATTCTAACTATGCACTTACTATTACAAGAGAAAACTGACTTTATTGTTTATTCATTATCATTTTATAAGACCTTGAGTTAAGATTAAAGTTTACTTCGAAAGTGAGTATATTGTGAGAGAAAGTATACGTTGTTTTTATTACGTTAAGACTTTAGGGTTCCTCAAACTTTTGAAATGAAGTTGAAGTCTATGGAACTGAAATAGTTCGAGATTTTATACCTACGAGTCCTATACTTTCACTTTCTACCTGAATCATATTAAATCATCATGTCCTGACAACTTTTATCCTGATAAGATGATTTGGTCAGAGTAAGTAAAAATTTTTTTGATCAAAAAAGTTACAAGTTAGAGGTACCCATGCCCATACCAAATTCTGTCTTGACCGAGTAAAGTTTCGTAAGAACGTTCCCACTATATCATATCATAATATGTACCTACCTATAATCCCTTGATATGAACTTATAGTTTATAATGTAAGTCCCTTTTTACTGTCACATATTTAAGGATTAATAGCTTTCACTTATTAAATTGTACACGCACTTCGTTTTTTGATGCCATTAATAATTATTAATAAAGCAATAAACTTTTATTACGGCTAATGCCTGGCACGCCCTGAAAGATAATAAAATGGGAATGGTCATTATTTTTAATGGTAAGCTAATGATTTAGCATTGCGGTATAATTGGCTTGTATAACTGTTGTATGTACCTAGTTACCTACATTTGATATGAAGGTTTATAAAATTATAGACTTTGATTTCGTATAAGAGTACGTATACATTTGGAAGTAGAAAAGGGCATACATTACTTTTAATACTTATGACCTGCGAACGGCTGAGGTGATGATAATGTTGTGATGAGTATATAGGTAAGTAGGTATGCAGGTAAAAATTCGTTAAAGTTAAATTAGTATCATGGATTATGTATGTCGCCAGTGTCTGTTAATAAATCTCCATCGTCCTTGAAGTGTCCACACTCCACAGTCCATATAGTCCTCACTGATACGTGATCTTGATTGTAATACGACTTTAATTTACAAGGACTTTGCACATCTACTGAGCCGTTGAAGCAGATCCTTCTGGCAAAATCCTTTAACCATCATAGCCATATTAGGAACTTCAGTTTTCTTATTTCTATCATAGAAATATACAATCAATGTTGCTTTGAAATTTCAAAATGATTTCAAAATTCAAAATTTTTATATCCGGTAGATAGGTTAATCACGATGACTACCTATATATTTTCATGCCCGTACTTGCATTATTTAATTTTTGAAGAGTTTTGAAATTCATTCACTCTTGGCATTAAGACTAGATAGAACCATAATTATACGGGTAGGGAAGACAATGATTAGCTAACTAGAGATGATTAAACAAAACTAGCACGTTAAGTATAGACTGCACCGTAAGATGAAATCGTAGATACCAATAACATCGCATTCATTGAAAATGTTTTTGGTTATGAACACACAAATGCTGTTCAAGTAGGTACTCTTTTATGGGAGTTGGGACTGACTCTGGACTGAGTTTTATTTTATTTTATTTATTTGGGTTAACCAGCAGGTTTACATGATTCTTAACATAAATACATACAAAATTATTAGCAATACCTACGTTCTAAGGGTATGTCAATCCATTTTACGGTAACCACTACTTGCTGAGTTCTTTGCTTTTTTCTTTGAGTTTAGCTACAAGCAAGTAAGCTATTTGATACAAAATTTTATTGTAAGTTAAGATCCATACCTAATACTTAACAATAGCTTGATTGTTTTTTCGATCTATGAAGAAAGTATTTCTTCATAGATCGACCTTTTTCGTATCAGTTTCCGTTCTCCTAACCATTCCGGTCAGTATGAAAAGCCATAAACCGTCCTTTTTTTGACCGTTGGCGAAGGAATTTGAGGCAAAAACTCTTATACAAAAACCCACCACACGTGGCATCGGGAGTTAGGCACTGCTTTGTGTATTATTAATTTAGTATCTGTAATGTAAACGAAATTAGTATTGTTGTTGGATCTTTTTCATTTTGTGTAGCTTAATATTATTGGGCATGATTTCAGGCTGTATAAATAAAATTTCTTCTATATTCTGGTTGGATTTAGAGTCAGTCCTTTTGGATGTGCATATTTTGTGTGAACCTATTTCAGGAATCCATGGCTTATATTAAATCCATAAGTTTGTGCCTAAGGTACTGAAGAAAATACTTTATCATAAATTTCATTATCAACTCCTTGATTTTTTACCCTATTTTCAGCACCTTTACTACAGTTGTTGTAACCGAAATAAGTTACTATCGTTTTCATCAGCTTTACCACAACTGTACGGCAGGTCTTGACGGGATGTGTTTTTATTAAAATCATCGTTAAAATCCTACAAATCCATAAAAGCTTCGAACAATCTATTTTCATTTGCATATCTCCCACATGTTTGTCTTGAAGTAAATGAGAAAGCTGAGTGTCGTTCAATTTATCAATAGACCTGTACATCTTGATTCTAAAAAATAGTTCATTGACACTACGTCTTGTCCGAATTTTCTCTTTGCACGAGTTTCGAAATTGCCTCTTTATTTTACTACTTGATAGGAGTTAGGAGGATAGCAAACGAGATAGATTGACAGAAACTTTGAAAGACGTAACAATATAGGTGCTCTCTTTTTCTCCTACTAGCGTATCTCAGATTTCTGTGGGCTTTTGCCAAATACATAGTCATGATCACTAATCAGTTTAACAGCAAGCAATTGCTCTATAAGTCAGTACAATTGGATTGTTTTATTTGCCTTGATGTTGTTAACAGAGTAAGTATATTAACCGTGGCCTATTGCAAGCAATTGCGACAAACATCATGCTCCAGACAAAATAAGACAAGCCTCGGCGAATTAGATACGCTAAGGGCTGTCACTAAACTTAATATATTAATTAATTGAAATTTATTGAAAAATAAAAAAAGATAGGAGCTATTTTTGTGTCAGAAGGTATAAAAACAATTTTATTATAATTATATTATCTACCTACCTTTCTACCTTTGCCATCGGTGGTCAGGGCTCCAGAGTGAGGTAAAGAGGTCCGTGTTGAAAACCCTAGGTTTAAATTTTAATTGATTGCAGCTAAATGCGTTGTTTGTTGATTATCCGATGTGTTCTTGATAGTTTGATTCCACTAAAACTAATTAAATAGTTATGGTTGGATACCTACAGAGTACCTATGATCGTTTTATAGGAAATCAGTAACACTGAATTATTCTGGTATTTCACTTTTCTAGCAAGTTTTGAACAATATTGACAATGGATGCCTGATTTTTGTACGTGCTTAACTAAAGAAACTGAGTCGGAAAATGGGACTTTATTAAATACATACTCTTATTTAACATTTTCACCTTTTTAAGCGGGTTAACGGACTACATAAGAAAGAGTCAATGAATGAATCTGAATTAAAGGTAAAAAAAAATAAATTTAAATTTTACTTTAATCTTGAAATTTTGTTTGCGAATAGGTCGAGAATATACGTACACGGTACTTTTTATCTTATTTTATCTTATTATCTTCAGAGAAGAAGTAACATCAACATCATAAAAAGTTTCTTAAGTGGGTATTCAATTAATTAAAAATGCTCCTTTACAAAGTAAGACATCAGTGGTCCTTTGTTTGTAATATAAATTAATTACAATCAAACAAGGTTCGTTTGAAACTAACGCGATATAAAACAGACAAATTATGGGACAAACGCAATCGGGGGCAGATGGGACGCGTCAAATGACTAACCAGAGATATCGCACCTAAAAATATATCGACGCGTTGACTTTCAGCTGGGTTTTTCAACTTTGTTGCGACTTGTATATTTTTAATTTTGTGCATAATTTTCTTTATACGCAATGCCTCAATCATTTCGGAGTTGAGGCTGAGGACATCGTCATCGGCCTATATTCTATTGCCAAAGTCCTAAACTTGTAGTGCAATTAATAAAAGAAGTTTTGTTTAAAATGTAATGGATGCATAGAGATACTATGTACTAACGTACAACGTAACGTAGGTACTCAATGAATGGATGTGCGTTAAATGGACACAGTGCTCCTCAAATTACTTAGACAATAAGCACTGAACAGTTTTTTATTATTATATTTAAGTAATCTTCAAAGTGTGAGTTGGACTTGCGTACAAAGGGTTCATTACCATTATCAATTATAACATAGCGAGATGATGTCGGAGGCAGAACTCTCAATACCCTACTACTATCACTACTATACAAGTAGAGTAATATTGAGAGTTCTGGGCCATTGATCAAAAACATAACGGGAACACATCATCCGTGAAAATTTCAAGTGAGCAAATATCACGGTTCAAAACATAGATGTGGATCAAAAGATACAGCCTGGTGACAGACGGACGGACGAACGGCGAAGTCTCAGTAATAGCACAGTTAAAAGATATTCTACTAAAGATAGTAGGATAGTAGTAGAGTAGGATCTTTTAACACTGTGGTAATATGGCCCCGTTTTTTCCCTTTGGGTACAGAACTCTTAAAAAAGATCAATACCTTCTACCAGCGCAGTATACAATGCACACCAGACAAGCAGACGTTTTGATACCTTGATTCCTTAAGTCCTTTAGGAGACGATAATGTTAATGGTACTTACCTTAAATGTATAGTTGTGTTCGGTAAGTATATCGAATGCAGTTATGTACATGTATATCGGACAGCGTCCTAAATGTGTCATAACGCAGTAATGACTTATGAGTCAGGCGCGATGTTTTGAAGGGATTTTTGCAATACTCACTTGTGGTGAAGCGATTATTTTAAGTGTAGGTAGTCAGTAGATATTGTTTACCCTTCTACTTGCAATGAAACTCTACATACAATATTAGTAAAATACAAACTAAAGTTTAAAAGTTTGTAACAAAAAAAGTAGTAGCAAAAAGTGAAGTAGTCATTGTTTTTTGTTTTGAAACCCAGAATAAACTTTCATAGGTATGAACAGAGTTAATTTAGGAAACGCTTCGCATAAACACTTCCCTTTTCTCTCTTATCGGCGAGCATATCGCTGTTACTTCTGATTAAGGCGCAGTGCAACAATATGCCCGCCAAATTCAAATTTTATGTAGATAAGCAAATAACACACTGATGAGCAATGATTGATATCCGGTGCCTGGATCTTTTTCAATATCAGGAAGTAGAGTGAGGGGTCAAAACAAATTTTAAATTGTTAAGTTTTTATTCTGGGTGGCGCGTGGAATCGTCATCAGATATATTGATTGATGTGGGAAATTGAAAATGTTCAATTGACGTAGAAATGTCCAAATAACTTCCAGGAATGTTAAAATAACGTACAGAAATGAGCAAATATCGACCAATAATGTCCAAATAATTTGGTGTCTCAGTGAAATGTCTCAGTAATCAGGAGAGCCGGGAGTTGCTACTTGGTGAACCTGATATATTTATGTGTATAAAATATTATCATGTATATTTATCAGTTATCTAGTACCCATAACTATAAAAGCTACTTTTAACACTTATGTTGGGGCTAGATTGCGATGTGTGTAATTCACTTTTAACTGACACTTTTTAATATCATTTATAACTAAACTAAATAACATTTGAAGATACTACTGCTATTCTTTCAATTTACACAGACAGACGCAAATTATGTCAGCTGTGATCAGCTTACAAATTATGAAAAACCGTAGAAAATTTGAATTTGGCGGGCAGGAACGTTAGGTTCACCTTAAAAGCCCAGTGGAGTGTATTCCAGGCCCACGCATTAAATATGGAAGATATATTACATAGATTGTAATCTCCACTAAATATACTTCTTACAGCCTATAAAAATTAATTAACTTGAATATTTTTCGTGGTTAATTTTGTTACGCATCCCTTAGGGTGAGTACAAACAGAATAAAAGAGCGAGAAAAGATCAAAATATGTTAATGAGTTTAATTCTTTAGCGCTATATTCAGCTGTATGGAAGCTGGGAGATCTCTCATATCGATAAGCTTACTTTTGTACTCTATTATTTTTCATGCAATTTATGTGCAATTGTTGTGGTATAAATAAACGATAATTATTTATAGAAAAGCAACCAACTTACATTTAACTATTATATTATTATGACGACAGAATTTCTTTTTACCTTCATTAAGATTATTATTATAAAGTATTTGAATATAATTTTTGTTACCGATTACAAAACATTGTACACTGAGATGAATAAGAAACATTTTACCAAATTGTTAACATCAAAAAAATATATAATAAGTATTATGTGATGCAAGTTTGTGCTCCGCCTTAGATGGAAGATCAAAATATTTTATTAGTTCCAAAGAACCCTTAGTCGAGTTAAAGTTAAATGATTAGACACTTTCCAATCAAGGGTTAATAGGGTTAGCGGTATATTCTATTCCTATTTTGGAGCATCTACTGTACGTAATGGTGATCGCACATAAAAACGCGTAAACCCGCTCGGTAAGCACCCATCTTGCTGGATAATGGATATCTCCAGTAAGTAAAACGTATAGTAACGTATGGAAAACGTATTCATCGTTATCTTAATCACTACCAAATTTCACCCCCGATTCGCTGGGATAGCGTTTTTTTTTTCTCTCCTGTTCATATGTACCTAATGTGCATTACCAATAAACTTTTTCATTTCATTTCATTTCATTTATATCAGGGAACCAATCAGCGGGCAGAATTCGTAAACCGTAGACACATACTCGTAATAGTAGGATTATTCCAGAGAAAAACGAAATGGGCCTTACCCAGGAGCGTCTTCAAGCTTTACCTTAAAGCGCTTATAATTTTTATTTATGGACCCAGGGGAGACATCTGAATAAACATCGGGAATGAAGGACGAAGAAAGTCATATTTTCAAAAGCGGTAATTATAAAATTGTACTCGTAAATCTAAACCTTATGTCCTTTAAGAGTTGTATTTTAATAAGTACGTTGACATGAACAAATGTTTGGGCTGTTGATGATACAGTGGTAAGATGAATGTCTTATGTCATTTTCGGTTGTGTACTGCGTAGTAGTACCTAATTGTGGTAGCTTTAATTAATGTTTAGGTAGGTATAGGTACATTCCTCATATCTTCAGATACATCTATGTTATTCTTTATACCAGAAATTATTATCAATTAGGGGTGTCTAACTTGGGTGACTACTTAGTTAAGAAAAAAGTAAATTATGATTTCTCAAAAATGCTTGGCAATTTATTGTTGTATGGATTATTGATAGTAATTTAACGTCTTCATCATACCTTTTTCAAGTTGTGTTACAAACTTAGGTGCAGATAACCCCCTTATCTAAAATATCTAAAATAATTTTACTAATATGTACGAAATGTGGTAATTACTTTTAATATTACTAATAACATTGCTTATGTTTAAGTAGGTATGCTTAAAATACATCTAGAAGAACGTCTAAAATAGATTGAAAAAAATGTAAGGTCACAAATCAATTTTGACTTGGTAAAGGTAGGTAAGTACATAATAATGCAATAATAGTAAGTAAAGGTCATACCGTAATTTCGTATCTACCCAATAAAATACGAGTATATTGTATTGTACCCTTTATTGCTTACCGTAAGAATCTTTACGGTTTACAATTTACGCTCTATAATATGAGTTTTATATATCTTACAGGATTAGGATTCCCAGCGATTTTTCGTATTTGCTATAAAGATCATAGGCCAGAAGGACGAACAGTTTATTGGCGAAAAAAACGTTTCTAAAGATTTTAAAAACGTGTTTATTGTCGAAGAAGAAAGGGGAATAAGTTCCCAAGGACATAATTTTGTATTAATATCCTGTGGACCTCACACTACAAGGGGTGAGGACGTCACGTATGCAAGTTATCCATTCAAGCATTCAGACTAAGCGAAATTGTATTCTAGTATAAATGAGATAAGATTGAAAATGGTAACTTCTTATTGTCAATCAAATGTAAAGCCGCATGTTTGTGCTGCCGATAATAATTTCTTCTCAGAAATAATCCGATTGTGAAAGTATTTGTCCGTCGATAGCACTGTGCTAGCACTTTGCGATGCTAAAATATATTATTAAGTAAAGATTAGATACTTAATTGTATAATAATTTTTGATGATATTGAAAGCAATATACCTTATTGAAACATAATGGTTAAAAATCTTTCTAATAGTTCAAATTGATCGGCCACTTCTTACTACAAGAAAAACAAAGACTAGGTACGGACTTATCCTGGATAAATTCGTATCCATCAAAATTATTTTCAGCCAAATCGGCCGTAGCCATATTATGTGACATATTCGATTCGATTCACTGGATAGAAAGGAATGGAACTAAATAAAAAATAAAAATAAAATATGAGACAATAATTTTCAAATGATTGTTTGCGTGAAAGTTATGTGATCCAATTTAGCAGGGATACCTACATAGAAGTCTTTGAGTTTAGCGGTCGTATATGTCATGCCTTCGAATTATTATCGTATAGCATAGCTGAGTGTGATACTGGATGCTAGGTGAAATGTTAGTTTCAAGAGTATTTGTTTTAAAAGATTGATGATAGTCGAGGTGTGAAGATCTCGTCTCCCGACGCGCGGCGGCGGATGCTGCGGCGGGCGGAGAGATTTGAGATCTGTCAACTGGAGATAAGTAGCCGTGTTCGGAGATAAAGGGCAATATTGATGTGATTTATTGTTTAACACATAGTTAACGGGGTTGGAAAAATCTTGCATGTTGGAAGTCATTGATGGGATGACGAATCCTGGCATTTTTAGTCCATTTTAATATGTCTAAGCGAGTACTACTTTTTACACGACTGCACAAAAAAGGAGTGTAATGTTTTAAGGGTTCATGTATGTATGTATGTTTGTATGAATGTATGTGAGTTTCTTTATCCAACCATAACTTCCAAACGGCTGAATAGATTCGGACATACTCGTATATAGGGTACTTACCGTTAGAATCCTTACATCGTTATGAGTAACATAGGCTATATTTGTTGGAAAAAGTCGTTTTACCACAGAGCACTCGTGTTTTTTATCTTTTTAATTAGGTATTTACTTGTTTAACGAATATGATTTTGCTATTCTTAACGTTCTTTATATCTGTATTACCAAAAAAGGCTCAAGATTGCCATTACAAGTTGTAATGAGATAGGTAGAGTCAGTTAGACGTTATCTTCGAGCGATAATAATATCAGGCACTCTTGACTTTCTCAGAATATTCAGTGAAGGTAAAGTATGATACTTGCTATCTACCAAGTATGTTTTTGTAACTTTTATCATTATTTATCTATGCCCTACATGTTAGAAATTAGAATGTATCTACGACTCTTGTCCAATTATGTTTTAGCATTACAAGTTTACATATAATTGATAATATATACATATATCTTCAGTGTATTTTGATTTAGTGGTTTATTAATTAAAATAATGAATCACCAAGATAAACCTAGCTGCGGTCATCTGTGAACGTATTACGTAAACTTTTTTTCATACAAACAAAGAGTAGCGCCGTTTGTCAATGGTGTCAAAACAAACATGGCAATGTTTGCCACCCGTAAACTGGCGATATTTTGTCGCGCAGTTTGCCGGATCCTGTGCAAATGTCTATTATATTAATCAATATTTTTTGCAGCAGATAAAAGCTATACGCAAAATAACATCTCATCTTTACTTTAACAACTTTCGTACCTACGTATACGTTGGGTAGCCATGCTGCGTACCTGAAAGCACAGTGTTAGCAGACTCACTACTAGGTGGACGGAGGACATCAGAAGAATTGCTGGCTTCAAGCACAAATCGTAGTTTGGCGGTAATTTCTGGGGCCGTATATTCAACAATGGAGGTTCATCGGCTGAAACGATGATGAATTTTAGTAGGAACCTATACAAATCTATACCTAGTTATGAAGTTACACTTTGAAAACGTCAGAATAATTTAAATTAAAAATAAATAAAAACTACATCGGGCCTATCAAAAACAGGTAGCACAAGAAATGTATCGAAGCGATTAGAATCGAGGCCCTTCTCTGATTTTTTATAATCCGAAGATGATTTATGGGTTGTCTTCTTTTTTGTCGGCTCCGGGATTTTGTTGATAGGCAGTTTTTAATATCGAGAGATGTTCGGGTGCTGGTTTTTTTGTGAACAAACTCTCCGTATCTCTCCGTAACGACTAGCGAGTGATGTCGATTGTCGATAGTCGCTTACAATCGTTTACAATAACGACTTGGTAGTTATTGCTTGTTGTTCAGATAAAAGTGCTCTTCCCTAATTGTTAATTTGTAATATTTTATAAACAACTCTCTGATGAAATTGTTGTTAACAGTTATTTCTTCTGCATAGTACTACCACAGTGTTAAAAGATACTCTTAGAATATCTTTAAACTGTGGCACCTGCTATACCTATTGTAGAAAAAAACAATGTTTTTTTTACCCACTGCGACATACTTACTCGTATTTTTGATCATCGCAGGAACCAGTCGATTGCTCAAATGGAACATTTCAAAAAATCAAAAAATTAAAAAAATGTATGAAAATGACATAATATCTTATCGCTAAAATTATCACGTTACTCCCGCGTAGGCAAATGTCATTCTCATTTTTTTTTAATTTCGAACGCATACCTAGTACCTACCCACTCAATATTCAATATTCAATATTTTACGGAGATACGGTCTACTCTATTTGTTCCTACTCTGTAATGTAACATCGACAAGCGCGGCGCGGCGGCGCGCCAACTCGCAGCACGAAAGCGCAACAGTGTAATGTAACTTTACAGAAACATTATTTATTTGTATGAAATAGATTAAATACTGAATTTTGAATGTTAATGTACACAACTACAGGTCGAGAGCGATTTGGTATTTTTATATAACCCTGTATAGTTCAGGATTCCAGGCCCCTGCTTACATTTGTGCTTCTTCGCTCTCTGTACCCTATAAACTTGTAAAGCATACCTTATATTATTCCCAACCCCAAAGTTATAAAAATTAAACGTGCTAATGTTTAATGACAATGCAGCCAAGTTTAATCTGGCGATAAAGCAACGAGCTTAGCTTCGTCATAATAGGATAAATTACGACCTATAAAATAATATATTCTTGTGATCGTTCAAATTTTACGACCTAAAATTTTAAGCAGGACATTAAAATCCTCGTAAATGTTGCCACCCGCTCGATGGGTCTAGGGGCAGATGTTGAATTACGGTTACTACTGAATGCTTCCATTGCTTACCTATATAAATTTTAATTTATATAAATTCTTTAATATTTATGTATGTATCTTCGACGATCTACTGTACTTTGAGTCACACTGACTTTTTATATACCTACTAGCTGACCTGGCAAACGTTGTTTTGCCCTTAGGGGTAATAAAAAATAGATGAATTGAGATTTAAACTATCCTATCTCTCAAGTTGGATCAAACTGCACATGGTGTGCGAATTTTATTATAATCGGTTAAGTGGTTTAGGAGTCCATTGAGGACAAACATTGTGACACGAGATTTATATATATTAAGAAGATTTACTAATAGTAATAGGCGAAAATACTCATCCCTACATTAGTATTTTGTTTTGGAGCCTTTTCAAACAAAAAACTACGAACACGTCATCTGTTTCAAGCATTGTGTGCAGCACGTTTGCATGCTATTTATTTAGGACTGACATTGATCTATTTGCATGTTTTTGTAGGAAAACTACCCGAATGCAACCATTCTGAAGATTAAGTTGTGACAGGGCGGTGCCACCAAGCGTGATATTTGAAAACCTCTTTAGCTAAGTCACTGTGAGAACGGTCTAATGGGTAACAAGTTCAATCCCTATTACTTAGACTTTAAAAAAATATCTAATATCAAGGTTACCTACTAAGTACCAATACCATTGAAGAATTTCTCAATGACAAGCATTCTTGGAATAATAAACCTTCTATATTATATTATGTAAAAAAAATGTATAGGTACATTAACGTATGATGACATTTTTGAAAAGAGCAAGTGCCGAATTTCTCGCCAGTTATTCTTGGTGTAAACAGGTTTCTGACCTTTTAAAGGTGGAACGTGCTTGCCTAGGAGATGATTATTCACTCTTGATTTGAAGGCGCCCACGTTGTAAGTGGCAGGAAAGACAGTGCCTGGGAGGGTATTCAATATCGTAAGTTCAAATATCGTAAGTTTTGGCAACGGTCATCTAATAGAGTCTCTTGCTAACTGTCTCTTTGATACGTTATCAATTAAGCCAAAAATTTTTGAATTTCGATGAATTGATTAGGCTTATTCAGTAATAAAAACTGGTCATTAATTATTTTAAATAATTATTTTCATAACTAGATTATAACGGTCCGTATACATGTAAATTGAATACCTACAGTTCAATAAGTTATCAAGCGCTAAACCAAAACAAAAACTAGATAAGATTAATTATTTCGGTCAGCCAGTACTGACCCCATTATTTTGATGCGAAAAATATAATATATCTTGGCTATTTTTAGTCGATATGTAGAGCATAAAGCGGTTTGCGACCACGTGTGGTCCACCGCAAAAACCATTCAAGGATTCACCTCCAGCCGCGATAAAGTCATTTGAGCGATAAATTTGTCGCACATGTCCGGTGTCAGGGTAGACACAACTTTTTTTATCCTACTAGGAATACGATCTGGAACAAAGATTAAAGCGAAAGCCATAAAGCGAAATGTTTTGACAAGATGAAAACTTGGTTTTTGAAGTTGCCAAAAATCGACACAACAATGTCCGTTCGCAGACGCTTTGCCGAGAGTATTGAGTACTCGTCCCATTTCAAACGAGCGCGTCTGACGCTCGTCTGGCTCATCGTACTGACCATGACAAGAGCGGGACACGGTCGTCTGAAGTGGGAGCGGAAACTCATCGGCAAAGCGTCCAAACGGGTTATAGTTTAGCTAATATTTATTGCCTACCACGATAATATTAGGTATAACTGATGCAAACAATTATAATTCCTATATTATAGGAAAGTCTTATTCTAGACTTCATATGGGCGCGAATATTAATATTTAGTCATACGTTAATGCATCTTTATATATACTTTGGTCAATAATACCCATTTACTTCAAATTGGTTCCATTTTCCAAATATGGGAAACTCATCTTTCGAGCAAACTAAGCACACAAAGTTCAACAAAAATTGCCTAGTTTAGAACTTGACTGATTCATAATTAAAAATGACGCTTACTGGTACCTACTCTAAAATTTACGATACTCTCATAAAAGCAAGGGAGGGATCCTTTCACTAGGCGCCACTGCAAGATAAAACCCTTTTGTTTTAGGCCTGCTAAAAGACCCGGAATGTTAATGTGTTGTTCAAGTTGGAATTAAAAAAAAATAAACTTGCACAAATATGGTCGCCTTTCACATTTGGCGCCGATATTTTGCCGCCATGCGTTTTAAAGTGTAGAATGTAGAATAAAGGTTCTCAAAGTTAATTTTTTTATTATATCATGGTTAGTAGGAAATAAACGTTTCCGATCCAACACAGCGACCTGCATTGGAATGAAAAGGTGTATGTAAATCTGCCATTTTTAGACCTGTACCTATGCCTAATGTTAAAATACTGATAATGGTGATGATGATGATTCAAACCTCAACCCCACTATGTCAAACTCCATACGAATCGAGTGAAACATACAGGGTTTTTGACAGAGTGGGGCGCGCCTTCGTGGATTGAAATATCTATAAATTCATGTGCTTTCTCCATTTCAATTTTCGACTTTGGATTATGTAGTACCTATATTATGTACTATAATATTATGTAAAATATCATAATTGTAATATAAGTGTTTACATGTGGTTTACATGATAGAGGCTGAGGTAGCTTTATTATTCTTTGGCAGTCGCAACTCGCAACTCGCAACACGTCACATCAGCATTTCAAGCTTGGCGTCTGCACTCTGTACTTGCAGTGACGCGAATCCTTAATTATCAACGCCGGTAAAGGAGTTTTCACTTCAAATATAGGTACCTACTATTATGTAGTGATGTACCTACAGCTGTCGACGTCCGCGTCGTAATGAGATATAATGAGATAAGATGAAATTCGATTGAAGGTTGGGAACCTATGGTGTAGACTGTAGACGATACCATTACTCCAAAAGAACTTTATTATTCTTACAAATTGAACGATTTCATGTTTTTAAAAGTCCTTGCTCGGTATTTTTATTTAAAACCCCTATTTATGGAAAGTTTATTAAGTATGTTAAAGTGTTTGTATGGAATTCACATTCAATTAAAATTCCGGACAAGAAAAAGATTACCAAGAGTAAAAATTCTTGCAGATACTAAATAGGTATTATGTACCTAATTACAATTTACATTCTTTAATTGACCCTAAAATTAGTAAAACGACTTTATGCATTTTATTACAAAGTTTTACAGCTTCTTAAAATTGTTTTATTGTAAGTATTATGTATGTGTTTTTTAAGTCTTTTATATCAATTTTAAACTAAATCGAGTGCATGCACCTATTAACATCACACAGCTATTAAATTGGTAACCTCTCTCGTCGGAATTCGGTTAGGAATAAAATAAATTCACGTAGGTAATATTGATCCATAAGTGTAAATGAATATAATACCTATCTGGAAGTTAAAATAAATAAAAATATATATATAATAGGCGTTATTAAAGCGGCCTCGGATGATCATTGATCAGTTCTTTTTAACCTTCTGTGTACGAGATGAATAAAATTCACGCAACCTATGATGTGGGTTTCCATTAACCTTACAAAACCTAAAATATTCAACTATCCGGTAACCTAATTGTAATATTGCTGAATTATTATAATTGAAAAAGCGCACGAAATTATATAATTTAGGTACTAGCTGTTGATAATTTCGGCACGCGCGCGGAGCCGCGGGCAACTGGATTAGAAAAACACAGATTAACTGTCCGTACAGTGTGACAACTGTAAAAGTATAAACTACGTTACAGTTATCATGTCCACCTTTTTTTTTATCGTGGGGAATCCTCATGGATACCCAGTCGCCCGGGGGAGCGGCTGCGTTATGCCGGACTCTTACCGGCTAAACCCCACGGTGTTTCCTCCTCGCACCGTATGACGGGAACACGGGAACGCTTGCGCAAACCTCCGCGAACCCGCCGGTGCCCGGCCGCTTGCGCAGCCCCTCCACGAGGTGGAGTATGGAGCTCCCCTCCAACAGCAAGGCCCGCCAGAAACACCTAAGCCGGCCTTACCTCCTCGGCGCCCATCCGTAAGGCGACGGACCTCCCCGGGACCGCCACCCAGGGGCCGTGGGCACGGGTAAGCCGATACCTGCGAAGCTTGCACTTTGCAGGCATCGACCTCCCATACCCCGCGGCGGATCTGATCTTTGGCTCCGCCGCAAACCACCAAACGGCCGCAGAGGACAGGGAGAACGGCAACGACACACCGACACTCCTCTTCCCCTGCGGCCCCGCCGCCGACGCATCTAACGGTGCGCCACCGTCTGGTCGCGGGAGATAGGGCGAGCGGCAACGACACACCGACACGCCTCTCCTCCCGCGACCCCTCCTGGCTGCAGGAGACAGAAAACTCTGTCCCCCGCACCCCTCTTGGACGCATCCAGAGCGGGCCCATCTCCAGGCCCACTCCGAGCGTCCCCTCCTGGATTCCTTTTGGCTTCACCGTGAGCCCAACCACGGCTACTGAGCCCCCCCATCGCGACAAGATTGGAATCCATCGGGGGGGGTATCATGTCCACCTCCGAAACATAATAAATAATATAGGAACTGTTCACTATAACAAAGGTATAACTTAATTTTATTATAAGCTACATATGATCTAATAATATTTAATAGCAGCAGAGTTCTGCATTTTTCGAAGCAGTTTTTAGTTTAGTGTAGTTTCTCTTGCGACCATTAACTACGCTGATCGGAGCGTTGATATAGGTTTTTTATGCAAACAAACTGTGAAACTCGATTGCCATTATTTTGCGCGATGGGGTTTGTGAAACCCCACCTCATAGACGGAGGGTTAGCACGAGGGTTTTCGCCTACTCCGTGTTTAAATAAGTGTGCCGCAGTAGGATGGGAAGGTCGCATTGCTGCACGCTGATTTTTGGCAAAATTGTTGCATCCACGGCTCTGCGTCTGCACAGTAGGTGTAACACGATGTGCGTCATTGAGGCGAATTATATTCAACGATTTCATTGTATGTATGCTTTTGTTTTATGAACAGTGCACAGTGCGAGCATTGGCAGGGAACTATTTTGACCCCGGGGAAAGGTTAGGTTATCCCTTTCCAAGTTTTTGTTTAACCCCCCTACCCCTAGCATGGGCACAGAGGTGGTGAAAATACTCCCTTGCTTAGTCTCGGGGGGCTTCTGTCTTTGAAATGTCAAATAGTGATAAAATTTTCCCTTTTCCCATTGGCTATGCTAAGGCGACTATTTCGTCCCCTGTCAGAGGACAAAATCGGGGGAATACGATTTTACCAACTGCTAGGGAAGCGGGACGCATAAGATGGATTATTGGCATATACAATCAAGCAAACTAACCGCTTAGATATTTATTATACCTAATCACCATGATAGAAACTCAAGTGATACTTTATTTCATATAGGCCTTACTTGTTGGTTCTTATGAAAAGTCAGTAAAATATTATTATGCTTGTTGATAATGATAACTATTTCACAACTTAAGAACTAAGTTTACGAGGGTTCAAATGCGCCCTGAACTGAGAAGAAGCAGACAACAAACACAGCCGGGTATTGTTTTTATGTTATCACTTTTTCACAAAATATATATATTTGGAGAAAAATATAGATATAGTTGCCTCTATACTATCTTACCATGGGTACTCCTATACACATATTTCTTAAGTATAAAGTATTAACATTACAAAAATACATAGGTATCGTACTCGTATACTGTAAATGAAGTTTCAAATGCGCGTTCCTATCATCACCACGCGCTTGAAGTCATTCGTCATTAATGATAACCAATTAAACTGAGCTGGGATGGAACCTAATAGGGGCAATGAACTTTCCATTCAACAAACCAAATAGTTTACAAGTATGTATTGTACTGTATTCATAATTTACAAGTGCTTTTTTAACCAGTACTTAATGTTTATTTTGTACTATATCATAAGTAGCTTGAAGACACAGATTTTAACTTGAAGATTATTCCATGCTATATTTTTAAACCTCGTCCAAACATTATCGTCCAAATCCTATATGTCTTAAATAATTTAACAATAATTTGTGTCTTTCTTAATTTTTCGGTTTGCCCTTTTTCACTTCTGTCTGTTTATCCCCTTGTTCTTTTCGTCCTATTTCGCGTCTGGTCGCTTTTTAACTTCAAGGCATTGATTTATAAACTATTCCAGGTGAAGAATTGAAACTTTTGGATCGCGAGGAGTTTGATGGTATGAACTAAGAACAATACAATACTGACGTTTATTTTATCATATCCGTCTATTATTTTGTGTGTTTGTAACCACTATTTCACAATTCACATGTATAGGTGGAAAGGAATACAATTATACAAACCTTGGACAACTTGTAGTGCCCTTTGCGTACTATGTAATTGATCAGACTATTTTGTCTACGTTTATCAACACGCAATGGGATACCTTCAGAATATCTAGCAACAAGTCAGGAGCTTTCTAGAGTTCAACAACTTCGTAGCATAGATTTTATCCTTATCTGACCTGCTTTAATAAGAAAGCTTAAGGGCAACTTTCTTGGCTTGAGGCTCTTTTCATTAATTCCGAGTAATGAATTTTCTATAACTATTAAATTATTTATTAGTATAAAAAAATGATCTGCTGATTGATACAATCTCTTTATAAACTCGTTTTATTTCGAATTTCTGAAGTTTAAGGAAGTGAGTAGTACCATTGAAATGATTAATCCATCAAAGTATGTTATAATTTATGCAGAATATATAAAAGCTTATGTAGGTAGGTGTACATTATTCTTAACTATAATATTTTACTGAGATGTTATCTGTCTGACTGTATAAGGAACTCTTTGTAAATAATACTTCTTAGAACGTGGGTTAACAAACAATAGAAGATGAGAGATATGTAAATAAGTGAGGCCAAGGTCATCAGGCCATGGTTTATAGTTTTATACATTTGCGAAAAAATTTTGAGGTTTTCTTGAGGAAAAAATCTATTGATTATATTTTTTATTGAGGTAAATGAAACTTTTATTACAATGGCAAGTATTTTAGTATGTTCTTGAAAATAGTATGTGTACATAAAAGGTAAGGGTGACTGAATGACTGACTGACAGACTGACCTGTGCCCTATACGACCGAATGGCGTAACGATAGCGTTCCTCTCGTCTGCGTTGGAGGTCGTGAGTTCGATTCCCTCAACTGTAAAAACTGGTTTGTGTTTTTTCTTACACAATCTAAAGACAAATATGTCATTCTCATATTCATTTTGATCCCATCTTATATTTCGAATTTCGTTCTATTTGAGAGATCGATTGGTTTAGTCTAATGGCTGCTTTTCTGATATCTAAACCCAATAACACTTGGGGGTTAGTATTTGCTGGTAGGACGGTAGCTACGGCCGAAGCATACCTACCACCAAACAATACCTGAGGAAACTTAGAAATGATAAAATTCTTAAGTGTCCTGGGGGCTTACCACTATCTCTTTTTATTAAATATTGTTTTGACATTTTCATACAATGTTACAATAATACTGCTGTAAGAGATGGTGGTACCGGGTACGGACCCTGGAATCTGAATCCGAGCGCGCGCAACCAGAGAGAGAGGACGTCGAAATAGGACCAAAAAAAATTGAGTGCTTGATTTTTTTTTTAATTTTAAACCTAACCTTACGCAACCTTCAGGTGTTATTCTGTAATGTGTACTGACCACCATAGTAAATAAACGTAGATGGCGCAAAAAGCAAATAAAGGCTTTCGGTATCGATTGCGCAAGCCGGTCCCGTGCCGGCCGGCAGACGGCGCGGCGCCGCACCTGCGTGGATGTGGGCCAGCGGAACAGGTTCCGTACCTACTTGCGTAACACTCGGAATCTTAGGGTTGTCTAATCTCTACTACGATGAAGCAATGATAGAGCTTCACTCCCTTGGCGCCACTGAATTTTCGGATCTATTAATATATTTATATTCACTTGCTTTGACGGTAAACCTAAACGAATACGAGATAGCTTGCCTTAAGGAGCACACCACGGGTGTGCCCGCGAAATTCAATTTTTTGTGGTTTTTCGCGATTTTTAAGCTGATAAGACGCAATAGGCAGTCAAATTGCGATAATCCCAAGATCATCTTCACATATTTATATAAAAATCTCTGCTTGAAAGTGTCGAGTTAAAGAAATTAATCCGAGATTTGCGAGTTGCTCACTTAAAGCTCTTTACTCGGACTAATTTCCTAGGATACACATTTTTATGCAAAAATTTTGATATATTGCAAACAAGTAACTGCCATTCTCGCAAAATGACTGCCATAAGCCTATTATGTGTAATTAGCGTACAAATTGCAAAAAACCACGAAAATTTTGAATTTCGCGGGCAGACCTGTTGAGTTCGCCCTAATGTTCTCAAAGAAGTGTGAAGCCAACTTATACTCGTGCACCAGTCAGACTTAAGCTCTCATCCCATTCTGGAGAAGGTCCCTGTTCCCAAGGTATTCTGGAGAAAGTGCTCAGAGGTCTGATTGCGTAAGATGAACGTATGAATCATCCTTATATCCTCCTCGTTAGAAAATTCTGCCGCCCGATTGGCTGACGTAAATCATGGGACCAATCAGCGGGCAGAACAGGCAGCTAGAAACGATTACGATAAAAATGAATCTTTTACAATCTATAGGATCTAGGGGCAGCAGTGATATAATTGTTATGATTAATCGTGATATTTTATATCAAATCTTGAAATATGTTATTTTTAAATAGTTTTTCCACAGGTGACAGCCCTAAACATGATGTCTAAAGATGAGCAATACCTTTGATAGACTAGACTTAGGACTGTATAACATCAGGAATAAAGGTTTTATTTCACTGCTGCATTCTGTGCCTATTCATTTATGATTACTAATCCTTTATGTATGGCATGTTACCACAGGAGCATATAAAGGTCATATTGACGGTGATGTATAAGTACTTAAAAAGCTTCAAGAAGCTGCAAACAACACTTGGGGGTGTTAATACATATAACCGAAGTTTTAATAAAATTTCTGTCACGTTTTTATTTCGTGAAAAGATCTCTCTACGAGTAAGTTTAGAACGAAAATTGAGAACAGGAAAATAGGACTTTTGTTTGATCATACTAAGTCTTTGACTTTGACGCGAAGATTTTCACGATATTTTGTCAATTTTAATGATATTTTCAGATAGAAAGGTTATGACTTATGTGTAGAAAAATTACAAATACGTATTACAAAAAAAAAAAATTACTGCTTTGCGGGCTCCTCATACCTAAAATAATTATATTCTGATTGTTTTAATGTCAATTAATTCCCATAAATTTTGAAATATATATCAATTTATTCCTGAGATTCGTAAATAACAACATAAAGATCAAATAGTAGACCTAACAGAAGTTTATTTTCTGGACGATAACGCTATATGTAGCGGAAATTCTTTTAGGCATCACCAGGTTTAAACACCCCCTAAAAATCAATCACGCACTCTCGAACCATAACTTCAAGCTTTGCTATTATAGATGATTTCAACGAACTTTGGAATTACAAACGAAGGCACTCCCTTCGTTTGTTTTCATTTAATTCCTTAGCGTTCACTTTGCAATATTCATAGAGTTGAGAACGCCGTAGGTACTTATAAGTCCCCTAAAAGCAATGACGAAATACACTAAGTATTTATGTTACATCCAATATTATAGAAATATTATAGAAACCTAGAACAGATTACAGCTTCTGATGATCAATTTGTCTATCCTATATTACTTGTTCGTTTGATATGACAGATCGTTCCATTGATGTGAGGGATCAGCGATCGACGGACTATTTTAGAGTCATCATAAATTATTATGGCTAGGCACAGACCTAGAAAACAATATGAACAGCCCCCGTTGATGAAACTAGCGTGTCTATTTTTAATCTGTTAAGTGGCGACGTATAATATGGCATCTAAACCTATAGTGTAGTAACATGAACATTTAACAACAAATCTTGGGGCTCATCATGGCGCAGCATATCACGCTAGGCTACGTAAGAATTATTGAATGGGGCGTCTCCATAGTTTTATTATCTCTCTCTGTGTGGCTAGGCTGCTGGTCATTGTTTCTGCTGGTCAGTTTGCAAGTTTAGTGCGGAAACATTGCAGACCGCTGTGGCGCCTGAGGCCTGTTATCAGTAATCCCACTGACATCACTGGCAATGTACGGCTGTGGTCCGTGATAAGGCCATTCATCCGCTGATATTTTAATACAATTGGTATATTACAATAATATTTAATTCCACGGCGCCACTGCTGTGAAAAAAAACAAAACAATGACTATAACGCCCACACGTTGTCGAGATTTGAGAAATTACTAGGTTTTGTACCAAATTGTGTAAAAATTACATATCTTGGAATAAAAATAAGTCGGTTAAACTGTGTTCATTTTTAGGGTTCTGTACCCAAAGTGTAAAAACCAAACTCTATTACTAAGACTTCCAAACTCGGTAATAGGGGATCGCATTTGTGCGGACACCAAAATAGCAAAAGTAAGTAATAAATAAAGAACAGTAAGTTATCAATTTCATACCAAAACATTACCTATAGCTACGAGAATACCTATAGTAGAGTAGTTTTGAACCGAATGTCTATAACATAATTATAGTATATTATTATTAACAATTTGTGGTATTATGCATGCGCGGGTATATGTTATACACCATTTTCGCCTTTATAATATGGACATAGACTTATGGACTTTTGAAGACGACTGTACCTACATACATTATATTATAGCTGCCCTAATGAGTGAAGACGAAACAAATTGACTGTATCATAAAAATAAACAATTATTTATTAACTCTGCCGTTTTATTATTTTTGTGAATGAAATCCAGACTTCATACTAAACACTTTATTTTCCTTATTACAAGTAAAAGCGTATTACATTGCTTATACTTTAACATACATATGCCTTATTTCTTGTATTACGATGCAATGAGTACTTTACATAGTTTTTTATTCATATCAGTACAATATCAATTGTATAGTTTTTGCTTTTGAGCTCCTCAAAACAACTCCATAATCTTTCTGCCATAGCCTACTAGATTTTTCATTGGTTTTGACTAGAGACGTTCTCATTGGTTGAGAAAAATGAGCGGGAATTTTAATTTGACCAATAACATGCAAGGTTTATTTGTTCTCTCCAAATGGTGGCAAACATTGTCACAGACAATCAAAAATATTCAAAGGATTACCACAGAATATAAAATTACGCCTTTTTTTCAGCAGTCGTGTTAATAAATCATGACATTCGGCCATCCACTCTTGTGCAACCTCCTGGTGCACAATAATTAAACTCTCATCAAAGTAAAAATTCTACGACCACTCAACTAGGCGTTTTAGTACCTATAAAAACATTGCACAAAAACTATACAAAAGATAGTATTTATTCTTACATGTTAACTAACTATTATGCCACCTTTATGATTAACAAAACTTTAACAAAATTTACATTTAAAACAATACTTTTCAAATACCTCATTTCACACTTCATATAACTTACTTATCAATTTCCTGTATATTGGTTATTTACAATGCCTAAATGATTTTGACTCTTAGTTACCTACGGCTTAATCTTACTAAAATACATCATTATACAAAAACTACAAAAGATGGAATATATATTTAGGTACATGTTAAGTAACCACTATTTCGCCTTTATGAGTAACAAATTTATAATTTATATTACATATATGATGTACAATATTTTTCAAATACTTTATTTCACATAGGCCTAGCCTACATGCACTTACTTAAGAATATTCAGTACCTACATTTGTTTATTTAAATATCGAAATAAATAATACTGACATTAATTTACCTATGTCCCAATCTCACTAACATAAAATAATCATGACATTCGGTTTCTTAGATTAATTAAAGTATTATTGGGTACAGTGAATTTTTAATTTAAATTAAAGAAATTATTAACTTTAACATACAGACCTACATAAAATTATACATTATTTATTGTATACAATATTAGAAAATTATAAATGACTAACTCAAAATTGTTAAAATATCACTTCTTAGGGTCTGGAGACTCAATTAATTTAATTATGCAGATTTCAATTATCATAATATTATATTAAGTATTGTATTGAAGCAAGTATTGACGAAAACTGACAGACTGAATTAATTTTCCAAATATTATTATCTTTTCAAATCTTTTTCTTTAAAGTAAAAATCATAATTTTATCGTTCATATTTTCTATAGCAAAATGACTTACAGTCAAAAATTAAGTACCGTCTACGTTATAGTATGTCCACATGTGCATGTGCATGTCCACAAATTTTCGGGTGTTCTGAACAAAAATTACTTCAAATCAACCTTGCATAGCATATTGTGTGTTACATACAATAATCAATGTGTTACAATCTTGTTATTAATCTAATTTCTTACAATTGTATTGAAAAACGTCGGTAAATAAATCTGATAAATAATGACAATCTCGTAACATCAACTACCTCTCGAGCTTAACACCTTAATAGGAAATACATCTAGTTTTTTTTTTTTACATTTTATTTAGTTGTTTCCATCGTAATTTCAAATAAAAATATATATTACTCATGAAATATTGCTAATTAAAAATTGCTATTTCCCTTCAGACGATTTAAGCGCCGAATTTCGAACGTTGATCACGTCATACCAATATTCAATTATTCAGCAAATCACCTCGCACTACAAACTCTGTATCATAATAGTGGTTTTATTTATAATCTGTACTAGACTATCCACTACAGACTATGTGAAATCCGGTTATTGTGCTAATTCTGTACATATCTATCATTTCCATATCTTCGACAATTTTGTAAGGACCTAAAATTTTAATTTTATAATTCGTGATATTATCATCTAATGTTGGATACTGAATTGACTGAAATCGAAATACTGAACCTCTATTTATTTTTTATTTTATTTTTTTGCTCCATAAAATATATAAATAACGTTAAATTTATTCAATGTACAATAAACTTTACAGTTCAAGTTATTAGAGAACTAAAAATTAGAAACTAAACAAACATGATTCAAGAAAATTAAATCAAAATATTTACAAAATATATAACTATTACTGATTTTAACTATTGTTAATGTTAATGTCATCTGAACATCTTAAGTATGTTTTATGTCTAATATTGTTAACCTTGACTTCACTAGATCTGATTGAAACATTTGGCTTGGCGGTTCGCTCGTGGATACGCGACTACGTTTAATTCATAGGGGATACGTTATGCAATCTGAATGGGCATTTAATCAGACATTATACACATTTAGAAAATCATATACATACCTACAGTCACTTAAGTTTCTTTTAACTTAAGTGTTCCATATATCTTTAGGACTGATAAAGAATATGTTCTAGGTTATTAGAATGTTTATAAGGACAGAAAAGGAGTATGTAAGAGTTCGTTCCTAAATACTTCAATACTTGTGGCAACGTCATTGATAATAATAATGAAATTAAACTGTTACTCAAAATGATACGACAGGATTACTGAAGGCCTTTGTGAAAGGTTTAAAGCTCATGAATACATTTTGACGTTTCCTGATTTGTGTAATTTGCGCATAAACACTTAATACCAAAATCAATTAATGCCAAATGATCATGACCCATTTTAACACGTAGGTTTTATCATCCGGATAACTATAACAAAAATATCGCAAAAAAAAAATTAAGCAAACCTATTCATTGGTGTGTTTGAGTTTCACAAGTCCCACTAGAAATCGTCAACGGACTCTGTTGACTGAGAACTAAATCATGCCCAATTGTTCTAAAACATTAATTATGACTCTTTTTATGGGTTTTGGGAATTTTTGACAAGATAGTCCCCTTATTAACGAATAAATACAAAGTGGCTTTATCATTATCATTGGTACTAATGAAATAGCTATAAGCGACTTTTTTTCAATAATTCTGATAGTGTAGCGTCACTTAGAATTTAAGAAATATAGTATACCTAGATCTTCACGTTTCTGACAATCCATTATCCAATACTTGCGCCTTCTTTCAAATAGACTTATCTTATATAGCGTGAATGATATCATAGTCTACCGCTTTATTGCCGCTAAGACCACAGCGATTAAAAATGTCAATAATAGCATTTCTACAAACTTCCATTAGGTACTTCGTGAAATGCATGCAAGCATCTCAACCAAAATAATATGACTGTAATTTTGCTCATTTGTGAATGATTTTGGAAGCTATTCGTTCCAACTGTAACTAAGGGAAGGTAAGGAACTGCGCACCACTTTTTTTCTTTTTACAAGTTTTGTAATACAAATTGTAAGGTTTATTTTTAGTTTCCCTCACTAATGGTCGCACATTCTTTGACTAACCAGTTATTTACGCTTAGTGCTTTGCTTGATGAATCGATTCTGGAATTACATTAAGATGATCGTCGTTGCAAATTTTCAAAAAATGTTAACCACCTCGTCTGTTGTGAAGCTTTTGCTTGCTGCTGCATTGATGATTGTAAGTACTTGTTCCAACTAAAGCAACGGTTTGGTGAGCCGCAAGCAGTGTGGGAGTTGTGGGGTCCACCGACGTTGATAATCTTCATCTCGACGTTGACATCTTGCGGAACAACTTCCATAGTTATGACGGGGATCGCGTTTACACGCGCTTAGCCGCGTCCGTTCACGGCTAGCTCGTTCCATGTACCTCCTTGGTGTTGACAGAGGATGCGTCCTCACGCGCTCGCCTTTGACCCGCGTCAGTCCAGCCCGTTGATCGTGTCATATTCTCGGCAAAAGAAATAAACAATGCTCAATGAATTATGTATAGGTATATATAGCAGCTGTTATACAAAAGAGATTATTCGTGAAAAATCTATTTTAGTTTTAGCAAATTATATTCAAAAATAGATCTGTATTTAATAAAACATTGTTTCAAATTCCATTCATCATTCTACCTCTATTTTATTGTCACTTTTAATTAACATGAAGTCCTAATGAGTTTACTGTCCTTTCAGAATCTTTCAATGACAGAAAATGTATAAGTAAATTTGTAGTTATTGTTATTGTTTTAAAACATCGATAAACTGCAACTGAGTACTCATTATTACCATTTTGGTACACATAACCCAAATAATTGTAGAACATACATAGTTCCATCTTGGCTCACATAACCAAGTAACTCTTGGCACACGTAACCAAGTAACTCTTGGCGCACATAACCAAGTAACTCTTGGCACACGTAACCAAGTAACTCTTGGCGCACATAACCAAGTAACTCTTGGCACACATAACCAAGGCCATTATTCATCATAGAACATACATAGTTCCGTCTTGGCACACATAACCAAGGACATTATTAGAAAAAAATAAATACGGCACTCATAACCGTATTATAATTTGGTCACGGCACTCTTAACTGCCAATTAATTTAATGAAAACTTTAATAAAAGAATATCTATGTTGAAATTAACTTTATCAACACTAAATCAACATTATTTAAAAACCGCTCGACAGTACTAGTAAGCTCTCATCAATTGTTGTAATTGCCTAAAGCAGAATTGTATTAATTTTATTCTCATGCCATCATATCATCATCAGTGTAAAAATCTAACAAGTATACTGGGGAATTACAAATGAATTAAAATTATATTTTATTACATGAAATCACTGCCACGGTATCTCTTTCAAGAACTGTTCAGAATGGCAAAGAAATGAAAATAATATGCCAGTGTTTGTAAGAACTGTCAGTTTCTAATTTTTCTCTTTTTTTATTGATTTATATCTAGGTATAGCTTCTTAGAGTGAACTATTTTTTTTTTTTACTTTCCATGATATGAGTTAAAAGTTGTGCTTAATAAAAGTTTCTGCACTCAGATATTCATCATTAAATATTATTATTTCTGCGTTAGATAAATTATCCAAATTACATGAACTACTACTTGAAAACTTCAGCTATACCTAATAACACAGGCAATGAACAAACTACAGTCCGACAAGGCTCTCTTGGCACTTGAATGACATTGACAGGAGGGCGCTGTTATAGAACAAAGGCATCCAAGAAATAAAATCTCCTCAATTTTTACTTCAATTCTAGTTTAAAATAGTTAATAGTAGGCAAAAACAATGCAACATACAATAGCGATATACCGCTAGAGCGAACTATCAAACAGTATCACAAGATAGCGGCGTTAGTACCGATTTTGGCCACGCGCCATGATAGGCCTGTCGCACTGTACACGGCTGTGCCAATATTAATCAACTAATGCTATATCTTGACACAATTCAGTCATTCATAATTAATTATTTAATAAAGCCCCGAACTATGGGCCTATGTGATATGCTCCTTTTTTTATTTTTATTTGCAAATAATTATGATCTTACGTGTGTTCAGTATGAAAGAATCTAAAATTATATTTCAAACAATTACCAAGAAATTGGATCAGAGCGCTAAGCCACTATCCTAAAAACAGATAGGTTTTCAAAATTAATCTCTTCTATTTTAATGCACAGACAATATGGCGTTATCCATTCAAAGCTTTACATAGTTGTTGATAGCGCTTTCACTAGATGGCGTTGCACGTCAATAACTCGCGATAGGTTTAGTCTTGTTTTTTTTTTACAAATTATTCATTTCAAACAAAGTTGCAATTATAATATAAGCAACAAAAACTACTCTATTTAACCAAAGCGACACCCGACATGATGCCGCCGATAAAACCCGTCTGGTTCAATAGATAATTAAGGCATTACAGAAGGAATCAAAATGTACCTACTTAGTTGCTCTAAGTTTCGACATAAGACTTCGCCATGACTATGTTCAAACAAAATTACTAACTGGCTCAACCTCGAATTTTATCTTTTCACTATGATATCTGAATATCATACAATCTACATGAACTTGGAATAATGTTTCTAAGCACATCCATATCTACCTATTTACACGCAAAGGTACAGCAGATTGTTATAAAACAGGGACTTAATTAAGTTTATTTGTATCCACTGACCTATTAAAACATGCAACTAAATAGGGTAAATCATTGAAATGAATTTAAAATTATATCATACCTCAATATGTGGGTCTTCGGATCACGTACCACTTCTGAAGTTTTGTGAATGAAATCCAGACTTCATACTAAACACTTTATTTTCCTTATTACAAGTAAAAGCGTATTACATTGCTTATACTTTAACATACATATGCCTTATTTCTTGTATTACGATGCAATGAGTACTTTACATAGTTTTTTATTCATATCAGTACAATATCAATTGTATAGTTTTTGCTTTTGAGCTCCTCAAAACAACTCCATAATCTTTCTGCCATAGCCTACTAGATTTTTCATTGGTTTTGACTAGAGACGTTCTCATTGGTTGAGAAAAATGAGCGGGAATTTTAATTTGACCAATAACATGCAAGGTTTATTTGTTCTCTCCAAATGGTGGCAAACATTGTCACAGACAATCAAAAATATTCAAAGGATTACCACAGAATATAAAATTACGCCTTTTTTTCAGCAGTCGTGTTAATAAATCATGACATTATAATTATTGCTTTATTGTCCAAAGATAAATAATGTTTGATAGATTTACGAGATGCCTACAATACAAGAAAGGGTACAAACTACAAAATGCTCGTTTCATACTCGTATCACGTATGGCAAACAAAAACGGGCTAATTGCAAAATGATTGAAGTTGATGATGATGACTTCATTAGATAAATACATTTCCTTGATTACTTTTAATAATAAATTGTCCTAGCTAGATTTCTTATTACTACTCATAAGTACTTTAAGAATATACAAATCGTATCCTTTAGTTCTATAATTCCATGCTTTCGAGACAACATTCACTTAGGAAATACTAAAAAAATCTTTTAATATTATCACAGGCATAAATAGATTAGAAAAATTCTTTATTTCATATAGGCCTAGCATACAAAGGCTCACGCTACATTCTGCAATCTACCTACAACAAATCATTTGGTGATTCAACGCATAACTAGTCGCAACTGGGTCTCCAAACTCCAACAAAAGAGTTTGCGCCAGACAGTTATGTAATCTATGCAATTACGAGTGCGTGAGGTTTGGCACTTTTATAATAATTTAATTTCACGCGCAACTAGAAACATTCATGTTTGTAATTGGCGTAGTTAACCTACTTTTCAAGCCGATTGTAAATAAAAGGTGTCTACTATCCAAAAACCATTTAAGTATGTTTGAAAGAACATCATGACAGTTTTCTCGAAAAACTCCTTTCCCTTGTGTGGATATTGTACCGCCATTATCAGCTTGTCTGTCTAAAATTATGCCACTCGTTTTAGAGACCTTTGGACGGTGGAGCGAACCTTTTTTCAAAGATTTGAATCAAATGAGTGAATTTCGGCTCAATCTGTTAGGTCAGTTGTTCCGTTAAAAATATCACTTGCGTATATCAGCAACCTCATGTTTTCAAAGGCCTTTGAGTGCGGCTCTAATGATAGAAAACCCGATGCCTAGTCGTAGCACATAAAAAGGGGTTGAGTGAAGATTCGATCCAATATCCGGACACATATTATGAGAACAAAATAAAAACATACTTGCGCAAACAAAGGACAAATACTACGCATGCATGGAATTCGGTACAAAGTTGATTCATATCCAAACTTTAATTTTATAGACGATCTCCACATTAACTCCTACAATGTATTGGTCTATTTTTTAAATAAAAATCTGGATTCAATCAAAGTTTTCGGTACACTGCGTGTACGGTGTAACCTAACATTGCTTTGTCAGCACTTTACGCCAGCGACGGCGAAACGCGTGCCCAAAAGAAGAAGGCTTTCAAGCAGAAATGTGCAGTAAAAAGAAAGTACCTAAATGCTACATAAAATTAAATTCCGGAGTCCTGAAAAAATACAATTTTCTTTTCTTTTTTAATCTTAAAAAAAATTTGATACTACCTGTGGTCAATCTTATTTACACACCTCCATACATGTTTTTTACCAATCGCGATAGTAGACATTAAAATCAGTGATTGTGATTTGCGTTAAGAATATGTCTATAGGTATATATCTGTATCTACATCTTCTGTATAAGGTTGACCATCTGCGTGCTCAAATTCGGTTGGAACTTCAGAGGATGTTACTAGACACCAGTGTGCTGATTCTGTATCGTTCACTTAGTTAGTTAGTAACCCAAACTGGGTTATTAACTAAGAAAACGGAGGCAAAAATCCTATTTTTGTATTCTTTTTGTACAAGATAGCAACTAGCATGGTATACTGATATGATACCATACCGACCTAGGTTGGTAATTTGTGCCAAAATAGGATTTTCGCCTTCGTTTTCTTAGTTAATAACCCAGTTAGGGTTTACTAACTAACTAAGTGAACGATACAGAATAAGGCCCCAGGAACCACTGTGCGTATCAGTAAATACTTGGTAGTCAGTGTTGCCAGTAGGTACCTACTCTACCTAATGTTGGAATGTTTACTAAAGGTCAGTTCACACTCGATAAATGAAGACATGACAGATTGAGGCCTGCTCCGCGATAAGTATCGATAATGAGAACGTATGTCTTCATTGTTCGTTATTGATTGCGTGGAGTAAGTATGGACGGCCGATCGGTGTGTAAACAACGCTTTGGTAATAACAATCTGCGCTCCAGTGTTCATAACAAATCAATTGACCCAACGTCGAATCGGTTGACCAATAAAAATATGTCATGTCTCAAGCCCTTTTCACAGCACACTACTAGTAGTAGGACCGGGTCTTATAAATTCTCTCACAATGAACAAGGGATTTCAAGTTTTTACCAATGGACAATAACAAATACGTCACAAATTGCTTTACATGCATGGATGCCGTGGCATTTCTTTGAAGCATACGCAAGGGCCAGGATTTTGGTTTGGGGGTTTCAAGAAAGCACATGAATGTTTGAAGAAAATATATATTAATTTGAAAAGAAATTGCCAGTCTGCTAGTATTTATCTTATATTCTGCCCATTTCGGGTGGTTTGAATCCCCTAAACCCCCCCTGGCTACGCCCATGCGTGGCATAATTTTGAAGCATATGCTATGCCATGTCATGTCCAGTATGCAGTAGCTCTAAGACGGGTTTGACCATAGCCCATCCTATTGACTTGGTTGGTAGGCAATAATAAATAATTGCATAAGTGCACTAAGGTGCGCGCTCGGATTCGAGCATTCTTAGTACCTACATAGTTACTCAATTAGTACATAGTAACTCAATGGATTCGAGAGCTGGGTGGCACGTTCGATTTTCTAAACGGGCCAGTTTGGAATTTTATAATTTCTAATTGGCTCAGATCTGGTTTGGTCGGAGTCTTCGGCCGCGGCTAGTTACCCGTATCGCCGCCAATGACGCATTACCAAGTAATTAAGTGTTTTGATGCAATGCTGTGTAGAAAATACTTCGAAGTTAGTACGATTACATCTTCGGAACCACTTACAAGTACGATAACTTCTTCGGCTGCATCGTAAGGACTTACCGTTTGGTGAGATCGCAGACAAGTGCTGAATTTAAGTGTGCAACAAACTCTCAAACCTAATATAAGGTGATAAAAAATTCTCAGCATCTCTGCTTTCGGACATGATGTTTCCCTTATTTTGTATCCAAAAAAGCAAAAAAATTGGAATTCCTTGTTCGAACCATGGACTTACGAATAGGAGGCCGAACTCTTCTTATCTGTCTAGATGAGGTTTTGAGGCCCGTTCGTCCGAGATTAGAGATTCTGAACTGAGGTAAATATAATGTTTTACTTGGTGCCTAATAAATATGCTGTAGGACCAAAATCAAGTCATAATAAACTGCACAAAATTTCCCTTAACCGATTTATCATGTTCGCAGCCCATATATCATTCTGTAACATAAAATAAATGATATTCAGTGTACTTTCTAATTTAGTGCCAACAATTTATTAGCATTGCTCGCGAACTGTCAACCCTTTGTAACATGTAACGCGCCGACTCGGACGCACGGCCGACACAGCCTGTGAGGGTATGTGAAATAAAATATGGCACTTCCAATTATGATTTGTGGACTAAAGCGGTTAATATAACTGTATTTTATGAAATAAACCATGAATACCTTAGATGTACAGTTTACATTTAGGTAAAATACTGTTTTTGGTTGCTGTTTTTTTTTTTGAAATGCGTAATAAGAAACAGAGAAAGTAAACCATAATAAATTATTTTGAATTGACTAATGTTCGCGCGCGGTGCCGTTTTACGGAAGGTTAGTACTACAACCTACCTATACTTACCTAGTACTGTCACTTTTTAGCCAACATAGTGTATAGTGCCCCCAAGATATCATAGAATGGAAAAAAGTCGTTTTACAATACCACTTACTTGGAGCTCTCCCAGACTAAAAATTATTAAAAATCAAAGGACGTCCTAAAATGACGTAACGTTCTTTTTTTATATGAAGCTGGGGTTAGGTATATAACTGGTATAACTGCTTGATTGATATTTTGACTTCTCAGGAGATTACTGCAGTGCTATTCTAAAAAATGACCATCTCTGAAACAGCTGCCAGAAAGCTGCCAAGCCGAAGATGGCATGCAAAATTGTACTCTATTACAACTGACAAATTCATAGATGCAGAGATGCACGCTCGTCGCTGTTTTAAGTATTTCTGCAGAATAGCACGGCTGTTCTTTATGCTAGTAACATATTTTATCAGGTGTCATTTTATAGACACCCTTTTCAATTTATTGTAAGTAGAGTAAAGATGTATTTTATAAATGAAGTTTCAAAAAGAATAGAATTATAGCGGATCGATTAGCAAATGTTAGATTTTCACAAACATGGTCTGAAAAAAAAAAACAATGGAACTTGTTCAAGCGCGAAAAAATCCTTCATTAAACAATATCATTGTATCTATACAGGGAACAAGCTAGGTCAAACTAGAAGAAAGGGAACTATTTACTTAAGATACAACGTAAATTGGTCCATTAGACAAATCGAGGACACACTTCCGTTGCACATCCGTGCTAAGGCCTCACGGTTCACTAATGTCGAATACATTGATCTGCAATGGAATTAATTATTTTGATAATTCGCAATTGATATCGAGGCCGAATTCGCTTCGGCGCGCGGCGATAGCGATGTTACAGTTTAGCAAATATACAGTTCTATCGTTGAACTTGTCAAAGTCTATCAACGTCACGCATCCATTTGTTATGTCACAGTATGAGACTAGGCCTAAAATTATTTTTAAAATTCGTATGATACGCTTAAATATTAAGGCTTATGGTTAAGTATTTTTGTTGAAACGTACTGGTATAATGGCGTTTTCTTGGTTTAAAAAAATCATAAATAATCACTTGAAAGTATGCAGTATAAGTATAGGCCTATATTTCAGTAAAATATATAATTTACAACCTACAAAACTATCATTTCTTTCAGCAAAAAATTGTCCTTGTACGAGAATATGACAAACTGTAGATTCGTCCCAACGAATTTAACAAGTTTTTATGAATGAAAAATAAAGATTTTTACCCAACTGTCGGTAACATAGACTGTGATTATTGGAATGAGTATAATAAGTGTTCAAGATATTGTATGTAATTTACTTTCAATAAATGGATCCATTTTATGTAGAGGTTGCGAAATGCCTTGTACACTAAAATTTGGTTGTAACCATCGATATACCATAGGACAATTGGTATATCGATGGTTGTAACCTAATTACAGTGTTGTACACACAATAACGTTATAAAGTAAACTTAGAGCTAAGCTCGGTCACCCAGATATTATTTATTTGAATAAGCACCATTATTATATAGTTTTATTTCATTGAATACTAAACCAAGCGCAATTGTAGTCTGCGGTATATTTGAGCAAAATACATATTTCCTATCTTCCTTGTTGCATTGTTCCATTTAGTGGTAGACCCTTTGGTCTTTATTAATTTTTTTCTTTAATATTATTAACTACATTTCTTGTAATAAGTAAATGAAGTACTTAATAATAATAACGTTAATTTAATATTATGTCAATAGTGCTTAACATTATTTATTAGCCACCTACACATAAATCTAACGGGAGTGCGGTAAATTCACCATTCGCGTAATTCAATCCCGTACTCCCAGAGTCCTACCAGCAGCGTCAGCAGGTCCGCCCTGGAAACAGACAGTTTTTAGTAAGTTACAACTCCCACATAACCCTTTACCGTTTTCCTTGACGGAGGGGTATGCGTTAGGCATTTTCTGACAATAAAAAAAAGAGTTAATACCTACTTCAATTTCTGCAATGCAGGAGTTGCCTATTCCTTATCATTGCTCTTCAACCGACAGTGCTTGCGTGACTTCGATAAAGTCGCGAACAGCCTCTTTCAGAATATCATAATAAAATATAACTTTCAAAATAAGTATCATACAAAAAGTAAGTACTTACAAAGATGCATTACTTATTCATTCCATATACTTTATGCACTAATCGTCTGTCATTGTTGGCATCTAAGCACCCTTGGGCGTTATTTCCTGTTCCAGCAAAGGGAATTATAATAAAACGCCATCTGAATTACAATTATTGCTCACTTATTTATAGTGGAGACAGTATTATAATAATGACGTCAGAGATCAGTAGCTGTCAGTAGCAAGTCGCAAGGTAGTGAACGATAGCTGAATCGAAAATGTAACATTGATAGATAAATATTTTTAACAAAGTTATTAATTAAATGTATAAGTGAAGCTATAATTGCTAATTCGTATGCAACCTAACGCTTGCTTCCATAAATCACCATGACTTAGGGTGTGTATATATGTGCTTCGCCTGTGTGTAACTGTGTAATCATTGATGGAACTCCCATGTTTACGATGGCGAATCGCGTCCGGCGCCTCTACATCTAGATACTAACGCTAGCTGGTTTTAGTCTAGGAACTCTGTCCCGTGTTATACCCCCCATTATGCAACTGTTTCGTAAACTACTATTATTAAATTCAAAAGTAGTGTAATACCCAATTGTGTTACCGCCAAGCGATTTAGCGTTCCAGCGCGATGCTGTGTAGAAATCGTTAGAGGTGACTGGTGAGTTTACTTACATCTTCATTCTTCAAAGTTCGATAACATCTTCGGCTGCATCATCATTTATCAACTTGTGAAATGTAAAAAAATAAACCAATGGTGTTATTGTGTAAAAACGGGAGATATTTAGGTGCATAGAGAACAGTGGCTTGATGAGAGTTGAAGTCGATTTTTTTGTTAATATGTATATTAATTTTGAAGTCACCATCTCCTCAACTTAAAACACAATCGGTAGGCATGCTAAATTCCTCATCGTGCAGTCCTGCCATGAATAACCCATAGAACACAGTGTTACGTAATCCCGCATGCCGCAGCCGACCGCAGCTGGCCACCCTGCGCCTAGATATGACCTGATATCATATTATCTAGATCGAATTACAATACCTACACCTAGGTACTTATTAGTTAGCTAGCTTTATACACTGAGCTGTTAGAGCATTTTACATACGAAAAGACTTTCCTTAGAGCATTTAAAGTCACTGCCAGAACAACTAATAAATCAGGGTTACAATACCTACATTTTTTTTAAAAGTTATGAAATAATTTTTCATACTATTTTAAGAAAAGTTGTATAGAAGTATTTAATGGCAAGGTTAAAAAGAGCAAGTGCCGAGTTTCTTGCCAGTTCTGCTCGATGCAAAACTATTCTCCGAAATTGGCGGCAGAGTTTTGATTTTACATAGGTGCCTACAAGTTAGGGTCTATGTGTATAATAAAGATTTTCAAGAAAATGCAAGTGCCATATGGATATGCCAAGGAATTTAACATAGGTACCACCAGAAGTAGTTTATTTAAATTGGACTCACTTTATTGATAAGTTAGAATTATTCGTAGTTTTTCACATGGTAGCTACCTACAGGAATAGATTGATTGACTTAGGAATTGATAGATTCGAATCGAAATTGATTCAACAACTTATACTCCTCTATATAGAGTATCGTGTATTGTCTTCACATAATTATCTCCGGGTACTTTAACTTTGTGCATTATTATTGACGTACAACTTTAAACAAAGTGAAACACACGCATTACTTTGACTTTCTGTTTTACACAAAGTGTCAATTAAAAGACTAACAAGAGTGTTCTTTCACATCGTTTATCTTAACTCCTTTCAACGCGGCCACCTTTCACCGCATCAATTGCCCAACTTTGTTGCCTCTGAATCATTGATGCTTGAGTTCACAGCGTAGCTAATTGCAGAGGTTCCACTTAATTTTTACAACACTAGGAGATTTCCACCTTAAATTTCACTTATTAAAAATTCTGCGGAAGCCCTATCTCCATTCTAAAAAGCTTGTAATTCCGTTTAGTAGTTGTGGCATGAAAGAGTCAGAGAAAGAGAAGACAAACATTCACACACAAATTACAGAGAATCTTTTGCTTTCGTTTGATAGTTTGTGTGATATATATTTATCTGAAAATGTTACAAAATCTAGAGCGATAGTATTGTTCCTCGCCAGGTATATAGATTAGTTCAGAAAGATTTTGTTATCCGTAGGTAAAATCGGTGCTAGTAGGTATCATTTTGCCTTTGTTTTTATAGTAATCTACGAGTATCCTCAGGCCTCAGTCCTCACCCTATGTTAAGGCTATCACTATACTGTATCATTTCTGTCTCATACCGTTAGTAATATTATATATTCGTTACTTATACCAAACTCATACATACATCTAAATACTTTATCTTCGCACATTGTAGGTATCAATTTTCTAGTTGGTCAACTTCTATCGCACCGCTGCCATTCTTGCGTCCGCGGCTGCTGTGAGCTTGTGAGCGTGAAATTATAGAGTAGATTTCTCATGCCGATTTGTTTACTGTGTCTGTTATCAGTATGAATGGTCGACCGAGTGTGCGCTAATTATAGCAAGTAACTAGCAATGCAACGACCCAGCGATAACCCGCGCATCTGCAACTCTGCTATGCTTTTAATTGTCCATTGGCTACTTGTTGTCTGTTTTAACCTTGAACATTTACATTTGTTAATTGTTACGTTTTAGTTTTACGAGAGTTTTGACTCGCTCTCAGTTGGGCACCTGTGTTTGATTTCTCCCCTTCGCACACAGCTCGTAAGCGTATTTTTATAAGGCCATACGCAAAACAATATGACAATTACGCCTCCTACGATTCGTTGCAACACCGCTTCGTCTGCGGATATGTTTGAAAATGTTCGTGCTCGTACTGCTCTCGTCGTACGCGAGGATTACGCTACGCTTACGCTTACGAGCCGTATGCGAAGGGGTAAAGTAGGGAAAGTTTTAGATACACGAGAAGGTGGTAAAGACATCTATACTATACTAACTAGTAGGGCGCGTGTGTGCGCGGGCCACATGTGGCCCGCGTGCTGTCTTCCCGCCTATAAAAAATCCCTTCAAAATTCCCCATACATTTTCTATGGAAAATAAATTCCGCCATTTTGAATTTTTTTTCTATCCATCGAATAGACCTTTGAGTCCTGATCAGTTCTTGTCAAGAAACCATTCTTCCACCTTTTACACTTTCCGAGATATCGGCGAATTTCGAATGGCGGCCATTTTGAATCCGCCATTTTGAACTTTTTTTCAGCTCACTGCCAATTGCATGACGTTTCAAATGACATTTGGTCGAGCACCCCCCACCTATCTACGATACCCTTGGCTGTGCTCTTCACCCGTCTCCGAAATCCTCAATCATCAGCTCTCTCCGTATTTTTCCTCCGAATGAATTTTTCCCTTCTATACGAAATGGTGATTGAAAAAAAAAATTTTCATACAAAATTGTTCAGGAGAGGTGATCAATCAGTGAGTCAGTGAATCAGCACGAGTAGCTATATATATAGTAACTAGTTTTTCGCGTGGGGGCGCGGCCCGCTAAAGCGGACCGCGTAAGTGCTCGGAGCAATTTACGTGGTCGCTCATACTCATTTTGTAAAAAGTTCGTATTTCGATTTTCCCGAAAAATGGGGTAATTTTATTTACCCAAATCTACACCTCGAGTCTGCCTATTTTTTCTTTAAACTATTTCCTCAAGTACTGCGAGTTTGAATGAAATCGGTTGGAAAACAAAAGAGTTGCGAAAGTCACGTCGGCCGCCATCTTGTTTTTCTGAAATGTCATAATTTTTTCTTACTCTACTCCCTCACTTAAACACATCTCCCATACATCACTGTATCGTTTTCTATCTGTTTCCAGGAGAACAATGACAATTTCCTTATAGTTCCTAATCGTCATACAATTTAGTATGAAAAAAAAAATTCCGCCATTTTGAAAATTTTCTTATTTGAATAAATAGTCTTCTTCGTCCTGATCATTTTTTGCTAAGAAAGCACTTTTCTATCTTTCATACTTACTGCGATAGACACCGACGAAATTTGTATGGCGGCCATCTTTTTTACGCCATTTTGAAAATTTTTTCAGCTCACTGCTAACTGCACGAGGTTTCGAATGACATTTGGTCGAGCACCCGCCACCTATCTTAAATACTCTGGTTGTGCTCCTCACCCGTCTCCGAAATCCTCAATCATCAGCTCTCTCCATATTTTTCGCCGAGTCATTTCTTAACTTATATACGAAGCCATAAGTGAAAAAAAAATTGTTCATACAAAATTTTACAGGAGGACATTTTGGGGAAAATCTCAAAAACTACCCCAAATGTGGCAACACAGTTTATATATCTCGATACTGCCGGTCAAGTTACACAATCGGTTCATACATGTCGACTTTCCGAAATGTGGCCAAGTGCCTCAAAAACACGATCAAAATATTCAAAAAAATTAAATGAATACAAAATGGCCGCCACCGCATTTCACAGATTTTTTTTACATAGTTTAGTACTTTTCCTAGTAACTACAGGATATGCCACTTCGTATGACATTTAAATTTTTCATTTCGCTCGCACCCAGGCGACATGATGGCCCCCGAAAAGTGACCATGTCGAAAATCACTTTTACTTTGATAGATTCCAGTGTTGCCAGTGCTCGATCACAAAAAAACCCAAATGTCATTTGTACGAGTAAGACACGTGGTCGCTCATACTCGGATTTCGCAAAAAGTCCGTATTTCGATTTTTTACTTTTTGGGGAAAATCTCGAAATTTCCCGAGAAATGGGGTAATTTTTTTTCCCCACTCAATACTTCGAGTCGAAACGCACAATCGTCCCATAGAAGTCGAAACGCTCCGATGTTGCCAACTATGACAAATTTGAATTTCAAAATCGTGTTTTTTCGTACATCAGACTGATAGACCGCCAGAACAGCCGCCATCTTGGATTTTAAAAAATTACTCCCATTTCGTAAAAATTCAGGATAATTGTGGGCGAAACAAGAAAAAATTAACATCCACAACCACGCCGTTTAGGATTTATGGCGCCGCGGTTTGGGGTCGAAAAATGAAAAATTTTAAAACGCCACAGCTCAGCCGCCATCTTGGTTTTCAAAATTTTTCCAATTTTTCTAAAAACCATTTACTCATTTCCTTAAACACTGCAAGTTTGAACGAAATCGGTTGGAAAACAAAAGAGATACGAAAGTCACGTCGGCCGCCATCTTGTTTTTCTGAAATGTCATAATTTTTCCCTACTCGACTCCCGCACCCGAACACATCTCCCATACATCATTATATCGTTTTCTGTCTCCTTCTGGGAGAACAATTATGTCAATGAGTCAGTGAGTCAGTCAGTCAGTGGTAATCGAGCTATATATATTATAATATAATAATTATAATAAATAGCTAGTTTTTTGCGTGGGGGTGCGTAACTGCTTAGAACAATTTACGTGATCGCTCATATTTGGATTTTGCAAAAAGTCCGTATTTCGATTTTTCCCGAAAAATGGGGTAATTTCTTTTTCTCCAATTTTCACTCCAAGGCTATACGTACGATCACCCCATAAACGTCCAAATGTTTTGATGTAGCCAACTGTGACAAAGAACTAAACCGTCTCGGTTTGAGGTAGAACAATGAAAATTTTGAAAACACTACAGCTCAGCCGCTATCTTGTTTTTCCAAATATTTCTACGTTTTCTAAAAACCATTAACTCATATCCTCAAGTACTGCGAGTTTGAACGCAATCGGTTGGAAAACAAAAAAGTTTTGAAAGTCATGTAGGCCGCCATCTTGTTTTTCTGAAATGTCATAATTTTTCCTTAATCCAATCCCGCACTCAAACACATCTCCCATACATCATTGTATCGTTTTATTGTCTGTTTTTAGGAGAACAATGCCAATTTGCTTATAGCTCCAAATCGCCATACAATTTAGTATGAAAAAAAACCTAAAAGTGACCATGTCGAAAATCACTTTTACTTTGATAGATTCCAGTGTTGCCAGTGCTCGATCACAAAAATACACAAATGTCATTTGTACGAGTAAGACACGTGATCGCTCATACTCGGATTTCGCAAAAAGTCCGTATTTCGATTTTTACTTTCTGGGGAAAATCTCGAAATTTCCCGAGAAATGGGGTAATTTTTTTCCCCCACTTTATACTTCGAGTCTATTCACACAATCGCCCCATAGAAGTCGAAACGCTCCGAGGTTGCCAAGGGGGTGAAATTTGAATTTTAAAATTGTGTTTTTTCATACCTCAGACTGATTGGCCGCCAGAAGAGCCGCCATCTTGGATTTTCAAAAATTACTACCATTTCTTCAAAATTCAGGATAATTGTAAGCAAACCAAGAAAAAACTATTATCATCGAGTACTCCGTTTAGGATCCGTGGCACCGCGGTTTGGGGTCGAAAAATGAAAAATTTTAAAACACCACAGCTCGGCCGCCATCTTGATTTTCCAAATTTTTCCAATTTTTCTAGAAATCATTTATTCATTTCCTCGAGTGCTGTGACTTTGAACGAAATCGGTTGGAAAACAAAAGAGTTACGAAAGTCACGTCGGCCGCCATCTTGTTTTTACGAAATGTCATAATTTTTCTTTACTACACTTCCGCACCCAAATACATCTCCCATACATCATTGTATCTTATTCTATCTGTTTCCAGGAGAACAATGACAATTTTCCCATAGCTCCTAATCGCCATACAATTTAGTATGAAAAAAAAAATATTCCGCCATTTTGAATTTTTTTTCTTCCAATAGATATACCTTCTCTTCCTGATATTCTCTTGCTAAGAAACCACTTTTCTATCTTTCATACTTTCTGAGACAGACACCGCCGAAATTTGTATGGCGGCCATCTTTTTTTCGCCATTTTGAAAATTTTTTTCAGCTCATTGGCAATTGCACGAGGTTTCGAATGACATTTGGTCGAGCACCCCTCACCTATCTTCAATACCCTGGCTGTGCTCTTCACCCGTCTCCGAAATCCTCAATCATCAGCGCTCTCCGTGTTTTTCACCGAGTCATTTCTTGAATTCTATACGAAGCCATAGGTGAAAAAAAAAATGTTCATACAAAATTTTACAGGAGGACATTTTGGGGAAAATCTCGAAAATTAACCCAAATGTGGCAACACTGCTTATATATTTCGATACTACCCGTTGAGTTACACAGTCGGTTGATACATGTCGACTTTCCGAAATGTGGCCAAGTGCCTCAAAAACACGATCAAAATTTTCAAAAACAGAAAAAAATACAAAATGGCCGCCACCTCAATTCACAGAAATATTTTACAAGGTTTCGTATTTTTCCCAGTAACTACAGGATATAGCGCACCTGATGACGTTTTAATTTTTCATCTCGCTCGCACCCAAGCGACACGATAGCCCCTGAAAAGTGACCATGTCAAAAATCACTTTTACTCTGATAGATTCCAGTGTTGCCAATGCCGGGTGACAAAACTACCCAAATGTCATTAGTACGAGTGGGACGCGTGGTCGCTCATACTCGGATTTCGCAAAAAGTCCGTATTTCGATTTTTTACTTTTTGGGGAAAATCTCGAAATTTCCCGAGAAATGGGGTAATTTTTTTTCCCCCACTCAATACTTCGAGTCGAAACTCACAATCGTCCCATAGAAGTCGAAACGCTCCGATGCTGCCAACTGTGAGAAATTCGAATTTTAAAATCACATTTTTTCGTACTTCACACTGATTGGCCGCCAGAACAGCCGCCATCTTGGATTTTGAAAAATTACTCCCGTTTTGTCAAAATTCAGGATAATTGTGGGCGAAACAAGAAAAAATTGACATCTTCAACCACCCCGTTTAGGATCTGTGGCGCCGCGGTTTGGGGTCGAAAAATGAAAAATTTTAAAACGCCACAGCTCGGCCGCCATCTTGTTTTTCCAAATTTTTCCAATTTTTCTAGAAACCATTTACTCATTTCCTCGAGTGCTGCGACTTTGAACGAAATCGGTTGGAAAACAAAAGAGTTACGAAAGTGACGTCGGCCGCCATCTTGTTTTTCTGAAATGTCATAATTTTTCCCTAGTCGACTCCCGCACCCGAACACATCTCCCGTACATCATTATATCGTTTTCCGTCTCCTTCTGGGAGAACAATTATGTCAATCAGTGAGTCAGTCAGTCAGTGGTAATCGAGCTATATATAGTATAACTAGTTTTTCGCGTGGGGGCGCGGCCCGCTAAAGCGGACCGCGTAACTGCTTGGAGCAATTTCCGTGGTCGCTCATACTCGGATTTTGCAAAAAGTCCGTATTTTGATTTTTCCCGAAAAATGGGGTAATTTTTTTTCACGAATCTATCCCCGTTCTGTCAATTTCAGAATAGTTGTAGGTGAAATACTAAAAAATTAACATCCACAACTACGCCGTTTAGGATCTGTGACGCCGCGGTTTGGGGTCGAAAAATGAAAAATTTTAAAACACCACAGCTCGGCCGCCATCTTGATTTTCCAAATTTTTCCAATTTTTCTAGAAATCATTTACCTCGAGTGCTGTGACTTTGAACGAAATCGGTTGGAAAACAAAAGAGTTACGAAAGTCACGTCGGCCGCCATCTTGTTTTTACGAAATGTCATAATTTTTCTTTACTACACTTCCGCACCCAAATACATCTCCCATACATCATTGTTATGTTTTATTCTATCTGTTTCCAGGAGAACAATGACAATTTTCCCATAGCTCCTAATCGCCATACAATTTAGTATGAAAAAAAAAATATTCCGCCATTTTGAATTTTTTTCTTCCAATAGATATACCTTCTCTTCCTGATATTCTCTTGCTAAGAAACCACTTTTCTATCTTTCATACTTTCTGAGACAGACACTGCCGAAATTTGTATGGCGGCCATCTTTTTTTCGCAATTTTGAAAATTTTTTCAGCTCCTTGGCAATTGCACGAGGTTTCGAATGACATTTGGTCGAGCACCCCTCACCTATCTTCAATACCCTGGCTGTGCTCTTCACCCGTCTCCGAAATCCTCAATCATCAGCGCTCTCCATGTTTTTCACCGAGTCATTTCTTGACTTCTATACAAAGCCATAGGTGAAAAAAAAATGTTCATACAAAATTTTACAGGAGGACATTTTGGGGAAAATCTCGAAAATTAACCCAAATGTGGCAACACTGCTTATATTTCGATACTACCCGTTGAGTTACACAGTCGGTTGATACATGTCGACTTTCCGAAATGTGGCCAAGTGCCTCAAAAACACGATCAAAATTTTCAAAAACAGAAAAAAATACAAAATGGCCGCCACCTCAATTCACAGAAATATTTTACAAGGTTTCGTATTTTTTCCAGTAACTACAGGATATAGCGCACCTGATGACGTTTTAATTTTTCATCTCGCTCGCACCCAAGCGACACGATAGCCCCTGAAAAGTGACCATGTCAAAAATCACTTTTACTCTGATAGATTCCAGTGTTGCCAATGCCGGGTGACAAAACTACCCAAATGTCATTAGTACGAGTAGGACGCGTGGTCGCTCAGTCCGTATTTCGATTTTTTACTTTTTGGGGAAAATCTCGAAATTTCCCGAGAAATGGGGTAATTTTTTTCCCCCACTCAATACTTCGAGTCGAAACTCACAATCGTCCCATAGAAGTCGAAACGCTCCGATGTTGCCAACTATGAGAAATTTGAATTTCAAAATCGTGTTTTTTCGTACGTCAGACTGATTGGCCGCCAGAACAGCCGCCATCTTGGATTTTTAAAAATTACTCACATTTTGCCAAAATTCAGGATAATTGTGGGCGAAACAAGAAAAAATTGACTTCTTCAACCACCCCGTTAAGGATCTGTGGCGCCGCGGTTTGGGGTCGAAAAATGAAAAATTTTAAAACGCCACAGCTCGGCCGCCATCTTGTTTTTTCAAATTTTTCCAATTTTTCTAGAAACCATGTACTCATTTCCTCGAATACTGCAAGTTTGAACGAAATCGGTTGGAAAACAAAAGAGTTACGAAAGTCACGTCGGCCGCCATCTTGTTTTTCTGAAATGTCATAATTTTTCCCTAGTCGACTCCCGCACCCAAACACATCTCCCGTACATCATTATATCATTTTCCGTCTCCTTCTGGGAGAACAATTATGTCAATCAGTCAGTCAGTCAGTCAGTCAGTGGTAATTGAGCTATATATAGTATAATAGTTTTTTGCGTGGGGGCGCGGCCCGCTAAAGCGGACCGCGTAACTGCTTGGAGCAATTTCCGTGGTCGCTCATACTCGGATTTTGCAAAAAGTCCGTATTTTGATTTTTCCCGAAAAATGGGGTAATTTTTTTTGACGAATCTATCCCCGTTCTGTCAATTTCAGAATAGTTGTAGGTGAAATACTAAAAAATTATCATCCTCGACTATCCCGTTTCGGATCTGTGGTGTCCCGGAATCGGAGTCTGTGGTGAGAAAGAATGAAAATTTTAAAAAACACTACAGCTCAGCCGCCATCTTGTTTTTCCCAAATTTTCTACTTTTTCTAAAAACTATTTACTTGTATCCAAAAGTACTGCGACTTTAAATGAAATCGGTTGGAAAACAAAAAATGTTCGAAAGTCACGTCGGTCGCCATTTTGTTTTTCTGAAATGTCATAATTTTTCCCTTTTCATATCTCACCCTCGAACACATCTCCCATACGTATAGTTTTCTATCTATTTCCAGGAGAACAATGACAATTTTATTAAAGCTCCTAATTGCCATACAAATTAGTAGGACAAAAATATATTCCACCGTTTTGAAAATTTTGTTATTTTCAATAAATAGACTTCCTCCTCGTGATCATCTTTTGCTAAGAAGCCCCTTTTCTATATTTCATACTTTCTGAGATAGACTTAGACGAAATTTGTATGGCGGTCATCTTTTTTATGTACGCCATTTTGAAAAATTTTTAAGCTCATTGGCAATTGCACGAGGTTTGGAATGACATTTGGTCGAGCACCTATCTTAAATACTCTGGCTGTGCTCCTCACCCGTCTCCGTAATCCTCAATTATCAGCTCTCTCCATATTTTTCGCTGAGTCATTTCTAGACTCCTATACGAAGCCACAAGTGAAAAAAAAATGTTCATACAAAATTTTACAGAAGGACATTTTTGGAAAAATCTCGAAAACTACCCGAAATGTGGCAACACTTTCTATATATTTCGATACTTCCCACCGAGTTACACAATCGGTTCATACATGTTGACTTTCTGAAATGTTGCCAAGTGCCTCAAAAACACGATTAAAATTCTCAAAAACGAAAAAAGTTACAAAATGGCCGCCATCTCAGTTCACAGAAATATTTTACACAGTTTTGTATTTTTCCCAATAACTACAGGATATATCGCTCCCGATGACGTTTCAATTTTTTATTTCGCTCGCACCCAGACGACACGATTGCCCCTGAAAAGTGCCCATTTCGAAAATAACTTTTACTATGATAGATTCCAGTGTTGCCAGTCCTCGGCGACAAATCTACCCAAATGTCATTTGTACGAGTAAAACACGTTATCGCTAATACTCGGATTTCGCAAAATGTCGCAAATGGGTAATTTTTTCTGTCCCACTCAACACTTCGAGTACACACAATTGCTCCATAGAAGTCGAAACGCTCCGATGCTGCCAAGTGTGAGAAATTTGAATTTCAAAATCGCGTTTTTTTGTTCATCACACTGATTGGCCGTCTGAACAGGCGCCATCTTGGATTTTCAAAAATTACTCCCGTTTTGTCAAAATTCAGGGTAATTGTGGGCGAAACATGCAAAAATTAACATCTTCAACCACCCCGTTTAGGATCAGTGGCGCCGCAGGTTGGGGTCGAAAATTGAAAAATTTTAAAACACCACTGCTCGGCCGCATCTTGTTTTTCTAAATTTTCCAATTTTTTTAAAAACCATTTACTCATTTCCTCGAGTGCTGCGTTTTTGAACGGAATCGGTTGGAAAACAAAATAGTCATGTCACGTCGGCCGCCATCTTGTTTTTCTGAAATGTCATGATTTTTCCCTACTCGACTCCCGCACTCAAACACGTCTCCCCTACATCATTGTATCGTTTTTATCTGTGTCTAGAAGAACAATGTCAATTTTCTTATAGCTCCTAATCGCCATACAAATTAGTACTTATGAAAAAAAACATTGCCCCATTTTGAATTTTTTTCTTTTCAATAAATAGACCTCTTCGTCTTGGTCATCTTTTGCTAAGAAACCACTTTTCTATCTTTCATACTTTCTGAGATAGGCACCGACGACGTTGTATGGCGGCCATCTTTTTTTCGCCATTTTGAAAAAATTTCAGCTCATTGGCAATTGCATGAGGTTTCGAATGACATTTGGTCGAGCACCCCCCACCTATCTTCAATACCCTGGCTGTGCTCTTCACTCGTCTCCGAAATCTTCAATCATCAGCTCTCTCCATAATTTTTGCCGAGTCATTTCTTGACTTCTATACTAAGCCATAAGTGAAAAAAAAATTGTTCATACAAAATTTTACAGGAGGACATTATGGGGAAAATCTCGAAAACTACCCCAAATGTGGCAACACCGCTTATATATCTCAATACTGCCGGTCGAGTTACACTGTACACAATCGGTTCATACATGTCGACTTTCCGAAATGTGCCAAGTGCCTCAAAAACACGTTCAAAATTTTCAAAATCAGAAAAAAATACAAAATGGCCGCCACTTTCGTTCACAGAAATATTTTACACAGTTTCGTATTTTTCCCAGTAACTGCAGGATATACCGCTCCCGATGACGTTTCAAATTTTCATTTTGCTCGCACCCAGGCGACATGATTGCCCCTGAAAAGTGACCATGTCGAAATCACTTTTATTTTGATAGATTCCAGTGTTGCCAGTCCTCGGTGACAAAAATACCAAAATGTCATTTTTACGAGTAAGACACGTGATCGCTTATAGTCGGATTTCGCAAAATGTCCATATTTCGATTTTTTAATTTTTGGGTAAAATCTCGAAATTTCCCTAGAAATTGGGTATTTTTTTTCCCCCACTCAATACTTCGAGTCTATACACACAATCACCCTAAGAAGTCGAACGGTCCGATGATTCCAAGTGTGAGAAATTTGAGTTTCAAAATTGCGATTTTTCATTCCTCAGACTGATTGGCCGCCAGAACAGCCACCATCTTGGATTTTCAAAAATTACTACCATTTCTTCAAAATTCAGGATAATTGTAAGCAAACCAAGAAAAAACTATTATCATCGAGTACTCCGTTTAGGATCTGTGGCGCCGCGGTTTGGGGTCGAAAAATGAAAAATTTTAAAACACCACAGCTCAGCCGCCATCTTGATTTTCCAAATTTTTCCAATTTTTCTAGAAATCATTTACTCATTTCCTCGAGTGCTGTGACTTTGAACGAAATCGGTTGGAAAACAAAAGAGTTTTGAAAGTCACGTCGGCCGCCATCTTGTTTTTCTGAAATGTCATAATTTTTCTTTACTACACTTCCACACCCAAACACATCTCCCATACATCATTGTATCGTTTTATGTCTGTTTCTAGGAGAACAATGCCAATTTTCTTATAGATCCAAGTCGCCATACAATTTAGTATGAAAAAAAAATTTCCGCCATTTTGAATTTTTTTTTCTTTCAATAGATATACCTTGTCGTCCTGATTATCTTTTGCTAAGAAACTACTTTTCTAACTTTTATACTTTCTGAGGTAGACTCAGACGAAATTTGTATGGCGGCCATCTTTTTTACGCCATTTTGAAATTTTTTTAGCTCATTGGTAACTGCACAAGATTTCGAATGACATTTGGTAGAGCACCCCCCACCTATCTTCAATACCCTGGCTGTGCTCTTCATCCGACTCCGAAATCCTCAATCATCAGCTCTCTCCATATTTTTCGCCGAGTCATTTCTTGACTTCTATACGAAGCCATAAGAGAAAAAAAAATTGTTCATACAAAATTTTACAGGAGGACATTTTGGGGAAAATCACGAAAACTACCCCAAATGTGGCAACACAGCTTATATATCTCGATACTGCCGGTCGAGTTACACAATCGGTTCATACATGTCGACTTTCCGAAATGTTGCCAAGTGCCTCAAAAACACGATCAAAATTTTCAAAAACAGAAAAAAATACAAAATGGCCGCCACCTCATTTGCGGTAAATATTTTACACAGTTTCGTATTTTTCCCAGTAACTACAGGATATACCGCCCCTGATGACGTTTCAAGTGTTCATCTCGCTCGCACCCAAGCGCCACAATAGCCCCTGAAAAGTGACCATGTCGAAAATCACTTTTACTTTGATAGATTCCAGTGTTGCCAGTCCTCGGCGACAAAAATACTCAAATGTCATTTGTATGAGTAAGACACGTGATCGCTTATACTCGGATTTTGCAAAAAGTCCGTATTTCGATTTTTTACTTTTTGGGGAAAATCTCGAAATTTCCCGAGAAATAGGGTAATTTTTTCTTCCCCAATCAATACTTCGAGTCTTTACACACAATCGCCCCATAGAAGTCGAAACGCTCCGATGCTGCCAACTGCGAGAAATTAGACTTTCAAAATTGCGATTTTTCATACCTCACACTGATTGGCCGCCAAAACAGCCGCCATCTTGGATTTTGAAAAATTACTCACGTTTTGTCAAAATTCAGGATAATTGTGAGCGAATCAAGCAAAAATTGACATCTTCAACCACCCCGTTTAGGATCTGTGGCGCCGCGGTTTGGGGTCGAAAAATGAAAAATTTTAAAACGCTACATCTCAGACGCCATTTTGTTTTTCCAAATTTTTCTAATTTTTCTAGAAACCATTTACTCATTTCCTCGAGTGCTGCAACTTTGAACGAAATCGGTTGGAAAACAAAAGAGTTACGAAAGTCACGTCGGCCGCCATCTTGTTTTTCTGAAATGTCATAATTTTTCCCTAGTCGACTCCCGCACCCGAACACATCTCCCGTACATCATTATATCGTTTTCTGTCTCTTTCTGGGAGAACAATTATGTCAATCAGTCAGTCAGTGGTAATCGAGCTATATATAGTATAACTAGTTTTGCGCGTGGGGGCGCGGCCCGCTAAAGCGGACCGCGTAACTGCTTGGAGCAATTTCCGTGGTCGCTCATACTCGAATTTTGCAAAAAGTCCGTATTTTGATTTTTCCCGAAAAATGGGGTAATTTTTTTTCATCAATTTACACCCCGAGTACGCACGATCACCCCATAAACGTCCAAATGTTTGATGTTGCCAACTGTGACAAATTTGAATTAACCCGTCCCGGTTTGAAGTAGAACAATGAAAAATTTGAAAACACTACTACTCGGCCGCCATCTTGTTTTTCCAAATTTTTCTTCTTTTTCTAAAAACCATTTACTCAAATCCTCAAGTACCGCGAGTTTGAACGAAATCAGTTGGAAAACAAAAGAGTTACGAAAGTCGCGTCGGCCGCCATCTTGTTTTTCTGAAATGTCATAATTTTTTCCTACTCTACTCCCGCACTTAAACACGTCTCCCATACATAATTTTATCGTTTTATGTCTTCTTCTAGGAGAACAATGTCAATTTCCTTATAGCTCCCAATCGCCATACAATTTAGTATGAAAAAAAAGATTTCCGCCATTTTGAATTTCTTTTTCTTCCAATAGATAAACCTTCTCGTCCTGATCATCTTTTGCTAAAAAACCACTTTTCTATCATTCATACTTTCTGAGATAGACACCGACGAAATTTGTATGGCGGCCATCTTTTTTCCGCCATTTTGAAAATTTTTTCAGCGCATTGGCAATTGCACGAGGTTTCAAATGACATTTGGTCGAGCACCCCCTACCTATCTTCAATACCCTGGCTGAGCCCTTCACCCGTCTCCGAAATCCTCAATCATCAGCTCTCTCCATATTTTTCACCGAGTCATTTCTTGACATCTACACAAAGCCATAAGTGAAAAAAAAATTGTTCATACAAAATTTTACAGGAGGATATTTTGGGGAAAATCTCGAAAACTACCCCGAATGTGGCAACACTGCTTATATATCTCGATACTGCCGGTCGAGTTACATAATCGGTTCATACATGTCGACTTTCCGAAATGTTGCCAAGTGCCCCAAAAACACGATCAAAATAATCAAAAAAATTAAATAAAAACAAAATGGCCGCCACCCCATTCCACATAAATATTTTACATAGTTTCGTATTCTTCCTAGTAACTACAGGATTAACCGCTTCTGATGACGTTACAATTTTTCATCTCGCTCGCACCCAGGCGACATGATGGCCCCTGAAAAGTGACCTTGTCGAAAATCACTTTTACTTTGATAGATTCCAGTGTTGCCAGTGCTTGATCACAAAAATACCCAAATGTCATTTGTACGAGTAAGACACGTATTTAGATTTTTTACTTTTTGGGGAAAATCTCGAAATTTCCCGAAAAATGGGGTAATTTTTTTCCCCCCACTCAATACTTCGAGTCTGTACACACAATCGCCCCATGAAAGTCGAAACGCTCCGATGTTGCCAACTGTGAGAAATTCGAATTTTAAAATCGCGTTTTTTCGTACTTCACACTGATTGGCCGCCAGAACAGCCGCCATCTTGGATTTTGAAAAATTACTCCCGTTTTGTCAAAATTCAGGATAATTGTGGGCGATACAAAAAAAAAATTGACATCTTCAACCACCCTGTGTCGGATCTGTGGCGCCGCGGTTTGGGGTCGAAAAATGAAAAATTTTAAAACGCCAAAGCTCGGCCGCCATCTTGTTTTTCCAAATTTTTCCAATTTTTCTAAAAACCATTTACTCATTTCCTTGAATAATGCAAGTTTGAACGAAATCGGTTGGAAAACAAAAGAGATACGAAAGTCACGTCGGCCGCCATCTTGTTTTTCTGAAATGTCATAATTTTTCCCTAGTCATCTCCCGCACCCGAACATATCTCCTATACATCATTATATCATTTTCCGTCTCCTTCTGGGAGAACAATTATGTCAATGAGTCAGTCAGTCAGTCAGTGGTAATCGAGCTATATATATTATAACTAGTTTTTTGCGTGAGGGCGCGGCCCGCTAAAGCGGACCGCGTAACTGCTGGGAGCCATTTACTTGGTCGCTCATACTCGGATTTTGCAAAAACTCCACATTTCAATTTTTCCCGAAAAATGGGGTAATTTTTTTTACTAATTTACACCCCGAGTTTGTACGTACGATCACTCTGATGTTGCCAACTGTGACAAATTTGAATGAAACCATCCCGGTTTGAGGTAGAACAATGAAAATTTAAAAATACTACAGCTCAGCCGCCATATTGTTTTTACAAGATTTTCCAATTTTTCTATAAACAATTTACTCATTTCCTTAAGTACTGCGAGTTTGAACGAAATCGGTTGGAAAACAAAAGAGTTACGAAAGTCACGTCGGCCGCCATCTTGTTTTTCTGAAATGTCATAATTTTTTCCTATTCTACTCCCGCACTTAAACACGTCTCCCATACATCATTTTATAGTTTTATGTCTGTTTCTAGGAGAACAATGTCAATTTTCTTATAGCTGCCAATCGCCATACAATTTAGTATGAAAAAAAAAATTCCGCCATTTTGAATTTTTTTTCTTCCAATAGATAAACTTACTCGTCCTGATCATCTTTTGCTAAGAAACCACTTTTCTATCATTCATACTTTCAGAGATAGACGCCGACAAAATTTGTATGGCGGCCATCTTTTTTTCGCAATTTTGAAAATTTTTTCAGCTCTCTGGTAACTGCACGAGGTTTCGAATGACATTTGGTCGAGCACCCCCCACCTATCTTGAATACTCTGGCTGTGCTCCTCACCAGTCTCCGAAATCCTCAATTATCAGCTCTCTCCATATTTTTCGCCGAGTCATTTCTTGACTTCTATACGAAGCCACAAGTGAAAAAAAAATTTTTCATACAAAATTTTACAGGAAGAGATTTTGGGGAAAATCTCGAAAACTACCCCAAATGTGGCAACACTGCTTATACATCTCGATACTGCCGGTCGAGTTACACAATCGGTTCATACATGTCGACTTTCCGAAATGTTGCCAAGTACCCCAAAAACACGATCAAAATATTCAAAAAAATTAAATAAAAACAAAATGGCCGCCACCCCATTCCACATAAATATTTTACACAGTTTCGTATCCTTCCTAGTAACCACAGGATTAACCGCTCCTGATGACGTTACAATTTTTCATCTCGCTCGCACCCAGGCGACATGATGGCCCCTGAAAAGTGACCATGTCGAAAATCACTTTTGCTCTGATAGATTCCAGTGTTGCCAGCACCGGGTGACAAAACTACCTAAATGTCATTTGTAAGAGCAAGACGCATGGTCGCTCATACTCGAATTTCGCAAAAAGTCCGTATTTAGATTTTTTACTTTTTGGGGAAAATCTCGAAATTTCCCGAGAAATGGGGTAATTTTTTTCCCCCCACTCAAAACTTCTAGTCTATACACACAACCGCCTCATAGAAGTCGAAACGCTCCGATGTTGCCAAGTGGGTGAAATTTGAGTTTCAAAATTGCGATTTTTCATACCTCACACTGATTGGCCGCCAGAACAGCCGCCATCTTGGATTTTTAAAAATTACTCACATTTTGTCAAAATACAGGATAGTTGTGGGCGAAACAAGGAAAAATTGACATCTTCAACCACTCCGTTTAGGATCTGTGGCGCCGCGGTTTGGGGTCGAAAAATGAAAAATTTTAAAACGCCACAGCTCGGTCGCCATCTTGTTTTTCCACATTTTTCCAATTTTTCTAGAAACCATTTACCCATTTCCTTCAGTATTGCGACTTCCAACGAAATCGGTTGGAAAACAAAAGAGTTACAAAAGTCACGTCGGCCGCCATCTTGTTTTTCTGAAATGTCATAATTTTTCCCTAGTCATCTCCCGCACCCAAACACATCTCCCATACATCATTATATCATTTTCCGTCTCCTTCTGGGAGAACAATTATGTCAATGAGTGAGTCAGTCAGTCAGTCAGTGGTAATCGAGCTATATATATTATAATATAAAATAAATATAATATTATAAAGAGGTAGCGTAACGATGTTTGTGAGTTTGTGACGTTGTAAGGGGTAATCTCTGGATCTACAGAACCGATTTTCAAAATTCTTTCACCAATAGAAAGCTACGTTATTGTGGAGTGTCATAGGCTATAATAAATTCCAAAATTAATCGCGCATCTTTACTTAAACTTGAATAATGTAATCCAAGTCGTAAAAAAAATTGCTTTCATCGCGTACGCTGCGGAAACTATTGAGGATAGTACAAAACAATGTTCTACAATATTAAAGAACGTATCAAAATCTGTAAAAAAGTCCGCGATAGCATATGCCTATCTCCTACGGGTAATTCACAATAACGTCTTTTAGTGTTAAAATTGTGGTTAAAAAATAAATAATTTTTGTGAAGCTTAGTTAGTCCATATGGTTTTAATTTATATCTTTGTAAATATGTTTTTTAGGACGAAAATTTAATGTAGAACATTTGTGCCCTTTACTCTATATAGTTTAAACAAATACCTTCAAAGATATTAGCAAAATAAAACCTTGCGCACCGCTCCGGCCTCCGCTGCTCCGCGGGCCGTTTCGTGGCGATAGTTAGGTAAATATAGGCAGTATCTATTGCGTCGCGTTCAGGCGCTGTGGGGGAAGGGACTGTGGGTGTTACACGGGACAAACGGGCCGGAACAAAAATATTTCTAACGCGTAACGGAGTCCGCGGGCACTGCTAGTAAAATTATATAGTGCAGCATGCGGGTGTGGTTCAAAACCGAATTTCACTCAGGTAGAGCCGCAGAGAAAATATAGGCATAATATGAAATGTTTAATTTTTTTTTAATTTCTCACATAGGCCTTACTTACAGGCAGGCCTTACCTAGTTATCTACTTTTAAAACATCAGTAATGTGGATTTCAAACCATTGCACCTATTTGGCCAAACTTTTTTGTTGGAAATAAGACAATGACCATATGGATTTATGGAATCCTTTACCAGGCTGAATCAAATCCAATTTCCAAATATTATTTATGTGGTGGACTTAATTGGATTTAAATCGTGAGAAATCTTGATAGATTAAGTTATCAAACTTGGTCTTTCTTCTGTGAATATTTTTTTTTTTTTGGAAAATCCACTGGACAAGAATACTAATTACTACAGTTCCCGAGGGAGGGAGGGATGCAGACAAAGTCGTGGGCAGCAGCTGGTAATAAATAAACAATAATTACTTATCCAAACATCAGTGAAGTCGTGACGGCAGGTTGTTTCAATTTGACGTACCTCTACGAGGGCCTGCAAACGAGCATATATCACGTACATGATTGATTCAACCTCACATCCAGAACCCAATGTGTACTCACACGTGAATCGTGATCCATTGGACATAGACCTTTACCCTTTAGGAGCTTATAAGGATATCGTAAGATTTTATCTTAAATATAGTCAATCCATTCTTTGATATTCATTTGCCTTTTAGCCTGCTAACTTATATTACTGCAAAGTAGATTTTTTACACACATAGAATAAAATACAATAGAATATGTATAGGCCTAGCATACGGAGGTTTTTATTAAGAACCAAGTTTACGAAGGTTCACAAACGCGCCCTGCCGCTGAGAAGAAGCCAACAACAAACTAAACCGTGTATTCCTTTATACTTACTTCACCTTTTAGGTCGGTAACAAAATTATGCCTGACCTCGTAAGTCGTAAAACCGTAAGGTAAGCAGGTACTTTTATGGTGTTTGGTGGTAAAACGTCGTAAAATATTGTTTACTTACAATCGATCGTTCGTAGATTCACTAGCTTTGGAAGAAAGTATGCCTATTGATTAACCATGTTTGCATGCTTACATAAGGTTTTATATGTTTGTTAGGCTCGCCGTGACTACGCTACCTAGTCCGATAGGTTTCATTCATGGAACTTCCCAAATCCAAAATAGGTACATAGAGTAAACTAGAGTTTCTGCGTAGTCACTGTTGTTTTGATAAACATTAGGTGATATTCAGTTGATATTTTTTTGCTCGAAGTACCTTGTAAGTATTACGAACTGTAAGTAACTAAAAACCAATCACTTTCGAAAAATTAATGCATACACTTAGTTTTACGTATTACACGCAATTTAATTTGTATGCGATTGGTATGACCGAGTCGTTTGATGTTAACAGCTGCTATAACCATTGTCTGTTCAATAACAAGACAGCCCATAACTTCAAACTCGTCGAACTATCAATCAAATCAGCTTACGTAACTTTAATAAATGATAATCGTTTTACGCACGGAATTATAACCTCAAATTAAAATGACTTAGAGACTTTATTCCCTCGGCATTCAAAAATCCTGTATTTGGTTTTAACACGTGGGCGACAACGTTGTAAGTGTAGGTCACGACGTACCTATAAGTAATACTTTCTCTGAGATATGTTCAGTTTGTTCTAGCCCTTATCATTTCCAAGTTTTTATTCTTTGCATATTAATAGAATCGATAGCTCCAGACCCTATTACAAGAATAAACATAGTACCACACAGCAGCAATGAGGGGTTAGACAAGGAAACAAAAATAATAATTATTGGGAAGAGGGTTAAGGAACTGGGCAGGCAACGTGCACATAAATTTTAGCATTGTCCGACAGTCCTCTTCCTGAAGTAATGCTTTTTGCGGTTTCAGGAGGAATGACCAGAGAGCGTAGGAGAGTTTTGGTCCGTAGGTTGCTGGGTATATTACCTACATCTCCCAGCGAAGTCGGGTATGACTCCCAGACTCATATACAGAGAGAGGCAACAGGCAGGAAATCATCGGTTATTCTAAAAAAGAGCTGAAAAATCGATTGTTTGTAACTTAAATAACACTTAGTTAGCTGAACTGTGTTATCAAACTTTTCACACGAGAAATTAGACAATTGCCTAGTCACGTATTTCATTTTGAATTGTAAATTATAATATGAACTTTATAATTTTAATGGAATTATTTTTTTAAGTCATTGGATGTGAATTTTGACGTTATGTTGTGCTGGTGCAAAAATCAAATTTAAAAGTATTTTTATCCTCGACGCGACGATTTCTATACGACCAAAGAAGTTATCTTACTTACTTGGAAGGGATAAGATAAGGAAAAAACCCGAAAAAGAATTGAAAAGTACCTATATCGTATAGGCGTTTGATTTCGGAGATCGACCGTTAAGCTTAATAAAATAACAAGTATTAAGGATGATTAAGTATTTCATCAACTGTGCATAATTATGAGTACGTAAGTCCATTGTTATTTCAGCAAAGGGCTGGGAGGTTCCCACGTCTGTTCGTACCCCGATGACGTGTCAAATAATTACCCCGCGGGAGGTCCCTTCCCACTTCGCCACTCCTTGATGCCCTATTTAGGTAATGGTAATGCACACTGTGTTAATTCGACTTTGACTATATTACCCAGTGGCTTGCTATTTGAGTCAAGGTTTGACCGACTGAGTCATTGATTGCACCCAAAGGACCGAATATATTCGGAACTTGAAATTTTGACAAGACATCCCAATACTCTAACACATAGATGCTCTAACACAATAGCGAATTGTTGTAACGCGGAATGCCTTTATCTTCCATCTTAAAGATACAATCACTTGCTTGCTTAACATATTATACCTACCCGTATCTGTGGAAGGGAGTATTGGTATTCTGTGCCTGTGACTATTGCAGAGGTCGATATTGTTGCCAAAACATCTGGAAGTGAACAGTGTTATGAACAATAACCTACCAAAGTTTTAAGGGAAAGGTACTGAGGGGATTCTTTTCCTTAAAAAAAAAATTAAGAATAAATGCTAGGTTACGTTAGACAAATATTTTTTTGTAGAGATGCATCATGTTTATCTGCTTCGGTGGTGATCCGTGATAAGTATATTATCATTCTCTATGTTCTCTAGTGATATTTGACCTAATAATCATCAATATCGTCATATTAAGCTTCAGTAAAAATGTGAAGAAAACAATCGTAGCCCTAATAGTAATGACATTCGGATGATAATTAATATCCTCTGATTTGTCATTCCGATACGGTACCGCGGGGGATCTCGTTAGAGACTCCTTAAATCACTAGGGAATGACATTGAATGAAACATTATTAATACTAGTTATGCCCATGAATTCAGCTGCCGACGGTTTGTCGCAGATTGTAATGGACTCTACGGGGTTCCAACGGAAATATTTTGATAGTTTATAAAAGCTTTACCTGCACTCAACACCAGTGGTGTTTGGGATAATGAGGGTATAGCAACAAGCGCTTTTTAGTGACCTGGGGGCATTGATCTCTATTCTATGGATTTATCATTCTATACATCTGAAAGTTCCTTTTTTGTGACGATTTGAAGCGCCAACCTCGAACGTCCTCGGTACTAAATTGACATTTGTTGCTTGTGACCGTCGTTTTGAATGTCATTTTATTTTAGTTCCATAGACGCGCACGCCAGGTTACCTACTCAACGGTTCATTTTTACGTTGAGAGTCAGCGATCCATAGAATAGAGATCAGTGTGTGGGGGTGATTCACGTAAGGTTTTCGTATACACTTAGTGAAGTGAATCAAGATATATAATAAAAAATAACGCTGAAAAATTGACTTTAAATCTATTGGTTTAGAGTGTAAAATTGGATGCACTTCTTAGTTTTTAGAAGGAATCGTGAAAATGACAAAACAAAAACGAGTAATTATATTAAGACCATTAAGACAATTACATCCTATAGTTACGTTGGAAACACAGACTTTCGCAAACGCAATTTCATTGTTCAAATACAATTGTGTGTAATAAGTGATTTTACGACTGTACTCAAGCTGTGGACGTGTTCAAATTATTTCGACACCTTGGGCATCGTCAGATGTGCTCGTAGAATCAACTCAACTAACAACCAAGGTCTATTTGTATTGTAAAAGCTTCGTGCTCAACACATTGTTGGTAATTTGGCTGATTTCGGATGGTGACAAAGAGTGAATTATGAAGAATTTTATTCATATAGGTAATTCACTCGAATCAAATCCCTGGGGAGTGATAGTGAATTGCTGTAATTAACTACTACTACTATACTTCTAACAATTCGTTTTATGAGCTATTTTAAAGTAAGTAAGTAGTTATCACCAAATACATATTAAGTATATCACAAATATTTAAAATATATATAGCTTAGTGACCTAATATGATGGTACTGGTACTACTTAAGCATTTTTAAAATAAATAGGCGAAACATGAGATTATTTAAATTTATTTCAGGAAATTTATTAAGATTAATAAATTATTAACAAAACAAAAAATGTAGCTAAGTATATATACCTATTCATATAAGTGAGCTGTTAACTTGATGGAAATGAAGTATCTATTTATTAGTACGGAAACAACAAGTTAAAGTATATATTTTTATGATCTACGTATCTAGTTACGTAGTACCTACCTACATTACACACTGTAGGTACATTATTATTTTCAGTGGTTACATACCGCAAATTTATTATAAGTATTTACTATTGTTAGCGAAAATAAATACAACTTGTTTGTTATAAGTTAAATTGTTGTGTTGATTGTTTAGCGAAAGCAGAGAAAGTTTAAAATTGACAGTTGGGTAAATGACAAAGAAGATGTCAACTATAGTAGGTATCTATGGTTAATGATAAGGTTATGAGTTAACTCAAAGTTAGCTTCACATTTGTTATTGTTAAGTAGGTTGTACTTAATAGTAGATACTTCTTAAAAGACGATGAAAATATAAGTAAAAGAGATTCTTTGGTAAGTACTACCTACTCGTAATGTAACTCGTAATACAAATTTTTCCCACTGAATTATTTTATTGGAATATATTTTATAAATATAGGTATTTTATACTGTAAAACAAATACTTACATACATATGAAATATCCATAATGACACCATATCGACACCGACTCAAATACTTGCAGCATTACTTCTTTGTATCAAAGTATAAAGAAGCTTCAATCTTAATACAAGTTGTGTTAACGGCATAGAAGGCCTATTTATGCGATTTTGACCGGCCTCTCAGTTGAAAACTATAGAGACAATTAGTTTCAAATTTGAACGTCATGTATTTTGGATCTTTAACCTCAAAACGTTAAGACGCAGAAACACGATTGGAAAAACTTTCCTCGATAGAAAGTTTTCCCAAAAGTTGCTCCAATCTTCTCATATTTATTCAGATTTATCGGAAACGATTCAACAGTTTTCTGTTTTTTTTTTTTGGGTCCTTATTGATGAGTACTCAAATCGACGTGAAGTTTTTTTGAAATCAGGACTATACATTATTCACAATACATTTAAAACCTATTCAAGTGAAAACTCATTATGCCGCCCCCAAATTACGTAAGTGATAAGCATATGGTTAACTCTTTCGGACATTTGATGCATGTATATTGACATCATTGTCGTTCTGAAACGCCTCATAGGCGTCAGTCTGTCCTGCGCTAATGCGAGAGTCGGACGTGCGCGTGAATGTATATTTCGCAGCCGTAGATTTCTGATCGTAATATAGAAAGATATTCCTTGGTCTGTGGCAATAACCGCTGAAATAACGCCCTCTATTAAGCGGCTGAATGGTTATATTATATACTGTCAAACACGCCATCTGTTAGTATGTCGCTGAACGATTATGTGCGCAGGAAACCCACGTGGTTTTGATATGTACTTTGATAATATTTTAATTTTATATGTTGTCATTTACCTATTTTATTAAAACTTCGGTTTATTATTTTATAAAAAAACTAGCTGTTGCCCGCGGCTCCGCCCACGTGCAGTTAGTTTTTTGACAAAAATGTTTCCCGTGGAATTTCTTAATTTTTCCCAAGATAAATGAGTGAATTCGGGTTGGTAATTTTTCCCAAGATAAATATGAGTGGTCCCTGGGTTCGATGGACCCGTAAAGGAGTCTTCTACTCTTCTTCCAATCTCTCCTGTCAACGTGCAATCTTCTTTCACACAATTCACCTATATCTTCTTTGGTCTTCGTCTACTTATACACTCTGTCAAAATCGCTTATGTTATTCGATACGCATGGAGTTAGACAGAGTGGGGCGTGTCATCGTGGATTGAAATATCTATACTAACCAAACTCATCTTATTCTGAGAGGATACCAACGCCCAGATATTGTAATTAAGCATTCTGGTGCGCTGCTGTATAGCAAGCCGTTCCTGCTTCGCACGGGTTATCTTGTATAGTTATACCTAGTTGCACGATCTAAAGGACGATTTATTTCGATCCATTGGTACAAGTCGTGGTCACGTAGTGACCACGACCTGTGCCGCTGGGTCGTAATATCTATTTAAATCGTCCTTTTGATTGTGCTACGTAGATAAGTAGCTATAGGTTTCTTTAACTATCCCATGGGAGCTCTTTAATTTTTCAGGATGAAAAGTATCTTAAATGTTGACCGGGCATATAAAGTACGATCATAAAATTTCATTTAAATCCATTACTTGAAAGACGCCTGCTAACTGTTTTCTAATGTTTTACTTTCCCGCGGGAACTCGATTGGATTAATAAGTTTTACTATATATATATATATTTTGATTAAGAGGCAACATAAGGTATCAGCATAACAAAGTTTACTAAATTAAGTTCATTAGTTGTTGCTTAAAAAGCTATTAAATTAATTACAGTTTTTTAACTATCCCACGGGAACTCTTTATTTTACTGGGATCAAAAGTTTCCTATATGTTGACCAGGGACATAAGCTACCACCACACAAAATTTCATTGGAATCGGTCCAGCCGTTCCAAAGATTAGCCCGTACAAACAGACAGACAAACAGACAAACAGATAAACAGACAAACAGAGAAACAAAAAAATTTAAAAAAATTTAAATTAGTTCTATTTCACTTCCTACATCCCCCTGACTCGGTTTTTAGCATTTTTTTTATTTGTACAGAAATTCGACCTCTACAGATTTATTATATGTATTGATGAGAAAATTAAGAAATATTATTTTTAATTATTATAAAAATTAAGAAATTTAGTTGGTCGAAGATCTATGAGTAAATACCTCGCTGCTCGCGATGCAATAAAAAGGGGAAACAGGACGTCGCCTGTTGCCCTGCAGGTTGAAGACGATAATTTATTATTATTATTACAAGCTTTTATTTAGTTTCACATGTCCCGATGTTTGTTTGTTTGCCAAATTGTTGTAAATAATCAACAATCCACTTCATGGCCACCGATAAATCGGTAAATCGAGTGACAATGCGAAATTATAAAGACAATGCGACGACCTCCGTGGCGCAGGGGACGCATGCTCGGATTCGAGTAGGAGGTCGCGGGTTCGATCCCGCCACGGGCCACTTTGGAATTTTATATTTTTAGGGTTCCATACCAAAATGGTAAAAATGGAACCCTTATGGTGAGACTTTCTCCGTCCGTCCGTCCGTCCGTCCGTCCGTCTGTCACACTCGATTATTTCAGTAACTTTTCAAGCTATCGACTTGAAATTTAGAATAGTTATAGGAAATAGGGACCCGACGTCATAACAATCGTAAATATTTGAAAATTGTTTTTATTTTTATTTAAAAAGGGGGGAAAACCGGGTCGGCAAAATTTCAAAATGAGATAACAATATTGAGTGGGGTATCGTATGAAAGGGCGTTACTTGTGTATTCTAAAACTGATTTTTATTTATTTTTATGCCTGATAGTTTTTGATTTATTGGGCAAACTGGCGAAAAAAATACCGTTCCCCCCCCCCCCTTATCTCCGAAGATTACCAATCGAAAAATCTGAAATAATTATGATCAATAAAAATAAACGTATATTTTACAGGAAAAATAAAATCAACTCCGTAACTATTATACTTTTTTTGATAATAACAATAAACCGCCAAAAACAAAGTTACGTTTGCGGTTTGCCAACAAAAGTACCTACATGTAAATTATACTCGTAAATTCATGAACAAAAGTGATTCTTTCAATGTTTTACTTCTTCTATGGTATGGAACCCTCGGTGCGCGAGTCCGACTCGCACTTGGCCGGTTTTTCTAAATTGGCTCAGGTTTGGTCTGGTGGGAGGCTTCGGCCGTGGCTAGTTACCACCCTACCAGCAAAGACGTACCGCCAAGCGATTTAGCGTTCCTGTACGATGCTGTGTAGAAACTGTTGGGGTGACTTTACTTACCCCTTCCAAGTTAGTACGCTAACATCTTCGACTGCATCATCACTTACCATCAGGTGAGATCGCAGTCAAGTACTAACTTGTATAGCGTAAAAAAAAAACCGGCCAAGTGCGAGTCGGACTCGCGCACCGAGGGTTCCATACCATAAAAGAAGTAAAACATTGAAAGAATCACTTTTATTCATGAATTTACGAGTAAAATTTACATGTAGGTACTTTTGTTGGCAAACCGCAAACGTAACTTTGTTTTTGGCGGATTATTGTTATTATCAAAAAAAGTATATTAGTCAGTGAGTTGATTTTATTTTTCCTGTAAAATATACATTAATTTCTATTGATCATAATTATTTCAGATTTTTCGATTGGTAAACTTCGGAGATAAGGGGGAACGGTAATTTTTTCGACAGTTTGCTCAATAAATCAAAAACTATCGGACATAAAAATAAATAAAAATCGGTTTTAGACTACACAAGTAACGCCCTTTCATATGATACCCCATTCAATATTGTTATCTCATTTTGAAAAATCGAAGCTCCGGTTTTCCCCCCTTTTTAAATAAAAATAAAAATAATTTTCAAATTTTTACGATTGTTATGACGTCGCGTCACTATTACCTATAACTATTCCAAATTTCAAGTCGATAGCTTTGATAGTTACTGAAATAATCGAGTGTGACAGACGGACGGACGGACGGACGGACGGACGGACGGACGGACGGACGGACGGACGGACGGACGGAGAAAGTCTCACCATAAGGGTTCCAATTTTACCATTTTGGTATGGAACCCTAAAAATAAGGAAATCAGTAGGTACCTACGACGCGCCCCGGTCTGTCAAAATCGCTTATGTTTATTCGATTCGTCTTCGTGGAGTGAAATTATATCTATATACCTACCAAATTTATTATTATTTGCACAATCAGCTTAAACTTCAATCACGTACCTACTTTTAAAGTATTGTATTCTTTCCGCGCCATCTATAGGCATTAGTGATAGTTTTTTTTACGTATTAATACCGCTTTCTGCCGTTGTGCTAGTGTTCGTACGTAAAAGTACCGAAATTCGCCGCATATTGCCAAACGGCGTGCTATATTGGAAGCCACGCCCCTTTTTCTGAAGTACTCATCAAAACTGAAATGAGTTTTTTTCAATGTAAGGCCTTAAGAGATATATAAACTGTGTTATATAATTTATTTTATACGTAAATGTAGACAAATTATCTATGTACATACCTAATTGCCGTGGATTACAGGTCCGATACATACTAATTGGAGCAAAACAAAGAATCTAATGATGAAAAATTAATGCTCTATAAACTTGCAGTTATTTTCATAATCCCGCGTATATCATGATCTACGAGTTTTTGTTGATGTAATTTATCTTCTAGAGCTAATTGAGATGGTTTCCTCAGAATCTTTCAAGCTTAATACGGCTCGATTCAATTAGAAGTTTAAAAATTCGGTTAACATTATGCACATTATACGTAGATTTACTGGTACCAATTTAATTTAACAAAAGACATGACACATAATGCTCACTATTAATATTAGGAATAGGATAGAAAATAATAAGATATACTTATCCACATCACCACAGATTTAAGCTTTGACTTTATCTTGCAACATTTTTTATGAATATGCAAATCTTTTAAATAGTTCATCCCGGTCAACTTTATTCACATACTTTGAATTGGCATTTGTACCATTAATTTCTTAATCTTTTCAAACCTCCCAAAAGTATAAGTAGATAATAATGGGATTTGGATACCTACATAGAAGTCTTTCGACCGTTTTCACCAAAACTTTAAGAAACGCCTAAGCAGATAAGTGACAGTTTTCACATACAACAACTGTCACCTAAGGGCTTAGGTGACTCTTAAAATGTTAGTGAAAACGACCATTTGTGTCTTAAAGATATGGCTTATTTATACACTCAAACAATGGAGCAAAACAAACTAGTTAAACCCGATATAGTTAATAGGCATTTTCAAACGGAAGCACAAAGCTCATCCGACTCATTACCTCTGTTCTTACCTATCACCCATTCATGCTATTTGTAACGCTGGGGTTACATCACTCCACGTATCGCAACTGATCGACATTCAGCAGTTACATCAAGCCTTTTTAACTAAACGTTGGAACTGTCACTATAGCATGCTTAAATTATTGTTAAAACGAAGTACGAAGTTGTTTGTTTTTATCAATGCTGTGAACAACAAACAAGAGCGTTTTAAACTTAGGTATGCATTATTCTTTAATTTGAAGATAATAACAAAATCACAGTTGACCATTGTAATCGAAAGTTTTGACCAATTATCTTCTTATAACAGAGGCAGAATATACCTACATCTGTCACAACATGTATTTTACGTGAGTTTTTTCAAGAAAAAGAGTTTCAAATTATCGTATGTAGGTATAATTTCCACCCACGGTTCAGTAAATAAAGGTATAGCGCAAACCCTATGTTAAATTTAGTCTCAAGTAATTTTTAAAAATCTTTGGTTTCTACAAGTTCTAAAAAATCTGATTTTGACGACGTCTATTCTAATAAGCTCTACATTTATTTGCTTAGTGAATAACTGGTCCCAATGTAACCACAGCTTAAAATTTATCTATGGAGTGGCCCATGCAAATCCAGTAGCAATTGGACACAAGCACATTCCCACGTGTGGCTGAACCGAAATAAGGGGTGCTTTGTTAAAATAGTCCCTGCGTAGATAAATTTAGTTTTTTATCCCTCAGTGTCTCGATTTAATGACGCTACCTTTGCTTCGTGTTTATTTTGTACAGTCTATGTCTTTTTGTATCTATGTCTTTGTGACAGACTCGGGGTGGGGAATTTGGACAAGGAATGAATAATGGTATTTCTATAATTGATCGTTGCTCCTTTTACCGTTTTCTCTCTTTGTCAAATTCAGTAGGGATTAGCTGTATAGTGCTAATTTGCTTGACATGTTTTTTTTCTTTTTAGCCGAAACATCGAAATATGCTAAACGAAAATATAAGAAAGATCTTATCATTCAACCGACTTCAAAAAATAAGGAGGTTCTCAATTCGACTGTAATTTTTTATGTTTGTTACCTCATTACTTTTGACTGGGTGAATTGATTTTGAAGTAGCTTAGTAGTAGTTTAGTAGTAGTAGAAAACTGATACTTCCCGTGTGGTCTCATTTCAATTTAGTCCAGTTTTGATATTTGTAAGTTGTAACCATGAGAAAACAATCTTAAATTTTTATTTGGAAAGGATGTATTCAACAGTAGTTAGATGAGAGTTGAAGTAGATTTTTTGATAATTAATTAACGTATATATATTATTTTATTACTCAATATGGATTGTGTAAAAGAAAAATACGAAGCACCAAGCACATGGTAGTAACCACGGTGGACATCTCAGGATAATGAGCACAGTACAGTGCGCCGTATGATATTGCAATGCATAGCCGTGACACTGCAGTTCATTGGACATGGTCAAACAGGTTAGATATCACTTAAGCATCATGTCTTACTTTTCTCATCAGTCTTTAGTACCAACAAGCAAAATGTAGATAGTCAATTTATTTTTATCGAAAGACCAAACATACCCTTTTAACTCAGCCCTACTTTCAATCACAGCTCGCATGCCTAATCCAATCACATCCAATACATCCTTATTAAACTGCAGTTCAAAATATCAAATCGTGTCAGGTCAGATATATCAAATGTTCCTCCGCCTGTCAAACGCGAGAGATCACCATGAAATCCTGCTTTGGAGAGTTCCATTTGGAGTTCGGACCCACCGCGTCGATATCTAAGCTTAATGGCCGCCCCATCGTACATATTCAATCAAGTGCAGCATTTGAATTTTAAACTGTACGGGTACAGAATTACAGATGATTGTGTGTATTACACGATGGACCAAAAGTACATACTTATTATTCAGTCGGACTGAACAAATTTAGGAAATACCGCATGATAATAATTCATTATGTCATCATGCCGTTTAATAGGCTAATGTAAGGAGATTTCGAGTTTCAGCCCATATTATATTGTCTTGTATATGACGTAGTCTCCCAGTCAGTTGTTACGTCTTTGAAGGTGCTGCAAACATATTCATATTATCGACAAGATTAATGCTAAGTGGTTTTCACCAACATTTTAAGAGTCACCTAAGCCCTTAGGTGACAGTTGTTGTATGTGAAAACTGTCACCTATCGGCTTAGGCGTTTCTTAAAGTGTTGGTGAAAACGAGCCTATATCTATGCAGATGATTGTTCAATGCTTGCATCGGTTGAGCCGCGTATATAGGCCCTGACTGGTTATTCTTTGGATCGTTTAGCTGCAGCTGATGGTTACATTACTATAAAGGCCCACATATGTCAACCTGAGTAAGTGTGTTAACCCTGAGTTATAATTAATAACAGTTAACACGCTTACCTTAGTTGAATTTGTCAAAATGAGAATGACGTTGACTCTGGTTTAAAAAGAAAAATGTAACATTTTGATCTTGTTGTTAGTTGTCTCTGCACGATCTCAGAATTCTCATTCACTACTTACCGTCTGCACAAAATCGGTTATTTACAGGGTTTACTGGCGACCCTGCTTAAGTACGGAATACAAGAACTAGGTCGCGAAGACGACTCTATTATGGTCTAATGGCCGAGATAGACATCTGTGAAGTAACATGTTTACGGCAAAGTGCTGCGATGAAAGTAAAAGCGCACTTGAAGTGACCCGGCGGCAGCGTGGTGCGCGGGCGCAGAGCCCGTTGATAATGTAAACGTCCCTCACGATGCACAACCGTTGAGCGCATCCATTACTCTCACTTTCTGGGTACAGTGCACCTTAGAATTAATAGAACTGACACTCCTGCCGATTCTAGTGTACATTGTCGTTGTGTTACTTTACTTGTTAGTGTACTTTGTTGTGTGTAATTTATAATTCTGTTAACATACGAGTATTATATCATTGGTATAAGCGACCCAATAATGTACATGCACCAATTTCATTTTATATAAAACCTAAGTATAGTTTATAACATCGAAGTACAACGTGGTCTACTTATTTTCATCCCTATCCCCTACAATTGGTTATTACTATCAATGTCTACAATGTCTACCTGGGTTAGCGGAATCAATTCCGAGTCACATAATATGTCCGATTTAAAAGATCAATTAAAAATAGTAGAGGTTAGCTCTCGATAAAAATGCCAATATTAAACAAGTGGTTTAATATTGGCATTTTGGATTTAATGACTTATAACCAAATAAAAAATTATCTCCTGTCTGCCAGATAACGACTAGATTTGTGATGAGAGACATATTTATGTTTCTGATCCACAATCTAAACGCAAAATACGTTTTCATACCAATCACTAAGATGTGGAGACTTTGAGAGCTGCTCCGGTAGGTACCTACCAACCGTCGATATTTTTGTCACTTATACAATATAACATTACAATGGATAATGGATCAAGAAAAAACGTTTACTAGGTACTTAGTCGATCTCCAGGTCTCAGCCTTATATTGCTGCGTTTCGCCAGGCATGATTGCTGACAAGCAAAATTCTATAAATAACTTTATATAATATCTACTCACAAAATTTGTGCTAAAACAGCTATTTATAGTTATTCGAAAGAAATTGTAATAAAAAACCGTTTCCTGTCTAACGAAAATATTGTAAAATGGTAATATACACTTTATTGCACACACCAGATAATAACATGGAAATAGAACACGCATAACTGATTTGAATATGCATTTTTACTGTTTACGGAAGATTCTATGCAATAAAAAGTAAAAGTGCGTCGGAAACTAGGAACAAAATATTTGCATAATTCTAAACTTGTATATTATGTTGCACGAAAGAGATGCGATTCGTAATTGTTAGTAATTATTATACATTTGTTTATTAAACTAGCAGTGAGTACGAGAATGAAAAGGAAATGTTAAAGTTTCCATTGGACAATATTATATTATGTTCATTGGATCATTGGAGGTTTTTTTATGTCCCAGTGCGCAGTGTATTGTGCAGTTATGCACGGATCTTCCTCAGAATAAGTTGGTTCATTAGTTTGGTCTAGTGCAGGTTGGTTTTTCACACCTTTGAGAACATTACGCTGAACTCTTACACATGCAGGGCTTCTCATACTTAGTGGGGGCAAGGCCCTTTCTGCCAACCTTTCTACGTCAACTAGATATTCTAACAAGTTCTTAACTCTTCAGTAAGTCGGCACGGTCGTCCGTGATGCTTTGTCCGTGATACGGGGCTTCGTGAAAAACTTAACTATCACGACTTTGTAACGAACTAATTATTTTATCTTTCTTACCAACAGCTGTAGTCCATCCCGAGTAGATATATTTTATGGTTTAAGATTTTGAAATATCGTGAAGGATCTGCTCGATTTTGAGCCAACTCAATATGAAGGTCTTTAACTATACGTGTAGTATTAACCTGTACTCACACCACACTACAAATTCACTTTTAAAAATGACAAATAAGCAGATATAATGAATATAGTATAATTAATATAATTGCGTAGATTTTTAATATTTCTTTCATCTCTAAAGGTTATTTAGCAAATAAAACTAATTGCTGTTGCATTAAACTGGTCAGTAGGAAATGAGTCACTTAAATAACATTAATCTCTGAAAACGTGACCAATTTACAAAGATCCCTAAATAAAATTAATTCGTAGTCAACTGAACTACTGTTAGAGACTTGAGTCATTTTGTAGGCAAATTAAATTTGGTACTACAATTGTAATTATATATGTGTTCAAGTAACTTTATTCAAATCTACACCAGCTTATTTTCTTATAAGAGAGACAGATCTTAGATTAGCCTGGGAGCAGAAACAGTAGAACAAGTCCAAAAAAAAGTTAAGAAGAGACCAATTAAAAACATAAAGAAAAAGCTCTGTAGAAAATTTTTGAACAGTCCCATTGTAACATAGAAACGAAGACTAGCTCAGGCAACAAGTGACTTTAAAAGGCAAAGACAATCTTAAAAGAATTAAAAAATGTATAAAATATCATTGACGAGTAGGTCACAAGTTGTTTCAATGGACCGAAAAGAAAGGCAGGCAATTTGGCTCAAAAAGTAGAAATAATATAACCATTAGCTTAAGAATTGGTCATTGTCCCAGAAATCAGAATCTAGACACGGTTAAGTATTGATTAGACTTTCTAGAAATGGTGTTATTCAGACTTCCTAGAACATTAGCATTAAAACGTAGCCGAATCGTTTATTTGAAACTAGATTGATGTGTTTATGATTATTTCGAAACTACGAGTAAATTAAAGATGTTTCTAAAAGTTTTATAATATCGTCGTTGCATAAAGTAGGTGAATATGAAATCTGTTTCAGTGCTAAACATAATCCTGATCAAATTTGTCCAAACCGAAACGTGGTTGACTAAGAAGGAATATAATAGGTAAGCCACTTGCTTACCTATTATATTCCTTCTTACGGTGCACTCTTTATTTATTCCCTTTGATTATACTCGTAGGTACGGCAATTTGATTTGAAAGTTGAAACCAATAAGGGCACACAGATTTAGAGTGGTCATTGGTCAAACTTGCTTATATTAATTATACCCAAAACATACAAAATATTGTCCAACCGAGAATTTCCTTAAAATAATTATTTGTCTGAAAATTAGCTACTACCTATAGTATGTACATATGGCATATTATGTGCTCCATACCAAAATGACCATATTGTTGATCATATAATATCAACAAATAAAATTGGAGGTTCTTTTTGTTTGCATATGCGCCGGATTCGTGAGGACGCCACCTTGAATCAAATCGGAACTTGCATCACTCGTGTACATTCAACTTTACTCATAAGTCGTGACCCTTTTGCGTCCATATTTAGGCACGAAAATAAAGAATAAGCTAAAATGAGTAATCAACGCCCCGTGTGACCCATCTATCGCCTGTCGCACAAGATTAATTTGTACGCCGCCCAAGCCCTCGAGTCACTTAAGGGCGATGGGTACCATCCGGGCGCGAAAATTCAAATTTTATTTAGTTTTTCGCTCATAGTGGGCTAATTATACATCGAAGGCTAATGGCAATGAGTTTTGCGGGCACAAAATTTATGCATCTACATGTTTTTCACAAAAACTCCGCTCAACAATACACATTTACTTCACATTGGTTCCCGATAGCTCGAAATCTGGGAAACTGCAAAAAATTATTGTCCGGGAACCAATATGAGATGAGTGGGAACTTTCGAGCAAAGTTTCTATTTAAAACATGTAGTTGCATAAAAAGTAGGCCCGCAAAATGCATTGCTATAAATCTACAATATGGAGTTAGTGTAATATTTGCAAAAAACTAAATAAAATTTGAATTTCGCGGGCTGGTAGGGCCGCAACACCTTAAACGCATTCTTTTCTTACTCGAATTTGGCTGACTCAAACATTCTTCTTTTGAGTTTTGACTCAGTTTGAACTTGCAAAATGTTTCTTAAGTGTAAATGACTTGATTGATTATTATAATTAATTTCACTGCTTTTCAGAATCCATGTTTGAGAATATTAATGGTGTTCTTATGAGGTCAGTACTTATGTTATAATTTTGGCGAAGATACATTTAGAGGTGCTATAAAATAAAAATGTAATGTACCTATGTAACATTATTTATTACATAAGTAGGTAAGCGAGTTTCCGTTAACATCAAAACCTAAGCTTTAACTTCTAAAGAAGAAGAAGTCAATTTATACATTATTCTTCAAATTCCAAATCAAAGACTAGAAAGCTCTTTTAAATTCATAAAGAGAAGGGAATCATTTTAATTAATGAAATCTTCAAAATGTTTTCCAGGTCTTTTTATGGAAGTTTTATATTCACTATATAAATTCTTATCATAAAAGGACAAAACTTTAAAAGAATACCTATGTTTATTTAGTTTTTGCAGCAAGGTGATGGGGCAAATTATATGCCTTTTGCGCTTAAATAGGGCCTCAAAACGTTTAAGGAGAGCTTTTGCGACTTTTCTTTGTTAAAAGCGCCACTTTCAAGCAAGAATGCTGCAAAGGGTGCTATTCAATGGTGCTTTCAAATATTAAAGCGCAGTTTGAACTGAAAAAACTAGATAAAAGTCCTCCTCAAAGTTTCAATCTCTAATAAAGTTTCCATCTCTAAATAAGGCGTTTATTTGCTCCAATTTCTACAATCTAATTTAGTTCTTCGATTTTGTGAGTATAGGTACCTACTTACTACTATTTCATGTTTTCAAAATCTGTATTATCACCCTCGAGAAAGTTATGAATAGTATCTATAAAAATCATCATACTTATCTTCAGCTATTCCAAGTATTTCATCGCAATTAGAAACTCACAAAGTATTACCAAAAAACGCAAACAAATAGTACCTATTACCCTTATCCAGTTATGCGTAGGTTAGTGCAGTTACCTAATATATCTATTTATTTAACATTTCTAATGTGAACTGGACATCGTTCAAACTGATATCGACGTGAGTAAATAACATTAGAATATTCAAACATCCGTTGTTGAGAACATTAAATATTTTAACTTTATTGAATGTTACGATGTGTTACTTTACTATCATAAAGAGATCGATGAAAGATTAACGTTTGTATTTTGATCGTTATAGTTTCCTGCTTTTTGTGTGGTACTATCTTTTTTATTTTAAATGGATTTTTATATGAGTAGGTTCTCGTATCCACTTATTCGTTGCATACGTAATACAATTCGACGGATAAATGCGATTCCTTGTTCTTGTACTACGTTATTCTTTTAAAGCTACTCTGTACGCTATTGGTTTGGTCCTAACAATGGGTTACCATTGTGCAGTGGACACAACTAATTGTCATTAGTTCCCACATGTGGCATGTCCCCTTTGACCGTCCCGCATTCGGGACTGACTGGAATCCATCTTAAGAATGACGTAAGAATAAATCCATTATTCCTGTCCTTCCTTTTTTGTCCTTTTACCCCTTAATGTGCTTAACGAGCAACTGACGGTGGCATGCAGTCGAGTTAATCCTCACAACTAGATCCTTTCTCATAGTTAAATTTATACCAGTGCATAATGTATTTAAATGCAAGAAACGCTATGGTATCCTCGTATTTATTAGCGTTATGTTAAGGGTTATTTTAACTTGCGACATTTATGGCTGGGTGGTATATCAATACGATTAAGGCAGCTGCCTTTTCTCTATTTTACCGGTTCGCGAAGGACGAATTGGAATAGCGATCAAATAACAGGTTTACCGCCAGTTTCGTGTCTGTAATGGTGTAAGTACTAGACCACTTCGGTGTTGGTATCTGCATTAACTAGAATGTGGTGCTGATTTTCCATCGAGCCTTATTAATTTGCTTTCTCTAGTGCCGGAGTTGGTAACAAATTATATTGCTTGATAAATGAGATCGCCTTTCACATTAATAATTCGATCTCTGTACGTACTTTGTAATAAACAATCATCCTTATCGTTTAAAATATCAATCGATGAACCTCGACTTAGCCGTTGAACTTATAGAAACTTTTCTCCTTGTATACAGCCACTTTGTACCCGAAAACTTCCTAACATTCATTTGAGTAATTATAACGGTTGTTCAATCAAAGAAACGTGCACAAAAGATGACTGATGAGGTCTCCAGACCTTTCTGGAGAAATTGCGGTCTGCAACCTCCTTTCAGGGCTCTTTGCAGGATGGGTTTATACGCGTATTTACCTTCAACAGAAAACTTTCTACATCTCCAATACAGTACAGTACTTACTTACAATATAGTTTACTTTTAACATCATGAAATGGGAGTTTGTATGCAAGATGGCACAAAATGTGGCTATGAAACGTTATTTTTTTTAATCCTAGCCACTAATTGGTTAATGTTTGCATCCGTTGTGCAGCGGCCAACCGAATGCCTGTGATGGTTGAGTTGCAATGGTTACCTGAGATGTTTGGACGCTGTACAATTTCATTTATGACAATAAGATTTGTCAGAAAGCCCCAACTGCACCAGGGAGTGTTCTAAATCCGTAGATACACCGAGTGCTATCGCTATATCCTAAAAACTTATAACATACCTACCACATAATACGGCATTTTAATAGATATACCTGCCACATCATCATGTCAGCCTGCGGACGGCCACTGTTGGCCATAGGCCTTCCCAAGCGCATACCACCACACCTTGTCCTCAGCCTTTCTTGACCTGCTGCTTTATATTGTTCCTGGTCCTCCAATCCAGGACATCCATACCTGTAGTCTGTACCTATATTAAATACAATAATTTAACATGAGTTGATGTGTGTTGCCTGTGATGACATACTGATCTGAGACATGGTTTTTTGCTATGGGCCTCATAAGAATTCTCAGTCACACAGCGGGCGAGGGAGAGAGCAATGCTCAGAGTTTCTCTACGTGGTCTAATCAGAAATGAGGAGATCCGTAGACGAACCAGAGTCACCGACATAGCTCAACGTATCGCGAATCTGAAGTGGCAATGGTCGCGGAACATAGCTCGTTGAACCGACGGACGTTGGGGACCCAAAGTGCTGAAATGGCGACCCCGCACGGGAAAGCGCAGTGTTGGCAATGGCAGACCTCCGACCAGATGGATTGACGACATTAAGAGAGTCGCGGGAAGGCGCTGGATACAAGTGGCGCAGTACCGTGCGGGCTGGAAATCATTACAGGAGGCCTTTGTCCAGCAGTGGACGTCCGTCGGCTGTGACGAACGAACGAATATGAGTCATGATCCGTCAAAATAATATAAATACGAGTAGGTGAGCTTAACCACTGTTCAAGCATGCGGGCTCGTCACACGATCGCCGCTCCCAGCCACTCGGATCAAGTGACAGTGAGCGGGATGTGATTAGGATCATAGTCTGAGCACCCCTTTATCGTTACATCCTTTACTATCTGCCATCGATCGAAATAATTATAAGTATGATCGATCGTGAGATGCGAGTATAGGCATGCTCTAAGCTGTTTATAAGTACATACACCTACGTACCAACTGAATTTCGCAAAACTAAAGTCGCCAATAATTCTAGACAAAAATCTAAAAAAAGTCATCACCATTCATCTTTTTGATAATATACTTACCTCTCAAACCACACTTACCTACGTTAACGTGTTATAGTTCTTCATACTTTATTTTGAAGTGGATTGCAGTAATTCGTGGGAAGCACGCTTCACCTACAGAAAATACCTACCACTGTATTTTCGTTATTAACACGTGTTTAGAGACAGTGCAGGAGTCCTCCTTTTGAAACTAAAAATTGATTTTCGTTTTGTATAGGCGGAGGACCATCTTGGCTTGTCCACGGATGAAAATAAATAATCAGCCAAGTGCGAGTAAAGCTCGCACACGAAGGGTTCCGTACCATAATCTAAATATATAAAGTAGCGAGACGATGATGCAGAAGCCAGAAGGCCTATTTACCTACTAAGTACTACTATCTACTATACAAGTAGAGTAATATTGGGTCTACTGGATCAACGACCATAATCGAGCAAAAAAGCACGTTTGTTGTATGGGAGCCCCCATTTTAAATTTTTATTATATTTTAGTATTATTGTCATAGCTGTACTTAACGGAAAAAGGAAATATATCATCTGTGAAAATTTCAAGTGTAGCTATCACGGTTCAAGAGATACAGCCTGGTGACCTGACGGACGGACGAACGGACAGCGAAGTCTCAGTAATAGGGTCCCGTTTTTTACCCTTTGGTACTAAATTAATTGTTTTGTATTAAATATAAGAAACTGCAAATCAATTACGTTCAAGAAATCACCTACATCAGACGTTGGAACAGTTTCATTATTCAAACATTGAGTTATATGGTTGCACGTTCAGTTATTATTGAGTGAGTACCTACCTAAGTAACCTTAATATTAATCGCTGGCCTTGTGCCTAGACCGAGTCCGAAAAAACTATCGCCAGTCACTAGAACATGAATCATATAGCTAATGCATTCGATCGAGCAACTGATAAACAATGCAATCTGATTGTTGTGTATTTACTTTTATGGATAAAATCTTTTATTAGGGAAGGTTGTTTACTTGTTTAGTTATCGATAGTGGGTATACCAATTAGGTACTTTATTGTAGGAACTATATACTTAGTCATAATGTATTATGTATACTTAGCTATCTGACGGGGCCAGTATTTGTGTAACTGTAACTAACACTGTCCGGGGGGGGAACAATATGATAAAACAGGACGGTGTTTCTTTCCCGGCAAGTCTCCCGTAAAGCCCTTTAATGCCAGTTTTCACCAACATTTTAAGCGACACCTAAAAGCCTTTAGGTGACACTTGTTGTAATTAGTGAAAACTGTTACCTATCGGCTTAGGCCTTTCTTAAAGTGTTGGTGAAAACGAGCATAAGTGTGACAAAGATCGGTACCTAGTATCTGTCATTCTCACGGCACGAGGCAGCAACTGTTTCACAATATAGTACCTATTTCTAATTTCTGATAAAGAATTAAACCCAATGCATGACAATTAGATATTGCATGCATGTATGAACTACCTACCTACATGAAGATACCTAATACCTCACTGCCGGCGACGTTCGCAGTAGGTACCTAACCTGAAGGAAACATAGTTGCAGCTGAGATCATAAAAACCAGTCTATAAAAACTCAAGTTCAACCAAAGCCGAATCCATTTTATAAGCTACCTGTGTCATCCCTTACCATTCACAACCTTTTGTCATTTTTAACACCCTTTGTCCGAAGGTTTTTTGTTGTTGATTGAATTACGGACTGTGCGGTTGCATCGACCATTCGATATGGTCGCATTCCATCTGCTAATTCGGTGGTATTAAAAGTTTTTGATGTAAGAAAGGGACGAGTTCTATATTTCTGTTTGGTGGAAAGTATTAAAAATAGATTAATAATGATTCCAGCGAATTCCAAAATTAAAATATGAAATTCGTAAATTTTCGTTACTTTACCTACTGAGAATTCTGAGATCAAAGAAAAGTCAATTGGTTTGGGTGATTCATTAAAGAATTTCAAGATACTTAATGCGGATTTACTCTCGACATTATAGTTTGTTTATAACCTAAAGCTACTACAGATTTTGTTTATGTACATGTAAGTATAGTCTCTGCCTACTAATCAGTTCCTAGAACCTTTCACAATTAGCACACATCAATTAGTTTACGTAAATAGTCTTGTAGGTTGGTCCCCAGAAGATACTTTGTCTCAATTAAGAACGTAATTTCTTCAATTTAACATTTGAACTTATCGTGTGTAGAATTAGAAACGGGAATGATAATTTGTTTACCAACAAATGGCAAGTCTGCATTTAGATATTGTAAATGTACGTGTCTACATTACCTTACTTAGTTACTAATTAAGGACAAACTTGCAGCAAACGAACCTTGGATAAATAAGAATAACCAAAAGCATTAGCAGGAATGTTAAACCTAGGATATGATAGGCAATTAGATAATTTTACTTCCGCCAATAAAAATTACTAGAGTCGTGGACTCATGGTATGTGGGAACCCAAGAAAAGAGATAAGATTAAAACAAATGCTTCTGAAAGATAAGAGTAGAGAGGTCGCGTCATTCCTGCGATAACTGATAGTTGTAATGATGACTGACCGCATGCGTGTGTCGTGTATCGTGGCTGTTACTGCCTGAAATAGTTGATCTTATTCATGACACCAATGGTAAAATGACGAACATCCCGGCGCCAAAGGTATTATTGGTGAATAGATTAGCGAGAATGCAAATTAATTAGAGTTTACGCTTCTGAATGATAAGAGTAGAGATCTCGCGTCATTCCTGTGATAACTGACAGTTGTTATTACAGACCAAGGAATAACTTTTGGTTGTAATTATGACTGACCGCATGCGTGTGTCGTGACTGTTACTGTCTGAAATAGTTGCTCTGATTCATGACAGTTCCAATGGCAGAATGACGAGCATACCGGCGCCAAAGTTGTTATTACTGAATAGATTAGCAAGAATGCGAAATAATTAGAATTTAATTAAAACAAATTCAGTTTTAATAGCGCTTTGAGGTTGGGTGATCATACCGTGGACTCTGGAACCAAGCGATGACCCACTGATGTTGACGACGATAGTATGCAGTAGATAACATTTTATTGTGTAATAACTAAGTAATCAATAAATTGTTTTATCAAAGTCCATAAGAGTCGGCAAAGCTATGCGATTCCCCTGGTGTAAAAAAACCCTCGGACAAAGGGAAAATGTCCATATGGGCGGCGGTGTTTGCTTAACTTTGGTGACCCGCCTGCTCGTTAACTTGCCTTCTTTATAACAAAGAAAATGAAGTCGCAAAAATTAATCAAATACTTTTTCTTCTTTTGCTGTTAAGGTAATTAAATTAGCAATACAAACAGATTTAATATTTTATTGAGTGCAATAAAAATTCAGGTATATCCGTTTAAGTTTTAAAGGTTGGGTGATTCAGATCAAGGATTCTACAATGACGCTGCCATCTATACAGATATCTCTCCTTATGAGGTAACAGGTGGGCGACCAGAAAGTCGCGTTTTGTCGTATAGAGAATAGAGATTCGATTGTCATATTAATAAGCCCAAAAAACTACACTGACAATGGCAGTACGTGGCATGGTTTATGTTTTGCAATAGAACATTTACAACACAATGTAAGATCGTGTGAAGGACTCGAGCCGTGACTCGACCTTTGCAGCACAGTGAGTGACATTTCAAGAGGCCATTATTGTCAAAACCCTATTAAGCACATCAGTAACTCACTTGCAAACAGCGCGTGACGATTGCAGCGCGCTATAAAAATGATTAGTTTCTATTAAAATTACCCGCTGTCTTCGGTCATTGCCCGTTATAGAAACAATAACCATTAGCCGAGCGTGGTACAACAATATGAGAGGGTGTTAAAGAAACACATCGTAATAGTTAATGCGTTTATATTAGGTATTTTTATAACAATACTTTTAACAGTCTTAAAACGAACGACTTAGTGAGACGATCGGCGGTCAACGCCGTGAGTCCTATGACCTATCGTATATCTACAATATGTACAAACTACAAACAGTTCGGTCAAGCGCAGGTGAGCGAAGTGAAGGCGCGCGGCACGGGGTTGGGGGGTGCGCTGTGGCGCTGGAGGCTGGAGCAGGGTCCCGCGCCGCGCGCCACCGCTTCGAAGAACTGCCGCAAGTCACTCACTGACCTCGTCGGAGGCGCCTGGAGATCATGCAGCGACGCCGCGCGCCGAGGCGTCGTCTGCATCGCTGGCACTGGACGAGCCAACTGCTCGCTGCTCCGCGCCAGACTTCCTCCGCTCTGAGACAAGGATTCGAACAAAGCGCGCCTCTCTCTTACGGGAACGTACTGGGTCACGGCTTCGTGTGCGTTCGGGGAGCAGGACCTCGCCCGATTCTCTAAGGAAGCCGCCTTCCTTCGCGCCGCTTCCATAGTAAATCTACCTCTCTCCGCTCTGCCCGTTGGACCCTCCCATCTCTTGAGATATCTGTGCCGACCTATTTCATTATCGTTCGCTCTCGCACGCGGCAACGTGTGATGCTGTGGCGGACTCGCGTTAAGTTTGCTGCAGTTGTCGCATTTGATGACTTCGGCTTTGCGCACCGGCGCATCGACCACGTCTATGGTCTTCAAGGCGTCGAGAGAAAGGGATAGGTCGAGACTGCGGTCGGACGATGAATCATAATCGTCGTCTTCTACGACGATGCCCTCGTCCGTCGCGGCAGGCGAGTGGTCTCGGCGAGGCAGCTGAGTCTCGGAGGCGGTCAGTAGCCTTCTCCTCGCTCTGGGAGGCGGTCTAGGAGGGCAGGCAGGCGTCTCCTGGAGAGGTTCTTTCTTTGGTTCCTTAGAGGCCGTGTCCGCAGCCGGTAACACGTCCAAAAATCTAACTTGCGGCAGCGGCGTCTGTCCAAGTATTTCAACGCACAGCGCTCGAACCCACCGGGCGTAATCCGTCGCATTGCAAGCCTGCAACAAAGGAAAACGAAATTACTATCGCTGTAATAGTGACGACCGATTTATGGCTCAATCGAACTGACGCGAATCGCACCAGAATTACAAGGTAAACGCAAAATACTTAGTAGTTTCATAGATTAACAATTTCAAAGGGTAGCTCCGTAAGAATATCGAGAACTAGTTTGGACTATTTATCAATGTAGACGCGCAAGGATTTCCTCTCGTCATAACGTGTTTCTTTACGTGTCAACACCTTCACTTTCTAGCCCTTCTTATGTTAAACAGGGCCATCAAAAGATCGCGGAGTACAAAGGAGCAACGATTTACGGGTGTTGCGCTTTACCGAGGTCTATTAAATCGAGCGAGTCGTGAGAAAGGTGAGCTCTGAAGGGGCTTCCAACGTCTTGCAAGAGGTGTATCCTATTGTGTAATTTAAGCATAGCTTATGCTAGTAATAATTGTGTTTAAATTACTAAAGTAAAGGAAGCTACTTGTATGATTTAAAATTTGTGTTTGTAGGAATAGATTGATTATTTTACAACATTGATAACTGACTCGGCAAACACAGAAATTTCATAACAATCGGTCCAGCCATTTCTAGGGTAATCCTATGCTCCGTTGTGACGTGATTGAAGGACAAACATACAAATAAACCAACAAACCCACATTCAAATATGTATACATAATTAGTTATTATAGTAAATAGTCATAGATCACGAGTTATATTTCTGTTACAACTCGTGGCCGCTAATGGCGATTGTTAACAAATCGCGTTGATACGATCCATGCCGTGCGTAACGAATTATCTTCAGTTAGCCAATATGCTTTCGGTCACATGCCCGGGGCATTGTTTGCCGACAATACTTCCATAAATTATTTGCGACTTATTGTTGGTTAACGTGACTTCTTGAATGTCACGCGAAATGTGTACATTCTGTTTGAAGTCCAAATATGTCCATAGTTACTACCTACTACTACTAATAGAACTCTTGGGACTTGAACACACACACTTAGCACAAAGAACCGACGGACGTTGGGCGACCCAACACGGGAAAGCGCAGTGTTGGCAGACCTCTGACCAGATGGAATGACATAAAATTAAAAGAGTCGCGAGAGAGAAGGCACTGGATACAAGTAGCGCAGGACCGTATTGGTTGGAAATTATTGTAGGAGGCCTTTGTCCAGCAGTGGACGTCTGTCGGCTGAAACGAACGAACGAACTACCAATCGCATTTTCTGTTTTATGCGGTAAACCCTCACATGGTATCTTACACATACATTCTAAAACATTTATTGGCTTGTAGAGTGGACAGATCTCTTAAGAAGGTCTATATCTAATAGCGGCACTACACTTCGTTATTTGTTATTCGTTATGCGCCTTATTCGGCCGCATACGACCAAGTGTGGGCGGTTAACGGCCCATTATCCCGGTTTTTAGCGACTACGCCACTTTTCAAAGCAATTCAAAGTCATGAAAAAATTGTTTTTTTTTCACTGTTAAAAATACATATTAAAGATACATGCTTTATCTCTATAATGGCCTCATGAAAACACGATAAGTTAAACTTGCCTCGATCATAAAAATTTTTGAAAACAGGTCGTTTTTGTTCATTTTTTTAATGGTATTTCCAAAGCTTTGGACTAAATTTCATAAAAATTATACGTAAAGTAAGCTCATTGTATTGCCTATCCATTGAGCAGACAGATATTAAATAAAAAAATTGCTGCAAAATTTCGCCTAACAGAAGTCATAAAATGGTCTAACGCATCGAATAAACGATGTACTCAGTGGCTCACGAGCCTCCATACGAGACGGACCTGCGCAAGTTTTCACGACTCACGCTCGTTTCGCGCTAAAATTATTTATTTTTTAAATGCGCTGGAAAAAAAAACTATCTGACAGGAAGCGAAGGAGAATTTAAAAAAATTATATAGTAAGTGTTTCTTGAGTTTATCAAAATACCTAGTCCTCAAAAGCTCCGAAGAAACTCTGATACGAACTAAGAAAATTATGGTAGGTAGTGTAAATTCCACCACGTGCAAATACCATCACGCGTAACCACAGTTTAAATACTGTTACTGTTTATCTGTTCAACTAAAATAACTCGTTTTTTACTTTTTACACGACTGCTCAAAAAAAGGAGTGTAATGTTTTTAGGGTTCATGTATGTATGTATTTATGTATGTATGTATGTATGTATGTATGTATGTATGTACGTATGTATGTGTGTATGTATGTATGTATGTATGTATGTATGTATGTATGTGTGTATGTATGTATGTATGTATGTATGTATGTATGTATGTATGTATGTATGTATGTATGTGATGTTTCTTTATTCCTCCATAACTTCTGAACGGCTGAACAGATTTAGATATATGGGGTATCGTTAGAATCCTTGGATCCTCCCGAGTAACAAAGACTATATTTTTTTGGAAAAATCAATATGGCGGATGTGAGGCGCCATTTTCAAAAGTGGAAAAAAAATTTTTTCTTCAACTATCATAATATGGGTATCAAAATGAAGGTATTGGAGAGTAGTAACAGAAAATACCTTCACCTAACTGCTGACCATCAGTAAAAAACATAAAATAAAAATAAGTAATTAAAAAATTAAAAAAAAAACCGGCCAAGTGCGAGTCGGACTCGCGCACCGCTTCCATACTATAAAAGAAGTAAAACATTAAAAGAATCACTTTTGTTCAAGAATTTACGAGTATAATTTACATGTACCTAGGTACTTTTGTTGGCGAACCGCAAACCTAACTTTGTTTTCGGCGGTTTATTGCTATTATCAAAAAAATGATAAAAGTTAGGGAGTTGAGTTTATTTTTCCTGTAAAATATACGTTAATTTCTATTGATCATAATTATTTTAGATTTTTCGATTGATAAACATCGGAGATAAGGGGTGGGGGGGGGGCTGGTATGTTTTTCGACAGTTTGCTCAATAAATCAAAAACTATCGGGCATAAAAATAAATAAAAATCGGTTTTAGAATATACAAGTAACGTCCTTTCATACCCCACTCAATATTGTTATCTCATTTTGAAAATTCAAAGCCCTGCTTTTCCCCCTTTTTAAATAAAAATAAAATCAATTTGCAATGTTTTATAATTGCATTGGCGTTGGGTCACTATTACCTAAAACTATTTCAAATTTCAAGTCGATAGCTTTGATAGTTGCTGAAATAATCGAGTGTGACAGACGGACGGACGGACGGACGGACGGACGGACGGGCGGACGGAGAAAGTCTCACCATAAGGGTTCCATTTTTACCAAATTGGTATGGAACCCTAAAAACACGAGTGCCCTGTTATAAAACGAACTAAAAAGTAAAAAACGAGTTATTACTTCGTTTTATAACAGGGCATTCGTGTTTTTTAATTGTTGAAACTGAAATTATTTTTTTTAGAAGGCTTCTATTTCGATGAACGGTCTCATTTACAACATTGGAGATCACACAATGATTGGAGATAAATGTCGACTCGACATATGTAAGGATACTCAATGCCAAACCATATGAAAATCAAAATGTAACCGTTGAAAAAATTGAGTGTCGCAATCACATATTACGCAACTTTTGTAAAAAACTACGCAGACTGGCAGCAGAAACAAATGCCCTGAGACATCGAAAAACACTTACCAACATAAGAATTATGATAATGAGAAAAGCTATCGTGAAATATATAAAACTAGCAGTGCCCGCGGACTCCGTTCCGCGTTAGAAATATTTTTGTCCCACGTAAGGCCCGGTTTCCACGAAAGCGGAGCGAAGCGGAGCTGTGTTTGGATAACTAACCAGATTTCATCATTTAGACATCCCTCAGTTTCAAAAATATCAAAATGACGAAATCTGATTTGTTACTGAAATACAGCTCCGCTCCGCTTCGCTGTGGTGGAAAACGGGCCTTATACCCAAAGCCCACAGCGCTGGACGCGAGGCATTCAGATAAATGAATGAATGATAAATGCCTATCCTATCGCCACGCAACGACCGAAGCGGCTGCGGCGCGCTCCTGCATACCGCGCGTTTTTGTTTTGCTAATATCTTTGAAGATATTTATTTAAACTGTATAGAGTAAAGGGCAAAACTATTCTACATTCAATTTCCGTTCTAAAAAACATATTTACAAAGATATAAATTAATACCATATGGGCTAAATAAGCTTCACAAAAATTATTTATTTTTAATCCACAATTTTAAAGTAAAAGCAGTTATTGCGAGTTACCCATAGGAGATAGGCATATGCTATTGCGGACTTTTTTGCAGATTTTGATACTGATTTGATGATTTTGATTTTGTTTTGTTCTATCCTCAATCGCAGCGTACGCGATGAAAGCAATTTTTTTGCGACTTGGATTGCATTATTCAAGTTTTAGTAACAATGCAAAGTTAATTTTGGAAATTATTATAGCCTATGACACTCCACGATAATGTATTGGTGAATGAATTTTGAAAATCGGTTCAGTAGATCCAGAGATTACCCCTTACAACGTCACAAACTCACAAACATCGTTACGCTACCTTTTTATAATATATTAGTATAGATATCACAAAATATCTGGGAACCCTAAAAACGTTGCCATATCAGTTCTGCACAACGATATTGTTAAACTCAATGCCGCACTCTTATGGTGATCACAGAATGTGTCAAAACTACTACTGTGAAAAGAAAGATGCGGACGGTAGCGAAGAAGATTAAAAAAAATATAAAACTCTTCATTTCCCTAATATGTACAAGAAAAATTTCTACAAATCCTACTACTTTAGTAATACATAATTATTATAAATAAATACCTCGGTTGATACTATCGATTACCATAAAAAAGTCAAAATATACGCAAAAAACGCAACTTCCAGCATATATTTCGTGAAGCGAATTATAATGACAAATAGTCCAACTGTAACAGCACACTACTGCACAGTACTGTGACGCAAATATTTATGAATAGGTTCACGGAGTTCATTCTAACTGCTCGGCTTACGACAATGGTCGCTAGGTATCGTAGAGCGAGTCTGAGTGTGCGACAAATACCTAAAGTGCTGGGATATAGTCGCCTTAATTCGTCTTTATTTGCTTTATTTGCACGAATAACGCATAAGCGCGAATAGCAAATATGCGTATCCGTCCTCTTGTCGGTTTTTATCATACTCCAAAGAACACGTATTGGCAATATTTGGCCATAGCACCAAATACAGATGTGATGTGATTAATAAAACAATTAAGACACTTAGCTATTGAGGAAGGTAAAAAGATTTCTGAATGCTTAAGTTTCAGTAAATCATGCCAGGACTTTTTAATAATTTAACCCTTTTGATGTCCCATGAATCATATTATAAATGAGCATTGTAATTTAATAACTATTGTGCCTGCTGACTGGCTAGGGATCCGAACCTATACTTTTATTTGGAAAGTAAAGGTCATGTTATTTCATACAGCTAAAAAACTTAACATTTTGGCCTGTGATTTAGTATAATACGTTAAATATAAAGTACATATTATACAGTTTATCTCCTAGGAGTATTTTCTATTTCCAATAACGCACTTTCCTTATCAATCTGTGTATCAGATCAACGAACGAACAAACGTTTTCCTGTAATGGGATGTTTTATAATTATTATCTGCGGTTTTCCTTATTTACCTACTTACTCCACACAAAAAGTCATTGAACATAATTTATAAATAGCTGCGTAGTGCTTATAAAAACTGACAAAACAAAATGACCGTACAATGTAGTCGCCATGAAAAGGGTTCTGTACCTCTGACTCAGTACCTCAGCTGTTGTTGCCCATACAATACCAACAACGCTGTTATTGGTCTGAAAGCCCGATTAAGGGAGTTCCAATTACGCTTTCAGGGGTCTTTTACTCTCGTGTTTCACCCACGCTTTACATCCCTTTATGCTGAGTTCGTTGGCCTTAGTAACGGTAAGTGCCTACGGTCTTTTATATGCATCCAAAAACATGGTTTTAAAAGAAACCTGAATTAAGCACCGAAATTTTATCTCGAAAGTTCTCCAAAGATATTTGGCGTGATAAATAATATTTTTTGGGCAGCCTTCTGTTTATTTTATAGGATACTTGCTGACCCTGAAAACATTGTTTTGTCATTAGGGATATAAAAATGGCTTACGATGTACGATCTACTTCCAAACCTACAGAAATTTTCATAACAATCGGCCGCTTCAGATGAGTTTGGTAACAAAAATTGGCACAATTATTTTAAAACTTACTAGTTGACCTGGCAAACGTTGTTTTGCGATTACGGATATAAAAGAATAGATTACGACTTACTCTCAGACCTATACCGAACATAAACAGAAAATTTCATAACAATCGGTCGAGCCGTTTCGGAGGAGTTTGGTAACAATGTCACGAGAATTATACATACTATTAGAAAAGATCGTCAACAGTTTTTTATTAAGTCATGAATACAAAATCTTGATAAACGGTAAGTTATTCATGGTTTCTTATTTAAAATACTTATATCCACCGTAACTTATGGCATGAGTTGACTAATTGAATAATACATGTTTATGGGTATAAGAATGTTAATAATTAATGTCCACGTTAATGTTATAAGTATGTAATTGTGTTTAATTGCAAAATAAACTATAGTCAATGAATCGCTTGCTGTTAGGCATGTGGCATTAGCAGATTCATCAGTCTGTTAGTCGAAGGTTTCTGTTTGTACTCTGTTTAGCACATTTATCATTATCTAACAGAGAAAAGAGAGTAAATGCCCTTGTTTCCACGCATAAACAACAAGGTTTTTGACTGATATTAATTGATATGATGTACTTACGAGAAATAATATTATGTTTTTAATAGATATAAATAAACTGTTAACTAGTATATAGCCCAGACTAACGCATTGGACAACTGTAATGTCTCTTCATGGGTCTTTTATCAAAAAACAAAGCAATAAAGATTAACATCCTTAAGTCTATAATGTCACACCAAAGCCAGTTCTCAAATACGGATTAATTAATTATATTAGCATCATGATTCGGCTATGTAAATATTCAAAACTGGTTTAGAATTATAATCCACATCCAGAATTCATGAAGAGAAAACGAAGCATCCATATTCAATTAAATGAAATACGAGTAGATTTTTAACCGACGTTAATAAGCTATAAAAACAATATAATAATTTAATTATAGGTTAATTATGTGTAGTCGGAACTCGTCGGAAGTTTCCGATAAGTTGCAGTCGGATAGTCTAAGTAAGTATCTAAGTTACATCACTACTAACTTAACACACGTGTCCAGTATGGTTTATGATATCAAATAATTGCAATATTAAACGCGTATCCAAGGACGGTGCAATTGCGGTGGATTCTTATGTCAAGTAAAAATGCCTTAGGAATTACGTAAATACCTACTATAGCTTGACCGCTATAAACTTGGCCCTCCCATGGTCTGCGGTCTGCGGGTGTGCGATTGGCTATACACGATACGATGTAATGACTCGCATCTTGAGAATTCGCCTATAGTATTTTCTTGAGTTTGTATCATTATCCATGTTTCAAGATTAATATTATCGTGTGTAGCGAAATTCACGTCAATCACTAACAGCTGATTCGTTGAGTGCACTGATCCCTATTCTATGGATCCACAGTGAACTTAGCCTGAATTGTATAGAATGTTTGATCCATAGAATAGACATCAGTGGTTGAGTAGCTCCAGCCCTTACTTTACTTATTTAGCACCTACTTATTGGGAACAGCCCCTAGATTGACTAAGAGTGATGCTTCCATGATTTACATCAACCAATTTGGGGGCAGAATTTTTAAACGATTACGATAACGATGAATACGTTTTCCTTACAGTATCTAGGGGATAAATTTGGTAAGATAGGTAAAGATTATGATAACGATGAATAGGTTTTTCTTACGCAATCAGACCCCGACTTGAATAATAAGACAGGACACGCATCTGTGCGTTACAAAATTAGCATTGTTTTTTGTTCTGTGATATTTAACTATACTTAATTGCTTTTTAATTCCGCGATGAAAAAAATTGCTACTGCATTTAGTGTGTCAGAACAAAACAAGTTATTTCAGCCTATTATTAAGTAGTTAAATACATAATATATTGTGGTTAAAATCGCCCTTTAAATATAAAGTCTGTTTTAAAACCGGTGTCCAGACCTTCTAGGTAAAATGCGGTGTTTGATGAGAAATCGTTTGGTAACACCTAACGAGGTGTGATCGTCTTAAATACATAATTGTTTAACTAACCGGTAACGACATGCAACTATAAAGGTGTTATATACCTATAAATAACTATGTTCAAAATGTAGTAATAAAAGCAGATACCTACAGTTACTTACGTACTAATTACCAATTACAGCCATAGCCATATTACGAGTATGACAAAATTGCGATCGCCGCAGAAACTTGTCGATCACTCAAATAGATTAATTTTCAAATTAATTAATTTAATTATTTTGGCGGATTCAAAATAAAAAAAGTGTGAGAATGACAGCGGTCAGCGATAAATCAAATGATAAATTTAGCTATTGGAGTCATATCATCATAATATGGCTAAAACCCCTGGGATAGTCAGTCCTAGATTTTTTTTGATGTGATCAAATTGTGGAATATTTTTCAAAAGCAATATTTATTTAGTTTACAGAAAACATAAGAAAACCGCTTCCGACTCTGCTTTTGTGAAGAATTAAAGATGTCTATTTTAAAAAAATTGGTCAAGTGCGAATCGTGCTCGCGCACTGAGGGTTCCGTACTATTAAGCGTCACTCTCAATAGTAACAGTTTATTCAGAAATTATATAAATACATATTGAAACTCAAAAGTAAAATAACCGCAGTCAAATAGTTATTAGTGCTATACATAATAATCATTATGTCGCGCAGATGTCGGCAAAAACTTGAGATCGTATTATGAAGTTAAACAAGAAGTCAATTTAAGTGATACAATGTAACTTCGCTCTTCAATAATGGTACCAGTTATTACACACTTGACGAGATACTTCTACAGATCCCACACCACGAAGCGGCAAGAAAAAATTGGCCAAGTGCGAGTCGGGCTCACGCACTGAAAGTTCCGTACTATCAAGACCAAACTCTTAATGCTACAATAGTATTAAAGTAAACTAAACACCTTTGCCCGCCAAATTCAAAATCACGCTTGTTGTATGCCCCTTGATTAAGTATTTTACACTGAACCTAGTAGGTATAATAGTTATTTGTTATGCAAGGGCGCAAAGTGGATTTTTGGGCCGAGTGTCAAATTTGAATGCTGAGCGGCGAAGGATTCTAGGGTTGAACCCTGAGCGCAGCGAGGGGTTCAAAGAATAGAATCCTGAGCATAGCGAGGCATTCAAAGACACGAGACCCAAAAAAATTTGCGCCCGTCCATAACACAAAATTTTTCATCTCACCGCAGCGAGGAAAATCACCAAAAGAACACTTTAGATCGGCATTGCGATTTATGTTAAGTTGTTTTTGGTAACTCTGAATAATTTCACTTACTGAAACCATCTTCAATCATCACTCACCTTATTTCAAAGTTAAAACAAAAAAAGAATGAATAAAGTAATAAAAATATTAGGTATTTTCATTTAATCGCGATTGGGAACATAGACAACCAACACTAGACCAGAAAAAAAAATAGAAACTTTTTTTAACTTTTTTTTTAATGCGTTCTGAAATAGGAATTTCTAAGAACCAAAGATAATATAAAATTTTATAAATATTTTAACAATAATTACATTAACAACGAGGAAAAATCATGGATTTAATTAGATTTCTTTTATAATTAATAAAACTAAATAGGAGTTATTATATTTATTGATATTCTAAGAAAAATAAAAAATAAAAAAAACTAATGTACCTATACAAACTCTAAGGTCGAACTTTTTTTTCTGGACGTATGTGTTATTAGAAAAAAAAGAAGTCTTCAGCTTTGACATTGACATGACACGAAATTAGAGTTTGACGTTGGAAATGCTTTTCGGCCCAAGGGCCGGAAGGGATTTTCATACTACTTTGTCTCCCTTGGGAAAAATGAAAATGCTTTGGCGGCCTTGGGAATATAATAGCATTTCCCGCCCGCATTTCGGGCATTAAAAAACGCTTTTCCGAGCGGGTGAGATGAAAAATATTTTTAGTATTTGTTGTCATAGCGGCAAAAGTTTAGAGATACATTTTGGTGGCAGACGGACAGACAGAAGGAAGGATGGACAGCGGAGTCTTAGTAGGGTTGGTTTTACACTTTGGGTACGAAATCCTAAAAATACTTTCCGATGAGGAATTATAATTAATTAAATTATTTAAAACCTTTTTATACCTATATTAAAAAATAATGATAAGTAGGTATGTCATGTTCGCCTTTGTTTACATTTTAATTAATAAATTACACGCATAGCACTCGATGTCCTCAAAAGTCAAACGTGACATGTGGCATGCGTCTTCCAGTTTTACCTCGACGTACTTTACATATGGTTTTTTTAGTAGGAACTTTATTTCCTTATACTTAATATCAAACCGAAACTAACAAAATAAAGACGTGATATGTTTACGAGCCGCTTTGTAAAAAATAACCAACAATAGTCAAAGCAGTACATCTACATATTATACAATTCATTAATTTAAAGTTTTTTTACTATACTTATGTCATATTGCAGTTCATGATATGAATTCACAGGACACGGAAAGGGTTCATACAAATCTGAAGAAAAATGGTACGTCTTGACGTTTTGAAATGAGTAAGTACCGAGTTTTTTGCCAATCCCTCTCAGTGCAAACATGTTCCGTAATTTGGGAGTACGAAAAAACTTTTCCATCGTCTTTTGGCCAAGTTTGGTCAATTGCTGGTGGTGAGAATTTTTTGTGGAGTCCATCCTGGCATGACCGCACAAGCTCAGTTCATCTACCTCTATAATGACCTTATACCAGAGCCTGTATGTTAGGCCTGTAAAATAAAGATGTTTTGAAGTTCTTAGCGTTAAGCTGTGAAATGCTGTGTTTCAGTTTGAGGGGCATAATATCTAATCTAATAGGCTATGGTATTCAATGAGATTAATGTCAGGGTGACAAACGCAGTGCAGTGCACTGTACTTTTTAGCATACTTAGTTGTAGCACGGAATACAATAATAGTACCTAACGGCACGGAAGGTTCACTCCGCAATATGATTCAAAGAAATAGCGACCCTAGTGCTGACACAAAAAAGTGCAATTCAGCTCGTAATAGCGCCTGGCACCGCCTCCGCTAAGCGCTTAAAGTTGTGCTCACTTTCTATCGCATAACTTTATCTCTTTTGACGTACCTACCTCTGGCTAGGGCTACCTCGTAATCGGGCGCACGCAGCGTACAAGAACTAACGCGTGCAACCTAGTCGGCGCGCCGTCTGAAATCGGTCCGTCTTAACGGCTACCTGTAGCGCTCTTGATCACGCGACAAGTGAATATGGCCTGGTTGTGAAAAGCATTGTATCTGACACGGGAAAGCGTGAAGCTAACATTAGCTGAACGTCTTGCTCTTTTTATATTTTTTTTATTATGGATAGGCTTGCGCTTGACTTCAATAATATCTGATGAACAGAAATGATGAGGTCTAGGATGGAGCGCGCTTGCCTAGAAAATGCCTATTCACTCTTCTCTTGAAGGCACTCAGGTTGTACTTGGCTGGGAACACAGAAGCTGGAAGGGTGTTCCACACCTTAGCGGTACGTATCAGAAACGTGGATGAAAATCGTTTCGTTCGAGCTTGCTGGACATCAACCACATTTGAAAATAATGACCTGGAACGTGGCAACGGAGGCGTCGTCCCGCAGTCTCGAGAGCTGGAACGCGTTGGGCAGGCTGGGCGCGGCGCGCAGGTGCAGGTGCCGCAGCGGCAGGCGCGCCGTGGAGCGCCGCGGCAGCGTGCCGTCGCGGCACGCCAGCAGGCAGCCGCCGCGCACCGCCGCGTGCACCCACGACCACGATGAGTCGTCGCCATTGCCGTACTGGCGGAGAACACCTGGCGGCAAAGAGTTACACCGTAAGTCTACTTTTACCCTAAAAACCTCTATATTCTATGCTTATTGCAAAGTTATTACGTCAAACGCAAACGCCACAAAACTCCAGCGGGTCGATCGGCTAAGAAATATTTCTATCATTGACGAACATTACTCATGTCAAACCATGGTTTTGGCTTCACGTAAGATTGTGACAGTTCCTAAAGAACCAATGCAGACAAAATACGAATTTGCATTGATGCAGTACTCTATCGATATACAAAAATTGGTTTCACGTAAGACTTTTGAAGTTTCATATCGCATATGGACCTTAACAAAAGTCACGTCAAACTGGGTTTTCATTGATACATAGCGGGAGGTGTTATTTAGCGTTGACATAAGGTGTATAGCTTCAATTAATTAACTAATTTGGCAATTAAAGAAATTGAAAAACAAAGGTAAATGTAAAAATATCTTCTTGCGTAACCTAGCTTTTATATAACAAAGGTATTGACTCTTTCTTTCAAAGTTTTGGGGTTAAAGGGTTGATTTAAATATTTAAAATAGTGTGTTTTTGAGGATTCACACTCGCAGTTAGCACTATAATTGTTGTAATTACAGAAGCTTTTTCTCTGTTTATGTGTAAAAGGAACTTATATAAATAATTATTACTAATATGTTTCGGGCCTACCAGCCCGCGAAATTCAAATTTTATTTAGTTTTTCGCAATTTATTAGACTACACATTGAAGGTTTTTGGCAATTAATTTTGCGGGCATAATATTTAATACACTTTGCAAGAAAATTCCCACTGACCTCATATTGTTTCCCGAAATTTCGAATTACTATCGGGAACCAATATGAAGTAAATGAGTATTGTCGAGCACTTTTTATTAACACTAGAGTACACGCGCGGCCTACTATAGTAGACCAGGGTTAGTTTTTTTGTCGTAACTTTTTATTTTTGCATGCTAGAAGCTTGCGATTCCAGATAAGCCTCGTCTGGTAGATTCTTCGCAACCTTAGTACCCAACACAATTCCTGCGGAAACGCATGTGCGAGATATTTGGCGCCAAAAGCGCAGGCCTACTAAAGTAGTCCGCGCGTGTATTGATGTACCAAAATCAGGTAAGTAACTTTTCGTGTTTTATCGAATTATAACACTAAAATAATATTCTCCAGCTATGTTATGTTTGTATACTTATACCTTTGTTTAATTATTGTTATTTTAAAATTGGAAAATGTATTTTTTTTTTATTTTTTTACAGATTTATAACATTAACGTCATGAGTGATTCACAAGTGTTTCCACTTGTGAATCTTTGTTGCTACTTAAGCTAGACACTGATGATGAAGATGTGACAGAGAGTGAAGATGATAAAGTTGAGCCAGAACCAGACTAACAACAGGCCCTAGTTCTGCATGAGTCAGAGCTTCAGGAAAACGAAGAGGAAATGTTAAATGAAAGGTCTGACGAAACATCAGATTCGGATAACACTCCACTCTGTCTGGAAGGTGCAGTCTAATCTAAAAATTGACAAACGGAACCATTTGGCACAAAAATATACCATCGGCAACGCGAACTCGAACCCAAAACCTAAGTATTAGATAAGCAAGCCCAAAAGGAGATAGAGCTAGAAATGCTAAGGATCCATTATCCAGTTTCAAACAATCCGAACCCGACAACATAAATTGAGGATTGGGGCACTTTTCGGCAGCACAATTCAGGATTCCCAAGTATCTAAATCATGATTTGACACCAAAGACAGCACGAGATGGTCGATGTGCACTCTGCGCGAGAGCCCGAAATCGGTCGACAAAAAAGTGGTGAAAGACTTGCTACTAGAATATTTTTCACAATCACTAAGCATGAGTATATCATGAATGCTAGGAAAATGAAGAAAATAGTAATGAAGAGTGGTTTTAATAAAAACAAAAAAAACGGTGAACTCAGTATTGCCATTTTTGTTACTTTTTCGCAGATATTTAATAAATTGCTAATTGTTCACTATTTTAAATATTGTATTTAAATTGTATTGTTGTAATGTTAACTTAAATAAATATTTTCTCCATTCCATTTGTTATTTTAATCAAATAGTTATAAATATACAATTTATTGACTTTTTAAAATGGGCTACTATAGTAGGCCACTCGTGTACTCAAGTAAAGAAAAGAGGCGCGTGTACTGTAGTGTTAAAAACAAAGATAAGATGCATAAATGATGTGCCTGCAAAACGCATTAACATAATGTATAATTAGCCCACTATTAGGGAGAAACTAAATAAAATTTGAATTTTCGCGCCCGGATAGTTATGATGACATTACACACATCGCGATTTAGCCCCCCAAAGTAAGCGAAAGCTTGTTTTATAGGTGCTAAATAATTAAAATACCCAGACATTAGAATTTAGAATACATTCATTCAAATATTTTCATGGCCCAAAAGCTCAACGCTCGGAGCCAAGATAATAACCATAGATTGTCGTAGAACGGGGCAGAGACAAGTAATACGGCTTATTTCAATAGGTAACGCAGTCAGATTTAGGAGGCTACTATGTCCATATAAATCGTTAGGTTACATGGATATTTAAATTAGTCGGATTATATGTAGATAGATCCCAACACTATGTCGATTGTCACCTATAGTTACAGTGATAAAAAAGCTTACGTGATACCGGTTGTATGTGACTATTGCAATCATAGTTCTAATGGATATGAGATACTGACAAAAGTTAGCCGATCGACCTGCAGATGTGCATTTGAAAATCATCCTTTAACCCGCGCTCTACACTACTCGCGAAGTTGACCGAAGTGGGACCGAAGTTGAACGGAGCGAGCAGTGTGGAGGGTCACTTCGTCTAACTTCGCCAACTTTTCTTTAGTACTTCGGTAAACTTTCTGAGTACTTCGCCGAGGAACTTCGCGAGTGGTGTAGAGGCAGGGTAAGTATTTGGTGAGCTCTCCGCCGGCCTCGTACTCATTTAGTTAAGTATGCTGTCTTCTTTACTCGCTATAGTCAAAACTCCAACGATAGACAGAGACACATGGACAACTGCTGAAAAAGGTTTATGAGTAAGAAAGCAGTTAATCTAGTAGGAGTCCCGACTCTCACCTCATTTTTGCAGACCGCTACGAGGCTAGTCAAAAGTCATATCCTCCTCATACTAATCAATCAATTTACCAATAGAGTAAGTAACAAGAAGCTTCGAATAACTGAAGTAAAAATTGGTTAACACATAAGGCAAAAGGAAAAACATTTTGTGTCTTCCTTAGCAGAGAAGGTAACTTCAGAAACAGAGGAGTCAGCAGGGCGATCGGCTTAAAAAAATGTATCAATTATTGAATAACTGTATCAATGTCAAAACACAGGTATTGACCAATCACAACGCATGAAAATCACGTTTTGAGATTGATACAGTTCTTAAATGATTGATACATTTATAGCCGATCGCCCTGCTGGTTTCATTGAAAGATATAATTTCAGTCTATTATAATATCTCCGATCTGATAATTTTGGCATGACGAGAATCACCGGATAAGAAAAGGGTTAATTTTTAATGGCCGATTTAATTGAACTTATTGTTCGTAGATCGACTTTAAGGGCAGAAAAAGGCTTCGCTAAAGAAAATGTTAATGAAGCTGCCAAGAAAAATTTAGCTGACGACGCAACGTGCCAACTAGATAAGCTACCACAAAAAGTCTACGTAAAAAAGTGTCTATAAAGTTTGTAAACAAACCATAATACAGCCACGACAGCGAATGTGGCGTAATAAACGACAGTGCCATGACGTAGTGAGTTTAGTTGTCCCATTACCCACTTAGGCTTCTGATAGGGTTGCCAATTTTAAAAGAAAACCAGATATCAACCAAAAAATATATATCTTAATAGTTTCATTTTGGACGTTTTAATTTGAATGTTATGTTTTGATTGTTTGTTTGCATACGAAGAGAAAAAAAACAGCAAAATGAGGAGAGAGGGAGCATAACATCATTACTTTATGCTTTACATTAGTTTTTTCATACATTAGATTTTTTAATACAACATGATGATGATTTTTCACTGACAAAAACCTAATCATAGCCTTGGATAGAATTCCGATCGTATCTGCAACGAGCGGAACGATGTTGATTTTGTTTTTATGCTAGATTCGATTGGATGCCATCCTTGATATTGACCAAGATCCATCTCGTTTGATGCCGATCTAGCGTAACGATGTAAACAAGAGCTTCTGGGCTAGACTTTTATTTAGTTTATATACGTAAACTAAGTATAGGTAGTGCCTGTTAGGTTAGGCCTTAGGCCTTTCTGAAATATGATTTTTCCGACCACCGGCAGCAATTGCCGAGCTGTCGGATTTGAGAGGATCGTCTAGCTGTCAGCTTTCATACAAAAAGCGATAACAGTTTCCTACTCGTAAATGTAGTTCGATTTTCAATTTTTTGTATCTGCAATATTTCTAAAAATTTTAGAAATATTGCAGATACAATGAAGTACTATGCTCGTACGTTTTACTTAAACTTTTCTATAATTAATTACTATCATATTGGATTATATTAGATCATATTGGATAAGATTAAATTCCTCCATATCATGATGAAACATTAAGGTTGTACGGTTAATAAACTAGGCAATACCGCCGGCAATACGCAACCTAGCTACATTAGATTAAATAAATATATATGTTACAGTCATAGTGATTAAACAGCTATTATTAATAATAACTGGTTACTATGGATAATAGCCAAATTGACTAGACAATTTGATAAATTAATCACTTTATCTGGTTATTATTTATAGGCGCTGGTCACAGTTGGCGAAAGTGATAATACGGTCTATTTGGCTTGTAAAACCCCCCCCCGTTCTTCATCCCGCTGCCGCGTGGCGTGATCCGTGGCTGACTAAATTGTTGTTACGTTGATTCTTAAAATAATAAAAAATTCTTAAAATACTAATTAAAGTAAAAGTTTACGTGAAATAATTTTTTAAGTTTTTAAATTTTAAGGTTAAGTAATAATTTAGTTTTCCCTTACACTTTTCAAGGCTCGTTCGACGTTCGATTTCTGGGTGGTCATAAAAGAAAATAACCACTCAGAAGGATGGCGGGGCCGTGCAGGCCCCGCCATCCTCTTCGTCACCTAACCCAACCGAGTCGGGGTGCCTTCAAGTCCCGAGCTCGCTTCGCTCGCTCCTAGACCCTGTATTAATACTATTATTTCATTAAAATATTAGCAAACTGGCAAAGAAATACGTTAAATGTCGTCTGAAATAACCTAACAAATTATGATTTTTAATAATAATTTTTCTTATTACTTCTCGTTAATTTGAGTTATTTACGAAAGCTAGTGACATTGTGAAGAGAATTACATAAAAACATTCATAAATAAGTTAATAAACAGGTAAATAATCTTTATCCATACTTGTTTTATTACATTATCCAAGTCTTCGAAGATGGTATAAAAAATAGCTGGTTAATGTGATTAATTCTATGTCAATTATCACTTTAACCAAATTGAGTTGACATTATTAATAATGGCCAGATGATATGTATAATATCCGGATTAATCGCTTTGGCTGTGACATATTATATACCTACCTAATTCTTAATCATAATATATATATAAATTACGCTTGTTTGTCCGCGATGAACTCCTAAACTACATAACCGATTTTAATAAAATTTGCACTGATTTAAACTTAAAAGATAGGATAGCTTAAATAATTTATATGGCAGAACAACGTTTGGCCGGTCAGCTAGTATTATGTATGTTTAATACTATTCCTTACGTGATGGTAGAAGTTAAACACATGAAAGTATTTTATACATGCATTAAACATAAAATCTGTACAAATATTATTTACATACAATCGAAATAACCTACCTCACACAAAACAATAAAAATGTATAATTTGTCATTGGACCTTGTATGTCAATGATTGCCCAGAGTTGATAAACTTTGGAAGGCCGTTTAAAGGATTTCCCTGTTTAAGCAATTTAATGTAAATTTTTCATATATTTTTTTATATCGCGTGCCCTTGAACAGGAACCGTTTGTTTGTTTATAATAATCATTTTATGAAAAAACTAGGTGACCGGACACACGTTGATTTGCCATTCAGGGGTACCTAGACCTGCCGAATGTAGACGAAATCCAAATTTTCTGCAGAAATTGCCGAAAATAATAATCGAAACTAATATTTGGTGAATGGTAATTTATGAGCAAAGTTTTTACTAGAAATATGTAGATGTAGGTTTGACGACCTCTCTCGCGCAGGGGACGCGCGCTCGGATTCGAGTGGGAGGTCGCGGGTTCGATTCCCGCCACGGGCCAACTGAATTTTATAATTTCTAAATTGGCATAGGTCTGGTCTGGTGGGAGGCTTCGGCCGTGGCTAGTTACCACCCTACCAGCAAAAAAGTGCCGCCAAGCGATTTAGCGTTCCGGTGCGATGCTGTGTAGAAATCGTTGGTTGAGTATTCTTACCCCTTCCAAGTTAGTACGTTAACATCTTCGGCTGCATTATCACTTACCATCATGTGAGATCGCAGTCAAGTACTAACTTGTATGATGTAAAAAAAAAAGATGCATAAAGGTTATGCTCGTTTAAACATTACCATAAACCTACGATGCATAATAAGTCCACTATTTTCGTAAAAATTAACAGGGAAATTATATTTCGCGCCCGGATGATACCCATCCTAGATAACAAGAAAACTTGCAGAAGTTAAGGAGCACACCACGGCTGTGCCCGCGAAATTCAAATTTTTCGTGGTTTTTCGCGATTTTTAAGCTAATAAGACATAATAGGCTTATGGCCGTAAAATTGCGATAATCTCAATATCTTCTTCACGTGTTTATATAAAAATCTCTGCTCGAAAGTGTCGAGTTAAAGAAATTAGTCCGAGATTTGCGAGCTACTCACATAAAACTCGATACTCGGACTAATTTCCTAGGATAGTTACACATTTTTATGCAAAGATTTTGATATAATCATGTAAAGATGATACTGCCACTCTCGCAAATTGATTGCCATAAGCCTATCATGTCTAATTAGCGTACAAATTGCAAAAAACCACGAAAATTTTGAATTTCGCGGGCAGACCCGTTGATTTCACGTTAACTTCTGTAAGCATTCACTCCTTTGTTTAGTAGATTGCGTGATTGTTTACATTGAAGTCAACTTCTGCAAGTTTTCATGCTAATCTGAACCTCGCAAGTTTGTGCTGACTACTAGGTACAATATTAAAGTAAGTGTGAAACTATAGTTATCAGAGTAGCTAGTTTATCAAGAAGTGGACAAACTGCAACTAGATCAGGTATGTTAAAGGGCGCCTGAGGCAACTGCTTTTCCTGATAACACTGTAAAAAACTCTGCATAATATTATGTAAGTCAACGAATTCATCTCATTTTGTTTGCATCTGAATGGTACCTACCTAAGTTATATTAGGCATACGGCATACCTAACGCGATAATTTTTTCGTGGAAAAGCGGGATGCTTTCGGGTTTTTGTATATAAATAAAAATATATAAAAAAAAACTTGAAAAATGTACGTCTTTCTAAATAAATAGATAAGTACAAAATATATAAGTAGTTGAATAAAAGGAAAAGATTTAAATATTTACTCAAATATATTATATTAAGGACAATCTACAAGTAGGCATATAAAGGTTCAAGTTTAGTAAAGTGGCTCTCGCTGGGGACAGCGGGCTGCGGGACATACAGCTTGAAAGCGGGACAATCCCGCCCAAAGCGGGACGTACCTATGCTCACGTTATACATATATCTACTTACATTCCTAATATACCCTAGGTAGGGATAAACGCACACACGTTGACACAAATATGAAGTGGAGGGGTGTTCCTTTTTAAATTAGGCGATCTCTACATGTACCTAAGTTTTTCGAAATCCTTTACATACACTATAGTAATGACTACCTATGTAGGTCTTTGTATTGAATTGAGCTAAAACAATAGTACAATAGGGAGGGACGACTAGAAACCAGATGTTAAATTTATAATAATATCCCATTTGCTCTCCGCCTCATTGGCGACAGATGTTTATTACAAAAGGATATGGTTTGAACCAAGAATAAACCGCTATAATTTTGACGACCTCCGTGGCGCAGGGGACGCACGCTCGGATTCGAGTGGGAGGTCGCGGGTTCGATTCCCGCCACGGGCCACTTTGGAATTTTATAATTTCTAAATTGGCTCAGGTCTGGTCTGGTGGGAGGCTTTGGCCGTGGCTAGTTACCACCCTACCAGCAAAGACGTACCGCCAAGCGATTTAGCGTTCCGGTACGATGCTGTGTAGAAACCGTTGGGGTGACTTAACTTACCCCTTCCAAGTTAGTACGCCAACATCTTCGACTGCATCATCACTTACCATCAGGTGAGATCTCAGTCAAGTACTAACTTGTATAGCGTAAAAAAAAAAAAAAACTGCAGCAATAATGTTGATGCATAATAAGGTACGTATCACGTATTAAGATTTTTGATAAGGTTTGATGGTGACATGAAGAAGAGCAAAACAACAAAAGTCCAGCCCGCGTTGAAAGCGTTGAACAGTGATAAGAAGACTGAAACAGCGTCAACCTTCTGTCACCAGATGGGATGGTGACATGTGATTAGTGATTACCTACGAGTACAAGCAACAAATCATCGCCCCGTTTCATAAATCAGTTTCATAAAACAGGCTAAATATGTTCCAAAACAATTTACATACTTTCCTAACCCATGTATGGCATCTCCGTAAAAAAGTACAAAACGAAATTAACCAAAAAATACTAATGGGTAATTGGTTCATTGTACAAAGATACTTACCTAATGTTTTTAAACGTACAATTGCATAATCGTCTGAATAAGAAGTCAAAGACCTCATGTACGTCGAATATTGACCTCATTATAACGATTTACAAAAAAAATATGAAGATCTTCTCAGTAGTCGTGGGTACTATGTAGTCCTCTAAAAGATCCAGCTCACTTAGTCCGAATCCACTTTCGAATCTGATTCCTCTTATCGATTCCGACTCCTCTTAATGATTCCAGCTCCCGTGCGACTCCTTTAGTCCAAAGACTGAATTAGTCCTATTGATTCCGAATCCTCCTAATGATTCCAACTCCCGTGCGGCTCCTTTAGTCCAAAGACTGAATTAGTCCTAACGATACCTTTATTCACCGAACCTTTTAGACTCTCGGAGGAACGTTGTGTCGAATCGCGAGAGACGACTTTAAAAACACTTACTGAACTACTTAACTATTGCTTCCGAATAATTCCTACACTGAAAATACTTCTACAAAATTTATACTTAAGTTAAACTGCCTTATAATATCTTTAAATTAAATGACAAAGTTTTTAGATAGGACTTTATTTTAAGTACCTATTAGTTATTAAAATTATAATGTCTGTTTTTGAACTTATATTTTTTCTAAAAATGGACCTAACTTTTAATATAAGTTGCATAATTACTTAGGTACGTAATTTTAAATTCTTCGTAAAAATAAACAATAAACTATAATAACACAATATGTACGAGTAAAGTTAAACGATTTTAAATTTTGTTAGGTTCTCATAAAGGCTAATATCCATTATCCACTCGCAATACAGAACGGAGTCATACTCGTGACACGACGTGCCGCGAAACAGATCGCACTAACTCGAACCGCAAACGAGTCCAGGAGTAGGGAATAATTAAGCGGAGTTGGAATCGTTAGTGTGAGCTCGGAGTCGTTAAGAATTTCGGCTCCGGCTGCGGATCTTATTCCTTTTATTCACTTAGTCCGGAGTTACACACCTCTACTTCTCAGAACCTACGTACTTTTGTGCTGTGAGAGAACCTCTTTAAGGCGGTCCTATGCGCGAATGACATTGAGCATTTGACCTTCACTGCTCGAGCGAGCTAAGTGCGTCGAAAACGCAAGGACCGCGCAAGTTCATCGAACCCGCTCTACGAGAAAAATAACTACCCGGTAATTTTATCATACCTGGGTCTTTCTCAGCGGGCCCGTTATTTGTTTTAGGCACTGATTTAAAGAGGCAGTTCTAAATAGCAGTTTTGATAAGTTAAAAATTAAAAATGGCATGTTTAATAACCTAGTTCAGCAGTTAAAACTAAGCAGTAAAGTAAACAAAAATGAGTAATAAAAAATAATGAACTGGATCAGTGAATATATAATTGAGCAGGAAAATAATTAAATGGGTGGTAAAAAAAATTGAACGAGCGGTTACGCGTGGGCAGTAAGAAATCGGAATTTGTCGGTAAGAAATCTCATTCTAAGCAATTCTATAAACAATGAGGTGGTAAAATACAGTAAAAAAAACAGTACTTAAATAGTAATGAAAAATTAAATTACTTTTGCTTTGACTGAAGGAATGGTAGGTCTAGGACACGGGACCCGTTGCGGGGGGGATGGGAGGGGGGTGAGGGGGAGGGGAGGGGTAGGGGGAGTCTACCCCCCAAGCCAAATCGTACGAGGCCTAATACTTTTCGAGAAATATTTTTTTGAAATTAAAAAATCTTCACCTCTTCTCATTATTTATGTCTTTAATCTTCTTAAAGGCCAGTCGACGGAGCCCCGCTTCGCGGGGCTCCTATTTCTGGGTGGTCATAAAAGAAAATAACCACTCAGAAGGATGGCGGGGCCTTGCAGGCCCCGCCATCCTCTTCGTCACCTAACCCAGCCGAGTCGGGGTGCCCTCAAGTCCCGAGCTCGCTTCGCTCGCTCCTGGACCCTAAGTCGTTTGTGCAGTGATTTACGAAAGTTAGTGACAGTGTGATACAAATCTTTCGTAAAAATATTAGCAAACTGGCAAAAAATACGTAAACATAACCTAAAAAAATGTGATTTATAATAATAATTTTTCTTATTATTTCTCGTTAATTTGAGTTATTTACGAAAGCTAGTGACATTGTGAAGTGTATTACATAAAAAACTTTCGTGAAAATACCACTCGGACAAAAACTTCCTTTTTTGTCCGAGTGGAATGTTTTTAGCTTCAACTGGAGGTACTGCGTACTTCAGAGAACCTTTAAGAGAAAAGGAACCGCTCATTCCATCATTTTTACCGCTCATTCAGTTATTGGACTGCTAAATTATTTTTAGAATTGATATTGTATGATAAAATAACCGACTAATTGATTCTTTATTACTGTTCATGTTTTACTGTCGCAATAATTAATCAACCGCCATTAAATTAAATAACTGCTCAATATGTTTTCCAACTGATCATAATAACATCTCGAATATTTAAATAACGGCTCAAAAAATTAGTTCCCTTTGTTTTAGATGTTTATGTTTGAAATGGACAATTTTAGTCTCGTTAGATTCATTACATCTTAATCTAGGCTCGTAAGTTTTATTTTTTCAGTGTTTTAGTTTATTTAAATTAGAAAAAAATAATAATTATCGTTAAAAAGTATGGATATTTAGACTCTAATAACTTTGAACGTAAGCAATATTTCTTTAAAAGTAAAAAGTACGAGAATAGTACTTTATTTTATTTGAACATTTCTTAAAATTATGAAAATTGTGGCACCGAAATCACGGTGTCACAATTTTTTTTCATGTTTGAGACATACTAGCAATGATTTTAAAATCTATATTTTTTTGGGGTGATATGTAAATAAAAGGGAAATATGTATATGTCAAAGGGTTAAATAGTTATTCAAATTTTAAAAAAGCGTGACCACCGAATTCAAAATAAAATAATTACTGTACATAATTAGTATTTTACCAAGCTTAAATACTCCTTCACGCCGCAACTACTACACCGATTTGGCTCAAATTTGGAATGGAGATAAATTGTATCCTGGATTAACACATAAGCTACTTTTTATCCCAAAAAATGAAATTCACGCGAAAAAAATTTTCACGCCGCAACCACCGGCCGCAACTACCGAATCGTTTTGTCTAAAATTTGGAATGGATATATTTCATATCTTGAGTTAATAAATAGGCTGCTTTTTATCCCGCAAAAATCATGGTTCCTTCGGGAACAGTGAAAAACAGATATTCAACCGGGTGACATACTCCTCCACGCCGAAACTACTGAACAAATGTGGCATGCAAATAAAATTGATCCTAGATTAAGACATAGACTACTTTTGATCCCGCAAAATTCCATGGTTTCTATAATAATAGTGAAAACAGATACCCCCTTAGGAAAATATTCCTTAATGCCGTAATGACTGAACTGATTTAGCTGAAATTTGGAATAGAGATAGATTATATCCTGGATAAATACAAAATATACTTTTTATCCCGGAAAAATCCAAGTTTTCGGCGGGAAAACTGAAAAAATGATATTCACGCGGGAAAACACTACTTCATGCTGTAATTACTGAACTGATATGACTGAAATTTGGAAAGGAAATAGATTTTACCTTAGATTAATACAAAGGCTACTTTTCATCCAGGAAAATTCCAGGGTTTCTATGATCATAGTGATAAACACAAAATCCACGCGGAAAAAATTCTTCACGCCGCGCCTCAACTACTAAATCGATTTTGGAATAAAGATAGATTTCGTCCTAAATTAACACAAGCACACAACGATTTTAGTCCGGAAAATCGATGCAATCGCACTTTAATTAAGCTATTTTTTGGTCTACCTTTACCAATTTTTATATATATTTTTTATCCCAGGAAAATCTGTTTTCTATAATAATAGTGAAAAATATATGTTTACGTGGAAAAATTCTTCCACGCCACAAATACGAAATCGATTTGGCTAAAATTTGCATTAAAGATAAATTATACATTGACTAGGTATTTTTTATCTCGGAAAAATCCATGGTTTCCATGATAATTGAGCAAAACAGGTATTTTTATGGAAGAACTACTCCTTCATGCCGTAATTATCGAACTGATTTGGCTGAAATTTGGAATAGAGATAGATTGTATTCTGAAATACTTACGGCGGTTTTCAATATCCTATCTATCCATAGTTTACCTTACTAGAGATATAAATTTGACATAACTTGTATGGAGCTTATGTCAAATTTCTATCTCTAGTAAGGGAAACCATGAATAGATAGGATATTGAAAACCACCGTAAATAGGCTACTTTTCATGTCGGGAAAATTCATGGTTTCTATGATAATTTCACTATTATCATAGAAACCATGAATTTTCTCAACAGATATTCACGCGAGAGAATTATTATTTATTTATTCCTTAAATCTAAAAGAATTTATACACTGATTTCTTCACACCCTTAAGCCTATACGGCTTGTCTGGGTACTGCACATTCCCCTATATAAAAATTCTTACAGGCTCGATTAAGATACGTTAAATTACAAATTATATTACAAACGATTGCGATAAACGGTTGTAGTTGCAGGCACATACAAGGTGTTCCAGATCCCGATATTAGACGTGTATATAATATAATATGATATCGTGAATGGATATATTTATTTTAATTTAAGGTATAGAAATTTAAGTTATTTTTAATTATATTATAACTTTTTATTATTTTTTTAATTACTACTTCACACCGAAAATATACCGAACCGATTTGGCCAAAATTTGAAATGGAGATATATTTTATCACCCCGGAAAGTTCAATGGTTTTTATGGTAATAATGGAAGCCGCAAATACGGTACCATTTGGCTGAAATTTGAAATAGAGATAGATGACAGCTTGGAATCATACATTGGCTACTTTTATCCCGGTTACTATGATAAAAGTAAAAAACAAACAGATATTTACTTTGGAGAAATACTCCTTCACGCCGTCATTACTGAACTGGTTTAGATAAAATTTTAATTGGAGATAGATTATGTCCTGGATTAATACATACTACTTTTGATCAAGGAAAAAGTCATGGTTTTTGCGGGAATAGTGAAAAACAGATATCCGTGTGCGAGACTCCTTCGCGACGTAACTACTGAACTGATTTGGCTGAAATATGAAATGGACACAAAGATTTTGTCCTGGAATAATACACCGGCTACTCTTTTTCGGAAAAACCATTGGTTTGCACTTGAATAGTGGAAAACAGATATTTATGCGAGATAAATACTCCTCCACTCCTCAAAATTTCCAGCGAAATCAAAATAATGAGCTAAATCTTATTGTTTTTTAAAGTAATGAAAATTCCGTACGTTAGCCTCTATTATTTAAATCTAGAACTCATTCGTCATACCTTTAAAAAACCAAAATAGTGGTAGTTCAAATGCACATCGATAAATCAGTTGCACCGAAATCAATTTTAGGGGTATACCAAGCCACCGAAAGCGACTTCTTTTCTCAATAACAAAGAAGCTAAGATAGGCACAGACCTTCTTGCTTTTACCAACGACGTAGCGCGAATGAGAGTTTGTCCTACTCTAACAACTATTCTCGCAGTCATTAAAGGAGAAGCAGTATGGAGAGAATTGGTGAGCGCCACTGATATCAAGTCTAAATGTCGGACGTAAAAACTATTCGTTATAAATTATCGATAAAGCCTATTATTAATTAAAAATATAACAAGTTCAGCTAAGAACTAATAAGCTATATCTTAACTATTTTTGTATGATGGTGAGTTTAATATAATAAAAGAAAAAAAAAGAAAATTCGATACAATGCGGGTTGCGGACGCGCCACCGACGTCAATATTTTCATGGTTTTTATTTTTTTACATCACTTATATTTAGGTTATCTAAAAAAATCCATATGCCCATTCTTATAGTAGATCATATCTACCATACATAAAATTTTCAAGTAGCTTATAATTAATTGAATAGTGGTATCTCTACATTGGACACGCATTATTGTGCCCTGTGACTAGTGAGAATGACCCACCTATCAAAGGGAGATATCATTAGGATTATTTTTTGCTAAATAGCATAGGGTCAAAAATAAACGGAAGACCAGGAATTTTAACATTGTATTCCAAATTATAATTAGATGAGATTATATATTTTTTAATTTTATTTATATTAAAATAATAATAATCTTATATTTATATGAAAATCAATTGCTGTTCGTTAGTCCCTAAACAGTAGCGTTTTATATACCTATATATACATAGTTTACTAATATTTACACGATATCAACCTTATTCAATAATTTAAAAGATAACTTATTTACTAATACCTACAATAAAATTACCTACTCGAAATAAATATTTTTCGTAAAACGAGAGCGTTTGGCGGGAAAAATTGCGCGCGTCCACCCCGTCTGAAGGCCGGTAGCCGTATGCGTTTCGACGCCCGCGCTAGATTTTCTATGATTATTTGGCCCAAATATTAAATTTTCATATAAAATGGTCGAAATAAAATAAAATAAACTTTGAGAGTGAAGCATATCTATATTCTCTATAATTAAATGTAAGATTTACTTTCATGGTTGCAAAGGCAAAGAAGTTGATACACGATCTTATATGAAGCTACTCTTGTAAAACACTCTTGTTTTTATCGTAATAAACAATTTTTATTTTTTTTTAAAGCTACAGAATTAAAGACCATGAATCAATGTGTAGCATACAATTTTTTGAAAATTTTGTGATGCCATTTGACGGAGCTGATAGCTGTTGAATAACAGTATTTTCAAAGAAATAACGTCAGTACAGCCTTAACAAATCTATATTATTAATTAAGCTTAGCTCGGAGTTCAGTATTCAGTTTCAGCGCCATTCTATACGTAGCAATTTTCTTAACGGTTTGCGAACATTTTTATTTTTTACAGGTGTGAACAGAAGCACAGTATAAGCTGTCTGTAGTCTGTACCTATAGACAGAATAAATCGCTGGCTGTAATCGCCCTTAGTTGTTTCGTTGTCTACTGACCTGATATCCGAAGATTTGGGTCAGCAGGTGTTGGAAAAGGTCCCGGCGTCAGTTCTGGTCTCAGTTTCCGCAAGCCGGCTACCACTCGGGGCGCCGGCGATTGCTCCCCCACAAGCATTTCCAATCACCATAACATTTTAATGATAAGCACTCCACTTCCACTTATTATCACCACAAAACAAGATTCAGTACAAAATTATTTGTCCAAATCACCCGAATAAACATTCAACGTCGTTGTCAGATAACATTAATCAACTGTCAAATCGATTTAAAATTCGAATAAGTTCGTTATGTTTTGCGCGTTCATTTTGCCTGTCATTTCATCGAGCGGCAAGAAAATAATTATGGAGTTGAATCGACTAGCCGACAAACCGTCATGTTGTTGAATGAATGAAGCACAGAGTAGAGTTGAAACCCCACCTATCTACTACGGCTGCGATTCATAAATCGTTCAACGACATCTATTAGCGAATAGAAAATAAGAAAAGATTAAACCTTTTGATAGCAAAAATAATAAATTTTTGTGGCTTACATGAACTATTTAAATGGAAAAAAAGGAATAAATTCTATTATATAAATAATATTTTCTAAGTAAGAAATACATAATTTTTAATAAGGCAAATATTGTATGCCTCCATCTAGCGTTGAATAGCTCACTTATTTCAAGTTATTCATAACGTAGTGATTAGTGTACAATATAGATGGCGTTAACATTAATATCTTCACGTATTACCAAAATGCAAACATAGATGGCGCTATAAACATTGCTCAAAAGCATAACGTTCGACCAATGGTTACGACCAAAACAGGCGCAGCCTGCAAGAGACGGAATAGTTAGGATACGAATCTCTCAAAGGTTGACTAAAGATGGCGGGACCTACTGAATATTTTTATGTTATTAATTATTGTTAAAAGATGTCGCTAATAGTAGTAATTAGACGCCTCCCCAGCCCTCTATTACAATAGGTACCCTAAAAGAGAGGTAGGTAACCTACCTGCTTATGTATTTTTTTAATGCCAAATTGTCTTAAATATATCCCACCAAAAACATTCTGTAAAAAACTAGCCAAAGTCAAAATGGAGCTGCTTGTTTATCTCTAAAAAGTACTGAAATCTAGACAAAGTCGTGCCAAGTCTAAGGTTCCTTACTGCGATTTCTCCAACGGCCAAGTCACACAACATTAACTATAATAATAAAGAAATCGCAGTAAGGAACCTTAGACTTGGCACGACTTTGTCTAGATTTCAATACTTTTTAGAGATAAACAAGCAGCTCCATTTTGACTTTGGCTAGTTTTTTACAGAATGTTTTTGGTGGGATTTCACTTCTTTTTGTAGAAACTTCAAAATATTACAAAATATTTCTGTCCGTTTTTCTAGATACATTAACTGCATAAATAACTTTGTAATCTCATATAATTTATATGGAATTACAAAGTTATTAATGCAGTGATCACCAGATACTCCAGATCTTCGATTATCCTAGTTTTTATAGTTTTCCCTTTATGTGGCCATTAAACCCTAACTCTGTACCAAATTTCAGCTCTCTGAGTTTATGGGAAGTACTAGTTCTATTTTGATGATCATGAGTCAGTCAGTCAGTGTCGAAAATGCGAAACTTTGCTTTCGCATAACTTCGGAACTATATGACCTACAGACTTGAAATTTTGGGTTTTAAGTATGTGATTATAGCTTACTGGATAGCGAAAATTTCAGCGTTCTGGTCTTATCCAGAGGTTCTCAAATAGGAGCCCGAAAATGCGGCGAAATGGTTCCTGTAAAGATGGTACGGCAGTTTAGCTTCGCGCTTTGACTTTGGCGGGGGCACTGCCGTGCCCCCTGATACTTCATAATTATTAATGATAAAATTTATTTTAATTTCAGGAACGACTTTCATAGGTTCTGTACAAAATATTTATTTCTACTTCCGGTTTATAGGTATTATTAAATAGAAAGAAAATATACCTATATTATTTTATTACTTATGGTAGTAAACTTACTCAAACTTACCTACCACCTTTTTTGGGCATACCTACTTAGTTCTTCTTTTTTCTTGGGCATAGTAAACCTTAGCAGTGGCGAAAATTTTAATTTGCCGGACCTACCTTTCATAGAAAATAATGAAAACCCAAGTAAGCTTTGTAGATTGATATTTTTAATACACATCACAAACAACTATGATTATATAAGACATACATAACTTTCAAAATATTCAATAATTATAGTATCAATGTTGACAATAGTACTTATTATAATAATTAAAATGTCACAACATATTACAAAAATTACTACAGAACAAACAACCATTACAAAATGATTTCGAATCTGTAAGGAAGACATAGAGATCAATATACATGGCACATCATCATGTAAGAAACCTTAAAGTTTGCGTAGTGTGTACCTAAGTTTAAAATATAATTAATTAATTATTATAATTCTACAATATTCTTAAATAAGGCACATTTTGTGAATTAACAATCTATATTTATAACATTTTATAACGAGTTAAAGCTTTATCATGGAAGAATTAATATCACAATGTAAAAGTGAAATCGCGTAGACATTCTTATGCCGTTCGTTGCATTGTCTCCAAAAGGATTAAGTACAATAATTAATTGTATGGCTAGCTTAAATTATATTAAGAGATCTACTCAATTGGTTATCTTCTTAGATTTTAAAATTTTCAAGTGAGTATCAATCCAATCTATAAAAAAATTTTACTTGCCCGTACGTATTATAGAACCTCGGCATTCTGTTTTTACTAACGAGTATACGTTCAGAGAGGGTTAACATCAATTCTAGTATAGATAATGTCGCTAAATATGGTCTTCAGTCTTCAAGTGGTATGATGAGTTTAGTTTCTCCAATTATATCAGTGTCGACAACTCAAGTGATGATAAAAACTAGCTACAATTACCAAGGGCGCCACTTGTTCGCGTCTATATCATGGTCTGCCGGTGGTCCCTCAACGAGGCGATCTTTTTTCTCAGCATAAAAAGCGTCGAGCTGCCGCCTTGCCTCCTCTTGTTTTTTGTACTCCTGGTACTCGATTAATTTCCTCTTCTTTTTGGGCGGTAAGTTGTTGTAATCCATTGGCAATTCGCACTGTTCCGGAAGAATTGGTAGTTTTCTTTCAACAGGAGATGGCTCGACTTCTTTAGCAATATCTTTTGCGCCTTGTTCTTTTGGTGAATACGTTGCGTCAACAGATTTTGCCGGGGAGCGAACTTTTCGCAGATCTAAAGTGTCGTTGCTACTGGGGTAACTCTGTGGCGGGTAATACGCAGCATCCTCTCTGTACATTTCATCCCGAATGTATCTCTGTTCTGGACGGATTTCAGTGTTGGCGTTTGAGTCGACGCTTCCGATGTTTTCATGTCCGCGTTTGTCCATTATGTGTTGTCTGATTTTCTGTAAAATAATGTCTTTGGCTTCAGCCGGAACTTTGTTGAAGTAAGCCCCGTTTCGATGGCCAATCATAGCGCCGTGTTCTGATTGTGGAACCAGTTTGTCAACTGTGGTCAGCAAACCAGACATGGGTTTACTATTCGGGCGCGTGTAGGACCACTGTTTGGAAGCACTGTCGGCTGAGTAAATTGAGTCTTCGGCGTCGGAGGAAGATCGGTCATGGTCGCTGTAATAATGATGTCGGTCGGAAACAACTGAAGACGGTGAAATGGGTGGTGAGAACGAAGGTCTATCCGGCACTTGGATAGTCAAAGGCTGCGATGTGATCAGCCGAGATAAGTGTCCCACCAAATTTTGGCTGACTTTAGTATCTAAATCCGGAACAGACATTATAAACCTGCAAGCTTCGGCGGCGCATTGCCCGAAGCCCGCTTGGAACTTCTTCGCTTCTAAAACGGGATCCTTAGGCCGATGCAACTTTGTGAGGTGATTAACAGTTAATTCAAGGATATCGGCCTTCTCCAACTTGCTCAGGTTGTCGTCATCGATCTGGGGACAAAAATAAAATAGGTGAACAAAATGGGCAGGTGCGCGTTTCTCATTTTATACATTACGGGAGTCGAGCGTCACATTAATATAACTGTGCAGTCCTGCTTATTAACGGGCATTTAATTTTGTATCCAGTTCGAAACGGTCCCGCGGTAAATATACGCTCTCGCACACACAAAAAGACAACCGGTCCTAGATAAAAAATAAATGGCGTGTGAATGGAAGATGGACTGCACTTTTGATTAGTACTTTTATGGCTGACTTCACTAATAAATTACATTGTCTTTACAATGTAAGTTGAAGTTGTGAATTTTATTACTGTATAGCTAGTTTCTTTTCTTTTCTTATGAATTAAGACGTTTTACTTTTATTTTCACATCTCATTAACTGGCATAAAGCTTACATGATATCTTCATGCGAAATCGTTTATTTTTGGAGTCTTTTCAGGAGGAAAGATTTGTACTTTAGTATACGTGTGTATGATTTCTAATGAATAAAAATTTTTCACCATTAGAAAGCTACATTCACCCTGATTAACAAAATCTATATTTATTGCTCACAGTTATTGCTAGAAAAGATACGGAATTCATAAAACATCTTACGTCGCATGCGCTGCGGGGTCTATTGATGATAGAACAAAAATATGTTCACAATATCAAAGAACGCATCAATTACAACAAAAAACTTCGCGATACATAATATATCTATATATCCAACTATTATCATTATGCCACAATAAAACTCGTGCGAAGCCGGGACGGCCCGCTAGCAATTAATAGTTAGGTACCTAGGTACACTAAGAGATAACAAACACAGGGACATTAAGTACTTACCTCAAGAGCGCCGACCATTAAATCCTTCAGCTCGTCAAGGCAGCGATTGATGCGCGCGCGCCGCTTCCTCTCCAGCAGAGGCTTCGTTATCTTCTTATATTTCGCCGTCTTCGACAAAGGCGCCGGCTCCGACATGGTTATTTACCTGATAATACAGTAACGTAACTTATTATTTAACTTGAATAGGTACACTTTCTATTTACTAAGAAGATACTGATGGATTGCCTACCGAACTCCCCCAAATATTTATTTGGTTTAAAATCTGTTTTATTAATAACACCCCTAATTCTGTCGCAAAAAAACACGATTTTTAAATAAAAAGCACAAAGTTTAATTAACAATAGGTTCGCTGCTTTATAATTTAAATCAATATGCATAATGCAAAAGTGAAAAAAATTAAAATATGCGTTGAAAAAAGTATTTCAAAAATTAAAGTGAAATAATAATTTTTATGATAAAATGTTTATAAAGCTAACCTTGAAAATACTCGTATTATACGATCACGTTGGATATTATGATTGCTACGCTCAACAACACACGCGTCTCACTCAGCGGTTTGGATGGTACTGCCTGAAAGAAAAAAGCCTTTTGCCCTCCCGTCTCCCCGCTTCCCGACCCTTCCCGTCCCGTGCCGCCATTCAGAGCCACGTGTGGTCATGGGATCAACTTACAACTCACTGCCATGCGCTTCTTTCCCAGGGAGGGAAATAACTTAAAAAGAAGGAGTTACCTACTGGGTAAATTACTTTAGAGAACAAAGTTTGATTTTCGGAAAAAAGGCGTTTTTAGGAAAATGGCGTTTTACACACCTGACGTAACTTAGTATTATTATTAGGTATCCTCAGAACTCATTTTCATTAGTCTTGTTATTATCGTGGAGATCTATCTTCACGACTCTACTTAGTCCTTAGTTAATAGGTAGGTACATGAATGATTTATAGGTAAGTACTATGTTTATTATTAAAAACAATTAATATTAATACGGGCAAAGTCACACGTACCTAATAGGTACCTCGTGACTTATGATTTTTTGTACAATTTTTTGTATTTAATAAGTAGGTACGTCCAACTATAATTAAGGTCATTTTTAAACACGTGGCAAATCCCTTAAACAATTTAAACAATCGTTTACAGCACATTGTTTGTCCAAACATTGAAGCAAAACTTTTATATCTACGTCGGTAGATAGAGCTTTAAAGTTCATTTCTCTATCCTTGCATTGTCGGCACTTTAAAAAGTTAGCGGAACAATGAATATTACCACACATTTAAGTAATAAAATCTTCACAGATACCACAAAAGAATAACTAAGTGAACCGTAATAAAAACAAATAAAATTAAATAAATGAGTACCTAACTGTACTTCATTCTCGTTTAAAACACTTTTAAAATCTAAGGGACCGCTTTGCCTTGGCGGTAAGGACGAGGCAATAAAAAAAGGTAACAAATGAATGAGGCAAGAAAACGGCCCACAAGAAGCAGGTAGAAATTGGCGCGCGTCCATCTCTAGAATTCTTCAAGTTTTTGTCATTATAATTTGTTATTTAATAATATTGGGCATGCAACTATAACCTTTTTGAAGGTATATATATACTTATAGTAAATTTAACTCCGTTTTAAATTGCGGCTCCAAAAATATCACTTCTGTAAGCGGTTGTATATTTGATTAATTTGTATACCAAATAGGTACCTAATTACTTACCTTTAGTTAGTTTGTTTTTATTTTAAAGAGTTCAACGTGTTCACAGCTTACAGCGTCCACTCCGCAATGCTATGCCCGCGACTTCTCTCGTGCAAACTTCTGTTCTACACACATTCCGCGGATGTTTCGGGAACAATTCGGGAATATTAAAATAATTCCATGTTAATCCAGGTTATTAATCACATACCTACTAGCTGTTGCCCGCTCGGCTCTGACCGCGTGAATTTCGGTTTTATGCAAAAATAAATAAGTAAAAAAACCCCGTAGGAAAGATGGATTTTCCGGGATAAAAAGTAGACTTTGTGTTACGGATTAACACGGTTTGTGTTAAAGCGCGACGGCACCTACTTAGATACTATACTTACTTACGTATTGCTAGACTAAACAATGACATATAAAACATAAGATATGCATATTAATTAGCAAGTCCAAGTCCAATGGGTACGTATTTCACACAAAGTGTTGCACCCTTTTTTTGGAATGAAAATCGGTACCTGTAGTTTTCAAGTTTGTGTGGTGAAGTCGTTGATCGTTCTTACATTTAAGCGTTGATCTTTTGCGAACTTAATTCAACTGTACCCAGTTTCTTAAATCCCTAATTTTAAGTTATATATTTAATGTAAAGTCCTGGGAACACTTTCATTTTTTATAAAGAATACTTAACCTAATCATATTGAAATCCTAAAGGATTTTAAATTCGTTGTACCTACAAAAATTCAGCGTACCTATAAAATAATTTTGACTTTGCAAAAAGCTGTTACCTATTTAATTTTGTGCCTACTTATGACATTCAAACACAAGATAACTTATTGTAATATATTTTTTATTTTTAGAATCAACCTTAGAGCTAAATATATACTCTAAAATTTAAATGAATCTAGTTTGAATCTTATTAACTTGTTTTAAAGTTTGAATATTTTATTTTTAGATGCAATTTGTCCTTAGTAACTATGTAGATGTCTTCACGAAATATATATATGTAACATAATATAATTTAAGTAATACTTATACGTAAAGAGTCAAACGTTATTTTGCCGTTTAAATTATTCCCCACTTATGGGTATGAAAAATAATACAATATAATATACATATAAAGATGAGTCAAAACTCAAAACAATAGGCTGGTTAAGGTCCCAGATTTACTGCCTAAAGTCCATTGATATATAATACTAAGGATTTCGGGTCAGAAATCTAAAACGCGAAAAGAGTTCCAATCGCACTTTAGCAAAATTAGGCTGTATAATAATGGTCTAAGACATAAATTACAATGTTGTAGTTTGTTTGTTCGTGAATATTGTATTACACCCGGGGTCCATAGGTTTATATGCCAATTCGAAAGCCTTTTATATTGCAGAATATAGCACTCTCCCGATACATAATGCAAACTTTGTACAATATTATGGGAAAAGACATAAATTAAGGCGCTTTATACGCCATAGTAAAAACGATCATGCAGCTATGCGGTAAATAGCTAGCTCAGACTACAGCTAGTTTAGGTATTGTAGGATGTTACAGACGACTTAATTTTGTTTTAATTGCGGCAGAGTATGGAATGGCTAAAAAAAATACAATACTTACCTATACTCCGACTTTGAATTCGATTCGTAAAATGACTTTTCGTATTATTCTAAACTCCAATAAACCGCTATATTTCACTTTAACAGCTTTAAATCATAAATGTTATAAAATAAGACTAAGACAAGAAGCTTTCTAAACAAAGTTATTTTATGTAAAAAATACTTGCATTTATTTATATTTTATTCAGCTTATTTAAGTAACTAAATGACATTTAGAAACGTCATTTTACGAATCGAATTAAAAGTCGGAGTATAGGTAGTAGGTACCGACTTTTTCTTTATAGTCAGCGCGAGCAAACGTCTTCACCTCAGATCACTCAACGAGTGATCTGAGGTCTTCACGGTCACCTGATGGTGAGCGATCGCCGTCGTCCATGGACATTTGTAGCGCCAGAGGAAAACAAATATTCTTAAGTATATAAACAAGAACAACAAGTCCGAAATAAACGTGATTTGTTTTACCTAAATCATATGATCACCATATCTACATACAAAATATCTTAGAAAATAAATGACTAAAAAGTAAACTTAAAGTATTTCGTTGCTTATTTAATACTTTAAGTTTACTTTCTAGTTCTGAATATCTAACTACCAACTCGTTTCATCATCTTTACGTGTATAATGTATAGTCTAGACGTAAAACGGTGTGTCTGATTGAACTACCTTTCCACGACGTCCTGCGAGGAGTGGTATCGCACTCTAGACTATTGATTGAATCGTACTCGTGCATGCATGCACGCACGTTTGTTTACACTCCCGATGATGCCTGCAACCTGTTCCTTTTAGAACCCAATAAGTAGCTGTTGCGCGCGCGGCTTCGCCCCTATCAATTTCAGCGTACCTATTCTGTAACTTGGTGTACTATCAAAAGAATGATAGCAACTTGCAAAATTTGTTTTTCATCCATTGAAGTTTTGCTAAGGAAATGTTGTTCTTATTTCATAGCAAACTTTCTATGCATAAGGAACAGATGCCAGTTGCTATCATTCTTTGATAGGCACCGAGATGGCATTTCCAACGAATTAACTCTTCAGGTTTATAATATTGGTATAGATAAGTAGCTGCTAAAACGTGTCGATTTCCCAATCAGTAGGTACATTTTTGTATTGGAAGAAATCTTCAGTAGTTTCTTTACCAAATGTTCAAACTTTATAATTTGGGCACAATGTTATACCAGTTATTGTGTCGTATTTCCTCATGATATTGCGTAGAACTTATAACTTAACAACTTGAACGAGCATCTATGTAATTATTTGAATAAAACACACAACAGCCACTATTTGCTGAAGCAGCTTATTCAATCAGTTCGTCGGAACGCTATGGAGTGTAATCCACACGTGTGGTGTAATAGCTTCATTATAATTAGCCGAAGACGACAGTGTTTTTGTTTAATCTTTGCCTCGTGGGAAACCGGCGGCTGGCGTTCTCACATCGCGTGTCCGAACTTCGATATATACGAACGAAATGTAAACAAGCCAACGACGTCAGACGTGCGGTGCGGTTTACCTATAGCTACTTACTTTATACCTACCCATAAGAGCTTTAGAGAGAGACAAAGGCCCACTTGCGCCAACTCGGATTAGGGTGTTAACTCAGAGTTAACACGCTAAGCCAGAGTGAAGCTGTCAAAATTGTCCAATGAGAGACGTTGACTCTAGGGTTAAAAATGTAAATATTACAAGTGGATTTTAGGTGTAAGTTTGCTGACAATATCCTCGACAACTCATTTAGGTACCTACGTCAGATTACATTTTACCTACGTTTTGATTGGAAATTGCTATGCTTGATAATGTTTTTAGTGCATTCAGAGAAAATATAATTCCTGAGGCCCAAACCAAAGTTTGATACGATCAGGATCTTTTAAAGTAACATACCTACTAAAATATTTATTATGATTACTTATGCGGTAACTACTACGACAAAGGAGAATGCCAGAAAATGGGCTAGATTTGCGTCACTCTGCGTCTCAAGCACGTATGCATGAAGAATCTTCTTTCAAATTTTAATATTGCATATATTTATGTCATAGTGAAATGCGAAAAGGGGTTCAAAAGTATTAGGTATAAAAAAAGTAATTAAACGTTTCGAAACATGTGGAACCATTTTACCGGGTAAAACCTTAGAAATATTCTCAATATTATGTAAAAAAAGATTAGTAAGATATAAACAGGGAAATTGTATAATAATCTGATTTTCTAAGTGGTTAATTTTCTAAGTTTTATAAGTGACATGGTGGTTCCACATGTTTCGAAACGTTTAATTACTTTTTTTATACCTAATACTTTTGAACCCCTTTTCGCATTTCACTACGTCAAAGAAAGATTTCCCACCTTTTCCCACACCTTCTTTAACCTTTTGGTGCTTTATTTGACTAAATAATCACTGTAGATAAACAAACAGGCTTACCAGATATAATAGGTGATTTATTCTTATAAAGATAAAATAAAATAAAAACTATAATGTTAAAAAAATAACCTTTGCTCTTTGAAGAAACAAAAACCATGTCTTTTAAAAATTGTATTAGGGAAAATTTGAGTGAAATACAGAAACTTGTAATTCTAAGACAGGACACATAATTCATAGTAATGTATTATGTATCGTAAAACAATAAGTACTACCTAAATATTCAACATTTTCAAGGTAAACAACATTTAAAATTTAAGATTTTCTGCTGCTTAAGCTGGTTTCACACTTACACTAAATAAACGTTATTTTCTTTGTTCAAAGAAGTATCACACTTTCCAATGCTAAATATTCTGCTCGCTTTTCGCCCTCTGTAAGTCGAAAAAGAAGACACCAATAGGTCAAAACGATTGTTCCTATAATGCCCTAAGTACCTTAGTACGGCTCCTTAGCTCAAGAAAATAGGAAATACAGAAGGAAATACAGATGTGACTGAATTTTAAGCTAAGTCAAAGTTTGAATAGAAAATCATATTGACAATAATAAACTTATAACACTGGAAGCAAAAGTATATTTAAAATAGTATTCGTATTTAGATGTACTTATCGATTTTGAGTACATTAAAATCACAGATTAAAATGAAATGAAATTCGAAATGAAATGAAATTCTTTATTTTCACATAGGCCTTATTATAATAGGCGCCCATGAAAAGTCAAAAAATCTACCGCCAAGTTCGGAATGCAGGTTTGCACCGAAAAGAACTGGCAAGAAACTCGGCTCTTGAACTTTTCAAAAATGTCATTACACAGGTATGTACGATTTTAGAAAATTAAGCCAATATCTAAGACATGATGAACTTTTCCTACTTTTGACGTCAATATAAATGAATAAAAAACATAATATTATTAGTTAGTTATTACCTAATTATTATTCAGTTTATTGCCTATCCACGAGACAAGCTATAAAATTACATATTTCCAAGATTTAAAGTGGCATTTAATTTTAAGAACGTGTTCTAAATAGGCCGCTAGAGCAGCCTAAAGTTTCACAGCCTCCAAATTACCATCAAACAAGCGAGACTTACGGAGCTTCCTGTCTAGAAAATATCCCTACTGATATATAAATGTGAAAGTGAGTTTGTTGGTTTGTTTGTCCTTCAATCACGCCGCAGCCACGCAACGAATCAACCTGATTTTTTGCACAGATATAGTTCAAGACCCGGAGAGTGACATAGGCTACTTTTTATCCCGGAAAAATAAACCAATTCCTGTGGGATTGCATCAAAATTATAATTTCTCACTGTTTCACAACATACATATACGTAACTTTAGTCGCAATATACGAGTGTTGAACCCTAGACTCCATACACTCGAAACCGCGCAATAGGTCATAAATACTTTAGACTCAATAGTCAATACATATCACTGAAACCCGTAAATAGGTCATAAATACTCTAGACTCCATATCGACACTGTAAACCAAAGGTCATTAAAATAAGTTCCCATCAATACTCAGCCTGACTGAAAGTTTTTGGACCATTTGGACAGAATTTACTCAGTACTTAACTCAGGCTCAGAGAAAAAAGGCAAGTATTATGTAAAATATCACTTTTTTAGAATACGTCCTCAGTTTTCTTGCCACATAATAAGTATGTTACTAATTGCCAGCATTTAACACAATTCTATGGTTTTAATCCAGCGCAGTTTAATTCTTCAATATTTAACATTTTTTTTAAATGACGCGGGCGAAGCCGCGTGTAAATGCTAGTAAATATATACATAGTTAACAAAGTAATATAAGTTTGTTTGTGTTTGGCAGTACCTAGCCAATTTCTTGACAAGTACTTTTACTCTAACGATTCTAAAAATTTTTCCTTAATAGATATTTTTCTCTGAAATTGTTATAGCGGTTTCAAAAAGTCAAAGCAGGTTTTCATCACTAAAATACGTAGGTCTAGGTACGAGTACAAAAATTATTATAAGTACCTACTTATCACTTAGTAAAAATGAATGATAAAACTTCATTCCAAACAGTAGTTTGCATTTATAGACATACACTTATGATGAGCCAGGGCGACAACAATCCGTCAGTGGAACAAAAAAATCGATTAAAAATTTAAAATCCAATGTATCGTTTGTCCGCAATAAAAAAAAGTATCGAAGATAGTTTACAGAACTAGTTTGCTGCGGCGCCCGCACTCTTAATTGATGGTCATTCTTCTCTGATTGGAACGATAGCAAAAAAAATAAAACAATAACCAACATAAAAATTATTTACTGACTGCTATTTTCCACATTTACACAAGGTTTAGGAATAATTTAACAATATTGAAACTGTTTTGAATAATCTAATGCACATAATCATGTGTATTAATTTTTAAATTAAATATGCAGGATATTGATATTTAGGCTTAGGTATGTCGAATACTATTATAATAATCTACGCACTAAGACGTGTATAATATTGAATTAATTATTTGGGAAAAGGTTACCGAAGGTGCCGTTATTTTCTTTGCAGTGTACAACTTAGTAGGTTTTTAGCACAATATCCTTAATAATTATTAACCGACTTCAAAAAAAGGAGGAGGTTCTCAATTCGTCGGAATCTTTTTTTATTTTATAAAAAATAATATTGTCTAGTTCACGCACGCTACTGTCGCTGTTTTCCAAAAATGACGGTGTAGAGCCTGACATTTTTTAAATGCCTGTAGTTTTGCGTATTACCTATACCTAATTGCTCATTTGATTATTCACTTTTTGACATAATAAGTGTATACCTAAATAAAAATAAAACCTATACAGCACACCTATACGAGACATACCTACTTATAGGTACAGTTATAACAATTTCTTCTACATTTTATACGTAACTATATACCTACGAACTCTTAATACGAAGTTAAGGTTTATAATAATAATAATAATAATCTGCTAATGGTTTAATCCCAGTCAGCCTCGCTCACCATCTGCGGCGACTGGGTTTCCGTGGCAGTTCACTTGCGGCCAAGATGCAGAAGGCGGTGGTGCTCGACTCGGCTAGGATAGTCCGTCGGTTTCTTAGCCTGTCGCCCTGACCCCCGGCCGTTTGGTCTCCCCTGCCGGGGTGTAGTCCTCCGCCCGGTACATATATGTATGTGTGTAACGTTTATGTATGTTTATTTAATCTATGTGTATGTAAGTAAGTTTATTATACGTCTTTGGTTTTTATATATATTTATCATGTGCCGGGTGTGAGAGTTAATTTAAATATGAAAATAATAATAATCAATTTTATTCACAAGCAACATAGGCTCACTTTATGACATAAACCTTAAAGGTTCGTATAAATTATAAAATATTAAATAATAAAGTATATAGACTTACACACAAAGGTTTTTTTAAGCTTAGGTACCTATTAGAAATAATTGAATTTTATTTTAACCTGTAGTTCGGCAATTATCTTGTTCCTGGATGACTCATGTTAATAAATGCAAAACTGAAATCTTAAAACAAAATTGAAACCTTGTCATGATACTTGATGTCAAGATAACGCTCAGTTTAAGGAAAGCATTGATAAAATTGTGAATGACTTTTATTTATAACTATTATAAACTATAGGTATACTATACTATAGGTATTATGAGTAACATAATATATCTCTCAATGGCAATGAATAAAATATGTATTTACTATTTACTTATATTTGTAAAAATAATTTGTGTTATCTGTGGTGTTATCGGTACCGACGCAGTTAGCCCGTGGTTATCTGTCAAAATTCGCCGCGGCCGGAAACTTAGCCGTGGGAACGAGAGCCGATCAGTTTTCTCAATAAATCGCCAATGTATCTTAAATAGTGATAGCTTCAATCCTTTTTTTATTCGTTTTGACGTCACAAATCGTTATGGCGTGAACTGTGAAGTTTTGTCTTACTTTGACATTTGTTTGGAGTATTTTATTATTGTTGTTAATTTAAAAGTTTTACCGGCGCCAAATACTGGATTTCGAAACCAAGCAAGCGTTGTTTTGCCATATAGGGAAATAGTTACCTATTTATTCTCAGAACTACCGAAAGTAGACAAAAAATTCATGAAAATCAGCCAAGCTTTTTCTAAGGAGTTCACGGTTTCAAAGACACAAAATGATACAAAAAAATTATCGATAACTAGCTATCCGGGCAAACGTTGTTTTACCATTAGAGATATAAAAAATAGCTTACGACCTGCTCTCAGACCTACCGAACATACATACTTACACAGAAAATTTCATATTAATCGGTTGAGCCGTTTCGGAAGAGTTTGGTATTAAAACACGAGACACGAAAATGTTATGTATCAGAAGATAATATAAAAGTAATAGATAATAATATACTTAAATAAGAGAAGATAATAATATACTTAAAGAATATATATTATTATAGATAGAGAGATAATATACTTAAAGAAGAGAAATGACATTTTTTTTCATAAAATGAAGTTATTATGGTATAAAAAAAGATTTAAATTGTTAGATAGAGCCCTAAACCTCCAAAAACGTCCACGTTTTTGTCTTGTGTGACACGTTGTCACTTTCTTTGACGCAAGTTAAACTATAGCATGTTGAGACTTGAGAGCACTCACTCGAAATGTTTGTGGACGTTTTTGATGTGCGCAATGTAGTCTTAGGGCCCATCTAGCGATTTAAATCTTAGGGTATAAATATAAACGTCCCAAAACTTCGATCGTTTAATCTAAAAACGAACGTGTTTACGCTCACACGTTATTAGTGTGCTGTGATTATGATTAGTCGAAAGGGGATCTAAATGGGCGGCGTGGGTGAATTATATCATAACGAAAGGCTTCTTTAGCAGACATGTTATTCGAGTAACGTGTTATTAGTCTTAGATGATGCGTGCACAAAGCGCGAGATACTTTGTATTGCGGAGCTTAATTTACTGATAGACGCTAATTACTATAGTACGGTCTGGAGATTGGCCCCTGCCTACGTGAGCTCGCGCCTTTATTATGATTTAATTGGTCATGAGAAAGATGTTTGGAAGATTGGTAGACAAAGATTCATGGCAGCAATAAGTGGGTCCTTATATCTATCCTTGTATTTTATATTTTCACTTAATTATTATGTAGGTAAGAAATTTATCATTAAATTGATGACATCCTGATACCTTTTTAAATCTGGGCTTATAAAATGTAATACAATGAGTATGGACGTAATAATGACTTAGAATCTTTATAAATTATAAACTCCATTACGTTGCATTTAAATCAACGCGTAATTTTTATATTATCTCGCCGCCTCATAAGTAGCTTAAACTGTCCGATCTAAAGTACCAAATGAATTGGCTCTATCACCCTGCTAAGTATGATACGACTATTACTGTTCCGGATATGACTCTGGTAGCGGTGCTCTGTAATTTGGTCGTGTAAAGTGGTAGGCAGTGGGGGGCGGACATGCAAATGGCAGGGCTATACTTGGCCGTCCGCGACCGTGGGAAAACTATCGCCTGTGGCGAGCGCGCCCGGGGACGGACTTGGTTTCACAATTTATACGGCCTGAATAAATTATAAAGAATGCCGGATATTAGGGTCGTGAAAATCATGACCAAATGGACCCCCCAACAAAAAAGATCACAAGGCAGACCAAAATAACGTTGGTCTAATGGAAGAATACCAAGGAGCATGGGTAAATACAGCAACTGGCGCAGGGAGTCGAGGGACCGCGACATGTGGAGGAATATTTTGGAGGAGGGCCACAAGGGGCTGTTGCGAGCGATCAAAGACTCGTTTCTCGCGATATAATAAAATGCGTAAACCCTGCGGCCTTTGTAACTCTGCAGCCCTGCCGCAAAGTAAGTGCGACAGAGATCGCAGTTTCTCTTTTTATTGCTTCACGGAAAGTGACTGTTTGCGTCATGTAAAGACACATATCTACAATGGTGGTACCAGTTAGTTTTAAGCGTCAGTACTCAGTAGTAAGTCGACCGCAGTACCTATTGTTTTCTAGAGCTATAAGGACCGCGGCGGCCCACGTCAAAGATTTATATTATTTCGCACGCGAGTTTCCACAGGAACGCTTTCTGCCATAATATTGAAGCGTATTAGCGAAAATTTTGACAGATGGCGCTACTTTTTTCCTGTATAAAGGATCAAGGAGTTTGCCGTAAAATATTCCGATGGTCTTATCCTGAGCTTGATATTTTTGACAGCAAACCATCCTACGGTCCTGCATCCTGCTAGCGAGGCTTTGACCTGAGACTGCGTTGCACAAAAACTCTACAATATATTGTAATGGCAGGATTAATGTAATAAGTCTAAGTCTGGCCCCCGCCGCTCGTGCAGCGACCGCGGGCGCGTGACGCGGCGGCGCGCGCCTCGCTCACGACGCCTCCGACGCGACGCGGCGCGGGAGTTGACGCAACCGAAACTGCGACTTATCTTGCAAAATATATGCGATACTTATCATAAACCATTTACTGTTTTGCTATTTAATTTCTATTGCACCTAATGGAGTCTATCGTTTTACAGGGTGGTGGTAGGACTTAGGTATTTTCGACGTCCTCCCTGGCGCAGTGGCTTTTCAGATTCGAGTCGGAGGTCACGGGTCTGATTCCTGTCACGGGCCACTTTAGAATTTTATAATTTCTAAATTGGTTCAGGTCTGATCTGGTAAGAGGCTTCGGCCGTGGCTAGTTACGACCCTACCAGCAAAGACGCACCGCCAAACAATTTAATGTTCCGGCGTAAATCGTGATGCTGCGTAGAAAGTAGAAACCTTTTGGGGTACCTAAGTTTACTTACCAATGCAGTTCAGTGCAATGCAGTCTTGGCAGCTGGCACTGTATTTGACATGGGCATCAGGAGAATATCTTCCTCGCCTCATTATTGTTTGATATAAAAATAATACTTAGGTGATTTTTTGCAGCATTAAATAAATAAATTTAACAACAAATTTAACTAAGTTGACTACTGCACTAATAACAGTCAATAATAGAGACAAAAGAGTATTTTGAAAAGTACGAACCTATTTTATTCATTTAATTGGAGATTATTCTTGAACCCTGCGTAAGCGAGTCTGATTCGCACTTGACCGTTTTAACTCGTAGGAGTGGATAGAATGTAATAGCATGTTACAACTTACAAATCGTTTTAAGTACCTTGTCTCTCAAACTTCGTATCTGACAAGACATTAAAATATTATACAGAAACGTGCATCTCACTTCAGAGTGAAAAAAGGTGATTAAAAATGTGATGGCTAACGCCTTTGTGCGTGAAGTAATTGATTAAAAAAGATGTGAGATCTTATGAAGACTTAAATGATTATTTCCTATAGAAGTTTTAGTGCGCTTTCTTTACACTTGCCCATTAGCTCTACCTAATAGATAATATTACCTATAGCCATTAGCCAACCACAAACACACTTTGACTCTTGATTCTTATAATATACTTACTAGGATACCTATTACCTACTGATCAGAAAATATTTCAGCAGAATAACTCACGAAATTATTAATACTAGTATTTCACTAAAAAGTAAAAACAGAGTAAGAACTATGTTAGTTGTTACACTACAACTTTTTGGCGTGAGTACGGAATTCAGGGGTTTTGCTACCTTTATTCATTTATTATTGACCGTTATAAGGTTACTTAGATACAACATTTTCCTTTGTAATAGGAATACAGTATTTTACTCCATTTTTATTTATTGGTTTATTTATCATTATCATTCATAAGGTTAGATAAGTATACAGATATCCATTGAAAATAAAGTTCTTATCCCGCAAGGAAATCAAAAGTTACAAGCAATTGAATTTTTCTTCAGTCCCTTTCTTGTAAAACGAAAATTTGTACGTGGAGTTCACAGATTTTAGTGGAGTACTATGACAATATTATGGATAATTATAGTGATGTCACTATCCGATATAGCTATCTCTGTCTAAACAGCATTATTAAATTGCTCATAAATTTTAGTTATTTGCACGATTTCATTTTATTTTTCAGTATTTTGTTTATTATTAAATCTTTTTTCAAAAGAATCTGTTTAGGTCTCCTTTATACTAACTTTCAATAAATACTTTTCTGTTTCTTATTGGTCATTAATAGTATCTATCAAATTTATTATCTCTTATTTCCTTACGATTGTAACAATAGTAGATACTGAAACTAATGTTACGTCGATACGAGTACAATAAAGCCCTGGATCGGTCGGGGGGATTACGTAAAATTGGTAGACGATTGAAATCTCCACCGGCTCTCACTTTGTACTTTTTTGGTTGTTAAGTACTTTTTACGTTTCACCACGGCACTCATTGTTTACACGAAAACGGCTTGCGTAAATTTAACTGCAATAAATTCGAGTAGGTCCATTCCGGCACTTTTTATGCTTTCCAATACTTAGCAAGCTCGTAAATTGAAATAGCTATACTTTGTTTGTCTTAATCCGACTAGTAATATTATTATGCACGTCGACTGTCATAAACATAAATTGATATGAACATACAAAGTGATTTAGTTTGTTGTCCCGATTGATGTAAATTGTATAAAGGTCACTTGATTAATTTTTCCGTCTTTTCTTTAACGAAGATAGGTTAAAATTTTGCCTGCCAGACTCAAATAAGATTATTTATTTTTTATATTCATTTTTGAAAAACGGATTAAAGAAAATACGAATTAAATCGATCATATATAACAAAATAGTTATACAACCTGTCTTATGACGTCACTTGGAAGTGATAATGATTTAGGTAGTAACTCACTACTTTTAGTTTGATAAAGTAAAATATATTATCGCAGGCGCCCTTTAGTTTAAAACAAAAATGGAATATTATTAACATACCTATAGCTCCTGAATTATTTTTACTTCCTCATGCTCGCTAACTGATAAATGTACAAAGGATTCTATATAAATCATACTATAAGCTTACACTGTAGGGGTGCCATCAATATAGCGTAGGTATTACTCGTATCTGCGGTAATATCCTATACCTGCTCTGACCCCTTATATCTTGCAAGTTACTCTCCAATCAACGCTACCGACAAGATAGAGTAAAAGCTGGTAAAAGCCTGTATGGCTAAGTATAAGATGGCTCTCTGTCTTCTCTCTATATGGATACCTAGTCGCCTCATATAATTTATTAATAAGATCCTTAATCATTATTACTATCCTCAACTTATGATCGTGTGAAAGTTACACAAATTACTTACTGTCTGTTGCAAGGTGCAACTGATTCAACCGGTATTTAGATTCCAAATCTGTGGAGATGTATCGTGTTGTTTTGTTACACTTAAATCAAATATCTCACGGCCATAACTAAATACAAATTGCGGGCTACGGCGCGGCGCTGTTGGAGAGGTTTTCACCGCGGCTTCCCACGGCCGAGCACGCAACGACACCCAATTACAATGGAGCGGCCGACAGTGGGCGCGCGTGCGTTCACCAACAATAATCGTCAGCTCTAATAAGGGCCTGAAAAAAGGTAAAATGTTACGGCCATTGGCCACCATATAAGAGCACGCTGGTTTTTGTTCTTCGCTTGATGTTATTAACGTTCGATAGCTGCTGAAATTATTTGGCTGAAAAGTTTTTACTCTTTTCCAAAACTTCTTTAATTGCATATATTATATTTGACGACCTCTCTGGTGCAGTAAGCGGCGCGGTAGAGCGGGATGTCCTGACAATCCCGGGTTTGATTCCCGGCACGGGCCAGTTTGAAATCTAATTACCTACTTAAGGGGATTTAATGAATTTATTTTTGTCTTTGTCACTCTCACGGATAAGTTGATGGGTGCGACATGCAGCGTCGCGGAAGAATATAACAGAAAAACGACCTTTTACCTTATTTCTCTAAAACTAAGCCAGTTATCAAAAATCTGTTTCTCAACGTTTTTAGATATTATTATTACCGCCACATTAAAACAAAAATTACAACTTTACACCCATTGTAGTTTCGAAAAAAAAGAAGAAAAACTGAGATTCTGGAGCAACTTTTGGGAGAACTTTCTATCGAGAAAATTTTACCCAATCGTGTTTCTGCTTTTCAACGATTTTAGATTAAAGACCCAAAATACATGACGTATTAATTTAAAAGTAATTGTCTTTATAGTTTTTAAACAAAACTTCACTAAAGATCGCTTAAATATGGCTTCTACGCCGATAAGTATAATTTCTATATTGGTTCAGACCTGGGGTCTGATTGCCTAAGAAAAACGTATTCATCGTTATCGTAATCGTATGCAAATTCTGCTCCCCTATTGGCTGACGTAAATCAGGGAACCAATCAGCAGAGTTTGTAAGGGATAACGATAACGATGAATACGTTTTTCTTACACAATGAAGGGCCTGGTCTGGTGGGAGGCTTGAGGCCACTTCTGGCCCCAAGCTGGCTACTTCTGGTTTCCGTGCGACGCTGTATTACAGCAACTTTTCGAGGTACTACTTAGCACCTTACAAATAAGGCCAGTCATAGACCATCCATTCTATCGTCCGACCAACTATATTCTATTGGGATTGGCATGACGGTTGTCAGTTATAATTGGCGGCACAATCAAATTTCCATTTTTTTGGCTTGATCATGCCGATTGGATGAAAACATCGTCCTCTGTCACTGTTGACGCCATGGGCTTCAACTGAACGCCGATTGGACAGGACGAACTGCAGATTTTATCAAGCTTGCAGTATCATGCCGATTGGCCGATAGACTGGATAGTCTATGGCTGGCCTAACATCTTTGGCTGCATGATGCATCGCCACTCAACAGATTAACTATTAATTGATAACATCTTTTTAATACAGTTGCTCAAAAAGTGGCGTATTGCAGGGACGTATAGCGTTCGGGATGTGGGCTATTACATACTCGTGCTTTTTTTTTACCTTTCCCGAACTCGTGCGTTATCTTTCCCAACTGTCAAAATAATGTCTATTAAAAAGAAATACCAACCATGAAGTTTTTACTAAAAAAATTCATAGAAGTTTTTATGATTCATGCAAATACGTATATTTCTAAAAAGAAGCTACTATTTTGTTTCAATATCAGATTTGATTGAATGAGTTTGGTTAGGTTTCATTTCATCTCATTAAATTTCATTTTCATTTCATATCAATAAAAAAAATTCTACTGAAGACTTGGCTGTATGGGCATAGTTCCCTTTGCGTACCAGAATATTATTTAGTCTATGACCAATTTTTTTTTTTATTTTTTTTTAAATCACCCGAATGGGTGAAGAAAAAAAAACTGCTTATATTCTACGGTTGGCGCCATTTTTCAGAAATTTTCTTTGCGAGTTTAGTTGTTTGTTGCACAAAATGCTTCGGAGAACATTTTACCGGAAAAGTCAAAAAGTCGCTACATATCTACATACGACGAATTTATTGCGTGGAGAGAAGAGAAAAAAGCAAATAGTTTTTCAGAAAATGTTAAGTTAGTTGAGTTTATTGTGTTTTTATTATTTTATTAAATTGCTTCATTTTACGCAACTGTATTAAAAATAATCGTTCAGTACACGTGCGGAACCGTCATTGCAACTTGTTCCGACTGTCAACCCTCGCTTTCGGCTGCGCCTCGGCTCGGGTAGACATTTGTCGGAACTCTTTGCAATAACAGCCTTTCCGCACTTGTAATGAAACATACTATTTTCTATAGATTTTCCAAAATGGGAATAACTCCATAAAACATATTTGACAAGTTGCATAAAATTGTCTGGCGATACCTTAGGGCATTACCTATCTACCACATATGATTTTTTTCCATACCTAATGCATACCTATATTTTATTTTTTGAAGATCGATCGAAAGGTTGCGAACCGCAATTATTTATTTGGTTCTATTCCATAAAATAGTAGTCTATTAAAAAGTCCCGTTATACGAGCGATTTCGTAAGCCTATAACAGAGTATATACATGAAAAATTGCAATTCGAGTTTGTGTACCGTGGCGCCATCGACTCAGCAATTTTGTGTTATTGTTGTGATAGCCGTACATTATTTACTCTCCGCGCTAATTGGGCAATAAAACAAAAGTTACACGAGATTTAACATTAAAGAAAGGTTAACTGCGTTCGTCTTTTCGTTCTGGTCTCGTTTATTGTGATTGGCACGCCATTGCTAGTCGCCACCTATTTACATATTTCTATCACGACGTAGATGCATTGAGCTATACCTTTACTCCGACTTTTAATTCAATGCAGTAAAATGACGTTTTAAGTTTTAACTGTTATTTGCGAATGACAATTATTATTATTATGCGAATGTAGGTATTAGGTATGGATAGATACACTTGTAGGTCCTACAAAAATACAAAGTTTACAGAACAAAATAGATCATACGTAGGTACTCGTGGGTTCTCCAATACTAAGTAAGTACGAATTAAGTATAAAATCATTTGAAAGTTTCTACGTCAAAATATTCCTTTAGTTATATGTATTAGACATAACTTATATTGTTATTTACCTACGAGTACCTTACTTACTTAGAAATCACAGATATTAATAAAATAACTATAAATATTTCTATTTCCACATCAAAGTATTAACAGCATAGCATAGCACAATTGCTCAGAATTGCTCAATAATTGATTGAAAGATCTGAATAATTCATCTGGAATACAGAATGAAAATATATAGAGTACTAAGTTTGTAATTTACTGTAGGTACCGCAGTAATAACTTTTTACTTACATCAGGGCGCGATATTATTTCGAATTTTATTTAGTTTTTCGCAATTAGTAGACTAATTTTACATTCCACTAATACGACCGAAATTAGATTATTAATTTCAGAAATTAAATCTCCGATAGGGCAAATTCATATTGGAAAGGTTAATAATTTCCGTTTAAGCGAACTTAACGGTTAAGTATGCATCTACATGTTTTTTTATAAAAACTTTGATCAAAAATACTAATTAACGTCCCGATAGCTCCAAATCTGGGTATAAATAATAAAAATAAAATAATAACTCTTTTGGGAACCAATAAGAGGTGAATGGGAAAATGTACATACTCACTGAATAAAATTTGAATTTCGCGGCTTACTTGGGCCGAAACCTCGTAACGTAGGTACTTGTGGTAGTGGAGGCTACTTTTGGAAATTTGAACTTTTTAAAAGTCCGCTGGTACTTACTGAATTTTTTTTTTCATATTTACGTACAAAAACAGGATTTTATTCCACGGTAACGTTAGAAACTCAGAAGCTTTCAGCAGTTCCAGCCAACCCTACGTCCGTCCGTTTTGTTCAATAGTCGAGCTTTCCGAGTTCTGGCGAAGAATCATATGGCATATCCTGAAAGTTTTATTACAGGTCGACTAAAGGTTCTCTTCCATAACAATATGTGGATCATGGATGATATATGACAGTAATAAATAAAAGGCGCTGTGTGAAGAAGTATTTTTTGCACACTAAGATAGAAAGATGCAGAATCGAAAGTCATGATTGCACAAGCGATCTAGAGAGTCTAGCCTTTATTTTATTATCGAATAAAAGTCTTGGGAATAGCGACAACAGTTCATTGCTCGAAAATAATATCTTTAGGTCTCGAACAACCGTTCGTTGCGGCTGATGTTCGCGATAGCCTGACAGCGTGAGAATTGACATTTACCCGGCTGCGGGCCGCTCTTGAATATTTCATGATTACTTTTATTATACTCTAGCTGCTGCCTGCGGTTTCGCACGCGGTTAGATGAATATCAGTGTATACGAGACGCAACAACTGGCAGACTGACAAACCTGCTCGTATTTTGTACATTTTTGACAGCGGCCCTTTGATCGCCAGGCATATTATCCGGTATCCCATACATAACAGAACAGTCCTTAATGCCTTGTCAGCTGACTCATGTCACATCGATTGATTTTCTGCAATATCCAATGCTTTGAAACATTGAAAACTATAAAAAATGGGAATGACTTATACGTTTGATAGGCTGTCACGCGTATTAACTAATTGATTAAGTACAATTATAATGATGTATAATCCAATATTTTAGATTCAAAGCGTGCATCGAGAATCGATTTGTAACGTGTCTTAATAGAGGGGTTATTGACAGTGGCAATTATTTACCAAGTATAAAACATAATTAATGTAAAAATAACAATTTTGGTTGTTTCAAAGATTTATCTATTAGAACTAAAAGATTTATTTATTAGACCCTATCTATTTTATAATCGATATAAGATGCGTCTAGGTATCTAATACGACTAATAGAAATAGAAATAAAACAAAACAAACTAACAATTTACATACAAAGGCGGCTTTACCGCTAACAAATGATTTTTCTAAGGAAGTAATATTACCATATTATTTACAGTTATGTTAATAAACTAAACAACTAAATTAAAGTGTAATAAACTAATTAAGCAATGGGGTTTTACGGTTAGTTATTTACCAAACATAAGTAAGAACCTATATCTATCTATATGCCGCATCATCTTACACGTTTATGCTTTTACTAATAAGTCCAAAACAGTATTTAATAATATAAAATAAGAATATTTTACCATAATTTATTGCGGACGTAGCAAGGATTTTGCTGTTTATTAAATTATCATTTGGTTCACACGCTTTCCAGTTTTCTCAGCGTAACACGATATTTTGAATTCGCATCGATATAGCCGCGGATTTAATCATTATTGAATTGGTGTACGTTAATTGTAGTTTGTAGGTACAAGTGAGTAAAGTTGGTGATTACCGCTGAGGCGCCATTGAGGACGGTAATCATCAATACTCACGTGTATCGTACGACGTTTTTCAACACACTTGTGAATAAAATAATACTAAAAATAATTTTATTTAGTATGTAAGAGTAAAAAATACTGTCTAACTCACTAGTGAATAATAGTTATGAAAAGGTGACAGTTTGCGATTTTACTCGTAGGTGTAATTATGTTCCCTAATTGCGGTGAAATTAGAGCCACTTAGTGAGCAAGTGTGTTGAAAAAATTATTTCTTTCTTGTTTGATTTTCTCATTTGAAGTCGGTGTTTTGAAAATACTTTTTTATTTTATTTTTTACTATTTTAGCAGTACAGAGTAACAGTAGAGACAAGAACTTATAAATTAAATTCCGATGAATTTAAAACTACTTCCTTTATGAAGTCGGTTAAAATACGATACATATGAAGTCACAACTCTCGATGTTTTTGACTAGTTTCACAAATATTCTACTTTAAATAAGAAAAAAAGCCCATGAAGCGTTTAAAATGTTTAGGCGGTAGACATTCCATGAGACTCTTACGTATGCCTGTTCCACAATCACCAGACAAACTTTATTTAATTTTTTTTTAAGCTTTAAAAGTTAGTGCTTGACTGCGATCTCACCTGATGGTAAGTGATGATGCAGTCGAAGATGTTAGCGTACTAACTTGGAAGGGGTAAGTTAAGTCACCCCAACGGTTTCTACACAGCATCATACCGGAACGCTAAATCGCTTGGCGGTACGTCTTTGCTGGTAGGGTAGGAGGCTTTGGCCACGGCCAAAGCCTCCCACCAGACCAGACCTGAGCCAATTTAGAAATTTTTACGTGGCGGGAATCGAACCCGCGGCCTCCCACTCGAATCCGAGCGTGCGTCCCCTGCGCCACGGAGGTCGTCAAACTTGACTATAACTTAACGAATAAACTTGACTATAAAGTCTATCTGGTGATTATGAAATAGGTTCTAAAAATAAGATTTCAGAGAACGTATACTTTTTTGTTAGTCTAGCGATATTTTATATTTTTACTTTTTAGATAGGTACTAATGTAGGTAGGTACATGATCTTTGTATAACGAAATAAACGTAGGTACCTAACTTTTAACACAAATATTTTTTTCAACACACTTGCTCATAAAGTGGCTCTAATTTCACCGCAATTAGGCACATAATGGACATCTATAATCGCAAACTGTGACTTTTTACCCGACTGCAAGAAGGGTTATGTTTTTCGCGCGTATCTTGTATGTATGTATGTAAATTTCTTTATGACCACGTATCTTCCAAACGGCTGGATGGATTTTGACGTTAATAGTATCGTTAGATTCCTCTCATTAACCCAAGTGTTCTTAGATAGGTTTTTGAAAATAAAAAGCAAAATGGCGGATTTTGGGCCTAAAATTGTCAGTCATTTACAAAATATTTATAACCAAACCTATCGAGTGGGGTATCAAAATGAAGGGAATTACAAGGCGATTACAAAAATATATATAAGTCATATGTTTTGAATTAATTTGAAATTATAAACAGTCGATCAATGCGTTCAAAATGGTAATATTTGTAGTTTTTGATAGCGTTAATCTTGTATTGACCAAATGTGTGTCGTACTTTATATTGTGCATTTTTACTTGGTATATCATAGCATAAATCGAAAACATAATTTAATATAATCAATAAACAATTATTTAACATCTGTACTTTCGCTACTCGCCCTAGATGGCGCTGTGTGTACTTTAAGACGCGCTCCACTTTATCGATCAGATTTAATCTAATAATATATAACCAAAAAAATATAGAAGGCGGGACCTATTAATTTTCTCTATGTTAATTTATAATTTGCGAAAATAGGTCCCGCCTTCTACATTTTTAAATTGAATGCGAAAATTTAACTAAAGCTTTCAAGTCTAGCGAAATTTTATATTTTTACTTTTTAGATAGGTACTTATGTAGGTACATGATCTTTGTATAACGAAATAAACGTACCTAACTTTTAACACAAATATTTTTTCAACACACTTGCTCATAAAGTGGCTCTAATTTCACCGCAATTAGGCACATAATGGACATCTATAATCGCAAACTGTGACTTTTTAATTACTATTATTCACTAGTGTGTTAGAGAGTTTTTTTTTAATTTTATACAATTATTTTTGGTATTATTTTATTCACAAGAGTGTTGAAAAACGTAGTATGATACACGTGAGTATTGATGATCACCGTCCTCGGCTATCTTAAGACCCTCACCTAACGGCTCGGGTTTCAATGGCGCCTCAGCGGTAATCACCAACTTTACTCACTTGTACCATCAACTACTATTATCGTTGTTTTGCTTAACCTGTACGGCCTCTACCTACCTACCTGATTTCAGTTTCAGTACGGTATTTCAGGATTCTGAGTTTAAAATATTTATTTAGGGAATAAACTGAAACAATTAAATTTTATACGAAACTTTTTTATTTTTCTTTTGATATTATTGCGCTTTAGATTAAAAAAAGTTTTAGTAGCTATATGCTAACTAAAATCCTATTCGAGCGGCTACTATACGAACAGGTATCACAGTTTCACTTAGGTGCTACGCTATGCTATGGTACTTATCAACTTTAACATAAATGCTACCGACGCGGAAGACGACGAAGGATAATAATAACAGTAAGTTTATAAAAAACAAAACCTTACTTTTATTTAAATTAAAAACAAACTTCAACAAATCGAATCAAAGTTCATGCATTAGAAGTACATCAACACACATCGGTTCTAGGAACGTTAACGGTATCAAACAACAAAACATTGATAACTATCACACGGTTGTCACAATCCTGGATGGTGAGCATACGAGATCACGGGAGGGGTGGCGGTGGTCACCACGGCCGCCACATCGACTGGGCGGAGTCTGTTTCGGAGGAGGAGGGGCTGTGAGGCGGCGAGGGCGGCGCGTACAGTCTCTTCGCGGGGACCGTCTCCACGTCGATCAACTCCTCCGCTGGTCTCTTCCTTTCTGTCGACGTTCTGAGGACCGCCTGAGGCCCTTGAGGAGGTTGAGGTGCGGCAGGTGGCTGCGTTTGGCCCGGGGCGGGGGCTATCGCTTGCACGGGCGTAGGCCTCGCCACCGCGGGAGCTATCGGCTGAGGTTGAACTACTTGCGGGCTCTCCAGCCTCCGAATACAATTGCTCAAGTGCTGCAACAGTCTAGCCCCAGCCTGAGGGTCCACCGGGCCTTGGCGATGCATAGCGTTCGCTGCGACTGTCGCGTTCGTAATAAACTGTGACACTTCCGTCGCGCACTGAGCGAAGCCTGCTCGGAATCGTTCCGCGTAAGACATGTCAGGGTTCAACACTAACTGTCCTCGTCTTTTCAGACTGTGGAGGTGGCGCACTGTCAGCTCCAGAATGTCGGCTTTCTCGAGCTTGGAGACGTTTTCTCCTTCGGCCTGGAGGGCGGTCACCATGAGGTCTTTGAGTTCGTCGAGGCAGCGGTTGATGCGCGCGCGCCGCTTCCGTTCCAGCATGGGCTTCATCACTTTGCGATACTGATAGGTGCGCGACACGGGCTCCTCGTCGGGGTGCGCGTGCGCCGGCGGGTGGAAGGCCCCATGCGGAGGGGACATGGTGCGAGTGGGAAGGATCATTGTTGTTCTCGCGGCGATTTGTGAGAGACTGGCGCGCGCGATCGTGAACACTCTGCTTTTATGCGCCCTACACCGATTGTGGCAAAGCGCCCGTGATAAAAATAGGGGTGCCACGCTCGGAGTTGTTCGAGGGGCAGTTTTGAAAAAGGTTCCTAGATCACAGTTTTTATGCATTTTTTGTATGTGAATTATAATTAAATCATTTTAAAATTACGAAATAATTAAAATTCAAGGGATGAGTTACAGGTCAACACGAATTTTGACTTTGATAGGGGCGACCTATGAAATTAAAATAGATTTAGGATCTAAATAAGGAAAAATATACATACCTATTTATAACCTAAAAATTTTTGCTTCTGTACTGACTAAGAAAATGATTCTTCAACTCATATTTTTAAAGTTTCCTGACATATTAAAGAAAGCAAAATTTTTAGGAATATGGGCATTTTCCCTTTTTAAATAAAATTAAAAAATCATAAAATAAATTTTTCTGGATTTTTTTTTCTTTGAATTTAAGTTAATTTATCTTCTGCTGGTGTGTTGAATGTAGATGTACCTACAAAGTTATGAAATGTTATGAAGAAAATAAATTACGGATCCATTAGTTTTTACCAATTATTATAAAGGTGAAAAAATAAAATTGAGCTAATGAAAAAAGGACTAAAACTGAAAGTATATCATCTCTTCCTATGGAATATCCATTATCCACTCGTGATTAAAACAAAGAATATATTATTATTGTTAAATACAATTATTGAACTAAGTATGAAATCTCATCATGACCGAATCCAGAAATTCCGTAACGAAAATAACCTAACACCTCCCATGGAGTGGGGTTGTTAAAAAATAAGTTGATAAAAAATGCTATGCAATAGCTTTACCGCGGCCACAGTCTTCGAGTGCCACACGTATTTTTTTAATAAAACAAAATTCTTAGTAAATACGTATGATTTAATAAAAATTATTGACAAACAAAATGACGCTGTTATATCAAAGTGTGAACAGCTGTACAGCTGTACACTGCTTCAAGGTAGTCAGCTGACGGCACCTGGCCAGCACGCGTTCCCACGCGCACCCTCGGCAAAGCTGCGCAGACGCTCCCCTTGAGGCGAACCAGCACAATGACGTCACGTTCCCTAGCCCCAGCCCCAGCCCCTGCAGTCTCGTGGCGGCTTATTAAATCACTGTCGCGATCTTTTGTTGTCTACGTCTTTTTAACTAAGATTACAAAAGAAAAGCGACGTCTAAAAATCCCCAAAATTTTAATTTATCGATAATAATAAGTGCAAAAAATCTGCAGACACTCAAAAATGTCTAAGATTTTTTTTTTTATTAATGATTTATAGTAAACCTAGTTGTATGTATGATGTATCTACGTGTTTTCAGGTAGTGCGCAACTCAGTCGCAAAACTTGTCTAATTATTTATTTATCCTTCCTTTAAAATATTACCTACTTCCAAAAAAGATCAGTTCAAAAATGTTTCTTTTTTCTACCCATGATTGTGAATAACTTGAAAATTAATATGTATCTGTATCTACTTTGTAATCGTTTTTTTTTTATTGTTTAGGTATACTTTATATACCTACCTCTTACAATGAACTAAATAACTATGTAGTCTATGAAATATGAAATAAATAGCATATTACATTATTGCGCCACTAATGTTTTAGTGAATTTTAAAAAAAGACGAGGTGGTAGCAACCCTAACATTTTCCGTCCACAGGTCTCCACTACACGCGGCACGTTATCGCCTCCGTACCGTCCTACAGTAGAACAGACAGACGGATAGAAATTGCAATAATGTAAACTTTTTACCGGTAACATATGAAATTATCAGTAAGAAACAGTTCCGGTGTGGCTTTATACTTTGCACTAACCTGAGTTGCGACGGTTTGAAAGTTACTGCTCTACATTGAAATAGGTACATTGATACAAAAAGTGTTATTTAAAAAAGGATAAAATCCATGGAATAATGGTTTAAGTGCCTTTACCATGTTCTTCTTGGTGAAATTATAATTTATACAGAAATAATATTTGTTCAGTAGGCAAGTGGGTTTACCTACGTCATATATTAGGTACCTAGTAGCTCTACGAAGTACTTGTTAGCAAGCTAAGTATTTACCAACGCCTCCGCAAAATTTCAGTCTGTCAAAATTCCTGTCTGATCGAATAGGTTGCTTACCTAGGCAGAACAGAATATATTTATGTATTTAAAACATATACCTACCTAGTAGCATAGATTAAGACTAGTAGTACCTACCTACCTAATTTACTAGACCAACTTAGACATAGTGGTAACCCGGTAAGTATATAGGTACACATAAGTTGTTCAATTGAACCAGGTAGTTACTTAGTTACTGAACAAAATCGGGAACCTTAGGGGCATATTTTAGGAATCGAAAAATATATAGGTTCCTACGTAGGGATGCTAATCGTGGATAAGTTACCTAGTCTACACTACTAATATTATAAAGAGGAAAGAGTTGATTGTTTTTTTGTTTGTTTGCATTGAATAGGCTCCGAAACTATTTGAACGATTTGAAAAATTCTTTCACTATTGGGAAGCTACACTATCTCCGGTGAACATATTATATAATAAAATAAATCTTTAATAAAAGAAGGTTGGTCTTGGTTTATGTTTTGCAGTAAGTAGCGGAAAGTAAGACACTCGTATTACACACCTATGAGTATAGTTGTAAGTAGAAACACAGACCTACCTATTAGTAGGTATCAGCTACTTGGATATCGGTAGTCATATACCTATTCTATCTAATGGATATGAATATTAGTACCTACCTTACCTATAAGTTTTATTGTAGTGTAATAATAGTATGTTTGCAATTTTTTACACCACAACTAAGAAGGTACTTAGTAGGTATTTGCTGAACACAATTACTTACTTAGATGGGAAATAGGAATGGAGATAAGGTACCTAGTAGGTTTTCTATGCCCAAGAATTAACTAGAGGCTATTTTTTATGTCGAAAAACTACTTAATAACCTGGATGAAGCCACAAATTAATTCATTCCTGAATACCTATGTCGTTTTGTAAGTAAAGTTAGAGCCCGGATTTAATTAGTTACAAAAATAATAACATTACTTTATCAGTGCAAAGGTGTGAGTCGTTCCCAGCACCGCTAGTCGACACCGACCCATTGTGCGGTCGAAACTGCCGTGACGCTACCTACTCTAATTCTGTCTTAACCCCCCAGACGGCGAAACGTCTTAACTCACAGACAAAAGCCTTTCCGAGACGCCGAAAGTACCGCTCGGTGTGATCACGCGTCACTTGGGACGTTCTTGTTTCGAAACCGTTTTGTTTTTCCGCTGAACAAGAGCGTAAGTGACGCACAAGTTTATACAGAAGCCGACATTCTTCGCCGCGTCGCAATGCCGTGGGAAAGCCCGTGCCGCGCGCGCTCCCACACTCGGCCGGCACAAGCCAACCGATAAATTATCATAATTCCATTGTGAGTGAGACGGTACTAAGAAATTTTATACTTCATCAATCGCTGTGTTGAATATATTAGCGCGTGGACGATGCTTTGTTGACGCAAGGACTTCGTGTCGGACACACACGGGGCTCGTTTGTTTTTATTTCCTTGTATCAGTAATGGCGGCAGTGAATTTTACTGCGGTTAACGCGTTTTTCAATGCGAGCGACGTATGCGGAATATACGCCTACCTACCGTATATTTGCGGTTAGATAAAGTTAAATATTTTACGATTAGGTACCTGTCTACTGTAAGGGTATTTATCAATTACGAGATACTTAGTAGGTACAGAGTACAGAATACAGACTTACAGAGAAAACCAAAACCCCACCCGTATAGATCAAAGTTTACTATGACAATTTGAGTCCTCTAATAAGTAGAGTAAATTACTCAATTACCTATATGTAAATAGTATATCCCTATTTAAATATTATTATTACTTAAAATTCACATGAATAATTAATAAAATTATAAATATCTTGCTTCCGTGTTTCCAGTCAAGAAAAATTTGGGTGCCTTCGAGATACAATGGATAGGTACTAGGTAGGTAGGCATTTTCTAGGTAAGCGCGCCCTAGACCTCATCATTGCTTTCCAAGTCCAGCGCCTAGGCTTAGCGATGATCATAAAAAAAAACTTTCAATTCCTACAAAAAGTCACATTCTCTTTTCCTTGATAGATGTTGAATGAAAATGATCTCTACATATCTACAGATGCCTAATTAACATTATTTTCTAATCTAAACACTAAACTATAACATGGGGTTATTCAAGGGGCCGATAAACAAATTTCTTCAGAGCTGGCAACGCATTTGTAGTTCCTCTGATGCTGCAAATGTCCATGGGCGGCGGTGATCGCTTACCAGTTACCTACTATCAGGTGACCCACCCGCGCGTTTGCTCGCGTTGACTATAAAAAAATCTCACTTGTCCAATGTTCATGCCTTTGACCTATATCCTATAGGTTAGGTTAGATTTCTCGCATGCTTTGTGGAACCTAAGTATAATTACCTAAGTATGAAACGCGTAAAAATGTGATATACCTATTTGGCAGTCCTGCGATTTATTGTTTGACAAACATCACGCGTTTTCGGAAGTTTTGATTGGTCAATCCGTAAATGTTGTTTGTCCGAGGTTTTTCCACAGAGTATTGCAAACAAGTTTCATCGTCTGTTCACCTCAAAGCGTTTGAGACTTCAAGCACGAGTAACTTTAAAGTTAAGCTAATACCTGCGTATCTTTGAGCAATTAATATTAAATATTTGTTGAGTATATCGAACCTACGCCCGCGGTGTTTGGACAACACAATATCTTGGTTTAATCTATAAAAAATCAACAGCGCTGTGTTTGTATACGAGGCACTTGATATGGAAAATATTTTATCACATATTCGGTTTATTGGAATCAACAGGTTCATACACCTGGCCGCACCCTGATTTTACCAGTTTAGTATAAGACGTAGAAGAGCATCTGGACATCGTTTTGGAGCTAGGCTCCTAACGATAACAACTAAGTACCTAAGTAGGAAACTATATTTTTTTGAGAACTGTGGGTAAAGAAAGGACGTAACGTCAGACCAGCAATAAACTTTGTTGAAAAGATATATAAGATACTGTCCGAAAATTCTGTTCCATTTTGAGTTGAATGAGTTCGTCAAGTTTATTTATTAATTTAATTAAAACCGTCCAATTACCTAGTAATGGAAGACACAGGTTAGTTGTAGTGCCACACCGTTTGCGTAAGGTACAGAAGTCCTTTGTGGGATTGAGTGTATACGCTTCCAAAATATGATCTCGAAGCCTGTTTTGGACCTACCTTTACATATAGGTTTAAAGTGACTGTCAAAAAAACTTCTAATAAATCAGGGTTGTACTATACTATTGAAGAATTTTTCAACGACAAGGGATCTTGCAACGATAGGAATAGCTATATTTCTATCTTCTCACGAGATATCCTCAACATTACTTAGGTAAGTATGTAATATTTTTTCATATTAAGTGTGTATTTTGTAAATTGTACATCTTTCAAAAGAGCAAGAGCCGAGTGCTTTCCGAACCTGGCGGTAAAGTTTTGACTTTTCATAGGAGCCAATTATTTAAGCCAATGTGAAAAATAAAGATTTTCATTTTCACTATACCATTGAAGAGCAAACTCTTTCATTAAAGGCAACATGTTATATACCTAAAAACAATTTTAATCACAGTATCGGTACATAGGTATATTGACGTAAGATCACCTTTACAAAGAAGCAGCAATGTATATACCTATACTACAATCCACAGAAATCATAATATCAATTTTTCTCAGTCCCGCCAGTAATAATTAGGACCTAATTACCTCCAAATCATAAGGTTAGCACTTGGTTCGCTCACGCCTACCAAGTACCGACACCCGGCCCCTCCACGCCCGCTGGCAAACACAAACAACGTGTGCAAACAGCTAACACGAATGTTTAACATTGGATATGACGGCTACCGAGAATAGATTACTGTCGACATAATTTAAGAGAGTGCGTGGACAGTTTTGAAGAGGTGTTTAGACTTTCGTTGAATGTGACTTATATGTAAAGAAAATCTACAGAGATAAGGGGGGGGGGGATTGTTGCCAAACTCCTCCGAAACGGCTCGACCGATTGTTATGAGATTTTTTGTCGACGTTCGATACGTCTGAGAATAGGTCGTAAGCTGCTTTCCCCCATAGGTTTCCCCCTATATGGAAAAACAACGTTTTCCAGGTCAGATGGTATACCAATAAGAATAGACAAGTATGGACTGTGGACCTAGTGGATAGTAAAATTTATTGTAACATACAACTACAAAATATATAGTTTCATTCAATAAGTATTAAAGTAGTAGGTAGGGCTACATCGTTAATTTAGTCATCAGGTAAGAACCCAGTTAAGCACGTATATAAAAATCATGAAAATCATGCCATCAATTATTTAATATTAAAAACGTAACTCACTACAAAAACTTTACTCTACCACTCGTAAAACACAAATGTACAGTTATTTTTAGGAACAAACCTACAGTTTTGATCAAACACCCCCCCAAAATTGCCCACACACTCTTGTACAATGAAATATTAAAATGCTAATTTAAAACAATGTACAGTGCTTTATTATGCTATGTGACCAGCAACCTGTCCTAGATATGCTTGGGAAAAATATGATACAACATTCCAAGCAGCAAAATGTGTATGTCACTGAATAAATATGGATGTGTAAAAAATAAGAGATTTGGAAAATTCCACATAAACTATAAAATATTGTTCTTAATAATAAAAACAAGTTAAGTCTTGGGTTATTTGTGTTAATATTAGCTATGTATTGAAAGGTGTTTCAGTGCGGCATCATCATGCAAATTAGCCCGCGCAATTCATTTTTTTTTTAAGTTTTTCGCAAAAAGTAGCCTTATATTATACATCTTTGGCTTAGGTATAGCAATGAGACTTGCGAGCATAACGTTTATCGATCTACAAGCTTTTTTAAATATAAATTTCCATTCACTTCATATTGGTCCGGGAAGCAAAACGAATATGAAGTAAATGAAGTAAAGTTTTTGTTAATGACCTATACATTTTCATCAGGTATATTTAAACAAGATTAGTTAGGACATCTTGCAAGTTCCATCAGCATTTGAAAAAGCGATGAATATTTGAGAAATTTTGTCGCTCGAGGGCGTTATAATTCTTTTGAATTCAGACCGAAGCAAATGATTCTAAAGTTGAATCCTAAGCGTAGCGAGGAATACAATCATGTTGGCCCCGAGTGACACATACTATTTTTCATCATCACCTATGAGAATAGAACTAGGAGTACTACTACTCGGAATTTGTATGAGAATGAATAAAAATGAGAACAATAAATGAATGAATTGTTTTATTCATTATTCTTTAGCGGGCGCCATCATAGTAAAAAGCGGCAGTTAAATGTCTGTCCTTAATCTAACGCAAATTGTTTCAATCTCAGTATAAAACGTGCGGTTTTATTAGCGAGAAATACCCGTGCGATTTGTATCGGACCACATAATGGCGGTTGGTACGACACAGTATCACATTAAACATAGTACGTTTAACGTTGTAATATCATAACGTAATTTTTTGCTTTATAAATATTGAGTACCTATACCTAGTCATAGAGTTAGAATAAAGGTGGTAAAGCTAATACGATACTAGTAGGTATACGCCTTCTGCCACGCCTGCTAATAGAATTTCATTAGATAGGTACTTGACTACACTAGTGTTGCAAAGCTGAAAAAGTAGAACTTGAAGTTGTAGTTTTCTGCTAAACAACTAAGCCAGTTATAAAAAATACGTTCGAAGTGTTTTGGTTGTTGGTTATTATTATTACCGACTCATTAAAACAAAAATTACAATCAGTCCGGCTCCTTAGCTTGAAATTCAGTCCTTCCTATCCGGAAGAACGCATGAAAATTGGCATGCATGTTTGGCAAAAAATAAAAAGACTTCGAGAAATCATTGGTTCTAGTCCTCCCAACCCTCTCACTTACTATCCGAAACTTTAAAAGCTACGAAAAAACTGTCAAAGGCTAAAATGAAAACTTTGCTTCGAAGTTTCTTAATACAAAGTATATTTTTACACTATAGCAGACGCCCGCGGCTTCGCCCACGTCAATTTCGGTTTTTCATAAATCCCGCGGGATTGATGGACTGAATTTCCTATTTTCTTGAGCTAAGGAGTCGTACCTATTAAATAAGGTACGTCCATAGTAGTTATCGATAAAAATTATGGATTTTTTTCAGCAACTTTTGGGAAACCTGTCTACTGAGAAAATTTTATCCAATCGTGTTTCTGCTTTTTAATTTGAAAGTCTTTATTGTTTTTAAAATGTGTCACTCGGTAAAAATCGTTTAAGTACGTCATTTGTGCTGTTAAACCAAAAGATAAACCTTGTATTTTTACGTAAACTTATAACTAATAAGAAAATACTTCTTTGAATTTTGGTTATTTCATACATCCTCGAATGGTACCGGTCACTTATAATTTAATCTTCGATAAAAACGGGCACGAGTTTAATTATCGTTCACTGATTGCTCATTACAAAATTTTTGGTTTTCATTTATTGCACGACTTCCTTTCATTAAAAGTTTCAGTTATCTCTTAATAACTTAGTCCAAAAGGACGTGATTCTTTTATTTCTTCTTCATCCTGTGATGTATCTACCTACACAGCACGGGTGTTAGGCCAGGTTTCCACAAAAGCGGAGCTGTGTTTGAGTAACCAATCAGCTCCGCTTTTGTGCTTCGCTCCTCTTTGATGGAAACCGGGCCTAATAATAATAAGTGAGTATGCTTTTTCAAAGGTGTATGAAACCAGCTAACCTACATTTACCTGCATCGTGGATGGCAATTGTAATTATCACCTTTTCGGTCTGAGAGGAAACCTAGAAGTGAATCTGAGACAGTGTGATCACAGCACGTTAGCGGGTTTTTGCAGGATATACTCGTATAAGTATATGTGGAGAGTTTACTCAGGAACTCTACTTCTTCACCTTTCTACCACAGATCCGAAAAGTAGAGAAGTAGCTTACGATTGTGTGGTTAATGTCCAGCAAATTCGAATGAAACGCTTTTCTTCCACGTTTCTGATACGAAGCCCTATATTTCCATTTTCCACCAATGGTAGGTACGTATTCATTTTTTATAAGTTCTTAGCTTCCTTGTTCTAAGTAGCTATAATCTGGACGCCTTCAAGAGAAGAGTGAATATGCATTTTATAGGCAGCGCGCTTCATCCAAGACCTCATCATTGCTGTCCATCAGACATGATTGTATAGACAAGCGCACGCCTATCAATAAAAAATCCATTTCTCATACCTCAAGACTTAGATCCTACACACTCAAGTTAACTCGCCCACGTGGCTCCAAATGACCAAACGCAGTAACACGAGACTTAATTGTGCACTCACGTGGTACACGGTTTTTATGATAGTGTTAGGGTTGCCAACACTTCAATAGGTAGACAGGTACTTATTGGCTATTGTCCTAATTGCCTCTTGACCTTTTTGAAAAAAAAAAAACGATTAAACTCAAATGATTTGTTTATTTCATATAGGCCTTACTTTTTGGCTCTTATCAATAGTCATTAAAATATAATTATGCTTATTAGTGATAACTATTTAAAGACTCAAAAAGTAAGTTTACAAGGGTTTAAAGACACTCTGAATTGAGATTTTAATTTTTTTGAAGGTCATCATCCAAATCATCATCAGATTTCAATCATGGCTACGTGATGATTGCTATCGATATGACAAATTTTGTAAACCGAGCCATCCAGTGGTATGAGTTGTACGTTGATAGATCACTGAGACCAGACAGCCACCTTGTCTCTGAGGCATACTCGTATTTACAAAAGACTGCTGTGACAACCCTATTAGGTAACGTGTGACAAAATTTTCACATTAAACCTACTTGCGTGACAGGAACTTCGGGTTACAGCTTTATAGTAAAGCATTTATGTGGAAAGATTCATCGTACTTCAGTACACTTGAGGTTACTGAACGGCTCGTATAAACTTTGAATGAATGAGATACCGATCGATATTACTCATTCAGAGAGAAGCTTCAATAGTATCTATTTCAAAACAACTTTATCTCATATTCACATATTATTTAGTTGCGTAATAAGTACCACTTCCAAGCTTACGTATTAGAACCAAAATCAATTTTTTGATACATTTTCACAAAAGTTTACTTCTCCGTGTGTGTTCAACGTGCAGTAAGTTATTATTTTCCGCTCAAGTGCTTTTTACACACCACATAATATTATACCTAACATCCAAATGCGTGAAGGAGATTTTAATCAATAAGTTTTTTGTGTAATATGACATGAATAAGTATTTATAGTGTTAATATAAATAATATTATATTTTACACACACACATTATTAAACTTATTTTTTGTTTTTTTATAAGTTTTCGTATATTTCCCTCCCAAATCTATTAAAAAAACGTTGTTGAATGCAAGTGTGGAATTATCATTTTTACTCGTCTCTATTGCTGACTCGAGGTAGACGTAAGTACTAAACAAGGACTCGTGTTGAAATCACATACTTTCCGCACTTGAAATGTTTTATTATTTTAGTTGGTTGTGTTTGAAGAAACTTTGTTGAAAATTGTGTATACTATATATTTTTTTACTGATATTCATTAGTTAATTTGCCCATTTATTCAGGTATGTACCTAAACGAGAAATTTGCCCACACAGGACCGGATAAAGCGATTATCCGGCTCTTGTATTTAAGTGCTTTACCTTGTTATAAGATATGACTGAGAGGCAAGGACAGGTCTAATTCCTAATCCTATCTCTGTGATTAGTGTTCGAATTAATAAATACTTTTTTTAATGATTAAAATTAATTGCTGAGATCCAACCATGCATTGATACACTTTCAAGACTGAACCAGAAAAAACTGCAGTATGTTATTTTTCTTGTTATGTAGATATAATATAATGCCCAGGCTTGCTCAAGCCTACATTTATTATGGCTCACAATTCACATGCCCATGTACCACTTATAACCTATGCACATTGCACTACAATGATTATCATTATAATACAATTTAATTATAAACGCTCTATCTTCTAGCTACGCAATGATTGTCCACGCATATGTTTAAGGGCCGACCGCCCGTACCTACTTAATGTTGGCAAAAACACTTATATGTGCACCATTATATCTGGTCACGCGTTGTACGACTGTGGTCTCTCCCCTATTCAACTCTACTTAATCTTCTTTCACTTTGTTTCATTGCTCTTGGCTTCTTTTGTTTTTTGTCAAAAAATGTGACCTAAAATTGCGTCTCTCTGCTCATGATCATTAAACAATATTTCAAAGAGAGCTGCGGTTCTCTTTGAAATCTTGTTTAATGATCTGAATTAACCCATCAACCGACTGCATAATAGAATAGAATTGACCGACGGCAGAACAGACGGCCTTTCTTATCTTAATTATATTAAAAGGAAGCGGTGACTGTCTGATGACCGATTGATCAGTGATCGCAGCAGCACCGCGTAAACCATGGAACGGATCAAAAGGTGGCAAAGTATTATTTAAAAAAAACCACGCCACCCAGGGGGATAAAATAACCAGCTCACGTGATCGAAACCACGGGCGCCCGCTATATCTACTTATTCTAAACGCTCGCTACCCGCGGTGTAATACATGAAGGTTAGACCGCCTGTTGCACTCTTAGTCGCGGAATGGAATGGAAGCGACTATTTTTAAATAGCCTAATATGCCATTTTGATAACATACAAATTAAATAGGAGCCAGAAATGCTCATGCGTCTTCCGGGGAATCCTCGGGAATTCTCAAGAATTATTTATTCTGGATGTTACACAATTGACATAGAGTTTATTATGCTATGTAAAAAAATATCTTCATTCCATGCCGCTACGGTGTAAATTGAGCCTTACGGGCTTTACGTGCAGACCTGCTTGCTCGCTGCCATAACACTAGTTTTAATAGGCACAATATAAAATGATGGTTGAACGGGTACCATTCCGAGCACAATAAGTCACGACTCACGACGCCCTATCAAATAGAGGTCTTACTTATGTCCCTTTGATTATTCCTTCAGTGCCACAGTGCAGGTGTCAAAGCCTCCTCGACAATTTAAATCGCATTAACTTGATAACTCAATTTATTCCTGTGCAATATTATGCAGAGCTTGGGAAATATGAAAATAGGTGCACTTGCTATTTCTATTGGCTACAGACTTAAGAATATTATCTGGATGTACTTAATATCCCAATGTGTACCATTTTGAAATTATAGTTCTCTTGATTTAAGTATACGTACCTATGACAAAATTAGAAATCGATTTTATTTAAGTATAGGTAGTGTTGAGTTTAGACGTCTGAGTGGGTAAAATATCTACATCTCAAACTCAAATATTTCGATGTCTGGTTGATTATATCCTTGAAATTTATCGTAAAGTAAATATTTTAATATGTACATATACCTACCATCTATGTAATTAGAATTACCGATATCTATATAATATTAATTTTGTCAGGAATTAGCACCAGTTATTTTTTTGGCTAATCGACACCCTAAAACTTGGTCTCTTATTAAATGACAATAAAGTATTAAAATGACAAGAAGTTCTTTAACTTTTAAACTCTACGGAGCTCTACAAAAGGAAATGCCGCGTTAAGCTTTATTTAAATGTAAGCGTTGCCTGCAATTTGCCTGGCATGAGTATATCAACACGGGTAGGTAATATTAATCTGTAAACGTATACAATTAGAGTACGGAATAACATAATTTATACGTGTACAGTAGTAGTAAGTATACCCACGGTCACAAGTATACGACCGTCGACATGCGTCGTTTGCGATTCACTTTTTGTTCGAACTCTGAATCTTTCGAGTGGCGTGAATTCAGGGTAGACCAACGTAAAAACAAAATTGGTATAAAAAAGATGAGTCCGTCTCGACTGATGACTGATGAGTGATGACCTAGTTAAGAAGTACTTATGGGCTTCGAAAAATCTGGGGAGCACCCAAGACCAAGTCTAGATGCGAAGAAATCATAAGTTTTTTTCTGCGCCTTCTTCCTTCTCTTTAATCTCAAGTCTTTATTAGGAAATATCGTATCATCGTCATTATTTGAGGAGCTTCTTTTCAAAACTTGACTATTCCACTTTTTGTGTTTTTTCACAATCTGAGAAAATAGTTTTTTAGGTATGCAACTATGTTTTAAAGCCGAAATTTTGATGCATTATTGTAGACAACAACAATAGTCATTATTTGGTACAAGATTCAAAAATTAAGCAATAATATATTTTGAATAAATTCACAATTTAAAATGGAATAATCTAGTTTTGACGCGGCTGATTGGAATAATCAAGTTTTGTTATGTGCTCTAGAAGAATAATCATGTTTTGATTCAGAACACAGTGGATTAATTTTGTTTTGCTAAAACTTATTAGGCATCATAATATACGAAATTTTTGAATTAAAATAAAATGAGGTTCATCTTCTCTAAGTAAATAAAACAAAAAAAATAATCACAGAATGTTTTATTTTTTTTAAATTCTTACAGCTATTTCATGTTCAAGACAATTACAATTCTCTGTATGTTCATGATCATTTTCATCATCACACTCAACATCATCACTCCATTTTCTAAATTATATAACTTTTACGATTGGGCAAACACAGTTCACAAAACTACATATTTTTAATTAGGATGAACTGACTTGACTTGAGTTTGAGTTGTTGTACCGAAAAAAATGTTGACAGCTCACAATGACACTCACTCGACAGTACTTACTCACTCACTTCACAGTACACTCACTTGACAGTATCTAAACTGTCAAACACACGCTCTACGCGTACCTACACGAGTGTTGTGCAATCGTCAAAAACAAAAATTTCAGCTTGCCATAATAAAAAGTAAAGAACATAAAGTTCTGACTGAAAAATGTAGGGATAAAACATGTTTTGTTGCAATTTAGATTAAAATAGTTAAATAACTTCTGGATTAATCATATTTTGTTTCAAAAATTTGTATTTGAAATGGGTAATGTCATTTTGACGTGGAATAATCTATTTTTGACGAAATCATGCCTTTTTAGTCTTTTTTTCTGGTGTAATTATCAAGTTTTGGCTCAAATTTATTTTCGCGGAGTATAAATTTTAATGTTACCAACCAAAAAAAAAATAAAAAATCACTTTTATCGAAAGTGGAATAGTCAAGTTTTGAAAAGAACCTCCTCATTTACATCAAATAATGAAACTAGATCATAATCATCAAGAACTTATATTTGTATCACTACTTATAACAAAATAGTTCTAATTATATCATAAGATATGATCAAAACTTTTTCCACTTATTCTATAAGTTTCCCAAGATTGTACATACTCGTAGGTAGGTAATTCTTTACTTTATTTCTTCTATTCTATTCTATATTATTTAACTTATTTATTTTATTTACCGTTCCAGAGCGACTACTTGGGTGAGTAAAAAAATAGGTTAATATTGATTTATTGATAAGCAATCTAATAAAACGTAGGTATTGGTAAGTATATATTTATTTCTTTTACGCAAATAAAACGATGATCATGATCCGTGGCACAATTTATCTTACTGCATCTGACCTGCATTATCAACCATACCTTCAGGTGCTGTCATTAAGAAAGATCCTAAAAATAAAAACAAGAGGGTTAAGTATTGAAAATTACCATCTGGTAATTATTCATAAGTAGCAAGTAGCAACATTGTTGCACGGAGCAGTCACAGATCATGTTTATAAACTTGCTACACTTCCAGTTGATGTACCGAATCGCTTAAGGAATAATAAGTAGAGTGAACTTTTTGCTTCTTAATTAATTGCATGGCCTTTTTACACCCGTACAGGATATAGCCACCGTACAGCCTTTTAAGATAAATCATCAAAAGTGATAAATAAGTACTTGTTAATCACTTTGCCCTTGCAAGAAGAAACACACTGTGCGTTTTTGTATAAGTAATTTAATTGATTAATCTAAGAGGTACTATAAAGCTACTAATTTTTATGTATCTTTCAACTTTTGGCATATTGTTTAATATTAACATTGTGAGTGTTCTTGTAATTCTTACTACCACAGGTCCACACCACAGGTATTAGTGAATGGACCAATATCTTAGTTTGAAGAAAAAGTTTCTACATTAGGTACATGATATGATGTACGGGATGGGACATGATAATAAGTATATGTAAAATACATCTACTTAATAAAACCATATGAGGAACTATCGGAGCTCTACAAAAGACTTTATATATAAAGTCTGTATCTAACAGGTATCACAGAATGTTGATGCTTAGATTACTTATCAGACACCAAAAAAAATTCGACACGTGCCTATTCAAAGCCAAAATTGTTACAAATTAATATGGGCAATTTATAATTTGGCATTCAATTTATTTAAATGTTCCGTGACACAATCGTTAACACTATTATAATATCTTGTGACTTGTCTTGCGACTAGGTACTTACCAACTTAAAAAGGCGAGTTATATGATTGCAGCCAATATGTACATACCTAGGTAGGTCAATATGTACGTTAATCTGTTTCAGTTTTTTTGACGTAAAAAAAAAGTAATTTTAAAACAAAGCAGGAAATAGTATGTTTCATTACAAGTGCGGAAAGGCTGTTATTGCAAAGAGTTCCGACAAATGTCTACCCGAGCCGAGGCGCAGCCGAAAGCGAGGGTTGACAGTCGGAACAAGTTGCAAATACGGTTCCGCACGTGTACTGAACGATTATTTTTAATACAGTTGCGAAAAAATGAGGCAATTTAATAAAATAATAAAAACACAATAAACTCAACTAACTTAAAATTTTCTGAAAAACTATTTGCTTTTTTCTCTTCTCTCCACGCAATAAATTCGTCGTATGAAGATATGTAGCGACTTCTTGACTTTTCCGGTAAAATGTCCTCCGAAGCATTTTGTGCAACAAACAACTAAACTCGCAAAGAAAATTTCTGAAAAATAGCGCCAACCGTAGAATATAAGCAGTTTTTTTTCTTCACCCATTCTGGTGATTTAAAAAAAAAATAAAAAAAAAAATTTGGTCATAGACTAAATAATATTCTGGTACGCAAAGGGAACTATGCCCATACAGCCAAGTCTTCAGTAGAATATTTTTTTATTGATATGAAATGAAAATGAAATTTAATGAGATGAAATGAAACCTAACCAAACTCATTCAATCAAATCTGATATTGAAATAAATTAGTAGCTTCTTTTTAGAAATATACGTATTTGCATGAATCATAAAAACTTCTATGAATATTTTTAGTAACGACTTTATGGTTGGTTTTTCTTTTTAATAGACATTATTTTGACAGTTGGGAAAGATAACGCACGAGTTCGGGAAAGTTAAAAAAAAGCACGAGTATGTAATAGCCCACATCCCGAACGCTATACGTCCCTGCAATACGCCACTTTTTGAGCAACTGTATTAAAAAATAAGGTATCATGATTCATGACCAATAAGAACGACCCATCAATGAAAAATGTTACAAATACGTGATTATTTTTCTTTTGCATGAGCTTTAGTTGCTTGCGCTATGTAAACGGTAAGATTTACTCAAAAATCATGTATCATGGAATTGTCCTTGTTTAAAGTTTCTTAAAGAAAGTCTGAGACACCACATCACACATATCTATCATCACATATATATATCATAGGTACTCATTATAACGGGATTAATGAAAAAAAAAGATTCCGACGAATTGAGAACCTCCTCCTTTTTTTGAAGTCGGTAAAAAAACCAAAATTCACGCTGGCAACAGCTATTAGATAATACAGATCTACCTGATGATCTTAGTATAGTCAGAAATATTTACTTAAAATTTACATCTTGGAACGTGCACTTTATGTAGATATATATCTATACATCAATAATTTATGAGACCTTGCGTTGCTCTAATAAAAGCCTAAGTTATGAATTCCGATGAGGAGCCAAATTATTTAAATGACAGTCATTAGTTATCGATGAATGCCGTTTTTTTCTTCCTGATCAATCCATCTATCCATTATTTAACATAGCATTACCATATTCTGGATATTTTAAGCATGATATAAATACCTACTTTAGATAACTTTATATATGCATAATCAATAATCATCCTTATAATTTGTGTTAGTGTATAACTACTGTAAAATTTTCCTCGTAGCTAGTAGGTATAATTATAATAATAATAGCTTTATTTCATTCCTTATACAATACTTATATTATTACAAATATTTATTTATTAAACTATAAACTACTGTCTACTATACATGCCATATTTTTTGCCTTTTCTTTTTAAAACAGGTTGTTCTTAATTTATAGCTGTTATAGTAGGTTAGCAAATTCCATTAAACTATGTTAGTTTTGTTAGTAGATTAATTTTGGTTATTGTAAGGACCGACTATAGCGGTAAAAGCCTCCTCCATTAGCAACCAGTCCCTTCTGTGTTTAGCTACCCGTGACCAGGTTTTGCCCAATGCCCGCAACTTTGACAATGTTGTCATCCCATCATCAAGTACGGAGCTACTAAATGATAAACTAAGTGACTATATAACTTAACTATATAACTTACTACCTACTAAGTGACCTGTTCCGGAGGCATTTGTTAAAATTCGAAAACCACGGGGACGAAGGCAAAACTAAGTATAACTTAAGTAGGTATAGTGAGTTCAATTCACGAAGACACGCCCTACCGCTCCCAAACACTTTGTGAATTGAATGAAATACTTATAAGCGATTGTGTAAGAGTGGGGCGCTTTTTCATGAACTAAATGCAGTAAAGGTACCTACTTCTTACGGCAAACTACAAAAACGCCGCTATTCTAGTTAACATGAATCATGATGTCAACAGCTTGTTTGCATTTTAGATCGATCTGTAACAGACATAAAACCCAATCAGTACAATAAATCTCGTGTTCATTCATCGAATATTAAGTTGTATAACTGCGTAATAGTGACAGGATCGGACTATTTTAAGATTTAATTACTTATTTTATTACTGAGGTCTGGATCAATTGCTGAATCAATTATATTGCTAGAGCTTTTAAAGTTCAGCTTATACATTAGGATCTAGGTACTTAGGTAGTCGTTAATAAATATCAGCCAGACTTCAAACTTCCATCAATGTAGGTATAGTTTATTGAGGATTATTTTATATTGAACAGGCCTTCCCAAGCAAGCGCCATCACAACCCTACTTTTCAGCCACTTCTCCTGTTCCTGTAACCACTCCTTTTTCCAACCTTATTACCTATTAGTATTATTTTTAAGTTTATGATAGCGTTCTACCTATTCTGAAACTTCCACTAGCCTAGGATCCCGCTATACAACGACCTTCACCGAGCTGCTTATTGGATGAAAACTATTTTATATCCAATTAAATATGTCAATAAATATATCGCAAGTGGGTTGCCTAAAAAATTTCAGTCCAGGGTATGATTAATTAAGAATTAAAAAAAAAACTATTGTAACATGGACTCCTATTTGTTACAGTTTAGTTGACATCGTAGTTCAAATTAGATTGGATGTTATAAATAGTGCTTTTTGCCAGAAATACTTTCCTGGCTGAGGAAAGTATTTCTGTTCTATATTTTTTGGCAAAAGAAAGTTAACGGATAATAAAATCGTAGGTTTTATGCACAATTATGCACAATTGCAATTTGCGACCTGAATCACTCATCCAATCTAATTTGAACTAAGATGTCAACGGAACTCCTAACAAATAGGAGTTCATGTTACAATGGATTTTTTTTAAATTCTTAATTAATCATATCCTGGACTGAAATTTTTTAGGCAACCCACTTGCGATATATTTATTGACATATTTAATTGGATATAAAATAGTTTTCATCCAATAAGCAGCTCGGTGAAGGTCGTTGTATAGTGGGATCCTAGACCACACGGTTACTATGGATTTTCCAGGAATTTCTACAACGGTGCAGTTTCGAGTTTCGAAAGAGAGTGTACCTATAACAATGCAGGAGACAATAATTAAGTACGCATGTATCGAGTACCTAAGTATAAGTATATGTATAATTATACCAAATGGGATAGGATGTTCTAACTATTAACACAGGTGCCCTCTAAAGAATAGAAATGTATTGCATCGATGGGTAAGTACTTACATAATTATTATAAATACCGATGGATATACTTACATAACGAAAAATAAAAAAAATCAATGAAAGAGGTAGGTATTATAGTTACCTACACGTAAGTAGATCAAAATTATAGCTATCGCTCTTTTTTTTCAATCAATGTTGCTAGGTGCAGTTACCTAACTATCACTATCACACTCCCACGTTTAAAATAACAATTCATTATCAGAACGGTATCACGGACGCTCTATAACGGTAATTTCCGCACATCTTCGTTTCAGTGATTATATAGCTACTTGCCTACCTATGTGTGCTACCAAGTATACAGTGTTATTATGTGGTAAAATTAATAATCAATTTCCTTTGCACCTGCATGAGATTAATGATTTTAGTGAGGACGTAGCAACGTTAGGTATACGATCCGGTATAACTAGACTTCTTTATCCTGATTCCTGGTGAAAACCTTCTTACTTAAAGTGGTACTAATATTTTTCATACATCAGCGATCATGTCCATCAAAGTACCTAGCAAAATAACACTTAAATTTAAAAAGTCTTCGTAAATTGAATTGCACATTACAGCAATTTTTCCTTTCTGTGAACAAAAGTTTGATGGAGCAACGTGTTTCAGCGAGTTTTAACAAACCTATTGTTATCTGGGGACACGGTAGTGTCTCCGCCAAGAAAAGCTAAGCGAAGCGTAAGGGTCACATGAACATGAAATAAAAATTAAATTTATTCACTGTTTAGTCCTTTGTGCGAAACAGTCAAGATATGTATTTAGACTAAAGTGTAGAGTTTATGAAGTTGCGGCTTATAGAGCTAGGGTGTGTAAAGTTAGAAGTCTAGCTCTACATGAGATCTGATAAGTTTTTGACAGTGTGAGCCATATGCTGTCTTCTTGCCAACATTTTACATGAAGGTGTTTTTGTGGGAATAAAAATTCCGTGAGGACAATACGAATTAATTATTATTGTACAAATAGAAATAGCTGCTGCTGGTATAAGTGTCAAATAAGCGCAGTGCTATAGCGATTAGCGGATAAAGATAAATATCTAGAAGAAGGTGCATCGACGTACTGGCGCAATAACTTGCGATCATAAACTGTTGCATGACTTAAAAAACAATCAAAGGCAATTACTAGTCATCAATCGCGGCTGTAGAAATGCGTTATCCTGCGTTAGTCATCATTCCATCCTGCAATCACAGCGACTTTGTCACCAGCTATGGTCCTGCATTGAAACAAATGAACCGTCGTAAACCAGGCTGTTATGTTGGCTCGTTAAATCCGCTATAAATTGCTTTACTTGCGATTCTAGTGGTGGGAACGGATGTAAATGATTATTAGAATAAGTAAAGCTGATCGAAGCAACCAATGCTGTCGCTCATTTCAGCCTCCAGCTAAACTTTTTTTGCAATTTAATAGCTTGAGTATTTATGGTCTTAGTGGAAAAAGACACTTACAGCCGTTTTCACTAAACCTAGGAAACGCCTAAATCGAATGCTTAGCCGATAAGTGACAGTTTTCACCTACAACAACTGTCACCTTAGGGCCAAGCATTCGATTTAGGCGTTTCCTAGGTTTAGTGAAAACGGCTGTTAATCTTTCTTATTACATGCATAAGACCTCAAATATCACTACTTAGTACTCGTACATAGGAAAAAAATATTCCGGGACTTCCAGCAGAAATCCAACAAGGTCTTCAATCAATACAAGAAACAACATAATATCTAATCTCGAGCTGTATTGTAAGTGATCAAGTCCAGACAGAAAGATTGTTTTATAAATATTTGAACCATACATGTACGTCTTTATGAGGGTTATTAAAACATAAATCTTGTTGCAGTTGTATGTTCAGCACAGTCTATAAGAATAGATATTCACCTATAGCAGTTATAGCATTAACTTGAAAGTCAATAATGACTATCGTAAATGCAACTAAAAATATGTCACAACGTGCAATTAAATACCTATGGTAGATAAGTACCTATAAAAATATATTATTACTCTAAAATTACGAACTTTTTGCACGCTATTACTCTAAAATTACGAATTTAGCAGATTCGTAATTTTAGAGTAATAGCGTGCAAAAAGTTTAAAAATATTGCATAGAATATGCAATAAGAAAAATCCTAATCATACCTACCTATCTATAGATAGTATAGTACGTACCTAGGTATAATTTTCTCAAAACGAAACCTTACAATGCGAGTATCATAATATCGTAACCGCTTCCTCGTTTCACGCCCTTGAAACACGTCCAAAGTTTGTGTAAAAAAGTCTTTACTGCGTATTAAATTACGAAAGCCAAATAACTGCACACCTCCAACTGATTTAACGTTTAGACGTTCCGTGTGAACGGAAACTTGCATCAACATTAATTACGTAGTGTGCTGACTGCTCGTCGACGTGTGGTGGTCCAAAAACTGGCGCTTATTAGGAAGCCAAAGCACCAAAACCAATACCATAAATTTCAAGCCTAAAGGTACACTATGCCGGATGCCCATAGGAAATAATTCAGATAAGTACCTATATGTTTCTAAGGTTCTATTAAGTATTAAATATATAATATCTTATGCCAGGTAAAATACCTAACTAAGTATACGCATTTTGTACCATGAACCTACTTACTTATTAGATGAATCATGAAATGTTTACTTTTTCACTCATATTATGAAAAGTATCTTCTTATTCTTTCTAATATATAAAATCCTCGTGCCAATTTTTGTTACCAAACTCCTCCAAAAAGGCTGAACCAATTGTTATGAAATTTTCTGCGTATGCTGTTATTAGTAAAATAAAGTTTGCCGGGTCTGCTAGTTGTATTATAACATTTTTGTGATTTACTGTATAAATGAAAATTTTCTTTTATTTGGGTACTATAGTCAATACTTATTTAACGAGCATAACCGTAGGCGTACCACGTGATACGTCAGATCAGTCGTATAATACAAGTGTTAGCAATTTTAATTATTAGCCTTCGTATTTTGACGTCACATCCTGTTGGGCAGACCAGTGGCGCCGCAATTCAACGTAATATCGTGTCGTGTCGGCATGAGTCGGCTATCGCCTCGGTGAGGTTCGGCTGTCGTGTCTATGCGAGGCGACAAGTATATTAAGACAGGGTTTTAGGAAGTCCAGCCTCTTTTGGAATACAACCTTCGGACAGTGAATACGTAAGTGAATAATCAGTGCAGTGTTAAATGTAAGCGTCATCACGAGTATTAGTGTTATATTGAATACAGTAGTGGAATATTTATCAGTTTAAATTACCAAATCTGTGTTCTAAAATACCGCTGAGCCTTTAGTTCAGAAGTGGGATGCCGGGAAGGCAGCCCTTTTACCATCCTGGTTAAAGACTACGCCCAAAAATCAACACACGATGGAGACAAATGTTATTAATTACTGCACCTCTATAAGATTAAAATGGATGCTGTTTAATTAATTTGATTATCTTGACTAGCAAATATTTCTAAGTAATTTTGATTATTAATATTATGGATTCAAATATAGTTCATCATTCATGATGATGTTGTTGATTGATGTTAAGATACATCTTTATAATATTAAGTTGGTAAAATAATTTTATTATTGGTGTAAAGTTGAGAGTAATGGGAAAATAATATTATTTTTCAAATGTCGAATGTTCAGTTGCAATGTGCTGTTGGTTAAAAGTTGATTATTCTTTGATGTATTGTTTGAGTGCAATGTGAACAAATAAATGAGATTGATTCGGTGCAAGGTAATTAATATAAATCTTTAAACCATTATACTGTAGTGAACATGGAGGGGTCACTCAGCTTACTGGTGTGAACATGAAGGGGTCACCCAGCAGTCAGCTTACTGTAGTGAACGTGGAGGGGTCACTCAGCTTACTGGTGTGAACATGAAGGGGTCACCCAGCAGTCAGCTTACTGTAGTGAACATGGAGGGGTCACTCAGCTTACTGGTGTGAACATGAAGGGGTCACCCAGCAGTCAGCTTACTGTAGTGAACATGAAGGGGTCACTCAGCTTACTGGTGTGAACATGAAGGGGTCACCCAGCTTACTGGAGTGAACATGAAGGGGTCACCCAGCTTACTGTAGTGAACATGGAGGGTTACTCAGCTTACTGTAGTGAACATGAAGGGGTCACTCAGCTTACTGTAGTGAAACATGAAGGGGTCACTCAGCTTACTGGAGTGAACATGCAGGGGTCACTCGGCTTAATTTAACTGTGAGTATGTAGGATCACCGTTCAAGTTACAAGGATTAATTATTTGTATGTAGATACGTAAACTGTTTCTGAAGACTGTTAAGTTAGACTCTTTGAAGTTGTAAGGATGCTGGTTTGCTTCACGGGACGTGAACTCGGTCAGGAAAGGCCGACTGTTAGCAATTTTAATTATTAGCCTTCGTATTTTGACGTCACATCCTGTTGGGCAGACCAGTGGCGCCGCAATTCAACGTAATATCGTGTCGTGTCGGCATGAGTCGGCTATCGCCTCGGTGAGGTTCGGCTGTCGTGTCTATGCGAGGCGACAAGTATATTAAGACAGGGTTTTAGGAAGTCCAGCCTCTTTTGGAATACAACCTTCGGACAGTGAATACGTAAGTGAATAATCAGTGCAGTGTTAAATGTAAGCGTCATCACGAGTATTAGTGTTATATTGAATACAGTAGTGGAATATTTATCAGTTTAAATTACCAAATCTGTGTTCTAAAATACCGCTGAGCCTTTACAAGTTAACTCCGTAACAAAAACCCGGATGAAAAAAGCCTTAATTGGATCCCATACTCACGCCACGCGTTCAAATTGATGTTAAGTTGACGTATCAGTACCGTTTATGACTGTATTGAGGCTTCCTTACACTTGGCTTTTTCATTAGGCGCTCCAAAAGCAACATTTAAAAGCACAACTCAAAATAAGTCTTATTATATCAGCCTTGAGAGTCTTCTGCTCAGAGGCTGTTAATCAAGTCCTCGCAGCTTCTTTATAGAGCGATAAGTGACACCTGTCTACTTTTCCCACAAGCAGTAACGGATGCTGCATATTAAGTATTTTTGATAGTTGCGCATGCCGCTTGCCCTCTGGTTTCGTCTGCGAACCTTCGATACTTTTAAGGCGGCAGGTACCAATCTATAATATATTTTATCTTTCTCTAATATATAAAATTCTCTTTTTAATACAGTTGCTCAAAAAGTGGCGTATTGCAGGGACGTATAGCGTTCGGGATGTGGGCTATTACACACTCGTGCTTTTTTTTTACCTTTCCCGAACTCGTGCGTTATCTTTCCCAACTGTCAAAATAATGTCTATTAAAAAGAAAAACCAACCATGAAGTTTTTACTAAAAAAATTCATAGATGTTTTTATGATTCATGCAAATACGTATATTTCTAAAAAGAAGCTACTAATTTGTTTCAATATCAGATTTGATTGAATGAGTTTGGTTAGGTTTCATTTCATCTCATTAAATTTCATTTTCATTTCATATCAATAAAAAAAATTCTACTGAAGACTTGGCTGTATGGGCATAGTTCCCTTTGCGTACCAGAATATTATTTAGTCTATGGCCAATTTTTTTTTTATTTTTTTTTTAAATCATGGGTGAAAAAAAAAACTGCTTATATTGGTTGTTGGTTGGCGTCATTTTTCAGAAATTTTCTTTGCGAGTTTAGTTGTTTGTTGCACAAAATGCTTCGGAGAACATTTTACCGGAAAAGTCAAAAAGTCGCTACATATCTTCATACGACGAATTTATTGCGTGGAGAGAAGAGAAAAAAGCAAATAGTTTTTCAGAAAATGTTAAGTTAGTTGAGTTTATTGTGTTTTTATTATTTTATTAAATTGCTTCATTTTTTCGCAACTGTATTAAAAATAATCGTTCAGTACACGTGCGGAACCGTCATTGCAACTTGTTTCGACTGTCAACCCTCGCTTTCGGCTGCGCCTCGGCTCGGGTAGACATTTGTCGGAACTCTTTGCAATAACAGCCTTTCCGCACTTGTAATGAAACATACTATTTCACAGTGTCCTACTGTTTGGGAGTAGTTTTGTTTGTAACAAAAATCCGTACCTGCCGTATTTCCTCCGTGAAAATCCGTAAAGTAATTTTTTTAGGGCTTAGATATCAGTCTATGTTCTATTATCGTTACCGAATTAAGTAAATAGTGATAGACCATTGGTTAAGACCATTGTTTTCGTCGGGGAATCGAGGGTTCGAAAAATGCTTAGCGGTGAAAGAAAACATCGTAAAGAAAACCTGCTTGCCTAGGGGTTCACCAGAATGTTGTCAAAAGTAAGTACCTATGTGTAACCGTCCAAACATGGGATGGGATGGTGGGCTGTGGCCAAACCCCTTAGGAGACCTGTGCAAAGCAGTGGGACATAAAAGAGGTTAATAATGAGGTTACTGCTAAAAGTTATTTCATGCCATTAACTCTTGTTACACTAGTACTTAGTGTAGCGTCACGGGTCAGTAATTACTTAATGCAGTTTTGCTGTCTGGCGCACAAGTAAGTACTTAGTAGTTATCTACCTAGTACCTATACTAAGTTCACACGTCTGAGGCGTTAGTACAAGTTTTTGTACGAATTTTGAATCCACTCGCATCGCACAAACGAATCGAATGCCTCTACAGATTTACAGCCAGCGCCATCTATGAAAAGCCGTATGTCAGTGACTGTCCATAGATGGCGTTGGCTGTAAATATATAGAGGAGTTCGATTCGTTTGTGCGATGCGAGCCCACTCGAAATTCGTACAAAACCTGTACTGAAGCGGCGTAAGAGAAAAGGGTCAATCATACGCTTATAAATCTATGGATGACGGGTGTAATACAAAATTCACAAAAAAGTGTCCCGAGAAAACCTTTATAAACATGAGTATATTTATAAAAAAAACTAAAACATTGTAATTTATGTCTTAAACCAAGTACAGCCTATATAAGTATAGTTATTGTCTATATAAGTACAGCCTAATTTTCAAACACGAGACTGAAGTGTGATTATTGGTCTTTTCGCGTTTTGTATGTCATTCGGTTCGGAAACTTTTTTGCGCTGACCCCAAATCCTTAGTTTATAAATCAATGGAGTCGTTATATAAATTGGATAAATGTTGACAGACTGGCGCGGGCGGCAGGAAAAAGACCATAATCAATCAATCATTCATTACTTCGAGACAGCTTTACCACGACAGTTCGCTAAGTACGAATTTTTGTACTTATAGTTTTTGAATGAACTTTGATACCTATGAATATGAATAATAATTATAAATTAGGTTATAAATTGTTCCCTCACACACAAAACAAAGATACACTGATACAGAAAAGAGGAATCATTCATCTAAGTAGGTAGGCACCACACAAATTTCTAGTTTTAGGGTTCCATACCAAAATGGTAAAAATGGAACCCTTATAGTGAGACTTTCTCCGTCCGTCCATCCGTCTGTCAAAATTTCAAAATGAGATAACAATATTGAGTGGGGTATCATATGAAAGGGCGTTACTTTTATTATGCCGTTTATGCCTGATAGTGTTCGATTTATTGATCAAACTGTCGAAAAAAATACCATTCCCCCCCTTATCTCCGATCTTACCAATCGAAAAATCTGAAATAATTATGATCAATAGAAGTAAACGTAAATTTTACAGGAAAAATAAAATATACTTTTTTAGATAATAACAATATACTGGCAAAAACAAAGTTATGTTTGCGGTTTGCCAACAAAAGTACCTATATGTAAATTTTCCTCGTAAATTCATGAACCAAAGTGATTCTTTTAATGTTTAACTTCTTTTATGGTATGGAATCCTCGGTGCGCGAGTCCGACTCGCACTTGGCCGGTTTTTTTTTAATCTGTAGGTCACTAAAAACCGCTTAAAACCCAGAGCTGAAGCAGAAACACGGTTCAATTTTTTTCAATAGAAATTTCTTTTAAAAGTTGCTCTAAAAATTCTAAATAGTGGATGAATAGAAAGTTTCTGATTAACTAAATTAGTGGTAACTAGTAAGTTCCAATGTATATACCACCGTAATCTATATATATAAAAGAAGAAACTGACTGACTGACTGACTGACTGACTGACTCACTGACATATCAACGCACAGCCCAAACCGCTGGTTCTAGAGACTCCAAATTTGGCACACATATTCCTTGTGAGGTCTAGGGGTGCACTAAGAAAGGATTTTTCAAAATTCACCCTCTAAGGGGGTGAAACGGGGGTCCGAAGTTTGGATTTTATCAAGTTAAAATACGGCTTCACGCCGCAACTACTGTACCGATTTGGCTAAAATTTGGAATGGAGGTATATTATATCTTGCATTACCATATAGGCTATTTTTCATCCCGAAAAAATTCATGGTTCCCGTGGGATAAGTTAAAAACCGAAATTCACGCGGAAAAAAAATCTCACGCCGCAAGTACACAACCGATTTGGATGAAATTTATAATAGAGATAGATTATATCCTGGGTTAATAAATAGTGTACTTTTCATCCCGGAAAAATCCATGGGTTTTGCAGGAGAAGGGAAAAACCGATATTCACGCGGGAAAAATACTACTTCCCGCCGTAATTACTGAACTGATATGGCTGAAATTTGAAAAAGAGATAGACTATATCCTGGATTAATACGAAGGCTACTTTTCGTCCCGAAAAAAATCATGGTTCCCGTGGGATTAGTAAAAAACCGAAATTCACGCGGAAAAAAAATCTTCATGCCGCAAGTGCACAACCGATTTGGCTGGAATTTGGAATGGAGATAGATTATATGCTGGGTTAATAAATAGGGTACTTTTTATCCCAGAAGAATCCATGGTTTTTGCAGGAAAAGTGAAAAACCGATATTCTCGCGAGAAAAATACTTCTTCACGCCGTAATTACTAAACTGATATGGCTGAAATTTGGAACAAACTTAGACTATATCCTGAATTAATACGGAGGCTACTTTTCGTCCCGAAAAAATTCATAGTTCCCGTGGGATTAGTAAAAAAACCGAAATTCAGGCGGAAAAAATCTTCATGCCGCAAGTGCACAACCGATTTGGCTGTCATTTGGAATGATGATAGATTATATCCTGGGTTAATAAATAGGCTTCTTTTTATCCCGGAAAAATCCATGGTTTTTGCAGGAAAAAAGAAAAACAGATATTCATACGCGAAAAATACTACTTCACGCCGTATTTACTGAACTGATATGGCTGAAATTCACAATAAAGGTAGATTATATCCTGGATTAATACGAAGGCTACTTTTCATCCCAGAAAAATCCATGGTTTCCGCGGGAAAACTGAAAAATTGATGTTCACGCGCAAAAAGTATTACTTTACGCTGTAATTACTGAACTGAAATGACTAAAATTCGGTAAGGAGATTCGGATTATTACATAGGCTACCATTCATCCCGGAAAATTCCATGGTTGATATAATACGAGTGAAAAGCTGATATTCACGAGGCAAAAATATTCCTTCACGCCGTAATTACTGAACAGATTTGCCTGAAATTTGAAACGAAGATAGATTATATCCTAGATTAATAGATATTGTACTGGGAATCCACAATTACTGCGGAAATAGTGAAAACAAATATTTATGCGGGAGATATACCTACTCCTTTACGGCGCAACTGCTGAATTTTTTTGGCTGAAAATTGGAATGAAGACAGATTTCGTCCCAAATTAGCACAAAGGCTACTTTTTATTCCGGAAAATAGATGGTTCCCGTGTGTAGGGAAAACTAAAATTTGCGCGGGCGAAGCTGCGGGTTTCTGCTAGTTTCCGATAAAAATAGAAAAATGGGAATTTGGTTTTAATGTGTCGGGTCGGTTAAATACTTACCAAATAATATTCAAAAATACTCAGAAACGGATTTTTGACGACTGGCTTAGTTTTTCAGTATTTAGATAAAACTTCGTTTCTTTCTGATATATTCTTCCGCAACGCTGCATGGGTGCACCGTATGTTCGTAAGAGTGTGAAGGACAAAAATAAAATCAGTATATTCTCTTAATTAGAAATCACGCTAAAGAAGGTAGGTACTTATGGCTATGTATTTTAGTCATCCATTGTCCACAGATTGTTTTCGTCGAGGTCTATTTAGTTTAACCCAGTTAGTGTCAATAGACGTCTCCACTCTCAGTCTCAACCCAAATCGCAGCGTGCTCAACGAGGGCAGATGGCGAATCTACATGCGGGCCGGTATTCAATCAAACGGGGCTCGGGAACGATAGCAGAAACGTATGGATAAGAACCTCCGAATTTTAATTCAATGCAGTACCTAAAACGTTTTTAACTGTCATTCGGTATACTAAACTACCAAAATAAAATATCTAAACCAAAGTATTTCACATGAATATATCATTTTGCTTTTAAAGTCACTTCGTTTTTGTCGTTCGAAATCTAGTACGAAACAATATTTCACTGCATCGAAATAAATCGGAGTAGGTACTTATACTTAGTCGTATTTTAAGGATTCAAGTAAAGGTCTGTTCCTATGTTTAGGCGATTTTACCTACCTATTTTATATTTAATTGACAATCATGAATCATCAGAATGCATTGTTATTCGAATATATGTAGGTACTTAACTTCCTACTTACCTAAAATATATGTATAGGTACTATCGTGGTTAAAAAATAGTAAACATTTTGTCGGTCATACAAAAAACTTTAAGCTAATCTGCAGGATAAGTCGCCTAACGTAACGTACGTAACGTACCTAGTACCTACTCCTAATAGGTACCTTAACCTAAATAGGCTTGCGCTTGGCGACAATCGTGCCTGATGGAAAGCAATGATGAGCTCTGGGTTAGAACGCGCTTGCCTGGAAAATGCCTACTTAAGTATTCATTCTTCTCTTAAAGGCAACCAAAATTATTGTTGGGAACTCAGAAGCTGGAAAGGCGTTCCACACCTTAATACTCTTTGCCTTAGCGGTTCGTACCTATGACGTATCCACACTAGACTAGCGCTGTACTGGCATGTGCTCAAGAAACAATATCCCTCAGGGAAGACGTCCCTAGGGAGCGCGGTTCCCACGGCCTTCGCACACGTGGCGGGCTGAAATTCGCTTTTTAGTTTTTATCAACGCTTCTCTTAGACGAGCTTTTTCCTTTAGCTTCGCAGGAAATTCCTTTAGGTACATAAATTTTCTGAATGTTTTATATTTTTTTGCTAACAAGTATAAAGTTAAGCAATTTTTTTCAGAGTAGATTGGTCGTGGATATTAAAGCAACTCATAGGCAATGATGTAATAAGTAATTAGTATCAACTTACATACGTCCACATAGGTAAGTACTAAGTATGATTATGCTATACATATAGTTAATACAGTATGACTGGGAAAATAAACCTAATCATGCTTGCATAAATAAGAATAATGAACTTCTTAATTTTAGGTGGTTATTTTCCAAGTTTAGTCCACTTCACTAAGATTGACTGGTTAAATTGTCATCTTAATCGTAAAGTAAATGAGTTACCAACTTGAATCTCTATACTTTTTATCTACAATATTAGGTATAATTGCAATTTGCTACCCATTCAGTTGTATCAAATTAAAATCTACCCAAAGAGATAACTTTTGAAACCGTCCTATCTATGAATGCCACTCTATACCTATCTGTCTACACACCAGTAATAGTATGTAGTACGTACCTACTACGTACCATAGTAGATAGGCAAATTTAATCTAAAACTACTTTTTCGGAAACAAAACATAAATTTCGGGCTCCTCAATACCACCGCTTATTATAATGCGTATCAAAGCCTTAGTTAGACCTTCGAATAACTGACATTGACCAACCACGTGTCCTTTATAAAGAACTATTATTAACGTCAAGACGAGATGGTAGCTGGCGTGCGCGTTCATAATTGTATTAATCATTCAACGCGACCGGCAGACGTCGATTTTCTTCAACAGAGTGCTCTTGTTTGTTTTTTTCGTAAGGAAGTCAGAACTCAGAAGGTGAACCGTGGGAACGGCGGGCGGGTGCACTTCCCAAAACATCGACGCACGGCAGCGAGTCCGACGTGCGCCGGCCAGAGCGAGATGCGACATGCGAAACAACACGCGTCGGAGCGGGACGGGCGACATGACGTGTGCGCGCCGAGCGACAGCTTACAATCGCGTGATCATCTACAAGAAATAATAAAACGGCAATAAAAGAAACACGAGAGAGCGTTACCGTAGCGTGCGCGAGCGGGACGGCGTCAGCGGCCGCCGACTGCGCGCGCGCCGCTCCACTCGCCGACGAATTTCAAAGATCAATGATCCGATCGATAAGAGCGAGACACACGACAAAACAGTGAAAGAGATGCACATACAATTTACCATTGGAGAGAATGAGTTGGAGAGTAATATTTGGCTCGTGGCGGTTTCGTACGCCGCCGCAACAAAAGAGGGCGCTGTATACGTTTCAGCGGTTATTTGAAAAGCTTCAGTCCATTGTATGGATAGAAGTTTCATAACAATGCACATTGAATATTATGTAGCGCTAATGTGAATTTTGCAAACATTTTAGAGTTTACTAAATATTATGTGAGCATGAGATTGTTGATATTAGTCGTGTTCCCTGATTGTGCGCTAGTAAAATGTTATCATATCAATTCTTCTAATAATATTCCAATTTAATATTTTAAGAATACAAGGATATATTATTGTGCCAAATTAAAGAGTGAAACGTTATGAGGCGTTAATAAAACTTGTAAATATTATTTCATCGTTATTTCCATGAAACTGCATCACTAGCTCCGACGGACAAAGCCAAAAACTTTTGCAGTGCTTTACTTATAAACTAGATGGCGTTAGTAGGATATTTAAGAATTAATATTTTTAGTTGTTCATATTCATAGTTCGACAGTGAACGGTTAAAACAACAATGAGGTTTAATTAACCGATTTCAAAAATAAAGAGGAGGTTCTCAATTCTTCAAACTTTTTTATATGAGTTTCATCGATTACTCGAAGACGCCTGGAGCGATTTAGATTTTTTTAAAGGTGGTGTAGCTATTATATCTACCTACTGAGGTACATCCTAGATAGTTATATGGTTATGCGTCATGAGGTCAGGATCTTATGATAGGATTCTGGAGAAATCGAGAGGAACTCTTTAAATTTTCAAAGCATATTTGAAGCGATTTGAGTATTTTTAAAGAGGTAGGTACTTTCCAGGTTTTTATGGCCATCAGGTCAGGATTTGATCATGGAATCTTGGAGAAATCGGGGGATCTCTTTTTTACAGTGACTTGTGCATTTGTTTTTAGGAATAGCATTTGCATACCAAAATGATCAGGGGCCTTATTCTGTATCGTTCACTTAGTTAGTTAGTAACCCTAACTGGGTTATTAACTAAGAAAACGAAGGCAAAAATCCTATTTTTGCACAAATTACCAACCTAGGTCGGTATGGTATCATATCAGTATACCATGCTAGTTGCTATCTTGTACAAAAAGAATACAAAAATAGGATTTTCGCCTCCGTTTTCTTAGTTAATAACCCAGTTTGGGTTACTAACTAACTAAGTGAACGATACAGAATCAGCACACAGAACCAACATTCGACACTGATGACTGATATTCACCACTCGTTTCAGCCGACGGACTGACCAAAGCTGCTGCTCCACTGCTGGGCAAAGGCCTCCTGCAATGATTTCCAGCCCACACGGCCCTGCACGTCCTGTTTCCAGCGCCTTCCCACGACTCTCCACTGTAAGATGCTATCCTTAGGTGATCTCTACATATTATACCTATTGGTCTAGGATCCCGCTATACAACGACCTTCACCGAGCTGCTTATTGGATGAAAACTATTTTATATCCAATTAAATATGTCAATAAATATATCGCAAGTGGGTTGCCTAAAAAATTTCAGTCCAGGATATGATTAATTAAGAATTTAAAAAAAATCCATTGTAACATGAACTCCTATTTGCTAGAGTTCCGTTGACATCTTAGTTCAAATTACATTGGATGAGCGATTCAGGTCGCAAATTGCAATTGTGCATAATTGTGCATAAAACCTACGATTTTATTATCCGTTAAATTTTTTGCCAAAAAATATAGAACAGAAATACTTTCCTCAGCCAGGAAAGTATTTCTGGCAAAAAGCACTATTTATAACATCCAATCTAATTTGAACTACGATGTCAACTAAACTGTAACAAATAGGAGTCCATGTTACAATGGATTTTTTTAATTCATAATTAATCATATCCTGGACTGAAATTTTTTAGGCAACCCACTTGCGATATATTTATTGACATATTTAATTGGATATAAATTAGTTTTCATCCAAAAAGCAGCTCGGTGAAGGTCGTTGTATAGCGGGATCCTAGGCTATATTATAGGTATTGGTTTCTAAGTCCCTACGAGGTACTTTTATGTATTCCGTGACTACGTATTACATTCGTTTTACAATAATTATTATTGGAAACTATGTTATTACCTAAGTTTATATAGGTAAGTACCTTCCTAAGATTTAAATATCAATTTACAGTGAGTATTCATTTAAAACTTTAATTGAATAAAAAAACTTAAAATGAATTAAAACGTTTTGAATTTGGAACGTGTTCGAATCTATTCAAATCGGAAAATAGTCGGGTAGGCGTGCGCATCGATGCGCTGCTATTGGTCATTCGAGCGCCAATCACGGCAAGAGGCCGAGCTAGGCGTGATGGATTTTCGCGGCACGCACTTAGGAAAAGCGTTTTGATTACACAGATTATTACAATACCAAGTATGATTTTAGATAGCAGTTGTTTGTATCATAATATAGGTAAGTATCTTTTAGATACAGGCGCAACAATATTGTTACAGATAGACCTAACACGCCCTAACTATCTACTTAGGTACTTACCTACCTATACAAGTTCTTTACAGGTTTCTGTAGTTTCTTAAGTAAAAACATTTTAGAAATGAAGAATAACAACATTGTTGTTATTCTTAATAGCTCTCATAGATATAGTAGAATAAAATATGTTAAACTGAAATATTTAAAATAACGGTTCGAGGATACCTACAGATATTATAAATAGGTACCATCTAACAGAGAGTGCAATTGTCTTCTGAATATCTATTATCTACCTAGTTATAAACCGTTCCTAAATAAATAGATATAGTAATTATTCATATAAATATTAATCAAGGATAATATTTTACGGTGATTTCGTAGGTCTACGGTAAATCGTAGATCTTCGTAGGTCCTTGTACCTACTAATTTTCGTAGGCGCGAACCTTACAGAATATCTGTAAACTGTGGTAGGTGTCTTTGAAATCAATAAAAGTTTACGTTGACCACTCAAATACAATTACTTAAGTATACAAAAATTATAATGTTTTAATGTTTTTCTGAAATCACAATAATTAATATGGTAATTCGTCGAATAAGTACCTATAATTTTTTTGCAGCAATCTTCATCCTTTTGGATTTTCAATTTTCATTCTTCTGCATGCTTTTTGATCCATGTTTTTTTACCTTTTGCCGCACTCTATTGTAAATTGTAATTCAAAATAGACAAATACACGTGTAAATCAGGAAAACTGATTTGATGTCTGACCCACATCATATAGATATGCACTCATGCTGAACCCGATCACATATTTTAGATTTTTAGCTACTTTTTCTCATATTATTTTTGATTTCAGGAGTAATTTAAAAAAATGTAAGTACCTAGTATTTATAACTGCCGATAGTAAATGTTGAACCTACTTCTCCTATTCTTTTTAATTTAAATTTTGTATCGATGTTTCGTGTTTTAGGAAGATACCAGTAGGTACTTATTAACTAACCTAACCTACCCAATTTCCTTAGCCTACTTACCACCTATTTTAAAAATTCCTATGTTATTTTACTAAGTACTTATGAATTCTCCTTTGGTAGGTTTTTCAGCTTAACTACAATAACTTATTGCTTTATTAAGTACTTATTTAGGTTTAAGCGTGACTATAGAGGTCACTCTAAAGCGTAATGTGGGTGATACCCTTTATTATAGGTATGCTCTTATTTAGTGGCTGAATTATAAAAAAATCTTAGCGGACTATTTCAGCCCGATCCGTCCATTGATTTGTGCATTAATAGAGCAATCAGTCAGTCAAATTCTCCGTTTTATAAACCTACTAGGTAGAGAATACAGATGTGTGACACTAAAATCGAGTTCATGACATTTCGAAAGATAACAATCGATACATACAACTCGCATAAACAAAACGCATCTGTCAAAAGCGCGCCACGAGTGTAGGTGTAATAAGCAAAATGTTAAAATTGTAAGGAAAGTGGTTACTTAAAATGCAAGCGGTGGAAAAAACGCAAAAAGTCGCAAACGCGATGTGTACCGTGGGAGAGTGGCGCAGGTGCGCGCGCGCAGCGGGAAACACTGCGCCGTGACACGGTATCGTATAGTTTTTGCGGCCCACAGATGTAATTAGACAGGTAGAATCGAAAAGAGGCGCCAATAGTAGTATATTTGTACCTACTTACTATATTTATACGGACGTTGGAGACCCAAAGTACTGGAATGGCGACCCCGCACGGGTAAGCGCAGTGTTGGCAGGCCTCCGACCAGATGGACTGACGACATTAAAAGAGTCGCGGGAAGGCGCTGGATACAGTTAGCGCAGGACCGTGCGGGCTGGAAATCATTGCAGGAGGCCTTTGTCCAGCAGTGGACGTCCGTCGGCTGAAACGAACGAACGAACGAACTATATTTATCTTAAATTGATATTATCCAATAAATAATACACATTTATAAAAACATACATACATCAAATGCGATAAATAAGCAGCGAGATACTTTCCTACACTAATAAGTTAACTAAATTAAGAAATAAGAGCAGTTACGAGTGACTTATTTCTCCCAATAAAATGATTGCAAGGAACTTCACTATAAGTAGTTTTGTTACAATTTTATTTTTTACATCTGATATTGACTTATTTTCCGCTTCATTTCAATAAAACTGTTGAAATGTTGATGAACTCTGAGAAGGTTCGTAGGTAAGAATATGTATCTCGTAACATCTCCCATTAACGTTGCAGAAGTTCTACTGTACAAAATAATATTGTAAATACTTAAATTATACTATCACATTTTCACGTGGACAAAATAGCGCGGGAAAAATGTTCGGTTTCCCGCGCTTTTCTGTCCACTCTACCATTTCATTAACTCTACGTTGCAGCCATATTGATTTTTAATTAACGCTGAACTCGTTTTAATTAAAAAAAGTCTTCGCAATCGTGTAATAAGACTTATTGACCGGAACTGTTTTCAAGTAAGTATAATCTGACATTTGTTTTATTGCTTTTGTTCATGTCAATTATATTTATTGCACGTAAAAATCTTCAATTAAATCGTCACATTTATTTTAAATGGTGATGAATTTCTTCAAAAATCAAGTAGATAAGTATTTACATTGCAAGCCGCTATAGCCTTAAGCTTATGCAACCTCAAACCGTAGGCTTCTGAGTTCTGACTTACCTGCGCTTTTTCGGGAAGTACATATAGTATGAATAATTTTTGTACCCATATAAATGTCAGATATTATTTAATTCCGACTTCTGGACATGTGAATAGGAAAATAAAACGAAAAGCGTTTACACCAATTTATTTAATTGTTAGATAATTTACACTAAGTATACTTACTATACATTTTATAATATTATTATCTTTTGACACACGTTTTACAAATAAAATAGGTACTTACTTAGTATGTTCTACATAGGTACTTCTCTTTATGGAGGGCAAGGGGATACAAAGGTAAGTACCTAAGTATCAAACAATCTACTTCTGTGTACCTATACCTATACTATCAGTCGCTGATAGATATAGAACTTAGAATTAATCATTTTCTGAAACGCTTTTATTTTGTATTTACTTAATGGCCAATACCGATTTTTCTTAAAAATAAGAGTCAAGTTAGGTTATGGTTCGATAATAAGAAGAGATATAACAACGGTATACTTATACATAAAATCCAAACTCATTTTATAGAGCACCTATGTGTTTGAATTTATGTGCTTTTGTTTATTATTCCTTTAGGCCGCAACTACTGAACTGATTTCTATGAAAATATGACATATACCTACACTATATCCTAGGCTAAAACATATGCCATTTTTTATCTGAAAACATTGATGTAAGCCCGAATTTCACGAGTGGAGGGAGCTGTCAGTAAAAGCTAGTACGTTCCTAACGCTAACCATGTTGTGGTCTAATAACAAAGTTCACCTATATTATATCGACTCTAAAAAGTTGTTTTAATAATAACCATCCATAGTCCACCAGCCACCTACATAATTATAGTCTCTGAATAATAAGGATAACATAAAAACGAACGTGAAAAAAAACAAGCCAAGGTTTATTAACAAGTAGTATCATGTTTGTGCGAGACAATATCGCCACCGGTACCTACAACGGTACTCTCTGTAGGCACAATTTATTCCCAGCTTATTTGGCCTACAATATTGTAAACAACCGAGTGCCAACCAGCTCTACCAGTTGTGGCCAATTATGTTTTATTTCTATCAACTCTTTTACTATTTTTGCAAGTGGCCACGCTATGCGTAAATGTGTTTGCTCTTTTTAATATAACGGGGACGCAATGGATCTGACGATAAAGGCGTGCGCGAACTGGGCAGTAACAACCACAATAAAACAATTTTTCAGCAAACTATAGTCTAATAGTTTCTGTAATCATGAGAATTAGTATATTCATGCCATTTGAGGTCAAAATATATTGTTCTCTGACGGCGTGTATTAAATCACTCGCTACGCTCAGGATTTTACTTAAGAATCCGTCGCTGCACTCGGAGCTATAGGTACCTACTATAGAATCCTTTGCTTCGTCCAACTGGCAAATGGCAAGAAGACAAAATATAATAAGCTGCCGTCTTATGAACCAACGATTGCTGCGATTTTCCCTCCATAAGTATTTATTTTTGTTACTGTTGTGAATAAAACGAGCACTTGCTGTGAACTGATTTTATTTGCTTACCAATTTCATAATAATTATTCCAAAGTTTAAATATAATACTAGAGAAAATTCGTGATGTCATTTATGCCTAGGTATTATTATTTGTGCCAATGTGAACTTAACCTAAACTCTAGTGTTTATTCGAACGCAAAACAAGCGAGTTACGGCCCTTTATTACTAACTGTGAAAATTAATTCTTGTTTACTGTTTTTTTATGAACATTAAAAATATCACCGCTAGCTAAGAACAGTGTTTATTGACGCTTGGATTGAAGCAAATTACTTAAATTTGTTTATTTTTATTCCATATTCTAGATGGAATTAAAGGAGGATTAAGGAATTAAAGAGGATTAAGGAGGGTTGGAGGGAATTGGATAAATAAAAATAAAAATATTCCTGAGACTCTTTAACCATCAGCCAAGCGAGAGATTATTATAATAATTATATTATGTTAGTCGACTCTTTCATATTAGCATCATTAAAATTATATTTCTATTAGGCACTATCCCTCTCTCTTCTCCATCTATTTCTATTATAATAAAATCTGCTTACGCTCTAAAGGTGAGTTGTTCTGGGATTGATTTCTTCTGAAAAAGAACTTTAAAAACGTGGCTTATTACTTGATAAAAGTAGCTTCTTGAGATCAAAACGTAACTTCTAATGCCCTTAAGTAGGTAGTAAGTACGTACCTTATCCAAATTGATTATTAATTTTGTCGTGGTTTCAACTATATTTTTGATATCTTTTTAGCCTATTGATGTACTCGACATTCGATAAGTTCAATGCAAAATGTCAAAACCTGTAGGTACTAAGAAAAACTTTTTTACCTAAGTGTGAAATGTAGACTTTGTGCATTTGAAACAAGAAAACCGATTGAAGGATGACCACCAAAAATACTTAAAATTCCATTAAAATGCGAAAATGTAGAACCACTTTTGAAATTGTTAACTGTCTGCAAGTTGCAACTTCTATTAAAAAAATATCTATTTCGGAAATGTTCCGAAGTCAGAACTAGATATTTTGCAGTCGTGGTGTGCTTTGTGACTAATTTAGTCTTGATAAGTGCATTTACTAAGTGGGTGTCGATATACTAACCTACTCTAAATATGAAAGTTAAATTAAAGCACTTGTTTAAATCTAATATAATATAATATAGACTAAGGCACAAGGTATTTGTATTTTGGTAAGCATTTAAGCCAATGATGAGTTTTGGTTTCAAATAATATTGTTTTAATCCTAAAAGATTAAAACTTAATAGATACCTAAGTTTTAATCTTTACTGTACTGTACGAAATAGAAAACGGGTTCGAAAATTATTGCATTTTCCTACAGTGTTGTGCGTTTTACGCTTCAGCAAACTGCCTAAAGAGGCGATGCGATCGAAGACGCGTGCGATTGCCAGCACACAACACTTTATCATAGTGAGTAATTTGTATGCAAGAGACGCGCGAAGCCGAGAGCCCCCGAGCTCAACCGAAGACAAACCGAATGCAGTCGTGGGAAAACGCGGCAGGTGTTACCGATCCGAAGCACTTCTTACTGAGTAAACACTCCGTATACAATATTATAACCGCCTCGAAGCGTCTGTGTAAATGGAAAACATATTTTGTGTGCTTAATGATACTGCTTACTTTTTTGGTACGCCTCGGTTCGGTTATCGGACGACATCGTTTTTTTGCGACGCTTTTGAGAGACTAAATGTGGCGTGGTTTATTTTTGTTCAATTTATTGAGTCACCCTTAATTGGTGTGGTTAAATAAAGTGGCAATCGTAAAGATCGATGTGTAACCTTTTCTTGACTTTTTGAAGACCCCTCGTAGAAGAGGCGTAACGTAATACTGTATAGAGGACGCTTTCCGTAGTTATAAAATCGATCTAGTATTCATGTTTGGCTCCTGAAATTTTCAAAATCAAAAAATACGTCACAATGTACCTACCTACGTGGACAAAGGTGCATACCTAAGTAGCGGTCTACTATTGGGGTCAATTTTTTATTAAATTGGTAGGTACTGTAACTGTACGTACCTAACAGCAAGTGGAGAAACAGTTTTTTTTTGTTATTTATATATTTTTGTGTTTTGTCCATCTCCCGTCTATGTTACTCCCGTAGATTTACTACAAATAGCCATACAACAATTTATGTAGTTAGGTACCGAGATATAACTATTATTAATCAAACAAATTTTAAAGAACTGAAATTTTCTGAAAACTCACCCTCGCTACGGGACAAAATCCCATAATAGTTACCGCTTAATTATGTCGTAGGTACGGGTACCTAATCTTCAAACCATAATAATTAACAAATTCAGCAAAATACACTGGCCTGCAAAAGTAAGTATCACACTTAGTATCAATTTAATTTGAAAAGTGTGATACTTACTTTTGCAGGCCACGCTATTGGTAAGTACTTCTGTAAATTGGAAAAAAAAATTGCTTCTGTCTGTTCATCTTCAATCCGCTATCAGCAATTTGCTTCTGCGTATTAAAATGAAGGCATATAAATCTCGTTTACGCGCATCATCTATCACTTGGCATTAATGCGCAACGCGCGGGCGTTTAGCAGTTTAAAAAATATCGCACTGGATGCAATTACACGCGGTGCGCTTTGTACAAAAGCTTTAACACGATAGTAGATATTTTATTTTCATCTCCATACATTTTTAAACGCCTACTGAGGTACTTAGGCTCGCTTCGCACCAACACAAACCCTTAGGTGACAGTTGTTGTATGTGAAAACTGTCACTAGCGTCTTAGGTGTTTCTTAAAGTGTTGGTGAAAACGGCCATTAACTAGGCATGTAAATTCGCACTTATCGTGAAGCACTAGATGCGGTAGGTAATTCTCTTCTGCTACGAATAATTCTATTTGAACACTAGTGTGAGTGAGCTGTGAGGGGTTAGATGTTTCATCTCATCAAATGGCTTTGGAACTTTGGCGCATCAAGGAACTAGTATACTAGTATACCGTAGGTATAAGTTGGTAATTGGTATACCGTATTGATTTAACTCAGCATTAGATTACTACTTACCGCATAGAACGAGCATTGATGCTATATACTGATAGCTCATTGGTGCAGACCTCTTCCTCTACGCAGAAGGTCGGAGTTTTAATCGCGGGTGTGTACCTCAGACTTTTAAGATTTACATGACTTATACTTGCCAGCGACATCTATAGCCAGTCACTGACATGCGGCTGTCAATAGATGGCGCTGGCTGTAAATGTATGGAGGAATTCGATTCGTTTGTGCGATGCGAGTCGACTCGAAATTTGTACAAAAACCTGTACTAGAACTAGCTCCTAAGATCTGCAACTATTTACAAATGATAAAACCCAGAATTACTTAACTCGTAACGGATATCGGTGTATTTATTTACACCGTTTGCGGCAAAACTGAATCAATTATAATTTTTTTATCTTTTTAATAATTATGAGTTATGACATAATTTAACTTAATGATTATGTTAAAGGTCTACCTACTGAATTACTCGTTTAAATCTTATGCGGGATTATTTATCTGTCAGAGTATCAAGTTACAATAGTAATAACTAATATCTAGTATATCGTAGAGGTTTGCCTGTAAATAAACTGTGATTAGATAATTATCTTTCTATGGACATTCTGAATACGTTAGTGATGTAACTTTAACAAAATTCTGATAATCGTAAACATTTAATTAAGATCGCTGTCAGATGTAGTGACAATAATTTATTCTAATATTTACAACAGTGTAGTACAGCTGAAGGACTCCTACGCACGCCTACGCCGTGTAAAAGATACCTGGGACTAATGAGTGGGTAGTAAATAATACGTTGAAACTAGTCACAGACTCCATTCATGAACTTTTTATCGGTAATCATCGCCAGTCCACGAAAAAGGTATTTTAGTGAAAGAAAGGTTTTTGAAAGGATTTAAATTTGATCGAAAAACTTAAAAAGAGAGTGGAAAATTATGATAATAAAATTGAATCCAAAGATTTTGGGTTGATCCACATTCCACGGCATTAGTAATAAATGACAACATAGAGTGTAATAGGTAAACGCTAAAGTAAACAGAGGTGGCAACTAACGAGCCTATAACACAGGCCTATAAATAATTAATATAAGACTTGGGCCATTTAGTAATTATAAAATCTCAAACTACCGGGAACCAAATTCAAACCTGCTGGTCAAATACACAGCCACAGCTTGCCAATGATAAAAATATCATCGCTGCTTGCCGACTAGGTACTTGTACACTGGTCATATAACTGGTAGGTATACACACAAGTCGCAAATAATGACATATTTAACAACACCAGTGAGTATACAAAAATAGGATAAATTGGCAGGTTGTTCATTCCCGTAGTTAATAGAAAATTAGCTGCTTAACCTGAACTCCTTTGCTATTTAAGCGAGATTGTTTCTTTACACTCGGGTGCATAGTGGGTAATTAGATCGGACATAATATGGCCGTAAGACCATCATTAAACATGCAGAGGTGTTTAAAAAAGTCCAATATTTCTGTTATTTCGCGCTTAATGGTTTCTACTGTAGTACCTACTGGTGTTTGCAAAACTCTATGATTATGCATAGTCTTTTTTAATGATTAGTATAATACCTGCTTGACATGCGACATGATTACTGTGACTTCTTGTTATTTGTACTTTTGAGCTCTTTACTAGTCTCTACTTTCTACCTATATTATTTTTGAATAGTTGATACCTATATACCTACCTATATTTATGTTTAAGAATTCGTTTTTAAGAGATAGTAAATTCTATATTTACGACATGATTACGGTGACTTCTTGTTAAACTTAGGCACTTATCTAAAATGACTAGAGAAACTTTTGAGCTCTTCATATTGTGTTAAGCTCTCTAGTCTCTACCTACATTATTTTTGTGCAGTTATTGGTGTTTAAGGCAATTAAGGATATATTTTTAAGAGCCAATAGATTCTAAAATTAAACACTGTAAAGCTTAATTATCTTAGACGTTAAGTTAAAATAGTCTGATTTAAGAAAAAAAATATTTTATCTGATTCGTACAGAGTGTTAACTGTAGAGTGTAGTATGATTTATTTTTAAACAACATAAGTATAAAAGTCACCCTAATGCGATAAATAAAGCTAATCATAATTCATATATAATAATTAAAAGTCTTTAGGAACAAGTTTTGTAGACAAGGTACACCGTACAACATTAAAATTGAAGTAGTTATTTATCAACCAACAACAATGTAAACCATCGCACCATAACTTAAAGAAGGAATCATTGAAAATTTATACTTAGTTATTTTCAAGGAATAATAAAACATGTACTCATAGCCTTAATAAGGGCTTTACCTAGAACTCTCTTGTTGCACTTGCACGTCCTCAATAAGATAGCATTACATTTCAAGAGCCACCAACTGGGCGGAGTAATAATGTAGCTGTGGTGTACAATGATTGTCCCACTTCTGAAATTATTATTGCCAATTTCGTACTCAATTCTCAGTATTGCATCGAGTATAAGCCTTTCAATTTTCGCTTAAATTCCCATTTCACGATTTTCATATAGAACACCTTCATAAATTCTTAGCGCGACTGCCTTTGCTGCTACGGTCATGACAGCGGTTGAATTTTCAAAAAAAAAAAAAATCTGAGCGCATGGTTACGTCATGATAATTCTGTTATGTAGCCTATGGTTTGAGCTATGCATTGATAAATCAGTCAGTAAGGCAGTCAGTCAGTTAATCACCTTTTCATTTTAAAATATAAACTGTATACAACATAGTAACTCAATGACTGTATATTACGAGTATGTTACTTGGTTTGGTTTTTTTCGTTTAGACCTAGGTATATTTGAGGTAGTCGTCAATATTAGATTTTGTCAGGTTATTTGGTTGTCAAGGAAAATTAAAACATGTAGAGCATTAAAATAGTATATATAAGTGATTTTTTTTATTATTTAAAGTAGATGCCCTATATTACCATTAACACAGGTGTCGTTCCAATGATTTAAGTTGAATAAAGTTTTATTCTCTTTTGGATTGCAATTCTCGTAGCTGGTGGCTACCGTTCAAAGAACGAGTGCTACAGAGTTGAGCAAAACAAGTTGGAAACGACACGTAATTACTAACTGAAGTTACATTCGCTCGAGGCTGAAGTACAAACGATTTAACTGAGTAAGATATTTCTGACATTGTTTTAAATACGCCGTTGTACAGTCAAAATTGTATATATACTCAAGATTTCATAGCTATGTATCTATAATGATGCTGAAAATGAAATCAGTTTCTTGCCAGTTCTTCTCGGTGAAAAACTGCATTCTGAACTTGACTGACTTTGGACTTTTCGTAAAACCTGTAAGTTAAGCTTAATAAGTGAAAAAAAAAGATTTCCATTTTCTTGCCATTATTCGTCGCGCGTAGGTATATCTTGCAGTCTATTAAGTTACTCTGTAACTTTCATATACCTACAAAAGAAAGTTTTTTTCCATGTTAACCTTTTATAATTTAAAATATATAATTTAAAATTAAAATTTTATAAAATCAACATTGACTTTAACTTAGCTGCCATAGTATAAAAAATTAAATATATCAAAAAAATTAAATTGTGAAATAAAAAATATTAAGGCATTGTTTTCACAACTTGTGAGGAATTCGCCCGATAGTTCTTTCCCGTGGATAAATTTAGGAATAGGTAATCATACTTCTTCGCAAACTGAGATATATTATATTGTTTTGTATGTAAAAAAGAAGCGTTAGGAAAATCGCCTTGGAGTATCATAAATTCCTCAGCGAGTGTATCTCCTACACCCGCTGATTACCGCCCTTCACGAGCAGCCCCGCCCACAGATAATATTTAACACAACACCGTAATTACAAGCCGAAGTGACATTTCGCTCCCGGCACTGAATACAGACGATATAATTGAGCTGCTTTTGCCACCGTATTCCAAATACGGGCGTGCGTAAGGCGCTGTTCCATTGCTGGTGTCTGTGATTGATGCGTACGAACTACGAGATTGTTGACTGTTTTCTACGATTACTTAACGTCGTTGATACGCTGATAAGCTGCTACATGATGATGATGTCTCATGGCATCCGGTGGTTCAAATGGCCGAGACTACATTCTTCTATCCAGTATGTGCGCTACAGGACCTGTATCTAATCTTTATGTAAAGAATCTGCCTACCTTCTGCATGTGTGTTTCAGGACCATTCAGCATTGACTTTGAATCTGCTACATAATTCATTCAAATTTTTGAAACGTTCTAATTTCTAAAATCTACAATCTACGTGCATTATTAAATAATTTATACAACTTTTCAATATAGGACTAAGATCATACTGAATAAGGTTTTAAAACAAATGATGAATCACTTGTGCAAAATAAAAAGGTACCCTACTGGGTTTTGACGTATATGACGTATCCATATAATGTTATTGCACAATATGACACAACTGTATGTGCTCATAAGATTTCTCAGAATGTGGAAGCTTTTATCTTAGTAAACAATTATCATGCAAACTGGTAAAGTTATTAGATATATGTAGACTATAAGCCCTACGGTTTAGCTTGTGCTTAAGCCGTTTTAAATTCATTTTATTCTGTTATCACTTAAGAAAGGTACCATAAATGTACCAGCAAAGGTAGGTATATCAAGCTATACCAAGGTATAAGTATTTCTTTGATAGCTAACAAGGTATACCAAGTGCCTTAGCTGAAAGCATGATCCAATCAATCATGGTACATGTGACGAGTGTTTAGTACGCCGTAATGAAACGGCAGCTTTATTAAACTGCTTTTAGCTGCCGAATACGGCCCTGCGTTATTAAAATGAAAGTGTACACCAGTCATTTTGGGCCTCTTTAGGCGCATTGTTTTTTATTGCTACAATATTTTATTTTCATCACGTTGCGTGTTCAATTTTTAATTAACCTGATAAATAATTGATATCTTGAACGAATTTTTTGATTCGCAGAAGGTATAATTGAATTGTGAAAGAGATTAATTTTTAAAATCAGTTAGCCACCAAACAATCGATCGAGATAAATTATTTGTTACCTTACTTTATAATAATAATTCATATTGAAATGGATTTTGAGTTCGAAGAGCTTTTTTCTAGAACATTTGAGTCTTCAATCTCATTATTAGTAGGTTCTTATGAATTTTACATCCACGTGCTCACTGATAACAACAATAATAACCGTCGCGTACGTTAAAAAGACATCAACGGGCATAGGGCACGAGCGGAACAATGGGCACCGAGCCGGAACAGGAATATGGCAACCGGAACTAACAGGTAAGGTCGCAAGTGCCGACTGCGGCAAAGGTCAAGCGTTTAGCCTTTTTGTGTCTCTACGGCTAATTTACGTTTTTTTTTAACTTACTGAGCCGTACGTTGTGCACCTATTACTTATTACGTTTTTAGTTAATTTGTGTAGTGCGACCACTCCACTTAGTTATTGATAACGAAACCGACAGATTAGATAAACGATATTATAACTAGTGTGAGTCGGGAACGTTATTAGGATGAAAAAATGATGCTACCTTCACGTCTAGCCATATGGCATTTTGCTAAACCTACGTTTAAAAAAAGATAGAAATTGACCGATTTTGATTTTGACCGACCGGCAATAGGCAAGCCATTATCGGCGTGTTTATCTGTTAGTAAAATTTCATAATACCGACTCTTAGACCAATATGGCTAGAGTCACTAGCTAGAGTTACGGACGTCCACTGCTGGACAAAGGCCTCCTGTAATGATTTGTACAGTCCGGTGTTACTTGAATCCATAGGCTTCCCGCGACTCTCTTAACTTACGAGTATGTTTTCAGTCGATCTGGTTGGAGGTCTGCCAACATTAAGTTTTCTCGTACGGGACTGCCATTCCAGCACCTAAACAGTCCTTAGGTATGAACTATGAATAGAATATTGTATTTTTCTCGTAAGTACCTACCTACGTGTAACAAGTTTACCTGCAATGACTCTCAGTACCATAATTACCTTTAATCAGTTCACAGATTTACGATATTCAATCTTGTTGAAAGTTGTAAATTTTTCCACGTTATTGCTACAAGATAATAATTGATGTGCGAGAACTTTTTTCCTGTAATTGTTTTCGGCCTCGTGTTTTGTACTGGTAATGACATTTTAACAGTTTGATTGATTAATTTCGTAATTGATTTCGCCATTAAAGTAATTGAACATGCGACACCAGTCTGACGAGGGCGGTCGCGAGGTGTAATTATAGTTATTAGCGATATTTTTTTAATCCAAGGGCTAAGTGATTAATATTTTATCATCCCGGGTGCTTTATAATAGGTTTTGCATGTTATAGTTATCGGGGCTCAATCGATTAGCTCCGAGAACCGTCCATCATCCGCGGATCGAGCGCTCCGGTATCATTAAAGATAAAATTAATTGGGCCCCACCGGTCTTCCGCGTCCTCGTCCGAGATGAAAAAAGTGGGCACACGTGGTCACTACCGTTCATTTACGAACGCGAATTATGCGTAGTACGGCAGGTGGCAGGTGGCGGCGGCCTGGGAACCCGGGGTTGAGCCGTGTTCCCACGGCCGCGTCATTCACCAAGCCACACCTGCGCCCCTTAACGGGGATGTTTCGTGCAGTCGCGCTGCTAGTTGCTACACACACGACTGCCACGCGAAGGAAAGCGTCGATTAGAAGCGCTCGAGTGTGCGTGCCTGCCGTAACCGCTCGACTCGAGCCGTGCGCGACGCGTGCGTTCGTACGCGTATGCGCGTGTGCGTGGCTCCGATTTCAGGATTTATTTTACTCGTAAAAGGGCTGTTTAATGTTTATCCTGCGAGCACTACGGTAGTGTGGGTTACGTGCGTTTTGATTTATGCGCCGTGCTATTTTAATGATAATTGACGCCGGTAATAGCGCCGCATTTTCTTTTTATTAATACTACCTACAGTGTATCTAATTAGTTTTGCATCAGTTTTTCATCTAGATTGCATCTGTAATTACTTCTTAGAAATTAATAGGTACACGGCTGGCGCTTTAAAGTGCGCGTAGGATTACAGAATGCAGATAAGAAATATTGATGATAATATGATAATTATAACGGCATTTAAAGCCTTTTATCACTTATGCCGTATTTGCGAACTATTACCTACTACAATTCGTATTTTCAGAATGGGGTTTTACCAGAGTTTCTCGATTAAAGCGATGCTATTGGGTCCAAAGTTAAGTAGGTATTGAAAATGATGATATTGCATTGTATTGATACTAGTCGTCAGTCGTCAAGATATCAACAGAATTATTTAGTTATAATCTTACTAGTAAGTATTATAGTAATCAATAGATAATCACTTACCATCATTAATTCGCTACTTACTTTATAAGTACCTAAGTAGCGAATGAATAGACTGCATTGGTTTTTATACGTAGGTACTTTCGTATACGTAGGTTGATATCAGGCCAAATTGTTGTGGACTAACCATCAAATCTATGCACCCCCACCATAGGTATATAAATCTATGGATGAGGGGTGTAATACAAAATTCACGAAAAAAGTGTCCCGAGAAAACCTATATACTTAAATGAGGGTACATGAGTATTTTTATAAACAAACTAAAACATTGTAATTAATGTCTTAAACCATTACTATACGGCCTAATTTTCAAACACGAGACTGAAGTGCGATTGTATGTCTTTTAGCGTTTTGTATGTCATTCACTTCGGACACTTTTCAGCGCTGACCCTAACTCCTTAGTTTATAACTCAATGACCCCCCCCACCCACATTATTTAGTTCAGGATCATTATCGAACAAAGCAATCACGCGCAGTAGATATAATGCGCGTACGCACGCCACGCGCACCGTCACGTGACACATCATAACTTCATAGACAATACATGTACACGCATACCGATGCTATACGGGCTAATTCATGAGACACACTCCAAAACGTGCCCCCTTTAATTATTATCATTTAGCGCCACTGATCTCTATTCTATGGATCTCAGACTGTCAGACGTAAAAATGAAGACATTTAATTCTCGCCATTGTTGTGCTGATTGTTGCGTAATCTGAAGTGAGCGTCCTTGAATCTAAAATAAAATGACATTCAAAACGACGGTCACTAGCAACAAATGTCAATTTAGTACCTACCGTGAACCTTCGAGAGGGGCGCTTCAAATCGGTACAAAAATGAACTGTCAATTGTATACAATGTTTGATCCAGCATACTAGTATAATCGAGATAATATCAGAAGTGGACTGATAGACGCACCTTATACTCGTAAACTGTAGCTTTAGGTAAAGCCTACGGTATCGGTAGGTACCTATAGATACCTAGTACTGATTACTGACCAGCCTATAAACTTAAAGCAACCAAGATTACACTACCTGTTATATGTGTTAATTCTATGAAGTTATGTTTACTGTAATCTATTACTTGTAACTAAGAATTTAACGTTAATCCAAGTTATGCCTTATCTGTTCCCAAAGCATGAAAATATGCATACTCACAAACACACATTTAAACTTCCAGTGTGATTATGATTTTATCACTTTATTATGTTAAAAATACAATAAAGTGTACCTGTATGAATCAACAAACAACAATCACGCGCATAGATGAGTGCGCGTAGGCACGCCACGCGACCGGCGGGCGGCGGGCGGCGACTCTACACGCGTGCGCGCTGGCATTCCAACACAGCTACGACGGATACGTCGTGCGGGTTAACACAAAATATCAAATATGGTCAATGTATGTTCAAAATATGTGTGAAAACCAGGAATTGTATCCAATTACTAGGAAATATATACAATTTCTGGATTATTTAGGAAATGAGGGATTTGTGAAAGAATAGTTTTAACATCAAGTAATACTTAAACACATTTCCTAGAAATATCCTAGGAAATATATACAATTTCTAAACGGCGTTAGGAAATGACGAGAGCATGTGAGTAGAGTGTCCAAATCAGATGCATAACAAGTCTAAAATAGCGACCAATTCGGATCTGTGATATCTCAGCCGCTGCGGTAAGTGCAGCTCTTACGCAGCAAAGATTGCACCCAGGCGTGCCGAAGTGGACAAGGCTTGTCGCCGAAGGCGACAAGCATGCCGAGGCTGCGGGTGTGAGACAGGTCTAAAGTAGCGACCATTTCGGATCTGTGACGTCTCTGACTTGAAAAAACACTCTAGGAGTTGGTTATAATATGGTATCGGGGTTTGGCAGTTCGGTTCTAACTTCTATGACTATTTCAACCTAACAATAATAAATACACGCGAAGGCGTATAAAAGGCATAATATAGGTATGCATTATAGTATTTGTAATCTACGAGTTTGATACGTTTGTTCAGAATACAAAGTTTCATTTTTCTTTACCATAACCATGTAGACAAATTGGACCACACGGACTTCTAACTAGAAAAATAAAGTAAAAAAGAGACACATTAACTACTATCAGTCTTTGCGGGTTGTGTAATCTAATAAGGTTGTCTCTTTCTGTTCTTACTTACTGTTCAATAAATGAACCGTAGTACGTTTTATACGAGTATGTGTGTATTGTATAAGTTGTAACCCTATACGTTGGGGACGCAGCAAAAAGGTTAAGATTTTATATTCTTTTTTTTTATTAAAAGCTGCACGTGGTTGGGTTGTGGTGTACGTTGTTTTTTCCTTTTAATGAAAGTATTATGTTGAGTAAAATTCTTCAAGGGGATCGGTTACGACTGCCTTCAACGTGAGTTTAGGTTTTTAAGACGCTCTGTATAATGTGTTGCATCACTTTAGACAAAACGACAAAACGATAAGTGGGTGCTATAAATTATACTGATATTTACAAGCAGCACAACGTCTATTACTCATACACACATTATGGGTTCATAAATAAACAAAACCTTGAGACTATTTAAGAACCACGTTAAAATTAACTTTTGACTTAGGTAATTTAGGTTTATACTATGCCCGTTGAGTAAATACTTATACTTACTATTGTAAATACGAGTACATAAAACGTATTATTATAAGGAACCTAAAAGTTCTACCTACTACCTAGCCGATATTAATTATTATTGAAAAAAAAAACGACAAATCCAATAATGTGTAAAATGAAAATGAGGAAAATTCCAATAAGATAATGTGGCATAGCCGGAAAATTTTAATTGAAATTATATTCATGATCGATGTAAAATCATGTACGATGTCCTGTCCTGTCCGAATCGATAAGTCCTGTAAGCTACTGTAAGAAAGACTGTAACCAGTTTTGTGATCCAAAAAAAACATAGTGCGATTTTATGTAGCCAAGCTTAAACTCATAAAATATAGGCAACTCAGTAACTGAAGACCTGAGCAAAAATATCACACATATAACAGTCATACATACAGTTTAACGACCAAAACAAAAGACAACTGAATAATTCTTATAAGACTTATTGGAAACCAATTTTATACTCGCGCACAGTAGCCCTACATAACAATTATATATCTGTTGTACACAGAACTCGTTCTGTTTTTCAAATAATTGCCATTAAAGTTATGAATGCCCAAGAAGGGTAACCATAATGGTTTAGCTTTATTTTCGAAAGTTCTAAATTTTCACTGTTTTGATGCTTGTAAGTAAATACTTATAAACAAGCTCCAACGTGCTTTCAAACTTCAAGAAAATCTTTCCACTAAGAGTTGCTTTATGTAGGTACTAATTATGTAGAAAGGTACCTACTTGTGAATTATGGATCGTTTTTTAGGTAAGTAGGTACATATTTTGTATTAGATTATTGTACGTACTTATTACCATTATGTATACTATACCTAAGACAATGGAAATAATAATTAATATTTGTAGACTTAAAACTAAGGTATGAAGGTACCAATGTAGTCATTTTTAGAGTGTAACTATTTTTAAGACTGACTAACCTTAGCCGCCCGCCCAGGTTGCCTACGCCGCGCCGCCCAGATTCATAGCTGTTAGATATAAAATTATATTTTTTTTTTCTGGTTGGAATTCCTTATTCTACGGACTACATGGCTACTCTGCTCATAACGTATAATGGTCATATAGCATGTCATTTAGATGCGCCACGAGTATCATTACTTAAGTGAGAAATTATGTTTAACTCTCCCAGGCCTTGTAAACTTGTCCACCACTTTTATTTATATTTCTAAATACCTACTCTTTATATGCTTACTTTTTTTTTCGTACAGAAGTAATAATAATAAGCAAATATTCTCTTTTTAAATCACTGTTCTATTGTTCCGAGTGGCTATCATATATTTTTTTAAAACAAAAAAAAAACATTATTTTTTTACAATATTTAATATTGTACAATAATTTATTTCATTGTACCGATTACAATAAGCGTATTGATTTCAGAAAAATATTTTTTGCATGATTTCAAAGTAACGTGAAGCGTATTCAAGAATAAAAAAACATCTCCATATTTTGTACAGTTTACGTAACAAAAACGGGTTAAATAATCCTGATTCGTACACTCCATTTTTTTTGCTTAGCCATAGCAGGTCAATAAGCATTTCACCCTAGTCGTGATTGATCGTTAGATATCGGATATTAAAATCTAGTATTACAATAATTCATCAGTGCATCCTCAGTGGTCAGAGGAAATGATTTATCAGTGTTCATACGTGATTTGCGAGCGGCGCGGCAGGCCGATGTAATCGCAGGAAGCGACAGCGCGGGCGCATGATCAATCTGCTGTACTACAGGAACTTATCTATCCTCTGCTATCCAGCTGCCTGCAGTGATTCATAATAGCGCGATAGCCTTGTTTATTCTACGCAGACTCGCCTCCGGCAACCAGCCTGTCCCGTATGCAAATGTATGCGAGACACGATCGCTGTGCAGGATAATAGGGACTCTTTATTATTATAGAGTCATAGACGCGACGACAAATCGCTGAATATCAATATAAAAAAAATATGAGTCATGAAGCATAGGCTCGTAGACGTTTACCTTAAGGAGCACCAATAAATACACTCAAAGCTCTGGTATGAGAAACAAACGAGTAAAAACGTAAAGAATCTCAATCTCATCCGACTTGGGACATAGAATGGTTAATAAGGCTTTATGAGCCCAATCTAGTCAGTGAGTAAAGCAAGTCGCGGTGCGTCAAAGACTCAAAGCCTCTATTCGTAGAAGCGTTAGTAAAAACCAGTCCGTAGGCGCGCGCTACTGCTCGCGTGCTGAGCGCGCGCCGCCCGCTCCGGGACGCACGCGCGGGCGCAAACGATCGAGGTCCCGCTATATAAGCCCCGCCGCCCTTCCTGATTCAATCATTCCCTTCGTACGCTTCGCGTGTGCATGTCGCTCGCGCTCACGTTCTCACGCAACCTTGTAAATACGTAGTCGTAGTATCCTCGTATTAAGTTCGTAGTTGTAAACAACAAACATGTGTCTCGCTAAGGAAGATTCACAATCGCCCCAGAAGGAGGCTCAGTCGCCTCGTTCTCCTTGGATGAAGCTCCTCAATCGTCAGGTAAGATTTGTTTACTTTTACTCTTTTGTTTACTCTCATAGTTGTAAAGTTCTAATTACTTATCACTCACTAGTGTTAAAGTTTTCTGACAGTAAAGTTCCACATTCTCAATTATTATGTGAGTTATTAAGCTAACTTTTCTTTCATTGTTTACAGAGCTCAAAGCCAAGGCTGCCACGAAAGGTGACTAGCTCCACTCGAGTGAATCTCAACAAATGTTGGTCGAAACTCGGAGAGTTGATCTCTAACTCATCGCCTCGCACTGACCTGCCATCGAACAAGACTGCCTATACCGGAGAACCAGTTTTAGTGCCGTTCTCCGAATATTTCTATCCAATGGACCCGGTGAAACCGGTTCCCGTCGAAGACAGCGACAACGCCGAAAACCAGAACATTCTGAACTCCAGCCGTTTCGAACTCGTCTCTGAAGAGGAGATCAGTGACAACATGGCCAACGAAGTGCGGGAGATCTGCTACACGGCGACTCGATCCAGCTGCTTCGTATGTAAGCTTTGCTACTAATTCGTGCATCTCCAAAATCACATTCGTCTTCCAGCAATTCTCATTATTCGTATAATATTTTGGTACTATTGCAGTGAAAACAAAATCATGTCTTCCAATATTAGATTTAATGTGTGCTACGAAAGCACTTCAACGTCTTCCATTAGACTTAGTACCGCGGAATGCTGATACAAATTTACTCTGATATTGTAATTTGTCATTTTGTGATCTTAGATTTAAGGTTTAGATAATTTCGAGTTTTTGTAATGATGATATACTTAGTACCTACGGAGTGTTTTGTATCAGCATTCTTCGAATTAGTGTTCGATATTGTAACCGTATGAAATGTCCGTTTTGGTAGACAGCTTTAATGTCAACTGCACTGTAATTATCATTGCACCAATTTCATTCTAATTTCTTCATTCTATCAATTCAAGTGTCATAACTTCATATTTTGATACATCTTTATCAATGTCTTCCATTAGATTGTAAGTTTTGTCTGTGATATATAGAGTACATGACTCAAAGCTTTAATTAGACTAAGAAATGACTATACAAAATAGATTTATATAGTTTCTATTTAAAAGTATATTGAAACACTAAAAGCATACCTACTAAATGTGTGCAATACTAAATTTGAATTCAAATCTTTGAATTTGCTTTTAGTATCTCAAAGTAATACTTGTAAAATTTATACTGAATTTTGAATGCATATGATGCTGAATTTTTATCATTCATTGTTTTTAGTGTTTTTCCATACAACCAGAAATTTAATATTAATCCAATAACAAAAGCTTTAATAGTGATAAGGTACATTTAAAGTTTAATCTTTCTTCTAGATTTATATAGAATTTGTCATTAAATTTCTATTTCATGAAACACAGAAATGGGCCGAGCGTGCCAATCTTAATTTTAGTTCTTCCTTAAATGTAAGTTTCTTAATTTACGATTCGTTTAATAGATAAGCTTTAACATCGACTAGATTTTACTGCATAGTACATAGCTTTACCTATTATACCTATATTATAGTATTTTTACGAATTTGTCGTTTTCTCCCTCTTATATTAGTAATTTTAATTTAGTGTCCTATAATTAAGCGCATTGTATCTTAGTTTTAAGATTAGAATATAGATAGTGGCCATTTTTGTAGACTGATAATGATAAGTAACTTCAAGACTTTCGTTTGATCTCTGAATCTCAATAAAGATAATTTTTAATAAAAATACCTCTTTTCTCTACTACTCCTACCATCTACTCTCTACATGTTAAATGATATTCCTTAGCAGTTTAAACTACAAGATAATCAATACATACCTATTGAGACAAAATAACTAGCTACATTTGTAAATGCATCATAATTTAAATACGCATACTTAACTGAATACTTATAATAACCGTAACTTTTTTTTAAACTATTTTTGTAATCAACACTACATAAATAGTATTTGTTCTGGTACATTACAATATAATAAGTAATTTACCTAATTAAAACATTATCATCCGCAAGTTGTTAAGTCTTATGTCTTGTAAGCACCATTACTTTAAACACAGCTTGTAAATTTGCTTTAAGAAATCCAGTAATGCTGCTTCAAGGTGGAATATCTGTCACTATGCAAAAATCTACCAACTGCAAAAAAAATGAAGCAGAAGTTTTTATCGCTAGTTCAGCTACAAAACTTGATTGTGACGCAAATGATTTCCTAATTCTCTCTCTCTTTTTAATTATTGAACTGAAAATGTACCGAAATAACAACGACACGAAGTACATATTTATCACTGAAACTTCGATAAAAGTCTTAAATAATAATAATTTAATATGATTCCACGTAGGTACGGAACTATAAAATAAAAAATATAATACGATTATGATACACAAGGATAAAATATTATTAAAAATTAAGGAATTAAGAAAATATTTCAACCTTTACATAGCAAGGTCATAATGTATTGAGAACAAAATATCCATATAACTTTGTTTTTGGAAAACTATTAAATTTGAAAAAAGTAACTCGTAGATATTATGAATAACTTATTATCCCGTAACAATCCATGATTTCCGTTGGATTGGAGGAAAATCGAATTTCACGCTGTTGAAGTTGCGGGCGAAAGCCAGTCTGATGTAATAACATATCCCGGTATTAGTATATAACATGTAAATACATAATGATATAGGACTGGACTAAAAAAATCCAATACCACACATTCGGCCGGGCATTGTGGAAATAGTCGATAGTGGTGGACACAATTTATTCAGCACGAATAAAAAATAAATGGATATCGACATTACGTGTCAAGAAATATTATAAGATACGTGACATTATACAAAAGTGGTGGATGTCCATGCAAGGGGTATAATAATATAATGTCGCGGGCAAACGTTTAAGAATGATAAATCGGCATGAATTCTAAACGCGATTCGTTCCGATCCTGCAATGCTGAACAAAAGTGCGACACCTCTGCTCATGTCCGCGACAAAGGTAGTTTTAGGAGCTGTAGAAGAAAACGTCTTTTGTAGGATACCTCCGATTCGGTGGGACGAAATTGGGACGGTAGAGTGACATATTAAAGCTAACCAATTTGTATAGGTAAGTGGGAAGCGTAGTGGGCCAAAATTTTTAATCGACATGTTGAAAGGATCCAGTACTGCACAGTCTGTGCATTGCTGGGTATTAAAAACGGGTTGGGACAAATTGTTCTGCTAAACATAATACCTGCGTTTGTAAACTTTGCCTACTACTAATCTAGTGTATGAATTTTCCTAACTCCAATATAGGTTATGAAAATTTACAGATACACTTTTGAGAAGAAGGAAAGTTGAAAAGAATAATCATGCATGTCTGACGCATGATTCCTGAGGATTTTATCCTTAAGGATATTTATGGTGGTTTCCAATATTCATGGTCTGTCTTATTAAAGATAGAAATTTGGCATAACTTGTATGTCACATTGATATCTGTAGTAGCGCAAATGAAAGATAGATAGAATATTGGGAGCCGGCATTAGTTGCCTCTCTTTCGGAGTAATAATTCCAAAAATCAATTAAAACACATTCAAACCATTCGTTACGTCATCATAGTACTTGAAACTATTCAGAACTATACTTACTATTCAGAAATATAATTAATTGGTCAAAAACGTATAAGATGCGCGTGCAGACTAAATGGTGTTTGCTTACCTATACCATACAACAGTGAGTCTAGTTTTTTCATAGCAGCTAGCACAATAAATGTCCGTATAAAAATTTGGTCACTGCAGTCCCGAAGGATGCAGTAATAGGGCACCGTGAAATTTCGGCGCTGTGTCGAATCGCAGAAAAATTTCGGTTTTTCGGTTATTTCTTAGGGATTTGTACGGGCTTTCTTCGCCGATTAGTCTCGGTGCACGGGTGTCAGCATTACAAACACATGCTCTTTGATTTAGCCTAGCTCTGCATTCAGAGATCCGAGACGGCTTTTGGATTTCGCGACAGATTTCACGGTTCGCGACGCGTTACATTGATGTTGACTTACCTTCCGTCACAGCTGCTAGATACTCGTTTCATGGAATCCCAGGATTTGACAGCTAATTGTATTTAGCACAATTTATTATCAGTTGATTCATGGATTTTCTTACATGTTTCTTTTAATAGGTAAGAATTTGCCAGATGCCAAAAATCTCAAGGAAAAAGGCAAGAAGATCGGCTCCAAGTACGTAAAAGTAAATCAAAACGTTTATTCCTAAGTAGAGAACCTAATTTGTCCATTATGATTTCTACACTTGCATTTTTAACCATTCTATTCAGCAGATCCAAAACAGCTTTATTTGAAGTTGTCTTAGTTCTTATCCTGGAAACCTTACAGGCAATGGTTCATGTTATATACCTACATAACATTAGGTAATACAACAAAATAAACACCATAGTTTCTATGTCACAGGCTTTAATGAAAATGATAACCTTTATTTTTCACACAGGCCTAATTCCTAAATAAAAGGCTCTTATGAAAAGTCTAAACTCTACCTAGGTTCGGAAAGCAAGTTTGCACTGAGAAGAACTAGCAAGAAACTCGGCACTTGCTCTTTACAAAAATGTCTTTATATTATATAATACAATTTTTCTTAAGGTGAGAAGAATTATTACATATTTTTAAGATATCTCGTGAGATGGAACTGGAAGCATATTTATTCCTATCATTCCAGGGATCTTTGACGTTAAAAAAATTCTTCAATGATATAGTTAGTTACCCTGATTTATTCAATGTTTTTGACTGTGTCAGTTCAAAAGTTATAGGTATGTAAGTAAGTGCGTACGAGAACATTAACATTTGCTACTAAATTCGGCAAAGTAACGTCCCCTAACATTAGATCCTCCTTAAATTCGCAGCAATAGAGCTTTTATTTACTTCATAGCAGTGGTTAATAGGTACGGGCAGGCTTTCATGTGCAGATAGCTGTGAATATCAACACAAGTTGCCACTTGCCTTGTTAAAATTCACGAGTCTTTGTACAAAACACTGGCGCGTGAAACAAACAAGTCTGCCGTGAAATTCGGATAAAGTTGACGGATTAAGGTGTTGCGGCCCTACCAGCCCGCGAAATTCAAATTTTATTTAGTTTTTCGGAAATATTAGACTAACTACACATTGTAGATTTATGGCAATGCATTTTGCGGGCCTACTTTCTATGCATCTACGCGTTTTTAATAAAAACTTTACTCGAAAGTTTCCACTCATCTCATATTGGTTCCCGAAAGATAATATTTTGCTGTTTCCCAGATTTCGAGCTATCGGGAACCAATATGAAGTAAATGAGTATTGTTGAGCAGAGTTTTTGTTAAAAACATGTAGATGCATAAAAGTTGTTCCCGCAAAACACACTGCCATTAGCCTTCGATGTATAATTAGCCCACTATGAGCGAAAAACTAAATAAAATTTGAATTTTTGCGCCAGGATGGTACCTACCCATCGCCCTTAAGTCACACATACGTTACATCATAGATAATACATATATACTTGGGGCGTTATATTTAGCTGCTATTGCCTGCAACTTTTCTTGTGGTAACATTTTGATGAATACAATCGTTGTGGTTCATATTGTCTTTTAAAGAACTTCTTTTAATCTAACCTCACCTAACTATCCACTTACACAACATGGTTAAAATTCACCATGCTGAATATAAAATGGTATATTCTAAGCATTTCAAACTTCGTTTTAAAAAAATACTTCCCCATTAATTTGAATGAGACTCACAACGAACAAAATTCGCATTTAGCAAACAAAAGATTACTTAGTTTATATTTAAACAGCTAGATGTCATTGTACAGGAAAATAAGTAATGACACTGCAAGCGTCGCAGTTCACAAGGACGCGCTAAGTGAACAGGAAAACGTTACTTAAGACCCATAATTAGCTGGTTGTGTAACACTTATGCATTTCCGACTGAGTTGTCTACGTCGTAGGACCACAGCGAGGACAAAAAGCAGGACAAATGGAGATCTTGGAATTGCATCTGAGAGCATAGACACACAGCAATGCAACTTGATTCATGAACTATAAGTAGATCAACAAAACCAATAAAATCGATTAATAGGTAGGTAGGTAAGTAAAAAAAATTCAGCCTCTTGATTCTGGAAAAACACTTATAGCAGCGACGACCTAACATCTATGCGCTGATTGGTTAATGACTGCGTCAGTTAAGCAGCCAAGGCGACAATTGGGTCTTACACTACTTTTGAATTTGATAAAAAATATTACTTTATTATAAACTACGATAAAAATAATAACGTGCAGTGAAAGAAATATTAAAATCCAACGAAGATTTACAAAGTTACAGGCGTTTAAACTTTGGAGTGGGGGGATCTTCTATCCCTTTCTCGCAAAACGAAAATTTGTATGAAGCCGCACGAAGCTACTATGGCATTGGTAAGGTGTGACGTCACAATTTCATGTTGCTATCTCTGTCTAATCACAAATCTTTAAATGCTTATAACTTTTTTGTTATTTGATCGATTTAATTAGTTCTTTCAGTGCACGTCATTATTTTAATTCTACCTTATAATAAAGTAATAAAAAAATTGGAGTCAAATACCCCATTGGCTGCTGATGGCTGCGTTGCTATGGTTACTGTTGATGGTTGGCCGATGTACAACTTTATATTTTCGAGAATCACACCCCTGGTTGTGCATAATAAAATTATATATTTCTATTTACATTTTAATACACAAAGCTAATACCTGACCATGCAACCAAGGATGTTAATTAGGTACTAACTTGGAAGGGGTAAGCAACTCCAAACGGTTTATACACAGCATCGCACCGGAACGTTTCATTGCTAGACAGTGCGTCTTTGCCGGTAGAGTGATAACTAGCCGAAGCCGAAATATCCATATTTTAATGAACTCGTAAACGATTTTATTTAAGTTTGAAAACTAAATTATAAGTGGAAGAGATAAAGAGGAAGCAACTAATTTATAAATTAAAACTTAAAATATCGTGTTTTGAAATAAATAAATTTTATGGTCAGAAATATGGAATATATTTTATGGTTCCTTTCAGAAATATTATGGTCACAATATTCACGAATGCATTTCTGTTGCACTTGCAACCTCACATCGGAAGGAACGAAAACACCACCATTAGTGGCAAATCACTAACACGTGACGCTAAAATGTATCTAAAAACCATGAAAAAAAATACACGTCCCATTTCGCTTTTTATAAATATGGTAACAAGTGGAAAAAAAACGCATTCTGCACGTGGAGGGACAATTTTGTGCGGTTTTAAATTACAGTGCATTCCTTTTTTGAAACGGAAACTGCAGATTTTTCGGGGTTCACAAAAAGAGCAACAATATTTTATTATACTGACAGTTATGTTGCGATACCGGTAAAATATAATTAGAATTTGACCAATCAAACTTAGTCCATCAAGATTTATTTAAACTGACTCATTCTGATAAACCACTTAAATACGGTTTTGGGCATGCAACTGGATGTAAAACAAATGAATACTTACCTCATTACCTACGAATCACAATATAGATATTCGGCATTGGAGTCTAGTACATAATACAAACTGTTATATGGAGGTAACGATCCCATAGTATCACTGTGAGGCATTTTCAGCATGTCCTATATTCAGTTTAAGGTACATCAATTAATACGCGCACTTTCAAAAGAGATATATAGGTATAACATGATTTGTATTCACAATTATCGAGTTCGATGAAGGATCGCTACAAAATAGTACTGATTGCTGCTGATAGCAAAAAAACCTAAATTGCAATAAGCAGCACAAAATTCCGAAAGTATATATCTTTGATCGTCAATAAAAAACTTCACCAATGCGGTCATTTTGCAAAGATGAGCATAAAAAAAATTAACTCAAAAAAATTACGTCTTCGTATGCCTACCTATACTAACCTTCACAAAATCGCGTTCTGTTAAAAACAGCGTTATCTCTACAAAACTCGAATCTCGATTTTTTTTCATCCGTAACATAATACCGACTGACCGAAATTTAAAAAATTGAAAAAAGGTGCCGAAAAAATTTAATTGTATTGCAAAAATCGCCTCGGGGCAAGATTGGGACAGGAAATGATGGGGCGGCGAAACACAATAGAAGCCTACGAAGTGTCTACGGCATGACGTATCGACGTAACACAATCATTCGCCACGACACGGCTTAGACCGTTTAAAGTGCCCCTTAAGGATGATGTGATATTATTCAATTTTATGCCCATGTAAACTAGACTTTATACATTGCTTAACAAATTCAATCTCTATTATAATAATTTCAGAACTCTAGATTCTTCGTCGGTCTCGGTGACATACGCTCTTAATTTTCTGCATCAAAATTATTCAGGCTAATTGCATCAAAGAAAAATGAACTTTACCTTGAAACTGTTAGAGTAGAGTTTACTCTACGTGATCTAAAGATAGATCATTATGCAGTTAACAGACTAGTGTAACCAAATAGTTGAACACGTGTTGGATGGCCACTAGAGAACCATTGGGGCTTGTTTACGGGTATCAGTCATCAAGATAACTACGTAACTGCTAGTTTAAAACGCGTTTATATCAAAAACAATATGCAAATTGATGTAAAATGTATGAAATAAAATTCACGAAAAAACCATCTTAGATAATGTTAGTGACGATCTTTTTTGGCGTTTTCCCTACAGAGTGTACGTACTAATACAATTATACACAATAAAGTTTATGACGTAGCCACAAGCAACAATTAATACGAAAATAATCTTCTGTGAGATTAAAAGAAATGACTGACCAAGTGACTCACTGAATGTGGCCAAAGTTAACTATTAATTAAGGCGTAGGCCAAGAATAAATTTACTGTTGAAAATTCAATCCTTAAGGTGTTGCGGCCCTACCAGCCCGCGAAATTCAAATTTTATTTAGTTTTTCGCAAATATTAGACTAACTAAACATTTTAGATTTACGGCAATGCATTTTGCGGGCCTACTTTTTATGCATCTACATGTTTTTAATAGAAACTTTGCTCGAAAGTTCCCACTCATCTCATATTGGTTCCCGAAAGAAAATTTTTTGCAGTTTCCCAGATTTCGAGCTATCGGGAACCAATATGAAGTAAATGAGTATTGTTGAGCAGAGTTTTTATTACAAACATGTAGATGCATAAATTCTGTGCTCGCAAAACACATTGCCATTAATCTTCGATGTATAATTGATGATTAAACGAACTTACCTTAAGTGAAGTTCTATCATAATTTTGTGAATTCCTGTATGAAGATATTAACATGAACACTTATTAGGTATTTACGCCAAGTGATAGCCATTCAGACACTAAAGTTGAGAGAAAAAATAAAAAATTTCAACATTTTTCATTACGATATCTCACGCTAGCAACACTGTGTCTGTCCTTTCATTTAGTTCAGAGTAATTATTATAAGAGTGCCTTTGTGCTTCGATAAGCTCGTCTTGGTAGGAGCACTACAGAGCACCCAAATATGTATCATATACCTAATATATACATAACTACACAATATTATACATAACCACACAATATTATATATGTAAATATAATAATATATATATATATATATATGTGGGTTATGTTGTCTTCAATAAATATTTATTATTATTGTAATATGTGCATTTTTTATTTACAAATTCATACATGGGTTTTTCCACAAAACAGGGGCGGGAGGGTGTTAATATCTTCATACAGGAATTCACAAAATTATGATAGAACTTCACTTAAGGTAAGTTCGTTTAATCATCAATTTTGATTCATTCCTGTATTCGATATTAACATGAACACTTATTAGGTAGATGTTTAGAGCCATGACATTTGTAAATAAGAAATGCTTTTAAATTAATAGAATAATAAGCATAATCGCTTAATATTGAGCAAAAAAATAAAAATAACAACTTAAGTTGATATTCAAAGCAAATTAATAATTAATGGCATTATTTTGTAGAAATATTAAAACTGTAATAGATAGTAAATCAATATTATTAGTATAATATATTAATAATAATATATGTACAAAAACATATATTTTTATATGTGCGAATACCAAGGGTATATTAAGACTATATTCTAGCAGTACTGCTCGTATGTAGTCTTGACGATTAAAAGAGGTTTTAAACCTCTTTCAACAAGCTTGAAAATATTTGTATCAGTTAAAACTTTTAAATGCAACACTTGATTAATCGTAATAAATTAAGCTGATAATATGCAACCATGAAATATATATTTTAAACAGTAAATTGATCACGAATATATTTTTATAAACTTGAGTAGAATAAATATTACCGAGACATATTATTTTTGGAAAGAAAAAAAAATAAGATCAATTTATTAATATATAAGACTAGTAGGGCGCGTGAGTGCGCGGGCCACATGTGGCCCGCGTGCAGTCTTCCCGCTTATAAAGGTATCGCCGTCATCTCCATCGCCCATTGGAATCCGATTGGCAGTGAGCTGAATAAATTACCAAGGAGCACTGTCATGGTTTTAAAGATAGTTACGGGCAGTTCGAAGAAAAAAATACGCTGAACCTCATCGGATGAGGTACAGCGTATTTTTTGTTCGAACAGCCCTTAACTATCTTTAAAACCATGACAGTGCTCCTCAATCATCATCCAAATCCGAGATCATTGTCTCTTCTCATAGTATGTACATTTTCCCTGGAAAGATAAATTCCGCCACAGTGAATTATTTTCTATGCATCCCGTAGAACTTGAGATCCTGATCACCTCTTGCTAAGGAACCACTCTCTTATCTTTTATACTTTCCGAGATAGAACAACACGAAATTTGTATGGCGGCCATTTTGGTTTTTTTTCAGCTCACTGCCAATTGCCTGAAGTTCCGAGTATTTTTTGTTTCAGCAGTCCCCACCTAACTATAATACCTTGTCCATGCTCCTTGACTGTCTTTAAAATCCTCAATCATCACCTCATTCCATATTTTTCTCTGGTAGTCATCCAAAAATCCGCATCAAAGCACTTCATGTTTTACAACTCGTAGTCTCTTCAATATTCCCCATACATTTTCTATGGAAAACTAAATTCCGCCATTTTGATTTTTTTTTCTATCCATCGAATAGACCTTCGGGTTCTGATCATTTCTCGCCAAAAAACCACTCTTCCAACTTTTATACTTTCCGAGATATCGGCGAAATTCGAATGGCGGCCATTTTGAATCCGCCATTTTGAATTTTTTTTCAGCTCACTGGCAGTTGGATGTCATTTGAAATGACATTTGGTCGAGCACCCCCCACCTATCTACGATACCCTTCCCGTGCTCTTCACCCGTCTCCGAAATCCTCAATCATCAGCTCTCTCCGTATTTTTCCTCCGAATGAATTTTTCCCTTCTATACGAAACGGTCATTGAATAAAAAATTTTTCATACAAAATTGTTCAGGAGAGGTGATCAATCAGTGAGTCAGTCAGTGAATCAGCACGAGTAGCTATATATATATTAACTAGTTTTTCGCGTGGAGGCGCGGCCCGCTAAAGCGGACCGCGTAACTGCTTGGAGCAATTTCCGTGGTCGCTCATACTCGGATTTTGCAAAAAGTCCGTATTTTAATTTTTCCCGAAAAATGGGGTAATTTTTTTTTCACCAATCTATCCCCGTTCTGTCAATTTCAGAATAGTTGTAGGTGAAATACTAAAAACTTATCATCCTCGACTATCCCGTTTCGGATCTGTGGTGTCCCGGAATCGGAGTCTGTGGTGAGAAAGAATGAAAATTTTAAAAAACACTACAGCTCAGCCGCCATCTAGTTTTTCCCAAATTTTCTACTTTTTCTAAAAACTATTTACTTGTATCCAAAATTACTGCGACTTTAACCCTAGGATGGTAACAGGGGTGCCTTAGCACCCCACGCGAGAAATCACACTGTGATTTACTGAAAATTATTCGCTGTCGAACTCTACCGTTTCGTGTATTCTTTTGTCTTACCATGAGTCATCAGTAGCCATTGCGCGGAAGAAGCTGCAACACGTCAATTTCATTCTGCGGGTATTTGTGGGGTGTTGCGTCACCCCTGTTACTATTGACGTTAATATTTTATTTTGTTACTGTATCTTATTTTCAGTTCATTATTGCGTTCCGTAATGATGAAGAGCTTGAGCGGTACTTAAATAATATGGCTGAGGATGATGAGAGTAAAACAGAGCCATTAGAGTCGGAGGAGGCTACTGAAAATGAAGATAACGTCTCCGTGCATTCAGAACAAGACGACATTGTTTCCGGCTCAGACGAAGATGATGTGCCTTTGTCACATCTTTGAGAGAGTGTTTTGAGAGGCAATAATGGACATGTTTGGTCTGCTTCTGCGCCATCATCAAGCAGAACACCTCAGGGTAGCCTCAGAGACGACGCTTGAAGTCAAATTTACCTCGGCAACTATCGGGAAATATAAGGGGCATTCTAAATATCCCCGAAGAAGTTCCAACAAGTGAACCCCCCTCCAAATTGCAAAAGCAAGCTCAATGTGCATTGTGTCCTCGAAGAATGACAAAAAAGTGAAGATTTTTATGTTCAAAATGCAAATTTCCTGCATGCTCTGAGCTTCGTAAGGAATTTTGTCTCACTTGTGTTTAAGTTGCCATAACTAATTTTTTTTTAATCCAATTTCATTTAATTCATGATTGATTTCAAGAAAAGTATTCTTTTAGTTTGTTTCAAAAAAAAAAGTTTTATTTTTCAAAAAACAAAAGTTTTTTATTCATTTTATTACCATGGGGTGACATGGCACCCCTGTTACAATGCGTGTTCATTTAAATTATGTTACCATCCTAGGGTTAAATGAAATCGGTTGGAAAACAAAAAAATAAAATGTTCGAAAGTCACGTCGGTCGTCATTTTGTTTTTCTGAAATGTCATAATTTTTCCCTTTTCATATCTCACCCTCGAACATATCTCCCATACGTATAGTTTTCTATCTATTTCCAGGAGAACAATGACAATTTTATTAAAGCTCCTAATCGCCATACAAATTAGTAGGACAAAAATATATTCCACCGTTTTGAAAATTTTGTTATATTCAATAAATAGACTTCCTCCTCGTGATCATCTTTTGCTAAGAAACCCCTTTTCTATATTTCATACTTTCTGAGATAGACTCAGACGAAATTTGTATGGCGGTCATCTTTTTTATGTACGCCATTTTGAAAAATTTTTCAGCTCATTGGCAATTGCACGAGGTTTCGAATGACATTTGGTCGAGCACCCCCCACCTATCTTAAATACTCTGGCTGTGCTCCTCACCCGTCTCCGTAATCCTCAATTATCAGCTCTCTCCATATTTTTCGCTGAGTCATTTCTGGACTCCTATACGAAGCCACAAGTGAAAAAAAATGTTCATACAAAATTTTACAGGAGGAAATTTTGGGAAAATCTCGAAAACTACCCGAAATGTGGCAACACTTTCTATATATTTAAATATTGCCCGTCGAGTTACACAATCGGTTCATACATGTCGACTTTCTGAAATGTTGCCAAGTGCCTCAAAAACACGATCAAAATTCTCAAAAACGAAAAAAAGTTACAAAATGGCCGCCACCTCCTTTCCCAGAAATATTTTACACAGTGTCGTATTTTTCCCAGTAACTACAGGATATACCGCTCCCGATGACGTTTCAAGTTTTCATCTCGCTCGCACCCAGACGACACGATTGCCCCTGAAAAGTGGCCATGTCGAAAATCACTTTTAATCTGATAGATTACAGTGTTGCCAGCGCCAGGCGACAAAACTACCTAAATGTCATTTGTACGAGTAAGACACAAAATTTTACAGGAGGACATTTTGGGGAAAATCTCGAAAACTTCCCCAAATGTGGCTACACTGCTTTTATATTTCATTACTGCCCTTCGAGTTACACACTCGGTTCATACATGTCGACTCCCCGAAATGTTCCCAAGTGCCTCAAAAACACGATAAAAATTTTCAAAAACAGAAAAAAATACAAAATGGCCGCCATCTCAGTTCACAGAAATATTTTACACAGTTTTGTATTTTTCCCAGTAACTACAGGATATATCGCTCCCGATGACGTTTCAATTTTTCATCTCGCTCGCACCCAGACGACACGATTGCCCCTGAAAAGTGCCCATTTCGAAAATAACTTTTACTATGATAGATTCCAGTGCTGCCAGTCCTCGGCGACAAAACTACCCAAATGTCATTTGTACGAGCAAAACACGTAATCGCTAATACTCGGATTTTGCAAAATGATTAGATTTTTTACTTTTTGGGGAAAATATCGAAATTTCCCGAGAAATGGGGTAATTTTTTCTGTCCCACTCAACACTTCGAGTACACACAATTGCTCCATAGAAGTCGAAACGCTCCGATGCTGCCAAGTGTGAGAAATTTGAATTTCAAAATCGCGTTTTTTTGTTCATCACACTGATTGGCCGTCTGAACAGCCGCCATCTTGGATTTTCAAAAATTACTCCCGTTTTGTCAAAATTCAGGGTAATTGTGGGCGAAACATGCAAAAATTAACATCTTCAACCACCCCATTTAGGATAGGCGCCGCGGGTTGGGGTCGAAAAATGAAAAATTTTAAAACACCACTGCTCGGCCGCATCTTATTTTCTAAATTTTTCAATTTTTTTAAAAACCATTTACTCATTTCCTCGAGTGCTGCGTTTTTGAACGGAATCGGATGGAAAACAAAATAGTTATGAAAGTCACGTCGGCCGCCATCTTGTTTTTCTGAAATGTCATGATTTTTCCCTACTCGACTCATCATTGTATCGTTTTTATCTGTGTCTAGAAGAAAAATGTCAATTTTCTTATAGCTCCTAATCGCCATACAAATTAGTACTTATGAAAAAAAAAATTGCCCCATTTTGTAATTTTTTCTTTTCAATAAATAGACCTCTGCGTCCTGGTCATCTTTTGCTACGAAACCACTTTTCTATCTTTCATACTTTCTGAGATAGGCACCGACGAAGTTGTATGGCGGCCATCTTTTTTTCGCCATTTTGAAAAAAATTTCAGCTCATTGGCAATTGCACGAGGTTTCGAATAACATTTGATCGAGCACCCCCTACCTATCTTCAATACCCTGGCTGTGCTCTTCACTCGTCTCCGAAATCTTCAATCATCAGCTCTCTCCATAATTTTCGCCGAGTCATTTCTTGACTTCTATACTAAGCCATAAGTGAAAAATAGTTGTTCATACAAAATTTTACAGGAGGACATTATGGGGATAATCTCGAAAACTACCCCAAATGTGGCAACACCGCTTATATATCTCAATACTGCCGGTCGAGTTACACAATCGGTTCATACATGTCGACTTTCCGAAATGTGCCAAGTGCCTCAAAAACACGTTCAAAATTTTCAAAATCAGAAAAAAATACAAAATGGCCGCCACTTTCGTTCACAGAAATATTTTACACAGTTTCGTATTTTTCCCAGTAACTGCAGGATATACCGCTCCTGCTGACGTTTCAAATTTTCATTTCGCTCGCACCCAGGCGACATGATTGCCCCTGAAAAATGACCATGTCGAAAATCACTTTTATTTTGATAGATTCCAGTGTTGCCAGTCCTCGGCGACAAAAATACCAAAATGTCATTTTTACGAGTAAGACACGTGATCGCTTATACTCGGATTTCGCACAATGTCCATATTTCGATTTTCTAATTTTTGGGGAAAATCTCGAAATTTCCCTAGAAATGGGGTAATTTTTTTCCCCCACTCAATACTTCGAGTCTATACACACAATCGCCCCATAGAAGTCGAAACGGTCCGATGATGCCAAGTGTGAGAAATTTGAGTTTCAAAATTGCGATTTTTTATTCCTCAGACTAATTGGCCGCCAGAACAGCCGCCATCTTGGATTTTAAAAAATTACTACCGTTTCGTCTAAATTCAGGACAATTGTAAGCGAACCAAGAAAAAACTATCATCATCGAGAACCCCGTTTAGGATCTGTGGCGCCGCGTTTTGGGGTCGAAAAATGAAAAATTTTAAAACACCACTGCTCAGCCGCCATCTTGTTTTTACAAGATTTTCCATTTTTTCTATAATCAATTTACTCATTTCCTCCAGTACTGCGAGAATGAACGAAATCGGTTGGAAAACAAAAGAGTTACAAAAGTCACGTCGGCCGCCATTTTGTTTTTCTGAAATGTCATAATTTTTCTCTACTCCAATCCTGCACTCAAACACATCTCCATACATCATTGTATCGTTTTATGTCTGTTTCTAGGAGAACCATGCCAATTTTCTTATAGATCCAAGTCGCCATACAATTTAGTATGAAAAAAAATTTCCGCCATTTTGGATTTTTTTTTCTTTCAATAGATATACCTTGTCGTCCTGATTATCTTTTGCTAAGAAACTACTTTTCTAACTTTTATACTTTCTGAGATAGACTCAGACGAAATTTGTATGGCGGCCATCTTTTTTTCGCCATTTTGAAATTTTTTTCAGCGCATTGGCAAGTGCACGAGGTTTCGAATGACATTTGGTCTTGCACCCCCCACCTATCTTCAATACCCTGGCTGAGCCCTTCACCCGTCTCCGAAATCCTCAATCATCAGCTCTCTCCATATTTTTCACCGAGTCATTTTTTGACTTCTATATGAAGCCATAAGTGAAAAAAATATTGTTCATACAAAATTTTACAGGAGGACATTTTGGGGAAAATCTCGAAAACTACCCCAAATGTGGCAACACTGCCTATATATTTCGATACTACCCGTTGAGTTACACAATCGGTTCATACATGTCGACTTTCCGAAATGTTGCCAAGTGCCTCAAAAACACGATCAAAATTTTCAAAAACAGAAAAAAATACAAAATGGCCGCCACCTCATTTGCGGTAAATATTTTACACAGTTTCGTATTTTTCCCAGTAACTACAGGATATACCGCCCCTGATGACGTTTCAAGTTTTCATCTCGCTCGCACCCAGGCGCCACAATAGCCCCTGAAAAATGACCATGTCGAAAATCACTTTTACTTTGATAGATTCCAGTGTTGCCAGTCCTCGGCGACAAAAATACTCAAATGTCATTTGTATGAGTAAGACACGTGATCGCTTATACTCGGATTTAGCAAAAAGTCCGTATTTCGATTTTTTACTTTTTTGGGGAAAATCTCGAAATTTCCCGAGAAATGGGGTAATTTTTTCTTCCCCAATCAATACTTCGAGTCTTTACACACAATCGCCCCATAGAAGTCGAAACGCTCCGATGCTGCCAACTGCGAGAAATTTGACTTTCAAAATTGCAATTTTTCATACCTCACACTGATTGGCCGCCAGAACAGCCGCCATCTTGGATTTTGAAAAATTACTCCCGTTTTGTCAAAATTCAGGATAATTGTGGGCGAAACAAGAAAAAATTGACATCCTCAACCACCCCGTTTAGGATCTGTGGTGCCGCGGTTTGGGGTCGAAAAATGAAAAATTTTAAAACACCACAGCTCGGCCGCCATCTTGTTTTTCAAAATTTTTCCAATTTTTCTAAAAACCATTTACTCATTGCCTCAAGAAACTGCAATTTTGAACGAAATCGGTTGGAAAACAAAAGAGATACGAAAGTCACGTCGGCCGCCATCTTGTTTTTCTGAAATGTCATAATTTTTCCCTAGTCGACTCCCGCACCCGAACACATCTCCAGTACATCATCATATCGTTTTCTGTCTCTTTCTGGGAGAACAATTATGTCAATCAGTCAGTCAGTGGTAATCGAGCTATATATAGTATAATTAATAAATCTATGGGTTGCAGAGAACTAGTTCGTAAATTTTTGTTCATCTTGACTTCACTTTACGAAAATACAGGAGTAGGCATTAGTATTTTCGTAAAGTGTTGTTTAATTTTATTCATAGCTTTTTAGAGTTATTTCTATTAAAGGAGTTAACAATGATATTTTTATTTAATTTCCATAATAATATTGTTATTTGGGTTTTGGTGTAGGTACAGCTTTAATAAGGTCATTAAGATTTAAAGTGACCTTAAATTATATTTTTAACTGAATAGGGTGAAGTAAGAATATTCTCAAGAGATTTTGAAAAAAGCCATAGAGAAATCATCTTATAAGCCTATTTTAAAGTTGATTCTGAGACAAAGGCTGATGAAGTAACTGTATCTACTGTTTATTCCTGAGTTCTAATAAAGTGATAACAATAGAAACTTAAGATAGTCTGAAAAAAGTATGTTTTCTAATATTGTCAGACAGTAAACATCTTATACAATATAGTATGTATAAAACCGTGTTGAGTTTCTCATTTCACATAATATTAAAATTTTAACTGAAGGCATAATTGTTATTCTTATTCATGTTATAATAATGTTGTTTAATATCATTAATTGTTATTTTAACAGTCACCCCAACACTACTATCGCTGTTGTACTGGTTAGTTGTAAACAAAAAACCACATATACAATTGGAATACAAATATTAGACAATACTTTTTAAGTTCTTCAGTTTCTGCATCAAGACCATTTTTTAATTTAGCAGTCTTTCAGTTTAAAAATGTGATCTGATTTTTCCAAGTTGATAATCGCAAAAATCAACGAGCAAATATAACATGTAAATAGGTAGACATGTCGAAATGTTATTCGCGATTGTTCGCGATTAATGCTTTGTAGACTTGTTGCGACGATGAAAAAAAAAAAAAAAAAAAAAAAAAAAATTTTTTTTTTTTGTCACTTACCCAATAATTCCACTGTCATCACAGGAGATAAGTCTCTAATCTTCGTTTAATAATAATCAGTTAATTACATACCACAGCTGAAGTACTACTGTACTGGTATTCAAGTTCCTAGTGAAGCAGTGATGACCCAATTTTCAATTATCATTTGACCTTGGTCAGTCATCATCGAGAGCTAAATCCTTGCAGCGGCGTCATCCATCGGCATGAAAGTTAAACAAAATATTATACTTATTTAATAATGATTAAATACAGAAAACATAAAATGTAGGCTATGTATCAACTCTAAAAGAACAAAAAAAAAATTATGATACATGCAAGCCAAAATTATGAACCATCATTGTTCATATTATCATAAATCCAATGAAGTATTTAATGATTCTATGATCTTATATATATATTGGTAATTTCCAGATCCTTTAACATTTTTGATGCATAGATAACCATTAGTTAAGTAGCGGCACGATCGCCTGAAAATAAAAATATTTGATCTAGCAAAAATTAATTTGGTCTTTAAATATATTTTCCATTGCGTTACGTTATTCCTAGGTATGGATACCGATATTCCTGTAGATACAGGCACAAGGATACCTAAAATAAATTTAAATAAACATATCATCGATTGTTTTATAAGGACTCTACATTTTCCATATTTAATATTCATTTAAGAAATTTAAGAAATAGTCAATTATAGAAACTATAAATAACTTTGATATTCAAAAATATTGCATTCTTTTAAAAGCATGCATCCTAACTCAGTTAAAGCATTGATAAATTTGATGTAATATCTAATACATCGAGTTACGATGGAAGAATGGTTGTATTAAAAACATGTATTTGTAATGGAATAACAAAAAAAATTAAGTATGTTATCGAATAGGTTGTCTCATATTCAATTGTATGTGAACAGAATATAATAGCCGAGTTTTTTGCCAGACCTTCTCAGCGCAAACCCGTTTTTCAGATTCAAGCTTTCATAAAAGCCTGTAAATCAAGCCCATTTGAAAAAAAAAACATTTTCATTTTTAATTACTTAAACATGAAAACTAACTGTAATGTTAGTGGTTCAATAGTTTATAAATCTTCATAATATAAAACCTTTTGTATAAAAGTAAATTATTATGAATGAAACTAGGATAGTACCTAGATATCTAAAGTGTCATTGCACTACATGCGAACTAAAGAAGAGAAAAAAAATACACATTAAATTCTGTTCATTGTTTTGAGAACATAAAGAGAGAAAAAATAAATTTTCCACTCATATTTAAGCACGATAAAATAATATCATCAGGCTCGAATATTTTATGAATGCGGTTATTCTATAAGCTAAGCGGCAAACGTACGAGTAAGTAGGTGTCGTTTATTGCCCGTGGTACCCCCGATGGTCCCCCCGGGGTACCACGGGTTGCCTTCTTACCCCGACCCGACTATATGCGAACATGCGCGAGTCCGCACGAGGTTCGAAACAGCGCAACGCTCCGCCAGCACTCCGATCGGCGGCCGCGCGGCGCCTGACATGACAGGTCGACGGAAATGTCAAAAGAGGACATCGATAAGTACTTGCAAGGCTGTTTTGCTCCTGGTGCTGTTCTTGTGGGGAAATCAAGACTCTTCTGTCCTGGGTAAATCTTCGAGAAAAGTCGTCGCAAGAGACGAGTGCTGTCCTGCGATTTGGCCCGTGGGTCCACCATGGACCGACAGGTGGATTGCTCAGATATTCCTCCAGTGCCAGTTAATATTGGATCTTGATTAACTGTATTTCATATTATTGATAAAATACATAATATACACAGAAGTTATTAGAATATTATATTATCAAATAAAATTTTTGTGTCTCACTCGTACATTTCAAATTTTGAGTAGTACCTATTACTAGTTGATTTTGTAAGACGTTGTCAATGGACTTTTTATTGATGTATCTATAAATAATGACCACAACAAGAAACGATTCGTGCGGAAGACTAAAATAATTGTAAATAGTGCATTTGATTGCGGGTACTTTTCAGACCTGGTCTAGTAAAGTAATCTTGGTTCATTTAAATTAGCAGACAGTAAAAGAAAATATTGATATGAGGGTATATCGAAATAGTTTCTAAAGGTAATCGTTTTGATCCTTTATATCATTCCAATACAGTTGGTGATAAAAAAAAAACAGCATCGCGCGGTGTTCCCAGGTGGTCACCCATCCAAGTATTAACTGCGCCCGATGTTGCTTAATTTCGGTGATCGGACGAGAACCGTCAACCGGTGTTTTCAACATGGTATGGGGGCCTTTAAGCACCAATTTGCTATTTTGGAAGTTGCTTACAAGATAATCTTGTCATTTTTGGGAATGATTAATCCATAGGCGTTGTCCCAATAACCATCCTCAATGTATATTGTCGTGAAGGTCACACTCTCTAATGAAGTGTACCCAACACTGAAGCATACACTGCAGAATATATTATGTTGATTGACTTTTTTGCAATTATTACCTAATATAGAGACGATAATCTTATTAACTCACCCTCATATGTATGTCGTCGTGATGATCACATCCTTTTATGCAGTGTCCTCAACATAGATGCTTTGCAATTATTTTTTGCAATTATTAATACAAAGGCGATAGTCCTCAGGTTTTTCACCTACCAACTACCCTCAATGTATGTTGTCGTGAAGGTCACACCCTCTTAATGAAGTGTACCCATCACCGAAGAATGCATCTTGATTAGCTCCTCTTGCAGTAATTAAAACAAAGGCGATAGTCCTTCCAACTACCCTCAATGTATACTGCTGTGAACGTAACACCCTCTAAGAGGTGTACCCAACACTGGAGCAATATGGATTTTCTGAACCAATAATAACAATTCCGTAGATTTCACAATTCGTTTTGACGATGAATCCGATTATTTTGAATATTTCTTTTCGGATACTTTGATTTCCGCAAGAAATACTTATAATCACTCACTTTTTTATACGAGTTTAATAATGTTGTGTTGAACGGCCGAGCACTAGAACGCTAATGGAAGGACAGACACAGTGTTGCTAGCGTGAGATATCGTAATGAAAAATGTTGAAATTTTTTATTTTTTCTCTCAACTTTAGTGTCTGAATGGCTATCACTTGGCGTAAATACCTAATAAGTGTTCATGTTAATATCGAATACAGGAATGAATCAAAATTAGCCCACTATGAGCAAAAAACTAAATAAAATTTGAATTTTCGCGCCCGGATGTTACCCATTGCCCTTAAGAGGGAAAATTCAGGTGTTGCGAGCAAATCCGCGGGCACAGCCTAAGTTGCATAAAACGACAAATAAAATACAATTTAGGGCTCATCCATTCACGTCTGAAACCGCTCGAAGATCTATTCACGCACCATTCTATAATCTTTAAAAACTCGGACAAAAAGAATTAAAAAAGTGGGCGTAACTCTTACTGTCATTTCAGTTCCGAGCATAATAGCCAAGAGGAATAACGCTCGCGCCGTCCTATTATCCCGAAAAAAAAGGAATCTCGAAAAAAAGAAAAAATCCTGCCCGCCTTAACAATCGAAACTTAAAAGGAAGCGTTGCTTTGCGAATCTGGCCAATAAATTCCTATTGATCGATTTCGGACTCACGCTGTGCCATAGGGGCTCATTATATTCCTGATAATTTTCCTTTTTTTCGCCTGTTTAACGTATTTTTATATTTTAAAATAATTTAATGTTTCTCATGTACCTAATACAGGACTGGCACAGGAAATTATAATAAATAGGAAATATATATATTTTGTAACTTTTTGATGTGTTCGAGTTCGACTAAAAACGCTTAATCAAAGCAATATTTCAAGAATAAAATGTAGGCTTAGCCCTGGGCTCTCTATACGGGTATTTTTGAAAACACCTATTCGTGTCGCTCTAAGTCACTAGACTTAAATTATGTTATGCCAATGTTACTAAGTAACTACCGCACTACAAGCTTTTTGTATGCAATATAATGCTAATCAATGCTGTCTTCTCTCACAATTAGCTAGTGTCTGCCAGGAAAGTTTTCCGATGGGAACACAAAATTATATGTAATTGTGAATTCTGATACACCCAAGATCTACCAAGGATATGTGCTTCATTAAACTTAAGAATGGACTGAACTGGGTGTGAACAATCAACAAGAATGGCGGATACCACATATAAGGCTTCTGATGCTGAACGTAACGAAAATCATTCAATTTTTTGTTTTTCCAAAGCGGGTAATTGTCGCTTCCTTATTATCTCCTATCTATGAAGTATTACCTATCATTCATGAATGAGAGTTCATTCTGTATTAATTTGATACGCAACCTATTCATCGTAGGTACTTACTCGCATTTTGAAGCGGGCCCTATTGTAATACTTTTTCAAGTGAAGTAGTATATTCTTCGAATGGTTTTCGTACATTAATATCCTCGTTACGCTAAGTCAAATTAAATTTATAGGTTTTAAAGATGCGTAGATACATTACTTACTTGCATTGATGTCCACTTGAAAGACTTGAATCATGAATGAACGATCCTTGATGGTAATTCATATAATGCTAAAGGAATTTTGAATACCCCAAATACAACTTATATAATATTACAAAAATGTAGGTTGGATAGATAATTTTTGTACCTAGTAAGCGTACTTATCTAATTTGTATCAAAAATATTTGTGACATTGAAGTTTTATTTTTTCAAAATACGTAGGGCGAATAAATACAAAATCGAATTTGTTTATTTGCATTCCACGAAAATCCGACAAATCTAAACTAAACACGAAATTCGTGGCGGTATTTGCCGACGCCATCCCTCTTAACCAAACAGCATCCATGTTTGCAAAGATAACAGTCCGAATCTAACAAAACAAATATGTGCCGAGCACTCCACGCGAATGTTTGGATTACATGGAGATCCTTTGCTGGTAGACCGTGGCTTGTTTTGAAAGTCAGCCATGATTAGTGCCTTTTTGAGAAGGCTTTTGGGCAGTTATTTGATGCCAGATCATAAGATGGATCAGTAGCCAAAGATGTGACTATTAATGGAATTTTTAAAGCATCTTCTGCAGAGCTTCAAAAGCTAAATCAACACTGTTGATAATTGATGATATGATAATAGGTAGTATCTTTAATTTAAAAGTAACTTCAAAGGGGTATCTTAAAAGACGCACTTGACATTTTTACGATAATAGACTCCATTTTCATTACGAGTCTTTAGATAAAAGACATGTACCCTGGACAATGCGAAAAAATGTCTCCAGTCTATCGGTGCCAAAAAGCTTGTTTTGTTACCAACAGTAAGGAAATGCTGTAGTTCGCTCAACAGTCACCTATAGAATTTTCACTGATGGCGCTACGGTTTGTAAGAAAAAGGTTTCATAAATCGTTCGGACGCCCATATGCTGAGGTTTCTCATCAGTGCTTTAAACAGATACATTAGTAGGTACTTGTGTCTAATTTAAACTCAGCACAATACATACGTAAAAGATTAAACAGCAAATCAATGTTAATTGTCATACACCAATAACGTAATAAGGCTCTTATCTTATTATTTCCGTTGAGTGGAAACCGAGGCCTATAATTCAATTAGGCGACTTAAATAGGGCTGTCACATTCCTCGGTGGGGCCATTCAAAGCGCACGTGTTACTACAATTGCTAACCCTGCGGGTCGCGTGAAGTTTCACAACATTGTCTGGGAATGTCTGTGAGGTGTGACGTGATGGTTGAGGGTTGAGTACATAATGGCCCAGTATGAGGTCATTGCGTGACGTCCATGGAGACTTTGTTAACCGGTTTCGTGTTGAGGTAAAGTTCCTTGTTAAGAGATTTGGGGTATTGGTGTAATAAAATTTTGTCGCAATGTCCATTATAGTAGAAAATCTTTTAAGACGCAAGTTTAATCCAAGGTTAATGGGATCTTGTATAGATAGTTGTATCTACCGGACACCTCTACTAGTAATATTATGAATTTCGTGCGTCTAGCCTCCACCTATTAGATGAGATACCACCAGAGACAACTATTGCCACTTTGATAATTATATTATTATAGCTACGAATGCACCGTAGTCTGTAGCGTAGCTTCTAATGTAATAGATGACAATCATTTATCAAACAACCAAAGATAACAAATACTCTCCCTATAATCCCTGTAATATGCATAATAATTGAATTCTTGTCTTAAAATTATATTTTATGGAAAAAAACAAACAGTCGAATTGAGAACCTCCTCTTTTTTTAAGTCGGTTAAAACTGTAGCGGATAATATTAGCATTACGGCGAGACAGTTCTAAAGCGCGCATGCTCATAATCTAAGAGTTAAGATAGCACCGACAATGAAAACAAAACCTTCAAACAATGCAAGTAAGGTGTAATTTCTAATGTGTTACGGCAAATTAATAATGACACTTCACGGGCCTACCTCAACAATTTGTAAAGTAAACCGCGCTATCTACACAGGATGCTATCAACACTGCAGTTGACTTATCTCTTCCTTCTTGGTACTGATTGCGCTTTTAATGACACCGTAAAGAAGCTTTTGTGGTCTTGTTTGTTGGTATCTTGACACTACTTTGTTTGATTGTGGAAAGGATGTCGATGAGTGAGCTCTAATGTTTTTGTAACTATGTTTTGAACACAGAACTACTAATAGAAGTTATTGTTTGTCATTTCTTTTTAGTTTTTACCTAACTGTGGAAGACGAAGGGCTCGAGTACACTGTACAAGGTATAATAATGTAAAACATATTATTTTATATAGGCCAACCCGTCTTGATTAGCATAGAAAAATCTTTAGTCAAAAGCTGACAGATTCACCTATAATATCTACTTACCTTGAAAGTCTTAGATTTAATTTGATGACGGCTACCAAAATCTTATTTCCAGACTTACCGCTGCGCTGTTTTATAACCGTCTTCAAGAAAAGGACGAGGTTCTCAATTCGTCAGAACTCGGAATCTTTATTTGAATAATTTCGAGTTCTATAAAACGAAGACTGAATCTGAAACTACATTATCTACATTAGATCTACTTAGTCGCAAGATTGAATGGGGGCAATGGGACAGTTTGTAGGGGGGAAAAATTAAATTAAGTAAGTATTATATTGAGAGCTCGAAGTTCACTTTGATTTTGGCCTGCTTACAATGTCGTCACAATAAATCGTTTTCAATACAAATGGTTAAGTAGAATTTATGTCGCGTCGCCAATCTCGTGCTGTTAACTTATTTAACGGTATCACTAGAGCGCGTGGTAAATACAATAAAATATTAACAATAAGGACGCGGCGGTCGAACCTCCCGCGGCGTCGTCCGTAGACGTGCAAACATAGACGCCTGTGCTCGCTAAATTCCTTTTAAAGTGCCGTTTCAATGACTGTCGCAAACAGGCGAAATAAACGCAGCTTATTGTCTAAAACGATAGTTTTACTCAAGATCTCTCAAGCCTCTGAAAGGCCAATGTTGCGTTGATGCTTTCCTTCCAGTTCGGCCCTCTGTTGTTTTAATAACCGTTGTAGGAAGGAGGCCCGCAAGCGGTTTTAACCTGCCCCTAGATTGGGTAAGGTAATTCATACACAATCAGGTCTCGGATTCCCTCCCGGGCCCCTTGATTGTGTAAGAAAAACGTATTCATCGTTAACGTAATCGTTTAGAAACTCTGCCCGGTGATTGGTTCGCTGATTTGTGTTAGCCAATCGGGGGCAGAATTTACAAACAATTAGGTACGACAACGATGAATACGTTTTTCTTAGGCAATCACACCCGGTCAGACCAGCGGTTGAATTTGAAACTTTATCAGACCTAAGAGCGATGCGCTATGATAGATCTAAAACGACGTTTGGTTTCTTCCCCAAAATTTTACAACTCACTATCAAAATAACGCGGAAAAGAAACTGTACCTTAACATTGTCCTCGTGACTCGCAAGAAAATGCTAACTGTCCCCCGGAGCCTCGGAGGCTTTGTTTCGTTCATTCGTAAGGCAAATATTGGGGCCGGCTTATTCAGGCCGTTTGCAAACACTCGTCTACTGGGTGGCGGCCAACAATGGGCTTCTAAGAATTTCCGTGACAACACTCCAAATATAGTGATTATGCCCTAATTGTACGCACCTGGATGGACCCTTATTTAGTTCTTAGCACGAACGACGTCTTTAAGGAAGTGGGTTAAATTGATGACCACTCATTGTGCATGTTTGACAAGTCGCGAACAATTATTTCCTGCAGCTGATTGAAAAAGCGGGGTTTCTTAACTTGAAATTTTCATATTGGTCCAAACTGTGTAATTGTTCACCAATTATGAGCACCAAATGCACGAAGCTGGAAATGCTGGGATTTGGTAAACTTCGTGTTTTTTTCGCCGTCTATACTTATAGGTAGGTAACACTATCCATAAAGACAAGTCTACAACATAGTCTCTTAACACCTAACTGAGATCAGTTTAGGCGCCGAGATATGGACAGTGGATCATGAGTAGAGGTACTGTTAGCGAGACGATGGCTGTTTTTCAGCAAGTTGATACCGACATAGTTCAGAAAAATTTAGTAGGTATGACCAGCTATAAGTACAAGCTGCCCAGCCGAGTTGAATTCGGCGGTTCACCTCTTTTTCGAACAGCAACCTCGATCAGGGGCACTACCATTTCTTATAGCAGTAATGCAGCAGTACTGTTTTAAAATTTTCATACAAACATTGTTTGGAAATATCAAAACAATACTGTAGCATTACTGCTATAAGAGATGGTGGTAGGGCCCCTTGATCCTGTCATCTGACCTGACAATATCTGTGACGCACCTTTATCCCGTATTTATCACTTTCGCTAACTTTGACCCGCTAATATGAATAATATCGGGATAAAGTGATTAATTTATTACGTTGTCAGCCAATTTGGCTATTATTATGTATAATAACTGTTTAATCACTTTGACTGTGACAAATATACTCAACTGGAAAGTTGAGAAAAAAGTACAAATTGCAGTTCACAATTTCTTGTTTCGGCTTAAATATCTAGCGGAATCATCTTCGCTAGAATTTATCTGTTTGATTAACAATTCTCAGTCTTTTTTTTTGTATCTCTAAATAGGTGAGCCAACTACTCCGAACAACCGAAAACCTAGCGTCCAATATTCATACATAATATTTGTTGCCTCTCGCACAATGAATACAAACCTCTTCCACAATACGTCTCAAAGTAACAAGAAAGATGCCTTTTGTGCCCTCCAAAATCTCAACAATGACATCGGCCTATCCTTTCTGGCCAATGTTTGGTTAGCTGCACGAGTATTGTCGGCTCGGAAATCAATTTACGATAATTGTCATTTATTATGAAATAAATATGATCCTTTATTCGTTCTCCTTTTGTAAGAGAACGATGCCTCCAAAAGGCGATCAAGTTTTTCTACTGTCTCCATTCAATTTACGGTATTCAGCGTAAATAATTTTCTATATTTTGCGCAGAAAGTCATCCACGCGTGCATGAAATGTGTATGAAACGAATAGATAATAATATACAGGATCCGGCAAACCGTGCCAAAAAAATTTCTGGTGTCAAAAATATTTGTTTCGACACCAACCGCGTCAGTTGTAAGACTTGACAAGCCGACCGCAGTATTGTCTATTGACCAGTGATTGGTTTTATATTAGTCCGGACGCGAGTTTCTGCAAGGACGATTTCCACCAAGTTGCGGTGTATTAGCAAAAATTTTCACAAATGGCGCTCCTTTTTTCTTGTACGAGAAAGGTTGACGTAAAATGTTCCGATGGGCTTATCCTCAGGTTCATATCGGTGATGAAACGTAAGAAGGTCTCCGAGGATGACGTTTGACAATAATAATTATATCAATGGACAGCATTCCTTAACATCGGAGGATATTAGGCGGAACAGCAAATGTAATGCGACGTCAAAGGATGTTTTCTCAGCGTATGAGCAGATGTTGAAAACAAGCACTTACATTCAATTTTACATCATTTATCACACAAAACAGATTGAATAGAAAATATTTAATATTATATTCGTAAGTCTATTAAAATATTACAATCACTAACGCTGTTTTGCTGAAGACATTATGAGATTCTGAGTTTCATTCCAGAGTAAGGTAAAAGTTGACTAATATTAATTCGTTTTGTTTAACTGTTTATATAAAAAAATATAATAATTATAACAGTAACTAATAGTAATATTTAAGTTCTCTACTTTGCAAAGTAAACGGTACTAAACTGCCTTGCAATGAATGAGTACTTAACTATCCGATGTTAATACGATAAGTCTTTGATAAAACTACTGAGTTGGTAAAAATCAAATAAGTATTAGGATAATTATATAAAGAATTCAAACACTTGCCTTCCTTATTACCGTAAAATATGGCTCCTCATCAAAAGAAAATGCTTAGGATTTTCTTTTAAAATATTCATAATATTTTCACAAACTGCCTGGTGGGTACACAAAATACCTTACATAACTACTATAGCTGTACACAATTCATATCAAACATAATACACACCTACATAAAAGGCAGAAGTGTTTATCACATCTATTAAGTATCTTGGCTAGATAATAAAATGTATAAAATTCAATGAAATTCCTCGCTCGGATGAGCAAACGCGTTAAAATTGGCTTTTAAAGTGAATTTGTCTCCGTTTAAAATACTGAAAGGGCCATTAAATTGCTCTTTGTCGGCCATTGATTTGTAGTTGACTGCAACGAATGACTATACAGGTTGATTATATTTAATCTCTGTTTTTAATGTTCTTGGCAATATTCACGTAGATTTTATTTCCTGTTAACCAAGCAATACGTTAACTATAGGTACCTACTATTACTTATTAGAAATCATTGAATGGATCAGAAAAATATAGCTGCACATTCCAAGATATTAAAAAGCTTTCTCTTTTTTATTTTAGTTGCCAAAATTTATATTATAGCCTTTTAAAGTAAGTAATTTTAACTCGTATTTTGAAATATTACTAAAAAGAGAGGACCTGTTTATTTTATTAAGTTAAAACTTTTGTTACTATGAGGCCCAAAAATACTCAAGCAATAATTCCTTCTTATTTGTAAATTTAACTAAGTTTTATCCTCGTATTTTGAAATATTACTAAAAAGTGGGGACCTGTTAAATTTATACGTTAAAACTTTAGCTACTCCGAGGTGCGATGGGTTCGGATTGTCGAGCTCTTGACTGAATGTATAAGACATTTTAAAAAGTTAGAGCATCTAAAATAAGAAAATATTTATTTATTTATATATTCATCTTACATCTAGCATATCAGGAAATCCCAATTCGCTAGTAGTGGCCTTAACATACCCCAATACAATAAACACAAAGCAAACATCACCTTGAAATCAAATGTAACCAAAAACATCACGATACAAAAATAGCCAATACGGTAACATCCTGTATCTTAAGCATCGTTACGAAAAAGCGTCAAGCGATTAAATATGACAAAAGGGACATAATAGCTCTAAACTTAGATCATAATAATGCGTTTTTGCTTCAAAAAATCTTTTGAGTTACTAAACTATGCATTAGATATTTATAATAATGATGTTATTATTGAACCTTAAACACCTTTGCATTCTTAGTTTTTCAAGAAATATAACTTGTATTTTGTTCAGATTAAGGTTCATAAACTGCTCATTTTATTGCCTCCATGCTGACCTACTATACTAACTGTAACTAAGTATAGATATTTCAATCCATGGTCAAAATCGCTTAAGTTTCATTCGATTCGTATGAGTTGAGAGTGGGGCGCGTCATACTGGATTGAAATATATCCATACAGGATGGATTTCTTCAAGATATTTTCTTTCAACGCTTAGAATGCAATTTTAGGTCAATGCACATCACTTCAGCTTGTTATTGATGTTGTGTAGAAACTGTAGAGGACCTCCTCTATAAGTAGGCACCAATGACCAAATACGCTTATGTTACATCCATGGTATCTCTTTCCTCCTATCCTCTTTTTATGTCATATCTTCTCATTCTCATGATTGATTGGTCAAGATCGCTTTCTTATCTCTCAAGAGATAAGAAATAATTCTCAAGAGTTTAGTTTAGTATTCACGCAGAGAGATATTTTTCAAGTTTTCTGGGACAAGAGTCCTATTTCATCTTTTATAATCCTATAATATACTAAAAATTCTCGTAAAAAAAAATTCCGAAACGACTCGACGGATAATTATGAAATTTTCGTGTATGTTTGGCAGGTCTCAGAATAAGTCGTAAAGTTATTGTATTCCTCTAATGGCCAAAACAACGTTTGCCGTGTCAGATAGCAAGTAGGTATACTTATATAAAATTCTTGTTACAAACGGATCAACCGATTGTTAGTACTTATATGTTCGGTAGGTTTGAAAGGAGGTCGTAAGCTATTTTCTATATCCCTAATGGCAAAACAACGTTTGCAGGATTAGCTAGTTACTATGTAAGTATTATTTTGATATCACAGACAAATAGCCCAACCGAAAACATAACAAGTTATTAAAAAAATATAATGTTAGGACGTCCAATTTAAATGGTGTGAATAGCCATCCACGTGTTCCATTGATTTGGACCCATTGTGTCTGCCCGCACGGGATTAGACCCTCTCAGAGCCTGATAACATCTCCTTTCATACTAGAGATCGCAGATAAGAACGTGAGATCTTGAGATAAGAGTACTGTAGTCTAGGAGGTATCGGTTTATTTCCTTGAAGTACCTAAACAATTTAAAATAATCATTCAGGTTAGCATAACGATTCACGTAACGCGTCAGCTCCATTTCGTGAAATTACGCAGACTACAAGTAACATCAACCCTTCCGCCCTTCCCCAATCCCACTCTCGACTGCTATTTCACGCTTACCTGATGTAGGTATGTGGTGAACTGGAGTGAATCAACATACTGATATCGCGTTGCTGGTTATTGATAAATCCTGAGAAAAGAGGCACTAGTGACAAGTAAGTGTTTAAAGAATATAATATTATCCTCTTAATATAACTAGAAGGTAATTGATCTAATAAAAATACTAAATTATTGATTTAAAAAATTATTAATTGAAATTATAACTGGTAAGTTAAAACTTAATATTTAAATCAGCATTTACAAAATGCTGCACCGCGTAATAGGTACGACATTGCAATTCAAAGTCCTGAAAGACACTGCATCTGACATGAGAAGGCACGCCTACTTCTACTACCTACTTAACGTCAGGTGAAAACATTCCTCAGCACGTCATCCGTTTGTATATTTTTTGTCGTAATGCTAATAACATAAATTCTATTTTTGCATGCTCTTTACATACGAAAATAAGCCCTTGACCCGTTTGACAGAGCGCAATAGCAATGTTTAGGCAGATTGTACGGTGTACCGCCATCTCTTAGTCTATAAAGCTCGAGAGACGAGAGCTCTTTTCGGTCTGTCTTGCGATGCGACGGCTAGGCTGTCAAGTATTTGTGTCAATCAGACAGTTTTTGTATTTGACGGTTTTCGCCCTACAATGCATAATATTTAGAATGGACGTCACGCTGTTTTCAAGAATGAAGGAGGTAGGTACTTAGTACTTCTCGAAGTAACTTTTGGTGTCATCTTTCTTATATTCTTGTACATAATGTTTTTCGTAGTCCGATTCATATTACACCGTTAATAAGCTTCCTTACCCTGCCTACTTTCAACCAAGTTTGCTATTGCTATGGATTGCTAAAGAAATTTCCGTTTCTTAGTGCTGAGAAAAAAGTTAGCCTGTGTATTAAAACAGGATATAAGCTCTCTACATTAATTCTTCTTATGGATAGAAAATCAGAACATCCCCTATCCATACACCCCATACTCTCAAGTCTCATATTAAGGCGAAATCTACGAGTCTGCCTAGTGCCTTGCGAATTTCGTGGTTTTCGCAATTGGTAATACGCTAATTAGACACAATATAGGCTTTTTCTCGCATTGACAGTCAAATTGCGGAAATGGCAATATCCTCTTAACCCTAGGATGGTAACATAATTTAAATGAACACGCATTGTAACAGGGGTGCCATGTCACCCCATGGTAATAAAATGAATAAAAAAAATTTGTTTAGTGAAAAATAAAACTTTTTATTTTTGAAACAAACTAAAAGAACACTTTTCTTGAAATCAATCATGAATTAAATGAAATTGGATTAAAAAAAAAATAGTTTTGGCAACTTAAACACAATTGAGACAAAATTCCTTACGAAGTTCAGAGCATGCAGATCTTTTGCATTTTGAACAGAAAATCTTCACTTTTTTGTCATTCCTCCGAGGACACAATGCACATTGAGCTTGCTTTTGCAATTTGGAGGGGGGTTCACTTGTTGGAACTTCTTCGGGGATATTTAGAATGGCCCTTATATTTCCCGATAGTTGCCGAGGTAAATTTGACTTCAAGCGTCGTCTCTGAGGCTACCCTGAGGTGTTCTGCTTGATGATGGCGCAGAAGCAGACCAAACATGTCCATTATTGCCTCTCAAAACACTCTCTCAAAGATGTGACAAAGGCACATCATCTTCGTCTGAGCCGGAAACAATGTCGTCTTGTTCTGAATGCACGGAGACGTTATCTTCATTTTCAGAAGCCACCTCCGACTCTAATGGCTCTGTTTTACTCTCATCATCCTCAGCCATATTATTAAAGTACCGCTCAAGCTCTTCATCATTACGGAACGCAATAATGAACTGAAAATAAGATACAGTAACAAAAGAAAATATTTACGTCAATAGTAACAGGGGTGACGCAACACCCCACATATACCTGCAGAATGAAATTGACGTGTTCCAGCTTCTCCCGCGCAGTGGCTACTGATGACTCATGGTAAGACAAAAGAATACACGAAACGGTAAAGTGAGACAGCGAATAATTTCCAGTAAATCACAGCGTGATTTCTCGCGTGGGGTGCTAAGGCACCCCTGTTACCATCCTAGGGTTAACATGTCTTCAAAATCTTTGCTTAAAATTGTCTTTTCTATTAGAAATGGGTACGAGTATAGAGTTTGAAGTAGGTGATTCGAAAATCTCATTTCTTGAACTGAACACTTTCAAGCAAAGATTTTTCTATAAACACGTGAAGATGATACTATACTATAGCGTTTAGTCTTTTAGCTTAAAAATGGCGAAAAACTACAAAAAAAAATTGACGGGCGCACCCGTCGCATGCCCCTTAGTTTTAATAATATTAATAGGACTCTTGTCCCTAAAAACTTGAGAAATCTTCCTAGAAATGGTACATATAACAAAAGAAAGTCATCTTGACCAAACAATTATCCCGCGCCGCCTCAGAATCGTGTTGCGTATTCCAGGCGTGGCTAGGGCGGGGCACGCGATACCTAGGGTGGGAACCACGCTTCGGGAATAATATTGTTTGGTTTGCAGCAATTTGTGTGATTAATTATATAGGCGGGCACTTACACTCGAGGATTTTAACACCTGCTTACCGATTTATCGTTAACATGAGTTATTTTTAATAGCAACTATTACTAGCCAGTTTTATTATATGTATACCGACATATAAAAATAACCGTTTCGACCATCTCTGTCAACTTCGCCGACTCTCGAAACTCTTTACTGTCTTGACTAGGCGTTAAAAGGCACTAGGACGCAGGCGCAGTTTAGAATTCTGTATAACGAGTTTGTAGAATTCCACCAATTTGGGCGATTGATTACTCTGAGGCCTTACCTAAGAGCCCCTTAACCCACCTACTTCAAAGACTTGCACAGTATAGCTACTAAAATTGCTAAAGTAGGTAGCTTGGTACTATAGCTAACCATGACATCTCTTGAGGAAACTTAATGTAGGTAAGTAGTTTGTGAAGTTGAAAATCTAGATAAGAAGAATTTTATTTTCGCTGAAGAAGTCATCAGTCACTTCCGCATATAATTTAAATGTTTGTTAGTTTGTTAATTTGCCTAAGTAAATATCTGATACTAAGTCTAATAGTCAGAACATAAACACTACGTGATAAATAAAGCTTAAATACTTATATCTACATATTTTCTTCATAGGTAATCCCAGTCAATGAATATCATAATATCTTTAATCTTCTAATACAGATAGGTACTAGAGGATTAAAGATATTACGATGCCTATAACTAATATTCATAATTCTAATATCATAAGCACCCTCTAAACTGATCGTCTAAATATTGAAAATAGAATTAAATGCATTAGTTTCATACAATATACCTCGGAACAATATAAAAACTGCATAACAAAGCCCTCTATTTATCGTCTCTCATATTATAAATGTGTAAAACCATTTAAATAGCGAAGTATCAATAGTTGAATGTTTCTTTATGTTATGGTGAACCAACTTGGCCGTGATGTTTCACGCGCATTTTATTTTTGGAAACTATTCTATAACATTTTCCATGATTTTTTTTCATATAAAATTCGATCATATAACTACTAGCAATAACGTTTAAAATAGTACTATACTTTTCAAACGCAAAGATGAAAAAGTACAATTTAAAGTTAACTTAGTGGTTTAGATCTTCGAGTCCATTTTCGAATGACCTCGCGTGTTTGTAAGGATTTTTAATCGCTCCTGTGTCATAAGGAGGCTTTTATAAGGCAGCTAAAGGTATGTGTATTGTTGATAATCATTGAAGCAAACACTTGTTATTTTAAGAGATCATCCAACCTTAAAGCTTTACATCGGGAATCTTTTCAATGAAGAGTATAATGTATTATTTATAGCGCACACTTGGTAGGCATATTCGGGGCTTTGGCACATTGTCGGGAACTACAACTGAGTTTGGCGGTGGTATATCAATCAGCACAATTTATTTCATGACAATTGGTTCTTTCATATTGTTCGGTTTTGGATACGGGTGTTACATACCTGCGTACTTGATTTTAATTGAAATGCTTCAGTTGATTTTTCCAGAATTAGTAAGTATGTAGGTACCTATTCATTAATTTATGTTTTTTTTTTCTATAATAACATTTTGCTATCCTGATTGTAACACTAAAGCTACTAAGATAATACCAGTTTAAGTTTTTAAATTCCTGTAATGCAAGTAAGCTAGAATTTTCCTCTCGTGGTCTGTAAAACTTTAGCATATGCACCATCAATGACCCTATCTATGTATACTTTGTGTACATAAAAGGCATTTTAAAGCTTTAAAAGTCCTATAAAAATATACCTATTACTAAAATCATAAAGGATTTCATAAGTTATTAATACTTTCAAAATGAATTTCATATGGGCATCCACAAAAAAACCCTTGTATAAATTGAAAATGGAACCGTTTTTTCGATTACCTTATTAGGTTATTCGTTATTTATTAATGTCCTTGTCACAAAAATAACAAAAAGGCTTTTGGAAGCGAAAAAATGGCTGCAGACGCGAACGCTAATCTGTCAGACCCGAAGTCTTTGTGAAAAGGGTCCAAGTTATACTTAGTAACCATTAAATAAATTTAGATAAAAAGTTTTCAAAAAAATTGTCCGTAGGCGAACCACTTTTAAATATTTGTGCGCATATGGCTTCCGGCTATTTCGAGTGGGTTATGCTAAAAAATCTGGAGATCCTTTTTTGTCCAAAAATATAGAATGGGTGATTTATGATTGATACAGGAAATAAATGACATATCTTTAACGTGGATTTCGAATGGTTAGCTGTGAATAGGTGCTTAGCATAAGTAATAAGTTCATAATATTAAATATAAAAAATCTATTGCTCTTTTTGATCTTTTAAAATATGTAAGTATGTCTCTGAAAATAACCTAACAGAAAATCATAATATATCTATCTATTTCGCATATATTTCTCATAGATTTCATGATATATTTTCAGGCCGCCTTCGAAGCTGTCGTAATCGGCTCCGTATTCCACTCCATCGCACGGCTGCTTTTAGGGGCTCTTTTACCTACTCTGCCATAAAATGTTGGAATAATATTCCCCCTCCAATAAAGAATTCAAAAAGCATAGTTTCGTTCAAACTCGAATTAAAAAAATTCCTTCTGGAAAAACAAGTGGAATTTCAAGATCATGTGGCAGAGTACCTACTCTTTTCTGTAGCTTTCATAATATTTGTTTATTGGTAGATATATGATATGTATTATGTTTAATTATAAATATATATATTATAGTGGTAATAGTATATAGTTAAATACATAATATAACAATAATAATTATAGATATTATCAGTAGTATGATGTTCGATAAATAGAATAGAGTAATTGGGTACGAATTTACTTATACTTAATATTAGTAGTAGTAGCAGTAATAATACTTTTTGGTCGCTTTTTGTAGAAGTTTAGTGCTTTAATTTTCTATTTATACCATAGTATATAAGCTTCCTATAGCTGTTTACATCCATGTAGTTTCCGTGGCGTCACCTGAATAACGGTTCCGGCTGAAAATCAGCGCTGTATGTTTTTGTGCTTGCACTGGATATACAGTATTATGCTGAGCCTGGACCATTTTTCGGGTTGTGCCATGCGTGATAGATGTATATAAGACATTGAGGATCTCCAAAGCAAACCACAAATTGTTTCTCTGAAATAACAAAGATTTGTTTTATTTAACAAGTTTTTACAATTATCAAGTTATTATCAAGTTACGACAATTACACTTCTATCTCACCTGAAATAACAAAGAAACGACATTTAAAGTTCACTATATATCGAGTCCTCAATCACATTCTTTCTATAAGTTTTTATAACAATAAAATGCACAAAACAATCTGCGCGTCACACGCCATTGAATCATAGACAGTCACAGATCACCAATCACTATATCATAGGCACCCGACACAGCATAGATACGCGAAGCGCGGCAAATTCAAATGAATGAAATGTCACTCATTTCATTACATCTCCCCCCCTAAGAGCGAAAATTCTAAGCAATATATCTGTAAAATGTACTTATAATTAGTCATCTTCATATTCATTATCATCTCCTTCATCTTCTTCAGCCTCTGTTATGACAGGTTGCAATTTTGTTATATGAAATAATGTTGATTCTGTTTTTCTGTTGCCTGTATCAATCCTATAAATGGAATTCGATATTTTCTCTATTATCTTGAAAGGGCCTATTTTTAATTCGTCTAATTTCTTTCTATTCAGTCTATTTCCATTTTCTACATATACACTGTCTCCTACATTAAATTCTTGCATTTTTCTATTTCTATCAAATATTTTCTTGTTGTACTCATGAGATTTTATTGTATTCTCTAATGCCAATCTTCTATCAGCAATCCACTTGTCTTCCTTTTCCATTGTTTTGAATTCATTTGGTAGAATACTGACATTTGTACCATCCAGTAAATATTTTGGTGCAAAACCTGTAACGGAGTGTTCTGTTTCATTATATTTTTGTATACATTCTCTTGCCAGTGTTGTCCATGTTCTCTTATTATTTTTCTCATTCATTTTACACCTTATTTTATTTACTATTGTTTGGTTTAATCTTTCATTCAAGCCGTTCGAGAATGGTGTATTCACGGCTGTAAAAATTAGTTTAATATTATTCTCCTGCAAAAATTGTTTGAATTCTCTTGAATTTATGCCCGGATATTGATCTGTCAGGATAATTCCAATCTCATCTGTCTCTAGTACTTTCTTTGTTAAATTTATAAAGTCACATGCATTCTGGGTTTTCGAAGTCGCAATAAATGCATATCTTGTGTAGTGATCTACTAAAAGGTGTAGATATTTCTTTGTAGACCTAGATCCTCCAAATCCACCAATAGTATCCATTGACATTATTTCAAATGGTTTGGTAGCTGGTCCCAGTTGTGACATTAATCCAATTTTTTTTTGACATCTTGATTTATTTTGTATGCATATTTCACATGTTTTACAAATATTTATGATATTTTTTGTTAGGTTTATAGCCGTATATATTGAACTTATTTTTTTCTGCAGTTGTCTGATCCCAATATGGCATAAATCTTCATGCACCTTTTTTATAAGGTTTTTACTAAATTCTTCTGAAAGGATAATCTTTTCCTGTTTCTTTATTTTTTTATAATAGATATTATTTTTTAGTATTAAATTTTGTTTCTTTTCTCTTATTGTTTCATTTTTCTCTTGGTCTTCAACTATATCTTTTATTTGTATTAAATTAACTATTCTCAATGTTTCCTCTCTGTTATCTTCTGGTTCTAATACAGGGTTTCGGCTCAAACAGTCTGCTTCTACATTTTCTTTACCAGGTATATATTTTACGGTAAAGTCATACTGAGATAGGTAGTATGTGAGATCACCCAATTTTTCATCTGTCCTGCATTTAATGTTCATGTTCTCTAGAGGTTTGTGATCTGAGTAAATGGTGAATTGTTTTCCGATGAGCCAGTGCTGCCAATATTTAACAGCTTCTTTCATAGCAAGACATTCTAAATATATAGCCTTTTTCCGTTTTTGATGTTCATTCAATTTTTTTGAGAAATATGCCACCGGTTTGTCTTTACCATCTAGTTGTGTCTGTTTTAATATTGCTCCAATGCCCTCCAAAGATGCATCGGTAAAGATTTTGATTGGTAAGTCTTTGTCGAATATTTCCAAGACCGGTTGCGAACATAAATATCTTTTTATCAGATTGAATGCTTCTTCACATTTCTCTGACCATACAAATTTCTCGTTTTTTCGTAATAAATTGTGTAATGGATCTAAGATAATTGCACTTCTTGGTATATAGTCATGGTAGAAGTTTATTTTTCCCAAAAATTGTCTGATGTTCTTTTGCGTCTTAGGAGTTGGAAAGTTCCTTATTGAAATCAAATTGTCTTTTAGTGGTCTTACTGAATTGTTCTGAATTATATGGCCGAGGTATTTTACCGAGTCTGAAGCAAAGGTACATTTCTTAAACTTCAGTCTAAAGCCTTCTTTAATTATTGCCTCTAATACATTTCTTATGTGCCTTATATGTTCTTCAAAGGTAGACGAGTATATCAAAATATCATCAATATAGTTTACAGAGTATCCTGTGAGATTGTGTTTTCTTAGAATATTGCTTAAGATTCTCTGGAAAATTGCTGGTGATGTTTTCAAGCCAAAAGGGAGGCAGGTCCACTGGAAGTGGCCATCTTGTGTGACAAATCCTGTTTTACTTCTGTCTTCCACCCGTAATGGTATTGCCCAAAATGCTGAGTTTATATCTAGTGTAGTAAAATACTTGCAATTTCTAGTTTTAATAATTAGATCATCTATCAAAGGAAATGGTTGAGCTTGTGGTATAACTATTTTGTTTAACTCTCTGAAATCTACACATAAACGGGATTTTCTATTTTCACCTTTTTTAAACGCCAATGTCACTGGAGCAGCGAAAGGACTGTATGATTCTTCTATTAAATTGTTCTTTAGTAACATCGATATTTGCTCTTCAATTTCTAATCTATCTTGTATTGTACATCTGTATGGTCTTTTACTACAATATTTATTTACTTGTAAATCTATGCGAGCTTCATAATCTTTAACTGAACCTATATCATACTTGTCTTTAGCAAATATTGTTTTATATTCCTTTATAATTTTCTCTATCTCAATTTTCTTTTGATTATCTAAATGGTCTGTCATACTTATAAATTCCTCTGTTTCTATGTGTTCATTGAAATTTACTGTATATTTTTTTATATTATTATCTTCATTTCTGTTATCTTTAGACATCCCGTCTATTTTATTTGTTATTTCCTTTTGTTCTATCTGCAAGTTCTCATTTTGGGTTAATCTGAATTTCTTTATCATATCTAATCCGATTATGAAATCATCAAAATCTTCATTTTCTACTATGTATACATCCACCTCTTCTTCTAAATCAAATATTTTAATTTTTATTGTTATCAAGCCATCCATCTTCTTCACACCATTAACCGTTTTCATGTATGCTATGTTCACATCATCTTTTTTTTCTTTTACTTTTATTAATCTTGAATTTTTTATAGAAATCTGTGAGCCTGAATCATAAATACCACTCACTTCTAGTTTATTTTCTAATAAAAGCTTGATTTTGATTAATGGTGTGCTTACTAGTTTTTTTCTCAGTATTTATGTCTACTTCAATTATGGAGTTATTGTTTACATTTTTAGTTTTAAGAACTTTTTCAGGTTCATTTTTATTTTTCTTGAACCAACATGACTCCTCCGGATGATATCTAATTCCTTTGTCCAAAGACTCACAAGTCTTACATGACTTCTTCTCATAAGTTTTATTTTTATTATAAAATGTACTGCTCTTTATGTTAGTTGAGTTTTTCTTATACATCGTGCCTTCATATTTTCTTATCTCGTTGAACAAGTCAGTAGTGTTGTTGAGTTCATCCCTGTTTAACTTATTTAAGATAAATCCAGGTAAACCAGTTGCAATAAGATCTATCATTGTTTTGGAATCTATAGATTTGTTTATATCTAATAAAAGCCGTTCTTTTTTTATGGCATAATCAATTAACTGTCCTTCTTTATACCTAAATGCGAGAGCATATGTGACTATGTCCCATCCTTGGTTTTTAAAAGTTTCTAAAAACTTGTCTTTCCATTCACTCCATTCAGAATTTATTGTTAGTTTTATGATCATCGAGCTATACCAATCCAAACAAGGTTTATCTAAAAATAACCTCAAAATATCTATTTTTGTCTCATCTTTTGTTATATTAAAGCGCGCACACTCTTTTTCAAAAATTTCTATCCATTGCATCGCATTAGGATTTTTGCTTGTGAATTTTTCAATAATAAATTTTTCTGAGATATGTTTTAAGTTATGTTGACTTTCTTTCTTAGTTGTAGTTTCTATTAATTGTTCCAAGATTTGTTGCAAAGTGTCATTTTTGTCCTTTGCTTGTGTTGTGCTCACTTCATCTAAATATTGATCTAAAAATTGCATATTACCTTCCTCATCTACATATGTCTTCTTTAGATTTTCATCCAACTTTATCCATACTTTTCTACTCTGGTGTCTTTTTTTAATGCTATTTTTTACTTTTGTGAAAGTGTTCGTTTTAACAATATAATATGTATGATGACTCACCGGCTTCAGTTCCTCGGGTAAAACATAACATTTTCCTTCTTCAGTAGATATTGAGGTTATAGCTAATACATTTGATTTGCCATCATTTGAGGCTATCATTGTAAACTCAAATTGAAGCCGGTCCATCTTCTTTTAGTTCACAAAAATGTCGTTTTATAAGACATTGAGGATCTCCAAAGCAAACCACACGAGAAATCTCTACGATTTCGCATTGTGAAGTCAACATCTCCTAAGGATGTCCCGGTGTCGGGACGAAACGTGCGTCGAAGAAAGTGATAGAAAATTGTGTGTGGTGTTTCATGTGGATGGTGTTCCTGCATATTGCACCATACAGAATCCTTTCAAGAAGCGGATAATAGCAAAACAAATTAATCAGTCCTGCTAATCATGACACTTTATTAAAAAAAAAAAATTACCTTTACAAGATTTCACCTTTCGGCACATGAAAAGGTAGCCATTTGCAAGATCATAGTCAGTTGTCTTAACCCTAAATAAATAAAAACTACAAGCTACCTGAGTTTCGCGGGTGTTTGCAACATTTCTGATCTTTGCCTTACTCATTAGCAGCCATACTGCTCCCAAATCCACAATTAGTGAGGGATGAAGGAACTTCGCGTGAAACAACACCTTTTTTGATGATTAAACGAACTTACCTGTAAGTGAAGTTCTATCACAATTATGTGAATACATTTTATTCGAAAATAATAATAAACACAATCAGGGTACACTTTCATTGTACTGGCAATTTCGCACTTTTATCTATTTTGTTTTTTAAAACTGACCACCCTGATGGACACGCTGTCCCAGCCTACGTCCGTGCCAAGCTTCATTCTTTAGAGAATATTTAACAAAATTTTCGTATTATACTCATGGGTTTTGGGTATGGGAGGGACCTTATATTATTATTTTCGAATAAAATGTATTCACATAATTGTGATAGAACTTCACTTACAGGTAAGTTCGTTTAATCATCAATTATATTTCATACATTTTATTCTTCAATAATAATAAACACAATCAGGGTAGATGTTTAGAGATGAAAATTTTTGTTAAATTATGGACATTAACAGATAGTAAATTGTTTCCTATTATAATAGGAAATAGGTCCTCTTTATACCACAGAAGTATTTAATTAACACAATCTTTTCGTTCAATTCCTGGATCAATAAACCAGTCACATTACAAATAGGTTTAATTTATATTTAGATAGATTATAATGATTAATGATTAGAGAGCAAAAGAGCTATTGCGACAGAAGCATCATCGCTCAATAAGAGGTTATAAAACTTAGGTAACGTCCGTAATGGTTGTTACCAGCAGACTACTTTTCTGATGAGGTCAAGCAACAAACTACGTGCTCGCCGAGGAAGTGTTGCGTACTTGGTGCTGAGTACACTGAAACGCAGACCTCTCTCGTGAGAGATTATATTCCTCGGCAGACACGTTCTCACGGTGGTCTGCCTGCAGGCGACCTTATGAGGTCGCTTCAACATTATCAGGAGGTTGTCTATTATATATCTTGGTCTAAGATTTTGTAAACGACATATCGATTTGTTTTTCAAAGCTGTGGCAAATTTTTATACTTTCTCTTCAGTTTTGATTATGGTATAATTAAAACTGGTTCGCCCTGAGTAGTAGCTGGCGTTGTATAAACTCAATAATTCCCTTGAATTATATAAAAACAATAATACTAACTTTAACTAATGCTAATGTTTTCATTCTGTGCTGTGTCTACTGCCTAAAGCTAAAAAAGTTACAAGATCAGCAAAGCAAAGTTACGGAATGAATAAACTCTTATTAAGGCCCATTGAGCAATGTGTTAGCATACTATATTGTGTGCTACTATGTGGTGTTTGATGTTAATTTATCTATTCATTTTCGCAATATAATATATATATATATATATATATATATATTTTTTTTTTTTTTTTTGACCCAAAATCATCAGCAGAAATTAAACTCAATGCCGAATGAAAACAAGTAATCGTACCATATGCTACGTCGTTAACAAGTTGTTCTGTTGGAAATTACGAGGTTGACTTATAATGTACGGATTGTACGGATCTCAGTCGTTATTAAAGCAGTATTGCCACAAAACTTTGTAAATAACACAAAATTTTTGAAACATATAGATTATTAAAAATTCCAACAAAATGTCCTTTTTTTTTTTTTTTTTAATGCCTTCAGAGAACTTCCTCCAGTAATTCCTATGAATTGTGGTTCTCTAGGGAAAGACCATATTTATTTATTTATCATCAATAAATGTACTATAAGAAGTAAGTCTTTTGACACCTTATGTAAAAGAAGAAAATCCAAAGTTGTAAAGGTCCTTAGACGATGTATGTCTAAAGCATTGTCTATAATAGTATTTTTAAGCATTCTACCTCTAGAAGAATGTATAGAAGAGCAAAGGTAAACTTGGTGTTCCAAAATGTTCAGAATGCGTCTGTTTCTAAGACGTCTGGGTTCATATTGATTACATTTCGCATTATTGCAAGAAGCGATAAATTCAATAACTGGATTGAACTCTTTGAATAACTTTGGAGTATATAATTTTACAGCGGTAGCTTAATCCCATTAGCTGGATGTAACTCTTGGTCAGCTTTTGATTATCTTTAATTTCCATATAAGAAACAATTAACCCAATCGTTTAAATGAGGATATTTGATATCCTCTATGCAACTGATGTAAATCATGTGTATCAAAATAGATGTATCGAAAAATATGGCCATCAACTCTGTAAAGAGGTATTTCGATTCATCTTAACGTTAATTATTACAAAAACAAAAATCCCTCTAATGAGAAGAATTAGTCTTCATCTAGACCGGGAAATCGTGTGAATCACTAGTTCAACCTTTTAGGTTTAAGGGAGTTAGATGACTTAAAAAATGTTTTGTAACCACTGGCCATCTGATAGGATAACCGATGATGGACGAACAGCTGCGTCTAAAGTCTAATTTTTCTTACGGGCTACATTTTTTGTTTCTACAGACGTTCTGTGTAACCCCATCCATACCTAATAGCTGGAGAAGTGGACTTTAGGACTTTTAATCGGAATTAAGCTTAACTCTTAGATGATACAACGAGTTAAGCGTATAAATTTTTTTACAGAATTTGAATTGTTACATAATTCACGTCATAGTTTGCGGTTGGGTAACGATACTGCCATATCGTCAGAAATTAAAATAAAACCAGGAAACTGAGCATGTTTTGAGGGTAGTAAATAACTTTAACACTCTAACACCTAACAAATCTTCATGAAAAAACCGCGGTAAGTATCTGAGATGAGTCACAACTTCTTTATGTATTTTACCAAGGATGAATCGGTACTTTAAAATAAGATTCTTCAGTTCATAGGCATAAAACCCTTTTTAAGTATTCGCTTGTAAGCTGTTCTATGAACTATCAATTTCAAAGGATTTTGAACTACAAGTTCATTCAACGCCTTTAAATTTAGAATGTATCTTTTACCACGTAAGATTTTGAGGTTAGACACATCTTAACTATAATCGAACATGCAGTGACTCACTCCCACATTATCTCACCCAAAAAAGAAATGTCGATTGTCAAAGACATTTGTCGCTTTTTCTTTGTTGTGAACGTGTAAGACGGTACACTGTGTTAGTGTACGATTTTTAAAATGGTATTATGTAATAATAATTTTTTGGAGCTAGTTCCTTAATTTGTTCAATTCATTAAAATATTTTATTGAATGTACGTACATTTGTACACCTAGTGAAAGTAAAAAAATAGTCTTCACTTATTATAACTCCCGAAATTCTAGATCATGTTATAGATCGTGACGGATTCCTTGTCAGTGATATGTAACCAATAAACTTCAAAATGTTGAAGACAACTGGCATATAGGTACCTTAATGTCTAGCGTCGTCGATGAACCTGGTGGAGACTCGCTGCCACGTCGCATCTTCCTCGCGGCTGATCGCCAATACTCAAGTGTGTCACGCCCCCCCTGCTGGCCGAGCCGTAACGAGAGGGGGCCAGCTAGTTTCTCGAGAAACGAGATTGCGCTGTCCCAGCGGTGGGTGTCGATAGCAAAGTCGCCCGCCGCGCCCTGCTGGTTTCTTTATTTACAACACCTGACGATCAGTAACCATTGAAACTAGTATAATGCCCGAAACTATTTCTCCGAAAAAACATCTGGTCCCGTTCGTGAACTTTAATTACTTGTCATTTGTCGAAACAAAATGTCATTTGTCAATACTTAAGCTTCTTCTCAGTTCAGGACGCGTTGTGGTTTAAGATTTTTATTAGTTTTAGAAAGAATTTAACAATTCACTTCAATGAAACTTTCAGACTAATGGTACATTATACATAATATTGTTAACTTATTGAGTTTTGAGCTAATAGTTAAATTATCATCCCATTACACAATCTGAACATTAATTTTCGAAAGTAAGTAAAATTATTTTCCACCACAAAATCTAAACATTATTGTTGTAGGTACATAGTTAGAAAAGTTCGACGCGTTGGTACCCTCGTGGAATTAGTTTTTAAGTCGTGAAATAGTTATCACTGATAAAAGGCTATAACGTTTAACTGGCTATTCATAAGCCAGGCAAGTATATCAAATAAACTATTTGATTCTTTGCAATGAAGGTCGGCTAGAATTTTACAACTGTCGGGACTAACCATTAATATAGTTCTTGTGACTGAGCGCCGATAGCAATTCGGGATCAAAGTCCGGGAGGTCATGCGGAGCCACTTGTAGTGAAGCCGAGAACAGCGCCACACCGACATCGTCCCCCGTTGGTATCCGCAAAGTCCTTTGAGGTATTTTTAAAATCCTTCGTGTTTGACCCGCAGTCAACCTCCAGGAGCATTGACGCATCATGCTATGCTTTCGTGGTATCCTCAACGTGATACCCTCCAAGCTAGCTTAGAGATGCCTGGACTATTTCGCGCATCATGCTATACTTTCGTGATAACCTCAATGTGATACCCTCCAAGTTAGCTTAGAGATGCCTTAGGATTTCAATTTTTGGACACACTTTCGTCGGCATTGATATTTGAGTTGATGTGATATCTGGGAAAAAAGGTTAATTTTCACTTACCCTCTTTCCTCGGAGTCTGACGAAGATGAATGCACAATTATATGTTTTGATTTGATTTTATTTTTGTTATAATAATAAATTTTACTAGCGTCTAAGCATTATCAGTATAGAAAATTAAGCAAGTTTTAACACTGAACACTTATTTTTTTTTTTTTTTTTTTTACTTTGAACCTAAATTAACAAAAACGAGACGTGTTTTTGTAGTCGAGTGCTCATTGCCACGCACAATAAAAGAATGAAGCTTGGCACGGACGTAGGCTGGGACAGCGTGTCCATCAGGGTGGTCAGTTTTAAAAAACAAAATAGATAAAAGTGCGAAATTGCCAGTACAATGAAAGTGTACCCTGATTGTGTTTATTATTATTGAAGAATAAAATGTATGAAATATAAATGTCAGTAAACCGACTCATTTTTCATACATTTAGTGTTAGTAGTTCGGCAAAAATCGGTTAAAAAAAAGATTATAATGAGTGTGTAACTGTAGGTAAATCTTATCAGGACAAACAAAATAACTCCGAATTCACAAAACTACTCGTATCTAAATAACTGGTAAGTAGTTACGGGCAAGACACGAGTAGGTAGATACGTATCGCATTAACGGACATAGTTTAACACCAAATTAGCTGTTACATAGCATCTCTATGGGACACTGAATCACTCGGCGATACGTCTTTGCTATAGAAGTCCAAGCAGACCTGATTTAAGAAAATTCCAATCTTTTTTGTGACGACGCGTTGTGAACCTCGTTGAAGAAGAGAACTATGAGCTTTGATGGCAAGTTAGTTAACTCTAATAAAGTAAATAAATGAAAAAAATGTGAAAAAAATTAATAAACCCAATTTGTTGTTGACGTTAGTCTTGTGGCGAAAGTGCTACAGCTTCTTCAAGGAACTCTCATCTTGCCTTAACGACTCTACGGGTGACTATATAGAACGCTGAAAGTTCCCTAGACCAGCATTTTAAATTTGTCTGGCTATAACGGGGTAACCAGCATTCTAGGTACAACGGCATTGAAAATTATTTAGTTTTATTTAATTTTCTGAATATGCAAAAAAATTAGAAAGAGCAAAGAGCGTCGCTAAAATAGTTTTATATATATATATATATATATATATATATATTTTTTTTTTTTTATTAGTATATTTTTACAAACCACAGACTCCGGGTCTGTGCCCTTTTTGGTATAATTATTATTTTGTTATTTAATTCTAGTTGTTTAACCTACTTGTGCTTCGTACTCCCACATTCACAACAGTTCTACTATAATTATAGTAGTAATCTTATGTTTTATAATGTTACTTATATTTATATATTTAGTTATTATTATATTTAGTTATAGAGTACTCTATAGTTTTATATTTGCAAAAAAGTACTTATACATATACCATCATTAAATCTATACCTCAGTCGGTAAAATCATTATTTCGGCACCATTCTTGTGGTAGGAAGTTATTCTTCCTTTCTTTCCAAAAAGGCAGATTTGAAGCGTTTCACGAAACTGGACAAAGAGGATCTTTAGGACCCTGTTAAAGCAATAAAAGGGTAACTTACAAGTGTTGTGGGTAAGCACAAAACAAAATAAGGTAGCGCGACTAATATAACCAACCGTAAACGCTTATTTGCAGGCCTATTGACGATCTGAGACCGTAAAACAGAAACACGCCTATTGACGATCACGTACCTTCAAGCCTTCAACGTCAAAGGACCCGAGGACCATTCAAGAAGCGTAAAATGGGCGCTTTTGCGAAAGGACCACGATACAACGTTCCTCATTGTATTTAGTTCCATTCTATCTTTCCTAAAACCGACAAAGAGTTCCGTAAAGCTGTAAAAACAATCCTAAAAGGTTTGAGTTCCCGAACGTAATCCTTTTCAAAGTGCACCGCCATCCACGTTCTATTTTCAAAACAGTAGAAAATCCTTTTTCGATACCAATTTGCCGCCTGAGTTACTTCATTTTGTGTTCCTTTTTTGAGATTCAATTCGATTTTTTTTAAATAACGCAACGGGTTGGCACCTTTGGGTTCGGAATGTGTCTGTAATGCGAATACAGTGAAACAAGCGATGATTTTTAGGAGTCCGTACCCAAAGAGTAAAACGGGAACCTATTACTAAGACTCCGCCGTCCGCATGTCCGTCCGTCCGTCCATCTGTCACCAGGCTGTATCGCTTGAATCGTGATGAACAGTTGAAATTTTTATACAATAATGATGATGTATTTCTGCTGCCGCTATAACAACAAAATATTAAAATAAAAATTAATGTTACCTATTGCTTGCTCGTCTTTGCTCGACGTTGCAGAGGCTCTAATCAATGTTCATTTTGCTCGACTCGACTGGCACTTGGCGGGTTATTATTTTACATTACATATGTAGTTTATTCTACTTATGGAAGAGCATTTTACTCTATCAATAGAGACAGTATGCAAAATGCACTTACTGGTATAACGACAATTTTAGGCTATGATGGAAAACCGTACCGCCTAGCATATATTATTTTCCATCACAAAAGAATCTGCCAAAATAATACACCTACGTAGACGAAAAAAAACTACAGAAACATATCAAATTTTAGTGCGCAATCCACAAAGGCCATAGGTAGCTGTCTGACACCATTCTGATCAGAACAATCGGGAAGACGGAACCTTTCGGAATGCACAATCGGACCACGCCCACAAGTGCACTATTCTGTGCATTCTTCACAACAATTAGAGGCTCCATACAACGGTATACGGAATTTCGCATCTGGTAGTCCACAATGAGCTTCCTGTTCGGATTACGAGATATGGATCGCGTATCGTATTCGAGATATTTCATCTCGATGTTTTATATTGGTGATTGATGATTTTATATAAAAGTACTTATCTCTGTAACGATAGAACTAGCCACTTTGTGTAAGGCGTAAGCGAATAAATAATAGGCTCTTTATGCCTCTACCTCCTTATACCTCTTGATAAATTTTCTTATTATAAAATCATCGTGTCTCGTGTTTGTTACCAAACTCCTCCGAAACGGCTCAACTAAGTATTTAATTGTCATACTTAAAATTTTCTGTGTATGTTCGGTAGTCTAGAGTAGGTCCTAAACTTATTCTGAAACGTTTCTGATAGGTCTGAGAGTAGGTCCTAAGCTTTTTCTGAAACGTTTCTGATACGAACCGGAATACCTTTGACCCTTCCAGCTTCCGTGTTCTCAGACAAGTACAATCTGGGTACCTTTAGGAGAAGAGTGAATAGGCATTTTCAAGGCAAGCGCGCTCCATCCTAGACCTCATCATTTCTGCGCATCGGACATGATTTTGGTCAAGCGCAAGCCTATCAATTGTAAAAAAAGCTATTTTTCATATCTCTAATGGCAAACAACGTTTGCGGGGTCAGCAAGTATATAAAATATAATTGGTACACCTGCTGAGTAATCCAGCTAATAATTCTACGCCGAGCCTATTTACTACAAAGATACGGACCAAAATGTAAACGAATTCAAAATTAATATTTTTTTCCGAAAATTCTCAAGTGCTTCAAACTCTTTAAAATTTCGCGTATATAATTCAAGCAGCAACTCATAAGTTGGTAGGTAAAATGGATGATAACTTCCAGAAAATAACGGATGGACCTTCCTAATTCACTTCCCGTGCAAACATTCCCAAAATTCTCCAAACTCTCGAAAACTTCACGGCCTAATTATGAAAAATAAGACATACTCCGCAGTCCGCATATTCGTTTAACACGTGCTGGGGTTATTTTTTCATCCCTGAAGTTCCTACATTCCCGTAAATATTAATAATTTTGTACAGCAAAAAACGCTAATTGCTTTTTGTAAAGTTTTGTAAGTCGTCAAAGGTTTTTGCGGGCCGGTTCATAGGTCTGTCTGTCGAAACGATGGGCTTTGTCAGTGAAAAGTGTCAAATTACGTGGCACGAGATAGGAGATAAGCTAGGGTTGACGGCCGAAAATTATAGCGAACTGAGTTTTGGAGCTTATTTTCTTTTAATTTAGTTTTCCGCCTGCTACCATAACGCACTTATACACAGTATTTTTAAATGGTAAATAATCATTGCTTGTTAATTATTACGAAATGATTGGGGCTACAAGAGAATCTGCTTAAAATGTATTTAACTTAACCATGTGTGAATTTACGTGTATAGTGCAAACTTTTTAGTGAAATAAACATTGGATATTTTGATATAAATAATATAAAAATAATAGTAAAAAGTACTAAACTTTTCAAAATGCTGACTAATCTGAAAATATAAAAAAAAACATACCCTCAATTGATTTTAACAAAACAATACGAAAGCTATAAATCTCCAAACATTAATAGCCACTATATCAATTACAGATTATTAAAATGAAATTATTAGTTAATAAATTGAGATTTATGTGCCAGCCCTATCGCTGTTCGGAGATCGTACTTTTTTTGCGGGCGCAACCATTTTAAGTTTTTCGTGAAGATTTTGCTCTTAGATAATAAATCACGAAACAATTTATAACGGTGTAAGTGCCGAGTATCTTTTGATGCAAAATATGTTTTATGACTTTGTTATAAAGGTGAATATTATTAGGAGGTTATCATAAAATTTAATAGTTTCATAAACTCATAGGCAACTAAACGGAAAGAAGCGGTAGATGAAACGCCGACAAGTTGGAGAAATATTTCCAAAATATTTGTAAGTGAATCCGCGGACCAGGGGCGGGCGGTATGCGCATACGCAATAAAGGAATTCTATTTTTGAGCTTGTTAAAGGTAATAATATAAATGACGCCCGATGAGAACAAACTTGTCTTGCCTTCTGGCTCGGAGGTCGTAGGTTCGATTCCTACACCTGAAACATGTTTGTGTGATGTTTCATGAGCATGAATGTTTTCCAGTATTATTTTTGTATATATTGTAAGTATTTCGGTGCTATATTATGTAAATTCATCAGTTCTTTAGTACCAATAAGACAAGCTATTGCTTACTTGGGGACTAGATGACAGCGTGGGTAATGACCATAATATATTTATATTTAATAAAATGAAAATCTTAGTTCGAATTGTCAGTACCTTTAGATAAACATGAGATAAACATTCAATTAATCATATTAGGTAAATTAGATAAGTCTAAGTAGATCGCGTCTTCGTCAGCGCCTACTTAAAGAAATCCGTAGTTACCGTGGATTTGTCCAGGACTAGAGTAGCCTATCCAGGGCAATATTTATCACCGTTTCTAGCCAAAAAATGTAATTATGTATCCACATCTATACCTACTACTACCTAGTATACTTTGTTGACGATTGATCAGGTTAATATTGCTGAAGTTAATAAATAATTTTGCTTATTTTTATTAGGTAGTTCATAGGCAAATAATTGCACCGTCACGCCGCACATTCACTTTTTATTCAAAATATAAATCTTTTATTAAAACATCCATACACAATAATCTTATACAAAATGTAGACACGCATTTCTATTTCTTCTATACGCGCGAGCCTTTAGGAAATTAATTCACGCGTGAATTTTACATTCGTGGGTCAAATAAAACGAATTGTTAAGGTTTGTTCAGTTTTTTTTGTTGACTGTAGGTCGTATCGTATTGTAACTTTAGATAACGCGGGCTTAGTATTCGCCCCATTTGGTGTCGTACCTTTATTGGACGTTATTGCTTTTTGTATAAAATGTTTATTATGTCTGGCCGATGTGTATGTGCCATTATAAAATGTCTTCAGTCCTGCTTGTAAGGTAATTAAAATAATCAGCCAAGTGCGAGTCGGACACGCACATTATTTATATCACACAGTGGGATGATGATCCAGAAGGCCTATTTTCCTACTACTTATATTATTACTATACAAGTAGAGTCTGGATCATCGACCAAAAACGAACTTTAACGAACGAACGAACGAAATTTAAAATTACGTTTGTTGTTTGGGAGCCCCCTTTATATGTATTTGGGAATGTAGTGAATAAAATGAAGGTCTCATTTTATTCACTACATTCCTTAGCTGTAACTTGTGTTTGTTTGCGCAAAATAAATCTATTTTTTTTTAATATAGCTTTTTTAGAAATATAAATTCGTTTTGATAATTTCGATCTAATGTGAGCAAAACTGTGAGCGTGAACTAGTTAATAAATAAAGGAAACCAGCCAGGAAAGGTTCACATGTTAAAAAAAATTGTTCAATATATTACGCGACAGATTCTCTATCTTAAACCCCATACAATACAAAATATTATGTTGTCATTGTCACGCAGGCTGTTCTATAAACACAATAATTGTGTGATACGATATTTGCGAGGAATATCGATAAACATCGTAATCCTCGAGCCTTGATCAATCGGTACATTCCCGTCAAGTGTAGCGTGACGAGATTAACATATTGTGCAAATGTGTAAGAATGGGATTTCTTTGGGGTCTCTTTGGGGTCTGATCCTTTGAGATGTTTCTTGTTAGGCGATGTTTTTAGATGCACCATAGGCAAGGATAGGATACAGGCAAGAATATTCCACCTGAAAGTAAAAAAATCAGACTGTTATCGTTTCACAAATATGCTGGATGATAACATAAAAGTTCGATGAGACAAAACATTAACAAAGACATAACTAAGTAGAGCCACAATGCTAAAAAAATTAAGAGTAATTTGAAATCTATAATAATGTATTCTTTAAGTGGTTTTATAGAACAAAAATCTTCAAACTACTCCTAGATAAACAAAAAACCTTTCAACCAGTATTTTATGTAAAGGTAGATAATAACCATGAGTAGATTAAATAAAGATACATGGTTGTATCCTAAACTAATCAAATAAAGGACAGTGAATACAATGAAATTATCTATCTTAAGAAAAAAAGGTAACACACCCAAACTACAAACCAACATCAGATAAGTATATGATAGTCATCATTTTTCAAAGCTCTCCAAACACGAATCTATGTTTGAGTCGTCTCACACAATATTCGCAACACTATGAACAAAAAAAAATTATTTTGCGATGAACGTTTCTTTAATTTGAACCTTATACGATCACTTTTCTGTGGAAGTATTTAACTCATAGTAAGTAATATGTACCTACTTATTTCATTATTTATAGTCTTCTGCATTTCGTTTTCTTCTACATTTCCGTTTAAAAATTAACCATGGAAGTTGGAATCCATTAATTCTCACTGTTTTATTTCTAAGACACTGTGTTTGACATACCTACTCTTTAAAACTATTTGTTAATAGAACAGATTTATTTGTTTTGTCCAATACTTATGCAGGAACACCACACACATGAAATACCACATACAATTCTTCCAACATTTTCTTTGATACAAGTTTAACATCGGGATTCGGGACATCCTCAAGAGATGTTAACTCGACAATGCGTTATGCGAGATCGTAGAGAACTACTTGTTTTTCTGCAGGTTTTAATAAATAATTAATGAATCTCCCATTCCACGCTTTCAAGATATATATTTCAAATGGATCAAAATTTTTTAATTTCTGTTCTGTGTATACAACCACTTACCTATTTCTATACTTAATAGTAATTAAATATTGTAACGTATTTAATCAGTAATACAGCTATAAAGTATAATAACCTAATTTATAATCAGAACTCGAAATCAGAATTGTATACTAATATAAATGTGACTTTCTTCCTCGTCTTTAATGTGTGATGTTCTTCGTTCCACACCATTCACCAACTTCTTACTACACAAACATTACAGATGACGAAGGATTCCACTAATCGTCGAATCCCCGGTGATCGTTAAAACTAAATTATACAACCCGAGAGAGCGCTAACTAATCAAATTAAAGTTAGGACGAATGTCTCTGTCAGCGGTTGACACGCGCCGCGACCCCTCGTGAAGTGACGGTGCCTGATGATGTATTATTTTATTCACGGAATATTTTAAGAGTTATTTATGACTTTCGACGAGGAATATAAATGATGTTAGATGGAATCATCGTAAAAAAACAGTGAAATAAGAAAGCAAATAAGTTTTAAGGGAGAGACCTTTCAGCAAAGATTCTTGTTAAGCCTTTTAGGAAACATAAAAAAAAATTGATTTAAATTAACTCACACTGGTCTGTATATTCCAAAGACAAATAACGCAGAAAATTACGGCTAGTACTATAAGTCCATAACTTTAAATATGTCTCCGGAATTTGTATGTGATTCCGCTATTTACATATAGCTCCGTCAGTTTATAAAAATATGCTATTTGTAATATGCTGTGATGATGGTGCATGGGTACTTATAATAAGTTACATACAGAATATCTACTATTGGTAGAACCAAAAACTACTTATATGGTTTCGGGGCTAGGCAGTTCTGTTCTGTGACTATTTCGATCTAAAGTAATTATGCCTGCGACATATTAAAACGGCGAATGTTGTTTTACGAAGGCATATGTAAACTGCGAAATCTTACAAAATGCCGGCGATTTTATATAGGTAGGTATATACATAATCTATGTATAACTGCTCTAAGCTACTAAAAGCTTTAGTACCAAAGTACTATTCGTGCTTATTCGTGGAATGTTACTCAAGCTGAATCCCTATCCAATTTGGATAGGGATTCAGCTTTTTCAGATTGGATAATCCAAATTCCAAATGTAATCAACCAAGAAATATGTAATGATATAATTATCACACTCTGTAACCCTATCAGTATTCATACCTGGCTCCCTATATTGTGTCAATGAGTTCCTGAGCCTATCGCCTACGAGGGTACCTGCATACAAACTAAGCTATGCGTTTCATTGAAATTGATAGCTGCATTTGTAAACAAAGCGATGTTCCACCACGTGCCGATGCAAGATAGCATTGTTACATGATGGTTGATAGTTCCTGCGGGAGACTATTTTACTGCCGGTTTTTTGTAGAAGCCTTTGAAAATCGATTAATTTTTTTCCTAATGAAATGAAAACACTTTTGTTAATTATATTATAAGGAAAATGTATATTTGTATCTCAATAATGAGATTCAAACACATTTTGAATTGTCTATTTATAAAATTGTTGAAATTTGAAATAAGTATAATGTGAACTACAATGCTGGTTACCGCTTACCACAGATCAGAAAATGAGTTTAAAAGTATCTGGTGACGTCATTTTTGTAATTTCAATATTAACGATCGTAGAAATAGAACGGATACATAAAACGGGTAGGTGTAGTTTTCCTAGCTTTTTTGGCTAGTAAGAACTAAACTTGTAGGTATGGGTTATTGGTATAATCGTAAACATTTAAACTTTCTCCCTCTAGAAGTACCTACCTCGGAAAATAATTTCAGGTTGATAGAACCTCCTACATTCTGAAGTTATAATATCTTCTCTCATATATCTTCTTTTTACGAGTACATTTATTGGTTCTATGTTCTACTTTACGTCATAATTTTTTTGATGTTCTAAATAACTGCTCGGGTAAAACAGTATTTCATCAACTCTAATCCGATAATCCTCGTCCACAGTGAGTCAGACGTGTATTCAAACATCCGTCCCATAATGAATAGTTTTAAAACCCTCGAGCCTCTCTCGTATCAACTGTGAAAACAAAGACTCACCAATCGATCATTTCGAATCGGAAGGCGACTGCTCGACGACTCGAGAGATTCGCAAAAACTTAAAGCAGATATCGATGTTTATAATTACATATACTTAGTAGAAAAGAAACATCGATATTACTTGTAGGTATATTTAAACATTCCTTCTTATTTTTTTAGAAATACGAACCTCTAAAAATGTGATTAATAATCTAATTAAAAAATTTATAAAAATAATTTTATTAATTTTTTAATTAGATTATTTTTTGTTTCTATTAAATAAATTGTAAATTAACAATTTGCAAACATCTAAACTTTTTATATTTAAACAATCGTGAGAATGTATGACTTATTTGGGACTTTTGAAATCTTGTATCTTATACGTTTCACCTTGCCTTCACTGGCTGACTTCTGTAATCAGCTTGACAGTTAATTGAAGTAGGTGCCTATAGTTTTGACAAGGAATTCTTCTTATAAAAGATACTTAATTAACTTGGATGGTAGTGCCTCAAGCTCCAACTCGATAAGTTCGATAACCAAGTGAATCTGAAAGATTTCATTCAAATATCTTTATCGATATCGATACTTTGACAGTGGCATGAAAATGAAATGAAAATTTATTCACCATATATGTATCATCGAGCAACTTTCGTCACCAAGACAAACCTATCAACCGCCACGGCCTGCTCTACGGTGAACCGAACCCAGCTCCGAAATTACGGGCCTAAGAAAATAAGAAAAAATTGGCTCGAAGATTTATTTAAGGGAGCGTAAAGATCTGTTTATGGTATGCGTCGGTAATTAAGGGGCCGCGCACACGTGCGCGCGCGCCAAAAGGAACAAGAAAAAAGGTTATACCTGTTCCCTACTCGAGAGCGACAGGTCCCTGACGCGCTATAGGAGGCCGACTTCCCAAACTGCAACTATCAAGTTACAATAATGTTTGGTCATAGAATGCCAAATTATACTTAGGGCCACGTATTCAGTGAGATAATATGTTTCAGATACAAAGTGTCTGAAACAAATTCTTCATTTGTTTCTGATAAAAATATTTGTTTCAGAAACACGTAGTCGCATCAGCGGGTATTACCAAAAGCAGCACCTCTATAACATATTATGATGGTATTTTGCGATACGCTAAAAAGATGAAAATGGAACGAATTTCCAATAATAATTTAATGAAAATGATCGCTAAATCTGTCACGTGAATTCGCTCATTCTCTTTTTGAATTTCGTTCGAAAGCGATGGTAAAGCAATCTTAAAAATCACAGACGGAACACACTCTGGCTAGAGCTGCCTATACGTTGCTGTCGCTGCCTATCCTTCCATCGCGTAACTCCATTGAATACTTAAAATGATAATGTAACATATCTGTAACTAGGGACAAAATAGCAAATCAAAAGTAAAGAACAATGCCCAATAGTGCCCAACAAAACAAGTGGCTTAAGATTTAACCTTTGAGCACCGCTGCCCATGTCGCTCCTTAATGTTATCTTATTATGGCTAAAATGACTTCGGTGTTCAAAGATAATAGCTGAGTCGGGGTTGCGCACGGTTTTTTGCTCTCTCCCTTTCAACCGAGATAATACGCCTTTTAGAGGTTGCATGCTAGGTGATTTGATTTTTTAATAGATATTTGGGTTTCATTGATTCTTGGTCATCGAAATCATTTCAGTTCATATTTCAAGTTTTCATAACATAGTAATAACATGTAAATAATTTAAAAATTAAAAATCACAACTGCCCTATGGTAAAACAACTTTTTCCAAAAAAAATAGCCTATGTTACTCGGACTGATGTAAGGATTCTAACGATGCGTACGTCCAAATCTATTCAGTCGTTCAGCAGTTAAGGTAGAATAAAGAAACTCACATACATACATACATACATGAACCCTAAAAACAATTACACTCCATTTTTAGGGCAGTCGTGTAATAATAATCATTAGCATGAATAATAGTGAAAAAGAGTGCAATATAATCCTTATCAAAGGTTTTTCCAACTTTCAATACCTACATCATTCAAGCATCCATACATTCTCGCCTTGGTGCATTTTTGGTTCATTATGCAGAATTTTCTTGCAACCTACTGTAAGCTTATCTAATCGTAAGTTTATAAAATAACAAAATCTAAATGTTATCAAACGCAACCTTTGCCTCCCTCGAAGTTAGATAAGAGAGGGTTTATGGGGGTGCTAAGCGATATTTTACTATCAAAACGATAAATCTCATAAATCTCGTACATATATTTATCTTACGGAATCTTTTTTTATTCCGCACTTTATCACTATTTTAATTCATTCCTGTATTCTATATTAACATGTATACTTATTAGGTATTTACGCCAAGTGATAGCCATTCAGACACTAAAGTTGAGAGAAAAAATAAAAAAATTCAACATTTTTCATATATCTCACGCTAGCAACACTGTGTCTGTCCTTCCATTAGCGTTCTAGTGCTCGGCCGTTCAACACAACATTATTAAACTCGTATAAAAAAAGTGAGTGATTATAAGTATTTCTTGCGGAAATCAAAGTATCCGAAAAGAAATATTCAAAATAATCGGATTCATCGTCAAAACGAATTGTGAAATCTACGGAATTGTTATTATTGGTTCAGAAAATCCATATTGCTCCAGTGTTGGGTACACCTCTTAGAGGGTGTTACGTTCACAGCAGTATACATTGAGGGTAGTTGGAAGGACTATCGCCTTTGTTTTAATTACTGCAAGAGGAGCTAATCAAGATGCATTCTTCGGTGATGGGTACACTTCATTTAGAGGGTGTGACCTTCACGACAACATACATTGAGGGTAGTTGGTAGGTGAAAAACCTGAGGACTATCGCCTTTGTATTAATAATTGCAAAAAATAATTGCAAAGCATCTATGTTGAGGACACTGCATAAAAGGGATGTGATCATCACGACGACATACATGAGGGTGAGTTAATAAGATTATCGTCTCTATATTAGGTAATCATTGCAAAAAAGTCAATCAACATAATATATTCTGCAGTCTATGCTTCAGTGTTGGGTACACTTCATTAGAGAGTGTGACCTTCACGACAATATACATTGAGGATGGTTATTAAGACAACGCCTATGGATTAATCATTCCCAAAAATGACAAGATTATCTTGTAAGCAACTTCCAAAATAGCAAATTGTTGCTTAAACGCCCCCATACCATGTTGAAAACACCGGTTGACGGTTCTCGTCCGATCACCGAAATCAAGCAACATCGGGCGCAGTTAATACTTGGATGGGTGACCACCTGGGAACACCGCGCGATGCTGTTTTTTTTATCACCAACCGCATTGGAATGATATAAAGGATAAAAACGATTACCTTTAGAAACTATTTCGATATACCCTCATATCAATATTTTCTTTTACTGTCTGCTAATTTAAATGAACCAAGATTACTTTACTAGACCAGGTCTGAAAAGTACCCGCAATCAAATGCACTATTTACAATTATTTTAGTCTTCCACACGAATCGTTTATTGTTGTGGTCATTATTTATAGATACATCAATAAAAAGTCCATTGACAACGTCTTACAAAATCAACTAGTAATACTACTCAAAATTTGAAATGTACGAGTGAGACACAAAAATTTTATTTGATAATATAATATTCTAATAACTTCTGTGTATATTGTCTTTTATCAATAATATGAAATACAGTTAATCAAGATCCAATATTAACTGGCACTGGAGGAATATCTGAGCAAACCACCTGTCGGTCCATGGTGGACCCACGGGCCAAATCGCAGGACAGCACTCGTCTCTTGCGACGACTTTTCTCGAAGATTTACGCAGGACAGAAGAGTCTTGATTTCCCCACAAGAGCAGCACCAGGAGCAAAACAGCCTTGCAAGTACTTATCGATGTCCTCTTTTGACATTTCCGTCGACCTGTCATGTCAGGCGCCGCGCGGCCGCCGATCGGAGTGCTGGCGGAGCGTTGCGCTGTTTCGAACCTCGTGCGGACTCGCGCATGTTCGCATATAGTCGGGTCGGGGTAAGAAGGCAACCCGTGGTACCCCGGGGGGACCATCGGGGGTACCACCGGCAATAAACGACACCTACTTACTCGTACGTTTGCCGTTTAGCTTATAGAATAACCGCATTCATAAAATATTCGAGCCTGATGATATTATTTTATCATGCTTAAATATGAGTGGAAAATTTATTTATTTTCTCTCTTTATGTTCTCAAAACTATGAACAGAATTTAATGTGTATTTTTTTTTCTCTTCTTTAGTTCGCATGTAGTGCAATGACACTTTAGATATCTAGGTACTATCCTAGTTTCATTCATAATAATTTACTTTTATACAAAAGGTTTTATATTATGAAGATTTATAAACTATTGAACCACTAATATTACAATTAATTTTCATGTTTAAGTAATTAAAAATGAAAATGATTTTTTTCAAATGGGCTTGATTTACAGGCTTTTATGAAAGCTTGAATCTGAAAAACGGGTTTGCGCTGAGAAGGTCTGGCAAAAAACTCGGCTATTATATTCTGTTCACATACAATTGAATATGAGACAACCTATTCGATAACATACTTAATATTTTTTTGTTATTCCATTACAAATACATGTTTTAATACAACCATTCTTTCATCGTAACTCGATGTATTAGATATTACATCAAATTTATCAATGCTTTAACTGAGTTAGGATGCATGCTTTTAAAAGAATGCAATATTTTTGAATATCAAAGTTATTTATAGTTTCTATAATTGACTATTTCTTAAATTTCTTAAATGAATATTAAATATGGAAACTGTAGAGTCCTTATAAAACAATCGATGATATGTTTATTTAAATTTATTTTAGGTATCCTTGTACCTGTATCTACAGGAATATCGGTATCCATACCTAGGAATAACGTAACGCAATGGAAAATATATTTAAAGACCAAAATTAATTTTTGCTAGATCAAATATTTTTATTTTCAGGCGATCGCGCCGCTAATTAACTAATGGTTATCTATGCATGAAATGTTAAAGGATTTGGAAATTACCAATAATTATAAGATCATAGAATCATTAAATACCTACTTCATTGGATTTATGATAATATGAACAATGATGGTTCATAATTTTGGCTTGCATGTATCATATTTTTTTTTTGTTCTTTTAGAGTTGATACATAGCCTACATTTTATTTTTTCTGTATTTAATCATTATTAAATAAGTCTAATATTTTGTTTAACTTTCATGCCGATGGATGACGCCGCTGCAAGGATTTAGCTCTCGATGATGACTGACCAAGGTCAAATGATAATTGAAAATTGGGTCATCACTGCTTCACTAGGAACTTGAATACCAGTACAGTAGTACTTCGGCTGTGGTATGTAATTAACGGATTATTATTAAACGAAGATTCAAGACTTTTATCTTCTGTGATGACAGTGGAATTATTGGGTAAGTGACAAAAAAAAAAAAAAAAAATTTTTTTTTTTTTCATCGTCGCAACAAGTCAACAAAGCATTAATCGCGAACAATCGCGAATAACATTTCGACATGTCTACCTATTAACATGTTATATTTGCTCGTTGATTTTTGCGATTATCAACTTGGAAAAATCAGATCACATTTTTCAACTGAAAGACTGCTAAATTAAAAAATGGTCTTGATGCAGAAACTGAAGAACTTAAAAAGTATTGTCTAATATTTGTATTCCAATTGTATATATGTGGTTTTTTGTTTACAACTAACCAGTACAACAGCGATAGTAGTGTTGGGGTGACTGTTAAAATAACAATTAATGATATTAAACAACATTATTATAACATGAATAAGAATAACAATTATGCCTTCAGTTAAAATTTTAATATTATGTGAAATGATAAACTCAACACGATTTTACATACTATAATATTGTATAAGAAGTTTACTGTCTGACAATATTAGAAAACATGCTTTTTTCAGACTATCTTAAGTTTCTATTATTATCACTTTATTAGAACTCAGGAATAAACAGTAGATACAGTTACTTCATCAGCCTTTGTCTCAGAATCAACTTTAAAATAGGCTTATAAGATGATTTATCTATGGCTTTTTTTAAATCTCTTGAGAATATTCTTACTTCACCCTATTCAGTTAAAAATATAATTTAAGGTCACTTTAAATCTTAATGACCTTATTAAAGCTGTACCTACACCAAAACCCAAATAACAATATTATTATGGAAATTAAATAAAAATATCATTGTTAACTCCTTCAATAGAAATAACTCTAAAGAGCTATGAATAAAATTAAACAACACTTTACAAAAATACTAATGCCTACTCCTGTATTTTCGTAAAGTGAAGTCAAGATGAACAAAAATTTACGAACTAGTTCTCTGCAACCCATAGATTTATTAATCTTATATATTAATAAATTGATCTTATTTTTTTTTCTTTCCAAAAATATGTCTCGGTAATATTTATTCTACTCAAGTTTATAAAAATATATTCGTGATAAATTTACTGTTTAAAATATATATTTCATGGTTGCATATTAACAGCTCAATTTATTACGATTAATCAAGTGTTGCATTTAAAAGTTTAAACTGATACAAATATTTTCAAGCTTGTTGAAAGAGGTTTAAAACCTCTTTTAATCGTCAAGACTACATACGAGCAGTACTGCTAGAATATAGTCTTAATATACCCTTGGTATTCGCACATATAAAAATATATGTTTTTGTACATATATTATTATTAATATATTATACTAATAATATTGATTTACTATCTATCACAGTTTTAATATTTCTACAAAATTATGCCATTAATTATTAATTTGCTTTGAATATCAACTTAAGTTGTTATTTTTATTTTTTTGCTCAATATTAAGCGATTATGCTTATTATTCTATTAATTTAAAAGCATTTCTTATTTACAAATGTCATGGCTCTAAACATCTACCTAATAAATATACATGTTAATATAGAATACAGGAATGAATTAAAATTGATGATTAAACGAACTTACCTTAAGTGAAGTTCTATCATAATTTTATGAATTCCTGTATGAAGATATTAACACCCTCCCGCCCCTGTTTTGTGGAAAACCCATGTATGAATTTGTAAATAAAAAATGTACATATTACAATAATAATAAATATTTATTGAAGACAACATAACCCATATATATATATATATATTATTATATTTGCATATATAATATTGTGTGGTTATGTATAATATTGTGTAGTTATGTATATATTAGGTATATGATACATAATATTTGGGTGCTCTGTAGTGCTTCCTACCAAGACGAGCTTATCGAAGCACTAAGGCACTCTTATAATAATTACTCTGAACTAAATGAAAGGACAGACACAGTGTTGCTAGCGTGAGATATATGAAAAATGTTGAATTTTTTTATTTTTTCTCTCAACTTTAGTGTCTGAATGGCTATCACTTGGCGTAAATACCTAATAAGTATACATGTTAATATCTTCATACAGGAATTCATAAAATTATGATAGAACTTCACTTAAGGTAAGTTCGTTTAATCATCAATTATTTAGAGTTGTGATAAAAAGCTAAAACTTCGCTTCCCATTAGTTGCCTTGGTTAGCTTTCGGTTTTATATAAAGAGATTTTTTTTGGGTTATAAAAAAGTAAAGATTCGATTGTCTTTATTTTTTCTCAGTCTTGATAAAATGTAAATAGCCAAGTTCATTCTCGCAAGGGTTCAAAGCGGAATTAAGGGATTAGATAAGGCAAACATTTCATTTTTCAGAAAGTAGGCTAAGTAGGCTTCAAGGGAAATTATTAATTATTTCAGGATTTTTTTCTGAAACTGTAGGTATTTGTGTAGGAAAATTATTTTCACAATTTTTCGTACAAGTTAGGGCTTTTGAAGCACATCTAACTAAAATATAACTAGGCTTATAGCAAGTTTGGAAGCAACAACTTTGCTTCCCAACAAATAAAAGATAGAGTTTTATTGTAATAATAGTAAAATTAATAAAACCAAAATACTTACAAATAAATAATTAAATCAAATAATTAAACTGATACAAAAAGGGACATCGGTTCCCTAATAATAAAATCAATCCCAAACATGGGTACCGTACACATAATAACCGATATTAAATACCTACATAATGAAGGGCTGAAAAGGGACCATAAACGGCCCTTGGACCCACTGCATCAGCACGGGCCAAATTTACCTCCCAATTTACAGTCATTAAGACAAATCAACCCGAATGATGCCAATCGACGATAATTGGGTGTTCGTTAAGGCAAAAAAGGTGTTATAGTCGGATCGTCAAAACCTGGAACATTAAAACCTCATATATGGCGCGGCTGAGGTATCATTTCCAGCCCAGAACGTCACTTAGTGGTGAATAATCTCAGATAACGGGATACGCGGAAATTATTTATGGTGGCTATAGGCTGTTTGTTACTTCGCTGAGTTCGCAGCAATTTAACAGGAATAAAAACACATTTTTATTGAACTTAAAAAACTCCCAGTAAATTGCAATGCTTCCAATTTTTTTAACCAATTAATTTACAACAGTATTTTTATGATTTCGTAGCCAAATGGCGAAAAACGGAACCCTTATGGATTTGTCATGTCTGTCTGTCCGCGTGTCAATGCCACTTTTTCCGAAACTATAGTTCTATACTGTTGAAATTTGGCAATTTGATGCATTCTGTGAACTGAATTAAGATTTTCACAAAAAAGATAAACAAAAAAACAATAAATTTTGGGGGCTTCTCATACTTAGAACTGGAACTCAAAAATTTCAGTTTTGAGTTTGATTTACAACGTACGATCATACACAGACCCCACGATTTCGCATTGTGAAGTCAACATATCCTGAGTATGTCCCGGTGTCGGGACGAAACGTGCGTCGAAGAAAGTGTTGGAAAATTATGTTCGTGTATACTGTACCATATATAATCTTTTCAAGTAGCGGATTACAGCAAAACAAATCAATCTGTCCTACTAATTATGGAATTCCGCAAAATAACGCCTGCTTCTGCATTCTTATTCAATGCTTTTTATCCGTTTACAAAACTTTCAATTTAATTATGCTTCCCCATAACAACAGACCCTGTATAATAACGTGATATTATCCGTATTCGTTTCCCAATCGGTAGTTAATCGCAGCCATCGCGTAGGTATCTGATTTATTACAGGTTAAGATGATCGAAAAGGGTTAAATTGGGTATTTTATACCCAAACAACCCCTCTCTGACGTGTTAATTTTGTATTAAATTATGAGGTTGCTTAAATTTTGATAGGGTTTAAATTGAAAGTGGTCAACGTTATACACAACACCCACATTCACTTAATTACCTTATTTAATAAGACCTGTTTTATGAGGTACGGATATTGTGGCGGTGTGAGAGTTCTTCAGAAACTAGCTTATCATGTCCAAGCATTATTAAAAACAATAGTCTTTAATTTCATACACAAATGTGTGTAGGTGTGGAAAAACCATGATTCCAATATTACCTAGCTAGCTATTTTTTCCTCAAATCCTTATTCGAACTATTAAAGTAGGTATACCTATTCTAAAGTATATTTTTATTTAAAGAAAACACTTTTAGCTTTCGCGAAGCTCACGGTTAAATGAAAAATAAACTAACAAGCTCTATCCAAGCCACCACCCATAGATTCGTTATCGTCGTCGCTAGCTAAAACCAATAGTTATAAACATATTATATACTTAATACTGTTATATATAATTAATACTCTTCTTTAACGCGCCTTACTCAAAATCTCTAATCAATCTTCATTAATCAACTAAGTATAAATAAAATTACACAATATAGCTATACCTATTTGGATTCATAATTATGCCAAGAACCGAAACTCAACAAAATAACCATAATACAGTCTACGGTTACGTTAATGAATTGAAAATCAATCAACAATAATTGCCTCTAATTTATTGGGAGTCATTAGAAGGAATAAAAACCTCTGTGAGATAATTATTCACGTGAGACTATTTAAGATCTCCTTATTAGTGAAGGTATTAAGAAAGAATTGCGGCATCCTTTAGGATAGGAAAAAAATCTGAGGACGCTGATTACATAATGGGAAAACTATTCAACGACTACAAGTAAAATCGCTCGTTAGTTTTCCATTCTAGTTTTTCATCGTACCTAATTATTTAACTGACGAAAAAATGGAGGAGATTCTCAAGTCAAGCGTTTATTTTTTTTAATTTAACGTCGAAGTGATTCGTTATTCGCTTAGTTTTCACACAGAATCAAATTGTGTTTTTTCGGGGATTTTTGTGTCTTTGCCAGTCGTCTACTGATTTACACGGGATTATTTTCTTGCCCGTTGCATACCTATTTGAAAAGGATCTAATAAATAAATTGCATCGTGTAAACAACAGTAGCCGCAAAAATTGAGTATGGATATAAAGTTACATATAATTTTGAAGGGAAAATTATGCAAATTTTTACGATAAAAAGATCTCATAGGGCTTAAAATGGTACGGCTATAGCAATCTAAACTATCTGCCTCAATATAGTAAAGTCACTAATGAGCTAGTTTAAACACATGGTATAATAACATGCGATGGTCGTGTAGTAGCAACATATCGTTTAATTGAAACTATTAGCAATATCAAGCGACGCGCGCGCATGTTTGCATCGCACGCGACCTCACTTTATGGCTTACATCGTCATTTTATCTTCTGTATATATAGATCTGGTAAACTATCGAGCTTTAATGTAAAATATTGTGTCACTGTATACTCGTAAATAATGTATAACTTATAACTTGTAGCACGCGCATAACTTCCGATTGACTACACCAAAATAGATAATACTTTTTTATTGTGTTCGTTATTATCAGGACAAGGTTTGTATAGAAGAAAATTAAAAAAATTCAAATGTCAAAAATGAATCACCTAATATGTCCATAACTTTCGCATAACTTCCCACAGCTTCCGACTACACCAAATTGGATAATTAGATTAATATAGCAAATTTCTTTGAAAGTAGGTATAAGTAATAAGTATAAAGGTCGGAAAAGGGAGTGGGCACGGGAATACTAGGTATTAATCCTGGGAAAAACCTTGACACCTGCGGGATTTCTAAAAACCTATTTTGACGCGGGCAACAGCTAGTTTATAATCAAGACAAGAACACTGAACAGTGTATGAGTTAAGTATACATCTTTCGAAATAACATTCAATTACAAGCTATATTCAAGATCCCAATTAAGAAGCCGCACGCAACTTTTGTAACTTTAATGAATGATGGTTCTATGTTGATAGCGTTCTGCGTCGAATGGAAATACGAGTGTTAACGTTGCTCTAAAAATTTGTTTCTACTAAAAGTACCTACCTCTTGTACCTACCTAAGCTTAAACTTAAGTAACAGCACAATTATAATACGAAACAAAAAAATTGAGAGTGTTCGGTCGTATGGAACATTTGGTTGAGACGAAGTTCAAAAACTGCGCTCGAGAAGCTCTCTCTATAGATGGCGCTGTCTAATTATCGCGCGCTAACATTGTTGTTGTTTGTTGTTTCTCATACATTATCATTGTTTTAGCCGAAAGCATGATTGCAACGCCTGCCGCGCGGATAGGTAGTTTTTGTATGTAGGGACAAAACGAGTGTGTCAACTCACCAAGATTGGGATTTTCTTGATGAAAAACATCCACTTTCTTCCATCTAGCCCCCTATTGTACCTACCGTCTGAAAAGAAACTCGTTTAAAAACAGATTCGGGCAAAGGAGTTTCCTAGTAAAGGTTAACGTATACCGTACTCTAGAATCATAAGCGTACGAATCAATTTAAACTGTGGGTCCTATTGAAACGGATTACATAATGATATACTCTTGATAAAGAGTATCTAGGCCATATGAATTAAAACAACGCGTGCTATCTAACGACGAGGGAACAAATTGGATGTTGTCTATTAGTTTCAATTACGGCGCACCACGACATGCGACACGCGCTGACACGCGAACGTTGTGAAGTGCAGGGCTGTATGAAATAATATGAGTACATCAGAATGAAACTAGGCACAACATACAATTACAAGCGATGGTCGCATGAACCGTTTATATGTAACACAGGACAAATTTTCCTGTTTTTTTGTAATTAAGTATTACCCTACTCTAAGAAAATGAAATCTTACAAGACTTAAAAAAAAGTTGGATACTCCTTCACGCCACAACTAAATACCAAATGAGATTTTATCCTGAAAACATCCATGTTTTTGGATGGAAATCCATGGACTTGAATTTCCTGCGGGTGGAACTGGAGGAAATAAAAACCGGCCAAGTTCCAGTCGGACTCGCGCACCGATGGTTCCGTACTACAATAGAAGAAAGTAAAACCATAAGAATCACTTTTCTTACTAAACCGCATTCTTAACTTTGTTTTTCATTGTTAATAATACATACAAAGTTGATTTTATTTTTCCCGTAATAATCATAATTATTTCAGATTTTTCGATTGGTAAACTTCGGAGATAAGGGAGGGGAATGGTATTATTTCGACATTTTGCGCAATAAATCAAAAAACTATCAAAGTTTAAAATAAATAAAAATCAGTTAAACTAAACATGCAAACAAGTAAGTAACACCCATTCGTAAGATATCCCACTCTCTATATTGTTATCTCATTTTGAAATATCGACACCCCAGGTTTCCTCTCTTTTTAAGTAAAAATTAAAAACTATTTTCATTTTTTTATGATTGCAATGACGTTGGGCCATTATTACCTAAAACTATTTAAAATTTTATGTCAATATCTTTAATAGTTATTGAAATAAGGGGTCGTGATAACAGTGATCTTATAAGGGTTTCGTTTTTTTCTTTTTCTCTGGGTACGGAACCCTAAAAACGCTAAAATATCTAATTGCTTTAATACGGGATGACGGTTTGATGAACTAATGCTCGTTTTCACCAACACTTTAAGAAACGTCTAATCCGAGTGACAGTTTTCACGTAAAACAACTGTCACCTAAGGGCTCAGGTGTCTCTTAAAATGTTGGTGAAAACGAGCATTACCTATAAAGGAATAAAACTTGTAGGTCTATCAAGGACTCACAAGGTCTGGTGGCCCCCTCAACCCCTGACTTTACTGCCATGGCTCTTATTAAAATTCCCAATCAGCAGTTCGTAGTTATAACCACCTGATCTTATTACACTTTATGATTCGAAGCAAATTCGAATCGAATCGATTATATCGAGATTCCGAATCGGTAATCAACAAAGCTCCTTCCGAAATACAGCAATTAATTGAAGTTTGAAAGTAATCAAGTTCATCTCTTACTAAATCCATTAAAATATATCCTCAGAACACGTAACCACTACTCCCAGTCATGACTATCTGTAATCTTAAAGTCGAGCCTATCTTTAAAAGCTATTTGATTTTTATTAGGCCGCCCGAACAGAGCGCGCCGAATCCTTAATTAAAAATGTAATAACCCTCTTTTTTAGAGTTCCCTCTAAAACATAACAATCACACATCCATTTCTCGTTTCGCTTTTATTTGTTAAGCAACATAATGTTAATAAAGGGTGTATTATAGAATTTATTTCAAACTTTGCAAACACTGTTTATTATTTGTCTTTAAACAGTCAATAGTCGATCACTATTTTATTAGTTTCATAACTTAGCATAGCCAAGTTTAAATGGACACGAAATTCGATTTCTAATCAAATTAAATTTACAATCAAATCTGCATTTTCAATAATAAATTCCATTAGTAATATTCCTAATTATTTTATTATTAGGTTACGGAACTCTTCTCCCATATCGACTCCTACTTACCTAGAGGTTTGAAGACTTTTATTACACTTATTCCTCCCGAACTCATTTCTGACGTTTTGAGATATTCCAAATAAAATAGAACTTAACGAGAAAGGCGGTAAAGGGGTGATGACTTCCCCTCGCCCCCTCTATTTAATGATACAAGTCATTAACTTTGAGGTGATTATAGTTAAATTATACCTGTGAAGTATCTATACTAATTTTGTGTACCACACCTTCTTTGAGCATTGTGTTATGAAAAGTATGATACAAAAGAAGAACACAATATTTTCAGGTGTTACGAACCTATTTAGGATCATGGAATTGCTTTCGTAAAATCATATAGTTTTTAGAATTTGGTACCTAAGTTTTAAAACTTTTATTAGGGAAGTATTAGGTTGTCAATGACATTGTCTAGAGGGCGTTGTTATAGAATCAAGGCAGCCAGAAAATAAAAATCTCAATTTTACTTCAATTTAGTTTAATTTTAGTTAAAATTATCTAAGCAAAAACAACACAACATACAATAGCGGTATATCGACAGAGCGAACTATCAAACAGTATCAAAAGATAACAACGTTAGTTCTGATTTTGGCCACGCGCCAAGACAGTTTTGTTTTCAATTTAATTAATAAAATTAAAAACAAAAACTGGCGCGCGAATTGAAAAATACTTTGTATTTCAACCATTACTACAATCATAACATATAGGTTTAGATTTACAATACAAATATAGGTACCTACGTTTTAATAACTAACAATTTAATCACATTACTATACAAATGCAAAATCATCTGACCTTTTTTTGCCCTTATTTAAATCGAAATAAGTCTACCTGCGATTCGGTTAATTGTTCAACAACCCCTGAAATTCACCTCCCTATGTTCTTTGGACCAAGATAATTCTGCATTTACAAAAGTAGTACATGTTAAAATTCGGACCTTATACATGTATAAATAAAGTTCATATTCGAACTGCACTGTATATAAATTGGTATTCTCACGTTTGTTTCCAATCTCCAACAAAGTGTGGGTGACGCAACAAGTGTAGAAGGCAAAAGGAACGATTAGGGGTGATTTATACATGCCTTTTATTTTCCACCCTCGAATTCATTTCACTAAATCTCGTAACTGAAATTCCCACACCCCCAAGCACAAAGACTTTTGATGGTAACGTCTTAACTTAAAAAAAAACATATATTTATAAAGAATTCGATTAACTTAACTAAAACTTAATAGCAACAAAATATTATCTAATAGTCCTAAAATAGGCCTTTAAGCAATGCAAAAGCGTGCAGTTTTTGAAGTCATAACTCACAAATATCTTAGTACAAAACGTTATAATAAAATTCAATGTAGGCAACGTTGATATAATTTCAATAACACTTTAACGGAATTAATAAATACCTAATGTAAAAGGCACAGCATTGTTACAAAATTAAACAAGTATAAAATAGTCTAAACTTAACAATTTGGCACTTGGCGACCTTACCTATATTATATTTCTATAACACTCCTACCTAATAATTATATTTTCTTATAAGATTTTCTTTTAACATATTATATGTGTTTTAAATTGTTCTTAAGAACAATATAATTATAATTGAGTATAAATTGCATATTTTATATTGAGTGAATACCTACTTAATCCAAAACAACGTTAAGTCATTAATTTCTATTAAATTTCAAACGATAAAATAAGTAAATAAAATTCAGCATAAGAATCAAAATTATAGTACCCTAAAAATAAATGTCTATACAAAAATCACAGATAATAACACCCTGCTTTCCCCATCGCAGCCCTCGACCGCGACAAGTGCAATCACAAACGATACGTATAATAGAGGGGCCAGGGGGCACCCTCTCGTCACCCCTCGATCCCAACAATCCTACGCTCACTTGTCACGCCGTGGGATATTCACTTTTTCACTGTTTAAATATGACGCAAAGTGCATCTTCCTTGAAATTTATTCTTGCCCATTGTTGTTCCGTACGGCTGAACTTGGTTTTTGCATCTTCAGACGTGGGAATCGAATGGACCGCGATGAATTATTGAATCTGTGGGTATAAAAGAATATAAATACATTAATTTATCGTATCCGAAAATGTCCAAAAAAAGGTTCATGAAAGTGGGAGCTTTTTTTATTCAGGTTTTTTTATATGAGGATATATTATTGTCTATCACCACAGTTTATCTCCATTTAATTTTATAATGTCGCATTCATAAATCGAATGCAGTAACTAGCAATAATTAGGTAGGTAAATAAAAAAATAATGTAAAACATTAATTTATTATTCAACAATCAATTAATGTTTTTATTACTAGACTTGTTAATAGGGAATCTCTGTCCGTATTGCTCCAGATTTACTAGATAGCCTAGATCCTAGGTATATAAATAGTGAAATTGCGTAGAATCAGTTCATTAATGATAGCTCATTCGTCAGTAACACGCCCTGATTGCCACACAAATCATCAAGCGCAACGCTGTAATTGCTATGATTACCAAAAACCCAAAAATCCAACCCAACACAATCGCTGCTAATAATCTCAAAATGCCTCTAATAGACATTTAATTACAGCCCCGCGTTCCACTGACCCCTTTTACACTTGTTTACATCTTCATCCCCCACCCCACAACCCGGGCGCGCTGAACCATCTAAGTGGAATGTTTAATTCCAATATACTTACGATTTATTATAACAAAGTTGAACGGGATCGATCGGCCGCTTGCCATCTGTCGTCGTTCCGAATCGCACCAAAAAAAGCTCAATGTGCGAGCAACCCTGGGAACCTAGGAGCGGAGAGCATTCCCACGAACAACCCCTCAATTTTCAATAACCAAATTAGCGTTTGCGTTACCCTATTTCGGATATGAAGGAGTCGTGAATCTATTCACCGATAAAAAATGTCGTGCCTCCCGCTCGCTTGACGGGGATTCTCGTATTTTCATCCCCCTCGAATGCACGTGTTCAGAGATCGTATATTTAAAACCGTCCGCGAGTGTGTGCGTGCGGCGCGATCCGAGCACCTGGCTGCGTACGCGCATCTCATTGGCCGCTCGTCGCTATCACCGCTACACTGATTTCTTTTTAAACTTAATTTTTTTGTGTTACGTCTTGAGTGTACATGGAAAAAACGCTACATGTTTGGACCGGTACGCTGGAATATTTCGTGCGTAGGTGGCATCCTACATCTAATGTTACTTTTTGTAAACAAAATGCTAATGAAGTCCGATTCGAATGTTTTAGATACCAAATTAAAGGGTGAGGGGTAAAAAATATCTACAGGACACCGACATCAGTTAATCTTCATAATGTCATTTAGAAATTTACATTTTAGATACATAAGAAATGTGGATTTTAATCCATGAAATACAAATTAAAAAAAGTCAATACAATACCTTACCTGTAACAATCAAGTGTTTCAGGTGCATTATTGTTGTTACCCCAGCGTTTCGCAGGGGCAAAGGGGAGTTCACCCCTGACTTCGTGACCCCTGTTGTCCTCGCGCCTCAGGCGAGGGTAATGAATACAATATCATCAGATTCAATTAACCGAGGGCGCGTGGACCGCACGTGGACACTGCAAGAGGATTGTTTGTGGTGGTTTTCAATGGGGTCAAAGAAATCGTTTCATTATTAAATACCTTTGGTTGAGTTGTTAAAATGTACTTGATAATGAATAATTCGTATAAAAATATTATATAATCTAAAATATTCTTCTACTGCATAAATTATTTAAAAAAACTTATAATTATATACTGAACTTAGATGTAATTTGAATTTAAATATAATGGGTTATTTTAATAATTTCAAACAGAAACTCTTCTATCGAATAATTCGAATTCATTACGTTAAAGTTCGTACTCGTATGTATAAAATGTTTTAAACTTAGGTCTACGTCCCAAACGTAGAGCCTTCTACGGCGTAGATCTAAAATGACTTCTAGTTCTAATTTGATAATAACGCGTCCATCTTTAGAGTAAAATCGCAAAGCACGTATCAACATTACACTTGTAACGCTAAGAAAACCTCCCGCAACCAAGAAAAGTTTTATGAAAAAAATCAAACGGGTCAAAAAAACCACACACCCACACACAGAGAGGGGAGCTTTTCACGCATGCGCGCGCATTGTGCCGGGGGCGGCCGGCCGCGTATAAATACCGCCGCGGCTCGAACAGCCCTACATTCCCGCTTGTATTCTCGTTAGCAACACACGCTCTCTACTTTCCCAACATGTCTTACTACGCGAACAACGAATACATCATCGCGAATAACAACTCGATCAACGAGAACAAATACAACAGTGAAAAAATGAAAAACAGCGGCTTCAAGGCGCTCCTGAAGCCGATCATGAAAATGATCAAGAAAACTACGAAGCGCGCTCCCACCAAGGCTGTCGACACGTGCTTCGAAGAGGACCAGAACGCGTGCAACGAGGCGCTCGAGAAGAAAATCTACAGCGAGGTGGACGCGTGCCAGTCCGCCGCGTTCCTCGTCTCCAACCAGGGGGACTCCTACGACCTGGTACCCGTCGCCCGCGAAGACTTCTACATCCCCGTGCACTTCGCGCGCACGGACGCGGGCACCTTCTTCTGGACCACAGTCTCCAAGCCCGAGGCCGACTTCGCCGCCGCCCACTGCTACACGGAATGCCAAACCGCCGAGCAGCAGTACCCCGCCTTCCACGACCGATGGGTCCAAGCCTAAACGAAAACAAGAAAACAACAATCAGTGTCTTCCGTTGGACCAGTGCCTTGGTTTCGGCAACCGTCTGTGATGTTAGCTTTAAATTAGTTCTATGGTGCCATAAACATGTAGGGTTAAAGTATTCGTGATAGCTCCAGGAAAAGCTTTAATTTGTACTCTTTCACTTGGTGTTGTGATATTTTGATATTGTATAAAAGTATTTTAGATTTAAGTAGCCGATCTTTTTGAGATCTTTATGCGAGCTTTAATTGTTTTAGGTATAGTAATTTATATGATATTTTACTTGTTGTATAATGGGTCATTGACCTCGTTAAAAATAAAACAAAATATGAAATGAATTTACTCTGTTTCCTTGAAAACATTAATCCCTTACTTAGTATTAAGCAATGATCAAAAACAGTTAGTTGATTAAGATGCAATAAAGATCAAATAACGGTTTAGTCACTGTAACTAAATTGTTATTTGAAACTAATAAGATATAACTAGTGGACTTGATCCGCCTATCGACTCTGGAATCTGTAGCCAAAAGTTGCTTGACCAGATATTAAGAAAAGGCGACGGCGCGAGCCAACATACGTAGACGTATAATCACTGCTACGTAACAGCACAGCCAATGTTGGATCAAACATTCCAATAGGCTTCCAATAATGGTCGCTTGGTGAGTAAGCTTATGGCCGGTCTCGGCGCCATAGGTTGGCCGTTGGTCTTACCTGAGCCGGGTCCATAGTTGGCGGACAACATTTCTTGCGCTCGCGCACGTGCAGAGCCCGAGGCGGCCCGCTACTGGGTTTTTAATAGGCTGTTGAGATGCTTTTCTTTTTGTGCCTCGGCTTTAATGGTCGATTCGGAAGATTAACGAGTACAGGCAAAGGTCGGTATGAGATTGACTTTCTGTAAGTTATTATAGGATTAATTAGAAGATATGCAAGGTATTGCAATAAGAAATATCTTAGGGAAACCAGAGTACGGACTACAGACTACGGATAGGTTAGGTAAATCTCCTTCCTTTTTTGCTGTTGTACCAAATTAATGAAAGCGCGCTAGTTTAGAATTAAGTTTATTTATGGAATAGAGGTAACTTAATTGACGGTGATTATAAGGACTAAATTGGTGTCAGTTTTTAATCTGGCCTGCAATGTAGGAGTATACGTCAGGCTAATTACTAGAAAAGCTATAAAAGTATTTAGTACTAATGGAAAAAGAAAATTAAAGTGGAATTTAGAAGCTTACTTTTTCCCAATATTTTCCAATAAAATAAACAGACGAGGGGACTTGGAAAATAAGGTACTACATAATGTTATATTATAATGTAAACACAAATAAATTTCACATTACATTCATAGCTAAGTACTACGTACCTACATTATGAACAAACGCTACCTGAAAATTAAGAAAAATTTGGTCTTTCAATCTCAGAAAAACCTTTCCATTTTTATGGAACTGCCTGAAAAAAATGAGGCATTTATCTAAGTATAAATAAATCATTCATCATAACACATGCACATTCTCCATGCCAATATTTGTATTCAGACATTAAATTATAAAAACAAGAGTATAGCGTCTAGTAAGGCCTGGCAAAACAAATATGGATAGGCATACCAAATTCATGATATATTGTTATTGCATATAAGAAGAATGTATCTAATTCCTGATTTATAAAAGTTTAATAAACTGATTCGTATCAATTTCCAGTCATCATCATAATATTGCAAAACTATTCAAAAGCCACCCCGGCATGTCCCGACAAGATCCAACCTGTTACAAAGTTATATGCTCAAGGCGGTTAAAACTTGCTTTCAACTTTTATTCACAATGAAAAAAGAAAAAAGCATTGCACAATATCGAAGAACAGGCTATCGTTTCTACTGTTATTTTACTATACATTGATGACAATAAGCATGGCTATTTTATCGTAAGCACGTGCAACTACAATAGCTTTTAAGTTATTCATGATTTGGTGTAAATGAAACTGATTTTCAAAAGTACAGGTAAGTTACACTACTCGTCCAATTGTTCGAAAACGTAATTGTAATTTATAATTCTATGACTGAGACTTTTATAAAATAATCGAGTGTGACAGACGGACGGACGGACGGACGGACGGAGAAAGTTGTACCATAAGGGTAACATTTTTACCATTTTGGTATGGAACCCTAACTATACAATGGTAAGTAAGTAATAAGAAGATTCTTCGACGGCCTGGGTACCCAATGCTTTAGTACAACCAGTACAACTTAGATTATGATCATGAATCATGCACTTGACTAATGAGCTTATGAACGTCCACTGCTAGTTATACTCAGGCCTTTCCGAGAGCGCGCCACCACACACGGTCCTCCGCCTTCCTCATCCACCCGCTACCAGCATATCATGCACGTTATTTGTAAAACGTATTTATTTGCAATTGGAAATGAATATTACACAAGAATCGGTGGACATGGAAAAGTGATTCTATCAAGAAAAGAAAACGCAGTAGGTACACAGGTAGGTATTGAAACATGATCATGCATAATCAAAATATGCAAAACATAACCTTTGCTAATACTGAACCGCGAGGAGATATTCCTACAAACGAAATGGCAGTAAAACTGTGGGAAACTAAAAACCAAAACTGACACGTCAATTTGCATACAAGTTGCCACAGCTTTTACTCAAGTTGTTATGTTGATTCGTATCACAAAACCTGATATGTTAAACGAGCGCTATTGATTAAAGTCGCCAAGTAATACCGCTAGGCGCACAGTTGTCATAATCGGCGACGTTTGCGTAGGCAGACGGGATAGGGTTGACACATTTATCATTCACACAAGCTCTATTGAACGTGTGCTCAAAGGCACAATGCAGTTATTTGACACACTCTACAATATTTTTGACTTATGGAAAGATTTAAGCATGAAAGTACTCAATCGTATTTTTTATACTTTTTTTTATTGCTGATAAGCTTGCGCCTAACGATGCTTGATGGATGGAAAGCAATGATGGGGTCTAGGTTTTCTAGATTGGTTCAAGCTTACCTCGAAAATGCCCATTCACAATGCCTCTTGAAGGCAATACTTAAACACATGCTTCTTACAAATGTCTACGAAAAAATGCACGCAAACTGTCAAAATAAACATGCTTGCAGAGTTATTAGTTGTATTTTCTTTTTATAATTATAATTTACATACTATGATGGACCAAAAAACAGTCTTGCAGCCCACATCGTAAATACATTATACAAACGCCCGTATTACTCTGTCTTATTCATGATGAAATCAAAAGGCTTGTGCAAATTAGATGCGAGGCATGTCTGCGGGTTCGAGTTCCTTCCAGGCTGTGGACATAAAAAACTTCTAATGTGCCAGCCCTAATCAGGTCCGGTATAATAATACCATACACGGCGCTCTTCGGAGCCGTGAGAAATTTCGGCAGATGTACAATTCTCGGCGATACGACGAGAGCGCGTATCTTTTTTTTTATTTTCTTAATAATAAAGTCCAACGTATAGGTCTGAGTCATCGGCATTGTTACCTGATGCACGTGTTGATCGGACGTTCGGGTTAGAAAGGATTTTTTTGCAACCCCTTATTCTGAATTCCGCAACTCTTGCGAAATTTGGGTTAAACTTGAAAATATATTTTTTTCGTCAACTAATTTCGGATTCGGCGCGTTTCGTACACGTGCAATGCAATTGTTAGTTCGGAATGTTTGGAAATTTAAAAAAAAATGGATGAAAGCTCAATCTTACAAAGAGTCCTTTTCTTTATCGAAAAGTTTTCCTGTACTTATGTTATATTATATCTCACAATGAACGTATTTGAAGTTCATGAAGATTTTTATATGATCGACTATTGTAATTAGTTGATTATTTATTTAATAAATATCCTCAAAATCAAACATACTGCCAAATCTATGACACGTGGATATATAATATTCGTATATATAATTAAAAATATTAGAATACCTTAGATATTTCATCGCAGTTTGATTTTACACCTATATATATTTGACAGTTACTTATAAATAGATTTACCTATAACATCATTGATTTAATAAAGCTTGAATAATAATGAATTACCTTCTTTCTTACAACATAGTGTAATTAACACCCATAGATGCCAATAAAAATGTAAATGCTAATAAGTATGCCTACCTACATATTGCATAATACCATCTAATAAAATAAATAATGAGTTGCGGCATGGCGAACAATCACAATGTACCAATTATAATAATATCACTCGTAACATTTTAAGACTATTATTATTACAAACTGCTTATTAAAACTTAGGCACTCTGCAAAATGCAAATATAAAAATAACTTCTACCTATATCCACAATCTACATGGCGTTTAGACGAATTTTAATTTTTATCATAGGTACTTAATGCATAGAAGTAAGTAATTTATGTTGCATACATTAACTATGCCTCAAAATTTATTTAGTACCTACGTATCTTGATAACGTGTTTAATATACGCATAAAAATAATTAAGAATATGAGCCACCTACACATATACATGTACTATTTATTATAAATAATATTAAATTCGTTCTATATTTTTCCGAAATTATCTCAATTTAAAAAAGGATGGTGTTTTATGTTAAAATCAATAAATAATAAATATATAAACAAATAATATTATTTATTTTATTATATCAACGTTGTTAGTGCAATAAGTCACTCGTAACCACGTAAGTTACACTTACTATAGTTATATACAAGCTTTTATTATACAGCTTTTATTATACTTTTATTATACAGCTCAAGCTAGCTTGATGATATCATAGTATTATTTGTTCAGTTGATTACCATAGAGTCGCACGCCAAAAACATACAAAGAAACACACATACTTAGTAGGTATTTAATAAATACACGAAATATTTATATATTTTTATTTTTAGGGTTCCGTACCTCAAAGAAAAAAAACGGAACCCTTATAAGATCACTTTGTTGTCCATCTGTCTGTCTGTCTGTGTGTCACGATCCTTTATATCAGTAACTATTTAAGATATCGACATGAAACTTGGAATAGGTGTAGAGGGCCCGCCGTTAAAGCAATCATAAAAATTAAAAATCTCTTTTCTTTTTATTTACGAAGAGGGGTAGGTAAGCCGGGTCGTCGAAATTTCAAAATGAGATAACAATATTGAGTGGGGTATCATATGAAAGGGCGTTACTTGTGTATTCTTAAACCGATTTTTATTTATTTTTATGCCCGATAGTTTTTGATTTATTGAGCAAACTGTCGAAAAAATACCGTTCCTTAAAAAAATTGTGCCTACCCATTTTCAGCATATGCAATACTTATTTAATATTCAGTAAATTAATGTGCTCTTATTTATTATCCGTAAGACCTCTGAAAATTCTAACTTGTGACAGAACAGGTTTTTATGGCATGGCTCAACAGCTATAACATAGATCTTTAAAGTTGAATTATTCGTCAATATAATTATAATTTAACTTTTAGGTATAATTCACTAAATGATGTTTATTTTGAGAAAAGTCTATTCAGATTTTGAGGATTAATTTATGATAATAAACAAACACTAATATTGTAAAGGCTGGGTTTTCTCAAATTAAGTTATTTTGCTACGATACCTAGTTATTATAAATACATTTTAAAAATAAACAATAATTTGGTATTTAAATTTCCTTTTCAAGGATTGAGATTTGAGCATTAAGAATATTATCTTAATAAATTTAATAAATACCTAGGTATATCTAATTATGTAAAACACTATCCTTGTGATTGCTTATATGCCTGTATTCAGTGACCTTTTAAAATGTTATTAACACTAATTTTAGTACGAACATTATTAATAATTTATTGCTATAACATTATACATGCATTATATTATATCTATCACTATATGGTGCAATAACATTACCTATATCTATTGTGCCGTTAACCGTCTACTATTTTAATTAACTTCAACTTATTTCAGGATAACTAATCATTATTACAATCGTAATGGAGCCTAATAAAAACATTAAAATATTATTATTTTTGATATCCTGTATCCCTAAAAAGGCGGTAAAACAATTTATAACCCAGACCAGAGAAACAATTGATAATAATAATTAACTAGGATTTTATATTTAGCACTTAGGATTAGATAGATTATCACGCACTAACACATAATCACCACTATAACTAACTACACTACCATCATCACTACTTAGTTATTATTTAACTTAATCGATCACTTCGCGATGCGTAACTTTTTTATCTTTATTATCATATTTTAGGACTTTTGCCTGTTAAAGGAATAGTACCTTTATAATCTCACACTTTATCTTTATAAATATTTATGTCGTTTAAAGACAATCATCACTATTACTTCACTAGCATCATCACTAGATTTTATTTAACTATTGATCACTTCACGATTACTAAGTGTTAAATCTAAGAACTTTTTCACTTTATCTAAGCCTTTTAAAATCTTCTTAATAGGTACTTCCTGTAACAGATATCATGATTAACTGAACATGTAACGGTATTGAACCCAAAATTTATACAGGATTCACCCTAGGTAATTGCAAAATCGCAACCTTCCCACGGGTACCAAAAGTTCTTAAACTTTGACCCAAAGATCCTATTGTTATGAAAGAATTGTCTTGTATCACTTCCTAGCCTACAATACATTCCCCATTCTTTTTACAACCCACGGACTTTGTATTTTGTAAATATAGTTCGAGAGCTTGTCGTTAGATGGCATTGCTTTACGTGTTGACTTTTATTTCGGCCTCTTTAAAATAATTTTGAATAACATCAGTTAACTTAAAACTTTTTTACACTTAGATAACATGATTATAAATTGGTTGAGAAATGCTAAATAGTACTCATTATCCATACTAGATACGTACACGGTACAAGTACCTAAACTACACGTGACTAAATTTGTTTTTATTTCAAGTTCGTAATTTAGTGAAAATTGAAAACTCGCCTGATTGTTCATTAGTTCCTTTGCGGAATAACCTTACCGGAACACTGGATCGCTTGGAGGCGTCGGCTAGGCAAGCACTCTAGCTTAGACTTAATCCATCGAGTGTGGTACCTATTCAGTCAAAGTTTTCGTAGGGTAGTCGTATATACAGCCGTATGGCCAATAAGTTACCTGGTAGGTTTACATACGAGTAGGTTATGTAGGTATGCTTATACCTACCTAATACCTACCTACTATACCTACGGTTGATATAGTATTTGAATATCTACATCCTTAAATAGCTGCTCATAAATCTTATGATAATTACTTTGTTTTGTGTTTACTAACAATTAATTTACATAAAAACGTCCATCTATGACGCAAAACGCCTAATTGTTGTTTTCATGCGTCATTCGACTCGCGCAGCGCACGCGTTGGCATTTACCTACCTATTCGAATAAATTTTGCTATTCATACATACGTATGAATAACAAAATTTAATAGATAGCTAGTTAGAAACGTCTATTAAACTATCTATTATACTCGTATCAACTCTCCTTGTTATTAATTTATTAGTAACATTTGGAAGATTTTTCTAATTTATTCATCTTCACACTGATGTGCAAAGATACCTCTTCAGTGGTAGGTATAACTTAAACAAATTTAACTTATCAATTATTACAAAATTAAAAAAAAGGTGCTGCATTTTTCCTGGTTACCTATTTTCGTAGCTGATAAGAGAATTGATTTTTTATAATTGTCCGTAGATCGCTTGTCGCTCGTAGCTGCTGCGGCCTACGACCCGCGCTAGGCGCGACACGTCACGCGACCCGCGGCGCGGCGCGCGGTGCGGCGGGCGGTGCGGCGCGCGGCGTGCGTTCGCCCGGTGCGCGAGCCGTGGGAACGGCGACAGTTGCGAGCGCGCTATCGCCACCTGCCTGTAAAACACTTCCAAAATTCACATTCACATACATTGTGCGACCTTAATTTTTTGTTTTATTTGGTATGCTCGTTAGTTCTTCTGGATTTTGTTTCTTTTTCGTATTCGTTTCTAGAGTTAGTTTTTACGGGAGGTAGGTGTTCGTAGTTAGATTTAATCAAGTTTTATGTTTGTTTTCAGTTTTGAGATTTAATCTTCGTCACTGTGTTATTGTGTTACTATTATTATGACATTTTAAAAACCTAATAGACCTACTTCTAGTTTTTTTGTAAGAGCATTATTTAAATATGCACTTAAAGGTAATTTAATGTTATTCAATGTTTAATGTTATCATTTATCAGTCATGAACACTTAAATACGAACTTTTGTCTGCCTGCCAACTCATAATTAGGTATTATTGACTAGTACCAGGCTATGGGCAAAACCCTTTCATTCTGCAGATGGGATTTATTTTATATTATGCACCTCATAACTTAGTTATTGAAAACTGATGCAACAGCTTATACTTAACCTAACTTATACCTACCTACTTAATATATTCAATCAATACAAAAAGTTATCGAGTGAATAATAATATGGTAGGTATAGGTACCTACTATAATATTATGAGCTATTTCTTTAGGTACTCAACAAACATGGCTGCTCAACTTGTACCGGTTTTCTTACCTCACGTGTGTATTATTACTTATTATTATTCGTGTACTCCATAGATCCGCTCAGGACACAAGTCCGAGTATTTTTTGTACACGCGTCACTGTCGTGTCGCGCGTAAATGCTCCCCGCTCGCGCCATATGTCGCGTGGATCGTGGGAACGGATCGCGGCGTAAACGCAATGTGCGCGCGTCTTTACGCGCCTATCAACTATGCCCTAACCCCTAAAGTTGGGGACACTGGACTCTGGACTCAATCTTGTGGTTATAGGGTTGCTTTTTAAAACTCGTAAATTTTTATTCATGCATTCATCAATTTGATTCTTGTGTGTATTGTATTTAAATTGAGATTTTGTTGATCCCATGCGTCGTATGCTCCCGGTTATGATTACTTACTCAGGAAAAGTGTGCGTGAAAACGGTGTTTGTTTTTTTGTATAGAGTTTCATATCAGTTAAGTTTAGTCGAATATGTACCTATTATGTATATTATCTATACTTATAATAAAACTGTAAAGGGTCGAATTCTGTACTTTGAAGATATTTTTAAAATTTTTGTTGGAGGACACTATTTAGTCGATACTGAAGCCAAAACTGTAATTTGTTTAATTTTTGTCTGTCTGTCTGTCTGTCTGTCTGTCTGTCTGTCTGTCTGTCTGTTTCACGACCGGGCATCACGGCTAATCTGCTGGATGGATTTAAATGAAACTTGACATGATAATAGTTCATACCCCGAGGTAGGACATAGGATACTTTTTGTCCCGAAATTCATCATGGTTTCCCTGGAAGACGGCATCAAAGTCCAAACGTTTTTTAGTTATAATTCATTAACGCGTTGTCCGATTCCATTCATTCTTTTTTTGTTAGAAAGGAGGTTCTTTAAAGATTATTCCATACAAATCTTATCATCATCACTTTTGTAGTTCAGAAATTACAGACATCAGAACCTTTAAGTTCAAGAAGGTAGGTGACTTGAAACTCGGAATGCACAAAGAACCTAGGGCTAGGACGTAGGGCTCAAGTAAGACTGGAGTACCCTTACAGCCGTAAATAAATAGGCTTAGCAGGAGATTTTGTATGGTTTAAAATTTTTCACTTTTAGGGTGAACAAAAATCATGTAACTGGCGTTATCGCTACGTTATACCGTATAGCGCCATCTCTACAATTTATGTGAAACTTGAATGTAAAACTCTGAGATAGGTACTACCAAATTTTTTTAAATAAAAATTAACTGTCATGTTATTTACTGTTTCCTGACTTTATATTAAGATGGTACTGTTAAGACATGAACAGATTTATACTTTATCATCCGCAATTTGGAAAGGATAAGATAATGGTTCACAAATATTTTTAACTCTTAGGTCTTATTGATCCTAACCGACTGACTGTCATCTAAGGTCTTTTTATACGTAAGGAAATATATAGCCATTGCCCATTCTGATGTTTTGGATTGTATTGAGATGAAGCAAAGATTTTTAAAAGACTCTTATATTATGATGGGCTGGGGAATATTGTTAGTAGAGTAATTTATCCCAGTGGTACCTACCCGGCCGAACTCTGAAAGAAGAGTTGTACCACCAGTACAACTTTTCACATGGTTTAATAATTTTTGACATATTTCGTGGTTTCAGAATAAAAATCACAATGAAAATCCTTTTGATCTTTCAACTACGTATTAATGAAACTTTATATTATTATTAAGAAAAAGGAGATTTCAAAATCACCACAAGATAACCCGTGCAAAGTAAGAACCGGTTTCCGCGAAAAATCAAGGAATTCCAGTAGGAAGGTATATTATGTAAAAAAAAACCGGCCAAGTGCGAGTCGGACTCGCGCACCGAGGGTTCTATACCATAAAAGAAGTAAAACATTAAAAGAATCACTTTTGTTCATGATTTTACGAGTATATAATTTACATTAGGTACTTTTGTTGGCAAACCGCAAACCTAACTTTGTTTTCGGCGGATTATTGTTATTAGCAAAAAAAGTATAATAGTTAGAGGGTTGATTTTATTTTTCCTGTAAAATATACGTTAGTTTCTATTGATCATATTTATTTCAGATTTTTCGAATGGTAAACTTCGGAGATAAGGGGGGGGGGGGGGGAACGGTATTTTTTTCGACAGTTTTCCCAATAAATCAAAAACTATTAAGCATAAAAATAAATAAAAATTGGTTTTAGAATATACACGTAACGCCCTTTCATTTGATACCCCACTCAATATTGTTATCTCATTTTGAAATTTTGGCGACCCGGTTTTCCCCCCTTTTTAAATAAAAATAAAAACAATTTTCAAATTTTTACGATTGCTATAACGTCGCGTCACTATTATCTATAACTATTCTAAATTTCAGGTCGATAGCTTGAATAGTTACTGAAATAATCGAGTGTGACAGACGGACGGACGGACGGACGGACGGACGGACGGAGAAAGTCTCACCATAAGGGTTCCATTTTTACCAAATTGGCATGGAACCCTAAAAATCGTAATTCACGCGGGCGGAGCCGCGGGCAACAGCTAGTGTATTAATAATAAGACGAACTCACGCTGTGCGTCTTGAATCCATAGGTCTTTACGTTTTCTACTTCAAGGAGAATTAATAGAGTACCTACTGTAGGTATAAAGCCGACTTCAAACGTAGAAATTAGCAAGTGAGATAGATTTAAATTTCTCTATACGACAACTTGAGTATATGAAAACAATAAAAAGTCCAGTTCCTAAGCAAAAAAGTGTATAATAAATGATCCTTTTAAAAAATAAAATTCTAAATGATACATAAATATTGATATGGCAAGAAAAATAAAAAAAACGTATAAGTAATACGGAGGGGAGACGTGCAACTGGCGCGAGCGATCGTGGGAACGCGACCAGTTCCAAATAGGTAAAGAACGCCTTAGAAAAGGTGCAATTCTTTTTTTGTCAACTGCTTTTTCTCTAATGGCGGCCACATGTATAACCAGTGGCGAGTGAAATTCGAAATTGGAACGAATGGAATTCGATATTTAAAGATAAGACGCTGGAACAGATTGCAAAAAGCGTTTTAGCGTTACAAAACGTGACGCTTTTTGTGGGAGCGGTTTTATTAGAACGTTCTCTCTTTTTGAAATGTATACTTAGGTAGGTATATTACAACAAGGAAATCAAGCAAATTTAACGGTAACATTAAACTAAAGTTAATAAATTGACTCAGTAGGTACCTACTAGTAGGTACTTAAACTTATTCGAAGATACTTGATAAATTAGGTATTAGGTACAAAGAATAGCTTAATCTAGTAACTATAGGGTAAAGGTAGATGTTTTGAAGGTAAAAACGAACCCTGAGCAAAATATCTAGGAGTTTCCAATTACAGAATTATATATAATAATAGGTGTTTTATAAAAGGTTGGCAAGTAGATAAATCGTAGTCCCAATACCAAAAACTTCAATAAAAACTCTATTCGGACAAAATCAATAAAACCCATAAATGGCCTAATCCTCAAAAATATTCAACATACGTTTTCGTTTACAGAATCGCGTCAACCAGTCCATTTTCCGCATCTATTCCACACTTAACCCTAGAGTGCATCTGCCGTTACAAAAGAAGTCCCCGCATTATGCCGGCACGTATTTTTTCCTGACCTCGGCCTTTATGCCCAAGGGGCGAACCGTGGGAACGATCTTGCACAATCCACCGTTTCCTTGGCCATATGCGACAGAAAAAAGTGCAATTATATATTCCCCCTCGAAGAAAAGGGGAGTTGTGAGAACGTGACCTAACAATGCGCTTCCTGGCTTTCGATACACAATCTCACTTCGGCTCCGAAACATCATTTTGACCTTTATCGCTATCCACGAAGATGCTACATTCCGATAAACTGTGGCTCGATATCGATGTTTTACAAATAAACTTAAAATAGTTGTTACAAAAATTGTACTCCACGTGAATTTCAGCTCAAACGCTCCAACATCTCAGTTTAAAATCGATTGTAGCTAAAATGTATGAAATGTTATACGGGACACAAAATGGATAGTTTCTTTAATATAGAACCGTGTAGTGAATAGCATTACGCGTGACCTTTAGATAATAACGATTGTATGAAATAATAATTTTATCGATTCTCGCTGTAAGACCCTATTGAAATTATATCACATTTTAAAACGTAATTGACAAATTATTATGTTATCCGTGACGTGAATGACAAGCGTAGGTATTGTAAGTTTCTAATACTACGAGTAGGTAAATCACTGATTTTGCAATAAAATGATAATCAAACCAAAAATATTATTCTTAAGTCTTTTCAATAACCTGATTTTTTTTGTAACGAAAATCAATTTAGTAACTATCGCTATTCGGACATTGACGGACGGACGGCATGCCTACCTATATTGCTCACAAAAAATCATATTTAATAATAAATAATAAATAAAATTTTTAATAATAAATAATAAATAATAAAATGTACTTTTCCTATGTGCTTTGATTAATTCTTAAAATTAAGATTGAAGATCTTCAAAATATGAAATAAGAGGACAATCAATCTTAAATAAGGGGGAATTATGGAATTGACCGAATCTGTGACAATGATGACGGCAAGTGATATATATCTAACTAGTAGGGCGCGTGAGTGCGCGGGCCACATGTGGCCCGCGTGCAGTCTTCCCGCCCATAAAGGTATCGCCGTCATCTCCATCGCCCATTGGAATCCGATTGGCAGTGAGCTGAAAAAATTACCAAGGAGCACTGTCATGGTTTTAAAGATAGTTAAGGGCAGTTCGAACAAAAAACTTTTTTGTTCGAACTGCCCTTAACTATCTTTAAAACCATGACAGTGCTCCTCAATCACCATCCAAATCCTAGACCATTGTCTCTTCTCATAGTGTGTACATTTTCCATGGAAAGATTAATTCCGCCACAGTGAATTATTTTCCATGCATCCCGTAGAACTTGAGATCCTGATCACCTCTTGCTAAAACCACTCTAGATAGAATAACACGAAATTTGTATGGCGGCCATCTTGAATCCGCCATTTTGGCATTTTTTCAGCTCACTGCCAATTGCGTGAAGTTCCGAGTATTTTTTGTTTCAGCAGTCCCCACCTAACTATAAAACCTTGCCCATTCTCCTTGACTGTCTTTAAAATCCTCAATCATCACCTCATTCCATATTTTTCTCTGGTAGTCTTCCAAAAAACCGCATCAAAGCACTTCATGTTTTACAACTCGTGGTCTCTTCAATATTCGCCATACATTTTCTATGGAAAAATAAATTCCGCCATTTTGGATTTTTTTTTTATTCATCGCGTAGACCTTCGGGTCCTGATTACTTCTTGTCAAGAAACCATTCTTCCATCTTTTATACTTTCCGAGATATCGACGAATTTCGAATGGCGGCCATTTTGAATCCGCCATTTTGAATTTTTTTTCAGCTCACTGCCAATTGCATGACATTTCAAATGACATTTGGTCGAACACCCCCCACCTATCTGCAATACTCTTGGCTGTGCTCTTCATCCGTCTCCGAAATCCTCAATCATCAGCTCTCTCCGTATTTTTCCTCCGAATGAATTTTTCTCTTCTATACGAAATGGTAATTGAAAAAAAAAATTTTCATACAAAATTGTTCAGGAGAGGTGATCAATGAGTCAGTGAGTGAATCAGCACAAGCAGCTATATATATAGTAATGCCGCTAGGCATTTTATTACATAAGTATCTGCCTTAGCGTAATAAAAAGATATTCAGATAATTGTCTATCATTTTCTAAGCTAAGCTAAGCAACATATCGAGTGTGGTAGCAGTTTCTAATTTCTATGTCAATTAACGGGACCTTGTAGTTGTAAGAGATAAGGGGACAAGACAATGTGTTATCGCGATTGTATGTGACACTATCATAGAGTGTGTTAGGCAAACTTGCGACCTGTATTAGGACATGGACAGTAAATATAATCTAACATGATTAAACTCGTTAATTAATAGTAGAGTTACAAGGCCTGCCTACTTGAATCAGGAAAGTTTGTCTAAGTAAGTAAGATATAAGTAAAGTCTTGCGTTCTGGAGTAGGTACGTAAACTTTCTAGTAAGTGATTTAGAAATAATTTAGTAATAAAAATTATCTCAAATGGTTATGGAGAAAGTGACATCCGAAAAGATACAGAGAAAGATGACATTTGCAAAAGGCGCAAATAATGAAAAGATACTGTGAAACATAAATCATGATACAAAAAAATTATTTCTTTGTATGTCTGTTTGATTAAAATGATTTTGTGAATTTCCGCCGAAAACATGCGGTCAGTCCAAACCAGTTTACGAACATAGTGTTTTACAACAGTCCCCAAAAGTAACATTGTAACATTGTTGCATAACTCCAAAAAAAGTAAGTAAGTATTTAGGTCAAAAAACGAAACGCCTTCAGGCTTTAAAAAGTACAGAATCTTTTGGGCACAGTCACAACAAAAAGCACTATAAAATACACGAAAAAAGGCTAATGCAATCTTCGGAGAGGTTCTTGTCAACTATTTATCAATGGACCATTGCGTTCGAAGACGGTTTCATATCGGAGAACAATGCGCAAGCTCCAGAGCGTTACTCAATCCGAGAGAGTAACCATTTCCGCCACTTTCATTACCTCGAAATGTTCAAACGGCGTTTTGCAATTGGAACGTTGTGTGCGGCCACTTTATTTCATTGGCACGAGTGTCCGGACTCCGGAGATCACGAGCGGGGCGCGGGCGCGGGCCGGCTCGAGCCGACCGTGGGAACGCTCTGCCTTTAACGTGTCGCACGTGCGCAGACGCTACTATAACGCGCCAGAGCGAGACGGCGAGCGCGACCTCGCCGAGCCAGACGAGAACAGCCTCAATAAAAGAAAAAATCATACGACAATAAAACAACAACAACCAACAATAATTTGTGAGCGTTCGAAATTCGAATTCAAATCCCTCGGTCGCGCGGACCGTGAAAGGGACGTTCGAAAGAATAAAACTGTAATGGAATTGTTGATTTATATCGACGTTCCGAAGCTAGTTGGTAGTTGCTACTGGGCTTAAACTTTATGTTGTTTCGCAACGAACGGCGCGGGCGAGTCGGGTCATTATTACGATGCAATAAATCGAACGTAAGCCGCTTATTGATGTCTCGTAATGCCGTTGGAGAAGTCACGCAAAAAGGTGCTTGCGGTCAGTTTTTTAAAAAAAGTGCCAACGCGACGTAATCTTGAATTACCGTAACGTAAAGTTGGATATACAAAAAATGCCACCTCCGTCGACCTTTAGCCGAACCGTCAACCATGCCATGTGTGGGACTCAGGAGTTGCGAGTTAATCTCGGCGTCAGCGGGGATCGGGTTCCACGGGTCGGGTTTCTTGCGAACGGGCACATTTGGCGACCACACTGACCCCGCCGCGACCAAATGACGCAAACACCTCCATTAAGGCGACTATATCCCAGCACTTTAGGTATTTGTCGCACAGTCAGACCCGCTCAACGATACCTAGCGACCATTGCCGTGAGCCGAGAAGTTAGAATGAACTCCGTGAACCTATTCATAAATATTTGCGTCACAGTACTGTGCAGTAGTGTACTGTTACAGTTGGACTATTTGTCATTATAATTCGCTTCACGAAATATATGCTGGAAGTTGCGTTTTTTACGTATATTTTGACTTTTTTATGGTAATCGATAATATCAACCGAGGTATTTATTTATAATAATTATGTATTACTAAAGTAGCAGGATTTGTAGAAATTTTTCTTGTACATATTAGGGAAATGAAGAGTTTTATATTTTTTTTTAATCTTCTTTGCTACCGTCCGCATCTTTCTTTTCACAGTAGTAGTTTTGACACATTCTGTGATCACCATAAGAGTGCGGCATTGAGTTTAACAATATCGTTGTGCAGAACTGATATGGCAACGTTTTTAGGGTTCCCAGATATTTTGTGATATCTATACTAATATAATAAAAAAGTAGCGTAACGATGTTTGTGAGTTTGTGACGTTGTAAGGGGTAATCTCTGGATCTACTGAACCGATTTTCAAAATTCTTTCACCAATACATTATCGTGGAGTGTCATAGGCTATAATAATTTCCAAAATTTACTATGCATTGTTACTAAAACTTGAATAATGTAATCCAAGTCGCAAAAAAATTGCTTTCATCGCGTACGCTGCGATTGAGGATAGAACAAAACAAAATCAAAATCATCAAATCAGTATCAAAATCTGCAAAAAAGTCCGCAATAGCATATGCCTATCTCCTATGGGTAACTCGCAATAACTGCTTTTACTTTAAAATTGTGGATTAAAAATAAATAATTTTTGTGAAGCTTATTTAGCCCATATGGTATTAATTTATATCTTTGTAAATATGTTTTTTAGAACGGAAATTTAATGTAGAATAGTTCTGCCCTTTACTCTATACAGTTTAAATACATATCTTCAAAGATATTAGCAAAACAAAAACGCGCGGTATGCAGGAGCGCGCCGCCGCCGCTTCGGTCGTTGCGTGGCGATAGGATAGGCATTTATCATTCATTTATCTGAATGCCTCGCGTCCAGCGCTGTGTGGGCTGTGGGTATAAGGCCCGTTTTCCACCACAGCGAAGCGGAGCGGAGCTGTATTTCAGTAACAAATCAGATTTCGTCATTTTGATATTTTTGAAACTGAGGGATGTCTAAATGATGAAATCTGGTTAGTTATCCAAACACAGTTCCGCTTCGCTCCGCTTTCGTGGAAACCGGGCCTAACGTGGGACAAAAATATTTCTAACGCGGAACGGAGTCCGCGGGCACTGCTAGTTTTATATATTTCACGATAGCTTTTCTCATTATCATAATTCTTATGTTGGTAAGTGTTTTTCGATGTCTCAGGGCATTTGTTTCTGCTGCCAGTCTGCGTAGTTTTTTACAAAAGTTGCGTAATATGCGCTTGCGACACTCAATTTTTTCAACGGTTACATTTTGATTTTCATATGGTTTGGCATTGAGTATCCTTACATATGTCGAGTCGACATTTATCTCCAATCATTGTGTGATCTCCAATGTTGTAAATGAGACCGTTCATCGAAAAAGAAGCCTTCTAAAATAATTTCAGTTTCAACAATTAAAAAACACGAATGCCCTGTTATAAAACGAAGTAATAACTCGTTTTTTACTTTTTAGTTCGTTTTATAACAGGGCACTCGTGTTTTTAGGGTTCCATACCAATTTGGTAAAAATGGAACCCTTATGGTGAGACTTTCTCCGTCCGCTCGTCCGTCCGTCCGTCCGTCCGTCCGTCTGTCACACTCGATTATTTCAGCAACTATCAAAGCTATCGACTTGAAATTTGGAATAGTTTTAGGTAATAGTGACCCAACGCCAATGCAATTATAAAACATTGCAAATTGATTTTATTTTTATTTAAAAAGGGGGGAAAACCGGGGCTTTGAATTTTCAAAATGAGATAACAATATTGAGTGGGGTATGAAAGGACGTTACTTGTATATTCTAAAACCGATTTTTATTTATTTTTATGCCCGATAGTTTTTGATTTATTGAGCAAACTGTCGAAAAACATACCAGCCCCCCCCCCTTATCTCCGAAGTTTATCAATCGAAAAATCTAAAATAATTATGATCAATAGAAATTAACGTATATTTTACAGGAAAAATAAAATCAACTCCCTAACTTTTATACTTTTTTTGATAATAGCAATAAACCGCCGAAAACAAAGTTAGGTTTGCGGTTCGCCAACAAAAGTACCTAGGTACATGTAAATTATACTCGTAAATTCTTGAACAAAAGTAATTCTTTTAATGTTTTACTTCTTTTATAGTATGGAAGCGGTGCGCGAGTCCGACTCGCACTTGGCCGGTTTTTTTTTTTAATTTTTTAATTACTTATTTTTATTTTATGTTTTTTACTGATGGTCAGCAGTTAGGTGAAGGTATTTTCTGTTACTACTCTCCAATACCTTCATTTTGATACCCATATTATGTAGTTGAAGAAAAAAATTTTTTTCCACTTTTGAAAATGGCGCCTCACATCCGCCATATTGATTTTTCCAAAAAAATATAGTCTTTGTTACTCGGGAGGATCCAAGGATTCTAACGATACCCCATATATCCAAATCTGTTCAGCCGTTCAGAAGTTATGGAGGAATAAAGAAACATCACATACATACATACATACATACATACATACATACATACACACATACATACGTACATACATACATACATACATGAACCCTAAAAACATTACACTCCTTTTTTTTGGGCAGTCGTGTAAAAAGTAAAAAACGAGTTATTTTAGTTGAACAGATAAACAGTAACAGTATTTAAACTGTGGTTACGCGTGATGGTATTTGCACGTGGTGGAATTTACACTACCTACCATAATTTTCTTAGTTCGTATCAGAGTTTCTTCGGAGCTTTTGAGGACTAGGTATTTTGATAAACTCAAGAAACACTTACTATATAATTTTTTTAAATTCTCCTTCGTTTCCTGTCAGATAGTTTTTTTTTTCCAGCGCATTTAAAAAATAAATAATTTTAGCGCGAAAGGAGCGTGAGTCGTGAAAACTTGCGCAGGTCCGTCTCGTATGGAGGCTCGTGAGCCACTGAGTACATCGTTTATTCGATGCGTTAGACCATTTTATGACTTCTGTTAGGCGAAATTTTGCAGCAATTTTTTTATTTAATATCTGTCTGCTCAATGGATAGGCAATACAATGAGCTTACTTTACGTATAATTTTTATGAGATTTAGTCTAAAGCTTTGGAAATACCATTAAAAAAATGAACAAAAACGACCTGTTTTCAAAAATTTTTATGATCGAGGCAAGTTTAACTTATCGTGTTTTCATGAGGCCATTATAGAGATAAAGCATGTATCTTTAATATGTATTTTTAACAGTAAAAAAAAAACAATTTTTTCATGACTTTGAATTGCTTTGAAAAGTGGCGTAGTCGCTAAAAACCGGGATAATGGGCCGTTAAGGGTCTGAGCCCACTCGTTGTGTAACCAGCGACCTGGAAATCCTAGCCGTATGCCGTGATTCACGATAATCGTATGTTAATTGTTACTATATCGGCGTTCATATAAAAATTCAATGCCCACACTACTCTGAGGTACCTATACCTACTGAGGTATAATTAAGCGCAGAAAGTGACTTGATGTAGGTAATCTAAGGGTTAATTTTGTGGAATAGAACAATTATATTTAATATCTAAGTAGATAATTTACACAATTCTCGTGCCAATTACAAATCCTCTAACAAAACTCCTGCGAAACGGCTTCACCGATTTTTATGAAGTTTTTGGTCTACCTATATAGATAAGTAGGTAGGTACATTCGGTAGGTCTGAGACTAGATCGTAAGCTGTTTTTCTTACCCTAAATGGCAAAGTATAACGTTTTCCCGATCAGCTATCAGATAGCTATTGACTATGGTATAAGTAGGTACCTCTCTAGTCTCTATCTCTATAAAGTATTTTTTTAAACAAAGTCAAGTGACTTATTTAACTAAGTACTGCAACTGTAAGTAAGAGACAAAATAGTGGGATTTACTGTCTTATTTTTAGTAGGTAAGTACTTGTTTTTTTCAAAATATGCGTTCTTGTTTTCAAGACCTCCTAAACTTCGAGCTTTTATTTGGTAAACAAAGTATAAGGTGACGACTGACGTAACATAAGAGAAATAATATTATGTTCAAAATCTCTGAAACTTAATCGTCCCATCCGGTGTACGACAACCAGCTTTAATAGACTGACCTACATGGTGGACAATCTTGAGTATAAAAAATATACAACTTTTGAAAAACATCCCTTAAGGTACAGACATAAAGTTGTAAATCCGTTACTCCAGTATGTGCTGGGTTCGAAAATGTATGAAGACGGGATGAGCAATTTTTATTGTTAACTCAACTATAGCGTTCATTGGGCTGGAGTAATCTAAATGGCGCACATCCGGGGTGTCTACTGACTATTGAAGCAGTGGCTACTTAATGCGTTATCTGTACTTCACAATAAAATTGTTATTGCAAAGGAAAAATCAGCTCTTCGAATGAACTGGTTTTATTGAATTTTGCATAAAGACATGCCAGAAATCTGAAATGATATGAATATGATTGTACCTACTTACAAGAATTTACAAAAACAATATCGAGAAAAGCTTAGGTCGTACGTTGTACGTAGGTAGGTACCTACCTCCTACCTAAGTACCTACGTCCTACGTATATAAAAAGGTTGACCTAAAAAATTCCTACCATCATGATGTACCTATATACCATCATGATAATATGGTCAAGATTGACCTAAGTACTTGCTACTTGTAAGTAGTAATAGTAGTAAGGAACAAGACAAGTTCAGATAGTTAGAACTCTAGTAGAGTTTGTACCTAACATAATATTCATATAGGTACTTAGTAGTATTCACTATTCACATAGTACCTAGTATAGTAGAGTCACTCTACCTATACTAACTTACACCTTTTAATTTGATGCTTTGTGCCAGACATTAGTTAAAAAATAGTCTTTTCCATATAAGTACCTAATAGATAAAAAAAACAATTTGTTAGCCAGTTCCTTTATTCAATATCTTGCTCTTAAAATAGACAATCTTTGATTGTATCTTTGGTTCTATAAGTAAATACAAAATTTTTTATTTGGAATTAATCTAACCTTCACGCCTTGCATATTTAAATAAATAATAGAATACACATAGCATGATATACTTATGATGCAAATTTTGGCCGTTGACCGTGATTTCTTCTTAGACTGATAATGAATCTATTAGATTATTATTAAGACTGTCATAAAATGCAAAGTAATTATAAAAGTATGTAAATTGGGATATTTTTAGCTCATTTAAAAAAGTATACACTAGCGGAGCGCAAGCTCCGACGACGACGATTATTTGGCTTACAAGGTAAGCGACAAAAGAACAAAAGAATCATCTCTAAATGTCAAAAGATATATTTATATACTCGTTATAGGTAATTCTAATAAGTAGGTACTGATTTTTAAACTAAAATGCGCCATTTCACTGTAATAATATTTTTGTAAATCAAATAATACCGTTCATCATTTATTAGCACTTAGGTCTTAGGTGTAATTATCTTCTTTAGTCTATTGCAGAAAATTCAATAAAACTCAAACGCAACGTGATTTTTCCAATGTATACCTATTACCTAAGGAGTAAATTTTTCAGTGCTACGAGTCTACGAGGCTACATGCTACGCCGTTTATCCCTCGTGCCGTCTCTCTCTGACGCGGAGACTCGCTCCGTCCCGCACGCGCAGTGCACGCGAGTCGAACCTCTCACTCGCACTTCCTGCGCGTGCGCTTTTCTATCGTCAGCCTAACACACCATGCTTCCGGGGTTTTCAGGATCAGTCCCAAAATGTACCTATCACTTACACGTATTGTTATCTCTCGCTATCTACTATTCTATATCCTACTGTCTACTCCATATATCTACTTCATCTTCGTACGAGCAGAAACCATCAAATGATCTTTAAGTGTAATTTGAGAAGTACGAAGTATTCCGAGCATTAAGTTAAGGAGCACACCACGGGTGTGCCCGCGAAATTCAAATTTTTGGTGGTTTTTCGCGATTTTCAAGCTAATAAGACATAATGGGCTTATGGCCGTAAAATTGCGATAATCTCAATATCTTCTTCACGTGTTTATATAAAAATCTCTACTCGAAAGTGTCGAGTTAAAGAAATTAGTCCGAGATTTGCGAGTTACTCACATAAAACTCGATACTCGGACTAATTTCCTAGGATACACATTTTTATGCAAAGATTTTGATATAATCATGTAAAGATGATACTGCCATTCTCGCAAATTGATTGCCATAAGCCTATCATGTCTAATTAGCGTACAAATTGCAAAAAACCACGAAAATTTTGAATTTCGCGGGCAGACCCGTTGATTTCACGTTATGCATTATGATACCTACCTATCTAACAAGAATTTTGACGGGTCATGTATAAAATATGTATCTATTAAATATGATTTAGACATGAAAATTATAAAAATAAAGGTACATTTGGAGGAAATTCGTATTTTTAAAACAAAAGCTATCTAAATATTTTATATGTCATACTTTCTACCTTGTTTAAAAGTCTCTTATACAAGTACCAAGTATCGGATCTTAAAAAATTACCGTTTACGTAAACGTAATTTTGTGTTTAATTTATTCGTGGTCGCATTATACTTACAATATTACAACACGACGTGTCCTGAAAAAGAGTATTAGACAAGTGGAAACCCTAGCCAGAGCTCGACTGTGGGAAAAGACGGCAGGTGTTATGCGGGATCGTGAACAACCACGCATTACCATTCACATTATTCAACAATAAATAATAATAATAAGAAGCCGTGGAGCGAGCGCCTCGCACGCGCACCTCACACATACTAATGGGCGCCGCGCCTGTGTGTGCGTGTGTCCGAACAACGAAATCTATTTTGTGTGCGTGTCCTACGAGAGTATAAACTCATAAAGTATTAGATTTTTAAGGCGTAGGCGGGCGCGCGTTTTGGATTTTTTAGTAATTCACTCGTACCATGCTTTTAAGCCTACTTGATTATTTTAGTTGTTACTTTTTACATTTCCTTCGGTATCGGTTTGGTTTTTAACTTTTTAGTTTTTTTTTAGTTGTTATTTATATTTTTTATAGGTGCGGTTGAAGGCGTTTGACGATTTGTTGCTCACCATGGTCTACGCCTACAGAAACATTTACTGGAATAAGTAATACCTACAGATCTCTTTATTTTATTCATAGAGCATTACATACTTTCTCTACGAAACAACTGCCAAACCTCTCAAAGTTTTCATTGTTTGTTGCAGTCAGCCATTGCCCATTAGTTCATCATAATTTATAACTCATAATAAGTACTTCATTGAGAACAGGAAAATGCAAAAGGTATATCTAATCCAAATTTTATATTTATAGGGTGTATCTACAACATTGAGTTGATCGAATAGGCAGGTTGTTGCTACTAGCTAGGTATTGCGATACGTGTCATTAACTCACACAGAGTCATAAGTACCAGATTTTATGTTCCGACGCCAAGATATAGGCAAAACGCGCGACACTCTTCATTAGAGCGGCGTCTGACATTCATTTGCATACTCAGCGCTGAATGACCACCGGCTCCATTCACGTTCAGCATACGTTAGAATGAATTAGGTTATATTAAAATTCAATGAAATGTTTTTGGAGACATGTGGACCGTAATCTGAACGCGTGGGCGCCTCATTTCCTGTGGGAGATAGGTTGATGTATCTCAGGTGCGATAACTACATGGTACATAAATATAAGATTGGGTAATATTGATGGCAAGTATACTTATACTTATGATATCAAGTCAAACTACATAGTTAGTCAGCGAACTCTTTAAGAAAACTGAAAAGAATAAATGAAGAACATCGGTCATGAAAGTCGCGAAAAGCATCGAAAAGGTCATGGTTAATATGCCACGCACAAAGCTCTAAAGGTAAATGCCAGCAGGGTGACACAGGCCGAGATGCTGAATGTCCATTCAGTAAAAAAAAAATGTTCTATTATTATGATGTGTTATGTGTAAGTAGTAGATAATATTCATTATTGTGATAACACTTAGTTGTTAAAATAGATTGCTAGGTATAACTAAAAAAGGAATTGGTAATAAAATGTTCACAACCAACCAAATCGTAATTTAGGATGGTATTGAATTGATATCAGAATGGAGGAACGTATCAAAGACACAGATTTTAATCAAAGATAACAGGATGTCCTCGTGAAACTGAAATTTAATGTTACTTATAGGTATAAATCAAAAACTACATATAAGGCTGCTAAACACTTTCGAATAAAATTCCGATTTCTACGCCGCCTGTCGTATTAGGAAGGCTTGGATACTATTCAACTAGATTTCGTTTTTGATTTTTCGCTTTTTCATGTTTTAGAGAGTGCGTAGGCATCGAAATATATGTTAGCTATAGTTACGTTAGTATCTAGGTACTTATAACTTATAAGCAAGAGGTTGATCCTGTGGCTTGTAGTGTTTAGCTACCGCAATTATCATAAATGAATAAATAACAGGACTTGCGTCAATACTAACAGGAAAAATTCCGGTTTTTATTTTTATTTTTACTTATATTATATACCTATGTAGGTTCCTACTTTTCCTAGGATCACATTTCTCTACTCTTTACGTATGACCTAGGGAATGCAACCCGGGTTACCCGAAACTCGAAACACCGGGTTTTCGGCGCTTTTTAAATGTATTTTAAGACCCGGTTTTTTGTACACTTATCCGGTTTTTTCGGGTTTTTATTTTTTACAACTTTCAATACAAATGACTGTTTTATGCAGTGATAGCCTGATGCTTTAGATTTCTCGTAAACCATCTCTGGATCCTTACTTGCTCTGAAAACGAGCATTTTAGCAAACTGGTTACAAATATTTAGCAGTTTTCTATGCCGGTTAGATATTATATATAGTAGTGAATAGTTGGCTGAAGGGATCTTAAGTTGTTGTGCAGTTCAGATAATATTAGTGTACGAAACTCCAAAAAAGGATTTTATGTTTCATTTATAGTATTCATTTGTAGTGGGATGTTTCTACAAAATAATTGAAAAATGTAAAAATAAAGAACCGGGTCACCCGAAAATCGGGTTTTTGAAAATGAGAACGGAAAAAAGAACCGGTTCTTAATTTAGAACGGTTTTGTATTCCCACTAGGGAAAACAAAACCGTTCTAAAATGACTTCTCAAAAGTTCAGCAAGTAATTTGTAACAATATTATTCACATAATTATTCAAATTTTTCTTAATTTGAAACACTATTTTTTTACTAATGATGCCCGACTATACATAAAAATCAAAATTTTCCATCCATCAGCAGCTAACGACATCAATCACTTGATTCTATAAATACGTAAACATCACTTATGTATAAACTATTTAAATTACACTCTAATGGATTAGGAACAAGATATAAATTACAATGATGGAAAAAAACACGAAACTGTGGTCGTGAACGTGTAAATTCTGGCTTGTTAATTCGAGAAGACGCGGAGCAAGAGGTGAGAAGGCATGTCGTCGTGAACTCGACGCTCGTGCTCGTGAGTTAAATATACGACAATAAGTCACGAGCGGCCTCCACGGACGCACGGACATTATGCAATTTAAATATACTTGTATATGGATGCATTATGCACGTGCAAGCAGGACTTTGTGACCTTTCAATATGTTAGATTAGGGGTAATGCCATGATTTGGGAGAATTTTAAAAACACTTGCTTATAAACCCTGCAATGGCACATTCAAAAAGGTTTACTGTTAATCAATCCATTTTAGGGGGCCAACTGACATATCAAAATGGCCGAAATGTAGGTAACTTTCATAGTACGAATTGAGCGCAAGTGCCGAGTTTTTTGCCAGTTCTTTTCGATGCTAACAGCAAACCCGGCGGAACAAAAAACTTGACGGAAGTTTTGCCTTTTCATATAAGAAAACATCCTTGTAGATCAAGCTTTTGTGAAAAAAGAGATTTTCATTTAGGTACATTTTCAACAATTGGCCAGCACTTTGTACTTTGAGCCGGTTATTATCAGGGAAGTTGTTGTCGACACGTGTGACTTGATTGGTTTTTGTACGGACAGGATAAAATAGAGTTATATAACAGTGACGCACGAACACATAATGATGTCCAGCTCAGTCTAGTAGCCTCATTATGAGCCAGCACCAACAAGCGCTCAATTTACTTTTTTACTCGCGGAGGAAATGAGAAAAATAATGAGCAATCAAAGTGTTCACTGCTATATTTATAGCTAATAGCTGATTGTGTATCTTTTTAAAAAGTTTTGTTATTCTGGCGCCTTTTTTTTATCCGTCCTCAGACCGGTAATTTATAGTTTACTAAGATTTTTCTATGATGGCTGCAAGTGCCTTATATATGTATAGTATACATAGGTACATTTTAATTTACGACAAATCAATTTTTGTTTCGGTTGGGCATTACGATGTGTTGCTTATAAGTTTCGACTCATTTACAGATTTCTATCCAAAAGTACCCAATAATTTCAAGCATAATTTAGTAAATTATTTGTGGTATTTATTTGGGTTATCTCCTGAGGATGTCCCGGTGTCGGGACGAAACGTGCTTCGAAGAAAGTGATAGAAAATTGTGTGTGGTGTTTCATGTAGGTAGTGTTCCTGCATATTGTACCATACAGAATCCTTTCAAGGAGCGGATAATAGCAAAACAAATTAATCTGTCCTGCTTATTTGTGGCCGTCAAGAAGATCCAATTGTGCTTTTTGACGTAGTGATATTTTATTGTCATCACAGCAGCACGGCTAATACAAAATTCTTCACAGGGAAAGGATATACTTAAAACGCAAAAAATACATTTGAGGTGTGGAGAGTTTGGTGGAGAAAATTTGCCCCTGCCGCAGGATATGATCACATTTGTTATGTATCCCCAAAACAAATGTCCTATACCGCCGAATATATAATATTATCTACTAACGTATTAGCTAGCCGTAAATATGAAAGTCCGCTAGTGGACGTAAGTAAGCCATTTTGTTAAAAAAAATTAGTATTTGAACAAAATAATATTCTCGTCAAAAGACGTATTTATTTGTAACAGCAGAGTGGTGACTCATCCAGGTGAATTTTCAAGTGAAATTTTGTATGATGCCGTCATTCAGTAATGTGCCATATAAAACAAATGTTTAAACAAGTGTTGTGAACACACTCCAAACATGAGTCACGGTCGCTTGAATACAACAGCTAAGGACGAAGTTATTTGCTGAAGAAAATAATGACAGTTCAAACCATTTAGCGCAATTGATAAACTGTATTATTAATATTTCTATAATATAAACTGTACCTACATAAAATTTTATATTGATACCTATAGAGAAAGTATTAAATAATGCGTTTCTCTTCTTATTTTAGATTAAAAGCTAAAAAGGGACTAACTGACTGAAAATGTTCTTTGGAATTAGGATTATTTGTAGTTTCTTCTATCAGTTAAAAATACAAAGATGTGATGCTTCTTTTCACCAACACTTTAAGAAACGCCTAAGCCTATAGATAGGTGACATTTTTTAATTACAACTGTCACCTAAGGGCTTAGGTGTCTCTTAAAATGTTGGGAAAACGAGCAAGAGTATTATCACCTTATAGATAGCCATTACAGATGTTAGTCTCACGTTGTCTCTGCACTATTACATAACTGTATACCTTATAGTTCTTCGATATACTTAATAAACTTTTATTCTTGCTCTCTTTAAAAAAGTATTAAAAAAGTTTTCACAAAAATGAATGGGTTCAGATATTTAGATGGGTTGGGTGCTTACCCAAATGATTTCTTAAACATTATTATACCTACTAATTATATCAAAGCACATGCGTCTTTTCGTGTATGTGAAAATTTTAACACGCTTTAGGTACTTAGTGTGTATCTATGACTAGTTTCGTGTAGTTCAATATATTGTATTACTTTGAAACAGGGTAGGATCTAAGCATTTACTTATACTGGTCCCATTATTGTAAATTACAAACAATATTTTGATGCGCTTCGAAACGAGTTTTAATAGCGTGTCCGCACACCCACTTAAAGTTTTACGATGCATCTTGATTGTTAAACACACAGACGCCCAATTAATATAGTTTACGGTCCTGTATTAATAAATCCGAGGAATTTAATCGCTCGTGTAGTTATTAAAAATTCATGGTAGGATCTTAGTCATAAAACTTTGGTTCTGTAGTTTATTGCAAAAATAGGAATTTTGCCTCCATTTTTTAGTTTGACCCAGTGATAGTTGTTAACTAAAAAATTACGTTTTCATAGAACTCACAAGATAACTATAGCAACACTTACGATTACTTATATTGAATTAAATAATAATCAGTTTTGTCTTAACTTTATTGAATTAATCAGGGCGTATTTAACGTAAAAATATAGAATGATAATCATGTGTAATGTAGTCACGGGCAGTAGGTACCTATGTGTAAGTAATAAGTATAACGGAAGTGAAGTGAACTGGCTGTCAACCAACGTTAGCTGAGCAGTTCGTGGCGCATCACCTGCCTCAATTATGAAGATTGCCGTGGGAATATCTTCGATAAAATGAGTAATTCTGACTCATTTACATCTTTAATTCATCATTAAAATAGTAGGTACATACGTAGGTTATTATCGATATAAAAATAGTGGAATAGGTAAGTACCTATACACGTAAATTCACACAGACACCCCATTTATTATGTTTCTTAAACAGTCTTAGGCCACACTTGAAATTTACTTAGGTAGGTAAACAATGACGAGTAGGTATGCCGTATGATAAGTTTATTAGTTTCCCAATAGAGGACTCCGCAGTCTGCCTATGACTGAAAACAATGTGTACTTACCTATAGAAATTATCGTGTCAGCGGTACTTGCTCCCATAGCATAATTGGCAAAATATCCAGTCGCGATAGCTGGGGGATACGGGTTCAAGTCCCGTTGGCAGCGAAAATATTTATACACTATAAATAATTGATAAGTATGACAATCATATACCTACCCACTTATACGTAATTGAGTGAGCATGCTTATTAAACCAAAATAAAAAAACATACATTCTTAAAATTTCTGTAGCAGGTGATTTCAAAAGTGTCAATTAATTAAACAAGATAATAAAATGTTACTTTATCTTTATAATTCGAAAAACTAATAAAACGAAACCTTGATATCTCCCATTTGAGCGATACCACCAGTCAAAATTAACGGAAACATTTAAACTCATATTTTTTATAGTTTAACGAATGATCTCTCAACGCCTCTTACACGCATATGGTTCATTTTAGTGCCACAATTATTCACAAATTAATTAATTGAATATGTAATAAAATATCTTAGCCAGATAAAACAGAACTGATGATTTTACATTCAGTGATATAGTTGCTAATAAGTGAAATATAAATGGTAAAATTAAAAGCTTATGGTAAATAGGTAGTAATAGTCCAGAATAACTAAAAAGATCGATAAATAAATTAGTGTCTTCCTGCTTTTAATGTCAGTATATAAATTAAGTTAGGTAGATTTGCCTATCTAAGTTTTTTTATAACAATTAACACTAGAAGATACCTGCGGCATCACACGCGTAAATTTTAGTTTTCCCTATTCCCTCGGGAACCATCGATTTTGAACGGAATCTATCTTCATTCCCAAAAATTTTCAGTAGTTGCAGCGTGAAGGAATTATGTTTTCTCCCGCCTGAAAATCTGTTTTTCACTATTCCCGCGGAAAACATTGATTTTCCCGGGATAAAAAGAAGCCCATGTATTATTCTAGGATAATCAATTCCAAATTTTCTGCGAAAATTGGAATCAAGATAGATTACTTAAATGGTAAAAAGGGGACCCTATTACTAAGAAAAAGAAGGCTCACTCCGCAAGATGATCAAAAGAAATAGCGACTCTAGAACTGACCTGACACAAAAAGTGCAATTCTGTTCACAATAGCGCCTGGCTCTGCCTTCGTAAACAACAGGCAACAAACACAAAGTTGTGGTATCTTTATATCGCGTAACTTTATCTCATACGACGTACTAAGGTTGCCTCGCAATCAGGCGCATTCAGCGCGTGAAATAGACCGAACTCTTTTAGTTCTTACTAACGCGAACAAATTAGCCAGCGCGCGTCGGCCGTCTGAAATTAGTAAGTACGTCAAGACGGCTACCTGTTGCTTCTTCGATCACGATGATAAGTGAACCTGGCCTGCCCTAGCCTATTTAAGAATCCTGCCAAATCCTAATAATATTATAAAGGCGAAAGTTTGTGTGTGTGAATGTTTGTTACTCCTTCACGGCTCAACTACTGAACCGATTTAGCTGAAATTTGGAATATAGGTAGCTTATAACCCGGATTAAAACATAGGCTACTTTTTATCCCGGAAAAATCCGTAGTTCCCGTGGGATACTCAAAATACCAAATTTTCTAGAGCAATCTATAGCTACATCTATAGATAGATTGTTCAAGCGAACTTGCTGGAAAGCATGTTTAAAGGTTGGAATAGGGAACGATAACGGGAAAATGACGTTTCCCTTAGGATTCTTAGGTTGTTTTACCTAATTACTTCAAAAACTAAGCGAGTTATTTAAATGTCGTTCTGAGCGTTTTTGGGAATTATTTTTTACCGATACATTAAAACAAAAATTACAATTATGTCCATCGTAGTTTTTGATGGAAATTAGAAAAAAAAACGGCCAAGTGCGAGTCGGACTCGCGCACCGAGGGTTCCATACTATAAAAGAAGTAAAACATTAAAAGAATCACTTTGATTCATGAATTTACGAGTATAATTCACATGTAGGTACTTTTGTTGTCAAACCGCAAACCTAACTTTGTTATTATCAAAAAAAGTTTAATGGTTAGAGAGTTGATTTTATTTTTCCTGTAAAAAATACGTTTATTCCTATTGATCATAATTATTTCAGATTTTTCGATTGGTAAACTTCGGAGATAAGGGGGGGGGGGGGGGTAACGGAATTTTTTTCGACAGTTTGCCCAATAAATCAAAAACTATCAGGCATAAAAATAAATAAAAAACCGGCCAAGTGCGAGTCGGACTCGCGCACCGAGGGTTCCATACCATAAAAGAAGTAAAACATTGAAAGAATCACTTTGGTTCATGAATAGAGTATCATTTACAGTGTAGGTACTTTTGTTGGCAAACCGCAAACGTAACTTTGTAATTGGCGGATTATTGTTATTATCAAGAAAAGTATAATAGTCAGAGAGTTGATTTTATTTTTCCTATAAAATATACGTCAACTCCTATTGACCATAATTATTTCAGATTTTTCGAACCATAAACTTCGGAGATAAGGGGGGGGGGAACGGTATTTTTTTCGACAGTTTGCCCAATAAATGAAAAACTATCAGGCATAAAAATAAATAAAAATTAGTTTTCGAATACACAAGTAACGCCCTTTCATATGATACCCCACTCAATATTGTTATCTCATTTTGAAATTTTATCGACCCGGTTTCCCCCCCTTTTTAAATAAAAATAAAAACAATTTTCAAATTTCTACGATTGTTATGACGTCGCGTCACTATTTCCTATAACTATTCTCAATTTCAAGTTGATAGCTTGAATAGTTACTGAAATAATCGAGTGTGACAGACGGACGGACGGACGGACGGACGGACGGACGGACGGACGGACGGACGGACGGACGGACGGACGGACGGACGGAGAAAATCTCACCATAAGGGTTCCATTTTTACCATTTTGGTATGGAACCCTAAAAATCGGTTTTAGAATACACAAGTTACGCCCTTTCATACTCGTATGATACCCCACTCAATATTGTTAAGTATCTCATTTTGAAATTTCTATGACCTGGTTTTACCCCCTTTTTAAATAAAAATAAAAAATGATTTTCAATTTTTTATGATTGTAATAACGGCGCGCCGCAATTACCTAAAACTTTTCCAAATTTCAGGTCGATAGCTGTCATAGCTACTGAAATAATCGAGTGTGACGGACGGACGGACGGAGAAAGTCTCACCATAAGGGTTCCATTTTTACCATTTTGGTATGGAACCCTAAAAATGAAGATTTTGGAGCAATTTTTGTGAGAACTTTTTGGCGAGAATTTTTTATCAAATCGTGTTTCTGAAGTTAGGTTAACACATATGCTGTTTTTTTCCCAGAAAATCCAGGACTCCCACGGGTTTGTAAAACCCCGAAATTCACGCGGGCGAAGCCGCGGGCAAAAGCTAGTAAAACATAAGATCGTCCGTTTAATAAGAGCGGTTTCGTACTAAATACATCACTATCAATTTGTCATCTTGTTTGCGCGCACGCAGAGCGTGGTACCCGACAATTTGCTCCGATATGCGATCAATCGTACTGCGCCCGCGCCACTGCGCTCCCGGCTAAATTACATTCCATTACACGCGTGGCCGATACCCTAAGTGGATCTGCTTATTTTGATCTCAATAATTGGCAGGTTTGTCTTTGTGCGTGTTCGTGAGCGTTCGGGAATGATGGTTGTAAAACGTGAACCATAAATAACTGTCACTCCTAGATTGTGTAAGAAAAGGGTATTCATCGTTATCGTAATCCGCTTTCCAAATTTGTCTGCTGATCATATTGGGGGGCAGTATTTGCTAACGATTACGATAACGATGAATACATTTTTCTTATGTAATCAGAGTTCAGACCCAATGAAAATCCTAAAAAAGTATGAACTGTGTACTGTGTAGCATCGGTAGTAAGTACTTACTGTTTCAAATTATAGAAAACATATTTTAATATCGGATTTTGTTGGTGGTGAATAATTATTTAGCATATTCATATTGTTACATGGTTCATACTTACTACAAAGAAGCGATTGAAAACCTATACCATAATACAAAGAAGCCTCCAAAAGTCGTAAAATCACAAGAATCACCATAAAATTTGGACTCACAAAATATGACTTTAAAAATGTTAATCATACTTAACTATTGAAATGGGTGCGGTACTTTTGAACAGCATCCCTGAAGGACGCCCTAACAGATTTTTATTATTGCTAGCCTACAGAATAAAGGCTCTTTGTAGTTATAAGTTGAAGCCGTTAAGTTAAGGGCCTATAGGTCTGTTTGTCGGCACGTGGATATGCGAGGCACGCCGAACACGAAAAGGGTTTTAATTTTACAACATTCTCGGAATTTGTATGGACACTGGACAGTTATGGGAAACAAAAAACACCATTGTATTCATATTTACGAAGAGCGAATATTCCATTCCATTTATATTTGTGTTCCGCCTTGCGAAACACGAAGGCAGTTGCAATGACTACTATTTAGAATAAGTTTAACTGTATTCAATACAAAAGCCTTAATTCGCTTAGCAAAAGAACATACAATCACAAAAGTTTAAATTACGCGCTTCCTTGACTTCATTCAATCATTTCCAATTCTCAATTAAATGCAATAGCTTCTGAAGCTCTGGTCAATTATATTTGTTCATTGAGAAACCTGGATAAACAGATTAAGTTAACGTTTCTTTACGTAATATTGTTATAAAAAATTAAAGATTGCCTATGCCTATAAGTTAACCCCAAAAGCATTTAATTTGTTTATTTTTAGCCCATTATAAATTAGCATGGCGTGTCAACTATATACAACTTTCTTGATACATAAACGGAAGTCATAAAAAAAGTTTTCTTAAAAGTGGCTTTTTATAAGAGCCTGTAAGTTAGCCGTACATGAAATAGAAAGATTATCATTTTAATTTTATGGTATTGATCCAATAAACAAAGAAGATATTTAGTTGAGAACATAAGACAGTATCAGGTATCTGGTAGCAATAATAAAATGTAAAGGAAAAGGTCTCAACAAAAAAAAATTCAGGGACGCTGCTCCTGCTGGGTTTTTAGGGTTCCATACCAAAATGGTAAAAATGGAACCCTTATGGTGAGACTTTCTCCGTCCGTCCGTCCGTCCGTCCGTCCGTCCGTCCGTCTGTCACACTCGATTATTTCAGTAACTATTCAAGCTATCGACTTGAAATTTAGAATAGTTATAGGAAATAGTGACCCGACGTCAAAACAATCGTAAAAATTTGAAAATTGTTTTTATTTTTATTTAAAAAGGGGGGAAAACCGGGTCGACAAAATTTCAAAATGAGATAACAATATTGAGTGGGGTATCATATGAAAGGGCATTACTTGTGTATTCTAAAACTAATTTTTATTTATTTTTATGCTTGATAGTTTTTGATTTATTGGGCAAACTGTCGAAAAAAATACAGTTCCCCCCCCCCCCCCTTATCTCCAAAGTTTACCAATCGAAAAATCTAAAGTAATTATGATCAATAGAAGTAAACGTATATTTTAAAGGAAAAATAAAATCAACCCTGTAACTATAATACTTTTTTCGATAATAACAATAAACCGCCCAAAACAAAGTTACGTTTGCGGTTTGCCAACAAAAGTACTTACATGTAAATTATACTCGTAAGTTCATGAACAAAAGTGATTCTTTCAATGTTTTACTTCTTTTATGGTATGGAACCCTCGGTGCGCGAGTCCGACTCGCACTTGGCCGGTTTTTTCACAAGGGCGTGGCTAATGGCGTCTTTCGTCCATGTTATTAGCAGCACCATTATTTCAAGTGCCCGTCTGCTGACTGCGGAGTGGTGACACTTGACGCTCGGTACAAAAGACAGACATTTCACATCGTTTGTACCGGCACCTCGCCGGGACGGAAAAGTAACGAGTGGCAAAAAATTGGCGCCACATTGTTATCATAAAAGAAGTAAACGCGACACTATCTAGGGTTGCCAATTACCACAAGATTTTGTGATGCTGGAAATATAAGGAAAACATTATTTCCAGCATAACCAAAAGTCAATGATCTTATCTAAGAAAAAGTTACGCTTTATAGAGTGGACGTATTTTTGTTGAATTTAAATATTAGGTAAATAATATGTATTACGTATGTTTCTTTACAATGATTTAAATTAAATAAATTGTAAGTACATACAATTTTATTTACGTCGAAATGAATTACGTCGTATTTTATCTTTTAAACTTATAATTAAAGCATTACGTACTAACTCGTTAAGACATTTTTACTTAAATTGTTATTAAAGTTCAGCTTTAATTTAGTTTTAGTTCAGCTAAGTCACAAATACTACATCAGGAAGCAGGAACTCTTCAACAATATAAATCACTGTCTGCAACAACTACTACTACACCGTCTAGTACAATAAATACTTAGTGAATTAATGATGAAATCCTAAAGTATCCAACTCTGATCGTTGAGACATTTTTATGAGACTCTACTAAAACAACAACCCTACAAAGCCAAGCCCTTGGGATTTGTAACTGTTTCAAGTGCAACCGCATTATTGTTTATGGCCGTGCACTTGCCACAGTCGGAAGGTACCTGATCTCATCCTCCATTGTCTATGTTCTTTGAAATATTATTAGCGAACACGTGTCAGCTTAAGATTGTTTCGCCCATTGTCTTTCTCGAGAGTGCTTCTAACAAAGCTTGGTAGATGCCGAAAAGATAACGTTACATTGCACGAGTATCTGCGTACTTGAAACAGGTTTTATTGCAATCGCTTTACAAAGTACCTACTGACCTCCTAATAATATTAATTCATAGGATATAAGAACATTATATTATCCTATGAATTTCATACAAATCGGCTCAGTGTGCTGATTCTGTATCGTTCACTTAGTTAGTTAGTAACCCAAACTGGGTTATTAACTAAGAAAACGGAGGCAAAAATCCTATTTTTGTATTATTTTTGTACAAGATAGCAACTAGCATGGTATACTGATATGATACCATGTTAGGGTTACTAACTAACTAAGTGAACGATACAGAATAAGGCCCCAGGAGGAGTTTGGTAACAAAAATTGGAACGAGAATTTCATATAGGTCCTTTATTTAATGTAGTCTGAGATATAGGTATTAGATATTATAAAAATCAATGTAATTTACTTTCATACTATGTTTTAAACAATTAATATTAATTACATTTTCAAAAGAGCAAGTGGTGAGTTTCTTGCAAGTTCTTCTCGGTACAAACCTTCTTTCCGAACTTCGCTGTAGAGTTTTTTTTTACTTTTCGTAAGAGCCTGTAAATTAGGCCTATGTGAAAAATGAAGTTTATCAACAAATACAAAATATCAATGATTCAAAGCTGTTGATAAGGAAAATGTTTTTTTCCAATCTCAGAATGTCCCTTGAAAACATGTGGCAAGATTTCAAGAGGGAAACCGAAGCACTTGCCGCCACAGATAAGAAAATGTGCGAAAAAAATATCGCTCACGTGTAAATCATTAGTCAGGGCTGGCATCTTGAGCTCAAATATTTGGCGATGCTTGCAAATCTCGGCGCCACTGAGACGACAGAGAGGCCGCTGCCTTTATAAGTGCCGACTGTGGTTACCATTTTCTTATTTTTCTGTAAAGTGTCCAGAAATTCTCGAGCCTAGCACAATCAATATTCCTTAAACATTAATGCTCGTTTTCACTAACATTTTAAGAGACACCTAAGCCAAGGTGACAGTTATTGTAAGTGAAAACTTGGTGATGCCGACAGCAGATAGCTTAGGCGTTTCCTAAAGTGTTGGTGAAAACGCGAGCATAGTCAGTGACTGAGACCCTGACTAAAACTAAGTTTTATTGTTTTCAAATAACTCATTTTAATATATTTGCGTTACCGATGAATGTATTCTTCCAAAAAAAACCATGATACTTTTTTCTCCTGATTCTTGTAGAAAAAACGTAAATTAATTACAATATTCATCAATATTCAATATGCAATAATTGGCTTAGAAATGGCGAATAAAGCTAATAAGATAGCAGAGGTTTACTGTTTGCGAACTATTGAACACAGACAGGTGGTAGTAAATGTTTTTATCGACATTTTTCCTAGAAATAAATATTTTGTCATATATTCCTCATCGTAATGTGGACACCATATTTACTCAAAAACCAGTGCTATCTAGTAGGTAGGCAATACGCTACGCTAAGAGGACGGGAAGGAGGTGACGTAAGCAAAAAAAATCTCAAAGGCGTCGCGCGTCCGGCGTCGTACATTTCGGTACCGCTGACAGCACATAGCGCTGTCGGTAGCATACATTAGCGCCATTTTACAGTTTTGACAAATTAAAAATCCGGCTTTAGGGTGGAGCCTAAAAATGTATGCGTGACGTCAGTAAGTGCTGATCCTTTAATATGTTTAATCAATGGGTAGCTCCGATGCCGACAGAGGACATTCTGAGGCGACGCGCGACGGCAGCTAAAACAATATTGGAGGAGTCGGCAAATGAACACAAATGAGCGTGGGATTAGGTACCGAACCCGACCTAATAGCTAACGGGTTGCTAAATAGTAACAGCTGCCGGTTTTTGTAAATTTAAAGAGCTTCTGAAGCCTTCTGATGTGCCAAGACCACCGAGATTTTTGTTATTCGAATTTACGTAACCTGATCCGCTTCTATGATTTTTTTAAAAGATGGCCACTGCGTAAATAAAGTAAACATAGGTATAACCATAATCAAACATTATTTTTTACTGAAAGATAAACTATGTATCATAATATTATGTATCATTTAACTACAACCAGACTAACAAGTAAATAAAGTACTTAGGTATATGTAAGGTAAACCATGTGAGTATAAGCAAAAGATAGATAACCATATGCATAATAATATGTACCTACCTAATGATTTACAAACATTTGGTGAACAATCAAGGAAATACGGAAAATTTTTAAGTGGTGCGCAAACCCTGATGATTAAAATAATGATTCATTCGCAGTTTCGCAATTTAATGTAGAATCAAATCTTTGACATTAATATCCAACATCCGAGGTTCATATCTCCGATTGACGATATAGAAGGTGACGTTATAAGTTACGTCCAACCTTTCTAAAGTCATAGTAAGTAGCCCAACTTAGTCAGGAGCGTGAGTAAGCTATGACGTCACTGGCGGCGTTACCGCTGCACCAAGGCTCTGCGTCATGCGCTGTGCGACCTCAGATTAGTTGAACCGGTCCTTGGAATAAGCGGCGTCATTCGAAAGATCCGGCATCGAGCTAGATGGTTATATCCACTTTGATTACCTGTAAATTACCCGGTACTGGTCCATTTTCTTGGAACAGAAACTAGAAAATTAGCAGAGACTGGCTTTTTCTAGATGATGCAACCTGAAGATGTGAGGTAGTTTTATTTTGCAAATGAAGGATGTTTTGTTATTGGGGCTTGATAAAGGATAAAATAACATAAAATTGGTAATTTTTGAATAAGTCTATGAACCTCAAAAAAATGAATATTTTCATGTGCCTGATGTTTACCTACTCTACGTATCTTTTTCTATATTATAATAACCTTTTCTATAAAGGACATTGGCAGAAATGTACACAAATAAAGCGTCTAGATGTAACATTTATTACAAGACGATTCTAGTAAATACTTAAGGCTAGGTTTTCCCGGAACTATAGGTATTTGCGGGCTACCTCCCGCCCCCGAAATTCTCGCGTACGAAAGTAAATGGACATCGAGCGCCGCTTGAGCGCAGTGACCCCATCCGCTGTCCCGGAACACGGTATAATTACATACAGTAGGACTTAGTTTAAGTTGACGGATGTTGTTTACAATTTCAATATAACAAATTATACATACTTATATAGTTATGTCTACGTATTATTTAGCGCTTTTAAGTTTTTAAGACATTGAAATTGATACTTGTAAACACGTTACTTATATACGAGTACAGACTCACGAATCACGTTGTACTTGTATAAATTATTTCCGAAACGCATTATAACTTCATCTACTTCAATGGGTGCATTTTTCGGACGTGGTGACGTCTTAACCAGTATGGTTAAGATGTTTTTAACTATTAAAGCTCTTAGCCACGATTTGATTTTTCGTAACAGGTTAGAATGAACGCGAGCGAAGCGAGCTCAAAATTTTTACGATTTTGCAGGATAAATCACTATTTATTCCAGTCTTGAATTTAACATGGTTTGACAGTGAGATACGCCTTTAATAAAAATAATATAATCATTTTTAGGCGTAGTAACGTCTTAAAATCACAAATATGCCCGAATGAATTGAACGCGAACTTTATATTATATATTTAGATAACTGGATATGCGAGCGAAGGGAGCTCAAATTGGCGACCTGAAATGACCTTGTATACGTCCGTGCAATCAAGGTCATTTCGTGAAAATCTGCCGTGGAGGACACTTAGATACAAATATAATTTGAGAATGATTAATAAAATCAGTAAATAAGGAGAATTGTTGATAAATCAGGAAATTTCCTGGGAAATCAGGAGCTCAACAGTTAAAAGGTCGCGGTGGCGAGGTGAAATTCAAATTTTCAATATTTTCGTTACCTAATAATGCGTTTGATACTAAAATATAAAATAGAATCAACCATAAATCAATTAAATATTATATGACCCCCATGACAAAACCACCCCCCCTGGATCCGCCGATGCTTCCCATACAATAAACTAATTCATAATATTAACAGTGTGTGATCCCTTAGCAAATACGCTTATCCTTTAATATTATTTCGTAGTTTCTTTAAAAAGGTTTTCCATATAAATAAATAGATGTGTAATTATCAGGTTTGTCCATTGGATTACAAAATGTATCTAAATAAAACCTGTTTAGAGATGGGGAACTAGAGAACCCAGGTGAAGTTGATTACCTGTCTTACGTCAACGTTATGAAATGGACTTGATGAAGTTTATAAGTATCGAGGCTCAAGTCTCACTAAAGCCACAAACAGCAACTACTTCGCCTTACTGTGTTATTATTTTTCTTGTTCAAAATTTATTTATGGCTATTGTAAACAAATCTAATCCAAATATTAGTATATTCTAATCGAGATAATATTAAAAAAGCTAAAATCTGCCCCTTGTAACGTATTCATCGTTATCGTAATCATTTAGAAACTCTGCCCGCTGATTGGTTCCCTGATTTACGTCAGCCAATAGGTGGGCAGAATTAGCAAACGATTACGATAACGTTGAATACATTTTCTTGGGCAATCAGACCCCTGTACGAAGAATTACTATTTAAAAGTAAGTAGGTACTATGCTTATTAACTTACAGCTAATTATAAATTTTAGTGACTACAAAATAATATTTTTCAAAAAAAATATAAAGTTGAAAATTTAACCGCGGGACAGCGTGGCCTGGCAAAACTGGCGTACGTCCTACCTCGATAGAGTCCGTCGGACGACTGGCGCACCCCCGCTAGAGGATGCGCGTGACCGTATTCGTTGAAAAACAGGCTTGAGCTATGCTTGATTAAAAAAACATTTTTTTTTTTACACGAACCGCTGATAAATTCACTCAGCTTTATTTTCATATATATATTTTTAAATTTAGTTAAAAACTTTAGGCACAAAGTGGAATAAATAGTCAAAATCGATATTTCTTCATTTTTTTTTATGATCGAGAAAAGTTTAGCTTTAAGCATTTATTTTAACTTTGAGTACTAGATAGAGAATGTATCTACAACATATATTTTTTTCGATGCAAAAAATATACTTATTCATGATTTAAACCGGGTTGGAAAAGAAGAGAAATTGCTAGAAACAGGGAAAAGACCCCGTTAACTGAATTTTTCCAAGGTATCACCAGTTATTGTAAAGGACGGGTCAAAAAATAAAATATTTAAAGAAATTCAATTGATTACTGATAGGTTCCGTTTCCTCATTCCTGACAGCAAGTGTTGCCGGATGCTAAACTTTTCCAATTGTATTGACATCAAAAAATCTTCTGAAACGATGCGTACCTATGACCTATTTTAATTCCTGATCAATCCTGTCATCTTACCATTGACATCATCTAATTAATTAACTATTTAATTCTATGAATTTAATCTGTTTCCCCCATATCACCTTTTTGCCGTAGACATCGAAATAGGCATGGAGATACCATAGAAATAGATACCTACATCGAAAAGTCTTTCACCCCTTCATTGTTGACATACTACCAAAGACACACTACCAAGTTTAATACCCCGTTCCTGGAATACTGATACGCACTGCAAAGGTCTGGAATACATTCCCAGGCAATGCCTTTCCCATAACTCCTGCAACTTTCCTAACTCCTCAAATCAAGAGTGAATAGACATTTCGTTCCACCTAACTGTATATAAGACATTGAGGATCTCCAAAATTAAACCACAAATTGTTTCTCTGAAATAACAAAGTTTTGTTTTATTACAAGTTTTGTTTTATTTTACAATTATCTAGTTATTATCAAGTTACGACAATTACACTTCTATCTCACCTGAAATAACAAAGAAACGACATTTAAAGTTCACTATATCTCGAGTCCTCAATCACATTCTTTCTATGAGTTTTTATTACGATAAAAATGCACAAAACAATTTCAGCGTCCCTCGCCATTTTAAATCATCGACACAGATCACTAATCATAGGTACCTACGCGACAGACAGCTGATACGCGAAGCGCGGCAAATTCAAATGAATGAAATGTCACTCATTTCATTACATCTCCCCCCCTAAGAGCGAAAATTCTAAGCAATATATCTGTAAAATGTACTTATAAGTCATCTTCATATTCATTATCATCTCCTTCATCTTCTTCAGCCTCTGTTATGACAGGTTTCAATTTTGTTATATGAAATAATGTTGATTCTGTTTTTCTGTTGCCTGTATCAATCCTATAAATGGAATTCGATATTTTGTCTATTATCTTGAAAGGGCCTATTTTTAATTTTTCGTCTAATTTCTTTCTATTCAGTCTATTTCCATTTTCTACATATACACTGTCTCCTACATTAAATTCTTGCATTTTTCTATTTCTATCAAATATTTTCTTGTTATACTCATGAGATTTTATTGTATTCTCTAATGCCAATCTTCTATCAGCAATCCACTTGTCTTCCTTTTCCATCGTTTTGAATTCATTTGGTAGAATACTGACATTTGTACCATCCAGTAAATATTTTGGTGCAAAACCTGTAACGGAGTGTTCTGTTTCATTATATTTTTGTATACATTCTCTTGCCAGTGTTGTCCATGTTCTCTTATTATTTTTCTCATTCATTTTACACCTTATTTTATTTACTATTGTTTGGTTTAATCTTTCATTCAAGCCGTTCGAGAATGGTGTATTCACGGCTGTAAAAATTAGTTTAATATTATTTTCCTGCAAAAATTGTTTAAATTCTCTTGAATTTATGCCCGGATATTGATCTGTCAGGATAATTCCAATCTCATCTGTCTCTAGTACTTTCTTTGTTAAATTTATAAAGTCACATGCATTCTGGGTTTTCGAAGTCGCAATAAATGCATATCTTGTGTAGTGATCTACTAAAAGGTGTAGATATTTCTTTGTAGACCTAGATCCTCCAAATCCACCAATAGTATCCATTGACATTATTTCAAATGGTTTGGTGGCTGGTCCCAGTTGTGACAGTAATCCAATTTTTTTTTGACATCTTGATTTATTTTTTATGCATATTTCACATGTTTTACAAATATTTATGATATTTTTTGTTAGGTTTATAGCCGTATATATTGAACTTATTTTTTTCTGCAGTTGTCTGATCCCAATATGGCATAAATCTTCATGCACCTTTTTTATAAGTTTTTTACTAAATTCTTCTGAGAGGATAATCTTTTCCTGTTTCTTTATTTTTTTATAATAGATATTATTTTTTAGTATTAAATTTTGTTTCTTTTCTCTTATTGTTTCATTTTTCTCTTGGTCTCCAACTATATCTTTTATTTGTATTAAATTAACTATTCTCAATGTTTCCTCTCTGTTATCTTCTGGTTCTAATACAGGGTTTCGGCTCAAACAGTCTGCTTCTACATTTTCTTTACCAGGTATATATTTTACGGTAAAGTCATACTGAGATAGGTAGTATGTGAGATCACCCAATTCTTCATCTGTCCTGCATTTAATGTTCATGTTCTCTAGAGGTTTGTGATCTGAGTAAATGGTGAATTGTTTTCCGATGAGCCAGTGCTGCCAATATTTAACAGCTTCTTTCATAGCAAGACATTCTAAATATATAGCCTTTTTCCGTTTTTGATGTTCATTCAATTTTTTTGAGAAATATGCCACCGGTTTGTCTTTACCATCTAGTTGTGTCTGTTTTAATATTGCTCCAATGCCCTCCAAAGATGCATCGGTAAAGATTTTGATTGGTAAGTCTTTGTCGAATATTTCCAAGACCGGTTGCGAACATAAATATCTTTTTATCAGATTGAATGCTTCTTCACATTTCTCTGACCATACAAATTTCTCGTTTTTTCGTAATAAATTGTGTAATGGATCTAAGATAATTGCACTTCTTGGTATATAGTCATGGTAGAAGTTTATTTTTCCCAAAAATTGTCTGATGTTCTTTTGCGTCTTAGGAGTTGAAAAGTTCCTTATTGAAATCAAATTGTCTTTTAGTGGTCTTACTGAATTGTTCTGAATTATATGGCCGAGGTATTTTACCGAGTCTGAAGCAAAGGTACATTTCTTAAACTTCAGTCTAAAGCCTTCTTTAATTATTGCCTCTAATACATTTCTAATGTGCCTTATATGTTCTTCAAAGGTAGACGAGTATATCAAAATATCATCAATATAGTTAACAGAGTATCCTGTGAGATTGTGTTTTCTTAGAATATTGCTTAAGATTCTCTGGAAAATTGCTGGTGATGTTTTCAAGCCAAAAGGGAGGCAGGTCCACTGGAAGTGGCCATCTTGTGTGACAAATCCTGTTTTACTTCTGTCTTCCACCCGTAATGGTATTGCCCAAAATGCTGAGTTTATATCTAGTGTAGTAAAATACTTGCAATTTCTAGTTTTAATAATTAGATCATCTATCAAAGGAAATGGTTGAGCTTGTGGTATAACTATTTTGTTTAACTCTCTGAAATCTACACATAAACGGGATTTTCTATTTTCACCTTTTTTAAACGCCAATGTCACTGGAGCAGCGAAAGGACTGTATGATTCTTCTATTAAATTGTTCTTTAGTAACATCGATATTTGCTCTTCAATTTCTAATCTATCTTGTATTGTACATCTGTATGGTCTTTTACTACAATATTTATTTACTTGTAAATCTATGCGAGCTTCATAATCTTTAACTGAACCTATATCATACTTGTCCTTAGCAAATATTGTTTTATATTCCTTTATAATTTTCTCTATCTCAATTTTCTTTTGATTATCTAAATGGTCTGTCATACTTATAAATTCCTCTGTTTCTATGTGTTCATTGAAATTTACTGTATATTTTTTTATATTATTATCTTCATTTCTGTTATCTTTAGACATCCTGTCTATTTTATTTGTTATTTTCTTTTGTTCTATCTGCAAGTTCTCATTTTGGGTTAATCTGAATTTCTTTATCATATCTAATCCGATTATGAAATCATCAAAATCTTCATTTTCTACTATGTATACATCCACCTCTTCTTCTAAATCAAATATTTTAATTTTTATTGTTATCAAGCCATCCATCTTCTTCACACCATTAACCGTTTTCATGTATGCTATGTTCACATCATCTTTTTTTTCTTTTACTTTTATTAATCTTGAATTTATTATAGAAATCTGTGAGCCTGAATCATAAATACCACTCACTTCTAGTTTATTTTCTAATAAAAGCTTGATTTTGATTAATGGTGTGCTTACTAGTTTTTTTTCTCAGTATTTATGTCTACTTCAATTATGGAGTTATTGTTTACATTTTTAGTTTTAAGAACTTTTTCAGGTTCATTTTTATTTTTCTTGAACCAACATGACTCCTCCGGATGATATCTAATTCCTTTGTCCAAAGACTCACAAGTCTTACATGACTTCTTCTCATAAGTTTTATTTTTATTATAAAATGTACTGCTCTTTATGTTAGTTGAGTTTTTCTTATACATCGTGCCTTCATATTTTCTTATCTCGTTGAACAAGTCAGTAGTGTTGTTGAGTTCATCCCTGTTTAACTTATTTAAGATAAATCCAGGTAAACCAGTTGCAATAAGATCTATCATTGTTTTGGAATCTATAGATTTGTTTATATCTAATAAAAGCCGTTCTTTTTTTATGGCATAATCAATTAACTGTCCTTCTTTATACCTAAATGCGAGAGCATATGTGACTATATCCTTGGTTTTTAAAAGTTTCTAAAAACTTGTCTTTCCATTCACTCCATTCAGAATTTATTGTTAATTTTATGATCATCGAGCTATACCAATCCAAACAAGGTTTATCTAAAAATAACCTCAAAATATCTATTTTTGTCTCATCTTTTGTTATGTTAAAGCGCGCACACTCTTTTTCAAAAATTTCTATCCATTGCATCGCATTAGGATTTTTGCTTGTGAATTTTTCAATAATAAATTTTTCTGAGATATGTTTTAAGTTATGTTGACTTTCTTTCTTAGTTGTAGTTTCTATTAATTGTTCCAAGATTTGTTGCAAAGTGTCATTTTTGTCCTTTGCTTGTGTTGTGCTCACTTCATCTAAATATTGATCTAAAAATTGCATATTACCTTCCTCATCTACATATGTCTTCTTTAGATTTTCATCCAACTTTATCCATACTTTTCTACTCTGGTGTCTTTTTTTAATGCTATTTTTTACTTTTGCGAAAGTGTTCGTTTTAACAATATATGTATGATGACTCACCGGCTTCAGTTCCTCGGGTAAAATATAACATTTTCCTTCTTCAGTACATATTGAAGTTATGGCTAATACATTTGATTTGCCATCATTTGAGGCTATCATCGTAAACTCAAACTGAAGCCGGTCCATATTCTCTTAGTTCACAAAAATGTCGTTTTATAAGACATTGAGGATCTCCAAAATTAAACCACAAATTGTTTCTCTGAAATAACAAAGTTTTGTTTTATTACAAGTTTTGTTTTATTTTACAATTATCTAGTTATTATCAAGTTACGACAATTACACTTCTATCTCACCTGAAATAACAAAGAAACGACATTTAAAGTTCACTATATCTCGAGTCCTCAATCACATTCTTTCTATGAGTTTTTATTACGATAAAAATGCACAAAACAATTTCAGCGTCCCTCGCCATTTTAAATCATCGACACAGATCACTAATCATAGGTACCTACGCGACAGACAGCTGATACGCGAAGCGCGGCAAATTCAAATGAATGAAATGTCACTCATTTCATTACATGTATTATAACTTTTCCATCAGGTATGATCGCAGTCAAGCGCTAGCCTATATTGTTAAAAAAAATCTTTTCAACCGATTTCAAAAAAGGAACAATTTCTCGATTCGAATGTATTTTTTATGTCTTTTTTCTGGACTGGTTTAGCTTTGGACTGGGTGAATCGATTTTGATGATTCTTTTTTATTAGAAAGCTTCCCGTGTGGTCCCATTTCAATTTAGTTCAGTTCTGATAATGGTATCCATGAGAAAACCATATACGTCTTAAATTTTTAATTGGAAAGGATGTATTCAACTGTATAGTTTGATGAGAATTGAAGACGGTTTTTTTTAATAATTAATTAACACATATTATTCACTAGCTATACTATAATTTACACTCTTGCGCATAACTAAGCGTCCCATCATGTAGCGTGCGCCATGAATCTACGCAAGGCTCTGCGGCCGCCGGCCGGTCGCAGCCCAGGCCCACACTCCACAGGCGCACGCGCAGCTCGTGAGTCACACAGCGCGTGCCAGTATGCTCCTAACATCACGTACACGCTGTTCACTTTACATCGCACTCGCAAACACGGAACGCTAAAGGAAAACCCCTTGCTTTGTTTGTCGGGTTTTTAAAACGATTACGTTTTATAGCGTACTTTAGTAGGTACTACTGTATTTACATCCTCGTAGTTTTAGCAATTTAGAATGGGCAATATGCAATGCAAAAATAAAAATATGGGCAATGTTTTTTTACTTTCAGGCACTTTTGGTTGTGTTATTTTAACGTTTTACACTATCCAGCGATGGAGAATATTGTAGGTATCCAGTCGAGTAAGACCATTTTAAGAATATGTGAAGCAACAGACTTTCAAGTTATTACTGATTTTATGTGCACATACCTACCCAAAAAAACGCATACAAAATTGAAATGGCTCTACCGGGGAGGGGGTGAGGGGGTGAGGTACAATCAAAAAATCCCCCACAAAGGGGGGGGCGCCCCCCCCCCCCCCTTTGTGGGGGACTTTTTGATTGTAATGAGCTATAGAACACTCCCTTATTTTAGTTCGATCTCGGACACACTGTAATTGTATACGTACATATACATATACTTATACTGTGCTTAATCTGTTTACTTATGAATCCACGTAAGTACTTACTTACCTATTAAATTTTATTCAAAAATAAAATAAAAATTTAATTCAAAGTAACATACTTACTAAATAACATAAGTCACAAATGTAATAAGGCAGTTCATAAATGGGACTCTCGCAGCTTATCTGATAAGTGATACGACAACACTTTAACAGTATCTCGAAGTCATTACGCACGCGTGCTGGCATTACAAACTAGTCTAATCATATGAATACGTAGGAATATTCCTATAATTACAATAAGTGCAGTGAATTGTGGATACAATGCATGACCAGTCATTAACCCGAATGCGTCGGAGATAACGCTACTCGCAAATAGATATTAAATGGGTTCATTCATTAACTGCTAATGGTAGAAAGGAAAATTTAGCGAAAATGAGTGTTTATCGAAATATTCCGATTGATAACGGACGTCACTTCCTTTGTGTTTACGCTTCTTATTTAGAATGCACGTGGATCTTCACACTTTTATAAGTGCCCTCTTTGGTATTATTATCATTGGGTACTTGACAAATTTTTTTATGACTTTTTATAAACTAGGACAAAAATAATGACGTCCACAAATCAAACATAAAATAAAAAGTTATAGGCATTTTAAGTTTTGGAGTAGGGGTCTTATTTTTTCCTTTCTTGCTAAACGAATGTAATTGTATTATTATGTAGAGCTACTATGACTTGACCACACTTATATTAAAATTCTTGTAATTTTTTCGTTATTTGCCAATTTATTTCTTATTAATTCTAGTTTCAAAAATAACTGAAAAAATAAATAATTTTACCTCACTCAACTACCCAATTACGTGGATATAGATATTTATGTGATGACAAGGATCTCTTAAAATGGATCTGGTCTTTTGAAACGTAGTATAGGTACCAGAAATTTATCGGTTTTTCTAGAGCCAAAAACTTCCCATCCACTGTTAGACTATAATTTCTAGAGCTATTTTATACAGTCACAACAGATTATTAATTGAAAGTGGTGATCAAGTTTTACCAACACGGCAAACAAAGTCGTAAACTATACGAGCAGTATTATTATCTCTTGAGGTTTTGCGGTAGCGTTCCTAGATTATTTTCTCACGCTGATTAAATCGAAAATTGGCAAATAAAAATTGATATATGCAAAATAACTCATAGATAAAACCCCCTGCATTCCAATCGACCGGTACCTGTTCGATATTTGCATGTGGCTGTTAATCTTTGTGAGTTTTATGACATTACGAGAAACGAGGAAACGCCTAATTTAAGAGGCTGTTGACGTACCAGCTCGTGTGAAAATATTGGTTACGATATTGATTAGCATAAAATATGTAAAAAGCAATTTAAAAAAGTGGACAACTTGCAAAGTTACCTAATAAAGATAATCCCTGTAATACCCCTGTAGTCCATGTATGTCCGTAGATAATATTTAGATACTACTTATAGAGTATATTTAGTCTATCGATATCTCATTTTGTTAATTGACTAAAAGGTAAATATAACAAAATGTACTAAGTAGTAGTAAGTATAGCAACGAGAACTTATAAGGTAAGTACTCGTTCCTATACCTATCTATGTCGCGAAAAATTTATATCGAAAACTATTTCTATACACTATAATTATAATAATAATTCTACATAACTTGTTTCCTCAAGCTTAAGCACGTGACACACTTTGGACTACAGGTAAACTTTAAGTACTATTAATCATAAAACTTTTTCAAATAATATGAAAATCTTTCCTGTCGTAAGTACCTACCTAATCATAAAAACACGCGCTTGAGCCTGACGTAATCGTCGTTTCTGTGTCTAGGTAACAGTCCAATACCAACTTACAGTAGGACCAATAATTGTATTTAATTGTCTCCTTATTTACATAGACCTAGCTAAGGTCAAACGGTCTACTGATTTGTGATTGAATGTGAAAATTTCTTATATCAGTTTTTTATATTCGCTATAAACATATATATTATTAATTGTACCTAGTACCTAGTATAGGTTTAAATACTTTTAACTAAGCTTGGCTTACTGGTAACAATTGGTTATTTTCAATACCTAAACGATTTAGTAAAGCCGAGGCGACCGACTCGATTAAATAATATTATATTATTAATAGGAATGTAAATAGTGTTTTTCATGAAAAACATGAACATGAACAAGGTACCTACTTACGTAAGAAAACATAGAGCTGCAAAATCGTATCTTCTTAAATACAAAATTTCAATCAAATTGTTTCCAAGCAACGCAAAATATAATTATATCTACAACAAATGGTCGTCTAAAATATGTATTATAATAATTAGGTATTGGATTATTATTTAAAATGTGGAATTTCAACTGTAAGTCATTTTAAGAATTCGGAAACAAGGCACTGGCTATTGGCATTCGGAAATCTCGATTCTTGATGAGCAACTGTAAAGGCACACAAATAATAGTAAATTTACCAATAAAGTACTTAATATTTAACAAATACATTTGCAGGTATGTAGTATGTAGTACCTAGGTCCTTGTCATCTGATACATAGGTATAGACGTCTATTATATTTAGAAGACATACCTAATATCTACCTACTAATAGGTACGTCATTTAGTTACATAAAGTAGGTGGGTAACATATAAACAGGTAGGTATTCTTAGCTTTTATGATCTCTCAGGATTCAGGCTATCACATAATACATATTAGGTATTATCAATAAGATTAAGAACCTTTACACCGCTGCGTGATTTTTAATTCATAACAAGTGCTATGGATTTCAACGTCCACCTAATACCTACGAGTAGGTATGTCCACGATAGGAGCTGATAACGATGATTTGATATCATTATGATCGCAATTCGTAAATAATCGTTCGGTTACTTTTATTGTTCATTCTTGCATATAGAGTCCATGAGTACCTGTTTTTTTTATTCCTGAAAAGATGCAATAAGAGCAATAGTTACCTACTATTCCTGCAGTAAAAAGAGCGTATGGTAGTCGTAAGATGACTTCGTAGACTAGATACAGGGATAGAATAGACTAATTAATAGAAATATAGAAATTAGAATAGGGGTTCGAGAACCCCTTTGAGTACCTAACCCTAGGGCTGATTTTGTTTCGTTCAGTTTGTTAGTTAGCAACCCTCAATGGGGTGATAACTGATAACCATGTCAACATACCCATGCTTCTTGCTAACTTGTGCAAAAAGAATACAAAAAAAGTATTTTTACCTTTGTTTTTAAAAATATATATTTGAAATGTTTAAGTATAGGTACTTGTTTCGTTTATGCACAGACACTACACCATTATTAGATTATTATTAGCATAGTTTTACAGTTATACCACAGATATACTCGTATTTACCATGGTTTTAGTGTCATAACCATTTAATACGCCGCACGAGGCGACGCGTGCTACCTAGCATAGGCGATAACCATTTTGATAATACAACACAACCAACCAAGGTCCCACGACCGCCGTCGGCCATGTGTTACGATAGTCAAATTTCCTGTCTGTCGCGTGCAGTAACTAACTCTAGTCCACCCAAGATCTCTCTACACGCTGCTCTCACTCTATAAATTATTGTTTAGACTTTAGATACTTACTTAACTTTATTTTTAATTTTTTTTTATTTAGGTAATTAAGTAGGTACTCACCTAAGTATATGTAATTATTAATGTTGAAGCAATATTTGAATAATTACCATTTTAGAGGCTTACCTACTAGGCTACTAATTTTACATAATTTAGCATCTCGCCATTTTCAAAACCAAAACCAGTTGCCACTTTATGCCTGAGATGTTTCGAAATTTAATTCTCAAGAATCCATACAAACATTGATTCAATTAGTTTTGTACCTACCACTTAAAAACTATTGAATTTGTTTCAAGTTGAGGCTGAAAAAGCTACAGAACTTGTATGCAAACATTGTACTTAAAAAAAAAAATAAAAACCATTTTCTTTTACAGAAAAAAAAACATAAACACGGATCTCCAATCTACCTTTAGGTATTAATTCTATACCAATGATATAAAATATAAGCACGCGTTGAACAGTACAAATGATAATGATTTCGATAAGGCATTTTATTACGAAGCTGTATAGCATATAGGTACTATACGTAGGTGCATTTTGGAGAAAGTGTTGGATAATATTATCGTAGGATACGTCAGACGAGGCTGATATTTCTCACGTGATGCGTCCCACACAGGCTATAACCTCCCACACATTGTCATCACTTCAATATGCCCGTAGGTATAACTGCACAAAATTCCTACTATGTATCACAGACAACTAAAGGAAAACTATTCACAACATGCCTAGAGTACGGTAAGTAATGACCTAAATAAGAATTTTGAAAATAGTAAAAAAATAAACCTAACAAACAAAAAGAGATAACAATTAACAATAGAAACAATTGAACAAGATACTACTAAGTTCTTATCTATCGTAATCAAACCATCAATCGTCCAGTAAAATCATCCTCGTATCAAAAAACCCGTCTGCTAACTGCTAAATAGAAGAACGCAAAATTATGTGTAATGACGACCTATGATTTGCTTAATGACGCCAGTACACAGAGGTGCAATCTAAAGTCCAAAGTATTGTCGAACTGTGCTGAATCATCAATAATAAGTTATGACTACACGCGAAATGCGAACTCAGTAACTCAAAATGTTAGAAAAGCAAATCTTATACCTTTAAACGAGCAATTCTTGTAAGTATATATATTTCTATATAATCTGGATCTCGGAAACGGCTGGAACGATTTTCATGAAATTTAGTATACAGGGGGTTTTGGGGTCGATAAATCGATCTAGCTAGGATTCATTTTTAGAAAATGTCGAATTTACCAAAAAAAAAATGACTCCTGCCATCTATTGGCCACCGAGCGAAGCTCGGTCACCCAGATATGAATATTATGAGGACAATGACAAGACCGTTATAATTCTGCAAAACATTCAAAAAAATGTTTCATTGTAGGAATATCATACGAATAACTTAATCACAATTAAAAATCCAATTCGCAAAACCAATTGAAGGTTGATGTTTTGTGAGTCATCAAAATATCAAAACATTAAAAACCAGTTTACCCAAAGAGTTTAGCGGGAATACAGCCACATGACATTGGAGGTTCCTTGTAAGTCACTGTTAGTGTTATTGAAGCAAAACTAAACATAATCCCATCTTAAAATATAAACCACGTGTTATGGAAAAATGGATGTACCTAAATTATGATGTCTGAGCCAGCAAAAACTACATCAGATTATGATTCCAGAAAGTAATCCTGATAAATGCTAAGCAGTCTACAGCACAACACGTGCAATCATCATGAAAACGAGTACAAGCAACAAAACGAAACCTCATTGCGAAACGCATATTTTTTAATTCCACCGACGGCTCTCCGCCCTCCGGCTCCATTAGTGGATGTTACTGGACCGTAATGCGGCACCAGTAATTCTATCTGTCAATAATTATTACGCGCAATCCATGATTGATGAACGCCAGTAGCTGTTGCCTGTTTATAATTTGACGCCGCCATTGTCCGGCGCCGGGCGGCGGGCCTGATGGATCGCTCCGCGGCAATACGGTGTTGCGAGTTACGCTTGCGCCACACTCATTTAAATCGCGTAATTAAATGCATGTTTAATGAGACACAATAAGTTATGAAATAGAAGCCCTGGGATTTAACTAGTTGTGAATACCCAGACCGTATCTAATCGTGATTAAACGACTGCGCTGGATGCTATGCAAATAATTTGATGCGATTAATCAAAATAAGACAATCATTCCTGTCTATTATTATAGTCAGTTTCATAATTATACCTATTGCTTACAAAAGCCCATAGGTACAAACAAATCCAATGCAAGTTGTAGATGCAAGACCAAAGTTAATAAGCGAACGATATCACTTAGAAGTGCTAAGTATTGTATAAAACAATCATGTAGTCGTGGTATCCGAGTAGGAAGCGAGCGCATTGATCCAAATGCCAATGACACAAGCAATGAGCAATGAGGCATGAGCATCGTCCTGCATCCATCCACGGCAGCAAAAGCCGTGGGCCGGAGGTGCGGCCGCGGCGCGCGGCGTCGCGGCGTGCGCCCGCGCCGATTGTTTACAGCGCGCACGCGCGGCGCGGCGCGTGTCCCCCCGCGCCCCGGCGGCAGCTGCTCCGCACAGGTGGCGCGTGTGGGAACTCGACGGCTCTCAGCGTTCCCACGATCGCGCGCCCTCCGCTCCCTATATAAGCCCCCGCCCGACGACCGTGCCGCATTCCGCGTTCGACGCTCAGCGCTAACGCACACACTCACTCACACAAACGTCTACCATGTCTTACGATATCGCGTATCCGCTCGCGGACGACGGCCCGCAGCCGGTCTCGCGCACTTATCAATACCGCAAAGTGATGAAGCCGATGCTCGAGCGCAAGAGGCGCGCTCGCATCAACCGCTGCCTGGACGAGCTCAAGGAGCTGATGGTCAGCGCGCTCCAGTCGGAAGGAGAGAACGTCGCGAAGTTGGAGAAAGCCGACATCTTGGAACTGACCGTTCGCCACCTTCACAAGCTTCGGCGCCAGCGGCGGCTGTCGCTGAACCCCACGGTGGACGCCGACCGCTTTCGCGCCGGGTTCACGCACGCCGCCAACGAGGTGTCCCGCTGCTTGGCCTCCATCCCCGGCGTGGACGTGCGGCTGGGCACGCAGCTCATGACGCACCTCGGCCACCGCCTCAACGACATCCAGCGCGCCGCCGGCTGCGACACGCCGCCCGCCAGCCCGCCCAGCCCGGCGCCGTCCTCCGCGTCGTCGTCGTCCGGCTACGTGACGCCGTCGCCGCCGGCCTCGCCCGCGCCGCCGCACACGGCGCTCCCGCTGGACTGCAGCACCGCCGGCTACGGCAAGGCCGTGTGGCGGCCGTGGTGAGCGCCGCGCTCGGAGCGGGCGGACCCGGCTCCGCGGTCACATCTGTTCCAGCACCGCTCGGAGTCGCTCGCCCCCCCCAGTGTCCGCCCTCGTCCATAAGTTTAGTGTTTACCTACATGTTATCGAGAAAACTTTAGATCTCACGACTAATTAATTAGTGTAGGTTTTAAAAATCTAGTTCGTAAGTTAAACCGAAAGCTTTAAACAAAATATAGGTCATAAGTATATTTGTGATATTAAAGAATAATTATTATTGTATGTATAGAGTTGTATCGAGCCTTGCCGACTATGAGTGGGTTCAACTTGTTATTTTATTATCGTTGAAAAGATTTCACGTCACTGTGAACAATTTGCTAAAGAATAATTTAATAAAAAAATATTATTAAGAAACTTATTTCCGCATTTCATTCCTACAAACTTTGTGCCTTATCTACTGCAATAGTACCTACTATTCACTAGATTCACTTCTACAATACTTCATTTAGCAATAGATTTTATTTTCAAAATATAATTTTAAAATAGTATTTCCATAGTGCCTAATTTAATAAAAATTACAAGGAAAATAGAATATGTATTTTCCTTAATTTCTTTGTAAGTAGGTAATAACAAATCCTTATGAAAAACACCGAAAAACAGAAAATATACCAAAAAAGGCAAAGCAATAAATTATTTTCTAGAAGCACGACCAAAGCGGATGCCACCGCGCGGGTCCTGGAATTGCAGACAATACGATAGATGCTAAACAAAACAAAATAGAGGCAGTGATAAATATTAAAGAGGACCTCTGACACGCGCGCGTGCTTGGTAACTTTCCTGTTTACCGTCACACACACGCAAACAAGCGACGAGCCATTCTCGTTATACAGAAAACCACAGATGAAAACGGTACGCCACGAATCGAATTTAAGGCCTTACATTGAAAAAAACTCATTTCAGTTTTTACGAGTACTTCGGAAAAAGGGGCGTGTCTTCAATATAGCACGCCGTTTGGCAATATGCGGCGAATTTCGGTACTTTTACGTACGAACACTAGCACAACGGCAGAAAGCGGTATTAATACGTAAAAAAAACTATCACTAATGCCTATAGATGGCGCGGAAAGAATACAATACTTTAAAAGTAGGTACCTACGTGATTGAAGTTGAAGCTGATTGTGCAAATAATAATAAATTTGGTAGGTATATAGATATAATTTCACTCCACGAAGACGAATCGAATAAACACAAGCGATTTTGACAGACCGGGGCGCGTCGTAGGTACCTACTGATTTCCTTATTTTTAGGGTTCCATACCAAAATGGTAAAAATGGAACCCTTATGGTGAGACTTTCTCCATCCGTCCGTCCGTCCGTCCGTCCGTCCGTCCGTCCGTCCGTCCGTCCGTCTGTCACACTCGATTATTTCAGTAACTATTAAAGCTATGGACTTGAAATTTGGAATGGTTTTAATACTACTTACTAGTAGGTAGTGCGCGTGGTGGCGCGGGCCACATGTGGCCCGCGAGCGAATTTTTTTTCTATCTATAGCTATATGTAGGTGACCTTTTGATCGTCTTACCATAATCCAAATATATATTTTATTTTATTCTTTAAAAAATTATATTCTTTAAAAAAAAATATTCTTTAAAAAATTATATTAAATTATTCTTTAAAAATATATATTTTATTTTATTCTTTAAAAGGAACACTACGACTTAGACTTCTACGATTTCGCATTGTGAAGTCAACATCTCCTGAGGATGTCCCGGTGTCGGGAAGAAACGTGCGTCGAAGAAAGTGATAGAAAATTGTGTGTTGTGTTTCATGTGGATAGTGTTCCTGCATATTGCACCATACAGAATTCTTTCAAGTAGCGGATAGTAGCAAAACAAATTAATCTGTCCTGCTAATTTTTTTCTGTTCCACCGGCCAAGTGCGAGTCGGACTCGCGCACCGAGGGTTCCATACCATAGAAGAAGTAAAACATTGAAAGAATCACTTTTGTTCATGAATTTACGAGTATAATTTACATGTAGGTACTTTTGTTGGCAAACCGCAAACTTAACTTTGTTTTTGGCGGTTTATTGTTATTATCAAAAAAAGTATAATAGTTACGGAGTTGATTTTATTTTTCCTGTAAAATATACGTTTATTTTTATTGATCATAATTATTTCAGATTTTTCGATTGGTAATCTTCGGAGATAAGGGGGGGGGAACGGTATTTTTTCGCCAGTTTGCCCAATAAATCAAAAACTATCAGGCATAAAAATAAATAAAAATCAATTTTAGAATACACAAGTAACGCCCTTTCATACGATACCCCACTCAATATTGTTATCTCATTTTGAAATTTTGCCGACCCGGTTTTCCCCCCTTTTTAAATAAAAATAAAAACAATTTTAAATTTTTACGATTGTTATGACGTCGGGTCACTATTTCCTATAACTATTCTAAATTTCAAGTCGATAGCTTGAATAGTTACTGAAATAATCGAGTGTGACAGACGGACGGACGGACGGACGGAGAAAGTCTCACCATAAGGGTTCCATTTTTACCATTTTGGTATGGAACCCTAAAAATATAAAATTCCAAAGTGGCCCGTGGCGGGATCGAACCCGCGACCTCCCATTCGAATCCGAGCGTGCGTCCACTGCGCCACGGAGGTCGTCGCATTGTCTTTATAATTTCGCATTGTCACTCGATTTACCGATTTATCGGTAGCCATGAAGTGGATTTTTGATTAGTTACAACAATTTGGCAAACAAACAAACATCGGGACATGTGAAACTAAATAAAAGCTTGTAATAATAATAATAAATTATCGTCTTCAACCTGCAGGGCAACAGGCGACGTCCTGTTTCCCCTTTTTATTGCATCGCGAGCAGCGAGGTATTTACTCATAGATCTTCGACCAACTAAATTTCTTAATTTTTATAATAATTAAAAATAATATTTCTTAATTTTCTCATTTTTTTATAAAATAATAAACCGAAGTTTTAATAAAATAGGTAAATGACAACATATAAAATTAAAATATTATCAAAGTACATATCAAAACCACGTGGGTTTCCTGCGCACATAATCGTTCAGCGACATACTAACAGATGGCGTGTTTGACAGTATATAATATAACCATTCAGCCGCTTAATAGAGGGCGTTATTTCAGCGGTTATTGCCACAGACCAAGGAATAACTTTCTATATTACGATCAGAAATCTACGGCTGCGAAATATACATTCACGCGCACGTCCGACTCTCGCATTAGCGCAGGACAGACTAACGCCTATGAGGCGTTTCAGAAAGACAATGATGTCAATATACATGCATCAAACGTCCGAAAGAGTCAACCATATGCTTATCACTTACGTAATTTGGGGGCGGAATAATGAGTTTTCACTTGAATAGGTTTTAATTGTATTGTGAATAATGTATAGTCCTGATTTCAAAAAAACTTCACGTCGATTTGAGTACTCATCAATAAGGACCCAATAAAAAAAAAAGAACAGAAAACTGTTGAATCGTTTCCGATAAATCTGAATAAATATGAGAAGATTGGAGCAACTTTTGGGAAAACTTTCTATCGAGGAAAGTTTTTCCAATCGTGTTTCTGCGTCTTAACGTTTTGAGGTTAAAGATCCAAAATACATGACGTTTAAATTTGAAACTAATTGTCTCTATAGTTTTCAACTGAGAGGCCGGTCAAAATCGCATAAATAGGCCTTCTATGCCGTTAATGTACTTACGACTTCTTAGCTACTATCTTTGCTATTTTATGTATGTAATTTATCAAAGGTAAGTACGGTATTTTAGAGGGGCTACGGGTTGGGTTTATAGCCAATAATCACAAGATTCGCAAGAACCAATAGGAGGAACTAAGTTTAATAAGTAGCTAGAGACACTAAAATATATATTAATCCTTTAACAAAAGTGGCAAAAATGTAGAATTAAGTACTTATGTATTTTCAAGTCTTTAACTCATATTACCTAGGTCGATCTGGAATATCAAAATGGAAACCATCTTCCACTATATCATAGATAAATTGCAGATTAATAAGCAAAACAACATTGATACAGAAACGGCGTGTCAAATAAACTTAATGTTGATTGATTCGATCGCGCAACGACAAATTAGCTTCTAGAAAATACAGAATATTGATAATGGGAATATTAGATCGATGATTAAATTTAATGTTTACAATTTCGCGAAATATTTGGCATGCAAGTCTAATTCTAATGGGACATTGAAACCAATTAACATTTCCAGAATTTACGCGTGCCTAATAAAATTTAAAGATCTGTGTAAATTATTAATAATTAGGTAAGTATTAGAATTGGATTGGATTTCATTTCTTAATTTACAAGCTCATTAGATATCTAATCGAAGGAGAATAGAAGCCATCGGTTCGAAGACCTATCGAGTGCTTGTTAACGCCAATAAGAATTTGCAAAGCAAAATTGACTTTGTGATAGGAAAAATGCTACTATATGGGAAAGAACTCTACATACATATTTCGAAGTATTTAAAGAAGGCTCTGACTAAAATCTGTGACTCTGACCTAACCAATAAGTACTAGGCCGCCTTATCCATCGAATAGATAAGCTAATTTTCTCAATCGGGGTACGAGTACAGAATCTTTGCATAGAGCGAATAACATGAAAATTTGCCTGTAATAGACAAACTAGCTAGGTACCTACTTATTGATATTTCTCTATATGGTTTAAATCAAAATTTGGAGATCAAGTGCAAAATAAGTGTAAACAAGTTAAGTACCTATCTGACGATTTCTGGTGATCTAAAACCTTCTAAGTGAAATGAGTTTAATGAAGTAAGTACAGAATAAGTAGGTAAACAAAACCGCATTATGAATGGTACCTATTAAGATTGACCATGCACAGAATTCCATAAGAATAATTAATTTACATACGAGTACCTGTAGGTATTGTATTGCCAACAATCCAATCTCGATAAAGAAGAGGTTTTTACTGTTTTCTCTAAAAACAACATATATATAATATTATTATTACAGGAATACATACATAGAAATTCGAGTTTTAAATCTAGACGAGTCTTAAATAACTGTCCGCAAAAAGAAAACAATGTTATATTACCATTATATTATTATACAATGTTATATTACCATTATATTGTTATGCTTACCAAATACTTAGTAAAATAATGACGCATTTGCTTCTATTTTTTATTATTGTTATAAGAACCACGTTACTTTTTGTTAGAATAGTACTCTGTGTCATTACAGAATGTATGTGATGTTTAGACTCTGTGGTATAAGGAAGGTTATCTATGACCTATGTAGTAGTTAGTTGTAGTCTTGGTTGTTGTGCAGTATAAAATGAAAAATGTGAATTGATTTGGAATTGATTGTAATAATGAAAGTAATAAATAAAAAGTGAGTTGCGTGGGAGTTTAACCACTCAAATAAAGTTTAATTTCTCACATCCACGGACCTCTGTGTGCAGCTCCAATAATGGTATAAGTGATGCAATAATAATAGTGTCTAAAAGAGCGAAAACAAATTCAAGAAAATGGCTACCAACAGTGAGCATGTACTTTTCCCTCAGCTCAACGAAAAGAGTTCGTTTAGCAATTGGAAATTTAGGATAACGCTGCTGTTTGAGGAAAAAGGAATTGACTATGTGATAAACGGTTGTAAAGAAGAAAATATGAAAAAAGAATCTTACAAAAAGGATGACGCCAAAGGCAGATCGATAATTATTAATTGCCTCAATGACAAGTATCTCGAAATTGTGAAACCAGCGGCTTGTGCACTAGAAATGATTAAATTATTGAGTTCGGCATTTGAAAGAAAAAGTACATACAATAAAGTTCAATTAAAGAGAAAATTAATAAACTTGAAGCATAACTTTAATGAAAAACTTCAAGACCACCTGATCAAATTTGAAAACATAATAAATGAATTAGAAAATAATGGTAACAAAATTGAGGATATTGATAAATGTGAATATTTATATATTACATTACCTAAAGAATTTGACAATATTATAAACACATTGGAGACTGTACATGAAGAATTAAAATTTGAGTTTGTGAAAAGTAGATTACTGGATATTGAAATGAAACTTAAAGAAAATAATAATGGTGAAACTTCTGATAATAATATGTATGTGACAAAGTCAGACATTGTTTGCTATCGGTGTAATACCAGGGGCCATAAATCATTCCACTGCAAGATGAATCCAGTAAATTCCCGTGGAAATAATCATAATTTAAATGAAAGAGGACATTATCAATTTGGACGAGGATATAATTCTTATAATAATAATTTTACTAATGGAAGAAGAGGACATAATAATTACCACACAGGACGAGGTTTTAATCAAAGAGGTGGCTATAATTATCAATTTGGAAGAGGGCAAAATAATTTCAGAAGAGGTTTTAACCAACAGAATATAGGCAGAGGAAGAGCTCATAATACACAAGAATTAAATAACAGTGAGTCAAGTAACAATTTACCTGAGAAGAATAATAATTTATTTGTGGCATTAACATCGGAGAATGAACTGACAGACAATGATAGCATTCTATTCATAATTGACTCGGGAGCCTCCCATAATTTCATTCAGGAGAGATATGAGACAAATATGTATGACATAGAACCACTAGAAGAAACGATGAAAATCAGAGTTGCAAATGGACATTTCTTAGAAGCAAATAAGAAGGGTAAACTGCGAGGAAATTACAAGAATCAGATAATTACTGTAGAAGGAATTATTGTACCAGGACTTGCGCATAATTTAATATCCGTCAGCAAATTAATGGAACGAGGCATGACTATATTAATTAACAATGATCAAATGATAATATATACTAATGATACAAATAATAACACACATTATATATACAAAGAAGGAAGACTATTTACTATGAGGATGTTATTAAAACAAGATGACCAGTGTAATCAAGCAATCGACAAAGATGATATATGGCATAAAAGACTGGGACATTTAAATAGACGGGGATTGCAATTATTAAACTTACAGTATAGCACTAAAAAGTGCAATGAATGCATGATTAACAAAAGTACAAGGAAGCCTTTTTATACAGTAACAGAGCCACAATCACAACAAATAGGTGACTTGATTCATTCAGATATAGCTGGGCCGATGAAAACTACCACCAATCAAGGAGAAAGATTTTATCAAACAATAATAGATGACTACTCACATTTTACCTTTACATATTTATTGAAGAATAAATCAGAAGCTGCGCAAAATATAATTGTCTATATAAAAATGATAAAGACTGAAAAAGGGATACGAGTAAAGAGAATACGATGTGACAACGGAGGCGAGTACACTTCAGATTACTTGAAAAATTATTGTAAAGATAAAGGAATACAAATAGAATATAGTTTACCATATAGTCCACAGATGAATGGTAAATCAGAAAGGATGAACCGCACTATATTAGACAAAGCAAGAACAATGATGAGTGAGTCTAATTTACCCAAACACTTATGGGGCCAAGCAGTTTTGACAGCGACATTCCTGATCAACCGTTCACCTTCCAAAGCAATATTTGAGGATATACCTGCCAGGAGGTTTCAAAGAGATATGATGCTTGATAAAATAAAAATATTTGGATGCAAAGCTTGGGCAGTGATTTTACCGAGACAAAATAAGTTAGAGAATAGAGCCATAGCAACAAGAATGGTTGGATATGCAAGAAATGGATGGAAACTTTGGAACCCTGTCACCGATGAGATAATAGTCTCAAGAGATGTTACATTTGATGAGTCAGATATTAGATACCATGAAAAAGAAGTGAACACAAAGCTTGATGAAAATGACAAAAATTACAAGATAATCATAAATGAAGAAGAAGACGAACAAAATGACAATCAACAAGGAACAGTACCAGAGAGAATGAAAACTGATGCACCAATACCAATGACAACTACAAGAAGTGGTAGACAAATTAATCTCCCCGAACATCTTAATGATTACCATCTTAATTTTCAGGCTTATTGTTTAATCAGCGAAGACGATCCAGTGACATATAATGAGGCAGTGGAAAAAGGTTGGTCATCATCAATAAATGCAGAACTAGATGCACTAAAAAGAATGAATACATGGACCGAAACTAAATTACCAAAGGGAAAACAAGTAATAGAGGCTAAATGGATATTCAAAACAAAAGAGAACGGCACAAAGAAGGCAAGGTTAGTGGCGAAGGGTTTTCAGGTAAAGAGAAATGATGAGATAGGAAGCAATGACTACACCCCAGTGGCGAGGACATCAACTGTGAGATTTACCCTAGCACAAGCAGTACAAAATTCATGGCCAGTAAGACAACTAGATATACCAACGGCATACTTGAATGGAAATTTAGAGTCAGAAATATATCTCAAACCACCCGAAGGAGTAAAAGTTCATGATGGAAATGTATTAAAGTTAAATAGAGGATTATACGGACTGAGAGAGAGTGGGAAATGCTGGAACAAAAGATTAAATGACTATCTAGAAGAAAAAGGTTTTGAACGATCAAGAAATGACTTCTGTTTATATAAAAATACTATGAAAAACATCTGGCTAGTACTTTATGTCGATGACATATTAATAACCGGAGATAAAAATAATATAGAAGAAATAATAATAGATCTACAAAGGGAATTCAAGGCTAAAGATATGGGAGAAATTGAATTATTTTTAGGCATGGAAATTTCAAGAACTAATGATGTATTAAAAATTACCCAGACAAGGCAAATAGATAAAATGCTTGACAAATTCGGAATGGAAGACTGTAACCCAGTCAGTACACCTATGGCAAAGGGATATCAAGTAAATAAAGATGAAGAAATTTCACATGATATACCATATCGACAAATAATTGGAGGACTCATGTTTATAGCGACAACGTCAAGACCTGATATAGCTTATGCAACGTCTTTTCTATCACAATATCTAGAAAATCCAACAAAAAGCTTATGGGTACAAGCCAAAAGAATATTACGCTACCTTAAGGGGACAAGAACACATGGACTGACATACTGTAAAAATAATGACAATTGTATAGAGACATATTCAGATGCAGACTGGGCTGGAAATAAAGATGATAGAAAGAGTGTTAGTGGATCGATCACATTATACAATGGCAATATTATATCATGGATATCAAGAAAACAAAATTGTGTAGCTCTTTCCACAGCGGAGGCTGAATACATAGCCGCTACAGTGAGTGTGTGTGATTTGCTTCATACGAAGGGACTTTATAAAAACTTTAATAGTGAGCAAAACAGTGAAGTGCAAAGTGTTTTATATATGGACAATATAGGAGCTATAGAACTATCCAAATCATATGAGAACAGTAAACGTGCAAAACATATTGACATCAAAATTCACTTTATAAAAGATCTTTATAGCAAGGGAGAGTTTAATATAAAATATGTATCTTCACAGGAAAATTATGCTGATTTATTTACTAAAAGTTTGTCTAAAGATAGTTTTAATTGTTTATGCACAATGCTTAATATTAATTGTTAAAATTATCATTATATTATAATTATGCGATTTTCATTAATTTAGCTAAACTAAATGTAATAAAAATCGAGGGAGAGTGTTAGAATAGTACTCTGTGTCATTACAGAATGTATGTGATGTTTAGACTCTGTGGTATAAGGAAGGTTATCTATGACCTATGTAAGTAGTTAGTTGTAGTCTTGGTTGTTGTGCAGTATAAAATGAAAAATGTGAATTGATTTGGAATTGATTGTAATAATGAAAGTAATAAATAAAAAGTGAGTTGCGTGGGAGTTTAACCACTCAAATAAAGTTTAATTTCTCACACTTTTTTCATATACCTAGGTAATAAAAAATATCATTTTTGTATATTTTATAAACATCAGCAGAACTTAAACGATAGTTAAGATAAGTAAATAAATAATAATAATCAGTTAATACCTATACTATATACGCAATTTAATTTGGTGACAAATGACAATAAGTATTAAGCACTTATTGTCACCAAATGAATAATGTATCGATATATAAACTCGCCGGCATATTTAGCGGAACATAAAAAAAAGGTCCATAATTAAAAAAATATGGTTTTATTTTAAAATCTACTTACTACACTTCTTTTGTTATTTAAAGTTTCATTTGTTTTTACTTAAAATGAGATCACATTAAGAACAGATTTTGCGAGTAAAGGCTATTTGTGAAAAATGGTACATTTTTGAACTTTTCATGTAACCTGGAAAAGTGAAATTTAATATTAAAATTGCAATTAATTAAATTAGGAAAATGGTGATTAATATCGAGTATTTCCTCCACGTGCTCATATTAAAGTTTCTACCCGTCTAGGCATACTGAGAATGATGTTATCGATGGTCTCCTGGGATAGTCTCCGCCATTCCTCAACTACGGCGATTCGCAGTTCTCCTACGTTGGCAGGAGCTGGAATTCTGAACTTAATTTTTTTTTTAGCAAGTCCCAAACGTGCTCTATTGGGTTCATATCCGGTTATCTCGCCGGCCACTCCATAACAGTGATATTCATATCATTAAGATAAGCTTGAGTTACCCGAGCGGTATGCGGCAGAGCATTATCCTGCATAAAAACAAAATCGTCACCGATATATGGGGCAAACGGTACGATATTTTCTTCTAAAACTTCTCTGATATAGCGGTCTGCAGTCAGACTCCCTCTGTCAATCACTACCAAGTCTGTGCGAGCTCCCAAACAAATGCCCGCCCAAACCATTATTGATCCACCACCGTATGCAACTGTAGTTTCAAAATTTGTCTGAATGTATCGTTCTCCTTTGCGTCTGTATATTCTTTGCCTGCCGTCAATTTGATTTAAGAGAATTCTGCACTCATCACTAAACAATACCTTACTCCATTGGTCCGCGTTCCAAAGTCGATGTTCCTGAGCAAAAGTTAACCTATTTCTACGATGATTTACCTCGAGCCTTGGAGCCTTGGCGGGCACAAATGTACCCAAACCAGCTTCTTCGAGCCTTCTTCGTACCGTACGCTCACTTACGGTTACACCCCGCACTGCTTCTAACTCATGTCGAGCTTGGACGGCCGTGAAACGGGGGTTCCTACGTACACGAAGCCGAATGAAACGATCATCCCTACTCGAAGTGCGTCTTTTTCTGCCTTTTCCTGCTCTTCTCACATAAGTACCGGTCTCCCTGAACCGTTGGATACTGAGATGGATCGTTGAAACTGGTCGACGAAGATCTCTGGATATCACTCTGTAGGTTTGACCATTTCTTCGCATTTCGAGTGCCCTGGCAATCTCCGTTGGGGCTAAGTCAGGCATAATTCAGTCATCAACTCCAGAAAGATACGCGATTAAAAAAAAACTAACAAAAAACAGTATTTCAATGAAATTTTAAATCAAACTCAGAAGGAAGAAATACTCGAAGTTCGCTCCAGATAAGGTGTATTTGAATAAAATTAAAACAATTGCATAAAATGTGATGTTCAGTTGTTTTCTTAATTTGAAAATATTTCTTTTTAAATTAAATAACGTATAAACCAGCCAACAACTTTATATGATACTGATATCAAACCTTTTTTTTATGTTCCGCTAAATATGCCGGCGAGTTTATTTTTATTTAGCTTATAAGTTCCTAAAACGATACTTGCTGCGCCATCTACATCAGATCTTTGGAAAACAGAAGTCAGAAAGCTCTAAAAGTTTTCTACCTAAACACCATCTAGTGGAAAGCTCCGGAGTTAGTTAGTAAAGCTTCAATAATAATATAGACGACAGTAAAGTTCGCTGCGTGATCCAAACACGTACAAATTGGATTTCTAGGTAGGTACAGTAAGTCAATTATTAACTTTAAAATAATTACGAATGTGAACTAAGATTTACAACAATTAATATTAAATTGACTTGTGTAGATTTCTTCATCTTTGAAGATTTCGTGAGACTATGAATAAGTTTAGCTGTCCGTTTTAAGCAACAAGAAGCACAATTAATGTCGAGTGCTAATATTAGAAACGTAAAAAATAATTTTATTTATCGTTGATACGAATGCGTTAAAAAATCAATTTTATCTTCATGCTTAGCAAACCGAAAAGTTTGAAAGCTGTGTGTACGTACCGCCATCTAGCGAAAAGCTCCGTGACTAGATGGTAAGTTACAATAACTAACAGTAAAGTGCTGGTTACTTGATCTTGTCAAAGATGATAGGTTTTTAGGTTCCCGCTATGCGCAACGGGGTTATTTTATTTGGTAGTGGTTCCGCGATATCTCATTATTCTCCATCACTATAGGTATACTACCTAGTCCTAGCTATTACCTATTGTAGCTACTTGCGTATATTACGTGTTTTTGTTTTCTAATAACGCTGTATATAAGCACTACAGTAATGATGCAATAAGAAAGAGTCCTGCATAAGCGCTGTTGTTCTCGCTATCAGCTGACAGCGCCCGCGCTGCTCCGGGCTCCAGCGATAAGGTGATCCTGACCTCTAAAGATTACCCGTTTCTGGTTTACTGAACGTCGTCGTTTAGTTTTATTTTTATTGAATTTGCGATAACGTAGAAAAAGAAACATTCGATCCCCTTTTACGTCAGTAATATCAATTATATTATATTCGGTGGTAAAATGTAAGTACCTATATCTGCGATTCATTGGCCTTGGGATAACTTAATACTTAAAATTATTTTTTGCAAAAAGTTATATATATATGCAGGTATATTAGAAACCTCTTCGAACGTGAAAGACTTATTTTAAAAGTATCGCGAACTGAAAATGAAGCAGTGAAAACTCAGACAAAACATAAGTATTAATATAACACACGCTATAAATGATATCTATAAAATCTGCAAGTCGTTGGAAAATACACTGGAAACAAATTTTCTAGCAAAACATGATTGCTCTTCTTTAAAACATATCTTGAGATAGGTAAATAGCAATCAAAATAAAGCTCTCCACTCCACTATAACTGGCCAGGAAAAATCGACATCAAAGGTCGCAGTATTACTCGCCAAATATCATTCGAAATTAGATACCGAAAAATTGGTATTTTCGGCAAACTTTAAACAACCCAAAAACATGAAATAAGTTTGAAGTCGCTCAGCGTGCTATGGAAAGATTGTTTCTCTGAGAATCCGAAAAGAGGACATCCGTAAGAAAACCAAAGTAACAAGAGACGTAGCCCAAGCCCCAACGGATTAGCAAGCTGCGAAGTGGCAGTGGGCGGGCTATACCTATCTGTCGCAGAACCGACAGCCGTTGGGGCAGACTAGATCTGGAGTGGAGACCGCGTACCGGTAAGCGCAGCCTAGGATGACCTCCTGTCCGCTGGACCGACGACCTGAAAAAGGTCGCTGGTAGCGGGTGGATCAGGAATGCGGAGGACCGTGTGTGGTGGCGCGATCTCAGTCTTGGGTAAGGCCTATGTCCAGCAGTGAACGTCCATAGGCAGATTAATGTGTTAAGTAAGGATTCAGTCCTGATAGTGGTAAAGGTATGTTATGTGAGGTAAGTACCTGATACGTCAAAAAAGGGTTTGTAACATCTAAAATAAGTGGAAAATCAAATGGAATGGAGTTTCAACCATTGCACTACGATGACTCTGCAACGTCATTAAACTATAAATGGAACAGCAAGTATAATAAACGTCTTATTATAACGTATGTACGTAATAAAACATATTCCTACAAACTCAACGGAAAGTTTGCGAAGATAAAATACATTAGTCAGCATGTAAATAAACGACATAATAGTGTACTCTACTTGTTCAAATACGCAGTTACCTACTTGAGAGAAACAAGTCTATGGTTGATTCATAAATGAGGTAGTAGGTAAGTTACGATGCAGCCAAAGAGTTTCCATAGTAATTAGTAACTTGGAAGGGGTTAACATATAAAAATGGGAAATGCTTTCCAAATTACCAACTTCAAATGCCACTACAAAGAGTGAAATAATTTTTATTTAAATTTTAGGTACCTACACCAATTCGAAGTCGGGCAATGTTTCAAACAATCCCTAATAGTCCTTCTTACTTACTTGATGTGCGAAGAAATGACGAAGTCATAGACAATCGCCCGACTTCGAATTGGTGTAGGTACCTAAAATTTAAATAAAAATTATTTCACTCTTTGTAGTGGCATTTGAAGTTGGTTTTTTGGAAAGCATTTCCCATTTTTATTTTATACTTTTTAGTGGAAAACAATAAAATGCACAAGGCGTTGTAAAAATACCCAAATTGCTTGAGGTGTGTTCATAAAATCTGAAGAGATACCTCAAATTCACCAAGATCCCATCATCAGACCCTGACTTGATGACTTTAGTCATCAAATCAGTATCTGCTAGCAAATGCACCAGTAACTATAAAAAATACCCAACTCGCTTCAAGTATACTAGCAAAATTTGAAGAGTTCCCTCGATTTCACCAAGATCCCATCATCAGACCCTGACTTAATGACTTTAGTCATCAAATCAGTATCTGCTAGCATATGCACCAGTAACTAAAAAAATACCCAACTCGCTTTAAGTATACTAGCAAAATTTGAAGAGTTCCCTCGATTTTACCAAGATCCCATGATCAGATCCTGACCTGATGACCATAGGACAACTTGGAAAATATTACTCTTTCTAATAATACTCAAATAGTTTCATGTGTCCATATAAAATTTGAAGAGTTCCCTCGATTTCTCCAGGATCCCATCATCAGATCCTGACCTGATTAAAATGGGACCATCTGGAAACAAAACCCTCTTAAACAAAAAAATAATTTTTCAAATCGGTCCACGCGTCTTCGAGTAATCGGTGAACATACATAGATAAAAAAAAAAAAAAAGATTCCGACGAATTGAGAACCTCCTCCTTTTTTTGAAGTCGGTTAAAAATAACCTCCAACGATTACCTACTAAAATATCAATCCAGAACTCATCACTTGGCAGTCTTAAGCCGGTTCCCAATATTCTATCTATCTTCCATTTGCCCTACTAGAGATAGCATTGTGACATAAGCTCCATACAAGTTATGTCAAATTTCTATCTCTAGTAAGGCAAACCATGGATAGATTGAATATTGGGAGTTAGAACTGAAGAAGTAACAAGTCGCGACCAATGGCTTCGCGTCACACGCTTAAACGATTGTACAGAACTCGAATGCAGACCTCCTGCTTAAATTCGAGAGCGTAGGTCATAGCTTTAAACTTTATACAGCGTATTCTAATGAAGTTAGATCAAAATAATTTTGGTTGCTGGCTAGAGTGTTTAATTATTATTATTTATTATTTAATTATTATTATGTTTAATTATTATTTGGTAGATTCATTTCTACACCGACAATGTTTCTGATTTCAGGCATGACAGAACCTATCTATAGGTCTATGGGAATTCCTTCACGAAACCTACGATGGTGAATGGCGATTAATGGCGGTACTCAATATTCGATCTATCCATGGTTTGCCTAATGGTCTAGGATCCCGCTATACAACGACCTTCACCGAGCTGCTTATTGGATGACAACTATTTTATATCCAATTAAATATGTCAATAAATATATGGCAAGTGGGTTACCTAAAAAATTTCAGTCCAGGATATGATTAATTAAGAATTTAAAAAAAAACCATTGTAACATGAACTCCTATTTGTTAGAGTTCCGTTGACATCTTAGTTCATCTTAGTGTCAACTTAACTGTAACAAATAGGAGTCCATGTTACAATGTTTTTTTTTTTTAATTCTTAATTAATCATACCCTGGACTGAAATCTTTTAGGCAACCCACTTGCGATATATTTATTGACATATTTAATTGGATATAAAATAGTTTTCATCTAATAAGCAGCTCGGTGAAGGTCGTTGTATAGCGGGATCCTAGGCTATAGAGATAGAAATTTGACATAAGATCCATAAAAATTTCTATCTCTAATAAGGCAAACCATGGATAGATCGAATATTGGGATCGAAGGAATGGAGTGAATTTGTTGAGAGCAACGAGGTTTTGCTATACAAGTCCAAAAGTAGCCACCTACTTTTAAAGTTACGACCATGAAAATCGTTTCTAACCACCGAAACGATTCTTATCTTTGACAACTACCCCTTACCACAAAAGTAAACAGTCTGATCTCACTATCACCTCGCGTGAACATTTATCAAATAAAAACACAGATAGCTGATCAGTCCACACTAATACAAATTATGGATTTACCTGCACATTGTATCGATGAGTGCTAATCACTTATCACTAATCAGTGATTTATAGTTTAATCGCACTGTCACACCTCACGTACTCAGTGTACACACCTGCAAATGTTCCGGGCCAGCAGAGGCGCGCGTGTACGATAAAAAACACCCGCGATGGGCGTGACTCTAACATAATATATTGCTTTGATTGCGATTAATTACGATTTATATCAGCTGTTTGTTTTATTGAATTTATCGATATTCCATCGGAAGTCATCCTTTAGCATTATCGTCTGAGTTTACTTCGTTCAATGGGACCATGGGAGCTCATTAAATTATTTTAAACCCGATAAAAGAATGAAATTATGTCTACGTAGTCTACGAAATGCGTGGCTGTCTACAACGACGTAGAGGCATGCCTTTTGTAGACGCTGAACCGATTAATTAGAGGTAAAACAATAGACCAGATTCATTTATAGAACTTATAAAAGACTAGCTTTTTGGTTTTTTGCTAGTCCCGTGGGAACGATGGATTTTTTCGGGATAAAAAGTAGCATATGTGTTAATCCGGGTTTTGAGCGCTATCTTTGTTCCAAATTTCAGCCAAATCGGTTCAGTACCTCGTCGCGACGTGAAAGAGTTACAAAGATCCACCCATCCATACTTACAAACTAGCGCTATTGTACTACTTAATTAATATTTAAAAGATAATGTCATAGGCATAGCGTACCTAGTCACATTGCAGTCGGCGCCCATTGATCCTATTGACTTAGGTTTATGGAAAATTTATTTTGTGTCGATAATTTCCAGTTGTTGTTTTAGTACCTATTTCCTAGAGTCAATCTTATCAATAGACAACTGCAATAATACCCGTATGTCGTTCCGGGTGTCTCACTCAAGGGCCGAGGCCGACATGAGCGCGACATGTTCTAGAAGATAGTGCACAAAACGTCACTGATATCACTCCATTTCGAACCCAGCGGACTCGTGCCTGCCGTGTGACTCTTATCGATATCACGAGCTCAGCTTTAAGAATCGTAATCGCTCCGCTTCGTAGCTTCACACGTCCGCTGTTGTTTTCGTTCTCAGAGGAAAAAGTTATTTTTAGCACCTAAAATATAGATGTTTGATAAATGTATTGTGGTCGTTTTGAAGCTGAAATCATTTAGATTCTTTTACGCGCCCTACCGGCCCTTAACCTCTTTAGACCTAGAGACAACACTACTACACTACAAATCAGTGATGCAATCGACTATATTTTTGTGTTAGGTACTCACATAAACCTCGGACTTACTTTCTTCAAATAGACTTTTAACCAAAAAAAATAATTAGCTAATTACAAAATTAAATTGTCTTGCCATAATCTGCTACTTGAAAAGAATGACTCCACAAAAGCCAAGTACCGCTCACCCCCGCATTCAATCTCGCATTGAAGTCAACATCTCCTGAGGATGTCCCGGTGGCGGGACGAAACGTGCGTCGAATGTCGTAAGAGTTGCGTTTGGTTTAGCAAGAGGGTGGTGGTTGTAATGCTTGCTTGGAACTTGCCTTTGTGCTTGAATTGCCTTTTTCATTGAGTTTTCAGTGTGACGCTTGACGCAGCAGCCTACTATATTGTGCAATGTGCAATTGTATATCTATCTATACTTATAATAAAACTGTAAAGGGTCGAATTCTGTACATTGAAGATATTTTGAAAATTTTTGTTGGAGGACACTATTTAGTCGATACTGAAGCCAAAACTGTAATTTGTTTCATTTTTGTCTGTCTGTCTGTCTGTCTGTCTGTCTGTCTGTTTCACGACCGCGCATCACGGCTAATCCGCTGGATGGATTTAAATGAAACTTGACATGATTATAGTTCATACTCCGAGGTAGGACATAGGATACTTTTTGTCCCGGAATTCATCATGGTTTCCCTGGAAAACGGCATCAAAGTCAAAATGTGTATTTAGTTATAATTCATTAACCCGTTGTCCGATTTCATTCATTCTTTTTTTGTTAGAAAGGAGGTTCTTTAAAAATTATTCCGTATAAATTTTATCATCATCACTTTTGTAGTTCAGAAATAATAGACATCAGAACCTTTATCGATGAGTTCAAGTAGGTGACTTGAAACTCGGAATGGACAAGCACCTAGGGCTAGGACGTAAGGGCTCAAGTCAGACTGGAGTACCCTTACAGCCGTAAATAAATATGCTTAGCAGAAGATTTTGTATGGTTTAAGATTTTTCACTTTAGGGTGAACAAAAATCATGAATTTATCACCACGTTATACCGTATCGCGCCATCTCTACAAATTATGTGGAACTTGAATGTAAAACTTAGAGATAGGTACTACCGAATTTTTGTTAGTAATAATTAATTGTCATGTAATGTAATGTACTGTTCCTTGACTTAATATTAAGATGGCACTGTCGAGACTTAAAGTTTTCACTTTTGTGGACATTCCCAGAGTGCCAAGGCTTTTTTTATCATCCGCAACATGGAAAGAGTAAAATAATGGTTCACAAATATTTTTAACTCTCAGGTCTTAACTGGTCCTAACCGATTGACCGTCATAGGTCTTTTTATACGTAAAGAAATATATAGCCATTGCCCATCCTGATACTTGGGATTGTATTGAGATGAAGCAAAGATTTTTAACAGACTCTTATGTTGGGCTGGAGAATATTGTTAGTAGAGTATTTTATCCCAGTGGTACCTACCCGGCCGAACTCTGAAAGAAGATTTCTACCACCAGTACAACTTTTCACATGATTTAATAATTTTTGACATTTTTCGTGGTTTCAGAATAAAAATCACAATGAAAAGGACGATTTTAACTGTCGATATTTCGATACATTGGTAGAAGTCGTGGTCACATGTGCCACTGGGTCGAAATATCGACGGTTAAAATCGTCCTTTTGATCTTTCAACTACGTATTAATGAAACTTTATATTATTATTAAGAAAAAGGAGTTTTCAAAATCACCACAAGATAACCCGTGCGAAGTAAGAACAGGTTTCTGTACAACATCACACCAGAATCCCGCGAAAATCAAGGAATTCTACGGTATATGTAAAAAAAAATCGTAATTCACGCGGGCGGAGCCGCGGGCAACAGCTAGTTGTGCAATAAGTTCCTTGAGGATGCAGTAACCTATGCGATGTCAGAGCTGTTTTAACTGACACCATATCTACTCGTATCTAAGTCGCAGGCATCATTGACTAAAATGTTAGCAAAATACGAAACCTTGCGGGACCCGGACAATGTAGGTACTTACATTCATTACCATGTCAGATTAGCAGGTAAGGAGAGCAAGGTAAGGGCACATAATACATAGACCCATTTGGTACATTACGTGATGATTACGTGTTACGTCCTCATAAATACCTACACTATGTTTACTTATCTCCCAATTTTTTTTGTAAAACAAAGTTTTTTTTCGCGCTCCTGTCTAGGCGAAAGAGACCAATATCCCGCCACGAAGGAAATCTACGAAAATCTTCTATAATCCAGATTGTAAGCTTCTCTTACAAGTCAACAGAATGGGCACGCATGCAATCACGTACTAGATTTAGTATTGAACTCTGTAAAACTCGTTCGTTTGGTATTGTCTCTGACTGAAGACAGCACCAACTATCGAGCGATGGGACAAGAAAAACGAAAATATAACATGGAGTTTTGTTTTAGGTGTTATTCTTATTCCAATCTTTGTTTTTACCGAAGTGTCCCACGATTATCACATTTTTTACGTAGGTACCTAATTATTATTTTAACACGTTTCTAGAATAAGTACCTCTTTGTAGTTCTAAAGATCATTTTATGCTCCTAAATCCTATAGATCCTTGTACAGAAATAGGTACTGACTTACATTTCAAAATAACCATAAATGAAACACCTAATTTTTTAATTCTTCTCCGAACATTTTCCTTCGTTTCAAAATAAATCTACCACAATCTAAGACTTGGTTTACCTACTCGTAGCTGTATCATATTATTCATAGTAAATAATGCAGAAGACATACTAATGAGTACTGACGTAGACACGAAGATATCTACCTACTTACAATGTTAATCTTCCGACGTAGTGACTTTTTACTTGAGTAGTTCAATCGTTTCTTTAACATGGAAGACATTATTGTGAAATTGTATATACTCGTACCTACTGATGTAAATTGTACCTATATATTACCACGCAGAAATTGTTGTAACTTCTGAAGTTCTAAATATTAATAAATAATTTTCTGGTTTCACCTCTGAATTAGTATAAGTAGTGACCTGTGTTTGTGTTTGTTATCTACTCCTTGTCTTTGCCGATTTGACTAAAATTTGAAATAGAGATAACGCATACATAGGCAACTTTTTATACCGCAAAAATCTATGCATAGTTCCACGTTACATGTGAAATAATGAAATAATCGAGTGTGACAGACGGACGGACGGACGGACGGAGACGGAAGTGTCACCATAAGGTTTCCATTTTTATGTCAGTATTTTATAATAAAACAGCAATATTTAAGCATCAAGTCGACTGTTATAAATAATCTGAAATAAAATTAGCGCCAAAGTCCTCAATCGAGAGCAAAGCAATTTCAAATTAATTAAGTCGCGAAGAAAAAAACAGGCAATTAGTCATAATAATTAAGACTGGCGTCGATTACATGCAGCCCTTTCCCCCGACGTGACCGATTTGACCCCGGCCAAGATTGCTGTGAGAAAACAACTGTTGACGCATGCCTTCTTCCAAGCTTTTATGCCCCCTTACTAAATTGCAACGGAAGCCCAATAGGTTCATCCTGTAGGTTTTCGTATGTTACAACCATTTAATCCATCTTGAGAGTTGAGACTATCGAAACCATAGACGAGATTTACGCCACAACTACTGAACCGAATTAGCTAAAATTTGGAATGGAGATAGACGCTAAATTAAACGTTAAAACATAGACGCCGCGGTTGCCTGCTAATATTAATAATTCTATAGCGGTAGGTACATAATTACTAACTTACGGAACCTTCTGTATGCACCTATTTATTCGCTTTTTAATACTTATAACTGTTTTTATTTTAATCACTGATTTTTGTTCTAGATATTTCTACAAAATATTAACAAAAACTTTAAATAAAAATAGTTATTGTTACATTATGTTATCTACATCTAAGTACCTACGTACTTGCATAATATTTACTCAATTTATTTTAAAAAGTATTATGGGTAGGTTATAATAATATTATTTTTAAGAGGCGTAGGTAAACAATCGTATGAAAAAACTTATTTATGTACCTTTACTATCGGTAGGTCACAAACTTGGTTGTTTGACTTTTGATATTTGTTGCTCAGTGATTGTTTTTTGGGTTCAGTATCGAAGAACTCGTCGAAGAACGTTAGGCGAAGAGGACTTAAGAAAAAATTTAAAGAGTTAAGTTAACATAGTAGGTAAGTAACACTCCTCCTTTAAATTAACCAAACTCTCCTTACTTAAGGTATGATGCCGAACTCGGCAACAAGCAGCAGTGCTGTCGCCGCTGTGCTGTCGCGGCACTACTGGTCTCCATACAATCTCTATATAAGCTTATATGAGACTACTAGCTAGGCAGCAATGTCGCGGCAACAATGTAGCGGCAGCATAGCTGCGCGTCAGTGTCGCCCTGCCGCCGCGACAGACCAGTGGTGAAGCGTCTGCCACTGCAGCGAGGTTACCTACGTGAATGTTGAAGTAAATTGACAACAAAAGGTTGAATTTCACCACGTACAGAGCGACACTGCCGCCTTGCTCGAAATCAGCGCGGCAGGCAGCACTGCTGGGCAGCACCTTAGTGGCAGCACTGCGGCGACAGCACTGTTGCTTGTTGCCGAGTTCGGAATCATACCTTTACTCGTATACATTTTTACAGTCACATGGGCCATCTATTTTATTAATGGCTTCTACGGTTTTAGCATTAGAAAATTCTCAGGCATGGAGGCTTACCTCATGAAGTTTTCGTTCACCGCTAATTGATTGCTACAAATACACATAGGTAACTTAAATTAACATAAGTCAAAGGTCCTCCTCTAAATACGAAATACGGAACTCTGGGCGCTCAGCTAAGTCTCAACCTTGACCAATATATTTAATTAAATCTCCTGTTATTAATAATATTTCATAGAAGTAGGTATTTAGATAACGATTATTATAAATGCAAATCACGAGAATTCAGCAGTTACGGGGGCGAAAGGTGACATAACGACAAAATGGTACATAACATAACAATTATATCACTGTTGCTTCGGTATTAACTTTTTATCTACCATGACGTAATGCTTAATGCGCAATTCGCAAACAATCAAAACGCAAAATGTGTGGGCTAATTTGGGTACCTACATAAATTGGAGTGGAAAATAAATAAATTGAATTGGACCGAATGTTCTATACAACACGATTTACGCCGGCTACTATCCTTCCTTCGAGTTCTTTTTTAGGGTTCCCTATCCAAAGGGTAAAACGGGACCCTATTTATAAGACTTCGCCGTCTATCCGTATGTACAGGCTGTATCTCTTATTAAAATTTAAAAACAGTTTTAACTGTAGTAGTTTTCTCTTTAGGTACCTACGGAACCCTAAAAAGGAACTCGTAGGTAGGATATTGTATGTATAATAGATATTTCCGAAGACGCGCCCCACTCTGTCAAAATCGTTAACGTTTCTTTATATTCACCGTATTCAGAAGTTTGACAGAGTGGGGCGCGTCATCGCGGATTGAAATAATTATACCTAACCCTAAGTAAGTATTCTTATTTGTCTATTGTAAATGTAGATTTAGATTTTTTCGTAATCACAGACTTTTTGAATGGGGTCTTACACTACTTTTGAATTTGATAAAAAATATTACTTTATTATAAACTAGGATAAAAATAATAACGTCCAGTGAAAGAAATATTAAAATCCAACGAAGATTTACAAAGTTACAGGCGTTTAAACTTTGGAGTGGGGGGATCTTCTATCCCTTTCTCGCAAAACGAAAATTTGTATGAAGCCGCACGAAGCTACTATGGCATTGGTAAGGTGTGACGTCACAATTTCATGTTGCTATCTCTGTCTAATCACAAATCTTTAAATGCTTATAACTTTTTTGTTATTTGATCGATTTAATTAGTTCTTTCAGTGCACGTCATTATTTTAATTCTACTTTATAATAAAGTAATAAAAAAATTGGAGTCAAATACCCTATTACTTTCCCGCGTTAGGAGTTAGGACGTTAGTACGAATTAGCGGTTTATTGAAACAATGCAATATCGCATAATAAGTAGAACCCTGCTCAGAACACTTTTTAGGGTGTCAACCATTTTCCTCGCGTTACAAGGGAAAGCGCGTACGGCGAGTCGCGAGATGTACCTACTCGTACCCATGCAGATGGCCGCCATTTTGGGTCAACTTAATCGCCGCGTACTATAAGTATTATTATTCCAACAGTAAAAATATTCCGCCGTTAAGTTATCGTGAGGTCGTCACGAAGCTGGCTGCAACGCACTTTGTTTGCCATGGAATCTTCCCACTGATAACCGTATCACTAACAGCACGAGACGCGCTATTTATATCTGAGATGATAATATGAGTAGTTGTTTTATTATTGACTTCGCCGCCGTCGCTATCTTGGGAAGAACACGTGCTGAGTCTTATCCGATGTGACTGGAATTCTCCATTCAAATTTCAAACCTTAAGGCTATCGTCTAGTAATTATTACAAATCTTATGGAAAACAGTTAGGTAAATGGCAAAATTGTAGGTTTTAGATCTTAAATAATAATTATATTATTAATTTTTAGATATTAAAGATTAATATTTGCCATCCTAATAGTTAGTAGATTAATATTTTGTTCCACTTGCAATGGTTTCCATGCTACTATGATTTTTTTTTTACTTTTTACCATTTTCAAAGGCTTCTACGTCGGTCTATCAACCGGCATCCGACACTCCAGATAGATTTCCGGCATAGAGTAACTAATAATATACCTTCATCCATAAATTTATTAACTACCTTCATCAACAATATTTTGCCCCAGATGCTGTCGCTGTTTCTTTTCTCGTACAATACTTAGACATAAATTATACCCTTGACAGGGCGGACGGCACGACACAGTCACAATGTCGCCAGTTTATCGGTGCCAAAAATGCTTGGTTTGCCACCAACAGTAAGGCCACGGTATAGATCGCTCAGCAGCCACCTATAGAATTTAGATAGATGGCGCTACTGTTTGCTTTTATATTTGTATGAAAACCTTTTATTTTTCAGGCGAGGTGTAAATAAAACAATGCAGTACAAGATCCGTCAATCTATATTTCCGAAGAATATTAAAGAACCTTATATCTAGCTTTGTTGATCATGTGATGGGACGAGGTCTGCAGTTTGAGCAGTTCCTCCTTTATGAGGCGCGTTATCTCAGACTTGGCTTTGGCGACCGCCAGCTCTTGGGAGCTCTCGATGGCCAGGTACAGTTTCCTTTCGCCTTCGGGAGGTGCTTTGCCCGGCGGGACGTACGTGCCGCGGACTGTGATACCCGCCTCGGAGTATTCGCTGATCAACGCTAGCGCCTCCTGTGAATAAGAGAGTCAATTGTTATAATAGAGTTTACTGTACGTGCATCAAAAAAATTCTAACAAATCCGTGAACCGCCTCCCAAGATGATTTAGGTATGGCTTTTTTGGTTGTACAAGATCTTTAAACTATATTGATAGGTCACTATCATAATGTTAAAAAACGATAGAACCACTGTCATGTTAGGCCCGGTTTCCACAAAAGCGGAGCTGTGTTTGAGTAACCAATCAGATTTCATCATTTCGACATCTCCTCTCCCCTCAGTTTCGAAGTCAAAATGACGAAGTCTGATTGGTTACTCAAACACAGCTCCGCTCCGCTTTGGTGGAAACAGGGCCTTAGACTATAGAAACAATCCTACACGCAACATTCGAAGTAGTAGTCCAAGAAATGGGTGCGCTCTGCACGTAATATTATTTCAACTTTTATTTCATCGCAAATATTTGGTCGCAACAAAATGTAACTGGATATTATTCTGTAAGCGTTGTTCTAATGATCGTAAGGAACGTTAAGCCCATAGGTCACAGTTTTCACTTACAACAACCGTCACCTAAGGGCTCAAAATGTTGGTGAAAACGAGCATAAGTTACGCTATCGTGTGATACAATTGAAATATCCTTCCCTTAGACACCAAAAGTTTACCTAAGTGGGCTATTATGATAAAATGCAAAATTAATTTTAAAAATGTGCCTAGAAAAGGTACTATAGTCTTCATAAAAAAGAAGAATTACCTGTCGATATTAATGGCAATAGACACACCTTCGTCGATTCAGAAGCTTGACGCAGAAGAATATTAGAGCACCAATCAATGCTAGTTTGAGCAACATCTTGACTGATCTGTTTGCAAACTGGCCATGCACTGAGGTGATGAAATGGTGGGTGATGCATAAGTATTGCAAGGGTTATCGCAAACGAGGGCCAACCTCGGGGCAAAGTTAATGTACGCAGGGAATGAGGTTGTGGACTTGGAAAAATCAATAAAATCCGTCTCGATTTGTTGGTAAATAAAATAATAAGGTTATACGCTAACGACGAGTTATTATCACTTGAATAGTTATTGTGACAGACATGAAATAAACATAAAATATCAACAACTTTGTAACATAACTCAAAAGTGATGACATGGTTTTGTTAGTTTGTACTTCCTTGTAATGAAAAATATGTCAGTCGTAAAGTAAATTTTATCGTTCTTAGTAGGTACTTTATTATTTTAATATTAATAAACTTCGTTGTGTTAGCATTGACTATGATTTTTTGGTTTTTGAATGGTTGTACGAATTTTCTTGCGAGGTTCATCCGGGTAGGTACCACTAGTGTCATTTATTCTACCCTAAAGCAGTATAATGTAATTACTGTTTCTGTATTAAGGGCACTGTACGCCAACGTGATGACTAGGCAAAATAAGACCTAACAACTGATGTCTCATGATGAAGAACGCAACTCAGTGTGTCGTATGATGTTAAGGTGGGTCTACGCTAGGCGAATCGAGCACAAGCGGAGCCGTTTCGCTTGAAGTGTCGACGTACAACGAACCTACAACGATCACTGTCCTCCAATCCCTTTGTGTTCGTCAAAAAACCGACAACAGGCGGAACGCAGCTGAGCACGAACGAAATGTTCGCAGCGCGCTCGTTCGATGCTTGTAAGTAGGTCCACACTACACGAATTGTATTTGGCTCGTGCTCGGCTTGTGCTCGGTTCGCCTAGCGTAGAACCACCTTTACAATGCAAAATTATGGTTCGCACTGCATCCGACATAAAAATTTAAAATAGGAATAAAAGTTTCAAATTTAAATTCAGTATAAGGAAAAATTGCCTGACAACTTATGATGAAAGACTTCCTATTTATAAAATATCAATGTCGATACGAAGAGACTCAAAAACACTCGAGATAATCAAGTGAAGAGCAGTTAACACGAGTATATTCTTAGACTGATCAACAACTTGAGATAATATTAACAATAGAATGTCATTTTAAAACGGAAAGCACTTCAAAACATTGCTAGTTCTTATCAACAACAGCTGTATAGAATAAAAGCATTAATTTTAGTATCCAAGATAGGTAGCTCTTTGAATCTTGACGAGCTCCCTGGCGCAGGGGACGCGCGCTCAGATTCGAGTGGGAGGTCGCGGCTTCGATTCCTGGTACGGGCCACTTTAGAATTTTATAATTTTTAAATTGGCTCAAAGGGCGGCCTAGCCAAAGTGGCATTCTATTGACGATATCGCTATATTCAGCGATATAGAATGCCAAAAATGTACGGGATTGACGTTAGATTACGGTATGCCATAGCGTTAGCTAATGTCAATCCCATACATTTAGGACTTTTCTATTCGAAACATTGTTAATAGAATGCCACTTTGTCTGTGGCATTCTATTAGCGATATCACTTTGTCTAGGCCCTCAGGTCTGGTCTGGTGGGAGGCTTCGGCCGTGGCTAGTTAAACCCCCACAACAGCAAAGACTTGCCGCCAAACGATTTAGCGTTCCGGTGCGATGATGTGTAGAAACTGTTAGGGTGACTTTTCTTACCCCTTTCACGTTAACATCTTCGGCTGCATCATCACTTACCATCAGATGAGATCGCAGTCAAGTAACTTATGTTAAGTAACTTGTGTAAAAAAAAAACCGGCCAAGTGCGAGTCGGACTCGCGCACCGAGGGTTCCATACCATGAAAGAAGTAAAACATTGAAAGAATCACTTTTGTTCATGAATTTACGAGTATAATTTACATGTAGGTACTTTTGTTGGCAAACCGCAAACGTAACTTTGTTTTTGGCGGATTATTGTTATTATCAAAAAAAGTATATTATTCAGCGAGTTGATTTTATTTTTCCTGTAAAATATACGGTAACTTCTACCGATCATAATTATTTCAGATTTTTCGATTGGTAAACTTCTGAGATAAGGGGGGGGGGAACGGTATTTTTTTCGACAGTTTGCCCAATAAATCAAAAATAAATAAAAATTAGTTTTAGAATACACAAGTAACGCCCTTTCATATGATACCCCACTCAATATTGTTATCTCATTTTGAAATTTTATGGACCCGGTTTTTCCCCCTTTTTGAATAAAAATAAAAACAATTTTCAAATTTTTACGATTGTTATGACGTCGGGTCACTATTACCTATAACTATTCTAAATTTCAAGTCGATAGCTTGAATAGTTACTGAAATAATCGAGTGTGACAGACGGACGGACGGACGGACGGACGGACGGACGGACGGACGGAGAAAGTCTCACTATAAGGGTTCCATTTTTACCATTTTGGTATGGAACCCTAATAGACAATTTCATAACAGTCACAGGCAGCATCAGTTTTCCAAACAAGTTAACAAGTTTGACCGACCTTGCTGGTGACCCTCCAGCGCGCCTGCTGCGGGAAGTCGTTGATCTCGAGCTCGGTCTCGTACTTGCGGAACACCTCCTCGGCCGGCTCGGAGTTGCTCTCGTCGCGCGGCTGGTAGTTGAGGCGCGTGTTCAGTTTCGCCGCCAACTGTTCCGCTACTGTTTTTGCCTGCAATTATGGATATTATGATTACAGTGCCACAAAGTTTTCTTGGCCTGTGAGGGTTTTAGCAGAAACCGACGCAGACTGTAATAGGTGTGTTTGTTATTTTTTTTTTTCATTGTTAGGATAAACAATTTACATCATTCAAGCAAATACATTAACTGTAAGAATAGAATATGATGCTAATGAACTTAACAATAAAGTTATTCAAATATTATTTACAAGATCAAACAGTCACAAGGCATGGGATAATGTGGCCGTGATTGTGGTAAAATTTTCACAATAATTTCGATGCTAATTCCTTCGACAATTCGGAGGTGTCATGTGACGCCGAGCTCGTGAGTCGTGAATCGTGGCAATAAACGTAAATTTTAACGTTAACACTTCAACTCGTTCAACAAACTAAATTATTTGTGTAATGTTACAAACTCAAGCATTTAATACAATTAATAGAAGAGGAAGGATGAATCGCAAAATGTGTTGGTAAGCACATAACTCAACAACGCCTGGACAAATTTGGCCAATTCTTTTTTTAAATGTTCGTTGAAGTTCAAGGATCGTAGAAAAATTCGAATACTTGCCGGAAAGAACCTAAAAACAGCCCTTTTCTTTTCCCCATACAAACGTTTTCTAACTAAAACGTAGAGTCAGTTTGAGCTTTACTGCTATTGCATAAAGTTCATATTAAATAAGAAGCACTCACTGTTGTCTAAGTAATGTAAGGTGTGTTCTTAACGTCAAAGAGTCCATTTGCATTACAAATTACCGCTTTACAAAGTTCAAATTCAGTCATATCTATCAAAACAGTGTGCGTCAACAATAAAGCGATTACATTCTTTTAAATGTTCTAAACTATCAGCAGGGTGACGGTTCTGTTCAGTAGATTTTTTTGCCCCGACTATAAAATAGGTAAAGAGCAAAAACTGCCACAATAAAAATGCATTTGACAGGACGAAGTCCGTCGGGACCGCTAGTATTTCTAATAAATTGAAAATGGAAATGTTAAAACTGGGACAACATTTTGTATAGCATTCAGGCGTACTTACCGTAATAAGCGTATGCGCGGAGGGAGCGCCCTTGAGGATGGCTTCGGCCGCCTGTTGCGTGGCGCCCTTCTGCTCCACGCCCAATCCTTTGGCCAAGTTGATGCGAGAGGCCAAGCGCTTGGCCAGCTCCAGTTTGCCGTCAGTTCCCAACGCGCCCGCGGCTGTGGGTGGCGCTGCGTTGCCTACACCGGGCTGGACGAAAATATTTAATGAAGGTTCATAATATCTCAATCCTTGGAAGTAATAAGCTTAGAAGTAATTCATGATAACAATAAAACAGTTTCACGATGACTTTTCCTGTAAATTTTGTCTGTCTCTCTCTTCAGTCGGTCTCTCATGATCGAGAACCGTGATTCTATCAATCACGACAAGTAATCCTTTGGTATATGATCTCCTTTCAACACGTTCTTTCTGCGAGTAAAAAGTGAGCGCCAATCTCTAAATACTAAATCATATTAAAAAGCTTATAAAGGTAAAATTCCAAATAAAAAAAAACTGAAGATTTGAAGAAATGAACATTTGACATTTTTGAAGGTTCAAGTTTCACACCAAAATGGCAAAATCAAAATGACCCTGGAATATGGAATGTAATATCAAGTCCTGCAGCCCTGTTACTTCTTCCGTTACGCCGTTTTCCGGTACTACTTCCTCTATTTACGTGAGCCTACCTTGATTTCCTTGACGATCTTCTTGGCGGCCAGCATGGTCTCGATCTGCTGGTCGAGGTCGCCCTCCACGTCCTCGTCGTCCGAGTCCTGCAGCCCCAGCGCCGTTTTCTGGTACTTCTTCCTCTATTAATGTGAGCCTACCTTGATTTCCTTGACGATCTTCTTGGCGGCCAGCATGGTCTCGATCTGCTGGTCGAGGTCGCCCTCCACGTCCTCGTCGTCCGAGTCCTGCAGCCCCAGCGCCGTTTTCTGGTACTTCTTCCTCTATTAATGTGAGCCTACCTTGATTTCCTTGACGATCTTCTTGGCGGCCAGCATGGTCTCGATCTGCTGGTCGAGGTCGCCCTCCACGTCCTCGTCGTCCGAGTCCTGCAGCCTCAGCGCCGTTTTCTGGTACTTATTTCTCTATTTACTTGAGCCTACCTTGATTTCCTTGACGATCTTCTTGGCGGCCAGCATGGTCTCGATCTGCTGGTCGAGGTCGCCCTCCACGTCCTCGTCGTCCGAGTCCTGCAGCCCCAGCGCCGTTATCTGGTACTTCTTTCTCTATTTACTTGAGCCTACCTTGATTTCCTTGACGATCTTCTTGGCGGCCAGCATGGTCTCGATCTGCTGGTCGAGGTCGCCCTCCACGTCCTCGTCGTCCGAGTCCTGCAGCCCCAGCGCCGTTATCTGGTACTTCTTTCTCTAATTACTTGAGCCTACCTTGATTTCCTTGACGATCTTCTTGGCGGCCAGCATGGTCTCGATCTGCTGGTCGAGGTCGCCCTCCACGTCCTCGTCGTCCGAGTCCTGCAGCCCCAGCGCCGTTATCTGGTACTTCTTTCTCTATTTACTTGAGCCTACCTTGATTTCCTTGACGATCTTCTTGGCGGCCAGCATGGTCTCGATCTGCTGGTCGAGGTCGCCCTCCACGTCCTCGTCGTCCAAGTCCTGCAGCCCCAGCGCCGTTTTCTGGTACTTCTTCCTCTATTAATGTGAGCCTACCTTGATTTCCTTGACGATCTTCTTGGCGGCCAGCATGGTTTCGATCTGCTGGTCGAGGTCGCCCTCTACGTCCTCGTCGTCCGAGTCCTGCAGCCTCAGCGCCGTTTTCTGGTACTTCTTTCTCTATTTACTTGAGCCTACCTTGATTTCCTTGACGATCTTCTTGGCGGCCAGCATGGTCTCGATCTGCTGGTCGAGGTCGCCCTCCACGTCCTCGTCGTCCGAGTCCTGCAGCCCCAGCGCCGTTATCTGGTACTTCTTTCTCTATTTACTTGAGCCTACCTTGATTTCCTTGACGATCTTCTTGGCGGCCAGCATGGTCTCGATCTGCTGGTCGAGGTCGCCCTCCACGTCCTCGTCGTCCGAGTCCTGCAGCCCCAGCGCCGCCTTCTGGTACTTCTTCCGCTCCGTCGCCGCCTGCGCTTCTGACTCGTCGAACTTGAAGCCTTAGCACGAAATTAAATTGAACACATCACATAATACTTTAGTATGAAACGACAAATGGCAAATAACTCCGGTAACTCAAAGATGACTGTCTATACCTATGTCTAAGTCTATATGGATATGTATTAAACACGTATTTTGCATTACTCGCATCCGGCGTGTCGCATCTAACTCACCCTTCCCGCTGAAGCCGCCTCCCATGTGCACCTTCTTGCCCTCCTTCTCCTGCGCGTCCTTGTAGGTCTCCCACAGCTGCTTGAGCTCGGGCGGCGGGAGGGTGCCCGCCAGCTCGAAGGCGCGCAGCACGTCGCCCGCGTACCGGCCCTGCTCCGGCGTGAGGAAGGTCCACGCGTAGCCCTTGTTGCCCGCGCGGCCCGTGCGACCGCATCTGAGCCGCAACAACAAACATTGAAAGAAAGAGAGATATTTTTATTTCTTAATATGCCATACATTACAACACGTACATATACTATATCTACGAGAACAATGCCTTTGCTTTTCCCACCTGGGCAATAGTAACCAATAATTGAACAAGGGACGGATTGAAATTTGCTGTCGCCTCTGTCCTCACTAACCTGTGCACGTAGTCCTCGTAGTGGTTGGGACAGTCGTAGTTGACGACCAGCACCAGTTGTTGACGTCGAGCCCGCGCGCCGCGACGCTCGTGGCGAACAGCAACTTCACCTTGCCCGACTTGAAGTCCCGAGCATCGCCTCTGTTCTCACTAACCTGTGCACGTAGTCCTCGTAGTGGTTGGGACAGTCGTAGTTGACGACCAGCACCAGTTGCTTGACGTCGAGCCCGCGCGCCGCGACGCTCGTGGCGACCAGCAACTTCACCTTGCCCGACTTGAAGTTCCGAGCATCGCCTCTGTTCTCACTAACCTGTGCACGTAGTCCTCGTAGTGGTTGGGACAGTCGTAGTTGACGACCAGCACCAGTTGCTTGACGTCGAGCCCGCGCGCCGCGACGCTCGTGGCGACCAGCAACTTCACCTTGCCCGACTTGAAGTTCCGAGCATCGCCTCTGTTCTCACTAACCTGTGCACGTAGTCCTCGTAGTGGTTGGGACAGTCGTAGTTGACGACCAGCACCAGTTGCTTGACGTCGAGCCCGCGCGCCGCGACGCTCGTGGCGACCAGCAACTTCACCTTGCCCGACTTGAAGTTCCGAGCATCGCCTCTGTTCTCACTAACCTGTGCACGTAGTCCTCGTAGTGGTTGGGACAGTCGTAGTTGACGACCAGCACCAGTTGCTTGACGTCGAGCCCGCGCGCCGCGACGCTCGTGGCGACCAGCAACTTCACCTTGCCCGACTTGAAGTCCCGAGCATCGCCTCTGTTCTCACTAACCTGTGCACGTAGTCCTCGTAGTGGTTGGGACAGTCGTAGTTGACGACCAGCACCAGTTGCTTGACGTCGAGCCCGCGCGCCGCGACGCTCGTGGCGACCAGCAACTTCACCTTGCCCGACTTGAAGTCCACGATCGTCGAGTCCCTGTCGAATTGATCAATACCTGTAACAGGCCACTATTAATAAATTCGTCGCTTTTTTAAAACATGTGTGTCTCAGTGTACTGCCCCCTTTATGGTTAATAATATGATGACAATTAATGCAGTGTATTTATATGAGCTTATATATAACTAGCCATCGTATCTAACGTAAATAAAAAAAAACATTTTTACTCTCAATAACTATAAATAATGATTGGCGCACTCAATAATTGGGTATTTGAACTTAACGTTCTTTTATCTTATTTTCAAAACCCCATAGAATTAGGGATTGGTAATTAGATTGGCGCAGTCAATTTGGGTTTTTGAGCATATAATTTTTTATTTTAATTTTCAAAAATAAAATAAAATAGGGATTGGTAATTTTATTGGCGCTGTTAATATAATTGGGTTTTTGAAATTAACTTTTTTTTTTAAATAAACAAAATGGGTATTGCTAACTAAGAAAAATGATTTCTATTCTTGGTTTCTATCTAAATAGGGGCAGTACACCGATCAATATGACGAGTGTATAAGTTTCTTAAATATGACTCCTCTGAACAGTAATATCGGGAACAGAAGCTGAAATAAAAATGGATAAACTTTAGTATTGTTTTATAAAATTCTCAATTTATTAAAGACTTTTCAAGGAAACCTCTAAATACTATTTTTTTTAATAAATTACACATACAAATTATCAAAAGCAAAACATTAAAATGTAAAAAGAGACAAGGTCAGAAGTCTATTCACAATACCTATGTTACAGCATTGACAGCGTTCCCAACAAAATAAGTTTTAATAACTTCCTAAATGTTGAATTATAGAGAATATGAACACATTAATTATGATGTGTTGTCCTTCTAAATAATATTGATGGCCATGCTACCGGGTTGATAGATAAATAGGCCATAATTTTCACGTCATGACAGAGTATTTATTATTGTAACAGAAAATACTATAATATAAAGTATATATTTTACGACTTACCCCCATGCAAACTCATGCAAGGATACGATGCCTTCATGAGATCTTTGAGGAGGCTGTCGGCGTTTTCTTGCTTGTCCACGAACACTATGATGCTGCCGCTCTGACTGTACAGGCCCAGCAGTTCTAGAAGCTTGAAGAACTTCGCGTCTTCTTCTAGAATAGCCACGTGTTGCTCCACCTCCTTGCATACTACGCTGCGGCCACCGACCTACGAAAAAGCAAATGGAAATCCATTCATAGAAATAAACGACTGACATTTTTTTAATAGACAACGGGAGCAAACGAGCAATAAGCGATCACCGCCGCCCATGGACATTTGCAGCACCAGAGAAACTGCAAATGAGTTGCCAGCTCTTAAGAAATTTGTTTATTTACCCCTTGAATAACCCCATGTTATAGTTTTGAGGGAAGTTGCTGGTAGCTGGTTCCATAGTTTGTATGCGCGTGGAAAGAAGGATCTGGCATACCGGGTGGTCGTGGATTGCTAGCCATCCACGTGGCATGGATGGAACATGTGTCTACCGACAATGGTGCCAGTACAGTAGTGCAAATTCTCTAAACTTAGTTTGTTCATTTTATTTATAGTTTTTGACACATGGGACAGACATAGACATAACAAGACCAAGGACTAAAATGGACAAACTATAAACTAATTTGATGTGTCTAAAAATACCTAGCGCCATACTTTTCTATGTATGGGGAAGCTTTTCAAATTATTTTTATTGGCATTTACTTTACTATTTTGATTTTTGACCCTATATGGCTGAAATTGAGGATACAGATCGCTATTATGATGTGAGCATCCGTTTACACAGGATTTAGATAATTCAACGACAATGGTCGGTGGCGCCCTCTAGTGGTCTATAAATTTACCTGTACTTCGATGGGTTTCTGCAGTATCCGCCTGGCGAGAGCTTCCATCTGTCGCGGGAACGTGGCACTGAACATCACAGTTTGCCGGTCGGGTCGCACGTTGTCGATTATCTTCATTACCTGAATAAATTGAAATGAAAATCTTTATCGACATTCTATATAGATCTGATCTGATAGATTGATAGACCTAAATCTACTACTGACCCACATATACGTATGCAATTAGCAATAAGAAATGAGGCACTATTCTTATATCGTAACATCATATCCGCCTATCGATCAACGCACCAAGTTCTCCAAGCACCGAAACTCCATCACAGCCTCCTCTGAGGTGCTTTGAGAAAGCTGATTTTCTTTTCGACCTCTGTGCCGCACAGTAAAACCTGTGGATGTACGCTATTGGCCTCTTAAAGCTGAGCTGCCTCTTACACTTTCAAGTCTAGGAAATAAGACCGGCCAACAGAAGCACAGCGTTGAACGACACTAGTGCTGATAGTCTCTGGGTGCAATCCTTAGTAATTTTTGCTGACCTAGCTAGGGGGCTTATAGATATTATATCGTTTACCTGGGGCTCAAAGCCCATGTCGAACATGCGGTCTGCCTCGTCCAGCACGATGTAGGTGACTCTGCGCAGGTTGGTGACGCGACCCGAGTTCGCGGCCAGCATGTCGATCATTCGCCCCGGAGTGCACACTATCATTTCAGCACCACGTTTTAATTCAGCGATCTGAAACAAAATGCAGTTATAGAGTCATCGAGTGTGTTCCACAGTCCACACCACTTGCATGAGCATCGATGGTCATTATGACCTCTATTATCCAATATGTGTAAGGCAATAGAAACTACTGTATCAAACACTTTGATCAGCTGATACCCATAATATTAACACTGATATATTGATATACCAATAGCAACTGTGTTTGGTACTAAGTTTTACACAAAAATCTCACTCAATCAATAAATTTGTACAATATTTATCTTCTAACACCGATTCCCAATATTCTATCAATCTATTTTCTATTTTCCCTACTAGAGATATCAATGTGACAAGTTTTGTCAAATTTTTATCTCTTGTAAGGCAAACCATGGATAGATTTAATATTGGGAACCACCTTAAAACATTTCCGAACTGTGACTTTACTAAGCTATATTCATTAAAAATAATTTCAAACCTGCTCAGATATCCCGGTGCCTCCGTACACGCAAACAACACGCAAGCCCAAGGATTTGGCGAACTTCTTGATGTCCTTGCCAATCTGCATGCACAGCTCGCGCGTGGGCGTCATTATGAGGGATATCGGCCCGTCCGTGTCTTCTAGCGGCGGCTGGTCGAGCACATGTCGGAACATTGGCAGGATAAAGGCTAGAGTTTTTCCTGAGCCTGTCTTTGCTATACCTATTAGGTCTCTGAAATAATTTTAAACTTTATAATAAAGAAAAAGAGCCATATTTGATGCATTCTTGTGATTGTTTTCTTTATAAAATTGTATTCAAGGTTACGAGATGCTCAGTCGCGGGAGATGGAGAGAGGCTTTGTTTCTACGCGATCAAATCAGAAACGAGAGATGATGCGTAAAAGAACCAGTGATCAACGCAGCCCACGAAGTTGAAGTAGCAATGGGCGGGGGGCACAAAGCTTGTAAAACCAATGGACATTGGGGTTACCACCCCTTTGGAAAACGCAGTGTTGGCAGATCTAATGACGTTGCGAGTTTTGGGTAGCCACTGATTTAGTGCGGCGTAACTCCGTGCAGATTGGCGATTCTAACAGAGGACCTATGTCCAAAAAAGTTTTTTTTTTTTTACTGAAACAAATTATTCATTAATCATTACCGTAATAGGTATATTTACCTGCCCGACATAATAGCAGGAATGGCTTGAGCCTGAATCGGCGTAGGTTTCTCAAAGCCTAGCTTCTTCAGTATATCGAGCTCCTTCTTACTGATCCCACAGTGCGCCCACGACTTGATGGGCTTCGGACAACCCTTGCCTTTGACGCGGATGCCTTCTAGCTCGGTCCTGTACGCTTCTACCTCTTCTGGTGTCATCCGCGCTAGCTCGCTTACCTGATAAATAACAGTTTTAATATTAAACACAAGCTGATCCAATAGACACTGTCCTACATTCTGTGAACTAGAGTGAACAGTGGTTGACACTGGTGGTTGCAAATTTTAATTTAAAGCTTTGTCAGCGATTCTAACAAATGTTTTCTTTAACAGACTATGCTCTGGCAATCATTTGTTATTTTAGAACTCTTAAAACATTTCACTCCTTTTCAGGGCAATCGTGTAAACGTAGTGACAAGGTGCAATGGCGGTGGACTTCATAAGCAGTTTTGGGGACAAATGGCCACCATAGCTAAAGAATTAAAGTATTACCTCTGTATAAAATGCTTTCCTAAATGGCATATAGTTCAAACTGGTATGGTCCACTTTAGCAAGTTCTTTCCGTTGCTTGGAAGCAAGGTTTGCTGCTGCGTCTTTGATATCTTCGGTTTCCTCCTCAGATGAATATTCCAGGCCGTCTTGATTCTGTTCTATTAATTCACCTACAAAATAAAAAATTATAAGTACAGTAGCCGGCAATAAAAATGGCCCAAAATACGCAGATACCCCTCACCGCACTTTAGTGGACACCCCAAAAAATGTTGAGGTTGAAGAAAAGAATCTTCTAACATCTTCTCATTTGGTTATTTTTAGTTTTTAAAGCATTAGCAATTGCAGAAAGCAAGTCAAATGGTTCTAAGTGCATTTATAAGATTACCTTTATTCTTTTGTTCAGTGACCTTCTTCTTGGCAGTTCCAGTGAGAATCACCACACCTGTTCCTCCGCCTGAGGATGGTACACTAATAATGCCTCTCGCTTGGTCCAACTCGTTTACTTTTCTAACTTCCTGGAGACAATAACAACAATAAAAAATAACAACATTGGTCAAGTGCAAGTCGGGCTCGCGCACTGAGGTTCTATATTGTCCAGATCCTTCTCTATCTATAGTATTTAAGTAACCAAACACCCCACCCAATTCAAAAATGAGCAAAAAATCACGTTTCTTGTATGGGAGACCCCGTTAAATATTTTTTGTTTTAAATAAACAATTTATTTCTAAAGTAGTTTGTGAACATTTGAAGGGTCTACCTGTTACCGATATCAATATCAAGCTAAAACAAGCAAAAAATTATGTTTGTTGCATGGGAATCCCCCTTAACGGTCGACGCCCCCCAAACGAGATGGACGGATGATGGATGGACAGCGAAGTCTCAGTAATAGGGTCCCGTTTTTACCCTTTGGGTACGGAACCCTAAAAAAGCCTTAATGTTACAGTCCTCTCAACCGCTTTTTATGTCCCACTGCTGGGCACGGGTCTCCTCTCAGACTGAGAGGGGTTTGGCCATAGCCCACCACGCTGGCCAAGTGCGGGTTGGTGGGCTTCACACACCTTCGAGAACATTTTTGTGAACTCTCAGGCATGCAGGTTTCCTCACGATGTTTTCCTTCACCGCTAAGCAAGTGATATTTAGTTTCCTAAAACGCACATAACTCGGAAAAGTCAGAGGCGCCCAGGATTCGAACCCGCGACCTCCTTATGAGAGGCAGAGGTCAGAACCACTGAGCTATCACTGCTTTTTTTCACGTAATTTTACAGTGCAATGCTCAAATTAAAAAAGATACTTGCTTGTTGCACTTCCTGCATGTATGCATCCAACGGGTCAATTTCATCTTCTTCCTCCTTTTTCTCTTCAGCTTTTTCCTTCTCCTTCCCTTCACCATCTTCACCTTAAACCCAAAATAATATTACTGTAATCTTAATTAAATGAAGCTGTTGATCTATTGTAACAGAATACACAAGAAGCCCCTGTGACCCCTCTGCAACATGCAATGTTCACCACACTTGTGTTAGTTCTAATAAGATCTAAAAATCCCTATCAATATATCTATAGATCTAAAAGATCTAAAAATTACGAGAAAATTAAGAAAAAGTATGCTATAATAATCAGGATAAAATCTCTATAATTCAAATGTCAAGGAAATTGAAAAAAAATTTGAGTTATTAAGTCTTCAACTTAACAAGGTCTATTTTCGGCTCTTCGCTAGAAGTTATTGTGTCCCGTGACAATAAGAAACAAATGTAGCTGTGTTATTTAGATCAACTTTCTGAAATGAATTTATTCATTGCACATGTACAAGAAAAAACAATAGAATGAGAGTTGCAATCCCAAACATTTGTTCAGGATTTATCGTATTTCACTATGACTTCAGGAGTTTCCTTTTGTTTAAATTTGAGGTATAGAGTATATGCAAGTATTATCTATATGTATAATTCATTAGGTAATAACATTTTTTCAAGTAAAAAAGTCTAAATAGTTCTAATAATGCGTATTTAGGGTTTCAGCAGAAGGGAATGGCATTATTTTTGGACTTACTGATGATTACGACTAAACAAGGTTTGAGTTATAGAGATTCCAGTGTACATAACTATACATAATCAATCTTACCTTCATCACCTGAGTCATCCTCTAAAGACCATTTCTTTGAAGTTGGAATTTGAATATTAGTCACAATACTTCCTTTTTGCACTTCCTTCTTAGCTGACTCAATCTCTTTGCGTTTGCGCTCCGCCCTCCAGCGCTCGATGCGGTCTCTCCTCTTCTGCATCTCTGCTTCTAACCTGCTTTGCTCTTCCTCCTGTGATGTGATGTGTGTGATTTAAGAACAATAAAAAAATAGCAGAGAATACTTTGATATTCAAATTAAAAAAATAAAAATATAGTTGAATTGGGGATTTTTTTTTTTTTTTTATGCTATACAAGATCGCAGTCAAGTACTAACTTAGTTAGTACTTGACTGCGATCTCACTTGATGGTAAGTGATGATGCAGTCGAAGATGTTAGCGTACTAACTTGGAGGGGTAAGTTAAGTCACCCCAACGGTTTCTACACAGCATCATACCGGAACGCTAAATCGCTTGGCGGTACATCTTTGCTGGTATGTTGGTAACTAGCCACGGCCAAAGTCTCCCACCAGACCAGACCTGAGCCAATTTAGATATTAAAAAATTCCAAATTATTAGTAAAATGTACAGGTTTATTTCAGTTTATATGTACCTTTCGAAGCATTTTAATTATTTTATTATTATACCTAAACATTAAAAGATTAGCAAAAAAGTTTCACATAGGTCCATGTCAATATTTCATTTTTTTCATGAGTAGTTTACAGTCTAAAATAAATTCAATCACATCTGATGGAAAGCACCACCCTTAGCAAATACTCTACCTCCCAAAGGCCTAAACCTAAAAGGTGAGATACAGAATGCGTTTATCTAGAACATATCTATTGAGGCTACAACTTGCTCTATCATTATTACCAGCAAAGATGTACTTTACGGGCAAGCTATATAGCATTCTAAGCATTGTACCAGAATGCTATTGAATGTAATAATATACTACTTGCTAATGTTGTGTCTACTTGGTACTGTTAAGGGCTATTTGATCGCATCTTTACTTACTTCCAGCTTAGATTGTAGCCAAGTACTTAGTCATAATGAATTTAAACGGTAAATATTACCTTATCAACAGTCCCTGGGTTATAATCTTCATTTTTCATTGTTTTTTCCTTTGATTTGGATCTATCTCTATCTTTTTCTCTGTCCCTGTCTGGTGTCTTCTTCCGCGATTTGCTACTCGGCCCATTTCTTTTGTCATCTCTTTTATCACTACAAAATAGTAACACTTAGGATATTATAAACATAAATTGTTGTTATGATATCGCACATCCGGTGCAATAACGTCACTTATGCATTTTTTGTCAAAAATGAACTGAGTATGAGAAAATACACCTAATCACCCTCTTTACTTGGTGCGTTAATGTCACTTGTGTAGTACGCATAGTATCCGCATGAGGTCAATAGTGTCGTTATGGTTTTGGTGCAAATCTGGACGCCACTGGGAGAAACAACGTTTCATTGGTCAGTTGTGCGCGGCCCCCCGCACAAGTAAAAAAAGTTAGAAGTCTCCTGGAGCTACAACGTTACTAAGGTAATTGTGACAATTTATTTTTATGTTTTTGGAGCAATAACGACACTTAGATAGTTGAGTCACGCTTGCATTTTGAAACAACAATGGCACTTATGTCAGTAGGGACATTGTTTCCCCAATATTTGTATATATTATGGTATTAAGTTAACGTTAGATTAACAGTTGTGACAATATTGCTCCAGTATACAGTAAGGATTAATGTTTTTATTTTATACTAATTTTATATTTCTATGATAATAATTATCCTGACATGATCATTTGCTTTGCATTTCCTTTAACCAATAGTTTTCCTTAACACAAAATAAGTAATTATTTTGTTATGATTTACAGATCCCAATAGAGCTGGACGCCGCCGCGCTCGAGGACAGAAACCGGCGTGTACCTATAATAGGGCATCCTCTCATCCAGGAGTCCGTACTTCAGAGCAAGCTCTTGGTGGAGGATTTTGGCTGTTTGGTTGTGCCTGTGCAAATACTCAGTGTTGGCAAGCGCCGAACACCACGAAAGCACATGTCTGAGTGACTCACCGGGATGGCGACAGGCTCGACAAATGTCATGAGTGCCAATTCTTCAAAATGTACTTTCTGTAGTTCCGCGTCTTAACCACCTTATCTTGTATTGCACAGACAAAACCTTCGGTTTCGCCAAAGAGGTCATCGAAATGCAGCCACTGCACGGACGCTTTTCTATCCACGTGGGGCTCATGAAGAGCCTTAAAAAAGCGTCCGTGCAGCTCCTTCCCTTTCCATACCGACTCCCAGTCAGAGGTGCTAGGTACAACCGGTCAATGCCACTCGGCGTTGGCCAGAGATAGGGGGGTCAGTCCTTTATCGCACATTCCTTCTATGACTTTCCGATGCATTGGAGACTCCCGTTTCGCCTCGAAGTAAGTTCTGAGGCTGGATATCTCCTGGTTGTGCATGGTCTTGACGTTGAGCATGCCTCGACCACCACACTCCCATTTACAGCCTCATGACGGACGACTTCGGGTGGTGTATGCGATGGGTAGTCATAGTTATGCGGACCTTTCTATCCAGGGCGTCAAGTTCGGTTTGAGTTCATCTGAACACGCCAAAGGTATACTTGAGGACGGGCATGACCCAGCCATTATAGGCTCGGACCTTATTGGCACCTGACAAATAACTTTTACAGATCTTTGCCTGGCCCCGTAAAATGACCTCGCAAACCGACTGTTTCACGTCTGCTTCCTGAACACCTAAGGACTGTGACATGCCCAGATACCGGTATGACTCAGCTTCGGAGAGGGTCTTGATGCTCGGCGGCTTGAGATTGATCTCTTACTGGAAAGTGATTATTATTATTATTGATTGAACGCGAAACGTCGCCTTATTAAGAGTGAAACTGGGAGAAGATGACTGTTATTAAAAAACTAGTAAAGTTCTATGTAGAATTAAGAAAATTTCTTGTTTGTCTTTGAACAATGTCTTTGAAATTTGAAATTTGAATAAAATCTTGTTTGAAATTGGCTATTGTAATAAATATATTTTGTTAGTCTATAATTTTCTGTTTTGGCATAATTGTCTGAATAATTGTTACCTAGCGCCATAACGTCACTTCTGTGAGGGTAGTCATTGTCAAAAATTTATATTTATTTAATAGTAATTGGTCTGATGTTTGTTTTTACTTTAAAATAAAGTTTAAAGTTGTAGTTTAATTTATAATATTTTTTCTGTTTAGTCGAGAAGAACTATACTGTGCAATAGAATGTTGAATTTTCAAATGCTTCTCCTGAAAAATTACATCATTTGCATAAGTGACGGTATTGCACCGGATGTGCGATATTACACCTGTTATATTAAAAATAGAAAAGATACTTGTTACTTTGTTTGTTTGTCACAGATTAGTTTCCATGTAACTCATTTTTAAATTTTAAATTTATGTACGTGAAAGCTAGTACAGCATACGCAATGGTTGGTTTCATACTTCATTTACTAAATATCTTTATAAAGCAAGCACGTTTTGAATTAGGTCAAACTTTTCACATAAGAAACTTACCTCTTACGATCCCTATCGCGGTCCCTACTGCGGTCACGTTTTGATTCCCTTTCCCTGCTGCGACTACGCTTCCTTTTCGAGGATTTTGAGTTACGGTCCCTGCTCCTGGAGCGAGAACGCCTGCGTTTGCGATCGGGACTTGCCGACCGGCTATGCGAACGCCTACGGTCGCGATCCCTTTCTCGGTCCCTCCTGAAACCAGAGAAATCATTGCTTAAACACTATAACACACAATTTAACACCTTTCGGAGCTATAAAAAACTTAGGCGTCAATGATAACGTACCCACTCCTAACCATATTTACACTTTTTCACAACGTATCAATAACAAAACTTGCAATTCCAAAAAAAATGTTAAACGATTTTTATTGGAGTCAAAGAAAGAGATTAATAAATGAATTATAATTATTTATGTACTCATTTTCGTGATAAATTCAGTACAATATAATAAACATGAAAATATCATAGAAAGATACATTGTGGATATAATATATAATGTACTCTGTGGCACAGACCAGGGGGGTTATTACCGATCTTGCCACAGGTTTGCCACAGGCATAAATCGCGTACTATCCGCTGTCAAACGGCATTTTTGTATTATGTAAACACCGATTAACAGCTGACAGCGGGCGATCAATCTGTGGTACAATCTGTGTTGTAAAAAGTTATGTAGTCTGTGGTTAAAAGTGCATTCAATCCATTGTCGTGCTAACAAGCTGGTATTATGTATGCTAAATTTGACAGCCGCTCGACAGCGACAGCCGACAAAAAAGCGACCATAAAGCGACAGCCTAAATACCTGTCGCTAGCCTGTCGCTAAACGATTTATTGCTATTTTGTCTGGTGGAGTTATAATATAATTATGAGAAAAAATGAGATATTTAATAATAGAAAGGAAGTTTAAAATATGTAAGTATATTATATTGTCTCTATTAACGTGAAAAGGTATAATTTTACCTATTTATATAAAAAATAAGGAATTTAGAGCCCAATGTACAATGTTCACGTTTGTTTTATAAGTTTATAAGGGAACACTTTTTTTCTTTTAGAGGAAGCGCTTAATGAGGAAGAGAGGGTGGCCCAATTCTTGGAGAAGGCTCGTTTACGGTGAAATTACATTTGAGAGATCAAGCAAATCCAGTAACCAGCAAGCATCGCCTGACGCAGAGTTTCAAATTCATTATAGGCTCACGAAAGAACTGTTTCAAAAACTGTGTAAATACTGACGAAAGTGAAGAGCAACAAAAGCGGCCTTGGAATGGTGATATATGGCCTCCATAGGTGTTTATGAAATTAATTTTTAAGATTTAATTAATATTACAGGTTATGTCACTGGTTCATATCAAAACCCAGGTGGCATGAATTTTCTTCATGGATTGAGCCAATCCAGTGTATCAAATGCTGTCAAAGAAGTCACCAAGGCACTCAACAGCATTGATATTTTGCAAATATACATTAGACTTCCAGAGGTGCAAGAGGACAGACAAATTAAATTAAACAGGTGATTATTTTATAGCTAAAATACAACTGCCCTTTTAAAAACGAACTAAGAATTAGAAGTAAAAAACAAGTAATTTTAGTTGATTTGAATATTAACAAAGAGAAAAGTGTTAAAATTTATTACTGAACGAACGCTATATGAACAGATAAATTCATATGGTGTCTATTCTGTGGAACACATTTTATTCTTAGAGGCCACTTAGAGGCCATACCACTGCCATATGAATTTATCTGTTAATCAATGAGAAATTTTATTACTAACTAACTAAACTAACAAACAGCTATTTATTTCTCTATTTTCTATACTGTTATATGATTTGTTAATATTTTAGAGATTTGTGACAGTGATTTAACCAATTTTAATGTCGTAAGCAATAAATTATTTGCACATTTCAGGTATTGAGATAACAATGAAGGCAGAGCAGCCGTTGTGAAAATGCAAATGAACTTCAAAATTCCCTCAAGGCACTGAAGGACTCGAGGGAGCACTGCCACCACTTGATGCCTGAACATGAACTTGATGAGGAAATGTTCAAGTGGAAGACCAGACATATCCGATAAGGGGGAAGTGCATGAAGTAGCATTAAGGTTACTTGAGGTACCCACAACGCAACCTAACCGTAAAATATGAAAACCAGTTGACAGACAGACAGACCAGTCACCAGACTGAGTTTGCTGTGGGTTTCTTTTTAGGTCAGGGCATCTTAGAACCCTCATTAGTTTTAAGTTATTAAATAGTAATAATTATTGCTTCCCCAGTGGTTGTGGAGGAACAGAATAGAAAATAAAAAATTACACAAAAAATGATAAAAATGAGTTTTATTTCAAGACTTAATTAACTTCCATTCAATAATAAAATTTCATTAAAGATCCAAAATAAAAATCTTTATTTTTCTCATAAGCCAGGCTCTTAAAAAAGTCTTAAGTATGGCCAATTTCGAAAAGCACTGGGAGGAACTAGCAAGAAACTCTGCACTTGCTTTTTTTAAAAAAATGTATTTATATATACAACTTTTCTTACATAATTAAATTAACTTTTATACTATCTTGTGAGGAGCCGGAAGCATATTCTATCCATTCCAAGAATCCTACTGTTAAGGAGTTCTTCAAAGGTGTAACTGGACAAATTACTAATATTAGGTAGGTATATAATAATTTCTCTCATTTATTTTTACAACAAATAAATTAACATTTTTTAATTGTTAAAATATTTTACACAATAAGTCAAAAAGCTTATTCAAGGCCTTTGCCAGCATGCATTCGCTGTAATAGAAGCAGCTTCAGCCAGTCTGCTCTCTGCGCCCACCCTTTGTCTCTCCTGTTCGAAAACCGTTGTCTCTCCATGATGGTTCAAACCTTTGGTCTGTGAAATATAAAACATCTATTAAACACTAATTCTATCATCGATGTTGCCTGTTGAGGCAGGAGTTATATTCTATGCTTACATTTTGTGATAGTTATGTAGTGCTAAAAGCTATTAAAAGTTTAAGAAGTAGTAAAGTGTTAATATTACTAAATCTAAACAAAAAAAAGCTTACCATTTGTACTCATTCTGGTAATGGTAGAGCTGCTGCTCAGTGTGGGCTGCTGAAACCGTCTTTGAGAAACTGGATTTTCTGAAAAGTCTCTCCAGCTCGACAACATCTTTGTCTCTCCATGATGGCTCAACCCTTTGGTCTGTAAAATATAAAACATCTATTAAACACTAATTCTATCATCAATGTTAGAATTTTGAGACCAAGAGGCCGATTCAGCAGGCAGGAGTTGTATTCCCTTGCTTAAATTTTGTGATATTTATATAGTGCTAAAAGCTATTGAAAGTTTAATAAGTAGTAAAGTATTAATATTACTAAATCTAAACAGAAAAGACTTACCATTTGTACTCTTTCTGGTAACGGTGGAGCTGCTGCTAAGTGTGGGCTGCTGAAACCGTCTTTGAGAAACTGGACTTTCTGTAAAGGAAAAAAATATATGAATTAGTTTGAGAATAAGAGTACATTGTAATATGTTCCATATAATTTAGTCTGAATCCTTGTTTCTATAATACTACTATTCGGCACTGGTTTCCTTTCCTATAAAGCCTGCCGACCTTTTCACCATAATGTTTTCATATGGTGTAAACATTACGGTGACCTCTTAGACATGCAGGTTTTCTTACTACGCAAACCTTCAACACTAGCTGCTTTCCACAACTGTACACCACTCAAACGAGAGAGAGGTGCATGCTGGGAAGTGGTATTCAAACCCCAACCCATTATTATATAGCCCTAAAGTAAACCAGCACCCCTCCGATTCGCGCAAGTGGACCCTCTAAGGTCCACTTGCGCGAATCGGAGGTTAAATATTTTCTTTTTAACCCTTGAGTCAACGTCTGTCATTGGACAATTTTGAAAACTTACTCTGGGTGAGTGTGTTAACCCTGAGTTAACACACTAACCGTTGACGCATGTGGACCTAAGATAGGCAACAGAGATTGATGCGTTGGTCGTTTATGCTACGGGCTATCAGTGTTGCAAATAATATAGTTGCAGAAAGCTGTGGAAATGGCCTGCTTGAAATGGCTGCAGTGGCCTCAGAATAAACTGAAAATTGTATACATTTATGCTGTTGTAAGAGGTCGACCTACCACAGTGGCCTCAGCAGTATCTAAAAATTGTATGCATCTAGTCACAGCAGTAAAATGCAGCTGACCACCAGCCGGTTTCATATAAGAAATGTAGTTACATAACTCTTTCATTTTGAAATCGAGAGCATAAAAGAAGGATATTCATACTCACTTCCTCCACTGGGCTGACTGGTTGCAATCCCTGCTGGAGGCATTGAATCTGGAACCAATACTATTGTTCCATTCTAGATCGATGGCCTCCTTCACTCTCACTCCCAAACCAACTCCTTTAGCTAGAATTGGGTGCGCCATTAGGTGCTCCAGCAACTCGTTCAGCTGGCTGGTAGACACTCGATGATCCTATTGATGTACAAAAACATGTTAGCAAATAGCAACAGGAAAGCAGGTACACATGTTTACGTAGTAAAATAACAAAGAAGTATTTTAAACTTACTGGCAGATGATAATAATTTCATAAAATTAACAAAACAAAAAAGTACTCTGTGGTTCAAACTATACCGCAGAATCACAGAATGACCGCAGATTTCACATATTTATCTATGGCAGATTTATTCGATGTACCACAGAATGACCATGGAATAACCACAGATGACAATAAAAACTGTGTATTTTGTTTACATCTTTTGCCGTCTGATCGCAAGTGGCGCTAGTGATCGATTGCTAAAAGTGCATTCCACAGACCACAAAAGTGCACTTTGCGACAGGGGAGCAGACGACGCGCGATCGGCCTAGGTAATGCGAATAAACGATGACATTTAGCGACCGGTCGCTGTGGCTCTGCGTCTGCTGTCGCTACTGCTATGTTATACGTAATAAGGCCCCAGGAACCGCTCTGTGGACTCCTGGTCTGTGCTCTGTGGATACATCACAGAACACTACATATGTACTCTCCTTAGAGAAACTAAACATATAGAGATGCCATAGTTGTCTTAGCACTATATGTGTCGGAGTGGCAGAAACCGTCATATTGTGTCGCACTTTGACATGCGAATTTCTTCATGTCAAAGTACTTATGATGTGACTACTATTATACCGTTATCGATAAATTTCATACTATGATTGTGATAGATGAGTAGATAGGAAAAAAATTCTGAAGCTTTTCTATTATCTATTGCAAACTATTATAATAAAGAGAGGGAAAGGCTTTAGGAATATATATAGTTTGGACTCGCGGGATTTGTTAAAATATTGGCTGTTGGTTTAAATCAGTGGAATAAATTAATAATATATTTATTTATTTCACAAAAAATATTTTTGCATCTCTGGAGAAAAAATGTATACGTGTGGTGTATCGACTCTTAATACCTACTGTATGTTCTTAAGATCATCGTTACTTCGCAACAAGGCGACCGATTTCAAAACCGTTAGCCATTAGTTTTTATCATTTGGTAAGTTCATTCATTTTTGCTCTCTCAAATCGTTAATGACTAACCACGAACTACATCGATAATATTTCCATATCGATGGATAGTTAGAGCAGCCCTTCTGATCAGCTGTCTGGTGCCTATCTCTGATTGGCCGATGGCTGTGATTGGCTATTTTAATGCGACGCAAGATGGCGGATATGGCCACCCAAAAAGACTGACAATTTCCTGTCCTTATATTTACTTCGTCATTGGTACTCTCAGGGAGGGATACCTAGGTGTAGGTACAGTGCGACAAGGCTATTTTGGCGCGTGGCGCAAGTCTGAACTAACGCCGCTATCTTGTGTTACTGTTTGATAGTTCGCTCTGTCAGTATATCTCTATTGTACGTTATGTTGTTTTTGCTTACTATTAACTATTTTAAACTAAAATTGAAGTAAAATTGAGGAGATTTTATTTTATGGCTGCCTATGTTTTGCATCAGCGCCCTCCTTCAAGTGCCAAGAGAGCCTTGTCGGACTGTACATTGACATGGCACTTGGCAGTTGACAGTTTGACGTTTGACCATAGACTACTAACACTATGGGAATCATTGATAGGAATACGTTTGACTATGGTTTGACTATAGTCATAACCATTGTTTTATAATAAGCTCGTTGAGTTTGACCCCTATAGGTATAGTCCTTTTCATGAAAGAAGTCCCGCAGACGCGGCGTTGTAATCACATTATTAAATATTGCCCTCTCACTCGCACTCGTAATTCGTAAACAGCTGTCAATTTTAGTTCATGTTTTTGCCGCGGGACTTCTTTCATGAAAAGGACTATACCTATTCAATATACTCTATGGTTTGACCCATGGATGTAAATTCATAAACTCATAAAAAATATTTATATAGGTGATCTGTGGTGCCGGCCGCCGGGGGTCTTATTACGTATAACATAGCAGTAGCGACAGCAGATGCAGAGCCACAGCGACCGGTCGCGAAATGTCATTGTTTATTCGCATTACATATGCCGACCGCGCGTCGTCTGCTCCCCTGTCGCAAAGTGCACTTTTGTGGTCTGTGGAATGCACTTTTAGCAATCGATCACTAGCGCCACTTGCGATCAGACGGCAAAAGATGTAAACAAAATACACAGTTTTTATTGTCATCTGTGGTTATTCCATGGTCATTCTGTGGTACATCGAATAAATCTGCGGTCATTCTGCGGTATAGTTTGAGCCACAGAGTACCAGTAGTGATTATATACTCTTTGCAGAGTACTTTTTTGTTTTGTTAGGTTAGGAGTGAATTTTATGAAATTATTATCATCTGCCAGTTAGTTTAAAATACTTCTTTGTTAATTTACTGCGTAAACATGTGTACCTACATTTTCCTGTTGCTATTTGCTAACATGTTCTTATAACTACTATAGCATCAATAGGATCATCGAGTGTCTACTAGCCAGCTGAACGAGTTGCTGGAGCACCTAATGGCGCACCCAATTCTAGCTAAAGGAGTTGGTTTGGGAGTGAGAGTGAGGAGGCCATCGATCGAGAATGGAACAATAGTATTGGTTCCAGATTCAATGCCTCCAGCAGGGATTGCAACCAGTCAGGCCAGCGGAGGAAGTGCGTATGAATATTCTTCTTTTATGCTCTCGATTTCAAAATGAAAGAGTTATGTAACTACATTTCTTATATGAAACCGGCTGGTGGTCAGCTTATACTGCTGTGAATAAATGCATACAATTTTTAGATACTGCTGAGGCCACTGCGGTAGGTCCACCTCTTACAACAGCATAAATGTATACAATTTTCAGTTTATTCTGAGGCCACTGCAGCCATTCCATGTTGGCCATTTCCACAGCTTTCTGCAACTATATTATTTGCAACACTGATAGCCCATAGCATAAACGACCAACACATCAACCTCTGTTGCCTATCTTAGGCCCACTTGCGTCAACCCGGGTTAGTGAGTTAACTCAGGGTTAACACTCTTACCCAGAGTAAGTTTTCAAAATTGTCCAATGACAGACGTTGACTCAAGGGTTAAAAAGAAAATATTTAACCTCTGATTCGCGCAAGTGGACCTTAGAGGGTTATAGCTGGTTTACTTTAGGGGTATACAATGATGGATTGGGGTTTGAATACATCCCAGTATGCACCTCTCTCTCTCGTTTGAGTTGTGTACAGTTGTGGAAAGCGGCTAGTGTTGAAGGTTTGCGTAGTAAGAAAACCTGCATGTCTAAGAGGTCACCGTAATGTTTACACCATATGAAAACATTATGGTGAAAAGGTTGGCAGGCTTTATAGGAAAGGAAACCAGTGCCGAATAGTAGTATTATAGAAACAAGGATTCAGACTAAATTATATAGAACATATTACAATGTACTCTTATTCTCAAACTAATTCATATATTTTTTTCCTTTACAGAAAGTCCAGTTTCTCAAAGACGGTTTCAGCAGCCCACACTGAGCAGCAGCTCCACCGTTACCAGAAAGAGTACAAATGGTAAGTCTTTTCTGTTTAGATTTAGTAATATTAATACTTTACTACTTATTAAACTTTCAATAGCTTTTAGCACTATATAACTATCACAAAATTTAAGCATAGGAATACAACTCCTGCCTGCTGAATCGGCCTCTTGGTCTCAAAAAAAAAAAATTCTTATATTGATGATAGAATTAGTGTTCAATAGATGTTTTATATTTTACAGACCAAAGGGTTGAGCCATCATGGAGAGACGAAGATGTTGTCGAGCTGGAGAGACTTTTCAGAAAGTCCAGTTTCTCAAAGACGGTTTCAGCAGCCCACACTGAGCAGCAGCTCTACCGTTACCAGAATGAGTACAAATGGTAAGCCTTTTTTGTTTAGATTTAGTAATAATAACACTTAACTAATTCTTAAACTTTTAATAGTTTAGCACTACATAACTATCACAAAATGTAAGCATAGAATACAACTCCTGCCTGTTGAATCAGCCTCTTGGTAACATCGATGATAGAATTAGTGTTCAATAGATGTTTTATATTTTACAGACCAAAGGGTTGAGCCATCATGGAGAGACGAAGATGTTGTCGAGCTGGAGAGACTTTTCAGAAAGTCCAGTTTCTCAAAGACGGTTTCAGCAGCCCACACTGAGCAGCAGCTCTACCGTTACCAGAATGAGTACAAATGGTAAGCCTTTTTTGTTTAGATTTAGTAATAATAACACTTAACTAATTCTTAAACTTTTAATAGTTTAGCACTACATAACTATCACAAAATGTAAGCATAGAATACAACTCCTGCCTGTTGAATCAGCCTCTTGGTAACATCGATGATAGAATTAGTGTTTAATAGATGTTTTATATTTCACAGACCAAAGGTTTGAGCCATCATGGAGAGACAACGGTTTTCGAACAGGAGAGACAAAGGGTGGGCGCAGAGAGCAGCTGAAGCTGCTTCTATTACAGCGAATGCATGCTGGCAAAGGCCTTGAATAAGCTTTTTGACTTATTGTGTAAAATGTTTTAACAATGAAAAAATATTAATTTATTTGTTGTAAAAATAAATGAGAGAAATTATTATATAATATTAGTAATTTGTCAAGTTACACTTTTGAAGAACTCCTTAACAGTAGGATTCTTGGAATGGATAGAATATGCTTCCGGCTCCTCACAAGATAGTATAAAAAAGTTAATTTAATTATGTAAGAAAAGTTGTATATAAAAATACATTTTTAAAAAAAAAGCAAGTGCAGAGTTTCTTGCTAGTTCCTTCCAGTGCTTTTCGAAATTGGCCATACTTAAGACTTTTTATAAGAGCCTGGCTTATGAGAAAAATAAAGATTTTTATTTTGGATCTCTAATGAAATTTTATTATTGAATGGAAGTTAATTAAGTCTTGAAATAAAACTCATTTTTATCATTTTTTGTGTAATTTTTTATTTTCTATTCTGTTCCTCCACAACCACTGGGGTAGCAATAGTTATTACTATTTAATAACTTAAAACTCAAGGAGAAGGCTCAGAGTCACTCAGCGGGCGATGGAAAGAGCTATGCTCGGAGTTTCTCTACGTGATCAAATCAGAAATGAGGAGATTCGTAGACGAACAAGAGTCACCGACATAGCTCAACGTATCACGAAGCTGAAGTGGCAATGGGCGGGGCACATAGCTCGTAGGACCGACGGACGTTGAGGACCCAGTGCTGGAATGGCGACCCCGCACGGGAAAGCGCAGTGATGGCAGACCTCCGACCAGATGGACTGACGACATTAAAAGAGTCACATTGTGGGTACCTCAAGTAACCTTAATGCTACTTCATGCACTCCCTTATCCGATATGTCTGGTCTTCCACTTTAACATTTCCTCATCAAGTGGTGGCAGTGCTCCCTCGAGTCCTTCAGTGCCTTGAGGGAATTTTGAAGTTCATTTGCATTTTCACAACGGCTGCTCTGCCTTCATTGTTATCTCAATATCTGAAATGTGCAAATAATTTATTGTTTACGACATTAAAATTGATTAAATCACTGTCACAAATCTCTAAAATATTAACAAATCATATAACAGTATAGAAAATAGAGAAATAAATAGCTGTTTGTTAGTTTAGTTAGTTAGTAATAAAATTTCTCATTGATTAACAGATAAATTCATATGGCATTGGTATGGCCTCTAAGAATAAAAGGTGTTCCACAAAATAGACACCATATGAATTTATCTGTTCATATGGCGTTCGTTCAGTAATAAATTTTAACACTTTTCTCTTTGTTAATATTCAAATCAACTAAAATTACTTATTCTTAGTTCGTTTTTAACAGGGCAGTTGTATTTTTTATTTATTTATTTTTATTTGTTGTGCTTGGTATTATCTCGCTGTTAATCCTCATGCAGTTTTATAGTTATACATCACCTTTGGTCATCTTTAGATACTTAATGGCCATAGGTTAGCAAGATTTGAAACATAGGGTTAATTTGTATAATTCGTAAATATTAACATTTTTATTATTTTCAATAAAATATAATAGCTATAAAATAATCACCTGTTTAATTTAATAATTTGTCTGTTCTCTTGCACCTCTGGAAGTCTAATGTATATTTGCTAAATATCAATGCTGTTGAGTGCCTTAGTGGCTTCTTTGACAGCATTTGATACACTAGATTGGCTCAATCCATGAAGAAAATTCATGCCAACTGGGTTTTGATATGAACCAGTGACATAACCTGTAATAATAATTGAATCTTAAATATTCATTTCATAAACAACTATGGAAGCCATATATCAGCATTCCAAGGCCGCTTTTGTTGCTCTTCACTTTCGACAGTATTTACACAGTTTTTGAAATAGTTCTTTCGTGAGCCTATAATGAATTTTAACTCTGCGTCAGGCGATGCTTGCTGGTTACTGGATTTGCTTGATCTCTCAAATGTAATTTCACCGTAAACGAGCCTTCTCCAAGAATTGGGCCACCCTCTCTTCTTCATTAAGCGCTTCCTCTAAAAGAACAAAAAGTGTTCCCTTATAAACTTATAAAACAAACATGAAAATTGTACATTGGGCTCTAAATTCCTTATTTTTTATATAAATAGGTAAAATTATACCTTTTCACGTTAATAGAGACAATATAATATACTTACATATTTTAAACTTCCTTTCTATTATTAAATATCTTATTTTTTCTCATAATTATATTATAACTCCACCAAACAAAATAGCAATAATTCGTTTAGCGACAGGAGAGTATTTATATTCTTTGCGACAGGTATTTAGGCTGTCGCTTTAATGGTCGCTTTTTTGTCGGCTGTCGCTGTCGAGCCGCTGTCAAATTTAGCATACATAATACCAGCTTGTTAGCACGACAATGGATTGAATGCACTTTTAACCACAGACGACATAACTTTTTACAACACAGATTGTACCACAGATTGATCGCCCGCTGTCAGCTGTTAATCGGTGTTTACATAATACAAAAATGCCGTTTGACAGCGGATAGTACGCGATTTATGCCTGTGGCAAACCTGTGGCAAGATCGGTAATAACCCCCCGGGTGTCCTAGGAGTAATAGTTCTGTGGTCCTAGGAGTAATAATGTCCTGTGCATTTGTCCTCCGCCAGGAGTAATAGTGTTCTGACTTCTGTGCATTTGTCCTAGAGTAATCTGTGTGTGCGGGTGTCTGAAAGTGGCCAAAAACTGTAATATGTTGATCAATATTCAATGCCAGGGTGAATAGTTCATACTATTAAATACAGAATTTTCTGCCCGTGAAAAACTACTTTACACCACTTACACAATGGCAGACGATGGAGACACGGTAATTACATTCATAAGAAAAGACGAAATAACCTTGCGATGCTAATAAACTAAAATGTAAAAACGTATTTTCAGGTTGCCGTTATGACTGTAAAAGAACCTCTAGATTTAATAAGACTTAGCTTGGATGAACGAATTTATGTCAAAATGCGCAACGAACGGGAATTACGTGGGAAACTACATGTAAGTAAAGAATTGACAACCTTACTAGTACCTACCACAGCTTACTACCTTTTGCTCGGGGCTCAGTTAGTCGTGGGTACTATGTAGTCCTCTAAAAGATCCAGCTCACTTAGTCCGAATCCACTTTCGAATCTGATTCCTCTTATCGATTCCGACTCCTCTTAATGATTCCAGCTCCCGTGCGACTCCTTTAGTCCAAAGACTGAATTAGTCCTATTGATTCCGAATCCTCCTAATGATTCCAACTCCCGTGCGGCTCCTTTAGTCCAAAGACTGAATTAGTCCTAACGATACCTTTATTCACCGAACCTTTTAGACTCTCGGAGGAACGTTGTGTCGAATCGCGAGAGACGACTTTAAAAACACTTACTGAACTACTTAACTATTGCTTCCGAATAATTCCTACACTGAAAATACTTCTACAAAATTTATACTTAAGTTAAACTGCCTTATAATATCTTTAAATTAAATGACAAAGTTTTTAGATAGGACTTTATTTTAAGTACCTATTAGTTATTAAAATTATAATGTCTGTTTTTGAACTTGTATTTTTTCTAAAAATGGACCTAACTTTTAATATAAGTTGCATAATTACTTAGGTACGTAATTTTAAATTCTTCGTAAAAATAAACAATAAACTATAATAACACAATATGTACGAGTAAAGTTAAACGATTTTAAATTTTGTTAGGTTCTCATAAAGGCTAATATCCATTATCCACTCGCAATACAGAAGTGGGAACGAGACAGCTTGTAGCTGTCTCGTTCGCCCGATGGTACCGAAAACAAACGGAGTCATACTCGTGACACGACGTGCCGCGAAACAGATCGCACTAACTCGAACCGCAAACGAGTCCAGGAGTAGGGAATAATTAAGCGGAGTTGGAATCGTTAGTGTGAGCTCGGAGTCGTTAAGAGTTTCGGCTCCGGCTGCGGATCTTATTCCTTTTAGTCACTTAGTCCGGAGTTACACACCTCTAGGCTCAGTCCGTCCGTTGAAATTCAGTTTTTATGGTATATCTCAGTATATCTTTGTCAGCCAAATCTGTGCAGTAGTTACACTAAAAAATAAAAAAAAATACACATGTAATTAGTTAGACTGCACCTCTTTAAGCTCAAAACAAGCATAGACTACTAACACTATAAGAAAACAAGCTCAAGAGTTAACTAGAGTGAGTTTCATGCTTGCCTTACTATCACAGCCTCAGTAGTCAGTTCTGAATTAATGAAATGAAATGAAATTCTTTATTTTCACATAGGCCTAAATAATAGGCACCCATGAAAAGTCGAAAAGTACCGCCAGGTTCGGAATGCAGGTTTGCGAGAAGAACTAACAAGAAACTCTGCATTTGCTCTTTTCAAAAATGTCATGTTATACAATTATTCTTATATATTATGAAAAGAATAAAACTGCTTCTAACCTTGCAGTAATAATGAGAAGTGAAAGCTAGAAGCCTGTAATTACTTATTAAATTAAATTATAAAAAAATAAGGTTTCAGTTGGCTGAGGATAGCACCCATAGAAGTAGACTACTTTTAGCTGCCTTATTGTCTGTATAACCATCCTCCATCTAATACAAGAAGGATAAAAAGTGAATCTTTACAAATATGCACATATAATGTGAGATCCCTCTATTCAATTGAAAGATATCTTGAATTTACATATGCTCTTGAAAATGTTAACTTCGACAAGGACATATCTTAAGGCTCACTGACGACAGATGGACGATACGAACCACTAACTGGAATGGTCCACTAGGGAAAAGAAAGGTTGGAAGACCATACAAACGGTGGGCTGACGACATAGCCCAGACTGCTGGCACAAACTGGCTGACCCTTGCCAAAGATCGGGAGCATTGGAAGCGGATGGAGGAGGCCTTTACCCGATATGGGACTACATCTCCAATAAATACTGATACAAATAACACTACCAACTAGAATAAGACAAACACTAACACAACTAACACTTATTTCATGTAAAAAGTAGTAATATAAAATTGTAAATACCATGAGATTAGAAATAAAAGGCTTATTATTATTATTGTCTGTATATAACATTATATTATATTTTCAAAATGGTGTATATTTTGTTTCAGGCATATGATCAACATTTGAACATGGTTTTGGGTGATGCGGAGGAAACCATAACCACAGTTGAGATTGATGAGGAAACTTATGAGGAAGTTTACAGGACAACCAAAAGAAATATCCCTATGTTGTTTGTGAGAGGTGACGGAGTTATACTTGTGTCCCCACCAGTGCGAGTGGGTGTGTAGGTTTATGGAAATAAAATTAATTTTAAGCAGCAATTCTTTTTTATTCAATAAGTATACAAATTAGGGATGTTATGGATATATAATTTTGGATCCGGATATGGATATGGATATTGGTAAAAAATAATATCGGTTTCAGTTACAGTAATGGATATTAAATTATTTCAGATATCCCGGATATGGATATCCATAACAACACTAAAACAAATATCTGGATGACCGAGCTTCGCTCGGTAGGTTAACTACTGGCCAATAGATGGCAGCAGGAGTCATATTTTATTTTGATAAATTCGACATTTTCTAAAAATGAATCTTAGCTAGATCGATTTATCGCCCCCAAAACCGCCTGTATACTAAATTTCATGAAAATCGTTCGAGCTGTTTCCGAGATCCAGATTATATAGAAATATATTTACAAGAATTGCTCGTTCAAAGGTATAGGATAATGAAAAAGTTACATACTTTTGCATTATCCTGTACCTTTAAACGAGCCACATAGAAATTGTAAGTTTTTATTCATACAGCTAAAATCCAAATACTATTGCCTGTGTCACAGCTAGTAGATCCTGTATTTCTATATGAATCTGGACTGATGAATTTTAACAGATTCTTGCTGTAAAACTTAAAATCTTTGGTGGCTGTGAACAGACTAATTCTTGTCTGTGGGCTGATTCCGTATTGTTACAGTTTGTTAACAACCCTTACTGTTTTGTTAACTAACAAAATGTGAGCTAAAATCCTATTTTTTGCATTCTTTTTGCACAAGTTAGCAGATATCATTGTACATTGACATGAAATTATACCAGTCTTATTTGGTAAATTGTGCAAAATTAATACAAAAATAGGAATTTTGCCTCCAGTTCTTTTTAGTAAATAACTCGGTTAATGGACGAGCCAGAGTCACCGACAAAGCTCAACGTATCGCGAAGCTTAAGTGGCAATGGGCGGGGCACATAGCTCGTAGGACCGACGGACGTTGGGGACCCAAAGTGCTGGAATGGCGACCCGGCACGGGAAAGCGCAGTGTGTTGGCAGACCTCCGACCAGATGGACGGACGACATTAACAGAGTCGCGGAAAGGCGCTGGATACAAGTGGCGCAGGACCGTGCGGGCTGGAAATCATTGAAGGAGGCCTATGTCCAGCAGTGGACGTCCGTCGGCTGAAACGAACGAATGAACTCGATACAAAGTTGTTAACTAACAAACTGAATGATACAGAATCAGGCCACAGGAAAACAAGCAGCCATAGCTGTATTATTACTTAAGCTATTCTATTTCCAAAATTCATATTGGATCAAAAACAAAATTTATGGGTCATGGTGTTGGCAGGTTGACTATGTGTTTCTCATACATTTTTTAATTTACTATCCAAAAGCAATCATAGACAAGCTAACATGGCTAATGTTTTGATCTGTCACTTGTCAGCATTGCAATATTGTGCATAATGTGAGCTTGCTTATTATAAAGGTGTTTGCATGTGCCTTAGATTTTCAGAGTTGAGAGCAGTATATATTAAAACAAAAAAAAGAAATAGAAATCACATTAATTTTATTGCTTTGTCACAAATCTCAAAATTGATTCATTCTTAAAATTACGATTCTTTTTAACAAGTAACTCATCTTCATCCATTGGTTCAATGACAGCACCTGCTTTAGTAATAACACTAGGCCGAATAAGCTTCTTATGAGCAGTCTCTGGTATAAAAGTGTTGCCCAGGGGTGTCCTTATAGACGCTTCATATTCCTTTACACTAGTAAATGGAAATGGCAAGTTCGATACTTTATGTGCAGCGAGTTTGGAGTTTTTGAACTCATTTATGATGATATCACCTTTATTGTCATCACGTCTGGGTACTTTTGGGGGAGGTTTACCAATGAACCTGTTTCTTTTGCGCTTGGTTGCTTTCACTCCTTTGCCACCCCAGCTTCCCCACCCAGGCAGAGTTAAATCAACATCCTCTGGTTTGTCATTGTTCCTCTCATCCTCTTTCTCTTGTCTAAAGCTGTCAACAACATCATCTTCTTCAAAAACTTCTTCAATATCAACTTTTGGAACCACTTGTTCATCATCATCATCTAAGTCATCAATTTCATTTTCCCCTTTTGACACAGCTGTATTCAGGTACTTGGGTTTTACTTCAATGAATCTATTGGGATCAATATCTACGTGCATTGTTTCCAGTGAAGGATTTTCGGTTGATGATAACACGTTGAATGACGATGGTTCTTTATCTTTTGCATTATCAGTTCCTTTATGTGTTTCTATTAATTCCTCATCAATTTGGGCCTTTGGATTCTGATTCTTGAACTTAAAATACTCAAGGTTATCTGGTTCTTGCTTTTCATCTGTTTTTTGCTCCCCTTTAGGTTGTTTCTTTGATTGTTTATCTATTCTGCTAATATGTTTCCTTAATTTCTTCAACTTTTTCTCTACTTTTCCAACAACTTTATTTTCAAATTGATCAAAGACAGTTGAAATATCTTCTGACGCTATATTTTCCTCGACAGGAACTCTCGATGTTTGAACTTTTAAATCTATTTCTTCAACAACCCAATTTGAAGTTGCTATTGTCTTCTTAGAAACCTTCTTTACTATCGTTGGTTTCATTTGCACTTTATTATGTTCAGTTGCATTTTTAGGTGCTGTAGTACCATTGTCAATATTTGTAAATTCATCAGGTTTTGTTTCTTTTTTCATTGCTTCTTTGGAGTTATTCATACCTGATATCTTTTTTACACTTTCCTTAAGAAGTGTCAGCGAGGATTCAACCTTCTGATTATGACCTGGTTCAGCATTTTCTTCATCAGAATCTGAATCTCTTTGTTTATTTAATTTTTCTTTTAAATATTTTTTGTATCCAAAGTTAAACTCTGCATCAATGTTGCTTTTGTCTGTACTTTTCATCATCCAAGGGTTCATTGGGTCTTGTGCTAGAGTTAAGTCAGGAATATTTGTAGTATCATCTGCTTCATCATCAGTACTCTCTGTATCTTGAGTTTTATGTGTCAGACTTCTACTTACAGACAATTGCTCTGCAAGTTGTTGTCGAACCTGTAATAACAAAAATGTAAATGAACAAAATGTTTAAGATCATTATATATTTGTTGCTGTAAAGGCTCTCCCATATGAAACTCTGCTAATGCAAATCACCTATAATATAATATATATGTGTCTACTACTGCAGTAAACTTTTATCATATAGGCAATGCATGAGCCTTGGAGATTGCATTGTGAAATAATCCTAGATGTTTCTATCCACTTCTAAAATAAATTGTCATAAGTTTGGACCCTTATTTGATAAATATTGATTTGCTCTGCGAAAGAAATAATAAATTACTCCAAGGTTTACCTCTTTGTCATATTTAGCCCGAACCAATTTGCTTTTAGCCCATTTGCCTGTATTTTTATGCCTCAATGTGTGTCTCTCTAGAGCCCTAGCTTTTTCAAGTTCTTCCAACTTCTTGAGTGCTTCCTCTGGATTTTTACTTTGTAACTCCTCAAACTCTTTGAGCTGTTGTTTTAATTTTTCTTTTTTGAGGATACTGAAAAAAATTGTTTAAAAGAATGATAGTATTTAAAACAATATTAGCTATATTTAAATTGACATGTAAAAAGGAATAAAGTGGCACATAAAGTGAAGCTACTAATAATAATAGCTAATATTACAAAATATTTTTGCAATAGCACCATGACTGTGTCGATAGTAAGTTATTATACCACGGGCTTAAAGCCAGAGGGGGGTATAAGCAATTATCCCCTGCTTTTCAGGAGACAAAAAAACTTATGAGTTTTAATTCAATGGATCTGTTTAACTGAAATTATTTGCACGTATCTATAGACATGTGCGTCTTATGAGGCACGTGCAAATTTTCAGTTAAAGAGATTTTGAAAAGACATTGGAAAAGAACTTAAGTTTTCTTGTCTTCTGAAAATTAAGGGTATTCTTTGTACGCCCCTTCTGGCTTAAAGCCTGCGTGAAGCTTATATTATATCCATATGATTCTGAATAGGATACATACCGGTGATACTTTTTACTTTTAATTTTACTCTGTCTCTTTGCTTTAGCAGCCTTGTATGACTGTTGAGCCCTGAACTTTGCAGCATTCTGTCTGTGCTCCAACATTTCTTCATAGCTCATTGGATAAATCTGTTCTTCTTCCTCTGCTTCTGTGCATTCAGGAGGTGGATCTACTTCCTCCAACTCCTTTTCAAGAGGAGATTTGAGCTTGAGTTTCGAGAGATAATCGTCCGTCGGCTGTAACTTGCTTGGAAAAGATTTTATAGGAAAGGAGACAAAATCTACAGTCCTATTTCTGGCAACAACGGGATCCCACCTCCCAACCTTTTTTTTAGTTTCTTCATAACCAGTGGCCCTTTTAATACGTTCAGCTTGAGGCTTTTCCAGGGGCTTCTGTAAGATTTTAGCCTCGTCCTGGCTTCTCTTAAGCTTCTTGCCTATTTGCACATTGTGGGCAGTGTCCTCTAAAACTTTGACAACGTTATCAAGTTTCAGTTTACTCGAATGTTTGATTAAATTAAATTCAGAGTTCTGGTTGGTGGGCTCGTTCCTGGTCGGTTCGGTAATGTGCTGAGTTTTATCTAATTTGGTTATTGCGCTAATGAGACGGTCGTGTTCAGATGCAACGAAATCAACATCTTCAATGTCTTCCATTTTGGGACACCAACTACGTGAAATGATAAAAAGCTATAATTCTTAACACTGACTTGACTTATACGTTTATATACCTGTAAATATTAGCGATTTTATTATATTAAAACCAGATTAACACAACCATACTGTAATAATTGTATAACCTCAAAAATGAAAAAAACAGCAATAACAAGTAACAACCAGTTCACACAGATGACAGTTGACAGTTGACACTTCACGTGTTTACAACATTGATGGTCTACAATTGGTCTATGTACAAGTTGCAACGAGCTAAGAGTTGTGTGGTTGTCTATGACTTTATGTCAGGATACCACAGAGGAATAAGATAGTAGATACATGGCTAGCTTACAGTAAGGCCAACCAAATCAATTGAATTTCAAAATTCAAATTCTCAATCTACGATCAAACTTTTGGTGCATTTTTTAATGATCAAGTTTAATATTCGGAACTCTGAAGCTATTTAACAATTTTTAGAAGCTCCAGCCAATTTTCATCGAGAGCAAAATATTATATTATGTCTTATTAGCTTAAAAATCGCGAAAAACAACAACAAAATTGAATTTCGCGGGCACAGCCGTGGCATGCTCCTTATCGTGAATAATTAGAGAAAATGCAACTTTAAGGGTGTTTCGGCCCTACCAGCCCGCGAAATTCAAATTTTATTTAGTTTTTTGCAAATAGTATATAGACTAACTAGGTACGCATTGTAGATTTATGGCAATGCATTTTGCGGGCCTAATACTCATGCATGTAGGTACATCATACATGTTTTTAATAGAAGCTTTGCTCGAAAGTTCCCACTCATCTCATATTGGTTCCCGAAAGATAATTTTTTGCAGTTTCCCAGATTTCGAGCTATCGGGAACCAATATGAAGTAAATGAGTATTTTTGAGTAGAGTTTTTATTAAAAACATGAAGATGCATAAATGTAATGATGTATAATTAGCCCACATTTAGTCCACTTATTAATTATACCTAATCATAGTGAATCTAAAAATATGAATCTTTTTATAATTCTTACCTACCATTGAGTTTATTATGTAGGCACTTAGTTATCCGCCTTAAAAGGTTAAAATAAGTAAGAAATAAAAGTTAAATTTAAATTTAATAGGAGAAATACTTGTACAAAATCATAATTGCAAAATGCTCGGTAGGTATCCATCAATAACACTTAGACTATTACTTGGAAAATTATGATTACGAAGATTCATTTGAGGTGGCTGGTGATGGTGATACGTTTTCTCTATTTAAGTTTTCATTACGCATCTTCTTATACTGCTGTCTATTGCGGTAGAGTTTCGCTTCATCAGTGCATTTTGTTGTTATGCAGCTCCTGAAAATAAATGGTTACATCATTAAACGTGACTTATGAGACATGAGGCGTCTTTAATAATTATTACTATAACAGTGTTGCTGTACTGCATGTATATATATAGTAACATACAGTAAATACGTGTTCGACTTTTTCTATTATACTCTGCGATAGACGTAGACGGCGATTTAAACGATAGTGACCTGCAGTTTAAAAACTACAATTATTAGTTTCAAATTAAAACGTCATGTATTTGGGTCTTTAATCTAAAATCGCTGTAAGGGAAACACCGATTGGATAAAATTTTCCCGTTAGAAAGTTCTACCAACCAAAAGTTGCTCCAAAATCTTCTTTTTTTTAATTTTTATCGGAAATTGCAATTAATGTAATTTTATTTATTTGTTTTAAATTGTCGGTAATAATAATATCCAAAACGCTCTGAACGGATTTTTGATAAGTGACTTAGTTTTTCAGTACCTATCTAAGTAATAAGGTAAACCGTCGTTTTTCAGTTATATTTCGCGACGCTGCATGTCGCACCCGCCTATTTATATTGCGTAGAGTCAGAAGGACAAAAATTCAGTGAATCTCTTACCTTACAATTCTTTTCGGTACGCCGCACTTTTTCGACACGGTCATGACGATATCATCTACTAACTGCGGTTCCAGAAGTTTCTTCGGAGGTTTGTTTTTGAAAGCCGGAGACTGTTTTCCAGTTAGCGAATGTGTAGCTAGGACTCTGCAATAAGAGATAGGTTTGTAGTGTATAGAATAAATAAATTTAATTAATAAAAAGAAAAGACTATATACTATAATACTATAGTTACGGATAAACCCACAGTCTTTACATAAATAATTGTCCTAATAGGTACCATTACAAAAAGCTATTAGGACGCGGTAATCGCGGCTAAGAAAGAATTTTTTAAATTTCCACCTCTATAATCGGCTAAAATATATGGAAATACTAAAAAAATATTTTTGTTTCGAACAAAAGGCGAATATTTTTTACTCAGTTTACCTCTATTCAATGGATTCTAGAATCTATTTGATTGGAATCTTTTCTGTCCATGAGCGGTGTGGTCCACTTTAAGATAATACATATATTAGGTATTTAATTCCTAAATTGACTTTGGTCTGGCCTGGCGAGTGGCTCTGCTACAGTAGGCTTTCATCCTACTGGCAATACGTGATACCAAGCGATTTAATGTTCCGATACAATGCTTTGTATGAACTTTTTAGGGATTTGAAACGACTGCATCTTCACTTACCATTACGTGAGATTTATGAGTATAAAAATATAGATACGGAGATAATCTTAAGTGCTACATACTTTCTTGGAAAAACAGCTTGTAGCAGATGCCTGGTCGCTGAAGTATACGAGGTCCAATCAATTTCATTCATCAATCTAGCCGGCACCGTGACGTTGCCACTCCCAAGTGATACCTGCATACAAATGGCACAGTTTAAAGATATTCACCATCATCTCATCTCAACCCCTTTTTATGTCCCACTGCTGGGCACGGGTCACCTCTTAGATTGAGAGGGGTTGGCCAAGTGCGGGCTGGCGGGCTTCACACACCATCAAGAACATCTGTGTGAACTCTCATCTCAGGCATGCAGGTTTGCTCATGATGTTTTCCTTCACCAATAAGCAAGTGATATTAAAGATATTAGCGTTGCGTATTTCGTAATTGATACCAATAAATAGCAAAAATACTTGGACATGAGTATACCCTGGACTAAAACATAAGCTACTTAGATTAGCCCGGAGAAATCCAAGCTTCGCGCGGGATTTGTGTAAAACCGAAATTCACGCGGGCGAACTACGCCCTTCTGCTAACAATCATAGGTATTTGAATTTCGGCTAATTAAAGAATGGATTATATTAGTATCATTGTGTAAACCAAAGATAGAAGAAGTTTACATACCATGTCATCTTGCATATTCTCAACAATAGGCAATCCAATGTTCGTAGTTTGAGCTGAAGCTCGTCTAACTTGTAAACCATTAGCGTTTTTCCTGTCTGCGTTCAGCTCCACACTCGGTGTGTTCTGACGCTCCGTAGCCGATTCTTCTCTCACGTCATCTGTGTTATGATCTGATCTTATGGACATTCGTTCTAAATTCAAAGACTGTTCTTCATTTATTTGCAAATCAGTAACTAGGGTTATGAACTGCGTGTACAGACGACGCAGTACTGACTCCAGTTGCTCAATCTTGTCCATAGATGTATCGCTAGTCGGGTCAGTCTGGGTCCCTTGGTCGAAAAACAGCTTCGCATGCACGCCTGTATTTACAGGTGTTATTCTCTCTGGTAGAGGAGTACTGCTCAGCAAAGACCTGCGGTTGTTGAAACCAATATTTTCCTGATATAATAGTCTGCTGACCGGTCCACTGGTAGCAGTTTCCAAGCGTCTTGGTTGGAAATGGTTGTACTTGAGTGAAGCTTTTGTCATGTTGAGTTCGTTGTTCGCCTATGGATAAAAGTAAGTTTAAGAATAGTGTCCAGTTTCCATTAAAGCGGAGCGGAGCGGAATGGAGCTGTGTTTGAGTAACCAGTCAGATTTGGTCATTTTGACATCTCCGAAATTGAGGGGAGAGGAGATTTCGCAATGACGTTATCTGATTGGTCATCTCAAACACAGCTCTGCTCCGCTCCGCTTTGGTGGAAACCGGGCCGGGGGAAAACAATGACGGTCCTTAATAAACGCACACGCACATTGAAATCAATAAGCAAGAGTATCGCTCAAATCGGTCTATTGGCCGCTTTGTATAAAGGGTGTAATAGTGGAGATCCTCGGCCTGAGGTCTTACCTCTTGATCGGTGTCACTGTCGCTAGAGACGGCTTCGTTCCCAGGGTGATGCAGGACATTAGCACCGCCCGGACCAGATAATGGCTGTGTCAGGTTTGGATTAAAAAGCTGAAAATAATAGAAACTTTCTTACCTACCTTACACAGTTACTTACTTAAAATATGTCTCATTCGTCGTTTCAAAGGTAAACAACAAAATATTATAACAAAGTACTGCTAACTGGATCAGTATAATACCTGGGATTCGAATTCTTCGAGCCTATGAAGTCAAAGTCAAAATATCTTTATTTCGCATAGGCCTAACATACAGACAAACGTATAAACGTTTCATTATTTTAGCCCATACCCGCCGTACACTAATTTTTAAGAATACTTGGTTTTAGCAGGCTCCTTGGATATCTTTGTTGGCTCAAGTGGGATCACAAAAGGGATAAAAGTAACATTTGCATAGCAAAAGGTAGACCTAATTCGTGATTGCCATTTCTGTACGTAGTAACTGGTACCTATGCGTTATTTTTTTACTGGAAGTTGGACAAGTTCTGTGAACATGATCTCATTCCCTTTCAGATTAGTCATCGCACGATGTCTGATAAGATAATTGTCTTTATAATATGCCGCGACACATCAATAGCTGACTACTCAACTGCGGTCATGCAATCAATTGTTTCGTGCAAATATGCAAGCGTTATACAAGCTGAACGTACCTATCAAGATTATAATATTATATTGTGTTACTTATTATGCACCAACGCTTGAATAGAGTACCTACCTATACTTAGGTAGATACCCACAGTACTACAAGTGATTAATTGGAATAAGGCCTAAACCTTTAATCCTTCAGTATCGTAAGATTTAACTCCTGAGCAGTAGGTATTATCTAGTATGGTCTTAACTTAATAGGTATATAAGGTATAGGTACGTCTTGCGTTTGCATGCTATATAACTAAATTACCCACATGTATTTATCAACCAAGGACTCCACCTCCGAAAATTGTACCCAAAACTTTGTGAAGCTGCGTAAATAATTTTACAGAGGTAACGTTCCCTTTCTATCGACATTCTTGAAGTAAGTAAGTTGCCTCTTTATAGGATTTAAATTTATGACAATAAACTTTAACGACACCATAAACAAACATACTTTAACATACGTGTAACTGTAAAGTGATCATGGATTCTGGTATTCGGTGGAATCCCCTCATACCCTCCTAGGTTCAATCGGAGTGCCCTAACATCGTCTAAGGGAGATTCGATGGAGACTTAATTTCTTCGTTATAGATATGGGAAAGTCACTCACCATAGACCCCGTTTTCATTTCCTTTATTGTGTTCATACATAGTGAAAGCACGTTTTTCACTTGATTGTCTTGCCTTTCCAACATCAACTTTAGCTCTTTCACGTAATGTTTGTTATCTGTAAACAATAAAAATTATGTTAAAACAAATAAATCACAGGTAAAAACGATTTTGAAAAAAAAACTACTTGGTTACCGTTTATAAAGAATTAGGTAGGTATAATATAATAGCTAGGTACTCGAGGTTATAACACGAATGCGTCTTGCAAATAAATAAAAATTGAAATCAGATAATGAAGAGATGTTTTTAAATTCGTCTGTCCATCTGTATGTATTTTTGAGTCTTTGAGACCATGGAATCTTTGAAACGGCTGCAATAATTTTCGCGGAACTTTCACAAGTACAACCGAGCGATCAAACCATATAAGACTATAATTTAGGTACATTTAATTTTTAACCTCGAACATAAGAATTCCTTTGTGAAAAATTTGGCATCAGTAGAGATTAGCTTGCCCCCTACACCATCTCTACAAAGATAGATTTCTTGGAATATATACGACACTTGTTATAATAATAGGCCGAAAAATATTTAAGTAATTTTCGGCCCATTTTGGAACTGCACATTATTATCGAAGAATATCACTTACCAGAAACTCTGAGAATCTGTCCTTTCCGCGTTCCATTATGTTTGTCGTGAATTAACACCACCTTCCCCGTATGTAAGTCTGGCTCGTAATTGATCAACGAATTCGTATTTACCACACCGTAGTTTGAAAACACATTTTGTTCGTCTACCCACTCTACTAGAAGCCACAATCTTTGATCCATCTTGTAATTAGTACTTAAGATTAATTTAATTTTAACTTGTAATATTCTTAGCTAACTTCTTGCCACGTTGGTGTATAAAAATTAACTGAACGGTATACTATTTGACGTACATAGAGCCCCATGGGTATACGCAGGTAGAAAAATACATACACAATAGATTTGGGTGCAAGGATACCCAAGTACCGAGGTCCCCTAAGTAATGATAAACAATGAAATAGAAGTCGTTACATCCTCGCCTTACGGCTGTTGGGTACTTTAGCTTGGCACAAAATATGGCTTTAATTTAAATCTCTACCAATACACATTGTTTTATCTAATTAATACGTCCAATGTACATAGGCATACGTAGGTATTTAGGGAATAACGCTTTCCTACAATAAATCATTAGTATCTCAGTGAGGCAGAGTCACATTTCCGTTTGTTGAAATGAACAAACGGAATACGGATACCTACATCATTGCCTACATCCAAATTGCATCCAAAGAAAAATAATCCTGCTGTCATTTAATTTGCATTACTGTTCCTAGGGGTCTAAAATTAAGCCGCCGTTGTAGGGACAATATAAATAATATAAAAGCTATATAATATAAACACTAATCGGGGTTCTCCATATGAAAGACTTAAACGCGAGTAAAGCACTTCTATGCAAATATACCTCTCCCTTCTTCCGTTTTTCGCAATCGGTTAAAAAAGCGCCTGTAATCCCGTAAAGTAATAAAGTATCCCTACAAATTAATAACAAAACCAGCTAAGTGCGATTCGGACTCGTGCACAAAGTGTTCCGAATTCCGTTCCATTCCACCTTTTAGATAAAATTCTCGCCTAACCAAACTCGTTCAAAACAGCTGGACCGATTATTATTACACTCGGTTGGTCTGAAGTCTGAGAATAGGTCATAAAATATTTTTTATACCATTAAATGGCAAAACAACGTTTGCCCAGTCAGCTAGTTATAAATAAAAGCGTCAACGTTTCGTCGCACAAAATCACGTTTGTTGTATGGGAGCCCCCTTAAATATTTATTTAATTCTCTTTTTATTATTTTACTTATTTATTGTTATTGCGATAACGGAAATACATCATCTGTGAAAATAACTGCCTTACTATCACAGTTCAAAAGATACCGCCCGATGACAGACGGACAGACGCCGGAGTTTTAGTAATAGGGTCCCGTTTTAACCCTTCGTGTACGAAGCTCGTAACTCGTAATATACTCGTAGTTTTGACTGATAAACTATCGCAAACACACGTTTTCATTCATCTGTCTGTTTGAAAAGGAATCTTCGTAACGGCTGTATCGATTTTGATGTGACTGACGGATGCGTGTGTAATCTTAATCTTTTTTTCATCTTAGTAGTCTCTCTTTTATAGTCGCTACTTACAAACAGTAGGTATAGTATAACAATTTAAATAGTAACCACAATTTTTTAAATAATTTTAATAAAAACCCAATTATTTATAACATGGCAGATCATTAAGATCAATCAATTATTATTATTATTAATATTACTAATTTTAAAAAACATTTTTTCGTTTTATGGCTTGTAGTTGTAACTTAAATGTTACGCGAGTTTTGAAATATGATGGTCATTGCCCCTATAATTTAATTTTTCTAACACCCTCATAATCATACATCCTCATTTTGTAAGGTTCCAGTCTAACTGAATAATGAAGGTATTTTGATAAAATAATTGACACTTTTCTCCGTAATTTTTCAGTTAGATCACAAGTTTGTTTGAATCGTTACCTTACTGAATACAGAATAATAAACTAATATTTAATAATAGTAAGTTGAGAATACAAAAATATAATTTCTCGGTATGAGGTAAAATATAAATTGTACCTAATAATAATGCAGTGAAAAGCAGTATAACAGTGTTATAACATGAAATCTAAATAAATTAAGAGGTGAGTTCATTTAATTCTTCTAACTGTAACAATCATCCAATTCATCGAGATAATGAATTTTGCAATTAATCTCTCTAATAGTATGAAGGATCGATATTAAATAAAAGTTGTTAATTTAGAAAAGGTAAATACTTAAATAGTGTACTTTTAGGTTATAGAAAGTTGCTCATTTATAAATTCTGATATTTGTCTTAAGTAAGATACCTACTGACCGTTATAATCCCTATAAGAATGCAAGCTGAAGAAAACAGCTAATTGGGATATGGGTAATAAACATAATTTTATGAATATTGGTTCCAGGTACAGTCTCTAAGCGACTTCCATTGAAGTTAAACTCTAGACAATAGAGTCACAGTACACAGTGAGCGCCGAAAATAGCTTATTTACCTGATAAGGAAACAATAAGATGTTCTGACCACCGCACCCCCGCAACTAGCTTGCGTTGCCAACCCTCTTTCGAACGTGGCCAGTGCAATTCCAGTGGTCGAAGCAGTTACTTCTTGTGTTTGTTAAGTGTTTGTTTGTTAAAGAAAAAGAGTGGTTAAACCGTAAGTAATAACCGAAATTATCCTAATTTTATTGGTAGTGTTTTGGCCATAACAGGCAGGCAGGTTTTACATACTACGAGAACATTATGGTGTACTCGTATGTCAGGCTTGTAGGTTGCTTAATTATGTTTTCTTTCACTATGAAACAAGTATAATAATATTGTTTTTACAAATTATCTCCGAAAATTCTGCAGTGCATGCTTTAGCCGAGATTTGCAATTCGGGCTCCTGTCATCTAGTACCTCTATGGCTCCTATACATATTGTCGTACATATTATACACCTTTCTCTGCGTTTTTGCAATAATTAGTTTACATTATATAATAATTTGTATTTAAAGAACCAATGTCTGTCAGCAGGATTCATTTGAAGGTTTCGTACCACAATGCTAAACCAAGCCAGCTAGATTGTGTGAGGAAAACTTATCATCGTTATCGTAATCGTTTACGAAATTCCCCCTGCTGATTGGTTCCCTGATTTCCGTCGGCCAATTGGGGGCCAGAATTCGCTAACGATTACGATAACGATGAATACGTTTCTTTTACGCAATCAGACCGCTGGCCGATCATTTCAGTTGCTATTCATTTTAACAGTATTTTTACGCATCTAATAAATTACCTATTTGATCGTGCAAAATGTCTAAAAATTTTAGTTTTTACCCAAACTTAAAAAATATTGTCAATCAGTATCCAATAGGATAGAAAAATAATAATAATTCTGTATAATATTAGAACATTGAAATTGCAAAAGACCAACGAGATTACAAAAGGAATTTAACAGGAACCGCACTGAGTTTAGTGAGCACTGTTGAATTTTATACCTGCTACAGACAATTGAAAACACGTGGTACTTTTTCGGTTACAATTGAGTAGGACCTTGTCAAACTTTTTTCCAACATTGTACATACCTACTTAGTTAATTGGTGGTGAACTTATTTAGTTCATGCTATAGTGTTATGTTCCTCAGTATCTATATCAGTATATTATATTTCGCTGGGATATTTTCAAGCTCGTGATAGTGAAAATATTAATTGCTTGGTTCAAAGAAGTCAATCGATGTTTTCTACGAGCTCATTTCAGTAAAATTATATTTCTCACTTCACTCAACTCGGAGTCATAATGTCTATAATCAGTATAAATAAATAATAAATAAAATAAATAAAAATATCTTTATTTTCAAAAAAAAAATGGATATAACAGTGTCGTTTGCTAGTGGTCCCCACACTAGGTAACCTGTTTCGTGGCGACCATGTATGACTTCCTAAAAAGTTTTACAGAGGACTAGGAGAATTTCCTTTTGTGATCAGAATAATTATATAACATATTATATGATGAAATAGATACATATAAATATACTTATATATATATACACATACATCCGTTACATATTATTTAAATAGGTATAAATTTTAAATATTTTAGTTTATAACATATTTGCCGTAAGTATTTCCTCAGTGTCCTTATATGTTAATGTTTTCAGCCAGTCTGAGATGGTATGAGTTGCCTGTTTTATTGTAAGGTGTTTAAGGTTACAAGACTTTGCAACATAGTTGTAGATTTTAGCGTCAACATAAGGTGTGAAACGTCTAGCAAAGGCTGCTCTCGCGGCTGGAAGATTAACTTTAACTACTCTTCTCTTAAAAATTTTGTCCACATCTAGAGATCGTAGTAACTGTGTCTCAGTAAGGCTGCTTTCAGAATAAAGAGCTGACGGACTGTTAGAACTCCGCTATCTTTGTAAAGCAGTGCAGTAGAGTACCTGAAATGAAAGGTTTTTTTAGCATCACTTTCAACACTGAGCGTTGCGCTCTCTCTAATTCTATCAGAATTGTCTTAGCTGCATTTCCCCAGGACAGAATGCAATAATTGAAAAGCGACTGACATAATGATAAATATATTAATTTTAGTATAGATATTTTCGCTACGTCACGTAATTAGGGTTCCATACCAATTTGGTAAAAATGGAACCCTTATGGTGAGACTTTCTCCGTCCGTCCGTCCGTCCGTCCGTCCGTCCGTCTGTCACACTCGATTATTTCAGTAACTATTCAAGCTATCGACCTGAAATTTAGAATAGTTATAGATAATAGTGACGCGACGTCATAGCAATCGTAAAAATATGAAAATTGTTTTTATTTTTATTTAAAAAGGGGGGAAAACCGGGTCGATAAAATTTCAAAATGAGATAACAATATTTAGTGGGGTATCATATGAAAGGGCGTTACTTGTGTATTCTAAAACCGATTTTTATTTATTTTTATGCCTGGTAGTTTTGGATTTATTGAGCAAACTGTCGAAAAAAATACCGTTCCCCCCCTTATCTCCGAAGTTTATCAATCGAAAAATCTGAAATAATTATGATTAATAGACATTAATGTATATTTTACAGGAAAAATAAAATCAACTCCCTAACTATTATAATTTTTTTGATAATAACAATAAACCACCAAAAACAAAGTTACGTTTGCGGTTTGCCAACAAAAGTACCTACATGAAAATTATACTCGTAAATTCATGAACAAAAGTGATTCTTTCAATGTTTTACTTCTTTTATGGTATGGAACCCTCGGTGCGCGAGTCCGACTCGCACTTGGCCGGTTTTTTTTTTTTCATTATACCAGTGACCTTTCGCACTCGGCTTGAGAGATAAGCGATGTGGGGCCTAAATGATAAGTTATGATCCACCTGGATCCCAAGATATTTAATGTATAGGTAGACTAATTATTACCGTCGTTAAGTTTCTTCATAAATTCGAATATAATCCGGATTTTCGATTATCCGAACCACATCCAAACCTAATCGAAAATCCGGATAATGGAGAAAAACAGGTTTCACCACCTAATTTTTTTTATTTAACTGTAATGCTTTTTCACAGAGCAAAAGGACCAAATATTGGTTGCCCAGTTGATCATAATTTATAGTTATTTTTTTCATAATTTTCCGAAGCTTACTTTCGTTTTCACTGCATGTCTATCCAGATTCGATTGGTGGTCCGGATAGTCACTAATCCGTCAATTGAATCGAGTTTCTACTATACCTTTGTATTTAGTTATATTTAATTAAGATATTATAACTTTGCAGCCAAAATGACCACCATAGCTGTGAAGTCAGAAATGGATGCAGCGCACGCGTTGTTGGATCTGCAAAGTGATTATCGCGAACAGCAACACGGACATGGTAAGCAAATATTATATTTAACTTTAGGCCCATTTGCGTCGGCCTGGGTATTAACTCAGAGTTAACACGCTAACCCAGAGTAAAGTAGTCAAATTGTCCAATGAGAGACGTTGACTCTTGAGGTAAAAATGTAAATATTAACTTAACCCGCCGTTTCGCGCAAGTGGACCTAAGTCTCCAGTGTATCAATCTGGCCCGTAAGACTAAGAATAAAAGATCGTCCCTTATGTCTTGTCTGCATCAAAAAGGGTCCTCTGTGTAAAATTCAGCTTTTTTATAAAATAATTTCAGTTTTTATAATAAACTGGAACCCTAACTCAAAAACCCTAAACTTTTCAAGGAAATACGTAAGAACCAGGACAGATCAATTTGTTTTGCTATTATCCGCTACTTGAAACGTACTCTACGTTTTCGCATTGTGAAGTCATTCAATATACGTAAGAACCTTTGTGTAAACTCCTATAACTAACTGCATGTAAAAGTCCAATTAAAACCAATTTAATTTAGGCGTTGTATCATTCAAACAGATATTAGACCTACCGACTGGCAAGTTCACATATAGGACAAAGCTGTAAAGGCAGTTCTTTCGATATCATCGGTTGCCATAAAATTATTATATTCGTAGCTCAGGGATGATAAATGATGAGTTTTTAAATATTTCCAGTTGATAGACGTACTCGAGGCGTCGAAAATATGGAATCTACGTCAGCCATCGCAAAAATTTTACACAGTATTATTGGAAACAAGGTAACTACCAATACCAACCATGTAGGTGGGTACCATGCATAATAATATGATGTATTTTGTGCCTAAACGTCCTACTACGTAATAGTGGTCAAGCGTAAAGGGACGGACTACTGAGTAAATTTGTTTTTTGGTAAAATCCCGTGCCTCATTATACCGCAATATATTTTTATATTATAACATTCATATTATTATTTTCAACCCAAGTCAGATGCTTTTCATACTTAAAATATCTCGAATTTGGTTAATTTTCTGGCAAAGTATATAATTTAGCTTCTACACTTGTCTCCCTAAAAATTTTTTTTTTTACTTTTAATAATTTCTTAAATCGCAGATGTCGCATCCACCTCATACAAGCACTACAAAAAACAATTATCTACCGCACCGCTTGAAAGAATCAGCTAGAGAAAGAAAATTTGTGCACACTAAAAAGTTTTGCGAGCAGGGCACACAAACAGACTTTGAATTATATTTACCGGAAATAGAAAAAATGGAAAACATAATAAAGGATCTCTGTGACAAAATTGAGACTTTAGAGAGCCAATTGAAGTCCAAGCAAACCGAAACGTCTTCCACGACCGACTCCTTTGAAGTAATGTCTGTTTTGAGCGCAGAATATTCCGAATCAGACACACGAAAATCTCACAAACGAAAAAGAAATCGGAGCAGTACAAATGATTTTGTAAGTAATATAAATATTTTTACAGTTTTTAAAAATGTTGTTAGTTCTTCAATTAGGTAAAAGTGTCTATAAATCCGTAACATTTTCTTTTTTGTAGAGTTTTGGAGACTACAACTCAACTTACAAGGATCGCGAAGATTCTTTAGAGCGCGACGTAAAAGCCTGTACGCAATACAAGAGAACTCTGCAACCCAAAAACAATACTAAGAGCAATACCGACTTGGTAAGTTTAATTTCAAAGCAATTATCAATCATCTGTTTGAATAGTTATAAAGAAAAATCCTGTCTCTCTCACCCATTCGTTTATTCGCTCATTTTCTGAATACTTGTATCGTAGCGCTGAGCCCAAACCCTTGGGATCAAAGACATCTATAATATAGACCCGGCGGACCGCGCGAAAAAATTGAATTTTGATTTGCAGAGGATTGAAATTTTGCACAGAGGTTTTCTTCATAATGTAGTATTATAGTCTTAACGGCCCATTATCCCGGTTTTTAGCGACTACGCCACTTTTCAAAGCAATTCAAAGTCATGAAAAAATTGTTTTTTTTCACTGTTAAAAATACATATTAAAGATACATGCTTTATCTCTATAATGGCCTCATGAAAACACGATAAGTTAAACTTGCCTCGATCATAAAAATTTTTGAAAACAGGTCGTTTTTGTTCATTTTTTTAATGGTATTTCCAAAGCTTTAGACTAAATTTCATAAAAATTATACGTAAAGTAAGCTCATTGTATTGCCTATCCATTGAGCAGACAGATATTAAATAAAAAAATTGCTGCAAAATTTCGCCTAACAGAAGTCATAAAATGGTCTAACGCATCGAATAAACGATGTACTCAGTGGCTCACGAGCCTCCATACGAGACGGACCTGCGCAAGTTTTCACGACTCACGCTCCTTTCGCGCTAAAATTATTTATTTTTTAAATGCGCTGGAAAAAAAAAACTATCTGACAGGAAGCGAAGGAGAATTTAAAAAAATTATATAGTAAGTGTTTCTTGAGTTTATCAAAATACCTAGTCCTCAAAAGCTCCGAAGAAACTCTGATACGAACTAAGAAAATTATGGTAGGTAGTGTAAATTCCACCACGTGCAAATACCATCACGCGTAACCACAGTTTAAATACTGTTACACGACTGCCCAAAAAAAGGAGTGTAATGTTTTTAGGGTTCATGTATGTATGTATGTATGTATGTATGTATGTACGTATGTATGTGTGTATGTATGTATGTATGTATGTATGTATGTATGACGGCTGAACAGATATGGATATATGGGGTATCGTTAGAATCCTTGGATCCTCCCGAGTAACAAAGACTATATTTTTTTGGAAAAATCAATATGGCGGATGTGAGGCGCCATTTTCAAAAGTAAAAAAAAATTTTTTTCTTCAACTATCATAATATGGGTATCAAAATGAAGGTATTGGAGAGTAGTAACAGAAAATACCTTCGACTAACTGCTGACCATCAGTAAAAAACATAAAATAAAAATAAGTAATTAAAAAATTAAAAAAAAAGCGGCCAAGTGCGAGTCGGACTCGCGCACCGCTTCCATACTATAAAAGAAGTAAAACATTAAAAGAATCACTTTTGTTCAAGAATTTACGAGTATAATTTACATGTACCTAGGTACTTTTGTTGGCGAACCGCAAACCTAACTTTGTTTTCGGCGGTTTATTGCTATTATCAAAAAAAGTATAACAGTTAGAGAGTTGATTTTATTTTTCCTGTAAAATATACGTTAATTTCTATTGATCATAATTATTTTAGATTTTTCGATAGCTCAACTTCGGAGATAAGGGGGGGGGGGCTGGTATGTTTTTCGACAGTTTGCTCAATAAATCAAAAACTATCGGGCATAAAAATACAAAGATATAAATTAATACCATATGGGCTAAATAAGCTTCACAAAAATTATTTATTTTTAATCCACAATTTTAAAGTAAAAGCAGTTATTGCGAGTTACCCATAGGAGATAGGCATATGCTATTGCGGACTTTTTTGCAGATTTTGATACTTTTTTTTTTATATACTTTATAGGTTTACGCTTGACCACAATCTCACCTGATGGAAAGTGTCGATGTGGTCGAAGATGGAGCGCGCTTACCTAGAAGATGCCTATTCACTCTGATACTGATTTGATGATTTTGATTTTGTTTTGTTCTATCCTCAATCGCAGCGTACGCGATGAAAGCAATTTTTTTGCGACTTGGATTACATTATTCAAGTTTTAGTAACAATGCATAGTTAATTTTGGAAATTATTATAGCCTATGACACTCCACGATAATGTATTGGTGAAAGAATTTTGAAAATCGGTTCAGTAGATCCAGAGATTACCCCTTACAACGTCACAAACTCACAAACATCGTTACGCTACCTTTTTATTATATTAGTATAGATAATATCACAAAATATCTGGGAACCCTAAAAACGTTGCCATATCAGTTCTGCACAACGATATTGTTAAACTCAATGCCGCACTCTTATGGTGATCACAGAATGTGTCAAAACTACTACTGTGAAAAGAAAGATGCGGACGGTAGCAAAGAAGATTAAAAAAATATATAAAACTCTTCATTTCCCTTATATGTACAAGAAAAATTTCTACAAATCCTGCTACTTTAGTAATACATAATTATTATAAATAAATACCTCGGTTGATATTATCGATTACCATAAAAAAGTCAAAATATACGTAAAAAACGCAACTTCCAGCATATATTTCGTGAAGCGAATTATAATGACAAATAGTCCAACTGTAACAGTACACTACTGCACAGTACTGTGACGCAAATATTTATGAATAGGTTCACGGAGTTCATTCTAACTTCTCGGCTCACGGCAATGGTCGCTAGGTATCGTAGAGCGGGTCTGACTGTGCGACAAATACCTAAAGTGCTGGGATATAGTCGCCTTAAGAAAATAAGACACCTTGCTTTTCTTGTTCGTAATGTAAGGCAGCTGGTATCAAATTCAATCAAATCAAATTGCCGTTAAGTATTACAATTCGTGTTTTAAAGCCAATAATATTCCAAATAAGGTAGTAAGTAAACAAATTCCAAACAAGCTATAATCATCACATATTTAATTCCCTTACAGTATTTTTTGAGTTTCCCAAGGGATCAGGCAAAGTAATAAGGGTTGGCCACTTGGCGAGTCAAAAATAAGTTCAGTTCTCATTTCATCGTAGACATACAAGATACCACCAGTGCGGTTGCCCCGAAATGTTTATTTAAAATTTTGACATATTACTTTTTTGCAAAGAAGAACTAAAATGTTCAGATAGCTCATCCTTGCTTAAACCTTTTTACAGAATGCTAGGTTTATTCTCAAATATTTTTGTCACTCTTTTCAGGTTCCCATTGGAGACGGCAACGCTGAAGTACCCGCAAGACTGATGAAAAACATGGACTGGTCGTCCTACACGAATGCCACTCGAAAATTATTAACAGCCGTTTTTTCACGAAAGTAAGTTGTAGAACTTTGTTACTGATATCATTCTAATGTGGCAAAACGACGTTTGCCGGATCACATAGTCTACCTATATTATAATCATTTATATGTCAGTTGCCCAGCGTCCTTCGTGTCTTGTTATATGCTCATTGGGAAAAACGTCGGGATAAGAAACTATTGTATGTTTTTCTAATTGTTTTACAAATAATATACTGCCTCATTTAATATTATTTGAAATCGTATATTAATTAATTTACTTTATTGTTATAGTGCTTCACACACTAGGTATAATTTTTAAAATGTGAAAAGTGTATCAAAATTAACGCTACCAACGGGATTCGAACCCGTGACCACCACCTGTCGCGGGTGTCGCGGGTGGGGCGGGCGTTTCGGCGTATATTAATTATTGTTCAAATTCCTTTTTTTTTCAAATTACTAGAATTTTAAACAACAGTGGAGCCCTCTTTTTTTGCCAAACTTATAAGTAAGACACTCTTAGCTAGGGTACCTACGAGTTAAATCAGTTGTTCAATATTTTTAATTTAAAAAAATTGTTTCAGGGTTCTGGCAACTCATTCCCTGACGGGGAAACCTTCTCCAGCGTTTCCGGATAAACCCGCAAAGAAAAAACTAAATCCAGTGCTTGTGAACGATATTGTCCAAACTGTTGTAGAAAAATGTCGCGTCCCCGAAAATGTTGTACGGTGAGTATTTTAAATATGAGCTAGCTGTTGCGCGAAAGATTTACGAAGGAAACAATTTTTCCCGTTTTTCCAATATTTTTCATCGAGGAAGGCTAGGCTATATAACAATGAATATAGCTATAGCCTCGATACCTCTGCCGCAATGAGCAGTACATTTATGCAGAAGGTCTCGATATTTACCTCATGAATCTTTGAAATTACCCCGTCTACCCCATCTCATCATCGCATCCCATCGTATCTGATGATATATATGAAATATAGGTATCATCAGATGAGATCACGGTCAAACGTGCTAAGTATTTTTGTGACTTTTAATCAAATAAAGTAATGAAAATTCGAATGAGTGATAATAGTATTCACAAAAAGGAGAAAGAGATTACAAATAGGAAATTACGGACATTCTCCAAATGAGGCATTCACCAAAGCCTTTTTTTTTTTAGAAAAAAAACGTACTAAATAGATGTAACCGTTAATTTCAGAACGAGTATAACAACTAAATGTGCTGATGAAAGCAAAATGTTCCGAACGCGTCAACAGAATAAGAAGCGGAAGTCGTTGAAAAAAGAAAATATATCGCCTTCCGATGATGAGTCGGACGATTCGTATCCATTCAACTGAGAAAACGATGTAACAGGCGTAAAAGTAGGCAAGTATTAATAAATTAAAGTTAGAAAATCGGGACATTTCACTGCCTGCCTGGTAAGTGGTAACATAAGGGCTGGCTCAATTTCGCGCAACAAATTAGCCTAGCTGGATCTTCCACCCAGGACCCAGAGTTAAACCCAACGTAAAAATGGCCCATTACGACTGTAGTGGAGCTCTGTGACTTAGATCAGCCATTATTCCGAGCAGACGTGTATCAAAATTAGTATCAGTTATCGATTTTACTAGTAAACAATATTTAAAACTCTAACAAAAACATCAACTAAAACGTTTAACTACATTACAACTTTTTTTTTTTCAGAGAAATGGATTCGCCATTACTGAACCTGAACCGCCGTTATGAATATGCGGGGTACAAAATGTATTTATGACGTAACGTCACCACACGTAATAATGAGGGGTATATTTGGTAGCTGAGAATTAACTAAAGGCTGTGAAATAAATCATAAATAAATAAATTGATCTTGTGCCATAAATATTATGTAATAATAAGCTTATTGGAATAAACTTTAGTAATAAAATGATTGAACTTTTATTAATCATCATTATCTTTAATGTTATTAAATATTTTATGTTTAACACACATTTTAATGTATTTATTTAATATTATGAATTATGAATCCTACATAATATCGATATTTGGCGGGTAATTTTGAATATTGTCGCTTGATATTGTTTCCGGTACTACCTAGCGTAGACCTCGGACAAGTATATATGTATTATCTATGCCTCGGACGACAAACGATCATTCAATCATACCATAGACAAGACCCTGCTGTTGTCAACTACAATACAAACAAAAACCTTAGATTATTGTATATTAGTAGAAAACGCTACAAAACTGTCAATGTCAAATGGTTAAGATTTGTCCACAGACATATGAAACAATGTGGACAGGCCCCGTCTACAGCGTGTTACTCTTTGCAGCGTGAGAGAGCGTGAGTGATTTTTAATGTGTAAAGTGGCGAATAAGATGGCATTACCTATGCAAGGGCGGATTTAGGGGGGGGGCACGGGGGCATGTGCCCCCCCCAGATGGTATTTTTGTTTACTATGGAGATCCCATCACAGTACATACTTAGAAGCAAATCAAATTATCAAACTTGTTAAAATATATTAATAATATAACAGTCTTTCTGTTTCTTTCACATGAGTGAAACTCGCAACTCGTCACGCAAGGCTAGGTAATGAAAATGGTATGATTAAATGGGACGCCTCCCTAGTTTGTTTTGTCTTGGTTTTGACCACAGAATACAAAACGTTTTGACTTTTGCTGTTTGTAGCAGGGCGATGAAAAATGTATCAATCATTAAAGAACTGTATCAATGTCAAAACGTCATTTTTACGCATTGTAATTGGTCAAGATCCGTGTTTTGACATTCATACAGTTATTTAATGATTGATACCTACATTTTTAGCCGAGGTTTGACACTATGGTTCTAGGGTACCTAATAATGTTCTGTGCTATGGTTTGACATTTGACATAGTGATCTGTGCATTTGACGCTCAACTCTCAAGTCCAAATTACCAACCTACTCTATGCTCAAGTCACTTGAGAAAAATGGTGCAGAAATATTTATGTTTTGTGATGTTGTGCAGTGCAAAAAATTAAGAGATAAATTACAAAAACTATGTGATGAAATAGCGATTATTGTCAAGAATATCGAATCGCGTCACGTATCCAAATATGTCAAAAGAACCTCAGTTTTTTATATCAGTTCCTCGTTCGTGCCTTACCCAATTTTATAGTAAATATCTCAATTTGGTGGAAACTTTTTACTATGTGACGCTTTCTGAAAATAAAAGTGGAGACACAAGTGAAAAGCATGAGTTTGTGTATTTTAATGTTAAATTTAACTTAAGTCCCATTGACAGTAACTTCAATCCTCGAGAGCTGGTCGACCGGATCCAGGTAAGCTAGTAGAAATAAATAAGATTATTTTTATATGTTTTCTATTTAGTGAACAGACTAGAGATGTAGATTAATGTTTCAAAGAAATACGAATGGTATTTATGTAATAATCCTCGAAATCATCGTGGGACCTTTGAAAATACCCAAAAATACCATTAGCCATTATCAAACACAGACACACACACACACACATATGCAAGAGCACACAAGCTAAATTAAATACACATCTATTAATAAGGGTTCCATAGTAACATGGTAAAAGTGAAACCACTGTGATGTGACATTCTCTGTTCATTTGCCCAAAGAAACTTGGAATAGCAGTTGATAACAGTGTCTGTTTTGCTACCATCACATTCAATTGTTTATTCAATACAAATTATTTATTTTATAAAGTTCAATTTATTTATTTTATAAAGAATTAAATTTATTTATTTTATACATATGTTATAGATTATAGGCTATTATGAGTAGACTGGGGCACACAGGAAAGATAACACTGCTTAACGCACGTGAAAAGTCAGGTCTTCGAGTCTCATTTTGGACTCATTCAAAGACCTTCTTTCAAAAAGAGTGCTGCTGAAAGCCTGATCGCAATCTTCATATGTTATAGTTATAACAGTAACGAGACAGCAAAGCCACATATTTTGTCTTAAAGTATAGAATTTTTATAGTTAGGACAAGTTCTAAAACCAAGGACAAGTTTCTAACTTTACAAGTAAAGCTAGAAATTTAGAATGTTTCCATGAAATCTGACATTTTATGTTTTTCAACTCAAAGTGAAGTTCCTTTTTCATAAAATCAATGCAACTTACCTTTTTCGCATATATATCATTATATCATTCGCATATATTATGCAAACTTACATTTGCAGTTAGTATAAAAATACTGACAAAGATGAGGAAAAATTGTTAGTCCTTGGATTTCATACCATCTGTCTATGTTACTGGAATATTTATAGCACAGAAGTAGTTTAAAAATTCATCAATATTACTTTTACTGTGGATATTGCTGCTATCATGTCAAGTAGAATGGGAAAATAACAGAGGAACTGAACATCTCCTTTTATCTAGATACATGTTAACACAAACTAGCTCCAAAGAGACAGTTTGTGGTTGGTCCTAGAGATCCACTAAATATATTTATTATGCATTAATAGTTATAATAATATAGAGAAACACACAATACACTGGAAAACATTCATACTCATCACACAAACACCTAGTTGTGGTAATCAAACCCATGACCTTGAATCCAAAGAGCAATACCAGCTGTTGTCTGTGCCAATTCGTCATCGAAATGGAAAATATAATGGTTTTGGTAGTACCCTAGGTGCACAAGTTTTTTTTACATACGTGTGGATACGGACATAAGTGTGGATGAAAAAGGGACTCAAGGAAGGGTTGAAATTTTTTTATTATTATCATTCTTATTGAGTGCTACAGAGAAACAAATTGTAAACAATTCAGAATAGTTATTTTGATTTGAAGGAAAAATAAAATGTCCATTTGAGGTCGATGAGATGTAATTTCACCAAATTCGCGGCAGTTCCGGCACGATTGCTGAGATGGATGTGCGGCCAGCCAGGCGGCAGCCGGCAGCCGCATTGGCGTGAGTGGCAGAGGTCGCAGTGCGCTTGGTGCTCGTTTGGGGGCCGCCCGCTGCACTGTGGGCGCGCAACCCGGATCTCGCGTGCCCCGCTTCCCCTTCACTCAACGGGCCCGCGCGTGGCGTGTGCGCTCGCGCAGCGCGCCCGCTGTCCGTCGCGCGCCGCAGTCCGCACTCCGCACTCGCGTCTCGCTAGTCTCGCCGCGACACACGCCGCAGCCGCGCGTCATGCCATGCGTCCGCTCCGAGCGCGCACACTGACTCGTATTTATTATGTACGCGATTGACAACTCCCAGGTGAGCGCGTAGTCCGTCCATCGTTTTACGTCTATCCCTACTGAGCGTACAATTTCACGTCACGCATGTTCTGTGTGACACACGAGTTTCACGAAACGATGTGCGCGACGTCGCCGTCGCATTGTAATGATGCTCATTCACGACGATACGATATAACGATCCCGGAAGTAAAGCCGGTTCGTCAACGTCATCCTAGGTATGCTAATTAACGTCGACATTGCTCAAACATTGATAATACGTAATGTATTATTATGTATGTTCGTACATCGCATCAGACAGGACACAATATGTTTCGGTAAGTGAACGATTAAAAGTAGTGCGGAGATGTGCACGCCTTGTTTTTATCGCGACTTTGTTTACCCAAAAGTACCTACGCACTCACTTATTTTGTAAGATAAATTTGACTTCGTTACAAAACATGCTTGCAGAATGCTATACGACGCGTAATCTCGCCGCTATCACGTAATAGTTCGCTGCAGGTACATATCGAATTGTGTCACTCTTGACTCTCGTTTCTCTTCTAATTTTTTTTTATCTTCTTACTTTTCAGTAGGTACAATGTAGCTAAGTCAGTTTAGCAAATCAAGCTTCGGCAGTACCTACTTATTAGTAGGTACTTCAAACTGAAGTCATTAAGATCATATTTTGTGTAATCATAACCATAAATCATTTAATTAATATAAATTCTCAAAACCATAACATACCAACCGTTCATAGTTCATACATAGGTACAAATAAATGCAGCTCGAAAAATATAGACACATGTAGGGTTTCAAACAATAAGTAGGTAGTTGCAAAACAATTATCCGCTTGTCATCGTGATTCCACCATGATACCGGTCTTTTGTCACAAGCTACTCTAAAACCCATTTTATTGTTATTGTAATGAAGTAATCTTCATTGTTTGCGATTGATACTTCTCTAATCCACTTTTGCTTCAAGTTGTCTATTTTGGACCATTAATCAAACCTTTAGTAATTTACACTTACCCTCATTATCACACACTTCGCTCGATGCGCCACATACTAAATCAATTTTATTTCTTTTAGCATCCTCGTTGTCACAGCTTGTAAACTTGTGATCCTATATATGCTTTTTTCTGTTATTTATTTAGCTATCTATTTTAGTTAAACTATATATTCCGTGTTGCTCTTTCGCTACTCGCTAGCACAAGGCGCGCGGTGCGGCATCGTATATTAATTTGCGACAGTTGTTCAGGAGCGGGAGACTATTGCGGACTTTCACTTGGCCGCAGCGAGCTCCAGTAATTTATATTCACTCGTTATCCACGACATCCGATCACGGATTTGAATCTAATGGACGAATTTAACATAGTTTTTCTACGATTTCCATTTCTGTTTTATCAATCCGTAATTCCGTACTCAGTAAGATAGTGATTCCAAATTTGTCATGGTTCTCTTCATCATTTTTTAAGTATTTTCGCAGCTCGCGTGAATTTTGGTTTTTCCTAATTACTAATCCCGCGGGAACCATGGATTTTCCAGGATAAAAAGTAGCCTATATGATAATCCAGGGTTGTTAACTATCTAACTTCATTTCATATTTCGGCCCAATCACTTCAGTAGTTTCGGCGTAAAAGGTTGTATTAAATAGGTACCCGTTAGGTTGTACCGTCATTATAGACTCGGTTACCTTTATTATATTATGTTATTAAAATTAAATAATCAAATATGTACAAATAATCAATAAATGATTGTATTACTATCACTCCACTTTGAGGACCTCATGTTATTTTGACCCAGAAAGTGTTCCGCGCGTATAAACTTAGAAATATCAAGTGCCCAATACAGCCGGAACTGCCTGGTACGTCATTTTCTCCAGCTAAGAGGCAATTGCAGTTTGAAGACTGGCTCATGAATATGTAATTTGACGTTTTAAAGCTTTATGGGCACTTAAATGAATGAACCACTTCACCTCATGGTTTGGAATTAAGTAGATAGTAGATAGCCCTTCAGAGCATTATAATCTTCCCGTCCGGAACTTCATCAGGTTCAGTGAGCGACCTGTTATTATACCTATTTACCTCGAATAACAATTATTTATATTAATATACGCATAAGATTTCCTTAGAATGATCCATCGTGACATCCTGTATTTTCTTAGGAGAGGATTAAGGGGAGTTCTATCGTCTAGTTAAGTTTCACCACCACCTGTATCCTAATAATATTATAAAGGCGAAAGTTTGTGTGTGTGTATGTTTGTTACTCCTTCACGGCTCAACTACGGAACCGATTTAGCTGAAATTTGGAACATAGGTAGCTTATAACCCGGATTAAAACATAGGCTACTTTTTATCCCGGAAAAATCCGTAGTTCCCGTGGGATACTCAAAATACCAACTTTTCTAGAGCAATCTATAGCTACATCTATAGATAAATTGTTCAAGCGAACTTGCTTGAAAGCATGTTTAAAGGTTGGAATAGGGAACGATAACGGGAAAATGACGTTTCCCTTAGGATTCATGAAAAAGCGAATTTGACGCGGGCGGGGCCGCGGGCAAAAGCTGAATCTTTTATCACTATAAATGTGAAAATGGCCACTATGTAGGTTCTGAACATAGCACTGTACGCATTTAACAAGTGTGTTTTAGTTGAACAAGGGGATATGGGATAATAATGCTATAAATAATAATGCTATAATGCTATAAATAATGCATAATAATGTTATAAATGTGAAAATGGGTACCCGTATTATAGGTTCCGACATTACAACTGTTTCGCTATTAGCATTGTGTTTTAGTTGAGCAATGAGATACAGGTTAATAATATTATAACTATGAAAACGGGTACCTTTATGATATAGGTTCTGAACTAACATCTGTTTCGTTACTGACAATGTATGTTTTAGTTGAGCTGTAGGATATGGTATAGTAATTAGTAATGCTATAAATGTGGAAATGGGTACCTACCCATTAAGGTTCTGAAAGTACAATTGTTTCGCTATTTATAATGTGTGTTTTGGTTAAGCAATGGGATACAGCCTACAGGTTAATAATGCTAAAAAGGTGTTCCTGTATAGTTTCTGATATTAAAACTGTTTCGCTATTAAAAATATGTGTTTTAGTTGAGCAATAGAATATGTGATAGTAATTATGCAATAAATGCGAAAATGGATACCTATAAGGTAAAGGTTCTGAAATTATTTCACTCTTAAGCGGATACGTTGATTTTATTTTCGTCCTTCTCACTCTTATGAATACGTTGGTGGGTGAGGTTAGGTTAGGTTAGTATGCAGCGTTGCGGAAGAATATAACAGAAAAAGGTTGTTTTACCTAATTACTTAAAAAACTAAGCCAGTTATTTAAATGTCGTTCTGAGCGTTTTTGGGAATTAATTTTTACCGATACATTAAAACAAAAATTACAATTATGTCCATCGTAGTTTTCGATGGAAATTAGAAAAATTGAGATTTTGGAGCAATTTTTGGGAAAACTTTTTGGCGAGAAATTTTTATCCAATCGTGTTTCTGAAGTTAGGTTAACACATATGCTGTTTTTTTCCCAGAAAATCCAGGACTCCCACGGGATTTGTAAAACCCCGAAATTCACGCGGGCGAAGCCGCGGGCAAAAGCTAGTTATTTATATGATTACTTAAAAATTATTGTGAGTTCAAGGGCAAGCAGATATCACCAACTGTTGGATTCAAACAGAGGGTATTCCGCGTAATACCTATATAATATGTGTTATTTTATCCGCCTATAGAACGAAGTTGCCAACATTCCTTATAGGATCACTTCATTCTTTGTTGTTTAATCCAGATCAACATTCAATTGATAAATGGTTATAGGATTTGAAATTAAATAAATATAGTATGTCCTATGATATAAGAGTATTATACTGTGTAGTAGTATAATACTTCATACTATGGACTTGTTTTACTATCGGACTGGATAATCATAATATTAAGTGTGCATTAAGAATGAAACCTTTTGCATTATCTCCCATATTTACTATGCAACTCTCTGAATTTTTATGTTTTAGTTCATGAAAAAGAAGAATTCCCGCAAAAGTATTAATCAGGAATTCAAAAACGGATGTCGTATATCAACAGTTTCGATAAAGTGACGAAAAGACCAAATGATCGTTGTGATAAATTGCTGTTCGGATAACCTTCTAATATGATTTAGTTTCAACTCGTAAGGAGTATCCGGTACGATTAGTGACGTAATGAATGTCTGTTCGACTGCCTGTTGTGCTATTCTTGAAAATTTACATCCCTGAAACAGCTGTCACATAGCTGCCATACCGAAGATGTCATGCAAAATTGTACTCTATTACAACTGACGAATTCATAGATGCATAGATATACGCTCGTCGCTGCTTTAAGTATTTTTGCAGAAAAGCACGGCTGTTGATTGGCTAAAAAATAGAGGTATTCCTGCGCATCGAATATTTTGACGTTCAAAATTCGAATGCCACAAATTCGTCTTCTTTTTGATTGTAGATCATTTATTGTATTGATAATACATTTATTATGTACACTTTTTTATTGTAATTTTATTTTACGAAAACATCTAGATTCTCTTCGCTAATACTAATTTTAAAAATGTTAGTTTCGATGAATCCGAATTTTTTATCACTGATATTTGCGCGAAAGAGAAGGCCACCCAAAAGCTAATAATATTATGACGTCATCAAATATAATTTCAATAAATTATTCATGAGTTTGTGGCCCTCACCCAGCTTTACTTTTTATCATATAATATTATGATTAGTACTTAAAGAATATAATTTTCTTAAACACATGTCTATTATCTTTATCATTAAACCAAGGCAATCCCAAAATTATGCGCATTTTAAGATCAGGATTATCTATGATTTTTCAAGAATTCTTAATTCGTATACTTCATCATCAGAGATGACTAGAGATGATAATCATCATCTCTATAATCATCATCACTCATATATGTCATCTCTGATTATAATCAGAATTACAGTCAGCACAAACGCAAAAAGAAATCTCTACTATACCTACTTATAATTACTATTCTATACTTATATATACGAATCTTATCAAGTAACCAAGTAACAGAAGTCAGTGAGTAATTATTTAAATAACAAAAGAACATTACTTGTTTGCTATGGTTTATTATAGATATTATAGTTCGTATCAGGGTTGCTTATTTCATTCATAACAATTACAAGAAAAGTTCTGATACATTATTTCAAATGTTTGAATTCGAATTTGGGAGGTATATGGAGCTATATGGAATGAAGATACATCGTTATTTATTTATTTGGGTATAGTACCTAGGTATATGATGAAACCAAGGTACGAGATTTCAACTCTGCTCCTAGTGCTAGTAGTCTAGAGCTAGTGAAAGGAGGTAAAATAATAAAATTATAACAAAAAAAAAACGACTTCAACTCTCATAAAATAGTCTTGAAGTACGTCTTTTCCAATAAAAAAGAAACATTGAAATCGGTTGGCGTAATATTCATTCATTTGTCACGCAAATTTTAGGACCTATATGGTTTTCTAATGGATTATGGATGTCATTATTGACAAAGTTTAAGCTGGTGCTTCCTGCACCAGCAATCAAATAAAAAAATAACGTCGGTTTAAATCAATATTAGGATAGCCCAATGCCTCATTACTAAATTGACATATTAGGTTTATTTTACATACATTTTAGAAGGAAGAGGTAATTAATATCAAGATTTTTTTTGTTTGTAATTGATGCCTCATTCTCGTGCTTGTAATATATGGCGTATGTTATAGCTAATAAAATGTAAATTGCGAACGACAGCCCTGTCTATACTGTGTAGCGTACGCTCGCATCCTGTTGATGTTGGTCTCTGACGAAATATCGTATGAGCCGACGTCGCCTATATACGCCTATTCCATTGGTTGTTCTTATCTTTAGTCTGTACGACAATCGCGCTGAAGCATTTCTCCAAGGGTGAACGGAACTATTTGTATCCGATATGTAATCAAAGCGATACACGGATTAAAATATTATGACTTTGTTTTGTTAAACTACAAAGCAGCTTGCGCTTTACAGTTTACACTGCATGATATGCAGTATCCGGTTTTACTAGTAGGGTATACACCTACTACTTTTTTTGGTACTACCAAAACTGTTTTGACAATACAATTTTAGTATTTATTATTATTATTATAGCTAAAATGAGATGAGATTTCACGAAAGGTATATATTTGAAGATCAAAATTAGACTCTAATCTCCTCTTTATGAATTCTGAGAATTTTCAGTCCAGTGTTCTAAATTCAAAAGACTCGTATCATACATGATCGATGCATGCCATGAAGATACTTAACAGAACTATGGATGCGCCTCATTCATTCATCCTAGCCTAGCCTTGCGTGACATGCGGCGCTATGACTAGCGCCAAGATTTGTCAAATGTTCGTGTTCTGAGTTACTACCCTAGGCGACGCCATCTCATATGCCATTTTACAGATTAAAAATAGTCACGCTAATTTTGTAGACGGGGTCTGTCCTTATCGTTTGCTACGAGTAGGTCTGTGATGTATTCATATTTCAGTGTTCCGTGTTTTGCAATATTGTATTCGTGTATGAATTGCAGGCCCATTGTCTAAAAGCTAATTCCCCGATTCGTCTAGACTTCTAGAGATGTAGAGTTGCGATGAATAATGCTTTCGAATAATGAGTTTATTAATAAGTTTGTGCACATACTTCAGACAATAGCACAACAGACAGAATATATTGTATAACACATTGCTTGTAATTAACAGAGAATTGATAGACCCAGCCTTGCAGCCTTAAATTGAATTTTGTATACATTAGGGTTGGTTAATCTAAAATTGCGTTATCATACCAAATTAAATATAATTAACTAAGATCAGATAGGCCGTAAATTAAATTCGCTAGGTATTAGGCATAATTTATCTCTCACTGAACATGCGAAATAAACGTACCTAATAGCAAATCAAAATAGATTACAACAGACGTCAGTAAGATGCAATGACGTATATTCGATAACCTTTGTTTCTGCGAGCTAGTAAATATTTTGTGTGTCAATAGAACATTTATTAATATTATTTATTAGACTAATGATTAGATGAGGATTGGAAGAAAGTTATTTTTACCTCGTGGGAGATAAATAATTATTTTCACGCAAATATACAAGGGTACGAGTGTTTGTTCTCGTACATACAAGCTAACGGCGTAGACGGAGATTTAAGCGATTTTTAGTGCATTTTAAAAACTAGAAAAAGACTTGTGGCACTCTGAGACTGCCGCGGTAAAGCTATTGCATAGAATTTTTTATCAACTTCTAACACCCCACTCCGTGGGGTGTTAGGTTATTTTCGTTACGGAATTTTCGAGTTCGAGGATTCGGTCTCCACGCTCAAGGCCAGCGATAGAAGCTATGCAATAGCTTAAAAACAATTACTTACCTACTGTATTTTGAGTCTTTAATCTAAAATTGCTGTAAAGCACAACACGATTGGAAAAAAATCTATAGAAATTTCCCTTAAAAGTAACTCCAAAATCTCAATTTTTCTAATTATACTTAACGGAAACTACAATGGATGTTAAGTGTATTTTTTTGTTTTAATATGTCGGTAATAATAATATCCAAAAACGCTCTAAACTTATTTTTGACAGGTAGCTTGGATTTTAGTAGGTTAGGTAACACGTCGTTTTTCTGTCCAATTCTTCCGCAACGCTGCATATCGCCTCCACACACGTATTCGTAAGAGTGGAAAGAACAAAAAATTAAGTGAGACAATACACACTTTTACAGCTGATATAGCCTTCTAATGCCTAAAGCTGCAGTTATTTAAATATTAAGTTTATTTGTATGGACACGGCGAAGCGAGGTCTTGGAGTTAATTGGCAAGGGATTTGCTCTTGTGTGTGACAGACACACGTTAACCTGTTAACTGTGTTAACATTAGCCTGTAGTATAGAGTGTCATGAAAAAGCACATGTTGGAGTAGGTACAATTTTTTTTTTGTATTTCGTTAACAGCCGATATCACCCCTGCTTCTTCAGGGTTAACGAGTGGAAAAAAAACATTTCTCTTTCCTTTGTTTAATCCGATGTTTTGAAACTATGTTATGCGCAAAATTTCAGCTTCTAGGTCCAATAGGGGATCGAACGAATGGACAACTTAAAACTCAGGAACGTTCTTTTTATATTTTATACGTACATATGGATGTATCAATGTCGAATTGTATACATATATAGCCACTTGTATACAAACTGATTAATGTGGCCTCCAAAATAAAACTGGGTCGCGAAGAAATTCAAGGCAATTAACTGTTTTGTCAATGCGGATTTTTTGTCATGTTTTTTATCAATTATTATTATCATTGTCCACTCCGTTCTTTTTGTCCTCCTATTGACATGGTAGATATCATACTCGATAACATTAACTTAATTGATTAAAAAAAATCACGATCTGACCAGGGGATAAAACGAGATTGTCTTTTTAGCAGGCTGCAATGAACTATTACGTAGTAATCGCTAATCTGTAGGTATAGTTCGAACCAAACATAGATATTTTCTATAAGATTTCACCTGCATACCTATTATGGGGAAAACTGCTCCCGTTACTAAAGTTTTGTACAAAAACCGAACAGGAAAAAACGTATAAACAAATAACACGGTGTCTAAGCATAACTAAACGACCGTATCGAGAAGCGGGAGAATCCGATGGGTTTTTTTTTGTTCAGATTATGTAACAGTCAGACGTAATGGATTTGTCAACCGCCTTTGTTTTGAACTCCGTTTTCATTTGACGTGGAATGGATTTTTTTTGCCATCGCTGTTCTCGTATTTTTCTATTTTCTGCAAAGTACCAAATTGAAGGTGTCTTCGATTAGGTATCTTCATTTATCCAATTGTACCTCGGCAAAAACATATAGGCGACATATTTCACACCACGGGATGAAATCAGGCAAAATAATAATGATTGAATTTGGAAATACCAGGAAATAAAATAATGAAATTCAGTAGAAATGGAATCCGGAAGATCCAACTTTACACGTACTCATACATATTATTATTAATCATTTGTTAATGCTGAATTATCGATATCTCGAGACATTGCGGTGGATTTCGCGCACCATGTTTTTTTAGAAAGTCGCATCCGGCTTCGCGCTAGTCGGAGTGCTTCCGCGTACACTGTTCGAATGTGGGCTGCTCCGTACGGAAGACGCAATTTGCGGATAGGTTTACTCTTGAATACAACGGTATGCCCGCCAAATGCAAATTATAACTATTAATTACTTTTTTGTTATTCGTAATAACGCTCACTACACACAGGTTTACGACACTACAAATGCGGGAATGGCAGAATGATCTTCAGAGGTTTATTTAAAAACAGTCTAAGTTTAGTAGTTTAAACACTTCACAAAAAGTAGTTATGCTATGTGTGTCAAACTTTATAACAAGTTACCAAATGACTTTAAAAAATTACCACTAGTACCATTTAAAAAACGTATTTTCACATGGCTACTGGATAAATGTTTCTATTCCGTGAATGAGTTTCTTTATTTGTGTGATTAATTGAAATGTGACATACTAATATATCAGAATTATTTTAATCAGTAAATTATAAAAATTCTACTAATTTGTGATAAAATTAATATTCTACAAGGACAAATGAAATAGAAATTTGACATTATAGTTTAATAATCCGGTTGACATGTTCAGTATTGCATTTTCCACAGATAGTTTAATAATTCTACTGGCATGTTTAATATTGTATTTTCCACATGCCTAGTATTTTCACATAATATGTTTGACTGTAAACATTTGCATGCCAATCCTGGCTGATTGTGGCTTGGTACCCAATAATTTAAATTATAAGACCTACTCTGTATACCTGCAATCTTGCAAATAAAGGAATTATTATTATTATTATTATTAGGATATTTCTCGAGGACTGAATAATTTGCTAGTCCAATGACGAAGTACGCTACGCTATTATCAATGCAAGTTACTTACTTCAAACTAGGCTAGTTTCTTAAACTGGACAATTTTAAAAATAGGTTTTAAAGTATTAACAAGTGAAGATTGAACTTGTGTGAACTGTTTGTCGTATTATTTGACAAATATTGCGAAAAACCAAATACTATTGGAATTTGAAGTTCAGATGCGTTTATTCAATTTGAAAGATTCTGTAGCTGGGGAACTTCAGTTGATGCCTCATCGTGTCGTTTACCTAGTTGCGAGTAACACCCGAGTGCACCAAGAAATTAAAAACTTGATTTTAACGAAGTCTGAATCCAATGTAAAACTCCACTCGCACATCGCTGCTCTATCTATGGTGGGTTTTTAAAGGTTCTTATGCGATTCTCTAAAAAGGAGAAATGCAAATTTCTCGGTGAACTTCTCTCTTCAGTCGGGCCTTCCCACACGACTGTCAATCAAATAGTTGCGATGTAACAATCACGGCAAGTAACCTTTTGGTGTTTTATCTTCCAATGCGTTTGGACAAATATAACTGGTGAAAACTTTACCGAACAAAGTACCTAAGTGTACGATAAAATATTTAGCTAAAACATTTCTGTCGATGACGACATTACCTTTCTTCGTTGATATACAAATCATTTATACCTAAGGACTAACGAACGTCGTAAACAATCCGATTCCATGAGAACTTATGCAAATGAAACCAGTTACAAAACCTGCCATGTTGATAATATTACATTGTGCATTGGATGACGAGTGAGCTATAGCTTAAGGCATACGAGTATTTCTTAATGCAACAATTAAATAACAACTCATTCTCATATTCGGTCGCAATTCAATTTTAAAATTTCATGAAACATTTTTGTGTCTCTACCTACGCTTTTACTATTTACCTATCCCAATATGTTTTAATAATGATTATTATTTATGGTATCATTAAATAAATATTTATGCTAATACATATCATAATATTTATTAATATTGAGGTGTACTGGTTTCTCAACTTGCTTCTTGCACACTTTAGCAATAAGATTATTTATTGGGACCTACCACAGCACTACTTTATAGTTACACAAACATAGGATTGTGGAATAAAACATCATTGTTTTTCGGAAATAACAAGTTTACGTCATTTTTATGCTGAAAAATCAATAAAATGAAAAATTACTTATACACAATATATTAGGCAAATTTTAAGTGCAACAAGTGTATTCGTTGCAAAGTAGGCATGCCTGTTGCCTATATGCTGGTAAGTTGGCAAAAGTAACGCAATCCGCAATCAGTATTTAGATCTTAAAACTTGGCCACTGGTTATAGCGAACACCAACACGGATGTAGCCGTGACTAAGAAGCCAATTGAGTTTCCATTTAGTTTAATCGATTACTGGTTTTAAGTGCTGGAAAAGTGAAACAGCTATTGTTATAAAATGTTCAAGTTGTTGGTATTTATTGTATTCCATGGTGATCGTGAGTTTTGATAAAAAATAGTATACATTTTAGACCCGCTAGTTTGAAACCGTTGCCTGTCAACGGTTTCAAACGGTTTTAAAATGACGACTAAGCTTATTTGCCAGGCATATAACCTATCTGGGTACACGGGGAATATAAGGACTAAAGGATATACTATTTCGAGAACTGTCAAATTAGTTGAGATTTCGTAAATTCAAATAGGCACCTCTGATCTTTAGATTCTTGCTAAGTAACAAATACGTGCCCGTCAAAATTGATCGATGCAACTGGATCTAATTCCTCATCATGGAGTTCCTGACAGGTGTGTTAAACCCACACCGCTCCGCGCCGTGTGACGTTTCGCATCAACTGTTGTTTACGTCCAAAGCAACCCATAATTTTCACACATCCGGCCCAAAACTTAGCCTTCAATGAACTCTCTGTTAGTGTGTAGCGTCGCGGTGTGTCAGCACCTTAATAGTGAATAATGAATTATAACCGGTACGTTGAGGATTTGCGCGCGGCGTAAAGGTCAATGATCATCCGTAGATCCGCCTCGACGCCCTCGTGACCCTGTCCCGAGCTGGCGCCCGCGCCGGTACAGAAGTATAAATGCGCTTATTGATAGCTGTGGGAACGAAGGTGTTAAATGTTAATCGATGTTGCTATATAGCCACAAAATTTTCTTGTTCAGTGAGGGTGTTGCAAGTGGTCCTACGTTAATGTTATTTTCTTTCCATAGTTCCTAGCATTTCTTTCGTTCTAATTTTGGCCACTGTATAAGAAAAGTGTGTGGCATCCCTATCCATTCGTTTATTTTCTTTCATGTGTCAGACATGCGACAGATGATATGGCAATACCTTTCTCATGTGTCAAAGAGAAAATTAACGAGTGGACAGTCAAAAATGGTTTTCTTATTCAAAAATTAAAATTAACTAGAAGAAAAAAATAACAAGTTAAAAAATAATAATAGTTAAGTATTTTGTTGATAAATTGGCAGTTGACTTAATTCCATCATCCTATTGAGGTCCAGTCTTCTTTAAATTAAATAGCGTTTGTGATGGAATACACGGTATCCATAGATCGAAAAACGGAAAATTCATATATTTTAGTATTTCTAATTTGGTCGTATTTCGGCAAATATTATGTACTATTTATTTATCTTGATACAACTTCATATTATAAATAAATAAAATTGTAGATAGTAAAGACTTTTATAATAAAAACATTAAGCACGTGTTTGTTGTTGACAGAAATATGTGGATTCATCGCTGGGATGGGCCGGGGAGCGCGGCGAGGACTCGAGCTACGACTCCGAGTGCGACGACGACGGCGGGCACCGCACCGCCTCGCGCACGCCCTCCGACACGCTCGCCGCGGAGTTCGCGGAGTACGTCACGCTCGCGCAGCCGCCCGCGCCGCCGCAGCCCAACCAAGTGAGTCTCGTCATTGTTGGCCCTTTCCATTGATTAAACATAATAAGGGATCAGCACATACTGATCTCACGCATACATTTTTAGGCTCCGCCCTTAATTGAAGCCGGATTTTTAATTAGTCAAAACTGTAAAATGGCGCTAATGTAAGCGACCGACAGCGGTATGTGCTATCAGCGGTACCGAAATGTTAGACGTGCGAAACCATATTTAAGAAATTTTTGGCTTCTACATACGTTACATCTTTCAAACTTATTAAAGTGAAATCAACTATCCTCAAACAACTGACAGAAAATAGTTGATAAAAATTATTTATATTGGCACTTTTGGGGCATTAACGTCCCCAAAATTATTGGCTTCTGATTTCTGAATCCCTTGTAAGTGGTAGTAGCAGCGCGAGCAGTCAGATATACTTATATCGCATGATAGAGGTCCTAGATAGAGATTACTAATCTGTGCCGAGTCAAAACCCATTGATTCTAGTAATGCAAAACATGCCCAAATTCGTAACTAGGACAAGGTGCTTGTCACTATTCACAATATTTCATCATTTCAACAAAAGACTGTGAACAAATAAATCCGCCTAAAATAGAACGTGTTGACAAAAAATATGCATGATGCAGATAACATCTGTACACCTAAGATGTAATAAATGAACATATTGCATAACCCAATGTGGACATTTTATTATAATAATTACAATCAATTACCTACTCAAGTTATCGCTAAGTGTAAATGTACATACATGGTTGCTAAGTGAATATCGTAATGCACATAGCATCCCTCACCGAATATCACTCATAACCACCAATATGAACGGAACCTAACGATGAGTCCATCTGAACATTTTATAGAAACCTTCACACGCCGAAAAAAGTAGCGCAATCTGTCAAAATTTCCGCTAATACGTCACAATATGGTGGGCACGCGCATGCGGAATAGTTTTAAAAGTATTCCGCATCTATAGTCATCTGTGGCGTGGCTTATAGGTAATACTGTCGTCGGCTTGCTACTGACGCTGTTGGTGGCAAATCAAACATTTTTGACAGTAATAAACTGGCGACATTATCGCATGGTGCGCCGGGTTCTGTGTATATGTCTATTCTTATGACAAATTAATGTTGTTCTAGGCTAAAATCGAGTTTGCGGTGAAGTTGGGGTATTCTGAGAGACAAGCCCGGACCGCCTTACAGCGACTAGGGCCTGATCCTCCACGGAACGAGTTGCTGGCCGAGCTCATCAACCTCGCTGCGAAGAGTCCCCCGCGAGTGCCGTCCCCGCCGTCGCCCCTCGAGCCGGAGCCGCTGCCCGAGCGCGCGCCGCTCAGGCACATCGTCATCGATGGCAGCAATGTCGCTATGAGGTAAAGATATTAACTTTGAAGACCTTGTCGTGACTTTATAATAATTACATCATATCCTGCTCTACTTGGTCTCCCGGTTCCATCATGTGAACTGCATCGGAGATGATCACCACAGAGCTATGGCCTGTGAGAACTAATGTATTCGATGAATGCAATGGAAAGTAACTAACGACGTCACTCAACAGAGAAATACCCATATATGGTATATTTTTACGTTTACAATTACAATGATGTTATCTACCCAGAGTAAAATCAATATATGGCGATTCCCAATATTCTATCTATTACCTTACTAGAGACAAAACTTGTGTGTAACTTATGTCTCATTGATATCTCTAGTAGGGCAAATAGAAGAAGATACATAGAATATTGGGAATCAGTGTTAATGCTGCTTACCAATGCCAACAAAACATAATTGTATTGTTATTTTTTGTTACAGCCATGGTAATAAGGAGGTGTTCTCGTGCAGAGGTATAGAAATATGTGTGGACTGGTTTCGAGCGAGAGGGCACAAGGAAATAACAGTATTCGTGCCAAAATGGCGGAAAGAAGCTTCCCGACCTGACAACCCAGTGGCTGATCGTGACGCCCTCGAACGTCTCGAAAGAAATCGAGTACTTGTCTACACACCGAGCCGCCATTTGGGTGGAAAACGACTCATCTGCTACGACGATAGATACATTCTAAAACTCGCGGCAGAAACGGACGGAATCGTCGTTTCGAACGACAACTACAGGGATCTCGCAGCGGAAAATCCAGAATTTCGAAAGGTAGTCGAGGAGCGACTGTTGATGTTTTCATTCGTCAATGACAGATTTATGCCACCGGACGACCCCCTGGGCAGGTCGGGTCCCACGTTGGACGCTTTCCTAAGAGCGCCTCCATCTCGCAGCGACCCGCCGCCCGCATGTCCCTACGGACGCAAGTGCACTTACGGAAACAAATGTAAATTCCATCATCCTGAACGAGCGGGACGGCCGCATAAATCGGTAGCGGAGAAACTATCGGAGCGGGCGGCTCGCAAAGCGCGAGACTTGCATACTTTGAGTCTTCCTCCAGGTGGAAGGCCCGTTGACACCAAAAAACCTTTAGCACGCGCTCATTCTGCGACACCTCGATTGACTGACGCAAGTCTCGTCTCGCATTTCGATCGAGCACAAATTCCGGGACCATCACATCCGCCGCCGCCGCCAGATCCTAACCCGCACAGAAAACTTGCGCGGCAACTGACGCTCAACCCAAACTGTGATCCGAGACTTCACGCGGCGGCCGCTCGCGTATCGTCCGCGCCCGTCGGGGCAGCGGGCGCCATGGCCCCGCAGATGGCGGGACTCTCTCTTTCACCTTGCGCTTCGGAAGGGGCCCTTCAGCATTGGGAAGCACGGCGACGCATGCACTTTCATCTAGCGGGAATTTTCCCCGAAGCTCAAGTCGCAGAAGTTATGGCTGCATACCCAGACGAAATGGACCCGCAAAAAATGTGCGCCATTCTTCTAGACCGGTACAGACCCAGCGAGGCCACCATGCTGCGTCCCATGCATTGACATCTCTCGCATGACAATTGAATTTTATCAAACTAGAAATATTGATTGTGAATGACAAATAATTACAATCTTATTTCTTCCTTGTAAATATTAGTCGGGCGCATTGTTTGCCGACGATACAGGGTGTCACGACCTTTCTTTACGGTACAATACAGAAGAAGCGATAACGGGATGTGGATGGTGGAAGTGGGAGGACGTTTTATCTGCAAACTTGACATATAATGAGGTCATTCCCAATACATGAAAAGTTGATCTGAGAATTTTTCTCAATTTCCTGCTGGAAATTGCTGTTTATATTCGCTGGATCAAATTAAAGTGATGAATGGCAGTTAACTTCAATTATAGTTGAAACATGTACTGCATTTTATCTCAATTTATACTACTACTTTTTAAACTTCAATTTCTAGTGTTAGAAAGATGCGAGTGTTTAAAGTAGCTTCTTCACACTGAAATAAACATTAGCATGATAAAGATTAGTAGTTGGCTCAGAATTTCCCATTTGCATCAGTCCTTTACGAATTGCTTCCCGCCAGTATAGGCATTTAGCATTGTATATTTGCAATATCATATGTGACGTGCTCTTCTGAGAAGCGTGCGTCTTATTTTATTTTATTATTATGTAAGTTTAGATGTTAGGATGTACAAAATATATAACTAAACTTTCACAAACAATTAAAAGTTTAATTTACAACATGTTTACTGTTATTTATTTATGTATTTAGGTTACATTCATATAGCTTCAAACAATACTGCCCTTCCAACAATTCTACACAAATTCTATTATCTTGTTGTGACAATAAAAACTAATTTTCACTAACGCTATTAGAAAATAATAGCTTTTCTTGAATTGCAAAGTAGCTTTTAAATTTTGTGATGGTTAATTATATTTGGTACTGTGTACCAAGTAAAAAGTAGTTATTAAATGGTTATAGTTCATAGTGTAAGTTTTAAGTAAACAACATATTTTAAATGTTATGGAAATAATGTACAGGGTGGAGAATTGAATGGATGAAGAAGTATGTTAAATATATTAATGACATAATTTTATAACAAAAATGAATACAAGTTATTTTTTTTAAATAAGTTTCAATACATATTTTTTAAAACAACCATTTATGATAAAATATTTTTATCGAGAAAAATTTATACCTTTAAAATTTACCACATTTCCTTTTTTCCATCCTGTATATTAAAATGATACCAGCACAGTTTTTGGTTGTCTGTTAAGTTTATTTTAGATGCCCTAAAGGCCAGATATATTATATTATATTATATTATTATCAGAAGTAGACAAAATATGATGTAGTAGTTAATATAATTTTACATAGTACACAACTTTGTTTGATTTTTTAAAATTGAACTGTTATATAAACCTTAAATGCAATGCATCAAATGTAAGATAAATATTATCTACTTGTGTGCTATATCCCATATATTTGGTGTATAACACATTACTTTAGCATATTTAAGTAAAATTAATAAATATACTAATAAACAACTGACAATGAGTATTGAATATGGTTAAGACATACATATTATTATGTATTTCCAATATTATGGAAAGTTTTCAATTGTCTTTATTGACAACATAGAAAAATATAAGAATAAAGTACCTATCTCAGAAATTGTCCATTATTTATTTTATCAATTCCTAGAAGTTAATATAGTTGTTACGGCCACTTGGCGTCAACAATAGTTGTACACATTATAGATATAAAATACTCTGGTTTCTAAAACCAAAGTCCAACATAGATCTAATTGCTCATCAAACCACCATTTCTATCTGAGCCCCAAAAGACCTGGGAAGTTATTCTCATTTTTCTGACAATAGCTGTTGCCTGTTGTTATAATATAAAAGTATCATGGTTTATGTTTAGCTTTTACCCTGTTAGGATTGTTGGTTACTTTCTTCAAAATCATTCTCATATAGGCTTTACTTTTACTCTCAGATTTCTCTTCCTGCAGCAGCTTAATGAATTGCTGGCCTGTGAATTGGCTACTAAGTTTAATGTCTTCATAAGTGTTGTTAGGCACAAATGCTCTAGTTTTCTTATCAGTTCTATATACATATGGACAACATGCATCAATGTCCATTTGCAAGTTTTCTTTTTTTATTTCATCTAATAAATCTTCATTTTGCAAGCACTTCATAGGTATTTGCTTCGTTTCAGGTTTAGTATAGTTTTTATATATTTTATTTATTTCAACGCTAAGTTCCTGTAAGTAGTCTTTTTGGACTGCCAAACAACTTGTCTTTATACCAAAATAAGTGAGACTCAATTGTTTTAGGTTTTTTAGGCAAAGAACTGATAGGTTGGAAGCAACGCATGCATCTATGATTGGTTGGACTATAGCTTGAGGGTTGATATTTGCCTCTATCAAAACTCCGGTACAACTCTGTGTTTTGACAGCATTACAACATGTAGATATTCCAAATAAGAGTCCCTCGACTTTTCTGCAAAGAGCATATCAGAATTTGGTTAGGTTGTACAGGTTAAGCAGCATTACAATTGGGTATTTTACTCAAATCAAAAAATTGATTTATTGAATTCAAATAAACAATATTCAATAGTAAATAAAATTATGAAAAAACGAATGAAATCAAACAAATAACGAAAAAGTTATAAGCAATTTCATTATCCTGAAAAGAGAGCTATAATATTGGATAGTGAAATCACTATCACTCATGTCATAGTAAATCCTCGTAATTTCATACAAATTTTTGTTTTTTTAAGAGAAAGGGACAGAGGAAAAATTCAAATGCTTGTAACATTTGATTTCCTTGTCTAATAAGAATTTTATTGTTGATGTCATTATTTCTAACCCAGTTCACAATAAAGCAAGACAAAATTGAGTAAAATACCGTGTAACCTGCAAAACCAAACGGAAGTTGTTGAACTTTTATACTTACTGAATCTGTGGACACTTCGGCCTGTCGTCTTTAGGCAATGTTTTTACAGCATTCCAATGTGGTTTCTTGAATTCTGGGATGTGAACACGATGCTTTTCGAGAGCAGTTTGAAGCATTCTCTCTTCGGTTTCGGTTACAACAGGCCTGTGATTCAAAATAAGTATGCATGACGATACAATAAATTGAATAAATTGAATAAATTAAACAAAATATTCACCAAAATATAGGATCCGGGCGGCATATAACATTTTTTATAGTTTTTTTAATCTTCCCTTTGCTTATACTATTTTTCTTCTTTTTCAACTTTTGCGCTTCCATTTGTTCTTTTCTTTAGTAATAGTTAATACTATCAGAATTCAGATTTGTTTTACTGTTGTAACTCTATGAAAAAGAAACTAAATTAAATCTAAACAAATCAATGTACCAAAGTCACAAAGTGGCAGTTTCGGTTCGTCTGTGTCAAAGAGTATATAATCACTATGGTCTGTGTGTGGTGAAAGTGGTAGGTAGCATCACTAGCACCACAGACCAGGAACCGATAGCATCATAGCACTAAGCACAGACCACATGGTTACTAGTACCTATATGGCTAAAAGTTCTAAGTTTATTGTCATTTGTCAATGGCAAATGTCAATATACTCTAGTCTCTACGGTTACATACTAGCAGCCATTGATTAAGGAGCACACCACGGGTGTGCCCGCGAAATTCAAATTTTTCTCGGGTTTTCGCGATTTTTAAGCTAATAAGACATAATAAGCTTATGGCCGTATAATTGCAATAATTTCAATATCTGCTTCACGTGTTTATATAAAAATCTCTGCTCGAAAGTGTCGAGTTAAAGAAATTAGTCCAAGATTTGCGAGTTACTCACATAAAACTCGATACTCGGACTAATTTCCTAGGATACACATTTTTATGCAAACATTTTGATATAATCATGTAAAGATGATACTGCCATTCTCGCAAATTGGGTTTTTGACCCCAAAATTTTTATTTCTTTATTATAAACTAGGATAAAAATAATGACGTACACTGAATAAACTAATCCATTCGATCAAATAACAAAAAAGTTATAAGCATTTAAATATTTCTGATTAGACAGAGATAGCGATATTAAATTATGACGTCAGAACTCACGAATTCCATAGTAGCTTCATACAAATTTTCATTTTGCGAGAAAGGGATAGGAGATCCTCCCACTCCAAAATTAAAATGCCTGTAACTTTGTAAATCTTCGTTGAATTTTAATATTTCTTTCAGTGTATGCTATTATTTTTATCCTAGTTTATAATAAAGTAATTTTTTTTATCAAATTCAATAGTAGTATAATACCCAATTGATTGCCATAAGCCTATCATGTCTAATTAGCGTACAAATTGCAAAAAACCACGAACATTTCGCGGGCAGACCCGTTGATTTCACGTTAAACCATGGAATTAATAAGTACTTATTAATTCCATGAATTAAACATATTAAGGTGTTGCGGCCTTACCAGCCCGCGAAATTCAAATTTTATTTAGTTTTTCGCAGATATTACACTAACTACACATTGTAGATTTATGGCAGTGCATTTTGCGGGCCTACTTTTTATGCATCTACATGTTTTTAATAGAAACTTTGCTCGAAAGTTCCCACTCATCTCATATTGGTTCCAGAAAGAAAATTTTTTGCAGTTTCCCAGATTTCGAGCTATCGGGAACCAATATGAAATAAATGAGTATTGTTGACCAGAGTTTTTATTAAAAACTAGCTTTAGCCCGCGACTTCGCCCGCGTGAATTTCGGGGTTTTACAAATCCTGTGGGAGTCCTGGATTTTCTGGGAAAAACAGCATAATATGTTAACCTAACTTCAAAAACACGATTGGATAATAATATAATTGTAATTTTTGTTTTAATTTATCGGTAAAAAATAATTCCCAAAAACGCTCAGAACGACATTTAAATAACTGGCTTAGTTTTTGAAGTAATTAGGTAAAACAACGTTTTCTGTTATATTCTTCCGCCTACTAACCTAACCTAACCTAACCCACCAACGTATTCATAAGAGTGAGAAAGACGAAAATAAAATCAACGTATTCGCTTAAGAGTGAAATAATTTCAGAACCTTTACCTTATAGGTATCCATTTTCGCATTTATAGCATAATTACTATCACATATTCTATTGCTTAACTAAAACACCTATTTTTAATAGCAAAACAGTTCTAATATCAGAAACTATACAGGAACACCTTTTTAGCATTATTAACCTGTATCCCATTGCTAAGCAGTAATAGCTCAGTGGTTCTGACCTCTGCCTCTCATAAGGAGGTCGCGAGTTCGAATCCTGGGCACGCACCTCTGACTTTTCCGAGCTATGTGCAGTTTAGGAAACTAAATATCACTTGCTTAGCGGTGAAGGAAAACATCGTGAGGAAACCTGCATGCCTGAGAGTTCACAAAAATGTTCTCGATGGTGTGTGAAGCCCGCCAACCCGCACTTGGCCAGCGTGGTGGGCTATGGCCAAACCCCTCTCAGTCTGAGAGGAGACCCGTGCCCAGCAGTGGGACGTAAAAAGGGGTTGAGATGATCCCATTGCTTAACCAAAACACACATTATAAATAGCGAAACAATTCTACTTTCAGAACCTTTATGGGTAGATACCCATTTCCACATTTATAGCATTACTAATTACTATACCATATACCATAGTTCAACTAAAACATACATTGTCAGTAACGAAACAGATGTTAGTTCAGAACCTATATTATATAATATATAGGTACCCGTTTTCATAGTTATAATATTATTAACCTGTATCTCATTGCTCAACTAAAACACAAAATGCTAATAGCGAAACAGTTGTAATGTCGGAACCAATAATAAAGGTACCTACCCATTTTCACATTTATAGCATTATGCATTATTTATAGCATTTAGATTCAATTTTTGCCCGCGGCCCCGCCCGCGTCTAGTTCGCTTTTTCATGAATCCTAAGGGAAACGTCATTTTCCCGTTATCGTTCCCTATTCCAACCTTTAAACATGCTTTCAAGCAAGTTCGCTTGAACAATCTATCTATAGATGTAGCTCTAGAAAAATTGGTATTTTGAGTATCCCACGGGAACTACGGATTTTTCCGGGATAAAAAGTAGCCTATGTTTTAATCCGGGTTATAAGCTACCTATGTTCCAAATTTCAGCTAAATCGGTTCAGTAGTTGAGGCGTGAAGGAGTAACAAACATACACACAAACTTTCGCCTTTATAATATTATTAGGATTAGGATATGTAGATGCATAAATGTTGTGCCCGCGTTGTGCTTTTGATGTATAATTATTAGCCCACTATGAGCGAAAAACTAAATAAAATTTGAATTTTCGCGCCCGGATGGTACCCATCGCCCTTAAAGGATCAGCTCTTACTGACGTCAAGCATTGGTACATTTTTAGGCTCTGCCCTGAAGCCGGATTTTTAATTTGTCAAAACCATTGATTTATAAGCTAAGGATTTCAGGTCAATTCTTGTATATATATTTCTATATAATCTGGATCTCGGAAACGGCTCGAACGATTTTCATGAAATTTAGTATACAGGGGGTTTTGGGGGCGATAAATCGATCTAGCTAGGATTCATTTTTAGAAAATGTCGAATTTACCAAAAAAAATAAAAATATGACTACTGCTGCCATCTATTGGCCACCGAGCGAAGCTCGGTCACCCAGATATTGATATCCAAAACGCGAAAAGAGTTCCAATCGCACTTAAGCAAAATTAGACTGTATTATAATGGTTTAAGACATAAATTACAATATTTTAGTTTGTTTAAAAAATACACATGTACCCTCGTTTATATATTATATAGGTTTTCTCGGAACACTTTTTTCGTGCCATCCCAATATATAATGCCATATTTATGCCATGCCATATTTATATGCCAATGGTCAAAGCTGTAAAACGGCGCTAATATAATGCGACCGACAGTGGTATGTATACTGTCAGCGAAATGTACGACGCGCGACGCCATATTTGAGAATTTTCTTCAACGTCACATCTTTCCCGTCCTCTTATCGTAGCGAATTTTGTTATTTCTATTAGCTAGTGAATTTTAGAATTTTGTTATCTCTATTGCATCTGTAAAAATTTCACTATCCAATGACGAAATACGCTACGCTAAGATGAGACATATTATGTTGAAGCCAAAAATTTCTCAAATTTATTTATTATTATTATTATTTATTATCAATTCAAATACAATTAATAGAAACTTAGTACCTAAAAAAACACTGAAAAAAACCACAGAGGTTTGTCCTCAGTGTCTAAATCTGCAACGATCAGGTAACTAATTACTTAAATAAATGATACAGTAGGTATAGAACGTGTTACATGAAGAACCAAGTAAGTATGCAACATACTATTATAATCGTGAAAGGTTTATAATAGAAAAAAAAAAATACATAAGTAAAAAGGATTAGTACTAATTTAAATTATAATTATATAATCAACTATAAAAAAAAAACAAAAACGAAGGACTTAGCCATCTAACATTTCTAAAAAATGCTCTTTTGATTTAAACTTAATGTTTTTAATATCAATTTTTCTAATCAGCGTTGGAGGTAGTTCATTTATGAATCGCGGAACCAAGTACGCGGTGGTTCGCTCGCCGTACGTATTGTTAGCGCGCGTAATATGCAGGCGGTTAGCCGTCATCGCTCGCGTCTGTACAGGATGTTCTTTTTTCCTAAGTATAGTCTCATTGAAGAACTCCTCCTTTAACAATGTATATTTAAACAATACCTGGACGGGTAATGTTTTACAGTGTTTAAAAAGCCCCAGATCATTGCCAACGTACCGCGATTTAACGGAGCTGGACACAATAGCTTTTAAAATTCTTAACTGTAACTTATAAATGGTGTTGAGGTAAGTTTTATAGGTTCGACCATAGCTACTGAGACCATATTGTACGTAAGTTAAAGCAAACGAGTTATATAGCATTAATTTGATTTTAAATGGAATCCGTCTATTCAAGATAATTATATTAGCAAGAAATTGCCTAAGTTTATTACAAACATAGTCTATGTGTAGACTCCAGCTACTTAAATTTACAATCAATAGTGAGGCCGTACTACTTATGGCATCGCGCGTCGTACATTTTGGTACCGCTGTCGGTCGCTTATAGCGCCATTTTACAGTTTTGACAAATTAAAAATCTGGCTTCAAGCCAAAAATACATGCGTGACGTCACTAAGTGCTGATCCTTTATATGCTTAATCAATGTACAGATACTACAGCCTGTCATCCACAGCCTTCTTCTAGTTTTTCAAATGCCTATGTGGAATAAAGGAGAACATTGGTCAATCTTCTATTTACGCTCATTGCTTTCGAATTATTAAATCAAAATGTGTCCAATATTGACCTACTTTATTCACAGACTTCTATAATTTTATTAAAAAGATATTTGATATTCAATATAACATCGATTTACCATGGAAATATTTCAAGATAGTTGCATAATTTTCATTACGATACTGGACTCTGGGTTCCTGTATTTTTATGTGGCGCCATAGCCGAAAGAAGTGTAGAACCTCCCTATTTCTATTAGGCATCCCGCATCCGTTTTATAAACTATTACTTATTTGAAAACGGAACGTAAAGCGAATAAGTAGCATACACCTCACTTCCCAGGCCTCGCGCTTTGATATTCCCATAGGTACTTTATGGGGACTGGCTCACAGGCCAGTTTGGCCTATAGGCGCAAGCGCCGAGTGGCAAATACAAATAGTAAGCATTGGATGTTTCATGTTATATCCAATGCACATGAACAAAATGTCGAAAATGAACCCAAGACTTCAAATTCGACCATTATCTCGCAAACGAGTTCCAAGCAGTGTGGATTCAGTATTGTACTTAGTATGTACTTAATTAGTTGTAAAACTGTTTTCTAAGGATAAACTGAAAGGAGTGGCTCTTGATGTCGTTGGTCCATCTGGTTGTCCTGGTGCTCGCGGTCTGTCAACTTGGTTTCCCGATCTTGTCTTCGTCGACGTTATATTATTATACATTTGTTTTGTTAGTATGCACTTAGGTATAGTTAAAACGTAGTCATTATAATATACTCTTTGGGTATAGTGCCACTTTATCTGGTCTAGTGAGGGTGTCGCTGTCAGCGTCGAATTCCGATTTACCTATTAGTACCACCCAAGTACCAGCGTGACGTCAGCTTCAATTTTGGCCATTGGACCAGCGAGTTTGCGGCACGTTAAACTATAGGTACATACTTTTAGATAAGGCGGATCTTTGCGAAATTCTATAAATTAATATACGTACGAAAATACAAATTTTATTGCAATTAAGGGACTCATAATACATCGTAGCGACATGGCAATGAGTTTTGTGAGTATGCATACCTATTATGTTTTTCATAAAAAGTTTGGTCAAAAATACTCATAAATTTTACTTCATATTGGTTCCCGATAGCTCCAATAAATCTAGGAAATATTGGGCTATCGGCATTGACACCTATACCATCGGGATTTTTCTAATATGTTATACCTCTTTGAGTAAACTTGCTGCAAACCAATTGCATTGAACAAGTATTGCCTACAAGTTTAACTTTAACGTCTCACAGAAACACAATGAGTATTTCGTCTTTCCGTTTGGAATAATATAAATCTCCTAGAAACTAGAGTTGCAAAAAGGTCGGTTTTTTGTCGGCGCCCGGGCGGCGGTTGGCGAATACCGTATTGTTCCGGCCGAATAGGGCGGGGGATGCATAATGACTGCAGTAGGGTGCAATGGAACTTTTACCTGAGCCATACCCGGTAATGCACGGAGGGTTTGTTTTGTTATCTAATGGTTCAGCTTTAGTATCATTCAGTGCGCTAGTGATGTAAGTTGGGTACAAAATGAGTGCGAGAAGCAAGATTGAGAAGTGGTTGCTAGCAGACTGGAGTACCGGCAACGTTCCAGCAGTGGGTGAAGATGTGAAGGTTATGTCTTTGCAGCCGAACGAGGGTGTTGTTGCTGATGAAAACATGGTCTGTAAGTATGAGTTTTTTTGTGTTCGTAGGTAGTAGGTACGCACGTGGTTTGATATACGTTGCTAAGGAGTTACGATAGAGTAAGAAGTACCTACCTAAAAGTATTACGTATCATGTATGATATTATATTTATTACATTTTTTCATCTTATATGAATCTTTTTTATTAAATAAATTTCAAATTAGTTGACACTTGGCCGTTGTAACGACATTTCTGTACATTTCGCGCGTAAATTGTAACGTTTAGTTATATATAAGTTATAGTTGTACCTACGTATTTAGGTACCTACTTACTTTAAACTATTTCTTAACAAATCTTTTATCACCAAGCTACTTGATAGGTCTTCATTTTAAAGCAAGCACCAACACTTCATTCATAATACGCTATAAAAAATGTTGGATTCCTAAAATCTAAAAAATAAGTATACAAATATTACGCGTTACCTAATAGCCCAATGATTCAAACGTCTGCCTCCTGATTGGTGGTCTAAGGGTTGAATACTAAGCAAAAAAAATGATTATCAGTAAAGATAAGGATAAGGAACCGCCGTAACCCCTTTCATTATGTCGAGAGTACACCACTGTGTCCTTTAACGCTTAGAAAACTGATTCTTATACTTAACTTACTTTACTGTTATGTACCACACAGATGAAAGGCCACTCCTGGAGCAACAACTACGCCTAACAAAAGCCGATGACAGTGTTTCTAAAGAAGAGAATGTTCCTCACGGTGGCAGAGATTATTCTCCAAGCTGCTCTTCCTGGGCGCCGAGTGACGCTGGATCTTCTTCAGAAGAATCCGAGGTAAGAACTAAATACTCAGTAAATTTCAAATCTTATTACATACCAGCTGACCGGGCAAACGTTGTTTTGCCATTCAGGGGTATGGAAAATAGTTTAAGACCTTTTCAGAGTCCTACCGAATGTAGACAAAAAAGTTCATAAAAATTGGTCAAGCCGTTTCTAAGGAGTTCCGTTTGAGTTAATAATAAACAAGTATCTTTAGTACCTAATTAAACCAAAGACTTCTATGTAGGTATCCCTACTAGACAAGCAATGTTGAACAAAAACTGTGCTCCAAACCTGATAACGCCATCTAGTCTGGAAAGCGGGAACTTGCTTGCAAAAGTATGACGTCACGTCGATGAGTGGTCGTATGGTCAAAGATTAATTGCAAAAGATATGGCCGTCGCTTGCAATAATTTATACCTACACATCATTTAACATTGATATTTTAAATTATGATAAATAACATTTTAAGGATAAATTACCAGAATTAAAATAGTTTTTAATATTTGACATAATGAAACTTGAATATTAAATTAAAAACTGTTTCATTTCTGAGCTGACGTCTTTACGATTTTTAGACAATAACTTTTCCGAGTTTGCTTAATTTTTTATGTGAATGTTATAGTTATTATGAACTTTGCAAAAAACCTTAAAACATTTGATATTGTATGAATGTGTATGAAGGAAGTGTTAAATTATAAAGGAAGTATTAAATTAAACGCAGATAATCTTGCATTGATTGATTATATTTATTTTTATTTATACAAATATCTTAACATGTCTGGTAAGAAATATACACAACTATATGGTTTTGACAGTGCGTTATAATGTATAATTAAAAGAAAACATACATAAGTTATAATATATTTATATTCGTAACATATATAACGTATTTATATTCGTAACGTAATATATATAACTAAATATGGTGTGATTTTTTTTTAAGTCTGCCTGTTACCGTTATCAACATCGAACAAAAACAAGCTGAAAAATCATGTTTGTTGAATGGGAGCCCCCTAAAATTGTTATTTTATTCTATTTTTTAGTATTTTTTGTTATTACGGAAACAAAAATACATCATCTGTGAAAATTTCATGTCTATAGCTATCACGGTTCGCGAGATACAGCGTGGTGACAGACGGACGGACGGATGGACGGACGGACAGCGCAGTCTTAGTAATAGGGTCCCGTTTTTTTGCCTTTGAGTACGGAACCCTAAAAACAAACTTACAAAATCACTTAAATCCCGCTTATACGTCGATATGTCACAGGCCACAGCGTGTGTACAGTACGCGCGGCGAAAGTTTGGCTTTGACCGTTATTGCGCAGAAATCAGAAATTGGGTATCAACGGGCAATTAGCGGGGTGTGGGGCGGGTGTGTAGGCGCACGCGGTGCTCTGATTGGCGCTGATTGATGAACGCGGTGATCTGATTGGCTGATGGCACGCGCGTGACAGTACCCATGCGCAGTAATCCCCTCCACCCGAAGGTCAAAGCCAAACTCTCGCCGCGCGTACTGTATGAACCTTAAAACAACTTGTCATTGAAATCAACCAATTCTTTAATCTATGTTACATAAACCTTATTGTTGGTCTAGGTATTTTTATTTACATACACTGATAGACATCAGATTAGGAAAAGATAGGCATACGCCGCAAAAACTTAGTCCTTACTAATTTACGAGTGACATACAAAGTGACATACACACATACAAGTCAAACACAACCTGAATAATAATTAATAGCATATAATAACTTTCCTTTTGGATTTCGCCGCAATCGGATAAAAAGGCAGTGCAATAAAGTCTCAAATAAGGCTACGTACAAATACTTATGAAAAATTATATTATAATAAAAAATATATAAGTAATATAAACTTACTGATGAAAAGTTACACCGTCAGATTTTATAAGTTTTCTGGAAGAATTTTTGCAATACCTTAGTATGCAATTCGGAATTTTCTTAAGTCCATCCAATATGTATCTAAAACACAAAAAATATAATTAAGTACTTAATTATATACCAATCGAAATTATTTTCCTACTGGTATATACCCTTTGTCACTTAACATATCTGTTCAAATAATTCTCATAATCTTTGTCAACGTGTCGGTAGTACCGTTCGCTCTCGCGTATTTCTACTAACGAGTAAGCGTGATGGATAATCATGATGTGAGTTGTGTATTTATTTACGATAATATTAGTTTTTAGACAAAAACGAAATAAATTATACTGACTTAACTTCAAAATACGTAGAAAAACTACTTACATAAATAATATTCACTGTTTTATTGGTCACTCCCTGTAAAAACCACGTTCACGGCTCACATAACAGTGCATTGATCTCCTCGCTAGCTCGCAGTGGACTAAACGAATTGCGGGACAAGCACCGCAACTCAGTGAGCAATTATTTAGTACCACACAGCGCGTCTATACATGGAAGTCTTTGAATTAAACTAATATGTCTTTTATACAACATTTAGAAACTATTAGGTAAGGGAACGTGAACTAAAAGTATAAGAAAATAATTGGCTGATGGAGATTGTTTAAAATTGAAAGGTACCATTTTTGCTTAAAAATAATAACTACTACTAAATCACGAACTACGAGATAAGAGTTTGTGTTTCGATGCTAAGGGTATTCCGGTATTATTTAAAAGATACAATTACATTATATACTAAGCATTTTGTATTTATAATTTCCAGAATGAAAAAGAAACGAAAGCAATCAAAATCGAACAATATATGCGCCATTATGCCAAGAGACGGAACGGTAAAAATGGTCCCATCCCCGTACACAGACCTAACGCAGTCGTAAATGTTTTAAAAGAACGCCAAAACAACGTGAACAATAGATCCAAAGAACAAAACCGAAAGAGGAAGTACAAAGAAACACGAAGCGGCAATAAGTCTTTACCTGATTCGACGAAAAAGAACTTACTAGCACCAAAAAGTTCGTCCGATACAATTAGTATAAACAAAAAGAATATCTTGGATATGAAAGCTAGTTTCGACGAACTATTTAAAATTATCGAAGATATGAAACCATTGTCTGAACGGCGAACACCTCATCTCGACAGAGGGAACGGATACCTTGATAACGCCCCGGCAGCACAAGCAGTATCAATGAATGAAGATACAACAATGAACAATCTTGTATACAACAACACGGAAGCGTATGATGAAAGTGACAAAAGTCAAAGTGAAGAGTCAAATCGCTCAGACGACAATGTTCTTATTAGCAACAAGTATAGCCAAGTGCGCGAATTGACGCAGGAGCAACATCAGCAAATTACTAACAAGCAACAAAACACGTCGCATAACGAAGTAGACGAATGGGTGGGTATTTGATTTTTCAAAGTATGTATACTTAACACTTAAGCACTGAGTAGGATCGGTGTATATTTAGGCTTTGGCCTATTATGATTTGGAAGCTTTTGGGAAGTCGTTTCAAATTGTGTAAATTAGCTTACATTTAATGGGGAGCAATAGTCATTATGGTATTTCTATTTTCAGGTGCCAATTGGAAGTGGAAAGACGTTGATACATAAAGATAAATTCAGGAAAGTCAATTGGAAATCGTACACGATCGCAACTAGGACTCTATTATTGGCAACATTTCCAAGAAGGTAAAATCTTAAAAGAATTTTTATTTCAACAGCTATCCTATTTATTTAAACACTAAGCAAAGACAACTCTTCCCTCGCTTCCCAGGATTCTAAATTTGAAGGTTGCAATGTGCACCTAATAAGAATTTTTCATAATTTTATTTACGGACCATTTGGATCACAATGACAATAAAATTTATTTTTAGGATATTAGCCACACACTCCTTGACTGGAAAGCGGTCGCCCGCCTTTCTAGATAAACCTGCGAAAATGTGCCTGGACCCTAAAATCGTTTCCGATATTATAATCGAAATCACGTCCAAGTTCAACGTAAAGGAAAACCTAGTCAGGTATGGTAAATTATGGATATTTTTGTGTACTAACATTTCTAGTAACAAAATAAATGTTTTGATTTAATTTTACATTTCAGGAGTGCGATCACTACAAAATGTGCTGACGAATGCAAAATGTATAAGACTAGAATAAAAAACAAAAACAAATCAATAAAAGACCAAGAGAATACATTACACTCGAACAAAAACTCGAAGCTAGAAACTAAACAAGTAAAGACAGAGTAAAAATAAATGTCGCTAAAATATAATTTAGTTATTCTTAGAGACACTCTTTTTCTTGCCAAAATATATTGTATCAAAATTAAAAAAAAAATCATTAGTTTATAACTTTAACACATTGTTTTGCGGATGAAAATACCAAAGGATTTTTTGTAATCTTACCGTTTTTAATTTTAAGTTTTTTTTATCAGTACCATTAATACTCGAAATAATCTTAATTAATTGATATTTTGAATTTATTTTTCTTTGTTTTAATGCGTTCTAAATTATTTGTAGATAAATTAGGTTTTAATAAAGGTTCACTAAAGTAATAAAATCTTGATTTTTATTCTCCACCAATTCAATTTGCAAGATCGAAATCTTACAACTCTCTCCCTTATGTTAAATAGGATAAGAAGGATGTTAGTCCATAGGTTTAAATTACCGAGTTTAAGTTATAAAATAACTAAGAATATTCCCAAATATTTCATTATCTTTACTTACTGCAAACATTTAATTATAAATTAAGTATAAAAAACTAAAACATACTAGTAACCCTTCCAACCCACGGCGGGCTACAAGCAGACCTTTCTCTTATTATAAGAAAAGACTAGAGCCAAGTAGTAAGTTGTAAAAAGGTGTTGAAACCTAAACAAAAGCGTTATAGCTTGTATCAGATTCCTTGCTGAAATATGCCGAGAGGTGAAAGAATCAAGTCTGTGTTAGTGCTGTTGATGATGGCTCTCATGAGCATCATGTCGTCGGGCGTGTAGCGCCAGCCGCTCAGCTGTCCGAGGCTCACTAGCTTCGGACAAGTCTCCATCAACAACTCCACAGTGTCCACAGTCAGTCGGGGAGCGTTTGGAAACCATATCGCCTCAAGATTATCGAATCTGTAGCGACGGAGCATCCTGAAAAGAATGTAAACAAAAATCCATAAGAGGTGATAAGTATTACGAAGAAATAAAATTTAAACCAATTAAAAAGTCTTGAAATAAAGATCAAATAAATAATCGGCCAAGTAGGTACTAGTCGGACTTGTGCATGAAGGGTTCCGTACCGATAACTATAAAAACAGCGTAAATACGTTTGTTGTATGGGAGCCCCCTTCAATATTTGTTTTATTAAAAAAAAGAAGTGTTAGATCACATTTGAAACAGCCAAAATAAACGGAATTTGCAGACCCTTTTCGAACGGAAGCCAAAAGATATTTAATTTTTAGGCTGCGAGTGTTCCAAATGTGTTTATTCTCTTATCTTGAAAAATATGTACTTTATTGCATATGTCTCCACGTTATTATAAAATGCAAGATGTTAAACATACGTAAGGAACAAAGAAACTCACCGTGCCATATCTTGATCGTCTAATTTAATTTCATCGCCAATGATTAATTTCTTGAGCTTAGGACTACCTGTCATGAGGTACTTCAAACAAGATGGTGATAAATTCCCTTGAATAATTTCGATATGCTCCAATTTGTTAAACGGAACTTCTTCTTCATGGGTCGCAGTCTGGATCGAGTAGAACTCTAGACTTTCTAAGTTTTGACAAGTCTCTGCTATCCTCGTAAAATTAAACGACCCCTGGGCTCCAGAGAGCATAAGTGTCACAATTCTATAGCCTATCTTATCCAGCAACTGATGCAATTCGTGGCACTGGAATTTATTTAACTTAATCTTATTCAAGTAATTAAGGTCTTTGATTAATTGTAGCACGCCTTGGTCCGGCTCTTCTAAATAAATAGTCTCTATCATAGGACACAAAGCAGTTATCGCCTTCATTGTCCTCATATTCGTCTGTATGTCGTGAACGTATTGAAGTTTCGTTTTGAAGCCGGGCGGACAGTCGTTGTTGTAGACGGAATATAATGCTTTCCCCACGAAAGAATAACTGCCGAGGTTTGTAAGATTGGGAAGTTTGCGTATGAGGAGAGCCACATCCGTGTGGTCTATGTTTTCTTCGCCGTATGTTCCAATATTTACTACAGTCAAGCTCTGAGTCAGCTGAGGGTTTCCCGATAACATGGCATCGATACCGATCTCAGTTATGTCAGTCTCTCCCGACACATCGAGTAACTTCAAAACTTTGTTATTTTCTCCGATGAACTTGAGCACTTCGTCGTTAGCTATGTAAGGAATATTTAGAGCGGTTAAATTTGAAAGATTCTTTATTATCTGATACAAAAGCGAGAGCTGTTCGTCTTTCACCCACACACCTTTTAAATTAAGAGAAGTCAGGTGCCGACCTTGCTCGGCAATCAGTTCAACGACTTTCCTGTAATAGGGACAAGGGAATATCCCTGTCGCTAAACTCTTTACATTTTCTTTGAGCAGTAATTTCATTGTATAATATCTGATCGACGGATCCAGGTATTCGCTATTTAAGATTAGATTGAGGAGATCTTGGAATATATCACTGGTCGCCCCCATGCTTTCGTAGTAAGAAGACACCATAGCAAAGGGGAGCGCCACATCTTCCTCAGTTGTCACTCTGGACAGGGTGTGGATTAACTGTCTAGCTACCAACGATAAAGTTATTTCTTGCAAATGCGGAACAGGACATTTTGGTGACATTTTCTCAACACTTGGTATTGTCTCTTAATCCACGTAGGAATCACTCGTGTAATAATATCACTGAAGTCACTAATTTCACTATTTTTTGAGCATCACTAAAGCACGGCCACTTTCGATTTTGTGAACAGAAAGAAATGGAAAACCCGTGAAGCTATTTAGCGCACGCGCATCTCGCGTCTGGCGCGCTGCCAGTACTATATAATTCAAACTCACGAATCCGAGCTTTATTTATAGAAGTTTTATACGCAAAGCTTGTTTACAGGCTATTCCGTACACAATATGATCTTTTAATTACACTGAAAGAGATAGTATTGAAAGATGAGTCATTCATTCGCCTAGCTTTATATTCAATACATGTATTAGGATAGGTTATTTTTACGCATAGAGTATTCGAGATTTTCGATTTTTCAAAACCTGTCCTAAATATCAGTAAAACAAACTCAAGAGCTTTTAATACTAATAATTTATTTATACCTAAAATTATCTATTTTACAATAATAATAATTATCTATCAACTAAGGAATCAAAGTAAAAGATTCTATATTAGTTTTTTAACCATTCAATTTCAGTAAAAATTTGTACCAGCTGAAACATTAATATTATTCATGTATATCAAACATCGACTACTTTATGCGTAATCAATTCATGACCTACTTACTTTTTAAACTAAGTAATACGCTGTAGTTTTGGAAGAGATAAATACAATCAGCAATTTTTTGGTACATTTTCATTAGACGTACGTAAAGTTCCGTCTAAAGATTTATTTTTCTTATTATTACCATTGCATTTTAGTCTCCGTCCTTCACGATTGTTATTGGTAGTTACACGAAAGTCTAGCGGTGACCGTGCGCAGAAGTAAAAAATAAGGTATCATGGGGTAGTAAGCGGGTCGCGGGGCGGTCGTGCGTGTCTTTCGCACACGCTGATTGGTTCTATCCTGCTTGATTGTAACTAACACTTTCCGTTCATCGCTAGACTTATCTGCCGGGACTTGTATGCTGATCTATCTCATACCTCAAAAGAATGTCGAGTGTTTGGACATGATGGGCTTACGCACATCGCGACGGCGAGGGATTTCAAGATTTTACCAAAGCACATTCAAGCATATTGGCATACACATACGACATAATACTACTGCTGCGTTCTTCATACTACTGCTACCCGCGCTCGTCCGTTGTCAAACGAACTAACGACGAACGGGTTATGTTTCAAAATTATGCCGCGGCATCAAAAGCTATCCCATTCGATGCCGTGGCATAATTTTGAAGCATACAAATTTATGTCGTATTTCTGTATTAATATGTTCGAATGTGCATTGGCAAAAACTTGAAATCCTTTGCCCTGTTATTTTTTTTTGTTAATTGCGCTTGACGACAATCATGTCTGATGGAAAGCAATAATGAGGTCTATAAATAATCTATATACGTTGGAGCGCACTTGCCTAGAAAATGCCTGTTCACTCTTCTCTTGAAGGCATCCAGATTGTACTTGACTTGAAAGGTTGGAAGAGCGAAATGTCGTCCCCATCAGTATGCGTTAGCCATTTGAAATTTTTTTATTCAAGAAACCTGATTTCATCTAAGTTAGGTGGGTACGGGCAGATTCTTCGCGACCAGCAGAAGGATCTGCTCGGTGCTGAAGCACCAGTTGGCGATGTCCTTGGACACCTTGCACCAGTTCTCGCCGTGGTGCGGCTCCGCGGCCTTGCAGCGCGCTTTGACGTCTTCTTGCTGCTGTTCGTTGCCGTGGAGAAGCTCGAATTTGTAGAAGTACGCCCACGCGTCGCCCAGGTCCGGGTCGATTTTTACCTGTGTATGAAACAGTAACTCTAAAGTGAAAAATATTTACAAAAATTATACACCGTCCAAATGCTCACTTAATGGCATGGTGCCCTGCCTCGCTGTATAGCCAGGCTTAGCCTTTGAGCGAAGTAAGCGCCAGCTCTTTGGTTACCTGACGCATGAAGCAGTTAATAAAAAAAATGTCGTTCCGACCAATCCGTCTACGGCGCGGCGGTCAATCGCTGCAGTGATTTTCTATCTATCTGCGTTAGAAAACTGAACCCTAGTAATGTATCTAGCACATCCCGTGAAAATTCACGAGGAAGAGAAGAGACCATAATAATATGATCAGGTACCGAGAATAGCAAGTGAGATGCTGCCTGTGCCCCAAAAATGCCAAATTTTACTGTTAAGTTAAACATCCAAACATGCAAAATACTGTTTGGATGATTTATATATATAAGACATTGAGGATCTCCAAAATGAAACCACAAGTTGTTTCTCTGAAATAACAAAGTTTTGTTTTATTACAAGTTTTGTTTTATTTTACAATTATCTAGTTATTATCAAGTTACGACAATTACACTTCTATCTCACCTGAAATAACAAAGAAACGACATTTAAAGTTCACTATATCTCGAGTCCTCAATCACATTCTTTCTATGAGTTTTTATTACGATAAAAAATGCACAAAACAATTTCAGCGTCCCTCGCCATTTTAAATCATCGACACAGATCACTAATCATAGGTACCTATGCGACAGACAGCTGATACGCGAAGCGCGGCAAATTCAAATGAATGAAATGTCACTCATTTCATTACATCTCCCCCCCTAAGAGCGAAAATTCTAAGCAATATATCTGTAAAATGTACTTATAAGACATCTTCATATTCATTATCATCTCCTTCATTTTCTTCAGCCTCTGTTATGACAGGTTGCAATTTTGTTATATGAAATAATGTTGATTCTGTTTTTCTGTTGCCTGTATCAATCCTATAAATGGAATTCGATATTTTCTCTATTATCTTGAAAGGGCCTATTTTTAATTCGTCTAATTTCTTTCTATTCAGTCTATTTCCATTTTCTACACATACACTGTCTCCTACATTAAATTCTTGCATTTTTCTATTTCTATCAAATATTTTCTTGTTATACTCATGAGATTTTATTGTATTCTCTAATGCCAATCTTCTATCAGCAATCCACTTGTCTTCCTTTTCCATCGTTTTGAATTCATTTGGTAGAATACTGACATTTGTACCATCCAGTAAATATTTTGGTGCAAAACCTGTAACGGAGTGTTCTGTTTCATTATATTTTTGTATACATTCTCTTGCCAGTGTTGTCCATGTTCTCTTATTATTTTTCTCATTCATTTTACACCTTATTTTATTTACTATTGTTTGGTTTAATCTTTCATTCAAGCCGTTCGAGAATGGTGTATTCACGGCTGTAAAAATTAGTTTAATATTATTTTCCTGCAAAAATTGTTTAAATTCTCTTGAATTTATGCCCGGATATTGATCTGTCAGGATAATTCCAATCTCATCTGTCTCTAGTACTTTCTTTGTTAAATTTATAAAGTCACATGCATTCTGGGTTTTCGAAGTCGCAATAAATGCATATCTTGTGTAGTGATCTACTAAAAGGTGTAGATATTTCTTTGTAGACCTAGATCCTCCAAATCCACCAATAGTATCCATTGACATTATTTCAAATGGTTTGGTGGCTGGTCCCAGTTGTGACAGTAATCCAATTTTTTTTTGACATCTTGATTTATTTTTTATGCATATTTCACATGTTTTACAAATATTTATGATATTTTTTGTTAGGTTTATAGCCGTATATATTGAACTTATTTTTTTCTGCAGTTGTCTGATCCCAATATGGCATAAATCTTCATGCACCTTTTTTATAAGTTTTTTACTAAATTCTTCTGAGAGGATAATCTTTTCCTGTTTCTTTATTTTTTTATAATAGATATTATTTTTTAGTATTAAATTTTGTTTCTTTTCTCTTATTGTTTCATTTTTCTCTTGGTCTCCAACTATATCTTTTATTTGTATTAAATTAACTATTCTCAATGTTTCCTCTCTGTTATCTTCTGGTTCTAATACAGGGTTTCGGCTCAAACAGTCTGCTTCTACATTTTCTTTACCAGGTATATTTTTTACGGTAAAGTCATACTGAGATAGGTAGTATGTGAGATCACCCAATTCTTCATCTGTCCTGCATTTAATGTTCATGTTCTCTAGAGGTTTGTGATCTGAGTAAATGGTGAATTGTTTTCCGATGAGCCAGTGCTGCCAATATTTAACAGCTTCTTTCATAGCAAGACATTCTAAATATATAGCCTTTTTCCGTTTTTGATGTTCATTCAATTTTTTTGAGAAATATGCCACCGGTTTGTCTTTACCATCTAGTTGTGTCTGTTTTAATATTGCTCCAATGCCCTCCAAAGATGCATCGGTAAAGATTTTGATTGGTAAGTCTTTGTCGAATATTTCCAAGACCGGTTGCGAACATAAATATCTTTTTATCAGATTGAATGCTTCTTCACATTTCTCTGACCATACAAATTTCTCGTTTTTTCGTAATAAATTGTGTAATGGATCTAAGATAATTGCACTTCTTGGTATATAGTCATGGTAGAAGTTTATTTTTCCCAAAAATTGTCTAATGTTCTTTTGCGTCTTAGGAGTTGGAAAGTTCCTTATTGAAATCAAATTGTCTTTTAGTGGTCTTACTGAATTGTTCTGAATTATATGGCCGAGGTATTTTACCGAGTCTGAAGCAAAGGTACATTTCTTAAACTTCAGTCTAAAGCCTTCTTTAATTATTGCCTCTAATACATTTCTAATGTGCCTTATATGTTCTTCAAAGGTAGACGAGTATATCAAAATATCATCAATATAGTTAACAGAGTATCCTGTGAGATTGTGTTTTCTTAGAATATTGCTTAAGATTCTCTGGAAAATTGCTGGTGATGTTTTCAAGCCAAAAGGGAGGCAGGTCCACTGGAAGTGGCCATCTTGTGTGACAAATCCTGTTTTACTTCTGTCTTCCACCCGTAATGGTATTGCCCAAAATGCTGAGTTTATATCTAGTGTAGTAAAATACTTGCAATTTCTAGTTTTGATAATTAGATCATCTATCAAAGGAAATGGTTGAGCTTGTGGTATAACTATTTTGTTTAACTCTCTGAAATCTACACATAAACGGGATTTTCTATTTTCACCTTTTTTAAACGCCAATGTCACTGGAGCAGCGAAAGGACTGTATGATTCTTCTATTAAATTGTTCTTTAGTAACATCGATATTTGCTCTTCAATTTCTAATCTATCTTGTATTGTACATCTGTATGGTCTTTTACTACAATATTTATTTACTTGTAAATCTATGCGAGCTTCATAATCTTTAACTGAACCTATATCATACTTGTCCTTAGCAAATATTGTTTTATATTCCTTTATAATTTTCTCTATCTCAATTTTCTTTTGATTATCTAAATGGTCTGTCATACTTATAAATTCCTCTGTTTCTATGTGTTCATTGAAATTTACTGTATATTTTTTTATATTATTATCTTCATTTCTGTTATCTTTAGACATCCTGTCTATTTTATTTGTTATTTTCTTTTGTTCTATCTGCAAGTTCTCATTTTGGGTTAATCTGAATTTCTTTATCATATCTAATCCGATTATGAAATCATCAAAATCTTCATTTTCTACTATGTATACATCCACCTCTTCTTCTAAATCAAATATTTTAATTTTTATTGTTATCAAGCCATCCATCTTCTTCACACCATTAACCGTTTTCATGTATGCTATGTTCACATCATCTTTTTTTTCTTTTACTTTTATTAATCTTGAATTTATTATAGAAATCTGTGAGCCTGAATCATAAATACCACTCACTTCTAGTTTATTTTCTAATAAAAGCTTGATTTTGATTAATGGTGTGCTTACTAGTTTTTTTTTCAGTATTTATGTCTACTTCAATTATGGAGTTATTGTTTACATTTTTAGTTTTAAGAACTTTTTCAGGTTCATTTTTATTTTTCTTGAACCAACATGACTCCTCCGGATGATATCTAATTCCTTTGTCCAAAGACTCACAAGTCTTACATGACTTCTTCTCATAAGTTTTATTTTTATTATAAAATGTACTGCTCTTTATGTTAGTTGAGTTTTTCTTATATATCGTGCCTTCATATTTTCTTATCTCGTTGAACAAGTCAGTAGTGTTGTTGAGTTCATCCCTGTTTAACTTATTTAAGATAAATCCAGGTAAACCAGTTGCAATAAGATCTATCATTGTTTTGGAATCTATAGATTTGTTTATATCTAATAAAAGCCGTTCTTTTTTTATGGCATAATCAATTAACTGTCCTTCTTTATACCTAAATGCGAGAGCATATGTGACTATGTCCCATCCTTGGTTTTTAAAAGTTTCTAAAAACTTGTCTTTCCATTCACTCCATTCAGAATTTATTGTTAGTTTTATGATCATCGAGCTATACCAATACAAACAAGGTTTATCTAAAAATAACCTCAAAATGTCTATTTTTGTCTCATCTTTTGTTATATTAAAGCGCGCACACTCTTTTTCAAAAATTTCTATCCATTGCATCGCATTAGGATTTTTGCTTGTGAATTTTTCAATAATAAATTTTTCTGAGATATGTTTTAAGTTATGTTGACTTTCTTTCTTAGTTGTAGTTTCTATTAATTGTTCCAAGATTTGTTGCAAAGTGTCATTTTTGTCCTTTGCTTGTGTTGTGCTCACTTCATCTAAATATTGATCTAAAAATTGCATATTACCTTCCTCATCTACATATGTCTTCTTTAGATTTTCATCCAACTTTATCCATACTTTTCTACTCTGGTGTCTTTTTTTAATGCTATTTTATACTTTTGCGAAAGTGTTCGTTTTAACAATATATGTATGATGACTCACCGGCTTCAGTTCCTCGGGTAAAACATAACATTTTCCTTCTTCAGTACATACCTATTGAAGTTATGGCTAATACATTTGATTTGCCATCATTTGAGGCTATTATCGTAAACTCAAACTGAAGCCGGTCCATATTCTCTTAGTTCACAAAAATGTCGTTTTATAAGACATTGAGGATCTCCAAAATGAAACCACAAGTTGTTTCTCTGAAATAACAAAGTTTTGTTTTATTACAAGTTTTGTTTTATTTTACAATTATCTAGTTATTATCAAGTTACGACAATTACACTTCTATCTCACCTGAAATAACAAAGAAACGACATTTAAAGTTCACTATATCTCGAGTCCTCAATCACATTCTTTCTATGAGTTTTTATTACGATAAAAAATGCACAAAACAATTTCAGCGTCCCTCGCCATTTTAAATCATAGACACAGATCACTAATCATAGGTACCTATGCGACAGACAGCTGATACGCGAAGCGCGGCAAATTCAAATGAATGAAATGTAACTCATTTCATTACATATATTCCTAAAATAAATTCTCCTAAAACTTAAGAAGTGTTTTGCTTACCTGTCCCTACTTGAAGTCGAAATTTTGTTTCGTATTTTTTAATGTTAAATTTAGCATAATATTACGAGTATGTATAGGTAAGTCTGAGCTATGATTTTCAAAAGATTTAGAAAAAAAGATGGTTCAGGAACAAGCGGGTTATGACACACTTTAGATTTCAAATTAAAAATGAATACACTTTACGAGCATGAGAACTGACAATGAATGTATACGCGTGTATCACTCACCGTCCTGTTGAACCACTCGCGGCACTTGTTCAGCTTCCTCTCGGTCCAGAACAGCTGCGACACGGCCAGCAGCACGTGCGCGTCGTGCTCGCACTTCTACTCAGGTTCGACTGTATACACGACTGTTTCACTCACCGTCCTGTTGAACCACTCGCGGCACTTGTTCAGCTTCCTCTCGGTCCAGAACAGCTGCGACACGGCCAGCTGCACGTGCGCGTCGTGCTCGCACTTCTACTCAGGTTCGACTGTATACACGACTGTTTCACTCACCGTCGTGTTGAACCACTCGCGGCACTTGTTCAGCTTCCTCTCGGTCCAGAACAGCTGCGACACGGCCAGCAGCAGGTGCGCGTCGTGCTCGCACTTCTACTCAGGTTCGACTGTATACACGACTGTTTCACTCACCGTCCTGTTGAACCACTCGCGGCACTTGTTCAGCTTCCTCTCGGTCCAGAACAGCTGCGACACGGCCAGCTGCACGTGCGCGTCGTGCTCGCACTTCTACTCAGGTTCGACTGTATACACGACTGTTTCACTCACCGTCCTGTTGAACCACTCGCGGCACTTGTTCAGCTTCCTCTCGGTCCAGAACAGCTGCGACACGGCCAGCAGCACGTGCGCGTCGTGCTCGCACTTCTACTCAGGTTCGACTGTATACACGACTGTTTCACTCACCGTCCTGTTGAACCACTCGCGGCACTTGTTCAGCTTCCTCTCGGTCCAGAACAGCTGCGACACGGCCAGCAGCACGTGCGCGTCGTGCTCGCACTTCTACTCAGGTTCGACTGTATACACGACTGTTTCACTCACCGTCCTGTTGAACCACTCGCGGCACTTGTTCAGCTTCCTCTCGGTCCAGAACAGCTGCGACACGGCCAGCAGCACGTGCGCGTCGTGCTCGCACTTCTACTCAGGTTCGACTGTATACACGACTGTTTCACTCACCGTCCTGTTGAACCACTCGCGGCACTTGTTCAGCTTCCTCTCGGTCCAGAACAGCTGCGACACGGCCAGCAGCACGTGCGCGTCGTGCTCGCACTTCTACTCAGGTTCGACTGTATACACGACTGTTTCACTCACCGTCCTGTTGAACCACTCGCGGCACTTGTTCAGCTTCCTCTCGGTCCAGAACAGCTGCGACACGGCCAGCAGCACGTGCGCGTCGTGCTCGCACTTCTACTCAGGTTCGACTGTATACACGACTGTTTCACTCACCGTCCTGTTGAACCACTCGCGGCACTTGTTCAGCTTACTCTCGGTCCAGAACAGCTGCGACACGGCCAGCTGCACGTGCGCGTCGTGCTCGCACTTCTACTCAGGTTCGACTGTATACACGACTGTTTCACTCACCGTCCTGTTGAACCACTCGCGGCACTTGTTCAGCTTCCTCTCGGTCCAGAACAGCTGCGACACGGCCAGCAGCACGTGCGCGTCGTGCTCGCACTTCTACTCAGGTTCGACTGTATACACGACTGTTTCACTCACCGTCCTGTTGAACCACTCGCGGCACTTGTTCAGCTTCCTCTCGGTCCAGAACAGCTGCGACACGGCCAGCAGCACGTGCGCGTCGTGCTCGCACTTCTACTCAGGTTCGACTGTATACACGACTGTTTCACTCACCGTCCTGTTGAACCACTCGCGGCACTTGTTCAGCTTCCTCTCGGTCCAGAACAGCTGCGACACGGCCAGCTGCACGTGCGCGTCGTGCTCGCACTTCTACTCAGGTTCGACTGTATACACGACTGTTTCACTCACCGTCGTGTTGAACCACTCGCGGCACTTGTTCAGCTTCCTCTCGGTCCAGAACAGCTGCGACACGGCCAGCAGCACGTGCGCGTCGTGCTCGCACTTCTACTCAGGTTCGACTGTATACACGACTGTTTCACTCACCGTCCTGTTGAACCACTCGCGGCACTTGTTCAGCTTCCTCTCGGTCCAGAACAGCTGCGACACGGCCAGCAGCACGTGCGCGTCGTGCTCGCACTTCTACTCAGGTTCGACTGTATACACGACTGTTTCACTCACCGTCCTGTTGAACCACTCGCGGCACTTGTTCAGCTTCCTCTCGGTCCAGAACAGCTGCGACACGGCCAGCAGCACGTGCGCGTCGTGCTCGCACTTCTACTCAGGTTCGACTGTATACACGACTGTTTCACTCACCGTCCTGTTGAACCACTCGCGGCACTTGTTCAGCTTCCTCTCGGTCCAGAACAGCTGCGACACGGCCAGCAGCACGTGCGCGTCATGCTCGCACTTCTTCAGCGCATCCACCTGTAGGACAGAGACTGTATTTAACCCCAGAAATGTGCTGAGATTGTCCGAAAAAAAAAACAGCGGCACTTCGGAATAACTTTTTTTTTATAATGAACATAGGCCTTAAGAAAACACCGCAACTCATGTACATTTGCAGCACCAGAGGAATCGCTAATTCGTTTCCAGCTCTTAAGGAGTTTGTTTATCCTGCCTTTAAATAAACCCCAAGCTTTGAGGGAACACTGCTGCCGGTAACTGGTTCCATAATTTGCACGTGCGCGAAAAAAAGGATCTGGCCAACCGGATGGTCGAGGATTGCCCGCCATCCAGGTAGTAGGGATGGTACGCATTTCTGCGCAGAAGTGTATGCTCAGAGAAAGTGGAAGATGGAATCACCTTTAACAATTTTTTAGACCACCGCTAGAACACACATAAAGAGCAAACGTCTATACGGTGTTCCAAATGTTCCAGTTTGTAGAGTTTGTCTGTGGTCGCCAACAAGTCTAACTGCCTGCTTTCAAAAGAAATCACTACAGTCTTCACTACACTACAGATATTTGCAGAGTCTGTAATGGCAACAGTGTGAGGTGTACACAACACCGTACAGTAACAAGTAATAGTTTTTAACACAGACCAGAAACTAAGTTTATATTGGCAAGGTACCATCTTTACTTATTAAGGAGGTTATCACTTCAAAAATATCTCGTAGCTTACGCTCTTAGTCTTCCGCTGCGGGCGCGACTCCATGAAGATGGCCTCGGCCCACAGTCGCCCCGCCGTTGGGCACTCCTGCAGCGCCTTGGCCAGCAGCCCGCCCGCCACCTCCGCGCAGCCCGCGCGCCGCTCCAGGCGAACGCTCTCTAGCCTGAAAATAGCGTAATCTCTTACACCCTTCTTTTTATTCTTTACTAGATCACATGCCCGTACTTAGCCGGGTGTTATCCAGAATTAATAAAAAAAGCTTATCCTATTTATTTCACGAAGTGCAGAATGCAGACTTTGTTCACGAAGCCTATAATTAATATCTTTTAATTTTTCGACTGGTTGAGTATGTAACTTGTAATTAGATAAAACTTTTGTGATATAAAAAAAATAATTGCTTGAATTGTAGGTTACAAGAAGATGACATTAAATACAATTATCCCTCACAATCTACTGCTAACAACAGTGTGCAAATATTTGAAAGTCAAAGTTATTATTTAAATGATTGATTATAATTAGTATAGTTCTATCAAATTAATTTATAAATAGAACAATAATAAAATTCAATTACAGTATTTTGTAAAAGTGAGGAGAACAACTGCTGCAAGCAAATTGATGGTTGCAAAAGAATAACAAACATCCAAAAGTAAAGCAGTAAGTAAAAATGATTCACGAAAATGATTAAAAAGTTATGGATGTTGTTGAGCATGGATTTTAGGCTGAGTTTATGTGGGAACTTACCACAACTCAGGATTCTTGGGATTCCTAAGCCTAGCCTTTTCCAGAACTGATCGTGCTTTGGTCACATGCTTCAACTTTTCTTCTAATCGCGACAACAGAATCCACATCGGTACGCAAGTTGCACATTTTTTAAGCTGAAAATAACATTTTGGATTAAAAATCAAGGCTAAAGTAATAGAAAACACCCAGCCGCAGGAGGTAGGAGGCGCGGGTTCAAAACGCGCGATAATAATATTATTGATACGTGTATTATTAATTTATTTAGGCTAAAGTGGAAAATAAAGAAGAAGGTAAAGTATCGAAGGTAAAGTAAGACACATAGCATTACGTTGCGACGTATAGAAATGGAACAAAATACGCATAGAAATGGCTCTGGGGGCTGGATGGATCACAAACGCAACTCACGCCCTGGGAGTAAGTGTTATGCGCGTCGTCGTCCCTGCCCATCTGCTCCTCGATCTCGCCCTTCATCATGTGCAGCTTGGCGTAGTCGGCGAACACCTTGATGGCCTCCTCCAGCAGTTGCAGCGCCACGTCGCAGTTGTTCAGCGTGCACTCCAGCTCGTCCGACCTTGTCATCACCTGGATGGATCACAAACGCAACTCACGCCCTGGGAGTAAGTGTTATGCGCGTCGTCGTCCCTGCCCATCTGCTCCTCGATCTCGCCCTTCATCATGTGCAGCTTGGCGTAGTCGGCGAACACCTTGATGGCCTCCTCCAGCAGTTGCAGCGCCACGTCGCAGTTGTTCAGCGTGCACTCCAGCTCGTCCGACCTTGTCATCACCTGGATGGATCACAAACGCAACTCACGCCCTGGGAGTAAGTGTTATGCGCGTCGTCGTCCCTGCCCATCTGCTCCTCGATCTCGCCCGTCATCATGTGCAGCTTGGCGTAGTCGGCGAACACCTTGATGGCCTCCTCCAGCAGTTGCAGCGCCACGTCGCAGTTGTTCAGCGTGCACTCCAGCTCGTCCGACCTTGTCATCACCTGGATGGATCACAAACGCAACTCACGCCCTGGGAGTAAGTGTTATGCGCGTCGTCGTCCCTGCCCATCTGCTCCTCGATCTCGCCCTTCATCATGTGCAGCTTGGCGTAGTCGGCGAACACCTTGATGGCCTCCTCCAGCAGTTGCAGCGCCACCTCGCAGTTGTTCAGCGTGCACTCCAGCTCGTCCGACCTTGTCATCACCTGGATGGATCACAAACGCAACTCACGCCCTGGGAGTAAGTGTTATGCGCGTCGTCGTCCCTGCCCATCTGCTCCTCGATCTCGCCCTTCATCATGTGCAGCTTGGCGTAGTCGGCGAACACCTTGATGGCCTCCTCCAGCAGTTGCAGCGCCACGTCGCAGTTGTTCAGCGTGCACTCCAGCTCGTCCGACCTTGTCATCACCTGGATGGATCACAAACGCAACTCACGCCCTGGGAGTAAGTGTTATGCGCGTCGTCGTCCCTGCCCATCTGCTCCTCGATCTCGCCCTTCATCATGTGCAGCTTGGCGTAGTCGGCGAACACCTTGATGGCCTCCTCCAGCAGTTGCAGCGCCACGTCGCAGTTGTTCAGCGTGCACTCCAGCTCGTCCGACCTTGTCATCACCTGGATGGATCACAAACGCAACTCACGCCCTGGGAGTAAGTGTTATGCGCGTCGTCGTCCCTGCCCATCTGCTCCTCGATCTCGCCCTTCATCATGTGCAGCTTGGCGTAGTCGGCGAACACCTTGATGGCCTCCTCCAGCAGTTGCAGCGCCACCTCGCAGTTGTTCAGCGCCCACTCCAGCTTAGCCGACTTTATCATTACCTGAAGAATTCACACATAGTTTAAGGATAACACCTTCCTGAAATTGTTGGGTGCAACATGAACGAATGAACCTTCGTTACTTTATTGTTTATTTTATACCAACAAAAAGTAACTTTTTCCTGCTTGTTCCTGCCCAAGTTCAAGGATATTTCGTCTTACCCGCGGCGTAGGAGCGGAGGCCCGTGCCTTGGCCAAGAGTCGCCTCGCTCGGTCGTACTCTTTGTTCTCGCTCTCCAGCTTGACGGCCGCCAACCAGATCTCTTCGGAGTTAGGGTTCGCTTGGAAAGCCAGGGAAAGGATTCCTCGAGCAGCCGGTACGTCACCTGGTCAATAAGATTGTTTTTTATCACATTTACGTTTAACGTCAAGGTATCGTCTGTCGTTGTCCAGCTAACTCCATTTGTTGTGATGGGCTTGAAATCAGATTGAAGCTGCAATATTTCATGATAGAAGGCGCACAGTTCTGTTTAAGAACTGAATTAGAATATGTATCAAATTATCGCTTTAGCGACTTAAGCCCCCGTAGTTCAGTGGCAGAACAGCAACCCGTGATAGCTGGGAAAAACGGGTTCAAATTCTCCTGGGCGCAATAATTTTGATATTTTTTCAGTCAAATCGGTTCTGTAGTTTCAGCGTGAAAGAGTAATGAGGGTGGGATGGGAGTTTCGTCGAAGGCGTACTTTTGACGAACTTTTTCTATATTACGACTGTGACGTCGTTTGTTACCTGCTAGCCACTTGGACTTGGCGCCCATCAGCCACAGCACCTCGCTCTTGGGGCAGTGCGCCACGGCGCGCTGCAGCAGCGCTTCGAGGCTGGCTCTGGTTCCGTGCTGCTTCTCTATATTATGATTGTGACGTCATGTTACCTGCTAGCCACTTGGACTTGGCGCCCATCAGCCACAGCACCTCGCTCTTGGGGCAGTGCGACACGGCGCGCTGCAGCAGCGCTTCGAGGCTGGCTCTGGTTCCGTGCTGCTTCTCTATATTATGATTGTGACGTCATCTGTTACCTGCTAGCCACTTGGACTTGGCGCCCATCAGCCACAGCACCTCGCTCTTGGGGCAGTGCGCCACGGCGCGCTGCAGCAGCGCTTCGAGGCTGGCTCTGGTCCCGTGCTGCTTCTCTATATTATAATTGTGACGTCATCTGTTACCTGCTAGCCACTTGGACTAGCACCTCGCTCTTGGAGCAGTGGGCCACGGCGCGCTGCAGCAGCGCCTCGAGGCTGGCTCTGGTCCCGTGCTGCTTCTCTATATTATGATTGTGACGTCATCTGTTACCTGCTAGCCACTTGGACTTGGCGCCCATCAGCCACAGCACCTCGCTCTTGGGGCAGTGCGCCACGGCGCGCTGCAGCAGCGCTTCGAGGCTGGCTCTGGTCCCGTGCTGCTTCTCTATATTATGATTGTGACGTCATCTGTTACCTGCTAGCCACTTGGACTTGGCGCCCATCAGCCACAGCACCTCGCTCTTGGGGCAGTGCGCCACGGCGCGCTGCAGCAGCGCCTCGAGGCTGGCTCTGGTCCCGTGCTGCTTCTCCAGGTACGCGGCGCGCAACCAGATCGACTTCTTCGAAGGGAACACCGATAGCGCGTAGCCGTACACCGCGCGCGCGCACTCGTACGCGCCTTCGTTAGCGCACTGGTATTCAAAAAAAAATATAAAATAACCTTACAAAGTCTTAGATATACAAGAAACACCATAGTCCAATACAGTATTTAATTTCTTTAGTGTAAACTAGATTTTACGCCCGTGTTAAACTCCGTTTTTCACAAATCCCAAGAGAAACGTGCATTTCCCGTTCCCACTCCCTATTCCAACCTTTAAACCTAATTTCAAGGAAGTCGCGGTAGTAGTAAGTTCCAAAAACGCTCAGATTATTTTTTGTATAACTTAGTTTTTAGTAAATAGGTAGAATGTCGCTTTTTGTCATATTCTCCCGCAATGCTGCCTTTCGTACCCACCAAAGTACTCGTAAGAGCAAGGACCAAAACAAAAATCCGCCTACAATCTTAGGAGCAACTTACTGCTTCAGCATCTTCCATCCAGGTGTGTTTCTGGTCTTCCGGCTCAATGCCCGTACCGATCACGGCACGAATGATTGCCTAAAACAAATTATACAAAAATAAGATTATTTATTAATAACTCTGACTGTCCAAGTATGCGTTTTCCATCTGAGTTATCCACTTAGTTACTATACCTGTAGCAAACAGTCGCTTAAATAAAATGCAGGCCTGGCTAAGGCCCTAAATGCAACAGAGATTGCAATAGACAGTTTATTTTCTCGCAGACTGTTTAGCACAAGTATAATTTGAAAAGGGAATGTCAAATCGAATAGAAGCTTTGCTGGGGAGTCAAAAAGTTATTTTAGCTGTGGCTGGGTACACGTACTTTTTGTAACAATCATTTACCTGACACGTATGCACCGCCCCAGATTTCTCCGCCTCCATAGCCTCCTTGAACCAGTGCTCTCGATTGATCTCCACGCCGTTAGCGCTGAGCGAGGTGATGGCTCGGTCTATGATCTTCTCTACCATGTGAGTGTTGCCTGTTGCCGAAAAAAATACTTATTTTGAATAAAAAGTCCTTTTTAAAGATTAAAAATGGCGTGATTACGTAAGGCAATGTTACCTACCAATTCGGAAATTTAATTTTAAGAATTATGGATGAAGATAAAAATCTACCTGTTAATAATTTAATATCCATTATGAATTATGTTCATACGTTACTGCAATGTCAGCCAAAATTAAAACTCATTTTGTTAATACAAATTGTTGTACAAGTCCCACTCGCACCAAATGTTCACTTGTTCAGCAATCATACTTAGCAAAAATCATTATTTAATATTTTTTGGTGAACTTATAGATACATTTTAAGTGAGGAAATTGTCTTTAGAAATAAGGCATTTACCATGAGCTTCTTCAAGTTTGGCAGCCGTCACCCAAATCTGTCTATCCGTCGGTATATTTTCGCGTGCCTTATTGAGCACTTTCCTTGCGTTCTCGTAAGTCTCTAATCGAGCTAACGCCAGCCAGAGCTCGACGCTCGTGGGACAGCACTCCACCGCTCTGGAGAGCAATATGCGGGCGTCTTCTGGGTTTTCAAGTTCGACTGCTGCTTTCCAGAGGCGTACGGAGTTGGGTATGTGTTCTAATGCTTTGCGGTATACGCGCCGTTTTGCCTGATGGTAAAATAATTAACTTTAGGCCTCAAGCTAAACGGGTGGCTATAAAGTCTAAACCCGAAGAGTCGCATCAACTTTAATCTCCGGAAAAAATTAAATTAAGGTATTGTTGTACCTTCTCTTAGCACCAGCTTAACGTTCATTTGGAGATGAAGAGGAATAACCCAAAAATATTAATTTATAAAGATTATCCTTTATACGGAGTCACTCTTAGTCATTTAGCAGATTGTGACAGCCTCATGCTTGTTATTAGTGAAGCTAATTTAAGGTGCTAGATGTCATCATCTAATATACAAAATTCTGGTGCCAATTTTTGCTACCCAAAGCGAAACGGCTCAATCGATTGTTATGAAAATTTCTGTGTATGTTTTAGCCATGTTCTTGTACGATCTGTGTCATAATAAGTATGATTGCACTGACTTAACCCGCAAGCTCTGCTATCGTGTGCCATTTAGAACACCTATACGTAGCTGGCGAACACACCAACTCTTTGCTACCACAAAATGCCGCACGAATGCAGGTAAGCGCTCGCCTCTACTTAGGATGACGCAGACGTACAACGAGCACTTTGGCAATATCGATATTTTTGCAACTCGAGTGTCGAGAGTGAGAGTCACAAGTAATAATATAGATCTAGTACCTTAGTTTCCTGTTCTAAGTCAGCGGCCTTCACCCACACCCGCACGCTGTGCGGCAGGTTGCGAGCGGCGTGCGCGATGACGGCGCGCGCGGTGTCGGGCGGCTGCAGCCGAGCCGCCTCCAACCACAGCTCCTCGCTGCTCGGGTTCACCTCGCAACCTTTCATTATCAGGTTGCGCGCCGATTGGATTTTACCTGAGAATCATTAAAGGATACTTCGGTTAATTTTATAGAGAGAGGTAACCTAACGATTCAAGTCTGTTCTTTGTTCGAGTTCTGGCAGTGGCGTTTGTGTTCCATCACATGCAATACAATAGGTTTTTAACACACAAAACAATTTGACGAGCTACATTTATGTGAAAAGTGTGGGGTTTCTTATAGATATTACATAATTATGGTTTGGTAAGTGCAGGTAGGACTTTCAACCCACATGGGACTCTCAGGTTTTCTCATTATCTTTTCCTTAAAATAAAATAAATTTATTCATAAGAATATAGGTACAATTAAGGTCTTTACATACTAATATTGGTGGTCCTTATACATTCTACCATATTATGGTATATGAATATTTAATGTAGGTACATAAAATTAAAAGTTTTAACAATCTGCATATTTGCAGACTGTTAAAACTTACTTTATTAAGTAAGTCAAAAATCATTTGACATTAATTAATTAATTAAAAAGGACTTCATGTAAATGTCAGTTAATGATTAATTATATTAATAATGTTTGTTCATCCATATTCATACATTATCTGCTAAATACTCTGATACAGTATATAGTAGCATTTGCTTAACAACATGTCAAACACCCATTTTTTAAATACTATAATGCAATTACAGCCCTTATACGAATCAGGCAGCTTATTGTAGATTTTAATAGCCATGCAATGCTTCATCACATTAGGAGTGATATTTAGTGGCTCAAACCCAGTCCTTCAAAATATTAAGCCAAAGTAACTGCACTATAACAGTTTCTTATGATACAATATTATAACTAAGTCAAAAAGCAAGTTGCCTTACCAGTAACTTCTTCCAGCCTAGCGCTGGCAATCCAAGCGGGTGGGTGGTTGGGGTTGGTCTCTCTCACTGACTTGAGCAGCAGTCTCGCCTTCTTGATGTCATTAATGTCACCTCCATATGTCGGGATCATAGATTGCAAGTCTGTGAGGTAGCCCTTGGGGTCTACCACGGTCTGACCTGTCACTGAATCTGACACTTGTGACAGTTTGACAGTCATAAGGGTGTTTCTGGCTTGACCGATTTTTCTTAAGTCCAAGTCACCTAAAAAACAAGGAAATACCGTTTAGTGAACTCATGTAAGGAAGTTTTGGAAGAATTGTGATATATTGTGAGCTTGTAGCGATTAGTGCAACATACATAACTTGTGGTTTCAACCTCCATCCAGAGGAGCCGCAACAAGCTATGATGCATCACACAGATTCATCCAATATTGCACCAACAGGTTAAGGACAATGGGTATCATCCGGGCGCGAAAATTCAAATTTTATTTAGTTTTTCGCCCATAGTGGGCTAATTATACATCGAAGGCTACTGGGAATGAGTTTTGCGGGCACAACATTTATGCATCTACATGTTTTTAATATAAACTCTGCTCAACAATACTCATTTACTTCATATTGGTTCCCGATAGCTCGAAATCTGGGAAACTTCAAAAAATTATCTTTCGGGAACCAATATGAGAAGAGTGGGAACTTTCGAGCAAAGTTTCTATTAAAAACATATAGACGCATAAAAAGTAGGCCCGCAAAATGCATTGCCATAAATCTACAATGAAGTTAGTCTAATATGTGCAAAAAACTAAATAAAATTTGAATTTCGCGGGCTGGTAGGGCCGCAACACCTTAATATAATTTTGTTCTTCATATTTTTGTATTGTTTTTATAATTGCACCTTACTACCCCACAATCACATGACAATGAGACTTAAATATTATATAATATTCTTAAGATGATAATAATAAATGAAGATGACAGTTACCAGATGGAGTAAGCATCCCTGGTGTCATCACACCAGGCATCATGGAAGCCAAGCCAGAACTGGGATCAATAGTAGATGTGGATTCTCCGCCAAGATTCCTGGACAGTACACTGTCAGGCAGTGGAGTGAACTTCTCGGCTCTAGGGTTACGTTGCTTTCTGTTACGCGCGTCACCCACTTCCGGTATTGCTGCCCATTCATCTTCCGACACCAGTTTTAGCTCACGCTTTAGATCTGAGAACTGCTGTTGAATTTTTGGCCTAAAAAGGTTGGTATTCAAATATAAGAATATTATAATAAATTCTTTAAGAAAATATTAAGGCTGTTGTTGACACAAAATTAATGTAATATAGGACATAGACAACCAGATAGAAACTATTGAAGTTCTAAGCTTCCGATACTTATTCATGACAATCATGAGTTGGCATTCATTCGCAGCAAATTTCGCAAAAAGCAAGTGTGAGCCCAAAAAACTTTCAACTCTGCTTCAAAATTTTAATAGATAAACAGAGTAAAATTTTCACCTCTCTTGACGATATCTCTCCAAGTCTTCTTTTAGACGTTTTTCCCTATACTCTTTCCTCTTTTCATCCATTCTTTTGTCAATTGACTCATATATAGCATCTGCTTCGGCATCGTCTTTGTCATATGGATCCTAAAAGAAAAGATTACTACATTAAAATCTTGTAATTCTCGGCAGTTGCGGCCCAGGAGTACTTCGAATTTTAAGTAAGAACTAAGAAGCTACAAGTAACCAATAATGTGGCGCGACCTGTCGGCAGATTGCCCAAATCTAGGCAGCGTGTCAGAAGAGGTTAAAGATTGCTATACATATATGAAGGTATGTTACAACTTACAGGCAAGTTTTAAATGTTGATGACATTGTAGACCCAGAAGGGCATATAAGCAATGCCCTTAATTTTTAAACACAAGAATAAACTAATAAGATAATTAATAAGTTTTTATTCAATGGATCACTACTAGGAACTATTATTATCTAACTAAAGGAAGATTGGGAAATCCAGAGTTCTCTTGCTTTAAAGAACCAAAAACATGCAGCAGCGGTCACAACATAGCACTACAGCACTATAACACTATGAACCTGAGTAAGTGAGAACACCCAGTTTATTTGAGAAAACACTATCAGTCCCGTCATTTTGCGCTTTGGAGCCTTGGGATAGTGAGAAACCTCTATAAGAGAGAAATATCTTAGTCTCTAGAGATATCACTTACCCAGATTTGACTTTATATTACATAATTTTATTGGAAGTACGTACCTACGAGTATATTATTATTTAAATACAAACCTTTGAGAACAAGGAACCACTGTATCCTGAAAACTCATCATAATTGGAGTCATTTAAGTCTTCATCGTCGTCTTCCTCTTCAGTTTTTTTACGCTTTGCAGCAGGAGGGGCGTGGCGATCATCACTACAAGAACAATCAATAATTTATTAATTGCAAAATTCAGTAGAACCCGCCTAGAACGATTTCTCACATAATACACCATTTTACACCAGTAAACTTGAGACATATTTTTATACATTTCTTAAATCTTAATACAATTTGTTATCCTGTTTAATATGCAGACTGTACTGAATGGTAGATAAAATTCAGTTGAATAAAACACAATAAAGGTCTTAAGTGCAAGAACACTACAATTTTTAATATTTAAAAATTATTATTAAACACCTTTATAGACAAAACATCAGTAAACACTATTTATTATAAGTTTATATTTTTGTTACAGTGTTTCACACATGAGGTATTATTATAAATTATAATAGTATCAAAATTATCTCTGCCAACAGGACCCTGCATCCCCAGCTATCGTAGCTGCGTTCAGTCTCGTTGGATAATTTTCATACACTATTATAATTTATAATTATAAGTTCTTCAGAGAAACCTCAGTAGACAGTAAGCAATGTTAGAGCTGTAAATTGAATTATATGTAGCTAGTACAACAGTATAGAATTTAATTAAACTAGGATACATATAATAACTATACTTACGATACATCATTTGCATCTCTCGCTGGACCAATATCAGATCGGGTTGTGAAACCAGTTGCTCTAAAATTGAAAAAGTTGTTTTGTATTACTTCAATAAAAGAAGAATTAAAATAAATATATTTCAAGACATAACACATAGATAACTAATAAATATATTCACAATATTTACTATACATAATAATTTTATTAATGTGAAAGATTGTAAGTATGCATGGAATGATCTTTATTACTCTTTCATGTTGCAGCTACTGAACTGATTTGGCTGGAATTTGGAACATAATGTAGATAGCTTATAACCCGGATTAACACATATAGGCTACTTTTAATCCTGGGACATTGACATTTAACATTGTTTTCACGGACAAGCGAAAAACCGAAAATCACGCAGGCGATGCCGCGGGCTACAGCTTGTAAAATTATATTGAAAACACCCATATAGAAAACATTCATGCTCTTCACACAAATATTTTCCATTGTTGTTCCAAAAGTTATGGGAATTGAACCAATTATAAGCATTAAATTAAGATATCCAGGAACTCTGGTAATAGTTATAAAAAATTAAATTTCTCGCACTCCAAATATTATGCTGTGCCATATTATTCTTCAGAATGAGTAGTTTAAGTGTGAAGAAGCAAATAAAGTTTTGTTTATATTGTTGGCAAACTAGTCCTCTTATCATTCCAGTATAAGGTGTTTTTATTATTTTATAGGCTTTTATAGTCTTATTTAAATATTTTTTAGGCTTGTTTAATAGAATATGAACATACCCTCTTCCAACGCCAGCTACATAACCTAATGGTGCAGGGATTCCAAGGAAGTGCTTCTTATTTTTATTAACAAACGCTTGGGGTGGCACCGACATGATTGTGTTCGCCGCACACTAATTTTTCAGTAAAATTTCTGCTGAAATGCTGTTCGGTGTTCCTATTTATTTATTTTTGTCTAAAATCAAATGAAGTAAATTGAAAATTGACATCCAATATGACGTGCAATATGACCACAGAATATGACAGTGACACTGTCAGTGTCATAGTGACTGACGGTACTTTTTGTACTCTATGGTGCCAGTTAGTTTGTAAGTATCGACGATCTTGTAAAGTTATTCCTTGGTCTGTGGACGAATAGTCCATCAGTAATCCAAAATTTGTTTATATTTCATGGACACATTTGAATTCCCATCGTTCAAAGTAGAATTTTTTATATTTTTTTAACACGAAATCCAGAAGTTTTAATCATAGAAGATAAGAGAGAGAACTATTATTCCAGATCTGTGGTTTTAATGGACTATTAGCTCTGCTCTGTACTTGCTCTGTGTATGACGCATGACAATCATAAACAACTACAGTCTACAACACTCTACAACACTATAGGTTGGTTTATGGTTGCCACTTGCCAGGTTGCCTAGCAACGGTGGATTTGATTGAAAATGGAAACGAAAACAGAAAAGTAGGCATTAAATATTTTAAAGCTCTATCTATTTAACTCCGTCCGACTAAATAATTAGGAAGTGGCCTTCCCGCGTCAGTAAATTATTGAATTCAGTTTGATAGGAATATGGCTCAAGCTGTGGCGAGTAATTTCGAAATGGTTTCTAACGACAACAGCACCAAAGAATTTTTACTTCACGAAAAGACTTGTGAGGCATTTAAAGATAGTGACGAGGAAATTAAGATGATATTCAATGAAATTAAGAAACTGTCTGATTCTAAGAACTTAGATAATGAAGTTGACGAGGACAGCGATGACATAGAGTTAATTTTGAAAAGGGCTGAAAATATCGCTCAAGAAACTGAAAACTTGCTAAAGAGCAGCCCTGTAGCCGCTGCTGTAAATGGCATTCGCCCTCACTTGGATACAGCAAGCATACCACACATAAAAGTAACAAAACCTACTGAAAATGTCAACGAAGAAAAGAAAACTCCCAGTAAGGTAAGTTTTTGTAAAATCCTTTATTCGTATATGGCAAAAGGCGCCCTTATCGCTTGGCAGTGGTTGATGGTTTCTAGATAAGATAATTTTAAAAGGTTATCTAACTTGTAAGATACTCATTGACCAAATAATGGGACAACATGAAGCAGCAGGCATATATAGGTTCTTCTTAATCTGAGCAGGCTTCTTCTTATTCTGAGTTTGAGCAGTCTAGCTACAAAACGTTGTCCACAAATTGCAGGTAATACCTATATGTCATTTGTGGTACATAATTAAACAGTTACTTATTCTGTTTTAAAAACTTTAGTGTATCTAAAAATAGTACTTATAGGTACCATTCATAATGGTAGAGGTATGAGGAATATAGAGAGGGATATAGAGGATGGTAGATATAGAGAGGAATAATACAATGGTTTTAAATGGTTACATCTCTGATTTACTTATCAGATTTTGTTGGTATTAAGGTTTTTTGATTGATTTGTAGGTCCTATTTGATGCAACAATTCGACAGGCAACAACCAACAAACAAAACAGATCTTATCATATCATATAGGGACAATGGGTATAAAGTAAACATCAATATTTATTACAAAATCAAAAGACAATAATTTATTTCTTGACTAATAATAAAATAAGTTATATTTTTTAAATATTTGTATCAAACTTGATATCACAACACAGGCATCATATAAATATTAAATAGCTTAAAATAAAGTAGAAATGGCTTAACAGCTACATTTAATACTTAGGTCTTGCCAACGTAACTGGCAAGCACTCTCAAACCAGCTAAAGACTCTCTGGCAACGGGTTCAATCTTAGTAGTAGGTAACACAAATCCATAGCGCCCGGTGTCACTCAGCTCAATTGTATATGCGTACTTGATCCCTTGGGCCTTTGCCCAGTCGTCTGAGCCACCTGAAGCTGGGTACAGTAGTCCACTCGATGAACCAACTGAATATTTTGATCCTCCTGTTTTTTCAATAGCCTGTAAATAAAATGATGTGTAATAGTATTTTGGCACTAGTATAGCCATCTTTTTTGATGTAGCACTCTAGCAGATATAGAGGGTGTTCGTTATTTCGCACGTGAGCCATTTTATCCCCTTCAGGGGTTGGATTTTGATGATCTCCCTGGCCAGTGGCTTGGATTTGAGTGGGAGGTCGCGGTTTAGATTCCACCACTTCAGAATTTTAATTTTATAAATTCAAATTTGGCTCAACAGTAGCTAGTTACCACTCTATCAGAAAAGACGCACCGCCAAGCAGATTAAACCGCTGGCGCGATGCTGTGTAAAACCTGTTATGGGTTATTTAGTCCTTCCAAGTTAGTACAATAACAACTTTGGCTGCATCATCACTTACCACTAGGTGAGATTGCAATTAGTACTGACTTGTAGTGTATAAAAAAAATCAAAAATTCTTTCTCACAGAATTCCTACAACATATTATGAATGCCTAATTTCAGGAAGCCAGCAGAAGTGTTATTGTCGATTTAAACATAAACCAGCTCATCAAATATTAGCTACATCAAAAATTATTTTGTGCCATATATATTGCTTTTAAATTGTTTACCTTTATCATACTTATAAGTGACAGAAATCCATATTTCAAATGATTACAGTGATAGATGTACCAATAACAGATAGGGGCTCACCTCGGCCACAAGTTTTCCGACAACATCCAAGTCCTTATGATCTGGGGGCACTGCGTTATCATAGCCCCATGGATAAAGTAGGTACTGTCCGTAACTGTGGTAGGTTATATAGGCCGTAAAGTTAGCTACGCTGGACTTGATGAAATCCTGTAATCATATCATTGCGATAAAAAAAATAATACCTATAAAATAAAATCAATGGCTCCGGGAGTGACGACAAAAATGAAAACTTATTAGAGGTCGGTAACGATAACGCTAACAGTGTCGCAAGTTCAATGATTTTTTCCCATCTCAAAAATGCCAATTGTGCCCATAATAGTTATCAATTCAATTTAGTTGCTTTCTTGGTTTACTACAGAATATACTTTTTATATCATATTACTAAGTTTTACTTACGGAGACAGCGCGAGATTCAGGCTCTGAGAAAGCTCGAGCGCCACGGTAAATTTCACTGCAAGGATTGTTTGATGCTCCTTTACCACCCCATCGATATCTGTTAACACAAAATCATTATTTAATATCATAACTCAAGCAATGCTTAGGTAACTTAAAGAATGTTTAATAGATTAATTAATGTATTGTCGAGTGCTAATGATACTTGCAATAGCTTACGTACTATGTACCCTTAATTTAGGTTCCCAATATTCAATCTATCCATGGTTTACCTTACTAGACTAGACTAGAGATAGAAATTTAACGTAACTTGTATGGAGCTTATGTCACATAGATATCTCTAGTAGGGCAAATGGAAGATTGTTGGGAACCGGCATAAATCAAATTAAATTGTGTAGGTATATGTGGCTACATCTTGATATTAAAATTATCTTCCCTTACCCAAAGTTCCTGTTGAGATCAGTTCCAAAGCATGTTCTGCCGCCGAACGATGATGGTTTTCTGTTCTTGCGCCATAAGCGGTCCACTAAATGTGTGTATTCATAGCCATCAGGATTGACCACGGGCAGGAAGTACCTGATATGATAAACGACAGAATAGATAAAATGACTCCTGTGTGTTTTAGCACGGAATACAATAATAGTACCTAACGGTACGGAAGGTTCACTCCGCAAGATGATTTAAAGAAATAGCGACCCTAGCTCTAACACAAAAAAGTACAATTCAGTTCGCAACAGCGTCTGGTACCGCTTCCGCTATGGACCTAAAGTTGTGCTCTCTTTCTATCGCATAACTTTATCTATTTCGACGTACTAATGCTGCCTCGTAATCGGGCGTACGAAACGCGTGAAATAGTCCGTACAAGAACTAACACGTGCAACCTAGCCGGCGTGCGGCAGGCATCTGAAATCGTTCCGTCTTGACGGCGCTCCCATCTACTTGTAGCGGTCTTGATCAACCGACAAGTGAGCGTGGCCTGGTTTTAGTAAGGTGATGAATCAATAACATATCTGTTATTACTATTCAATTTCATAACATAATGTATCTGCGGAGCTTTTCATTCTCTCTCGAAATCGCTTGGCGGGGTGAGTCTGCAGGTAGGGCTACAGTCGAAGCCTCTCACTAGAACAGAACTTTGCCATTTTAGAAATTATAAAATTCTTATATTATGGCCCATGGCGGAAATCGAATCCGCGACCTCCCACTCGAATCTAAGCACGCGCCACTGCGCCAGGCAGTTCAACCCAGTAGAAAGTAGAGCTAATGTTTTAATAACTCAATTGCTTGAGTTTCGAATTTAGCGTCATAAAGTGTTCTGTGTAAGTAGTTCAATTCATGAAGGCGCGGCCCACTCCTTCAAAATCGATTAAATGTTTCATCAATCATGCGATTCGTAAGGAATTAGTAAGGAGTTCATGGATCCAGCGCGTCTTCATGGATTGAATTCACTATCTCGTACCTACTTAAGTATTTTCTTCAATAGGCCTGGTGTTCTCTTATAGATGATTTGGGGCTTGAAAAATAGGTAGGAGTCACCTAATTAGCAATAGACATGTTATATCCTGGACAGGGGGACGGCGCAAAAAATGACGCCAAAATTACTTATTTGCCACCAACAGTAAGGTCACGCTGCAGTTCGCTCAGCAGACACCTATATAATTTGGACAAATGCCGCTACTGTTTGCTCGTACGAAAAAGGTTTACGTAAATCGTTCGGATGCCCATATCCTGAGATTTCTCATCAAAACCCTTAACATACCAATCAATTCTCTTAATATCATCAGATTCTTCATCAAAATTCTCTGCTATTTGATTGATGAAGTAAGTCACTGTCGCCGGACTGATCCATTCACGCGCGTGTATGCCTCCGTCAATAAACACTGCTTTGTTGTTTGGATTGCCATCGGAAATACGTAGGACCTGCAATGAGGGTAATTTGCAAATCAGAACTAATACTGTGCAGTAATTGTAGTAATCGTTTGAGTGAAATGTTACCTATGGATAATCGCTCACAATTTACGTGTGGGTCACGAGATATATCATTAATTTTAATTAGTTTAATTAAGTAGGTACACACTACACACCTTAAGATCTCTTCCTTCGTAAGACTTTCCGATAGTATTGACGCTGGCGATTTTTGGGTACGTTTTAGCGAGATAGTCTAAAAATCCATGAATGTCTTCCAATCTGTGGTACTGTTTCCACGTCATACGGTGACCTGGTCCAAAACAATTGTATTAAATATTTTTTTAATAATAGATCAGAACTGAGAATCAAAAAAGTTAAAGATATTGCCTTCCTGTTTCTATTATGCCTTCCTATTTAATGCCCAGTGTCAGTAGCTCCATACTGTTTAAAGACTGAACGTTAAGAATTTTTAAACTGCAAAATTACAAAACCGCCTGTAAAATTAGCCTTGTTGTTAGTACTTGTATTTTAAAAACGACATCAGTTTACACAAACACTAATTAAAGAATTGGATCGTTATTCATAGAGTTCTCTTGCTTGAAAGTGAGAATAAAATTTGTCATCCTAAAAGTAACAAGTATTCTGTTCGTGTTTATGAAGTTTTCTAACTTGTAAATAAACCACACTGTTAGTTACAACGCAGATTTTTTTAAAATCAAAACAAACATGCGACACTCCTAAACCGAAAACATGAAATTAACCAAACTCAACACAAATAACGGTTAAGACACATTGCATAGATATCTGATCTATTCAGCAACAAACCCCAATTCGCATATGGCCAATACTCCATGGGAAGTTTAAGGGATTTGTAGCCCATGTAGGCCAAACCTAATCGCCGACGGAAGGCCCTGTAACGCCAAAAATTGTAAGCTCTCGCTGGAACAAAATCACATCGGCCCTTGGAATATTGCTTTCGTGTTCATTTCACACGCGGGATTTGGTATTTTATGCCTAGGGTTATAGCGAATACATACCTCGTCTGTCCTGAAGTTCAATTTCGTTCTCGTCCAGCGGTGGGTTTTCCTCGTTAATTCTTTTTTGTAAATCTTCAATGATGACATCGTATAAAATGTTTTCCCGAGCGAAAACTCTTGTTACGTTCGACACGGCGTTTGACTTGACTAGTACATCCACATAGGACTGGTTTCCCGCCCACGTAGATATAACTGTACAAATATGAAAGAAAGTTACAACCACCACAAAGCCTTACCATCATCTCTTAATATTGTTTTGAAATTTTCATACTGACTTTGTATGAAAATGTCAAAACAATATTACAATAATACTGCTATAAGAGATGGTGGTACGGCTTAAGGTTTCAGGACTTCTCCGGATTAATATTTCTTTACAAAAATAATGATGAGACGAGCAAGTCGTTCGTCTGATGTTAAAAGATACGCATGCCCATGTCAGATGTCCCATAATTTTGCATGGCCAAATTACACCAGATACTGCACTGCGCTTATCATCCTGAGACATCAGTTCTAAAGTCTAGTTTTTCCGAGTTGTATGTAAGCGTACAATTGCCACTCAAACCGAAACATTACTGCTTCACGGCAGAATAGCTGAAACTTCGGTGGAACCTAATCGGACCGGAACTCTACAAGAAGAGTCCTTAATCAACACTAACTGGGTTTATCAAATAGATGCGAAGTTTATTTGATTTATTTTAAGGGACATTTCTTACGGTTTCGTCGCTTCAGTCTTCCAAGGACTGCACGAACGCCGGGTTTATCTGTAGAAACTTTCCATAACTGTGCACCCGAGTAGTCTACTCTAGCTGCTGCAGCGTTCCTTGCAAGAATAGTGATCTCTTGTTCTATTTCATCCTTGACATCGGATGTAGTTTCTTCCACGAGAGCACTTGTAGATGTATAGGATTCTGTTGGATCTTCAGAAGATTCAGTCTGGTTGTACGAGTATGGTTGTTTTACCGATCCACGTGGAGGCCAATCTGGAAGTAGAATTTACTTGAATATTGGCTCCCGGTATGTCGTATGAATTGTCCATTAAATGTGAAATTTTACTTATCGTTACTATAGAGACTTGTCTAACAAAGTGTATCTAACATTTGGAACAAAATATAAACCATGATACGAATCAAAAGTTACTTCGTAGTTCATACATAATAAAATGGATTATGTTGCAGTAGGCTTCATCAATAATTTTGTAGATACTATACGATAGCTCATAGCATAGATACAAACTTTTGGTAAGTTGGTATTAGTTGGTAGAGACTACCTGCTAAAATCTGAAGCATTGAAAAATAGGCTAGATAATGAAACGGTATTTTTCACATACAAACTAATAATTATGCTTGTTGCAATACTTTTTCTCTTCTTCATAAGAAGAGAAAAAGTATTGCAACAAGCATAATATACAATACTTTCTTAGAAGAAGTAGGTCCAAAATATTTTATACATATAATTATTTTTAATATATTATAATAAGTGTGACCTCCGGTATAAACATAGAGTAATTACGCTTTTGCAATTATACTCGTACTTATTGTGGTTTAGTCATTGTAATTATTATAAAGGGGAATCCGACCATGGATATCCTTTTGTGTTAAATGCAGATGAGGATGGGTAAAATGATTATTGTCAGCGATAACATCTAAACGCGGTCGTGATAAACTATCACGTCAAATGGGAAATGTATGTAAATATACGGTAGAAACTTGTTAATTGGAAAATTATAAGCATGTGTGCATGTGATATAATATTTTGACTAATTCGAAGTACTATGCGTGCCAAATGAGAATAGGACTGTCAAGACGCCATTTTGTTCAGAAATACGCGCAAACTTCATTACTAAAGTGTATGGTGCGCAAAAAAATCAGTAAACAAATTATATTCCGTTTAAATGTTTAATGTACGCTTTTTTGGTATTTCTAATACATTTCACGCCAAATTAATTATAAATGAGTAGGAAATGAAATATACATAATATATTATTTCAGTTTTTATTAATCGGATATTTCCACTACACCACTTAACACAGCGTCATCGTCGTCGTAGTTTGAATCTTCATTGCTGTCGCTGTCACTGCTCATTTTGAGTTGAAAGTCCACTCAAGAGCACATATTTAACAAATATGAAAATAAAAGTCAACAATAATAAAAAAACAACAATAACAAGGAAGTCCAGTAGGCAACAGATATAGGACACACGCGCGTATACACGAAAGCGTAGCTAACGGCACACTGGTAGCTTCTCAGTAGCGTCACAAAATGGCAACATATTACGGTGACCAGTAACATTAATTATGTATTTGTTCATTTTTTAAAGTGTTTCCATACCTGTAGAATTAATTTATCCAAAATTATCCATTAATAAAATTCAAGAATAGTATTTTTAAATGAATATAATGATTATACAATAATTAAATCTATACTATAATATGAACAATAAAAAATATATGAAATTTCTGTTTTGCACTTTTTTTGCTGGCAGTACTATTTTGACAGTTATCGTGTGAAGTTGGCAGCAAGCGCGGTCCTATTCTTAGTTGGCACGCATAGTAAATAAGATAAGTGAGTCATTGTGGTAAGGAAATTGGATGCAAAAACGTTATTACAATAACCGGAGAGAGATCCAAGATAGCACTCCAAAAACATAACAATAAAACACAGTAGGTAGGTACATGAAGATAATAAAATAAGTGAGTAACAAAAGTGTGAATAAATCAGTGCCTAATTATTCGAAATTGATTTATTGCTATACCCACACAGGGCGATGCGGCTACAAAGCGAACACTTGATGCATTGATAATAGAATTGTCATTAAAATGCGGTGCAAGTGAGAGAGTCGCGTGACACGTTAAATGGCTTTCTCTGGCCGAGACTTGGTTTCATTCGCGAGCGGAGCTTGCCCTAATCTTGTTCTTTCTAACTGGTTTTAGAAAAAGATAACTCATAGTAAGAAAAGGGGATTTTGGTAGTTACCTACTAGAGCGTCGTGGGGTTTTATTGGATTTTAAATATTAGATGCTAAAAAGAAAGAGCTGTTATAATAAATAGAGTATGCTATTTCAGTGGTGGGGGATGAAAAAAAATCTTAACTTTGAAAATTTTTTCTCGAACGCGTCAGATTTTTATGCAGACGCTTCTTCATAAGTAAGAGTTCTTCGTAGGTAGTAATACAACCGAGCTTTGCTCGGTTGTATTACTACCTACTCACCAATAGATGGCAGCAGGTTATATATTTTTTTTTGGAAAATTCGACATTTTCTAAAAATGAATCCTAGCTAGATTATGTTGATTATTATTACTATATTTATCGCCCCCCAAAACCCCTAATGACTAAATTTCATGAAAATCTGTCGAGCCGTTTCCGAGATTCAGATTATATAGAAATATATATACATGCATATATAGGACAGGTCCACGACACTCGGGTAACTACCAATTTAGCATCGTGGGCTCCCCTGACCCCTTCTATTACAAAGTACGGAAACAAAAATCCGAAGTTGAAAAACAAGAGTAGTAAGAGTTATTTATGGAGATAAAACAGTTAACCTAATCGCGAAGTTATCCGAAACGACACCGTTTAGAAATGACTGAAGATTTCCGTAAAAAATAATAACTGCTGTACCACTTTCACGATACCATTTTTTTGTATTTTTATGGTTTTATGCAGATTTCGATTATAATCGGTTAGGAGAAATTCCAGTTGCTTTAACATAATCAAAATATGCCGCTATGTTTCGCGGTGCGCATCGAACATAGATAAAATAATTTCATGATAAAAGTAGAAAAACTTAATATACTTGAAACTCTGCTCATATAATTTATGTACGAAGTAATTTATAGATATTTTTCAATACACGAAGACGCGCCCCACTCTGTCAAAAATCAAAATCGCTTATGTTATACATGCGATTCGTATAGAGAGATAGAGACAGAGCGTCATCGTGGATTGACATAATCTATATTAGAGATTACTTAGAAACGATGTTGAGCATCGGTAAATTCAAATGTTTATTTATTATTGTGACTTGCAACATAATTTTAGCAAAGAATTCCTTTTTAAGCCCAAATCCGTTTTAAAAGTTCATTATGCCATTAATCTTAAACGATGCATAAAACAGATGAGTTCAGAGACTTTAGAGTTAATTTTAAAAACAATTACAGAGGCGATAAAAGTTAAGCCAGTTCTAGGCGCCTGTCTAAAGACACTTTCTTTTGCTGTCATTATGGCGCAGTTATCAGCCATAGCTGTTAATGACGTCATAACATAAAATAGAGCTTTTTACTTTAGTAAGTAGTAACTACTACCTATAAGTGCAGTTATTATCTCGCTGCAGAGTGCAGACTCGCCGTGTATAAACGTGCTTTTATTTCTATCACCCATTAATAAAGATAAAAAAAAAACAACTTTAAATAAATAGTTACGATGAGTGATATCTATAGTTGTTTTTTTTGTATCTTTATAAATGGGTGATAGAAATAAAAACATGTTTATATACAAGGTGAGTCTGCAGCGAGATAATAACTGCACGTAGTGATTCGGTCTCTAATAAAATAATAGTAGTCTTTCAAAGTAATGAGCCTATAAACAAGTTGTACTTACTTCTCAATAACACCTTTTTGACAGGAAATGTGGATTGAAAAGAAAGTAGCTTTTGGTACATTAAATTAAATTCCGTATATTGTAAAAACAAGTTCCTAGTGCTAACGGTGCTAAAAATTACAGTAGGTATTTGTTTTTCTTAGAATTTTTGGTTTTGAATCGTGAGAAAATTTGATACAACCTTTGGTATTTCTCTTTTAGGTTGCAGCTATTTCTATACATATCTGAATTAAAATTATTTATTTTCGTTAAATAAAGCAATTTTTATTTGTGCCTATTTTTAATTTGTATTAAGTAAGTATGATAAATAATATTGTAGCTACAAGTTTACATCGGCTTCAGTGCTATCAAATCTTTACTAAGGTGACACATTCATGAGAATCATACTAGATAGATATAAACACATCTCTCTCTCTATCTAGTATTTGAAAGCAACGCTGTGGGGATACAAAAATGACTTTACAATAAAAATAAATATATCAGGACATGTCGTCGTTTCAGCAGAATACCACAATACCTTAGGACCTGAAGCCAGCGACTTATTATCCCTACGTACTCCATTTAGACTGGATAATTATTGACTATTATTATGTCACAACTAGCTGGTAGTATTAGGTCCAATGAAACGTAATGGATATACACTCGGCGTCAAAAAAATCGCACCTTTCAATAAATCTACTTCAAACAACTTTAAACCTTATTTGACATCAATAATGACGGTCATGTTGGATATCATTTGAAAGGCGATGAAATGGAGAGCACAAAAACAATTCAATTTATTATTTTTCTTTTATTGGAAAAGCACAAAAAAAAGAAGTATATAAAACAGTAAAAATCCTTAATTAAGCCTTAATTTAAAACAGATTAATTACACAAAAAAGAATACAAAAATGATCTTAAAACTAATCTAAAATCTAGTGTTACCCCCCCTTGCCCTGATGACGGCTTCCATACGATCCCTCATGGATCTTACCAATTTTAAAATTTCTTCTTGAGGGATAGTGTCCCATTCCTCAATAACGGCATCTTTGAGTTCCTGGAGAGTCGTAGGAGCGGGATCACGAGACCGAACCTTGCGTTTTAAATGGTCCCATAGGTGCTCAATCGGGTTCAGGTCTGGACTTCTCGCTGGCCACTGCATGACAGAGATCCCAACATCTTGAAGGTAGTCGCGCACAATAATTACAGTGTGAGCGCGAGCGTTGTCATGCATCAACGTGAACCCCTCGCCAACAAAACTGGCATAGGGGACCACATGGTCTTCCAGGATCTCTGTGATGTACCGGTGAGCAGTCAGCGACCCTTGCCCGCGAGCACCTCGAGCCCGGGAGACGCAAACAAGGTCGGTTTTGCCGTCGGCAGACATGCCGCCCCAGAACATACAAGAACCGCCTCCATATTCCACCGTCTCCTGGATGCAGGCTTGGGCGAAACGTTCACCCTGTCTTCTGTACACTCTTTTGCGTCTGTCGTTGCAGAAAAGGCACACTCGCGTCTCGTCTGAGAAGAGAACAGCTTTCCATTGTTCGAGGGTCCAATTGACGTGTTCGCGAGCGAATTGCAAGCGGGCTCGCCGATGCTCTGCGGTCAATTTTGGACCCGTAGCAGCTCTTCGCGCCGCTATTTTCCTCTCCCCCAGCCTTCGTCTAACCGTAGACACACTCACGGTTCTTCTGTTAGCTGTCTGGAGCTGCTGTCGCAACTCAACAGCATTTAAGAAGCGATTTCTCAAAGATGTCGATACGATGAATCGGTCGTCTCTCTCCGAGGTGCAGCGACGTCTACCAGACCCATGTCTTCGGACGTAGCCACCGGTCTCCAGGAAACGCTGGTACACTCTTCGAACCGAAAAACGGCTCAAGTTGAGTTGCCGAGCGACATCACACTGCCGCATGCCTGATTGCAGTAGTGCTATCACTTGGGCGGCCTCATCGACAGTGGTATCCATCTTCAAGGGTATTTTTCTTGGGAATGAGCTTCTCGTGTGTCCACTTCAACGGTTGGATAGATGTTGGCAAAAGGTAGCGCAACTAGCGGCTGTTTAAGGAGCAAAATTGTAAGTGTTTTCTTCTTCTTTTTTTGTGCTCTTCCAGTAAAAGAAAAATAATCAATTGAATTGTTTTTGTACACTCCATTTCATCACCTTTCAAATGATATGCAACATGACCCTCATTATTGATGTCAAATAAGGTCTAAAGTTGTTTGAAGTAGATTTTTTGAAAGGTGCGATTTTTTTGACGCCGAGTGTATTATCTTGTCCTAGTGTTACCATTGCTTTTGCGGCAATTCTTTGCCAATCTTAGTTAGTCGATGTTTTTCCGTTAGTTTACTATTTATACAGAGGATCTTATATTTCGATCACGTATGATCAAGGTGAAGCTGTGTCCGGAACTTGTATCTATTTTTAACCTATTGTTTCCGGTACCTATCGATGATAAAAAGAGAATTAGGTATTTTCATTTGTTAATGAGCATAAATATACTATTAGCTGTGACTATTAGATATAACGCTTATTTCTTTAAAAAAAATAGGACTGATTAACATTATCTACCAGTAGATAGATTATTTAGTAGTTTTAGTAAAAAAATATGTTTTTAAAGCTTTTATATTCATTTATTTTCACCTTTCTCGATGATAACATGTTATTAAAATTCTTTTGTGTAAAAAGTTTACTTAAATGTTAAAGAACCTACTAGGTTTATTTACCTTAAACATTTAAATGATTAAGATTGTCTTGGAAAGCGTAGCCCATACTGGCAAAGCATTTTAGAAGAAAACGTTTCAGAATGTAAGTTACTTACAGTTAGACGAGGTTTTACTAGAAAATACCCGCGGCTTCGCATGCGTAAACTTAAGTTTTTCCTATTCCCACGTTCGCGGTAATATCAGTTTTTTAGTTTTGTAAAAATTCATCATAAGGCGATTTATTGAATTTATTTTTGTCTTTGTCACTCTCACGGATACGTTGATGGGTGCGACATGCAGCGTCGCGGAAGAATATAACAGAAAAACGACCTTTTACCTAATTACTCAAAAACTAAGCCAGTTATCAAAATTCTCTTTCTCAACGTTTTTAGATATTATTATTACCGACACATTAAAACAAAAATTACACTTACATCCATTACAGTTTCCGATAAAAATGAGAAAAACTGAGATTTTGGAACAATTTTTGGGAGAACTTTCTATCGAGAACATTTTATCCAATCGTGTTTCTGCTTCTCAAAGATTTTAGATTAAAGACCCAAAATACATGACGTTTAAATTTAAAAGCAATTGTCTTAATAGTTTTTAAACAAAACTTCACTAAAGATCGCTTAAATACGGCTTCTACGCCGATAATAATATGCAAATTACAGCTTCTTTAGCCTGGATATTAAAACGTATGGGTGACTAAATATATCGCAAATTCGCAACCAAAGACTTGGTATCGTCAAGGGGGAGACAAATTCAATGGGTCGTGTAATTGAATCTTTTTATTGGTCGTGCGTGGGTACATTCTTAATACTTTTGCATCACGTCTAAAGGTAGTTTGTAAATTTTGAATGGAAGCAGACGTTATTTTGTGGAAATCCATAATTAGCAGGACAGATTTATTTGCTTTGCTTCTATTATAAAGTATACCGAATTATATATTAAAATAATTTGTATAACCCAATATGCAGGAATACTGCCCAGATGAAACACCACACACAAATCTTCCAATTTTCCGCATTGTGAAGTCAACATCTCCTGAGGATGTCCCGGTCACGTGCGCTGAAGACACGGTTGGAAGAATTGTGTTTGGTGTTTAATGTAGGCGGTGCTGTTCCTGCATATTGGACCGTATATACAGATTATTTCCAATTAGCGGATTATAGCAAAACAAATTAATCTGTCCTGCTATATTAGAATTTATTACAAACATGAGGCCCAGTGACCAATGTGGGCATTAAATTTTTGACGGAGGAGGTTCTCAAGTCGATGCGTATACTTTTTTATGTATGACCATTGACCATTGACCACGCATTTGACAGAGTAGTCAGATTTTGATAATAATTCCTTTTTTTATTGGGAAGGGTATAACCACGAGGATGGTCCACATTAAATTCGAAAAAAAATTCAACCCAGGGGTAGGAAACCCAGGGATGATTAATTGTTAATTCACTGATTGTGATGTATGGCTATACGCATAACTTTTTTACATTTTGATAATTACTTTTTATTGAATAGAGTATACCTTGAAGTTAATCAATTAATCTCATATAAGTTTGGCAAAATGCATTCCTACCTTAGAGGGTGGGGAAAATGGGGTGATTTTTCCACATCTCAAAAATTAAGCATGTAGTAATTAGTAGGCTATAGTCATTAAAAAAAACTTTTAACAAGTAAATTAAACTGTCGAAAAAAATTAAAAGCAAAAAATTAATAAACCTTATATTTAAACCTATAAGAACTAAATTTAAGTTAATAAAAACTAATGTAAGTTTAACCTAAGTAGTTTTGAGTTGGCGCAAAATAATCAATGAATATCTTTTTAAATGGCAAGTTTTTTATTTGGTATTTTTCAATTTTTTTAACACATATTAAATTAATATTAATAGGTTGAGTAAATCTAAGCAAGTTTGGCGTAAACTCAGTGAAATCGTCAATGACACGGTGACCACGGGATTAAAGTCTCATTTGTTTATAACATTACATGTCTAAATGGACCAGAGAAAATATCTAGTATCATAAATGCACTACTCAAAAATAATTATTTCGTATAGCTCAAGAAGCATAGTTATTTTTTTCTGGGCATACCTTTTCCGGGTTCAAGATCATTGACGAGAGGCGAGGAAAGCGCCGCGGTGGCCAGCACTGCCACCAAGAGCGCGACCGTCTGCGTCCACGGCCCCATGGCTACTGATGGGGGCTCTCACTTTAGCATAAACCGCATCTATGCAGTATGCGCTTGCGCACCATCCGTACTTTACTTTATAAGCCGCACGTACATATTAAAAAGTGCGCGTGATTAACAGGAAAACGTGATCGCAACGCAAAGGATAATGACCATGGATATATAGAAACCCGTACCGAGCTTATTCAAATCCAAACTTTATTTTTTATAGACAACGGTCTCCATATTAACTCCTACAATTTTTTTTTAATTGACACCCGGTTTCCACAGTTATAGGCAAATAAACAAGTTGTACCGTACCTACTTCTCAATAAAATCCTAATATTCCTAATGTCAATGGTTCTTAAAAAATACTATTTAATTTTACTAGATTATTTTGGTTTTGGTCCATGAGAAAACTTGATACTTTTCCATTCATACCATTCTTCTTTTTATATCATCAGGCATGGGATTACATTATGGAGATTTTCTTGAGTCTTATCTGTGGAAGTGGATTACCAATTACCATTCTATAAGGTGTGTAATGGCAGAGGATTAGGAGTTAGTTCATTAATTTATGTGATTTCTCATGTACGGTGTATGTACCGGTTACGTTTCTCTGCAGTAAGTACTCAGGTAGATTTTATCCGTAAATGAAACAGATAGGTAAATAAATATTTTTAAGCCCAAGTTCATCAGTAAGTAATAAGTATACTCGGTGTTTATAATAGGTGCGTCCAGCCATCATCAATTTGCGACGACTCTAAGATACGGGTAAAAATGTTTGTTTTTCCAATACTTAATGGGTGTAGGTATACATAATTGCATTTTTCATGAGATAATTCAAATAAAAAAGACAAAACTTTATACATAAGTGTAAAAAAACTATATGACTGTTTTCCGATATAATTTGACATTTATCTTAAAAATGTATGAAATTAAATAAATATTTTAGTACCAGAAAATCTCTTAAAATAAGATATTAAATGTGTTATATTTGGATTTAGGTTATTTAAAAATCTGTACTGGTAAGTGGTGTATTGCTTTGCTTAGGCAGTTATATTTATTTTGGAACCAGAAAAACAGCCTTCCCGTAAGCCAAGGCGCCATGCCAGGTCATTGGCACGAAGTTGCAGTTATTTTATAATAAACTCCAACTGTGTTTACTGTAAACATACTTTTTCGCTTGATAACTCTTGATAACTATCGATTTTTGATTTGATTCGCTATCTCTGAATAGCGTTATTATTTTACAGTTATTTACCTCAATTTTGGCTTTTCGTTTTTCTGATCTGAAGGTTAATTTTTAAACTAAAATCGTAGGTATGATTAAGAATTCATACTATTTATATCATTACTATAGGTTTTATAGCTAATGAATTTAGTTACTAGTTACTACCCTTATTTGTGGATTTTGATAAAGCACATTTAATAAATAAAAATTAAATTATATATTAATAATATTAGCTGGCGCATCAAACGTTATTTTGCCATAATAAAGGGGTACTAAAATATCTTACGACTTATTCTCAGACCAAGGGTAGACAAAGATTAAAAAATCGGCCAAGCCGTGTCTGAGAAGTTTGTTGACAAACACTTTGTTTGCCACGAGAATTTTATATATTAGAGATTAATGAAATATATAATAGATACAAAATATTGCATAGACAGATAATCTTTGGTCAGGTCGTGTGTTCCTTGTTCCTTGATTGTTGACCTTGGTTCATTGATTTCCTTTTTATAAATATTGGAGTTTTGTTACAGACCAACCAAACAGCAAATGCAAAACAAACCGCTAAGGAAGGCGGCGAGGTTCGAAGAAAACCGAAGCTGAGGCCTTTCTCTGCTGGCGTCATCGATTCTAAGAAAAAAGAAGCCGTGAAAGTCGCTAGATTCGTGACGAATTCACCCAAAAAAATAACGCTATGCAAACACGAATCCTTGCTAGAAGAGTTGAAGGATACCAACGAGAGAGTCAAAAGTTTAGAGCTATTGAACGTTCAGCTAACCGATGACAATAAAATTCTTCGCAAAAAACTGGATCAGATCAATGAAGATAAATACGTCGCGGAGTTAAAAATAGCGGAATGCGAGAAATTTGTCGCTAGACTGTCGAAAGAGTATGAGAACAGAAATTCGGAATTGAAATCAGCGAAGGAGAATGAAAAGAGTCTCGCGGCTGAACTCAATAAGGAGAGAAATGAGAGGAAGAATTTAGCCATACAACGAGATAAGGATGCCGTGGTTATACAGGATTTACACCGGCAGGTGAAGGAAATGGAGCTGATACTAAAAAGAAAACATCCGGACTCTGTGTCGGCGTTAATAGGTAAGTTAGCATGTGGTAGGCTGTACTTACCTATAGATTTCTCTGCTCATGGATTTAGGCTGCTGATCCACTAAAGATGTGCTTCGTTGCTATGCTAGGTTTGTGTGCCAATATTATATTATAAGATCCTAAGGACATTTACACACATGGTAATCTAGTCCCAAAGTAAGCGATTACTAAATAATATACATACATATTAATATAGATTAAATATTAGATATATATTATTCTCATCATGAAAATATTTTACAGTTGTGGGAATCGAACCCCTGACCTCCTGAGTACATACAATGTACTTTGTACATGTGTGTAAGTGTGCATGTATCTAGATTTGTTTTTTACTCCATCACACCGGAAATACTGAACTGATTTGGCTGAAATTTGAAATGGAGATAGATAATACCCTAAATTAACACATAGGCTTCTTTTATTCCGCGAAAATCCATGGTTCCCGCGGGATTTGTAAAAACCCGAAATTCTCGTATGCATCCGGCGGCCGCTAGTACCTAAGCCGTGAAATTGAATAAAAATCGTGCGATTCTATTGGTGCGTTTGAGAAAAAACGTAGCATAGCAACGTAGCGCATCTCTGGTGGACTAGCACCCTTACATTTTAGTTGTAAAGTACTGTAAAAAGAATAATATATACATAGGTTCTAAACTATAAACAAACTGCGTTTTTAAGCCTTTAAATTTTGGTAATAATATTTCCCATACGAAACCCATCTATCTCTGAAACTGATATTAATTAAAACTAGGATTTAATAGAATGCATTTCCATTTACCTCTATTTACATTTACGCACATTGACTACAATTATGACATTTTTTCCAACCGCCCAGTCGCTTCAAAGTCGTCAACAGTTGAGGATAACAAAAAGAAACTGCTAGAAGAACGCATCCACCGCCTCGAGCAGGAGTTGAGGGACAAAGAGAGCCACTTCCAGAGCATTCTAGTGACACTCCAGGAGAAGTTTGGCGACATGAAACAGAAGTACGAAAACCACATCATCGACGTCGAACGACAACTAATGGAGGACCGGAAAGTCAACAACAATTTGAAGAGCAAAATTAACAAACACAACTTGATGGATGCAGAAACACAGACGCCAGCTAAAACCCTCCATACAGCAGCGACTCAAACGATACACAAGCCCGACCGAGCGTCTTCCGCAGTCAGCAGGCTAAGTCAGAATTCTGCGCTAATATTCAACAGGTTAAAGGAGGATAGTTATTTGGTTGCCACTATTAAAGGGCTGCAGGCAGAATTGACTGTGAAGCAACGCACAATTTCTAAAATAAACAGGGAGACCGAGGAACTGAGGAAAAACTTGCGTAATTTGCAGAAGGAAAAAGAAGGTCAGTGTTACTTTTGTGTACTGTTTTTACAACATTCAAGATCAATTGATGGTAATTCATGATACAGCCGAAGATTTTACTAACTTTACTAATAAAATAGCGTTGAGAGTTCAATGTTTTTTCCCATCTCAAACATTCGGCGCGTACAAGAGGCGACGATTACTGAAACTATTTTAATGAGTCGTGAACTTTAGGTTGAATATTGGATTTTCCCAGCTCAAAAGTCCCTGTAAGTTTTCACTTAAATAATCATTTAACTATTTTACATCCGAGTAGTCCGTAAAAAAGCCATGAAAGGATTACCCGGAAACAATAACTTCTCTGCCTCATATGACCGATTAAAAAGTATGTGAATATTTTTGATTAATTATGTGTTACTTATCCACTAAAAATGCGTCTTTACTTTGACTTTAATAGTTAATTTGAACTCTTTTTTTTGTGTCATGACTTTTTTGACAGACTATAACTAAACATCGGTTTGTAGTTATGCCAATAATTAGTCACCAAACTTATTAAAATTTTCTGTTCATAATTTTTTTTTAAATACGATGAGAAAATGTGTGTAATTGAACAGGTACTGAATTTATATTTTTTGTTTCAGTTCTACTCAATTTAAATCCCCAAAAGAAACTCAGCAAGCAAGCGAAATCGTCAGAGAACATAGTGTCGCGGCTGAACACAGAAATGGAGGCGGAGTTGAGCGAAGCGAGGAAAGAGAAGGAGTCGCTCATAGAAGACAGGGCGGGCCTGCTCGCCTCCTTGAAGCGCACCAACGAGGATTTGATACTGCTGAAGAAGAAACGCATACAAGATGTAAGTTCCGTTATTTACTAAATGTGTATTTTGTATTTTGACCCTCACATCATATGCCATCAGCACCATTCTACATTAAAATAACTAAGTACTATTCAAGACATAACCAGAATCAAGTTTAAAGTGTTACATTGTAATTACATTTTAAAGTTGGGCAAAATTTTCCTTCCACGAATTTTTTTTCCACATTTCTGATATACTCACTGCTAAGGTGTGGAACGCCCTTCCAGCCTCCTTGTTCCCAGCCAAGTACAATCTGGATACCTTCAAGAGAAAAGTGAGCAGGCATTTTCTAGGCAAACGCGCTCCAACTTAAACCTCATCATTGCTTTTCAATAGGCACGATTGTCTTATCGCAAGCCTATTTCTTCAATAAAAAACCAAAAATTCTTTAAACCAAAGCTTTTATCTGGTTTTTATTAAAAAATCCGCATTCACCCCATTCATTCCCAAAGGATTTTTTGCGCAGTTATCTGGATTTGGAGCTATTAGAACTATTATGAGAGAAATGACAGTTTTTAAGAAAAGTTATTATTAAAAAAACATTATGCGTATAAATGTACAATTGTGTAGTTAGTTTACTACACAAAATTTTGAATTTAAGCGGCCGATGGTGTCAATTCTGTTGTTCAAAATTTCTAAACTAATTTGACGTGTCTAAACATAGTGCTACTTATCTTTTTTCATGGGAAGCATTTTGAAAAAGATAGCACTATTGTCAAACTAGTTTAGAGATTTCGCGTGGATTTCGCACAAAAGAATTGACACCAATACCCATAAGCTTAACGGCGTATTTAAGCTATTTTTAATGACCTGCAGTTTAAAAAATATAAAGACTTAACTTTAAAATTTAAACGTCATATATTTTGGGTTTCTAATCTAAAATCGCTGTGAGGCAGAAACTCGATTGGACAAAATTTTCTCGATATAAAGTTCTTCAAAAAGTTGCTCCAAAATCTCCGTTTTTCTAATTTTTATCGAAAACCACATGTACCTTATTGTAATTTTTGTTTTAATATATCGGTAATAATAAAAAAATCTGTTTGTTTTTCTATTATATTCTTCCGCGACGCTTCTTGTCGCACCACCAACGTATTCGTGAGAGTGAGAAAGACAAAAAATAAATTAAATATATTATCCTCTTAACCTAAATTCCACAGCTGCACACTCTGCAACTGGCGCACGAGAAGGAGCTGATGCAGATGAACATGCAGCTGTACCCGCTGCACGAGGAGATCAAACTCCTCAACAGAACCGTCGAGATACTCCAGCAGAGAGTCCGCGACGCCGACGACAAGCTGCTCAAATATCAGGCGGGGATGAAAGATCAAGACATTCATGCGGGCGGCGATAATCCTGGGATGAAGAAAAAGGGGTGAATTTTTGGTCCTTCGTGATGAAGATTTTGGCTTATTTTTCTTTTTTAAGAAGTTTACTGTTTATCACCGCGTGTACATTTTTGTATGGCACAAAATTATGGGTTGATATTACCTACTGATTTTTTTTTTCGCTTGAATCGAAATTTGTTGAATGATGAATAGAATTGTAGTTTTTGTTATAGATTAACGTTTTTCAATTTTATATTTTCATAGTGTTCATCTAGCTAAACAGCATACTATTTTTTCTAATATATAAAATTCTCGCGTCATTGTCCAAACTTCTCCGAAACGGCTCGACCGATTGTTATGAAATTTTCTATGTATGTTCGGTAGGTCTGAGAGTAGATCGTAAGCTATTGTTTATATCCCTGATGACAAAACAAGGTTTGCCGGGTCAGCTAGTATTATTTAATATTAAAACTAGTGATTTCTATGCTTATGCGTAGTGTTTGTTAATTGATATTGCCGTGCGGTTTTGAATTTTATTATATCATTATTATTATTATTATTAGGGCTCCTATTGCCCTAATAATAATAATGATATGTTTCAATTGCATTGACATTAATTTCATGTTTTGATCCGTTCATAATTTAGGTACTTCTTTTGATATACTAGTGTTTAGGTATCTATTAGGTGGTCTTATGCTCGTTTTCACCAACACTTTAAGAAACGCCTAAGCCGATAGGTTACAGTTTTCACTTACAACTGTAGGCTTAGGTGTCTCCTAAAATGTTGTTGACGAGCGTAAGGCCCACCTGCATCAGGTAAAAATGCTAAAAATGTCCAATAATAGACATTTAGGTCTTCTTTTCTTTTGAACTTTGGTTTAAAGAATAATGTAAACATGTAACCCGCTGTTTGGCGCAAGTGGGCCTTACGTGTAACGAAATGTACGATGTACTTAAATAATGATTCGTAAACGATGTTTGTGGGTTGAGTGAACTGTGATTTGAAAAAAATGACTGTGTGACAAATAATGAGATTAGAGTTTAGTAACCGTATTGACCTATCGTTTTGCGTATAAGTACCTAAATAATGTAATAATAATTTTAATTAAAAATGCCTATAAGTACATAATAATTTATCATTAGACATACTGTAAGAAAAGACTTCTAGTCAATTGTATTTTTGTGAGGTTTACTTAAGTATGTAATTTAGCCCCACCGATGTGAAGAAACTGGTGCCTTCAACGCCTTAAATAAATATAGTTTTTTTTTGCTATAAATTGCTTTTGATTTATGAACCTACTAAGTACTTACCAACCTCTTCATACTACTTTGATATGGAAGGTAGGTAATTTTCAATACGGTTATAGATTTGGTAATAGATATTTCAATCCACGATGACGCGCCCCACTCTGTCAAACTCCATACAAATCGAAGAGAATAAAATACAACCGATTTGACAGAATGGGGCTTCGTGGCTTGAAATATCTATATATTTTTTTATTAACAACTTTCGTGTACATTTAGCATCAATATGGCATTTTGATATTGAAAAATCTATGAACCGGTTTTTTGAGAAGTCAGGCGAATCTATAACGCCCACTGAGCCGATTGAACGAATTATGAAATAATAAAGGAATATAAATATATGCAAGATAAGCGCAAAAAAAAACCTCAGTTGAGTAATAAGCCTGCAAGTCTGCTTACGACCCAAAATTCATTACATAGATCCTTTAGTCGCACAAAACACCTTAAAGTTGTGAATTTCCTGTTCCGATAAACAGGCGACATGTTGCGCAGGTTAGATTTCCAAAGGGTCATCACCCGAAGCTGGTCGTTTCAACCGGTCTTTACGGATTAACCCGTTATAGTAAAATGTACATACCTACTTACATACGCAGTTATATACTTAATGTTCTGTGACATGTAGAGAAATGGTATTTAGTAACTATTATATTAATCAGTATTAAAAGTTTCATCGTATCTTTTAAGTAGGATTTTAATTGATCGTATATTACGAGTAGGTCCCTAAAAAATAAAAATATTATGGTAGCGATACGTTTTAGTGTCTAGCAGATGCTGCTTGTGCCTACCAGGGTATTCCCTTCTTAACCGACTTCGAAAATCAAAAGGAGGAAGTTCTTACAAATAGTTTCTTTGAAAAGGCATTATATGGTTCCTTACACAATACACTATACTTACGTAAATTCTAAAAGAGACGAAGCTTTAAATGATGAGGGGTAGGTACTGGATGGACAAAAATAAACTCCTGAGCTAAAATCGTTCGATAAATACTTAATTGCAGAGTAACTATACTTACCTGTCCATAGGGTCTGGCGTTGCCATGATAAAAGACTACCCTCTCTACGTTGATCCATAATACTCATTTTCTGCATAAATCCCATCTGCGGCTTCTGCCGTGGCTAGTAAGTGCCATCCTACCGGCAGACTCACCGCCAAGCAATAAAGCGTTCCGGTGCGATGCTGTGTAGAAAGCGTTAGGGGTGAACTAACTTACCTCTTCCAAGTTATTACGATAACATTTTCGGCTGCATCATCACTTACCATCAGATGATAATATCGCAGTTTAGATATTTAAATCCACGATGACGCGTCACGCGCCCCACTAAGTACTTACCTACTTATGTTAAACTACATACGAATCGAATGAAACATAAGCTATTTTGACAGAGTGGGGCGCGTCTACGTGGATTAAAATATCTATACTTACTTATAGTGTAAATTAAAATAATATATTTGTTATAGTTTTGCACCACCTGCAGTCCGTGGTTCCTCTGTATTTTCCTTATCTGTAGGTTGCCTGGCAGAGATCGGTACTTAGCTATAAGGCCGCCTTTCTTCTTCTTAGTTGTAATATTATTTTGTGGTGTACAAATAAAGTGTTAAATAAATAAATAAATAATAGTAGGTAAAGTTCGAGTTAGGTTCTCTTGGGTGTCAAACAAGGTTCCGTACTGTCAAACTCAAGACTCATTAGTAGGTAAACTAAGTACCTACACCTGGCACATGCCCACCAAATTCAAAATCCCGTTTGTTGTATGGGAGTCCTTGAGTCTATCACTGTACTGGAGATACAGCCTGGTGACAAACCGACGGACGAACGTCGAAGTCTTCAGTATGGAACGCTAATAAAGACTGCAGTAACTCCATGTTTGTATTAATTACGGCCTGGTAAAGGCATACGTCCCGATGCGATGAGGTGAGGATGCAGTTTAGGGCGAAATCAACGAGTCTTCCCGCGCGAAATTCAAAATGTTCGTGGTTTTTTGCAATTTGTATGCTAATTACACATAATAGGCGTATGGCAGTCAATTTGCGGGAGTGGCAGTATCATCTTTACAATATGTTTATATCAAAATCTTTGCATAAAAATGTCTATCCTAGGAAATTAGTCCGAGTATCGAAATTTAGGTGAGTAACTCACAAATCTCGGACTAATTTCTTTAACTCGACACTTTCAAGCAAAGATTTTTATTTTTTATATTAACACGTAAAGACGATACTGGGATCGTCCCGCAATTTAAAAATCGCGAAAAACCACAAAAAATTTGAATTTCGCGGCACACCCGTGGCATGCACCTTAAAATTACTCATCAAATACAAACATAATAATGAATACCTATTGTAGTGCATAATAAAACACATGTTACTGACAGTAATATGTTTATTAACATAGCTCTATATAATATATACACTAATAATTGTACATATCTTGAAAATAGAAACATTTTATATAGAAAAAATCACAAATTCAATCAAAAGTGGCATGTTAATAAAGGCTTGGGCGACATTATTGCTACATGTAGGTATCCGTGGACTCACTAACTCAGGCATTCCAAAACAAAATGCCTTAAAACAATGTAATCAGGCAACGAAAACACTCTCATTGTTTATATTATATTATTATAGTACTGGATCTAATATATTATCACAAGTAATAATGCACTTTACATAAATAAATTATAAAAAATGTCAACTTAAACGTTTGTTGTTATATTTCATCAATAAATGAGTTACAAAACATTCACTAATAAATCTGATCACATGGTCCACCTTGTGCATAGAACGCAAACTATTTCAACTCAATTGTTTCATCATCATCATCATTTCATCACATTCGACACATTAATCACCGATTCATCGTCAATAGAAATTACACATTTGTCTATTATATTTTTTCTTTAACAGAGTACATATATATAGAAAATACACTTCAACATGTCCTAATACAGAAGCGTTTCACATTTTGCAATCGAGTGTCACCGCAACAGTGTTTTTTTTATATATATAAACGATGATCACTCACAGAGTATTTATTCATTGAAAGTTTCGTATAAACGTAACAGCCCGAGGTGGGTAGAATGAGAAACAGTAATTCACAATTTCCACTAGTTCATATTAAAGAATCGTGTGCAGTAGGGGCGCACTAGTCCGCGTCACCGTTGGCCACAGTGAGCGGTTCCTCCTCCTCGTTGTAGTCCAGCGAGAGCACGGAGCCCCGCCTCCGCTTGCCCACGGGCGTGTCGCTGCACTCACTGCCGGAGTAAGTCCGTTTGTCGGCGGGCGAGGACGCTCGGTTGCCGTTCACAGTCGCGGTCGACGCTCGCAACTCCTGTTGCAGGAATAGCACCGTGCTCTGCATTCCCTCCACGTCTTCGTCTAGTTCTTGCAGGAACTCGTCCAGTTCTGGAAAGTTAGAAATGGTTTTAAAATTTTTGTGACCGATTGTTCAAAAACTGAATGCTATTTAAACTTTGCAATTTTTTTCTGAACCTTTTTGGCAATTTTAGTTATCTTATCCTTATCTTAGCAAAATAATAGTGTGACAGACGGACGGACGGAGAAAGTCTCACCATAAGGGTTCCATTTTTACCATTTTGGTGTGGAACCCTAATAAAAACAGACAAAATAAAGTCAAAGAACGCTCTAGGTTCAGTGCTTGGGTGACTAAATTTTCGTAGTTAAAATTTTCAAAGCAAAGGCTTGCTTTACAGCAAAATACACTACATGAAATAAAATTAATTTCTCATGTCATAATAGACGTATACTCGGGACCTGGCGGACTGCGCGAAAAAATGACACCAGTTTACTAGTGTCAATAATGTTACTTTTGACACCAACGGCGACAGTAGTAAGCGCAGTATCGTCGTTGGACCACGGTCCACGCCATAGATCAATTAACTAGTCCACACGCACTTTTGCAGGCAGGGTTTCTATCATGGCGTATAAACGGAATTTTGTCAGATGGCGTAGCGCGTTTATACGCCGTATTTTCAACCGACTTCATTAACGTATATTATCTAGTATGTAGTTTACGGTAAAATGTTTAGATGGGCTCATCCTTAAATTCATATCGGTGGATATCATACACCTATAGCGTAAGTAACACACCTGATTGTGATTTCTTTACTTCCTCGCTAAAACTCTTCTGCAACGCCAGATCGCCCTCGAGCTTGGCTATCCGTCCGCTCGACGTCATCCGCCCCAACTCCTCGTTCTCCTGATGCAGGAGCCTGCACTTGGCCATCAGCTTCTTCCCAGTGTTGGAGTCGGGCGTGAACTTCCAAGCCGACAGTTCGTTTTGTGTCTCTTCTAACCTGGCTTTCGTGGACGTTAGCTCCTGTTTCAACCTCAGTATGAGCATGTTCACCGCCGGGTCTAATAGCGACGGCCTGCCGTTGAGACTCGCGTGTGATGATTTTAATTCAGTTATTTGACTCTGAAACATTAAATTAATTAATCACCTAGCCTTTTTCTCAGAAGGCAGAGGTATCAAGGAAAATTAACACAAAAACTTCACGTGCGAAGTGGTTTGATTCCTGGTTCCTGATACATCCTGATGTCTTTTCCGCCACCTACAACTTGGGCGCCTTCAAATCAAGAGTGAATAGGCATCTTCAAGGGCATCATCATCAGGTGTGATCAGTCAAGCGCCTATATAGTTAAAATAAATGCTATCATTTGAAATGCCCTTAGAGATATTAAATTCAACCCTATAAAGTTACAAGTTACTTCGTCTATCAAATATCTATGGGGATTTTTCTATAGAGCTGTGTGTCATGAAGGGCAAGATAGATCTAATAAGGGAAAAGCCTGTACAAAAGTTGCATTTGACCAGGTTTTGGTTGCTATGAGTGACACATAAGTTTATTTGTAGCAACAAAACCATTTCTTTATAAACTGTACAATACAAATAACAAAATAACTAAGATGTATTTATGCATGCATGGCATAAATCCAATTAGTCCTGATTTTTCACTTGAATTTATGAAATACATTAATTAAAAAAGAAGAATCTTACAACATAATCTTGAATTTCCTGTTCCTTGGCTGCCAGTCGTCGAACCAGGATTTTCTCTCTGTGTTGTGATTCTGCGTATTGCTGTTTTATCCTATCCTCTATTTCTTTCGTTTTTTCCAAGCTTCCTAAACAGATGAAAAATCAACTTTGTTAGCAGTGTTCTTATACTTTTTGTTAACTGTGGAATTGATAATGCAAATGGAAAAGAAATTAGTGCCAGCTTTGAATGGGCTACTGGGCAGGCCTGCAACATAACTTCCAAAAGTTTCTTAACATATTTTTTACATATTTTTACAATGTTCTGTCAAATGGATATTATCACATAATTACAAGGATACTACCTTGTTTCTATTGGTTTCTTTAATTTGATTTTTAATTTGCTGTTGTAGCAAATGATTTTTATTTGACTGGGTAGTTTAAATTCAATGAACTGCAAATATTACTTGTAATTTTAATCTCTATAACTTTAGCAGTTAGTGAGAGTTAAAAATTGAAATCATGCTCACAACTTTTCACTAGCTCTTGTAATGCACATTAATCTTATCCACATAAAAAAGATAAATATATCAGACAATATTGCTTTACTTTGCCAGTCTACCCTCATTGCACACTTAAGATGCTCCAAACAATAGGAACAGCCTAATTTATAATTACAATAAATATAAAATCGACAATACCTTAACTAGTTAATGACAATATTTTGAGTAACAGTGGTTATAATAACAAACAAGTATTATTAGGTAAACAGTCCATTCTGTTGTTAAAAATCTATAAACTAAATTAATTCGACACATCTAAACATAGTGCTATCTATCCTTTTCTATGGGGAGCATGTTGAAAAGGATGGCAATATTTTTATATGTGTCAAATTAGTTCAGAGATTTTCCACAACAGGATTGTGAGCCTGACTAGTTTTGGGCTCACCTGGAGTCATCCTAGAGTTAGTTCACATGACTCATGAAAATACCAGGCACTGTGATTTGTATGGACTTATGAAGTCCAAAACTAGTTGGGTAATATTCTATGTACTTTTGACAATACTAATTCTTAACAGTTATGTTATAATAAGTTTGAAGAAAAATCTAGACTTTTATTTGTCAGTCTTGCATTAGATAGTTAGTTTTATTCTAGCCAGTAATAGTTTATGCCAGTTTGTGTCTAACAGCACCAATAGGAATTCAGTAAATTGAATCTTTTGATGCACATAACACAAAAAGTTGCTTAGTTAGAACAGTAAAACCCATTAAGTACAAAAATTAAAATTTAATTTAGTTTTTTCGAATACTACGCTAATTAATCATCATTGACATCATGGGCTTTTATGGCAATGAATTTTGGAAAAATAACATTTATATATGTCCGTTTTTACACAACTGCCCAAAAAAGGAGTGTAATGTTTTTAGGGTTCATGTATGTATGTATGTATGTAGGTATGTGAGTTTCTTTATTCCGCCATAACTTCTGAACGGCTGAACAGATTTGGATATATGGGGTATTGTTAGAATTCTTACATCATCCCGAGTAACATAGGCTATATTTTTTTTTGGAAAAAGTCGTTTTACCACAGGGCAATCGTGTTTTTTAATTTTTAAATTATTTACTTGTTTACTAAATCTTTACTCAAAGATACTCATTTTCTACATATTGGTTTCCAATAATTCCATATCTGGGAAACTACAGAAAATTATCTTTCGGGAACCAATGAGGAGAATGAAGAGAGAAATCTTTTTATGAAAAAAAGTAAACATCATACCAAAATTTATTGCCGTAAACCTACAACGTGTATATCAGTCTAATATTTCTGAAAAACTAATAAAATTGGGATTTTATTAGTTTTTCACAAATATTAGACTCTGACTATTTTGGCCAAACCACTTTGACTTCAGCCTTGATAGTCACTTTAACAGTATTTATTAAAAATTAAGTTATTTGTAATAGAATCATTAGTCTTCACCCGATTCCCCGCTTACTCTGCATGAAATCTGAATATGAAATCAAAATGTCATTGACCACCATCACCACCACCACCACCAGTCACCACCAGCACCATCTCTTATAGCAGTATTATTGTAATATTGTTTTGACATTTTCATACAATGTCAATATAAAAATGTCAAAACAATATTACAATAACACTGCTATAAGAGATGGTGGTAGGGCCCCTGACTTGTGTTTCAATTTGAGACATTATCTCAATTTTAGACATTGTTAGCTCATTTTAGCTGAGATAGAAATAAAAGTTCATAGGTCATTATAGTTTACCAATATTTGCTAGCCATAATATGTATAGTTTAGACATTTGTGGTAACACCATAATAATGGCAAACACCCAAGCAAGGTATAAAGTATAATTATATTTTACGGACTATTCATAAATGTCCTGTAATTTGAACTATATATGACATTAACTATTTGAATTTTAATTATGATTCAACATCAATATGGGTCTAATTAAAATTTGAAAGTGGAGAAAATCTCATTATTTGAAACCTCAATATTATCAGTATTTTTTTTTTGCTGGCAGGGTACTTTGTTCAAACAAGAACTGTTATGAGATTTGATAGCAGCAGTGGGATTTTTTATCTTTTCACAGGGCCGCCCAAAAAAGGAGTGTTATGTTTTTAGGGTTCTCTTATGTATGTATGTATGTGAGTTTCTTTATTCCTCCATAACTTCTGATATATTCTGATGAACATATGGGGTATCGTTAGAGTCCTTACAGCATTCTGAGGAACACACTCTATCTTTTCAGAAAAAGTTGCTTTGACAACTACAGGGCAGTTGCGTTTTTAAATTTTTAAATTATAGTTTACTTGTTTAAATATTTTCATTAATGAACCAAAAATACAATATTTTACAGGCATCATCAGGCCCTGTAGACACCTTGTGTCAGCTTTTCTGTTATTTTGGATTCATTTTCAAAAATCTTTCATAAGGAATGTATTATCTACCTAATAGATATCAGTATTCTGAATTACGGACTGTTCACCTCACCTTGTCCTTTTATTTTCTTACAGTATTTAAATGTTTACTTTTTTGTAACAAAGTAATACTTCTTGACTGCTGACAAAGTTGTTTGACATTGAAAAAAATTTTATAATATGTTAAATTCTTAACATGTTAACTCTTAAATTTTTTGTTTGTTGAACTTTCTGCTAATTCCATGAATTCATGACCAAGTTGGTCAACCTAAGCATAACCTGATCCTGACATCTTTTTATTTTACAGATCTCAGAAATGGCTCATAGATGAATTTTGGTAATTTTTTAAAGATTATCCATATAGTTTTTTTTTCTCTTAAAAACATGAGTTCTAAAAAAAAAAAGTGATTAATTTCATATCTCTAAAATGTACGTGGCACTTAAGACGAAATCAACGACTCTGCCTGTGAAATTCAAAATTTTTACAATTTGTACGCTAGTTACACATTATAGGCTTATGGCAGTCAATTTGCGGGAATGGCAGTATCATCTTTACATGTTTATGTCAAAATCTTTGCATGAAAATGTCTATCCTAGGAAATTAGTTCGAGTATTGAGTTTTAAATGAGTAACTCGTAAATCTCGGAATAATTTCTTTAACTCAACACTTTCAAGCAGAGATTTCTATATAAACACGTGAAGGTGATACTGGAATTCCCGCAATTTGACTGCCATAAGCCTATTATGTCTAATTAGCTTAAAAATCGCAAAAAATACACAAAAAATTTGAATTTCACAGGCACACCCGTGGCATGCTCCTTAAATGTTAATTTGTGTGGTGACTACTTTCATTTGTTTCATTATAATTTATAGTCAAGTAGTCAACTGTGACCTCAATTTTTTTTACCTTCATAATATTCGCTTATCAAGCAAAAGGAGGCTGGCTCTATCACCCAGGTACTTGTCATATTTTAATTTTAAACACTATCCAACTCATATTATGCTGAAAAAAGTACATAATAAATGTTCTTACTATCATTTGAATTTACACAATAACATTTTGATTCATGTGAGTAGGCCACGTGTTAGTATTAGAACATGCATTTCTAAAAGTTAATAACTAAGTAGGTAGTAAATAAAATATTGTACTTAGGGCCTGTTTCACAATCACCAGATAAACTTTATCTAAATAATAAAATAGACATTTTGACAGATCCGCAATACAAAAATTGTCACAACGTCACATATATTCGCTAGATAAAATTTATTTGATGATTATGAATCAGGTCCTAAATGTTATAACTTTGATATAAAATGACCAAGTTGTACTACATAATATTATAAATAAATTCTTGCCAGCCTTCATTGACTATGCAAATAAATGAAAGTTACCAAGTGTAGCCCACAGCTGGCTTTGCAACTATTAAAGCCATCAATTGATTCACTTATCTCACATTGCATATCAATGATGACTATTAATAAAATAAATAATAATTACAGTCTCGTTTCATAATCTAAAATTACTTTGTTTCAAAGATTTTCAGGTATTTATAGGCTTATAAACTATATAAAAACATTATTTCATACACTCTTTCAATCAGGTTCTATTTGGAAAATATATTTGTGGAAAGTATGTATGAAATGATAAAATACTTACAATCTAAATAAAAAAGAAACATAATTACTTTATTTTGTAGACAAATGGTCAAGGAGCCAATGCAGGTCGCGGGGGCTGCCATGTTAAGCTTTGTTAGGGCACTGAGCACTTGGATATCACTGGGCTTGTTGCCTCGCATTGCCGCACCGTGTATGCACTTCCACAGATCACTCCACTTGCACCGTTCTTACTCTTCTTTATTCGTATAAACTAAACACCTATATACACCCGTACCACTATTACAACTAACATTTCAACATCACGTTTTCCAACATTACCATAACAGTATCACTAAATTTTAGTTAAAGCATTGTCGATATAGAGTAACAGTAACTAAAGAGTGTTTGCACGTAATCAGCACGCAGGGGGGACCCGTCACTACGAAGCCGATGTAACGTTTGTGTAAATACCTTCCAACTGTTTGTTCAACGTTTCGAGGTGGTCAATGTACGAGTCCTGGGACCTCCACGCGGCACGCAGCGCGTCCGCGCTCGCGGCCTCGAGCTGTTGCGGGCTCAGCGCCAGCCGCGTCAACCGCGCCACGCTCGCGGCGCCGCCCGGGGCGTCACTCGCCGACTCCCCGTGCCGATCCGACTCCTCGGACATTGCCTTCCCGCTAATACGATAAGAGGCCCTTTCGACTGCAAGTAAACGGTAATAAGTTATACAAATGCTGTTTTGTCGTTATCCGACGCCGTTATCAGAAACCTGCAACAATGACGCAGCTTTATGGTAAAAAGCAATGAAACTTGAAACTCACGTATTTGATTTTTACTACTATTCCCGTTTTTAACGAAAACTATGAAATGTAGATTTATTTACACACTAAAATAGTCACGAAAATTGTTGAATGCAAGCTACAATTTTAGGACGCCATCTTATCCAATCTTGACTAAAACGTAGTGATTATATACTCTTTGATCTTGACCACAGAACATTATTACCCTAGATCTTGACCACAGACTGAACCATAGAGTATATGACTGAACCACAGGACTGAACCATAGACATAAAATAGGTACTATTCAGACTTCACAGTTCACAGAGTACCTACAGACCACAGTCCAGAGAAGGTCCAGAGTTCCGTGCAAGACAACATTGTACCTACAGTGCGACAAGGCTGTTTTGGCGCGTGGCCAAAGTCTGAACTAACGCCGCTATCTTGTGCTACTGTTTGATAGTTCGCTCTGTCAGTATATCACTATTGTATGTTATGTTGTTTTTGCTTACTATCAACTATTTTAAACTAAAATTGAAGTAAAATTGAGGAGATTTTCTTTATGGCTGCCTTTGTTTTGCAACAGCGCCCTCCTTCAAGTGCCAAGAGAGCCTTGTCGGATTGTACAAGGGTGCCAACCTAAAAAGGGCGGGAAACTTCGGACACGGCGGACGCGGTTTTTTTCGTTTCTGTTTTTCTTTTAATTTGATATCTTATTTAGAAAAGGATTGGTGTTGTTTATATTATAAATAGTGTATTATAAGTGTATATTCATAGTAGTTAGCTGTATATATAGGTAAGTTATAGAAAAATAGTTTATTAGCACTCTAACTCATGGAGGAGCCTCCTGATCCTGGGGGAACAATTCCTCCAGGATCAGTAAATATACCACTTATTCCATCTAAGATGGACATATTAATTTCGGCGGTCGAGTCGTCAATGGATACTGATACTTCTATTATGTATAATATTGACCAAACACTCAAAAGAAAAATATTTTCACGCGTATGTGTGGCATGCAATAAGCGAAAGAAAAAAACAAAAACACCTGATGGAAAAGCAAAGTATAATTGTGATTGCAAGTGCGATGCAAAAACCAATCTTGAAAATCCACTTAACACAACTACTGATCAAATTTCAAATGTAACCTCTGAAAATCCTAATACTACAACTCGAGTGCCGATTGGTCGTGCTCAATATCAAGCCTCTGATAATGCCCCATTTGTTGTACATGTTCAAAAAGAAGGTGAAGTTGATAGCACTACGTCACTGCACCCTATTACATTTGGCCGCTTTTTGAAACAACATAATTTAGTTGGTATTGTGAATGGTAGTCTCAAACGAGTTGGCAGAAATAGAATAAGCATATCGTTTTCTTCATACATAGATGCTAATAACTTTTTACAAAACAAAAATCTTGAAACAGCCAAATTCAAAGCATTTATCCCGACGTTTAATGTTACTCGCATGGGTGTAGTGAAAGGTGTACCTCTTGATTGGTCTGACGATGAGGTTTTGTCAAGCATGACTGTGCCACTTGGTTGTGGACCAATAATTAAAATTAGGCGTATTAAAAGAAAAGTAATTGTAAATAATGCAAGTCAATTTATTAATACTGGAACAGTAATTATTACTTTTGATGGACAAGTACTACCTACCAGAGTTTACATGTGTTACACTGCTTTGCCAGTTGAATTGTACATCTATCCAACAGTGCAGTGCTACCAATGTTGCCGTTTTGGCCATGTAAAAAATCAATGCCGATCAATGCCAAAATGTTACAAGTGTGGGCAAGGCCATTCTGGGGACACTTGTCAGGTAGAAGAGGAGGATTACCGGTGCTGTTTATGCAAAGGTTCACACCAAGCTGTGAATAAGAAATGTTTAGAACATAGTAGGCAGAGAGCAATAAAAGAAACTATGAGCAAAAGCTGCATTTCATATATGGAAGCTATTAAAATGCATCCACCTGTTTCAAAATTATCTTATGCAGAAGCTTTATTTTCAACACCCATGTCTTCATCCTCAAAATATAATCCGTCTACTTCAGATTCTAATCCAGCAACTTCCAATTCTGTTTCACAGTCATATAAAAAAACTGTGTTTGCAAAGCCAAGATCTCCCGCAAAGCTGAGCAAAGGATATGACCGCTTTGCTCACTCAAATATAATAAAAGATCCTGTGTTACCTGCAGGAAAACCAATTAATAACAATCATAATGAAAACACTATGAAAATTGCTGATATAATTAAATTTCTCATCCAATTACTATCACAATCAAATTTAGTTTCACCGTCCCACGTCGCCTCAGTAATAGAAGCATTATGCCAAATTCAAAATATTAATAATGGATCACAAAGCCAGAGTGGTTCAATGGAATTGCCTAAGTCTCAACATTAGGAAACCTGACCTAATTCAATTAATAAATAATCAAGATCCTTTTCTCATCTGTCTCCAAGAGACATGGTTGAGAAAGGAATCATTGTTTAAAATGCCAGGGTTTGTTTGTCTCAGAGAAGACAGACTTGATGGGTATGGTGGAGTGGCAATACTCATCAAAAATACTCTGGCATTTACTCCTATCACTCTACCTGTACATAGCGAATACTGGATCTCCAACACGGCTCGCTCGAACACCTAGTGCTCTAGATTTGTCAATTTGCACTCCTGATCTCGCTTCTTCTCTCACTTGGTCACCTGCTGAATCTACTTATGGTAGTGATCACTATCCCATAATAATTACCTTCCCCTTTAAAAATCCTCCAAAGCAAGTAAGACAACCACGTATAAAACATAAACTAACAGATGCCAACTGGAGTCTGTATAGAGTAGCTGTAGAACAAAAAATTAAAAATCTACCTAAAATAAGTCACTCTAATTTATTAGAATGCTCACAAGCATTAGCTACAGCAGTAACTGAAGCTGCAAATGAATGTTTTCCGTTAAAAAGGTGTGGTTTGGGATTTATTCCATCTCCACCATGGTGGGATGCAGAGTGTACTAATGCAGTTAAACAGAGAAAGCAAGCTGAGAAACAATATTGTCAGAATATGACTGATGAAAATTTTGATAATTATTTGCAAATTTTTAATACTACTAAGGAGCTACTTAGGGTAAAGAAGTATGAAGGGTGGCAAAGGTTTTGTTTATCTTTAAATCCCCATGTTTCACCGTCTTTGGTTTGGCAAAACATTAGAAGGTTCAGATCTGCATTTAAAGATACTCAACAAAATAAAATTTCATCAGAACTTGCAGAAAAAGTCATGGATCGCTTAGCTCCTCCTTATGTACCTGAATGTCCCATGGTTATAACGCCCCATATATCTTTTAATTATTGTAATAACGCTTTAAATTCGCCGTTTACACTTATTGAATTAAAAGGCGTACTTTCATCTACCAAAGATTCTGCACCAGGTGAAGACGGGATTCCTTATTCCTTCTTGTCGAATCTCGATGATAATAGTCTCAGTTACTATCTGTCCTTGATAAACAATGTTATGATTACGGGCATCGTGCCCGATTCCTGGAGGTCCCAAACATTGATCCTTATACAGAAGCCGAATAAACCTAGTGCAGATCCAACATCCTATAGACCGATTGCATTGTCATCGGTATTGGCTAAAACTGCTGAACATCTTATTAAAATTAGGCTGGAATGGTTCTTAGAACATAATACATTATTATCAAGAACTCAGTTTGGTTTCAGGAGAGGTAAATCTACTCTTGACAGTTTGAGCATATTTACCACAGACATAAGACTAAGTTTTTCTAAAAATGAGTCACTGGTTGCTGCTTTCCTAGACATAAATGCTGCTTATGATAATGTTAATATTTCAATTTTAAAAAATAAATTGTTAGCCTTAAATGTTCCTATTTTACTAATTAATTTTATTGTAAATATGTTGTATGAAAGATATATAAAGTATTCATTAGATTCGTCTGAAAATGATAAATTCATTAGAACTGTGTGGAAAGGTTTGCCACAAGGTTCTGTTTTGAGTCCTATTTTATATAACATTTATACTTACGATTTGGACACATCTATTGAGAAGTATGCAAATGTTCTGCAATATGCAGATGATTTGCTTTTATATGTTGCTGGACCATCCATACATAATATTAGTCAGTTATTAACCTTAGCATTAAATGCCTTAAAGGGTTGGTTAGATACTAATGGTTTAGATTTGTCACCATCCAAAAGTTCTGTTGTGATATTCTCCCGAAAGCGAAATCTCCCACCTATTAATATTAATTACAATAGTGTACCGCTAGAAATTAAAGAGAAGGCAAAATTTTTGGGTGTAATATTAGATTCTAAGCTTACTGGAGTTCCTCACTATGAATATATTTTACTAAGGTGTGAGAGAAATTTAAACATTTTAAGGTGTCTCACAGGTGTATGGTGGGGTGCACATCCTTTTTCAATGAGACTGTTATATAATGCTTTGATAAGGAGTGTTTTGGATTATGGAACATTCTTATTACACCCAAGTAATACAAGTGCAGTTAAAAAGCTGGATTCTGTTCAGTCTAAGGCTTTGAGATTAGTAACAGGTGCAATGAAATCGAGTCCCATAAATTGTCTGCAGGTCGAATGTTGCGATCCACCCTTATATCTAAGAAGGCAGTTCCTCTGTGATAAATTCTTCTTCCGAACGCTACAGCTAAGTTCACATCCATTATTTTTAAAAGTACAACAACTGGCGGAGCAGGTTGATGCCTGTAACTACTGGTTTCATAAAGATTCTCCATGTCTTGTAAAAAGTCATAGAAAATATGAAAGCTTAGGAGCTCCCACATATCGAAATATTACTCTTCCTTTATACCAATACAACTATGAAAGTCTTGTTGCTGTTCCGCAAATTAAATTGGATATAGGATTATTTTAAAATAATCCCAACTCAAAACAAGAATTCAACAGCATTATTAATAATGACTGGTCCGACTGGCATTGCATATTTACGGATGCCTCTAAAGATCAAGATAACAGTTGCGTTGGCGTTGGGGTCTATCATTCACAATATAAATGTATACAACAAACTAAACTTCCACCTGAAACTTCCATTTATACCGGTGAATGTTACGGATTACTTAAAGCTCTAGAATATATTTTAATTTTAAAGATATCAAAAACAATAATTTTTTCGGATTCCCGCAGTGCTTTAGAAGCTATTAAGAGATTCCCATTTAAAGTTCATAAACAGTCTTCAATTATTTTCGACATCAGAGATCTTTTATATAAATGCTCTCAGAAGAATTGTGATGTTGTGTTGGCTTGGGTTCCAACTTCCAAGCCATGTGGGCATTCCCGGAAACGTAAGAGCCGATCAACTGGCAAAAGAGGCTGTACGTGTAGGAGATACTGTACCGTACACTAATTATTGTACTGATCTGGTACATTTAGCTAAAACATATTTGTATGAAGCGTGGGATGTGATATGGCATAATGATGGTTCAGTGGGTAAACATTATAGAAAAATTCAGCCATTCATTCCAAGAAAACCATGGTTTAGCCGACTAGTATTTTCTAAAACGGTCACTTCTGTTTTGTGTAGAATGCGCTTAGGTCATGTTTGTACCCCGGCGCATTTGCACAGACTAAAAATTGTCCCCGACCCCCTTTGTTCCTGTGGAGAGTATGGGGACTTAAACCATATTTTCTTTGCATGCACTTTGTATGACCGATTTGCCTTTCTTGATAATCTTGAATCATTGCACATTCCATTTCCTACCTCTATAATTTGTTTATTATATACTAATTGTTATGATGTTTATAAAGTTTTGTCTTTGTTCCTAGAAACAAATAATTTAAAGTTATAGCTCAATATATTGTATGTATATATGTAAAAAAGTTGTAAATAATATTTGTATATATATTTTAAAAAAACCCTATCCTTTTCCTTTGGAATTCTAATTTGAATCCTGCTTGATTTTTTAAAAATAAATATAGTTTCCCTAACTTTTATTATCCTATAACCTGACATTGGCTTATCTGTGTAAAGCCAAAGAGAAGAAAAAAAAAAAAAAAAAGGGTGCCAACTGTTGGGTGATTAATGCACAGGCAACAACGTGGCAACAAATACATACGGGCTCTGGTAAAAATCTACTCTGTATTTTATGTTGGACTATTGAGGTCCTTAGAACAGCGTTGATCTGTAATATGCACTGCCCGCCAAAATCAAACCTTGTTTTTTCCTTTGATTATAATTACCTATGTAATATTGTAGGTTTTTTCTTGGTTTTTTCCATCTTTTATACCGAATTGAATCTCGGTTTTCTGAGGGTTCCGTACCATCAAGACCAATTCCAACCAAAACACTTCTCAGTCTACCTATGTTGAATTCATATCTAATTTTCATGGCGATAGATGGCTTTGATCACAAAATCACGTTTGTTGTTTGAGAGCTCCCTTAAATATTTATTTTATTCTATTTTTTGGAATTTGTTGTTATAGCGGCAAAAACAGATACCTATATATTATCATCAAGCCCGTAGCTATCATGGTGCAAGAGATAGATACCTATAATAAGTAAAGTCAAACTCAAATGATTTATTTCATTTGTAGCAAAGATAAAAATAGTCAAGATAGGCCCATCCGAACATTTTACGTAAACGTTCTTCCTACAAGAAAATGTAGCGCCATCTGTCGAAACTCCTGCGAAATACATTTTTATTTTTTTTATCTATGTGTCTGTGGTCACCTTGCCTGCAATATTATTATTATTTCAAAAAAAGAAATAGATCTTCACCTATCTAAATTACATTATTATCTGAATTACGGTTTTTTGTCTGAGAGTTTTTGATTTATTGGGCAAAATGAGGGAAAAATACCATCCCCCTCATTTCCGTCATACTAAGTGATTCTCATAGTTTTTTCTTTTGCTTTAGTACCTAGTACTTAGGTTCGGAATCCTTGCTGCGCGAGACCGACTGCTTACGATAGGTAATTGGTCGGTTTTTGAAGATATTTTTTAATGAGTTTAAGAGATTAATTTATATGTATCTAAGATACTTATATGTATAATATAGTTTTCATATTAGGTACCTACGTAATTTATTCCTTGGACTGTGTACATTACCTACTTGTAGGTAATTTAAATTTTTTATTTATCTTTATTCTGTAAATAAATAAAGTAGGGCAAAAAATAAGAAAAAAATCCTAAAACAAAATAACAAGCAATTTTTTATTTCACATTGCTTCAGTAATTTTATTAACACTTAAAATCTAATTAATGTTTAACATTAATTGATTGCTATAATTAGGTATTGTTACTACTTTACAATAAATCTACAATTTTAACATAAAACGATATCTATATCACAATATGTACAATGGAATGTTGATTATTTTATTATAATGAGGTTGTACGATTTGTCAATAGGGTCTCCAAACTTCTTGGCTGCCCGCGCCGTACAGTCCGTGTTTCACGTCATCGACCGTTTCGCAAGTTTGCACCAGACCGCTGGCTTCGCTCACACCTGGTAGATCTGTCGTGATGGAAATCCCGCCATCGATATCGCTTATTTTGATCTCGCGCGGTAAATACTGCTCGGAGAGGTTGTATTTGTCGGAGCTGTGGAGATGGACGTGGATCTCGTTCTGGTTGACCGTGGAGTAGAGGTTGGGCACGATCATCTGCGCGTTGGGGTTGATGTAGGGCGTGTGCGACTGCAGGCAGGCGGGGTTGTTGTTGATGTTGTTGTACTGGTAGTTGTAGGAGTTGGCCGGCCACGTGTTGTAGTAGTTGGGGTCGTACCGCTGCGCCGGCGCGGCCGCGTTGAGGTCGGTGAGCGTGCCGGTGGCGCCGCTCGGACTGCCCTTGAAGCCTGTTGAACTAGATTGGAAGCTGCTGTAGTCGGTGTGCCCCAGTTGTATTTCCGGGATTACTGAAAATTAAAAGAAAAATGCTTAAAATTAAATGATTCCACTCGTTGCCTCGGTGGTATAAAAATAGAGGACAGGGTCTGGTGCGCTTGGGAAGGCCTATGTTCAGCAGTGGACGTCCGCAGGCTGAGATGATGGTACTACCAACGAATATATAATATTACTAACTAGTACTTAGGTACCTAGTAGATAAGTATAAAAATAATTAAGGGGTGAAAACGGTGTTTGACCTAGGTACATGCCTTTAACGTTCCGGAGAGCACGTTAAGCCGTCGGCGCGGCACCTGATATCGGATTATGAGAGTGAAGGAATAGAGAGTACACCTATGTTTGCTCACACACTTGTGCACTATAATATTATGTCCTGCGCTTATGGCAAGTTTGGTAACATCTCTGCAGAAATTAGCCGCCGTGGCTGGAGGATTATTTATTTATTTTATGAAATACAAGACTTTTGAAAGAGCTAGAGGTAGATGGAGTCATCTTTACTAGGGACTGCAAAAACATGTCTTTCTGTTTTCGTAGGCGGTAAAACCCACGGTGTCGGCGCCTAATGATTGATTCTGATCATTTGCAGACGTGACCTGAATAATATATTGCATCAAAAGTTGGGTTTTCGATATGTATAAGTACATACCTACTTACGTGTAGTATTAAGTAATACAACAGTTAATACTATACATGAGCTAATAGGTACGGTACATAAATAAATTAATAAGCTTCGACCAACACTAATTATTATTCTCAAGAAGCTTTCGCCGGTTTTTGGATCAAGCTTACATACAAAAGCAGTATTCCCTTAGGACAACACGTCTATTGAGGAGGTTTCTCGTTCAGGAGCCCTGACCTTGGGCCTTTAAAGCTTTAAGCTCCACAACCGAGGGATGGACTCAGTTTTTGGTCGTAAAAGTAAAAGAGAGAGAAAAATCAGTTTCTTTTAAGTTTTTGTTAATAGGCTTGCGCTTGACGACAATCATGCCTAATGGAAAGCTATGATGAGCTCTAGGTTGGAGCGCGCTTACCTAGAAAATGTCTAGGTATGCACTCTTCTCTTGAAGGCACCCAGATTGTAGGTACTTGGCTGGAAACACGGAGGCTGGAAGGGCGTTCCACACCTTAGCGGTTCGTACTTATCAGAAACGTGGAAGAAAAACGTTTCGTGCTAGTTTGTTGGATGTCAACCACATAAGTATGCCACCGCTCTCGGCGTCTTGCAGTCCTATGGTAGAAAGGTGAAGGTAGAAATACAAGGTTATGTATTTATTACCTGCAGGTATGTGTATTGTGGGGTCTGGCTTGTAGTAGGGTGGCTGCAGGGGTCCATAGCTGGGGTACACAGTAGCCGTGGACGGGTACCCGGTGTTCCACTCGCTGGCGCCCAAAATGTTGCCGGTGTTTTCTGAAAACATCAACGGTAAGATCAAATAAATGCAAACGATACGCGGAATAGTTTTTCTCGAGTTTAGGAATTCCAAATGCCAATGCAATTATCTTACAGCCTCTGTTCTATATTGGTCTGTCCTAAAACCATAAATAAGGGATTCAAAATCACGCTTTGCTAGCAAGTTGAGAAATTACAAAAGGGAGTATTTATTTTACTAAAGTCTCGATCATGATGAAAATAACTTTCCAAGAAAATATTGACTGTGGTCCTGTTACATACAGTAGGTAGGTATGAGTATATGTAAACTTTAGGATTGTTAAATGCATATAATTATGTTACTTATTAAATACAAAAGTGTTACAGTTAGTTATATTATATTTTGTTCAAGTTACAAGAAAGTAAAATAAACTGAAATTTTGGTCGTTGTCTTTATTCGATAGCTATTCAAATAGTTAGATTTGCCTTGCCGAAAACCTAGTCCTATTTTAATTATTAAGCTGGTACGATCTGTATTTTAAATCGAAAAGCTTTACAACACCAATAATTACTTTATTCCCTATTTTCTATGTGAGAAAATACTTTTCCCGTTAAGCTCCAGAAGTTGAATGGCATATCTACTTACAAATTATAGGTATTTAATATTTATGTCTACTCTTTAAGTTAAATTAGCCGCTTTAAAAAGTTAACTTTTCAACGGTATTTTAAATAATAGTTTAGGGCAAAGAAATGCTATTAGCTTATACTTAGCTCATATTAGTAGGTACATGTTAAGTAGGTATAGGTATACCTATACTTAGTTATAGAAATCAAACAAAAAAGTTTAACGTAAGGCGTACGAAAAGCAGACATGGCAAGTGATAAGTCTGGCGAGTGGCGACACTATTCATCATACTCAGAGTCTTTGTATCCTTGAATTAATATTTTCGTCACACATCCACTTTCGTTTACACACTATTATGTGTGATTCACACTCAAGCCGGCAATCCCGCGGCGTACGCGCAACGCAAGTTCCGCGTGACCTCCATGCAGCCGTGATTAACACCTGTCATTGACAATGGGCGATTGATTTAATAAATTATAACACAGCAATCGACCGACATTACCAACTTGGTTTGCAGTCATTAACACGGCATTAAACAAGCTTATTACGTGTGGTTTACATACCATGACTAATATTCGCCTAGGTCTTTAGATTCTTTCATCTTGAGCTATTTTTATTTATTTTATTTATTTATATAACTTTATTGCACATAAATACAGAGAACTAAAGATAGAGAAACACAATATAACGGAACACATTGAGCGCAAAGGCGGCCTTATTGCTACAGAAATCTCTTACAGGCAACCTTTGGTAACAGGAGGAGGATTTGTGAAACGCGGGATGGTGCAAGAAGTAGGTATAAAGAAAAAAGTCAAGAATTTCTTTAGTTAATTTTAGGGCATGTACTTATCCAAATAAACCTATGCGTTAAAATTCCACTTATTATCAGAATTAGAAATTAAAACTGATTCATAATAATCATAAATAACCATTTTTAACCGACTTCAAAAAAAGGAGGAGGTTCTCAATTCGTCGGAATCTTTTTTTATTTTTCCTGAATCCGTTTCCGGTGGAAAAATACGCTTTTTGAGGGATTAAAATTTTTATTTTAATATGCACTAAAGGCGGCTTATAATTTTTCAATTGACACCGCAAAACAGTGTACCTACGTAGGTACTTATTATTATTTAGTACGTGGATCGTTTACGTTAGTGCAAGGAGCCATTGACTCATGGCTGATAAAACAAATCATTATGCTAATTCCCACACTTGTGTCCCGCCAGCTTTGTATGTATATTTGAGGACCACGCGAGGTGTTACACGTAGACACTCCTCATATTATCCAGTAAGTAACCTACTAAGTATAATAATATCTGGTGTAGTTGGCCGTTCACTGTTGAGACTGGTCATCGTGATAAAAGCGGTCCGTAAGGCATCAAAACTGACCATAACAGTCGTCTGCTAAAAACTGCAGACAATGCAAGGTGCCTAATGCTGGTTTACACCAACATTTTAAGCGACATCCAAGCCCTTAGGTGACAGTTGTTGTATGTGAAAACTGTCACCTATCGGCTTAGGCGTTTCTTAAAGTGTTGCTAAAAACGAGCATTAGTTATGCCATAGTAACCATCAGGTAGTTAAATATTTGAGGATTATTATTTAATATTTTTAATGAGTCTTGTAACATACCTATCTATTCTCAAGGGACTTAGAATATAAACTAATGAATTTATATTATTTCAATGGCATAAGTGCTACAAAGTTGATTTTGCCTACTATTGCCTGACGAATGACGCAAATGAAAGGTTTTGGTATTTCCCGAGTTTCAACGAATCTTCCATTCTAGTAAAGTTGAGTGTTTGGCTACTTGTAACACCGCCTAGCAATAATTAATCCGTATTAATTATTATTATAAGTTATGGTCATCAGTCATGACGTTTATTTGAAACCGTGGATACTTGGGAAAACTACCGTTCCTACATCAAAGAGAAAAAATACGTAAATAAAGAACTTCGTTTTTTGTGCATAATTTTCTTTGACTTACAGCCCGTAACTTGAAATACCTAAGTACCTATTCTCACATACATATTAAGAGCCATATAATGGAATTTAATTTATAGAAACCCCCTGTTTTTGGGAAATTCAGTAATACTACTTAGCAATGACTACAAAATGCAATATTTATACATTATATAGGTAGATCATACTAAAAGAAGTTACCTCCAATTCCGAATCTCCTCCGTGAGAGGGATAGGTAGGTAGGCCAGGTTCTAATCATGAAAGACTGATGCCCGTTTTCACCAACATTTTAAGAGACACCTTAGCCTACCTTAGCCTATTGGCTTAGGCGTTTTTTAAAGTGTTGGTGAAAACGAGCATACGGCACGTAAGTATTATTTTCCTTACTATGTATTACGTACCACTGACGTACGTAGGTATTACTATAGTTAACACAAACCTTCGATTTTGAAGCTGAGGTCTTTTGACTACCGCATAACCTATAAGCACTTAACAAGAAACTATTAATAATATAAGTGTAAACTACAGCAACCCCTACCCCCTACCCCTACGTGTACCTACCGTAGTTATGACATACGAGTACCTAGGTATTGTTTCCATTCCTAATTGGCCCAGCCGTGGTGTGAACCGAAACGTAAACGATCTCAACGCAGGCAGCTCGAAGGATCTGCGGGTAAGGCGATAACCCCAAAGTGTTAAACTAGCACTGCGTACTAACTGTGGATTAAAGACCAATATATTGTTATCTATTTTAGCAACAAATTATATAAGATTGTCATGTTTAGCGACAAATTCTGCAAGTCTATCATGGACGAGGATAATTTAATAACGGGAAGAGGGTGAAATGTTTATCTCCTTTTATAGTTTTAACCACTCGTGTGCATGGGCGCATGTAATGTAGCGTGGGTAAAACGAGAGCTAGCCTTCTCCTTTCCCCTTCAGCTGTGTTTGAGCCGGCGCGGCGCGGAGGAGAAAATAATTTTATACCTTGTTAGATATAATATATATATTATACGGTAAAAATGTTTCAGATTGTAAAATTTGCAATTTATTTACCGGGAAAGGATAAAAAAAGTAATCCACTTCTATGGATATTTTATCCACTCTCTTTTCATGGGCGCCGCGCGCCAGAATTAAATATCTTCCGTGGTTTAACGAAGGAAATGATTCTGCTCGTAATATATCAACTCATGTACTCAAAAAGAAAATCATATTCATATTCAACAGTGAAGATAATATGGTCATGTCTTCGTGTGGTATCAATGGAGGATATAACTTTACTTTCCCCTATTCCATGGTTATGGAGTTCATTATTTTTGACCCCTGCCAGAGGTATTTTCAACAATTCAAACTACGAGTATAATCCGAACTAAAATATCGGTGCCTAAAACTGTAACCGGTTCATTTAAATGAACGATTTTAATCGAAATGAACCAAAACTAATGAAGGAGCGCCGGAACGCAGTTAGATTGAGCTTTAATTGGAAACGCATTAGTGCTTATGAAAAGTATCCGATAATGATTTTCACGAGTCGAATAGGTACACTCGTGTTCGAACCGAAGCCGTACCCACTTCATTTTGCGGTCCAACTATCCGCGGCTAGGGTTGACACTTGACATCCATTCGAGTCCCACAATTATACGTATGTAAAAAATCAAAACCGTTTGGGGAACTTAAATTGAAAGATTAGCTGATGTTTCTTTGAATTTCGTATAGATAGTTTAATTTTTATCTATTAAAGAATATTTGCGTCATGTGCGTGTTTTTTGTGGTAAGTGCAAGAAAAAATAACCACAATGTTTTCCCACCTTCCTGTTTATCTACATTTTGAAACTGACAAAACCGCTAGATTACCATTTTGCATCGTAAATAGATGTTTTCATCTAGAAATAATCGTAAAAAATATCAATTTTTTTGATTAAGATATTGCAGTCATAGCTTAGGTATTTACTAATATTACGCACTATATACCTAAGTGTGACCTAAGTATTTACTCCTATAGAAAACGTCTGTCAGCTTGCATCTGAGCAGTTACGATTATTGGAACAGCAGTTTAAGAAATGATGCACCATTCAAATCAAATCAAAATGTTTATTTTTTTCACATGGACTTTAGATGTCTACCGCCACGTTCGGAAAGCAGTTTCATCGAGAAGAACGGCACGAAACTCGGCACTTGCTCTTTTAAAAAAAAAAAAAATGTTAAAAAAATGTCCAAATACTGCTGCACATATTGTATCTAGGTGTTACATATGTCCGATACGACAACCCTGCCCGCGGCTCCTAATTTTGTGCGCTCGGACATGAAATTAAAATCGGGTTAATGTATAAATGAGATATGCACTTAATAAATATTTAATTAGGTGTCTAAATAAAAGCGCTCGGTGGATTGGGGCTGCGGTCCGCGATAAAACGTCATGTAAAATAATGTAGTTCGTGATAGGAAAAACCGCGGCTCTTTGTGTATGCACATACGTGCTATGTACCCGTATATAGCTACCGACATCGGCGGATTGTATTTTGTAGATAGCTAATTTATTTGTATTTCCAAAATAAATATTAATTACTCTCTATCAGGGAATTGAAACAATATACGTGTTGCATTTATTAAAATACGGTCGCGTTTGGGTTCTGCGTGTGATGCGACCGGTTTCGTACCTACTCGCAATAATACGAAATATTTATCAATTATAATTTTTATAGTATGACAAAAAATATAGTCACTGTATCCGTAAATGAAGAGTAATAATTGCCGTGTGTTAAGTTAAGAAGTAAGTAAGTAAAAATTGGACAAGTACTTATTCCGCCGTTGATCTTTAGGTTCAATTTTCAGCATACCTAATGAAATTTACGTCAATTGTATAAGTATAATTAAGTATACGCAATAATTATTTCTCGAGGATTGTCCTGAAGACGCACAATTTTTTGGCTCCTCTCCCAAAGCAGAAAAAACTATCTGCTTGTGCTAGGATGTGCGGGTAAAGCATAACCTAGCCTCGCAGGACTGACGGCGACAGGACTATGTGCTATCCGAGGTGCGGATTTCAACCGATGTGGTAAGTGGTATCTCAATGAACTTAGCCGACAATTTACTTTACTTATAAGTACCTAGGTGCTTGATGGTGGGTATAGTTATGAAAGCGGCTAGCTGTTAACACAGTCATAGGCACGGACAGGGAGCCTAGGCCTGCCGCTGACGTGGGATAATTACCACCCCCTCCCTTCCCCTTCCCCTCAATTCCCCTGCCCGTGCCCCGTAGGTAATGTCACATTAACACCCTCAGCGCGTGGAACTGTCAAAACATCGCACGGAGCTGTTTAACGAAATTGCATTGAATGGAAACAACGGTTTAAAAGCGAATTGAATTAATAATTTTCGATTTATCACACAGAAGTATTGTCGAATCGTTTGTGACGACTTTTACAGTAACGCGAGCTATTAATTCAGAAATAGCGCTAGATCGATGAACCACAACACAATAATAAGCTAAGTGGTAGTGAAGTTATAACAGATCTAGTGTCCACACAAATCTTCCTAAAACTTTGCTATGTTTCGTCCCAACGCAGCGGGTTATAATCAAAATGTCTTATGAAATACTTAAGACTTGTCTACTAGCAAACAAGAGGTTTTCTCCGGTTTTCTCCGTGTACTGTAACTCTTCCTTACTGAGTGAATGTAAAATTACAGAAAAAATATATGATATATATTGAACCTTTATCTTTAATTGGAACGTTTGAAATTATTCTAAATACATTATTAGTGAATGAAAAAAAATTTCAAAGTGAAGTCCTTTTTGTTAGAATTCTTGTAACTACTTCTAAACGGCAATGAATTTTAGTATTTGGCTTTCGCACAAATATTTAACGAGACTTTTTCCAGAATTGGTACGTTTGGCTTGTCAAAATAATGAAAAATAAGGCTAAAAATAATTTTCTTAGTTTTCTACGTAAATATCAACGGACGAATCGGTGCGCGGGCGACGGGCGGCAGTGTGATTCGAACTGTTGGACGGGAAGGTCACGCTTCTTGTTACTCTGGAGCCGTTTATTAATTCATATCGATTATTCTGAAGTAAATTTAATAGTGCTGGGATTTGCATCTCGCTTTACACGTTTTACGTGACACTTCTTTATAATAAGTTATTATATACCTATTTATTATGTAATGAATGAAAAAATCTTGTTTTATCACTATTCGCTATTTTGTGGTGTCGACGGCAACCTTGGGATTGAAAGAAGTCAATTACTTTTTGTATGGGGATTAGTCCCACCAAAAATTGTCACGTATATTAGTAAAACTTATGTTGATTTAATTCTTATGATCTTGTGAATAGAATGGTAAAAAGCAACTAAGCCTTATTTACGGGAATATTCGGATATCGAGAGTCCAATGTGAACCTCAGCTTATTCCTACTTACTGCTGCTGTCTCGCAGTTCGGACAGTAATTGTTTTCGCACATTGTGTTGAAATCTAGTAGTACAATTGACAAAACTGCGTTGTGAAGTTGGGTGATCCATTTTCCAAAGAAATACTTAAAACGGGAATAACATAAAAAGTAGGTATTAGGTCAATAAGTCAATAAACTTCTAATTTCGTTTCATGATTAAATCTTGAAAAAATCTAATAAATATAAATCAGGAGCTGTGGGACAGGGAACTCGAACTCTTTTCGAAGAAATATTGAGAAGATTTTTTTATGTGTCTACCGGAAGTCCCAGAGATGAATGCAGTTATCTTTGACAACGAAAAATAATAAAACGTTTCGATATACCTACGCTTTTTTTGTATAGGTAATATCAAGTAACTGGAAATGACAAGAACCAAGAACTGATGAACAGGAACATTGAATATCAAAACATTACCTCTTTTTTATGACTTAATTAATCCGGTTAGATTTTTATATGAAATCAACACCGTTTACTATGATAAATCTGTTACTTATTTTAAGTATGATTTGATTAATAAACGCTCTCATTCCCAGTGGGCCTGTTTATGAATTATAAAAATGCAGGAATCCAAACATCATGTATCAAAAAAAAAAACTTAGGTTCTGACATCTGTGTAATCTATGGTTGTAATAATTTATAATGTCCAATGTCCGTCATTACTCATGTCTTTTGATCGGTGTGCAAAAATCAAAATGGTGTGAAATAAAAGTCTAGAATCATTTTCCAACATACATACTTGTGGTTTAATTTTCTTAGAACAAAGTACAAACGTGCAATTTCTACAGGGCCTAAAAAATTGTCTCCTTTGTCATAGTATAGTATTCTAACAGTCAAGCTCTTTCATTTGATACTTATATTGAAGGAGTGGTAAAAAAAAATGCTTTACATCATTTCGGAAAAGAGCTGATACTTTTACATTGCTGGACCGATATTAACCAAACGTAGCTAAGAACAACTGCACGGAAACTATAGCATTCAAATAAAAACATCGCATCAAAATCGGTCAATCCAACTGAAAGCTACGATGTCACAGACAGACATACACACATATACTCCTACACCTCTGTTTTTGCCTAGGCCCTAGGGGTTGAAAATGAAACCCATGGCTCGAATTTATGATTTCCGATCGATAATCCTCAATTGATAGTTGAGGCGAAAGTGGCTTTCAATATTTTTGATACACAAATAATACCTAACATCTATAATAATCGTTGAACTTCAATATTCAATGAAATATCCATGTAATAGACGAATTTCAATGCCAACTGCCGATGTCCAAAATATCGATAGTTCGGCAACACTATCCCGCATGCACACCGCAGTTGCGAAATATTGTAGCGGGGGTAAGGCGGTCGGCGCGGGGAAAATTTCTAGCTCCGCCCGGAACTTCAAGGTCGTTGTCTAATACAGGGGCCTTAAGGCATTTTAATAATTATGAGGATTACGATTATCACAGACTTCGGCATGATTTTTCTATCATGAGAGAAAAACGATTAGAAGGATGTTATCGGACATCGGCTATAATGTATTCAGCCTCAGGTATCCTACAGCCATACATACATACGAGTATGACATATCATCTGAATCGTCACATAACCTGTCGATCGCTCAAATAGAACGAAATCCCAGGACAGGATGGACATTAGCACTGCAGAATACCATTTTTCATTCAAATAAGAAATGTTGAAGTTTTCTACATCTCCCGTTACCGCCAATGCAGCGCTAGTGTCGCATGGATGGTTGTCGAGCAAACTGAAAATAATTGCAGAATACAATTTTGCATGCCATCTTCGGCTTGGCAGTTGTGTGGCAGCCCGCAGCTGTTTCAGAGATAGTCATTTTGTACAATAGCAAAGCTGATTAATATGTCTTATGACTACTTAAGTTTTGTGTTTTATAAAACTAGAAACGGGGAGGAAGTTGGAGAAAAAGCTAGGTTTTCTTCTTTGTTTAGGTAATCTGGGTACTAAGTCATCAATAATGGTAACATTGGTCGCGTCGCGTCGCGACGCCAGCCGCTTCGATCGCAAATACGTGAAGCAATCAAGGGCATTGATTATAGGGCAGCGTAATTAGCTTCCTTTGATCACTGCCTTCTTGTTACACACATTTCATGCAAACTTTGCGGTGTAGAGCCATTACCGGCATTTGGCACCTATACAACGTGTTAGCTTCACTATTGCATATAGTACGACATTATATGCCAGGTACCATACCTATCTAGGACATAGGTATCTACACTTGAAATCTGTAAGTTAAGCTTAAGAAGGTTAGAAAAAAGAAAAGCTGATTCTACCGTTAGGACAAGCACAACAGTACAGTACGTACAGTAAGTTTGTATTCAACAGAATGGGACACAGACATGCTCAAATTATATTTGATAAATTAAATTAACGAATTTGGAGTTAAAAGCCGTCATTCTACTCATTAAAATTTGTTTTAAAATTCATGGTCTTCCTTTGACTTTTGATGATAATTATATTTTCCTTTAGATCAGTCAGTATGATAAAACTAAGTACCTATTATTTTTTTCTTGTATAGTTTGTTCGATTTCCGGTTCAACCAAGCAATCATTAGCTTAAATACTTATTGAAATTAAAATGAAATCTTCTTTCAGCGATATACTCCATCTACAATATTTAAGGTACCTACTTTCTCCTCCATGTGACATTGCCGTAGGACGCCTAGGTATACCTATGTGATTTATTTACCGAGATTGCCTACATGTTAGCCAATAAGTTCGTAGAAAAATGAATAAAAGTGATTGCCTAACTTAACAAGCTCCGTTTTAACGTCCTTGCGGTGAATATGCTCCGTCGGTATTCCCTAACTGCTGTCAAAATACTCGTAAATTATACAATCATTTATGAGTAAATCATGGTCTCAATAATTTAGAATATCTTTTCATCAGGGGCATTGACTACTTATACCTACCTAGTTAGTCACTGGAAAGTAAGCTAATATAATATACTTAACTAATATCTTTCCCACTCAATGTATCTAAGCTTAACGTAACTACGTTAGTAATAATATATTTGCGTTGACGTAACTAAGGCATCCTAAGTTCTACATAACGATGTCAGTGACTAAGTATTATCTAATCTGTGGGGCTGTAGCTAAGGTAAATCTAAAATCAGGCTACCTCAATAGATGGGATGCAAACAATCTTACAATGGGATACCCATAGTCCTAAAAATATACTTTACAGTATTTAACAACTTGTGTGAATATCTTGTGCAACTACGACGCCTTGTGCGAAGGGGCTTTGCTTTTTGACTACAATCATATCTGATGGACAGAAATGGTGACGTCTAGGATGGAGCGCGCTTGCCTAGAAAATGCCTATTCACTCTTCTCTTGAAGGCACCCAGGTTGTACTTGGCTGGGAACACAGAAGCTGGAAGGGTGTTCCACACCTTAGTGGTACGTATCAGAAACGTGGAAGAAAATCGTTTCGTTCGAGCTTGCTGGACATCACCGTATAAGGATGCCACTTCACCCGGCGTCTTGCGGTTCTATTGTAGAAAGGTGAAGGAGGTACTAGATTGTAGAGTTCTTGAGCACACTCTTCAAAGTATATCCTGTAAAAAACCGCTAAACAGGCAACCTTGGGTCGATGTTCTAAACTGAGCAATTTTGGCCAGTTTTGCAAGTTTTAGTAGCGATTCCTTGCCGATTATTCCGCGTGCGCGGCGATCAGCCGAATCCAACGTATCGTATAATTTATTTCATTCTAATACATTTTTAAATTTCATTCTATTTGGGTGAATAAAAGAAAACATGTAATGACTACTACTGCTGAGGTTGACACTCCTATCACGATTGTTTTTCAAAACACGGTTATAAAACTAAAACAGAAATCCATCAGCAACTTTACAAAAATAGTTTTATTTTCTAACTGAAATAGTTAACAACATGTACGAACAGTAACACCGACATTGATACTGGCACAAAACAAATAAAAATCAGCATGTCATCAACCTCGCATACTTCCCTGAAGCTGTATAAATCACGTGGACTGTGGAGCTCCCATAAGAATATTCTCACCCCTCGCAGCGCGCCGGTTGTTTTGTGAAGTTTTTGTAGCTGATCATTTACATCGTAACTAGATGTAATTCGATACATCCTGCGCATGACGGCCTCAAGAACAAGACTTTTGTTTTAAAGGGCTCGATACTGCAGGCAACAATACTTTAAAAATTTCAAGTATAAAAGACATGATTATGAGAGAAAAAATATGTATAATGTTACTAAGTAGCTGCGGTATTTAAGGCTTTTTGCTTTCTGTTAGCTCAGTATCTATCAACTTTAAAATATCTAAAATCATAATTGGTACAAACAAAATCTTTTGCTTAGTTATGTTTGTATTTTTGCGATCAAGTTCGTATTCTTAAATACAAACTATAATTATATATTCTGTGAGAATTTGAAGCGTCTACCTGTTACCCTAATCAATATCGAGCAGAAGCGAGCAAAAAATTCACGTTTGTTGTAAGGGCAGCGTAATTAGAACCTTAAATATTTATTTTACTCTAGTTTTTGGTATATTTTGTTGTTATATAGCGGCAACAGAAATACATCATGTGTGAAAATTTTAAGTCTGTTATGTAGGTATCACCGTTCAAAAGATACAGCCTGGTGACAGACAGACGGACGGATGGACGAAGTCTCCGTAATAGGGTTCCTTTTTTACCCTTTGGGTACGGAACCCTGAAAAATTGAGATTTGGAGCAACTTTTGTGATAACTTTTTATCGAGAAAATTTTATCCCACCGTGTAAAATCTGTGCCACCGTGTTTCTGCTTCACAATGATTCAAGATTATATAGTCCAAAAGGCCGAGAGCGACGACCTATTATAAATCTATGACCAAAATACATGACGTTTTAATTTGAAAGTAGTTTTCTTTATTGCAGATCTCCTTTTACGCCGTTAATATAAAATTACTCATATTTCTCCGATCTAATCCTAGATTTAAATGGAATTGGCAAATTATTGTAGTTACCTATAGCTAATATGTTTTGTGATAATTCTATGATATTTAATTTATATTGTTAAGTGTCGAATCAAATTATTGCGATTGACAGCTATGTCGTCGATATAATGAATGCTAGAAATACAAGTCGTTACACAAAGCACAAACGGTGATATTGTCCGCTTCAGTGCGCCGGACTGTAGACGCGTCCACTGTAATGTAAGTTGTTAAGATTGTATGGAGCCACGAAACACGCGTGATCTTAAAACGTTTCCGCACTACGTCCGATCCGAATCCGATCAGATTTTGAAATTTTTGAAAACAGAAATTTTGTCCCAAAGTCTACGTTTTCGTATTAGGGTTTATTGCGTAAACTACCATAGAGATAGATTTACGACAACTCCGGACTGTATTTTCATGATTTTCACGCTTTCAGATGAGCCCGTAGATTAGCAAATTCTGCCCGCTGATTTACGTCAGCCTTTTTTCTTACGCAATTCTTAACAAGGTAGTTAAAGTAGATGGTAATAAATAATTTGTAAAAATAATATATACATTATCATTGAAAATAAAATATATACATAATTTTTATACATTCTATTGTATATAAGCTCTCGCGAGAAGAGAAGAAATAATTATGAAAATACTCATACACATTTCGTGTCGTGTCGTGAATAAATCCTACGATTTTTGTAATGAACTCAGTAATCTATTAAATTTTGAATGTGTAATTTTGAATAGTGGTGGAGTACATTTTAGTTGTAGATGAACAAAATGTATCTCAAGTTTGTTATCGAATTTGAATTTGACTCTCACTATGGGGGCTGAAAACGCTATTACTATAGGTGATAAATCGCTTAAGCGCCTGAGCTGTCCGCATCCGCGAATGATTCCGCCGCAGTCGTGGGTGCACCGCAGGTATTGTTACAGGGAATGGATCCGGCCGATTGACGATCGTTGATACAGCCGGCCGCGCGTAACACTATACTGTGAACACGCGATCCGCGGGCTAGCGTTACCTATCACATCTCCCGCACACGAGCACACAGCCTCTACCTACTCATTACTCTGTTCAATGCCTGTACATACCGCTACTTTAATTTACTAACCACTAATTATTGGCGTTTTTACATATTGGACTAGGAGCCGAGGGCCCTCGGAGTCTCTCACACGACCCATTTCACATCCCCTGATTACATGTAAGATTAGCAAACGTTGTTTTGCTATTTAGGGGTATGAAAAATAACTTACATCCTTTTCTCAGACAAAAATGTTCATAAATAAAGATTCCGACGAATTGAGAACCTCCTCCTTTTTTTGAAGTCGGTTAAAACCGTTCTAGCCGTTTCAGAGGAGATTGGTTACAAACACTGTGACATATAAATGAGAAGATAAAAGATGAATGTATGCATTTAATAAATCAAAGGCTAATTTTAAAATCCCGTAAAAGAAGCATGTAAAAGGTTACGAAAGCTCGACGGATATTTTTGAACAAGTTTCCTGGATTCATTTATTTTAACAAAAATTAATAGACAGACTGAAAATGAAAAACCTAAATCAGCGCTACTTTTGCGTTGATTTAGGTTTTTCATCCAGGTCTTATTACCGGCTTTATACTAGACTGAAATTTCACTCTATGCAGCTGAAGATGTTCTCTTATTAATATGAAAGGAATATGTAAGGGTTACTCAATATTAAAGGTTGTAAAATAACATCGCACTGGAATAGTTATCTTTGTGACAAATTAGTGACCTGGATTTTAAAAACTGTAAAGACAATAAAGTTTGCGCAGAAGCAAAAACACCATTTTGAAGAAATTTCTCGAAAGTTATCCAAAAAGTTTCTCCAAACACTAACGTAACACATAATAAAATTTGAGTTTTTGTCACAGAAAAAAATTAGGTACATACCTTACTGGTTTAAAATAAGTTTTTAGTAAGTAATTAGGTACAAGGACATTTTTTTTACTCTGGACAACTCTGGAGCAATGCTGCCTGTCGCACTCACCAACGTATTCGTAAGCCCAAGGTTCGAGGAGGACAAAAATTAAAACAGTCTAAGACCTCAACACAAGTAATTGTGTGAAAAATTCCAAACATCTAAAGAGACTAGCGAAATACCAGTAGAAAATATACTCGTACACGGTCTCTTTACGCGGCACACCACGAACAAGCTACTCATCAACATTTCTGCTCGAGCCAGCGCTCATGCTCTTTCAGAAGGATAATCAAATTAGTGTCGCTTCGGAGCACGCAAGCGCAACTATTTAGGACTAAACATCGAGTGTCTTTTTACCGTCGGCTCCGATACTGCTGCATTCCTAAACAAGAACCGAGTTAACTTCGATAGGTTAGATATATACTGGAAATCTTTATTTTTCACATAGGGCTAAATAATAGGCTCTGAGAAGTCTAAACTCTACCACCTGGTTCAGAAAGTAGGTTTGCACCGATAAGAACAGGCAAGAAACGCGGCACTTGCTCTTTCCAAAAATGTCATTGCATACAAGTTTTTGTCAAGTTATGACATATAAGTATTTAAGTTATCTCGTGAGGATATGGAAGCATATCCCTATCATTCCAAGAATCCTTGTCATTTAAAAATTCTTCAATGGTATACTCGTACTTAGTAGAACCCTGATTTATTAGATGTTTTTGACAGTGACTTTAAATCTGTACAAAGGTAACTCCAAGACAGAGTTCGGGATTATAATTGTAGAAGCGTACTGACTGATAAGTTTCTGCAATAAGCTTGAGTGGCTTTCTAAAGCTTTCAGGAGCTTTATGTGTAACGTCATGATAGCTAAGTTATTGTGACATGAGTTCGCATAATTATAATATTTGACGGGCGATTGGCGCAATTATTGGTAAAGTGGCATCCCACCAAAAACATTCTGTAAAAAACTAGCCAAAGTCAAAATGGAAATGCTTGTTTATCTCTAAAAAGTACTGAAATCTAGACAAAGTCGTGCCAAGTCTAAGGTTCCTTACTGCGATTTCTTTATTATTATAGTTAATGTTGCGTGATTTGGCCGTTGAAGGGTATACACAAGGGTTCAAACCAGGTGCATCATGACACCATTGCACCAATCTGTCGCCAGAATTCATCGTCAATGAGTAGCGGTTCTTGGTCTTCAACGGCCAAGTCACACAACATTAACTATAATAATAAAGAAATCGCAGTAAGGAACCTTAGACTTGGCACGACTTTGTCTAGATTTCAGTACTTTTTAGAGATAAACAAGCATTTCCATTTTGACTTTGGCTAGTTTTTTACAGAATGTTTTTGGTGGGATTTCACTTCTTTTTGTAGAAACTTCAAAATATTACAAAATATTTCTGTCCGTTTTTCTAGATACATTAACTGCATAAATAACTTTGTAATCTCATATAATTTATATGGAATTACAAAGTTATTAATGCAGTGATCACCAGGTACTCCAGATCTTCGATTATCCTAGTTTTTATAGTTTTCCCTTTATGTGGCCATTAAACCCTAACTCTGTACCAAATTTCAGCTCTCTGAGTTTATGGGAAGTACTAGTTCTATTTTGATGATCATGAGTCAGTCAGTCAGTCAGTGTCGAAAATGCGAAACTTTGCTTTCGCATAACTTCGGAACTATATGACCTACAGACTTGAAATTTTGGGTTTTAAGTATGTGATTATAGCTTACTGGATAGCGAAAATTTCAGCGTTCTGGTCTTATCCAGAGGTTCTCAAATAGGAGCCCGAAAATGCGGCGAAATGGTTCCTGTAAAGATGGTACGGCAGTTTTGCTTCGCGCTTTGACTTTGGCGGGGGCACTGCCGTGCCCCCTGATCTGTGAGTGGCATCTGCGTCGGAGGTCGTGGGTTCGATTCCCACAAGTGGTCAATATTTGTGTGATGAGCATGAGTGTTTCCAAGTGTTTAGGTGTTTTTCTATACATTGTTAGTATTTAAGTATGTATTTTGTTTAAATTACTTGCAAGTATATTTATCAGTTCTCTAGTAATAAATAGTTACTGTCGCATAGTTTGGGGCTAGATTGCGATGTGTTTTTGTAAAGTCCTGATATAATTTATTTAATATTTTTTGGTATTGAACAATATTTTGAATTTAAAGCGATTAAGTTTTTTTAAATCCACCAACAGAAGGTATCCGTGCACACGTACAATAATAATTGAATGTGTATCGAGTACCTCAAATTGTACCAAACAATATCGGACTCGTTATGACAGCCTCCCTCTCTCGCACAAAGGTTTGGAAAGAGAAAAGAGTATACACGGTGCTATCCGATATGGTTTTTCCTTGGAAGGATAAACCGGGGTAGTACGTGATTCGGTGTGTTTTTTTCGTCGGTTGGATTATTTGTAAGGTTTCGTTATGTGCTGCTCATTACGGTACACGCTCGTATCCTGCCGCGACCGCAAATGCGTGGCCTGCCGAGCTTTGGACCTGACCTTGGGATGGAGTGTCTACTTTTGTACGTGAAGCTTATTGGAACGATGAGTACTTGAGGGTGATGGATAGGCTACTATAATTGTCTATAGGTTGTAGAGAATGCATGTAAGTCTGACTAAGTATTTGAATAAAAGTTGCTGCATTGCTGCCAGTTTTTCGACGACTCATATTGTACCTAATAAGTGATAACGAAGTATGATATCAGAATATTGAACAGTTAAAAAACCCAGAACTTGAACTACATAAGTATGGCAAAGATGCATTGCCCAAGTGATTTAGCGCTACGGCGCGATGCTGTGTAGAAACCGTTAGAGGTCAATGTCAGTATGATAACACCTTCAGCGGCATTATCACTTATCATCAGGTGAAAAGTACTTGTAGAATGTAAAAAAATCAAAGTAGTCGGGGGTATCTTTAAGGTTATGGAAGTAGTAATTTACAAAATCAACCCAGACATCCGTAGAGTCTCCCGTAGGTATAACAAGCATGATAATATGATACTCGTGACTATATAATAATATGAAATATCATTCATAGGTTAAATATATCTGACGCTAGGTGAGGATTGATATGCGTAGGTAGTGCCAATCGACCTGGCCCGCAACCGCAGACCGACTTCCTTAATATACCAACACAGCACAGGCTGTTATGGAAAACTTTTCTTATTTAGAAAATTTCCATTTAAAAATGAGTGCATAAACAGGCACATCAAACTTCAGGCTTTAAAGCTGCTGGACTTCCACACTTCCACTTCCAAAATGACAAAAACAATCAAATAACAGGCAAGATTTAGCGGTCTTACTTTAGAATCAAAAATCAATAACATGGTTTTTTTTAATATTTTGTCATTGAAAATTCACCAAAAAAACTGGATTATTGATTTGAGTAACGTTGGATTGTTTTCTTTCGGTCAGTTAACTAAGTCTACTGGATCCATTACTTGTACAATTTTTTCCGTAAAATTTTTTGTAACATCAAACTTCTTTGGAACAATTAAATTTGGCTCTTTCCAAAATACACTCATATTGGGAAACGCTGTCGCCAAATCGTACTTGGGCTTCCATATGAAGTCACCACTTTCCATAGTGTTAGCTAGAGCTTCTAATACTTCTATTTGACCTTCAATTTTGGGAATACCTTCGGAAAACTTCTTTACTGTTTTCTCTAAATCATTATATGACTCTTTTAATCTTGAAATATTGAGCGCGATGTCTTTTATGGTCATAGTTATGTTATGAATGTCGTTTTTCTTGCTACAAATCCTGCAATGATGGTCCAGCATTAGATAGATTATAGCGACCAAACTGGCCAAAATGAGAAGGCTACAAAAGCCACTGAATACGCGGCATGGTGGACGTTGGACAAAATGTACGGGGATATTTTGTTGGTTAGATGTCTGAGGTCGAGGTCTGCGTCTACGATTTCTTCTTGGATAGTAGTCCATTTTATCAATACTTGAGGACTTTTTAATTTTTGTCCAACAGCTTCCTCTATCTGAACTTCGATGGTTGCTTGTATTTTAGCACATGGCTCTTGATTTTAATATTTTGGTATAATGTGTTTAGTTGTACTTATTGTTACTATATTTTTATTTGCAAAACATTGTTTTAATTTGAATTTACTTGTAAATTTTTGGAATAATACATATCATGAGTATATCTGACAAAAACTATAAAAATATTCGATTTGACGGATTATTATTTGATAGAAATTAGAGGAAAAAATACTTTTTTCTTACAAAATATTAATAAGTTCACTTTTTACACCATCATAGATCATGCCATAGATTTATAAATAGGCCGTCACTCGCTATGTATTACACTTTTTTTCTTATTATCTTTTTTTATCTACAACGGAACGGAGAATGGTATTACAGAGGTATAATATGCTGTATATAATATACTTATGGAAGTTATATATTCAGTGACTATAGGTTCTACATTCTACGACTACTGACTATTCATAAGTGCCTGTAAGTTGCGCCTATCGGCCTATATGAAAAAAAACTTTGATAGCAGGATGAGAGGCAGTTGTTCCCATTTATTTAAAAATCGGATGTACCGATTTATATTCAGTAATACATAATTTATTAAATAGGATCTTGTCTCTTCGTTTGTTTAATGGTTTCTTTTATTTAATGTTATATTTTGATTACAATATTGGATATAATATTAGATACAAGATGTCGGTTTCAATAATGAAAATAGCTGAGCAATCTCATGCTGGAGTCAAAATGTCAACAGCTAAGCAGAGGCTAAGTAGTAATGCGGAATTGTGGCCATTGACAGCTACAGTGCGAACTTGCGAAGACACTAGAACTTTCGTAGTTTTGCGGTCTACTCATTTGAGCGCGTGTTTACGAATTTAGAAGATTAGGCGGAAAATAGTGAGCGATTGTAACGAGTGAGGGGAAAGGCGAAATTAGCTAATATCATGAATAAATACGCTGACATTAGCAGCCAGACGGATGCCGCGTGCTGCTTAAAGTAGGCTTGAAAATAACACATTTTCCTCTATTCCACTCTGCGACAAAGGCGCTATAAAATTAAGAAGCATAAAGCAATATATCCAGGTCGTTCCTAATCCTAATATTGTTCAAATATTATCTAAAAATAACAAGGAATGTCAGTATTTCCGCACCGAGTCACTGGGTTTATTAAAAGAGCAAAAAAAAGGTTCTCTATTATCTCATAAGCAGGCAATTATGCAAATTGATCCAGGTATTGTTTTAGAAGTGTTGAATTTACTGCAAGTTTGAATTAGATGCCTATTTCATATAAATTCTTATAAAGTTTTATGCTTTTATAAAATTTATCAATTAGGTACATTAGACAGGTCTTTAGTAGTAACTGTATATATAGATTTTACAGAATATGTTAATTCAACATTGTCTGCGGTGATTTGCAATTTTGATTTAGACAATAGATTTTTTAAAAGAAAGTTTCTTGTAACCATAAAGCCTTAAAAAATGCGTTTCGATACAAAATTTTTAAATGTATAAAAGTGTATAGTCACATTCGATTCAGGAATGGGCAATTACCAATATATAAGTGGTACAGAGAAGATAAAGCGTGTCCGTCTGTCCGCTGGATCCAGGAGCTGTGGTTTGTGGCTAGAGAAGTTAATGTTGCCCGCAGCGCCCCGCCTTCCACGCGTTTTAATAGTTTTAATGCTCTCTGGATGATCCATTCAGACCTACGAGTATATCACGTTTCCTGTCCGCTGAACCACATATGGCTCAAAAACTTGCGTGTTTTATACACTAATACGTTCCTGAGCCATATGTGTGTCAGGGGAAGCATATAGTTTCTATGGCTAATATTTTTACAGGGCGCGCCGGTACTGTACAATATTTGCATGGGACTTGCTAAGACGATCATATAGTAAAGAATACCTAGTTCCAGTAGTTTTTTTTTTTTTTTTTATTTACTTGTGTTTTCTCCTGACAACATAACAACAGTATTTTGCAAAAAGTCCGTTGAGCTTGCGGCTTAAATTTTTTTTTGTTTGGGACAGTGAACGTGATATTATCAATTTACTACTTGGTTACCTCTTGAGATGACTTATTAAAGTGAAACTTTTATTGTATCGTCCCAAGTTTGAGTCCCAAGCGGGCCGGTGTTATATCATGTCAATTGCGTAGTAATTTTATGTCGCCATCTCTAATGTGGTAGGTAGGTATTTGAATCTGATTTTTGCCTTGGATTTTTTATCTTACAAACTTTTACTGGCGCAACTAATAATTTAATCTCAAATCAATTAATACTCTATTACATCAAGAGATGGCGCTGTTATAACTACCGGTTTCAATGCCATCGCGCATCGTGGTTTCATAAAACCACACAATATTTTTTTATTTTTAGTGCTCGCCTACTTATTTAATTTCCTATAAAAATAAAAGTATAATCAGAGGGGTTACGTTTTTTTAAATTTGCCACCTATTGACAGTCGCATGTCAGCGACTCATAGATGGCACTGGCTGTAAATGTATGAGGGAATTCGATTTGCTTGTGCAATGCGAGTCGACTCGAAATTCACACAAAAATCTGTACTAACCCCTCTGTTCCTAATTGCGTGTTGTAAAACTTTTTCGTTGACTATAGTGACTACGTATGAAACAATTTGCAAATAGCAACCCTTCGCAGGGAGCTACGAGTACAATCGGCTAATTCGTGGCGGCCGCTGCATCACGGTAGCACACGGATTGAAACCGCAGCTATTGCCTCCATTTCTGCAGCCCCATCGATCTATAGTTTCGTTATCAAATTTTCACACGGACCCTCTCTCGCACCAAGATTGACTTTATTTGTGTAAGTGTAACCGCAAAGATACGCGCCGGCGACGCTTCCGAACCGACTATCCGACGTTTTGTAATACAAAGCTCGGTTACACCAGTTACACCAACTTTTTTCGAACAAAACGACCCGATCGTCTACGCCTGCGAGTATTGTATTGTAAAATAATGGAAATAGCCGTACATCTTTGTTACTTGCCGGCAGCCGCTCGGTAGCCAATCTCAGCACCCGAGATATTGATCATAGAAATTGATCAATCTTATCGAAAATGCTGCACCGGAAATGAGGTGCGATCTAAAATCATGTTAAATTGAATGTTTCGGAGAATCACATTATTTTTATGTTTTCACTTATTTTTAAGGTCTCAATTAGTAGGTAACCATGCGAATGAGACTGCAAGGCTCTTGTGATGCCAAGGTGCCAAGCATCCTCTTTGTAAAAAAGGTAGAAAATGCCATACGCAAACAAAGACTTCTATGTAGGTATCCCTATCTTTGTACGCAAAGCTCAATTTTCAGTTGAAACTTTGAAAGGCTCCAATTTTTGTTTATTTGCTGTTTAAATATTATCACAGGCTACTTAGGCATAGTTACGAGGCCCGGCTCTGGTAAACCCGAAATATCAACCTTGTTAAAATCTTAGACAATATCTTACGCAAAGCTCAAAACCTCACTTTGCAGATTAATAATAGTCACGCTTATTTTGTGACACACGGCTTATTCACATTGTTTCCTAGGTCAATGACGAAATACACTAAGAGAACGGGAAAGATGAGACGTATGTTGAAGCCAAAAATTACTCAAATATGGCGTTGCATGTCGTACATTTCGGTACCGCTGACAGCACCTCGCTGTCGTCGCATACATTAGCGCCATTTTACAGTTATGACAAATTAAAAATTCGGCTTCAGAGTGGAGCCTAAAAATATATGCGTGATGTCAGTAAGTGCTGATCCTTTAATAATATGTTTAATCAATGGTCAAATCACAGTTAACAACATGTGATTTTGATCCTCAGTTTTGATCCAAACTTTTTGATCGTCACCAATCATTGTTTCTATACGATCATTTGTTGTCATAATTACTCCGAAATCTCCTCAAAATTATTAAATCTATTCACCTCTAATCGTTTCCATCTCTGTACACGAAGTTACGCTGCCATAATGACATTGTGTCGGCGTGGTTTTTTCTCTCTAGATCGCATTTGAAGTTATTGTTATTGTTATTTTCTCTTGTTGGCCATCCGGAGGTCACTGACTTTGTCAGAATGGAATGAATCAAGTTAATAATAATAATTATAAAGAGGTTTTTTTCTTGAGCATCCAAAACATTCTGTTAAATATGGAAATCCTTTAGTGGTCTTTGGAAAATAGTTGTACATCGGTACATACGGAATACGGATCCGAGACATGGTCATTTACTATGGGTCTCATAAGAAGGCTCAAAGTCACTCAGCAGACGATGGAGAGCGCTACGTTTGAAATATCTCTACGTTAAAGACATACGTTATGATTTTCATATTCTCCTAAATGCAGTCCACAATCCAGTAGTGCTGATTGAACCAATATTACCATTGTTTATCTGGTCATATTCCCGATCGCCGGGCAAGGTGTTCCATCAGCCTATAATTGGGCCGCTCCGATGCCCCGTCCACGCCTCGCCATCGGAATATAATATGCTCGTAGCCACGTACTGATCAAATTGCCCTGACTACTGTTTTGACCGGTAATATAATGACTCTGATATTTTTTGCTCTGCTCGGAGTAGCTCTTTTATTGTAGTTTAAAAACGATGATATTTTGCATTTTTTAATTCAACCTACTGAATTTTCTGTAATACATTTCTATTTGATTTTGGTTCAAGAAGATAATAGTATAATGCGATATGCGAAACGTCTAGGCATAGATTTAAAACGTCGTCGCTATGTCTGTAGGCTATTTCTGTATCGTTGAATGTGTTAGTTAATAACCCAGTGACTAACAAAACGAAAGCAAGGTGTCATTTAATGAGACTTTTTTTATTCACCAAATACAAGTTACCAACTCTAGTATGTGTAGGGTTACCAGATGAAAAAATCAAAAGTCCGGAGAAACGGCCTGATTTCCATGGAAAAGTCCTGAGATTTTCTACAGCTTGAGAATTTTCTCTCAAAAACGTATTATTATCTTGCGCACGCGATTTACGCGACGCGTTGCAAGCTTGTATGTACATCGCACTCAAAACAGCGGGGCGGAGGGTGGAGGGGGACGCCCGTCGCCCCGCAGCGCGGTTGCCGCTCGCTCGTTCACTCAGTCAGTTGACTTGACAGTTCGTCCAGTCTCGAGAAACTCCAGAACAAGGTTCCTTGTATGAAATTCCTAACCTTTTTTAGCCAACATTCAGAAATTATGCCAGAATTGACAATTGACCAACATTGACCACCACAAGCATGAATTCAATATGTCGGCCGCCATTTGTCAGCCTCCTTTGTGATGAGAATTTTGAGTTGATTGCTGTTTGTATTTTGTTGTTTTTAGTTATTACGTTCGAAATTTCATCATAATTAAATGTGTGTGACTCGCTGTTTATCGTCATTCGTCGTGTTGAGCCATTGTTCCTCCGATTCCTCACGCATAGTGCACGAGGGTTGACTCTTTAGTTATTTAGATAAAACGAGATATTGGACTCTATTAGTTAGTGTTTGTTATGTATGAATGAGATATTGGACTCAATTAGTTAGTTTAATTAATAATTAGTGTATATAATAATTAGTGTAAATAGATAGTTAGGTACTTTATTATGATGAAACCAGTAAAGGTCACAGAACCTGTGAGATTTGCGGGATCAAAGAGTGACATGATGAAAGCCGCTTGCTTTTTTCATCATTTCCACTAGAACGAAACCGGTGAGTGATACTGTCATTACAGTAATTATGATCTATCCTTTGTTTTTAGTATTTAAGTCAATGTGAAGTGAATAATCTGCACTGTACTGTATGTCCTAGCTGTTCCAGATGAATATTGAAATATCGTCACAGGATATTTACAGAGGATTTCCTATTGCTCTCATTAATTAGAACAATCATTTTTTGTGACTCTTCTTAATAATAATGAACAGCGGTCATGACAATGTGCACCAAGAGGTTATTGTGCAGCCTGGTCCTTAACCTTCCACTCTCTTTCAATTGTTTGCATCTCATAATTTTTACATTCCAGGTGTCGAGAATGGGTAAAAGTAGTTGGTAAAGAGGATCAATAGAAAAACTTAACAAGAAGCGAAATGTGTGTGCTAAACCACTTTGAAACCAAATACCAACTTTAAATTAAGCTGCCTTGCCTCTAACTGACAGACAATTGAAGGAATAACCCTTACAACTGTATCTGCCTACGGAGCCTAAAGGTAAGAAAAGGAAAGGTCAAATAATATAAAATTCGAGCCAACAAATTTTTTCATCACTATCATAGTTAGTTCAATCCACGAAAACTTGCCCCATTCCTACCTTTTACCATACCATTTTTACCATTACAATCGCATGAAATACAAGTGATTTTGAAGGAGTGGGGTGCGTCCTCATGAATTATATATAGATTAAGATATAAGATACCGGGTTTTTCCCCTTTGCTCTGTGCAATTGTATTTCAGTCTTTACAATAGTGTTGTTTGAAGAATTAGTGCCTTTTATGATGTTATTCTATTGTAACAATATTATTCTCTCAGATATTTCAAAGTAATATACATTAAATAATATTATTAATATATGTATGTGTTGATTATTTCAGAACACCTCCCAGAAGCAGTGCCATCTACAAGCCAACAAAAAAGTAGTCCTGGGGAGCTGCCTCAAATTGGTGTGTATTTTATACATTTGTTTAAAGGTTTAGAAAGTTGATTTCGCAGAATTGTCCTGCTCTGTGGTCCCAACCCCACCTAACAGGTCCAAATTTATCATATTATCTTTTAAATTTCACCAAGTTTTAAGTATTTGAATGGATGATGATTAATACTGCACCATTCTATCCTCTTCCAAAGCACATGTCAGGATTGCACTTTGATTCCCACTACTTGAAAATATTTGTGTGGTGAGCATGAATGTTTTCTAGTGTCTGGTGTTTTTCAATATATTGTATTTATGTGTATCAAATATCTTATACCTTTTAAAGAGCAATATAAATGTATAATATACAAGAATTGCTTGTATGTATATAATCTGAATCTCGGAAATGGCTAGAACGATTTTCATGAAATTTAATATACAGAGGTTTTTGGGGGTGATCATCGATCTAGCTAAGATTCATTTTTAGAAAATTAAACAAAAAAAATACCGAGCATAGTCTAACTAGTTAGGTATATTTATCAGTTATTTAGTACCCCATGTGTGTCCTGATATATATTTTAAATATTTATGTACATTTCAAGCAATTTACCAATAATAATTATCAATTGCAAATGTTATATTTTATAATTTACATTTTATTCTTTCAGAAAGGACACCTGCGAGACCTGTAAAGAGATCTGGTGAAGTTCTTTCAAATAAAGAAAAAGCAATAAAATTATCACAAGACAACGTCAGTATTTTTTTGTAATAATATGAACTTGGCAGGTATGGGCGTAAATTTAAGGAGCACACCACGGGTGTGCCCGCGAAATTCAAATTTTTCGTGGTTTTTCGCGATTTTTAAGCTAATAAGACATAATAGGCTTATGGCCGTCAAATTGCGATAATCCCAATATCTTCTTCACGTGTTTATATAAAAATCTCTGCTCGAAAGTGTCGAGTTAAAGAAATTAGTCTGAGATTTGCGAGTTACTTACATAAAACTCGATACTCGGACTAATTTCCTAGGAAACACATTTTTATGCAAAGATTTTGATATAACCATGTAAAGATGATACTGACATTCTCGCAAATTGATTGCCATAAGCCTATCATGTCTAATTAGCGTACAAATTGCAAAAAACCACGAAAATTTTGAATTTCGCGGGCAGACCCGTTGATTTCACGTTAATAAAGATTAATCAACTGATAATTTTGTTTAATTTTCCTATTTCATCTTCGTGCAATTCTGAAGATAATATGTAGGTAAGTAGGTACGAATAATTTATCGATATCGACAAAACCCTAAATATCGATAAGTGTCACATCCCTTGATACGTTGCACATCCCTATTTGACAGAGACTACTAAGTTAGTCTTTAGTCTATGCTACTCAGGGAAGTTCATCGGTTGGTAGCAATGTTACCTATTTTAAAAGGTTGGCTAAAGAAGGTTAGGAATTGGTGAAAAAACTTATTGTTCTAAGTTCCGTCTCTTAAAACGTAGTGATTATATACTCTTTGAGTTCGTCTTGCGCCATTGCGAAGGTTGGACTGCGCTTCATTGAGTGTCACCACGGGACGGGCGAGCGAGCGAGAATCGGAGCTGTTGGACGGATACGAGTTAAAATGTCTTCAAGTACCGAACGACCACGATACGTGTGTACATTCACAGATACTGTAAAACAAAGATTTTCGATTATGCAAGATGATAGAGAACCTACCGAAGTGTTTTTGTTCAATATGTAACAATCATTTTTCAATTAAGTTCAAGGGAGGTGCTGATATTGATATTTTTAGTTTGTTTCACTTTGATAAATATAAGTATTGATTTGAACTGTTCAATCGTTACCAAAAAAAATATTTTTAGTAGTTTAATAAGAGAAATCTTTAAAATGTAACCTGTGTTTTATTGAAAATCCTGAGCTATCACTAGATTTGCTAAATCCGGCCGGAATCCTGAGAAGAGTCGAAAAATCCTGAAATCTCAGGACAAATCCTGAGATATGGTAACCCTAAGTATGTGGGACATGAAAGAATACCAATAAAACTTTTAAATAGTAATCAATGAATAAATAAACACTAAATGCAGTGATATTAAAAAAAAAACTATCGAAATCAGGTGTGAAAGGCCTACTTTACCGCAGATGTTTTCATGTAATAGCTTTATTATGTGAGATCTTCAATGAATATAAAGTATTGTGACGGCTATAAATATTTTATTGGTAGGAAATAGGAGATTAGATAATATGGATTATTATTATAGCCGATCCTATTATAGCTGTAGGTAATATCATAATCAATACGCGGTATACTCGAAGATTACTGGTTTGTATATGATTTGATAGTGCTTATACCTATTCCAAAAAGCACACATTGTTGCTAAATATAATTTTGCGTAAAGTTTATTGCCCAGAGGTTTTTAGATTTCCGCAAATTCTAAATCCAAAGATTTTTTATTGGTCCACAAATAACATGCTAGTGGACTAATAAATACTTAATTCCAAACGTGATAGTTCTTTTAGCAAGATTTTTTTAATAAAGAGTATAATTTATAACAGTGTGCCTTTTTATGTGCTGATGAAGAAAATATCAGAGATTGTTTAAATTGTCAGAAAAAAAAAATATATTTCGATAACGCGGTGAAAAGTTGATGGAAACAAAAATTAATAAAATATTTGTTTCAATAACGCAACTATACTTACCTACTGATATCAGTATTAAGATCGTACAAAATATTTCCAGAATTAGTGTAGTAATTTCAAAATGTAGGGACTCTATCTGTAGCAGTGAATTCAAATAGAAGTAAAAAATAATAATTGCAAAGAATATAATATTTTTCTCAGCGTAAAAATTTTTATCAGCTCAAACACCACACGAATATTTTTTCTAGTGGCTTTGTAGATATATTTCAAAGGATTTCTGCTAAAACAAACAGTCAAAGCAAAGATCAACAGTTGTCACGAGCCTGGCAGCATAGTGGCACTGCGCCTGCGACGGAGCTGAGCAGCCAGCAGCTAATAATGTGCGTAATGGGCGTCATTAGCTGCGCGCGCGCAATCGCCGCCTGCTGATGAAAGCTGCTGTTGGGATTGCCTTGTAAACGCTTCAATGCAGACACTAAAACATATAGACTGGCGCATTAAGTTTCTTAGCTATTCCCTTGATCCGCCTCCCGGCTTCCGCCTATTCTATGATTTTCAACCGACTTCAAAAAAGGAGGAGGTTCTCAATTCGACTGTATATGTTTTTTTATGTTTGTTACCTCATATGTTCGACTGGGTGAGTAGATTTAGATGATTCTTTTTTATTAGAAAACTTACGCTTCCCTTGTGGATAATTTAGTCCAGTTTTGATGAGAGTTAAAGTCGTTTTTTATTGTTAATTAATTAACATATATATTATTTAATCATTAATTCAGCTGTTCAGTGCACGCGGGAATTCGTATTAATTATTTTTTCAAATACTCCTTCGAGTTCTCACAACAATCCTTATCTTTAAAGTTAATTTAAATAAACAATAATATTTTAAAGTAGTAGAAAGGGTAAACAATATTCATTAAAAAAATTCAAGGCTTCACAACAGTCCTTTTGTTCAAAGCTAATTTAGAAGTACTAGAATTTTTTTAATCTAATGTGTTTAAATAATTGACATAGCTCAAACTAAGGCTTCCAATCCTATTTTCCCTAATGTTAGCTATGTATAAAATACTTATGTTTACAGCGCTCTTTGTGGAAAAGCTCCTAAATAACATGTAGCCACTTCTTATAGAGTCACAATGCGCTGCGGAGCTCGTCGCTCGGCAAATAAGCCAGTCAGTTAGGGCTGTGATTTTGAGCGCAGTAAGCGCTGATGTTAATACATTTAGCGGGTCGGGACACTCGCAGTTATTTAAAACGTAATTACTTCAGAAATTAGTTATTCCACCCAGCGAGAGTCTAGGCTGCCATGAAATTAGATTTAGGTATTTTTGTTTAAATAAAAAGTGTTTATCTTATACTTCGCAATGTTCATGGTAGAATTTATTTCAGAATAATGCTGCCTGCTTTCTTATCTGTTCCAAAAATGCTAAGTAAAAATTATACTATAATGTAGAAGCAGTCCATTTCTTTTTAAATAATTGTGACTATAGTAAGGGTTTAAGTACAATCCAAATTAACTGTAAATCCTGTCAAGCGTTTATAATATCATCTGGAACGTTTTGTAATAGAAGACCACATTTCACATTATATATCTACACACAGGTCAATCTCAAAGTTTAAATCTAAATATCTGTTGGAAGCTTACCTTCAGCGGGCAGCTTGGTGTTGGTCTTGTACTCGCGCTCCTCATGGGACAGCGCGCGCAGGCTCCTCGCCGAGGACTTGTACTCCATTTCCCGCAGCGCCCTGTAAGAGGTCTAGTTCGACAACCGCTGGAAGCTTACCTTCAGTGGGCAGGTTGGCGTTGGTCTTGTACTCGCGCTCCTCATGGGACAGCGCGCGCAGGCTCCTCGCCGAGGACTTGTACTCAATTTCCCGCAGCGCCCTGTAAGAGGTTTGGTTCGACAACCGCTGGAAGCTTACCTTCAGTGGGCAGGTTGGCGTTGGTCTTGTACTCGCGCTCCTCATGGGACAGCGCGCGCAGGCTCCTCGCCGAGGACTTGTACGCCATTTCCCGCAGCGCCCTGTAAGAGGTTTGGTTCGACAACCGCTGGAAGCTTACCTTCAGCGGGCAGGTTGGCGTTGGTCTTGTACTCGCGCTCCTAATGGGACAGCGCGCGCAGGCTCCTCGCCGAGGACTTGTACTCCATTTCCCGCAGCGCCCTGTAAGAGGTTTGGTTCGACAACCGCTGGAAGCTTACCTTCAGCGGGCAGGTTGGCGTTGGTCTTGTACTCGCGCTCCTCATGGGACAGCGCGCGCAGGCTTCTCGCCGAGGACTTGTAGTCTATCTCCCGCAGCGCCATGGACGAGCTCGGGATGAACGACCGCTGGAAGCCTATCGCTCTTATTTGGTGGGGCGAGGCATTTGTACCTAGAAGTATGCGATTATAATGAGTAAATGATAATAATTTACAAAAGTAATCTGACTAAATTTATCTACACAATAAGCTCTAGCCCATTTCACACTCTCTGTAGTCTCTAATTTTTAGAGTAGATGCTATTATTGAGCATTATCACTATATTAGCGTTAGGTACTATTAGGTATTCCGTTCTATTGGTCTAATTTGTATGTACTTGCATGGTTTTGATGGAAGAACTAGGGCAGAAAATAAAATTACTAAAGGGTCGTAATAATTAGACACAAGTGTCCAGAGTTTGCAATCCGATTGCATGTTGATTAGATGACCTACGTGTTTACCCACCGAAAAAAATGCTATGTTAAACGTCGAATCGTAAAATCTATACCGAACTAGCCTAGCCACACAACGTGCTCGTCTGTTCATTTCATAGCAACAAAATTGATTTTAACTTCCGAGAAGAAAAAATTAAAATTGCATTTCCTGAGTTTATAATAAATAGCCATGTGTCAGTCACCTTATTAGGGACAAAAAAAATTTTTTTTCGATCCAAATAATGACAGATTGCATGCCGAAAACGCTAGCGCCTCTATTCGAAAAGGCTCCGACGCAATTATATTGATCCCGTAGTTTGAAAAAGTGCACATAATTAGTTTATGAGTTTATACAATGCTACGAAATATACCGCAATTATGTTGTGAAATCGAAGCAAACAAATGCAGGGAGTTAATTATTTAGTAAAATAGTGTTGTGCTTTATTGTGCCTAATCGATATTGCAAAACTTATTATTTTTCCTGTTTAAAAGAGATGTGACTGAAAAGTTTACTATTTATCTTATTGTTTATCATAAAATTAAAGAGCACGTGAAGTTGATTTATTCCGTTAAATAACACCTACCTATATTGATAGTGAGATCCCGTAATTCAGTGATGGAAATGATCACAATTCCTTTTAATTGTGTTACAGATCCTCAGTTCAGTTATTAAGTTTAGAAAATGAAATTACTCAGTAACAATAACGTACCTTAAATTTTACAAAAACACATTTAATTTTTTTTTAATATTCATAGACCATATCAATACATATAATAAATCTGTTGTTTGTCTGTTTGTCTGTCTGTTTGTACGGGCTAATCTTTGGAACGGCTGGACCGATTCCAATGAAATTTTGTGTGGTGGTAGCCTATGTCCCTGGTCAACATATAGGATACTTTTCATCCCGGTAAAATAAAGAGTTCCCGTGGGATAGTTAAAAAACTGCAATTAATTTAACAGCTTTGTAAACAACAACTAATGAACTTAATTTAGTAAAATTGGTTATGCTGATACCTTATGTTGCCTTTTTAACAAAATATATATACAGTAAAACTTATTAATCCAATCGAGTTCCCGCGGGAAAGAAAACATTACAAAAACAGTTAGCAGGCGTCTTTCAAGTAACGGATTTTAGTGAAATTTTATGATCCTACTTTATATATATGCCCGGTCAACATTTAAGATACTTTTCATCCTGAAAAAATTGAGAGCACCCGTGGGATGTTTAAAAAAACCTATAGCTACTTATCTCCGTAGCACAATCAAAACGGGGTCGAAATATCGACAGTTTAAATCGTCCTTTTGATCGTGCAACTAGGTATAACTATACAAGATAACCCGTACGTAGCAGGAACGGGTTGCTACGTACACAGTAGCGCATCAGAATGCTTAATTACAATATCTGGGCGTTGGTATCATCTCAGAATAAGATAAGTTTGGTTAGTATAGATATTACAATCCACGATGACACGCCCCACTCTATCTTACTCCATGCGAATTGAGTATCATAATCGATTTCGACAGAGTGTATAAGTAGAGGAAGACCAAAGAAGATATAGGTAAATTGTGTAAAAGAAGATAGCACGTTGACAGGAGAGATTGGAAGAAGACTCCTTTACGGGTCCATCGAACCCAAGGACCACTCATTTTGTACGGGAAATCTTGGGAAAAATTAAGAAATTCCACGGGAAACATTTTTGTAAAAAAAACGAACTGCACGCGGGCGGAGCCGCGGGCAACAGCTAGTTATTAAATATTACTTCTGTATTAAAATATTCATCTGTATTTCTTCCTTCCCCATTTAAGTTTTCCTCCAACGAAATAAATTCGATGCTATGGAATATGGATGCTATCCTCCTTCTCTTATTTTATATGAATTTTTTTTCATATTGTGATCCATAATTTTAAGCTATTGCATAGCTTCTATCGTGGGCCTTGAGCGTGGAGACCGAATCCAGTAATTCCGTTACGAAAATAACCTAACACCCCCCACTCAACCGAGACGAAAATAACCCCCTCGTGGGGGGTGTTAGGTTATTTTCGTCTCGATTGAGTGATAAAAAATGCTATGCAAAAGTTTTACCGCGGCAGTCTCCTAGTGCCACACGTCTTTTTTTTAATCCATTTTCCTGTTTTCTATTATTTCAATTGAAGTAAATCAGTATGGGGAATTAAACATACTAAATTATTTCCATTTTATTTACCCGGTAGGCGGTATGCATACGAACTTGCTTTATAGCCATAGTTTTTGTATTGAAGAAAAATTTTACTTGAGTTCAAAGATAGTTAAATTTTTGCTATAATAATGTATTATACTATCGATACTCGATATGTGAACTAGACCAAAGCACATCACAATTGACGAGGGTCACTGCGAAGCCGCTTACATTGGACCTACAAATTAAGTCTATTAACTCAAACTTTTAAGTCCATTGTGCACGAGATCTTCCTTTCTTGTCCTGCAGACTTTGGGGCTTATACGCTAAGTACCTCTTTTGTCATCAACTCTTTGTTTTGGGATATCGCTATGTAAGCAGGATTTTCGCTTTGCTGTTTATTCAAGCGATGATTAGTCTGCAAGGGTTGATTTTGTTTGTGTATTATGGCAAAAAACATTGGCATGTTTGTGTTCTTTTAAAGTATTTACTTCTAGCTACGAGAATATACCTTATGTTTAGGCGAGATTTAGATACGGTATAATTACTATGATCTATGAGCAATGTTTTTTTATTAAAGTAATTGTATTGCGACCTTACGAAGGTAGGTGAAACTAAATTAACTGTCTATGCAATCTGAATGTATGACAAATAATAATTGATGATCTCAATTTGTATGTTTTTTTTTCTTTTTTTTTATGTAACCCAAAGGAACATCTTCAATACTCAAGCTATAAAGGCAGGCAGACGTGTTTGCGTGAAGGATAAAACACATTGGTGGAGGATAAAACCTGTACTATTTTCTGGAGTTGTCTTTTTAGCCTGTCGGCACAAAGGTGATCCGATGCAGTAGCAGTTGCGTTGCGTGAGTGCAACTTATTATTGGTATAATTCCGCCATTGTTTGCCGCCGGGCCGCCGTCCCATATGGTGTAACGTGCTTTTCACCCGACATTGGCAGCCAATTTCGACAGAACTCCTTTAGGCGTCTGTCACATCTGCACGATCAAGGCTACTATAATAGTACTAGTATATTCTTGTTGGTGTTGGTATAAAAATTCCTTACTCTAGTATGAATGTACTTTCTGCGAGAACACGCGGTTTGACCGGGTCCTCTTATTCGGCTTCATTCATTCATTCGTTGTTATCATCACAACCTGAGGGTTGTGACTATAGATGTACCTAGGTGTACACTTGGCCAGATACTTGTTGTGTCCTACAAAGAAGAGAAGCCCCTAAATAATGTCAAGTGAATTATTAGCGGATCTATGTTTATAAATGAACAAGACCAATTGGGATAGTGGACGCGTAAAAAATTATAGTCTCGTTTCTCGGGTACTTTGCAGAGAATTATATGTTGTGCAGGGGTAATGTATAAGTGTGTATGGCGCTTTAAATAATTCTTTGCAATTCTCCCTTTCGTGTGACTAAGGTAAGTATATTGAAACGGAAGACAGGTATTATAACGCGTTATTATTGTTTTCTTATTATATTTCTTCATAAAATTGTAAGAAAATGCAATTGAAACATATGCTGAGTTTGTAGAAAGTATTGTTGGTGCCTATAGAGTAAAATCTACCCCTAAGTCACGGTCAAGTGCAAAAGCGTTATCAAGCACAGCATGCAGCAGTCAGTATGTAAACCGTGACCAAAAATAAAAATCAATGTCACTAAATTATTCCTGTCACCGAACGTCCTTCGCAATCGCTGACCCGATGACATATCACCGTGCCGAGTCCCGTGGGAAGAAAACTGTTATCTGACAGATACGAGTAGCGTGGCCGCAAACGCACGTAGGTACGAGCTGTATATCGCGCATGAAAATTATATTGATAATAATAGAACCGGTCATAATATGTTTTAATTGTTTACGTCTCTCGTGCGGTTTTTGTTACAGGCAGCGAATAATAACAGAATTTCCGCCCCGGGCAATGACATGGCCAATCAATTTGTTTTATTTAGTTTAACATAAAATTCACATAATGCATCGACGGCGAAAGTTGATAATGCAGTCGGTAGCGCGGTTTTGATGAAAAATATTCCCGTGTTCGCAGGGTTCAACCTTGTTGACGTGCTGTTATGTTATTATGAATACTGAGCACATATGATAGTTTATTGGCAAGTCTGGTCTGTACTCTGTAGTGATATATCATAAAACTACTATAGGATTTCGCATTGTGAAGTCAACATCTCCAGAGGATGTGTTGAGATGAAACGTGCATAGAAGAAATTATTGGAAGAATTGTGTGTGGACCACACAGATTCTTTTCGAGTAGCGAATTGTAGCAAAATAAATTAATCTGTCCTGTAATATAATAATGCTAAGACAGAGAGTATGGAACAAAACCTTAGGCTGTAGCAGTTTTTTCTTAAGACTGTTGTTTACACCGCTTTGCCTCTGACCTCTACGGACTCAATTGAACTTTTCTCAAATACAAATACGGGATGTGTTTATTCAATGGTGTTTTAGTGAGGCGGGGGTGAGGAAATATGTATGAATAGGAAAGGCAGAGAGCTTACTAGTTTTAGAGCGAGGTTCTCTGGGTCCGTCGACGGTCACCTTGATGGCTTTCTGGTAGGTGGCCACTTGGGGTGGTGACGTAGATATCGTGATGGTCAACGAAAAACTCTTCCCTGAAACAAACGATTTATTTCATTAACAAAACCATACTATTCTAAATGACGACCTCCCTGGCGCAGTGGCAGCGTTTTAAGTTGTAGGTCGATTCGATTCACGCCATGCGCCACTTTGAAATTTCATAATTTTTCAGCTCAAGGCAGTGATTCACGTAACGTTTTTGCAGACTGAGTGATATGAATTATGAAATAAAATAAAAAATTAACACTGAAAAATTAACTTTTCTATTGTAAACCATAAGACACAAATTTTTCAGTGTTAATTTTTAAGTATATTGGTTTAGAGTGTAAAATTGAATGTATTCTTTCAAGCTTATCGCAGGTAGTTTTATTCACGATTGTCGACCATCTTGCGTTTTGTACTACATTCAATTTCATGCTCTATGTCATTAGTCGTAAATTTATTATTTCAGTGTTCGCAAAAAATGTTTTGATGTCATGACTGAGTTACTAACCTTTAGTCTACGTGTAAGTAAGTAATTATAATTAATGTGTTTGCATATTAGGATGAACTTTGCCCTATAAACCTTTACCTGTATTTTATTAGGTATTTTTATGACTGAAACAATAACTGTATTCTTATAAGGAAACCATGTAGGAAACATGACCAAGTAAATAAAATAATTATAACGATTTAGTTGACTCAGGGATTTTCATGGTTTTTAGGGGGAAAACACAAATTATCTTATAAACATTTAAAGTATTAAACGGTACGTTACCTTCTAACTAACTAATTTTTCGCAGTATCTACCACTACCATTATATTACAAACAGATTATGTATAAACTTAAATTTTTGCTTAATTAAAAATGCTTTAATAAATAACTCTTGACAAAAATCGTGAAAACCCGTGATTTTATTGCTGAGGTAAATAATTAATTTGTGTTATTAATTATGTATTATATTAATTATGTTTGTTTACTTAGGTACGTGATTCATATTTCTATACATTTTTGAACGGGTATAATAGGTAGGTATAAATAGTTATTGTATTGGGATTTGTATCGAAATACAATGTTCTTATTTAGATATAATTTATGCGTCTAGTGCTAGAAAGTAGAAATACCTTCCCTGAATGGGCAAGTTCTAAATAAGTAGATGTACCTATGTTATGCATTGTTAGATCACCCTTCGTATGTTGCACATCCCGGACTATTATGTGAAGCTAGGGTTGTCACCTCAAACATCTCGTTACTATAATTATTGTCATTTGGTTCTTTAATCCATTGCATATTTAAAGTCTGTGACAAATTCCAAATAGGTTGACGTATGTTAAATTTTGTTGAATGACACACTCACGTGTGTTGCACATCGCGGGCTACTGCGGATGGCTAGGGCTGCCACTTTCATTTTATTTATTGAATTAAAAAATCTACATTGATTTGGTATTCTGATATCTTTGTTAAAATGTTTAAATGAAACCGCCTATTCTTTAATTGAGTTATTTTTGAAACTCGATGTAAAAATAAAATAAAAGTAACAGTTTCCACTCACTATTGCCTACTCAATAATAAAATTAATTTTGGAAGTAAATGCATAAATAATGGATAATACATTCACCAAGTAAGAATGTTTCTGTGGTCTATTAATTTAAACCTTAGTTGGCCATTGATTGGCCAAAAAAATTATAAACATAGATAATTTACACATTATAAACCCTAGTAACTAAGTCTAGGTTAAATAAACCCATAAAACAAATAACACTAAACCCATATGCCGTAACTTTGCAACGCCACTGAGCTCATTTTTTTTTCATCCATTGAAGTTTGCTTATTATGGATTTCTGCAAAATAACGCCTGCTTCCATTCAATATTATTTATTTTTGTATCAAGAAAGCAAGCAAGGGTTATTAACTTTTGGTTCGGAGGCCAAGATCCCTTTTGGTCCCCAAGCAAATAAAGCTCTCCGATGCACAACGAATTCACACAGTAAAAATAGTGTCATAGTAAGTAGGTGGCATCCCTACAGGGCGGCTATGGAAAATAGCGAGCTTTTTGGGCGCCCGATTTGCGGTCGGCAGTAATGAATGCACCGATAAATACGGAATAAAATTACAGTTAAAATGAGTGGATTAACATGTCTAATGCAGATAATTCGCGTGTAGCGCACTCGATTTAGTATAAATGATTGATTCATCTCGACCTGTTTTAGCGGCTATTTGTGCGTTCCTTTTTGGAATTTTAGACAAGAGGAACTTTCAACTTACCTATGAAAATTTAGCTAGTAAAACTTTTATTTATCTCCCCAAGCATGTCGAATGTCGCATTACAGTCGGGCCGGGGCCGGCTGTTATGCCATTTGATTGTTTATTTTATAGCACCATCTCTAAGATATAAATGGTAATTAGGTATTTGAATGTTAATTTTTGTCTAACAAACTTTTACTTTTACCTAATAAACTTACCTAATAATGATCTTCAAGAGATGGCGCTGTTATAACTTACTTAGGTACTATATATTAATTTTCACTTGCATAGTGATTTCATAAAACCACATTTCCTGTTATACTTGCTGTGACTTTATTATTGTGCCTTGCCCATAACTTTCAGAGCCTGTAGATTTTAATAGACAAAAAATAATAATTAAAAATACCGTGTGACAAAATAGTCAGGCGATCGGTGGAGTAGATTTGTAAAATTTCATTGTGGTTCCCACCGATAACGATAAATTATGGCGATATCGTACCCGCGCTTCCTGATACACCATGCCTGTCAAGACTTGCTGTTGTAATAAGTAGGTATCACTGTTTCATTACCTATCTGCGATTTATTTTTAGTAACATTTAAAAATAATGTTTAATTGCATGTTATTAATCGTTAACATGGTCTTGTCATCAGTTCACTATTGAGCATGCTCCTTCTCCCAGAATCAAGGAGTTCTATAAGACCACTAGGCTATAGCGGTTAGCCTATAGGCTACATAGAGTGTAGATTATCACCAGCTCATTATTTTCGTTTTTATTAGATAACATAGTATGTATAGAGATTAGATAATCCCCAACTATTGAAATTAAAAAAAAAGTATACATTGGACAGACAAGACTACCAGTCATGAGGACAAGACAAAACGTACCGACTTATCTAAGAGATGGCGTAACTAAAATATTCCTTGAGCATTCTGTAGTTAGTGATACATCTTAATAAGAATTGCACATGCTTAAATTTTACTATGGCAATTTCCGTTAGGTAGTATTAATTTCTATAATAATTAGGATGCATACTTTCACCGCCTTTCGATAAGATTAAAAGTTAATAAAACGAGAAATAGTAATATCGATATTGCAGGTAGGTAACGATCCATTGAATCTTGATTCGAAATTGGGTCAGTTAAATAATATTCCATATCTCATATTTTCCAGACGGACCGCGTGAGATCTCAATATCGGTGTCGCTTTCTCGTCACAAAGCAACATTATACGAGTAGAAGGCGACGGCACATTTCAATACCGAAACAAATCATCATAAAACATTGCCGCTAAACTCCGAAGGCGTGTCGCAAACGATGTGAAATATTGCATTTAAAATCGCTATTAAACTTAATGCACTCTACATGATCACTCATCAACGGCTTAGGAGCTAACACAATACGCGCGAGGCTATAAAGAAGCTATAAACCATAACATTGTATCTTGCGCTCATCGGTCTCCAGAAGGTGTTGAGCGAGGCGCGTGAAATATTCAATTATTGTGCGCGCGCGCAGGTGGGGAGGGCAGGGAGAAAAAGGGCAGCCATCTTGATTTACGATCGGGCGTAAATCCTGAATGACATTTGTGAAGACGACTAGTGATGGTTATGTATGTAGGTACTCGGATTATGACACGTTTAAAGGAAAATCGATTAAGTTATAGATCATCTCATGCACACACAATCCTAATAAAACCTGAAGTATCTAAAGCTACTATCCACATTAAGGAGCATGCCACGGGTGTGCCCGCGAAAATCAATTTTTTTGTGGTTTTCGCGATTTTTAAGCTAACAAGACAATATATGCTTATGGCAGTCAAATTGAGGGAATTCCAGTATTGTCTTCACGTGTTTATATAAAAATCTCTGCTTGAAAGTGTCGAGTTAAAGAAATTAGTCCGAGACTTGCGAGTTACTCACTTAAAACTCGATACTCGAACACACGCACACACACACACTTACACACACACACACACACACATACACACACATACACTTTTAGGATATTTAAATTATATTGTATTTAACTTATATATTTTAAATGTGTACTTCATTTCTATTTATAAGATTTTCATAAAGATTGTCTACGGAAGAGCGGGACATCCTGGCACAGGTATAAATTTACCTAAAAGGATGTCCCAACAACTGATGAATGTTTTGAAATATTTTTATTAATAAATCATTTTTCATTTTTTTTCATTTCCTAGGATAGACATTTTTATGCAAAGATTTTGATAAAAACATGTAGAGATGATACTGCCATTCGCGCAAATTGACTGCCGTAAGCCTATAATATGTAACTAGAGTACAAATTGCAAAAAACCACTAAAATTTTGAATTTCACGGGCAGAGTCGTTGATTTCGCCGTAAGATACTTACTTTCATCATATTATAAATTGGTATGTCTATTATATTGTGTAAATCGGATAAGTTTTTCTACAGCTGACGTGGGATGGGAAATTTAATGGGCCCACTCTAACTAGAGTCAGCTTAATAAGGAAAACTTACCCAAACATTATGACAACCTTTAACTGGGTTGAAATAATATGGTCAGTAAGTACCTACCTAGTATGAAAATAATTCCAATGAAACTCAAATAATTAGAGCAATTTACTCCCATGGGTTATTTTCATTCAAATAATCTATTTAAATACCGTAACAAAATAACTAATTGATCAAGCATAGATGAAAGTTTTTAAAGATGTTTAAAAAAACTCAGTATCTCATTAGAGGACTCCATACACAATTTTATTAGCAGATTATTAGATACAGATATTCTATTCAAATAGCTTAATTACGTGCCAAATGAATTAACCGTAAATCTAGAAAGGCTCATAAATATAAGTCCGACATCTCAATTGCTTCTGTCAAATGGTATGCGAAGGAGAGAAAATGAACTAAATTTTGGTCCAGTGCGAGTAGGGCTCGCGCACTTACGGTTCCGTACCTACCATCAAGACAATTCAACCAAAACACCTCAAATTAAAAGAAAGAGCAAAAAATTTTAATTTAACCATTTATTTTTAAAGTGAATATATAACTTAATATTTTGTGTATATTATAAGCGTCTACTTGTTGCCGTTATCAATATCGAGCAAAAACAAGCAAAAAACATCGCATTAATTGATGTATGAGCATTATATATATATGTATCGCATTATTTTATTCTATTTTTTAATATTTGTTATTAAAGCGGTAAAAGAAATACATTAATACATTATCTTTAAAAAATTTAACTGTCTAACTAAATATTGAGATACAGTCTGTTGAGAAATGGACGGATAGCGAAGGCTAGTAATAGAATCCCGTTTTCACCCTTTGGGTACGGAACCCTAAAAAGTGATGAAACAACGTCGGTACCTATAATATGACTATATTATGATGATGACCGCTGTACAAAATGATTTGGTCACACTCTGGTCACGGCGTTTACGTTTCGGCCGCTCGCTCCTAATTACGTGTTCATTTGATGACGAGGTGATGTTACTTTTTGTGAATTGCTCAAAGAAATTACGAAAAGGCATCTTACGGATTTGGCATTATTAGGTAGCATTAGGAAGTTATATTCTTTTTATCGACATTAAGACGTTTATTATTACCTATTAGTTTGTTTGTTATTGTCCTCACCTATGGTGCTGAAACGTAGACACTTAGACATGGCTTGATCCACTTTAAAGTCGCTCAGCGGGCAATGAAGAGGGATACGTTAGGAGTTTCCATGAGGGATAACATCCGAAATGAGGAGAACGAAAGTCACTGACATAACCCATACCATTAGCAAGCTGAAGTGGGCAGGTCATGCTTGTCGTAGGGGTGATTGTGGATTTCAACAATTCTTTCTTAGTATACGCTTATAAATGTCATATATAGAGATCTATCGGCGTGAGAAATTTCAGCCCAATCCGTTCAGTGGTTTGAGTTTTGCTTTGATAGATCAGTAAGTCAATCAGTCTTTATACCTACAGATTGTAAAGTTATACATATTATCATGATTCGAAAGATTTATGCGCTTGTTATGCGAGGTGTCTCAGGTATAGGGAGCTTTAAAGGAGACATAAGTATCCTAAATCGAGGCAGCGTAAAAGAAATCGAGATTTTTAAAATAAAACGAGTGTATATTATGAAACATTACAACAATATCGATGTCCAAAACGTGTGCACACCGCTGGCCGGCCGTCCGCGCGTCTGATCCAATCAGCTCACGTTAGCTGTGTTGTGTCATAGCCAATGGCACTTACTACTGGTGTCGACTTACAGGCCCGATTTTAGAAAAAATGCACCCATATTAATATGGTGCACCGAATATCGTTTTGTTTTTATTCTGACTCTACGGTCATAAGGTTTTCTGTGATCGTGGCTCGTTCTGTTATTAATTAATTTGGGCACCAAAACATTGATCTCTTTACAGATTGTACTCGTAAATCAGTATCTGAGAAGAAATCCGTCCGAAATAATGGTTCGTCAGTTGATTTTTAGTCTTGTGGAGAGTCAGATGCTGTATCTATTATAGATAGATAACTGAAGAGTGGAGAGTACCTTAAGTTTAGGATTTTTCGTTTTCAATCAAAAATACTAAAGAACTCTTTAGTTTTCGAAAATGACATAGTATATACGTAATTTTGCTCACTAAACCAATGACCAAAGTATGTTTAATCAATGCTTTAAACGCATAGGTAGGTAGATAATTTAATTTAGAACATAGTGACAAAATGCAACCGATGTCACCAAAGTGGCATTGCGTTGCAGCAAAGCAGCATTAATTGATCAACAGTAATGGAGTAATTAATGCAAATTACGTTAATTGTACGATTAATAATAATTGAATTAAAACTAACGTTTGTTATTGATAAAATAGCAGGTTCCATGATGCAGGTTTGTACTTTTGGACATAAAATATTAGGTCTTGTAGAGTGGCCATCGTATTTTGGCTAATATTATAATTTTTCGCACTCTATACCTACCTACTTAAGTACAAACCACGCCAATGCAGTTGCAAACGCTGAAAAACATTATTTTCAATACAGTTGTTAATCATGGCGCTAATTTATAAAAATATATTGTTTACTTTTTTTGCATGTATTTACCTAATGGCAGATTGTTTGCTTAAATTGTAACACCTTTTGTAACACCAAACAGCAAATGAATGATTTGATTTGATTTAAGTTATTTACTAAAAAACTCTGGATCTAAGTATCAGATCAATAAAAGTACGGTAACCTACGTATGGTTCTAAGTACCGACCAAAGCAATCTTAGGTTCAAAGTTTGTAGCTGTGTACTAATAAAAATAAATATTTAAAAGGCAGCCAACAATGCAGCATAATAAGTGAGTAGATGTATAACACCTAGCGAGCAACGACGATTGGCCGGTCGCGCATTGGAAACATGTCCGAAGTTTTACAGCTCCTCACTCATGAGGGCAGTAATAGCGCACCGCCAGCAACAATGGAACAGTAAAGCGTACGTTTACGGCTTGCGGTTTAGAAATTAAAATCCGAAGTCCTGATCTGTGCACGGAGAAAGTACGTCTCTGATGCTGATAAAGTAGTATCGAAAATTTTTGGGGTTTATTTTTTTCATTTTTATACGGTGATTTAAGCGATTTTTAGTGACACGCAGTTTAAAAACTAAAGACAATTATTTTTAAGTAGGACAGATTAATTTGTTTTGCTATAATCCGCTATGAATTCCTGCAAAATAACGCCTGCTGCCATTCAATAATTATTTTCAAAGTTAAATGTCATATACGTATTTTAGGTGTATTACCTAAAATCGCTGTGAAGCTGAAACACGATTGAATAAATTTTGCTTGATAGAAACTGTTTCCAATAGTTTATCCAAAATTTCTATTTATATAGATTGCTAAACCTAAAGTAGTAAGTATGCGACTAGCAACTGTTTTGTGCAACAAAATAATAATATGATTGCGTAATTGAAGCTTCATTCGTGATGAGCTGTTGCAATCAACATAAATTCTTGTACACTATAAAGTTATTCTTTAGCCTTTTATTATTTATTAAGTTTTTAATATTTATATAGTTATTATTTATAAAGTTATTTATTGTAAATATTTTCACTTTAGAGTATAGTTGTACTTTTTAGATTTAATTATTATACAAATACTACCCATACCTATTCAGTGTTACATAAAAATTTATTTACTAATTAAAAATTTATTTAGCCTGTGTTCTTGTATTTGGGCTCAGACTAAACATTGGATTTACGCGCAAGCTTCTACTCAAGCTTGAGTTGAAGCTTTCGCGTACTTTTTAGCCGTGAGGGCAGCGATGCGACAAACGCAAGTTTTCACATTCGTGATTGACATAATGCCTATGCCTCACCGCAAACGATTATTTTGTTTGTGCTGTTTAGACGCTAATGGCTTTAATCGCATTATCGCTTAGCAGCTTTTCATCTTTTTCTTTTCAAAGGAAAGCGCTAAGTATTTAAAACGGGTAAAATATAATCTGTCTGTAAAAGATAGCCTTTCGTCGGAGATAACATAACTAGCAAGATACCATAACTACATAAGTAGATGATGTAGTGAAGAAAGTATGAGCAAGATGTGTTGATAATGTAAATAAGTTTGTTGAAGAGTTTATGAAATGTAGAGAGGTATCTAATCGTAATTTGTGACCAATGCAATTTTCCATCAGCTAGATACTAAAAATTGTATAAGTAGTTAGAAATAAATCGAAAAATCGAAAAAAAAACAGAACTTTTTTGAAAGCGTGCGAATATACTTACCTATTGATTTTTTAATATTTTGTTACAACGATGTACATTCAGTTGAATGTTACAATTGGAACTCAATTGGAATGCACGCAGATGTAGTGGGACAATAAAATCCATAAGCTCGCTATTAGATTGTGGCTGTAAATCATGCTGGACGCCGGAGCTGGATTAACCAATTATTAAGCTGTAGCGAACTAGCTTAACGTCTCTAATAATGTTGCCATGTGAGATTTAGAGATTCAAAACGTGCTACACTAGCTACAGCGTATTACCTTCGAATACATTCGTGATGGCAAATCGTTATTTCGTCTACACAATAGTGTATCAGAAAATGGAACGTAGGCTAGAAGTCATCCCCAAGTCGTCACCTTTTATCTACACTTCATGCAGTTCGATAAGAATTTGCTCGGTTAATGACATGGGAATTACGAAGGAATCTAACATATTAAGCCTTATTTAATTGAATGAAAAGTTTACTTCTGCGGAAAATGACAGTTTTTATGATCCCAGGGTTGGGTACCCTACGTATAAGTAAGTACGGTTAGGATTATTTTGTGTTTATTTGTGGACACAGGACAGGTGATGAAGAGGTAGTTATTGGAGTTGAAGATCGTGTAAAAGGAGGCGTAGGGGGTATCCCAGCAAGTAAGATAGATGGGATGGATGGGTTGGACGAGAACATCGGGGGACCAATTGTGTTGAGTTCCGTTAGGGTCCTTCCATGGCCTATTGAGACAGTGAAAGTCTGCAGGCTGAAATGACGCTGATAGATGAATCATCTCACCTCTCCCGCTTCTGCCGACGAACCTCAAGTCGTTGAACTTGGCGACCCTGTTCTTCATGACCGCGGTGTTGTTCCTCAGCTCCGCGGAGCAGTTCTCGTCGTTGCCGGCGCGCACGGTGACCTGCGTGCCGTCCAGCACGTCGCCCAGCGCCACCACCTTGAAGCCCCCCGGCAAGGTCTTGTTGGAGCGCCAGTGATGCGGCAGCGCTGAGCACATGTAATCGGGGCTGCCGGTGCGCACTGTTGACAATATTGTTCCCGTCATTTTTTTATACTGATGATGAGCTGAGCAAGACCCATGTAAGTAAGATGCAGTGGGTTCCATAATAATTGATGCTTGCCAATATCATACGACACACTGTACTGCATCATCCTGAGACATCAGCTTTTGGACTCATTTGGCCCAGTAATCTCGTCAGCGTACAATTCGAAACAAAGTAATACTTTCTTGTTTCACGGTAGAATTAACAGACACTACGGTGGTACCTACCGGATGAACTCAGCAAGAAGAGTCCTACTACCATCATGATCTACATCTAAGTACTAAATAGTACTTCGGATATCAAATAAAACTAAGCTTAACCTGGCCACGTGAAGAACTCTAGAACGATAAGTCGAGATAATATTATCACAATTAAAAGATATGATCTTTTAACACTGATATTATGATGCCTGGCATAGTTCATGGTTCTAGACGAGTCGACACGAATGCGATTGATCGCAGCGGGGATTTTTCCTGGAGCCAGGCAAGAAAATGCTAGTTTTAATGGTGAGAACTAGTCATGGATCCAATTCCAAGTTATTTTAAAGCTGACTACGGAAAAATCGTTGCAACGATAAATCAAGACTACAAGTGCTGCAAGGACCCAGCCTGCGATGCTTTGTATGGTTCCCTCTATGATATAACTAGAGAAAAGAGAGGGTTTTAATCTATGGGTGCCCTATATACAATTGTTCTATTCGCAAGACGTCGCGTCACGATTGACCATTACAGAAATGTTGCTACCGCCTAACCAGATCCCATATTGAGTTTTTTTTACCTCAGAAACTAAAGCTTTTCGTATGAATTCACAAGTGGGTGAACGGGAAGACCTATATCTATAAGCTTGAGAAGTATATTTTTTATTAAAATCTCTTACGGGTAACGGTTTTCAAAATTTCCAGTTTTAAAAATCAGGGAGACTGTTGACGCGCACAGCCACACTGTTGTGGCTTCGTTGGCGTGGAATTTGGTGAGACGAAACAAAGTAGCCTCCACAGTGAATGAAAACGTAATGGTAGACCACACGAAATCTACAAGCTTGGCCACACGAAATCTACTCGCGGCGCAACTACTGCACCGATTTTGAAATGGAGATAGTTTATAAGTTTTTTTGTACGTGGGGAAATCTGTTTTGGATACCGGTGTGCCACGAGGCATTTTGGTTATGTCGGAGTCGCACCGACTAAAACCCCCCAGTGGTCTGGTGGTTGGGCAACGGGAACGAAAGCACTTGCGCTACCCGGCCAACGGTGTCTGCCAAAACAGATCCTCCTTACTCTTGAACAAATTCTCTAACAGAGGTGCTTCGTGGGCACAAATATGCTCCTTTCCGCTCGAGGATCGTCTCCTGCATAGGGCGACAAACTTTCTGTGTTTGACAAACCTATTTTTTTTTCTATTTGGATGGTTTTCGAACACGAACTTACGAAAACAAATAGTGTTGGCAGATACAAAACGTCGGATACTCAGATCAGCGTCCCAAAATACTGACTTAAGTACTGTGTAGGACTGTGTCTATCGCCCGAGGGACCTTCAGATTCTCATAACCCAAAGTGGTAAGTACCTAGTATAAAATTAAAATGTTTAACGGTCATTTTAATGAGCAGGCCTGTCTATTATTATAGGTAACAGTGGACATCCATAGGTTATGACAACGATTTACTGTACATGACAAGTTGTTTGCGCATGATTTGCTCAAAAATCATGTAGGTAAATTAATTAAGTCAGAGGCTTATTAGTACAACAATTGCAGTTATCATACGCTTGGAGTACAGTTAATTGGAAATACCATAAAAAGCAGATTAATTGAGGAAAACTCCACCTTTAGTTTAACACGAGTAAGCATATAAACCTATCAATGTTGAGTTACAATTTGAGGGAATATTAAAAGTTTTTGGCTAATAAGGAAAACTTATTAAATGTAATTAGTATACTTATATTAAAGTATGGTATTATAGGTAGCTATTTTGCTCATTAAAACGATCCAATTGTTTTTGAGATAACTAATGATATTGACGTAGCTAATTAAATAAAAATAAATGCTGCAACTTAAAATTGAGTTACCGGTATTATTGCTCAGCTGTGGAAATCGTTTTCGTTACTAATTTAGAATTTTACTTGTAATGAAAAAATATTTAGTTAAGGTAACATTTATTTACGTTAACAAGCATATTATCTACAAATTCCTGCACTTTACACATTCATAATATAAATTCGATGTCACAGTTCGATGCACCAGATGTGTGTCGAACTACTGACTATGTACTGAATATTAGAAATCTTTAAAGTCTGTTAAAACTAGAAACTGGACTATACAGAGACTACGTTAAAAAAGCAGGTGGCGGTCAATATCGCTAGTAGGCACAAGAAATGAGTACAATAATGACTACGATGTTAAAGGTAACTTATGAGTTATTGGTAAGTTTTCGGTTATTCGAATCGTTTATCCAACAACTTGTACTAGTATTCATTAATCATTTGAACAGTCGGCTTTACATCGTTCCTGTTAATTACTGTATACCTCACAAAATTATTTCTTGGTCTGTGGTATACTTACTGTAACTCTGGCGGCCTAAGTTTTTGTAATTTTCTCGTGATATTATAAACTAATTGATATTATTAGTTATCATAATAACATCAATGTATGTGCAGCGACGGCGTCAATGGCGAAATATCAATGGCCACCAATCTAATTACCGGGCGCGGTCAGCGACGTTTAACCTCAGGACTTATTCAAGACACAGCCACAAATAAACCACAATCCTTCAAATCCTAAATCCGCACACACTTATTATTATTTCATTGTTTTATCCTCTATGTAGTGAAGTGTCCGCTGCGGTTCTCATTATTTCGTTAGTGTTTGTTATAGCAGTAATAGGTACCTATACGCTAATTGGGTTAAATTAAGACAAAAAATAATTGGTCAGGTGCGAATCGGGCTCGCGCACTGAGGGTTCCGTACTATATAAGAAACAAAAAACGGCGGGCCATCATTATCCACACCTATTCCAAATTTCATGTCGATATCTTTAATTGTTACTGAAATAAAGGGTTGTGACACCCAGACAGACAGACAGACGGACAACAAAGTGATCTTATAAGGGTTCCTTTTTTTTTCTTTGAGGTACGGAACCCTAAAAACGATAGTTAAACTTCTCTTTATTTTTTCTTCTGAGGCACTAAACAGGGTTAACGATTTTAACGAAGAACCTTGAACCCTTTATATTTTGTACCGACGAAATTGTTTGTTGCCAAACTCCTCCGAAACGGCTCGACCGATCGTTATGGAATTTTATGTCTATTTTCGGTAGGTCTGAGAGTAGAAGAAGAAGAAGAAGAAACGCTTTATTGCATCTAAACAAAACATAAAAAGAAACACAGAACAAAGAAAAAAGATAATAGTGATGGTATGCAAAGGCGGCCTTATCGCTGCAAGCAATCTCTGCCAGGTAACCTTTATTTGGCAATGGGAAATTAAGTTTGAAAAATGGGATAGGGCTGAGGATAAGGAAGTTGAAAGCAAAAAAAAACTAAGATTAAGTCGTAAGCTATTTCTTTTATATCTCTAATGACAAAACAACGTTTGCCGGATAAGTTAGTAAAGCTAGTAAAGTGTTGAAAACCTTTTTTCTTTTTTGTTCGTTACACATTAATTATAGGTACTACAGTTTACAGATATCTGTGGTTATAAGTACTACTATCTATACTAAGATGTTTGATGAAAATTTAAAGGTTTTTGCCTGATAAAAAAACTGGCGTATTATGACGCTTGTGCGGCATTGCGGTTTAAAAGCAGTGTTCTAATTTTTAAGATGTGAGTTTGTAGTATAGGTGTGGTTGTTAGAACTTCGAAAAAACCATGAGCTATTTTAGGATGCGGTTAAAGAGTTTGAACCGTTGGATCTGTGAATAAATCACCGAGTAGCGGTTCGGGCGTGAAAATAAAAACATTAATAGTGTAACTGTGGTTTCTCTATTTACGGAAGCGAAGGTGTACACAAATTATGTGCCGCTAAGTGCGGGTTAGTGGTTGGCTCTATAAAGGGCTGAAAGTCTCTCCTGTCATTACACCAATCTTCGTAGAAAGCGACGCATCAAATTGATTTACTCAGAATAAATTGCTTTTTTTATGCAATTAAAATACAATTATGGCAATTTATTTTTCAATTATTTGAAGGAGCTAGTAGTAGATGAATTAAATTTTTCTTTTTAAGCTTTTTTACATCACGGAGACTTCTAACTTCGAAGCTTCACCCAGCCATCACAAAGATTATTTTTACTTTTGAAATAACTCTATATCCAATGCTTGAAGACAATAATATCTTCAAAATTAATGAAAAAAAGTGAAAATTAACACTATAGGATGACTGGAATGAGGTTTTTTTACTGAAATGCAAGTAGTTTTGAGTTTGTTCCGGAGTCGGAGAAGATTTTGTACTCCATTTTCAAAAATTTTGATCACATCTTCACCATAGTTACAGACAACAACGAGACACCAAACCCTTTCAAATGAAGTATAATAATAATTATCAAAATCGGGACGATCGCCAAGGAGTTCTTTCATCTACTTCCGAAGATTTTTTCATTTCTTTTGCATACACTTTGAACAAACAGAATAACCAACAGTCATCGGAAATCGGTTCTAAAACAGATTCAGACAAGATAACTTTAGATTCTTTCATAGGTTATAGGTAGGTACACGAGTTACTAGGTTATACAGGAGTAAGCTAAATCGGTTCTCTTGTACATCAGGAAAGTGGGTAAGTAAATATAATAGATCCAAGTTTTTTATTTGTCACCAATCAAGCGTATCGCCTGTCTGTCGACCTTCCTTCTTGATTTAATTATCATCATGCTTGCTCATTAATTTAAAGAATGAGTATTTAGGAGTACAAAGATATTTAATTTCCTTGTTTTTGAATGGAAACAGACGTTTTTTTGCGGAAATCCATAACCAGCAGGACAGATTAATTTGTTTTACGTAAACCTTTTTCATACAAGCAAACAGTAGCGCCAACTGTCAAAATACTATAGGTGGCCGCTGAGCGAACTACCGCGTGGCCTTATACTGTTAGTACTAATGACACTGATAAACGGGCGACATTTTTTCGCGCGGTTCGCCCTGTCTAGTGTAGATGTCAATTCATGAAACACATAATTCCGCCCCAAATTCCATGAAAAATATATCACAAGAAGTGTAGCTCATTTCCTGAGGGAACTATAGGGAGTTCAAAAATGTACCATACATTTTAAGTGACATCCTTAAAACAGCTGGTGAACCATATCAATGAACTGGGAATAATGAAAATGATAAGTGTGAGGTTTGTTAATCTCACAGTTAAGGTTCCTATTTTTTTTTTCTAATTAATTTTCTATGTTGAAAATGAAATAATTTATATGATTGGGACTTCTTATCTCACATCACATTAATGTGTTTTTAGGATCAAGTTGAAAGGTTAGCTGCGGGTACACTAACGAATTACCTCACACCTCAAGGTCAGGTCTAGTCTGGTGGGAGGCTTCGGTCGTGGCTAGTTACTACCCTACCAGCAAAGACGTACCGCCAAGCGATTTAGCGTTCCGGTGCGATGCTGTGTAGGAACCGTTTGGGTAACTTTACTTACCCCTTCCACTTGTATAGTGTACTATACTTGTATATTGTAATAAAATAAATAAATAAAACACCTTGTATACTAGGTATTTTCTTTTGTTTTTGTTTTGTTTGTATGAATAACAAAAGCAAAACAAGAAATGTACGGAGGCCTAGGTACATCGAAACTACCTGTGGCCTCATTAACTCGCAACGAACGATCTCATTACCATGAGTGGTTTTACGCCCTTTGCTACAAATCCAATTGTAGGCCTATTCAACCGATAGACGTCTACAGCTGGACCGCCGCTTCCGAAAGTCTCTAGGCTTTTGAGGATTTTTAAAAATGTCAATGTCCATACGAGAAATGTGAACCATTAATTTCTTACTGAAAAATATATGGGTAAAAACTTGCAAGTGTATTTTTAAGCAATGTTGGTCTAAGTAAAACAACCTTAACCTTATCCTCTATCCTAGAGTCCTTAAATTAGAGTTTATTTGAGTCCTGTGAACTACAATGTCCCCATACATTCGAAATACCAAATCATTTCTAATTCGTGCATATTTCGATTAAGAAGTATTTCTGAACCAAATATGGCCAGGAGCATAGATTATTACTAGATGAACCCGAATAACACCACAACATGATCGAAATTTGATTTTGGTATTACGAATGTATGGGAGACATCGTGGGTAAGCGGACTCTTAAGATGTAAAATAGCAATATGAATATTAATTAATTTATGAATGGACAAAAGAGGTCACAATATATTTATATGTGAGATTCCGGGTCAAACACATTAAACTGGAAATTTTAAAGAACGTAAAGCGTTACTTATTGAAGGTCAATTAAGAGTTCTTGGCGTTAACTTTTAAAAGAAAATAAAGTTGATGAGAAATCTCAGATTATTACGGGTCATGTTTCTAAAAACTTAAGGGAGCCGTAAAGATTAATATAAAGATAGGCGTAGGATTAAGCATCCTAGGGTTTGCAGAATTTCGATACGGAACCCTGAAAATTTCACAAACTCCATTACAGCATCCATGTTACCAGCCAAGTACAAATTGGGCGCCTTCAAGAGAAGTGTGGATAGGCACTTTCTGAGCGAGCGCGCTCTGTTTCATTATTGCTTACCATCATCATGATTATCGTCAAGCGCAAGCCTATGTCTAAATAAAAAAAGTTTAGTACCTTTATTTATTTATTTATTTATGTACCAGAAACTTAACTTAAAATTATACAAAGAAAAGACGTGCACAAAGGACAGCTTATCTCTACTGGAGAGATTACTTCCAGGAGCCCTTGAATGTGGGAAAAATTAAGTTTGGAAATGCTGAGTAGGTACTGAAAATTGATATTACTATTACCTTTTTTATAACCTTTTTTTAGGTTAAAAATTAGGTAGTGACGTTTTCCATACTTTTGCAGCCATATTAGTACTTTAATACTACGGAGCAAACTAGTGTTAAGTAATTAAGTTATATTGACCTTATAGTTGACGTGTGAACTAAGCATGACTAAGTTATTTTTTTGCCTTTGAACATCTGTTCCGAGTGTAGCGTATTTTTTGGTGTTCATAGTGTGATTGGCTATTTATAGTAATAGTGATGAATAAATAAATAAATAATAGAACCAGTTTATACTTTAAAATAAATGTAAAGCCCCAGTTCCGTTCTTAGTTCCGGGTTTTTACATAATTACGATATTACAATTAAAAAAAATATTGATGGGTTTATTATTGGGAATCCTGATATTATATTGATTTAAGTTGTTATAACAGGATTGTTGAAGACTTCAGGTGCGTTGGGATTTTTTTTTGAAAAGGGAAGAAACCACTGAACTCGTAACACTGTTACCGTAACCAACACCGCACACTGTTACCGTATCCGACACCTCACTTGATTGTTCAAGTTTTCACTTAGCTGCTGTTGGAACACCTGGAGTGCCACGTGGTTTTCAAGGGTTCCGTACCCAAAGAGTAAAAACTGGTCCCTATTACGAACTAAGACTTCGCCATTCGTCCGTCCTTCGTCGTCTGTCCGTCTGTCACCAGTCTTTACTTATTTCTTAAACCGTAATAGTTAGCCATTTGTATTTTTTACAGATGATGTATTTCAGTTGCCGCTATAACAACAAATGATAATAATAGAATATAATAAATATTTAAGAGGTCTCCAACACATCAAACTTTTTTTTTGCTTATTTATGCACGATATAATTTTTTGGTCGTTTTTGAATTTGGTGGACAGACTAGGCGTTTTGGATGGAATCGGTCCTGATAGTACGGAACCCTCGGACTCGCACTTTATTTTTTTTATTAAAATGTTACAATAAAACTTATTATTAGCTTATTCTAATTACTATACGAATCTTGCCCACGTGGAATGGTGCCAAGAATACTGGCTGCATTTCCGCGTTGAACAGCTAGGCTGATACGTTGCGCGAAAAATGAGCCAGCCCTTCTGTCACCAGTTGAGGCTATTAACCGCGGGGAAAGCTCTCGAAGGAATTTTTGGCACTATGGGGGCTCCCTTACAAAAACGTGATTTTTATGTTTTTTTATAAATAGTACAAAAAATACTACAGAACCCTTTGTGCGCGAGTTCGTAAAACCAAAAGTATTGTAATAAAGAGCTCCTCACCGAGGTCTGGGTGCTCGCTCTTCGTCTCCTCGATGATGGAGTGCAGCCACCAAGGCTCGAGGTCCGCCATCTCTCGGCGCCGACGGCCCCTCGACTCATAGGGCAGGTGCATCCTTCAGTACAGCATCACACCACGCCCGCTCCTGCACTGCAATGCTTTACTATGCTTCTTGTGATTGTTCCTTTTATAAGTTCTTTGGTCACTTTTTGTTCAGTTCTAAGTATAGTCTTCTTGGTTTGAATCTTCCAGTCTTATTAATATTTGATTGCAGTTTCTATAGGTACCTATGTAGGCTAAGACTTCTTCCCAATATAATTAGGTGAAATATATCTTCCATGTAGCGTCGTATTGGCAAGAATATTATGATATGCAGTCGCCACTTTCGCCGCGTCTCTGCATACGTCTACGACCTTTACACCGATGAGTAAGTTATTGTTAGGAGCACTTGAACCTTAAAACAACTTTTGGCGCCGATCCAAGATTATTTTCCGTGTTATTGTTCGGTAGAGTGTTGCTTATTGATAGATTGTTTGCTTTTATATTTAAGCAGCTCTGTAGGTAGGAGATTTTTTTGTTGTTATACACAAGAGGGAGATCTTCGGTGAACGCTAGCTGTTGTATCAAATGCTTAATTTATTTAACAGTTCTACAGTCAGTTATCACGCACCAGTCCACTCACAATACGAGTATACAGCGATGTAAACAATTATTTACATAACTTTTTCCTCAACTCAATATTTACGTATACTAGTGGGAATCGGGTCGGGCCTTGACGACTTCAACTTAACTTTCGTCATTTTATATGAGTCACGGGGCGAGGTTGGAGCGGAATAGACCGAAATATCTTCTAGCATCCGAGTTCCCGCGAGAGTTCGAAGAAGCGCGCGCAATGTATCTCGCGGAAGGCGTACGTCACTGTCAGTATCAGCTGATCGCAGATATTTCCCCGCGTTGCGTCAGCGCCGGTTTCCTAATCGAGTGTTATATTTTTTGCAAACAAAGTCGAGCGTAAGTCCCGCGCCGGTCACAGGTATTTACCGCGCGCGACGTACGTAGGTCGCGCGTCTTGCGCCGTCACTCGAGATGAGTCACACGGCGGGCCGCGGCGGAGGCTGTGCGCGTGCTAGCCGTCCGCGAGCCTCTCTACTACTGAGCCGCCGCCATTCTGTCACTCGCTGCCTCCATTCCCTGCGGTCAATCTGCGGTCTGGCCACGCTTCATTTGCCGGGAAAATGCTCGTCTCGCCTCCCGCTCGTGCTCGCGCGCCGGTCCACGCGTGCGAGCGGAACGGAGGAAAGTTTTACGTTATCAAACACTTTTGTTTAGTTTCATTGTTGGATGAAAAAGAAAATAATAATGATGTTCCTCAATTTGTAGCATTTCGTACTTCTCTAGATAGAGATGGGTTGGTCTATGAATGAGCTTTTCCCAAGAAAGTTTTCAGAAACTTCGGCACAAGTTATACCTACCTACTTACATAGATACATAGATACATAGGCATTTAATTTGCAATAATAATTGCAAATTAAATGCCTATGTATCTATAAGGAATTTCATCATTTTGTTATCAGTCATTAAATAAATACTTGTGCGATGAGTATTATTATTTTAACAATGACCTTGTGAATTAGCGAAACAGGGAGCTTAATGATGTTACGAAATAATAACAACATAATTTAACTTGTAGTAGAACCTGCTGAATTACTTATTAATTAATCATGAAAAGGTCCCCCTTCTATAATATTATACGCATTAAACTGATGGGTGTCGAACCTAAGTATTAACTTTAAAAAAAACCGGCCAAGTGCGAGTCGGACTCGCGCATCGAGGGTTCCATACCATAAAAGAAGTAAAACATTGAAAGAATCACTTTTGTTCATGAATTTACGAGTATATAATTTACACGTAGGTACTTTTGTTGGCAAACCGCAAACGTAACTTTGTTTTTGTCGGATTATTGTTATTATCAAAAAAAGTATATTAGTCAGCAAGTTGATTTTATTTTTCCTGTAAAATATACGTTAACTTCTATTGATCATAATTATTTCAGATTTTTCGATTGGTAAACTTCGGAGATAAGGGGGGGGGAACGGTATTTTTTTCGACAGTTTGCCCAATAAATCAAAAACTATCAGGCATAAAAATAGATAAAAATTAGTTTTGGAATACACAAGTAACGCCCTTTCATATAATACCCCACTCAATATTGTTATCTCATTTTGAAATTTTATCGACCCGGTTTTCCCCCCTTTTTAAATAAAAATAAAAACAATTTTCAAATTTTTACGATTGTTATGACGTCGCGTCACCATTTCTTATAACCACTCTAAATTTCAAGTTGATAGCTTGAAAAGTTACTGAAATAATCGAGTGTGACAGACGGACGGACGGACGGACGGACGGAGAAAGTCTCACCATAAGGGTTCCATTTTTACCATTTTGGTATGGAACCCTAATTAATATACCTACAATATATTACAATAATTTTATACAAAGAAGGTAAAACATTATTCTGATTAGCCGATGACGGTAATTTTCCCTTAGATTGTGCGGTGGTTTTATCTACTAACGTATAAAATGATTTTTTCAAACATTATTTTGAAGTTTGTTAATTTAAGAAAAACTAATTAGGAAATCAAAAATAAGGGAATAGAGTAGGCTCTATACCTACCCAACAATCCTTGGTTTTAGAAGAATCAAGATACCTACTTATCTTTTGAACGAGCAATGGATTGGATGGAAATTGAATTAGAAAAATCATTTATTGGTCCTTATTAGAAAATATCCACTGCGCTTCCCAGTAACTTAATATTATATCTACGTAGTGTCGTAATTATTCACTATAATATTAAGTTACTGTATTTCCCTAAGATAAAAAGTTAGTACCCTAGGAACTTCTAGCTAGCGCACTATATAAGTATTAGTAATATTAATATATATTCGGTGCTATAAGTAAGGGTGCCTAACATACCTAGGTACCTATACCACATCACTTTAGTATATGTTACTTTATATAAGAAGGTAGGTACCAACACCACCAGGATACACTAATTAAAAAAAATGTTGTCATTTCAAAAACTAGTTTCATTTCGCCCGCGTCAATTGTATTATAATATATATAGCTCGATTACCACTGACTGACTGACTGACTGACTGACTGACTCATTGACATAATTGTTCTCCCAGAAGGAGACGGAAAATGATATAATGATGTATGGGAGATGTGTTCGGGTGCGGGAGATGACTAGGGAAAAATTATGACATTTCAGAAAAACAAGATGGCGGCCGACGTGACTTTCGTAACTCTTTTGTTTTCCAACCGATTTCGGTCAAAGTCGCAGCACTCGAGGAAATCAGTAAATGATTTCTAGAAAAATTGGAAAAATTTGGAAAAACAAGATGGCGGCCGAGCTGTGGTGTTTTAAAATTTTTCATTTTTCGACCCCAAACCGCAGAGCCACAGATCCTAAACGGGATGGTTGAGGATGTCAATTTTTTTTATTTCGCCCACAATTATCCTGAATTTTGACAAAACGGGAGTAATTTTTAAAAATCCAAGATGGCGGCTGTTCTGGAGGCCAATCAGTGTGAGGTATGAAAAATCGCAATTTTGAAACTCAAATTTCTCACAGTTGGCAGCATCGGAGCGTTTCGACTGGTATGGGGCGATTGTGTGTACAGACTCGAAGTATTGAGTGGGGGAAAAAAATTTACCCCATTTTTCGGGAAATTTCGAGATTTTCCCCAAAAAGTAAAAAATCGAAATACGGACTTTTTGCGAAATCCGAGTATGAGCGACCACGTGTCTTACTCGTACAAATGACATTTGGGTATTTTTGTGATCGAGCACTGGCAACACTGGAATCTATCAAAGTAAAAGTGATTTTCGACATGGTCACTTTTCAGGGGCCATCATGTCGCCTGGGTGCAAGCGAGATGAAAAATTGAAACGTCATCAGGAGCGGTTTATCCTGTAGTTACTGGGAAGGATACGAAACTATGTAAAATATTTATGTGGAATGGGGTGGCGGCCATTTTGTATTTATTTAATTTTTTTGAATATTTTGATCGTATTTTTGAGGCACTTGGCAACATTTCGGAAAGTCGACATGTATGAACCGATTGTGTAACTCAACGGGCAGTATCGAAATATATAGAAAGTGTTGCCACATTTGGGGTAGTTTTCGAGATTTTCCCCAAAATGTCCTCCTGTAAAATTTTGTATGAACAATTTTTTTTCACTTATGGCTTCGTATAGAAGTCAAAAAATGACTCGGCGAAAAATATGGAGAGAGCTGATGATTGAGGATTTCGGAGACGGGTGAAGAGCACAGCCAGGGTATTGAAGATAGGTGGGGGGTGCTCGACCAAATGTCATTCGAAACCTCGTGCAATTGCCAGTGAAATTAAAAAAATTTCGAAATTGCGAAAAAAAGATGGCCGCCATACAAATTTCGCCAGTGTCTATCTCAAAAAGTATGAAAGATAGAAAAGTGGTTTCTTAGCAAAAGATGACCGGGATAAAGAGTTATATTTATTGAAAGAAAAAAAATTTCAAAATGGCGGATTTTTTTTTTTCATACTAAATTGTATGGCGATTAGGCGCTAAAAGAAAATTGTCATTGTTCTCTTAGAAACAGGTAGAAAACGATACAATGATGTATCGGAGATGTGTTTATGGGCTTGAGTAGAGTAGGAAAAAATTATGACATTTCAGAAAAACAAGATGGCGGCCGACGTGACTTTTGTAATTCTTTTGTTTTCCAACCGATTTTGTTCAAACTCGCAGTATTGGAGGAAATGAGTAAATTAATCATAGAAAAAATGGAAAATCTTGTAAAAACAAGATGGCGGCTGAGCTTAGTGTTTTCAACATTTTCATTGTTCTACCTCAAACCGGGACCGTTTAATTCAAATTTGTCACAGTTGGCAAGATCAGAACATTTGCATGTTTATGGGGTGAATGTACGTATAGACTTTGGGTGTCGATTTGTAAAAAAAAATTACCCCATTTTTGGGGAAAAATCTAAATACCCACTTTTTGCAAAATCCGAGCATGAGCGACCAAGTAAATGGCTCCCAGCAGTTACGCGGTCCGCTTTAGCGGGCCGCGCCCCCACGCGAAAAACTAGTTAATATATATATAGCTGCTTGTGCTGATTCACTGACTGACTGATTGATCACCTCTCCTGAACAATTTTGTATGAAAAAATTTTTTTTCAATTACCATTTCGTATAGAAGGGAAAAATTCATTAAGAACAAAAATATGGAGAGAGCTGATGATTGAGGATTTCGGAGACGGGTGAAGAGCACAGCCAGGGTATCGTAGATAGGTGGGGGGTGCTCGACCAAATGTCATTTGAAACGTCATGCAATTGGCAGTGAGCTGAAAAAAAGTTCAAAATGGCGGATTCAAAATGGCCGCCATTCGAATTTCGCCGATATCTCGGAAAGTATAAAAGATGGATGAATGGTTTCTTGACAAGAGATGATCAGGACTCGAAGGTCTATTCGATGGATAGAAAAAAAATCAAAATGGCGGAATTTATTTTTCCATAGAAAATGTATGGGGAATTTTGAAGGGATTTTTTTATAGGCGGGAAGACAGCACGCGGGCCACATGTGGCCCGCGCACACACGCGCCCTACTAGTTAATATATATATAGCTGCTTGTGCTGATTCACTGACTGATTGATCACCTCTCCTGAACAATTTTGTATGAAAAATTTTTTTTTTCAATTACCATCTTGTATAGAAGAGAAAAATTCATTCGGAGGAAAAATACGGAGAGAGCTGATGATTGAGGATTTCGAAGACGGATGAAGAGCACAGCCAAAGGTATTGGAGATAGGTGGAGGGTGCTCGACCAAATGTCATTTGAAATGTCATCCAACTGCCAGTGAGCTGAAAAAAAATTCAAAATGGCGGATTTAAAATGGCCGCCTTTTGAATTTCGTCGATTTCTCGGAAAGTATAAAAGATGGAAAAACGGTTTCTTGACAAGAACTAATCAGGATCCAAAGGTCTATTTGATGGATTGAAAAAAAAATCCAAAATGGCGGAATTTTTTTTTTCATAGAAAATGTATGAGGAATATTGAAGAGACCACAAGTTGTAAAACATGAAGTGCTTTGATGCGGTTTTTGGAAGACTACAAGAGAAAAATATGGAATGAGGTGATGATTGAGGATTTTAAAGACAGTCAAGGAGCATGGACAAGGTATTATAGTTAGGTGGGGACTGCTGAAACAAAAAATACTCGGAACTTCACGCAATTGGCAGTGAGCTGAAAAAAAAACAAAATGGCGGATTCAAGATGGCCGCCATACAAATTTCGTATTGTTTTATCTCGGAAAGTAAAAAAGATAAGAGAGAGGTTTCCAAACAAGAGCTGATCAGGAGCTCAAGTTCTACGGGATCCATGGAAAATAATTCACTGTGGCGGAATTTATTTTTACATGGAAAATGTACATACTATGAAAAGAGACAGTGATTTAGGATTTGTATGATGACTGAGGAGCACGGTCATGGTTTTAAAGATAGTTAAGGGCTGTTCGTACAAAAATACGCTGAACCTCATCCGATGAGGTTCAGCGTATTTTTTGTTCGAACTGACCTTAACTATCTTTAAAACCATGACAGTGCTCCTTGGTAATTTTTTCAGCTCACTGCCAATCGGATTTCAATGGGCGATGGATATGACGGCGATACCTTTATGGGCGGGAAGACAACACGCGGGCCACATGTGGCCCGCGCCTCCACGCGCCCTACTAGTTTACTTATATTACGAATCCCGCGACAATCATCAATTTTACTAAGAATAAAAAAAAAGATTCCGACGAATTGAGAAGCTCCTCCTTTTTCTGAAGTCGGTTAAAATAGTAGCCAACATTCATTCTAATTTGATTCTTATCGGTTCAGGGGCCGTACCATAATCTCTTAAAGCAGTACTAATTAGATATTTTCATACTATGTATTTTTGTATAAAAATATTAAAACAGTAGGTACCTAATGCTCGTTTTCACCAACATTTTAGGGGACACCTTCTTAGGTGACAGTTGTTGTAAGTGAAAACTGTCACCTATCGGCTTACGCGTTTTTTAAAGTGTTGGTGAAAACGAGCATTAGTAGTTAGTACTTAATACAGCATTACTGCTTTTTTAGACATGGTGCATACGGGCCCAGGAGTTGTGGCGAGGAAGAGTATTGAACATCAAACTTTCATAGTTTCTCTGCGAATGGGTTGTATAGTAAGGAATAAGGAATAATTAGTATCGGAGGCTGTAGAGAGTGGCGAGCGATGTTTTCCGCGGGGAGTGGAGTGGTGCTCAAGACGGGTGGGCGACTGCAGGGCATGCGGCTGCATTTTATTTTACTTGAATATAATATGTAAAATATATTCGAGTTATTGTCTTTTACTCTACATTCTGATCTAAGAATTAACGTAGTACCTGAAAGTAGGTTTTTCTTTAGTATCTGTTGCATGTTGTTCTCGTACAAAAGTGATTAATATCGGAGGCTGTGGAGAGCGGCGAGCGATGTTTTCCGCGGGGAGCGGAGTGGTGCTCAAGACGGGAGGGCGACTGGGCGTGCGGCTGGGCGTGGCCGCGCCCCGCCCGCCGCGCGCGCCCCGCAAGACGGCGCGGGAAAATGACGCACTTGTTGCGTCCTTGCCGCACCGCGCCGGCCCGAGCGTCGAACTCCACAGCACTGAAGATAACCAGGGGTGAATTAGACACAATAATATTAGAAATAAAAGGAAAAGAAAATTAAATGAAGAATTCGTAAAAGATACAAGTAGCTACTTATAGCGTTTTGGAATTATACAAGGTGTGGGTGAATTCGTATAGTGTGCCCGCACGCCTCGCAGTTAACCTCTTAACTTGATCGTAAAACAGATTATTAACGTGATAAGAAGTCCCAAATATTTAATTTTATTTTCAATACAAAAAATATTACTTATTTCATTTAGAAAAATAAATTTTAACTAAATTTTAACTAAATTTTTAGTAGAGTAATAGCCGTTTTCACTAAACCTAGGAAACGAACGCCTAAATCAAATGCTTAGCCCTAAGGTGACAGTTCTTGTAGGTGAAAACTGTCACTTATCGGCTAAGCATTCGAATTAGGCGTTTCCTAGGTTTAGTGAAAACGGCTGTTAGTCTTTTCGCAAACGGCTTGTAAGCGTAGCGTAATCCTCGCGTACGACGAAAGCAGTACAAGCAGTGTTGCAGCGAATCGTAGGAGACGTATTTGTCATATGGTTAATGCGTAGCGTCATAACGACACGCTTGCGATACGTCTACGCTTACGAGCCGTGTGCGAATGGGGGGCTCTTACTTACCACACCACAACCGAAGTATTATCTGTAGTGTCTCTACGAGTTACCTACAACAGTCCGCAGGCCGCACGGTGCTACGACGGGGCCTACGGGCTACGAGTGCGGTCAGTCGCCGTGACACGTAGACCCAATTTTGTTACTTTATCACCAACTAGCGTACCGCCCCGACTTCGCACGTACGAGAGCATCAGCTTCAAGAATGAGTACCTATAACAACCCAAACTTTTCCTTAATAGGTTTGCGGTATTGGTGAAAACCTAATAAAAAAATAAATTAAATTAAAAAATTCTCTACATTTTGAGTTTCAAACAGACAGACTAGACGTGGCGAAACTCTTTACAATATTATGACTTGAGTGATGAGTAACTAAAACCTTACTGTATATAATAATATCTACTGTGGTGGATCAATAATGATGTTCCCAACCGTAGTGAACCGTAGTTTCCCAATAGATGGCTCCGCAGTCCGCCTATGACTGGAAAACAATGTGTATCGAAATTATCGTGTCAGCGGTAGTCGCTCCTATAGTTCAATCGGTAGAGCGGCCACTCGCGACAGGTGGTGGTTGCGGATTCGATTTTTCCGTTGGCAGCGATAATTTTGATACACTCATATTTTATAATAATGATGTTATTGTAGAGGTACCTATACCTATACCTACACGAACTCTCAGAGTTTGCAGTGATCCCAACTAACCCGGTGTCTTGTTCCGGTGCTGATGTTACCGAGGTGGATGGGATGTTTATACCATTCATTGCTTCCATCTGCCCCTGTGAAAAATATTATGAAAAAAGGGTGACAGATAAAAACTGATAGCCAGTTTCAGTTGATCTAATAAATATATCAGGACATTACGCACGTCGCAATCTAGCCCGTCGCAGCTAGCCGATAGCTTGTCTTATGGGTATTTGATTACATTATATTTTATGTACATAAAATATAAAATATCAATGTTTTATACACTGGCAAAAGTAGAACCCACGACCTTCAACGCAGAGGCAGCATAGAGGCAAGAGAAACAGACACACATACAGACACAGATACAGACACACACACACTTTTTCTGGAGTATTTTTAAGAAGCTATAGGTTTGAGCACCTACCTATACTGAACACGAAAGCTGGATCAAAAGATCTATAGGTCAGTGGTGACGGAGGTGCTCAGGTACCTACTCACCTAGTCCCGGCTCGTTTGTGCGGAGTGCGGGCACATTGCGGTCGCCGGTCTGCCGTCGCCACAAAGGCCAGAGTGGGCCACCGCTAGCCGCTGCTAAAGTCGGTCACAGGATCGCGACCCACGTGGTCACAAATCTACCGCCTCGATTATGACTGACCATACTTACCTTAAATATTTTACCACCTATATTAAATTTAAGTGAGTGAGTATCTAAGTAGGTATACCTATCCCTTGACAATAATCTTGAGTGATGGAAATGGTCTAAGTTGAGCCAAGAAATTAAGTACCTACTTAGATACTTACTTACTCTATTTTATTTTGGCACCCAAATCTCTAGAGCCAATGTAGTATTTATTTTTTAATTTTTAAATTAATTGGCTCAAGTCTCGTCTGGTGTTAAGATTTTAAGTGCCTTATAAAATCTTTCAATAATATAAATTAAATAATAAACACTGGCCTACTTAGGCCGTCTGTGGTTTAACATTAATTTTCAAATTGCAAAATAAGTAACATATTACATACCTAATCCTAGGTAACTTTAAAACAAATCTCTGCAATCTCGTAAGTAGGTAGGTAGGTTGGCTCATCAGTAGGATCTCATCTGATGAAAGATCTTATTGTACTAGCTTGTAACGGGTAAGTAACCCCTAATTGGTTCTACATAGCATCGCGCTGGAGCACTACATCGCTTGGTACGGTGGTAAATAGCTGCAGTCAAAGCCTCCCAGACCAAACCAGAACTGAGTCGATTTATAAAATTCCAAAGTAACCCGTGGCACTCTTGGGAATCGAACGAATCAAATATTTGAATAGGTCATAATTCGAATTATGAAAATCAAAAGCTGTTGATGCAAAATAGGTAAACTAAACAACAGTATTGGCATATTCACGACGTACTGGCGAGTAGAATGAGCAGAAGGTAGGTACACGTAGGCCTGTAGGTACGCAATTTATAGCTACAACACGTCATGAGTATGGAAATTGTTTGGGAAATTGCGAAGGCAGCCCTGCGTCTATGAATTCTGCGGCGCCTAACTAGCTTGATTGTTTACAAACAGACAGAATGCCTATAAACCGTAGGTACCTACTATGCCATTGTTGTAAGTATACCATATATATATTGTAAGCTTAGGGGAATGTGGGGTAATTGGGAACCTTTTCTAAAAAAGGAGTACCAGGGTATTAGAGAGATTTTTTTAGGAAAATTGGACTTATGCGCATTGCGAACAGTAGGTACCATAAGCATACATAGCGATAAGCGAATGAAAATATCCATTAAAAGATTTAGGGGTCAATCTCTGCTAAGCACAACATTTGACACTGTTTGGTTGCCCCCTGGCGCAGTGGCACGCGCTCGGATTCGAGAGGGAGGTCGCGGGTTCGATTCCCGCCACAGGCCACTTGAGGATTGTACCTATAATTTCTAACTTGGCTCAGGTCTGGTCTGGTGGGAGGCTTCGGCCGTGGCTAGGTACCACCCTGCCAGCAAACATGCACCGCCAAGCGATTTAGTGTTCCAGTGCGATGCTGTGTAGAATCCGTTAGGATTTGCTTACCCCATGCAAGTTGATAAAATAAACATCTTCAGTGCATCGTCACTTACCATCAGGTGAGATCGCACTCGCAGTCAACTTGTATTGAGTAAAAAAAGCCAAGTGTTAATTCAAACTCAAAATGTATACATACTTACTCTGTTACATTGTTCTCACATCTAAAAAGCAATAGGCTAATAAAAAGAATTGGCCAAATTGGTTCAGGCGTTGTTGAGTTATGGGCTTACCAACACATTTTGCGATTCATTTTTATATATAAGAAGATTTATTTTATTTTTTAATATCATTGGGTTTTATTTAATTTTATCTACCTACTGAGATTATAAAACAAAATATTATCGTTTCATTTAAATTTTATAGAACTCATTTAGTTAAATAGAGTTGCAAAAACATTAGGTTATACCTATCTATCAATTAATTATTGATTAATTGTTATAGGTAAAAATTTTATCATTATTTCTTCTTAATTAAATATTATGAAGAAAGTTCTTGGACAACCGGGGTTTTAACCGAATATCCTGAATCCACCTTTGCACTTAAGAGTCCGCTTACCCACGATGTCTCCCATACATTCGTAATAGGTACCAAAATCATTTGTAGTAATTCGTGCAAATTTCGATCATGTTGTGGTGTTATCCCGGTTTATATATATTATAGAAAAATCTATGCTCCTGGCCATATCTGGTTCCGAAATACTTTTGTTAAACGAAATTGTAAACGAATTTAGATTTGCTTTAAAGCAAAGTTTTCATTTATAATTTTTGGTATTACGGAACTCGACCAAAGTTTTACAAATTTTGATCAAAATTGATTATTATTTCCTTTTAAAGAAGTATTTCCGAACCAAATATGGCCAGGAGCATAGATTATTACAATATGAATCCGAATAACACCACAACATGATCGAAATATGCACGAATAATTCGTGACGAATTACAAATGATTTGGTATTTTGAATAAATGGAGACATCGTAGTTCTAAGACTCTTAATTATTCAATTTGTTTTATAACACTGTGGATTACAATTTACAATATTCAAAGATTATCTGAACCACCTGCAACCTGCATTCCGCACCGTTGAGAGTATTAAGATTTTAGTCAGTGCCGCCATCTGTTATATAACTGTGATATTAATTTGTACAGCGCTGCCTGCCTTTCATCAATGTAACTACTTTTATAAAGAGTGAACCATGGTGTTTGATTCTTTGAACGTCAGCCATGACTGTCAATGAATAATAGGGCATCATAAGTTTCACATGTATCGCTAGATGGCAGCATAACGAGAATGTAGGAAAACCAAAAGTTTCAATACCTTACTTCTAGATGGCAGCTCTAACTCTTTGAACCTGAGTTTTGAACGAATACAAATTGTATTTATTAACCGACTGCAAAAAAAGGAGGAGGTTCTCAATTCGTCGGAATCTTTTTTTTTTAATAATTTGCAAAATTGATAATTATGTCTCAGCGACTATTGAACGTCCCAACTCCCACTTCTGGGCTCAAAATGGCCATATACCTACGCCTCTACGCTGGCAATATTATATTTACGTGTTAGTGGCTTGACATCTTTGAGAACTAATTAGGTACCTATTTATTATTGGTAAATATTATCTTTCTGTCATAATTTTTTTTTACACATTTAGGATGTTATTCCTATAAATTATAATTATAATATAATAATAGTAATCTGAATTATTATAATCATTAATCATACCCGGCAGGATGTGAACCCGCGTCTCCAAGCTATCCTATCGCAGCTGGGTGCTCACTCTCAGTTGATTTCTCCGTGGTGTCTTTCTTCACCAAATATGTAAACTAAGTAGGTACTATCTACCTCGAAGACACAAAACTCCGAACAGTTAACCGAGATCACTTGATCTTGATCATACGTAGGACACGTAGGAGGTCTGAACCAATGGTTTTTTTTAAACTAGGTATACAAGTTAGTACTTGACTGGGATCTCACCTGATGGTAAGCGATGATGCAGCCGAAGATGTTAACGTACTAACTTAGAAGGGGTAAGTAAACTCTCCCCCAACGGTTTCTACGCAGCATCGCACCGGAACGCTAAATCGCGCGTACGTCTTTGCTGGTGGGGATGGTAAGCCACGGCCCTGAAGTTGGCCTATTTTATACAATAAAAATCTATTATTTATAGATCTATGTTCATAATATGTTGATATGATAATGATGATGTTTTATGTACCTTACTAAAGTATATTTAAAAACTCACTCACTCAGGCACCTAATGCAGGTATAAGTTCAGACGTGGTCTCTGTGTGTTTAGAAAGGTGGTCGTCCTTATGAAATAAGATCCTCTGACTTCAAATACAAGACGTTCAATTATAACTATTCATCTGATTCCAGTCACATAAAAGATTTCGGGAAAGTAAATATTTGGATAGTGTTCCTCAAAATATTTTCATTGTTTTTTTTAACTGTCGGTCACGCCCTCTGCACGCACAATACCAAGGTCGGCTCGTCAGTCCAGCCGACACCAAACAGCAAATTGTTATTTCCACGCCATAAACTTTTCTAAAAGTCGGTTCAGAATGGTCGCGAACATTAATCTGGTCTATGAATGAGGCAGATGCAGCGGATGGCGTTGTGGCAAAAAGTGATGTCTCTTTTATGATAGTATTTTTATTTTTGTAAACTTATTTTTTTGTGACAAGAATGGCTGGTGTATATGTACTATAAAATTATTGAAAGGGCTTACCGATTGTGGTTTTTGACGTATAGCCGTAAGAAATTCCAAACATCTGACTCTTTTCGTATACGTACCTATATAAGTAGGTAAGCAGTTAAGCTGTTCAGTGACGGAAAATTTTGTGAGGAATCCTGAGTCTGCGTGTCTGGTGAAGAAAGTCTTCAGAGTCAACTCGTACTCACAGAATAAGTACAACTCGAGTAAACTCGTACGCATTGTCGCGGTGTTGTCGGTAGAGCAGCTATCATTATTTCCCCTGATAGAAACTTCTGGTTAGTCAAGATAATACTAAATTGAAGATATATAATTATATTAGTAGGTACTATACTAGTACCTACTAATTACTTATCAAGTGCATCTGATGTAGGTTCCTTTTGTTAAATTAGTTTGAACTTAAAAATGGATCAAAAATTTCAGTCGTCATAGATATTTACAGAAGGTAGATAAATATTGTGTCTATTGTAGCCACAGATTTTAATTGTAGCTAGTAGGTATATCTGTTGTGTGTAGAATTTTTCATATTATTTAAACTTTGATAAAATAATATCAACAAAGAGTTTCAAAAGAATCACGCAGCGTCGTAAGGGCGGCGATGTTTCTCAGCCTACATTTTATGGCCATAGCTCATTGTTGGTTAAGTATTTTCTATCAACATTCGCCATTTATTATAGAATATCAATGGCTTGTCGCATCGCGCCCAAACAATGCACGCTGAGGTGAACCGGACCAGTATAACTTGACGCTTGCTAAAATTTCTTGCGTGAAACATTTCATAAGAAATTGTCGAAGGGAGGGTCGAGATAGAGTGGTGGGTATATTATAATACGTTTAATGGCTTGTAATGAATGAAATAACATCTATAAAGCGACAATGAAGCACTCGAATATGCCTCTTTATAATAATGCTTGATTTATGGACGATATACGCGAAAAGCGATACCTATTTTGCACGTGTTTTCAGAGATACACCTTCGAATTTCGAATACAGCGCTGATATAATGATAAATCTTTCCACAATTTTTTTGTATAATTTTGTAGGTATATTTTTTCTATGTTCTTTCTCATAGAATCTAGTTTTGATGCTTAGGTGATTTTATTAGGAAACTGGTGAAAAAAGTACTTAAAAGTAGTGATTTTGATAAAACAATAAGCTTTAATCCTGCAAAATAATAATTATTATCGTCTCCTAATTAGAAGTGAAAGTATGTTGGTGCATGCCATGGTAAAATTGGTAGAGATAGGAAAGCCTTCAGACACTGAAGTTTATCCCTACCCTGGGGTAACCTTGTGTCTACTCATACATACTCGTAACATACTCGTAAAAACATTACATGGGTAGAGTTGAAAACGTTGATAGATAGATTTATTTTTACATCTACTGTTAGGATGTATTACAATTAAAGTAGACAATTTCATTAAGTACTGTACTAGTCGAATCTTACTTAAGTACTACTTTTTTATAGTTAAGTACAATTAATTAATAGGCAGTCAGTGCTTATACACGCTGATCTGTGGATCACTGTGATTTCACTCACGAGTATGTATAGGAACTAACTGGAAATTGTTTACGGTGCAGTATTGGAACTTGGAAGGCTTCTTTTTTTTTTTTTATTTATTTATTTATTTATTTTATTACAACTTATAGGTACAAAATATGCACAATAATTGGAGCCTGTGGTCTCCACACTAGGATCCCCTGTATTGTGGAGATCACATCCTTCCATAATGATACATAATAATAGTACTACTTACCTAGTAATGATACAGTACTAATGATACATAGTAATAGTAATGGTCTTTATAGTGTGAGTGCGTGTGTGTGTGTGTGTGTGTGTGTGTGTGTGTGTGTGTGTGTGTACTGTGTGTACTTATGTGGTGTAAACTTACAAAATTACTAGCTGACCTGGCAAACGTTGTTTTGCCCTTAAGGATATAAAAAAAAATAGATAAATTGAGATTTAAGCTAATATCCAATCTTTTAAGTTAGGGCAAACTGCACTCTGTGTGCGAATTTTATTAAAATCGGTTAAGTGGTTTAGGAGTCCATTGAGGACAAACATTGTGACACGAGATTTATATACAGATATTAATTCTAATATAGTAAGTATTTTTTCAAATATAGTAAGTATTTTTTCATATAGTAAGTATTTTTTCATCTTCTGCAGCATTGATTTAAGTACTTTTTCTTTACGATTGCCCGAACACATTGCGACATCCTCATTCTTGCTATTGAGTAGTTTAAATCTACAAAGTAAAAGAAAAGATCACATACTAAAATTTAATGCCTACTTCAGATACAAAAGTTTGCTCTTTTTACCAAAACTTTATAAACATCGACATCCTCAAAGCTTAGATGCCCATGAAGAGACAGATGTCCGACTCATATCACTTCTTAAGTCCTCCAGATAAAAAGTTTACTGCGGATGGGTACCTACCTATGTATTCATTGCTAACAACACCTACGTAACAAGCAGTATTGTGTTATGTTAGGACAAAGCCAGGATAAATGTGACGTGAAATCTCTTCAGTAAGCAAAGGAATAATCCACTTAGAGGCATGTCGTCGCTTTTTGTCAAAATACGGGGGCATGGTTCATTGAATTTAAAAAAATATCGCTGCGGGGCACCTTATGTGTGCAAACCCGGTTCAATAACAAATTCATGAGGGCTTTTTTAAGCTTTTTGGTTTATGGCTATAGACTAATTTAATGACGACAGATGGCAGTAGATGTTAGTACCTACTTAATATAGGTGTTTTGTTTTGATCTCAGATTTATAAAAAGTTTTTCAAAAGGACTAAAATAACTTATGAAAGGATTATGGTGTGTACTCCTCCGCAGCATCTATATAGTTTATTTTTCTTAATCCTTATTTTCAATCTACCTAATTGTAATGTAGCGGGCGTCTTATCACAAACTGCAAAGAGTTTGGCGATTGCCCAAATCCCTGGCCAAGTGAGTTGAGGCTTCAAACTTGGAGCCATACAAGATTCCTCGCGACGATTTTGTCCACCGGTATGACCGTATGAAAGAGATTTTTTTCCATGAATAGTAATAATTAATCATACGCACATATAACATAGGTATATTTAGTTCAGTTGTCTCTGCCAAGGCACTTGATATACAAATATATAGAATCTCCCATCTCTTTGTATACATTACTGTCATCGGTTTTAGGTACATAGATATTAGGTACGAAGGTTCAAAGAAATATACTTCAAGCAAGACCGGATCTCCTTATTTCTAATTCGACCGCGCAAAGATACTTACTCCAATCTTTGCGCTCTCTCCATCGCTTCCCCTAAGCCTTCTTATGAGGCTCATAGTTATTATAGTCATTTGACCATGTCTCGAATCCGTATGTCATCACTGGCAACACGCACTGTTCGGAGACTTTAGTCTTCAGACACTGAGTGATATTGGACGAAAAGACATCATGAAGCCCTGCCGAGTTGGATTCGGTTGTTCACAGCTCTCTCGAAATTGGACCTATCCTATAACCCTAATTGTATGTCCAAGGTATGTTTCGGGATTTAGTAGGTATACTTACAAAGTAAATAAATAAGCATAACTACATTAATGTCTTAAATATATTTCGTTGTTATACAAATAAAAGTTTATAATTATAATTAGAGACTAGAGTCACTCGCTAATCCCCAGGGACGAACATTAGCGTGAATAGAATGTCAGCGTCAGTAAAGGCCATTTGACCACATCTCGGAATTCATTCACATTCACACCCTGGACAAAGAGGTTTTTGTCAACGCGCGGGAGTTGGACGTTAATATCTTGTTCAATGCTGATTTATGTGCTGGAATACTTTAAATTAATGAAAAAAATCCCTAGTATTGAGTGATCCTAGGGTTCCACAAGAATTTAGAAATATTTCGCCATTCGTCGTAAGATTACCTACTTACAAAGGAAAAACTGACTGACTGAATGGTGGACAACGAACAAATGAAGCTGGAAGACCAATGAAGATCCTAGATACAAAACTTTATTGAGAGTAAATTGTCTCAACGCAAACGTCTCCTTTTCGATTTTGTATTCCTGAACTCATTGAGAATGAAAACAATTAGTTATACAAATAAAATTCAATTCAAGTTTTCTTCAATTATGAAGAAAAATTTATAATTATTTTAAAAGTTTTTTTTTAATTATTAATAAGACCAAACAGATATTTGATGAAAAAAATGAGGACATGAGAAAATTCAAAGGGTTAATTAAATATGTAATGTTAAAATAACAGGCTTATTATGACTCCGCTATTAGTCAAACAATATGTATCATTAGGCAACATTTAGTTTCAACTGGCTACTTAATAGGTAAAAATGAAATGTAGTATCTGTGCTGTATTTAATCTGCACTAGGAAATACGTTGTTTTGTGGTTGTAGTACGATGACCTTATTAAACATATGATTTTAGGGCTGCACTTGATTTATTTCAGAAAAAACTATGGCAATGGTTTATTCAAAAACTATTATGGCTTCCGTTTCAAATATAGGTCTTAGGGATTCCGTTTAGGATACACTTACGTACCCTTGATTTTTTTTTCCATTTTCCTTTACACGTTGTATAAGGTCATGTGAACGAGCCGCGGGCGTCCATTAGTACATTCAATTGGGAATAGGCATGTTTTTTGTACACGAAATATAATATATCTGCGGAGTGCGGAACCAAAAGTAAAAGAGCGTTTCCCACTTTTTTGCAATAAATTTTATTTTGGAAACATACGTGGTTACAAATGCAACAATACATTTAAAAATCAAACGAATATAAGCTTTATTTTGAAACATATATGGTTGGTATCTGAAGTTATAATGGTATACCTAGTGGTTTGAAGAGTAGAATGGAAGGTATCGAAAAGAGTGCGAACGTAGTAAAATATTTCCTAAAGTTTTGAGCGGAGATTTCACGGACTATTACAATGAGTTTAAGTTAAATTTGCGGCCATTTATCGTTCATTCTGAAGAGGTCGATGATTAATGATAGTTGTACAAATGTTTTAAATTTTATTTTATGAATAATACCGCGTACACTGTACAGTGGTATAGCTATATTTAAAATTAATACCATTTCCTTTGCATTTCCTTATTTTATTTGCTGGTCCAAACATAAATTACTATAAAGATTTCAATTTATAATTAATAGTTACTAATTACTATAGTGGATCCAATACCTTATACTTATATGAAAACTAGCAGATACCCGCGGCTTTGCACGCGTAAATTTTAGTTTTAACTATTCTACGGGAACCCATCCATTTTCCGGAATAAAAAGTACCCTTTGTGTTAATTTACATGAAACCTATCTTCATTTCAACTTTAAACCAAAATTTTTCAGTAGTTGTGCGTGAAGGAGTGAATTTTCTCCCGCATGAATATCTGTTTTTCCCTATTATCACGAAAACAATGGATTTTCCCGAGAAAAAAGTAGTTGATTCAGGATCTAATCTATCTCCATTCCAAATTTCAGCCCAATCGGTTGAGAAGTGACGGCACGATGGAGTATTTCTCCCGCTTGAATATCTGCTATTTAACTATTTTCTTAGAAACCATGGATATGCCCAGGATAAAAATTTGCCTATGTATTAATCCAGGATAAAATCTAAATTCATTCCGCATTTCAGCCACATCAGTTCAGTAAGTAAGGCGTGAAGGAATATTTTTCCCTCGTAGATATCTGTTTTTCACTTCTATCATAGAAACCATGAATTTTTCCAGGATAAAAAGTAGCCTAGGCATTAATTCAGGATATAAACTATCTGCATTCCAAATTTTAGCCAAATCGGTTCAGTAGTTGCGGCGTGAACGAATATTATTTTCCGCGTGGATTTCTGTTTTTCACTATGCCCATACTCGTAGAAGTCATGAAATTTTCCGAGCTGAAAAGTAACCTACGTATTAATCCAGGATAAAATCTATCTTTTTCCCGAATTTCACTCATATCAGTTCAGTAATTATTACAGCGTGACGTAGTATTTTTACCGCGTGAATATCAGTTTTTAAGTTTTCCCGCGGACACCAAAGATTTTTTCGGGATGAAAAGTAGCTTTTGTATTAATCTACATCTACACTAATCTACACTAATATTATAAAGAGGAAAGATTTGATTGTTTGTTTTTTTGTTTGTTTGCATTGAATAGGCTCCGAAAGTACTTGACCGATTTGAAAAAATCTTTCACTGTTGGGAAGCTATATATTATCTCCGGTGAACATAGGCTATATTAAATTTTGAAAAAAGTTAAGGATTCGTACTAAAACTCCAATAATGTAACCCAAGGTGTGAAAAAATTACGAAAAAACTTTCTTACATCGCGTGCGCTGCGAAAACTATTGACTATAGAACAAAGTAATGTACTACGTATTTGCAGAACACATAATTATCTACAAAAAATGTCGCGACAGCATATGTCTAACTATTATAGTTATGTCACAATAAGTGTTTTTTCATTTAAAAAATAGATATAAATGCTACCGCTACAAAAGCTCTATTATTTATACTTTGGAATTAATCCTTATCAAAATAATTATTATTATGTTGATTATTATGATTATTATTATTATATTTTGGAATGGATACTTCACATTATATCTTTATTAATAATAGCCTACGTGTTACTCTGATGTGTAAGCTATATTGCTGTAAAGTTTCATCAAAATCCATTCAGTAGTTTTTTCGTGAAAGAGTAACAAACATACATCCACATTTCACTCATTATTACAAACTTTCGCGTTTATATTATTAATAGGTTAATAGGAAGTAGAAGTAGGATTTAAGCGCACAAAACATGTACGCCTTCCAAAAATTTTAAATTTAAAATCAGAAGTGGGATTCGTCCCAGTATTAATGTACCCCGTCCACTGTATAAGCTTGCGTGGAATAAAACTGTTACCGCGAGGTAGCGAGGTAAAGCGCCATCTGTTGTGGGCGCGATGAACTTGCGACTTCGCCCGGATAAAGTGCGAGTCAAATTCGCGCACCGAGAGATGCATACTAGATAAAATACGTTAATTAATTAACAAACAAGTAAATAATTAAAAAACACGACTGCCCTGTGGTAAAACGAAGTTTCCAAAAAAATATATAGCCTATGTTTCTCGGAATGATGTAAAGATTCTAACGATACCCCAATAATATGTCGAAATCTGTTCAGCCGTTCAGAAGTTATGGCGGAATATAGAAACTCACATACATACATACATGAGTACCTACATGAACCCTAAAAACATGAAACTCCTTTTTTGGGCAGTCGTGTAAAAAATAAAGATTCCGACGAATTCCTCCTCCTTTTTTGAAGTCGATTTAAATTATTGATATCATCACAATATCCTGTAGGCCTATCTTCTTTCTAGTCCAGGATATAATCTATCTCGATTCCAAATTTCAGCCAAATCAGTTCAGTAATTACGGCATGAAGGAATATTTTTCACGCGTGGATTTCTGTTTTTCACTATTATCATAGAAACCATGGAATTTTCCGGTATGAAAAGTAGGCTTTGTAATAATCCGGGATAAAATCTATCTCCTTTCCGAATTTCAGTCATATCAGTTCAGTAATTACAGCGTAAAGTAGTATTTTTTTCGCGTGTGAACATCAATGTTTCAAGTTTCCCGGAAACTAAGGATTTTTCCGGGATGAAAAGTAGCCTTTATATTAATCCAGGATATAATCTATCTTTATTCTGAATTTCAGCCATATCAGTTCAGTAATTACGGCGTGAAGTAGTATTTTTCGCGTATGAATATCTGTTTTTCTTTTTTCCTGCAAAAACCATGGATTTTTCCGGGATTAAAAGTAGCCTATTTATTAACCCAGGATATAATCTATCTCCATTACAAATTTCAGCCAAATCGATTGTGTACTTGAAGATTTTTTCGGAAGATCGGTTGTGACTTGCATGAAGATTTTTTTCCGCGTGAATTTCGGTTTTTAAGTAATCCCACGGGAAACATGAATTTTTGCGGGATGAAAAGTAGCCTTTGTGCTAATCCAAGATACAATATACATCCATTCCAAATTTTAGCCAAATCGGTTCAGTAGTTGCGGCGTGAAGACGTATTTTAACCAAACTTCGGACCCCCGTTTCACACCCTTAGAGGATGAATTTTGAAAAATCCTTTCTTAGTGCACCCCTAGACCTCACAAGGAACATGTGTGCCAAATTTGGAGTCTCTAGACCCAGCGGTTTGGGCTGTGCGTTGATATGTCAGTGAGTCAGTATCTTCTTTTATATATTTAGATGAAATTTAATTGCGTTTTATTTCGCCGCATTCTTATAAACACTTCACTTTCCAGCAATTAAACAAAAAAAAATAGACATTATTAGGCAGTAGGTTCAAAGGCTATAAAAGCTTACTGCCTACTAAGTACCCAATGTCTATCATGCAACTCCAGTAAGAACCCAACCTCCCTTGGTAACAAAAAAACATACAAAACACCGCGGATCCGCGGAAGTTCGCGCCGCGGGATATCACTTTTCCGACTTTACCCAATAAAGGGTAACCCGTGATCCGTTAAGTAAACAAAAAAGGCGGTACGGCGCGGCCCGCGAGGCGACGTAACGAGTAAATCACGGTAAGCCCCAATACGCCGCCGGCGCCCGGCTAAGCCCCGTAACCCCTTTTACTTCACCTTCGATATCCCCGAATAAACGGATATTTGGATTTTTATAGTGCCTGCTTTGTGATTCTGTTTGATTGTACTGCCTTGTAAACTACGGGCAACTACGAATAATGGAAAATTGCTGCAGCCTTATTGTTTTCTGTCTTACTCGTATGCCTGCTTGCGTCGATATGGGTTAGCGTATTAACGCTGAGTTATCACGCTAATTGTCAATGTCCAATGAAAGTCGTTGAGCCAGGAGTGCTATTCTACAAAATGTCCATCTCTGAAACAGCTGCCAGACAGCTGCCAAGCCGAAGATGTCATGCAAAATTGTCAAAAAAAAAAAACTCTATTACAACTGACAAATTTATAGATGCATAGATGTGCGCTCGTCGCTGTTTTGCAGAATAGCACGGCTGGTTAAAACATGTAATTATTTAACGCAAGTTTGGCACCTGTGGGCCTTGTCTTAACCATACCGCCTGTATGTTAGGCACATGTGAAATAAAGATATTTTGAGTTTGAGTTTTCAGTTTAAGTATTGTAAAATGTGGGATGGGAAACAGCGGGGGAGTATATAGAGTGGGTATATAGAGCTAGAATCCACCTACTCTATGCACATTAACCCTTTTGCATAATTCTGTGCCTCTATAAATTATTATTTAGTAAAAGAATCTACCTTTTTGTACCTATTTATAAAATCTATACTTTATACTTATAATAAAACTGTAAAGGGTCGAATTCTGTACATTGAAGATATTTTGAAAATTTTTGTTGGAGGACACTATTTAGTCGATACTGAAGCCAAAACTGTAATTTATTTAATTTTTGTCTGTCTGTCTGTCTGTCTGTTTCACGACCGGGCATCACGGCTAATCCGCTGGATGGATTTAAATGAAACTTGACATGATTATAGTTCATACCCCGAGGTAGGACATAGGATACTTTTTGTCCCGAAATACATCATGGTTTACCTGGAAGACGGCATCAAAGTCCAAACGTTTTTTAGTTATAATTCATTAACGCGTTGTCCGATTCCATTCATTCTTTTTTTATTAGAAAGGAGGTTCTTTAAAGATTATTCCATACAAATCTTATCATCATCACTTTTGTAGTTCAGAAATTACAGACATCAGAACCTTTAGCGCTAAGTTCAAGTAGGTAGGTGACTTGAAACTCGGAATGCACAAAGAACCTAGGGCTAGGAAGTAGGGCTCAAGTAAGACTGGAGTACCCTTATAGCCGTAAATAAATAGGCTTAGCAGGAGATTTTGTATGGTTTAAAATTTTTCACATTTAGGGTGAACAAAAATCATGTAACTGGCGTTATCGCTACGTTATACCGTATAGCGCCATCTCTACAATTTATGTGGAACTTGAATGTAAAACTCTGAGATAGGTACTACCGATGTTTTTAAAATAATAATTAACTGTCATGTTATTTACTGTTTCCTGACTTTATATTAAGATGGCACTGTTAAGACAAGTTTTCACTTCTGTTGACATTCCCGGAGTGCCGCGTCTTTATCATCCGCAATATGGAAAGGGTAAGATAATGGTTCACAAATATTTTTAACTCTTAGTTCTTATCGATCCTAACCGACTGACTGTCATCTAAGGTCTTCTTATACGTAAAGAAATATACAGCCATTGCCCATTCTGATGTTTTGGATTGTATTGAGATGAAGCAAAGATTTTTAAAAGACTCTTATATTATGTTGAGCTGGGGAATATTGTTAGTAGAGTATTTTATCCCAGTGGTACCTACCCGGCCGAACTATGAAAGAAGAGTTCTACCACCAGTACAACTTTCCACATGGTTTAATGATTTTTGACATATTTCGTGGTTTCAGAATAAAAATCACAATGAATTGGAAAAGGCAGTTGCACAGGCAGTTGCACAGTGGCACAGGTCGTGGTCACTACGTGACCACGACTTGTACCAACCTTGTATCGAAATATCAACAGTTAAAATCGTCCTTTTGATTTTTCAACTTCGTATTAATGAAACTTTATATTATTAGTAAGAAAAAGGAGTTTTCAAAATCACTACAAGATAACCCGTGTAAAGTAAGAACAGTTTTCTGTACAACATCACACCAGAATCCCGCGAAAAATCAAGGAATTCCAGTAGGAAGGTATATTATGTAAAAAAACCGTAATTCACGCGGGCGGAGCCGCGGGCAACAGCTAGTAAAATAATAAGTAAGTATTTTCAATACTTATATTCTTAATTCATTTTATTAAAAATCCCAAACGTATATAAGCGCATCACTTCATACTTAATACTTATACTTGTCTATTTTTGCCAAGGTTTGTACGAAAGATTATACAATTCTCGTGCGACGTAAATAAAGTGACGAGCAACGCCTATAGTATCGAATAAAAACTGATTGAGAAAACCGTCACTACAATACAATATTATAAACGTAGAGGTACCTACATAAAAATTCAGCTGCAGTGAATTTATTTCATAACGTTGATTTAATTTACACCTGCTGAATTTTATTTTGCAGTCTCGATATTGACGTAGTATTATTTCGTAAAATTTTCCGTATCCTCCTTCGGAAGATATTCAAACCTAGCTGTAAGTAAGTACTAAGTACTTGCCTACTCTATGTAAGTTTTGTAGCTTAACGTGAAATCAACGGTTCTGCCCGCGAAATTCAAAATTTTCGTGGTTTTTTGCAATTTGTACGCTAATTAGACATGATAGGCTTATGGCAATCAATTTGCGAGGATGGCAGTATCATCTTTACATGATTATATCAAAATCTTTGCATAAAATGTGTATCCTAGGAAATTAGTACGAGTATCGAGTTTTATGTGAGTAACTCGCAAATCTCGGACTACTTTCTTTAACTCGACACTTTCGAGCAGAGATTTTTATATAAATACGTGAAGAAGATATTGAGATTATCGCAATTTTACGGCCATAAGCCTATTATGTCTTATTAGGTTAAAAATCGCGAAAAACCACGAAAAATTTGAATTTCGCGGGCACATCCGTGGTGTGCTCCTTAAGTAAGCTCTAAGGCTGCTTATTTTGTGTGATTTTAGCCTATGCAGCACATACGCGTAGAGATAGTTTTGTCTACTTTGTCGATCTCTTATCTCTTGAAAGAGAAAAGATATTGAGAAAGGTATGACAAAAGTAGACGAAATTATCTGTACGCGCACATCCTGACTTTTTACATTTCCGTTAAAACGATTTCATAATGATTTTCCTCCATTCTTACCACTGAGGTGCAGTATCATGGACATTTTAGGTTTGTGAGTTACATTTTCAATGTTCTTAATAGAGAGGATTTAAAGTTCCAAAGGGTCTGCCTTCAGAAAACTCACGTGGAAAATTTACCCCGCATAATTAGGAGTGCTTAACTACCGTCCTGAAAAGAAATAAACTGTTTTATAACTCGGGCTTCCTTAACCCCACATAAAGCCGCCCATAAAACTCATAGTAAGATCGGATCGGCGATATGAGGCGGAAATAAATCGGCGTTTAAAATCAATTTGTGTAAAGGGTGTTCGAAAGAAGTTCGGCGATGGCGGGTCAAACGAATACGCGGAGAGCTAGTCGACGTTAATTGTCACCTCTTTTATTTTATTTTTACATTTATCACGACAAATTGATATACAATTTATTCTTATTGAAAGACGAATATACAACTAAGGTACTTACAGAAATGCTCTAAAAAAATACAGGGTGGGTTTTTGAGGCAAGACATGCCTTAATCGCTGTAACTACTCTCAAGAAAATTGTCTTGTGAGAGTGTCATTCATTTTTATTAACCGACTTCAAAAAAGGTGGATGTCAATTCTTCGGAATCTTTTTTTAACAGAAAAGTTAGGTGTAAATAGACGCTTGCTCAAACTGAAATGACAAATATCGAAACATTCTCAGATTTAAAATAATTTTACAGGAGACGCAAAATGATTCACTTAAAAAAAAAAATCATGTCATTTAAAAATATCTATAAAGACTGTGATGAACCAGCTGACTGCTGGAGTATTCGATGAATATTTTTTTTTTTACGCTATACAAGTTAGTACTTGACTGCGATCTCACCTGATGGTAAGTGATGATGCAGTCGAGGATGTTAGCGTACTAACTTGGAAGGGGTAGGTAAGTGAACTCACCCCAACGGTTTCTACACAGCATCGTACCGGAACGATAAATCGCTTGGCGGTACGTCTTTGCTGGTAGGGTGGTAACTAGCCATGGCCAAAGCCTCCCACCAGACCAGAGCTGAGCCAATTTAGAAATTATAAAATTCCAAAGTGGCCCGTGGCGGGAATCGAACCCGTGACCTCCCACTCGAATCCGAACGTGCGTCCCCTGCGCCACGGAGGTCGTTCCCATAAAAATACGTCCATCTTCAAATAACTAATTGTAGTTGGCAGTGGTCTCTCAGTCTACAAAACCCGTCGGCGACCGCTGGGCGTCCCCGACCCGCTTATTTCCCGCTATAACACTAACCTACGAAATAGGAACACGTAGTGGCATTCGCATTGATTGCTACTATACGGGCGCCCAATCTAAAGCTACAGTCTACCCAATCTCGGTCAACTAGATTATAAAGAAAATTACATCTTTTCTTCTAAAAACCTACTGGACCTACTTACCTTATTTCAGGTAGGTACTTATTTTAGGTCATCTGACTTTCTTTCTTTATAGCTGATTTCAAAAAACGAAAGAAGAAGAAGGTTCATAATTTGACGCAAATGCTTTTTTATACCGCCTCACGCAGTTGACGTTGTTAGCAAGGTCTCTATCTACTCGGAGCGCGAGCGATGATAAACGAGCGATTATAAATATATGGAACTGACAATTGCAAACTCTGGAAAAACCTACCAGCAACAGTGTTCCCTCAAAACTATAATATGGGGTTATTCAAGGGGCGTATAAAAGAACCGGCAACGCATTTGCAGTTCCTCTGGTGCTGCAAAATGTCGATGGGCGGCGGTGATCGCTTATCATCATATGATCCGCCTGCTCGTTTGCTCGCGTTTACTATAAAATAAATAAAAAAACTGGAGTAGGTAGGTATTAAATTCTAAACATCAGTCCACCAAATGTTTATTTTGGTCAAAACAGATTAGATATTACGAGTAGGTGCCGCCGGATTTCTACGAAAGCTGAAGCTTTGGTTGTAAAAGTTGCATAAATAAACTGAACAGTTACAAACTGGAAACTAACAATAATGGTAAATATGCGCGTTTTTTTCACAATTTTATAGTTAACGGGTTCCCAAAATAAAAAAGTTGTGTACGTCCGAAATTTCACCCCTTTGCGAATTTGTGCAAATTACTTTATGAGCGCGCTTTCATTGGAAAGTTGGTAGTTTTTTGCGATGTCATTTACGAGTACAACTGCGCTGAGATGGAAGAACAGCCGAAATTCGGATATAAGCCGACCACGTTTAGGTGACACACAGTTTTGGAAGTCATTTTTAGGGTTCCGTGTCTCAAAAAAAACGGAAATAATATTATAATATTTATAACATCACTTTGTTATCCGTCTGTCTGTCTGTCTGTCCTTTATTTCAGTAACTAATTAAGATATAGAAATGAAATGTAGAATAGTTGTAGGTAATGAAGGCCCGACGTCATTGCAATCATAAAAAAATTGAAAATCGTTACATTTTTATTTAAAAACGAAGGAAAGCCGGTCGCCTCAAAAAAAAGTTAAAATTGCGGCTTGGTAAAAGAAAAGTGTTTTTTATTTTAGTTCGGAGTCCTCGTCGTGCAAGTCCGACTCGCGATTCGCTGGTTTTATTTAATAGTAAGGAATAATGAGATGACAGATACTAAGTGATACGCCTGCTCTACAAACTTTGCATAACAATATCATACAACGCATAGCAGTACGCTCACCATCCTTAGACATCAGGTCTCATTTTGCCCTACATTTTCCGGGTTACAATGCCCTTCAAACCTAAACACAGGGTACGTAGGAGAACTGACATGATGGTGAACATTACCCGAGAAGAGTACCGCAAGTACCTAATGCAAGTATTAGGTAAATTAAGTCATGCATTAAAAAGTGTCACACACAAAATGGTCAGCTAATAGAAATAAACAGAACCTACCTAACCCTTCGGTGGCGGTGTGTTGGCCGCCAAAAGGTTTACTTTTATTGCCTACTATTTTCTACCCCTTCATAATTGCCAAGGTTGTGCAAAAACTATTTTTTACGAATTGATTCATTGTTTGATGTCTTTGCAAATATCCCGTAAGGGAAAACAATAGAATTCGCAATTATGTTTCTTTAAACATTTTATAGTAATTGCACTTTTAAGGAGTTTTGTAGAAATTTTACCCGTTTCTATATTTTACCCTTTGCTTTAACTTTTTGTAGAGTTTTTAATGTTCCATGATTTATGTTTAGCAAGTTTTGTTTATCGTTAGAAAAGAACAAAAAAATACGCTATTTTATGGATGAGTAAGTAGGTATACATGAGGTAGGTCTAGTCTAGTCTATAGCCTTATCAAAGCTCTAGAAAAATTTAAACACGTCTACCTAACAATGTTGATGTCGCTCATCATTAGATTACATTCTTATCCACTTTTTCGCTACTACCACAAACCTTTATCTGAACGCCATTGTGCCCAAAGGTTTCTCATCACTGACATGCACATTATCTTTATCACCACGACACTTAGCTCCGTAACATTTCAATCGAGTATCGACAGGTTACCAGGAAAGGATGAAAAAACCCTCAGTCGGTGAGGCCCCCCGCTGCAAAGTGTTTGCGGTTACAAAAGTATATCAATCTCGGACAGGATCGGTCTAATGGTGCACCGAGCAGGTACTGCTCCCGCTGCGCAGATATATTTATTAACACCTGTCTTCTTGTTGTCACCCGATTGAGACGTCACGATAAGAAAGTTACACTCAAGAGTTACGTACTGTAAAGCCATATCATCGTTGTTCTATATGATACGTAAGGACCACATGTATTTTTGAAACGAAGCTATTCTTTTCGGTTGATACAGCAAAAGGCTAGACAAAAACAAATGGATTTTAACCGCCACGAAAATCCCGCTTTGAAGAAAATTCACAAAAATCCCAGTCATTATACACTAAGTAGTTCAAACTCTCATTTATTGTGCTTACCTACATACAAAAAGTATGCGCTTTGGCAATCATACACTTCAGCTAGCTGCGTAAGTATGATTTTGTATGATTAAATCGTTGCAGTGAGATAAATCAGCATAGCGTCATTTTTGGGTGGATGAACTTCGTTTCAACCGATTATTCCACAACACGCAGGATTTTTTTTTACATATATCTATAGAAGCTAAGCTAACTGATTGGCAGACTGCTCCATTAACTCACATTTTAAACCACTGAAGTCAGAACGTTTCAGACTGGACAATGGACATAAATATAGTTAGCTATTATTTATATCAATGGCTATGATAGACGTTAGCATCTACTTAGAAAGTGCTTTTTATTTTACCGATAAATGAATTCAAAATGCAATGAATTTTATATTTAATAACTTTTCCTTTATCAAATAAAGGCCGGTACTCATTATCGAGGAATATCGTTAGATTTTACGATCAACGGAAGACATAGATCTGGCCCCGCCCCCAGCCCGCCTCGAAGCTATTTCTACACGTTTTCATCGCATTATACTGCTTTTAAATAGTGACTATTTAGATGAATGGCGTAAACAAGGGTAATTAAGTGTACGACTATTTCCAAAATAATCGCAGCCTAATGCACTCTAAAATTAGTGTGACGGAATAGTGTAGGTATATAACGGTGAGCTTACATTGATATATTCCAATCAATGTAGACTGTAGAGTCACTGTGTTATACTCTCGTATATAAAGAAAAGGAAAAATTATTAAAAACTGCATGGTTACACACACAACCACAATAATCTAGGTAAGTAGTTGAATTCCCACGAATTCCTACGAAGTAGTAGGGCGCGTCTTCTTATATTGAACGCAGTATATCTACTTTATCTACTACCTACTTGTGAATGTGTGCTTGTAACTATAGCGAGTAACGGATATGGATGAAATGGATACATAGGTATTTTATCCAGGATAGGCTAGAACACATAGACAAGAAAAATGAGGTACCTTCGAGGTTTGTAAAAAATAAGCCGCGTGCAAAACCTAGTACTAATCAGGAATTAAAAGAAAAACTGTTTAATTTTTACGATTTTTAAGTATTCTTGCAGATAAAAAAGCGCCGGAAACTTATTTTTCGATTCAAAGTTCAAATACATTCTTAATTTTAGTAAAATCGGTTATTAGTGCAGTGTGAAGGTATAAAGGCATTAACGAACATTGACATTTTCTATATAAGTAGGTTTACCTACCTTTATTCTACACCGGTAACCTATTGTACATCGGTTTGTTTGATAGCAAGATAAGAGTGAACAATTTTGATACGTATTCAGATAATTTGTAAGAGTATAAAAATCTTTAATGTATACCTCAATTAAATTACGCTTTGCCGGCATGTAAGCCCTACCGCACGTATTACACCAAAGGAAGGACTACCATAGGGCACACGCGTCGGCGCGGTTCAGAGAGCAAGGCAGAAGGCACGTCGTAAAGTTTTATCACCTCTAATAGCTGGCCGCACTGATTTGTGTGACAACATAATGTGCACCTGACTTTATCTGTGTTTGGTTTGCTTGCTACGGTTTTAAACTTTAATAATGAGATAAAAAAATTTTTTCCTCCATAAACTTACGATTAAACCCCAAACAAGTGGGAGTGATATGGCCCTCTCAGTCTGAGAGGAGACCCGTGCCCAGCAGTGGGACATAAAAAGGGGTTGAAATGAGATGAGAAGTGGGGGTGGGTGGGACTTGTGCATCTAGGATTTCTTTAAAGGTCTATATAAATTGTATAAGACAACGGGAAGTACCCTGCAATAGCACTGAAAGTATACACCACAGCATAGATCAAATATGCATATTCAAAAAGTTTGGCAACCGAACGGGAAGTACCGTGCAATAGCACTGATAGTATACACCACAGCATAGATCAAATATGCATATTCAAAAAGTTTGGCAACCGAACGGGAAGTACCGTGCAATAGCACTGATAGTATACACCACAGCATAGATCAAATATGCATATTCAAAAAGTTTGGCAACCGAACGGGAAGTACCGTGCAATAGCACTGATAGTATACACCACAGCATAGATCAAATATGCATATTCAAAAAGTTTGGCAACCGAACGGGAAGTACCGTGCAATAGCACTGATAGTATACACCACAGCATAGATAAATTAATATGCATATTCAAAAAGTTTGGCAACCGAACCGACGTACTTCTTCTCAGATTGGTCTTAGAGAGTAGAGTCCAATATTAATTATTCTATGGTAGAGACTAACGTGGAAGTACTTATGGCGTCTACCGATTGCAGCACAACTTCGTACCGGAACGCAAAATTTTGCAGGTGATGGTTTTGGTGTTTTTAGCTTCTCTATTAACAAAATACGTTAAGTTGCTAAGTATACCTACTTACCTGCATAAATAAAATATTTGGGATTTTGTACTTTATGGTAATAGGCACTTTTAATTGTTATTTGTATAGGTTAAAGGTTGCAGAATACCAAGAACGTCCAATTTGATGAATATCAGAAATGAAAAAAGTTATTCTACTTATTTTGAGACGAAATTGTCTCCACACATTTCAAGTGATAAGATCCACGTATGAATGTAAACTATGAATAGACGTGTAAGTAAAGTAAGCGGGGTAAAAAATAGTATTGAATACCGATGGCAAGATATCGCCCGGGGCATCGATCCGGCATCGAACCCGGGCCGGAAGCTGTTCCTTCTCACGCGGCATTCATGCGAACAAAAGCGTACAGTTTCACGTCAGTTTCATGACAAATTCGACGCGCGATTGTGTCGACACATTACTGTAGAGAGCTGAGAGCGCATTGTGCGAGCTGCGTTTAATAATATTTATTAACACGTATATTTTTCACGGCTATCCTAAAAGTGACGTATCTCGAAAACTGCAGATATTGTGCCGATGTTATGCAAACTGCAGAAGAACCTATATTATGTTCCATTTTGACATAGCAGAATATTAAATGACTAGCTTTTGCCTGCGGCTCCACACGTGAAATTCAGTTTTCCACCCTCAGGAACCTTTTATCCAGGGTTCTACATTCCAAATTGCGGCGAAATCAATTCCGTAGTTGAATAATTTCGCGTGATTGAGTAACAGACATTCAAACATACAAACTCATAAGTTTTTACATTCATAATAAAAAGTTAAATAGGTACAAAAAATTGTTACAGAGGACAATTAGTGGTTTTTTTCAATAATAGTTAGTAAGTTAGCGGCAAGTGCATAAATCAACTATTTGCTTTGAATGTTGCACACTTTGAACTTCGCGGAAATTAACTACCTATAAGAAACTGAGTGAAGGTTGCTGAAACAGCATTTAGTACTACCAAATGGCGCAGTAGTAGCAATCCAACCGTCTGCGTCGGAGGTCGTGAGTTCAATTCTCACAACTGGAATATGTTTGCGTGATGAGATTGAATGTTTTCAAGAGTCTGGGTGTTTTTTTTTTGTTATCTAGTACCCATAACACAAGCTTTCGTTTACTTTGCGGCTAGATTGCGATGTGTGTAATAAAAAGAAACTATTTAAAATTAGACTTGTGTCACTTTACCACAATACGTACTACGTATTTCGTATCGCGGACGCAACGTAGGAAGTTTTTACGAGTATTTCTGTTTACTTGAGCACAAAGACTAAATCCGGCCAGCGAGCCGCGGCAACAATCGCGATGCGCCAGATATTAATCGCACGTGTGGGCAAACAAAGGTTGCGTTATGCGGGGGATTATTTGCCAATTTATGGCGCTTTTTGGGGTTCCGCATTTTATCAAGGAACCCAAGTATTGCTAGCTGTGTAGATAGACCCTCCGAGTGTAGAGATCGCATTCAGTTATCACAAAGAATAGTTTCAAACCGTTGGCAGAGTTGTAATTGACCGCCTCTAATCTCTACTGAGTTTGACTCTAAAAATATGCCTGTTCAAAAGCAAGAGTACCCCATCTGTACTTGAATAAAGGGAGCAAATTTTCTTTCTAACATAAAGAAATGTCTAATACGAGCTTACGATAATAGAAATCAAATAATAATCAGCAAAACAAACCATGAGGTAATATTGTTGTAAATAAGTCGACATCTAATGTGTCTACATTAGCAGTAAGTGTAGTGTATTAGTAGGTTATGGAGACCGCCAAAAGTTCCAGAAGGGATAAACGTTTTCACAAAATTTTTAGAAGTGTCTCTCGGAAAGTCAGTTGGTATTCATTTTATGCTAAATCCTGTTATGCCATCGAACCAACGACCGATTGTGAGCCGTTGCGACAGGAAGGTCGTCAAGATTCAAGAACTCTGCCTACAATTATATTTGACGATATAATTTCAGTGTGGGTTAAGAACCTTTTGTACCAATATATCAGGCCGCGAAGCCCTACCGTTAATGGGACCTTTCTCGCACTTGGCCGGCTATTTTATTGTAAGCTCCGTTGAAAGCGCGCCGGAAATTTGGCTCAATTTCAACAAATGATATTTTAACTATAAATATTATGTAATGTGTTCGGGTGACAAATGCGCTGACATACGACGACTCCACCTTACCCCTGGGAATATCTGAACATCCATGTGACTTAAATTGTGAAACAGAGCGGATGGATCTTTTGTTTTGGCTTTCAGTAATATACGAGTGGGTATTTTACTATGAAATCGTACTTGTATAAATTTTTCGGCGCTTCATTTAAATAACGGTTCCATTTTTACCATTTTGGTACGGAACCCTTAAAAGAAAAATGTTTTTGTTTACAGCTGCAGTTACCTTAACCCATTGGAATTAAATATGGTAAAAGCCGAATACTGAAATCAAAGCAGCGAAGTGCATTGCATAAAGTAGATTAAAATTAATACACTTTTTAACTCTTAACTTTTGAATATTGAATGGAAGCAGGCGTTATGGTACAATATGCAGGAACACTACCCACATGAAACACCACAAACAATTTTTTAACACTTTCTTCGACGCACGTTTCGTCCCGACACCGGGACATCCTCAGGAGATGTCGACTTCACAATGACTCTACGATTTCGCATTGTGAAGTCAACATCTCCTGAGGATGTCCTATAGTCTATCCTACAATAGAGCCTAAAAATTATATTGCGAAACGATATGACCGTATATTATAGTCGGTCAGTATTGAGCCGATATAAGCCGTAACTGTATATCAGGGCATCACTTCACAAGCACTTACTAACAAACAATCCTGCCGGGGTTTGGAAACAAGAAAAAAACCCCAACCATGTGTCGATGAACATCGACGAGGGCCGCGGGTTGATACGCGAAAAAAACTAAAACCTCATACCGGAACAATCGAAACTAACTTATAAAATATGTATCCCGCTGTTGGCTTTTCAAACTTGCACTCGCATGTACTATTTTGACCGCGATCGGGATTTTTCACGTCGAAGGAAAAAAATTCACGAGTACATTATACATACGCGAAATATTCACTATCCACTATCCAGTATCCACCCGTTTCACCCAGCCTTTATTGGCCCCTGCGTTATTTTATTTTTTTTAAACATTTCTTATGTCATTTTTTGTAATGTAGGAGTTTTAAATCACTATATTTGCTTGCGGCTACTCTCGCGTGAATTTCAGGTTTAACACACGACTATTATAGCATAATGTTATATTATTGTGCTAACAACAATATCGGTTAATTAATTATGGCCTCAAGTGACACAAACTAACTTTCATCACTACCTATGAGAAAAGAAGTATACTTACTCTCACCTATATCTCTTTCTCATAATTCTTGTAACGTGAAAATTATGAGAAAAACAAGTTAAAAAAGATGAATGTGTCATTCATCTTTTTTCGCAGACCAATCAGAAGACGGAAAGCACAAATTCCCATAAGAACAAAATTGAATTTTGCGCTTAAAGTCCATCTCATCTCTTCGTCACCAATTTCCGTTTTTCGTATAGGTACATACTTATGATAAAAAAAATAACATGAATTTATATTATCATTATTTATTAATTTGATGATTCGCGTACCAAAAAGCATTATTTTGAAGGACATAATACAATATTCTTATTCTCGTCAAAAACCGACTTATTTCTCCGTACACGAGAGTTGACAGCACATTCATAAGAAGCGACAATCTTGATGTCTGCATTTCCTAATCTGTGGAGGAAGAAACGCCATTATGTCATGGACATGGTCATTAATTAAGTGGCTACGGTGACGTTTAACATTAGGGACCAATATCAATATTGTCACCAAAATTTTGCAGGTAGCTAAAAGTGGTGAGTTTTTTGAGATACCTTGTTCCTAGCCGCCCTTGTACTTAAGTAGTATTCGCATCTAGAGAGGCTTGCTAAGACACCTCTCAATTGTCATTTAAATGTAAAGTTAAAGCTAACGATTTCACAAAATATTTTTTTCACGATTGAAAAAAGTGTAAACTTGAACAGCCGGTAATTTGAAGAAAGACTGTAAATAAAGTTCTAGATTATAAAATGTTTTTTTTTTGCCATTAGCTACTTGTAAATATTATACCTACGAGATAGTTGAATGCGCAGATATATGTAAGCTTTGCTGATTGCTCTACAATTAGATACATTATGAAATAATATAACTCATAAACACTTCTGAGGTTCTACCTTTTCTGTTCACCTATCTGAAGAAATATATCTATACATTGGCATATTCGTTATGATACCAGCAGTTTAGTGATGTTGAAATATTGAACACACATATTTTACAATGTTTAGGTCTAATTAAAGCACTACTAGCTAGACCAGACCACCTGAGATTTTTGTTGTTCTTCATAAAGGCGTTTTTTACGTCCCCAGTCTAATAAAATGCATGCCCGTGTCACGGTGCATATTTTAAAGGTTGTATGAATACGCCGCCGGCGCGTCGCCGGATTTCGACTGCCGCATTTATTACCGGCCCGACCAATCCGAACGTCATTTTTAACCGTCATCGCTAATTTGCCCGCTGACGCCAACTTTTTACCGAAAACCATAAAATAGATAAGGGTTTTTGTAACACCCTCAAATGATTATACTCGTACGTAAGGTTAAGGCGAATCGTTACTGTGTGGACCACATAATATTTAATTGAAATGCTAATTGGTTTATATTTTGAGTACAATTAGGTATACTGTTAATATTGTTTTAGACGTGTCTATAATAGTTTGAGTAGGCTGTAGGAGTAGTTACTCTTATGTCTTATTTATTTAACCTATATCTATCACACTAATGGTATGGCCTGACCTGGGCGATGTGTACCTATTTGTGTGTTTGTATTTCTTCACGCCGCAACTATATTAAACTGATGCTAAATAGCTACCCTATGGTTTCCGGAGGTTTGGCCGTTGGCGAAATCAACGGCCAAAAGCCAGTAAATATTATGAAAAGGGGGTAACTTAAAATAATTTTACACATGCGGTAACAACCTGTAAGAAAATACTGTACCTATAATCTGTCCAACTCACAGGATGCAATTCGTTTGCTCAATAGGTACAGTTTATAAGGATATGAAACTTCGTCTTAAATGTTTCGCCTGAGATCCAAGCAGAAACAGTCGTCACAGAATAAGGCAATTAATCATTTACGCGTTAGTGACGCCCGATTTATCGTCGCAAAAACGAGATAGGTCAGTTTGATTCGTGAGTACGTCGGAAGCATCGCAGCGTTCGCAACAGAGCGCATTTGATTCTCCCGGAGGTCGTATTGAGTAACGCAGCCAATATGTTAGGCGCTAGGCGTCGTGGCATCAAGGCAAGGCTGGGCTGCTATAAAGCACGGTGCAATAAAGAGAATGGATGCCGCCCATCGGCAGGCACCGGCCGCCGGCAGGATTACCCGAATCGCCACTATTTATCGCTCGAGCCTTGCGCCCAGGTGCCATCAATCTATTTAATGATCGGGTCAGCACATACTCTCGGTCTTTTTGCCACTAGTGTCCGCCGGGTGCAAAACGAAGACGCAAGGGCGTAGACCGGGAGATGGACGTTTGATGAGGCGCTTTTGTGTCGATCGTTGGCGTTAAAAGGGTTTTCGGATGCTCTATCAGCACTTATGTATTGCTCTTGTTTATTTTGTAACGTTACACGCCAGCAAAATATGCGTGAAAGTGTGCGATAAAAACCATGAGATATAAGGTATGTATACTAGTAAAAAAATTACTTGGCAATTCAGGGGTTCCCACAGTAGTGAACAATTACGTGAGGTGTTTGTCGGTTACGGCAACAGTGTAAAAAAATAAATAAATAAATAGTGGACAACATCACAATTCACATACATTGCTCCGGTCACTTATGTACTACTAAGTAGCTTATGCACTTGTATTAAGGAAATCAGAAACAATGAAGGTACCACAACACCCAGACCCAAGTCAATGTAGAAAACTTATTTTTCTACATAGCCCCGACCGGGGATCGAACCCGGAACCTCAGAGATGGCGGCGCCTTGAAAACCGGCACGCTAACCACTCAACCACGGAGGTCGTCAAAGTGTGAGTTTATGGTAACGGGGTCGCGAGTTAAATGGTTATTTTCTATTTGAAAAAAATGCCTAATGTATTTTTCAATAGGACCAACGTTTACACATCAAAAATTGCTGATGCCTGAATGAAATGTTCTTTCGTACAAATGTGCAAAAACCTTCATTTTCCATTTTTTTTTTGATCGTAGGTAAACCACGTACTTGAAATTGACGATTTTTATCCACAGCTCCGATAAGAAACCTGAGGATATGGACATCCGAACGATTAATGCAAACCTTTTTCATACAAGCAAACAGTTATAAATTAACAGTTATAACAGTTCATAAGCTACTTTTTATATCCCTAATGGACAAACAACGTTAGTAATATCGTGGCCTTAGTTACTGCTGGTGACAAAACAAGCATTTTTGGCACCGATAAACTGGCGACCTTTTTTCGCGCCGTCCTTCCTTTCTAGGGTGTATGTCTATTATCCACACTCACTAATTTGACAACACTGGTCAACATGATATGGGTTTTAAGCAGGTACATGTATTTTCCAAGTACCAAGCCCTGTAACGGACGACAATTATATCAAGCCGAATGGCCGAACACAAATAGAGAGTGGACATAAAGATACTCGTAGCTTAGACAAAGCCGAGGCGCAGTACATTGAGTGGAGAGCTAAATCCTCGCGCCCATTGCTCCGGGCACGACCCGGCCAGATGTATGGCCAGATCCAACTGAACTTTATTGTGCTCTGACCATATCTGTAGTGCCATTGAACGATCAATGGTCATATAACGCTTGAGATTTTGGTACGTGTCATACCTCTCAAAGGTAAGTAAAGCTTAAAGATTATTAGATTTAGAAATGAAACGAAAAGTATGTACTTGTTTTTGGAACCGAATGGAAAATACTTATAGAATTGATCAGATATTAAAAATAGAAGAAGTACGTAAAGAAATACACGGGGTAGGTATATATTTTTTTTTATTTATTTTAAAGGGTGTTCTAAGCTTAATGGATCCACATGATGATTCCTACCGATGGAGGAATCTTTTGGAGCAGGCCCGGGCCCACAAAGGGCTGTAGCGCCGTTGATGATGATGATGATGATGATGTTCTAAGTTTAAACTACGCTCACATATACACATCCAGTATGTCTCAACTCTTAACTTCACGCTGAAACCGCGTAATACCAGCCAAAAATAAAATTCTTTTTAATTATTTCAGATAATTTTTTATTGCTAAAGGTAGTAAATAGTTAACCGTACTGATTTTTATTATTACTCGTAGGTATAATGATGACACTGAAATGGCAGCCACGCGTTTTAGAAATCTTCTTATACCTACACAAGAAACATGTTAAAAAATAGATATTTCCGTTACTTTATATAAAAGTTATTACTCCAAAACGTTATATAAAAGATGGAAAAAAATATGTAGATCCTAGAAATGTAGATATAACACGGTCAAATATTTGCTACATCGTCCGAAATGTACCCAAATCAGGTTGCAATGTAATAACGGGCTACCTCAATGAGGACGAGCGAACATACTCTTGCCCCCTGTAGGTATCTGGCTACTAGACTATGAGCACGATTCCGTTGTAGTATGGGACGACCATAATGTCGTCCATCAGGCCAGGCGCTCTTCGAATTTTAGATTTGAACTTGCAAGTAGCAAATAATTACGTAGGTACAGAAACAGAAACTGATGGATAGAAATGACGAGGTCTAGGATGGAGCTCACTAGTCACTTCTCTACTTGTTTGGTTAAAGTACGTAATTGACAAAGGGGTAAAAAGGGAATTATATTTTTCCGTTGCTCGTTAAATATTTACCTAGGTACCTATTTAATTCTGTGAATTCAAAAACAAAATTCGCTGCTTTTATGGTTCAGACCTAGAATCCTTCGCCGTTTCCTCATTCACACACGACTCTAAAATGTACAAGCAAACTTACATAACAAATTTAACTATTCCTGAAACTGGGAGGCATTAAGGTCATGTTTTCCACGTATATTACGGTATGGCATTTCATGCCGCATTGTTTTTTAATCCTATGACGTAGTACGTCATAAAACCGTGAGGCACGCAGTGGAAACTCACTCCAAGGCGTGAAGGCAGGCCAGTTCCGGTCAAGTCGCGGGCGGCGCTGGCTTCCGTTCCTCCAATTTGGCCACATTCACCGCGCAAGACGGTACGATGTCCCCCTCCTTATGCCCCCCCTCCCCCTTGAGCCCACTACATACGTGGTGGAAAATATGTATGTAACATTTATTTCTGTATCAATTTCTTTACTTATTATAAGTTAAAATCAGAAAATACTTTAAAAGGCGCTTGTGATTGGTTATTTCATTTTACAATATCTCTAACATGGTAATAAACATTTTAAATATTTTAAATATTTGTTTGGAAGTTCATAAGCTACTTTTTATATCCCTAATGGACAAACAACGTTTGCTGGGTCAGCTAGTTTCAAATATAATATGAGCCTTATTTACAGTATTAATGAATATCAGGAAATACTTAAAACTAAGTTTAAGAAGGTTCTAACACGCCCTTACTTGAGAAGAGAGCCGTTTTGACTACGGAGCGTTAGGTACGTTAGGTGTTTGTGTAAGGAAAATGTATTGAATCTGTTGTTCACATATTTCCAGACAATAAGTTCAGTTCTACAGAATAATAATAAACAATTTGGGGGATCATGAAAATAAAATGAATTTTAACCAGCAGCTTACGACTTATAATAATCATTTGCAGAGTAATCCTTTGACTATTCCCAGGGAAAAATAGTCCCGAACTTTTTTCATTGTCACGATGTACATAGCACGGTTTCCTTAGTAAGGATGTTGAAATTCTTAGCTAACCTACCAATGTAAAGCACATTATATTTGTGAACTATGTTGAGTTTAACTCTACTTGGTACGTGGAATGGGTCTCAGGAATGAATGAGGACTTAAAAGGGATCTTGAGGCTTACTCTATGGGTCAAGCTCATTAGAGCCAATTACCAACACAGATTTGACTGGTTGGCGTAAGTAATGCTTTAATTTGGTTGTGACTTATTCTGTCTAATACGGTATTTTGTAAATAATTTAATTTATATTTTATAGTAGGTGAAATTATTAAGCTTCTCTTCCTTTTGGTTTTGCGGCAGTCTGCGATTAACTACTTAATTAGAGCGAGCTAGTTTTAACATCATAAAGTATTTTTATATAACTTTTAAAATAGGACGAAGCCAAAAATAAGATAAATAAACCTATACCAAAGATGGCTGATAAACAAGCTCTTCATTTCATATTTCATTATTTAAATTAATTTATAGTAGGTGAACTGCGGCAGTCTGCGACTAACTACTTAATCAGAGCGAGCTTAAAATAGAACGAAGCAAAAAATAAGGTCAGTAATTCCACCTTCACCAAAGACGGCTGATAAACAAGCTCTTCACTTTCCTGCTGTGAATTTCGTCGAATTTTCCTCCAAAAAAAATCTCGCAATAATAAAACAAAGATGCCCCTTGTAATCCACACTATAGGTGGGCAACAACAGCTCATTAAGGAGTCGGAAGGGTAAAGTCCCTCGGTTCGGCCTTTTTGTAAAAAAGGCTTAATTAGGGCTCATGCGGCTTCCCTACAACCCCTGTAACTTTTAATAAATGTTCGAAGAGCGTCGCTGACATCATATACGTAGGTATTATGTAGATATAGGTTTATCTGAGCACGGATTAATGTAAGTACCCAAAGTTTGGCAAAAAAGAGTTGAAAAAATGTAGCGCCATAGTCTACACTTATTCCTATAGGTAAGAGAAGTCAATTGAAATTCAAGTACTTAATTTGTACAAAAAAGACGTGAGTGTAGTGGAAAATGCGGTAGAAACAAAATTTGTAATAATACGAAAACCCGATTTTATATTTTCATGTCTAATTTGAACCATCGCTCGATAGATGCACTAGGTCTTCAGTTATATCAAACCTCTATATGTGATTGCATACACATGCAATTCTCGTTCTGTAACTTTTATTCTAGATTTTCTTCGTGACGGGTTTTTAGTTACATCCACAAATTACGAGGTAACTCGTAAGAATTAAATTGTAACATCAGTAGGTAGGTATACTTAGATTTAATTGACAATGATCTACTACATAAGTGGGTGCATTAGTTTTTTGTTCTATGTTATCAACAAATAAGATAAGCAGTTCCAATAGTGTTAAAGATGAGGTTTTCTCAAAACCCTGATTGTAATCTTCGTACCAAAACTGCTTTTAAATCGAAGTTCAAATTTCTAAGAAAATATCGTCTTTAGCATTAAACTACCTTGAATCTGAATTATTTTGTTGACTGTAGGTACTTCAGTTCGGAAAAAATCTCAAAACCGACTGCTAAGTACTTACCTTACAACTAAATTATTTTATTTTATTTTATTTATTAAGGAAAACTTACAGCTATCTCTTACTGTCTAGTCTTAAATCTAATTATCTTAAAGCCAATAAAAAGTTTTCACATATAGATATAGCCTATAGGCAAAAGATTACCAGCAATTACCACCCATTCCATCCACCTGTAAGTAAGCTGGCTATGATTATGGCTAATTTCAATGGCGACACCCATGTTCCCACGTATGGCGCGTGTGCCCATACTCCACTCCTCATGGGAAGGTATTAAGTATCGCGAGTGAGTGCACACTGCATCCCTGATCGTTGCTTGTGATAGTGGTATAAATGATCAGACCATTTTATGTTGACCTTACCTCCTACCTACAGGAAAGACTCTTATTTTTGGTTTTGTCTCATGACTGCATTAGCCTTTCTAAATAGCTACCTCTTCAAATAATTTCTAGACTTTTTAGTTGACAAGTAGGTACGGTCAAAGTCAAAAGTGCATGATATAGGATTTGCATTCCTTGCATGCACACGGCCAGTCAGTATACATAGAGTAATATTACATATTAATATTTTGAACCTAATGCTGTTGTTTCAAGTTCTGTTAACGGTAACGCGGTAAGTTGCATACCGTTTTAGCCTAGCTATGTATGCATTTTATACCCTGATTGTACGTACACGAACACCTTCAGGCTACATAGCGTTATTTGCATACGAGGAGTTTTGGGGAACGCAGGAGTTCTTAAGATTGAAGGAACTGTTAGCTTTCTGAATTCTGATTCACAAGTTAGAAATGGTTAGTTTCCTACTCGTTGGTAAGTACTCCTGGATTTTTCTTATTAATCAACAAACAGTCTCAATTTTTCAAGATTATTTAAAATGGCCAAACCTGTTTAAGCAGACTCCAATAATTTTAATAGCCAGGGTAGGGGTTCAACAAAATCTGGTCGTATTATTTTAATAAAGCGATGAGCTTATCACCGCCATCTGTGCGCCGACGGCACAATGACGGATCATCCCGTAATGCGGACAGGGAAAAAACACACGGCATTGTCGAGTTTTTTGGTTCCCCATTCCGGGTTATTGTTGTTTGTAATTCATGGGGCTTTTTAAACTAATGATACGATTTTATCTGCTGATATTATGCTAGTGTACATTGATACAACCGGTACCTGGCTGATAAGGATCGATTTCGCATCGGACGGGGAGATTTTTCAATGGAGCATTTATTTTGCGAAATGATGACTAAAATATTATTTTTGTTTCGGATTTTAAATATTTGAATGAAAAAATAATAGGCTTAGATACTATGAGCTTTATTTTAACTTAGAAAGATATGTTAAAGTAGATTTGAAGACATGAATTAAAAAAATGTTTGGCCAAAACAATAAAAATAATAGGTCAATTGGCATTTATCTAGTGAACTTACTAAAATAAAGGCAATTGGTAGATTTATTATAATAGCTTCTTTATTCTGATTGCCGAAGTAAGATTGGTAGCATTACCACAGTTAAAGGATCTTATTAACTTATGAACACTAAATGGAAGCAGGCGATATTTTGATTTGATTTTGATTTTTATCCATGATAAGGAGGGTAGATTAATTTTTTTTGCCGCAACTTGAAAATAATCTGTATGGTGCAATATGCAGGAACACCGCATTATTCTTCCAACACTTTCTCCGACGCATGTTTCGCCCCGACACCGGGACATCCTAAGAAGATGTTGATTCCACAATGCGGCTCTACGATTTCGCATGAGCTCTAATGCACAATCCAAGATACGAACAATGAACATGCAACCACATTATTCCGTTTTTCTTTCACCGTACACGTCTTGGGAAATATTTTGGTTTCCAACTCCAACGAGATCCTTCCGATATGTGTTACCTTCCGCGGATAAATCAGGCGAGGTTGTTTAAAGACTCTTTATTTCCCTGACACCCCAGTTCATTTTCTCTCCGACCATAAGCCGCGTGCACACAGCCAATAACAGAGATAATAGGTACTCAAAGAGCTGGTAGCTTTTACAACTTTTACAACAGTAGGTACCGAATTATTGTGACAGTAATATATTTCTTTCCTATCACAAGTCATCATTCATAAGTTAGTCGAAGAATTGATCGTACTTGGAAGGGGTATAAAATATAGGTCAATAGGTACGATCGACAAATTAAGCACGTGACTTATTGATGACAAAATATTATATCATCCTCATATTTCGAACCAATAGCAATCTTAGAACAACATGGCTATATTATAATGGGTAAAGCTGAACGTTAGGTAGGTAAAGCTGCATTTATGTCGTTTGTTACCAATGTTCTGAATAAATATTTTATAAAATATAAAGAATTGCTTTTTCCTAAAATAATGAAATAAATACCTAGGCATACCTACCTACGTGATGTTGAAATGTACTAATTTGTAGTAAAAAAATTATATCGGTACTTATTTATGTCTACGCGATCTAGCAAAAGCGACTGAAAGAATTGGAACTAAAACGTGTAACTTAAATTACTGTTTAAAAGAAATGGAATTGGAGAAGTACGGACCTAACATCACTACAAATATTCAAACAAATTAGTAAAAATTACAAAGGGATAAGAAATAAAATAAAGAACTTAACAAGTTTAAATGTTTAAAAGCTGAAGTTCGCTGGCTCCTCGTTTATAAAGCTACGAACGCGATGCGACGCTATCTTCGTCTTATTGCTATGTAAATAACCTCCATTGAGCCGCGCAGATCGGCTGATATCCGTCGTGTGGCAGCGCCTTTATGGCCCTCTTATTATTGTCCTTGCGCATACAAACATAAACAATGGCCATTTGCGCAAATTGCTTACGAACATCCATCGCAAACATATCATTGTAATCTTAGTGTATTGTAAGTTTCTACGTTGGCAAAACTCTTTCTCTAATATGGATTCTTATAGTACCACTAGCTAACCGGGTAAGCAAAGATTTTATAGGGGTAAGTATGAAAAATAGTTCACGACCTGACCCTGAATGTAGACAAGAAAATTCATAAAAATCGGTCAAGCCTTTTCGGAGGAGTTTGGAAACAGCAGTGACACGAAAATTTCATATAAAGGCACGGGGGTGCCTTCATCATCAGCGGCCGAGTCCATTGTATGTTATGTGGGTAGGCGGGCGAGGAGAATCAATTAAAACTTTACATTGAATCAACGAAATATAATCGGAATCACACACAGGTTAATTTAATGACACTACACACAATAGGCACTCCACCGAACACGTAGATTGATCACGCGATGCAGACGGATTCGTCCTGCCTGCCTCTCGGTTTTCACGTGGTTGCACACTAGCGCCCGGGGTTGTGCCAGAGTGGCAAGCCGCGTCAGCTGTCAAATGACCACAGACAACAGACGAATGTCCGATGCGTTCCTTGCCACTCTAAACAAAGATCGACGCGCCGTCACGGCCGGACTGACATTCGCGCGCCCTCGCGCGTCTGCTCGTGCCCAGGTATATCTGCAAAGAAAAACACAGCTGAAGTACACAGGGCATGCTCGCCCATCCCTGATATTTCACTACTATTACGTCATCTCTAACGTCACATCTGTTCATTGCGTCAATTACCCACATACTGGAGCGGACAACTGACCTTCAACCAGCCACCACCTCAATGTAATGACATGGTCCCGCCAGCGTCCCTTCCACCAGTAACGAACGTCGCACGTTCACACGCTGCCGCAAATGAAGTGATCCGGAACCTCGACCCGCATGAGCCAGTCCCTTAGACCATTCACTCGCCACCCAGCACGCACATACAGTACCAAACCAGTTTGAAGTGATCCGGAACCTCGACCCGCATGAGCCAGTCCCTTAGACCATTCACTCGCCACCCAGCACGCACATACAGTACCAACCCAGTTTGAAGTGATCCGGAACCTCGACCCGCATGGGCCAGTCCCTTAGATCATTCACACTGCTCACACACGCGTAGCAACCAAGGTCAGAGTCAATAATAATCAGAGTCAAATCGCTCATCGATAATAAACCGATGTGAAATACACGAACACAGTATATACATTACGAGCACATAGCATTTCACTAACCATTTACTATTCATCACGTTCGGAGGCAGAGAGGGTTTCAGAGCTGGCGGTCATAGTGCGTGAACTAGACACCGACACTGTGTCACTATTATCATCAGATGATACCGCCTCGATTTCCTGACCGTGGACTGCCGCCGTCTCGGCCTCCTCTACGTTATCAATTAAGGAACTAGCCACTTCAGCCAATCCGTCGTAACCTACAGGTACTGCACGTAGATTTTCATGTGAGTATTTATAAGTGCGGTTAGACCCATCAACGTCTCTAAGTTCGTATCTATCGTGATCTGAAACTCGAATAATAGTAAACGGACCTCTGAACTTTCTCTGAAGTTTGGTTTGATTGCGCTCGCTACACTTAATAAAGACGAAGTCACCTATAGAGAACGGTTTCACTTTTGCCCTACCGCGGTTGAAACGTTCAACTTCCGATAATGCTGCCTTCCTAATATTTTCAGAAGCATTTCTCCGGATTTCGCCTAAATCTAGACGTGTCTCAGGTTCTGTTTGCTGTGATAGAGCAGAAATCCCTAATGACTGCGCTCGAGTACCAAACATTAGTTCCGTTGGTGAATAACCAGTCACTCTGGACTTAGTACTATTCAGTGCTAATTGTACCTCGGGAAGTTCGTCACGCCACGTTTTATTCGGGTCGTTCTCTACTATTGTGAGTAGACATTTTAGAGTTCGCATTACCCGCTCTACTTGGCCGTTGGCTCTACTGGAACCAGTAGCAATTAGGTGGAGTTCTATACCGTGGTCATTGCAGAATTGCTTGAAGTCCGCACTTATGTAACACCTGCCTTGGTCCGCTATTACACGCTTCGGGGCACCAAAGAGGCAAACTGCTCTTTTGAGAGATTTAACTGCGCTCTGTTATAACCCAAATACGGCCCTGTCGTAGAAAGGCCGGACCAGACTAAATTTTTGCTGTATAGCGACATCAATTTCCGATCAGCACATAGTAATCAGTTTTTTCCTATATATACAGAATCTTTTCATCTAAAATTAGTTCGCATTTTGGGCTATTTGCTGCCATCCTTGAGGCTACGGACCCGGTTCTCAGCCTGCCGGCCTCATCATCATCAGCAATGTAGCCTCAAGGTGCAGCTCCGGCTCTATAAAATCCCTTCTCCAGGGATCTATAGTGTAGAATAATCCAAGTGTGCTTCCATGTCACCGAATACCGATTAAAAACCCAATGTTCAAATTGGTGTTTTTCTTACCACCGCCAACCGGACCTAACATCTGGTGTCAGAAGAAAAGGGATTTTATTCCCCTGGCCGCCTACTCGCCTGACTGCCGAACTGCCGCCTGCCGCCTGCCTGCAGAACCTGCCTGCCGAGTCTACCATCACCATGCCGTCGCGTCTCAATGACAAAACGCGAGGCTGCCGCGCAAACATCAAGGACATCGTGGAAAGGACATCGTGGCATCAAGAACATCGTGGCATAAAGGACATCGTGGCATTAAGAACATCGTGGCATAAAGGGCATCGTGGCATCAAGAACATCGTGGCATAAAGAACATCGTGGCATCAATTTACCACCTACACAGCATCGCACCGGAACACACTTTTGGAGTCACTCGCTGAGCCGTACCTACAGCGAAAACGCAACGCTGCATTTCATCGCTGCGCGCTGCGTCGCTGGCCGCTATCTGTGTCACCGCATTGCCGAATCATCATCATTCTGTGAGTGCTATTCGAGTTTATTAACTTTTTTGTATTGACCTGATTTTACACGTGGATTAATCACTTTATAATTTCACTTTATGTTACCTTTCTATTTAAATAATTATTATAATACCTTTTTTCCCAAAGTGGTAAAGAAAGCTTAGATAAATTTAATTTTTCAGTCCAGATTAATATTATAAAAATCTCTGCGGTGACAGACAGACAGACAGACAAACAGACAGACCAAGACAAAATTCCCTTTTTATTAAATCGCGAAAATTCTAAACTTTTTAAACAAATAATAATATTAGACAATCTCACAGAATTTAAATCAGACAAATAATTATAAACTAAAAATTCATCATGAATCAGCTAGCAATTAAACGAGCTAGAATTCCCTTGGTCTTATTACATCAAAAGGCAAAAATAAAAAATTTAGTAAGGTATATAATATCAATAACAAGGACTACACTACAGGGTGTGTTGAGCCCCAAATCAGAAGTCCTTAGGTATAAGTATATAATAATCGATATTTCTATATTAAAATTACTAATTCAAGGAGAACAGGGTGTGTTGTGCCCCAAAACTTAAGTCCTTAAAAATCGATTAAAAAAAAAAAAAATAAAAAAAAAAAAATAATCACTAACATTATTATCTTAAAAATCGATCCCTGAATCTTTCGAGATATTACCACACCGGTACCCAGTCCGAAATAAGCGTTGTCTCGTTAGATTAAATCGATTATATATATAAAAAAATATCAAATCACGAATATTATTATCTTAAAAATCGATCCCTGAATCTCTCGAGATATTACCACACCGGTACCCAGTCCGAAATAAGCGTTGTCTCGTTAGATTAAATCGATTAAATATATAAAAAAAAAAATCAAGAATATTATTATCTTAAAAATCGATCCCTGAATCTTCTGAGATATTACCACACAGGTACCCAGTCCTAAATAAGCGTTGTCTCTTTAGATTAAATCGATTAAATATATAAAAAAAATATTCTAATGGTTCATCTCACTGTCTTTTCTGCAATAATGCATGTTTTTAGATGAGCCAACCTGGGTAAACAACCCAACTACAAGGCCGCCACATGGCCACTACAAGAATTATATTACTATTACGAGTACAAAAAAAAATATATTCTAATGGTTCATCTCACTGTCTTTTCTGCAATAATGCATGTTTTTTAGATGAGCCAACCTGGGTAAACAACCCAACTACTAGGCCGCCACATGGCCACTACAAGAATTATATTACTATTAAGAGTACAAAAAAAAAAAATTGTCCAAGTTTAGTATTGCTGCTTCTCTAGTATGACAATACTAAAACTTATTTATTTATTTATCCTCCCAAATTTAGTATATTTCTGCTTCACTGGTAGGAAAATACTAAAAATTATTTATTTATCTTATAAGCTATGATAATTTTATTACTACTATACCAATTACTACGAAAATGAAAAATGGAAAATGAAAAATGAAAACGAAAATGAAAATATTTCACATAGGCCTAAATAAGAGGCTCTTAAGAAAATAATATCTATCATGAAAATACTAAGAACTTATTTATTCTTCCACGATAATACAATTATTTTACTATTTACTACTTCGACCAAATGAATTATTAAATATATTTCAATAAAAATACTTGATATCTAATTACAAAGATAGAATAAGAAGACGAAGTCGATAAATAACAATATCAAATAAATCTTAATATAATCATTAATATTTTGCTATATTTATAACAAAATATTACATGTTATACTATATTTCATATAATACTATAAGTTTATAAAATTCAAAAGGTGACAACCCTATTACTATATCAAAATCTTGTCTCTTTAAACTACCTATTAATATTTTAATAAAACAAATATTTAACACTTAGTAGGAACTAGGTCAATGCATAACAACTGCCACTGAACTCAGTAGGTACAGTTCAAATTACATATGAACCCATTGTTTAAAATTCCATAATCATCTTTTTATATTGCGCATAACAGCCGTGTTACTCGTATGACAAAATTGCAGTTCTGCAAATAAATCGATTGCTGTTTTGTTAAAATAGTAACGGGATTAAATTTTTCATTGAAATTACTAATTTAATCTAACCCTAATAATAAAACGTTATAATGTTTATCTTTCTTAAAATGTTATCTCTATATTAAAACATTCTTTATTCCGTACCTACATTTGATTATAGTCAAGAATAATATATAAATACTTTGGGTACTTAGAATTCGCGACTGTAAAACAATAAGGCCAAGCATAAATGCCGCGTTTGCACTAACCACTGTAACATTATAACTGTAGATCAAATTACCATTCCTTTTAATATGCTTTAAATAATAATCGTTTTGATCATTGATATATAAACTAAGGGATTCTAATGAAATCCAAAACGCGAAAAGAGTTACAATAGCACCTAAGCAAAATCAGGCTGTATGATATTGATTTAAGACATAAATTACAATGTTTTAGTTTGTTTATAAAAATACACGTGCATCCTCGTTTATAAAGGTTTCTCGGGATATTTTTTTCGTAAACTTTGTACTACCCCGAGGTCCATATATTTATATGCCAATGGTTTCGATATTATGAATGTTATCAAATCCAAGCTTTACATATTCCTTATTTGCAAAGTCGGTTAACAACTATTTACAAATGCTATTAATGCAGTGCATTGTAAAGACATTTGATCTTTATTATGAAAGAAAATACTCCATTGATTCCCTCTGCTATTCATCATTAAATTATACCATTTTAAATAGGTTAGGGCATACTAACTAATAACACTCAAACTCTCAGGAAAAATCTTAGACACTGTTTCATTCAACCTCAATAGATAGGAAACATAATAATATATCACTGTAGTCTATCAACTATGAATTACTTAGTGCTTTAAAAGTTATTTTATCATCTTAGCTTTCCTTTTAGTAATACCTTTTGCATAATACGATTTATATCAAATATTACTCTTTTCTAACTCTAAACATAGTCCCATAGTATCGTTTCGATTAATCCATCTGTAAATTTTTGGCAATTACACAAAATAAGTTAATATGTTCAGTGTTTGAAACCCAAGTGAGTGCAAAGTGATAAATAGTATTAAAAAATATCTACTAGTGAAATATAAGTGTCGGAAATCCTATGTGAAAAGTGCCTGTAACTTAACACGTAAACAGTGATCATTGAGTCTTGTAATCATAGAATAATTAAAATATAGATAGAGATGTTTAACTCATATAGCGAAATAATCACTGAATTGTAATAGTACATGAAATTTTAAAGATATTATTATATTATTATTGGTTGAAGAATTTTGCTGCTCCTCAAGCATTTTTAAGCCTATTTTTAATTTAACTTATCTCAATATTTAAAATCAATAATGTTTGTTCCTAATCCTAATATTATTAACCTGATATTTTTATTTTAACTTATTTATTTTTATTTCAAACAGCTAGATTTCTTATTTAAATGAGGAGCATACTTTTCATTTAAATTAAATAAAGTTAATGATGACTTAAGCAAGATTGAAAACCGTAAAAAAGTACCTACCTACTGTACTAGTTTTTCAGAATAATAACTATTATTTTTTCTTTTAATACTATGTGAAGTCATTTTGTAAACATAGAGCTTATGATGTTTTAACAAAAATTATAAATAATAAGTCTTAAAGTAAAATCAAGGTATATCAAAATTACTTACTCAGAATAGGTTTTAAAAATCATTGTATCTACTAGAAATGTCGTAATATTTGTAATCTTTTGATTATTTGGGTAAAATTTTCAATTTCTTCACTTAAAGTTCTTACTAAATGTTCTAATTATGTACTTTCAATGTATTTTATATTTCATATTTTTATACTGTTTGCAATGTCCTATTTGCTGTATGTTAGACTAAAACTAAACTCATTTGGTATTATGTAACTCTCATTTTGCATTATGTAAACCTCTGTCTTATTTTGTATCATGTAACTCTGTATCTATTTCTTTATCATACTTGGATTATACTCACATCCTATATCCTTGGATGTTCCGTTTTAAAGAGGGGAGGTGTTATAACCCAAATACGGCCCTGTCGTAGAAAGGCCGGACCAGACTAAATTTTTGCTGTATAGCGACATCAATTTCCGATCAGCACATAGTAATCAGTTTTTTCCTATATATACAGAATCTTTTCATCTAAAATTAGTTCGCATTTTGGGCTATTTGCTGCCATCCTTGAGGCTACGGACCCGGTTCTCAGCCTGCCGGCCTCATCATCATCAGCAATGTAGCCTCAAGGTGCAGCTCCGGCTCTATAAAATCCCTTCTCCAGGGATCTATAGTGTAGAATAATCCAAGTGTGCTTCCATGTCACCGAATACCGATTAAAAACCCAATGTTCAAATTGGTGTTTTTCTTACCACCGCCAACCGGACCTAACAGCTCGCTGCATCGAGTGCAGGAGTGTAGTCTAAAAGGACATACTTTGTGAAGGCATCGATTATGACAGCGGCATATTCTTTTCTGTCACTCTTTCCACTCAATTTCCCTGTGATGTCAATATGTACAGTGTGCCAAGGTGTTGACACTTTAGGAATTGGATGTAGTCGGACTTGCTGCGCTCCTGAGCATCCTTTTGATGCTTTACACACTATACATGAGTCTACGAACTTACGCACTTGCTTGGACATTTGTGGGAACCAGTATTGCTCATATATCTTGTCCAACGTCTTATCTGCCCCAAGATGCATAATTTCTGTGTGTACGTGATTAATAAGAGTCCAAGTCAGGGATCTTGGGACAACTGGCAGCCAGAAACTGTTTTTGTTGCGTTCGATTTTCCTGTAGAGTATCCCTTTCCGTACATCATAAGTGTGGGCAACGTCTTCCGGTAGCTCATTGTTACGGTGCTTGGTGATGAGATCCTGTATCTCATTATCTCTTTTCTGTTCCACCGCTAGCCAACCTTGATGTAGCTCAATGAAGTGTACCTCTTTATTATTCTTAGGTACTTCAGTTGTCTCATTTATTTTTGACGAACCAGGCAGCGGCTCTGAGACGGGATTTCTAGATAGATAGTCCGCGTGACTCATGCAACTACCCTGTTTGTGGACTATATCAAAGTCATACGCCTGCAAGAATGCCCACCATCGGTGAACTCGAGGGGTCAAGTCAGTTTTTGACTTCGATGCTTTCAACGAGTTGCAGTCTGTAAAGACTGTGAAATGCTGACCATAGAGGTAGTGCCGAAAATTCTCGACAGCTCGAACGACCGCCAGGGTTTCTAACTCATAAGAATGGTATCGTGATTCCGTGTCGGTCGTTCGTCGGCTGAAGTACGATACTACATGGGGTACTCCATCTTTTCTTTGGATCAGTATGGCGCCATACCCTTCAGAACTCGCGTCAGTATGTAGCTCAATGGGTGCATCACGATCGAATATTGCCAAAACCGGCTCAGACGTCAGTATCTCCACAATCTTTTTGTGAACTTCATTATGTGCGTCTGTCCACTTAATCGGACCTTTCAATTTTGTTAGTGGGTATAATGGACCAGCAAGGCGAGTGAAATTTGGTATGAATCGTCTGAAATACGATGCTAGACCTAGAAACTGTCTAACGTGGGAAGCCGTTTTAGGGGTTGGAGCGTTCACCAAAGCCTGCACTTTCCTGGGGTTTGGCGTGACTACCCCTGCTCGCACGACATACCCTAGGTAGTCTATCTCCTTTTTCATGAACTTGCACTTATTTATGTTAAAGGAAAAACCTGCGTCAGAAAGTGCCTTCAAGGTCCGGTCCAGACGTTCTAACCCGGTAGATACATCATTTGAGTAACACAATACGTCATCCATATATGCTAGTGCTACCTTATCTTTTAATGGTCCTAGTGCTGTATTTATGCATCTCTGGTAGACAGATGCAGCGTTCCTCAACCCAAATGGCATCGCTAGATATTCGTACTGACCATCAGGGGTCACAAATGCTGTTCTCGATATACTGTCGCTATCCGGGTCAATTAATATCTGGTGATAGCCTGAAGCCATATCTAGCGACGAAAAGTAATGCGCACCATGAAGGCGATCGATTTGTTCATCAATTCTAGGTAGAGGGTAATGCTCGGGGCGAGTATTGGCATTGAGTTCCCTATAATCTACGCACATCCTATCTGTATTATCCTTTTTTTTGACTAGCAATATAGGGCTGGCAAATGGCGAGTTACTTTCTCGAATAATACCCGCTTTTAGCAAAGCTGCCACTTTCTCGTTAACTACTTCTTTCTCAGCGGGCGCCAACCTATAAGGGCGTCTCTGCACAGTCTTATTTGGGTCGATAGGGTCTATGCGAAGAACGCCTGTCGTTGCACGTCGCGTTGGCACACCATCAATGAAAAACTCCCTATACTTATGTAAGATATTGGTCAATGCTTGTTTCTCATCACCTTGCAAATCGGTATCAATAGTCATGAAATCAGATTGAACGGGTGCATCTGGCACGTTGACTTCTTTTCGGGAGGTAAAAGTGAGCTGATCGTTGTCGATGTGGACGTGCAAGCCATTCCCCAATATATCTCTACCCAGGATCACTGATTCCGCAATGGTGTTGTCAGGTACTACATGAAACAGCACGGTTAACGAAATGCTTTGAACATTGATGGGACTAAGAATCTGAGAGACACACTCAACGTTTCCCCGGCCAATTCCCGTTAGATGTACTAAATCACTCCGCACAGTACCAGCAAATTTATTGGCGAAGCTAGCAGTTACCAGCGAGCAAGCAGATCCACTATCAAAAAGAAAAGAAACGGGCTCACCGGATGATGTAGTGAGAGTGCTCCTCGATGATTGGCGTTCACACACGTGAACCTCCTTAGCCGCTTGTGTTCCGCCGCCCTTCCGGTCTGCACACGCGGACGCCACGTGACCTGGTCGTCCGCACACGTAACAGGTGACAGGTCTTGCTGTGACTTTTGACGTTTGGTTGAACGCCTTGGTTGAAGTATCGGGCTCTTCTCTCCGCTTCCGGCAATCCACGGCCTTATGTCCCGCCGTGCCGCAGCGGTGACATGTGCCGGCGAAACGAAGTTCATTAAATCGAGCTCTTTTCGCATCAAAGTCATGGCCTTCGCCACCATCATGCTTACGCTTGAGCGAAACGCCGTTGAGTATACGTAAGAGTTGAGCTCTAGCAGTCACGTTATGAGAATGGAGCTCGCGACGAATCGTGATGTCTTTTTGGCACAGAACTGACGCAACAAACCCGGTAATCATATCTTCGGACATTTCTATCCGCGGAATGCGTTCTATAATGCTCCAAAGACGCGTGGCAGCCTCAGATGCCGTTTCCTTTCCGCCAATTTGAAATCTTAATATTTCATCAAAATAGTCCTGGGGTAACATCGGTTTTGCGAATTTCGCTAGAAGTAATTCCTTTATTTGAGGCCATTTTAACTGTGAAGCCTGAAGCTTCGTTAAACATGTCGCGGCTCGACCTTTGAGGGCCCGCGTAAGCAGCAATAATAGTTCCGCACCTTCTAACTTGCGGCTGTCCACGACGATTTCAGTTACGTTGCACCATCCTTCTATGTCTGCTTCACTATCATCAGGGTCAAATTTAATCAATTGCGTTGATTCACGGCTCGAGGATTGCGGCTGTGCTGCGGTCAACAGCCGTGATATGAACATCTCCATTTGATCCATCACATTCGATTCTTTCGCTGACGTAGTAGTTCTCGTCTCCTCTGATCTAAGCCCTTCGCATCCCACTTCTGATAAAGGCACGGGGGTGCCTTCATCATCAGCGGCCGAGTCCATTGTATGTTATGTGGGTAGGCGGGCGAGGAGAATCAATTAAAACTTTACATTGAATCAACGAAATATAATCGGAATCACACACAGGTTAATTTAATGACACTACACACAATAGGCACTCCACCGAACACGTAGATTGATCACGCGATGCAGACGGATTCGTCCTGCCTGCCTCTCGGTTTTCACGTGGTTGCACACTAGCGCCCGGGGTTGTGCCAGAGTGGCAAGCCGCGTCAGCTGTCAAATGACCACAGACAACAGACGAATGTCCGATGCGTTCCTTGCCACTCTAAACAAAGATCGACGCGCCGTCACATATTTAATTAGAAGTAGTAAACTACAAGTACAGACTGCAGCCGGCGAGCCGGGGAGCCGGTGAAACGAGAAAAAATCTAATTGAATTTGCGTAACTAAGAATTCCTAAATTCAATGCTCAAATTCATTGGTAAGTATCGAAAGAGTTTGCAGTTAGAAAGAGCCGACACACCTACGCGAAACATTCTCAGGTCGAGCTTTTTGAATATTTCAATCTTTGTTCGTTAGCTATTACTTTCTAATCTTTGCTTCTGTCATCCAAGATGGTAGCAGCTATATTCTTACTGAGACCAACAAAGAGACTTAAAAAAATATAAATATATATCAGGACATTATACACATCGCAATCTAACCCCAAAGTAAGCGATAGCTTGTGTTATGGGCTACTAACTACTAGATGACTGATAAATATACATACATATTAATATACATAAATATAATAGTATATATACACCCAGACACTGGAAAACATTCATGCTCATCACACAAACATTCTCCAGTAGTGGGAATCGAACCCACGACCTCCGACTCAGAAGCTGGTTCTCTACCGCTACGCCATTCGGTCGTCAGACTTCGTAATTTACCAATTTATAATATTTTTAAAGAACTTTGTCCGATTGCTATTTTTGTTCATAACTACTTGACTAACAACCAAAAAGTAAAGACACGTTGTATGAGAGTATCTTTATATGTCAAAATGTATGAAGCGTGACTCCCGGTTCGAGGGTCACCCGTCCTCGTTGTATTGCCACCGTAGCGAAGCGATTTGTATGGAAATTTGGTAAAACGTCTCATTCGGGTGTCACAGTTACCGGTGCCATTTGATGGCATAATTTGGGACGCACGTAAAACCAGATTTATGCATGTTTGGCCCCCGCTCTTTATTGAAAATGTGCGTTCTATTTGTGTGTGTGCGGATTGCTTTTGTATAATGTTGTGAAGTAATATCGGCATGCATGTGTACACAGCTTTATAGTGTACTTGTTTGTAATGAATAAAGATGTAAGTTATAACTTACGACATATTTCAATAAAGCTTTATTACGAGATATTATTTAAACGCTTATTTCGTCTGGGGAAATGGTCTGCAATTACAAGTCTAGCCAGTTGAATTACAATTATTCAAGTTATATGTATGAAAATGCAATATTCCTTATTTTTATTGTTTACGTTAGTTAGGCATTATACTAGACGTGGTTTTTGATAATGTACGTAGGTAGGTATATGTGTGCGTATATGTTATTTTACGGTATTTGCCAATATTTTATCCATCCGTGGATTGTCCTACTATTGGCGGTTCTCAATATTCGATCTATCAATGGTTTGCTTTTAGCAAGCTTACTAGTGATAGAAATTTGACATAAGGTCCAAACAAGTTATGTCAAAATACTATCTCTAGTAAGCAAAACCATGGATAGATCGAATATTGGGAATAGCTATATAGAGATAGAAAGACATAACAATGGAACTTATGTTACAGTAATATCTCTAGTAGGGTAAGGTAGGTGTAAATTAACATGTCGGTAATCGACATGACGTAGATAGGTACACAGTTATACATCAGAGTGCAAAACACAAAGAGCCCATAAAACGTCCCTCTCCACACATTCAATAAAGCGAGTAGCAAACAAATATAAATCTGGTTTACGCGCGCCCCGAAATATGCCGTCGACTGACACGGGATACTTTGACGTCTAAATGACAAGCTCTATCTTACAAAATAAAATGATCAGCGAAAAATATCCTTTGCTCTGTGGTAAGCAACTAATTATTGTTATATGCTTGTTTCTTTTAAAAGGGCAACATATTTTATATTTATGTAGTTCACTATTTTACCGTAAGGAATAAAATACCCGAATTCGTTATTCGGGTGCATCAAATAAGTAGTATCAATGCCCAAGCACGGAATATTATAATAGTAGGTACATTTCCCAAGCCGAATCTGACCACTGTGTGTGTACAGAGATAAAAACTCGAAATAAGTATCCCAATGATATAAATAACGCGTCACCTTGTTTATTTGTGATTCACTCCTAAACTACTTAACCGATTTTAATCAAGTTTACAGTTTGATCTAACTTAAAAGATAGGATAGCTTAAATCTCAATTGATCTTTTTTATTTTATATCCCTGCGGGCAAAACAATGTTTGCCAGGTCAGCTATACGTATAGTTTAAGGATATATAGATGGGTTTAACTTTGAAAAATAGTATCGCTGACATGCAGCCTGTTTGGTTGGTAATAACAACCGCGCGTCCATAGTACAAATACGCTCGTTGATCCGTCTATCGCCTCGCCACGCTGTCGCACCCAAACAATAAGCCTATGATGGCTGTTCTATCACAACTATTTCCATGGATTCTACAATCTACATTCTAATTAAACTTAGGTGAAACAGGTCTTCAATGATTTTCAGCCTCTACCTTGACTCTGATCTCGATTTATGACGAAGAGATGACGACGGAAACGTGTGTTGCATCTCACGTCGGGGTCACCAATTATGTGGGCGAGATGCTTCATAGGTGATAGAAAATAAAACTCCGCGTTCACTGAATACGTTATAATAATTCACTTGAAATAATACATAGACAAAGAGAGTAAAAAAATTGGTCAAGTGCGAACTCTTTAATATTGAAGTAAACTAAGCACCCCTTTCAACTAGTATGTATCGCATTTTCAGCTGGAGATTTCATGCTTCAGAGACTTTCCCTCTCAGTGTTCATGAACTTTAGCATATCATGAGTACCTATCAGTTGAGGACTATGATAATAACATCAAGATGAGCCCATCCGAACATTTTACGTAAACCTTCTTCATACAAGAAAATGTATAGCCATGTATCGAAACTCCTACGAAATACTGCGTCGGCTTACAGCTTACTACTGACGTCGGAGGGGGGGTTTTGCTCCCATAAACTGGCGACATTTTTTCGCGCGGTCCGCCGGGTCTATAGTATAGGTGTCTTTGGTTGAGGATCTCTTTAGTAGATCTTTTAGTTGCTCTTTTGGTGGCTTCTGCTTTTTGGTATCTTTAGACACGTCCTCAGAGTAAAATTCTTCCAGTCTTGAAGCTGCCAGTGCGTTACAACGATTTCTGAAAACATGCAGATTGATTAATGATCATAGGGAATTTGAAATGAGTAGTTGGCAGCTGCAGCAGTGTACACTGAGCAGTTCGGAGCTCGCATGCAAATGCGGGGGGCTGTGAACGCGCAGTTGGCTGCATTGTGCGCCGCCCCCGCCCCGCAACCATCCCGCGAGAGTTTGTTTTTCGGGGCAAATAGCTATAGGCTTGATAATGGCCTCGCGGGCTGAGTTGCACGGCTGAAGTATGCTCTGCATTTATTAATTTGTGATGAATCTATATATACTACCCACTTTTTAGACGGTCGGACGAACGCTTTCGTACCCTTTGGGTATGAAACCGTCTTCCGTCCGTCTTAATTTAAGACAGCTGAAATTTTCACATGATGTATTTCTGCTGCCGCTATAACAATTAATTAAATAAATAAAATAAAATAAAAAAGCCTTTATTACTACTACCACCTTACAAATTACAACAGATTAATTATTATTTCTTAACAGTCAATTTCTTTTACATTAATGTATAATTGAATTTTATCGATTTAAGACCATAATATATGTATATAATTTTTAACATTATTTGTATTACGTACTATAGTTTTTTTATAATATAGTGCATTTATTAGGTTTTAGTTATCATAATACTATGTAATTGTATGTATATTAATATAATGTAAACTGTGCTGTCTGGTCTATGTGGCAGAAGTCGCCTTCTAGGCGTAGGCCTCCCCCAATTTTCTCCATACTTCCCTATCCCTGGCTACCGTCATCCAGTTTGGCCCCACTATTTGGTTGAAGACATCTCTCCACCTTCTTTTTTGTCGTCCTTTCTTCCTTTTTGCGTTTATTGGGGTCCATTCTGTTAAACGTTTAGCCCATCGTGTGTCAGCCCATAACAATTAATTAAATAGGTACTAAATAACAGAATAAAAATATATAAAGGGACCCATAGAACAAACGTATCTTTTTTGCTCGATTTTTGCCATTATCAACGTAGTATACTTACTCACTGTATTTTGACAGAATATTTGATTATAAAATATTCACTTTAAAAATAAATAAATTAATTAAAATAAAATAAATATATAGGAGGGACTCCCATACAACAAACGTAATTTTTTTCTGTTTTCCATAGAAAATGGTACGGATCCTTCGTGCACGATTCCGTCTAGTACTTGGACGATTATTTATCTTCGCTTTTGGATAGATAGCACTGCGCTACAGCAAAAACTTGTTTAAATAATTTGAAGCGATTATTAAAAAACAAAAAGTCACAAACACATTAAAATACTTAAGTAAACAAGTAAATAATTTTAAAATTTAAAAACAAGACTACCCTGTGGTAAAAGACTTTTTTCAAAAAAAAATTAGCCTATGTTAGTCGTAGTAATGATGTAAGGATTCTAACAATACTCTATATGTCCAAATCTAATTAGACGTTCGGAAGTTTTGGTTGAATAAAGAAACTCACATACATACAGTAAGGGAACGAAAAGGTTTGTCAATTTTCAAACAGATTCGTTTGCACTAGTCGATTGTTTTGGTATGTTGACATTATAGAATCTTGCTGTACTAGTGCAAGTGAAAATCGACACTACGGTGACGAACCTTTTCATTCCGCGACTATACATAAATACATACCTGAACCCTAAAAAGATTAGGTAGGCCTTTTTTGGGCAGTCCTGTAAAAAGTAGAGCACACACCATGCCGTCGCATTTGTTCCACAGTGGCGGATGGGTTTTGATTTTTGTAGTTTCGTATTATTTGCGTATTTATCCGCCCGCCGCCCGGCGATACATTTATTTGCCCTCCCTTCCCCCCTTCGCCCCCCCTCGATTGATCGCGATATCATTGCGATAATAGGCACAGCGCGATCGACGCGCGGTTCCGTCACGCGGGTAAGCGAAATATGGCGGACGCGCACCGTCTGTACCTCCGTACCTACTCTACGCTTTGTAACTTGACTTCTCACGCGGCAATCAAAATAATATAAGGGAACTAATTTTTTGAGCTGTTATTTAAATATTCGAGATGTTATTATGATCAGTTGGAAAACATATTGAGCAGTTATTTAATTTAATGGCGGTTGATTAATTATTGCGACAGTAAAACATGAACAGTAATAAAGAATCAATTAGTCGGTTATTTTATCATACAATATCAATTCTAAAAATAATTTAGCAGTCCAATAACTGAATGAGCGGTAAAAATGATGGAATGAGCGGTTCCTTTTCTCTTAAAGGTTCTCTGAAGTACGCAGTACCTCCAGTTGAAGCTAAAAACATTCCACTCGGACAAAAAAGGAAGTTTTTGTCCGAGTGGTATTTTCACGAAAGTTTTTTATGTAATACACTTCACAATGTCACTAGCTTTCGTAAATAACTCAAATTAACGAGAAATAATAAGAAAAATTATTATTATAAATCACATTTTTTTAGGTTATGTTTACGTTTTTTTGCCAGTTTGCTAATATTTTTACGAAAGATTTGTATCACACTGTCACTAACTTTCGTAAATCACTGCACAAACGACTTAGGGTCCAGGAGCGAGCGAAGCGAGCTCGGGACTTGAGGGCACCCCGACTCGGCTGGGTTAGGTGACGAAGAGGATGGCGGGGCCTGCAAGGCCCCGCCATCCTTCTGAGTGGTTATTTTCTTTTATGACCACCCAGAAATAGGAGCCCCGCGAAGCGGGGCTCCGTCGACTGGCCTTTAAGAAGATTAAAGACATAAATAATGAGAAGAGGTGAAGATTTTTTAATTTCAAAAAATATTTCTCGAAAAGTATTAGGCCTCGTACGATTTGGCTTGGGGGGTAGACTCCCCCTACCCCTCCCCTCCCCCTCACCCCCCTCCCATCCCCCCCGCAACGGGTCCCGTGTCCTAGACCTACCATTCCTTCAGTCAAAGCAAAAGTAATTTAATTTTTCATTACTATTTAAGTACTGTTTTTTTTATTGTATTTTACCACCTCATTGTTTATAGAATTGCTTAGAATGAGATTTCTTACCGACAAATTCCGATTTCTTACTGCCCACGCGTAACCGCTCGTTCAATTTTTTTTACCACCCATTTAATTATTTTCCTGCTCAATTATATATTCACTGATCCAGTTCATTATTTTTTATTACTCATTTTTGTTTACTTTACTGCTTAGTTTTAACTGCTGAACTAGGTTATTAAACATGCCATTTTTAATTTTTAACTTATCAAAACTGCTATTTAGAACTGCCTCTTTAAATCAGTGCCATAATATAATATACTAGCTGACCTGGCAAACGTTGTTTTGCCCTTAAGGATATAAAAAAAATAGATAAATTGAGATTTAAGCTATCCTATCTTTTAAGTTAGAGCAAACTGCACCCTGTGTGCGAATTTTATTAAAATCGGTTAAGTGGTTTAGGAGTCCATTGAGGACAAACATTGTGACACGAGATTTATATATATTAAGATTGTAAATACTGAATTTAAACTGGTGTCACTTTGCGGAAGGATGGTAATCGACGATATTTTTTTAATACATTTGCTCTTTGTACTTTGCGTGCGGAAAGTTATTCTTTTACGCACTAGTGATTTTTTTAGTTTTTCTCCTACGCGGCACCTGAACGGGAACGCCAGCGTTCAACCGAGACTCGTAAAGAAATGACATTATTTCCGCACTTATGGACTATGTCAGTATTTCGCAATGTCGGACGTTTTACTTTTAAATACCTATTAGGCAAAATTAAAAAAAAAGTAAGTGATAGCTTGTGTTATCTTATGGGTTATCCACCCTAGGATAGTAACGACACTATACGCAGTCATTTCGTATCGCTGTTTAGTAACCAGTCAAAACTACAATACTTATAAATTACATGTAATAAAATGAAACTTAAAATTATTACAACTGTCACTACACACCCAAAGCCATTTTAAAACTTTATTAACTGCAAAATGTCACACCAATCCATCATAGTACAACACCTTTCGGGTAAGTCGGTGGCACAAATACTCGGGTCAGAAAACACACAAACAATCTTCAATATAGGTAGCATCAATACAAAGACAGCGGTACAGACGACAGAGTACAGACGTATGCTAATGACCTGATACATACTCGTATTATGTAAATTAGATGAGTAAATGATAAAAGGACAAACTTAAAACGTTACGGTTAAACTCAAACCAAATATTATTCGTGAAAAAAAAAAAGATTTGTCACGAAGCGCGCGTTGTCGGTTATCAATTTAGAAGTCGCCATTATGCGCATAATGCTGGGGGGCGAAATAAAACATTTCAATTTGGTGATCCGGTTACGGCCCCTGTGTCGAATTCTGCATTGTGGGTCTGCGAGACCCCGTGTGCTACTAGTTTGGGGTACAGACGCGCACAAATTAACCAGACGCAATACAGGCCATTTTTTATTATTTCCTTTTCTAGAGAAATTGGTACCTATAACGTACACCATTATATTTTTTTTATTTTTTTTATAGATACTTCTAGAACAAAGTTTTTTTCACTTAATTACTTACTTACAAGTTTTTATCAATCTGATAAAGTGAACAGAAAAATAGAAGTGACGATAAAATTTCAACTTTAAGAGTCCACTAACCCACGCTGTTTCCCATACATTCGTTATACCAAAATCATATTTTGTAATTCGTGCAAATTTCGATCATGTTGTGGTGTTATTCGGGTTCATATAGTAATAATCTATGCTCCTGGCCATATCTGGTTCCGAAATACTTTTGTTAAACGAAATTGTAAACGAATTTAGTTTTGCTTATTTTTATGTCAAGGAGGACATGTTTTCTGCTTATTTGTTTTGTAATAAAAACAACACTATCTCACGGCGCATTAGTTCAGGAGCACAGTTTTTACTGTCGAGCTAAAGAAAAATACCAGTTAATAAAAAAAGTAATGAGTTTTCATTCATAATTTTTGGTATTACGGAACTCGACCAAAGTTATAAAAAATTTGATCAAAATTGATTATTATTTCGTTTTAAAGAAGTATTTCCGAACCAAAAATTGCCAGGAGCATAGATTATTACTATATGAATCCGAATAACACCACAACATGATCGAAATATGCACGAATTACAAATGATTTGGTATTTTGAATTAATGGAGACATCGTAGTTCAGAGGCCTCCTAGGAAGGCCAAACGTGATGTGGCATAGATTTTAGAAGCCGAATTTTTTTTGTTAATATATAAAGCTGGAATTTTTTGTTTTAAAGACCCTTGTGCTTACTCGATATCCATGGAGAAATACATTTGACTACATGCAAACAAATAGAGAAACTTTTTTATCATGTGTATGAGTATCACGACATGGTTTGTTAAAAAAAGTTTTTTTAAATCCACGGGAAAAGACAATTCCTGTGGGATGCAAACGAAGCCACGGCCAACAGCTGCTTAGTAGTATTTTGTAACTTGTGAACTCGACTGTCCCCGCAAGGGTACCCAAAACGCAGTGTATGCTTGGTTAAGCCCGCGCCTCCCCGCCCGGGACAAGAAAGGGGTAGTTAGCCGCTATTGTCTCACCGCCCCTGTGCGCTTGCATCGGATACTCAGGCGGCAAAACGGTGTAAATAGCAAAATATACTTTTAACTAAGTAGCATCCGCATTCGACTCACATAACCTCTATTTGAACCATTTAAGGGTTAAACTCAAGACGTGAATGCTCATAATGCCCATAATGCTCATAATGCTTTTAATTTTGTCTGGTGGGAGGTCTCGGCTGTGCGTAGTTACCACCCTACCAGCAAAGACGTGCCGCCAAGCGATTTAGCGTTCCGGTGCGATGCTATGTAGAAACCTTTGGGGTGACTACTTACCCCTTCTAAGTTAGTACTTTAACATCTTCGGCTGCATCATCACTTACCATCAGGTGAGATCGCAGTCAAGTACTAACTTGTATAGTGTAAAAAAATGCCGCTATGGCAAATTTCAACCCTATCCATTTAGTGGTTTTAGCTGTGTGATGACTGTTAGAGTATAGTAATAGTCAGTCAGTTGGTCACGTTTTTTAATGTCGTCAGTCCATCTGGTCGGAGGTCTGCCAATACTGCGCTTTCCCGTGCGGGGTTTCTATTCCTGCAGCACTTTGGGTCCCTAACGTCCATTGGTTCTACGAGCTATGTACCCCACCCATTGTCACTTCAGCTTCGCGATACGTTGAGTTGCCAAGTAACATATTATATAAAATTTAGCTTTTATACTATAACGAAAGTATGATCATATATTTCTTATGTTTAGGGGTGTCTGGCAGGGGTAAGCAACTGTCATAAGTGTCCGGCAATGGCTGAAGAGATTTCTAAAGGTATCCCGAAGAAATTAAAAAAAATTGAGCTTTATACTTTAACGAATTTTAGGTGCTATTTTGTACACCTTTACGACATGTTACCTGCCCAAGTTACCACAACCCAAACTCTATAGTCGCTGTTAGTTCTTACCTGTATAGGGGACATGTACAGAGATACTTTCAGCTTTTATAAAATAACGAACGTCTGGCCGTCTTGGGCTGGGCTGGAGGATACATGTTCAAGTCCCGTTGGCACAGATAATTTTGATACACTATAAATAACATAATAATTATTGCAGTTACTCCGTTATTGTTGAACAGCCTGCCGCCCAAGCCTCGCTCCCCACAAAGACGTACACGGGAAACACTTAGCTCTGTTGACACTACACTTTACCGCCGATTCTACTTCAGATTCGCCGAACGGGGCGATTTTCGCGTTAATTGTTGTTTTAAAAATGCTCTGAAAAGTCTTCATTAGCACGTTTTTAGCATGCACGAAACTGAATACTTTTACACTGAGCTGATGCTCAGTTTTTCAGTCTTAATTATAGTTGCTGTGAAGAGCGAGGTTTATTTAGGATTTACGAATAAGTCAGAAGTAGGTTTTGCTTAAGATACACGTTTTCAGCTGTTTGTTTGACAACAACATGTACATTCTTATCTTTTTGTTTACGTACACTTTAGCTCTGATTACTTAAGTTTTTGTTACAATCCTTGTAATAGCAGGTTAGCCTAGGAAAATAATAATATAATAATAATAATAAAGCCCTTTTATTCCGAATTTGCTACAAGTTTAACAATACATATTTTACATGTTAATTTACTATAGTATGTCTCGCAATTCGGCGTGCCTTCTGGCATAGGCCTCCTCCAGCTCTCTCCACTGAGCTCTGTCTTCTGCAACTCTGGTCCAGTTATTATATCTACAACCTTGGTTTTTCTTCTTATTTCTGAGTTTCTGATTTTATCACTTAGTCTGATACCCAGCATGCTCCGTTCCATAATATAAATATTTTATTTCTGTAATTTTGTTTTTCTTTGTGCTGGAGGGTGATGGTATCCTTCCCCCACGGTGACCAGCCGGATTGGGGTGCATTTTTTCTTCGTTGGTCTCCTAGTTCTTTGGTTGTCTCCTTCGTTCGCCTAGGAAAAAGCGCTCTTTAATTAAAAGAGATATTGGAAAATCTCATGATTTGTTCTTTAAATTCAAACAACCAAGATAGTAATGTTCCACTAATAACTAAGTAAAAAAGTTCCACTAATTTCAAAAACTATGCACCGTAGGTATTACGCACAATTGGAGTATTGTGTGGTGTCACTTATACAAGCAATTATTGTCACGTCAATATCTCTCGATGACGTTGCGGTGCTGGAGCGAAACCTATGTAGAGAACTATCCTATACTGTGAACTACAGCAAAATAAATATCCTAGCCCACGAACTTACTATCAAGGAAGTATGTTATGGTCACTCAATAATAAGTAAACAAATCACAGAATTAATCTAAATAATATTCAAAAACATAATCCATTAATATCCTAACAAGCTCCCGAAAAGCAATTATACCTAAATCTATATAGAACAGGAGCGCGCATGTAATGAATGGCACAGTATTATAACCGGACTGCAAATCTAGTTTGGAAGGGGAGCGCGGCAAGTTCGGTGAGCCTCCATGGCCAGACGCTCACCACACTCCGGCGTGTACAGCACCCATCAATCCGCCAACAAAACATCCTAACAAACAAAAAAAGCCCACGCTAATATATTCATTAACCACTCCAGATATAAGACTTATAATTGCGAGCACTGACGAATAGTACGAGCTCGGTACGTAATAATAAATCTGACAGATCGGTATAACGTGTTCTTTGTCGCTTCGGCCGCGTCCCTCTCTCACAATGGCATACTTATTAGGGATTTAGTCCACATATTAGTTGGGGTAAGGCATTGTTTGATAGAATACGCCCCGGGTGGTTTATGCGTAGCGTTGTTCTACGGCGTAGCTGAAATATGTATGCTGGGGTTGTGAATTGTTTTTGGCAGTGCATGCTAACCGTTTGTGTTTTGACTTCTTCTTCTGCTGATACACTTTAGGTTGATGAAGTCCCTGGTGACGAAAAAGTTAAATAAACGTTTATACATATTACTCGTTGGATTGATGTAGAGTAAGTATAGGGTAAAACTACGTGATAATAGACCGAATCTTCATTGGCTGTATTATCTGTTTGTTTTATTACTGTGGCTATTAGTCATAGATGCAACAAAATAACACAATTTTCCTAAACTACTGGGCTAGTACAAGATACAATAATGCTAAGAGTTCCATACCGTTGTACGTTTAGTTGTAGGTTACTGCATACTTCTATAGCCAATCTGAATCGAGATTTATCCAACAACTTGTACCCACAAACCCGCCTAGGTTGATCGAATGGAAAATTGGACGAAATATAGTGGAGAACGAATTTTTTTCTTTTCTTTTAAATATTTTCACTGTACCACCTACCCTATGCAATCCAATAACCACTTCTTACCCCGATGGTTGCCTGAAAGAAATTGCTGTGCAGCGATAAGGCCGCCGTACTTATTTGTAAATTTGTTAAGTTATTTATTTTATACAATAAAGAATCTATCCATCTATCTATAAATGACACACGTCAATTATCAGGAGATAACAGACGTTTCAATCTAGTCACAAAGTAAGCGACAGCTTGTGTGTGTGACGCATTGACGTGTGTATGCAGCGAAAGAAAAACAATTAAGTATCCTTACTCACTTAAACATTTTGAAAATTCAGTTGTGGGAGTCGAACCCATGACCTCGAACACAGACGGCAGGATCGTCAGATACCGCTACGCCATTCAGTCGTAGTTGTTATTTTTTTCTCAAACAATAGAACTAAAAACGCATCCCTCGAAGATTATTTTTTGTATCGACGATAATTATTATGTATGAAAACGGGTTGGAACATCTATTTACGATATAAATGTGTCGGTTTACTATGAGAACTAGGGAAACTACTCAAAATATCATATAATTTGAACTTGAATTTTTAGTGATTTCTCTAGTTTGACTACCCGCCACGCAGAGGCAGAACTCGGTCGTGTTTTGAGTTATAGTTCGGCGGATATTCATAGTTGGCTGCACACGCTGCGTGCTGCGTCCCGGGAGTGCACGAGATGCGTTCGATCGATGCCCCTCGATCGCGCCCCTTATTGAAAATTATAACAATGGCACACCGCTCGGCGCCCTCTTAACACTCACTGATTTCGGCACGCCAATGTGGATATGCTATGCGTGGAATCAAATATTTTTTACCGACTTGCAAAACAAATAGGTATAACAGCAAACGTAGGTACCTAATACTGAGTTTCGCTGGAAAGATTAAATTGATTTCTATAAATATATCCGGACATTACTCACATCGCCATCTAGCCCCAAAGTAAGCGATAGTTTGAGTTATTGGGTACTAGATAACTGATAGTTATAATGTACTGAAAACCACCCAGACACCAGAAAACATCATGTTCTTGATAGAAACATTTTCCAGTTGTGGGAATCGAACCCACGGCCTTCGACGGCAGGATCGCTACCTCTATCGTATCGTTTAGACTTTTAGGTATCTTACCTGAATTCATGCAGATGAACAAATCTTGCGCCTAAATACACAAAATATATACTTTTATTTTTGCGTCTTTTGCATTTACACATTGACTGAATAAAGTTTTTGAAAGATCTTTGTTCACTCACGGTTACTTTAAAAATTTAAATTATACATCGAAAACATAAAAAATCTACGGCACACGAAATATATAAGACAATCAAAGTTAATGATATAAATTCTTTTCTGCTGGATATGCCTTTGGTTTACCAATATTTTCGTTCTCTTGATATCTAAGATGGATAATCCAAAGGAAACCCAATCCACACAGTGTGTTCGCAGTATGGCCGAGCCCTGAGCCGCGGAGGGCCCGCTCTGTGCGGGATTATAATGAGCGCGGCCCCACTAAGTATTTTCGACATGCGTCGCCGTCACCCGACAAACATTCGGGGGTTAACGAGGAGCTCGCAAATTGCAATCGCTACCGAAATTCACTGAACGTGTTACTTTACTATCTACTCGTATGTACGTTGTACAAAGCTGCCTCGTTGGTCTAGTGGTGAGCGTGATTGACTGCAGATCTCAAGTTCTCTCCCCAGCCTCATAGTGATAAAAATTTGCATGCGCTTATAGTGATAATTTTGTCTACTTTTGTCGATCTCTTTTCACATGTCTGTATAGACTAGAAATAAAATATTTGACTAGAAAGAGGAAAGTGATCGACAAAAGCAGACAAAATTATCTCTACCCGCACATACTAGACCCTTTAAATGCAAGGCGCAGGTCAATCAGAAAAATCATCAGAAAAGAAATTCTCAGTACTAATATAATACCTACGAAACAATTTATAATTGGTATAATATACTCGTATAATATATATATGTTATAAATATGTCGTGATCAGATCATTTTATGATATTGCTGACCCCGTCCCAGCTAAATCTCAGAACTGACCATTTCATGAAATTGTTCTTTTTCATGAAAGGGCCAACTGTATTGAAGACATACAGGACCGTATAAACTTACTTTACTCGTACAACACTAGAATACGAAACTAGAGTGGGGTTCATGATCAAATTTTACACCCTTACTGTATTCAAAATTACAACAGCTTTCACGATTTCATCACAAACGATCAACCATATCATGAAATGATCAATTTTAAGACCGTGCCCAGATGAACCATTTTAAGAAATATGTCGGCCACATCATGTAATAATCGATTCTAAGATCGGGCCACGACAGATACTTAAGACTTTAAAGTCATTCGGGGTACTTAGAGCATAAGTCGAGGTAAGAGCTTACAGCACCTGTAGGGTAAGAGTGCCTGCGCACTACTCATTGCTAAGATCTCCGAGGAGAATGAAGAGCGTATACTCCCATTGTAGCCAGGCATTTGCTATTAGGCTTTTTTGTGAAAGAAAAAAACCCAAAAGACTATCATTTGCCCTCCAGCGCTAACATACTTATCCTGGCATCAATACAATTTCATTAAATAATTCTGTTCGTCACAGCGACTCAGCTTCAGGCACGCGTACAGTTTTTTACTGATGTGATGTAGCCATTTTCTCCATGCTTCGAGGAACACGAGGTGTTGACAAAACAGTGTAACTAATTTCCCATTTCGGTGTCGCGTGGGTGCCATAAAGCTCCCACAATGCGGCCAGCACTGCACGTCATTAGAACGAAGGAATCTGTCATTGTATCAGCTAGGTATACTCGGAACGGTTAAAGAATTCTATCCCTTTGTCACGTATAAATAACATTGTTCTCGCATTGTTTTTAAAATTTTCTGCTCTTTGTGTGATTGTTAGGAAGTTAAATGTAGTTAATTCTATTGTACATGTTTTTTGTGCTTTGTTGGAGATTTCACGCTGCTATAGATGGTATGGGATGTTGTAGTTGCGTAGAATTGGTTCGTTTATTAGAGACGGCAGGAACCTGTCAGCTTGATTGAGGTATTTGGGTATTTACTGTTAATGGATGTTAGAGACACATATTTGTAAGATTCAAAGGTCCAAGATTTGTTGGCTATGCTACCAATGTCCCTCACATTATAGCAGTATATAGCCAACGTCTTTCGATCGGTAATAGGTAGGTATATTTACATTCCAAGATGTAGTGGAAGCTTATGTACCAATTTATATGATAGGTATAATAGATATCATTACGCAAAATTTAAGTGATTTTAGGTACTAGTAAATTTATTCTGAGATTTATGTATAAAAACTTCAATATTATTTAAATTACCAGATTCGATCTGCGTGTAAGTCTTTGTTGTGTTTAATTATTATTTATGTGGTCAATTGAATCATAAATATTATCCATTTAGATATTTATGTTGTGTTTGAAAGTTTGTAGGTACGCCGTTTGGATGTTAAAACTTAAAACTATATCTACTTAGTGTTTGAAATAGAGATCATGTGTAAATACCTACTGCTGGGATTTTTAAAAACTTACATCCATTCAGACGAATCTGCAAACAAAACCCTAGAAAGGACCTATTAACTATTTGTTGTAACGAAGAAATTAATTGTAAACATAATTACACAAAGATTGTTTTCGATCCCTTTGCAAATACGAAACACAAACAATAAAGTAACACCAGTGGCTGCGACGAAACAATGGCATTTATGACTACAGAAGCCTTAGAACGTTGGCAAAAAGTATTCTTGGAACATTAGGTTGTAAGTTTTTACTTTGGTTACTTGTCTTTGATTTATTAATCCAGACTTTCATATTTTTAACCGACATCGAAAATGGAGTGGGCTCTCAATTCGTCGGAATCTTTTTTAAAGTGACGTGTTAAATGCAAAAGTGTACTTAGGTACCTGTATTTTATCATTTAGTACGGAGTTACGGACTCATGATAATGGTGAAGTTTACGTATTCTGAAAATTCCTACAACGTGATTACTGCTCTATACTATAATACCTAACATAAGCACCATAAAATTTTAATCGCTCTATTAATAGTTTATTTAATTTAATTAATTAAGTGACGCTTTTTGTTTTTGTCATGTTTATAATTTTTTTTAATAAGTATTATAATATTTAGGCATGCACATATCTGTGTTCGTACATTTTGGTCTTAAATTATGATCATCGGAAACAAAAACACCACAACTGTAGTCTTTAGTTCAAATCAGACAATCCACTTTCCTCTTCAAAAGAGCGCTGCGATAAGCTTTGTTTCAGCTAACGGACACAATTACACGCGGGGACAGTTCAATACCGCCTTTCTTCTTTGCCTTATTGCTCAAAACTGTAAACAAATAAAACTAGACAACTGTACCATGCCACGTCACAGCGCGGCATCCCGTTACCCTTTGGTATCATAAACTAACGGTCCGAGTGGACTATATTGAAGCAACCCTTTGAACAGTTATGAATAATTACACAAGGCACCGTAATATCGGTAACAGTTACACAAAGATTGCTGTTACTTGAAAGGGAAGAAAGTAACAATGGAACTTTCTCCGAAAGGGTTCGTGGTCTAGTTGTCCACTTCCTAGTTGATGATCGTGACGAATCTATTGTTGTTTCGCTCGGTATTAATGTTCGAATTGGCGTGGATGAAATCAAATATGGCGTGTCCTGCGTCCTTAGCTATATGACTTATCTTCAATCGTAATAGAAACCTGTCGACATTATTCCATAATGTAATTTACATGGAAGGAAATTAAAAAAATGTGAATGAGATAATATCAGACCGACCATGTTGATCCCGTATATCCAACTAAACTGTCATTCGCATAAATTTTTTAAATTTAATTCCATAAAGATATTATGTGTTAAAGACAGGTTTCTATAACGATCGTAGATAATATAATTCACTTATGTGGCTAAGATTGCTGCAATGCAAATTCAGATTCCCATGCATGGTGCTGCGGTAAATTAATGTTGTCTAGACTATACAATAAAGGCTCAACTATCCTCAAAAATAAGTAAACAATTACTTGAAATAATTGATTAGATATTATTTATTTGGAGTCAAAATCTTCTTGACAGACATGTAGATTGTAGGTACTTAGAGGTCACTTAAGAAATGTACCTACTACCTATATTTGAACGATTTTAAAAAAGCTTAATTTTTTTACCTTGAATCAAGGACAATGCATTTTCTTTTTATGAACTGTTTGTAAAACTTTTGTGTTAGTATCTATTGTGTAGCTTTTATTGCATATAGGATAAGTCAGCCGTTGAGTGGCGATTAGCGGAGATTAGGTCTATTTGCAATCTGTCGGCCTCATAGAATTACGGCTAAGACTCTCGATAAATATTGATGAGGATAAACAAACACTGCATACATACGAGTATAAATAACATACCTACTTACTTGATGATAGACACGTATATACTATTGTCCAATAAAAGAAAACTTTACAATAATATTAGAAATAATATTTTTCTTGTAGATGTTTATGTAATAATTTTATTAACGCAGGCGTATAATTTAGACATACGAGTTCAGCTGTTGACTGCACTTTCTTCCACGCATTACGCACCTAAGGAATCTAAGACAGTAATATGTATATTATCTGATACCTATTAAAAGCGTACCTAGGATAGGTACTGGGGACTTAGACCTACTTTTTCTCGAATAATAAAGCCGCACATCATATGAATTGACATCGTTTATTTAGCTGTAAATTTTGCGTAAAACGTTTAACAGGCAAGACCATTAACATTTTTTCATCTGCCAAGTTGGAAGAGCAAGAGGGATTACCTATAGGAACCTACCTACCTATTGCAATAATAATAATGACTATAAAATACCAACCCTCCTACGAGCCCTCCCACTTTAGCACAAAGCACGTTTTCAAGCAAGCAATGCAACCACCATCCACACAACTCTCACAATGCGAGATTAGATAGAGATAAATGCGCGTGAAAAATCACCAGACCCACGATCTTAAGACAATGAAGACTGGAGAGAGAGAAGCTGATGTTAGCTTAGATTTCTAAAGAGCCAGAGAGGAGATTTCTTTAGCAAATTTCTTAAGAGCCGGCTACGCATTTGCAGTTCCTCTGGTGCTGCAAACGTCCATGGGCGGCGGTGATGCCTACTTGCATTCATTAAAAAAAACTTCTAACAGTAACCGCTATGACATTAAGACTGAGTTTGTGTCCAATTTTTAACGTTTATGTGGGCTTATAATGTTTATATGGGCTTATAATGTTTGGACGTGTAATTTTGAATGTCCCGTAGTAAAAATAACTTAGGTTTATAGCGAGCCCGGCACGGCTTACCGCAGTTTACTGCAATAATTTACCCGAAGCCGTGGACGCGAGGTGTACGACAGCAATAGACATATACTCTGGACAGGGCGGTCGGCGTGAAAAAATGTCGCCAGGTTTCTGGTGGCAAAAATGTGACATCAAAGAGAAAATTAGAATTCGTAGTAGAAGAAAATGCGAATTTGTAGTGTTTTGAAGTGATGTCCCGGTGTCGGGAATAAACGTGCGTCGATGAAAGTTTTGGATATTGTACCAAACAGAATTTTTTCAAGTAAGTAGCGGAAATAGCAAAACTAACTTATCAGTCCTACTAACTATGGATTTCCGCAAAATAACGCCTGCTTCCATTTAATGCCTGTTTCGTCACCAGCAGTAAGGCCACGATGTAGTTCGCTGAGCAGCCACTTATAGAGTTTTGACAGATGGAGCTACTGTTTGCTTGTACGAAAAAGGTTTACGTAAATCGTTCGGATGACCATATCCTCAGGTTTCAAGTCGGTGACGACAACACACAAAAATTGTTTTTACGGCGGTCATGTTTTAATTGCATTGTTTATTTAGGTTTAAACTTGGTTTAAACATTGTTATTCTTCCAAACGTCAGAACTCGGGTCATAATTATAAATTACTAGATTCCACCACTTTGCTTTGCCCACCTGAATTTGCTCAGTTTATTACAAATCCCGCGAGAACTATGGACTTTTCTGGGGAGAAAAGCAAATGTGGCCTTGGTGTTAATCCAGCTATTTCTGGCTCTTATTTCTTCCAAAACGTTCGATAGTTCTTTCATGCAGCTTTGTCCACGTGAATTTATGGTTTTAACAAATTCCATGGGAACCATTGATTTTTCCGGGATAAAAAGTAGCCTATGTGCTAATCCAGATTTTTAGCTATCTTTACTCCAAAGATAGCTCAGCTAAATGGGTTTTATAGTTGCGGCGTGAGAGAGTAATAAACATACACACTTAATACACACATTTATACAAACTTCGGCTTTATTAATAGTAGGAAAGATAATATTATATTAGTTGCCTCGGTTGTTAGCCAATTTTAGAAAAGTTTTCGGCTATGATCGGATAACGCTGTTCATAAAAAACTATGGCATCACAAATGTGCTTTTTTAGATTATTATTTCGAAAATGTGTTATATTAGCCTTGTACCTATTATGTTACTACTTTTTGCAGTAACAAAGGTAACAAACTTAAAACAAAGTGTAACGGTACAACTTTATTGCAAAATTTTTCGAAAGAAATATTAAAATTTCTTTATTTGCTTAGGTAAAAGTAGGGCGGCCTTTCAAAGCCATGCTCTCAATTGGTAAAAAGTAGAGCCCCAAAGTAAAGCGTTTTTTTTGGAAGCAATAAACAGCTTTCGCTGCAGACCCGTTGTATGTAAATATTGTGCAACTGAAGGCGAAGAAATTTATAAAAAAATGAGGCAACGGGACCGGCCATTAAATGGAATAATTACCGAAACGATTACAACAAAACCAAAAATTTACATAATACATTAAAATAACTATTTTGTTTGAATAGAACTGTAAGGAGTGCTACTACTCGTACCTACGTCAGTCTTTCAAAAAAAAAAAAAAAGTAAGTATAGTAGGTACTGCTGTTTTGGTCGAGATATTTACTAAGTAGGTACCTAGGTACTATAGAATTCAACAAGGTCCACAGAACACAATACTCTCTACCGAGAGACAAGGTCCATTCATTAATGTAGTGGATAACTCAAAACTTGTATATTCGACCTCAAATAACAAAAACTGCACCTTGTTAACCTAGTTTTAAAAAGTGAAAAAGAATGTATATTTAGGGAGTCAAAAATGTCATATTCTGGCTCAGGAGTCTGAAGTCAGGCACCAGGTATTTGCAGTATCTAATGACCTCTTTTAACAACAAATTACTTGTAATAATACTGAGAGGTCATAACTGCATGAAGAATTTAGGTACGTATACTTAGTTTGATGGTAGCTACTAGCTACATGATTAAACTTTTTGGAAAAAATCTTTAGTTTTGGATGTGTAATACAAAAATAACGCTTCCCAAAAGAATAATTAAATTTAATTTTTGCAGAAAATTAAGGATTTCGGATGTTGTGTAGAGTCCCCACAAACTATTTTATTAATAAACAACATTAGAGTGCGGGAAAACTTCCATAGAACGACAAAGCACTGAGCACGCAGTACTTCGCTCACATTATCATAACTTTACGCGCCTCCGACATTATTCAATTTGCTAACAGGTGAGCCCGCGAATATGAATGAAGCATTCTTACTGCGGGAATATTGAAATTGAGTGGTTTACTTTTGTATAGCTAATATTGTATACTTTGTCGAGTAGAAAAATCTTTCTTGCAGGATACTCGGAAAAAGTTGTTATATTCACTTATGTACACTGTACAGTCTCCGCGATTTCTCTATTCATTTACAAGGGCAAGAACAACAGATTGACATCCCCCTAATGCGAGAATCTTAAGACAAATCGCCGTAATCCCAGACGTCCTATGCACTCCGATCAGGATTACAGACGTTTAGGGGAGCCGTTTACTTTTAAAGCTATATCTAATACCTACCTACTTAAACGATGGTTATTATATCTCTTAACTGGTTTAAATAGGTGAGATATAAATTGGCCGGACGACTTTAGGAGAGTCACGGGAAGTCGTTGGATACGAGTGGTGCAGGACCGTGTAAGTTAGATTGGAACGATGTTTATTATAACTCTTTCCTGTTTTATATACTTAGGTGACATATAAATTGGCCTGACGACTTAAAGAGAGTCACGGGAAGTCGCTGGGTACAAGTGGTGCAGGACCGTGTATATATTGAATTAGAAATCATTACAGGAGGCCTTTGTCCAGAAGTGGATATATGCGTTGACTGAAACCAACGAACGAATAATGTTAACTAGTAGGTAGGAAAGGATTGTAGGCAAAGAACTTTACATTTAGGTTTTGTCTCAGTTGCAATAACAGCTATGATCTGCTATATATACGAGTATATTCTTTTCAAATAACGGACTATGGAAGGAAATAAAACTTGTCCTGTTAATTATGATTTATGACCCCTTACACCTTAGAAGTTCCTTGTATGTGTAACCCGAGTCCACGCAAATAAAATAGTAGGCTGAACTAGATGAAAATAAAAACAATAAATAATTAATTCCCGCTCAGCCAATCGGGGAGTTGTTTGACAGTCGCATTAGGGTATGACCGTCGCTCATTACCGCGTCCACAAATAGCGCAGCGCCGTTCAGCATTATGTTTGAAAAACTGTCCAATTGCTATCGATCTGAAAAGGTCTCGTCAGCCGACGGTGTTAATTCATAGTATTAACTAAATATTAACTAAAATCATTTAGGTATAATGTTTTTCTCCATATTGAAACTCTTTTTATTTGTAATTTGTATAGGGATTGTCATCAATGATAAGTATGTGTGAAAATATCTAAAAGTTTTCTCAAAAAACTTAATATACAGAACTTACTTAGACTTAGTACGAATTAGTAATTCGTACTCATAATAGGTATAAACTGAGAATAATGAAGATTGAAGAAATGAGCAACTCTTGAGTTGGTCACTAGATGCGCTGCAAAGGAAGCAAAGACTTTACTCTTGAATTATAAAATATTATGTTATATTATGCGTCTAGATGGCACGATCCCTAATAAGTACCTAAGTAAGTATTTGAAATTGTCCTGCAAATTTTGGTACCCAACTCCTTTGAAACGGCTCCACCGATTGTGTGTGTTAGGTTCGATAGGTCTTAGAGTGGGTCGTATCTACCTACGCTATTTTTATATCCCGTTTTTTATATCGTAACTTAGCTCTACCAGGGTTGCTGAACTGCCTTAGCTCATGTTTACAGGATAGCATAATATAAAAAAAAAAACTAACCAATTGGTATCGATCGCATGCCGTCTCGTCGGTGCGCGGTGTTAATTCATATATGCCTCGTTAATTCTCCTTAACGCCGCGCGATGGCGCCGCCTGCTAATGAATTTCAATTTGTTGCGGGCGCGGGATGGAATGGGAAATAAAAAAAGACTTCACGGCCACTACTGCTGGATAGGGTTAATAACTGCGGGCGGCATAAATAACTAGAACTGTTTGACTGTCATTTTATGCACTACAAATCCTAGAAACTTATTAGGTAGGTATACTATAGATTTTAATGGAGCTAATTTTGTGTTTAGTAATGGTAAGTCACAACTCACGTCCATAAAGTAGGTATGGTATACCTTATGCTAACTAATTATGCTATTATTATTTTTGTTAAATTTATAAAAGTTTGCAGATATTTACGTTTGTGGTTGTTTGCAATTTAGTCCTCGAAGCCACAACAGCCACTGACTTCGAGATAGATAAGGGAAACGTGAATAAATAAGTAGGTATGTTGGTATTATATTGTTATGTATGTGTATAAATCGGTACCTGCATAAAAGGCGGCAATAAGTGTTGGGCAAAGTCATACTTAATTTTTGGATAAGTATGAGGAAACTACGCACGTATGAATAGCTATGATCATATTATACTAGTTCAAGTACCTAGGTACATTATAACTAAATATTTATAAATGTTGAATAGAAGCAGGCGTTAGGTATTTTGCGGAAATCCATAATTAGCAGGACAGATTAATTTGTTTTGCTATAATCCCCTACTTGAAAAGATTCTGTATGGTGAGAAAATTGTGTGTGGTGTTCCATGTGGATAGTGTTCCTGCATATTGTACGATACAGAATCTTTTCAAGTAGCGGATAAAGCTACTAGATAAGCTATTTATAAATGTATATCAAATCCATAACCCTGTGACCGCTCACGGCCAAATCTTCTAATCCCCACCTACAAATTGGCAGTAATGGCTTTTGCCGTCCATCCACTGGGCGTAGTCATTAACTCGCGGAAGCAAGTACAGCAGACCAATTTCCCGCCGGTCGCCAATTAACTGCACTTGGGCGGCCGGTATCCGAAGGGTTAGCAAGATATTTGTTATGATTTATGGGGGCTACAAACTTCTTGGGCGGTGTAGGGGTGGTGTATCGATTTTGGAAATAACTATTATCGCGCTATGCTACCGAACATGTAAGATGTGGCCTCGCTCGCATTTTATTGAATACCACTCTATACCTACTATTTGGACGATATATTATCGGTTTTTTGATTCAGAGAAATTATTAAAGTTTATTGTTTATTGATTTTAAAATAATTCTTTCATAAAAATCCTTCATAATAACACGTGCTATCATCTCTACCGATACGCACATTTCATTTTGCATTTCCAAAAGAGAAATTACTTGTCAACCAACGCATATTCAATTATGGCAATAAAACCTAACCAACCCAGAAATTTATGTATGAAATGTTTGTAAAGGACGTTGAAAATAATAAATTTCTTATAGACCCGCGGAAGGAACGCAAAATGAGTGGAAGAAGCCACTTAAAAAGATTGGCACTCAGCGAGCCGGCATAATCTATGTAAATTACGTCAAATTAGGAGTCGTCAACACGCTGTGCCTTCGCTGCGTAATTTCGAAGGCAAACCCTCCTTTATTATTAATATTTATTCCTTCCTTGCGTCCGAATACCGAACCGAATCAGGGAAAAAAAATATAAAATCCGTAGGAAATACTTCAAACCCTTAATGAAGCGAATAAATAGGTAATGCTTGGAGAGATGCACTTGGCTGAACACGGAATTAAGAGATTTTCTTTTAGATTGTTTGATCTTAAAAAAAACTTAAAGGGTACTTAAACTGTTAAAAATTTGTCTCACGCACTGAGGATTCCGTACCATAAATTCTCAATAGTATTAAAGTAAACTAATCACCTCTGCCCATCAAATTCAAAAAGAGCAAAAAATCACACTGTATTGGAGCCCCATATACTTATTCTATTTTAGTTTTTTAGTATTTGTAATCATAGCGGCAACAGAAATACACCATCATCTGTGAAAATTTCAGCTGTCTAATTATCACGGTTCAAGGAATGCAGCCTGGTGACAGACGGACGGACGGACGAACGAACGGACGGTGAAGTCTCAGTAATACGGAACCCTAAAAAATTAAGTGGATCCAAGGTACCTAGACCTGGGGTAAGTTAACCAGCCTATACCAAATTATAAATATTTCAATCCACGTAGACGTGCCAATCTCTGTCAAATTCGGTAATGTTTCATTCGATTCGTATGAAGTTCGACAGAGGCACGACGTCGTGGATTGAAATACTTATATATAAAGTTGGATCTTGGGAACCTGAATACTTATCAAGAACTCAGACCTTAGACCCAATGGAAGTCCCAGTACTCGTAGGAGCTTGTCTGTGAAGATGTCCGTTAGGTACTCACTAAAAACTAGGTTAAACTAAAATTTCCAACAAAATATCGGAAAGAAAGTTTACAATTATTCTGTAAGCCGGTATCATAAAGGACTAATAAAACAGCATAAACTGACCTCCAAAAAATATTGTTTTATATAATGGGCCTCTCCTTAGGTTACAGAAAAAAATGCTACCGTAAGTAAAGATGAAAGAAATCGATACTTACCTGCACCAAAAGTTTTCTTTGTCAGTTCCGAAAAATATAAAATATATTGCTTTGCTTTCTTAAAAAATTTGGTGTTCTAGTAATAAAATTGTTACACTCATAGTTGTTAACCCAGCTAGAAATTTGCTTATCTATCTGCGAAAACAAATAGTAGATGCTATAATAGGTAGGTACCTATGTCACTTTATGAAAATTATATTAACTTATTATACTATTAATAATAGCAATAACATTTTATATTTTTACAAAAGAAACATAGTTGGGCTATAAGGATAACCATATACATATTGACATATTGTTCTTAACGTTGGCATGATTGATTTTCTAAAAACTGCGAATAGCAACTTATTTCTAATTGCAAGTAGAACATTGTTTCCCAAGCCCCAAAGATACCGGTACTTAATTAAGTATTACAACTCTGGTTGTCTGGTTAGATAACCCACCACAAGACGAATTGTAATCTTGGACTTACGTTTGCACAGAGCCGACGATCAAGAAGATACCTTTGCACAGATTTAAAGTCACCGTCAAGAAACATCGAATAAATCAGGGTTACTATGCCTTTGAAGAATTTTTTATGATAAGGATTCTTGGAATGACAGAGATGTACTTACTTTCATCTCCTCACGAGATATCTTAAAAATAGTAATCATTTTTCATTTATAAGGTATTTATGTAATAACAGTTTAAAAAAAAAGATAGATAGATAGATAGATAAAAAGAAACTACTTTATTATGTAGGTACACCATTATAAAATGAAAGAAAAAACAAATAAAATAAAACCAAGTACCGAATTCATTGGCAGTTGTTCTCGATAAAAACCTGGCGGTAGAGTTTTGACGTTCCATAAGATCCTATTATTTAGGCCTATGTGAAAAACAAAGATTTCCATTTTCATTTTCATCGTTCCCACCGAGATTTTTAAGTTCATCAGTAAAGTGTTTTGTATACGTAAGTGCCACGACCTTTTTGAACATTTCACTTCACTTACTACTTACGTGAAGTTGATTCTTTACGTGAATTGCCTACTTGCAGGAACATTTTCACTAGACCAAAAATATAAAATCAGACAGTGGCCAGTCGACACCGCGCCGCATAGAAGTCCTTCGACCCCGCATCCAAACGCAAATATCACCTAATCCAAGCCGAGCCACCCCACTTTGTAAGCCAACATTATCTCATGTTATTTTTCGATATTACCCCGTTTTACGGGGTCCGGGGGCGCGTAAATCAAATTTATAGCCTTTTTATACAGGCATTAAAATTTTATCGGCATGATTTCTTTCTATGCCACTGTCCAGTCGAGTTTCTGTCATCCCTTATCCATTTTTGGAGTGGTGCCGTAAATAATATTAGAAGCTTTTATTTTTCGCATAGCGTTATAGGTTATTCCTACCTAAAAAAATTATTTGTAAGCACCTCACTGTGATTTGACATTGCGAAAACTGTATAACGTATTAAGCGATATTTTTAGTGACCTGCGGTTCAAAAACTATAAAGGCTTTCAAAATTAAACGACATGTATTATGGGTCTTTAACCTAGAACTGCTGTGATGCAGAAACACGATTGGATGAAATTTTCTTGATTGAAGTTAAATATTTTTTCTTATTTTTATCGGGAAGTAATTGATGTAATTGTAAGTTTCATTTTATTGTGTCGGTAATAATGATATCTAATAACACTCAGAACGGTTTTTTTTTATTTTTAGTAATTAGGTTAAACGTTGTTTTTCTGTTATAGTCTTCCGCAATGCTGCATGTCGTAGATAGATAGATAGATAGATAAACACTTTATTGCACACCACAGAATAAAATATAGAAAAGAAATAAATTAAATACAAACAAACTTAGGAGTACAATTTGGCGGCCTTATCGCTACATAGCGATTTCTACCAGGCAACCAATAATAATGTGAAGGAATATTTGAAACTGGATACGCGGTTGGTGGTGCGGGGTGCCAGAATAAATAAATACAATAAACTACTTACAATAAATTACTTATACTATAAACTAAACTATATTATATATACTTGTACATAAATACAAATATATACATATGTATATACATATATATAACTATATAAAATAATACAAATACAATAAAAATAATCCTCAAAACAATAGAACAAGAGAGGATATAATAAGTATTGAGATTAATAGGTGACAGTTAGTCATCAGCACTCAGGCAACTGGGATATAAAGTGATCTTTCACAAGTCTTTTAAACTGTCCTATAGTCTGGGCCTCTCTAATATCGAGAGGTAAGGCATTCCAAAGATTAATAGCCTGAATCGTAAAAGACTTATGAAAGAAGGAAGACCTATGCGCAGGCATCATCAAAATAAGTTTCCTCGAAGAACGGAGCAATTCTCCAGGTTGACCTACAAAATTGAATTTCTCTTTTAAGTAAGGGGGCGCAGAAGGATGAAACAGAACACAGTACAGAATGGAAAGGATGTGTAGATTCCGGCGAAGTCGGATAGGTAACCAATTAAGACGAGATCGAAATTGTGAGATATGGTCATATTTGCGTAAACCAAATATGAACCTAATAATGGAATTCTGAAGTCTCTCAAGCTTACTTAATTGGTTTTCATTTAAGTCGACAATGCTTGCGTCAGCGTAATCAAGAATAGGAAGGAGAAGAGTCTGTGCGAGCATAATTTTTGTAGGAATTGGAAGAATAGATCGAAGGCGACGCAAGGAGCCCAAGTACCCACCGACGTATTCTTAAGAGTGAAAAGGACAAAAACCGAGCTTAATTGTTAGTATTTTTCTCGTTAAGCTTATAATACCTATCTAACGGTTTGAATTTAGATCTATGTGTATGTAATAATATGTACACAAATAAACGAATTTTGCTCAGGGGCTAAGCAGACGTACACGGCCGGTGTAAATGCTAACATCGGGTATCGATAAGGCCGGTGCACGTGGTTTTATTGTTTCAGGAGAGGAGAGATGGCCGCCCCGGGCACCTTTACGTTCAAAATGGAATGGTAGAATGCGAGGAGGTGTAGGCAATCGGGGACATTGCGGATTTTTACAAATATCTCTTTGATACTCAATGTGGAATTTTCTTAACTGCTCACTGTTTCAGTCTCGCGATATAGTAAGTTGTAATAATTGCTAATTAAAAATAAGTTAAATGTAAATATTTTTTATTATGTCGAATAAAAAATCGAAATATTGTAGGTAGATGGGCGTTAGCAAGCGTATTCGAAATGTCGTGGTATATTTGCGTTCGGAAGATAAACATTCAAATCTGCCCTGAAGAACTCCAAAAACTTGACCCTTTTTAGGGTTCTATAGAAAAATGGTAAAAATGGAACCCTTATGGTGAGACTTTCTCCGTCCGTCCGTCCGTCCATCTGTCACACTTGATTATTTGACAAACGATGATTGGCAATTGATTTTTATTACCAGCCTTGTACCTCAAATTAGACTTGCGTATGCGTACCTATGCTTGCCAGCAAGCATGTGCGATGTCCCTATCTACTGCCTTAACTCTTGTAGGCAATACACCTATCGATGACAAATATATTCAAGCCTTGCAGTTTTTACTTTATTGACCCAAACAATTTAAACAAAAAATTGCACAAAAACCTATGGATATCCGGTATTTTTGAAAGGTTTTAACTCCAGCAGAATTACTGTATCCGATACGGGATCGCGGCTAAGCTCGCCCGCGGGCCGGAGTCTGTACGCGACAATGGAGGTATATGGAAAAGATTCTAAAGTGTTTTTTCATTCCATGATATCCGCTGAAGTACATCAAACCCTAATGAAACACTTTTAATATACCATGGTTGCACTTTATTGGATATCTGACCCTAAAACAATTTACTGTATTCTCTACATTGAGGAATTAGTCCAATTATACGAGTATTTAATTGACCGTCGAGTCCCCATTTATATCATACATACGCTTAGTACATAAAGTTAATCTAACGGAATCAACAAAAGATAATGTAAATTGTTGAGTAAATAATAATTTTAATAGGAAAAATTATACTATAGAATCAAGGTTAAAGCAGTAAGTAATTCATTTACTCCAAAAAATACGGATATTTTAGATCCCAAAAGCTCCGCGTTCATACAAAATTTTCATAATACACCCACTGACGCAGGCCGTCTGTCTGGCCACAGCTTTTTAATACATCCAAATAGGGAAATGTAATGCACAGAGTCGTTTTCACCAAAAAGTGAATCATAAAGTCCGGCTTAGATAGGAATCAAAGGCCGACATAATGAGGAGGCGCTATTCATGCCTCGCCGTACGAGACGATGCGCTGGATAAGACAACGTTCGATATGTGAAAGGTAATTACTTACCATATTAAACGTTCCACATACTCACACGAGAAAAGAGGGCAAAGAATATTTTTGTAAAACTGATTGCAGAAAGTATGCGAAGAATATACTTATGTGACGTTACGTTCCACAGGCCTTGTGGTCGATATGGGCATATCCTGATATTTTGTATATTCATAAGTGGATATCAAAAAACTACCTGGATGACAAATGTCCAAAAGGATATAAAATGCCTCGGCCTCAAGGACGAGGAAGCGATTTCACGATCTACATGGCGTCGCATGATAAGGAAAGCCGACCCTGCGTAACGGGATAAGGCGAGGACAAAGAAGAAGAAGAAGTGGATATCAAAAAAGATCTACCGCCTATGATATTATGATGCGAAGAAATAATTTTAGAAGATGTATTGGCAAAAGTGCAGGAAGCAGTGCATCTTTAAATGACCCTTGGGATGTACGTACTGCCGCACGATTGATATTGCCACATGACATATTGACACTTCAGGTGATGTCATGGCATTGTAGATTACCCATTCTTTTTTGTTTTTGTATAGTCTTATTCAGGGTGTTGCGTGTGTGTGGCAAGCGTTGTTTGAGGAGCGGGCGGCTGACCACGAAGCATAGGGCATAATCAGCTAACTGGATCAACTCGGGCGCAAACACAATTGACATTGCTGCACCACAGCACATTAAATGTGCTGTGGTGCATCAATTCAAATTTTGAAGTGATGCCATGACATTGAAGAGTAGTCTTTCTACAGTCTCATCCAGTATAAGCAGACTATTGCGTCTGTGAGGCGGGCGTTGTTTGAGGAGCGGGCGGCTGACCGCGGGGCGTAGGGCGCAATCAGCTAACCCGATCAGCTCGGGCGCAAACACAATTGACTTTGCTGCACCACAGCACATAAAGTGATGCCATGACATTGAAGAGTAGTCTTTTTACAGTCTCATCCAGTATAAGCAGGCTATTGGGTCTGTGTGGCGGGCGTTGTTTGAGGAGCGGGCGGCTGACCGCGGGGCGTAGGGCGCAATCAGCTAACCGGATCAGCTTGGGCGCAAACACAATTGATAGCGCCGCGCCATCGCCTCTTCCACGTTGTGTCATGACATACACCTCTGTTTTACCTATCATCATATAAGTAGGTAGTCATGTTCGTTCTGTACATCAATGATCTCGTATTTTACTAATAAGGGAAAGTCCTCTGTTGAAGTAACATTTTAAAAAACACTCTTCTCTGTCAATTGCATGGCCGACGAGTGCATGGCCAATTTTTTTTTATTAAAACTATGCTTTATTCTTTGCAGTTGTCGTATGAAGCTTTTTTTAATTTCAATTAAAGAGAATACCTACATCATTGCAAATATATTATGTAGTCTGTACCAACTTAGAAAGTATTTAGATAGGAAGGGTTTAGAAGATATAAAATAATTGATATGGTTACAAGACGAGCCTATCATTGCTAGCAACTTAAAGCAACCAGTTACACCAGACTAGAGCCAGTAAATCAAATTTGTATTTTATACTTTTAGATAGAGTTTGCTCAAGGTTATACCACCGAATATACAGGGTTATAGAAAAAATATCGGAAACCTCTCGTCACCTAAATGATATCATTAAAAGTAACAACTTTTGTTCTACAACTTTTGTTTTAACTCGATATTTTGAGAAATATCACTTATTTAATATTTTGCATACATTCTTTCTGTGTAACTACTCTGTAGTCTACTACGTAATATCGGCAACGTCGCAGCGGTTTGGCAACAGGGATAGTCATAATCGCTGATTACCTGTATTTCGTTTCACAGTGTAATGTCACTTTACAGAAATAACATAATTTATTAAATTTTTGTATGACACAAATTAATACGAAATTTTGGAAAGTTATAGAACAAAAGTTTTTAGTTATAATGATATCATTTAGGTGCCGAGAGGTTTTCGATATTTTTTCTATAACCCTGTATAATATTACTAACGTGTTATACCTACCTCTTGTTTTGTTCTTGACAATATCGACGTACAAATTAAAGTGCGATGTCAAACATACTCAGTCCAATGACAGTCAATTATTGTATGTGTACCTATTCGAATAAGTCATACTCGTAATACGAATTATACCTACTATAGTTAAAACACATTTTTCTTATACAATTACCCCTGATTCGAGCGGTCCCATTAAGCTCATTAAATAAACGAACATCAATGATATATGTACGCACTACAATTGAACGGTTAATGGGTTGGCATTTATAAAGAGTCAGAAGTACACACGTGCGAGCCACGTTGAGGCTTGCAGCCAAGAAACATAAACAGCGGGGACTAGTTGTACCTATCGTTTAGCTTCTGCTTATTGTGAATGAATGTTTTCCAAGTCATGATAAACAGTAGTTTGCTTATTACCTTATTTGACGACCTCCGTGGCGCAGGGGACGCACGCTCGGATTCGAGTCGGAGGTCGCGGGTTCGATTCCCGCCACGGGCCACTTTGGAATTTTATAATTTCTAAATTGGCTTAGGTCTGGTGGGAGGCTTTGGCCGTGGCTAGTTACCACCCTACCAGCAAAGACGAACCGCCAAGTGATTTAGCGTTCCGGTACGATGCTGTGTAGAAACCGTTGGGCTGACATAACTTACCCCTTCCAAGTTAGTACGCTAACATCTGCGACTGCATCATCACTTACCATCAGGTGAGATCGCAGTCAAGTACTAACTTGTATAGCGTAAAAAAAAAACCTGACTGTTCATTAAATGCCTGGTATATTGTGTTTGAATAATAGAGTCTAGATATTTCAATCCACGAAGACGCGCCCCACTCTGTCCAAATCGCTTATGTTCCATTCGGTTCGTATAAAGTTTAACAGAGTGGGGCACGTCATTGTGGATTGAAATATCTATGCAATACGAGGCGTTTTTAAGTATTTAACAATTAGCTTTCTAAAATTGTCGCGTAAAAAACAAAGCCAATCAATCGTTCCTAAATACAAAATTCTTGAGTCAAAGTGATTGTAACATATATTATGTTCACCTATTTTTATTAAATTTTTATGCTTTCAGTAGATCTGAGAATAGGACGAAAACTATATTTTTGATGTACCTAAGTGAGAAATAATTTATCGCCTAGTAAACTATAAAATAATATGAGCTCGAACTATACCCATGTATGTACTTGATATATATGTTAGAGGGTCAAAAATTCTGTATGAAGTAAGTAAAAGGCAGTTTAATTTTTCCGAATGATACTTTATCTCGGTACTCTATAATATTACATATGTACATTTAATAATTCGTTAAGACATTGCAATTTACGAGTCAATTCAAATGTACAAAATAATAAATATACATTTACATTATTTTTACATTAAAAGACAGATTTGCATCTGTTGCACTATAATAATAATAATAGGTAATCAGTCAATGGGATTTTTTCAAGTTACACATTAATAAGGATCTACATAAAATCGACTTAATTTAACGATATTAACATTTTAATTATAATGCACCTATGAATATTCAAAAAAAGCTTTAACAACTCCCGAAACTTTTACGTCATTAGTAATTACAATTTACATTACTACAACTCCGAACAATGAAGTCGTAATCTACTAAATACCAGCTATATCTATTCATAAATAAATATCTCAATATTTAAATTTACTAATACCTAAAATATTTACAAGCTCGTTTTATCACATTTCAATAACTCCGATTCGCGCGGATATAATATAAAGTCACTAACACTAAAAACGTCAATATGGTCTCCACACGGATTTATGCGTCGATATGCTGCCATTTGTAATTTTGGTCGATGTGGGGCTCGTGGAGAGAACACGTGTAGTTCGTTGCGAGGGCGCTTTGAGCTCGCAGCGCGTCCGGGGCCGGTCCGCCACGGTGGAGTCCGCCGCCTGGACTTGCTTCATCTCCTGCAGCTCCACATTCGCAGGCCGCGTCGGATGGAACGCCGACTTGACCACTTCGATCTGTTCCTCGTCGGATTCGTCGGATATCGTCGCTTCGTGAGTCGAATTGACTTCCGACTTCGAATCTGCTTTCGATCTCGGGCTAGCGTTCACGATACTCCTCGGACTCCCGCTCTGTCTGCTACTCGTTGGAGATAAACGAGCACTCGATGTATCCATAGACGAAACGTTACTTTGGAAGTGCCTTAACGCGTCATACGGGCTCACCCCGTTCTTTAAAGTTAGCTCCGGTGGCAACGACTTCAACGCGAGTTCAGCAGGATGAGGTGGGAAAGCCAGCAGTCCGTTGGGCGGGAGGAATGCTCCGGGCGGAGGGATCAATCCTCCCGTTGGTAAACTCGCCATCGCCGGTGGGAACGGGAACAGCTCTGCTCCGGGCAACGCCACCGGGGGCGTCGTGATGGGTGCAGCCCCACCTGTGGACAAAAGAAATTAGGATTTAGTTATTGGATTACCATAAATAATGCTTTCCAGTGCAGCTTCTGCCGTCTGATTTGACGACATGACGTAATATGAAAGACGAGCCTCGAGGGACAGCCCGAGGCACGCGGGCACTCCGCGGAGTCCCCGAACAACGGGGGTGCATAATCGTAGTAAGGATAATGTACAATCTGTAGGCGTTTAAAGGCGGCTTCATAGAAAGGGATGTTTTTTTTAGTTCGATATCGGGAGGGCGAGGGTGCAATATTTATTTATCCGAGCGCGATGTCGTTCTTTACGACCCAGACACGGAATTCCACGTTAATTCGGTTCGATACGTCTCCTCTGACAGAGCTGTGGGAGCGCATTAGCGATGCGGGGCACGCGAGGCGTTGCAGCGAACACATGCGGTACGGAGCCGGATCCGTCGCGATAAGGAAGTTCGCTATCTCCGTGCGCGGCGGACAAAGAGGATTCGAAACGTGAAATTTTCATTAGCATTCGTGTTCAAAAGTTCTTGTAGCTACGAGCTTTGATTCTCGATAAGTGTAAGAGAAGCGGGCGCATAAAAAGGACACGATGGGACGCAGATTGGGCCACAAAGAGCTCGGAGGTGGTGCGGCGCTCGTATCTCTTTTGCACTTTTTATTTTTGCAGCAGTGGCAGTGGTGCGCAGACCACTTTAAAAGGCAACGGGGGTGGGTGGGGCCGTAACTAGGGGGTAATTTGGTGAGGTGGGGGCCAATATCGGCGTCGCGCCTGATTGAGGTGATCCCGATGCTCAGATTTGAAACTGTTTTGCGATTACTACCCTTACCTTAATATTCAATTAATTTTTATTCAAGAAACAATCGCTATACTATAATTATATAATCACTTTACGTAATAGCTTAGAGCACATTTTTGAATATTTTAAATCTGAAAATGATTAGAATAACAATTGTTTTGTATTTCTACATTGGAATGATTTCGGGGCGTGATTGCGTTCGCAATGTCGTTAGTGTGAGTAAAAATTAAAAAGTTAAGTTTGTCCTTTGTGCAAACGAACCTAGGAAAGGTTTAATAAAAGCGGGTAGGTGTTTGAGTACAACGCTCCTCGCGTTTCAGCGCCGGAAACAAAAAGTAGCTGGTGGCGCGGTCGCCTACATTGGAATAAAATTGACTCCACACTCTCTCGAACGTGAAGGCGGCGTTTTTTGTACTTTTTCGTCCTGCCCCCACTTCCCCCGGCGGACGGACTTCAGCGGGTGGTTTTGCTTCGGTCGGACCGGTGTTGTTTTGCAGCGCTCAAGAGCCGCTTCTTTTATTTGAGCCTTCGCGCTGTACGGCCTTGAGGGGTGGTTCCGTAGTGAGAACATGTTTTCGAGTGTTGTTTGCTAAATCGGGAATTTTTAAATTAACGAATGCCAAATAATCCGTCGGTTGGTCGAATATCTAGTACTGGTCTCATCCTGCATAATTTTTTGATAATATGCATTTCATTCTTGTTCTCAATATCTCTCTTAAAAATATAAAGTGAATTCTTCGAAGCGCCTTCGTCCAGTTATTATTAACTAAGTGGGTAATTATCACCATTAGGTAGAGATACTGAAAAAATACTCGTCATAAGTGCCTGTAAGTTAGGCCTACATGAAACAAAATAACATATTTTGACTTTGATTTTTTTAAAAGACGATTCAAATTTTTAATTTTAATATTTTCTCGCATCTTAGGGTCGTAAATAATCACATACCTTTAAACGAGCAATTCTTGTATATACATATATATAATCTGAATCTCAGGAACGGCTCGAACGATTTTCATGAAATTTAGTATACACAGGATTTTGGGGACAATAAATCGATCTAGCAGGATTCATTTTTAGAAAATGTGGAATTTACCAATAAAAAAAAATATGACTCCTGCTGCCTTTGCTATGTATGAATAGTAAATAGTTATTTTATGGCTCACAGCACGTCCTCACAGTAAAGGTCTGTACACGAAATTCAAATTTTATTGGGGTTTTCGCAGGACGCAGTTTGTAAGTTTCATACACATAGTAGGCTTGCGACAGTAAAATTTCGGAATTAAAGTATCATCTTCACATGTTTACCAAAAAAAATACAGATCCGGTCACCCAGATATTAATAGTTAACATCATATCTATCTACGAGTATCTACTAGTTAAAGGGTAAAGTTAAGTAGCAAAGGTAAATTACCTTTTACAAGGGAAGCCTGATCCCTTAATTGCGGTGGCCTGAAGTAGTCCGCCCAGGCGTAATTCAAATACGCTGCATCCAACCAGCCTGGGTTTAGCAGGAACGGGTTAAACGCTCCAGGGTGACCGTAGCCGTAATCTGGAACAAAAGAAAATACCATTTAGAGCTTTCGTTAGTGAAGGTTATGAGGGTTTAGTAACCCAAAATTAAAGGAAATCTCAAGCCATCCAAAAGCTCCTGGGATTTCTGGCAACGATGGGTGATGAATTTGCGTTCCTATTACATCGAAAATACACCTATTACTGCTAGACCTTATAAGTTTTTGCATTAAATTTTCGCAAGACTCTTATTATAGAATTATTTTTGTTAGTACATAGGTACACACCATTAAGATAATTGCAGGCAGCTGCAGCAGCCCTAAGATGTGCGCATTGAGATAATTTTGTCTACTTTCTTTTGTTGTTCTTTTTTCTCTTTCTAATCCATATTCAGGGATATTTAAAAAATACCAAATCGCTCTCGGCCTGTAATTAAAAGTAACAACGACTTCTTCTACGCCTTTTTTACTCGATATTATGAGAAATATCAAATAATTAATATTTTACAGAGATACTCTACTTGTTCCTTCTCTGTAATGTACCTAACATCGGCAAGTGGCAACGACGCGGAGCGCGTAGCGGGGGCGCACGAATTCACGGCGGGAAACCGCAACAGTGTAATGTTACTTTGCAGAAATAACATTTTTTGGATTTTGAAAAGTCATAGAGCAAACGTTGTTAGTGTTAATGTAAACAACTACAGGCCGAGAGCAATTTGGTATTTTTTTATAACCCTGCAGTAGATGGATATAGAAAAGAGATCGGAAAAATGCACATTCTGCAAAGGCAGGATTAAATTAGATTAGAATAAGCTTTAGGTTTGAGAGTTTTTGATAGTGCAAGTTGCAATCACAGGTTGCAATGTCCATAAAAGGTTTAACTTCAAACAAAGAGTAAACACGAAGATTTTACTACCCTGACCGGAATGATATGCACATTAATAAGAAGCACGTCGAGGTCAAACCTCGGCTATGTCCGCAAGGAGTAGCATCACAAAGACCGGCCGTAAAGGCGGCGACACACGGCCTGCGCAATGTTTACCGCGCTCGCCGACTGTAACAAGGGGCCTGTATACATAACGAGCCGGTTTACTGCTGCAGATAGCCGGCATCTCTGTGCCATACGCTTTTACGACCCTCCGCCATCACGTTGCCTTTCGACTTTCAGCTAGCGAAACGTTTTTTTATTTGTTTAATCGATAGGCTACTGAAGACGCCACTGCCGACGTCTATTTTAGTTTAACGGGCGTTTTTAATCCGGTCGCGAGTCATCTCGATCGCGATCAGGTGTATCGACATTTTTATTACGGGATTAACTGTTTACGAGCACTTCGTCTACTTTGTTTTGAATTACGGACGTTTAGTGTCTCCTATGAAGTTTGGAGTTGCGTAAGTTTTTGATTGGCCGGGCCTAATTCGACGCGAACAGATTGCTCGCGTCCGCGCGCCAGTCTTTTGTTTTCCCGTAAATAATCAGGTGTGTAGACACTTTTATAGCGCGCCTCTTAAGAATGTTTACGGAGGCCGATCGCTTTATTTCTGTACACACAATCCGTTCCGAGATTAGCGAGTGTTTCGGGAGAGCTTTCCCAAATCGCGGGTGTTTTAATTTGAGACCGTGATGGATGGCCCGGCGCGCTGTCACGTGGCAATCCGGCGAAGCTCCGCCATCATGGTACATAATAAGTTAAATGTGGAACTCGGAAATGGTCCGCTCCATTTGTTAATGCCAGTATTCAATTAAATTCGGTTCCCCAACCCTTTGCACATGCGGGGCTCTGAATATTAACATCGTAACGAGAGCCGTTCTAACTGCTAAGAGACATTTTCGATTAATAAATGATACGTTGCCCTAAGCTTTCGAAGCTTGTTTTAAATTATGACTAATGTATAAAATACCAAGTCTGAAGGTCCAATTTCAGTCCAATGCAAACTTCTAAATTTTAATGTTTCCTTGAGTGATTTTTATAAGTAGGCGCAGATAAGGTGCGTTTTAACTAATTCAGTATTAGAGTGTAATTAAATTGGGTACAAAACACTGGTTTACATGCTGAATATTTTTTGTAAATATTTCCTTTAAACGAAATCTGTAGGTGTTAAAGACGCACCACAATTCATAGTATTATTAGACGGATAATACGGTGCCACAATGACAGTAAAAGATGGTGAATAACACAAATACACAAGTGTCAAAATAGGCGTTAAATAACTCGAGATGCTAACGTTTGTTACTCGTAAATTAATGTAGACTACGGGTTGGGCGCAAGTAATATAGGGATCCGAGTTATGGCCTATAACTTGAGCGTCGGCGTCTTATGACAAACACCACATTTATATTATCATTGTCTTTTAGTTTAGATTGTTTTGTAAGACGACTTTATTGATTTAGTAGCAGTCCGAGGCATTAGTCATAACTTCATAAGTAGCTGCGCGTAACAGCGGTATTTTTATGCCGGAAAATTATTATTAGGTAAGTATTGTTAGGTATTAGGTACAGCTTTTCCAACATCTCAAAATTTAAATTGATGTTCATTATTATGATGGTTGTTCATAGTTCGAATATACATTCCTAGAATAGAATTTTTATCTTAGATTTTGTGAAAGTTAAACTTTTTACGTTTAACACAAACACAAAATCTAAGATAATAAAAATAAAATTAGTTAACGTTTTAGTTGGAGCAGGATTGAATCCACTGAAGACCTCAAAAAAGTGAGGAAGCTGGAGTATTTCGGAAATGTAATGCACATGCGTAACAAGCAGAAACATAAATAAATAAATAAATTGTGGACAACATCACAATTGCTTCGATCCCTTAGTAAGTAGCTTATGCCCTTGTGTTAAGGAAATCAGAAACAACGAAGGTACCACAACACCCAGACCCGAGACAATGTAGAAAACTTATTTTCTACATTGCCCCGACCGGGGATCGAACCCGGAACCTCTGAGATGGCGGCGCCTTGAAAACCGGCACGCTAACCATTCAACCACGGAGGTCGTCATAAACATAAGGCCCCTTAATTAATTATGCAATTGAAGGTGGCAGGTCGAAGGAGGTCTGGCTGCAAAAGGATAAATCTCGAATCTTACTTAACTTAGAAACTTAGGCCAGTGGTTTGGAAAGAGCACCCTTAGATTATTCAGAGTGGCAGTGTCCAAGTTACAAATCGACCTATCGAAAAGTTACCTACTTAAGATGATAAGAAGAAGGTTAGTGGGCATTTGTGTGAGTCGAGTCTCTTTGGGTGGAAACTGGAAGTTGTTACAACAAGTGACCAAAAATGCTAGACCTCTACTCTTCGCAAAGTATGATATACAACGGGGCAACGGGCCCAGCATTTCTGAAACAATTATAATAATAGTGTTATTATTTTCTCGAAACCCTAATAAATACGATTCTAAATCTCTGTAACAATCTAAAGACCCAAGAGTTTGAGAAAGTTTTGTAGGTACGGTTAAATAAAATACCTACCTACTAAGTACATGTTAACATGTTATATTTTCCTATTTTGTTTTATTTCGCTTTTTACATACCTGATTACGTCAAATATTTTACCGCTTAGGCACAACTAAGCGGTAAAATATTTGACGTAATCAGTAATCACAGAGCTTAGAATCCACTGCTGCGTCATTTTCTATGATTTAACAGCGATAAAAATTTTATAAGTATCTATTATCACATAACGAGTTCCTTTCATAGTTTTGCTTTTCTATAATGATTAGTTTTTGGATTCCCATTTCCATTATTTTTGGATTAGCGTAGAGCTTGGAGATGGCTCATAGAGATTGATTTTCACTTTCCTTGGCCGTGTACAACGAGTCGTAAGTTCGTAAAGCAAACATCGGCGGTAGCATGCGTGGGTTACGAGGGTCGCTGGATGCGGTATTTCAGCAGCGACACATAAAATCCATATTTTAGAGCCGGGGGCGGGAGATCAAACGGACTTTACGACGGGGCCCCGAGATTGTTTACATCTGTTGCCGCGGCTGTTGCGTGCAACTTGCTAACCGCTTGTACGGCAAGTGTCGCTGCAATTTTACATTTACCTACCAAATACGTATTCTTTTACTCCCAAGAGCATAATGCAATTGGACGTAAAAAAGATCCAATTCACACTTTAACGTATCAGCCTAGCTGTTCAACGCGGAAAATGCAGCCAGTATTCTTGGCATCATTCCACGCGGGCATGATTTGTATAGTAATTAGAATACGTCAAAGAGGTTTTGAGTTATAGAAGGGTCAAAAGTGGCACCAAGTGGTTCGTGTAAACTTACACTTGGCGCTGGCTAGCCAGTTCCTTTGCTTGAACTTGGCTTGACACGCTGCCGCGTGTCTTGATAAGCTAATAATAAGATTTATTGTAACATTTTAATAAAAAAAATCACACTTTTTCTGAAATTGAGTTAGTTCAGGAATACATAATAGTACCTAACGGTACAGAAGGCTCACTCATCAAGGTGATTTAAAAAATAACGCTGACACAAAAAGTGCAATTATGGGGATAGTGCATGAGTAGATATAATCATCAGGTGCACTTGATATTCCCTGGATCTTTCAAATCCCTAACTAAGTATAACACGTAGGTTACTTCTTATCTCGGAGAAGTCCATGATGGTTAAGTATATAAAATAAAAATATGGTCACAACTATTTTTTTAGTTTTTACCTAGATATATCAAAAACTACCTAAATGTTTATAAACAATATTTGATTAAATAATAGTCTATGGAATAAATGAATTGAATTCATGACAAACTAAACTGTAAAGAAGTTAGAACTTTTGTTACCATTTTACCCGAACGAATCAAAACAACGGAAAGCCTCAATTAAAGCTCAGCCCGTCCACAAATCACGCCGGAATCATAACGTTTTGACACCGCAGACTATTTTCGTCGCACCGTTACTGGTCTGTATAAACAAACCGATGCGCCCAAAGTTTGGTCAATAATAAAAACGACAGTATGCGGAAAAACTAACATCCTCGGCGATAAACATCAAAGGCGCGACAACGATCATTGGCGTCGCTCGATGGCGGGACGACGCTGATTAATGGAATCATCGTCATCGTCAAGCGTATGCTTGGTATTGATAAGTATGGTAGGTGGCGCATAAGTTGAGCCCTAAGCGGAACTAAGCGGGCGTTAACAGCTGAGGTGCGGTAAGTACTCTTAGGCCCAGTTTCCACCAAAGCGGAGTGGAGCTGTGTATGAATAACCAATCAGATTTTGTCATTTGGAAACCCCGAAACTAAAGGGAGAGGAGCGGTCGAAATTACGAAATCTGATTGGTTATTAAATAGCTGTGTTTGAGTAACCACTCAAACACAGCTTCTCTTTGGTGGAAACCGGGCTTTAGAGGGCACCGCGAGAGAAAGCGAGTAAGGCGACGAGCGAGTTGTAAGTATAGCTATTATTATGCCCGTGCAGACAGCTGCTATTTTGGGTCAACTTAATTGCCACATACCCACTATACTTAATTAATTTTTAGATGTCATGATATCTTTATCATAATTTTGGCATAGGTAGTAACGTCTGCTGTTGGTAACGATTAATATAATTTACAGGAAATTATAACATGTAAGTACCCATGAAATCTTTTTTTTCTATGGATAACTTTCTTCTATAGGTAGGTAAGGGTGCTGAAGCTTTTAAGTTTGGGTTAAGTTCACTAAATATTAAGTTAGATATAATTAAATAGAATAAGTCTTAATGATGACCGTATAAAACAGATAACTTATAACAAAAGTTCGTAGAAGTAACAAAGAACTTAAATTCATCTGAATGGGGTCTTACACTACTTTTGAATTTGATAAAAAATATTACTTTATTATAAACTAGGATAAAAATAATAACGTGCAGTGAAAGAAATATTAAAATCCAACGAAGATTTACAAAGTTACAGGCGTTTAAACTTTGGAGTGGGGGGATCTTCTATCCCTTTCTCGCAAAACGAAAATTTGTATGAAGCCGCACGAAGCTACTATGGCATTGGTACGGTGTGACGTCACAATGTCTCTGTTGCTATCTCTGTCTAATCACAAATCTTTAAATGCTTATAACTTTTTTGTTATTTGATCGATTTAATTAGTTCTTTCAGTGCACGTCATTATTTTAATTCTACTTTATAATAAAGTAATAAAAAAATTGGAGTCAAATACCCTATTGGGCACCATTAAAACTTTTATTAATGATTGAAAAAGATAATGATGATCATAACATGACCATAGAACATGACCTACCTACGATTTAATTGATTGTGTTCAAAATCTTATCGGTAACAATTGCTCGTTTCCACGAAACACTATTAAAAAACTAAAAGTTATATAAGAAGTTCTAAGAACTTCAACAAACAATTTTAACTTCTTACATGACCACAAAACTTAAATATCAGCACACCATCTTAAAAGAAGATTGACCAATGACCAAAGGTGGTATCAAGTTTTCTCATGAACCTAAACCAAAAATAAATATTCTAGTGTAAATAAAATAGTGTTTTTAAGAAGCACTAGCAATTTATTTTTCATATCCGGAATTAATTTTGCATACAAAAAGTTACTTCCTTTTCAATGCACTTTTCCTGTCATATTACAGATTTAATTGAGAAGTAGGTACGGTACAACTTGTTTATTTGCCTTTAGTTTTGTAATCCAGATGTTAATTATAAAAATAATAATTTTAGGACATAATGTAGAGATTGCAGTCTACAAAAATGTTTGGATTGGATACATCCATGGTACTAAACTGAATTTTTAATAAACTTTTTTTAAGTTGAAAATTCTTAATTCTGTAAAGATATAGAAAAAGCTGTGCTGGAAAATGTTGTTTTGCTATATATGATTCTCTTAGAGGTATGAAAAATAGTTTTGTTAAATGAAAACCTTTAATAATTATTATTTATTGAGTTCACTTAAAAATTAGTTGATTAGCCAGAAAAAAAATTACCAAGACAACGCTTAAGTCAACGAAGCGGCTCAATAACCACTAACAAGACAGTCGTAAGCATTATATTTAGAAGCGAACCAATAACCATTTATAAGTCGACGTCAAAACGCATTGAAGTCTACTCAGACAACACAATCGGAGCTATTTCTGTACGCACCGTTACAACGACTGGCTCGGAGATAATTCCAACTCTTCGAAACATCTAATTAATGTCTGTGTGATTGAATGATTCTCACGTTCCCACTATTGTACAGATGTTCGGTTGATTATTTTTATCCGGTCTAAATTCTTACGGATTTGAGTGTTGCACGTATTTTTACTTTACGTAAAAAATGCACAATGCAGCGTTTTTAAATGATTTGCGCAATACATCAATACGCAACGTAAACGTAATTAGGCCAATTAACTATAGGTACATAATATAACTGAAGTCGTATTTTAAACATACTTGTAGTAGATAACTGGTTCACCTATACTTTCTTCTTAGTATTTTTTTACCATCAAGAGACATAGACTTTAGTATTTTACATTGATAGCCCACTTGATAGCTCTTACCAGTTGGCTGATTCTATATAGTTAAATTGATTAAGGCAAATATCCTTTTTTTGCATTCTGTTTGCACAAATTACCATCATGTCAATATACCATGCTAGTTGCTGAACAAACTGAACCATACATAATCAGCCCACTGTTCCTAATAATTAATATATGACCCTAAAATACCAACTAGACGGGAGAAGATCAAAGTAATCTTATAGTTGTACCTATACCTGCCTACAGTTCCTCTCATTTGAGGTAAGGAACCTTAAAATCCAAAGACATTTATCAACTTTATTAAAAGCTACCTATAATAATACCCCTTGTTCCAGTTATAATGATAAAAAAAACGTCTACCTATTTTGCATGTAAAATTATTGATTGAGGTTTTTTTTGAAAATTTTGCGACGAACAATGTTATATTGTTTAATTTATTTTATTTATTTACAAATTCTTATGTTACCTATATTGGTAGGTATGTAGAGTTTAGCGCCTATTTTATTATTCAATGTTTTTATGCGTGAGCTACGTAATCAAGTTCATTCAAGAATAGGAGTGTAGGTATTCTTGTACTTAAAGAATATCAGGTTTTTAAAACTTTGGACTAAGGACTAGGTACTAGGTACTCGTACCTCAATAAAAAATACAAATTGATTTGAAAGTGTTTATTACAATGATGGTAATATATTATTCACTATATTATATTATGTATTTTATTTTATTTATTATGTTATTTTTTAACCGACTTCAAAAAAAGGAGGAGGTTCTCAATTCGTCGGAATCTTTTTTTTTTTTTTTTTTTTTATTTTTTTTTTTTTATCTATGTATGTTCACCGATTACTCGAAGACGCGTAGACCGATTTGAAAAATTCTTTTTTTGTTTAAGAGGGTTTTGTTTCCAGATGGTCCCATTTTAATCAGGTCAGGATCTGATGATGGGATCCTGGAGAAATCGAGGGAACTCTTCAAATTTTATATGGACACATGAAACTATTTCAGTATTATTAGAAAGAGTAATATTTTCCATGTTGTCCTATGGTCATCAGGTCAGGATCTGATCATGGGATGTTGGTGAAATCGAGGGAACTCTTCAAATTTTGCTAGTATACTTAAAGCGAGTTGGGTATTTTTTATAGTTACTGGTGCATAAGCTAGTAGATACTGATTAGATGACTAAAGTCATCAAGTCAGGGTCTGATGATGGGCTCTTGGTGAAATCGAGGGAACTCTTCAAATTTTGCTAGTATACTTGAAGCGAGTTGGGTATTTTTTATAGTTACTGGTGCATTTGCTAGCAGATACTGATTTGATGACTAATTTGGGTATTTTTACAACGTCTTGTGCATTTTATTGTTTTCCACTAAAAAGTATAAAATAAAAATGGGAAATGCTTTCCAAAAAACCAACTTCAAATGCCACTACAAAGAGTGAAATAATTTTTATTTAAGTTTTAGGTACCTACACCAATTCGAAGTCGGGCGATTGTCTATGACTTCGTCATTTCTTCGCACATCAAGTAAGTAAGAAGGACTACTTATTAGGGATTGTATGAAACATCGCCCGACTTCGAATTGGTGTAGGTACCTAAAACTTAAATAAAAATTATTTCACTCTTTGTAGTGGCATTTGAAGTTGGTTTTTTGGAAAGCATTTCCCATTTTTTAGCCTGTCAACAATGATATTATCCTCTCAATGATCTGACGGATGATCAGGACGCCTCTAAGAATTGTTTAAAATCCAATAAAGTGAATTTACTTTTATCTTAATTTATAATTAAAAAAAAAGTAAAAATTGGAGTCAATTACGCAATTATGTATGAACTGATAAACATAGAACACAAATGCTGACCGGCTTTAATTACAACTCTTCTTTTGGTAGTCGGATAAAATAATCCTAACTTTGAAACGATGGATAGTTTGAGTTTTAGTTTCTGAGAAATCAGAAAATCAAGAATGTTTTTGGCTTGAGAGATGATTTTACAATAGAGTTTCACGAAGCTCATCCATCAGCAATAATCACATCGTTTAGAGCCTAATGGCCCGAATTAAAAGCTTGCCAATGGTTATAAAAGTATTTTGAATGTGGTCAAAAGTTCGGCGCCGCAAAATTGGACTGTGGGCTGGCAGGAAGCCAGCGCGTGCGCATAAAAACTACATGAGTTATAGATCTTTAGCGCATGTGAATAAGTCTTTATAGTTTTTATGCTTGAGATATTTCCTCTGTAATAGCTTCCTGGCGCATGCTTTTCGCGATTATTCGCAGAATGTTGATTATAATTTATGCTGGAATTCACACCAGTCGATATATTCTGGAATGCAGTGATTTTTTACAGGCTTTTATCTAACTATTATTATAATATTTGTGCGTTATTTTAGTTTTTTTTTGAATTTAAATCAAATCTGACGTTAGGAAAATTAATTCTGGTAAAATAAGATGCCACTGCAAATCAAATTTGTGTATGTGTTGGTTCAGTTCCGATGACCACATATTTTTATGGTAAGCATGACCTGAATCGATACATAAGTTAGCTCCAGATAAAGGGAACTCTTCAGCGGTCGACAGCAACGATACGAATTTGATGTACCTAGGTAGATACCTACAGAATTAACTATTAGAGCTTGTTTTAAGTTTTACTAAGACTCGGTTGCATCTGAAAGTTTAGGCTTGGGTTATGTCTGGGGACTCAAATGCCAGTGGTTCCTATCATCAATTTACCTTTCTATTTTTTCCTATTTCTCTTAAATTGAGTTAATTTAGGAAGATTTGTTCTTGCCCGTCTGTTCGTCCGTCTATTAATGACTCTGAATGAGTTCTGAATTAATGAACAGAATTACTATAAATTTATACTTACAGTCATAAGTATTATGTAAACTGCCGATGTAAGTACAAAGCTCAACGAGCTCATGAAAAATTATAAAATTACTCATCATAATGAATCACTCAAAAAAATGAGTAAAAAAAAAAATTTCCTTTATAGATACCTATATAAATAGTTATGGGGTACCTACTAACATATTTTTAAGTATAGAATTATCTGAGCAGAACTCATAACATTATTTTTAATTTTAATTTAAATACTTACGTGACGATTTTGGGGTTCTAAGACTTTTTAAAAAAGTTTTTAAATCTGTTTTATCCCAGGTTCTATCTCAAAAACTTCTTTACAGTTTTCACAGAAAACTAGGTTCGTAGGTATTCTTAATTATGTAAATAAGAACTTACTTTGCTTAGTTCTAGGTTCTCTTGGTCCATCGACGGTGACTTTGATGGCTTTGGTGTAGGTGGCGACCTGGCTGGGGAAGGTGCTGATGGTGATGGTCAAGCTGAAGGACTTGCCGCGCCCGCTGCGACCCACGAACCTGAGGTCGTTAAACTTCGCCACCTGGTTCTTCATCACCGCCGTACAGTTCCTCATTTCAGCCATCACGTTCTCGTCGTTCCCGGCTTTGATCGTGACCAGCGTTCCGTCCTGGACGTCGTCCAGCGCGACCACCTTGAACGCGACCGGCAGCGACTTGTTGGACCGCCAGTGGCCCGGCAAGGCCGAGCAGAGCACGGCCGGGGAGCCGGTCTGCACCAGGTCGCCGTGGCTCTGCCGGTAGTACTCGTGGATGTGCGAGTAGACGTCCGCCATCGTGGGGGCCGGGGGACTCGCGTGCGGAAGGTGCATCGACTCCAGTTCACCCTCGAGCGACCCTCGACACGCCACTAAAGTTCTCCGTCACGCCACTAGCCGCCGAACACTCCGAATAAAGTTTCGAACACGCGATACGAAGTACGAACTCGGTGTCGTGCGCGCACCCCGGAAAGTTGTGCGAAGTATGGGCGCGAGACGCCGTGTGAGCCGCAACTCGCGAGCACCACTTGTTGGGCGCGGGCAAGACGCCGGGCGGGGGCTCGGGAAAAATAAGCGGCGACTCGGCGACACCGCAAGCCGAAGACGCACGACGCGCACCGAAGTCGCGGAGGGACGCGTGCTCGCGGGGACTCAGTTTCGACTGATGACTGCGATACGACGCGACTTTTTCCGATGGTCAATATTTTGCGTTCGCGCGGTCGCCGCCCCCACCCGGGTGGTGGCCCCTACGTCTCGTAAAAAGCGGGAAGGAGACGAAGGGCGCGGGCGGCGCGGAGCCGCAGCGGGAACGAACGGGACGGCCGCGGTCGGTCTCTGCGTTTTTATAAAAATACTCGCGCGAACGAGACACCGCCGCGACAGTCACCGGGTAGGAGAAGGATGGGTGGATTTTTTTGAATTACCGCGATGACGTATCGCGAGGCGCCGGTAATTAGGCCACGGGGCGGCGGGAAACCGCGGCCGGTGCGAAAACCTATCAACGAGCTCATGAAAAATTATGATTTCCATGTTCGAGTCGCAAGCTCGCCGTGGGGTGGCACGGCATTGTGGCAAAGTACACGCGGAATGCCGATCACGTCGATCATTGACTGCCGCCTCGTGTTTATTAATAAATCAAAGTAAAAAAATAGCTTAAACTTAAATATTCTTTTTTACTCATAGGCACTATTATAACGCTTTGACACTACAATATTTACTTATGTCGTATTTTATTTAAGCAAGATAATGTTCACGTGTAAAAGTTTTCTGTTGCGAACTTTTAAAAGTTGCTCTGTCGAAGTGCAAAGAAATGCAAAGTTGCGTGCGGTGCGGCGCGAGGCGGCGAGCGAGCGGGACGGCTGAGAGGCGGCGCGAGGGCGGGGCGAACAAACTTGGCCATAACTTCGGACGGAGTTTCCCGCGCTCTACGTCAGCTCTACGATACGTGTAGACGTGCGCCAACTTTTCATGCGAGCTTTTTTTGTAGATTCTTGCATTTCATTTTTTCAATGATTTTTGAATCTCATCCAGCAGTGTCGTATTGATTTACTATCTACCTAATAAAAAGAAGGCAAATAAGGACATATAATGAGTCCATTAGAAATCGGTGTTGTAGGTTATAATTTATTTATTGAAATAGGTACTTAGGTGTGCTGGATATTTATTGAAAGTATAAAAAACTTACCTAAACCTAATAAATGAATAGTTGATTTAACTAGCTTATCTCCCAAGTTATCAATATAATAGCAAAAATTAAAATTAAATATCCTGCCTGTAGTTAATTCCCTGTAGGCACCAAATACCTACTTACTTATAAAGAAAGTCAGGTCAATATTTTCTACAGGTAGGAAACCTATACCAACCTCTAATTTTATAGGCTGAAGTCGGCCTCTTCTAAGGAAACAATATAGTAGCTATTGCCCTAAACAAGACCATAACTTTTACGACTCATTGTTTTACATCGGCACTCTTTGAAATCACGATCTACGCCCGATCGGTCGCCATTTTGTTCATTACCTCGGTATTTTTACGGCTGCAGATAAGATAGAGAAACCAAACAGTTTTACAATACTTACTACAGACATTTTGCAAATTGTAAATGTTTATTATGGTAAAATTCGCTATGGCCTGGTTGTGTTACATGAAAAGATTTTGGGGTTATTAAAAGTAGCTAAATATGGCAACAAGCTTTTGTTTAGATAGGTAAACGTATTATAAAATACTTACTATTGGTAGGTACGAGGTATACCAACCATTTTAGACTCCAGTCGATCTAAAATTACTTAAAAATACCTAATTATTTACTTCTCACTTACTATACCTAGAGTTAAGTAGATACTTAGCTAGATACGTTTCTATACTTTAAAAACAACTTCTTAGAATAGGTATGGGAGATATAGGTACTTACAGAAAAATCATTAGGTTTAATAGGTTTGCCTACAATTTACTGTTTAATTTACCTATATAACTGCAGTTAAACAGAAAACGTGTGCAAAGTACGTAGGTACTAACTTAGTATGTTTTTGTACTAAAATTAAGTACATCACAATTCACAGGTTTAGTAAAATATCATGCTGATTCAATTTAAACAAACATTTTTTCATGATACAGTCTACAGCCTCTAACTATACATGTACTTATATAGGTTACACTTACCTATTTTACTTTCAACCACAAGACACTGTACATATATGAAGGTAAAATATGCATTGTCTATTATAGGTAATTAGGTACCTAATTGATGGTTTGTCTATACTCTATGTTGAATATTTTCTGAGTTCAGTATCTATGCAAAATAATAATTCATATCAAATTCATACAAGCTTTTCCGAATAAAGAATAGAAAATAATTTATTTCATGTAGGCCTAGCATAAGAGGCTCTTATGACAAGTCATTTCATTTTATAACATCTCTATAAGTAATGGTGATAAGTACATACTTAAGTATATATTTTCATGACTTGGTATTTCACGATTTAAAACTAAGTTTACGAGGGTTCGCAAACGCGCCCTGCCACTGAGAAGAATTATAATTTATTTATGTATGTTTATTGTTTTGTTATGTTTATTTTATATTAAATAAAATATAAAGATAGCGATTCGCATAAAGCCACAAAGGGCAATAATCATAAAATTAGAAAGTCCAGACGCACCAAAACTGATGAGTCGGTCGTTCACAGGCAACTGTCAAAGAATCTCTCTCAATTACTGCAATAAAAATAATATTGTAGGCAAACATGAGCCCTTTGAGCGCGCAGCCGACAGCTACCGGTCGGTTTTGTGCAACCCTCAGCGCTGCCAGGAACAATGCGCGTACGCACAATGACTCTGCCTTCAGAGATATTCCTTTATTTTGGCCCAAACATTGGCATTGGAGCATTGTGGACCCTTTGTTAACTATTTACCGACTTTTGGGTTGTTATATTGAAGGGCTGCTGTCGTTTTTTTTTTGAAAAAATGTGGATTTCAATCTGAGAGCAATTCCGTGAAAGGAATCAGCGAGCCGGCTCAGTTGAGAACTTAATTTTTGTACGTTATTCAAATTCGATATTGGGTTATTTGAATTGGACACAAATGCAATTACATCGTGTATGTGTGGTCTTATTATGATTTTTTTTTAATTTTGAACAATTTAAATGATAAATTAGGTACTACGTAACCAATTTCGTAGCACGCTTGCTACGTCGATAAGTTACAGTTTAATAACTCGGTTTTGGGTTTGGCCTTGCAATAAAAGGCGCACAGTGACTTCAACACCGACTTAAGGTGTTGCGGCCCTACCAGCCCGCGAAATTCAAATTTTATTTAGTTTTTCGCAGATATTAGACTAACTACACATTGTAGATTTATGGCAATGCATTTTGCGGGCCTAGTTTTTATGCACTTACATGTTTTTAATAGAAACTTTGCTCGAAAGTTCCCACTCATCTCATATTGGTTCCCGAAAGATATTTTTTTGCAGTTTCCCAGATTTAGATTTCTTTTTTATTGTTATTATTGGTTAATTAAGTAACTTTTAAAATTGATGTAGATTACCTGATAAGGATCTCTTATATATTGATGTTTTTGCATGCCTTAAAAAGGTCAAAACATTGACACGTTTGAAATTGTAATGACATCTACTTGACATGTTTTTTAAGCAAATAAAAGAATTGATTGATTGATTGATTGATTAGAGCTATCAGGAACCAATATGAAATAAATGAGTATTGTTGAGTAGAGTTTTTATTAAAAACATGTAGATGCATAAATGTTGTGCCCGCAAAACGCATTGCCATTACCTTTTGATGTATAATTAGCCCACTATGAGCGAAAAACTAAATAAAATTTGAATTTTCGCGCCCGGATGGTACCCATCGCCCTTAATTATAATATGCAATCTACCATTGGTCGCCAATAACGGGATTGTAGGTATTTTATTTCTTATACTTAAATTTCAAAGCCCGACTGATTTTTTGTTTCAACTTTCATGACGTTAAAAAGTTAAGAAAAAACTCGTGTCCTTGTAGGCTGTAGTTTAAGTCGTTAAAAAAGCTGGAGATTAAAGTATTACTTTGTACTTAGATAGGTATGTACTTCTTATAAAAGTAGCTATTACTTCTTTGTACATACGTCAAAGAATAAATTAAGAACGCAGTTTTAGGAAGCGTATTTCATACAAATTAATTATTAGTGGACGTCCGTCGGCTGAAACGAACGAACGAATTATTAGTGTCATACAAAACATATGTATGTATATATCCTACATAATCCTTGGGGATGAATGATGAACTGCTGTAATTATACTAGCTCAATTAGTTTCAAGAGCCTTTGTGAAGTGGTGATAACAGAAAACAAAACCCGGCTGAGTTTGTTGTGGGCTTCTTCTCAGTGCAGGGCGCGTTGGTAAACTTTAAGTCGACTTGGAGTTATCGCCATACAAATGTGACAAATATCATATTGACCTATTACAAGAGCCTGTATATAAGCCTATGTGAAATAAAGATATTTTGAATTTTGAATTTGATATATTCACATTTCAAGCAGGTATCTACCTAATCATTAATGTGTCCAATTGCAGATTTTTTTAGTTTCCGTTTTTTCAAGTAAAATCCATTAAAAATCTTGAATCTCAAGTAGGTGACCCTTTGTGCTCAGCAAGTTCTTTATAGAAAGATCCCGCTGCTTCGAACTGGCAACACTCAGTGCACAATGTTATTAAACTTTTCTTCAGTACAAAAGGTGAAGTGTTCTCAAAATGTTGGCAAGAGGTAAAGACCAAAACGTAACTCCATAATTGGCCACTTGAGTTTTGAAGGAAACCTTTCCGGTTTTGATGTAGATCCACGAAATATTTAGAGTTGGCAATAATATTTAATTTTAAGAATCCTATAACATAAACTCTAATTAATTTTCAGTAAAATAAAAATAAAAAAACCTTTATGTATTTCGAAATTATTGAGACATTTCATATACAATTGATGTCAGATTTTATTGAATAATGTCTATAAGTAGACAGGAAAGTCAAAGAATCATAACAATTAAAATAATCCATACTTTAAAAAGATTAGTAAGTTCGTTCGACAGCTCCGTGAGTGCAGCAACTTTTTTATAGTGAGAATGTGTCAATTTGAAATTTGTATGATGTGCGGATGCTATATATAGTGTGCGTGAAAAATTATCTAGCGACGGCTCGGGTTTGTCAACTCAGGCAAAGTATTTTTTGCCGCACTTTTGAAGTCGAGGGCGGCTTTTGGACCTGTATTATTTTTTGCATATTTTATTCGAAAATATGTCAGTTATGTGTGTGGTTGTTACAGACTTTCGTAAAGCAGCGCCTACATGTATCCAGTATTGAATAATAATCAGTTGGCTTTTCCATAATATTAGCAACTCTATGGTCTTTCTCCCTCGGGTATTGTATAAATAGAGTAAATCCGGTAATCGCCCGCGGCTGTGCGCGCTGAAGGTCTTATGTTGGAGTAATGTTGAGTGTTGAACCACTATTGAACCCAGGAAATGCACTTATGTAATATTTACGTAGCGATTATATTCACTGTAAATTAAAATTATTGTGTTCATAGTAGCTGGACTGGACATATAATGAGGGCTAACAAAGAAAAATGATCTAAGGATGTAATAGAGTAGTATCCGAGGAATGGGAAAAGACAAAAGATGGGAGGACGATTTACCAAAAAAATGGAAAAGGACTGCTATGGATAGAGAGATGTGGAATCAATTGGGGGAGGCCTATGTCGATAATACTACCTGACCAGAGCTGTAGTTATGTTACTAATATTATTTTTTTGCTATGGAAATTAGACGTAAGAATACTATTGTTTTTATAAGAATAGCAAGTTCAGTGATTATATAGGGGTTTTATTATTATTTAAGTGCAGATACAATATGCAGTATACCTAGTACCCATTTGAGAGTTTTTATCCCTCGCACAACGACGTTAAAAATGACGTGTGTACTCATTTGTGTAGGTAGGTACGAGAAGGTGTGTAGGTACCTAAGTAAGTAACAATCGTAGCTACCAAGTCAGATGTACTTATTTTCTTAAGTAATGTACCTCAAACAAAGAAACAAACGGAATGCTTATAACATAATGTTGGTGTCCGTCTGTCTATCTGTCTGTTTGTCACAACCCTTTATTTCAGTAGGTATTATACAATAAAGATCGTCAAGAAATTTGGAATAATTGTAGGTAATAATAGCCCGGCGTCATTCCAATCATTAAAAATTGAAAATCTTCTATCTTGTAATAGGTAAAGTTAAATTATTAAGCTGATTCACTACCATAACACCAAAAATTAAAAAAATAGAACAAAAGATTTTTAGTTTATAAATCTGTGGATATACGGTCTACCAAACCATTGGACATCGTATAATTACTTTTATTTTACGCATTTCACGCCTGACGATAGGTACTTCAATAAAGTCTCCAAAAAATCGATTACTCAGTTTAATAAAAAGTGAAGGGGAAGTCGGGGTGGAGCGGCGCTGCTGTGTGCAGTTAAAAAGCGCGGATGTGAACATTTGTAGCAATAATTCGGGCCGCAATGGGGTGAGCCACGGCTGCTGTTGAAAGAATGATACATCATCAGACCAATAATAAATCACACATGATTCAATTAGAAAAATACGCTCTGGCGAAAAACCGTTGAATTTTGTCGCCTTTCCACTGAAGCGGGTCACATTTTGGGGGTAATTTGACGGCTCGTATTGCGTCATCAATCAACTGCAATTAACAATGGCCGCATCGACGAAATTTGTTTTATTCGTTGTTTTTTTCATAAATGTTTTTTTCTGATTTAATAAAAAACAAACTTGATATCCCAACATTCATGACTTGCGTAGCATTACTAATAATATTGTGATATCATCCAGTGCCTGAAGATAGCAGATATCCAGAAGGGCTAATAAGGTGCTAAATTGCGCGTTTTCCGTGATGTCTATAAATGCCTTATAGGCTTAGAGTCACAGAACTCACAGAGTGGAGGGTAATGCTCGGAATATTGATTTGTCATGACGAGACCCGTGACGAAATACCTCATAAGAGCGATAAAAATTTTGAATCAAAATGAATAAAATCACGAGCGCGCACGTAGTATTATCAGGTTTCCTCCAGGTGCCAAGAAGAATTTAAATAAATTCTGTCAGTAGCTTTAAAGGGCCTTAAATCGTGTTAAATGGCGCCTAGGTCGTGAATCAGTTAAGACTTGAAATGAGATGATGGAGTGGCATTAATCCTCATAATATACTTACTTATTATAATCATGATGCTACTAGTAAATAATGGTTGCTCTTAAGTACTGTATTCAGGTTTTTTAACTTCTATTATAACTCAAAACTTCGAAACTATCAACTTACTGTGTTTTTGTATTATATTTATATTGTATTACATTAACTGCAAATAAACGTAATATCTGTCAGCCAAAACAGCAATAACGTAGCGCATTCTTCGCGCGGCGTCGCAACTCGCAGCTCCAACGCAACATGAGTAGTGACGGTTTAACACATGAGCTTTCGGAACACTCAATAACTCATTGCCGACTGTAGCAGTCGAGGGGGTCGAGTGGGCGCGGTGAGACTCGTGTCACGTGCCAGTAATGAGTATTCGCCGGCCGCCCCCGCCCCGCTCTCCCCCGGTGTTAGTATGGAATTTCACACATACTCCGCGCGTGCTGATTATTTTGATTTACAGCGTCACATTTTTTCGATAGCTGCGTAATTCCAAAGCGAGATATATGCGCTTTACTGTTTGCTTTTTTATTATATTACATTTTTTTGTAGGATTTTTCAAAGGGCAAAATTAAAAATAAATGGTAGGTAGTAGGTATAGTGTTGATGGTTGTATAATGTTTGTACCTACAGTTAAAACTTCAACATAAATTCGTAATGTTATATACTTAGATATATATGAAATAACAGGTAAGTAATGTGTAAAAAATATATCTGGAAAGATCTAAGTACCTATCTATTGACTACCTATATACCTTAGTCATGAATAGGAATCAAATTTATTTTAGAGTTTTAACAAATTAGCTATCTAATACTTACTTATCACAAAACCTATTTTCATATTTTTTTTGTACCTACGACCTATGTACTTACTGGCATTCGGTATGTCTCAATCCTTGGCCTGACTAAACACATAAATTCTTACTTCCGTAAGTTAAGTATTTGATTTCATAAATTATTATTATCACTAAAAATAACAGCCAACAATGCTTGATGGGTAGAAACATACCTATTACCTAACTAATGCGTTTTATCTGTGAAAGTAAGTTGGTTAGGTAGGTATACCTCAGTGACAGCTGTTATTTTGTTAGTCCATAATAAAGATATAAGAGAAAAGTTTTAAAATATTTTTTTTGTCTTTTATAAATTATTAGATACCTATCTACTGTTTCTGGATTCTAGAGTATAACCTTACTCTATGGGAGTCTATGTTAAGTATAAAACTACGATAAAATTAAAACCTCTCGTATCTAAAAATATTGATGAACTAAGGGGCGCTCCATTTCGATAGTGACAGCACTTTCATCATCTCAGTGTCGTGGAGTGCACCGAGGGCGGAAAGCAGCCGTTTCCGCCCGGTGGTCACATTGTCGCCGGAGCATTGTTCGCGCGGATGGCGGGCGCATCTCACCTCGCATTACCTAATGGAGATTAGAAGCTGCCGCTTTTGTTTTCTGCGCTAGGTAACGCCTCTGGTTGTGACCGTGTTGTTCGAGCCTATAACCCTATCTATACCTAGATACACTTTTACGACGTATTCGCGATACGAAAGAAATGGACTGAAATTCAAATAATTGGTGCAAAAAGTGCAAGACCGAGACGATTAGTCTTGATAGTACGCCAGTTTCCGTACTATCAAGACCAATTCTCAATAGTATCTATTAAAGTAAACTAAACAGCCCTGCTCACTCAAATCAAAAAACGTTTGTTGTAAGGGATCCCCATCAAACATTTATTCTATTTTATTTTTTAGTATTTGTTGTTATACCGGCAACAGAAATAGGAACATAATATGTGACATGTGTATAAGTGAGTATCACGGTTCTAGAGATACAGCCTGGTGACAGACGGACGGACGGACGGCGAAGTCTTATAGAGTCCCGTTTTACCTTTTGGGGACGGAACCCTAAAAATGTATGAAAATGATCACTAAATAGGTCATGTGAAACAAATGTATGAGAATCATACATTTTTTTAAATTCGCTCGAATTTAAAAAACGCATGAATGGGATGGAACATATTATGGGAGAGGCTACGGGACTCCTACGTATTACTTACTTCAATTTTGTTATCGCATACACTAAATAAATGTAAGTAAAAGTGGTAACTCGTATGTTTCACCATTTGCGAATTTAACTATTTTTTATACCTATAGATAACATAATCCTTAATAACATAATCCTACCGATTATGCTATAAAATACTTAGATTCGTTATATTCTTCTTTACAGCTTACATTATTATAAATATTGGATATGAATTTGATTCAGGTTCCTAAAAATATAGAATAGGATTCCTTAGATACAGAACGAGATGAGCAAAATATAAAACAGCAAAGTATAGTAGTTGCGAATTCTCACGAGAGGCGCGGCCGAGGGTTGTCTCAATGGACGCACAGTTTCCGCTCCGTTGCCTGCGGATAAAACACTAGCGCATAAAGAGGCACATGCGCTCTATCCTGTGTTGGCCCAAAAGTAATCTGATTACAATTACAAATTACTGATTAATAATTATAATCAAAAGTTTTAATTACAATTAATTAATCATAATCAAAAATTTTGATTACAATTAATTAATCATTAATCGTAATCATTAATTTGATTACTTGATTACTTATTTTAAATACTTATTAAATTTATTGGAAGAGCAAAACCAACAGCTTATGCTGGGCAAAATTTAAAAAAATGGCCGCCATTTTTAACTTTTTTGTTATTGGACTGAATTACTTCAAAATCGAAATCTGACCGTAGCAACAAGTATTGGGAAAGAATATGATGTCAAAATTTAAAAAAATGGCCGCCATTTTTAACTTTTTTGTTATTGGACCGACTTACTTCAAAATCGAAATCTGATCGTAGCAACAAGTATTGAGAAAGAATCTGGTGTCAAAATTTAAAAAAGTGGCCGCCATTTTGAACTTTTTTGTTATTGGACCGAATTACTTCAAAATCGAAATCTGACCGTAGCAACAAGTAATTGGGAAAGAATATGATGTCAAAATTTAAAAAAATGGCCGCCATTTTTAACTTTTTTGTTATTGGACCGACTTACTTCAAAATCGAAATCTGATCGTAGCAACAAGTATTGAGAAAGAATCTGGTGTCAAAATTTAAAAAAGTGGCCGCCATTTTGAACTTTTTTGTTATTGGACCGAATTACTTCAAAATCGAAATCTGACCGCAGCAACAAGTATTGAGAAAGAATATGGTGCCAAAATTTAAAAAAGTGGCCGCCATTTTGAACTTTTTTGTTATTGGACTGAATTACTTCAAAATCGAAATCTGAACGTAGCAACAAGTATTGGGAAAGAATATGATGTCAAAATTTAAAAAAGTGGCCGCCATTTTTAACTTTTTTGTTATTGGACCGACTTACTTCAAAATCGAAATCTGATCGTAGCAACAAGTATTGAGAAAGAATCTGGTGTCAAAATTTAAAAAAGTGGCCGCCATTTTGGACTTTTTTGTTATTGGACCGAATTACTTCAAAATCGAAATCTGACCGTAGCAACAAGTATTGAGAAAGAATATGGTGTCTAAAGGACATGGCCGAAACTTGTATGGAGCTGTGCCCTGGAAAAAAAATACTTATTCATGGCCATCGACAAACCGCACGTCATATTAAAGCTTATAATTATGTCTTTACAATCGTTTAAGTTTTATGATCTGAAAACTTGCGAGAGACATAATATCAGCATAACAACTTGCAACAAAATTACTTAGGCGCATTTTGTTGCAAGTTGTTATGCTGATATTATGTCTCTCGCAAGTTTTCAGATTCAGACCTTTATTAATAAATATTAGTTATTATTTATTGACTTCTTAATTGATTCATTATTATTTTGAGCATACTACCAAGTAATTTTACTATTAAAAAACTAAACTAAATATTATCATCATCGTCAGCCTGTTAGAGCCTACTAGTGGACATAGAGGTCTTCTCTCCCTTGACTTACGAGTATATCTTTAACTCAAAAATTTGTTTCAATTTACTTTAATGTTATGTTACTTTAGTTTTGTGATGACTGCCATTTTGATTTTTAAATTTGTCATAGTATATGGTACTCTATTATTCAAGCCTCCTTCATTTGACGCCTATGTTAGAGTCGTTGTGAAGAAAAGGACGCGTGAGTGTCGTGGAATACTTGGATGAAACAAAGTTAATTTCATAATGACAACAAGCGGACACCCGCAGCTCCGATTACGTGAACCACTGTTTGACTAACTTACGCGTTGAATTTTCATTATTTATGACTAAGCCGGCCTTTTCAAACTTTAATTTTGACACCAGATTCTTACTCAATGCTTGCTGCCATGGTCAGATTTCGATTTTCAAATAATTCGGTCCAATAACAAAAAAGTTCAAAATGGCGGCCACTGTTTTTAAATTCTGACACCAGATTCTTTCTCAATGCTTGCTGCCATGGTCAGATTTCGATTTTGAAGTAAGTCGGTCCAATAACAAAAAAGTCCAAAATGGCGGCCACTGTTTTAAATTTTGACACCAGATTCTTTCTCAATACTTGTTGCTACGATCAGATTTCGATTTTGAAGTAAGTCGGTCCAATAACAAAAAAGTTAAAAATGGCGGCCACTTTTTTAAAGTTTGACACCATATTCTTTCTCAATACTTGTTGCTACGGTCAGATTTCGATTTTGAAGTAATTCGGTCCAATAACAAAAAAGTTCAAAATGGCGGCCACTTTTTTAAATTTTGACACCAGATTCTTTCTCAATACTTGTTGCTACTATCAGATTTCGATTTTGAAGTAAGTCGGTCCAATAACACAAAATTTAAAAATGGCGGCCACTTTTTTAAATTTTGACATCATATTCTTTCCCAATACTTGTTGCTACGGTCAGATTTCGATTTTGAAGTAATTCAGTCCAATAACAAAAAAGTTCAAAATGGCGGCCACTTTTTTAAATTTTGGCACCATATTCTTTCTCAATACTTGTTGCTGCGGTCAGATTTCGATTTTGAAGTAATTCGGTCCAATAACAAAAAAGTTCAAAATGGCGGCCACTTTTTTAAATTTTGACACCAGATTCTTTCTCAATACTTGTTGCTACTATCAGATTTCGATTTTGAAGTAAGTCGGTCCAATAACACAAAATTTAAAAATGGCGGCCACTTTTTTAAATTTTGACATCATATTCTTTCCCAATACTTGTTGCTACGGTCAGATTTCGATTTTGAAGTAATTCAGTCCAATAACAAAAAAGTCCAAAATGGCGGCCACTTTTTTAAATTTTGACACCAGATTCTTTCTCAATACTTGTTGCTACGATCAGATTTCGATTTTGAAGTAAGTCGGTCCAATAACAAAAAAGTTAAAAATGGCGGCCACTTTTTTAAATTTTGACATCATATTCTTTCCCAATACTTGTTGCTACGTTCAGATTTCGATTTTGAAGTAATTCAGTCCAATAACAAAAAAGTTCAAAATGGCGGCCACTTTTTTAAATTTTGGCACCATATTCTATCTCAATACTTGTTGCTGCGGTCAGATTTCGATTTTGAAGTAATTCGGTCCAATAACAAAAAAGTTCAAAATGGCGGCCACTTTTTTAAATTTTGACACCAGATTCTTTCTCAATACTTGTTGCTACGGTCAGATTTCGATTTTGAAGTAATTCGGTCCAATAACAAAAAAGTTCAAAATGGCGGCCACTTTTTTAAATTTTGACACCAGATTCTTTCTCAATACTTGTTGCTACTATCAGATTTCGATTTTGAAGTAAGTCGGTCCAATAACACAAAATTTAAAAATGGCGGCCACTTTTTTAAATTTTGACATCATATTCTTTCCCAATACTTGTTGCTACGGTCAGATTTCGATTTTGAAGTAATTCAGTCCAATAACAAAAAAGTTCAAAATGGCGGCCACTTTTTTAAATTTTGGCACCATATTCTTTCTCAATACTTGTTGCTGCGGTCAGATTTCGATTTTGAAGTAATTCGGTCCAATAACAAAAAAGTTCAAAATGGCGGCCACTTTTTTAAAGTTTGACACCATATTCTTTCTCAATACTTGTTGCTACGGTCAGATTTCGATTTTGAAGTAATTCGGTCCAATAACAAAAAAGTTCAAAATGGCGGCCACTTTTTTAAATTTTGACACCAGATTCTTTCTCAATACTTGTTGCTGCGGTCAGATTTCGATTTTGAAGTAATTCGGTCCAATAACAAAAAAGTTCAAAATGGCGGCCACTTTTTTAAAGTTTGACACCATATTCTTTCTCAATACTTGTTGCTACGGTCAGATTTCGATTTTGAAGTAATTCGGTCCAATAACAAAAAAGTTCAAAATGGCGGCCACTTTTTTAAATTTTGACACCAGATTCTTTCTCAATACTTGTTGCTACTATCAGATTTCGATTTGAAGTAAGTCGGTCCAATAACACAAAATTTAAAAATGGCGGCCACTTTTTTAAATTTTGACATCATATTCTTTCCCAATACTTGTTGCTACGGTCAGATTTCGATTTTGAAGTAATTCAGTCCAATAACAAAAAAGTTCAAAATGGCGGCCACTTTTTTAAATTTTGGCACCATATTCTTTCTCAATACTTGTTGCTGCGGTCAGATTTCGATTTTGAAGTAATTCGGTCCAATAACAAAAAAGTTCAAAATGGCGGCCACTTTTTTAAATTTTGACACCAGATTCTTTCTCAATACTTGTTGCTACTATCAGATTTCGATTTTGAAGTAAGTCGGTCCAATAACACAAAATTTAAAAATGGCGGCCACTTTTTTAAATTTTGACATCATATTCTTTCCCAATACTTGTTGCTACGGTCAGATTTCGATTTTGAAGTAATTCAGTCCAATAACAAAAAAGTCCAAAATGGCGGCCACTTTTTTAAATTTTGACACCAGATTCTTTCTCAATACTTGTTGCTACGATCAGATTTCGATTTTGAAGTAAGTCGGTCCAATAACAAAAAAGTTAAAAATGGCGGCCACTTTTTTAAATTTTGACATCATATTCTTTCCCAATACTTGTTGCTACGTTCAGATTTCGATTTTGAAGTAATTCAGTCCAATAACAAAAAAGTTCAAAATGGCGGCCACTTTTTTAAATTTTGGCACCATATTCTTTCTCAATACTTGTTGCTGCGGTCAGATTTCGATTTTGAAGTAATTCGGTCCAATAACAAAAAAGTTCAAAATGGCGGCCACTTTTTTAAATTTTGACACCAGATTCTTTCTCAATACTTGTTGCTACGATCAGATTTCGATTTTGAAGTAAGTCGGTCCAATAACAAAAAAGTTAAAAATGGCGGCCATTTTTTTAAATTTTGACATCATATTCTTTCCCAATACTTGTTGCTACGGTCAGATTTCGATTTTGAGGTAATTCGGTCCAATAACAAAAAAGTTCAAAATGGCGGCCACTTTTTTAAATTTTGACACCAGATTCTTTCTCAATACTTGTTGCTACGATCAGATTTCGATTTTGAAGTAAGTCGGTCCAATAACAAAAAAGTTAAAAATGGCGGCCATTTTTTTAAATTTTGACATCATATTCTTTCCCAATACTTGTTGCTACGGTCAGATTTCGATTTTGAAGTAATTCAGTCCAATAACAAAAAAGTTCAAAATGGCGGCCACTTTTTTGAATTTTGGCACCATATTCTTTCTCAATACTTGTTGCTACGATCAGATTTCGATTTTGAAGTAAGTCGGTCCAATAACAAAAAAGTTAAAAATGGCGGCCATTTTTTTAAATTTTGACATCATATTCTTTCCCAATACTTGTTGCTACGGTCAGATTTCGATTTTGAAGTAATTCGGTCCAATAACAAAAAAGTTCAAAATGGCGGCCACTTTTTTAAATTTTGACACCAGATTCTTTCTCAATACTTGTTGCTACTATCAGATTTCGATTTTGAAGTAAGTCGGTCCAATAACACAAAAGTTAAAAATGGCGGCCACTTTTTTAAATTTTGACATCATATTCTTTCCCAATACTTGTTGCTACGGTCAGATTTCGATTTTGAAGTAATTCAGTCCAATAACAAAAAAGTTCAAAATGGCGGCCACTTTTTTAAATTTTGGCACCATATTCTTTCTCAATACTTGTTGCTACGGTCAGATTTCGATTTTGAAGTAATTCAGTCCAATAACAAAAAAGTTCAAAATGGCGGCCACTTTTTTAAATTCTGACCATAAATTCGTTCTCTATGCTTGCTCCGATACTCAAATATCGATTTTTAGAACAATCGGCCCAGTAACCAAAAAGTTCGTAATTTTTGTATGGAAAAATCCCTTAAATGTTTTTTACCCCTTAAAATTAGAATTTCTGGAATCCCCGTCTTAGTACGAATTCATGACCTAATAGGCACCAAATTCCAGATCTCTACAACTTTTAGTTTTCCGGGAATTCCTGGAACAACGAAAAAAATTCACTTTTGTATGGGAAAAACCCTTTAATGTACGATGTTTACTCCTTAAAATTTGAATTTCTGGAATCCCCGTCTTAGTACAAATTCATGACCTAATATCTACCTAGACACCAAATTTCAGATCTCTAGGACATTTAGTTTTTCGGGAATTCCTGGAACAACGAAAAAAATTCACTTTTGTATGGGAAAATCCTTTTAATGTACTATATATAGGTAATCAAGTTAATCAATTACTGATTAACGATTAACGATTACTTTCAGTAATCATGATTACAATTACTTTTGTAATCATAATTATTGTAATCATGATTAATTTAATCTGATTACAAGTAATCAGATTAATTAATTGATTACAAAAGTAATTGATTACTGCCAACACTGGCTCTATCTAGGTTATCAAAAAATAATGATGTAAAATTATATTATGTACCTTATACAGATTGCATTTAAAAAAAGTTTTATCCTTTTTAACAAATGAGATACAAACAAGTTGTAACAAAATCTTTAGCGAAAATGGTCTTCATTCTTTTATCAGTCTGTCTTGCCTATTAATTGTCTATAAAATAATGTCTTATTTTTGTTGAATGGTGATAACATAAAAGAATACCCGGCTGAGTTAGTTATGGGCTTCTTCTCAACAGCGGCAGGGCGTGTTTGTGAACCCTCGTAAACTTAGTTTTAAGTCGACTTGTATACAAGTCGACTTAAAACTAAGTTTACGAGGGTCTAACTATACTTAGTTATCACCAATACATATGCAACAAATATCATATTGAAGTTTACAAGAGCCTGTACGTTTTGACTTTGACTTTGATCTCTGTATGTATCTACATTTAATAGCCTAATGAGCAACTTAAAAGAACCTTATCTTCACGAACGATATGAATTGAAAGATATTGAATGAAAACAATTGACTTCACTTTTTATCTTTAACTTGGGCAGTTGTTTGAATAAATTTCCCGTACGTGCCAACCCTGTGCTGCAGCTAAACGTCCCGCTGTGTCATTGTCGGCGCATATGACATGACTTCTTTCAATACGTTGATTCTACATGGTCCTCAATTATCTTAATGACAGTTGACACCTTGGTTGGTCTTTGCGATCTTAAAATTGTTAAGAGGTAAGTCACATACGGTATCCTCATTTAGAAAACGTGCTCATAAATTAAACTAGCTTTAACATATTTAAACTACAATATCTGGGTGACCGAGCTTTGCTCGGTAGTATATCTACCCACCAATAGATGGCAGCATTGGTAATATTTATTTTTAAATTCCACATTTTTTAAAAATGAATCCTAGCTAGATCGATTTATCGCCCCCAAAACCCCCTGTATACTAAATTTCATGAAAATCGTTCAAGTCGTTTCCGAGATTCGGATCGTATAGAAATATATATACATATATACAAGAATTGCTCGTTTAAAGGTATAGGATTAAAATGTAAGTACAAAATATATGTATAAATATCCCTTAAACTTATTACAGCCAACTCTGGGGTCCTCATGCCCTAGTAGGGACTTAATCAAGTTATGAATACTTGGATCGTGCTCTGTAGCTCTTCTCCATGACATGTTAAACTTCCCCATGACTGCCTAGAAACTGACTCTGATAAATTTTATGTATATCAGATCTGTTTAAATCGCATTGTTGCCTAAGTACATTAGTTATATTCAGCGATAAGTTTTAACTTAAAAAAATAATTAGGATAAAGCATTTTATTTTAATATTCAATTTATTTGTGGCAGCCCTGCAATGCGGCTAAACACGTCGCGAGGCCCTGCTGTGGCTTTGTGAGTTCACCTTTCACACCGCGCTCGTATGACGCGAGCCTTTCAATATTTTGTTTTGCGCGGCTCTACCCCGATCCTAATTAATTTGATTACTCTTGAATTTCTATTTGCTGAATATTTGATTCTAATATTTACTTACAGGATATTTTACTATAGAGGGTTATATAAAAAATACAAAATCGCTCTTGGACTGTATTTGTTTACATTAAAACTAACAACTTCTTTCTACGACTCTTTTTTCTCGATATTTTGAGAAATAAATTTTCAATATTTTACAGAGATACTCTACTTGTTCCTACTCTGTAATGTAACATCGGTAAGTGTAAACGGCGCGGACCGCGGTGCGGCGGCGAGCGAACTCGCAACAGTGTAATGTCACTTTACACCTCAGACTACATTTTACAAAAGTTTACATGTTGGTATTTGGTATTTTTTAACTCTGTATACTGGCTGACCCAACAAACGTTGTTTTGCTATTAGGGATATAAAAAATAGGTTACTCTCAGAACTACCGAACATAAACAGAAAATTTTATACTAATATCGGTCCATCTGTTTTGGATTTGGTATCAAAAATTGTCACGAGGATATAAATATTAGAAGAATATAGCGGACTTATCAGCTATACTGTGTTCGGAATATCTCACTACCAGTGACGAGATAAAATGTGTTAATCTCTTTGTCGCACTTACGGGCTATACGGCAGGCCTTTCAGACAGCAAGCGCTGTGCTGTTTTGCCATTCAATTGCTCTGTGGGCAGCGAGATATTGCGACAAATATAGTGTTTATAATATCCACATATAATGACGTAAACCTCCTACCAAAAGTGAGGGGCACTTTAAAGCCTTAAAACCATGAACTCTTTTTAATGGGCATTTTATTACTGCGGGGGAAATTATCGGCAATTGCAGCAATTATATTTAACCGGAATGCCAGGGGTACGTGTGGGGTAATGTTTCGTGACCATATCGCAACGCTTCGTTGGTTGCCGCCGATTCACGTCTACATAAGAATCGGTACATAGGTACTCGTACGTATAGCTTTCCCCTACTTGGTATATTTACTTCAATCTACCACTATATAAAGATTACAACAGCTGGCAATTTTGTGATAAGTATGTATGCTAAATTGAAAACCACATAACGCTAGTAAGTATACCTATCTACAGCCGGTGGATAAGATTAAATTTTTCCACGCAGATTTTCTTTAATAGCGTAGAACGTGGATGCACGAATAGAGAGAAGTGACTTTTTTAAACGTCTCTCTACATTCGGAAATATAAAATATATTCAGACAAAACTCAAGTTTAACTTCTAACCCGAGTTTCAGAGTTTAAAGGACAAAACTACGGAACCTGGCAAATATTCTCACTAATAAAAAAATAAAAAAATAATAATAATAGAGTTGTCACTTATCCAGTTCTCACTTAAGCAGGATCGGCTGCAGTTTAAGGCGATTTATTGAATTTATTTTTGTCTTTGTCACTATCACGGATACGTTGATGGGTGCGACATGCAGCGTCGCGGAAGAATATAACAGAAAAACGACCTTTTACCTAATTACTCAAAAACTAAGCCAGTTATCAAAAATCTGTTTCTCAACGTTTTTAGATATTATTATTACCGACACATTAAAACAAAAATTACAATTACATCCTATTGTTGTGTTTAGAACGGGTACATACCACGATATAACACGATGATTTTATGTGCCGATATTTCGACCCAGTTACATGGATCGTGGTCACGACAGGACTGCGGTGTTGCGAGGTGTGTAGCTGGAACCGTCATAGGCAGTAGCGAACTACCCTCTTCATGCATGTTCTACAGCCGGAAACAAATCACTGGATTGAACTCCACAACCACCGAGTTCTGTCCACAGACCGCCACTACATACCTCGACTAGTGCGCGAAGCGATAGAAATTCGCAAACACCAGAATTTCAATCGTGAGGATGGTTTTAAGCTAGCCAGTATATGGAATCCAGTAGTAGAATTATGCAAACCAGGACAGCGCCGCATGAAATCAAAAGTTAAAAGTGACGTTGTTAGTATATTTTGCCGAAATTTTCGCGAAGTTCCTGTGAAGAGAACGAGAAAGAGGGTAGTTCGCTACTGCCTATGACGGTTCCAGCTACACACCTCGCAACACCGCAGTCCTGTCGTGACCACGATCCATGTAACTGGGTCGAAATATCGGCACATAAAATCATCGTGTTATATCGTGGTATGTACCCGTTCTAAACACAACAATATGTTCTCTAACCACGAAATAAGTCTTAAATCATTAGTACAATTACATCCATTACAGTTTCCGATAAAAATGAGAAAAACTGAGATTTTGGAACAATTTTTGGGAGAACTTTCTATCTAGAAAATTTTATCCAATCGTGTTTCTGCTTCTCAACGATTTTAGATTAAAGAGCCAAAATACATGACGTTTAAATTTAAAAGCAATTGTCTTAATAGTTTTTAAACAAAACTTCACTAAAGATCGCTTAAATACGGCTTCTACGCCGTTAAAAGCGTGTAAGGAAGCCTTAGATGCGGAATATTGAATCTATGGCTGCGATAAAAACCCAATAAAGACATAAACGCCTCCTGCGGCTGACCTAATGATATCATTTACTTTTAAAGCTAAACAAATAAAACCGTGAAATGTAACTGTAACAGGTGGAATATCGGTTTTTTGTCGTCCGCATCTGTTGTTTCGTTTCACTCTGAGCAATTAACAACGTTTACTATTCAACCTGCTGTTATCTCTCGTTAATTACATAATATTATAATAATATTATTATTGTGTTTTTAACAAAAAATCTAAACCCTTCTAGGTATAACAGTCTAATTCATCGATAACATTATAGGTAAATTTTTACTGGTCAAGAAGGCAGTCAGAAAGTATATGCATAGGTATATTATTGTTTAACAATCGTTGCCCGTGGGAGAATAAAATATGCAAACAAACTTGTTGCGATCTCTGTCACGCTTAAAGGGCTTATGGCAGTCTTATCAATGTTGGGCAACAAGCAAATTTTATTGCCCCGTGGGCAGCTTAACCTGAACCGTGCAAAATGATGAAGAAGAAATATTATATAGGTGTGAATAATTCTATCGTATTATTGCAGGTTTACTAAAATATACCTACTTACAATAATGTTAACTTTATCTGCAAGTGTTACAGCTAACGATCGAAGAATGGAAAGTGAAGTCAGCAGTTGTATAGCCATACGAGTATGATATACTAACTCGTATTTGCAATCGTTACATTACAGATAGCTGTCATTCGCTCAAATGGACTCAAAAAATGTATGAGAGTGATATATGTCTGCGCAGAAGTCACGTGATCAATTTAGCGATCGGATATGTCTCACATATATTTTTATTTGGCACTGATTTAAAGAGGCAGTTCTAAATAGCAGTTTTGATAAGTTAAAAATTAAAAATGGCATGTTTAATAACCTAGTTCAGCAGTTAAAACTAAGCAGTAAAGTAAACAAAAATGAGTAATAAAAAATAATGAACTGGATCAGTGAATATATAATTGAGCAGGAAAATAATTAAATGGGTGGTAAAAAAAATTGAACGAGCGGTTACGCGTGGGCAGTAAGAAATCGGAATTTGTCGGTAAGAAATCTCATTCTAAGCAATTCTATAAACAATGAGGTGGTAAAATACAATAAAAAAAACAGTACTTAAATAGTAATGAAAAATTAAATTACTTTTGCTTTGACTGAAGGAATGGTAGGTCTAGGACACGGGACCCGTTGCGGGGGGGATGGGAGGGGGGTGAGGGGGAGGGGAGGGGTAGGGGGAGTCTACCCCCCAAGCCAAATCGTACGAGGCCTAATACTTTTCGAGAAATATTTTTTTGAAATTAAAAAATCTTCACCTCTTCTCATTATTTATGTCTTTAATCTTCTTAAAGGCCAGTCGACGGAGCCCCGCTTCGCGGGGCTCCTATTTCTGGGTGGTCATAAAAGAAAATAACCACTCAGAAGGATGGCGATCCTCTTCGTCACCTAACCCAGCCGAGTCGGGGTGCCCTCAAGTCCCGAGCTCGCTTCGCTCGCTCCTGGACCCTAAGTCGTTTGTGCAGTGATTTACGAAAGTTAGTGACAGTGTGATACAAATCTTTCGTAAAAATATTAGCAAACTGGCAAAAAATACGTAAACATAACCTAAAAAAATGTGATTTATAATAATAATTTTTCTTATTATTTCTCGTTAATTTGAGTTATTTACGAAAGCTAGTGACATTGTGAAGTGTATTACATAAAAAACTTTCGTGAAAATACCACTCGGACAAAAACTTCCTTTTTTGTCCGAGTGGAATGTTTTTAGCTTCAACTGGAGGTACTGCGTACTTCAGAGAACCTTTAAGAGAAAAGGAACCGCTCATTCCATCATTTTTACCGCTCATTCGGTTATTGGACTGCTAAATTATTTTTAGAATTGATATTGTATGATAAAATAACCGACTAATTGATTCTTTATTACTGTTCATGTTTTACTGTCGCAATAATTAATCAACCGCCATTAAATTAAATAACTGCTCAATATGTTTTCCAACTGATCATAATAACATCTCGAATATTTAAATAACAGCTCAAAAAATTAGTTCCCTTTTTTTATTTTATCTTATCTTTTATATTCCTAACTTTTATATTGGGTTCTTAGTTTAGTTCTTCAGCATGCACACCACACCGCTTCTCCCGGGAGCCACAAAGCGCTGCGGGCGGAGCGGTCGCGTCGCGGGCGTCTCCACCGCGCAGCTAACCGCGGCCGTTTACACACTCGTCGCTGTGCTTCCATGATTATATTTTTATTTATTCATTTAGTAAGGCACAATAGCAAAAACATAGACAGAAAAACACACAAAAGGAACTGGTCGGTGTGGTAAATTAATAAAAATTGTGCACAGCATTCAATAATAATATTATCAATAGGTACCTATACGTTAAGTTTTTAAATGTTTAACTTGCACACGTCTTAAAATTTGCTTTTATAGTGGGAGACAATTCAGAGAACTGACGACTAAATCAGAGGATGTACATTGCACATACAAAAACTTGTTTGAAGACCCCGCTTTTTGATTCGTAGATAAAATGGTGAATTGTAGTAAAATCGAATCGCAAGAGTGTAGCTCTTGCAAACTTTTTGAATATATTGGTCATAACACAATGAAAATTATCAAGTTGTGGCACTTCCAACAGTGGCAGGTTGAAACACACGAACTTCGTAACTTTGACGCGATAACTTTGAAAATATTAAAGCTTAGGATGCAGTCTCCCGACCCGAAAATTACTGGATTTTCTCTATTGGGCTGGATTACTAGAAGATACAATAATGCTAAGAATTTGAAAGCGTTTAACGTTATCGGTTACTGCATACTTGCATATAGATTGAATGGTGAAACCGAATTGTGGTTTGAGTCGAAATTTGTCCAAAGTGGTGCCATCCAGAAATTGTTAGATAATACGATTAGGATACGGTTTAAGATAAATCTAAAATACCGAACGGGGAAGCAACCAAAAGGTTCGGTATAAATGGGATGAGCCTTATCGGCGCTGATAAAACAAGTTTGTCACAGACGCCGCCTCCGATACGCGCCGGCTCTGCGCCGCGCCATTTGCTGCGACATTACGTTAACGTGCAACATTCGATTACACATTTTTCTGCTTTTTTGGTTTCTGAATTATTGAAATTGGTTTGCTGGAATGGAATTTTATTTTGACTATATTATTTCCCCATTTATATATTTCATAGATTGCTTGCAATTTAGATAGTGGGTTACCTACTGCAGTGATGGTCCTTTGATTCAGACGTTGCTAAGGACCTTAACAGCTGGATATAAGCCTTTCCGAAAGCGCGCTACCACAAACGGTCTTCCACCTTCCTCACCCACCCGCTACCAGTGACCTTTTCAGGCCGTCGGTCCATCGGGCAGGAGGTTGTCCTACGTTGCGCTCACCGATACGCAGTCTCCACTGCAGAACACGTCCCAAAGGCCGTCGGTATTGCGACAGATATGGCCCGCCCGTCGCCCACTGCCACTTGCTTGCTAATCTGTTGGGCTATATCGGTTTCCTTGGTTCTCTTACGGATGACTTCGTTGCGGATTCTATCCCTCAAAGAATCACCCAACATAGCAATCTCCATAGCACGAACAAAAGACGACAACAAAATAAATAAAAAATATTCTACATTTTCATCGTAAATAATAAGCAGGGTAGGTAAGTGTGGCAAAAGCTCTAGCAAATATCCGAAGCTACGTGGTGAAATAAGCTGGAATTATTCGACTCGTGTTTGGTGTTATCAACCGCGCGTCCCAGCTGACTCCACGGAAGATTATCAGTTCAGCATCGACGGAAGCATTCAATCACGCGGGCTTGTTGCAGATAAGACGCGGGGTGTCGCGGGGATGAAGGGGGCAGGGGGAGGGGAAGTGGCATTTGGCACGGGCAATTGACGCCACTGATAGGATCGCACGCTGAGTTTGCAGGGAAATAGTCTCAGAGACCCCGTTACTCTTTGGTGTACACCCTAACTATTTTCAGGTAGTTCTTAGTGTACTACGGGGCAGGTACCTTACAGTGGACACCTACATGCCTAATTTTTTACTTGTTCTGGCGTGAGTCAGGGAAGTAATCTTGGTCCTTTGGAATTTTTAATATTGATTAATGATTTGCCAAAAGTAGTAACCCGTGCCAATTGCCTATTGTTTGCTGACGATTTAAAGTTATTTTTCAAAATTGAGGAATGCTCTGACGCTCAGATCCTGCAACGTGACGTGGACAATGTTTTGCAATGGTGTAACAGGAATAAGTTATTCTTTAATGATAAAAAGTGCGCTGTTATTACTTTTAGCCGAAAAACAGTCCCAATAAATATAAATTATCAACTAGGGAACAATAGTATATCACGCGTTACTTCCATTAGGGATCTCGGAATAAATCTGTCGGTGGACCTAACTTTTCGGGTACATATTAGAGACGTCTGCACCAAAGCCTATAGAATGCTAGGTTTTGTGCTCCGGCAAGCGCAGCATTTTAAATCTATAAACCTTATTAAGCTGCTTTACAACGCTTATGTGCGGAGTAGGCTGGAAAGTAATGCTATAATATGGAATCCACATGAAGCCAAATACATAGATTTAGTTGAAAAAATTCAAAAAAAATTTATTCGGTGGCTGTACAGGAAACAGTACGGATATTCCGTTGGGTATCCAACAATATATCCTAGCATGTTCCTTCTAGGAATGGTGGGATATGATAGGTTGGAGCTTAGACGTACTGTTGCCCTAATTATGAATGTAATAGATCTATTCCGAGGTCAAAAAAGCAACTCATGCGTGCTAGAGGCGATAGCTTTGCATGTACCGGATGGGTATGCAAGTGCGCGTCGTCGCAGACTATTTGCGCCCCCGTACTGCAAAACTGAGATGGCGAAGCACGCGCCAGTAGCTCGGTCACTGCGCTTGCTCAATGAGCTAACCCGTAGGTATCCAGAGTTGGACGTATTTCACACCCCGCTGCAACAGCTTGAGCGAACGGTCAAATTGATGATAGAAAAATTATGACATCTTATATTTTCTTAATTGTTAAATTTAATTTTTAATGTTATGATGTTAAGTAATAAGTAATTTTATAGACTAAAGAATTTATTGTGTAATTTTTTATTTTTAATGTGATGACTGAATATTGTTTAATTTAATGAATGTGTGACCCAGGGAAACGTATTGGATTTTTCTGTAATGTGTTCCTGGTTATGTAATACAAAATAAATAAATAAATAAATAAATAAATAAATTTAAAAAAAAAATTAAAAAATCATGGTGGCATTTCGGTGTAAGATTAGATTTTTTTTACTACGAGTAGCTACACAAAATGTGCCAAAAATTTCGGTGTGCCTTGTAGGTGTTTCTCGGACCTTATGTTTTAGTGAAAAAATTTTTGAACTCTTATCTATAAAGAAGTGTTTTATTTACCTATTTTTTTATAGAAGAGAAGGAAAAGAAACACGTAATCCTAATGGTTTTAAATCGCTTGGCGGTGCGTCTTTGCTGGTTGTGTGGTAACAAAACTTGGCCAAAATCTCCCGCTAAACTAATCTAAGCTGAAACAAATTTAGCAAACTATAAAGTTAAAAGGGGCCCGAGGAATTTTAACCGCGTCCTACCACTCGAATCCTACGGCAGATTGGGAGATAAGTCGCCATCATATTATATGTAAAACCAACCGTAAGTATTCTCCGATTATATAAATCTTAGACTTAATATTGAGGCCATGTGTCAAAGGGAGTCTCTTAGACTATAGGATGTGAGTAAAGCGGTGAGTGTCGGCGTGCCACGACACCGCTTCCGATGAACTGAATGATACCTACTCTCGACTGAAGATGGGTCTTTGTACGGATAAGGGATAAAAGAAAAATCGCAACTAAATGATTCTGTATTTACCTGCTATGTGGCATAAAATTAGATTGGTACTGTTTTGAATTGCTGTGCACTATTTGCAAACTTTGTATCCAATTAAAGTAAAAGTAAAAAACCCGACTGCAAAAATGTCAACTAAAATGCAATAACTTAAAAGACTGAAACAAGGCGGACAACGAAAACAAAATTATAATAAACTTAAAACGATGCAATTTTTACTTCATTTTAACAAACAACATTATGAGCTGAAAGTTTTAGTTAAATTTTCGCATTCAATTTAAAAATAAAGCAGGCGGGACCTATTTTCGCAAATTATAAATTAACATAGAGAAAATTAATAGGTCCCGCCTGCTTTATTTTTAAATTGAATGCGAAAATTTAACTAAAGCTTTCAGCTCATAATGTTGTTTGTTAAAATGAAGTAAAAATTGCATCGTTTTAAGTTTATTATAATTTTGTTTTCGTTGTCCGCCTTGTTTCAGTCTTTTAAGTTATTGCATTTTAGTTGACATTTTTGCAGTCGGGTTTTTTGATTTTTTTAATTATTTATTTTATTTCAGGCTTTTTAGTTGCCACACTTTACGAGCGAAACCTAAGCACTTTTATCTACACAATGTCAAAGACGTAAAGTGGGTATATTTGGTTATATCTTATCTTATACCTTTAAACGAGCAATTCTTGTATATATATTTCTATATAATCTGGATCTCGGGAACGGCTTTAACGATTTTCATGAAATTTAGCATACAGGGGGTTTTGGGGGCGATAAATCGATCTAGCTAGGATTCATTTTTATAAAATGTCGAATTTACCAAAAAAATAAAAATATGACTACTGCTGCCATCTATTGGCCACCGAGTGAAACTCGGTCACCCAGATATTATTATATTATGTCGGTTCAAGTCAGTCAGTCACTTGGAAGAAGTAAAAGTTGTAAACAGTGTCGTCAAACGCAAACCTGGATTTTATCCCGGAAATATATAAGCTGACCAGTAACATTTCATAGGTGTAGTTTGTGTACGTTTAGGGCTCAGGCGTATCTAACTCACGTCGCTTTAAGCGGATCGTTCGGGAAAAACATCGTTCGACAAAGTGGAGCGCGTCTTAAAGTACACACAGCGCCATCTAGCGCGAGTAGCGAAATTATAGATGTTAAATAATTGTTTAATGATTATATTAAATTATGTTTTCGATTTATGCTATGATATACCAAGTAAAAATGCACACTATAAAGTACGACACACATTTGGTCAATACAAGATTAACGCTATCAAAAACTACAAATATTACCATTTTGAACGCATTAATCGACTGTTTATAATTCCAAATTAATTCGAAACATATGACTTATATATATTTTTGTAATCTCCTTGTAATTCCCTTCATTTTGATACCCCACTCGATAGGTTTGGTTATAAATATTTTGTAAATGACTGACAATTTTAGGCCCAAAATCCGCCATTTTGGTTTTTATTTTCAAAAACCTATCTAAGAACACTTGGGTTAATGAGACGAATCTAACGATACCATTAACGTCAAAATCCATACAGCCGTTTGGAAGATACGTGGTCATAAAGGAATTTACATGCATACATACAAGATACGCGCGAAAAACATAACCCTTCTTGCAGTCGGGTAAAAACACAAATAGGTATTGTAAGAAATTAATTATAGATACTTAATATAGAGATAGCCTATACTTTTGTGGTAATTATTGCATGTTATACTTTCCTCTGTCGGAATATACACAGTTAAGGGGCCTGTGAACTACGATGTCTCCGTTAATGCAAAATACCAAATCATTTGTAATTCGTGAATATTTCGATCATGTTGTGGTGTTATTCGGATTCATAAAGTAATAATCTATGCTCCTGGCCAAATTTGGTTCGGAAATATTTCTTTAAAATAAAATAATAATCAATTTTGATCAAAATTTTTCTAATTTTGGTCGAGTTCCGTAATACGAAAAATGATGAATGAAAACTTGTAACTTTCTTTATTAACTGGTGTTTTTCTTTAGCTGGACAATAAAAACTGTGCTCTTGAACTAATGCGACGTGAGATAGTGTTGTTTTTATTACAAAACAAATAAGCAGAAAACATGTACTCTTTGACATAAAAATAAGCAAAACTAAATTCGTTTACAATTTCGTTTAACCAGATATGGCCAGGAGCATAGATTATTACTATACAAACCCGAATAACACCACAACATGATCGAAATATACACGAATTACAAATGATTTTGGTATTACGTTTGTATGGGAGACATGGTAGTTCACAGGACTCTTAACACCACTGCTTATGGACCAGTGTTGGCAGTAATCAATTACTTTTGTAATCAATTAATTAATCTGATTACTTGTAATCAGATTAAATTAATCATGATTACAATAATTATGATTACAAAAGTAATTGTAATCATGATTACTGAAAGTAATCGTTAATCGTTAATCAGTAATTGATTAACTTGATTACCTATATATAGTACATTAAAAGGATTTTCCCATACAAAAGTGAATTTTTTTCGTTGTTCCAGGAATTCCCGAAAAACTAAATGTCCTAGAGATCTGAAATTTGGTGTCTAGGTAGATATTAGGTCATGAATTTGTACTAAGACGGGGATTCCAGAAATTCAAATTTTAAGGAGTAAACATCGTACATTAAAGGGTTTTTCCCATACAAAAGTGAATTTTTTTCGTTGTTCCAGGAATTCCCGGAAAACTAAAAGTTGTAGAGATCTGGAATTTGGTGCCTATTAGGTCATGAATTCGTACTAAGACGGGGATTCCAGAAAATCTAATTTTAAGGGGTAAAAAACATTTAAGGGATTTTTCCATACAAAAATTACGAACTTTTTGGTTACTGGGCCGATTGTTCTAAAAATCGATATTTGAGTATCGGAGCAAGCATAGAGAACGAATTTATGGTCAGAATTTAAAAAAGTGGCCGCCATTTTGAACTTTTTTGTTATTGGACTGAATTACTTCAAAATCGAAATCTGACCGTAGCAACAAGTATTGAGAAAGAATATGGTGCCAAAATTTAAAAAAGTGGCCGCCATTTTGAACTTTTTTGTTATTGGACCGAATTACTTCAAAATCGAAATCTGACCGTAGCAACAAGTATTGGGAAAGAATATGATGTCAGAATTTAAAAAAATGGCCGCCATTTTTAACTTTTTTGTTATTGGACCGACTTACTTCAAAATCGAAATCTGATCGTAGCAACAAGTATTGAGAAAGAATCTGGTGTCAAAAATTTAAAAAAGTGGCCGCCATTTTGAACTTTTTTGTTATTGGACCGAATTACTTCAAAATCGAAATCTGACCGCAGCAACAAGTATTGAGAAAGAATATGGTGCCAAAATTTAAAAAAGTGGCCGCCATTTTGAACTTTTTTGTTATTGGACTGAATTACTTCAAAATCGAAATCTGACCGTAGCAACAAGTATTGGGGAAGAATATGATGTCAAAATTTAAAAAAGTGGCCGCCATTTTTAACTTTTGTGTTATTGGACCGACTTACTTCAAAATCGAAATCTGATAGTAGCAACAAGTATTGAGAAAGAATCTGGTGTCAAAATTTAAAAAAGTGGCCGCCATTTTGAACTTTTTTGTTATTGGACCGAATTACTTCAAAATCGAAATCTGACCGTAGCAACAAGTATTGGGAAAGAATATGATGTCAAAATTTAAAAAAGTGGCCGCCATTTTTAACTTTTGTGTTATTGGACCGACTTACTTCAAAATCGAAATCTGATAGTAGCAACAAGTATTGAGAAAGAATCTGGTGTCAAAATTTAAAAAAGTGGCCGCCATTTTGAACTTTTTTGTTATTGGACCGAATTACTTCAAAATCGAAATCTGACCGTAGCAACAAGTATTGAGAAAGAATCTGGTGTCAAAATTTAAAAAAGTGGCCGCCATTTTGAACTTTTTTGTTATTGGACCGAATTACTTCAAAATCGAAATCTGACCGCAGCAACAAGTATTGAGAAAGAATCTGGTGTCAAAATTTAAAAAAGTGGCCGCCATTTTGAACTTTTTTGTTATTGGACCGACTTACTTCAAAATCGAAATCTGATAGTAGCAACAAGTATTGAGAAAGAATCTGGTGTCAGAATTTAAAAACAGTGGCCGCCATTTTGAACTTTTTTGTTATTGGACCGAATTATTTGAAAATCGAAATCTGACCATGGCAGCAAGCATTGAGTAAGAATCTGGTGTCAAAATTAAAGTTTGAAAAGGCCGGCTTAGTCATAAATAATGAAAATTCAACGCGTAAGTTAGTCAAACAGTGGTTCACGTAATCGGAGCTGCGGGTGTCCGCTTGTTGTCATTATGAAATTAACTTTGTTTCATCCAAGTATTCCACGACACTCACGCGTCCTTTTCTTCACAACGACTCTAACATAGGCGTCAAATGAAGGAGGCTTGAATAATAGAGTACCATATACTATGACAAATTTAAAAATCAAAATGGCAGTCATCACAAAACTAAAGTAACATAACATTAAAGTAAATTGAAACAAATTTTTGAGTTAAAGATATACTCGTAAGTCAAGGGAGAGAAGACCTCTATGTCCACTAGTAGGCTCTAACAGGCTGACGATGATGATAATATTTAGTTATTTAAATCGATTTTTAAAATTACTTGGTAGTATGCTCAAAATAATAATGAATCAATTAAGAAGTCAATAAATAATAACTAATATTTATTAATTAAGGTCTGAATCTGAAAACTTGCGAGAGACATAATATCAGCATAACAATTTGCAACAAAATGCGCCTAAGTAATTTTGTTGCAAGTTGTTATGCTGATATTATGTCTCTCGCAAGTTTTCAGATCATAAAACTTAAACGATTGTAAAGACATAATTATAAGCTTTAATATGACGTGCGGTTTGTCGATGGCCATGAATAAGTATTTTTTTTCCAGGGCACAGCTCCATACAAGTTTCGGCCATGTCCTTTAGACACCATATTCTTTCTCAATACTTGTTGCTACGATCAGATTTCGATTTTGAAGTAAGTCGGTCCAATAACAAAAAAGTTAAAAATGGCGGCCACTTTTTTGAATTTTGACATCATATTCTTTCCCAATACTTGTTGCTACGGTCAGATTTCGATTTTGAAGTAATTCGGTCCAATAACAAAAAAGTTCAAAATGGCGGCCACTTTTTTAAATTTTGACACCAGATTCTTTCTCAATACTTGTTGCTACGATCAGATTTCGATTTTGAAGTAAGTCGGTCCAATAACAAAAAAGTTAAAAATGGCGGCCATTTTTTTAAATTTTGACATCATATTCTTTCCCAATACTTGTTGCTACGGTCAGATTTCGATTTTGAAGTAATTCAGTCCAATAACAAAAAAGTTAAAAATGGCGGCCACTTTTTTAAATTCTGGCACCATATTCTTTCTCAATACTTGTTGCTGCGGTCAGATTTCGATTTTGAAGTAATTCGGTCCAATAACAAAAAAGTTCTAAATGGCGGCCACTTTTTTAAATTTTGACACCAGATTCTTTCTCAATACTTGTTGCTACTATCAGATTTCGATTTTGAAGTAAGTCGGTCCAATAACACAAAAGTTAAAAATGGCGGCCACTTTTTTAAATTTTGACATCATATTCTTTCCCAATACTTGTTGCTACGGTCAGATTTCGATTTTGAAGTAATTCGGTCCAATAACAAAAAAGTTCAAAATGGCGGCCACTTTTTTAAATTTTGACACCAGATTCTTTCTCAATACTTGTTGCTACGATCAGATTTCGATTTTGAAGTAAGTCGGTCCAATAACAAAAAAGTTAAAAATGGTGGCCATTTTTTTAAATTTTGACATCATATTCTTTCCCAATACTTGTTGCTACGGTCAGATTTCGATTTTGAAGTAATTCAGTCCAATAACAAAAAAGTTAAAAATGGCGGCCACTTTTTTAAATTCTGGCACCATATTCTTTCTCAATACTTGTTGCTGCGGTCAGATTTCGATTTTGAAGTAATTCGGTCCAATAACAAAAAAGTTCTAAATGGCGGCCACTTTTTTAAATTTTGACACCAGATTCTTTCTCAATACTTGTTGCTACTATCAGATTTCGATTTTGAAGTAAGTCGGTCCAATAACACAAAAGTTAAAAATGGCGGCCACTTTTTTAAATTTTGACATCATATTCTTTCCCAATACTTGTTGCTACGGTCAGATTTCGATTTTGAAGTAATTCAGTCCAATAACAAAAAAGTTCAAAATGGCGGCCACTTTTTTAAATTTTGGCACCATATTCTTTCTCAATACTTGTTGCTGCGGTCAGATTTCGATTTTGAAGTAATTCGGTCCAATAACACAAAAGTTAAAAATGGCGGCCACTTTTTTAAATTTTGACACCAGATTCTTTCTCAATACTTGTTGCTACGATCAGATTTCGATTTTGAAGTAAGTCGGTCCAATAACAAAAAAGTTAAAAATGGCGGCCATTTTTTTAAATTCTGACATCATATTCTTTCCCAATACTTGTTGCTACGGTCAGATTTCGATTTTGAAGTAATTCGGTCCAATAACAAAAAAGTTCAAAATGGCGGCCACTTTTTTAAATTTTGGCACCATATTCTTTCTCAATACTTGTTGCTACGGTCAGATTTCGATTTTGAAGTAAGTCGGTCCAATAACAAAAAAGATAAAAATGGCGGCCACTTTTTTAAATTTTGACACCAGATTCTTTCTCAATACTTGTTGCTACGATCAGATTTCGATTTTGAAGTAATTCAGTCCAATAACAAAAAAGTTCAAAATGGCGGCCACTTTTTTAAATTTTGGCACCATATTCTTTCTCAATACTTGTTGCTACGGTCAGATTTGCGATTTTGAAGTAAGTCGGTCCAATAACACAAAAGTTAAAAATGGCGGCCACTTTTTTAAATTTTGACATCATATTCTTTCCCAATACTTGTTGCTACGGTCAGATTTCGATTTTGAAGTAATTCAGTCCAATAACAAAAAAGTTCAAAATGGCGGCCACTTTTTTAAATTTTGGCACCATATTCTTTCTCAATACTTGTTGCTACGGTCAGATTTCGATTTTGAAGTAATTCAGTCCAATAACAAAAAAGTTCAAAATGGCGGCCATATTTTTTAAATTTTGCCCAGCATAAGCTGTTGGTTTTGCTCTTCCAATAAATTTAATAAGTATTTAAAATAAGTAATCAAGTAATCAAATTAATGATTACGATTAATGATTAATTAATTGTAATCAAAATTTTTGATTATGATTAATTAATTGTAATTAAAAATTTTGATTATAATTATTAATCAGTAATTTGTAATTGTAATCAGATTACTTTTGGGCCAACACAGTTATGGACTAACTTCATTAATCAAATTACAGTACCTTCCTTACACCTAACATAAACAAAGTTGAGTATAATGTTATCGAGTAGATATTATGTAAAATAGTTATTTTCACCCATTGTGCTACGCCAATGACACTGCTACACTATAGCTACGCTTATAGCTATGCTACGCTTGTAGCTACGACAATCGCAAAACATGAAAAAAATAAATATACGTATTAACGGGGTCTTTTCCCTGTTTCTAGCAATTTCTCTTCTTTTCCAACCCCGTTTAAATCATGAATAAGTATATTTTTGCATCGAAAAAAATATATGTCGTAGATACATTCTCTATCTAGTACTCAAAGTTAAAATAAATGCTTAAAGCTAAACTTTTCTCGATCATAAAAAAAAATGAAGAAATATCGATTTTGACTATTTATTCCACTTTGTGCCTAAAGTTTTTAACTAAATTTAAAAATATATATATGAAAATAAAGCTGAGTGAATTTATCAGCGGTTCGTGTAAAAAAAAAATTTTTTTTTAATCAAGCATAGCTCAAGCCTGTTTTTCAACGAATACGGTCACGCGCATCCTCTAGCGGGGGTGCGCCAGTCGTCCGACGGACTCTATCGAGGTAGGACGTACGTCAGTTTTGCCAGGCCACGCTGTCCCGCGGTTAAATTTTCAACTTTATATTTTTTTTTGAAAAATATTATTTTGTAGTCACTAAATTTTATAATTAGCTGTAAGTTAATAAGCATAGTACCTACTTACTTTTCAATAGTTCTTCGTACAGGGGTCTGATTGCCCAAGAAAATGTATTCAACGTTATCGTAATCGTTTGCTAATTCTGCCCACCTATTGACTGACGTAAATAAGGGAACCAATCAGCGGGCAGAGTTTCTAAATGATTACGATAACGATGAATACGTTACAAGGGGCAGATTTTAGCTTTTTTAATATTATCTCGATTAGAATATACTAATATTGGGATTAGATTTGTTTACAATAGCCATAAATAAATTTTGAACAAGAAAAATAATAATTATTATTATAGGTTTATTTGTAGTAGTAACAATGTGAACACAGTTTAACAACACACAGTAAGGCGAAGTAGTTGCTGTTTGTGGCTCTAGTGAGACTTGAGCCTCGATACTTATAAACTTCATCAAGTCCATTTCATAACGTTGACGTAAGACAGGTAATCAACTAATCAACCGAGTTATAAACCCATTCATGGTTTTTCACCTGGGTTCTCTAGTTCCCCATCTCTAAACAGGTTTTATTTAGATACATTTTGTAATCCAATGGACAAACCTGATAATTACACATCTATTTATTTATATGGTAACCTTTTTAAAGAAACTACGAAATAATATTAAAGGATAAGCGTATTTGCTAAAGGATCACACTGTTAATATTATCAATTAGTTATTAGATATTTCATAGCTATTTCAGCTATTTCACCTAACATTGTATGGGAAGCATCGGCGGATCCAGGGGGGGGGGGGGTGGTTTTGTCATGGGGGGGTCATATAATATTTAATTGATTTATGGTTGATTGGTTGATTCTATTTTATATTTTAGTATACGCATTATTAGGTAACGAAAATATTGAAAATTTGAATTTCACCTCGCCACCGCGACCTTTTAACTGTTGAGCTCCTGATTTCCCAGGAAATTTCCTGATTTATCAACAATTCTCCTTATTTACTGATTTTATTAATTAATCTCAAGTTATATTTGTATCTAAGTGTCCTCCACGGCGGATTTTCACGAAATGACCTTGATTGCACGGACGTATACAAGGTCATTTCAGGTCGCCAATTTGAGCTCGCTTCGCTCGCATATCTAGTTATCAAGATATGCCCCCAGAATCTTTATTATGTTGTGACCTTTTCAGTAAAAAAAAAAACAGAAAATTTCGTGCTCGCTTCGCTCGCATATCCGGTTGTTAGAATATATAAAGTTCGTGTTCGCCTCATTCAGGACTATTTGCAATTTCAAGACGTTATTCCGCCTAAAAATTATTATATTTTTATTAAAGATGGATCTCACTGTCAAACCATGTTAAATTCAAGACTGTAATAAATAGTGATTTATCCTGCGAAATAGTAAAAAAATTGAGCTCGCTTCGCTCGCTTATCCAGTTGTCAGGATACATAAAGTTTGTGTTCGCTTCATTCAGGACTATTTGCGATTTCAAGACGTTATTTCACCGAAAAATTATTACATTAATTAAATTAAAGATTAAAGATGGATCACATAATAAAACAAAATAAAAAACGTAAAAGATTTGAGCTCCCTTCGCTCGCATATCCAGTTATCTAAATATATAATATAAAGTTCGCGTTCAATTCATTCGGGCATATTTGTGATTTTAAGACGTTACTACGCCTAAAAATGATTATATTATTTTTATTAAAGGCGTATCTCACTGTCAAACCATGTTAAATTCAAGACTGGAATAAATAGTGATTTATCCTGCAAAATCGTAAAAATTTTTAAGCTCGCTTCGCTCGCGTTCATTCTAACCTGTTACGAAAAATCAAATCGTGGCTAAGAGCTATAATAGTTAAAAACATCTTAACTATACTGGTTAAGACGTCACCACGTCCGAAAAATGCACCCATTGAAGTAGATGAAGTTATAATGCGTTTCGGAAATAATTTATACAAGTACAACGTGATTCGTGAGTCTGTACTCGTATATAAGTAACGTGTTTACAAGTATCAATTTCAATGTCTTAAAAATTAAAAAGCGCTAAATAATACGTAGACATAACTATATAAGTATGTATAATTTGTTATATTGAAATTGTAAACAACATCCGTCAACTTAAACTAAGTCCTACTGTATGTAATTACACCGTGTTCCGGGACAGCGGATGGGGTCACTGCGCTCAAGCGGCGCTCGATGTCCATTTACTTTCGTACGCGAGAATTTTGGGGGGCGGGAGGTAGCCCGCAAATACCTATAGTTCCGGGAAAACCTAGCCTTAATGGAAAAGGACAAAGATTCAAGATAAAGCTAAATTCTTACGGTATAACTATAGGTAATGGGTAACTACACATATCGTATCAGTAAAACAACGGATGGTCGGGCTAACGGAGCGTATAATTTCCAAGTTTATGGCGTCATTAGTCGGCAGAAGGACGCCAGACTTTTTCGAAAGCACAATTAACCCGTGAAATGATAATCGATTGTTTCTTGGGCCCAATTTGGCCTGACGCGCATTAATTTGAATTAAACGAACGAATTTATCGCTCTTAACGTTTGTACAAATAAATTGTTCTGTATGAACGATTACTTGTTTCCGACACTTGAATAATTCTTGAAATTTATTACAAACTCAAATAATATACAACTTTTAAGACGGTTTTTTTAAGTTTCATAATGCGCTCTACAAAAACATTATTACAACATTCTTGTTGATATTTACTGAAGTAGATCTATGGCAAAGAACCAATGAGGTAGTATTTTAGGTATAGCCACAATTAACTTTTCTTTGTTCGAAGCCGGTAGTAAATACAAATATGAAATGGATACTAAGTGGGTATAGATATTTCAATCCATGAAGACGCGCTCCACTCTGTCTAAATCGCTTATGACAGTTTCATTCGATTCGAAGGGAGTTTGACAGAGTAGGGCGCGTTATCATGGATTAAAATATGTATCTATACTATAGGCGGTAAGTATCTAGATTTTATTTATTTGCCTACTTGACGTAAAAATTACAGTGACATCCATTTGGTTATTAGACTGTACAAGGATTAAATTATTAGTACATCTCTACAAGACTTTTATATAAAATACAAATACTGACAATTTATAAAATTAAGATTAAGTACGTATTTCATATCGGTTAATGTACATTTACATTGAGTGAGAGAGATAAATTATCTTATAACACCGTCTAACACTATTTTTTATAATAAGCTCATCTTTCTGCTAGTTGGAAAAAAAATGATAAGTAGGTTTGCTACAAGCTAATAAAAGGGTTGTCTAAAAGCTAGTATAGGTTCTAAATAAAAAGAGCTAGATTTTCGTGTGGTTACTGAAAAACGAAACAAAAAACTATTGAATCAATCGAACAGTCGCGCTAGTGCAGCCTCCGGCTTTTAACTGGATAAAAAATCTATGACTTTTTTGAAACATACCTAGAAAGACTCTTTTTATTATTAAATGTATTGTTATACTTGTACCTATACTATCTAACTTTAAAGGAATGTCTACTTAAAAAATTAAACATTCCTTAAAAGTTATTTATAATAATATGTTTATTTCTAATTTTATAGTCTATTTTTTCAGCGTTCCATATCAGTTTTTTAGAGTTCCGTATCTCAGCAAAAACGGAATCTTTATATAGATTTATGGTCCACTTTATGGTTTATCAGCCACTTACGAGTCATTTTCTCAGGTACGGATAAAAATAATCTAGTCAAATTAATAAATTTAAATTAAGGCCTTAGAGTTAGTATTCCCTTAGAGTTGTGTTATATAATATTCTAAAACTTAAAAGTTCAAGCCTCTTTGTTATGATAAATACGGAATCCTTAGTGCGCGAGTCCGACTCGCAGTTGGCCGTTTTTTAAATCATACCCGTATTAAGCACGTAACTGACCAGTTTCTCAAAATTGAAAACAAATTAAGTACCTAATAAGTGATGGTAATAAATCCATACAAAACTAACTTCTGTACATGACAATAATTAATGTGATTGAAATATAAATCAAAAACATATTTTATTCAATTAAAATGTCAAAGCTATGTATTCTATAAATCATTACATATTTATATCTGCAATCGTAGTCTAATACGAGTTTTTATTTTATTTTAGTTAGAATAATGATTAAGTATAGCCACGGAATACCTAATAGTACCGTATAGCGTGAAATAAAATTCTACGATTTCAAAAAGAAATATGCCAACACAAGCACCGGAAACGTCTGCCACTCTAATTATTACAATATCAAAAGCTTTGAAGAGGGAATCTTTGAATCGACCAATAATGCACATATCGGATATCCATACGACGGCGTCAGTATTTTTAATAAATGTCCGGTCTACTGGCTCCATATTGCATAACAGTGATACGCGTAATCTGTCAGTTTGACGAAGGTCTAGCGATGGCGGGACGCGTGCCGGAACAAAGTCATTTAGTTTTTTTTGTTCTCTGCTGATACTCGTATGTTTCACCACCTATTTTTTTGAGTTTAACATCTTCAACGCGATAGTTATTTATCGCTAATTGATCATTCCTAATATATGATTTAATGAAGAAAGGCTCGTTTGGATTTTCAACATCAGATAGTAGGTAGGTAGTTATACTACAGCCCAATCAGCTTGGAGAAGTTTTTGCGTTTGTAGTTAGTGTGCTATTAGCTGATTAATTATATACACATTTAATATATAAGCGCAGAAGATTCTCCATGCTGATTTGACTAGAATATGAATACTAGAATTTGATTCATTTAGATACTGAAATATTCTAAATAATCCAATGCGTGCGTTTCATATTTAGTCGTAATATGAACACAGGTATTTAGTCGCCCATACCTAGAAAAAAATATCAGTTTTTCTATAAGTATAACCAAGTAGAGATTAGATATCTATTACAACCATTCATAATTACCAGTTCCCATATCCAAAATACGAGTAAAAAGCGTTTTATCACGATACATCTCCCAGTATCCATTGATATTCTTGGCTGACCATTTTTTGGGGTGCATTGTACGCGCGAATCCTGTACGTATCAGTTTACATGACGTTTCAATAAGTCCGTTCGTCTGTCAAATCGCAAATCTCAAACAGATGTTTGTTCTGCATTCAGCGAAAATTATCGCAACAACAAAATCTAAATCCATACACCATAACTAATTATATCCACCATGTAATGGTATGTCAGAAACGTATTGTTCGATGGACTCCTTTGTGACCGTATTACTAACCTAGTTTTGGGGATATATTCCACCAAAAAAGGCCTCGAGTTATCACGCTTTTTTGGATTCGAATGCGAGTTATATTTCTTTTGTGCATCTCGGTGTATTAGAAGTGCATATTTAGTTTCGCTCACCGAATTAAACATTTGCTTTGAATTGATATGTTTTTTTTTTCAATACCTATTGGACTGAAGGTAGATTCTATAAGTATTTTTTTATCCTATCCTAATATCACCAGATCTTTAATGACGATGTAGCCGAAAGTGTTACCGTAGCTGCATACTTTTGAAGGGACTCCTATATGCCTTGGAAAAAACGAAAGGTTTACAAATAGATACACCTACAAATAAGATCATATCCATTTGTAAACCAACTGATGTTAAATGATGATGTAGCCGAAGATGTAACCGTACTTACTAACTTGGAAGTTACTTTTAATGTGTTTGCCCTTCTATATAAATGAGAAAAAATAAAGTAAGGTTTACAAGATTTAGTTTGAGGAATTTCCTAACATACAGATGGAGAGTATGCTAGAAAGTAACTAAACTCGCCGGCATATTTAGCGGAACATAAAAAAAGGTCCATAATTAAAAAAATATGGTTTTATTTTAAAATCTACTTACTACACTTCTTTTGTTATTTAAAGTTTCATTTGTTTTTACTTAAAATGAGATCACATTAAGAACAGATTTTGCGAGTAAAGGCTATTTGTGAAAAATGGTACATTTTTGAACTTTTCATGTAACCTGGAAAAGTGAAATTTAATATTAAAATTACAATTAATTAAATTAGAAAAATGGTGATTAATATCGCGTATTTCCTCCACGTGCTCTTATTAAAGTTTCTACACGTCTAGGCATACTGAGAATGATGTTATCGATGGTCTCCTGGGATAGTCTCCGCCATTCCTCAACTACGGCGATTCGCAGTTCTCCCACGTTGGCAGGAGCTGGAATTATGGACTTAACTTTTCTTTTCAGCAAGTCCCAAACGTGCTCTATTGGGTTCATATCCGGTGATCTCGCCGGCCACTCCATAAGTGATATTCATATCATTAAGATAAGCTTGAGTTACCCGAGCGGTATGCGGCAGAGCATTATCCTGCATAAAAACAAAATCGTCACCGATATATGGGGCAAACGGTACGACATTTTCTTCTAAAACTTCTCTGATATAGCGGTCTGCAGTCAGACTCCCTCTGTCAATCACTACCAAGTCTGTGCGAGCTCCCAAACAAATGCCCGCCCAAACCATTAATGATCCACCACCGTATGCAACTGTAGTTTCAAAATTTGTCTGAATGTATCGTTCTCCTTTGCGTCTGTATATTCTTTGCCTGCCGTCAATTTGATTTAAGAGAATTCTGCACTCATCACTAAACAATACCTTACTCCATTGGTCCGCGTTCCAAAGTCGATGTTCCTGAGCAAAAGTTAACCTGTTTCTACGATGATTTACCTCGAGCCTTGGAGCCTTGGCGGGCACAAATGAACCCAAACCAGCTTCTTCGAGCCTTCTTCGTACCGTACGCTCACTTACGGTTACACCCCGCACTGCTTCTAACTCATGTCGGGCTTGGACGGCCGTCAAACGGGGGTTCCTACGTACACGAAGCCGAATGAAACGATCATCCCTACTCGAAGTGCGTCTTTTTCTGCCTTGTCCTGCTCTTCTCACATAAGTACCGGTCTCCCTGAACCGTTGGATACTGCGATGGATCGTTGAAACTGGTCGACGAAGATCTCTGGATATCACTCTGTAGGTTTGACCATTTCTTCGCATTTCGAGTGCCCTGGCAATCTCCGTTGGGGCTAAGTCAGGCATAATTCAGTCATCAACTCCAGAAAGATACGCGATTAAAAAAAACTAACAAAAACAGTATTTCAATGAAATTTTAAATCAAACTCAGAAGGAAGAAATACTCGAAGTTCGCTCCAGATAAGGTGTATTTGAATAAAATTAAAACAATTGCATAAAATGTGATGTTCAGTTGTTTTCTTAATTTGAAAATATTTCTTTTTAAATTAAATAACGTATAAACCAGCCAGCAACTTTATATGATACTGATATCAAACCTTTTTTTTATGTTCCGCTAAATATGCCGGCGAGTTTATTTTTATTTTCAGTTTATAGATATACCTACAAACCAGATCATATCCACTTTTAAATCTGTAGGAGCTGCATTTTCAACTGATGTTATGCTGCTCATGATGTTACCGTACTAACTTGGAAGGGACTCCTGTAATGAATACTCTCTCTTATATGTCTTGGCTGCAAGGAAACGTTTACAAAGTTTAGTTTCAAGATTTCCCGAACACACAAATGGAGTTCAAGAGAGTGACTACTTTATTATCAGTTTATAGATACACCTACAAAGTAGATATCCACTTTTAAATCCATAGGAGCTGCATTTTCGACTTTCAGATGAGGACGCGAGAAATATTACAAAAGTTTGACGATTCGAGCGCCTATCGATTTAGTTCGGCTGCACTATACCTACTCCATACGGTTTATTTATTTTGGAAATCGGATGGATGTAGGTTTTCGGGTTTGTGGCGTGTCCGTGTAGTTAGTTGAGGTGCTCCGTCAAAAATACAAACGGCGAAGCGGAACGTGTTTTCGTAGTTTTCCCATTCCGCGAATCAACATACACTAGAATTTAGAATAGAAACACGATATCTTTCATAACTTTTGATAAACCTCCCTGGCACTATGACGCGCGCTCGAATGTGAGTGGGAAGGTCGCGGGTTCGATTCTTATCACATACCACTTTCGTTTAAGAGGATCATTTTTGTCTTTCCCACTCTCACAGATACGTTGGTGCGTGCAAAATGCAGCGTCGCGGAAGAATATAACAGAAAAACTACTTATCACCTAATTAGTTAATTACTGAAAAACTAAGCCAGTTATCAAAAACCTGTTTCTAAGCGTTTTGGATAGTATGTATATATCAACACATTACAACAAAAATTACAATTAAATCTATTATAAATTCCGATAAAAATTAGAAAAACTGAGATTTTGGAGAAAATATTTGGCAGAACTTTCTAACGAGAAAATTTTATCAAATCATGTTTCTGCTTCTAAGCGATTTTAGAGCAATGATTTCTAACCGACAAGATTCTTCGCTACAATTGTATCCAGCGACTTCCCGAGACCCTTTTATGAAACATAGCCTTAAATTTTTTTAATTTCTTATTTGGCTTCGGTCTGGTCTTTTAAGCTTCGGCCGTGGCTAGTTACCACCTTACTAGCGACTCATAAAAAAGCCGTACTAATAAGGCAGCCGTATAAAAAATTCACAAAAGAAAACAAAACTGGTTACCTACGCTTGACCTACCTACGCACTAAGTACATATAAAAATATAAGTTTAAATGCTTTATTTTCGCTTCATTTTATCGTCAACTCACTCTATGTCATAGTGAATTTCAATTTTCCACAGATGATATTTGCAGAGTTTGAATGTTATTAAAAACAAGCAATTAACGCGTAGATTTTAGAGGGTAGGCGAACAAATACAGACGGTGGGCGTGTCCATTGATTTAATAGTCATCGTGTAAATGTATTAATTGGCAGCAAAAGCTTTGTACAAACACGGCTAATGAACGCCCGGCTGGCTGCCTACGCGGTAATTCGGTTATGCTCGCGGTGTCCCCCTTTATTACCTTTTTATTCTATTTACTCTACCTTTGCTTAGGCTCTTTTTTCTGAACACATAGAAGGTGCCTTTTGGAACGTATATGAATGGACAGGTTCACTTAATTAAGTTGAGTGTGATAGGATGCTGACTGCTGAGGTATTCAAGAGCATTTGTATTTACCCCTGCCTGCCATATTTACGTTAATATCCATTGATTAATAAACTAAGGATTGCGGGTCAGTGCTAAAAAGTGTCCGAACCGAATGACATACAAAACGCGAAAAGACATACAATCGCACTTCAGCCTCGTGTTTGAAAATTAGGCTGTATAGTAATGGTTTAAGACATAAATTACAATGTTTTAGTTTGTTTATAAAAATACTCGTGTACCCTCGTTTATACAGGTTTTCTCGGGACACTTTTTTCGTGAATTTTGTATTACACCCGTTGTCCATAGATTTATAAGCCTATGTTAATATCTAAGTGGGTTGGTATATTTAAGCCTAAAAACACCGATAAGGAGCCTGAGGATATGCTCATTAGAATATTTTATGAAAACCTTTTACATATAAGAAAATAGTAGAGCCGCCGAGCAGTCTATTAAAATTTCCCACTAACACGCCACAATATGGCGGAAACCGTCACCATGGAAACGTGCAGACTATTGACAAGGTTGTGATCTGTGGAGAAAACCGCGGTCTATAAACAATAATGCTGTCGGCTTACTACTGATGCTGTCGGTGATCTTTGTCACCGGTAAACGGGCGACACTTTTTCTCGCGGTCCGCCGCGTTCATGATATATCCTAAAAAGCTATATACTTCCTTCCTTATATCCTTTAAATCCGTCGATATAAAGCTATTAATGCTGCGTTATGTGTACATCAAACGATGGATTTAAATATTTTCTCTAGCCTAATCCAGCAGCCGTAGAAGGACCTGTGACATAATATTTGCGATCATTGCTGAAAGCTGATGTCGATTACTGAGATTGAACGAAATTCGAAAAATGTTTGTACCTACGACAAGTAACTGGAAGAATACCTAATTTTAAGTGACGATACACAAGTGCCTAAGATGTTTTCGTTGCAAATTGTAAGTGTTTGTATTTCCTAAAGCTTGCTACACGGCACCGCACCGGAACGCTAAACCCCTGGCGGTTTTTGTCTTTGTCGGTAATTTAATAACCAGCAGTGACCCAAGCCTCTTCCCAGGCGATTTTTCATTTCTACCAGAGTCATGGCAATTTTCAACCGATCTAAAAAAGGAGGAGGTTCTCAATTCGGCTGTATTTTTTTATGTTTTTAACCTCATAATTTTTGACTGGGTGCATAGATTTTGATGATTCTTTTTTTATTAGAAAGCTGACGCTTTTTGTGTGGTCCCATTTCAATTTAGATCAGTCCTAATAATAATGGTATCCTGAACACCATAAAATAAGTCGTAAATTTAATTGCAACAGTAGTTTGATGAGAGTTGAAGTCGGTTTTTTTGTTGATTACGTAACGTATAATATTTAAAAATTATACGCGACCATAGTAGTGGAAACTAGTTCGTCCAGTTATATTTATTAAAAAATATTGCTCAAAACAACGGAGACACATCGTTAAAAAATTTTCGGCCTCCGTGTTCGTTAGTACATAACATTATATACCGAGCACATAATAGGCATGTGCCGGGTATTTTCGCTGCAGCTCGACGTTGTAATTCACCGATAAATGCATACAAAAGAGTTCCGTAACGGACACAGGCGGCCGCGGAGTGGACTTATTTTTTACACTTCCGACCAAAAAAGGACATATTCGTATACGTGTAAAATCCATTTGCACCGATTTATAAGTATTATAGCTTGACCGCTATAAACTTGGCCCTCCCATGGTCTGCGGGACGCAGGGCGGGTGTGCGATTGGCTATACACGATACGATGTAATGACTCGCATCTTGAGAATTCGCCTATGGTATTTTCTTGAGTATGTATCATCCATGTCGCAAGATTAATATAGTCAATTCAATTCAATGCTCTTTTCATGGCTTTCAGTTGTGCCAAGCGGGCACAGATTGCTTCGCCAGTGTGATTAATATAGTCGTGTATGTAGCGTAATTCACGTCAGTCTCTGACAGCTGATTAGTAGAGTGCACTGATCCCTATTCTATGGATCAACAGTGAACCTAGCCTGGGTTGTATAGAATGTTTAATCCATAGAATAGACATTAGTGGTTGAGTAGCTCCCGCCCGTGTCCCGCAGACCATGGGAGGGCCAAGTTAATAGCGGTCCAGCTTTAGCCGTCCATACTGTATCAAGTTATACCGTGAAGCAGTTACTACTGTTTCTGTAGGCAATGCGATTACAGGGCAATATGAGACCTACGAACTGTTCGGTGATTCATGTAACGCGTTGGCTACATTTCGTGTAGTGAAATGTTTAAAAAGGTCATGGCATATGGGTACGTAAATAAGCAGACGATATTGAAACCAAATTTTTTTTTTTGCGAACAGTGAAAAATTAATTATACGACTATTAGCATAGAGCGCAAAATTGAATGTAACGCAACATGGCCGACTATCAAGAAATTAAATTTTCTTTACTTGATAATGTTGAATGATTGTATTCCCTATGTTGAACTACATTCAATTTTGCGGAAAGACTGTATAAGTTCCCTTTCCACAGGTACCTAGTTTAGTTTTGAGTAAATTATACACGCAATAGATTTTTAATACACGCTGTTATTATAATAAAAATAGAACAGCATTCAAAAGCGCTCCTGCGACCACCAGGTGAAAAATTGTATCACCTCAGCTCTCACTCATTAAACCTGTCTATAGAAAAAATATATAAATAAGGATATCACGTTATTATGTTATTTTAAGTATTATAAATTCAAACCGTGTGAACGAGTGTTTTAAGTTTAAGACCAGGTATGCCACTAAAATGAGAACATTGTAGTATCGGAGATGATAAAATCGTATTCATCGCAATCGTAAGTAAGTTATATGAAAAAGTTCTGCCTAGTTCATAACCTATACTCGTACGTAAAAGATATTGTTGTTGTCACATAACTCTAACATATTTCGTAAACACAAACAATCTAAAAAAACCTTTATTTTTATAAATAAGAAATCATTAAAATTTTGAGGACTTCGTCGACTCTACGCATCGCCGTAACCACGCTCCGGCCACCGATCCTCACGGGAGGTAATTATGCATGGACGCTTTTTAGCGCGTCCGCGAACGAATAAAATATAAAATGGGCCGCAGATAATTTTATGCTATTTATCTTGTGTGCATAAGCAAAATAAAAATACAGTAAAGCATAAAAGACTTCCAAAACATCAGTTGTAATCTTTATCCGTAAATTAATCAATAGCTACGTCGACTAACTATCTTCAAAAGACATTTAAACCCAAGATAAATACAATTATTGAGAAATAAAACAAAATCCTATAAATGTTTTAACACTTTGAAAGTCGTTTTAAAATTTTAATTTCACTACGAGTAGGTATAACACAGGCTCCCCAGTTTTATTATTTGCAGTTTTTATAGAACAAAGATGTAATTTTTTGTTTAATTTGTTAATTTAAACATTTATTTCATCTTAAATGTTTCAATAATAATAATAATAATAAATACACTTTATTTGCACCACACAAGAAATTGTACAAAACAGAAATACATAATAAACTAATTTAGGCACAAAAGGCGGCCTTATCGCTTAGCAGCGATCTCTGCCAGGCAACCTTGAGAAAAGGAAAACAAAGGAACTAGATTTTGCAGGTGGTGAAGATTTATAAACTATATACATACAAATAACTACAAACTAATACATAAACTAGGTTAAACAAATAAACAAAGATATTCAATACATAATCATCAAACTATAAACTAATATATACACTATAATAATATAATGTCCACTAATAAGGACAAGATAATATGAATAAATAACAGTCATCATTTGCATCAACTAGGTACTCAAATAGTGATCTTTGACCGAATAAATAAGATTGATCAAATAGTGATCAATCTTATTCATACCGTGATAACATTTGATTCCAATTCAAATGCGATGCCGGAAGCTTCACTGAAAGCATAACATGAAAAAGCTTTTAAAAGCGCCATCTAGTATGAAAGCTCAGAACCGCGATTCACTCAAGCTTACAAGTTAGTTCCTACATGTTTTAATAAGCGCAGAGGGCGCTGTGATCGGCATTTCAAGTTTTTGTTTTAAAAAATACGATCCTTATTTTTGGGTAGGTACATTGTTCCTACGTCCATATTAGGATTATATCGTGCGACAGTTTGTCCACATTTAGCCACGTGTGAGCGGGTGGCCGGAACAATAAATCGCGGTAACAAAAACTAGGAAGCTCCTTGGTGGCCGGCCGCGGTGTCAGGTTCGCTTCCCGGTCGCACCGCGGCGCGGCGTGTGCGAGCTTTTTCTATATGGGGATTATGGAGTTTATGGTGTTTGTTCAGGTTCAATTCGGTAATTATTCATCTGTGTATGGGAAGACGAGTTGCGTATAAAGTATATCGGTAGAAGCTTAGTATGGGATAGATCAATATATGTAATACTTAAGGGTAACAACTGGGAAGTGAGAATAATATTATATCTAATAGTAAAAGGCGTTATTTCGACATGATATAAGTACAACAAGAAAATTAGCACTTGTGGTTACCTACCTTTACTGCCTTAATAGGTGCTTGTGGTGATTAGGTGGGTATAATTAAAGGTGTTCACAACTAATAATATTTACCTATCTACGTACATACTTTTTGCAATTTTTACACTAACACTAGCTTATCCAACAAACTTTCTTTCGCTTTGTAAATTGCTTCTCATTTAGGGGTACTTACAACAAGTATGAAACATAGAGTTTACGTCCTGATTCATCATCACTATTAAAAATAACATAATACTATTATACAAATAACTCAGATTTACCGAATCCTAATTTCTTTCTATTAGAAAGAGGTTATTAAAACGTGGAGAGTAACATAATACCTATAGATTCCTATAGGGTATAAGTAAATTATGAAAAAGTTGATAAAGTTGCAGGCAATCGCTGCTTCTAAATAAGTAGGTATCTTCGTGGTATCTTAGATTCTTAGCATAACCAGAAAATACATAGTTAACAGTAGATAGGTAGGTAAAGCTAAACAATGTCACAACGAATCTAATTTTTCTCATGTAGGTAAGTAAATAATTCATCACAAACAAGTACCGGTCACATGTCGCCAGCCGCTGTGAACATGAGCGTTGCAAAGTACATAAATCCGACAATTTAGAAGGCCATTTGTCGGGCGCGGACACGCAGGTCAAAACTCCGGACACAATCATTTCATATTTTCCCCGAGCTCGATCTCACGCGGCTCAATTATTCACCAGGGCCTGTCCTATCCTGCCAAGTAATGGCCGGTGAACGCGAAATTACACGTGTTACAATGATGGTTCTGTTTGCCCGCAAGGGTTAATTTCAGCCGCTGAGTTTGAAGTGTTTGTTAGATTTTGTGATTTCTGACTCCCCTTTGTATGATCCTACTTTTGGAGGTTATTATTTACATCTTTAGTTATTATTGGACGTATTACAGCATTTGGTGAATGTTTCTTGAAGCATTTTATTATTTTCTCATGGGGCTCACTTGCCTATTCACCAAAGCCTGTCCTATCCTGTCAAGTAATGGCCGGTGAACGCGAAATTACACGTGTTACAATGATGGTTCTCCAAAGCCTGTCCTATCCTGCCAAGTAATGGCCGGCGAACGCGAAATTACACGTGTTACAATGATGGTTCTGTTTGCCCGCAAGGGTTAATTTCAGCCGCTGAGTTTGAAGTGTTTGTTAGATTTTGTGATTTCTGACTCCCCTTTGTATGATCCTACTTTTGGAGGTTATTATTTACATCTTTAGTTATTATTGGACGTATTACAGCATTTGGTGAATGTTTCTTGAAGCATTTTATTATTTTCTCATGGGGCTCACTTGCCTATTCACCAAAGCCTGTCCTATCCTGCCAAGTAATGGCCGGTGAACGCGAAATTACACGTGTTACAATGATGGTTCTGTTTGCCCGCAAGGGTTAAATTTGGCCGCTGAGTTTGAAGTGTTTGTTAGATTTTGTGATTTCTGACTCCCCTTTGTATGTTCCTACTTTTGGAGGTTATTATTTACATCTTTAGTTATTATTGGACGTATTACAGCATTTGGTGAATGTTTCTTGAAGCATTTTATTATTTTCTCATGGGGCTCACTTGCCTATTCACCAAAGCTTGTCCTATCCTGCCAAGTAATGGCCGGTTAACGCGAAATTACACGTGTTACAATGATGGTTCTGTTTGCCCGAAAGGGTTAATTTTGGCCGCTGAGTTTGAAATGTTTGTTAGATTTTGTGATTTCTGACTCCCCTTTGTATGTTCGTACTTTTGGAATTTATTGTTTACATCTTTTGATGTTATTGGATATAGAAAGCAATTGGTGAATTTTCTCATAGGGCTCACTTGACTATTGCCGAGGCCTGTTATTATCTGCCGGCTGCCAAGTAATGGCTGGTGAACGCAGTATTTTTACACGACTGCCAAAAAAAGGAGTGTAATGTTTTTAGGGTTCATGTATGTATGTATGTATGTAAGTATGTGTGTATGTCTGTATGTATGTAAGTGAGTTTCTTTATTCCACCATACGGCTCTATTTCTCTACGGCTCTTATATTCTAAACAGCAGAATAGATTTGGACATAATATGGGGTATCGTTAGACTCCTTACATCATTCCGAGTAATATTGGCTCAATTTTTTTGGAAAATTTATATCACCCAATACATAATCAATTTTACCTATTATTTTACTTTGTCCTTCACTTACACTACTTTGTCCTTCTCTGTCAATAATAATTTAACATTGGAACTTGGAAGAAAAAAGACGAGACAGAACATAACAAGCAACATAATTATATTCCACGTTTATAACTACGGAGATAGACAGAGTCACATGCGAACAAATTCACTAGTTCTCCTATCTTTTTTGGAAAAGTTCAACCCCACACGCGTCCCCACAAAAACTAGCATCATTCGCCAGTTCGCGTGACCATTTCCGACACATTGATATATCGATCACATGTCAGCGGCGTGCGCCATATTTGTTTTAGGATCTATGCAAAAAGTTGGTGCCACGCCGTCTGCCGCGGCCAGATTGTTTTTGTTAGTTTCGAATTTCTAAATCGTTTGTGAACGGATATCGGTGCGGCAATGCACGACATATGAAACAATTCAACTTGGTAGACTAAGCTTTCTGCTCTCCTTCATTCTAATAAGAAGTAATAACCCATGATACTGCAGCGGTTTCCTGGATATGAAAACTATCCAGGAAAACCCTACGGCTTGTCGTCCTGACCTCATAATAATCTGACATAATTATGTTGAGGAATTTCCTTAATTTGCCGGGTGAGAAATAAAATTTTGAAACCGGCAGATTAAGAAAACTCCTCAACATAATTAGAAGTGAAAAGTAAGCGTATTCTGCCCGTATAATTCCGTCTTATCACAAGAATGCTATTTTATTAATAATCTTAACAAGATACCTAAGTATTTCTAAAATTTTTAGATATATTTATTTTTAAAAAAGAACTAGTGTCGACTTTCTTGCCTGTTTTTCTCGATACAAAAAACGTTATTTTATTTTTCACCATAAACAAATAAATTACTACCATACGTTAACGTACCATTCACGTACATCGTTGCTTATAAAGTAAACAAACGCAATAACTAATAAACACAAATCCCTTCATCATTAAACGAGATACCCCTCATAAAGATATGAGAGTCTGTTTGTTTGTATCATAAATACCGTAGACGATGATATTTGACGTATGCGCGTAATGAAATGGAGTGTGTATTTATTAAGTTAATTAAGCCGTCTTGAGGCGCGGGTCGCCTGTCGAGCTACGGGATCAGATTGTATCGTAGGTTACCGGCTCCTATTCATAATAATGCCATTATACCCTCGTGTAAGGACTTTGAGGCGACCAACTGAACGAATGGCGATACAGGACATGATTTCAATTTTGTTTTTTTTACGCTATACAAGTTAGTAGGACTGCGATCTTACCTGATGTTAAGTGATGATGCAGCCAAAGATGTTAGCGTACTAACTTGGAAGGGGTAAGTTTCAATATTCAACAATATTATTCAGCAATAGGTTTCTAGCACTGACCTCTAGTCCAGCACACTAGCATTATATTCCTTTGACCACAGATTTTACCTTTGACGACCTCCCTGGCGCAGAGGACGCGCACTGGGATTCAAGAGGGCTCGATTCCCGCCACGGGGCCCACTTTGCAATTTTATAATTTCTAAATGGGCTCAGGTCTGGTCTGGTGGGAGGCTTCGGCCGCGGCTAGTTACCACCCTACCAGCAAAGACGTACCGCCAAGAGTTCCGGTACGATGCTATGTAGAAACCGTTGGGGTGGCTTTACTTACCCTAAGTTAGTACGTTAACATCTTCGGCTGCATCATCACTTTCCATCAGGTGAGATCGCAGTCTAGTACTAACTTGTATACCTAGTGTAAAAAATACCTGAACTCTTCAAAGATTTTTAAGTTAGAGTGCTTAAGTAAAAATATATAATTATCCCACCAAAAACATTCTGTAAAAAACTAGCCAAAGTCAAAATGGAGCTGCTTGTTTATCTCTAAAAAGTACTGAAATCTAGACAAAGTCGTGCCAAGTCTAAGGTTCCTTACTGCGATTTCTTTATTATTATAGTTAATGTTGTGTGACTTGGCCGTTGAAGACCAAGAACCGCTACTCATTGACGATGAATTCTGGCGAGAGATTGGTGCAATGGTGTCATGGAGCACCTGGTTTGAACCCTTGTGTACCCTTCAACGGCCAAGTCACGCAACATTAACTATAATAATAAAGAAATCGCAGTAAGGAACTTTAGACTTGGCACGACTTTGTCTAGATTTCAGTACTTTTTAGAGATAAACAAGCAGCTCCATTTTGACTTTGGCTAGTTTTTTACAGAATGTTTTTGGTGGGATTTCACTTCTTTTTGTAGAAACTTCAAAATATTACAAAATATTTCTGTCCGTTTTTCTAGATACATTAACTGCATAAATAACTTTGTAATCTCATATAATTTATATGGAATTACAAAGTTATTAATGCAGTGATCACCAGGTACTCCAGATCTTCGATTATCCTAGTTTTTATAGTTTTCCCTTTATGTGGCCATTAAACCCTAACTCTGTACCAAATTTCAGCTCTCTGAGTTTATGGGAAGTACTAGTTCTATTTTGATGATCATGAGTCAGTCAGTCAGTGTCGAAAATGCGAAACTTTGCTTTCGCATAACTTCGGAACTATATGACCTACAGACTTGAAATTTTGGGTTTTAAGTATGTGATTATAGCTTACTGGATAGCGAAAATTTCAGCGTTCTGGTCTTATCCAGAGGTTCTCAAATAGGAGCCCGAAAATGCGGCGAAATGGTTCCTGTAAAGATGGTACGGCAGTTTTGCTTCGCGCTTTGACTTTGGCGGGGGCACTGCCGTGCCCCCTGATTTAAGCTTAAATGGCTTCAGTCCCTTAAAAAATAATGAATTCTAATTTATGATGTGTAAATAAAGTGAGTATCAATTAATTCAATTAGTTCGCTCTTGAAACGGGTCGTGATTTGACCGAAAGGTTTTGTAGATAAACCTTACATTTCACAAAATACCTAATTATGGGATCATTCGTAATAGACAAAAGCTTTGTATTTGTTTTGCATTGTATGTTGCCTGACTAGGTTAAATAGTGTTAAAATGTAAATTTTGACTAATCAAATTAATTAATTATTCTAAAAAAGTTAAGCCTGCTTCATATTTTTTATATAGGATAACTTTTACTACTTAGTGACTTTCCTTTATTTATATATTTTATATTTATAGCAATCCGTACCTTAATAAGGGACAAATACAAGATAAGTAGGTACTTGCAATTTACACATCTAATTAAGTTTATACTTAATCTACGTGCCCATGTATTTATTATATCTACCCAAATTTAATAAAATTCTCCACAATAATGAGACATTATTGCCGAAGCTTCTTATATTTAATGTTTGAAGAATCGACTTCCTTACTCTAATGAAGCGAGGGGAAACAATTTATTATGAGAATGTGAACACGTGAAAATTTTGCATGATATTAAAGTATATGTACCTACATAATTTTTCATAAGTTAAGAGTACGATAAAAGGCTTATTTAAATAACCTTTTTTTATATTTTTATAATTGGCATAAAAATACTAAAGTTAAAACTAGACCAGTGAATTAAATGGTTGGACCATGAAAAGTAGATACTAATCTAGGTACCTACTGAAATCGAGCTACGACCAAAGAACTTGGCTAGACAGACTTTAGACTTTATTTTTTCTAATCAGGTATGATATAGGTACGTATAGAAACCAAACAAAATTCATATCAGATTTTATTTGACGGATGATTTAAAAAGGGCTCTTAATATTTGAAATATGGTACCTACTCCCATTAAGAAAATGATAAATCCACTCCTGGGTATAATGTGTGCTTAGATTCTTTACGGCACCAGAGGGGTTTTTTCACTTTTTTTAATCCAACATTGCAGCATACTTAAAATCAATTTAATTATTACCCCGTCTTTTATTATAATTAGGTCACAGCCTCCCCTTTCTCAGATAATCCCAAAGTGCCACGCCGTACATCACTTCGACAGCTACGGCGTAATGAAGACAACACTACAAACTATAATTCGCCATCTAAATGCACCGTCGACAGGCATAAACAATTGAAATAATTATCAGGATAAGCCTCCCGGATCAAGGAAAGCCCTCGAGATTTTACCCCTTCTGAGAAGCTGACAGCGTCTTATGTAAATTCTCAACTTGTACTCAAAATCGCTTTACCAACTACACGTTTCTACATTAAAACAATCTAAAATCATCTCTATTTCACTAATCTCATAAAATTCAATATAATTTGATAACGTTGGCGTATACGCCATTGATACGTTTAGGAATGGTAATGGTTGCTCAATTGGCTAAAGACTATATGGAAAATTGTCTTGAGCATAAGTTATTTAATCGAGAATAGCCTGCATAAAAGTAAGTATAGATTAATATATAAGAACTTAACAACGAAGAGCTTAGATTAATCCATCCCCATGAATTTCTTAATGACGTCAGTCCACCTAGCTGGAGTTTTGAACAACGCCGCGTTTTCCGATGCCGTGTTTATTTATCATTATTACAGAATATATTGACATGTAATCAGCGTATAATCTCGATCTTTGACGACCGAATGGCGTAGCGGTAGCGAACCTGCCGTGTGCGTCGGAGGTCGTGAGTTCGATTCCCACTAAATGTTTGTGTGATGCGCATCAATGTTTTCCAGTGTCTGGGTGTTTTTCAATAGGTATATTATATTTATGTATATTGATATGTATGTATGTTTATCAGTTATACAATACCCATAACACAAGTTATCGCTTACTTTAGGGCTGGATTGCGATGTGTGTAATGTTCTGATATATATTTATTTATTTAATCTCTAATTTTAAACACAGGCTAACATCACGATTAGCTCAGAGTCGTCATGGTATTTGTAGGTAATATTGTAAGCAATGTGAATTTATTTATTTACAAACGATTTACACGTCTTTACGATGTATAATAATTTTATGATTGACGGAAATGTTTCACGCATAAGTGTTACATACTGAGCTACATTAGTGAGCAATAAAATTTACACTCGTAATATCAATAGTGAAGCGTATAAACAAATAATAAACACAAACGTGTGTAGGGCTTTTAACAAACTCACTATTTAAGGCTATCAACATCACTAACTTCTAATTCACGAATTTTGAAATAAAAGATATAACTGTTCTCATAAACATCAATGGATTGTAAACTATAAACTGCCGCCTGAAAACTACAGCTATATTCCTACCAATTCATTTAGATCTCCTCCGTCCAATAGGATTACCGACTCTATTATAATGATTTTTTTTTAAATACGATATAAATTATTACGAAGAATCAAAACAAAATAAAAATGGAAAATGCTTTCCAAAAAACCAACTTCAAATGCCACTACAAAGAGTGAAATAATTTTTATTTAAATTTTAGGTACCTACACCAATTCGAAGTCGGGCAATGTTTCATACAATCCCTAATAGTCCTTCTTACTTAATTTATGTGCGAAGAAATGACAAAGTCATAGACAATCGCCCGACTTCGAATTGGTGTAGGTACCTAAAATTTAAATAAAAATTATTTCACTCTTTGTAGTGGCATTTGAAGTTGGTTTTTTGGAAAGCATTTTCCATTTTTATTTTATACTTTTTAGTGGAAAACAATAAAATGCACAAGGCGTTGTAAAATATCCAAATTGCTTGAGGTGTGTTCATAAAATCTGAAGAGATACCTCAAATTCACCAAGATCCCATCATCAGACCCTGACTTGATGACTTTAGTCATCAAATCAGTATCTGCTAGCAAATGCACCAGTAACTATAAAAAATACCCAACTCGCTTCAAGTATACTAGCAAAATTTGAAGAGTTCCCTCGATTTCACCAAGATCCCATCATCAGACCCTGAGTTGATGACTTTAGTCATCAAATCCGTATCTGCTAACATATGCACCAGTAACTATAAAAAATACCCAACTCGCTTTAAGTATACTAGCAAAATTTGAAGAGTTCTCTCGATTTCACCAAGATTCCATGATCAGATCCTGACCTAATGACCATAGAACAACTTGGAAAATATTATTCTTTCTAATAATACTCAAATAGTTTCATGTGTCCATATAAAATTTGAAGAGTTTCCTCGATTTCTCCAGGATCCCATCATCAGATCCTGACCTGATTAAAATGGGACCATCTGGAAACAAAACCCTCTTAAACAAAAAAAGAATTTTTCAAATCGGTCCACGCGTCTCCGAGTAATCGGTGAACATACATAGATAAAAAAAAAAATAATAAAAATAAAAAAAATTCCGACGAATTGAGAACCTCCTCCTTTTTTGAAGTCGGTTAATAAAATCAAACTAAGATTCGTGAAATTATGAACGTTTCAATATTGCATATTCGATTAAGATCGGCATACAATATTACGACATTAGACACTATACTATGTACGTATGTAGCCATTAATTATCTGAATGAACCTACCTATAACGTGTGGGGGACGCTATACAGTAGCTCCAAAGTACATTACCTTTTATGCTCATTGCTCGTTTCACTAACATTTTAAGGAACACCTAAGCCCATAGGTGACAGTTTTCATTTACAATAACTGTCACCTAAGGGCAATTACTCTTAGAATGTTGATGAAAACGAGCATTAAAGTGTTATCCCCAGTTTTCCTTTCTCAATAGGTTTTGATGGATTGAATCCAAAATTTTCAATATCTATGTAATTATTGGATGATAAAAGCTTTATCAAGAATAATAATCTTATTAGAGAGTACGTTAAGTGGTTTAAATATATTGTACTATTGATGTCTTATTGGAACACTCGAAAAATAAACGTATTACTTTAGTGAATCACTATTTCACGGGTATGTTTACATGTAAACTAACAGTAGGTAGATAGGTGGGTGTTTAACGAGCTAGGAAGTGGTTACATCAAAAAGATATCCATTCCGCCCGGGCGGGCCCCGGTTACGAAATAATTCCGAATCAAAGCATCTGCTTGGGTGGTCAGTAGGGCTGCCAACTATTACGGTATGACCCGAAATATAATTTTGTACTATCCATAAATGAATGATTAAAAGAATCAATCTTTTCAAAAGAGAATATAGGTAGGTTAATTAATTAACAAAAAAATATGACTTTAACTCTCATCAAACCAAACTTAAACTCATGGATATCATTATCAGAACTGGACTAAATTGAAATGGGATCACACGGGAAGCGTCAGTTTTCAAAGAAAACTCCCCGAACGAAACTAAGCGTTAGAATTCCCGTGTGGTTCCATTTCAATTTAGTCTAAGTAGTTCTTATAATGGGAAAACCATATTAGTCTTAAATTTTTAATTACAAATGATGTATTCAACAGTAGTTTGAAGAGAGTTGAAGATAGTTTTTTGTAAATTAATTAATGTATATTATTGAAAGCGTGTTTTGTCCCAAACTAAGGAGATAAATACTAATTTGCTTGGACGAAGTGTGAAGCTGCCGGTTTGCACTATACTGTATTTAATATATTTTATTATATTACCCGTCCCTGCCCTGATTGTGATAATAATAATTATTATTTTCAACCGGAATCTGAAAGGAGGCACCGCCAAATATCTAATTGGAATTTCTAATTAGACTTGTAAAGCTGAGCGCGCGACTAATTAGTTTTCGATGGAGCGGTTTATTCGAGACGCCTTTTGCGGTTAGTTTATTCTCAAATGGGTATATTAATTTGTATGCTTTTTACAAATTACCTACTTTGATAATTAGTACTTGTAGCGTCAAAACATCTTGAAAATCTACTACAAAATTTATTAAAATCAGACTTAAGTCATCAGATTAATTATTATTTGATATCTCAATCATTTTCCAAACATAAAAATTAAAAAAAATTCTATACAGGTATCTATATAGGCTTCCTTGGAAAGGCATCACTTTCAAGCAATATAACATGCGTATATAACATTACATTTCGAATTGGTAGTAGGAAACGCCTGAATTGTAGTAAAACTATAAGTAAATTTAATTTAATTTAATTTAATTCTTTCACATAATTTTCTTTCTCTACTATTGACTGTTTTATTTAATTCATGTCTAATGTGTTTCTAATTAATATGTATCTACAAATTGTACGTTGAAAGTTCATCGATGAAAATGGTTCTAATAAGCATAGATACAAGATTCGTCCAACGCAAGACTTATTAATATCGAGGCAGGCCTAAAAATATCAACTATAGGGTATAAGCATACGTCCGAACTTTGTTATTTTACACCTAAGCGTAACAGCGCCTAAACGTAAGGTAACGTAAGCCTAAACGTAACGTAAATGTAAGTTTCGAGGGGCTACCAACATTCTGTGTAAAGAGGATGCACCTAAAAAAACCATTAAGCGCCTTTATTATTAAAAAACGATGCCCATCTGCACCTCGCCGGACAAAATCACCAAACACGCACAAATACGGCAAGGGAGCGATTTTCTAAGCCCTTTCACATAAATCGCGAGTACCTACGATTCACATTTAAAACACACGAACATTACGGACCCGCAGAGATGTCCGAGGGCCCCCTTGACCGTTCCCGCCGGAAGAAAGGGCTCATTTTCATTAGGCAACTAAGCGTTAGAATACGTAGATTTATACAGCATGCAAATCGGAGCGGTTCTCAAAGTTCTTTCAAATATTAATAATATATATATTTCAAATATAAATTCTAGAACTATTACCGCCTAACAAATAAACGTGGAATATCGGTGGAACAGTTATACTCTGCTTTTGCTCTGTCACATAACTATTCCACCTCTATTTCACGTTAATTTGTAATGTTAGAATAACAATTAATTAATGATAATTACTAGATTAATTTTGGTTGTTAACTTTTGGTATTTATTAAACATTTTATAGTTGTTTCCTTTTCATAGGGTTTCGTACCTCGAAAAAAAGCGGAAGCCTTGTAATATCACTTTTTTAGTCTGTCTGTCTATGTCTCACGACCCTTTATTTCCATAATTATTAAAGATATCGACATGAAACTTAAAATGGTTTCAGATAATGATGGCCCGATAAAATAGTTTTTTTTTAAGTCAAAACCTTAGAAAAAAAATATAAAAAATAGTAATAACACTTAATTCGCATAAATTCTTATCAAGTCCACTCTTGGAGGGTTCAATATTAAGTAGTATAAGCTACATAGCAACTATCTGCACCTCGCCGGCCAAAAACACATCGTACGTAAAGAAGTAGAAATCCTAATTATAATTGTAATTTGAGAAACACTGCCCATGTTAACGAGAAGCGAGGGTGAGTCCAGTGACCCTTTCGTTTGAAGCGAGCGGGAGGCACTTTTTACTGCACGGCTACATTCCGCCCAAGAAACCACGCGAAGCATGCAGCAGACCTACACTTAGCTGCATGCTTGTATATATACCTGCTACGTATCTTTATAACAAGGTAATATGATTACGGTCTGCGGAAGCTGACAGCATTTTCGTCTAAGGTGCTTTTAAATGAACCCTTATCTTATACTCGTAGAAGAGTATTATTTGTAATAGCTTTAAAACGAGTTAAAACTCTTCATGAAACTGCTTCGAGATTTTTCTTTGTATATTTCTGCATTACTGTTCTAGTACTTTGCCTGCCTGGTTGGCTGTTTGTTGCCTGGTAGAAATCGCTGTGTATAAGGCTACCACAATGTACTCCCTGTCTTTGTTAGTGTTATGTTTTGTTTTTTTTTTTGTATTTTTGTTCTGTGGTGTGCAATAAACAGTTTATCTATCTATCTAGGTATCTACTTTAAAATGCGATCTATATGACAAATTGAGGAATGTTTTTTGTTATTCATGTATAACTTAGTAATACTAATAAGTAGGTAAAAGTCATTTACCTATTTAGCAAAACCATTATTTCCATCAAAGATTTTCAATTTTTTACAAAACTTTCGTTAGGTAGGTTTCGTCGAAATGGCAAACAACTGTAAAACATAATATGCTGAAGAAGGCTTATAGAAATAATTGTACAGTAAATAAATAATTTACAGCATTCACATACAGTCAAAGTTTCGTCTGAATCGCAAAGGGTGAACACGTTACAGCCATTATCTCTGGAGCGAAACCGACTTTTGTTTTAAAACGTAGAAAATTAAAGTTCCCCTTTTTTCGTTGGAACAATCCTAAACTTCTATTTTAGCGGCGTCCTCGCATGTTTGCGGAACTTCAAAAAGTTCGCCCGGGACTTTAAAACACCGATTCGCTTCACTTTATCCCCGCAATTCAGTTAAATGCTTTAATTGCACGGTTAAAGTATGAATAAAAGGTTCACGTTAGGTTAGAAGTTCCAAGGTTTTAACGAAATATTCTTCGATTGAATAAGAGAAAGGGCATAGTCCTGTAACGAGTAGCTACATATTATATTTTAAGATATAAGTGCCTATTTACGTGTATTATTCGTTTCTATATTATAACGCAAAATAAATAATAAATATTCTATATCCGGATAGTAGAGATTTTTAGATACCTAGTTACACAGTTGACATTTTCACAGATGATGTAGATTGTAGGTATTTCTGTTGCCGCTATAGCAACAAATATTAAGAAATAGAATACCATAAACAAGACAACAAACGTGTTTTTTGCTTGTTTTTGCTGAATATTGATATAATATATTCACTTAATAAATAGTGCATTTAAATAAAAATATATTTAAGGGGGTCCCATACAACAAACGTGATATTTATGGGCAGTGTAATTTAGTTTACTTTAATACTATTGAGAATTGGTCTTGATAGTACAGAACCCTCAGTGCGCGAGCCCGAGTTGCACTTGACCAAATTATTTATAATACACAATGAATTATGAGGAAGTTAGGACAAATAGAACTCCTTCACTCCGACGTAGATATAAAGTGCACATTACTCCACACCTCAGCGTCGGAACAACCCAAACGGCCTCCGTATATAACAGTCAAAGTAACATTACAGTAGCAAGTCCGATTAATCAGTTGGTGCGTAGTGGCGGCGAGCAATTAGATTTAAGAACAACTGGGCGTCAGCCGGAGAATGGCGCGCATTAATTTGAGCTCCTCTAACGAGCGACGGACCGACTGGGACCTTGCACTTCTAACAGACCCGTAGAGTCGCCTTTGCCGTTCAAAATCTACGCATGTTCAATGTACATGTAACAAGGTATCATTAAAAATATTGTTTTACGATTTCGCATTGTAAAGTCATTATCTCCCGAGAAGCTCCTTTAACCCAGGATTTAACAAAGTATTACAAGGACATACTAAAAAAGATAAGGCAGTTGAAAAGGCGATGGACAGGACCCTTGACAAGGGACAGCACGATAAAATGTCCAAAATCGTGACTGAATGGACACGCGATGGCAGGAAAAGGGATAAAAGATGATCAAGGGTATTGGAGGACAATTTGGTCAATAAAAGCAATTAACAGACAAGAATGGATGAAGCTGGAGGAGGCCTATAAATTTGTCGCATCAAACGCTGATGACTTAACCGGAAAACGTGTGTATTTTTATTATATTATATTTTGTGTTCTAGATTTATTAAACTTTAGATACACCACAATATGGAAATAAAACCTTCCCTTTGGAAACGCCCTCGCGAACTAATAACATAAACTGGCCTGCAAAAGTAAGTATCACACTTTTCAAATTAAATTTTTTAAAAGTGTGATACTTACTTTTGCTGGCCAGTGTAGTAAAGTGATCTGTGCCGTGGATCACGGTCCATAAAAGATACTGCGGTCAACTTACTACTAACGCCCTTGGTGTTAAAACAAAGTTTTTTGACTCCAGTAAACTGGCGACAATTTTTTGCTCGATCTACGGTGTCCTGAGTATTATGTCTATTACTACAGTAGTGTTTTCCTTTCGTTAAAAATTTCAACTCCATGCATAGCGCTGTGCCCTGACGTGTCCGGCACAGTGTCGTGCTGCGCGCCCACTGCGCTATGTTTATTGCAATCTGGCTAAATGCTGCTTACACCGACCTTCTCTTTATACCGGATTTTAGTTCCCAGATTGCGCCCATCTATTTCTTCAGATTTAATTGTTTCATTAAAATACACAAACAAACAGTTTCGTAATTTTTAATAGTGATATTTTAGTTCCAAGTGTCTTTAAATGTAAAGCATCGCGTATAAGTAGGTTTTTCATTCTTCAAACTTGTACTAATTTTCGTAGCACTCCGTCGACCTCAGGCGTAGCATGTGCGTAGCAGCTCTACATTGCCAGTAGATTCACATCAAATGCAGTGTGGATTTGATATATAAATCTTATTCGATGAGTATAAAAAATCCAAAGTGAATTTAGTTAAATTAACTTTGGATTAATACATAAAATTCTACACCAAAAAAATAAAGGCAAGGGATTATAACACAAATGTTAAAAAAAAGTTAAAAAAAAATTGTAGACGATGCTAATACTGCCTTGAGATTTTGTTATAACAATATTATGCTCAGGAAAACATTATTTTAAGCTGTATTCCTATTTTATTGGGTAAGACCTTTGAAAATCGTTGCGGAATTTTAGAATAAATTATTCAACAATTAGAAGAATCCGAACGGTCTGATGAAAGGATAATACAATTTCTAATGGTTCACAGAATCTGCTTATCTGGTCAGCGAAAGGGTTGTTGAACTATCTCCCTCGGACCCTCGCAAACAATGTGCCCTCTGTGTGCAAGGACTTAAATAAAAGGTTTGATTTTGTGTTCTAAGGGCTCAGCCGGATTAGAGACTTTTTCTTCTTAGTGGAAAAAAATAGGCGACTATAAGAGAATGGCTTAGAAAATTCTTATATTTTTAGTAGATAAGCAAACTTCAAGCGTGAATCGGAATTACACACAAATTTTTCTAATGTACCGTTGAGAAAAAGAGAAGTTTATTGTAAGTATAGAATACTCTATACCCCTTCTTTTTTTATTAAATTACATTTTCGTTCAGGTATACCTAAATATATAAAAGAAGAAACTGACTGACTGACTGACTGACATATCAACGCACAGCCCAAACCGCTGGGTCTAGGGACTCCAAATTTGGCACACATGTTCCTTGTGAGGCCTAGGGGTGCACTAAGAAAGGATTTTTCAAAATTCACCCTCTAAGGGGGTGAAACGGGGGTCCGAAGTTTGGATTTTATCAAGTTAAAATACGTCTTCACGCCGCAACTACTGTACCGATTTGGCTAAAATTTGGAATGAAGGTATATTATATCTTGCATTACCACATAGGCTACTTTTCATCCCGAAAAAATTCATTGTTCCCGTGGGATAAGTTAAAAACCGAAATTCTCGCGAAAAAAAAATCTCACGCCGCAAGTACACAACCGATTTGGATGAAATTTGGAATGGAGATAGATTATATCCTGGGTTAATAAATAGGGTACTTTTTATCCCGGAGAAATCCATGGATTTTGCAGGAGAAGGGAAAAACAGATATTCACGCGGGGAAAAACTACTTCCCGCCGTAATTACTGAACTGATATGGCTGAAATTATGAATAAAGATAGATTATATACTGGATTAATAAGAAGGCTACTTTTCATCGCGAAAAATTCATGGTTCCCGTGGGATTAGTGAAAAACCGAAATTAACTCGGAAAAAAATTCTTAATGCCGCAAGTGCACAACCGATTTGGCTGGAATTTGGAACGGAGATAGATTATATCTTGGGTTAATAAATAGACTACTTTTTATCCCGGAAAAATCCATGGTTTTTGTAGGAAAAAAGAAAAACAGATATTCATACGCGAAAAATACTACTTTACGCCGTAATTACTGAACTGATATGGCTGAAATTCGGAATAAAGATAGATTGTATCCTGGATTAATATAAAAGCTACTTTTCATCCCGGAAAAATCCATGGTTTCCGCGGGAAACATTGATGTTCACACGCGAGAAATACTACTTTACACTGTAATTACAGAATTTATATGACTGAAAATCGGAAATCGGAAGTGATTTTATCCCGGAATATTACAAAGCCTACTTTTCATCCAGGAAAATTCCGTGGTTTCTATGATAATAGTGAAAAACAGAAATCCACGCGTGAAAAATATTCCTTCATGCCGTAATTACTGAACTGATTTGGCTGTAATTTGGAATCGAGATAGATTATATCCTGGATTAATACAAAAGCTACTTTTCATCCCGGCAAAATCTATGGTGTCTGCGGGAAAACTGAAACACTGATATTCACGCGGTAAAAATACTACTTCACGCTGTACCTACTGATATGACTGAAATTCGGAAAAAAGATAGATTTTATCCTGAATACGTAGGCTACTTTTCATCTCGGAAAATTTCATGACTTCTACGAGTATGATCATAGTGAAAAACAGAAATCCACGCGGGAAAAATATTCGTTCACGCCGCAACTACTGAACCGATTTAGCTCAAATTTGAAATGGAGATAAATTATATCCTGGATTAACACATAAGTTACATTTTATCCCGAAAAAATTCAAGGTTCCCGTGGGATTAGTTAAAAACCGAAATTCACGCGCAAAAAATTATTCACGCCGCAACTACTGAATCGATTGGGCTGAAATTTGGAATGGAGATAGATTATATCCTAGAATCAACTACTTTTTTCTCGGGAAAATCCATTGTTTTCGTGATAATAGGGAAAAAGAGATATTCATGCGGGAGATAATTTTTTGTTCACACCGCAATTACTAAAAATTTTTGGTTTAAAATTGAAATGAAGATAGATTTCATGTAAATTAACACAAAGGGTACTTTTTATTCCGGAAAATGGATGGTTCCCGAAGAGAACTAAAATTTTTTAAGTTTAAACTATTTTTTTTTAAGTTAAAACTAAAATTTACGCGTGCGAAGCCGCGGGTTTCTGCTAGTTATTATTATAGAGACTCTACCAAAATTTCAATATGTTTCAATTTTCGTCTCATGATAAGTCTATTCACCACCTAAATCGAGGTTCGATTTAATGAATCAGGAAAGCATTAAAAATAATCTACAAAAGAAGAAATTAACAGATATAGAGCCTTCTAATTTAGGATTTTTCTGTCTTACAATGTCTTTTACTTCTTCCTGTAGGAACATTTTCAATTAATGCACTGCGCTCTACCTATGCCATGATTTTGAATAAAAAGTATACGAGTTACCAAAGTACTCGTAATTTATGACTTTGTATTTTTTTTATTTAACACAAGGTTTACCAGTTATCGAAATTTTTTATCAAGTATTATACTTACTGAGTACTGGTATACATACCAATTTACCTTTCCTGCAACATTTTTGTCGATAGTGTGGTCGCCCTGTAAAATGAAAGGTTTGATTTCGTGTTGTAAGGGCCCAGTGTTTGCGGAGCGGACCGACCGATCTGCATACCTTTATTATACTTTACAGTAGCTTTGAGGTCGTCCGGCTTTGTACTGCAGTTTTTTTATTTTTATTAAAAGCTTGTTCTTGCCGGAAGCTATATGCACAATATATTGTTTGAAATAAATAATTATATATATATTTAAATTATTATATACTGACTAGCTGACCTGACAAACTTTGTTTTGCCATATAAATTATTTCTCACATAGGGATATAAAATAGCTTTTGACCTACTCTCACACTAACCGATAACCGAACATAGGGAAAATTTCGTAACAATCGGTCGCGCCATTTCGGAGGAGTTTGGTAACAAAAATTGGCACGATTTTTTTTTATTTTAGAGATTACACTGATCCAATTGCTCAGTTGGTTCCTCTTCAATAACTATCCTGTATCAATCTGTCATGCCTTATCTACCTACATTTTTAAAGCTCCTAAGTTTAGCTCTTAAGGGTTAAAGAGTTTGATTTGATGAGTGATTAATATAATACGAGTATACCTTTAGTAGTTACTTGCCTATAGTACTCAGCTATTAGTTTTTATTGTGGGATTAATTTTAAAAAGTCGCACTAACCATCAGGGTCTGCTCGTGGAAGCATCGAGAACTTGTATCTAATAGTGAAGTCTGAGTCAGGCTTGTGAAGTGACAGCTGCAGCGAACGGCACTAATGGCTATCAGCAGCTACATGACGCGAAATGAAATGGGTGAGATTTGATTATAAACACGAATTAACAACCCTATTCCGAGGACGTAAAGTTACTTTTCCCTTACAATGTAAGGGCTAAAGTTTGAACGCGCAAAGCAATAGAGAAGGGGCCCAGAATGGACTGTCGTAGGATTCATCGAGCGTGTATCTACTAAAACTTGATATTTGTGCGGTTTCGGTTGTAATTAGAGTTTTGTATCGGGAAAAGTAAAATAATTTCAAGTTGATGGATCATATATTCAAGTAAGATACTTTGGTTATTATTTGATGAATTTTATCTATCGCACGACTGCCGACTTTCAATTCGATGCAGTAAAATTACTTTTTTAGCTGTCATTTGGTAAATTTAATAAACAAAAAAAATCTCAAAAAAAGACACTTCTCTGTTATAAAAGCAATGTATAAAAGTTATTTTGGTGAAATATACGAGGATGGAATTTAGATTCGAAATGTCATTTTACAGTATCGAATTTAAAGTTGGAGTAAAAGTATATTCTACTTACTTATAAAACCTTTTTATTCAAATACGAGATACAGTTTAAATAAGTTATGGACAAATTAAATTGGTAAACTTTTAATGATTTTATTAACTTAATTCCCGAGTTCATCTGTAAAGCTGTGAAAAAGTGGATTTTAAAAATAAGAAACAAATAGGTTAAGATAAAATCGAAGAAAATCTATAATTACTGAATAGAAAAAAGCATATTGAGATATTCAATTAATAAGTAACCTCAAGTGTGCGAATTTCTAATCTTTAGACTACGGTAGAGCTAACCCTAGCGATGCTGTGCATGCAAATTGAAGATGGGCGGGCGCCTGTATTTAACAGGCTTCATTAAGTAAATTCACCTCGTCCCTTCCGATCCTCGTCAAGCCACATTAACAACCACCTAGAACACCTACACTTGACTCTAGCTCCTCACTCCCCAAGATATTATATGTATTTTGCAAGTAGCCAGTAGGTGTATGCTTACAATGTCGTGCAGGTATATTAATTATTTAACATTCTTTGACTGTCCGTCCTCCTGAGAACATTGCTTTTGCACTAAGTACGATCCTTGGATATCTACTATTCCGTGGTACGCACGAACTCTAAGTACCAAAGTTAGGTAATGTAAAAAATAATTGAAGGCGTTACAGGTACCAACTCTTTAGCTTTCCCATGGCTTTTATGTATCCCAGAACCATTAGAACATTAAAGTTGTAAAAATTGATATTATTGCTTTTAAACGAACTTTCCAAAGTATCAAAAATTGAAAGCTTCATCACAACACTGTTCACACTATTATTTGTTATCATCAACAGCGCCGAACTGCTTCAGCAGCGTCGAGGACGGCGCCAGCGGCAGCCACGGAGGGCGGCAGGCGGGTGCCGGCCAGCAGCTCGGATGCTAAATGCCGCAAAGAGCGCCGCCATCCCGCTCGCACCGGCGGCATCCGCGCACCTCTCGCTCGCGCCGGCGCGAACACGTGTTTATTTGTATGTTTTATCCTTCGGCGGCTTTAAACCCAACCCACCCCGACCGCAAAGTGCGCTCCGCCGCCCGCCGCGCCCGCGCCGTCGCCGTCTCTCCTCGCCGCCAGCCGCCACCGCTGCCGCGGCTCCGTCGACCGACTCGCCCGCGAAACTTGCTCCGAAGTCGACGGGCGCGCACGTACTCCGCGTATTAATAGCCACGAGCGCACACCGCAGCCGAGCGGTTCACGCCACGCCATACGCCACGCCATACGCGGACGCGAGTCGTATCACGGCCGCGCCGTCAGGCGCACGCCCCGCACGCGTGCACGACAAGGGTGAAAACCCGAAAAGCGAATTGCATTCCCGCTTCCCGAAAAAGTACAAAAAAAATTCCCGAAAGCGAGAGCCACGTGCGTATCGTAAATACGGAGCGCAAAAAGTGCCGTCATTGAAACTAGTGAAAAGTTTTTTCGCCGCGCGGGGGAGTCACCCCTCGGTTCCGGAAAAAATCGGCCCCTCGCGACCCCGCCCGCCGAACCTTTCATTCACCGGGAAAAAAGTGTGGCAAGGCCGTGTGACGTCACATCCAGCGGCCACGCGCTCGTTCCCTAGCAACGTGTCGCATCTCACGATAGGGTCCTCGAAGGAAGCGTTCCGCGCGTGTAAGATGGTGCCGGGTGAGCCGGGGCGGGTGTGGATGTGACCAGTGTGGAGCGGCAAGTGCGATGTAGCGGGCGCGGACGCGGCGGACCCCATGTGCAGCACGCAGCGCGCGCGCGCGGCGAGGATGCACCTCACGGGCGCGTCCAGCGGCGCCGTGTCGCCCGACACCAGCTCCGCGCTGCTGCACGAGACGTACACCAAGATGACGTCAGACATCCTGGCGGAGCGCACGCTGGGCGACTTCCTGTCGGAGCACCCGGGCGAGCTGGTGCGCACGGGCAGCCCGCACTTCGTGTGCACCGTGCTGCCGCCGCACTGGCGCTCCAACAAGACGCTGCCGGTCGCGTTCAAGGTGGTGGCGCTGGGCGACGTGGGCGACGGCACGCTGGTCACGGTGCGCGCTGGCAACGACGAGAACTGCTGCGCCGAGTTGCGGAACAGTTCGGCGGTCATGAAGAACCAGGTGGCGAAGTTCAACGACCTGAGATTTGTCGGCCGTAGTGGTCGCGGTGAGTGCTGAAGGTGCAGTTATTGTTACACAATTAACATATCATAAAACATAACGTCTTCAATAACATCACTGTTGAGATTTATGGTTATCTAAATACAAAGTATACTTAAATAAAATAAAGGCCAAAAGAGCAAATAAAATCATTCCTGCCCCAACAAACAGGGTGCCTACAACCGTGGCTTAAAGCAATATTATTGTAATATTGTTTTGACATTTTCATACAATGTTAGTATGGAAATTTTAAAACAATATTACAATAATATTACTTTAGGTCACGGTGTTACGCCCCCTGTTTAGCATTCTAAACTGTAAGACAAGTTGAAAGTAAATACGACTTTCGAGTAGGTACTTACATACTGTAAACTTTCCAAGAACAACTTCAGGAACGCAAAATCGTTTTATACTTTTTGAAGATTAGAGGACATATTCTTGGAGTGTTTAAATGTTAAGCAGTGTACTCGTGTCTAAAGCTTGTAATTTTTCCACTGGAATACGTGTATTTCCTACTTAAATACTACGTTATTACATTACTTATGTGTGAAGTTGTCCAGTCACATCACCTTGTACTCAAATGTATTCAAAATCCGTTTATACCTACTTATCTACTCGTAGTTTCTCAGGAACATACCTAGTATAGTAAGAAGTAACACATTTATTTTGAGTTTTTTGGCTTTTGAGTTAATTCACAACAAAATGAATGCAAATATACCTAGTATTACCTTACTTACTTGCGATGATACTATTATCCTTGCTTACTTGCGATGATAGAAAAACCGGCCAAGTGCGAGTCAGACTAGTAAATGAAGAGTTCCGTATCATCGACAAGAAAGAAACACGACGACAATACAACGACAATAAAAAAAATTTAAAGGTTTTCATACAAAACATGTATGAAGACCCTTAAATTTTTTTATTTATATTTTGTGTTGTAAAATTTATATATCCTTATTAATTCATACTCGTATAAAGCCATTGGCATCTTTTAGGTCTATTTTATCAGGACCTTAATTAACCCTTTAACAAAGACGCGGACGGTTCTATCAGAACGATATAATCAAATAAAGTTCCGTGATACATTTATAGTAAAAGAACATATTTTCTCCAAATTATATTACTTTTTGTGTGTCATTCTCATTTTTCGTCTGTGCTGTTGCCCGTTGAAGCTGTTGTTGTTGTTTTAACTGGTTTTTTATCCAGTAATTACAATTTAATGCATACAAAAGAACTCTTTTGCTTCACCATAAATTAAATACATTTTCATTACCATCAAACAAATGTTTAATAATTGGTCAAGTGCGAGTCGGGCTCGCGCACTGACGGTTCCGTACTATCAAGACCAACTGTCAATATTATTGAAGTAAACTAAACACCCCTGTCCACCAAATTGAAAACCTTAATTCAAGAGTCTACCTGTTACCGTTATTAAGCTACGAGCAAATATTATTTATTTATTTTATTTTATTATATTTTGTAGTATTTTGTTGTTATACTCGTAGATAGCGGCAACAGAAACACATCACCTGTGAAAATTTCAAGTCTGCAGCTATCACGATTCAAGAGATACAGCCTGGTGACAGACAAATGGATGGACGGCGAAGTCTTAGTAATAAGGTCCCGTTTTTACCCTTTGGGTACGGAACCCTAAAAATGTATCTTTTTGATGGTCCTTATTCAGTTGTTTTCAAGATTTTCACTAAAAACAAACTGACATATAAACTTTCGTTTTGTTCAATTGGCTACGGAACTCTAGAAACAAAAACCATCTTAAAACATGCGTACTTTGGAAACAATTTGCATTTAAACAGAAATTCAATGTCAACTTTACACCACCCTAATAATGTCATTCACACAAATGTTCTGAGCAAAGTTTGTGAAAGCACACGATTGAGAAGAGATCAAAACTTTTTGCGAGGTGCTTAAAAAGTTTTCAATGTCAAATAGGGCGGAATGTCCGGAACCGCCCTACACTGCCCGCCCTTCCTTAAGGAATAACATGAATGAAACGGAAATTCTTAACGGTACAAGTACCTACAGATGTTTCATAAGCAAGTTTTGTTACTTTGTGAGTAAATTGCATTCTCTTTTCTTTTCTTGATTGGGCTCAACAAGTGTCTTCAGAGAAGAGAGGGATGTTTACTTTTCATGCTACATTTCTATCAAACAGATTAATTATTGACGAGTAAATATGGTATTTTAGAATATAACAAGATCGTGAAACCTTATATACGAACAAAATCATTTTCATGTAAAATGTTTGCCAAGGCGAGGCCATACTAAGGTTCGCACTTTTCAAAAATGATCTTGTATCTTATCACTCATGTACTATATATTGTATAGAGCCAAGCTTCTTAATCTATACTCCTAAACTCAACAAACCCTAACTTCGCAAGTACATCTTAGTAAAAATAATATGTTACTTAACCGTTTTGTGACTACAGGAACTATTTAGCATAAAAGCAAATTAGATTAGAGCGTTAAATACATTTTTCACCTTGCGTCTATGTGACGGTAGCAAAATTGCCAAGTCACAAAATATTTTGACTATAAGGTGTCTGGGTTTACCAGTTAGGGCTTATAGAGTTAAAAGCTTGGTTTTACTTAAGATCTGATATGTTGCATATACGAGACCAGTTTTGACAGTGCCACAAATGATAGTTATGTAACATTTTATATGAAAATATTTCCAGTAGAATTTTGCCTCTTTTTGTAAGTTGCAGACATTTTTTTTTATTTCTTTTATAGGGAGTTTTTCATTCACTTGCCTTTTCACAGTCCACCCTATTTTTCCCCGCCCGACTAATTCGACAAACGTTTTGAAGGGCAGTGTCAGATTATCGAATTTGTTGAATTAAAGAGTAGGTAGTGCAGATCCTTATCAGTCCGGATTTCTTTGAAAAAGAATACCTTATAAACCAAAAATTTACACTTAAAAATGATACGATTGTTTTTCAAATACAAATCATACATAACTACAATCCCTATGTGATACACTGCAAATTAGTCACTCTTGAGTGTTACATAAGCTTGCGAGTTGCATATAAGAGAATGTGGATGACCAAATTTCATGAGAGCATTATTCAACTTTAGCTCAAGACTTTTTTGAATGATGATTGCAGACACGACACAGATTGAAAGCGAACGAAATTTGATGAACGAAATCTACAGCTTGGTTTACTGGTCTGGTAGTAAAACTATCTATGACTATAATATTATATAAATATAACTAAAATATAGATAGTTTTATATATTGATGTTTCTAATGCTGATCTCTATATTTTAAAACCTGTAACGTGAAACAACTACCAGAATTCTGACATTTCTTTTGTATAGAAAAGCCATACAACCATCTTATTTAAATAGATTTACTAAAAATTGCCTTATTTTTTATTATAACAAAAGTTATCAATTTTCACACGTCTAGCATCAAAATTGGGGATGTCCCATACAAAATTCCACCCGCTAGTTTAGGGGCGTTGAGGGGTAAAAACACCAGGTTCTATACTTTTTTTGTTATGTTTGTACTAATACTACCTCATGTAGCCATTTTGGCTTTCTTAAATCGACGAAGCGCTTTGAGAAAAGAAAGGTAGAGCCCTTGAGCTTCGCTTGACTCGTCTTGGCGAGGGCACTGCCATGCTCCGAAAGTAGGTATTACATACCAATCGGAAGAAGACTGCACGTACTCAGAAAAAGACAAAGAAAGGTTTCATTGTATTTTATTAGAACAATTATTATATTATAAATGTACCCTTATTTTTTATATTATATAACAAGCTCGTGCCAATTTTTGTTACCAAAATCCTCCGAAACAGCTCGGGCGATTGTTATGAAATCTTTTGTGCATGTTTGGTAGGTCTGAGCTACTTTTTAGAGTTCCATACCAATTTGGTAAAAATGTAACCCTTATGGTGAGACTTTCTCCGTCCGTCCGTCCGTCCGTCTGTCACACTCGATTATTTCAGTAACTATCAAAGCTATCAACTTGAAATTTGGAACAGTTTTAGGTAATAGTGACCCAACGCTATTGCACTCATAAAATATTGAAAATTGTTTTTATTTATATTTAAAAAGGGGGGGAAACCGGGACTTCAAATTTTCAAAATGAGATAAAAATATTGAGTGGGGTATCATATGAAAGGGCGTTACTTGTGTACTCTAAAACCGATTTTTATTTATTTTTATGCTTGATAGTTTTGGATTTATTGAGCAAACTGTCGAAAAAAATACCGTCCACCCCTTTGTTTCCGAAGTTAATCAATCGAAAATTCTGAAATAATTATGATTACTAGACATTATTGTATGTTTTACAGGAAAAATAAAATAAACTCCCTAACTATTATACTTTTTTTAATGATAACAATAAACCACCAAAAACAAAGTTACGTTTGCGGTTCGCCAACAAAAGTACCTACATGTAAATTATACTCGTAAATTCATGAACAAAAGTGATTCTTTCAATGTTTTACTTCTTTTATGGTATGGAACCCTCGGTGCGCGAGTCCGACTCGCACTTGGCCGGTTTTTTTTCCTAATGGCAAAACAACGTTTGCCGGATCAGTTAGTAACCATCGAAAATATTCAGTTCAGCTGATAATATATTATTACTAGCTGACCTGGCAAACGTTGTTTTGCCCTTAGGGGTGATAAAAAATAGATAAATTGAGATTTAAACTATCCTATCTCTCAAGTTGGATCGAACTGCACATGGTGTGCGAATTTTATTATAATCGGTTAAGTCGTTTAGGAGTCCATTGAGGACAAACATTGTGACACGAGATTTATATATATTAAGACTAGCTGACCTGGCAAACGTTGTTTTGCCCTTAGGGGTAATAAAAAATAGATAAATTGTGATTTAAACTATCCTATCTCTCAAGTTGGATCGAACTGCACATGGTGTGCGAATTTTATTATAATCGGTTAAGTGGTTTAGGAGTCCATTGAGGACAAACATTGTGACACGAGATTTATATATTATATTAAGATTATTATGTCAATTTCCTTTTATTTACGTTTTTTTCTTCACAATTCTTTCAAGAGTAAGAGACCATCTTTTACTCTTTATTCAGACAAGATTCATTTTAAGCACTATAATACAGAATTTATTATATGATATTTTTTTGATACATGACACTTTTTTTCGATAGACTGTGAATTGTTCCGATGCATATAAATCACAATGAAATAGTAGTTTATGAAACGGATGCATAATGGGGGGTATTAAAACATGAGTGTGAGTTTAAAAAACGAGCCGCAGGCGAGTTTTTTAATAGTATCACACGAGTGTTTTAATACCTAATTATGTAGAGTTTCATACACTACTTTATCTACGCTCAAATTATCATAAATCCAAACCATAAAATCTTGCTAACGTTTGTCGTAAATCCTTCACTTTGTTGGTAAAAGATTGTGGGTCGTTTTTGTTGCAATTACTAAAATGTCAGGTGGAGTTAAATTTTCTTTAGTACGTTTCACTGCTAGACATTTTTCCGCGCTAAGTTTTGACTAAGTAACAAAAATAACACATTGAAATGTTAAAAGTTAGGTATGGCGCCAAAATTCAGTTGCAAACTGCGTATAGTCTGTTAAAAAAGTCATGAAACAAAAAAGAGTAGAAAAATATTTATACAAGTCAGATAAACTATATTTTTAGTGGATAATTAAATAATCAAAAATTATACATAATTCTTTTCAATATTCTGTATGAACACACTTTTTAATCAGTCATATAAGGCAGGGAAAAATTATTGTTTCCGTGAATTAATTGTTGTCTATGGTCGATCATGACTACCAACTAAATGTTGTCTGTGGACTCCTTATATATAAAAAAAAAAAAACAAAATTGAGGATTGGCTCTACACTCTTTTGGCTATGACGACCACAGAGAAAAGAAAGTTATTCCCTGGTCTGTGATGACGACACACAAAAATACAGGAACCCAGAGCCGCGTATTGTAATAGAAATTATTCAACAATCTAGAGATATTTCCATAGTACAGCTATGTTATAATGAATAACTTTTTAATAATAGGGTATTTGACTCCAATTTTTTTATTACTTTATTATAAAGTAGAATTAAAATAATGACGTGCACTGAAAGAACTAATTAAATCGATCAAATAACAAAAAAGTTATAAGCATTTAAAGATTTGTGATTAGACAGAGATAGCAACAGAGACATTGTGACGTCACACCGTACCAATGCCATAGTAGCTTCGTGCGGCTTCATACAAATTTTCGTTTTGCGAGAAAGGGATAGAAGATCCCCCCACTCCAAAGTTTAAACGCCTGTAACTTTGTAAATCTTCGTTGGATTTTAATATTTCTTTCACTGCACGTTATTATTTTTATCCTAGTTTATAATAAAGTAATATTTTTTATCAAATTCAAAAGTAGTGTAAGACCCCATTATAGAAGTCTGTGAATAAAGTAGGTCAATATGTGACACATTTTGATTTCATAATTCGAACTTTAAGCAATGAGCGTAGATAAAAATACTTAATTAAAACCCAAGTGATGTTATTAAATACTGTAATAGCTGTTTTTTGTCAATCCTTGTTGAAATACTGATTAAGTTGGTGAAAATGTAAGTTTTACCAACAATATTCGCGTGCAGGTGTTCACTGTTCAGGTGGGACTTTGCGTGTAAAAACAGTTTAAGTCAGCCGTAACAACACGCTTTCTGTCATAAGTTTTAATGTCTTGGAATTAAAAAAAGTTGAAACAGGGATTGTTTCACGAAAAACATTTACGGTGCTGGAAATAATCGCTAATACGATTAATAATGTTTCTATTTACTTGTATATCAGTTCTTTCAAGACGAATGGGTATTTATGTTACATAAATACATAATAATGTCACAAAAAGTAAGGCATCAAAAAGCTTTGGCTATTTAAATTACTGAGACCAAAGGGCAGACATTAAATGGACAACACTTAGGATACTTTGTCTTGCAAAGTAAGTACTTGCTCATAGTAAATCGATCGTAGTATTTTTATGGCCCCCATTTCTTTCGTGGTTATTTCCAGAAATTATTTATTTTATTTGTTTTTACACCACTTACAAATAGTTCTTAAGATCATGCGTCGAAAGTGTCTTAAAGGGTGTGAGAGAAAGAGGGTAAAAGGCTAAGGAATTTCATAGGATCTCCACCACTCTTTCAAAACACTCTCACGGATACGTTGATGGGTGCAACATGTAGCGTCGCGGAAGAATATAACAGAAAAACTACCTAATTGTTAAAAAACTAAGCCAGTTATCAAAAATCTGTTCCTCAACGTTTATATATTATTACCGACACATTAAAACAAAAATTAAAATTACATCCATTTCTATCGAGAAAAATTTTTATCCAACCGTGTTTCTGCTTCAAACGATTTTAGATTAAAGACCCAAAATACATGATGTTTAAATTTAATAGTAATTCTCTTTAAAGTTTTTAAACTAAACTTCACTAAAGATCGCTTAAATACGGTTAGTATGAATTTGCAAGGGCGAGCGAAGCGAGCTCGGGATTTGGAGCAATTTAGTCTCTGCTATAGCCTTTCCATGCCATTTCCATGGAATGATCCCATTGATTAGACGATTTTAAGACCTCAAATGTATTTTGCGTGTTTCTATACAGATTAAAATATCGATTGATTTAATTTATTTCAAGTCTTACTTTAGAAGATCAATCATTAAATACATGACCATTTAGATATATTTGTATGCTATTTTTGCAAAACTAAAACGATCCTTTAAATACATGCCAATTATTTAGCATACGATGGCTTGGGGATAAGTACACAATAGGTCCTACTCAGAATAAAAATATCCTGATTGTTTCTTGCTAGAATTAAAACTATGGACAAAATTGTAGTCTATGACATAATGATCTCCAACGCCCTCAGTAAATCAAGGCAATTCCTTCTGCCAATGAGGTTACCCTCTTTTCTGGTAAAATCAGGTACTTAGTAATGATTAAGCACTTCCATCTTTGTCACAGGAATATAATATTACTATTAAACTAGGCACTCTCATACATAATAACTTTTACAGTTATTTTCCCCCAGAGATTGTTGAATGTTGATGCTTTATATGTAACAGATGCTTTATCTGCGCAACCATTAGGTGCCCACAAAACCTTGTCAAATGGAATAGGTTCATTTACTAGTCCATAATATTAAGTCATAGGATTGTTCGGTGTCCGTCGCTTGTCGGTTTGATATTTGCTTTGTGTGTTTTGTGCTGTTTATCTGGCCGTTTGAGATTTGTGATTCAGTTAATAGATGCATTGTCAAACAACCTACACTTTATGCTAAAAGCTGCAAAATATACTTTAATATTATCAAATGTATTGTAATGGCTAACCCGAGCCGTTGCTACACAATTTTTCACGCACACTAGCATCCGCGCACCATACAAATTTCAAATTGACACACTCATACCATCATACTACAAAGAAAGTTGCCGCCCTTACGGAGCTGTCGTTGTTAGGTAGGGCGCGTCGCTCGCGCTCCGACTATTAGCTCCGCGCTCCGATCTATCGTCTAATCTATGTTTATAAGAATAAAACCGAATCGCATCTTGTGTGCTTGTAATGTTGACAACCCTCACAACTAAACGCATATGAGATGAGGATTTCTGAACACAGCAACGCAAAACCTATAAAATACTGTCCTAAGGCAAAACGGATTTTTTTGTGTCCTCCTTACTTTTACGAATACGTTGAAGGGTGCAACAGGCAGCATTGCGGGTGAATGTTAAAAAAGTTTTACCGAATTACTCAAAAACTAAGCGGGTTTTCAAATAAAAAATCTGAGCGTTTATGGAATTTAATTACCAATAAAATAAAAAAACGGATACATAATCTACCACCATTGTACTTTCAAATTAAATTAAAAAAAATCTTTCATTAGAAAATCTATCGAGATTTTTTTTTCCAATCCTACTTCTGCTTCTGAACGAATTTATAGTAACGGCATAGACGGCGTGTTTAACCAATTTTAATGACCTGCAATTTAAAGCTATAAAGAAAATTAATTTTAAATTTAACCGTCATGTATTTTGGTTCTTTAATCTAAAATCGCTGTAAAGCAGTACAGCAGCACCGTAAATCACGATTGGATGAAATTTTCTTGAGAGAGAGTTCTCCCAAAAGTTCCTCCAAAAGTTATTTTTCAAATTTTTCATTTTTCTAATTTTTATCAGGAACTAAATTGCATGTAAATGTATTTCTTGAAACGCTTAGCACTGATTTTTGATAACTGGCTTAGTTTTTAGCACCCATCAACGATTCAGTGAATCCTCATAAAGATCAAAAATATTAAACACATGAGGTTTCTTGAAAGTAATTGTCTTTATAGTCTGTCACTAAAAATCGCTTAAACAACCGTTTAGATGATTAACCGAATATGTTAGGAACTTGTAGCAAGCCGGTATGACAGTCGAGGTTAAACGTTATACAATGAATGAAATATTGCTCTATCAATCCTAACCAAAGCAATTACACCGGCCTATCTAAATCATAACAACCAGTGCGGAGTGCGGACCGACGCGACACCACAAAGCATAGTTACGTAACTTGCGGGCCACGCTTAGTTAGCACAACTACCCCGAAACCGAGAGGCAACCATAAATGAAATGGTAGTTTTCCGCGGCTAACCGGGCGCGGCCGGGTCGGCTCGCCGGTTAACCGGGCCCGTGCGGCCGCGTTATGGTTGACAAGGGCCTGTTACGGCCGCCGACCGCGTGCGTGCCGCAACCTACACGATGTTTGCGTGTACCCAGAGCCCGCCGCGCGCTGCCGACAACTTTTCACTTGTGAAAGGGGGCTCACGCGTGCATCTTTCTTTTTACTACGATAACTAGTTCTCGAGGCCTGACTATAGACGACGCGCCCCTCTCTCAAACTTCATACGAATCGAATGAAACATTAGCGATTTTGTCAGAGTGGGGCGCGTCATTGAAATATCTATGCCAACAGCTCTATAGTCATAATATGTGCAATCCATACGTTTCATTAATAGACGTATACGGGAGTGGGCGAAAAAATGTCGCTAGTTTATTGGTGTCAAAAATATTGGTTTTGACACCAACAGCGTCAGTATTAACTATGGACAGCGGTCCACGATCACTATACTTGTTATGAGTCCGCACGCGAATTTCCACAGGGGCGATTTCCGCCATTATGAAATGTAAATTAGCGGAAATTTTGAAAAATGGCTTTTATTTGTAAGAAGAAGGTTGCAGTACCTAATCGCGTGGAGGTCACGTAACGTAACCATTTTGGCAATCATTTTCATGTATTTATGAATTTATTTCCATTTCCTGCGGCTTCACCTGCATAGATTGCAGTTTTTAAAAAAAATCGGCGAAAACCATGGATTTTTTCGGGATAAAAATCTTACTTGATGATCCCAAGTTCCATCTATATTTAAGCTATCTTTGATCTATACAGGTACAAAATTGAACACTTTTACAAAGTTAATTAAGGATTCTTTATTATTATTATTAGTATAGTTTGTAAAATTTATAAATCATGATATTACAACGATAATGAAATTCCATCTTTTACGCTTCTCGGGTTTATATTATGAGTATGCAATAGCGTTCATAAAACTGGGATGCAATAGTAATGAAAGCGAGGTCGGAGCACCACAATATATTCGTATAAAGAATTTCTTCAAAGGAAAAATTTTATTCAAATGGCTCTGCGACCGCAAGCGAGGCCCCGCCTCCACGGAAGACGTTGCTTTTCCGACATTTTCCATTGGCCGGCGCGGGGGGGCGGGCCTGTCTTCTTCTTCGAGACCAACTTTTCATTTGCACAAGTCTGAAATATCGCCGGATTAAAACACTGCGCGGAAGTTGCCTTGCGGTTTCTGGATTCGCTCGTTTTATTTACTCGTATTTTTTGTTAGGATCCTCCATTACTTAGCGCCGTAAATATTCAGTGATGTTGTTTAGAATGTCTGGGAACTGTTTTAGCTATATTACCGTGGAAGTTCTTATCTTTAGGATTCTGCTTCAAGGAATATATTATTTAACACAATAAAACGAACGCAAATATAGAAGATCACATTGAAATTAACAATTTCAAAGTGATCTTCGACACTTAATTCCCTCCTGAAAATTGAAATTGATAAAAAGTAAATAAATTTAAAGTAAAAAAATTGATGAAAGTAATAAATTATGTGGGTCCTAAGGAGCTGTTAAAAAATCATAAATCCATCCGATCGATAATTCTGCAGCTTGCAATCAAGCAAAGTCAAACTCAATGGGGTTCTTATTGCTATCCTAGTATCAAGGACAAGAAGCATACAAGCACAAATAAACAAAAAATCCGAAAGTGCCAGTTTCTAGTTACAGGTGTACTTAATATAATAATCTAATCTAATAAATATTATAAATGTGAAAGTTTGTGAGTTTGTGAGTTTGTGAGTTTGTGAGTTTGGATGTTTGTTACTCTTTCCCGTCGCATCTACTGAACCGATTTGGCTGAAATTTGGAACATAGGTAGCTTATAACCCGGATTAACACATAGGCTACTTTTTATTCCGGAAAAATCCATAGTTCCCGTGGGATACTCAAAATACCAAATTTTCACGATCAATCTATAGCTACATGTATAGATAGATTGTTCAAGCAAACTTGCTTGAAAGCATGTATAAAGGTTGGAATAGGGAACGATAACGGGAAAATGACGTTTCCCTTAGGATTTGTGAAAAAAGCTAATTTGTCGCGAGCGGGGCCGCGGACAAAAACTAATGATATTATCACTATAAATGTGAAAATGGGCACTATGTAGGTTCTGAACTTAGCACTGCACGCATTTAACAAGTGTGTTTTAGTTAAACAATGGGATATGGAATCATAATGCTATAAATGTGAAAATGGGTACCTGTACTATAGGTTCCGACATTACAACTGTTTCACTATTAGCATTTTGTGTTTTAGTTGAGCAATTAGATACAGGTTAATGATATTATAACTATGAAAACGGGTACCTATATAGTATAGGTTCTGAACTAACAATAGCTGTTTCGTTGATGACAATTTATGTTTTAGTTGAGCTATGGGATATGGGATAGTAATGCTATAAATGTGGCAATGGGTACCTACCCATGAAGGTTCTGAAAATACAACTACAAATTTTTCGCTATTTACCTATAATGTGTGTTTTGGTCAAGCAATGGGATACAGGTTAATCATACTAAAAATGTGTTCCTGTATAGTTTCTGAAATTAGAACTGTTTCGCTATTAAAAATATGTGTTTTAGTTGAGCAATAGGATATGTAATAGTAATTATGCTATAAATGCGAAAATGGATACCTATAAGGTAAAGGTTCTGAAATTATTTCGCTCTTAAGCGGATACGTTGATTTTATTTTCGTTTTTCTCACTCTTATGAATACGTTGGTGGGTTAGGTTAGGTTAGATTAGTATGCAGCGTTGCGGAAGAATATAACAGAAAAAAAAGATTCCGACGAATAGAGAACCTCCTCCTTTTTTTGAAGTCGGTTAATAATGTTTTACCTAATTACTTCAAAAACTAAGCCAGTTATTAAAATGTCGTTCTGAGCGTTTTTGGGATTTATTTTTTACCGATACATTAAAAAAAATTACAATTAGGTCCATCGTAGTTTTAGATGAAAATTAGAAAAATGGAGATTTTGGAGCAATTTTTGGGAAAACTTTTGGGCGAGAAATTTTTATCCAATCGTGTTTCTGAAGTTAGTTTAACAGTTTTTTCCCAGAAAATCCATGACTCCCACGGGATTTGTAAAACCCCGAAATTCACGCGGGCGAAGCCGCGGGTAAAAGCTAGTATGTTTATAAAAATTAAAATATTTTAATGCGTTTGGTATGATTGTAAGGAACCCTCGGTGCACAAATACTACTAAAATAAATGTATTTTTTAATCTGAGTTCGGATCCTGGAGCATAGTATGGCACAGTTTACTTAAGCACACGTTGACTAGCACAGTGTCAAAATAAATGACTGATGCAGATACTAGTCTAGACAATGGTGGTACATAACATAACAGTTACGTAAATAGGTATACGTAATGTCACGTAGAGCTAGCGATTAATATCGTCACGAGCTAAGCCCTAAATGAGTTTACAGATCAACGCAGCAACTTGGCTGACATCAGCAAATTAATTGCGTCAGCGAAACTATCTAGCTATAAGTACATTACCAATTGCAGTATAATGTTGTTGACAGGAGCTCCTTATTAATGTTTATAAGTCTCTGTGTTATCTTTATAGTTTACTAGCTGTTCAGTTTATATCACCTTCAGTTTATTACAAATTAAGTAAGAACCCTGGATTGAAAAAGTACTATATATTATAATCTATCTCCATTACAAATTTCAGCCTAATTAGTTTAGTAGTTGCGGCTTGAAGTAAACAATCATGCATGCATGCACACTTACATTAAATTTTCACTTAAGTGTACCAAATGTGATATAATTTACCGATTATTACTAAGTTCACGACGCTCCCTGAATTGAGAAAAATCTCGCAAAAAAACTCAGCTGGGTTAATTACACGTCATGTTATTATAAAATATTCTGCGTCTTACTGGTCAGAAAATACGAAGTGGCCACTCACAGTAGGTCTTGTCCACAAGTTCAAATTCGCTCAACGTGCTAAGGGGAAGAGCTGTCCTGGTTATTTCTCTGAGAGATAGAGTCCGCAACGAGGACATCCAATTGAGAACCGAAGTAACAAACGTACCCCAAAGAATTAGCAAGCTGAAGTGGCAATGGGCGTTGGGACGGTGGATCTTTCGCAGAACCCACGGCCGTTCGATCAGACGTGTTTTGCCTATAAAGAAGCGAGATATAGAGATCATTTTGTCTACTTTTGTCGATCTCTTTTCTCTGTCTATCTAAACGGCAAGAGAAAAGAGATCGACAAATTATGCCTACGTGCACATCATAGCCCTATTGGAGTAGAGAGCGTGTACCGGTAAGCTCAGCATACGACGACCTCTTTCCCGCTGGACCTTCAAAAACCCGCGTTTAGCAAATGGTGAAGGCAAGGGTCTGTGTATGGTGGCGAGCTCTCGGAAAGGGTTACGTCCAGGTGTAGACACACATCTGTCTACTATTCTACTATGTAAAATTCTCGTTCCAATGTTTGTGACCAAACTCCTCGGAAACGGCTTGAAAATGACAAAACAACCTTTGCCATGTCAGTTAGTAAGCTGATAACAAAGTTTAAATTACAAAATGTATTCACTTTGAGTCTTTTCAGTTTCACAACCGACTGAGAGACTTCCGAGAGAACATTCACATTATAGATACACTACCAAACGTAGGTAGTAGGTGCTACACCATTGTAATATTAATGTCACCTTAGAACTCAGCAACGTCAGCATATTAATTCACTCAATTAGCGTGTACGTAAGCATTAGCACATCGTTACGTCGGACGAAGTAATCGGCGCGACTGACACGCCAAGGCATGTGTTTGACAGCTGTCAAATTGGATTGCATCCAGCTATTAGGAAACGTCGCGTATCGCTTGGGAACGGTAGATTTGGGTGGATATGATTCAGTAGCATTTAAATAGAAGGATGGTAGGTAGAATACCTCTATTATTGATTAAATAAGTATAATATAAATTCAGTTGTTATTTTGGGTTATTACCAGTTTTTAATAGTAGTCCTACTACACTATCCAATTCTGTAAACATAGTGAGAAGGTAAATTGGAAAATTTATAAAAAGAGCTCGAGTACCTACAGAGGGTTCCGTACTACTATAGACAGGGTCGTGGCAGAAAGGCGGACAACAGTTATCTTATAAGGGTTCCAGTTCCATTTTTTTTCTTTTGAGTTACGGAACTCTAAAAATTGATCTCATAGAAAGTGATTGCTCGGCCTTGGAAATCCTTTTATTTTTATTTATTTACTAGCTGTTGCCCGCGGCTCCGCCCGCGTGAATTACGATTTTTTTTACACTACGTGACCACGACTTGTACCAATGTATCGAAATATCGACAGTTAAAATCGTCCTTTTCATTGTGCTTTTTATTCTGAAACCACGAAATATGTCAAAAATTATTAAACCATGTGAAAAGTTGTACTGGTGGTAGAACTCTTCTTTCAGAGTTCGGCCGGGTAGGTACCACTGGGATAAATTACTCTACTAACAATATTCCCCAGCCCAACATAATATAAGAGTCTTTTAAAAATCTTTGCTTCATCTCAATACAATCCAAAATAGCAGAATGGACAATGGCTATATATTTCTTTACGTATAAAAAGACCTTAGATGACAGTCAGTCGGTTAGGATCGATAAGACCTAAGAGTTAAAAATATTTGTGAACCATTATCTTACCCTTTCCATATTGCGAATGATAAAGTTTAAATCTGTTCATGTGTTAACAGTGCCATCTTAATATAAAGTCAGGAAACAGTAAATAACATGACAGTTAATATTTATTTAAATAAATTCGGTAGTACCTATCACAGAGTTTTACATTCAAGTTCCACATAAATTGTAGAGATGGCGCTATACGGTATAACGTAGCGATAACGCCAGTTAAATGATTTTTGTTCACCCTAAAAGTGAAAAAATTTAAACCATACAAAATCTCCTGCTAAGCCTATTTAATTACGGCTGTAAGGGTACTCCAGTCTTACTTGAGCCCTACGTCCTAGCCCTAGGTTCTTTGTGCATTCCGAGTTTCAAGTCACCTACCTACTTGAACTTAAAGGTTCTGATGTCTGTAATTTCTGAACTACAAAAGTGATGACGATAAGATTTGTATGGAATAATCTTTAAAGAACCTCCTGTCTAACAAAAAGAGAATGAATGGAATCGGACAACGCGTTAATGAATTATAACTAAAAAACGTTTGGACTTTGATGCCGTCTTAGAGGGAAACCATGATGAATTTCGGGTTAAAAAGTATCCTATGTCCTACCTCGGGGTATGAACTATAATCATGTCAAGTTTCATTTAAATCCATCCAGCGGATTAGCCGTGATGCCCGGTCGTGAAACAGACAGACAGACAGACAAAAATTAAACAAATTACAGTTTTGGCTTCAGTATCGACTAAATAGTGTCCTCCAACAAAAATTTTCAAAATATCTTCAATGTACAGAATTCGACCCTTTACAGTTTTATTATAAGTAATAATAATATATATAGATTTAGTACAGAGCAATTAAAAATTAAAAACAAACAGAAAAGATATGTACAAGGACATCTTATCACTACGTATGAGGATCTCTTCCAGATGCCTTTCTGTGTGTTTTCCGTTTGTGTTAGATGCAGAGTTGCATACTTGCAGAATGTTTAACATTTTTCAATCGTCTGTTGCTCATAATATTGTACGTATCCCGCTAACAACATCGATGCTAGTAAATTGTGTTGTTGTAGCAGCAAGTAGCAAGTGGCACTAAGCACTGTTCGTACAGTTTAGGTGCTAATGGCGTCATCTGTGCCGGTTACTGTCATATTAATGCTTGAAAGCGACAAGATAGCAAGAATTAGTTGCCATCCAGCAAAGGAGTAACAATGGCTCTTTAAAACTGCGTTTGTTATCTAAGATTATAAATAAACATTTAAAATGTCCGTAATAATATCAGCTAAGCGATTATGTAAGAAAAACGTACTCGTGGTTTTCAACGCTATCCCAAACAAAATCTGTCCGCTTATTGGCTGGAAAACATGTAAACAGCGGCCATGTTAATATGTTCGGCCAATCAGCTGGCAAAGTTTATTTACGATTACGATGGCGATGAATATACTTACCCTTTTTACGCAGTTGCTATTTTAATCATACACATCATTATAATTTATATTATTACTTTGTGACAATGACATTTTTTTCGCCTCTACTTTAAGAATTTCTATTGGAATTCCGTAGAGAAGAGATGTGGATTTAAACTAATTTCCAGTTTTAGTTTTGGTTAAAACTAGTGTTTTAGTATTCCAGGTCTGTGCACATCACTGCTGAATAAAAATGCAGCCTTTACACATCGCCTCATGAAGCTGGAAATATTTGGAATTCATTTATGGAAACATTTTGAGAAACTGCGGTAATACCTACCTTAAACCTAAAGCGCACGACGAGAGTAGTATGAGCACGAACATTTTCAAAGATGTCCGCAATATTGTATAGCGTTATGACGCTACGCTAGGCGAATCGAGCACGAGTCGAGCACGAGCCGAACACGATTCGTGTAGTGTGGACCGGCTTACAAGCCTCAAACTAGCGCGTGCGACCATTTCGTTAGTGATAAAAAACCGACAACAGGCGAAACGACTTCGGTTTTTTGACGAACACAAAGGGATTGGAGGACATTGATCGTTGTAGGTTCGTTGTACGCCCACATTTGACACCGCGAACGACGAAGCGAAACGGCTCCGCTCGTGCTCGGTTCGTGCTCGATTCGCCTAGTGTAGACCCACCTTTACGTTTACGAGCCGTGTGCGAACGGGGTAACTCACCAAAGGCGCTCAAAGCGCGTAATAAAATCATGTCGCACGTAAATCAATCCGTAACAAAACGTCCGTCATTTTGCGTGCGAGTGTCACAAGACGGGGCGGGTGAGGAAATTGTGAGCTCGTAAACACCGCCGCCGCTCGCGCTGCCGTGAGCGGGAACATTTAGTGAGGGTATTTATTTAGGCACCGCGACTGGTACGGGGTCGTCACTTTTGTATCGTTTTAATTTTTTTTCAACCGATTTATGAACTGACGGATTGCTTTGTTAGTTATCTCAGCCCGTTTTACGAAATACTTCTGTGCAAGTTTCTTTGCAGACAAAGAATGGTTTTTCTATGGGTTTGCGGTCTACATTGTTGTGTTCCTTTGCCGATAAATAAGCGATTCGATCTGTGCTTAGAAGGCAAGAAGTTTGAACTATTGAACCATCAAGAATCGAATTATTTATTACTACAGAATCTTCAGTTCCTAGGCGCCTTCTTTATTCTCTAACAAGTTGAGTACTCGTATTTTTATTTTATTTTATATACTCTTGAGTGCTGTAACGGTAGCATCTTGAATCACAATGTCCGAAGTCACCCGAAAAATGCCCTATTAAGTATATTATCAACCCCATAATCCTTCCGACCAAGACCTACGCCATCACAAACGACCTACATCGCGAAGCCCATAAATCAGCCTGAGAAAAATGACTAATCTACCATTATTAAGCATGTCACAAACCAGCCCGGTGAGTGAGAAAACGGTGAGCCTATATAAGAGCTCCACTATACAAGGAAGTAAGCGAATTTTTAGCACGTGCGTCTTGCAATGATGTGTTTTATGACTTATCAGGTCATCGATATTTAACTCAATGTATCAGATATTCGATGGCTTGCGTCTCGATCTTTGTCTCTTTTACAACAGTTAATCGATCTTTAAGTGTGACGGAAAAGAAAATAAAACGTTGCTTTTCATCTCTTACAATAAAAATAATGACAACCAGCCGGAAATTTGGGAGATTTTCTTTATTTCTGAAGAAAGGCTGGTACTTGATTACAAAATATGACAATCATGCGCCTGATCTAAACCAATATAGAACGGTACCATGTGTTCTGTGGTAAGTAGGTATAGGTTGTAGCGCTCTTACCTATAGAAAAACGCATCCCATCTAAAAACACTATTTTAACTAACAAAATAGGGTGAAGAGTGGAGCCCTTTTGCCACAAAAAAAAAAGAATATACTATCCTTTGGTATCTACTACCTCTTTCTTTTGGCAGCAAAATGTCGTTGTACCGTCAAGTCGTAGATGAGTTTTGTGCTTTAAGCTATACCGTGAGTTGAAACATAAGGTACAGTGGCGCACCGCGGCTGGTACTGGAAAGTCGCTTTCTGACTGGTTTGATTTGATGGTGTAAAGGGGATCACAAGGCCTCGCCAAATCCAAAGCTTTGCTTTTTGCAAATACTCAACCAAAAACAGTTTCATCAACAATATATGAAACGCCTAAGCTGATAGGTGAAAGTTTTCACTTACAACAACTGTCACCTGCTTAGGTGTCTCTTAACATGTTGGTGAAAATGAGCATAATAATTTTAAGAGTTGCCAACGAGACCATATTTAAGTAATAATATTATATATTCGGTGCTATTACTAAGACTTTAGGTACTGTCCGTCAATCCGACAACAAATTATGAAAATATAATAAAAAACTCTCGTTGCGAGTCCGACTCGCCCTTGGCTAGTTTTTTTATTTATTGAAGAAGACATTTCGAGGTTCATAACAGATACGACATAAATTTCAACGTTGCTTATGACCTTTAATTACATCAAAACACGCCACAAAAATCAGGTATTCAGGAATACAAAACACGCGTATTCCCATAAGTGTTATCGTCGGGGGTCTCTCGAGCGTTAATAAACTCGGATAGGCCGCAACACGGCTGCTCGTGTACGACCTCCATTTTTAACGAGCGCACGCCGTCCCCGCAGAAAGTAGCCTACACATGAAATCACGTATGAATGAGGCTTTTTTTTCAGTTTTTTCGCGTGTAGCCAGCGGCGTGCCGCTTCAGGCCCCATTAAAGCTTACATGTCACTCTTCCCCCGCGCCCACCGACGCCGGGTGGAAAAATCAGAAAATCGGTATTGGCTGCATCCCGCAGCGCGCGGCCAAAGCGCTCTACAATACAGCTTTGACGGACGGTCATTTAATATTAACTGTGGTTTTTCCGCAGATGGAAATGTTGTTTTTTATTGCCGGCGTTATGCCGTGATGAAGTGGTCGGCCTGTTGTTCGTGACGCGCTCTGATATGTTGTGGATGAGTTGCTCTTTTATGCCCTCCACTTTGATGCGTCATTTCGCGTCGAGTGCTTATTTGTTCGGTGTTTTGATAGTCGGCGGTTATTGCAGTTTTGATGGCCATTACGATAATTCAATTAATTACTGAACGCGCACACAGTTCGAAATCCTGTAAGTACTTTTATATTTTGTCGTAGAGGAGCTACGTCGTACAGCCAGCGATTTTCATTCGGTGCACGAGAATTGAAAACAAACCCGCAATAAATTTTTAACTTTCCGAACAAGTGATCAAAATCGAACTATAAAAAAGTGGACGCTGGCGAAAAGAGTAGCGACCACAGATTGAATTTATTGCTTCCACTCATTCCGAGTAAAAACTTTGCGCAAATATTTTATGGCTTGATCGAATTCATAGTTCAATTACAATATAACATTCGGGAGAATTTATCGTCGACAGTCTTCGGGAATCATTGCACGTTACTAATAATCTACTCTATCCTAATCTTATCCAGCTAACACATAGATACATAGAAAAGAAAACTTTCGGGCAATCGACCGATCGAATAACAAAAAAGTTACAAACATTATAATATTTCTAATTCGACAGAGATAGCCATATTGAACTGTGATATCACACTTCAGTACTTCATCCAAGCTCTATATCTAAACATTTTCATTTTGTGAGAAAGGGTCAGACCCCTACTTTAAAAGTTTAAATACATGTTCCCATAAGTTACTATCATGTGATAATCTGTGATGTAACTTTTTAGTTCTACGTTTGATTTTATAATTACTTTTTGTATCCGTTATCATCAAAAGAAGAGTAATTAATAAATTGGAGTCAACGTCCCAATTCGCGTCAAACCTAATGTCTTATTTGATATTGTTGCAGGAAAGTCCTTCACCCTCACGATAACGGTATCGACGACGCCGCCGCAGGTCACGACCTACAACAAAGCCATCAAAGTCACCGTCGACGGACCGCGGGAGCCGCGCTCCAAAACCAGTTAGTACTTGTTTTTTAAAGTAGTACATTAGTGCAGCGGCCAGCAAAATAGGCATTGATGGACGAATGTGTAAATGTGGGCCGAGGCAGCGTCGAGGCACACATAACACATACGTGAGTCAGTTTTCAATTTTGGTTACTGAACGTCTATAATATTATATTGCAATCACAATGCAAAATGATATTTCATAAAATAAATTTAATGTAGGTAATAGACAAACACATATAAATCGAAAAAGCAATAGTTTCCGCAAGAATTTAGGAAATGGTGAATTCATCCGGGCCGAACCGTGGGTCAAAGCTACTTAATGTATAATCCTTTTGAAACAAAACGAATTAATTGCAACTGAAGCCTCTAGTAAAGTGAGTGAAGCAATCTAAATAGTTGGTAGCTTGGTGACGGGAACAAATGACTAGCAACTGCCGAGGGAATCGCTGCTGAGCCTTCCCGATCAATGGCATTACAATGATTATCGTACCCGGAATTATCCCTACCTTTGTCCTACTTGCAGGAGTAGATCTTTGTCTAATAATATCATTGTTCACAAAATTTTCAGCTTCCAGATAATAATCAGTTATTATATTTAAACAGATTCTATTAAGAAAAGCACATTGTATAAAAATATCTACAGTATGATGGTTTTGCATACTGTAAGTGATAAAAAAAAATTAAATTCAAATACTCAATAACCCAACCATAATGTTGCGGACTTAGGAACGATGTAATCGTATAATTTATTGCAACCCTGTTTGGATAAAACTGCGAATATAATGTCATCACAAGTTGACCATTATATAAAGTAGGTACCTACTATACAGTCACTAAATATGATATGCACTTACGAACTGAAATAAGTGTATTCACTTTAGACGAAACATCTACCTCACCAAACTAACGATGTAAACGTAGAAGCGAAAGCTGAACGTAGTAAAGAAATGATATAAGTATTATAATCAGTGTACTATAAACTAGCAACTATTATAATATATCCTCTCTGCTCCAACGTTGAATCGAGTTCGTCTAGAATGCGAACTATCTCGACGTTAAAAAATGTAAAGGATCTGTAGTCTATACCCCTTCACCAGACGAATGTGAGGGCACAAAGGAAGGCTGTAATGAATCGGTTGTTTAATTAATTAGTCAAGAAAGGGCCGGGTTAACCCCCCGCCCCTGGCCCGTGTGTGCATGCTCTGCATATTGATTTATTATGCCAGCCTCCGCGCGATAAATTATTTAATTCTAAGTTCCGAAGGTTCACATCTATGCGAACGTGTGGGGATATTAATGACTTGAAAGATTCCTGTAAATGGTCCGTGAAGGAGGCACTGTTTTGGGTGCTATATCGCTATATCTGTTTTGCCTGTGTATGGAGAGAAGTAATTGTTTATAGCATCTTCAGATTATTTCATTGAAGTTTTAATTAAATTAAATGCGACATCATCTGCATCTTAATTGATTGACGTTGATACTCGTATTAGAAATATTTGTCCTTGTTTTGTAGAGATTTTTTTTAACACAACAGATGATATATTTATAACACCCATAGATAGTTTAATTTAAACAAGTATGCAATATGCATTGACATTCATCTTCTTCTTCTTAGCTTTTATCCCGTAATATGCTCTGATCAGCTTTCCAGTTTAGTCTTTTTCCACTTTACACGGCTTAACTCTAAAGCATTCTTCTAACGCAGTTTATTGGCACGAGCATCGTCAGACAACTATTGTGTATTGGTCACGCACCATAATTACGATCATGTGACGTAAACGCTCGTAAAAAACTTCATGACAGAAAATATGCTGTTTTAGAAGATCTAAAAGAGCCTTAATTCAAAGATTCGCTTATAATTTTAAAAATATACATTACAACTAGGGCGATCGATTTGAAATTCATACACTAGTATGACCATCTCTTTTAGTCGTATTATTGTAATATTTTTTAGTCATTTTCATAAAATTGTCTGTATGAAAATTTTAAAACAATATGACAATAACACTGCTGTACAAGATAGTAATACGGCCCCAGAACCCGTTAAAAACGACAAGCAATGCACATCCCTTCCCTATTTTTACCGTTTCGTGGGTGGCTTCGTTTACGGGCGCAGTAGCCGCCTACAATTTAATAATCGGGCGGAGTATTAACGATGTTTTTCTTCAGGCAGCTATTTCGGATGCGCCGGCGTCGGACCACCCGCGCGCGTGCGTGTGGAGGTTTATGCGACTTGCTGGATTGTTTACTTCACACATAATATTGAATAATATGTATGAGGGTGTGTAATTTTAAATGTATCAGAGCTGTATTCACATTATGAAGACGCGATTGGTTTTACCTTTTATACAGGGTTATATAAAAAATACCAAATCGCTCTCGGCCTGTAGTTGTTTACATTAACATTATCAAGTTTTGTTCTACAACTTTTCAAAATTCAGTATTAATAAAATATGAATGACGCAAATATGAATCTCTTGACAAGATTTTCATATTTGCGCCTTTTGGTGTGGAGACTGGGGCCGTGGGGCCCGGGGGCTCGAGCTCTTTTTGAAGAAATTTCAAAGAGAGTTATCTACCGGGGATCCAAGAGCTGGCAGCTACCTTGGCCAACGTATTAGTTTGGCCATCCAAAGAGGCAATGCTGCCAGTATCTTGGGTACCATGCCTCGTTGCGATGGATTCGATGAGGTTTTAAATTTATAACCTAGTTTATAGTCCGTTATTTTTATTTTAAATCTTTTTTTGTACATAATATATTTAAGTATTAGTTATAATTTTCTAGTATTAATTTATTTCATACGAAAAAATATTATTATTGTAAAGTCACTTTACACTGTTGCGGTTTCACGCCGCGAGTTCGCGTGCCGTTGCCATTTGCCGATGTAGGCACAAGAAGAGTATCCCTGTAAAATATTGAATATTTGATATTTCTCACTTCTTTTTTCTTTTTCTTATTTTTGTGGCATTTGTGTCCAAAATTGCTCTAAATCTCACTAGAAAACACCTAGTGGAATAATGGCATAGTAATCAATCAAGCATAAAAATCAAGCGTTACTTTATTCTACTACTGACTCTACTCTCTTCTTTTTATATTATAAAATACGAGTAAAGCCAAATAAGTCTGTCAGTGGTCAAGTTTGCGTGAACGAATATCAAATCCTACTTATTAACATCTATTTCATATTATGGTAATAAAGGTGCGTAATCTCCAAGGGCTTGCGGTGAAAATAAGCGTGATAATTCTATTTCATAATTCATGTGACATTGCTGTATCTATACAGCTGGAAATAATCCCATTAAATATACTTTAAACTAGACGTTATTTTAGCGACTAAACTTATTCTAAAGCAAGACTAACTAGTTGAAAATACTTCAAATAATAAATCTAACTAGACCGGACGCCACCCCAGTGTAATCCTTTAATCAGGTCCACAGTAGCCCTTGCCGGCACCCTATTTTTCCCTCCCATCTATAACATACCCCCCTTTTACCCCCCCAGCCCACACAACCCCTCGAACGGTGCAAATGACAGTTTCTAATTCCAACTTGCCATGAAAGTGTGTAATTGTTGCGCCGCTTGATTTATACATTGAAGCTTTTTACGCGGAAAATGAGCAGGTATCTAGATATACCTATATATGAATAACTACAATATGATTTTATGTACTATTACATAAAAAAGCTTCTTTTGTTTTCATAGGGATTAAAATAATATGACCAGCAAGATATATATATATATTCTTGCAGAAGTTTTACGTTGACATTAATATTCAAATATTAACAAACTTTGATGCGCTGTTACCTAGTACTCAAATAAACCACTATGATTGTCATAAAAGCAGGTATTTTACCAAAAACCTACAGTAGTAAAAAGATTGATTTCGCAGGTAAAAACACTTAAGTATACTTATTTTAATTGAGTCGTACATATTAGGTATGCCTTTATTAGGAGACAAATTCAACATGATTGCGTCGATACCTTGTAGGTGTCACCCTTTAGAATTCCTTTGCGCGAAACATGCAGGGACGAGACATCCAGGCACCGAGCTATACCTATCTACATGTGATTACAGAATCCTGCAAATTATTCAGCTTACCTAAACCTAATCGTACCCACACGTTAACTACCTTTTGTTACCTGTACCTACATAATTATATTCTCGTACCTACGAGTATATAAACTGTACCTTCTGTACAGAGTAAGTATGTCACTCTAAATTAATCAGTTCATAATTCATAGATTTTTTTAAATTGAATTGTTACAATAACACTCATCACTGCATTTCTGCGTTGAACAGCTATAGGCTGATACGTTGCACAAAAAATAGGCCACCCCTTCTGCCGCATAATTCTTAAGTCTACTTACCATGTAAAATGTAATACCTATGAATTGTGAAATAAAGAATTGTGAAAGACCTAGAAATCTTGCGTAAATTGACCAAATTGCGGGCTTGACCAGTCTTACCTGATTAAAGTAAAGTTAACGTCGAAATAGAAAAGTGGAAAAATATTCACCCGTAAAGATTTCCTTAGATAGGTTTACCTATTGATTTCCCAAAACAAAATATCTGTGGATGATAATAAAATAAAATAAATACCCCCGAATACTGCGTAATTTTATATCAACCTTTAAAGATCATGACTTTCAAGTGTTTTTTGGTCTGAACCCATGTTTTCATATTGGTAGATATAGGTAATTCTTTAATGATTGATCGGGCTGCTGGTTTTTGTCTGCCTTTCGAATGTATAGACTGTAGATAACCAGGTGGACAAGATATAAGTCTATAATATAGCTAGTAGTAACGCATACAGTGGTGCTATCTACATGTTTGTCAACATGTATGACCTCGATTAGAATTGTCGATTAGTTTGTAACGTAATTCGGAAATGCTGAATCAAAAGCGGGGCCGAATACCAGATGCACGTGTATCGATAGCGATTAATCCGTTGTTAGTTTTCAACGAATCGGTTTTCAGTTTTCACATTTCCGTTACAATGAAATTTTTAAGTTTTTTAAACTGAAATTCAGATAAGATATATTGATAATTTTAGAGAATTTGCTACTTTTTATTTCGGAAAAACCTAATACTTTTTCACGTAAATGGAGCCGCAGGTTACAGCGAGTAAATAATAATACGCCTTTTTTGTTAAAAGATTTTTGTTTAGTTTTGTAAATCACTGAGTTACTATACTCCTATATTTCAATCCACGACGACGAGCCCCACTTTGTCAAACTATTAAGAGTCGAATGAGACATTAGCGATTTTGACAGAGTGGGCGCATCTTCGTGGATTGAAATATCTGTAACACAATTGATCGATTCAGGATCAGCCCACTGATCTAACCACACCACGTAATATGGAGCCGAATGCTACGTATGAAGAGCAGCTTGTATCGTACTGATGTAGTGTTGTCGTTGCTAGGGCAGCAGCAGCAATTCCACTTCGCGTTCGGGCAGCGCCCGTTCCCCTTCCCACCGGACCCTCTCGGAGGCTTCCGGATGCCGCCCATCACCTCGTGTCAGAGTGAGTATTAATCTATATTTTATCTCCCTACAATAATAATTATAGTATTGCTAAACCGTGACTGCCCGTAGGTCACTGATCTCTACTCTATGGATCGCTGACTGTCAACGTAAAAATTAAGACACTTGATTTTCGCTATTTATTCGATGATTGTTGCGTAACCTGGCGTGAGCATCCATGGAACTAAAATAAAATGAAATTCAAAACGACGGTCGCAAGCAACAAATGTCAATTTAGTACCGTAAACGTTCGAGGGTGGCGCTTGAAATCGACACAAAAAAGGAACTGACAGATGTATAGAATGATTAATCCATAGATTAGAGATCAGTGCCGTTGGTAGTAAAATGTGGAAACTGAGCACCTGCAGCGATCTTTGTCGCACAGTCAGTTTGGCATCAGGCGCCATCTTGTTCTCCCATTTTATTGCCCCGTGAGCAGCGACTGTTTGCTACAGATATAGACAATTGCATCAGTGTATAAACCTAATCGGGGGTCCTCTGTTTCAACTTGAGTATGGATGAGAATTATCTATTTGGTAGTTAAAATCCAAAGGGAGCAAGGTGGCAACCTACCCATATTGGTGCTTATTCCGTTAAAGTTTCTTAATTTAGCTTATTTAAAATTAGTACTTGACCTTTTCAGAACGGTTTCTTTGGAAAAGATAGCACTAGTTCCAAAAATAGTGCAAGTAGATACTATCCACAGATAAATCCCGTTATGAGAGAAATATTCGTAGTTTTAGACGCGCTAAATCGAGAATCTAAAATAAAATAAGATCCAACAATCACCATCATTCTCTAATTTTTTTAATGATACCAAAAATAACGTACATTAGTTTAGCTAAACAGTCGCGATAACTTTAGAATTTGAGCATTAAAGAGCGATAGCGAAATTGTTTCAACAACAACACTACAAATGACAACGCAATCGGACAATCTAAATTGGAAACCGCACACAAACCTCATAACGCGTTTGATAGCTCAAAAGTGAATGAGTCACTAAAACCGCGCGGCGATACGCTAAACTACGTTCACTAAAGCGCGGATTCAATCAGTCACCGAAAAAAAAATTCAGATGGAAGCTGACTGCGAACCCAATCGAACAAGCGCGCATCGAGCCCGCTAAAATCCACTGGCCCAAAACAACTCGACCGGGTAAAAACGGGAAAAAAACATTCACAAATCGACGCGGCGAACGCGTATCGTATAAAAACCGAGTCCGCCGATCGCCGGCCAAAAACGGAACCGTGATACCGAAAAATAAAAGCCTGTAATACTCCGGAAAAAATAAAGTGGACGCAACGTACGATACGAGCACCTCGCTGCCGCGTTTTGTCCACTGCCGTGCCCGATATCTTTATAAGTGCCCGCTCTTGTATTATTTCGGCTACTCTGTGAGCGGAATAAATATCAAGTTTGTCTTTTTAGGGACCGTTTAGATTTCAAAACATTTGCTACTTACTTAGATATTAACTGTATATCGATACTAACAGATTTACAAATAAACGTGGATAGATAGAAGTGGAATAGTTACACCTACTCTGTTTTTTCTTTTTCCTTCGAATGTTAAATGATTGATGACATCTAGATGAGAGAGTTATACCTCTCAAAGCAAAATATAACTATTCAACCGATATTCCACATTTATTGGTTAGGCGGTGTCTGTGTTGAATGTTAATAAACTTGTGCTAGACGACAATTAAGCCTGATGGAATAATAATGCGTATAAATGCCTATTCATTCTTTCTTCTCTTTCCTGGGAACATGGGGGCTGGAAGAGCGTTCCATACCTTAGCGGAAGAAAGGTGAAGAAAACTTGACGTGTTATGTTACAGCAAACAAAAATTTTCTAAGCGTTTCACCGAGTCTCTTTTATAGTGATACTAACCGATCGTATTTTCTAGATATGAGCCAATTTGGACTGAGTTCGAGTAACTCGCACTGGGGCTACGGCGGCGCGGGCGCGTACCCCGCGTACCTGCCCTCCTGCGCCGCGCCCGCCGCCTCGCAGTTCAACCCGCCCGCCCTCGGCTTCGCGGGGAGCGTGCCCGACCAGCCCTCCACGCAGGACTTCACCAATAACACAGGTGATGAAATGAGTCTTTGGTCACTTGCTCATTATCTCCTACCACTTCCGATCCGATCTAATTAGGGGTCAGGGGCCTGATTGCGTAAGAAAAACGTATTCATCGTTAACGTAATCGTTCGCAAACTCTGTCCCCCGATTGGCTGATGGAAATCAGGAAACCAATCAGCGGGCTGAATTTGTAAATGATTACGATAGCAATTATTCTGATACAATCTAGGAGCTGTTCTACGCTACTCATATCAGACGACTTTAGCGCAAGTTGCTTTTGTTTGCCGTATACTTCGTCTATGAAATTGTATCAATACGTTATTTTTTAATGTTAATAAATACAGGTAGGCAGTATAATATAATTCTTCTGTGAACTAACTATTTCCAAATGGTGAAAGAAAATTCGTTGAGCTATCGAATTGGAATTAATTTCTGACTTGCACAAAAACATTCTAATTGTTAGCCGATGAAGACATGCACAAGTATGAAGTACCTAATTTGAGCTTTTGTGAAACTTTCTTACTGATGAACACACATATACACACAACACACATACGTGTCTTATAATTATGCATATTCTTATAATATCAAATTTTTAAACAATATGATAATGGAATGGGAAATCATCCGTATATCACCGAAGGTTCATACAAAAATGTTACCATCTTATCAATATTTCCCACAAAAAATAATGAAAACAATGTTTGGCGTATGATGGTCTATAAACTATCCAACCAGCATGGTGAAATTAAATGTACCAACATGGTTTACGACTGACATCCTCCTTAAAACCGTACGGGCGACGATGTGGACGCGCCTGCCCAGTGCCCGCCGCCGGCGCGACGCAAACAACGAGCTATTGTCCTTCTTTTCGATGGGGATTGAGGAAGACATTAATATAATGCTCGTCGTGCAACAAACCGGACCAATGGGGCAAAAATCATGAATAAAATTGTTAACTTAAGCGTTGTAGAAACAATGCGGGCGATTAACAATGCTAACTTTGTGTAGTTGACAATGAAATCTAAACTTACTTAACATTTAATCATCATCAAAAAAAGAATGCGTACTTTAAAATTATGTTGTCAAAAATGAGCTTAGGTATCAATAATTTTTAACTAAGTTTGGTAGATACCTAAACGTGAAGATTTAGAATATGCGTTCATGGAATTATTTTGATGTCACTAGTGAAAACAAATTATATTAACGAGTATGGTTATTATAAACGAGCGATGAATTTTCTAAAGGAAGTTTTTGAGTCTAACTACGAGTTGTACGAAACGCATTCAAAAATTTTAATACTCAACTAATTTAATCACAAGAAATGTCAAAAAAATTTTGAGACTTGCGATTATGATTTAATCGCAATCGTTTCAGTACCTACCATTTTTTTATTTGAATTAGAAAAACTCAGGGTTTTCACAGGTATATTTTTGTCAACTAAAAGAACAAACTCTTGGTTACTCATCCGCTCCTGGGCGTGTTATTCGATGAATGCACATTAAAATGGCTCTCATTATAATTTACAGCGGCTCGGACACGTCCGATACTGGCGATGAATTTATTGCCGATGCGTGCCCGCGCAACGTAGAATATAGCCATATTAAAACAATGTAAACATTCTCTCCAATAATATATTGAAACCGAATAGATTTAGTAACACACCTATAATATACCTAGTATTCTTACAGAAAAGTTCGTCTATAACAAAGGATAACGAAAAACAATGTATTATCCCCATTGATACCTACGATTGAAGTCGTTAAAATCCACATTTAGTCACAATCGCACCACCAAGTAGGTATCTATTATATAAGTTTTATCAGCAGAGTTAGTACAATAATGCGAAAATCAATATCCATTATTTTTTTGTTTACTCCCCCGGATTCGGGATCGATATTTGAAACTTTATTCTGGATAAATTTCGATTGTTATTTACTAAACCTGCAAAATACTGTGTACTCTGCCTATTTAACTTCTCATCTCTCTATTTTCACATTCCCATATACAGACATTTATGGCATCTTACTCTCAATACATTGACCACTATCAAATATTCAGTTTGTTTTTCTTGTTGTACAGTGCTCCCGGATACGACTGGCGTTGACTTGGATCAACAGCTGTCGGGGCTGGTGGGGTCATCGCCTTCACACCACAGCAGTCTTCTGCCGCGGTACAACAACAACACGGACTACAGCTTGTCGACGGGCCCTCGATCGTTGAGCGACAACAGCTCCCAACCCGAATCGCCAGTCCAGGACGACCTTCTCACCTCGAACACGACAACAAACATCGGACACAATCATGCGAACAGCTCAAACTTTCCTTCGCTAATGAGCTCCCAAAACTCGTCGTACGGAAGTAGTAACTGCAATAATTCGCTCTACCCCGTGCTTCCGGCGAGTCTGTTGTACAGCCAGTTATACACGGCCGCCAACCAGACGCACAATTTTCATCCGTTGCACTCGAACTCCATTCACTCTACGCAGAACCATCATAACGAATTGCAGACGATGATGGATCAAATATCATCTACGACGAACAATCATAGACACGGTAACCATGGGCAAGGGGAGTTGTTATTGGGTGGTGGCAATTCTTGTGCCGCCGCCGCAGCTAGGGGTGAAGACGGTAGAGTGAACAGCCTTGGTCAACGAGGCAACCCTCAACCTGACAGTAACACTGTATGGCGACCATATTGAAAATACCCTGAAAGTAAAGGTGTGGAATATGACTTGAATTGTAAACAAGCATCTTATAGACAGTGTAAAGAATAACAATTTAGTATTGTTTCGAAACGCGTGTAGAGTTTCCATGATTTTGTCTATTGCAACGAAATATGTGTCGGTATCTTTCGAATAAAGTTAGATCTAATGGTTGAACCAGCATGAATCACTGATGTAAAATCGCTCCCGTCCTAATTATACGAGTTATTTAGAAACCATTAATATTTTAGAAGTTACACTACTTATTTGGGTTTTGTTTTTAGTACCTATCATGACGGCTCTATCGCGGCCATGTTTGAATTTTGAACTTAGTTTGTCTTAAATAATATGTATACAACATTTTATTACTATGGAAGTCTAGGTACTTATGGCAAAACAACCCGCGCATTTTCATTTGGTCTGTTGTGCGCAAATAACTTTTGTTTAATATTTAAAGTCTATCCTTAAATCCATGCATCATTTTATGGAAAGTGTAATGAAGCGGTGACGACGAAAAATATTGTACATAAAATTGTGAATAATTTGTTGTAAATGCATCTTGTAAAGTGCAATAGTTGTGCAATTATATAAAGTTGAGTAGATATATACAAAAATAGCTGTAAGATACATTATTTGTTGATTATGTGAATCTGTCCATTGTAGATAATATGACTTTAGGGTTTTATTCGAAAATAGAGATTTACTTGTTTTAATTTTAAATTCTTTTATGTTTTACTTTTATAAATATTTAAAGTTAGTTACAAAATGTGTGTTTGCGTTTATAAGAAAAAAATGGCACTAAAACTTCATCCAATGCAAGACTCAAAGCGTTTCCTATTTTTGCCATGTAAAATTTCTTCTGAAAATATTTAGTTTTTTATATTTATTAATGGAGAATCACAATATTTCTTTGGCATCTTAGATATCCATATCTTGGGCTTAAATAACACTAAATATCTGGGTGACCGAGCTTCGCTCGATAGCTTAACTACTGGCCAATAGATGGCAGCAGGAGTCATATTTTTATTTTTTTGGTAAATTCGACATTTTCTAAAAATGAATCGTAGCTAGATCGATTTATCACCCCCAAAACCCCAAATAATCGTGGTTCTTGAATGTATTTCTTTCTAACATTTTACTCTTGTTTTAAGTTATTATAATAGAGTTGTTTGATATTGAGCGAGACATCTAACAATACATAATATATTTATTTGCGAGTTTCAACTTAATCTTGAAGCTAAAATTTTTGCGTAAGACGTATGAATGGTTGTGAAAACCCAACTCTTCGAATATAAAAATATGCCAAAGTGATTTTTACTCTTTTAATTATATTTGACGTATTAATATAAAAATATAAATTATTTATATACTTATTTATACACTCGGTAATCTAATTTTGTTGTTCAATTATATATTTTCTATTTCTATTAAATTCTTATTTTTCAATTGAATATAATATGGTTTTGGTATCGTAAAACTTGCGTAGCAATTTATTTGTAAGAAAGCTTATTGTTAAAAGTTTTGTTGAATGTAAGTAGCGGAATTCACTTTGTATAAATAAATCCTAAATCGTCCTTTTTGTTTTATTTATCGTACTCATAAATTATTGACCATACTCCATTAGTAACAAATATTGAAAATGACTCTGATTTTACGACTCAAAATTCTTCTCAGCTTCTTCTCCTTCTTCAGGTTCCTGTAATCAGAAATGCATGGACTCGTACTATAGCCGGGTCTGCCCACCCAATTAAAATTTTATTTGGTCTAAGACGGCCAATGACAGAAGACGGCCAAGAAGACAATGTTACTTTCACAATTTTGCTGTCATACCATTACAACTAAAGTTCAGAAGGAGTTTTGTCGAACACTGTGAGACGAGAATTTTGTATAAATATATATACGAGAAAGCATAGATTATTTTCTTTGGCGCTTCTGTAGACTTTCTTCCGAAACAGTTAACTTACAAATAACTCCACGCTCACTTTGCCAATTATGTCCCAAGCAGAATACTCTCATAACGAATATCTAATCATATGATATTCGTTCTGCAGGTTTTTAAAATTTTTCTGTCCCCAGTAACGTAGTCGCAGTCTACCAATGGAAACCTCCATTAAAATATTGGATCTCTCCTGCATCGATCAGTGTCAATCGCGCACTAATCCTCATTAATTACCTACTTCGCAATTTTAAATCTCATTATTGTCCAAATCGGGCTGCCATCGATTTTTCGCGCAATACAATGCTGGGCGGGCTCGCATATATTATCGTAGGTAATCAGGTGACACGCTCCAGTGACCATCAGTTTTTAAAATTTAGAGCCTGTTTCAGAAACGCCAGATAAACTTTAAAACTTTCTGACGAATAAACGTTTATCTGGTGATTGTGAAAGCCCTTATACTGACTGCAATTATTATTATTAGTTAATTTGCGGACTGAAATTCCACTTGGAGGTACTTAGCACGTAATGGTTTGAGCACACATTTTAGACTTTTTCGGTAGTGGTCAGACTCCTGACGACGATGTGACCCGCTGCCGTGGATGGCTGTCTGAGACCTGGCGGGAGCGCAGTGAATAAGATAGTGAATCTCGTACTCCTGGTTGTGGGTCCGCCGCGCCTGGAAATTGTGTTTAGTGGGTACGAAGGTTAGCATACCCCTACATCATTTCTAGCAGAAATTTTCTGTCTATTGGACAAACCTTAGCAACCCAACAGAGACCACAACAAGCACAGTCATGTCAATACATCAATTATTTTTTTAAAATACGTTTCGAAAACTAAAAAGTATGGTAAAAGCACCCAACGCGAAAGAAAAGACTGTTAAAGATTTCTCAGAATTTTCAAACAATATTTTTATATTGTTACATTTGAAATACTCACTAGAACCAACGAATATAATATTACTATAACGTATAGAACTACTCATGGCGTGAAGCAATGCAAGTTAGTAATAAATAAAATATATTAACATCTGCTTTGGTTTTGAATTTAATGCTACTTCTCCTTTTTATTTAGAGAAAAAATATTTTTTCATAGATTAGACAAAAAGTCTCGTAATTTTTGACTACAGCGTGGCCCGCCTCGTATAGGCGTCCGTCTGTCCATCGTTTCGCATTGGCGCAAATTAATGAGGGTGGGATATTTATTCCAGGGTTTCGTTTGCCCGACAAAATATCAATTCACCTCGATTTGCGCGTCTGTGTGTGTGTGTGACGTCAGGTGATATGCAAATGTTACGCCCGACGGCGGAGCTCAGTAATGAGCTCATTAAGCCTGATATACCTATTGAAGCTGCGGCTCATAACGGCTCAACTATTTAACTGCAGGACTCCGGATCAAACTATCAAAATGTATAGAGTAGAATCCTACCATGGAGTGAGGTGAGTGTACGTGGGTTATAGTACAAATTAAATACTTAGGACAACTTTCTTAAATGTGGAGATGATGAATATTATAAAGACGAAAGTTTGTATGTTAATGAGTATGTTTGTTACTCCTTAACGCAGCAACTTCTGAACCAAGAATAATTAAAAAAAAATGTAATCAATGGGAAATTGGAAAAGTATAGAAATAAAAAATCCAATTTCTCTGGGAGTGACCCTGGATTGTAAACTTCAGTGGGGAGCCGATATAGACACTGGCAGGTAAACTTAGCTCGTCTGCATATGTCGGTGTGTTAATAAGTATGGCATATGCAATCAGAAAAATTTGACAACTATTCACTGATATCGAAACAGCTTGTTTATTTCGCTTATATTTTTACGGAATCATGTGCTATAGGACGCTTCTCTGGGGCAATGCGGCTAATGTTCAAATAATCTTCGTGTTGCAGAAAAGAGCGATCAGAGCTACTCGTACCTAACCTAAATTCTAGATAAGATATATGTGACAATTTAAGTAGATTGTGGTGTAATTTTGACTTTGGCTAGAATTCGAAATGAACATAGGTTAGGTACTTATACCTACTCTGTACTCAGATGCAAGTTTTTGGTGGGGAACAGCTTGCTAAAATTTTTGACGTAGGTAAGTATATGAATGCTACCAAGGATTGGCAGTAGAAGAAAACGTGTCAAAGAATTCATTACACATACTTACCACCACAGACTAAGGAATAACTTTACTTACCACTGTAAAATATATTGCAATCATACTCGTATAATATCGCAATCATCAATCATATAATAACGCAATCATATAATATGTCATTTGTAATAAAAGTAAATATAGCAATTATTAGCAAAAAAAGAATATACCTAGGTATAGATTTGTGTAGAGTGGATTCAGTAGTCCATTTAGACGTTTATAAAGCGATTTAAAATTGCAAAGTAATTAATGAGGATTAGTGCAATCCTCGCACTGATGAATGCAGCTACGACGTGTTCAATATATTAATGCACTCCATTAAACAAACTAGTCCATAATATATATTTTTTGAGCCAATATAAAGTAGTGTAGTTAAAAGGGATACAAAATATCTATAAGCACTAAACATAGAGACAAAGTTGAAATAGATTTTAGATACTAACCTACGTCGTGACCAACTTAGAAATGGAACTAATCACATCATGTGGTCATGTAGTCAATCATCTATTTAATGAAATGTATTTCAAATTCTTAGTAAAAACAAAATTGTTTTATAAAAACAAACTTAATATTCTAACGTTATCTGACAATAACTCTTTTATGAATAATGACTGTTGGAAAATATCTTATACACAATTAGAACTTTTATTTGTTTACACCACTGCAGCCTTTTGTAATGAAATGTGTGAACGTATTTAAGATATTTCACTCACATGCCTCACGTGACATTACTTATTATCTGTGTCTCCTATAACTACTAGCACGGAATACCTAATAGTACCTAATGATACTACCTACTAGTCAATTATTCGCGTCTTTGTAAAGTACGTACCTAAAGTACCTACGTGAAAGACTAATACGGTATTTATTAAAAATGTGCATAAGGCAGTTTCAAAATACAAATGTCAGCGGGGAGAATTTTACGGTTGTGCATAAGGATAAGTGTAAATTATAAATGTTAATTCAATAATTATCTCAGCGCATTATTCTTAAACCCTTTGGGTTTTAATCGCTGACCATAAGAAGGTAGAGTTACAACTCTGGCCAGATTTTATTTTAATTTATATACGAATAAGTTGTTGATATAATTTAAAATTGATATTCATTTTATCGCAGTGTTTGCAATTAATTACAACAATCAATAATTTCGCGCTCGGCCGAGCGAAAACTACAACACTGTACCGGGCAGATAACGGCCAGCAAAGCTATCTTGCTGAAATATACGCTCATTATGCGTTATAAATTAAAATGTTTAACCGCTCTACGTGCGAAATATTAAAATTTGCGTCGTATTTGATTAAAAAAAATCATGTGGAACTAGGAATACAGAAAAAAAGAAAAGATTTGTATATCTTTATTGGTTGATGGGGGAAAAATCAAGTGATTAAAGTTACCTCGTTATATTCTATTTCTATACCTTCAGCAAGCACCACCAAAGTAACGCGGACGTAGGTTATTAGTAATTTTCATCTAAAAAATTTCATTATTTTTTATAAAATTGATGTTACTCACAAAAAAATCCTAAAAACAATTTAGATTTAATCATTATTGATATTGCTATTGCTCACTGTAAAAATTATTTATACAAGCTAGTTATTACTAAATTAATAGTATCTCGATTGTTGAATCAGTAATTAAAAAAAAAACAGATCCGGTACTCAGTTTAATTTTTAAAATTTTAAAATAAGCTCAGCTGAACTATTCGAAAATGTAGTTTTTCATAACGATGCTATGTACTATTATCGTTATCTATCCAAATCTTAGATGCAAATTATGATTGACATACAAACGTCACAAAAAGTTAGACTATAATAAATATTATCTTTTCCAAGATATCGAATGCTATTTAATGTTTCAAGATTCGTTTATAGGCTTTAGATACTATCCTTTGAAATAAATAAAACGATGAATATATTAAAAACAAGTATATTATGAAGTTACCTGATCCAAACGTAGATAACATATAAAGGAATTAACACTTTAGTGAATATGTTCTGAAGCTAACTAATTACATTCATTAAACTCATTTGTTCCCCTTAAACAAAGGAACGTCAAGACAAACGAAGCGAACTTGGTTATTGCAATAATTGGCGTTTTCACATAAACAAAAGCACAAAGGCCGTAATTAGGGGGGAGTGAGAATATGAAAAGGCATGTAAATACGAATACCTACGTATATTACTTGATACGAATGTCTGCTAGATTATGATAGACATTAGACAATCCAATCCATAAGATATCGGTTTTTTTTATAGAAAATAGGTTCAAGTGATACAGCCTGGTGACAGACGGACGGACGAACGAACGGCGTTCGTTCGTTCGTTTCAGCCGACGGACGTCCACTGCTGAACAAAGGCCTCCTGTAGGTAATGATTTCCAGTCCGCACGGACCTGCGCCACTTGTATCCAACGCCTTCCGGCGACTCTGTTAATGTCGTCAGTCCATATTCTGGTCGGAGGTCTGCCAACACTGCGCTTTACCGTGCGGGGTTGCCATTCCAGCACTTTGGGTGCGTTGGTTCTACGAGCTATGTGCCCCGCCCACTGCCACTTCAGCTTCACGATACGTTGAGGCAGGTATGTCGGTGACTTACCTCTTAACTATGATTAATTTGATCACGTAGAGAAACTCCGAGCAAAGCTCTCTCTTTCGTGCATCGCCCGCTGAGTGGCTTTGAGCCTTCGGCGAACTCTGAGTCTCTGATGAAAGGCAAAGTCCCAGTAATAGGGTTCCGTTTTTACCCATTGGGTACGGAACCCTAAAAACGCAAAAATATGGCTAGAGCTGAATTAGTTGGTCAGGCTAGGTCAGTTGGTACGTGTTAACGGTATGACTTGAAATGCGCCTAAACCACGGCGAGCAATATTGACGGCGCGCGGTGTACGTAGCGTGCATCCAAAGGCCGGCGCGACACGGTACAAACTACAAATGAAGCTTCACAATTAAGGCGGGCACACACGGTAGGCACGCCGCATTTGCCGGTGTCACGTACCGACCGCCTCGCACTTAATTTCGCAAGGGGGCGCGGGGGGGTAGCGGTTTTAAATTACGCCCGGTGCCCCCACGATTGCAGTTCGACAGCATAGTTACAGATACTTCGATGATTTAGTTCCGAAAAGTGGAATTTTGACGCCGGTTGTTTTACAAGAAGTTTTCGTGTCTGCCACCCCTTTATATAACTTTAAACTTACTGAGTAACTTTAAATCGTAACAAAGGACATAAAGGAATTAAAAAGTTCTTTGTTAATTCAATTTCAACTTCTATTTTTGATTAAATTGTCACTTCCTTAATCGCTTGCAATGATTCCTATGACATTTAGAATGCTCGAACATGATAGGTACTCTGATCTAAGCTGAATCTTAATACAAGGATGCTCATCCAGTCTGCACAAGAAGGGCAAACGAAGTTTCTTGTCAAATCAACAACAAGCGACTCTACTGTAGAGGCTAAAACAAGGCTTACCTATGCTCGTTTTCACCAACACTTTCAGAAACGCCTAAGCCGATAGTTGACAGTTTTCACTAACAAATTGGTCACCTAAATGCTAAGGTGTCTCTCAAAAAATTGGTGAAACTTTTTGCAAGCAGCGAACCTATATCAAATGAAAACATCGCTCCACCATTGAAATTTCACCTCATGCACCGAGTCCATTATTAAAGCTATTTAGACGGCGTATATTACCGGCGAGTCATAAATCTGGCCGCGCGAGCCGAAATGTCCGTGTATTTAATGCTAAAAATCAATAATTAAGCGATATATGTAATTAATACGCCGCGTCCCGGCGCACGCATGCATTATACAGGAGCTGCTACATTATGAAAATGACGACGATAAGCCTCCACGCTCGCTGACGCAACATCATGCTTCATATTTTACTTATTAAAACATATTCAGAAGCTCTAAGGCTTTCGGTGCAATCCATAACAATTTTTACAAACTCAACTCAGTAGTTAGTAAGTTCTACCACGAAAGGGGTAAGTAACCCCTAACTGTTGCTATGCAACATCTTGCCGGAGAAAGCTCGTCCGCTTGGATAAGTCTTCAAAACCGCAAAGATGTTCCAAGTATCGGTTAACACGTTCACTGTCCCAAACAAAAAAAAAATTTAAGCCGCAAGCTCAACGGACTTTTTGCAAAATACTGTTGTTATGTTGTCAGAAGAAAACACAAGTAAATAAAAAAATAAAAATTCTTTACTATATGATCGTCTTAGCAAGTCCCATGCAAATATTGTACAGTACCGGCGCGCCCTGTAAAAATATTAGCCATAGAAACTGTATGCTTCCCCTGACACACATATGGCTCAGGAACGTATTAGTGTATAAAACACGCAAGTTTTTGAGCCATATGTGGTTCAGCGAACAGGAAACGTGTTAAAGCTTACCTTGGTATGGGTGGACCTTAGCAAATTTAAACTGGCCAGTAGAGGGAATGTCGGTGATCGAAACGTTATACTCCCGCTCGAATTATGCCAGGGAAGTGCATCGAACCTCCTCAAACCATCAAAATTATTTGCCTCATATTAATTTCATATCAGCACAATTTCTGCTGTTTATGTATCGGTTTAAGTGAAGCAGTAACAATTTAGAAATCTTCAAGAGAAGCTTGAGTATAGGTGCGAGTATATAAGCATTTTCTAGACAAAGGCGCTTCAACGTAGATCTCACCATTGCTAAGCTTAATTATTGCTTAATTGTCACCCAATCATGTCAGACACCTACGCGAGCTAAATAATTAAATATCTCAAATCCATGATTATTCAAGGGTTTAGAAAAAAATCTTCCCTGAAACTCATATCTTTACGAATACGTTAGTTATCTTCTATTTTATATGGAAATAATTCACAATTTAAAAAGCAAGATTAAAGTTAATGAATTTAATTATAAAGTTTCTTAACCCCTTTAAAGCAGCGTACAATAATACCTCTTTTCCTTATGACAATGAGCAAAAGTTAAAAGTTAAAGGAAAAGTTTTCAAATAGGAAAAGCTAGCAATTTTTAAGGTTCCGTAGCCAAATGGCAAAAAACGGAACCCTTATTGAGTTCTAAATGCGTGTCGACGACGAAGTTCAATATGACGTTGAGCATTTCGGTGCAGCGGCCTCTTACGGTCGCAACTTCCATTATCTCATCTCACAAGATGCAGCGCCTATAAATTTTTTGTCGGCTGGCAACAAGCAACAACACTGATTAGGGTTGCCGTTTAATTAAGCCGCGGCGAGCGCAGTTGCAGCGTGAATGGAAATATTTAATTATCGCGCCGCGCGTAAATTTCCCACGGCTGCGATAAAGAATAAACATCGGCATTGTCTTTAACCCTCCTTAGAATTACTGTTACAAGGGCTGCCACGAAAAGGTATGAGAATATTACGAGTATAAATAAAATAGGTAGGTTCTTATTTTTTTTTAAGTCACATTTCAGAAATATCCTGAAAACATGTAGAGATCGCTTTGTGTTGTTTATGTAAAAACACAGGAATGAGCGCTATTAGAAGTATATTCTAGGCTAATTTAAAATGTTTAGGAATAAGGAAATAATAATTAGCTGAAATGTATCATTGAAGGAACTTGATTGGACTAATCTTGAATCGTTTCCCACATTAGGAAATCAGGTATAGGTACGAGTATATTTACTTACAAAGATGTAAAAATTATATTTTTATGTTGTCTGCAAAATCGTTAAAAACCATAGACTTAAACCGCTAAATGAGCCCTAAACTTCCACGTTTTTGTCTTGTGTGCGACAAGTTGTCTTCTTATACACACAGCGACATAGGTAACTCATTTTGTCTCATTTACTCTTAAACGAAATTTGCACTTGCATTCTCTGTCACACAATCCGACATTACAGTATATTGAGCACTCACTCACTCAGCACGTTTCTGGACGTTTTCGATGTGCGCAGTGTAAGCTTTGGGCTCATCTAGCGATTTAAATCTTTGTTAAAAACCTATATTTTATATTGAGATATGCAGTATCATGATCCTGATATGCAATGACGCGTTGATAATGCGCGGTGTGGTTTCAACTCGTTTGATACACTTCAAATATTTGAGTTTTTATCGTTTCATATGAAACCACAAACAGTGACAAAATATGTCCGAAAAATTTAAAAGTTGAATATGCATACGAATTGATAAAAAAATTGAAGTTTTCAGCCCAGCTACTACTATGACCATATTTTGACAGTAGCACCTACTGTATTATAAAATCCGTTAATTTTAGCAGAAGTAAGCTAACGCTATGTTGTGTATATTACTTACTACTAGAAACATCATTATAATAATAGAACTTTATCTACTCATAGAATAGATTTTATACAACAATATTGATAGGTTTAAAATTAATAATTTAATTAAATTTGAAATTAAAAACATTAAGAGGGGTTCCCACAGAGAAAACGTGATTTTTTGTTCGTTTTTGAATTTGGTCTTGATAGCATGGAACTCTCATTGCGCGAACCCTTCTCGCACTTGACCAATTTTCGTGTGTTTTAGGTAGATACATATTTTAGAGGTGCATCACTAAAAACGGGTGCATTTTTCTCTGTACGATGATTTCTAACATATCATTCCAGAACTCAATGCAGACCATCCAATACTAAGAGGAATTTGATCTCCGCGCAAGTGTTGTACATTGCAAATAAAAAAAGCTACATAAATTGCCAGCCCTAGGGAGGCAATGTCTCAAGTCGCCGTGCGTCCCGAGGGGGCCATTACGCGGTCGCCGGCTGATTACCGCCCGCCTTGATTTCAACCCTTCGTGCTACACCGTGTCTTTCTACTCCAGCTTGTACCTACTTTGTGCACCTCACTTGTAAAAATAACGAAGGGTCGACAGCATAATAGGTGGGTAATATTTATGAGATCTAGTGTTTACCCGCGAAACTGTCTGAATGGTTTTAGTTTTTTGAAAATTCACCAAAAACCGTGGAAAACTGCTAAGTAAGTCCGTTTGTTTAGGTTATACCTATAACTTCTTAAGTTATGGATTTAAATGCAAAGTTTCAACCAACAATAACATATTATCTCCATCTAGGTCTCTACTTATTTTCAAATAAACTGCGCGTGTATAATAGATAGGTACTTAAACCAATTAGGATGATGATAGTTGGTGTTATATGTAGGTAAATAGGGTTGCGCTTGACGACAATCATGCCTAAAGACACCCAAATTGTACTTACTTGGCTGAAAACACGGAGGCTGGAAGGGCGTTCCGCACCTTAGCGGTTTGTATCAGAAAGTGGAAGAAATACGTTTCGTTTTGTGTAGCGAGTTTGTTGTTTGTATAGCTTGCTAACAAGTAACGCACTTGGCCAGCGTAGCTAAACAGCGTAAACTGAAAAACCTGGTAGTGCCATCTCTCGGGATTTTCTTACAACTCGAGCACATTAGCGCCAGGGCACCCACACTACAGAATGCTTTGTTTTTATTCTCACTAGCACAAACTTACTGAAAAGATGTCAAAAATACGACCCAGCGTTTCTGTGCAAACGTGACCATAAGGTGCATTTAATAGTCTACTTTACTGCACACATGTTAGAGTTGAGTCTCTAACTCTTGAGTCTGGCATTTACAATGTTTTAGAATATTGATGGGGTCTTCATAAAATTTTACAATCAGAACCGTAATGTCTTAAGTTCTTTTTAGGGTAGCATTTGTTTGTAAAGTTTAAGTAACAAAACGAATGTTAGTAGAGCGCTTTAGGCCCTTTTTGTTTTGAACGCTTTGCCACGAGTTTTCCTTCGTGTGGAGTGTGCGTGAGGAGGGTGAGTTTACGGGAACTTTCTTAAGGCGTTAGCTTTCTTAAGAAGGCGAAGAAAGCGAAAAGGTTCCCACTTGAAGGAGTTTCGTTAAAAATGCTCACATCAGAGTTCTGAGCGGATTCGCAAGAGGGCGCGATTACATTTTTTTGAAATATTTTTTAATCACGCAAACCTTTGACGTTAATTTTTTTATAGCTTATTAGATTTTTAGTTCATTCGATTTTCTGAAAGTTAAAAGAGTGTACCTATTACCTATAGTATTAAATATACTATAGGACTATTCAGATGTTATTTTATTTCTAATGAATTAATTACAATTATATCATAACAGTTACAAAACGAACTCCGTCATATTATCAAAATGATAAACATAGATATCAGTTATCTATAGTATCTACTATACTTATCTACCTAATAATAGTATATTAGCTACTAAGCTATTGGAGGAACAAATTAGATTTTCCACCTCCAACCGCAGCCGCGAGCGAGCAACTTCGATAGGCGCCAAATAAACCGAATAACAAACGAACAAAATCCTACCAATTGCGTTCACCACCCATTATCTTCTTAGCGAATAGCATTCTGTGGTTAACCGCAAAATCATCGCAATCAGCCAATCACAACGCGTATTTTCCTCTATCTATTTTTCCGCGGGGTGAAAATCTTAGAAACCACACGGCTAACCGCAAAGGTCAGGTGATCGGCCAATGGGGATCGTAAATATAACCACAAGCCACGCCCATTTAACCGCAAACCAACCACAACGCGAGACGTTCACATCTCGCAATCGATTATAACGCGCGACGTTCTTTTTTTGAATTACAGTCCTCGGTTGGTTATATACAACCCATGAGTTTTCTTTACCGTAGTGTTCCATGTTTGAAAATTTTACATATAATAAATTGAAAAATACCTTCCTTTGACTTAAAAAAGGCATTGTAGAGTAATAATTACCCAAGTCAGATTATACTTAAAAATAATATTATCTAGGTAAGTATAGGTATGCTAGTTTGTGTGACTTAAAAATATAATAAGTATACATATAACTTCTCATACCAGTAGGTACCTACCCATAGGCTGAAAGTTATATTTTCTTTTTCATTTTATAATACGAGATAGGTGGATAATATATACTCAGGCAATAGCTGGTTTATCTATAGATATCGTAGGATGGATTTTAAAGTGGTACATAGTTCAAAATGTTTTAATTTTTCACCATACATTCGAAACCATTTCTATACTTAATGAAGATTTCAGCGAACAACAATTAAAATCTTTCAGTTCTGTGACATGTTTCAAGTAGGAGCACCTAATTATTCACAGAGGTTTGTCGTAGCCGCGCGATAACAATCAAGATTAAGGTATTAAAGATAATAAGTCGACCCTAAACTGGCCATCGTCCTTCATCACAAAGATGAAATATTGATTCACCGTCGTGAAGGCGACGCACACATAGCCCCGCGCGTGTACACACGCACGGACACAGCCGCGACCGCATTATATTCATAATGAATACAGCTATCCCACTCGTTGGTCGTCTTTGACTTTGTATAAATATGTTTTGTCCCTTTCCCCCGGCACTTGAGCGGGCCTTTCTGCCGTCGGGTGGGGTGAGGGGGTTAGGAGTTTGTCTTCGGCAGCCAATTTCTATTTCATTTAGTGGCGCGGCTGTGACCGCAGCGGATCGATGCCAGTTGGCCACCTGAAAAAACCCTTCCTCAGACTGGATTCAGATTAAAAAGACCCCTGTACAATACCTACTTAAGTATTCACCTACTAGAAATACTTAAATTTGAGTGTCAATTAAGTTTAGGGTTGTTCAGAGCAAGAGCAACTTTTTATCGAATCCTCATGCGTTATTAGTATCATAGTCCACATTTATACCATAGGTTTCTATATCTATTATTTCTAAAAAAATCCCTGAACTTAAGTACTAACCTATGATGTCATGAAAATGTTATCAGGAGCACTAGCCAAAGTCTGCATTTTACCTAGCGAAATAGAATGAGGTCTAAGAGCTTACAGGCTAAAAGCTCTGAGCAAATATACCAGACTGAAGTGAACTGAAGCAGAGATAATACGTCTTCGTCGGCAGGATTAACTAACTATCCGTAGCCAAAACCTGGAGAAGAATTTTTTGCTGTTCGCTATTCCCCTAGCAACGCCACTACTTAAATATTAACGCTGTCATACAAACACTTTGATACACATAATGCGGAAACGGGGCCGTACAAAGTGTTCTTATTGTGATTTGAGTACGAACATTAAAGATTCATTGGAGGACTTTTGGAGAGATACTTTTGCGTATGTTACCTATGTATACTTATACTTATCGTAGTTCTTGATTCCTGTTATGGAGTCCTTCTAGTCTATATTTACCTACATTGACAGACATTGAGTGACATTCCTTTAGGAAGTCGGTCTGTCTTATAGCCCCTTTTGAAGAGTTTTATGGGCTTGTTAATTACAAGACAATTGGATAATAATGTAAGACATTATTTTTCGACATTCATTATAATTTAGGTACCTATCCGGGGGAAAGAACCAATGCAAGAGATCCTGCTGAATAATTAATGAATAGATACACCGGTCACCTTGGGGACTTCAAACACATGTAAATCTGCCACTCTATACCAAATGCACAATATACTATCTCACCAATTACTACGTGAGGCATTAACGTCATAGGTGCTTATGTACAATTTAGACTCACGTTTATTTTTAAGTTACAAGGAAGCATCTAAATTTTAAATTCATATTATTTAGAATAGAATAGAATAGAAAAAATCTTTATTTCATATAGGCCTAGCATACAAAGGCTCTTATGACACGTCGTTTTGTTTTACATGGTCACTTTAATGGTGATAACCATTCACGCCTTAAAACTAAGTTTACGAGGGAGGGTTTAAGTAAGTAGATATCGTATGTGAGTCAACTTAGACCCAAACGATACTTCGATGACAAAGACCGAAGACCGAAGTGAAATGAAATGAAATGAAATGAAATTCTTTATTTCACATAGGCTTAGATATAAGCTCTCATGAAATGTCGAGACTCTACCGCCAGGTTCGGAAAGCAGGTTTGCACCGAGAAGAACTGGCAAGACACTCGGTACTTGCTCTTTTCAAAAAAATGTCTCAATATACAATTAAGAAGAAGAAGAGGTAGAAGAAGAGGTAGATTTAATTTTCATTTGAAGCTGAAAATTGGATGGTAGTTGGTATTCTTCCGTGCCTTGTTGGAGCACGTTGTACCTGTTTAATACAACTTTAACATTTGATTACAAAATGTATGTATGTATGTATATTCTTTATTGTACACCCAAACAACTATTTACTAAATTACAAGTACCTACCTACACAGAAGATAAAGAAATAGGCAAGTACAAAGAGGCGGACTTACCGCTAACTAGCGATCTCTTCCAGGCAACCTCATCTCGTCAGGATAATTTGGAAGTAGGAGAGTGGGTGAGTATACCAATGACGAAATACGCTAGGTACATGGTATTTAACTATACCATTTACAATTAAAGTAGGATTGGTAAGTCAGCATCCGATATACGGGTAGAAAGAAATTGGCATAGTTTTGCGATATTCACAGAGGAATAGACTAGGATTGATGATAATTCAACTGAAAACACCTTGCATTTGCAAAAATCTAATATGTATCTATCAATCTCGTGTCACAAAACTCTTACGAAACTCGGTAGGTGTAATCCACATATTAAGTTAGTCTAGCTGAAATATGATTTTTATGACAAAACAAAGTTTGCCAGGTTAACTAGTATTAACCTTAGGTGAGTTTATATTAAGCATATTAATGGTTTCACGTGTTATTTTCTGTAAAAGCACTATGAGTAGGTATCTGCCGAGTGCTGTTAGCGCGTCCTGAATAATGAATGGCCCGGTCACCTGCAGGACTCTTCAAACATATGTAAATCTGCCCCTCCAACAAATGCATCGGGCGATCTTACCATACATTACGAGGACCTCCATCATGTGAGTAGGTACAAGACACGAACTTAGTCCTTCACACCGTTTTATCCTGGAATTATACATCTGCTTCTTTTTATTCTGGGAAAATCAATGGTTTCCGCGGGAATAGTGAAAATATACACCTTCATGCCGCAACTACTGAATTGGATGAAAGTTGGAATAAACATAGATTTTGTCCTAAATTAACGATAATTAAGTCTGGAAAAATCGATGGTTACCGTGAGAATAGGAAAAACTAAACAATTAAACATTTACGCGTGCGAAGCCGCGGGTATCTTCTGGTTATAATATATTATGTAACCTACAATTACGCAAAATAAAGAACTTATGACTTATTTATTTATTCTCCAGACCGATATCAGCGACATGCTTATTGTCCACGAAGATTTAGCCATGTACGCGGGAGATATTATCGTGCACTATAAGTGCACAAAAAAACTAAGGCATAAGACACTAAGGTTAAGGTGTGTATAAGGGCACCTGTTTTTGTGCCCACACTGATTTCTGTTCTCTTATTCCGATGGGACAGGAGCTCAACACGATCAGAGAAGGATCAAGCGCAAGACTGTCCGTTTAACATGTTCTTCTAGGCGCGATGGTAGATGATCGCACTTCAATCTCCAGGATATTCGAAGAATTACTTGACGGAAAACTGAATGTAGAATAATATTATAGGGAAGATCACATGCAGTAACTGCTGGAAATTATGGTAGTATAGCTTAACGATTGCAGATACCTTTTGATGATTCAGATATTATAGGTCAAATACAATAAAATTAGAACTTACCTCCTTGACGCCTGGTAGTCTACCTACCAGGCGTTAAGGAGGTAACTTCTAGGGGTAGAAGGTAGGAAGGTAGAGGTAGTGTGATCTCTTAAGGCCTTAGAATGAGAGCTGTTTGGTTATTAAGTATATTATAGTACACTCTTTCTATACCGCGCTAAATCATGTTTAGTAGGTTTAGAGGAATCTCAACCAAGCTAGTTTTCTCTCAATAAGTTCCTTCAACATTATTAACACACAATTTCATATAAACTGGCCTAATTACGAAAAGTCAAAGAGTGCAGTGAGCTCTCTTCTTAGCACTGCTTTACAGAAATTTTATTTCGTGTCCGAAAATATTTATTGGAAATCTTATATGATGTGATCGAGCACTATATTTCAAACACTATAGGTCATTGGCATAACGTATAGGGTCTAACGCAAATAAAGCTAACAAGCTGTAAATTTGCAACCCCGCTCAACCCTTATATTAATTAGGGGAAGTATTTTGGTATTATTGCCATAAAGCCTCATTTAAGAGCCCCCTAATGAAATATAAGCCATTGAAGAGAGTAAGTACTCAGCACGATCGTCCAACACCTTCAGGTTTATATCATTTTGATTTTATGGGACTCTAATAGAAAAGTAAAAGTTGCTTGATATTCACAACTATCCAAATTCAATTTAAAATAGCTGAAATCTTGTCTCCTCATTTGCCATCGCTTTCACAAACAATGTGCTTTTAAAACTTTTTAAGTCGTTAATTGATGGACAATATTAAGAGAAATCAGTTATTGTGTAAAGTAATAATATTATTAAGCATATTTTTTTAATACAAAAATATTAATTGTTATATCAAATCATCGCAATGTACCTAAGCCCCAATGTAAGCCATAGCTTGTGTTATGTGTACTAAATAAATAATTGATAAAAATGCATAATCTTAATTTACATAAATACAATATAATGACATACAGAAACTGGATAACATTCATGCTCATCACACAAACATTTTCCTGTAGGTTCACTACCACTGCGCTATTCGGTCATCAAACCTATACCTATCTGTGAATAAAATATACCGTAGTCAAAGACAAGAATCTCATAAAAAACCTTTCTAAATCAATTCGACCAATTTCTAACAGACACAAAAAGTCGACACACGCATTATTTAAATACAATAGTCGTTCGTTAGGCAGGCCTCAGGAGTTCGATGCAAGATTTAATTAAATCAACCCCCCCTCCTTGCCCTTCTGCCCCCTCACCCCCCCGGTCTCCCCGTCGTCGGCAATTTCCTCGAGGCTTGATTTATTACAAGTCTGGCCGCGAGGTGCCGCCTGCGATCTCTGACGTCGTAAAGGATTGCGGGTAGTTTTTCTTACACGTCACCCACAAATCTTGCTACGTATTCTCGGGTTTCTGAAGGCGAAGCTATGCGCATTCGTCTGTTCAAACTTGCGGAACTTCTGTGAAAGTCTACTTCTACATTTTCACATAGTAGTTGGAAGACAATACTTACGAAGAATCATCATGTATTCTTCATACGATATTGTTTTGTTAAGACATACATACAGCTGTAGGCTTTTACAGAAAAACTAGTTAACTCAGCAAACGTTGTTTTTCCATATTATACCTACATTATATTTTCTCACTTAGAGGTATGAAAAATGAAAACCTGCCGAAAATACACAAAAAAAAAACATAAAAATCGACCAAGCCTTTTCGGTGAAGTAAATATATATTAGGATCACTGTGACTTTTTTACTTCGATTTGATATTTAAATACTTTGACTTGGCGTATTTTCAACACATTATGAAAAATAAGTTATTCCGTTGGTTTTATAATTCTGAATGTTAAATAATAATTAAAAAATTTGTATGTACCAATTTAAGTAATTAAATTGTACTCATTCTCTTGTAGGTATGTATAAAAGAAATAATTAAATTCTCCTTTTGAGTAAGTAAACCTTTTTTGTATACAAAACACCTCACTGTCTGGCCAGTAAGTGAGTTTCCCTGTCCGTCGGGATCAGGTTACTTTTTCTCGCAGTGTATTAAGACGGGATAAGTTCATCCCTTGCGACCAAGGAAGGATAGGGGTGTCTATGATTTATAGGACATATGTATCGGGGCCACTTATTCTGGGCATGTGGATTCGCAATATGAATTCAAAAATATAATATATTTATTGAAAAAATAATTATTTATTTATTTACTAGCAAACCCGGCGAACTCCGTTTCGCCACCAGATGGCTTCGTTTTATGTAACATTTTTTAATTTTTTTTTTTAGTTTTTCCTGAATTTTCTTTGCTATAAACCTCACGGAGCCCGAGACCTTTTCAACGAATGCAAAACCGTGGAAATCGGTTCGTGCGTTCTGGAGTTATAGCGTCAGGAAGGAAAACCCGACTTATTTTTATATAGTAGATAGTAGATGTAGGTTACGACTTCATCCGCGTCCTCAAGGAAATGTTTAATTTCCCGGCTTTCTATAATTACAGAAAAAACTATTGGATTAGTAAAACTATTGCATACAAAAAAAATGCAAAAAGGGTTAACCCTTTGTCAGTTTAATATAAATGAACCTGCACAGACGTGATGTTAAAACTATTTATAAAAATACACGTCGAAATTGATCGTTAGAGCATAATATTATAACATACCTCTCTCTTGCCAGATCATTACATGTTCATTAAAAAATTTAAAATTATTTATTTTCATTTATAAAAAAATCTTACACGACGTTTGATATAAAGTAGGTATATAGAAGTATGGATACAATACCCCGAACACAAATCGAAACGAAAGTTAAGTAACGACTAAACATTTACTAAAGACGAATTTTCTAATCCCGGGCCTTCTCGAAGCTCTTCAAAGAAGCCCTCAGCTTCAAAAAGACGAACTTTATTTATTAGACAACAAACTTCGGAAAGCTCTTCCACATTATCCGTCCTAATTAATCAGAGCAAAACAAAGTATCAAAATACAACCAAACTGTTTAATACCATTAATTAATAGACCTTACCTTGCACTTATTAGGTATACTAATTTTATGAAGGTTATACTTATTTAGATATTCTTTAATACGTTTTTATATCATCTTTTAAGTTCAAACCAAAACCTAAACCTTGGCTTCCGTATCAGGAGAGTTTAGATAATGTAAATTATATTTAATTTTATACTATCACTAGCTGACCGGACAAATGTTGTTTTGCTATTTAGAGTTATGAAAAATAGATAACAACCTACTCTCACGATAGTGATCACACACTGAAAATTTCATAATAATCGGTCCAGCCCTTTTGAAAGAGTTCCGTAACAAAGATTGGCGAGAGAATTTTATAAATAAGACTAGCTGACGTGGCAAACGTTGTTCTGCCATCAGAGAAAAAAATAGATAACAACCTGCTCTCAGACTTAGTGATCAGACACTGAAAATTTCATAACAATCGGTCGAGCCGTTTCGGAGGAGTTTGGTAACAAAAATGGCCACGAGAATATAAATATTTTAGAGAAAGATCTAGCAAAAACAAGCCAATAATTTAGACAAAGCATGCAAAGATTTTGTAAAGCAATTTTGCGCGTAACCAGATAACAAAATCACACATGCAATAAATAAAACACTCGTTGAGTTATAGCATCTCGAAGGGCTATGCCGACTCCATAAATCTCCAGGGGTGGACAAAGAAATGATAAATAGAGAAGTCCGTGTGAAATATGACTCAGGATGATCTACGGCGCGGTGGACCCTCGGATACAAGGAGAGGTGTAAATATTCGCGCGCCTAATTGACTCTCATGCCTATGTGAATATGTGAAGGTAGCTTCATGTTGTCACTCCTATTAATATAACACATGTGAAGTATACAAGCGTATGTTACTCAAACACACCAAAACTACCTAATTTACCTATTTGGTCGAAACGTAGTAAGCTTATAACCTCAGGATTAACATATAGGCTAATATTATACTCATAAAGTATTTTCTTACTTTACATAAAGTATTTTCTTACTTAAGATTTATTATTCAAAACAAAATTGTGTATTTTTGGTAAAGAGCAAATGCCGAGTTTCTTTTCAGTTCTTCTCGGTGCAATACTTCTTTTCGGAGGTAGTGGTAGAGTCTGACTGAAGTATTTACCCACACAAAGAAACCTTAGGTAGGTATATAATTTAAACTTTAGGAGAAGATCTCAGTTCCTTTATCCTGTAAGAACGCGAAAAATCTAAGCTCGATCTAAAGCTATGCAAATGTACAAAGGTCTTGAGGGTCGAGACGCTTACGGCTGAGAGGGACTGAAGGGGGCTGAGGCCAGAGGGGCGAAGGGGAAGGGGGACTGGACAAGGGGCAAGAACAAAATGCCATCGCTTTGTGCCCGACGTTAATCCTTTAATAGCAATCGGGCGGTGCGAGCTAATAGTAGCCTTGCGGACACCACTCAAACCCTTTGTCTTTTAAAATCAGATCGTTAAACTATTCAAGAAATGCTGTCTGCTTGCTATGGAGAAAATAGACCGTGTATACAGCATAAAATGTTGGTTTTAAGATATTTTAGGTACAGGCATAACTGATATACCTATACCAGCTTGAAACCCTTTTATTTGAGATGCTTTATAGAACATTCTACGTTTGGGTTTGCCCGTTTTTCTTGTTGCAAAAGCTTTCCGAATGTGGTGGTAGAGATGAAATTCCAGAAATGTCTGTACAAAGCACAGGTACAGAGCATAAGTATTTTCATTTGATTTGATAATATGTAATTATTAAAGAATAATGGTACTCGTAATGTGAACCTACCTGGTTAAGCTGGTAATGAATAAATACATTTCTCTCGAATCAACATCGCCAAATGATGCTCGGGTTGAAAAGTATGCAGAGAAAAATATTTCCAAAGATTCGTGAGGTATTACATAGTAGTGAGAGATGTCAATACAGATTCATGCTATTCAACGTTGCAAAATAATTTTGTGGTTCGTTTATCACGGACTTCTAAAATAAAATCAATAAGTATAATCTTGAGAAACTTAAAACTCATATTGTAAAAATAATAAGTCCGATAAAAAGGTTTAGCTAGATTTAAGAAAGTATTATCAAAATGAAGTCAATTTAATAACCCTATTTAGTCTATTCAGTGACGATCATCGTTATTAGATCGAAGGGTATTACTTGAATATAATATGAACCACATACTCGTAACCATGAGATCTACTGACCAGCCGCTAAATGAAATGCGACACGTTTTAAAACTTATACATCGCAACTTTTCTACTTAGATCGACCTGTTTCCCCCTTATCACCAAACTCCAAGGTTTAAAATCGCATGCTCAGCTACATATAGATATTGCAAACATTATTGGTCTGATCACGGGGTTGACACGTGGGCCGGCACGTACAAACTCCGCCGATGTCTGCTGCAGAGTTAAGATATTTTCCGTCCTCACCTAAGTTTAGCTCGCCTCGTGCCTTTGTAGTTATTTCTAGAATTACACTTCGAAGTTATAAGAGACTTTGACGAATAGGTATCTAAGTCTTTTGTCTAGCCCCGGTAATTATTTATTCACACGTTTTTTGTACACAAAATTTTAACTTCACTATATGAAAAAAAAAAACGATCTCTTAAGAACCTCCAGGCGAAATCCCAGAAAATATCTATTTTCTAGTAGCTGTTGTTAAGATTTCAATAATAACCTAACTGCAATGGTAGGGCACCGAGCTAACCTTTTTAGATTTGTATAATTATTTCCTAATTAAAGCCTTTTGCGATGATACCTTAAAATTTATACCAACAATACTGTTATAGTTTAATATATAATGAATTGTATGAAGCTACCGCTTCTATGCTAATTAAATGATGAGTTGATAGACATTCTCTTAATTACACCGCGAAAGCAGTTCAATGTGCACTAAGCCGTACCTAATTACTCAATAGGTAACTCGCAATATTGGACTATCAGGTTGTGGATTGACATTTACTTTAAACTTTATATATATACTTTTAACGTAGCTAATTTATAAAGTAAATATATGAGTACAATTTTCAGGAGACCTCAAAAAAGTTCCCTACCACAGTTTTCTATTTAATATTTATAAAACTGAAAAATACATCAGAAAATTTTGCTGTTTTATATTATATATCTATCAGTACTAACATCCAATTTTTTTTTAAAAGATTACCATTTTTCCAAATTAAACATATGGCCGAGACCACACAACTGAAAGGCTGGGAAAATATTAAAAATGAAAATACAATATGTTATTATTAGAAAAAAATACCTAAACCTAGAGAAGTAGGTTGTATGAAAAAGCTGTTCTTTTGCAAATATTTTACTACAATCAACCCGCGTAGCAAGCGGCTACGAAAGCGTAGCTTACCCTGTCTATTCCAACTCCTGAAAATAGATGCATATTGTCATGTAAAGTATCTCTCGTAGGAAAAAAGACTACAAGACTATAGAAAGACTAAGTATAATATGTATAGTATATACTTGGACCTTACATGACAGACAAGAAGTTTAAGGTCACTAATTATTAGGGGACTTAAGAGTCCCACAATGTCTCCCATACATTCGTAATACCAAAATCATTCATAATTCGTGCAAATTTCGATCATGTTGTGGTGTAATTCGGGTTTATATAGTAATAATCTATGCTCCAGGCCATATCTGGTTCCGAAATACTTTTGTTAAACGAAATTGTAAACGAATTTAGTTTTGCTTATTTTTGTCAAAGAGGACATGTTTTCTGCTTATTTGTTTTGTAATAAAAACAACACTATCTCACGTCGCATTAGTTTAGGAGCACAGTTTTTATCGTCCAGCTAAAGAAAAACACCAGTTAATAAAGAAAGTTATAAGTTTTCATTCATAATTTTTGGTATTACGGAACTCGACCAAAGTTATAAAAATTTTGATCAAAATTGATTACTTATTGTTTCATTTTAAAGAAGTATTTCCGAACCAAATATGGCAAGGAGCATAGATTATTACTATATGAATCCAAATAACACTACAATATGATCGAAATATGCACGAATTACAAATGATTTGATATTTTGAATGTATGGAGAAATCGTAGTTCACAGGACTCTTAAGTCATGCTCTTAGCACACTACGTCAATAAAATAAAATTGAATCAAAGACTGCGTTAATATCGTAGTTCACAGGACTCTTAAGTCATGCTCTTAGCACACTACGTCAATAAAATAAAATTAAATCAAAGACTGCGTTAATATCGTAGTTCACAGGACTCTTAAGTCATGCTCTTAGCACACTACGTCAATAAAATAAAATTAAATCAAAGACTGCGTTAATATCGTAGTTCACAGGACTCTTAAGTCATGCTCTTAGCACACTACGTCAATAAAATAAAATTAAATCAAAGACTGCGTTAATATCGTAGTTCACAGGACTCTTAAGTCATGCTCTTAGCACACTACGTCAATAAAATAAAATTAAATCAAAGACTGCGTTAATTAATGCAGGTATAAGGTATCTACTGATTAATATAATTAGTAGGCTAATGATGATTCCTCGGCGGTTGCCGATGATTCGATAGGTACGGTGCGCGACAGAATTCACGCGAAAGCGCGCGCCGCGCGTTCCGCGACCCGTGCGAGTTATTCCGGCTATGCAACTCCAGGAATGCTTTGCAATAACCGTCATAGATACTATGATCATTATGCATAGTTTCAGCTGTATCTTGCATTTTACAGGATAATTATAGGTAATTCTATTAAATAAAAATACCTCATAAGTCTGAACTATTTTATTACTAGCCATTCCCAAAGACTGCTTTCGTTGTAGAAGAAATAAATAATAAAACGAAACTATGAACATAATATTAGAAAAAAACAAGCAAATGCATACACTTCTGCAGATTTCTCTCTCCTATTCCCAACATTTGCAGATGAATATTTCGACATATTTCGTGCTCAGTCGTCGGTGCTCACTAATTTAACACTAGAGCGAGCATGGCTCGGCCCCTCAGTTATAGAAAAACTTGCACACTTAACGTAAGTAGCGTTTGAGACCGTTGCCCGCACTCAGAGCTATGAAGAAATTGATATGTGAATACGGCGAATTTTATTGAAAACGTATGAAAATATTTATACGTCCCTATTTTAATTAACAGCTTGATAAATACAAAAATTAGCCAGCCGTGCTATTCTGCAAAACAGCGATGAGCGTACATCTCTGCATCTATGAATTTGTCAGTTGTAATACACAATTACACAGAGTACAATTTTGCATGCCATATTCGGGTTGGCAGCTGTCTGGCAGCTATTTCATTTTGTAGAATAGCACAGCTGAGATGGAATCAAAAACTTTATCATGATTTTCAATATAATATAAATAAACCAGTAACCAGTAAAGTTACATTAAATGTATCACTAGATTATTTTAATTACTATACAAGCCTTGCCCACGCGGAATGGTGCCGAGAATACTAGGCTGGCAAACAGCTAGGCTGATACGTTACGCAAAAAAAAATGAACCAGCCCATCTGTCACTAGTAAAGTACCGAAGCTTTATTCAATTTGTATTACAAAAGTAACTGTAAAATAGTAAGTTCTCCCAAATATTCATCATCGACAGGCCTCTGAAATTGAACACTAATCATCAAAAGTTAACAAATACGTACCTGCTAGTGCCAGCTACCTATTGGATTTTTCAAAAAACAATTTTAGTAGCTCGAAGTTGTTATTGGAATAAACGCTCGTCTGCACACATAGACGAGATAAAAGGCTACAAGAATTAATATCCATCAATAGAATCTGCAATGACGCAAAACGAGGGCGCACGGGGATTTGACCTTTGAGTGACCCCCACAGATTTATCTAAGTAGGTAGGCAGTTCGAAACCAATTGTTTCATTATTATTTTCATATTGATCACATTTTGTATTTCTCTATCTACAGGTGCTACATATTTCAAAGTGTTTTGTATATGATAGGAGAATTCAGACAAAAATTGTCTTTTTGCTGAAAATGTTTGTGTTTACCGAAAATGGTAATCAGCGAAGCGAAAATGTTTTCACCAAACAAAATATTTTTCTGGCCCCAAACACTCCCTGCACTTCTGACTTTAAATAACATTCCATTACAATAAGCAAAGAACTGAACTCACAATCACTTTTTTTTCGATGATGGTATAAATACGATATTTTATGTACATCTTTTTATCCAGTCCTTCAAAAGCCGGACCCTTCAGTTGAAGAATTTGCCAACGAAATTAAGTTTTCAAATGCACATTTTCCCATGGGGACATCCAGAGTTGTAACTCAAAATAGACGTTTCCTTAAGTACATGTAAAGGGCATCAGGGTCTGCGTCGAACGTCTTAAGTGGCTGGGAAAGGGCTGTCTGGAGGATATTTATATTCCCAATATATCCGAGAGGCTGAACTTGTAGACAAGTTGGAACTTGTTACCCGAAGGGGTGATGCGATACGTGATATTTTGAACTGTTATCGATTCCATCAAGATACTTTAAACTTAGCGAGGGATAAGTTAGGCATTTATTTTTATATCTTACTTGTGAATTTTTACCTTTATTTTCCCTATGAATTAAAAAAAAAATTGAGCATATGCAATTGTATTCGAGCAATGTCTAGTAGAAACCAATTGATATTCTCAGCACACTTTTATAGAATAAGGTCACACAATATCACTCGATTTTGTTGACAACTGTTTTTGAGTTGCCTCACTACAAAAGGTTTCTTTAAAATTGATAAAGATGTACGTATTTACGTAAAAAGAAAGTAACAATGGTATTTCATGAATGGAAGTTTATACTATACTACGCAATATTTAAAATTACAAATAGGACACTAAATAGGTTAAGTAAAATACTGGTAAATTACGCTTCAAATGATAAACCAGCATTTTTATATTTACTTCCGTTGGACATTTGTTAGTAACTCGGGGTTGAGTCAAATAAATATTGATGTTAAAGCTTGTATTGGTATCTCAATAGATACAAGTAAGGATCTCTATGTTATGCTAAAATTGGGGTAGACATTGTAAAGGTACGCGTGTGGTAGTGGAATAACAAAAAATGATATATATTTATTTATTCCTCGCTAAGCAAGTTATATTTAGTTGTGATCGATGCACATAACTCCGAAAAATCCGATATTATGGGTGTCCCAGTCTTCTCCTAAACCCTCAAATATGAGGCCGAAGTTTCAACCTATCTGCTCAATCGTGATTCAATGTATTTATACTCAAAAGCAATTTTCAAAATTCTTCAACCCGGGCCGTTGGAATAGTATTAAATTGTACGATACCTAACTTCGAAGATGAACATCAAACCTAAAACGACACGTTTGATAGTTGTAGTTTGCGTTGTTATCCACAACTTTGACGATATCCGGGACTAACGAAATGTGTTTTATTCACCAGAACGAGAGACACCGCGCTCTTCCGACTTTTGACATCATTTAGAAGGATCTGGATGGAAATGATGGGTCTTGCGTGCGTGGTCGGGATGTAACCATGGGGTGTGTTTTTGCTTTATGTTGCGTGAAATTTTATTGTCGCGGACGCTGGCGTCGCGTCGCGTCGCGCCATCGCGTATAGCTAGAGTTAGTAAATGGTTAGCAATAACAAATGTAAAGTGGGTAATCATATTAGATTAAACTTTCGTTGTTTGAATACCGTGACCATAATGACCTACCTTTTGAGTTTGTGCGTGTAATACAGTAAAGCTGTAGATTAGACATGTGTCGAGACGATATATCACACGACATGGTAAAAGGCGTTGTCCACAAAATTTATTTCTAGTTTTCGTAAAGGAAAAATACCAAAGGTTTTCTCACGTTTCAAAACCCATACTTATTTGAGGAGAAAAAATTCATAGTTTTAGAGAACCATTGTCATTAAGGAATTTGTTTTATCTACAATTCAGAGTGCTTTCTTTTCAATACACATTTTAAAATAATAAATAGAGAAATTAATGTGGAGATCGTACTTAATCCATAAAAAACTCAATATAAAGTTCCTTCGTCTGTGATAAAAAATAAAATTTGGATTTTATTCAGCCTGGTATCGAATTCCATACATCCATTTTTTAGATAAATTCATTATGAAGGTTGTATCATCAAATTACCATCTTCCAAGCAAATCCAAGTTCTGTGTGAACAAAACAGTTGGATGTTCTTGGCTGAACTCCTGGACAAATTGTTGACTTTAACGAGCATTTTATGGCTTCTTTCTCCTACACACAAAAAAAATCCAATATTACCCACCTAAAGCCGAACTCAGAACCCTGCCACTAGACCAAACAACCAACCGCACTAACTGTTTGCCGTAGATCTTATGAAATCTGAATATTTGTTCAGCATTACCCAAATGAGACGAGGCTTTGTCAACCCGGAGGTTCCTCTAACTTGTTAAACGGGAGCCTTACTGAGTAAACAGGGAGCGGTGGGTGCGCAAATACAGTATTACCGTAATACCCTCCGAGTCCGGTGCAGAGGTCGCGACTTCATAAAATGGTCCCGGACGTGTCCCGGACATATCGTTTTGCTTCAAATATCAAATAGAGAGCGGAAAATTTCGACGGGTTGTCATATTATCTCCGCGTAGGTATATATTCTCTATACTTCGCACCATATTGTTAAAAATGAAACAATTTAAATTATAATTTTCTTTATACCTGACACATGTATGCAAATAAATTGTTTGATTGATTGATTGATTGATTGAAACAATTTAAGTTTTAAAGAAGAATGACCAAAGGAAATTCATTGAAAACTTCCATTACCTATCCAAAATCAAATTAGTCTATGAAAATAAAAGAGTTTTTTTAAGAACCATTGGTACTAGGAATTCGTTTTTTACATCCGGAATTTTATTTAACATACAAAGAGTTACTTTATTTTTAATGCACATTTTCTGTAATATATAGATTTTATCGAGAAACACAAATTCTTTAGTGGATTATAACTTTGGAATCGGGGTGTTTATATTTATATGTTAATAAACATTAAAAGAATAATAATTAACTGAACGAGTTAATATGGAGACCGTAATCCATAAAAATTAAGTTTGGATTTGATCTAGCTTCGGAAGGGATTCCTACATCCTGCATGGTCATTATTTTTTTTATTAACAGAAAATTGTTGTACTAATTTCATTTGTATAGCTCAATCTTTATTTCATAATAGTTTTCCCATATAAAAAACTACTTGCCGTCGGAAACCTGGGACTTATCCGGGTTAAAATAGTCCGTGTTACTGTAAATATAACATTCTGTCTTCATTTTAAATTTCAGCTAAATTGATTCAGTACTTGCGGCGTTAAGGAGTCACAAATATACATACACATAAACAAATGTTAGTCTTTACAATTTTAAATTATAAGTATGTTCTTCCCATCATTCAACGTGTTACGTGGCTGGCGCTTTTCCGGATAATTTTAAATCAATTTATACCCAGGAGACAGTTCGATCTTCGTCCCCAGTCGAAGAGCGTGTGCTTTTGTCGGTAAAATTAAACTGTTTTGTTGCGCTAACTAGGTAGGAGTGAGTCAGAGATTTCGATAATATAATCGGTTTTTAGCAAGATTGATTAAGGTTACCCAGCAAAACTGCTAGCTATGCTGTAAACTGTAAACTGGTACCTTAGTTAGTTCTATACCTACTCTTTCTTGGCAACTAACTCGTACTTAGCTGAAGTGACAAAAGGCGTGATTTAATTTTTAGGGTTCCGTACCCGAAGGGTAAAAAAATGAACCCTATTAGCGAGACTTCGCTGTCCGTCGGTCTGTCCGTCCGTCCGTCCGTCCGTCTGTCACCAGGCTGTATCTCCGGAACCGTGATAGCTACAGACTTGAAATTTTAACAGTTTATGTATGTCTGTTGACGCTATAACAACAAATACAAAAAAAATTAATAAAATAAATATTAAAGGGGGCTCCCATACAACAAACGTGATTTGTTTGCTTGTGTTTGCTTGATATTGATAACGGTGACAGGTAGACGCTTCTCACAGAATATTTAGTTATATACTTAGGTACTATAGAAATAAATATTAAATAGTTAAATTAAAATAAAATAAAAAATTAAGGGGGGCTTCCATACAATAAACGTGATTTTTATGCACAGCTTTTGATTTAGTGGGCAGCGGTGTTTAGTTTCCTTTAATACTATAGAGAAAGCGAATATACTCTTGATGGTACGGAACCCTCAGTGCGCGAGCCCGACTCGCACTTGACCATATTTTTCTTTTTCTTGGTGATATCTCGTTATGGATGTCGTGTCGTCCGTTTGTGTATTTTTCGCTGTTATATTTTTTTAACTTCAGATCTTCAACTTTTTATTAGGGTTCTGTACCTAAAAGGTAAAAACAGGACCCATAGTTATTGTAAAAACAGGACCCATAGTTATTGTAAAAACAGGCCCCATAGTTATTGTAAAAACAGGACCCATAGTTATTGTAAAAACAGGACCCATAGTTATTTATTTAGCCATAATTTCCATATATTTTTGAATTTCCATCGCAAAATGCTATATGCCTAGAGGTAGATAGGTTCTTGCATGTAAAGAATCATAATATATAGTCACATGCAAGGGTAGGTCAGTACTTGCACTCTGACTTTGACGGCGCATCCTTGATGAAAATCGAAATACCTGTGCAAATGCCGTGACATGTGGCATTCCCAAAAGGCGTTGAACTGTCTTCATTACGGGAACCAATCACCGTGTATACATGTGTCGCTACAATACAACACAGTCTCTAAGCTTGTAGCCATACATACTATCACGGCCGTATATTACGGTTTAACGAGCTACAGCTGCATGTATTAGCTGCTATATGCAGATGGGAAAGTAGGTTTACATTGCGACTAGCTTCGCATATTATCTACTCGTTTTGGTAAACAATGTAAGAAGGCCATAAGACTTGCGTTTAACGCCAATCATGCCCGATAGAAAGCAGTGATTAAATCTATTTTGGAGCACATTTATCTTGAAATTCGTTTGTTTTCACGACGTCCCTGGTGCAGGGGCGCGTTCTCGAGTTTCGAATAGGAATAGAAGGAATAGGTCGCGGGATCGATTCCCGCCACGGGCCACTTTGGAATTTCATAATTTCTAAGTTGATTTAGGCCTTATCTGGTACCACCCTACCAGCAAAGATACACCGCCAAGCGATTTAGCGTTCCGGTGCGATGTTGCTTAGAAACCGTTGGGGTGAGTTTCAAGTTATTACGATAACATCTTCAGCTGCATCATCACTTACGATCAGGTGAGAGGAAGATACTTACTTGTATAGTGTAAAAAATGACTAATATGTACTTACTTCATCTTTTCTTGAAAGCCCAGATTGTACTTGACTGAAAACACGGTGGCTGGAAGATTCCTCCACACTGATGACCAATAAACTGAAGACACTAAAAAAGAAAAGTATTCACCTGCAACTATTTTTGAATGGGTTCTATTTTTTAGACTTAATAATCGCATGGTCAACGGTGGTAAAGAAATATTCGTGTAAAAATGTACATTAAAATCATCTCAAATCTGCATTAAATATTTATAATATCATCTTAACACCAATCCGTTTGGCAAAGATTCTATTTTCGCCTACATCAGTTCAAGATATCTTAAGTTTCCTTGTCGTGGTGTAAACGGGCCTCCAAGTGCCGGACTGCTCTCATTAGGTAAGTCAATCACCGTGAGAACGCATATCGCCTCCGACGTTGATCCCTGTCTATTGAAACATAACTGGAGTCTGCACGCGAGGGTTAATGCTGATGAATTGACGCAAGGCGATATTATTATAATGTATTGTGTAAATATGCACGGAAATAATATCATTATAATGAGTAAATACCTACTCGAGATTTAATACTCCTTTTAGATACAATTCAAATTTTAAACCATTCAACAATTTCACTCCAATCCCACACAGAACTAATACCCGATAAAAAAAGGTCATGTCATGTCAAAATGTTTAGACGAAAGCCACTATCAGTGGTAGTCTATTAAAAAAGCCTAGCCAGATGACTATTTTATTGCTGAAGGTATGAATTGATAATTCAAAATATTGTAATGGAAGTGGGGATTGTGAGTAGTGTATGAGAATTGGAGTTGTCGTCGATAAGTCACGTGATCACTTTGATTGATACGATCCATTAGCAATCGTAAAAATAACAGAGATAAGGTTCAGCTAAGTACAGCTCTGTAGCAATTATATATATTATTTTATAGTTTGAATATGTTCAGTTCTTATGTCGTCACAACTCACAAAGAATATCTACAAAAAGTAAGCCAACTTAACAAGTTCAGTCACAAGATTGCGTCTTATTATATTACAATTTTTTTTTCAGTATTTGTTTTTATTATGTCTACTTCGCATATAATGTTTTAATTGTTCCCACATCTAGGGCATCTGGAAGAGATCCTCATACTTACGTAGCGATAAGATGTCCTTGTGCACTTCCTTTCTGTCCATATGTGTAGTTTTAACTTTCTATGTACTAAATAAATAAATAAATCGTAACACAGCTCACGAAGCCAGACCCAAATCTGAATCAGATCTGTATACAATCAACCAGTTGACCCGGCAAACGTTGTTTTGCCATAAATACTATAATATAATAGCTTATGACCCACTCTCAGGCCTACCGAACATACACAGAAAATTCCATAACAATCGGTCGAGCCGTTTCAGAAGAGTTTGGCAACAAACACGAGACAGGAGAAATTAAGCTTTTAACAATTATTCAAAATGATTCCTGTTCCAGCTGATTTGTGAAGAGTTAACATCCCAGCTAACCCTATCCTGTGCGCAGCAAACAGTGGGGCCGAAAGGATCATTTTACAAAGAAGCCGCCCGAAGGATGAATAGTTCCACGCGGGGAGATAGGGGTCAGAGGGACCAAAGACATATTCCAATATTTACTCAATATTTAATATTTATCATATTATACCAAATCGAATTATATTCCTGAAATAATATTATAATATATACAAAGTATAAAATAAATGATTTTTTAATTATAAATTTTAAGTTTTTAGCTCAAAAATATGTTTGAAATATGCTCAAAATTTTTTTAAGATAAGCAAATTTTCTTAAAAAAATTAAAAAGCACGAGCATAATTCTTCAATCAACTACATTTACTGGTGGTAGAAAAACGTTATCGCTTTTTGTATGCGACATACAGCTAGACGATCCTCTTAATTGTGAATGTTTCAGTACCTGAGTCTCAACTTGGAAAGCACCTAGCCAGGCAGAGGAGGCAGCGGCGAGCGGCGGCGCGGCGTCAGGGCCAGAGTCGTCAGGGCGGCGAGTAATTTGAACAAATGAGCAACGACGCTGAACCAAATTAGATTCCCGCCGCGCCGGACCGCGCCGACCCGACTGATTACCACTGGTCTACCCTACTCTGACTTACTTTATACCTAGCACTACTAAAATACAATAATTTTAAACAACAATAAATTCTTTACTACAAAACACTTAGGTACAAATGTTGAATTTGTTATTCCACTATTTTGTTACTCCTTTTCCTCTAGTACGTACCTTATTAACAGAATACCTTAAGTAATCTCACGTCAATTAAACCCTTATTATTTTTATTACTGTCCATAATAATAATTAATTTATGCATAATAATTTTATGCCTATAGTATAAAATATTTATAAGTGTTCATGTATTTCATGTATGTAAGTTAATAGGCGTCATATTAAAACATAAACAGTGTGAATACCTATGTAATAGATATACATATAAATCAGCAACTTGATAAAGCATACTCTGTATAAACCAAATCAAAATCTCTATTGACCGAATGCAAATAAAAAATCCTGTTATCCGGTGTTTGAACGGTGCTTTGGAGAGGTCGCGGCCCCTAATCAAAAAATTGAACTTTCAATAAAAGGAATCATTAATTCTACTTAGGGAGGGCAAGATCCTAACGAACCCGATGAATCCCCGGATGTTTTTCCTGGATAATTATTTGAAAGAAATACTTGGATACCCGAGGGATCTTTACAAGACTATTAAGGTTTTAGTTGCCCCCATAAGCACCTGTTTGACTGGGTACAAATCAGCTTTTGCTAATTAAAACAAGGCTATGTTTTCAGTTTTTTTTTTGTTTATGATTTGTCTTACTTTATGGAATACCCCATCTATTAGTATTTTACACACGTATGTTATGAATTTATGTACCTAAATTAATTTTTATTAATATTTAATTATTCAGCAATTAAAAAAAGTTAATATACACGATTAAGTTCCCATAAATTAAGAAATTTTAATTCTATTTGTATCTTTATAGAGCTGCACAGTGTCAAATAGATTTGAGTAAATTAAAAACATACATAAATGTATGTTTCATTAATAGTAAGTACTTAGTATTCAATCAACTTCTTAATAGGGAACACCGGGCACGAATCTCCTCTCAGAATAAGAAGCGGTTAGAAAGCTTCCAATACTTTAGATAGTACTACTAATACTATGGATGGCACATATATGTGTAAATTCTACTAGAGAAGCTCATCGGGGTATTGCGTATAAAATAGTCAAAATACACCTGCTTTCGTTTCTTTTATGATATTGAGCACTCTCAATCTCTTCTTTATTTTATGGAAAATGGTGCCATTCCAACGCGATCTGTCTGCTCATTTAAGTCTGTAGACTTTCCCTGAACTTAGAAATTTTCAAGTGCTGTCAAGTGTTTCTGATTTATTGATAGCATGTCATAACTAACTTGGAGAAGATAATTGGTACTGACATTAATGAGGAACATCCTTTGATTTGTACGATTTGTAACCCGTTTTTAGCGGTTTTTAGAAACAAAAGATTTATTTTCACAATCTAGAACGGAGGCGAATTATGCCTGGAAGCTACTGGGGTTCGTTTTAATGTGAGCCGGCTTCGTGTAAACAACGCTGTCTCTGGCTTCTTTCGCCAGCGGCGGCGTGTCAAAGATTAGAGACGAGCGCGTAGCAGAATATATTACGCGCAGAGATTGTATATAGTACATTGTGATACAAGGGTGGAAAGTAGGTTTTTGCAAACGAGCTGTCATTAACAAGCCCGAGCCGAAGGCGAGGGTTTTTAATGTCACGAGTTTGCAAAAACCTTTACACCCGTGTATCACACGACGTTTTTCAATACAGTTGTGAGAATTAGTAAAAAAACAAATCAAAGAGATAATATGGCTCAAGATTTTGGGGGCCAATTTCCATCTTGTTTGGTTTTTACCTTAAATAAAATATCGAAGATCGAAATTGAAGGCGACTTCGAATTCGCAATCGAAAAGATAAAAGATAAAAAATAAAAATATAAAAAGATAAAAGATAAAAGATAAAAGATAAAAGATAAAAGATAAAAGATAAAAGATAAAAGATAAAAGATAAAAGATAAAAGATAAAAGATAAAAGATAAAAGATAAAAGATAAAAGATAAAAGATAAAAGATAAAAGATAAAAGATAAAAGATAAAAGATAAAAGATAAAAGATAAAAGATAAAAGATAAAAGATAAAAGATAAAAGATAAAAGATAAAAGATAAAAGATAAAAGATAAAAGATAAAAGATGAAAGATGAAAGATGAAAGATGAAAGATGAAAGATGAAAGATGAAAGATGAAAGATAAAAGATAAAAGATAAAAGATAAAAGATAAAAGATAAAAGATAAAAGATAAAAGATAAAAGATAAAAGATAAAAGATAAAAGATAAAAGATAAAAGATAAAAGATAAAAGATAAAAGATAAAAGATAAAAGATAAAAGATGAAAGATGAAAGATGAAAGATGAAAGATGAAAGATGAAAGATGAAAGATGAAAGATGAAAGATGAAAGATGAAAGATGAAAGATAAAAGATAAAAGATAAAAGATAAAAGATAAAAGATAAAAGATAAAAGATAAAAGATAACAGACAAAAGATAAAAGATAAAAGATAAAAGATAAAATATAAAAAATAAAAATATAAAAGATAAAAGATAAATAATAAAAGTAAAAGATAAAAGATAAAAGATAAAAGATAAAAGATAAAAGATAAAAGATAAAAGATAAAAGATAAAAGATAAAAGATAAAAGATAAAAGATAAAAGAAAAAAGATAAAAAGATAAAAAGATAAAAAGATAAAAAGATAAAAAGGTAAAAAGATAAAAAGATAAAAAGATAAAAAGATAAAAAGATAAAAAGATAAAAAGATAAAAAGATAAAAAGATAAAAAGATAAAAAGATAAAAAGATAAAAAGATAAAAAGATAAAAAGATAAAAAGATAAAAAGATAAAAAGATAAAAAGATAAAAAGATAAAAAGATAAAAAGATAAAAAGATAAAAAGATAAAAAGATAAAAAGATAAAAAGATAAAAAGATAAAAAGATAAAAAGATAAAAAGATAAAAAGATAAAAAGATAAAAAGATAAAAAGATAAAAAGATAAAAAGATAAAAAGATAAAAAGATAAAAAGATAAAAAGATAAAAAGATAAAAAGATAAAAAGATAAAAAGATAAAAAGATAAAAAGATAAAAAGATAAAAGATATAAGATAAAAGATAAAAGAAAACGAAAAAAAAATTCCTTCTGTGTCCCCATTTTATTGTACAATGAAAACTCCTTGGTATCAAACGTTTTGCAAAAGTAATGATCGAGCTTGTAAAAGTAAGTTACGACCACGAAAAAGAAAGATGCCTGTGCGTAAGATTTAACTTTCGAATACTAATGACAGCCTCTGAAAGTGCGCCATACCATACAACTGTATTGAAAAATATATTTAGATTGTCTAACAAGTAACACCCGGTTTCTTCAACCGACTTTTACGAAAAGTAATAGTTAAATATGGTGGTCCTGGTCTGACCTTTATCACGAAAGACATAAGGATTAGATCCGAAACCGGGTGTATAATGTAACTGTGCGCCCAAATAAAATTTTGGGTTTTGCAGATATTTTCGGTCATTCACCAATATGTATATATGTATATTTAAGTAACCGGTATTTATACTCATGATTACACAAAAATCTGAGTCTCCTCATAGTTACTTAAAACTTTTGAAATAATATAGGTATCTCTTGACGATCTAAGTTCAGAACTTCGAAGAGGCAAAATTATATTTCACAAAGTGGCATATCTGCTGAACGTCTATTCTATGTCGAAGACATAGAGGGAGACGGGTAGAATCAAAAAATTGTGCTTCCAATAAGGGACATCATTAATTCTCGCCGGTCGCTTGTCGGGGGATTGCCTGCATTACTCTAATAGCTTCTGAGAAAAATAACGGATCAATATCCGGACGATCCGGACATCCGACTGACACCGATCGAGCGTCTGCTGTGGTCGTTTAACCTGCTCTGATTATATTTGGTGCTAACAATGTTTTGTTTTTCTTTAAATATACTTACCATATCCTCTTAGTTTATGTCATTCATTTTTTCGGCTTCGTCTTGTCTTCTCTATCAATATCTGTAACAGTGGTTGTTGTCAGTGATGATTCTGAGACTTAGTTATTGTTTATTATGAGCCTTTTAAGAACAATCATAGTCCCTCAGTAGGCGATGAAGAGAGCTATGCTCGCAGTATCACTACGTGATTAAATCGAAAATGTAGAGTCGGTTTACGAACCAAAGTCATAACATAGCTCAGCGTGTCGCAAAGCTGACGTGACGTAGCGATGGGCGCGAGCACGCAGAGGGTTAGGCACCTTAGATGCTGGAGTGGCGCAGTAGAAAAAGCAGTGATGTTAGACCCCCAACCAGTTGGACTGACGACATTAAGACGGTCGCAAGGAACCACTGGATCCAAGCGGTGCAAGCCCATGCAGGTTTGAATTTCCTTCAGGAGGCCTATCTAACAGTAGACGTCTATCAGCTGACAAAGTGTGAGACCAACCAATCAGAACCTTTCCTGCAGAGGGCCTGAACTGGGTATCGCAAAGGTATCACAATTGGTAAACACCCAGGTAACCATGCAGTGCGACATCAAAAGACATGGCCGAAACTTGTATGGAGCTGTGCCCTGGAAAAAAAATATTCATGGCCATCGACATCGATGTTTTTTTATTAAAAAATGATGCGTATTGGTTATAAACTTATTAATTTTTCATATTAGAAAGCTTAAAAAATGCGAGTAAACATTTTGAAAAACAATTTTTTACTAAAAAATCATTGCTATTAAAAATATATAGGCGCATTTTGTTGCAAGTTGTTATGCTGATATTATGTCTCTCGCTAGTTTTCTGATCATAAAAACTAAACGATTGTAAAGACATAATTATAAGCTTTAATATGATGTACTGTTTGTCAATGGCCATGAATATTTTTTTTATGAGGGCAGAATCCGGCCATGTCATTTACTACTAAACAATTTAGTCAAGCTCATCGATTTTGTAGCTACATCCTAAACTCTAAACGTAGCCTTATGTTTAATTATTAACATAAAGCTTACATAGTATCTATCTATGTCTATCCCTATAAAGCCCCTAGGCAATCTTCAGTCAAACATATTAATCTCAGGCCAAACAATGTAGTGACAAGGCGCCGTACATTTCAATTAGTCGGCGTGTCGACATTTCACGCCACTATCTTCACGTAATCTTGTTAATTACCGCTCAGGAATCGAACTCGGGACGCTCCCCCACGCCGTTTAGGCTTAATTAACATTCGATGCACTTTTACTGTCTTAGGCAAGCATTTCAGAGCCCATTACAATTTTATGCCTCAGGAAATGCAATAAAATACGAGTAGGTAATTTTGATAGCACGACTCGTCACTCCTATTTCCTCTAAAAAATAAATATCATAAAGTATGTAACGTATTAATAAAGTTTTTTGGAATAAATTTATGTTTTTTCTTCTAGTAGTAATAACCAGGTTCTATTCAAATTAATTATTAATTCGAAATTGGATTAGATCGTACGACAATATTTTGGCCTAATTATTTTTAAAAATCAATTAAGGGTTATAAGGGTTTATACTAATGACGAAACACGCTAGGTAATGCCCATTGATAACTATGGTGGTACTATAACTTCAGAGTTAGTGTTAGTCTAAGAATCTGGGTCGATGTCCTATAGGATAGGAGTAGGTATCCTATAGGATAGGATAAATTAGTTTGTTAGCCGCTTTATTAGCGACATATTGGCAGTAACTTTAGATTACGGTAACTTGCAATGACTGTAGGTTTTGTATTAGATTTTTTGTAATAATTGTACATTACTTATTAGCAATACTAACGATAAATATGAATAAAAGTGCTACAAAATTATTAGTTTATTTGAAAAAATATGCAATCAATTCAATTAATCATGTTTTATGGGAGTGGTGTGGTGCTCAAGACGTGTCAAAACGCTGGCACTTTTACCTCTTTGTATTCTAATTTAGTGCTTATTCTACATGAATGAAAATTTTACTTGATGTTCTTTAACCTTTCCTGAAGAAACGGCAGCAAGTGGCGAAGATGTAGGCAACAAAGTTTCTTTTGGTGCACATACAATGTAACATAGGTACTTAAAAACATAAAAGGTCCGTAGAATTTCGTAGCGTTACACTGTTATACTGCGTTCTACACTGTTATACTGCGTAGTGATTGTAGTACCAAAGATGACCAAATTACTTAAGATGTTGTTATTTTAATTACATCAGCCGTGTATTTATTTATTTACTTTCACGACTTGACTTATAAATAGCCCTAGAACCGACATCCATCGATGTAGCTGTATGCGTGTTTAAAAGCTATATTTACCTCCGACATAAAGCTGATTAGATGAGTGAAATGGCAGGAACTAGATACTCGTACGTGTAGTAACTCCGTGTCCATTTCAATCAATCTCGTTTGTCTACAATTAACATGGCTGCGCTCGTCGACTGTCCAAAGTTGTACTGTAAAAGTTAAGTTAAGAGCCTTATTCTGTTTAGAGATGCGATGTCAATGCGATGGAAATATCATTCCTTTTTTAAACTGGCAACAATGAACACATGCTTCCTCCCTCGTAAAAAAAGTGGAGTATCAACTTTTGGCCGCACTGATATAATTCGGGTTGCCAAATGATTTAGCGCTCTCGTGCGATGCTGAGTAGCAACCGATAGGGTTTTTAATTAGTAAGACTTCATCTTTCGCTACATTGTCACTTCTATCAGGTAAAATTGCAATTCAGTACCAACTTTTATTTTAATCTAATAAAAGAAAGAGATAAACATCTAAATAAAGTTATCCTTATTTTAAAATAGGGCTATGGTTGGGCCTGATTTGAGCTTGGCTCTGAGATGCAGTTTATGATACCTTATCTATACAGCGGTGAAATATTGGATGTTTGATAGATGTCATGAAGCCTCAGCAAACTGTAGGTATCCACGAATTTCCTTATCGGCAGTTTTATATACCACTACTATAGAACAAAGAAGCAGAAAGACGTATACCTGCTCACTATACATGTCCAAAACTTCAGTGATTTTTCAGAGATTTAATCGCTGGATGCGCCCGGAGCCAACATTGCGCACATTGAAAACGTCAACAACAAGCTGAGTGAGTGCTCTCAGCATGCTGTTGTAGCACTTGTGCCAGAGAGAGTGACGGACGTTGTCTAAAAATTATTTATTTATGTTTTTTCACCGTAAACTTAAATCAAAATGCTTTTGTGATTTCAGAATAGTTCCGTGGCGTATCGTGATTGCGCTCGCAGTGACGCCGACGCGCAGTTGACGCGCAGTTTTCTGCCCGCGGTTTTCTAATCCGAGACCTAAATTTGTTCGCGTACTGCACTCAGTTGCTGGAAACTTATTTTATTTACTACTCCGCTGCCAAATGCACATTTTATGAACATCTGTATCTTCATTGAGTGAGTTTTAACTTTAATTCATGGTTGCCATGAAATAATATCTCTACAACTTTAATATGCATTTACAAAAGCTGATAACTTTGTGTTTTCTATAATCGAAGACACAACCAACCAAAGAGGTAAGAGTAGAGCAACCAACAGACTTCTTAGAATAGTGAAAATGCGTTTTGCAAATTAATAAAGGTTATATAGGTGACAAACAAGCAAAGACAACTTTTTTTTACATGCAATCTCAGAAAATGACATTTTTGATATATGTGGCTTCCAAAGATTTATATCGCGGCATCAATATTTTCAACATCAAAATTTCTGTGAAAATAAGGTACAATTACTCTTCTTTGTCTTTATTTGCCGTGTTATAAATAATTTCTAAACGTCTCCTTTTTAGATACGTATCGTATATTTTTATTCGGTCATCTAAATTCGTGGCAAGAGACCAATAGAAAGATGAATAGTAACCAAAACGGTAATCAACCTAAACTTGCGGGCAACGACCGGCGACAAGTTGTTGACGTATGTAGCGATATGGACAAATCCTCGGAAGAAAGCCGTAACGACAAAACTAGTAATGGCACACAAACTAAAATGAGACGTAGCAGAGGTAATCTTTGATATAATAACTAACTCATTTGAAGACTTCCCTGGCACAACGAATCCCCGCCACGGGCTACATACAAATCACAATCACATGTTTTCTAAATTAAATTCTAAATTGGCTCAGGTCTGTAGCGTTAGTACAGGTTAGTACAGTAATTTAGTACAGGTTTTTAAGACGGGCCAAGTGATTTAGCGTTCCGGTACGATGCTGCTTAGAAACCGTTGGGGTGACTTTACTTACCCCTTCCAAGTTAGTACGTTAACATCTTCGGCTGCATCATCACTTACCATCAGGTGACGATCTCACCTGATAGTAAGTGATGATGCAGCCGAAGAAGTCAAGTACTAACTTGTACAGTGTAAAAAAAAGGTTTTTATTGGAATTTCGAGTCGACTCGCACCGCACAAATCTAATTCCTCCATACATTTACAGTCAGTGCCATCTATTGTAAGCCGCGTGACAAAACAAAAAAATATGCTGAAAAATTGAATTACAGTGTTATTTAATGTTGAACCTGTTTTTTATATTCATCATTTTATGTTTTTTTTTCCTTTTCAATAGCTTTTTTTACATTTTTGTATATATAATTGTTTCGTTGTAAATATAATAATTTCATCATCCATTCCATCATGTTAGTGGAAGTGGCACTGCCGTTCTAATAATGATATAAAATAAATTAATAAACAGTGACTATCCATATATGGCGCTGGCTGTAAATGTATGAAACAATTCGATTCGTTTGTGCGATGCGAATCGACTAGAAATTCGTACAAAAACCTGTGCTATCCCCTCTGGTCTGGTGGGTGGGGTGCTTCGGCCGTAGTCAGTTATTAGCTTGCTGGCCGGAGACACTTCGCGATTTAATGTTTTAGACCAATACTGTGTAAAAACCGTTAGAGGTTACTTACCCTCTTTCAAGTCAGTACAAGCTACGCAGCTGCATCCGCACTTACCATCAAATGTTGCAATTATGAAAGTACTCTTCAATGTAATCTATAGGGCATGCAGAGACTAAATGGATCTAGGGCGCGTCCGTGATTTTACAGCGATGATATTTCGTGTCATTTCTCCATTCTGCATTGGATAATTGAAATGCTTTAATACAATTACTTATTTGTTTTTCCGGAAAAAAAATCCACTTCTAGCAGTACCTGATTAAGCTTCAATAAAGCTGTAAGATTTTTGGTATGAGAAAAAAATCTGTTCACAGGTGAGTTTATACCAAGTGTAATCTTCCGAAAAACTTTAAGCAAAGGCTTAAAACAAATAATCCCTACGGAAAAGTCAATGAAAAGAAAAGGTATAGTAACATTTTTGTAATAACATGTGTATCTATTTAAATCATCACGTAATTGTATGACTTGTAAAAAATTAAATATATTTTCTTAATTCAGTAAGGTTAATGAACTGGAAGAAATTTCACAAACTCAACGTTATTTACGCATTTATGGATGACTTGGAAAGGGATTTTCCGGCTATATGTACTGTTTCAGTTATTGGCAAGTCCGTCGAAGGTAGAGATATTAAGGTGCTATTAAGGTTCATTAAATTCTTACATAATATATCTATGAGCAGGAATAGTAGGTTTTTAAACTTAACTTTTAATATGATACCAATTTTATTTCAATTTGTAGGCTCTCTATTATTGTTTACACTGCAAAGAATCTTTGCAGAAATCACTAGATTTACTTGCAAACTTCCGTGAAACTAATCATGCGGCGAAAAATAAATACTTTTACCATTGACTAGTTATAGGTAATAGTGACCCGAAATCATAACAATCGTAAAAATTTGAAAATTGTTTTTTGTTTATTTAAAAAGGGGGAAAACTGGGTCGACAACATTTCAAAATGAGGGAACAATATTGAGTGGGGTATCATATGAAAGGGCGTTACTTGTGTATTCTAATAATAATTTTTATTTATTTTTATGCCTGATAGTTTTTGATTTATTGGGCAAACTGTTGAAAAAATACCACCCCCCCCCCTTATCTCCGAAATTTATCAATCGAAAAATCTGAAATAATTATGATCAATATAAGTAAATGTATATTTAACAGGAAAAATAAAATCAACTCGCTGACTAAAAAATTTTTATTGATAATAACAATAATCCGCCAAAAACAAAGTTACGTTTGCGGTTTGCCAACAAAAGTCCCTACATATAAATTATACTCGTAAATTCATGAACAAAAGTAAAAGAAGCCTGGATACCTGTCAACAATTTATGTACCAACAGATGTTGAAGATTAATAATTAATAAGAGGAAAAACGGGCTAAACTCACGTAGCGTTTTGCCAAGGTCCGCCCGGCCAGTTTCGGACCCGTCTGGAGTCCTTCTTACGCGCGTATTAGTGTAATACGCGCGAACGCCCATATTACACTAAAGCCGACTCTACACTCGCACGTGAAGTCGCGCCGTTACTTCACTGAACATATGCCGCGATCCACGTGTGAACTGTGTCCCTCCACACTCACAAATATCCAGTCTTTTTCGTTAATATGACGAACGCGAAGTCGTGAACAACATCTACACTCGTGATTCAAAGTTGTCGCGGGCTATCGCGGCCGTTCGCGCCGCGAGTGTAGAGCCCACTTAATACGGGCGTTTGCGCGTCAAAAAACGCTCCCTATCGCTGTAAAGAAGGACTCCGAACGGGTCCGAAATGGTCGGGCGGACCTTGGCAAAACGCTACGTGAGATTAGCCGATTTTCCTCTAGTAATGTGTTCCATCTTAATTCTAAAATAGATGTTGAAGATATCCAACAGCAAGGCAAGCAACCCCGGCGTGTGGCTAGACGCAGCAATTCACTCGCGGGAATGGATCACCACAGCCGTCGTCACTTATCTTGCCGATCATATCGTCAGAAACTTTCAGAGCCTGCCCAAGACTGTTACTAATAAAGATTGGTATTGTAAATGACTGATTTTTGGCTTTACTTTATAAGAAAATGTGTAAGATGTACAGACATTTAATTTAAGATTTTACTAGTATAAATGAATATAGTAAAGCATGAATTTTTTGGAAGGTACATAGTTCCTGTACTAAATCCCGATGGTTACGTTCACACGCACACCAAAGACCGCATGTGGAGGAAGAACAGAGCTAGAGAAGATGGCGAGCGGGTCGGAGTCGATCTCAACAGGAACTTTAGGTGACTCGGCACCTTATGACAATATCACTTGATTCATCATCATTATTATATTAGTCTGCAGACGTCCACTGTTGAACATAGGCATTCCCGAAAGAGCCGCCATCACGCCCTGTCCTCAGCCTTCCTCATCCACCCGCTTTCCGCCACCCGCTATATGTCGTCGATCCAACGAGCTGGAGGGCACCCCACGCTACGTTTGCTTATACAATGTATGCAGTATCCACTCCAAGACTTTTCGGCTTCACCGACCATCGCCCCTAAGATATGCGTGACCCACCCACTGCCACTTCAGCTTACTCACTTAATTGACGAAAGAAAATACATTTAGGTACACTAAAGCATTTAAAATTTTCACGAATATGCTTCCAGCTATCGCTGGGGAAATAATGGAGATGAAGGATCGTCAGATTTACCCAACAGTGTGTTTTATAGAGGACCTGCTCCTTTTTCAGAACCGGAGAGCTGTGCTGTCAGGGTACGTACCTACTATGCTATATATACCGTCAAGTTTGCATAACATTTATTATAGCAACATAAAGCATAGATATACAAGTTGTCAATTGTATTATACAGTTAATATTAACTAACAATTTTCCCACATCATTTTGGACTCATACCAACAAGCTTGGAATATCTTAGGATGTTGCTCTACTTACTCTCTTTTTATTACTATTATAGAGGAGGTTAGTTAGTAACAAACGCTCACTTAAATAACGTGAACAATGAACATGCATCAATAAACCAAGATACAAACTCTGCAGCAGCACAGTAAAAACTAAAAGTGAAATATTGACCTCTACGTCACTCTACGTGTACATAAATCTTTACAAACTTTGCAGGATACAATACTAAGCGCGCAGACGACTTTTAAAGTGTTCCTCTCGTTCCATAGCTACTATGAGCTGATCATATTCCCGTGGGGATACAAGGCGGACCCCTGCCCGGATTACCTTCAACTTCTCGAAGGTGGCACAGTCATGGCGAGGGTAACAATTGCACGTAAGAAACTATAGTAGACTAGTTACATTGTACAGTGAAGAAACGTTATAATTCCTCACACCATAACCTATGACTCCAATGGGGGTCAAGCCTTTAGATTTTATCATTTCAAATGTTAGTTGTTGTATAAAAAGATTCAAAAATAAATCTCGGAATTGCCCATTTAAGGGAAGAATTTTGTAAAACGTGATTCTCGACCAGTCTTCAGTCAGTCGTTCAGTCAGTCAGTCAGACTTCCCTATGAAAATTTCAATATTCACTTCTTGGCCAGAAGTTTTGAGTCTTTAAAGTTGTTCATGCGATTTACATTTCAGGCGATTTACAACAAAAGTGGGATGATATATAAAGTGGGATGCACGAAAGATCTAACGTATTACGCATGCGGAACCAGCACAGACTGGAGTTATGGGATCGCGAAAATCCCTTACTCCTACATTATTGAACTGCGAAGCAAGAAACACAGATTTAAATTACCAAAAGGAGAAATTCTGGAGACTTGCGAAGAAATTTGGCACGCCGTAAAAAGTTTGATGGAGTTCATTGATCAACCTAAAATCAAAAAGGAGAATTTTTAAGTACCTACGTGTATAGAAAAAAATAACTATGCAATTTTATTAAATGATACGTGTAAATAAATATCCTCTGAGCTTAACTACACGTTTGGAGTTTTATACTTACTTGAAAAACAATCACTATAGGTATTTACCTAATAAAATAATGTTTTATAATGACGTGTTAACAATTATATCGGTGATAAATACACATCCCTAACGATGTTAACTTTATAATATTTTTTCGTTAATTTAATTTAATGACTAACTTAGGTATGAAACTGTACTGACATTTAGATGAAACTAAAAAGAAAGCTTAAGTATGAACTTCAAAAAGACAAAGTTGGCTATTAAATAAAATTATTGATTACAAAATATTACAGACGATGTTTATTATAAAACATATTACAATTTAAACATTTCTTCTTATCCACAAACTGGGCTACAGCGTTCACCCCTGAATATATTTCCGTGCAGCAGTCCAATATTTCTTCTTTAGGCAGAAGAAACTTGTGCTGTTTGCTTCTCAACTCGATGAGGTAAGAGAAAGGAATGCGAGCGGAGCCGTAGCTCCAATCGATACTCGTCCCGGATGCTGGGTACATTAGATCCTTGAAGTTGCCCACTTTGTACATGCGACCACTCACGTCGTAGATTCCCTGAAAACAAAAAGTCTGTTACACATCTATATCTATATCTATACTTATAATAAAACTGTAAGGGGTCGAATTCTGTACATTGGAGATATTTTGAAAATTTTTGTTGGAGGACACTATTTAGTCGATACTGAAGCCAAAACTGTAATTTGTTTAATTTTTGTCTGTCTGTCTGTCTGTCTGTCTGTCTGTCTGTCTGTTTCACGACCTGGCATCACGGCTAATCCGCTGGATGGATTTAAATGAAACTTGACATGATTATAGTTCATACCCCGAGGTAGGACATAGGATACTTTTTGTCACGAAATTCATCATGGTTTCCCTGGAAGACGGCATCAAAGTCCAAACGTTTTTTAGTTATAATTTATTAACGCGTTGCCCGATTCCATTCATTCTTTTTTTGTTAGAAAGGAGGTTCTTTAAAGATTATTCCATACAAATCTTATCATCATCACTTTTGTAGTTCAGAAATTACAGACATCAGAACTTTTAAGTTCAAGTAGGTAGGTGACTTGAAACTCGGAATGCACAAAGAACCTAGGGCTAGGACGTAGGGCTTAAGTAAGACTGGAGTACCCTTACAACCGTAAATAAATAGGCTTAGCAGGAGATTTTGTATGGTTTAAAATTTTTCACTTTTAGGGTGAACAAAAATCATGTAACTGGCGTTATCGCTACGTTATACCGTATAGCGCCATCTCTACAATTTATGTGGAACTTGAATGTAAAACTCTGAGATAGGTACTACCGAATTTTTTTTAATAAAAATTAACTGTCATGTTATTTACTGTTTCCTGACTTTATATTAAGATGGCACTGTTAAATAAGACATGAACAGATTTAAACTTTATCATCCGCAATATGGAAAGGGTAAGATAATGGTTCACAAATATTTTTAACTCTTAGGTCTTATCGATCCTAAGGTCTTTTTATACGTAAGGAAATATATAGCCATTGCCCATTCTGATGTTTTGGATTGTATTGAGATGAAGCAAAGATTTTTAAAAGACTTATATTATGTTGGGCTGGGGAATATTGTTAGTAGAGTAATTTATCCCAGTGGTACCTACCCGGCCGAACTCTGAAAGAAGAGTTCTACCACCGGTACAACTTTTCACATGGTTTAATAATTTTTGACATATTTCGTGGTTTCAGAATAAAAATCACAATGAAAAGAACGATTTTAACTGTCGATATTTCGACCCAGTGGCACAGGTCGTGGTCACTACGTGACCACGACATGTACCAATGTATCGAAATATCGACAGTTAAAATCGTCCTTTTGATCTTTCAACTACGTATTAATGAAACTATATATTATCATTAAGAAAAAGGAGTTTTAAAATCACCACAAGATAACCCGTGCAAAGTAAGAACAGGTTTCTGTACAACGTCACACCAGAATCCCGCGAAAAATCAAGGAATTCCAGTAGGAAGGTATATTATGTAAAAAAATTGTAATTCACGCGGGTGGAGCCGCGGGCAACAGCTAGTTACAATACAAAATTAAAGCTTATACTGTGTTTCCGCCGTGGCTGCTTGTCTTCCAGAGTGACTTAATTACTTTGTATTTCAAAAATACATAATTCAAAGTAAAAAACGGAGCATAACAACGTAGCATCAATATAAACTTATTCTTTGGTCAGTGGTAGCATATCTCTATGGTGGGGAAGCCTATGTAATGAAGTCGGTTAAAAAGTAGGTTATCAATTCGACCCGAATATTTGTGTCAACTTATTATGCCGGCCCACCACGCTGCTCAGGCTTCACACATAAAAAATTGTGATGAAATCTCAATCACGTAGATCTTTGGTCTCAGAGTTGCATGCTTGAAATCCAACTCCAGATCGTAAGTATGGAATAAGAAGTTTGAACCATTGTACTATTATGGCTTACCTGTATGCAGACAATATTTCTTAGCATTTTATTAGCATATTAACTTGAAAGCTAAGCTAAGCTAGGTATATACTGTATACCCCACGGTCAACTGAAGTGGAACTAGTATCGGAAATTATGAGCTGCACTGCATATACTCGTAGCTCGCAAAATTTTGGACTTTTCTTACCGAGATTTATATCAAGCTGTGCTTACCAGTTACCCCACAATTGACCTTAGCAACCGGTATGAGCTGAGTTTCCTAAAGTAAAGTAAATGCTCTGCGCTAAGGCCTCGGGTTGGTGTCCAAGCATTTTTAAAATAATACTAACTTTGGCCATAGCAGTCGCACCCTCTAATAAGTTGACGTAATCGGCGCACGGGTCCGACGAGAAGCACCAAGGGAAACAAATAACTTCGCTGTACGCATGTAACGTCAAAAATATCTTAAACGGAACGCCTGAATACAAAATTATATTCTGAAACAAACAGCAGTTTTTGAAGATGTGTGAGATTTTCACCTATGTGAAATAAAAATTAAGTAGACGATGGCTACGTGGTGGTTACGTAAGCTATAGGATATTTTTGCGGTAATTTTATTAGTTTTTCACTAAGAGCACATAATATTATATAGTATTTTGATATTTATATAAGAAACAGCATCATTTAACAACAATAAGGCTTTTCAAAATTGGAATCTCACCAGAGCAAAGCAAAGGCAAAATTATATGTATCGTTGCCGTCAAACACTAATTTTTTACAGTCAATAATATTGATATTCTCAGGACGCCAAATAATATCAAGTAGCGATCTCGTACTAGGTATATCGTACCTGGAAGAAATCGCTATGTAGCGATAAGGCCGCCAAATTGTACTCCTAAGTTTGTTTGTATTTAATTAATTTCTTTCTTTTTTATATTTTTATTCTGTGGTGTGCAATAAAGAGTTAATCTATCTATCTATATCAAGGCCGATTTTACAATCTCCAGATTGCACCTCTGTATTAATCATAATATACATATAGAGGATGTTTTGTTTGTATGACCATATCTTGATATCTTTGATAATACCTTTATTGCCGCAGCTTCCGGTTCCGAAAAAGGTGCAGTACCGCGATAATTCATATGATTTGGATCATCCCCGTGGCAGTCATTATCTCTGTGTAGCCAGCGATATCTATATTTCAATAAAAATACATGAAGAAGTGTGTGATTACATAAAAATAACATAGCTAATAACAATTAGCACATCATCGAAATCACCTAACATTTCAGGAGAGATGTTAAGAAAAATTGACATATTATATGTATATGTTTAGACCGTACCATCATCAAACTACTATACTACTTATTTGTAAATATACATTTATTAAGAGATACCCAAAGTTCCTGTTGAGGTCGACGCCAAAAACCGTAGCTCCTATTCGAGCTCTGTTTTTTCTCCACATCCGATCTACCGTGTGAGAATAAAAATAACCATCAGGATTCACAACGGGAAGCAAATACCTAAAAAGATTTTATTTAATTACTATACTTAACTGTTTTCATATTCATAACAAAGAAGGAATACATCAACACCAAGACCATTGAGTTAAATTCACCTTATATCAACGACCCAGACAAAAATAATATCCTTGAAGTTTGCGGAATATATTAGGTAAGTAGGTATGATACTTGTATTTGTGTAAAAATATAATTTACCTTTCCAGTTTTAAAATATGTTTAAGTAAGGATTATGTTGTCTAACATTTCAGCTTGCTAGAAAAAAATATGTCGCTCTTAATCTCACCAGTCCTTATTAGTAATGTGTTCAGGAAGATTATCCATGTTCCTCGCCAGTTGGTCGGCTATATAAGTCACCACAGACGTAGCTATCCATTCCCGCGCGTGTATGCCACCGTCGATCCATACACCAGTGTTACCAGCATTGCTGTTGGAAATTTTTAACATCTGGGAACAGTTAAAATAACTTTTCCAACTAATACTTCTTGCGAACGTAAGTATACATAACACACCGTGAAATATTAGTACGCATTATGCTCAACACATTTTAAGTGATTACATTGATAAAAGAATCGGCCAAGTGAATAGAAATATTATGATTTATAGATGGCGCTACTGTTTGCTTGTAAGAAAAAGGTTTATGTAAATTGGTCGGATGGCCATATCTTAAGGTTCGGTGGCCAAGTGCCAGTTTGACACGGACATCGAGGGTACCGTACTACAAAGGAAGTAAAACGGCTAGAATGTCTTTAAAATTTAACAAACTGCAACAAAACGATTTTGTTATAAAGTTTTAAGCTTGCTTAAAAGTGTTATGCTTTTCTGTAACATAAACTTCTATTGACCGTAATTATTTCAGAATTTTGCATTTGTAAAAAAAGTTGGAGGTGACGACATACGACATTTTGCTCTCCAAAATAAATAAAAAAACTACTGTACATAAAAATAAATAAAAATCTGTTTTAGAATTAACATGTAAAGCCCTCTCATACAATATATCAATCAAGGTACAACTATCATATTTTGAAATTAAAATCCTCGATATTTTTCCCACTTTTAAAAAACTAACACAATTTTAGTTTTGTTTTCAACGTTGTTGCGAGGCCACAATTTATAGAGTTTTGCTAACTTTAATCTCTCGTCCTTCTGTGGTCTGTCCGATAGAGGATACAGTGCAAAGTGATGGATAAAGAACTTCCAGATTTTCCATGAAACGATATATATTGCGGAGGGGATAATAATTTTTCCAATCTATTGAACTATCTGAAAAATAGATTAAGTATTAGTCTTTATTACCAGTTTTTCCACGGTGCACCAATGTATACCTAAAAACTAACATTTTCATTAACAACATGCGGAAAATCAATGTTCTGCCGAAGCCAAAAAATTTAAATCAAGAAAGTTAGGAATAATTCTAGCCGACTACTTATATTTTATATTATAGTGTTTTCACACACTTAGGAAATTATTCATATAAATTTAAATATGCATCAAAATTTCACTCGCGGTGGGACTCGAACCCACGTCCCCCAGCTATCGCGGCTAGGAGCTCTTCCACTGAGCTACGCGAGACTGTCTCACCACGACGAAATTCGGATGCATATTGTTTTTCGTTCTTAGGCAGAACTAACGTCATCTATCTGAAAACATTACAGTTATTCAAATATGCCGAAGTCCCATTAATACCAATGGAAAATTTATAGGAATAATATTAGCCGAGTTTTTCGCCTGTTCTTTTCGGTAAAAACGGTTTTTCGAGCGTGGCGATAGAGTTTGCTATTTGATAAATTAGGCATATGTTAAAGAATAAACATTTTGATATTTTGATTTCGAATTAAGAAATGTGTCCGAATTTTTTTGAACACTACTTTTGTTTTTGGTGTGGTTTGATTTATTACTAATAATAATTTAGATCAGAAAGGGGGAGTAATCAAGAGATACACAAATCCTGTATGCCTTACTAGGAGATCTTGGTCTAGGTCCCGCAGTGTAGCTGACTTGACTCTTGTAACTTGAACCGCTTCCATCGATCACCTCAAACGTGATGTCCCTATCGTGGAGCAGTTTTTGTATCTGTGTCGCACGGCAACCATCTACTAACACTTCCAGTGCATCTGTTTTCTCTTTGAAAATGTTGATAGCTACAAATTTATCAGATAATGTTAATAGTAGTAACGGAAAACAATACGAAGAAAAACAGCATTGTTCCTTCAGAAAAAAATTATAATTTACCCTTGACTACCCCTTGCCAAAGAAAATGATGTTTAAATTCGCGTGTATCAAAAACTTCTGTATACTATGTATAAAGAAGATGATAAATAATTATGTCTTCTCTGTTAATATTAAAGTTTGTTGAAGTCATAGATTTAAATATCACTCGCTCGCGTCTCTATGGTTGAAGCGAAGGAGAGCAAATCATTTTCTTTATTACAAACGCAATCATTTATTAAAAAAAAAATTAAGAATATGAGCAAATTATTCGAAAGGAGCACTTTATTTTCCAAGTACATTCTTGAAGACCAGGTTTTCAAGAATCTACTTGGGTAGATACCTACGATGTTCTCCATACATTCGTAATACCAAAATCATTTGTAATTCGTGCATATTTCGATCATGTTGTCGTGTTATTTGGATTCATATAGTAATAATCTATGCTCCTGGCCATATTTGGTTCGGAAATTCTTCTTTAAAACGAAATATAAACGAATTTCAATTTGCGTCAAAAAGGAATGTTTTGTTTTTTGTGCTTATTTGTTTTGTAATAAAAACAAAACACTTTCTCACATCGCATTAGTTCAAGAGCACAGCTTTTACTGTTCTTATAAAGAAAAACATCAGTTAATAAAGAAAGTTACAAGTTTTCATTCATAATTTTTGGTATTACGGAACTCGACAGAAGTTATAATAATTCTGATCCAAATTGATTTATATTTCGTTTTAAAGAAGTATTTCCGAACCAATTATGGCCAGGTGCTTAGATTATTACTATGTGAACCCGAATAACATCACATCATAATAGAAATATGCACGAATTACAAATAATTTTGGTATTTCTTTCTATGGAGACATCGTAGGTAGGTACGTGGAGCCTTAAGGTGGAAGTTTGCCTTCATGATTGCCAAACTTTGATAAAGAAGAAACAATAAATAATGAATGGTCAACTCACAGCCCTTATTATCTAAATTTTTCAAAAACAGTCGTTGTCCTTCCTTCATACATTTTACGTCCCATGTTTGATACTTGATCCCGTTTCGTGCCACTTTGATGGTTTATTTACAGGACTTTGGATACAAAACATTTATTATTATGAATTTTTATATGAAAATCTGGAATTCACTGAAATTTTGGTGATTTGTGACAATTAAAAAATCATTGTGTCATATGACAAAATGTTAAAATCCAAAAACTTTCAGCATTCGTTCTGAATATCGTCAAACATAGTTTCATGATGCCAATGATTTCATGTAATTATTAATTACCATTGAAACACAATAAGAAAATCATTGTCGACAGTTACAAAATTTCTATTGAACAAAAGAGCGAAATAACCTATATACAAAAAAAAAGAATTTTCCAAATCGGTCCAGGCGTCTTCAAGTAATCAGGGATCATCGTGGACCAAGGTACATAATAATTAAAAATTAAAAAAAGATTCCTACGAATTGAGAATTTTTAATTTTTTTTAAAGTCATTGAACATAATAAAAGAAAGAAAAATTGCGCAAAGCGTAACCGCTTGCAGCCATCTTCTCCGAGCAATCCTTATAAATTTTATATACCAAAAGAATTCGAATTTTTGTAGAGGCACCGAATACGAGCATTAATAACATTGAAAGAGGCGGTGGTAATAGATGACGTAATAAGATAAAGTGAATATTCTTTGTAAGCACATATGTATTTCTATTTATTGACACAATTTACCTCAGAGAGAGCGTCCCTTTGATCTATAACGTATAAGGCGATAATGATAATGTAGTAACAATTTATAAACCCATAGATTTTAATACTAAGCCTTCTAAATCTCAATATGGTGTTCCCATGGCAGTCGCAAGCATTTGCGCAAACAATGGGCCCGTAATCAAGAGAGCTCAAAGAGCTAAGGCGCTAAGAGGCGCGCCACTCGCTCGATAATTAGATGTAATCAGATATTTTCAGTAAACGCCTCTCCCCCTGTGCACTCCCTTTTAATGAAAATACCCTACTACTATGTTCTCACTTGCTTCTCACCTCATTTTCACTTTAAAAAGAACTAGTCTTTTTCTTGTACGACCGGAAGCATAATAAAGTAATATCCTGCAAAGGAAAGGAAAATACTGTTGTCACAGTAAACCTCCCCTCCTTTGACGACTTCCCTGGCGCAGTGGTGCGCGCTCGGGTTCGAGTCGGAGGTCGTGAGTTCGATTCCCGCTTTCACTTTGGAATTTTATAATTTCTGAATTTGCTCAGGTCTGGTCTGATTTGGCTTTGGTCGTGGCTAGTTACCACCCTACCAGCAGACACACCGCCAAGCGATTTAGCATTCCGGTGCGATGCTGTGTAGAAACCGTTGGAGTGAGTTTACTTATTTCACAGATTTTAAGTTATTTCTTCCAAGTTTTTACGATAACATCCTCGGTTGCAACTCATCGTCACTCACCATTAGGTGAGATCACAGTCAAGTAGTGTAAAAAAATTACTTAATAAAACCAGCGGTTTTGTATGATAAATTAATTTTATCAAGTGAGTTCAAACTTACATATAATATTTATTTATTTCAGGTCCTGGAACAGGAAATTTAACGTGCTTCTACTTAATAATGTATAGTTTACCGAATTTCTGTTCAAAATAAATTCAAGAGAGTCGAGAAACGGCGATCCTCACATCAAACTTTATTATTATTTTATACATTTTGTATCAAATAAATGAAAGTAGGTATATAGTCCATTCGCTTAGAATTTGTCATTACAAGTAGGTACAAGCGGACGGTCGTTTGACGTCGTTTGAGAGTACCGACTACCGACGCTGCAGCCGGTTGGGCGACAAAATGAGAGCGAACAAAATATTGAGTTTTGATAGTAGGGGCCCGTCTCACGGTAACCCGCTAACCAGACGGCGGTCCCGACACCCCACCCGAATGTCACCTCGACTTCGTCTTACACGCGTTTATCTTTTTAATTGCACCCCCTCCTTGTTACTCGCTCGTTGTATTTATCTGGATCCCTTCAGATGTTCTAATTTTAAATTTATACTCGTAACGCGAATTTTGGAAAGCCTACCTAAATGGGAATAGTAAAATAAGAATTATATTTTCAGAAACGAACAAACCAAATAGGTTTTTTCCACGTGAATAGCGCATCTTCTATAAAGACCTTACAGGTACTTCCTTCTATTTGTACTTTTGTACATCCATCAAAATACAAATTCATCGAGTGGATCGCTCCAACTGTAGCCACTCACATCGCGAACCACATCGTGCGCAATTTCGCCACACCACCAAACAGCATCACTAACAAGGACTGGTAGGCAACGTATTTTTATTACCTGCTCGAAAAAAAATTAAAAGTATCTAACGGTCGCGTCAGTAACCATGTAGCATAGATGGCTGCTACATGGTTTCTGGAACGATCCATGCGCAGACGTGAGTAAGACTCACGCCTTTTTTCAGCTTACGTCGCAAATCACATCATAAAGAATGGTTCGAATTAACGCTCTTAAGTGATCAAACAGTGACGTGGCTTTAGTTACCATAATAATTTCAAAGCTAGTTCTTTTATCTCTCGTGACTCGAGATCACCATTAACGAGTAATTGCACCTTTTCTCGTTAAAGCTTAGTGTACTATATTTTAAATAAAATAAAAACATACAATATTTAAATGTAGAATTTTTAATTATTCCGATAATTGCACGTACAGTTTTAATGCATTGCCCGTTAAGCTGTCCTATATCAATTTATAGGTATTTTCACCCAGTTGTGAACCCGGACGGTTATGAACATTCGCACACAAGCGACAGAATGAGGAGGAAGAATAAAGCAAAACATAAAGGTGCATGTGTGGGAGTTGACCTCAATAGAAATTTTAGGTTAGAAATATACGACTATTACTCAATACTCTTCCCCTTATCTACCGACTGACCTCAGTTTTCTAAAAAACCCTACGACTTGAAATAACATTCTTGCATAAGCATCTACCTATTTAGGGTAGTCGTTCTTTGTTAAAATACTTTTAGTCTCTAGAAGCTGCAAGTATCAAGAATTTTAGGATCGCGTTACTAAGCCGTTTCTAACATAGACAATCGTGTCTGATAACAAAGTCTAAAGACCCGTTTTCAATGTTAGAATAAATATCTTCAAATTTTAACTCCAAAATCATAATGTCTATTTTCAGTTATGGTTGGGGAGGCAAAGAATCATCAGGGAATCCTTTGAATGCGTTCTACAGAGGTCCTGCACCCTTTTCAGAACCTGAATCGACAGCTATAAGGGTAACAGAAAATTTTACTGCAGTTTACTTGTCAATATAGTATTCCTAGATTTTTTCCCGATGTTTTCTTTATAACCTTGACTACCACAAATAAGCACCTGAAGAGTAGAAAAGTGTGCCTGATTTTCGCCGCTTGGATCCAGTGACTCTACCCGACTTGCTCAGTGTGGAAACTTTTTAGTTTACGACATTCTTTATTTGATATTCGAACAAGTGTTTTTTAATAATGACTTATGTCATGTGACTTTCAATAAAATTTTCCTTGTGCAAACAACGTTTTTGCTTTCATATCCTAGTTATCTAGTTTATTTCATCAAAAGGTTATGGCCCTATCCACGAAAGTCGCCATTAAAAACCTCTGCGGCCTAGATGACACTCTACGTGGAAATTCGCAATTAAAATGATTCTGATACGAGAAAAGTTGTTCACGTATACATCAAAGTACCCGGATTCCAATGACTCCACCGCCATCAAGAAGAACCAAGATGCATTGAAGGATATTGCCACCGGATTTGACGATGATCTTGTAGCTGTTGTGTTACTGAGAGGACTATCTGAAGAGTACAGACGTATGCGTATGGCACTGGAACACTCTGGGATGAAGTTGACTTCAGAGAACGTACGAAAAAAGTTACTACAGGAGGATTCACGTCAAGGTTGCAGTACATCGTCTTCAACGGACTCGACATTGGCAGTGAGTAAGAGTCGGAAACGGAATGGGAACAAAGACAAGAATATGACCAAAGTGAAATGCTACAGATGTGGAAAGCATGGGCATAAGAAGCCGGACTGTCCTGAAGGAAGGAAAGCAGATGATTCGACCTCCAAAACGAAAGACGTCGTGAGCCTGTCTTCATCAAGTGCCGGGGACTCCTTCAATCCGACGGAGTGGTACATCGACAGCGGCGCATCTTCACATATGTCTTTCCAGAAACATTGGTTTAAAGATTTGGTTATGAATGTCAGTATGAGTAACGTGACATGTGCGAATAATGATAAGATAGAATGCGCGGGTAAGGGTGACATCATGGTGAGTATGAAAGGTAGAATGCTTGCCGTGAGGGATGTCATGTATGTACCTGGTTTGCGTGTTAATCTGTTATCAGTTTCACAGTTAGTAGAGAGAGGATGGAAGGTGATTTTTGACAGGGATGGGTGCAAGCTAATTCACCATTTGGTTCCAGGCTATTTCAATGGAAAGCTTCTGGCTATCGCAAGTGAAGTCTCTGGTATCTACAAGCTTGAAGGTTGTCAGGCGGTTGTAGATGGGGCTGCGTTGGCGTCAGTGAAAGCAGGTAATCCTTTGATGTTGTGGCACCGGCGGCTTGGACACGTAAATGAGCGAGATTTACGTAAGCTTCCGGGTGTGGATTTTGGAAAGAGCGTAATGGAGCCTTGTGTCGCCTGTATTAAGGGAAAGGCACATCGTTTACCTTTTCCAGTTGGTGAGGCTGAGAAAGCAATTGAGAGACTGCAACTGGTTCACGCAGATATCTGTGGTCCAATGTCTGAACCGTCGTACGGTGGATCTCGGTACATGCTAGTAATTTTACATGACTTTACACGTAAAACTTTTGCATTTTTCCTTAAATCGAAAGATCAGGTTTTGGATCATTTTAAAGTTTTTCTAGCATCTGTAGAGGTTGAGACCGGGTTGAAAGTGAAGTGCATACGCACGGACAATGGAACAGAGTTTGTGAACAATAAGTTCGATGGGTTTCTACGTCAAAAGGGGATTAAACATCAATTGACTGTTCCCTACACTCCAGAGCAGAACGGCGTAGTGGAGCGAGCAAATCGTACGATCGTGGAGATGGCTCGTACTATGTTGGCGGAGAAGAATCTTAGTTGGAGACTGTGGGCGGATGCGTCTTCTACTGCTGTGTACACCAAGAACAGGCTTCCTCACAGTGGCAACAACGGTAAGATTCCTGAGGAGTTGTGGACAGGGAAGGCTCAGTCATTTGATCATTTCAGAGTTTTTGGATCGAAGGCGTTTGTGCACGTACCAAAGGAAACTCGGAAGAAATGGAGCCCTAAGGCGGTAGAACATATCTTTGTTGGTTACTGTGAAGAAACCAAGGGATACCGTTTCATTAATCCTAGTAATCCACGCGTTACAATTAGAGCAAGGGATGTAGTTTTCTTGGAAGACTCTACAGCAGCGATTTCAGGGAATCCTAGTCAGCTGGTTGGCAGCGGTGACAAAGGTGCTGAAGTTATCTGGGAATTTGCAAGGGTAGAAGGACAGTCAGGTATGTCACCTGGGACTGAAGAAGCTTCTCAAGGGTTGAGTTCTACAGATGAAGCTGAGGTGTATGAAGACGCGGAAGTGGAAGTAGGAGAAACGGGTGATAGCGGAGCAGAAAATGTCGTGGTAGAAAATGTTGAAGTTGAAGAGCAGACTGTTGATAGAGGAGAGTCAAACGAGGTTGAATGTCGTTACCCTCTACGTAATAGAATCCGAGACAGAAATCTTAATGGACTTGCATGCTGTACTGGAGAGCAGGAGCCTTTGACAGTTAAGGAAGCCTTGAGTCGGGAAGACAAGGATAACTGGAAGGAAGCCATGAAGAAAGAGATGGACTCTATGTACGAGAACAAGGTCTGGAAGCTCGTCGACAAGCCACCTGGAGCTAAGATCGTGGGGAACAAGTGGATCTTCAAGTACAAATATGATGCAGATGGTAACAGGACCTATAAGGCTCGACTTGTGGCGAAGGGTTTCACTCAGTCCTACGGGGTCGACTACTTTGAAACTTATTCACCGGTCGTAAGAAGATCGACAGTTAGACTGCTGCTATCGTTGGCTGTTGAAAAGGATTTGTTCATTAGCCACTTCGATGTAAACACCGCCTTTCTGAACGGTGATTTACATGAAAAAGTTTATATGCGACAACCGGAGGGTTGCATAGACAATGACTCGAAGGAAAAAGTTTGCTTATAGCGATATACGGCCTCAAACAAGCTTCTCGGTCATGGAATGAAAAAGTGAATGAAGTGTTACTGTCTTTGAACTTCAAGCGCTGTGACTTTGATAGCTGTCTTTACAAAAATAATAATTTTTATATCGCTTTGTACGTTGATGATTTTTTTATTATTTTACAAAGACAAAGCGCAAAAGGAAGTGTTGTTTGATAACCTTCGTAAGCATTTCACGATGAAGGATGTAGGGGAAGCTAGACAAGTTTTGGGGATGCTTTTGTCTAGGACGGATACCGGAATATATTTGAATCAAGAGAGGCTTATTTCGAAGATCTTGATGGAATATGGTATGAGCGATTGCAAACCGGTGAAAACTCCGATGGAAACGGATTTCTATAAAGCCTTGGCGGAAGGGGAAGGAGGTAAGATCTTGTCCTGCCAAGACTGTCGTCGTTATCAGGCGCTCATAGGGTCGCTGAACTATTTGGCCTGTAACACACGCCCGGATATTGCGGCTGCAGTTAATTTCTTGGCGCAGTATAATTCCTGTTGTGAGGAACGCCATTGGAAAGCAGCTAAGCATATCTTGAGGTATCTTAGGGGTACAAGGGATCTATGTTTGATATTTCCCAAGTCGCCGGTGCAGGACATCACGGGATTCGTAGATGCCGACTGGGGAGGGAACATCAAAGATAGGAAATCTTATTCTGGATTTATTTTTAAATGCGGAAACTCGTTGATTAACTGGGAATGCCGGAAACAAGCTTGTGTGGCACTGTCGTCAACAGAAGCCGAGTATATTGCACTTTCGGAGGCTACCAAGGAGGCAGTTCACTTGCGGCAGCTGAATGCATTTATAAAAGGTGAATCTCTTGGGTCTATTTGCATTTTTGTAGATAATCAGAGTGCTATGAAACTTGCATACAATCCTGTAGCGCATAGAAGGACGAAACATATAGACATAAGGGCTCACTATGTTAGAGATTGCATTGCTAAAAATGCTGTACGTCTGGACTATGTGTGTACGCAGGATAATCCAGCAGATGTGTTAACAAAACCACTAGGTCGTGTGGCATTTACCAAATGTGTGCGCGATCTGAGTTTGGGTGTGTGTGGTGTGGTGTGATGTGAGGATATCTGATGATGGATGTTGTTTGAGGGGAAGTGTGGAAACTTTTTAGTTTACGACATTCTTTATTTGATATTCGAACAAGTGTTTTTTAATAATGACTTATGTCATGTGACTTTCAATAAAATTTTCCTTGTGCAAACAACGTTTTTGCTTCCATATCCTAGTTATCTAGTTTATTTCATCAAAACTCAGTATCATCAGTGTGTGTCAACACTGTGCTTTCTTGTACCTACCAAAACGCTGGAATGACTCCTCTCTTCGTATTCAACGTCAATCGTGTCGTCCTTACACCAACCAGGCACACTTGGCCATTGTGTGTTAAATTCTGGATTAAAGGAGTTCAAAGTTTGACTCAGAGTTGATCTTATAAATACCAACCCCCTCGATCGCGAAAAATATATTGATCATTAAAGACCTGCATCATGGTCAAAACGGGATTTTCAAGTGTTTTGATTGATCAAGACTCATACACTCAGATGAGCTCAGCACTCATGAACCATGTATTGGGCATTGATATATTTTTTGCGATCGGATGACTGAAGGTGGCATCGGCTGATGTTTCAACGAATATACTGCCACAACCTTTTTTTATCCTTTTTTTATGAGGATGGTACTACGTTAATGACATTTTCTTCTCATAATTCAGTTTCCAGTTTTGGTCACTGGACAAGAAAATTTGTGGCGCTATAGATACATTTACACAGTAAATACGTAATACTGCGCCTATCAAATAAAGGCATGCAGCAAATAATAATATCCATTACACGGTTTAATGTAAAGCTGTAATGTGCTGCTGAACCCGCGATCGTGACACCGGCGCAGCGCGAGGAGATTAAACTGCAAACAGGTTTTAGTAGTAAATCAATTTCGCTGCAGCGATTTTATACCGTTGCGTTGAGTTCAATTGTTTTATTATGTTGTAATTGTACTTTAATGCAGTGGTACCCCCATTGGTACGAACTCTACTTACTTTAGAAGGTCGGTAGTTCAAATCTCAGACACTTTTGACTTTGATGATCCCTGGCCTCGGTATCTCGGTGCCTATCAAAGAGTGAAAGCCACTGGCATATGTTTTTTATCCATTGAAAGTTTGCTATAAAATAAAAATTATATTTCCTTAGCAAAAATTCAGTAGATGAAAAACATTTGCTAGTGGCTATCATTCTATGATAGGCAACGACTTACAGAATAGGTACGCTGGACTTGGTCAGCGTGGTGAGTTATGGCCAGTAGTAGGTCATAAACAGGCATTTGACGATGTCTATGTCTTTGAAGAGAACTGAAATTTACTCGGTGACGCTGTAGAGTTAGAATGTTAGAATTAGGAGTTAGCTAACGTTATAAGTCTGCATGTACCTATTACTTCTACGAATTAAAATTTAATTAAAAAAAATTAAGGATTTTCTGTAGTCATATTGTTTCGTTTTCAGGATTTTATTTCAGACTCGAGAATCCCATTTAAAGTTTACATCACGTTGCACAGTCACGGCCAAGTAATCCTTTTTCCTTTTGCATCTAAAGACGAGCCATGCCCTGACTATGTGCGCTTACTTGAAGAGGCTAGTACTGTCATGTCTAAGGTAGTAGTATAATAAAAAAAAAAATATTAAATTGGCAACTTATGTAAAGCTACATAAAAAATAATTACATAGGTACTAGTGTTTACAAAATTACATTCAATGCAGCCTGCAAAGCCTGATGTGGAAGGATTGCATTATTAAGATCATTATATCAACACCTGTTCATTCGGCAGAGTCTCTATGACATATTTTAAAAAGCGGCCAAATAAGGTACATGGTAGGACATATAGGCGATATTTATAAGAAAAATACCTTCATTTCAGTGAACATCTACATAGTTACTCTTTTAATTCGATGCAGTAAACTGATGTTTCGTACTTTTATAAAATCCAATAAATCTGATGAAATGAAAAATTTTGTGTTATGTACGGCCGCAATTCTTTTTGGATCACGTGTCCATGAGTGCCTCGCTTTGCTAAGGATTCTATTCTTTGAACACCTTGCTGCGCTCAGGGTTCAACCCTAGTAAACTTCGCCGCTCAGCATTTATATTTGACCTCCCAAAAATCCACTTTGCGGCCTTGTTTAACAAATAATGGACATACTAAGCATATTATCTCCATGTAAATAACTATTATTTCGTTTGTAACGTCAGTTTATTGCATAGATTATAATGATTGCATCGAATAAAAAATCAGAGTTATAGAAGTTGATGGTAGTGGCGGGTATACAGACAAAAGCTTGTGAATCAATGTCGGTTTTCTCAATCTGTGTTTAGAGGTAAGTCCTATTTATACAATTTATTGATAATAATAAATTATACTCGTAGCAACAACGTAATGTATTTTTTGGCACGTAGAAAATATTAAATTGCGAAACTTATTATCGCAATATATGGTTTTACGTGTTAAAGCACGTGTAAATTAAAACTTAACAGACGGGCTCCTCAATACTCGTATAGCATAGTTTATGCTAACACTAATTTATGATAGTCCGTCATAACTCATAATATTCATAGGATGCTTGAAAGCAATCACATTCGTTATGCGCGGCTGTTTGCTTTGGATTTAGCTAAGCGATGCGTTGCAGCTAATGCGCGGTTGAATAACTCTATTAAATAATCCTAAAATTATATGTTTTGAATAGCCATTCCAAAGCTATATACTCGTATATTCGGGATTGGGATATTTGAATATAAATAGTTTTCACTTATTAAATTAGCTCGGGGTGCCAATCCATACATAAGAGCAGGATATTAGGACTGAGGAAATTTAACTTTAACTTTCCAAAAATAATAGCTAAGCTTGCATTTCTAAGAGAAAGAGGCGCTGTGCCAACCTCGAAAACCTAACGACCTATATTAAAGGACTTCTTGCATGATGTGTTTGTGGCTGGACAGCGTCTTTTAGGTCAACTAGTACCAAAAAAATGGTTCGAAATGGCTTTATGACTGTTATAATATATGTGCCTGACAATTAAATATTGAAAAAAAATATTTCAAATGGGCCTTATACAATATACTTATTGGACTCGTATCAAAAAACTAGAAAAAAAAACCATAGAGGAAAAAACAAAACTACCGCTCAAAGTTCATAAAGCACCTTTCGCACCTTTGCACCTTCTTTGCACCGAGAATAACTGGAAAGCCGTTTAGACGTTCAATAAGTTATTATAGGTTTCGTAGGTTTCATTCTGAGACATTTGAGATATCATACTCTTTATAGATCAATGCCTCTTTGTATTATTCTGAGTTATAGTGGCATGGACTAGTCAACGTCAGAAGTTAAGAAAATTCCTGACATATATTGGTCATCCCAAAATTTTTTGTGCTTTGAATGAAGAAATAAATAAAAATATTTTACAAACAATCAAAGTGGCGCCGACTACCAATACAACACAAGTATGGGAAATAAGATTCACTGATGACAACCAAAGATATTTTGTTAAAACTCTCGATACATCCGGGGGTAAAAATTCCACACTACATCCAATTAATCCTTTATTTAGTTTCCCAAAGATTTAAATTGCTAGATGAGCCCTTAAAACCTCCAAGTTTTTGTCTTATGTGCGGCACGTTGCCACTCTCTGTCACAAGTACAACTACAGCATGCTGATAGAACTCACTCAGCATGTTTGTGGACGTTTATGATGCGCGCAATGTAGGCTTAGGGCGTATCGTGCTATTAAAATCTTTGTTGTTTCCATACTAAATCTAAGCGTATATTTCGCAGTAATTAACATTTGGAAGGAGGAGGTCAATACAATGGACATCATGGTGGAGAGTCCTCGATCTGCCCAAGTTGCAGGAATGCTGCATGAAAGGGACATACCATATGCCATAGCTATTGGAGACCTGAACCCAATGCTACTTAGGGAACAGGGTAGCAGCTTCATAAAGGACAAAAAAAGGAACCCAACATCGCGTTAGTTATTTTTACGACAGTCAATTAAAATATAGGCACGATACATTTTTTGGAGAATTGCTATTCCTCAGCTTTAAGCTGTAGCAAAGAATAATGAAACAAGCTAGACGTTTTTCTTCCACGTTTCTGATACATACCGCTAAAGTGTGGAACACCCTTCCAGCTTTTGTATTCCCAGTCAAGTACAACCTGGGTGCCTTCAAGAGAAGAGAGAATCGGCATTTTCTAGGCAACGCGCTCCATCGTAATAATTTCTGACGGTTTAGTACAGGTTTTGACATCTATTGACAGTCGATGATTGTAGTCAAGTGCAAGCCTATCTTTAGTAAAAAAAAAAGTATTCCTGATATTTATTCAACGTGCACATGTCAGATGTAGGGCGTCCTGGGGTTTTGTGTTGTAAATAATGTTGTACGTTGCATTGCAATTATCAATTACAACAAAATTCAGCTCCCTTTGCCAAGCCTGCTGACATGACATATCTGATCGACAAATTATTTGCGTGACTCATCAATGGCATCTCTCATTATCATCCATTTTTTTCCGAGTCTGATTTAGGCGTTGCCGATTTTTTTTGATTAGGTAGGGAGTCCTGCTATTTCTTATCATTATTTTCTTTTTATTATCGATAAAAATATGATTACAATAATGAACACAATCAAAAAGTCACTTAAATTACTCTATTACCAATTATTTGAATTTCCATAGGCTATGAATTAATATTACAGGTTAGTAATATTATGTACTGTGTAGAATCTAAAACTAATGACGTAATTATATAATTATCATACGAATTAGACTAGCACTTATACATAGTAATTATGTCACCGCGATATAATTAACTTGATTGCCTTGTCGAAAAATAAAATAAAACATTGCTGTTAAAGTATAAATGGATAATTAACTGAATTGTAACACCATTCTTATATCGTTGCTTGTGATTGAAGGTCGTACTATGGATTGGAAGGGTTACCATCGTTTAGAGGTGATATACTCGTTTATGGATGATCTGGCGGATATGTATCCCTATTTGTGTTCTGTGAATGTTATTGGACAGTCAGCTGAAGGTAGAGATTTAAAGGTAATATTTTATTATTATTTAACTATTATGTCTTTTGTGTTGTGTGCATTTTTCGTGTACCTACTTAGGTTTAACTTTGTGTTCTCTTTTAAAAACGGAATTTCTGCGAGACGTACTGTAAAGATATTTTTATTAGTCGATTACAGTTTTCACCCTAAGGAAATACTTATTATGTTTTGCATATTTATAATTTATATTATTTTCATTAGGGATAGTACAAATTTCGGGATTTTTGGATCGATTCAGTTAAGCCATAAATGTAAATGCAAGAAGTTACCAAAAAGCTAAAAATGTATAACTTTATCGAATTCTTAGCATTATCTTGTACTTACCCTGTACAATTTTTAATGTTCTGTTTATCTTTGTTCAAGAAAATAGCGTCAATCAACATAGCGGTTCAGCTATAATCAAAGATTTAAATCTGGATACATATTATATAAACCCTTTTTGGAGGTTGGCTCATCTAGCGATTTAAATCTTTGGATATAATAATAATTTTCCATATTTCCATATTATAATATAATGAGATCCATAGTCATGATCGTGGACACGTCTTTGATAACTCCATGAACATTGAACAGTAGGCCGAAGTTTTAGCCACTAAGCTATTATTATTGCTTTACTGACTTTGTAAATATTACAGCTTGAAAGTGTCTTTGTCATCTAGATTTTGAAAATATCAAACGGTGCAAATGGAAACCAAGCCGTGTGGATCGACGGAGCAATCCACCCCCGCGAGTGGATCAGCACAGCCGTTGTGACGTACCTTGCAAACCATCTCGTCAGGCACTTCCACGAGCTACCTGACACCGTCACTAATAAAGATTGGTGAGAACTTTTATGGTAACATTAGAAACTATGATATGCGGTTAAGGAGTGAGTTAACACAACGCTGTTAGCGCTTCACTAATTACAGGCACTTTTGTAAGCTACCTGATATATTCTTCTTTAACTATACCTACTATAGGCTATCGCTTGACCGTGATCACGCCTGATGGACAGAGATGATACAGTTTAAAGTAGAGCTTGCTTACCTAGGAAATGCCTATTCACTCTTGATTTGAAGGTGTCCAAGTTGTAGGTAATGGGTGTATGTTGGTGCATGAATAATAAATAAAAAATAAATGAGAATAGACGCAGTGATCCATATTCTCCAAGTGGATCAGTATATCTGTTCTGAAATATTCCACCAATCATCTCGTCAGGTACTTACGGTAGTCTTTAAAAGTTCTCTATTATTCTCATCACACAGCACGCCATTAAAATAATGCAATCCTATTTTTATATTTTTATGGCTCGTTTCATCAAATAATCGAGTGTGACGGACGGACGGACGGACGGGAAAGTCTCACCATGAGGGTTCCATTTTTACCATTTTGGTATGGAACCCTAAAAACGGGGTTATTTTATCATGACTAGCAGGTCTGAAGAAAAAATCTCATTGTTTCAGGTATTTACTCCCAGTGTTGAACCCAGACGGTTACGAGTACACGCATACACACGACCGTATGTGGCGTAAAAATAGAGCGCGTTATGGAGAATGTGTGGGTGTAGACTTGAATAGAAACTTTAGGTGTGTATCAATCTTAATTATTTTTACTTACGTTCTAGATGTTCACGTGATGGAAATCTTATTAACTTGTTCATTGTTACTTCGCGAAGTATAGAAATGGAACAAAATTTAAAAATGTATGAGAACTATCCACAGACTTATATACTAAAGACAGGGCGAACAGCGAGAAAAAATGTCGCCAGTTTATGGGTGTTTATGGGTTTTAGGACCAACAATGTAAGGCCACGCGGTAGTTCGGTCAGCGACGGCGGCGGGTATTTTGACAGATGACGCTACTGTTTGCATGTATGAAGAAGGTTTACGTAAAATGTTCGGATCGGCCTATCTTTTTTTTTTATCTATTATACTAGCAAACCCGGCGAACTCCGTTTCGCCACCAGATGGCTTTCTCGCTAAAAAGATTTTCCCGCTTTTCTGTTGAAATTTTTCATGAATTTTCTTTGCTATAAACCTCACGGAGCCCGAGACCTTTCCAACGAATACAAAACCGTGGAAATGGGTTCGTGCGTTCTGGAGTTATAGTGTCAGGAAGGAAAACCCGACTTATTTTTATATAGTAGAGAAGAAGAAGATTATTGAACTATCGCTATTTTTACGTCAAATCGCATGTGTTATTTGAGTTTTGTTGTATTTCTATACTTTGTGATGTAACGCTATTTGTTACTTAGCTCATGGGCAGGGATCCTTGCGTTGTCTAGAACTGCGTTTTGTTAATTTGAATTGTAATTGTGATCAGTTGCATCATTTCGTTGTGTTGTTTTGAATAATCCCTAGCTTCCCTAACTTTTTTGGGCTTATATTATTTCAGTTACGGTTGGGGTGAAAAGGGCGAGGAAGGCTCATCGGATGACCCGGGCAATATATTTTTTAGGGGACCTGAGCCTTTTTCAGAACCGGAAACAGCGGCTGTCAAAGTGAGACTTCAGATTGTTTTTTAAAATATATATTTTATGATAATGTTTCAAAAAAATAACAATTTAATAGTATTTAAAGTTTATAAGATTTATCTGCATTAAAAAACAGACTTTGAAAGATACTTTAAAGATCAGCGTAAATAATAATCGTGATTGAGTTCTAGAGTTAATCGTAGGACCTCTTCTGTGACTTATTTTTTTTGTTTGCAGCGTGTAATACTCGAATCGGGGGCGAATTTCAAAGTGTTCATATCATTCCATAGTTATGGTGAGGTAATCATTTTCCCATGGGGCTACACGGAAGACCCTTGTCCCGATTATGTCGAACTCCTGGAAGGAGGCACTGCTATGGCTAAGGTAGGTAACACCATAGATCTAGGATTAACGCTATGTGGGTAACACTTTTCGTATAAAATATGCTCGTATTGCTGTTTAAAGTGGCACACGAATCAATCGAAAACAACAGACTTGACGCCAAGTGTAAATTCATCAAAACAATTGTCTACAGAAAACAGACGACTATTTTTCATGAATATTAATAATGATTTTAATTACAAATACTATTTTCATTAACATTGAAGCTCCACCCGCTCCATATCCATAAGCTGTAAGCTCCACCCGCGTAAATTTGTTTATTCACAAATCCCATTGCGATCATGGATTTTTCCGGGTTCAAGAGTACTTTACGTGCTAACTCAGGATATAATGTATCTCATTTTCTGCCAAACTGGTTTACTAGTTGTAGTATGAAAGTGAAACACACAAACTTTCGCCTTAATATTAATATCAGTGTCAATGGTCCTAATACCTGTGTACTCCGCAGGCCATTTTCGATACCAGTAATCACATCTACAAAGTGGGCAGTACGAAGGATCTGATGTACTACTCGGCGGGTACCAGCATAGATTGGAGTTACGCTGTCGCCAGCATCCCCTACTCCTATATGATCGAACTGAGAGGCAAGACTCACAGGTTCTTATTACCCAAAGAAGAAATAGTCTCCACTGCAAACGAGGTTCTGAGTGGAGTCCTAAGGCTCATGGATTTCGTGGATAGTAATTCACGAAGTTCGATGTCATGCGTTTGTCCAAAATGACATACCTGTCATACAACCGCAAGATGTCAAAAACTTACAAAAAGTCTGAAAGTAGGAAGAAAAATAATTACGAAGATGAGAGAAGACTGAAAGTAGGACGAAGAATAATTACGAAGATGAGAGAAGACTGAAAGTAGGACAAATAATAATGACGATGATTTAAAAGTTAAAACCTCAATCTTTAAGGAAATTAAGGAATACTACCTATAAAATAATATTCTGAAGTATACAAACGAGTTTAAAGATATTTTGAAAACTAAAAATTGTAAAAAAATCCAATGAATTTAAAAGTAAATGGTACAAAATGAAAAAAAACTGTAAACAACCAAATAAAATATGTATTATCTTACAAACGACTTGTTTATCTTTTAATAGTTATTTTAATTATTTCATACAAGCACGTTTCATGTGTTACTTATCATTAATACGATTACAAAATGTTAATGAATAATTTATAATTAAATTATTCAATTCGTTATAAATTAATTGAAATGCTTAAACAGTAATAAAAGTCTGCAGCGTTTATTTTGTTCATTATGAACGGTAGGGGGCCATCCGTTTCACTGCGGCCGCAAATAATATGGATGCAATCCAAAAATGTATCCTCACACCACGACATCAAACGAGCTCCAATACCCCGGTTTATTGTTTCACATCACTGCTTGCCAAAAGTTTAATTTCGATAATATTTATTTTACAAACTCCATACCGTTTATTTATGGGCGACCCATTTTAAACTGTAATAGCAGAAGTGGTTAGAGAACGTGCGTTGTTGCGAAATGGTAGCAGTTTCACTGAGCTTGTGCTTAAATATACTTACTTTCAAATGAATTATCGCCATAATAAATAATAATTATTCAGTTCTTGTACCAAAGAGTTATTAAAAGAGATGCATTGTATTTTACAGCGGCAATAAGTAAATACAGCATGTAAAAGGTATGCCAAGTTACCTACCTAGTTATGTCCATAAGATAAATTAGAATGTCCATGATACAGCTTACAGCCTGCTACTAAAATCTGTGCCTGGTACTTGACGGATATTATTTCAAACCACGATGACGCGCCGCACTGTATCAAACTCCATACGAATCGAATGCAACATAAGCAATTTTGACAGAGTGGGGCACGTCTTTGTGGATTGAAATGTCTTTAACAGAAATTGACTCCCTCTGCCATTTTTGGATAGGTATGGAACCCTAAAAAGCTATTTATATAGATACGTTTCAGGGTTAAGATAAATAAATTGAATAAAAATTTCGAATAACTTTATTTACAGACCTTGCATTATTATACAATCAACAATTATTTAAATACAATTTGGAATCCACATTCATTTAACTAACGTAAAAACACCTATCGACAAATTATTATCACTATAACCAATTCGTATCCAACTTTGTATTCATTACTACTTGGGTCCTGCACATCGGACGGTAGAGGCCGAGCACTATACATACAACACTTCCTGTAATATTCAAGAGCTAATTGTTTGACGTCACACAGCTGATATCATCAAAGACTTGCTTCTAAGTCCAGGCGCCCTGGTACATCGATTCTAATATTGTTTGAACTTGGTGTCTGGTAACTAATACGGACGCCACACATCAACGGGTCTTCTTTCCGACGTTATCAGAGACTTGCTTCGAGTTCTGACTCCCTGTTCCGCCCATTCCGGTGACGCTGGTCTTTTCTTTGAACTAGATGCAGTCGAACCTGCCTCCTCTTCCCTGTCAGGACTTGAGCTCGCGTCTTCTTGAGGTGCGGGAGGTCTCAGCCACCAATCGTAACCGCCGTATAACTGTGAGTACAGCCACGCCGGTGGTGTTGGTAAAAGGGGTGAGTTTAAGAAAAGTTGCGCTGCTAACGCGCTGTGGAAGAGACTCGAAGGTGCTGGCAGCGGTTGAAGGGGTTTTCTGGTTCTCGTGACGGAGGTGAAAGCTCCCGGGCGGTCGTCGGGAGGAGGACTGGTTGAAGCAGTGACGGAGATGTCGTCGTCGTCCTCGTGTGGGGAACTTGGTCGCGATGTAGCCGGGCTCGTTGTGCTGTGTGGGTGCATTGTCGTCGGGTTGTCTGAGGTTATATCTGCGAAAAATTAAAAATAGCTTTAAGCTGTTTTATTACCTACTAATTTCAATTTCAGTAAGGTTCCCAGAAACTAATTACTCAACAACTGAAATGCAAATATGGTGTGAAACCACCTGATCCCACCGATTCATCCTACGTTATTCTACTCCCGGTGGAAGTGTCTGACATCATCAGTCACGTCGTGACACGGGACGTGAGTGTGAACACGTGGTGTGCACTGCATTTTCACTAATCAGTTTGTTATGTATTTAAATTTTCTTACCCGTCTCATGGGGCGGCGGTGGCACGTGGGGCTGCGCGTGCGCCGGCGGGAGCACGTGCGGTGTGAAGTGCGCGTGCGTGGGCAGCAGTGGAGGCGGGTAGTGTCTTGCGAGCGCGCCCCACTCTCCGCCCGGTAGACCCGCCAACTGATGGGCGATACCTGGAACAATTAAATATAATTTTTATTAATTTACATGGTTTTTGAATGGCTGACATATTAAATGTACACATTTGGCACAGGTAAAGTAATAGACTCTCACAGAAATAGAGACGTTTCAGGCTTCCACGCCGCTACAATGCAGGTTAGCGGGCCTGAACGTAACCTAACCAAGAAAAAACCAGAAGCTATGTTACCTTTGTTGTATTTATATGGATGGAATGAATGAAGGATGGAATTTTATAATGCCAGCTGAAGGGAAAGTACCTACTCTTAATACTGTCGATTGAAAATTGCACTCTTAGAAAACATTCATTTATTTTTGATTAGAAAGAAAACTGAATTCAAAGATTTTCGAAAATTCGCTTGCCACCTTTCTTACTTTCCCTTCAGGTTGCATTACAAAATTCCACCTTGTATAATTTCAATTGAATTGAATATATGGGGCTCACTAATGTCTCATAACGGTAACTTAGCATCGAGGATATAACGTGATACTGACGTGTCGTTTTGGTGAGAATACGACTTTTAAATTTGAATGCAAATGTTGAACAAAAACAGTGAGTACGCTACAAAATAATTGAGCAATGAATCTTCGCACTCGAGTAAAGTTAACTATTGAAAGCACTCGTCGCGGAATATTTAAATAATAAGTGAGTCCTCGTAAGTCCTCCCTCCGAAACGTGTTTCAATTCGCGCCTTATCTGCGTCCCAACACTCCTTAATTGTTACTTAACGACAATGATTTCGGTTTTCCAATGTTTGAATCATGTCTCCCGCTCTCAAATTTTAAATCAGGATTTCACGTTTTGGTATTTTAAGAATAATGAAAATAATGAATTATAGGTGAAATGTCTCGTTTCTAGAAATAATATTATTAATTATTTATTAGGTACTATTACTACGAGTATTTATTTTTCAAATGCCCTAACTAAAAGTCTATGAGGTATGTAATGCTATAACATTAAAAATCGGCCAAGTGCGAGTATATAACGTAGCGAGATAATGCCAGAGACAGAACTCTCAACACCCTACAACTACTACTATCGATTAATCAATCATCAAGTAGAGTAGTATTGAGAGTTCTGAACCATCGACCAAAACCGAGCAAACTTATGTTGTATGGGAGACAGCGAAGTCTCAGTAATAGGGTCGCGTTTTACCCTTTGGGTACGAAACCCTAAAAATCAATGCCTCAGGTTATTACAATTAGAATGACAAAAAAATTATCTACAAAAGTTAAAATAAAACAAATCGTATCATCATAAACACATTAATGAAATAGGAAATGTGTTCCGGCGTCATAATTTCCAGTTGACATTTTTAAGCGCATAAATTAACAAAGTTCGCCGGCGCGACCCCGTATATTCGGCTTAACCCTTTAGCACCCACCTTGGGTAATTCCCACCCCGCACATCCCAACCCTTTCAGCAATAGAATAAATTACAGGGCGTTTTATGCCGCTGATACTGTCGCTGCGAAAATGTAAAACACATTATTTTGAATCCGACCGCTTAGCGTTTATAGGTAGTTCATGAATGCAATTAGACAAAAGCCTCTTTTTGAGGATTACTTTAATCATGCCCTGAAGCTTTTACGATAACGGAGATATTGAATCTCTGTCGAACGGGGTTCGAAGAGCTCGTGAGAGCGCACCTCGTTAGCTTGATTAGTTTTAATATTTAGATTATGCATAGGCGGGTTAGGTTTAACAACGACTTTAGAATAGGTATATTAATCACGGTTCATAATAATTATATTTAATTAATGTGACAATAGTATAATGTAAATTAACTTAAATTAAAAATTAAAACTAGGTATAAAATTAAACTATATCTAAATTAAAAACTACGTATAAAACTAAATATATACAATTTAAAAACTAAAAAATATTATTAAAGGAAGTCCCTGTGGGCAAGGTTCCGAAGATACTGGCATATTTATACTTTAGAATAGGTATATTCAAATAAGGTAATCATATAACTTTTTGATTGTAACAGAATATTGATGTAAAATGAGATAGAAAATAAAAATATAGTGTAAGTCTTCGTTATCCGAAATTAATTTAAATTTTTTATTGGATTCATTTTTCCAAATTGTTTTTTACATGTACTGATGCATTAGTTATCCAAACAGTAATATTAAACAGTTGGAGTTGAGGAATTTGTATAAAACCCAAAATACACCAAAATATAAATAATATCTACGTCTATCCAACCCTAAAACTAAAGGGCATTGTTTCATTTCGTATTCGCTGTTCAAAGTTGCAGAAGAAAGGGTAGCGCCAGACCATTTGCATTCGTTAAAAATGCTGGAATTCTTTTCTGTGTGTTCACAGTGTGTAATCGGCGTGTAGAGCGACTGAGCATGCAAGATCTAGATATTAGTTCAATAAAAAAACAATTATAATTTGAAAAACTATTCAGGTATTTTTAGCTCGATATTTAAAAATATCGCATCATTTACGATTAGAATGTAACGGATGAAAAGGATGTAGCTGCCATGCGTAGTGCTGAATGTTAATTCAGCACTGCACATTATAGCCACAGCCTTATATAAATGCACAAGTACTCTGCAAGGGTCTGGAATACCCTCACGGCCTATTATTAAGCGGCTTATTACGGCAATTGGAGTAAAATCAAGTCAAGAGTGAAAATGCATTGCCTAAGAAAGCTCGCTCACCTTAAATAGCACCACTTTCCATCAGGTGTAATAACAGTAAAGCGCTAGTCTATACAGGTAAAAAGTCTACCTATAATTAATAAAGTGTGTTATAATTAATTTTTAAATATATTTAGTTTGGTCCAGGAACTCTAACTTTTACTACATTTATACTACTCATGCATATATTAACTCAACATAAAGGTCATACAACTCTCTATTACTGCTTTACGAGTATGTTAAAACCAGCTGCGAGATTGTGTAGAAATCGCACTGATTGCTATCGTAATCATAAACAAATACAGCCATCTGATTGGAAAAAATCAAACTATAGCGATAAATACGTTTACGTTGCCCCCTAAATCTACTCGTAAAACGCATAATCTCAGTACCGATACATAAACAAACGATATTATATCACAGAAAGTAAAGTATCAAAACATCGTAATCCCACATTCTTCGGACCGGGCGCGGCGCCTCCCAAGACGTGCCAGTCCGCTACATTACTCCGTTCGAAGGGATTTTTTTCAGTTTGAAAAATAGCATCGCGACGAGAGGGTTGAGCCCAAACATTTTAATGCCATTTGCTAGATTGCGTCTTGCATTTTTCCCTGCTTTGCCTATTGTTAATCCGCGAAGACGTTCAGGATTACGCGGATAAAAGTGTTATCGTCTTCAGTGTGATTCCGATGGCCTGGGATTAGGGCGGAATTTTTAACAGTCCTTCAATGATTAGGGTAAGGCTTTGGAAGGGTTGCGACACTTTTGTATAATTATTTTACATCGCTTCTAATCTTCTGAGATACTCGTACTTTCTGAACATTGAGTGCTGCAACAAAGTTTCTTAACTTAATACCTTTGTGGTTTGCGTTTCATACTTATTCAGTTAATTTTATAAATGAAGGAGAGAACTGACTTCAAAATGTATTTATCAAAGCTAGATGAAGTTTTTGTCGAGAACAGAAGTTCAGTCGTATATCTAGGAAGATATCATTCATGTATTATCACCAAGAATGAAAGCAACCGAATGCCGAATTCTTTAAAAAAAGCAAGCAAGGATATTGGTTACAAATTGATAAAGATAAGTAAGAACACCGAAAAAGTTTTAAAACTAAAAATATTAAAAAAATGTACTTTAAAGTAAAGTGCCATGCTGTTTTATGGATTACCTACTAATAAATAATCTAATAATAAATAATCTGGCTAAACTTTGGTACTAATAAATGATAAGGACAGTCCACATTAAAAACTCTACCAATACTCATAAGACGCAATTTGTCTACATAGACTAAGTAAAATACAGCTTTGTTCTTAACTATATACTTTTCAAAACACAGTTACACATTAGTTTAGCGTTGCCACGTCGTCGGTAGCCTCTGACGCAAGGCAAGGCAAGACGGATGCCCTCCGTACATCATAAGGTTAATAAGAGGGCTCGCGAACTAACGAGGCCGCTTTGTCAACGGGCCTTAACCCGCCGCCGCCATCTTGTGCGCCATGTTGAATTTCAATCTACTTAGCACTTAATGAATTTGCCCCTATTGATTTTGTTTAACCCCTTTTGTTTATCTTAATTAACCTTTCGGTGTTAAGTCTTCGGGGATGGCCGAGATTGTTTTTAAGGTCGCATTGTAAGGATGTCATCATTTTGGAGCTTTTACTGTGTGAATTTACTAGAATTGCATGATTTTACATCCCGAGCCAATCCTGTCTATTAGATAGAGTCTTAGGGATATTGGGATATTTTATCAACGAATAAATCTGACAAAATGAGAATGTCATGAAGTAGGTCGATGGATAGAAAAATTTTAATGTACACCACAAAACGTGAAAATGAAATACAACAACTAAACTAATGTACAAAATAATATAGTAGCCTTATCGTTACATAGCGATCTCTTCCAGTCAACCGACACGGTAAAAAGACGGTTATTAGATTAAGATAACATAGGTTATTGGATAGTAAATATTGTAACGCCATGTGAAGATATTAACAGTACAAATGAAAATGTTGCACTTTGCGAGCTCGTTTTATGTACTAAAATTTCGAAACGACATTCAGTCATTAAAGCTATTGAGTAACCAGCTTTAGATATAAAATTGCAATAACATGTGTGAATACATGCATATACATTTACTCATAATGCAGCACTCACCTACAGTAAATTCGCCAACATAGCTTCGACGTAGCTACCTACGACAGGCATAACCCGTAATGGTGCGTTCGATAAAACATTCCGCGATTAAATATTAACCAGTACATCCTATATTATATACACGCATACAGCTGCATGTTGTCGTGAAATCGTCGTATTTAGAGTTAATCGAGCTCGCGTCATCATCATACGAATTCATTTCAAAGCGTTTGAAGGCACTGTAAAAGCGCGAATCACGCCATACAAAAGGCTGTATGAGGTGGGTGGGACATTTAAAATTTACAAATGCGTAATTATGCACCCGCATTGTCGCGCGGAAGGGTTATGCCCCTACTCTTTCTTCCCCCCCTTTCCCCCCTCAATCCGGGGCTTCCGGGCCTAATGCTATATTTAATTTTCTCTAAGGCTCCCTCATTAATAATGCGGAGGCTGCGACTTTAAGTGGCGCTCACACGGCTACGCGCGACGTGGATTTACGAAATGTATGAACAAACAAATGTTTGCGAAACGACAACAGTGTGTGAAATCAAAGCAAACACCTTTTTACACGACTGCCCAAAAAAGGAGTGTAATGTTTTAGGGTATGTATGTATGTTTCTTTATTCTACCATAACTTCTGAACGGCTGAATAGATTAGCATACGGGGTATCGTTATCCTACTAATCCTTACAATCACTCCGAGTAACATATACCTAGGCAATTTTTTTTGGAAAATGTCGCCTTACCACAAGGCAGTCGTGTTGTTTTAATTTTTAAATTACTTGTTAACGTCGTTTAAGAATTATCTCGAATGTATATAAGCTAGTAGGAGTTGTGCTTTTAGTTAGACAGTTGTGCATTTCAAAACCAACTGCCTATAGTTACAATGGATTTTATTTGCGAATGAATGTTGTGTGGAGTGCGACTATGAATTACTAGATTTACCCTCCACCCCTCAACATATTGTGAACTTGGATCTGTAGTGTGAAAGCTACTCTTAACCACTTATTTTTTAAATATTTACTCAAAGCATAATGTGAGTGAATTGCAGTTTAAAAAATTCTATTCCCTTACATTTATATTCTGGACAAGTATTTTTGAAAATTATACTTACCTAGATAATTAGTTATCGAGAACTTAAGAACTTTTTCCAAAGATACCCAAATTAACATTCCGATTCCTTCTATAAAGACTGAAAAACAATATTTAATAATAACTGAATACGTCTCATATTGTATGTGTATTCTATGTTTTACAACGTTTTTTATGCCAAACTTGTATGGCTGAAATTCAAGTCAGTAGCACAAAAGATACGAGTAGGTATGTCATTGTCAACGTTACTGATTGTTAAGGAAGCACATCCAAGTTTTCTCAACTCCAAGGCAAGAAGTTACCACTCGGTCGTCAAACGAGAGTGTGGATAATTTATCATGATTTTGAAGGGTTATTGCAGGAAGAACGTGAGGACTTAGAAGTTTCTAGGCCGCGAAATTTGATGAACAGCAAAATAGTTAGTATGAAGGTTGAAATAATTACAAAAATACTCGTATTATTTATAACAATATCTAAGTGACCGAGCTTTGCTCAATTATAAATAGTAATTACGACATTTTTTAAATAGATTAATCGCCCCCGAAACTACCTGTTTACTAAATGTTATAAAAATCGTTAGAGCCGTTTCCCAGATCTATATTATAATTATTATTACCTACAACATTGCTCGTTTAAAGACATCATAAGATTTATGATTTAGCCAAAATCAATGTAATTGTAAAAACTTTGTCATTTTTAGCATAAAATAATTACACTGAATCAAGTAGGTACTTTGACATGGTTAGTAAGCGCAAGGCATATGTTCGTAATTCAATTTTAGACCTTTAGACACCCGCCCCTAACGAGGTTTGTGCCACTTCACATGTATTTTATTATACTCGTAGTATAGAATGGAGATCAGTACTGTCCCATCTGACTACAAATATAAAGCAAAATAGAAAAGAAACACTGTTTGAAAAATTAACTTTTCGTGGGTGTCTACTGGCAAACGTAAAATATAATCGAGTCGAGTGTCTTGGCATAGTGTAGCAAGCGCGAAGTGTGTAATTGAGTTACGGGGCCTTTGACGCCCGCCCTAACGAGGTTTGTGCCACTTCCGTAGCGCCTGCCGGATTCCCGATACAATGGAGATGGCTAACATTCACTTTAACTACACGTGTTATCAAATTGAAATAGGTACGACAAATCAAACCTCGAGCTTTCAGTCTTCGTCCTATTGACCGATTAAGAATTTGTTTGTTAAGCAAATAACGTTTTACAGTTTAGTTAAAATTATATTATTTACTAGCTGACCTGGCAAACGTTGTTTTGCCCTTATGCTATCTTATCTTTTAAGTTAGATCAAGCTGCACATTGTATAAAATTTGATTAAAATCGGTTAAGTAGTTTAGGAGTTAATCACGGACAAACAACATGACGCGTAATTTATAATATATACGAGTATTAAGATTTGTCAAGCAAATAATGTTCATAATGACATCTTTGTGTATTGGATATCCAAGGTTTTATGGTATAAGTAAGTAAAGATTCTAGTTTTGTCTTGAATTTGTGAGATGTAATAAACACGACATCTTCTCAAAATTGGATGAACCGATGAACGTGTAGGAGGGTGATGCTAGGCAACGATTTGAGAATAGAGTCGCAAAGTTGAGTTGTATTGTTATTCTCGCTACTTGGGAATTCAGAAGGAGAACTTTAACAGTCGTTTTAAGGCGATTATGAAATCAATGATACTTGATAAAGACGAATATGCTCTCATTCAAAATCTCTAAAATAGTAAGATGAAAAGTTCCATTGATCATCATGGAAAGATCCGTTGATTTTTTGTTGATCATGGAAAGACAAATACAAACGAGTGTATCTTTTGTGTACTTCTTTAGCCACACTTACTCCATAATATTTTTATGGCGATCACGCATATGAGCTTTTTACTCGAAATAAAAATATTTCTGTGTAGGTTATTATTCATCGTAATCTTAATCGGTGGCTAATTCTGCCCGTGATTGACTCAACTGCCCTCTGGTTGGTCAAATGACATGGCCGGATTCTGCCCTCGGCAAAAATATTCATGGCCATTGACAAACACTACGTCATATTAAAGCTTATCATTATGTCTTTACAATAGTTTAATTTCAACTAACAACAAAATGCGCCTAAATATTTTAAACAGCAATGATTTTTTATTAAAATATCATGTTTATTGTTTATAAACTAATTATTTTTTCATATTACAAAGCTTAGAAAATGCTAGTAAACATTTTGAATTGCAATTTTTGAATAAAAAAATCATTGTTATTAAAAACATTAATGTGCATTTTGTTGCACGTTGTTATGCTAATATTATGTCTCTCGCAAGTTTTCTGATTATAAAAATTAAACTATTGTAAAGACATTAAGATAAGCTTTAATATGACGTACTGTTTGTCAATGGCCATGAATATCTTTTCCAGGGCACAGCTCCATACAAGTTTCGGCCATGTCCTTTACTGTTTTTATGACATACGCATTTCGCCCTCTGGTACGATTATGCCGTTGTTTCTGGATGCCATACTTCAACCGTTTAAATCCTAATCATTTCTTTTTCTTCATTTATTTTGAGTTGCAACCAATGACGAAATACGCTACGCTAAGTGGATGGGAAAGATGTGACGTATGTTGAAGCCAACAATTTCTCAAATATGGCGTCGCGCGGCGTACGTTTCGGTGCCGCTGACAACAGTATACTGCTGACGGTCGCATACATTAGCGCCATTTTACAGTTGACAAATTAAAAATCCGGTTTCAGGGCGGAGCCTAAAATTGTATGCGTGACGTCAGTAAGTGATCCTTTAATACGTTTAAGCAATGGTTGCAACCGATAAAAAGCGAATAAAATTATTCCTAGCAAAATAAATCCTATAAACATCAGCTGTAGGTATACTCGTTCGTATAATAAACGGCTTGTTTCTTACAGGTGTCAAAAGAGGGTCAGGGAAATAGATAATTAATTGTTGCGCGAAACTTTTGGGCCAAATGAAATCCCCTCGAAGGCGCCGCTCCTCGGGCGTCGGACGTCGGGCGTCGGGCGTCGGGCGTGCACGTTGGCGTCGGCTGACAGCGGTCCGGTGACAATTTAATATCCTTGAGATCGACTGCACGGCGGGGGCCCGAGCGGTTATTAACTGCTCACCTTGACTTGTTATACCTACTTTTGTGTTTAATATTATTCCGAATATTGGATACTGAATTTAGCTCATCTTTTTTACTGTTAATACGTTGACATACCTAATCCCAACCTAAGCCTAGTGTTAGCTTTCTGATTGGGATCGTAGTACTATTGTTACCAAGTGAGGTATTCTGTCAGTCAGATTGCAAATAGCTTTTATTTATTTTTAACTGTGATGTCTCAACCGACGAAATAAACGTGTTTTCAGTCATTCAAATTCAAACAGGAAAATGAAGCCTTTGATGGAAAAGACTGTGTTTATCTGTGTAGTACATCGTAGCAAACACTACGTATCGTAGCGGCCTCTACGAAGAGCTACGAAAAATAAGGCCTAAAATGAACTTATTTCCTTTTTCTTCATTTTTTGATTGCATAAGAATTAGGTATATCCTATGAGGTAATTTATTTCGGTTAGAAATGCACTGTATCCGACGAGTTTACTGGGCATAATGAGACCTAAAGGCTGATGTCTCAGGGTGATGAGTGCATCAGTGCAGTGTGGAGTGTGACACTGCAATGTAAAAATCGTAAGAGTCACTGAAAGTGACATAGGCAAAGCGTATCACTTAACAGCCGGTGAGCGTCTTGTTTGTCTTATGTGTATTTTCATAACATACCTGATAATTTAAAAGGTAGAGATCCCATAAGTGGATCGGGAGCGAATCTTGGTCCAAAATGGAACGGATGGAAGCCGTGGTGCCGGGTCTTGGACCGCGGTTCCCTGGGACCGTCGACGGTGACCTTGATCGCCTTCTGATACGTCGCCACTTGAGGGGGTGATGTGGCCAGCATTATCGTGAGGGTGAACGATTTACCTGTCGAACAAATAATATCACATTATGTTACAAGTATGCAAAGTTCGTCATAACACTTGAGACGAATTCAGTCACGGAAGACTTTCGTTAAGGAAATAGATTATCATAGATTTATTTTATTTAGAAATATTTCGTCGCTCGCGCTCCAACTAGGTAGAGCCCTACCTAACAACAACAGCTTCGTGAGTGCGGCAACTTTTTTTTGTAGTGTGTGTCAATTTGAAATTTGTGCGTGAAGAATTATGTAGCGATGGCTCGAAAGTATTTTTTCCCACGCTTTTGAAATCGAGGGCTCGCTCTTAGACTCTATGGGAAGAAGTTTAAAACTTTCATGCTGCATCGATAAGTAACTCTGCACTCCAAGTAAAACAAGGAGCAGAAACATATTTGATCAATCCAAGAGTCGCCGCACATGGGCCACGAGCGACAGCCAAAAATGTCGCCACGAGATGCTAGAAATGGCCGCAAAGGAAGGTGAAACGATATTCATTTGCGGCTTGCTGCCGATGACAACTAACTTTTAACCCAAAAACAGTATCATAATGGACTCTGACGAAGAAAGTTTAATTGCATGAATCTCGCGGGTGGCGTTTTGTGTCGTGTTTAGAGGCCAGTGCGGGCTATAAGAAGGGAGCAACGACGATTTGTAGCGTGTGGTGGCCACCAGCATCAACCGTGTGCGGCGAGTCCATATATATTTGAAAACTATAGGAAATATGCCAGTGGCAGCGTTTTGTGGTTGTTACTATTGGACCGTATGCGGGGTCACTAAATATCCACCACTCGCCTAGTAAACGTTTCTGTAACTCGGTGCTTATCAAAGAATACGAGTATAGCCACTGGCATATAATAATTTGTATCCATTGAAGGTTTGCTTCGTAAATGTTATTTTTATTTCATGGTAAACTTTCTATGGATAAAAAGATTATAATTCTTGATAGGGACCGAGTTACAGAATACGTACGCAGGTAACTAAAATCAACGGGATACATAAAATATCACTACGCTATATCGACATAGCAACGTCAATTTGAAATATCTTCATCTCTTTGCTTAATATCTGTCTTTCCCAGCTTTAAAATGCTAAGAGCAAATGCACGGAAATCTACGGAATTTAAAAGAAATGGACGTTTCTCTCAGACATCCGAAACACGCGGCGTTGGAGAATTCAAGGAATCGTCAACAGCCACCGTTGATTTGTGGCTGTCAGCCGGCGTGGCGCGTGCCGACGCGCAGTAACTCACGGCTCTGCCGAACAAACGGCTTTGGTGAAGAGAAAATTCTTGAAAAAGACGTGAGCAGTTATAAAAAGTTGTTTAATCTTTTCGTAGAATTCCCAAAGACTCTTGTACACTCTCATACTATAATACGATAAGATAATTAATATAATATAACTCATTTGTTTCAGAAAATAATAAAACCACTTTGAAATGGAATTGCTAACTGCTTTTTTTTTAATTATTTAAAGCGATTGATAATATATTGATGGTACAGCCTAAAGTAGGGCGCATCATGGCTAAGAGATGCCTATAAAAATTGTTTTTACGTTAGTCCACACGATAGTTATGGTGGTGGAAAATAAGTTGGTTGGAAGGGGGCTTAAGAAAGGTCTTAATCTGGAAATCAGTACGTATCGTTCAAGAGTTCATAAGGTATAAGCTTAAGTTTGTACTTTAGGATAGGGTACATAAAAAAGTCTGCTTTGGCTTTTTATTTATTTACAAAGATGATTGTTATTTAAAACTAATGAAATTAACAAAAATTTTGATTTGTTTCATTTTGATTTATCGTTTTATTAATGGCCAGAAAACCGTATATTCAAAATTATTTCTCCATTTGCTGTTGCGTTGTATTACAATCAAAATAATACTCAACCGATACCGCGGTTCGACCTATCACTTACTCGTAACAAGTGTTTAGAAATTGTATCGCAACATCAATTGACTCCACCGACCGCGTACTCTACACGTCCATTGCTAGGTTAGTTAATGACAGTTTAAAATTTGTGGCAACACAAGTAGAAATGTATGTGATACGGGGAATTGTTGACGCAAAATTAAGGTAATGATTATCGGGTATAGGAGCAACTAGTAGGGCGCGTGGGAGCGCGGGCCACGTGTGGCCCGCGGACTGTCTTCTCACCTATAAAAGAATCGCCGTCATCTCTATCGCCAATTGGAATCCGATTGGCAGTGGGCTAAAAGAATTACCTCGGAGCACGGTCATGGATTTAAAGATAGTTAAGGGCTGTTTGAATAAAAAATACACTGAACCTCATCCGATGAGGTTCAGTGTATTTTTTATTCAAACAGCCCTTAACTATCTTTAAATCCATGACCGATGAGGTTCAGTGTATTTTTTATTTAAACAGCCCTTAACTATCTTTAAATCCATGACCGTGCTCCTCAATCATCATCCAAATCGTAGACCATCATCTCTTCTCATACTTGTCATAGTTTTTCATAGGCCTTGTTTATTGTAGCATTCACATTTTCCATGGAAAAATAAATTCAACCACTTTGATTTTTTTTCATTCATCCCGTAGACCTTGAGATTCTAATTACGTCTTGCAAAGAAATCACTCTCTTATCTTTTATACTTTCAAAGATAGAACAAACACGAAATTTGTATGGCGGCCATCTTGAATCCGCCATTTTAATTTTATTTTTCAGCTAACTGCCAATCGGATGACGTTTCGAGTTACATTTGGTCGAGCACCCCCCACCTATCTTCGATACCCTGGCTGTGCTCTTCACCCGTCTCCGAAATCCTCAATCATCAGCTCTCTCCATATTTTTCTCAAGTAACTCTCCGAAAAACCGCATCACAATTCACAACCTTGAATAATTACCAACTGTTAGTCTCTTCAACATTCCCCATACATTTTCTATGGAAAAATAAATTCCGCCATTTTGAATTTTTTTTCTATCCATCAAATAGACCTTCGGGTCCTGATCATCTCTTGTCAAGAAACCGGTCTTCCACCTTTTATACTTTCCGAGATATTGACGTAATTCGAATGGCCGCCATTTTGAATCCGCCATTTTGAATTTTTTTTCAGCTCACTGGCAATTGGATGACATTTCGAATGACATTTGGTCGAGCACCCCCCACCTATCTTCAATACCCTTGGCTGTGCTCTTCATCCGTCTTCGATATCCTCAATCATCAGCTCTCTCCATATTTTTGTTCTTAATGAATTTTTTCCTTCTATACGACATGATCCTTTAAAAAAAATTTTTTCATACAAAATTGTTCAGGAGAGGTGATCAATGAGTCAGTGGCCAATCAGCACGAGCAGCTATATATATATTAACTAGTAGGGCGCGTGGGGGCGCGGGCCACATGTGGCCCGCGTGCCGTCTTCCCCCCTATTTGCCTTCCAACTTTTAGTCTCTTCAATATTCCATACATTTTCTATGGAAAAAAAATTCCGCCATATTGGATTTTTTTTCTATTCATCACCTAGACCTTTGAGTCCTGATTAACTCTTGTCAAGAAACCGTTCTATTATCTCTGATACTTTCCGAGATATCGACGAAATTCGAATGGCGGCCATTTTGAATCCGCCATTTTGAAAAAAATTTCAGCTCCCTGCCAATTGGATGACGTTTCAAATGACATTTGGTCGAGCACCCCCCACCTATCTCCAATACCCTTGGCTGTGCTCTTCATCCGTCTTCGAAATCCTCAATCATCAGCTCTCTCCGTATTTTTCCTCCGAATGAATTTTTCTCTTCTATACGAAATGATAATTGAAAAAAAAAATTTTCATACAAAATTGTTCAGGAGAGGTGATCAATGAGTGAATGAATGAATCAGCACAAGCAGCTATATATATATTAATGACGCAGTGGAATTGCCATCGTAACACATCCACCACAGAGCGGCCGCAAACACGGCGGCAAGCGTTTGAACAATCGCTGCCATATCGACACATACCTAATGGTAATTCTGGTGAAATTCATGGTCGCAATCCAGGCTTCATAAGCGGTGAACTGATGCTGAGTATGCCGTTTAGTACGTAAAATTTGTGGTATCGACGTGTTAGATTACAATGGACGTGTTTTGGTCAACGAACTGACCTGCTAATGCCGGTGACGCTTTGCAGCGAAATGATGCAGTATCTCTTAATAGGAAAATAACGTATTTTGATAAGACCCTGTTCCATTTTAGAGTGAGTATTTTTTGAACCTTTATGGCATTTGATCACGTGATATTATTATATGTTAATTAATTAATAGGAATGGGAAGATCTTTAAACTTTTCGTCTATTCATGTTGCTACTTAACTTCACAGCGCTTGAGAAATTACCTACTCTCTCCGCATCGTCTACCTGATACTCTTTCATCTAGGTTCAATTAGGTACTATGCGTGCCAACTAAGAATAGGACCGCGCTTGCTGCCAACTTCACACAATAACTGTCAAAATAGTACTGCTAGCAAAAAAAGTGCAAAACAGGAATTTCATATATTTTTTATTGTTCATATTATAGTATAGATTTAATTATTGTATAATCATTATATTCATTTAAAAATACTAGTCTTGAATTTTATTAATGGATAATTTTGGATAAATTAATTCTACAGGTATGGAAACACTTTAAAAAATGAACAAATACATAATTAATGTTACTGGTCACCCTAATATGCCCGAGTACCCAGGGCAAAGTAACAACACCGAAAAAAAACACGTGGCAAGACATTGGTTTTGGATAGTTACGACTTACGTGCTGTAAGCAATATAATAAACTCTTTTTATTTGGCACACAAAGAACAATGAAACAATGAAAAAAAAATTTATTTTATGTATATTTCATTTCCTAATCATTTATATTTAATTTGGCGTGAAATGTATTAGAAATACCAAAAAAGCGTACATTAAACATTTAAACGGAATATAATTTGTTTACTGATTTTTTTGCACACCATACACTTTAGTAATGAAGTTTGCGCGTATTTCTGAACAAAATGGCGTCTTGACAGTCCTATTCTCATTTGGCACGCATAGTATTGCACTGTTCTACAACTTTTAAAAAGGTATTATCTCAGACTACATTAAATAAAGGGTATTATTACTAGCTCGCTTAAGGTATTGCTTATTCTTGCCATTCGTTTAGCTTAGAACTTATTACTGTTATCTAAATCCAATTTTTTTTACACTTAAGAATACATTACTCATTTAGCGATTAGTTAAAAGTGACTACAATTCTCATAGATACTATGAAAATGCATCTACATTGATCATAACTTCAGTAGTCGCCTTCTATTTAAAAAAACATAACATTAGTAGGTATAGTACGTACACCAGCACAGTTCCTTTCCTGGAATTCAGCCACCCCCTAAGAAATAAACACCACCCAACCCCCGACCCGAAATGAGCGGCCACCCGCTTATTTTCATAAAACGGATATAAATTCGCCAACTTCGGATGAGAAAAATTTCCTTATGTCTCTACACAAAACAAGGCTATATTTTTCTCTCAGCCATTTCACCTTCATATATACAATGAAAATGAATATCTTTTCTACGAATAGCGCATGAGTGATCAGCGCCAAAAAATTACTTACCTCACCTCACACCCAGATGGCCGTAGAAATATTGGTTGGCCAAAGTGATAAATGATGATGATGATAAATATGTTCAAGATGCTAATGCGGTTAATCTTTTCAAGGGACTGTTTCGTTCAAAGTGGAAAATCAGCCCATAAAAGGACGCGTTTGTCTAAAACATTTGATCGTATCCCGTGTTACTCGATGCAAACAATATTTTTATGAAGAGCAGCGCCCCCGGGATCAATATCCGCACTTTATGAAGCCCGTCGCCACGTGCACGCTGCAATATGTTCACGCGGGGAGACGAAAGTCTTTTTATGAATAACTTAAATGATTTATGAAGTGTGCGAATCACTGCACGACCCTTTGATACAAACGCGGCGGGGGTGACGCGGAAATAGTATGGAAAGTATGTGAAAGGTCAAGATTTTGTTTGTTGACGGTATATATTCCTAAAGACACTTTTTTATTGAAGATACATTGCTTGACGACAATCATGCCTGAATGGAAAACAATGATGAGGTATATATAGGTTGGAGCGCACTTGCCTAGAAAATGCCTATTCACTCTTCTCTTGATTGTACTTGGGTGGGAAAACGCAGACTGGAAGGGCGTTCCACACCTTAGCGGTTCGAATCAGAAACGTGGATGAAAATCATTTCGGTTGAGTTTGTTGGATATCAACCAGTCTTACGGGACTATGGTAGAAAGGTGAAGGAGGCACAAGGTTATGTGGTTCCTCAGCACACTCACTAAAGTATATTATACCACCATTTTCGGCTTACTGCTTAGCAGTATAGTAGAACGAATACTCAGAATGAAATGAATTTGTAACTAGCCCACCTTTCGTTTAGTTACGGAGAGGAAATAAGGAGGAGGAAGTACCTACCAACAACATTCCACTATGGGACAGACCTTCTGTACTCTCAAGTCTCAATATCATATCCTCAAGGGCTAAAGAGATAAGTTAGGTGGTGTTCACAATATTGTGAACCTGTCTAATTTTATACTAGTTCTAAAAATTATGATAACTACAATAACCAGATCAATAAAGACAATATTGAGCAAAAATTCGAATTACAAAAGAGTGTGAAATGAAATCAGAGTCGAAGTCAATATGCAATTTTCCTGGGCCCGTTAGATTAAAAATCAGCTTTATAACGTCATAAAGTAGGCGGGGGCGTTAAGATAAGAGTTCCGTCGGCTAAATAAAAAATGAGCCACAATCGTAATGGCAGCGAGCTCCTTTGATCTCGGTTTCATGGCTTACTGGGGATTTTCAGCTTAGAGAGGAGCAATTTGGATATAAAATACGTAATGCGGCCTGATACGCTTTAGGGACATTAGCGGATTGGCTGCGGGCGCAGCGGATGTGTGCGCCTTTGTACGATACGATATACGCCGTGCTCGGCGCTCATTGCTCATTGCCGACCTATTAAAATATGACGGTTTATTGATTAATGCGAAAGTTTAATACGTTACCTACCTGAATCATTTTATATGAATTCGCGTGGTACTTAAATAGCCAAAATGAATGTATGCGGTTTTTTGTATTCCTTATCTTAAAAATCAAATGTAAAAACGGAAACTTATGAAACGGAATTACTTTGCTGTCCGTCAGTCTGCCAATTGTGATGTGTATTCTGAGGAGCGTGTAGAACTATAAATGAAATCACTGAGATCACTGAAAGTACTGAGATCTACAGTTTCTTGCAGGTATTAAAATTCATAGAGTACTTTATAGTTTCTTCAAATCGTTGCAAGCCAACGAGCAGACTTTCCCCATCGCCCATCCACATTTATACTGTCAGGGAATCTCTCAATTTTCCTAATTCAATTATACATACGAACAGCTGATAGAGACATGGTGAAATTATAATAACGGTTTATTGCCCGAGTTTCTATACGGAGCACTAAAAACGAAAACATAATTTCAGCACTAAAATATTCGCATCCAAATAAACAAGCAAAGAAACCCAAGCAATAAAAGGGCGGCCGCCTACGAGCGAGACACCGTAAAATTCAGGTTTATTGAAGCGTCTCAAAAGAACAAGAGAAAAGTCAAAAGCGTGTACAATTAAAAACCTCCCCCTGAGACGCACCTCGAGCCCCGCGGTCAATATGACTCGGAGAGGCCCTCAATTTTCACCACTCCCCTGCGCTAATAATAATAATTAGGAATGAGTGGTTCAATAATTAAAAACGGAAAAGAGAACTTGCAAAAGACGGCCAAAGGAAATCTGATCTCCCTTTCTACCAACCGTCCCTCAGTGCGAAGATCGCATTCCCTCCTCATCACAGTACCTTTCATTATGCCGTCTCGTTTAAATTAATAAAAATTGAAATAAATGCACGCCTTAATTTGTACCAAGGTGCTTAGCATTTTATTTGAATAGTTGGAAGTTATTAACATTGATAGCTTATTAAATGTTTGTTATGTTCTTATAATAGGCAGAAAAAGTGTGTCACAATAGGTCACAACAATCAATTCTTATGATAGGTAGCTCAATCTTGAAGGATGCGCCCCACTCCTAAACAACCGCTTGTTTTTTGATATTTGTAAGGAGTGGAATGCGTCTTCATGGATTGAACGCACTAGGCCCATAGTGCAGAGAAGATATAATAGTCATGGTTGCCGTGAGACTTTAGATCATAGAGACAGAAAACCAAAAAAAAAACTTCGAAACATTTTACTGCGGTCAATATCTGATAACAGGAGTCAGGAGTAATTAGTAATTTGTAAGGTAATTAAAATATACTGTAAGGTTCCTACTTTGTAAGGTTACACAAGTCATAAACTACAAAATATAAACCAATTAATTTCTCCATAAGTCAGTATATAGTACCATTCTCTTACCATTAATTATGATTACACTCAGCCTCTACAAGGGATGCGCGCAATCTAAAACTCGTTCCCTAATTTATAATATTCCCATTCCATTCTAAATAACAAGGCAAATTTAAAACCATTAGCCGTTAAGGGCAACCATGCAGTGCATCAAAGGGGAACCTCTCGGCTCTCCAGTTAATAAGGAAAGGTGAGGCCGAGATCTTTTTCCGCAGCTCTTATACAAAAATAATTTTCCACCTCTGAGGGTGGCTAAGGTCTCCATGACAACTGCGTTTCCAGGAATATCCTATTTTAGACTAAATAGCGTCTAATAGGGTATTTTACTCAAATCAGTATACCAATTGATTTGTTAAACCTATTTTGAAACAATATTAATAAATCAATAATTATTTCTTAATTTTTGAATAATAAATATAAAATTTGTAAAAACATATGAAATCGAGGGAATAACAAAAAAGTTATAAGCAATTTCATAGTCCTGATTAGACAGAGATAGCTATATCGAATAGTGACGTGACTATCACTCGTGCCATAGTAACTCCACGTCCACGTAACTCCAAGAAATTGTTTTGGAAAATTGTGTGTGGTGTTTCATGTATGCAGTGTTCCTGTATATTGTACCATACAGAATCTTTTTAAGTAGCGAATTATAGCAAAACGAATTAATCTTTTCTACTAATTATGGATTTCCGCAAAATTACGCCCGCTTCCATACTCATTGTTGTTGTTTATGCTAAATGTATTAATATAAAATTGATTAGAATACAAAATTTCTACACATTTTATGACTTTGGAAGAACCCGGTAACTATCCTATAAAAAGTTTGGTATAGGTCACAGCAATAGGGAAAGAATTGCATGGGGTGTATGGTGTATTGTGTGCGATGTTTGACTAACAAGCCTCTTTCAGGTGCCAGAGGAACAATAGTGACACGAGTTATCTATGTATGACGCCCGGATGTGACGAGAATTCCGTACTGTGACCCTTTTTGTTACAATACGTCATTTAAATGGCAGTTTTCTAGATGTACTTTCTTATCCCTGCGGCTTCGTTCACGTGCATTTTAGTTTTTGGTAGTTCTGCGAAAAAATTCAATTAAACCTTCCCGGGATAAAGGGATCTTCATCTAATTAAATTAAATAAAAAATTTGAAAAACTCCATGCGCTTGTCATTTAACGATCATACTGACACGCGTGAAGCACTTATAGAGAAATCATACGCCAAAAACACCTTACATCATTTTGGAACGTACTGTTAGACCAATATTAACCAAACATAGCAAAGAACTGCCGCAAGGAAACTGGCTTTTGAATAAAAAAACCGCATCAAAATTGGTCCATGTGTTTGAGAGCTGCGATGCCACAGACAGACATCGACATTAAATCGATAAAAAATCGGTAATTACAAACTGAAATGGGCCATATACATATTATCAATGATACAGCTACTCTGGTAAGTGTAAAATGTATATTTTTCTCGAACACATTTTTAGTACAAATCTTGGCTGCATTTAAAATTGCCAAGCTTAGGAAATGCGCGGACACACGGCCCTGGGGTATTTTTTTATCGGCGATCGCTCTAAAGTGGGGTCAATCAATAGATTAGCAGATGTCGCCTCTTGACTACTGGTGCAGTAAATTGGGCTCTTATTGCGGGAGCGTAATAAGGGAATCACGTCTACCTTTACTACGAACGAACCTTCGTATTAACTAACTTAGTAGCGACTATACTGAAAAAAGCTTTGCTAATTGATCTTTTGAACTAAACTGGGGTAATTTTACGTCATAATTGAGGTACAGAGGACAGAATATTCGTAGTCTAAAACTGAGGGTTTTATACTGCTAAATAAAAACAAAACACTTATTATTAAGAGCCAATAAAAATTAAGTATCGAATAGTTACTGAATATTAAAATAAAAATACCTTACTTCCACCCTACTTCGGCAAAACTTCCCTCACACTTAAATAGAGCTGACACGGTAAAACCGAGCAAAAATTGTTCGGAGTCCTCATTAAATTTTTCGCTTATTAAAAAATTCCCCGCGCCCTGTCCGTCAGAATCAGGCAACTTTTTTATCCGGAACGAAAGTTGTGTTCTGATCCCCCTTCGTCCCGATAATTTGAGTGAGATTTTCTCGCAATTTAAGATAAACAAAGAGAGCGCTTACCCTTAATTGGAAAGCAGAACGTTATTCACGAAGGAACGTGACAAATAGACACCTCTTAACTTCTTTTCCACTTTCCCGTTTAGGGCTATATTGGTTTTTTACAGACGCCGGCCAAAGCTTTTGTTTGTTTAAGGAAATGTTAATGAGTTATCCGTACGCTTGCCGGGGTTGTGTCCTCAAATGTGTTCCGGTTTCACGAAGGAAATCGATTGTGTTGAACCATTGACTGAAGCTGTTATCGGGAAAGTTATAATTTTTATGACTCTAACATTCCGTTTTCCTTTTTATAGAAAAGAATAACGAAACAAGGATGACTTTCACCTTACGTCAAGAGATACTGCTCGTGACAAATTCAGGATATCACATAATGCAAAGTAATGTCGCCGACTAAGTACAAGGCATTTCACAAAAGTACATGTAATTCTGGTCCGCGTAAGCTTGTTCAATATTTACTTTCGGTATTTCGTTTATTTCATGTACTTATTTAAGTCTACAACTACCATAGTTTCAACATCTATTGAAACACACAAAGTAACAAATAAGATCTAAGTGACATGACAAGCCTCCCTCGACTGCTGATGTTTCTTCCTGCCCGCTTCGTTAGCTCCCCCCTCCCCTGTTTGAATATGTGAGTTTACAGTTCGTGTTCCGTTTTACCCCATTTTACCCCTAAACATTTAAGTTTTACATGCGCGCTGTTTGTTCGAGTATTGAATGGAAATAGTTTCGCGTTAACCCCTGTAACCCCCTCACGTAATAACTTACATGTTGACAAGACGACTTGTAAATATAACTTGGTTGAGCATTACGTCATACGTGTTACTAGGTGACACGGTATATATTTGGTAACTATATAACTTGAATTGTGACGAAGAAAGCTTGTAAGAAGTATATAATAATATATTGTTGAAACAAGAAATTAACTATAATTTTTTTAGTAGCCGATGAATATTTCATTCTAGTGTAGACGATTCTGGCTGCATTACAAGTTTAAGTGCACTGTGCATAGCTTTAATAGTATGTATTTTTATGGAAACAGACTCATACATAAAAAATGTAGCTACGTGTAGATAAATAAATAAAAATAAAAAATAAAAATAAAATAAAAAATAAAAAAGCCTTTTATTTCATGCTAAATTACAATTGATTGAATACATAACTATTTTTTATGGTAAGTAGTAACTATGTGACATATTATATTATTTTTAAACGATTCTGATTTGTGTTACTATGATTTTCTAGCAAGAACCCCTCGTTGGTTCGAAGGTGAAGGCCTCCTCTAGAGATTTCCAGTTTTCCCTGTTGGTTGCTATGGTCATCCATTGTGCGCCGGCCACTTGCGTTATGTCATCTGCCCATCGAGCAAATGGTCTGCCTCTTTTTCTGTAACCCGGTGGTCCTTTCCAAGATGTAAGTCTCTGAGTCCATCTGTTGTCGGTTAACCTAGCTATGTGTCCTGCCCACCGCCACTTTAATTTCTTACAGTAACATAGAGCGTCAGTAACTTTTGTCCTCTTGCGTATGATTTTATGAGAAATTTTTTGAATTTTTTTGACTTTAAGTAGACTGCGCTCCATGGCTCTTTGACATGATCTTATTTTATTTTTGGATTGATATGTAAATTTCCAGGTTTGGCTAGCGTACGTTAACGAGGGAAGGATACAAACGTCCATGACTTTTTGTTTGATTTTGATGGGCATGTCGCTTTTCATAATTTCTTTTAAGCTCCAGAATTTTTGCCATGAGTTTGAAACTCTCCTTTCTATTTCTTGCTCATTTCTTTGTGCGTTGAAAGAAATTTGTTTCCCTAGGTATATGAACGAGTCGACGTAGTCTAGTGTTTCATCTTCTATGTATACTGGGCTTTTAATACTGTTTGTCATTATGTTTGTCTTATTGCGGTTTATTTCTAGGCCTACTTGTTGACTGGCGGTGTGTAGAGCATCTATCATCGACTGCAACTCGTTTGAGTTTTCAGAGAATAAGACGATGTCGTCGGCAAATCGTAAGTGGCTTAAATATTGCTGATTTATTTTTAAGCCTACTTTTCCCCAGTTTAGTTTTCCGATGACAGATTGCAGCACGGCGATGAAAATCGTTTGAGAGACGGGGTCTCCCTGTCTAACTCCTCTTTTGATAGGTATGGGAGGTCCGGTCGTCTCCAGCTTGATTCTGCTATAACAGTTGTCGTATAGGTGTTGTAAAACTTTTAGATATCTGCTATCGATATTTTGAGAGTGTAGCGATTCCCATATTGAGTGATGGTAGAGCGTATCGAAAGCTTTTTTATAATCTATAAATAGAAGGTAGAGCGGCTTGTTAAACTCTTGATATTTTTCGATGATCATTTCAATGGAGTGAATGTGATCCACTGTCGAAAAACCACTTCTAAAGCCCGCTTGTTCTATGGGTTGGTGTTTTTCGATATTGCTTCTTATTCTCTTTTCTAGAAGTGATGAGAATAATTTATATACTGAAGAGAGCAAGCTTATTGGTCGGTAGTTGCTTACGTTTTTTGGATCGCCCTTCTTGTACAATAATATTATGTCTGACTCTGACCATTGTTTTGGTGTTATGCCTGTTTGAAGTACCAAGTTAAAGAGCTGTACGAAAGGGTTTGCGAGATAGAAATGACCTAGTTTCAGAGCTTCGTTGGTTATATTATCGGGCCCGGGGCTTTTCTCGGACTTTAACTTCGCAATCCCCTTTGTGACTTCCTCTTCGTTTATGGCTTCTGCGTTTGACAGTGCTTCGTTTGGTAGAGTTAGCGTGGTGTTTCGATTTTCACACTTGTACAAATCTTTGTAGAAGTCGGTGGCGACTTGAAGTATTTCCTTTCTATTGTGAGTTGACTTGTTTGAAGCTTTCAGTCCTTCTATCCAGGTTTTATGAGATTTTAGTTCTTTGTTGGCCCTTTTTAGGCTTCCTGACTGTAATATGTGTTTTTCTATGGTTTCCAAACGATGAGTTTTGTAGTCGGACATGATGTACTTGCTTATAAGCTTGTATAGAGCTTTCAACTCATTTCTCATACTTCTTGTTTTTGGTTTTGTTCTTTGTAGCTCTTGACGTCTTAGCATCAATTTTCTACTTTTGGCGGATATAACAGAGCTTTTGTCCTTTGTGGTATTGTGAGCCTTTTTGAGGCTTTTTGTTATAGCGTTAATGATTATATCGTGAAGTTCTATTTCACTAATTAACGGGTGTAGGAAAATTTAAAATTTCATCATGCAAGAGAAAAGATTTTGAACTCTATGGTACCAATATATTAATGTAAATTATTCAGGTACCTAATAATTATTACATAATTTCTTAACTTTGACTGGCTCTTAGTGTGAAACTTTGGCAACCAGCTAGTTAGCAACCTATCTGGACACTAATTACCTAAATAAAATTTTATAATAGGTTTAATAATATAAAAAAATTGCTTACTACGTGTTCCAGCTAGGCCTGTTTACAAAAATTTAAACATTATTAGCACAACCAAAGTTAAGTGAAACATACGGACAGAAATTGCAAATAGTAGCTATATAACCTTATAGGTTTCTATTACAAATAATAGTTAAATAGGCATAAAGGTTGCATGTCTCTAACGACCAAATGAAGGGTTAAATATCTTATTAGAGTATCGTTTTCTTATGGTAACGTGAGCCCTAATAGAGAAGTTGTATAAGTACTATGATGGACTAAAGTACTAGACTTAAGTTAAACCTAAGTGCGTATTAAGTAAAACGGGCAATTGTCCAGGATCTACGAGTATAATGGTATACGCATATTGCTTGGTATGTAATCTTGACTTTGCTTATAAGATACTAATATTCAAATTTATTTACTTCATAAGTTATTTAATGATTTCTGAAATCAGGTAAATTACGTTGATCAAGTCTTTTCCAGGATTTTTCGTTGCGCTGTTTGCTGCGTGATTAAAAGAAAAACTCATTTACTCGTATATGATACGTATATGTATCCCGCAATTTTGTCCTAACTAGGAGTCAGGGGCTCGTAGGTAAGTAGTAGATGGATTTTCTCATAAGTTTTCCTTTTACATTCAGATTCAATGACTAGCTAATTTTTAACCGAAGTATTTACTCTTTTTTTGTTTAGAAAACGAACGACCGATTGTTCTAAAAACAGCTGTTGTTAACTTTGACCATGATTTCGGTTCAGGCTTTCCACTCTTAGTGCTTAGTTAAACTTTTCATCTCTGTACGTAGTTATGGCGTAAAACAAAAATTTAAATCGCTAGATGGGCCCTAAGCCTATATTGCGCATATCAAAAATGTCCACAAACATGTTGAGTGAGTGTTTTCAGTATGCTATAGTTTCCATTGTGACAGAGAGAGTAACAAAGTGTCACAACAACAACAACAAAAACACAAGACAAAAACGTGAACGTTTTTGGAGGTTTAAGGCTCATCTAGCGATTTAAATCTTTGGCGTATAAGACTGATTCCGCCGTGCCTGTCGCAGAAAGAAGAATGTACCGTATTTAAACGCAGTATCAAGAAGTTATTTACAAAATTACTTTGTGCCTCGGTCTTTACATTCGGTCTTCAGCGATCTTCACAGATCAATTACCCCCATTGACTTAATATCCCGACTTGGCAAAGACCTGTTGAAATATTCAGCAGCAAAGGCGAAGCTTTGTTTTGAGTACGCACTCAGGGGGTGGGCGCTTTTTATGAGGAGATGTCTGCATTATCGTAAACATTCAGATATATTGTACGGTGTATGAAATATTTAATATGTTTTCGGCATTGATTTTTTGGAGAGTCGAAACGTTATGGGGTGAATCATATTGCGCTCTGTTTGGTGTAAATTGTATGGCTTAAAATATTTTAGTAGCGTAAAATAGGCCAAAATAACAACCTAAGTTAAAAATTGTAATGACAATAAATTGAAAGGGAGTTAGGACAATTTTCCATTTAGTAGCTCTTACTGATAACATTTTAATAATAATGATTAATTAGGTTTATCTTGATTTTAGATTAACTTAAACTTTAACCAAGCGGGAGCTTTGCTAAATAGATATCTATGACATTATATACAGTATGGATAAGGTCTAAAACAGTTTTGTAATTCAAGTAATCCGCTGATAGAAATAACCCGGTCAATTGCCTTCGCATAAGTCGATACTGCGACGTCTACACTTGAGGTGATTCTGCACGGACGATTGATACTTAACTTCAGTAGGTACCTATAATTATAGCTAGTCCTAAGTATTTGCGAATCATCTTTGCCCCTAAACCTTTTTACAGCTCATAACTGGCACATGCCCACTACGCTGGCAAGGTTAGATTTGGTGGACTTACTAGCTTGACATTTTTTTAACCATTTCAAGGGAATAAATTTAAAACGAAATATTTCGGAGAAACAAACAATAAAAATTAATTTTAAAGTTTTTTTCTTTTTGATATGAAAATAAAACGTGTTTTTTTTTAACTAACTATAATACTAAAAAAAAACGTACAAGCCTAGATTAAGGTGTACTTACTGAAACCAATGAAACTAAAATTGTCCAGTTCGGAGTGTACAAGTGTACAACACTTTAGTTCTATGGATGAGAATCGAATCTACGACCTTTCAGGCTTAGACTGCCCCTCGTGTGTTGAGCTTTTGCGGTGCTGTATTTAACAGCTAAAAAGTCTGTTTAAACTAGAATACACTCATACTAAAAATCAATTAGTGAGTAGTTTTTGTACGTATCGCTTATTTCTAATAGAAAGAAAATACCAACTCACTCATTCATTCACTCACTGACTCATATCAATCCATAAGAAACTCTTTATTCAAGAAACACAGAAGTTCCTTTTAAGGAAGGCTGTTTAATTTTCTTTGGGTCTCCTGGGATCGACGCCGGAGCATTAGTGAGCTAGTCAAAATAAAGGTATCCAAAGGCCCTACAACCGTTGGAAAGTGCACACATTCCCAAATCCTAGCTCAAAACAATAGCTAAAGTATCTTCACTCACCTCGCCCACTTCTTCCGACGAACCTCAGATCGTTGAACTTAGCGACCTGGTTCTTCATAACAGCCGTACAATTCCTCAACTCCGCAGAGCAGTTCTCATCGTTGCCCGCCCTCACTGTGACCAGCGTGCCATCTCCGACGTCTCCCAGCGCGACCACTTTAAAAGCCACTGGCAAGGTTTTGTTGGACCTCCAGTGTGGTGGCAGCACTGTGCATACCTAAGAAGATATTGATATTTTAAAACTAGTTAATTATAGTAAAATGTTTAAAAGAAAGGTTGTACTGTCCATAAAGATAATTGTAGCGCTGGTTGCAAATGTAAGAAGGAATTCAGTTCGTTTGTGCGAAGCGAGTCGACTGAAAATGTGTACAAAAACCTGTACTAGCCTTACTGTTAAGCTTGAGTTATTCACGTAATACGTTGATAGTATTTTCGCATGACGTTGCGGCATTCGACTATTAATATATATATAGCTGCTCGTGCTGATTCATTCACTCATTGATCACCTCTCCTGAACAATTTTGTATGAAAAAAATTTTTTTCAAGTATGGATTCGCATAGAAGGCAAAAATTCATGAGGAGGAAAAATACGGAGAGAGCTGATGATTGAGGATATCGGAGACGAGTGAAGAGCACAGCCAAGGGTATTGCAGATAGGTGGGGGGTGCTCGACCAAATGTCACTCGAAATGTCATCCAATTGGTAGTTAGCTGAAAAAAAATTCAAAATGGCGGATTCAAAATGGCCGCCATTCGTATTTCGTCGATATCTCGGAAAGTATAAAAGATGGAAAAATGGTTTCTTGACAATAAGTGATCAGGATCCGAAGGTCTACGCGATGAATAGAAAAAAAATTCAATATTGCGGAAATTTTTTTTTCCATAGAAAATGTATGGCGGATATTGAAGATACTAAAAGTTGGTAATTATGCAAGGTTGTGATGCGGTTTTTCGGAGAGTTACTAGAAAAAAATATGGAGAGAGCTGATGATTGAGGATTTCGGGGACGGGTGAAGAGCACAGCCAGGGTATCGAAGATAGGTGGGGGGTGCTCGACCAAATGTAACTCGAAACGTCATCCAATTGGCAGTTAGCTGTAAAAAAATCAAAATGGCGGATTCAAGATGGCCGCCATACAAATTTAGTGTTGTTCTACCTCGGAAAGTATAAAAGATAAGAGAGTGATTTCTTTGCAAGACGTAATTAGAATCTCAAGGTCTATGGGATGAATGAAAAAAAAATCAAAGTGGTTGAATTTATTTTTCCATGGAATGTGAATGCTACAATAAACAAGGCCTATGAAAAACTATGAAAAGTATGAGAAGAGATGATGGTCTACGATTTAGATGATGATTGAGGAGCACGGTCATGGATTTAAAGATAGGTAAGGGCTGTTTGAATAAAAAATACACTGAACCTCATCATGAGGTTCAGTGTATTTTTTATTCAAACAGCCCTTAACTATCTTTAAATCCATGACCGTGCTCCGAGGTAATTCTTTTAGCCCATTGCCAATCGGATTACAATTGGCGATGGAGATGACGGCGATTCTTTTATAGGTGAGAAGACAGCCCGCGGGCCACATGTGGCCCGCGCTCCCACGCGCCCTACTCGTTTATTATACACATGCTTCACTTCACTCTATATTATATGAATCGCTCGTAGACAATACCAGCGTTTACTATATACGAAACGTCAATGTAACAACGATTAATTTACTATATCTTTCTCTCAGAAGCCCCTACGCAAGACAAGTGCTAACAGAATAGACCGATTACATGTAGAGTTGTGGAATCATGAATATAATATTATCAAATCAAGAACCATTAAGAACAAAATAGTTTGAAAGAATATTAGAAAACCCTATGCAATGTTTACTATACTTTCAATGCAAGATAACTTACGACATGAGGGCTGCCAGTCTTCACAAGCTCGCCAGGATGGTCTGCTAACAGTCCTTCCAACGTCCTCTCAGCCAACAACTCGGCAGTCAGAGGCTGGCTCGGTAAGCCCCCATAACTGGAGGAAGGCGCCTCGTGCCCGAGACCGTTCGTTGTCGAACTCACTTCACTCGATAAATGCATCGTCCATAGATATCGTATACATGTAACAGGTAAATCGTCTGTAATTTATGTCACTGTATCTGTCACATAATTTCCGTTAAACACCGTATTTTGTGGATGTGATGTTTTTTTAGTAATAGGACAAAGATTCGTATTAATAGAGCCATCGTACTTTGGATACCTGAAAAAAAAGAAAGCCTTTTAAGAATCTTTACATGGCTATGTTATTTTAAAATAGTAATATGTCATGAGTAAATCCTAAAAGGATGTTCCTAAGTTTAGGTATTTAGTTGGTTTGGTTTTATCAAGCCGTAACTGCCGAATAGATTTAAATTAAAATTTCGTGATAAAGATAGCATTCTATAGATTATTATAATGCCACTTTTAAGCTGAAAAGTTCTCGGTTTCCTTCAGATGTACACCAAAATTAATTCAAGCAAATCAGTGGTCAAAATACTAGGTTTTGTTAAATTTAAAAATGCCAAAATGGCTTAGTAATGGATTCATTTGACTTTGAGAGATAGTTAATGAATGAAGGAGCTTTAGGTTAGTACATTTTATGTTATGATTTTTTAAAAATAAAACCCTTATTGTTTCGTCCCAAACATGTCGAATGTTACATTACAGTCAGTGTAACGCGAATTTAATAATTTTAACTTTATATCGCTATCTCTCAAATGTACACTTTTATGTTAGAAAAAGTGGCTGTGACATACGGACGGACAGACAGACAGACAGACAGACATGATGAATCTATAAGGGTTCCGTTTTTTTGCCATTTGGCTACGGAACCCTAAAAACATAAATCAGTGACTTAGGTATGTATTTACACGTGTACCTACATTTAAAGTAAGTATACACTGGAGTAGTTTGAACAAAAAGATACTCAAATAGAGTCAAACGAGCATAGTACGCCATCACGTGGAATCAGAAGTCACTGGGCTTTATTGACAACGCAGCATCAAAGCAACTTGCACAAAGGGCTCACACAATCAAGCAAGGGTGTGAGCACACGGGGTGCCAAATCACGCAGACAAGATAAAGTATTCCAATTTTTCCAAACTGAACCGCAAATATTGATTTCGATATGTGATTTTCCTTTTATTTTTTGCCACATTCTATAGACTTTTAATATTATGTTCTCTAAAGTAGCGACATGCGTATTCTTTACATTAATAATATATTTTTCTAATGTATAAAATTCTCGTGCCAATTTTTTAAACTCCCCCGAAACGGCTCGACCGATTGTTATGAAATTTTCTGTGTATAGGTAGGTCCGAGAGTAGGTCGTTAGCTATTTTTATATCCCTATTGGCAAAACAACGTTTGCCTGGGCAGCTAGTTAATTAATATTATTTCCGCCATGTGAAATGTGAACTCGATGGTTATTGTTCTGATAGACGTTTCAGTTTGCCGGTCTTAGAGTAAAAAGCTTCGACCAATAGATATTATCAATAGATATATAGACCAAGAAACTTTCACTCGGCCGTTGGCATGCAAAAGGCAGTGGTCCTGGAGGTGACAGGCATTCTAAGGAGGTTTCTCTGTCTGGAGCCCTGACCACCTATGGTTTGGGCCCTTAAAGTACCGCAACCGGTGGTGCACTCTTTTTTTAAACGTAGGTATTTTTTATTTTATTTTGTAACATTAAAAAAAATTATATGTTAATTTAAACGACTTCCTGTGGATCTGTGAAAAAAAAATGATTTCTTTGTTTATACGACCTCCTAGTTCTGTTCCTTACTTATTTTGAAACAGATAAAACACAATCCATGGTAGCCAGGATGATACTCTTTAACCTATACCAATTACTATAAAATATGTTCCCCTTTCCCATCCACGAATAGGCTGTTAGATGTTTGCGAAACGCGATATGTCGATGGATGTTAAACTTAATTTCTACAAGGGGTTCACCCTACGCGCCTTTTACTGCCTTTCCTTGTTTGCTTTGATTTCGACTCGATGTAGCCTTCTGCCTTCTTATGATGTTTTCGGCAATAACGCTTGTAACTCGGTATATTTATTACAAATCGAGATAATATTTGGCTTACAAACACACAGAAAATACGCATTTTTGAACAATTAATGTTATTATTTTTAAGTTAGACACAAACTCTGAAAGTAAATTATTTTGCATACTACTCAACTGCTATTAACACCTACTATAGGTAACAGGCACAAATCTCCTCTCAGAATGAGATATCGTCAAAGCCAATCCGATCACGCAGGTCAAATGTGGGTTGGAGGTTTCACACACCTTTTAAAACAGAATGAAGAACTCTCGGCCATTTATTTTCTTGGGATGTTATAATAAACCCAGCGATATAACCCAATGATCCACAACCGGACATAATTCCCAAACGTCATAGGTTCGTGCTTGGGGATTACAACCGGGACATCTGACACGAAGGAAGATGTCTGTACCAATATGGAACTGTAAGATGAGTGTGAGATGCTAACGTGTACCTAATTATTATTAGAAACTAGTTTTCCCACGCCCGCATGATTACAAGTTTATCGCAACCTAACCCTAACTCAAAAAAATCTATTATTTGCTAAATTGCTTCAGTATTAGTGGCGTGAAGAACTAATAAACATAATCCTGCAAGTTTTCAGCTGTATAAGTGTGATTACAAAACGATATAACGAAAACAAAATCACTGCAGCCGCGCTTAGCAACTCGGTACCTCGCGCTCCATAGCGGGATTTATCTCGTGAATAGGGCGGCAATAAAATCTTAGCTTTAAAACATACAAATAGGGCGGAGGTCGTAAATAATAAAGCATGTAGGGGCCAAGTGGGTAATGCTCGTTACCCAGCACCCTTACACAAAGGACCGGAATGGGGTAAAGATACATTACACCGGCCGCGTCTGTTTCACTGTGGACTATTGTCCAAAATATGTTTTAAGGTTCTACTTCACTCTTTTTAATCTATAAAACAAAGAAACAGTCAAGCTGCTGAATGGCTTGAAACTAATTTTTAACACTACAGTACACGCGCCTCTTTTCTTTACTTGAGTACACGCGTGGCCTACTATAGTAGCCCATTTTAAAAAGTCAATAAATTGTATATTTATAACTATTTGATTAAAATAACAAATGGAATGGAGAAAATATTTATTTAAGTTAACATTACAACAATACAATTTAAATACAATATTTAAAATAGTGAACAATTAGCAATTTATTAAATATCTGCGAAAAAGTAACAAAAATGGCAATACTGAGTTCACCGTTTTTTTGTTTTTATTAAAACCACTCTTCATTACTATTTTCTTCATTTTCCTAGCATTCATGATATACTAATGCTTAGTGATTGTGAAAAATATTCTAGTAGCAAGTCTTTCACCACTTTTTTGTCGACCGATTTCGGGCTCTCGCGCAGAGTGCACATCGACCATCTCGTGCTGTCTTTGGTGTCAAATCATGATTTAGATACTTGGGAATCCTGAATTGTGCTGCCGAAAAGTGCCCCAATCCTCAATTTAAGTTGTCGGGTTCGGATTGTTTGAAACTGGATAATGGATCCTTAGCATTTCTAGCTCTATCTCCTTTTGGGCTTGCTTATCTAATGCTTAGGTTTTGGGTTCGAGTTCGCGTTGCCGATGGTATATTTTTGTGCCAAATGGTTCCGTTTGTCAATTTTTAGATTAGACTGCACCTGCCAGATAGAGTGGAGTGTTATCCGAATCTGATGTTTCGTCAGACCTTTCATTTAACATTTCCTCTTCGTTTTCCTGAAGCTCTGACTCATGCAGAACTAGGGCCTGTTGTTAGTCTGGTTCTGGCTCAACTTTATCATCTTCACTCTCTGTCACATCTTCATCATCAGTGTCTAGCTTAAGTAGCAACAAAGATTCACAAGTGGAAACACTTGTGAATCACTCATGACGTTAATGTTATAAATCTGTAAAAAAATAAAAAAAATACATTTTCCAATTTTAAAATAACAATAATTAAACAAAGGTATAAGCATACAAACAAAACATAGCTGGAGAATATTATTTTAGTGTTATAATTCGATAAAACACGAAAAGTTACTTACCTGATTTTGGTACATCAATACACGCGCGGACTACTTTAGTAGGCCTGCGCTTTTGGCGCCAAATATCTCGCACATGCGTTTCCGCAGGAATTGTGTTGGGTACTAAGGTTGCGAAGAATCTACCAGACGAGGCTTATCTGGAATCGCAAGCTTCTAGCATGCAAAAATAAAAAGTTACGACAAACAAACTAACCCTGGTCTACTATAGTAGGCCGCGCGTGTACTCTAGTGTTAAACGAAGTTCTATATATAATGTAACTTATGGTGGCACTTAAGCTGGTGTCTGGTGGAAGGGTGGCTTCGGTCGCGGCTGCTTACCACCCTACCAACATCCGACCTTAGTAAGATAACATCAGCAGCAATAGGTATAGGCTTACGCTTAACAACAATCTCACGTGATGGAAATTGACCATGTGGTCGAAGATGGAGCGCGCTTACAGAAGATACGTATTTACTCTTTTTTAGTAGTACCGAGGTTGTAAGATGCGGGAAATACAGGTTTTGGGAGAGCTTTCCAAACCTTGGCCATGCATGTGCGTATTATAACGCAAAACGAAAGAAAAACTACCTAATTTTTTCCAATCATAGTTGTAAGGTGCAATTATACTATAACGACACGTATACAAGACTTTCAAACTTATACATGTTTAATAAACATCCCTCTAATCGCCCGTAGCCGTAATGTTCAAGACGTATGTTCTACATTTCTTCAAATTCAGTTGATCAAAGAGGCAACATCTAATACAGAATCAGGATGTCCGAGAGTCTTCCATTAGAATATCTCACGTTGGGTCCGGATATTACATTTGCTAACCTATTTGTAACCGTCGCCAGACGATCATTATCCGTGTCCGAAAGGTCCGGGTCTCCCTCAGGAATTTGTGCCCCAATATTGATTCTCTAAATTTTCACTTCTAGAGTATAGCAGGAATTCTAATGGATGTCGCAATCGGGAATTTGAAAAGATCTGTCGACTTGCAAGAAATACTTTGTCTACATTTACAAAGAAAATTGAAGTAAAATACTATGAGTCAGTCTTTAATGAATCTATAATTACTAAAGGACTGCCACCTAGTATGATTATTTATCGATGTTATGAAAGTTGTTATAAACCAAATTGCTGAACCGAGTTGTTAAGAGGCATTTTGAATGTGGTGATATTATTGTCTGCTTTGAAAAAAATCATTATTCAATTACGAAGGCCAGCTAAGTACTTGATCAAATGGGAAGCGGTTAATTGTTTTAATTTTTATACGAAATCGTTTAAAATAGTATCTAAGTAAAAAATCTACTGCCGAAAATTTGTTATATTAAGCTTATTTAATCTCAACAGATCAAAGACCTAGATACTTTTTTTTCAAGTTCTTAGCCCGCTACATTAAGCTACGGATACAGTAGTTGGACTATCTAGTTTATTTTTTAGCTGTAAGATATTCATCCGTGCACAGCTACCGTGCATCAAATTTTCTCTGCGCGTGTAAAAATATAGAAATTCTTTATTCCACGATCTGTCTTTTTCTTTTTTTTTACATAATATTATATGGGTATAATTACTCGTCCCTACATCGTATTTTATAATATGAAATGTTTTATACTTCATCCATGTATTTATTCAAATTCCAGATTCTACGTACGCCGCTGGGGGCGACCCTTGCAATATTGGTGACAATAAACAACACCAGGCGCAATCAAGCACTTAGCAGGATATGCGGAATGCGATGGGTGACGTCATTTAAGACGATATTAAAAAATACGTCCAAGGCTTCCGCATCAAACCAATAAACCTCGTATAAAATTTTACTGTTATTTGTCAGAAAATAAAGGTCACTTGCATAAACATTTTAAATAATTTGTCATTTAGCTTTATTTAATTTTGATAAATTTTCTTAAGCAATTAGCGATTCCTCAAAAAGTCCGGCGCTCAATACGCTTGCAAATTTTTCAAGCCTATTTAACAACATTTTTTCAAGTACATCTTGCTGGTACTTTATAATAAGGAAAAAAAAACATCTTGCGACGCGGTATGCGATCGAATGGTCAAACACTATGATAGCTGAACTTTAGACAGGTGTGTTCCAACATTCAATCTTTGAAAATTTTGTAAAAATATATAAAGGCCTAAGAGCCCGCGACGGCCAGACGTTCGTTATTTTATAAAAGCTGAGAGTTTATCTGTAAATGTTCCCTATACCTATTAACTTTAATAATAGCTCAAAGGTTAAAAGTTGGACCTATGAGATATCAAATACAGGTCAATGAGTTGTATTGATATCCCAAGAATATTATAAACTAGCTGTTGCCCGCATGAATTTCAGTTTTTACTAATCCCATAGGTACGATAGAATTTTCCGGGATAAAATGTAGCCTTTGTATTAATCCGGATTATAAGCTATCTATGTTCCAAATTTATGTAATGTAGGATAGTACTAGGATAGGATAGGATCTGATTCACACATTACATTCGACTGTGACAATATATACGACCTTTATTAGAGTATTATGCGTTTTATCAGTCATAGTTAAAAATATGATTATTCTCTATTAATAAAGGTTTACATGAAGTTCAATTAATTTCCCTCTTGCAAAAATTTGCAAGTGCTATTTCATTAAGGTGATTGGCTTAATATTTCCCCTGTCTTTGATCGACACTCTTTTGTATTACAACCCTTGAGACAAGGGGTAGCGTGCCTGACCGAATTCCTTTTTGGTGTTCTACTTATTAAAAGAACGGAATACCATTAAAGATTCGAAAAATGTTTATAATTGAGTATTGATATATCTTAAACATTTGGTTTACCTCTGGTAGGTACATCTCAAAATAATATTGCTTTTAAAAAAATTATACTAAAATAATTATAGAAGCAATAATATTTTATGTGTTTGTCATTCTTTTACGCCGTAACTACTGAACTGATGTGGTTCTTTGGAATGGAATACTTTATTAGAAAGACTACTTTATATCGCGGAAAAATCCATGGTTCCTGCGGGTTTGACGATAACTCAAAACAGCAGACGTTACCTCGGGAAAACACTAGTTAAATTTTTGTTATAGATATATCAATCCACGATGGCGCGCCCCACTCAGTCAAACTCCATACGATTTGATAATAAGCAATTTCTACAGAGTGGAGCGCGTCATGGATCGAAATGTCTATTATAATAATACATAAAGTCCTCCAATAACCATACTGAAAGCATTAAAATCAATTTGAAACAATAAACACAAGTTTAAGTAAATCGAGAAACTTTTGAAATCATGTTAAAAAATTAGGCTTCATTTCATTGAATTCAATAGCTTAGTGTAGCGAATTCGTAGCTGCGTCGTAGACAAGTGCTACGTGACATAAACGGGGGTGTGTATTGTGTAATATGTATAATTGAATGAAGTAACACCTACAATAAAAATAAATACTATCTATTTTTAATATTTGCATGCCTATAAATCGGCACAATTGTACTGAGACCTAACAACTGTAACAACCTTGTAGGTGTTTTATGTAAATAAATAAATCATTTAACCAAACATTTTTTACTACTCTAGATTGAACTTTAAACTGCAGATTTTCAATAAATTTCGATTACGTATAAAAGTTGTCATATCCGGTGAGATTTGAACCCGCGTCTCCCCAACTATCGCGGCTAAAGCGTCTACTATATTAATGCGTAAAGCATGATTATAAAAACAAATCTATTTTCACATTTATTTAAATATCTTAGTACCAATAGTGAAAATGTGACCAAAAAAAAATTGGCGTTGAAGAGTCTAAATTAATAATTTTGAGACACGCGTCACAAAGTTGTAATCGGCGTAACAGATTGGGCATACGTACGAGTAAGTGCGTGAACGACAATAATAATTAGGCGCGGCTCAGGTGGCAGTTGGGGGAACCGGGGACGTCTAATGGGAGTTCGCACTTACTTTTTAACAAGTCTCACCAAGCTCAATGAGCAAATACTGGGTTCATAATTACTTAAAAATACTTTTCACTTAATAATCGTTACGTTAAAATGTCTCTAGTTTTCATTGCTTGTGAGATACATCATGATCTATCATGATGATATACCTAATGATATAAAAGTTATTTCCCAAAAACAAGTTGAAGTTTATGTTTCAATTCTTTAAAGAATTGATGTTGCTTTTGAGTTACACAAACTTAATATATAAACTTTTTAAGTTAAACAATTTTTTACTATAAAATTAATCTCAATTAAAATAATTTATTTAACAGTTTAGGCAAGTACTTGTACCTACATCTCCTCATCTATACAAATCCGAATTATTATCCGCGCGAAAACAAAACCATCCAACCGGGTTGGGTAAACAAAACTTTAATTAATCGTGTTCAAGTAGTAAAGTAGGTACTCGATGTTATCACAGCGTACGCCTATCTCGCCGAGCGTAGTGTGCACGCAGGCTAATGAGGCTGCGGTTACGTGGAAACAACACGCGTCTCGCCGCCCGCCGAACTTTGCGGACTTACGCAAACTTTCCATTAATTAAATCTACAACTCCGTATAACTATTAATAAATAACTAGCAAGCACATCCATCATACTTACTTCCTATTTAACTTGAAACAAAAACGAAAGTCTTAAGTTTAAAAAAAGCACCGACACAGATAGTTAAACCACTTGAACCCGAAGCGCACAAATAAAAAAAAAGTTTGAGAAAACCGCGTGAGGCGCGCGCTCGCCACCGAAACGTGGTCGACATTAAAACCTTAGCGGGAAAGAAACGGTCCCCTTATTACGTCTCGAAAGAAATTCTCTCGCACACAGAAGCACGGAAAGAAGTCCACCCACACTGGCGTAGGCTGCAACGACACGGGGGGACGCGCCTGTGTGTGCGGGGGTACAAATAAGTATTAAAAGAGATAGTTAGGTGCGGGACATGTACGAAGTGTGTACATTCTACGTGCCAACATAATGGGGGTTGCCTTTGAAAATTCTAGACGAAAATTTCCACTGCATTATAAAGGCATGCAATGCTACGGAATATATTATGTAACGGAATACCCATATTTTTTGTATAGTTAGATTAACAATAATTTTATTCCCATTTTCCTAGATTTATAATAATTTTTCCCATTTTCGATCCTGCCGTCTGCGGCAGTCGTGGGTTCGATTCCCACCACTGGCCACCACTATTTTCAAGTGTCTGGGTGCTATTTAATAATATCACAGTTTAAAGATCCTGTCTATCCTTATATTGTATTTTTGTACCTATATCAAATATTATGTATTTACATTTATCCGTCATCTAGCACCCATAACACAAGCTATCGCTTACTTTGGGTCTAGATTGCAATGTGTAAAATTTCCTGATATTGTATTTATTTATTTTTAATGTAATATACCTATCGTTGTAGCCTTTATATTTTAAAATAAAATGCACACACATAATTGCAGCCTTGGTTATAGTTAACTCTACTTACTTGTTTTAGAATCAGATGGCTTAATCCTTAGTATAAACTAAACTAACAAGCCACCATTCTAATCAGAATTATACTCAGGCTCTCATTACTTCACTAATACCATCTCAACTAAATCTAGACTTTTGTATAACTACCCAACTTTTGTAACCTCAAAGTAACATAACTAAGCAGGCTGAAAGCGCAGATTTTCAGTTTCAAATCGTACTTTTACACGAACGCCCGGTAGGTCGCACTAATGAAATAAAGTTGAGCAATTATGTATACCGAGCGCTACATTTCAGACTTTACAAGTTAACTTGAAATCGGGAAATACCAAACCAAAATAAATGAGACAAAGCTCGTTGATTTAGATGCCTTTTTGTTGCTATGAGTTAGGGCTATAGATATTTAAATCCATGAAGACGCGCACCTCGTTGTCAAAATCACTTATGTTTCATTTGATTCGTATGTAGTTTGACGGAGTGGGGCGCGCCTTCGTGGATCGGAATATCTATGTTAACTATAGCTATCAATATGACATATCTATTTAGTCTTCGTGGATCGGAATATCTATGTTAACTATAGCTATCAATATGAAATATTTATTTAGTCTTCGTGGATCGGAATATCTATGTTAACTATAGCTATAGCTATATGACATCTTTATCTACGATCGTCACGGACAGCTGTCGATCGCTCAATTGGAAAAAAATTAAATATGTACGATTTCAAATGAGATGGCTTAGTTTACACATTTAAAATGAATGATTTTGGTGTGGTCGGGCTTTTAAACTAACGCCTATTTTTTGCCGTAATAATCAAATGTTATGTGATTAACCTTTTAAAGGGCTTTTTTAAATCCACCTTGTAAGCAAATATCTTTTGTGTCTAGACTTCAAGCAAAGCTAGAGCAAAAAACGATCTCTATTCATATAATTTTACAAAATTGTTGTATTCATCAAGACCAGTCTTATCCAGAGACATAGTAATATTTTAACCATCCTTTAAGTCTGTCCGTCTGTAACTATAATTGTTAAATACTTAATGTAATAATTCCATAATTTTATGTCACATTAAAATTAAAACAAATTAATTTCATTAAAACCTCATATAAAGAAATTAAAACCTAATATTAAAGAAAAAAAAGTCTTGTTTAGGGCGGGCAAATAGGCGCTCTTCAAATACCTACCTACCAGTTACCAGAGTATAAGTATAAAGTATACCCGATATCGATTTGTTAAGTTACATAATATTATGGTTGCCAAATTAATCGTCAACAAAGGTAACAAAGGTACCTAAGTATCTACTAGTAAGTAAGTACAAGTTAAGGTTAACATTAAGCCTGTCAAGCTAACTGTTTATAGAATCAGACTGAACTTAATTCATATATTCAGATCTTACGTTTTATTGCGGAAGAGTTATATTTAAATTTTAGACCTTAACACCCATCATCATTATCCCTACATTCTTTCATTACATGAAAAATCCAGATGAATGAAAATCTCAAGTTTTTACTAGATAACAGAAGTGACGTTGATAATTATGAAACGTATTAGCTAGTACTGAATAAACGTAACCTCAAAAAGAATATTTAAAAAAGCCAATCTGCCTATGAGCTAAAGTATGAATAACAATTTGTACTTGTATCGCTGTAGGACTACAAGTAATATGGCAACCCGAAAACCCTTTAGCGCCTCTCACAAAGCCGACAATGGAAATTTATATCATCGTAAAATTTAAGTGCGCGCTTTAATAACTAAGCCTCAAGCGGCGTATCGCGGACAAAAGGAAACCTCTTGGCTCGCGCCGGCCGTCTTACACCCACACCTGTGACCGCATAGCCACGAATACGTACAGACGCACACACGCAAGCCTCACCACTACTAAACCGAGACCCATACGCCCACCCGCCAAACACGCCCAACGTCTTGGGTTTTCTTATAAACCACGTTGTGTTCGACGTCCCTCTCTTTCCCGGTGCACTATGCGTCACCTCTCGCTCTGGCGCAATGACGAGGTTCACATAAAGCGGCGCCACATTCCCGCCTTTTTTCCCACTCCATTTTGACAGCTCGTGGCTCCATATCTGGCTAGAAAATAAGACAGTGTTCACAGCACTACAATCTAGATAAAAAATCTAAATAATGGGTTTGAAATTTTCCTGCATTTTCCCTAAACCTGCTTACTTATTACATCCACAAATACCACATCCACAACAAATACTACATCCACAAAATCCACAGTTACCTAGACCTCAACGAGAACCCAGCAGATATTGCATTATTAAAATTTTTATATTGTGTAAAAATATATTTTTCAAAGCAGCTTGGCTTTTCATTAAATTGGACATGAGATAGATACCTATTCAACTTTGCAGTTTTAAAATATATAGTCAAGGCAGCAGGTCTTTTAAAGTGTTACTTTAAAAGACGATAAGAGTAGAAAATTATTATTGATACGAGTATAAAGAAAGGCAAAGGATGAGGAAGTTAGCTGAAAACATTAAATACATTGCTGAGTTTTACAGCTAACGCCGTAAAATGATTTCAGATTAGGTAATCTCACAGCTACGATACACAACAAGCTACCAAATAAAAAAACATCTAGGTACAATGACCTCAACATATCATCCAATTTTGAAAATCGAACAGTGTGCGCGCCGTCTTAGCGACTAAGTGGCTCAAGACGCGTTAGCGGGCGCGGGTGGCTGGGCGGGGTCTGCGGAGACGCGGCTCTCCGCTATCGGCACACCGAAACACACATTTTTCCCGCCGCAAACCTCGCGCTGAAGGTTAGCCGCGACCCGCAGACCTCGTTGGGGCAGACAGAGATAGCATCTGAACCCGGCGCGCCTGCGCGATCTTTGAGCGCCAATTTTGACGGCCGGATTTTCCTCAGAATAATTTTCCTTTCGGATAAAGACGTTGCCGAGTGCCGACGAAGCGACTCATGCATACGAACATGTTGTTTTTCAATAGTATTTTTTATATGGATTTCGCAACTTTCGTGGCGTTTAGCCTCAAATATTGAGTTTTAAACTAATAATCGGTCCAGTCCTATAACGTTTTACGTAATAGGACCGGGCATATTAAACTTTTTATGAATAAGCCACGCAAAGGCAACTAGGTCAAGATATAGGGTCTTAATGCTAAGTTTCAGTAATTTTTTCCTGAATATTTGACATTATTTTCTTCCGGTATAAATAAAGAAATGAAGAATTTGCTTACTGAAAACATAACTTGGCCGTAGCGTCGTAAAGTATCGGTTTGTGTTTTTAGGGTTCCATACCAATTTGGTAAAAATGGAACCCTTATGGTGAGACTTTCTCCGTCCGTCCGTCCGTCTGTCACACTCGATTATTTCAGTAACTATTCAAGCTATCGACCTAAAATTTAGAATAGTTATAGATAATAGTGACGCGACGTCATAGCAATCGTAAAAATTTGAAAATTGTTTTTATTTTTATTTAAAAAGGGGGGAAAACCGGGTCGCCAAAATTTCAAAATGAGATAACAATATTGAGTGGGGTATCATATGAAAGGGCGTTTCTTGTATATTCTTAAACCAATTTTTATTTATTTTTATGCCTGATAGTTTTTGATTTATTGGGCTAACTAAAAATAAAATACCGTTCCCCCCCCTTATCTCCGAAGTTTACCATTCGAAAAATCTGAAATAAATATGATCAATAGAAGTTAACGTATATTTTACAGGAAAAATAAAATCAACTCGCTGACTAATATACTTTTTTTGATAATAACAATAATCCGCCAAAAACAAAGTTACGTTTGCGGTTTGCCAACAAAAGTACCTACATGTAAATTATACTCGTAAATTCATGAACAAAAGTGATTCTTTCAATGTTTTACTTCTTTTATTGGTATGGAACCCTCGGTGCGCGAGTCCGACTCGCACTTGGCCGGTTTTTTTTTCTTAAAAAAGAACGATCAAAGATGGTATCAAATTTTCTCACGAACCAAAACCTAAATCTTATAGGAAAATAAAACTGTACCTATTATTAGGGACGAGTCGTCCCTAAGACGAGTAGGGTCGAGTGTCGATGTTCGAACCCCGTACACGAGTTTCGACTTTTCACCTGTCCATTCGTTCGTTATGTTGACTGCACATAATTATGATGTACACATACATCATAATTATGTGCAGTCAACAAAATATGCTACTGAAGGCGTACAAGTAACAACGTGGGTAGTAGTGGCGTGGCCGGGTGTCCGCTCACGCCGCAACAGCGGTCGTGCGGGTAACCTGCAACTGTGAAGCGCGACCATGCGATTAGCTCACCGAACTGACAGTCTCGGTATCGCACATCCCATTTGTTAAGATTACATTGCTGTAAGTAGATATGAAAGTTGAAACTGTAGCGATATCACTTATCTATTCAATTTCTAACATTGCTTTAGTAACTATAACACCGGCAAAGATGCAAGAGATTTAACGTTCCGCTGCGATACTATGTTGCAAATGTTACCTACTCACTCTCTCCAAATTAGACTCGTCACTTACCATCAGGTTAGATTGATAGTACTAACTTGTAGTGTGTGAAAAACACTTTATAATACTCTTGAGCGCTGAAGCAATACAGTAATCTAATGTACCCTATAAAATTCTCAAAGAAGTGTAAAGTTGGGGAACGTGATATATTATGGGTTAAAATGTGACTTCTTATCGAGAATAAATAAGGTTACGGTTATACATAAACAGCAATAATTTCAATGTGTATACTGTGTATGTTTCATAACCAAATATAATAATAAAAGTTAGGAAAGCTACTACACAAATTATTGGTAACAAACATGATTTGTAATTAAACCGTCCTGTGTGGTTTACTGTGTTTGTTTAAAAAGTAACAAAATTGTGTGGTTGCTTATTAATGATTGTATTATCATTTTTCAAGTGTGAATATAGGTGGTTGCTATACACAAGTGATCATCCTTCTATTTCACTAATTATTTATATTTATACTGTGGTTATATTTAACAAATAATATTTATAATTATGTTACTGGTTGCAAATAATTATATGATGTATTTCATCGTAATTACCTTTATAAAAGTTAAGAAAGTCAAGATACTGATTGTCTGTACAATCACATTATTAATTAATTAAAATATTATTAATTTAATACTTTAATACATGAAGAATAACATTATTACATTAATGACAAACGGAACTTAATTTGCATTACGTTTATTGAAGTTGGGGAAGTCATTATACCAATTGTGTATAACCATTATCATTCTGCTTCCATGGGTTTGTGTATTTCTGTTCTTTGAGTAATCTAATGTTTAATTGCAAAAAATAACATTAAACTATCATTCTCTGTTATTAAATGAGAATGTTGACAATTTGATTTGTATTGGTAGGAAGTCATTATACCAACTGTTTGTAAACACTATCATTCTACTTCTATAGGTTTGTGTGTTTCTGTTCTTTAAGTAATTCAATATTTAACTACAAAAAAAATAACATTTTAAAACAATATAATCATATGATTATTTGATAATACTGTTATTCTCTGTAAATTAATTAGGATATTGACAATCTGACTAGTGACGGTAGTTAAATAAAGAGAGGGATCTCCCACTTGTTGACTCGATAGTATAAAAGCCTCGAATCTGGCAGTCTGGGGATTATTCTATTCCTGACCGTAGTACCGGACAGAGCTGTTGGGGCACTGCAAAAGCTAAGTATTTCTTATAACCTATAATTGTTATCTATCTATTTATTGTTAACTATATTTTGTAGTTGTCATTTTGAATTAATTAATCCAGTTGATGTGGCTTACATATTGCTGAGTATAATAATTGTGTTCTATAAAGATTGTTAAATTACTGTGGATCGATAAATAATATCATTAGATCTCAGCGACCATTGTCGAGTCACTTTGTATAAATTAATTAGTGATTATTGTTACCAAGTTACTTGTAACATTGCTTGTACAATATATATTTTGAAAAGATCAAGTGCTGAGTTTCTTGCCGGTTCTTCTCAGTGCAAAACTTGCTTTCCGAACCGGTGGTAGATTCATTTCAACAATTAGAAAAGATAAACAGTTTAAAAATAAATTAACGTTTCGAATAAAAGTTTTAACAGAAAATAACCGCTTTTATTTTAAACACTTCTGGTGACCACACCCTTAACTCAAAATCTGTCATCAGAAGTGGGATCGGAACCTATTTTGCTAATACAATATTATCTTATGTTTCAGAAACGGTGAGCGTGGATTCTGTTGTGCCAACCTGAACTATACTTACATGCGAGATATTGATGTGGTGCTGATACAGAAGAATTTCATTTGTGAATATGGAAAGAAGTGAAGAATGTAGCCAACATCTGGCCGCAAAATTTCGTCATTGGTATTAGTCTCAACGGATGTATACCTTTTTAAGGTCAGTTATTAGAACCATTTAATATAGTTTTTCTTAAAATTATAATCAATATGAAAATATTTGTACATTAAATGAAAATATCGAAACACATAAATACAAATTATATTGTGAAACGTTAACAAAGCATCCAAAAAAAAAAAGGGGAAACAAGACTTATTATGTATTAAGGAATTGAAGAAAATCACTTATTGTGAGGATTCGTTTTCATTTAAATATCAGGCTGTGAGTGTCGTTTATTTACTCCAAACCAATCATAAATAACTAAGCTAAAACAAAGAAGTCGGTACTATGTTTTACTGTATAAAAAGGGGAAGTGATGTTTTTTTTTTTAGACGTTGTACGTGTCTGAAGAAACTCTCTTTATTCTCTCTGAAGAAATTCTGTGCATAAATCAAGTTTATTTTTTTTTATATGAAATAAGCTATAATAAATGAAATTTCTTATCGGCCATTTACAAGGGTTTTCGCGATTGATATTTTTGATAATGGGAAGTCACACAAAATTATATACCCAAGATAGCAACTTAACTAAAACTAAACTCAAATTAGGTGTCAATTACACAAAGAACATAAATATCTACTTGTTAAGTAATCAATTGGACTAACAGTAAATGACTCGAATTATATTTTTTTTTCAATTGTGGCGTTACGTGTGGCAAAAAAAAAAAAAAAAATCAACAACAGAAAGGAGACCGGCGGACTCATACATTTCTGGCCCAGACTAAAAACCACTCCAATCTCAATCAAAGTTAATCAAATAAAGTAGCGAGAAAGAAGATATTCACATTATTGTTGAAAGTTTTTTTTTTTTTTTTTGTTGTTGTATTTTGTTTTTAATCCCCTACTTCTAAAAAAATATGGTATTTACATAAAAAAAAAAAAAAAGTCTATGAAAAACAGCAATACAAAATGGATCACTCCAGATTCTGAACGGTCTCTGGGTTATTTTTGTTAGAGCTAAGCCAATTTGCGCCATACTCCTTTCCTTTTCCATTTAAAAAAAAAAATCTAATCAATATTTCGTTTTCTGCAAGGTTACAAAAAAATATAATATAATTTGTATAATATGAATGTAATCTTACATTAATGGTAGTGACAGTAAATTTTAATAATTAAAAAGAAAATCCTTCTTAATTCTTATACTTCACGATTAAAAGAAATATTAACTGTAATATCCCTTCGATGTTGCAACGTCACTTGAGCACAGACAAGCCATTGTTAGCGATCTGAATATTTCTTAATAAAGAAACATTGGTTAATGAGTCTTCAAAGTAATAACATAAAACTGTTATTGATTTTAGGTTTATCAACATTGATTAGGCTACATGGTGTCCAATCACCATTGCTAGATTCGTGTTTTTGCTACAACCAAAATTATTTTATCTGTAACAAGTAAACTCCATTATAATATCCAGTTTCGCCTTGACTACAGCCAAGATAAGACTTTGTAAAAAATGACATTAATAAATGATAAAATAAGATGAAAAAAAAAAGGGGGGGGATAATCTGACCGTGATTTTCCCTTGTCTTAATATTGCTCGTCTATTGAATTTCGTACACATTTTTTTGAGATAAAAGTAAATATTATTCAAATTTAGAATTTACGTTCTCATAATGAATATTTGTTATAACCTACAAATTTAAATAACTGTAACTAATCACTAATATTTTGTTTAATGAAGATATTGAAAATCAAAATAAAGTCACATTAAATTTGATTCCATAGGAGATGAATAATTCCAAAACTTATAAACAAAATTTCGCCTTTATCGCTAATAGAAAATTCTGTTCGTACAGCTACCTTTTCTCGTAATATCTCAAGGAGAATTATCAAGAATTCGTTAAGGATGTTTATTTATCTTTGTTCTACAAGTTTAACAATATAAATAAAAACTGAGCTTTATAATATAGTATAAATAATGTTAAAATGAGTGTTGTTAGTTTACTGACCCCTTTTCACTGAGATTTATTGATTTTATTTTATTTACTAGGGTTTTCAAACAATGGCTCAGTACGTCTTATACAAACCACGTTAAAAACTAAATATATATTGAATGTTTATTGATTTTTAATTTATGAACCATTTCTTTTAAATAAGGCAAAAGAGATGAAAAAAAAAAACACTTATAACAACACTCTTTTCTTTCATCTAGTATTCAATTATGACAATCCTTGAAACTGATAGTTGCCTTGACATCTTTCAATTTGAGTTTCAAAGTTGTTAATTTAAATTTAAAGTTTTCTTCATTTTTCCATATTATAATCCTGTTTTTCAGGTGTTATACTGAATTAAGTTTTACGTTTATTATTATTATACCTAGGAGAAAACAACTGAGGCTTCTATTAGAATTATTATTTAAAGCCTAAATAACGAAAACCGTAAGGAATAAAGAAACACTAATTGATAACATCGTAGTTTCTATCTACCTTCTTTATAATAATCTATGAACAAATAATTGTAACACTAATGAGGAAATATAACACAAAATTTTAATTTATCTGTTCATTAAAAGAAAACAATCGGTGGGATAAGTGATCTAACATGTAATCCCCGACCATTGGCATAAGACTGACTTTACCAGTAAATCTCGTTCAGACTTCCCACTTAAAAAAAATACATAGTAATAATATATTCGATTAAAATTTTTCATTCTTACCCCATTTTCTGTATTATATTTCTTTTTTTTTATATAATAGTTCAACGTATAGAAAGGAAATGAATGGTCTTAAGACTGACCTTTGCGACCAAAAATTGTTTGTCAGATTAGCCGAGCGATTACTTTTATTTTGATATTGGTTTGAAATATTTTTGAGCTACAAAGTCTGCAACGAAAACATAACATTCTTTAGTGTAACATCAAAGTATATTTTTGGTTTGGACTAAATTTGAGAAACACAAAAATAACTTGTTCTAAGCGAACAATAATAAGGTTTTGTACAGTCTGTTTCGTCTTTGGGATGCTTTGATTTATTATTTGAGGAAATTAATCCATAAATGTTTTATGTTCAGCTGTCATAATAATGGACAATTCTTTTGATGGAAATCTGTGTGGAAATGTATTGTATGAAGCAAAGGATTGTTTATAAAGAAAAAATATGGTACATGTTGCAATAATCAACATTACGGAATAAAATGCCAAAGAATATGTGGTATTAGAAGTATTTATAAAACATTGTTATTTGATCACAAGAAGTTATTGGAAATTGCCATCTAAAATGACTCTTACTGTTTACTATGACATAACTTGACTATGGTTTAAATACCTCCAGTGGTTGTAAGTGATATAGAGTTTACCATTAATGAATGGTGTGTAAAGCCCACTGGATGGTATGGATCCTAACTCTAACTTTGACATTTACTGTTGACTGGTAAAAAAAAAAAAAAAAAATAATAATAATGTAGTTTTGTGATCTGAAGTCGTTTGAAGTGAAAAAAATATGGCTTGGTGAAGTATTGTGGCATTAACGGATCGACCGTGATATATTATTTTATTTGATTATTGTAATGTTGATTGATTTGTAACTAAGCCAATATTGTGAAGATTTATTTTTTTTTCTTTTATCAGGGAAACATACACATAATACAGATCGGATCATGTTAATGGATGGGTTTGGTGGAAGTGTTAAAGATGATGGGTTTGCCATACACAATGGAGTTCTGTACTCGCGGCCGATTAAGCTTCGGCGTCAGCGCGTGGGACTCTGTTGAGACTCTTTACATTGTCATTTCGTGGCATACTTATTATCAATAACGGTGCCTATATGTACAGGATAAGGAGTCACAAAGAGAGTTGCCGCGAAAAAAAAAAAAAAAAAAAAAGTCGCGATGTGTTGGTCCCGCGAAAAAAATAATGACGCGGATGCCGCGAAAAAAATAAAGTCGCGAAGTGCATAGGGCCCCGCGAAAACAATAAAGTCGCGGATGCCGCGAAAAAAATAAAGTCGCGAAGTGTTGGTCCCGCGAAAAAAAAAAAATAATGTCGCGGATGCCGCGAAAAAAATAAAGTCGCGAAGTGTAGGGCCCCGCGAAAAAAATAAAATCGCGGATGACGCGAAAAAAATAAAGTCGCGAAGTTTAGGGCCCCGCGAAAAAAATAAGATCGCGGATGCCGCGAAAAAAATAAAGTCGCGAGGTAATAATGTAGAAAAGTCGAAATAAAAATAAAGAAAAAGTTTAGAAATGGGGGTGGGTACTTCGAGAGCGAAGTACATGTCAGTTTGGCCGTGATATATTATGGGTTAAAATGTGACTTCTTATCGAGAATAAATAAGGTTACGGTTATACATAAACAGCAATAATTTCAATGTGTATACTGTGTATGTTTCATAACCAAATATAATAATAAAAGTTAGGAAAGCTACTACACAAATTATTGGTAACAAACATGATTTGTAATTAAACCGTCCTGTGTGGTTTACTGTGTTTGTTTAAAAAGTAACAAAATTGTGTGGTTGCTTATTAATGATTGTATCATCATTTTTCAAGTGTGAATATAGGTGGTTGCTATACACAAGTGATCATCCTTCTATTTCACTAATTATTTATATTTATACTGTGGTTATATTTAACAAATAATATTTATAATTATGTTACTGGTTGCAAGTAATTATATGATGTATTTCATCGTAATTACCTTTATAAAAGTTAAGAAAGTCAAGATACTGATTGTCTGTACAATCACATTATTAATTAATTAAAATATTATTAATTTAATACTTTAATACATGAAGAATAACATTATTACATTAATGACAAACGGAACTTAATTTGCATTACGTTTATTGAAGTTGGGGAAGTCATTATACCAATTGTGTATAACCATTATCATTCTGCTTCCATGGGTTTGTGTATTTCTGTTCTTTGAGTAATCTAATGTTTAATTGCAAAAAATAACATTAAACTATCATTCTCTGTTATTAAATGAGAATGTTGACAATTTGATTTGTATTGGTAGGAAGTCATTATACCAATTGTTTGTAAACACTATCATTCTACTTCTATAGGTTTGTGTGTTTCTGTTCTTTAAGTAATTCAATATTTAACTACAAAAAAAATAACATTTTAAAACAATATAATCATATGATTATTTGATAATACTGTTATTCTCTGTAAATTAATTAGGATATTGACAATTTGACTAGTGACGGTAGTTAAATAAAGAGAGGGATCTCCCACTTGTTGACTCGATAGTATAAAAGCCTCGAATCTGGCAGTCTGGGGATTATTCTATTCCTGACCGTAGTACCGGACAGAGCTGTTGGGGCACTGCAAAAGCTAAGTATTTCTTATAACCTATAATTGTTATCTATCTATTTATTGTTAACTATATTTTGTAGTTGTCATTTTGAATTAATTAATCCAGTTGATGTGGCTTACATATTGCTGAGTATAATAATTGTGTTCTATAAAGATTGTTAAATTACTGTGGATCGATAAATAATATCATTAGATCTCAGCGACCATTGTCGAGTCACTTTGTATAAATTAATTAGTGATTATTGTTACCAAGTTACTTGTAACATTGCTTGTACAATATATATTTTGAAAAGATCAAGTGCTGAGTTTCTTGCCGGTTCTTCTCAGTGCAAAACTTGCTTTCCGAACCGGTGGTAGATTCATTTCAACAATTAGAAAAGATAAACAGTTTAAAAATAAATTAACGTTTCGAATAAAAGTTTTAACAGAAAATAACCGCTTTTATTTTAAACACTTCTGGTGACCACACCCTTAACTCAAAATCTGTCAAACGCATAAATTAATGATAAAATTATGAACGAGGAATCGAACCCGAGAACTTCCACTACCACAGACAACCTATCATAAAACCATATAACGATTACAAAAGTAGGAAAGCAGGGTGAAGCAAACAGCTTTAAAATTGGTTGTCAGAAAACATAATGCCAGGAAGGCGAAGGCAAAGGGTTGGCTCGCTCGTGCCCTTTCCCTTTTCTTGACATTTTAAATTGTTTATTTGCAAACAAGTGTCAAGTTATTTATTCAGTGATGGCGGTGCTACTTGTTCGTGTTGGATGTTTAATGTACCTACATATACGGGATCAATTTATATTGTGCCGGGTTAGTGAAATTAAATTGATATCAGTCACCATAGTACGGTATTGGTTTTAGAGATATATTCATCTCCTTGATACAATTGATCGCATATATCGCAATGTAAGCAATAGGTTTTTTTTACACTATAAAAGTTAGTACTTGACTGCGATCTCACCTGATGGTAAGTGATGATGCAGCCAAGGATGATATCCTACTAACTTGGAAGGAGTAAGTAAACTCACCCCAACGGTTGCACACAGCATCGCACCGGAACGGTAAATCGCTTGGCGGCGCGTGTTTGCTGGTAGGGTGGTAACTAGCCACGGCCGAAGCCTCCCAGCAACCAGAGTGGTTCGTGGCTGGAATCGAACCCGCGACCTTCCACTCGAATCCGGGCGCTCGCCCCTGCGCCTGGGAGGTCTTCAAAAGGGTACCGTGTTCGATTCATTAAAATGTAAAACGACGACTAAATTAATTTTTATTTAATTTCACTTCATTACATTTCATTCTTGGCATTGATCAGTATGGGGGTTCATTCAATCTCTAATTTGGTCCAATGGCACAAGAAACAATAAATAACATTAAATTAGGTTAATGAAATGTGTTTCTTTTCAGATCGTACCGTCACGAAATCCCAACTGAAGAAAATCCAAGAAAATCGTAAATATCAAATTCTAGTACAAAACTTACATACAAATCCATAAAATGTAAAAATATCCTAGCATTTCTTATAAAATAAGTACTAGTAGGAACCTACATAGGTACAGAATGATAATAATTAGTAAAATAGAAAAACAATACAAATGCAAATGTAGATATGTACCGTTCAATAAGTGCGTGTTACAGCAAGTTCACCGAGCTAGTTATAATCGAGTGTTGTGCCGTGCTGCAGCTGTGCCTGAGAAATGAACCATTAGTGATGTGCCATGTTACGATGTACTATCCTACCTATCGAAAGTACCTATTATTTTTTGTATCGAATTATGTACTGTCGTCATGTCAATCTTATCAGTTGTGTTATGTATAAAGCTATATTTTCGAAGAATAGAATAGAATAGAAATAGAATAGAAAAATTCTTTATTTCACATAGGCCTAGCATACAAAGGCTCCTGTGACACGACGTTTTGTTTACATGGTCACTTTAATGGTGATAACCATTCACGACTTAAAACTAAGTTTACGAGGGTTCCAAACGCGCCCTGCCGCTGAGAAGAAGCCCACAACAAACTCAGCCGGGTATTTTTTTTTATGTTATCACCATTTAACAACAAGTAGTATAAATAGTAAACACTAAATAGGCTCGCAACAACAGAGCATTCATTATCGATCAATTCCAAGTGCTTGTGTCGCTAATATAGTCCTTAATATTGTAGTAAGCCTTATTAATGAGTTTAGGCTTGACAAACCCTTTGAATTTATTAAGTGACATTTCAGATACATGATGTGGTAACTTATTATAAAATCTTATACAGTTGCATGCAAAGGATTTGCTAATTTTAGATAATCTAGTGCTGTTTAACACGAGCTTATGCTTGTTTCTAAGATTAATAGTATTGAGGTCACATTTCTTCGTAAATTTATTAATATTCTTATGTACATAAATAATATTTTCATAAATATATTGTCCATACATCGTCATAATATTAAATTCTTTAAATTTATTTCTGAGGGACTCTCTTGGACCCATTTTATAAATAGCACGAACAGCCCTCTTCTGCAGCACAAATATGGTGTCGATGTCAGCAGCATTACCCCATAATAATAAACCGTATGACATAATGCTGTGAAAGTAACTAAAATACACTAGTCTAGCAGTCTGAACGTCGGTCAGCTGCCGTATCTTTTTAACCGCGTATGCTGCAGAACTAAGTCTGTTCGACAAGTTAAAAGAAGACGTAGGTGTATCCTTTAGGTGATTCTTCTTTCACTCTAATGTTTATAACAACTTCGTTTTTCGCGTTTTTGGGATATTCCCTGCATAACCATCACGAGTACGTACCATGGTTGTTCCATATTTCATGTAGGCTCTGTGTAAACTATAAAGTGCAATGAAATTTACTCATTACTCAAGTGAAATGTACGTATGATACTTACGTTTCATACTTATGCTATCGCTTATATTCGGCGCCGACTATCGCTTTGCTGCCACAAAAGTTAGAACCACACGCTTACATAGTGCTGCTAGCTTTTAATATCAGTTGTTGTAGCTAATTTGTCTGTAAAGTCTGTGCAGAAAGCCTAAATTTAATGCATCTTCAAATTACGTAGTACGAGTATTTTAAGAGTATAGTAAAGGACAGTATCCTGACAGGACAGTAAGTACGACTATTCTTAGTTTCTCTGCGTACTAATTTGATTCACAATAGAGTAGTTTTACTTTAAGGTAATCGCTATTATCGACATTGCAGTGGTATCGATACTGTAAAGGCGCGTCACTACTCGGAACCCTTCCGCTGCTCGCCATATGCCGCACCGAGAGCGCCCTTAAATTACAGAACTTCCCGCTCATAATAGAGAGATATGCCTTTAATATCTGCCTGGAGCTGCGCTGTTTACTTTTTGCCTCTGTTCTTGTATTAGGAATCGTGTTGCAGTACTTTATCTTGAGATATGATTATGAGCACGCATTTACATTCATCTCTCGGTGGTTAATCAGCCACTAAGGTCGTATTTCTAATTTGTAATGGGGTTCTGGATGTATTTCTATGTGGAATATTCCTTATCGACACAATTTATGAGCAAATGAACTTTGCCTATAAGAGACCAGTCCTTATTGTTTATACTTAGGCGGGGGCGGGGGGGGGCACGGCTTTTAAAAATTAAAGTGCTTGAAGGTTTGAGCCTATCACTAACTTACAAATTACCATAAAATTCCTAGATGTGTTAAATTATGCCATGAATACTGACTGCGTCTCTACGCTGTACAGCTAGGCTGATTCGTTTTGCACGCGCAAATCCTTCTATCATCAAAAGGACTTATGTAGGTAAACAAGTTCTAAAAATTTAATGTGCAAAGTTTCAAAGTTTCCTTCATTTACAATGAAATAATTTTGAAAAGATGTCGTTTTGCAGTTTATATTGTTTAACGGTCATAATCCGGTACCTACATAAATATTAGTATCTATAGAGTCCAGAAGCTAGACCTGCATAATGCCTAGCCTAGTAGTGCATAGAATATATACTCCTTTTAAAGCTATGATCGATATATCCAATTAAATACAAACCTCCCAGACCACTCCATGTGCACACGTATAAAACGTTCAATAGATACTATTGTCCCCTAAAGATTGACCCCGGAAAGGCGCAATTTCAATCACAATTCCAAACGATATTCCGAATCGCACCTGCTGACTACACGTGCCCCACTAAGAATCTACTTAACGTAAGTGACCCCACTTACTGAGTCCCAACTGAGCCGTCTCAGAAACGCCGATGGCCGGCTATTTCACGTCGACCAGTCACAAACCCCATCTGCGCCGTCCAAAAAATAACATTCCCCAAAAACATTTGCGAAAGAAAGGTATATTAGTCTCCGCGGGGCAATAATCGAAGCCAATCGGCTCACCCGACGACCCGGCATGACACTTTTTTTTATTTATTTAACGCGTGACTTGGTAGAGTGGTGTAACACACCTTTCGATTTAATTTATTGTTTGTTTTATTAAAACACACAACAAACAAAAATGTATTTTTAAAACAGTTTAAAAATCGAAGCATTAACTAGGTAGTACGATTCAATTATGTCGCTAAAATCAACTGCTTGAAAATAATCTGTATTGTCTAACATGTACGTATAGTAGTAATACCCAAACACCGACCGCCCTCCTATTCAAGCACGACATCGTTCTTCGAATTATACGAGTTAAGTTTAGGAAATGAGAGAACCTGTTATATTTAGAGAGTCACGGGAAAACGCTGGAGCTACAGGCTTACGAAAATGTGCAGGATCATAGATTCAACTACGTATATATACGAGATCCCTTTACCAGGAGGACCAAGGATCTACATCCTACGAGGAAGGTTATTTCCAGCTGTGAGTGTCGAAGCCATCGAGTAAAAAGTCATGCGGAATTAATGCGTCTCATAAAATAAACCAGTGTTCGTAATGACTTCATAGTATATACAATACTGTTTCGTTCTGCAACTATTGGATGATAGTTTATTTTTGACAAGACTGTGTCGCTCTTCCAAAATCCTTTTAGGTACCTATCTTTCTACATATAGGAAAAGACCGAATAGGAGTTGTTATCATCCGAAAAAATCCTTGTACTATTATCCGCGCAAGATTGTAGCACAGAGTTCTAATTAGAACTAAGAAAATAATGGACTTACAACTATTTAAAGAAGTGGTTATATTTTCCGATCTCATTCAGCTCGAATACTGTCAGTTTCGAAAGGTACGGAACACATAACATGATTATAAGTACAAACGTGCAGGGTGCCTACGATGATGGGTGTTTCGCTCAAAATACGGGATAAGGCGTCAGATTAGATTTCGACAGTCGACAAGTGAGCGGTGTCACAAACACTTCCCCTCTCTATACAAGACTTACACCAACCCTACGTACGTCATACGTGATGGTATGACACATTCATGATCGCATTCTAGCCCCAAAGTAAGCAATAGCTTGTGTAAAGGGTACTAGCTAACTGATAAATATACATACATTATTAATATACATCAAATCAATCAATGATATTATATTGAAAAACACCCAGACTCTGGAAAATATTAATGCTCATCACATCACACAAACATTTAATAAATGACAGTAGTGGGAATCGATTTCACGACCTCCGACGCAGACGGCAGAGTCGCTACAGCTACGCCATTCGTCAACTTCGTGGTTAAAGATTTATTTTACAATAATACCATGTATGCCAGATGCCATGATGATGACAGTAGTTGTGCCCTTAGTCAAAAATAGGACTGGTGATGCGGCAGACAGATCCAATTATCGCCCAATATCGCTTGCGACTATTATCGCCAAGGTGCTAGACGGTTTGCTTGACGTTCACCTTTGCAAATCTTTTAAGGTGCAAGAAGCGCAGTTCGGATTCAGACCCGAACTATCGACTGAAAGCGCTATAATGTGTCTCAAGCAAACCGTCAGATACTATACGGACAGAAACACGCAGGTATACGCGTGTTTCTTGGATCTGTCTAAAGCTTTTGACCGAGTCTCATATGACGTCCTATGGCATAAGCTCAAATATGAGACGACCTTAAGGCCTGAACTGGTGTCGTTGTTAGGGTACTGGTATGGTAACCAATCGAATGTGGTTAGGTGGGGTAATGGTTACAGTGACCCATACAGGCTGGAGAGTGGAGTGAGACAGGGAGGGCTGACGTCACCGAGGCTGTTCAATTTATATGTAAACCAACTGATCGGGAGGCTCAGCAGTGCAGGTGTCGGCTGCTCGATAGATGGAGTCAGCATTAACAATATCAGCTATGCAGACGACATGGTACTGCTGAGCCCTTCGGTTAGTGGCCTTAATAAGTTGCTACGTCTCTGCGAAGAATATGCCGGGGAACATGGACTCAGTTACAACACAAAGAAAAGTGAGTTTCTTGTTTTCAGGGGGAGAAACAAAATGGACAAATTCTGTCCTAATATACGACTGTGCGGGGCCCCCCTGAAGCAGGTGACTGAGTTCAAGTACCTCGGACACGTAGTAACAGAGCGCCTCGATGACGACAGCGACATGGAACGGGAGCGTAGGGCGCTGTCAGTTCGCGGCAATATGTTGGCTCGCAGATTTGCACGTTGTACTACACAGGTAAAACTTACCTTGTTTAGGGCATACTGCCAGTCCTTTTACACGTGCAGTCTGTGGACGGACTATACGCGGCGGAGCTACAGCGCCTTGCGCATTCAGTACAACAATGTGCTGAGGGCGGTTTTGGGGATGCCGCGGTGTGGAAACTTTTTAGTTTACGACATTCTTTAATTGATATTCGAACAAGTGTTTTTTTTATAATGACTTATGTCATGTGACTTTCAATAAAATTTTCCTTGTGCAAACAACGTTTTTGCTTCCATATCCTAGTTATCTAGTTTATTTCATCAAAAGGTTATGGCCCTATCCACGAAAGTCGCCATTAAAAACCTCTGCGGCCTAGATGACTACTCTACGTGGAAATTCGCAATTTAAATGATTCTGATACGAGAAAAGTTGTTCACGTATACATCAAAGTACCCGGATTCCAATGACTCCACCGCCATCAAGAAGAACCAAGATGCATTGAAGGATATTGCCACCGGATTTGACGATGATCTTGTAGCTGTTGTGTTACTGAGAGGACTACCTGAAGAGTACAGACCTATGCATATGGCACTGGAACACTCTGGGATGAAGTTGACTTCAGAGAACGTACGACAAAAGTTACTACAGGAGGATTCACGTCAAGGTTGCAGTACATCGTCTTCAACGGATTCGGCATTGGCAGTGAGTAAGAGTCGGAAACGGAATGGGAACAAAGACAAGAATATGACCAAAGTGAAATGCTATAGATGTGGAAAGCATGGGCATAAGAAGCCGGACTGTCCTGAAGGAAGGAAAGCTGATGATTCGACCTCCAAAACAAGAGACGTCGTGAGCCTGTCTTCATCAAGTGCCGGGGACTCCTTCAATCCGACGGTGTGGTACATCGACAGCGGCGCATCTTCACATATGTCTTTCCAGAAACATTGGTTTAAAGATTTGGTTATGAATGTCAGTATGCGTAACGTGACATGTGCGAATAATGATAAGATGGAATGCGCGGGTAAGGGTGACATCATGGTGAGTATGAAAGGTAGAATGCTTGCCGTGAGGGATGTCATGTATGTACCTGGTTTGCGTGTTAATCTGTTATCAGTTTCACAGTTAGTAGAGAGAGGATGGAAGGTGATTTTTGACAGGGATGGGTGCAAGTTAATTCACCATTTGGTTCCAGGCCATTTCAATGGAAAGCTTCTGGCTATCGCAAGTGAAGTCTCTGGTATCTACAAGCTTGAAGGTTGTCAGGCGGTTGTAGATGGGGCTGCGTTGGCGTCAGTGAAAGCAGGTAATCCTTTGATGTTGTGGCACCGGCGGCTTGGACACGTAAATGAGCGAGATTTACGTAAGCTTCCGGGTGTGGATTTTGGAAAGAGCGTAATGGAGCCTTGTGTCGCTTGTATTAAGGGGAAGGCACATCGTTTACCTTTTCCAGTTGGTGAGGCTGAGAAGGCAATTGAGAGACTGCAACTGGTTCACGCAGATATCTGTGGTCCAATGTCTGAACTGTCGTACGGTGGATCTCGGTACATGCTAGTAATTTTAGATGACTTTACACGTAAAACTTTTGCATTTTTCCTTAAATCGAAAGATCAGGTTTTGGATCATTTTAAAGTTTTTCTAGCATCTGTAGAGGTTGAGACCGGGTTGAAAGTGAAGTGCATACGCACGGACAATGGAACAGAGTTTGTGAACAAGAAGTTTGATGGGTTTCTACGTCAAAAGGGGATTAAACATCAATTGACTGTTCCCTACACTCCAGAGCAGAACGGCGTAGTGGAGCGAGCAAATCGTACGATCGTGGAGATGGCTCGTACTATGTTGGCGGAGAAGAATCTTAGTTGGAGACTGTGGGCGGATGCGTGTTCTACTGCTGTGTACACCAAGAACAGGCTTCCTCACAGTGGCAACAACGGTAAGATTCCTGAGGGGTTGTGGACAGGGAAGGCTCAGTCATTTGATCATTTCAGAGTTTTTGGATCGAAGGCGTTTGTGCACGTACCAAAGGAAACTCGGAAGAAATGGAGCCCTAAGGCGGTAGAACATATTTTTGTTGGTTACTGTGAAGAAACCAAGGGATACCGTTTCATTAATCCTAGTAATCCACGCGTTATAGTTAGAGCAAGGGATGTAGTTTTCTTGGAAGACTCTACAGCAGCGATTTCAGGGAATCCTAGTCAGCTGGTTGGCAGCGGTGACAAGGGTGCTGAAGTTATCTGGGAATTTGCAAGGGTAGAAGGACAGTCAGGTATGTCACCTGGGACTGAAGAAGCTTCTCAAGGGTTGAGTTCTACAGATGAAGCTGAGGTGTATGAAGACGCGGAAGTGGAAGTAGGAGAAACGGGTGATAGCGGAGCAGAAAATGACGTGGTAGAAAACGTAAGAAGATCGACAGTTAGACTGCTGCTATCATTGGCTGTTGAAAAGGATTTGTTCATTAGCCACTTCGATGTAAACACTGCCTTTCTGAACGGTGATTTACATGAAAAAGTTTATATGCGACAACCGGAGGGTTGCATAGACAATGACACGAAGGAAAAAGTTTGCTTACTAGAAAAAGCGATATACGGCCTCAAACAAGCTTCTCGGTCATGAAATGAAAAAGTGAATGAAGTGTTACTGTCTTTGAACTTCAAGCGCTGTGACTTTGATAGCTGTCTTTACAAAAATAATAATTTTTATATCGCTTTGTACATACGTTGATGATTTTTTATTATTTTACAACGACAGAGCGCAAAAGGAAGTGTTGTTTCATAATCTTCGTTAGCATTTCACGATGAAGGATTTAGGGGAAGCTAGACAAGTTTTGGGGATGCTTTTGTCTAGGACGGATACCGGAATATATTTGAATCAAGAGAGGCTTATTTCGAAGATCTTGGATGAATATGGTATGAGCGATTGCAAACCAGTGAAAACTCCGATGGAAATGGATTTCTATAAAGCCTTGGCGGAAGGGGAAGGAGGTAAGATCTTGTCCTGCCAAGACTATCGTCGTTATCAGGCGCTCATAGGGTCGCTGAACTATTTGGCCTGTAACACACGCCCGGATATTGCGGCTGCGGTTAATTTATTGGCGCAGTATAATTCCTGTTGTGAGGAACGCCATTGTAAATCAGCTAAGTGAAGAAATTCTATCTTAATAATAAATACGGCTGTTCGCTAGTACGCCATTTAATTCGTATGCAAGTCAAACATGACAATTGACAACTCATAAAAAATAATAACAATAAAACCTCCATACATTACACCTCCCCTCCTATTTCTGAAACACAAATTATCAAGCTAACAAAAAAAACATTAAATACGACATCAAATAAACAAATATTAAATACGACAAAAAAAATAAAAATTTTAAACAAAATGTAATCCTAAGGTGAAAACCTAATAACTGGCTTCCTTATTCTCCTGGGGCGCATCACTGTCGGCGGTGTTGTATATTCTGGTGAGGATGCAACCACTGGTGTGACATTATCCCCAACCTCTCCCCGAACTATCTCCGAACTGGTTTCCCCAGCACCCGTCACCTCGGCCGAGACACCCACATCTACATTATCTGAAGATGCACTTACAGGTTCCCGGTTATTATTAGAAGTCGATATAATTGGACAAGGAACATCGGACATGCGTGATCTTCGTCTGACTTGATCTATGTGCCTGGACACAACACGATTACCGGTGTCTACTAGGTACCGTCGACTTCCTTCTGTAGCTGTTACAGTACCCCGTGACCACTTATCACGAGGCCCATATTCACGTGCCCAGACTGATTCCCCTGGTGTTAAGACTCGCGAAGTACCACCTGCTAACTCTACCTGCCGATTCTGCTTGTCGCGTACCTGCTCTTCTCTTGCCCGTTCACTACGTAGCAAGTCGAAACGCGAACGCAACGTACGACGCTGCAACACGGCGGCGGGACTTTCTCCAGTAGTGCAATGAATGCTGTTTCTATACGCGAATAAAAACGCCTGTAAAGCCGCATCTAAATCGACATTGTCCCTCTGAGCTTTTTTTATTGCGCGTTTACATAACTTCACAGCGTTCTCTGCTGCACCATTTGAAGATGGATGGTACGCCGGTGAAAATGTTTGACGTATGCCATTGTTTATTAAGAAATTTTTGAATTCGATGCTGTTAAATGGTGGTCCCTGATCTGACGTGACCTCTAGCGGTAAACCAAACCTAGCAAAGGTTTGCCTCAATACCTTAATTACATTGGTTGCTTTCGTACTTGACATTTCGAAAATTTCAAGCCATTTAGAAGTTGAATCTATAAGAACTAAAAAGGTTTTACCGTTTATGGGACCTAAGAAAACTAAATGTAACCGTGACCACGGCTGTACGTGATAAGGCCACGGCTGAGGTGGTGCACGTGGTGGAGCGTCTGCTTCCATGGCACACGTTTCGCACTGTTTACATGTTGCCTCTATCTGGGCATCCATATTAGGCCACCAAACGTAGCTACGAGCTTTTGTTTTAGTTTTGACAATTCCTAAATGACCGACATGTAGTTGTTTTAAGATACTCTCCCGCAGACTGAGCGGTACAACAAGCCTATAGCCCCACATAATACAACCCCGCTCACAATATAGTTCATGCTGACGCGAAAAATAAGGCCTCATATTTTCATCAGGACAACTAGCTGGCCATCCAGATTGAATGTAAGTCATTACCCTGCTAAGCAGTACATCTTTTGCGGTATTTTTCTTAACATCGTCATGGGTAATGGGTAAAAAATTTTCTACAAAATTCACATATGTGACCTCATTCTCAGATACATGGTTACTACCACGTGACGGAAGCCGGGATAGGACATCAGCACAGTTTTTATTGGAAGCAATGTATTGTATTTCATAATTGTAACCTGACAGCAGTACTGCCCACCTTTGTAAACGAGACGCAGCCATGATCGGAATGCCTACTTTATTACCAAAAATGTAAGTTAGTGGCTTATGATCTGTCCTCAACGTAAACCTTCTTCCATATAAATATTGGTGGAATTTTCTAACACCATATACAATGCTGAGCGCTTCTCGGTCGATCTGGGAGTAAGCGCGCTCACTGGCCGATAGGGAACGTGAACTAAACGCTACAGGCCGCTCTCCGTCTGATGTGAGCTGCGAAATAACTGCCCCCACGCCTACACTACTGGCGTCAGTTGTGAGAATTAGCGGAAGGTCGACCGAATAGTGTACTAACACTTCACTAGAAATCAACTTGTTCTTAATAACTGCAAATGCATTTTCGCATTCCGCATTCCATTCAAACGCAACTCCTGCCTTCAGGAGCTTGTATAATGGTGCCAGTATAGTACTCACATTTTTTATGAACTTGTTGTAATACATAATCATTCCAATGAATGCTCTCAGCTCAGAAACATTTGTTGGAGCGGGCGTATTGACGATCGCTTTGACCTTGTCGGGACACGTATAAACGCCTGCCTTGCTGATAACGTGCCCTAAATAAGTTACCGATTCCGCAAAGAATACGCATTTCTCTTTTTTTACTCTCAAGCCACTTGATTGTAAACGATCAAAAACTTTGTGCAAATTACTCAAATGCTCCCTTATGTTCGGACCTGTTATTATTATATCATCCAAGAAAACACCTACGTGTGAAAGATCGGCAAACAATGCTTCTAACCTCTTTTGAAATATACCTGGGCTCGACGACAGCCCAAACACCAACCTATTATATCTGAATAACCCCTTGTGAGTATTGATCACTGTGTATTGTTTCGAATGTTCGTCTAACTCAAACTGACAATAGGCCTGTGATAAGTCAATCTTAGTAAAATGTTCACCTCCGTGCAATCGAACCAGTAGATCTTCTACTCTGGGCAAGGGATACCGATCCACTACAATATTCTTATTTAATGTCAATTTATAATCCGCGCATATCCGAATAGTTCCGTCCTTTTTGACCACGGGTACTATCGGTGTAGCCCAGTCGGAGCGGTCAACCGGTGTCAGAATACCATCACGCGTTAACTGCTCCAGCGCACGCTCCACTGGCTCTCGAAGCGCGAACGCTAAGGGCCGTGCACGCATGAACACTGGTACTGCATCCGGTCGCAGGTGAATACCCACCGTACCGCCAGTGAAACGCCCCAAGCCGTCCGCGAATACTTCACAATATCTGGAACTAAATTCTGACAAATTAAAATCGTTTACCTCAACGCTATTACAGTTAAATATAGGCAATTTAACCCCTAACTCGATGATCCACTGCCTACCCAATAACAAGGTTTTTCCATCTCGGATAACATATAAATCCAAATATTTACTTACATTTCCGTATTTCACCAAGGGACGGAACATACCTACCGGGTGAACTACCTCGCCCGTATAGTACCTTAAACCTAAGTTACATTTGTATAACTTCAAATTGTTAAACTTTTGCAAATACAGCTCATAGCTGATACAAGTGACAGCACTGCCTGTGTCACACTCCATCTTTAACATATGGTTATTAACATTCAGCGATACAAAAATGGGTTTACAACTTCTTACTGCAATCTGATTCATTTCGATAATTACCTCTTCACTTTCCTCACTGCTTGATCCAAAATCATTTGCTGGCTCTGTCTCAGCCATGCTATTATGAGTCAGATACGAGCACACTCTGGCTAGGTGCCCCTGTCGATTACAGACTCGACACACAAAACGAGAATAGCGGCACTCCGCGGCTGCATGGTTGCCACCACAAACTCTACAAGTTTTGCTTGAACCGGATCCTTGACTTCTGTTAACCGATGACGACGACTTAACTACTGCTGCCGGCGTTTCTCGAACTCGTAATGAGCTTTGTCTCTGACCCTGTTGACGTTCTTTCGATGACCGCATTTGACCGTCACGTTTGCCACCCCATGCTCCCGCCATGGACTGACAAGCCGCCGTGACGCTACTGCTGCTGTCAATTCCGGTCGCTGCCTCTGATTTCCTCGTCTCTACTAGTGCGGCATCTTTTTCAGCTGCCTCCATGCTACAGGCCAGCTGATATGCCTTAGCGTAACTCATATCTAATTCCGCGAACAACCGTTGCCTAATGTTTTCGTTAGACAAGCCACAAACAAATTGATCACGAAGGCTTTCTTCTAACCATGCTCCGAACTCGCATGTTTTTGACAGTTTCTTCAACTCTGCTACAAACTGAGATATGTTTTCATCTGATTTTTGCACCCTCTGTCGAAATTTGAATCTTTCAGCTAGAAAACTCGGCTTAGGATCCAAATAGTTACCTAAAATATCAGTTAGTTCCACGAATGTTTTTGAGACTGGTTTCTCTGGTGTGCATAAACTGACTAATAATTCATACGTGCTTGCCCCCATAACTGTTATTAAAGATGGCACGTGCAATTCTTTTGGAATTTTGTTTGTTATGAAATACTGCTCAAGTCTTTCAATGTATAGACGCCAATTATCGGTCCCAAGTTTAAATTCAGCTATTTTACCAATCGACATGTTACCAACTGTATTTTTTTTTCCTATTTCACGCGTATCTTGGTTCTTCAAAGTCTCGTCGCCACTGAAGAAATTCTATCTTAATAATAAATACGGCTGTTCGCTAGTACGCCATTTAATTCGTATGCAAGTCAAACATGACAATTGACAACTCATAAATAAAATAAAATAAAATAAAACCTCCATACATTACACTAAGCATATCTTGAGGTATCTTAGGGGTACAAAGGATCTATGTTTGATATTTCCCAAGTCGCCGGTGCAGGACATCACGGGATTCGTAGATGCTGACTGGGGAGGGAGCATCAAAGATAGGAAATCTTATTCTGGATTTATTTTTAAATGCGGAAACTCGTTGATTACCAAATGTGTGCGCGATCTGATTTTGGGTGTGTGTGGTGTGGTGTAATGTGAGGATATCTGATGATGGATGTTGTTTGAGGGGAAGTGTGGAAACTTTTTAGTTTACGACATTCTTTAATTGATATTCGAACAAGTGTTTTTTTTATAATGACTTATGTCATGTGACTTTCAATAAAATTTTCCTTGTGCAAACAACGTTTTTGCTTCCATATCCTAGTTATCTAGTTTATTTCATCAAAACGCGGCGCTGCAGTGCGTCAGCGATGTTTGCGGATGCTCGCGTAGACGACTTTTATGCGATCATGCGCAAACGCGCTGCGTCCATGATGAGCAGACTGGTGAGTAGTACCAACACCCTCCTCGGCACATTGGCTTGTAGACTGGACAGCCCGTTCTGGAGGTCCTGGGACGGTGCACATGCCAGGGGTGGGGGGCGAAGATAGGTAGAAATTAGAATGAGTACTAACATAGGTTTAAGTGCATGTGTATACTAACAATTATAGTTTAGTTTTTATCATTAGGAACTAACATAGGTTTAAGAGCATGTGTATACTAACAATAGAGTTTAGTTTTTTAAGATTAGGAACTAACATAGGTTTAAGATTACTGTTACTAACAAAATTATATGGAGTTTTACTCTGAAATAAAATTTTATTTATTTTTATTTTTTATAATACTCGTATCATACGGGTACACATTTTGATTATTGATATTGAATGTATTGCCGATGCTTTGGCCTAACTAAATAGGCCGTGGTTGCTGCAGATAGAGAAGATATATTTCAAGTTAGTTATCCGGCCACCAGCCAAAACTAGATTCTTGTATTGAATACAACCGTTATTGGATAAATGTCGAGATATCGTTAAGATTCGCCAAGCCCAGTTAAATGTACCTACAAGTAGGTATAGATTATAGAATATACATTATACAGTGGCTTAGCCTTAAGATTGAATGCCTGCAGTAATTTTAACTCTGTAACTCTAATGCTTGTCGCAACCCGCATTTGGTTAGCCTGATAGATTATGGTCAAACCCAAATCTGAGATAGGGGGACATATTATCTATACTTATAATAAAACTGTAAAGGGTCGAATTCTGTACATTGAAGATATTTTGAAAATTTTTGTTGTAGGACACTATTTAGTCGATACTGAAGCCAAAACTGTAATTTGTTTCATTTTTGTCTGTCTGTCTGTCTGTCTGTTTCACGACCGGGCATCACGGCTAATCCGCTGGATGGATATAAATGAAACTTGACATGTTTATAGTTCATACCCCGAGGTAGGACATAGGATACTTTTTCTCCCGAAATTCATCATGGTTTCCCTGGAAGACGGCATCAAAGTCCAAACGTTTTTTAGTTATAATTCATTAACGCGTTGTCCGATTCCATTCATTCTTTTTTTGTTAGAAAGGAGGTTCTTTATAGATTATTCCATGCAAATCTTATCATCATCACTTTTGTAGTTCAGAAATTACAGACATCAGAACCTTTCATTTCAAGTAGGTTGGTGACTTGAAACTCGGAATGCACAAAGAACCTAGGGCTAGGACGTAGGGCTCAAGTAAGATTGGAGTACCCTTATAGCCGTAAATAAATAGGCTTAGCAGGAGATTTTATATGGTTTAAAATTTTTCACTTTTAGGGTGAACAAAAATCATGTAACTGGCGTTATCGCTACGTTATACCGTATAGCGCCATCTCTACAATTTATGTGGAACTTGAATGTAAAACTCTGAGATAGGTACTACCGAATTTTTTTGAATAAAAATAAACTGTCATGTAATTTACTGTTTCCTGACTTTATATTAAGATGGCACTGTTAAGACATGAACAGTTTTAAGCTTTATCATCCGCAATATGGAAAGGGTAAGATAATGGTTCACAAATATTTTTAACTCTTAGGTCTTATCGATCCTAACCGACTGACTGTCATCTAAGGTCTTTTTAAACGTAATATAGCCATTCAAATGTATTGTCCATTCTGATGTTTTGGATTGTATTGAGATGAAGCAAAGATTTTTAAAAGGCTCTTATATTATGTTGGGCTGGGGAATATTGTTAGTAGAGTAATTTATCCCAGTGGTACCTACCCGGCCGAACTCTGAAAGAAGAGTTCTACCACCAGTACAACTTTTCACATGGTTTAATAATTTTTGACATACATATTTCGTGGTTTCAGAATAAAAATCACAATGAAAAGGACGATTTTAACTGTCGATATTTCGATATATTGGTACAAGTGCTGAGCCACTGGGTCGAAATATCGACAGTTAAAATCGTCCTTTTGATTTTTCAACTACGTATTAATGAAACTTTATATTATTACTAGCTGATGCCCGCGACTTCGTCCACGTGGGATAAAAACTATTCTATCTTTTAAGTTGGACCAAATGACAGATATTCACGAAGTTTGAACTAAATCGGTTCAGTAGTTTAGGAGTCCATTGAGGACAAACATTGTGACACGAGATTTATATATATTAAGATTAAGAAAAAGGAGTTTTCAAAATCACCACAAGATAACCCGTGCAAAGTAAGAACAGGTTTCTGTACAACATCACACCAGAATCCCGCGAAAAATCAAGGAATTCCAGTAGGAAGGTATATTATGTAAAAAAAAACGTTATTCACGCGGGCGGAGCCGCGGGTAACAGCTAGTTATACCTATATAGGGGTTACATGAAAACAATAATAAAATTAATTAATCCTCAAAGTTGATACTAACCATAAGATATTATTATTAACTAAAATAATTTTAGTACAAATTTAAGACTTATCAGGCAAAATAGTCATAGCATTAACAAAGTGTAAAACAAAAATCCGTGACGTCATTAATCCACGAACTCACATAAAACTCGTCTGGGGAGCACAATTTCCTCGGCCATTTCCCCTAAATTTTTTCAATACGCGTTCGAGATCATTTAACATTTTTATGTGTAATCTTGCTTGGTGGCGATAAGACAAGGATTTTTCGCGCTCCTGTTTTTATTTTTTCGGCGACGCTTTACGACAAGTCTAAACAGATTAAATGTAAAGAGGGGTAGCCTGATATAAGCTTGAGTAGCTCAACGGTAAACGAACTGTACTAAAGATATATTCTTGGTGCTGTTAGCGTCATGTGGGTTTTGTTTATGTCACCGGGATATCGGTAAACTCGTTTTATTATGATTTCACTAGAAAAAATAAAAAGCAGGCTGTACTGTGTAGTGTGTATTGTAAGGTTTTCTAATAATTGTATCAAATAGTGTAAGGTTTTCTAATAATTGTCCCAAATTTAAATTAGGTTAGCCGGGAAAATGATTTTTATCGACTGGTCACACTAGTGGCCGCTTGGTGGGACGTGGCATTTAAAACGGGTATTAGGAGCCTAGCGCTCGAAGTGTGCGGACGTATTAGAAATATAGTCCTTGTCAGTTTTATATTGGAGTTTAATTTAATGGTAACCTCGCCGACACGTGGAGAGATGAAAGGGGATTTTACATCTCAGAAGCCAGGGATAAACCAATAAAAATGTAAGTACACGCCTACAACTAATTATAACCTATAAAGTCCGATTGTTAAACTTTGTAGTTTGTTTCCACGATTAGAAGTATATTATAAATTCCGTTTAAAAATATATCTTTACTGTCAAAATAAATAATAAATACAGTCTACTTTCTAGTACTAAGCCTAGGTTAAACAATTATAAGCAACATTACAGTTCATGCAGGAAACCTTTCTCAGAACTTGTTGGCAAATACATTTTGAAAAACACCACGATAATTATCAAGTAGATAATTATTTGCTAAATCCATGTATAAGTTAGCTGCAGTTTGCAGGTATACATTTTTATCATATTTTAAGATACTGAGTCGATAGATATTACAAATCGCTTCTCGGCCTTTTGGCTAAGATCAAATGTAGTATATTATAGTGATCTATATTAGTTATAGTAATATATATAGTGATCCGAACCTAACGCTAAAGAAGAAAAAAAAAGTTGAAGCCGTCTTGTTAAACAGACTACCTACATTAAACGCATGATATTCACGAAATGCCACCTACCTTCGAGATTTAAGCTAATGTTATACTTCCCATGTAATTTTAGATAGTTTTATCATATAAACTAAGAAAAGTTAAAATTGAGGGTAAAAAAAAAAAAAAAATATTTTTGGATATTCTGATTGTTACGTCTGGGGGTTTAAAAGGGGGATCAAAATTTCGTTATTTTTTGCGTAGGACGCATAGTTTCCAAGATATAAGGGATTTTTGTCATTTCAACAAAAAATCATGTTGCCCTATTTTTATCTAATGCACACAATTTCCGGCTACGAGTTTCAGATGATGGAATCGAACGATGTTGTACGGAGCGCAGAAACTCCCCGACGCAGCCGATCGCGCTCCAGGCGCAGCCTCACTCGCGGGCGTGATCGCGACTCCAGTCGACGCAGCCGCAGCTACTGCCGCCGGCTGCAGGATCGCGAAGAGGCGCTGAGGAAAGAACAGGAGCGAGTTCGCCAACTGGAGCTCGAGCTGCAACGAGAACGAGACGCGGAGCAACGTCGTCAGGGGAGCGTACGCCGCGGGTCGCTACAAAGGGCGACGCGAGATAGCCGCAGCCGCAACCGAAGCCGCAGCCGTAGCCGCAGCCGTAGTCGCAGCCGTGGTCGCAACCGTGGCCACGAACGCGGCCGTCGCCGCAGCAGCAGTCGCGTGCCCGAGGGGGACCACCGAGGAGATTCTAAAAGGTCACGTAGCCCATCCTTTTCTTCTAAAGACGTAACTCAAATAATTAAGTCTATTAAAGATATCTTCCCGTCACAGCCGAGCCATAGCACACAAATTTCGAATAGAGATAGTAAAAACATTATACCTGAGTTTAACCCTTCGGAGAAGAACCAGCGTATGGATATTTGGCTAAAAAAGGTCAATGAATGTGCGATGGTCTACGGCTGGGACGAGAAAAGCACAGTACATTTTGCTATGCAAAAATTGTCCGGGTTAGCTAAAATATGGTATGAAAGTCAGAGCTCCATTTTGTACAGCTGGTCGGAATGGCAAACCAAATTGTTAAACGCTTTCCCTTGCGAACAAAATTATGGGCAGTTGCTTGAAGACATGTTAAAGCGCAAAAGTAGGATTAACGAACCCATCCAAAACTATTTTTACGAAAAACTTTCATTACTTAACCAATGCGATATAAGCGGCAGGCGTGCAGTCGACTGCATAATCCACGGCATTAGTGATAGGACCACAAGGTCTAGCGCATTAGCGCTACGGTGCGATGAACCTGATGATTTATTGAAGTTCTTAATTAGCAATAATAGAGATCCTTACACTCCTCAACCATTATTCTCGAAGGATCGTAATTTCAATACAAATGACGATAAAGTAAATAACCGCTCTAATATAAAAACCAATCCTGCGTTGTTTTGCTATAATTGCAAAGAGAAAGGGCACCCGTTTTCAAGATGCCCAAAACCTCTAGTGAAATGCGGTAGTTGTGACAAAGTGGGACACAAAGCTGAACTTTGTCGTTCCAAACAAGAGACGGGATCGAGGAAAGCCGACGGGGTGGCGAAAACTATGCTCATAAGTAGTTCGAAGCCTAATAATAAATTTACGAAGGAAGTAATTGTAGAAGACATGCCATACCAAGCGTACATTGATCTGGGCAGTGAGGTGACCTTAATCGCACAGTCATGTTTGGCGAAACTCGGATTGTCTCACGACCAGATTCCATCCACGATGAAAGGTTTCGGCAATAACCTTGTGAGTTCATTGGGATCTGTAAAACTAAACGTGTCTATAGATGGTGTGGGGGCAACCGTCTGTTGCCGCGTAGTAGAGGACCAGTTCTTAGAGAAGGACTTGCTCATTGGACAAACCTTCACTGAACAACCTCACGTTGTTGTTTTTAAAGATGTGAATAGACTACAATTTATACACGTGGACTCGGAACTACCTAACCTTATTCAAAATGATGACAATGAACGGCTCCAGAAGGTCAGTATTGTAGCACACTGTAACCTCCAAGGAACTGCTAGCGTCAAGGTCAGAACTGGAACGCTATTTACCGGCAGTATGGTGGTTGATACGAAGGTAGTGGGCAAGCTAGGTGAGCAATACATTATTTACGGCGGGGTTTACGAAGTCAAAAACGGTTCATTCTACGTCACAGTGCAACCCTGCGCCGTCCCATGTCAGCTTCAGGAAAACTCGGTGGTTGCCAGAGCCGAAAGAGTAGAATCAGTTTATAGACTTGTGAGCGGGGAGATTTCGACAGCTATGGGCACTCGCACCGAGTCTACCTCAGCTAAGAAATTCGACGAAAGTCTAATAGAAGTAGACGAGATGGTTTCCGATGAAGCCAGGGCCAAGCTTCTAGACGTGCTGCGGCGCCATGAACAGTGTTTTGCGCAAAACTTGGCAGACCTTGGATGTACTAATGCGGTAGAGATGAACATAGAGTTGAGCAGCCAGCGCCCTGTAGTTTATAGGCCGTATCGCCTCTCTCACCACGAGAGAGAGAAGGTTCGTGAAATGGTCGACGAGATGTTAGAAGCGGGTATCATTCGAGAGTCAACTTCTAACTACGCTAGCCCAATAATACTAGTGAGGAAAAAGAACGGTGGCATACGACTATGCGTAGATTACAGGCTGCTCAATTCCCTCACCATAAAGGAAAGATATCCCATCCCGATAATAGAGGACGAAGTGGCGAGGTTGTCGGGACAGGCGTGGTTCATTACTCTTGATCTCATGTCAGGTTATTATCAAGTACCGATATCGGAGGACAGCAAGCATTTGACTGCTTTTGTGACTCCCGACGGTCATTACGAATATAATCGTATGCCGTTCGGACTGGCAAATGCTCCAGCTGTCTTCCAAAGGATGATGAACCACGTTCTGGGACAGGCTCGATTTAATAAGGCCACAGTGTACTTAGATGACTTGTTGATTTTTGGTGAAACTCCGTTTGAATGTATAACGCGTTTAGAAGAAGTATTAATATTGTTAGAAAAGGCGCAGTTGAAACTGAATCTATCTAAATGCAGTTTCTTACAAACCAAGATCGATTACTTGGGGTACGAAATTAGCGCAGCTGGCATGCGCCCAGGTTCTGCCAAAATTCAAAGCGTAGCGGATTTTCCCTTGCCACAAAATGTGCATAACGTGCGCCAGTTTTTAGGACTTGTGAGTTATTTCCGGAAATTTATACAGTCATTTGCCCAGATAGCGTACCCACTCACTAAGTTGTTAAAGAAAAATGCAACGTGGGAGTGGACGACTGACCAGGAAAACTCATTCGATGTCCTAAAGTCCAAACTGATAGAAAGGCCTGTCTTGGCATTGTATGATCCTACAGCCGAGACAGAACTCCATACGGATGCGAGCAAAGTAGGTATTGGTGGGATATTGCTCCAGCGTCCAATGGGAAGTCAAGACGCATTTCATCCCGTCGCGTATTACAGCCGCCAAACGACTCCAGAAGAAAGGAACTTCCACTCGTATGAGTTAGAAACTCTTGCAGTTATATGCGCGTTGAAGAAGTTCCGGGTTTACCTCTTAGGTAAGCCATTCAAAGTGGTTACCGATTGCAGCGCACTGCGCTCTACGTTTGAAAAACGTGACCTGATACCCCGGATTGCCCGCTGGTGGATTGCCTTGCAAGAGTTTGACTGTCATATCGAGTATAGATCAGGTACAAAAATGAGTCATGTGGACGCCCTTTCCCGGAATCCTACATACGATAAGGACACTACAGACCTCGTAAGATATCCACCAGTACTGGCAATTTCCGACGAGGATTGGCTGCTGACTTTACAACTAGGAGACCCTGAATTGTGCAGGATTAGGGATATTGTCAGTAGTAAATTAGATCCCAAAGGATTAGCTCACATAAGAGACAATTATGTGTTAAGGGACAATAAGTTATTTAGGTGCCTTGGGGGCGATAAAGAGAACGTCAGATGGGTGGTTCCAAAGGGTGCAAGGTGGCAGCTATGTAAGATGAATCACGATGATATTGGTCACGTTGGTTATGAAAAAACCCTGGAACGCATGAAGAAAAGTTACTGGTTTTCAAAAATGAAACGGTTTACAAAAAAGTATGTTAGTGCATGTATAGATTGTGCCTATGCTAAGAAGGCTGCCAATGGGCGAGAGGGATTGTTACACCCCATAGAAAAAGTTGCGATTCCATTTCACACGCTGCACGTCGACCACCTTGGACCCTTTGTGAAGTCAAAAAGGGGGTTTACACATACGCTAAATGTCGTGGACTCCTTCACTAAGTTCTTGTTTATCAAGCCTGTACGGAGTACTAGTACTGCAAATGTTATAAAAGCATTGCAAGACATTTTCGATATATTTCGAGCACCTGATAGATTAATTAGCGATCGAGGTTCTTGCTTCACTGCTCATGCGTTCCGAAGGTTCTGTCTTGGGCGAGGCATAAAACACGTGCTGAATGCAGTGGCAAGTCCCAGGGCCAACGGTCAGGTAGAACGCTACAACAGGACCATACTTGACTGTTTAACAGCCCAAAATCTACGCGACAATGAGAAGGATTGGGACAGTAAAATTGGGAAAATACAATGGGGCTTGAACAACACCATACAAAAAACCACAGGGAAAACACCAGCCGAAATCATGTTCGGTACGGCAATGTATAGTGAAGTCAAACCAGCCTTAAACGCGGTCGTGAATAATACTCGCGAGGATAATAATTTATCTGATCTCCGCACTGAAGTCAAGGAAAAGATCGATGAAGCCCAAGCTGTGCAAAAGGAGCAGTACGATCGGAATAGGCATGCCGCTCGTACATATAGCAAGGGTGATCTAGTTAAAATAACAAAGGTCGCGTTTCAAGGTAAAGGTCAAAGCACGAAGCTAATGCCTTCTTACGAGGGGCCTTTTAGGATCATTAAGGTATTAGGAAACGATCGTTACAGGGTCGCTCCAATCGCGGGTTTTGAGGGTATGAAAGGGAAACGCAAGACCACGGTTGCCGCTGATAGAATGAAACCATGGATTCATGTAGCTTCGTTACGTTTAGATGAAACAGACAACGAACAAAGCGATGCTGAATCAATTGAATGATTATGCTCTCATGTCTTCAAGTCCCTCCCGGCCAGTTTCAAACTACCCAGAACATAAATGCAATTTTAGTTTAATGTTTTTGTACGTTGTGATTTAAATGAAATGTAATGCGAGGACGTTATTTTGTGGTGTTTCAGGTCGGGCGCGAGCTACATATACATTCGCGCCTGGCCTGATGCCGCACAGAACAATCACAAAAATCTATATTTAGAAATTAGATAGCAGTATATTGTGATCTAGCCCTGTTTAACTGTTGTTAAATCCATATTCGTGAATTTGAGATATATTGTGTAAAAATATCACTTCGAGTTTGGCTGAATAATTTATGCTATATATAGTGATTACAATAAATGGTTCCGATTTTATGATGATTTTACGATTATAAAGTTAGTTATAAATGGTAATAAGGTTTCAAGGATAGTTATAAGTGGTTACAAGGTTACAAGGATAGTTATAAGCAGTTAAAAGGTTACAAGGTTACAAGGTTACAAGGCTACAAGGTTACAAGGTTACAAGGTTACAAGGTTACAAGGATAGTTATAAGTAGTTATAAGTGGTTATAAGGCTACAAGGATAGTGAAGTTATAAGTGTATATTTGGTTACAAAGATGAAAATAAGTTTTTGTTAAATTATATAGCGAAATTATTAATTGATTTACACGCATTATGTCTTTTGCTAATTTGTTGATGATGAATAAACTTTAATTAACGGTTTGCTTATTATATACAATTGCAAATACAACAAAAATACTGTCATTATTATAACGAGTACTATAATATTGAATATTGTATAGTATATTATTTGGATGCCTCGTTCTGCCAAGTGTAAGGTTTTATATGGTCCCACCTGGTGCATGCATGAGGACATGCATGTCATCAGGATGGTCGAGTGTAAGGTTTTCTAATAATTGTATCAAATAGTGTAAGGTTTTCTAATAATTGTCCCAAATTTAAATTAGGTTAGCCGGGAAAATGATTTTTATCGACTGGTCACACTAGTGGCCGCTTGGTGGGACGTGGCATTTAAAACGGGTATTAGGAGCCTAGCGCTCGAAGTGTGCGGACGTATTAGAAATATAGTCCTTGTCAGTTTTATATTGGAGTTTAATTTAATGGTAACCTCGCCGACACGTGGAGAGATGAAAGGGGATTTTACAGTATTATTATCTTCATTAATGATCTATAGTCACTGTAGCCGTAGCACTTCGTAGCCTCGTAGGCCGTAGCACCGTCAATCTATATATACATATAAATAAATAGGTACTATAATAGTATAGTACCTATTTGTTTGAACGCGCTAATCTCTGGAACTACGACCGTGGATTTTGAAAATTCTACTCACAGAAAGCCACATTACAGCCGCAGTTTGTAATGGTCAAAGAAGTATGAAATATAATTTTTCATTCATTTTGTGATAATATATATTTACGTTCAAAATTTATTTTCTTGCGCCTAGGCCCCTCCGCTGCACCATGTGAAAAGAACCTTCGTTTCAATATTTTGTGTTTCTTCTGAAAATAGTTTTGCGTTTACACCATACTAACACCTATAAAGAATTTTTATTAGCGACTATGAAGTAGGTACCTCTACTTGCCCATATTATGGTGCTACGCATTTAGTGCACGAATTGCGAACCCCTAAAAATATATCGCGCCTGTTTTAAAAAGAAACGCATAAAACAGGAACTCTATGACGCGAGAGGCGCATCAAAACCGTTCGTTCTCTAAATTATGCAACATTTGTATGGAAATACCACCATCACCCCTCCTCCTTAAAAATACATCCCGTGTTATTTGTTGCGTTGGTTTGACGCGCTCTCGCGATTTGATTGCTTTTTCATGTAGATCGCAATAATATGTGCGTACACACTATAGAAGGAATATGCTTAGAGGTAGGTACTGTTGTTGAGTGGGTACTCAACTCGAGGTAGGAGTGGAAAAGGGAGGGAAACTTACAACGAACTTTGCCCATTCGTATCTTTGGCATCCATTTTAATTATTACTTATTACTTATCCACGATTAAATTCATCTACTGAATATAGGGTTGCCAGGTCGCCAAACCTAATAGACAGACAGTCCGGTCAGTTTGACCGTATATTTGGGTAAAAAAGGTCGAATACTAATTAATTGCATAAAAACGGGACCCTAGAATAAGTCTTCGCCGTCCGTCCGTCCGTCCGTCCGTCTGTCACCAGGCTGTACCTACTCTGTCTCTTGAACCGTGATATAGTTACATCATCTGTGGTTACATCATATAGATCACAGAATACAGATGATGTATACCAAGTGTATTTTAGTTCCGTTGCCGCTATATCAACAAGTACTAAAAAATAGAATCAAATAAATATCAAAGGGCTCAAATACACAAACTTTATTTTTTGCTTGTTTTTGGTCAATGATCCAAAAGAGCCTACATACATCATCATTTCGATACGTTATTTATAGATAATGGTACGGAACCCTTCGTGCACGAGTCCGAGTCGCACTTCGCCGATTTTTTTAAATTTGGTGGGTGGTTTTGGTCTTGATAGTACGGATCCCTCAATGCGCGAGCCTGACTCGCATTTGACCAATTATAATTTTTCTACTATATTTACCTACTTTAAAACGTCCACATGATATTATGAGGTGCGAGCGTCGACGCTGCGCTAACCTTATATCCCCGAAGAATGGTTGGTAAATTTTCAATACTCACTTTATTAGGGACGAGAACGGAAGGAGGGTGGAAACGGTCTTTATTAGATTTTCTAGAAACGTGAGCATACAGCCAATTTCATAGGCTGCGACCGACACCTTGATATTGGAAAATGTAAGCGCCCAATTTTAGACGGTTCACGCGAATAGGTACTTACTTAAATTATTTTTGGTGGTGTTAAAACATTTATTATTAGGTAAGTACCTACTTACTGAAGAATAAGTAGGTATAATTTAGCTAAAGTTTGCCACAAATCGGAGACATCGTGCTAATAGTTGATTCGACGCTCCCACGAAATACCTGGCCTCGTGGTAAAGTTATCAAGTTGTATCCCGGACCAGATGGACGAGTAAGAATTCTAGATGTTCAAACTAATATAATGCGACGTCCGAGCCGACGAGTCATCGTGTTAGTTCCTGCTGAATCATCGTCGCTTCAACAGGAGGAGGTGCGACGCACCGGTGGGGAGAATTGTTAGCGACGAATACTTTAATTTAACGTAAGCAAGTATCTGTAATAGATAGGTACCTATTATATAGGTAGATAAAGTATATTGTGTTGCTCAATAACGCTCAGATAATAGGTACCTACCTACCACACATAATAGGTACCTACCTAAAGTCGTGAACCGTCGAGATGATTCATGAGTCATAACTTTTGTAAACAAATTAATGCACATTGAAAAATGGACTTTATTTACCGTAAGTTAAGGTTTAATATTGTACGTATGCCCATCAGAAAGTTATAGTTTTTTCGAGTATTTTTAGAGAGAGAAAGGCATAAAATCTGATAAGGATAGATAGATTTGTTTTCATATAAATACGGCCGCTTTCTGGTGGGCAGCCAGTTATTTAATTTGAAAGAACTGTAAAGACAACAATTGTAAAGACTTAAGGAAGATATTAACTGTATTGATTTCAGTAAAATAAAGAGTATTTCATTTTAACGAGTCAGTTTTGGTTTTAACCTTTGGCATAGCGTAGTAGCATCGCGATTACACGACCCGCCCGCCCTACTAGGTTAGGTTAGGTTATAGTCCAAGAGCCGGTGCATTGACTCACACAGATATTTGTCGCACCAGGTATCGGCAACATTAATTTGGTCCTTCGAGCAGTGCGCGTGTATGTATTATTATTAAGTAGGTAGGTAGGTACACACTGTGGGTACACTACCTATACTTATATGCCTGTGATGCAAAGTAAGCAAAGTTACCTCAATGAAGCAAAGTATATTATAATAAATACGTATAGTGGTTAGTGGTATTATTATTTGTGTAAAGTTAGTACTGAGTAGTATATTTATTATGTACTCCTTTAGCTTTCAGAAAAATAGTAAGTACGTTGTTCTCACAGTCCTATATTTATGAAAAATCATATACTCTATGGAAAAATCTAAATTATGCTTAAAAGCGCCATCTATGTACCCATTATAAAACAAATTGATAGAAGTTACGTATAAGTGTCATAGACTACTAACAAGTTTGTATAAACATGCACAGATAGCAGCAGCAGAGTTTTAGAAATGGTTCCAAGCTTTTAATATATCCAAGATACTCGAAAAAAAAATATTATCCTTATTTGTTATAGATTTACAATTTGCAATAAAAACGAATATATATTTAATCAAACACACCGAGATTACTACAAATTACAATAATTATAGCGTAGCATACTCGTCATTGCTTGGGATATAGAAAGATTTATCTGAGATACCGCAAATTGGTAACATAGCAATTACTGTCCGACAAGGTTCTCTTGGCACTTGAATGATAATATTGTCAGGAGGGCGTTGTTAAAGAAAAAACGCAGCCAGAAAATAAAATATATTTTTTTACACTATAGAAGTTAGTACTTGACTGTGATCTCACCTGATGGTAAGTGATGATGCAGCCAAAGATGTTAACGTACTAACTTGGAAGGGGTAAGTAAAGTCACCCCAACGGTTTCTACATAGCATTGCACCGGCACGCTCTATTACTTGGCAGTACGTCTTTGCTGGTAGGGTGGTAACTAGCCACGGCCGAAGCCTCCCACCAGACCGGGCCTGAACCAATCCTCAATCTCCTCAATTTTACTGTAATATGAAGCAAAAACAACACAACATACAATACTTTGCGATATACCGACAGAACGAACTATCAAATAGTACAAGATAGCGGCGTTAGTTCCAATTTTGGCCACGCGCCAAGATAGCCTTGTCCTAAGTAAAGTATAAGGCCTTATATGGGCCTTATCTATCTTATCTTATCGCACTGTAGGCCTAATTTGCCACAAGCCAGTCAGTCATTTTCATAGATGATAATATAAATAGTAGGTCATTTTCTTCTTATAGTATAGTAATTAAAGGATTGGTTTTTTATATTATTACGAGTATATAGATGGTACGGAACCCTTCATGCACGAGTCCAACTCGTACTTGTTTATCTTTGGCCTGCTCTCTGTTCTTTTTATAACTGTAATCTATATTACTGTATATTGCGTATTAGTATTATCTATGTATTTTTGTCTGTGATTAGGTTTTGTGGGTTGTGGTCAGCAATAATATTATTATAATATTTACGTGATGTGCTGAAAATTTTATTTAATTCATACAAAATAAATTCACATCTCCGGGAAAAAAGAATAAGTATGTGTGGGTCTTCTCGTTCTAATCTCAATATCTAATCTCCCTACAGTCATCGTAACTTCAAAATAAGACGAATGGATTTAAACCAACAGCCAGTATTTGAACGAATCCCACGAGACCAAACTATATCTATTCTAATTATAACAAACTATTTTATTAAAAATGTTTGCAATAGATAGCTATAGAAAAGCTTTAAGTAGTTTCTTTAAAAAACCCGAGATTTTTTCCTATCTACTTAGCTATCACAATCATATTATGAATTTTATCGATAACGGTATAATGGCAGTCACATCATTAGTACTTTGACATATAATCCGTCTGAAGAATTGCGCATGTGCAAAGTGCGACACTCTATGGCGGTTTCTGCCACCCCGACACATATAATGTTAAGTAAACTATGGCCTCTCTATATGTTTAAATTCTCTAAGCTCTGAGTGAAAAACTAAATAAAATTTGAATTTTCGCGCCCGGATGTTACCTATCCACTTTAAGGGCGATGGGTACCATCCGGGCGCGAAAATTCAAATTTTATTCAGTTTTTCGCTCATAGTGTGCTAATTATACATCGAAGGCTAATGGCAATGTGCTTTGCGGGCACAACGTTTATGCATCTACATGTTTTTAACAAAAGTTCTGCTCAACAATACTCATTTACTTCATATTGGTTCCCGATAGCTCGAAATCTGGGAAACTGCAAAAAATTATCTTTCGGAAACCAATATGAGATGCGAGTGGGAACTTTCGAGCAAAGTTTCTATTTAAAACATGTAGATGCATAAAATTTAGGCCCGCAAAATGCATTGCCATAAATCTAAAATGTTTAGTTAGTCTAGTATTTGCGAAAAACTAAATAAAATTTGAATTTCGCGGGCTGGTAGGGCCGCAACACCTTAATATACCGATTCCGTAGATTTCCGTACTGTTTCCCACCACTCTAGTGTTAGTAGTCTATGGTGTCTACGTCAAGAGTCGAGACTGTCAACTGTCAACTGTTAAAGCCGTCGCCCGTCAAGTCAAAGTCAAAATACGAAGTTAGGTTATGAATGATGTGTCAATTATAAACTTACTGAAGCTTATCTTATTTAAAAGCAAAACGCGATTATTTTTAGTTATGTGGTGATAGTTTAACAAAAATTACAATGTCAGTCGTAATAGAAACAACTCTCGGTGATATTACAGTGGACTTATATTTAGACCAGCGACCTGCGACATGTTTGAACTTTTTAAAGCTTTGCAAAATGAAATATTATAATTATAACTTGTTCCATACCATACGTAGTGGATTCATAGCTCAGACGGGTGATCCCAGCGGTGAGGGATCCGGTGGACAGTCTATATGGGGCATCCTAGAAGGCCCAGAGAAACGCTTTTTCTCTGGAGAGAAAAGGCCCAAAATTCGTCACTCTGATGCAGGATTACTATCTATGGTTGGCACTGATGACATGATGGTTGGTTCCCAATTCTTCATAACTTTAGCACCGGATTTAGACTCACTGGATGGTACTCATTGTGTCATTGGGGAAGTTACTGAAGGTCATGAAATCTTAACTAAACTCAATGAAGTGATCTGTGATGAATCTCACCGTCCATACCGAGATGTAAGAATAACCCACACTGTTGTTCTAGAAGACCCCTTCAATGATCCACCAGGCTTGAGAGCTCCGTCGAGGTCTCCTTCACCTAATCCTGAACGTCTTAAAGGAGGTAGAATTGCTCCTGATGAAGAAATTGATGAAACTCAGGGGAAGAGTGCAGCAGAAATACGGGAAATGATTGAAGAGAAAGAAGCAAAGGCTCGGGCCACAATATTAGAGATTGTTGGTGATTTACCCGATGCTGATATTGCTCCTCCAGAAAATGTGTTATTTGTATGTAAGCTAAACCCTGTTACAACTGATGAGGACCTTGAAATTATATTCAGTCGCTTTGGTAAAATAGTAAGTTGTGAAGTAATAAGAGACAAAAAGACTGGCAACTCTCTTCAATATGCATTTATTGAGTTTGAAAATAAAAAGTCATGTGAAGATGCATATTTTAAAATGGATAATGTTTTGATTGATGACAGACGTATTCATGTGGACTTCTCACAATCTGTTTCCAAAATGAAATGGCTTGGTAAAGGAAGAGGAGTACAGTATTTTGATGAAGACCCGAAAAAGATTTCAGCAGAAGACAGGAGTAGAGGTAGGTATAGGGAGGATAACGATAAAAGAGTAGAAAGAGACACTCAAAGCAATGGTAAAAAAAATCATAATGATAGACATGATAGAGATAAGCATCACAGAGATGGTAGAGTATGGGACAGGCAAGATAGAGATCACAGCAAAAGAGATAGAGAAGAGAGAGATGACAGTCAACAAAACAAAAGTCAGAGAGAAGATAAAGAAAGGCACAGACAGCATAGGAGTCAAAGAGAAAAGCATAGGCTTTATAGTAATGACAGGGAAGTAGAGGTTCAACAGAGAAACAAAAGTGAAAAGGACAGGTTAAACAGCAGTGACAGAGATGTAGAGAGGCATCGAAGTGATAGAGAAAAGAATAAACTACATAAAAACAGTCAAAAAGATGATAGAGAAAGAGATGGGCATATTAGAGATGATAAACAAAAGCAAAAACCCAATAGAGATGATAGAGAAAGGGACCGGCAAAATAGAGATTTAAGGGAAGGAGACAGGCATAACAAAGACGATAAGGAAAAGACAAAGTCAAATAGAGATGATAGAGAAAAAGACAGGCAGAATAGAGATGATAGAGGAAAAGACAGGCAGAATAGAGATGACAAAGAAAAAGAAAGGCCTGATAGAGATGATAAAGAAAAAGATAGGCATATTAGAGATGATGAATATACTAGCAAACAAATGAAAGAAAATAAAGAAACTGAAATGAGACGTACAAACGATAAAGAAACGGATAGAGAAGAAAGAAACAGACAGCATAGAAATGCTAGATCACAAGATAAGCAGCCAGAAGCAGATAGTGATACACTATATAAAAGTGATATTGGCAGTTATAGAGATGATAAACATAGAGAAACACAAAAAAGCATGCAACATAGAGACAGAAAAGAAAAAGAACGACAGTATAGAGATGATGTAGAAAGGGACAGACAATATCGAGATGATAGACACAGAGATGAAAGAGAGAAAAACCATAATACTGAAAATAGAGAACGGAGTAGAAGCAGATCTAAAACTAAACATAGTGATGAAATGATTAGTAAAAATGATAGACAAAAATATTCTAAGGAGGTAGAACAAGATAATGTGAAGAAATCACATAAATATGAAAATTATTACAAAGAAAATAATCAACAATCATCTACTACAAGTAATAAAAGTATATCAGAATATAAAGAGAGTAATGATGAGAAAAGTAGGAAAAAATATTCTAGTGATAAACATGAAACACATAAAAAGGGTATAAGTCATGATGACAGTGTACATAAAGAATACAGCAGGGGAAGTAAATCAGATAAACCAAAACAACATCCATCATCAAAGACTCCCTCTCCTAGTGATATGAGAAAAGTTAAGAATTCAAAACAAAAGATCAAAAATGTTATTTCCAGTAAGAAAACGGTTAAAAAGGGAGGAAATTCTAAAAAGAAGAGAAATCCATCAACCTCATCTGATGATTCATCAGATTCAAGTACGTCGAGTAGCGAAACCAGCTCTACGAGTGAAAGTGACAACAGGAAAAAGAAGATAAGAAGAAAAAGAAAAGTTTCAACATCTAGTAGCAGTAGCAGCTCGAGTAGTTCTTCAACTAGTTCTACTTCAAGTAGTAGTGAATCTAGCTCGAGTTCAGATAGTGATACTAAGAGAAGGCCCGTTAAGAAAGCTAAGCAGACTGTTAAAAAGCCTAAAAAAAAGTTATAGGATTTGTCTATCATAATAATTTTGTACTGCTCATCAATGGAAATGCTAATTAAATCACAACTGATTAATTTATACCTTGCAAATTCTTTTTAACAATGTGGGAGTGTGGGCTTGAGGCAAACTAAACAGGCCTGCCTGTCTTATTTGTTTTTTTTTCATTTTGGAAGCTAAAAACACATTAAAGCCTTATGGCCGTTAAATTACGGGAATGGCAGGTAGTGTCATTTTCACGTTTAAATAAAACGCTTTGTTTGAAAATGACTTATGTCTATTTTGTGAGTCACTCATATTACTAATTTAAACTCATATTTTCTTAACTTCTTTTTTTCTTTCTTTGTAAATTCTTAAAATTGACACTTAAACAAAGGTTTTGATATAAATTATAATGTCTACAATCTTTTTTCAGCCTACAAACTGTGAAAAACCAAATAAAATTTGAATTTTACAGGCACACAATAAATCTTACGCTCTACTTTTATCTTATCTCTCTCTCTCTTGTAATTTGTTAAATTAATATATTTTCATCATTCTACAATTATGTAATACATAAAATTATATACTTCTCTGATCTTTGTATAAGTACATATAAATTTTGACATAGTAAAGCTATTCTCTAATCTCAGTGACGTCATCACATATTAGAGAATAACTTTACATATTAACAAGACTGTTCCAGTATCGTTCATTGTGTTAGTTAATAACACAATATTGGTCAGTGAGTAACAAAATGTAGGCAAAAATCTGATTTTTGTATTCACTATTCACAAGTTATCTACTTAGGGTGGTATGGTTTCTCGTAACCATGCCATCTTAGTTGGTAACTTGTGCGTGGTGAATACAAAAATGAGAAATTTTGACTCCGCTTTGTTGGTCACTGGGTTGTTAACTAACTCATTTAAATAGACAGAATCAGCCCACTGATATAAATACAGGCTTGCCAGTCAATTACTTAATTGGCTATATTGACAGTAATAATACCTATCTTATCTAAATTATTGAAATATGATAATGTACCTATTGAAAATTAATTTTTGTCTCGTGCAGAATGCTTGAACCTATGCCCAAACTATGTAGTAAGTTTTTCTCAATTGAAATGACACTTCTTAAATGCAATAATAAAGTACTGATATGTACAATATAGAATATGAAATAATATAGATAATAATATTGATTAATGATTACAAATTTTAACATGCAATATTTTTCTGTGTATGATTTACCCACAATGTGAGAACAATTAATATAAACTTAAGTATTTTGTGTTGCAGGGAAATAAATAAGAAATATTATTTCTACCAATTCTTAACTTATTATGATTGTACCAAATTAAAATGTAGGTAAACTTGTTACCTTACTTGCTCTTTATAATATCACAATGTTGCTGTCCAAAACTATTTTTATTTGGCAATAAAAAATAATAATTCTACTCTAGTGAATTAGTGACTACTCTACTCTACTCTAGTGAATTAGTACTCTAGTGAATTAGTACTCTAGTGAATTAGTTTTCGAGGGTACTTACAAACCGCCTTTCTAGAAGACTGGACGAGTTTCAACCGCCGGAGCAGGCTGGGTTTCGAAAAGGCTATAGCACCGTGGACCACATCCACACCTTGAGGCAGATTATACAGAAGACGGAAGAGTATAATCTGCCACTGTGCCTTGGATTTGTGGACTACGAGAAAGCCTTCGACTCCATCGAAACTTGGGCTGTTCTGGAGTCTCTGCAGAGGTGCCAGGTTGATTGGCGGTATATCGAGGTGCTGCGGTGTATCTACAATTCCGCGTCAATGACCGTCCAAGTACAGTCCCAGCGCACAAGTACTATCAACTTGCGGAGAGGTGTTAGACAGGGGGACGTCATATCCCCAAAACTGTTTAATAGTGCTTTGGAAGACCTCTTCAAAACACTGGACTGGAAAGGACGTGGTCTTAATATCAATGGCGAATACATCTCACACCTACGGTTTGCTGATGACGTGGTGATCTTGGCGGAGACCCCTCAAGACCTTGAAGAGATGCTAAACAGCCTTAGTCGTTCTTCCAGACAGGTCGGCCTCGGGATAAACGTTGACAAAACTAAAGTCATGTTTAATCAACACGTTGTCCCGGGGCCGGTGATAGTCAACAATGTTGGCATCGAAGTTGTTTCCCAATACAATTATCTTGGTCAGATCATACAGTTAGGTAGAAACAATTTCGATGAAGAAGCCAACAGAAGAATACGGCTGGGTTGGGCAGCTTTCGGTAAACTCAGTCAAGTCTTTTCTTCGTCAATTCCTCAATGCCTGAAAACTAAAGTATTTAACCAGTGCGTCCTGCCGGTCCTCACCTATGGCGCTGAGACGTGGACACTAACAAGCGGCCTGATCCACAAATTCAAGGTCACTCAGCGTGCTATGGAAAGGGCTATGTTAGGGATTTCCCTGCGTGATAGAATCAGAAATGAGGAGATCCGCAGGAGAACCAAGGTCACCGACATAGCCAAAACCATTAGCAAGCTGAAGTGGCAGTGGGCAGGTCACGCTTGTCGTAGGGGCGATGGCCGTTGGAGCCGGAAAGTCCTGGAGTGGAGACCGCGTACAAGTAAGCGTAGTGTGGGGCGACCTCCAGCTCGCTGGACCGACGATATCAAGCGGGTGGCGGGAAGCGGCTGGATGAGGAAGGCTGAGGACAGGGTGTGGTGGCGTGAGCTTGGGAAGGCCTATGTCCAGCAGTGGACGTCCGCAGGCTGAAATGATGATGATGATGATGAATGATGAATTAGTGACTGTCATAGATTGTGGGCATTTTATTGCCTAGTTAAGATTTTTCCATTTTTAATTTTGAATTGCATTATACTTTATATTATGTAGTTGTATCTAGCTTTATTATATGGCACTATGTTAAGGTGTGTATTTGTATCAAGGCTATTAAATTGATATTGAAAAAATGAAGTGTTTATTTTAGTAGTGCCTCTTGGCCATTAATTATATTATTGTATGTGAGTAGGTAGGTAATTCCTTACTATTTTTCTGTGCAAACCTGCTCTCCGAACATGGCGGTAGAGTTTTGACTTTTCATAAGGGATTGTGAATAAGGTCTATGTGAAAATAAATAAATAATTAAAAAAATAAAAAATAACGAACCATAATCAACCAATACCTAGGTACCTAATTATCACTGCAAGTGACGACCTCCCTGGCTCAGGGGACGACGGCAGGGGGGTCGCGGCATCGATCCCGCCCACGAGCCACTTTGCTATTTTATAATTACTAAATTGGCTCAGGACTGATCTGGTGGGAAGCTTCGGCCGTGGCTAGTTACCACCCTACCAGCAGAGACGTGCCGCCAAGCGTTCCGGTGCGATGCTGTGTAGAAACCGTTGGGGTGACTTTACTTACCCCTTCCAATTTAGTACGTTAACATCTTCGGCTGCATTATCACTTACCATCAGGTGTGATCGCAGTCAAGTACTAACTTGTATAGTGTAAAAAAAATGTACGAGGTAATATAGGTACGAGTAAAAGCTTGTAAAAAAGTATTTTACATACACAATATGTATTTATCTTATCGAATTACATTTATCTACTCTGTTAAGTGAAAAGGAAACCATAAAACATGTCAAAGTTCCAAACGGTCATCAGTCACCACCTGATAACCGGATATGGCCGACTGGCCGCCGGCGAGAATATTCTATTGGACCAGTTAGCTTTGTGTAGGAATTAAAGTGGCGAGAAGATGATGTGGCTACTGGCTCCTTTATTGTATACCTTTAGGTACAGACTAACATAACGAACTCGAATGATTTAGTAGCATTAGTATTACGATAACTAAGTATTTGTAGACATCAAATTCCTAGTAGTTACGTAGGTAGGACTTATTTTCAAAGACTACTAACACTATAGGTACTTATTTTTAATGTTGCGTACCTTAAAAGAAAAAAAATCTAAAACCAATTTTTTTTTATGCCCGATGGCTTTTATTTTAATGAGCAAACTGACGAAAAACATACCGCCCCCCTTTAGCTCCGAGGTTAACCAATCGAAAAATCTGAAATAATTATAATTATGTAGGTAAATATAAAAAAAATTATCAAATCAAATCAAGGGAAAAATAAAATCACATCTGTATCTATTATACTTTTTTTAGTGAACATATTATCTATCTAGACCATGGAATTAAGTACTTATTAATTCCATGATCTAGACATACCTACCTTTTATTTATATCAGCTATCAATGATAAAATTGGTAGAGCAACCAGCTGCGATAGAAAGGGGAAGCGGGTTCAAATCCCGCCGAATGCAATCAATTTTATAAGTAGGTATGTACCTAATAATATGTATGCTGTACCTATTCATTAATTTTACTTTCTAAGTATACCTAATTTGAATATTTTTTTGTATCTACGAGTATTAAATTCCTACTTAGTATGTACCTGTTCTAAATCATTTTAGAATTAGTAAGTACAAAGGCATTTTACTAAGGCACGTTACATTACACAACAATTTCAATTGTTGGTAATAATAGGTATCATAGTAAAGGTGTTGTTAGATCTAGTTAAAAAATAAGATTTAGTTAAAAAATATATAGGTATATCAATCGCTAATAATTTCATCTCGTCTAAGTGTAAGCAGTAGGTAACAAATATTCTAGGCATAGACGTCATACAAGCAGGGATGGATTCAGTCACAGTTAAAAGATTTTTTTAAGAGTTTTTTTCGCTTCACGTTTTCTGTTCACTAGCTTTTGCCCGCAGCTCCGTTCACGTGAATTACGGGTTCTCGTAAACTGAGCGGTAACCCGAGGTATTTAAATATCTCTATTTAAAATTCCAGAAAGATCAGCGGATAATCTAAACATATGCGAATAGGAAGTATAACTCAGATGCAGAGATTGATGATGACGTCACGATGGCACGAACTGTTACAATGGTTCCTACTTAGTTCCTACAATGCAATTTGCAAGCAGATGAAGGACAGTTGATGTCTGAAATGGGAGCAGTGGTCATTGGTAAACTTGGATATAAGTAGTTAAATAGGTAAAATTTGCAATCCCTTTGAAAATAAAGATAACGTTTGAATACGTCCCTGGTCGGTCCATTGCGCATGTCGCGAATGTATTGACAGGAACTCAGCTTTTCTCTCCAGTTCGCCCGGGTCCACGACACTCGTTCTCTTATTGCGGCCCCCCTCTGTCGCTCACAGGACGTCGTAGCGTTAACCGTTCTCTTATTAAAGCTAATATTGCCGGTGAATATGTTAACCACTTCGTTTACCGCGTTCATCGCGGTGTTGGTCGTAGCCAGTGCAGAGTCTTCGACGAACGCCAAAGGTAATTTACCATGATAAGGCATGCCTATATTGTTTTGACGCTTCGCTTTATCGATTATAGTCGGGAGGGTCGGGTCGGTCTATATTTAACAACAGGTGGCTCCTGCGTAGTTCGTTCTTTCGGTCCTCAACTGTGACCTTTTGAACTTCAATTTTTTTGACCTCCCTTAATATAGCTGTTCGAATGCCCTTCAATTGAGTTACTATTGTTCGATTTATAGCAGATGTTGATAATGCTCTAAAGGGGCTATTACTTATTTTCATAGCAGTTAACTACCTTGTTAGTTTTATAAAAAGAGAGTTCCGAAATATATATTTTATTGAGGAAACCCTCTTTTTTGATATCATGATCAATCTGCCAATAGGAATAATAATTTAAGCTTATATCAAAACATAAAATATTTTAGATGGCGGCCCAATGGCTGAACTGCCAGAAAACTGGGACCAAACAAAAGATGATACTCAATCCTTATTTCTGAACAAAAGTGACAAAAATGACTTGGAACCCTATCCCCTTGCACTAAGTGAAGAAGGTAATGGACACAAAAAAATCTCATTTTCAAAGTAATCTTGAACTCAAAAAACCAAAAAAACAAAATTTTGTTTCTTAATAAATAATATTTATTTGCTAGAAAATCTAAATAGACGACAGTTCTAGGGTCAGAATTTTTAATTTTCCGTATCAAATATTAATAAAATACTTTAATTTTAGGTAATTCGGAAGGGTATGACCAAGCCGTGGAACAACGTTACGAGTCCCCTCAAGCGACTGGTGAGCTTGACAACTTGATCATGAGGCCAGAGCTCTATGCTGAACCACCAGCCATGGAAGGTCTGTCCGCAGGTTACGATTCCCGCCGTAGAAAGCGTGGCAGTGGCACCAAAGTTGGCGGAGCAGGCGCCGCAACCAAGGTTGCAACTAAGAATGGATCGGGGAAAAAGAACCTCAAGTAAGTTTATACAACTGCTTTAAAATACCTATTTCTCATTTTCAATTTCACACTCATTGGTCTTAAACTTCACAGGGCAAATGATGCGCCGTTACCTGTGGATTCAGTGGTACAGGAACATGACAATAATCGAAGGAAGCGTGGTGGAAGTGGCACAAAAGTAGGTGGAGCGGCCGCCTCAGCTAAATCTGCCACGAAAAATTCAGGCGGCAACAAAAAGAACTTCAGGTAGGTAAATAAGACAGCAACTGATAGATAACATTGGGATATTTTCAATTTTTTTAACGTGAAGTGTAGAAGTTATTAAATAAATTACATTCTGTACAGGCCGATATCAGAGCGCCGTAAACGAGACTCCGGTTTGAGTGCTGCAGATGTACGAGCTCTCCTTAATTTGTGGGAAGCGCAAGAACGAAGGAAACAGGAATGGAACGCTAATCAATGGGCGGATCGCTATTACGGGCGTGTCAATTCTTTGGAAGAAGATCAGCCAGAAGTAGATGAAAATGGAGACGTGTGGTACAACGAGCCAGTTGCTTTAAGTCCGCGGGAAAGAGATTTCCCACGACATTCATATTTCTCAGAGCAAAACCGAATGGCCTTAGGAAGAGGGATGTTGTCTGACATTTATCAAGTTGACCCCAACGAATTAGCGCAAGAGGCCCGCCGTAAGAGAATGTACATGAACAATGTTAAACGTTTCATGGTTGCGCGAAAACGGTCAGACATGCACCAAAATAATTACAGACCTCGCGATGATCTTTACACTCTAGCAGAACTGCTACGTTCGGCACCTCGCGTTCAAGAACAGGATATCCCTGTCTACCGCCGAATGATACTTTAAAGCAGTTTTACAAAATAAAATCTTAGTGCCCATCAAATAATATGTAAGACAGATAAAACGTTAACAACATCTGGCTCGTCTTCTGTTCCAATTTTTTCCCAATAGCAGGCTGAATACGCACACACCCCTTGTCCGTTAGTTCACGGATGGAAAGATAATAAAAAGATTGGGGCAAGAGAATGTCAAAAAAAATCGCAGTGTTAGAATATCGTCTAATTAGTATAGGAAATAGAATAAATGATCCGTATTTTTAATTTTAGTTTAAAGAAAAAAATAAGGCCTAAGATAAAATACCCATTTGAACGTAGGTATTGTAATTTTTTTTAACTTTTCTACTCTTTACTTGATCTCTACAAAACTTGTAATTTTCTACCTCGGTTAGCCGCATATCCATTAAATTATTTAATTACAGTTTCACCTACACTTCTATTTTTTAAATATTATATTATTATTATAATTATAATGAACTACCCTATACCTAGTGAAGTAAAACTTCACAGTTTATCGTGCGATACGCCTATACTTAGTTCGTATGTATAAATGGTTTAAATGGTATATAGAAAAGCTGTATTAAATTAGCATTAAAATAAAAACGTTTTTATTTTGTATATTTTCACCACCAAACCTAAATCTGTGTCCTAAATCAACCTTCTTGAATAGGTACTCTACATACATTGAAACTAAAAACTTGTCCAGAACAAATTCTATACTTCTATACCTAAAAGTCATTTTTGAAAGTGTCAACTGAAACCATACTGAAACTGAAAATGCCCAATGCCAATATTCAGAATTTTAACTCGGCACACCAACTATAAGTTAATAAGATAATAATATTATGAATGGGAAAAGCAACACTAGATTAAGTAGAACTTCAGAAAAAATAGCAGAAGAATCGATAACTTCAGTTGTAGACACCCCGCAAGATATAGACGTTGAAGATGGCCAAACGTCGACTCGACCGACGTACGAAATATTAATTTATTTATTACGTTACTGTATAATGTTCATATTTCGTTTAGGCCGAGATTTATTCCAATCCGTAATGTTATACTTCTACTCAGAAAAGGTTCTTCCGAAGCACATTGTGGATTTGATTAATGCTCAAAAAAATATTAATGCTCCAAAATTCGAACATGACTTAACACGGCTTACAGCAGATAAGTACAGTGTAATCAAGTGTGGGAACCAATGTTCTACATCGACGGACAATCTACCCAAAAGTTTTTATACGTTGCAGAAAAGATCATCAATTTTGGATCTTAGTCATTCATCTATCTCTGAGAAAGTAACATAAAAAATATTTAAGTAACATATTCTTTCCAGTGAAAATGACACCAACTTCCAATGTACATCCGCTAGCCTATACAAAGATCCTAAAATAAGTGATGGAGAACCCATGTTTATAATTGTGGATTCAGTTTGCGATAGCAATCCTAGTTTTAAAGAAATACTTGTAAAGAAAAATGTTGTCACGGAAAGCTCCTTGAAAATAAAGCATAAGCGTAACGTAATTCCCGTTGATACACCAGGTACTAGTAGAGATCCCACTTACTTCATGTTGCCAATAGATCGAGATGGTGAATCCAGGGAAGAATTTGAAATGATTGATATAAATTTACAAAGTGAAAATGAAATCACCATTGACGAGGATAACGTTGCAACTGAGCCAGAATCTATAGTGATAGCATATCTGAGAGATAAAGATGATCTCTTAGATAATGATCGATTGCTCACTAGTAGGAAGAAATCTTCAATATTAGAAAATGTACCGAAAATGGAAACAATACCTGAAGATAAACAGTTTTCTTTATTTCCCGACCAACTTAGAATTAATGATTCAGAGGAATCGCTTCATATTGTAGAAACAGAAAATAAACATGATTAAGTAATTTCAATAATTATGCATTTACTTAGACGTGATTTAGACTCAAATACTTAATTACTGTGACCATAATAATATGATAAATTTTATTTATACATTATACCTACCACAGAGTTACTTTTTAGCCAGGGTAGCAATTAGTGGCGCCAACTGGAAGTGCTGAACGGAACTAAAACGCATACCTACCCTCGTTGTACCTACTGCATATTGGTCACCACAACTCAACTCACAAAACACCTTATTGCGGCACCACTTACGCATATTTGTAATCTAAGCTTCGAGAATGGTATTTTTCCCGATTTATTTAAAAAAGCTCTCATTAAACCCCTTTTCAAAAGTGGAGACAGAAACCAAATGGGAAATTACCGGCCAATTTCAATCTTAACATCAATGTCCAAAGTTCTTGAACGTTTGATTCATAAAAGACTAACTTCATATCTGGATAAATTTAAAATTATATCACAACAACAATATGGCTTTATGTCAGGAAAATCGACAGAAAGTGCTGTTTCGGACCTAACAGAATTTATAGTACGCAAATTAGATAAAAAGCAAAAGTGTATTGGCGTATTCCTGGATGTAGCCAAGGCCTTTGATTCCGTTTCAATCCCCACATTAATTAACAAACTAGAAACGATAGGCATAAGGGGTAACGAGCTGAGCCTCTTTAAAAGCTACCTTACTGACAGAACGCAGCGCGTTAAAGTGGGAAATCACTTTAGTGAGGATGCAGTTATTCAATTTGGTGTTCCACAAGGAAGCATCCTCGGTCCTTCTTTGTTTTTGATTTACGTGAATGATTTATGTAACCTGGAACTTACGGGTGGTCGAATTGTATCTTTTGCTGACGATACTGCTCTTCTTTTTTATGGATCGACGTGGGTAGAGGTTTCGAGTTTAGCCGAAACGGGTCTCGCGACGGTCATACGTTGCTTACAGGCAAACTCATTAAGCCTAAATGCAAGTAAAACAAAGTATATGACATTTTCCAAAACTAGAAGATATCAACCAGATTTAAGTCATTGTGCATTAAAAGCTCACTTCTGTTCATATAGCCAATCGCACTGTAATTGCCCGCCAGTAGAGAGGGTTAGTAGTATTAAATATCTAGGAATCCAAGTTGACTGTCAACTTAGTTGGTTTGATCACTGTAAGCTTCTGACTGGTAGGATTCGAAAACTTATCGTTATTTTTAAGCGATTAAGACATATTTCAGATCCAGCAGTTCTGAAAATGGCTTACTATGCTCTCTGCCATTCCATCTTGGCTTATGGCATCATCGTCTGGGGTGGTACTTTCAAAACCTACATGCTTAATGTTGAAAGAGCACAGCGAGCCATACTTAAAGTCATGCATAAAAAACCTAAACTTTTCCCCACTAATGAGTTATACAGTATGACAAAAACTCTGACAGTTAGACAGACTTTTATCTTAAAAATTGTACTCAAATATCATAAAAATTTGAACTCCTACAAACTCAATGACATCCGGAACCAAAGACGTCAAGACAGAGTTATAACTTTAGAAAGATTTTCCACATCACATGCACATAGACAGCAATGTTATCTAAAACCATTATTGTTTAACAAAATTAGTAAATTTATTCCCCTTGTTACTTACAATACCTTTAAATGTAAAAAAGAGATAACCAATATTTTGTTAAGTAAGAATTATTATGAAACCGAGGATTTAATAAACATACAAAAATAGTGAGATTATAAATATTTTTAATATGTATATTTTAATTATATATTTATTAAACACATACACATTATACACACATACACACACGCACAAACACACACACACACACACACACACACACACACACACACGCACGCACACACACACATTGTCATTATTGGTGTATCTAGAGTAAAATAATTAATTTAAGTTTCGGAGGTGGGCATGACGACTGGAACGCAGTTTTAACTTTTCCAGTCGTCATCAATCCTTTAAATTAAGAATGACTGTAAACCTGAACAAATAAATAAATAAATAAATAAATAAATTGGTACAGTCGGGGATGAAAAGGTTCGTCACCTTAGGGTCGGTTTTCGCTTGCACTATTATACTGCAAGAGTCCGTTATGCCAACATACAAATACAAGAAACAATGCTGCTAACATTTAAATAAATGACGTTTGCTATCGAATAAGGTTTTGCTTGTTTTTTCTTCCCATCAATGCAATCACGAAATACGCTGCGCTCAGAGCACAGGACAGATGTGACGTATGTTGAAGCCAAAAATTTCTCAAATATGGCGTCGCGCGTCGTACATTTCGGTACCGCTGACCATAGAGATAATATATATATTTTATATAATATTATAGTTATAATGATATATTAGGTCTTTGGATAAACCAAGAATAAGATACAATATCTTTAATCTGTGGTCCTAGTTTTGTAGTCTGTGGTTGAGTCTGTGACTGTGTATCTTAGTAAAAGCAAGTAATATTATAATATATTCGTTGGTAATAGTCTAAATAATAAATAACTAGAATTTATATAGGTACAGACATACAGTCCCACAAGGCTCTCTTGGCACTTGAAGGAGGGCGCTGTTGCAAAACAAAGGCAGCCATTAAATAAAATCTCCTTAAATTTTACTTCAATTTTAATTTAAAATAGTTCATAGTAAGTAAAAACAGCATAACGTACAATAGTGATATACTGACAGAGCGAACTATCAAACTGTAGCACAAGATAGCGGCGTTAGTTCAGACTTTGGCCACGCGCCAAAATAGCCTTGTCACACTGTATAAAAATTTATGGTAGCTAGGGGCTAGGCAAAGAGTATTGCTTCGCGCTTTGACTTTGGCGGGGGCACTGCCGTGCCCCCTGATAATGAGTATAATAATATAGGTAGGTATAGGGGAAAAGAGAGCCCTCTTGAGGCATTTTAAGTCAACACAATTTGAAGCGCCACTATTTATTTATTATATTATTATTATTATATTATTTTATAATATACATATATAGCTCGATTACCACTCACTGACTGACTCATTGACATAATTGTTCTCCCAGAAGGAGACAGAAAACGATATAATGATGTATGGGAGATGTGTTCGGGTGCGGGATGGGAGTAGGGAAAAATTATGACATTTCAGAAAAACAAGATGGCGGCCGACGTGACTTTTGTAACTCTTTTGTTTTCCAACCGATTTCGTTCAAAATTGCAGTTTCTTGAGGCAATGAGTAAATGGTTTTTAGAAAAATTGGAAAAATTTTGAAAAACAAGATGGCGGTCGAGCTGTGGTATTTTAAAATTTTTCATTTTTCGACCCCAAACCGCGGCGCCAAAGATCCTAAACGGGGTGGTTGAGGATGTCAATTTTTTCTTGTTTCGCCCACAATTATCCTGAATTTTGACGAAATGGGAGTAATTTTTTAAAATCCAAGATGGCGGCTGTTCGGGCGGCCAATCTGTCTGATGTTCGAAAAAGCACGATTTTGAAATTCAAATTTCTCATAGTTCACAACATCGGAGCGTTTCGACTTCTATGGGACGATTGTGCGTTTCGACTCGAAGTATTGAGTGGGGGAAGAAAAATTACCCCATTTTTCGGGAAATTTCGAGATTTTCCCCAAAACGTAAAAAAATCGAAATACGGACTTTTTGCGAAATCCGAGTATGAGCGACCACGCGTCCTACTGGTACAAATAACATTTGGGTATTTTTGTCGCCAAGGTCTGGCAACACTGGAATCTATCAAAGAAAAAGTGATTTTCGACATGGTCACTTTTCAGGGGCCATCATGTCGCCTGGGTGCGAGCGAGATGAAAAATTGTAACGTCATCAGGAGCGGTTAATCCTGTAGTTACTAGGAAGGGTACGAAACTGTGTAAAATATTTATGTGGAATTGGGTGGCGGCCATTTTGTTTTTATTTAATTTTTTTGAATATTTTGATCGTGTTTTTGAGGCACTTGGCAACATTTCGGAAAGTCGTCATGTATGAACCGATTGTGAAACTCGACCGGCAGTATCGACATATATAAGCTGTGTTGCCACATTTGGGGTAGTTTTCGAGATTTTCCCCAAAATGTCCTCCTATAAAATTTTGTATGAACAATTTTTTTTTCACTTATGGCTTCGTATAGAAGTCAAGAAATGACTCCGCGAAAAATATGGAGAGAGCTGATGATTGAGGATTTCGGAGACGGGTGAAGAGCACAGCCAGGGTATTGAAGATAGGTGGGGAGTGCTCGACCAAATGTCATTTGAAATCTCGTGCAAATGCCAATGAGCTGAAAAAAATTTCTAAATGGCGAAATTTTTTTTTTCATACTAATTTGTATGGCGATTATGAACTATAAGAAAATTGTCATTGTTCTCCTGCAAACAGACAGGAAACGATAGAATGGGAGATGTGTTTGAGTGCAGGATTGGAGTAGGGAAAAATTATGACATTTCAGAAAAACAAAATGGCGGCCGACGTGACTTTTGTAACTCTTTTGTTTTCCAACCGATTTCGTTCAAACTCGCAGTACTGGAGGAAATGAGTAAATTGATTATAGAAAAAATGCAAAATCTTGTAAAAACAAGATGGCGGCTGAGCTTTAGTGTTTTCAACATTTTCATTGTTCTACCTCAAACCTGGACCGTTTAATTCAAATTTGTCACAGTTGGCAAGATCAGAACATTTGCATGTTTATGGGGTGATTGTACGTATAGACTTCGGGTGTCGATTTGTGAAAAAAATTACCCCATTTTTGGGGAAAAATCTAAATACCCACTTTTTGCAAAATCCGAGTGTGAGCGACCAAGTAAATGGCTCCCAACAGTTACGCGGTCCGCTTTAGCGGGCCGCGCCCTCACGCGAAAAACTAGTTTATAATATATATAGCTCGATTACCACTGACTGACTCACTGACTCATTGACATAATTGTTCTCCCAGAAGGAGACAGAAAACTATATAATGATGTATGGACGATATGTTCGGGTGCGGGAGTCGAGTAGGGAAAAATTATGACATTTCAGAAAAACAAGATGGCGGCCGACGTGACTTTCGTAACTCTTTTGTTTTCCAACCGATTTCGTTCAAACTCGCAGTACTTGAGGAAATGTGTAAATGGTTTTTAGAAAAATTGGAAATATTTGAAAAAACAAGATGGCGGCCGAGCTGTGGTTTTTTAAAATTTTTCATTTTTCGACCCCAAACCGCGGCGCCATAGATCCTAAACGGCGTGGTTGTGGATGATATTTTTTTCTTGTTTCGCCCACAATTATCCTGAATTTTGACGAAATGGGAGTAATTTTTTAAAATCCAAGATGGCGGCTGTTCTGGCGGCCAATCAGTCTGATGTACGAAAAAGCACAATTTTGAAATTCAAATTTCTCATAGTTAGCAACATCGGAACGTTTCTACTTCTATGGGACGATTGTGCGTTTCGACTTGAAGTATTTAGTGGGCGAAAAAAAACTACCCCATTTCTCGGGAAATTTCGAGATTTTCCCCAAAACGTAAAAAATCGAAATACGGACTTTTTGCGAAATCCGAGTATGAGCGACCACGCGTCCTACTGGTACAAATAACATTTGGGTATTTTTGTCGCCAAGGTCTGGCAACACTGGAATCTATCAAAGAAAAAGTGATTTTCAACATGGTCACTTTTCAGGGGCCATCATGTCGCCTGGGTGCGAGCGAGATGAAAAATTGTAACGTCATCAGGAGCGGTTAATCCTGTAGTTACTAGGAAGAGTACGAAACTGTGTAAAATATTTATGTGGAATGGGGTGGCGGCCATTTTGTTTTTATTTAATTTTTTTGAATATTTTGATCGTGTTTTTGAGGCACTTGGCAACATTTCGGAAAGTCGACATGTATGAACCGATTGTGTAACTCGATGGGCAGTATCGAAATATATAGAAAGTGTTGCTACATTTCGGGTAGTTTTCGAGATTTTCCCCAAAATGTCCTCCTGTAAAATTTTGTATGAACAATTTTTTTTTCACTTTTGGCTTCGTATACGAGTCAAGGAATGACTCGGCGAAAAATATGGAGAGAGCTGATGATTGAGGATTTCGGAGTCGGGTGAAGAGCACAGCCAGGGTATTGAAGATAGATGGGGGGTGCTCGACCAAATGTCATTCGAAACTTCGTGCAGTTAGCAGTGAGCTGAAAAAATTTTCAAAATGGCGTAAAAAAGATGGCCGCCATACAAATTTCGTCGGTGTCTATCGCAGTAAGTATGAAAGATAGAAAAGCGCTTTCTTAGCAAAAAATGATCAGGATGAGGAAGTCTATTTAGCGAAAAGAAAAAAAATGCAAAATGGCGGAATATTTTTTTTTCATACTAAATTGTATGGCGATTAGGAGCTTAGGGAAAATTGTCATTGTTCTTCTAGAAACAGATAGAAAACGATAGAATAATGTATGGGAGATGTGTCTATGGGCAGGCGTAGAGTACGGAAAAATTATGACATTTCAGAAAAACAAGATGGCGGCCGACGTGACTTTCGTAACTCTTTTGTTTTCCAACCGATTTCGTTCAAACTCGCGGTACTCGAGGAAATGAGTAATGGTTTCTAGAAAAATTTGAAAAATTTGGAAAAACAAGATGGCGGCCGAGCTGTGGCGTTTTAAAATTTTTCATTTTTCGACCTCAAACCGCGGCGCCTCAGATCCTAAACGGGGTGGTTGAAGATGTCAAATTATGCTCGTTTCGCCCAAAATTATCCTGAATTTTGACAAAACGGGAATAATTTTTCAAAATCCAAGATGGCGGCTGTTCTGGCAGCCAATCAGTGTGATGAACGAAAAAACGCGATTTTGAAATTCAAATTTCTCACACTTGGCAGCATCGGAGCGTTTCAACTTTTATGGGGCGATTGTACGTATGGACTCGAAGTGTTGAGTGGGGCAGAAAAAATTACCCCATTACTCGGGAAATTTCGAGATTTTCCCCAAAAAGTAAGAAATCGAAATACGGACTTTTCGCGCATTCCGAGTATGAGCGATCAGGTGTCTTACTCGTAGAATATTTTTGTCGCCGAGGACTGGCAACACTGGAATCTATCAAAGTAAAAGTGATTTTCGACATGGTTACTTTTCAGGGGCTATCGTGTCGCCTGGGTGCAAGCGAGATAAAAAATTGAAACGTCATCGGGAGCGGTATATCCTGTAGTTACTGGGAAAAATACTAAACGATGTAAAATATTTCTGTGAACTGAGTTGGCGGCCATATTGTATTTTTTTCTGTTTTTGAAAATTTTGATCGCGATTTTGAGGCACTTGGCAACACTTCGGAAAGTTGACATGTATGAACCGATTGTGTAACTCGACCGGCAGTATCGAGGTATATAAGCAGTGTTGCCACATTTGGGGTAGTTTTCGAGATTTTCCCCAAAATGTCCTCCTGTAAAATTTTGTATGAACAATTTTTTTTTCACTTATGGCTTCGTATTGAAGTCAAGAAATGATTAGGCGAAAAATATAGAGAGAGCTGATGATTGAGGATTTCGGAGACGGGTGAAGAGCACGGGCAGGGTATTGAAGATAGGTGAGGGGTGCTCGACCAAATGTCATTTGAAACCTCGTGCAATTTCCAATGCGCTGAAAAAATTTTCAAAATGGCGAAAAAAAGATGGCCGCCATACAAATTTCTTCGGTGTCTAACTCAGAAAGTATGAAAGGTAGAAAAGTGGTTTCTTAGGAAAAGATGACCAGGACGAAGAGGTCTATTTATTGAAAAGAAAAAAAAATTAAAATGGCAGATTTTTTTTTCATACTAATTTGTATAGCGATTGGGAGCTATAAGAAAATTGACATTGTTCTTCTAGGAACCGATAGAAAACGATACAATGATGTATGGGAGACGTGTTTAAGTGCGGGAGTAGAGTAGGAAGAAATTGAAATATGGAGTTTTTGCAAAATCCGAGTATGAGCGACCAAGTAAATGGCTCCCAGCAGTTACGCGCCCCCACGCAAAAAACTAGTTTTCTATATATACCTACTTAGGTAGGTACCTAAAATGACTTACCTGTAGCTATAACACGTATTTACTATTCAAAGTATATTTTGGCGCCAGCCGCAAGTTCTTTGAAAATAATGATTGAGCTAACATGATTTTTTGTATCTAATTATCTATTATGAATTCTCGAGAAATGGTATCGTAATATCCACTAAAAGTCATTGCTAGCACAATTATTATCCCTGAACTTACAGTTGACGACAAAATATTGAATTCCAATGAATAGAAAGCATGGCAGATATGAGCAAATGTTCCAGTATATTTAATAAACTTTTGCCTATTCATGGCATGCCACGGGTGTGCCCGCGAAATTCGATTTTTTGTGGGTTTTTCGCGAATTTTAAGCTAATAGGTAACACTAATTAGATTTATGGCAGTCAAATTGTTGGAAATCCAGTATCGTCTTCACGTGTTTATATCCCAATCTCTGCTTGAAAGTGTCGAGTTATAGAAATTAGTCGGAGATTTGCGAGTTACTCACTTCAAACTCGATACTCGGACTAAGTTCCTAGGAAAGACATTTTTATGCAAGGATTTTGATATAAACATGTGAAGATGATACTGCCGTTCCCGCAAATTGACTGCTATAAGCCTATTATGTCTAATTAGCGTACAAATTGCAAAAAAAACCTTTGATAATATAGATACTAGCAAAAAACCACGAAAATTTTGAATTTCGCACGCAGACTCGTTGATTTCACGCTGTTAGATAAGGACACAGTAACGGAGGAATCTTTCTCGCTCAGGACCGCTTTTAGCTAGCTACCGCTTGTAAGAAAATAGCTACTCTACGTTGAAAGAAATAAATCTCATTTTAGCTTAACAAAAATGTCAATCCAGTCCAGTTAGTACCTATATAAAATCTTTGCGGCAAGGTCAAACTTGGAAAAGGATTTAGGAAGAATATTATTTAATTATATTTATTTAATAATTATTGTAGTCTAGTTACATACTACGTTACAACATTATCATCCAACTTTCAAAGAAATCGTCAAATCAAAAAACTAGAATCTAGAGCCATAAAGCCAGTACGTACTCTTCTTTTACTCTTTTATTCAATATACCAATATACCTACTCTATGGGCACTTTTCCCGCCTAAATTGAACTTCCTTCCGTATTGGGTAAAGGCGCCATTTTTCATTGTCTGTTACAATTCCATTCGCCACACCAGCAATTTATATGTATTTTTTTATTATAAATCCTCTATTCTCTATTATTTCATAAACTGAAAAACTAATACGGTTTTGTTTTAGGTCTGGTAAAATGGAAAACATGGATAAGATCATAAACAGAAAGATGTTGCAGGGAGAAATTGGAGAAGTGAAAAAAAAAGTGACGAACGAAAATCTAAAAATAATTTCTTTGCAGGTAAATAATTAAATATACTTCTACATTGCTACAAATAACCATTAAAACTAGAGCAAAATTGTATTAATATGTAAAATCAACTAATGCATGTAGGCAGCCTCGATTGATTATATAGAAAAAAATAGATTGAAACAAACAGGCTGAATCTTTTGATTTGTACTCATACTTACCAAATTAAGAAAAATTGGTCAAGTGCGAGTCGGGCTCGCACACTTAGGGTTCCGTACCATGAAGAGTATATATTCGCTTTCTCTATAGTATTAAAGTAAACTAAACACCCCTGCCCAGAGCACAGTTTATATTGTCCAGCTATAGAAAAACATTAGTGTATAAAGAAAGTTACAAGTTTTCATTCATATTTTTGGTATTAGGTACGGAACTCGACCGAAGTTATAACAATTTTGATCAAAATTTATTTATATTTCGTATTAGAGAATTATTTTCGAACCAACTATAGCCAAGAGAATAGATTTATTACTATATGAACCCGAATAACACCACAACATGATGGAAATATGTACGAATCACTAATGATTGTAGTTTTTAGAGACATTGTAGTTCATGGGACTCTTTAATATTGAAAAATCACCCTAATTTTCAATCAAAAATCCTCTCGATAAAATATTTCAACTCCGTTTCAAGTATTCTACTCCTTTCTATGTGTGCCTTGGAAAAAATACATATTGTGTCATAGTCTAATTTTCAGGGTTTTGTATTTAACTTTCAATTTCGCCTAGTTTGCTTTCGGCATGATTAAATTTGAACACGATTTTTATGATCTTTACGTCAGATGAAGCAAGATGCAGCCTTCTGGGAGCAGAAGGAGAAATACGCAGCGCTTAAGTCGGAACACGAACGCCTGCAACATAATAGCTTTAAGATTCAAATAGAGAACGAGTCCCTCTCAGGACAACTGCAGAACGAACTGCGTCATCGCCCCGAAGTCATCAACAAGTGAGTCTTCTACAGGCATTATCATCATCATCGCATGTAGATTATTATTTTAATAAATTGTGGTATATTTTCTATAATATATTCATAATTAAAAAAAATGAAAATACCCCGTCTACAAAAAAATCGTTAAAGTTATAATACCTATAGTTAAAGTTATATATAACTATATTATGTTTAGGTATTTATTGTCTTTAAATTTTTCATTTTATACTTCAGTCAATAGGTACAGTTCTTTTAAAAAACGACTTAACTAGGTATATTTAGCGTCAAATATTACTTTCATCTTTTTCTTGGGTTTCTGAAACAAATATAACGATACCTTAACTGACAAAATCCATTCAGCATTTTAAAAGTTACGAGGCAATAAAAAAGTACAAACAAACAAATACATATATACATGCACACATAGGTATCTATACATGCTATGCATGCACACATACGTTTATTTATTTATTTCTTATTTTATTTAAAAATAATTATGCATGTATAAATTACAATTTTACAAATTCCGCACAGTGACACAAAAACCGTATACTGGCGTTCCACGTGTACCGCCCGATAATACCTAAAACCAAAGCCTAAAACTATATATAAAACAAACCATATTTCAGATCAAACACAATACATCCGTAGATCATACACAAAATGTCATACACAAAATACATACATACAAGATACGCGCCGCGCGCGAAAAGCCTTCATGCCGTCTGTTAAAAATATGAACCAATCACAATTTCGGTAGATGTGAAGCGACAAGAGAAATTTGCGACACTGTACACAAGACAGTCCTGCAGTGTAAGCAAAAGTTCATAGCAATAAAGAAGGACAACGAGGCAATATGCGCAGCCTACCACAAAGGTGACCAGCTGCTAGCAGAGATGAAAATGGCGCAACTAAAAATACGAGACTCTTACGAGCAGAACGTAAAGGATCTGCGTTACAAACGTAAGTTTTCACTACCTTTTCACTATTTTTAAAGTGAAACGTTTATTGTGTCGTCCCAACCAAGCATGTCGAATGTCGCATTACACGACATAGCCGAGGCGATGTAATTTTATAGCGCTATCTCTAAAGTTTATGTGGTTCTTGAATATTAATTTTTGTCTTACAAGCTTTTACTTTCACAACTAATAAACTGTTGCGTCAAGAGATGGCGCTGTTATAACTACTTAATGCTACTTAGGTACTTCAATTTAAATGTGTTTTTATTATTCACATGCCCACAAACCGAAAAAGTTTCCCTCGCTGATTTCATAAAACTACATTTCCTGTTTTAATAATATATATGATATTAATATACCTATTGTTATACTATATAATTATTTATTACCTCGCTGTTTTGCAATGTAGGCGTGTGAAAAATAGCTTACGACCAAATTAAATCTCTGCTTACGACTTAGCAATGTTGACAAAAAAATTCATAAAAATCGGTCAAGCCTTTTCATAGAGTTTGGTTACAAACACTTACACGAGAATTTCATACCTATATTATTATAATAATAACATTTTTTTTATATAATAGTCAAGATAATGACTGAAAGTCAAGAGCAGCTCAAAGCTTTCCACCATGATCGCACACAACGAGATGACGCCGAAATAAATCGGCTGAGGGAAGTCAACCAAGCGCTCACCAGTAAAGCCGAGGAACATAAGTGGAAGCTACAAAACGCTAACACTGAAATTGAGAGGGTAATATTTTTTGAAAATTAATTAAAAAATATATTAAAAAAATACCTTTCCCAGAAAGTTCAATTAAGTTGTAAGTGTAATTTTACAGGAAAATTAAAATGAACGCTCGATCTAACATTGTTTTTGATAACCTTTTTCCATCGCTTCTTTAACAAAATGTGTACATAAGTTTAATATAATTTGTGTTAATCTTGGGAGCTTTATTTATTAATTATGAATTAGGTATATCATTAGTTTTAATAAAAGCTTAATTAAATTTTCAGCGAGGTGCCTTTATTTCCAACATTAAAAAAGACCTTGATAATTTGATAAAAGAGACCAGTAGTAAACTAAACGAGGCTGAGAAGGAAAATAAAATAAAAGACAATAAGTAAGTTTTAATGCCATTATTTATTCTAAAGGAACTAATTCAGGCGCGGAATGGCAAAATAATGGATTTACTCACTGCCACTTTGTAAGTGGTTAACAAATTGACTGCGTGATCACCTGATGCTAAGCGACAGTCCAGCTGAAGATGTCTTCGTACTGCCTGGGAATGGGTAGGTAACTGACCCCTTCCGGCTGCTACACAGCATCATACCAGAATATTTAAAATACTACTTTATACATCTGTTCATGACCTGTTTTCTTCAAATATTTATGTGAATAATTTTTTTTAATTTTTGTTAATAACAGTTTGAAGACTGCTTTAGATGAGATAGAATCACTTAAAAATGCACTGAACAATCAGGAAGCTCTTACCAAGAGCCTCTGCGACGAAAAGAGTAGCGTGCTAGAGCAACTAGCTGTTGCGGAGGAAGCATGCCAGAGAGCCGTGGCTGCTAACGAATCATACGCCAAAAGCCTTGAGGTATACTTACTAGACCTTTTACTAGAGTTCCGTACCTCACAAGAAAAAAAAGAAATCCTTCTGTCTGTGTATCTATATTTCTGTGTGTCACGACCGTTTATTTCAGTCTAAACTTTGGCAATAGGCAAGCTGATACTTAGTTTTTTACTTATTCGAAAGTGAGTGAGTAAACGCTTTCTATAGGTTTGTTGCGGTGACATCTAATTACAGCATTGGTAAACTGTTCTAATCCCATCGACGACGCGACTAAAGTAAACATAATATTTAAAAAGCTCGGATTTAATCACTGATAGCAAGTGACGATGCAGGTGGTGATAAAAAGAATAGAAAATTTATACTTTATTTCATGTCTGGCCTAGCATAGGACAGAGGCTCTTATGACAAGTCACTTCATTTTACACTGTCGCTATAATGGTGAAGTTTTCAACATTTTCACGACTTAAAACTAAAGATGGGTCTACGCTAGGCGAATCGAGCACGAACCGAGCACAAGCGGCGCCGCGCGCCGTTTCGGCTTCGTCGTTGTAACTTGTAGGTCGCTCGAGGCTTGTAAGTCGGTCCACACTAGACGAATTGTGTCGGCTCGTTCCGATTCGCCTAGCGTAGACCTTTAGTTTAGGAGGGTTCACAAACGCGCCTGCCTGATGTTTGTTTCCAATTCATACAATATAAATAATGGTTTTATTACTTCTAGGATATCAAATCCAAGAAAGAAGAACTGGAAAAAAAAATGGACAGTTTAATAGCTGAAAATGAAATTTTGAAAAAAGAACACGTCGATAAGCAAGAGGTTAGTTTATATTTACTTGTTATTGTTGTGATATCTTGTCAATTAGGGATTCTAAAAAAAATCGCCCTAATTATTAATTATATTCCATCATTTCTTAAATCAGCTTACTTCAACTTAGAAAAGTGCAAGTTTCATCTAAACGGGTTCAGTAGTTTTTTCTATATCGAATGTTTAATTAGTGAAGTTTAGCTTACAATCTTTTATGATTATTATCGCTTGTATTTTTCCTAAATTAAGTGTTCATTTTAGGAGATACACTTATGCGAGCAAGAACTCGAAAAAAGTGCTAAACAGCTTGCGTATCAACACAATGTGATTGATAAACTCACATCAGACTTAAATAACATGGCAAATGAATGCCAAGACAAAACTACACAAATAACAAAACTTCAAGAAGAAATGGAAACATTGACAAGAAATTTGAATGAAGTCCGAACTGCTTTTACAAGTTACAGGTATTTTAACTTTCCCCTGAATATACTTAACTCCGTTGTAGGTATATGACAATAAAATCGTGGGAACTGTATGCACATTTATTATCTTCACATTGTTTATGATATTTCGATGGTATGAATATCGATATTGCAAATTATGTAATCTGGGGACACGGTAGTGTCCCCACCAAGACGAGCCAAGCGAAGCGCGAGGGCACTACCTATCTTTTCTCGAAGTGTTTCGCCGTATTTTTAAACCCATATAACTTAGGCCTCAATTATTTCAGATAATCAAAATTATCGGAAAATGATGTCGCCAGTGAACTTATTAAACCTATAAAGTTTCAATTTTATAGGTCTTATACTTTAGATTTTATTGACGTCTAAAAAACCCAAATTTCGTCACTGACTGACTGACTGACTCACTGATGATCATCAAAATTCCTAGGTACTTCCTGAAGACCTAGAAAGCTGAAATTTGGTATATAAGCTAGTATTAGCACACAACCAACAAAAAAATTCCAAAAGTTGGAAATTTAACCCCCCAACCCCTTAAAATAGGGGATGGAAGTTTGTATGAAATTACCGCAAATATTGATGCTAGAGGTCTCAAAATTGATATAGGGACTCTTTGTAATAAACAATTAAATACGTGTTTCAGGATTTTTAGTTAATCACCCCACATCCATAAAATTAGGGGGTTGGAAGTTCGTATGGGGGTTCCCATAAGTATATAGGTATCCCAGCAAAAACATTTTCATGTAAAATTTTGCCAAGACGAGAACATGTGGCTCACACTATCAAAAAGTTATCAGATCTCATGTAGAGCAAGACTTCTAACTCTACACGCCCTAACCCTATAAATCCTATCTTTATAAACTCTACACTTTAGTCAAAATATATTATGTCTTGGCTGTTTCGGTACCGTCACATGGGCGTAAAGTGAAGAATTTATTCACTGTTCAGTACTTTTCTAATAGAGTTTTGCAAGTGGCATAATGGACCATGCAAAATTCAAGAAATTTCACATTAAAATTAAATGGTATCGCCATTGTTATGGGAAAAAACTTCCATTTATTAAAAATATCCTCTAAAGCAAAGGAACACACTTTTGCAAAGTGTGATGAAGTATTTGAAACCAATGCAGTTAGTAAAACCTAAGTGCAGTTTCTGAGGAGACTCAATACCTATCTAATAAATAATCGTTACTACAGAAACTAGGTATTGTATATCAGAAAAGTACAAAGACAGTGAATAATATTTTTACTTTACACCCATGTGACAGTAACGAAACAGCCAAGACATAATATATTTTGACTAAAGTGTAGAGTTTATAAAGATAGGATTTATAGGGTTAGGGCGTGTAGAGTTAGAAGTCTTGCTCTACATGAGATCTGATAACTTTTTGATAGTGTGAGCCACATGTTCTCGTCTTGGCAAAATTTTACATGAAAATGTTTTTGCTGGGATTTCACTTCTTTTTGTAAGTTGTTTACGACTATATTTTTAATTCGGTTAAATACTTATGGGAAACCCCATACGAACTTCCAACCCCCTAATTATATGGATGTGGGGTGATTAACTAAAAATCCTGAAACACGTATTTAATTGTTTATTACAAAGAGTCCCTATATCAATTTTGAGACCTCTAGCATCAATATTTGCGGTAATTTCATACAAACTTCCATCCCCTATTTTAAGGGGTTGGGGGGTCAAATTTCCAACTTTTGGAATTTTTTTGTTGGTTGTGTGCTAATACTAGCTTATATACCAAATTTCAGCTTTCTAGGTCTTCAGGAAGTACCTAGGAATTTTGATGATCATCAGTGAGTCAGTCAGTCAGTCAGTCAGTGACGAAATTTGGGTTTTTTAGACGTCAATAAAATCTAAAGTATAAGACCTATAAAATTGAAACTTTATAGGTTTAATAAGTTCACTGGCGACATCATTTTCCGAGAATTTTGATTATCTGAAATAATTCAGGCCTAAGTTATAAGGGTTTAAAAATACGGCGAAACACTTCGAGAAAAGATAGGTAGTGCCCTCGCGCTTCGCTTGGCTCGTCTTGGCGGGGACACTACCGTGTCCCCGGATAATAAAAACTTCTGAAATTTGGTACATAAGCTAGTATTAGCACACAACCAACAAAAAAATTCCAAAAGTTGGAAATTTAACCCCCCAACCCCTTAAAATAGGGGATGGAAGTTTGTATGAAATTACCGCAAATATTGATGCTAGAGGTCTAAAAATTGATATAGGGACTCTTTGTAATAAACTACAAATAAGGAAAAAAATTAACTAGGTGAACCAAGGAGGGTTCCCTCATTTAAGTGATAGAGGGGGGGGGATACTTGATTCGGACAAATATCCACCTTGCAATGATATTCAAGAAATACACCAAAGAAAAGGAAATTAACCAAATAAAAAATATAGTCGTAAACAACTTACAAAAAGAAGTGAAATCCCAGCAAAAACATTTTCATGTAAAATGTTGCCAAGACGAGAACATGTGGCTCACACTATCAAAAAGTTATCAGATCTCATGTAGAGCAAGACATCTAACTCTACACGCCCTAACTCTATAAATCCTAACTTTATAAACTCTACACTTTAGTCAAAATATATTATGTCTTGGCTGTTTCGTTACTGTCACATGGGTGTAAAGTAAAAATATTATTCACTGTCTTTGTACTTTTCTGATATACAATACCTAGTTTCTGTAGTAACGATTATTTATTAGATAGGTATTGAGTCTCCTCAGAAACTGCACTTAGGTTTTACTAACTGCATCGGTTTCAAATACTTCATCACACTTTGCAAAAGTGTGTTCCTTTGCTTTAGAGGATATTTTTAATAAATGGAAGTTTTTTCCCATAACAATCGTGATACCATTTAATTTTACTTGAATTTTGCATGGTCCATTATGCCACTTGCAAAACTCTATTAGAAAAGTACTAAACAATGAATAAATTCTTCACTTTACGCCCATGTGACGGTACCGAAACAGCCAAGACATAATATATTTTGACTAAAGTGTAGAGTTTATAAAGTTAGGATTTATAGAGTTAGGGCGTGTAGAGTTAGATGTCTTGCTCTACATGAGATCTGATAACTTTTTGATAGTGTGAGCCACATGTTCTCGTCTTGGCAAAATTTTACATGAAAATGTTTTTGCTGGGATTAGGTATTAACTAGTAGGTATTAGTATTATGTAGACTTTGCCGCGACTTTTGCCACACAAAATTACATTGAAAATGTAACGTTTCACAATAGATGGCGCCACATGGATGGTTCTGTCTAAAGAACTCATCATACGTATCCAAATTTTCATCACAGAGGGAAGCGACTTCACGTAGCTCAGTGGCAAGAGCAACCAAGCCGAGATAACGAGGGGACGTGGGTTCAAATCCCACCGGGAGTGAGAAGTATTATACGTATTTTTGATTAACATCCAAAATGTGTAAAAGAATATAATGAAAAAGAAATAATAAGTCAAAATTAAATTTTCGTCAATTTCCCAATCAGGAACGAAGTCAAGGACGAGAAAAATAATCTCAATGCTGCAATAGATGAAAAAAATGCCGAGTTGGAGCAAAAGGCAAACGCTATATCCCTGATGACTATCGAACTACAAAACGTTCATGGACAACGTGAAAACTTGGAATCGGAACTTAGAAATATGACAAAAGAGAGAGATATGGAAACGAAGAATGCAACAGACATACAGAAGGAGCTCCACGATAAAGTGTCGGAATTGGAGAGGGTCATTAGAGTAAGTTTAACATCTAAGTAATGAAGCGTAGAAACGGAGGAAACCTTAATTGATTTTCTTATTTATTTTTTTTTGTTATAGGAAAAAGAGGAGACCATGGCTATTGAACGATCGAAATATCTCCAAGAAAAGGACGAACATGTGCGTATACATTTATCGCTTTTGTCTATTTAATAATTTCATGTTGGTATTTTATAAACATTTGCGAGAGATCATGGAAAATAAATTGAATTCTTTTATTAATAGTAGGTATTGATGAACAAATTTAATACAAAAAAAAAAATTTAAGCAAACCTTTTTATTAAAAACCTTCTTCACGTGTCGGGACTTGGTAATTGGGATGTTATGTGCAGCAAAATAAAATAGTTGCTTTTTGAGCAAATTTATTAAAATTGATGATGATGAATTGATCTAATCAGGTGATAATTATGTTATTTCCTCAAGAATCCTGGTAAATTGACACGTCGAAGAAGAAAATTATAATTTCGCAAGTGCATTAACCGCCTTTTTTGTAATACATTAGCAAAAAAACAGATTAAGGCGACTATATCCCAGCACTTTAGGTATTTGTCGCACAGTCAGACCCGCTCTACGATACCTAGCGACCATTGCCGTGAGCCGAGAAGTTAGAATGAACTCCGTGAACCTATTCATAAATATTTGCGTCACAGTACTGTGCAGTAGTGTACTGTTACAGTTGGACTATTTGTCATTATAATTCGCTTCACGAAATATATGCTGGAAGTTGCGTTTTTTACGTATATTTTGACTTTTTTATGGTAATCGATAATATCAACCGAGGTATTTATTTATAATAATTATGTATTACTAAAGTAGCAGGATTTGTAGAAATTTTTCTTGTACATATAAGGGAAATGAAGAGTTTTATATTTTTTTTTAATCTTCTTTGCTACCGTCCGCATCTTTCTTTTCACAGTAGTAGTTTTGACACATTCTGTGATCACCATAAGAGTGCGGCATTGAGTTGTGCAGAACTGATATGGCAACGTTTTTAGGGTTCCCAGATATTTTGTGATATCTATACTAATATAATAAAAAGGTAGCGTAACGATGTTTGTGAGTTTGTGACGTTGTAAGGGGTAATCTCTGGATCTACTGAACCGATTTTCAAAATTCTTTCACCAATACATTATCGTGGAGTGTCATAGGCTATAATAATTTCCAAAATTAACTATGCATTGTTACTAAAACTTGAATAATGTAATCCAAGTCGCAAAAAAATTGCTTTCATCGCGTACGCTGCGATTGAGGATAGAACAAAACAAAATCAAAATCATCAAATCAGTATCAGAGTGAATAGGCATCTTCTAGGTAAGCGCGCTCCATCTTCGACCACATCGACACTTTCCATCAGGTGAGATTGTGGTCAAGCGTAAACCTATAAAGTATATAAAAAAAAAAAAGTATCAAAATCTGCAAAAAAGTCCGCAATAGCATATGCCTATCTCCTATGGGTAACTCGCAATAACTGCTTTTACTTTAAAATTGTGGATTAAAAATAAATAATTTTTGTGAAGCTTATTTAGCCCATATGGTATTAATTTATATCTTTGTATTTTTATGCCCGATAGTTTTTGATTTATTGAGCAAACTGTCGAAAAACATACCAGCCCCCCCCCCTTATCTCCGAAGTTTATCAATCGAAAAATCTAAAATAATTATGATCAATAGAAATTAACGTATATTATACAGGAAAAATAAAATCAACTCTCTAACTGTTATACTTTTTTTGATAATAGCAATAAACCGCCGAAAACAAAGTTAGGTTTGCGGTTCGCCAACAAAAGTACCTAGGTACATGTAAATTATACTCGTAAATTCTTGAACAAAAGTGATTCTTTTAATGTTTTACTTCTTTTATAGTATGGAAGCGGTGCGCGAGTCCGACTCGCACTTGGCCGCTTTTTTTTTAATTTTTTAATTACTTATTTTTATTTTATGTTTTTTACTGATGGTCAGCAGTTAGGTGAAGGTATTTTCTGTTACTACTCTCCAATACCTTCATTTTGATACCCATATTATGATAGTTGAAGAAAAAAATTTTTTTCCACTTTTGAAAATGGCGCCTCACATCCGCCATATTGATTTTTCCAAAAAAATATAGTCTTTGTTACTCGGGAGGATCCGAGGATTCTAACGATACCCCATATATCCAAATCTGTTCAGCCGTTCAGAAGTTATGGAGGAATAAAGAAACATCACATACATACATACATACATACATACATACATACATACATACATACATACATACATACACACATACATACGTACATACATACATACATACATGAACCCTAAAAACATTACACTCCTTTTTTTGGGCAGTCGTGTAACAGTATTTAAACTGTGGTTACGCGTGATGGTATTTGCACGTGGTGGAATTTACACTACCTACCATAATTTTCTTAGTTCGTATCAGAGTTTCTTCGGAGCTTTTGAGGACTAGGTATTTTGATAAACTCAAGAAACACTTACTATATAATTTTTTTAAATTCTCCTTCGCTTCCTGTCAGATAGTTTTTTTTTTCCAGCGCATTTAAAAAATAAATAATTTTAGCGCGAAAGGAGCGTGAGTCGTGAAAACTTGCGCAGGTCCGTCTCGTATGGAGGCTCGTGAGCCACTGAGTACATCGTTTATTCGATGCGTTAGACCATTTTATGACTTCTGTTAGGCGAAATTTTGCAGCAATTTTTTTATTTAATATCTGTCTGCTCAATGGATAGGCAATACAATGAGCTTACTTTACGTATAATTTTTATGAAATTTAGTCTAAAGCTTTGGAAATACCATTAAAAAAATGAACAAAAACGACCTGTTTTCAAAAATTTTTATGATCGAGGCAAGTTTAACTTATCGTGTTTTCATGAGGCCATTATAGAGATAAAGCATGTATCTTTAATATGTATTTTTAACAGTGAAAAAAAACAATTTTTTCATGACTTTGAATTGCTTTGAAAAGTGGCGTAGTCGCTAAAAACCGGGATAATGGGCCGTTAATATTGTATCTACAAATGCAAAGAAAATGATCTTATAAGGGTTCCGTTTTTTTTCTTTGAGGTACGGAACCCTAAAAAGGACAACCATTATGTAGTTTTTGCAAGGTGGTAAAATTAATAATAGAGATTTTTTGAAACGACCGATTTTAATGTAATGTAAATGTTTGTAGGAAAAAGTGATTTCGGGCCAGCAAGAGACGATCAGCGAGTTGGAGAAACGAATCGCAAACGTGATGAAGGAGGCGTCGGGCGCTGCGCCCGCGCCGCCTTTCTCGCCCTGCCGCGACGCCGGCTCCCTGTTCAATCCGCCGCGGGAAGTAAGCTCTATTTAGTTATATACGTGGATTTCAGGGAATTAACAGGCACAGATTTTATATACAGGATAGACCAGTAAGAACATAGGCTTACAAATCTATGGACGAGGGGTGTAATACAAAATCCACAAAACAGGTGTCCCGAGAAAACCTATATAAACCTACATGAGTATTTTTACAAACAAACTAAAACATTGTATTTTTGTCTTAAACCATTACTATACAGCCTAGTTTTCAAACACGAGACTGAAGTGCGGTGTATGTCTTTTCGCGTTTTGTATGTCATTCGGTTTGGACACTTTTTAACGCTGACCCCAAATCCTTACTTAGTTTATAAATCAGTGAGTAAGATGAATACTTTTAGTGAGAACTAGGAAACAGAGATACCTACAAAGAGGCTGGCCCCTGGAACGAGCCAGCTTTTGGGCGAGCACCCACGCTGAAGTCTAGATATCTGCATGTCCTAACGGTAACGTCAATGACCTGTCCTCAGAGGTACATTAGATAATAATTAATGTGATTACAGTCGCGGCTGGCCAACATGCAGGAGGACTCCATGTTTGAGGGATATTTCGACCCCGTTGAAGACACTACAGATGTAAGTTATTTCTCTAAGAATCTAAACGATGCAACACATTAATTCATCTAAAAATACCTTGTTTGAAAATTAAATGTTTTTCAATATACATTTCCCGTCATACCATATGTCCAAATCTGTTCAGTCGTTCAGAAGTTATGGTGGAATAAAGAAACCCACATATGACATAAATACATAGGTACATACATGAACCCTTGAGGCAATGATTGACAGAGACACCCACATAGCAAAAATTCGTATCATATTATACGACGCATTACGCGATGTAAGCGTCACCAACATCGTCAACAAGTCATCACCACCGTTGCAGCGCCGGGACTTGCTGAAGACGCCGTCGCCCTCACCGGAGCACTCGACACCCAAGCGCCGCTGCCGCCCCGACGATCCCGCCGACAAGCTGGCGAGCCGACGTCCTCTCGGCTCGACTTGTCTGCGAACGTTAGTGCTATAATAAATATTTGTCAGCAGTAAGGGCAGTAAGAAAATTTCCCTTCAGGTTATGCCTGGGGAGTCGGGGACCGCTGTTCGGTAGACTAGGAGTAAATGTATGCGTTGCGAGCGTATGACGTCAGAAGTTGTATTTATATAACTGAGCTTCAGGCATAAACACATAAGAATGTGGGCAAAAATAAATCTCGCGATCTTTGCTGTCAACGTTGTTCAGCGTTGTTTAGCCATGTAATATAAAAACCATATAAATTTTTTCAAAAAAAAAAATTATAAAAATTGATCTAGTCGTTTCAGCGGAGTTTTGTTACAATCATTGGAATGGCCCACCATGGGCCCACCTATTGTCAGTGGCATTAGGTACAATATTAATATCGCACATCCGGTGCAATAACGTCACTTATGCAAATGATGTAATTTTTCAGGAGAAGCATTTGAAAATTCAACATTCTATTGCACAGTATAGTTCTTCTCGACTAAACAGAAAAAATATTATAAATTAAACTACAACTTTAAACTTTATTTTAAAGTAAAAACAAACATCAGACCAATTACTATTAAAAAAATATAAATTTTTGAAAATGACTACCCTCACAGAAGTGACGTTATGGCGCTAGGTAACAATTATTCAGACAATTATGTCAAAACTAATAAAACAGAAAATTATAGACTAACAAAATATATTTATTACAATAGCCAATTTCAAACAAGATTTTATTCAAAATTTCAAATTTCAAAGACATTGTTCAAAGACAAACAAGAAATTTTCTTAATTCTACATAGAACTTTAATAGTTTTTTAATAACAGTCATCTTCTCCCAGTCTCACTCTTAATAAGGCGACGTTTCGCGTTCAATCAATAATAATAATAATCACTTTCCAGTAAGAGATCAATCTCAAGCCGCCGAGCATCAAGACCCTCTCCGAAGCTGAGTCATACCGGTATCTGGGCATGTCACAGTCCTTAAGTGTTCAGGAAGCAGACGTGAAACAGTCAGTTTGCGAGGTCATTTTACGGGGCCTGACAAAGATCTGTAAAAGTTATTTGTCAGGTGCCAATAAGGTCCGAGCTTATAATGGCTGGGTCATGCCCGTCCTCAAGTATACCTTTGGCGTGTTCAGATGAACTCAAACCGAACTTGACGCCCTGGATAGAAAGGTCCGCATAACTATGACTACCCATCGCATACACATCCCGAAGTCGTCCGTCATGAGGCTGTAAATGGGAGTGTGGTGGTCGAGGCATGCTCAACGTCAAGACCATGCACAACCAGGAGATATCCAGCCTCAGAACTTACTTCGAGGCGAAACGGGAGTCTCCAATGCATCGGAAAGTCATAGAAGGAATGTGATAAAGGACTGACCCCCCTATCTCTGGCCAACGCCGAGTGGCATTGAGCTCTTCATGAGCCCCACGTGGATAGAAAAGCGTCTGTGCAGTGGCTGCGTTTCGATGACCTCTTTGGCGAAACCGAAGGTTTTGTCTGTGCAATGCAAGATAAGGTGGTTAAGACGCGGAACTACAGAAAGTACATCTTGAAGAATTGGCACTCATGACATTTGTCGAGCCTGTCGCCATCTCGGTGAGTCACTCAGACATGTGCTTTCGTGGTGTTCGGCGCTTGCCAACACTGAGTATTTGCACAGGCACAACCAAACAGCCAAAATCCTCCACCAAGAGCTTGCTCTGAAGTATGGACTCCTGGATGAGAGGATGCCCTATTATAGGTACACGCCGGTTTCTGTCCTCGAGCGCGGCGGCGTCCAGCTCTATTGGGATCTGTAAATCATCACAAAATAATTACTTATTTTGTGTTAAGGAAAACTATTGGTTAAAGGAAATGCAAAACAAATGATCATGTCAGGATAATAATTATCATAGAAATATAAAATTAGTATAAAATAAAAACATTAATCCTTACTGTATACTGGAGCAATATTGTCACAACTGTTAATCTAACGTTAACTTAATACCATAATATATACAAATATTGGGGAAACAATGTCCCTACTGACATAAGTGCCATTGTTGTTTCAAAATGCAAGCGTGACTCAACTACCTAAGTGTCGTTATTGCTCCAAAAACATAAAAATAAATTGTCACAATTACCTTATCCGTTGTAGCTCCAGGAGACTTTTAACTTTTTTTACTTGTGCGGGGGGCCGCGCACAACTGACCAATGAAACGTTGTTTCTCCCAGTGGCGTCCAGATTTGCACCAAAACCATAACGACACTATTTTTTCTCATACTCAGTTCATTTTTGACAAAAATTGCATAAGTGACGTTATTGCACCGGATGTGCGATATATATATAGCTGCTTGTGCTGATTGGCCACTGACTGATCACCTCTCCTGAACAATGTTGTATGAAAAATTTTTTTTTCATGGATCATGTCGTATAGAAAGGAAAAAATCATTAAGAACAAAAATATGGAGAGAGCTGATGATTGAGGATTTCGGAGACGGGTGAAGAGCACGGGAAGGGTATCGTAGATAGGTGGGGGGGGCTCAACCAAATGTCATTCAAAACGTCATGCAATTGGCAGTGAGCTGAAAAAAATTTCAAAATGGCGGATTCAAGATGGCCGCCATACAAACTTCATCGGTGTCCATCTCGAAAAGTATAAAAGATGGAAGAATGGTTTCTTGACAAGAGCTGATCAGGACTCGAAGGTCTATTCGATGGATAGAAAAAAAATTCAAAATGGCGGAATTAATTTTTCCATAGAAAATGTATGGGGAGTCTTGAAGACACTAAAAGTTGGTAACTATGCAAGATTTTGATGCCGTTTTTTTAGAGATTTGCCAGAGTAATATATGTAATGAGGTGATGATTGAGGATTTTAAAGACAGTCAAGGAGCATGGGCAAGGTATTATAGTTAGGTGGGGACTGCTGAAACAAAAAATACTCGGAATTTCAGGCAATTGGCAGTGAGCTGAAAAAAAAAATGGCGGATTCAAGATGGCCGCCACACAAATTTCGTGTTGTTCTATCTCGGAAAGTATAAAAGATAAGAGAGTGGTTTCTTAGCAAAAGGTGATCAAGATCTCAAGTTCTACGGGATGCATGGAAAATAATTCACTGTGGCGGAATTTATCTTTCCATGGAAAATGTACATACTATGAGAAAAGACAATGATCTAGGATTTGGATGATGATTGAGGAGCACTGTCATGGTTTTAAAGATAGTTAAGGGCTGTTCGAACAAAAAATACGCTGAACCTCATCCGATGAGGTTCAGCGTATTTTTTTGTTCGAACTGCCCGTAACTATCTTTAAAACCATGACAGTGCTCCTTGGTAATTTATTCAGCTCACTGCCAATCGGATTCCAATGGGCGATGGAGATGAGGGCGATACCTTTATGGGCGGGAAGACTGCACGCGGGCCACATGTGGCCCGCGCACACACGCGCCCTACTAGTTATTACTATATATATAGCTGCTTGTGCTGATTCACTCACTGACTCATTGATCACCTCTCCTGAACAATTTTGTATGAAAAAATTTTTTTTCAAGTATGGGTTCCTATAGAAGGTAAAAATTCATGAGGAGGAAAAATACGGAGAGAGCTGATGATTGAGGATTTCGGAGACGGATGAAGAGCACAGCCAAGGGTATTGGAGATAGGTGGGGGGTGCTCGACCAAATGTCATTTGAAACGTCATCCAATTGGCAGTGAGCTGAAAAAAAATTCAAAATGGCGGATTCAAAATGGCTGCCATTCGAATTTCGTCGATATCTCGGAAAGTATAAGAGATGGAAGAATGGTTTCTTGACAAGAAGTGATCAGGACCCGAAGGTCTATTTGATGGATAGAAAAAAAAATCAAAATGGCGAAATTTATTTTTCCATAGAAAATGTATGGGGAATGTTAAAGAGACTAACAGTTGGTAATTATGCAAGGTTGTGATGCGGTTTTTCGGAGAGATACTAGAGAAAAATATGGAGAGAGCTGATGATTGAGGATTTCGGAGACGGGTGAAGAGCACAGCCAGGGTATCGAAGATAGGTGGGGGTGCTCGACTAAATGTAACTCGAAACGTCATCCAATTGGCAGTTAGCTGAAAAAAAAATCAAAATGGCGGATTCAAGATGGCCGCAATACAAATTTCGTGTTTTTGTATCTCGGAAAGTATAAAAGATAAGAGAGTGATTTATTTGCAAGACGTAATAAGAATCTCTAGGTCTACGGGATGAATGAAAAAAAAATCAAAGTGGTTGAATTTATTTTTTCATGGAAAATGTGAATGCTACAATAAACCCAAAGGCCTATGAAAAACTATGAAAAGTATGAGAAGAGATGATGGTCTACGATTTGGATGATTATTGAGGAGCAAGGTCATGGATTTAAAGATAGATAAGGGCTGTTTGAAAAAAAAATACACTGAACCTCATCGGATGAGGTTCAGTGTATTTTTTATTCAAACAGCCCTTAACTATCTTTAAATCCATGACCGTGCTCCGAGGTAATTCTTTTAGCCCACTGCCAATCGGATTCCAATTGGCGATGGAGATGACGGCGATTCTTTTAAAGGAGAGAAGACAGCCCGCGGGCCACATGTGGCCCGCGCTCCCACGCGCCCTACTATTACTATATATATAGCTGCTCGTGCTGATTCACTGACTCATTGATCACCTCTCCTGAATAATTTTGTATGAAAAAAAATTTTTTTACTGATCTTTTCGTATAGAGGGGAAAAATTCATTAAGAACAAAAATATGGAGAGAGCTGATGATTGAGGATTTCGGAGACGGGTGAAGAGCACGGGGAGGGTATTGAAGATAGGTGGGGGGTGCTTGACCAAATGTCATTTGAAACGTCATCCAACTGCCAGTGAGCTGAAAAAATTTTCAAAATGGCGGATTCAAAATGGCCGACATTTGAATTTCCTCGATATCTTGGAAAGTATGAAAGATGGAAGAACGGTTTCTTGACAAGAGTTGATCAGGACAAAAAGTTATATCTGATAGCTAGAAAAAAAATCCAATATGGCGGAAAAAAAAAATCCATAGATAATGTATGGGGAATTTTGAAGGGATTTTTTTATGGGCGGGAAGACAGCACGCGGGCCACATGTGGCCCGCGCACACACGCGCCCTACTAGTATGAATATACGTCGGTGGTGAGGTGGTGGCACTCTGTTGCTCTGGGCAAAGATTGTCATGATTGGTCATGATAAAGTCCCACAGATCAAGGAAACAATAATATGGACTGGCCCCGTCTACAAAATTAGGGTGACCATTTTTAAACTGTCAAGTCATCAAGTGGCGTATAAGATGGCGTCACCTAGGGTAGTAATTCAGTACCTACATGAACATTTATCATCATGGCGCCGCATGTCACGCAACTCACAAGGCTAGACTTCCTTAGTTTTGCTATCTCTGTGTAATCCATTGATCTATTCCATTATAAAATTTCAGATTCACGATGAAAAACAATTGCCATCAATCAGTGAGTGGCGTTTCTTCAAAACCCGCCAACCCACAAGAGCGGCTGAAAAACCAAAAAAGAAGCGTGCAGCTAAATAAAATATTATAACTGTAATTACTACTATAATAATTCTAATTTTCATATTTTTTGTTAATTTAGATAATAAAATTTTTCAATCTCCTTTGTTAATTTAGATGATACCTATTATAATATAGTTCTTATTCCACACCTTTTGTTTCATTCTGTACAGTAGTTTCTGTTCAGCTTTTCTCAAGTATTAGGACGGCTCATCAAGGTGGCCACTGTATTGTAACTTCAGAGTTGATATCTCATAAATTAATAATAATTATTACGAGTCCGCTTACCTACGATACATTCGTAATACCAAAATCATTTAAATTCGTGCATATTTCGATCATGTTGTGGTCCTATTCGAGTTCATATAGTAATAATCTATGCTCCTACATAGTATTTGGACTTTTACTCCTAGTATTTGGTTGGAAATAATATACCTAAATCAATTTGATCAAAATTGTTATAACTTCGGTCGAGTTCCCTAATACCAAAAATTATGAATAAAAACTTTCTTTATTAACTGATGTTTTTCTTTAGCTGGACTTTGCACGAATTACAAATGATTTTGGTATAACGAATGTATGGAGACTTCGTAATTCGTAGGTATTGTAACCGCATTCCTATTTGAATCTTGAATCATGAAAGAGCATAGAGCACAACAAAAGCCTTGATAAACCCATGATATGCCGCTGAAAGCACATACCGCTGTCGGTCACATACATTAGCGCCATTTTACGGTTTTGACAAATTAAAAATCCGGCTTAAGGCCGGAGCCTAAAAATGTATGCGTGACGTCAGTGAGTGCTCCTATAATGTGTATATTCAACGACCTACTGCTAAGGTGTGGAAGACCCCTCCAGCTTCAAGCTTCTGTGTTCCCAGCCAAGTGTAATCTGAGGGCCTCCAAAAAGAGAGAAGAAGAAGAGCGAATAGGCATTTTCTCACAGACCTAGGAAACAAAAAAGGACAGGCCCCATCTACAAAAATAGCGTATTTTAGGTACGTGGTGAACATTAATTAATTAACAAAAAAATGTTGACGCTCATCATAGCGCCGCTTGTCACGCACGCTTAGGCTAGAATGAATGAAATGCCATCTATAGGTAATTTCCTCAGATAATTTCTGTAATGATAGTGATATGTGGTCAAGCACATAGAGTTGTTATAGATCAATCATAATAAATAAAAAAACCGGCCAAGTGCGAGTCGGACTCGCGCACCGAGGGTTCCATACCATAAAAGAAGTAAAACATTGAAAGAATCACTTTTGTACATGAATTTACGAGTATAATTTACATGTAGGTACTTTTGTTGGCAAACCGCAAACGTAACTTTGTTTTTGGCGGATTATTGTTATTATCAGAAAAAGTATAAAAGTTAGGGAGTTGATTTTATTTTTCCTGTAAAATATACACTAATGCCTATTGATCATAATTATTTCAGATTTTTCGATAGATAAACTTCGGTCATAAGGGGGGGGGGGACGGTATTTTTTTCGACAGTTTGCTCAATATATCAAAAACTATCGGGCATAAAAATAAATAAAAATCGGTTTTAGAATACACAAGTAACGCCCTTTCATATGATACCCCAGTCAATATTGTTATCTCATTTTGAAAATTCAAAGCCGCGGTTTTCCCCCCTTTTTAAATAAAAATAATATGACAAAAAACTTAAATAATATAATCCAAGTCGTAAAACAATTGCTTCCATCGCGTGCGCTGCGGAAACTATTAAAGATAGAACAAAACAATGTTGTACAATATTTATTAAAGAACGTATCAAAATCTGCAAAAAAAAAAGTCCGCGATGGCATGTATGCCTATCTCCTACGAGTAACTCACAATAAGTGCTTTTACTGTTAATATTGTGAATTAAAAATAAATATTTCTTGTGTAAATATGTTTTTTTTTTTTTAGAACGGAAAGGAGAATTCCACCGATTTTTGTATGAAAATTGGGCTATACCTTGCGTCTTAACCAAATCATCGGTAAAACATTAGAAAAATTCTCGATATTATGTAAAAAAAAGATTATTAACATATTAACAGGGAAATTGTAATAATCAGATTTTCTGAGTGGTTAATTTTCTAAGTTTTATGAGTGGCATAGCGGTTCCCCAGGTAGCAAGTGACGTCGGCGACTAAAAAATGACGTCATTCTTAAGTCATTTTAGGGTCATTACAGTAACGTCATTGGTGTACGTCATACTTACGTACCATTATGGTACTGTATTGTACGTACTGTATGCGTCATTAATGATACCTCCTAGCGACGTCATTTTACAGTCTATCCCTAAACTTAAATGTCCTCCGGTTGACGTCACTTGCATGGCGTATATAAGTGGTCTCTAAGAGCTAAAGAACATAATCCCCGGGAAGCAAGATGACATCGGCGACTAAAAAATGACGACATTCTTAAGTCAATTTGGGGTCAGTACAGTAACGTCATTATTGTACGTCATACTTACGTACCATTGTAGTATTGTATTGTACAGCATAATTAAATATGTTTGTTACTCCAGCACTAGATGGCGCTATACTGTTTAATGTACAAACTGTATTGCACTATGAAGATTGTGCGTCCGCCACTTAAATAATTCGAGGTTTGACCAAATAAAACGAGCTGCCTGTCGCCCGTCTGCTACAGCAGATACACGGACGACATCCCAGTGGTCGGCGGCGCCATGCTGGCGCTCTACGCCGACGACGCTGCACTTGTTACCACCTCGCTGAACGCCCCACACGCAGCCATCAAGATGCAGCGTGCACTGGACGCACTTCCCACATGGCTGAAGGACTGGAGACTGAAGGTCAACGTGGCGAAGACTCAGGCGATTTCCATCGGGCGGGCTGTCACCCTGCCGCCCCGGGTGTCGCTTCTGGGAGAACCTGTCGATTGGACCCCGACGGCTAAATACCTCGGCGTGACCATCGACAGGAAGCTCTCGATGCGGCTCCACGTGAAGAACGTGGTAGCGCAGTCGCGCGCCGTGCGAGGCCTCCTGCGCCCCGTGCTGGCGTCCCACCTGCCTCTCCGTGCGAAGCTGTGCCTGTACAAGGCATACGTCCGCACGCGACTCACATACGCGGCCCCAGCCTGGTTTGCGCTGGTCAGCGAGCCGGGCCGCAAGTCGCTGCGGGCGCAGCAGTCGCTCGCGCTCCGCACCATCGCCGGAGCGCCACGCTTCGTGCGGAACCAGGTCATCTCCAGGGACCTGCACATGGAGAGCCTCGACGACCACGTTCGCCGCCTGAGCACCTCAATGTTCGCGCGCGCCGACGGAGCGCGGTCCCAGCATCTGCGGGGCATCGCGCCATACCATCGGCGGCCGCCGGACATCAGGGGTCTGCCACGTGACCTGACGTCGGATTGATACCACAACGCTTCCTCGCCGCTGGCTGACGGGCGCCTGCCGGGACATCACTGGTGGGCACGACCTCGCTGAGCGGCGGGTTGCAAGCTACCACAAGGACTTACCCTCACTTCGCTGCGCTCGCAGATCGCTCGCGACTTCACGCGGGCTCGGATCGCAGCGCGGCGGAGTCACCGGACATGACACTACGGACCAGCAATGGTCCCACCCAGTGCCCCGCCTGTAGTTGCAGGCGGCGCCGACACCATCGAAAGGGGCCATCGCCCCGAACGATTACCCCGGGACCCCTTACAGGGGTCCGCGTGGATGACCTGGCAAATAAAACGACTTCGTTCTCTACGGGGTAGTTGTAAAAATAAACCCCGAGTGGGAGATTCGAGACTGTTGAATAGCAGTATTTATGACGCCAGACGGGTAAAGTAAAGTGATTAATATAACAAAATTTGATGTTTTGAATCTTTTGCATGACGTCACACCAATGTCAGTCGCTGCCCTAATATTATGTAGTAATTACGGCCCAGCCCAGTAACGTCCCTATGAATTAAGTATATGACGTCACTCCAACGTGGCTGACCTAATATGTACGGCCCAGTAACGTCACTATGCATTTAGTATATGACGTCCCTGAAACGTCTGTAAACTGACGTCTTGAGGCTGTGACAAATTGACGTCATCTGAAGGGACCCGCGACGTCAAAACAGGACGTCTCTTACGTCGTGCAGGACCGTAAACTGACGACATAATGACGTAAAAATGCTACCTGGGTCCACGTTTCGAAACGTTTAATTACTTTTTTTTATAATACTTTTGAACCCCTTTTCACATTTCACTAACATAAATATATGCAATATTAAAATTTGAAAGAAGATTCTTCATGCATACGTGCTTGAGACGCAGAGTGACGCAAATCTAGCCCATTTTCTGGCATTCTCCTTTAATGTAGAATATTTGTGTCCTTCACTGTATTTAGTTTAAACAAATATCTTCAAAGATATTAGCAAAATAAAAACGTGTGGTAAGCGGTTGCGCTCCGCTGCCGCTCCGGCGGTTGCGATAGGCATATCTATCCGAATGTCTCGCGTCCAGCGCTGTGGTCTGTGGGTATAAGGCCTGGTTTTCACCACAGCGATGCGGATCGGAGCTGTATATGAGCAACCAATCAGATTTCGTCATTTTGACATCTCCGAAACTGAGGGGAGAAGAGATGCCAAAATGTTGAAATTCCGCTTTGGTTGGAACCGGGCCGTACGCGGGACAAACAGGCCGGGCCAAACATATTTCTAACGCGGAACGGAGTCCGCGGGCACTGCTAGTAACTACTAAATAAATTACAATTGTCAATTAAATAATGTATTTAATAATAAATATCCATTCTATTTTGGTAAAATAAGTTGTCTTTAGTAACAAAGTTCGGTAGGTCTAGGACACGGGACCCGTTGCGGGGGGGGATGGGAGGGGGGTGAGGGGGAGGGGAGGGGTAGGGGGAGTCTACCCCCCAAGCTAAATCGTACGAGGCCTAATACTTTTCGAGAAATATTTTTTTGAAATTAAAAAATCTTCACCTCTTCTCATTTCTTAGGTCTTTAATCTTCTTAAAGGCCAGTCGACGGCCACCTATTTCTGGGTGGTCATAAAAGAAAATAACCACTCAGAAGGATGGCGGGGCCTTGCAGGCCCCGCCATCCTCTTCGTCACCTAACCCAGCCGAGTCGGGGTGCCCTCAAGTCCCGAGCTCGCTTCGCTCGCTCCTGGACCCTAAGTCGTTTGTGCAGTGATTTACGAAAGTTAGTGACAGTGTGATACAAATCTTTCGTAAAAATATTAGCAAACTGGCAAAAAATACGTAAACATACTTAACCTAAAAAAATGTGATTTATAATAATAATTTTTCTTATTATTTCTCGTTAATTTGAGTTATTTACGAAAGCTAGTGACATTGTGAAGTGTATTACATAAAAAACTTTCGTAAAAATATAAGTTAAGTGGCCGAAAATGCGTTACGGGTCCAGTGTCCAAGTTGAGCCCAAAGTTCTTTTGTTTAGTCTTGTATGCGTAGAAAGTAATGCAAATTGCCGCCATTCAAACAGATTATGAAACTACTAGCTGACCTGGCAAACGTTGTTTTGCCCTTAGGGGTAATAAAAAATAGATAAATTGAGATTTAAACTATCCTATCTCTCAAGTTGGATCGAACTGCACATGGTGTGCGAATTTTATTAAAATCGGTTAAGTGGTTTAGGAGTCCATTGAGGACAAACATTGTGACACGAGATTTATATATATTACTAGCTGACCTGGCAAACGTTGTTTTGCCCTTAAGGATCTAAAAAAATAGATAAATTGAGATTTAAGCTATCCTATCTTTTAAGTTAGAGCAAACTGCACCCTGTGTGCGAATTTTATTATAATCGGTTAAGTGGTTTAGGAGTCCATTGAGGACAAACATTGTGACACGAGATTTATATACCTATATTAGATAAATAATAATAAGATAATAAGATAAGAAGAAGATGGAGATGCCCAGCCCGTTCATGCATTCTAGACTAGACTTGCGTGACATTTGAGTTTGGCGCCATGGTGAGCACCAAGATAAATATTCATGTACCTACTGAGTTAATTCCCTAACTTTTATTAGCTGTGCATCACTAGCATACAATGTGACATTTGTTCTTCCAGTCTCTTTGCTTCCAGTTTCATTGAGTTTCAAAGATGGCGGCCTTGTCGCAGTTGCTATTCTTTGCTAAACAATAGCGAGAAAATTGATTTAGCCAACTATTTTTATAACGTTTGTTAGAAAATTGTTTAAAATCAATATTGAAAATAGTTACTTATTAGGCTAATTATTTTGATAATGTGATATTAAGTAAACCCATGGCTTCCAATGTGCAAGATTCGACCGTCGTTCAGCAGACGTTCGTTGAGGAGATAGATTACAATGAAATACAAGAGTTACAGGTATTTATAGTGTTTACAATTGTTTGTGAGTTGTGACATTGCGTAAACTTTGCATTAATCGTAACGTTCATAACAGGTAGTCGGTAAGGGGGCGTTTGGAGTGGTGTGGAAAGGCCTGTGGCGGAACAAATTTGTGGCTGTAAAACATATAAATTCTGAGGCTGAGAGGCGAGAGTTCGCCATCGAGGTCCGGCAACTATCCCGCGTGTGTCACCCTAATATCGTGAGGTTGTACGGAGCATGCACGCAGGGCGCGCAGGTCTGCCTGGTGATGGAGTACGCTGAGGGTGGCTCACTGTACAATGTTCTACACATTCGCCCTAAACCCAAATACACAGCAGCTCACGCTATGAGCTGGGCCAGGCAGTGTGCAGAGGTATGTTTTCATTATTCGCATATTGTAAGGAGCACAAGTGGGTTGTAATCTGACAAAGTGAAAGAATTATTGAACACCACTACCATAACACCTGATGCAACCTAATGTGGTGCTTGTCTAGAAAATGCCTATAATTACTCTTACTTACATCATAGTGTGATCAATCCACCAAGCTGCACCACAGTTGTTTACAATAGCTTATGTTACATACAATTAGGAAGGAGTAGGGTTCTCGACCTTCACAGATTTAACGCACATACCTAAAGTTATACATATTATGATATGCATTTACCTATACATTGTTAAAGCTGACTTTTGGTGAATTCATTGCCATCAGCCCATTGCCTGAAACAATAGCTTAAAAATGAACATGACATAGGCCTCCTGAAGGGGACTAGTGCATCTGGGTGAGGGTCTGCCAACACTGATTTGGGGGGGACGACAACGACTTATTTGGACTCTTTAAATCTAGTAACATATACTAACTGCTTTACATTTGATTTTCACATGGATTTTGGACAAAACAAGATATGATTCCTTTTATGAATTGTGTTTTTTATTTGAGAAACTAATATTTCTAGACTGAATGTTGTCCAATTAATGTAACTGAATGTGCAATTTTTAATAAAGTATTATTTTATCAATTACTTGAATTAATTACAGGGTGTCGCCTACCTCCATGCTATGAAACCAAAGCCGCTCATACACAGGGACTTGAAACCACCGAACCTATTGTTAGTTGCCGGTGGACAGAAACTAAAGATTTGTGACTTTGGCACCGCAGCTGATAAAGCTACATACATGACAAATAATAAAGGCAGCGCAGCATGGATGGCACCTGAGGTAAAATTGTCATATTTTTGAATAAGATTCAAAGATACAATATGATAGAAAGAATGTGACTGTCATAGTATTAATCAGTGTATGCATTAGACATAACTGTAGCAAACACTTGTTGGTACACCGGTTGCCTGGCAGGCCTGCTAGTAAGCCTGTAAGTGCAACAGAAAATGCAATAAGCAGTTTATTACCTCATAGGCAGCAACTGTTTGCTATAGACAAAGTAAGAATAAGCTATGAGCATACCGTTGCACAATTTTAAACAAGCTAAGTTTCTCATGCTTTGCTCATGAATAATTTATGTTATTACTGACAAATTTCCTTGGCAGTGATTGTGAATTACTTTAATTTCTTTTGCACGTCAGCCAGTGGACGTCCACTGCTGGACATGGGCCTCTTGGAATGACCACCAAACACAACGATCTTGCGCCGCCTGGCGCCAGCGATTCCCCGCGACTTTTTTTGTGTCGTCCGTCCACCTAGTGGGGGGGGTCTGCCGACACTGCGCCTTTTTTTCTCTTGCTCAGCTAGAACAAAATATGAACTACATTGTGATAATATGATATACTCATTGCTCAGGCCACTTTGTAGTTCATGAATTGCCTCAGGTCTAGCCTGGTGAGCAGCTTCCTCTAGTAATCAGCCAACTGACAAAGATGCACCACTAAGGGATTCATCCCATGTGATGCTGAGTAGAACCTGTTTTATCTAGATGGCGAGATATTTTAACGAGAAGTTTTGCCGAGACGAGAGAGGTTCTTGGCGTGAGTCTGTTGGCGGCTTCAAGGGTTAATTATGCTCTTCCAAGTATAACAATGTCTTCAATGCATTGTTACTTACCACCAAATGAGATCTTAGTCAAGTACTAACTTGCAGTGTCTAAAAAACCGTACTTAAATCACTACAATATTTTTACAGATCTCTTTTGGAGCATTGTGTGTCTTCAGTATTCTTGGTGTTGAATGTGTGTGTGTGTGTGATGTTGATTCATGAACAAGAAGCTGCTGATATCCAAATCTAATATGATTGGGATATCAGTTTCTTGCTGCAGAGTAGGAAATTCTCAGAACAACACATAATGATATCCATAAATATTGGATAACGCATTTAAGCAACCACCAATCATTTTGCTATTCTTAATTTTACTTTGTTCAAAACTTCAGATACCTCTTAGTAAGATGTCAGTGTTCATATCTCACTCAGTAAAGATGTATAAACTTGTGATGTTTGTAGCAAATAATTAATATAAGTGATATTTAGTTTCCACAAACACTTACGGCCGGTTTCTTCAATTGACTTTTACTGAAAAGTAAAAGTTAAATATGGCGGTCTAGCCCTTATCACGAAATACATAAGGATCAGACAGCCATATTTAACTATTACTTTGCAGTAAAAGTTAGTTGAAGAAACCGGCCGCTAGTGGTCAAGAAAACAAGTCTCCTCTCTTTCCAATTCATATAGATACAAGTAGACAGAGAAAAAAGACAAGTAGCCAAAATTATCTATGTGTGCAGATGCTGGGCTACTTGATATTGATAGTTAAATGCACAAAGATGCGCCTCATTCCTTCAGAATCACTTAGGGTTCCCTATCCAAAGGGAAGGGTAAGAAATGGGACCTTCATACTAAGACTCCGCTGTCCATCTGTTATCAGGCTGTATCTCTTGAACCATGATATACTTGAAATGATTACATAATATGATGTATTTCTGTTGCTACTATTTATCAACAAATCTTAAAAACATTTTTATAGATAATAATTGTACAGTACCCTTCGTGCGTGAGTCCGACTCGCACTTGGCCGGTTTTTCTACTTACCCATTTCACAATGCAAAAAGTTTGGTTTGAATAAGTGTTCTTCTTGCTTTTTCAGGTGTTTGAAGGTTCATCGTATACTGAGAAGTGTGATGTGTTCTCATGGGGTATAATACTGTGGGAAGTCCTTTCCAGAAGAAAACCCTTTGAAGAAGGGGGCTCAGCATTTAGGATAATGTGGGCGGTACATACAGGTATATTTATTTATATATACATCCTACTCATATCATTACATATTATCTTGTGCCTTTGACCAATTAATTTTTTCACCTGGAATGGTGAAAAAATTAAAGGTAAAACCCATTTAGATCAAATTCCAGCCAAATTGGTTTGCGGCGAAAAAAAACATTAGTGTTATGTGAAAGCTTAAAAGTGTATTGTTACTTCACTCGACGATGATGATTTGGCTAAAATTTATGGTTCCTGCGGGATTTCTGAAAAAGTCGTTATCTATGCAATCAAAGCCGCGGGAAAAATTTAGTTGCTTATATTGTTTGTGTAGATTGCCTTGTTTCACCGTTTTTGCCAACAGAGCTCTTTTTGCTAATATATTTTTTTAATATTAAGTGTTGTACATTAATTGTTTCCTTTCTAATATTCATTAGAGGTTTGATATGAAGTTTGCCTTTATTTAATAAAAGTACATTTTAATGAAGGACTCATTGATGTACTGACTGATGTGACTTATTTCCATCTTCTAACCTCTGGCAGGTTGCATAATGGGAATACATTTTCTTAATTATTTTTGTTCCCAACTTCCACACTGTCTGTTATGTGGTACATTCATCGCTATTTTTCATTTTTTTACAAATTGATATAATATCTTACAATAGCGATTTGGTATTTAGATTTCCTAATTTATAGACTCAAACATAACATCATATAGACAGGGCTATGTTAGGCGTTTCCTTTATGATAGAATCAGAAATGAGGAGATCCGCAGGGGAACCAAAGTCGCCGATATAGCCAAAACCATTAGCAAGCTGAAGTGGCAGTGGGCAGGTCACGCTTGTCGTAGGGGCGATGGCCGTTGGAGCCGGAAAGTCTTGGAGTGGAGACCGCGAACAAGTAAGCGCAGTGTGGGGCGACCTCCCGCCCGCTGGACCGATGATATCAAGCGGGTGGCGGGAAGCGGCTGGATGAGGATGGCTGAGGACAGGGTGTGGTAGCGCGCGCTTGGGAAGGCCTATGTTCAACAGTGAATGTCCGCAGGCTGACATGATGATAAAATTAAATAAATCATAACTTCAGTATGTGATTCATAAAAACAATGACAGTGTGGAAGTTGGGAACAAAAATAATTAAGAAAATGTATTCCCACTATCCAACCTGCCAGAGGTTGGAGGATGGGACAAAAAATTTCTAACATCCAACCTAGTGTGGAAAGCTAGGTCGGAAGATGGGAATAAGCCACTGATGTGAATGTCAATCAATAAGCTTGATGATGATCACTGGGTAAGCCTGTTCCAGTGAAATTTGTTGAGATCCATTAGACAACATAGTACTCTAGTTTCAAAACTACAAAAAAATTCAAATTCTCGTGTCACAGAGTTTGTAACCAAACTTCTCCGAATCGGCTCGATTTTAATTTTTTTTTGCGTCTCTTGTAAGTATGGTGGTTTTATATTTTTCATACCCTTAAATGGCAAAACAGTGTTTGCACAGTCAGTTATTTTATAAGAGTTTTTGGATGACTTATAGCTACTTATATTTCCCATGCGAATAAAGATTATTATTAATATAATTTGCATTTAATAAATAAAATAATAATTATAGGTTTTTAAAGGTGTGAGTAAAGTTTTGTTACAATCAATTTTCCTGAATAGCATGAGTCATAAGTATGAGTCAAAGGTTAATGGAACAAGATCCTTGATGATATAAGCTTTTTATCATCAGTCTTGTACCAAATACGCTATAGAGTTCATAGTGAAAACACGTGTAAAAGACAGTCAAAGATATTGTGATTTTTTTTATTAAAAAGTGCTTAATTTATGTTGAAGTCAGGTGTGAAATTTGTTTGTCAGGTGAGGTGACGTTAATAAGATAATCCTAAGCGCAATTAATAGAAAAGTTATTTCTTGTGATCTGGTTAGGGATTTAATTAATAAATAATAAATAAATACATAAATTTAAAAACAGTTTTAAGAGTGGTGGCAGGGCCTGATATTTCATAAGTGCTGTAAGTTAGCAGTGGTAGTCTATTGGTTAATGGCCTCTTGTAATGGGGTTGTAGGTACGGCATGCACTTGTTGTTTTCGGATTCAAAGTTTCAGTTTACATTATTCACCACTAAAAATAAAGCATGGATACCTGACTTCCTTACAAACGGTCTTCAAGAAATTATACCAAAGTCATGTGGAAATTTCGAAATTATAATATTGCGATTGGTTTTTTACTCTGCCCATGCTCCGCCCCATGACCTACGTCATTTTTGTTAGTTGGTTGTTTTCATCTGTCATGGCCGACGTGATTTGACTGCTTCTATTATTTGATGTGAATTGTCCGTTGTCATTCTCTAGACTGATATCAACCTGTTACCTCATAGGATATCAAATCTCGACCAATTTTTAAGCCCCGTCCAGTCTGGTGATTTTGGTTACGTGGTTTTTGCGCTAAAGATACTCCATGCATCCATACATCCATGCTTTATTTTTAATTGTTGTTCACCACGCTTCTAACCTCTAAACTAGGAAAGCCCCTTTCTTAGGGGCCCTAGGTATCTTATACTGTCATATTTACTAGTACGTTTTTTTAATAAGCTTATATTATATCCACGTCTTTTATTTATTCCAGCTACTGTGATTGAACCAAACCCATAAAATTGGACTGGACTCGTCAGTCAGAAGTCAGATGAGTCAAATCGATTTGTTAGATTTAGCTTTGAAACTGTAGTACACATGCAAACAAGTATTATTTAAAATTCTTCAATAACTGAACTTTACATAACTAAAAATTCTTAAGTTGACCTAATTAGATCCGTCCTTATATTTCAGGTCAGCGACCAAATCTAATAGAAGGCTGCCCTGAACCTATAGAGCAGTTGATGACAAGGTGTTGGCACAAAGTACCAGCGGAGCGACCTAGTATGGCTGAGGTAAGCTTTTTTGATGTGAAAAGACCCCTGATGTTGGGTATTTTTTGAGGTGGGAAAAAATCATCGAACTCGCGACACCGTTACCGCTACTGCGTTTTGTCACCAGCAGTAAGACCACGATGTTGCTCAACAGCAATAGAATTTTGACAGATTTTAGAGGTGCTACTGTTTGCTTGTACAAAAAGATATACGTAAATCGTTTGGATGCCCATATCCTTAGGCTTCTTATTGGTGATTGTCATACAGAAATAGCTTGCCAATAAACTCCTTTTCACAGGTAGTGGAAACAATGAGGGCGCTCTGCGAGTTCTTCCCCGGCGCCGACACGCCGATCAACTACGACGATCTCGAGGACGACGACGAGGAGAGCGTGGACGACGACTACCTGCTCTACAGCACCAGGGACAGTTTCGAGACCGAGAACATACCCCAAGCGCACAACCCTGTGCACTACACAGACGAGCTCACCGGCCCGGTCGTCTACAGACACGGCAAGCACTCGCCCAACCTCTCCCCCAGACCGAGGAGCTTCGTGGAGTCCCAGGTCAGCCGCCTACAGAACCTAATGGCGAACGATAACCAACCCAAAACGAGGGACGACCTACAAGAGAGAACATCCGTCAGAATCCCCCAACAATTCAGAAGGGATACGCATTTAGAACCAGGCAGCTCGGTGACCATCAACCGGACCTCTAGCTCCCCCGTACCTGATAGAACTCACATGCAGAGCGAAGGAAGCACACCTCAAGACACTTTAAGAGTATTCCGTAGTCCAGTTGTGTTCAGCGAGAGCTCGTCCCCTAGAGGAATTTCACCCATAGTGAACTACAATATCGGTAATATGAATCCCCGGCATATTGACATGGATCAGTATTGGAACAGAGAGAACGATAAGCTATCCCCGGCGAGTAGGACGCCGTCCGCTCTGAGCACCAACTCCACGAGGAAGGAGGATTACAACCAGAACTACTGTGATAGGGTGAGCGCTGCCAACAGCCCCATGACGCTGCAGTACAATGGGAACACGTCGCAACGCCTGCCCGTGGATCCTAGATACCAAACACCTTTACAAATTGAAGTTGACCCCGTAAGTACACACAGTGATGTGAAACAAGAAAAAGGAAAAAACATTAACACTGAAAAATAAACTTTACATGTATTGGTTAAGAGCGTAAAATTGAGGAAATATAATGCCGACTTTGATGAGCTTTAGTAAATTCAATCTAACAATTGTCGACCAACATGGCGTTTTGAACTACACTCAATTTTACGCTCTATGTAATTTTCTTAAAATTATTTTTTTAGTGTTTGCAAAAAATGTTTTTATTTCAATATCGTCTGCTTAAATATACGTAAATGCCATCCCCTTTTTACACGACTGCCCAAAAAACGAGTACAATGTTTTTGAGTTATGTATGTATGTATGTGAGTTTCTTTATTCCATTATAACTTCTGAAAGGCTGAATATATTTGGACATATGGGGTATCGTTAGAATCCTTGCATCATTCCGAGTAACATAGGCTACATTTAAAAAAAAAAGTCGTTCTATCACAGGGCAGTCGTGTTTTTTAATTTTTAAATTATTTACTTGTTAAACATTTCACATTACGAAATGTGCTGACGCGTTGCGTGAATAGCCCCCTAGATAACAATCGTGTTCTCACATAAACCCCCCTGGATCTGCTTAATGCTTGCATGCCATAATATGTATTCACTCAATGTGCTATTTTCAGAACACGTGGGAACTGAAAGACTTCCGTGACTCGCTCAATAATTATGATGGATACATAGAACTTAAAAACCACGGCGGCTTCGATAAGTTTATACCAGTGGGTAAGTACTTTTATTTTTCTTATCAAATCTGTGAAGTTTATCGGAAAACATTCACTGTGCCTGAGTTCATCATTCGTCATTTATGAATGAGTCCTGGGATCAGATTGCGTAAGAAAAACGTATTCATCGTTATCGTAATCGTTGGCAAATTCTGCTCCCCGTTTGGCTGACATAAATCAAAGAACCAATCAGCGAGCAGAACTTGTAAATTATTAGGATGACAATGAATACGCTTTTCTTACACAATCTAAGGCTTGTCTCAGAATCGGAAGGATTTGGCCATAACTGCCCAAGTGATATCAATTTACCATAAAGGGACATAACTCCGAAAACACTCCGAATATTTGTGTTCCTGGCACTCGAAGATCTAATAAAAAATATAGAATATCTCGCCAAAAATGTATGTAGTAAAAATGTGCACGTATCAAGTAGATTCTAATTATTTTGATTGTTTAAATATCGAATTTCGATTGCTAACAAAAAAAGCAACTTCAACTCTCATCAATCTACTGTTGAATACTTCCTTTCCAATTAAAAGTTTTAGACTTATTTGGTTTTCTCATGGATACCATTATCAGAACTGGACTAAATTGAAATGGGTCCACATCGGGGAGGGACCAGCTATCAAAAAATGAATCATCAAATCGATTCACCTAGTCAAAAGTTATGAGTTAACAAACATAAAAAATTCAGTTGAATTGAAAACCTCCTCCTTTTCTGAAGTCTGTTGAAAAGACTATTGTATCACTGCGTGAAAAACAAGACAAAATGTATTTCATAGAGACAAATAAAAACAACAAATGTATGTGGTGTAAATAAAGTCCGTGAGTCACTCGGCATGTCCTGACAGAGGACTTCGCGCCACGTCGTTGCTCATCCGAGCATGATGCATCGGTTTAACTTTAGACCACGGCTTTGCAGTGTTTTAATGCATGTCCCATTCCTTTGATGTAGACAATTTGTTTGATTGGCATCATGCAGCATTATAGAGATCACAGACTTGTTTTATTTAGTAAAAAACTTGATAATTAGAAGCTTTTGTACTAGATCGCATCAAATGTTTTTGCATAAGTCCATCACATCGGATGTTTTTACAACTTGCAATGAATGTTTGCAAGTCCGTGTGGAATATTGCACAGTCTCAATTTGTAGCTATCTTCAAATCTATCTGTTGTGTTGTTGTTATCTTCAACCGACTGAGCTGAAATTTTGTTAGCACAGTTAGGGATGACTGCATGGTTACTTGTTTGACGTCATTGTAAATCCAACAGGGCGGAAAATTATAGATATCAAAAGAAAAGTTTCCTGTGAAGAATAAGGAAGGATAAATTTACGTATAGTGAAGCTTATTTTAAATGATAACTTCTTCGTATTTTAATGTGTTTCACTCCACACTTATTTCTTCTTATAAAAGAGGACAGACATCCTTCGTTGCAAGATTGGTCTGAATATTGTTGATCGCTAAAAACTCGAAGATACTTAAATTTAGGCTATAATACTCTTGTTTATGTAACAACGTTAAAAGATTACTATATCAGAGATGCATTGATTGCATGTATTAAAATAAGGTATACAAATTAGATACTATCTCTCCTTTTGGCACGAATTAACATATGACATAATTCAAACAGTTTTGGCATTACTCGCGTCCATCAGTGCACATTACATGCATTTCCTTTTGCTTGGCCAGGTGCTGGTTTACATAAAGACTCTGTAGGTATATCAAATCAAACAATGCTTTCATGAAAGTCGTTTTAAGTCGAACTTTACTGCCAGGCCCTTTCTTTCTTGTACGGGTAAATTATTATTTATTTATTGTATAAAATCCTTGCTAAACTTACAGCTTGCGCCAAAACGTTTAGCAAGTCAGAGTCTGAGTACAATCGTTGGTTACATAATTACAATTTTTTTAAATGAAATAAACTTATTCAAACTTATATGAAACGGATCTTGGCTCTTGTGCTGAACAATTAGTTCATTAAAGTGCGAGAAATGTTAAGGCACTTTCGGATCCAGCTTCCAACTTCAGTGTGTTTCAATTTTTTTTAATCTAATGTTAAATGATTTTTACATCTGATGGTAAGTCATAAACATGTCACCTGTCCCACGGCGTTATATTGCAGTAACCAGACTCAAAAAACTATTACATAAAAGTTGTTGAGTCCCATTTGACCCAGGTATTTTATCGGCCTACTTACATACCGATTCACATAATGCATTGCTTCACGGCAAAATAGCTGATGCTGCGGTGGTACCTACCCGGACGGACCCCACAAACGAGTCCTACGACCTGTGAAATTAACAAAGATATACCTCTTATCTCTATAGCCAAGAACAACACATTAAGGCTAGGTTTTCCTGAAACTATTATCTCCTTACCACAGCTCCTTACCCTTACGAACATTATGTGCGACGGGGACGCATAGCGCGCCAATTTCAATAAAAAAGTCTGTGCTATTATTATAAATTCCTCTTTTTTTTTGGAATATAAAATTGCACTATATCCGCCTCTTGCATTATATGTGTCTCATTGCATCTGGAATAAATACGTGTCGTTATAAAACTAGAGCATGGCGACAGGAAATATCTTGAACTGTACCCATTTAATGAAGTGCATAAACTTAATGCTTCGTTTTATTTCATGCAATATTAAGACGTTTTAAAGACGGTAGTTCGCAGAATCACTGCAGGAGTGATTGCCTGCGATTTGATAACAAATAACAGGGCAAAATATCAAACGTTACTCATCCGTGTTTTGTCCTATTTAACTTCGTTTCCTCTTGCTTCCTTCATCAGTCAGTGCCAAACGTTCTATTTAAACATGTTGGTTACAATCGATGTATTAACTGGCTTTAAATTTTAGTACTATCTTCTAGTAACTATACTCTATTTATTTACGTATAACTAGTAGAGTTTTCTCTCCCATAATTCTATACAAATGATAAGTTCACTAGAATAAAAAGTGGGCGTTAACAAATGATTGATTAGCCACAGAAGCTTTAAGGGTTTACCTCGATGATATCTCAGTCCTACTTCATTAAAAAAGGGTCTCAATTTGGCTAGAAAAAAACAGCGGCGCCACTGTCTAACTCCAGAGCATAAAAACAACAGTTTCATTGAATGCAACTCAGAGAAAGAAAAATAGTTTCATTTCAAGATGGCTTTGCCAAGCAATTGTTTTTATTAATTTTAAGTCAAGAATTATTTGGATTATTTATTTTATTTGGGCTTGATTATTTGTGGAACTTCCCAAATGTGATTTTGCGCCGTTAGCTGTTGTGTATTTTTGCGCATAAACTATACGCGACCTATTTCCTCAGCCCACGCAATTTTCCTCACTGAAAAAATGAATGAACTGAATTCATTCGATCAAAGATTCAGCTTGAAAGAATTGTTATTTTTAGCCAAGCCAAATTAATGTACAATGGCCATAATAGACCAATGGCAGCGTTCCGTTTTAGGTGCATACTGCATTTACAATTTCAGCGTTTATATAGAGCGATGTTCTGTCCAGATGTGCCTCGGGAGTCGGGACGGTCCCGCATGAGTCACGGTTCTCGGAAGAGGCCGCGACTATTTTAGACTGTGTCCGCTTACCTTCTAGGAACCGGGTGCTATGGGACCAACGACCGATCGCAACACTGAAGTATTGTTAGATCTCGAACGACGTTCCTTTTGCTTGTGGCGAGCAGTTCCTTGTTGTGTTCTCGCTACGCCGAATTCCGTGGAATCTAAACTTCCTCATAAACTTGCAGTTCCAAGATCTAGTGTGTTACTCAGAACTCGGGAAGTTTTAATTCAAGATTTTTTTATTTATTTTGCGACTAACATTATGCTCGCATTTCTTTGCACGAGAAGCTAGCATTTCTTTGTTTAGTTATCTCAAAAGGATTAGTAGTCTTAATGGTAGATGGCTTGACAGATTTATCCATTGATTCTAAACTCAAGATTAACAAAATATGCGTCATCCTATTAGCAATATCACCCGGAAGAATTAATTATTTGTGATAAAGAAATTAACTTCAAATGAAATAGATATCAACTGATTGTTAAAACGCATCGTAATCAACTACTGTACCTTAGCCAATTCAGCATTTTATAGAGGAAACTCGACGTGATTGTGTGTAATTTAAAAAATATTTAAGTATACCTAACCAAACAGATTGTAAATTTTACCAAGTTTATTACTTTCGGGATTTGAGGTTTACTGTGATTTTTAAATAGTTCTGTAATGAAGCGCGCGCGGCGAGCGGCGTGAGCGCGGCCGCGGCGCGTGCCCTGCTGACTCAGGCATACGTCAATGCGGTAAGAACAGCACCGCCATAAAGTAAATAAGTCGTAATATTTTCATGGGTGCCGCCACGGCGGGCATCTCGCCCGTTATGCGCTGCTCAAATAAACAGATGTGTTGATTTTTATACAGTAAAAACTCGCTTCTGAGAGCCGCTTCGCCTCGGTTCTATAGATTCACGCCGAAGAATACCTATGTATTATGTCGCAATAGTTCATTTCGTACAGATTCCTCAGTACGTTGCAAGTATCTTTGTAATTTATCTATCGAAACCCATAAGATTTTAACGTAAGCAATCAGTGATTTCCACTAAGAGGTGCTGACTCATTTCAGTGTATCTATTTGCGTGTGTTGGATGTAGCCACGACACGAGGGCAGATCTGCCCTCGTAATTGAAAACACAGTATCTCCAAAAATTGCGTTTCGAGAAAAACGCGTTTAAAGTTTAATAGATAAATTGATATGTTATGAGCCAACTATATACGTTAGCGTGATAGGGGTTTTTTTTAACTACGAAGAATAAATAAAGCTTTCATTATATGTACATGAAACTCTTTTATTATTGTTCTTTAATTAATTAAATTAGATAATGTGTTTTAACATAGTAATATATTTTTTTAAGTAAATTTTTTTTACGCTTAAACCCAGTAACTTGATAGTTACTGTGTTCTAACGTACTTTTATTTAATACTGTGTTTTAACCATGTAAAAATGCAAACACTCGTGATTACACAACACAGTAACTATACATATACTGTGTTGTAAGGTAACAATACCTAACATTTATTTACTAGATGGATTTCTAGTAAGTAAAATACTGTGTTTAAGATTAATTTTGCCATATGTTAACTCTTAGTTGCCGTTATAGCATCTAAAGAAACTGTGTTTTAAGTTAACCTTTTTTCATATGTGTAAAAACACCCTGTGTGTAGAATTTTGCTTCTCCTCCTCAGATTTTACAGTTATCCCAGCTGATAATGAATGTGTTTGTGCTGCTTTACTTATAGTTATATTCGTATCTGATTCCGAATTTTTATTCGTTTCTATTTCGGTAGTCTTTAATTTTTAGGTATGTATAACATAGATATCATCAAGACATCCATACAAATAGAAAAAATGAGTTATGTCTGTGATTTTTCAATGAATGCTTATAATTTCGTCTAAAGTCCTGATTATTCCGTTAGATTAACTAACTTAAATAATTGGATAAGTGAGAGTCTGAGAAGTGGGTTATTGAATTTTTCATTAAATCTTTTCAGGGGGAAAAGTCGAAAAATCGCCAAAATCAGCTTACGTAATTATGGTAGCTCGATTTGATTTTAAGTGTCATTGTGAGATGTGGTGATAACAGGAAACAAAACCCAGCTGTGTTTGTAGTGGGCTTCTTCTCAGGGAAGGGCGTGTTGAACCCTCGCGTAAACTTAACTTTAAGTCGACTTGTAGTTATCACGATATATTATATGTGACAAATATCATATTGACGTTTTACAAGAACCCGTACGTTAGGCCTATGTGAAATAAAGATATTTCGAGTTTTAGTTTAGAACTGCTGAATAATAAATTATTAGGACTTATACAGTCTAGTTAGAGATTCTAATCGAGGCTACTTCTTTGTAAAGGGTTATCACGGGAATTTCAAGTAAAAGAGTTACAAAAGATGCTGATTTCTGAAGCTGATGTTGTAGGTAAACTATTATTTCGTAGTTTATTATTATTTATATGTAAAATTATTTTCTGTTTGAATTGATAAATTGCATAGCTTAATGAATGCTTGAAAAGTGCAATTTAGCTAACATTATATAAGTAATTAATAATTTTAAAAAGAAACTTTACTTACATCTTTAAATATATAAAGAAGGAACAGACTGACTGACATATCAACGCACAGCACAAACCGCTAGGTCTAGAGACACCGAATTTGGTACACAGATTCCTTGTGAGATCTAAGGGTGCACTAAGAAAGGATTTTTCGAAATCCACCCTCTAAGGGGTCAAAACAGGGATCCGAAGTTTGTATTTTACCAAGTTTAAATACTCCTTTACGCAACTACTTAACTAATTCGGCTAAAATTTGGAATGAAGGCTGGCTCTGGCTTAATACATAGGCTACTTTTTATCCCGATTCACACGGAAAATTCCCAATTCACACGGAAAATTCTTCACAGCTGCAGCTATGGAACCGATTTGGCTGAAATTTGGAACGGAGATAATTATATCCTGGATTACTAGATATCCTGGAAATCCATGATTTCTGCGGGAATAGAGAATATCAGATATTTATGCGGGAGATATACTCCTTCACGCCGTAACTAATGAAAATTTTTGGCTGAAAATGGACTGGAAACAGATTCCATCCTAAAAAACACAAAGGCTACTTTTTATTCCGAAAATTCGATGGTTCCAGTTTGTAGGGAAAACTAAAATTTACTTAGGTGATGTCGCGGGTTTCTGCTAGTTAATTATATTTCAGTCATTTATATGATTTTAACAGAAATATTTCCGTAAAAGCCGCCAAAAACTTCGAAGCGCGCAGTGCGCACGATTTAGAAGTATCTTCCCCTCTAACCTCGCTCCACAAAAAAGTTAGTTTAAAACACAGTAAGTCGATAGTTACTGGGTTCAAGCTAAGTATTTACTGAAGTTAATATTAAAACTGCAGACACTTAAATCACAGTAATTCAGATACTGTGTTTAATTTATGTAAAGCATTAAAAGATTCCACGAAATGTTTACAAATAAACACAGTATTTGAAGGTGCCGTGTTGTAGCCAAGGAAAATTTATTTATAAAAACTCGATAGACATACATTTAAACACAGTAAACAAAAAATTACTGTGTTCAAACCTAAAAATTCTAAGTTACTGTGTTTATTATTAAAAAAGTATTTTTTTTTTTTCGAGTTACTGTGTTTTTACTTTTCGTATCTCAGTAATTATACACGCTACAGAAAAATCGAAAAGTTTCCCAGACAGAGCGCAATCGTGCGATTCTAAAAAGCTATCCAAAGCTAAAACACAGTAACTCGACTTACTGTGTTTTCAATTACGAGGGCAGAGATCGCGGCGATCTTCAGTCGAAGATAAGTCCGTGCGAAACGTCCCAAACGATTAGTCACGCTGTATCCCGTATTGTTAAATCGAGCCGACACATTTGTCCGATGTCAACAGAAACGCATCGTGCGTGCACGCATGAATCAGCTCGATACAATTAATCTAATTTAGGGTTATCGGGGAGGCATGGGACGGGTTCGTCGTCGCACAGTCTCGCGCCGCCGCCGCGTCGCATCGCCCGCTGCACTCGGGTGCAGGCTCGTGCTGCTCCGACGCACGCGCCGCTCGCGACGTCTGTCCGTGGTCCGCTCGTATCTGCGCGATCAAGGACGATCGATGCTATAGCTTAGTGAGATGCCGCTGTCGGACTGTTCTGTTCAAGTTTCTATAACAGTGCAACCGAATCGCAATAAGTTACAAGTGTTCGTTGACGTTTTCATGAGTGAGTGTACTTTTTATTAGCAATTTTTCAGGTACTTTATAGAATTTTACACACACTAATAAATTCATTAGTAAAAATTATATTTTAAACTTCAATTAACAAAACGCATATAATATGTTCAATCCACGAAGACAGTGCCTACATTTCTCCACAACCAACACTCCTTATCCAATCCCTTGAAAAAATCATAATTATTCTTTTCATTCCATTAAATTCGATTTGAGAACTCTAAATAATAGTAATGTAGTGGAGTTCATTCCACGAAGATGCGCCGCAATATTTCACAATTGCAATTATAAAATAAAATAAAAAATAATTAATGATAAGTATACAAAACAATCATTTGATGCTCATAAATCATGGGAGTGCACAAAAATAACTTTACTCAGACTTAATTGGACGCAGTAAAATGAAGTTTTCAACTGTCATTTGGCAAATAAAATAAACAAAAAATATGCTAAAAATCTTCATATAAATACATAATATTGCTTTGAACATCTCTTCTCTTGTTTTATAATATTTAAAGTTATTTTGGTGAAATATACGAGGAATAATGGAGTTTAGTAAAATACGAAACGTCACTTTATTGAGCGATAAACTTAAAACTTTGAGTACAGTAATATAGTTCGCCACATTGGATAAATGTGATGGATAAACATTGGATAAAAAGACGTCATTGAAGTAACCATTATTATCTATCGATTGAGGATAATATCCAGTTGCAAGTTATGACTGGTGGTAAATAACCCTTAGTATGCGAGCCCACTCGAACTTGACTAGTTTAATCAGATACACTAATTTCCACTACGATATTTTGCAGTAAAGCATTATAATCATAAACGAACATCACTCGGGCACATTTATAATCCCTACAAACGACAGTCGACAGTGAAATAATAGGCTGTCAAAACGCATTGCCAAATTCTCTCGGCTAGTGGCTACCTAGCGTCGAGTGACGCTTTCGACGGCGCAGTGACTCATTTCTAATTATTTTATGATGCGCTACCTGAGCACTTTGTACGATAAACAATCACCTGGACGCATCACTCGATTAATGCCGGTTCCCAGCATTCTATCGACCTTCCATTTGCCCTACTAGAGATATCAAAGTGACATAAACTCCATTCAAGTTATATGTCAAATTTCTATCTCAGTAGGGCAAACCATGGATAGATTGAATATTGGGAACCGGCATAAGTCTTGCATCGAATGGCGTTGGCAACATTGATTCAGCGATCAGTTTTTTGGTGGAGGCAGATATCTGCTATTTCCGTAGTTTTGGTTTCGTACCAAAACGGGATCAAAACGGACCCTATTACTAAGGCTTACCGTTCATGCTTCTCCTATCTCTTCTTTGGTTGGTTGGTTCATGGTTCTTCTATCTCTTGAAAATTTCACAGCCGATGATGTAAGTATTTCTGTGGCCGCTATAACAATAAATACTGAAAATAGTATAAAAGAAAATATTTAATGGGTCTCCCCACAGATTTTAGTCTCCCCATGCAACAAACGTGATTTTTAGCTTGTTTTTGCCGATCAATATCGAGCAATAAAAATTCTCAATAAGATCTGTATGACTAGAAATATGCAATGAAAAGAAAGTACCTTTTTGAATGCAAAATTAAATTCCGGAAAAACTAATTCCTAATGCTAGTGGTTCTTAAAAAACACTATTTTATTTAGAGTATTTTGGTTTTGATTCACGAGAGTTGTCTCGCACTTGGCTGGTTTTTTTTTTTTAATATGATGTATATTAATTTAATTAAATATCTGAATATCGTTTAAATTCGACATCCCTTTTGTTTACTGTAAATTACCTTAGCTTCAATTTTTTGAACATTTGAATTGAAGTTACCAATTAAAAACGTCTATTTAAACTTCGCCGTCATAATAACATCGTGGCTTATTAAATACAAGTAGATGTTACAGATGTTTACTTTTTTGTTGTGCCCGTACTCAAACGACGTAACAACCGGCCTTTGAAGTTCCTAAAATAATATTGTTTACGCGTCCATTTATCAGATAGACCCTTTTGCACTTAAAACTTGTTTGTTAATCTCTTCAGATTTACGATTGTGTTCTAAAACCGCCACTAAGGGGTTTCCTTTTAAACGTACATTCCCATTGCTAAAATACAGACTGTAGATGCCGCCATGTCCACTAAATTCTATTTGGATGTAAGCACCAACTACCAACACAGTTTGGGTGTATGAAAAACAATTCAAGAAATCTTTACGAATGGTATTCACAAGGTTTTCATAAAAAAATCTTAGAAATGGTCTTCGAAGCTAGTTTTAGCAAAAATGAGTAGCCAACAAAACAATCAACTACGATCTTTGTATGGGGACATATTTCTGTGAAAAATCACATTTTTGGATTCTTTTTGCAAAAGTTACCAACCTAGGTTGGTTTGGTTTCATGTCAACATAGAAAATAAGCGATAAGGCCGCCTTTTGTACCAATTAATTTTTTACTTCTTAGTTATAGTATTATGTTTTGTGATGTACAAATAAAGTGTTAAATCAATACATATAATAAATCTGTAGTTTGTCTGTTTGTCTGTTTGTCTGTCTGTTTGTACGGGCTAATCTTTGAAACGGCTGGACCGATTCCAATGAAATTTTGTGTGGTGGTAGCTTATGTCCCTGGCCAACATATAGGATACTTTTCATCCCGGTAAAATAAAGAGTTCCCGTGGGATAGTTAAAAAACTGCAATTAATTTAACAGCTTTGTAAACAACAACTAATGAACTTAATTTAGTAAAATTTGTTATGCTGATACCTTATGTTGCCTCTTTAACAAAATATATAGGTATATAGTAAAACTTATTAATCCAAAATCGAGTTTCCGCGGGAAAGAAAACATTACAAAAACAGGAAAAGCAGGCGTCTTTCAAGTAACGGATTTAAATGAAATTTTATGATCCTATATATACTTTATATATATGCCCGGTCAACATTTAAGATACTTTTCATCCTGAAAAATTTGAGAGCACCAGTGGGATGTTTAAAAAAACCTGTAGCTACTTATCTACGTAGCACAATCAAAACGGGGTTGAAATATCGACAGTTTAAATCGTCCTTTTGATCGTGCAACTAGGTATAACTATACAAGATAACCCGTACGTAGCAGGAACTGGTTGCTACGTACACAGCAGCGCATCAGAATGCTTAATTACAATATCTGGGCGTTGGTATCATCTCAGAATAAGATAAGTTTGGTTAGTATAGATATTACAATCCACGATGACACGCCCCACTCTGTCTTACTCCATGCGAATTGAGTAACATAAGCGATTTCGACAGAGTGTTATAAGTAGAGGAAGACCAAAGAAGATATAGGTAAATTGTGTGAAAGAAGATAGCACGTTGACAGGAGAGATTGGAAGAAGACTCCTTTACGGGTCCATCGAACCCAGGGACCACTAATTTATCTTGGGAAAAATTAAGAAATTCCACGGGAAACATTTTTGTAAATAAAAACGAACTGCACGCGGGCGGAGCTGCGGGCAACAGCTAGTAAATAAATAAATAAATAAAATACAAGTTGCTAACTTGTGCAAAAAGGATTTTTGCCTCCGTTTTCTTAGTTAAAAGCCTAGTGAGGGTTGCTAACAAACTGAACGATACAGAATCAGCCCACTGATATCCAGCTAGGTGTTAATGCCGTCGGCTATCTCTGCTGGCCATATGACTTTATTTGAATGTGTATGGAAAAGCTTCTTGTACTAAAATAAAATCAAAACAATGGAAAATAAATGAGGAGCGGTGAGACATTTTGCAGACGGCGCTTAGCATGATTCAGTCTGGAATACGATTGCCTTTATAGCTTCTGATGGTGGTGCGCAAGCGGCCGTTGGCATCGCGAGGGGAATGACTAACCGCCCGCTCCACGTACAATCAAAATATGTGACAAGTTTATTTCTATTCGAAACTACACTTCTATATCCATCCTTTACAATTATAAAATTGTAGAAGCAAGTATTTATGTACGCTGTATGTATTTTTGAATAACTCATCGTATTAGATTTTGGCTACGTATGTTTATAGCGACGCAATTGTGTCCGTAATTTTGAAATGGCCCTGTTATTTTGCGAATTTAGGTAATGACAGACGCAAAGTTGGGTAATTGAAACTGAAATCTATCTAAATATTGATTTTTTCATATGTTTTTGAAACGAGAATAATTAAATAATTATTATTAACAAATAAATTAAATAGCAACACCGATCAAATCGATCAAATAACAAAAACTTACAAGCATTTTAATATTTCTGGTTAGACAGACAGCTGTATGGAACTATGACATCAAAGTGTGGTCATGCCATAGTAGCTCTATATAAATTTTGGTTTAACAAAAAAGAAACAGAAGACCCCTACTCCAGAAGTTAAAATGCCTATAACTCTGTGTTTATTTGTTTGATTTTTTTTTGTGGGTGTCATTATCTTTACCCTTGTACCCTTGCTTATAAAAAAATCACTAAAAAAATCTACCAAACTTCCCAATTTTGTAATATTAAAATTACGGGAAATATCCCTGTTATTTTGAATTTAATGACAGACGCATTTGTGGCCTTTTAAAGCTAGCAATGAGTATGGTTACAAATAAAGCATTTTGGTGTATCATACATTTTTCTTTATTATTACATTCATAATAATATACATTGTTTTATCACGCGAGCATTTTGCTAGTTCTCGATATATCTCTTGTCAGTGATGAACATCTGCTGATTTTTTTGACGACATAAGTAGGTCGGGGCTTGCGCCTGCGTCACGCGCGCTCGGCCCGGTTGCTTACCAGAGCTTACGTTTACGCAAAAACGTTACTCCTATGACCTCGGAGCTCCAGCACGGCGAAGACCCGTGGAATAATCGCCCACGCAACAAGGTTGTAATTGAAGTTAACGTTACTTTAGGCGCGTTGTGCATTTTGAGCGTTCCGTACCCAAAGGGTAATAACGGGACCCTGTTACTAAGACTTCGCTGTTCGTCCGTCCGTCTGTCACCAGGCTGTATCTCTTTAACCATGATGAACAACTCTTGAACTCGTTAACGTTACAGAAATAATTTTACCCTGCAGATGACGAGGAATTATTAATTATTAATAGTTAATGAAGACGGAGAGGATTTTTATCTTTTTTAATCCACTACAATTTTTTTCATTTAAAAATTCTTCTCCATATGTAGGGTCAGGATTGTGAATAAAACAGGACTAACAGGTAACTTTGTACTTGCCATTGTTTCTTTGTAAAATACCTCTAGAGATTTATCTCACACCTAATAAATTCTGCTGATATCCAACTTTATTTTATGTTTCAATTCATAATACTCATATTATTGTAGAACTTTCTGGTCTTTTTTTTGCTTTTGATTTAGAGTACCTACCATTTCCTGAAAAATAAAAAATATCTTCGATCTTGCTTCTATGCCAGATTTATTAATTCTGTCATAACTATATTTAAACCAATTGTAAACATCATGCGATCCGTTGGTTATATCAAAATACGTCGAAAAGCGCGTGATAACCGTACGCGTGAAGTAGCATTGAAAATTCGATCTGTTGCTCATTAATTTAATCGCAACTTGTACTTCTAGGATAAACAATTTTTCTATGTTGTGGTTATACGATATGCTATCTATTCGGGTCTAGCAAATTCCCACATACAAAAGAAATTGACAGATGTAATAAATATTGATTTTATTGTATTTTTAGTATTTGTTGTTATAGCGGCAACAGAAGTCTGTAGCTATGATGGTTCAAGAGATACAGTCTGGTGGTATCTTTGTATTCTGGTGTAGTGTGCTCTGGATTTTAATTAACGCCACAAAGCTTGTTAAAATACTGAAGTGATATGAAACATTCCACGATAATTACCCGAAGTTAAGGAGCACACCACGAGTGTGCCCGCGAAATTCAAATTTTTCGTGGTTTTTCGCGATTTTTGAGCTAATAAGACATAATAGGCTTATGGCCGTCAAATTGCGATAAACCCAATATCTTCTTCACGTGTTTATATAAAAATCACTGCTTGAAAGTGTCTAGTTAAAGAAATTAGTCCAAGATTTGCGAGTTACTCACATAAAACTTGATACTCGGATTAATTTCCTAGGATACACATTTTTATGCAGAGATTTTGATATAATCATGTAAAGATGATACTGCCATTCTCGCAAATTGATTGCCATAAGCCTATCATGTCTAATAAGCGTAGAAATTGCAAAAAACCACGAAAATTTTGAATTTCGCGGGCAGAGCCGTTGATTTCACGTTAATTTATAATTATAGCCAGCCGACGCTCAATATGGAATCATATATACAACAGCAATTCGTTCCGAAATTAGTCATAGGAATAACATCTGCACAAAGTGTCTAATGGCTATGTATAGAAACTACGGTGAGTCAGTGAGGAGATAAAACGCTAATTTCGAACAATATACTTTTAATTTAGCTAAGTTGGGAGGGAACTTCGACGCATGTGAAACCGTTTTGGTGCACACCTCTAAAATACCCGACTGAGTCACGATCAATTTTACAACGATACTTCGGCCAATCGATTTTGTATAGCTTCCTGTTACTTCTACTGTTGCTGAGTTTTTCATCTCTTACAGCAAAATAATTGGTAATTGATAAATACGCATGAGTAGGTTATTTGGCAGTGATTGCCTTATAATATTGCACACTCATTGTTTCGAAATCTGTGAAATTTCAACTGCTTCAACCTCTTAGATAATTTTGAATCTATATTCGAGTTTATTCTATAGTTTCAGTTTGACTTATCTATTGACATGCATTCAATACAGCTCTGTAATGTGTATGTATCATTTTATAATTATCATTAATTGATTTCACAATGAGTAGACAGCCTGCCATTGTTTTGCATTTGGCAAAAGTCCCTTTCATTCTTTATTAATTCCAATAAGTCGACATACATTCGATTATTGTCTTTATTGACATTCTGAGTTCTAAAGAGCGTCTACATTTTTAGTCGAGAGTACTTAAAAGACGGCAATACGTCTATCTGTACCATCTTGCTAGGATCTCCGTCAAGCAATTCTTTGATGTGATCTGGGTACGATCACGCAGGAATATAGCACATTAACAGAGACTGCCCCAGATCTGATTTTACCGTAGAAGTTGGCACGGAGTTGTAAACTGCCCTCTTTACAATAGGCTCTAAATACCATGTAATGTTTTGCTGACAGCTAGCAGACCTCTTTAATGGGCTGTATTTTAATTAGACTATATCTTTTTGACCGTGATGTAGCGATGAGATTTTCTAAGCTTAGATCGGACTTGTGAAGTTATAATCTATAAATTAATTGGCGTTTACTTGGCAAAAGAGTGCTCGACAATTTCTCGTATGTGGGACGGAAATATCGAGTTATTTTCTGACCCTAACTACTCTTAATTGACGTTCAAAATCTGTGCAGCATTTACGTGGCAAGTTCGCCTTTACTTTGACTTTTGATACGCATAAATTATGCATCTTATTAGCTTGAATCTCATGTGTTAGTGTCTTTTATATTTTTTATAATTGCACACAAGGACGCCTAAATCCGTGCGGTAGATATTTCCGGATCAAACGAAAGTGTCTCGAGTGAATCAGACTTTTTTTAAAGGCTTGGATGTACGACGTAATTCCCTGTCACCCGTTGAGTTGAACGTGATTCAAACATTAAAAGTTTGGATTTTTTGGCACTCGAATTTAAAGAAAGACTGACGGCACTCCGATCCCAAATCCTCGGTAATTATACCTGTCGTGATAAAACACCTCGATTTCTTTCATTCTATTTTTATGTTTGCATTACCGATACAACGTGTCAACGTCGAGATTAATTTGCTAGACGTTTTCCTTGCCATCAGCTTCTCTAGTCTTTAAATACTGTCTCTGTTTAAAAAAAAACTGTCACTTCCATGGCCAGTTTCCGCGAGATGTCAACTTCTGACGTAATCGGAGCAGTCTGCATCCCGTCCCGACGCCAAATCGAAAACATATTAATGCCACTGATCAAAGAGAGCTCTACTTTATTAGATATTTACGACGTGACTCAATCGATGGAACGCACTCGCCTCTCATAGTATTATGAGGATCTCGGCTATAACTCCCGCTTTTACATTTCCATTTCTCAGAAAAAAACTATCACAACCTCCCCGAATCACGAGTGCCGCGTGAGTAATCTGTATTTGATTGATTTTATTGGAAGTATGCATCGATATAATCCGCAAACACCGCTACGTCTTATGCTTACCTCTTCATAACATAATTTGGCTCACGTGATAGCATCGATGCAAGGTATTGAATCTAGAGTCTAGTCTAGATAATAAGAACATTATTGATTTATTTGAGTGGTATAAATAAAGTGGCTAAAGTGCACGCTGCAATTGTTAAGGCTTTCCGTCTTGCCAAAAAAAACTGTCATTTTCGGGCCTATCAAAATCGTTGGGTATTTGACACCTGTAGGGCTATTCATTAAGCCCGGGTCGATATTGAAGCTTAACCCATTTAAGACGGTTAGCTGATACAAACATGACCTGCTTTATGTCCACTTGCGCGAACCGGCGGGTTAAATATTTACATTTATAATCCCAGAGTCATTGGACAATTTTGAGAACTTCACTCTGGGTTAACGTTTTGACTCTGAGTTAACACACTATCCTGGACTGGCGTTATTGGACCTTATTAGAGGGTCAGATGAATCTCACGCTGCCTAAAATAGTACCAAATGATGTTTAATCTTGTTGTAAACCCATTGTTGGCAGTCATCAATGAGCACTCGGAAAATAAATAATTATTTATGGCTATCAAAAGAATACTTATCGCACTGATTAGTTTTACAAAGAACGTCGTCGTGATTTTCCTGCACGAGTCATCCACCGAGTTGTGAGTTTGTGACCCAACGCTCCTCGGGAGACGATCCATCAACGCGGGCGCACGGCTACGCCTAAACCTTGTCAGCGCTTCGCGAGTGCGCGCTAATTAACGCATCAGTGCTTTAACTGCGCACGTAATATGCGTTTACATTTACGTACACTTAAACTATTTAGGCGAATTCTAATGAACTAGTTTAACTACTATACCTACTCACGGAGATTTTTTTCATAGATTAATGTTGCTAAAATCAACGTTTACTTCGTCTACTTAATCCGTTCTTTGAGGCCAAATTCTGATCAATTAATAGTCAGAACTATGCAGAAGAGTCTACATAATGCTGACCACAGACCAGAGAATAACTTTATAATGTCTTGGCCCAATATCGCTTACCGTGTAACCTGAGTTTCAAGGAAGCAGTAACTACCGGGCAGTTCAAAAATTCTTCTGTACACTAACCGCCTCCCATCCTACAAAGTCAGCCACTGGGCCGTCACTTGCTCCATACAAACGCAACTAGAACGGTCAAAAACGTCAACGCCAGAACTAGTAACATTAAGTAGATGTGTGCTACCGTCTTCTATACAGACCAGTACTGACAATATGTTGACTGTATTGTAGAGACAGCAAACCAGCCTTGTTCCTGTTAAAATCAGCTTTAGAATGGACAGTAGACAGGTAACTTAAAAATGTTTGACAGTAACTGACCAATTGAAAGAGAAGACTCCTTGATCTTACAGTGCGAGTAATAGTTAGACAGTTATTTCATAACTGTTGACCAGCTGTGGTTACTGTTCAAATAATTTACTGACAGACAAACCACAGCTTAAAAATCAGTATTCTGTCACTAAAATACTTTGCAAAATACTTCTCGGAAATTGCCAGTGCAATATTTCATATAATTGACACGCAATTTTAACACTGCTGAAAAAATATTTTGTAAAATTAATGTAAAACAACAGTACATGAATGTTGATTGACAGAGTTTGGCTGAATGGAGACAACTGGAGATAGCATTGACATCAGCCATAAAAAATGGCGATAAAAAATATATGAAGCTGGTGATAAAAAAGCTTTTCCTTTACCGCTATACATTAATTTATGCATTAGATTATTCTGGAAACCCTTTAGGACTGGGTAAGTTATACTGCTGGAGTAATAAGCTATTAACACGGCTGAGTTGGCACTATGGTTTGCTCTATTATTTTGAAAGGGCGTTGATTTGTAATCCTGTTATGTGAAAGTGTCGACCCGTAACTCGCTTACGTCGAAAGGGAATTGTTTTTGCGCACTGCACTTTTGGCCATTGTAGCACACGCGCTTAGTAGGCAAGGGCCGCCCCAACTGTAAATTATTAATTGTTGTGACTCGATCCAAGGTTTAATACGTTTAGCTGAATTCAGCTGTGCCGTAACTTAGTAAAAGAGAGTGATATAAGTCCGGACTGTTGGAGAATGCCGTGTCCTTGTCAACAGCTACCTCTGATAGTGTTAACTGCTACGTTCCGAGGGACGAATGTCCCTCGCCTAGTATCCCGAATATATGGAGTATCGCCTCTTTGCATTACCGATTCTCTCGTGTGTCGTGGTGGGTGGCGTCAACGAGTGCACGAAGCAGTGACGGAAGGAGCGGGGGTCGTCGACCGGCGCAGCACTGCGCGCCCTGCCGTCGAAATCGGCAGAAAACCTCACGAAGGGCGGCAGCACACGGTGTCCGCATTTAGCTCGGGCTGACGTCGCTGAGTCACCGCACCGCGAATAGGTTCGGTTTGTTTGTTGCACCGCCCGCTCCCGGCTCTCCCGCCGATTATTTCGAGCGCGCGGCGTGCGCGGGCAGTGCTGGCCGCGCGCTGCCGCCGACAGGACGCGCCATGCCCCCGCTGCCCGCGCCGCCCGCGCGCCTGCGCCGCCGCGACGTGCGCGACGCCTCCGCCGGCCTCGTCACCAGTCTCACCACCATCAGGGACTCGGTCAGCTGTAGTTGGATATTTTACAGTGAGTGTCCCACTCCCGTCTCACCCGCGTCTACTTCCTACGCGGAAGTGTCGCGCTCGGAGCGTCCGCGTCACGCCGCGGCGCCCTGACCCTTGCCCGTCACAGCCGCGCGGAAACGACGAGCTTTCGTAATCCAGTGTAACCGAGCGATCCGCGGGCGAATCTCGCGTCGTGTTCCCCGAATCCAGGGAAATTACAAATTAAAAAGTTTCTAAACACCTCACTCGGCACTACTCGTGTGGTCGATCGAGATAAATCACCCCCCCAAATAAACATAGGTCTCGTTAATTGCCCATTGTGCCGCAAGTGTTAACGGATGGATCGCTCATCGCATTGACTGGTTTGTTTAGTTCGCTGCTGCCATCTATTTGCGGGAGAAGGAGTCGTACGCTGAAAGCTGAAATCTAGGTGAAACTTCTGACATCAGCGACTCGAAGTAATTTTAACTCCTGACGTATTTTACCCTGCTGTAGTACTGCGACTGATTCTTTGAGAAAATGTTAATAATCGTGGCCGTATTTACACGTAACATCACTTTCGATAAATATCGAGGCAATGTATTTTAGTTCTGCATTAAATACTAGTGATCGGCTCGGGGTCGTGCGTAAAATTATTGCACGTTTATAAGCGATATATCATGAACCTCAAAGTAGGCTCAAGGTAATCAACCGTTTAAAATGTTTTAGCAGCATCATATCATAAAACATAAACTTACCTTGGAAGTCGGGTAAAATGATAAATAATCTCATCGATATTTATGTACCGCATAAATATTGAAATATATCTAAATAGGTATTCTAAATAGGTATTTCGGCTTTCCGGAATACCGGAACACATTTCTATAAAAACGTTTGAAATAAGTATCAAATCAAACTAAATCAGACTAGCCCTAATTAGAAAAGTCAAAATGTTAGATTTCCTCTAGAATTCTAGGAAGACAACAATATCATCTAGTTGACACATAGAATTCACGTTTTATTATTTAAGTCAAAAATATGGGGATAAAAGTGTAGCATCCGGCAACACCTAGCTTGTCAAAGATGAGGAAACGAAACTTCATCATTTGAATTTTTTATAATCATCATTTCAATTAAATTTAATATAATATTGAATTTAATATAATATTTGAATTTAATATAATATTTTATTATTAACTACTCCCTGAAAATAATAATTGGTGATAAATTGAAAGAAATCAGTTGTTGACTTGTCATTTCTCACTAACAGTTGTCAGTGAGAAATGATGAGGTCTATGAGGATGGAGCTCCATTGCCTAGAAAATGCCTTTCCACTCTTCTCTTGAAGGCACCTAGGTTGTACTTAGCTGGGAACTTCCCAGGTGGGAACACATAAGCTGGCAGGCCACAACTTAGCAGTACGTATCAGAAACGTGGAAGAAAAACGTTTCGTTGGAGTTCGCTGCAGGACATCAACCACACAAGGACGACCGAATGGCGTAGCGGTGGCGAACCTGCCGTCTCCGGCGGAGGTCGTGGGTTCGATTCCCACTACTGGACTAAATGTTTGTGTGATGAGCATGAATATTTTCCAGTGTCTGGGTGTTTTATATAATATGTATGCATATATTTTATCAGTTATCTAGTACCCATAACACAAGTTATCGCTTACTTTGGGGCTAGATTGTGATGTGTGCAGTAATGTTAGCTGATATATCTGTGGTAAGAAGGTAAAGGAGGTACTAGATTCTGGGAGTTCTTGAGCACACTCTCCAAAGTATACTCTGTAAAAAACCGCTAAACTCAGCAAATGTTAATGTTAATGTCGTCGGTTGCAGGCAACAGTAGCGGGTCGACCCCCGCGGAGGGCCTGGCGCCGCCGCCGAGCGAACCCGACCCAGACCTGGACTCCATGCACATGATGCTGGACCCGCACCTGCGGCCCATCTCGCCGGACCTCAACGACGAGGAGTCCAAGCGGATCTTCGACGAGCACAAGCAGTTGGCGCAGGAGTACCTTAAAGTGAGCCCCTTTCTCCACTCGCCGATACGACTTGCGACATAAGCAGGACGGACTGCTTTAATCCGAACCCCCTTTAATCCCAACACCTCTGTAATCTGAACGCCCTTAGCCCCACCGCAATTTAATTTTTTCGCCGTCGCACGTAAATTGCGAGACAGCTTTTTATTTGTTGTTAACTTCCTCCCGACAAACTAAAATATTTGATTTCTTTTAAAAAAGATGGACACTAACAGCCGTTAACATTAAAGTGAACTAAACCTAGGAAACGCCTAAATTGAATGCTTAAGCCGATAGGTGACAGTTTTCACCTATAACATCTGTCACCTTACGGTTTAGGTGACTCTTTAAATGTTGGTGAAAACGAGCATTAGTTTCGCGTCATAAGATATACCCTTCAAATTCTCTGTACGCTCCACTAATCGGAGTTCGTATTAAAGAGGTCCTACTATTACTGGTGGTAGGACTCTTCTTGCGGAGGTCCTCTCGGGAGGTATCCGTGAAGCAGTATGTATTGCGCCATGGGCTATTTTGTATAATTTCCAAATTGGCTCAGGTCTGGTCTGGTTAAATTTACCAAATTAAGTTAAATTTCTACCAAACCAGCAAAGACGCACTGCCAAACGATTTAGCGGTCCGGAGCAATGCTCTGTAGAAACCACTATACTTTAGACAGGACTACTTACTTTCTTTACACCTAGTTGCGCCTTCTGCTGCAAATCATCATTTTTACCCTCATGAGAGTCAAGAACTTATAATAGGCAAAAATGTATAGCTTTTCTTTTTAGGGTTCGTAATCGAAAGGTATAAACGTTACTCTATTGCTAAAACTTCGCTGTCCGTCCATCCGTCTGTCACCAGAATCAATCTCTTGAACCGTGATAGCTACAGACTTGAAAATGCGACGGACTAGAGACAGATCACTTTAGTCATCTTTCTTTGGTGTTCCTCGCTTTTTCTATGTATCAAAAAGAAAAACGAATTGACAGAGTATAGCAGCACTGTCGATTTAGTCTATTATTGGCGGTACTTCAAACATTTCAAATCGGTATCGGGTTATGCTTATGACACGCGCATTCTAAATTGTAATTTGCTACTTTGTGCTTACATTCTCAACTCTCGATTCTATTCTATACAACTGACATAAGCAATACGCGAATGCCGGTATTGCATCAGCATAGAAGCTGGGTTGCTATGGTGTAGTTTCAAGACCGTTGGCCACGTGTTCGGGAGCTCTAAACGCTCGTGATCGTAAACTTAAAAATGTATGTCTTTCAAACGAATTCCCGTCCAACGGACAAAACATAAACTCACGTATATCAGCAGTCAGAACGCTACAAACACTGCGCTGTTTCTACGAAATGTCTACTCGTGTTAGCGGAGTTTGTATAAAAACGCAAGTGGAATCGAAAGCTGATTGGAGATCGTCCATTAGATACTAGATGAGGCATTGGTGATCTACTTTATCCTATACCTTTAAGCGAGCAATTCTTGTGTATTTCTATATAATGTGGATCTCGGAAACGGCTCGAACGATTTTCATGAAATTTAGTATACAGGGGTATTTTGGGGGCGATAAATCGATCTAGCTAGGATTCATTTTTTGAAAATGTCGAATTTGCCAAAAAAAATGTGACTCCTGCTGCCATCTATTGACCAGTAGTTACTACCGAGTGAAATGACTCCTGCTGCCATCTATTGGCCAGTAGTAATAATACTACCGAGCGAAGCTCAGTCACCCAGATATTATTAGAAAAATACGTGCTATAATAATCGGCCAAATGCGAGTCAGACTCGCGCACGAAGGGTTCCGTACCATTATCTATATAAAGTAGATGATGATGCAGAAGTCATCATGGATGTGACATGGTGGATCATCGACCAAAATTAAGCAAAAAATCACGTTTGTTGGGATTATGGGAGCCCCCTTTAAAATTTATTTTATTCTATTATTTAGTATTTGTTGTTATAGCGGCAACAGTACATCATCTGTGATTATCTATCACGGTTCCAAAGATACCTGGTGATAGACGGACGGACAGCGGAGGAAAATATGAATTGTTTTATTAGAATGAATGATTTCCAGCACTCGCTTTTAACGGTGGATTTAAGTTTATGAATTAGAGTGGTCTGATCTGGTTTGTTACGTGCCCCCTTATTGCGTAAGAAAAACGTATTCATCGTTATCGTAAACGTTAGCGAATTCTACCCGCTGATTGAGTTCCTGATTTGCGTCAGCCAATCGCGGGGTAGAATTCGCTAGCGTCTGTATAGTCTGGTATAGTATTTCTCTGTTTCACTTATTATATGCCAAAACAGTCTTCATAGCGTGTTGTTAGGTGTGATTCGTAATTAATGAAATTCATTAAATTTGATCTTTGTTTAACATTTCAGATACAGACTGAACTAGCGTACTTGAGCAAGCACAAGTCCGAGCTGGAAGCACAAATGGACGACGAGGAGCTCCGGCAGAAGCGGGAGATCATACAACTGGAAAATGAGAAGGTATGAATAAGGCTTATTCGTTTATGTAACTGTTCAAACTGAGCCACATACCAGCGGCTAAGCCATGTAACATCAATTCTTTTTCTACGATTGCTTAAGTTCCGAAAAAAAAAATGAACGGGAATCTGTTTATTATTTTTTGTTTTGTTGTCTGGGCTAGATTTATCACATGACATTCATTTTTTAGCTTTTGGAAACGTTACTATTGAGAAAATTGATTTTATATAAAAAAATATAACTTAGTTAACACGTCAATTAGTTAAGTTTAGAGATTTAGTACATCATAATTGGCACCAATTACCATTGAAACTACTTATGCAAAATTTTATATAAATATATTGAGGAAGAAGAAAATTCATTTGCACACATACTTACTTACGAACAAGTTTAAGGGGCATGCAATGAGTGTGTCCGCGAAATTCAAAATTTCCGTATTTTTTTGCAATTTATTCGCTAATTAAACATAATTGGCTTATGGCAGTCAAATTGTGGGAATACCAGTATCACTTTTAAATGTTTATATCAAAACGTTCAGTTAAAGAAATTAGTCCGAGTTACTTACTTTAAATTCGATACTCTGATTAGTTTCTTCTTCACCAGCTTCGTTGATTTCGCCTAATTAATAAAAGCTTGTCACAGACTTTATACTAAAGATAGGGCGAACAACGCGAAAAATGTTTAAGTGAGCAAGAATGACTATTTTGCACCCTCCCCCGTCAGTAGTCAGTATAGGTAGATAGGTAAAGACCTATTTCTTTTTTTTTTTAATTAATAATAATATTGCAGGCAAGGTGACCACAGACACGTAGATAAAAATAAAAAAAAATAAACATGTATTTCGCAGGAGTTTCGACAGATGGCGCTACATTTTCTTGTATGAAGAACGTTTATGTAAAATGTTCGGATGGGCCTATCTTGACTATTTTTATCTATTAAGCTTATATAAAGGTTACATTGCCCACCGGGTTATAATACCGATATTATTCTTTTACAGGACTCGTTAATCAAACTGTACTGCACGCTCAAGAAGCAGCTATCGCGCGCAGACAACGACGACTGGCTCCTACAGGAAGAACGGCCGAACGAGTGATCTCACTTCACTCCTCACTTCACTCGGGTGAAAAACTACCGTCGAGAAATAAACCATCAGTGGTTGAACAGACGCTATGTAGTATGCGAGACCGCTTTCATTTGAAGCATAGACCTATGATGATGAAATTTGTGTAAAAATTCATTCTGAGGTATGTGATAACATTACTCAAATAATAATCTACCTACAATTTATAGAATACAAAATTTTCAAATTCTTCCACAAATCCTTTGCCCTGATTGACTGATACAAATGTAAACAGCGCATTAGGCCAATTAGCGGACAATAAGACTTACAATTTAACGAGGTCTATTATTTGTGGTTTATTAAAAAACTAGCTGACCTGGCAAACGTTGTTTTGCCCTTAGGGGTAATAAAAAATAGAAAAATTGAGATTTAAACTATCCTATCTCTCAAGTTGGATCGAACTGCACATGGTGTGCGAATTTTATTATAATTGGTTAAGTGGTTTAGGAGTCCATTGAGGACAAACATTGTGACACGAGATTTATATATATTAAGATAAGGAATACCACAGACGTTAGTTCAACACCCAGAGTGTAGAGGTGTAGACGCGCTGTGACGTCACGCTTGCCGTGCGCACACATTCCGCACTCGACGTGCAAATTATGTTTGTGTTGCCATTATTAAGAGTGTAGGTTTCAGTTTGGGCCAATTAATTGATAAGAAATTGACGAATTAAAAAGTGGCCAATATTCAGAATCCTTGACAAATTCTTACCAAAAGATATTGGGGAATAATTACAGATTTATTATGAATTAATTATTATCAGTAGGGTTAGTAGTTATTACAGGTTTTAACAACCGCCGAAAGCTTAGTTCATAATGTCCGCTTGGGACGCTGGCTGTAGTTGTATGGAGAAATCCATTGAAATCCATTCCGTTTATTCGAAAGGAGTCGACTCGAAATTTGTACAAAAACCTGTACTAAACCTACTGAGAACTACTTTATTTATCTGATATGAATTTGAGAAAATAATATTCGGATAACTTCTATAGGATTCTGATTAAGGAGAATCCAAGTATGCATATTATTTACTCGAATTCGAATCGAACTAGTGAAACAGCGATAAACGGTTTATGTACAGAACCTAAGAATTTAAATAATTCAATTTTACTTCGACTCAATTATTGTATTTTATGTTTTAAATTCACAAAATTTGTCATTTCTGAATATTGTTTCTTCGAATTACTTAGAGAGTACGCAATACATTATTTATTATATTAAGATTTTGTGTTTTTTGCGTGAACCAAATTCTTCTAGTCATAATTATTTTAACTAAACAAGCAATATAAAATGTAATTTAAAAATATTTATTTGTACTTACATTTTCGTATAGTGCGATGCGATGGTCTTAATTGAGGCATACATATGGGCTACTTAAATATTGATCTCATGTCGCCGAACAAGACTACATCGATGAAATTAATCATTTACGAGAAACTTTTATTAATTTTACATCCTCAACTGTTAGGGCATTTTTCAACGTCACGCGATTACAGCTGTAAAATATGACATTACTCGTTAACTTAAGTAACCCGCCCTAAAATCCGTAAATAAACTTTATTCTATTTTCTTAAAATACGTCTGTTTAGATAGATATTCACGTATTTTTGTTCTCATTCGGCGGGAGTGATACACTACATTAGAGTTTATTGTTTCGTGAGTCTAACTTAGATGATGCAATGTGACTTGCATAACAAAAAGTCTAAGAACGTAATAAAAAAGCACGAGCGAAGAGCTTCAAATTTTATAGTCGTTGTTAAGTGTTTTAAATCTACCAACGTATCCGATCATAGACGTGAATAACCCTACAGTTTTGAATAATACGAGAATCGATAATTATAATGACAATCCAATTTTCTGTAAATTATAAATAAGAACTACGTATAAACCAACGCTGTTAAGTGTCGGGGACTTACATTTCTTTGTAGATTATTTTGTGTGTATATGTCCGAATTATTATTCTTTGATTCGTAAGCGCTTTGATGAACAAACCACTGCCTAGTTCTTTCCTAATTAGAATCCCTGTTATTTTTGTTTGTTAATATTCATTTCAGAAAGCGTAAAAAGCATTAAACATACGGAAGTCGGTCATACGTGTCCAAAATAAGGCCCACTTGTGCCAAACAGTGGATTACATTTACAAATCAGGGATCTATGCGGAAATTCATTTTTTTTTGGATTTTCGACATTTGTTTGCCAGTAAGACATAAATAGGCTTATGGCAAAAAAAAAATGGAGGGAATGGCAGTATCATTTTCACAAATATTCATACTACAATGTGAAGTTTTAGTTTCAAGAAATTAGTCAGAGATTAGTCAGTTTCAAACAAGTAACGGTAGACTCTCGGAGTTACGCTTTTAGCAAAGATTTTTACATAAACGTGAGAAAATGTAATAAACTAACTACTAAAACATTGTGGCCCATGTATAAACAGTAACGTTGCTAGACCCATTCTGGGTAATCACATGTTAAGTTGACTTCACATTATATTATAATAATAACTTATAATAAAACTGTAAAGGGTCGAATTCTGTACATTGGAGATATTTTGAAAATTTTTGTTGGAGGACACTATTTAGTCGATACTGAAGCCAAAACTGTAATTTGTTTCATTTTTGTCTGTGTGTCTGTCTGTCTGTCTGTCTGTCTGTTTCACGACCGCGCATCACGGCTAATCCGCTGGATGGATTTAAATGAAACTTGACATGATTATAGTTCATACTCCGAGGTAGGACATAGGATACTTTTTGTCCCGGAATTCATCATGGTTTCCCTGGAAGACGGCATCAAAGTCAAAATGTGTATTTAGTTATAATTCATTAACCCGTTGTCCGATTTCATTCATTCTTTTTTTGTTAGAAAGAAGGTTCTTTAAAGATTATTCCATATAAATTTTATCATCATCACTATTGTAGTTCAGAAATTATAGACATCAGAACCTTTATAGATGAGTTCAAGTAGGTGACTTGAAACTCGGAACAGACAAGCACCTAGGGCTAGGACGTAAGGGCTCAAGTCAGACTGGAGTACCCTTAAAGCCGTAAATAAATATGCTTAGCAGAAGATTTTGTATGGTTTAAGATTTTTCACTTTTAGGGTGAACAAAAATCATGAATTTATCACCACGTTATACCGTATCGCGCCATCTCTACAAATTATGTGGAACTTGAATGTAAAACTTGGAGATAGGTACTACCGAATTTTTGTTAATAATAATCAATTGTCATGTAATGTACCTACTGTTCCTTGACTTTATATTAAGATGGCACTGTTGAGACATGAACAGATTAAAGTTTTCACTTTTGTGGACATTCCCAGAGTGCCACGTCTTTTTTTATCATCCGCAACATGGAAAGAGTAAAATAATGGTTCACAAATATTTTTAACTCTCAGGTCTTAACTGGTCCTAACCGATTTTGATTTTTATACGTAAAGAAATATATAGCCATTACGTATTGACCACGACCTGTGCCATTGGGTCGAAATATCGACAGTTAAAATCGTCCTTTTGATCTTTCAACTACGTATTAATGAAACTTTATATTTTTTATTAAAAAAAGGAGTTTTCAAAATCACCACAAGATAACCCGTGCGAAGTAAGAACAGGTTTCTGTACAACATCACACCAGAATCCCGCGAAAATCAAGGAATTCTACGGTATATGTAAAAAAAATCGTAATTCACGCGGGCGGAGCCGCGGGCAACAGCTAGTTATATTATATTTATTGTATTGTGATATCATGACTGTGAAATGGCGAATAAAGAACTAAGAACTGAAGATGATACTTACATTCCCGCACTTTTATTGTGTTTTAAAAGATACAGTTTACAAACTGTCAAAAACAAAGTAAAATTTGAATTTCGCGGGCAGACGGCAAGCCTGAACGTCTATCATTTTAGGTTAATTAAGAATAGACATTTTGGGTTACTTAAGCTACTTACGTAACTCTGAGTTATTTTACGCTAACCCGATTGACGCAAGTGGGCCTAACAGATTAAAACCATACTTCGTGTGTTTTATGCGTGATATTGGATAAACCACGATTTCATTAAAAGCACGTTTTAGTGCTGCAATTGTGAAATGCGATTTATGGCGGTTCCCAATATTCAATCTACCTTTGGCATACTAGTGATAGAAATTTTACATAACCTGTATAGAGTTTATGTCACACTCTAATAGAACAAATAAAATAATGGAGGATAGATAGAATATTGGGAACCGGCATTATAGGGAATGTATCATACAGGAATTCTTTCTTATATCAATGGGATTGAAGGTGTTATTTGTAAAAAAATAGAATTATCTGTTTGTAGAATTATTGTCTGTATAAATATTTGATTATGTAAATAAGTATTAATAGCGTTAAGTAATTGTTAAGTTTAATAAATGGTTAAATTATAAATTATATTTTTGTGTTTTTTATTGGTAACTTGTTCAAGTACCCACCTACCTACTATTATAATCCCTACCTAATTATTATAACTTTGAATGTAAGAGTGTATTACGCTTCCATCCGTAAACAAGTGAACAAGTTTTTTTTACCAAATTTGATGAAATTTGGCAGAAAGATAATCTGGGGCTTGGGCAAGGTCATAGGCATTTATACGAGAAAAATTCCCATGGGATATTTAAAATTACGAATTGTCCACAGTAATTTAGGATTCGAACTATTCGGGTGTGCAATGTGCAGCCTTCCCGCCCATAAAGAAGCCCATCAATGAGATTTACCCATACCTTTGCTCCATTTCGAATGAAATTATAAATGGGTATTTGACTCCAATTTTTCATATATTATAAACTGGGATAAGAAATAATGACGTACAGAAAACTATGTAATGAAATCAGTCTATTATTAAAGTTATTTCTGATTAGACAAAAATAGCGAAACTGAATTGTGACGTCACACCTTACTAATGTCATAGTAGCTTCGAGTGGCTTCATACGAATCTTCATTTTGCGAGAAAGGGATAGAAGACCCTTCCACTTCAAAATATAAAAATCCTTGTTGGTTTTATTTTTTCATTATTTTTATTCTAGATAAATAAAGTAATATTTTTAATCAAATTCATATTGGTAGTGTAGTTACCTATATTGTAGATCAATGGTAATACCCAATTAAAGCCGTGTACAGAAGTAATTAAGTAAGTATTTTTTTTAATCAAATTTAATTTTGTTATGCGGAGAAAATATCATATTTTTATTAGGTACTTAATACTCAACACAACAAAACAAAATATTTTAAAATTAAAAAAAATACATTTTAATATTTACAAAATATAATATTTTTAATAAATAATATTAAAAAAATTCATTCTCATGCAAGGATAAGTTTGAAGTTAAAATAAAACAAATCCAATCAGTCGTAATATTTATTTGCCGCTTTTTTTCATCATAATAATAATATGTGTCTATTGGAATGGTGAATGAGTCACAATACAAAATTAAGATCCCAGAATTTGGCACTCGAGACCGAGTCAATCAAAACAATGCATTCGAGATTCTGTTATTAAGACGAATGGTAAAGCAAAATGCGTTTTTAGACGTCTTTTAGGCGATGTTTTTCAGCTAAATTACAGATTAGAGAACTACAGCAATTTTGTGTTATTATAAAGCGTATCTTGAAGTATCTTGTTGTGTTCGATATTTTTGGTGATCTTTACTCACTAATCAGAAAATACAATTTAGAAAGTGCTATGACTTGCGTAAGATGAATATCTTAAGATGGATTTTTTTTTCGTTTGGCTAATCCGTTTATCATGAATCTTTGCATACATGTTTCTTTATTTTGTATCTTGTTATCCAAGTTCCATTTGTGACAAACAGTATTGCAAAATAGAAGTTATATCATAAAAGCTCTTTGGTGCCTACTGTAAATCAAACTCCACTAATAAAGTATTTGCTCACAAAATTAATCAGGCGTTTAGTTACGGATGCAACGTTGCCAGTTCGGCGCAACTCATGCCGCGTTGCCGTTCCGCGCACAGGCATTTTGGCAGTGCGCGCGTGTGTTATGATTTGACATCACAGAGTATTTTTTGTACATTTTGACATTTTGGTACCGTTGTACTGTGTACATGTCGATTGTTGTGTGACTAGGGTTCGATTTCGAAAAAAAGTGAAAAATATATTATTTCTTCTTTTGGTGAGCTGTGCAAATGTGAAATAAGGTGAAAACTAAAAATTTTATGTAAATAAAGAAATATTGTGTTCATGATTTTACGAGTTAAATTTACATATAAGTACTTTTGTTGGCAAACCGCAAACCTAACTTTGTTTTCGGCGGATTATTGTTATTAGCAAAAAAAGTATAATAGTTAGACGGTTGAATTTATTTTTCCTGTAAAATATACGTTAATTTCTATTGATCATATTTATTTCAGATTTTTCGAATGCTAAACTTCGGAGATAAGGGGGGGAACGGTATTTTTTTCGACAGTTTGCCCAATAAATCAAAAACTATCAGGCATAAAAATAAATAAAAATTGGTTTTAGGATATACAAGTAACGCCCTTTCATATGATACCCCACTCAATATTGTTATCTCATTTTGAAATTTCGGCGACCCGGTTTTACCCCTTTTTAAAGAAAAATAAAAACAATTTTCAAATTTTTACGATTGCTACAACGTCGCGTCACTATTATCTATTACTATTCTAAATTTCAGATCGATAGCTTGAATAGTTACTGAAATAATCGAGTGTGACAGACGGACGGACGGACGGACGGACGGAGAAAGTCTCACCATAAGGGTTCCATTTTTACCAAATTGGTATGGAACCCTAAAAACGAACATGTCAAGAAATCTAATTGCCTTACCCCGACACCACGCAGGCTTGTTTGTCCTACCCCTAGAGTGTTTTTTTTTAAACCGGAGGCGCGGAGGGAGTGCATCCCCCGGGCGAGCCGGAGCGGCCGAGGCTGGTCGCCGAAGGCGACCAGCACGCCGGGGCTGCGGAGATGAGTGTGGGTCATGGGTGCCTGTGCTTTGCTACGCAAGGGCGAAGAGGCTGCACTTCCCGCAGCGCCGGAGACGTCACAATTCCGAATTGGTCCCTATTTTAGAGCTATCTGTCAAAGTAATTATTTAAGTTATCATAATTAACCTCAAAATTTTTGAACTTTAAATATTTATTTCTCGAAAACTATTAAGATTCTACGGGTTTGGCTTGGGGGGATAGACCCCCCCACTCCACCCTCCCCTTTACCTCCCTCCCACCCCCCTCCGCTACGGGTCACCAACTAAAGACCACCCTGTTTTTTAATCAAAGTTTTGTAATATTTGCTTTTTTGTATAAATATAACCTAGCTAGATATATTTATCGCCCCCGAAACCACCCCCAGTCCAAATTTCATGAAATCGTTTGAGCCGTATTCAAGATACATATAATACGGGACATACAGGTTATAGGGGTTAAACGGGGATAAAATAACGGGGATAAAATAAAAATAAGGTAGGTATTCTATGTATATTTATTTACAATTCGAAAAAAAATGTAGGTATTCTCTTCGTTATTACTCTGTCTGCCCAACTCGAATAAATCGCTAAATGCGCCATCTAGCGGTAAGACAACCGAATGCATTAGTAGTTCAATGTAGCGTGCAACTGCACGCTACATTGAACTACTAATCATAAATAGATGGCGGTAGCTCCGCGTCCAAATGCCCAAGGTCATTTGCTTGACCATTCGTCTTAAAAAATAAATGCTTTTTCGATGAAAAGACATCGATTGGACGAACATTAAATACAAACAAATATTTACATTCCACTTTCTGACTACTCATTTATTAGACACAAGTAGATACCTAATGCATTTTGAGCTGCTTCGTCATTCAACATTATTAACTTACTATATTTATACATATAAACATTTGTGATAAAATAAACATGCCAATTCTCCTAACCTATGAATTATATTATTAATAATCTCCTATTTATTTAAGTATTGATATGATAGTAAAATATTTTTTAATAAATAATATTTTTGCCGAAATCGAAATAAAATAAAATTGTCTATAAATCTTCAACATAAACAATCATCGCACCTTGCGTCGCATACAAATAACAAACCAAAATAGTATTATAACATAGCAAAAATATATATATCGTTCCTGTTTCACTGAGGTATAAATAAAATAAAAGTTTAAAAATTAAATTTGTAAAATATGAAATAGCCACATACATTTAGTATACTAAAGCAATTTGTAAAGCTAAAGCAATAAAGCAATTTATAAACTAAATAGCTAATTGAATTTATGTGCCATTCAAATAAATTTATAAACAAAATACACAAACGAAGTGAGTAGCAGTTCACAAGTGAAGGGAAGACACTATTCTATTTACATTTAGAACATTATGAATGAATTATTGAACTACAGTAGTTACCTCAGCGCTACGTTAATACTTAAATATCCATAATAATATTACATAAATTTTAAATAATTTTATATTTCTATGTAATAACAAGTTTCTACACTATAATTATTATTCTGTATTCGTTGTGGACTTATAAAATATAATGTCTTGTGATTCTATAGAAATTCAGGATATAAAAATAATACCTATTCAAGCCCTACGCATGTTAAAGACGATATGCTCTCCTAAAATGTATAAACAATTACATTTCCACACATTACAGTTAATGTTAAATCGATCACTAACCGCGCGGACGTAGACACTAATTATGCACAGTTCAAGCACATTGAAAATCAATATTCAGTTATAAGTGAGTGGAAACTAAGATTGTCATTGAAGACACAACCAGCAACAACGGTTTACTGCGGTATCCCGTGTCAGTAACAGGCAACTGTGCCCAGTTGCCGCTATCGAACACAGCAACTACGGTATACTGCGGTGTGCCGTGTCAGTTATAGGCTACCGGTAACTGAGTTCGGTTGTAGTTACCGGATACAACAACTACTGTATACTGCAGTGTGCACAACTAAGGCACACTAAATCATTATCACTCACAGTCAATCACACCGGCAATTGTGACCGTTACCAGTGTGATTGTCATTACTGGATGTCATAACTACGATTTACTGTGTTGTGCTGTGTCGGTAACAGCCAACCAGCAACTGTAACCGGTTGCCGCTACTGGACACAGCAACTACGGTATACTGCGGTGTGCTGTGTCGATAACCGACAACCAGCTACCGGACACAACAACTACGGTATACTGCGGTGTGCTAAGTTGATAACCGGCAACCAGCTACCAGACACAACAACTACGGTATACTGCGGTGTATCGTGTCGATAACCAGCAACTGTATCCGGTTGCGGCAAGCACACAGAGCAACTACGGTATATTGCGATGTGCTGTGTTGATACCGGCACCCAGCTACTAGACACAGCAACTACGGTATACTGCGGTGTCGTATCGATAACCAGCAACTGTGTTCGGTTTCCGCTACCGAACACAGCAACTGCCTGTGCCGTATCGGTAACAGGCAATCAGTGTTTCAGATTTCTATATCATGTGACAGTATCGCGAATCGGCATCAAAAAGTGTCTATGTTTGCGTAGCGTCTAAAACAACTTACGATGTAGAAATGTCTAAAACTGCAACAGTGGAAATACTTTTAAATGCAACACTTAAGGTAGACAATTAATATTGTAAAAGGGCGTATAATGTTAACAAATTGGTCATTAGTTTATGTTATAATAGAATAATCAGAAAAGCCCTATTGAGCTAATATCGCCAAAATAAGCTCGAAAATAGGTAAGAAAAGTTAAATAAAAATGTGAAGGTCAGGTTGTTTCAAAAATGGTCCTTGTGTTAATTAATTCTGGTAATAAACTAATAACTTCACACATTTCATACTACGTTTTGACCATTAGTTCAGAATAGTAAAATTTATGGCTAAGAGGAGCACCGTGTGTGATTTGAAATATACGTAAATAAAATAAAATTTGAAATATATGTAAATTTCACTCCGCAATAACACAATGTATTTACTACAAATTTCTATCCCTTTCTTTGTATGAACTTTAACATAATTGGATATGACACTGCTTTTGAATTCGATAAAAATTATGACTATATAAACTAGGACAAAAAGTTTCGTATACTGAAAAAAATATTAAAATACATCAAAGATTTACAAAGTTACTGGCATTTTAATTTTGGACTGTGAGGATGTTCTATCTTTTTTACGCAAAATGTGTATGAAGCCGCATAAAGCTACTATGACAGTAGTAAGGTGACGTCACAATTCACTGTCGCTATCTCTGTCTAATCAGAACTATTTAAATGCTTGAACTATTATAACTTTTTGTTATTTGATCGATTTAAGTAGTTTTTTCAGTGTACAACATTATTAAATATCCTAGTTTGCAATAATGTAATAATTTTGATCAAATTCAGAAGTAGTGTAATGCCCAATTAATATGATACTAATTTCTATTGTAACAAAGTCACAAACTTGTATAACATATACGTATAGGATAATAAATATAGTGTAACAGTAAAATATTTTACTAAAATGTGGCAGTAACTTACTCGAAAGCTACGAACTTCCACTCATAAGAATATAATAAGAAGAGTTATATAATAATCTCATTCGACCGTCATGGAATAGTATTGCTGTACGAGAATACAAACAACGAATTAAGACTGCCATCCGCAAAATAAACTCAGATTTCACCGATAAATTATTGTTATGATTTAGTTTAAATTTTTTGTTTAAACTTTTTTGAAAATAGCTTGTTTCAATTGGCAAGACTAGACAGTGGGGTTAGTACAAGTTTTTGTACGAATTACGAGTCGACTCGCATCGCATAAACGAATCGAATTCCTCCATACATTTACAGCCAACGACCTCAATGGATAGTCACTGACAAGCGGCTGTCAAAAGATGGCGCTGGGTGTAAATGAATGGAGGCATTTGGGTCGTTAGTGCGATGCGAGTCGACTCGAAATTCGTACAAAAACCTGCACTAACTCCTCAGTATTACAATAATTGTAGCGTTTCTGTAGTCTCTAAATTTAGTGCCTCTAAAAATCTTCCATAACTTACGTAACGATATCTGTTGAAAGGGATAACCTTATCTAATTTAAGAAAATTCTTTAGAATCTTAATTCTCTCTGTTCTCTAACCGCATCTTTTTAAACCACACATTTATTAAAGGATAGAGGATATTTTAGAAAACACTATTGTTTACTTATTCACAAACTTGGTGAAACTTGGACCAAAAAGAGTAGTTTGAGTTAATTTTTCTTTTATGAGTATTTTAAATAAGTTTTTTGAATTATTTTTTAATATCTTGGAGTATTAGAATCACATTAAAGTATTATAATGAGTATGAGGAGTAGTATATTCTGTTTTGTCAAAACTCAAAACGTTATATAAGTAATCGTAAATTTGAGACAAAAAATAAATTTTCATAATGATAATAATTGAATGGCAGCATTGTTATAAAATAAACTATTTTAATAGTTGTTAAAGAAGTATGTCTAAGAAATAATTTTATAAATTAATTTAAGGCAAAAATTTGTGACTATAAAATATTTGCATTTTAAATTTAAAATATGATATAAACTTGTCACTGCATCGGGACAATTTATCATACATACACGTGAATTGATGCTGATTCGGATGTAAACAAAAACTACATCCCTAATCTATTCTATATAATATAAGTAAAAAGAGTTAAAACATACATAAGAAAGAGAAAGTAGTAATTTTTGTGTACAGCCGAATCGTCACAATTTCAATAAAATTGTCATCAAATTACGCCTAAATCAAACAAATCCAACTCTGCATACGATACAACACGTCAGACAACCCTAAGTTTGAGCAAAGTTGAAGGTTAACTTCCTACAGCGCATGTATTGTCAACAATTCACAGAACCTTCCGTCTCAGTACAATCTAATAGATATAAAATTTCAGAAATAGGAATAAGGAATTAAATCTTCTTTTCATCTAACGACAGGGGGAAGACTGTTATGGTCTCTATAGTTGTTGAATCTGTGAACAAAACAAAAAAAAATCATGTCAAGTAAATTGCCAGCAAGTCGTAGCTAAATAAGAGTGATTCTCAGAAATCATTACTCGATTTCATAAAGATTGGCTAATAAATGAAACCATCCCATATCTCCCATAACAGTTTGACTATGACTCCGTTGAAATAAACCTGGGCGGTTATTTTAAAGGTCCGGTAGATTCGTTATTCAGCGTGGCTGACATATAATGACAGTCACGCTCGTGGAGACACGTGTCCGCGTGCGTGTGCCGCGTGTTGTGCCACTCACCGTGCGCGGCGTGCACTAGCTGCCGCGGGGCTGCTGGCGGCGCGCCTGCCACTTGAAGTCGACCTGCATGAGCCACTGCTGGCCGCGCGAGCGCGAGCACGGCCGCAGCACCGGCTTCCACACGTCCGCCGACTCGGGCTTGTCGAGGCACATGCCCGTGTTTGTGTGCTTTATTGTTCGTGTCTGAAAGTATACGGAAACCATTAGTATTAATTCCTTGTACTGGCTCAATACGCGTCCTAGGCATCGTTCACTATCACCTTAGTGTCGTAGGTCCACTCCTGGTTGCCGCGCATGCCGTGGCAGCGGATTAGCTTGATGGGCCCGCGCGGGTGCGCCGCGTCCAGGCAGTTGTCGTCCGACATGATCTGCTTGCGCTTGGTGTACGCGAACACCTGGTTGCCGCCCATGCCGTGGCAGTAGCCCATACCGAGCGGCTGGCCCGCTTTGCCGCCGAGGGTGTCCAGACAGTTTGATGTTTCTGCGTTCCGGATCTGAAATTTATCAAGTATATACAGATTAAGCTAGCTGTTCTACACATTGTCCCGAGTCCTAAGGCTAATACGGCACTTGTTCTTTTTTGCAATCAATTATTTCTAAATAAATACAATTATAAATCTTGACCTAGCTTAACCTAGCCTAAAATCTTAAAAATTTAAACAAAACCTAAAACTGCATTCTGCAGAAAGACCGTGGTTTTTTATAGCAACCAAGAAGTCTGATCTCAACTGAAAAAAAATAACTAAAGAAAAATCCGTACGTACCTCTCCGAGATAATAGTACTCTAACGGCATTTGGCTCTCCGGGTAAATGTTCTCGAGGTACCACCTGAAGCTCTTGCACTTGAGCCGCTCGCGCAACGCTTTGCGCTCTGTGACGTCACCGACCGGCACGTTCAACGCGCCTGAACAATCACATCTAATCAGTACATAGTGTTTTATAATGCCCTAGTATTAGGCTGAATAGTTCACACATTTTAACGCATTATTATTCGTAGAATATTTAAACCTACCTTTAGCGGTAGGTATAGATATTTCAATCCACGATGACGCGCCCCACTCTATCAAATTGCTTACGAATGGAATGGAACGTAAGCAATTTTGACAGAGTGGGGCGCGTCTTCGTGTTTTGTCTTTGTTTGTCAAAAGTCATTTGACATTCGAAGGAAAAAGACAAAACAGAGAACAACTATTCTACCTTTATTTCACGTTTATAAATAAGGGGGTTAACATACATGTTTGCTGAGATAATCTTTGACTTATTTTGAAGCAGTTCTTGTCTAGGAGACAGTCAAAGTAGGTTTTTGAATAAGCTGATACACAATTCTACTTGAGTGATTATTTAATAATGTATGAAATTACTTTTAACTTTTTAATAAACAAGCAGCAAAAGTTAGGTCTGGTGGTATATGATATTAAATCTGGATGATGATGATATTATAGAGACGTTTTAATATAGTTAGCCAATTAACTGAATAATCAAGAATGATTTGTTATTGTACAGTTATTCAACAATGGAATGAGATTGTGAAGCGTTATACAATAATGATAATGTTCTTGATAATGTTTTTGCGGCCACATTTCCCATAACAAAAGGCTGCCCTTGCTAAATGTTTTGACTATGAAAAACCCTACAATAATTTATACTAGCACGTTCAAGCGGTTGTAGTTTTTCAATTGTACACATACTTACCGCTTTCCCAGATATAACAAAGACAAAATTGTGAAGTAGAATTTAATAGCAGTTCAAAACTGCTATTAAATTCTACATAATCACTTCATGCGTATAACCGAAAATAATATAATTATTTATTATAATTATCGTTTCTAATTTAAATTTGGGAATTCAAATTGACAAAGTTCTACAGAAATTCTTTGTGTTTATTTAAAATTGGTACATATGTAGTTCGAAATGTTTAAAAAATAGGTAAGGTAGGGGATTCAGTTAGAAATCAGATAAATTTTCCAAATTTAAATAGAAAAATTACTGTTAGCTGATTAGAAACAACACAATAACACACACAAAATATATATTTATAATATAACTCCTATTAGCACATCATACACAATATAAACAGCTATTAAATGTATAATTATAAATATATAAATGTTTGTTGACTTTTTTAATGATTTAGTTATAAAGATGCGTGATATCAATCGCTAGTAAACCATCATATAACATAATTCTAAAATAATTCAAATGTTTAGATAGGTTAAACATTTTTTTTTATGATTTTCTTGTATAATGTAATTGTAACATTTCGCTAATTAAATTTTTGCAGGTCAGCATTGCGGGTCAATTGTCTTCGTTCATGGGTCAATTGACATCACGCATCTTGAGGCCATTAGCGTATCTAGGCGGGCACAATTGCAAAACATGTTTTTAAAAAATTGTAACAACGAGAATTAGAATTGTTTCTTAGAAAGAGACAGTAGTCGTTTTCTTTATCTTTAGTAGTGGGTTACAAAATTTACGTTTCAACAGGCGGAAGCAGGGTATACATATAAAGATGATTCTTTAGACAAGGAATGGTCTGAATTTTTTTCTAATATTGAGAAAATCTTTCCCTGAGGAAGCGGTATAAGAGGCATTTAATGATTTATTAAAAATTAATTAATATCCATCCTCGTAAATGTCCATTTAACCCCCGTGGTTACTGTAAAATTTCTTAGTTGCCTACGTCATAAAAACTATCTATCTGTACGCCAAAATTTCAGATCACAGTAATGCTGCAGTATTGTTTTGACACTTTCATACAAACATTATAGTCTAGGATCCCGCTATACAACTACCTTCACCGAGCTGCTTATTGGATGAAAACTATTTTATATCCAATTAAATATGTCAATGAATATATCACAAGTGGGTTGCCTAAAAAATTTCAGTCCAGGGTATGATTAATTTAAAAAAAAACCATTGTAACATGGACTCCTATTTGTTACAGTTTAGTTGACATCGTAGTTCAAATTAGATTAGTATAGCGGGATCCTAGACCATTAACATAGTATGGAAATTTCAAAACAATACTGCAGCATTACTGTTATAAGACACGGTGGTAGGGCCGGACACAGGGTCCATCGCCAGTAGTTTAAGCTATGCTTCAGTCAGACTGTAGAGTCTGACTGAAGTACAGCTTAAACTTTCATGTTTACAGTTAAAAAGGGACTCATTAACAAGTGGCCTGCCTAGATACGCCCCGGCCCGCACAAGGCAAGCGTTAGGACCTGGGTTAATATTGTAGTAGAAGTGCTTCCAGTCGTCGAGCCACACCTCGGCGAGGCGCGCGTTGTTGTGGTTGACGACGCGGCCCGTGCCGCCCGGGAACGAGTAGGGCGTGGTCTTGCGGAACACGTGGCCCACGTGCGAGCACGGCGCGATCTCCAGCGTGCCGCCGCACATCCACACCTGCCGCGCGCCGTGCCCGAGTGTTACACTTGCAGTGGTAATGCTTCTGACCCGTGTACAGTCAGCTTTAGAAGTCGATCATTTGCAAACAACCTCCCTTGAATCCTTAATTTAGACCTAATGCTGTTGCATTTTTACACGACTGCCCAGAGAGGACTGTTATGTTTGTAGGGTTCATGTATGTATGTATGTATGTATGTATGTATACATGTATGTATGTATACATGTATGTATGTATGTTACTTTCTTTATTCCACCATAACTTCCGAACGGCTGAATAGATTTGGACATATTATGGGGTATTAATAATTTTTAAATTATTTACTTGTTGATGCTGTTGTCTTAAGGTTGATATTGTCAACAGTTTATGGTACTCGCATACTGTTTTAGCTTATAAGCATTTTTAAAGCTGACTGTACCTATCTATAAACGGTGCCCTGTGCCACCAACTAACTGTTCAGGGCCCTAATTCTGTAAATCTGTGATGATTACTCAGTGATATTCACTGAGCTCATTTGACACTTTGATTAGAATGACACTAACATATGACCATAAGAGACGCTGTCATCTTTACAGAAAAGATGGTGGGATTCCTAAAGCTCTGTTCCGACTTTGATGGACCATCTATTTTATCAGTCCATTAAAGAGATGGTTATGCTAATAGCAGTACCGTACATATACACTAGTAGCGAATCGTTATTAGACTTGTTTTTAACCGACTTCAAAAAAAAGGAGGAGGTTCTCAATTCGTCGGCATCTTTTTTTTTTTTTTTTTTTATGTATGTTCACCGATTATTCGAAGACGTGTAAACCGATTTGGAAAATTCTTTTTTTAGCAGGACTGATTAATTTGTTTTGCTATTATCCGCTTCTTGAAAGGATTCTGTATGGTGCAATATGCAGGAACACCATCCACATGAAACACCACACACAATTTTCTATCACTTTCTTCGACGCACGTTTCGTCCCGACACCGGGACATCCTCAGGAGATGTTGACTTCACAATGCGAAATCGTAGAGTGACTGTCGTGTCAGCGACGCGTTCTTATATACCCTTTCTACTGACTCACACTAACGTTCGCCCCACCCACTTCGGCTGGATTCGTACCCCCCGAAAACAAACGAAGCAGTGGCGAAGTTGATACGTTAATTTGTTCATTAAGTAATTGAAATTGATTATTATTGCTATGTTTTATTATTTCTAATTGTTCCAGCATGCTCATATAAAATCCTACATACTTGTGATAAAGGGCTTCGTCTGAGCATGCTGGAACAATTAGAAATAATAAAACATAGCAATAATAATCAATTTCAATTACTTAATGAACAAATTAACGTATCAACTTCGCCACTGCTTCGTTTGTTTTCGGGGGGTACGAATCCAGCCGAAGTGGGTGGGGCGAACGTTAGTGTGAGTCAGTAGAAAGGGTATATAAGAACGCGTCGCTGACACGACAGTCACTCTACGATTTCGCATTGTGAAGTCAACATCTCCTGAGGATGTCCCGGTGTCGGGACGAAACGTGCGTCGAAGAAAGTGATAGAAAATTGTGTGTGGTGTTTCATGTGGATGGTGTTCCTGCATATTGCACCATACAGAATCCTTTCAAGAAGCGGATAATAGCAAAACAAATTAATCAGTCCTGCTAATTATGGATTTCCGCAAAATAACGCCTGCTTCCATTCAATATTCAAAAATTCTTTTTTTGTTTGAATTGGTGAAATCGAGGGAACTCTTCAAATTTTGCTAATATACTTGAAGCGATTTGGGTATTTTTTTATAGTGACTAGTGCATTTGCTTGCAGATGCTGACTTAATGACTATAGCCATCAAGTCAGGTTCTGATGATAGGATCTCGGAAAAATTGAGGGAACTCTTCAGATTTTATAAGCGCACTTCAAGCGATTTGGGCATTTTTTTCAATGCCCTGTGCATTTGTTGTTTTCCACTAAAAAGTAAAAAATAAAATGGAAAATTCTTTTCAAAAAAACCGACTTCAAATGCCACTACAAAGAGTGAAATAATTTTTCAATGTAGGTACACCAATTCGAAGTCGGGCAATTCGTACTATCATAGTCCTTCATATTAATCGCCCGACTTCGAATTGGTGTACCTACATTGAAAAATTATTTCACTCTTTGTAGTGGCATTTGAAGTCGGTTTTTTTGAAAAGAATTTTCCATTTTATTAAATTTAGCGTTTCCAAAAATCTACTTTCAAGTCGCAAAGGTGTCTATGGAAAGGGATAGCATCAGTCTTTAGATATATCTCATGCCCCAATGTGATTTCAATACATAGATCTATCTGTTCTGGCATAAACTGCTTCATTGAGAAGTATACATTCGAAATATATTGAAAAATAAAGACCTGAATCGAAACAGGCTTCCCAATCTTATTTTTTAGGGTTCCATACCAATTTGGTAAAAATGAAACCCTTATGGTGAGACTTTCTCCGTCCGTCCGTCCGTCCGTCTGTCACACTCGATTACTTCAGTAACTATTCAAGCTATCGACTTGAAAATTAGAATAGTTATAGGAAATAGTGACGCGACGTCATAACAATCGTAAAAATTTGAAAATTGTTTTTATTTTTATTTAAAAAGGGGGGAAAACCGGGTCGACAAATTCTCAAAATCCTAATAATATTATAAAGGCGAAAGTTTGTGTGTGTGTATGTTTGTTACTCCTTCACGGCTCAACTACTGAACCGATTTAGCTGAAATTTGGAACATAGGTAGCTTATAACCCGGATTAAAACATAGGCTACTTTTTATCCCGGAAAAATCCGTAGTTCCCGTGGGATACTCAAAATACCAACTTTTCTAGAGCAATCTATAGCTACATCTATAGATAAATTGTTCAAGCGAACTTGCTTGAAAGCATGTTTAAAGGTTGGAATAGGGAACGATAACGGGAAAATGACGTTTCCCTTAGGATTCATGAAAAAGCGAATTTGACGCGGGCGGGGCCGCGGGCAAAAGCTGAATCTTTTATCACTATAAATGTGAAAATGGCCACTATGTAGGTTCTGAACATAGCACTGTACGCATTTAACAAGTGTGTTTTAGTTGAACAAGGGGATATGGGATAGTAATGCTATAAATAATAATGCTATAATGCTATAAATAATGCATAATGTTATAAATGTGAAAATGGGTACCCGTATTATAGGTTCCGACATTACAACTGTTTCGCTATTAGTTTCGCTATTAGTGTAGTAGTTAGTTGAGCAATGAGATACAGGTTAATAATATTATAACTATGAAAACGGGTACCTTTATGATATAGGTTCTGAACTAACATCTGTTTCGTTACTGACAATGTATGTTTTAGTTGAGCTGTGGGATATGGTATAGTAATTAGTAATGCTATAAATGTGGAAATGGGTACCTACCCATAAAGGTTCTGAAAGTACAATTGTTTCGCTATTTATAATGTGTGTTTTGGTTAAGCAATGGGATACAGCCTACAGGTTAATAATGCTAAAAAGGTGTTCCTGTATAGTTTCTGATATTAAAACTGTTTCGCTATAAAAAATATGTGTTTTAGTTGAGCAATAGAATATGTGATAGTAATTATGCAATAAATGCGAAAATGGATACCTATAAGGTAAAGGTTCTGAAATTATTTCACTCTTAAGCGGATACGTTGATTTTATTTTCGTCCTTCTCACTCTTATGAATACGTTGGTGGGTTAGGTTAGGTTAGGTTAGTATCCCCCCCGATGGATTCCAATCTTGTCGCGATGGGGGGGCTCAGTAGCCGTGGTTGGGCCCCACGGTGAAGCCAAAAGGAATCCAGGAGGGGACGCTCGGAGTGGGCCTGGAGATGGGCCCGCTCTGGATGCGTCCAAGAGGGGTGAGGGGGACAGAGTTTTCTGTCTCCTGCAGCCAGGAGGGGTCGCGGGAGTAGAGGCGTGTCGGTGTGTCGTTGCCGCTCGCCCTATCTCCCGCGACCAAACGGTGGCGCACCGTTAGATGCGTCGGCGGCGGGGCCGCAGGGGAAGAGGAGTGTCGGTGTGTCGTTGCCGTTCTCCCTGTCCTCTGCGGCCGTTTGGTGGTTTGCGGCGGAGCCAAAGATCAGATCCGCCGCGGGGTATGGGAGGTCGATGCCTGCGAAGTGCAAGCTTCGCAGGTATCGGCTTACCCGTGCCCACGGCCCCTGGGTGGCGGTCCCGGGGGGGTCCGTCGCCTTACGGATGGGAGCCGAGGAGGTAAGGCCGGCTTAGGTGTTTCTGGCCAGCCTTGCTGTTGGAGGGGAGCTCCATGCTCCACCTCGTGGAGGGGCCGCGCAAGCGGCCGGGCACCGGCGGGTTCGCGGAGGTTTGCGCAAGCGTTCCCGTGTTCCCGTCATACGGTGCGAGGAGGAAACACCGTGGGGTTTAGCCGGTAAGAGTCCGGCATAACCCAGCCGCTCCCCCGGGCGACTGGGTATCCATGAGGATTCCCCACGATAAAAAAAAAAAAAAAAAAAGGTTAGGTTAGTATGCAGCGTTGCGGAAGAATATAACAGAAATAGGTTGTTTTACCTAATTACTTCAAAAACTAAGCCAGTTATGTAAATGTCGTTCTGAGCGTTTTTGGGAATTATTTACCGATACATTAAAACAAAAATTACAATTATGTCCATCGTAGTTTTCGATGGAAATTAGAAAAATTGAGATTTTGGAGCAATTTTTGGGAAAACTTTTTGGCGAGAAATTTTTATCCAATCGTGTTTCTGAAGTTAGGTTAACACATATGCTGTTTTTTTCCCAGAAAATCCAGGACTCCCACGGGATTTGTAAAACCCTGAAATTCACGCGGGCGAAGCCGCGGGCAAAAGCTAGTGAGATAATAATATTGAGTATTATCTATATCATATGAGATATATCATATCTATATCATATACCCCTAGATATCATATGATATCTAGGGGTATCATATGAAAGGGCGTTATTTGTGTATACTAAAACTAATTTTTATTTATTTTTAAGCCTGATAGTTTTTGATTTATTGGGCAAACTATCGAAAAAAATACCATTCCCCCCCCCCTTATCTCCGAAGTTTACCAATCGAAAAATCTGAAATAATTATGATCAATAGAAGTTAATGTATATTTTACAGGAAAAATATAATCAACTCACTGACTAATATACTTTTTTTGATTATAACAATAATCCGCCAAAAACAAAGTTACGTTTGCGGTTTTCCAACAAAAGTAACTACATGTAAATTATACTCGTAAATTCACGAACAAAAGTGATCCTTTCAATGTTTTACTTCTTTTATGGTATGGAACCCTCGGTGCGCGAGTCCGACTCGCACTTGGCTGGTTTTTTCTTTATAAGAAACTTTTGTCCTAATGTCAAATAGGAAATTATTTAGGTCCTGAAGATATTATTACCACTGCAAGTGATTTTAGTATTATGTGTATAAATAATTTCATAATGTAAGCTGTTACAAAATAAAATTATATTAGTAGGTTATCGGGAAATATAATGCCTACAACAACATCCGAAAATAATTCGATGTGGCCATTAATATCTTAATTTTAAGAAAATTATATGTAAGAATATAATTTAATTTACACAATTTAATTCTCCATATAACTAATGAGGATGTACAAATTAAATAACTTTCCAGAAGATTTAATATTTTCCGAGTGAAATCTACAATATTGCAATATCCTTCTACAATAGATATAAATAACCATATCGAAAAACAATATTAGATAGCAATTAAAGGTTACAAAATAGTGTTAATTTTCACACAATCTGCACACAAAACATGACCGATTAGTGGCGTCTAATACGATAAACCCAACTCACAATAATTCGTATAATATATATAGGCATTAGGCATGTATAAAAAATGTATTTAAACCCATATTTATTCTATTAAGCCATGATGAGTCGTGAGTCGTTACAGATATATTTAAAAATACTTAAATATAAAAGTATAATTTTTAATTTATTTATAAAAATGTTAGAAAATAACATAATTATACATATTATTACTTATTACAGTTTTGCACTTGACCGTGATCTTCATAAAGCCAAACGGGTATTTTTAAATTTATTATACATTCAATATGAATTTAAATATATATTATATAATATTTTATCTCTTTCCAATTATGTCAGATATTCATAAATACATCTGCCAACTCATTTAAAAAAGAATTGCTGTGGATGATCTTAAAATATTTTATCTTGGACAAATACTAACACCTCATTGCTTCTGCATCAAAGAAGCCAACCATAATAGAACAAAATAAAAAGGAAATAAGGAAATGTGAATAGTTCATTTACATTATACCTATAAGTGCCGACCAAAAAATGATGCGTATTGGTTATGACCTTATTAATTTTTCATATTACAAAGCTTAGAAAATGCGAGTAAACATTTTGAAAAACAAATCATTGCTGTTAAAAATATATAGGCGCATTTTGTTGCAAGTTGTTATGCTGTCTCTCGCTAGTTTTCTGATCATAAAAACTAAACGATTGTAAAGACATAATTATAAGCTTTAATATGACGTACTGCTTGTCAATGGCCATGAATATTTTTTTTGAGGGCAGAATCCGGCCATGTCATTTAAGATCGGAATAGTTTTATAATGGTTGAAGCTTGACTTCGTCAGTCGACATTACTTAGGTATATGTAAATAGCAGAAAAACGAAAAATACTAGGACAAAGGCACATTAAAAAACAAAACTAAAAATATGTAGACAATAGAGTAAACGAATGGAAGTTAGTGGAAAAAGCATGCGTAAGCAGTTAGTTTTAAATACATTGATTTTCTTAGCCTTCCTTGAGTCAGATGATAAAATAAGTACTATACCTGTAGCATACAGTCGCTGCCTGGGGGGTTAATAAAATAATGTTAAGACCTTACCTTAAGAATGTACCTTAAGTACGACAGAGTCAATAGGTGGGTAGGTGGGTAGCTCCATTTTATTGCTCCACGGGCAGCGACTGTTTGCCACAGGTATAATGAAATTAATATCATCTCTCTAGGACATAGCCAAAAATCATTCACTCAAGGTATGCACTCTGAATTCGGGAACACAAAGTAGATATGAATGCAGCCGCAATGGTTAATGGTTGTTATGTATTAGGAAGCCGACATATTACTAATGTTAATCACACAAAAATCTGATGTTAATTTATTGTTATCCCAAGCCACAACAAAACTTTGTAATAGTGCCGCGTTTGCTTAAATTTTGCTAAAACTTTTATATTTCTTTGAATTTAGAAGAGAATGATAGCTGTTTGATATAAATTCACTGAAAAGGTATGATTTTATTTACTTACTATAACGGGATCTGATTTTAGTCAGTTTTAGAGAATATAACCTCGATATTAAAGCAGAATTTAGAGTACAGCATATTTTTGTGTTTTTTCGTAAATCCTCTGAGTACCATGAATTTTTGAAATAAATTAATGTACATAGCTTTATTTAAGAGATTTTTTCATATTCCGACTGTTAGTTCATTCAAACCGAACTGTTAAACTTATGGAAAGAAACTTCGATATTTAAGTATAGTACTCAAACACTAAGCTCCTACTCGTAGATTATAGGCAAAAAATTAAAACAGCTACTCTTTTCCACTTATACTCTCTTCAACTTAAACCATTCGTTTATTTTCTTTTTAATACAGTTGCTCAAAAAGTGGCGTAGTGCAGGGACGTATAGCGTTCGGGATGTGGGCTATTACATACTCGTGCTTTTTTTTTGCCTTTCCCGAACTCGTGCGTTATCTTTCCCAACTGTCAAAATAATGTCTATTAAAAAGAAAAACCAACCATGAAGTTTTTAATAAAAACATTCATAGAAGTTTTTATGTTTCATGCAAATACGTATATTTCTAAAAAGAAGCTACTAATTTGTTTCAATATCAGATTTGATTGAATGAGTTTGGTTAGGTTTCATTTCATCTCATTAAATTTCATTTTCATTTCATATCAATAAAAAAAATTCTACTGAAGACTTGGCTGTATGGGCATAGTTCCCTTTGCGTACCAGAATATTATTTAGTCTATGACCAAATGTTTTTTTTTAAATCACCAGAATGGGTGAAGAAAAAAAATCTGCTTATATTCTACGGTTGGCGTCATTTTTCAGAAATTTTCTTTGCGAGTTTAGTTGTTTGTTGCACAAAATGAGTAATTTCGACCCAAATTTTTTTTTGAATTAACACCACCGGAACTCAGTATAATTGCACAAAATGCTTCGGAGAACATTTTACCGGAAAAGTCAAAAAGTCGCTACATATCTACATACGTCGAATTTATTGCGTGGAGAGAAGAGAAAAAAGCAAATAGTTTTTCAGAAAATGTTAAGTTAGTTGAGTTTATTGTGTTTTTATTATTTTGTTAAATTGCTTCATTTTTTCGCAACTGTATTAAAATAGTATGTTTCATTACAAGTGCGGAAAGGCTGTTATTGCAAAGAGTTCCGACAAATGTCTACCCGAGCCGAGGCGCAGCCGAAAGCGAGGGTTGACAGTCGGAACAAGTTGCAATGACGGTTCCGCACGTGTACTGAACGATTATTTTTAATACAGTTGCGAAAAATGAAGCAATTTAATAAAATAATAAAAACACAATAAACTCAACTAACTTAACATTTTCTGAAAAACTATTTGCTTTTTTCTTCTCTCCACGCAATAAATTCGTCGTATGTAGATATGTAGCGACTTTTTGACTTTTCCGGTAAAATGTTCTCCGAAGCATTTTGTGCAACAAACAACTAAACTCGCAAAGAAAATTTCTGAAAAATGGCGCCAACCGTAGAATATAAGCAGTTTTTTTTTCTTCACCCATGATTTAAAAAAAAAAAAATTTGGTCATAGACTAAATAATATTCTGGTACACAAAGGGAACTATGCCCATACAGCCAAGTCTTCAGTAGAATTTTTTTTATTGATATGAAATGAAAATGAAATTTAATGAGATGAAATGAAACCTAACCAAACTCATTCAATCAAATCTGATATTGAAACAAATTAGTAGCTTCTTTTGAGAAATATACGTATTTGCATGAATCATAAAAACTTCTATGAATTTTTTTAGTAAAAACTTCATGGTTGGTTTTTCTTTTTAATAGACATTATTTTGACAGTTGGGAAAGATAACGCACGAGTTCGGGAAAGGTAAAAAAAAAGCACGAGTATGTAATAGCCCACATCCCGAACGCTATACGTCCCTGCAATACGCCACTTTTTGAGCAACTGTATTAAAAATAATAGTTCAGTACACGTGCGGAACCGTCATTGCAACTTGTTCCGACTGTCAACCCTCACTTTCGGCTGCGCCTCGGCTCGGGTAGACATTTGTCGGAACTCTTTGCAATAACAGCCTTTCCGCACTTGTAATGAAACATACTATTTTGACATATCAGACAGATATATCAATCGTTAGGGACCAGAGAAATACCACTTTACGTTTGTCTCTCTCTGGTCGCTCGCTATTGTTATAGCTATCTCAACTCTCATGTGTCACAAAGAAAATAAACGAATAGAGAGAGTATAACATCCCAACAAAGTGTGAAGCTGCAAAAGTTTAGCAAAACGGGCACGCGAGTCGAACATCGAACCTGGGTTCATGGCGTAATAGAATTCCCCCCACTCGTCCATCCACACTTCGGCCACGCGCGCGGCGTTGTGCAGCACCACGTTCTGCACGCCGCCGGGGAACGAGTACGGCGACTTGTCGCGGAACACGTGGCCCACGTGCGAGCACGGCACGATCTCGAGCCGCCCGCCGCACTGCCACACCTTCGCGCCCGGCAGTCGCTCTTTTAGTATACTTTGTTCGCTAGCATTTTGTCGCGCGGCAAGTTGCGGCGTCGGTATTCTCAAAGGACTTCAAACGACACGATACATCTAAGCGAATAGACTTTACACTTCTATTGAAATAAGTCAGCGCCCCCGTGAGGTTCAACTGTATAAGATCTACCCGTTGGTAAACTATAATGCCCTAAATTTATCTGTGAACTGAATGAAAATGCCATAATGCAGGCCATACACCATTCGTCATCGAAGATGTAGTAAGGGAGTATAACACTATACTTACAATCATCCAATCGCGTCATGACGATTATACCTACCTATCACGCTAATCCACGCCCACATACGGTCAGTTCTAACTTATCCAATCGGCGGCAGTATTATGCCGATTGGACGATAAGAAGGTTGGTGTATAGCCGGCATTAGCGTCATTTTTGTATTGCCATCAATTCGTTTCCTGGACTTTGCAGACATTTTATAGCAGTTCGTATACGAGTCGAGACGGACCGCCCGCTTCGTATCTTTTCTGAGCATTTTATCAATGGCAGAAGTTTCATTTCTCGTCACTTCACAAATAAATTGATGGCACCGTTTTCATCATTATAGTTTCATTTACTGATTAAACTCTTTCTTATAGCCAATTCGCTTAGGCGTCAGCTTTTTCGAGATAGGCAATGTAAGTCCCCACTCGTAAAAAAACAGTACGAGTTTCCTAATCAAAATGATTAACGAACATTATTGAAAATAACTGAAGTAAAAACTAAGTACATCAATTGTAAACAACATGTATACGATACCCGGAAGCTCATCTCGAGGTTCTCTCCGCCCCAAATGTCCATCCCCTCGTCGTAGGAGCCGATCTTGTAGAAGTATTCCTTGTCGATGGCGAACAATCCACCGGCCATTGTGGGTGTACGCAGAGGCGCGGTCCTGTCGCCGCCTCGCCGAGACATTTCGCGTTCTGGTACCCGATACCTACACAAAACAAAACCAATATTGAACTTAATTCCTTTAAAGAGCTCGCTCTGAAAATAGGTACGGTACCACCGCAACCTTCACCGAGATGAATGACAATGATAACGACCACACGAAGCTACGATCATGTATGCCTATGGCCGTCGCCCGTCACGTCGTTTTGATCTCAGACATAAAATATAATCTCGAAATATCGATAAAAATCGAAAAAAATGGGTGTGAAAAATTGTATGTGGAGTAAGGTGCTGCATGGGGGGTGGTTGTGGCTCGCTTGGGATATTTGCATTCGTGCTTGAGTGGGAAGGCAAGTGATACTTGGGTTGTCCCTGCATGTTGGACATACAGATCCTTATCGTTAGCGGATTCTATGAAAACAATTTTTTTTCCAAAAATAATCTCTCTTTCGGTAATGTCTCGGCTGCGAACTGTACGTACTTCTGGTATTATGAGTTGATGGTATTATGATGGAGCGATGCCGATGGCCCTAATAATAATCGAAGTTAAAGTATATTCAAAGATTACTCCTTTGATGGTAATTTCGATAGCTCATACAAAAAGTTTACCCCATCCACTGAGTTATAATTGTTCCTCACCCATCCTATAAATCTTTATAATTATTAGGGATGTAACGATACATGAATTTGCCGATACGATACCGATACCGATTATCGAAGAAAATAATCGGCGATACCGATACCGATACCGATATCGATGGCAGTAGTTAATACACCCAGTAAATAAAGAATGATGTACTTATATGCATAAAACTTACTTAGTAACTCCATTCTGTAAAGTGTGGCAAAAATGGAAATCAAAAATAGTAAAAAAAAGGTAAATTATCATATCAACATTTATTTGGGTAACATTTGTCAAGGAATCAAATCAAAAGTTAATCAATATTAATAATCAAAGTTCACTTTAGGAAGATTTTTGTTAAGGAAACAAAGTTTATTCAAATTACTAGCAGATAATCTGTTGCGTAAATCATTTTGTATGAGGCCTGCAGTTGAAAAAAGACGTTCTGATGCAACTGAGCTCATTGGGTAAGATAAATATTTTTGTGCAAGCATTTTCAATTTTGGGTATTTATCTTCATTATTCCAATAGGTCTTTGAATCTTGCTTCATTGGAATATTTGGACATCTCGTATAAGATTCCACCTCTTCTTGCTCAGGATGACTAAACATGTTTGATAAAGGTTCCTCCTCTTCTGCTTCTTTAATCAAACTGTCACAAGCACTCCAGATACCTGAGAAAGTCTCATTTTGCGCGCGCGAGCGCGTCGTTCTTTTCGCGTGCTTTTCAAACTGTGTATCGGCTGTATTTAAATCGGCGATGCCGATATATCGGCCTGCCGATTATATCGGCCGATATATCGGTATCGGTATCGGTATCGTTACATCGCTAATAATTATATTAAGCACGATAATTGTTTTGGTACGCACTCCGCCCTAAATGTAATTTGTAGCAATCAATCAATTGTTACAACATTAATAAATTAAGCCGATCCCAATCTTCTGATCTTTAACTATTTAATGAAACATGTTACGACAAGAGATTCCGTAAGCTGATTTCGGTTTATCGATAACGAATGTTTTTAAAATTAAATTGTCTTACGTAAAATTCTTATCGACTCGTTCTTAAGGCCTGGTTAGTGGTTACACCGTTCGTGTTGTAAACGTAAAAGTAGACAGCTACTGGAACTCTCATATGCTGGACTGTGGAGCCTATGAAACGACAATGGTGGCAAATATGTATGTAATATACATGCGAGTAAAAATAAAAAATGCAGTCAAATCTATTCCCAATCTATATAATAATAATCAAGGCCAACGGAAGCGTCATGCAGATTGGACGATAGGAAGGATGGTCTATGGCCGGCATAACGCAGTGAAACTTTGCGAATAACTGCACTTTAGTAACAACTGGGAATTTAGTGTTAGAGAGATTGATTAAAGATTTAATATCTTAGTGTAAACTCTCTAACCATAAGATGTTATGTTATTTTCTTAAAATGTAAAAAAAATGATCCACTTTTTTTTTAAATGTTATTTTTATCTATAAACTTTCACAAATTATGAATTTCCAGGAGACCACAGTGAAAAGAATTTTAACTTTTAAATAAAAATTATGGAAAAATCTCAGAAATGCAACAGTATAGAATTTTCTACACGCACGAATTCCATTCACCTGCAATGAATCGTGATAATGAGTGTATATTGCGTTATCAACGCTAATAGTTGTGTGTATAATTACCGACATGATAATTAGTGTAATTAGTCGCTGACGATCTCTATCAAAGGGTTAGATACTATTACTATTTTATCAGATAGTTACACTTACACTCTTGTTTATTATAACCGCCACTAATAAATGTGATATATTATGGCACATCTTTTGCAGTAAACTTTATTTAAACTACAAAACCAAATAAGTGTGAGATCGATCGGCTTTTCATTTTCCTGTCTTGTCTATTAGGGATCAAATTTTTTTAAATGTATCCTACATTTAAAAAAATTTTTTTAAATGTATCCTACATTTAAAAAAATACCTGTATATCACTATCGTATTCTACCTGGTGTTCTTATCTATTATATTTTTGCAATGTTATTTTAGTCTTGCACAATAAAGGAGCAATATAAATCGAATTGGCTTAGTAACTTTCATATATATTTAAGTGATAATCACTGTGTCAAAGAATCACCCACTGTCATCAAAATAGACAGGAATCCGTAGCTCCCTTTGAACTTGATTAAAGGCACTAAAGGACTTATATTATGTTCCGTGTATATGAATTTCAGTTTCTACATATCCCGTTATAAGTACTTAAACCTTAAAAGACAGAAATGTGGTATTGCAGACTTTTAGAACTTTTAAAGGAGGACATCAATTCGGACATCGATCATTTTTGCGTAATTGTAACGGTAACAAATAAATTTCAATTCGAACCCTGAGTTACTTCCTGATATTAAAGAGCACACCACGGGTGTGCCCGCGAAATTCAAATGTTTATGGTTTTTCGCAATTTTTAAGCTAATAAGACATAATAGGGTTATGGCAGTCAAATTGCGGGAATCCCAATATCATCTTCACGTGTTTATATAAAAATCTCTGCTTGAAAGTGTAGAGTTAAAGAAATTACTCCAAGATTTGCGAGTTACTCACATAAAACTCGATACTCGGACTAATTTCCTAGGATACACATTTTTATGCAAAGATTTTGATATAATCATGTAAAGACGATGTGTAGTTTGCGTAAATATTGCAAAAAACCATGAAAATTTTGAATTTCGCGGCCACAGACGTTGATTTCGCCTTATAATATTAGTTTAGATGGAACGCTACGCAGTTCGACCTATCAACCTTAGACTGGTGACTCGTCTCAATGATTTCTCAATCACCGTTCACCTCTCACCGTTAAGTGCTAACTTCTGGTGACCTTCAACGCTTTTTTTAGACGTAGCCCCAATCAATGCATATACGAACTTATAATAGATTTGTCTGTCTATTGTTTTGTGAATTTGTTGCTCGTAATTTGGTAATTCAATGTAACTACATGTCATGTAAAATCATTGTACCTAATGTAGATATTCATTGTGGCATTCTATACTAAACAAATGAGTCGGTTTTATCTCTATTTAAAGAAACAAAGCTGCCTTAAGGTGTATGGGTGACATCTGGCCGCTAAATTCAACTTCAAAATTTAGTTTATCGCAAATAGTAGGCTAATTATACACTGCAGACAATGAGTTTTACGAATTAAAGTTCATTCATGCGTGATTCATGCACATTCTTAACAAAAACTTTGCTCAAAACTACTATTTAGGTACTTCATATTGGTTCTCAATGGCTCAAAATCTGAGAAACTGCAAAAATTGATTTTTCGGGAACCAATGTGAATGGGATTTTATTAGCAGATACTTTTATGAAAAATATTTTTGTAAAATTTATTGCCCTGTGCCTCCAATGTGTAGTTAGCCTAATATTTACGAAAAACTGAATGAAGTTTGAATTTTGCGGACAAATTTGGCTAAATCACCTTAATAGCTGAAGAGACATTTTTAGGTTGTTTAGCTATCATTATGATGTCACATCATCATGTAGCTTATCACACCAAAATAAAATCAGTGTTAAAAGGTTTTTGCTTATCTGATACAATTTTATCTATTATCTGTCAGCAAACGACGTTCAGTTTAATTGATTCAATTGTTATCTTAATCAAAAATCTGTTCAAATCACTTAGCTATTACTGAAATTAATCCGATAAATTCTGAGAAAATTATATTTATAAAATATAATATTTTATGTATAGCCAAGGGTTCGTTGTTAGGAAATAACGTGATTAAAAGTAAATACTTATGTGTTTCTTACACAGATTAGAGAAGTAAAGTAAGTTACTGTTTCTATTTAGGATTTACACGTAAGTTAATAAGCAAAGCGTCAAATAGAAAGTGACCTACTGAAACACGTATGCCTTGCATGAACTTTCATAAATAGATATTTTTCACTATTTGTGACAAGTCGACAGTTTAGATATCAAAGATTTTAACCCCACGCAACAGAATTGTAACTTTCTATTTTCGGTCAGGCAGGCCTACCACGGAGAGTCCATATAAGTTTTTAATTCACGTATCCAAAACATTAAACAAAACGTGACCACTTTCACAACTTCAATGATCTAAATTTACATTAGCATTCCAAATCTCTTCTCAAGAGAATTGGAATTGGGTAGGTACTAATGTTTAAGATTATATCTGAAATCCTGAATCCGGTACGTAGAAATCCGGTACGTTTTGAATTTTATATTCATACTGTATTTTATAGTCTCCAAATTTTTTTAATAAGAATTCGGATTCCAAAGTAATGGCAAATAAATAATTGTACTTCTCAATAACATCTTTATGACAGGAAATGTGCATTGAAAATAAATTAAGTTTTTGTACACAAAATTACATTTCGAATAGTGAGAAAACTTGATACCATATTTGGGCAATAGGTTTACAATTAGCTATTTTGACGTAACCATCCGCTAAGAAAGTATTTTTGAGCATTCAATGCCTTAGGGATAAGAAAGGGAGTCGAGTGAGCTACTGCACGGATAAAGGGCACGGAAAAATAAATACCTAAATTCAATTAGGCCTCATCCACGGTGGCTGGCCACAGCACAGCGGCAAGGTTAGGGCGCGATTGTTACGCGAGTTTGTTTTGCTTGCGTGCTATTGTTTTCCCAGCGCTCGCAACGACAGCGTGTAGTTCAAGTACAGCGAGAAACATGACGCCTATGCGTTTAATTATGTAATTTCACAAGCAAAACGTTGTGTATACAACTCGTAGGAAGCGTTTTGCTACCTCGTTTCTGGTATACCACCGCTAAGAGCTGGGGTCTACAATTGCGTAAGAAAAACGTATATTTTATTGCTATAATAATCGTTAGAAAATTCTGCCTCCCGATTGGCTGGCGTAAAACATGGAACCAATCAGCGGGCAGAATTTGTAAATAATTACTATGAATACGTTTTTCTTACACAATTCACCACCTATACAATTTGGGTAGCTCCAAAACAAGAATGTATAGGTATTTTCTACTGCGCACTCCATCTTAGACTTCAGTTGTGATAACAGCCAAGCAACTTAAGATCGTCTGATCTAAAAATGAACGCCCAACTAGTTAAGTATTTACGTTTACACCTTGAAAGAATATAAAGGGGCGTTCATTTTTAAATTATCTATACCCAAATTAAAACGCTTTTTTTAATTTTCTATGAAAATTTTTGATATTTTTGCAATTTATCAACGCATCTTACGTCCGTTAATCGAGAGCATCACAAACTTCGTGTTTATTAAAGACACTGCAACCATGCTCATTGGAAGTTATAGTCTTTTCTCCTAATAAAATGTTGTATTATTCCGTTAGAGGGCCAAGGTCAGCCAATCGGGAAGTATTGCAATCATTGACACTATTGAAGTTCATTGTTCCAGCATTGAGTTATTTATTATCCAATTTATCGCAAAAAATTTATCTAAACCATTTCGTTATTTGGATATCAATTCTGATTCTTTTATGATAACGTTTAGGTACCATTAACAATACGGTCACTAAAATTTAATAATGTACAATTCATAAAAAACCGGCGTCAAAGTATATTTTTAAGCAGTATTAAAGCACGCCGATCGTACACACTGGCTTAGCAGTTTTTTGTTTATATAAATAAATAAACATAATAAATATATCAGACCCTTGCTTGATTCAGCAAACGCGGGTGGCATGAATGCAGCTGATTGGTTAATGCTTGCATCAATTGCTAAGCTAAGGCGCCAATTGGCTGGTGATGGCTACTTTGCAGTTACCGGCGATGGTTGGCCGATGTACAATTTTATATATTCGAGAATCACACCCCAGCATTTAGGGACATCACACACGTCGCAATCTCGCCTCAAAAGTTCGCGAAAGCTTACGTATGGGTATCTAATAAGATAACTCTAATCATATACATATATAAAAATCTCTCGCCAATCATTGTTACCAAACTCCTCCGGAACGACCGTACGTTCAGAGAGCAGGTTGTTATGTATTTTTTATGTTCCTAATGGCAAAATAAAGTTTGCAGAGTCAGCTAAAACATAAATAAAATTGATAGAAAAACACCAAGACACTGGAACCACTACCGCTGCACTTTTCGGGCGTCAAATTATTTATTTATTTATGTATCACTTTATTTGCTCACCCCACAAAACATAATTAATATAATCTAAGGAGTAAAAAGTAATTAGTTTAAAAGGCGGCCTTATCGCTAAGTAGCGATCTCTGCAGGGCCGAATTCATGTGAAACTTACCATCTGAAGTTCAATTTCCAGTTGAACCCTCCCCAGGTCATGTCGGAGGCCTGGATGTACTCGAAGGTGGTGTCGGATATGACGTCGATGATGGGGCACACCACCGTGCTCCGGTCCTCCACTATCCGCGCCAGCAAGGGTTCCAGCCAGCCCTCTGGTGGTTGAAACGGTTTAATAAATATAATATACGTTAGTTTATCAACAAAAAAAAATGGCCAAGGGCGAGTCGGACTCGCGCACCGAGGGTTCCATATTATAAAAGAAGTAAAACATTAAAAGAATCACTTTTGATGAATTTACGAGTATACTTTACTTTTGTTGGCGAACCGCAAACGTAACTTTGTTTTTGGTGGTTTATTGTTATTATCAAAAAAAATATAATAGTTAGGGACTTGATTTTATTTTTCCTGTAAAATATACATTAATGTCTATTGATCATAATTATTTTAGATTTTTCGATTGACAAACTTCGGAGATAAGGGGGGGGGGGAACGGTATTTTTTTCGACAGTTTGCTCAATAAATCAAAAACTATCAGGCATAAAATAAATAAAAATCGGTTTTAGAATACACTACACAAGTAACTTTCATATGATACCCCACTCAATATTGTTATTTCATTTTGAAAATTCAAAGCCCCGATTTTCCCCCCCTTTTTAAATAAAAATAAAAACAATTTTCAATGTTTTATGATTGCAATGGCGTCGGGTCACTATTACCTAAAACTATTCTAAATTTCAAGTCGATAGCTTCGATAGTTACTGAAATAATCGAGTGTGACAGACGGACGGACGGACGGAGAAAGTCTCACCAAAACGACTTTAACTCTCATCAACTGTTGAATTTCTCATGGATACCATTATCAGAACTGAATTAAATTAAAATGGGACCAACACGGGAAGCGTCAGCTTTCTATAAAAAAAGAATCATCAAAATCAATTCACCCAGTCATAAGTTATGAGGTAACAAACATAAAAAAAAACAGTTGAATCGGTCGAAAACAAAAAGACGTGGATAAAGTGCAAACAGAGGTGAGAGGTAACGGTAACAACGTGAGGTGTCGGCGAGTTTTTTCCCATTTCGAAAATGCCCAACGCGCCAAAAAAGGCTTTCACGTCAAAAACTTTAAAAATCGCAAAGAACAGGTACCTCATAATATGTTTTCAATTTAAAAACAAAAAATTTAACAACTTAACTGGCCGTAATTTTATCGGTTTTTAGCACTGAGGATATCCTCGTACCTTAGAAAACCGGCCATAAGTAGCGGACAGACGGGATCAAAAGCGAACTTTTTAGTAAAAAGAGCAAGTACCGAGTTTCTCATCTGAACTTCTCGGTACAATACAGCATTTGTCTGTCATTTCGCAAAAACATGTAAGACTACGTGAAAGGATAACATTTACACTTTACAGGAGGACATATTGAATTTAGGTTTTAAAATTGTTACCTGTGCATTCACAATGTGCATCCAAAAACGTGATAACATCGCCCTTCACATGTTTAGCGCCCAAAAGTCGAGCCCGGATCAACCCGGAGCGGTTCTCTGTCCGGAAAAGGTGCGTGGGGACCGGTAACGTCTTGATGTAGTCTTCTAGCTTCTTGCCCAAGTGCTCTGAATAAAAGAAAATTATCGTGACACGGAAAATCGCCACTAAATCCTAAGCATACTTTATAAAATGAATTGAATAATATGATATAGCTAGAATTTTGATGCTGTGTGGTGACTGAGTGGAGTGGGTTGTTACCTTTCTCGCTCGCGTCGTCGACGAGTATGATCTCCTTGAGCAGCGGGCGCGGCGACCTGTTGATGGTGCTCCATATGGTGCGCAGGAGCGTCGTCCACGCCTCGTTGTGGAACACTATTACCACGCTCGTGGTTGGCAAGAGCTGCGGGTACTGTATGGAGTGGATTGTTACCTTTCTCGCTGGCGTCGTCGACGAGTATGATCTCCTTGAGCAGCGGGCGCGGCGACCTGTTGATGGTGCTCCATATGGTGCGCAGGAGCGTCGTCCACGCCTCGTTGTGGAACACTATCACCACGCTCGTGGTTGGCAAGAGCTGCGGGTACTGTATGGAGTGGATTGTTACCTTTCTCGCTGGCGTCGTCGACGAGTATGATCTCCTTGAGCAGCGGGCGCGGCGACCTGTTGATGGTGCTCCATATGGTGCGCAGGAGCGTCGTCCACGCCTCGTTGTGGAACACTATCACCACGCTCGTGGTTGGCAAGAGCTGCGGGTACTGCTTGTCCTTGCACCTAGGATTTAAGTCCGTTACTTTATGTACTTCTATCAAATCTATAGCAAGTCCTCGAAGAATGAAGGAGAGCCTTTTAGGACCTGCTATGACCTACTAATGCATTTTGCTGTATCAATTAGCTGCCATGTTGAAGCAACAAAGCTTGTGAACCAAGGTTTACAAACATTTTCAACCAAATTTAACAAACATTGGTGTCAAAGTCTTGGCTCTAGATCAGTCTATTCTTAAGCCTATCGTCCACCGCTAGCTAAAATAGTAAGAACTATAATATATTATGTTGTCCACCCACAGATAAATAAATTAATACATATTGTATTAATTTATTTCACTACTACGAACAAACTATAAAACAACAATAGCAAAAAGCACCACAACATTTTTTTGGGATGTAATATGGCCCTGTCTCATATTGAGAACTATCCATTCTCAATGATGGGTCAAAGTGGTATTTGGTTATTTTAATTTGAATTTGTTTAAATCAATGAATAAAAGTAGTTAAAGTAGATTTAAATTAACTACAAATAAAAAAAATAACTAGCAATAAAAGTGCAGTAACATAGGTAAAATATGATAAACACATAATTACTAATCAATTAACTTGTACACTGTTAAAACCGACGGTATTTACCGTCCGTAAAGTACACATTCGTGACAGCATTGCGGAATTTAAATGGCATGATAACAATTAATGTTAATTTGTTATCTATATGAAATAGTGAGTAGTTGAGATTAGCTTAAATACAAGTTATTAATAGCATTGTGCACTATTTTTAACTTCATTCATGCACATGAATATTCTACAGAAACTAAAGTACTCAATGTCAAAAAAGTGTATAAATTTTAGGGTTCCATACCAATTTGGTAAAAATGGTACCCTTATGGTGAGACTTTCTCCGTCCGTCCGTCCGTCCGTCCGTCCTTCCGTCCGTCCGTCCGTCCGTCCGTCTGTCACACTCGATTATTTCAGTAACTATTCAAGCTATCGACCTAAAATTTAGAATAGTTATAGATAATAGTGACGCGACGTCATAGCAATCGTAAAAATATGAAAATTGTTTTTATTTTTATTTAAAAAGGGGGGAAAACCGGGTCGCCGAAATTTCAAAATGAGATAACAATATTGAATGGGGTATCATATGAAAGGGCGTTACTTGTATATTCTAAAACCAATTTTGATTTATTTTTATGCCTGATAGTTTTTGATTAATTGGGCAAACTGTCGAAAAAAATACCGTTCCCCCCCCCTTATCTCCGAAGTTTACCATTTGAAAAATCTGAAATAAATATGATCAATAGAAGCTAACGTATATTTTACAGGAAAAATAAAATCAACCCTCTAACTATTATACTTTTTTTGCTAATAACAATAATCCGCCGAAAACAAAGTTAGGTTTGCGGTTTGCCAATAAAAGTACCTATATGTAAATTATACTCGTAAAATCATAAAAAAAAGTGATTCTTTTAATGTTTTACTTCTTTTATGGTATGGAACCCTCGGTGCGCGAGTCCGACTCGCACTTGGCCGGTTTTTTTGTATGTTATTTATAATTCAAAACTATAGTACACAGATAATTAGCCGGGTAAAAAATACGCAATTCTTGCTAGTTTTCTATTTTGGCCTTGATTCTGAATTAGCACATTTTAAGCCAAATAAAGCGATGCTACAAAACATTTGATGTAGTCTATCCACAGGAACAAGACTTGAGAACAAAAACTAGAAAAGAACAAAAACTGATTATTCGAGTATTACACTTGCCCGTATTACACTTGTATACATAGGTGTAGTACGGGCGTTCGCGCGCTATAAACGCGCCATGAAGAAGGGCTCCGAACTGGGTGGGCGGACTTTGGCAAAACGCAGCATTAGCCGTTTTTCCTCTAATAATGTGTTCCACTCACGAAAGTCTTAGTTCTAAATAACCCTTCTTGCAGTCGGGTAAAAAAGATTCCGACGAATTGAGAACCTCCTCCTTTTTTTGAAGTCGGTTAAAAAAAACTTACTTTTCAAATCTAACATCAGTGAGAGATCTGTTGAGTGAGATCATGTCGCTGGCCAGCAAGTTGAACTGGTTCTCTTGGAACTTATCCAGCATCAGCTTCTCTTGCTCTATTGGAATGTTTACTGCCTTGCCTGAAACATTTACTATGCTTGACTACCACCAAAAGTTACTGTAGCCCAATAACTAGCATTAACACAAAAAAATAGTAGAGATGAGCCGACTATGGCAGTTGCCGACTAGCCGACTAACGACTAATTGGTTTTCAAAAGTGCCAACTATTCAGTTATACCGATCATTTTAATAAATAGATTTTCGGGGGTGCCAAGCAGCTTTGGAGAATGTCGCCATCAGACACCGAGGATTTGGTGACCCTTAGTTAATTATTATTTCTCTTACGGGAACTCTTATAAGGCTCTGACAAATGGGCGAGCAGGCAGACAGGCAAAAGCCACCACCCAAGAATCGAGATTGACAAAAGTATCTCAACAAAATTATCTCTACTGGTATCTTTTGTACTGTAAATTTTGGTTTTATTTTATTTGCTAAACTGCAATTATAATCCTTTGCCGATTAATCGCAGACTATAAAAGATGCAGAATAGTCGGTTCTAACGCCCCCTGACCTGAGAAGAAACACACAAACTCAATTGGGTACTTTTTGGTTGTTATCACTATCTCAAAAAACCTATTTAAACAAGCCAGTAATTTTATGTTTTAATACTTATGCCCTATTTATGAGTATCAGCTTGATAAAAACTTTGAACTTCATATGCTTACTTTGACTGATATAAATAAGGGAAATTATTTGATTATACACATATTTATTAATTTGAATTAAAATATAGTAAACACTTAGAAGAAATCCATGGAACTATTTAGCAAAATTTTTTCAGTTATTTCTTACTGAAATATTTATTATGATATGAACATACCTAATTCCCCAGGTGAATCCCCCTGAGGCCTGACAGATGGGGCGGGCGACCACCTCTTAAGCCGAGACTTTGGATAAGGAGGCAGCATCACACCATCATCACCCACGTCATGCTCTATTTCATTCTCCTCAACATTTGTGTCCTCACGCTCTGCATCGTTCTTCAATGCTGCAGCGATGGCAGCTTTTTTACCTCCCAACTCCTCAGCCTCTCTCTGCAATACAATGTTATTACTAATCCTGTTGAAATCATTTATTAAAATAATGAAAATAAACCACCTGCAGTAGAGATAAGTTACAGATTAGTTAGGTGGGAAACCCACCCATACAGATTTGAAAGGTGATGGATGACAGAAAGAATTAGTATGCGGAATGAAAGTGCTAACATAGTCTCATATTATGTTGGAGGATAGGAATTAAAAAAAAAATTATTAGTACAAGCTGGCCTTGAACCTATCCACTGTCGATGAATGAGTGAAGCCCTAATATAATAATAAGATTAAAAACAAAACCTTTTTTTACACTGATATTAATTATACAGGCAAAAGTTACTATGCATGTATGTTTGTTTTTTTCACACTACAACTACAGAAGCGATTTGCCTCAGGAATGGGATAGCTTGGGTATCCAAATGATAATAATCTATCTACTACTTTATATTCTGGAAAATCCATGGTTCTCAATCATGGAATGGCTTAAAACCTTAGAGTTGCCAGCAAAAGTATGACAAATAAATAAAATAATAAAACAACTTCAATGTATGCAGTGCTTCTTTTTAAACTCTTATCTCTATGATACTTGTACTACAGAGGTTGGTGTTCTTTTGATAAACGTGTTTAAAACTAGTACAGATTACTGAATATTCATGCATGTAGGAAGAATATCTCTGAATTAGAACTTTTGATTTAGTTTTAGTTAAATTTTTGTCACAAAGTAGTTTTTTGCAGGAAAGTTTAGCCACTCAAGAATCAAGATGAACTTGTTCAGAGAATTTTTTTTTAATTACTCTCAAAATGACACAGTATAATATTCACTGCAGCTTTTCAAAAAGAATTAATATATAACTAGGAAAATTAATGAATAAAGTTTAGTGTAGAGAGTTTTAAGAAATTGAATAAACAAACAAACTTACCTTTACAGGTACATAGTCACTGTTGCTGTTTTTACTTTTACCGCAATCCCATCCTTCACCAAGACAGTCCGAATAAAAGGTCAATAGTGCTACATCTACCAATAACCACACCAAGGATGTGAGGAGAATAATACGACATGTGTGTATCCTTATTTTGCTCCTGAACATTTTATCTGCTTTTTTATTTGTAGGTATACCGCTAAACAATTCGATAAGTATTACTGCCACATGTCAATTATACAGGATTGACCTTAAGTTCTGCAACAAAGATACAAAAGTGATTCATTAGTCCTAAATTCTGGTAAAAATAATTATTACTTATTAACATACACAAACATTATAACCTCGTAGCATTGAAGTTTACATGTAAATAATATTGTTCACTAGACATGAGATGTTCAACTTTTAGCACGATAATAAGTAGGCTCCCGGATTCCGCCTCGGATGAAACAAATCGAACACCACGTAGGTACACTTAAAAATTAGCAGATATACAATATTACCTATGATAATCAAAGTCCCGTGTTAGTAACTGTTTAATTATATATTATTTCTAATGAGTAATTATTAATTAATTATTCAATAAACGCCAGGCGAACTGCAATCGACATTCTGAACGCGGCTGGCTATTCTCACAGCAGTCACAGCTATTCTACACAATTTTCCTACGTCAAAGTTCAAAATCAAACTTTCTTTCTCAAAATCTCACGTCGCGTGTCTACTGACACTGTCTATGCACAACAGTGTGACCGTTTCAAAATTGGTGAATCAGCCAAACACTGGCAAAAAATCTGCCAAAATCTGCCAACTCGATTCTTGAAGTGTATAAGTACGGTGCAGTTATTGTACCTAAGTAGTAGTAAGCCTAAGCAGTGATAGCCTAGTGGTTTTGACGTCGGTAATCCCTGTTCCATCGATACAAAACAAAAGTGTCAGCTTATAGTCTGTTCAATAATTCAGTTTACATGTGTAAGATGATAAGAATTTCCTTGAAATCTGCCACTTCCTCAAATCGTCGGCTTATTATGACAGAGTTAAAATGTTAAGAGCCAAATTTGCCCAAATAGCAGAAATCAAAACAAACATTCACACTGATTTACAGATTCTATTATTCTATTGTTCTATTGCTATGGTCTAATCCTAATGCATGTCTATTGTCGATGTATTTTAACTCAGCCTCCACACTAGTCTCGAAGTTGAACGAAGTCAGTAGTGTGGACAGGCACTTTGTCTAACTTTACCCAACTTTGACTCATTTTGACTCTCTTCGGGATACTTCCATTTATTGACAACTTTTGCGCCCGAGTCAAAGGACGTCAGACGTGCGAGACACTGCTCGCGAAATTGACAGAAGTTGGACCGAAGTTGAACGAAGCGAGCAGTGTGGAGGGGGACTTCGTCTAACTTCGCCAACTTCGAATCACTTCGACTCACTTTGGGCAACTTCCATTCGTTTTCGGTTTTTGCGCCCGAGTCAAAGGACGTCAGACGTGCGAGTTGTAGTTCTCGCGAAGTTCACCGAGTACTTATATGACATACATATGACTTCGGTAACTTTTCCGAGTACTTCACCGAGGAACTTCGTGAGCGTTGTGGACGGAACATAAAGAGTATATTGAATATTGGTGCAAGTAGTAGTTGTATCGCCGCGCGGATGAGGTTCTCGCGACTTTCACCGAGTAGTATAGTGATATACTTCGACTTCGGTGAACTTTTCAGATTACTTCGCTGAGGAGCTTCGCGAGCAGTGTAGACGGGACGTAGCTAGGATTCATTTTTATAAAATGTCGAATTTACCAAAAAAATATGACTACTGCTGCCATCTATTGGCCACCGAGCGAAGCTCGGTCACCCAGATATTAATATTTTATTATAGAAAGCAGAGCACAGACTACTAATTACTATATGTAACTGCGTTGCGTTGACTCAGAGTCAGTCCCGAATCACAGACTAAACTGGAGCAAATCAAAATCGTTACGTTAGTTCCAGTTATATCCACTGGACACTTGCAAATTATTGTGAATGCTGTCTGTCATAGACATAAAACACTTCAGTCCTCTCAAGCTGCCTGATTACGTATAACATAGCAGTAGCGACAGCAGACGCAGAGCCACAGCGACCGGTCGCTAAATGTCATTGTTTATTCGCATTACCTAAGCCGATCGCGCGTCGTCTGCTCCCCTGTCGCAAAGTGCACTTTTGTGGTCTGTGGAATGCACTTTTAGCAATCGATCACTAGCGCCACTTGCGATCAGACGGCAAAAGATGTAAACAAAATACACAGTTTTTATTGTCATCTGTGGTTATTCCATGATCATTCTGTGGTACATCGAATAAATCTGCGGTCATTCTCAGTAGTGATTATATACTCTTTGGTCATTCTGCGGTAGGTATTGAGCCAAAGAGTACTTTTTGTTTTGGTTGGTTAGGTTAGGTGTGAATTTTATGAAATTATTATCATCTGCCAGTAAGTTTAAAATACTTCTTTGTTATTTTACTACGTAAACATTAGAGGTGTGTAACTCCGGACTAAGTGACTAAAAGGAATAAGATCCGCAGCCGGAGCCGAAATTCTTAACGACTCCGAGCTCACACTAACGATTCCAGCTCCGCTTAATTATTCCCTACTCCTGGACTCGTTTGCGGTTCGAGTTAGTGCGATCTGGGGGGTTATTACCGATCTTGCCACAGGTTTGCCACAGGCAAAAATCGCGTACTATCCGCTGTCAAACGGCATTTTTGTATTATGTAAACACCGATTAACAGCTGACAGCGGGCGATCAATCTGTGGTACAATCTGTGTTGTAAAAAGTTATGTGGTCTGTGGTTAAAAGTGCATTCAATCCATTGTCGTGCTAAAAAGCTGGTATTATGTATGCTAAATTTGACAGCGGCTCGACAGCGACAGCCAACAAAAAAGCGACAATTAAAGCGACAGCCTAAATACCTGTCGCTAAACGAATTATTGCTATTTTGTCTGGTGGAGTTATAATATAATTATGAGAAAAAATGAGATATTTAATAATAGAAAGGAAGTTTAAAATATGTAAGTATATTATATTGTCTCTATTAACGTGAAAAGGTATAATTTTACCTATTTATATAAAAAATAAGGAATTTAGAGCCCAATGTACAATGTTCATGTTTGTTTTATAACTTTATAAGTTTATAAGGGAACACTTTTTTTCTTTTAGAGGAAGCGCTTAATGAAGAAGAGAGGGTGGCCCAATTCTTGGAGAAGGCTCGTTTACGGTGAAATTACATTTGAGAGATCAAGCAAATCCAGTAACCAGCAAGCATCGCCTGACGCAGAGTTAAAATTCATTATAGGCTCACGAAAGAACTATTTCAAAAACTGTGTAAATACTGTCGAAAGTGAAGAGCAACAAAAGCGGCCTTGGAATGCTGATATATGGCTTCCATAGTTGTTTATGAAATGAATATTTAAGATTCAATTATTATTACAGGTTATGTCACTGGTTCATATCAAAACCCAGTTGGCATGAATTTTCTTCATGGATTGAGCCAATCTAGTGTATCAAATGCTGTCAAAGAAGCCACTAAGGCACTCAACAGCATTGATATTTAGCAAATATACGTTAGACTTCCAGAGGTGCAAGAGAACAGACAAATTATTAAATTAAACAGGTGATTATTTTATAGCTATTATATTTTATTGAAAATAATAAAAATGTTAATATTTACGAATTATACAAATTAACCCTATGTTTCAAATCTTGCTAACCTATGGCCATTAAGTGTCTAAAGATGACCAAAGGTGATGTTTAACTATAAAACTGCATGAGGATTAACAGCGAGATAATACCAAGCACAACAGAAATAAAAATAAATAAATAAAAAATACAACTGCCCTGTTAAGAACGAACTAAGAATAAGAAGTAAAAAACAAGTAATTTTAGTTGATTTGAATATTAACAAAGAGAAAAGTGTTAAAATTTATTACTGAACGAACGCCATATGAACAGATAAATTCATATGGTGTCTATTCTGTGGAACGCCTTTTATTCTTAGAGGCCATACCAATGCCATATGAATTTATCTGTTAATCAATGAGAAATTTTATTACTAACTAACTAAACTAACAAACAGCTATTTATTTCTCTATTTTCTATACTGTTATATGATTTGTTAATATTTTAGAGATTTGTGACAGTGATTTAATAAATTTTAATGTCGTAAACAATAAATTATTTGCACATTTCAGATATTGAGATAACAATGAAGGCAGAGCAGCCGTTGTGAAAATGCAAATGAACTTCAAAATTCCCTCAAGGCACTGAAGGACTCGAGGGAGCACTGCCACCACTTGATGAGGAAATGTTAAAGTGGAAGACCAGACATATCCGATAAGGGAGTGCATGAAGTAGCATTAAGGTTACTTGAGGTACCCACAACGTTACCTAACCGTAAAATATGAAAACCAGTTGACAGACAGACAGACCAGTCACCAGACTGAGTTTGCTGTGGGTTTCTTTTTAGGTCAGGGCATCTTAGAACCCTCATTAGTTTTAAGTTTTTTTCAGCCGACGGACGTCCACTGCTGGACATAGGCCTCCTGCAATGATTTCCAGCCCGCACGGTCTTGCGCCACTTGTATCCAGCGCTTTCCCGCGACTCTTTTAATGTCGTCAGTCCATCTGGCCGGAAGTCTGCCAACACTGCGCTTTCACGTGCGGGGTCGCCATTCCAGCACTTTGGGTCCTCAACGTCCGTCGGTCCTACGAGCTATGTGCCCCGCCCATTGCCACTTCAGCTTCGTGATACGTTGAGCTATGTCGGTGACTCTTGTCTCCTGACTTGACTACGAATCTCCTCATTTCTGATTTGATCACGTAGAGAAACTCCGAGCATAGCTCTTTCCATCGCCCACTGAGTGACTCTGAGCCTTCTCCTTGAGTTTTAAGTTATTAAATAGTAATAACTATTGCTACCCCAGTGGTTGTGGAGGAACAGAATAGAAAATAAAAAATTACACAAAAAATGATAAAAATGAGTTTTATTTCAAGTTAATTAACTTCCATTCAATAATAAAATTTCATTAGAGATCCAAAATAAAAATCTTTATTATTCTCATAAGCCAGGGTCTTATAAAAAGTCTTAAGTTTGGCCAATTTCGAAAAGCACTGGAAGGAACTAGCAAGAAACTCTGCACTTGCTTTTTTTTAAAAAATGTATTTATATATACAACTTTTCTTACATAATTAAATTAACTTTTATACTATCTTGTGAGGAGCCGGAAGCATATTCTATCCATTCCAAGAATCCTACTGTTAAGGAGTTCTTCAAAGGTGTAACTTGACAAATTACTAAAATTATATAATAATTTCTCTCATTTATTTTTACAACAAATAAATTAATATTTTTTAATTGTTAAAACATTTTACACAATAAGTCAAAAAGCTTATTCGAGGCCTTTGCCAGCATGCATTCGCTGTAATAGAAGCAGCTTCAGCCAGTCTGCTCTCTGCGCCCACCCTTTGTCTCTCCTGTTCGAAAACCGTTGTCTCTCCATGATGGCTCAAACCTTTGGTCTGTGAAATATAAAACATCTATTAAACACTAATTCTATCATCGATGTTACCAAGAGGCTGATTCAACAGGCAGGAGTTTTATTCTATGCTTACATTTTGTGATAGTTATGTAGCGCTAAACTATTAAAAGTTTAAGAACTAGTTAAGTGTTATTATTACTAAATCTAAACAAAAAAGGCTTACCATTTGTACTCATTCTGGTAACGGTAGAGCTGCTGCTCAGTGTGGGCTGCTTTAACCCTCTCTGAGAAACTGGACTTTCTGAAAAGTCTCTCCAGCTCGACAACATCTGCGTCTCTCCATGATCCATGATGGCTCAACCCTTTGGTCTGTAAAATATAAAACATCTATTAAACACTAATTCTATCATCAATGTTGAAATTTTGAGACCAAGAGGCTGATTCAGCAGGCAGAAGTTCTATGCTTAAATTTTGTGATGGTTATATAGTGCTAAAAGCTATTGAAAGTTTAATAAGTAGTAAAGTATTAATATTACTAAATCTAAACAGAAAAGATTTACCATTTGTACTCTTTCTGGTAAAGGTGGAGCTGCTGCTCAGTGTGGGCTGCTGAAACCGCCTTTGAGAAACTGGACTTTCTGTAAAGGAAAAAATATATGAATTAGTTTGAGAATAAGAGTACATTGTAATATGTTCTATATAATTTAGTCTGAATCCTTGTTTCTATAATACTACTATTCGGCACTGGTTTCCTTTCCTATAAAGCCTGCCAACCTTTTCACCCATATGGTGTAAACATTACGGTGACCTCTTAGACATGCAGGTTCTCTTACTACGCAAACCTTAATCACTAGCCGCTTTCCACAACTGTACACAACTCAAAACGAAAGAGAGGTGCATGCTGGGAAGTGGTATTCAAACCCCAACCCATCATTATATACCCCTAAAGTAAACCAGCTATAACCCTCTAAGGTCCACTTGCACGAATTGGAGGTTAAATATTTTCTTTTTAACCTTTGAGTCAACGTCTGTCATTGTACAATTATGAAAACTTACTCTGGGTGAGCGTGTTAACCCTGAGTTAACACACTAACCCGGGTTGATGCAAGTGGGCCTTAGATAGGCAACAGAGGTTGATGTGTTGGTCGTTTATGCTATGGGCTATCAGTGTTGCAAATAATTTAGTTGCAGAAAGCTGTGGAAATGGCCTGCTTGGAATGGCTGCAGTGGCCTCAGAATAAATTGAAAATTGTATACATTTATGCTGTTGTAAGAGGTCGACCTACCGCAGTGGCCTCAGCAGTTTGCAGTATCTAAAAATTGTATGCATTTATTCACAGCAGTATAATGCAGCTGACCACCAGCCGGTTTCATATAAGAAATATAGTAACATAACTCTTTCATTTTGAAATCGAGAGCATAAAAGAAGAATATTCATACGCACTTCCTCTGCTGACCTGACTGGTTGCAATCCCTGCTGGAGGCATTGAATCTGGAACCAATGTTATTGTTCCATTCTCGATCGATGGCCTCCTTCACTCTCACTCCCAAACCAACTCCTTTAGCTAGACACGAGTGCGCCATTAGATGCTCCAGTAACTCGTTCAGCTGGCTGGTAGACACTCGAATCTCGATGTTCCTATTGAGGTTATAATAATTATAAGAACATGCTAGCAAATAGCAACAGGAAAAAAGTAGGTACACATGTTTACTAGTCGTGGGTACTATGTAGTCCTCTAAAAGATCCAGCTCACTTAGTCCGAATCCACTTTCGAATCTGATTCCTCTTATCGATTCCGACTCCTCTTAATGATTCCAGCTCCCGTGCGACTCCTTTAGTCCAAAGACTGAATTAGTCCTATTGATTCCGAATCCTCCTAATGATTCCAACTCCCGTGCGGCTCCTTTAGTCCAAAGACTGAATTAGTCCTAACGATACCTTTATTCACCGAACCTTTTAGACTCTCGGAGGAACGTTGTGTCGAATCGCGAGAGACGACTTTAAAAACACTTACTGAACTACTTAACTATTGCTTCCGAATAATTCCTACACTGAAAATACTTCTACAAAATTTATACTTAAGTTAAACTGCCTTATAATATCTTTAAATTAAATGACAAAGTTTTTAGATAGGACTTTATTTTAAGTACCTATTAGTTATTAAAATTATAATGTCTGTTTTTGAACTTGTATTTTTTCTAAAAATGGACCTAACTTTTAATATAAGTTGCATAATTACTTAGGTACGTAATTTTAAATTCTTCGTAAAAATAAACAATAAACTATAATAACACAATATGTACGAGTAAAGTTAAACGATTTTAAATTTTGTTAGGTTCTCATAAAGGCTAATATCCATTATCCACTCGCAATACAGAAGTGCGAACGAGACAGCTTGTAGCTGTCTCGTTCGCCCGATGGTACCGAAAACAAACGGAGTCATACTCGTGACACGACGTGCCGCGAAACGTCCTCTCGATCACCAACGAATATAATATAATGGTATCACAGAGTACTAATTTTTATATTGGTAGGTATTCTATATGTGTCAACTGTCACTTCTGTCAAGTGTCAATTATTCTTTTTGGTAACTGTTTTGCTCTGTGGTTTTGCTCCCTTACAGACCGAAGGTTTTGCTCAATGCCAGCGATGCCACGTTCCCTAGGGAACGAAAAGCGTTCTATTTTATGATCAAGCGTTCCCTCAGCGTTCCCTTACTTCAACCGTTCTTTTCGTTCTTTTACGAAAATAAAATTAGAAATTAATTAAAGAAGTCAAGACTACAGTCATAATCTGTGTTCAAGACATTTGTTCACGAACAAAAAATTGCGTTTCGTTTCTCCATCCGGCCTAAAACTGCCGCCCACAGATACAAAAAAAAATACGCTTCATTAGTCTGTGGCGAGCAGGGTTGCCAGATATTTGCTAATTGAATTCGCCCAATTTTGCCTGCTGAGTAGCCTAAATTCGCCTAATTTTTTTGCACAAGTAGCCTAATTCGCCTAAAACTTTGAACAATCTAACAAGACCTATTTTAGACCCAAATAAAGACGACACGTAAAAAAAAAACAACGTGAAGCAAAAAGTAATATATACAAAGTTTTTGTTTTGCTGCAACTTGGGAAGTTTTTTCACTGAGGGTACCTACTTTTAATTTTATGTTTTTATGGAGTTAGTATTGACTATTGCGTGCTAGTTACAAGTTTGCTGCTGCAGCAAAGGTGCAAGCTGCAGCTTTTTGCAATTTACCCAGGTACCTACACTGACTTATTTAACAGACTATACCAAAAAATTTTCAATTGGGTTTTCACCAGTGGACGTAGTAATTCATGAGAAAGGTTCATGGTGGTTCATGCACATCATCCTACGCAACATATTATAAGAATTCCACGCGGACGAAGTCACGGACAATATCATAAAAAAAATTCTTATGTGACAATACATAGATATTACATATTAATAAATTGTAGTGTAGTGCAGAAACTCTTTGGAGTTTCTGATAATATCGTTTTATTATAATGAAAGTTGTCATTCGTATTTGTCATTAATTCAATTCAATTTTGTTGATTAAAACCATTATAGTAACGGTTTTATCTTATTTTACAATTTAATCAACAAAATTATAGTTCCACAATGGAAAAATATCTACGTCCAGATAAATTGGACATAGATCCGTCCGAAAACTCCGCCTCACAGGAATGGGAACACTGGAGAAGGACATTCGAAACGTTTCTTTCTTATAACTCAGATTCCATAAAAAGCGATGAGATGAAATTAAATTTATTAACTAACCACGTGTCTGCAAAAATCTTTTCATACATTGGTGAGTGTACATCTTATGAAAATGCAATTGAAATTTTACAAAAGATATATGTCAAACCGCGTAACGTAATTTTTGCAAGACATACACTAGCGACAAGGAAACAACAAAGTGAAGAAGATATAGACGCTTATTTAAGAGCCTTAAAGTTGTTAGCAAGTAAATGTGAATTCCAAAAAGTAGATGCTGAAACAAATAAAAAAAGATTTTATTAGAGACGCATTTATTGCTGGGATAAAATCAAACAAGATTAGACAGAGATTATTAGAAAATTTGACACTAACCCTCGATGAAGCATATAATCAAGCATTATCTTTAGAAATGGCTGAGATTAATTCACAGAGCTATAATTCTTCAAATTTGAATGCCGTTCAAAGTTCAAAATCTGACCAGGAGTCAATTGCATCCACATCAATAAAAAAGAAGTGTTTCTTTTGTGGAGGATCTATCCATCCTAGAAAAGATTGCCCTGCACTTGAAGTGATCTGTCAATTTTGTGATAAGAAAGGACATCTTGCAATAGTTTGCCGTAGTAAGCAATACACTAAAAATGTGTCATCGGACAAAATGACTAAGAATAAAAACAACGCTGCTTGCATCACAACAGCTGCTTCTCCGGATTCCTTGAAGAAGGCGACAGTGACAGCCTACATTAAAGGCATTCGTGCGCAAGCATTAATCGATACTGGGAGTTCTATTAGTTTTATCGATAAAAATTTCTTTGAACTTTGTGGTTTGAAAAAGAAATACTGTAATCAGACAATTTCTATGGCGTCAACTTCTCTCACGTCTGAAGTAGAAGGGCAGACTTATGCTACAGTTCAACTCGGAGAACATAATTACAAGGATCTCAATCTGCTTATAGTAAAGCATCTATGCGCTGATCTTATTATTGGACACGATGTCTTAAGAAAACATTCCTCACTCGAGTTTACCTTTGGAGGACCCAAGGAATCCTTCAAAGTCTGCAGTGTCGCTGCGGCTTCTGTTCCTGCCGTACCACTGTTTTCCAACGTCACTCCCAACTGCAAACCAATTGCTGTCAAGTCCAGACGATACAGTGAAGAGGACAAACAGTTTATTGCAGAAGAAATCAGCAGACTTTTAGCTGAAGGAATAATCGAAGAAAGTACTTCTCCTTGGCGAGCACAAGTTCTTATTTCGAAAACTTCCAATCACAAGAAACGCCTTGTTATTGATTATTCTCGAACTATAAATAGATATACTCAACTTGACGCATATCCATTACCAAACATAGAAGAAATTGTATCACAAATTTCTAAATACAGCGTATTCAGTGCTATTGATTTACAAAGCGCATATCACCAAATTCCAATTTTGGAAAAAGAACGTCATTTCACAGCTTTTGAAGCTCTAGGAAATCTTTATCAATTTCGACGAATTCCATTTGGGGTTACAAACGGTGTCTCAAGCTTCCAAAGAACTATCGATTGGGTCATTCGTAAAGAAGATCTTAAAGGAACCTATGCATATCTTGATGACATAACTATCTGTGGCAACAATCAGCAAGAACATGATGAAAATTTGCGAAAATTCATGGCGGCAGTACAAAAATATGGTCTTACCATTAATAAAGAAAAGAGCAAGTTCTCGCTGCAGTCCATCAATATATTGGGATACAATATAAAAGATCATTTAATACGGCCAGATGCTGAGCGTTTACGACCGCTTTTGAGCTTACCACCTCCAAATGATTTGCCGTCTCTTAGAAGAGCGATAGGCATGTTTGCACATTACAGCAAATGGATACCTAACTTTTCAGAGAAAATTTTTGCTCTCGCTCATAATCGTATATTCCCTTTGAAAGATGAACTAATCGGAGCTTTTGAACAACTTAAAACTGACATTGCAAAAGCTACTATTCATGCTATCGATCACAATGCTCCATTCACAGTTGAGACAGATGCTTCAGAACATTCAATTGCAGCAACCTTATCACAAAACGGTCGACCGGTTGCATTCTTTGCAAGAATGTTGAACAATAGTGAACTTAACCACTCAGCTATAGAGAAGGAAGCTTACGCTATAGTGGAGTCCTTAAAGAAATGGCGCCATTTTCTCATTGGTAAAATATTCAGACTTGTAACTGATCAGCGATCAGTCTCATTTATGTTTGACAATAAAGTAACCAGCAAAATTAAGAATGAAAAAATACAACGATGGCGCTTGGAGTTAGCTCCTTTTAAATATGATATTTTCTATCGACCTGGCAAACAAAACGATGTCGCCGATGCACTGCCACGAGTTTGTGCATCAATTCCTCAACGGAATGAAAAACTGAAATGCTTGCATCAGGCATTATGCCATCCTGGAATTGTGCGAATGTGTCATTGGGTAAAATCCAAAAATTTACCTTACTCCGTCAAAGAAATTGAAGACATGACAAATTCATGTAGAATATGCTGCGAAATAAAACCGAAATTCTATAAAACAGAAAATAATTCTACTTTGATCAAAGCAACGGCGCCTATGGAGCGATTAAGTCTTGATTTCAAAGGTCCCATACCGTCAAATACCAGGAATAGATATATTCTAACAGTGATAGACGAATATTCACGTTTCCCATTTGCTTTTCCTTGCCCTGATATGAATGCATCAACAATAATAAAACATTTAAACGAGATATTCACGATTTTTGGCCTGCCATCATACGTTCACTCAGATCGAGGCACGTCCTTCATGTCAACTGAACTCAAAAATTTTTTGCTCTCGCGAGGAATAGCTTCAAGCCGTACTACACCTTATAATCCTAGGGGAAACGGTCAGGTTGAACGCCTTAACGGAACTCTTTGGAGAGCAATACAGTTGGCACTTCGTTCGGAAAATCAACCAATACAGCAATGGGAGTATGTTCTTCCACAAGCTTTAAATTCCATTAGATCATTGTTGTGTACGGCCACACAGTGTACGCCACACGAAAGAATGTTCACTCACACTAGAAGATCGACGAACGGAGTATCTATTCCTACTTGGTTAACTGAATCTGAACGGGTGCTAATGCGCAAATTTAATCGAACAAACAAATATCAGCCTATTGTCGAAGAAGTGGAATTACTTCATGTGAATCCTGACTATTCCTATGTTAGACTCGCTGACGGTCGAGAATCCACTGTCTCAAATCGTCATTTAGCACCTTTAAGACAAGATGGTCAGATTGTCCAAGAAACACCCGAGATACTCGATGAAACAAGAGAATCAACTGATGAAGAATTCTTCGACACTATTAATTCGTCTGATGGTGATGACCAAGTCGATCATCAACAACAATTGGACGAGATTGATCATGGTACAGAACAATCTGCACCTAATGAACAACTTCGACGTTCATCCAGAGAACGACGTTTACCAGCACATCTGGGCGATTACGTTCTTGAATAAGAAACTTTTAGCCAGGAAGAATGTAGTGTAGTGCAGAAACTCCTTGGAGTTTCTGATAATATCGTTTTATTATAATGAAAGTTGTCATTCGTATTTGTCATTAATTCAATTCAATTTTGTTGATTAAAACCATTATAGTAACGGTTTTATCTTATTTTACATAAATGAAAATAAATGCCTATATAAACCTACTAGTAGGGCGCGTGGGGCGCGGGCCATATGTGGCCCGCGTGCTGTTTTCCCGCCTATAAAAAATCCCTTCAAAATATATATACATTTTCTATCGAAATTTTTTTTGCGCCATATTGGATGTTTTTCTGTCCATCGTGTAGACCTTCGATTCCTGATCACTTCTTGTCAAGAAGCCATCCTTCCATCTTTTTTACTTTCCGAGATATCTACGAAATTCTAATGACGGCCATTTTGAACTTTTTTTCATTTCACTGCTAATCGCATGACATTTCAAATGACATTTGGTCGAGCAGCCCCCACCTATCATGGATACCCGGCCTGTGCTTTTCACCCGTCTTCGAAATTCGCAATCATCAGCTCTCTCCATCTTTTTTGTTATTATTTTCCCCTCTTTACGAAATGATTAGTAAAAAAATTTTTTCATGCCAAATTGTTCAGGAGAGGTGATCAATCAGTGAGTCAGTCAGCACGAACAGCTATATATATTGTAATAAAAGTCTTGCACAATTAAATTTTTTGGAAAATAATTGATTTAAAAACTTATATTATGTTCTTCGTTCCCTCACCTCGAATTTCGTTCCTTTTCAGACACCCCGACGTTCTATTTCTCTAACCGCCAATGGCAAACACTGCTCAATGCTCAATGCTCAATCTAGGCTCAATCTCATTGCACGTAGTGATTACCTACTTAAGGCCTTACATTGAAAAAAACTCATTTCAGTTTTGATGAGTACTTCAGAAAAAGGGGCGTGGCTTCCAATATAGCACGCCGTTTGGCAATATGCGGCGAATTTCGGTACTTTTACGTACGAACACTAGCACAACGGCAGAAAGCGGTATTAATACGTAAAAAAAACTATCACTAATGCCTATAGATGGCGCGGAAAGAATACAATACTTTAAAAGTAGGTACTTGTGCAAATAATAATAAATTTGGTAGGTATATAGATATAATTTCACTCCACGAAGACGAATCGAACAAACATAAGCGATTTTGACAGACCGGGGCGCGTCGTAGGTACCTACTGATTTCCTTATTTTTAGGGTTCCATACCAAAATGGCAAAAATGGAACCCTTATGGTGAGACTTTCTCCATCCGTCCGTCCGTCCGTCCGTCCGTCCGTCCGTCCGTCCGTCCGTCTGTCACACTCGATTATTTCAGTAACTATCAAAGCTATCGACTTGAAATTTGGAATAGTTATAGGTAATAGTGACGCGACGTCATAACAATCGTAAAAATTTGAAAATTATTTTTATTTTTATTTAAAAAGGGGGAAAACCGGAGCTTCGATTTTTCAAAATGAGATAACAATATTGAGTGGGGTATCATATGAAAGGGCGTTACTTGTGTAGTCTAAAACCGATTTTTATTTATTTTTATGTCGGATAGTTTTTGATTTATTGAGCAAACTGTCGAAAAAAATTCCGTTCCCCCCCCTTATCTCCGAAGTTTACCAATCGAAAAATCTGAAATAATTATGATCAATAGAAATTAATGTATATTTTACAGGAAAAATAAAATCAACTCACTGACTAATATACTTTTTTTGATAATAACAATAATCCGCCAAAAACAAAGTTACGTTTGCGGTTTGCCAACAAAAGTACCTACATGTAAATTTTACTCGTAAATTCATGAATAAAAGTGATTCTTTCAATGTTTTACTTCTTTTATGGTATGGAACCCTCGGTACGCGAGTCCGACTCTCACTTGGCCGGTTTTTTTTTTACGCTATACAAGTTAGTACTTGACTGCGATCTCACCTGATGGTAAGTGATGATGCAGTCGAAGATTCTAGCGTACTAACTTGGAAGGGGTAAGTAAAGTCACCCCAACAGTTTCTACACAGCATCGTACAGGAACGCTAAATCGCTTGGCGTACCGCCAAGCGATTTAGCGTTCCTGTACGATGCTGTCTTTGCTGGTAGGGTGGTAACTAGCCACGGCCGAAGCCTCCCACCAGACCAAACCTGAGCCACTTTAGAAAAACCGGCCAAGTGCGAGTCGGACTCGCGCACCGAGGGTTCCATACCATAGAAGAAGTAAAACATTGAAAGAATCACTTTTGTTCATGAATTTACGAGTATAATTTACATGTAGGTACTTTTGTTGGCAAACCGCAAACGTAACTTTGTTTTTGGCGGTTTATTGTTATTATCAAAAAAAGTATAATAGTTACGGAGTTGATTTTATTTTTCCTGTAAAATATACGTTTATTTTTATTGATCATAATTATTTCAGATTTTTCGATTGGTAATCTTCGGAGATAAGGTGGGGGGAACGGTATTTTTTTCGCCAGTTTGCCCAATAAATCAAAAACTATCAGGCATAAAAATAAATAAAAATCAGTTTTAGAATACACAAGTAACGCCCTTTCATACGATACCCCACTCAATATTGTTATCTCATTTTGAAATTTTGCCGACCCGGTTTTCCCCCCTTTTTAAATAAAAATAAAAACAATTTTCAAATTTTTACGATTGTTATGACGTCGGGTCACTATTTCCTATAACTATTCTAAATTTCAAGTCGATAGCTTGAATAGTTACTGAAATAATCGAGTGTGACAGACGGGCGGACGGACGGACGGACGGACGGAGAAAGTCTCACCATAAGGGTTCCATTTTTACCATTTTGGTATGGAACCCTAAAAATATAAAATTCCAAAGTGGCCCGTGGCGGGATCGAACCCGCGACCTCTCACTCGAATCCGAGCATGCGTCCCCTGCGCCACGGAGGTCGTCGCATTGACTTTATAATTTCGCATTGTCACTCGATTTACCGATTTATCGGTAGCCATGAAGTGGATAGTTGATTTAGTTACAACAATTTGGCAAACAAACAAACATCGGGACATGTGAAACTAAATAAAAGCTTGTAATAATAATAATAAATTATCGTCTTCAACCTGCAGGGCAACAGGCGACGTCCTGTTTCCCCTTTTTATTGCATCGCGAGCAGCGAGGTATTTACTCATAGATCTTCGACCAACTAAATTTCTTAATTTTTATAATAATTAAAAATAATATTTCTTAATTTTCTCATTTTTTTATAAAATAATAAACCGAAGTTTTAATAAAATAGGTAAATGACAACATATAAAATTAAAATATTATCAAAGTACATATCAAAACCACGTGGGTTTCCTGCGCACATAATCGTTCAGCGACATACTAACAGATGGCGTGTTTGACAGTATATAATATAACCATTCAGCCGCTTAATAGAGGGCGTTATTTCAGCGGTTATTGCCACAGACCAAGAAATAACTTTCTATATTACGATCAGAAATCTACGGCTGCGAAATATACATTCACGCGCACGTCCGACTCTCGCATTAGCAAGACAGACTGACGCCTATGAGGCGTATCAGAAAGACAATGATGTCAATATACATGCATCATATGTCCGAAAGAGTTAACCATATGCTTATCACTTACGTAATTTGGGGGCGGCATAATGAGTTTTCACTTGAATAGGTTTTAATTGTATTGTGAATAATGTATAGTCCTGATTTAAAAAAAACTTCACGTCGATTTGAGTACTCATCAATAAGGACCCAAAAAAAAAAAAAACAGAAAACTGTTGAATCGTTTCCGATAAATCTGAATAAATATGAGAAGATTGGAGCAACTTTTGGGAAAACTTTCTATCGAGGAAAGTTTTTCCAATCGTGTTTCTGCGTCTTAACGTTTTGAGGTTAAAGATCCAAAATACATGACGTTCAAATTTGAAACTAATTGTCTCTATAGTTTTCAACTGAGAGGCCGGTCAAAATCGCATAAATAGGCCTTCTATGCCGTTAAATACTCTTTGCTCATTGCTGTTTGCAAATTGCATCGCACTTTGCATTCTTGCAACTTGCATTTTAGGCTCAACTCTATTATAAGTGTATAATCTATGACTCTATTCTTTCTATTGCCACTCGCCAGGCACTGTTATTTTTGTCTAAATAAAAATTTGGCACAAATGTTTCTGTAATTTCTATTTTAGTAGTGCTTAGTGTGTTAATGTCAGTGGTGCCAGATTAGGCGAATTATCGCCATTTAGGCTACCTCAGGGGGTCAATTGGCGACCAAAAATCCCGATTGGCTACCAGTATCCATTTAGGCTACCTGAAAAATATAAACGGGCGATTTTAGGCTACCTAAGCAGAAATTATCTCATAATTTCTTTTACATGTAATATCAGGTTCTTTGTCTTTCCATGCTGTTTGCTTTCTCATACGTATTGCAATTACTATTTGTAGCAATGAGATAGAGATGCATTAGTGCGTTTGACACAATAATCTTTTACTACACTTTATATTAGCCGGACAAATTAAGTGACTTCGATAAGACGCAACTGCCCAGAGCAAAGCAAATTTACGTCACGTCTCCGTATCCATTTCATTCGTGTGGGTAAAATAACTTTAGAATAAAATTTGAATTTTTGCGCCTGGATATTTACTATGGTATTCTGTATCTCAATGATCTTCATCAAGATTTTTTATTATAAAACATATTTTTTTATCTATTGAAAGCTTTTCCACAAAATTTTATTTCAATGATAAATTAAAGTAGCCATGTCTAACGAACTATAGAAAACAGTTATCATCATTGCAAATGTAAATACAGAATATGACTCCTTCATAAGTTATAGTTTAGTAATTGATCCCTACCTACAATAAATAAATATATTATTTTTCGCTTCACGTTGTCTTTTAGGGTTCCATACCAAAATGGTAAAAATGGAACCCTTATGGTGAGACTTTCTCCGTCCAAAAAAATTGGGCGAATTTAGGCTACTCAGCAGGCAAAATTGGGCGAATTCAAATGGCAAATATCTGGCAACCCTGGTTAATGTCGCAAAGTTCAAGAGTATACGTGAGATTAAAGTTTCTATTTGGGCTTTCGTATTTGAGGTTTTGTGATTACGACTAATTGATGAGTTCATTTGTGATGAACAGAGCCAAGAGTCATAACTCAAAAATGGTAAACCATTCGAAGACTATAGTAGAACCGGTTATGAAGTCTGATGTGTATCGACTGATTACAAATGAAGAAAAACCACCGGATATTAAGTATGATAAAGAAAACTCTTGGATTATGGCAGTGCAAATGTTTGCGTCGCTGTTACTCGCTGGATTCGGCATGGTGGGAGCGAGTTTGCTGCTGGACGTTGTGCAACATTGGCCAGTGTTTGAAAAAGTTCAAGAAGTTGTTATTCTAGTTCCCGCCCTCCTCGGCTTGAAGGGCAACTTGGAGATGACTTTAGCATCTCGTCTCTCCACTCATGCCCACTTAGGACACCTGGAAAAAAGCTTAAGTTCTCTAGTCGTAGGTAACCTGTGTCTCATACAATGCCAGGCTGTATTAGTGGGGTTTTTAGCTGCAATAGCAGCAGTGACTATGGGCTGGATACCTAAAGGAATTTTTAATGTGAACCACGCAATGTTGCTTTGTGCATCCAGTGTTCTTACAGCATCATTTGCTAGTTTAGTTCTTGGCTTGATTATGATAGGTGTTATTGTTGTGTCCAAGAAGATAAATATAAACCCTGACAACATAGCGACACCTATAGCCGCTAGTCTTGGAGACTTGACAACTTTGGCACTGTTATCTTGGATATCATCATTGTTGTTTCGTTCAATTGACACAAGTACTGTATTGCCAAGTATTATTATAACTGTAGGCGCTATATTAGTACCACTGTGTGGTTACATTGCTTGGAAGAATCCCTTCACACAACAGGCGTTGGATGAAGGCTGGGTGCCGGTCGTTTCAGCAATGGTCATAAGTAGTGCTGGGGGTTTAATTTTGGACTATACAGTGGTTAACTACGAAGGAATTGCCGTATTTCAGTTGGTTATAAATGGGATAGGTGGGAATATGGCAGCATTACACGCTTCAAGATTGTCAACCTTGTTGCATACCGGACAGAAGGAAGGTTCTGTGATGGGAAACACTACTAGACTATTACTATTAATGGTGATACCTGGGCAATTAATATTTATTTATACAATAGGATACATACAAGCCGGTCACACATCATTGACTCCAATTTTCACATTAGTTTACATGACTGCTGCCCTTTTGCAGGTGTTCCTCCTGCTCACTATAAGCCATTACATGGTTATATGGATGTGGAAACTAGGTTTAGATCCTGACAATTCGGCTATTCCATATTTGACTGCATTAGGTGACTTGCTTGGAACTGCTTTATTGGGTATTGCGTTCCACATCCTTTATTCTATAGGTGATAAGGACAAAGATGTAGGCGACTGAATGTTTTAGTTTTTTATTTTAAGCTATTTTATTTATTTAAAATATTTTGTTGTTGTATTGTACTTAGGTATTTTACTGTAAAAAAAATATAAGTACTGTTATATTAATATTTTCTACTGTAATTTAATATTTCTTTTAAGTGTTGTACTTATTAATGTACCTTTAAAAAATAATAATAAGTACAATATTGGTGCTACTACAAGCTATGTGCATTGTGCATATCTATAAAATATGAAAAATTATTATGAAATATAAATATTTTAAATCCTAATCTGACATCGAATTAAAGATCTGTTTTATCTGATAATAATTGTACTTTTAAGTGTTGTATGTTATCAAGAACATAATTATTTCACAGCAAAATATTGTTATAATACTATTTATTTAAACCCCACTTTATTCACATTAGAATTTGTTATTGGTGGTAATAGAGTACCTACTTCAAACTTTATAGCAATATTTATTGTGGATTATCAAAGACTGAAAAATACTTCTATGAATAAGAAAAAGACATTTAACAACATTTAATTATTTATACATTGTCATTATTATTTGGAGTAAAATGCTGTTTACTCCCATATAAACTAAAATTTGTTTTTGTAAGCGAGTACCTACCTATGAGTTATTATTGTGCCAGTTCAGACTTGTATTTTATCTTAATTCATTATTAATGTAAATGGTTTTGTGTCACAACATTATATTATCTGAGTAAGGACATAGAATAAGCCTGTTCATATAAAGAACAATATATATTTATATTGCAGAGCAAGTAGACTTTTGTGCAATTATTTATGTTCCTACAAATCTAATTACATCAAATGCAAATGTTGTGATGTCTGTATATCAGATTCAAATACTAGCCTTGTTTTGAAAAAACAGTCACATTATTCTGAACCATTCTGTTATTTATGTAGAACTAGCCATAGTCTTATTTGTGATCATCACATAAAGCTGTTGACTGTCCAAATTGAATGTAATTAAAAAAATAGTTGTCTAGAAAACTCACATGATCAATTTATGGGCAGTTCTTAATTAACTATTTATGGCAACCAGACTCGGGGGAGATATAGACAGTGGCAAGCACAATAGGTCTGAGACAGTCCACTTGTTACCAGGACAGGAACACGAGTATCTCTGTGAGTAGCCCTGCACAGCCGCAGCCCCAAGAAAATGAAGACAAAGCATAAGCTCCATACAAGTTATATCTATTTTCTATAGCAGGACAGATTTTGTTTTGCTATAACCCGCTAGTTGAAAAGACTATGCAGGAACACTACCCACATGAAGTACACAATTTTCTAACACTTTCTTCGACGTACGTTTCGTCCCGACACGGGGACCTCCTCAGGAGATATTGACTTCACAATGTGTGTTAGAAAATTGTGTGTGATGTTTCATGTGGGTAGTGTTCCTTCATATTGTACCGTACAGAATCTTTTCAAGTAGCGGATTTAAGCAAAACAAATTAATCTGTCCTGCTAATTATGGATTTCCACAAAATAAGGCCTGCTTCCATTCAATATCTATTTTCTATCTCTAGCTAAACCATGGATAGATAGCATATTGGGAATCTTTAACAATCAGTTATGTTCTCATATTCTATTATTATGGTTATTAAAGTTAAATTGCAAAATGTTAATAAGGATCGTGGCATTAGTATCCTAATGGCAGTTGGTTTCGGAATGATCATATAGTGCCATTCTTAAATCTCAGTTTGGAAAACAACTTCAAAGAACCCTACAATTGAAATTATTTTGTCAAAAGTAAAAACTCAAGAAATACATAAATAAATGAAACAAAAGTTTTGTTGAGTTTTTTGTTTATTGCCTTATTCTAAATGTTTACTTGACTTCACGCAACCTCCTGACGGCTGACCTGCACGATGAGGCGGCAGTGGTTGAGAACACCCAGGCTCCACCAGCTACTGTCCTCTTGCAGCGCTTGCATGACCAGATGCCTACACAGCTGCGCTTCATGGCATCCTGAAAATATTTATTCAGAATATTAATTACCAGTTATTGCTCTTCGTCTTAGTCTTAGCCACATGTGACATGACATGACTAATGTGAAGGAAAACATTGTGAGTAAACCTGCATGTCTGAGAGTTCACAAAAAAAATGTTGTCAAAGGTGTGTGAAACCCACCAACCTGCACTTGGCCAGCGTGGTGGGCTATGGCCAAACCCCTCTATCTGAGAGGAGACTCATGCCCAGCAGTGGGACATAAAAAGGGATTGAGATGATTGAATATCAACTCTGGACAAGCATTTCTATTTATTCCACATATCTGCTACAAATTCACTATTTAGCTTACATATCTATCATCCATATGAAAAACTTAAAATATTGATATACAGAACTATAAGCTTGCAGAATCTGGCTTCAGACATGAGGCAGCAAATTTTTAAACTAAATCGATACATATTATGTATTTTTAGTTTGTTTTATTCAATATCAGTTTGAAAACTGCAGCCAACATTCAGTGAACACTGAGCAGCAACTGATACCTGAAATTCGTCTTGCCTCCTCTCTTCTTAGATCTAGTAATACTGCTAGATCAGAGAATTTGAAAATTAAGTTAGTAGTTTGATTTCAATTTAGAGTTTCTCACAACAATAATTTTGTTACAAATTCAATATTTTTGTCACACCAGTTCTCATATTATACCTACGGTATACCTAGTAGTACCTAGTAGAAAGGTGTACGTTTTGTACGAAGTTCGTAATTATGTTTGAAGTGATTTACCACCGTAAACTTCAACCACTAACCTTTCCACAAAAGGAGCAAGTGTACTTGGCGTGTTGGGTCACTTCCATCTTTTTGACCATTTTACGGAGGGAGGCACCGTAACGTGTGCCATATTTGCCAGTAATTCCGACTTTTTTCGTACGTTTTGCCTGTAAACATTGAAGAAAACTTTTGAAACCACCACAACACAGTTTAAGTACCGGCGATCTAGCAACCGTACATGAAAAATAGCTTTCACATATTTTTAACCACTTCGATTGTACACAATATAACTTTTATAAAGCACTGTAGTATTCAAGATGGCTTTGATATTTTAAAATTAAACTCTCACCATTGTGAAATAACCTGCCTAACACAACAGTTGACAGTAAAAGAAAAGAATAAGATCAAAGAGGTTATTTATTATTGTCAAAATCTGTGGCCAACCGTCAAAGCGCGTCAAAGTCAATGTAAAATCACGAATGTCAATTTGACTTGTTGTAGAGGTGGCGTGGCCCAATGACGAAAGAAGTAATGGACACAAAGTAGTGAGTCTTTTTGGCTGGGCATTTTCGCCATCTTGTGTCGCAGCAAAAATAGCCAATCACAGCTATCAGCCAATCACAGATAGGCACCAGTCAGCTGATCAGAAGGGCTGCTCTAGCTATCTATCGATATGGAAATATTATCGATGTAGTTTGTGGTTACTAATTAAATATTTAAGAGCAAGAATGTATGAATTATTACTATTAAAAATTAATTTATAGTAAAACTAGGTTTTGCCAGCGGTGCATATTATGTTCCTGGATTAGGATTTTTAACATATCCCGCGAGACCAAACTTCATTTGATACGAGTGATTGTACCTATAGTAAATGTTCGCATCTGCGGCCCGTTTTCTTAAAGCGGAAATAACTACGAGAAGTCAGAGGAGTAAAACCTCGCGGTCCAAATAGAAGGTTGTGATATTAGGAGCCCTACTCATCTATCAACATTTAACTTTACGTACTTACAAGGGCGGATTTAGGGGGGATTTTTTTGTTAACTATGGAGATCCCATCACAGTACATACTTAGAAGCAAATCAAATTATCAAACTTGTTAAAATATATGAATAATATAACAGTCTTTATGTTTCTGTCACATGAGTGACTCTTGTCTATTTCTGACTACTGGAATTGCGAATTTTGTTCGTTGCATTCCTTTCGCGCACTTGCAAATGAAAAAAAACCGGCCAAGTGCGAGTCGGACTCGCGCACCGAGGGTTCCATACTATAAAAGAAGAAAAACATTAAAAGAATCACTTTTGTTCATGAATTTACTAGTGTAATTCACATGTAGGTACTTTTGTTGGCGAACCGCAAACGTAACTTTGTTTTTGGTGGTTTATTGTTATTATCAAAAAAAAGTTAGGGAGTTAGGTTAGTTAAAGTAGTTAGGGAGTTGATTTTATTTTTCCTCTAAAATATACATTAATGTCTATTGATCATAATTATTTTAGATTAAGGGTTCCATTTTTACCAAATTGTTATGGAACCGTAAAAATAAAGGTTATTTCTAACATTTATTGTTAATTTTTTTTCCCCTCCGCCCCTTGTGCCCCTCCCAGAAAAATATCCTGTATCCGCCCTTGCGTACTTATATGAATTTTATCGATATTGGTATAACAGCGGTCGCATCATTAGTACTTTCTTTTTGTTTTGTTAACATAACAACAAAAATTAAATCGAATTTATTTCAATCCTGAAGAAATATTTCTTCTTTTACACATTATATAAGTGCATGTAATATGATCTTAATACATAATAACACATAATTTTAAACGAATTTTAACGATATAATTAATGAAATCGAATACTGACCTATGAAATGTTAAATGTGGCCTATTTTTGTCTTTCCACGATCTGCACTGCACAACATAACATTGAGTAGGCATTTTCACACCTGAATACTAATTATGATCCGCACGCAAATTAGAATAATAATATGATTGTCTAATATTTCCAAAAACATGATACGCATAAACTTTGTATACATGTTTCGACATGTTCCAATCTACAAAATGCGACAAATTATGGAGAAATTGGCCACGCGGCTATTTTTTCGTGACGTCACAACTTCAGTGTTACCGAAATCAGAAAAAAAAAATATGTTGCTATCTCGTATAACGTAAACAATTTTGAATTAGAAAGAGACAATGTGATGTTTGTTACATCTATGTCGATTTCACGCAACATATAAACGCATAAGTGGGTGTAGAAAACTACAGCTGCTCCACATTAGATTCGTTCCTCGTAGATAATCTATGACTGTCACTGTCGTCTCACGTCTGTCAATGTCACAATAGTCAATACATTACCCCACAGACCAGCTGCCTGATTACGTATAACATAGCAGTAGCGACAGCAGACGCAGAGCCACAGCGACCGGTCGCTAAATGTCATTGTTTATTCGCATTACCTAAGCCGATCGCGCGTCGTCTGCTCCCCTGTCGCAAAGTGCACTTTTGTGGTCTGTGGAATGCACTTTTAGCAATCGATCACTAGCGCCACTTGCGATCAGACGGCAAAAGATGTAAACAAAATACACAGTTTTTATTGTCATCTGTGGTTATTCCATGATCATTCTGTGGTACATCGAATAAATCTGCGGTCATTCTCAGTAGTGATTATATACTCTTTGGTCATTCTGCGGTATTGAGCCAAAGAGTACCTACTTTTTGTTTTCGGTTGGTTAGGTTAGGTGTGAATTTTATGAAATTATTATCATCTGCCAGTAAGTTTAAAATACTTCTTTGTTATTTTACTACGTAAACATGTGTACCTACTTTTTCCTGTTGCTATTTGCTAGCATGTTCTTATAATTATTATAACCTCAATAGGAACATCGAGATTCGAGTGTCTACCAGCCAGCTGAACGAGTTACTGGAGCATCTAATGGCGCACTCGTATCTAGCTAAAGGAGTTGATTTGGGAGTGAGAGTGAAGGAGGCCATCGATCGAGAATGGAACAATAACATTGGTTCCAGATTCAATGCCTCCAGCAGGGATTGCAACCAGTCAGGTCAGCAGAGGAAGTGTGTATGAATATTCTTCTTTTATGCTCTCGATTTCAAAATGAAAGAGTTATGTTACTATATTTCTTATATGAAACCGGCTGGTGGTCAGCTGCATTATACTGCTGTGAATAAATGCATACAATTTTTAGATACTGCAAACTGCTGAGGCCACTGCGGTAGGTCGACCTCTTACAACAGCATAAATGTATACAATTTTCAATTTATTCTGAGGCCACTGCAGCCATTCCAAGCAGGCCATTTCCACAGCTTTCTGCAACTATATTATTTGCAACACTGATAGCCCATAGCATAAACGACCAACACATCAACCTCTGTTGCCTATCTAAGGCCCACTTGCGTCAACCCGGGTTAGTGTGTTAACTCAGGGTTAACACGCTCACCCAGAGTAAGTTTTCATAATTGTACAATGACAGACGTTGACTCAAAGGTTAAAAAGAAAATATTTAACCTCCGATTCGCGCAAGTGGACCTTAGAGGGTTATAGCTGGTTTACTTTAGGGGTATATAATGATGGGTTGGGGTTTGAATACCACTTCCCAGCATGCACCTCTCTTTCGTTTTGAGTTGTGTACAGTTGTGGAAAGCGGCTAGTGATTAAGGTTTGCGTAGTAAGAAAACCTGCATGTCTAAGAGGTCACCGTAATGTTTACACCATATGGGTGAAAAGGTTGGCAGGCTTTATAGGAAAGGAAACCAGTGCCGAATAGTAGTATTATAGAAACAAGGATTCAGACTAAATTATATAGAACATATTACAATGTACTCTTATTCTCAAACTAATTCATATATTTTTTCCTTTACAGAAAGTCCAGTTTCTCAAAGACGGTTTCAGCAGCCCACACTGAGCAGCAGCTCCACCGTTACCAGAAAGAGTACAAATGGTAAATCTTTTCTGTTTAGATTTAGTAATATTAATACTTTACTACTTATTTAACTTTCAATAGCTTTTAGTATGGTTATATAAACCATCACAAAATTTAAGCATAGAACTTCTGCCTGCTGAATCAGCCTCTTGGTCTCAAAATTTCAACATTGATGATAGAATTAGTGTTTAATAGATGTTTTATATTTTACAGACCAAAGGGTTGAGCCATCATGGATCATGGAGAGACGCAGATGTTGTCAAGCTGGAGAGACTTTTCAGAAAGTCCAGTTTCTCAGAGAGGGTTAAAGCAGCCCACACTGAGCAGCAGCTCTACCGTTGCCAGAATGAGTACAAATGGTAAGCCTTTTTTGTTTAGATTTAGTAATATTAACACTTTACTACTTCATAAACTTTTAATAGCTTTTAGCACTACATAACTATCACAAAATGTAAGCATAGAACTCCTGCCTGTTGAATCGGCCTCTTGGTAACATCGATGATAGAATTAGTGTTTAATAGATGTTTTTTATTTCACAGACCAAAGGTTTGAGCCATCATGGAGAGACAACGGTTTTCGACAGGAGAGACAAAGGGTGGGTGCAGAGAGCAGACTGGCTGAAGCTGCTTCTATATGCTTCTACAGTGAATGCATGCTGGCAAAGGCCTTGAATAAGCTTTTTGACTTATTATATAAAATATTTTAACAAATAAAAAATATTAATTTATTTGTTGTAAAAATAAATGAGAGAAATTATTATATAATATTAGTAATTTGTCAAGTTACACCTTTGAAGAACTCCTTAACAGTAGAATTCTTGGAATGGATAGAATATGCTTCCGGCTCCTCACAAGATAGTATAAAAGTTAATTTAATTATGTAAGAAAAGTTGTATATATAAATACATTTTTTAAAAAAAAAGCAAGTGCAGAGTTTCTTCCTAGTTCCTCCCAGTGCTTTTCGAAATTGGCCATACTTAAGACTTTAAGCTTATGATAAAAATAAAGATTTTTATTTTGGATCTCTAATGAAATTTTATTATTGAATGGAAGTTAATTAAGTCTTGAAATAAAACTAATTTTTGTCATTTTTTGTGTAATTTTTTATTTTCTATTCTAATCGTCCACAACCACTGGGGTAGCTTAACTTCTAAGATGCCCTGACCTAAAAAGAAACCCACAACAAACTCAGTCTGGTGACTGGTCTGTGTGTCTGTCAACTGGTTTTCATATTTTACGGTTAGGTTACGTTGTGGGTACCTCAAGTAACCTTAATGCTACTTCATGCACTTCCCTTATCGGATATGTCTGGTCTTCCACTTGAACATTTCCTCATCAAGTTCATGTTCAGGCATCAAGTTGTGGCAGTGCTACCACGAGTCCTTCAGTGCCTTGAGGGAATTTTGAAGTTCATTTGCATTTTCACAACGGCTGCTCTTCCTTCATTGTTATCTCAATATCTGAAATGTGCAAATAATTTATTGTTAACGACATTAAAATTGATTAAATCACTGTCACAAATCTCTAAAATATTAACAAATCATATAACAGTATAGAAAATAGAGAAATAAATAGCTGTTTGTTAGTTTAGTTAGTTTCAGTAATAAATTTTAACACTTTTCTCTTTGTTAATATTCAAATCAACTAAAATTACTTGTTTTTTACTTCTTATTCTTAGTTCGTTTTTAACAGGGTAGTTGTATTTTTCATTTATTTATTTTTATTTCTGTTGTGCTTGGTATTATCTCGCTTTTAATCCTCATGCAGTTTTATAGTTATACATCACCTTTGGTCATCTTTAGATACTTAATGGCCACAGGTCACTGACTAATTGCTTGCAAGATTTGAAACACAGGGTTAATTTGTATAATTCGTAAATATTAACATTTTTATTATTTGCAATAAAATATAATAGCTATAAAATAATCACCTGTTTAATTTAATTTGTCTGTCCTCTTGCACCTCTGGAAGTCTAATGTATATTTGCAAAATATCAATGCTGTTGAGTGCCTTAGTGGCTTCTTTGACAGCATTTGATACACTGGATTGGCTCAATCCATGAAGAAAATTCATGCCAACTGGGTTTTGATATGAACCAGTGACATAACCTGTAATAATAATTAAATCTTAAATATTCATTTCATAAACAACTATGGAGGCCATAATATATCACCATTCCTAGGCCGCTTTTGTTGCTCTTCACTTTCGACAGTATTTACACAAGTTTTTGAAATAGTTCTTTCGTGAGCCTATAATGAATTTTAACTCTGCATCAGGCGATGCTTGCTGGTTACTGGATTTGCTTGATCTCTCAAATGTAATTTTACCGTAAACGAGCCTTCTCCAAGAATTGGGCCACCCTCTCTTCTTCATTAAGCGCTTCTTCTAAAAGAAAAGAAGTGTTCCCCTATAAACTTATAAAACAAACATGAACATTGTACATTGGGCTCTAAATTCCTTATTTTTTATATAAATAGGTAAAATTATACCTTTTCACGTTAATAGAGACAATATAATATACTTACATATTTTAAACTTCCTTTCTATTATTAAATATCTCATTTTTTCTCATAATTATATTATAACTCCACCCGACAAAATAGCGATAATTCGTTTAGCGACAGGTATTTAGGCTGTCGCTTTAATGGTCGCTTTTTTGTCGGCTGTCGCTGTCGAGCCGCTGTCAAATTTAGCATACATAATACCAGCTGGATTGAATGCACTTTTAACCACAGACGACATAACTTTTTACAACACAGATTGTACCACAGATTGATCGCTCGCTGTGAGCTGTTAATCGGTGTTTACATAATACAAAAATGCCGTTTGACAGCGGATAGTACGCGATTTATGCCTGTGGCAAACCTGTGGCAAGATCGGTAATAACCCCCCAGGAATGCATTTCCCTTTCGACGACCTACAAGTTAGGAAAGGTCGATCCTTTTGGTTTATCTCTAATATTTCAAAAACCGTCCCGTTCAACTGGACGGCATAGCCAAAATTACAATCAGAAATGTTGCGAACGATTTTAGTACGAAACCAAGTTTTGAACGATAGCCTGAAGAAAGCTATTCGGAGTAACCTAACGAGATGTTTGAGCACAGAGTTAGCCCGAAGAAAACACCCAAATAAGTGAGTTTTTATGTTTAATTTCAGTTACCTTATTTAATATAAGGGCTTACATGAACTAAGACTTTGTTTGACGCTCCTTCAATGCAGTATATATTTACAATATTGAAGAAACGTCGCAAAGTAATTACTCCCAACTTGCGGCGCGAATTGCATAACCAAACCGAAAACGTCAGGTTTTACCTTGACGATTATCACGGGCGAAACATGTGCAAAATGCCGGTGTTCATATGAAAGTTATAGTAACCTGCTTTCAGTGAACAACAAATTACACATTTATCAATACTTACTCCAGAATTAATAGAAAATGTATCTTGTTTCCTATGAAGTGGAAGTTTAGGTTAAACTTCAATGCATTTTATAGGCATATTTTGTTAGTATAACAATCACATCTATAGAAGATGTGTGATCTAATAGAGGAGCTACCATAGTATGACACCAATTGAAAAAAAACTTGCACTCCAAGAGTGCTGCTAAATTCATAAAAACAGTAGCAAAAAACTAAAATAACAATAATAATAACATGCAACATTAATATACATTTTTAATACTTTTTATTGTTTTAGACTACTTGCCTCATCACAGACGACAGTAGCAACACCACAATGGAGCTTTCAGATGAGGTACTACTCAAGTCTACCATCGCACACCAAAGTCAACCTACCAGCTCTATCCCCCACCATGGAAAGTGGTTCTATTGTCAGTTGGGAAAAGAAGGAGGGTGATAAACTGAGTGAAGGTGAGAGAAAAAGCGCATTGCCAGCAGTATTTGTCTGCTTATTTTATTAAACAGTTATTTCCTCTTATCCTGAAAATAGTTTGCACTAACCCTGTTTAAAATAGTGTGTGCTATACAAGATAGACAGCAATAACAAATTATAGGTTTATGGTAATAAACCTAATTGTAGAATTTTCAACACTGCTTGACCATTTCAATTTTTGTTAACAATAGAATAACGCATGTCTGTTACATAATATTATGAACTAAAGGTTAATTTGTGATTTTCAACTCAGGAAAATATGCCATTTTTCACATTACATGCTTAAGGATGCCCTGAACTACAATGTCTCTCATACATTTGTAATACCAAAATCATTTGTAATTCGTGCAAAATTCCATCATGCTGTGGTGTTATTCGGGTACATATAGTAATATAATCTATGCTCCTGGCCATATTTGGTTAGGAAATACTTCTCTAAAACGAAATATAAATGAATTTTGATTTGAATATATTTGTGTCAAAAAGGACATGTTCATTGCTTATTTGTTATGCACAAATATGATATGCACGAATTAGAAATGATTTGGTATTTCGAATGTATGCAGACATTGTAGTTCATGGGACTCTTAATAAATAATAGTAAACATTTCATTTAAGGTAACTGTACCATATTACGGTATATTAAGGCATTTTCAACTTTGAGGGTGATTTTAAGAAAAAGTACGAATGTGCTAGAACTGAAAACTGATTTATTTTGTAGACAAGTTTTATCAGATGAATGTGGAATATTATTTTGCACCGTAGCCTTTAAATTATATAAATAATCGTTATTTTGCGGAACCTCGTGTTTGTCTCTAATTCCGTACTAAAAATTTGCCTCATGACCTAATTCCGGTAATCTTTGTCCATAATTCCGTGATATTTTTATTTTATTTTTATAAGGCATTACAAGTAAGTACTTGACTGCCATCTCACCTGATGGTAAGTGTGAATACAGTCGTGAATCCAAACGTACTAACTTGGAAGTGTTAAGTAACCCCCAACGGTTCCTACACGGCATCGTACCGGAAAGCTAAATTGCTTGGGCTTACGTCTATGCCGGTAGTGTGGTTACCACTGGCCTTTTGTTAATTTGTGTCAATTTAATAACCCCCTTTATTTATTTTTTATTTTACTATTACTTTCTACAGTAAATATAAAATTATATATTGTGAAAATTTTTAACCTGTTACAGTTATCGAGCAAAAACAAGCAAAAAAATTACGTTAATTGCATGGGAGCCCCCTTAATTTTTTTTGTATTTGTTGTTATAACAAAAACAACAGAAAAAATACATCATCTGTGAAAATTTTAAGTGTCTATTATCATTAAACGCCATATCTATCATGGTTCAAGAGATACAGCCTGGTGACAGACGGACGGACGGACGGACGGACGGACGGACAGCGAAGTCTTAGCAATAGGGTCCCGTTTTTAACTTTTGGGTGCGGAACCCTAAAAAGATATTGCATGGCCCCCTCCTAAACTTAGTTTTATTACTTATTAGTCCAAGATAAGTCAGAAAACGTTTCATTTTCTCTCTGAATGCTATATTTCGGGTATACCAGAATAAGGGACATAAGTAGAAAATACGTGCACCTTATTGCGGTAGTTAAAAAAATGGTCTCTATTTCATATTTTTAATAAAAAAATAAAGTGAACTACAAGCTAATGTAGTTTTTATATGCTACATATGGATATAATTGGTTATTATATGATTTAGAAAATAATATTCAAGTAATTATGTTGACGTACTAGTCTATTAATTCGAAAGTATGGCATAAAGTGTAATCATTTCAGACTCGATTACAGAAGTAAACATATATAAACTCATATACCGCAATTAGGTCACAGTAATCTACAATCATTACTAAACTTATTTACATTAAATATATACATGAATTTAACCCAAGTGAGAAAAAAAAGACGGAAACATTTCGAAAGGATTTTTCTTTATTGCGTGATACGCACGCAATTAGATTCACGGGCTCAGAACTGTGAACATAATTACGGTAGTGAGAAAATCAACAAATTCTTTAAAAATATACTTTATAACACCTCGAATTTACTATAAAACATACTATTGATAACTGCTAAGCAATAATTTCATACATTTCGATAAATTTAACTTACCGGCATCACATCATATCCTTATGAAAATTCCACTGTTGCCTTACGCTCACTAAGAACAGAAACGTATGAAACTACTAAGATAGCGACTTGATGCGTTCAGAAGCTCGGTATGGTTTTTAGAACTATTGTTTATCTAAGTAAATCATGTTTTTTTGGTTGAACACAAACTATAGTTTATGTAGCATTCTATAAAATTACGATTTTACTGATTGTTTTCTTATTTTTCGGCGAAAATCAAAATGTCACGGCATAATGTACTATACCGGAATAGTGTACAGTTACCTTATTTATTTCAGGTGACCTACTTTGTGAGATTGAAACAGATAAAGCGACAATGGGCTTTGAAACTCCCGAGGAGGGATACCTGGCTAAGATCATAATACCAGCTGGAACTAAGGGGGTTCCTGTGGGCAAACTACTCTGCATTATAGTAGAGAGCAAAGACGATGTTGCTGCTTTCAAAGATTTTAAGGATGACTGTGAGTATGCTATGCTAACATACCTGGAACTTGTTTTTAATATGATCTGTTGTTAGACTTAACTGAATACATACAATTAAATAATTTTAAAAGTTTTTCAGTAATTACTATTGGGCACTTCAGCATGGGACATTATAATTATTGTGTGTGTTACATTAAATAAAAGATGTGTATGCATGATGTTAATTGACTTGTAATTTGATTGGTTTTGGTGTAATATCAGAAAGTATATATCTATGTTAACGGTGTAGAAGCCGTATTTAAGCGATCTTTAGTGAAGTTTAGTTTAAAAACTATGGAGACAATTACTTTTTAATTTATACGTCATGTATTTTGGGTCTTTAATCTAAAATCGTTGAGAAGCAGAAACACGATTAGATAAAATTTTCTCGATAGAAAGTTCTCCCAAAAGTTGGTCCAAAATCTCAGTTTTTCTTCTTTTTTTCCGAAACTACAATGGATGTAATTTTAATTTTTGTTTTAGTGTGTGGGTAATAATAATATCTAAAAACGTTGAGAAACAGATTTTGAATAACTGCCTTAGTTTTAGAGAAATTAGGTAAAAGGTCGTTTTTCTGTTATATTCTTCCGTGACGCTGCATGTCGCACTTATCAACACATTCGTGAGAGTGACAAAGACAAAAATAAAGTCAATAAATCACCTTAAAAACAATCAGGACCATTTCAACTTTGAAATACTAATACATAGGTCAATGGGAGGGTTCAGTTTTATTTAGTGCATGTTGAATATACTGCTCATGCCATTATTGTATAAATTCCCAACATACAAATTCAATGGAAATGTTCATCTCCTTTGCATTCAACAACAGTTCCATTGGTGTAACATGTAAAAGTATCAAAAATATTGCAAACTAGATCCATAGTGTGTTTTAATACTGTTAACAGCCTCCTAATCTCCTTACCATTTGTTCACCTCGCAGCCACAGGAGCTCCAGCGAAACCAGCAGCAAAAAAACAACCAACAGGTTATTGTTCTATTAATTTCATTAACTTTAAATTATTTTTCAATACAGTTGTACTCTCAGAGGCTGTCATTATAATTTGAAAATTAAATCTTTTGCACATGCATCTTTCTTTTGCAGTGCTTGTGACTTTCTTTTACCAGCTCAATCATTTCTGTTGCAGTTTAGTTTCAAGTCTATGTAAAAAGTTTGATAGCAAGGAGTTTTCATATTAGAATAAAATCAGACAATTACACATTATTAATACACATAACTAGGCTGGACCTAGGCTTAAATATTACAGAAGAAAATTTGCTTATATTTTAATTTAAGAATACTAACAGTGGTCAAGATTATGATGAGGTTAACAAAAATCTATGTTTTGACTTTAAAGTTTGCTTCACCACAAAGACTGCCTTTGAATATACGTTCACACTAATATGTGTGTGTATGTTTGTATTTGTTACGCCACAACTACTAAATCAATATGGCTGTCTGTGGAACCCTGGATTAAGGCAGATAAATATTGAAAAAGCTAGTATGTTATTAGGTTATTTTTACATGATGCCTAAAAAAGCTATAATGCAGCCTCCAATGTGTAAAAGTTGTATTTTAATCACCGATATGAACTTAAGGATGAGGCCAACTGAATATTTTACGTGAACCTTCTTCATACAAGAAAAAAGTAGCGCCATCTGTCAATATTTCCCGCTAATATGCCACAGTATGGCGGAAACCGTCCCTGTGGAAACGCGCGTGCGGACTGATAACAAGTATAGTGATCTGTGGCGTGAGCGGCGGTCCATAAACAATACAGCGGTCGGCTTACATCTGACGCCGTTGGTGTCAAAACAAACATTTTTGACGCCAGTAAACTGGCGACAATTTTTTTTGCACGGTGCGCCGTGTCCTTTGTATATATGGTTATTATTTTAATCTTTGTTCATTTAAAATAGCGGCAGCAGCACCACCGCCAGCAGCACCCGCACCGGCAGCCCCCGCGCCGGCTGCACCCGCGGCACCGAAGCCCGCGGCACCCGCGCCCGCCGCAGCCGCCCCAGCTGAGCAGCACGGCAGGATCTACGCCAGCCCGATGGCTAGGCGGCTTGCCGAGTTGAAGAGTATAAGACTTGGTGGTAAGTTTAACATCATGAGTCAAAATTATATTGTTCTTTCAGTTCAGGAATGTTGAGAAGTCGTATGCGTTTTAATGTGTACGATGTGCCTAACTACCCCTACATAACTACCACTACATACGCATTGTGTGTGTACAACTTGTGGCCTTCATTAAATTATTTTAGCAACCCGGAATTTCATTGTGGACAAGTGTGTGCACTGTAATTTTATGTCTCTCTCTCTATTTCCTCTCTCTTATAATCCGATGGGACGACAGTTTCAACACGACCAAAAAGAGGTTCAGGCGCAGGACCGACGTCTTAACGTGCTCTCTGAGGCACAGGCGTGAATCATTGCCAAACACATAGTTCGCAAATTGGGCTATACTAACAATTTCCTGATAGAAAACACCAATACTAAATTTTAGTAGCCCGATTCGGGAATCGAACCAAGCACCTCGTGATCTGCTGTCGAACATCGCAATAGCGCACCACTAAACCTACACAGTAGTTAAAATATGTATAGAGTAATAACATACTGACTGGCCCTAAAGAGCCCTCTAACTCTACCAATCAACAGGGCAGGGTTCAGGACTGTATGGCTCACTAAAGAGTGGCGATCTCGCAGCGGCCGCGGCGGCGCCCGCGCAGTTCGCCGCGCCGCCGCCCGCGCCCGGCGCCGCCTACACCGACATCCCGCTCAGCGGCATGCGCGAGACCATCGCCAAGCGCCTGTCGGCCGCCAAGCAGACCATCCCCCACTACCAGCTGTGCGCCACCGTCAACGTGGAGAAGCTGCTGGCTATGAGGAAGGAGGTCAACGACCGGTTGGCTGCCGAAAAGTCTAATGTTAAGGTTAGTTATGTTTTTATTTGTATGAAACTAACAAAGATTTAAATCGCAAGATGCGCCCTAAGTCTACATTGCGCACATCAAAAACGTCCACAAACATGCTGAGGAGTGCTCTCAGCATGCTGTAGTTGCACTTGTGACAGAGAGTGGCAACGTGCTGCACATAAGACAAAAACGTACACGTTTTTAGAGGTTAAGAGCTCATCTAGCGATTTAAATCTTTGGAAACTAAACATAATTATGTCATTGCCAATGTAATCTATCCATCCATCAATTTAAATTGATCGATATTGGTGTCAATTTTTTACCATAAAAAACTACATTGACGGGTCAGGGGCCGTACCACCAACTCTTATAGCAGTATTATTGGAACGGCCCCAGGTTACGCGTTTTAAGAATAGTGCTTTTCATTCTGCATTGAATTTAATTTTTTATATCCATAAATAGAAACATTCTTTTAATAATTCTATTTATGGGCGCGAAAAATTTTAAAATGGAAAATTCTTAATTAAAAATAAATAAAATGCATACTTTTATTTTCAGGTATCTGTAAATGACTTCATCTTGAAAGCTGTCGCGGCGGCTTGCAAGCGAGTTCCCACTGTGAACTCACATTGGATGGAAACGTTTATTAGGCAGTAAGTACCTGAAAGGGAAATAAGCATTTAAGATGGAAGGGGATCATCCGGAGACAAAAAATTATATTGTATTTAGATTTTCGCAAAGATTATTATTTTTGCCAGCTGCCTAGATTTGTAGCTATCGATATTATGCAGTAAATGAGTACTTTTGACCAAAATTTTAATGAAAAACATGTAGATGCATAAAATTATGCTCGCAAAACTCATTGCGATAAGCCTTCCACGTATAATCAGCTTACTATTTGCAAAAAACTAAATAAGTTTGAATTTCGCGGGACACTTGGGCCGAAGTCCCTTAAATGACATGGCCGGATTCTGCCCTCGGAAAAAAATATTCATGGCCATCGACAAACAGTACGTCATATTAAAGCTTATATTTATGTCTTTACAACATGCGAGAGACATAATATTATTATTATAATTATTTTTTATTAAAAAATGATGCATATTGGTTATGAACTCATTATTTTTTCATATTAAAAAGTTTAGAAAATGCGAGTAAACATTTTGAACAGCAATTATTTAGTAAAAAAATCATTGCTATTAAAAATATTTAGATGCATTTTGTTGCAAGTTGTTATGCTGATATTATGTCTCCCGCATGTTTTCAGATCATAAAAATAAAACGATTATAAAGACATAAATATAAGCTTTAATATGACGTACTGTTTGTCGATGGCCATGAATATTTTTTTTCCAGGGCACAGCTCCAAACAAGTTTCGGCCATGTCCTTTATAGCTGACAAACACCCTAAGTGTGTACAACACTATAATCAAATAGATATTTGGTGAATGCTTGTTTTTCCTTCGCCAGGTACTCGAACGTGGACGTGAGCGTGGCGGTGGCGACGCCGGCGGGCCTCATCACACCCATCGTCTTCAACGCGGACTCGCGCGGCATCCTCGACATCTCCGCGACCATGAAGGAGCTCGCCAACAAGGCTAAAGAGGGGCGGCTGCAACCGCAGGAGTACCAGGGGGGCACTGTTACTGTCTCCAATTTGGGCATGTTTGGTGAGTTCTCCTTATTCTTCTGTGTTGTCTCCACGGGGAACCAGTCCCCACGGGGGTACGGGCCTTGAGGCTTGCCACCTTAACCGGGCGTTGTATCGCAGGGGAGATGCACTTCTCCTGTGTTGTTCCTTTAGCCCTGGTAAGGGGTTAATGCCTCGCCTTGTTGGCTTGTGGCCTAATGGTTTGATTATTTATTCTTCAGCAGCGTGGTCTTCTCCGGCGGGTGTGATTTCCCTCCGGGGGGTACGGGCCTCGAGGCAAACCTCCTAACCCGGGCGATGTGTCGCGGGGGCGCTGCGCGCCCTCGGTATCGATCTTTAAGTCCTCTGTTAGGGGACTAAGGCCTCGCCATCTAGGCTTTGGGCCTAGGGGTCGGGTTGCATCATTAGCGCTATCCAATGATGGTCCTCGCGTCGTCTTCCTCGTCTCCATCGCTACCCGTAAGATGTCGGGCAGGGGACGGGGACCGTAGGAGCTCGCGAGGTAGCGGACGCCCTTGCGGTGGTCGGTCGATTATAGGGGCAATCCCGTGGAGGTGCGCACACGGCCCGTAATCCGCGCGAGCGAACAGGCGTTGCGCTAGAGTGCGGACAAACTCCTCCACGGTGGGCGTCTTAGTGTCCCGATGGATTACATCGTTTCTGACGTACCTTGGGGCTCCCACGATCAGGCGCAAGCACTTATTCTGTTGCACCTGCAACCGGTGCTTCTGGGTAACTGAGCACAGGGCGTACCAGGCGGGTGCCGCGTACGTCAGGCGTGAACGGATATAGGCTCCGTAGATCCGGAGCTTGGTCTTCGGTGTTAGTTTTGAGGTGAGGACTTGGTACAACATCGACGTGGCAGCCTTAGCATGGTCCACGGCATGGTTGACCGTGGGAATCATGTTCAGGCTTTGGTCGATGCGGCACCCCAAGTAGCACACCGAAGTCTGCCACTCTATATCCTGTCCTCGTAGGCGCAGCTGACGCAGCGGCTTCCGCACGCCGAAGATGATGGCGGCCGTCTTCCCCACGTTGACAGCCATCCTCCATTTGTCCAGCCACTCCGGCAGCAGATCCAACAGGCGTTGCATTCGGTTGATGGAGACGAGTTGATGAAATGACGACGCGAAGTACGCGCTGTCGTCAGCGTACAGTGACAACAGCACGTCATCTTCTCCCTCGCGAAGATGTCCGGCGAGGGTAGGGATGTCATCTGTGTACACGGCGTACAGACATGGGGATAAGCAGCTGCCCTGTGGTACTCCAGCACGTATTGGGCGCGGCTGGGAGTTGGCGTCCTCTACGGAGACAAAGAAGGACCGGCCTTCCAGGAACGAGGCTACCAACCGCACAATCGCGGGTGGCAAGGTGGTGGATAGAAGTTTCGCCAGGAGTCCGGTGTGCCATACACGGTCGAAGGCCTTCTCGATGTCGAGGAAGACCCCGACGGTGCAGTGGCCCTTGTTCTTCTCACTGGCGATATGGTGAAGACCCCTTGCCAGCTGGAGCGTCGTGGAGTGGTTGCTGCGAAATCCAAACTGCTCATCACGCAGTTGGATATGGGGTGCGAGTCTCCGCAGCAACAGACGCTCAAACAGCTTGGCGAGGTGCGGCAGGAGGGTGATAGGGCGGTAACGGTATTTATTCTTCTGAGGGGCTCCTTCCTAATGCCAATATTAGACACTAGAGGGAGTCCTTTGTTTTATTATCTAATAGGTTGAATTTTCAAAAATCCGTTTTGTCCCGTATCGTCTATTTTCCATTTTACGAAATTAGTTGGAGTATCGAGTTTGACGTGAGTAACTCACGATACTCGGACTGATTTCCAAAAGTCAATAATTTTAAGAAATTTTATTGTGAAGATGGTGCTGCAATATGTTATCGAACTTTCATATGTGTTATTTACTTATAAATAAATTACGAAAGGCCTCCACCATAGCATGCCACTCTTTCCTGTTTTGTGCTTTTTCTGCCATTTTCTTAGATATTATGTAGTTTAAGTTTTAAAATAGCGTGTATGTTGAAAAATTACTCGGAAATGTTAATTGTAGTTTAGGATATCTGAAAGTAGTGTTTTTGTCGGCAGGCATCACGATGTTCAACGCGATCATCAACCCGCCACAGTCGCTGATCCTGGCGTGCGGTGGACTACAGGACATCGTTATTCCGGACAAAAATGAACCACAAGGGTATGTTATGTTGGTTTTTACTATGTACAAACTACAGGGTTAAAGAAAAAATATCGGAAACCTCTCGGCACCTAAATGATATCATTATAACTAAAAACTTTTGTTCTATAACTTTCCAAAATTTCATATTAATTTGTGTCATGCAAAAATTTAATAAATTATGTTATTTCTGTAAAGTGACGTTACACTGTGAAACGAAATACAGCGATTATGACTATCCCTGTTGCCAAACCGCTGCGACGTTGCCGATTTTACGTAGTAGACTACAGAGTAGTTACAAAGAAAGAATGTATGCAAAATATTGAATAAGTCATATTTCTCAAAATATCGAGTTAAAACAAAAGTTGTAGAACAAAAGTTGTTACTTTTAATGATATCATTTAGGTGTCGAGAGGTTTCCGATATTTTTTCTATAACCCTGTATAAGAGGTTACTTACATACAAAGTTTGGAATAACATCTAAACAAAACTCCCTTTTATATTTTCATTTGTGATTTCATCCTTCGCTCTGGGTTAGTAACTTGGAAGGGGTAAGTAAACTCACCCCAACGGTTTATATAAAGCATTGCACCGGAACGCTAAATCACTTGGCGGTACGTCTTTGCTGGTAAGGTGGTACCTAGCTAGTAGCTACGACCGAAGCCACCCACCGGACCAGACCTGAGCCAATTAAGAAATTATAAAATTCCAAAGTGGCCCGTGGCGGGAATCGAACCCGCGACCTCCAACTCGAATCCCCTGCGTCTCGAATTCGTCAAAAAATTTTTTTGAAAATATTTTCCGCTTGCAGATTCCGCTTGGCGAAGTTCGTGACGTTCACGGCGTCGGCCGACCACCGCGTGATCGACGGCGCGGTGGGCGCGCAGTGGATGAAGGTGCTCAAGGAGAACCTCGAGAACCCCGCCAACATCATCCTGTAAACCGCCACCGCCATCCTTTATACTGTAGTTTTATCGCACGACACGCCAGAAACGCACTGAGCCTATATACGCAACGCACGCGTAAAGCCTTGGCACGGAATACCTAATATTACCTAAAGGTACAGAAGGCTCACTCCTTACGCCTCGCCTTTCCTCGTTTCCTCACGCGGCGCACTCATACTGTACAATTGACACGCTTAGATGTGTTCCGCTCCGGGTATAACTCGTATGCCACCTACTATACGAGTGGTACAGCTAAGTATCTTCTCCATATTTCCCCGCCAATCTGGAGGTCAAAGTCGCGTTGCTTACACTAAGGCTAGGCATCTTTAGGGTTACAGAATCAAATGTAAATATCATTGTGTTGCATACGTTGCGAAATAGGCTCAGTGTGTCTTTGACTTTACTACTTTGTAACCAAATGTACAAATATGCTACATACACACACTTTATACGTATTTTAATTTGCTGATTGGTCCGTGGGCATTCACACTTGTGAATTTCCCACATTTTGTGTGGGCTGTTACTCTATTACAAACTATCAAACTATATAATCTACAAGTCTACGCTAACATAAACTGAATACAGGGAATAACTGAGCTGTTGTGTATTATTATCTTGCTTAGCAAAAAACCTTTGTTAGCTTTACCAATGACCACTAATCAGCAAATTACAATGAGCTACCAGTAGCACTACAAAATCCTTTGATTCCATGGTTTTTATTTACGAACTAGGTACTTAAATCGTTATGTATCTAGTTGTGAAGACAATACCTTCTTTTGTTCTCATGAACTTACATGTAAGTTATTTGTATGTAATATACAATTTTATACAGACAAAACACTTTCGGGAGGTTATGCGGTAAATTTAGGCATTATTTATTTATTATATTACTCCAACGGATACTGAAAAGTCGTTCAATTACTTATTTGGAATAATGTCGTGCATTTTGGCTTAAATTTGATACAATATAGGAAAACATTCTTCAATAATCATGGTGATTCTTTACTCCTAATCTTGAATTATTGGCAAACCGACATTAGTAAACAATATAGTCTGCTGTAATTTCTTAAACCAATCAAGAATAAAATTATGTTGGGTTCGTTTTTAAAGCCTTAAAAATATTCTTAACTGATGTTGGTTGTTTGTAAAGTGTTTTTTTTTTTTTAATTTAAGTGGCTTTTCAGTATTCGAGCGGTATAAGCAAAATGTAGATTTTTTTATCATTATAACAATAATCACGAAAAAACCTTAAATTGGTTCAATCATGGCGTTGGCGTGTTCGTGATACAAAAAATGTGAATAATCAGTTGGTGATCTTTTAGGATAAATTATATTATGGTCGTTAGAGTTTTGTTCTATAAGATAAAAATGTATACTGCCATACAACACCCAAAACTTTAAAATAAGTTGTAATTTTTAATAAATATTCTATGTATTGTAATGTACAAAAAATACATCATAATTTATTGCATTTTTGTAGTTTCGTTTTATTATTTTTGGAGTAGAGATCTATTTGTTCTCATTATTATTGTTTCGCCTATATTTAGTGTCATGAAACAGAATCGCTGGCTTAATATTATTTCGATGTACATAATAGGTGATGCCATCTTAATAATTATTGTTTGATTTAATGATGCTAGTTGATTTTATGAACGTTAGTGAATATATTATATTTATTTATAAAGTAAGTTACTTGTTTTTTTTTTCAATCATGATTAAAGTATCTACATGTAATTTGATTTTAGATCAGTTAGAAAATATGATAGCGCAGAGTAAAATCTGTGGCGCAGAGGATAGTTTTCAATTGGTAAGTATATTGGATTAATATAGAAACAGAGATTTAGGTTAATCGCCATAATAAACCTCATAAAAACTCCCCTAGGGGGATAACATGAAGTTCAGCTTAATTTAATTAAGATCTATTTGGGTCATGGCCGAAAATATTTGTTACAGTTGCGTGCAAAAAGAAATGGCGGGCGCGTCACATACTTCAAGGCCTAGCTGTCACACCTCTGAAATTATTTAGTTTGAATAATAAATAGGTAATTTAGCAACGTTATAAACTCTGTAGGAAATAACGTAAATTGTAGTGAAGTATGTGTAGAGTGCGTGTCAATCTATTTTTGATGTTCCTCACATAAAACACGGGCACGGGCCTCACCTCAGAAAGGGTTTGGCCATAGCCCAGCAAACTGGACAAATGCGGATTGGCAGCCTTAACACGCCTTTGTTCACATTGCAGTGAACTCTTCTGCTCGTTTTTACCAACCTTTTAAGCGACACCTAAGCCCTTAGGTGACAGTTGTTGTAAGTGAAAACTGTTACCTACCTAGTGGATTAAAAAAGTGCTTCTTAAAATGTTGGTGAAAACGAGCATTAGGCATGCAGATTTGCTCTGTGTGTCCGAGATCGAACTAGCGAAAATTTAGGGGAGTGTTCTATAGGTCACTACAAGCAAAAAATCAATCCCTTATAAAGGTTGGGCACCCCCTCACTCACCCCCTCCCCAAACCAAATTTGAAATGGCTCTTCCGGGGAAAAAGCTATAGAATACTCCCTTAAATTATCGCTAGTTCGATCTCGGACACACTGTATCTTCCACAGTGCACAGATTTTACCACAGTGCGCCAAATGTCTGTATTTATTTCCTAGAAAGGCAAAACTGAATAAAAAATATTTTCAATCGATTACGTAGGTTATATTTTAAAAACTTATAGAACAGTGCAAGTTTCATCATAATCGATTCAGTAATTTTCAGCATAATGGACTGAAGACTTGATAAAATAGCTTAACGATCCCCTACCTCCCCCCTCCAAATTGTACTCGTAAAAAAAGGCTATTTATTTCAAATCAAAATAGATACTTACAGTAACCAAAAATAGCGGAACAGGTATGGAAGGGGAATCGGAGCGGGAGTTGAGGCCCGTGAGGGACGTCCCCGTGGTGTATGACCAGGGGCTGTTCCGTAGGTCATATTTTAAAAACGTATAGAACAGTGCAAGTTTCATCATAATCGATTCAGTAATTTTCAGCATATGGAATGAAGACTTGATAAAATAGCTTAACGATCCCCTACCTCCCCCCTCCAAATTGTACTAGTAAAAAAGACTATTTCAAATCAAAATAGATACAGTAACCAAAAATAGCGGAACAGGTATGGAAGGGGAATCGGAGCGGGAGTTGAGGCCCGTAAGGGACGTCCCCGTGGTGAACGACGGGGGGCTGTTCCGTCACGACACTGGCGACACCTACGAGGGCTTCTTCGAGGCGAGGAAAAAGGATAGGATCGCCAAAATGCATGGTGAGTCGAAGTTTCTTTGTTTCTACACGACTGCCCAAAAAAGGAGTGTAATGTTTTTAGGGTTCATGTATGTATGTATGTATGTATGTGAGTTTCTTTATTCCACGGTCCACCACACTTCCGAACGGCTGAATAGATTTTGACATATATAAGTATGGGGTATCGTTAGAATCCTTGGATCATTCCGAGTAAAATAGGCTAATTTTGTTTGGAAAAAGGTTTTTACCACAGGGCAGTCGTGTTTTTTAATTTTTAAATTATTTACTTGTGTTACGTCTTTCTTTCTTTTTCATCATGGAAACATCCTTCTCCGTGCTTGGAGTCTTCTTCCGTTGTGAGAAGTTTCTTGGTGTTATTGGAACACCAGTCGCCAGATCCACAACATGATTTGTAGGGTTCCTTTAGGTACCAAAGTGGTAACAATGGATCTCTTAGGCGGTGGTCTGCAACAGACGCGTTAGGTCGCGTCCGACGTTACGCTGTACTTGGCCTATGAATGCTTACGTTGGAAATGTACTAGTGTGGTCCAAAAGTACTCTGTGGTTTTGTCCCTCTGACACGCGACGCGGTGCACGACGACGAGACCACACTAGTACATTGCCTAATATAATGTGTTAGTTTTGCAGGAGATCATTTAAATAGCATGAAAATGTAAAATAGACAGCTTACTCTATTTTACATTTTTATAGCTGTTCTTTGTTCCATAGACTAAAATTATGAAGGCGGTAAGATAGATAAAAGTTTATTACCCGCAGGCCGCAATAGGTATTCTTACAACGGGGAAAAATAAGTACACAGTGGAAGTGGAATTAAACTGTTAGGTTTACTTCAGTGATATTAGAGCTAATACATAATTATATTATTTTAAATTATTGCTGAAGCCTGAAGGGCTCACATCGTCGCAGAGCGGTGGAACCAGAGAGAGAGGAAAGCTATGTGTGTCAAAACTAAACAATGACTATGGATGGTCTATGGACATACCACAGAATACAAAACATTATACAATTAGAGTTACCAATTTCTTACATGAAATTGAAACCTAATCTACATTCTTAACACTTCCCCTCATGCGTAACATGAGAAAAAAAAAACATTTCACAATGTAGAGTGACTCTAAATATTAATTAATTAACATCTCAGGTTAATTAGGACACAAAAAACTCCACATTGTTTATCTCATGTCTAGCATGACCATACCGTGTGCTAACTAATTTATACACCTCAAAACCATCCAAACTTATGATCTAGAAGACTGACTTACTCAAAAGTTTATACAGAAAAAATGCCTACTAGTCAACATTTTTCATACCTAAGTCATTAACAAACCCCAAATACTTAACACTAGATAAGGGCTTTGTAAACAAGTCAGCCAACATATTCTCAGATGGTAAATAGCTAACACTCACATGCTTATTCCTTACAAGATCTTTTACAAAATGATAACGAAGATCAATATGCTTGGTCTTTTTGTGGCAATATTCCCTTGTTTCAAGCAATTTTAATGCGCTTTGATTATCACTAAAGATACTACAATCATGATGTTTATTAAAAATTTCATACAAAAAATTCCTAATAAAACATACTTCTTTGCATGCATCACTTAGGGCTAAGTACTCTGCTTCAGTACTTGAAAGCGCAACACATCGCTGTTTGCGCGACTCCCAACACACAGTGGAGCCGCCAACCTTCACAATAAAACCACTGTAAGACCGCCTATCCACGGCATCATTGGCCCAATCAGCATCAGCAAACACTGACAAATCAAGGGTACCGGATTTAACAAACACCAATTTTTTATGAATGGTACCACTCAAATACCTTAATATTCTTTTTGCAGCGATCCAATGATCTCGTGTAAATGCTGTATTAAATTGGCTTAAATAATTTACAGCATAAGTTATGTCAGGCCTAGAACATACTGACAAATACATTAGACATCCAATCAGCTCTCTATATGGATAAACAGTGTCATCTAAAATATTATCGCTTGATCCTTTCTCTAGCTTATTAGCAATCATTGGCGTCGAGACACTTTTACAGTTAGACATACCAAAACGTTCTAACAACTTTACAATGTAGTCTGATTGGTCAAACATAATAATTCCATTAGCTCTGTCTCTATGTATCTTAATACCTAAACAGTTCTTAACACAACCTAAGCGTTTGCAACTAAATTCAGATTCCAATAAATTATACAATATGTCCTTTTCCTTAGAACTATTAGTAAAGATATAAAAATCATCCACATATAATGCTAAAATTGTTAGTTGCTTGTCATTTCTTTTTATATAAACACATGGTTCACAATTATTTTGTACATAACCATTGTTAGTCAATAAAACATTAACACTATTATTCCACAGCCTACTTGCTTGTTTAAGACCATACAAACTTTTCTTTAACAAACATACTTTGGTCTTGTCAGTTATAAAACCTACAGGCTGTTCCATATAAATACATTCGTCAAGTTTACTATGTAAGAAAGCTGTATTTATGTCCAGATGTTCTATGTCCATATTTAATTCATTTGCAATGCAAAACAAAATTCTAAGACTAGAGTGTCTTACTACTGGTGAGAAGGTATCTGTGTAGTCTACACCAGGCTTTTGACTAAAGCCTCTTGCCACAAGACGAGCTTTATATCTTGTACAGTTACCAGACTCATCAGATTTAAGTTTAAAAACCCATTTACAACTAACTATGTTGCCAGTTTTTGGTCTATCCACTAATTGCCATACATTATTTTTGATCAGAGAATTATACTCTTCTTGCATAGCGGTGAGCCAACAATCCTTGCTAGGACTTGCCATTGCCTCATTATAAGATTGAGGTTCGTCATAGACAAAACCGCTTACTAAAAATGACAAATCTGATGAATCAGATAAATCGGATAACTGATAATCTTGATACCTTACCGGTTTTCGATAGCGAGTAGAACGAACAGGTCGCTCGCAGCTAGCTCTAGGAGCCTCTAGCACTTCATCTTCCCCTCGAACGACTGTTTCGTTACTTACAGTTATGTCTGACTCGTTACTTTCTCCATCACCCGTTTCACTAGTTGCAGTCCCCTCAGCACTTTGGAAGGAGGGCTCGCCTGAAATTGGAGAAGAAAACACGTCATCATCAAGATTTTGACTAGAATTATTAGTTTCCTTATTACTAGTAAGGCCATTGTCATTGCTGCCATTACTATAATCATTAATATGATGCTCATCCTTGCTCTGCATATCTGTATCAATATTCTGTAAACTATTATTATCACATAACTGGTTGCTTTGCATACCCATTTTATTAATATTATCAGAATTATTATAAATTGTAATAGGATCAATGCTTTGCATATCCATATTAATATTATTATCAGAATTATTATTATATTCAATTGAATCAATGCTTTGCATATTCAAATTCATATTATTATTACTGATTCGGTTGCTTTGCATACCGACATCATTATCAATAAAAATACGACTACTCTCTGTACCACCATTTCTATCACAGTGGTTTATAAACTGGTTTTCAAAAAATATAACATTTCTAAAAACAATAATCTGCCTTGGGTTCGAGGGATCTATTAATCTATAGCCTTTTGTGTGTTCACAATAACCAACAAAGATACAACTTTTAGATTTTGAATCAAGTTTATCTCTCTTTACTTTTGGAATGAGTGTCATAGCACGGCAACCAAAAACACGTAAATGGCTTATGTTAACTTTTTTACCTGACCATACCTCCTCAGGAGTTTTATTGGGAATAGCTGCAGTAGGACTTCGATTCTTAAGATATATAGCAGTAGAAATAGCTTCTCCCCAGTATTCTTTAGGAAGATTAGCTTCACGAAGCATACAGCGAGCTTTCTCAAAAAGTGTTCGGTTTAACCTTTCAGCTACGGCGTTTTGTGAAGGGCTATACGGAGCTGTAGTCTCATGGATTATGCCCTCTTTCTTTAAAAAATTGGAGAACTCAGCACTGCAATATTCTCCACCCCTATCAGTACGCAGACGTTTAATAAAATAACCAGTTTGTTTTTCAACAGTTGCTTTAAAAATCTTAAATTTGGACAAAACTTCAGATTTAAATCTCATTAAATAGCCATATGTCTTTCTAGAACAATCATCGGTAAACGTTACCAGATAACGAGATCCACCCAGACTACTTACCGGCATTGAACCACATACATCTGAATGTACGAGCTCCAACAACTGCTTGGAACGTTTTGCTAAACCTCTAGGAAACTTTTGCACTGCTTGCTTCCCCTCAACGCACGACACACACTGGTTAGGCATAGTATCGAGCTGAGTCGAGTTAACATCAACACCAACAGCAAGTTTACGGAGTACACTTACCCCACGGAGACTCAGATGTCCAAGCCGCTTATGCCACAGGCATAAATCTGGTGTATCCTTGGCTTTCTCCTCTGTGTCAAGCGAACTTTGTGGCTTTGGCACAGCATTCACAGCATTTACAGTATAAGAGTTATCCTGTAAAACATTGTCCAAAATATAAATACCCCCCGTCTAGTGGCAGACACAAGAAGAGACTTCCCATTGAAAACATAACATTTATTATTATTAAATTTCACAGATAAAGCCTTCTCACATAATTTGGAAACACTAATTAAATTAGTTGAGAGGCCAGGTACATATAGAACATCTGTTACTAATTGGGACTTGTTATTTTTCATGGGAATCATCACATCACCATAACCTAGACACCTTAGGGTACTACCATTAGCAACTTGTACAGTCTTATCACATTCTGTTATCTTGATAAACCACTGCAAGTCTCTGGATAAATGAGTCGATGCCCCCGAGTCCAAAATCCAATCCTTACTCTCGAAGACTCCATAACATATAGCCGCCAATGCTGTTACTTTATCTTTCTTTTGTTTCTTAAACTTAAAGCAGTCCAGCTTTTTGTGACCTGGGCGGTGACAAAAGTGACAAACAAGTACCTTTTTAGTCTTGTGTTTAGACAGCAGGGCCATGTCTTCCTTGCTTTCTGTGCGTCTTCTGCGTTCTTCTTCTTGTAACAATCTAGTACGAACTAAATCACTAGAAATTGTACCTGTGCAGGCGACAGCTTCGAGACTGGATACGATGATATCATACTCCTGTGGAAGGCCACTCAAGATGATTTCCGCAACTTCAGCATCTTCTATAGCTCGGCCAATATCACTTAACTGCTGAACAAGAGTCGTTATATATTCAAAGTATGCACTCATACTATCAAAATCTGCAAAACTAGCACGATGCAGCTGTCTCAACAATGCAACACGCCGTCCGAATCCTTTATCTTCGAAGACTGCGCTTAACTGATCCCAAGCTTGTTTAGCTGTATTAGCATTTCGAATATATTGCACACAAATGGGTTTCACAGCTAAACTAATGCGGGCTAGTGCGCGTAAATCTTTAGATGAATCGATTGGCTCTGTACCTTCAATGCATGACCATAAATCATCGATGATCAAAGTATGACGCATGTTAAATTTCCACATGTTGTAATTGCTCATACCTTCTAATTTGTCGAAGGGTACATTGTGATGATGCAGATGATTTGTTGATAACGCTCCTGCCATATTTCACGTTGTACTCACACGGGTAGATGGCAGACGCCACAGGCTTTGCGATGGCTCGCCGCTCAACCACGTTGTCGTGACTCGTGACTTGTACTTTTATATTTCTTCCAGTGAGGGCCCCATAACCTCTTACAACGGGGAAAAATAAGTACACAGTGGAAGTGGAATTAAACTGTTAGGTTTACTTCAGTGATATTAGAGCTAATACATAATTATATTATTTTAAATTATTGCTGAAGCCTGAAGGGCTCACATCGTCGCAGAGCGGTGGAACCAGAGAGAGAGGAAAGCTATGTGTGTCAAAACTAAACAATGACTATGGATGGTCTATGGACATACCACAGAATACAAAACATTATACAATTAGAGTTACCAATTTCTTACATGAAATTGAAACCTAATCTACATTCTTAACAGGTATTACGTAAATAGCTAAAATCTTCCTACTTTCCTACTTACTACCTACTGAGCATAAAACTTGCGTTTAATTGCTCAGTCATGTAAACTCATGTATACCTAAGTAGGTATAACTCATAAACACAGCTGAAACCTACGCCAAAGGCGGACACCTTTGATTTCAATAACTGAATCGATTTGGACTTAGATCATTATAGGCAAACCATTAGGTGCTTGTTAATAATTGTTTGACTCCCAAGATTTAAATCGCAAGATGGACCCTAAGCCTACATTCCGCGTATCAAAACCCACAAACATGTTGAGTGAGTGCTCTCAGCATGGTTTCACATACCTAGTTTCACTTGTGACTCTCTCTGTCACCAACTGACAACGTGTCGCACACAAGACAAAAACGTGGACGTTTTTGGAGGTTTAGGGCTCATCTAGCTATTTAAATCTTGGGAGTCAAACAATTAATTCAGCTATAGGTACTTATTATAGGTAGTCTAGGTTCTGATTGGTCTTGCTCAATGGTCATTTGCATTTAGCGTAGGTTTAATTTAGGTAGGATGCCAAGGTCCGATGGACACAAATCTTAAAATTTTGCCGTTTACTTACGTATTACCTTTACTTACGTATTACGTTTAGTTATTCACTTTGTTAGATATTTTTGAGAGAATGAAGGTAAACATCTTTCCAACACCAAATATATTTCGCTTACAGATCACAAATTGTCCTAGGTTTGATACTTGGTCGTAACTAATAAAAACTCAGCATAGTACCAATGCGTTTCATCCTTGAAGTACCTAACTCATAACTTCAAAGAGCACGTTAAACCGTTATTATAAGGACGACCCACTCAATTGTCATAAAATCCTGTCGATCACTCATTCCATATCTACTTTTAAGTGAAATGAAATTAAAAGAAATCAGAAAGACATATCCTGTCGACCATGACTTATCGAAGACAACTGTAATTCTCATATACATTTTTTGGTTTTCGTTCCGTTTAGTTATCAAGTGTCTATATAACGATAGTCGGTACCTAAGTCATACTTGTATGGCTAAGGCTGCAGGGATTAGACATTATTTGAATCGCTAATCCTTGTTTGGTTTACCCATGTTCAACTAATTCCAATCCAAGAGTCCCACGCACGTCTCCGCGACTGCCGAAACCACTCAAGCGTTACAAAACGTCGTTGTCTTTCATCACGAGGCTTAATGGAGTGTGCCGTCATTCCGGAGTCCGAACTCCGAAGTGGGGTCGAGTCAGCGCCCGCGTCCACGACACGCCCTGATTGCTCCGAATGAAGTTTTATATCCCATTTGTGAACGCCTTCCTGTTTCAGAATTAGTGTGCAGTTGTCTTTAGATAGATTTAGAATGGGGAATATCAATAATTCACTTTTAACGAAGTAACGAACGAACTATTTCGATTTCCCCCTTTTTACTTTAATAAACTGCATGCGTCCTACTTATAAATGTAGCTGTGTTGAAATGTTCATTATTTTTACCTACCTAGGTAGGACTGGGATGTGGGATAATATTGAGTTAAGTCCAGTACGTAGGTACCCACTATGTAATAAAACTTTGTGAGGTGATTCTTTGACGGACCGATTAAAATGATGGTCCTAGGTAAAATCTGTGGTCCTAGGTTATAAATGTCATTCCCGGTGAGGTCAAAGTATTATAATACCTATACCTAGTTAAAGTTTCGCCCTAATGAGAGACCCAAAGACGATGGAACCATTCTACCGGAAAAGCTAAGCGATTTGGCATTCTTGACTTCTTGAACTCAAATAAGGTTGAGGAACCATAAGTTACTTCATATGATAAAGCCTAAAGGGGTGAACCGTAAACTATTCCTAATCTGCCCTTTGTCCGACTAATTCCTAATACCTATAGGTACCTACTGCTATCGAAGTTAAGCGATGTTTCCGCCGATATAGACGTCCACATCTTACGGGTGTATTTTAGACAACATAAGTATTAATTACATCGTACTCGACTCAGCGACTCGGCAACGTCGCCCATAGACGTTTTTGGAGACAGCACCCCTAGCATGGGCAGGGGTTACATTCGTATTCCGCAGACTCCGCTGATTTTGTCCTCTCAAAGGGGAGAAAATAGTCGCCCTAGCATGGCCAAAGGGAAAACACTATTTGACATTTCACTATAAGAGTATTTTCTCCACCTCTGTGCCTATGCTGGGATGAACAAAAACGTGGATAGGGATAAACTTTCCCCGGGGACAAAATAGTCCCCTGCCCATGCTCGTACTGCTGCTATCAAAAGTTATTTATTACAAATAATAATTTCTGCAATAGGTCCAGGCACTTACACAACAGCAGAGGGGGACGTGTACTCCGGCACCTGGGAAGCCGACCGCCTCGGCAGCAACGAAGAGGTCTCTATCGAATACACGGACGGCTCCAGATACCAGGGCATGTTTAGCAACTGGGCCTACAACGGACAGGGCAAGTACATATACCCTGACAACAGCGTCCTGACGGGCAACTTTGTTGACAATGTCCCCGTGGGGAACCTGACGTTAATTGACCCTAATGGCCATAAATGGCAGGGGGAAGCTGAACAGGGTTACGCATGGCTAGATCCGGTCAACCATTTCTACGAGATGCTGGACCATACGAGCCGATCTAAAGATCTGAAGAAGAGCAGGAGATCCGAACTGCTTGCGCGCTCCACTATGTCGAAAATTAAAACGGTGCAGTCTGTTACTAACGAAGAGAAGGTGGATCAAGTGGATAATAATTAATTAGGCAGGTAATTAATTAACAATCCGTGTACATACTAATATGATATTTAATCTGTTTAATTTATAAACGAAAATGTTTTCGGATTTTTACAGTTTTAGTTTCTACCTATAAATAATTAATGACAATTAAGGCGACTATATCCCAGCACTTTAGGTATTTGTCGCACACTCAGACTCGCTCTACGATACCTAGCGACCATTGTCGTGAGCCGAGAAGTTAGAATGAACTCCGTGAACCTATTCATAAATATTTGCGTCACAGTACTGTGCAGTAGTGTGCTGTTACAGTTGGACTATTTGTCATTATAATTCGCTTCACGAAATATATGCTGGAAGTTGCGTTTTTTACGTATATTTTGACTTTTTTATGGTAAACGATAATATCAACCGAGGTATTTATTTATAATAATTATGTATTACTAAAGTAGCAGGATCTGTAGAAATTTTTCTTGTACATATTAGGGAAATGAAGAGTTTTATATTTTTTTTAATCTTCTTTGCTACCGTCCGCATCTTTCTTTTCACAGTAGTAGTTTTGACACATTCTGTGATCACCATAAGAGTGCGGCATTGAGTTTAACAATATCGTTGTGCAGAACTGATATGGCAACGTTTTTAGGGTTCCCAGATATTTTGTGATATCTATACTAATATTATAAAAAGGTAGCGTAACGATGTTTGTGAGTTTGTGACGTTGTAAGGGGTAATCTCTGGATCTACTGAACCGATTTTCAAAATTCATTCACCAATACATTATCGTGGAGTGTCATAGGCTATAATAATTTCAAAAATAAACTTTGCATTGTTACTAAAACTTGAATAATGCAATCCAAGTCGCAAAAAAATTGCTTTCATCGCGTACGCTGCGATTGAGGATAGAACAAAACAAAATCAAAATCATCAAATCAGTATCAAAATCTGCAAAAAAGTCCGCAATAGCATATGCCTATCTCCTATGGGTAACTCGCAATAACTGCTTTTACTTTAAAATTGTGGATTAAAAATAAATAATTTTTGTGAAGCTTATTTAGCCCATATGGTATTAATTTATATCTTTGTAAATATGTTTTTTAGAACGGAAATTTAATGTAGAATAGTTCTGCCCCTTACTCTATACAGTTTAAATAAATATCTTCAAAGATATTAGCAAAACAAAAACGCGCGGTATGCAGGAGCGCGCCGCAGCCGCTTCGGTTGTTGCGTGGCGATAGGATAGGCATTTATCATTCATTTATCTGAATGCCTCGCGTCCAGCGCTGTGGGCTTTGGGTATAAGGCCCGTTTTCCACCACAGCGAAGCGGAGCGGAGCTGTATTTCAGTAACAAATCAGATTTCGTCATTTTGATATTTTTGAAACTGAGGGATGTCTAAATGATGAAATCTGGTTAGTTATCCAAACACAGCTCCGCTTCGCTCCGCTTTCGTGGAAACCGGGCCTTACGTGGGACAAAAATATTTCTAACGCGGAACGGAGTCCGCGGGCACTGCTAGTTTTATATATTTCACGATAGCTTTTCTCATTATCATAATTCTTATGTTGGTAAGTGTTTTTCGATGTCTCAGGGCATTTGTTTCTGCTGCCAGTCTGCGTAGTTTTTTACAAAAGTTGCGTAATATGTGATTGCGACACTCAATTTTTTCAACGCTTACATTTTGATTTTCATATGGTTTGGCATTGAGTATCCTTACATATGTCGAGTCGACATTTATCTCCAATCATTGTGTGATCTCCAATGTTGTAAATGAGACCGTTCATCGAAATAGAAGCCTTCTAAAAAAAATAATTTCAGTTTCAACAATTAAAAAACACGAATGCCCTGTTATAAAACGAAGTAATAACTCGTTTTTTACTTTTTAGTTCGTTTTATAACAGGGCACTCGTGTTTTTAGGGTTCCTTACAAATTTGGTAAAAATGGAACCCTTATGGTGAGAGTTTCTCCGTCCGCCCGTCCGTCCGTCGGCCGTCCGTCCGTCTGTCACACTCGATTATTTCAGCAACTATCAAAGCTATCGACTTGAAATTTGAAATAGTTTTAGGTAATAGTGACCCAACGCCAATGCAATTATAAAACATTGCAAATTGATTTTATTTTTATTTAAAAAGGGGGGAAAACCAGGGCTTTGAATTTTCAAAATGAGATAACAATATTGAGTGGGGTATGAAAGGACGTTACTTGTATATTCTAAAACCGATTTTTATTTATTTTTATGCCCGATAGTTTTTGATTTATTGAGCAAACTGTCGAAAAACATACCAGCCCCCCCCCCCCTTATCTCCAATGTTTATCAATCGAAAAATCTAAAATAAGTATGATCAATAGAAATTAACGTATATTTTACAGGAAAAATAAACTCAACTCCCTAACTTTTATAATTTTTTTGATAATAGCAATAAACCGCCGAAAACAAAGTTAGGTTTGCGGTTCGCCAACAAAAGTACCTAGGTACATGTAAATTATACTCGTAAATTCTTGAACAAAAGTGATTCTTTTAATGTTTTACTTCTTTTATAGTATGGAAGCGGTGCGCGACTCCGACTCGCACTTGGCCGGTTTTTTTTTATGTTTTTCATTCATTTTTTAATTACTTATTTTTATTTTATGTTTTTTACTGATGGTCAGCAGTTATGTGAAGGTATTTTCTGTTACTACTCTCCAATACCTTCATTTTGATACCCATATTATGATAGTTGAAGAAAAAATTTTTTTTCCACTTTTGAAAATGGCGCCTCACATCCGCCATATTGATTTTTCCAAAAAAATATAGTCTTTGTTACTCGGGAGGATCCAAGGATTCTAACGATACCCCATATATCCAAATCTGTTCAGCCGTTCAGAAGTTATGGAGGAATAAAGAAACATCACATACATACATACATACATACATACATACAAACATACATACATACATACATACATACATACATACATACATACATACATACATACATACATACATACATACATACATACATACATACATACATACATACATACATACATACATACATACATACATACATACATACATACATACATACACACATACATACGTACATACATACATGAACCCTAAAAACATTACACTCCTTTTTTTGAGCAGTCGTGTAAAAAGTAAAAAACGAGTTATTTTAGTTGAACAGATAAACAGTAACAGTATTTAAACTGTGGTTACGCGTGATGGTATTTGCACGTGGTGGAATTTACACTACCTACCATAATTTTCTTAGTTCGTATCAGAGTTTCTTCGGAGCTTTTGAGGACTAGGTATTTTGATAAACTCAAGAAACACTTACTATATAATTTTTTTAAATTCTCCTTCGCTTCCTGTCAGATAGTTTTTTTTTCCAGCGCATTTAAAAAATAAATAATTTTAGCGCGAAAGGAGCGTGAGTCGTGAAAACTTGCGCAGGTCCGTCTCGTATGGAGGCTCGTGAGCCACTGAGTACATCGTTTATTCGGTGCGTTAGACCATTTTATGACTTCTGTTAGGCGAAATTTTGCAGCAATTTTTTTATTTAATATCTGTCTGCGCAATGGATAGGCAATACAATGAGCTTACTTTACGTATAATTTTTATGAAATTTAGTCCAAAGCTTTGGAAATACCATTAAAAAAATGAACAAAAACGACCTGTTTTCAAAAATTTTTATGATCGAGGCAAGTTTAACTTATCGTGTTTTCATGAGGCCATTATAGAGATAAAGCATGTATCTTTAATATGTATTTTTAACAGTGAAAAAAAAACAATTTTTTCATGACTTTGAATTGCTTTGAAAAGTGGCGTAGTCGCTAAAAACCGGGATAATGGGCCGTTTGCTTTTTCGTTATCAAAATATCTAGTAATGTTTGCCTTTGACGGTAAAACCATTGATTAAAAATATACAGGATCAGTATTTACTGACGTCACGCATGTATTTTTGGTTCCGCCATGAAGCATCCTTTTTAATTTTTCAAAACTCTAAAATGGCGCTAATGTACCTAAGCGACAACAGGGCCCGTATTCTGTATCTCGGTGCCTAACAAAAAATGATAGCCACTGCCATAGGTTTTTCATCCATTGAGGGTTTGCTTCGAAAACTTTATTTTTATTTCATAGCAAACCTTCAATGGTTAAAAAATATATGCCAGTGGCTATAATTTTTTGATAGGCACCGAGATACAGAATACGGGTGCAGGTATGTGCTGTCAGCGGTACCGTTCTGTTGTGACTTGTGGGCGTTAAGGCCGTATTTGAGAAATTTTTGGCTTCAACAAACCTACTCGTATGTCACATATTTGTCGTCCTCTTAGCGTAGCGTACCTACTTCGTCATTGGTAACCACATTCACATGTAGTGCTCAATTGGCCATCACACTAAGTACAAGGGCCGAGAAAAACTGACAAGAAACTCGGCACTTGCTCTTTTCAATTGATTTTACGTTGTCTTATAAGCGGACTGACACGAAATATAACTTATTTCTTATTGTAAACTATGCTATAGGTCCTCTTGGTCCTATAGCATAGTTTACATGTAGTATAGGGCTACATCCAATTTTTTGATAGTAAGTAGGTACGAGTAGTTCCTATGAAGCAAGCGATGTTGCTTTGATAGTTACCCAACTGGGAACCAAATAGCATGAAGCTAAAAGCATCAATCCGAATAGTAACGGTACAAAAGTTCTACGGCCGTCCGAAACGTGACGGGAAGCGTCCATCCAAAATGCATATTTAAAATGTTCAACCATAAGTGACTTCCGTCAACAGGACCGACAAATTAACAAGGTATCACGTTGGTATAACGTTTTAACAATTCAAGTACACATAAAACGATTGAGTGTATTGTACAAGTATCGCACTTGTGAGTAAACAAAGGAAATGCACAGTTGTGAAAGAGCTATGGTTGGGTGTTAAGTACTATAGTTACTCAACCTGTTAAAGATACAACTCGGTGACACTTCACTATTTGAAACCACTTATGCATTACCTGCCTATACGTGTTGGTATAGTCATGCTCACATTTCGCTCAATTTGTACATAAAAATTATGTTTTACTCGTATCTACATTCTACAGCCGGGCTATACGAAGTCTCCTTTGAATGAATTGATTGGATCCGTGAATCAGCTAGATGAAGAGCTTTCTTTGAGTGTCTCGATGTTTTATAAAGAATCTGTGTAAGCACGAACGCTCCGCTCCGCTTTGGTGGAAACTGGGCCTCATTCTGTCATTCTGCCTCATTCTGTTTACTTAATTACTTTTGCCTTTTCCAGAGAGATTCGAGAGGAGGTTGTGTGAAAGAAAATGTCACAGTAAAATACGTGTAGAAAGAATTTTGCAAACTTTCAAAGGGTATTTTATAGGTATCAGCTAATAAATAATAATGCTTTAATTTTTTTTTGTTCTGGTAACAAAAGGCACTTTACCCACATCGTAAGTTTTTTAAGGCTTATCTAAAGTAGCAATTCTTGTTCTCATAAAAGGAGCAACAAACATCGGTCGCCTACGATTTACGAATAAAAACCTAAATACGACTGTGGAGTGTTTGGCCTCGGCAGTACGCCTACGTCGCTTAGTCTTTAAAAGACCTTTCTGGTGAGGAAATCCTTTGATATATTAGCAAGTTAGCAAGTATACTGTATAGCTATGCTTCCCAAAAGGCCAGCCGACATTAGTCGGCTGTTAGTAAATTAAAAATACCATGTTACTCACAAATCTTTGGTATCACTGTTTTGTTTGTACGAGTATATAATTATTATTCTGTAGAAAAGTTTTGGCTCAAACCTACTAATACATACATGATATACCACAATACAATTTTAATGAGTAGGTAAGTAGGTAAAATTCTTTCACATAGTAGAACATACATTTTTTTTGCTATAATCCGCCACTTGAAAATAATCTTTACGGTACAATATGCAGAAACACCACCCACATGAAACACCACACAATTTTCCAACACTTTCTTCGACGTCGTTTCTTCGTCCCGGGACATCGTCAGGAGATGTTGACTTCACAATGTGAAATCGTAGAGTCTTCTTATGTTAAGGGCTCTTTATAAAATGTCTACTGCATTTGGTAATTAAATACCTATCTAATTAAAGCGTGCTTGTAAACAATTAAGAGAGAATTACCTACCGTCTAAATTATTAAGTACTATCGATCTAATTTGTTTCGGTGTCATTGGCCTGTTTCCTCTGTAAATAAATTCGTCGAGGCTTGAATTTTTTGTAGAAATCGGTTTTAGTTTTAGCCGAACTTAAATATTATTCAGGTAGGAAGCTTTGTATTCCACAATCGTGGAGATAGTGATAGCAAACTTTTATTGAAGTAAGTTTAGTTAGGGTTAGTCCTATATTGAATTAAGTTTACTTAGTGCAGTTCCTAGGACCTAGGTAGGTATATAGAGGTACTTAAATAGGTGATTAGATTATCCAAAACCATCGATAGGTACCTAATGCCAACTTATTTTATTTTTTAATTCAAATTATCTATTCATTACCTACTCTTGAGTAGACAAATAATTTAAATTAAAAAATAAAAAATGATTTTTTAATTCAAATTATCTACTCAACTTAGGAATTACGAGCAGGTACCTAGAAAGGTATGAAGATATGCATAACATAATTAGAACTCACTCGAGCCACGCCCGAGAACTTGAGATAAGTATACGTAATTAAAACTACGTGCGATTACATCTATAGAACAGTTACGAGCAAGTGCATCGCTCTTAAACTCAAAATTAACTTCCTGTTTGATAACGCTGAAAAACTGTGTTATCACGCCGCAATTATTCACGCAACGCAACGTAAACATATCCGAGCTAACGTACGAGTATGTTCATTCATAAAGAAAATCACCGATAATCTTATCATACACACTATCCAATGCCCTTTTTCTTTGTAAGACCTATGCTGGTTTTGATTCGAACTCGGCATGGATGTGAAAGTTGTTGAAGCGTTGTCGTACGTGATAGGAAAGTCTACGTCCCGTTGTCGTAACAGCAACAAGTCTGTGGTATACACAGTAGTAGGGGAGCCCACGATGCTAAATCCGTAGTTACATTGTAATATAGGAATATAATAGCTTAAATGAAAAAGAGATTAGGTACCTATATGAAGCTTGATATTTTAGTGGTGGGGGAAGTTAAGACAGGTTTTCAGAAAATCAAAAAAACTGTTCATGATGCTCGAGCGCATCAGATTTTTATGCAGACGCTTTTTCTAGATGTGCATGTCGTCCTGACCCATAAATAATCAGACAATTATGACAAGGAATTTCCGTAAAAAAAAATTTAAACCGGCAGATTAAGAAAACTCCTCGATATAATTGTCAGATTATGGGGTCAGCAGGGCGATCGACTAAAATATATGTATCATACATTTAAAAACAGCATCAATGTCAAAACGTAATTTTCAAGTGTCGTGATTGGTCAAAACCATATATTTCGTCATTGGTCAAAATCTATGTTTCGGCATTGATACAGTTCTTCAACGACTGATACATTTTTAGCCGATCGCCCTGCAGGACGCCAAGCACATCAAGATGAAGCGTCTATAAATAAATTCTGACAGATTTGAGAAAAAATTTCAAGTCACGATTTTTTTTCATCACCCTCCACTGAAATAGCATACATTATACAACCTCATTTTTTAGCATATAATATTTAAAATCCAATAGGTCCCCACAACGCTCGAGTAACTCTCAACCAAAATCCCCCTCTTGGGCTCCCCTACTACAGCACCGTAGTTGGAAGTTGGAACTAGAGGTTCGGCAGATGTCGGCCCGGCGAGACGTAGAGCTCGCGGCGCAGGCCGCGCGCCTTTCGCGCCCCGTATCTTATCACCATTATCAGCCCTTATCACTCCGCCATCGCGAAACCGATCGCGTTACGCCAGTTCACTCGACGTGCGAATAGTGATTGGGGTTCGATCAATCGATCATGTTTTGGAGGTTCATTGTGATCACACTGTTTAAATTGTGCACAATTTCCACTGTTGGACATGTGGACGGTCAAGGTGAGTTTTCCATATGCTACGGCGGTTTTTCCATTTTCCGATAAGACGATAGCTATTATTACTTATTCACGTTTAGTGGGCTAACCGATCGAGTACTTACCTACCTAGTAAATTCTGTTTACACAGTCACACCTTGATGCAATTATTATCGCCGCTACAAAAATCTTTCAAAAACATCATGTTTTTATTCGTGATTACATGATTTTCGGTCGTTTGAAATATTTAGGACGGTGACCATTTTTGAATTTTTAGGTCCCGTACCCTTAGGAAGGTGAACATTTTTGAATTTTTAGAGTACAACGGTACCCTATTACTATCTCTCCACTGTCCGTCTGTCTGTCACCTGATTGTATCTCACGAATCGTAAAAGTTAGATAATTGAAATTTTCACAGATATATACATTTTTGTCGCCGCTATAAGTTACGGTGTTTACTTTACTTTAATACTGTTGCAAATATTGGTATTGATATAGTGGGTGAATATTGAATAATGGAACCCTCAGTGCGTGAGTCCGACTCGCACTTGGCCAATTTTATTTAATACGCATAACGTCACGCACCTATTTCTCACGGTGATAATCTTCATTCTTACAGGTACTTACTTAAGCTCTGGCTAATTATTCCGAGGGTTCTGATTTAACAGTTTTTTCAATAATAAATTATACTTTATTCAGAAAAGTTTTGTTGCCTTATTTGCAAAAAAAAAACTCTCCTGAACGTTTAGGTATACACGTAGATAGGTACCTAAGTACTTAGTAAAAGAAAATATAAAACTGACACAAACGAAGCTATACATACATATAGGTAGATCATTCATACCAGATGGAAAAATAGATGGAAACTCAACTCGAATAAAGTCAACTCTATGATACAACTAAAACGCATGGCTATGAAATTTAATCCCTATCTTTATTACCTACCATAACAAAATTAACCCGCAAGAACACATGTTAAATTTTATCAAACGAAAGCCAAATCAAACAGATCCTAGCTAATGCAGCATCATCAATCGTGATAAATTAAAGTTAAATTCTTATCAGTCCATAAAAACAGCGTCTCGCTTCAAAAGGGAACATTTATTTAACGCACACGCGTAAAATAAATGTAGACACGGAAATAGAAATGCAGACGGGCCCCTGAACCCACCTGACTGCTGACTGCTCAACGCATTAGCATTCAGTGGGCTGATTCTGTATCGATCAGATTATTTTTCACATTACAAGTTAGTGCGATCTCACCTGATAGTAAGTGATGGTGCAGCCGACGATGTTATCGTACTAACTTGGAAGGAGTGAACTCACTCCAACGGTTTATACACAGCATCGCACAGGAACGCTAAATCGCTTGGCGGTGCGTCTTTGCTGCTAGGGTGGTATTATAGCCACGGCCTAAGCCTCTCACCAGACCAAACCTGAGCAAAAATAAAAAAAAAAAATCCAAAGTGTACCGTGGCGGGAATCAAACCCGCGAGCTCCCACTCGAATCCGAGCGCGCGCCCCTGCGTCAAAGAGGTCGTCAAAAAGTTTATTAGTTAGTAACCCTCACTGGGTTATTACCTAAGACAACGTTGGCAAAAATCCTTCAAATTCTTTGTATTCATTTTGCACAGTTAGCAACTAGCATGGTTGGTAACTTGTGCAAAAATAGGATTTTGGCCTCCGATTACTTAGTTAATAACCAGTGAGTATTTATCAGTATTTATTACCTACTAACAAACTGAACGTTGGAGAATCAGCCCACTGAAATAGGAAATGAACTAAATAAGAATATCAGTTCTATTTACACCACGATATATAGGGACAACATGAGTTTGTCAAAACTTAGAAACGGCTAATTTAGTTTTCAAAGAAAACTAAGAATGTCTGTCCCGCAGTACAGCTGTATTTAGTACTTGAACTAAATATATAAGCATTACTAGAACTAGACGAAATGGTAGCGGAAAATGACGGAAAATGACTTCCGCTCGCTTTGTTGTCTAAAAACAAAGTTCTAAAAGTGGGTTTGAGGTCAAAGATTTATAATTCCAGATATGCACCTGTAAAAAGTTCACTACAATGTCCTTAAAAGTGCGTGTTGCTTGGTATGCCAGTTGGCCAGGAATCAGGATGGACCAAACCCTATAACTTCTGAGATCATACACGGGTCTAAATCTATTAGGCAGCCAAAAGGATGTTAGAACGACAAAATTTTTAGCTACAGTCAGGTACTTACATTATTTTTTTAAATAATTAATAGCTCAAGTGCGAGTCGGGTTCGCGCACTGAGGGTTCCGTTATCCGTACTTAAATCAAAACTAATTCCAACAGCTCTGATCACCAAATTCAAAAACGGGCAAAAAAATCACTATTCAATTCTATTTTATTAGTAGCTGATGTATACTCGTAGCAGTAACAAAAATACATCATATTCTGTGAAAATTTCAAGTTTGGATACGGAACCCTAAAAATATCACTGGAATTACAGAATAATTAAACAGGTAATTAAGATTCAAATGAATAAAATGTAGAGTCAACCTGAATGCGTTCATTACGAGAAGTAGTTGAGTATACGTGTACAGTGTCCTAACTACCAAGTTACGAGCCTACTGAATGAAGATGAAGACCGATATGGGCAACTGTCATGTAATGAATAAGTGGCTGCCAGATCAAAGGAAAGGACGTCGTTATACTGCGATTGCAACACTTGTGACTATAAAATATACACACAGCACAGTCAATGAGTTTCATACTCATAATATAGGTACCTACGTCTACTTAATAGTTGCTCAATTAGCAGTAGTATCAAAACTTTATAATATATTTACAATTACAATTACAACTAGCACACCCGTCAAACGTTGTTTTGCCTTTAGGGATAAAAATAGCTTACGACCTACTCTCAGACCTACTGAATGTACTCAGAAAATTTCATAACAATCGGTCGAGCCGTTTCGGAAGAGTTTGGTAACAAAAATTGGCACGATAATTTTATATTAGACCGGCTGACCCGGCAAACGTTGTTTTTCATATTAAAAAAATGCACAACCGACTCTCCTCAGACCTACCGAACATACACAGAAAATTTTATAACAATCAGTCGAGCCGTTTCGGAGGAGTTTGGCAACAAACACGAGACACGAGAATTTTATAAATTAAAATTGTATTTTATTGTACTTTAACAGTGTATTTCATATTAAGTTCATTCAAACAATACTTCGTATGTGTAATGATATTTTTTTTAATCTACGTGATAAATAAACAAATCTGTTTCCCCATAGGTTTCCCCATATCATGTTGTCAATATTGTCATCATCATTACATTATTTTCAATCGCTTCTCAGTCTGCCGCTAGCCGGGATAATCTCATTCTGCAATGCGTTTCATTAACCTACTTCTAATTAAACTCGATTACAGGTCAGCACGTGCGGCCCGGTATGTCTATATTGGTACAGATAATATTATGTCTGTTTAATGTTCGAAATGGAACTTAATCCGTGTACGCCCACACGGGATTTATCACCACAACGCTGGTTATACACGCAATTAAAATCACACTAAAGTATATTATGAAGGCGAAGTATCTAATTAGTAATATTATATATTCGTTCATCTAACTATTTGTACATGTCATATACTCATACGTGCATGTGTACATATTTGTTAACCCTTCACGACTTTACGGTCTTTTAAAAAGCCTGTTTCACTTATCTCTAATCTCTAATATTATATGTATAAAATTCTGCCAATTTTTGTTACCAGACTCCCCCAAAACGGCTCGACCGATTGTTATGAAATTTTCTGTGTATGTTTGGTACGTCTGAGAGTAGGTCGTAAGCTATTTTTATCCCTAATGGCAAAACAACGTTCGCCGGGTCAGCTAGTTTTCTAATTACTTTTTCATGATAAAAAAGTTTTGTTTTTGTACCGAAAATATATACTTAATTGTATACTTCCTGTAGGTAGATGCAGCTTTCAGCTAACTTTCTTCACGACTAACGTACAAGTAATACGTATTACAAAAAGCAAGCAATGGCCATTTAGGAATATTACTTACCATACTTACCCATACTTACTTAGGTACTTGTCGGCAGGACAAAAGATTCAAACAGTCATTACCTGCTGCTTAAACTAAGTATAGTTTAGAAAAAAATAGAAATCTGTATTCTGTGTCACTAGTCACAATAGTAATTATTTGACTATGGTTGTTATTTAACATTGTACCGAACTTTACAGATCTCTACGCTTTACACTCTACGTTTACAGATAGGAAAAGCATAATAACTCATGAATGGTACAAAAAATTTACTTTGTAAGAAACAGCTTTTAAACTTTTACAATTTAAAGTATTTCGGAATGTCGCAACATCTTGCAGTTGAGGCTAAGAACTAAAGATTCCATATGAAGTCGGCGCATCCGTAATAAAGTATAAAAGTTTATACAATTGAGAAATTCGGCGACTTTCTCTCTTGATTAATCGCGTATTGTCACATGTTCGACATTGATTTAACAACGGCACATCATAGGTACTGTGTTGTCACAGCCTGTTTAGATATTCATTACTTTAATCGTACAAATATTATTATTTTATTGTTTGTTACCTTATTTGGATAGGAGTTGTTAGTTGTTGTGTTAAAGTGGTTTTATGGTATTTAACCAATAATATTTAAATTTAATCATAGATAAAAACTAGATTTTGGGTTTATATACTGGTGCCTACTTGCTGTTATTTTAGTCGAAAAGCTTACATTTTCGAGTAACAAATGGTATGCAACCTACCTTTTTACCAAGAGAGTAAGATCTAAAGAAAGTTATCAAATATGTGTTTCTCTCAGACTATAAAAGACGATACAAAACAGTTTACCCACTTTCTATGCCATAACATCTTTTCATTATTTAGACGCCTGCTGTTTTCCTATTGTGTTAATCTTAAGAGTTTCATTAGAGTTTAGACAATCGTTTGGTGTTGTAGGGATTATAATAAAGATTGTGGATGATCATTTAAAATTAACATTATCATCTTGGAAACGTAAGCAGTGTTATTATAATTATACTTACCTAATTAAACGTATAAGATTCGTAAAAATATTGGTTTAGGTATTTCTGTTTTATGCTTATTAATTTTAACCATTATGGGATCCTAAATCAATAACCGCTAATTTGTACCTATACTTAGTAGAAAAGGGTTGATACTTGATAAAAAAGTTCCGAGGTCTACACCTATAAGATTTTAAGAGTACCTATGTAACAGTAACCCCTAGACTTTGAAACATCTTAGAAGTCAATCTCTAAATCCTTCTATACTCGTATGAGAGTAGTGTACCTACCTGTGTCAAGTTTGTGGCACATAAATATTCTGATAAAGAAGAAGGGAATATCCACAGGTGACCAAAACCTTTTTTTTCAGTTCAGCAACAATTGTTAAACAAGTTGGCATGTATCGAGCACGAGGAATGCGGCCCCTGCCTGTCCGCCGCCTCGCACTGTCGCTGGTGCGCCGACCCCTACTGGAGCTCCAGTGTGCCGCGCTGCAATGACGATGAGACGTAGGTACACAACAACTGTTGAACAACCTGGCATGCATCGAGCACGAGGAATGCAGCCCCTGCCTGTCCGCCGCCTCGCACTGTCGCTGGTGCGCCGACCCCTACTGGAGCTCCAGTGTGCCGCGCTGCAATGACGATGAGACGTAGGTACACAACAACTGTTAAACAACCTGGCATGCATCGAGCACGAGGAATGAACCCCGGCAGTCCGCCGCCTCGCACTGTCGCTGGTGCGCCGACCCCTACTGGAGCTCCAGTGTGCCGCGCTGCAATGACGATGAGACGTAGGTACACAACAACTGTTAAACAACCTGGCATGCATCGAGCACGAGGAATGCGGCCCCTGCCTGTCTGCCGCCTCGCACTGTCGCTGGTGCGCCGACCCCTACTGGAGCTCCAGTGTGCCGCGCTGCAATGACGATGAGACGTAGGTACACAAGAACTGTTAAACAACCTGGCATGCATCGAGCACGAGGAATGCGGCCCCTGCCTATCTGCCGCCTCGCACTGTCGCTGGTGCGCCGACCCCTACTGGAGCTCCAGTGTGCCGCGCTGCAATGACGATGAGACGTAGGTACACAACAACTGTTAAACAACCTGGCATGCATCGAGCACGAGGAATGCGGCCCCTGCCTATCTGCCGCCTCGCACTGTCGCTGGTGCGCCGACCCCTACTGGAGCTCCAGTGTGCCGCGCTGCAATGACGATGAGACGTAGGTACACAACAACTGTTAAACAACCTGGCATGCATCGAGCACAAGGAATGCGGCCCCTGCCTATCTGCCGCCTCGCACTGTCGCTGGTGCGCCGACCCCTACTGGAGCTCCAGTGTGCCGCGCTGCAATGATGATGAGACGTAGGTACACAAGAACTGTTAAACAACCTGGCATGCATCTAGCACAAGAAATGCGGCCCCTGATTATTCGCCACCACCAGCTACTGGAGCTGTGCTAACCCCTACATATAGTGTGCCGCGCTCCAACCGTATAAAAAACCCTACATATAATAATTCTAAAGACGAAATATCTCAATTTTTGAGTGCACATCTCGAAAATGATGTCACTTTCCAAATTCAAAGTGGGGCGGATATGTGTCGATAAATAAATATAATGTTACATCTTTGTTTATGATATGGCCCATATATGTAGGTAAATGGTGGGCAGTGCTTGTTGTTTGGTAAGAAAAATGACGGAAAATCACAGTCGAAAGCATTCGCTTATCACAAAATTCTGGCGATGTCGATATTACACTATAATGAATTTACCAATGAATCTGTTTATGCCACAGATTTTAGTTTATGCAATAAAGTACGAAACGCAGACGATATAATTTGGTTTCACGTTTAACACAAATTTAGACCGTTTCAGCAAATATATATGTAGGTAAATGGTGGGCAGTGCTTGCTGTTTGGTAAGAAAAATCACGGAAAATCACAGTCTAAAGCATTCGCTTATCACAAAATTCTGGTGACGTCGATATTACACTATACTGAATTTACCAATGAATCTGTTTATGCCACAGATTTAGTTTATGCAATAAAGTACGAAACGCAGACGATATAACTTTATTTCACGTTTAACACAAATTTAGATCGTTTCAGCAAAGATGTAACGTTTCAGGCTGAATCCATAACGATTTTAATATTTAATATTATGTTTTACTTGTACAAAAATGAAACAATCGTATATGATGATTTCTAATAGTGTTTGAATTACCGTAGTCGTCAGTATTGTTCCAGTCGGATACATTCACGCTTGATCTGCCTACACGAGCGATCAAGACGTCTCTCAATATGATTGATTATGAACTGAATCTACAAGTCAGGTAACTCAGTATCAACTCAACTCGTTTTAAGGGTTCCGTACACAAAGGGTATAAACGGTACCCTAAGACAAGCAATAAAATCACGTTTGTTGTATGGGAGCCCCTTAAATATATATTTAATTTAATTATTTAAGTATGTTTTGTGGTTATAGTGGCAACAGAAATACATCATCTGTGAAAATTTCAAGACTGTTGTTATCACGGTTTAAGAAATACAGCCTGGTGATAGACGGACGTATGGATGGATGGACGGACGGATGGACAGCGAAGTCTTAGTAATAGACTCCCGTTTATGCCCTTTGGGTACGGAACCATAAAAATATGATAATCAAAAGTCAAACTGACGAGGGCTCAAAAACTGATTTGTTTTAAGTACGCCCTTTATTTGTCGACAATATTAGTAGGTGCTAGTAGTATGTGTTTCGCCGGTTCTGCCCCACTGGCCCACCCTCCAACCCCCCACCGCCGGCGCTCCCCCCGTCGCTTCGTGCTTGGCTAACTTACCAAAACTAAAAAAAAATAAAAAAAAAAAAAAAAAAAGGTTTAGCCCCCCATTTGAATCGTTTGCGAGCACTCCCGGAGTCGTATCTATCGTAGTTTCAGAGATAGCTTTTTTTAAGCAAACGTCCTAGTTCGTTAACTAATCGCTTAATTAATCGAACGCTAATCACCTCACCTCATGGACAATCGACATGGTCTCGAGGCTCGAACACCGCTAATGACAGGCTCATTACTAATCACCTTAAACGAGTGCAGGGTGCGTTCAAAGGAACTTTCTTACAGATCATATTCTGCCGGATTCATCGCTGCCAACAGCACGCTATATTTATTTACCGACGATTGCTCTTTGGGAAAGTCTAAGCGTCATCGGCCGCCGCATACGGACTATGTCATCTTTGTTCATACAAAATTACAAAAATGCCTTTGAACACCCTGCACACGGTAACGCTGGTGGCTGCCGCTCCCTACAAATCATTGCTACTCACTTCTTGTGCTGCGCACTGCTCACTCAGCATGGGTTACAAAAAATATCACCCAGCGACCGCATGTGTCGACCACCGACCACAAGTGGGTTAATACGAAAGAGACACTAACCCCAAACAAAAACAAAATAACATAAATATCATAGTATTACAACAAGATACCTACCCATTTGACAATTGACTAGAGCGTGTCCACCTTTACCATAATAAATAACAATAAAGATCTATCAACGTACTACCTTGCGATAACGTAGTAATACACTGTAAAAAATCAAAAAATCAAAAACAATGCCTATGTTGTTAAAAATTGACAAAACATTCTCCACCCTGTAATCCTTCCCTTTACCCTATAAATTTCAAATCTAAATAAACTGTAAAACAAACAAACTTGAAAAGAAATATGAGAACCACATAATATAAAGCCGCGGGCCATACTTTCGATCTATTATGATTTACAACAAACTCCCCAAAACTATAACGGCAGAGAAGCGCTTTCACTTATTTAAAGATAAGCTTAAGGAGTGGCTCATACAAAAATGTTTTTACGATGTAAAGGAGCTGTTGAGTATGTGACAACTACTACAAGACCTCGATCGACGTGACACTGTGACACAGACATAATATTTTAATATTCTTAACTATACTCTAATAACGTTATGACAGACCTTAATATAATCTAAAATTTGAAATTAAATAATGGCAGTGTTGACTTTATTACGTTTTATATAAGTAGCTTATGACATTTTAAATTAAATCTTAATCTGATCTTAATATAATCTTATTTTAAACTTATATATATGACATTTATATTAACACAGCTATTTAATTTAAATTTTATTTTTATTTGAAAATTAGATATTTTATTATTATTATTTTTGTAATGTATAGACAATAACGTTTTGAAATAAATGTATAAAATTGTGATGTAGAGACAGGGGATCAAAATTTGTATTGCTATGCCCTGACAGGGTTCTATGTGCACTGTATTGCATGTACTAGTACACATGATGCAATGTAAATAAATACTAAATAAAATACTAAATAAACTTAAAGAAAGTAACAAAATAGCCAAAACAAATCTAGACACGGGTAAGATCCATATCCATATTACTTACACTAAAAACAAATATCTGTTTAGAACTGCAAATATCCCTTTTTTGCAAATTATGTGCAAATGATATAAAATATTTTAAATGGTGATACTGAAAATTTTAAAAGAATTTACAAACTGAAGAACGATAAAAGTCCAGGACCAGATAATAGGTACATGAAGCAATGCAACAAATATATCTCGCTTGAAAGCATTTGGAACGTCCTAGAAAACTTTGAATTCCCGCAAATATACTTGAAAATAATTAAAAATACTTATGAAAACTACAAAAATATATTTGTAAAACCGTCTAGTTATGTTATAGTTATGTTGAGAATATAGAGACAACAATTGTATTTTTTATTTTATTTTATTTTTGTGCAAGTACAAAAAAAGGTTAAATGAAGTTAAGTTTTGAAGACAGTATACTCGTAGTTTGCTTAAACTGTAATGGCAAATTTACTATTTTTTGCATAAAAATTAACATGTACCTAATGAAACCTACTACATACTATTAGAATTGCTAAAGTTATCAATTCAGACCAAACTATTTTTTAGGTTTATGTTTATTTTGTTCAATATAAATTCGTTACAAATTTTAGAATTACAAGTACCAATATTAATATAATCTAATATTTTTTAATTTTTCTCTCATTCTATTCAAAATATTTAAACCACCTCCTACGAGAGCCTTACACATTATACATACATATAACACATACAAATTCATAGGTCATAACAAATTCTGCGACAAGTGACATTTGTTTATCACAGAGTAAAGAAATCATTGTCTCTATGCTCTAGGATGCTTTGCGATGGCGCTCCCTGTCACAGTCGTTTTAACAAACGGATTATTGTAGCAACAACAGATATAAATATATATTTTTCCTACACTTTCTCTTTTGAAAAAACTCTATGTATCTAAATTTCAAACATACAGACAGAATCTAAAATGGGTTCGCAGCAATATATTCTCATCTAAAATTATGTTTGGTATATCACCATTGTTCTTTTACCACAATATAGTATGTTTTGATGAAATAAAATTTATCAAAAATTTTAACACAAAAAAAAAATACAGAATAACTTAATTAAAAAAAAAAAATGAAAACTCTTTATCTTTCCAATGCATTTATAATTTTTAACTGATGAAAAATATTTTTATGAAATATAAAACTATTCATATGTAAAAAAAAAAAAAAAAGATTACACATAAAAAAGTTCCCTTACTTTAACGTAACTCGAAAAAAAAAAAAGTCATCTCTTATTTTCAGAAAACTTAGATACTGACAACAATATATAAATTTATAAAACTGTTTCACGAGTTGAAAAAAAATGTATGTCACTAATCAAAATACAAAAAATAATATGTTCACGCAATTCTCTTTTCTGGTATTTCAAAATGAGTGAATTTCTTGTTTGATGTGTGTAATTTTTTTTTAATTTAGAATAGTTTTATAAATTTATATACACTTTTATCTATCGTTTTCATTTTTTATTTTTGTCTAGTGATATTTTCCTTTCAACTCGAGAAATATTTTTATAAATTTATATATTGTTGTAGATTCATTAAATATACTTTCAAAACATTCAATTAATTTTTCAGATTTTTTTATACTCATATTTACTAAAGATATCAATAAAACACAATATATAGTTAAAACTATAATTATATTTCGAATATATGTATTTGTTTCGAGCAAACTTTCGCTGCACAGGTTTTTTTTTTTTTATTATTGATAAATCATTAACCACTTGCCGCTTCCAGTGAGGCGACACTTGACTCCAAAAGTTTTAATAAAACTTATAATAACATGCATTAAATATGAATTTACAATATGAAAAATCTTGTTGACCAATATTATATTACATTATTAATATTATCCAATATTAAATCGCAGTTGCTCCGTTTGCTTTCGCTGCAATCCGAAGTGCTTTTTCTCCAAAAGCTAGCAGGTGAGAACGGCAGCTGTCATGTCCAATCGCTATGCGAAGACTCTCTTTAGTCAGTTGGAAGCCCAACCTGAATTCACAGTCCATGCGATGTTCGCTGCACAGGTTTATGAAGTGTGTAAGTATCTTATGACTGCCACCATTTTCTAACATCTATTTTAGACATTTTTACTTCTCAATCTAGTTTTAATTAACGATGTGGTGATTAAATGAAAACAGTTGGTAGATTGTACTTTAAATATTTCTATGAAATTGCAACATCGGTAAAAATTGACATTTAATGAGTAATTGCACTCATTAACTTCTTGTTCATAACGATAACTTATCTACCTCAAATATCTACTGAATGATTCATTCTTGTTAAAAATATTTTACGAAATAAACGTCACAATGTTTTATTTTATTCATCCTTTTACCATAATTGCAGATATTTAAAGAATCATCAAATTTGTATCAGTCACAAACAATGCATCAACGCTTAAAGACCCATAAAGAGCTACTAAATGCATTACATACACTTAAACCTAAATATAGAAAAGCTTTATTGAAATCTTGTGACGAAGAAGAAATACATTGCATTTGTGAATGTATTCATAACGTTTTACAAGGTAAAGTTCCAATAGAAGATAGGAACAAGAAAAAGTTACAAAAATATAAAAAAATACTACGCAACTTGGTTCGTAAAGGAAAAAATAAAATAAGAAAAAATATACTAATACAAAAGGGAGGAGCATTTTTACCTTTAATATTGGGATCTATTTTAAGTGAACTAGTTTCATCTTCAGTTTAAGATGGAAAATGCTAAGAAAATGTTGTTAGTCGAACCAAGTGTCATAGAAAAATTTAAACAACAAACTAATGTTGAAAATCCTATGTCTCGATTAGATGCAGAAATGCAAAAGATCTTAAAAAGTGTACCAATATTAATATAATCTAATATTTTTTAATTTTTCTCTCATTCTATTCAAAATATTTAAACCACCTCCTACGAGAGCCTTACACATTATACATACATATAACACATACAAATTCATAGGTCATAACAAATTCTGCGACAAGTGACATTTGTTTATCACAGAGTAAAGAAATCATTGTCTCTATGCTCTAGGATGCTTTGCGATGGCGCTCCCTGTCACAGTTGTTTTAACAAACGGATTATTGTAGCAACAACAGATATAAATATATATTTTTCCTACACTTTCTCTTTTGAAAAAACTCTATGTATCTAAATTTCAAACATACAGACAGAATCTAAAATGGGTTCGCAGCAATATATTCTCATCTAAAATTATGTTTGGTATATCACCATTGTTCTTTTACCACAATATAGTATGTTTTGATGAAATAAAATTTATCAAAAATTTTAACACAAAAAAAAAATACAGAATAACTTAATTAAAAAAAAAAAATGAAAACTCTTTATCTTTCCAATGCATTTATAATTTTTAACTGATGAAAAATATTTTTATGAAATATAAAACTATTCATATGTAAAAAAAAAAAAAAAAAAGATTACACATAAAAAAGTTCACTTACTTTAACGTAACTCGAAAAAAAAAGTCATCTCTTGTTTTCAGAAAACTTAGATACTGACAACAATATATAAATTTATAAAACTGTTTCACGAGTTGAAAAAAAATGTATGTCACTAATCAAAATACAAAAAATAATATGTTCACGCAATTCTCTTTTCTGGTATTTCAAAATGAGTGAATTTCTTGTTTGATGTGTGTAATTTTTTTTTAATTTAGAATAGTTTTATAAATTTATATACACTTTTATCTATTGTTTTCATTTTTTATTTTTGTCTAGTGATATTTTCCTTTCAACTCGAGAAATATTTTTATAAATTTATATATTGTTGTAGATTCATTAAATATACTTTCAAAACATTCAATTAATTTTTCAGATTTTTTTTTTATACTCATATTTACTAAAGATATCAATAAAACACAATATATAGTTAAAACTATAATTATATTTCGAATATATGTATTTGTTTCGAGCAAACTTTCGCTGCACAGGTTTTTTTTTTTTTTTATTATTGATAAATCATTAACCACTTGCCGCTTCCAGTGAGGCGACACTTGACTCCAAAAGTTTTAATAAAACTTATAATAACATGCATTAAATATGAATTTACAATATGAAAAATCTTGTTGACCAATATTATATTACATTATTAATATTATCCAATATTAAATCGCAGTTGCTCCGTTTGCTTTCGCTGCAATCCGAAGTGCTTTTTCTCCAAAAGCTAGCAGGTGAGAACGGCAGCTGTCATGTCCAATCGCTATGCGAAGACTCTCTTTAGTCAGTTGGAAGCCCAACCTGAATTCACAGTCCATGCGATGTTCGCTGCACAGGTTTATGAAGTGTGTAAGTATCTTATGACTGCCACCATTTTCTAACATCTATTTTAGACATTTTTACTTCTCAATCTAGTTTTAATTAACGATGTGGTGATTAAATGAAAACAGTTGGTAGATTGTACTTTAAATATTTCTATGAAATTGCAACATCGGTAAAAATTGACATTTAATGAGTAATTGCACTCATTAACTTCTTGTTCATAACGATAACTTATCTACCTCAAATATCTACTGAATGATTCATTCTTGTTAAAAATATTTTACGAAATAAACGTCACAATGTTTTATTTTATTCATCCTTTTACCATAATTGCAGATATTTAAAGAATCATCAAATTTGTATCAGTCACAAACAATGCATCAACGCTTAAAGACCCATAAAGAGCTACTAAATGCATTACATACACTTAAACCTAAATATAGAAAAGCTTTATTGAAATCTTGTGACGAAGAAGAAATACATTGCATTTGTGAATGTATTCATAACGTTTTACAAGGTAAAGTTCCAATAGAAGATAGGAACAAGAAAAAGTTACAAAAATATAAAAAAATACTACGCAACTTGGTTCGTAAAGGAAAAAATAAAATAAGAAAAAATATACTAATACAAAAGGGAGGAGCATTTTTACCTTTAATATTGGGATCTATTTTAAGTGAACTAGTTTCATCTTCAGTTTAAGATGGAAAATGCTAAGAAAATGTTGTTAGTCGAACCAAGTGTCATAGAAAAATTTAAACAACAAACTAATGTTGAAAATCCTATGTCTCGATTAGATGCAGAAATGCAAAAGATCTTAAAAAGTAACATTGAAGATACTAAAAAGTGTATTTTATATCTACAAATTTTACGAAGATACCTACATTTTACCCATGAGGATCGTCAACCTATTAAATTACCGATTATAACTGAAAGCATTAATAATATGGAATATGAAAATAGTAAAACGAAAAATGAAAACTTAGGTTTGACTGAAATACCATCACATGAAGTAAAAGAACAAAATATATTAAATAATAATCGGACACGTTACACTTCAACTGAAATATTAAGTTTAATACCTAAGTCATATTTGAAAAAGGGTGAGTTGTTACTGAACTTGATCTCTTTGAGTAAAAATACAATTGACTGGGATGATGAAGGTACAGTTATAATAAATAATGAAAAAGTTTCTGGAAGTAATATTGTTGATCTAATAAATGACTCCCTGAGATCACTTAAAAGAAGTGATCCTATAGGTTGGGAAAAATTTGCAGAAGCTTTAAATTCAATTAAAATACCGTTGTCTTACATCGGTAATCCTAAAAGATCTGAGTTTATTCATCAACTTCAATTGAATAAGCTTGAAGGTAACTATAAATCAAATCAAGACACCTTATTCACACCTAATTCTAGTGGTGATAAGCATATGACAAAGATTAAGAAGAAAATAGATTGGGAAAAATGGACTCCTTATTAGAAATAAACAATATAATATTATGATTCAAAACATCCTACTGGATTCAGTAGCAAAGAGAAATTTTCAAATACTATGAGAAGTAAAAATGTCTAAAAAAGATGTTAGAAAATGGTGGCAGTCATAAGATACTTACACACTTCATAAACCTGTGCAGCGAACATCGCATGGACTGTGAATTCAGGTTGGGCTTCCAACTGACTAAAGAGAGTCTTCGCATAGCGATTGGACATGACAGCTGCCGTTCTCACCTGCTAGCTTTTGGAGAAAAAGCACTTCGGATTGCAGCGAAAGCAAACGGAGCAACTGCGATTTAATATTGGATAATATTAATAATGTAATATAATATTGGTCAACAAGATTTTTCATATTGTAAATTCATATTTAATGCATGTTATTATAAGTTTTATTAAAACTTTTGGAGTCAAGTGTCGCCTCACTGGAAGCGGCAAGTGGTTAATGATTTATCAATAATAAAAAAAAAAAAAAAACCTGTGCAGCGAAAGTTTGCTCGAAACAAATACATATATTCGAAATATAATTATAGTTTTAACTATATATTGTGTTTTATTGATATCTTTAGTAAATATGAGTATAAAAAAATCTGAAAAATTAATTGAATGTTTTGAAAGTATATTTAATGAATCTACAACAATATATAAATTTATAAAAATATTTCTCGAGTTGAAAGGAAAATATCACTAGACAAAAATAAAAAATGAAAACGATAGATAAAAGTGTATATAAATTTATAAAACTATTCTAAATTAAAAAAAAATTACACACATCAAACAAGAAATTCACTCATTTTGAAATACCAGAAAAGAGAATTGCGTGAACATATTATTTTTTGTATTTTGATTAGTGACATACATTTTTTTTCAACTCGTGAAACAGTTTTATAAATTTATATATTGTTGTCAGTATCTAAGTTTTCTGAAAATAAGAGATGACTTTTTTTTTTTCGAGTTACGTTAAAGTAAGGGAACTTTTTTATGTGTAATCTTTTTTTTTTTTTTTACATATGAATAGTTTTATATTTCATAAAAATATTTTTCATCAGTTAAAAATTATAAATGCATTGGAAAGATAAAGAGTTTTCATTTTTTTTTTAATTAAGTTATTCTGTATTTTTTTTTTGTGTTAAAATTTTTGACTAATTTTATTTCATCAAAACATACTATATTGTGGTAAAAGAACAATGGTGATATACCAAACATAATTTTAGATGAGAATATATTGCTGCGAACCCATTTTAGATTCTGTCTGTATGTTTGAAATTTAGATACATAGAGTTTTTTCAAAAGAGAAAGTGTAGGAAAAATATATATTTATATCTGTTGTTGCTACAATAATCCGTTTGTTAAAACAACTGTGACAGGGAGCGCCATCGCAAAGCATCCTAGAGCATAGAGACAATGATTTCTTTACTCTGTGATAAACAAATGTCACTTGTCGCAGAATTTGTTATGACCTATGAATTTGTATGTGTTATATGTATGTATAATGTGTAAGGCTCTCGTAGGAGGTGGTTTAAATATTTTGAATAGAATGAGAGAAAAATTAAAAAATATTAGATTATATTAATATTGGTACTTGTAATTCTAAAATTTGTAACGAATTTATATTGAACAAAATAAACATAAACCTAAAAAATAGTTTGGTCTGAATTGATAACTTTAGCAATTCTAATAGTATGTAGTAGGTTTCATTAGGTACATGTTAATTTTTATGCAAAAAATAGTAAATTTGCCATTACAGTTTAAGCAAACTACGAGTATACTGTCTTCAAAACTTAACTTCATTTAACCTTTTTTTGTACTTGCACAAAAATAAAATAAAATAAAAAATACAATTGTTGTCTCTATATTCTCAACATAACTATAACATAACTAGACGGTTTTACAAATATATTTTTGTAGTTTTCATAAGTATTTTTAATTATTTTCAAGTATATTTGCGGGAATTCAAAGTTTTCTAGGACGTTCCAAATGCTTTCAAGCGAGATATATTTGTTGCATTGCTTCATGTACCTATTATCTGGTCCTGGACTTTTATCGTTCTTCAGTTTGTAAATTCTTTTAAAATTTTCAGTATCACCATTTAAAATATTTTATATCATTTGCACATAATTTGCAAAAAAGGGATATTTGCAGTTCTAAACAGATATTTGTTTTTAGTGTAAGTAATATGGATATGGATCTTACCCGTGTCTAGATTTGTTTTGGCTATTTTGTTACTTTCTTTAAGTTTATTTAGTATTTTATTTAGTATTTATTTACATTGCATCATGTGTACTAGTACATGCAATACAGTGCACATAGAACCCTGTCAGGGCATAGCAATACAAATTTTGATCCCCTGTCTCTACATCACAATTTTATACATTTATTTCAAAACGTTATTGTCTATACATTACAAAAATAATAATAATAAAATATCTAATTTTCAAATAAAAATAAAATTTAAATTAAATAGCTGTGTTAATATAAATGTCATATATATAAGTTTAAAATAAGATTATATTAAGATCAGATTAAGATTTAATTTAAAATGTCATAAGCTACTTATATAAAACGTAATAAAGTCAACACTGCCATTATTTAATTTCAAATTTTAGATTATATTAAGGTCTGTCATAACGTTATTAGAGTATAGTTAAGAATATTAAAATATTATGTCTGTGTCACAGTGTCACGTCGATCGAGGTCTTGTAGTAGTTGTCACATACTCAACAGCTCCTTTACATCGTAAAAACATTTTTGTATGAGCCACTCCTTAAGCTTATCTTTAAATAAGTGAAAGCGCTTCTCTGCCGTTATAGTTTTGGGGAGTTTGTTGTAAATCATAATAGATCGAAAGTATGGCCCGCGGCTTTATATTATGTGGTTCTCATATTTCTTTTCAAGTTTGTTTGTTTTACAGTTTATTTAGATTTGAAATTTATAGGGTAAAGGGAAGGATTACAGGGTGGAGAATGTTTTGTCAATTTTTAACAACATAGGCATTGTTTTTGATTTTTTGATTTTTTACAGTGTATTACTACGTTATCGCAAGGTAGTACGTTGATAGATCTTTATTGTTATTTATTATGGTAAAGGTGGACACGCTCTAGTCAATTGTCAAATGGGTAGGTATCTTGTTGTAATACTATGATATTTATGTTATTTTGTTTTTGTTTGGGGTTAGTGTCTCTTTCGTATTAACCCACTTGTGGTCGGTGGTCGACACATGCGGTCGCTGGGTGATATTTTTTGTAACCCATGCTGAGTGAGCAGTGCGCAGCACAAGAAGTGAGTAGCAATGATTTGTAGGGAGCGGCAGCCACCAGCGTTACCGTGTGCAGGGTGTTCAAAGGCATTTTTGTAATTTTGTATGAACAAAGATGACATAGTCCGTATGCGGCGGCCGATGACGCTTAGACTTTCCCAAAGAGCAATCGTCGGTAAATAAATATAGCGTGCTGTTGGCAGCGATGAATCCGGCAGAATATGATCTGTAAGAAAGTTCCTTTGAACGCACCCTGCACTCGTTTAAGGTGATTAGTAATGAGCCTGTCATTAGCGGTGTTCGAGCCTCGAGACCATGTCGATTGTCCATGAGGTGAGGTGATTAGCGTTCGATTAATTAAGCGATTAGTTAACGAACTAGGACGTTTGCTTAAAAAAAGCTATCTCTGAAACTACGATAGATACGACTCCGGGAGTGCTCGCAAACGATTCAAATGGGGGGCTAAACCTTTTTTTTTTTTTTTTTTTATTTTTTTTTAGTTTTGGTAAGTTAGCCAAGCACGAAGCGACGGGGGGAGCGCCGGCGGTGGGGGGTTGGAGGGTGGGCCAGTGGGGCAGAACCGGCGAAACACATACTACTGGTGCTTTTTTATTATATTACTAGCAAACCCGGCGAACTCCGTTTCGCCACCAGATGGCTTCGTTTTATGTAACCTTTTTTAATTTATTTTTAAATTTTTCCTGAATTTTCTTTGCTACAAACCTCACGGAGCCCGAGACCTTTCCAACGAATGCAAAACCGTGGAAATCGGCTCGTGCGTTCTGGAGTTATAGCGTCAGGAAGGAAAACCCGACTTATTTTTATATAGTAGATCATAAGTCGTTATATTGTTTCCGCAGGTTAGTCGCCGGTGGCTGCGCTCAGAACATGATCCAGCGTCCGTACAAGCCGGTGTGGGAGGTCGCCCAGAACCACTCCCTGCAAGATATGCCGCCTGGCAGCGTGGAGGCAGTTGTGCAAATACAGCCGCAGAGAATTAGGCTCTCCTTGAAACCGCGTATGTGTAAATTCAATAAATAAATACCTTACATAATACGTAGACGACAACTAGAAGTAACGTTATTTTTGTGGCACATTCAGACAAAGTAGTAATACGAGAAAAACAATTTGCAATCCCCAAATGGGCATCCACTCACCATCAGCACCACTGGTCTTTCGTGCAGCCTACATGAGACGATTAGACAGTGGAATTTTTACTTAGAGGGTGATTACGTCTTCCCTCGCTAGAACTATATTTTGCCTCCTAATTGGTAATTTTTTTTAAAGCGTCAGTTTCTTAGCGTCAGGGTGCGTTTACAATGAAGCAGAATGGGCCGTGAATCAGCCAATCACAGAGCCTGAAATCTCCACCGGCATCAGTGTGTCAATATGTAATTCTTGTGGCCGTTTGATTCATCCGCTTCACCTCGCGATAGTGGAAACGTATCCTCATAATAGCTACCTGTACCACAGAATACGAGTACATTATTTGGTTTTAGCTTTCGAAAGTCTAAATGACTGATCTACCTACGCAAGATAGATCAGTCCATCGGATTTTCCGAGACCTTTAGTTTTTAACAAATCCCGCTTTTCAATCCACCTGTTCAAGCCATTTCAAACAGCTAAATTGTTTCAGTGATTGTGACAAAACTCGAAACGGATAATCTCATCGCTGGCTGGATCATCTAATTCTCTTAATATCACAAATTTTAAATTAGGATTAGGTATATGATCCGACCAACATTGCTATGCACTTGCCGGTGCCGGATGTCTTCAATAACTCGAAGTTCGAACACAATAGGGTATTTGACTCCAATTTTTTTATTACTTTATTATAAAGTAGAATTAAAATAATGACGTGCACTGAAAGAACTAATTAAATCGATCAAATAACAAAAAAGTTATAAGCATTTAAAGATTTGTGATTAGACAGAGATAGCAACATGACATTGTGACGTCACAAAGTACCAATGCCATAGTAGCTTCGTGCGGCTTCATACAAATTTTCGTTTTGCGAGAAAGGGATAGAAGATCCCCCCACTCCAAAGTTTAAACGCCTGTAACTTTGTAAATCTTCGTTGGATTTTAATATTTCTTTCACTGCACGTTATTATTTTTATCCTAGTTTATAGTAAAGTAATATTTTTTATCAAATTCAAAAGTAGTGTAAGACCCCATTGTCTGAAATTTTATTTTGCCTACTCAAGATTTTCCCCCGTGCGTGTAATGGACCTTTTCAAAGAACACTCGATATCGAACGAAATATATAGATTTTAGAGCAACTTAATAATAATAAAAATATGTCGCTTTCAGGTGAATCAAAGAAAATCAAGTTTTCATACAGACCTGCAAAGAATTACCCCTTAGACTTGTATTATTTGATGGATCTCACGTGGTCGATGAAGGACGATAAAGAGACTTTAGTGTCACTGAGGGATGATCTACCAAGTTTACTCAAGAATCTGACTGATAATTTTAGGTAGGTGCCTAACTTTCATTTACCTGAGAACCTTGTTTGAGGACTACGCGTACAAATCGCGAATCTTTTAGTGCTCGACTAGAATTCACGCCTGATTCTCGTACAAGAACTTATACATAGTTTAGGACATGATAAATGCTACACAGTGCTATCTGCTATGACTGCTTGTAAGGATCGAACTCATAATTTTCCTACACTGAAGCAGTTCATGCTATACTCCGTAGATAGCCGGGTCAAGGATCTACGGAAGTAAATCCGGTCACTCCTGATAAATCCGTAATTTTTCACTGAATCGGACTGAACCTCATCTAGCAAAAAGCATCCTCAAAGTCTTTAAGAAGAAATAATGTTCAGAAGATGCCTTTTCTCAGTTGACGCACACAGCAGATACAATACGACCATTATTTGTAGATCTTGGCAGAGATAATCAGCTAACTAGCATTAGGAACCTAAGCATAACTGTTCAGAAATTATCACTGAAGTTCTTACTTTTTTAGATTAGGTTTTGGTAGCTTCGCTGAGAAACCATTAATGCCGTTCATAAGCATCGATCCTCGAAGACTGGAGAACCCTTGCACTGTTGAGGAGCAAGCGTGCGAGGCGACTTACAGCTATAAACACCATTTATCTCTCACTAATCAGGTGAATATGAAAACATCTACCTACTTCGTGTCTAATTTCTGTAATGCGTCGCAAATGCGATTTAATCCAGATTATCTTTAAAGAAAGTTATCTTGTTTTGAAAGCAAACAACTAAATGAATCGTAGTTAATACTTTTAGTATTTATTCGTAGATACATACTTAATTTCCGTAGCCTATAAAACTCTGCTAGTAGGCACTATTTATATTTCGAGAATTGCTATAAGTGTCTGATTTTTTAATTTTATGTAATTTATGCAAAAAAATCTGCTTTGAATCATGGAGTCAGAAATGTCTTCTTTCGTCGTCCAGGAACCGACGTAATACAATACATCATACAGTTAATTTTATGTGCTTTCATGCGTTGATACCGTTGACCGTGATCCATCAATGTGAGAACAATAAAACGAGTATTATTGTTAAGTGAGCGAGGATATTACTATATATATAGCTGCTTGTGCTGACTGACTCACTGATTGATCACCTCTCCTGAACAATTTTGTATGAAAAAAATTTTTTTTACTAATCATTTCTTAAAGAGGGGAAAAAATCATTAAGAACAAAAATATGGAGAGAGCTGATGATTGAGGATTTCGAAGACGGGTGAAGCGCACAGGCAAGGTATCCAAGATAGGTGGGGGGTGCTCGACCAAATGTCACTTTAAACGTCATCCAATTGGCAGTGAGCTGAAAAAAAATTCAAAATGGCGGATTCAAAATGGCCGCCATACGAATTTCCTCGATATCTCGGAAAGTATAAAAGATGGAAGAAGGGTTTCTTGACAAGAGTTGATCAGGACACAATGGTCTATTTGATGGGTAGAAAAAAATTTCAATATGGCGGAAAAAAAATTCCATAGAAAATGCATGGCGAATTTTGAAAGGATTTTATAAGGGTGGGAAGACAGCACGCGGGCCACATGTGGCCCGCGCATACACGCGCCCTACTAGTCTTGTATATGTAGATAAAATAATAGAGATACTTAGGTACTAACTTCTCATTTCTCTAATACAAACCCTAAAGTTGCCAATGCAGTACTTTTGAGTTTTGATGACCATTGGTTCAGTGGAGCGCGCTCGGATTCGACTAAAAGGTCGCGGGTTCGATTAATAGAAACCGCTCTGGGTGATTTACATATAACTTGCAAGTTAGTACGATAACATCTTTATATGCATCCATCGAACATATTCTGCTCATTACTTTGCATCAGGTGACTAAGCAGATAGTTTCTATGGAGTAGTGGCTATAATCTATTAGTTTAGTTATAAATCTTTAAAAAATTATATCTAGGGATACATTCTTGATAATTGAGCTACAAGCTCCTAATTCACTACCTACTGCATAATATATCCATCATTCATTCGGTCTATATAATCTTCCTAAGGTAAATGAGTTTATAGAGAAAGTAAACAGTAGTTCAGTGACAGCCAACCTGGACAACGCAGAAGCTCAGTTGGACGCGTTAGTGCAAGCCATCACATGCGACAAACAAGTCGGCTGGTCGCCGCACAGCCGGAAAATTGTGATACTGCTGTCTGATGGACTGATGCACACCGCGGGAGACGGAAAATTAGGTGAGGATATTGATACTGCAACAAGGACAAAGGTAACTGACATAGCCCAATGCATTAACAAGCTGAAGTGGCAGTGGGGAGCCATAATCTGTCGCAGAACCGACCACCGTTGGGGCAGACGTGTTCTAGAGTGAAGACCGCGTCCCGGTAAGTGCAGCGTAGGACGACTTCCTGCAAGCTGGCCCAATGACCTAAAAAGGTCGATGGTAGCGGGTGGATGAGGAAGGCGGAAGACTGTGTGTAGAGGCGAGCTCTCGGGTAAGCCTATGTCCATAAGTGACGTCCAGTAATACAAGTGCCTTTCTGATAACCTTGTTTGACGATCTCTTATGACTTCCACTAGCCATGTCACATGTGGCGAGATTCGAGTGGGAAGTCACGAGTTTGATTCCCGCTTCGAGCCACTTCAGACTTTACTAACTTTTAAATTGGCTGAAGTCGGGTCTGTTGGGAGGTTCGGCCGTGACCAGTTACCACTCCACCGAACACCGAACAAAAACAATAGACATAACATCAGCAATTTATGATGATTGATATAGTTCTGAGTGTATCTTTTGTGAACTTTAAACTGTCAGATCAATACGCCGTTATAAGTAAATCATTTTATGATTTCGAATTTATCTATGGTTCGAGTTTTCAAATCGATCATTCATTTATTTTCGATCGATCGCACATGCCCATTTAACCTTTGTACCTAACGGTCCACCGGACCCATTAATCATCTCGCATTGTTTCACAGGTGGTGCTTCATTGAAGAACGACGAACAATGCCATCTGGATAAAAACGGTTATTACTCCGAGGCCGGCACTTACGATTACCCGTCCATAGCGCAAGTGTACCGGCTATTAGATAAGTACAAGGTAAATATCACATTGTTTGAGGAATAAGATTAAGTTTGGTTTGTTACGCAGATTCGGGAAAGTAAACTGGCCTTGTTTGTACTTGTTACGTGCCTACTTTTAGTAGTATAGTACAATATGATAATATGGGTAGATATACGTAGGTACTTCTAACCAGAGAATGCAGAATATGTATTCGTTCCCTTCTTTTGAATACAAATCTAAAACAAATCTATTCATAACCATTGCCTTATTCGTAGGAGAAAGCAAAAACAACACATAACTTAAAGTTTATAACTGTACAATGAATAAATAAGTTCTGTTCGAGGTAGATTTCTTGTATTCTATTCGATGAATTCATTTTTAAGATCTTACATAATATGTATATTGTATATGTCATAGATCTATGAAGGCATTCCTTATTTATACAAACCAAATGAATTAGGGCGCTGCCGTAAAGTGTGTTTATGACCATACTCTTGGGATACCATGCCACATAAAATTCCAATCAATCTAAATCGATTTTCGTTATTTTTTAAAACTATAATATAGGCTGTAGGCTAGCAGGTGACTGTTATACCTACCATCTGATGGAAGGTGGATAATAATGCATATATTCTAAGGTAAAGGCGCTTGCTTAGGAAATATTCACTGAAGATTTGATGTGAAGGCACCCAAGCTGTAGTGAGGACCCAAGGTGGTGAGGAAGACGGAGGCCGAGAGGTTATTTCAGACCTTTGCGATTCACATACCTATTGAAGAACTAGAAAGCAAACCGTTTCGTTTGTATTTGCATACATATAGGTATTTAGGAGTACTTGTTTGTATTTTTTCAGGTAAACGTAATTTTCGCGGTCACGGAAAACGTAAAGGGCCATTACGACAGCTTGCACGAACTGTTGAGCGATTTCACGTACGTCGCTAAACTGGAGAGCGACAGTTCGAACATATTAAAGCTAGTCAAGATGGGCTATGAAGACATCGTGAGCGTTGTGGACTTCGAAGACGACTCGGCCGCCGGCCCTATAAAGGTTAAATATCGCACCGATTGCGGAGTGAAAGGAGGCTCCATGGTTGAGACTACACGCTGCACCGGTGTTGGGTACGGCATGACGCTTAATTACGAAGCTCATGTCAGCTTGGAATCTTGTCCGGAATACAAAAAGGTAATCGACTTTTTAGATAAGCTTTGACACATCGTGAAATCGCCTACCAAACCCGCCGGGAACTGGAATTCGGATAGGTCGATTGAAAATTATTGATTCCATTGATAAAGGTGACTTTTGACGTCGCTAACGGTGCATGAGATGTACCCGCTTGTGGCACGTCAAGGTGTGGTCAAAATCAGTGAACAGACTTCAATTAACGCATTTCTAAATAGACGAATTAGTTGTGTAACTTTATCAGTACCTACCTCACTAAAAAAATTAAATATAATGAGATGAAATGTTCGACAGAACAGTCGCGAATTTTAAGACCAACACTTTAGACTTTTACTGAAAATTGCAGAAATACTTAGTTAGCTGCTTCTGTAACTGAGCTATTAATTGTTATGACCACGTAAATCGTAACTAGGCGTATATCTTTTGCTCTATATATACGCGGCAATTCCTTAAGTGGAAAGATGAACATGAGGTATATTACATTTTATTAGAGGCTGTTGTAGATTGTGAACGATCTAACCCCGATCGGAGATGGAGACGCCGAGTCGTCGGTAGCTACCACAATCTTCCGCTATCTCTCACAATTCACAATATAGACTCGACTCGAGAGCCTAAAGAGTGTTTCCCACTAGAGACACCGACGCGTTCGAAAGAGATCCCAGAGCCTCCCAATATGAGTAATAGTTTGACCACCGATGGAGTTTTAGTGGACTACAGGAGATTTCCCCTGATTGGATGCGTCTCCATTGAACTGAAACGGAGTGGACCGTGAATAAGCCAATCACAGTACCAGAAATCTTCGGTGGCATTCAATTGGTGTGTCAATCTGTGATTGGCCTATTCATGGCCCGCTCTGCTTCAGTTGCAACGCACCCTGACAGACCTGAGAATCTACCTATTTTATTCATTTTGCAGTCACGTCAAACGATCACGATATCAGAGAGCCAGCTGGGTCAGGACTCGCTGACGCTGGAGGTGGAGGTGCAGTGCGGCTGCGAGTGCGAGGCCGACTCGCAGCAGGGCATGGCGCTCAACTGCCCGCCCAACTCGCACCTCGTCTGTGGCGTGTGCCAGTGCAATAAAGGATGGTAAGATCATTTTGTACCTTTATACCACTGATAAGATACCTGCGGGGCTAGACAAAGTGACATGTACCTAGAATAATCGCGTGACCACCAGTACAACACATAGGAAAGCAGAATGTACTCTATGCGTAGCGTTGCTCACTGGCTAGTGCCTGCTCCTGCTGCTGCTGCAGGTGTCGCTGTCACGCGAAGTACGCTAAAGTTATCTACAACGTCTGCGAGAACGCCAGGGAGCGTACAAATTGTCGTACGCGATTTTCAAAAACAGATTTTCCTCTATTCAGTCACGGGGTTTTTCTACAGTCAAGTGGTTTGTCCATACATTTTTATCTACTGTCGTCAACGCTAAACGACTGTTATTTTGTCTAGCGCTGAGGATATTGGTATCCGAACGATTTAAGTACGTAAACCTTTTTCGTACAAGTAAACAGTAGCGCCATATGTCAAAATCCTTTAAGGAGGCTGCTGAGTGCTGTGCGAACTACATTGTGACAAAACAAGCATTTTTGGCACCAGTAACCTGGCGATATTTTCATGGCGTATTTTTCATGCCGTCCGCCCTGCCCAGGGTCTACTTAGGTATATTCTTTACCTAACCGAAAAATCTTAATAATTTATTAACTAAGACTACATTAAGAAGAAGTAAAAGTCTGTGTCTCAATAACGCCTCGCAAGTAAATGTATACCGATTATTATCAATAACGAGTAGGTCAGTCAGATTTTGGTAAAAACCAGTGAATTATGGGAAAATGTTTTCTCGCTCTTTGTTATATAATTTTAATCTAACTTTGGCCTACCTGCTGTTTGAATCTAACAGCCTCTTTTATATAACTTTTAACGGAGAGCAACTCTGTCATAAACCTGAGTTTTACGAGGTAACTTTAAAACCGTTTACGCAGCGCTCGCAACGGAAATTCTTCAGAAGTAACAATTTTTACCGTTTTTGCAACATTTTTATTGATGCTCCGCTCCTATTGGCCCGTGATATCATAAGAACCTAAAGCCTTCCTCAATAAATGAACTACAACACAAAAAGATTCAAACAATTAAAATAGTATTGGGTTCGTCACATTTCCAGGTCAGGTCCGTCGTGTGACTGCTCGATTGAGGATGAAGCCAAGTCGGCCGCTCTGTCGGCTCAGTGTCGCGAGCCCAACGTGACTCGCGCCATCCCTTGTTCAGGCTCCGGAGAGTGTCTGTGCGGGAAATGCGAATGTGACCGAAACTACAATGGCAGATACTGCCAGTGCAAATCTTGTGAAGTCAGTAGGTGAGTAGTCGAGTTCCTCCAAAAGTGGTCCACCTATAAGACGTCAAAGTGGCTTCTCTCATGAAACTCTGCGAGCCAAACGTGACTCCCTTGTTAGTTGTACCACAGCACTCTATCAAGAGGTGTTTTAGGCTCAGCACATTTAGCCATATAACTTTCCTACGATCTTCATAATACCTATCGCCAAATACCTATACATAATGCTATCTAAATCTAATCTAAATACCTGTCGCTCATTCCACAGCTGGAATGGAGCGTAATCCCAAAAATGTGCGGGAACGACTGACATATCGAAGAAGAAAAGCTGTCGTTCCATTCATTTTTAAAGCGATCAACGGATTTCTATGTGGATTGAAAATTGAAATTAATTCATATGACCAATTCTGCAAGGTCAGTGAGTGAGTCAATGAGTGAGTCTGGATTTTTGTATTGCAGACTAAACAGCTTGGAGTGCGGTGGAATAGAGCGGGGAGTGTGCGTGTGCGGGGAGTGCGCGTGCGTCGAGGGCTGGACGGGGGACTCGTGCGACTGCACGGCGAGCACGGAGACGTGCACCGCGCCGGGCTCCGACGACGTCTGCTCTGGACACGGGGACTGTGTTTGCGGTGAGTAACACCATCTGGGCGTTATAACCCGGTTACAATATCTGTGGACCTCGCTGGAGTGCGTACCCCCTTCCCGTTCTCTTTCACCTCCCCGCGCTCGCCCTGGCGAGCATTGTTTGCGCACCATATCAGAGCGCTGACACGACGTGACGTCATCGTCGCCAGGTCCACAGATATTGTAACCGGGTATAGCTTTACCTGGGCGTCTCAAAGGACGCCATACTGTTATGCTTATGCACTTCAATAAATGGCGCCTGCTTATATGTAAGGAGCAGACCGTCTGTAACAGCGTAGACGTACCTTCGTTTGGGTTAAATAACACGAATCTAAAATTTGATTAGCGTCACCACGAAATACCTACTTAGGTACCTAACGGTACGGAAGGTTCACTCCGCAAGTTGATTTAAGGAAATAGCGACCCTATAGCGCTGACACAAAAAGTGCAATTCAGTTCGCAATAGCGCTTGGCATCGCCTCCGCTAAGCACCTAAAGTTGTGCTCTCTTTCTATCGCGTAACTTTATCTCTTTCAACGTATTAGGACTACCTCGTAATCGGGCACACGCAGCGCGTGAAATACTGTACAAGAACTAACGCGTGCAAACTAACCGGCGCGCGACAGCCGTCTGAAATCAGTCCGTCTAAACGGCGTCTTGATCCCGTGACAAGTAAAGTCACCTAAATGTTTAATTAAGATTATTTTTCCAAAAACAGATTAATAATTTAGAAAGCTTCAATTAAATTTATTATTTATTCGATTAATTTCCAGGTCGATGTCAGTGTTACAAAGCAAGCCAAGGCACGGCGTACTCGGGCGTGTTCTGCGAGACCTGCGCGACCTGTGACAACCCCCTGTGCGCCAACGCGGAGCCCTGCGTCCTGTGCCACTTGAACAGCAGCTGCACTGACATTTGCACCATTGGCAACATCAACTATACAGTCAGCGAAAGGATGAATGAAGGTTCGGATTTTTACCATTTTTTCTAAACTATTATATATAGGCTAGCACTTCACTGTGATCACACCCTGATGATACAGGCTAAAGTGGAACGCGCTTGTCTAGGAGATGCCTATTCACTCTTGATTTGAAGACGCCCAGGTTGTAAGTCTTAAAACTATGAACGATTGCTTTATTTAACAGAAATGTGCTTTATACCTTCATGACTTGGAGTAGTTTAATTATCTGTTCAGTAGGTAAAAATATTCAAACAGAGATGCCTGAATTTTTATTTAAATTTGAGTGTAATGGAATGTTTATATACCAAGTCCAATTAAGGTGTGGTTTTTGAACATATTCGCAAAAATTTTTGTGTCTACCACCCAAGGGAAACTGGAATAAGAACGTTCTCTTCAATTGTTCCATATTTATCATCTACCCTCATAGAGAATCACCTTCATCCTTACATATTTCACCATTTTTCTAACTTCATTTTTTTCTTCGTCTAGGTAAAATTCCAAGCATTGACGATACCACCTGTGTTCTACGCCAAGAGGAAGACGGCTTGAACTGTGAATATAGATACACGTACAGAGCCGGTCTCAAATCCATGATAACAATGGAAATGGTCATCACTTCCAAAGAATGCACGCAGCCGACAAGCGCGCAAATCATGATGCATGCACTTATTATCATGGCTATCGTCATAACCCTCGGTATTATAGTGATATTGGGAGTGAAGTCAGCTCAAGTGGTGTCGGACAGGCGGGCTTACGCGAAGTTCTTGCAGGAAGCGCAGGAGAGCAGGAAGCACATGCAAGAACTTAACCCTCTGTATAAGTCTCCGATTTCGGAGTTTAGGTTACCAGAAGCGTATCCGAGAGAGGGGCACGATTTATAGATTTAAACGATTGTTTTGACTACATGTATATTATAGACATTAAGTATTTGGTGTTTATTGAGCTATGAATGTAGCACCGTTTCTCCATCACTCTCACCTGTGTTTGTTATATGAGATTTGGGAAGGAGAAGCTGCTAGTTACATGATACGTACAGTCAGGCCAGGTTCACTTATCACGTGATCGAAGAAACTACAGGTAGCCGTCTCGACGTACTGATTTCAGACGGCCGCCGCGCGACGGCTACTTTGCTCGCGTTAGCTGTACGGTCTATTTCATGCTCGTACGTTGAATGAAATAAAGTTACGCGATAGAAAGAGACAACTTTGCGTTTGTTGCGTGTTGTTTGTGGAGGCGGGGCCAGGAGCTATAGCGAACTGAATTGCACTTTTTGTGTCAGCGCTAGAGTCACTATTTCTTTAAATCATCTTGCGGAGTGAGCCTTCTGAACCTTTAGATGCGAATTACTCGTATGTATTTACTTGAGGGACGTAACAAATAACAAATTTATAATTGTTTAGGACTGTCATTATATTTATTTCTCGCTCGAGCAATCTTCAAGTTACAATAATCAGTGTGTGAAAGCGAAGTGTAGTTACTGAAATAATCGAGTGTGACAGACGGACGGACGGAGAAAGTCTCACCATAAGGGTTCCATTTTTACCAATTTGGTATGGAATCCTAAAAAGAGAAGAGAAAGAGAGAAAGAGTTCTACATCTACGATACAATATAATATGAAGGAGCATATTATGTATAAGTTCAATATAACCAAAATTATGAGTTTTTTTACCAGCCAGATTTTTAACAAGAATTTAGAGATATTTTAAAATCAAGTTATTATTCTTGAATGTTATATTCAAGGACCAAGGTTATAATCATTAAATTAAATAATTAGGATTAAGACGGTGGGCATTAAATACTTATTCAGTATGATTTAAGTATTATTTACATAAAAATAAAATATCATAATGTTGTTTTAAGTTATATTATTATGTTTGCTGCTTTTTGATTTTTTTTCGTAAAAATTTATTAATCGTTATTGAGTTGAAAGTATTACATATGTTTAATTGTTAACAATATTATAAGTAGTTAAGCTAAATCCGTATTTTTGTATCATTTAATAGGACGTGAAAGTTTCGGATTAAACATAAATATTTACCTATTTCTAGATTTTCTAGAAACACTCGATGTTAAATATTATTTAAGTTTATTTATGAGATGGTGCCCAATTTTTTTTTAATTCTTACTATTTTACTTCCTACTAATTTTCTTTCTCAATATTTAATAATTATTTTACTAATTTGTCATTGATGAAGTAATTATTGTATTTCTTGAAATTATGTACATTTTGAGCAGTACCTACTTCGATATGAGAAATGTTAAGTAGGTAGTTGTAATAAAGCTGGTGTCAGTTATTATTTTTAATGGAGTGGAAGTTGTGTGCACTACAATATCCTATTCCTATTTTGGGTTCCGTATCCAAATGGTTAAAACGGGACCCTATTTCAGAGACTTCGCCGTCTCTTTAGTCTCTCACCAGTCTGTATCTCTTGAACCGTGATAGTTAGAAACTTGAAATTTTCACAGATAATGTGAAATTACAATAAAATAAATATTTATGGGGGCTCCCATACAACAAACATATTTTTTTGCTCGATATTGATAACAGCTTAAATATTTACTTCAAAAATAAATAGTTAAATTGAAATAAAAAATATTTAAGGGGCGCTCCCATACAACAGACGTGATTTTTTGCTTGTTTATTAACTTGAGGTGGGTTGCATTTGCTGGTACGGAACCCTAAGTGCAACCCGACTCGCACTTGACCTATTTATCACCTCACGGACGGCGAATGTTTACCACAGTTATAGAAGGTGAATGCAAGCTATACATAAATTCCAAGTCAGTATGCATTTGTTTGTTAAAATAATGTTAAATGCCTATACCATTAAGTTTTAATAACTTTATATATCACATAACTATTAAATTGATGTTTGTGAATGAAAATAAAAGACGTGACATGATTTTGCATTTATATTTATTTTGTTTTATTTATCTATTTTAATCTCAATTTCCCAAAATTTTCAACACTTCAATTAATGCTTCCTACAATTTTATTTATTCCACCATTACAAGGTTAACGAAATTAGTAAGAGGTAAGTAGGTGTAAAATGTTTTATTAAAGTGTGGTACATTAAAACTTACTTGTCTTTATGTACTTAAGTTATGTACATTATGTGTAATGCTAAAGAGTACAAAATATGTAATCCCTTGTAAAAATACAAAAAGTTTTAACTGGAAGTGGTTATGTCTTGCGTGTTAGAGCGTAAAAGAACTACATAGCCTACGAGTACATTTAAAACACACAAATCTTTTATCGGTTATTGCTTAGGATGCTCTTATATATGATGATGATGGATTGGATGATCTTATATAAATAAGAGCATCCAATTTTATATAGTTTTTCGGAAATAGTACCTAAGTCAACAAAGGGCATTACAGCAATTGTAATTACGGAAATAGCAATATCATATTTATACGTGTTCCATACCGTTGCATGCCGTTGATATAAGCTGTTTGCTTAAAGATTATTTAGAAACTCTGTGTAATTTTAACAAAATAAATGATTTCTGATGCAGTCAGCTAAAATTACCAATTTTAAGAGTTTATTAAAAACCTACATAATGTGATACCGCCATTTCCGCAATTTCTATTTCCGTTAACCGTTAAACGTTTAATTAGTTTGCTTAGTAAAAATTCAGTTACTTTACAGGCTAATCATAATTTCTAATTATATCACAATTACTTACTGATCTATTGCCTTCCAACCCTTTTGATATAATAAATGACTAAGTACCTACTTTATTTTCATTAATACTTACCAACTAAGATATCGTATTTTTTTATAATTTATGCAATTATGTAGAGAACGATGCCTACAAAACCTTTTAATTGAGCAACAACAACGCTACGATGCCCTCAAGCTACTCGACATTGGCTAAGTGGATGGTGCTGTTTTGGCACTACAGAAAGCCATAAAGCAAGAAAGAAAGAAGAACGCTACGATGTCATTCGAGTAAACCTATAAATTATAGGACGAAAATCGTCGTATTTATAGATTATTGAGATGCAATCAAACTTTCAAAGAAAGATGTTACACATCACAATAAGCTTACAAATAAAAATAAAATAATACCCCATACGAAACGATATAATATCTTCGATAAGATTGATATAATATTTCCATTCCAAATATCCTTTGATTTTTGTGGTGGTAGATTGAAAGTAAAGATAAAGTCGAATATATCCCAAGTATTAAGAATTTATGTTTTTGTTAACCTATTTCATAGCTACTATCGCGGGCCTTGAGCGTGGAGACCGAATCCAGAAATTCCGTAACGAAAATACGAGTGGGGGGTGTTAGAATAGAAGTTGATAAAAATGCTTTGCAATAGCTTTACCGCGGCAGTCTCCGAGTGCCACACGTCTATTCGTATCTTTGACTAAGCAATGCGGTGCAATCATAAAAATATCTACTTGTAGATATTTCGCATAATAACTTAGATAAGTGATATAAGTACCTGCGGATATCACTTGAATTAAAATATAAATAAAGATATCATTAACTTATTCGTATATTTGCTTCGAAAACGCTCTAGAAATAATTTCAAACTTTAAAGCGGTGGTAAGTATAAATAAAACTGTAAACAATATTTTAATTGTATTTATAATATACTATATATATACTATATAATAAAACAATATTTTGACACTGTATGAGGCTCAGGTTCGTTCCGGCATGGAGTACTGCAGCCACCTCTGGGATGGATCTGCAAAATATCAGCTCGATGCATTGGACTCGGTTGATCGCCGCGCGCGCAAAATAATCGGCAAGGAATCGTTAACACGGGCAAAATTGCTCAGTCTAGAACACCGACGCAAGGTTGCCTGTTTAGCGGTTTTTTACAGGATATACTTTGGGGAGTGTGCTCAAGAACTCCACAATTTAGTACCTCCTTCACCTTTCTACCATAGAACCGCAAGACGCCGGGAGAAGTGGCATCCTTATGTGGTTGATGTCCAGCAAGCTCGAACGAAACGTTTTTCATCTACGTTTCTGATACGTACCGCTAAGGTGTGGAACATCCTTCCAGCTTCTGTGTTCCCAGCCAAGTACAACCTGAGTGCCTTCAAGAGAAGAGTGAATAGGCATTTTCTAGGCAAGCGCGCTCCATCCTAGACCTCATCATTTCTGTTCATCAGATATGATTGTAGTCAAGCGCAAGCCTATCCATAATAAAAAAAAAAAAAAAAATGCATTTTTTACAATACATATTAAATTATATTTAAGAGAAGTAACTTAGTTACCAGTTACCACCTCAATAATAAGCTAAATTGCATTGAATGGATTTTTCTTACTAAATATGTAAAATACCACCACCATATACCATATAGCAGCCATATCTACCTACATATTTATTTACACATATTTTATTTTACATTCAAATTTTATTACGTGGCTTTGTAAACATTCTGAGTTTCACACGAATTTAATCTTATTTTTTGAAGGAATTTTAATGATTGCCAATATAGGTACGTAAATAATATAATTAATACAAATCAATCACTATTTATTATTACCTATTTATAATTATTTATCAAGGCATTGTAAATAAGGCATCTCGTAATAGTATTTTGTATGTACAAAACAGGAGCAGGTAAATAATTTTTACATAGGTACGTACAAATATTCGCACTGCAGTAAGTATTTATTTTGATATTTCTGTGCTTATAATTTTCTTGGTTCCCAATTTCCTCAGATATTTGCCCCTGCAAATTTTAATAGTAGTAAACTATTTTTCTGTAGGTATGCGTAAATTCCCCATTTTCCCATTTTGAAAATAAATAAACAATAAGAGCAAGATATATTATGTTCACAAGGCAAAAAGTTCGTCCGTCTCACAAACATAGCACGTTTTATAATCTTTAATATATATAAATCTCGTGTCACAATGTTTGTCCTCAATGGACTCCGAAACTACTGAACCGATTTAGTTCAAACTTCGTGAATATCTATCATTTGGCCCAACTTAAAAGATAGAATAGTTTTTATCCCACGTGGACGAAGTCGCGGGCATCAGCTAGTATACATATATTTTCTTACCAGTTACGTTGGCCGAGGCGAGGCGAGTGGTAGCGAGTGCGACTGAGAGATTAGTAGGCACTAATCTCTCACTTCCACTTGCAGGCACTCGCCTCGCCTCGGCCAACGTGTAGAGCTAGCATTAAAACAATACGTTCAAAAATTGCCTGGCCTTATATTCTCCGCAAAACCCAGCTTCCCCCCCGGACTTAAGTTCGCCATAAACTCCACTGTTATCTAACTTTAGAAATAAAGAGGTACGGCGGCAATCAAACTTGTCTCTCATGTCTCGCAGGAGGCACAACAGTCATGGGCCGGGAGTCACTCTTGCTCAACTCGCGGATGTCTTCAGATTTGTCCCGGTGATGCGTGATACGCATCGAATCAGGCACCGCGTCGGGCACTAAACCGCGTATCAGTTCAGATATACACGCCCAAGGAACGATCCTGAAATGAAATCACAATCATGATATTATATCAACGTGTAGATTAGGTAATTGCCCTAATTACCCGAAAGTAGGGAATGATGCATGAAAAAATATCACAAGAAATGTAGCTCATATCCTGAGGGAGCTGTAGGGAGTTCAAAAATGTGCCATAAATTTTAAGTGACATCCCTAAAAACAGAAACTAAATAGGTAATCTGAATTTCGCGGGCTAGTAGGGCCGCAACACCTTAACAACCCCTATATCCCTATATTAATTTATTATATTTGCCACTTATTTAACGAAACAATAAAAATTGTAATTTAAACAATTCCCTATTGACATAACGAATAGACAAAACATCATAATATTAATAATGTTATGATAAACCAAGTGAATTGAAAACTTTAAATACTGGTTAACCATTCACATTTCACACCAACTACAGCACAATAAGCATAACAATGGCACCTCTCACGTGCAGCGTTTGTTGAAATAAACTATTTACAACGGAATTTAATTTGATTTAGATTTTCTCACAAAATATCTTATCCCATGTATAAGTAGGTACATACAAAACAATAGTTGTTTTTGTTTAACCATTTTTATATTAATTTTTAATTTCATTTTTTTTCATAAAATTAACTAAATAACCTATACTGTAGCATAGTTATCGACTTTATCCTAAAATATCATGTAATTTATTTAGACATATAAATTATAAGATGTTAAATTAACTAAAATTAAAAATTAAAACTAGGTATAAAATTAAACTATTTATATTTATATTTATATTGAAAATACTTATCCAAGGATATTTTAAATATTGTTTATAGTTTCCTTTAAACTAAAATTAACAAAACAAAATGTTAAAAGGCACGCAAAATGGCAGTTATTAGCAGGAGTATAGGTATACGTAGTGAGTAGGTACAATATACCTTGACTCCTAGATATTATCGTAATTTGAGGTCAAGTGTCAAGATTCAAGACTTTTTGTAAAATGTCAAAATCAAAGTAGCTACTCAACAAGCATATTATGTAAAGTCAACTGAGTTGAGGACATGTTATTCAGTACTGATTTTGCACTTAGAATTTATAACTTTATTTACAACTAATAAAATAAATAATCATGAGCTAAAAGGTAATTTGTAAGGAAATTAATCGAAGTATTCAGTGGCAAACAGGGAAGCACCCGATTCTCGTAGACACTTTTGATCAAAGATTTTAATATAAGTTTGTAAAAGTTCCCTAAACGAACTTGCGACAATGTGTTATGAGCTAGGAATGAACGCAGACGTTACCATTTGAAGGGCAGCAGCAGTCGGAAGTAGGCCGGCATGACGGCGACGGGCTCGTTGGTGCGTATCGCCAGCACCACGCGGTCCGCCACCTCGTTTGAGCTCAGCGTTGGAACTAACCTGCCACCGATATAACATGAGGAATAGTTCTCCTTATATAAAATTTACTGTAGAGTTGCAGACCCTTGCAATTCTTGTAGTATAAACTTTTAAAGAGGACCTACATTGTTCCTCTTTAAAAGTTTCCCTTTACGCAGCGCATGCTACGGATTATGTCTAAAATGAATCATTTTGACTGTTTTTGCAACATTTTTCATTGATGGCTACTTAAATTGGTTGCAACGTGACGTTATATACCTTCTTCAATAAATGGACTATGTAACACAAAAATATTTTTTAATTAAAACCAATATTTCCTGAAATATAAGCGCATTCCAACAAACAAACAAACAAACAAACAAACAAACAAACAAACAAACAAACAAACAAAGAAACAAACAAACAAACAATCAAACAAACAAACAAACAAATCTCTTAGATGTATAGTATTAAGTATAGGTTCATGGATGGCCACAGACTATATAATGCAGCAAATATCTACTCGAATAATCTCGTAATTTTATATTTAGAACTTTACCTTGAATTGACCTCTTCAAACATTCCAGTGGCGCGTATAAAGTATGGGCATATTAGAGATGTGTGGACACCCTTGACTCCTTTAACTTCAAGTTCCAGTCTTAGGGCCTCGTCAAAGCCGCAGGCCGCTGATTTGGACGAGCAGTAGTCGACCAGTTTGGCCACTCCGACGTGGCCAGCCATGGAGGCTATCGTGACTATGTGACCGTCGTTCTGCTCTATCATTGCTGGAAGAAACGCCTTCACCGTCTGGAAATTGAGATTGCATTTCTATCATCTTTAACAGACATTTTATTTTATTTTTATTTTTGAGAAAAACTTACAGCTATCTCTTACTGTCTTACAGTCTTACATCTAATTATCTTAAAACTAATGAATTTTTTTTACAGATGGGTATAGGCAAAAGATAGAAAAGAAGAAATTATTTGACAAAAGTAGCAGATAATTAGGTGGAAGAAGTTGGTGGAAGTGGTATTGGTAGAAGTTAAGGTATCAAGAAGGGACTAAGAAATAGAATGGAAATGATTTTTATTAGCCATAAATTGGCGTACACTGTTTATATCAAAATGTCAATAGTAGGTTCCCTGTACAATGTGTTAATAGTATATGAAGAACGCAAGATATTTTTTTAATATTTAGACCGACGACATGAAGCGGGTGGTGGAAAGTAGCTGGATGAGGGAGGCTGAGGGCAGAATGTGGTGGCTCTCGCTTGGGAAGGCCAATGTGCAACAGTGGATGTCCGTAGGCTTATGAGATTGCCTGATTGACTTTTCAAAAATTAGAACCCGTTGTTTTCAATAACGTTATAGATATTTCAATCCACAATGATGTGCCCCACTCTGTCAAACTCCATACCAATCGAATGAAACATAAACGCTTTGACAGAGTGGGGTGCGTCTTTGTGGATTGAAATGTCTATAACGGGCAAGTAACTTATTATGTCATCGGACATAAGGGTCAGACTCAGATCAACTAACTGACCCTTAGCACCTATAACAGTATCAGAACATTTTTTCATAAATATTTCTCATCGTAGCGGCACGGAATACACAATAGTACCTAACGGCAGCGGCAAAAAGTTATGTAAAGTCTCAGGCGAGTATAGGTGGGTATCTAGATACTTTCCCAAATGTGTGTAAACATGGTGATTGTAGGCTTTAATCATCATCTAATTTATGCATAACTTATCAAACTGCATTAACTTGTAGGTTGGCGGAATTGCGAAAACTTTTGACTTGTTATAACCTGTGGTTATAAATACATAAATGATCCGTTAGTTTTCTGTAGTTGTTCATCGCTTACCCAGAAATGTGCTAAAATGTTGACGTCGAAGGTTCTCTGTATGAGATGATCCGGAGTGTCCAACAAATAGTGTCCGGACACCACGCCGGCGTTGTTTATTAGGAGTGACACCTGCATAAATAATATACGTTAATTAATAATTTACAAAAAATCGACTTCAACTCTCATCGAAATACTGTAAATACATCCATTCCTATTAAAAATGTAAGACTTATAATATATGGTTTTCTCATGACTCATGTATGCCATTATCAGAACTGGACTAAATCAAAATGGAACCACACGGGAAGCGTCAGCTTTCGAATAAAAAAAGAATCATCAAATCGATTCATCCAGTCAAAAATTATGAGAAAACAAACATTAAAAAATACAGTCGAATTGAGAACCTCCTCCTTTTTTGAAGTCGGTTGAAAAACAAAAGCTCAGCAAAGTGTAATTCCGATAAGACTACATACAATACTTAATTCGCTAACAAGATCCCCTGCATATTGAAATACATATCCCATGATGTAGGTATTACATATAGAAATACATATTTTTAACATACCTAATAACCGATCTCTTGAGTTTCAAGTATTTTAGCTAGGTACCAACTTAGGTATCTGACTTTTTATATCCTCCAAATGGTCTGCTCGTAACATTAATTGGTCTAACTGGTTTTGACTTGATTGAAGCATATTTTTTTACTTTAGCCGGTTTAGCGCAATGGCACTAAAGTAAAATCTTCATATATCATAAAATAACTACGTTAGCGTAAGTTGTTCAGCTTAAATAAGTACTTAGTACTGAAACTAAATTTCAAGACATACATTTTATGCAATTTCTTGTGTTTAATGAAGTATATGCACATACACATATACATAAGTATGTGTATATTTTACAGTTTACTTAATTCATACTTACTGTGCCGACATCTTGGTCGACTTGCTTCGCCACCCGGTAGATGTCGTCCCGCTTGGTGAGGTCGACCACGTAGCCGAAGCATTTTCCACCGATCCCTTTGACTAACTTTACTGTATCTTCAAGCCCTGCAAGGAAAAGTTACCGAACTGTAACCACTAGCACAAAATAAACAAATAAATATATCAGGATATTACACATATCGCAATCTATAACCCCTAAGTCGCCTACTTACTTGTGATAGCTTATGTATTGGTTACCTACTAGATTACTGATTTATAATATACATAGAATTATAATATTACATATATATAAATATATAAAAAACACTCAAAATCTGGAAAACCTTCATGCTCATCACACAAACATTTTCCAGTTGTGAGAATCGAACTCACGACCTCCGACGCAGGCAGCAGGGGGCCTAGACAAAGTGACATTCTATTTGCGAAGTTGAATAGAATGCCAAAAATGTACGGGATTGACGTTAGCTAACGCCATGCTATAGCGTATCCCATACATTTTGAACTTTTCTATTTTGAATAGATTGTCACTTTGTCTACAGGCTCTAGATCGCTACCGTTACGCCATTTTGTCGTCAGAAATAAGAGTTCGTCACCTTCTTGACTTCTTGTAATCACGTATAGAAGTTTGGTATTACGAACTCATTAGCGTGAGTTTTTTGCGAACAATGCCATCTATCGAGCGATGGGTGATATGAAAATATGAAATGCAGTTTTGTTTTAGGTGTTTGCTAAGCTTTGTTTCTACCGAATGTTCAACGACACTCACGTCTTTTTTGTCAAGGTCAAATAAAAGTCAGGTCAGCACTTGGCTATTCTGTATTATGTACCTACATCTAGATATATCTACATATACCTACATATTATTATGTACGAGTATTTTTTATTAAAATTAAAATTTAAGTAGTCTTGATTTGTTCAGCGTTTCCACAGGCAAGTGAGAATTAATTAGTCATTTTATATCAAGACAAGTCTAATAAAATTTTATTTGACTGTGTCAGGTAATAAAATGTGTACCTAATAAATCTTAAGCGCGCAGTTTCCTATTGATTTTCCGTTTTACATGAAGGTGTTACCGTGTTAATAGCTAATTTAATGTCCATAAATTCAAACTAAAAAATACATATTCGAACAAGTGTTATTTATAAATAAATAAATAAATAATAGTTAATTTAATAATATAATTTAAATCTACTTCAATTGCCTTCGGATATGATCTTCAAAAATAATACAAACTGGTAACGAAATCAAGTAATATCATTTTTTTTTACTCGACGAATTACATTACGGTACGTGGGTAATATTTTATATTATGTACTAGTTGATGATTAGTTAATTAAAAAATACAAACGATAAATAAAAATATTTAATTAAAAAATTAAAAAAACACGACTGCCCTATTATAAAACGAACTAAAAAGTAAGAAACAAGTTATTTTAGTTGAACAGATAAAATCATATGGCAGTCGGGGGACCTCTTAGAATAGAAGGTGTTCCTCAGAACAGCCCACCGACTGCCATATGAATGTATCTGTTCAACTAAAATAACTTGTTTCTTACTTTTTAGTTTGTTTTATAACAGGGCAGTCGTGTTTTTTAATTTTTTAATTAATTATTTTTATTTTTTATTTTTTAGTGAAGGTCAGCAGTTAAGTGAAGCAAGGATTCAACAATAACCCATAATAATGTGTCCAAATGTCTAAAGTCATTCAGAATTTATGGTAAATGGAAATAAACTTACCTACATACATATTTAATATACATGCATACAATCTTTTCTGGACAGTCGTATGAAAAAGGTTTTTTTTGGGTGTAAATCCTACCTATGTAAAATTATATATAAAATATATATTTTTTCTGTTACTACTCTCCAATACCTGCAAAAAATTTTGTTTTCCACTTTTGAAAATGGCGCCTCACATCCAAAAATATTTGGGTGACCGAGCATTGCTCGGTAGTATTACTGTTCACCAATACATGGCATCATGAGTCCATTTTTTTTGGTAAATTCGACACTTTTTAAAAATGAATCCTAGCTAGATCGATTTATCGCCACCAAAACCTCCGAATACTAAATTTCATGAAAATCGTTCGAGCCGTTTTCCGAGATGCAGATTATATATTGATATAATATAAACAAGAATTGCTCGTTTAAAGATATGGGATAAAATAAATACTAGATACGAGTAAGTATAGTAAAATGAAAATTGACATCTGTAAGAAGTTTATTGCGTTCTCCAATATTAATAATAATATTAGCCTCCACGTAAAGTCGATAAATCATAAAGTCTATTAAATTCCAGCTTTCCTCGCGAGCTCCTCGCACGTAGCTACTATTTTACTATTTTATTATAGTTATTAGTGACATCATTAGAGCAACGGGGCTGCTTATTACTGCAGAATTTCCATTATTATAGAAACGATCAGCAAATAAGAGGACGTAGAGTAATGTGGATCATAGAGACGAATCATGTTTCAGCCTTATTAACGCGTATAATTATGTTGAAAATGAACGTGAGTTTTTTTTAGGTAGGTATACACTACTTATGAATTTAATAAAAAATATCACTTTATTATATTATATTTAACCTTGATTAATAAAAGAAATTGGAGACAAATACCCAATTAAGTGACTTAATATCACTATAATTCGCCCCGAAAAAAGACCTTGCAAGCCACCGAACCAAAACAAAATAAAAATTGTTATGTATATTACGAGTATGTATTGTATACCTACTGTATTTTAAAAACTGTTTTCAACGATAACCAACAAATGTAAAGAAATCCAGTTTTTTGCATCCCATTTAGTTCAATGAACGCGCTTAAAATTTTATCTGATTTTTATACCATCATCGGCAGCTCTGGGCCGTAGAAATAATGATCATTTCATGGTAGGTAGGTACCTATTGCTAAAATGGTGGTATTTTGAATTTTTGATAGAAATTCAAATAATTTGTATTAGAAATATGTTAGCTGTTTTTTATTAGATTAGTTAGCAGACTTTTTTTAGTAAAAAACAGTCGTCTCATGAAATAAAATCAATTCTAAGATCTGACAACGACCTGCCCCTTGATTGTCTAAGAAAAATGTTTTCAATTAAAATTCTGCCCGCTGATTGGGTTCCCGATTTGCGTCAGTCAATTGCGGGGCAGTCATAATAGTAATAGTTTATGAAACTGTTGCACATTGCAATATTAGTTTTTTTTTTAAGTTCTTGGTACTCGATAAAGACGAAAATCCAGGATGTTCGTAGCAGCGTAGAGTGTCTACGATGCTACGGGCAATCCAGGATTTGTCATTCAAATGTATAAACTGTAAATCCTTTTTGATAATACCTGGAATTAAAAAGTTACATTTCCTGTATCCTTTACAAACAAGATACACAACATAAACATAACGCCTATCAAAAATAGATAAAAATAGTAAAGATAGGCCAATCCGAACATTTTACGTAAACCTTCTTCATATAAGCAAACAGCTGCCGCTGCTTGAACTACCGCGTGGCCTTATACTGTTGGTACTAATGACACCCATAAACTGACGACATTTTTTCGCGCTGTTCGCCCTGTCTTTAGTATACAAGTTTGTGCTATCAAAATATAATTTCTCGTCGGCAAATCTTTACCGATAGAGGGGTTGTTCATTAATATTGCATTTTGCACATGTTAGGTTGATTCAAGCCATACAAACGAGATACGAAAAATTTTCGCTATAGGTACTTAGCTCAGCTTTTCGAAAAAATCAAAAAGTTTCTTGATTAATTTACTTGTAATGTGATTATCACAATCACACGTATAGATTTAAAGGCTTTTCCTTTATTAAAAAAGAAACTTAGTTATTCAGTAATTTCGAAAACATATTTTAATCAATGCTGCACCTCGATTAAAACAATTATTGGAAGCAATTTATTGAATTTATTGGAAAAAAATGTGCTTATGTTGGTATTAACGAACGCCTTTCTCTATTATTTACCGGGGCCGATTTTCAATGATGTAGGATTATTCCACGTCTACCTTATTTCCTTATAACCTTCGCATTTACAGGCCCATAAATGGTATAAACTCGCCCTCCTGACTTTCTGCAGGTAAGTAAAGCTTTTGTTTATGCCTTTGTGTCTACTTATTAAAAGCTGTAATAAAACTGCATTGTTGCTTAATTACTTCAATGAAGAATTATGATTTTTATATTGTTTATTAGCTTTTTATTGTTGTTCGGCAGTAAAATAATGAAGAATATAATCTTTACGTATTTTTCCGGATTTTGTAAAAATTGTGAAGTCGGTAAGAAATACTGTACAAGTCTTGATTGTATGGAAAGGTGCCAAGAATTGCTGCATTTCCGCACCCAGCGCTACGCTGATTCATTGCATAAAAAATGAGCCAGCTCTTCAGTCATCAGACATGGAAGTTTAGAAGTTTATTTATAGTATACTAGCGGACCCGACAGACTCCGTCCTGTCAAAAAGATTTTTATCCTGGCAGTTTTTTGCTCCTACCTATGTTATAGTCGGGGCAAAGAATTCTCTTATGCAATAGCAATAAAGTTAATTATGCATGGGAAAAAGAAGAGGGCTGTTTTTAGGAGTTTTCTCGTCGTAAAAAACCATCCTTGAACTTCAACGAACATTAAAAAAAAAGAATTGGCCAAATTGGTCCAGGCGTTGTTGAGCTATGCGCTTACCAACACATTTTGCGATTCATTTTTATATATTTAGATTATAATTTGAGCTATTACTCTTGACCGACTACACTTGAAAGCAGGTGGTTGATCCAATTGCACATTGGCTGAATCACCGGAATTCTGTTCACCTTGACTGACCACTATAATTTGATTCTGGGGCACTGCAGTTGCGTAAACAGGAAAACAACGTACTCGTAAGTGCATTCGCTAAAAAATATTAAGGCGACTATATCCCAGCACTTTAGGTATTTGTCGCACACTCAGACTCGCTCTACGATACCTAGCGACCATTGTCGTGAGCCGAGAAGTTAGAATGAACTCCGTGAACCTATTCATAAATATTTGCGTCACAGTACTGTGCAGTAGTGTGCTGTTACAGTTGGACTATTTGTCATTATAATTCGCTTCACGAAATATATGCTGGAAGTTGCGTTTTTTACGTATATTTTGACTTTTTTATGGTAAACGATAATATCAACCGAGGTATTTATTTATAATAATTATGTATTACTAAAGTAGCAGGATCTGTAGAAATTTTTCTTGTACATATTAGGGAAATGAAGAGTTTTATATTTTTTTTAATCTTCTTTGCTACCGTCCGCATCTTTCTTTTCACAGTAGTAGTTTTGACACATTCTGTGATCACCATAAGAGTGCGGCATTGAGTTTAACAATATCGTTGTGCAGAACTGATATGGCAACGTTTTTAGGGTTCCCAGATATTTTGTGATATCTATACTAATATTATAAAAAGGTAGCGTAACGATGTTTGTGAGTTTGTGACGTTGTAAGGGGTAATCTCTGGATCTACTGAACCGATTTTCAAAATTCATTCACCAATACATTATCGTGGAGTGTCATAGGCTATAATAATTTCAAAAATAAACTTTGCATTGTTACTAAAACTTGAATAATGCAATCCAAGTCGCAAAAAAATTGCTTTCATCGCGTACGCTGCGATTGAGGATAGAACAAAACAAAATCAAAATCATCAAATCAGTATCAAAATCTGCAAAAAAGTCCGCAATAGCATATGCCTATCTCCTATGGGTAACTCGCAATAACTGCTTTTACTTTAAAATTGTGGATTAAAAATAAATAATTTTTGTGAAGCTTATTTAGCCCATATGGTATTAATTTATATCTTTGTAAATATGTTTTTTAGAACGGAAATTTAATGTAGAATAGTTCTGCCCCTTACTCTATACAGTTTAAATAAATATCTTCAAAGATATTAGCAAAACAAAAACGCGCGGTATGCAGGAGCGCGCCGCAGCCGCTTCGGTTGTTGCGTGGCGATAGGATAGGCATTTATCATTCATTTATCTGAATGCCTCGCGTCCAGCGCTGTGGGCTTTGGGTATAAGGCCCGTTTTCCACCACAGCGAAGCGGAGCGGAGCTGTATTTCAGTAACAAATCAGATTTCGTCATTTTGATATTTTTGAAACTGAGGGATGTCTAAATGATGAAATCTGGTTAGTTATCCAAACACAGCTCCGCTTCGCTCCGCTTTCGTGGAAACCGGGCCTTACGTGGGACAAAAATATTTCTAACGCGGAACGGAGTCCGCGGGCACTGCTAGTTTTATATATTTCACGATAGCTTTTCTCATTATCATAATTCTTATGTTGGTAAGTGTTTTTCGATGTCTCAGGGCATTTGTTTCTGCTGCCAGTCTGCGTAGTTTTTTACAAAAGTTGCGTAATATGTGATTGCGACACTCAATTTTTTCAACGCTTACATTTTGATTTTCATATGGTTTGGCATTGAGTATCCTTACATATGTCGAGTCGACATTTATCTCCAATCATTGTGTGATCTCCAATGTTGTAAATGAGACCGTTCATCGAAATAGAAGCCTTCTAAAAAAAATAATTTCAGTTTCAACAATTAAAAAACACGAATGCCCTGTTATAAAACGAAGTAATAACTCGTTTTTTACTTTTTAGTTCGTTTTATAACAGGGCACTCGTGTTTTTAGGGTTCCATACAAATTTGGTAAAAATGGAACCCTTATGGTGAGATTTTCTCCGTCCGCCCGTCCGTCCGTCGGCCGTCCGTCCGTCTGTCACACTCGATTATTTCAGCAACTATCAAAGCTATCGACTTGAAATTTGAAATAGTTTTAGGTAATAGTGACCCAACGCCAATGCAATTATAAAACATTGCAAATTGATTTTATTTTTATTTAAAAAGGGGGGAAAACCAGGGCTTTGAATTTTCAAAATGAGATAACAATATTGAGTGGGGTATGAAAGGACGTTACTTGTATATTCTAAAACCGATTTTTATTTATTTTTATGCCCGATAGTTTTTGATTTATTGAGCAAACTGTCGAAAAACATACCAGCCCCCCCCCCCCCCCTTATCTCCAATGTTTATCAATCGAAAAATCTAAAATAAGTATGATCAATAGAAATTAACGTATATTTTACAGGAAAAATAAACTCAACTCCCTAACTTTTATAATTTTTTTGATAATAGCAATAAACCGCCGAAAACAAAGTTAGGTTTGCGGTTCGCCAACAAAAGTACCTAGGTACATGTAAATTATACTCGTAAATTCTTGAACAAAAGTGATTCTTTTAATGTTTTACTTCTTTTATAGTATGGAAGCGGTGCGCGACTCCGACTCGCACTTGGCCGGTTTTTTTTTATGTTTTTCATTCATTTTTTAATTACTTATTTTTATTTTATGTTTTTTACTGATGGTCAGCAGTTATGTGAAGGTATTTTCTGTTACTACTCTCCAATACCTTCATTTTGATACCCATATTATGATAGTTGAAGAAAAAATTTTTTTTCCACTTTTGAAAATGGCGCCTCACATCCGCCATATTGATTTTTCCAAAAAAATATAGTCTTTGTTACTCGGGAGGATCCAAGGATTCTAACGATACCCCATATATCCAAATCTGTTCAGCCGTTCAGAAGTTATGGAGGAATAAAGAAACATCACATACATACATACATACATACATACATACAAACATACATACATACATACATACATACATACATACATACATACATACATACATACATACATACATACATACATACATACATACATACATACATACATACATACATACATACATACATACATACATACATACATACATACATACATACATACATACACACATACATACGTACATACATACATGAACCCTAAAAACATTACACTCCTTTTTTTGAGCAGTCGTGTAAAAAGTAAAAAACGAGTTATTTTAGTTGAACAGATAAACAGTAACAGTATTTAAACTGTGGTTACGCGTGATGGTATTTGCACGTGGTGGAATTTACACTACCTACCATAATTTTCTTAGTTCGTATCAGAGTTTCTTCGGAGCTTTTGAGGACTAGGTATTTTGATAAACTCAAGAAACACTTACTATATAATTTTTTTAAATTCTCCTTCGCTTCCTGTCAGATAGTTTTTTTTTCCAGCGCATTTAAAAAATAAATAATTTTAGCGCGAAAGGAGCGTGAGTCGTGAAAACTTGCGCAGGTCCGTCTCGTATGGAGGCTCGTGAGCCACTGAGTACATCGTTTATTCGGTGCGTTAGACCATTTTATGACTTCTGTTAGGCGAAATTTTGCAGCAATTTTTTTATTTAATATCTGTCTGCGCAATGGATAGGCAATACAATGAGCTTACTTTACGTATAATTTTTATGAAATTTAGTCCAAAGCTTTGGAAATACCATTAAAAAAATGAACAAAAACGACCTGTTTTCAAAAATTTTTATGATCGAGGCAAGTTTAACTTATCGTGTTTTCATGAGGCCATTATAGAGATAAAGCATGTATCTTTAATATGTATTTTTAACAGTGAAAAAAAAACAATTTTTTCATGACTTTGAATTGCTTTGAAAAGTGGCGTAGTCGCTAAAAACCGGGATAATGGGCCGTTAAGTGATTATCTATTTACTAAACTGACTGACATACAACGCAGAGATAAATTGGTTGATTTTGAACAGAATATGTACAAACATAGTTCTTTGATCTGGGGTTTTGAAGAAAAAATTCAATATTTGGGTATATCTGGATTCGAAACGGAGACTGTTAAAACACTCAAACCAATAAAGAAATCAGTGTAATATGCGATGTTTTAATAGCGAAACTGGTCTCCCTTTGTGAACGGTTATTTCACTCCGAAACACACAACACAACAACACAAGTCTTGGTGGAAACAATAAAACGATGCAATCATCCGGCTCTTGATTCTTGATTGACCTTGTCGTGAGATTGTAATTAGCTAATTAGGTACCTACTGATTACTGACTTTTTTGGTATTAAAAATTAACCTCAAAAAACAAAGTTAAGTTTGCGGTTTGATATGAAAAGGGATTTTTTTGGTTTTTCTTTTTTTCTATAGTAGTATCCGTACTACTATAGCCTTTGGGTCGGGCTCGCCACCTTCATTGCGCGAGCCCGACTCGTACCCGACCAATTTTTGTTTAATTACATCAAACTCCAAACGAATCCCTATTTAGGGTAAGAAGAACTTAGAAGTCTTTCAAGTAGATAAGTTTACAATTAGAAAAAGTACCTAAGTTAATATTAGACAGCACAGATTAGGCAGCGACAGAGAAGAAAAATATAGGTACCTACTTAGTACTTACCTAATAAATTCAGACCTATACGAGTATCTATGTGTTAAGTTTCAGAATCTATGTACGTATAAGTGTTACATCCATAGGTACCTACTTACTGAGAGAATACATATTAGTAGAACATTTTATAACTAGCATACCCAGGTTATATAGGTTATAGGTATAGGTAGGTAGTGATCGACCTACTCATATGTGTAAATATTAAAATTTGAATATTTCAACACCAGTTGGTAGGTCATATTGGTTATTGGTTTAACTGTATGACTGTGGTTTAGCTTAGTATTTATTTAATTGACAGTTAGAAATGATAATAATTTTACATTTAGAAAGAGAAGCACCGCTATTAAAGAGAAGAAAGTGTAGTCCATTCACCTTTCGCGAACTTAGCTTGCTATAAAAAGACTCGTAAAAGATTTTAAGTTTAATAAAAGCGAGATACAACTTTTTCGCGAGTAGGTATTATGTGTCATGTGAATATGTAACCTTTTCTTTCATATTTTGAATTTCTGAAGCCCACATGCGCTGATCTGAGTTAGCGTATTAAGGATGCGGTTACCTATGATATAGTCTCCATACATTCGTCATACCAAAATCATTTGGAATTCATGCATATTTCGATCATGTTGAGGTGTTATTCGGGTTCATATAGCTGTAGTAATCTATGCTCCTGATGGCCATATTTGGCTCGGAATACTTCTCTAAAACGAAATATACATCAATTTTGATAAAAATTGTTATAACTTCGCTAAGTAAATAGCCATGTTCATTGTTCAAGACATGGATGGCTATTTTATTCTATTTTCATGGCTATTTACTTTACTATTGAACTATATTATTATATTTTTTCCTTTGTTTACGGTGTCTCAGACGATACTAATTTTTCTTCATTTTACGTAGGTATAACAAGAGAATAATATGCAAGAGGAAAATAATTGTTGACGACTGTAATTCAAGTGCTCCTAATAATTACTGTAGTTACATCTCATACACGGACACTGAACGCTATCTCAATAAATTATAAGGTAAGTATTGTAAGAATGTGCTGATTTTAATTTATACACACAGCTCAAAGAATAAATTTTAATCCTTCACCGTAATTCGTAAAGTGAAAATGTGTAACTTTTAGATAAAAATATACCTGCTTGATACCTTTAAAAGAAAGTATATTTTGACGACCTCATTGGTTGAGTGGTTAGCGTGCCGGTTTTCAAGGCGCCGCCATATCTGAGGTCCCGGGTTCGATCCCCGGTCGGGGCAATGTAGAAAAATAAGTTTTCTTCAGTGTCTCGGGTCTGGGTGTTGTGGTACCTTCGTTGTTTCTGATTTCCTTAACACAAGTGCATAAGCTACTTACTAAGGGATCGGAGCAATGTATGTGATGTTGTCTAGTATATATTTATTTATATATAAACTCTGCAAGATATAATACATACTTGCTACCATCTTGCTTCTGTTAATAAGTAAGTAATACTTACTGCAAATTATTTATGAAGCATATAATTTTAATAATTTCAAAAATATTTATTATAACATGTACGAGAAGACCAAAAAGAAATAATTTACGCATAAAAAGCCCAACAAAAACAATAAAAATGAGGCAAGTAAGTTAACTTAAAATATATTTTATGCACATAATCTATTGTTTATGGAATACAATAAATGGTTTATGTGGCTCATAAAATTCACATAAATAAGTAAATAATTATCTAGCCTAAGATGCTTATAAAATTCACTTTACATTATGATCTATATAACAATTTACAATGTTAGCCAGCAGGCAGAGTTTTAAAAGGTTCTTAACAAGATACTTAATACCTACTTACTCGTATGTGAATTTTATGGGCCACAACACCACTCTAGTGTGTTCCAGAAATAGTGTGTGTGGAAAGAGAGTTGTGTACTTACGAACTTACTTTCTCAATTTGCAAATAGTAAAATGAATAGTATTCAAATGAACAACTAACAATTACCTACGGATGTTTTTGACCACCAATGCTTCATTTCATTATGCTCTATATCACTAATTTTTTTAAGTCTTAAAAAGAAACACACATTAAAAACATAATTATGTGAAAAAAAAATCGCCAAGCCAACAGATGATTTTAGGCTTCGCCAGTTAAATATGAGATGATGTAAGGTAAATCCCACAAAAAATAATTCATATACTTACCTAAATTTTGCTAAGACACCATACTCTCATAGTTTAGAGCCAAGCTTCTAAGTTCTAATTCTGCACGCCTTAAAATACTACTAGCCCTAATTTCAGAAAGTCTTCATCTTAGAGGCATAGTCAAAGTAAAGATGTCCCTTCTGCGGAGGTAAATAAATATTTCTTATTAGTGATTACTATTTAAAATATCCTTAACTAACAAATGGAAAGTTTTAAAAGATCACTTTACATCCTCAATTATAAACCAAAATTATAATAATTGAGCGTGGAAATAAAAAAAAGTAGTATAGGTACGTTCCGGTCCAAATGAATGACTTTCATGATATAATTTAATGAATAAATGATACAAAAAACTTATTTATGATAAATTATTATTTACTGTTCATTTTTAGTACTCGTTCTTATTAAAGTTCTTATGAATGGAGATTATTGTCATTATAACTAAAGCGTACCTTTATACAAGTTAGCCTTGGCCTGCTTGGGCCAAGTTTAAAAGTAGAACCATACTGGTTTACCATAAGCTTAGTATAATCAAATAATTAATAAACACCGCGTAACATGACATAATGATACCTAAATCTACTTTACTGTGATAAAATTAAAGAAAGGAAAATTTGTTTGTGTACATGCAAGTTTCGTGCTAAAATTTCGATGATAGATTGTGACAGGAATTTTTAGCCTGTAAAATTTATATGTATATTTAGGAATCGTGAAAACACGTAAATAATAATACATAATAATTAATTATTATCATAAACGTAATTTTTTAGCTTACGATTACGAAGTAGGTACCACCTTGAGTACTAGCTGTGATACTAGCATTATTTATTATTATATTTATGTACCTGTGGGTATAGAACAACATAATTATTTATTTAAATTTTATTTCTCCTCTTTGAACAAACGGTCTACTTATCGGATTTCCGTTCGTTCCTTCGTAGCTGATTTACTATATAAAGGCTTTTTATCTTAACGGAACAAGATTGTTTTGTTATAGACCAGCAAATTGATAAGTATTGTCAAAACAAAAATAAAATACCATAGCGTAAGAGCGTATGTACTAATTAAATAATTATTTTTTTGGTAATGGCATTGATTTGATTAGATTAATCTTCAGAGACCTAATTAACTATCGTACCTAATTTAAGTTAGTACGGTAACTATAAAATTGCTTATTACACTTTGAATTTGATAAAAAACTAGGATAAAATAAAAATAACGTAGGTACGTACTACTTAAAACATGGGTAAATACACCAACTGGCGCAGGGAGTCGAAGGACAAGTGGAGGAATATTGTGGAGGAGGCCAGGGTCCACAAGGGGCTGTAGCGCCACAGAGGACAGTACTTCTTAAAAATATTAAAATCAAATAAAGATTTACAAAGTCATTTTAATTTTGGAGTGGAACAGTCTTCTATTCCTTTCTCGCAAAACGCAAATATAAAGCCGCACGAAGCTACTACGTTATTAAAAAAATCAATGACGTCACAATTCAATGTCGCTATCTCTGAATAATCAAAAATATTTAAATGCTTTTAACTGATTTTTTTTATACAAATCTAATAAGTTTATGAAACACTAGACTGACTATTTTAACTATAATAATCGAATAAAAATATCAGGGTAAAAATTTAAATAAGACCATCAACATTTAATGAGAAAAAAAATTAAACGTTCCACATGTCACGGACGCTTGATTGAGTTTTAATAGATAAATCTAATTATTTATTAATAACGCCCAAGCCCATTAGGCTTAACCTTTTAGCCTTAATATCCTAAATTGACACACTAGGGTATTTTACTCCAATTTTTTTATTACTTTATTATAAAGTAGAATTAAAATAATGACGTGCACTGAAAGAACTAATTAAATCGATCAAATAACAAAAAAGTTATATGCATTTAAAGATTTGTGATTAGACAGAGATAGCAACATGAAATTGTGACGTCACAAAGTACCAATGCCATAGTAGCTTCGTGCGGCTTCATACAAATTTTCGTTTTGCGAGAAAGGGATAGAAGATCCCCCCACTCCAAAGTTTAAACGCCTGTAACTTTGTAAATCTTCGTTGGATTTCAATATTTCTTTCACTGCACGTTATTATTTTTATCCTAGTTTATAATAAAGTAATATTTTTTATCAAATTCAAAAGTAGTGTAAGACCCCATTCGTTTACAAAGGTAAACAAGCGAAATTAGATTTTATTTATTTGTTTATTATATTTCACTATACTATGTGGAAATTGATAACCAATCAGATCCGGATTTGTCCTTAGAAATTGCACATAAGCTATGTCAAATATCTATTTATCTCGAAAAATCCGGAGACCGGATAGGACAGGTCATTTAAATACAGGTATGTACAGAAAAAAATTAAGCAAACCCTGTCATTTTTTCAACTAAAAACTATTAATCAATGAGTTTTTTCAAACATAAAATGACCTAAATTTATTGCAGCTCATTCAAAAAATGTATGTAAGTAAGTCACAGGGCCGCAACACTTCGCAATATTATGCACATTTTGTAAGGCAAGACATAATTTATGTACGTATTTACATAAGCAGACAAAAGCAGACCATCCACGGTAAATGACGTAGACATGACAATAGTTGACAAAAATTAGATAATTTACAGCGGTAAATATTTGACTTAAATAATACCTAATCCGACTATATATAGACTGATCTGAAAATTGAGAGGTTACGTGCACCCATACAAGCGTTTCTGAAGGATTTTAATGGTTTCTTCCTCCACAAATTCTAAATAATAAGATCAAGATTATGTAAATTTTCTAACTGCGTAATTTTAAACAAGTACTCTTTGTTTGATAAGTCTCTATGCTATAGAAATTAGAAATTAACAGGTTTAAAATGTTTTAACAAGACTAGAAATGGGTAGAGTCTCAATATTGTTTTATTGTATGATCAGCATCCATAAAATTATCTACGAGAATAGAATAAAATAGAAAATTCTTTATTTCATACAGGCCTACAATTATTCAATTCATTTCATTTTACATTGCCTCCATAATGGTGATAAATATTTCACGACTTCAAACTAAGTTTACGAGGTTTGGTGTCTGGTATTATACAGTATGTATATTAGTATGAATAATTAATTGTGATAATTGAATACCTTTTACGATCCGTAGGTACCTACCATCAAGCAAAAACAAAAGTTCTTTGTATAAGGTAAGTATAATTTTCAACTTTATTGTACAGCTGGCCATATCATTAACACCGTTTGATGAAGTGATCAATTCTTACCTGTCAATATCTACGTAAGTAATCGAAGGCACCTACGGAAAAGCACTTAAAACAGCAAACATTAGCGTCAAATAATGACATTGCATTTTAGCACAATAGGCTCTACTTACATCCTCTCACAGAACGCATCTAATCAACTACTATTGCCGCGAATTACTATTATGAACATAATGTGCCATGCCACATTTATCAGACTTTCTGCAAAATAATTCATCTTTTTACCCGACTGCAAGAAGGGTTATGTTTTTCGCGCGTATCTTGTATGTATGTATGTATGTATGTATGTAAATTTCTTTATGACCACGTATCTTCCAAACGGCTGGATGGATTTTGACGTTAATGGTATCGTTAGATTTGTCTCATTAACCCAAGTGTTCTTAGATATGTTTTTGAAAATAAAAAGCAAAATGGCGGATTTTGGGTCTAAAATTGTCAGTCATTTACAAAATATTTATAACCAAACCTATCGAGTGGGGTATCAAAATGAAGGGAATTACAAGGAGATTACAAAAATATATATAAGTCATATGTTTCGAATTAATTTGGAATTATAAACAGTCGATCAATGCGTTCAAAATGGTAATATTTGTAGTTTTTGATAGCGTTAATCTTGTATTGACCAAATGTGTGTCGTACTTTATATTGTGCATTTTTACTTGGTATATCATAGCATAAATCGAAAACATAATTTAATATAATCATTAAACAATTATTTAACATCTGTACTTTCGCTACTCGCCCTAGATGGCGCTGTGTGTACTGTGTACTTTAAGACGCGCTCCACTTTGTCGATCAGATTTAATCTAATAATATATAACCAAATATACCCACTTTACGTCTTTGACATTGTGTAGATAAAAGTGCTAAGGTTTCGGTCGTAAAGTGTGACAACTAAAAAGCCTGAAATAAAATAAATAATTAAAAAATCAAAAAACCCGACTGCAAAAATGTCAACTAAAATGCAATAACTTAAAAGACTGAAACAAGGCGGACAACGAAAACAAAATTATAATAAACTTAAAACGATGCAATTTTTACTTCATTTTAACAAACAACATTATGAGCTGAAAGCTTTAGTTAAATTTTCGCATTCAATTTAAAAATAAAGCAGGCGGGACCTATTAATTTTCTCTATGTTAATTAATAATTTGCGAAAATAGGTCCCGCCTTCTATATTTTTAAATTGAATGCGAAAATTTAACTAAAGCTTTCAGCTCATAATGTTGTTTGTTAAAATGAAGTAAAAATTGCATCGTTTTAAGTTTATTATAATTTTGTTTTCGTTGTCCGCCTTGTTTCAGTCTTTTAAGTTATTGCATTTTAGTTGACATTTTTGCAGTCGGGTTTTTTGATTTTTTTAATTATTTATTTTATTACAATAGAACGGCAAGGCATCGAAAAGGATTCCACCCATACATAGTCGACGTACCATAGACGCGTATGAAGCGGTTTGATTCCTCGTTCCTTATACGCACTGCGAAGGCCTGGAATACCCTCCCAGGCACTGTCTTTCCTGCCACTTACAACCTGGGCGCCTTCAAATCAAGGGTGAATAGGCTTTTCCTAGGCAAGCGCGCTAAACATTAGACTGTAACATCACTTTCAATCAGGTGTGATCACAGTCAAGCGCAAGCCTATATAGTTAAAAAAAAAACATATTTACACTCGTATTTTTGTCGCATTCATGTAAAACTCGCATTACTTTCCCAATTCAACCTGCAATTTTGACCTAAAAGAAAATGCAAGGAGCATCAAGCAACACGTTGCAAAAAGTGTCAAAATTGGTCCTCTATTTTACATGGTATGCTACAACATTATTATTTTATACAAGAAATTACTTAAAAAACCTATTTTGCGTGAGTTGCACTTCATGCACAGGTACCCTTTTTAGCAATTACTGGAATTAAATTATTTTATTGCAATAATTACGATTTTTGAGATGTCTTCTTTACCTTCCGAGCGGCATGTGTTAGTTAATTTATTCCACCAACTCAAAACCATGACTAAAAGACGTGTGGCACTCGGAGGCTGCATTGCATTTTTTATCAACTTCTAGGTTATTTTTGTTACGGAATTTCTGGATTCGGTCTCCACGCTCAAGGCCCGCGATAGAAGCTATCCAATAACTTATAATGTTAACGTCTAACATGGGGCTATTAATTACGATACAACGGAGATGTATATTGTTCCTACACGTACATTGACTATTGAGGCGTGCTATTGAATATAATGATTTCAATGATGCATGATAGGTCAACTTACGAGCTGTGTGCCATCACGGCACTGACTTATACTGATCGTTTATACATTTAATCCTATATAATTTCAAACGTATTTAAACGTGTCATTAAATAACATTTAGCCATTATTGAGTCGTGCATAATATGGGTTAACATCATAGGCTTATAAATCTATGGACGACAGGTGTAATACAAAAATCACGAAAAAAGTGTCCCGAGAAAACCTATATAAACGAGGTTACATGAGTATTTTTATAGACAAACTAAAACATTGTAATTTAAGTCTTAAACCATTACAAACACGAGACTGAAGTACGATTGTGTCTTTTTGCGTTTTGTATGTCATTCGGGACGGACACTTTTTAGCGCTGAACCCAAATCCTTAGTTTATAAATCAATGGTTAAAATTAATTGTACTAACCTTGTTTATTTATATCCCATAAAACCACGACGCAGCCGAGTCTCGCCAACCTGAGCGCTATGAGGCTCCCGAGCCCCCCTCCGCCCCCAGTCACCAGAGCGATGTTACCTTTGAGATCCTTCTTTGGATATCCGATAATTGACCTATATATTCCTTGAATCACGTAACCGATCGCGACGAGTAAAAATGCGAGTATATCGAAAACTGTCTGTACAACCGTGTACTTGTCTCTCATACATTCTGGTATCTCTCGAGTCAATGGGCCGGGCCTCATGCCATTCAGATATTCTTGTGTTTGTGTGGACATTTTGTTTGGGATGTGTGACGTGTCGGTGCAACTTATCTATTGAGCATTACTCGCTATTCGATTGTCTTCTTTGGTTCCTCGGTCCATGAAATCTTCAGTTTATAAATCCATTTATCTGTAAAGAAGGAAAGCGTTTGTTAAATTAATTGATTTTACGAGTATCGTATAGTAATAGGATGACTAGGTAAGACCTCCTCATAAGCCTTATTTCAAGTGTATTTGATCTGATACTGTATAATTTAATTTATTCACAATGTAGGTCGATGTTGATGGTATGATAAAATTGTTTATGTAGATTTCCATAAGTCCACAACGCTCTTGCATTTAATTTGTAATACATTAACGGCCTTACAAATAAAAAATATGTAAACCACATTTATTCGATACTTATACTAGGATTAGTTATACTTAGAATAACCCAATTATAAGGAGTTAATATTTTCTTACAAATAAACTCGGTATAACTTCGTCTTAACTATATCATCGTTAGACTGTCAAAGATGTGTACTAGCTTAAAAAAAAGTAAATTTTAATCTATGGCCGTCGTGATTCCGTCACTCAGACCAATATACCGTCATCACGTCATCAATAATTTTACGTTTTGTCTGAGGTTTTGACATTACATACTTCAATATTTTTATTTGTTTATGTTTTTAAGCAAATTGGTTACCGGCAGCGTTTACAAAGGTTTTGTTTGTGAGTTTAATTAAAAATGGCGAAAAGCATAGCGAAAAGGGAACGATGCATGAACTGGGAGAAAGAATTTTCTTTCTTAGTAGTAATGTTGATAACATGATTCACTTGTTCAACTTCGCGTATTTCTCTAAATGCCATTTTATTTTTATGGTATTTAAACAGATTTAAAACGTGAATTTAACCAACAATTTATCGATAATGTGAAAGCAAAGCACAGACTGACATTACACGATTTTGAGGTTATAGGTACCATAGCTATTCCAGAGTTAAACTAGGGTGCGGGCAAGAATAACGCTTGTATGAAGAGATATACTTACTTTATCCAAAGTATAAGTTATTCCGAGTTTATTTGTAGATATTTTGCTTATTCTTAGTTTATTCTTAGTGTAACATTTTATACCAGGTTTATTTGTAAGGCCGTTAGTATTTAAATTTTACATAACGACGACCTTAAGCAATCAATTTTGATTCGTTTGGAAAATGTACATAATATTATAGTAGTAAATAACATTCCACAGTTTCAAATTATGAGGTATAGTGTAATTATGGTCTGAGTATTCATTTTATTAATTATACTATTTTTTACAGCCATTATCCGGCAAACCAAAAACATGAACTCATCGTGGAATATTTATTATTTGGAGTAAACAATAATGTAAGAAGTTTGAGGATAACAGTATGCAAAAAATAAATAATCAGTAAAAAAAATGTTGACCTAAACGTAAAACATGTTTAATACCCTTCTCATATGTTTTAATTCTTTAGATCTAACATTCGCAAGTGTGTCTACTACTCTCATGGTACACCGCGTCCGGTGCATACCAGGCAGTCGCTTTTTAATAGCCAACAGCATAATAATATCATAATATTAACCAACTCAGGCAATTCCAGTGCCGTTAGTCATCAGAGGCTGAGAGTTGAGACTTGACGGGGGTATATTTACCCACTCTTGGCGGTAATGATGGTTATTACTACGTTAGGAACTGATACTTAGGGTAAATAATTCCTTAGGCAAAATGCATACCTAGTGTAGGTATACTAAAGGAATACTCGTATTATCAGGATAGAAAGCCGTTTAGGTACTGGACCATAGCTCCGACTAGATGGAGCCCTTCCTAACAGCAACAGCTCCGTGAGAACGGCAACTTTTTCTTGTAGTATGAGTGTCAATTTGAAATTTGTATGGTTCACGGATGCTAGTGTGCGTGAAAAATTGTGTAGCGACAGCTCGGGTTTGCCAATTTAGGCAAAGAATGTAGTCTGAGAGGCAAAGTATTTTTTGACACACTTTTGAAGTCGAGGGCGGCCTTTTGGACCTCAGACTACATTGTTTTGGACCATTATGTACATACATACTATGTACTACATAAGGCATTAGCAAAAGACATAAAATTATATACGTATAGAAGAAAGTCCCTTAGTATCGATTATATTTCTAGCTGACCGGGCAAACGTTGTTTAGACAGTTAAGGGTATGAAAAATAGCTAACGACATATTTTCAAACATACCAAAGGGACGCAAAAATTTTCATAAAAATCGGTAAAGCCGTGCCGTTTCGGAGGAGTTTGGTAATAAACAATGTGACGCAAAAATTTTATATTTTACAATGACAAATTCGTTAATGTGAGAATGTAAGAAAAGGTAGGTAAGGTAAGATAGGTGTTTGACGTTTGTGTCCACTTATTTCTATCAGAAATTATTTCTTTAATAATGTTAGGTTCCAAAAGACATAATATATAAAATCAAGTAATAAAACTTGAAATGAGAAAAGAAAGTAATGTAGGAATATTCTACTTCTACCATTTTCCCATTCTCTATAATTAAGTTTTAATAGGTGTACTACCTATTAACAGCAGAGTTCATTAAAATGGTGAAAATTTATTACTTTAACTTCGAATTACCTTTCTAAGACAAAACCAGAAGGGGTCGTAAAAAGTCGAGACCAATCTAATTGCAAGCGGTATAGCGTTAAGTTAAGGTTAGGTTAAGTTAATCCCTATAGTAAGTAGCAATTTACCTTAAACCTTAATTCCAAGGATACCTATCAAAAGTACTAAACTACTACAAGTACTAAAACTAAAACGTTCAGCCCATTACAATAGTAGTCTGAAACTTTCACGAAATGTGCGATGATGGAATATAAACATTAAAAATTACACTATACTACTTACTTACTTAGCAGGATCGATTTATTTGTTTAATCCGCTCTACTTCAACTCTCTACGATTTCGCATTGTAAAGTCAACATCTCCTGAGGATGACAAGGCATCGTCGGGACGAAACGTGCGTCGAAGACATTCTTGGAAGACTTGTGTGTGGTGTTTCATGTAGGCGGTATTCCTGCATACAGTGCGACAAGGCTATTTTTGGCGCGTGGCCAAAGTCTGAACTAACGCCGCTATCTTGTGCTATTGTTTGATAGTTCGCTCTCAGTATATCACTATTGTATATTATGTTGTTTTTGCTTACTATTAACTTTTTTAAACTAAAATTGAGGAGATTCGATTTTATGGCTGCCTTTGTTGTGCAACAGTGCCCTCCTTCAAGTGCCAAGAGAGCCTTGTCGGACTGTATTGGACTATAGGTACAGATTCTTTTCAAGTAGCGTATTATTAGCGTAGCGTAGTATTTTTTAATAGTAAAACAAATTAATCTGCCTCGCTAAGTACCTAATAAATTAAAAGTTTCAAAGTTAAACCGTCTTCAAGGCGATTAATTATGAAATCTTTTAGGGGTTCTTAATTTTTAAAAGAAACATGTTTATTATTTACTAAATTTGCATTGCGTACTTTGAGCTTCATTCTGACAACATTACATTCCTTTTTTATACATCTGTGATACAGTCTACGCGATTATCAAATAACAGAAATCTATTTATGTTTGAAACTAGCGCCGTTGCAGGGGGTGCGGAATTCTCGCCAGCTACTCCTACCCGCACTTGGCCGGTTTTGTTGCATTGACCTTGATTGATGGTGGTAGGTACCTACCTGGTACAGCCACCTGCCAGTGTACGCTAGCGTGCTTGCTGCAATACGTTGCGTTCACCGACCGATGGCTGGTTGCGACATTGGCGTTGTATGAACGAGCAATGATTTCTATACGTATGCGACACGGACAATTTTTTAATAGGCTTATGATTGATACCGCCTCAAAGTCTTCACCATCGCCATCAGTACGTATTCTCTCAGCCGCGAATATTCACCACTTAGGCCCAATTGCGCCAACCCAGGTTAGTGAGTTAACTCAGAGTAAACACGCTAATTCAGAGTTAGTTGCCAAATGTTCTAATGAGAGAGGTTGACTCTAGGGTTAAAAATGTAAATATTTAACACTCATTTCGCGCAAATGGACCTTATAGGGCTATTCTTCCACTCGGTGTTCAATGATTATCACTAAATACAAGTCGTCATCATCTCAATCCCTTTTTACGTCCCACTGCTGGGCACGGGTCTCCTCTCAGACTGAGAGGGGTTTGGCCATAGCCCACCACGCTGGCCAAGTGCGGGTTGGCGGGCTTCACACACCTTCGAGAACATTTTTGTGAACTCTCAGGCATGCAGGTTTCCTCACGATGTTTTCCTTCACCGTTAAGCAGTGATAGTTAGTTTCCTAAAACGCACATAACTCGGAAAAGTCAGAGGTGTGTGCCCAGGATTCGAACCTGCGACCTCCTTATGAGAGGCAGAGGTCAGAACCACTGAGCTATCACTGCTTCTACAAGTCGTCGTGGCGGCAAAACCCATTTTGGCGTTCAAAATACAAGCTATTACTTAACGAGTAAATTCAAAAGAGTCGCACATAAACTGTCGCATTACCAATGGCTGAGGTGGTTGTCTTGCATTTTTTTTATTAGGGTTCCATACCAATTTGGTAAAAATGGAACCCTTATGGTGAGACTTTCTCCGTCCGTCCGTCCGTCCGTCCGTCCGTCCGTCCGTCTGTCACACTCGATTATTTCAGTAACTATCAAAGCTATCGACTTGAAATTTGGAATAGTTATAGGTAATAGTGACGCGACGTCATAACAATCGTAAAAATTTGAAAATTATTTTTATTTTTATTTAAAAAGGGGGGAAAACCGGGGCTTCGATTTTTCAAAATGAGATAACAATATTGAGTGGGGTATCATATGAAAGGGCGTTACTTGTGTAGTCTAAAACCGATTTTTATTTATTTTTATGTCCGATAGTTTTTGATTTATTGAGCAAACTGTCGAAAAAAATACCGTCCCCCCCCTTTATCCCCGAAGTTTATCAATCGAAAAATCTGAAATAATTATGATCAATAGAAGTTAATGTATATTTTACAGGAAAAATAAAATCAACTCACTGACTAATATACTTTTTTTGATAATAACAATAATCCGCCAAAAACAAAGTTACGTTTGCGGTTTGCCAGCAAAAGTACCTACATGTAAATTATACTCGTAAATTCATGAATAAAAGTGATTCTTTCAATGTTTTACTTCTTTTATGGTATGGAGCCCTCGGTGCGCGAGTCCGACTCGCACTTGGTCGGTTTTTTTGGTTTTGGTTGGAATTGGTCTTATTACGGAACCCTCATTGTGCGAACCCGACTCAAACTTGACCAACTATTTTATCCCGGCCAGACTAGTCGCAGACAAAATCCATAATTTTACAAAATATACATTATGCATAATATTATGTTCGTTCGAAATAAAGTTAGGATACTATATAACAATACTGTAGTCTATTCTTAGTTTGTACTTGCTTACTCTCAAGTTAATATAGGTAAATGCTAAATAGCAGTATTACGTAGTTACCATTTTATAAGCAAACCGGTGAAGCATCACCGAGTGGAGGCCTTTTCTTAGCCGTAACAATCAGAGCGTAATCTGCCAAGATGCTCAACGAGGAAGAATTTCTGATTAAATCTAGGTAAATAATTACATGCTAATAAAATAAGAATAGAGTCATAATATGTAGATACAAATAATTACTTAGAAAATTTTATTTTAGCAGGCAATAAATAAAATACCTACCTTTCTGCGTCTAGTGACTAGTCAAGGTTTGGCAGCCTTGGCACCTGAGTTCACAGTTAGTGTTTCTGTTTACATAATTTCAATATGTATCTACTCCTATAGAGACCTTAAATGTATTTGGGTACCTTCTGTACCTATATGCCAATTGAATGAACGTTCAGGGCCTGTCTAGCGCCGTTAATTGGTATTAGGTAGGGAAGAAAATAAGCTAGAAGCTACGAGTAAACAAGTAAATAATTTAAAAATTAAAAAACACGACTGCCCTGCGGTAAAACGAATTTTTCCAAAAAATTATAGCCCATGTTACTCGGGATGATTTAAGGATTCTAACGATACCCCATAGGTCCAATTAAATTCAGCCGTTCAGAAGTTATGTTGGAATAAAGAAACTCACATACATACATACATGAACCCTAAAAACATTACACTCCTTTTTTGGGCAGTCGTGTAATAAGAGAGCCCAAGTACGACACTCGCCACGGCCCACGAGTGAGTTTAGGACTTTAGAGTTTTTGAATCGGCTCAGGTCTAGTCTGGGAGGTTTCGGGAGCGGCTGGTTAACTAGTAGATTTAACTTGTAGATTAATATGAAGCTCGATAAACAAATCTATAATTTAAATAATAACATTTTGTTACAAATCTCAAGTCTCTCTACCCAAAATTACAATTACAAAAAAACTACCTTAATGCACTGGAACATAAATATTTTTAATTAACCTATTATTATAATTGTTTACAATATAAATAAATATAACTCTTCTTTCCATCAACCATTTTGCATCGACATAAATATTGAAGTGAATTCACAGCATACCCTGGACTATAAAGACCTGATGGACGGATGACAAGCTTTGTGCCATCCAATACTCTGAATACTATCCACACTCCACACTTATCATCGTTTGTAAATAACCTATAGTATCACGCAAAAAATCTTTTTTCAAACAAAAAATACTTAAAACTCGGAGAGCGTTTCCATTTCCATCAACCATATTGCATCGACATAAATATACCTCAACTCTAAAGTCTCAATAATGGATCGTCGGACCTCCAACTAGGAGGATCGTTCAAAAACGATAGCGCACCCTGGACTATACAGACTGGATGGATGGATGACAGGCTTTGTGCCGCCATCCATCCTTTGAATACTGTCCACATGCTCCACACTTATGATCGTTTGTAATAATTTACAACCACATTTAAACAGAGACAGGTACACTTAATCTCCTAGACGTTTGAAATATAATGTGTGATTATGATTGCAAAATCATGATTGTACCAGGCGATTACTCTAATCGACAGTCCATAATGTTAGTTTAGATTAAGTTTTCGTATCTACTCGTTGCTTTAAGTAAAGGATATCATTTATTCAAGGATACATCAAAAATTAAAGTTTATCTATGTTTGTTATTATATTTTTGTGGAAATTTGCAATGGTAATATAAAATTCCCTAGATGAACATAGTACTTCCATGTTTATGCGATGTAAGGTAATAAAGGTTTACATTGCATTGACCACAGTCACTATACTTTTAGAATATTTTTTCCATTGCTTAAATTATTTAGAAATCATTGTAGAACCTACTATTTTTAACTAAATCGATCGTAACTGCTCACCAAGTTGATACTTGGAGTAACGAGTGAAGTATTTTATTTACCGAAGTTAATACAAAGTGAATAAATAATGTATTTTGATTGATGGTGAATAATCGCAGTTTGTGATCGGCATACGATTACCTATACCGATGATACACGGAGTGCCGAGTGCGTTCAACCGATTGTCCTATAGAAGGCTCAAGGACGTAGAACATACAATTCTAATACAGTATTAGCCATGCACCTACAAGTTTATACAACCTATTCTTGATGTAATATGACTACCAAGTGCCTACCTAATATATTATAATATACATATAATCAAGTTTCCTTCCTGTTCACAGAAAACTACAAAACCTAATGAACCGTCATTGACAGAATGGTTGAATGTTTTTTTTTTGATAATATATTCCTACGATTTATGGCGTCATTTATATCGACATATGAACCAACACTCAATTATTACATGTATATGAATGATGTTTTCATAACTGCTAACTTAACCTTGGGCATACAGTTATATTAAATTCCGAACGTAAAATAAGTAAAGTCATCTAAAAGTATGGATTAATCTTCATACTCGTATCAATGATTTATCTTGAAAAATTTGTTTTACTCGGTTGAGTTGGTCTTTAATTAACAAACGGATAAATAACAACTAAAACATGGGCATCAAATCACCATGTTTTTCACAGAAACATTAAACGTTGATAGCGGCTAAACCTAAATCACAGAATGAATCAAAACACGCCTTCTCCTTTTTCCTATAGAGTAGGTAGGTATAGACCTTACATTTAACAGAACAAAAAGGAAAGATAATATTATACAAATAATTTTATACAAAATAAATTAAAGACGTCCTCCCTGAGAACCCCTTTCTTTTTTCAAACTTTTTTCTTTTTGCTTTTCATGTCAGTACCGATCTGCTTCTACAGAAATTTCGAGCAAAATAATAGCGTCTCTATAATGTTAGTAGGTACTTTAGAGGATTTCTGGCATGATTGATTCATTAAGATGCTGCAGGCAAAAAATATTCTTACTTAAGCTACAACTAAATATAGAACCTACATTCTACTCTACATTCGTTCCAATATCTCAATAGATAGAGCCGGAACGCAGGCGACATCGACAGTTCATATTGCGACAGCCCATGCTGCAACATCCACATTTTCCACATGACATATTTCTGACCTCACGACATATCTGTTAAAGTAGGTAATTTCACTATTGCAGACTAAAAATAATAGAATTGTAATAAGCGTTAGATAAAATGCCTTTCCTGAGAAACATTTACCTAATCGATATAATTTATAATATGTTCTAATTTCAGCCTAATCGGTTCAGTAGTTGCGGCGTGAAAGATCCATCCATGCATACTAACAAAAACTCTCGCGTTTATATATAAGTAGGATAGGATAAGTTTATGGAAGTTTTTCTTGTAGGTACCTATTATAGTACCTATATCATACTAGTTTTACTTTAAAACATAAATGATAATGTTGTAGCAAATTAGATGACTTGAAGAAAAATGTCACCACAGGAATAAATCACTTTTATTGTTACTAGTGCTAAGATATAATGTTGACTTTGCAGATATCTGTGACGTAATAAGGTTAGGCTGACGCAGCTACGCACTGTAGTCGTACTGTGGCTTTCAGCAAAACAACCTTGAAATCACTGACATTTTGTAATATTTTTCGCTTTCGCAACATTTAAAAATCGAATTCAAATTTACAATGATCACCTGAAATAAATAAAATATTAATTAAGCTAATTAATTTTATATTGAAGCTTATTGATTCTCTAAAATGGATGTCAAAAATAAATATGAAAAGCAATGAGAGTTAGAGTCAGTAACTTTTCTTAAAAATTAGTAAAAAATAAAAACGCAAAGTAAATAAGTGTAAATTATTATTTATAATGACGTAACGTTTATTTTTCTGTAAGTAAAATTTATCGATTTTTAACAAAAATCATCTTTGCAAGGTACGGGTATTATATTTGGTTTTGCAACTTAAGGGGATTTATTGAATTTATTTTTGTCTTTGTCACTCTCACGGATACGTTGATGGGTGCGACATGCAGCGTCGCGGAAGAATATTACAGAAAAACGAACTTTTTTCCTAATTACTCAAAAACTAAGCCAGTTATTAAAAATCTGTTTCTCAACCTTTTTTAGATATTATTATTACCGACACATTAAAACAAAAATTACAATTACATCCAATTAGTTCCATTGAGATTTCGGAGCAACTTTTGGGAGAACTTCCTATCGAGAAAATTTTATCCAATCGTGTTTCTATTTCTCAACGATTTTAGATTAAAGACCCAAAATATATGACGTTTAAATTTAAATGTAATTGTCTTTATAGTTTTTAAAATACGGCTTCTACGCTGTTAATGCCTGTATCAGTTAATGTATACAATATAATATATGCAATAAAATCAAACAAAACACTCCGTTTTATTTCCCACGACTCTTGTAATATAGCTTATTAATAAAAAACAATTAAATTGCAAATTCGTTATCAAATGTGCAAGAGCAAGCGACCTTGTGCCACATTACTGTTATCCGAACATATGGCACGGTTGCTATAAATAAAATTGTAATGCTATATTAACGTAACTTTGGATCTCCCGCATATTTTACTGAACTAAGTATAAATTTGCAAAATAATAAAGTAATTGAAATAAGTGCATCTAATTGATATTATGATTCATATGATTATTTAACTTTAAAATGACACCATATTATTTTATTTGAGCGATGTTTTCTGACCCAGGTATTCTGTGCCAGCGGGTTAAAAAATATATATACCTGTTATAAAGAAAATTTAATTTTTTAAACGTTGTTATTTTGGCTATTTACCTAATTTCGTCACTTACTTACTTGCAGGTGCAAGTTAGTGACGATGCAGCCCAAGATGTTAACGTACTAACTTTGAAGGAGTAACTCTTAACGGTTTCTACTCAGCATCGCACCGGACCGGCTTGGCGGTGCGTCTTTATTGGTAGGGTGGTAACTAGCCAAGGCCGAGGCCTCCTAGCAGACCAGACTTGAGCTAAATTGGAAACTATGTGATCCGTGGCAAAAATCCAACCCACGACTTCCCACTCGAATCCAAAGGCGCGCCACTCCGCCAAGGAGGTCGTCAAAAATAGCTCGAATAGAATAATAGAATAGAAAATTATTTAAGTATTTCATACAGGCCTAGCATACAGAGACTCTTATGACAAGTCATTTTACTTTACACGGTCTCTAACGGTCTATTACATACATATTATACGTTCTTGAATTTTTTTTTTAAATTTAAAAATTGTTTTAGCATTCAGCTATTGTCTGAATTATGTTTTATAGTTTTATCAAAGTGATAAAAATCACACCTACTTAACTATACTCACAAAACTATAAGTAGTAATTATGAAACTTTTTTTAAGATTTAAATAGGACAACTTACTTGATTAATACCTACACGCTCAGGATGGTGCTAAAAGGATGATATCATCCAGTTTATTCACTCTGAAACTGAATATTCATACTTTGTGTTTGAGCCGCATTCTAATTGTATTATTGTAACAAGCATAAGCAACATGTAAACAACCTACCTAGTCCTTATGTAATTCTTCTGCGTCAATCTTTATGATTTAAAATGTTATCAAAAAACCACTCGGTAGGTAACTACTTAACCAGGTAGATACATAATGTCAGCACTGCTTCAAGCTGATTTCGGTTAGGTTTAGGACTTTTTATAGACAAAAAAGGCCTAGCGCATTACGAGACCTCAGTTTTAAGGTTAACTCATAGATGACTCATTATAAACCGAACTCATTATAAATATTCTGTAGAAAAGAAATTCATACGGGCGAAGCCGCGCGCTAGTATTATTTTCTAAAAACACCTTATAGTTATAATACCTACTCAATGCAATACCTAACGATTAGCATTACACTAAGTTCATTATGTTATAAATATGTATGTACCTGGAATATAAATAAATATTCAGCAGATCAGAGAACTATTCTAGTCGGTCAGATTTATCTATGCATAGTGGACGGTTGGTTACTCTTATTCATGTAAAAAGCTGCTCGAAATGCAGTGATGTTCTTATGTATAGATTAGCTATCGTCTTGTGAAGAAGCGCGAGGCGAATAGGTGTTTTCAAAAATGCTACCTATGCGTGTATAGAGAGAGTTGCATGTCCGGCCTACATTTTATTCTTGGAATATTGCTTCGGGTGATAACGTTTTAACCACCCAACATTTACCAATTTGAACAATTTTGTTCTCATTACATACATTACCCCTTTATCTAGGCTCATACGTTTCATTTTTGTATTTTGGTTTATTTAAATTAAAAAAATTACTCGAGGTAGTTTTTACGTTATTATAAAAATAGATATTTAGACGCAATATAAGCTACATTTCTTAAAAAGTAAAAAATTCAAGCATTTAATTCTTCATTGTACCTATACCTGAAAAATTTCTAAAAATTATGAAAATCGGACTACATTTACAGGTAACAAAACTTTATCGCTTTTTGTATGAAAGCTTACAGCTAGACGATCCTTTTAACTACAGATTCGGCTGTGTGTGTGGTACAATGAATGTTCAAGTTTGAGTTGAGAGAATAAACTCGGCGTGTCACAACAAACCTGTTTGGATGGCGATATACCGTGGACCGGTAATTTGGGTATTATTTGTGACGTCCTTTTTTATGCTTTCTCTGCTTTCACTCCAGCCATTGGCTTAAAGTTCGGTTTTATCGTTTTAATGCCACCACACATTATCGTTGGCAGACACTCACACATTATATTATTACTAGCTGACCCGGCAAACGTCTTGCCATATAATTATTTTCTCACTTTTGGGGTTTGATACTTTTCGTCCTATTCTCGGACCATTGAATATATATTTAATATACACAAATAATTTCATACCAAGTTTCGGAGGAGTTTCGCCACAAACACTGTTCGAGAAATAGATATATGTATAGAGATTAGATATTCAAAGACATGTTATTTTATTTGACTGCAGTTATCTAAAGCTAATTAATTACATTTTTCATAATGGACCAGTTACAAATAATAATATTTAGGGAGATATAAGATACATTGATAAACGTAGGTATGTACTCGTGCGAGACTTTTTAAAATTGAGATATTGCGTTATTTTATGTATTAGCTGTTGGCCGCGGCTCCGCCCGCATGAATTTCGGGTTTTCGGTAATCCCGTGGGAACGATGAATTTTTCCGGGATAAAAAGTAGCTATGTATTAATCCGACTTATGAACTATCTATGTTTCAAATTTTAGCTAAATCGGTTCAGTAGTTGCGGCGTGAAAGAGTAACAAATCCATCCATCCATAGGTACTTACAAATTTTCGCGTTTTATATTAATAGAATAGGATAGGATTAAAAAAAAATTGTCACATAGTGTTTGCTGCAATGTTTCGGCCTTGTATTTCCAATGTTACAAAAGTTATTACTTATTACGTTACTTAAGTTGTAAATTGATAGTAGGTACAATCTTTTTTTTTTCATGCTTGGAAAATTGCAATAAGTAGGGTACCTACCTTACCTTGCTTTTCCTCGCACTATAATTACTGCTATAGGCTTATTTACTTTTTTTAACTAACGACCACAGCCAACGACTATAACTATTTCTCAGTTACACTGTTATCATATTGTATGAAAAAGGAACCCTATTAGACTTCGCTGTCCGTCCGTCCGTCCGCCCTTCTGTCACCAGGCTGTATCACCAGGATGATGTATTTCTATTGCCGCTATAAGAATAAATATTAAAAATTAAAATTAAATAAACATTTAAGGGGACTGCCATACTTGTTGAACGTGCTTTTTTTACTTGTTATTGCTCGATATTGATAACGGTAACAGGTAGACGCTTCAAATTTTCACAGAATATTTAGATTTAATTAGTTATTAAATTATTATTATTTAAACCAATCCATATAAGATGTTAGATTTTATCATAAAAACTGGCCTATGATATAAATCTGTGCGTATGATGAGGTTATACATTTATTTGGTATTATTTATCTCCATTTTCCATAATGGGTTCAATCAGTCAAGATAAAAAAAAATCAAAAAAAAATTTTTTTTTTCAATCAATGTAATACCAGCTCACTAAATTCATTAAACCTCAATAATAATGTGTATAAGTACCTAACTAAATCTGGTTTGCTAAATACCTATACTATACCTGTATAATACATATATACACACAGGTTGACAATGACCTAGAATCTGCATTTATCGAAGCGTAAAAATATACACACAAACATACCTACTTATAACAGTTAGAATGCATAACACATAACTTATTTAGGTATAACTCGCAAACTCGGCGAACTCCATTTCGACAGGCTTAATATTTTTTTTTAATTTTCCTGAATTTTCTTTGCTATAAACCTCACGGAGCCCGAGATCTTTCCAACGAATGCAAAACCGTGGAAATCGGTTCTGGAGTTATAGCGTCAGGAAGGAAAACCCGACTTATTTTTATATAGTAGAGATCACAGTTCATAATGCATATCTACTAGGCTAGTAGGATACGTAAACCGAGCCCTAAAAAGAAAGTATCGAAAATAACACGCGATCACTTAAAATATCAAAATGGAAAATTCTTTTAAAAAAACTGACTTTAAATGCCACTACAAAGAGTGAAATAATTTTTTAATACAGTTGCTCAAAAAGTGGCGTATTGCAGGGACGTATAGCGTTCGGGATGTGGGCTATTACATACTCGTGCTTTTTTTTTACCTTTCCCGAACTCGTGCGTTATACTTTCCCAACTGTCAAAATAATGTCTATTAAAAAGAAAAACCAACCATGAAGGTTTTACTAAAAAAATTCATAGAAGTTTTTGTGATTCATGCAAATACGTATATCTCTAAAAAGAAGCTATTAATTTGTTTCAATATCAGATTTGATTGAATGAGTTTGGTTAGGTTTCATTTCATCTCATTAAATTTCATTTTCATTTCATATCAATAAAAAAAATTCTACCGAAGACTTGGCTGTATGGGCATAGTTCCCTTTGCGTACCAGATTATTATTTAGTCTATGACCAAATTTTTTTTTTATTTTTTTTAAATCACCAGAATGGGTGAAGAAAAAAAAACTGCTTATATTCTACGGTTGGCGCCATTTTTCAGAAATTTTCTTTGCGAGTTTAGTTGTTTGTTGCACAAAATGCTTCGGAGAACATTTTACCGGAAAAGTCAAAAAGTCGCTACATATCTACATACGACGAATTTATTGCGTGGAGAGAAGAGAAAAAAGCAAATTGTTTTTCAGAAAATGTTAAGTTAGTTGAGTTTATTGTGTTTTTATTATTTTATTAAATTGCTTCATTTTTTCGCAACTGTATTAAAAATAATCGTTCAGTACACGTGCGGAACCGTCATTGCAACTTGTTCCGACTGTCAACCCTCGCTTTCGGCTGCGCCTCGGCTCGGGTAGACATTTGTCGGAACTCTTTGCAATAACAGCCTTTCCGCACTTGTAATGAAACATACTATTTCAATGTAGGTACACCAATCTATGATTGTACGAGTTTATATTTTTATCACTAATGTTTCTTAAATCTTAAGTAATGTAATACCTATGCCAAAGAAGGAAGTAGGAAACACGTACCCTGCATTATTAAATGATCTTTATCATATTTCATTTATATTTTATTAATAAAATATCTAGAAATAGCAGGAACTAAAATATTCATGGTCTCCTATACTATAAGACAGGGTAAGGCAAAACATTTGACTAATGTGTTGGAGAGTCTTCCAGTGAATTTAATTTTTTTTAATTCACCTTCACATTAAAATCCCAAACACAACCGTGTATATGTTTCCGGAAATGTGTGAAATGAGAATTTTGACATTAATTAATAATAAACACATTTTCCAGGAAATTAATACATATCCTAGGAAATTTATTTATAGTAGTTTATGAAACGGATGCATAATGGGGGGTATTAAAACATGAGTGTGAGTTTAAAAAACGAGCCGCAGGCGAGTTTTTTAATAGTATCACACGAGTGTTTTAATACCTAATTATGTAGAGTTTCATACACTACTTTATCTACGCTCAAATTATCATAAATCCAAACCATAAAATCTTGCTAACGTTTGTCGTAAATCCTTCACTGTGTTGGTAAAAGATTGTGGGTCATTTTTGTTGCAATTACTAAAATGTCAGGTGGAGTTAAATTTTCTTTAGTAGGTTTCACTGCTAGACATTTTTCCGCGCTAAGTTTTGACTAAGTAACAAAAATAACACATTGAAATGTTAAAAGTTAGGTATGGCGCCAAAATTCAGTTGTAAACTGCGTATAGTCTGTTAAAAAAGTCATGAAACAAAAAAGAGTAGAAAAATATTTATACAAGTCAGATAAAGTATATTTTTAGTGGATAATTAAATAATCAAAAATTATACATAATTCTTTTCAATATTCTCTATGAACACACTTTTTAATCAGTCATATAAGGCAGGGAAAAATTATTGTTTCCGTGAATTAATTGCTGTCTATGGTCGATCATGGCCCTAAACTAAATGTTGTCTGTGGACTCCATAATATATAAAAAAACAAAATTGCGTATTGTTATACACTCTCTTTTGGCTATGACGACCACAGAGAAAAGAAAGTTATTCCCTGGTCTGTGATGACGACACATAAAAATACAGGAACCCAGAGCCGAGTATCGTAATGGAAATTATTCAACCATCTAGAGATATTTCTATAGTACAGAAATGTTATAATGAATAACTTTTTAATAATTATAGAAGTCTGTGAATAAAGTAGGTCAATATGTGACACATTTTGATTTCATAATTCGAACTTTAAGCAATGAGCGTAGATAAAAATATTTATTTTATTCTATTGTTTTGATTGTACTTATTTATTTGATGGTATAGCGGAACCAGAAATACATCATCTGTTTTATTTCAAGTACAGACTTGAATTACGGTACAGGACCTATTACGGTTCAAGAGATACAACTTGGTGACAGACGGACGGGCGGATGGACGGACAGCGAAGTCTTAGTAATAGCAACGAATATATTATAATAAATAAGTAATAGGGTCCGTTTTACCCTTTGGGTACGGAACCCTAAAAATACGACCACCCTAGTAACTAGAGTTTTTTGGCCACAAGAAGGACAGATACCTTTGAACATGACGTGGTGATTCAAGGGCGAGTGGTAGGCAGGCGTCCACGTGGTGGAGGTGGACGGATCTACTCCGGAGTGCTACAAGTTCCTCTATTATTGAGTTCTTTCGCAATACCAACAGGAGCTTTTGGAGAACTATCGCTAAAGCAGAAGTGGCATGTCTTTGAACTTCGTAATAAGTATAACCACGACCACTCTGTACAGAGTGAACGACTACGAAGAAGAAGTAACTAGAGAACATAATAAGATAAATAAAATAAAATCAAATAGCCTTTATTTGCCCAAAAGAACTTAGGTACATACTAAAACAGTAAGGTAAAATTAACACAATAAGATAACATAATAAGATACCCACCCTCAAATCACTTCAAGATCTGAGTACCCACCTAATTAAGAAATAATGAATGGTTTTAAGAAGATCGCGAGTGATGGCAGTCAAGAACCGGCGTAGACCAGTCGGCCTTCCGAAGTATTTCCCAACTAAGCAGCGCACGCCGCGGCTCGCCTAACTTGATTACAGCGCGCACTGCACGTGGTTCGTGCATTCATGTTATGTTATATCTACCACAAGTCAATATTGTTATACACTTCAGTCAGACGGATTTAGGTGAAGGTCTCCAGAAACCATAGGATGGCAAAATTATTCAAATATATGAAAAACAAAAATATTTTTTTTTACATTCAGTAAATATTTCTGCTAATGTATAGGTATTACTCGTTAAGTGTTCTATTACTAATCTTTTGTTTTATACCCACTCTCACAAAACAAGAAGTTTCGGAAAAACGATACGACTATAAGGTACCTACTATTATGGTCTTTTGTGCTACAGTTAAAGATTTTTAGATTACTCGTATGGATGGAAAATACAAATTCTCATGCGTGTAGGTATACATTGATATAGAAAGTGCAACGAAGTCTTAACTCTAAAGAATAGAGAATAAGATTAATAATTAATAAGTGCCACAAAATAATGAAATTTAGTAATAAAATTTAGTAGTTTTTAAAAGACCCTATAAAATGTGATACAATCTAAAGCGCTAATAGTTCCTCTCGCACAGATTCATACAAGCGTAAAGTGGTTTTTATAAGACCCTACAAAATGTGATACAATCTAAAGCGCTAATAGTTCCTCTCGCACAGATTCATACAAGCGTAAAGTGGTTTTTATAAGACCCTACAAAATGTGATACAATCTAAAGCGCTAATAGTTCCTCTCGCACAGATTCATACAAGCGTAAAGGGGTTTTTATAAGACTCTATAAAATGTGATACAATCTAAAGCGCTAATAGTTCCTCTCGCACAGATTCATACAAGCGTAAAGTGCGCCATTCGGCCTTCCGCTGCATTGCCCAACTGTCGCCAATGACGTGACCACTGCCGACTGCGTACGACACACGCAGGTATAGGCACGTTTTCTTATCATTTATCGACATCACTTTTTAATAACAAATGTACGTAATTTTGTCGCACTAAACATTGTACTGGACAATGTGAGACAACAACCATAGTCGTACCTATACAAGCAGCTTGAAGTAATGTAACTAATGAATAATGACATACTAATTATTTCCTAAAATGTCTAAATCGATTTTTCAATTTTTAATCTCTACACATAAAAGGAGTAATATTAAGGGTAACTGACTGATTTATCAACGCACAGTTTCACCTACTGGACGCTATTTTGGCACAAAGATCAAGAAGATTTGAAAATTCTTAAGGCTTACGAGAACGCCTTAAATACTACAGAGACTAAAGAGGATAAAATATTCTCAATAACACTGGAATGAGATTGAGGAGGTTCCAAAAGGTATATAATAATTACCCATATAATACCACTAACTACAATCACGAGAACGCCTAAAATACTACAGAGACTAAAGAGAATAAAATATTCTCAATCACACCGGAATGAGATTGAGGAGGTTCCAAAAGGTAAATAATATATAATACCACTGACTACAATCACGAGAACGCCTAAAATACTACAGAGACTAAAGAGAATAAAATATTCTCAATAACACAGGAATGAGATTGAGGAGGTTCCAAAAGGTAAATAATAATTACCCATAATATAATACAACTACAATTGAAGCATTAAAGTTGAAATGCAGACACTGAAGTGATCACGTAGGTATTCGACCACCAATCGTAACGTGAAAATATTCCAATTTATCCACATCGGATAGTTGACGCTGTAGGACCTTAACCAAGTATACAGGAATACAATATCATTGACAATAGTTCAATGACTCTTGAGTATGACCATGAATCATGACCTTCAACAGTAAAGTTTAGGGAGGAAAATATCGAATATCCAGGTGCCATTTTTCCTTTAGTAAATTTAACTAAAACATAATATCCAAATAGTAAAATATTGGTTTTAATTCAGTGAATAGGAATACATATTGTCATTTTAAAATAGCTTCATATTTCGATGTCCAGTCGTCCAATGCAATATTAAAAACACAAATTAAATTATTCACCTTGAATAATATTATTATGAAAGCATTTTGATAACATTGGAAAATTTTAAAGAACAATCTTGATTTAAAATAATGTAAATGAATATTAACTATTAACTCTTGCACAACTATGTTTTAACTATATAAAAAAAATTGTTGGTTTTTATGAGCGTTTTGTAACCTTACGCCTTACTACCTTGCACTTAGTTTTACGTAAAAGCAATATTTTTCCGAGGTAAAAAATATCTGTATAACCCAAATAAATGTCAGGGTTAAACGATGTCCTCGATAAGTCTAATTTATTATGCACTAGATTTTGTCCGCTGTTTCGCCTGCGTGGATTACGTTTATTATAAACTCCACGATAGTCATGAATCGAAGTAGCTGTGTCTAAAGTAGGTATCCAGTGCATATTGACATTCAAAACTTCCAAATTTGTCCTGTAGTTTGGGAGGAATGGCACAGCACAGACTTTGGAAAAACATTATGAGGCATAGATACATGAAGATTGACTGGAAAATCAAAATAACTAAATCTATATTTTTTGTATGACCTCTAACTACTAGAGACTAGTTTTAGTTGATGCGCAACTTATTTCTTTTTAACCGGCTTCGAAAAACAAAATAGGGAGGAGGTTCTCAATTCGACCCATATCTATCATAGCAGAAATCTTATTTATGTACAAACTCCTTTATTATTTTCGTGATCGAAGTATTAGCCTCGGCCATCTCTACTTTCTGCAAGAAATCGACTCTTTCCTCTACTTGAGGGGATATTTTATATTTAAAATTAAAATAAAAAAATTTAATGCTAAAATCCTTTAGTTTCGGACTTCGGTGAATATAAGCAATAATTCTTTCATTTTGCACTGGTATCAAGCATTAGTTGTACTTGTTTGTTGAGATTTAAGAGCGGCTATCCCGGTAGATTTTCCATACAAACGCTCGTACGCGATTATGGCGTTTTAGCAAAATTTTCTTGAAATATTTTTAATAAGAAGTTACCTTGCACACTATATCTAGGTTTGTATAGAAACAAAAATTGAAATTTATTTGCAACGAATTCAGTACAAGCCTCCAAAAATCTGCATTCTTGCAGAAATTTTACATATACTGGTCGTTTCGCTTAGCTCATATATTGCAAAATTAAAAAAAAAACAACTCTATAGAAACCTCGTGCAACTAATGGAGATTTGAAATAACAAACATTATTTACACATACTTGTAAGGCTTTTTCAAAATCGCGTATTTCCTGGAACACGTTTCATTAAATTTTTCCACTGTTTTCTTTTTCCCAAACGCCCGACCGACGACGCGGGCGTTATATAATTTTTTCCACAGTATATCTTTTACTAGGATTGCGTTAGACTAAACAGCAAGCCTTTAGACCACGCATTCGTTGAACTTGGATCGTCCGGGAAGGGGCCACTTAACGATTCATTCAACGATGTAAGTAACTATTCAAAATTTCGCGTAATTCTTTTTAATAATCTTCTGTTGCAACAATAATCCAAGCGATAATGCAACCTTTCGTATTCCAGTAGTAGGAGAAGCGTCTAATCCTTTGTTTTAAAAATTATGAAAACATCAAAATATAAGTATAACTTTGGCAATGGCCTACAGAAGATTTAGTTCATATTGTGAGTTTCACAATTTCACAAAACATGTCTGCGATTGCATATAAACGAACAGATATTTTGTAATTCATTGATATCTCGCTTGCCTTGTGGGATTCATTAAATGGACTGTAATTATTGATATTGTTTGGACCTTCAATAGTTAACCAAAAAGTGATTTTTAATTTTTTTGCAGCCGTGATGTGAAGCTTATTTTATTCTTATTTGATTAGATTACTGTGATTGCAGATAAGAATAATGAAAGTTTTAAATTAGAAATTTAAATTATTTAACCGCGCTTTTGATGTTTTTCTATTCTAATTTTCTTGAATTATTTTCTTTCTTGGCAAAGTAATGTGTATTGTGTATCTTATTGCGCTTAAAACAACAGCATGCTAGTGAATGGTATATGGATAATTAAGTTTAATTGTATTTACACCTTCTTGGCTTACTGACAGTAAGTTGATAATCCATTATACTTTAATGTTTCTGCATGTACGTATAAGATCTTCTGTAAATCTGCGTTAATTTCTACGTCGTAACACGGTGTCTTTATATTACTATCGCTACTTTATAGACTGCGGGTTTCATATTATATAGATATATTTTAAAGAAATTGGTATAATATTATTTTTCATATTTTATAAACACTTTTGTTAATTTAAAAGCACCTCGAATGTGTCTTGTCATTCTTACAATCAATATAAAAGCAAACATTTATTTAAATACAAATTATTTTACCCATCTAGACTTTAAAAATAAATAATGCAAGCCAAAAAAATGAAATGCCTACCTAGAAATAGGACAAAGTTAATAGATACCGAAGTATCTAATATGCCTTTGCATTTAATATTAACTTGTTTATAACTCTACCATACATTTATTAGATTAACCTTCCTTACAAATAGAATAGTAAACTTCTACGGCACATTATCGCCTATGTAAGTGAATGATAGATAAACTTTGAAAATTGAAAAATCACGTAATTGATTTAAGATAACTTTTGTAGTTGTTTATTATTTTTTTGGTAAAAATGGGTTCATATTTAATTTAAAAGTTGATAACCTTCTACCATTTTAAGGGCCTCTACCTTGATACATTTACGAAAAGGTCATATTTTAAATCGGTGAAATTTGTAGCAAAACTCATAGGAACTTATAATAACCACTGTTGATTTAATTAAAGTCGGTAATATTTAGGTATTTATATGATGAATTTGGAGAATATAAGACCTGGGGCCGTACCACCATCTCTTATAGCAGTATTATTGATTGTTTTGACATTTTCAAACAGCGCCAGTATGAAAATAAAACAATATTACAATAATACTGCTATAAGAGATGGTGGTACGGCCCCTGTACTGTACCTATCCTGGATGCGGCGGGCTGCGAGAAAAGTGTCGGTCGCCAATTGGGTATTACACTACTTTTGAATTTGATAAAATTTTATTACTTTTGTTGCTTCAATGCTATATGGAGCAACATGGCAAAGACTGACAAAAGACAGAGGGAAATAAAAATGGGAAGGACTGTAGAAGGCCTTCGTCCAACAGGCGCGCTGAAATGCAAAAAAAAACACACATAGGAACATTCATACGGTGGACTCCGAATATAGTGACCTTCAGGGGACTGGCGTTACTATGTTAAATGACAGTAGTATGTTTTATTAACAGACTTCAAAAAAGGAAGAGGTTCTCTAATTCGTCGGAATCTTTTTTTTTCAGTTTATTTTTAATTTCAAAGTCATTTCAAAGTTTTGTCATAGTATGTAATTATTTATTGTTATAGCGTGTAAGAGAAATATTTAAAGTAATTTGTAATGTTTCAGTAAATAAAGGCTTTATTATTATTGTACTGTCATTTATTTTTATTACAATTCAATAACATTCTATGTTTTTCCAAACTCCAGAGAACATTGTGAGAAGTAGATAAGATTATGGTAATGAGATTGGCAGAGAGGGAATTAAAAAATTAAAAAAAAATGTATTAGGTAGGAGCCTTACATTATCGGCATAAATCATTGAATTACTCATCCATGCAGCCTAATTTCCACTTTTTTGCATTTAATAAATCCGTTAGCATTATATAAAATCTTGTTACATCATTGAAATAACAATAATATGCAGTTTTACATTTTGCTTTCACAGAAAGTGTTCTAACTTTCTACTAAAAAATGCTCCAAGAATCATTATTAAATATGATATGGCGTTTTTGCAGTATATCTACGAGTATCACAGACGATTAGGTTTATAGGTACATACATATAAAACAATAAGAATATTCTTTTTTATTCCGTTATTTATTTCTGAAGATAGGTTAAGGGTAGTTCTTCAGAGACAAAATTTTTGATTTCTATGGTTATATTCCTGTAACCAACTAACAAAACGTCAAGTAATTTTTTTTTTGTGCAGTTTAGCTTTATCCCTAACTGGCACAAATTATATTTTTATAACAATTGCTTTTTAGATCCAAAATAAAAATATTTGAAGTTCGTTCTTCTGATTCATATAGCGCGTCCGTTTGCCATTTTCCGGAATAAAATGGCCGATATTATATTTTCTCTTTGATATATCAATATCAATTACAATTATATCGAAAGAAAATGAGTTGATTTCTTACATAAAATATGTGTGTACGTTATAACTATATTAGTGTTTACATAAATAAGTAAAAAAGAAGTGTCCGGCGTATAATACTGATTAATGTGGCGTAAGCTGTACTTGGCTGTACTTGGTCGGGTTATAATAATTGGACAGTGGCACCTGGTGGGGGGGAAAACCAATCGTGCAACGGGTCTGCTAGAAGGTGCTCGTGCGGATGGTTGACTTGGATCCCGGTGTTACGAAGGTAAATATCTGATTCATCTGTGCTTGGTTCTGGTGATATTCTGATTACAATGCCTACCTTATAAAAAATATTTTATTGTTTTAAAACTTCAATCTTAGTTTGATGTCATGCTTTTGAGTTATACATTCGTGTATAAAAATGACAATACTGAAGTTTGAATGTATAATGAGTTATGCATGATTGTATGCAAAATCCTGATCCATCTGTACCTGATTCATATGTCCAAATCCCCATATGAATCATGAAATAAATCAGCAGAGCACGGAAAAATTGCTCTTATGCGTAATCTATTCTAGGTACATAATAAGTCAAAGCCTGTATCTAATCTCTATTATTTTATTATTGCAGTTCAAGACAATGCCACAATCTTAAGATAAAAGGAAGGCGAAAAAAGAGTCTCACAGAACGTAGAAGGAAACATAAGAAAAGATCCAGACAAGAATGCTCTGTGGAAATAATAAAATAAAGAAACATATTTGAAAATAAAGATTGCAAAATCGTTTCAGTTCAGAATTTGATGCCTAAACAGCAAAAACTAGCTAGGAAGAAAAGCAGAGAAAGTACTCGAAGATGGTATGCTAAAAAGAAATTGAAAGAGCACGACATTCAGAAATAGAAATAATTGACAAATGTGATCTAGGAGACACATCACCGGTACTAACTTAGTCTTCACAACTTTCTGCACGTCTGATAAGATCTACAATAAGATAAAAAGGGACACTTAAAATTAATTTAAATCTAACAGAAAATGAAACAGATGTCTCATCCAACTCTGAAGTATCTTCGACAGTAATAAGATCACCTTCACCAAATACTTCGATATCAGATTCACTGAGGACTCCCAGCCCACAAGCATTAGCATTGCATCGTCTACTCGACGTATCATCAGCCCAGAAGTTAATAAAGAAGATAAAATAAGGAACTACGATTGAAAGATCAAAAAATTCTAGAAAGAGTCAAAGAAAATTACAAGAAAAACATAAAACGCTTACAAACGCTTAGACGGGTAATAGATGTACATAAAAGACAAAAGAAAGATCTGGAAATGAAAAAATACAGCTGGCTGTTGAATACTGTGTTACTGGAATTAAAGAAAATGTTAATATGTATTTTGAAGAAGATGAAAACAGTAGAATGTGCGCAGGAAAAAAAGGGTTTGTTATCAAAGGAAAAGTAAGAAAACAGAAGCGATATCTTACCGCGATAACTTGCAGAATATTCATAAAAAGTATGTTAATATCAATCCTCTACACAAAATAAGCTACAGTGCATTTTACAAGCTTCGTCCATTTTGGGTACCTACGAGTACCAAATGCCAATATTCGCGTACATGTTGTAAAGATCAAGAAAATATGGAGCTCGTCGTTACAGCCCTCCGGAAAAATGATTTGATTGAAGTAAAATCAGATTTACAAGAATTGTTGTTTAGTTTTTATATCTATTTCTGATTCATCTGTAACAAATTCTGATTCATCTGGGCACAAAATATTTGAACGACTGTATCTTGAAAACTACTTTACAAAAACGAGTCCCAATTCCAAATTATGTTATTTAGTATACCTTCTTTCATATGAACATATATTATAGAGCAGAAAGTGAATTTAAATTTTGTCCATATGAATCAGTCGAAGAATGAAATTTTGAAGAACTACCCTTAACTTGTTCACAAAAAGAGACAAAAAGTGGATGATGTGTTCAAGGTCCAAGAAGACGCAAAATAAAAATAAAGTGCGAGGTGAGCACGCGCGCTGTAGGTTCCGTAATCTACCGAGACCTTTTCTAGGTGCTTATATTAAATTTATTGCTATGTGTAGCGTCATTGCAATTTGCAATCTATGCGTTTCAGAGCCTGTTGTTGTTTTTTTTTATTTTTTTTGTTACCTACTCACTTTCGGATTTTTTCCCCAACTTGAGTTTACGTCTTTACGACCTTGCTTCTTCCTTAATTTGTTGTATTTCATACCACAAAAAGAACAAAGGTTTCGTGTTTTCGATAATGACATACAGCTACATACCTTTGCCTAAATGGCCTCTACTTTTGGTTGGATTAACTTAGGGGCTTGAATTACAAAATATATCTTTAAGGGACCATAAACTTCAGTAGGTGGGTGGTTTGAATTTCAACTTAATTGCTTACCCGTTCCTGAGAAGGGCCATAAGTGGTTCCGTTTTCTCATTTTAGATACGGAACCCTAACGGTAAAAAATATTAATTATGTACTTGATGAAGATTTTACATTCAAAGATTTCAGTTAAGATGGTAAGCAGAAGTGGGATGATTAAGTCTTAGTTGAAGTAGGGATAATTATACTTCTGTAACCACAATAAAGCAATTACGTGTACATTAAGAAGACAAGATAAAGATAACTAAATTATGGTGGTTTGATTCAAATATATATAAAAATGAAGATTTTACATTCAAAGATTTAAGTTAAGATGGAAAGCAGAAGTGGGATGATTAAGTCTTAGTTGAAGTAGGGATAATTATACTTCTGTAACCACAATAAAGCAATTACGTGTACATTAAGAAGACAAGATAAAGATAACTAAATTATGGTGGTTTGATTCAAATATATATAAAAACTAGTAGGGCGCGTGGGTGCGCGGGCCACATGTGGCCCGCGGGCTGTCTTCCCCCTCTATTGCCTTCCAACTTTTAGTCACTTCAAAATTCGCCATACATTTTATATGGAAAAATAATTTCCGCCATATTTGATTTTTTTTTCTATTCATCGTGTAGACCTTTGGGTCCTGATCAACTCTTGTCAAGAAACCGTTCTTCCATCTTTTATACTTTCCGAGATATCGGCGAAATAAGAATGGCGGCCATTTTGAATCCGCCATTTTGAAAAATTTTTCAGCTCACTGCCAATTGGATGATGTTTCAAATGACATTTGGTCGAGCACCCCCCACCTATCTCCAATACCCTTGGCTGTGCTCTTCATCCGTCTTCGATATCCTCAATCATCAGCTCTCTCCATATTTTTGTTCTTAATGAATTTTTCTCTTCTATACGGAATGGTCATTGAAAAAAAAAATTTTCATACAAAATTGTTCAGGAGAGGTGATCAATCAGTCAGTGGCCAATCAGCACAAGCAGCTATATATATATTAATAACTAGTAGGGTGCGTGGGGGCGCGGGCCACGCGTGGCCCGCGTGCTGTCTTCCCGCCCATGAAGGTATCGCTGTCATCTCCATCGCCCATTGAAATCCGATTGGCAGTGAGCTGAAAAAATTACCAAGGAGCACTGTCATGGTTTTAAAGATAGTTAAGGTCAGTTCGAACAAAAAATCTTTAAAACCATGACCGTGCTCCTCAATCATCATCCAAATCCTAGATCATTGTCTCTTTTCATAGTATGTACATTTTCCATGAAAATATGAATTCCGCCACAGTGAATTATTTTCCATGCATCCCGTAGAACTTGAGATTCTAATCACGTCTTGCAAAGAAACCACTCTCTTATCTTTTATACTTTCCGAGATAGAACAACACGAAATTTGTATGGCGGCCATCTTGAATCCGCCATTTTGATTTTTTTTCAGCTAACTGCCAATTGGATGTCGTTTCGAGTTGCATTTGGTCGAGCACCCCCCACCTATCTTCGATACCCTGGCTGTGCTCTTCACCCGTCTCCGAAATCCTCAATCATCAGCTCTCTCCATATTTTTCTTTAGTAACTCTCCGAAAAACCGCATCACAACCTTGCATAATTACCAACTGTTAGTCTCTTCAACATTCCCCATACATTTTCTATGGAAAAATAAATTCCGCCATTTTGAATTTTTTTTTCTATTCATCAAATAGACCTTTTTGTCCTGATTAACTCTTGTCAAGAAACCGTTCTTCCATCTTTTATACTTTCCGAGAAATCGACGAAATTCGTATGGCGGCCATTTAGAATCCGCCATTTTGAATTTTTTTTCAGCTCACTGGCAGTTGGATGTCATTTGAAATGACATTTGGTCGAGCACCCCCCACCTATCTACGATACCCTTCTCGTGCTCTTCACCCGTCTCCGAAATCCTCAATCATCAGCTCTCTCCGTATTTTTCCTCCGAATGAATTTTTCCCTTCTATACGAAACGATCATTGAAAAAAAAAATTTTCATACAAAATTGTTCAGGAGAGGTGATCAATCAGTCAGTGAGTGAATCAGCACAAGCAGCTATATATATATTAATAATATAAAAGTCAGAACACCGAGAACCACGATCGCCTTGAAATACTTTCGAATCTCTCGTGAACTATGCGCAAAACGTTTGCCCAACACAAATTAACGTTTAATCAACACTAAAACGTTGGGGACAAGACAACTCACCAAATATTTGCACTATTTAACACCAGAATGGAATCAGCTGATCACGGTCACTAAAAGAGTCACAAGGGGATCCGGTCGGTCTTCGAATTCGTTCTTGAACGAACGAGCGCGGAAGACTGATTTTAATATTGAAAAAAAAAAGAAAATGCTCAATTTGAGTGAAAAGGCGAGTGCCGCGCGCCTCGTTTGGCTGAAAACTCTTTCGGTACGGCGCGCGACGCTGATCGACTGAGCGTACACTGAGCGGCGGGTAGACTCATAGACTGAGCGGACACTGCGCGCGCAGACACTCAAACCCTCATCTCGCAGCGAGTTGACCTTCGGTTGCCGGGCCGCGGGTTGCCTGCCTTTGACAACAAAAACAACCTGCGATTAGCTAAACAATACAATGGTGTGAATGACAGTCATTTTGCTGCGAGCCGAGCGTGTGTAATAGGGCTAATAAGACTAAATAATAACGCAAGTTCTAAACAATGGTCGAGCACAGATTTTATGCTTGAGTTTCAAACCTATTAGGTTTATACTACAATTTACCTATTCTCTTGTGATGGATAAAAATTGTTCGGGTGCGAGCCGGGTAGACGCTTAAAATTTTCCAAAATATATAATTATATATTTATTGTAGAATTAGACTTCGAATTTGTGTAGGTACCTAAAATTTAAATAAAAATTATTTCACTCTTTGTAGTGGCATTTGAAGTTGGTTTTTTGGAAAGCATTTCCCATTTTTATCTTGCTAATTTTTCTCGACGCTTATTTGCTTTCCAAACGTGATCAGAAGTCTTGAATTTTCATAAATTTTCGTAGGTTGGGCTGAAAGTTAGAGTGAGTATCTACTTTAGAACAGTGGCGGTTTTGGAGGTTAGGACTAGGGCAAGCCAGATATCTTTTTTTTTGGATTTCAAATCATTTTTTAATTCTTCAGTCTTCTTTCACGTCAATCTTCATTGTAACCGCAATGATGTTTAGAAATCAATTGGAAATATATGTGGCTTTGAAAAAAGCCGTTTTATTACGTTTGTGCGAATAAATGTGATACTGAGAAGTGCTGATAAAACAAACAAATATAAACAAATTATTTATATTGCAAATCGAACCTTCTATCTTTTTTTTAAAATGATTGTATTACATCCGAGTAAAAGGTCGCTGAAAGTTTCAGTTTACTCAACAAAGGTTTTTCTATGGCAATCATGGATAGATCTGAAAGCCGCTCTTGTCCTTGTGTATTTCGCAAATAAGTATGAATGCGTTTCAGAGAGGAGAATGCACGTTCTGCGGAACAACTGGTAGCTGGGATTGTAACAATTAACTGCGCTAACTTGAGCAGCTGGGAGAATGAGCCTTCTAGACCATTTTCAGTAATGAAATCAATAATTTCGAAAACACTCCGATCTTTTAATTCAGGGGAGGAATATAAGCAAATCAATTGGTTACGTAAAATTTGCTTATCAAAATGATTGGGGTAAGCATCAAGCAATGAAGTTAATACTTCATGAGGAAAATTTGACTTATATTCGTCAAACAGTCTGTTGTTAAATAATTGGAAAAATTTTAATTTAAAAATTTCTGAATAGCGATCGCTTATTTCAGAAGAAATGTTATCAATTACTTGTACATACAGCCGTTTGTATTCTGTTTTAGCACAAGTTACGTTGCGTCTTAAACGAGGAGCCGAGTTATCTTTCAACGCTTTTTCATATATATTATTGAATTTAGCACTGAATTCAATCTGTAACCATGACTGAAACTCCTTTATTTTATTGGTGCAATACCCGACGTCAACTTGTGATTTTTGAATAATATTGTATAAAACGTCTGTTTTAGAAAATATTTCGTGGAAAAGTGACAGGAAAAAATTGAAATTAAATGATCGTAATAAATTACAAAAATTTTCCGTGGCTAAAATCGTATCTCCGTCCCAATTTTGAGGGTTATCGCAAATCTCAGAAAATAACTCAATTAGGTTATTTTTTTCATCAAATACTGCATTTACGGTACGCGATGAATATGTCCAACGAGTTGCAGAAGCATGAGGAATTTTTTTTTTACAATGTGAATGATAAAAAGCAGATCGTTTAGTACTGTTGCTAAAAAAAATTACCAGAGCCTGAAGGGCTGAAAAAAACGAACTGACTTCGCTAATACGCCCACATGATTTAGACAAAACTAAATTCAAAATATGTGCATTACACCAAACATAAATTGCTTGGGGACAAATTTCTTTTATTTTTGACTGAACCCCATTTCTTGCACCCGACATTACAGTAGCGCCGTCATAGCTTTGAGCTATTAATTTTGCGGTGCATTTGTGTTTGTTAAGTAATTCTAAAATAATTTTGGAAATTGAATCTGAAGTACGACTCTCAGACACATCGATAAAACCCAAAAATCGATCATGAATTTCGTTATCAGAGTAATATCTGAGAATTGCGCACAACTGCTCTCTGTTACTAACATCAGGAGTTTCGTCTATGATAATTGAAACAAATTGCGTTAAATCGATCTCGTACTCGACGCGAGATTTAATAACATCAGCCACGGAATGAATTATATTTCATACATTTTATTCTTCATATAATAAACACAATCAGGTACACTTTCATTGTACTGGCAATTTCGCACTTTTATTTATTTTGTTTTTTTTTAAAACTGACCACCCTGATGGACACGCGGTCCCCAGCCTACCTCCGCGCCATGCTTCATTCCTTTATTGTGCGCGGCAATGAGCACTCGACTACAAAAACACGTCTCGTTTTTGTTAATTTAGGTTCAAAGTAAAAAAAATTAAGTGTTCAGTGTTAAAACTTGCTTAATTTTCTATACTGATAATGCTTAGACGCTAGTAAAATTTATTATTATAACAAAAATAAAATCAAATCAAATCATATAATTGTGCATTCATCTTCGTCAGACTCCGAGGAAAGAGGGTAAGTGAAAATTAACCTTTTTTCCCAGATATCACATCAACTCAAATATCAATGCTGACGAAAGTGTGTCCAAAAATTGAAATCCTAAGGCATCTCTAAGCTAACTTGGAGGGTATCACATTGAGGTTATCACGAAAGTATAGCATGATGCGCGAAATAGTCCAGGCATCTCTAAGCTAGCTTGGAGGGTATCACGTTGAGGGTACCACGAAAGCATAGCATGATGCGCCAATGCTCCTGGAGGTTGACTGCGGGTCAACACGAAGGATTTTAAAAAAAAACACCTCAAGGGACTTTGCGGATACCAACGGGGGACGATGTCGGTGTGGCGCTGTTCTCGGCTTCACTACAAGCGGCTCCGCATGACCTCCCGGACTTTGATCCCGAATTGCTATCGGCGCTCAGTCACAAGAACTATATTAATGGTTAGTCCCGACAGTTATAAAATTCTAGCCGACCTTCATTGCAAAGAATCAAATAGTTTATTTGATATACTTGCCTGGCTTATGAATAGCCAGTTAAATGTTATAGCCTTTTATCAGTGATAACTATTTCACGACTTAAAAACTAATTCCACGAGGGTACCAACGCGTCGAACTTTTCTAACTATGTACCTACAACAATAATGTTTAGATTTTGTGGTGGAAAATAATTTTACTTACTTTCGAAAATTAATGTTCAGATTGTGTAATGGGATGATAATTTAACTGTTAGCTCAACAATATTATGTATAATGTACCATTAGTCTGAAAGTTTCATTGAAGTGAATTGTTAAATTCTTTCTGAAACTAATAAAAATCTTAAACCACAACGCGTCCTGAACTGAGAAGAAGCTTAAGTATTGACAAATGACATTTTGTTTCGACAAATGACAAGTAATTAAAGTTCACGAACGGGACCAGATGTTTTTTCGGAGAAATAGTTTCGGGCATTATACTAGTTTCAATGGTTACTGATCGTCAGGTGTTGTAAATAAAGAAACCAGCAGGGCGCGGCGGGCGACTTTGCTATCGACACCCACCGCTGGGACAGCGCAATCTCGTTTCTCGAGAAACTAGCTGGCCCCCTCTCGTTACGGCTCGGCCAGCAGGGGGGGGCGTGACACGCTTGAGTATTGGCGATCAGCCGCGAGGAAGATGCGACGTGACAGCAAGCCACATCAGCCAGCATCAGCCAGCATCAGCCACAACAAGGACCAGGTACATCGACGACGCTAGACATTAAGGTACCTATATGCCAGTTGTCTCCAACATTTTGAAGTTTATTGGTTACATATCACTGACAAGGAATCCGTCACGATCTATAACATGATCTAGAATTTCGGGAGTTATAATAAGTGAAGACTATTTTTTGACTTTCACTAGGTGTACAAATGTACGTACATTCAATAAAATATTTTAATGAATTGAACAAATTAAGGAACTAGCTCCAAAAAATTATTATTACATAATACCATTTTAAAAATCGTACACTAACACAGTGTACCGCCTTACACGTTCACAACAAAGAAAAAGCGACAAATGTCTTTGACAATCGACATTTCTTTTTTGGGTGAGATAATGTGGGAGTGAGTCACTGCATGTTCGATTATAGTTAAGATGTGTCTAACCTCAAAATCTTACGTGGTAAAAGATACATTCTAAATTTAAAGGCGTTGAATGAATTTGTAGTTCAAAATCTTTTGAAATTGATAGTTCATAGAACAGCTTACAAGCGAATACCTAAAAAGGGTTTTATGCCTATGAACTGAAGAATCTTATTTTAAAGTACCGATTCATCCTTGGTAAAATACATAAAGAAGTTGTGACTCATCTCAGATACTTACCGCGGTTTTTTCATGAAGATTTGTTAGGTGTTAGAGTGTTAAAGTTATTTACTACCCTCAAAACATGCTCAGTTTCCTGGTTTTATTTTAATTTCTGACGATATGGCAGTATCGTTACCCAACCGCAAACTATGACGTGAATTATGTAACAATTCAAATTCTGTAAAGAATTTTATACGCTTAACTCGTTGTATCATCTAAGAGTTAAGCTTAATTCCGATTAAAAGTCCTAAAGTCCACTTCTCCAGCTATTAGGTATGGATGGGGTTACACAGAACGTCTGTAGAAACAAAAAATGTAGTCCGTAAGAAAAATTAGACTTTAGACGCAGCTGTTCGTCCATCATCGGTTATCCTATCAGATGGCCAGTGGTTACAAAACATTTTTTAAGTCATCTAACTCCCTTAAACCTAAAAGGTTGAACTAGTGATTCACACGATTTCCCGGTCTAGATGAAGACTAATTCTTTTCATTAGAGGGATTTTTGTTTTTGTAATAATTAACGTTAAGATGAATCGAAATACCTCTTTACAGAGTTGATGGCCATATTTTTCGATACATCTATTTTGATACACATGATTTACATCAGTTGCATAGAGGATATCAAATATCCTCATTTAAACGATTGGGTTAAATGTTTCTTATATGGAAATTGAAGATAATCAAAAGCTGACCAAGAGTTACATCCAGTTAATGGGATTAAGCTACCGCGGTAAAATTATATACTTCAAAGTTATTCAAAGAGTTCAATCCAGTTATTGAATTTATCGCTTCTTGCAATAATGCGAAATGTAATCAATACGAACCCAGACGTCTTAGAAACAGACGCATTCTGAACATTTTGGAACACCAAGTTTACCTTTGCTCTTCTATACATTCTTCTAGAGGAAGAATGCTTAAAAATACTATTATAGACAATGCTTTAGACATACATCGTCTAAGGACCTTTACAACTTTGGATTTTCTTCTTTTACATAAGGTGTCAAAAGACTTACTTCTTATAGTACATTTATTGATGATAAATAAATAATTATGGTCTTTCCCTAGAGAACCACAATTCATAGGAATTACTGGAGGAAGTTCTCTGAAGGCATTAAAAAAAAAAAAAAAAAAAATATATATATATATATATATATATATATATATATATAAAAGGACATTTTGTTGGAATTTTTAATAATTTATATGTTTCAAAAATTTTGTGTTATTTACAAAGTTTTGTGGCAATACTGCTTAATTAACGACTGAGATCCGTACAATCCGTACCTACATTATAAGTCAACCTCGTAATTTCCAACAGAACAACTTGTTAACGACGTAGCATATGGTACGATTACTTGTTATCATTCGGCATTGAGTTTAATTTCTGCTGATGATTTTGGGTCAAATAAAAAAAAAAAAAAAATATATATATATATATATATTATATTGCGAAAATGAATAGATAAATTAACATCAAACACCACATAGTAGCACACAATATAGTATGCTAACACATTGCTCAATGGGCCTTAATAAGAGTTTATTCATTCCGTAACTTTGCTTTGCTGATCTTGTAACTTTTTTAGCTCTAGGCAGTAGACACAGCACAGAATGAGAACATTAGCATTAGTTAAAGTTAGTATTATTGTTTTTATATAATTCAAGGGAATTATTGAGTTTATACAACGCCAGCTACTACTCAGGGCGAACCAGTTTTAATTATACCATAATTAAAACTGAAGAGAAAGTATAAAAATTTGCCACAGCTTTGAAAAACAAATCGATATGTCGTTTACAAAATCTTAGACCAAGATATATAATAGACAACCTCCTGATAATGTTGAAGCGACCTCATAAGGTCGCCTGCAGGCAGACCACCGTGAGAACGTGTCTGCCGAGGAATATAATCTCTCACGAGAGAGGTCTGCGTTTCAGTGCACTCAGCAACACTTCCTCGGCGAGCACGTAGTTTGTTGCTTGACCTCATCAGAAAAGCAGTCTGCTGGTAACAACCATTACGGACGTTACCTAAGTTTTATAACCTCTTATTGAGCGATGATGCTTCTGTCGCAATAGCTCTTTTGCTCTCTAATCATTATTCATTATAATCTATCTAAATATAAATTAAACCTATTTATAATGTGACTGGGTTATTGATCCAGGAATTGAACGAAAAGATTGTGTTAATTAAATACTTCTGTGGTATAAAGAGGACCTATTTCCTATTATAATAGGAAACAATTTACTATCTGTTAATGTCCATAATTTAACAAAAATTTTCATCTCTAAACATCTACCTGATTGTGTTTATTATATGAAGAATAAAATGTATGAAATATAATTGATGATTAAACGAACTTACCTGTAAGTGAAGTTCTATCACAATTATGTGAATACATTTTATTCGAATATAATAATATAAGGTCCCTCCCATACCCAAAACCCATGAGTATAATACGAAAATTTTGTTATATATTCTCTAAAGAATGAAGCATGGCGCGGAGGTAGGCTGGGGACCGCGTGTCCATCAGGGTGGTCAGTTTTAAAAAAAAACAAAATAAATAAAAGTGCGAAATTGCCAGTACAATGAAAGTGTACCTGATTGTGTTTATTATATTCGAATAAAATGTATTCACATAATTGTGATAGAACTTCACTTACAGGTAAGTTCGTTTAATCATCAATTATATCGTTTTGAATTTGTTTAGATAAATAACTCGGACCTGATTTGACGCTTTGTTGCATATGCTGTTCTAAAACAAGATCGTACTTTGAAAGTAATGATACGAGTTCTAGAAAATTGCCTTTATTTAATGAAGTTTGAGACTCGTCATGACCTCTAAAGGGCTAAATGACAGCCAACATCAACTAATCTCTGAAACACACTACGGTTGTGATCAACGCGGGAATTATGACTCGAAATTTCGTTCGATATCTGAAGAGATAAAGAAGTCTCTATGCGTTGTTTACCGAAATTGCTAAAAGCTAAACAAGCACTCAAGTGTTTTTGGGAATTCTGGTGTCTTTTTAAAGCACCAGATAAATTATTTAAATCATCAAAGCCTCCATTATTCCAAGGTGTCTTTTCTTTAGAAAAAAATATGCAACACCAACAATATAATTTATTAGTATGGGAACAGCCGACCAGCGAATGAGTTTTGTATACTGATCTATTAAATTTCCTCTTGTGAGTTTTGGTTGTTTGCGAAATACACAAATCAGGCGTTGGTTTTGACGAAGTTACGAGAATATTTTTTTCCGAAAAACTTAAAGAATTTAATTTACCTTCGCCAATTAATACTTGCACGCACCTATTTTTGTCACAAGTAACTTTTTCGACTAATCCTAAACTCATTTTAAGTGAATTTAAAATTTTACGGCAATAATTAACACAAAATTAACTCGTCATACACTTTTCAAAATCACAGGTAAACACAAACTAATAAGAACTGAAGTTCGCTTTCTAAATTCCTATTAATTTCATTGCATTTCGCGCCTGCGCAAAAGCGTTTATTACTTCACTTGTACGATGTTCATGGGCCTTCCAGGATTGCCCATTCGAACAAATTAGAAAGAGAATATAAAGCCAAAAAAAGCCAGTGTGTGCGAGCGAGATATGAAACGTAACACGTCATAGTCTTAAGTCTTCCTCATTGGTCTAGTTGCCAAAATGGACGACGGCCGACACTGACAGCTATTCGCTTGCGCTCGGTGAGGTCACTGAACCCAAAAGCGCGTAATTTTAAAATATCATTTTTTATTGTTATTGCTTGATAGAATTAAAAAAAAATACTTCTTACTGCTTACGAAGGACAAAATGTCTAAAAGTTGTATTACTACTATGAGGATATTTTGATAGGGCAAGCCAGGATTTTGGGCTTGTATGGAGAAACCGCCACTGCTTTAGAATAACTATGTTATGAAACAATCTAGATTTTAGACTCTGGATTGTTTCATAGAAGTAATGTCTATTTTTGCTTGAAAAGACAGAGCTGTACATGCTGTACAACAAGTAAAAACAAAAGTACGTTTTTTAGTGGATAGTCAAATATTCTGTATTTACAATTTTTTAATGGGTCATTATGAAGCAGAAAAATAGATTATACTTAATATTTATCCAAAACAAATCATACAGACTATAAACGGAGTTAAGCTAACAATACAGAGATGGTAAAATAAATGTGATGTAATTAAATATGTATAATTAATTACAATGAATTTGAGAAATTGAAAAAAATGTTGGGTACGTAAAATCGGTAGAAAATGGGGAAAAATTAATAGGATTTTCATCTGGCTTCATTTCAATTTGAATCTTGATTACGTTCACAATATTATACTGTAATAAAATTTATGAAGCCAATAAAGAACATTGTTACGCTTTAAGTACAAGTATGTGATCTAATCTAAGTTGCTATTACTAGAAATATTTTATGTCCTACTTTGACCCTATTTACCTACTTTGTGTGTATTTTAAAAGTAGCAGAACTGATGTAGGTATATTTATAATCCACTTTTGGCCTGCAGTGGGACGGGACTATCCACGTCACGTTCACTAGTGATGTGAATCAAGAAAAAAAAACCGGCCAAGTGCGAGTCGGACTCGCGCACCGAGGGTTCCATACCATAAAAGAAGTAAACAAATTTACGAGTATAATTTACATATAGGTACTTTAGTTTGCGAACCGCAAACTTAACTTTGTTTTTGGCGGTTTATTGTTATTATCAAAAAAAGTATAATAGTCAGAGAGTTGATTTTATTTTTCCTGTAAATTATACGTTGATTCCTATTGACCATAATTATTTCAGATTTTTCGAACCATAAACTTCGGAGATAAGGGGGGGGAACGGTATTCTTTTCGACAGTTTGCCAAATAAATCCAAAACTATCGGGCACAAAAATAAATAAAAATCAGTTTTAGAATACAAAAGTAACGCCCTTCCATATGATACCCCACTCAATATTGTTCTTTTCAATAAAAATAAAAATGATTTTCAAAATTTTATGATTGCAATGACGTTGGATCACTATTACCTAAAACTATTCCAAATTCCAAGTCGATAGCTTCGATAGTTACTGAAATAATTGAGTGTGACAGACGGACGGACGGACGGACGGACGGAGAAAGTCTCACCATAAGGGTTCCATTTTTACCATTTTGGTATGGAACCCTAAAAATAAACACTCAAAAATTAACTTTATGTCAAAAAGTTATTTTTTAAGTAGTGCAAAATTGAATGTATTCCAACATAGGAATACAATGTTTCAACCTTATCGAGGAAAGTAAAAATTTCACGATTGTCGGCCACGTCAATAATCGTAAATAGTTATTTGTTATGCAAGGGCGCAAAGTGGATTTTTGGGCCGAGTGTCAAATTTGAATGCTGAGCGGCGAAGTCTAGGGTTGAACCCTGAGCGCAGCGAGGGGTTCAAAGGATAGAATCCTGAGCATAGCGAGGCATTCAAAGACACGAGACCCAAAAAAATTTGCGCCCGTACGTAACACAAAATTTTTCATCTCACCACAGCGAGGAAAATCACCAGAAGTACACTTTAGATCGGCATTGCGAGTTATGTTAAATGTTGTTTTTGGTAACTCTGAATAATTTCACTTACTGAAACCACCTTCAATCATCACTCACCTTATTTCAAAGTTAAAACAAAAAAAATCAATACATATAATAAATCTGTAGAGGTCGAATTTCTGTACAAATAAAAAAAATGCTAAAAACGGAGTCAGGGGGATGTAAGAAGTGAAATAGAATTAATTTAAAATTTTTTCAAATTTTTTGTTTCTCTGTTTGTCTGTTTGTCTGTCTGTTTGTACGGGCTAATCTTTGGAACGGCTGGACCGATTCCAATGAAATTTTGTGTGGTGGTAGCTTATGTCCCTGGTCAACATATAGGATACTTTTCATTCCGGTAAAATAAAGAGTTCCCGTGGGATAGTTAAAAAACTGCCAATTAATTTAACAGCTTTGTAAACAACAACTAATGAACTTAATTTAGTACAATTTGTTATACTGATACCTTATGTTGCCTCTTTAACAAAATATATATATAGTAAAACTTATTAATCCAATCGAGTTCCCGCGGGAAAGAAAACATTACAAAAACAGTTAGCAGGCGTCTTTCAAGTAACGAATTTAAATGAAATTTTATGATCCTACTTTATATATATGCCCGGTCAACATTTAAGATATTTTTCATCCTGTAAAATTTGGGAGCACCCGTGGGATGTTTAAAAAAAACCTATAGCTACTTATCTACGTAGCACAATCAAAAGGACGATTTAAACTGTCGAAATATCGACAGTTTAAATCTTCCTTTTGATCGTGTAACTAGGTATAACTATACAAAGATAACCCGTGCGTAGCAGGAAGGGGTTGCTACACAGCAGCGCACCAGAATGCTTAATTACAATATCTGGGTGTTGGGTTGGTATCCTCTCAGAATGAGATAGTCATAGTCATAATCATAGTCATTTATTCATAAATTTCAATATTACACGTCATCAGAAATTATAATGTTATACATTTATATAGATAATAATAATTGATAATTATGTCATAACAATAATATCATTATAATATGTCAATATATTATTATAAAAAAAAATTATAATCAAAAATCTACAAGTTTGGTTAGTATAGATATTACAGTCCACGATGACACGCCCCACTCTTTCTAACTCCATGCGAATCGAATAACATAAGCGATTTTGACAGAGTGTCTAAGTAGAGGAAGACCAAAGAAGATATAGGTGAATTGTGTGAAAGAAGATTGCACGTTGACAGGAGAGATTGGAAGAAGACTCCTTTACGGGTCCATCGAACCCATGGATCACTCATTTATCTAAAAACGAACTGCACGCGGGCGGAGCCGCGGGCAACAGCTAGTAATGAATAAAGCAATAAAAATATTAGGTACCTACCTATTTTCATTTAATCACGATTGGAAACATAGACAACTAACACTAGACCAGAAAAAAAACAATTTTTTTTACTTTTTTTTGAATGCGTTCTGAAATATGAATTTCTAAGAACCAAAGATAATATAAAATTTTATAAATATTTTTACAATAATTACATAAACAACGAGGAAAAATCATGGATTTAATTAGATTTCTTTTATAATTAATAAAACTAAATAGGAGTTATTATATTTATTGATATTCTAAGAAAAAGTAAAAATAAAAAAAACTAATGTACCTATACAAACTCTAAGGTCGAACTTTTTTACTGAACGTATGTGTTATTAGAAAAAAAAGAAGTCTTCAGCTTTGACATTGACATGACACGTAATACTAGTTTGACGTTGGAAATGCTTTTCGGCCCAAGGGCGGGAAAGGATTTTCATACTACTTTGTCTCCCTTGGGAAAAATGAAAATGCTTTGGCGGCCTAGGGAATATAATAGCATTTCCCGCCCGCATTTCGGGCATTAAAAAACGCTTTTCCGAGCGGGTGAGATGAAAATTAATTTTTCAGTGTTCACAAAAAATGTTTTGATTGCAATATCGTCTGCTTATTGTAAATAAATGCTATGGCCTTTAAAAATATGACTATAATTTAAATATTGTATATACAGCCTCGAGTTATATACTTAGACGTAGTTAATATATAAAATAGAAAATTCATTTCAAAACATCGACTTCAAATGCCACTACAAAGAGTGAAATAATTTTTAATGTACACCAATTCTAAGTCGGGCGATTGTCTATAATATCGTCGTTTTTTCGCACATCGAGTAGGTAGTTATTAGGGTTCCTTACCAAAATGGTAAAAATGGAACCCTTATGGTGAGACTTTCTCCGTCCGTCCGCCCGTCCGTCCGTCCGTCTGTCACACTCGATTATTTCAGTAACTATCGAAGCTATAGACTTGAAAATTGGAATAGTTTTAGGTAATAGTGACCCAACGTCATTGCAATCATAAAGTTTTGAAAATCATTTTTATTTTTATTTCAAAGGGGGGGGGGGGTAAGCGGGGTGGTTGAAATTTCAATATGAGATATCAATATTGAGTGGGATATCATATGAAAGGACGTTACTTGTGTATTTTAAAACCGATTTTTATTTATTTTTGTGCCCGATAGTTTTTGATTTATTGGGCAAACTGTCGAAAAAAATACCGTTCCCCCCCTTATCTCCGAAGATTATCGTTCGAAAAATCTGAAATAATTATTATTAATAGGAATAAACGTATATTTTACAGGAAAAAACCAACCCTCTAACTATTATACTTTTTTTGATAATAACAATAAACTGCCAAAAACAAAGTTAGGTTTGCGGTTCGCCAATAAATGTACATGTAAATAATTATACTCGTAAATTCATGAAAAATTGATTCTTTCTCTTTTGCTTCATTTGTAGTATAGAACCCTCGGTGCGCGAGTCCCACTCGCACTTGACCGGTTTTTTTAAATACGAAGGACTATGATTGTACGAAACATTGCCCAGAAGAGAATTTTCATTGAAAATTTTCTATTTTATTTTTTACTTTTTAGTAGAAAACAACAAATGCATAAGGCATTATAGAAAATTCCCAAATCACTTCAAGTGTGCTTATAAAATTTGAAGAGTTCCCTCGATTTCGCCAGGATCCCACAATCAGAACCTGACTTGATGACCATGGGTCCACCTGGGAAGTATATTATACAATACCCTTTCAAAAAAAAAAGGAATTTTCTAAATCGGTCCACTCGTCTTCGAGTAATCGGTGAACATATTATATACATAGATAAAAAAATAAAGATTCCGACGAATTGAGAACCTCCTCCATTTTTTGAAGTCGGTTAAAAAATACAAGTTGACTAGCCAAACAATGTAGGCATGTCGCAAAAATTAAAAATTGCACGAATAGCTAATACTCATTACATTTTCCTTGTACCTAATTATCATGCCTCAATAGAGCATAACATCGTTAGTAATTATTAAATACATATACATGTTATACTTTATAACTGTTAAATAATAATTTGTTTGAAATTACGGATTTTGTTACATTAAAGATAATTTTTATTTTTATAGTTAGACGTTAAAATGTTTCTATCGTATAACATTATTAACATTGCTAAGAAAATGAGAACTAATTTATGAAATAAACTAGCTGCGTTACCCGCAGCTCCGCCCGCGCGTCTTTGTCGGTTTTTCAGAAATCGTGCGGGAACAAACAGGTAGGTAGGTCAATGTGGTTAAATGTAAACAGGGGTAAATGGAAACGCACGTACTTGTAACGAAACACATCTATAGTTGTCTATAGTCTATTCAGTCACTTTCAGACAAAAGACTATAGATGCGTTTCGTTACACTCTGAAACTAATATTAATTAAAACTAAGTTTTACATTTACCCACATTGACTATAGTGAGTCAAGTCAACCTTAAAAGATATATGTACGCGGATTTTTTTTCAGAATTTTAAAAGTTGAACAATTCCTTCATAATCCATTGAAATGTGTTGTATTTTTTAGGGGACGTAATTTTATTTTTGGGACATGTTTGGGGGGTCAATAGAAGGACCCTTGTCCCCAGGCCGCCATCTTGGAAAAAGGGGTGAAAATGATTTTTTCGCGATATTTAGGAAACTATGCGTCTTACAAAAAAATTGTAAGGACATAATTTGTAGCAAACTGTTTTGAAATTAAAGAAGTTTTAAGCAAAAAAGAGAGAAAATTTTTATAAAAAAATTCTCTCTTTTTAGGGTTTCGTACAAAGGGTAAAAAAGGATCCCTATTACAGAGACTTCGTTGTCCGTCTGTCCGTCCGTCCGTTCGTCCTTCCTTCCGTCTGTCTGTTACCAGGCTGTATCTCTTGAACCGTGATAGCTACGGACTTGTTACAGATGATGTATTTCTGTTGCCGCTATAACAACAAATACTAAAAAAAAAAAAAAAAATATGTATATAAAAAGTATGATTTATATGCTCAAGGAAATTATAATATTTTCGACATCCTTTAGCGCAATACTTTTTGCTACGTAATGGTAAGACTGATTAATGTTATTTCAGTTTGTATAAAAAATTATAACTTTTAAAAAATATCCACTTGTCTAGCTGTCGATATCGAAGTTCCTAGATATTTATTATATTTGACATTGAGGTTTATAATAAACAAAAAAAATATTACTTTTTAACTAATTTAACTACTTATCGACTAGAAACATTAAAACGTATTACATATACCTATCTATAGGTTTTCCTCAAGAGAATAATGGAGGCTGCTGTTGTTATTTAAATTTTATTTTAGCACTAAGAAGTAGGTAATAGCTTAACCTACCTCTCCCATAATATTTGCAAAAAAACGTTACCTAACATCAATTGTTTCTATTTTTAAGAATCTGAATATTAATTATAAGTTTCGTGTCAAAATATTAATACCGACCGTGACTTTCCTACTCATAACTTGAATGTCAAATTAACAAAAAATACCTAACTTATTTTTGGTTTTCCTGAATGTAACAATATTGTTCTGTATTTTTTGCTCTTGAAGCTATAAAAAATACGCAAATTACAAAACGCAATGTTAAGTTGAATGCATAAAGTCAACAGGTTCGTATTATAATAAATAATTTGTATTGCAGGCTATTTAGGACAAAGCGTAGAAGTCGCCAACTCGAGGATCCGCAAACATAGGCAGTCGAGGTCCTGAAAATGGATACTTCTCGGATTGATAATAATCAGTGAACTTGACCCGCGTTGAATGTGCAAATCTGCAAGCCAACAATAGAAGTAGACACACCCGACAGGACTCGGCGAACCGCGCAAAAAATGTCACCAGTTTACTGGTGTAGATACAAAATATTCGGTTTGACACCAACGGCGTCAGTAGTAAGTCGACCGCAGTCAAAGATTTAAATCGCTAGATGGGCCCTAAGCCTACATTGCGCACATCAAAAACGTCCACAAATAATATGTTGAGTGAGTGCTCTCAACATGCTATAGTTTCACTAATGTGTCAAAGAGAGTGACAACGTGGACGTTTTTGGAGGTTTAGGGCCCATCTAGCGATTTAAGTCTTTGACCGCAGTATTGTTTATACACCGCGGTTCACGCCACAGATCACTGTACTCGTTATTAGTCCACAGGGACGGTTTCCACCATATTGTGGCGTGTTAGCGGGAAATATGGACAGATGGCGTTACTTTTTTCTTGTATGAAGAAGGTTTACGTAAAATGTTCAGATGGGCTCATCCTTAGGTACATATCGGTGAAGCGAACATATTTCCCTGGACAGACCACATAAACCCTTTATTATTTTTTCTGTGGGACAGACGCACATCGTCACTTTACTCCATCAACATTCAACAAGATGGGATGCAGAGAGGACGACGGGATCGGATGGTAGGGGTGTGAAAACGGTAGAGTGCTGTTTTTTGCGTGCCTTGCAGGTGGAGTCGACAGTGACCAGGGCGCCGACCACTGCGATCTGCCACTAGAGATGGGCGTTTTTAAAAGAACGTTGCTGACCAACGATCACTATATGATGATTTCACTATATGATGATGGCATCCGTTGCCAAAATATAGAACAACGGATGGGACTCCCATCCGTTGGGAGTAACACCGAAAACGAAATTCAATGTGCCGAGCACACAGACAAGTGACAACAGTAGAGAGTGCCACTCGCAAGACTGCTCTCACTGCAGATCAAACGAGACTCTGTGAATTCTGTGATAGGGCGATAAACATTCTAGAGCAACCCATACTCCCACCCTTATAATTTACAATAAATTATTATGCTCACTTTATAAGACTCAACAGCAAACTATAAGAAAGATAAAGTTCTACATTTACTTATAGCAAATGTTCGAATACGTGTGTTCTAGACATTTGTCATAATAACAGGCGCTAGCGTAACTATCTTTATGTATGTACTAGGTATCACTACTAAGTAGATACCATGTTTTAATCTGACCTACTACTCGTATGTATGTATGTACCTACTAGCTGAGTTACAAATAGCGAGAAGCAATATTTTGTTTTGTTATAAGAAATCAATAAAAGAAAAAAGATCTAAAAGTAAAATCTTGTTTTAGGAACAGGATTTTAACGTGAATACTTAGGTATTAAGTATACCTACGTCTTTGTAACAAAATTGAGGGAGTTTATTTTGTTTTGCACCAACAGAGACCAGTGGCCGCTTATTGAGATATTTGACCACCAAGACGTGGTAAGTTAATTTTACCTACGTTAGATGACTTCGCTTATAAGGAATTTCATTTCATAAACTAAAAGCATTCATTAGGTACACGTTTTCACGTAGGTAAAAATTTTGAACAATCGTTTCAATTGCGATTGAAAATTGCGACTTTATTAATTTCTGTGAGGAAAATTTCCTTGAGCTGTGAGTATGCAAGTGAAACATCAAACATACCATACTTACCATACTATAACTCTATGCAAGTAAAGTTATATCAATGACAAAATACGCTACGCTAAGAGGACGGGAAAGATGTGACGTTACGAGTAGGTATATGTTGAAGCCAAAAATTTCTCAAATTTGGCGTCGCGCTATCATTCGCATACATTAGCACACCTTTTTACAGTTTTTAGACAACTTAAAATTCCTTGAATAATATGTTTAATCAATGCGTTTGATCCATGTTTGATCTATGATCTGCGCTGTATCCTGTCTCCAACTGCGAGTAGCGCCATCTGTATTGGACCTATTGACAGTGTTCAACACTCACTGGCTACGAAGTTAATATAATGTGAACATGAACGTGTAGATGAAGTATGTACTTCGTAAAGATACTTGTAGATGGCACTATAAACTCAATATCGCAAATATAAAAACGAACACACGAAATGATCTTCCATTACGGTTATTATTACTGACGAGTTACTGATACTGACGATACATAAACATGAGTCTTGGAGTTTTGCCGAAAACATTTTTTGCGTCTTTGTGCATTGACTGAAACCATAGTTTTAAAAATTACTTATTTATGTTAATTTTTCGTCGGTAGGTAGGTATGTACTCATGATGGTTACAGGCAGCATCACAGTAAATTACAGTATCTACCTATTTTTGTAAAAATTACATAATTTCTTAGAGGTTATAGGTACGTTCTTACAAAAGCAAACAAAATGTTTAGTAAGTGGCTAAGCTGGCATTTGCTATTTAGCGCCAGACGCTAATTTACATGCAAGTAGCTGCGCGACAAAAGCCTGAAAATATTATGCAAAGTACTACTAATCTGTTCTGCTCACAGAGTTACTTACTCGTAGGTATCTTCGACGATCTATGCCAAATGTCCTCCATACACGCAATATGCCTAAAAGGAGCAAAAGAAAGCTTTTCACATTGTCTTTACAATATACAAGAATATAATATGAATTCTATTGTCGTCGTACTAAAATAAATGTATGAAGAATGAAGCTACGTCAATAACAATATCCTTCGTGTCTCTAGGAGTCACCTATCCTGTCGCCTAGCCTGCATTGATGATGCACAGCAATCGCTCGGCCTCGATTAATGAGTTTTCTACGAGCAATGAATACAGATGCACCTATTGGCCCGTCACCCGCGGCAGCCTCCAGCTTTAAATACGACTGCCAGTCCAGTGATGACCTTTTGGACTCGGTAACACTGGACTGATATTGTCTGTAGAAGTAGACAGAAGGTCTCAGGTACAATTGTCGGTTTGGTGAGAAGGCTATGGTAGAGAAAGGCACCAATAACGGCCAAAATATGTCTAATGCAAAAAAAAAACTAGATAATAGATAGATTTTATGCTGGACTAGCAGATACCCGCGGCTTCGCACGCGTAAATTTTAGTTTTACTTATTCTACGGGAACCATCCATTTTCCAGAATAAAAAGTACCCTTTGTGTTAATTTACATGAAATCTATCTTCATTTCAAATTTAAACCAAAAATTTTCAGTAGTTGTGCGTGAAGGAATAAATTTTCTCCGGGACTGATTAATTTGTTTTGCTATTATCCGCTACTTGAAAGAATTCTGTATGGTGCAATATGCAGGAACACCTTCCACATGAAACACCACACACAATTTTCTATCACTTTCTTCGACGTACGTTTCGTCCCGACACCGGGACATCCTCAGGAGATGTTGACTTCACAATGCGAAATCGTAGAGCGTTTTTAAAAAATTGTTTTTCAAAATGTTTACTCGCATTTTCTAAGCTTTGTAATATGAAAAATTAATAAGTTCATAACCAATACGCATCATTTTTTTATAAAAAATCATTGCTATTTAAAATATATAGGCGAATTTTGTTGCAAGTTGTTATGCTGATATTATGTCTCTCGCAAGTTTCCTGATCATAAAAACTAAACGATTGTAAAGACATAATTATTAGCTTTAATATGACGTGCTGTTTGTCGATGGCCATGAATATTTTTTTCCAGGGCACAGCTCCATACAAGTTTCGGCCATGTCCTTTGCCTATGTATTAATCAAGGATAAAACCTATCCCCTTTTTGAATTTCAGACATATCCGTTCAGTAATTACAGTGTGAAGTGGTATTTTTCCCGCGTGCATATCTGTTTTTAAGTTTTCCCACGGAAACCATGGATTTTTTTGAGATAAAAGTAGCCTTTGTATTAATCCAGGATAAAATCTAACTTCATTCCGCATTTCAGCCACATCAGTTCAGTAAGTAAGGCGTGAAGGAATATTTTTCCCGCGTAGATATCTGTTTTTCATTTCTATCTTAGAAACCATGAATTTTTCCAGGATAAAAAGTAGCCTAGGCATTAATTCAGGATATAAACTATCTCCATTCCAAATTTCAGCCAAATCGATTCAGTAGTTGCGGCGTGAATAATTTTTGCGCGTGAATTTCGGTTTTTAACTAATCCCACGGGAACCTTAAATTTTTTCGGGATAAAATGTAGCTTATGTGTTAATCCAGGATATAATTTATCTCCATTCCAAATTTGAGCTAAAACGGTTCAGAGGTTGCGGCGTGAACGAATATTTTTCCCGCGTGGATTTCTGTTTTTCACTATGATCATACTCGTAGAAGTCATGAAATTTTCCGAGATGAAAAGTAGCCTTCGTATTAATCTAGGATAAAATCTATCTTTTTTCCGAATTTCAGTCATATCAGTTCAGTAATTACAGTATGAAGTAGTATTTTTACCGCGTGAATATTATTTGTTCAGTTTTCCCGCGGACATCATAGATTTTTCCGGGATGAAAAGTCGCTTTTGTATTAATCCAGGATATAATCTATCTCGATTCCAAATTTCAGCCAAATCAGTTTAGTAATTACGGCATGAAGGAATATTTTTCACGCGTGGATTTCTGTTTTTCTCTATTATCATAGAAACCATGGAATTTTCCGGGATGAAAAGTAGGTTTTTTAATAATACGGGAAAAAATATATCTCCTTTCCGAATTTCAGTTATATCAGTTCAGCGTAAAGTAGTATTTTTCGCGTGTGAACATCAATGTTTCAGGTTTCCCGCGGAAACCATGAATTTTTCCGGGATGAAAAGTAGCCTTTATATTAATCCAGGATATAATCTATCTTTATTCCGAATTTCAGCCATATCAGTTCAGTAATTACGGCGTGAAGTAGTATTTTTCGCGTATGAATATCTGTTTTTCTTTTTTCCTGCAAAAACCATGTATTTTTCCGGGATAAAAAGTAGCCTATTTATTAACCTAGGATAAAATCTATCTCTATTCCAAATTCCAGCCAAATCGGTTGTGCACTTGCGGCATGAAGATTTTTTTTCCGCGTGAATTTCGGTTTTTTACTAATCCCACGGGAACCATGAATTTTTTCGGGATGAAAAGTAGCCTTTGTATTAATCCAAGATATAATCTATCTTTATTCATAATTTCAGCCATATCAGTTCAGTAAGTACGTCCTGAAGTAGTATTTTTCCCGCGTTAATATCTGTTTTTCCCTTTTTCTGCAAAATCCATGATCTTTCCGGGATAAAAAGTACTCTTTTTACTAACCCAGGATATAATCTATCTCCATTCCAAATTTCAGCCAAATCGGTTGTGTACTTGCGGCATGAAGATTTTTTTCCGCGTGTATTTCGGTTTTTAACTAATCCCACGGGAACCATGAATTTTTGCGGGATGAAAAGTAGCTTATGTGCTAATCCAAGATACAATCTACCTCTATTCCAAATTTTAGTCAAATCTGTTCAGTAGTTGCGGTGTGAAGACGTATTTTAACTTGATAAAATCCAAACTTCGGACCCCCGTTTCACCCCCTTAGAGGGTGAATTTTGAAAAATCCTTTCTTAGTGCACCCCTAGACCTCACAAGGAACATGTGTGCCAAATTTGGAGTCTCTAGACCCAGCGGTTTGGGCTGTGCGTTGATATGTCAGTCAGTCAGTCAGTCAGTCAGTCAGTCAGTCAGTTTCTTCTTTTATATATTTAGATTAACATACTTAATATATGCAAGTGGCTTAGGTATATGTTATTCGAGGAAAATCTATGGTTTCTTTGATGATAGTGAAAAACAGATATTCACGTTAGAGATACCTAATATACTCCTTCACGCCGCAACTGATACTGAAAACTACTGAAAATTTTGGGCTGAAAGTTGGAATGGAGATAGATTTAGTGCTAAATTAACACAAAAGTTACTTTTTATTTAAAATCGATGGTTCCCAAGGGAAGACTATAATTTACGGGGACGAGGCCACGGGTATCTGCTAGTCTTAAATATAAAATATACGAATTGTGCGTGATACAGAATGCAGCGGTCTCCGACTCGCTCTTAGCCCATATAATCGAGGGCTGAAATTAGAAAACAGCTAGCGCTGACTTGTTATCTAAAATGTAGAGTTAACTTACCATAAAGTGGAAATTACAATGTCAGTTGCCATTTGCTAAGCGGCCAGATTGCATTTGATGATACGTCTACCTTAACGGCGTATTCGTAGAATATCGTAGACTGTGGTAATGTATAATGTTTCGTAACATACAATTTACAGTGCTAATGCTCATGATCTTTGTGGTGAATTCTTGTTTTACGAAATCTCTTTGTGATAAAAAACATGATGATAAAAATAGAACTTTTTATTATAAAACATTACTGGTGGTAGGACTCCTCTTGCTTTCGTTTGTTCGGGTAGATACCCCGCTGTGTCAATTATTAACCGACTTCAAAAAAAGGAGGAGGTTCTCAATTCGTCGGAATCTTTTTTTTTTTTTTTTTTTATTTTTTTTTTTTTTATCTATGTATGTTCACCGATTACTCGAAGACGCGTGGACCAATTTGAAAAATTCTTTTTTTGTTTAAGAGGGTTTTGTTTCCAGATGGTCCCATTTTAATCAGGTCAGGATCTGATGATGGGATCCTAGAGAAATCGAGGGAACTCTTCAAATTTTGTATGGACACATGAAACTATTGGAGTATTATTAGAAAGAGTAATATTTTCCAAGTTGTCCTATGGTCATCAGGTCAGGATCTGATCATGGGATCTTGGTGAAATCGAGGGAACTCTTCAAATTTTGCTAGTATACTTAAAGCGAGTTGGGTATTTTTTATAGTTACTGGTGCATATGCTACCAGATACTGATTTGATGACTAAAGTCATCAAGTCAGGGTCTGATGATGGGATCTTGGTGAAATCGAGGGAACTCTTCAAATTTTGCTAGTATACTTGAAGCGAGTTGGGTATTTTTTATAGTTACTGGTGCATTTGCTAGCAGATACTGATTTGATGACTAAAGTCATCAAGTCAGGGTCTGATGATGGGATCTTGGTGAATTTGAGGTATCTCTTCAGATTTTATGAACACACCTCAAGCAATTTGGGTATTTTACAACGCCTTGTGCATTTTATTGTTTTCCACTAAAAAGTATAAAATAAAAATGGGAAATGCTTTCCAAAAAACCAACTTCAAATGCCACTACAAAGAGTGAAATAATTTTTATTTAAATTTTAGGTACCTACACCAATTCGAAGTCGGGCGATTGTCTATGACTTCGTCATTTCTTCGCACATCAAGTAAGTAAGAAGGACTATTAGGGATTGTATGAAACATTGCCCGACTTCGAATTGGTGTAGGTACCTAAAATTTAAATAAAAATTATTTCACTCTTTGTAGTGGCATTTGAAGTTGGTTTTTTGGAAAGCATTTCCCATTTTTTTTTACCGTGAAGCAATAATGTACCTACCTATTACGTATCTACTGTGTATCGGTTGCCCTTCAGGGTAAATCTGCTTGTCGATGCGCTGTGCCCTGAAGATTACTATAAGTAAAATGAGACCTATACTCCGACTTTTAATTCGATTCGTAAAATGACGTTTCGTATTTTTCTAAACTCCAATAAATCGCTATAAGTATTTCACTTTAACAGCTTTTAATGATATGAAATAAGACACGAGGCTTTCTAAACAAAGTTATTTTATATAAAAAATACGTGGATTAAATATATTTTATTCAGCTTATTAAAGTAACTAAATGACATTTAGAAACGTCATTTTACGAATGGAATGAAAAGTCGGAGGAGCTGCTGTGTCAGGATCATGAGCGCAGTGCAGCGTGTCCTATGACATTCCAAGGCAACATTGTGGGACGCACTGCATCCGACATGGTCATGCGTATCATTTAACATGAGGTGATCGTCATCATTCTTTGTTAAAAACACATTATTATCTTATGATAGTGATTATAATAAAACGCATTATTATCTTATGATTATTATGCGTTCTCTTGGATAATTACAGTTGACACAACTATTTTATTGTTACTAAGTTGACACATTGCTGCTACTATTCAGAGCATAAAGAAAATGACTAGGTAAGTAAGCTAAGTAGGTCGGTACATAATTACGAACAGTTGTAGAGTTGTATCAGGCTCTAAGATTACTTAGACCTAATACTTATCAACATTGAAAATAAGTACCTAGTTCTGATCCGTGCTATTCTGCAAAACAGCGACGAGCGTACATCTCTGCATCTATGAATTTGTCAGTTGTAATAGAGTACAATTTTGCATGCAATATTCGGGTTGGCAGCTGTCTGGCAGCTATTTCATTTGTAGAATAGCACAGCAGAGATTGAACAAAATATAAACCAAAATTAGCAGATTTTGACCAGCGCATAATTTATGTCGATTCGATGGATGCAAAAATGTTTTAGAATTATCGCTAAACTGATCAAGTGACCTATCAATTTAAAGAATGATAATAATTCTTATACATTTTTTTGAATTTCGTTCCATTTCATGCGTGGAATATAAATATTTCGAATTATAGGCACGTATAACCTATAAAAAAAAAAAAAAACATTTATTTCAGGTACATACCTACAGACCCATAAAAAACCTATGCTCGCGAGTAACATGTATAGGTACCTACCTAACTAAGAATAATTATTGATTATATTTCAAGTGTGTGATGCATACCAATTCGCACTTGGCCAGCGTGGTTGGTTATGACTTAACACTTTTCAAGAATCTTAATACTACACTAGACTCGTGCTTCGTCTAATCTAGTATTAAGATTGTTAAAATAAAAAAAGAGTAAATTTTGCACCCTCTTTCAAACGGATACTAAAAACAAATTACATAAGTAATAAACGTGATTGATTGTAGGACGTAATAAAAAAACTTCCACGAGTTTAGTTTTGCAATACCTACGAGACCTTGTCTTTAACGACCCAGATATGTACGTAACTATCATTTTAGATGACCTTTTCTAATAAACTCAGTTGGTAAATAATTTTATTCAGATCAAAATTAAAAGTAAAGATTAATTTTATGTATTCACTATTCAACCTACATTATATTATTAATCCTTACTTTTAATTAACCGTAACTGGATGATTTCTAAAAATTATAGAATCTCGAACCCTGAACATTATTCTAATAAATTAAGAAATCCCCGTAGGAGTTCCTTCTTACACACTTAGAATAACTTATTTTTCAAAAGTCGTTAGTAAAATAATTTAAAATAAATATTAACAAAAGCCAAAATAGTTTCAACAACTTTAGTCATTCTAATGTCGGTCAATCTTGACACGGAATCACTGGAGTTGTGATTGTGGTTTCACACGTGGGGTATGATCTCGCACTGACATGGTACTGTGCAGCCTGTCTATCTAAAATATCTCTACGAGAATATCTATCAAATCTGTGCATGTGACTATAAGCTAAGAAATAATTAAGAGATTGAACACCTAGAGGGGGTAATTAGAGGTCACGTGAGCAAAGATACTGCTATAAGACAACCACAGACCAGGGAATAACTTTATATTTTCTCTGTGGATACAACAAATATTTCTCTACATTCCTCATTTTTGAAAAGGGCGGGAAACTTCGGACACGGCGGACGCGGTTTTTTTCGTTTCTGTTTTTCTTTTAATTTTTGATATCTTATTTAGAAAAGGATTGGTGTTGTTTATATTATAAATAGTGTATTATAAGTGTATATTCATAGTAGTTAGCTGTATATATAGGTAAGTTTTAGAAAATATAGTTTATTAGCACTCTAACTCATGGAGGAGCCCCCTGATCCTGGGGGAACGATTCCTCCAGGATCAGTAAATATACCACATATTCCATCTAAGATGGACATATTAATTTCGGCGGTCGAGTCGTCAATGGATACTGATACTTCTATTATATCTAATGTCGACCAAACACTCAAAAGAAAAATATTTTCACGCGTATGTGTGGCATGTAATAAGCGAAAGAAAAAAACAAAAACACCCGATGGAAAAGCAAGGTATAATTGTGATTGCAAGTGCGATGCAAAAACCAATCTTGAAAATCCACTTAACACAACTACTGATCAAATTTCAAATGTAACCCCAAATCCTAATACTACAACTCGAGTGCCGGTTGGTCGTGCTCAATATCAAGTCTCTGATAATGCCCCATTTATTGTACATGTTCAAAAAGAAGGTGAAGTTGATAGCACTACATCACTGCACCCTATAACATTTGGCCGCTTTTTGAAACAAAATAATTTAGTTGGTATTGTGAATGGTAGTCTCAAACGAGTTGGCAGGAATAGAATAAGCATATCGTTTTCTTCCTACATAGATGCTAATAACTTTTTACAAAACAAAAATCTTGAAACAGCCAAATTCAAAGCATTTATCCCGACGTTTAATGTTACTCGCATGGGTGTAGTGAAAGGTGTACCTCTTGATTGGTCTGACGATGAGGTTTTGTCAAGCATGACTGTGCCACTTGGTTGTGGACCAATAATTAAAATTAGGCGTATTAAAAGAAAAGTAATTGTAAATAATGCAAGTCAATTTATTGATACTGGAACAGTAATTATTACTTTTGATGGACAAGTATTACCTACCAGAGTTTACATGTGTTATACTGCTTTGCCAGTTGAATTGTACATCTATCCAACAGTGCAGTGCTACCAATGTTGCCGTTTTGGCCATGTAAAAAATCAATGCCGATCAATGCCAAAATGTTACAAGTGTGGGCAAGGCCATTCTGGGGACACTTGTCAGGTAGAAGAGGAGGATTACCGGTGCTGTTTATGCAAAGGTTCACACCAAGCTGTGAATAAGAAATGTTTAGAACATAGTAGGCAGAGAGCAATAAAAGAAACTATGAGTAAAAGCTGCATTTCATATATGGAAGCTATTAAAATGCATCCACCTGTTTCAAAATTATCTTATGCAGAAGCTTTATTTTCAACGCCCATGTCTTCATCCTCAAAATATAATCCGTCTACTTCAGATTCTAATCCAGCAACTTCCAATTCTGTTTCACAGTCATATAAAAAAACTGTGTTTGCAAAGCCAAGATCTCCCGCAAAGCTGAGCAAAGGATATGACCGCTTTGCTCACTCAAATATAATAAAAGATCCTGTGTTACCTGCAGAAAAACCAATTAATAACAATCATAATGAAAACACTATGAAAATTGCTGATATAATTAAATTTCTCATCCAATTACTATCACAATCAAATTTAGTTTCACCGTCCCACGTCGCCTCAGTAATAGAAGCATTATGCCAAATTCAAAATATTAATAATGGATCACAAAGCCAGAGTGATTCAATGGAATTGCCTAAGTCTCAACATTAGGAAACCTGACCTAATTCAATTAATAAATAATCAAGATCCTTTTCTCATCTGTCTCCAAGAGACATGGTTGAGAAAGGAATCATTGTTTAAAATGCCAGGGTTTGTTTGTCTCAGAGAAGACAGACTTGATGGGTATGGTGGAGTGGCAATACTCATCAAAAATACTCTGGCATTTACTCCTATCACTCTACCTGTACATAGCGATGACTTATCTGTTATTGCAGTTATTGTAAATAGTATATGTTATGTATCTTTATATTTCTCCCGTCCTAACAATGATATATTTAATGAAATTAATGAAATATTGAATTTTTTACCGAAACCATTTTTATGTTTAGGAGATTTTAATTCTCATCATGAGTTATGGGGTTGTTCCACATCAACTTACTACGGCGAAAAGTTGTTAGATTTAATTAGCTCCCATAACCTGTGCATTTTAAATACTGGATCTCCAACACGGCTCGCTCGAACACCTAGTGCTCTAGATTTGTCAATTTGCACTCCTGATCTCGCTTCTTCTCTCACTTGGTCACCTGCTGAATCTACTTATGGTAGTGATCACTATCCCATAATAATTACCTTCCCCTTTAAAAATCCTCCAAAGCAAGTAAGACAACCACGTATAAAACATAAACTAACAGATGCCAACTGGAGTCTGTATAGAGTAGCTGTAGAACAAAAAATTAAAAATCTACCTAAAATAAGTCACTCTAATTTATTAGAATGCTCACAAGCATTAGCTACAGCAGTAACTGAAGCTGCAAATGAATGCTTTCCGTTAAAAAGGTGTGGTTTGGGATTTATTCCATCTCCACCATGGTGGGATGCAGAGTGTACTAATGCAGTTAAACAGAGAAAGCAAGCTGAGAAACAATATTGTCAGAATATGACTGATGAAAATTTTGATCATTATTTGCAAATTGCTAATACTACTAAGGAGCTACTTAGGGTAAAGAAGTATGAAGGGTGGCAAAGGTTTTGTTTATCTTTAAATCCCCATGTTTCACCGTCTTTGGTTTGGCAAAACATTAGAAGGTTCAGATCTGCATTTAAAGATACTCAACAAAATAAAATTTCATCAGAACTTGCAGAACAAGTCATGGATCGCTTAGCTCCTCCTTATGTACCTGAATGTCCCATGGTTATAACGCCCCATATATCTTTTAATTATTGTAATAACGCTTTAAATTCGCCGTTTACACTTATTGAATTAAAAGGCGTACTTTCATCTACCAAAGATTCTGCACCAGGTGAAGACGGGATTCCTTATTCCTTCTTGTCAAATCTCGATGATAATAGTCTCAGTTACTATCTGTCCTTGATAAACAATGTTATGATTACGGGCATCGTGCCCGATTCCTGGAGGTCCCAAACATTGATCCTTATACAGAAGCCGAATAAACCTAGTGCAGATCCAACATCCTATAGACCGATTGCATTGTCATCGGTATTGGCTAAAACTGCTGAACATCTTATTAAAATTAGGCTGGAATGGTTCTTAGAACATAATACATTATTATCAAGAACTCAGTTTGGTTTCAGGAGAGGTAAATCTACTCTTGACAGTTTGAGCATATTTACCACAGACATAAGACTGAGTTTTTCTAAAAATGAGTCACTGGTTGCTGCTTTCCTAGACATAAATGCTGCTTATGATAATGTTAATATTTCAATTTTAAAAAATAAATTGTTAGCCTTAAATGTTCCTATTTTACTAATTAATTTTATTGTAAATATGTTGTATGAAAGATACATCAAGTATTCATTAGATTCGTCTGAAAATGATAAATTCATTAGAACTGTGTGGAAAGGTTTGCCACAAGGTTCTGTTTTGAGTCCTATTTAAAAAAAAAAAAAAAAAAAATTCCTCATTTAAACGCGTTTTACGGTAAATTATATATAAAAAAAATTTACTCGATCATACAGAAGATTTTCATAATTTTCCTGATTTGGCATTTAATTAATAAAAAAGTCAATGTCATGTGCCTATTTTTGTTTTCACTGAAAAAGGAATATCATGGGAAAATCATTGTTTTTAAATTGATTTTAAAAGCTCATATTTAACTGGCAGTTGATAGTAAAAGTTGTCATAAGGAAAGTTTATTTTATTCTTTGTAGCCTGTATTTTAGCGCATTTAAATAAAAGCTTTTTTTAAGAAAAGTTTTTTTTTTATTTTTAATATATATTTCGTAAAATTAGCGCGCTCTGTGTCACCTATACAGTGAGTTCCACAAAACCTAAGCGTAAAAAATGGCTCAAAGTGACTACAGCAAGTATAAAAGTAAAAAGTTACATAAGCTATTTATTCATAGTAAACAACGATTAATCACGAATTATAATCTGCTTAAAGAAACAATGAGAATTTTAATTAGCATTGAATACTTACGGTAGTTATGCCTCTGTAGTGTATACCTAGGCACCTGGAGATTTATATCATTGCGTAGGTACATATTAATCAAATTATTATTTATTATTGTCAAGCCGTCTAGAGATTGAATTTTTGATTATTAGATATTTAATTTCAATAAGCATGATGCATATACTTATGCCTAAATAACTAAAAGAAAAGCCCTTTTTAGAGTTCCGTTTCTCAAATGAACCGCAAACGCAACCATTATAAATTGGTTTCAATAAATGTAGTTCAATTACCTGTGTGAGACAAATTAATCAGCTTTAACAGGCTTTGACATAATCATTTTTTCATAACATTTCCACCTCTAAAAATGGAATAACAGCACATTTCGACCTCTGTAAGCGGGGGCCTCCATAATTGAGACAACAATAATTCTAAACCTGCTTAATTGGAAAACTGGATTATTAGAAACCCCCAATTATTGGTACATATATCTTGGTCCCTTGAGATTCCAGTATCCCATAATATTACTTGTATTCGAACTTTTAAACTTAGACTAATTTAGCTGTCTTTCTAGTTAAGGCCCACTTGCGTCGGCCTGGGTTAGTGTGTTAACTCAGAATAAAAACGCTTCATAATCATTTGAAATCAATAGAACCCTAAGAAATGTGGTAAACACGTCATTTTGATGGTGGATAGTGGATACCGTTAGCAGAGAAAGCGCCGCAGACTGGATCGTGTGTACGCAGCCGCAGTACGCAGTAGTAGGTCGACCGACAGCCGGCGCACGCGCAGCGCCTAGCACCGCGAGCAGTGGAACGCGAAATAGTGTGAACTCAGAAATAACGATCTTTACGGATTTATAAACATCACATAAAAGGTTAGTTTCATAATAAATAATTTAAGCTTTTACCTATTTAATTTATAAGTACATCTTATAATGAAATAAAATAACCCATGAATTAATAAATTATCTAAAACTATGTTTAAGTGGATCATCAAGCAAATCTATAAAAAAAGGAAATTTAATTTTTTTCTTGACTAGGTAGGTGTTTTGAGTTTACCTATTTAAACTTTGCTTTAATATTGCTTCACTCTCTATGAATGGATAGGTAACATAATTTATATCTAACTAGTTTTGATAGATGTAACAGATGAAATAATTGTACAATAGGTACTTGAATTAATTAGAATACATACCTAAGTATAAAATTTAAGGACTTTATAAAACTACTACAACTATATGTTTACTAATATACTCGATATAGGTACTCATATTATTTGGTTAGTAAACGTAGATTGCAGTAGTTCTACTTAATATTAGAAAACTTTCTTGAGATTACTTTCTATATCAACTACACACAAGCTTCTCGATCTGTAACCAATTTTAAGTGGCGCGGGGAACTTTTTTAAAATTTTCCACTAACGGACGTTGTAATAGAAATCTTGCAATAAATAAGATTACACCTAATTACTTAATGTCCTTACTAGCTCATAGACAAGACAATCTATTGTGCGGGGTCAACGTACGAGCGAGTGAAGGAGTTAGGAGACTATAGCCTTGTTTAAACTAGAACTTAATCAACTAACAACTAACTATGCGTACTTAGAATGTAGCAGTAGGTTTAATAGAAGTATTAGGTATAAAAGTATTTAAGATTCTCATACATTTGATTCAGTTAATATTCAAATATAATAAGAAGAAGCACGGAATAACAGATGAAATTTTCAGCAGGTTAAAATAAAGGTTTGTAGGTAGTATACCTCAATCAATGTAAGGGTCAGATCTAGCGGATCTGGAAAACGTGTAGGTAATATATAATTTCCAAGAACCGTAATTATTTGGGCGATGGATAATGATGATAATAATTGTTATTGCTCCGGTTATTTTCTATACACAGGGATCAATCGAATACCTTGTAGGCGATTCACGTAACGGCTATATTTCGTGAAGTGAAATGTTTAAAAGGTCATGGCATTTTTGTATAAAATCAGACAGCGAGATATTGAAATTAAAACATTTTTTGCGAACACTGAAAAATTAATTTTACGACTATTGATATAGAGGGAAAAATTTAATGCAGTTCAACACGCAACATGGTCGATAATCATGAAATTAAATTTACTTTGCGCAATAAGGTTGAAAGATTGTATTTCCTATGTTGAAATACATAGGTACATATCAATTGCACACTCTAAACCAATAGAAGTATAGTTAATTATTCTGTGTTTAATTTTTATTTTATTTCTTGATTCACATCACTCAGTGTGTGAAAACGTTACGTGAATAGCCCTCCATATTGGAGTGATAAGTTAGTTACCTGTAGGTTAGTACAGGTTTTTTACGAATTTCGAGTCGACTCGCATCGCATAAACGAATCGAACTCCTCTATACTTTGACAGCTAACGCTATCTATGCACAGTCACTGATATGCGGCTGTCGATAGATGGCGCTGGCATGAGCCAAATGGGCTGTAAATATATGGAGTCTTTCCATTATTTTATGCTATGCGAGTCAACTCGAAATTCGTACAAAAACCTGTACTAACCCCTTGGGGTCCTTATAAATTTTCCTTGGATTCGTATTTGTTATTCCTTTGCAGGCACTTACTATTTTCTTTTTTGTAGAGACACAATGTTGGAAGGGACAAAGATCCACACGCCATCGCAAATGTCCACCATATTTGACATCGCCAAAGACACGGTGTTGTTCCTAGTCCTGTCATGCTACTACATATTGGAGTCTCTGTTTTGGACGCTGGTCCCGAACGCGCTGAGGCCCATGAAGAGTCTGAAGGGAGATGTAGTTCTTGTAACAGGCGGGGGCGGAGGAGTGGGCAGACAGTTGGCGATCAAGTTGGCAAGGCTTGGCGCCAAGGTTGTGTTATGGGATGTGAATAAGGAAGGTAAGTTTTCAAAGATATATCTACGCATTCTCCAACATTTGCCAACAAACCGTGAAGACCATTATAAAACTAGCTGACCCGGCAAAAGTTGTTTTGCCATTCAGGGGTAAGAAAAATAGATGACGACCTACTCTCACACAGACATAAAAATCGATCGAGCCGTGTTTCGGAGGAGTTTGGTAACAAAAATTGGACACGAGAATTTTATTATTATATATTAAAGAGAATAAGAATATCGTTATATTATAGGAAATACTTGGGTTTACCAAGCAACTACTTACAAGTTCACTATTTAATATGCCCTACATGCATTGAGTGGGGTCAAATAAAATCGCTACATTGCGATTTCACTTAACAAGGTTTTCTAACAAATGTAAATTATATTATTATCTATCGTAACTTAGGAATATATTTCCCAATTCCAACCGAACACAGAATTATTGTTTAGTTAAGCAACGTTAAATACTTCTAATACCTAACCAGATAGATGATGTAAGTACATTGGTTAGATAAACCTACTGAGGGACTATCCCTCAGAGAGTACGTTATTAGACTTAAAAACTGATGTTTCAAGATGATAAGCGCAGTGCAGTACGACATTTTGCAATGTAAATTTGTGGGACAACAGATTCACTTACTGTGAAGTGATACGCCTAACGCCAGCCCATGTCATACCTTGCTCGCATATTCTTCCACATAAAAAAGCTCTGTACATCTTATTCAATCATCATCTCAACCCCTTTTTATGTCCCACTGCTGGACACGGGTCTCCTCTCAGTCTGAGAGAGACCCGTGCCATGCCATTGGGCATAGCCCACCACCACGCTGGCCAAGTGCGCGTTTTCGGGCTTCACACACCTTCGAGAACATTTTTGTGAACTCTCAGGCATGCAGGTTTCCCCACGATGTTTTCCTTCACCGCTAAGCAAGTGATATTTAGTTTCTTAAAAACGCACATAACTCGGAAAAATCAGAGGTGCGTGCCCAGGATTCGAACCCACGACCTCCTTATGAGAGGCAGAGGTCAGAACCACTGAGCTATCACTGCTTACTCAATATATAAGTAGAATATGTGTGCGATATAAAAATAAAATCAGACAACATCTACGTTATATTACGTAATAGATAAAAATTTCCTGACGTTACGATTTACACATGTTTTACTTTCTAAAACATACCTATATTTATCTACCCGTATTGGTACAATGATCTGAAGACATGAAGTCATCATAAAATCAATAATTCGTGAGATATACGCCAAGTTATACCCCTAAGTTTGTTTGTGTTTAGTTTATTGCTTTTTTATATTTTTATTCTGTGGTGTGCAATAAAGAGTTTATCTATCTATCTATCTACATCAGTCGGGGTAAATGAAATACCTTACTACCTAGACATTACCATGTTTGTACCTATCCCTTAAAAAGATTCGCGGGGTCAATGTAAACGACTGAGATTTGACACATCGCTTTTTATTGCTATTAATCACTCCGTACTGTCGGCAATGAAAAAAAAAGGTTACGAGCACATGACATTACATACAAATTATTGTCATACGTATAAGAATGCCATAAAACATAATATGGGTAATTAAATAATTATATGTTGTGTAATGTGCATATGACGGTGTGCATATAAAACTTAACATTCGTATTTTTGCATCGTCTTCATAAGACATCATCCTATACCTTTAAACGAGCAATTCTTGTAAATATATATATATTTCTATATAATCTGGATCTCGGAAACGGCTCGAACGATTTTCATGAAATTTAGTATGCAGGGGGTTTTGGGGGCGATAAATCGATCTAGCTAGGATTTATTTTTAGAAAATGTCGAATTTACCAAAAAATATGACTTCTGCTGCCATCTATTGGCCAGTGGTTAAACTACCCAGTTAAGTTACCCAGATATTTACGTTATGGAATGCAACATTTTTCCACATTAGGGGTCATCTATAAATTACGTCACACGGGGGAGGGTTGACGAAGTATGAGATTTTGTGACAAGGGGGTGGGAGGGCTCCTAAATTTCGTGACGTCGCATGCTATTATTTCAAGTGTTAAAACACGAACTTTAAACTATAACTTTACGAAAACCTTAAAAACTACATACTACTAAACTAAAATTGATTTCGGAACCGCTGTTTTCATTCAATAATTTTTAATTGTAACTTTGAAAAATATGTGACGTCACACTAGGGAGGGGGGAGTGTCACAAATGTGACTTGCTGTAAAAAGGATGGGGGAGGGGCAAAAAATCATGAAATTCGAATGACGTAATTTATGGATGACCCCTTAGTCATATTTAGGGACTCTTCCCATACAAAAGACTTCAACGCGTTGTGGTATTTGGTGTACCCACGGAACAGAAAAATCTGTTCCGTGGGTGTACCCCACTTATAATTTTTACAGTTAAGTGAAATGAGATTTTAGCTAAATTTTTTTATTACATTATTTATCATTAAGGAATTGAACTACATTTTTTTTATTTTCCAGCACTGAATAAGACCTGTACAGCCCTCAAGGACGAAGGCTACGAGCCGGCGAGCTACTTCGTAGACCTGGCAGATAGAGAAGCAGTCTACAGCACTGCGAAGAAAGTAAAGATAGAGGTACCTACGCGTGTATGCAGAGGTAGAGGTACCTAGAGGCTCCGAACTGCAAACTAGTAACTAACATACATAGATCTCTTTTTTCTCTTCTTATATTATAGGTAACTAAGAACGATTTTAAGATCACTTTAATTTCCACTTGCCCGCGACTTATGCCCCTTTTTCGAAAACAGTTGATATTCGTACCAACAACTTAAGGCCTAAGACCACCTAACCTTGGAAGTGTACAGCTCTATAAGTTCGTTCAATCACGGTCACGGTCACAATTTACGATCACGATAATATACCTAATGACGATTACCCAAAATTTACGAGACACTTCAAAATTAGACCAAAAATTATAAATAATAAGTTCCATAGCACGAGCAAACCAAACAGTCGCGTATACTTTTCAAGTTAAAATTGAATCGGTCTTTAAATTTTTTTTAGAGATGCAGCAGGATTTTTTTCGAGTTTTATAAGCTTTCTTAAAGGCTCAGGAAAGATACCCTATTTCCGAGCCTCTTATCGCTAGATTTTTGTAGCATAAGATAAACATCTAAACATGGATGCAACGCATTTATCTTTCAGGTCGGCAAAGTGGACTTACTGATAAACAACGCCGGAATCGTATTTGGCGAAACGTTACTGGATCTCAGTGATGCAGCTATTGAAACCACGTACAAAGTTAACATTTTATCTCACTATTGGGTAAGAACGAATTCTCCAATCATATAACCATAGCGATAATGCATAGCGACAGCATATAGGTTCTCTCTCAGATAGACTTGTTTATTATGTAATCATAATGTTAAGACGAAAAATATATTATTATCATCATCTCAATTCTCAATTCTCAAACATACATAGGTATATTTTTAAACAATTCAAAGCTTATAGTTAAGTAGGTAGGCCAGGCCCTACTTACGTTTTTCAATAAAAAGTAATTTTGTTTTGTTTAATTATTTCTTTGGATTAGCCTATTATTAGCTACGTCAGGTTGAAGATAACGATAATTTGTAACTGTATTATACCTGTAGTAGATACACTGCACGAGGAAAACCATTGTTAAATCAGTCATGGCTCATGTCCTCTTGACCTATCACATTTTTACCGACTTCACCTACATAAATGGAGATTGCAGAGTACGTAGCCGTTAGAATTTCTTTTAACAAACTTGAAAAAAACTAAGGAAGTTCTCAAATCAACTCGTATATTTTTTATGTGTGACTTCGCCAGGTAAATTATTTATTTCTCTATGGTCATGACTCATGGCTATACCAGAGCGCCACTTAGGTACCAACTGACCTCATTTGTACTTCCTAATCCCTATTATAATTAATTTGTTTCAGACGGTAAAAGCTTTTCTCCCAGACATGATCAGCTCGGGCAAGGGCCACATAGTGACGATGGGCTCGGTGGCGGGGCTGCTGGGCACCTACCGCTGCACCGACTACAGCGCCACCAAGTTCGCCACCGTCGGCTTCCACGAGAGCCTGTTCACTGAACTTCGGGTAACAGCTTACTCTTGACTGTCTACGATTTCTTAAGTTAATGTGTCAATCGTTAAAGAACTGCATCGATGTCAAAACAAGGTTTTTCAATGGTCATCAACTTGGTCAAAACCTTATTACTTCGACATTGGGTCAAAACGTCAAACTCATATTTTGACATTGGACACAGTTCTTTAAAGATTGATACATTTTTATGCGATCGGGGGTGGATTTCTTTGAATTCACAGTTCTAATGAAGGCGTCTGGGTAGCGTAGTATAGCAAAGTATTATTAGATAATAGCGAGGTTATATTAATTAGCTCTTTGACAATTTTAATTGTGATATCTTTCAGACCCACGGGCACAACTCGATCCACGCGACGCTCGTGTGCCCGTACTACATCAACACGGGCATGTTCGACGGGGTCACGCCGCGGCTCATGCCCATGCTGGAGCCGGAGTACGTGGCCGACACCATGATAGACTCCATCCGCAAAAACGAGGTCAACTGCGTCATGCCCGGCTCCGTGCGCTACCTGCTGCCGCTCAAGTGGTGAGGATCACAAGGTTTTCAGACACACGGACACAGCTCGATCCACGCGACGCTCGTGTGCCCGTACTACATCAACACGGGCATGTTCGACGGGGTCACGCCGCGGCTCATGCCCATGCTGGAGCCGGAGTACGTGGCCGACACCATGATAGACTCCATCCGCAAGAACGAGGTCAACTGCGTCATGCCCGGCTCCGTGCGCTACCTGCTGCCGCTCAAGTGGTGAGGATCACAAGGTTTTCAGACACACGGACACAGCTCGATCCACGCGACGCTCGTGTGCCCGTACTACATCAACACGGGCATGTTCGACGGGGTCACGCCGCGGCTCATGCCCATGCTGGAGCCGGAGTACGTGGCCGACACCATGATAGACTCCATCCGCAAGAACGAGGTCAACTGCGTCATGCCCGGCTCCGTGCGCTATCTGCTGCCGCTTATGTGGTAAGGATCACATGGTTTTCAGACCCACGGACACAACTCGATCCACGCGACGCTCGTGTACCCCGTACCCGTACTACATCGCTGAAAAACATGCTCATGTTTTTCTTCACACGTTCGATTATCCGGATTTTCGATTCCGTCCGTCCCCCCTTTTCCTCCGAATTTAAGTAGTTGCGTAAGAAAAGTGATTCTTATGGATTACGTTGTCTATAGTACGAACCCTCGGATCGCGAGTTCAACTCGCACTTGGCCAGTTTTATTTATTTACTAGCGGACCCGACAGACTTCGTCCTGTCAAAAAGATTTAAATAATATATTTATATCCCGTCGCGACATTAAATCCTCCAACGATGTATTCTGTGCTCCAACGCACACCCGCACCCTGCAGTTCTGATTGAATTTGAACTTTGTAAAGCGCTAATAAAGTGCAAATTGAGTTTTTGTTAGAAAACGTATGTATGGGAAAAAGAAAAGGGCTGTTTTAGGATTTTCCCGGCATAGGGCTGTTTTAGGATTTTTCCGGCATTTATTCGAATTTTTCTCGCCGTGAAAACCTTCCTTGAACTTCAACGAACATTTAAAAAAAGAATTGGCCAAATTGGTACAGGCGTTGTTGAGTTATGCGCTTACCAACACAATTTGCGATTCATTTTTAGGGTTCCGTACCTAAAGAAAAAAAAACGGAACCCTTATAAGATCTCTTTGTTGTCCTTCTGTCTGTCTGTGTGTCACGACCCTTTATTATATTTTAAATAATGACCAATATTTTTATTTCGTTTCAGTTTACTCCCAGCAAAAATGTGCTGGGACCTAATGCACAGAGTGATGAAGGGGCCACAGTCAATGATGGAGCTCAAGAAAAAACCGGCTGTACAATGCAAATAATAAATATTCCTTTGTTAGTTACTACTATTTAAGTATTTAGGTACGTTTTAATGACCGCCGAGATTTTAATATTATTTATTTTTACAACTGTTCGAAATAGTGTGAGAACTGTTGAGAATTACGAAAAATGTACCTATTTTGGGTGAAATATGTGTATTTGATGGTTTTATATGGTTCGAAGACCGTGTACATGAAATTATTTTGTAAATAGAAGATTTCAAATGGCTATTTTTTGAAGACTGAAGACAATGATAAATGTGTTATGTTTTATGCATTAACTACCCATTATATTTAAATAAAAAAATTTAACCTACCTACAAATACTTCCATTTTTCTTTACCAAAGCATTACCTTGGCAAAGGTAGGCTAAACGGACTTTGCACATAATCCTGTACAATCTTTCCTGGGGTGTGATTCTCGAAAATATACAATTGTACATCGGCCAACCATCGCCGGTAACCATAGTAACGCAGCCATCACCAGCCAATTGGCGCTTTGGCTGCACAATTGATGCAAGCATTAACCAATCAGCAGCATAGATGTAAGCCTAAGCTCGTCGCTGCTCTATGTATTTTCAGGTCAATCTCTCTGACCATAACGCCTTATCCCATACCTTTAAACGAGCAATTCTTGTATATATGTTACTGTAAAAGCCCAAACCACGGTAAATCCTAAGATTTTCCGGTAAAACCTAAGATTTACCAACCCTTAATGGTAAAAGTTCGAATAGTTTTAGATTATCGTTCATTTCGAACTTTTACCACCATTCACTTGGCAAATGTTAAGATTTACATCTAGGCGCGGTATATGTTGAGAAAAGCAAGTCATAACGTGTTCAGGGTATCGTCTCGTACTCGTGGGCAGTCTACAACCCCTCGCTACCCGTACCGCCTCTACACACACTTGTTAAATAAGTCATCGTAACAAACGTAATACTTGATTTCTCCATTCTCTTCTTTCACCGCCGCAATTAACTTTTCTTCACCTCCTATAGTCAAGATATTATAGCGCTTTCTACGCCTGTAATGAATGGCTTCCTTCTTTTTCACGGTTTTTGCAGTTTTTACTTCTTCTAAACACTTTGCGTATTTGCTCTGAAAACCGTGAAAAAGAAGAAAGTAATTCATTACAGGCGAAGAAAGCGCTATGATATATACTCACAGAAAATAGATAGAATGACTATAGTATAGGCGGTGAAGAAAAGCTAATTGCGCCCGTGAAAGAAAAGAATGGAGAAATCAAGTATTACGTTTGTCACGATGACTTATTTAACAAGTGTGTGTAGAGGCGGTACGGGTAGCGAGGGGTTGTAGACTGCCCACGAGTACGAGACGATACCCTGAACACGTTATGACTTGCTTTTCTCAACATATACCGCGCCTAGATGTAAATCTTAACATTTGCCAAGTGAATGGTGGTAAAAGTTCGAAATGAACGATAATCGAACTTTTACCATTAAGGGTTGGTAAATCATAGGTTTTACCGGAAAATCTTAGGATTTACTGTGGTTTGGGCTTTTACAGTAACATATATATATTTCTTTACAATCTGAAACTCTGAGACTGCTCGAACGATTTTCATGAAATTTAGTATACAGGGGGTTTTGGGGGCGATAAATTGATCTACCTAGGATTCATTTTTAGAAAATGTCGTACTTACCAAAAAAATATAACTCTATACCTGACATCTATTGGCGAAAAGTAAAACTATTACAGTAAACACCTGCTGCCATCTATTGGTGAGTAGCTGTAATACTACCAAGTGAAGCTTGGTCACCCAGATATTAAAATTAAACCAGCAATAAAATAAAAAATACCAAGTAGTTACAATAAATTACTTATATATTAGATTCCTACTTATTAATATCACACGGAATTACAGTAAGTCATAGAAGTACTGCAAGCCCTGGCCTAACTCCCAAATCGCGACGCCCGTGCCGTACTCACGCGCGAGGTCCAGCCTTTTCTGGATGGAGAACAAAGTGGGGAAAAATACCTTCTTCGCGCCTTGTGATGTTCTATAGCAAAAGAAAAAAAACTATTTAATTTGACGTCACTGCCGCTTTAGGCGCGCGATCAGATTCGAGTGAGAAGGCTGGGGTTTGATTTCCGGCATTGGCCAGTTTGGAGTTAATTTCTGAGGAATCTAATTTGGCTGAGGTCTGGTCTGCTGGCAGGCTTCAGCCGTGGCTTGTTATCACTCACTCTACCAGCAAAGCCGTACCGCCAAGCGATTTAGGAGTTTCGGTGCAATGGTGTGTTGCAACCTTCAGGAGCACCTAAGCCTCCTAACATCGGCTGCAAGTTGATTGTCACGAGATTTCAGTCAAGTACTAAGGAAAACTTGTTTGTATTGTACGAAAAACTTAAAACAACAAGTTATCAATCCGAAAATCAAAAAGAGATGAAAATACTAAGAGAAAAATATTCCTTACCTCACTTCTATGTAGTTTTCAGCAGTGTTATTATTATAAGACAGCGCTTGGTTGGCTTTGGCATTTTTCAACAGTTCGATGTACTCCGTACCGACGATCGGTCCACCGCCGTTGGCAGTGTACGAGTTACCATAAAAATTGAGGCCTAACAATATTTTTGATCTTTTTGAAGGGTTTTCCTCATCACCTATTAGTTTATCGAGGCATAATTTCAGCCAATACAACGGCGCGTTGGGGCCTGTAAGATAAATTACGATTTCTATTATAATTTCCAACTTAATATATAATTTATACAGGGTGTAATGATAGTGGTTTTGTTGTTTGATACTCATACAAAGTTCCAGTACATGTCAAATTGTTTATCACTGCATCTTTGCTGCATTATAATAATAGCAGTATCTCCATTATTATTATACTGCAATAAAAATATTTTTTAAGACTGGCCAATAATTGTAGCAACTAATTTTGGATCAACTGTTGCTTGTACATTGACGACAATTATGAGTATTGACTTTGGAGATGGATGGTACTGTAAGGAGGGAATTAAATGTAGTGTTGTGTATAGTAAACACGAAACCTCCACGGTGGCCTGACACCATAAAGAGTCACAGGGAGTAGCTGTCTTCAGGCTCTCGACTTGGCAATATTTTCAAGGGGCGTGTGTCAAACAAGTATTATACTATAATAATATGTGAACTATGAATGGATCTTACCAGGTTTTTGTGGACTAGAAAAATCGTAAGTCATAACAGACACTGCATTCACATAGGGATATATTTCATTAAAGGCCTGGATGAAGAACTCATCGCTGGGATATCCTCTGAATGGGGGATACACTAATATCAGACTTAGATTATCCTCTGTCATTTCCAGACCTGTTGAGTAATTCAATTTTTAATTTTAACAATATTTTATACTATCTTTTGCTGCAGCCTCAACTGCATTTTTATCCTAGATCATTAAAATACTGAAGTACCAGTGGATTCCCCTGAATTAACCTTTGTTCTCCAGGATATAGCCCAGATGTCAACTTCAGCCAAATTGGTTCAATATGTGGAAAGCAGTAACATAGTTCTATGTATGCACATAAACATAAAAATTTTCGCTTTTCTATGAAAATATTGGTGTGATAATGAATCCTTAACTAAAACAAAGACAACCAACACTCAATTTTCAATAGCTTGGTCTATTTGGTCTTTGTATAAAACAGATTAGTATTAACGATACATACCAAACTGTTGTATGAACTTCACAGATTTGTCAATGTACTTTCCAATCTGTGAAAGTATTTCTAACACGACTCCATCAAATTTCCACTGTCTGCAAGCTTTCTTTACTTCCCCAATGAGAGCTTTTTGTTCGGAAATTGATGTAGGTTCCATGAAAAATGCTTTTAGATCCGAAGGTTCCCAATTTTCAAAAAGCAGTCTTGGAACAACTATAAAACAAAAATTTGATTAAGTAAACATTGCTGTCTGATAACAAGTGGATATTTCAATGCACAATTGCATTGTTAGATGTGAAAAGTCCAACATTTGATATTACTACTTTGAATTGACTTGAAGAAAGTAGGAAATGAAATTAAATATGTTCCAACATTCAGAGTTTGTTATTCTATCTGAACTAAGGTTAGCTGCTATCAGGCAGTTATATCAATGGATAGACAAAGTATGAGGGGAAAGTGGTAACAAACTTTTCAAATTGCTTGCTGATCCCTTTTGCTTCACAGTTTTCATCCATGCATGGTCAACATCATGTAATCCCGATATTATATAAATATGTGGACTCTGTCGCTTGATCTGCAGCCATACCGGAGAGATGTAGCTAAACTTTGGTGCCCATGTTTTTGCGACATCGTAACCTTTGCTGTTCCACTAAAATAAAATAAAAACTTATACCCACACTAATCTTCATATTAGCTAGTTAATAAGAGACATTGACTGGGTTTCCTCATTTTGTGATAACAGCAGTCAAAAAAGCTGCCAGAGCTAACAGCTCTTTTGTCTAATTATAATAATTATTGAAAATTAAATAGTATGACAGATTAATTATTACTTAGTTTAATAATAATGGTATTACTAAATTGTTATTGGAGCTTTCCACTATACTATAAATAGTGGCGATGTATTATGATTATCGAATAAATAAAAAAAACATCCTGCATTGTTTCAGAATCCCTCACAACAATGTATTCAACATTGTTTTGAAACACCTAGAGGCTAGAAGATCTGTAGTAATGGATGTATAAATACATTTCGCAGCTGGTTAAAACTTAACTTGAACTTTTAAAGATCATAAACACAGATTTAAGTACTTAGAGATATATTCGTGATCAGATGTAACTATGTTTACCGGGGTAACATATCCTAGAACTGTGTTTTTGAAGTTTCGATGGGATGTGTCCTGGTGGTACGTCGCATGATATTTAAGAATGTCCTTGGCATAGGGGGTCTCTACGACGAGCTTCCGATCCAAAACATTGTTCTTCCGTGAGCCCTCTTGAGGCTTTACACCTTTAGAAGACTTTTTATCGGACGGCGGAGATAATGTCGCAAGGCAAATGTTCGATACAATGAAGAGTGGTAATAAGGCAAGGATACACTTCATTTTACATATAAATAATTATTAATAGTTGATATGAGAACACAATAACGAGAAAAGTAGGAAAAATTATTAGGCTAACCGGCATCAATTCACATTCACAACAATTAACACAATTAATTAATTTGACAGCACAGTGTGACCGTTTCAAAATTGGGGAATCTGCCAAATACTGGCAAAAAATCTGCCGAAATCTGCTAACTCGAATTCTGAAGTGTATAAGAACTCTACAAGTACAGACAAGCAGTAATTGCCTACTAGTTTTGACGTTGGAAAATCCACGACCCATAGACACAAGACAAAAGTGCCAGCTTAGTAACTAAACTAAATAACATTTCCGACTAAGTCATACAAAAATAAGTAAATAGATATTATAAAATTATTATATATTATTTATTATTATATATTATATATAATATCTTAATTGTTTATATACTGTGCATATTAAACCCTTAATTGTTTATAATAAATAAGTTATTATTTTATTTCTCATTTATTTTTCATTTTATTTTAAAGAAAATAAGGATTTCTTTAAAAAATGCCAAGTTATACCACTTTCCACTTTCCAGCTTATTCTGCCAGAGTTAAAATTTAGGAGGAAAATCTGCCACAAACGGTCACACTTTGACTGCATTTGACACAAAGATTTTATATAAGTACCAACAAGATAGAGATCCAAAGATTTTTGTTAAGCTAAAATAAGACTTATTACTTTCAAATTTAAGTAGCAATTTTCAAGCTATTTTCTTACAAGCGGTAGCCATCCATCTCAATTAAATGTTGGGTTTGGTAGACATGGTAGAAAAGAAAATATTTTAGTTTGTTTTTTTTATGATTTACAAAACGAACATACACAAAATTTGAGACTTTTTTATTATTTCTCCAGTTTATATAATTATTAATTTATGTAAAAAATAAATTTTGCGTTGTACCCACTTAAAAATAATTCATTACAACTGAGTAATTCTTAAATGTTTAGGCCTGGTAATACCAAATGCAAGATGATGTTTTTTTTCCAAAAACTGCAATCATAATAGGTATTCTGTACGGTAACCATGAATTATGTGGATCAAAGATTTTTAGGATATTTTAGGGAATAAGTACGATAGACAAATAATTGGAGATGTTAGTAATGTAACGTATTTTTTTTTATTTGATGGGCAGGGGTGGTCTAATATACTATAGAAATTTGGTCTTCATATTATGGAACTCTCAGTGCACGAGGCCGACTCGCACTTGACCAATTTTTTTTACTGAGTTTGTTATTATCAGGAGATAGTTTGTGTTAAAAATAATATTCGTACTCTCAGAGGTTGTCATTATGATTCAAAAATTTAATCTTACGCACAGACATCTTTCTTTTTTTGCAATACTTAGTCGTGACTTTGTTTCACGCTTGAACATTACTTTTTTTGTAATAATAATTATTTTTTTTGATTTCTGGTTGTTGATTTTTAATTTTTGATTTTCGATTTTCGATTTTCGATTCTCGATTTTTGATCTTTGATTTTTGATTTTTTAATTTTGATAGAGGAAAGAAATAGAGATCTACTTGATAAAGGAAAGAAATAGATTCAATTTCAGGGAATAGCTTCACATCATTGTGTCAAAATCCTTTGAAAAAACTAGTCTGTAGGGTATTTAAGAACTGTAGTCTGTACACATTATAATATGTACCTAATCAAGAACCTACGGCCATATAGAGTCACACTGCCAAAAAGTTCCTATTTCCCTGAGGTTAATGACCTCATCTCATTTTTACGCAAGGAATCAACGTAGCTGGCAGTAGGTAGGTATTCTAGCCATAGATTCTAGCACCATTCCACTCGGACAAGACTTGTAGTTTGAACACTTGACCTGTCATTTATTGTATCTTTTTCAATTAAAAAAAAAAAGAAAATAATATCCTAAATCAGGGCTATTCCACAGCCAAAGGTGGCTGCCATAACAGAGAAGCACACACAATACTTATTAAAGTAGTATGTATAATGACAGAATTCAAAAACTCACTGACGCAGTAATGACGATTTCCCTGCGCATTGGCGCGCGATCGGATATGAGTGGGAGGTCGCGGGTTCAAGTCCTGCCACAGATTATTTCAGAATTTTATAAATTGGCTCAGGTCAGGTCTGGTGGCTCTAACTGCGGCCATGGCTATTTAGTTACTACCCTAACAGTAGCGTTACTACCTAAGCTTACCGGCGAAAGGCTGTGGGTGGGAAACCGTTAGGGGTGAGGTTAGACACCCCTTCCAAGTCAGTACGATAAAATCTTAGGCTGTAGGTATCATCAGTACCTAAATTAATCACCATCAAGTGAGATCACAGTCAAGTACTAAGTTAAAGGTGTATAAAAACTTTTTAATAGATGTTTATTTCTGCCTAATAAAAGACTTCAACGCAAGCTATACTTGGTGGCGTTAACTTTAAAATCGTTTGTTCAGGGTACCGACTCTTTCAAATAAATTTTACTGTGTAATTACATGATACAAAAACTCACTAGAAAATACTAATTATATATAAGTATGTATAATAATATTATAAGTCCATATTCTTTAGCTTTTACTTTTTCCTCTAGTTCTCAACTTTAGCTATCATCGCAAAAGAAAGCGAAATTATTTACGACGCCCACTGACGATCCAGTATTCGGCCGGAGTCTGAGCTTGTAACATGGCTCGCCTTTCACGACTTTATATCGTGTTTACATTACTTATGATAGGTAATTATTGGTAACCTACAACAATTTATCTAAATATCGCGGTTACCCGTTTAATTTCTTTTGGCGCCAATCGAGCGAATTATTTTTAAATACTTACCAATTTTTTTTTCGTTTCGAAAGTTAAGCTCAAAAAAGTTACTAATTAATCATGTTTATTATTAACACAAGTGCAAAGTTAAATTTCGTAAATCGAGATTTTTTTTTTATAATTTTTGTAGTGTAATTGTGCGTTTTTGTTTTTTTTAGGGACACAAGGCAAACATGTTAGCAGACGAAGTGCCGACAAAACTATAGAGTGCTATGAAAACGGACGATTTTATCGGTTTGTTATTAATTTAAATATTATGTATTAATCAAGATTGTTCTCTATAGGAACTTTCTTCAATTTAGAAAATAATATTGACGAGATTTGCGAGTTAGGTACCTCTACAAATATGCGATAGGAACTTTCTGATATGTAGGTACTTATTCAACTTTACCATGCTTATTACTTTCTTTATTAGGTAACTTATAAAATTACTATCTAGAAAAAAATAAACATGCACATATATAACTAAAATTTCCATGAACAGTAGCTGCCGAGCGCTGCCGAGGTTGATTCCTCTTCTCTGTAAAGTGCATTATTGTTAATGTAGTCTGAGTATTGGACCTATTGAGTTTATTATGGTGGATTTACGAGTACCTATCTACTGAATATGCGTTATGGGATCACGTCTGTTTTCTGTCGACAAATATTTCTCTCTGTTCCTAAAATCGTAAAAATGGAACCTTTATTTGCCTTTACGGTGTAACTTTGTCTGTCTGTCTGTCTGGCACAACTCACAGCCGATTTTGTCTGATGTCTGTTCCAGCTAGAAAAAATATGAGACATGGACAAAAATCTCCATATACCTAAATTGAGTGAAACATAAGCGGTTTCGACAGAGTGGGGCGCATCTTCATGGATTGAAATATACAGTATAAAGTGAAATTTCTTGGCTTAAGTAGTTTTGGATTAGGAAAGTTGGCTATAACAGGCTAGTGTTAACTACTTCTCAAACTGTAACAAGTGTTATGTTGCAACCAAGATGACCTCTCGTATGTAACGAGTGATAAATAAAAAGTGTGTGATTTCTATGAAGATATCGCAAAAAGTGTACTTGCCTACTTAGATCAAACATAAATCATCTGCAGCAAGTAAAAACGGATATAAGAGCTGTAGATAGAAGATACAAAACATTAGATCACTAGATAACCTACCTGCCTACCTTAGGTATATGCTGGCAGTTTTCAAATTAATTAGGAATGTATGGGCCCCTATTTCATAAGGTGGATGGAAATCTGGACGCGAAAATTCAAAATTTATTTAGTTTTTCGCAAATAGTGGACTAATTTATAAGTAAATCGTAGGCTTATGGCAATGAGTTTTGCGAGCACATCATATTTATGCATCTACGTGTATGTTTTTATGGTTTTTTGCTCAATAATTCCCATTTATTTCATACTGGTTTCTGAAAGATTATTAGGAGCCTGGTTTGTTCATTGGATCAGCGGAGAATAAAAGTGGAAGCTACTTATTTGATTTTCAATTTTTTTAAACTGGGAAAGACCACATTTGAGGAAACCATATATCCTTAATTAACGTTTAACGATAACATTGTCAAAGATGTAAAAAGTCTTCCATTGACCAGCATGGTGACTGAATGAACTTAGGTGGTGGGAGGCACGTAGGAAGTAAGAGCACCTACAACTGATAGAAATTGACAAAACTTGTATGGAGCTTATCTATTAAGATTATTTAGTACAGATATGGTGGATAGATTGCACTTCATGCGACTACGTTTTAGATTTTTTTTCACACTATACAAGTGAGTACTTGACTGCGATCTCAGTAAGTGATGATGCAGCCGAAGATGTTAACGTACTAACTTGGAAGGGGTAAGTAAAGTCACCCCCAACGGTTTCTACACGGCATCGCACTGGAACGCAAAATCGCTTGGCGGCACGTCTTTGCTGGTAGGGTGGTAACTAGCCACGGCCGAAGCCTACCACCAGACCAGATCTGAGTCAATTTAGAAATTATAAAATTCCAAAGTGGGCCACTTTGGAATTTTATGATTTCACGGGATTTATATTTTTAATTTTACGGGAATCGAACCCGCGACCTCCCACTCGAATCCGAGCGCGCGTCCCTTGCGCCAGGGAGGTCGTCAAATATAGATATTATAAGTACAATTAATGGTACATTAAAATAAACAATAAATAGAACTACTTTATAATGAGTTCCGCTTAACGCAGTCACGCAAACAACACACGAGTAAGTATAACAAACGGCGGACTTAATTTCCCTCATTCAGCTTTGAGCGCGTTGACCCCGCACTTTCGCCGCAACCTTGACAGCGGCTGCCAAGTGCCGGCTGCCGCTGTATTTCACATTATTATCATTTCCTGCTGCGTCTTGGGAAATCCACTTTCGCTGATATTGAATCGGACACATTAGACAGGGTTGCCAGCTTGCTTGTTAATCGCGGTTTCAAACTTCAAGCCCACTGTAGGTTCAAATGAAAGAATTACCTAAACAAGTACTTCACTTGTGGCGATGTATTCAGGGTTATATTAAGAAATCAAAGAACTCGTAATAAATATCAAATACTTAGGTACTCATAAGTAATAAATATCTCGATCACATAATGGCTAGTTTTTTTCCTCTGAAAAATTCAAAGTCCCCGCGGGAACACACATCTGAAAATCTTCCGCAATCCACAGTTCAACTTCTGAAAAATCCTATTTCCCTTGATATTACCAAAATAGGTAACTGAAGCATTCGTTCAAGTCTAAGCTAAAATAATTACTTATTTAATGCTACTTTTTAGTGACTTTCCTCTTAGGGTGAGTTATTTTGCTCGGAAGTCGGAAGACGCGTATAAGTAAATATACTTAAGTATGACGAATTTACTACTTAGGCAAAACCTATTAAATCTAGAGAGCGAGAGTTGCATTCAAATTGTAGCCAATCTTTAAACTTTAAAAATGTACTAAATAAATTTTTCATGCACAACTTTTAATATAGTCGTAACTCGTTAGGCAAAAAGTGGGAAATGTATGAAAATTTCGAAGCAAATCCAGCAAACACTAGAATATGCAATCTTGATTTTACACTTCTGCTATCTGTTCAACATAAAATCTGTGTATCATAAAATCAACCGGGAGAAATTTACTTCCATATAAGTAACGCAATTTTGTGTCAAGGACTGGCCTAAATGCTAAGAATATAATATTTATCTCATAGGAATCCTGACCGTGCAGCGGAAGTGACGTGGACAAGCGACGAGTGTTCGCGATACTACCTCTGCGTGGACGGGGACGTGTTTGACTTCCAGTGCACCAAGGGTCTTCTGTTCGACGTCGATCGACAGCTCTGCGATAAGCCGCAAAACGTGCATAACTGCGACTTCACAACCGGTATATGTAGGACATTATTTACGAAAAAAGCAAATAAGTAACAAGAAGTTAAACATAATTAAAACATACAGCTAACTGAATTGATTCGGCTGTTTGGAATAGAGATAGAGCATTTATTTTTTTTGTAGAACGGAAGTAGGTAAGACATTTTATGTAGCCTCTTAAACATATCCTATAATACCTACTACTTAACTTGGTTACAAAACAATCTACAATAGTAATATTGGGTAGGCTACAAAGGCCAAACAACCTATGAAAGATAATTTATGTGTTGATTGTTGTTAGTTGATTTTAGCCTTTAGGCACAGCAAATTGAGGTTAATGTATTAAATAGATAATTTGGATTACAACTTATGAGTGTGGTTTCAGAAACTGTTATACCAAAACCGCAGCTAGAGAGCGCGCACTGCGCTAATGAAACGCATCTCGGCTGCGCGGACGATGTCTGCATACCGGCGGAGTACTTCTGCGACGGGGCTATGGATTGTGAAGACGCCTCGGACGAGGTAATGCTTATTTTCCATAGTAATAACCCATCTACAACACTAGATGTGCTGACCCTGACCTTCCATGGAAGTGGTTAATGTTAAGGTCAGTCAGAGGCGAGGACTAACGACGACTAACGGACATTACGCAAGGGAGCCTCCGGTGCGTTCGCATGAAATCCCGTGGGCTTCTAACATGAGCGCTGAGGATGTTCACCGAGGGGTTTAATGGGTAAAAATACCACATAATCCAACCTGACATTGGATATCTCAATGGAGATTTCCCCCGTAAATAAAAATAAAGGTGATGCTCTATTTTTCCTTTCAACGTACCTGATCCACAACATCGTTACAAATGGCGGGATGATGAAATGTTCAAACTACAATTGAAAAAATGTTACAAAACATAATCCCAAACATTGAAACTTATCTACGAGCTCTTTCTTTCTTTCTCTCCAGAAGAACTTTCCAGAAAAAATTACGCAGCGTGCTTACGTAGACGTCCCTCCGCAATCCTATCGCTTTTCCATAATATTATAAGGCTAAAGGCACACTGGTACTTATGCAAATGTTGCAGTATTTTAATAATAAATGTAGGTTCTCTGGTAGATGCAATTAATGTTCTATTTACATTTTACTGCTTATACTGTTACATAACATTACAAATTATAATAATTTTTAACCGATGAATGCCACAGTTACCGCACGACGTAGGTACGTCATCGCAACTTGCAATTTAAACAAGCCACACTTAAAATAAATCGACGATTGTCTTCATTCACTTTCACTGCCTGCGAAATTTTCATGTTTCCAAGCAAATTATTGCTTAGTTACAGTAATTTGAACACCACTTTGCATAAGTAGGAAACAGCAAACAGGAAGAGATTTTCGACAGTAAATGCTAACTGGTTAATAAACATTATAATTTGTGAGTCTAACCGAATTACGTCATCATCATCATCATCTCAGCATGCGGACGTCCACTGTTGGACATTCCCAAGCGCCACCACTCCCTCTTCAAAGCCTTCCTCATCCAGCCGCTTCCCAAATCCCACCACCCGCTTTATCGTCCGTCAACGACCTGAAGGTCGCCCCACACTACGCTTACATATACGCGGTCTTCACTCCAGAATTTTCCGGCCCCAACGGCCATCGCCCCAACGATAAGCGTGACGACCTGCCCACTGCTACTTCAGCTCACTTAGGGGTTGCTTAGGGTTTGGGCTATATTAGACGTAACAGATTGATTTTTCTTATTAGGGTTGGTGTGACGTTAACTACGACCCAAACGCCGCATTACCGTGTGATCCCGGGCTATGCCACTTGCCAGAGTGCTTCTGCACGAAGAATGGCAACCATACTCCAAACAACCTTGTACCAAGTCAGGTAAAGTTTCTTCCTATATCACTGTTCATAAGAGGTACCTACTCTAATCAGCATTATGAATAAGTATACGATGAATAATTAGCATAATACGAGTAACTCGCAGCATCCCTTTATACCTACCACACAAATTTTACTTTATCGTACTTACGTAAGGTCTAGAGCTAGACTGTAGAGATTAGCCAGCCAGTGGACCCGTTCGTTTACGGTTTAACTCAGTGGTTTTCAAAACCAAAAGTCACTGTTTATTGGTTGAAAGTTTGCTTTTTCCATTGGATGGGCCCTTAAGCTGTAATTTTGACACTTGCAGTTATTATCACTGTTGCTAATGGTTCGTTATACATTACTTCTTTAGTGAGAAAATAAAAATAACATTTTGTAGCAAACTTAATTTGACATAGTACTTTTGATTCATAGAAATGAATCAAAGGTACTATGTCAAATTAAGTTGAAAAAGATGCTATCAATTTCCGTGGGATTTTTGGTTTTTATGCAATGGCGGAAACCTGGAGATAGGTATACCTAATACCTATAGGTAGGAGGTACATGAAAATCGTAAAGTTTCAGATGAGAAGTTACAATCAGTTTTCTATGCATAAATTTTCAGACACCACAAATGATCACGCTGACGTTCGACGGCGCGGTAAACCATGAAAACTGGGACATTTACACGCGCCAGCTGTTCACGGCGGAGCGCACCAATCCCAACGGGTGTCCGATCAAAGCGACATTCTTCGTGTCTCACCCCTACACCAATTACCGGCACGTGCAGAAACTGTGGAACGATGGCCACGAGATTGCCGTGCATTCGATAACGTAACTACATTTCTTCGTAATGTTTTTTTTTTCTATAATAAAAAAGGATAAACCAATTGTTCATGTGACTTGTCGAAGAAAACTGTCAGTCTCATATATGTTTGAATTTCTTTCCATTAAAGTTATGGATTTAACGATCGACATTAGTGTCTATGAAGATCCTAGATAAGGCCGCAGAACTTGTCTTCAATTTCACTTGTCCATTTGCAAGATAAAAATAATATCTTAAATGACATCTCAAATCAAAGCAGGTAATAAACATTTTTTTTAATAGGCATCGTGGCCCAGAAGAATGGTGGTCCAAAAATGCCACAGTTGAAGATTGGTTCGACGAAATGGTAGGTCAAGCGAACATTATTAACCGATTCGCTCGAGTTTGGATGGAAGATTTCAGGTATGTCACATTTGTGTTTCCTTGAAAATTGGATAAGGTTTTATAAAAATCCGGCTCGAAGGACCAAAAATGTTTTTCTTATTTCAGAGGATTACGAGTCCCGTATCTCTCGGTGGGGTGGAATAGACAGTTCCTTATGATGCAGGAGTTTGGATTCGTGTACGATGCCACAATAGTAGCGCCCAAAGCCGATCCTCCGTTCTGGCCTTACACGTTAGATTATAAAATGCCACACACTTGTGCCGGTAAGAACTTTAACGGCATAGAAGGCCTATTTATGCGATTTTGACCGGCCTCTCAGTTGAAAACTATAGAGACAATTAGTTTCAAATTTGAACGTCATGTATTTTGGATCTTTAACCTCAAAACGTTAAGACGCAGAAACACGATTGGAAAAACTTTCCTCGATAGAAAGTTTTCCCAAAAGTTGCTCCAATCTTCTCATATTTATTCAGATTTATCGGAAACGATTCAACAGTTTTCTGTTTTTTTTTTTTTTTGGGTCCTTATTGATGAGTACTCAAATCGACGTGAAGTTTTTTTTTAAATCAGGACTATACATTATTCACAATACAATTAAAACCTATTCAAGTGAAAACTCATTATGCCGCCCCCAAATTACGTAAGTGATAAGCATATGGTTAACTCTTTCGGACATATGATGCATGTATATTGACATCATTGTCTTTCTGATACGCCTCATAGGCGTCAGTCTGTCTTGCGCTAATGCGAGAGTCGGACGTGCGCGTGAATGTATATTTCGCAGCCGTAGATTTCTGATCGTAATATAGAAAGTTATTCCTTGGTCTGTGGCAATAACCGCTGAAATAACGCCCTCTATTAAGCGGCTGAATGGTTATATTATATACTGTCAAACACGCCATCTGTTAGTATGTCGCTGAACGATTATGTGCGCAGGAAACCCACGTGGTTTTGATATGTACTTTGATAATATTTTAATTTTATATGTTGTCATTTACCTATTTTATTAAAACTTCGGTTTATTATTTTATAAAAAAATGAGAAAATTAAGAAATATTATTTTTAATTATTATAAAAATTAAGAAATTTAGTTGGTCGAAGATCTATGAGTAAATACCTCGCTGCTCGCGATGCAATAAAAAGGGGAAACAGGACGTCGCCTGTTGCCCTGCAGGTTGAAGACGATAATTTATTATTATTATTACAAGCTTTTATTTAGTTTCACATGTCCCGATGTTTGTTTGTTTGCCAAATTGTTGTAACTAAATCAACAATCAACTTCATGGCTACCGATAAATCGGTAAATCGAGTGACAATGCGAAATTATAAAGTCAATGCGACGACCTCCGTGGCGCAGGGGACGCGTGCTCGGATTCGAGTGAGAGGTCGCGGGTTCGATCCCGCCACGGGCCACTTTGGAATTTTATATTTTTAGGGTTCCATACCAAAATGGTAAAAATGGAACCCTTATGGTGAGACTTTCTCCGTCCGTCCGCCCGTCTGTCACACTCGATTATTTCAGTAACTATTCAAGCTATCGACTTGAAATTTAGAATAGTTATAGGAAATAGTGACCCGACGTCATAACAATCGTAAAAATTTGAAAATTGTTTTTATTTTTATTTAAAAAGGGGGGAAAACCGGGTCGGCAAAATTTCAAAATGAGATAACAATATTGAGTGGGGTATCGTATGAAAGGGCGTTACTTGTGTATTCTAAAACTGATTTTTATTTATTTTTATGCCTGATAGTTTTTGATTTATTGGGCAAACTGGCGAAAAAAATACCGTTCCCCCCACCTTATCTCCGAAGATTACCAATCGAAAAATCTGAAATAATTATGATCAATAAAAATAAACGTATATTTTACAGGAAAAATAAAATCAACTCCGTAACTATTATACTTTTTTTGATAATAACAATAAACCGCCAAAAACAAAGTTACGTTTGCGGTTTGCCAACAAAAGTACCTACATGTAAATTATACTCGTAAATTCATGAACAAAAGTGATTCTTTCAATGTTTTACTTCTTCTATGGTATGGAACCCTCGGTGCGCGAGTCCGACTCGCACTTGGCCGGTTTTTCTAAATTGGCTCAGGTTTGGTCTGGTGGGAGGCTTCGGCCGTGGCTAGTTACCACCCTACCAACAAAGACGTACCGCCAAGCGATTTAGCGTTCCTGTACGATGCTGTGTAGAAACTGTTGGGGTGACTTTACTTACCCCTTCCAAGTTAGTACGCTAAAATCTTCGACTGCATCATCACTTACCATCAGGTGAGATCGCAGTCAAGTACTAACTTGTATAGCGTAAAAAAAAACCGGCCAAGTGAGAGTCGGACTCGCGTACCGAGGGTTCCATACCATAAAAGAAGTAAAACATTGAAAGAATCACTTTTATTCATGAATTTACGAGTAAAATTTACATGTAGGTACTTTTGTTGGCAAACCGCAAACGTAACTTTGTTTTTGGCGGATTATTGTTATTATCAAAAAAAGTATATTAGTCAGTGAGTTGATTTTATTTTTCCTGTAAAATATACATTAATTTCTATTGATCATAATTATTTCAGATTTTTCGATTGGTAAACTTCGGAGATAAGGGGGGGGAACGGAATTTTTTTCGACAGTTTGCTCAATAAATCAAAAACTATCCGACATAAAAATAAATAAAAATCGGTTTTAGACTACACAAGTAACGCCCTTTCATATGATACCCCACTCAATATTGTTATCTCATTTTGAAAAATCGAAGCTCCGGTTTTCCCCCCTTTTTAAATAAAAATAAAAATAATTTTCAAATTTTTACGATTGTTATGACGTCGCGTCACTATTACCTATAACTATTCCAAATTTCAAGTCGATAGCTTTGATAGTTACTGAAATAATCGAGTGTGACAGACGGACGGACGGACGGACGGACGGACGGACGGACGGACGGACGGACGGACGGACGGACGGATGGAGAAAGTCTCACCATAAGGGTTCCATTTTTACCATTTTGGTATGGAACCCTAAAAATAAGGAAATCAGTAGGTACCTACGACGCGCCCCGGTCTGTCAAAATCGCTTATGTTTATTCGATTCGTCTTCGTGGAGTGAAATTATATCTATATACCTACCAAATTTATTATTATTTGCACAAGTACCTACTTTTAAAGTATTGTATTCTTTCCGCGCCATCTATAGGCATTAGTGATAGTTTTTTTTACGTATTAATACCGCTTTCTGCCGTTGTGCTAGTGTTCGTACGTAAAAGTACCGAAATTCGCCGCATATTGCCAAACGGCGTGCTATATTGGAAGCCACGCCCCTTTTTCTGAAGTACTCATCAAAACTGAAATGAGTTTTTTTCAATGTAAGGCCTTAATTGCTTTTGGAAATCAATAATAAATAGAAAACAGGAAGTCTTCGCTAGTTGTAATGATTCAACCGAGAAACTCTTTTTTGATGTTGGTCAATAAAGGCACTCGGCACTTTTTTATGAACGTAAGTGCCACTTTTTTCGCCTGCAATAATCACAACTTTACACACGTTACATCATAATTAAATAAATGATCTTATTAAAGTGCTTTTAAGATATTATTTTATACGAGTAAGATTGACTCTTATTTCACTAATGTAGTAAGTAATCACAAGTAGTTTTATCGCATGTAAGTATTACATAACTTTCCATTAATTACGTAGGTACTTACTTAGTCTCAAGAATAAATAATAAGTACATTCGTAACGCGTCTGTTATTTCTCGCGAACTGATTTACAATACACTGGCCTGGGTAATATAAAGTATTCGGTACTTAGGGAAAACAATCTTTTGTTGATTAGGTCTTTGTCTGCTTCGGCTAGCTGTTGCTTCGGTGTCTTCGCGAAACGCACCTACCTACCGAAAAAGTTTTAGAAACATTTTTGTGATAAATTCATTTCACCATGGTCATCGATACCCCCCGATTTCCGAAGTCCGAAAAGTAACACTTGAATCCAGTACTAGAAATTGTCGTTTTATGGAAATAATTATTATAACGCAGGTAGAAAGTTCAAAAACTGCTGAAGATAAGTAAGATCGACAAATAAGGTATCTTAATATCAAATGAGACATTTATTTTAAGGTTATCTAGCTCCAAGTGAATTTATTAATTTCTAGTATGCACTGATTAACTCTAAAAAAACATTTAAAGTGGATAATCAAGGTTATACCTACAGACGAACTTCCCAATAAAATTATACATTGTTATATCGCTGCGAGATGAATGTACGCTTATATACACACTTATGCACAACAAATAGGTCGTGTGAACAGTTATGTAAAATGGTAAAAAATAATACGTTCTTGTTAGAAAAGATTCCACGAACAGCGCATTGCAAAGAATTGACGGCCGATCACTTTATGTAGTACCTACGAATATAAACCTTTTACGTAGGCGAACAACTATCTGAAAATTGTATAGATATGAAAATGAAAATACACACATTAACCCAAGCATACAAAACAACACAAATAATAAATGTCCAAATCTGAAAATCTGGAATGTGGTGTTAGAAAATATTTTGCTGGGATATACACGATCAAGGAAGAAAAAAACTGAGTCAGAATTTGTGAACTGGCTTCCCAATAAATTTAAATATGCATCAAAATTTCACTCGCGGTGGGACTCGAACCCACGTCCCCTAGCTATCGCGGCTAGGTGCTCTTCCTCTGAGCTACGCGAGACTGTCTCACCACGACGAAATTCGGATGCATATTGTTTTTCGTTCTTAGGCAGAACTAACGCCATCTATCTGAAAACATTACAGTTATTCAAATATGCCGAAGTCCCATTAATACCAATGGAGCTAACTTCGAACGAGTAATGACGCCTTGCCGTTACTTACTACTTATATTTTATATTATAGTGTTTTCACACACTTAGGAAATTATTCCTATAAATTCGCGTAGCTCAGAGGAAGAGCACCTAGCCGCGATAGCTAGGGGACGTGGGTTCGAGTCCCACCGCGAGTGAAATTTTGATGCATATTTAAATTTATAGGAATATTTTCCTAAGTGTGTGAAAACACTATAATATAAAATATAAGTGGCTTCCCAATGTCACTATAAGTAGGTTTTGTTTCATGGATGCAGTTGTTTCCCATGTCGTTTCCATATACTGAGTTTCGAGAAACTACTCGTACAGAGTAACTACCTACTTTTAAAGTAATATTAATCAGAAGAAATCCCGGAGAAAGTCTGTTAACTAATTGAAGTATTAAATATTTCAGGAAACAACCAATACTGCCCAACACGGAGCTATGCTGGCCTGTGGGAAATGGTTATCAACCCTCTTGTCAACGGTGACCACACCTGCGCAACCATCGAGTACTGCCCATCGACCCTCAGCGGCGACGACGTGTACAACATTCTCATAGACAACTTTAAGAGGCATTACTTGAAGAATAGAGCACCGTTTGGCATACACCTCAATGCTACGTGGTTGAAGAATCAAGACTACTTGAACGCATTCAAGGTTTGTCACCTTGCATTTCCAAAACTTTTAGATTAAGACATCTTTAAAAAGATGAGACAGCATAAGCTTCTCAATTTTATACTAATTCCACAAGTAGAGTTCTAACCACAGAGACGCGCACCACTCCTTGAAAATCACTGAAAAACAATATTGCTATAGTGTTTACTCGCATGAAATAAAAAGCGATCTACACCTACTGTTACTTCCTTAGTACTCTGAAACGTGACACGTAAAAACAAGCGTACTCCTGGCAAACCTTTCTTTCCAGACGGTCAACAAACATTTCATCTGATACCCTCAGATACTTGTGGTCATATAACTCATTCATTCACATTCACATCATTTTCTTGCTTGTTTCAGAAATTCACTGACGAGATATTAAAGCTTCCAGATGTATATTTCGTAACATATCAGGAAGTTATCGACTGGATAAAGCGACCTACGCCCGTCCTGCAGCTCAAGAAGTTCCAACCCTGGCAGTGCAACAGACGACAGTTCGCAGAATCCGAAATCGCCTGCAGCAAACCGCATACTTGCAAACTACCCTCCAAAGTGTTGGAACACGACAAATACATGATTACATGTATGGACTGCCCTAAAAGTTATCCATGGATAAGAAATGAATTTGGATATGAATTGTAAAATTTTAACAAGTAAATAATTTAAAAATTAAAAAAAAAACACGACTGCCTTGTGTTATAACGACATTATAGCCTATATGTTACTCTGAATAATGTGAGGATTCTAACGATACCCCATATTATATTATGTCTAAATCTGTTCAGCCGTTCAGAAGCAAAAGTACTCTGTGTTCAGAACTGTGTTGGCCCAAAAGTAATCTGATTACAATTACAAATTACTGATTAATAATTATAATCAAAAGTTTTAATTACAATTAATTAATCATAATCAAAAATTTTGATTACAATTAATTAATCATTAATCGTAATCATTAATTTGATTACTTGATTACTTATTTGAAATACTTAAGTATTAAATTTATTGGAAGAGCAAAACCAACAGCTTATGCTGGGCAAAATTTAAAAAATATGGCCGCCATTTTGAACTTTTTTGTTATTGGACTGAATTACTTCAAAATCGAAATCTGACCGTAGCAACAAGTATTGGGAAAAAATCTGGTGTCAAAATTTAAAAAAGTGGCCGCCATTTTGAACTTTTTTGTTATTGGACCGAATTACTTCAAAATCGAAATCTGGCCGTAGCAACAAGTATTGAGAAAGAATCTGGTGTCAAAATTTAAAAAAGTGGCCGCCATTTTGAACTTTTTTGTTATTGGACCGAATTACTTCAAAATCGAAATCTGACCGTAGCAACAAGTATTGAGAAAGAATATGGTGCCAAAATTTAAAAAAGTGGCCGCCATTTTGAACTTTTTTGTTATTGGACTGAATTACTTCAAAATCGAAATCTGACCGTAGCAACAAGTATTGGGAAAGAATATGATGTCAGAATTTAAAAAAATGGCCGCCATTTTTAACTTTTTTGTTATTGGACCGACTTACTTCAAAATCGAAATCTGATCGTAGCAACAAGTATTGAGAAAGAATCTGGTGTCAAAATTTAAAAAAGTGGCCGCCATTTTGAACTTTTTTGTTATTGGACCGAATTACTTCAAAATCGAAATCTGACCGTAGCAACAAGTATTGGGAAAGAATATGATGTCAAAATTTAAAAAAATGGCCGCCATTTTTAACTTTTTTGTTATTGGACCGACTTACTTCAAAATCGAAATCTGATCGTAGCAACAAGTATTGAGAAAGAATCTGGTGTCAAAATTTAAAAAAGTGGCCGCCATTTTAAACTTTTTTGTTATTGGACCGAATTACTTCAAAATCGAAATCTGACCGCAGCAACAAGTATTGAGAAAGAATATGGTGCCAAAATTTAAAAAAGTGGCCGCCATTTTGAACTTTTTTGTTATTGGACTGAATTACTTCAAAATCGAAATCTGAACGTAGCAACAAGTATTGGGAAAGAATATGATGTCAAAATTTAAAAAAGTGGCCGCCATTTTTAACTTTTTTGTTATTGGACCGACTTACTTCAAAATCGAAATCTGATCGTAGCAACAAGTATTGAGAAAGAATCTGGTGTCAAAATTTAAAAAAGTGGCCGCCATTTTGGACTTTTTTGTTATTGGACCGAATTACTTCAAAATCGAAATCTGACCGTAGCAACAAGTATTGAGAAAGAATATGGTGTCTAAAGGACATGGCCGAAACTTGTATGGAGCTGTGCCCTGGAAAAAAATACTTATTCATGGCCATCGACAAACCGCACGTCATATTAAAGCTTATAATTATGTCTTTACAATCGTTTAAGTTTTATGATCTGAAAACTTGCGAGAGACATAATATCAGCATAACAACTTGCAACAAAATTACTTAGGCGCATTTTGTTGCAAGTTGTTATGCTGATATTATGTCTCTCGCAAGTTTTCAGATTCAGACCTTAATTAATAAATATTAGTTATTATTTATTGACTTCTTAATTGATTCATTATTATTTTGAGCATACTACCAAGTAATTTTAAAAATCGATTTAAATAACTAAATATTATCATCATCGTCAGCCTGTTAGAGCCTACTAGTGGACATAGAGGTCTTCTCTCCCTTGACTTACGAGTATATCTTTAACTCAAAAATTTGTTTCAATTTACTTTAATGTTATTTTACTTTAGTTTTGTGATGACTGCCATTTTGATTTTTAAATTTGTCATAGTATATGGAACTCTATTATTCAAGCCTCCTTCATTTGACGCCTATGTTAGAGTCGTTGTGAAGAAAAGGACGCGTGAGTGTCGTGGAATACTTGGATGAAACAAAGTTAATTTCATAATGACAACAAGCGGACACCCGCAGCTCCGATTACGTGAACCACTGTTTGACTAACTTACGCGTTGAATTTTCATTATTTATGACTAAGCCGGCCTTTTCAAACTTTAATTTTGACACCAGATTCTTACTCAATGCTTGCTGCCATGGTCAGATTTCGATTTTCAAATAATTCGGTCCAATAACAAAAAAGTTCAAAATGGCGGCCACTGTTTTTAAATTCTGACACCAGATTCTTTCTCAATGCTTGCTGCCATGATCAGATTTCGATTTTGAAGTAAGTCGGTCCAATAACAAAAAATTCCAAAATGGCGGCCACTGTTTTAAATTTTGACACCAGATTCTTTCTCAATACTTGTTGCTACGATCAGATTTCGATTTTGAAGTAAGTCGGTCCAATAACACAAAAGTTAAAAATGGCGGCCACTTTTTTAAATTTTGATATCATATTCTTTCCCAATACTTGTTGCTACGGTCAGATTTCGATTTTGAAGTAATTCAGTCCAATAACAAAAAAAGTTCAAAATGGCGGCCACTTTTTTAAATTTTGGCACCATATTCTTTCTCAATACTTGTTGCTGCGGTCAGATTTCGATTTTGAATTAATTCGGTCCAATAACAAAAAAGTTCAAAATGGCGGCCACTTTTTTAAATTTTGACACCAGATTCTTTCTCAATACTTGTTGCTACGATCAGATTTCGATTTTGAAGTAAGTCGGTCCAATAACAAAAAAGTTAAAAATGGCGGCCATTTTTTTAAATTTTGACATCATATTCTTTCCCAATACTTGTTGCTACGGTCAGATTTCGATTTTGAAGTAATTCAGTCCAATAACAAAAAAGTTCAAAATGGCGGCCACTTTTTTAAATTTTGGCACCATATTCTTTCTCAATACTTGTTGCTGCGGTCAGATTTCGATTTTGAAGTAATTCGGTCCAATAACAAAAAAGTTCAAAATGGCGGCCACTTTTTTAAATTTTGACACCAGATTCTTTCTCAATACTTGTTGCTACGATCAGATTTCGATTTTGAAGTAAGTCGGTCCAATAACAAAAAAGTTAAAAATGGCGGCCATTTTTTTAAATTTTGACATCATATTCTTTCCCAATACTTGTTGCTACGTTCAGATTTCGATTTTGAAGTAATTCAGTCCAATAACAAAAAAGTTCAAAATGGCGGCCACTTTTTTAAATTTTGGCACCATATTCTTTCTCAATACTTGTTGCTGCGGTCAGATTTCGATTTTGAAGTAATTCGGTCCAATAACAAAAAAGTTTAAAATGGCGGCCACTTTTTTAAATTTTGACACCAGATTCTTTCTCAATACTTGTTGCTACGATCAGATTTCGATTTTGAAGTAAGTCGGTCCAATAACAAAAAAGTTAAAAATGGCGGCCATTTTTTTAAATTTTGACATCATATTCTTTCCCAATACTTGTTGCTACGGTCAGATTTCGATTTTGAAGTAATTCAGTCCAATAACAAAAAAGTTCAAAATGGCGGCCACTTTTTTAAATTTTGGCACCATATTCTTTCTCAATACCTGTTGCTACGGTCAGATTTCGATTTTGAAGTAATTCAGTCCAATAACAAAAAAGTTCAAAATGGCGGCCACTTTTTTAAATTCTGACCATAAATTCGTTCTCTATGCTTGCTCCGATACTCAAATATCGATTTTTAGAACAATCGGCCCAGTAACCAAAAAGTTCGTAATTTTTGTATGGAAAAATCCCTTAAATGTTTTTTACCCCTTAAAATTAGAATTTCTGGAATCCCCGTCTTAGTACGAATTCATGACCTAATAGGCACCAAATTCCAGATCTCTACAACTTTTAGTTTTCCGGGAATTCCTGGAACAACGAAAAAAATTCACTTTTGTATGGGAAAAACCCTTTAATGTACGATGTTTACTCCTTAAAATTTGAATTTCTGGAATCCCCGTCTTAGTACAAATTCATGACCTAATATCTACCTAGACACCAAATTTCAGATCTCTAGGACATTTAGTTTTTCGGGAATTCCTGGAACAACGAAAAAAATTCACTTTTGTATGGGAAAATCCTTTTAATGTACTATATATAGGTAATCAAGTTAATCAATTACTGATTAACGATTAACGATTACTTTCAGTAATCATGATTACAATTACTTTTGTAATCATAATTATTGTAATCATGATTAATTTAATCTGATTACAAGTAATCAGATTAATTAATTGATTACAAAAGTAATTGATTACTGCCAACACTGGTTCAGAAGTTATGGTGCAATAAAGAAACTCACATACATACATACATGAACCCTAAAAACATTACACTCCTTCTCTTGGGCAGTCGTGTAAAAAGCACACAGACAAACTTTAAGAACTGTATAGACAAATGATAAAGTTACCATTATTTTATAAGATTTGTAAATGGTTTTAATTTTAAGAATGGTTAGGATCCATTTACTTAAATAAAGACTTGTATGGTAGTTAGTGTCCAGTATTTGCAATTAAATAATATGAACTCATATCACTCAAGCCATAAATGAAAAACAGGATATCAAAAATTGTCCAAACTTAGACCAAAGGCAGAAAAAAATCTGTAAATGGATTCTGATTTAGCATTAAGAATTTTATTTATTCTCTTCTATAATTACTGTTGTTGGTGACTGTGATTCTATTTAAATCATAATGTTCATTTATGATTGATAATGCTGTATTTTAATTTATTTTTGTTATATTTAGTAAAAAAATTGAAATATAAATATAATTGTTTTATTTTTGTTAAAAGTTAACTGTTAATAGAAAAAAAGTAATCTGCTTGAAAATTTCTTATTAGGGATAAATTTTAAAGAATTTGTTTGGTAGTTTTGGATGAATATGTTGGGAATAACCCCAACATATTCATCCAAGTAACAAAAATGTTACCAAAAGTTCTATCTTTTTTTATTGTTTTAGAGTGTATGCAAAAGTGGCTTAAAAGGTATAGGTATATTATACCCGACGTCACACTGGAATGGATCTAATATTAAATCACTTAGTAGTTCACTTGTCAATGTACCAGGCATCGCACAATAAGTTTAAAGTTAGAAAAAATTAAATAAAACATTTTAATTTGTCATGAAACCATACGCCCCTCTTCGGGTTTCGTCGCCCGCTCCCCCCCTACCCACCGCCGTCGCCCGCGCGCGGAGGTCCTGCTTCATTCGCTTTCTTTGTGCGGGCATCGCAAGTCTCAACATAATTGTATATACTTAATTATATCAGTGTGCATCAGAAAAGTGTTTCAACAGAGTTAATATTAATAAGTTATAACAATGCCAAAAAGAAAAATGGATCGAGAACACATAACTAACGAAATAAGACGGTTACAAAAGCGGCTACGTCGATTCTACTCATCGGACTCATCGGATGACGAAGGTTAGTTATATCTACTTTATTTTAGCACGTAACATTTCATACTTACCTATGCTTTATTATATTAAGCAGGCTTATTACGAAATTAACGTAAGGCGAACGTTGGTTCTAAAATGCAGACATAATACCAACAAAAATAATATAACCGCATGTCTGATATTAAACTGAAGACATAAATATAGTAGACAGTATCCACTGAATCCGACGAGCGGAGTCGTGGAGACATGTCCGTGGTAACAATTATTGCGAATATGCATAAATCTAAACACTCGTCTGCTCTGGCCTGCTGATTTGTCGATTACCGTAATTACCGACACTGTTGTTGTGACGTGCCCACAACTAAAACCATATATAGTCTCGCGGTGTTCCGAGCGTGCATCCAATGACTTTAAACCAATTAGTCTCGCGGTGTTCCGTGCGTACATCCAATGACTTTAAACTTACAGACCTACTAAACAAGTAGGTACGGCACAGCAGCTAGCATCTAAGTCTAGCGGTGTTACGTGCATACGTTCAAAGGCTTGACTATACCTAATTAAGTTACAACCTTGCAGACCCCCGGGAAAATAATCACTACCCCAGCTTAGAAACAGACAGCGAAACTGCGATACTACCTGAATCTGAGTCAGACGACTACGAGTCCGTCAATTCCAGACCTAAATCTACTGTAACTGATATTGATCTGCCGTCAACCTCTGCAGCCGCACCGAGCACTAACACCTTACCCCAAGATATTTTAGACGCCCTAGGAGACCCGAAGACCAAGGAAGAAAAGTTTGGACCGGCTGTGCCAAATGAAATAGCTCAACGTTGGGGACGAGTGCTAGTGGACGGGCTCACTAAGGAGCAGAAACAGCAAATTGACGAAAAATACCTAATACCGGAAAACTTTCGCCTAGCAAAAGCACCGTTACTTAACCCCGAAATAGACCATGTATTAAACGACACTGCCAGAGCGAGGGACAAAGCCATCGAAAAGTTACAAAACTACCTGGGGCGAGGCATTGCCGAACTCACGAAGCTAGCCGCCACCTTAATAGCCGAGGACATGAATAAAATCGAGATACTAAAAAATATTTCAAACATTAGTCAAATTTTCCTTGACCTCCATCACGAAAAAACAAAACGAAGAAGAAAACTAATAACACAAGCGCTTGATAAAAGATTTTCATATATGATCACGAATGTTAAAAGAGACGAGTACCTGTTTGGCGCAAACTTAGGGGAAAAAATAAAAGCCTCTAAAACGGCTGAAAGGTCTGGTTTGCAAATAAAGCGCAACTTCACGGCACCATCTACTTCGAAAAAATCAACACACCAGGGAAACTGGAGGGGCCCACCCCGAGGACAAGGTCAACGGACGAGCCGACAGGGTGGGTCAAAAAGCCGTTACTCGTCACAACAAACTCGCCACCATCCAGCCTCGGACAATCGAGCACCACGGACGACCAAAACAAACAACAAGAAATACTAACCGAGGTAATACCCCACGCGGGTCGACTACGTTACTTTATAACTAACTGGCTTGAAATAACTGACAACTCAACAGTGTTAGAATATGTTAAAGGCCTATACCTTTTAACGACAGAGTTAGTCAAACCAACTCGCCATGCAATGCCAATTTTAGTCAATCAGAAATTAATCAAATTAATCTGGAGATAGGCAAACTACAGAAATTAGGAGCTATAGTAAAACGTAGCGAAGTGCCAGGACAATATCTTTCAAAAATTTTTCTCACCACAAAACCGGACGGTTCTTTTAGGTTTATACTAAATTTAAAAGAATTAAATAAATTTATCAACCCTGAACATTTTAAAATGGAAGATATCCGGACCGTAACAAAGTTAATGAATAAAAATTGCTATATGTCTACAATAGACTTAAAAGACGCTTACTTCTTAGTACCGATTAGTAATAAAAGCAAAAAATATTTAAGATTTAAATTTCAAGACAACATTTATGAATTTCAATGTCTACCTTTTGGTTTATCTCTGGCACCGCTGGTTTTTACAAAGCTCCTTAAACCTGTTACGTCCACACTTAGGAGCAAAGGTTTTATATTAGCCACATACCTGGACGATATCATTTGCATTGGAAATTCTTATAACGAATGCCTGTTGTGTGTCACGGAAACGGTCACCTTATTAAAAAGCTTAGGTTTCATTATAAACTATAAAAAGAGCAATCTAACCCCGAAACAATTGCAAACATACCTTGGTTTCGAACTTGACTCAAAAAACATGTGTTTAAAATTACCAAACAGCAAACGATTAAAAATAATTAAACATATCCAAGATGTATCTATCCAAAAAACAATATCTATAAGAAATTTCGCTAAACTACTGGGAGTACTATGCTCCGCTTGCCCGGCTATAGCTTATGGATGGGTATACACAAAACGTTTAGAGCGCGAAAAATTCCTAGCACTTCAAAACGCTAAGAAAAGCTACGACAGCTATATGCAAATACAACCCCACCTGCAACCAGACTTCTTATGGTGGATTAACCACATTATGACAGCGTATAATAATATTCGCGAAGAAAATTACGACCTCGAAATTTTTTCGGACGCTTCGTTGACACGGTGGGGCGCGTGGTGCAATGGAGAAAAATCAGGCGGTTTCTGGGACACTCAAGAGGCAAAAAATCATATTAATTATTTAGAGTTACTAGCCGCCTTCAATAGCTTGAAATGTTTCGCGAATAATCTCCGCAAAAAACAAATACTTTTGCGCATAGATAATACAACAGCAATATCTTACATAAATAGATATGGCGGAGTACAATATGTCCACCTAAATAACATTACGCGACATATTTGGCAGTGGTGTGAAGAGCGCCAGTTGCACGTGCATGCGTCATATATCAAATCCAAAGACAACGTAGAAGCTGATAAGGAGTCCCGCCGCAATAATATTGATACAGAATGGGAATTATCATCATCAGCATTTAATAGAATAGTAAACGACTTCGGAAACCCGGAAATTGATTTATTCGCAACACGCATAAATACTAAGTGCGTTAAATATATCTCTTGGAAGCGCGACCCGGAAGCCTTTGATATCGACGCATTCACGATCAACTGGAGTTCCTTTTTCTTTTACGCATTTCCTCCCTTTTCACTTATATTGAAAAGCTTACGGAAAATTATTAATGAAAAAGCAACTGGGATTATAGTAGTACCTTATTGGCCTAGCCAGCCATGGTTCCCGATTTTTATGAAACTTTCCAAATATGAGCCTATTTATTTCCATCCAGAGCCTGAGTTACTGCTTTCTCCTTTCAGAACACGCCACCCACTCTGGACACGACTTACCCTGGTGTCGTCGCTATTATCAGGGGAGCTTTTTCAAAACAACACTTAAATACCGATACTATAGATATAATTCTTGCATCCTTAAATGAAAACTCTTTAAAGCAATATAACTGGGCATACAAAAAATGGTGGCAATATTGTATCGACAACGAAGTCCACTGCTATACTAATAATATTCCATATGCCCTTGCATTTCTAACGTCACAATTTACAAATGGTGCAAGTTACTCCACCTTAAATACTGTAAAATCTGCACTGTCTCTAATTTTGGGAAACAACTTCGGTAAAAACGAAACTGTCTCAAGGTTTCTTAAAGGAGCTTTTAAAATAAGACCATCCCTGCCCAAATACCAGTCAACGTGGAATCCTAACATAGTTTTAGACTTCCTAAGCAAATGGTACCCTAATGAAAGTTTACCAATAGATAAGCTTTCCGAAAAATTAGTAGCTCTGCTCGCATTGTCAACTGCACAACGTGTTCAGACGCTAGCATTGATCCGCTTAGATAACATCAGAGTCAACGATAATAATGTCGAAATCATAATTACCGATCAAATAAAAACCACAGCTCCAGGCCGCCCTATACCCAAAATGATTTTACCCTTTTTCTTGGAGAAAGAAGAAATCTGCCCGGCAAAAACATTGATTTCATATATGAAAGTTACCAGTAAATTTCGACACCTTCCAAATACTGATAAATTGATTTTGACTGCCAAAAATCCTAGACATAACGTTAGCTCTTCTACAATTAGCCGTTGGATAAAATCTGTGCTCGGTAAAAGTGGAATAGATACTTCAATTTTCTCATCTCATAGCACACGCCACGCATCGACGTCGGCAGCTAGTCGAAAAGGATTATCAATAGATATCATAAAAAGAACCGCGGGCTGGACAGGTGCTTCTTTAATGTTTGCGAAATTCTACAATCGACCTTTAATAGAAAACAATGATAATGCATTTGCTCACGCTGTCTGTAATGATTGAAAATACATATGATTAAATTAATTAATTAGTTATTATTACTGAGGAAGTTATTAAATAAGTACTAATTTATGTAAAATTCCTGTACAATTTGCTGATTTTGATAAATGTAAGTTGTTTAAATTAATCGTCTAATTAAATATTATTGTGATCATGATTGTTTTTGACTGCGACGCGATCCCCTTATTAAGTATCTATTTCGCTCTAAACGCTAAACATCTACTAAGTGATTTAATATTAGATCCATTCCAGTGTGACGTCGGGTATAATTGATGGTTAAACAAACTTACCTGAAGTGAAGTTTGACCATAATTATTCCTGACGTCACACTGGAATGGATCTATAACCCTCCCTTACCCTAGAATACTCCTGTGAGTATCCTGCCCAAAAGTTCGCGAAATAGATTTGTCTATCTCTAAAATGAATGAAGCAGGACCTCCGCGCGCGGGCGACGGCGGTGGGTAGGGGGGGAGCGGGCGACGAAACCCGAAGAGGGGCGTATGGTTTCATGACAAATTAAAATGTTTTATTTAATTTTTTCTAACTTTAAACTTATTGTGCGATGCCTGGTACATTGACAAGTGAACTACTAAGTGATTTAATATTAGATCCATTCCAGTGTGACGTCAGGAATAATTATGGTCAAACTTCACTTCAGGTAAGTTTGTTTAACCATCAATTATATAGTATTATTATAGAGTAGGTATAGGTATAGGTTATTGGTAGTTCAATCCACGGAGACCCACCCAACTCCTACACAAATCACACATACATCACACATGATACTTATCAGTTATCACATGAAACGGGCAAATATGACAGTGTGGAGCTCATCTTCATGAATGGAATTATCTATATGTTTTATTTTTTAGACTAAAATATTCCATATGCTATAAAATCTCTAACGATAGAGCACCTTCATGATTTTAAGTCGTTACCTATATACCCAAAAATTAAAAAAGAAAAAACTGCATTGCTGACCTTAACATTTACTTATCTTCTATCTTAAAAGGTAAGGTATAAACAATAGTACAGTTATCCCTCCTGGGTAATGAAAGGGTTGGGGATCGCCTCCATTCCATCCATGGGACAAATCAGCACCACAGATGTACCTCGGCAAACAACTAAACCTAATGCTCTTGTGTCATCCAGCAACTTATAAGGGTCATCTGGATCTGGAAAGATACAAACATTTTCTTGGTTTAGGTACAAGGCAAGCAGTACTGTAGTAACAATCTACACTATAATAATATACAATATAATCTACCTGTAACACTAAAGTCACTATTTAAAAGTATTATTTTTTTTATATTTTTTACTACAAAGAATGTTGAGCAAAACGTTAACAGATGATAAGATGAGATGACCCGTGTCAGATGCAGCAAGTCTTATTATTTTGAATTGCAATAACATACATCACACTGCACTTTGCTCATCATCCTGTGACATCGGTTCTTATTTTGGTCAGTCAAATAAGACACATTTGGTGAATTAAGTAAGCGTGGAAATACACTACTGCATTACAGTAGAATAACTAACACTGCGGTGATACCTACCCAGACAAACTCTACAAGAAGAGTGTTACCATCAATAAAACAACTATAGCTTGGCAACTTAGTGAGGGACCCTCCTGCGGGGTGTCAGACGACTGGGGGGGCAGTAACACATACATGCAGAGAAGTGTCCCCTTCCCCGCTACACCGCCCGCTAACTGTTGACATCTAAGTTCCTTGCCTCCCCCACCATCTGTCACCACACAGGAGGGTCCCGCACGAAGTTGCCAAGCTATAGTATTGCAAGTACAGAAGTACTATAGCTACCAAGTACTATACCCATATGCAGAACTTTGTCGATGACTTCCCTTCCCGTTCGCGGAATGAAGTTGAAGTGGGAGACGAAGTAATCAAAACTTCTGCGAACGGGTAGGAAGTAGGTACTCAACTGTAAAACCATAAGTTTTTTAAAAAACTTTACAAACCTCTTAGATACTCCGTAGTGTTATCCAACACTAAATTTAAAAGCGGATCATAACCCTTCAGTATACCAGCTGCTTCGCGGCCGCCAGCGAACTTTACGCGTATACTCTTTTCTAAATATTTACTTAGGTCTAGAATGGATTCTTTTCTGCGCTTTTCTTTATTATCACCCGACCCTTGAGATGCCTGTAAAGTAAATTATTACGGTAATTTCTTAACCATTTTTATGAAAACCAAACCGGTCAGTGATTTAATTAGAACTTACTTTACTTTTGTCACCTTCTTTAGAAGCCATTTTAAGTAATTATTAAATTCTAAACAATTCAACGCAAACCACTTCTTAGATAAAGAAAGATAAGATTTATATTGTGATTTGTGATTCAAAATTTCGATTTTCGAGAGGTTATAAATAATTTTTGTTTACTACCACAGAACACAGTCACATTTATTACCACAGAATATTTATTTACCTATAAGTCAGACAACTATGAACTAACACATTACACATAACAAAGACATAGAAGTAGGACAACGAACGCTCTTTCTTCAGAGACAGAGAAAAATGTTGTAAAGCTTGTTTAAAGCATGTTTAAAGTGTGGTCTGTGCAAAGAACTCATTTTGAGTCTGTGGTTAAAAATTTATATCAATGGCTTATATCTATATCTCATGTCTGTGATATTATAATGTGGGTGTTTTGTGGTCTGTGGCATAATATAGTGATCTGTGACTCATATGGGTGTTTTTGTCTTAGGTCTTTGTGAATATTTGTGTCTATGATTTGTGTTTTCCTCGTTTTCCTTTCCAAAACAAAAATAAATTAATTGTTTTTTTTTTTAATTCTTACATACTTCTTACTACGAGAATACAATAAGTGTAGCACTTAGCAGTGTTTTACTTACAATCATCTCTAAGTGCTTAAACTCCGCACAACTTCCCGCGTTATCGTGGTACTGAGGGTTGATGTGATGATGAAATGGATGTGATGGCGATTTGTTTCGCATAGGCACAACCAACGGAGATATCAATGCGCTCTTCAGTGAGCTACATACTGTCTCACGCGCCGGGAGAGTCTGTGATGTCGCACCCGGACTACGGCCAGCACGCCCAGCACCACGCGTGCTTGCTGGTGCTCGTCAAAGGGATCGGGGGCGTTCTCAAGAACTTCAACAAACTTTGGGAGCGGATACAACGCGTCAATAATATTAAGGTTACTGGTTAGTGCAGATTGGATTTCTTTTATTTTTGCCACTAATAATATACAGTCCGGCAGTAATTTACAATAAATACTTGCATAGCTAGTTACTATAAAATGAAATAAAAATAACTTTTATTCCAAGACTTGTATTGAAAATAAAAAACAAAATCTACAAGCAACAAACAAAGGCAGGTATATGGCTAAGATTGAAGTGATGACTTCCAGGCAACCCGGAAAATAATCAATAAAGCGAGAAAAAAGTTTCTATTAGAAATTGATAGTGATAAAGAGCATCCTCCATCAGAGGACTATCTATTTTATTTACTGTAATGTAAATGCTTTTGTTAATCAATGTTTCTACAAATCTTGCATGTCAGCCTTCAGTTAAGCTAATTTCCATCCTATTACCATTTCCAACATCTCACAATATTACTATAAATTTTTAGATTCTTCAGGTCAAGTAAGAGACATCTGGGTAAGGTATGTCAGAGACTACCCTGTAGAAAACAATGATTGGGGAGACTTTCAAACACACAGGTAAGATCCTACTAATATCCTACTATCCTTCCTACTAATATTATAAACGCGAAAGTTTGTAATAATGTGTGGATGTATGTTTGTTACTCTTTCACGAAAAAACTACTGAGTGGATTTTGATAAAACTTTACAACAATATAGCTTACACATCAGAATAACACATAGGCTATATTATTTATAAAGATATAGTGTGAATTATCCAAAATATATAACGATAAGTGTCACGTAAATAGGAAAAAATTGCAATCTGCGACCTTTACTGACGTACGCCGCGAAAACCGTTGGAGTTACACGTATATAATGTATGATGGAAATGTTTATCTTAAATATTGCTACAAAAAAGCTCGCGATACCATATATCCAACTCTTATGTGTAAGCCATTATCGCCAAAATAGTGAACCCCGAGTGCCCGATACTAGGCGTTCCGGCGCGGTCGGGCGAATGCGGGCGGGACGGGGAAGAGGCATTTATGAGTGTGCGAAAAAAAAAATACTTACTACCATCATTATTACCGCAAACCGTGGCGCGGCAATATAGCATAAAGATAGATAGATAGCTCTGATGACATAACATCCACTAAAAAAGGATTTTTAAAAATCTCGAAATTCACGCGGGCGAAGCCGCGGGCAAAAGCTAGTTCAGTATAAAAATGTGTAACAGTGTAGTAAACACAGCGAGTAGACTAAAACCTTTTAGTGCATTTGTATGTTTAGATGTATGTTAATCTTTCACACTATAAGTACCTGCAGAATTTATTAAAACTGATCAAAGCAGACAAAGCCTTCGTCAAATGTTGCACTATAAGATGTGCAGCTAACATTAAACTATTCTATAGTAAACAGATCATATTATTCCAGTACTGGTAATGAGTTTATACTCAACAGAATGCAGACAATTATCTAGTCAGACCAATACTGGGCACAGCTGGCTACCACAATGGCTAAATGTAGATTGGCAGGCCTCACACTATTGATTCCCAATATCTCTAAATCTGGGTAACTGCAGAAAATAATCTTTTGGTAAGAAATATGGGGTGAATGGCAAATTAGTAGCAAGTTTATACTAAAAATATGTAGACGCATTAACTTAACACTCGCAAAATGTATAATTTATTTATTTATTTTACAGAAAATCAACAGCGTTACAAACATTAATAACGTTTACATTAAAGATCATAATTAGCCTACTATTTGTTAAAAATTACATAAAATTTGATTTTTGTGGGCTACCTGTGTTGAAACCCCTTAAGTATTATGATAGTATAAATTTATGATTATCAATATATTAGATCTTTCAACAATTTCAGGAGACTCCTTGGTCTAATAACACTGAGCAAGTTCACAAATCAAATAGAGCTGAATGAAGTGTGCAGGGTGCACGAATCACTTAAAGTGAAGTACTCTAGCACTCTGTACGATTCCCGAGCCCTCATGTTTGGCCCGGGCACCAACCTCAAGAAGCCAGAACAAGAACCCGAAACTTACAGTGTCTATGAAGATGACAAGTCAAAGGAAAAGACAAGTTTGAGTGACAAGTAAGAGATCTTTATTAACTAGGATTTTTTATGAGGACAAGGCAACATTCAAATGTTGCCTTGTCCTCCTAAAAAATCCTGCTGCTGTGCTGTGTGCTGATGCTGTGCGTCTTTCACCAGGCTGTATCTCTTGAAACCTTATAGTTTCAAATTTTCACACATGATGTCTGTTTCCACTATAAATAACATATGTTAATAAATAGAATAAAATCAATATTTAAGGGTCCTTTAATACAACAAACATGAAATTTTTCTTGTTTTTGAATGTAGGCTGTATTTTAGTTGGAATTGGTTGTTATGGTACGGAACCCTCAGTGCACGAGCCTGACTCGCACCAAAAGTAATTGGTCAACAATAGTTTTTATACTATAAGATACTACTTACCTGTAATCTCATCTGATGGTAAGTGACAATGCAGCCAAAGATGTTATCATCCTATCTTTGATGACTTCTCATGTCCTGCTATAATTTATAAATTTTATTACTTTTCAGGATATCCCTTCCCAGCGAACAAGCAGAGAGTCTCTCCTCTTGTGAAAGCTTCCCACGTTCTTCATCTTCCAATACATCATATTCAGTCCCAGAAGAGAACTTCACAACTCCATCTAACTTCAAAACACATGCTCTATTCTATGGAGAAAATGATCCCCTGCCAGATTTGGAGCAACATGTTGCAGATCTTATAAATTCTTTGTTTTGGGTGGTAGAGTCTAAGAGGTTAGAGAGGTCGAGGGAAAAGTTGGAGAAAGTATCATTGCTGGTTGCACCATTTGAGAAAAGGGATTTTGTTGGTAAGTCTTTTACACAAATAAAAATAATTTTCTGAATTTAATATAATAATATATTAAATTCAGAAAATGATAGGCATAACTGAGCAACTATTCATCTAAAATCCTTTTTGTTGTTTTTGTCAAGGCAGGGTTTGTATGAAACAGATTTTTTTCGGAAAAAATTAGTTCCCGGGTTTCAAAATAAAAGTATGTAAAAATTATATAATCTTTTGATAATAATCTTTTGTTATTCTAAGTAAACAAAACTCGAAAATTAAACTTTTGTTAATACCCGAAATCAAACGAAAGGAGAAAGATAAGTGGTAATTAATACACAGCACAATTGACATCAATATCAATCAATACATATAATAAATCTGTTGTTTGTCTGTTTGTCTGTCTGTTTGTACGGGCTAATCTTTGGAACGGCTGGACCGATTACAATGAAATTTTGTGTGGTGGTAGCCTATGTCCCTGGTCAACATATAGGATACTTTTCATCCCGGTAAAATAAAGAGTTCCCGTGGGATAGTTAAAAAACTGCAATTAATTTAACAGCTTTGTAAACAACAACTAATGAACTTAATTTAGTAAAATTGGTTATGCTGATACCTTATGTTGCCTTTTTAACAAAATATATATATAGTAAAACTTATTAATCCAATCGAGTTCCCGCGGGAAAGAAAACATTACAAAAACAGTTAGCAGGCGTCTTTCAAGTAACGGATTTAAATCAAATTTTATGATCCTACTTTATATACATGCCCGGTCAACATTTAAGATACTTTTCATCCTGAAAAATTTGAGAGCACCCGTGGGATGTTTAAAAAAACCTATAGCTACTTATCTCCGTAGCACAATCAAAACGGGGTCGAAATATCGACAGTTTAAATCGTCCTTTTGATCGTGCAACTTGGTATAACTATACAAGATAACCCGTACGTAGCAGGAACGGGTTGCTACGTACACAGTAGCGCATCAGAATGCTTAATTACAATATCTGGGCGTTGGTATCATCTCAGAATAAGATAAGTTTGGTTAGTATAGATATTACAATCCACGATGACACGCCCCACTCTATCTTACTCCATGCGAATTGAGTAACATAAGCGATTTCGACAGAGTGTATAAGTAGAGGAAGACCAAAGAAGATATAGGTAAATTGTGTAAAAGAAGATAGCACGTTGACAGGAGAGATTGGAAGAAGACTCCTTTACGGGTCCATCGAACCCAAGGACCACTCATTTTGTACGGGAAATCTTGATAAAAATAAGAAATTCCACGGGAAACATTTTTGTAAAAAAAACGAACTGCACGCGGGCGGAGCCGCGGGCAACAGCTAGTTTCTGAATATTTTGTAGACTGTTTGCCCAATCATTGGTTATAATTGGTGATTAAAATGAAATTGTCAATTATCAGGTCTTGACATGGAGTCTCGCAACAACAAAAAGCGTTGCATGGGTCGCGTGACAAAAAATCTGGCGGATTTGACATTGCAGGCGGGCCTTGTGGCGGAAGCACTGAGTTTGTACCATTCTGCGGCAGAAATACTCAAATCTGTTACCGACTGGCTTTGGCTGGCTGCAGCTAAAGAAGGTTGGGAAATTTAATTTTAATTCCAATATTTTTTATCATCATCTGTAAAACTCAGGTTTTACGTAAATACCAATATTTGAAAGGACTTTTTTAAATCCTGTGACTGGATCCTCTGAATGAATTGTACTGGCCAATTGATAATATTCAATTGATTAGTCTCACTCTCCAGCTATCAACAACAACACTAGCGCTCTGGCAAGAAATGCTTTATATGCACCATTGTTAATTTGTTAACCAAAAGCAATCTTTACAATAATGCAGTGCATAATATGTATTATATAACAATAAATTTATATTTAACTGTTCTGCATATGGATCATCAATAGGTCGAATCGGGTGGGAAGGACCAGATAGATAATAAACTACCCACACACACATACACACATTAACCCTACATTGAGAACTATACTTATTGTAACGTGTTTTTTTCTCTCACGTTACATGTGAATAAAACATATCTTTTTCTCTCTTTCTGCTAGCAATATTTTCGACTTTCGAGTTAATTCATCTCATAATCTTTGGTTAGAGTATACTGTCATGCTGTGGTCACGGAATTTCGGGAAGTTTTTACGTAGTCTGTGGTCCAGTTTGACGTTTCACTTTTCTACCAAATTTCACAGGTGTGCATATGGCGTCGTGAAAAATTTGTTATTTTAAGCGATATTATATCGCGAATCATGTTAAAAACCTATTAATCAGGCAGATTGCCAACATGATATATCCCAATATATAAAAAGGCGCAATTGCGCTATTTCCATATGGATTCATTTTCCGTACCATATTTCCATACGATCTGTTTAGGATTACGTTTCGTTGGACATGTTTTTGGGTCCAACTGATCAATCTTGAAACTGCGCGTGGTTTGGTCTACGTATGCGCAATATGTGTTTATCGTGGAGATTCGCATAATCTGACGTCGTATTACATCGATTATGGACTGCGCTGCGTGATGCCCTAATTTGGTGGTTCCGCTGCGATGCTGCGTTCCATCGATGACCTTTGAACTTTGAACTTTATTTTGCTGTCACAAGCCAAGATACCAGTGAATTGTCGTGGTGAGTGATACGAACATTTAGGTGATAGCCCAACATAGGCTTGGACATTTAGTTATCATCCTAAAACATAAACTTAGCCATATGCGCAACCTTTTTTAGGTTATTTTATAAACTTTTAGTAAACTGTTATTCGGCTTATTTCAACCTACTAAATTAAGTAACTTTTTTTATTTGTACTGTAATTTAATTAATATAAACATAAGGCAAGAGAAAAGGAATGTGGAAATTATTTATATAATAAATTTGGTAAATTTCAAATTGAATATTTATTTATTCTCCATACTATTTCTATTATCATATAGTTCTATATTTAGATTATCTTAAAGGCAAACAGCAAAGCCCGCCTTGAGATTAAAGGTCTAATGGACTGTCGACTCTCTCCCTATCCGGCACGGCTTCCTGTCAGGGTGGTTGGCTGGCGCCCGAGGTATATATAATTAATTCTTTATCTTTGTTAATATTTATTTTGAATTTTGCCAACCCCTTTTTAAACAAACAGGAATGCTGCTCACTTAATGTTATTAATATCTAGATAAATAACAACAACATTTATTTTAAATAATCTATCTTTATTTTTCTATTACATTTGGCAGCTTTTACTTCTATGCTATAATATTATTTTCCATGACATTTGGCGCCGTTGAACAGGGACATGATTGTTTTGGACATGATTGTTTTGGTCATGTTTGTCATGTCATGATTGTTTTGTACCTGTTTGTCTTACATATTGCATAGGTAATTAAACCTTATTGTTCACTTTAGTATTGGAGAATAAATATTTTGTTTCCTCTTTCTTGTCTTGTCCTTTTTATAATATAATATTGTAATTTTAAGGTGTTTTGTAATCCTGTTACATTATAATATAATATGAAAGTTAAATTGTATTAGATATTAAGATTTTTATCTTAACATATTATCTTAACATAGCCTATTAAGTTCTCTTTTATACTAGCTAAGCTTGGTTTGTTCTAAGGTTGTATAGTATATAGTATTGGTAAAATGGCTGAAAAGTTGGAAGATACTTCCATACCGTTTGTTGACACAGATAATATGATCACTATTGATCAAGATACTTCAAACCAAGATACTTCAAACATATCGAAGGGTGATCAAAGCAACTTATCACATCAGACTATAAGTAATTACTATGTAAACAAACGTTTTGATTTTTCTAAACTTAATTTGACATTTAATGGAAAGACTTGTCCACTAGAGTTCTTAACCCGTTTGGAAGAGTTAAAACCAGTGAAAGGTTTTACGGATGATCAGTGTTTCCTGGCATTACCTGTTTTGTTGTCAGACACTGCTCTTAAATGGTTTCGTGCTAAAAGGAATTATTTGAATAATTGGTCGCATTTTAAGCTTGAATTTTTGGATCACTTTACTCCCAGAGATTTTAATTATCAGTTAGAGTACCAAATTAGAACCCGTAGACAAAAACAATCTGAAAGTTTATCTGACTTTATAGTTGAATTAATGGATATGTCTGCTAAATTACCAAACCCCTTATTAGAGTCCACCTTGTTAGATATTGCTAAACATAATATGCTACCCCAGTTTTCTTACCACTTGATCGGACGAGGAATTTTGTCATTAAATGAGTTAATTCAATTAGGTAAAGAAATAGAATCTTATAAAAGCAATTGTAAATCTTCATATGATAATAGTTCTGCTTCTACAAGTATAAAAAAAGAAGTTAGTGCACCTTCTAATAGTAATAAAAAAATTAATCATAAAGTTTTCGAAAATCAGAAGATTATATTATGTAGGAAATGTAATGGTAATGATCACTTGTTTTTAAATTGTCCTGTTTATCCCGGAAAGCTTTGTTTCCAGTGTAAATATCCAGATGTGACTACCAAGAATTGTCCTAAATGTAACCCACCTAAAGAGGCCATTTCTTTTCCTGAGAAACAGCCAAAAAACTAGTTAGGTGTCGCCGTGACCAATTTTGTATAGAAAATGATCGGTACACGACGACAGACAATGATCTTGAACGTTTTGGTATCCATTCATCAAATGTAAATAACCATAATTCTAATTTAATAACTCAAGTAGCTTCATTATTGAAATTTAAGGATTCTGATAATCGTCCTTACATGGCATTTACTGTGAGAGGCCGTGAATTCTTAGGTTTGGCCGATAGCGGAGCTCAAATTTCGGTTCTAGGTAATAATTCTCACTTACTGTTTCAAAAAATGGGATTTGTTATGACTCCTTCATCGTTCTCTGCTGCTACAGCTGATGGAAAGCATCAAAAAGTAATTGGTTGTATGGAGTTGCCTATTAGATGTGCTAAAAGAATTAGACAGTGTAAATTCGCAGTCATTCCTTCGTTTACTAGTGATGTCATTCTTGGCATAGATTTTTGGATTACCTTTGACATTTTGTCGAAATTAAAAAAAGAAGTTTCTATTATTAATTCTATAGAAAATAATTCTCCTTTTGAAATTTCATCTATTATACCGGCATCTAGTTTATCTTCTGATGAGAAACTTAAATTAAACAAGATAGTTCAATCTTTTGAAGATATTTCTTATGAAAAAAAAGGTTTAGGAAAAACAGATTTAGTTCAACATAAAATTGTAACCATTGGTGAACCCATTAAACAACGTTATTATTCATTAAGCCCTGCTAAGTTGAAAGCTTTAAATTTAGAAATTGATAAAATGTTGGCAGAAGGTATTATTCAACCCTCGAGATCTCCATGGAGTAGTCCGTTGGTTATGGTGACTAAAAAAGATGGAAGTCTCAGAGTTTGTTTGGATTCAAGAAAATTAAATTCAGTTACTATTAGAGATTCTTACCCCTTACCCTACATATCTAGAATATTAGTAAACCTTAGGGATGCTAAATTTCTTAGTTCTATAGATCTCTCTAAGGCTTTTTATCAAATAATGTTAGAAGAATCTTCTAGGGAAAAGACAGCGTTTGTAGTCCCAGGTCGTGGTCTATTTGAATTCGTGAGGATGCCATTTGGTGTGACAAATGCACCCGCTGAATTACAAAGACTTTCTGATCGTTTATTTGGACCAGAATTTGATAACAACCTGTTCTGTTACTTAGATGATATTATCTTAGTTTCAAAAGATTTTGAAAGTCATTTAGCTCTTTTGGATAAAGTTTATCAAAGATTAAAAGATTCTGGACTCGCAATTAACTTAAGTAAATCTGAATTTTGTAAAGGAAAATTAAAATATCTAGGGTATGTTGTTGATAAAGATGGTTTACACACTGATCCTGATAAATTAGAAGTTATAAAAAATTATCCTCGACCTAAGTCTATTAAAAATGTTAGAAGCTTTATTGGTATGTGTTCCTATTACCGTCGATTTATTCAAAATTTCTCTCATTATGTTGCACCGTTGACTAGATTAACTCATGGAAAAAGGAATATAAAAACTAAATTTGAATGGAATAATGATGCTGAGCAATCTTTTAATTACTTAAAGAACGCTTTAATTTCTGCACCAGTATTACAATGCCCCAATTTTGAAAAACCTTTCTCTATACATTGTGATTCAAGCGGATTTGCTATAGGAAGTGTACTCATGCAAGATGATGATTCTGGAAAACCCCATCCTATTGCTTATTTTTCTAAATTATTGTCCAAAAATGAAAAAATTTACAGCGTTACCGAAAGGGAACTTCTAAGTGTTTTGTTGTCCGTTGAACATTTTAGACCCTATATAGAAGGCACTGAATTTACCGTTGTCACTGATCATGCTAGTCTGAAATGGTTGATGAACTTAACTAACCCCTCTGGTAGGTTGGCTAGATGGTCTACTCGTTTGTCACAGTATAAATTTAATATTATTCATAAAAAAGGTAGTAGTCATACAGTTCCTGATGCCTTATCTCGTATAGAAATCTCTGAAATTGTTTCATGTCCTGAGGATATCCATGATCCTTGGTATGCAAAAATTTTTGTAGAATGTCAAAAACATCCTTCTAAGTTTAAAACTTATAAAGTAGAAAACGATACCTTATATAAATATGTTAAACCTAAAACTCTCCTAAATCAAAATTTAGCTTGGAAAATAGTAATCCCTAGAGAAAATATTTTGGAAACTATTAGAAATAATCATGATGATGTAAATTCTGTTCATTTTGGTATACATAAAACCATAGAAAAATTGCGAATGCATTACTTTTGGCCCAAAATGTTTAAAGATGTTAAGGATTATATAAATAGATGCGACAAGTGTAAAGCATATAAACATTCTACTTCAGCTCCTTTAGGTTTTATGTCTAACCCTAAGTTAGTAAATCGCCCAATGACGATGTTATCTCTTGATATTGTAGGTCCATTACCAAAATCTTATTCAGGTTATGTTTATATACTTACCGTAGTAGATGTATTTTCTAAATTTTGTTGGATCTTACCTTTGCGTAAAGCAACTACTAAAACTATAACCAATTTATTGCAAAAGGAAATATTCTTAAAATTTGGCGTTCCTAAAATCTTGATTCTAGATAATGCTGTTCAGATGACGTCCAAAGCTTTTAAACATTTTGTTGAAGGATATAAAATTCCAAAAATATTTTACAACACTTTATACACCCCTCAGAATAATCCAGTTGAACGCTATAACAAAACTATTGAGACTTGTTTAGCTTATTATGTTGAGAGCGATCATAGGACGTGGTCTAAATATTTACCCCATGTTCAAGCAGCTATTAATGGCACAATTAATTTAGTAACAGGATACACACCTAATTTCCTTATGTTTGGGAGGGAAGTTTTTCTTGATGGATCCCTACATAAATTTAATTTAATCTCTGACCCTACAGAGTTAATCATTGGTAGTCGTTCAGATTATTCGGACGCACTCCTTACTTTAAATAATATTTTTAATAAAACAGTTAGTAATTTGGCTAAATCATATAAGCGAAATGCTAATTATTATAATCTCGGTAGAAAAGGCATTTCTTATTGTGTTGGAGACATTGTTTGGAGGCGCAACTTTGTGCAATCCAATGCTGCTTCGTTCTTTTCAGCTAAATTAGCTCCTAGATTTGTAAAATGTAAAATCATAAAGAAAATTTCAGATAATGTATATATATTAAAAGATTTAGCAAAAAATAGTACCGGTAGATACCACATAAAAGATATTCTTAAAATTTAAATAAAATTAAACTTTCAAATTTCACCTGAAAAGAACCTAACAGATACCAATGCAATAAGGACTAATAATATTATTTTGCATAGGATTCTTGGCTTTTGTCAATCCTATTCAATTTTTTAGGTTGTGGTTAAGCACATGCTCCACATTACCAAATTGTATATATTGTATATTTTGCTTAAAGATAAGTTTGTTGTCTTTTATTTTCTTTGTACATATGTATAGACCATATGTGGGTTCATGTTTTGTAAATATTTTGTGCCTTGTTTCACACATGTGGACAGGTATATTCTATAGATATTTTGTGCCTTGTTTCACACATGTGGACAGGTATATTTTGTAAATATTTTGTGCTTTGTTTCACACATGTGGACAAGCATTATATATAATTCATCTTTGGCTTTGTTTCACACATGTGGACAAGTAGGCTAGGTCTTTGCTTAGGCAGGACGATGATTTCGATGTCGCTCTTTTGTAGTGCATCATTTTGGGTGGTTCGACACTGCGCGGCGAGGGTGCCTTAGTGCTTTGTTCGGTTGCATACCATTCCAAAAAAATCTTTAGCTAGGTTAGTTCGTCAATGCGCGGCGAAGGTGCCCAGTGCTTTGATCGGTTGCATACTAACTCTAGACTCTTTTATTTTGGCTCAGTGTTGTGTTAGGTTGGTTTATCACTTCACGGCGTTAATGCTTAGTGGCTTGATCAGTTGTATACTAACTCTAATCACACACTCTTCAAAAGTTTTCTTCTCTTCTTCGCTAGTTTGGTTTACCATTTCACGGCGTTGGTGCCTAGTGTTCTGGTCAGTTGTATACCAAACTATGCAACCTTAGTATAGAAACTTTGATTTGTTAGATTGCTTATCAATCTATTTCAATAATTTACTTTTGGCTCTAAATTTTTCTGTTGTTGTAAATTTAATATTTCTTGCTTTTGCCTTGTGTAATTATTTTGGGCAAAGAAAAAAATTATTTTTTTCTTTTTTCCTAGGAAGGGGAAAAATGTAACGTGTTTTTTTCTCTCACGTTACATGTGAATAAAACATATCTTTTTCTCTCTTTCTGCTAGCAATATTTTCGACTTTCGAGTTAATTCATCTCATAATCTTTGGTTAGAGTATACTGTCATGCTGTGGTCACGGAATTTCGGGAAGTTTTTACGTAGTCTGTGGTCCAGTTTGACGTTTCACTTTTCTACCAAATTTCACAGGCGTGCATATGGCGTCGTGAAAAATTTGTTATTTTAAGCGATATTATATCGCGAATCATGTTAAAAACCTATTAATCAGGCAGATTGCCAACATGATATATCCCAATATATAAAAAGGCGCAATTGCGCTATTTCCATATGGATTCATTTTCCGTACCATATTTCCATACGATCTGTTTAGGATTACGTTTCGTTGGACATGTTTTTGGGTCCAACTGATCAATCTTGAAACTGCGCGTGGTTTGGTCTACGTATGCGCAATATGTGTTTATCGTGGAGATTCGCATAATCTGACGTCGTATTACATCGATTATGGACTGCGCTGCGTGATGCCCTAATTTGGTGGTTCCGCTGCGATGCTGCGTTCCATCGATGACCTTTGAACTTTGAACTTTATTTTGCTGTCACAAGCCAAGATACCAGTGAATTGTCGTGGTGAGTGATACGAACATTTAGGTGATAGCCCAACATAGGCTTGGACATTTAGTTATCATCCTAAAACATAAACTTAGCCATATGCGCAACCTTTTTTAGGTTATTTTATAAACTTTTAGTAAACTGTTATTCGGCTTATTTCAACCTACTAAATTAAGTAACTTTTTTTATTTGTACTGTAATTTAATTAATATAAACATAAGGCAAGAGAAAAGGAATGTGGAAATTATTTATATAATAAATTTGGTAAATTTCAAATTGAATATTTATTTATTCTCCATACTATTTCTATTATCATATAGTTCTATATTTAGATTATCTTAAAGGCAAACAGCAAAGCCCGCCTTGAGATTAAAGGTCTAATGGACTGTCGACTCTCTCCCTATCCGGCACGGCTTCCTGTCAGGGTGGTTGGCTGGCGCCCGAGGTATATATAATTAATTCTTTATCTTTGTTAATATTTATTTTGAATTTTGCCAACCCCTTTTTAAACAAACAGGAATGCTGCTCACTTAATGTTATTAATATCTAGATAAATAACAACAACATTTATTTTAAATAATCTATCTTTATTTTTCTATTACATTTGGCAGCTTTTACTTCTATGCTATAATATTATTTTCCATGACATTATATATTTTTTTTCAGGGCATTGTGCTGCTTCAGCAATCCTCCTATACCCAAATCTCAGGAATCCAATGCCACTGCAACGCAATGCAAGTTTGCAAGAAAGCTCCCCCAATAAAACGAAACCGCTATCCCTCTACCAGCCGGGTACCGACCCCTTCCGTAGATTTAAACTCCAGTCCTCACCACTAAGATCCTCCAAAACTTCAAGCCCGGTCAACCCTCCGAGCGAATTAACTCCCTCTTCCTCTGAAAGTGTGGAAACTTCATCAAGGCAATCCGAGACGGATAACGCCGATTCTGAATCTTTAGCGTCATCAAGTGACGTTGACTACCACAGCCAAAAGTCCTACTTGAGCCCCGACCTCCCATCCATACCGAGACAACCGCCATCCCAAATAAATAACCAGTACTTATTAAATGGTGAAGAAATTGCCGAAAAATATCGGAAAGCGATCATACACTATAGCAAGTATCAGAATGCAGGTATTATAGAAACGGAGGCGTGTTTTAAGGCCGCCAGAATCGCGGTCGAACAAGGCAACAGCTTGCATGCGTCTGGATTTCTACAGAATATCATATTTATTAATTTAACTCTGAGCGAACAAGAGAAAATTCAGAGATTTGATACACTTGCTGAACTTTATAAGGAGATAGGTGAGTACTTTGTTTTGTATCTAGTTTCCTCTTTTTATAGTCAGTAGGACTCTGAGAAAATGATAATTAAAAACTGATATCTCAGGATGGTAAGAACAGTGCGGTGGTTTGTTTGATATTGCAATGCAATGCAATGCTCCGTTTACACACTGCATCTGACATTGAAGGGTTGTAAGTATATATCGTTGTGGACCCAAAGTGCTGGAATGGCGATTTCGCTCGGGAAAGTGCAGTGTTGGCAGACCTCCGACCAGATGGACTGACGATATTAAGAGAGGCGCGGGAATTCGCTGGATACAAGTGGAAAATCATTGCAGGAGGCGTTTGTCCACTGCTGAGTGGACGTCCGTTGCCTGAAACAAAGTAAATCTCGAACGACTGAACGGATTCACCTTATCTTGGTTTTGAAATGTTCATGGTTGAAGTTCGTGAAGGTTTAAAACTTAAAAGTTGAGAAAAATAAAATTCGAATGATTGCCGGGAAAAATTTAAATTCATTTTTACATAACTAGGTCTTTGAGGTAGTTCGAAGTCTGCCAGGTCAGCTAGTATTAAATAAAAAACGCTATATAGTACTGGCCCAAAGGATTTTCCGCTCTTGCATTTGTGATTCATCAGAGTTTCTAAAGGTATATTGTTTGTTTAAAGGTTTATTCTACCATGTTTTGGGTTTTATAAAAATAAGCCGCTGTTTTCACAGGTTTCCTCCGCAAAGCGGCGTTCTGTCAACGTCTAGCAGCGACGCGGCAGGTCAGCGCAAACAACCCCAACCCCGACTGGCAGCGATGCTACTCGCTCATGCTGCACAGCTTCCCCGGACACAAGCTCAGCCTCGACCCCAACTACGTCATACAGCATCAAGTTGGTGAGATTCGATTTTAGAGTATTAATACTTTGAGTGACGTTAACGTGTTCACTGGTTTTTACCGATCTCAAAAATGCCCAACTCGCCTAAACAAGTGAACACTTCAACAATATTGCAATTAGTCCTCTTCAGCCTTAAAAATTAAGGACGTATTCAATGGAACGTGATCGCTTTACATTGATACACCCCTGAATATGTCTTGTATTCCAGGCTGGCCGCGACTGCAAATTCAGCTATTACAAGAGTTGGTAGTGGCCGCGCGACGCATGGGCCACCCCGCGCTCGCCACTAGACACATGACGTTCCTCTTGCAAACCATGTGGCCGCATCTCTCGCGTCAGGACCACAGGGACATGTCGATACAACTACAGGTACGCGCTACAGATACAGGGGTCTGATTGCGTAAGAAAAACGTATTCATTGTTACCGTAATCGTTAGCGAATTCTGCCCCGCGATTGGCTGACGCAAATCAGAACTCAATCAGCGGACAGAATTAGGAAACATTTATGATAACGACGAATACTTCTTTCTTAGACAATCTAGGGGCAGATATTACAAGAATTATGAAGGTGTACCACATCAGGAGACTAGTATCAACTTATCTCTACTGTTAATTAAGTTACGTCAATGAGCTACGATACCTACAAAGTCACAAACACTCATAGCGTCAAAGCTAAGCGCATGCTAAAGTGTGAAATTTTGGTTAGTTGAAAAATGATTTATTCATTGCTTTTGACACAAAATAATGTATAGGTTTGTAAAAGGTTGTTCGAACAATTTGTGAAGTGAAAAATCGTCGCGCGTCGTACATTTCGGTACCGCTGAAAGCACATACCGCTGTCGGTCGCTTACATTAGCGCCATTTTACAGTTTTGACCATTGATCTACAACAAATTAAATATTCGGCTTCAGGGCGGAGCCTAAAAATACATGCGTGACGTCACTTAGTACTGATTTAACTTATATTTTTAATAATCAATCGTTTTGACCAATCAATACCTATGAGAATCAATGAAAATCACATTGTGACATTGATGCGGTTCTTTAATTATATAAATTACGCAGTTGGGGGCAGAATATAATTGAGTAAAATGTCACGCATCACTTGTACAATTTTACAGGCTCTGTCAGCCCAATGCGAAGGCGGCCCAGTGCCCCTGGTACTGGAAACGGGCGAGGTGATCCCTCCGGCCAACCTCACCCACGTGCCGAGTTGCTCCCACTTCACTCCGCGGCCGCTCCCGCCCGCCCGGACGCCGCATCTCATCAAGTGCAAGTCCAACCAGGGGCCGTTTATATTCACCCCCATACACTTCGGGAGCCTCGAGAGAAAAACTAAGAGGGACGAAGGGAAAATGGGTGAGGATTTGTGTATCTCTTTATTTAGGTACCATCAAACCACAATTCGGATTTTTTTGGGTAGGATTTGGTAGGTAGGATAATTATATGCTAGTCTAAAAGAAGACAGAGATCGGATGAACGGGTGAAATCGCTCTGTAAGGGTCCCTTTTACCATTCGGGATGGAATCCTAAAAATGATCTTTAAAATTATGCTGTAACTTTTAAAACCCTTTTGTTACGGACTTTTAGGCTGAATTCATGATTTGGATCATTTGCACTTGACAACAATCATGCCTGATGGAAACCACCAATGAAGTGTAGATTAGAGCGATTACCTATTCACTTTTCCCTTCAAGGCACCCAGATTTTACTTGACTTGGAACACAGAGGCTAGAAGAGTGTTTCACACATTAGTGGTTTCATTTTCAAGAATACGTTACAATCTTTACAATCAGGAATTAATTAATGAATACTGCGGCAGCTACAAAGAAGAACAGTTTCATTACTAAGGTGGTTTAATATCTTGAAATTGTATCCTATGTCCTTAGGTGATATCATTATAATCATACTTGCCGTAAAATGGAGCTTATTCAAATTTTCATGACTAGTTACATAAATTAATTATAACACGCGTAATTTTTTTTCAGAATACCTGTGGGTAGAAGATGATATTTGTGAAGTCCAAATGAAATTGACTAATCCGTTGCCATTCGAGCTCAAAGTTTCCAACATGCGCCTCCTAACGTCTGGCGTGGTGTTCGAATCCATTCCCGAAACAATTATCCTCCCCCCGGATTCCCCCACCACCGTCAACCTCCACGGAACCCCAAAAGAGATTGGGGATCTCCAAATATTGGGGTACTCCACTCATACTTTGGGTGTTAAATCGAATTGCAGACTCAAAAATATGCCGATGCCAAATAAATTCCCAGCGTCATTCACAATCGAAGTTATTCCCAGCCTTCCAACTATCACTATTGAAACCACATTGTCCCTTTCCGGAAACATCAATTTGTCGAATCCGGAAATTTCCGGAAGTATTACTAATATTTCTCTTTACAATGGCGAGAGCACGGAATGTACGATCAAAATTACTAACACAAGCAGTGTGCCCATTGAGTACCTGGATTTATCTATTCAGGTGAGAATATTATATTATTTAAAGGTTAATGTTGGGACACACCTGCGTTTTTAGCTCTGATACTTCGACTCAATACGCTTACAGTGTGTTTCAAGTTACCTTTCAATATGCTCACAGTGTATTTCAAATTTTAAGTAACCTCTCAAAACTTTCAGAATTTGTTTCATCTCAATATATTTACAAATATAAATAATCGTTGTTTAAAAATATAAATAATTCTCAAAAATGCATATTTCTCTAAAAATCCAAAAGCTGTATTTCAATTTTCCAGTCAAATATGGATAGTCAGCTTCAGGCCAAGGTGTTTCAATGGTCGAATGAGGACATCCAGTCTCAATTGCCGATAAATCCCAGTGAGGTTGCCACCATCGTTATGAAGTTATATGGAGAAGCTGATTTCCTGGATCTAGGAGGGGTTGGCGAGAACATATTCCCCAACAGTCTAACGTCGAACTATCCATCCCGGGTGGGTTCGCCGGTACCAAACGCCCAAACCTCTTTGCCCACGCAAAGTTCTAACCCCCAAAACTCGCTGAGCAGTGGACTTATGGTTAATAGGACCTCTGGAAGTTTCAGGTAATTGATTTTAATGTTACTATTTAGTATTTATGTCTGTGGGTCGCTGAGTGTCCCTGAGCCTTCTTATGAGGCCCATAGAGGGTCATATGAGGGTCACTCAGCGAGCGATGGAGAGAGCTGTGCTTGCGTGATCGAATCAGAAATGAGATCCGCAAAAGAACTAAAGTGACAGACATACTTAACGTGTCGCTAAACTGAAGTGGCAATGGGCGGGGTACATGACTCTTAGGACCCTGGCGGAAGCGCGGTGAATACGACAGTGAATCCCGCACTTCCGCCAGTGGGTCCGTCGTGGAAACAGACAGTTTTTAGTGGGTGCAAGCCCCACAACCCGTCTGTTGCGTCCAGAGTGGTACGCAATTTAGAAAACTGATGGTAATTAAATCATATTGGGATACATTAAAAATTGCAATACAGTCAAGTGCCTATCACTTTAAAAAGCAGTGCAAGTCTCACTAAAATCGAATCAGGAATTTATAATGGACTCTGAGTCTCTGTTGAAGTTGTTATTTATTAAATCAGTTTGATGTTGTTTTAGGTCCACTAATTCTCAGGCGACCAGTTGGTCGGCGCCTATTTCTATAATGCCACCATCCAGAGGACGGCAAATCGAGTCAACGGTAAAGAAACCAATTTGATGCAGTTAAAATACATATAAAAAAAAACTAACAAGAAAGATTAAATTATTTTGCTTCCACTAATCTGAAACAAATCGCTATGATCCAACATGCTGTATCAAGTCTAGCTGCGCTCACCTTCAGTACAATATCGCATTGTGAAGTCAACATGTCCTGTGGAAATCTCAGTGTCGGGGTAATGATAGCAAAATAATAGTCTTTCTTGCTAATTATGTATTTTTTTCCAAAATAACGCCAACTTCTTTTAAATATTAATAAACTCTGTTTATCTTTTCCATACCACGTTTGTTCGTGTTTCCAGCTGTTACTAAGGTACTCGGGCGGCGTGGGCAGGGACCTGCACTGTCGGCAGTCCACTCTGCAGATGAACCTGGAGCTGCTGCCAAGCGTCTCTATCACGCACTGGGATGTTCTGCCAGCAGAGATGTAAGAACCGGGACTGATAATTTTCGATAAATGATAATTTTCTTAAGGGATACTTTGTTGTTGGTGTACACTTTTCTGAGGAACGGGTAGAAACCATTGATTAAACATAAAAGAATCAGCATTTCTTGACATCAAACATACATTTTTAGGCTCCGCCCTGAAGACGGATTTTTAATTTGTCAAAACTGTAAAATGGCGCTAATGTATGCGACAGACAGCGGTATCTGCTGTCAGTGGTACCGAAATGTACGATGCGCGACGCCATATTTGAGAAATTCTTGGCTTCAACATACGTCACATCTTTCCCGTCCTCTTAGCGTAGGGTATTTTGTTATTGGTGGAAACAAAGTTGATATAATTTTCTTATACTACTAATTACTATTTGACTCATTTGTGTTTTTGTTTGTAAAGATGTTAGAGGGTTTAACGTGAAATCAACGGGTCTGCCCGCGAAATTCAAAATTTTCGTGGTTTTTTGCAATTTGTACGCTAATTAGACATAATAGGCCAATCAATTTGCGAGAATGGCAGTATCATCTTTACATGAATATATCAAAATATTTGCATAAAAATGTGTATCCCAGGATATTAGTCCGAGTATCGAGTTTTATGTGAGTAACTCGCAAATCTCGGACTAATTGGTTTAACTCGACACTTTCGAGCAGAGATTTTTATATAAACACGTGAAGAAGATATTGGGTTTATCGCAATTTGACGGCCATAAGTCTATTATGTCTTATTAGCTTAAAAATCGCGAAAAACCACGAAAAATTTGAATTTCGCGGGCCTACCCGTGGTGTGCTCCTTAACTTATTAACAGTATGGCACCGGAAATCGAAGTTGCTTGGCGGTGCGTCTTGACTGGTAGATTGGCCACAGTCGAAGCCCCCACTAGACCTAGATCCTAGCTAATTTAGAAATTATTAAATTCGAAAGTAGGCCCCATGGTGGGAATCGAATCGTCGCGCCAACTGCACGACTATACCAAAGGGAGGTTGTTATCACCTGTACTAAAGTCAATTGAAGGTATAAAAAATTTAAGCCTTTGAGTGAACACTGATTGTTTTGTACAGTCCAAGTCAACTGTACCTGGTGCTAGACATCACGAATCTCACCAACGAGGAGATGGAGTTCCACTACGCGTCCAGCAAGCACATCCTGATCGAGAGCAAGGAGTCGTGCCGCGTGCCCGTGCCGCTCGACAGGTGCCCCTTCACCGCCGCGCCCAGCAAGACGGAGGATGGTGAGTGGATTATGAGCTGGCTGTAGTACCTCTATCACCAACGAGGAGATGAAGTTCCACTACGCGTCTAGCAAGACGGAGGATGGTGAGTGGATTATGAGCTGGCTGTAGTACCTCTATCACCAACGAGGAGATGAAGTTCCACTACGCGTCTAGCAAGACGGAGGATGGTGAGTGGATTATGAGCTGGCTGTAGTACCTCTATCACCAACGAGGAGATGAAGTTCCACTACGCGTCTAGCAAGACGGAGGATGGTGAGTGGATTATGAGCTGGCTGTAGTACCTCTATCACCAACGAGGAGATGAAGTTCCACTACGCGTCTAGCAAGACGGAGGATGGTGAGTGGATTATGAGCTGGCTGTAGTACCTCTATCACCAACGAGGAGATGAAGTTCCACTACGCGTCTAGCAAGACGGAGGATGGTGAGTGGATTATGAGCTGGCTGTAGTACCTCTATCACCAACGAGGAGATGAAGTTCCACTACGCGTCTAGCAAGACGGAGGATGGTGAGTGGATTATGAGCTGGCTGTAGTACCTCTATCACCAACGAGGAGATGAAGTTCCACTACGCGTCTAGCAAGACGGAGGATGGTGAGTGGATTATGAGCTGGCTGTAGTACCTCTATCACCAACGAGGAGATGAAGTTCCACTACGCGTCTAGCAAGACGGAGGATGGTGAGTGGATTATGAGCTGGCTGTAGTACCTCTATCACCAACGAGGAGATGAAGTTCCACTACGCGTCTAGCAAGACGGAGGATGGTGAGTGGATTATGAGCTGGCTGTAGTACCTCTATCACCAACGAGGAGACGGAGTTCCACTACGCGTCCAGTAAGACGGAGGATGGTGAGTGGATTATGAGCTGGCTGTAGTACCTCTATCACCAACGAGGAGACGAACTTCCACTACGCGTCCAGCAAGACGGAGGATGGTGAGTGGATTATGAGCTGGCTGTAGTACCTCTATCACCAACGAGGAGACGGAGTTCCACTACGCGTCCAGCAAGACGGAGGATGGTGAGTGGATTATGAGCTGGCTGTAGTACCTCTATCACCAACGAGGAGATGAAGTTCCATTACGCGTCCAGCAAGCACATCCTGATCGAGAGTCGTGCCGAGTGCCCGTGCCTCCTAGCAATTGGCCAGAAGAGCTGGCTAAATTACAGGACATAATGAGACACAGTGCATATATCATTGCAATGCAAATTCCTAGAATCGACTGTGAATCACTTAAAATCAGGAGAATGTCTTGTTCGTTTCATGCTTTTGCTATAAAAAAAAACTTTCCGCAGAATCCTTAGAGCCCAAGTCCATAAGCACGGGGACGTCAACCAACAGCCTGGAGCTGATGTGCTCCGAGCACCTGACGAGGAACGTGGACCTGCGCTGGCATCTGCTGCAGTCCGACATCGCGGGCAAGGCTTCCGTCAAGGGCATCACGCTGTCGCAGACGATGATGGACATTGTGAGAATGTCGCCGTTGAACTGGGGTAAGTCATGGAACCACATAATTTGTCTATACCCCGTAATAAACTTAGATATATCTTCTTTTCGTTTTCATGCAGCTACAATTTAATAGTGTATAGTTTGGTAAAACAGAGGGAAAAAAATGATGGCGCCACTGTCTGTAGGTATAATATAGTCAGTAGAACTTCTATTATTAGTATAGGCTGTGACCACTCAAATATTTCCCTGCCTGGCTAGCTTGCACCTGTATCAGTTTCATATAATTTAATCTGCAACAGCAACTGCTAAAGAAAAAAAAATTAAGTTTTTATTCTGATTTTTTTATTTCCATCCTTCGGTAGAAGTGAGCGTGAACAAGCAGTGCATCAAGCCGCAGGAGGAGTACAGCTGCACGGCGGGCGAGTGCCTCTCGCTGGGCGTGGCCGTGCGCAACCACCTCGCGCGGCCGCTGCACAAGCTGTGCCTCTCCGTGCAGTTCTACCAGGACTACAACAACGGCGTGCTCGACTACAAGCTCGACAACCGCGTCGCAACCGCGGGCAACAACAAGTAAGTGTATTAGTATGCCTTATTAGTACTTACGTTCCGTCGTCGCAAAAGATCAACGGGTTGAGCGCAAGGCAACGCACCTATCGTTTGCCGCTCTAGTCGAAGAACCTTGTCCGTCATCGTATCGGTAGGGTTAGTACATGTTTTGGTATTAATTTTGAGTAGACTCGCATCGGACAAACTAATCGAATTCCTCCATACATTGACAGCCAGCGCCATCTATTGATAGCCGAATGTCAGCGGCTGTTCATAGATGGCACTGGATGTATATTTATGGAAGAAATCTATTCCTTTTTCGACTCGCGACTCGTAAAACCAACTAAACCAATCCGTTTAGACATAAAAAACTAATAACTAAACCCAACGCCATGTATATAGCGTTGTCAATCCCAAACGTTTTGTACTTTTCTATTAGCGAGATCGCTAATAGAATTTCACTTTGTCTACAGGCCCTGGCTAGGTATCAACTATATGAGATACTGTGCTGTTGTTGGGCGCTCTACCCGTGATCCTTATACAGGCTTCTTTGCACACTAAAGAAGCGTCTTATGTGTACAGGATATCAATGTAAAAGATCTAAAAAAGTTCTGTTTCCTTCTGCAGAGTCGTGTTGGCAACACTATTAGAATCAGCGAAAGCGTTTCACGAATGCACTGTCGTATTTCTGACGCCCGGGGAATACAAAATAGACATCCAGTGCTCAACCACAGAACCTATACTGGACGAGACCACGGTCATCAGGGATAACCAGCCCAGCGTACAGTCGTGCGCGGGAGAAGTCAGCCATGTTTGGAGATTCATCCCACCTGTAGCTATAAGTGTCACAGATTAAAAAGATATATTATCTGTAGACTAATTTTAATTATTTGTTAACTATTATAGTAATTTAATTATGTACTGATTAAATAAAATATTTATTTACATTTGTGTTATAATTGTAAATTGGACAATACAAATTATATTTCAAAATGGTACTTTTCAATTTGCTTTTTACATTTTCAGTATTCTATTACGGTATAGTTGTAGACTCCCCATAGTATATATTATATGCATATGCTCCAATAAAACGTAATTAGAAAAGCAACCAACTATTTTTCAGTGACATCGACTTTTCCATAAAGGCGGAAATCGGAATCAGTCTGAGGTGCATTGCCCGGTAGGCGGTATAAAAGCCCAGACCGTACGCAACGGTTTACCCGTACAACCAAATTCAAAATTGAGTTTTTAGTAGGCTATATTTATTATAAAAATTATTTTCGTGTTGAAGATAGTCACTGACCTGTGTAGATAGTCCGCTTCTTTGATCAGGTATATATAGACCTGATCAAAGGTCCGCTTATCGAGGAAGGCTACAAAGAGTATATAATCACTACGTGGAAGGCTATAGGAGCTTTGATAAAAATACCTAATCAAAGTTGGGTACCTATCTATGGGGTATATCTATAGTGTTAGTAGTCTATGGTTTTGGGCAGTTTCAAGAAACGTAGTGATTATATACTCTTTGGTTTCAAGGCAGTTTTGTGGTTTGTGGTGGGTCTGTGTTGGGTGGGCAACATACAATATCTTTAATCTGTGTTGGGTGGTGTTGGGCATATCCCTATAGTGTTTTATGTCTATGGTTGGGCATTTCATTTTATTTTGATTTTCCCCTTCGCTAATCGCTATCGTTATTGAATTATTTACTATTTAGTAAACACAATGTCACATACGCACTGTGCGGTACAAGGATGTAAAATGAGCATTTTTAACAAACCAATTGGCGTCTATTTTCATCCGTAAGACACTTCTTAATTTTTGTAATTTCAATTATTATTATCAGTCCACTAGCTACAGATGCGTTTCCGTAAATTCTTAAATTAATAAAGTATTCCATTTCATATAATGAATTTTACACTTTAAAAGTATTGGCTTTGTCATTTTTATTAAGGGTTAACTTTGGCTTCATTTTGAGAAGGTGAGAGCCTGAAGAGAAATTTAACCCAAATTTTATTAATCCACTTGCTGAGGAACAATGAACAGTATCAGTTGCCATATTGTAAACCAACCATTTTAAAAAATTTATATTTATCATTGAATTCCAAATTATTTGATTGCTTCATTTCAGATGCCCACTGTCAAATGAAATGAGGAACAAATGGCTGCATGCTTTAAGAAATAAATGTGCTGTCCTCGACTGGACGAAGAGTCGCATTTGTTCAAAGCACTTTGAAAATAAATACTTTGATTCTCAACGGAAACTTAAAGAAATTGCTATACCCACACTGTTTCCCGAGACTACCACCAAAACTCAAAAAGTAAGTACTAACTACACTTTTATACCACCACAATACAATACAACAACTACAATAGCAGCATAGATATAATAGACACCTATTGTGAGTCCATATCTGTACATATAAATGATATAAATGTATTATAAAAAAAAACTGAATGGTTGACGGATCTACCATAGCTGAAATAACTGAATGTATTAGATTGAAAGAAAATTCAACCCCTGATGGAATAAAGCAGGTGTTCTGTGAGCAAGACTGCTGCTAGTGTACTATAATATAATACAATCAGGTCTCAGATTGTTCTTTCTAAGGCCAAAAGTATCCTATTTATATCACTATAGGCCTTCGTCATACTTTAGCGGTTTGCTGAGCAGCGCATTTATATAAAATTATTTCTTTTTTCAGATTGAATACCTCTTTAAGGACAAAGTTGACAAAGCCCTACCCAAGTTATCCCAGGCAGAACTTGTAAATGATATCAAGAACAGCATGGTTAAAATTAAGGAACCGGCCAACTTTGAGAAGTTTGTCACAGATGACTTAAAATGTACATCTGATGCCCCCATACAAGTTCAGCAGTACCTTCTAATAAAGAAACAAAACCATTTGAACACAAGACTGTTGGAGCTGGTCGCTCAAAACAAAAGGCATGTTGAAATCCTCCAAAAGAATATGGAAGAATCAAAATTATCCAAGAAAAACACTGGCCAGAACATTGATACATATAAGTATATTGTTAAATGCCTTCAGGAAAAACTAGTAAATCTTGAAGAACAAATTGAAATTTTAACTGCAGTAGAATCAAGATAACTCATGTAATTTTTTAAAATAAAATAATACTTTGATTTAATTTTATTGATTTCTTTAATACATATACTACAGGGTTAGAGATTACACATATTTTTTGCATAATATAATATATAATATTTACTAATAGCTGATCGTCCAAGGTTTGCGAGTGAGAATATTAATAAACCCTGGCCTATGTCCAAGTTAGGGCTCGGCCATGATCAGTCTGTGAAAGATAAATAATCAGGATTTTTTTAGTTTATTAGATTGATAGATATGAAAAAAATGATGTGTATAACACACATAGACTTATAGACAAATACAGATCTCAAGGTTTGTTAAGACTGCTTTAAACTAAGCAATAAATAATTTTTACTAATATCTTAGCTAAACATTTGAAAAGAATCAAAAATCAGTCTTAAGAGTCCTGTGAACTATGATGTCTCCATTCATTCAAAATACCAAATTATTTGTAATTTGTGCTTATTTTGATCATGTTGTAGTGTTATTCTGATTCATATAATGATAATATATGCTCATCGCCATATTTGGTTCGGAAATTCTTCTTTAATTAAAATGAAATAATAATCAATTTTCATAAAAAAATTATAACTGGTCGAGTTCCATAATACCAAAAGTTATGAATGAAAACTTGTAACTTTCTTTATTACTAGTGTTTTTCTTTAGCTGGACAATAAAAACTGTGCTCTTGAACTAATGCGACGTGAGATAGTGTTAAGATGCAGAAAACATCCTCTTTGACAAAAAAATAAGCAAAACTACATTCGTTCACAATTTCGTTTAACAAAAGTTTTTTGGAACCAGATATGGCCAGGAGCATAGATTATTATAACCCCACAACATGATCGAAATTTGCACGAATTACAAATGATTTTGCTATTACAAATGTATGGGAGACGGGAGACATTATGGGTAAGCAGACATGCACATATTATTTTCTTCTCAATTGTTTTTCTAGTATTTCCCGCAGTTTTCCTTTTCTATTGGTCCTGTCAGATAGATGCCTGCCCAGTGGTATAATTTCCATTTGTTGCAAACGTCTTCTAAATTTCTGGTAAAATTCCAAAACATCAGGGTTAGCCCAAACATGACGTGAATCAAAGTCCAAAACTCTCAATGTTTCCAAACTCTGTGCTCTACTAAGAGCTACATAAGCTTGTCCCGCTTCAAATATTTTGGCCAGAGACATTTCTACACAATCTAAAGTAAGTCCTTGTGACTTGTGTATAGAAAATGCCCAAGCTAAATTCAGAGGTATTTGCTGACGACAAAGCAGAGTGCCGTTTGAATTTTTCACATACCACCGCTCAGGTTTGGCTGTGTATTCTTTTTTATTCTTAAATCTTACAACAGGTAGTCCTTCTTCAAACCTCACCACTACCCCTCTGGCTCCATTAACTAAACCTGCATTTACATTGATGTTTTTGAGTAACATGACCTGAGCTCCCAATTTCAGTAACAACTTTGAGGGTGCTATTGTTTGCATATCCAAAGAAGTGGTAGCGTTGTCAGTGTCTTGCGCTGCAAATATTTTCTCTTCCCCACTCAAATCTTGCAACTTTGAGTTGTTTATCATTTTAGAATCATTGGTATGTGAACACAATCTTGTAGCAAGGATTCCATCACTTTCGATTTTTTGTGAAGCTGTTCTTAGGAGAGTGTCACTTATTTCTTTTGTTACTCTACCTATTCGTATACTATTGAGAATGGAAATGAACTCTTGGTCAGTTTGTCTATGCACTTCTTTCAACTCGAAGCACAATTCAATGCATTTCTCCCAACATGATGTTTGAAAACAAAACCTCTTGGTTGTCTTCCCTTTGTCCACAACTGGTGGAAGTTGTAGAAAATCACCACAAAGTATGAGTTGAATCCCACCGAATGGTTTATCATTCTTACGAACGTATCTTGCTACTGCTTCCAATTTCTGTAAAAACAAAACATAATTTGAATTGCATATATAGCATAAAAAAAAAAATGTTATTTGGCATAGTGTGTGTGAGACCAACACAATGAAAATTACCTCAAAGTAGGTTCCATCTACCATAGATATTTCATCTATTATGAGATGCTTGCATTTCCTCCACTTTTGTGCTACTAGTGGTGTCTTAATGGCTCTTTCACATAACTTCTCAACTGATGCACTGCCATCACCAATACCAGCAAAGGCATGAAGAGTGGTTCCTCCTGGAAGAATAAAACACAAATCATTTGCTTTTATTTAAGAGCATTGGAACTTATGAAATAGAGCCTGAAAAAAGGCTATATACTATATATATACTACTATCATTTTTTAGGTAAAAAAATCATAAATTTTCTATAAAATGTGTGAAAATTACATACCAATATGACAAGCAGCAACCCCAGTTGATGCTGTTGGCATAGTGACATCTGGAGGTAAAGCTGCTACTATGCGCTTTAACAGGAAACTCTTGCCAGTACCTGCAGACCCTGTAAAGAAAATATTCTTGCCACCGAGACAAGCTTCTAAAACTCTCTGTTGCTCAGCGTTTAAAGAGCTTGTAGTTGTTAATGGGGATGGAGAGTACAGTTTCTTGGGGACTGGACCCCTGTTAGCATCGTCAAGTTTACGCTTTTTCGAAGGAGGCGAAGGCGTTGTCGTTGTTCCTTTACTAATTTTACTCTTTGCTTTACATACATCCGCAACTGTAACGGGGCTGATATCCTCAAAGGCTTGGGCCTTCCCACTTAATAGTTTAGTTCGCATGGTCTTTTTGGTAGGAGTTTGCGTATCTGATTTGTCTTTATCACCAGTCATCTTTACGAATATAGTCCGCAGGAATGAAACCAAGTTTATTGGGGGCGCGTTCGATATGAACAAGGTACAGCCCGTATCTTGAAATTTAATGCTCGATTTTCCCTCTGCCATGAACTTTTTGAAAACGTTTATATTTTTAATTGCCAGCCGAATCGGCGCATGTTTTTCGCTCGATATTTCCATGAACATTTCGCGAAACTCATTACGAATCAGTCGAAGGGAAGCGGTTTTGTAATTCACTTTTCTACTAATAGATCCTTGAGGAGTCATCCATTCTACTGTCGCTGCACATGATAGAAAAGTCTCTCCGGATTCCATATCGATAAACTATAAGATCACTTTAATTCATAATTTCAAAAAAACAACGAAAAATAACAACGAAATCTGCAATTGCAAGCGCACAATCACAGACCACGAAACTAGAGATAAAGAACCGGTTCCTGGTCTGTGATAAAGAACAATCACAGAAGTCAGAAACTCAGAACACTATCTACTCTCAGACAATAATCCTATAACTTTACCCTTTGATTACAGTCCGACAAGGCTCTCTTGGCACTTGAAGGAGGGCGCTGTTGCAAAACAAAGACAGCCATAAAATAAAATCTCCTCAATTTTACTTCAATTTTAGTTTAAAATAGTTAATAGTAAGTTAAAACAGCATAAAATACAATAGTGATATACTGATAGAGCGAACTATCAAACAGTAGCACAAGATAGCGGCGTTAGTTCAGACTTTGGCCACGCGCCAAAATAGCCTTGTCGCACTGTAGGTATATATTATAGTTTACCCCTAGGCATAGACCAGCATAGACTACCATAGACTATAGTAAAAAGATAAACACTATAGTAGACCACTAACACTATATTGACCTCTATCACTATCCTCTATATTCAATACCTAATCAATATACTCATTCATCTCAACGCCTTTTTATGTCCCACTGCTGGGCACGGGTCTCCTCTCAGACTGACCATAGCCCACCACGCTGGCCAAGTGCGGGTTGGCGGGCTTCACACACCATCGAGAACATTTTTGTGAACTCTCAGGCATGCAGGTTCCCTCACGATGTTTTCCTTCAGCGTTAAAGCCAATGATATTTTGTTTCCTAAAACGCACATAACTCGGAAAGAAAGAGGTGCGTGCCCTGGATTCCAACCCACGACCTCCTTATGAGAGGCAGAGGTCAGAACTCAGAACCACTGAGCTATCACTGCTTTTTACTCATTGGCTGCGTAGAAATCACTGATATGTACCTATTTATCTCTGGAAATCATTCCATACGTTTGACAGTTCATTTTCTGTGCCGATTTGAAGCGCCTCCCCCGAGCGTCCACGGTACTAAATTGACATTTGTTGGAAGTGGACCGCTAGTAGGTATCTATTATGGTGGACCGCATGCGGACCGTCGTTTTGAATGTCATTTGATTTTAGTTCCATAGACGCTCACGCTAGGTTACGATATATTATAGATCAATGAGGTTACGCAACAATCAGCGCCAAAATGGCGAACAGTCAGCTGTCCAGAGTATATTTATATATTCATGGAGATCAGCCGTTCCGCGAAATCTATGGTTAGTCTCTGACTCCGCGTGTTGAGCTCAAGTAAAAATGTTCTGTGGTGTTGAGTAAAACGTAGTGATTATATACTCTTTGGTGTTGAGGCTTTTGAGATGCTTTTGAGTTTTGAATAATCCCAAACATATCCCAAAACTACCTACCTAGAAAATATTTGTATGATAGGAATAAAATCAGTGGATAGAAATGAATGTTTTCCAATGACTGGGTCATTGACAAAACATTTTAACTATAATATTTATGTATATTTAGCACCCATAAAACAAGCTTTCGCTATGGCAATATTGACCGAGATATAAACAATAGAATGAATGCAGGATGGATGAAATGGCGACAGGTCTCAGGTGTTATATGTGATCCAGGAATGCCCCTTAAGCTTAAGGGAAAAATCTATAAGACGGTCGTCAGACCTGTCGTGTTGTATGGATCAGAGTGTTGGGCGGTAAAAAGGACAGATGAAAAAAGAGTGCATGCGACCGAAATGCGAATGTTGAGATGGATGTGTGGGGTGACGAGAATGGATAGGATAAGGAACGAGTACATAAGGGAAAGTTTAAAAGTTGCGCCCATAACAGAAAAAATGAGGAGTAAAAGGTTAGCGTGGTATGGGCATGTTATGCGGAGGGATGAAAATCATGTTACTAAAAGAACGATGAATATGCTTGTGGAGGGGCGAAAAAGAAAAGGAAGACCGAAAAAGAGGTGGATGGATTGCGTGAAAGAAGATAGGTATGCGTGTGAAAGGAGTGGATTGCGAGTTGACGGCTGACAGGAGCGAATGGAAGAAGAAGACATGTTGTGCCGACCCCACATAATGTGGGAAAAGGGCAGGAAGAAGAAGAAGAAAACAAGCTTTCGCTTACTTTAGGGCTACTAAATTGCGATGTGTGATTTTTTTTTATAATGTCAATTGTCATCATCACCATCCGGGCGCGAAAATTCAAATGACATGGCCGGATTCTGCCCTCGAATCGTCAAAAAAAAAAACATTTATGGTCAATAATTATTAATATGTGAAAATTCCTTTTATAATTAAATAAAATATATCGCAACAATTATATATCTCTAGAACTAGCGAGGAAAAATCACAAAAAAATATGAATGTGTTATGTGAGTTGTTATTTTTGTTTGTTTAACGTGAACTCAACGGCTCTGCCCGCGAAATTCAAAATTTTCGTGGTTTTTTGCAATTTGTACGCTAATTAGACATGATAGGCTTATGGCAATCAATTTGCGAGAATGGCAGTATCATCTTTACATGATTATATCAAAATCTTTGCATAAAAATGTGTATCCTAGGAAATTAGTCCGAGTATCGAGTTTTATGTGAGTAACTCGCAAATCTTGGACTAATTTCTTTAACTCGACACTTTCGAGCAGAGATTTTTATATAAACACGTGAAGCAGATATTGGGATTATCGCAATTTGACGGCCATAAGCCTATTATGTCTTATTAGCTTAAAAATCGCGAAAAACCACGAAATATTTGAATTTCGCGGGCACAGCCGTGGTGTGCTCCTTAATATTATTGGTAGGTAGGTACATTTTGCATTGGCGTTTGGATACACGTATAGTATAAACGCTTTTTTTTAGCGCTTATGGTCAGATATTAACGAAAAATATTACTAGAAACAAAATAATAAATTCACGATTCACGATTATCGCAAACAAGGCTTTTTATGCACAGCACTGAATGATCACGTGACTTTACGCAAGCATAGACTTTATAGGTAGGTAGTGGTAGGTTACCTTACCTAAATAATCCTATTGAAGACTGCGTGTAGGTATCCGAAATGCATTTACGTTTGAAGCGTCATAGCTGTTTTTTGGAACTGTCACTATTTCTACCTTCCTACATTACCGGCTGCTTTACTATTCAAAGGAATTCAATATTTTGGCGGCAACCGCAAGTTCCTTGAAAATACTATGATTGAATATGATTTTTGTGGTTCTCGATGCTATTTATCGGTCTTTTGAGTTTTTTATGAATCTAAATGCATATTTTTTGTATAATAAATATCATAAAAACATGTATATACTTTGTTTAGTGTTCGCAATTGTTTAGTTCTGTTTTATAGGTGTTGTTTAATAGTGACACGACACGTCCGTTACTTAATATAACTGCTTCTTTACACTCTTTTTTTTGGGGAGTGACTAGTTTTTATATTTCATGGCTGGTATAACTTAATTGTTATTGTCACAATCTGTAAATAAATAATAAAAATTGTGTAAATATAAATAAAAATAGTATTTTATTATCTATCCAATGGGTTCACTGACATTTGTGTAATGAATGCCGCCGCGTCCGCTAAAAAAATTGCCTTTCATATTCATTGAAACAGTAGGTATTGTGGAGGGTTGGCCGGGGCAGAAGATTTTGAACTTATTATTTTTTTATAATATAAAAATATGATGTAATTATTATAACTTGTAGAAAATGCGAGTATCCGTATGTATGCGAGTATATTGCATAGCAATTTTTTATTAAAAAATCATTGCTATTAAAAACGGTTAGGCGCATTTTGTTGCAAATTGTTATGCTGATTTATGATTCTCTCGCTAGTTCTCTGATCATAAAACTTAAACGAATGTAAAGACATAATTATAAGCTTTAATATGACGTATTGTTTGTCGATGACCATGAATATTTTTTCCAGGGCACAGCTCCATACAAGTTTCGGCCATGTCCTTTAATTTAGTTTCGCGCTAGTAGTGGGCTAATTATTTATACCTACATTGTAGGCTTATGCTCCCGATAGCTCGAAATCTGGGAAACTGCAAACAATTATCTTTCGGGAACCACTAAATAAGATAGGTAAATATTACCCGTGCCCGCAAAATTCATTGCCAAAAACCTTCAATGTACTATATTTAGTATATTTGCGAAAAACTAAATAAAATTTGTATTTCGCGGGCTGGTAGGGCCAAAACACCTTATTAAAGATCATTATTTATGTAAGTTCCAAATGCAGTGGAGGCACGAATTGCCTATAGGTACGTTAAGTCGTATATTGTATTTAATTATATTTCATTGCCGGAGACAGGCTGTCATTTAACAGACAGCTAATAATTCATCGCTGGCCCGTAAAAGCGTCTAAAGATAAACACTGTCGGAGTAAAACATAAATACACTATTACGCTATGAATACCATTATGCACAATGAGCTTGCGGTAATTGGTTACTGGTTATTTCATGCATTTTCAAGCAACTGTAGTACAGTTACCCCGTAAAAGTGATGGTTTCATTCCGAGGAGGTACTTAGGTACTATTTTTTTTCTTGTGTTTTGGGTACTAGATAACTGATTAATATACATACATATTAATATAGGTACATAAATATAATATATTGAAAAACACCCAGACACTGGAAAACATTTATGCTCATCACACAAACATTTACCAGTAGTGGGAATCGAACCCACGACCTCCGACGCAGACGGCAGGTTCGCTACCGCTACGCCATTCGGTCGGTATGACGAAATATTATCTTAGAAACTTAGTTTTGCCTTATACTTATTATATGCTTACATTATAATACCTCAGGGTATAATTTAAATTCCTTGGTCTATAATCGTTCATACTTACTCGATTAGGTACATTTTTCCTTTTTTTCCAGCTATTTTTGAATTTATTAATCACATTGTCTGTTTTTAATACCTACTGGAAATCTTAGTTTCTAAACGGACAGCCTACAGTAATTCTTTACTGTTAGACTAATGAGTGACGGATGCTTCTCGAAGTAATTGGGTCATCCTCGCTGCATTTTAGGTAACATGATCCACTTACAATGGCAACTGTTCACAGGCTGACCGCACTCATGCAAGGAAGTATATAGGATCTGCTGAAATAAATCCACACTGCCAAATTAAATGGATATGACGCAAACGTACCTACCTACCTACATTTTATCATAGGTATTTTATATTTATCTACCTTAGAAGGTACCCAGTACTGTTTGTTTGTATGAAAAAGATTTACGTAAATCGTTCGGATGCAAATAGGCCATATCTTGAGGTTAGTAATCAGTGGTCTGCGCACGTATTCTGTAACTCGGTGCCTATCATAGCATAATAGAGACTGGCATAGGTATATTTTTTATCCATTGGAGTTTTGCTAGGAAATTAAAATAACACTTACGTAGCAAACCTTCAATGGATAAGAAATATATTTTTAATAGGCGCCAAGATACAAAATACGTGTGCTGTTCCGGCCGGCCGGTAGTTTTGACTTCTGAGTTTAGTCCCAAAATTGTCCATAACCTATTCTCTCTTTTGCAACTCAGGTAATCCTGATCATACCTACTCATACGGCATGACATTCTTCGTACTATGACTCCATTAGAATTTGGCACATTCTGGAAAAAGACGATAAGTAAGGTGCTGCAAAGAACTGGCGGCACCCTATTCCTGGCGGCAACTGGAGTTGAAGGGGAAATCTAGGTTGCGGCGAGCACAATAAATCGGAAACGGTCAAAACGCTACTGGGAGACGGGAGCGGAGAAGTCCTGAATAGCCGCATCATCAAGAAGATAGAATAGAATAGGTACATAATTCTTTATTTCATATAGGCCTAGCATACAACAAAGACTTCTATGTAGGTATCCCTACATAAAAGTCTTTGGCATACAAAGGATCTTATGAGATGTCATTTTGTTTTACATGGTCACTTTAATGGTGATAACCATTCACGACTTTACGAAACTAAGTTTACGAGATAAGATGTCCGCTTCATCCGGATGCCTGAAAACGCTATACCTACCTACTTATGCCTCTATATCCATCAACGCCAAACATTTTCAAACGAACGTGAAAATAAGTATATTTACTTTGAAATCAAGCGGCGTTGATACTTTTAGGTGCGCCTTCCGTTCAGATTTCGCATGTCATAAAATATTATGACTGCCGACTGCGATACCGTGAACAAAACGCGCCAAATTATCAAGATTCAGACATACTTACATTTCGTACCTATTAATTTGACTTTATGTTGCAGTTGTCAACAATGTTAAAATAAAAGTAATTACTTACTCTGCTTCGATGTGGCCTCGATGTAGTTTATCCAGATGATCTTGTTTGAATTATCAAAAATCCTTTCCGTCCGTAAAGTAAAGTAGGTGGGACGTATTTAGCGGAACTTAGGGAAATTAGCTACATAGAAATTACATCTTAATATATATAGGTAAATCTCGTGTCACAATGTTTGTCCTCAATGGACTCCTAAACCACTTAACCGATTATAATAAAATTCGCACACCATGTGCAGTTCGATCCAACTTGAGAGATAGGATAGTTTAAATCTCAATTTATCTATTTTTTAATACCCTTAAGGGCAAAACAACGTTTGCCAGGTCAGCTAGTACATATATAAAATGGCAATGGGCTTGGGCAATGAATGGCCAATGGCCATAATTAGCGATGAAACAACCAATGGATGTTATGCTTATGGACCAAATACCAAAAAATGGTGAATTCTGAATGACCGACCCACAGCCCGGGAGGCGTATGCACGCAGCACGGCGTATGTGTTGGGAGACCCCCCACCAGGTTGAAGTTTGTTGTAACTCGTACAAACGACACGACGTGCAACCATACCTCGGCTCCAAACGGGGTAACTGTAAGTAGGTAGGTATTAGGTAGGTACTCTACTTAGGGGCGCGCAAAATCAAAGGAGAATGCCGATTTTTGTATGAAAATTGGGCTATACCTTGCGTCTTAACCAAATCATCGGTAAAACATTAGAAATATTCTCAATATTATGTAAAAAAGAGATGTAAGATATTAACAGGGAAATTGTAATAATCTGATTTTCTACGTGGTTAATTTTCTACGTTTTATATGCGGCATGGCGGTTCCACTTTTATAATACTTATACTTTATAATACTTATACTACTTTATAATACTTACCACTAACATAAATATATGCAATATTAAAATTTGAAAGAAGATTCTTCATGCATAGGTACGTGCTTGAGACGCAGAGTGGCGCAAATCTAGCCCATTTTCTGGCATTCTTCTTTAATTATATATTATTAATTTACAAACATTGACATCCTGACCTTTATCTATTGTAATATTATGAAAAATGATAATTTCAAATTCAATCAAACAAATATTAACATTTACTTCTTTTTATATTCATACGCCATAAGGCAGAATGTATAAGGATAATAATTGTTATTGCTGACCACCTAATGTACCTGCATTCTTATGAATAAATGACATTTCATTTTTTATTTCATTTCATTAAGTTTTCCCTACTATATTATGATAGTATAGCAAAGATTTAGGACAGTAGGTACTTATGTTTGGAGATACAAAATATTATGTTAGTTTATTCCACCGTAACTATTTATTGATGCCTGAATCGATTTTGATATAATTTTCCGTACGCAGTAGGTACGTGAGGTACCTACCTACCTACAGCCAAACATAATGAAGGTACAACGAAGATCTTACACAGGATAATATTATTTAATATTACGAGTAGGTAGTTACTTATGTCGAATGTACACAAGAATTTGTAAATTTGCGATCGTCGGTCGTCGGTCCCTTGTCGACAACACATGAAAGGGATCGATGCAGGAAACGGGCACACATAATGCACTCGGAATTAGCAAACTGTCAGCATCTGAGTTTACAATCCTGCATCACACGACAGTCATATAGTACCCTACTAATATGAACTGATATAAACTTATATGAATCTCTGATCTGTGGAATAAAGCATAGATTATTACTATATGAATCCGAATAACACCATCAACATGATCGAAATATGCACGAATTACAAATGATTTGGTATTTTCAATTAATGGAGACATCGTAGTTCACAGGCCTCTTAAATTGAAATAGGACCACAAGGGAAACGTCAGCCTTCTAATAAAAAAGAATCATCAAAATTAATTAATCCATATCCAGTCAAAAGTAATGAGGTACCTAACAAACATATAGAAATACGGTCGAACTGAGAAGTGAACTCCGTTCTGAAGTCGGTTAAAAAAATGTCGGTTAACTGCCTAATTCTGAATAGGTAGGAACTAGGCAGGCATAGACGTGGGGTAGCATTACCTAATGCATCTGCTGAAACTAAACAATTCGTGTGAACCGGACAATGCAGGGTGCTGGCTCGGTGACCATGAGCACCCTCTAATTAGGACAGGGCTAGTAATTAAACGCATGAACATTTTACAGATGTCGATAGTGGTACATCTCCGATCTGTTGATTAGGTAAGTATCTCATCATTCATTTTCTTTCACCTAATAATTTAAACTACTTTATTTTGAATTATGTAGGTACAGTCCACGAAAGCGCGTATACGTCCATAATACCCACAATTCATTTGGAAGAGTTCAACCACGACTAGGTTAACTGAAAATGAATTTTAGAGCATTCAAATCTATCAACTACCAATTTGCGTAAGTACTTAAAAATTACTCAATTTTGGGTAAAATCTTCAACTTTACGCCTTCTATTGGCTATTTTGGCTCAGATTATCGACTTCATATGTCTTATTTGTTGATTGGATAATAAATGTTATTCCCATATATTTTTTATTTCGCTCCACAGGCTAGCGTAGCAAGGGTAGGTATAGCTGAGCGTAGCGAAAACAATCGTAGAAATTGAATAGATAGGTAAGACATATTATGGCTTTCGCTGCTAGTACTAGAGGCTTTTGGTCGTGTTCGGTTACCACCCTATAGACAATTTTGCGGTCTGCTATGATGCTGTGTAACCTTTGAGGGCCATTTTATAGTTAGCCAGACGTAGGTATAAGTGCAATAACATCGGATGCACCGTGTATGCATAGTCATTTATCTTGTACCTAGTAGTTTATGGTGCAAGTGAGTAAAGTTGGTGATTACCGCTGAGGCGCCATTGAGGCGCCGAGCCGTTAGGTGAGGGTCGGACGGTAATCATCAATACTCACGTGTATCAAACGACGTTTTTCAACACACTTGTGAATAAAATTATTTTATTTAGTAGATAAAATTAAAAAAAAAACAACTGTCCAACTCACTAGTGAATACCTATTAGTAATGATAAAGTCACAGTTTGCTATGTGCCTAATTGCGGTGAAATTAGAGCCACTTTATGAGCAAGTGTGTTGAAAAACAATTATCCGTCAAGTTTAGTATCCATGGTGTTCGTAGCCGGGCGTCGTCGGCGTCGGTGGCTCGGAGAGAGCTCCACACATGGGACGCATCTGTGCGCTGGAGGTGTACCCTGAAACGCGCAGCCATAGTCACGTCGCGTCAGCACTTTTAACATTAATTCAAGCTATTTGGTATTTTTCTGGTATGTCTTTAGGTAGGTAAAATACTTACCCATTAGATAGGTATAACATACCTCACTGAACAATGTACAAAGAACACATGTATTGGTGTCAAATTTCGATAAAAACTTAACTATAGATAATATATTTCAATCTACTTACGACGACGCGCCCCACTCTGTCGAATGTCAAACTTCATTAGTAGGTACGAATTGAATCACACATAAGCGATTTTGACAGAGTGGGGCGCATCGTCGTGGATTGAAATACAATTGAAATATCTATAAATAATAAGTAAGTAAATAAACTTGAAAGAACTAAGTTTAATATATTTAACTAGCAGATACCCGCGGCTTCGCACGCGTAAATTTTAGTTTTAACTATTCTACGGGAACCATCCATTTTTCGGAATAAAAAGTACCCTTTGTGTTAATTTACATGAAATCTATCTTCATTTCAACTTTAAACCAAAAAATTTCAGTAGTTATGGGTGAAGTAGTATTTTTCCCGCGTGCATATCTGTTTTTAAGTTTTCCCGCGGAAACCATGGATTTATGGGATAAAAAGTAGCCTTTGTATTAATCCAGGATAAAATCTAACTTCATTCCGCATTTCAGCAAGTAAGGCGTGAAGGAATATTTTTCCCGCGCAGATATCTGTTTTTCACTTCTATCATAGAAACCATGAATTTTTCCAGGATAAAAAGTAGCGTAGGCAAGGATACAAACTATCTCCATTCCAAATTTCAGCCAAATCAATTCAGTAGTTGCGGCGATAATAATTTTTTCCCGCGGACACCATAAATTTTTCCAGGATGAAAAGTAGCTTTTGTATTAATCCAGGATATAATCTATCTCGATTCCAAATTTCAGCCAAATCAGCATGTAGTAATTACGGCATGAAGGAATATTTTTCCCGCGTGGATTTCTGTTTTTCACTATTATCATAGAAACCATGGAATTTTCCGGGATGAAAAGTAGAATTTGTAATAATCCGGGATAAAATCTATCTCCTTTCCGAATTTCAGTTATATCAGTTCAGTAATTACAGCGTAAAGTAGTATTTTTCGCGTTTGAACATCAATTTTTCAAGTTTACCGCGGAAACCATGTATTTTTCCGGGATGAAAAGTAGCCTTTATATTAAACCAGGATATAATCTATCTTTATTCCGAATTTCAGCCATATCAGTTCAGTAATTACGGCGTGAAGTAGTATTTTTCGCGTATGAATATCTGTTTCTCATTTTTCCTGCAAAAACCATGGATATTTCCGGGATGAAAAGTAGCCTATTTATTAACCCAAGATATAATCTATCGCCATTTCAAATTTCAACCAAATCGGTTGTGCACTTGCGGCATGAAGATTTTTTTTCCGCGTGAATTTCGGTTTTTTAATCATTCCACGGGAACCATGAATTTTTTCGGGACGAAAAGTAGCCTCCGTATTAATACAGGATATAGTCTATCTTTATTCGAAATTTCAGCCATATCAGTTCAGTAATTACGGCGTGAAGAAGTATTTTTCTCGCAAGAATATCGGTTTTTCACTTTTCCTGCAAAAACCATGCATTTTTCCGAGATAAACAGTACACTATTTATTAACCCTGGATATAATCTATCTCCATTCCAAATTTCATCCAAATCGGTTGTGTACTTGCGGCGTGAGATTTTTTTCCGCGTGAATTTCGGTTTTTAACTTATCCCACGGGAACCATGAATTTTTTCGGGTTTAAAATTAGCCTATGTGGTAATGCAAGATATAATATATCTCCATTCCAAATTTTAGCCAAATCGGTACAGTAGTTGTGGCGTGAAGACGTATTTTAACTTGATAAAATCCAAACTTCGGACCCTCGTTTCACCCCCTTAGAGGGTGAATTTTGAAAATTCCTTTCTTAGTGCACCCCTAGACCTCACAAGGAATATGTGTGCCAAATTTGGAGTCCCTAGACCCAGCGGTTTGGGCTGTGCGTTGATATGTCAGTCAGTCAGTCAGTCAGTCAGTATCTTCTTTTATATATTTAGATGGACTGCCTATAAACTAGGAAAGCCCGTAGGTATTTAGGGGATACTTTGGTGCCTAATGCCTTCCCTGTTCCTATTCATTGAATAAAGTTCAAATTAGTTAATAGTTAGGTAACAACTATACCTACCTAAGTTAAAATTACAATTTTATTATCTTTTCAAATTAGTATTTACTTAGTCCGTTTTTGTTCCAGAATCCATATTTGTAGTTTTCTAACATATAGATGTTTTTGCTTGAATTTGATAATTAATGGAGAACAATTATAAAATTATTTTTCGCGACCATGAAACTTAACTTAACTTAACTAAACTTTTAATAGAGTTGTGTTATTCACAAAATATCCTCATACCATACCTATTAGAATCCTAATGAATTCTTAGTATCTAGTAATCTGTAATTGATTGGAATTTGATTATAATTTTGATAATATGCACTGGGTAATAACTCCCTTTTTTTGCATTCGTGAATATAGGTACCTAAGAAGCTACTAAGGTAGGGATTAGCATTTAGCAGTAGATAATATAATCGCAGGGCTTATACTTACTTAGGTATAAAATAAAAGATTGTGCTTAAATTAATAACTAGTAACCAAAAATTAAAACCCGATTAAGTGCCATAGCTTTATCAACATTTTAGCCGTCTCGTTTTCATTGGAAATGCAGAAAATAGTTTGCAACATGTGTTCGAAGTTTTAATGCGATTCCCGAAATTCTTTTTACAAAGCCCTACGAGCTTGGTCGCAGATGTTCGCTGTGATACATTTATCGGCGATTTGTTAGGTATTAGTAATTAGGAGGACAACAGCCAGCCGGCTGCACAATGGCCGTTATCGGCGCAGGCGCAACAGGTAAGGCTCGGCCTATTATAGGTACTCATAGACGATCGAATTTTGGTGCGGCCGTACCACCGGACCGTGCGGTGCGCTCTACAAAACAGACGACCGCACTCCGAACTAGTAGTGGGTCGTTGTCAAAATTTTTGCCGACGGAACGCAACCGTTTCTTTAAGAACGAAAACTAGTCCTCGAAACGGTTCTCGTTCGCAACTGGTTTGATTGATGGGGGACGGGGACGGGTGACGACGGACGACGGACGAACGAGCGCGAAACTCTCGTCGACGTTCGTCTCGACAAGTGAAAATCGCACCTATGCTTAAAGGAATAAAGGTTATTTTATTATATCAAAGATCACAACGAACGGAACGAACGATGACGTAGCGATGCTCTCATTGCGTTATAGCAACGGTTATAGTCTGTATCTGAGGAGCATTTAAGTACAAATTCGCTTGAGACGTTCCGAGGACTAGTTGTGCGACGAAGACTGTTTTGTAACGAAACGTAAAACAGTTCCATCGTCGCGAAACAAAAAACGGTCTTTTGAAACGGTTCGTCTTTGCAACGCCCACGCCTACTCCGAACCGTTCAGTTGTCTTTATCCTAGCAGAGCGTGAACACGTCTCAATATGGCGCCTGTTCTATCAAAACAGGCTAAAGTGGCATTAGTTGCAGCAACTGTCGTTGCTACATCCTCATTACCTACAAAAAGAAGGAGAAAAGAATGGGCAAAGTTTTATCTTAAAAAAGTAGTATTTAATATTATGTAGTTTATTAATATAATAGTTTATACTATATTTACACAATCTATACTAACTGATAGCAATTCTTCCCCGCCTTCGCCAAAATATTGAAATTCCTATTCGTCTACAGGTCCAGGATTGTGAATGAAAGATTCTTGCCACTTATTTATCTTTTTGTATTTTCAATAATTCAATTAGTAACATTTTTTCCGACATCTCTTTTTCAATCACAGACAGAACTAAACTACCCTTCTATTTTCAAATTCCATAAAAAATAATATAAATCGTAAAGAGGTTTGTTTTCCAAAAATTATACATATTAAATACTTTTACTTTGTACAACTCTAACAGTTCTATAATAGCTCTTTTCTCCGAAACAATGTGATCTTCTTGGCACTCCATATTTGATGCGAACACGTTGCAACGTGTCGCGCGTATGGTGGCACAATAGCAACTAAACCAACAAATGGTTCGGTGCGCCGTCCACACGATCGTATCGGTTCGGGACCGCACCGCACCGCACCGCGTTCGATGTGCAAGCGCTCCGAACCGGCCGAACCGTTAATAATAATAATAATGTTCGGCGGACCGTGCGCCACACGATCGAATATGGTCCGGTGGCGGACCGCGTTCGTGGTCCGGCCGCACCAAATTCGATCGTCTATGAGTACCTTATAGGTACTCATAGACGATCGAATTTGGTGCGGCCGTACCACCGGACCGTGCGGTGCGCTCTACAAAACAGACGACCGCACTCCGAACTAGTAGTGGGTCGTTGTCAAAATTTTTGCCGACGGAACGCAACCGTTTCTTTAAGAACGAAAACTAGTCCTCGAAACGGTTCTCGTTCGCAACTGGTTTGATTGATGGGGGACGGGGACGGGTGACGACGGACGACGGACGAACGAGCGCGAAACTCTCGTCGACGTTCGTCTCGACAAGTGAAAATCGCACCTATGCTTAAAGGAATAAAGGTTATTTTATTATATCAAAGATCACAACGAACGGAACGAACGATGACGTAGCGATGCTCTCATTGCGTTATAGCAACGGTTATAGTCTGTATCTGAGGAGCATTTAAGTACAAATTCGCTTGAGACGTTCCGAGGACTAGTTGTGCGACGAAGACTGTTTTGTAACGAAACGTAAAACAGTTCCATCGTCGCGAAACAAAAAACGGTCTTTTGAAACGGTTCGTCTTTGCAACGCCCACGCCTACTCCGAACCGTTCAGTTGTCTTTATCCTAGCAGAGCGTGAACACGTCTCAATATGGCGCCTGTTCTATCAAAACAGGCTAAAGTGGCATTAGTTGCAGCAACTGTCGTTGCTACATCCTCATTACCTACAAAAAGAAGGAGAAAAGAATGGGCAAAGTTTTATCTTAAAAAAGTAGTATTTATTATTATGTAGTTTATTAATATAATAGTTTATACTATATTTACACAATCTATACTAACTGATAGCAATTCTTCCCCGCCTTCGCCAAAATATTGAAATTCCTATTCGTCTACAGGTCCAGGATTGTGAATGAAAGATTCTTGCCACTTATTTATCTTTTTGTATTTTCAATAATTCAATTAGTAACATTTTTTCCGACATCTCTTTTTCAATCACAGACAGAACTAAACTACCCTTCTATTTTCAAATTCCATAAAAAATAATATAAATCGTAAAGAGGTTTGTTTTCCAAAAATTATACATATTAAATACTTTTACTTTGTACAACTCTAACAGTTCTATAATAGCTCTTTTCTCCGAAACAATGTGATCTTCTTGGCACTCCATATTTGATGCGAACACGTTGCAACGTGTCGCGCGTATGGTGGCACAATAGCAACTAAACCAACAAATGGTTCGGTGCGCCGTCCACACGATCGTATCGGTTCGGGACCGCACCGCACCGCACCGCGTTCGATGTGCAAGCGCTCCGAACCGGCCGAACCGTTAATAATAATAATAATGTTCGGCGGACCGTGCGCCACACGATCGAATATGGTCCGGTGGCGGACCGCGTTCGTGGTCCGGCCGCACCAAATTCGATCGTCTATGAGTACCTTATAGATGCGCACACGTGTGACGTATTTTCCTCGCCGCAGCTGCGGAGGCCTCGCAGATGTTTTATGGCACTGAACATTTCCAAGACGCTTTATTTATTACGATATTGCCGTTTAGAACCTAATCTCCGTTTTTATTATGAAACAATGGTCATCACGGACACTATTTTTGGCATACTGCGCGCAGATGTGGGGTTAATTTTGCGTGGGAAATGGGCAATGGGCATGTATTGTTTTATACCTAGAGGGAAGGCAAGAGATCTTTTGGAGCTATTGTCCGACAGCTTTATTTTAAATTTCGTCGTTGCTGCCATGTGCAAGTGTTTTTCCAATATGGGAAGACTTAAAATAAGAATAAAATCACGGTAGTCGTGAATATATAGTATAGATATGTCCTTCTTCTGATAGGTACCTACTACGCCTACTACAGACTTTAAATAGCTCTAACAAATTAACGAAAAATTAAATAATTGGTCAGCTGCGAGTCGGTCTCGCGCACTGAGAGTTCCGTACTTTTAGTTTTTAGTTTTTACCGCAAACTTTACTTTGTTTTTTGAGGTTAATTGTTAATACCAAAAAAAGAATGATAGATACAGAGTTGAAAAGTGTGACGAATGAACGGCTGCGCTGGAGAAAGTCTTGCCATAAGGTTTCCATATTATTTTTACCATTTTGGTATGGAACCATAAAAAGGTTGCGACATTGAATATTTAATCATAAAGATAGGAAGGGTATAATTCAGTCCCTAGATTGTGTAAGAAAAGCGTTTTCATCGTCATCGTAATCGTTAATTAATTCTGCCCGCTGATTGACTCCCTAATTTCCGTCTGCCAATCGCGGGACAGAATTTGTAAACATTACAAAACGATAAATAAGTTTTTCTTACGTACAATTAGTTGATAGGTACCTACCTACTTAGTAGGTTAGTAGCATCGTTGTAACTCGTCAGTGACACACATTTCCACTCACCCCTTACGGATTAGCCTGTTTATCTCAAACAGGTGTCACTTACACCGCGACTTGAAGTATTTTCCAAAATAAACCACGTCGTCGTAAAACTCTTAACCAAATAAACTCGGACAGGCGTTAATCTTCAGCTAAAACATCTGCACCGCTCTCAGCCTCTAACGAGGGGATGACTTTTTATCTGAACTTGGCTTTACAGAGGATTAGATATGATGAGACCCCAGTACAATTCATGATTCAAGAGTAGGTCCTACTTCCCAGATATTGACGTTTTCATAAAATTCTTCATCTAGGGTTGGAATTAGTATAATTCCTAAGTATGATTAGCCATTAGGCAAACCTCATACTAAAATCTGTGTTAAAAACCTAAATACATTTAACTCATGTCATAAGACATGTAGGTAATACGTATAAATATATACCTACCTATAAGTATAATATTTATCTGCAGCATTTATCTAATAAAGCGTAAGTAAGTAACCTACCTAAATTGAGTAAAATTTGATAGTGCAGTAAAAATAATAAATAATTAAGTTAGAACGAAGGTTATATACCCATGCCCATGTAACTAGGTACTTACTGATACCTATAGTAGAAACTTGAAATCTACGTAAAATAAAAACTTTCGCCTTCCGGCACCCCGTTTCCATACCGCGTGTTTTTCGCACTTTTCATTCATATTGTTTTTAACAGTTTAAGTGATAAGTTGAGGCGTGAGAATCTTCAACTTCAAAGTAAAGATAACGGTAAGAGTTTTAGTTTATGAATGGAGGAAATATTCTACAGCATCCCAAATGAACGCCAAGTGTTCGACAGATGTTGTCACTGAGTCATACCTAATTAAAGGGAAGCGTTTCAAATATTTTAGTAAGTAGGTAATGCAGTATTTTTTAATTATACTTTATCACTTTATTGGCATAATGAATATCACACTCCTCAGATGAGCTCTCATGTCCCTACCTACCTATACCTACTTCTGAATACCTTATGGTTTAGGTATAGCTTCGATTCAGTTTCTGAAGTTAGTGGAGGCACAGGCTACCTAAAGAGTACGTAGGCAGGTGTGAGGTACCTATAGGCGAAGACTCTTCGCCGAAGAGGTCAGTATAAAAGGATCTATACGAGTAGTTCGAAGAGTACACGCACGCACTATGTAAAGGTAAATATACCTAACTTCCTCATTCTTTTGCTGATCCTTCAACGATTATTTATTAGGTAAGTAAGTAGGTAGGTTACTTATACCTACCTACCTTGTCACAGGAAAATTGCCATCCATCAGACCTAGGCACTAATAAGAGTGAGGGATAAGGAAGTGTGTCTGTCTGTTTGACTGGTTATATCAATACTCCGACTTTTAAATTGATTCGTAAAATGACGTTTCTAAATGTCATAGTTACTAAAATAAGCTAAATAAAATAAATCCAAGTAGGTATTTTTACATAAATACTTAACTTTGTTTAGAGAACCTGCGATTTATTGGAGTTTAGAAAAACACGAAACGTCATTTTACGAATCGAATTAAATTAAAAGTCATAGTATAGAATCTATAAATAGGTACCTACATGACGAGCGAACCTGCTGTCTGCGTCGGAGGTCGTGGGTTCAATTCCCACTACTGGTAAATGTTTGTGCGATGAGCATATTGGCAATAATTACATGGATCTTAATCGAATCGAACCCGCGACCTCTGACAAGATGCCTCTACCACTGCACCATTCGGTCTTTAAATATTTTTATAATGGCTAACCGATATCTTTCATATAAACAGCGACGCGTCCTACCCAACGGATTTTTTAAAATATGGCCAGAATAATGAGGCTATTAATAACTCGTCGGGATCGTCACTGCCGCGGTTGGTATAATTATTCCCAAAATACACTGAAACTTAACGGTTTACCACAGCATAGCACAACGTAACCCCTTTACTTTGAACAAAGAAAATCAACGAGTATTTAAAGGTATCTTTTCACCTAAGTAAGGTATGAGTACCTATCTAGTACCTACGTTAGGTACCTATTTTATGCCTAAGTTTCTTAAAAACTTATTTCTTATACTCATTTCCAGTTCTTAGGTTCCAGTTACTAGGTAGGTACCTAAAATTTTACCTAGGTACCTTACTACCTACTTATTGACCCCATAAGATGTAGTCTATAGAAGATGTTATCGTATCTAGGCACTTTTTGAAGCCCTAAGCACTTTATGCATGTGGTGCCCCCAACATAGATTTTTACTTGTAGGTAAGTAAAAAAAAACCGGCCAAGTGCGAGTCGGTCTCGCGCACCGAGGGTTCCATACCATAAAAGAAGTAAAACATTTAAATGATCACATGAATCATTAATTTACGAGTATAATTTACATGTACCTAGGTAGGTACTTTTGTTGGCGAACCGCAAACCTAACTTTGTTTTTGGCGGTAAAAGTATAATAGTTAGAGTTAATTTTATTTTTCCTGTAAAATATACGTTAATTCCTATTGACCATAATTATTTTAGATGTTTCGATCGATAAACTTCCGAGATAAAGGGGGGGGAAACGATATTTTTTTCGACAGCTTGCTCAATAAATCAAAAACTATCGGGCATAAAAATAAATAAAAATCGGTTTTAGACTACACAAGTAACGCCCTTTCATAATATGATATCCCACACAATATTGTTATCTCATTTTGAAAATTCAAAGCCCCGGTTTTCCCGGTAATAAAAATAAAAACAATTTTCAATGTTTTATGATTGCAATGGCGTTGGGTCACTATTACCTAAAACTATTCCAAATTTCAAGTTGATAGCTTTGATAGTTACTGAAATAATCGAGTGTGTCAGACGGACGGACGGAGAAAGTCTCACCATAAGGGTTCCATTTTTACCAATTTGGTATGGAATCCTAAAAACCAAAAAAAAGTCTTACCTTTCATAAACTAGTTTTTTTTGGTGCTGGCAATGGTACCCTCAGCGTAGGTTAAGGGGTAACCTGGAATTGCTAGCGAGTAGCGACCCTAGCGGAAAAAGGAGGCCGAAGCCTCCCACCAGACTAGACTTAGAAATTATAAGATTCTGAACTCCCGTGTGCCGGGAACCGAACTCGAAACCTCCCGATTATAATTTATCCGCATTCCCAGCCAAATCGGTTCAATATTTGCTGCGTATAACAAACTAAGTAAGGTACCTATCTACCTAAAAGCTCATACCTAATTATGTAATAAAATAAAATCATTTCGGACAAATCGGTCACACACACCGATTCTGAGTTCTGACTCGCCGACCGACGACGTAAAACATTTTTGATAATATCCAGACTCCCGTCAGAGCTGCGATCTGTCGAGCGTTAGACAAATATGTAGATATATTAAATATTTATATTATTCCTGTGAAGGCCCGATCGCTGCCCGTGGGAGCCCGGCTCCTTTGCTGCCATTACGTCAAGGATATTTTTAGTGCTCGCGCAGGCGACCAAAAGACGCGTCGCGAGGACATAAAAACTTTTTAAGCAAGGGTGGCGCCGATATTTACGGTGGGTATGATATTTGTTTAGAAAAACGATAAAAACAATAACGGCTTTAGCAAAAAACGTGAAACTAAGGACTAGGTATTTTAATGAGCTCTTAACTTAGGTTAGGCTAGGTCGAAAGGTACCTTTGTAAATTAAATATATAAACCCCTAAAATATTACAGGAATGAAACAAACTCTCAAAGCGTAGAAATCTTACAGGATGCACATTTACCGATGCGATCAGTTATGGCGACCGAAGCGCATACGGCGCATACCTATCCATAAATCTACCTATGTATAATCAGTAAATACGATTCCGAGATGACGGACGAGATAAACCTATAAACACAGCGGGTTTCATTCTGCGTCTCTCTCGCACGTGCACGAAGCCGCAGTGGCGGGTAGGAGGCGGCGCGCTGGGAGGGAGGCGCGTAATCGCGCGCACTGGAAATGGTATATTTTTTGTATCTTGTCAATGAAGGGACGGGTAGGGGCGGAGTGCGGACCGCATGACCGTCAGGACTTCTTTCAGATCAGTCCGCCGTTGTATGCGCTCGCGCCGACACCGCAGTCCGCATGTTACACGACACCTCCCACGGCCAGCCCGTGATCGGATTCCGAACTATGAGTTACGAGAGTTGTGATAACAGAGTGTTTATAAAACGGGAAGAAGAATCGGAGTACGTCGACGAGGACGAAAGGTACTTCAACTACGCGCCAGTCGAAATCAAAAGGGATGCGGAGATGCAAGGCTTCGCGCCATCCTCCCCGACGCATCTGATGGACCTGAGCAACGGACCCGACCGGCCGACGATACAGCATTCCTGGGCGTCCAACGTCATATTCGATGGAGAAGACCGGGCGTATCCGCAGCCGCATTATTCTCATTCATACGACCAAATGTATCTGCCAGATCAACGACAACGACCGATTTCTCGGAGTGTGTACTTCGATGATTCCAGCTCTCAAGACAGAGTCGTAAATTATTACGAGTCAAACGGAATGCCAAAACTAGGCGAGCCCGTCTACCGAGCTTCTACTGAGGAGCGCAGCGACGAAAACGAAGAAAACCAGAGATCATCGAGGAAACGCTCGTCGAAGTCATCGCGAAAGAAGGCGCAGTCCTTCGAGGAGATGCAGATTCAGCGTGTGATGGCCAACGTGCGGGAACGGCAGAGAACGCAGAGTTTGAACGAAGCCTTCGCTAGTTTGCGACAAATCATTCCATCGCTGCCGAGCGACAAGCTATCGAAGATACAGACTCTACAGTTGGCCACGCAGTACATCGAGTTCCTCTACCAGATTCTGTCTAACAGCGAGTCCTCGTCGAGCAGTGACGTCGGCAGCGACTCAGGCAGTGAACACGGCAAATATCTGGCTCAGGATAAGTTAAGCTACGCGTTTTCAGTGTGGCGGATGGAAGGCGAGTGGAATGGCCAATCGTGATACTTTATTTGGTGGACAGATCTAAAGACGCTTATACTATTATTCCATGATGTTATATAAATATTGTTTATTGATTATTTGTAAAGATTCGAAGTTTAATTCGTAGATAGATAACTTGATTGTCTGTAAGTTTACATTAAGCCAATTAACGAATAAGTAATTGTGATATTAAGGGTAGGTATAATGCCAAAATTAATGTGTTAAATAATTTCACATGAAATACTTAGGTATTATAGACGAATATTACACAAGACATTGATAAGCTTATGGAAGATACAGCTGTATACCAAAAATTTGAGTAGGTAAGCTATAAAGAACTTTATTCCAATTTTGTACATTTGTAATTTTTTTATTAAATCATAAAACGAGAAATAAATACATGTACCTAGCTGATTATTAATTCCTGACTTTTATTTAAAATCTCATTAAATAAATAGTGTTTGATTTAGATTAGAGGTAATGTTTGCCCGCTGCGCCGCCCGAGTACGGGATTACACCAATCCCTAGGCAAAAATATAATTTTCCTGTATAAAATGTAGCCTATGAATTAATCTAAAGTATACAATCTATCTGCATTCCGGCCAAATTAATTTATACCTAGTAGTAATCTCTCTCCTTTAAGAAAAGGGCAATAACTTACTTACTTACTTACGGGACTTATAGTCCGTCAAATAAGTCATGAAATTAATTCACGGAAACAATAATTTTTGCCTGTCTAATAGGTACATTTGACTGATTATAAACTGTGTTCATATTTTTGATTATTTAACAATCCACTAAAAATATACTTTATTCTGACTTTATTATAATTAATAACCAAGTTCTTAACCGGGTGTATGAGGCACGCGACCTAGGTGTAATAGTTGACAATAAACTTCTCTATGATAAGCACATCAATCAAATCGTTAATAAAGCATCAAAGATGTTGGGTTTCCTGATCAGGTCATCAAAAGATTTCACAAAATTGAAAACCCTTAAAGTACTCTATTGCGCCTTGGTTAGGACTTAGGAGTAACCTAGAATACGCTTCTCAAATTTGGAACCCTCAGTACGATGTTTACACACATCGCATTGAAAGAATCCAAAAGAAATTTGTTCGTTTTCTCAGGTTTCGGTTCAGACTTCCGCGTGACATGAACTACGAAGCTTTGTGTGCTCGCCTTCATCTGCTGCCGCTCGCAACTCGTAGAAATATCAGTGACATAACCTACCTGATGAACATAGCAACTAGTAAAGTTGATTGTGTGCCACTCCTTGATAAGTTGTTCTTCAATGTCCCCACAAATTCACACCCTCGATTTCATTCTGCTTTCTGTGCTTCATTTGCGAAAACTAATTTTAGAAAAAACTCATTTTTCCCGAGATCCTGCATATCCATTAATAAGATCATCAAAGTAAATAACAAAATTGACATATTCTGCACCACCGCCACCTCTGCACGCAAAACCCTGGCTGGTGAATTCTTTGGTTCGTTCAGCTCGGGCCGATGAATTTACTCACCAGTTTCTGACAAAGTATTTCTAGTAAAACCTTTATTATATTATAAACAAGTTGACCTTCTTCTTCTTTTTTTTTATATAAGTTCAACTATATGTACCTATATCGTCCATGTGAGTTTTGTTTCCTTTTATTGTAATTTTTAGTTGTGAAAACTTGTAATTGGCTTTATTTATTTTATGTATTTTTTCTGCTAATTTGTTCTAATAAGCTGTAAGTTTTCCTATTAAATAAAATAAAATAAAATAAAATAAATTTATAATTATTTTACTACTCTTTTTTGTTTCATAGCTTTTTCGACTCACTAACTAACCTAAATATTCATTATTTAGGTATTTATTTTCAACAAAATTAATGGTCACATTTTCATACAAAACTAAACAATTGCCAGATATCGCTTTATCTTAACATTTTGGTCTCGTCATTAACCGACATTTAAACATTATAGTTGTTTTTAAATATATGAGCCTTAGATACACAAAATTTTGAGCAACTAGTAAATAAAAGGATAACTTCCATTAGTTTTAGGGCCCAGAAGAAGAATAAATTATTTGTATGAAAATGCACGCACCTAATCCTTTTAATACATTAAATCACCTTTAATAAGACCGTGATATAGTTAAGTAGTCAATAAAATATAACCTGACTTTTTTATATGCTAAAAATACAATATGACCAACGAATAGACAAATTAACGCAAGGATACGTTCAGTTTTAAAAGTGTTTTTTGGACAATCCCTAAAATTTTCTCTATCTGAATAAATTCTTTCCACAAACAATAATTTGATTTTACATGTAGGTTATAAAAACTGTAAAGTAAATATGAACACTGTTGCTTTACTTCAAATTCGTTTATTGTCTATATTACTTAGGTACAATTTATCCCGGTAAGTAATATATAATTATTATTATTATGATACAGTGAAACTTAACACTTAACATAATAACTATGTAGTTATTATGTATACAAGATAGCTGATATAATATTTTTTTCGTGGAAGTTTATTATTGTATGGCTTACTTTTGTCCAACATACAAAATAATATATATTATTGTCTTTACTATATAATATTTATAAAAGAAACATTTACATCATAATCTTCAAAAAAAATGTAACAAAAAACCTTCAATATATACCTTAACAAAAATGTGTCGGTACAGACATTTTTCCCCCAAAAAATATATAAAAAAACGTATCGCAATAACTCGCACTTATACATATAAATATCTGGGTGACCGAGCTTCGCTCGGTGGCCAATAGATGGCAGCAGTAGTCAAAATTTTATTTTTTTTGGTAAATTCGACATTTTCTAAAAATGAATCCTAGCTAAATCGATTTACCGCCCCCTAAACCCCCTGTATACTAAATTTCATGAAAATCGTTCGTGCCGTTTCCGAGATCCAGATTATATAGAAATATAGGTATATACAAGAATTGCTCGTTTAAAGGTATAAGATAAGTATTCCATTAGTATTAAACAATTACTTGTTCATTTACTCTCTATGAAACATTTTTGTACATAAAAAGAGCAGTTCAAAACTATTAAAAAAGCCGAAAACAGCTAACAACTTATTATTTTTAATAAATTAATTCAATATAAATTATTGTACAATTTCTTGTAAAGATACCAAAAAACAACAATGTTGACAATAAGTAAGCCTTGACTTATATTTACATTATTATGTTTATTGGACTGCAAACAAGATTTTGCTTTATAAATAATTCTCCCCTAACTATTATGGTAAAGAGCGTCCTAGACTTAGTTTAAGTTTGGTCACGTTAGGACATTTGAAAACCCAAAAAAAAACTGCCTTAGGGGGCAGTTGTTTCAACTAACTTTACCGACATGTTACGGTTAAATATGGCTGTTTGATTTTCTTCTTCTTCGTCGTTTCTTTCTTGACATTGCGCTTGGTCGTCTTTTTTACACACTTAACGTAACTAACTTGGAAGGGGTAAGTAAAGTCTCCCCAACGGTAAGTACACAGCATTGCGCCGGAACGCTTGGCGGTACGTCTTTGCTGGAAGGGTGGTAACTAGCCGCGGCCGATGCCTCTCACCCGACCAGACCTGATCCACTTTAGAAATCATAAAATTCCAAAGTGGCCCGTGGCGGGAATTGATGCCGCGACCTCCCACTCGAATCCGAGCGAGCGTCCACTGCGCCAGGGAGGTCGTCAGGCGCTTATTCGTTTGGCTAGGAGACACTGTTCGAAGAAGGCAGAAATGTTATTTTCCTTACGAACACACCTCCTCCATACGTCTGTTTGATATTATGTCTTTAGCTATAAGTATTGGCCGCCATAAACATTAAACATTATTGTATTAGCTATGCCAATTAGCTCGGTTAATTTTAGTTGTTATACTGTTTATTCTTAACATGTTCTGTCATCCTATCTTTTAAGGTAAAATATTATATGTACGTACAAGAATATTTAATCAAACCAATATTTCTGTTAGCCACTAACCTATTCCTAACCACAAACTCAAGCCAAACAAAATCGGCTTGTCAACAAAATTTCCATCAAAATAAAATCAAAAATTTTGGCAATTTAAACATTGCAGTATATCACGATTTGTTTCAGTACTTCAATACTAATCCATTAAAACTACGGTATGATCAGTTCGGTACCCAATTCATTCATCTGGAAAAATAACAAAAATAACTCTTAATAATTCAACGTTAGAGTCTTGTCTTGCATGGCGCGGTTGCGAGATGCAAAGTCCATAATTCTCTTTCAGTGACTAGTTTAGTAACTTTACAAGTTAGTGCTTGACTGCGATCTCACCTGATGGTAAGTGATGATGCAGCCGAAGATGTTAACGTACTAACTTGGAAGGGGTAAGTAAAGTCTCCCCAACGGTTTCTACACAGCATCGCACCGGAACGCTAAATCGCTTGGCGGTACGCCTTTGCTGGTAAGGTGGTAGCTTTTTCGCTGTTATAATTGTATAACTAATTTCTTTATTTTAACTTTTTCCCACACGATTCTATTTGATTCTTTAGTTCGTGGCGTCACCCTGTTAAGGGCTCCAACTGAAAATCAGCGCTGTGTGCTCTCATGCTTGCATGGGGCGCGCAGCACTATGCTGAGTTGGGGCCCATTTGTGGGTTGTGCCACACATAACAGGCGGTGTCTGGTGCTGCCGTCACTTGGGCAACAGTCTAGTATTTGTTGCCCAGGAAGCTTCAGACAACGTTTTAGTACATAAGTGTGTACTTTGTTTTATGTGTGGCATAATGGTTGGAAATAAACATATTTTTCTTTCTTTCTTTCTAGCCGCGGCCGAAGCCTCCCACCAGACCAAACCTGAGCCATTTTAGAAATTATAAAATTTCATAGTGGCCCGTGGCGGGAATTGAACCCGCGGCCTCCCACTCGATCCGAGCGCGCGTCCCCTTCGCCAGGGAGGTCGTCAAACTGGTCCTCCCGTATTACTATTTACATCTCACATGTCAAACGCACCGTGCTACAACAAAAACCTCTTACTATTTAAATCATGATCTGTATAATAAAACATGATGGAGAAATCAATATGCATAACTTTAAACTTCCTACTAAGCGAAGATCTCCAATAACTGTTACCTCTTAATATACGAAATTTAATTACTCCTGCTAGAAGAAAATTAGGCTGACAATTTTGCTGTTTTAAAGCGGTTTTTAATTTTTTCTGGTTTGTATTTAAAGTTACGATCAAATCCTTGGCTATAATAAAAAAAATCAAATACTTACATCTTGCGGCAAATCTTTGTTGAGCGGCATGCCTTCTGAATCGACGTCTGTATTCCCTTCTTGAATCAACCAGTCCTTTGTTTCAAGCAACGACTGTTAAATAAAATTATTATATTTTTATAAAGGCACGCAGAATATATTTTGTTTTTTAAAGTAAGTGTTAAAAAGTCGTTCTAAACTATAATTATGTTAATTATATATTATGATAATAAAGACTTCTAAAAATCAAACAAAACTCCAAATATCAACCAAATCGTTTCAACTTTCAGCTGTTGTGTCGTGACGTGAAGAATTAACAAACAATATACACACATCCAAACTTACAAAAGTCGTTGTACTACAGGAGGATAGGACTAAATTAATTCGATAATGCCAGCATATAGCCCGTTCGCTGCTGCCGTATAAACTTTGCCGATAATTTTCCCCTCCCACTTCAGACGATCGCTCTGGTCAGTACGACGAGCCTGACGAGCCTGACGAGCCAGACAAGGGTCCAAACGGATACCGTAGCTGGCGCCGCACAGCGAGCACACGAACTTGAGGCTGTTCTGCCGCGTGTGGATCTCCATGTGCACGCGCACCGCGTACAGCGACGCGAACGGCCTGTCACAAGCAGTACTCACAATGTTCTCCGCGGTGTCGATGTCCTGCTTGTGCACCTGCTTGACGTGGTCCTTGAGCGCGAAGGCGCGCGCGTAGCTGGCGCCGCACAGCGAGCACACGAACTTGAGGCTGTTCTGCCGCGTGTGGATCTCCATGTGCACGCGCACCGCGTACAGCGACGCGAACGGCCTGTCACAAGCAGTACTCACAATGTTCTCCGCGGTGTCGATGTCCTGCTTGTGCACCTGCTTGACGTGGTCCTTGAGCGCGAAGGCGCGTGCGTAGCTGGCGCCGCACAGCGAGCACACGAACTTGAGGCTGTTCTGCCGCGTGTGGATCTCCATGTGCACGCGCACCGCGTACAGCGACGCGAACGGCCTGTCACAAGCAGTACTCACAATGTTCTCCGCGGTGTCGATGTCCTGCTTGTGCACCTGCTTGACGTGGTCCTTGAGCGCGAAGGCGCGCGCGTAGCTGGCGCCGCACAGCGAGCACACGAACTTGAGGCTGTTCTGCCGCGTGTGGATCTCCATGTGCACGCGCACCGCGTACAGCGACGCGAACGGCCTGTCACAAGCAGTACTCACAATGTTCTCCGCGGTGTCGATGTCCTGCTTGTGCACCTGCTTGACGTGGTCCTTGAGCGCGAAGGCGCGTGCGTAGCTGGCGCCGCACAGCGAGCACACGAACTTGAGGCTGTTCTGCCGCGTGTGGATCTCCATGTGCACACGCACTGCGTACAGCGACGCGAACGGCCTGTCACAAGCAGTACTCACAATGTTCTCCGCGGTGTCGATGTCCTGCTTGTGCACCTGCTTGACGTGGTCCTTGAGCGCGAAGGCGCGTGCGTAGCTGGCGCCGCACAGCGAGCACACGAACTTGAGGCTGTTCTGCCGCGTGTGGATCTCCATGTGCACGCGCACCGCGTACAGCGACGCGAACGGCCTGTCACAAACGCGTACAAATTATTTTATTTGTCCCACAGTCGGCTGATCTGTGTACTGCCATAAGCTCATGCTCAACGCGCCAACACAACCTGCCTGCGAATACAAGTTTGGGAACCTAATAAGATCATAATATAATATGATCAATCGATCGACCCTGTATACTAAGGTTGCTCCAATAAGTGTTTCTAATTAACGCTATTTTATTAGAACGCTCAAAGAACGAAAACGAAAACGCAAATGCGTTGGGGCAGAAGGGGCACTTGTAGGCGCGCACCTCCGAGTGCGTCCGCAGGTGGTGGTTGTACACGCTGTGCGCTGCGACTGCTACATGCATACCTGTTACACAGCTGGCACGAGAAGGGCTTGGTGTGCGAGTTCTTGTGCCCCGCCAGCTGCACGGAGGTCTTGAACGCCTTGGGGCAGAAGGGGCACTTGTAGGCGCGCATCTCCGAGTGCGTCCGCAGGTTGTGGTTGTACACGCTGTGCGCTGCGACTGCGACATGCATACCTGGTACAGCTGGCACGAGAAGGGCTTGGTGTGCGAGTTCTTGTGCCCCGCCAGCTGCACGAAGGTCTAGAACGCCTTGGGGCAGAAGGGGCACTTGTAGGCGCGCATCTCCGAGTGCGTCCGCAGGTTGTGGTTGTACACGCTGTGCGCTGCGACTGCGACATGCATACCTGTTACACAGCTGGCACGAGAAGGGCTTGGTGTGCGAGTTCTTGTGCCCCGCCAGCTGCACGGAGGTCTTGAACGCCTTGGGGCAGAAGGGGCACTTGTAGGCGCGCATCTCCGAGTGCGTCCGCAGGTTGTGGTTGTACACGCTGTGCGCTGCGACTGCGACATGCATACCTGTTACACAGCTGGCACGAGAAGGGCTTGGTGTGCGAGTTCTTGTGCCCCGCCAGCTGCACGGAGGTCTTGAACGCCTTGGGGCAGAAGGGGCACTTGTAGGCGCGCACCTCCGAGTGCGTCAGCAGGTGGTGGTTGTACACGCTGTGCGCTTTAAACCTAAACACATAATTATTTAGTATTGAGTGACATTATTCGCTTTGCTGGAAATATGGTAGCGCTATGTTGAAGAAAGATTTAGAAGACAATTAAATTCGTTAATATTGTTGCAACTTGAAGCTAAAAATTGAAAACTAATAAAAAATTGTTCGTCCTATATTACGCGGCCGCTTTTATATTAATAAATCTAGTATCTCCTGAAACTTTGGTGTGCGTGCGCATGTGCAGCGTGAGGCAGTACGACACACGGAACGTCTTGCCGCAGATCTCGCACTCGTGCGGCTTCTGACCGGCACACATCACGTTACACGTTGTTGCGCTCACCTCTTGTTGCAGTGCGGGCACGCGTAGGGGCGCGCGCCGGTGTGCGTGCGCATGTGCAGCGTGAGGCAGTACGACACGCGGAACGTCTTGCCGCAGATCTCGCACTCGTGCGGCTTCTCACCGGCACACATCACGTTACACGTTGTTGCGCTCACCTCTTGTTGCAGTGCGGGCACGCGTAGGGGCGCGCGCCGGTGTGCGTGCGCATGTGCAGCGTGAGGCAGTACGACACACGGAACGTCTTGCCGCAGATCTCGCACTCGTGTGGCTTCTCGCCTGCACACATTTTAAACGTTGTAGCGGTCTCACTCGCCGATGAAGATGGTACCACTACTTTGCGCTTATGGACTGTATGATACAGTCATTTATCTCTATTATACACGTACGCTGGACCTCAGATTGTCAACGAAAAGGTGACACTTAATTTTCGACATTTTGGCGCTGAATGTTACGTAAGCTGACGTGAGCGTCCATGGCACTAAAATAATATGACATTCAAAACTACGGTAAATGACAATTTTAGTATAATGGATCTTCAACGCGGGCGCTTCAAATCGGTACAAAAAAGGATCTGTCAATTGCATAGAATACTTAGTCCAGCGTACCCTACTAGGAGGTATAATAGAGGTCAGTGGATATAGTCCAAAGCTCAGCAACACCACGAACCAGAAATCAAATGGTTGTCCCCTAGCACCCATCTTTTAGTTGCAGGCGGTGTTGCCACAATTGAAAGGGGCCATCGTCTCGAATAATTAAACGGGACCCGAAAGTTTTCGCGCGGAAGACCCGAACGAGAGTCCAAAATATACATATTGACACATTCTCTGGAGATATTTGGCTCCACAATGCGAAATCTTTCAAGTAGCGGATTATCGCAAAACAAATTAATCTGTCCTCGTAAAATACATATTTTACTGACCTGTATGTATCCTCTCATGTTTAACTTTCTCGTGGGGCCGTGCGAACTTCCTTTCACAATATAAACATTTATATGGCAGCGATTTGTCTGACTTTTCAATTGGCGCCTATATCGAAACAGAAAAATAGAATAACATGTTTTAGTTAAGAGCGCGTACAAACTGATTATAGCAGGAAGAGATTTGATTTTTATAGTAGTAGATCAAGTCTTAACGACCTGAAATAAAACACACGAATTTTACATCTTATTGTCGAGAAACTGTACTATTATAAACATAAAAGGATAAACTTTTGTCGATAAAAAAAAATCTTGAAGTTGCATCCAATTTTTTACAATTTTCAATTTATTTCCAATGTTATACGCCCTAGAGCGCCAAGATGTAGGATTATAATTCCAATAAATATTACGAAGTGCTTTTACTATTGATTCCTTTTTAAATTATGTATTTTAAAAGTTATTACTGTAAATTATAAATGGCGTTTATTACGTTCTTATTTCGCGTAATACGCTATGCTGTTTTGTACCAAAATGATGTTTTGCGCATGACAATCAGTCACAATCGCTCCATTGAGACGTGAAGACTGTATTTCTGTGCTCCAGGCCGAAAAAATAGTTCTTTGTATGTTTAATATATAAATTATGAATTATAAATGATTGTATGTGTATCGATAAATTATTTGGAGGTGTTAATAATATAATTGTAAGTATGGCCAACAAAAACAATGAGTTTCAAGTTTATTAAAGCATAAACCTTTCTTTCAAATATCGACTTTCACTCTTTATTTTAAAGCACATAATTAAATAGCACTGTATTCCTTCAAGCAGTGACGGCAGGAGGAAGTATATGCAAAAAAAGACGATCCCGATGAATTATGAGATGAGGGAATAGAGAGTGCAACATTTTAAATATTTTGATACTTTAGTTTGCAAATATATATAATATATATTTGCAAACTAAAGCATATAATATATATAATATAGCATCATAAACGACTTATTAATGATAGTATGTTAATTATTTTTAAGTAAATAAATTTCAAGTTATAATGTGCAATAATATGTCAAAATATGAAAAATGATAACATTTAAAATTCATTACACATACACTTTATTTGTGAGTAATGAATTCTGTGAAAGAGACTCCGCATAAATATTTTTGCTGGATTATTTTTTGGGTTCCTAGCCCAAAAGGTAAAAGCGGGACCTATTAACAACGTTCATCAGTCCGTTTGCCTGTCACCAGGCTGTATCTCTTGAACCGTGATTGTTAAAATTGTTAAAACTAGGAGGATCTCAAGTCGTCGCAATCATATTTTTTTAGGGTTCTATACCAAAATGATAAAAATGGAACCCTTTTAGTGAGACTTTCTCCGTCCGTCCGTCCGTCTGTCACACTCGATTATTTCAGTAAGCTATCGAAGCTATCGACTTGAAATTTGGAATAGTTTTAAGTAATAGTGACCCAACGTCATTGCAATCATAAAAAATTGAAAATCATTTTTATTTTTATTTAAAAGGGGGGGTAAATCGGATTGTTGTAATTTCAAAATAAGATAACAATATTGAGTGGGGTATCATATGAAAGGGCGTCACTTGTGTATTCTAATACCTATTTTTATTTATTTTTGTGCCGGATAGTTTTTTATTTGTTAGGCAAACTGTTGAAAAAATATCGTCCCCCCCCCCCTTATCTCCGAAGTTTATCGTTCAAAAAATCTAAAATAATTATCATCAATAGAAGTAAACGTATATTTTTACAGAAAAAATAAAATCATCTTTCTAACTTTTATACATTTTTTTGAACCACCAAAAACAAAGTTAGGTTTGTGGTTAGCCAACAAAAGTAAATTAGGAAAAAAAAGATGTAAATTATACTCGTAAATTCATGAACTAAAGTGATAATTTTAATGTTTTACTTCTTTCATAGTATGGAACAGATGTGCAAAGAAACGACGATCTTATAGACAATCGTCCAATTTCGAATTGGAGTACATACTGCCACACTTTGTAGTGGCATTAGAAGTCGGTTTTATGAAAACAATTTTTCATTTTTTATTTTATTAAAATAGATAAATAGAAATTTCATAAAGAAAAAAACTCCTTACGCTTCGTTAAAAAGATCGCAACTGGCTGTACCCAGCCAAATATACCCATCAGACTAGCGCCATTGCTCCGCTGTATTGGGCCAGGAAGGTCCCAAATTGCGGACTGAGATTGAGAATTCGTTTTTATAGTAAGGAGCCCTCAGTGCTCGAGCCCGCACGTACTTGACCAATTTTATTTATTCATTATTTAAAAATTCATCCAATTTGTTATAATTTTGAATGCATGAAGCATTAAACAGGGTCATCGTGTTTTTAATAGTAGGGAATCCCAAGTAAGGTCGACCTTCACCGAGCTGTTTATTGGATGAAAACTATTTTATATCCAATTTAATACGTCAATAAATATATCGCAAGTGGGTTGCCTAAAAAATTTCAGTCCAGGATATGATTAATTAAGAATTAAAAAAAACCATTGTAACATGGACTCCTATGTGTTACAGTTTAGTTGACATCTTAGTTCAAATTAGATTGGATTAGCGATTCAGGTCGCAAATTGCAATTGTGCTTATTTACCTATGATTTTATTATCCGTTAACTTTCTTTTGCCAAAAAATATAGAGCAGAAATACTTTCCTCAGCCAGGAAAGTATTTCTGGCAAAAAGCACTATTTATAACATCCAATCTAATTTGAACTACGATGTCAACTAAACTGTAACAAATAGGAGTCCATGTTACAATGTTTTTTTTTTAATTCTTAATCAATCCTATCCTGGACTGAGCAACCCGCATCGTGTTTTAATTAATAATTTGCATAATCGTGTTTTAGGAATTAAATTGCATATAAAATAGTTTTCATCCAATAAACAGCTCGGTGAAGGTCGTTGTATAGCGGGATCCTAGACTATAATTTTTTCACTTTACATGCATTTTTTTTTAAATTTATATTTACAAATAAATTGTCCTAACCAGTCAACTCTTTTTGTCAAAGATTTGTTGACTTCAGATTATAATGACTGCTAATTTTTGCATGGGATAATTACTGTCGTATCGTTGAATATGAAAATAATAGATGGGTATTTTCATACTCTATGGGTATTTTATGGGTACGATACGTTTGCAAAGAGGACGTCAATATATAATTAACGTTAGACGTTAATTGTATATTGACGTCCCAAGAAGACCTAAAAGGCTTCTCTGAAGAATACTGTAGCTATTAGATTCATGATCGGATTCAAACATCCCAATGTCTTTTTTAATTTTTGTCATGTTTGAATCCGATCATGAATCTATCATGATCGGATTCAAGCATCCCAATGTCTTTTTTAATTTGTGTCATTTTTTAAAATACATACCATAAAATAAAGTTTAATCGATTGTTTTATTCGCATTAAAAATGATTGAAAAAAGGTATTTAAATTTTTGTATAAAATGCCAAGAATCATTTTTCCAACAACTAGGTGATCTGCAATGCACCCGAATTTATCTGATTATCTTACCTATAGTGATCGCGGTTTTGTTGAGTTTTGTTGACAGTATTTGACAGTACACGACTTTTTTTTTGCTTTCCGCCCCCTCTTAAGGCAGATCTTGATGATGGCATTTTACATTGTGACACCTAAAATATATCTCTTGTGTAAAGAAAAAAATATTATGAGGAAATCTGCAATCTTGAGATTTTGAGAAAGCTTGGGCTACGAAATTCTTCGATTTCGAGTTCAAGGAATTCGTTTCGTTTGTTCGTTCGATTCGAGTCGACTCGAAATTCGTACAAAAACTTGTACTAACCCCACTAACTCTCGCGTGAGTTATGCCGTTTTGTTTTCATATATCTAATGTGTTCTACTCACGATATCCTACATTCCAAAATTATTCTTACCTTATCTGTTTTATGTACACTCATATGCATTTCCAGATACTCTTTCGAATGGAACTTCTTGTTGCATATATCACAGTTCATATTTTTGTTGTTGGGTTTGTGTGAGTTTTGGTGTATTATTCTATAATCTATGGGTATTAGTTTTTCGCAAATACCGCACAGATACTTGTCGGTGCTCACTGGCATTCCCTCCGGCGTCTCTAAAGGAGGATCTATTGGACGGGATCTGGAACAAAATCAGAATTTATTTTTACAAATCCCAGGAATAAGTATTTTAAGTACTATCAACGTTTTAAGGCTTAGTGAAAAACAGTTTACTCATGAAATTATTTTTTAGCTAATACTAGACATAATAATAGCTTTTTTAAGAGAGAAAACGCCTTAAATATATTCTTCAGGGGAAAAGGAAGTTTTGAACCCACTAAAACTGTCTGTTTCCATGGCGGACCCGCGGACGAAAGTACGGGATTCACTGTCATATTTACCCGCGCTCCCGCCAGGTCTTGGCTAGGCACCTCAGCAGCGGGTCACAAAAAAGTCAATTTTCGTACTTATTTCCTTTACTAGACACTTTCAAGCTGCTGTGGTATTCACACTGTTTCCGACGTTACAGCAATCGGAGAACAAATATTCATCAGTGTACTGGGAGGCAATTGGGTAAAAAAGCGTATAAATAACGCTATCGTAATTGAAATTGTTTGCCGGCTGATTGGCGGAATCAGTCGTTTACATTTTTTCCCAGTTGATCAGGCGGCAGAATTTGTTTAAAATAACGATAGCCAAAAATACGTTTTCTTACACATTCTGTCAAAAATATGAAGGTACAAAGATTCAGATAAAAAAATATCCCATTACTTACTTGACAGGTTCGTGCATTTTCTTGTGTAATTTAAGGGATTTACTAGTGGGGAAATGTGTATTGCAAATTTCACATTCGAATTTTAGCGGCAACACGGGGGCACACTCTGAAAATAAGAATCATCCTGTTTAAGGAGATAGAGTAACTGGTATAAGCAAGAGCTTTTTTTGGCTTATTTAACTGATACTCTATCAGTTAAATAAGCCAAAAAAAAAGGGAATTCAACGCGAGCTCGGAATACATAATAGTAAAACATAATAGTACCTATCGGTACAGAAGGCTCACTCCGTAAGATGATTTAAAGAAATAGCGACCTAGCGTTGGCACGAAAAAGTGCAATTCAGTTCGCAATAGCGCCTTGCTCCGCCCCGCTATGCATCTAAAGTTGTGGTCTCTTTCTATCGCGTAACTGTATCTCTTTCGACGTACTAAGGTTGCCTCGTTATCGGGCGCACGCAGCGCGTTAAATAGACCGTACAAAAACTAACGCGTGCAACCTAGCCGAAGCGAGGCGGCCTTCTGAAATCAGTACGTCGAGACGTCTACTTGTAGCTTGGTCGATCACGTGATAAGTGAACATCGCTTGACGCGGGACTGACTGTACTTCGCTTACGAAAACAAACATGTGTGCACTTCGGGGACACACTGAACGCACACCGACGCACAAATCAAGGCGAGATCGGTGCGGCGTCGGCGGGAGGGGCGGGCGCTGCCATCGCTCCCGCGCATCCTACCGCTATCAGCTATACCCATATTTAGCTACTGCGGTGCTAATCGCCTCATGTTCACAGTGGACTGCAAGTTTGGCGACTACTATACCTATTCTGCTTTAGTCTCTTAAAAATCTACTGCAGTCAAACCTGGTTAAGTGGGAGCTCAAGGGACTGAGATCCCTTATTCTCATATAGCGGGGTCTTAAATAACCTAACTTGACTTAATAACTAATTAACCTACCCTAACCTAATCCGGGTTTCAGAGTAAGGAGAGCAAAATGACGGGACCTGGCAAATACTCTCATTTATAGAGTTTCCTAGCTTACCTAGTTCTCACTTACTCAGGTTCAACTGTATATCTATCAGATATGTCATTCTGATATATTTTTTTAATTCTATACATTATAGATAAGTCATATATATATAGCTAAGGGCCTTTACAAGTTGTATTATAGGTATATATTCTATAACCAAAGAAATCTAGAGCCCCCTCTCTAAGTAGTTTATTCCAGCACTGTATACACATACTACATATAATTACAGTAGAAAACATAATTAAAGCTCATAATTTTTTATTATAAATTAGATTACACATAGATTGAGCTTTATAAAAAGCCGTTATGGTTTCACGTTACTGTTGGCGGCCACAATAATATGAGAATGCAAGTGGTGTGATGGTTTTAGCATACCTGTGTTCCTTAATTTATGTGCTTTCATATGTGCACATAGGGATTTAGAATTTTCATAGGCTGCTGGACACTGCGGGCATTGGTATTTCACTGAAACAAATAAATTAATTACCATCAGAGGGACTACCAAAAACTTTGAATCCACAGAAAAATTATTTGAAGATTGTCTTAGATTTTTTGCAATATTTGATTTTGGAAAGGAAAAGTAGTCAGCAGAAAATCTTTTAAAAGCCTTTCAAAATCGATATCTGATCATTGCCAAAAAGACAGAACGGCGAAGATAGGTGATTCACACACTGAGTGAAGCAAATCATGTAATATAATAAAAAGTTAACACTAAAAAATCAACTTTATTTTAATTGTTATAGAGTGTCAAACTGAATGTACTTCAACATAGGAAAAACAATACTCGCCTTTATCGCATTACGTAAATTCAATATTACAACTCACAATTATCAACCATGTTTTGAGGTAAGTACATTTAATTTTACACTCTGATGTTAAAATAGTTACCATTTTTAGGGTTCCATACCAAAATGGTAAAAATGGAATCCTGGAGACTTTCTCCGTCCGTCCGTCTGTCTGTCATACTCGATTATTTCAGAATTACTAAAGCTATCGAGCTGAAATTTGGAATAGTTGTAGATAATTGTGGCGCGCCGTCATTGCAATCTTGATTTTTTTTTATTTAAAAAGGGGGTAAACCGGATCGTCGAAATTTCAAAATGCCGAAAGGGTTGTTACTTGTGTATTCTAAAACCGATTTTTAATTATTTTTAAAAAAGTACGCCCCCCCCTTATCTGCGAAGTTTACCAATCGAAAAATCTGAAATAATTATGATAAATAGGAGTTAACATATATTTTACAGGAAAAATAAAATCAACTCACTAATTAATACACTTTTTTTTATATTAACAATACCTACTTGTAAATTATACTCGTAAATTCAAGGAACAACAGTATGGAAACCTCGGAGCGCGAGTCCGACGCGCACTTGGTCGGTTTTTTTATAAGATTCCAAAGTATGGCATTCCTCACTAGGCCTTCAAAGATTGAAGGCCTACTGAGGTATGTAATGGCTTTGATAACTAACTTATATAGTATACAGTTTTCTAAGCAACTTACAGACTTTACATGGCTGGTGTTTGAACTCATCCAGCGAGGTGACATAGATGTTGCAAGTGAGGCAGTTGTACAGCTTAATTTTATTACCTCCCGACGTCTGCATATCCTTCATCACTACTTTGTGGTATACGCTATTTTTATCTAAAAAATATACACCTTTTAACATTTGATAACTCAACCCAACATGTTAATTAAAAATTACTCATTATTTTATTCCTTAAATCACCATTTACCAGACAAAACTTGCCATTTTCCATATTCTATCCATAAAAGCCAGAACAAATTGTTATGGCTGTCTATCTCTGTGTGTGCGTGCGTACGCGCGGGATTAGAGAAAAACCTTAGATCACGCGAGCGTCCGCTAGTACTTGTAATAAATAAAGATTACCTATCTGAGTTTCCTGATTCAACTGATTTGTAGTGACTGACAGAGGAGGTGGTGCTTCTATAATGTTCCCAGCCTCAGTTATCATTCTTCTTGAGGACTGTTTATCTACTGCAGTTTTGTTGTTCTCTGTAGATTCAAATTCTAATTGATCAGCACTGCTTGTGTCCTGAAAAAAAAAAGAAAAACGTAAAAAAGATTTTCATAAATGGGACATTAATTAACAGTTAATGCAAAGTAAATTAATGTTATTATTATATTTGGTTAAAATGAACTTTTTAAAAGGTTATTGCTTGCTTGCTTTTAGGTGCAAACTGCTTTCCCAATGCGGCAGTAAAATCTGCAATTTCATACATAAATTAAATGGAACATACCCCATTATAAATAAATGTTCAATATTAGTGAAATGGACTGTTTTGTCTTTTTCCTACCAATGTCAAATTACTGATGACAGAGAAAGACAAAACAGAGTTCAAGTATTCCAATGCTATTCAACCTTTATTTGTGAGGCAGTTATAATTTTCAATTTTCTCTTGAAGTTTACTAAATAGTTGTGGCAGACGACTCTTACATGAACAACAACATCTTCGTCTGTGTGGTAGTTTTGAATGTGTTCGAGAACGGAGGAGAATGAAACCCCACATGTGTTGCAAGTGTAGAGTTCTTCCTCTTTATCACCTGCTTCATCCTCAGGCACTGCTGAATCAGGAGCCAATTTTCCATCTTCATTTTCAGGACTTTCTGTTTCTATAAATAACAATATTATTGCAACTTAGTGCAGCAATGAAACGAAAATCTCTCATTTTTGAAGTTGTCTGTGAAAACTGATATTGGTCCTGTGAGGTACAAAAAAGATATATTTAGTTAATTGATTAAAATATTATGAGCTTCAACTTTGTTTCTTTTTCATGATTATGACTTTAAATTATTATACAATGATCACTTATTATATATAATGTAAAGTAAAAGATCAAGCTTAAGCATTATTGTAAAGTTATTTGAGTTGATGGTGAAAATAAAAGATTTATTTATTTATTATTATTCTATTTTTGTCTGCTTGAGGTGAAATTCATGAGGCTTATTTAACCCTGATTGTAGATCACAATATTATATAATAAAGTCTGTCTGTTGAGATAAACCTTTTTAACCTTCTACTGGCCTAATTAAAATTGCATTCATAACTAAAAAAATAGTAGCTACCAGACGCACGGTGCTCCATCCACATGAATTTCGATTTATCTTTACTAATCCTCTGGAAATCATGGGTTTTTCCAAGCTTTAAAGTAGTCTATGTGTTAATACAGAAAATAATCTATAAATATTCCAAAATTAGTAATTGCAGCATGAAGGAGTCACATACAAATACACACAAACTTTCCCCTTTATAATGTGTTAAAAAAAATCACCATGTCAATGAGCTAAGAAACCCCTAAAAGACAATTTCACACACAGTGAAAGACATTCTCAAGTAAATGAGTTCTCAAGTAAATAAATTGAATCTACCTTTCAGTGTAGTCAAAGAAATTGTTCCATCATTATTTTGTCTAGTGACTATAGTGAAGTCTTGGCTCAACATTGACCCATCATCTGCAAGGATGACGTATCTGCTCTGGCCATCTTCCCTGACCAGTTTCATCTCTTGCTTCTGCAGACATGGTTTTGTTAACTGTTTGCTTAACAGCTCTACATACATTTTGCTGCCTGTGTTATCCTCAATGGTAGTTACTTTTATTTTGTTTACAGCATTGTTTTCTATACTATTTTTTTGTTTACGGTCTGTAAGAAATGGAATAATTATACAAGTTTTATGTATAACAATTTTTTTGGTAACTAGCTATCAGTTAAGGTGAATTCGTCTTTGTAATGTTACTAGCCAGTTAATCAAAGACTGTTTAAATGGTAATAATAAATTTATAAATTATTTTACTATAGGGCTTTTGACTGGTTTGAATCTAGATCATGCTTTAGTCTTGAACCCTGTTACAAATAAACATGGAATAGAGGTGGAATCGCTATACTCTGTCTTGTCTTTTACTTCAAAGGTCAAATTGTTGACAAAAAAAAAGGACAAAACAGAGTAGGTATAACTGTTAAACTTCTATTCCACGTTTATTTGTTATGCCCGTTTTCACTAACATTATCAGCGACACCTAAGCGCTTAGGTGACAGTTTTCCCTTACAACAACTGTCACCTAAGGACTTAGGTGTCGCTTAAAATGTTAGAGAAAACGGGCATTAGTTAGTTAGTGTATGTTTTGGTTGTGATAACTTGCTAGAATTTTATGATGGAAATTGTGTACCAGCATCTGGCACTAAAACGCACTGATTAGCTGTTTATTTAACTTTGTTAAAAAAAGCTAAGGCTTCACAGTCTAGTACCTAAATTTTGTTCATTTAATATGATATCCAGATGTGTTGGTGCATAATTTTGGAGACTCTCTATAATCTTTTAGCCTGATAAATAGCCATTAAGGGCTACCACATACAGGTCACCGCATGGCAAGGGATTTCAAGTTATTACCAATGGACATTTTAATGTGATTGTATATATAAAAACTTAAAATCCCTTGCAATGCTGTGACCAATATGCAGTAGCCATAAGTATAATAATGTCTATCCATCACAAACGTTTACATGACCGTCTTAATAATGATTAAAATCGGAATATAACAAACATGTGTGTAGTACAGGGGCCATACCACCATCCCATATAGGAGTATTATTGTAAGCTATAAGAGATGGTGGTACAGCCTTAGATCCTTTATTACCATTGTCCTGTGTACTATCAGAGTTCATGTCATGTTCAACTTTAACAATGTTAGGCAAGTCAGTTCCCATGATCTCACTGTCATCAGTACTTTGTAAATCGCAATTTTCAACTTTAAGGTGTTCAGTGAGTAGTTCCAATGATGAAAAACTTTGGTTACATATTGTGCATACAATATTCAGTGAAATCTGGACCAAATGTTCCGCAAGCGATTGTTTGGAGTTAAACGTATTACTACAGCAAAGTGGACAGCTATAAAGCACTGGAAGATCCATAGTGTGGAGACTCGCAATGTCTTGAAATGAAAACGGGCAAGGTTGCGGACAAGGGTATGAATTACATCAGGTCATGCATTATTTGTAAACATTAAAATCGAGTTCTGAGCATCATATTAAAAATTCATTGATTCAGTTGACGATCAGTTTGTATCTAAATTCTCAGCACTGATCCATTTTTGAAGAACTTCACACTAATTTATAGAAAGCAAAGCACAACACGGATATCAGACAGTGATCATTTTACGAGCAGACATTTTGGTTTCATGTTTGTTGTCTGTGCCTCTATTTTTTTTGCTTTTTTTTGACAAATGACAAACGGGCTTGAAGGCTCGGATTCTGATCTTTTTGAATAGTTTTGTCATTATTTTGTCATAATAATATTTTCAACAGCTCTACTCTTACCTACAGTCCATCTATAAAGAGTAGAAAATAACTGAGGGCGCTAGTGTCGCTTATATGGTAACACTTGACAACTCCATATACTGCGACGAAAACCGGCTTAATACTTGATGTATATTGTGCTTTTTATGAATGGAATAACTTATAATCTTGAATATAATTATTTTGAAAATATTCTTTTTAATTATAGGTGAAGGTGTATAATCACTTCTCTTTTTAAACAGTTAAAAAATATATATATATATATATATATATATTTGTTTTTGTGGAACCAGAGAATTATTACTTGTACCTACCAACCGTCACACGTATACACATATTATACCAATCAATCGGTTGAGGCGATTAGAAGTAACAATCAAACAAATAACCTTGAACACTTTGTACGTATTCTTATGTTTGAAAAGTTTTCTATTTACAACAGAATAACATAAAAAAAATTCAGTGTATTGTTATAAACTTTATTGCAGAAAAAAACAACACAAAAATCACACAATCTCATATATATATATTTTTAAACATTTCACTAAACATTACATATTTACATTCACAGTCGTCCTTTCAGACTGGGACAGGAATCACAGGATCAAATGATTTATTTCATACATGTTCTTATTAATAGTAAGATAACTAAGTGATAACTATTTCACGACTTAAAAACTACATTTACAAGGGTTCTAACGCGCCCTGAACTGTCTGCCTGCAAAACACTCAGCCGATCATTATTATTAGTGGTCACTAGTAATTTAGAACAATGTGTTACTCTTATGGGTTATTTTCATTTCAGTTTTATTTTGCTTATTTATGAGTTTTGGCTGACCAAAATGTCGCATACATTGAGTGGCAGCTTATCATTAAATCTAATACAGCAATGTTGAAGTCAGCCGATTGGTTTTTTAGGACATCCATTGAGGTTTTTGCCGGGCGTAGAAAACACAGCATTATTTTTGGACCCTTCTTCTGCTAATCTTCTAATCGTACTTTCAGATTTTCCTGAAATAAAAATAATTTCACTACATTAACAAGTTTTTGAACTTCAATCGGTAACAAACATTCAAACTTGAAAAATTTAAAATTTATGTCTTTAAATCATCATCATCATTCAAATAAATCAACGAATACGTAATAATTATATTCTTTGTCAAAAGATCTTACAAGACTCGATTCTTGAACTAGGTATAATATTATGTACATTGTAGCTGTAAATTAAAAATTTGTAGGGAACCCTCAGCGAGCGAGTGCGACTCGCTCTTGTCCGGTTTTCAAAATAAATATGAATAAAAACAAGTAACTGGATTGGATATGATGATAATGAAAAAACGTTTTGCTTAAACTATCAAATCAATCTGATCGCGCTACAAATTCTATGAAAAAATCATAACAATTAAATAACCTCAAAATACTAAGAAATTTGCATAAAAAGGAAAATAATGAATTTCTCAAGCAACAATCACAAAAATTACTTCACTTTTGTATAAGTTATAAGCAAAATACACTCAACATACCTCTCATTTCAGCAACTCACTTGCAAACATCGGAAAAGCCGTATACATTTGTGCCAGCTTGTTAATCGGCAAGACATCGCAAATACCAAAGTATAAATAACTTTTCGCGTTCCGCTGCGTATTGTCCGGTTCGTAGTAATAATGGTGTTCGTTCTCTTTTTTGTAAAAACAACAAACTTTCTAAAAAACTGATGTTTTCTTTTCGTGCAACCGATCCACAGACTATAGAACCTAAGTTTTGTAAACAAATGTTGAGTTGCCAGCATTAAATATAACTTTAGTTCCATTTTTATTAATTTCTACTCTTTTTAGACGGACTGTACCTCTTTGTTCAACAGCAACCAACCAAAACTCTTTGATTATGTAGATAAAACTTCATCTAATTCTCTTCTCTTCATGCATTTCTTCATGTGATCAATGCCAGATCTCTTTTGAGGAAGGAAGATATAAAAAAAGAAATTTACAAGCCTGGATCATGGAATTAATAAGTAATGGCCTGGATACACATCCTTCAAGTTACTGATGTTAGTAGTCTATGCTGGAAACTTCCATAGAGCACTCTTCTTCTGATGAATCTATGACCAATTTTGAAGTTGCCGCCTACCGGCCATAGAGTAATGTTCTGTGAAAAAAAAATAGCTGCCGGCCGCCATCTTGTTTTGTGATTTCGCCAAACTGTCATGGTCATAGTTGTTTTCATTATTTTAAAAATTGGAGATGCAGTGTTAGATTCTAAATAAAGCGAAATATTCTTAAAAATTATAGGTATATGTGATTCTACCTGGTTGAGTAACATCCTCAAAGAATCGATTTAAATTCCCATTGTCACTGACGTACGCATTTTATGTTTGTGTCATTGTGTGTGTACGTGGAGATACTTGTATGCATCAGTGTTTACGCGGGTAATTTTGATTGAAGGAAAATGATGGGAAAGCGCATGCACCACAATAGCAAAGGAAGATTGGCTAGTAAAGGCTTCGATAATGGTAAACCATCGAGTCCTGGTGTGTCACCTTACAATAAACCTAAATTATCTGGCGGTGTATCGATAGGTAAAACAAAAGCAGAGAACATGTGTCCAATACCATATATTAGGCAGCAAGATAATGCTGCGACTTTACCTAGATTGACTGGAATCTTAGCCAGATCTGCTGATGAACCGATCGGCATGGACGAGTTGGATGCTTTACAGCTGGAGTTGGAATCCCTTTTGTGTAACACTGCATTACGCATCAGATATTTTCAGGGAGAAATAGAGAGCATCGATACTAATGAATCCAAGAGAGAAAAGAAAAACAAAGCTGCAGGTAAACAGTTACAATATCCCATGAAAAGAAAATTCCCTGAAGACAAGTCAGCAAAGACCAAAGAATATACTAAATTATCCAACCAACCAAAAGTTCCTAAGTTGAAAAACTTTGGTGGATCCTCAGGCGCCTCAAACAATTATTTAAATGATAATAATAACTCTGATAACTCAGTAAAATTGGATCTGTCTCAACTGACCCTGCCCAAGAATAACAATCCATATAAGTTTTGGAACTCTGTGGAGCCTTACTGTGCTCCTGTCACTATGGATGATATTAAATTTCTTGAATCGCTTTTGGTACAAAGCAGCAATACAACTCTACCTCCCATCCCACCGCTCGGAAAACATTATTCAGAGGTATGGGCCGATGAACATCTTACCGAAGATCAGAACGCCTCAAACCCAAATAAACAGAAGGGCTCAGGATGGTCACCTGACACTTCAAATCTGAGAAAGAAATTTGAAAAACCTTCAGAGAATATGATCACAGGCCCATTGACACAAAGGCTCGTGTCAGCATTGATGGAAGAAAATGTGATGCCCTATGAGGTACCAGACATAAAGGTGAAGCAGTCGACCAACACAAAGAACACATACAAAAATTCACTAACCTTAGAGAAATGTTTGAGGAAGGAATTGGTTGAACAGGGTATTTTGGACCCAGAAGACCTGCCACCTCTTACGAACCCCGCTGATGATGAGATTTTGGCTGAAATTAAAAAGTGCCAGACAGAGTTAACTGCTGTAAGAAAGGAAAACTGTCGGAATCTCAAAAACCTTATTGGCTTGTGTAAACAGGAAATGATAAGGTTGAATTTGAAGAAACAACTTGATCAAGTTGATATGGAATGTATTGATACGTATAAAAAGATGGTCGCAGCAAAGCAAAAGAAGAGACCCATTACCAAAAAGGAGAAGGAAGACGCTTGGCGAGCTATCAACGAGCAAATTAGACTAAACAAAGAAATAAATGCCTTGCCTTTGACTGGACCAAACACAAGTTAAATGTTATATATTGTAATTGGCATGAAATTCATGTTTGTTAGGTTTATGTATGAACATAAGTGACTTTGAAAGGATTATGATTTATGGGCTTGGTTAATGTTTTGTTGTAACTAGTAGTCTAATTAAACTTATTATGAAATCCTTTATGACTTTTATCTTTCTTGTGAATATTACAAATAAAATATTATGTGATTACAAAGAACAATTTTTTTGAATTGTGCAGGCAAATTAAACATAATATTATGGTTACTGAATGATTGATAGTATAATTTAATTAAATAATTATATATAATATATTTTAATAATATTATTTATAAGGTTAATGATCTCAGCCTCCCAGGACTAAAGGAATCCTGTAGAAATGTTTTTTTTTGGTTTTGCGCTAATTTTAACAAATAACATGATTTTGCCATAAATTAAAAACTTAATTAAATTACTATGGCAGTAACCAAAGAATACTTTGAAATAATTATTTGAATGAAAAAACCATCTCCGTAATTATAATATTAAAATCTTTGGAAAGTCGCTATTTTGGGAAATTAATTCCAGAATCCAGAATGATCCTACCTTTGATTAGGTACTATATAGTAGGATCCTTGTACTAACAGACAAATCTATCTACAGAGTTTGTGTTCTGTGCTACTAATGGCTATAATACTAATGACAGAACCTTTTTTTTTTATTACGGTGGGGAAATCTCCATTGAGATATCCAATCTGAAAGTAGATTGGATTATGTGGATTATTAATTATTATTATTATGTACTAATGACAGAACCTACTATAAGTACTAACGCTGGGCGCGTTGGAACCCTGGTAAACTTAGTTTTAAGTCGACTTGGAGTTATCGCCATACATATGTTACAATTATACCATGTGCATGTACAAGTGCATGTATATCAGGCCTATGTGAAATAAAGATATTTTGAATTTGAATAACTGTAACATGAGTAAGGACAAAAGCAGCTGTCGCATTTTTCATTATTCCCTAAAATAGCCTCTCAGTGGGTGGGAAAAATAGCTTGCCGAATTCAAATTTTATTTTGTTTTTCATAATTATTTATACATCTTAGCAGTAAAATTGCGAGAATGGCAGAGTGGTCTCCGTCACATCTCACAGGTTTATATAAATTTTTATCTACGCTCATTGCTTAAAGTTCGAATTATGAAATCAAAATGTGTCACATATTGACCTACTTTATTCACAGACTTCTATAATTATTAAAAAGTTATTCATTATAACATCGCTGTACTATGGAAATATCTCAAGATATTTGAATAATTTCCATTACGATACTCGGCTCTGGGTTCCTGTATTTTTATGTGTCGTCATCACAGACCAGGGAATAACTTTCTTTTCTCTGTGGTCGTCATAGCCAAAAGAGCCTCCTTAATTTTTTTTTTTTTTTATATATGGAGTCCATAGACAACCTTTAGTTTGATCGACCATAGACAACAACCGTCCGTCTGTAAATACAGTCCGTCAAAAAAGTCATGAAATTAGTTCACGGAAACAATAATTTTTTCCTGCCTTATATGGCTGATTAAAAAGTGTTCATACAGAATATTGAAAAGAATTATGTATAATTTTTGATTATTTAATTATCCACTAAATATACTTTATTCTGACTTGTATAAATATTTTTCTACTCTTTTTTGTTTCATGACTTTTTTAACAGACTATACGCAGTTTACAACTGAATTTTGGCGCCATACCTAACTTTTGACATTTCAATGTGTTATTTTTGTTACTTAGTCAAAACTTAGCGCGGAAAAATGTCTAGCAGTGAAACCTACTAAAGAAAATTTAACTCCACCTGACATTTTAGTAATTGCAACAAAAATGACCCACAATCTATTACCAACAAAGTGAAGGATTTACGACAAACGTTAGCAAGATTTTATGGTTTGGATTTATGATAATTTGAGCGTAGATAAAGTACTTAGTGTATGAAACTCTACATAATTAGGTATTAAAACACTCGTGTGATACTATTAAAAAACTCGCCTGCGGCTCGTTTTTTAAACTCACACTCATGTTTTAATACCCCCCATTATGCATCCGTTTCATAAACTACTATTAAACTAGTTTATATAAATTCTCCAGTTAAGAAAATTAGTCTGAATTAAAGCGAGTCAAACTCGATTCTTAAAAATGGGGCAGTGATAAAGACATTCCAGCAATTTCGTATTATTATATGAAATTGCCTACTTTGTCGTACTATTTTATTACTTTAGAAATTGCAACCCAAAAATCAATATTCTATTTGAATTTGGCGGGCAGAAGATTCAGCAGTAACCACAAAGTTTTATTGCTCGGTATTTGCTAATAGATGGCAGCAAGAACCAATGTCTATGATAATAACATCAAGATGAGCCCATCCGAACATTTTACGTAAACCTTCTTCATACAAGAAAATGTAGAGCCATGTGTCGAAACCCCTGCGAAATACTGCGTAGGCTTACAGCTTACTACTACTGACGCCGGGGGGTTTTGCTCCCATAAACTGGCGACATTTTTTTGCGCGGTCCGCCGGGTCTATAGTATAGGTGTCTTTGGTAAATGTCGAATTTACTACTATAGTGTTTTATGTCTATGACTAAAAGCTAATAAAAACACAGACCAGGGAATAACTTTATATGTATTAATAAAAATACGACACCTGCTGCCATCTATGGGCCAGTAGTATTGCTACGGAATGTAATTGTTACGAGCCAGAAATGAAACACGTCTCACCAATCGCACATTCAATTATATTTTCTAACTTTTTAAATATCACAGTAATTACAAATTAATCACAGTAACACTTTGCACTGGTACACTACTGATAATCCTGCATGCCTCGCCGCTCGCCCATTTTATGGACGCACACTCGTCACGCCTCCCTCTCGCCGCCTCACCTCGACCAACTTCGACACTTGTCGGCTCTTCTCGTCGCACCTCCGGAATTGCTCGTTACAGTCGGCCATCCTGTAACAATTGCGCCGCAATTGGCGCAGAGTACACTTTAATGCTCTAGTAAATCCATTAAGTCAATCTCAGGTTTCGATTGCCTCAATACTACTGTTGCAACTCGGTTAACTGTTAAGAGCACGTTAATGACACTACGGTAAGTTCCCCCCCAGAAAACCTGCAGAAACAATGACGAGGCTGTGAACCTTACACTCAGTGCTCTCAATTTCATACATACACACATCATCACGTCTCAACAGTCCCTTAATAAAAATCCCCTTAAATTACCACCAAATCTCGGCCCCGTGGATTAACTTGACAGCCAAAACCACACCTGCTTAGAAGTGCCACAAAACCAACCAGGACAATACCTAGGCAGAGACGAACTCTCAAATCAAATGATGGACATGAGATTACTTCTCTAATCTGATAATATCAGTCTAATAATATCGGCCAAGTGACAAACCCAAACTCCAGGCTCAAATTATTAACTCAACCTCATAGTCAATCCAAAGCAAAACTATGTGCAAAACTATCCTTCAAAACGCTATCCTACAAAACTATCCTGCTCAACACAATTCTGCTACACTTTCCTGCTAAACACTATCCTACTAAACACTATCCTACTAAACACTATCCTACTAAACGCTATCCTGCTAAACGCTATCCTGCTAAACGCTATCCTGCTAAACGCTATCCTGCTAAACGCTATCCTGCTAAACGCTATCCTGCTAAACGCTATCCTGCTAAACGCTATCCTGCTAAACGCTATCCTGCTAAACGCTATCCGGCTAAGCGCTATCCGGCTAAACGCTATCCGGCTAAACGCTATTCTGCTAAACGCTATTCTGCAAACCCTAATCTGCAAACCCTAATCTGCAAACTCTATATGTAAACTCTATATGTAAACTCTATATGTAAACTCTATATGTAAACTCTATATGTAAACTCTATATGTAAACTCTATATGTAAACTCTATATGTAAACTCTATATGTAAACTCTATATGTAAACTCTATAAGCAAACTCCAATGACGACAGCAACCAATTAAGCTCAAAATGTGAAATTCCAGTTCCCATTAAAGTCAAAATGAAAGCTTAAAGAAACGCGGTTTAACTCATCGATAGAAGTTGCAATCTGATTTCGAACTCTAATTTAAAACCAAGTGGCCACCAAGTCTCTCTTCCAAAATTGAAGTTTCAAGCAGACTCCCAACCGATAATGCAGTCTAAAACTGATAAACTAAACTAATTCAAACTTAAGTTTCTTAATTGCCAAAATACTAAACTCAATGTAAATTTGCTAAACGAAATTCCAAATTTATAATACCGGCTAAGACTGATTAACTTAACTTTAACTCAAAAATATAATATAAATCCAACCTAAAAGTCAAAACCTCTCATCTCATCAACTCATGGGAGGACTCGCCAAACGATAGCTAACTATTAAATTTAAGTCGACAGAAGTAAACTCCTAACTGATAACTATAACCTAACATGGAAATTAAAACTCAACTAACTTATCGAAAGATACTCTTTCAAAACGCTAAACGAAACATTAAAGTTACTCTCTACACTCATGGTGGCCGCACTATGAGACAGAACCCGCAATACTAGTAACCTCCCATTCCACCAAGATACAACAAATCTGGTTTCTGCTCAGTCACGTCACTGCCCCTTCAAATCAAGTCCCTGCTTGGCCACATCGCCTCCCGGTGCCAGAGAAGAGAGACAGAGCAGCGCAATGCAAATAAAAAGCTTCATATAAGCTTTGAATCAAGCATCGCTCAACAAGATTATAAGACTACTAATTTAGATACTAGGTACTCAACTTAACAGGCTGGAGTCTCCTCCGCATCGAAGGACTCGTGAATGATGCCTGAGTAGCGACCCTCCGCCGCATAACTGCTGGAGTTGCTTTCCTTCTCTGATGATGCATCTCGGATACCAAGGCTCTCTCGAACGCAGCATAGTAACTGTAAACATAAGAACATTTTGAACACATGTGATTGTGCCAGCTCGGATTAATGAAGAACTGTTTGTCAGGTCTGAATGTACGCTTAGGCCTGTCCTCAACATAATTGTTCACAATTCCTACATTCATTTCAATCAGCCGTTAACTTGTAATCCACTCTTTTTATACGCGTATCCTCTTACACAATCCATCCACCTATACGTTATCTTCCTTTACATTATTCTTTGTTACATACGTGATTTTCAGTCTACGTATTATATGGCCCGTACCACGCTAACCTTTACTCCTCATTTATTAATTTCATCGGTAACAAGTGCTACTTTAAAACTTTCACTAACATACGTGTCCTTTGTCCTATCCATCCTATCCATTCTCATCACACCTTACATCTATGTCAAATTTCACCAGTCGTCTATATTTCACCTATCTCTTTTACTTCCCAAAACTTTGACCCACCCAACTGAGATTACCCTCTTAATTATTCCTGTAAACGATTTATTTCCTACCGCTTTATTATACTCACAATGTAACCTACTCATTTTCCTCATTACAAATAGCTACACGTAAGAACTCCTACTACTACTATCGTAAAATTCTGATAACCTCTTAACAAAAAATCGACTCGAGCCTCTGTAGTAAGACACATAAAATTCCCGCCATGCTACACTTGCGAGAAGTCTCAATCCTCGCTCACATGTACAAGCACGTACAAACATACGCGTACATACACGCACGCAAATAACTTTTGTTTTAATGTGTCATTAGATCCTTTATACCAAAGCTGTTAGTACCAAAATTTACGTTTTCTACCTTATCCCAACAAAACTACCTTCTAAGATTTTATTAATAAGCTTTCAGCTTTATTCGCTGCTTTAAGACTCATTTGCATAGGTAAGACTCTGAAATTGATACGATATATAATTTCGACTATATTGGACGGCTCTTAAATTCTACAAATGTAGGTACTTCCCGTCTACTAGTATATCACGCAACATTTTGATCACTGGTGGTTGTTAAATTAACTCCCTAGAAAACTACACCATGATCACACAGTTTCACACAATTTTTTTACTGTGAGTTAAAATGAACACAGTGCCCGACGGTATAGCAGTGGACTATGTCAAATGTTTAATATTTAAATCAAAATAACAATTGGAACAAATACAGCTCACCAGAGACGCCATCTAGTTGATGACATCACACATTCCGTGACATGACATCATATACACGTGGAGACACGTGGCCAGCGCACAGATGCAGCTTCAGCATAGCACGGCGAACCAACATGCACGACGCGACACGCTGACCAGCGCGCAAGACTCATCAGTTCATCAGTTGTTCATGAAACATAAAAACAAATATTAGCAACGCCTACGTTACATTCTCGTTGTAATATTGGAACGATCATACATTACCAAAAAGCTTCTTAAAATCCTACGTTCAGTCTCAGGAATCCCAGCCCTCGTTATTGCGGTATACCCGCGCTCATATCTTGTTCCACTTGAATTTTTTTTTTATGCCACGTAAAATGCATGGAAAACTTTCAGAAGTCATTCACTTGATTTTAGCTGTACTTTGGACGAAACAACCACACTTATAGCAGATACTGCCCGCTTCCTTTTTATTTCCACCATTACAAAATGTCATCATCAAATGTACCGTCAAATCTTCTCACAAAAATGAAATTGCAATGTATACTATGCTGCCATTGTTGCTAACCGGCTTAACAGAGTACACGCCTGACCTCTTATTGTCACTCCACCGATAAATCTCACTCAATCTTGTAAATCCTCCTTTTCACATATATCACGGTTTTCCGGGTTACAATCGGGTACAATTTAGCAATTATCATATTTTCTTCCGATTTTTTTTTTTAAAGTACCCTCAAGTAAAAATTATTCCACGGCTTTTCTTTCTCACGTATTCATCATGCATCGCCTTCAAGCAATTTTTGAAACGATAACTACTTTCATCGGCCCTTACATGAGACTTTTCGCTGGGTGTCCAATTTTCTTCAGTTTTTCGCAACCTCTTTGACGTCACGTGACGTCACATGTTCCCGGCTTTTCGCTTCACTGTGGGTGTGGTGAACAGTATACCACTTCTGACTGTTACGAGCCAGAAATGAAACACGTCTCACCAATCGCACATTCAATTATATTTTCTAACTTTTTAAATATCACAGTAATTACAAATTAATCACAGTAACACTTTGCACTGGTACACTACTGATAATCCTGCATGCCTCGCCGCTCGCCCATTTTATGGACGCACACTCGTCACGCCTCCCTCTCGCCGCCTCACCTCGACCAACTTCGACACTTGTCGGCTCTTCTCGTCGCACCTCCGGAATTGCTCGTTACATAATAGTTCTACTTTTTGCCAACAGATGTCAGGTAGAGTCATATTTTTTTGTAAATACGACATTTTTTAAAAATGAATCCTAGCTAGATCGATTTATAAAAATCCCCTGTTATACTAAATTTCATGAAAATCGTTCGAGCCGTTTCTGAGATTCAGAAAATAATATAGAAATATTGGGCCATCTGTGTCAGCCATAGATAATACAGTGTCAGCCATAGAGTATATTGAAGATATTTTGAATAGCATTGAATGGTGTCATCACTGTCAGCCGTCAGGCACTGTCAGCTGTTGTTCGTTTTTAAACTATTTTTAACGGAAGTTTTAAGTTTTGAAGAATTGAAAATTGAAATTGTGAAGCGTTTGAATGCTTTTACGAAATAATTAGTGCAATGGATAACCATTTAACGCCAAATAAAATCCAGCGTTTAATTAAACTAGCCGAAGATCGATCGTTCCGGCGTGAGCAAAGATTGCTCCCAGATATTACAGAAAGGTACAAATCTATCTCGATGTTTCTGAATTGTGATCCTTTCCTTTAGTTGTGTATGTTTTTTTAAATAACATATTGTTTATTTCAGCCCCACCGCTCTGGATCAGAACACCTTTAACCAGACGGGCACTAATTGCTTATCATCTGGTATTCTAGATTTGGACCAGATAGAAGGTATAACTTCAATCAATATCATAATAATGTGTATCCACCTTTGTATTTTGTATACATTATGATACGGATATTAAACTTTCAGGTTTTGGAGAATCTGGTCTTGCAAGTATCTCATTAAGCAAATCTGTAAGTATTAGTACATAGTACACAGACAGAAGAAACATACAAACAAACAAAAGATTGTGTTTTGAATTTGTCAGAAGTGCCCAAATAGTTTAGACTAATCCAAAAAGGGTTTTATATATTTAAAATATTTTTGTTTTTATAGAATGTATTCAACCCTGGTGAAATGACAGGCCGGTCCACTGAGGCTGACAGTCCTGATATTCAGGGAGTTGGTTCCTCAAGGGCTTTCGAAGAATATGGCCGCCACTCTTTATCCATAGATAACATCACAAGTAACATGGACAAGCAAACTTCTGAAATTCATGATCTTATGAGAAATTCCATTATGACAAATGCTTCTTTTCAGTCCAAGGTATGTATACGACTTTGCTTACAAAAACCTCAGTTTATTCATTTTACAAAATTTCAATTATTAACATGGTTTTGACGTAATAACTAAACTAACTAAAGTATGTAGTTCAGTTCTGTGTTCACAGCCAAATAGAATCATGTAGATTTTCCCTTCAAGAAAAGAATTAAGCATTTTTAGGGAAACATTTATTGCACTGGCACCATTGGACCCACCACAAATGTATCTGAACAGTATCAGTAATAAATAAGTCTAAAAAATAGTATTCTCCTTTTCTATGGAGAGTATTTTAAAAAGGATATCAATAAGTTTAGACACATAAAATTAGTTTTTTGTTAAGATATACTCTTATTTTGATTGCAGAGAGATTTAACTGCTTCTGAAGTATCATTTGCAATAAACGACGGCCTACCCATGCAACAAAGTACTAAATTCAATATTCCTGACAGCATGTCGTAAGTTGAAACAAATTGTTCAAGTAATAATAATATTTTGTTTTGTTGTTTAAAGTATATAAAGATATTTTGTCCTTTGACAGTGGATGATTAACTTTTCCATTTGTTAAAGCACAAAAATAGGACAAAGAAACCTTGTGGTATCTGGCACAACACATAGACATATTAAGGTGGATACCTAGATACGATTAGCCAAAACACGAAATTCAATTTTGAATTAGTTTAATATATGACTTACATCTTGTAGCCTTAAGGCAATGATATTGTGTAAATAACAGTATCCAAATGTGTTTTTAAAATAAACTGCTCAAAAAATCCCCATTCACCTCATATTGGTTTCCAAACAGTGATTTTGTGCAGTTTGGAACTGTCGGAAATTATTTATTTTAATTTTTTTTTTTAATAGAAAATATGTAGGTATGTTCTTTTGATTTGCGCAGTTATTATCGCCATATACCTAAAAGATATAATTGGGTCTAAGATTAAAAGTCTTCTGATTTAGAAAAAAATTAAATTTAAATTTAGCGGACTAATTGTTTCCATCCACCTTAAATACGAAGGCATACTACATAAGGAATGTGGTCAAATAAAAGCTTAGCAAAAATTTCACCGAAATCTTTAAATTTTAGGTCAACTACACAAAACATATCAGCATATTTCAACAAATTTTGTCCTGAATTTAGAGAAATGCTCTGCAAAAATATTGATAGTCCCGATCGGCCCAGCATTACAGAAGGTATGTTGATGCTTGCATGCAAATCGCAAAATGACGTGATTAATTTTTGCATTACAGCTTTATTAAAGCTGCATTGTGCTTTATAAAAGAGTAGAGTCTATACTAAAATTATTTTTCCTTTCAGTATCATCTGTGGGTGTAATAGACGCTTCCCAGAACAATATTAATGGCACCTACAAATTAGACCAAACTTTAGACAGTGTGCCGGTGAGACAGCCCCGGCAGGATAAACCTATCCCCACCAATTTATTCCCAGCCATAAATTCTCCAATGGTGATGCCAAAACCACAGAATGCTGACAGTTCAGCTATTTTCGCCGCGCCAAGACCTCAAAATAATGATATAACTAATAAAAGGAACACATGTACCCTATCTAAAGGACCAGCATTACAGCCTTGTAAAACTACAAATCAGAACGCAAGTCGGAAACCATTCATGAGTTCTTCCAAGCCCACGGATATTCTGCTGAGGAACTTGCATTCTACACCATTTATGACTGATGATGCAGAATGTTCTATGGAAAATTCATTGAGTATTTCTAAAATTGCTGACTATTTAGGTAAGGACACTAGTTTATTACTTATTCATTCATTGTAATATCTCGTCTGCTTTTCTCAGTATAAACCTGGGGTCTGATTGAAGAAAAACGTATTCATCGATATCATAATCATTTTATTTATTTATTTATTTATTTATATTTTACAAAGAGTATATAGTTATATGACATCTTGACGTCTCGAAACTCATGTGAGTTTATATAGATGCTGCACATTCCTCTATATTTTACATAAAACACTTATAACCTATACTTAAACCGATGCTTAAACTTAATAAACTACCTACAACTACAAAGATGCAAAATGCATATTAAATCCGCTGCAACGACTTGCAAATTCTGCTCCCTTATTGGCTGACATAAATCAGGGAACCAATTTAGAGGGCAGAATTTCTAAACGATAATGATGAATACGTTTTTCTTACGCAATCAATGTGCTGCTTTTTGAACATTGTGACAGTTTCAAGAAAGACTAAAGTTAAGCCTACTTATTGAATAAGGGTTTGTTTTTAATTTTGTGTTGTAAAATACCATACGGTATGCGTATGCAAATTAATTATAACACTCGTCTCCCTTATCAAGCTAGTACTTATAATGCTGACTCAAGTGTTATGATGAACTTTGCACACTTGTAGCATAATGTACTATTTTAAAAACGTTATAATATTTATTTTTAGGGAAGCAATCAAACGTCAGTGTCTCGGAGATGCTCCAGCTAAACAAACAAGCCAAACCAGCTCACAGGAAACAACCTCTCACAGAATTGCAACTGAACATACTGGAAAACACAGAAAACAATGACCCTAACAGAGATATCTGTGTAACTAATCTGAGGGACACAAAAAACGCTGACACAGCCAGCTCTTCCGGTACAGTGAACACTGTGATATCACTTGACAAACTCAAGATCAGTGAGAAGAGTACGATTCCCAAAGTGATGGTTAGTCGTGATTCTGCCAATGCTGAGACTGGTGAAGGGGAAAAGTTGAAGAGTCCTGGAATGGCCAAATCACCCGTGCCCAGCAGGAGTCCATCCACTCGCAACACTGCCCAAGACATCACCACCAGTTATAAAGCAGTGGAGAGTCCACTCTCTTCTAGCAAAGGTATGCTTTTACAATATGTATGAAATATAACGTAGCACGAATAATGATATAATATTGAAGGGTACTTAAGTGTATTTATTTGATAAGGTATCACTGTAAAATATTAAAAAAAACATAAAAGCATTTATTTTTCCATCAAAAATAATTCAAAAGATTCTACGACCTATTGAAGTTAAATAACCGAGTCGCGCGCACATATCTACGAGTACGCTACCTTGCGTGTACTTTACATAGATTAAATAAGTAAGAGGAGTCACTATTGTTTCACAGTCCTCGAGGGCAATGCCTATTTTGTTACTTCAATTTTTTTTGTATGACAGTTATTTAGACAGATAAATTATATTATTATTAAAATCAATTATTAAATGAGAAAAATAAAACGAAAGTTTTTATACAGTTCGATGCTCTTTGTGATGATTAAAATAACAATAATTAATGAATAATCAGATTATTATTGCTCTAGTTAATTTGTCAAACAATTAATATAATTAAGCAACATTTAGTTTCAACTCATTATTCATTATTAGGTAAAAAGTGATGTAAATTCTATTTCAAAGATTCAAAGATTCAAAATCATTTATTTCATATAGGCCACTACTTGTCTGTATTTAGTCTGCACACTGCATATTATGCAGAAGGTATATACGAGTACATGTAGGGGTGAAACATTTGCATGTTATATTAGTGCTGCAGGCCATGTTCACTTATCACGTGATCGACGAAGCTACAGGTAGCCGTCTCGATGGACTGATTTCAGAAGGTCGCCGCCCGTCGCCTAGGTTACACGCGTTAGTTCTTGTACAGTCTATTTCACGCGCTGAGTGCGGCTGATTACGAGGCAACTTTAGTACGTCGAAAGAGATACAGTTACGCGATAGAAAGAGACCACCTCTCTCTATCGCTGTAGGTGCGTAGCAAAAAGCATATGCAGGCGCTATTGCGAACTGAATACTTTTTTTGTCAGTGCTGGGCTGGCTATTTATTTAAATAATCTTGCGAGCGAACTTTCTGTACCGTTAGGTACTATTATGTATTCTGTGGTGCTGTATCTGATTTATTTCAGTAAAAGCTATGGCAGTGACTTATTTAAAAACTATTAGGGATTCGGTTTTGCACTAAAGTCTCAGGGATTCCTTATCATTTGTGCCCTTCAATATTATTTCGTGATTTCGTTACACGTTGTAGAACCCTTATGTATGATAATAAGGTGGTAATTTGTAGTTGTTTTCAGGCGACTCTAACGCATCTCGCTTCCCCTCCCCCACTATAAAGTACAGTGAGTTAGATAGTTCCGTAGACTGGGAGGAGCTGCGTAACGAATTGCAGGGCTTCACTCAGAAGGGGTTGCCTGAAGGTTTGTGGGCTTGCTTTGCTTACGAGGGGCTGCCACTAAAATTACTAATATCTATTACTGAAAATCTTGTTACTTACATGCATAATATGTTACTAAAACCTGCCTGATATAACTGCAACCCCAGTAGCTGTGTTACATTACATTTTCTATTCTAAGATTGCTAATGAAACGTAACTCACAAAATATATTCCAGTATATATTTTGAATTAAGTCCAATTACAAAGGTATAGCTGGCATAACTTCTAACATACTAATATTATAAATTAAAAATTAGCATTGCTGTATCTATGTACCTACTAATGGGATGTGAAACATGCATAAAATATTAATTGTATAATATAGAATCAATCAAATAAAAAACCTTTTGCAGAGCAATTGGCAGAAATAACGACGAGTCGCATTGAAGGATTTGTTGGTAAGTAAATCACTTCTAATAGATCAATTAAAAACTATTTTTTATGTGTTAAAAATCACCGATATTAGAAACTTGGGGATGTAAGAATAGATGTGTCAGAACGATTTACGTAACCCTTTTTCGTACAAGTCAACAGTGGCCTTACTGCTGGTACAAAACAAGCATTTTTGGCACCGGGAAACTTCGCGCCGTGTACAATTAATTCTTTTGAGTAGTTTTTTTTTTGAAGTAATTTTGACGGCACTTCAACTAGCCAAGTGTTTGAGTAAAACACATCGCTTCGACTGAGCAATGTGTAAAATACATAAATTAAATATTTGTATATTCGAGCGGGTGGTGTCGAGTTTGATTCCCGGTATGGGCCTCATTGGATTTTCATAATTCCTAAATTGACTCAGGTACTGTCACAGACACACAGCTAAGCTGCGAGTATTTAGCGATTTTGTGCGATGTTGTGTATCAACCATCAGTGGATACTAGTTACTTGTTGTATGTAAAAATGACATGAATGAGTTGTAATGAAGAATGTTATGTTGTACACAGGCGTGAGCGTTGCCGCTACCATCTCAGTGACAACCCTCGTCGACAACTGGTTGACAGCGAGATTCGAGTTCGACGACATACCAAACCTTAACAGAGACCTGTCCATTGAACTTCCGAGGTTCCCTCTGCTGCTATCGCCGAGGAAAACTGAGAGATTCACCATATCCATCACATCCAATACAGAAATGAACAAATACCTACCGTTTACTTTACACTTCAAAGACTCTTCAATGGATCGCGATGACGAATACAAGGGAAATTTAGAAGTCAGCTTCAAACTGCCCGTAATACAAGCGCTTTCCTGCGACGGCGTGAACAAAGTTACCTTCCCACCGATACAAGAAAAGGCCTCTGTCACGAAACACTTCGTACTCATAAGCGATTGTCCCGTGGACTTACAGCTTGAGTTGTCTATAACAATGGGGGAGAGCTTGTTTGTCATCAAGTCTGTGCAGGAAATTAAGAAGAACGATGTGAACAAAGTGCTCATGGATCGTTCAGGGTGTGTGGAGGAAGTGACGGTGAAAACTAAGAAGGGAATCAATAAACAACTTTGTAGACTGAGCAGCGGGAATGCTATCAATGTTGCCATAACTTTCACTTCGCCAAAGCTGTCTGAATTGGAAATGAGTAAGTTATTTCAACTTTTTTTTTTATTGTAGATAGGCTTGCGCTTGAAGACAATCATGCATGATGGAAAGCAATGATGAGGTCTAGGTTGGAGCGCGTTTGCCTAGAAAATGCCTATTCACTTTTCTCTTGAAGGCTCTTCCATACCTTAGCGGTTCGTATCAGAAACATGAAAGAAAAACGTTTCGTGCGAGTTTGTTGGATGTCAACCACATAAGGATGCCACCGCTCTCGGCGTCTTGCAGTCCTGTCCTGTGGTAGAAAGGTAAAGGCGGTACAAGGTTATGTAGTTCCTGAGCACACTCACTAAAGTATAACCTTTAAAAAACCGCTAAACAGACAAAATTTCATTAGATATATAAGACTTGCGTAACATTAACCGTTTCTGCGCAACGCACGCAACGGAAGCGGTCAAAAGGGAATAATTTTTCCCGTTTTTGCAACATTTTTCATTGTTTGTCTTGTCACCAGCTGATCAGTCGGCATCGTTCACCGGCACTCTGACCGTGGCGCTGATCGGCATCAGCACGGTGCTGAAGCGGTTGAGCCTGGTCGCGTCAGTGGGCAGCGCCAGTCTCGCCGTGCAGCCGCCGGTCGGGAAACTGCTGCTCACTAATGGTGACGGGAATGTTGTTTATTTAGTTGAAGAGATGATCAGCCGGCGCCGCTCACCGGCACTCTGACCGTGGCGCCGATCGGCATCAGCACGGTGCTGAAGCGGCTGAGCCTGGTCGCGTCAGTGGGCAGCGCCAGCCTCGCCGTGCAGCCGCCGGTCGGGAAACTGCTGCTCACTAATGGTGACGGGAATGTTGTTTATTTAGTTGAAGAGATGATCAGCCGGCGCCGCTCACCGGCACTCTGACCGTGGCGCCGATCGGCATCAGCACGGTGCTGAAGCGGCTGAGCCTGGTCGCGTCAGTGGGCAGCGCCAGCCTCGCCGTGCAGCCGCCGGTCGGGAAACTGCTGCTCACTAATGGTGACGGGAATGTTGTTTATTTAGTTGAAGAGATGATCAGCCGGCGCCGCTCACCGGCACTCTGACCGTGGCGCCGATCGGCATCAGCACGGTGCTGAAGCGGCTGAGCCTGGTCGCATCAGTGGGCAGCGCCAGCCTCGCCGTGCAGCCGCCGGTCGGGAAACTGCTGCTCACTAATGGTGAGGGGAATGTTGTTTATTTAGTTGAAGAGATGACCGGCCGGCGCCGCTCACCGGCACTCTGACCGTGGCGCTGATCGGCATCAGCACGGTGCTGAAGCGGCTGAGCCTGGTCGCGTCAGTGGGCAGCGCCAGCCTCGCCGTGCAGCCGCCGGTCGGGAAACTGCTGCTCACTAATGGTGGGGAATGTTGTTATTTAGTTGAAGAGATGATCAGCCGGCGCCGCTCACCGGCACTCTGACCGTGGCGCCGATCGGCATCAGCACGGTGCTGAAGCGGCTGAGCCTGGTCGCGTCAGTGGGCAGCGCCAGCCTCGCCGTGCAGCCGCCGGTCGGGAAACTGCTGCTCACTAATGGTGGGGAATGTTGTTATTTAGTTGAAGAGATGATCAGCCGGCGCCGCTCACCGGCACTCTGACCGTGGCGCTGATTGGCATCAGCACGGTGCTGAAGCGGCTGAGCCTGGTCGCGTCAGTGATTGCCCATTCTGTTGCCTATCAGGTAAACCGCTGTAAACTTGACTCTTCTGATGGTCTCCGAGACGCGGGATGCGATTGGCTATAACGATACGTCAGCACTGCTGGCGGACAGTGGCAGATTAGGTTATTGGTTGAGCGGCTCCCTCCCCGCGACCCGCGCAGTCAATCAGGACGTTCATCTTTATAGCGGTTTACTCTTTACTTCTAGATTCGAAGATTTTCTTCGTGACGGGATAATCGTCACGCCAAAAATCCATTTTCTTTCGCCTAGCCCCCTGCGCGATATTGTTTCGAAAATTCAATAATATTCAGTCAAGTCGTTACGGAGGAGTTTTGAATAAGAATGGATTCTGTGTCGTCTTCCAGAGCCAACGACGGTGAGCCTGTGCAACACGGGGTCGGTGGCCGGCGTGTGGGCGGTGAAGTTCCGCAGCAAGAGCGGCGCCGACGGGCCCTCGCCCTTCAAGGTGTCCGCGAACACGGTGGAGATACGCCCCGGCGGCGTCTGCCTGCTCAAACTCGTGTACGTCGGACCACCCGACGTTTTAAACGAGGGGTAAGTGAAGTTCCCCAGCAAGAGCGGCGCCGACGGGCCCTCGCCCTTCAAGGTGTCCGCGAACACGGTGGAGATACGCCCCGGCGGCGTCTGCCTGCTCAAACTCGTGTACGTCGGACCACCCGACGTGTTGAACGAGGGGTAAGTGAAGTTCCGCAGCAAGAGCGGCGCCGACGGGCCCTCGCCCTTCAAGGTGTCCGCGAACACGGTGGAGATACGCCCCGGCGGCGTCTGCCTGCTCAAACTCGTGTACGTCGGACCACCCGACGTTTTAAACGAGGGGTAAGTGAAGTTCCCCAGCAAGAGCGGCGCCGACGGGCCCTCGCCCTTCAAGGTGTCCGCGAACACGGTGGAGATACGCCCCGGCGGCGTCTGCCTGCTCAAACTCGTGTACGTCGGACCACCCGACGTTTTAAACGAGGGGTAAGTGAAGTTCCCCAGCAAGAGCGGCGCCGACGGGCCCTCGCCCTTCAAGGTGTCCGCGAACACGGTGGAGATACGCCCCGGCGGCGTCTGCCTGCTCAAACTCGTGTACGTCGGACCACCCGACGTTTTAAACGAGGGGTAAGTGAAGTTCCGCAGCAAGAGCGGCGCCGACGGGCCCTCGCCCTTCAAGGTGTCCGCGAACACGGTGGAGATACGCCCCGGCGGCGTCTGCCTGCTCAAACTCGTGTACGTCGGACCACCCGACGTTTTAAACGAGGGGTAAGTGAAGTTCCCCAGCAAGAGCGGCGCCGACGGGCCCTCGCCCTTCAAGGTGTCCGCGAACACGGTGGAGATACGCCCCGGCGGCGTCTGCCTGCTCAAACTCGTGTACGTCGGACCACCCGACGTTTTAAACGAGGGGTAAGTGAAGTTCCGCAGCAAGAGCGGCGCCGACGGGCCCTCGCCCTTCAAGGTGTCCGCGAACACGGTGGAGATACGCCCCGGCGGCGTCTGCCTGCTCAAACTCGTGTACGTCGGACCACCCGACGTTTTAAACGAGGGGTAAGTGAAGTTCCCCAGCAAGAGCGGCGCCGACGGGCCCTCGCCCTTCAAGGTGTCCGCGAACACGGTGGAGATACGCCCCGGCGGCGTCTGCCTGCTCAAACTCGTGTACGTCGGACCACCCGACGTTTTAAACGAGGGGTAAGTGAAGTTCCCCAGCAAGAGCGGCGCCGACGGGCCCTCGCCCTTCAAGGTGTCCGCGAACACGGTGGAGATACGCCCCGGCGGCGTCTGCCTGCTCAAACTCGTGTACGTCGGACCACCCGACGTTTTAAACGAGGGGTAAGTGAAGTTCCGCAGCAAGAGCGGCGCCGACGGGCCCTCGCCCTTCAAGGTGTCCGCGAACACGGTGGAGATACGCCCCGGCGGCGTCTGCCTGCTCAAACTCGTGTACGTCGGACCACCCGACGTTTTAAACGAGGGGTAAGTGAAGTTCCCCAGCAAGAGCGGCGCCGACGGGCCCTCGCCCTTCAAGGTGTCCGCGAACACGGTGGAGATACGCCCCGGCGGCGTCTGCCTGCTCAAACTCGTGTACGTCGGACCACCCGACGTTTTAAACGAGGGGTAAGTGAAGTTCCGCAGCAAGAGCGGCGCCGACGGGCCCTCGCCCTTCAAGGTGTCCGCGAACACGGTGGAGATACGCCCCGGCGGCGTCTGCCTGCTCAAACTCGTGTACGTCGGACCACCCGACGTTTTAAACGAGGGGTAAGTGAAGTTCCCCAGCAAGAGCGGCGCCGACGGGCCCTCGCCCTTCAAGGTGTCCGCGAACACGGTGGAGATACGCCCCGGCGGCGTCTGCCTGCTCAAACTCGTGTACGTCGGACCACCCGACGTTTTAAACGAGGGGTAAGTGAAGTTCCGCAGCAAGAGCGGCGCCGACGGGCCCTCGCCCTTCAAGGTGTCCGCGAACACGGTGGAGATACGCCCCGGCGGCGTCTGCCTGCTCAAACTCGTGTACGTCGGACCACCCGACGTGTTGAACGTGGGGTAAGTGTGGAGAAACCCTCTGTAGAAGTTCCAAATACCCAGATTTTTCATGTTTTTACTTTCGTACGTCACAAGTATTGTATAATACCAATTTGGGTGAAAGGGAATTAACCGTGGATGTATTTAATTCGATACCAGGTTGAATAAATCAATAAATATATCAGGATATTACACACATCGCAGTCAGCCCCAAAGTAAGCGATAACTTTTGTTATGGGTACTACGTAACTGATAATAAACAAATACAGTATATTTGAAAAACACCCAGACATTTGAAAAATTTCATGCTCATCAAGTGACAAGTCATCACACATTTTCCAGTTGTGGGAGTCGAAGCTACGACCTCCGACTCGGACGGCAAGATCGCTTCCATCATCAATCAAATCCAAGTTTGGTTTTTATTGCCTACGGTCCCCACATTAATTTGTGCACCACCGAGTAATACTCTAATGTTTGAAAGCCATCGGTTTAAGTGATTTAAACTAAACTATTTTTTCTTGGCAGAACACTTATTCTGGAAGAAAAATCAAACGACAACATATCGAAAATAGAAGTGACGGGAGGTTCGGACAGGCCGAAGTCGTTCCCGATCAAAACCAATTTCAAAAACATGACATTTGTGCGCGCGGAGAGGAAGGAGCTCAGTCTCAAGAACTCCACGGATCAAAGGATTCAAATCCGCTGCCAGATAATCGGCGAGGGATTCACGCTGGACTGCCCGGGGATCGAATCCCGAGGGACCATCGTCCTGTCGTTCGGTCCGTGCGAGCGCAGGCCGTTACACGTTGTCTTCGCCCCGAGCTCCTGCCTTCCCCACGCCGCCGCTTTGCATTTAGTATTCGATAAGAGCAGCGATTATTCTAAGAAGGTGAGTTTCAAACAATATTGTAAGATCTTAAGAAACCAACTATCCGATTATTCCTTTGAGAACGCATTATAATTCTGATTCTCACGATTTATAGTTCAAAAACCCGACGCTGAACGGAGCGTTGGAACTAGGCAAAGACGAGGGCATCAACTACACGCTTGAACTCGCACACCATTTGTACTGGTGAAGCGACAATGACTTGTGTATCAGTGACAGAGGGTAGGGGAGAGAACCCCATCTCTTCTCTACCTTCTTTTGTACCATCTGTGTCGGTCACAGTCGTTTCCAAGTAGTACTCTAAATAGGGGTTTTAGCTTTCTTAGAAAACTAAATGTAGAATGTATGGATTGTCTCAGATCTTGCTGCACGGATGCGCCAGCAACGACGCCGTGCGCTGGTCGGGCCTGATCAAGTACGGCGACGCGGCGCTCGTGCGCGCAGTGTCGCGCTCCGACATCGAGCTGAAGCTGCTCAACAAGGCCGCCGCGCCCGCCTTCCTGGCCGCGCGCGTGCACTTCAACCGTGAGTAGCGTGTGCACACTGCGCAGCCACGACGCCGTGCGCTGGTCGGGCCTGATCAAGCACGGCGACGCGGCGCTCGTGCGCGCAGTGTCGCGCTCCGACATCGAGCTGAAGCTGCTCAACAAGGCCGCCGCGCCCGCCTTCCTGGCCGCGCGCGTGCACTTCAACCGTGAGTAGCGTGTGCACACTGCGCAGCCACGACGCCGTGCGCTGGTCGGGCCTGATCAAGTACGGCGACGCGGCGCTCGTGCGCGCAGTGTCGCGCTCCGACATCTGTTACGCATAAAAACATGGGAACAGTAACGTATCGTGGCTACAATAGTACCAACGATTGTTCGCAGTACAATACAGGTTCATCGAGGCGGAGTCTGCGTTGCTGGGCGCGCGGCGCGTGCTGGGGCGGCGCTGCGAGCACGCGCTGCTGCTGCGCGTGCCGTGGGCGCGGCTGGAGCGGCGCGCGCGCACGCAGCACGCCAGCACGCTGGCCACCGTCAGCGTGCTCACCGGCCCCGAGTTCACACGGAGGAGGATCCTCAGGTATCACTCAGTAGCCGTGTCACCAGCTTCCTGGTGCGATCCCGGGTTCGATTCCCGGTACGAACCATTTGAAATTGGTTATTTAACTTTCATTTTTTATTACTCTATTATAAACAAGGATAAAAATAATGATGGAATATGAAAAAACTAATTCAATCGATGAAATAACAAAAAAGTAAATTAGAAATTTCAATATTTCTTTGATTAAACATATTAAACATATTAAAAAATCAGCACTTACGGACATCACGCATACAATTTTAGGCTCCACCCCGAAGCCGGATTTTTAGTTTGTAAAAACTGTAAAATGACGCTAATGAATGCGACCTACAGCTGTATGTGCTGTCAGCGGTACGACGCGCAACGATTTGAGAATTTTTTGGCTTCATAAGCATCTTTCGCGTCCTCTTAGCGTAGCGTATTTCGTCAATGGGCTAGACAAAGTAACTGAGTAACTAAAAGCGTTGACGACAGTAGAATAACCACATGACCGAATGAAAACAAATTACAACATTTTAGGTGTTCTACATACGCTCCGTTTTATCATTTCAGAATACTGAGAAGCGAGTCGATCGATGCATTGGATTTGTCTTTGCTGCCCGACAACTTGAGGGTGTTGGCTGAGCCTTTTGAAATGGAAGATCCAGCCATGGACAGCCACTTGGAAAAGTTTAATGAGACTAAGGTAAACTGATTCAGCCAAAATTAAACTGATCTAAAATACTGTGTATCATTTATAGACCGCGACCCACGCCACAGATCACTATGTTATTAGTTCGCATGCGCGTTTCTACAGGAACCGCTCCATATTGTTTATATTATCCCCAATGGTTCATATTATTTCCAAAAAATACTAAAAATTTGGATAAAGTAAAAAATTAAAGGTGGCTCCATAGAGTATATTGAATATGGTGGCTCCCATACAACAAACGTGATTTTTTGCTCGTTTTTGAATTTGGTAGGCAGGGGCATTGAGTAACAAGAGAGGACACTTCGAATAAAAATTTTGCTCCTTTATTTGCTGAGACTCTCTCAGCAACGCCAACGACGACGACCTCTCCTCACTCTTACCGCGCCCGCCACGCGTCTGCTACCTGTGACATAGTCATAAACGCAGAGAGCCCCTCTAGTACGTTAGGACATAGTTACTCAATGGGCAGGGGTGTTTAGTTTACTTTAAACTATTGAGAATGGGGCTTGATACTACGGAACCCTCAGTGCGCGAGCCCAACTCGCACTTTACAAATTTTTCTTGTATGAAGAAGGTTTACGCTAAAATGTTCAGATGGATTATCCTCTATTTAGAAATTTCAATAATCTTTCAACTAACGGTTTCCCCTATTCAATTTCCAGGCGTCGCTGAACGAGCTGATCGAAGGTCTGCAGGAGCTGACGGCGCAGATCGACCTCCCGCAAGACTTCGCCGACGACCACACCATCATCATCACAGACGACACTGTGCTCGAGCACCACACGCTGTGCGACTGAAACTTTTTAATACCCGTTCGCAGAAGCTTTGCCGATGGCTCCCCCTTCCACTTCATACTACCGCGACCTGCGCTCGTCTGTTATCAGGCGAATGCGGGCCGCGGCAGTATGAATTGGAGGGAAGGTCATCTAGCTTGAGTAATTAATAATTTAGATTTAGCGATTTATTTTATGCATCAAAATGTAGTTCGGACTTCGGTAATGCTTTGAACACTTATTATACTAAAATGAATCAGCGTCCGTCCATTTGTGTTTGTATTTGTATGTGTATTGTATAGCTTGACAAAAACATCTTGAAACTGAATTATTTTCTGTTTTTGTGATAGAGTTACACTTATTAAAACTATTGTGTCTCTATTCCTTAGATTTGCGTCAGTTAATACTTTGGAATTCCTAAATATATTTCTGCATTGTTCAAATTACTTTAATTTCTAGACAGTGGCGCCACAATTTGCTACTCTTTTTGCCTGACTACTTATACCAGGGTTAAAAGTGTATTCAAATTCAGTTCTTGCATTGCATAATCTGTACTTGAGTGTCTCAAATTTTTAAAATTGTAAAATAGAAATGACCCACAAAGTTTAAGGTGTTTTTTTTTAGCAGGGCTATTGCTAATGCGTAATTTTACTGCAATTTTAATGTTACTGCTGATTTTTGATATTGGCATGTGGCCAAAGGGATTATCACCAAAAAATAGAACACAGCTCGTTCTTTAGGCCTTGATTTGTAAAGTTTAGCATCCTTACTAATATGCCAATTTTTCAGACTTTTAGCAACCGCCACCGATCACAGTAGGTACTCTTACATAAATGGTACAAAAATCATTAAATTGTTGCACTATTGCCGCATTATCTTTTGCTGCAGCAATTGCTAGGACTTGGCAAACTTGAGAAAGGACAAAATTTCAATGATTTTACTTTATTCATAGTTTTCACTTACATGATAGAAAAGTTGGTTAAGCTAACATGTATCATGTAAATATATATTTCGTCAGTGAAAGTCACGGTAATAGGTGAATTACAGAATATGAATAACATACTTTTCATCGATGCTATGACAAATACATTATAATTTACAGAATTTTATTACAATACAGTGTTTTTTAACTGGAACACAGACAGTGCCACAGTGGTGTCAATTCTCTAAACTAATTTGAGGCATCTGAACATAGTGCTATCCCTTTCCATGGGGGGCATTTTGAAAGGGAAGGCACTATTTTAAGGCTCGTCAAATTAGTTTAGAGATTTTGCACAACTTAATTTGCACAATATTATCAGTAGTATTCAAGTATAACGCTAGCGGCTAGACCATAAAATTGAATGTCTACACTAGCGGCACGCTATGATGGCCGGTTTGACACATTACAATAGTGATGTGGAATGTCAATTTATTCTCGAACAAAAAACAATTACTTAAGTTTTGTTTTTGTACCTGATTACAAAAATGTAAATGTTTATTTAATTTATTTGAACGAACTGAATATTTGAATGAAAATGAATATACATACTTTATATGCACACAAGAAACATATGAATACAAAAGATACCAAAAAAGGTGCCACAAAAGGCCATAATTAATCAGATTCGTCCATACTACTATTTTCACTGTCGTCACTGCTATCATCACCTACATTAAAAATTATATGTTCGTTTTCTATAATATTATCTATTTTCACATCTCTTTCATAATCTTCCCTTATTAATTTAACAGTTCTATTCACAACCTTTTCCCAGTCTCCTTTAGTCACATGTTCACAAGCTTCTTCTAATAATTTTAGCATTTTTTTTGTGGTAAATGGGGGTTCTGTATTGTGTCTTGCAGCATATCCCTTAATTTGAGCCCACACAAACTCAATCGCATTATACTCACAATGGTAAGGCGGTAACCGTATAACTCTGTGCCCATGTTCTAATGCTATTTCGTCAATGACGTATCGGATCTTGGTTGGTTTGTTTTCTTTTAAAAGACGTACTAATTCCGCTTTTAACATATTCATGTTTGCATTTACGCCATTTTTACGAAGCCATGCGACGATATCAGCTTTCTTTTGGGATTGGGCAGGTGGCTTGTCAATTTGCATCGAGTGGTATGGGGCGTTGTCCATAATTATAATAGATGGTTCAGGGAGGCTACACAACATTGAGGTAAACCATTCAGTAAACTTTTCTCCATTCATGTCTTCATGATAGTCTCCAGTGGTTTTTGACGCAAAAGCCATGAGAGAACCTTCGACAAACCCGTTGATGGTTCCGGCGTGACAAATTATAAGTCGCGATCCTTTTCCTACAGGAACTTTGGAAGTAGATGCTGCTGTGTCATCGTTCCAAGAACGGCCTACAGTATGGTTAGCATTAAGCCATGTTTCATCCAAGAACACAACATTTTGCCAATTTTTGATTTCTTTCACTTGCCGTAAAAAAGTATACCTTGCCATCGCTATATCAAATCTTTCCATCAATATTTTGCGTTTGTTACATTTTTTGTATCGAAATCCAATGGTCTTCAAAATCTTCGTTAAAGAACTTTCCCCACCGAAGAATAATCCAGCTTCCTTCAGTGAATGCACCAACTTTTTTCTTGTTGGATACTCCTTCTGTAAATAGTAGCCGTAAACATGTCTTCGGATAGCATCGGCATCAAAGCTATCGATGCCTACGACTGGTTTTGCTCGTTTTCTCTTTTTTGGTGTGTGAAGTTTATTTTCTTCTGTGCCAGTCTCGCCATATTTTTCTTTAGTTATCCGTCTAACAGTTCGTTGTCCAATATTAAGCGCATCAGCTACGCGTTCAACCACTGACGTTATAGGTAAAATTGGCCCTCCATTTTGAGCTTCACCAAAGAGTATATAATCACTACGTGAGCTTCACGATCGAAATAGTTACGAAGGCGTATTACGAACTCACGTGTCTGACTATTTAGAACAGTTCTCTGCGTACGTTCGGTCATATCGACGAAATCCACAACAAAGGGCTTGAACAGAGTCCAAATTAACGAGCAAGGGTCAACAGTAATGCAGTATCAATATTTGAAATCCAAAGCCAGGTCAAAACTATATCACAATCGCATTGCACTGACAGTTTATACTTTTCGAAGCAACGTCAATTCGAAACTGCTTTGTTTTGCATTGAGCATTGACGCGAGTTTGCCGGAGGTAGTAGTTGTGCTAGCCAGCGATCCTATGTGACGATCGTATTAGATTCCATTTTTAAAAATTTTCAATTTAGAAAACCAAATGCCGAGTTGTGGTATATATCATATAAAAATAAAAATTTTACCTTTTGTATGAAACAGCTGATATTTTTTTGCGATTTCAGAGGTTTGTCCACATAGTGAAAATTGTTCATATTCACAAGTACATTCACCCCTTAAATGGTGCAAACTGATTTTTCTACACTTGTATACATTTTAGAAATCAATTTAATAAATAAATTTTGAGTCCTAAACCTAAAACTACATTCGATAAAATTTATGAATCTCTGCACATCACTATCGTCAATAAAGTAATACAATTATTTCCTTCAAAGTCGTTATCAATTAATACGGAACTTCATGAGCGGACAAACGTCAAACCGGCCATCATAGCGTGCCGCTAGTGTAAATTGTTTAAAAAAATTGTTTACATAACCAAAACATTAAAAAAAAGATTCAGCGCGCATGGCCCTAAAAGAGGGTTTCCCTGTATCTCCTAAGGTTTGGAACTTCCAAACACATGTTGCAGCAAAGAGGATATTCCTCTTCGGTCATAGTTTTAAACTCTGTATTGTAATAAAATTGTGTAAATTATTAATATCAGTATGGCTTCTTGTAAGATATTTTGGCGCCTTAGAATTTGTAAAAGAAAAATATGGTAAAATATGATATATTAAATAAAAATCTTTACTTTATTTCATAATCGTTTATTATTTTCTTAACCAGTATATTTATTCCAATCGTTTTCCTATTTTTTTTTTAAATCATTGTATCTAAGAGATTCCGCCGTCAATAGCTATAATTCTGTTAGAAATGACTTTTAAAAATATTGCCTACTACTTAGAAAACTAAAATGCAATTTCCACTTACAATAATATTCATAAACTTCGCAAAATGATATTTTATATACAGGATTAAGACGGTTTATAAAATAAAAATTGATATTTCGCTAATAATTTTATAGTTATCCTTTTGAATGAGCCCCTATCTGTCCATTAAACGTATTGAAATAAATAAACACTGCATAAATGAATGAACTGAAAAATTACATTGTTTTGGAGCTCAACCCAAAGGACTTAACGTCAACAGTACATCGAGCTTGGTGTATTTTATGTTACCATGAATCTATCTCTTATACAACAAAAGTATTCAACACACGGCTCATACTGTGCACTCGCTCGCCATTCATTCATCTCACTTGTCATTCATTCGCAAATCGCATCTCAATCACTCGCTCATACATTTCGCATTTGGCAGTATATCATAGTTATTTCTCACTCGTCAATATTCACATGAAACCTCTTCCTATGGTACAAAATAATATGGATATAACCTATTTGCAGAAGCTTGCTGGAGAGTACCGCGTCCCGCGCTCGTCTGACTCATCTATCTGACCAGACGAGCGCGGGACGCAGCAGTCTGGATTACATTCATCGTCGAATAAATGACGTAGTATATATATATAAATCTTAGGTGAAATATGAATATCGACGGCATTATGTGTTTATCCTCGCAGGATAGCTACTTACAGTTTGCTCGTACAGTAAACATACAAAAAAACTTACTAAAATGGAAGTAGGTACTTATTTAACACATTTTTTAATATAATAACTTCATAATTCGCGTTTTCAATGGCCGACGTATATAATTAGAGAACAGTGCATAGAAAATAGTATTCTCAAAAACTTTTATTGCATTACAATAGTTCTCTAACGTACACAAAAAGACTAACGGCCGTAATAACCTATCGTATCCAGATTTGTCCTATCAGAGTTTAACATGAACTGCGTACAAGTTATGTCAAATTTCTATCTCATAGGACAAATCTAGATACGTTAATTTCGGCAGTAAGAGAATAATAGGAAAGAGGATTTCTAAAGACTTGAAAAATAAGGTAAATCGCTTCGTGACAGGCGGTATTGTTAAGCCAGATTTTAACATAATACTTACGTAACACAAGCAATAAAACATAGAAAGAACTTTTGTTCAAAAAATTTGGCTTAACATTTTGTATAATGCTAAAACATTAAAACTTCAAACGATTTAAAAATATACTCAAATTCTTCCGAAGGTTATTTCTGCGAAGTCTGTTTATTTTATAAATAAAAAATCTGATATTTTTCTCTGAAATAACTATTTAAAAGAGTTCATTTTCTACAAGCAATGGAAGGCGTAGTTTACAAGCTACGGAAGCAGAAGGTAATTTTATTTCATTAAGTTTTTTTATACAGTTGATTCATAATTATAACTTAGAATCCATCGCTTCTATAACTTAGAATCCAATACTTCTGTCACTGTTAGCGTAAATTTTTTCAGTAGAAAGAAAGAAAATGCATATCGTCACAGATAGTTTATAATATGTACACATCACACAATCACACGTTTTTACAATAGGGATTTAAAATTTAAATCCTAAACTAAAAATAAACCAGTCACTTAATGAGCTATAAAATAGTATGTAAGATTGCCAACGATACACTGGCCTGGAAACGAGCGGCGCCGCGGAGGCTCGTGAGTTATGCATAGATTGCTGTCGGTCACTCTAAAATATTTCTTAACAAGATAAATACGATGTTCTGCAGTGACTAGGTTCTATTCAATGCAGATATTCATATTCGATAAGAGATCATATGGCTTTCGAAACGCGCGGTTTACGCACGGATCCGTGTCGACACAATTTTGTTCATGATTTTCTGCCACATTTAACTTATAAAATATTATATTATCGTATATAAAACGTCCATAATTTGATAATATCGGTAACGGAATAGTACCTTTAGAATAATCACCCACCACTGTCTGTGCTCACATCGAAGTCAACCCGTCCACTTGTGAACTCCACATAATTCTTCACGGTGTGATTCCACACAAATGTAACAATATTGTTTTTCACATACAAAAATGCTGGTGTTTCCTTTAAAATATAAATATCACAGATAGTGCAAAAATAAATCATAATGTTACATCGAAATAATACGCGACGTGTCAAACGAGAACATCTAAACGTGGTACATTCATTAGAAACTATGTCACTAAATTTATAATTACGCATTTTTGTAACATACACAGCGTTGGAATTATCATAGTCTTGTTTTGGAAGTTTCACACGCTACAACTAGGATTGGAAGCGAGGCTTAACACTGAATGGACTGTGATTTCCCCGAACAGTGAAATCGTTTCAAACTATTAAAGGCAAAAATATTTTTCATTATTATGATTTAATCGCGGATTAATTAAAATTCTTTTCTGGCATTCGAAATTTCGTATTTAAAGGAATTTTAGTTTGTACATCATACATTGTCTTGGTTGGAGATTCCCATTTTTAATTGTTTATTTGTAATGTTTGGGAAAATCAGCGTCCATGTATAATTTATACTATGAGGATGAGATATATATAATGTCGTAGAGTATCCGAGGCCATTATAATTAGTTCCAGTCCCCGTTTGTGGAAGCTGCGGCAACTGTTCTTTTGTTAAAACAATTCATAGGACGTATTTTTTAACACCACAAGGTACCGCGTCATTTTCGAAAACCCAAAACTGACAGCACAAGTTTGTAAATTCAGCGTTCGATACCAGCGTAAGCTTACGTTAGTATAGCCTTCGACCATCCATTTTATCGTCCAATCGGCAGGAAGCTACAACTCCTATCCAATCGGTAGCTTCACGCCGGTTGGACGATAGGAAGGATGGTGTGTGGCCGGCATTCGACGCTTGATATGCAAGCTTGCGTCAAACACTTCATTTACGACGGGAGTATGTGAGTACAATGAACATTGCACATGCAAGTGTCGGGGTCCGCGTGGGATCGTCTGAGTGCTTGCGTTCGACACTGTATTTGCGGCGGGGGCGTGTCGGAACAGTCCTCGTGGGTGTGCGGGCGGTGTGGAGGCGCGGGCGCGGCTAAGGCGCGCGGTACAGCAGGTAGGCGGTGAGCGCGGGCGGCAGCGCCAGGCGCGAGGCGGCCGCGCGGAGCCGCGCGCGCCCGACGCGCTGTCGGATCACGCGTCTGCACAGCTCCATTAGCGGCAGTGGCTCGGCTGCAACAATAACAAACAAAAATCAAGTCTCGTTCAAAGCTAACCCCTTCATTCATTCATGGTTACATGTGTTTCATGTCATTTTACAGGCGCTGTAACCGGCCTAGCTGTATGGCTTCTATTGAAATGATGGGCCTTTGAAATGAGATCGAAACTGAAATGCTTCCCAATAGATCCTACCCCACAATCCCACAATCCTACCTCGTGGGTTTGAATATGATACGTATCAAAATTATCGTCTTCGGAAGTCGAATCCCGTAGCTCAGCCGTAGCAGAGCACCCAGTTTCTGGTTCAAATGCATGGGGGTTCTAATCGCGATAATTTTAATAATTATCTCTAATATATAAAATTCTCGTGTCACAGTGTTTGTGACCATACTCCTGCGAACGCAATTGAACCAGCATCCCCGTGCATTTGAACAGGCTTCACTTGGTTACGAACAGGCTTTTTGTTATCGATCGATGTTTCTCAAGCTGAGATCGAGGATGTCCACAGTTGGACGTCACGTATGTCAGCGTCGCGTCGGTTGGTTGCAGTGGTGCAATGTGCGGCGTGTACTCACGGTCGAGGCCGCCGATGTACTTCATGGTGATCTCGGCGTGGCCCCACACGGCGGACACGATGGGGTAGAGCGTCTTGCCGCGCAGGCCGCGCGCCGCCACGCCCAGGTAGCGGCCGTCCGCGCAGAAGGCGAGCGTGCCCTCGTCCATGTCCAGCACCACGAGCAGGCGGTCGGGCACGAGGAACTGCTCGTCGGGCCGCAGCAGCGCGGGGTACGTCGTGCCGCTGCTGCCCGTGCCCTTCGCGTTGTGGTACACCTGCCGGCGCGACGTGTCGGGTCAGTAATGTACTGAACTTAGTACGTTTGAGTGTCGAAAAATTGCAAAAAATCAAGCACGTCTTTTTGTATGTTTGACACAAAACAGCGTGCTACATCGCTATCCAAGGATCTGCCCCCCGATCGACGATCGCGTAACATATATCATTAAAGAAATGTATCAATGTCAGAACATAGCTTTGATCAGTAATTAAACACTTGAAAATCACGTTTTGAAATTGATGCAGTTCTATAATGATTGACACGAATTTTTCACGATTATGGAACTGGCGGACAAACACCCTTAATGTCGACATGATGTCGACAATCCAAAGGACAATCAAAGCTGTTGTTTTGACGGAAGAGGACTCGGTGCAGACTATGTACCATATAAAATGCAGTTCACGGAGGCGGAAAGCTAGTCTAATAACTACCACACAATGGTTTTATGAGAAAAACGCAGAAGGTAGCTGAATCCTCTGGAGGAAGAAACTAATGGAACCAGCTCCTAGTAGTGGGCAGTACATGGAAGATATAATGATCTGGATCGGGCGGTCGAGGGAATGCCAGCCATACTTTTTACCCAATTACCTTATTTCTGCCGAGATCCCATCCCCAGCTTTGGTCGGTGGCGCCCACGAGGCTCTGGTAGCCCACGGAGTGCAGCGGCGCGTGCGCCGTGGCCACGCCCACGACCGCGTGCGTGCCGCGCTGCCGCGCCGGCCACACCACCTCCCAGCAGTGCAGGCCGCGCGCGTAGCCCACGCGCCCGCGGATGCAGTCCGTGCTCTGCGCCACCGGGTGCCGGTGGAACGTCAGCGCGTCCTCCTCCTTCACGAATATGTTTAGCGATCTGGAAAAACGAAACGAGATTCTTTGAGTTTTATAATGCATCATACGTATGTTACTCAATTTTAATACTTTCTGAATCTGAAAAGCGAAGGAGAGGACAAAGGCATATGGAGTTTCATGCTTCTTCCTTTTTTTGTTATTTAATATGCTTGCCAACAATCTCACCTGATGGAAAATGACAATGTGGTAGAGAATGAAGTACGCTTACATATTATATGGCTATTTACTCCTTTTTTTGGGATCTAAATTTGGAAACAGATCACGAAAAAGCATTTCCAGCCCTAGTCATGCGTATGATAAAAGGAGAAAAATCGCTGCTCTGTCGGTATGTCAACGTAGGGATGAAATCCCGCCCAGCGTCTTGCGGTGCGGTGGAAGAACAAAATCGAATAGTTCCTGTGCAAACTCTCTGAAGTATATCCTATGAAAAACCGAGAAACTCAACCCAAGAAACAGAGCAAAGAAAAAAAAAGAAGTCGTAAAAGAAAGAGATTTTGATATTATGTAACTCAAAGACTCGTAATTAATACAGGACCATAATAAATTAATAAGTTTTGAAGTGCAGATGACCTACCTACCTATATTATTCTGAAGTTTGTTAAAGACTAAATACGATTACAGTAATAATTAAACAAGATGACGTCAGGGCATCTGGTTGTATTTAAACGTAATTGCTCCGACCTATTGACCCGCAATTTATTGGTAAAGCAACCTTGTTCCGTCAAATATACGTATAGTCTATGAAGTCGTTTTGCTCCGAAAATGGCAAAAAACAAGGACGCCTCCGAGAGTGAAGGTTAACGAGCCATAGGACTTGCTCTTACAAGTTTTTGTGAATAGTATGCGGCAATAAGGACTCGTACAAATCCTTCGGTTGTATTAATTCGTGAATCAGGCCAGGAATCAGAGTCAAGACGTGAAAACACATGAAATGCTCAACATGGTAAAACAGCAAGACCAAACTACTTTTGCTTCTATTTTCTACTGAGATATTGCTTTTACAGTGAAACTTCTTCATTAAAGAATTTAAAACTATAAAGTTAAAATTTTATTAAGAGGAAGCACTACGGTTTTATGTAACAGTTACGTCGACAATCTTCGTGCTTAGATTTTTTTCAATTAACAATAACAATGAAATGGCGTAGAAAACTGCGCTTGTAAAATAGTACGCAAAAAATATAATCCATTTGAACCAAATCAGTCTTCGTTACGTGAATGACTGAAACGTTCTCTTTTCGTGTCTCGCAGGCTCACCTACAGTATAGTACGTTTCATTACAAGTGCGGAAAGGCTGTTATTGCAAAGAGTTCCGACAAATGTCTACCCGAGCCGAGGCGCAGCCGAAAGCGAGGGTTGACAGTCGGAACAAGTTGCAATGACGGTTCCGCACGTGTACTGAACGATTATTTTTAATACAGTTGCGAAAAAATGAAGCAATTTAATAAAATAATAAAAACACAATAAACTCAACTAACTTAACATTTTCTGAAAAACTTTTTGCTTTTTTCTCTTCTCTCCACGCAATAAATTCGTCGTATGTAGATATGTAGCGACTTTTTGACTTTTCCGGTAAAATGTTCTCCGAAGCATTTTGTGCAACAAACAACTAAACTCGCAAAGAAAATTTCTGAAAAATGGCGCCAACCGTAGAATATAAGCAGTTTTTTTTTCTTCACCCATTCTGGTGATTTAAAAAAAAATAAAAAAAAAATTTGGTCATAGACTAAATAATATTCTGGTACGCAAAGGGAACTATGCCCATACAGCCAAGTCTTCAGTAGAATTTTTTTTATTGATATGAAATGAAAATGAAATTTAATGAGATGAAATGAAACCTAACCAAACTCATTCAATCAAATCTGATATTGAAACAAATTAGTAGCTTCTTTTTAGAAATATACGTATTTGCATGAATCATAAAAACTTCTATGAATTTTTTTTAGTAAAAACTTCATGGTTGGTTTTTCTTTTTAATAGACAATATCTGGGTGACCGAGCTTCGCTCGGTGGCCAATAGATGACAGCAGTAGTCACTAGTCATATTTATATATTTTAGGGTAAATTTGACATTTTCTAAAAATGAAGATCGCTAGATCGATTTATCGCCCTCAAACCCCCTGTATACTCAATTTCATGAAAATCGTTCGAGCCGTTTCCGAGATCCAGATTATATAGAAATATATATGTAATGAAATGAGTGACATTTCATTCATTTGAATTTGCCGCGCTTCGCGTATCAGCTGTCGCGTATCTATGATATTGATCTGTGTCGATGATTTAAAATGGCGAGGGACGCTGAAATTGTTGTGTGCATTTTTGTCGTAATAAAAACTCATAGAAAGAATGTGACTGAGGACTCGAGATATAGTGAACTTTAAATGTCGTTTCTTTGTTATTTCAGGTGAGATAGAAGTGTAATTGTCGTAACTTGATAATAACTAGATAATTGTAAAATAAAACAAAACTTGTAATAAAACAAAACTTTGTTATTTCAGGGAAACAATTTGTGTTTAATTTTGGAGATCCTCAATGTCTTATAAAACGACATTTTTGTGAACTAAAAGAAGATGGATGGAAGTTATAGAGCTGTCTAAAACAATTGATACCAGAAACAATATTCAAAAAACTTATACAAATCTGATCTCTACAATTCAAGAAAGTGTCAATGAACTACCCAAAATATCTAACGAAAATAAAACTCAATATTTTATAACAGAGGACATTAGGAAATTAATATCAGAAAGAACAAAGCTCAAAGAAAAAGCAAAAAAGACAGATTTGGAAAAGAAAAGATTAAAACAACTGTATAAAAAAATTAGAAAACGAATAAAACTAAATATGCAAAACTACAAAACAAAAATTTTCGAGGAGGAGTTGGATAAACGTAGATCGGTCAAAAGAGGGAACAAACGTTTAAGTAACAATAAAGAGTGGATACCCACACTCAAAACTAAAAAAGGCACAATAACCACCAACAGAGACACCATCTTAACAGCAGCTACCGAGTTCTATAAAAATTTATATAGTTTGCCTTCATCACATGAAACAGACTCTGTATTTAGAGAGCCTGATTCGGTAGAGTTTGCTCCTCTTTTCATAGAATGTGAAATCCGACACGCTATCGGCTCTCTGAAGACAATGAAAAGCCCAGGCGAAGATGGGATAACAAATGACACCATCAAAGCGATGATAGAGCCTATAACTCCGATCTTAACCAAACTTTTTAATGATATCATGCTTCAAGAAAAAATACCGGAACAGTGGGAAACTTCTATCATAAAACTACTCTATAAAAAGGGCAACCCCCAGGAAATTAGTAATTACAGACCCATAAGTCTTCTGCAGGCAATCTACAAGCTTTTTACTAAAGTCGTACTGTACAGACTAAGAAGAGAGTTCGAAGTACAACAGCCACGAGAACAGGCAGGCTTTCGAAGCAACTACTCTACTTTGGATCACATTTTTACTTTAAAGCAAGTGATAGAAAAATATGTAGAGTATGGGAAAACCTTGTATGTAGCGTTTGTGGATTACACAAAGGCGTTCGATTCAATTTTCTACGAGGCTCTGTGGGCTGCACTGAGGGGTCAAAACATACCTGCAAAATTTATTAACATCCTGAAGGAGATATACTCAAAAAGTAAGAGCCTTATAAAACTTGAGAAAAAAGGTAGAGCATTTGATATAAAGCGAGGGGTAAGACAAGGAGACCCCATCTCTCCAAACCTTTTCACTGCTCTATTAGAAAACATCTTCAGAAAATTGGATTGGACTGGTTTAGGAATAAATGTAGACGGGGAAAATCTAAACCACCTTCGCTTCGCTGATGACATAGTTATAATTGCAGAAAGTCATGAACAACTCTTATATATGCTAAAAACTCTCGATGTCCAAAGCAAAGAGTGTGGTTTGGAAATGAATCCTGAAAAAACATGCATTATGACAAACGGAGCTCAGCATACTGTAAAAATACAAGAAAATAATATAAAATACGTTGAGGAGTATACTTACTTGGGCCAAACTGTATCTTTTAAAGGACATTATGCAGAGGAAGTGGAAAGAAGAATAAAAAAAGCATGGGCGGCCTACTGGTCCTTAAAACATATATTCAAATCGCAAATAAATATTAAACTTAAGAAGGTAGCTCTGGACTCAGTCGTTACGCCAACACTCCTGTACGGATGCCAGACGTGGCCAATAACCAAGGAAATAATACATAAAATACAGGTTACTCAAAGAGCCATGGAAAGGAGCATGCTAGGCCTAAAAATAAAAGACAAAATAAAAAACAAAATAATAAGAAAGAAGACAAAAATTATTGACGCGGCAAAACTAGCATGTCTCCTTAAATGGCGCTGGGCCGGACATATAGCAAGAGCAACTGATGGGCGTTGGACTGAAAAAGTTCTGCATTGGTACCCACGGGACACGCGGAGGCCGCGAGGCCGGCCGCGGCGTCGTTGGCGTGACGACATCACTGAGGCAGCGGGAAATATCTGGACCAGGCTGGCGAGGGACAGATATGAGTGGAAAAGGATGGAGGAGGCCTATGCCCAAAAATGGGCGTTCCAATAACGACATACTTAAATCATGCATGCGATCTTTACAAATAACGTATTCCTTTTGACATACAATAACATTTACGACATAAATTATAGATAAAAAGATTTCTGACTAATATAATAATTAACTGACATTTTTATTTTTATTATTTTATTATTTTACTTTTTAATTATTGATGTTATTGTGTAATTTGTGCTTTAGTGACGGTAATGTGTATGTGCCATGATTGGAAATAAAGGCTTTATTTATTTATTTATTTATTTATTTATTTAAAAGAAGATGGACCGGCTTCAATTTGAGTTTACAATAATAGCCTCAAATGATGGCAAATCAAATGTATTAGCTATAACCTCAATATCTACTGAAGAAGGAAAATGTTATGTTTTACCCGAGGAACTGAAGCCGGTGAGTCATCATACATATATTGTTAAAACGAACACTTTCACAAAAGTAAAAAATAGCATTAAAAAAAGACACCAGAGTAGAAAAGTATGGATAAAGTTGGATGAAAATCTAAAGAAGACATATGTAGATGAGGAAGGTAATATGCAATTTTTAGATCAATATTTAGATGAAGTGAGCACAACACAAGCAAAGGACAAAAATGACACTTTGCAACAAATCTTGGAACAATTAATAGAAACTACAACTAAGAAAGAAAGTCAACATAACTTAAAACATATCTCAGAAAAATTTATTATTGAAAAATTCACAAGCAAAAATCCTAATGCGATGCAATGGATAGAAATTTTTGAAAAAGAGTGTGCGCGCTTTAATATAACAAAAGATGAGACAAAAATAGATATTTTGAGGTTATTTTTAGATAAACCTTGTTTGGATTGGTATAGCTCGATGATCATAAAACTAACAATAAATTCTGAATGGAGTGAATGGAAAGACAAGTTTTTAGAAACTTTTAAAAACCAAGGATGGGACATAGTCACATATGCTCTCGCATTTAGGTATAAAGAAGGACAGTTAATTGATTATGCCATAAAAAAAGAACGGCTTTTATTAGATATAAACAAATCTATAGATTCCAAAACAATGATAGATCTTATTGCAACTGGTTTACCTGGATTTATCTTAAATAAGTTAAACAGGGATGAACTCAACAACACTACTGACTTGTTCAACGAGATAAGAAAATATGAAGGCACGATGTATAAGAAAAACTCAACTAACATAAAGAGCAGTACATTTTATAATAAAAATAAAACTTATGAGAAGAAGTCATGTAAGACTTGTGAGTCTTTGGACAAAGGGATTAGATATCATCCGGAGGAGTCATGTTGGTTCAAGAAAAATAAAAATGAACCTGAAAAAGATCTTAAAACTAAAAATGTAAACAATAACTCCATAATTGAAGTAGACATAAATACTGAGAAAAAAAACTAGTAAGCACACCATTAATCAAAATCAAGCTTTTATTAGAAAATAAACTAGAAGTGAGTGGTATTTATGATTCAGGCTCACAGATTTCTATAATAAATTCAAGATTAATAAAAGTAAAAGAAAAAAAAGATGATGTGAACATAGCATACATGAGAACGGTTAATGGTGTGAAGAAGATGGATGGCTTGATAACAATAAAAATTAAAATATTTGATTTAGAAGAAGAGGTGGATGTATACATAGTAGAAAATGAAGATTTTGATGATTTCATAATCGGATTAGATATGATAAAGAAATTCAGATTAACCCAAAATGAGAACTTGCAGATAGAACAAAAGAAAATAACAAATAAAATAGACAGGATGTCTAAAGATAACAGAAATGAAGATAATAATATAAAAAAATATACAGTAAATTTCAATGAACACATACAAACAGAGGAATTTATAAGTATGACAGACCATTTAGATAATCAAAAGAAAATTGAGATAGAGAAAATTATAAAGGAATATAAAACAATATTTGCTAAGGACAAGTATGATATAGGTTCAGTTAAAGATTATGAAGCTCGCATAGATTTACAAGTAAATAAATATTGTAGTAAAAGACCATACAGATGTACAATACAAGATAGATTAGAAATTGAAGAGCAAATATCGATGTTACTAAAGAACAATTTAATAGAAGAATCATACAGTCCTTTCGCTGCTCCAGTGACATTGGCGTTTAAAAAAGGTGAAAATAGAAAATCCCGTTTATGTGTAGATTTCAGAGAGTTAAACAAAATAGTTATACCACAAGCTCAACCATTTCCTTTGATAGATGATCTAATTATTAAAACTAGAAATTGCAAGTATTTTACTACACTAGATATAAACTCAGCATTTTGGGCAATACCATTACGGGTGGAAGACAGAAGTAAAACAGGATTTGTCACACAAGATGGCCACTTCCAGTGGACCTGCCTCCCTTTTGGCTTGAAAACATCACCAGCAATTTTCCAGAGAATCTTAAGCAATATTCTAAGAAAACACAATCTCACAGGATACTCTGTTAACTATATCGATGATATTTTGATATACTCGTCTACCTTTGAAGAACATATAAGGCACATTAGAAATGTATTAGAGGCAATAATTAAAGAAGGCTTTAGACTGAAGTTTAAGAAATGTACCTTTGCTTCAGACTCAGTAAAATACCTCGGCCATATAATTCAGAACAATTCAGTAAGACCACTAAAAGACAATTTGATTTCAATAAGGAACTTTCCAACTCCTAAGACGCAAAAGAACATCAGACAATTTTTGGGAAAAATAAACTTCTACCATGACTATATACCAAGAAGTGCAATTATTTTAGATCCATTACACAATTTATTACGAAAAAACGAGAAATTTGTATGGTCAGAGAAATGTGAAGAAGCATTCAATCTGATAAAAAGATATTTATGTTCGCAACCGGTCTTGGAAATATTCGACAAAGACTTACCAATCAAAATCTTTACCGATGCATCTTTGGAGGGCATTGGAGCAATATTAAAACAGACACAACTAGATGGTAAAGACAAACCGGTGGCATATTTCTCAAAAAAATTGAATGAACATCAAAAACGGAAAAAGGCTATATATTTAGAATGTCTTGCTATGAAAGAAGCTGTTAAATATTGGCAGCACTGGCTCATCGGAAAACAATTCACCATTTACTCAGATCACAAACCTCTAGAGAACATGAACATTAAATGCAGGACAGATGAAGAATTGGGTGATCTCACATACTACCTATCTCAGTATGACTTTACCGTAAAATATATACCTGGTAAAGAAAATGTAGAAGCAGACTGTTTGAGCCGAAACCCTGTATTAGAACCAGAAGATAACAGAGAGGAAACATTGAGAATAGTTAATTTAATACAAATAAAAGATATAGTTGGAGACCAAGAGAAAAATGAAACAATAAGAGAAAAGAAACAAAATTTAATACTAAAAAATAGTATCTATTATAAAAAAATAAAGAAACAGGAAAAGATTATCCTCTCAGAAGAATTTAGTAAAAAACTTATAAAAAAGGTGCATGAAGATTTATGCCATATTGGGATCAGACAACTGCAGAAAAAAATAAGTTCAATATATACGGCTATAAACCTAACAAAAAATATCATAAATATTTGCAAAACATGTGAAATATGCATAAAAAATAAATCAAGATGTCAAAAAAAATTGGATTAATGTCACAACTGGGACCAGCTACCAAACCATTTGAAATAATGTCAATGGATACTATTGGTGGATTTGGAGGATCTAGGTCTACAAAGAAATATCTACACCTTTTAGTAGATCACTACACAAGATATGCATTTATTGCGACTTCGAAAACCCAGAATGCATGTGACTTTATAAATTTAACAAAGAAAGTACTAGAGACAGATGAGATTGGAATTATCCTGACAGATCAATATCCGGGCATAAATTCAAGAGAATTTAAACAATTTTTGCAGGAAAATAATATTAAACTAATTTTTACAGCCGTGAATACACCATTCTCGAACGGCTTGAATGAAAGATTAAACCAAACAATAGTAAATAAAATAAGGTGTAAAATGAATGAGAAAAATAATAAGAGAACATGGACAACACTGGCAAGAGAATGTATACAAAAATATAATGAAACAGAACACTCCGTTACAGGTTTTGCACCAAAATATTTACTGGATGGTACAAATGTCAGTATTCTACCAAATGAATTCAAAACGATGGAAAAGGAAGACAAGTGGATTGCTGATAGAAGATTGGCATTAGAGAATACAATAAAATCTCATGAGTATAACAAGAAAATATTTGATAGAAATAGAAAAATGCAAGAATTTAATGTAGGAGACAGTGTATATGTAGAAAATGGAAATAGACTGAATAGAAAGAAATTAGACGAATTAAAAATAGGCCCTTTCAAAATAATAGAGAAAATATCGAATTCCATTTATAGGATTGATACAGGCAACAGAAAAACAGAATCAACATTATTTCATATAACAAAATTGCAACCTGTCATAACAGAGGCTGAAGAAGATGAAGGAGATGATAATGAATATGAAGATGACTTATAAGTACATTTTACAGATATATTGCTTAGAATTTTCGCTCTTAGGGGGGGAGATGTAATGAAATGAGTGACATTTCATTCATTTGAATTTGCCGCGCTTCGCGTATCAGCTGTCGCGTATCTATGATATTGATCTGTGTCGATGATTTAAAATGGCGAGGGACGCTGAAATTGTTGTGTGCATTTTTGTCGTAATAAAAACTCATAGAAAGAATGTGACTGAGGACTCGAGATATAGTGAACTTTAAATGTCGTTTCTTTGTTATTTCAGGTGAGATAGAAGTGTAATTGTCGTAACTTGATAATAACTAGATAATTGTAAAATAAAACAAAACTTGTAATAAAACAAAACTTTGTTATTTCAGGGAAACAATTTGTGTTTAATTTTGGAGATCCTCAATGTCTTATATATATAAAAGAATTGCTCGTTTAAAGGTATAGGATTATTTTGACAGTTGGGAAAGATAACGCACGAGTTCGGGAAAAGTAAAAAAAAGCACGAGTATGTAATAGCCCACATCCCGAACGCTATACGTCCCTGCAATACGCCACTTTTTGAGCAACTGTATTAAAAAATAGTTTTAGGGGATCGTCTTGCACTCCCTAATTTGTGTTATAGGTCCATGTCAATAAGAATTATTGGATACTGTAACGAACCTATGCAGACGGAAACCGCAAAAAGAGTTCTACCACCAGGAATTTTATCCCAAGTCACATAAAAGCAGGGGATGGGCAAAAGTGGAAAAGAAGATTTTTAACTTCATTCGTGGGCGATACTAACTCTGCCTGTGCCTTGCCAGAGAGTATAATATAAAACTGTAGGAGGAAAGCCCCAGTTCCTATGGAATGGTGGTCTCACTCAATGCACTTCTTTCTTTCAGTGGGTTTATTCTCAGTGCAGTCGCGCGACACCGACTCGACTCCGCCGGAGAACTGTTGATGTGGCGTGCACTCACCGGTCGTCGGGGTTCCACGCGTGCTTGGCCTGCGTGTCGGGGTGCGCGGGCGGCGCGTCCAGCAGCGCGTCGAGCGCGCGGGGCGCGGCGGCTCGGGCGCCAGCTCGCGCGCCACCACCGCCTTGAAGGGCGCCGTGCAGTCGTGCGACACCGACTTGACTCCGCCGGAGAGCTGTTGATATGGCGTGCACTCACCGGTCGTCGGGGTTCCACGCGTGCTTGGCCTGCGTGTCGGGGTGCGCGGGCGGCGCGTCCAGCAGCGCGTCGAGGCGCGCGGGGCGCGGCGGCTCGGGCGCCAGCTCGCGCGCCACCACCGCCTTGAAGGGCGCCGTGCAGTCGCGCGACACCGACTCGACTCCGCCGGAGAGCTGTTGATATGGCGTGCACTCACCGGTCGTCGGGGTTCCACGCGTGCTTGGCCTGCGTGTCGGGGTGCGCGGGCGGCGCGTCCAGCAGCGCGTCGAGGCGCGCGGGGCGCGGCGGCTCGGGCGCCAGCTCGCGCGCCACCACCGCCTTGAAGGGCGCCGTGCAGTCGCGCGACACCGACTCGACTCCGCCGGAGAGCTGTTGATATGGCGTGCACTCACCGGTCGTCGGGGTTCCACGCGTGCTTGGCCTGCGTGTCGGGGTGCGCGGGCGGCGCGTCCAGCAGCGCGTCGAGGCGCGCGGGGCGCGGCGGCTCGGGCGCCAGCTCGCGCGCCACCACCGCCTTGAAGGGCGCCGTGCAGTCGCGCGACACCGACTCGACTCCGCCGGAGAGCTGTTGATATGGCGTGCACTCACCGGTCGTCGGGGTTCCACGCGTGCTTGGCCTGCGTGTCGGGGTGCGCGGGCGGCGCGTCCAGCAGCGCGTCGAGGCGCGCGGGGCGCGGCGGCTCGGGCGCCAGCTCGCGCGCCACCACCGCCTTGAAGGGCGCCGTGCAGTCGCGCGACACCGACTTGACTCCGCCGGAGAGCTTTTGCCCCATGTTCATGCCCCTGCAGCGAGTGCGGGCGCGCTTCGGCAGCGCCTTGAGGCCGCCGCGCCGCGCCTCCTCCGCGCCGCCGCCCGCGCCCCTCACAGCGCGCACCCCGCTCTTGTACCTGAAACGGGAAAACACGATCTATGATATACATGATCAACGTAGTTATAGGCTATCAACGTTTGAAAGTTGCCGAGTAACTAAATTACTTAATGACACTTAATGAGGGCCAACTCATTTGACATTAATATAAAGTTTTAAAGTTATAATAAACCTTCGATATACATATAAAAATATGTAAGTATGTTAAGTGATTTCAATTTATTAATTAATTGAATTATCTTCAATGCAGAGGTCAAGACCATTCGCATCTTAACAACTTTAACAGACCAACAACAATTTAAAAACGCCCTATACGATTAAAAACGAGCTCCAGTAATCATGAGGCTAACAGAAAACGCACCAGCAGCACAGCTAACGAACGATACTAACAAGCAATATAAATACAAACTAAACAACTAGGTATTACAGGCACCTACTAATCGCGATGGAATAATTGCATAATTCAGTGGACTGTGGAGGTAATTGTCGTTACGTGTTTGTCTACTACTTTCTTAACTCATTGTTGAGTCCAAAAGCTGGTTTTCTAGCGGCGGCCGGCACTCAGCAGGCAGGCGATCTCGATGTCATCACAGCAGCGGCGGCATAGAACGCGCATCTTATGTAACGCGGCGACCGTCTAACCGTGAAAGTCGCCGTTCAAAAGCCAAGGTTAGCGTGGCCCTGGAGCCTCGTTCTAACTTCCAATACACGCAAATGTTACCTACATGAACATTTATATCCATTCAGGTTTTATTTAATACGGCCGTTTTTTCTGCACTATGATCTCATGTAATTATACCTAGTACCTACCCGTAGCTAGTCTTAAATCAAAATTAGAAGCGTTCTCGATGCATCCGCGTTCAGCAGGTGGTATGGCTCAAAAGTCAAAACCATTACCGTAACAAAGGTACTACGATAGAGTACCTAATAGGCTTATTGGATTTGCCTAATTGATGAGGCTACGCGTTGAACACATGATGTCATTGATGGTGTGGACCGTGGAGCCTCGAGCGTAGTTTGTATGATGGGAAGGGACGGCTAGAAGGCACGCAGCTACAAGGCCGTCTGCCTTTACGTCGCCTAGAGCGGCGGCATCGGCATAACAAAAGCGGGAAGTGAAAGGTCGTGAATGTGTCCCCTCCGCAACGTCACCTCCGACCAATCGTACTTCTTCGTCGGTCAAATTACTCCAACTTGAACTTGCAATCGAGGTTAATTTGTAGTTTGATTTCATAACAAAACTAGGTACCTATAGTTACCTAGTGTTTGTTTCTAGAAGTATATGACGGTCAGTAATTGAAAAGCCTATCTGTTGAGTTATATCATGTACTTATAGGATAGTTTTGCAAATACATGATGTATTTGCAAAACTATCCACCACTTGAGACAAAGTATGGCAAATTATTTACTTTTATTTTCAAGGTGCAGTTAGATCAAATCCGTACATTTATTCAATCCACTATCCAGTATAAATATGACGGTAAACAAATCGACATGTGACCGACGAATGGCAAGGCGTGGACGTTACTAAATCTAACAAATAGCGCCGCGCGGAATTACAATGCGTACGTCCGTGTAAATGCTGAACATAAACAAAGTTATGGTATTCAATTATTCCTCAATAAATAAAAGATTCCGCTATCACACACGATGGCGAAGACTAATCTGATACACATCGTGGGAATCAAGCGATTGGTCAGACAGACACACCAATCACGCGAAAGATAACTATCGAAATGGAAATGGTTGGAAGGTTTAGGGACATTATGTGTCGGGTATGCTCGCGAAATTCAAATTTTTCGTAGTCTTTCACAATTTGTAGGCTGTTAACACAGAATAGGCTTATGACAGTAAAATTGAAATGCCAGTATCATCTTCACGTGTTTATATCTTTAATTGAAAGATTTATTAGTCCAAGATTTGCGAGGTACTCACTTGAACCTAGATACTCGGACTAATTTCTTTAACTGGACACTTTCAATCAAAGATTTTTATATGAACACGTGAAGATGATACTGGCATTCCCGCAATTTGACTTCCATAAATCTATTATGTCGAATTAGGTTACAAATTAAAAAAAATTGGAATTTTGCGTAGAGACTCGTTGATCGTTCGAATAAACACAGAGTTGAGTGCGGCAGGTGTGAGGTGGCATAGCAGAAATGTACGGAGGAATTCGATTCGTTTGTGCGACGCGAGTCGACTCAAAATTCATACAAAACCTGTACTAACTCTACTTAACCGTTCACTGGTGAGAGGTGAATGGATTCGAGTGTTGCTAGGCTGACTCGACTACATTAGCGTGTGCTGGCGTTCGGCGTGCTCGAACAATGAACTACAATAGGCAAAGTGACGTACATTCAGCACTTTTAAAAGTAGCTACACCGGATTATACGGCCAATACCTTCCGAGTTTTGTGGTAACGGTGATAATCTATGTAAGTCAATTTATTCCTTCATGTGACAAGAACATATCCGTGAATCGATAAACGCTTAGAGTTTATTTTTATATTTTTTGCACTTTATAATTTTTAAACCAAATATACCTATCGGTACTACGTAAGCATGTAAGATACGTCATATTGTCATTAATAGATCTTGTCTATTTTCTGAAAACATAATTGTCCGTTTCGATCATTCTGTTCTGTCACTAATTAATTGGTTTAATGGTCGTTGCTAATTAAGAACATGATTGACAAATTAGTCCGCAATTTAAACGCTACGATTCAAAGTAGTTGAATAGGTACGTTAGGCATGGGTACGACAGCGACACAGGTATCCTAGCCGACAGCAACAGAGCCGTAAACCAATATTAGGGCAGCGAGGCCACACTGTGTTATGTGCCACACATTGAAAGCTTGGCCTTATTGACTAGTTTACGACTCTGGCGAGCTACCACAAAATCTTTAAACAGCCTATACCTACAAAAGTGTATTAATTACCAACAGCTGTCCGTCCTAGATTAATTCCAAGAGAATAGTTGTTTTTTTTTTGGATAAAAACTAAAAAGAAGATTGATCCGATACTCCGTTGCGGCGTTGTGGCTGTAAGAGGAAGTCTACAATATGAAGAGAGTGTATGTGGTGTCGCAGACTTTATTTAGAACTTCCAAAGAAGAACAATTCCATCATACCTACATGAGTTTTGCGTACTCCTATTGTGTTGTTATACAATAGCCTTAAATACCAGTATAGCCTTCCTTGCTAAATCCTATCTACAAGCTTTTCATGTCTATGTTTAACCTATATAATGAAATATGAATACTGATAAGTGACTCATAGCATACCATGTAATTTAAAATTATATTAGTTGATCTGATTCTCGGAACAGCAACCCATGTATCTTTTAATAGTTCTCGGTAAATTTTAATCAAAATATTCCAATGACTAATGTCGGTTCCCAATATTCGATCTATCCATGGTTTGGCTTACTAGAGATATAAATTTGACATCAGGTCCATACAAGTTTGTCTTTCTATCTCTAGCAATGCAAACCATGGATAGATCGAATATTGGGAACCGCCATAGGACGTTATGGAACCAATAAAACATTCCAATGACTAATATCGGTTCCCAATATTCGATCTGTCCATGGTTTGGCTTACTAGAGATATTAATTTGACATAAGGTCCATACAAGTTTGTCTTTCTATCTCTAACAATGCAAACCATGGATAGATCGAATATTGGGAACCGCCATAGGACGTTATGGAACCAATAAAACATTCCAATGACTAATATCGGTTCCCAATATTCGATCTATCCATGGTTTGGCTTACTAGAGATATAAATTTGACATAAGGTCCATACAAGTTTGTCTTTCTATCTCTAACAATGCAAACCATGGATAGATCGAATATTGGGAACCGCCATAAGACGTTACGGGACCAATAAAACAAGTGAATGAACGCAAACCATTAGATGTACAGGCAGCAGCATAAATTGGGGCAAAACTTGATTGACATCGTTCATTTGAATAACGAATGAAAAAAAAACACAATTCACAAACCAAATTGAAACGTCCTGACACTGAATTGAATACGGACAGCGCGCGGCGCCGCGAGGGAGGATTAATTATTAATTGAAACTGAGCACGCAGGTTTATGAGTCGTTATTTAGTTGCTTTTAATATAACAGCGTAATAAAGTTTTATAACAATTTGTATTTCAAACACACTAATTAATATTGCTAATAAACATCGTAAAAAGTTTAAATGATAGACACTTCATACCTACATGTTGCGCGGAGCAGGTATTTTTTAAGTTATTCAAACGGTTTTTAACTACTTTTAGCCACAGACCTTTATTTAATTTAGTCTGAGCTTTTAGCTTGCTACTTTGTCCAGGACGTACCACTCGACGTTGGATATTCCACCGTATGAGTAATAGGAGCGGAAACACTATGAAAAATCAACAAGGAAATACAGAGCTTTTTGAGAGCTTCCAATGTAAAAATCATGTATGACGGAATTGTCTCCTTTAAAGTTCTAAAAAAAGTCCGCGACACTACGTATGTCTATCTTTTAAAGTTGACTAATTATCATAACGGAATATGTGAAAACCGAAACTTATGCGGGCGAAGCGGCACGCAACTGCTAGTAAATGATGTAATTCATACTGCCAAATGCATTGGCAATGCAAAGACAGATATCATTTTTAGCGTGTATGGATGCATATTGCAGCTTCACCGATGGACAAAACATGAAACAAAAAAAATTTACACGGACTTTTTAAAACACCGTTATTCTTCTTAGGTCCACTTGCACCACAACCCGGGTTAGTGAGTTAACTCAAAGTTGACAAGCTAACTCAGAGTAAGTTGTCAAAATTGTCCAATGAGAGACGTTGACTCTGAGAGTTAAAAATGTAAATATTTAACCCAAATGCAAGTGAACCTTAAGTGCTCAAAAATTATACAACAAATTTTTCTGTGCAATACAACTTTACAAGTAAATTAGTTTGTTTAGTAACTGAGCAGGAGGTAGGTAAAAGTGCGGCACAACCTCTCACACTTTGCTCTAAAGACTCATTAACAAGTTTCCGTGCATACGCTCTCAGGAGTTTAGCCTGCAAGTTGGAGGGCGGAGGGGGTCTATTAATATTAAGTAAGCCACGTATAGGAGGTATTATGTATATGAATATAATATACTTACTCATTACACATTCAATATTATTATTCTATAAGATTTTTTTTGGTTAAAATCACAGAAAAAATAATAAAGTGTGTTAAATAACATAGTTTTACATTCATGTCTTAAACTAAAGCCTTTAGGTACGAGTACACCTATTATAGTTTATACATACATATTATTTTAACGGAATTTCCCAATTACTAATTAAGGGAGAATTACTCGGATGATGACTCACTTCAGCAGGGCGATCGCGTAAAAATGTATCAATCATTATAGATCTGTATCAATGTCACAACACATGGGTTTTTAACCAATTATAACATTTGAAAATCACATTTTGACCTTGATGATACATTTTTACGCGATCGTCTTGCAGATGTAACGACAATGCACAGATCTAGGAAACGATATCGATGGGCCCCGTCTACAAAATAAGCGTGACTATTTTTAATCTGTAAAGTGGCGCACAAGATTGCGTCACCTAAAGCTAGACCGCTATAAACTTGGCCCTCATGGTCCCATGAACTGCGGGACGCGGGGCGGGAGCTACTCAACCACTGATCTCTATTCTATGGATAAAACATTATATACAATTCAGGCTAGGTTCACTGTGGATCCATAGAATAGGGATCAGTGCACTCTACTAATTAGCTGTCAGAGACTGACGTGAACTACGCTACACACGATGATATTAATCTTGCGACGTGGATAATGATATATCCACGTCGAATAATGATAGGCGAATTCTCAAGATGCGAGTCATTACATCGTATCGTGTATAGCCAATCGCACACCCGCCCCGCGTCCCGCAGACCAAGGGAGGACCAAGTTTATAGCGGTCAAGCTATAGGAACGTAAAATCTGTACACGAACATTCGACAACAAATCTTGGCGCGCAACATGGCGCCGTATGTCACGCAAAGCTAGGCGAGAATGAATGAATGCTGATGATGAATGATGCGTCTCCTTATTTCTCTTATCTCTATGCGACAATGTGAAACTCTGTACAAAAGTTAAAATTACAGCGAGTTTGTCGCACAGTTCACATAATTCGAACCAGCCGGAGAAAGTGACGCCGCGGCGCAAGGAGTGGCTTGCGAAAGAGACCTTCTTCGAGAACTTTGGCCCACGCCTTATAAGGTAGGTACACTTTAACATGAATATTTCGACCCGCACTTTCGGTAATGAAATATGTATATCCGAATCAACAATACTCGTAACTTGCCCCACAAAAAAGGGCCGGTTTACAGTAGTAAATAGTTGATAATAATATTTATCTATCAACTGTGGGAGCTGGTTTAATTCCAGTCATAGTAATTACTAATTACCGATTAATAATAATCTTATTCAAACAGGTCGTTGTTTTAAAATGTAGGCTGTAGCTGATTCAATAAGTTTTATTAATAAATTGCGTTTATAGGTATTCAAATCGAATCTCAATACTGAAGAACTATCTCCGAGTGAAATAATTTAAATAACAATTCAATAATCGCTAGGGCATGTCGTAGTAACCTTGTAACCGATGCAGCCGTTGCAACAGGCCTCGTGTCAAGGAAAAATCTACTTAACAGTTTCCCTGGCCCTGAATGGACACTTGTCAAATTGATTTTCGCAAGAGTTTTTCTCATACGCATATTTAAATCTTTCATTGAAGATACTATGCAACTATAGATATTTCAATCCGCGAAGACGCGCCCCCCTCAATCAGAATCCATTAAAAATCACTTTTTTCACACTTTTTACATTCATTTTTATTTTCTTTCGATTCGTATGGAGTTTCATAGAGTGGGATGCAGTTTGAATTCTATTAAAGATCATCACCATCTCTTTCGTCACGCTTTTGTCAGAGCGGTCGTGGTCATCATTTTCCGTGACACGCTTGACAGAAAATGTGTTTATTTAGCTATAACTTAAGGTTTCTTCACATTCAAATAATGATTTCTGGTAAGTGCAGGGTCAAATAAAAAAATACCAAAAAGCTCTCAGCCTACGAGGCCATCACATTAATACGGAATTTTGAAAAGTTGTTAGATTAAATAATAGGAACTACAAGGCTGAGATCTTTTTGGTATTTTTATGTAACCCTGTATGGAGGATATTTAATTTAAGATCTAATTTTTTAAACAATTCGGTAGTTCTTACAAAACATGAAAAAATTCGACGTAGTATTATTGAAATATCGACGTAGTAGAGAGTAGAGACATTAATAAGAGAAACCTTGACGTTGAGAATTTTCAAGAGCATGCGGCCTATGGGTCGTTAATTCATAATTCGATGTTTCAGTTTTCCAAATAAGATCCGATACATCAAGTTACAAGATATCTGCAAAGCAGTGTCTACTTGGCTAATTGCCATGCTAACCGGTCTTAGCATAACTGCAATTACAAACTTCTCCAAGGATCTCAGTTCTCACATCCCGTGGAACTCGTCAACGTTCCCATGAGATAGACTTTATTATAAGTTGGTACATATATAAGTGCGCCAATATAAACTCGGCGTACGTACGATTAACTGATCGGAATGTACAGATGATATAAGAAACATTGCATTATGATACGGGTGGTTGCATAACGCGGCAGTGACGCGAACGCTTGTCACTGTATAGAACATGTCAAGGATACGTCAACGGCGATTCATTATAGGCATGCTGGCGATTAAACGGCCGCGCGAATTACTTATAAATATTATCATTCCTAATGTCTTCACAAAACAAACGTCGTCAGACGAAAAACACCCGCTTGAACTATCGGTTATCACAAAAGCGTCTGAATGACTAGCAAAAATCTAGACTTTAGGAGGACCGAATAGCGAAATAAAATAATGCTGAGTCATTGATTTGTTACTTACGTACTTATTCCACGCATTTTTATTTTTATTTTATTTATGACAGATGAATGTAAGATGATCCATTTTGGATACCGCATTTATATTAACTACTGGGTCTGGTTTAATCATGCTTATGCGATGACACTGTATGTCTTAAAGGTGTACAAATTCCTAAGATTTATATGACCATACCTTCATATTGCTAAATCTTAAAAGACAGGAGATGACTAGACGGTCAACGCAAATATTCTTTACCGGAATTAGTATTTGCGATTCACACACGCGTTGAACAGCATAATTACAAAAGCTTATAGTGATAATGCATGTATGTAATGTATATAATATCTGCTAAATATTTTTGTTACAGGTTGAAATCTTGGTTAAAAACTAAATAGCCTCATTTTGTTGAATTGAAAGAATAAGTAACTAACAAGTAACAACTGCGTTAAGTTATTCGATTTTTACACGTGTTACAGAAAACAACAAATACGGTAAACAAATGGATATATATAAATGGCAACAATTAATGATAAAGGTGCAGCAGAATACGAAATCGAACGCATGTGATTGACGTTTTATGTTATGGACGTATGAGTAATAGTACTTAATGGTTATGTAGGTATGGCAACAAAGCAGAGATGGTAAAGACTTCTTCTATTCGAAGAATTGATTTCAAAAATTTCTATTTTAAAGCTAATCAATATTACTTTAAAGCAAGCAAGCGCGATGTAATAAAATATTGAACCTGAGAGTACTTAATCAAAATATTTGTGAAAATTGCGACTTGGCCACATTGCTGGGCTAAGACTCAGCAAAGTGGTGAAGTAGCTTAGACTGGTTTAGGTGATGATAATTTTATGTCTAACTGTGACTTACCTTCTCAACTTACTACATTTTAAGTACATGATATTTTAATTCAAATATTTATACTTGCCTACTGCATCATTTTAGTTTATAGTATCTTGTAAATCCCTTCAACCCTCCAAATAAAACTGCAGTTTTTTTTCTTTCTCTATTATATTCTCTAATTCGTGTAGATTGTAGGTATTAATAGAATATGTCAACATTATTTCAAATATCTATTCAAATACTTTCTAATATTCCATAAACCTATAGTGGGCCAGTGGTTTATGGATCGTTTATGATTTATGGAACAGCGCGTATGGAGCGTATCAGAAACTTTTTGGATATATTTTTTTTAATGGTTAACGAATTTTCATAACAGGGAAACCACTATAATCTTTGGGAATAAGTTAAGCGGTCGGCTGGCGGATACCATGCGCCCGCGCCGGCAGCCGAGGGCCTTGACAGCAATGCGCGCGCGCCGTAGCGTGTCAAGGGAGCGCTGCTTTCGCCGCCACGCCTGCAGCGGGCCTACATAAACCAAACATGAGGGTAAAACCTGAATACCACTTTAATCTTACCATATAGGTACACCTACATCAGTGACTTAACAACATTTAATTAGTCAGCTAGAAAAAGTTAATGGTGCATGTAAAACATCGGCAATTAATTCCATTAGTGGCTCTTAAAATTCAGACCAGAGCAGGCACTAGGAAGGTAAAAAGAAACTTAACTTGTAAAACTTTAAGGAAGCAAGGAAATAAAGTTAATACAATGTAGAGAACAAACTAGGTCATTGAGTGTTTGGCTGAACATTGGCCTACAATAGGACTTAACAACAGACCGAAGGCAAAAACAATTTAAGCACGGCGATTATTGTGTAGGCTTTTGACGCGTCGTATGGAATTATACGTATAGCCCTGCACATCGCAGATGCATGAACACATAACCTTGTACACGGTGGTCTCATTGTATTTAATGGGACAACTAATATTCAATTACTTGTCGGAGATACTTTGTTGTTAAGCGTAAACGGTTAATTCCACAACAATTTACATAATCTGGAGACGAGACAAACTTTTGAGTGTAAGAAATAATTGAACTGAAAGTATCAGTTTTAATAATCCTATACCTTTAAACGAGCAATTTTTGTATATTTCTATATAATCTGGATCTCGGAAACGGCTCGAACGATTTTCATGAAATTTAGTATACAAGGGGTTTTGGGGGCGATAAATCGATCTAGCTAGGATTAATTTTTAGAAAATGTAGAATTTACCAAACAAAATAAAAATATGACTACTGCTGCCATCTATTGGCCACCGAGCGAAGCTCGGTCACCCAGATATTTAGTTTTCTAAACTACAATATGGTTCCAAGTTTCAATGTGAAGCTTATAGTCGGAAAAGAAGACGCCGACATTGTAGTTGGTATGATGAGCCGCTAATATTTCTCCACTTCCAAGATGATTAAATAAAAAAATATAAAAAATCTGATATAGGAAGGAAAATCTCGGTACAGCTGTAAATTCAAGACAAAGACGAGCAATCATTTAAGTGGCCGTAGATGCCGTGGGGCGAACAAAGACTACCCCCCTAACACCCCGTCGCCGAGTAGCGACAGATAATACGCCCTCCACCTCAAAAATGGCTTCGTAATACTCAACCACCTTCACCAATCTTGACTACAGATGAAATACCAAAGTTTCTACGGGTAACGTTGCCTAATGTATATCTAATGACAAACAAATAACTAAATCGAAAAAACTATTTTTAAAAGGAACATCTGTAATTTAAAAACCCTCTGGGGGGAGTAAGCGACGTATCACCCGCAGAGATGTAACTTTACGAGTATGTTCGACCATGGCCGACTCACAAAATATTTATAGACACGAGAAATTACAACTTAAATGAAAGAATTTGAAATTTTTCTATTCGATTGTATATTCTGCAAAAGCTATATACTTGTAACCTTATAAAATTTCGTATACGAGATAACCGTTGTAAAAATTACGATAAAAGAGGGGAGACGTTCAAATTTAACCTAACTGAAACTTGTAAGAAAAAGCATCCACAATGTTCAAGAAATTCATACTAAAATATATTAATTAATGAAGTTTACACTACATATTGTAATTAATTGAAGTACCTGATAATATTATTAGTCAAAATTGTGTATATTACCCATCAAATTATAATTGATGAAGATGGGATTGAAGTTATAAATTATTAGGTATATATACTAGTCCGACTTCCGAGGTAGTTACACATCAAGGTTAAAATAGTTTAGCAAAATAAGGATAAGAAGTAAAAACGATACTATAATTCTAGAATTAATTAATAACTGTAGTTTTCTCTATAGCAGGTAATAATTAAGTTGTTGCAACAGTGAAAATGAGCTGAATCCGCATTGTTTGAATGGCAGCGATTAAATAGTTTCACTCGGAGTTCTCAACTCGATAAAGTTCATAAAGGTTCGGCCACTGTTGCATTCCCGGGCATCAAAGTACGAGTAAATAGCAAACAGAGCAAAGATCGTCGGACTCGGGCTCAAAAAAGAAACACAAACGAGCGATTGTTTCATTTGTTTTTCTGTAGAAGGATCTTCGACGCAGTTGGAACTGGAAACCGGTATAATAGTAGCGGGGCGACAGCGACAAGACGCTTGAGTCGCGAGTGACGACCATAATGTTCTTGTATTACAAATTATTAAAGAGTCCTATAAGCCAGGTATCCGCAAACGAAAATTGGTAAATTTGTGTTTGAGACTAGTTCTATTGGCATACAATTCTGTCAATCAAGTAAGCACCGAAGAAAATTCTGTACTGTTTTTAAATTTGTCTGTTTTCGCAAAAATATTCTGTAAATAAATATAATGTCTTCAGGATAATTTGGATTTTTTTTTGTATCAACCGCGTGTTGGTACCAACACATTTAGGTGTGGAAAAGCATAATTTTCGTGGTCATACTTGAGATCATTTGAGTGTTATTTGACAAACACATCTGATTCAATTGATTGCCAATGCAATAGTATATACGGATGACCCAAGAGTACTGACGGACAGTAAGACGTAAAGAAAGAAACCTACTAGAATAAAATTCACAATACTTATAGTACAGTCAAAAAGTTAGTGCAATACAGTGGACTCTAACCACCGTAAATAATTTATATTAGGTACGGATAATCCAAATGCATAAAAATGAAAAAAAAAAAGAATGTGCAGAGTTGTCTAATGTGTTATATGAACAAAAATCTATAAGCGAGTAACAAAGGGCAAAGGATAAATCGTTTGCCATGTATGTGTTGCATGGGGCAGAGAGTGGGGTCATTGACACTCACCCCGGCCCACACTGGGGCACAGATACAGGACGTGCGTGAGTCACTAGTGGGGTTACCAGCTGCCTGCGGCAAAAACTACCCTCGCCATAACATCGGCGCGTGTGCCTGCATTACCAACACTTTAAACTAATTCTAATTGGGTTAGTCATTATTTTGGTATGCCAAAAAACTCAACAGTCTTCTACGTACTTAATTTAAACAAAAAACTAACAAGTAAGAAATTATGGTTGATAAAAATGAACTTAATTGCGTGGCAGTCATGGTTAACTTAACATTTGTCTAAAAGACGAAACTTTTCTTATGAAATTTTAAATCGGATTCGGAGAAAATCTTGACATTTAAACAGTAGAGCGTCGTCTGAAGTTTATAATTGCATTATATATGTAATGAAGTGAGTGACATTTCATTCATTTGAATTTGCCGCGCTTCGCGTATCAGCTGTCGCGTATCTATGATATTGATCTGTGTCGATGATTTAAAATGGCGAGGGACGCTGAAATTGTTGTGTGCATTTTTGTCGTAATAAAAACTCATAGAAAGAATGTGACTGAGGACTCGAGATATAGTGAACTTTAAATGTCGTTTCTTTGTTATTTCAGGGAAACAATTTGTGTTTAATTTTGGAGATCCTCAATGTCTTATAAAACGACATTTTTGTGAACTAAAAGAAGATGGACCGGCTTCAATTTGAGTTTACAATAATAGCCTCAAATGATGGCAAATCAAATGTATTAGCTATAACCTCAATATCTACTGAAGAAGGAAAATGTTATGTTTTACCCGAGGAACTGAAGCCGGTGAGTCATCATACATATATTGTTAAAACGAACACTTTCACAAAAGTAAAAAATAGCATTAAAAAAAGACACCAGAGTAGAAAAGTATGGATAAAGTTGGATGAAAATCTAAAGAAGACATATGTAGATGAGGAAGGTAATATGCAATTTTTAGATCAACATTTAGATGAAGTGAGCACAACACAAGCAAAGGACAAAAATGACACTTTGCAACAAATCTTGGAACAATTAATAGAAACTACAACTAAGAAAGAAAGTCAACATAACTTAAAACATATCTCAGAAAAATTTATTATTGAAAAATTCACAAGCAAAAATCCTAATGCGATGCAATGGATAGAAATTTTTGAAAAAGAGTGTGCGCGCTTTAATATAACAAAAGATGAGACAAAAATAGATATTTTGAGGTTATTTTTAGATAAACCTTGTTTGGATTGGTATAGCTCGATGATCATAAAACTAACAATAAATTCTGAATGGAGTGAATGGAAAGACAAGTTTTTAGAAACTTTTAAAAACCAAGGATGGGACATAGTCACATATGCTCTCGCATTTAGGTATAAAGAAGGACAGTTAATTGATTATGCCATAAAAAAAGAACGGCTTTTATTAGATATAAACAAATCTATAGATTCCAAAACAATGATAGATCTTATTGCAACTGGTTTACCTGGATTTATCTTAAATAAGTTAAACAGGGATGAACTCAACAACACTACTGACTTGTTCAACGAGATAAGAAAATATGAAGGCACGATGTATAAGAAAAACTCAACTAACATAAAGAGCAGTACATTTTATAATAAAAATAAAACTTATGAGAAGAAGTCATGTAAGACTTGTGAGTCTTTGGACAAAGGGATTAGATATCATCCGGAGGAGTCATGTTGGTTCAAGAAAAATAAAAATGAACCTGAAAAAGATCTTAAAACTAAAAATGTAAACAATAACTCCATAATTGAAGTAGACATAAATACTGAGAAAAAAAACTAGTAAGCACACCATTAATCAAAATCAAGCTTTTATTAGAAAATAAACTAGAAGTGAGTGGTATTTATGATTCAGGCTCACAGATTTCTATAATAAATTCAAGATTAATAAAAGTAAAAGAAAAAAAAGATGATGTGAACATAGCATACATGAGAACGGTTAATGGTGTGAAGAAGATGGATGGCTTGATAACAATAAAAATTAAAATATTTGATTTAGAAGAAGAGGTGGATGTATACATAGTAGAAAATGAAGATTTTGATGATTTCATAATCGGATTAGATATGATAAAGAAATTCAGATTAACCCAAAATGAGAACTTGCAGATAGAACAAAAGAAAATAACAAATAAAATAGACAGGATGTCTAAAGATAACAGAAATGAAGATAATAATATAAAAAAATATACAGTAAATTTCAATGAACACATACAAACAGAGGAATTTATAAGTATGACAGACCATTTAGATAATCAAAAGAAAATTGAGATAGAGAAAATTATAAAGGAATATAAAACAATATTTGCTAAGGACAAGTATGATATAGGTTCAGTTAAAGATTATGAAGCTCGCATAGATTTACAAGTAAATAAATATTGTAGTAAAAGACCATACAGATGTACAATACAAGATAGATTAGAAATTGAAGAGCAAATATCGATGTTACTAAAGAACAATTTAATAGAAGAATCATACAGTCCTTTCGCTGCTCCAGTGACATTGGCGTTTAAAAAAGGTGAAAATAGAAAATCCCGTTTATGTGTAGATTTCAGAGAGTTAAACAAAATAGTTATACCACAAGCTCAACCATTTCCTTTGATAGATGATCTAATTATTAAAACTAGAAATTGCAAGTATTTTACTACACTAGATATAAACTCAGCATTTTGGGCAATACCATTACGGGTGGAAGACAGAAGTAAAACAGGATTTGTCACACAAGATGGCCACTTCCAGTGGACCTGCCTCCCTTTTGGCTTGAAAACATCACCAGCAATTTTCCAGAGAATCTTAAGCAATATTCTAAGAAAACACAATCTCACAGGATACTCTGTTAACTATATCGATGATATTTTGATATACTCGTCTACCTTTGAAGAACATATAAGGCACATTAGAAATGTATTAGAGGCAATAATTAAAGAAGGCTTTAGACTGAAGTTTAAGAAATGTACCTTTGCTTCAGACTCAGTAAAATACCTCGGCCATATAATTCAGAACAATTCAGTAAGACCACTAAAAGACAATTTGATTTCAATAAGGAACTTTCCAACTCCTAAGACGCAAAAGAACATCAGACAATTTTTGGGAAAAATAAACTTCTACCATGACTATATACCAAGAAGTGCAATTATTTTAGATCCATTACACAATTTATTACGAAAAAACGAGAAATTTGTATGGTCAGAGAAATGTGAAGAAGCATTCAATCTGATAAAAAGATATTTATGTTCGCAACCGGTCTTGGAAATATTCGACAAAGACTTACCAATCAAAATCTTTACCGATGCATCTTTGGAGGGCATTGGAGCAATATTAAAACAGACACAACTAGATGGTAAAGACAAACCGGTGGCATATTTCTCAAAAAAATTGAATGAACATCAAAAACGGAAAAAGGCTATATATTTAGAATGTCTTGCTATGAAAGAAGCTGTTAAATATTGGCAGCACTGGCTCATCGGAAAACAATTCACCATTTACTCAGATCACAAACCTCTAGAGAACATGAACATTAAATGCAGGACAGATGAAGAATTGGGTGATCTCACATACTACCTATCTCAGTATGACTTTACCGTAAAATATATACCTGGTAAAGAAAATGTAGAAGCAGACTGTTTGAGCCGAAACCCTGTATTAGAACCAGAAGATAACAGAGAGGAAACATTGAGAATAGTTAATTTAATACAAATAAAAGATATAGTTGGAGACCAAGAGAAAAATGAAACAATAAGAGAAAAGAAACAAAATTTAATACTAAAAAATAATATCTATTATAAAAAAATAAAGAAACAGGAAAAGATTATCCTCTCAGAAGAATTTAGTAAAAAACTTATAAAAAAGGTGCATGAAGATTTATGCCATATTGGGATCAGACAACTGCAGAAAAAAATAAGTTCAATATATACGGCTATAAACCTAACAAAAAATATCATAAATATTTGTAAAACATGTGAAATATGCATAAAAAATAAATCAAGATGTCAAAAAAAAATTGGATTAATGTCACAACTGGGACCAGCTACCAAACCATTTGAAATAATGTCAATGGATACTATTGGTGGATTTGGAGGATCTAGGTCTACAAAGAAATATCTACACCTTTTAGTAGATCACTACACAAGATATGCATTTATTGCGACTTCGAAAACCCAGAATGCATGTGACTTTATAAATTTAACAAAGAAAGTACTAGAGACAGATGAGATTGGAATTATCCTGACAGATCAATATCCGGGCATAAATTCAAGAGAATTTAAACAATTTTTGCAGGAAAATAATATTAAACTAATTTTTACAGCCGTGAATACACCATTCTCGAACGGCTTGAATGAAAGATTAAACCAAACAATAGTAAATAAAATAAGGTGTAAAATGAATGAGAAAAATAATAAGAGAACATGGACAACACTGGCAAGAGAATGTATACAAAAATATAATGAAACAGAACACTCCGTTACAGGTTTTGCACCAAAATATTTACTGGATGGTACAAATGTCAGTATTCTACCAAATGAATTCAAAACGATGGAAAAGGAAGACAAGTGGATTGCTGATAGAAGATTGGCATTAGAGAATACAATAAAATCTCATGAGTATAACAAGAAAATATTTGATAGAAATAGAAAAATGCAAGAATTTAATGTAGGAGACAGTGTATATGTAGAAAATGGAAATAGACTGAATAGAAAGAAATTAGACGAATTAAAAATAGGCCCTTTCAAAATAATAGAGAAAATATCGAATTCCATTTATAGGATTGATACAGGCAACAGAAAAACAGAATCAACATTATTTCATATAACAAAATTGCAACCTGTCATAACAGAGGCTGAAGAAGATGAAGGAGATGATAATGAATATGAAGATGACTTATAAGTACATTTTACAGATATATTGCTTAGAATTTTCGCTCTTAGGGGGGGAGATGTAATGAAATGAGTGACATTTCATTCATTTGAATTTGCCGCGCTTCGCGTATCAGCTGTCGCGTATCTATGATATTGATCTGTGTCGATGATTTAAAATGGCGAGGGACGCTGAAATTGTTGTGTGCATTTTTGTCGTAATAAAAACTCATAGAAAGAATGTGACTGAGGACTCGAGATATAGTGAACTTTAAATGTCGTTTCTTTGTTATTTCAGGGAAACAATTTGTGTTTAATTTTGGAGATCCTCAATGTCTTATATATATTTTAAATACAAACATAATTGATATTATGGACATGCCATCCGAATATGCGCCTATTTTTAAATACACATACGTAACAGCGAATGTGATGTAGGGAGTGAAAGCGGCAACATATGTCGACCTCATTCGCTTTGAAGTGTCGATCTGTCGCCATATGGTACATTCAGAATTTATCTGATTGTAGGTCGTCCTAAATAATCGATTCCTAATCGGATATCCCACAAGCAACGTGTGAATCGAATAAAATAGCTTTTAAGTGCCTATAATAATAATTGAAATTTTCAAAGATTGAAATGTGCAATACAAAATATGTGATACAAATTAATTATCGCTGCCAACATGTACGTGCAATACAGTACAGTTGCAGTTAATGGTCAATGGGATGATGTATGAGTATTTAAAGGGCGAGGAACTAAGACAATCGGCCTTCACCTAGGACTGGCTGGGCATCGATCCTGCCGCTACGCGGTACGCCCATGCTTGCTTGACGAGTGTATTTATAGACATTGCTCGCGACTGTGGAAAGCAAATATAAATAAAAGTAGGTAAATGCATGTGAGAAAAATGAAAATATTTCTTGAGTGTTTTAAAGATGCACCAAGTGCAACATTTGAAGCATCTATTACAAAGATAAAATAAGTGAGCAAATATACATATAAACCATTAAGCAAAGCAATGGGAGTGCGTTCCGTGACTCACGTCGTTAACTATCAAACTTCAAATACGGAAAACAAGCTTCGGAGTGACGTAATAGGTATTGTGGTTATTCATTAAACAAGATCGACGTGAGAAAAATCGTTTCAAGGAGAGGGCGAGTATAATAGCAAAGTCAGTGGTTTTACGAGTAGATACAAGTACGTGTAACGTGTTCCTATGAAAATGAATTGTTCTGTCTCGAGACGTCAATAACCTCTTCGGTACGGATCGTGGAGGTTGCAATAAATACAACATCGGCGCTGGTCTGGTCAAGAGCCTTTCAAGGCCGGGAGGCGAGGCGGGGAGCGCCCCACATCTGTGCCTGAGCCATTATTGCCCAGCCGTCTGCATTCCACCAGAAAGTTGTTCTTCGTGCTGTACAGACATGTCAACCTTTTCGCTTTTTCGACAAAACCACAGAAGGGTTTTTGTATCTAGTGACAAAATAACTAAGGGACTGTTCTTTACCTTACCAAAATATGCATAAATGTTTACTAAAGGTTCTTATAAAGATTCCATTTTTTCATTTGAAGGTTAAAGACCTTGAAATGTTGGTAGGGAAAATCACGGCCACTAATTTTGTTAAGATTACATGTGGTCGGTGGTGTCGTAATGTAGACTCTCAAGGTTAGACATAATAGACTTGTACTTCAAATGTTATCGTTACCAACTGGAAATGCGTTAGTTATTATTTAACAACTCCTCGCAAAACACTTGGAAGGGATAACAAACAGTATTTCCTTATCCATTTCCGCAGATACTGCATTGCTATGCATAAATAAAGCTATTCTTGTAAGAATATTCCGACGGTTGACTAAAGTCTGAGACACGCACTTTGAGCATCTGGTCGGCTGGAACTTGGCAGGTAAGCGCGTTGAAAAGAGACGGATACACGTCATTCTCAGCGAGGATTCAACAAAGGATCGGTCGGTCGTGACAGGAAGCGTGATGCGGCGAACTCACCGCAGGTCGAGGAAACGGGCGGCCTTTGTTCTCCTTTCACAGGACATATCGTCAGCGTTCGAAGCACTAGGATGACACTTCACAAGCTAGGCGTAGAGCGCATGCTCGCGGCTCCGCGCGTGCGTCCGCGCACCTTGGACACTACCACCGGCGGCGAGAGAACGCGCGCACTGAGCACTAGGCCGCCAGTTCGCTACCTGCTCGTGGCGTTTCCGTGGCGAGGTGAAGCGGAGGTGCGCATCGCGGCGTGCAGGCAGGTACGACCGCACACCCGCACCATTGTCGCCGCTCGCCGCTCGCCGGCTGCGGCCGCGGCTCGAGGGAGGGGAGAGGGTCTCACTTTCCTTTGGACCTTTGTGAGGTGGCCCTTTGAGCTTCACAGGGGCTGGCGAATGTTGCGGCTCAAAACAATACAAGCATCTTCTCTTAAAAGCAGAATTTTTTGTATAATCACCTTAACGATGTGGTTCAAGTAAAATCACGTGAGTTATCAATACTCGTTAGTATCCTATAGTTTAATGAACTGTCGTATAGTTCATTAAACTGGCATTTGTACTATTATTAGTGATAGATACTATCCAAATACCTTTGTCTGTTGATGTTGCACGTTTTATCGGCATATTTGAACAAGACGTGGTCGATCGAACTAGGACGAATAGCTGTTGAGCTGAAGTTCTGCAAGGATAATTTTGAAACTCAATGTCAGTTTCGAATTCATCTATGGCCTTTATCACTTTCTGGTCAGTTTCTGTACAAAATTGATTATAATATTACATTAAAACAACAATAAAATAACATTGATTAATTATCGAGAGCCAAATTGATAGTAAATCAGATTAGTTGAGCTGACATGCTATCAATTTGGCTATGAATCCCTACTAAACTGAATGAAGAATGTTATGTCATAATAGCTTCACTACATAGGTAGGTAAATGTATAATGGGAGAGTATAATCAACCTGACGTTTCCTGCTTACCCTTACATATTATTCTTCTTTTTTAGAGTCCCGTACCCAAAGGGTAAAAACGGAACCCAATTACTAAAACCCTAACTAAAACTTCGCCGTCCGTCCATTTGTCTGTCACCAGGCTGTATCTCTTGAACCGTGATAGCTACGGACTTGAAATTTTCAGATGATGTAATTCTGTTGTCGCTATAACAACAAATACGAAATTAGAATAAAATAAATATTTGAGGTGGCTCCCATACACGTACGTGTTTTTTTTTTGAATTTGGTGGGCAGGGACGTTTATTTTAATTTTATTTAATACTATTGAGAATTAGTCTTGATAGTACGGAGCCCTCAGTGCGCGAGCCCGACTCACACAGTTACCGAAGATACAGTTTATGTTAATTATCCGGATTTTTCGCTTTAGACCGACTCACACAGCTACCGAAGATACAGTTTGTCTAATTATCCGGATTTTTCGCTTTTGACTTACAGATATAAACAAACTTAATTTTGAAATAACCCTACATAAAGCTGGGCGTCAGATACTATAATATTATAGGAATGCACGATAACTTGATTAGATTAAGACAACTCGTAAATCGTAACTATATACTGCTGAGCCCTCTCGTAAGTATATCGGTATAGCATTTTCGAATCGACACGATTTTGATAGACGATCACAATCCGATATTTTATGGCCATTGAAAACGTTTGGTGCAAAATATATAGCCATCGTAGCCTTTTTAGAGATCTCAAATATATGGAGCATTTATAGAATTGACAAATTAAGAAAATCCTATACTTAGACGATGTTTATTTGTCATTATGTATTTATGATTTTCCGATCCAAAAAAATAGAGGGTTAGTCAAACAAAAACGCAGTATGACAAAAACAGATTCGATATTTGAAATATACTCGTACATTCGTTTATTTACTGTTTTCATTCCATTGAGATTTATTACACTTTTTATCCGATGATCTAACATTTCAACTGTGTAATTTTAATGACATTTTATACTCATCTTTAACATCTTTTAAATACGAAATCCCATTACACAAATCGGATGGGTATGGGCGAATCCATTATGAAATTACATCTCTGATCTGTGGATGTAGCAATAGTGATGAACACAGACCAGGGAATAACTTTTGGTCTTCTTTTCTCTGTGGTGATGAATATAAAATCAAACAGATTTTAAGGCAGGATAAACAGTGTATATAATTTGACATCCGTCAAAGAGGATTGCGTCTATATCTACAGTACATAGTCAAGATCCCGTCATACAACGACCTTTCCTTAGTTGTTTAATTGATAAAAACTATTAGTAAATATCCCATTAAATATATGAATGTCAATAAATACGAGTTTATTGCAAATGGGTCGCCTAATAATTTTAGTCCATAGTATGATTTGAAATTTAAGGTAACCCTATTTATATATTAGGTTTACAAACACATAATAAATAAAAAAATATAATTTTCATACGTTAAAAAAATGGGTGAAAGTCGACCTTACTTGGGATATCCTACTAATATAAATGCTAAAGAATTCTAGCGTTTTAGAAAGCAATTTGTCTGTTTCTAAGGAATAATATATTATAACCCAATGTTTAGAATAGTATAAATGTATAAACAGTAAGGCGATGGGTAATGAAACCTAGGTGCACGCTATTCCGTTATTAGGAAATGGGAGCAGCAGAGCGCAGACGATAACGATTTCACGGCGGCCTTACTGAATGGGGAAAATTGCGCTTTTCAGCAGAATGAAAGCCCGCCGTGGCTGCAGGATTCCTTTTAGATAAAAACTGAACATAAATTTTCGGGCTCGACGCGTCTTTGACACAATATCCACACGGAAGCCGCAATAAAAGTGGCCTAGATTAAATTTTGATCAGATTGTGTAGCTGTAGAAATTCGTGCCCGCAGTAATTTCTGGATTTCAGTCTTTTGCAAAATTACTTGTTTTCTCATGTACACGGATTTATTCAATGATGACTATGGAAGCTGGAACCAATTTGTTTTTGAAATCGACGTATTTACTAGGCAGTAGGCGAGCGAGCGCGAGAAATGGCCATATTATATTTTTTAGTTAATGTAATAACGTACACTTCTTGTCCGTCTGTGAACCTTACTTCCTAGTTATTAAACAGAAACAAATATTTTAAATGAAACATATTTTTAGATGCGCTAAAAAAGATTCATCAGAACCTAGTCCTAGTGTCCATTTTTTTTTCTCAAAAATTGTTAATTTCGGAGCGCTCTCAAAGTCGGCGTTTTTGCCCCAGGAACGTTGCCCGTTGCCACTTGCAAGGTCTTAAGTTCGGGGCGAACCACTAGTAATAAATATGTATGAGATTTTTGTCAATTAACAAGTAGGTTTAATATGCTACTTTGATACGATCTTCTTCAGGTAAGTATTTGCATATTATGTATGTTTATTATTATTCATTTATTTTAATCAGTAACTTAAAAGTTTTTTTGTGTACAGGCAGCGGAAGTGGGACACCATCTTTGTTATTTTTTTTTAAAAGGGAAGAGGAATAGACGTAGGTATGTAGCAAAACAAAGTCGCCGAGACAACGTCAAAACCAGCGTTAGGCCCGGTTTCCACCAAAGCAGAGCGGAGTGGAAGTATTTGAGTAACCAATCAGATTTCGTCATTTCGACATCTGTCCTGAGGTCCCCTCAGGACAGATGTCGAAATGACAGGAGACAGGAGTTTCAGAGAGTGTTAATCAGCGGTTCTACAGTAGTCATATCATAGTAGATCTAGACACGCGGTAGCGTGTCAAGCCAAGTTCAATTTATATTTAACTGTTACAATTTAACAGATATTATGTTTAGTATAAACACTCTTTCTTTCGCCACTATAACAAGAAATAGGATAGATATGTTTTTATAACAAAGAATGAAGAGCCGAGCAAGACGCTCACCTGTATCCTGATGTTAAATATAATGAAATGAATACTTCAAAAATATACCGAACAAGAGCATTAAATCATTTATATAGATGAAATATGATGTTAAGTAGGTACGAAGCAGATTTTTCAAAAAAATCCGTTTTTAAGAAAAGATCATTTTGGTTGCATCAAAGATTGAAGCCTTATGTTAAGGTACGTATCGTCTGCGCTACAGAACTTGCTCTCAGAAAGAGAGTATTATTTCAAGAAGAATGTGTACCTATTGTTGTTCAAATGAACACTCGCTCGTCTAAACGAACACGGGGTAGGTAAATGTTTATCAGATCTATGATGTCACTGATATCGTTTTGTCAACAGAACTCGGGAATCTAATATCGTAACGAACTACTAGTTCGAGACCGTAACAAATGCTTTTATTTACTTCAGAACTGAGCATCGCCGAGTTAAAACGAGGACGCCGTATTTCGAACTAAAAGTTTATTTAAAAAAAGTCGCGTTAGTCGGAAAATCCTATTTTACAAATGGTATACCGTGACAAAAATTACGCGAATAAAATCTTCATATAATTAACGTAGCAAACTACTTTTCATGTTATTTTTTATTTAAAATTTCTAATAACTGCTGCTTGTTCTTCCCAAGGTCCTAATTTGCATTTTACGAATAATATTTTTTTTTGTTTTATAAAAAGCAATTAACCGTCTTTATAGTGTGACTCGTAATAAGTATTATAAAAATATTCGTAATACGACGTTTCCGTGTTGCGTGCATGACGAACGTGCTTCTTATATTCTTCGTAGGTATCGTTGAGATAACAATTTACTGCCACATAGCGTAAGTTTTACATTTCTTGTAGGACTGGTAAGATCGTTGATATATCTGCGTATAAAAGCGTGAAATCTGTATCTTTAATCTAAAATTCTCACTTCAGAAGATCTCGAAATAGATACCGTGCTTGTAAATTAATTAAATCATTTCAACGTGCTTCCTTTTGTTCTTTTAAGTGCTTTCAAAGTAGTGGTTCTTGTATATTTCGAACGGAATTAATTAATTCACTTTGTGAACCTACTTGGTGTAAACTATTTTTTTATAGACATAAAAGCAAGCATGGATTGTACCTACTATAATCTAAATCGTATATGACTTTGCACTGATTACTATATGTATAATATCAATACTATTATACTGTAGTATTAATAAAGTACTTTTGGTACCAATATGTTTAAAACAGGGGTCTGATTGTGTAAGAAAACATATTGAATTTAATCTTTAGCAAATTCTGCGCCCCGATTGGCTGGCGTAATTCAGGAAACCAATCAGCGGACATAATTTGTAAACGATTACGATAAAGATGAATACGTTTTGTTAGACAATCTAGGGGCAGGTGCGGCTTTGGGGTGGGGTCTACCTGTCATCGACAGCCAATGATTTGAATTGAATGAAAATTTAGATAGCTGTGACCCAAATAAGTGTCATTATACTATTAATTAGTGTGTAATGATAGTAAATGATCAATGACTATTCCGATTTTTAGTACTAAGTATTTAACAATTTTAAGCAAGTAAATCAAGAATTTTTCAGACGATTAGATAACAGTACATAAAGTTGAGCATAGATAGCTATTACTAGTAGATCAAACAAACTCGTAATATATGTGTAAGTCCAGAGCGATATGTATCTTAATTATCTACAGGCTTACAATATGTAATTAAGATATCACAACAAAACTTTAAAGTATACTCCGAACTTTAATCGATACATTAAAATGTATGACATGAGAGAAGTGACTTCCAAAAAAATAATAATATTTATGTGAAATACTTTGATTTTAATTTATTTTTCGTTTATTTAATTTAACCAATTGACAGTCAAAAACGTAATTTTACCGCATCAATTAAAAGTGGGAGTATAGACTTTATATTAAACAAGTGTTCATTCTTATCCTAACGAGAAATACTCTGATAAGAAAAGTAAGGCCTGTCAAATTTCTTTAATAGATTTTTTCAAATCAAATAGGTTCCATTCCAGGTTCCATTATCATAAATTTACGTGCTTAAATGTCGGGCTGGATTATTTAAAGACGTCTTAGGAACACTCGTTTCATGCTATTATGTTGCGGGTCACGAAAGAACAGCACGTCAGGTACTATACCTACTAACGAAATACATGTAGGTACGATTAGCTAAGGTTTTTCGTATCAGTAGTCAATCAGGTAGCCGTCTCGACAGCCGCCGCGCGCCGGCTACTTTGCTCGCGGTAATTATTGTACGGTCTATTTCACACGCTGCGTACGCCCGATCGCGAGGCGACCTTAGCACGCCGAATGAGATAAAGTTACGCGATAGAAAGAGACCACAACTTTGCGTTTGTTACGTGTTGGTTGCGGAGGCCTGGCCAGCCGCTATTGCGAACTGAATTGCACTTTTTATGTCAGCGCTAGAGTCGCTATTTCTTTAAATCATCTTGCGGAGTGAGTCTTCTGTAAGCGTTAGGTACTATTATGTATTCCGTGATAGAAGTAAATGGTTCTCTTCTAAAACTTACCCTGTTAAGACAGAAAATTGAATAAATTGGACCGCAATTTCGTTCAATTTGTAATAAATAATTATTCAGTACTACTTTGCTTTATACAATTTTTTTATTCATTCCAGATTAACATACAAGGTGTGGATTAATTCGTATAGTGTGCCCGCAGCTAACCATTAAACTTGATCTTAGAAACACATTAACGTGACGAGAAACCAATTATTTTATTTTATTTTCAATAAAAAAAATATTTCATTTAGAAAAATAAAATTTAGCAACCCTAACTGGTGGTATCGACAAACCTCATATCATTTTTATTATTCCCAGTTCATTGATATTAAACCAGCGGTTTTTAGCAATGTATGGTACATTTACACTTAAAATGTATGGTACATTTTTGAACTCCCTATAGTTCCCTCAGGATATGACCTTCTTGTGAAATTTTTTCGTAGATCTATACATCGTTCCCTACTTTAGGCTTTCGGCTAATTAGGGCAAATAATCTACACGTTGTATAATATAATTCCTTCATATAAATAAAGATGTAATAAAAATCACAGCACCTTCCAGTTTATACGTATTTCAATGAATCAACCGAAGCGTTTTGAGAATGTGAAAATTAATAGGTCAAGTTCGTTATGGTTGGTTAACCAAGTTCGATTTAGCGGGTTTTACACAATTGTAGCTAATAGATGGTAAAATGTGTGTACAAGTAAAAGTGGAACAATCTGATTTACGATTATATAAAACAAACTAGTCCAAACCATCGCAAATTGCTCGTTTATTAGAAGCTAATTACAATAATTATTTGATATGAATCCACATACTCGTACGTGAACTTTCTTCTGTAATGATTTTCATTTTATCGAGCTTTATAAATTGCAGTCGACTATTGTAGAAAAAAAAAGTGCTGTTCCCTTTAACCGTGGAGTTTCAATAAAACTCATGTAGTTACCAAAAGTATTCTGGAAACTCGATAAACATAAAATAATGAGTGCTATAGGAAATATATGGCCGCGATAAAAGTCAACATGTAACATTTCACGTTTACTTTATATTATTTTAAACCGTGAAGTGGTTAATAAATATATCGTAGTTTCAACAAGAGTTTATTTAAAAAATTTTGCTAATTAAAATAATATTAAAAATGATTGAACATATCACACATGCAAGAAAACAAGGCTGAGTTTGTTGTATACAACTGAGAAGAAGCCTTATAGGCTTCTTCTCAGCTGTTGTCAGCAGTTCGCGTTGGAACCTTCATAAACTTACTCTATCTAGCAGCATTAAAGATATAGTAAATTCTACATTTTATTTAGTAATAATATTAAATATTCTTTGGTATTGTTATGCTTGTAGAGTTACACTAAGAAATATTATATCGCAATATTTAGCCTCGATTTTATTGATGAATGCAACGGTAACGTAATATTAAAAGAAGGGATCTCTAAAAAATAAAATTAACCATACAGTCGAATTGAGAACCTCCTCCTTTTTTTTGAAGTCGGTTAAAAAGAATCAAGTAAATTGAAATAGAACGCCCTGCGAGTAAAAGGGTAGAGTACAAACATATTGAAGAGTAGCGTTATACGGATGCCATAATAGGAGAATAAAATGTCTTTAGATCGATGCATTTTCCATTTCACCGTTAAAGTTAGAGACAATTACTGTGAATGCTGTGAAATCTACGAGTTTCTATTTCCTAGTCATGCAACTGATTAGTAACCTTCTCTATAGCAGTACAACAATAGTAAAAGGTTACTTTGTGTTACTATATATATATATCTATGAAATACACGCCGGGTACATGTCTATTGCTTTGTACGAAATTGAGTGACTGAATTTCGTTTAAAATAAAGCACAAGTTGACAAAACAGTAATTTATTAAGTCATGTGATACTTATTATTAGAGTATCTTCTAACCTCGTCTCTAAAGCTCTTAATCATGGGAAAAAATATTTTTTTTACTGTTTAAAAATTGATAGCTAACTCCATCGATATGAAAAGTATAAAATGAATACATGTTTGAAAGCACAAATTGTGCGTGTGAATTCACTTAGATTTAGGCAATATAACTTAAAATAAATTAGAGCTACGTCATTGATTAGTAACATTGATGGGACTGATATCCATGATGATTAATGTTATTCACATTAATCATCATGGATATCATTCTGTCCCACACAACTACTCGTAAGACGTGGCTGCAGCCTGCAGTAGACTTTGTTAGAAGGTGTATTATGTGGTACGTGTAACCGTTAATAAAATTCACAAATTATAACATACAATATAACAATAATTCATATTCGTTTAATTTGTAGTATAAGTAGTAACGCTTAATTATGGAAACAAAAGCTCTCTCACCAGCGCAGATCAACCGTACCATTAAACGTGTCAGATCCAGGTAAAATAAACCTCTTTGATGCGGATCACCCACTTAGTTGTTGATAAAGCAAAGCCTTCTAAGAACATGCCACCTCGTCTTTGTATAGTTCCCAACAGGCTAGGCGGTGCAATATCGCGCTTTAGTTTCTTAGAAAATACCTACCTACAAACATTATTAGTAATTATTATAGATTCATGGCATTCAGACAAGTGATTTAGTGTTTTTTCCTTGTTTGATATCAATCTATTAATGTAGATTCGAAACAATCAAGTCATTATTAACTTATAAAAAGTTGTAATTTAGTGGGCGTAGATTTACTTTAAAGTGGGTAATTGCTTTTGCATATATTATTTCATATCATATAGTAAAACGAACAAGGGAGACAAGGATCCCAAAAGATTAAAAAAAAAGTACACCAATAAGGGTGGGATCGGACTGTACAATGTACAGGACCAGGTAGTCTTGCCCTGAAGAAGAATTAAGTTGCCTATAGTGAATTAGTTTTGGGGACAACGAAGTTTAGATAAATAACTGCAAGATAACAGACTTGACAAAGAGTGTGCTCTTCGTAGTTCCGAGTAACTAAGGTTTGTATTTAGGTACGTTAGCGTAAGGGCAACAACCCTTTTAAGAGCTTAAGTACAAAGTTAGTAGGTACCACTATTATGCAATATTAAGTAAGGATAATGAGCCAAGCTTTCGTACTGCTAATAGGGCTCTCTTGCGGAATTCAGGGTTGATACTACAGCAGTGTCAGTTATTGTACCGTGAAGCAGTGATGTATTACTACTTACTAACTTACTTACTTAGGTACTGAAGGGTACTGTAAGCCGACGTGATTTCTGGTCAAAATGGAACTGATGTCATTCGATGATGAGCGCAGTTGAGTGTGTCGTAAGAAATTGCAATGCGACCATACTGTGTAAAAAAATTGTGGGATGTACTATTACGTCAATCATTTCCAAGTAGGTTGAAAGGCTTGCTCGTCTTCTTTGTAATTAAAAAGAAAGCTTGAGCTATTCAACCGGAGGGCGCTGAAGTCGAAACAGGCATTGGTATGCGAGAAAATTTATTTGTGATACATCTATCTTTAACTGACTGTCTTCTATCCTCTACCAAGTCTTACGTACAGATTACGCCATCGTTTAGCCTCATTTACGAGATCGATATTAAGACCTGACATATAATAAGTGGGTAACACTAATAGTCTATTATGATACTATGGAAGACTTCTATTGCCATACTACTTATATCTTTAAAATCCTTCAATAAGTACACCAAATGCAATAAATCGATTTGCATATAGCTTTGGCTATAGGCAAATATTATGTGTATATTATATAATACATTATGTGTATTAATCTGCCTATAGCTAAGCTCGCCGGCATATTTAGCGGAACATAAAAAAAAGGTTTGATATCAGTATCATATAAAGTTGCTGGCTGGTTTATACGTTATTTAATTTAAAAAGAAATATTTTCAAATTAAGAAAACAACTGAACATCACATTTTATGCAATTGTTTTAATTTTATTCAAATACTCCTTATCTGGAGCGAACTTCGAGTATTTCTTCCGTCTGAGTTTGATTTAAAATTTCATTGAAATACTGTTTTTTGTTAGTTTTTTTTAATCGCGTATCTTTCTGGAGTTGATGACTGAATTATGCCTGACTTAGCCCCAACGGAGATTGCCAGGGCACTCGAAATGCGAAGAAATGGTCAAACCTACAGAGTGATATCCAGAGATCTTCGTCGACCAGTTTCAACGATCCATCGCAGTATCCAACGGTTCAGGGAGACCGGTACTTATGTGAGAAGAACAGGACAAGGCAGAAAAAGACGCACTTCGTGTAGGGATGATCGTTTCATTCGGCTTCGTGTACGTAGGAACCCCCGTTTGACGGCCGTCCAAGCCCGACATGAGTTAGAAGCAGTGCGGGGTGTAACCGTAAGTGAGCGTACGGTACGAAGAAGGCTCGAAGAAGCTGGTTTGGGTTCATTTGTGCCCGCCAAGGCTCCAAGGCTCGAGGTAAATCATCGTAGAAACAGGTTAACTTTTGCTCAGGAACATCGACTTTGGAACGCGGACCAATGGAGTAAGGTATTGTTTAGTGATGAGTGCAGAATTCTCTTAAATCAAATTGACGGCAGGCAAAGAATATACAGACGCAAAGGAGAACGATACATTCAGACAAATTTTGAAACTACAGTTGCATACGGTGGTGGATCAATAATGGTTTGGGCGGGCATTTGTTTGGGAGCTCGCACAGACTTGGTAGTGATTGACAGAGGGAGTCTGACTGCAGACCGCTATATCAGAGAAGTTTTAGAAGAAAATGTCGTACCGTTTGCCCCATATATCGGTGACGATTTTGTTTTTATGCAGGATAATGCTCTGCCGCATACCGCTCGGGTAACTCAAGCTTATCTTAATGATATGAATATCACTGTTATGGAGTGGCCGGCGAGATCACCGGATATGAACCCAATTAAGCACGTTTGGGACTTGCTGAAAAGAAAAGTAAAGTCCAGAATTCCAGCTCCTGCCAACGTGGGAGAACTGCGAATCGCCGTAGTTGAGGAATGGCGGAGACTATCCCAGGAGACCATCGATAACATCATTCTCAGTATGCCTAGACGGGTAGAAACTTTAATAAGAGCACGTGGAGGAAATACGCGATATTAATCACCATTTTTCTAATTTAATTAATTGTAATTTTAATATTAAATTTCACTTTCCCAGGTTACATGAAAAGTTCAAAAATGTACCATTTTTCACAAATAGCCTTTACTCGCAAAATCTGTTCTTAATGTGATCTCATTTTAAGTAAAAACAAATGAAACTTTAAATAACAAAAGAAGTGTAGAAAGTAGATTTTAAAATAAAATCATATTTTTTTAATTATGGACCTTTTTTTTATGTTCCGCTAAATATGCCGGCGAGTTTATTTATAATACACACTGGCTGGAGAGGGTAGTCGCCCTCATACGTAGTACAAAGTTAGTTTTAAACTACTTTAGCGACATGCAATTTGAACTGGCGATAATACGGTAGACTTCAAAAGTTTCAATTAATAGAGCTTCGAGAATGTAGAACTTTGCTTTGACAAAAGCATGCATTTTAAATCTTAATATATATAATACGACTAGCTGACCTGGCAAACGTTGTTTTGCCCTTAGGGGTAGTAAAAAATAGATAAATTGAGATTTAAACTATCCTATCTCTCAAGTTGGATCGAACTGCACATGGTGTGCGAATTTTATTATAATCGGTTAAGTGGTTTAGGAGTCCATTGAGGACAAACATTGTGACACGAGATTTATATATATTAAGATATTCTAAGATATACCTACCTATTTTTTAGAACATTGGAATGAACTTTTGCTTTAGTTACCCAAGCCAGACAATTATTATTAGTAAGCACTATTTTATACAAATTGGATCTTAAAAGACTTACTAGAAAGCCTAGCCCTTACAATAATTTTACAATAATCAATACACTACACTTACAATAATCCGAATTGGAATGCTGCAGATGAATACAACCCTTGTTTCAACAAAATTTATTCTTATTCAAGCAAGTTTATTCTTAGGCGGCAAAAAGTTTTTGATCCTGCGTGAGGCATGAGCTATTACTGAAGTGTTCATTTATAGGCATCAGTATAGTAATCACGTGATTATATCAATTGTTTTCTTAGCTCATGAAAATCGAACTATTCTATTGGTGCGTTCCCAATTAATTCAAATAACTAAAGAATTTAGAATTAATTATAGAATTAATAAATTAACTTAGAGTTAGTTAAACTGGGCCTTAATGTAAATTGTAGATAGGTAAGTAAGTACCTATAGGAGCAATTTGTTCCAGTTTTCTGTAACATAATAATTATAGTAGGTATATACATATATTTTGGTATATATTTTATGCGAGGTATAAAAAAATGAAGTTATACACCGTCCAAATGCTCGCTTAATGGCAGTTTTTTTTATTTTACACTTTCATTGGACTTTATAATTATAAGTTAAACCTGTATATTAACAAACAACAGTATCAATAATAATAATTAAATCTAAAATATACAACTAAGCTCTAAAGTGAAAAATATTTATAAAAAAATTCGAGGTATTTCAAATTTCCTGATCAGACTATAGGTATTGAAAATGAAAAAATGAAAAATGAATGAGATTTTAAAACGCATATTAAAACGTCATTAAGTTAAATCGGCTAATCGGCTACTAGCCGTTAGGTATAAAGGCGTGTAACTCACCCAACGATAATACCAAGGCTTTCCACTTTCAATATCTACGCACGTCATAAATGAAACGAATGTATAAGGTAAAGGTTCCACTGAAAATTATTCTTAACAACGCTTAAAAAATGTATTATTTCGCAAAATCAGAGGTCGCACCACGTATCTACAATCTACATATGGTTGAAAGACGTTATAAGTTCTGTCGTATCCATTGATTTATAAACTAAGGAATTGGGGTCAGCGCTAAAAAATATCCGAACCGAATGACATACAAAACGCGAAAAGACTGTATTTTTTACCTTTATTTACCTTGAAAATTAGGCTGTATAGTACCTAATGGTTTAAGACATAAATTACAAGTTTTAGTTTGTTTATAAAAATACTCATGTACCCTCGTTTATATAGCTTTTCTCGGGACACTTTTTCGTGAATTTTGTATTACACCCGTCGTCCATAGATTTATAAGCCTATGGTCGTATCAGAATATATTATTGTCAATGATAATGTTTTCGCAATCGCGAGGTCTCCGGCGAGTGAGCGGCTCGGAAAAAAAATTGTCGTCGAAATGTCAATACCAACGCGTGTATCTACCTGTTGAGAATTATGCATAGAACCTCGAATAAAAACTTAATTTAAGTATTAGCTCAACTTCAACCCACATTCAAACACTGGCAATGCTAAAAATTCCAAATGATAATAAGGTGACCTCGTGCAGGGTCGTACGATTGTAATATGCGTATTGATATTATATCGTACAGAAACATTTGCGTATACGTAATACGATGAGTTATATACGTCTATGTTTACAAGTTTTACGAAGAGGTCAAGAGATAACGCTGTCAGACGATCTAATTAATTAGTAATTATTACAGCACATATTTACATTTCTTTGTAGTGTGTGCATTATTTACATTATTAATGAAAATGGCAGTTTAAAGGAGTTGGCTGTATTTGACCATTTACTCGACCTTTTGGGTGAGTTGAAATTCAAAGCAAATAAAATCTTTTGAGTGAACATTATTGTGATTCCATACGTAAGTCTTCCAAGGTTTTCGCCAATGTTACCTAAATAAACGCTGTTTTCCTGTTTAACGTGATTCGCGCGCAGTTATTATACTAATGTGTTTTTAACAATCAATTTTCTTCAATCAAAATTCAACACTATTATAAAAATAATAATCCAATGATCCAATTACAGCCCAATGATCCCTTACCTACGGTACTCAAAGAAATGTTCGGTAAATGATAAAAGCTACATACCTTGCGTAGCCCAGTGCAATGCTATTCCGTACACTGTTTCCATAGCACGATACGGAAGACTTGGTCACAGAGCGTCATTGGAGATAATAAACTCATAAGAAATGATCACATAAACAAGAGTCCTTACATCGGCACGGTTGCAACACAGACCAACGAGAGCACGTCAACTCAGCAACGCGCCGAAACCAACTGGGACGGACGATCTATTATAGCGGTGCGCGTGCGCAGACTCGGTCCATTTCCCCCCACGCAACTTGCGCCGTTAGAATTTGTCGCAGCGATAATGTGTTTCTCTTTATTTCCTTGTGACCTGCAAGTCTCCGTAAATGCGTAATGCCCTCTGTCAATCTCGTTTGTCACTTGTCACAAATCGATTGACAATTAGGTGCTAAACGGGTACAGTAAGTGCTCGTTAACTTGACAGCTTTTCTAGGAAGTATAAAACAATACAACGACCTAGGAATGTATTAAATATGCTCGGTTGTGGTTAAACTGAATAAAAACATTTTCGATTTGGTGAAACCTATCTGATGCATGAACAAAAACTGTCCGGCAAAAAAGTGTTTTTTGCCGGACAGTTAAGCCCGGACAGAAAAGCCCGCCAACCCGCAATTGGCCAGCGTGGTGGGCTATGGCCAAACCCCTCTCAATCTGAGAGGAGACCCGTGCCCAGCAGTGGGATATAAAAAGGGGTTGTGATGAAAAAAGTGTTTTTATACAATTGGTTCCCCAAGCCACCGATTACAAAAATAGTTACGAAACTAAACATTTAAACCCTATTTCGTGTGATGCTGTCCATTTTTGACATATTAAATAAAATATTATGCGAAAAAGAGATATACAAAGAACATAGCACTTTACCACGATTAATTTATAAAATGTAATTGCGTGACCCACATCGAATTCAGTACAGTAACTACGAATTAAACAGTTTACATTTCGTAAACCTTGACCAAAAACTCTATCAAAGCACTCAAGTAAAAGTTATTTATATTGGTACTTTCATGCAACCTTTAAAAATATGTACGAAGTGCGTGCCGTGCGTGAATAACTGATTCCATATTCCTGTCATCATGCCATATTTTACATTACAATTTTCATTCTCAAATACAATTTTTCTTATTTGCTTGTCGTATTTCTTCGTAGAGCCAGACATTCTTGCGTTGCGTTAAAAAGGAAGAAACAAGAAGACACATTCAATGAATATTAAATGTACGTAGGTACTCTACTCGTAGATTGTAGAAAAGAACTCTAGCAGTATACATATATCAGTATATTGTTGCCGTAAACGGTAAACCCAAGCATTGCTAAGGAATTATTAAACAACTATTTTACAACACGCAACGGAATTGATACTCGTATGAATTATATATACAATGTTGTATTCTGGAATTGTAAATATGAAATATCTAATGCAAAGGTAAAAAAATCAAAAATATATTAAATAGGTACGTTAATTAGTTAGCAAGAAAACGTTCTGTATCGTACTAGATACCTACTCGTATCTATCAGAACCAAAAGTCTCGAATAGATGTCTTTAAAGGTTAATTTTATTAAAATTAGATAAGGCCGGATTTATTCTTTGAGAGTATATCCTGAGCTTAGATCAAGTTTCAGACGAAAGATGGATTGTAATTTAAAAATGACTGGATGGATTTGACAAAGTAGGTAGGTATAAGACGAAATAACATAATTGGAAATGAATGTTATATTAAATGAAAATGGATATTATTTAAAAAAAACGATATTTGTGTCAAAGTTACTTTAAACAAACCTGACGTCTTACAAGTTACAAGAAAACAGCATGTTATCTCATTGAAGAGTAATTAAGTTCCTCCTTCGACGTCGAAATTAACGCCGGCCATAGAATAAGGTCATGTAGCATCATTAGTGTGAAGGTGAGCCATAGTTGAGATCATGACCTTTACAACTGAGAATTACGGCAAAGAAAACCCGATATTAAATAACATAGGCGAAGACAGTAGTTACGACACATCCATAACATCATAATATAACTAGCTGACGAAGCAAACGTTGTTTTGCCATTAGGGATATAAAAATTGATTACGACCATAACCTACTGAACAAACAGAAAATTTCATAACAATAGGTCGAGCCTTTTTCGGAGGAGTTTGGTAACAAAAATTGGCACATGAATTTTATATACTTATCACAGAGAAAATATAGATAAAATTAGGATTTAATAATAATATCCATCAAGTATCGACCTAGAATCAGTGTATGGAAAAGCGCTTTCTTTATCATACAATTTAAAACAATATTATGTAGTTCGAAATGCATACGTAACACTCGATTTACAATGTTTGCCGATCCAATAAACTTAGAGCACTAGCAAGCCGTTGCAAGTTGCCGTTAGACACTTCATTTTTAGGGTTCCGTGCTTAATATGAGAAAAACGGAATTCTTATAGAATTACTCTGTCTGTCTCTCCGCTACAATATGTTCCTTTTCATTAGGAACTACGCTTTCAAGTAAAAATTCACACTACTTCTAAATACTTAAATATTAGTGTAGTGTATCTAGAGGTGTAAATATAGCAAGCCTCTAACGGCCGAAATTAATAACCTATCTATCTTCTGTTTGCCCTACTAGAGATATGAATGAGACATAAGCTTCATACAAGTTACGAGTATGTCAAATTTCTATCTCTAGTAAGACAAATCATGGATAGATAGGATAATGGGAACGGCCGTTAGTCATCTCAATCAAATATTTCAATCCACGATGACGCGTGCAACTCTGTCAAACTCCATATAGACGAATCGAATAAAACATAAGCGATTTTGACAGAGTGGGGCGCCTCTTCGTGGATTGAAATATCTCTTATTGCCATTTGACTTTTCGTTTACACCTATGGAGTATTTCCGTTGTCATAAAACTGGCAAGAAAAATTTGTATTACACATTTTACTTTAATAGCTGTTGACAAATTTAAGCGGTGCCATAAAAGGTTTTGTTCATAGGCTGCAATCCATACAGAATTTAATGGAAAATGTTGTGATCATGCGGGCCCTTTAATGCGCGAGCCCCACTCGCACTTGGCCGGTTTTTGTGCACCGTGATGTACGGTGGAAGGCCGTTATCCACCGGTTCTGAGACAGGTGTCGCATTTTATCGTCACGTTTGCAACGACATCGTATCCAATCTTCCGACATTTTCAAATGCCACTTTCCTATTACCGTTGCAAGGCATCAAGGCGGCAGCGACCTGTTTTCCCTGATTATTATCTCTACAGAAGGTTTCTTTCAATGTTTGTAAAGGTAAAAGTAGGATGGAAAAATAATTTTATGTATATTAAATTTCATACTTTTCTTTTGTCGGTAAACCAGCAAGTCACAGTAAACTCAAGAGCAACTTTAGTAGTTTACAAGTGCAACATACAACATTGTATGAAATTTACACGTATTATTAGTGAGATAATTCCAGCACTATTTTTTTACAAAATAATAATACAAGAAAACTTTGTTATTCGCCTTCGTATATACTGTTACATAAGCCAAAGTAAGTTAAGAGGTTTCCTAGCATTCGCAAAATTAGCTTTGTCTTTAAAACTTTCAAATAAAGGCAAATGTGACCTATAATTAGGTAGACTTTTTAGAAATAAATCAATTAGTTAAGTTACTTACTTACTGCAATAAATACTGGATAATCATTCTGTGGGCTTACGCCTAATTACCTGCAACCAAAATTAAAATTATATAAAAATTATAATTATACATTGCATTACTATTGTAACAAAAAACAAAGCACAACATTGAACATTTATTACTCGCATATGTGGAATAAAAGCAAAATAGAAAGAGTAGAGCACACACTATTTCTTCATACAATCTGTTCCAAATTAAATTTAAGCCACTTTTATTGCGGTTTTCGTGTGGATATTGTGTCAAAGACGAGTCGAGGCCCAAAATTTATATGCCGGTTTTATCTGAAAGGAATCCTGCCGCCATAGCGGGCTTCCATCCTGCTGAAAAGCGCAATTTTCCCCATTCAGTAAGACCGCCGTGAAATCGTTATAGTCTGTGCTTTGCTTCAACTATTTCCTAATAAAGGAACAGCGTTCACGTGTTTTTACTACATCTTTACCACTGACCTAGCTATTGAATATTGATCAACTAACTATTATTGCTAAGAAGTGTTCATCAATCCTACTTATTCTTTTGAAGGATTTCAATTATAACAATGCAGACATTGATTACATAATTATTGTAACTCAATTATTATGAAAAGGAAGAGAATATAAACAAGTCGATCGGGAAGGGTAAATTGGTAATAAATCTCAATCAAAGTAAAGAACAATGAAACTAATCTATAAATCAAACAATAAAAAATTCTCAACGGAAAATGTTTATACCATCACTTTTAAGAGAACGGAAGGTGAAATGCCGTTGCCGGTAAATGCCCGTTTGTAGACAATAAACACGTCGGGATTATGTTAATGACGCACCATTGTTATTAATGGGAGTACTTTGCGGTTACTGAATTGAGTAACCTTATCTGTTTAATGGAGAAAAATAAATTAAGTAATCTTTATTAAATTCGTTTAGCTATGATAACACGAAACACATTAACGGCGTAGACGGTCGTTTCAAGCGGTGATTAGAGACGTGCAGTTTAAAAACTATATAAAGACAATTACTTTCAAATTTAAACGTAATGTATTTGCCTCAAATGTAAATTCGCTGTGAAGCAGAAAAACGATTGAACAAAATTTTCTCGGTAGAAATTTCTCCTAAAAGTTGGTCCAAAATCTTAATTTACGATGGATGTAAGTAATTGTAATTCCTGTGTTTTTATGTGTCGGTAACAACAATATCCAAAAATGCTCAGAAACGGATTTTTGAAACTGGCTTAGTTTTTTAGTAATTAGATAAAACGTTGTTTTTGTTGTTTTTTTCTGTTATATTCTTTCGCAACGCTGCATGTCGCACCCACCACAACGCATTCGTAAGAGTGACAAGGACAAAAATAAACTCAGTCTATCTTCGTAATGTATAGTAAAGTTGTAGGCTGCATACACGTTGTGAATACTCGTAACACTTCTAACTGGAACGTGACTCAAAATACATTCGAAGTAACATAAAGAGTAGATTCCCTTAAAAAGCACGTATTATTTATCTTAGGAATTTTGTGTATTCGCAATAACATGTAGATACATTCACAAACTAGAAATAACACCGTTGCGAATAAGGATAACAGCTATGTGGAGAATGTTGTAGGAGAAATAAAATTTAATATGTGTATATTATTCTTAAGTATGCCAATAGTAGATATTTATTTGATCAATAAAGGCAGAACTAATGAGGAAAAGATAAAAAGAGAATGGGTTAAAACTGAGACATTTTACGGATTAGCTATATACCTACTCGATTCAATCAAAGAGCATCAAAATATAATTCATAACAAAATGGTAAAAATGAAAAAGTAAAGATGAAAATGAAAAAATTACATGAAAATTTATGATTACCTGATTTACAATTAAAACACAATTCAGAGACCTCTATTTAGGTGGTCTAGCTTTTTCCGCCAACATTAACTTAAAATATAATATTATGTAAAACAATAAATTCTAAATCTACATTTAATATTCTTATTTTTAAATTTTTAATATAATGTGTATGTGTGTGGGTGTGTTTTGTGTGTTTGTGTGTACCTACTATTCAATAATCAGAAACAGATTTTCAGTCTGATTAATATGACAGTTACTTAATCCAATTTTCAAGTGTTTTGAAAAATGAAAAACTTATGGCAAGACATTCTCCGTCCAGCTATCGTCAAAAAGTTGGAATATTGGTATTGTAATAATATTTTGACGACCTCCGTGGTTGAGTGGTTAGCGTGCCGGTTTTCAAGGCGCCGCCATCTCTGAGGTTCCGGGTTCGATCCCCGGTCGGGGCAATGTAGAAAAATAAGTTTTCTACATTGTCTCGGGTCTGGGTGTTGTGGTACCTTCGTTGTTTCTGATTTCCATAACACAAGTGCATAAGCTACTTACTATGGGATCGGAGCAATGTATGTGATGTTGTCCTCTATATATATCTTAATATATATAAATCTCGTGTCACAATGTTTGTCCTCAATGGACTCCTAAACTACTGAACCGATTTAGTTCAAACTTCGTGAATATCTGTCATTTGGTCCAACTTAAAAGATAGAATAGTTTTTATCCCACGTGGACGAAGTCGCGGGCATCAGCTAGTATATTTATATATATTTATATTATATTAGTTGGATATGGGTATCTAAATAAGATAACATTTTTGTGTCGAATTTAATTTAAAGGACTGGTTATTTATAAAAAATCATGGTGTCGCAAGAATAGCATCACAAAATACAAATGATAATATGTATGTACACAGAACTACAAAAAGTTTGTATTTTGTGAAATAAATTATGTTTTGCGTAAGGAGGTCAAGTTCAGATCTTTTATCGATGTCTCCTTTTTAAGGTTGCGTCACACGAACGGCTTCTACAGGCGCTGTAGTGTGTAACGTCGTTAAAATTGTGCACTGCGCACTCAGCACAACGATAATATCATGATATCTTATGTCATTTAGAGCAAAGGAAACGAGACTGATATTATTGCGACCTTTGACTTTGATAATTCTGACATGCGTACACGAGATACAAAATGACTTTGAGCTAATTTAGCCAAAACAAAGATTCGTACAAGATTTAAATATATTTGATGAGGAAACATACGACGCCTAATTGTGATGAATGTGGAGTGTTGGATGATGTACAGCATCGACTAATGGAATGTGTACAGAACGAGCACGCTAGGGAACAGTTGATTAAAGAGTTTATGTTAAATAAGTCAGACATCGGTATGTTTCACACTATCTTGGCTTCCCCAGCATCCGAGGAAGCCAAGATGGTGTACGAGTTGTTTAAAATTGTGTGAATTCTTTAGTTAAGTGAGAGTACGATAGGGCTGACATGTTTTAAAAAATAAAAGCCCTTTAAATTTAAGAATAAAAAAAAAAAAAAAAAAGATTTAAATATTATATGTTATGAAACGAAATATGTATCTTTCCAGTTGAAATACAGAAAAATCTAATAGGCAGGCTTCATTTTTAGGGTTCGGTACCCAAAGGGTAAAACGGCGCCCTATTACTGTATCCGTGGTCTGTGAGCAGGCTGTATCTCTTGAAGCGTGATAGTTATAGAGTCTTTGTTCTTCACGGATGTATTCCTGTTCCTGCTATAACAACAAATACTAAAAACAGAGTAAAATAAATTTCAAAGAGGGCTCCCATGCAACAAACGAGATTTTTCGCTTGATAATTGATATTGACAATTTGGCAACATGAAGCAGACGTGTGAAATATTCACATAATATAAAAGTTATATCCTATATCCTATACCTTTAAACGAGCAATTCTTGTATATATATTTCTATATAATCTGGATCTCGGAAACGGCTGGAACGATTTTCATGAAATTTAGTATACAGGGGGTTTTGGGGGCGATAAATCGATCTAGCTAGGATTCATTTTTAGAAAAAGTCGAATTTACCAAAAAAAAAATTATGACTACTGATGCCATCTATTGGCCACTGAGCGAAGCTCGGTCACCCAGATATTATATATTAATACTTCAAACCTGAATAATAAAATTAAAATTAAACAATTATATGTAAGGGGGACTACCATGCAACAAAATTGTATTTTTGCCGTTTGTATATATTAGATAAAATAATAAATTCTATATTTTCTACAGACGCGACGGTGTGGAATTGCGCTGAATTCCTATAGCATATAATGCCTATATTTAGTATTGTACCTCAATCCGCTTAATACAAAGTCCGTGGTCTTAAGTAGAATACATTGCATTATGCATAAACAATTAAATCTATAATCGGTTATTTATAATGTATCTAATTATACGATATTACGAAAGCGTTCAGCTAGAAAATGTGACGCAAAAGTATTTTCCATGAATCAAACGTAAAACCGGCAAAGACCTTGTTCACTAAATAATCACAAGCCAGCTGATAGGCTTAGTCAGTGAAGAACGCTAGGATTAGTTGGAAGAGATCACGTGTTTTAGATGCATAACGCACCTAGCGTTGGTGCACTCTTTGAATTAAAACATATACAATATCTGAAGCTTACCCTTTAAAAATTACAAAATGGTTTCTAAATCATAATGATTTTAATGTAGGTAGTATAGATGTTAGAGATATTTTCCATATTATTCAAAAAATTTATTGAGAGATTTTTTATTTTTGTTCGTTTAACTAACATCTAATTTTGTTTTTTCCCCTTTTACGGTATTAATAATTTGAATAAAAAAATCTAGACTCTACCCTGAATTGAAAAAGTAACAGATCTTTTATGTTTGTAAAACGATGCACTAGATGAATATGAATATAATATGATGTGTATTATAAGTTGAGTTTTAACTATCTTATGTGCGGTTTTCCGATATTGTTATCTACGAAACTTAGTTTTTATCTAAGAATTCATTACCACGAAAACAACACAAAATCATTAAGATAAATATGGATTCTCGTGTGTATTTTTATGTTATGTCATATGTAACTTTACTGCACATCTATTTTTATTTTAACCACGAAACAGGAAATAAAGTTTCGCGACAAAGCAAAACGCAGCGCTGTATTTCGCCCGGCCGTATAGAAAAGAATACAATGGCAAGTGACAACAAATAGTTCTCAAAAAAAATAGTTTTTTGTACAAGTGCTGTACGGAAATTGCGTTGTCAGTAGGGATGTAACGAACCGTACCGACTCCCGTAGATTGAAACTCTTGATTGGAAACAAAAACCTTCGGATTTGAATAAGTAAGTATAAACGTATGTTAAAAAGGATTATTTGGATTTCTATTTACACAGGTACCTAAGGAGAAGCTGAGATAGCCTATTATAAACTATCACACTTATCCCTATTTTCTTAGTAATTTTAGTAATTTTTAACTTAAGGTAATTTTAACTAATAATAAATAAATAAATAAAAATAAATAACAAATTCGCGACCGCTTCGCGCGGAGAAGCCCATAAGAGGAGACCAGTGCCCGGCGAAAATAGTTGTGGAGACGAAAAACTTTTTATAGTCAAGTAAGTTTTGTCCAATTTTATTCAATACTTCTTATACCAACACATCTGCATATTACGCCGATGTTGATAAATTCCATAATTTTCGATTGATACTCAGAATGTAACCAGTAAATTACAATCTCTAGCGCCACGATAGCGTATATAACGTCGGCACATATTCGTACGTACTCGTACGTTGCGGTCTATGGATGGTTATAATACGCTGGCACGAAATGCTCTTTATTGCCTTTGATAGGTTCATAATACGGTCATTGTCGTGACATCAATTAACTACGATGAATTGGTCGTTTCGCTGCCGATGCAATATTTTCACTGTAAAATATATCGCATCAAATTTAACAGGATACCGACGGGATCGCGCGCCGCTGCGCTGGGCGCGGATATAGTGCTAGTTTTATTAATGCAGATGGGTACGGATAAATAACGCGAAACGTGCTTGCGCACCGATGCAATGATTCGGTACCACAAAAGTTCCATAAAAGCTTGATTTTTCTTTTTCTTATTTTTTTGGTGTAGCTATAAGATAATTACAATTACCAATTCCGTGTAAAATTAGACTGTCCAAATTTTTTTTTAATTAATTGAATAACTCAAAAACCACGTTTGGATTTTTACCCGACTGCAAGAAGGGTTATGTTTTTCGCGCGTATCTTGTATGTATGTATGTATGTATGTAAATTTCTTTATGACCACGTATCTTCCAAACGGCTGGATGGATTTTGACGTTAATGGTATCGTTAGATTCGTCTCATTAACCTAAGTGTTCTTAGATAGGTTTTTGAAAATAAAAAACAAAATGGCGGATTTTGGGCCTAAAATTGTCAGTCATTTACAAAATATTTATAAGCAAAACTATCGAGTGGGGTATCAAAATGAAGGGAATTACAAGGAGATTACAAAAATATATATAAGTCATATGTTTCGAATTAATTTGGAATTATAAACAGTCGATCAATGCGTTCAAAATGGTAATATTTGTAGTTTTTGATAGCGTTAATCTTGTATTGACCAAATGTGTGTCGTACTTTATATTGTGCATTTTTACTTGGTATATCATAGCATAAATCAAAAACATAATTTAATATAATCATTAAACAATTATTTAACATCTGTACTTTCGCTACTCGCTCTAGATGGCGCTGTGTGTACTTTAAGACGCGCTCCACCGCTCGTAAAGTGTGGCAACTAAAAAGCCTGAAATAAAATAAATAATTAAAAAAATCAAAAAACCCGACTGCAAAAATGTCAACTAAAATGCAATAACTTAAAAGACTGAAACAAGGCGGACAACGAAAACAAAATTATAATAAACTTAAAACGATGCAATTTTTACTTCATTTTAACAGACAACGTTATGAGCTGAAAGCTTTAGTTAAATTTTCGCATTCAATTTAAAAATAAAGCAGGCGGGACCTATTAATTTTCTCTATGTTAATTTATAATTTGCGAAAATAGGTCCCGCCTTCTATATTTTTAAATTGAGTGCGAAAATTTAACTAAAGCTTTCAGATCATAATGTTGTTTGTTAAAATGAAGTAAAAATTGCATCGTTTTAAGTTTATTATAATTTTGTTTTCGTTGTCCGCCTTGTTTCAGTCTTTTAAGTTATTGCATTTTAGTTGACATTTTTGCAGTCGGGTTTTTTGATTTTTTTAATTATTTTCCTTTATAGTGCTAGGCTAGCTTTTTGCTAACTTTCATGATTTTTTGACAACGGAAAGTAACCATAGGTTTTTGCATTTTCATAAACCACATACCTAACATACCTAAATAGTCACAACCACAACCTAAATAGTCGTAACTTTTGATTAGTTAAACAGAGGAGAGGCTACTTTTAATAATTTCAAGGGTAAGTATTTTCATAGGTTTACATGTTTAATCGATCCAAAATAAAATAATTCTTTCATTAATTCAAAAGGCGTATGGCAAAGAAATTAAAACATGCCAGCATATTTCCATGACAATTATAGGCTTGCGCTTTACTACAATCATGTCTGAAGGACAGAAATGATTAGGTCTAGGATGGAGCGCGCTTGCCTAGAAAATGCCTATTCACTCTGCTCTTGAAGTCACCCAGGTGGTACTTGGCTGGGAACACAAAAGCTGGAAGGGTGTTCCACACCTTAGCGTGCGTATTAGAAACGTGGAAGAAAATCGTTTCGTTCGAGTTCGCTGGACATCAACCACATAAGGATGCCACTTCTCACGGCGTCCTGTGGTTCTATGGTAGAAAGGTGAAGAAGGTACTAAATTGTGGAGTTCTTGAGCACACCCCAAAATATACATACCTACTACTATCGATATATTTATTATTATTAATTATTAATTTTTCGTGATATGAAATTTTTAAAACATACTGTCGCAGGCCGCAGCTTTACACACCGACGTTATTCGTTCGAATTGATACAGTAAATTATAGTATGTAGGTAATTATCGTATTCATTACGAACGTGAAAACGCATGAACCGAGTATTAATGAAGCATCGCGACTCGCGCTATTTGAAAGGCATTGCGAAATATAAACAACACTATCGGAAATGAAAACTTTGTTTATTTGTATTAGCGTCTCTGCCAACTGAACTAACTAAACACGGAATGGTAACGTCACTAAAGTTAAAGGCGCATTAGAAACGCGTCTCGATAGATTTGTGACGACAGTTTGATCGATTGTAAAATAGGTATTAACTATTAACACTAGTTTTGGAATTGATAAATAATACTACTTCATTATATGTATAAACTAGGATAAAAATAATGGCGTATACTGAAAAAATATTAGAATCCATGAAAGATTACCAAAGTTACAAACATTTTATTTTGGAGTAGGGGAGTGTCTTCTATCTCTTTCTCGCAAAACGAAAATTTGTATGAAGCCGCCCGAAACTACTACTACGGTGTGACGTCACGATTCAATGTCGCTGTCTCTGTTTTTATTTTAGTTTATAATGATGTAATAGTTTTTATCTACGCTCATTGCTTAAAGTTCGAATTATGAAATCAAAATGTGTCACATATTGACCTACTTTATTCACAGACTTCTATAATTATTAAAAAGTTATTCATTATAACATCACTGTACTATGGAAATATCTCTAGATAATTGAATAATTTCCATTACGATACTCGGCTCTGGGTTCCTGTATTTTTATGTGTCATCATCACAGACCAGGGAATAACTTATTTTCTCTGTGGTCGTCATAGCCAAAAGAGAGAATCCTAAATTTTGTTTTTTATATATGGAGTCCACAGACAACATTTAGTTGGTAGTCATGGAATGCGTCATGATCGACCATAGACAACAATTATTTCACGGAAACAATAATTTTTCCCTGCCTTATATTATGACTGATTAAAAAGTGTGTTCATAGTTCATACAGAATATTAAAAAGAATTATGTATAATTTTTGATTATTTAATTATCCACTAAAAATATACTTTATCTGACTTGTATAAATATTTTTCTACTCTTTTTTGTTTCATGACTTTTTTAACAGACTATAGGTACGCAGTTTACAACTGAATTTTGGCGCCATATCTAACTTTTAACATTTCAATGTGTTATTTTTGTTACTTAGTCAAAACTTAGCGCGGAAAAATGTCTAGCAGTGAAACCTACTAAAGAAAATTTAACTCCACCTGACATTTAAGTAATTGCAACAAAAATGACCCACAATCTTTTACCAACAAAGTGAAGGATTTACGACAAACGTTATAGCAAGATTTTATGGTTTGGATTTAAGATAATTTGAGCGTAGATAAAGTAGTGTATGAAACTCTACATAATTAGGTATTATGCATCCGTTTCATAAACTACTATTATTAAATTTAAAAGCAGTGTAATACCCAATAATACTACTTAGTACTTGAGAAAGGCTTTCATTTTATAATTATGTATACTGCTTTTAGGGAAACCAGGATCACTCTATCACGTGGGTACCTACTATAGGTGCTATCCGGTTAAATGAAAATGCAGTAAATGTTGTATTTTACTCTTCTAGTCACTAGAACGGAATATTTAACAATGTTTTGGGATTTGGATGGGAAAAATCTACAGAATTTTAACCGGTGCATATAGTTTTACTGGATTATCTTTTATACCGAAACGAAATAACTTTTTAAAGCCTTGGGCGCTTGTATGATTTTATCGCCGGTGCATTTTTTCACCTTCCCATATTCGACAATTTAATTGGCACAATCGACAGAACACACAAGTCGTCTCTGCATAGAAAAACTCCCTTTACAAATTAAGGAAGCGAGCTAAGCGATTTGATACAATCAAACAAATCAGCTGTGATAGCAAATTGAGCAAGTCATGAGATGGATGTGGGCAAGTGTAGATATCTGGGCACTCATCAAAGAGAGTACCTACGAGTGGCGTTCGGTCAAGACCGAGATTCGCCAGGGCGATTAATCACATGGGAGGACTACAGCTAAGCGGAGGATACACTTTATGTTGAAGTTAGTTTCGCTCTATCTTTATTTTACTTTTTGTATAAAATTGGATAGAGTTGCGACTTGTGTCCCACAATTAATGTGATTCATGTTAAATTGTCCAATACTTATACACCTGTGTCTGCCTTCGAAATTGAGTTTAATTAGTTTTTAGACCAATTTTAAATGGTTTTGCATGGGTTGCCTATTGGTAATGACGGGGATCTGACTTTTGTAATTCATATTAACATAGTACCTACGCTTCTGTGAAAAAATATAATTTTTTTAGAGGAATCCATATAACTTAAAATTTTCTAAGGTACGAACTACGACGTTATAAAATAGATTTAGCTACAATTATAAGAATATCACGACATCTTCACCGGATAATCAAAGGGGCTTGATTATTAACATAGGCCTTAGCTGTCGATGACACTCCGACGGGAAGAAGTGTTCACTCCAGTGTTCTTGTGGCATGCCGCCGAAACGCTTCAACGATCATCTGTGTACACTTGGACAGAGCCTGCGCGCGCACTAGATCAATATCCTCGGCTGAGCTGCGTCGAACTCGCGACTCGCCACGCGAATTCCGAAATTCGTGGACTTCGTTTACAGCAATGCAATACGCGATGATTTGGATTGCCCCCAAACAAATATCCTCAACCACGCGCCATTGTATATGCTGCATAATTGACCACAAAACATCTGAATGCCTGTCGTATCCCTAGTTGATAAATCTTTCTCTACTAGAAAAATATCATAGTATTTACTATCACTCTTATTTACTAATGACAGATAAAGGTCTCTCTAACTGTCTAAAATTCTGTTAGAGTCTAACAGAATTTTTTTATTCATCTGGCAATGCCGATCCGGACCCAATTTGAACCTTGGCGAAGGAAACTTTGCACTTTAGTTCGAAATATTGAACTTTATTTATAGAACTACGGAAAAGTTAGTTTTAGTTATGAAACTATAAGCATACATGCGAGTCACGCAGATTGCAAGGTATAACGTACTTACCTATTAACACTACGTACTCGTATATTATGTTGTAAATAGCTAAGGAAAGAATACGCTCTTATAGGTATTTGGTCGTATAACATTAAATACTGGAACTAAATACCTATAATTGTACTTGTCGGAGGTTGTCACTTATCACAACTGTTTTTGTAACTTGAACTACCCCAGCACCATTTTTTACAGCCAAGTAAGGGCCTATGCCATTACGCTGGCCAAGAGCTGGCATGCATCTTTCCTCACAGTGCCGTCCTTCAGGCTTCGGGTTTCAGGAGTGTTTTGATATTTAGCTGCTTTATGCTGCCAACATTTTAAAGAAGTCTAAGTCCATGGGTGTCTGTCACCTTAGAGGTCTTAAAATGTTGGTGAAGACGAGCATTAAGGCGCGTGTCTGAGATTCAAATCTCAGCCCTGAATCGCTCAGCTTTGAATCCTATCATTACTCCGGTATCTATGTTAATGGATACTGAAGCAGCTAAAACTAAAGCTCTACGCAACATTAGTTCACACTCCGCTGTATAGTTATGTTGAGAGGGAATCGATAGACCTACTTAGTCTAGCACTCTAGTCGGCAGCGTTAGCACGCCACTTACCCTGACAATCCATCCTGCATTTAGTGAGTCAGGTTTTGCACGGCTTATAACGGCTTTAACCCGGCTTATATGAGCACTGAACTGTCTATATAGCATTCTATTTTATGATTAAAAAATGCATGAGCACATTTTTTTGCAAGAGGACCTGAGACTCGTTGATTGATTTGATACCAATATTCGAACCAGTAGTTCCAGAGATTAGCGCATTTAGTCAAACAAACTAACTCTTCAGCTTTATGATATTAATATATTGTATGACGTACGTGTATGTGATGGGATTAGGGCAAAACCTAAAAACTATAGTTTTCATTTACTCATTATGAATTAAGAAGCTTCTTAAAAAAATTAAACTGTTACAGGTACAACCTACTTACAAGTAATGTAAGTTAAGTTTTTAGTTACAGCTAGGTTCACAGATTCTTATCATTACTAATGACAATTTGTATTATACTCACTGATTACTAACCTCAAGATATGGGCATCCGAACGATTTACGTAGACCTTTTTCATACAAGCAAACAGTAGCGGCAACTGTCAAAATACTATAATACGTGGCCGCTGAGCAAACTACTGCGTGGCCTTATACCGTTGGTACTAATGACACCGACAAATTAGCGACATTTTGTCGCGCGGTTCGCCCTGTCTAGAGTAGATGTCAATTATCACACTTTTAAAACGCCTATTTTGTTTACAAAAGAAAATTACGAAAGATACGAGTAAATCCAGAACTTTATATATTTTTAAACTTTAAATTGCTATGTAAAATTTCAAACACAAACAACTCTCTAGTGGTTACTGCAATGGACATGGCTTTTAAATATGGTCGTTCAAACTAGTTATAATAAGGTAATAACGGCGCACGGACTGCATACGTACAATATAAACGTTATGCACGTATCATTAGTTAGGAAATACGAGTGTTGAATACAGATTTAGAGTGTGGTTTAATAAAACAATTTTTTCATGCATGATGTATATACGAACTATCATATCATTTGTCGGATGCAGTGCATATGACATTACACTGCAATGTCTTACGTTGAACTGTTCTGTGTTTACACACTTACTGAGATATTGATCTTAAGAGTCTGCTTACCCACAATGTCTCCCATACATTCGTAATACCAAAATCATTTGTAATTCGTGCAAATTTCGATCATGATGTGGTGTTATTCGGGTTCATATAGTAATAATCTATGCTCCTGGCCATATCTGGTTCCGAAATACTTTTGTTAAACTTTACATTTTTACTTTTTTCCAGGCTGTTTATACTTGTCCTTGCCAAAAGACCGGTGACTGGGAGTTTTTCTACAAGCGAAAACGATTAGTAGGGACTAGGGAGACGGCTCTTGAATCTGGATGACCAGCTTCTTTATTAGCGACACATGAGGCATACTAAGAGGTCACATAAAATCATCGCTGTTAATCGCTGGTCACATAAAATTATCATTATTTCATTTGTTTATTAATTGCTTGTTACAATACAATCGTTAAAGTGAGGACAAATATTATGAGTTTCAACAAGTAAATAAATAATGCATTTATTGAGATGTTTACGGATATGAATTGTTATTAAATTATGCATTGATTTGTAAGATAATAGCTGCTCAGGCAGACGTTATGTGTTTATCGAAAGGCTATTCATTAATTGACTCTACCCAACGTTCAGGTTTTACAACTGAAAAATTGCATGGTCTTCACCTCCTGAGTCCTAACTTACAAAAATGATAGTTGATGAAAGAATTGACTGATATAGCATTACAGCTACGCAAAGTAAGCGCGTTACAAACATAAAATAATAATATAATTTATAATATTATAATTATGTTACATAGTATTTGTATTGACATCGGTTTTATCGAGCAGTGTGTGAAATTTCCATTTAGTCGGATTTAGAAGATGGTTAAAATCACGTTCAAAGATTCCGTTACATACGTAGATAGGCGGAAGCGACATGAAAAAATAAACATTAAACTTATTTACAGTAACGTTGTAGTGTTTTGAACGTCTGGGCAAGAGCACCCGTAATTCCCCAAAATCTGGCCATGCTCGTACGTCGTACTCTTCCGAATCTTGGCAAGAAGGTGAAGTAGCCGACGTCTCACGTCGCTGTTGTCGTACACAAAGCGAACCATCTGAACGTACAGTCCGACAAGGCCCTCTTGGCACTTGAATGACATTCGAAGGAGGGCGTTGTTATAGAACAAACGGAGTGAGAAAATAACATCTCAATTTTACTTCAACTTTAGTTTTATTTTTAGTTCAAGTTAAGCAAAAATAACACCACATACAATAGCGATACACCGACAGAGCGAACTATCAAATACTATCACAAGATAGCGGCATTAGTTCCGATTTTGGCCACGCGCCAAGATAGCCTTGTCGCACTGTAACGTGCTCAGGCAGTAACAATAGAGGAGTGTTCGCCAAACGTCACAATGACACGGGCGGACGTTGCATGGGGTTCATTGAACGCCTTTGTGGATCTTCAGGTAAAGTGTACGTAGAATGTAACGTTGTGTATATACAACCGTTGTTAAAAATGTTTTAAACGAACATTATCATTGGCTTAAATATGCCAAGCTTTGGACTTTCGAAAAGAGAAAACCTGTTAAAGTAAAGGTATCTCGTTCCCGTGTGGCATTTATGAAACTTATTGTGGTAAGCCTTTGAGGTGATGTTAAACTAACTTTTAGACTAGTGCCTTATCGGAATTTTCATGCAAAATATTTCAGCTAAGCTTCATACTTTTTTCATATGTAGAGAGGAGAGTTTATAACTTTATAGATTCAATTTTTTTTACTTGTAGAGCGCTATCGCTTTGTCTGTATACACTGTCACTGTCTAATAAGCCACTTCTATCCAGGAAAAACAAACAGTTCCGTGATTTAGTAATCCCCAGTGGTCCGTGGATTACCAATTCCCGGAACTGTTCACCATAACCTGTCATATTTAATAAAGTCAGAGCTTAACTACATATTAAACGATGATCTAGAAGTGAACGTGCAGTTTGTCTATAAGATAACTATTCACAAAATCTATATAGTAGCCTACTAGCTCCGCCCGCAAGAATTTTGGTTTTTACAAATCCCGTGGGAATCGTGGATCTCCCCGGGATTAAAAATGTCCCCGTTCCCGTTCCCTTTGCCAACTGTCATACCTACTTTCAAAGAAATTTGCCATATTAATCTCTAGCTATATTATATTGCAATAGCGAGTTTTGGATTTTTCGAAATCTCACGAGAACCACGGTATTTTTCGGGATAAAAAGTAGCCTATGGGCTATGTCCTTTAGCAAGCTCACAAGCAAGACAGACAGACAGAGTTACTTTCGCATTTATAATTTAAGCAGGGATATTAGGGATAGAGATAGGGATTATTTTAGGGTTTAGAGGAATTCGTAAAAAGTCTGACAAGCTAGCGCTCCCTTGCTGCGTGTCGGGTTCAGGCCGGTACGCACACGTGTTGATGTAGTTAAATATAACCAGCGCAGTTCAACGCACGCGGGGGACGCGCACGGCTAACCTACTACTAATGCCGCTGCTGTAGATACTTACATTATCGTCATCTATCTTTATTTAAGAGGATAATGCTCGTTTTCACCGACATTTTAAGGAACACCAAATCTTTGGGTGATAGTTGTTTTCAGTGAAAACTGTCACTAAACTGGGCTTAGATACTCCTTATCATGTCGGTGAAAACGAGCAGTATATTGAATTTATTTTTGTCTTTCTCACACTCACGAATACAATCGTGGTTGCGACATACAGCGTCGCGGAAAAAACTACGTTTTACTGAAAAACTAAGACGAACGGTTTTGGATATTATTATTACCGATACGTAAGCAGTTAAAGTACGTCATTGTAAGTAGTTTCCGATTAAAATTAGAAAAACTGAGATTTTGGAGCAACTTTTGGGAAAACTTTCTATCTAGAAAATTTTATCCATTCGTGTTTCTGCTTCACAGTGATTTTAGATTAAAGACCCAAAATACATGACGTTTAAATTTGAAAGTAATTTTTTTTACAGTTTCTAAACTGCAGGTCACTAAAAATCGCTTAAATACGCCGTCTACGTAGTTAACAAGAAAAAGAAACGTTTTTCGAGTATTTAACTCTCTTCAAAAGGATAAAACGGAATACTAAAAGTCTACGTAACTAAAGTCACTTCATCCACGACTAAATTACGGGAATAAAGCAAATCGCACGGTGTATCTTATGATTATCTTATGAGTACCTACAATTTGCAATTTGGTCGAAATATCGACACCTTAAATCGACATTTTATCGTGGTATGTATTTACTTATTCATATTATAAAACTATGTCTTTGAACCACGAAATAAGTCTCCAAATTTTTGCACCGGGCATCGTTATGAAATAGGTACATAATGTTACTGTTTTTGACAATCAATTCAAAAGGTTGATAGTACACTCAGTACAGCTTTATTAGACAAACATGCTTCTATTGAAAAAGTATTTCAATTTCCAACGTTCAATCAGACTATTTGATAGGTGTTTTGCAACATGTTTCATAGTTTTTACAGGCGATAGATTGACAAAGCGTAGTTATGCAAACTCAACTATTAAAATAACAAAAACCATGGATAAAAATGAAGCGTTTTTAAGTTTTGTTAATGAAGTAGCGCAAAGTGAAGGGGATAGATTGCCTATAGCTGCTATTGCAATTGTGGATCCCTTTACTAAACGTTCTTTACACAGGTGAGACATTGTTGTGACACTGAAAGAAGCCATCCATTTATTCAACGGGAGAATAAGTAAAAGGCAACTGCAGTAACGAAGGAAATCGCAGCGAAATTTTAATACGGTTAAAGTTTACCCTGCGCTTTATTGTGCTTTGTGATAACGGTTAAACTAAGTGTGCTTTTATATTGGGCCGTAAAAGAAATCTAGTTGATTAAATTCGGTGTAATTACCTACACTTTAAGGAACTAACATAGTCATGGTTAACATTTACTTAAAATTAGGTTTACTTTGAGTCCATGCACTGTTAATGAAATAAATTTATAGAGTACTAGCTGACCTGGCAAACTATGTTTTGCCCTTAGGGGTAATAAAAAATAGATAAATTGAGATTTAAACTATCCTATCTCTCAAGTTGGATCGAACTGCACATGGTGTGCGAATTTTATTATAATCGGTTAAGTGGTTTAGGAGTCCATTGAGGACAAACATTGTGACACGAGATTTATATATATTAAGACTAGCTGACCGGGCAACCGTTGTTTTGCTAGTAGTACTTATTCTCAGACCTATCGAATATACCATGAAAATTCCATGAAAATCGGTCGATCCGTTTCGGTGGAGGATACAAACACTATGACCACGTGAATTTTGTCTATTAGAGATGAATATACACAGATCAGGTGTAATCAGTGCTTATGCAGGGACTTATTTATATTCGTAACGTAAATAGCTCCGTGCATTACGTAAAGGTCATGGCATTTACGTATATTGGCAGACGATATTGGACCAAATCATTTTTTTGCGAACACTGAAAAATAAATGTCACGACTATTGAAATAGAGCTTAAAATTCAATGTAGTTCAAAAAGCAACATGGTCGAGAATCGTGAAATTAAATTTACTTTGCGATAAGTTAGAAGGATTGTATTTTCTATGTTAGATTCAAAGATTCAAATCTTTTATTTCATATACTTAGGCCATTACTTAAAGTCTAAACTAATAGAGGTAAAGTTAATTTTTCAGTATTAACTTTTTATTTTATTTCTTGATTTACGTCACTCAGTGTGTGAAAACGATACATGAATCTTCCCCATGGTCGCAAGATCTCGCTGTATGCGAGGCAATCAATTAGTACAGTCCAAAATAGTATCCAGTAGTCTTGTGGTTAGGAGTTAGGACAGCGGTCTCCATTGCGGGGCCTCGGTGACGTCAACCACTGACTTTTCGGCAGCTATGGTTAAAGGTATCTTAATATCAACAGTTTCAATGCCGAAGGAGGAAACCAGCTTACCATTAAGCTATGATACCTTAGTCACCACACATCTATAATTACGGTACATTTATGTATTAGCAAACGATACGGGACCCAAGTCTGCAAATGCAAATAAAAGATGCGATATGAATAAGATATTTCATGCATGAACATGAAATAAGAATATATTTTCTGCCAACGAGTACTGAGGCGCCCTGAAATAACCCTTCTATGTATAGTAACAATATCATTAAATCAGTGATTAATTTTAATTACACCCAGCGGTTTCGTTAATTCAATTAATTAGTTTTTCATTAATATAGAACATACCAGAATATACCGTTGTCTGGCGGAGACAAAGCATTTATTGCTAATAAGATAATTACGTGGTGGCGGTTCGCATTCACCAAATTCTCGCCATACTTGTGGTCAAGCTCGAGGGTATGTGCGGAATCCTGGCAACACCACTTGTGCTTGTCTTGTGGCTAGTGTTACCAGATGCTAATCTCATTAAGGTCGACTATGTTGCACCCTTTGAACTAAAACGAGGCTGAACCAGATTGTAACATCCAAATTCCTTGTAATTTAACTCTAACAATCGTGCCTTACCACAAGTGTTATGTAGATGGAATTTGGTATGGATGAACATACAATTTGAGTAATTATGTGAGCAGAGGCCCTACCACTATTTCTTATAGCAGTAATGCTGCAGTATTGTTTTGACATTTTCATCCTACGTAAGAAAAACGTATTCATCGTTATCGTAATAATTAGCAAATTCTGCCCCCCGATTGGCTATCAATCAATCAAACAGGGAATTAATCAGCGGGCAGAATTCGTAAACGATTACGATTACGCTGAATACGTTTTTCTACCGATATTGTCATGTATCATGTGTTTTTAAAAATTTACATGGGAAGTCTTCGTTGCATGAGCATGCAAATGATAAGTTGTAGGTACTCAGATAATAATAATCTACAACGTGATCTATCTAGTGCTTTCATATAGATTGATATGCGTGATTGACTATAAAAAATAAGTACGAGTATATATATTCTCAGTATTTAAAGAGATAATTTTTGAATAATACCTAAGTCCCAATTGCAGATACAAAATTTGAAAGTAAATCGACAATAAATCATTGCAATCAGATGACATTTACATAAAAAAATTTAGGTTGTATTTTTTTGCACACAGTTTTAAAGTAGCGCTTTCTTCTCGGCGCAACGTCCTAATTTTATGTGTCCCGTTTTTAACTTAAATAATATATCTGGCAACAATGCTCGCGGCCACAAAATAGAGACAAAGAGGTTCGCACAACCTTGGCGGCGTGTGCCTTCTGTGTGACGAACGCGGAAATCACTAATGAACTACCGCCTACACCTACAGCCTTATGAATTCAGCGCGTATATTCTGCCAGAGCTATTTTTTTCTACTTCAACTTCCCACAGCCTTAGTCTAAGGCTAAAGATCAATATCGGGGGCTATTTTGATATAATTTGCCACTTACTGTAATTTGTTTGTATTGTTATCAGCTAAAAGGCAGTTATGATAACAATTCGCAAACGAAATAACTTAAGTGGTGTTTTATGTGCTATTATTAGGTAGGTATATTTGTGGGTTTTATTCAGAGCAGCTGTGTATCTGATGTCTATATAAAACAATCTATGTGTGTGGTATCTAATATACTTTATCATTTGTACAAATGACTCGCTATAAATTACTAAATGCGCTTTTATTATAGAGAGATTAATAGGTTGAACTTTCTAAACCGGTTTATTTTAGACATCGATATATGACATTGATGCAAAATAAATTAAAATCATTTAGTTAATAGGATTTTATCTTTGCTTATAGAAACTGAGTCGGTAGGTAAACGATTAAATAATATGAATTAAAGACACTAAATTGTCTGTTACCAGTAAACTCACGGTCGTGAAATAAATCTTGTAATTTTATCGCTACCTCATCGGTTTGTATAGAATTTAAGTAACGATACTATAATTAATATGCTATCTGTTACTGATAGTATATCTGCTCAACTAATAGTTGTTTAATTTTGAGTTAGTATTTTTTAACGGCATAGAAGGCCTATTTATGCGATTTTGACCGGCCTCTCAGTTGAAAACTATAGAGACAATTAGTTTCAAATTTGAACGTCATGTATTTTGGATCTTTAACCTCAAAACGTTAAGACGCAGAAACACGATTGGAAAAACTTTCCTCGATAGAAAGTTTTCCCAAAAGTTGCTCCAATCTTCTCATATTTATTCAGATTTATCGGAAACGATTCAACAGTTTTCTGTTTTTTTTTTTTTTTTGGGTCCTTATTGATGAGTACTCAAATCGACGTGAAGTTTTTTTGAAATCAGGACTATACATTATTCACAATACAATTAAAACCTATTCAAGTGAAAACTCATTATTCCGCCCCCAAATTACGTAAGTGATAAGCATATGGTTAACTCTTTCGGACACTTGATGCATGTATATTGACATCATTGTCTTTCAGATACGCCTCATAGGCGTCAGTCTGTGCTGCGCTAATGCGAGAGTCGGACGTGCGCGTGAATGTATATTTCGCAGCCGTAGATTTCTGATCGTAATATAGAAAGTTATTCCTTGGTCTGTGGCAATAACCGCTGAAATAACGCCCTCTATTAAGCGGCTGAATGGTTATATTATATACTGTCAAACACGCCATCTGTTAGTATGTCGCTGAACGATTATGTGCGCAGGAAACCCACGTGGTTTTGATATGTACTTTGATAATATTTTAATTTTATATGTTGTATTTACCTATTTTATTAAAACTTCGGTTTATTATTTTATAAAAAAATGAGAAAATTAAGAAATATTATTTTTAATTATTATAAAAATTAAGAAATTTAGTTGGTCGAAGATCTATGAGTAAATACCTCGCTGCTCGCGATCAATAAAAAGGGGAAACAGGACGTCGCCTGTTGCCCTGCAGGTTGAAGACGATAATTTATTATTATTATTACAAGCTTTTATTTAGTTTCACATGTCCCGATGTTTGTTTGTTTGCCAAATTGTTGTAACTAATCAAAAATCCACTTCATGGCTACCGATAAATCGGTAAATCGAGTGACAATGCGAAATTATAAAGACGATGCGACGACCTCCGTGGCGCAGGGGACGCATGCTCGGATTCGAGTGGGAGGTCGCGGGTTCGATCCCGCCACGGGCCACTTTGGAATTTTATATTTTTAGGGTTCCATACCAAAATGGTAAAAATGGAACCCTTATGGTGAGACTTTCTCCGTCCGTCCGTCCGTCCGTCCGTCCGTCCGTCTGTCACACTCGATTATTTCAGTAACTATTCAAGCCATCGACTTGAAATTTAGAATAGTTATAGGAAATAGTGACCCGACGTCATAACAATCGTAAAAATTTGAAAATTAATTTTATTTTTATTTAAAAAGGGGGAAAACCGGGTCGGCAAAATTTCAAAATGAGATAACAATATTGAGTGGGGTATCGTATGAAAGGGCGTTACTTGTGTATCTAAAACTGATTTTTATTTATTTTTATGCCTGATAGTTTTTGATTTATTGGGCAAACTGGCGAAAAAAATACCGTTCCCCCCCCCTTATCTCCGAAGATTACCAATCGAAAAATCTGAAATAATTATGATCAATAAAAATAAACGTATATTTTACAGGAAAAATAAAATCAACTCCGTAACTATTATACTTTTTTTGATAATAACAATAAACCGCCAAAAACAAAGTTACGTTTGCGGTTTGCCAACAAAAGTACCTACATGTAAATTATACTCGTAAAATCATGAACAAAAGTGATTCTTTCAATGTTTTACTTCTTCTATGGTATGGAACCCTCGGTGCGCGAGTCCGACTCGCACTTGGCCGGTTTTTGTAAATTGGCTCAGGTTTGGTCTGGTGGGAGGCTTCGGCCGTGGCTAGTTACCACCCTACCAGCAAAGACGTACCGCCAAGCGATTTAGCGGTCCTGTACGATGCTGTGTAGAAACTGTTGGGGTGACTTTACTTACCCCTTCCTAGTTAGTACGCTAACATCTTCGACTGCATCATCACTTACCATCAGGTGAGATCGCAGTCAAGTACTAACTTGTATAGCGTAAAAAAAACCGGCCAAGTGCGAGTCGGACTCGCGCACCGAGGGTTCCATACCATAAAAGAAGTAAAACATTGAAAGAATCACTTTTATTCATGAATTTACGAGTAAAATTTACATGTAGGTACTTTTGTTGGCAAACCGCAAACGTAACTTTGTTTTTGGCGGATTATTGTTATTATCAAAAAAGTATATTAGTCAGTGAGTTGATTTTATTTTTCCTGTAAAATATACATTAATTTCTATTGATCATAATTATTTCAGATTTTTCGATTGGTAAACTTCGGAGATAAGGGGGGGGAACGGTATTTTTTTCGACAGTTTGCTCAATAAATCAAAAACTATCGGACATAAAAATAAATAAAAATCGGTTTTAGACTACACAAGTAACGCCCTTTCATATGATACCCCACTCAATATTGTTATCTCATTTTGAAAAATCGAAGCCCCGGTTTTCCCCCTTTTTTAAATAAAAATAAAAATAATTTTCAAATTTTTACGATTGTTATGACGTCGCGTCACTATTACCTATAACTATTCCAAATTTCAAGTCGATAGCTTTGATAGTTACTGAAATAATCGAGTGTGACAGACGGACGGACGGACGGACGGACGGATGGAGAAAGTCTCACCATAAGGGTTCCATTTTTACCATTTTGGTATGGAACCCTAAAAATAAGGAAATCAGTAGGTACCTACGACGCGCCCCGGTCTGTCAAAATCGCTTATGTTTATTCGATTCGTCTTCGTGGAGTGAAATTATATCTATATACCTACCAAATTTATTATTATTTGCACAAGTATATACTTTTAAAGTATTGTATTCTTTCCGCGCCATCTATAGGCATTAGTGATAGTTTTTTTTACGTATTAATACCGCTTTCTGCCGTTGTGCTAGTGTTCGTACGTAAAAGTACCGAAATTCGCCGCATATTGCCAAACGGCGTGCTATATTGAAGCCACGCCCCCTTTTTCTGAAGTACTCATAAAAACTGAAATGAGTTTTTTTCAATGTAAGGCCTTAACTACCTAATTGAGGTTTTAAGGTAACCACATTCAATGTAGTAAGGGTAATTGTTTATTTTGTGTTTTCTATGTGTTTTAGGAAGTAGATATTTGATGGAGTATGATGATGCTTTCCGTAACTTTAATTTTTTAGGTATCCTATATTTTTTCCTGCTTGTTACCCGCTACTTAGTCTTAAAATACGTATTCGAATGGGACGTAAGAAACTGAGAATTTGCCTATATTTTAACCTAAATCAGCTAATGACATACTTAGTCTTAAGACGAAAGACATGATTTATTACTTCATTTACATGACTAGTGACTACAACTGAGATGTAACAACTGTCACGTGGAAAACATCGTTTTTCTTTAGGTACCTTATTCTTTACGAGTACGTAAAAGAAGAAGCAGTAAATTCCACAAATAACTCATTTTATGTTGTTTACTTAGTGAATTAGAAGCACAACCGCATCAAAGAAAATGTGGTTAAAAAGTAACAAACATGTCATGTTAAAACAGTCAGTGGATAAAATGTACTTGGCAATAGTAACTAAATTCCTTTTCATTGAGGTTTCAACTTATCAATATTTTCGTAAAATCTCAAGCACACAGTGGCAAGTCCATGTACACAAATGTGAATATCATACAAACTAATCTTGGGAGCACGAGTCTACCGTCGCTATTTAACAGTAAACTGTTTATCTCATACAATCTAGTCTTAGAATCTAGATAAATGCGTCATTATTAGTCACCGTTAACATCCAGTCGACTGCATCGTACCTAGTCGAGCGCAAACTTGTCATAGATAAATAAATCTAGTTTAGTAGCATTGCATTATGCTGCAAGTTATTATTATAAAATTAGCAGTGTATTAATGTTATGGAGCATCGTTTATAGCTGGTTTCGACTATAGATATGAAAACAAGTGTGGCAAAGTGCCCGGAAGTGGGATTTCAGACCTCTAACAGTTACTAAATACAATGTTTACTTGTTCGTACACTGAACTTTAGTATCTGATAAAATATTGATGATTTCAAGAAACGCGACAGCGGCGGCGGACGTAAAATTGTATATCTAAGTGTGGGTACCTCATATGGGAAAAGTAGTTAGGTACTAATACAATAAACTGAATCGGTAATAATCAATAAGATTTTAAAACTATATTTAATAGTAAAGATTTACGACATAATATTGATAAATTTCGTCTGAAATCAGTAAGACCATTTTATCAGATTTGTGAACTTGGATATTTTATAAAATGATTTTAAAAATTTTTGCTCTAGAGTCTAAATTGTGTTAAAAACATTACTTGTTGAAACAATGTGAGTCATGCGCAATCGCTTTATCAAAATTGGATACTATTATGAATGGTTCTCATTTGCGCCGATACTGCACATTGCACAATTAACTCCACCAATATCAAATAACTAAATACGGTTAAGAGAAGACTGGTTATTTTTGCTGAGGTGTTTGAAACCTTCTTGTTTGTTTAGGTACGTATATGTCAAAGTATATGACTCACGCTGTGCTATTAATTTTGTGGCATTGTGTACCAAAACAAACGAGCTAGCATATTATACCTAAACCAACAAATTAATCTTGCTTTTTGGCAAAAAGAAAATAAAATACACGTTGCCTAAAGTTCAGAACAAAACAGGCTTTTATTTTTAAAAGTTGGAACATAGCCACAGCTATAATGTAGCTCTAGTTTAGTATAAAATAGATGGAATGAGATTTACTAGCCCCATAGTTATAAGTTGAATTCATTTGCCTCTGGTTGTCTCTCTGTCGGTATTCTATAGAAGTCGGTATTCTATAGAATATATTTCGGAGTGTGCTCAGGAACTATTTAATTCGGTTCCCCCGTCACCTTTTTACCATAGAACGGCATGGCATCGAAAAGGCTTCCCACCCATACACAGTCGACCTTCCAAAGACGCGAACGAAGCGGTTTGATTCCTCGTTCCCTGCCGTCCACTACAAAGACCTGGAATGTCCTCCCAGGCACTTTCTTTCCCGCCACTTACAACCTGGGCGCCTTCAAATCAAGAGTGAATAGACATCTCTTAGGCAAGCGTGTTCCACATTAGACTGTATCATCACTAGACATGATAGACTGTATCAGATGTGATCATAATCAAACGCTAGCCTATATAGTTAACCAATAATAAAACCATATTTGAAGTAAGAAAATTAACCCATCGTCACCGAAAACAACCATAATTTTGACAATAAGGGCCCATTACGGTAACGGTGATAATAAAATCGTCAAACAACAACAGCTATTCAACCAAAACTAAATTACACATTTAACATAATCCATGGTGTTGGGGAAAAGTTGCGTGTTAACATCCACTTACAGATGCTTTCATGTTAAATTACAGGACTTCCACGAATTGACGTACCTAACATTATGTGCAAGAGTATATTGTTGGTAAATGCTCGATGCTTGTAACGGTTTTCGGCTGCCTTTGTATTCTGAATAAGTAATTGTATGAATTGCCGAAATGTTTCTTTGTATGGATTTTTAAAACTTACTTAAACCACGAACTAAACTAAACAGACCAAGGAATAACTTTATATTGTGTGGTATACAGGTAGGTACATATCAAGGGTATTGAAGTCCAAATATTCATGTTTGACATTGCACACATATCGTATTTATGCGCGACCTTCCTTTATCGGTCAAATACCAAGGTAAGAAATAGCGAAATATGTTCTACTCCAAAAACAGTTTGCGGTTATGCTTTATTCAAGTAGGTGAAGAAGGTAATTATTTTAAAAGATAAATAACTATTTTAATTTTATACTATAGAGTAGATATAAGTGATGTGTTCTTTACGGGGATTTAAAACGTGTCCACTGCCCACATTATTAAACTCAGCAGACCAAAAACCACAATAAAAATACCAAACATATTTTAAAGTAAGTTAAAATAATGCTTCATTGTCTAGAATGGAGTTGGTCAATGCCAGACATTTCCTCAGGGACGTGAAGCAGACTACAATGGAGATGTCTCTTTGAAGATACGAGTAAGTTTTAGCTACGCAAGTACCTAATTTCTTAAGGTTTAACATTTATTTTAAACCATTTGACGACCTCCGTGGTTGAGTGGTTAGCGTGCGGGTTTTCAAGGCGCCGCCATCTCTGAGGTTCCGGGTTCGATTCCCGGTCGGGGCAATGTAGAAAATTAAGTTTTCTAAATTGTCTCCGGTCTGGGTGTTGTTATTTATTTATTATTTATTACAATTAACGCTCCTAAATTCAACCGAGTGTTGAAGATAGAGATGTGATATAACCTATTCTATACATATATAGTAGCTATGTCGTAGGACTTACAAGATAAGTTTTTAGGGTTCCGTACCCAAAGTGTAAAAATGGGACCCTATTACTAAGACTTCGAGTTGGATTGGCCTTGAGAACTCAAGTAAGGAACCCTAGGTGCGCGAGCCCGACTCGCACTTGATCAATTATTATAACAATGAAATGATTTTTCATTACCATTTGCCGTGTTAGTTGGCACTCCGTACGTGAAAAACCAAATGATTAATTATTTAATTAAAGTGGCTTCCGAATATAATCGTCCAATTGTAAATATTCACCTGTACAAATAAAAGGCAATAACTTTTTTAAATTCGCGAGCAAATAACTGCTTATTGAACTATACACAATGAAGCTAGTGAGGCGTTAGTAAAGCTTACAAATGGGTAGAGCTCGGAGCATTTAATTTCTGGTAGAATTACTACGATCATCTCAGATTGCCAGCAACCGTCAGGCGTCTAAACGACGTGGGTGGTGCCCCGTTGAATATAAACGTCCGGTAATGTTGCTCTGCGTTTGAATGCCATGATTTCATCGTTCGTCGATTTACTAGCTCTCTTTTTGGAAGTCTATTGACGGTCATAGTAATAGGCAACCCTGATTCTTATTCACGGCACGCGTTGTATCATCATTTAAATAATTATTATTTATTCGATTTAGGACAGTTTACGTGTAAGTAGTGAGAAGGACAGATGCTGAAACAGTAGCGTGATCTTTCTGGAACGTGACTCCCAATAAAGAACTATCATATTTTAGGCTAGTAACTTTCCTACTGGGCGTCTTCCCTTATTAGAGAGACTAGTTCCTGTATTCTGTATAAAACAGACAATTCTAGTAATAATAATCACTGTTGTCCATGGTTCGTTATACATTGTTGCTTTGTTAAGTGAAACAAAAATAATATTTAGTGGCAAACCTTCAATGGATAAAAAAAATTACAAAAAAGCTCTTTGAAGGTCACTGAATGACCATCACCGAGATGCAGAATAAGAGCCCAGACCCACCACGACGTTTTAATGCGGGTTGAAACTTGAAGATTGTGTATAAATATGGATTCTCATAATATAGCTGTTAGAATATGGAATGAATATCCAAAACAAATTGCTTGGTTCTTTGTAAGCAAAGTTCTACCTTTTAAAACCAAGTAAAGTCGGTAGGAGGACTTTTAGCAAATTGGATCTTGATCGCGATGAAAGGGATACAAAGTTTTAAAGGAAACAGCGACGTTCCCAAAGGAAGTTACAAAGAAACTTACATTAGGTAAAGTTATAACAATTTTCTTACAATCATATGTATAAATAACATTATGACGTCTATAATGAAATACCTAATAATAAATAGGCATTGGAGAAGTTCGGCAGGTGTATTACTATCTCTTAAATAAAAATAAAGATCAGTTATTAAAACTGAATAATTTAGCGTAATCTAATAATATTATTAATAGCAATCAATAACAATAGATGTTAAATGTAATAAATTAAACATATATGTATTGTTATATCATTATTACTGCAAATTGAATTGTCTAGACTCTGGACAATAAACGTATTTATCTATGCTCATTGCTTAAAGTTCGAATTATGAAATCAAAATGTGTCACATATTGACCTACTTTATTCACAGACTTCTATAATTATTAAAAAGTTATTCATTATAACATAGCTGTACTATGGAAATATCTCTAGATTGTTGAATAATTTCTATTACGATACGCGGCTCTGGGTTCCTGTATTTTTGTGTGTCGTCATCACAGACCAGGGAATAACTTTCTTTTCTCTGTGGTCGTCATAGCCAAAAGAGAGTGTAGAGCCAATCCTCAATTTTGTTTTTTTTTTTATATAAGGAGTCCACAGACAACATTTAGTTGGTAGTCATGATCGACCATAGACAACAATTAATTCACGGAAACAATAATTTTTCCCTGCCTTATATGACTGATTAAAAAGTGTGTTCATACAGAATATTGAAAAGAATTATGTATTATTTTTGATTATTTAATTATCCACTAAAAATATAGTTTATCTGACTTGTATAAATATTTTTCTACTCTTTTTTGTTTCATGACTTTTTAACAGACTATACGCAGTTTGCAACTGAATTTTGGCGCCATACCTAACTTTTAACATTTCAATGTGTTATTTTTGTTACTTAGTCAAAACTTAGCGCGGAAAAATGTCTAGCAGTGAAACGTACTAAAGAAAATTTAACTCCACCTGACATTTTAGTAATTGCAACAAAAATGACCCACAATCTTTTACCAACAAAGTGAAGGAATGCGACAAACGTTAGCAAGATTTTATGGTTTGGATTTATGATAATTTGAGCGTAGATAAAGTAGTGTATGAAACTCTACATAATTAGGTATTAAAACACTCGTGTGATACTATTAAAAAACTCGCCTGCGGCTCGTTTTTTAAACTCACACTCATGTTTTAATACCCCCCATTATGCATCCGTTTCATAAACTACTATTTTCGAACCTCTCAAGTAGCGATAATGTAGTTTCTAAATCATTAACATTTTTAGATTCCACCAGACCAAAGACGAACCCATTATAATACGAGCGATATCAAGATATATATTATAGTAGTTTTATTTAAGACGTCTTAACATTGTTTTTTTGCTATCGTCTTTATATTTTAACAAAACCATTTCAGATTATGTTGAATGTTGTTGTATGATAATAGATGACTATTGCTGTTTAACAATAATAATACTATGACTATGATTATATTTTTGTCGCCATAAAGTCCGCCCATGTATTATTGTTTTGGTTGCTCAATATTTTATGATAGTAAACAATTATCAAATGTCATGCACGAATCGTTAATTATAATATCATAATAATTCAACTATACAACCTCCAGTAATTAAAATGTTTTGATAAGCAATTATTTACTCTTTAAAGTGATTTGTCACAACAACAGTAACATTTTAAATTGAACCTGGTATTCCCAATAGGTACTGTTACAATATACAATTATACAACAATATACTTTCAATATAAAATATGTTGTAAATACTATATTTACAATATCTTTCAGTAACTTTAAAATCTTATTTTCACGAGACTTTTAAGAAAACATCACATCTATATGTAACAAACTAAAATGACAAAATAAAGCAGTAACATACCTACTTATGTATAACCTACCATCAGACCTATTAAGTTAGTGATAAATTATCAATTTTAAGGTCCATTACTTAGTCGCTTGTACTATCTTTGAAGTTTGAAATACGTCAACTACAAAATAACAAGTCGATTAAGCATAATATTATGTAAAAAATCAAAGAAACGCATAAAAAATGCGAAATAATAACAATAAATATTTATTGGGAAAAGGACCAATCAAAAGTTTTGGATTGCGTAATCATAATATTTAAACAGAAAATTTCCCTTGTATGCAGAAGTTTTACGGACAATTTAGCATCTGAGAACTCAGGCGTACCAATCAATTTCCAGTACCTAATTAGTTTTACAAGATAATAAATCGCTTTGGTGTAAAAAATTTATTAAAGATGGAACAGTGCATTTCGTGCATTAATTACTTAGTATTTATTTGAAGTTACTAATGTCGGTATCGGTACCTAGTAACTACGTCTGTGAAAATATTGTCTATTTGTACGTAAATTGCCTAAATATACACATTCCATTAAGGACGAAGTCAAAACAATTTAATTGGAGTAGGTAGTTTATATTTGCCACTTCTTGACGTCAATATTGCTTTGATTAGGTATTTCTTATTTACGTTAATTAGTTACTCTATTATAGAATATTTCTGAGTTAAAGTTTTCAATAAGAACCGTAACTCAATAATAATTAAAACTAATCAGTTCATTATCGTATTTTATGTATTGCTTCATGTTTACCTATTCCTGAATGTAAAGCTATTGAAAATACAAATCAACGATGCAAGATGAACAAATGATTCCTTAGCACCACCACAGTTTAAAGATCTATTAGGATTTATGACCTTCTTAACGCTGTGGGACCGCTATCGATCATAATTTTATAGAAATAAATCCGTATTGTAAATCTTAAACTTATATGAAAAGAGTAACTGAACGGTGTATAAGCAGCTTGGATTATATAGAATTGTATAGGATAAGTGTATGCTTAACATAAAACTATCTGACCGGGTTAACGTTGTTTTGTCATTTAGGGGCATGGAAATAGTTTACGATCTATTCTCGAATTACTGAATGTAGACAAAAAAAATTATAAAAATCGGTTAAGCCGTTTCGTAGGAGTTTTATTGAAAAGCTGTGGGACAAGTGTCAAAATAGTGACTAATTTAGAAATACAGTAGGTATACCTAGTTAGGTCAAGAGCAGCTGGCATTCCAGCCGGCACGAACCACCAGCGCGACAGCGGCGTGCACATCCGCTGCGCACACTCACGCGACCATGCGCCTCCACGTGTGCTCACAATCCCAACACACACACACACCACAGACGCACTCGGGAGGCGGAAACGTCAACGCAGTGTCATGGTAAGCAGATGCCCGATTGCACTGGTTATAGATATCGGAGACGCGAAACTGTTTTTCGTAGGCCTGAAATTTTTAACTCCCGATATTGAAGTCTGGTGGATTGGACCAACTAATTGCAGGAATTTGAAACAGCCGTAACAGTTACAGGAGGAGGAGTAGTAATAAAAATAATAAAGCAATAAAAGCACCCGAATCGAGAGCGTCCGGATTTTTGAACTCGGTTCAGGGGGAGTTCATAATTAGAGGGAGCGACTGACTGAATGAAAAGAATAAGGGTTGTTATGGCGGGGTAGGGTCGATAAACTTTTTGACGGAGGGCCGAAAAAATCGAGTCGATAGTCGTAGCGATCGGTGTTTCGGATGGGTTTCGTTAAGGGTAGGTCGCGAGAGAAGAACGGCGCGTGACGCTGTGACGCCCGGTTCGAGCGTCGCTCCGATTTCAACTGACGTCGCTCGGGAGCGCTTCGCTTCGCGGTCCAGTAGCGCGCGCGTGGCGCTTCGCCCGCCGTCGCCCCGCGCTCTGTGCCATGTGCGGAGTGCCGAGTGCCGCCCTGTGATAGCGCGTCCCGATGCTTCACTAACAGCGTCGAGATGAGTCCAAATATTCTAAAATTATTATTATTTACATCTTGCATCTAAAATTATTTCTTTTAGAACGCGTCGCTGGCACGAGATTCACTAGATACGATTTGTGAGAAGTCAACATCTCCTGAGGATGTCCTGATGTTGGAACGAAGCGTGCATGTTGGACGAATTGCGTGCGGTGTTTCAGAATCTTTTCAAGTAGCGGATTATACCTAGAAAAACAAATTAATCTTTCCTGCTTTTTACATCTTGCAAAAGTTACTTTTATGAATTTATATACTCTTTTTATGTCAAACATCAAACTTAGGTACTGTTAATTGTAGAGCAGGCTCTACAGTTGACAGTTATCGACTAGCGTTTAAGATTAACAAGAAATAAGTTAATATTTCATTTCATTTCATTTATTGTCAGCTTTCATGCACAAACTTAATACATGAGACCCTGTTAGGGCGTTGCTGTTTTTTAATGAATGGTCGGGGGACCGATTTTGCTTTCTTTCATATATTCATCAATCGAATAGTAACATTTTTTTATTAGATAATCCTTTAGCAAATTTATAAATATTTTTTCGGTATTTTCGTTCCTGATATAGTTAGGGAGGTGGTTGAATATTTTAATTGACATAACATATGGGCTTGAAGTATGGAGTGTTAATTTCGACTGCGGCAATTGTAGTTTGTTATTTGAGTTTTCGGGGTATCGACGCGGTTTGTCCAAATATTTTATGTAGGATTTGATATTCCTCCGTACAAATTTGCATATTTCGAATATGTAAATTGAAGCTAAAGTTAGGACTTTTAGTTCCTGGAAATATGGCTTACACGATTCTGTGGTTTTTATGTTTACGATGATGCGTATACATTTTTTTTGCAGTTTGAATATATCTTCAACATTTGTATTATTTCCCCAAAGTATTACACCGTATTTAAGCCATGCGTATGCGTATGCGTAGTATGCGTTTAAAGCTGTTTTTGTATCTGTCGTCCGTTTTAATTCTCTTAAGCCATATGTGAATTTTGATAATTTAATTTTTGTTTTTTGTATATGTCCCTTCCAGTTTAGGTTCGTATCTATATCTATGCCCAAAAATGTCAAGTTATCTACGCATTCTATGATTGTGTTTTTGGGTGTGTATTTTATGTCAAGTTTTCGTTTTTGATAAGGTCTAAATTGAATTATTTTTGTTTTTTGAAAATTTATTTCTAATTTATGTTCATTCATCCAATATTTATTATATTATGTTTTATCACAAGGTAAGGCTGAGGTCTCTCTGTAACCCGACTTTTTTTACCTTACTTAGGCTCGAAAACATCTAATGATTATGCCCCGGTGTCAGGGCGATACTTTATCAGACAAAAAAGTAGATTTGTGTCATACTGCGAAATTAATATTCATATATATTGTGGAGTATAGTAACTCGTGTCACGTAAATGTAGGACGTAGATGTAGAAAAATGAACTGTGATTCATTATTTCATTACTATAATTACTAAGGTTTTATATACTTGGGCGCAAACGAGATAATTATTTAAAAGCACGGGTTAATGAGCAAGGTTTATTTAATTCAACTCCTCAAAAGAATGTTAACGGAGAAAATTAATTAGTGACATCCACATCTTTCTTCAATCGTGTCATGGTATGAGTTAACGAATCTATATATATAAAAGAATGAGGAATTTTGGTTTGTTCCACGGATTCCGCCTAAACTATAGGTCGTAGAGATCTGAAATTTGGTGCCTAGGTAGATATAAGGTCATGAATTCGTACTAAGACGGGGATTCCAGAAATTCAAATCCTAAGGGGTAAAAGTCGTACATTAAAGAGATTTTCCCATACAAAAGTGATTTATTTTCGTTGTTCCAGGAATTCCCGGAAAACTTAAAGTTGTAGAGATCTGAAAATTGGTGCCTAGGTAGATATTAGGTCATGAATTCGTACTAAGACGGGGATTCCAGAAATTCAAATTTTAAGGGTTAAATTCGTGCATTCAAGGGATTTTCCCATACAAAAAAGATTTTTTTTCATTGTTCCAGGAATCCCCGAAGAACTATAAGTCGTAGAGATCTGAAATTTGGTACCTAGGTTGATATTAGGTCATGAATTCGTACTAAGACGGGGATTCCAGAAATTCAAATTTTAAGGGGTAAAAATCGTACATTTTAGGGATTTTCCCATACAAAAGTGATTTTTTTTTCGTTGTTCCAGGAATTCCCGAAGAACTAAAAGTCGTAGAGATCGGAAATTTGGTACCTAGGTTTATATTAGGTCATGAGTTCGTACTAAGACGGGGATTCCAGAAATTCAAATTTTAAGGGGTAAAAATCGTACATTTAAGGGATTTTCCCATACAAAAATTACGAACTTTTTTGTTACTGGGTCGATTGCTTTGAAAATCGATATTTGAGTATCGGAGCAAGCATAGAGAAGGAATTTGTGGTTCAAAATTTAAAAAAATGGCCGCCATTTTGAACTTTTTTGTTACTGGGCCGATTGCTCTGAAAATCGATATTTGAGTATCGTAACAAGCATGGAAAAGGAATTTGTGGTCAAAGTTTAAAAAAGTGGCCGCCATTTTGAACTTTTTTGTTACTGGGCCGATTGCTCTGAAAATCGATTTTTGAGTATCGCAGCGAGCATAGAGAACGAATTTATGGTCAGAATTAAAAAAAAGTGGCCGCCATTTTGAAATTTTTTGTTACTGAGCCGATTGCTCTGAAAATCGATATTTGAGTATCGCAACAAGCTTGGAGAAGGAATTTGTGGTCAAAATTTAAAAAAGTGGCCGCCATTTTGAACTTTTTTATTATTGGGCCGATTGCTCTGAAAATCGATCTTTGAGTATCGCAACAAGCATGGAGGAGGAATTTGTGGTCAAAATTTAAAAAAGTGGCCGCCATTTTGAACTTTTTTGTTACTGGGCTGATTGCTCTGAAAATCGATATTTGAGTATCGCAGCGAGCATAGAGAACGAATTTATAGTCAGAATTAAAAAAGTGGCCGCCATTTTGAACTTTTTTGTTACTGAGCCGATTGCTCTGAAAATCGATATTTGAGTATCGCAACAAGCTTGGAGAAGGAATTTGTGGTCAAAATTTAAAAAAGTGGCCGCCATTTTGAACTTTTTTATTACTGGGCCGATTGCTCTGAAAATCGATTTTTGAGTATCGCAACAAGCATGGAGGAGGAATTTGTGGTCAAAATTTAAAAAAGTGGCCGCCATTTTGATTTTTTTTGTTACTGGGCCGATTGCTCTGAAAATCGATATTTGAGTATCGCATCAAGCTTGGAGAAGGAATTTGTGGTCAAAATTTAAAAAAAGTAGCCGCCATTTTGAACTTTTTTGTTACTGGGCCGATTGCTCTGAAAATCGATATTTGAGTATCGCAGCGAGCATAGAGAACGAATTTATAGTCAGAATTAAAAAAGTGGCCGCCATTTTGAACTTTTTTGTTACTGAGCCGATTGCTCTGAAAATCGATATTTGAGTATCGCAACAAGCATGGAGAAGGAATTTGTGGTAAAAATTTAAAAAGTGGCCGCCATTTTGAACTTTTTTGTTACTGGGCCGATCGCTCTGAAAATCGATATTTGAGTATCGCAACAAACATGGAGAAGGAATTGGTGGTCAAAATTTAAAAAAGTGGCCGCCATTTTGAATTTTTTTGTTACTGGGCCGATTGCTCTGAAAATCGATATTTGAGTATCGCAACAAGCATGGACGAGGAATTTGTAGTCAAAATTTAAAAAAGTGGCCGCCATTTTGTACTTTTTTGTTACTGAGCCGATTGCTCTGAAAATCGATATTTGAGTATCGCAGCGAGCATAGAGAACGAATTTATGGTCAGAATTAAAAAAAAAGTGGCCGCCATTTTGAACTTTTTTGTTACTGAGCCGATTGCTCTAAAAATCGATATTTGAGTATTGCAACAAGCTTGGAGAAGGTCAAAATTTAAAAAAGTGGCCGCCATTTTGAATTTTTTTGTTACTGGGCCGATTGCTCTGAAAATCGATATTTGAGTATCGCAACAAGCATGGAGAAGGAATTTGTGGTCAAAATTTAAAAAGTGGCCGCCATTTTGAACTTTTTTGTTACTGGGCCGATCGCTCTGAAAATCGATATTTGAGTATCGCAACAAACATGGAGAAGGAATTGGTGGTCAAAATTTAAAAAAGTGGCCGCCATTTTGAATTTTTTTGTTACTGGGCCGATTGCTCTGAAAATCGATATTTGAGTATCGCAACAAGCATGGACGAGGAATTTGTAGTCAAAATTTAAAAAAGTGGCCGCCATTTTGAACTTTTTTATTACTGGGCCGATTGCTCTGAAAATCGATCTTTGAGTATCGCAACAAGCATGGAGGAGGAATTTGTGGTCAAAATTTAAAAAAGTGGCCGCCATTTTGAACTTTTTTGTTACTGGGCCGATTGCTTTAAAAATCAATATCTTACTATGACAGCAACCATAGAGAAAGAATTTGAAGAAAGGAAGAAAAAAGTGGTTGCAATTTTTTACTTTTTTGTTAATGGGCCGAATGCTTTCAAAACCGATATCGGACCATAGTAGCAAGCAAGCACGGACGGACGGACGTACGGGCAGACAGCGTAGTCTTAGCAATAGGGTTCCCGCGTTTTACCCTTTAGGTACGGAACCCTAATTGAACTATATTAAACTTTTTGACGACCTCATATTTTCAAAATCGATAAGTGACTATAGCAGCAAGAACAAAGAAAGAATTTGTCGTAAAAATTAAAATAAATAGCAGTTAAGTACGATAGGAATTTTGGAAATTAAACGCCTGAAGTTGTAAAGCAGAGGTTCAACGTGAGCGAAGCCGCGGGCGTCCGCTAGTTAAGTATAAAAAGTAAAATATTTTGAAGAGTTAATCAGTTATACAAATTCGAGTAGGTATAAACTCGAGAAGTGTGAACTTATACTTATACCATAAAAAATTACACTGAAAAATAAATGAGGTTACAAGATAAAGTTACAAGAGAAACAAAAAGGGCCGCAGCTCGGTGGGAGACCCACGTATTCGAATTCAACTAAAGCGACACAGAAATCGCAACCCCTGGCACGTTCGTACGGCATTGCCCATAAACCATCCCGATATCGGACGTCGCGTCACTGAACCGTACTATCCATAGAAATTGAGAGATTCAGAAAACTGACAAGAGGAAAATAACTTCCATAGCCACTGGTACTTTACGATTACGGCCCAGTTACCGCTGATAAATATCACGATAGATGTGTGTGGATGAATAAATTATATTGCAACTTTCAAGTAATATTGAGGCCAAAGACGGGTTTTCTTTTGTCCAAAATGCATGATGTTTGACAGTAATAATTGTCTTTATAGTTTTTAAGTTTTAACATGCAGGTCAAAAATCACTTTAAAAATTTAGCCCGCTGAGCTTGTACTTCGTAATGGATATTTTTTTGCTCAAGTTTAGTGAATAAGCAAGGGTATTGCAGTTTTTGCTGCTGCAATAACTTGACTTTGATAAAGAACTTACCCTCAATAAGAGGTCAAGTACAAACTTGTCGATATTAATTGAATGAAAAACTATCTCCGATAGAAAATAACAATAATGAGGTCTCTGCGATATCTTTTTTCTCTACAAACAATGAATTTATTGTGACATTGATCTAGAATATCGGCCTCTATACAAATGCGGAAAAAAGGCGTTATGATATTAATCGTAAGTAAAGCAATCAAACTATCATCGACTTATTAAAATGGAAGTATTATTATTTTTTAAAATTCAACCAAATTTTGTTAACAAAACGGCTTGAGCGATTGTTATGAAATTTTCTGTGTATGTTCGATAGGTCCGAGAGTAGGTCGTAAGCAATATTTTATCCCTAATGGCAAAACAACGTTTGCCTGGTCAGCTAGTTAAATATCTAAAATTCTCGTGCCAATTTTGTTACCAAATTCCTTCGAAAAGGCGCGACCAATTGTGATGAAAATTTCTGTATACGTAGGTCCGAGAGTAGGTCGTAAGCTATTTTTTTTATCCCTAATGGCAAAACAACGTTTGCCTGGTCGCTAGTTATTATGTTAAACACTGTGTTTTATTGTTTATGTTGTTGTTACTTGTATATTATCGTCATCAGTGTAAATTACTACTGTACCTAAGTATCGGTCAAGGGTAAGATGTAATGTACGGTCGGGCGACACGGCAAACCATCTAACTTGGTCGTTGTACAAGACGCGAAGAGTCTCTAGACTCTAACAGTTAGTTACACTGAGCGACGGGTTTAGTTTCCAATCTAAAAGTTTGAACTGTAAGAGCGGTATTGATCTTGTTTGATTTTAATTGCTCCGCTAATTTAATTTCAGTTATACTGTGTACTAACCAGCTAGCTCGGGGAACTTCATTTATTAGATCCAACAAACTTTTTAAGATACAGCAGAGTGATTCAGTTTCAAGTGTTTTATTGGTTAATTCTGACGCTATTTTGGCGAAACTTTGCGTGATTGATTTTGCAATTTAGAATCTTTAATATATGGTATTCAATCATAATAGAAATCAAATTAGAGCATTACCAACGGCAAGAGAAATAAGAAAGATACCTACTTATTCTTTCGTCCATTGTGTGTACTATAAATTTCCATAAATAACATTGGATTTAAGATAAGGTGGTATTTCTAAACATATTTTCTTAAGACAAATAACACAGACGATGAACTAACGTCGACATTTACATTTTACAAACTTTGATGTTGGTGCACCGAAATCTTCTATACTATTTAGTACTTATACATGTTACTATTCTAGTTTTATAAATCATTATTATCTTTAGTCGTAAAATATTGTATTTTGTCTCAAAGCGAACATAAGAAAATTATTTAAAAAACAATTATTTACACGAATACTTGGCTATAGCTTCGCATTACGCAACTCAACTGAGGTCAGAGGTAATACTTAATACAGGACAACCTAATACATACAACTACAAGGTGAAATGCGGTACAAGTGAATGGCGTAGGGACTTAGGGAGGGATGAAACGACTAATGAAGCCTTGAATTTATAGTGCTGGCCATTGAGGTTTTTTTACATTTAAATGTAAATGTGTATTTTGTATTGCCACTTGTTGTAGGCTTTGTGCCACTACATGGCGTGGCATTGAGGAAACCTGAAAGGGAATGTGAATAAAATTTATGGAGTCTTTAACATTATCGAACTTCATATTTTTATATTACCTACTTCGTCTCCTTTGCCTCCAAATTACAGTACGAGTATATCATCTGGTAGGTAAGAATACACCGTACAATGTTCATGTTAACATTTGCTCTTTAATTCAAAGTATTGATTTGTCGATGTTTCATGTTATTAATAACTAACGAAATTAACTCACACCACAGATAAGAAACCTGATGATATGGGCATCCGATCGATTTACGTAAATCTTTTTCATACAAGCCAACAGTATCTGTCAAAATTCTATAGGTGGCTGCTGAGCAAACTACACCGTGACCTTTTTGCTGGTGACAAAACGAGCATTTTTGACACCGGTAAACTGGCGTCATTTTTTTGCACCGTCCGCCCTGTTACATGTCTATTGATCACAACAAAAAGTATGTGACTCACTAATGTAGGAAGGAAAGGAAAAAGTTTGAAAATGAAGTGCACCAACGTGCAACATTCACTTTTAATGAGCTCATTGATAAAAGAATACAAATGTGTATACTTATTTAACATTGATTCACTATTAAATTTCATAGGAATGATACAAATGGGTAAACAATAGCTAAATTTAATACGATGCAACTCAGACAGATGACCCTGCAGATGATATTGCACTTGAGCAATGTCATCAATAATTATAACCATGATATACTGTAAGTAAGGCTAGGACCTAGAAAAAATATTTAATTATACCTTTCTAAAAGGTTACTTTTACAGTAAAATAGACAATTATACTCGGACTTTACCTCGGCTTCTGTTACTGTACAGCCTTCATGACTACTTTGCTACATTGATTAAATATATTACAGGATCAGCACTTATGGACGTCACGCATATATGCTCCGCCTGAAGCCGGGTTTTTAATTTCTCAAAACTGTAAAATGGCGCTGATGTATGCGACCAACACCGGTATGTGCTGTCAGCGGTACTGAAACGCGCGGCGCCATTTCTGAGGAATTTTTGGCTTCAACATACGTCACATCTTTCCCGTCCTCTAAGCTTAGCGTATTTCGTCATTGCTTTACTACGAGTAGTCGAACATCGCGAGGGCATTGCGAAAGTTGACAACAACGTACGTGTTCTGCGTACAGAGAATTGTCATTCCGGTCGCGCTGTCGTTTTGCATTTAGTTGCGTTTATGCCTTGAAATTGTCAGCCGAATTAAAATGACTCAGTGGGAAATTCAAATAAGCCAAGTTGAGTCAAATATAAATTTAAACGGACGAACGAAACTAGATTAAAATTATTAATTTGTAGGCTAAACGACATTTTCGTGAAAAACATCCATAGTTAACACACTAACATCGCTCATAGGGCCATAGTGTCTGTAGACTGTGAACTTACATAAAGAAGAATTAAAACGGGACCCTATTACTAGATCAGGTATTTTGTTTAAGTCTGTTTAAATAAAAGAGTAGATTTTTTTTAAACGATAACATAGGCTAGCGCTTGACTGTGGTCATACCTGATAGAAATTGATGATACAGACTAAGGTGGAGCGGAGCGCGCTTGCCTAGCAAATGTCTATTCACTCCAGATATTTCAGAACAAGAATTAAATCCAACCCATGATTTATCTTAACGTTGGCTTAAGTTATAACGCCGCCGCATCTCTCTGGTTTGCTTAATAAATTAATTAGCTAGGGATTCAGAACGTGTATATTAATCCAACCAAGAATCATCGGATTACTAATTTTGACGCAGAGAGATTGCGCTCCGTCCGTTGCAATTAGAGGTGAACTAGCAACGTATAATGTCAAATTAATCAATTGACATTGTGCTACGATCGCAATCTGTTACTGTTAAGTATATTTGCAATGGGCATTACGATTTACAACTAAGCTTTATTTACAGTATGCACTTTTACAGTAAGGGAAACTATTATTATAATAAGAAAGAAAGAGAATTTTTGTTGGGTGGTTATTGGTTAGATCCCAAAATCTTTAAATACAGGGTAAAAAACTATAAGTACATTCGACAGTTGGAAAACCTCTCAGAAAACCTTGAAAAATAGTAGGACATTTGTATTATGATATATCATGTCTCTCACATAAACGTGTAGGCAGTATGTATTTAAGAGACGATGAATGTTTCCATGAAAAAAAAAAATCTCTGAAAATAACTGAATGCAACTTTGTCAAAGATATCACGAGGGTTAAAGTTACGGCCCACACAGACAACATAAATACGGAATATTGCGTTTATAACTTTATACTTAGTAAGCAAACGAACGTGTTCGGCAAGGTTGCGGTGTGTGGCGTAAGAGAACACAATGGTACATGCAAAACGAAAGAATCGCACCGAGCCGAGTAAATGGGACGCCAATTTACATACAACATCTTTATATAACACACACAATATACATAAAACTCGCTCATCCTTCTTGACAGCCTTCACTTTTGAGAAGACGGGAGATTGTTCTAACGCAAGGTCAATGGTTATAAAAATTTTCCATTTTCGCATAGCTATACGCAATATTGTTTCGAGATAAATAATAATTGCTTGAAAGTATTATTAGGTTTCAATTTTATCTGCAAAGCGGTTAGAGTTATGTAGTGTGAGATGAATTATTCAAAATTGATGTTACAACAAAGTCAGTTTTTTATTCGGTCAAGAATTCAAATACCTATACTAGTACTAATTTGAGAGGGTTTAACTCCTCTCTCATTCCATAGCTACACACATTGCCGGAAAAGAAGGAAACTGGAATCTGTTGAGGTCGTAGACTATCATTAGACCAGACCTGAGTCTTTGTTCCTATGGTCTGTACTGGAATTTGAATCAATTAATTGAACTACTTTCAAATGACACTGTCATAATGTCAGTAGTTGCTCTTTGAAGAAGTCGATTTTTAACACATTTTTTATGGCTACGACCAATTCAATAATCAAAACAGAATGGACCAATTAACATGTCAATAGGATTTTGTCTCTTTTTATAACTCTATTCAAACAGCGGTATTTACTTGATTTAGTTATCTTTCAATGATATTGTTTCCATTAATAGTTAAAGTATTGTTGATTGAAATTTACACAAAACTCTTAATTACAGGTAAATCTTGAGTTGGGGTTTAAAAAAATATCATCTATAAAATCTGCTTACGTAAGTATATTAGGTACACCGTACAAATTGTGGAGTAAAATGTAAGAATCTTGTTCCGTACTTTACAGTTCGTAGATGCTGATTACGGATTGCTGGATGCTTGGATGTGCTAGTACACCCGTACAGTACTGGTGTTTCTAGTATCTTGCATTGCATTTAAAATACGTGCGTATTGTTTTCAAGAAATTTACGCGCGTGTATTAGGTGCATGTGGATGGAATGTATGCAGCTCTAGAATCTCAAAATAGCGTGTTTTATGTAACTGCATTCAACTGATATTTATAAACATATCGACTCCTACAACTCTGATTTGAAATCGGGACGAATCTTTTTGGAATAAATTCCAAACGCTATAAGACTGCTCGTGTACATCTGTCGTGTATATCTACGTCCTGCCACTACAATACTGTCAATATTATGTCTAATCAGTAAAACATTTTTTCAGTTTTTTTAGCAATATAAAAAGCCAATTTTTGTTACCAAACCCCTCGTTATGGAATTTTCTGTATATGTTCGGTAGTTCTGAGATTAGGTCGTAAGGTAATTTTTTATACCCCTAATGGCAAAACAACGTTAGCCGGGTCAGTAAGTACAACTACAATATATATTGACGTCCTTTAAGGCGACTATATCCCAGCACTTTAGGTATTTGTCGCACAGCCAGACCCGCTCTACGATACCTAGCGACCATTGCCGTTAGCCGAGAAGTTAGAATGAACTCCGTGAACCTATTCATAAATATTTGCGTCACAGTACTGTGCAGTAGTGTACTGTTACAGTTGGACTATTTGTCATTATAATTTGCTTCACGAAATATATGCTGGAAGTTGCGTTTTTTACGTATATTTTGACTTTTTTATGGTAATCGATAATATCAACCGAGGTATTTATTTATAATAATTATGTATTACTAAAGTAGCAGGATTTGTAGAATTTTTTCTTGTACATATTAGGGAAATGAAGAGTTTTATATTTTTTTTTAATCTTCTTTGCTACCGTCCGCATCTTTCTTTTCACAGTAGTAGTTTTGACACATTCTGTGATCACCATAAGAGTGCGGCATTGAGTTTAACAATATCGTTGTGCAGAACTGATATGGCAACGTTTTTAGGGTTCCCAGATATTTTGTGATATCTATACTAATATAATAAAAAGGTAGGGTAACGATGTTTGTGAGTTTGTGACGTTGTAAGGGGTAATCTCTGGATCTACTGAACCGATTTTCAAAATTCTTTCACCAATACATTATCGTGGAGTGTCATAGGCTATAATAATTTCCAAAATTAACTATGCATTGTTACTAAAACTTGAATAATGTAATCCAAGTCGCAAAAAAATTGCTTTCATCGCGTACGCTGCGATTGAGGATAGAACAAAACAAAATCAAAATCATCAAATCAGTATCAAAATCTGCAAAAAAAGTCCGCAATAGCATATGCCTATCTCCTATGGGTAACTCGCAATAACTGCTTTTACTTTAAAATTGTGGATTAAAAATAAATAATTTTTGTGAAGCTTATTTAGCCCATATGGTATTAATTTATCTCTTTGTAAATATGTTTTTTAGAACGGAAATTTAATGTGGAATAGTTCTGCCCTTTACTCTATACAGTTTAAATACATATCTTCAAAGATATTAGCAAAACAAAAACGCGCCGTATGCAGGAGCGCGCCGCCGCCGCTTCGGTCGTTGCGTGGCGATAGGATAGGCATTTATCATTCATTTATCTGAATGCCTCGCGTCCAGCGCTGTGGGCTGTGGGTATAAGGCCCGTTTTCCACCACAGCGAAGCGGAGCGGAGCTGTATTTCAGTAACAAATCAGATTTCGTCATTTTGATATTTTTGAAACTGAGGGATGTCTAAATGATGAAATCTGGTTAGTTATCCAAACACAGCTCCGCTTCGCTCCGCTTTCGTGGAAACCGGGCCTAACGTGGGACAAAAATATTTCTAACGCGGAACGGAGTCTGCGGGCACTGCTAGTTTTATATATTTCACGATAGCTTTTCTCATTATCATAATTCTTATGTTGGTAAGTGTTTTTCGATGTCTCAGGGCATTTGTTTCTGCTGCCAGTCTGCGTAGTTTTTTACAAAAGTTGCGTAATATGTGCTTGCGACACTCAATTTTTCAACGGTTACATTTTGATTTTCATATGGTTTGGCATTGAGTATCCTTACATATGTCGAGTCGACATTTATCTCCAATCATTGTGTGATCTCCAATGTTGTAAATGAGACCGAAATAGAAGCCTTCTAAAATAATTTCAGTTTCAACAATTAAAAAACACGAATGCCCTGTTATAAAACGAAGTAATAACTTGTTTTTTACTTTTTAGTTCGTTTTATAACAGGGCACTCGTGTTTTTAGGGTTCCATACCAAATTGGTAAAAATGGAACCCTTATGGTGAGACTTTCTCCGTCCGCTCGTCCGTCCGTCCGTCCGTCCGTCCGTCTGTCACACTCGATTATTTCAGCAACTATCAAAGCTATCGACTTGAAATTTGGAATAGTTTTAGGTAATAGTGACCCAACGCCAATGCATAATATTATAATTATAAAACATTGCAAATTGATTTTATTTTTATTTAAAAAGGGGGGAAAACCGGGGCTTTGAATTTTCAAAATGAGATAACAATATTGAGTGGGGTATGAAAGGACGTTACTTGTATATTCTAAAACCGATTTTTATTTATTTTTATGCCCGATAGTTTTTGATTTATTGAGCAAACTGTCGAAAAACATACCAGCCCCCCCCCCCCCCTTATCTCCGAAGTTTATCAATCGAAAAATCTAAAATAATTATGATCAATAGAAATTAACGTATATTTTACAGGAAAAATAAAATCAACTCCCTAACTTTTATACTTTTTTTGATAATAGCAATAAACCGCCGAAAACAAAGTTAGGTTTGCGGTTCGCCAACAAAAGTACCTAGGTACATGTAAATTATACTCGTAAATTCTTGAACAAAAGTGATTCTTTTAATGTTTTACTTCTTTTATAGTATGGAAGCGGTGCGCGAGTCCAAATCGCACTTGGCCGGTTTTTTTTTTAAATTTTTTAATTACTTATTTTTATTTTATGTTTTTTACTGATGGTCAGCAGTTAGGTGAAGGTATTTTCTGTTACTACTCTCCAATACCTTCATTTTGATACCCATATTATGATAGTTGAAGAAAAAAATTTTTTTCCACTTTTGAAAATGGCGCCTCACATCCGCCATATTGATTTTTCCAAAAAAATATAGTCTTTGTTACTCGAGAGGATCCAAGGATTCTAACGATACCCCATACATCCAAATCTGTTCAGCCGTTCAGAAGTTATGGAGGAATAAAGAAACATCACATACATACATACATACATACATACATACACACATACATACGTACATACATACATACATACATGAACCCTAAAAACATTACACTCCTTTTTTTGGGCAGTCGTGTAAAAAGTAAAAAACGAGTTATTTTAGTTGAACAGATAAACAGTAACAGTATTTAAACTGTGGTTACGCGTGATGGTATTTGCACGTGGTGGAATTTACACTACCTACCATAATTTTCTTAGTTCGTATCAGAGTTTCTTCGGAGCTTTTGAGGACTAGGTATTTTGATAAACTCAAGAAACACTTACTATATAATTTTTTTAAATTCTCCTTCGCTTCCTGTCAGATAGTTTTTTTTTCCAGCGCATTTAAAAAATAAATAATTTTAGCGCGAAAGGAGCGTGAGTCGTGAAAACTTGCGCAGGTCCGTCTCGTATGGAGGCTCGTGAGCCACTGAGTACATCGTTTATTCGATGCGTTAGACCATTTTATGACTTCTGTTAGGCGAAATTTTGCAGCAATTTTTTTATTTAATATCTGTCTGCTCAATGGATAGGCAATACAATGAGATTACTTTACGTATAATTTTTATGAAATTTAGTCTAAAGCTTTGGAAATACCATTAAAAAAATGAACAAAAACGACCTGTTTTCAAAAATTTTTATGATCGAGGCAAGTTTAACTTATCGTGTTTTCATGAGGCCATTATAGAGATAAAGCATGTATCTTTAATATGTATTTTTAACAGTGAAAAAAAACAATTTTTTCATGACTTTGAATTGCTTTGAAAAGTGGCGTAGTCGCTAAAAACCGGGATAATGGGCCGTTAAGCAATTTCACGCTTAGTTGGAAGAGACGGGGAATATCAACAAACATACGTAATAGGTTACTGTTTTTTTTTTAGTTTCAGGAAGTAGGAAACATGAAAAACTTGGAGCAAGGGAATAGATATTCATATCTCTATCTTGAGTTGCTAAATATATTATAATACAGAATATTAACGCAATTACCACGTCAACTGCTTTTCGATTCAAAAGTGTGTCCTTAGCAGCAAATCGTGAACGAAATCGTTTCACTAGGCATATTATGTAGAAATTGACTTGACAACAATCGTTCCTGATGGAAAGCAATGATGAGGTCTACGTTGAATGCCCCTGCCTAGAAAATGCCTGTTCACTCTTCTCTTGAAGGCGCCTAAACTGAACTTAGCTGGCAACATAAATAACAAAATAACATGGCCAATTTATGGCTAAAAATCATTTCCATTCTATTTCTATATTCATATAGTCCCTTCTTGATACCCAAACTTCTACCAGTCCATTACCACTTCCATCAACTTCTTGTTCTTACACTTAACTTCCATTTTCTGCTACCTCTGTCAACTAATCTCTTCTTTTCTATCTTTTGCCTATACCTATCTGTGAAAACTTTTTATCAGCTTTTAGATAAATAGATTTAAGACCAGTCAGTAAGAGACAGCTGTAAGTTTTCCTTAAAAAATAAAATAAACATAAATGCACGGAGGAGTTGATGTGAACTCTCTTCATATAACCATTTTGTTCATTGTTATAGTACTCGTAGATTCAATAACTTCTTAATTTACTGCTAAATTAAAGACCCACCCCGGCTTCGCGTCTTAGTATCTATTGTTTATGTTGTATGAATTAATATAAATGCTATCCGGAAACTAAAGTCAATACTTTTATTAGAATATTCATTACGAATTTTTTTAGCCAAACCACGATCAATCATCATCCAATCAGAGGCATAATTAGAATCATTGTCTGTTGGATTTGTGTTGAAAATCGTGAGTGATACCTCTCGTACTATTATTACCATTTACAAGTTATACTCACCGAATAGCTTACAGACCACTGATATAATAAACTTCAAGATATGGGTATCCGAACGATTTTCTTAAGGTGTTGCGGCCCTACCAGCCCGCGAAATTCAAATTTTATTTAGTTTTTCGCAAATATTAAACTAACTACACATTGTAGATTTATGGCAATGCATTTTGCGGGCCTACTTTTTATGCACCTACATGTTTTTAATAGAAACTTTGCTCGAAAGTTCCCACTCATCTCATATTGGTTCCCGCAAGATAATTTTTTGCAGTTTTCCAGATTCCGAGCTATCGGGAACCAATATGAAGGAAATGAGTATTGTTGAGCGGAGTTTCTATTAAAAACATGTAGATGCATAAATTTTGTGCCCGCAAAACACATTGCCATTAACCTTCGATGTATAATTACTAATTAGCCCACTATGAGCGAAAAACTAAAAAAATTGAATTTTCGCGCCCTGATGGTACCCATCGCCCTTAACCGATTTTTATAATTTTTTTGTCTACATTCAGTAGTTCTCGAAAGCTAATGGCAAAACTCATTGCCATTAGCTTTCGAGTTATAATTAGCCCACTATGAGCGAAAAACTAAATAAAATTTGAATTTTCGCGCCCGGATGGTACCCATCGCCCTTAAACCTATTAAACAGTAGCGCCATCTGTAGGTCTGGCTGCTGAGCGAACGTGGAATTTCTGTTGGTAACAGCATGACCTTATGTTGTTGATAACAAAACAAGCATTTTGGCACCGATAAACTGCACGAATTTATGAAAATCAAAAGTATCGACGATATAGCGAAACAATTTTATAACCGATGTAATATCGTGGAGATGTAATATCGTGGAGATGTAATATCGTGGAGATTTAATGAAGAACACACTTCAAGATTTTTTTTAAGTTCGTGCTCGCACAGACTATCCGGAAACCAATAGATACCATTGTTTATTTTTCTCAGGCCATTCGACACCGTAGCTACCTTTGTGTTATACGCGAAAACTTCAATTTATCATCGTCAAAACGGCAGCATGATAGTTGCCAGCGTCTATGGAATCGTGTTGCGGAATCTTATTAAGCTGGCCCACACCGCCCGATTGTTCACCAGTCATAGTAACAATCTACAATTGATCATTAATTGTACGCCCTGTCGGCAGCGGGATTAATAAATTAGTATTACGACCATGTAAAGTGATTTGCTATTACTGAACACCATAAATGTTTAAGGCTCAAGTCTTTGTTAGCTGAAAGTTGTTTAGTAATTACTCCCTACTGGAAGACTTTAGTGACATTTATTGCTGATAGTATTGTCATATTGGAATGTCTTATTTTGTCCGTGCTACCTACCTGGAGACAATTTACTCGCCTTTCACACATAATTTAATAATATGTATTTCCTTAATGAGTACAATAAATTTTCATTATTTAATATCGGTTGCCGCTTCAATTTCATAAATAAACACCACTGTTCCCAGTTGGAACATGTCTCTTTATAATTTAAATTTATGAAAACAAACGAACCTGGGTGAGTATTATTGCGAATGAGATTTTGCTTGAAAAAGTTTTAAATTTTAATTATTGGAATTGATTAAGCCGGTTTAATATCACAAAGACGACCGCAATACATACGGGCACAATTATTATTATTGTTGAAATAACTTATTATTTTATAATTTACTAGCTGACCTGGCAAACGTTGTTTTGCCCTTAGGGATAATAAAAAATAGATAAATTGAGATTTAAACTATCCTATCTCTCAAGTTGGATCGAAATGCACATGGTGTGCGAATTTTATTATAATCGGTTAAGTGGTTTAGGAGTCCATTGAGGACAAACATTGTGACACGAGATTTATATATATTAAGATTATTACTTTTTTTTTAATTATTTTCTAAAAATTAGTTATAGCTACCTTACCTTGTACCTAGAAAATAGTAGCAGAGAAATAATAAGGTAGAGCTTTATTTTTAGTATTTTAACTTAACTAATGAGTCCAGCTGAAGACTGCAACATCAGTTAATTCATGTTTGTCATTTACATTAGAGATAACACGGATTGAGAAATATGTTCAGTTGTATAAAGCTGAAAATCGTGCCAGCCAGAAAGCAGAAAGATAAAGGTGATCTCCAATCTGTATACGGGATACCGTGATAGCTTTGCAGGCATACCTACTCTATTTTTCTATAAACAATAAGGACGATAGAGTGCACGGGTTCCAGCAATAAAGGCATATGATTAGTAAGTACAAGTGATAGGGGCTAATCTTTGCATCTGTCTTTGTACTCATAATGACATACATCTCCAGTATCTCTCACTCCTGGTACCTTTTACTACCCTACTCCTGGTAAGGACAACTGCCCGTGCCGATAGTCATACACCCTCCTGCTGTTTTTTAGTATCCTATTGAATTATTGGGATAACAATATAGTTCCAATTTAGGAATGGCAATGAGTAGAAACGGATTTATACGTTGTAGTACTACAGGTTCGACGATTGAGACTCGAGATAATAGGTTGTAATAGTGCCTGCCTGCTCGGTAAACTAGGTATTCATGGTTTGACGTTTCCTTCTCTTTAAACTACAGACTTACATTGTACCTACCGTAGGTACAATGTAAGTCTGTGCTTTAAAGCATCATAAAAATAGAATTACAAACGGAATCTTGTTTAAATCGTCTTTAGTAAAGTCAAATCGTTAAAAACGAATTAAAATTAATGAGTTAACTACCTACTGGTTTCAGCCTGACAAATGGAAGTGATTAAGTAAAATATTTGGTTAAGTTAGGTTTGGTTTCTGCCTAATTATTTTGAAATATACTGAATTATGTAATTATTTCAAATAATATGTTTAAATAGGATATTTCTTTACCTCACACGGTGGCACAAATAATATATTCCTACACGTTTAAGCTACTTTTATAAAACACCTTATTGGGTTGGAATGGCAACGCTGGCTGGCATTAAGCGTTTTGAGGTTTCAAGGCAATCGCCATAGTTAAGGCGTTATTAATCGCTTTTCAATGAATAAAACACATTCTATAAAACATGACAATCTCCAAACTATTTCGGTTGAATGTCCTAGACTCGCTCAAGGCCCGACTCGAGCGCCGAGCGGCGAGCTGGCGAAGTTGTGGTACCACCGCCAGCTGAGTGTGGTGACCGTCGCCAGTTCAAGGGCATCGGGTGAATGCCACCACTCATATTTTTTTGCAACCGTCACTCGCTTACGATGACTGGCCGTGTCGAAGCCGGATGGAAGCCGGCAATCGCCTAATATCTAATAAAACAACAACTTATGCCGTATCATACAAAAACTTAAGCATCTGCACTGACGTTTTCAGTACATTAATAGGCACGGTCAATATCTGGGTTGCTCTGGGTCGATTTTATAGGTCCTGGCTCTTTGGTTAAGTGAGGGATCCAAACTCATTATTATATTCGTTGTTTTGCCAGACCTACCGAACATACAGAGAAAATTTCACGACAATTGGTCGAGCCGTTTCGGAGGAGGTCACAAAAATTAGCACCAAAATTTTCTATAGGTACCTATTAGAGATATATCACGTGACTCAAGAGCTAACCCTAAGTTTCACCAAATAATTAACCATGGCTTAGTCAAGCATAATTTTTGTACGTCTCTACAAGTCTGACCAAAAGAGAGCAATATTTTATTTTACAAAACGGGGTTTAAAATGTTGGTTAAATAGGGATATTGAAATAGGCATAAATTCCGATCTACCGCCTTCTGAGTCCTGATTACTGGTGTCAAGATGTGCAAGGCTTCCGCATTACACGCTAATTTATACCGAAGATTGAAACACAAAAAGCCCGGAACAGAGGCGTGCCGAAGATGAAGATTTTTGACTTATTTAGATTTTTCGATTCCTAAACTTTGGAGATGTTGTACATTACAAAGCTTTTACAACCCAAAAAATGTTGCCCTCCTTTTATATACAAATTTTTTTTTAATTCTTTTGGAATTCCAATGACTTCCAACAGCCACTAACACATATTTAAGTGCCTGTAAGTTATTATGCCTATGTGACATGAAATGATAAAGCATTTTGATTTTGAATAATAATCAGCTGTGAAGACAAACTAAAAGTTTCATTTTGATAGATCTCTAAACGTTATAGGTACAGAATCCTTTGTGTAATAATTGTATGGCTTTGGAATGGAGAAAGATTTTAGATTACGTAAAATATTTTTTCCTGGTTTGTTCCCTTCTATACTTATCTAGTCAATGAAAGTGCAAACAATAATCAAGATTGCCCTACCTACAAAAAACGGGATTTAAATTCTTAAATCCCCTAAAACAATCGCATCTCAAACAAAACACAAGTAAACTCCGCGTAGTCCTGTAAGCATAACATAAGATACAACAAAAAAGTTTTACGGCTCAACTTTCGCGCTATAAACGTTTTCAACTAGAATCATGAAAGAAAATAAAAGAATTCCAGGTAAGAGATAACAAGTTACACCTGCGGGAGGCGAAATAACTAGCTATAACTAGGTAAGAGCGTAAAGCCTTTGTTCTTTCGTTCGAGGCCCGAGGCTCGGCTCGACGAAAAATTATCTTTTTACTCCTTTTTTTTGGCCGCGTTGGTCCCTGAGCAGGTAGACTGAGCACAATCATGACGTTACGTTTACAGCATTAAGTGCTAAACTGGGCCCGTATTCTGTATCTCGGTGCCTATCAAAAAATGATAGCCACTGCCATAGGTTTTTCGTCCATGAAAGGTTTGCTTCAAAAACGTTATTCTTATTTCACAGCGAACCTTCAATGGATAAAAAACAAATGCCAGTGGCTATAATTTTTTGATAGGCACCGAGATACAGAATACGGGTGCAGGAGTGGAAACCCAATCTCTTTGTCAATGGGATGTATTTGGAAGTATTGCCCCTCATATAAATAATATACATTGTATGTGGCGTGGCACATGCAAGCCATATGCACCTCACTGAAATCCTCCGATTACACAGGGCTATATACGAGTATAAAAATACCATATCGCTATCGGCTTGTAGTTGTTTACACTAATTTAATACTAACAACTTTTGTTCCGCAATTTTTTTTACTCGATATTTTGAGAAATATGAATTTTCAATAAATAATTAACGGAAATACTCTAATTGGTACTACTCTGTAACGTAACATCGGCAACCGCAGCAGACAGCGGGCAAATTCGGGGCCGAAACCGCGGCAATTGGTTCTACAGTGTAATGTCACTTTAGAGAAATTTATAATTTTTTTGTATGAAATAAATTAATACTGAATTTTGAAAAGTCGTAGAAGAAAAGTTGTTAGTTTTAATGTAAACAACTACAGGCCGAGTGCGATTTGGTATTTTTAGGGTTCCATACCAATTTGGTAAAAATGGAACCCTTATGGTGAGACTTTCTCCGTCCGTCCGTCCGTCTGTCACACTCGATTATTTCAGTAACTATCAAAGCTATCGACTTGAAATTTGGAATAGTTTTAGGTAATAGTGACCCAACGCCATTGCACTCATAAAATATTGAAAATTGTTTTTATTTATATTTAAAAAGGGGGAAAAACCGGGACTTCGAATTTTCAAAATGAGATAACAATATTGAGTGGGGTATCATATGAAAGGGCGTTACTAATTGTGTGTGTAATTGTGTATTCTAAAACCGATTTTTATTTATTTTTATGCCTGATAGTTTTGGATTTATTGAGCAAACTGTCGAAAAAAATACCGTTCCCCCCCCCCTTATCTCCGAAGTTTATCAATCGAAAAATCTGAAATAATTATGATTAATAGACATTAATGTATATTTTACAGGAAAAATAAAATCAACTCCCTAACTATTATGCTTTTTTTGATAATAACAATAAACCACCAAAAACAAAGTTACGTTTGCGGTTCGCCAACAAAAGTACCTACATGAAAATTATACTCGTAAATTCATGAACAAAAGTGATTCTTTCAATGTTTTACTTCTTTTATGGTATGGAACCCTCGGTGCGCGAGTCCGACTCGCACTTGGCCGGTTTTTTTTATATTAAGCCTGTATTATTTTTGCAAAGTAATCGAAACTCAATTCCACTCCTGCCACCGGAGTATTTATTGGTATAGTTACACCCAGAATTAACTTTTACTTGCGAGGGTTGAAGCTTTGGAAAGCTTAATATGAAACTGTTTACAATGCAATTTAAGCCTTTGTAAAGTAGATCTGTGAGTCAAAGATACAATAACCGTCAGTTTCGTTAGCCATATAATCAAACTATTAGTTTATTTTTAATGATAAAACCTATAGCTTTAGCTATTATATTATAACTCTGAAAAAGCTGAGCTGGATAAAAGCAAAAAAATTTTTGTTAATTTCCACACTTATACCTCACAAGCACTTTACAAATTCATATTTGTCCCCTTTAGAGGTTTTGAAAACAGGCATTGACAGGCGTTTGGGTCTCCACACAATCAGTACCAATTTCAACATTTAAACTGTGCCAGCTCTACCCGTATCTGAGAAAAGGGGCCATCATATCTGGCAGACAGACAAACAGATACACAGACAACAATGATCCTATAAAGATTTTGTTTTTCTCATTTAAGGATGCTCTCCTTACCTGCTTCTCCATACAGACGTAATGTCTGTTTTTCTATTATTTGCAGTAATAGATCCAAAACTAAGCCAGATTCACTTTAAGAAACTAGTCTGAGAAATAATTCAGTTTATAAGCAACTCACATCAAACTTGATACCCAAAAATTAAAAACACTATTTACTTAAAATGGTCAATGTAAAGATTATCATACTTACTGCAGATTCCCGCAATTTGATTTATATATATATAGTACAAAACAAAATTTGGAGGGCAGACCTATTAACTTAGTTCCTTAAAATATTATGTTAAAATATTTAAGTCTACTTCCTAGTCAATAAAATCTTCCTGAAACAGCCACTGTTTACTTTTCAAACTGTTTTGAGAATTATAATTTTATAATATTATATTAAAAAATTGCCAAGGCGTGACTAGAAACAATTAAGACCACATGGCACCACAATACAATTGAATGTATAATGTAGTTGATGCTTATCGCAGCACTATACAAATGGTCTTTTTGTGCAGCAATCGCTAGAGGTCATCAAAGTGTTAACAGAGACATCTTGTAACCAAGGTTGACGGGTGTGTCTCAAGTCAACTATTTCCTTACTCAAAGTTGTGTCTGTCTCTTGAAGTTGCTTTAGTTGTGAATATCCATTTTAGGGTTCCGTACCCAAAGGGTAAAAAAGGAACCCTATTAGCGAGACTTTGCTGTCTGTCTGTCCGTCTGTCACCAGGCTGTATCTCTGGAACCGTGATAGCTACGGACTTGATATTTTCACAGAATTGATGTATTTCTGTTGCAGCTATAACAAATACTAAAAAGCAGAATAAAATAAATATTAAAGGGAGCTCCCATATATTAAACATGATTTTTTTTTGCTTGTTTTTGCTCGATATTGATAACAGCTGTAACAGTTAGAGGCTTCAAATTTTTGCAGAATATTTAGTTATTTACTTAGTACTTACTGTAGAAATAAAGTTTTATAGTATTTATAACATACATCTGTAGACTAATAAATCAGCACTAGAAAACAGTAACCAGTTTAAACTGGTAACCGTGAGAATAATCTTGTCCATTTTTCTAACATTAGCAAGAAATAACACAACATTTGTATATTGACGATCAATTTGCATAATCAATGCATTCATAAAGTGAATGCATCTGGCATTAGGTACAGCTTGAATGGCAAGTTTAAAATGTCTATTGTGATTTGTGGTGTGGATATAATGTATCAATGGCATAATAAACATAATATTATAATTTTTCATAAAATAAATGTGGAATTCACAGCTGTTATCGTAATTGTCATATTATGTGTAGACAAATGATATTGTGCTGTGCAAGTAAATAAAGGAAAGACAGTTGAATGTGACCGTCTTATAATGGTTGTTTACTTTTTGCCTCAGAATATTGATCCGATTTAGTTCAGTAAGTGTTTCCATTATTTCAGTTTCGAAGAAATAAACATGACTACTGTATAAACAACCAACTATTCGTCGAATATCGGGATGGTGCGATTGCACGCTTTGCTGCAATCGATTTCCAATTTTCTTCGCAACCGAAGCGTCAGTAGAAACAATGAAAAGTTTTTTTACCTTCGTTTTCGTGACTCCACGATGCCGCTTTAGTGTCCCAACGCTGAGTACTCACAGCACTTATCATCACAATTCGATAACAGTAATTACTGCACCTACCATGAAACGATAGTAAATAGTTACGTTAAATGTACAATTAATTAATAAAATGTTAAATGCTAACATAAAATACACAAGCTGGATTTTACAAGCGAGAGTCTGTGCATTGACATAAAATAAACCAATAAAAAAAGAGAAGGAGTTCACGAGTCACGACGCGCCTGCGTCCAATTAGCTTACTGTCGGTAAAACAGTATTTTTTTAAGGTTAATGTTGCCACTATTTTAGTAATGTATATTTTCTTTTACAATTATTAGATATATTTTTTTAAATTTCTTTCACTGTAAAAATATTATACGAGCATACATATTTTCATCAACAACTGGTTTATTTTATAAAAAATATTTTGAAATCGAAAAGTGCATGTGCTGCTGTCTATTTGTAAAACATTTTACTAACTAGCGGATTTATTTATAGTAGTTCCCGTACTCTTCGCTAGATGACGCAAATCTACCATCAAGTTTCCATAAGCATTTCATAGATGGCAGTGAAAATAAAATTGAAATACAAGCTTTTATGAATTTCACCAGTCCCGATACAAAATCTTACACTTTTTGATCCATTTCCCGGTTACTGAGACTTCGCCGTCTGTCCGTCCGTCTATCCGTTTGTCACCAAGTTGTATCTTTTGAACCGTGATAGTTACGTTACACACTTGAAATTTTCACTGATGATGCATTTCCGTTGGCGTTATAACACCAAATACTAAAAAAATAATAGAATAAAATAAAGATTAAAGGGGGCTCTCATACAAAAAACGTGATTTTTTTCCTCGTTTTTCGTCGATGATCCAGAACTACCAATATTACTCCACGTGTAAGTATACTTAGTACGAGGTATTATTGAGAGTTCTAGCTTCTGCATCATCATCTCGCTAGTCGCTACGTTATATAACTACATGTACGGAACCCGTCGTGCGCGAGTCCGACTCGCACTTGGCCGATTTTATTTAAATTGTTTTCAATTTTTTTTTTTAATTTCGTCAACGTTTTCTGGAATTGCCCTCATTTCGTTTACGGCTAAGGAAGCCCAAGGGCGCAAGTCGGCCATATTTTCTTGAGTGGCCTTATTCGGCACGGTCTCTTGACTTTGTTCATTCAGAAGTCATTGTGTCTTACAGATTCACATAGAAATTAAGTCGCACTTTTAAACATTTCCAACGTTATAATTTTTATAATGATTTTTTTAATCTTAGACTCATGTTTTACTTCTTTTATAGTATGGAACCCTCGGTGCGCGAGTTCGACTCGCACTTGGCCTGTTTTTGTTGTAGTGTGAGTGTGCTAATTTTAAAAAGTACGGTTCGCCGAAGCTAGTGTGCGTTGGACCTCTGTATTGTAATGCCTATAATCAGTTATATTTTAAAAAATCGCCTGTTAGTTTTTCATACGACCATTTTTGACTCTCACAGTCTTTTCCTTCACCGTTATACCTACGAAAGTAATTTTGAGTTTCCAAAAATCTAATTATCATGAGTTTATGTTGACCTTACACATACTTATTTTTTTATCTATATGTAAGTAGGTACAGTCTGACTGCCTGAGAACACTGAGAATAGGACATACTTACCTTATATTTCATACTACTAAGTGAGAAATATTGCAATATCGTAAAACAACGTTAATCGGGTCATCTAATGTTATATTACCTACCTACATAGGTACTTAACTATTAAACGATAAATCTCATGCTAGGTATTCCAAGGCTTTTTACACGACTGCCCAAAAAATTATTTAGGTAAAAAAATTGCGGAAACTACTGACACAAAATTTTTAGGACTACATATTGACCACTGCCTTAATTGGAAGAATCATATTGAGAGCTTATGTTCAAAATTGAATAGATTCTCTTTTGCACTATACATGCTGTCAAAAGTGGTAAATCAGGCAGCGGTAATGGTAGCATTCAATGCATATGTCACAGCAAGTTTGAGATATGGCATAATATTTTGGGGAAATTCGTCTGATAAAGAGAAAATATTCAAAAGTCAAAAGAAGTGTTTAAGAGCTGTGTGTCACCTCAATCCAACAGATACTTGTAAGCCTTATTTTGAGAAGCTAAAAATTCTTACTTGCCCGTGCTTGTATATCTATGAAGTATTGGTATTTATTAAAACAAATAATCAATTATTTACATATTGTGATAGTGAACGTAGGAAGAATAATTTGATTTACAGTAAACATACCACTGCATTATTTGGTAATAGTATTTTTAATATGGCGCCTAAAATTTATAATAAATTACCAGCGGATATAGCTGACAAAAATTTAAATCTTGTTGACTTTAAAAATAAAATCAAAAAAATTCTAATAAAAAAATGCTATTATACAATTAATGAATATTTAACAGACTCTAGCTTGACATCTGAAAAAAAGTTCTGATAAAGAAATTATACCATTATTTATTTATAATGCTGGCTCTGATCAATTGAGCGTTGGCCAATGAGTATTGACATTGTTATGAAATTTTTTATTATGTTTCTTTTTTTATTTCTCATATTTTGTAACTTAATAATTTTGTAATTGATAATACTTAATATGTAACATTGCATGCCTTAAGGTAGAATTTGGATAAGAACAATTTTATTATATTGTGACATCTATATTTTGTACCCAAATTCGTAATAAAGAAATTGATTGATTGATTGATTGATTGAAAAAGTGTAATGTTTTTAGGGTTCATGTAAGTATGTATGTATGTATGGGAGTTTCTTTATTCCACCATAACTTCTGAACGGCTGAATAGATGGACATATGGGGTATTATTAGAATCCTTACATCCTTCCGAGTAACATAGGCTATTTTTTTTTTGGAAAAGTCGTTTAACCACAGGGCAGTCGTGTTTTTTAATTTTTTAAATCATTTACTTGTTACGTTTATCGAATTGACGCCGTGTCGTTACCGCTACCGTAGCGTTTTCAAATTGCCCTCATTTTTGTTACATCAAAGGGAGTGGAGAGGCGAGAGCAAAACTCACGAGTGGCCTTATTAGGTCTAGCCTCATTTCTTTGTTCAGCAGCGGGATCTGACGTGCCTTTTGTACGATCATTGAATCGATATTTTGGGTAAACCTTTATCAAATTAGAATTATTTTTCCTTCTGTTTTAATTGATTGAGTGGGTAGGTACTCTCTCGAAGGTAAACTTAGTAAGTACCTATCTATTTAATTTATTTTCTTGTACTACAGATACAGATTTTTAAGTAAGTAATAAGTAGCTAAGTAGGTAGGTAATATTGGAAATCTGTAATAATATAATATATTACGTTAATTAATTTCATAACAAAAAAACCCACTTCAACTCTCATCAAACTAATGCTGAATACTTACATCCTTTCCTATTAAAATAATTAAGACTTATATGGTTTTCTCATGGATAGGTTACATACCATTATCAGATTTGCACTAAATTGAAATGAGACCACATGGGAAATGTCAGCTTTCTAATAAAAAAAGAATCATCAAAATCGATTCATCCAGTTAAAAGTTAAGTTATAAGGTAAGAAACATTAAAAAATAGAACCTCCTCCTTTTTTGAAGTCGGTTGAAAATCAAGCTGTTGCCTCAAAAGGCTGTCATTAACTTTTTGATATCAACGGAAATGTAAAATATTTTTAACAAAAGATTTTTTGGTGCCAATTGATCCTGCTTTTTATGACAATAACTTTTTCAGCGCTGCTACCTACAGGTTTAACGTATAACATTGTTGTCTTGTCTTACGAATTGCTAATAAAATAAAGGCGTCATCTGACTACAGAGTAAAGAAAATTAATTAGATCTCGAGTTGTGACGTCGCGCGTCGGTCGTACTTGGGATGACCTGAATCCGGGAGGCTGCATCGGGCAGGGGTGCGGCGAATCGATGTGTTGCCATGGCAACCGCGACGTCTGCCGAGGAGCCTGCGCTCTACTGTCCCTTTCTGTCTCGCCTCGATATCATATCACACAACCCTTGCAAGAAAAGCGACTGAAAATCTTACCGAACCACCACGAAAAACAACTTTAAGTTTTACATCATAAAGTTGATATTTAAATGTTTAAAGAAGCGTCAACGGTCTTTACGGTTGGAGATCTGAAATCTTACGATATAATATAAGGAAGAAACTGTTTCTACAGTCGATAAAGACAAAAGCACAACACCCGTTACTGTAAATTCAATCGTGCTGGTACAAGATTGGGTTGAAATTAGCTTGGATATTGTGTGTATGTGTTAATCTCACCTGTGCATGTGGTATGGCCGGGCCAGTCGTCGGTGGGTGGTTTACAAGATATTTGGGGCTTGTTCCGAGTCTGTTAACATCTGGCCCCTTAAATAGGAAGGGTAAAGTCTGCGCTTCAGGACTGTAATTAATTATTTATTTTTGTTTCGGTTTGTTTGCGGTATAATTAGAAAGGGTTTCTACAATCCCGTGTATTTCTGAGATTGAATTGGTTATGCAATGATAGATGAGGATGACAATGGCGGTCTACGAGTCCCTACCTCGATAAGTGAAGTGAAATTAATTAATGTGAAGTGAAATTATCTAGGATAGGATTTTTTATGATATGGGTACTTAATGATATAACTTTTTCAGGGCATTTTCATGTTGTAATGGTTTTCAGTTTTCAGACCCTCAGAACTGATCTCTGCATTATTTAAACAATGTGTGATGATGAAACAAAAACTCCGCTGTTATTTAACTCAACCCTTTTTACTGCCGTGTACTGAGAGCACGGGTCTCATCTCTGAGAGATAGGGTTAAGTCCTTACCTTCACAAGCCTTAGGGAACTATGGTTTCCTTTTTGTCTATGTCAAGATGTGTATCTTTTCTTTACCTACTGTAAAGTGAAAGCCCAAATTAGGCAACAGTTTATTTACTCTGACGACAAGCAGTGGCAGTGGGCAGCCATATATGTCAATGAAACGAAGGCCGTTGGGGCAGACGTAGTTATTTAGCAGTGGGCAGACCATATTTGTCACGGAACCGAAGGCTGTTAGGACAGACGTAGTTATTTAGCAGTGGGCAGGCCATGTTGTTCTCTGAACCAAAGACCGTTGGGGCAGACGTGGGTATTTGGCAGTGGGCAGGTTATATTTGTCACAGAACCGAAGGTCGTTGGGGCAGACGTAGGTATTTAGCAGTGGGCAGGCCATATTGTTCTCTGAACCAAAAAACGTTGGGGATGCAGGTATTTGGCAGTGGGCAGGCCATATTTGTCACTAAACCGTAAGCCGTTAGGGTCAATTTATTCTAGAAACTAAGCACCAGTAAGAGAAACATACTCGTAAGACGATATCCTGCCCGCTTAACCAAAAAACTTATTCTCTGATAAATCGCTCGCTAAATCACCGACTTCGAAAACCGAAACTTTGTTGGACTGGCAGTGGGATGACGTCGATTATAGATTGCGCTTTGATTGTCGAACTTGCGCTTAATACATTGCCTCATTATGGGAACCAGCTTAGTATTATGGATGATAGCTAGGTGGTTGGAGCATGCTAATTTTAAAATGCATTTAATTCTACTTATAAATTCTAAACGCCACCACTTCAGAACTTCATACTTTTATATATAGGCTTAGGTCTGATCTGACGGGAGCCTTCGGCCGTGGCTAGTTACGACCGCCAAACGATTTAGCGTTTTAAGTTATTGTAGGTACGATAGCATCTTCGGCTGCAGGACCACTTACCATTAGGTAAGATTGCTGTCAAGTTACTAACTAGAAGTCTGTAACTGTGTATAAAAAGAATATAGGTAAGAATGTCATCGCTTAAAATTACCTACGAGTATGTGGCGGCGCGTTATCGGAAGATCTAGGTAGGATTATCCAGACGTGGATGTCTACGGATAAAACTACTTATATATATAGACGTCCACAGCTAGACATAGGCCTTTCCAAAACTATATCTATATTTAATGTTAATGACAACAATTAAAAAAGTGATATAAATCCGCTCACACACCTCCCCACTTAGTCACGTAAACTGTTCTTCGAAGCAAGTGGCGAGGTGGTTTGGCGGCGAGGAAGCGCCCCCCCTAGGGAGGCGAGGCGGTCGTAAATATGATTATCAGCGGGGGAGGCGACACGACTAATCATATTCTGCGCAATTTACATAAATATTAGCGTGTTACGTGACACGGCCGGTCGTTAAGAGCCTTGGCCATTTTTTAATGACCCGATGTAGATATGAATATCTGAGGGGGTGGAACAGAAGTGGCTTTGTCTTTTTATGAATGATGATGTCTATTATAACATACATATTCATGACAGCCTTCGTGAAAAGGCTGCACGAATATGTGTGATTAAGACTCAGGACCTCAATAGCAGAGCGCCAAATGAATGAACTATAGTACGAGTAGGTATATCGTTGCGAGGGCTACGAGCTGTCACCACAGCAAGGATGGTTAGGTATTTCTTGTAAAATTTTATTGTTGTATAGTACCTAGTAATATTGTGAACCGCAACTCAAAAAACTAAGAACTAGGTACCTACTACCCAGTTTTATAAGTTTTGCCCTCGACTTTTTGTTTTGACGTCAAAGTATACTTTTCCGCACCAAAAAGGCGCTGCCTCATATCATACTACGGCGTAGCTTGGATCTAGACTAAAGCTCTCTAACCTAAGCCAAAGTTACCAGTGCGATGCTGTGTAGCCACCGATATAATTGGTTACACTTCCTCCAAGTTAGTACGGTAACATATTCTGCGGTTTAATTAAGCTTAAGATGAGGTGAGATTGTAGTCAAGTACCTAGGTTTTATTGAACCTAATTGAAAAATGAAACCATTCCCCGGCTCCATACGCTTGGCTGGACTCGGCGGGCTTATAGAGCCTGGGGTAAGTTTGAGTTTCAAATGTACCTTAACTAGGTAAAAGCTGGACATATTAAAGCTTAGTTATCACAAAAGATTAAGTAGGTATACCCCTACGGAAGGTTATACTAAGAATAATTAAACTTCAATAGCTTTGTAATTGTAGCGAAGTAGTGGTAGATACTTACTTAAGGTTCAATGTTATGACATGTTCGATTATATCAACAGGTAAACATATAATTATATACATTTTATACAGGTACCTAATGTATGTTATCACTAGGTACTGCTACATAATTGTTTTACGTAGCCTATACTATAAGTAGAGAGCAAGTGGGTTGGAAAATACACCTACAAGTATAGGTAGGTACTTAGTAAAGACAGAGTTCGTGTCTCGAAGCTCATTGGCCGAGTAATAATTTCAATAAAACGTGTCACGCAAGGTGAAAGAAATGCTGGTGGCTCGTGACTATAGCGGCCACATCTGCAGGCAGCGCACCTCGTGAGCGTGGACATATTGTAGGCGGGCTGACGTCTCCGCTGACAGTAGTACAGCGGCCGCGGCTCGAGACACCGCGGTCATCGTATTTCCCGCGTGGAAATCGCTTTCCCCGCGGTCGCGACGGCCGCCGTGTAGTCGTATGGACTACGGTGTACCACGTGAACGCAGTGTCCCGTCGACCGCTCGCGTGACACGCCGCGCCGCATTCAACCCGCTCATCCTGCAGGAGCCCAGCGGGAGGAGCGACCCCGCCGCCCGCCCGACCCACACTGCGCTCTCGCGACTCGCGCGCGCTATCGGGACGTTCGTTTGATATTTTCAAACTTTTCATCACATTCCGGGTCATCGATTTCTAATTACGGCCGGTGTCTTGTTTGCCGAAGAGGTGGAGGCGATGCGGTCAAAGGCAGTCGCGAGGCGGCTTCAATCGCAAGGTAAGAATAAGCTCATACCTTTTATAAGTTTTGCCCTCGACTTTCTGTTTTCCCGTGAAAGTATATATAAATATACTATAGTATAAAGTATATATACTTTTCCGCGCCAAAGATACGCTTTGACTGACTCCAGGACCAGGAAACTATATATCATCTCAGGTCTTGTTATGCTTTGTTTACTTTTTATTCAATGGGTCTTTGTATAACCCTTTTTATTCACTAAAATTGAGTCAGCCCTTTTGAAGTGAGTATAATTTTCAAAACAAAACGAGTGCCTAAGTAGGCAACTACTTTAAGAGTTACATAGATACTTACAGACTTTATGTGTCTATAACATACTTAAATAGGTACGTAGGTATTCCGAAGAAGTAGGGCATAAAGGTGAAAGGGGACAAGGATGGTACAAAGAACATCTACACGAAGCTATTATTAACAAACTACAGTAGTAATCAACCGTTTATTAACCCCGAAAGGTGCCTACGAGTCGAAAGGACGTCAAACTTTTCAGCGCTTCCGCTACGTTTTTCACCAAAGCTCGTAGCGGTGTTCGTAGAAGTTCGTAGAGATGCGCAGTAGGTACAAAGATAAAGACAGTGCGATGCGCTGGGCGCGCGCTGCGATTGGTGCGCGCGGTCCCCGCCTGACAAGATAGCGAGGGGCATCCTCCGTGCGCTAACACGCAACTTTGAACCGTGACTGAAAGCGTTAAAATACATTTTCCATTGACACGGTTTTCGGAGGGACGATCCCTCCGCTGTCACTTGTCATTGGATGAGTACGGAGGAATTTCCTTATTTATTTACATTATTATGTGTTTGGTGACAACATGTTGAGCTTCTGTTTTCTATATGGAAATTACAATAAGTAGGTATATCATTACAATGTAGACAGTACTATGTAGGTACATAAAATTTGTAGCAACTATACTTTCACAAAAAAAAGACGTTAGTGTCCATGTGTCATGGAATAAGTACCCTGTGGAAACAAAGTTTGGAATACCACCTAAAACAAAAAGTACCTAAGTTAGCAGTATAGGTAAGGCAAAAGCACTTCACTAAGCAGCCACCTACAAGTACCCAATCCCTATACGTGATTGCATTCGAGCCATGCTGATTCGTGCTATGCGGATTCATTGCTCAAAAAAGTCCTTCTGTCATAGATGGGTCCATTAAAAATGTCTCGGAGGAACATTAGTAGCTCAATGCGGAGGAATTATAAACTACTTAAGTAAAATTCAATGCAGCGTTTTGTGGTAGCGTAGCAATGTGGTAGCCACTTCGTTTCGTTATCAGCTTGATAGTCCAAAAATTGCACAACGCTCTGTGGAAGTAATCATCTATTTTACGATGCGGTTTATGTGTTATGGCACACGGCGATGTATTCGTACATAAACTACATCTCTAAAACCTTTTGCTGTTATGTTGGTATGAATTTATGAGAATATTTGTTGTTTTTGTCCCGTGATTAAAGTGATCCAATTTTGTCTTAAAAAATCAAAGATAATTTTTCATCGACTACACTCCCTAGAACAAAAGAAGCTGTAGGTAGGTAGGTTACTTATCTAGTCTTAAGTTCTGAACCATTACTTGATTGAAACAATTTTTGATTTTCAATTCCCAACCTGGGAACATTAATAGACCATACGAGTACCACTTTAACAGTTTTAATCGATCTACGGCTAGGCGCAAGCATCATTCAACCTCATCGATGCCATTGCGGCGAGGGCGTTGATTCCTACAGTCACCATGGTCTCTCCTGCTCCAAAAGTGCCGGTCGCTTCCACCGCCATAGTGCCCTTAACGACGTCATCCCGAGGTCTCTTGCTACCGCCCACGTGCCAGCTGTATTAGAACCAACTGGTCTGGCGCGTGGTGATGGCAAGAGACCCGATGGGATGACGCTTGTTCCCTGGCGTTTAGGGAGGTCGCTTGTTTGGGACGCAACTTGTGCTGACACCCTGGCTGCGTCCCACATTGAGGCGACCTCCTCTATGGCGGGGGCTGCGGCTACTAGTGCCGAACGGTCCAAGGGACGCAAATATGAATCTTTGTCAAGAGATTCATATTTGCGCCTTTTGGTGTGGAGACTCTGGGGCCGTGGGACCCGGGGGCTCGAGCTCTTTTTGAAGAAATTTCAAAGAGAGTTATCGAGTCTACCGGGGATCCAAGAGCTGGCAGCTACCTTGGCCAACGTATTAGTTTGGCCATCCAAAGAGGCAATGCTGCCAGTATCTTGGGTACCATGCCTCGTTGCGATGGAATCGATGAGGTTTTAAATTTATAACCTAGTTTATAGTCTGTTATTTTTATTTTAAATATTTTTATGTACATATATTTAAGTATTAGTTATACCTATTATATTATTACAAAATAAAAATTAATTTTTGATTTACCTAATGATTTTTTTTATATTACGAAAAATTTTCGTATGAAGTTTATTTCGATTTAGGTTTTTTGGGATTGGTTTGTAGTATTTTTTTCTAATTTCAATAAAATATTTCGTGGAGTTCAAACTGCGCAACTTGAGTTCTATATCTACGAAATTTTATATTAGCACGGATCGTAGATGAAGTATTATGCACATAGGTATTATAGTAATAATAATGACGATGACCTGTCGCTTACTTACCTTCATCATGACAGGACAAATAACATTTTGACCAAATACCAATACTCTAGTAGGTAGGTATAGGTAACGAATACTCGAACATTCTGAGTTAAAAAATTTTTGTTCCGTTTTCCATTTTACTATGCAATATTGAATACAATTGATACCACTCAACAGTGAACCAACATCGATATTAATTAATTTCCTACCTACCAATATTATTACATACATTAAAATATTATTATTAGGTATCTACAAAACACAGTGAGCTCTTTGTTGTCCGTGATTGGGGCTAATTAAATGTTAATTAACCGGCCGTAGGTAGGTACAATGACTTCTGACCGCAATTTAGCGCCATACTTTGGATCTATACTTATCTACGCATTGTCAAGGGATACAAAATTTATCCACCAATGACAGAGAATAAAATTTTTCTCCAGAGCATGACAACAGCGGTCAGGAGGGGTCTGCTTTCTACCGCAGATATTACGAGTAACCTATCTTCAGCCATGCGCCAATACTCAGAGAATGGATAAAACCTTAGAAGGGGACCATTTTATCCTGTCTCCATCGTTGATTTATAAACTAGTCTCCATGGAGAAATTATGCTCGGTCGCATGCTATCCGTTCTGATTCTATTAGGTTTAGGTAGGTAAGTGTGGAAAAATAAGGATTTTTACAAAACAATGTTACGTATACGAGTAGATATATTTGGGACGAGATACACCTGGTTAATATTTTGCAGATGACATTTAAGTATAGCAAGTTTTGATTCCACGTTTCTGATACCACCGCTAGCATATGGAATATCATTTGACCTCCGTCTTTTCCTCTAGCGATGTTTTTGACAATTTCTTTGACTTTTCGATGGTATTAACACATACGCTACTTTTTATCGCGGAAAAATCCCTCGTTCCCACAGGATTGCCGAAAAAGAAATTACTTATGTATAGAGATGCCGTATTCTGAAGCCTTTCAAGAATTGCTTCAAGAGAGGAGAAAAATCTCAAATTTATAATTTAACAATTACTATCACAATTGCAATGTTCATGTTCAAGCAGAAAAAGTTTATTTACTAGACTAACGGTTAATACTAGTAAATAATTTAATTGATAAAAAATGTTCATATTATGAAATCATAGTGTTCATGTAGGTAGTTAAATATTTCAGTGATTATTATAGGTATTGATATTTACAATATCTCGTGTTTTATCGTGTCATTAAACTGGAACCGGAATAGCTGTTTCGAAACGCGATAGCGAATTGTTAGTAGAAGTTGTTGTATGCTGAAAAATATTGAAACGCACTTTGATGATCAGTATTCAGTGAAGTATACCTAAAGCCTGTATGTGGGTATAACATTTACATTTTTTTCCTCAAGGGTGGTGTGAAACTTGTAAATCTCTGCCTAGCGTGGTAGGGTATCATCATCATCATCATGATCTCAGCCTGCATACGCCCACTGTTGAACATAGGCCTACCCAAGCGAGCGCCACCTGGTCGGTTGCGCGTGGTGGGCTAATAAGAGGAGTCAGGAGACCCGTGTCTAGTTATAGGCCTTAAAACAAAGATGAAAGAACATCACGTTTTCCAATATTGTATCAACGATTTTGAAAGTAAAAGATGCCCTAGACGTTCAGAGTATATATTCAAATTTTGAAGGTGAATTCTAAAACCAACTGTCCAGACTTCAGACAAATGCGCTGTCCACCGTAAATAACCTGAACAATATTCAATAAGCCCGAGGTTTATTCCTCCAGGAATAGCGGTCGTAAAGTTCGCAGACATACCTATGCCACGGACGGATCCTCGAATCACAATAACGCTGGAACTCAGCGGAATCCATAATCTTATTTTTGTACCGCACCGCGAAGCGTGAATTTCGCAATTATGAGAGTCGCTTGCGCGATACGCGATTACTGGTTCACGGGTGATATTCTTAGGCGCTATTATCCTTTGGAGAGGCTTTCTCAAAATAAACATTTCTTGTCTGTGCACGTGCGAATGTGGACTTTATCTCGGAGACGGAGAGCCGCGCGGTGCTGGCAGGTGGCCGCGTGAAAGCGGACTCTTTGCGCTGGGAGGACGGCAGGTTATGCTGCGCAGATGTCGCACGCCGAGATCCATTGTGTTCCCTCCTATAATTTTATCGAAGCTGATTTACGATCGATTGTTCGGCCGGTGGACAGTCGGCGAGGCGTGGTGTGCGTGCGCGCGCGCATGTGTGCTCCGAGCGTGCTTCCTCGCCCGTCCGGAGTTACCTGCAGATGGCGCTCGGGACATGCTCTCTCGCACAACGCTCTCGTAAATTAGGAAACGACGTCTCGGACCGTGTTCTTTTCAGCTTTATTACTATGCATAAGAATTACTCAGCCGTACTTAGGTTCAGCGCTCTTAACTTCCTTTTGTTGAGCATACGTGTAGCGAAAGCTCGCAGCTCTCAATCGTTATGTTTATATTACTCAGGCGTAGCACCTTGATAAAACTTCTATAAAAGATTCAGGTTTGCAAATTGTTTTCCGGCACTGTTAAGATTAAGTTTCAATGCTCAATAACCACTTGTTGGGTGCTTATTCGCTCGATCGATAGAGTGTAAAACATGAAATTGCAGGTGAAAGCATTATGCGGCCGTCGTTACGTTTTGACAGAACCTTTGGAAACAATAACAACGTGTTTTCATTCTCGACAACCCGGCATTTTGTAAACAAACCCTCATTGTGTAACTCGACAGAGTTTTCAAAGTTCGTCGATGAAAACTTCGCGGCACGTTTCGCTGCTTGATATAATGATAAAGAGAAACCTTACAAAATTCTGCCAATTGTCTGAGAAAAGTTACACCTAGTATAGTATCTTCAACTTCTGTTGTAATTCTTTATATAACTACCTACGACGAATCAGTAAATTATACTTTGCGTTATGTAAAATATGCTACAAACAGTCATCATAATACCTAGATATTCAAAACTCCATGGCCATTGATTTATAAACTAAGGATTTGGGGTAGCGGTACAGTATCCGAACCGAAAGACATACAAAACGCGAAAAGACATACAATTGCACTTCAATCTCGTGTTTGAAAATTAGGCTGTATAGCAATGGTGTAAGACATAAATTACAATGTTTTAGTTTGTTTATAAAAATACTCATATACCCTCGTATCTATAGGTTTTTCTCGGGACACTTTTCGTGAAATTTGTATTACACCTGTGGTCCATAGATTTATAAGCCTATGTCTATGGCACATAAAATTGCTTGAAACGTTTTTGAAATCGGAAATAATATGTTGCAAATGCCATAATTTATCTCATTGATGTGATGTCATATAAGAATTAAACGCAGCAGAGCGACAATGTTTCGCTAATGTGGGTGAAGGTAAGCTAAAATTGTTCCGTAGCCAGGGGAACGAGGCCATTTCGCGGGCTTCTGCGGTTGTTTCGTAACTAGAAGGAAAGGCTTTCTGAAGTCATTCCTTTTAAACATTTATTAAGGAAAATATTACCCGTTTCAAAAGGACTGGTATACCTACCTAACTACGAGTAAGTACAGAAAGACAGAACTCCAGGAAATCGTTAATTTAACGGTCTCCTGGCGAAGTGATATTTTAGTGGGTCGTTCTGGGTTTGATTGGGTCCTGGTAAAATAAATGCTAAATAATTATGTTTAAATAAATAAATAATAATATAATAATAAATTTCTTTATTAATGGCAACAAAGGCCCAAATTGGTTAATTACATATCAACTTAACAAACTATGTTAGTATAAAAACATGCTTGGTTTAGGTATATTATTATTATAATATATATAGCTCGATTACCACTGACTGACTCACTGACTGACTCATTGACATAATTGTTCTCCCAGAAGGAGACGGAAAATGATATAATGATGTATGGGAGATGTGTTCGGGTGCGGGAGTCGACTAGGGAAAAATTATGACATTTCAGAAAAACAAGATGGCGGCCGACGTGACTTTCGTATCTCTTTTGTTTTCCAACCGATTTCGTTCAAACTTGCAGTATTCAAGGAAATGAGTAAATGGTTTTTAGAAAAATTGGAAAAATTTGGAAAAACAAGATGGCGGCCGAGCTGTGGCGTTTTAAAATTTTTCATTTTTCGACCCCAAACCGCGGCGCCACAGATCCTAAACGGGATGGTTGAGAATGTCAATTTTTTCTTGTTTCGCCCACAATTATCCTGAATTTTGACAAAACGGGAGTAATTTTTAAAAATCCAAGATGGCGGCTGTTCTGGAGGCCAATCAGTGTGAGGTATGAAAAATCGCAATTTTGAAACTCAAATTTCTCACAGTTGGCAGCATCGGAGCGTTTCGACATCTTTGGGGCGATTGTACGTATGGACTCGAAGTGTTGAGTGGGGCAGAAAAAATTTCCCCATTTCTCGGGAAATTTCTAGATTTTCCCCAAAAAGTAAAAAATCGAAATACGGACTTTCCGCGAATTCCGAGTATGAGCGATCACGTGTCTTACTCGTAGAAATGACATTTTGGTATTTTTGTCACCGAGGACTGGCAACACTGGAATCTATCAAAGTAAAAGTGATTTTCGACATGGTCACTTTTCAGGGGCTATCGTGTCGCCTGGGTGCGAGCGAGATGAAAAATTTAAACGTCATCGGGAGCGGTATATCCTGTAGTTACTAGGAAAAATAAGAAACGATGTAAAATATTTCTGTGAACTGAGTTGGCGGCCATTTTGTATTTTTTTCTGTTTTTGAAAATTTTGATCGCGATTTTGAGGCACTTGGCAACATTTCGGAAAGTCGACATGTATTAACCGATTGTGTAACTCGACTGGCAGTATCGAGATATATAAGCAGTGTTGCCACATTTGGGGTAGTTTTCGAGATTTTCCCCAAAATGTCCTCCTGTAAAATTTTGTATGAACTATTTTTATTTCACTTATGGCTTCGTATAGAAGTCAAAAAATGACTCGGTGAAAAATATGGAGAGAGCTGATGATTGAGGATTTCGGAGACGGGTGAAGGGCTCAGCCAGGGTATTGAAGATAGGTAGGGGGTGCTGGACCAAATGTCATTCAAAACCTCGTGCAGTTGCCAATGAGCAGAAAAAAAATTCAAAATGGCGAAAAAAAGATGGCCGCCATACAAATTTCGTCGGTGTCTATCTCAGAAAGTATAAAAGATGGAAAAGTAGTTTCTTTGCGAAATATGATCAGGAAGAGGAGGTATATCTATTGGAAGAAAAAAATATTCAAAATGGCGGAATTTTTTTTTTCATACTAAATTGTATGGCGATTGGGAGCTATAAGAAAATTGACATTGTTCTCCTAGAAACAGACATAAAACGATAAAATAATGTATGGGAGACGTGTTTAAGTACGGGAGTAGAATAGAAAAAAAATATGCCATTTCAGAAAAACAAGATGGCGGCCGACGTGACTTTCGTAACTCTTTTGTTTTTCAACCGATTTCGTGTAAACTCGCGGTACTCGAGGAAATGAGCAAATGGTTTTTAGAAAAAGAAGAAAAATTTGGAAAAACAAAATGGCGGCCGATCTGTGGTGTTTTAAAATTTTTTATTTTTCGACCCTAAACCGCGGCGCCACAGATCCTAAACGGGGTGGTTGAAGATGTCAATTTTTGCTTGATTCGCCCACAATTATCCTGAATTTTGAGAAAACGGGAAAAATTTTTCAAAATCCAAGATAGCGGCTGTTCTGGCGGCCAATCAGTGTGAGGTACGAAAAAACGCAATTTTAAAATTCAATTTTCACACACTTGGCATCATCGGACCGTTTCGACTTCTATGGGGCGATTGTGTGTATAGACTCGAAGTATTGAGTGGGGGAAAAAAATTACCCCATTTCCAGGGAAATTTCGAGATTTTCCCCAAAAATTAAAAAATCTAAATATGGACATTTTGCGAAATCCGAGTATAAGCGATCACGTGTCTTACTCGTAAAAATGACATTTTGGTATTTTTGTCGCCGAGGACTGGCAACACTGGAATCTATCAAAATAAAAGTGATTTTCGACATGGTCACTTTTCAGGGGCAATCATGTCGCCTGGGTGCGAGCGAAATGAAAATTTGAAACGTCATCAGGAGCGGTATATCCTGCAGTTACTGGGAAAAATACGAAACTGTGTAAAATATTTCTGTGAACGAAAGTGGCGGCCATTTTGCATTTTTTTCTGATTTTGGAAATTTTGAACGTGTTTTTGAGGCACTTGGCACATTTCGGAAAGTCGACATGTATGAACCGATTGTGTAACTCGACCGGCAGTATTAAGATAAGCGGTGTTGCCACATTTGGGGTAGTTTTCGAGATTTTCCCCATAATGTCCTCCTGTAAAATTTTGTATGAACAATTTTTTTTTCACTTATGGCTTAGTATAGAAGTCAAGAAATGACTCGACGAAAATTATGGAGAGGAGGAAGTCTATTTATTGAAAAAAACAAAATTTTCAAAACGGTGGAATATATTTTTGTCCTACTAATTTGTATGGCGATTAGGAGCTTTAATAAAATTGTCATTGTTCTCCTGGAAATAGATAGAAAACTATACGTATGGGAGATGTGTTCGAGGGTGAGATATGAAAAGGGAAAAATTATGACATTTCAGAAAAACAAAATGACGACCGACGTGACTTTCGAACATTTTTTGTTTTCCAACCGATTTCATTTAAAGTCGCAGTACTTTTGGATACAAGTAAATAGTTTTTAGAAAAAGTAGAAAATTTGGGAAAAACAAGATGGCGGCTGAGCTGTAGTGTTTTTTAAAATTTTCATTCTTTCTCACCACAGACTCCGATTCCGGGACACCACAGATCCGAAACGGGATAGTCGAGGATGATAATTTTTTAGTATTTCACCTACAACTATTCTGAAATTGACAGAACAGGGATAGATTGGTGAAAAAAAAAATTACCCCATTTTTCGGGAAAAATCAAAATACGGACTTTTTGCAAAATCCGAGTATGAGCGACCACGGAAATTGCTCCAAGCAGTTACGCGGTCCGCTTTAGCGGGCCGCGCCCCCACGCGAAAAACTAGTTAATATATATATAGCTACTCGTGCTGATTCACTGACTGACTCATTGATCACCTCTCCTGAACAATTTTGTATGAAAAATTTTTTTTTTAATGATCACTTCGTATATAAGAGAAAAATTCATTCGGAGGAAAAATACGGAGAGAGCTGATGATTGAGGATTTCGGAGACGAGTGAAGAGCACGGGGAGGGTATTAAAGATAGGTGGGGGGTGCTCGACCAAATGTCATTCGAAATGTCATGCAATTGGCAGTGAGCTGAAAAAAAGTTCAAAATGGCGGATTCAAAATGGCCGCCATTCGAATTTCGCTGATATCTCGGAAAGTATAAAAGATGGAAGAACGGTTTCTTGACAAGAGCTGATCAGGATTCGAAGGTCTATTCAATGGATAGCAAAAAAAGTTCAAAATGGCGGAATTTTTTTTTTCATAGAAAATGTATGGGGAATATTGAAGAGACTACGAGTTGTAAAACATGAAGTGCTTTGATGCGGTTTTTTGGAAGACTACAAGAGAAAAATATAGAATGAGGTGATGATTGAGGATTTTAAAGACAGTCAGGAGCATGGGCAAGGTATTATAGTTAGATGGGGACTGCTGAAACAAAAAATACTCGGAACTTCAGGCAATTGGCAGTGAGCTGAAAAAAAACCAAAATGGCGGATTCAAGATGGCCGCCATACAAATTTCGTGTTATTCTATCTCGGAAAGTATAAAAGATAAGAGAATAGTTTCGTAGCAAGAGGTGATCAGGATCTCAAGTTCTACGGGATGCATGGAAAATAATTCACAGTGGCGGAATTTATTTTTCCATGGAAAATGTACATACTATGAGAAGAGACAATGATCTAGGATTTGGATGATGATTGAGGAGCACTGTCATGGTTTTAAAGATAGTTAAGGGCTGTTCGAACAAAAAATACGCTGAACCTCATCTGATGAGGTTAGCGTATTTTTTTTCGAACTGCCCTTAACTATCTTTAAAACCATGACAGTGCTCCTTGGTATTTTTCAGCTCACTGCCAATCGGATTTCAATGGGCGATGGAGATGTCGGCGATACCTTTATGGGCGGGAAGACAGCACGCGGGCCACATGTGGCCCGCGCACACACGCGCCCTACTAGTTAATATATATATAGCTACTCGTGCTGATTCACTGACTGACTCATTGATCACCTCTCCTGAACAATTTTGTATGAAAAAAAAATTTTTTAATGATCACTTCGTATATAAGAGAAAAATTCATTCGGAGGAAAAATACGGAGAGAGCTGATGATTGAGGATTTCGAAGACGGGTGAAGAGCACAGCCAAGGGTATTGCAGATAGGTGGGGGGTGTTCGACCAAATGTCATTTGAAATGTCATCCAACTGCCAGTGAGCTGAAAAAAAATTCAAAATGGCGGATTCAAAATGGCCGCCATACGAATTTCGCCGATATCTCGGAAAGTATAAAAGATGGAAGAATGGTTTCTTGACAAGAAGTGATCAGGACCCGAAGGTCTATTTGATGGATAGAAAAAAAAATTCAAAATGGCGGAATATATTTTTCCATGGAAAATGTATGGGGAATGTTGAAGAGACTAACAGTTGGTAATTATGCAAGGTTGTGATGCGGTTTTTCGGAGATTTACTAGAGGAAAATATGGAGAGAGCTGATGATTAAGGATTTCGGAGACGGGTGAAGAGCACAGCCAGGGTATTGAAGATAGGTGGGGGGTGCTCGACCAAATGTAACTCGAAACGTCATCCAATTGGCAGTTAGCTGAAAAAAAATTCAAAATGGCGGATTCAAGATGGCCGCCATACAAATTTCCTGTTTTTCTATCTCGGAAAGTATAAAAGATAAGAGAGTGGTTTCTTTGCAAGACGTGATTAGAATCTCAAGGTCTACGGGATGAATGAAAAAAATTCAAAGTGATTGAATTTATTTTTCCATGGAAAATTTGAATGCTACAATAAACAAGGCCTATGAAAAACTATGAAAACTATGAGAAGAGATGATGGTCTACATTTGGATGATGATTGAGGAGCACGGTCATGGATTTAAAGATAGTTAAGGGCTGTTTCAATAAAAAATACACTGAACCTCATTGGAGGTTCAGTGTATTTTTTTATTCAAACAGCTCTTAACTATCTTTAAATCCATGACCGTGCTCCGAGGTAATTCTTTTAGCCCACTGCCAATCGGATTCCAATTGGCGATGGAGATGACGGCGATTCTTTTATAGGAGAGAAGACAGCCCGCGGGCCACATGTGGCCCGCGCTCCCACGCGCCCTACTAGTTAATATATATATAGCTGCTCGTGCTGACTGACTCACTCATTGATCACCTCTCCTGAACAATTTTGTATGAAAAAAATTTTTTTAAAGGATCATGTCGTATAGAAGGAAAAAATTCATTAAGAACAAAAATATGGAGAGAGCTGATGATTGAGGATATCGAAGACGGATGAAGAGCACAGCCAAGGGTATTGAAGATAGGTGGGGGGTGCTCGACCAAATGTCATTCGAAATGTCATCCAATTGCCAGTGAGCTGAAAAAAAATTCAAAATGGTGGATTCAAAATGGCGGCCATTCGAATTTCGTCAATATCTCGGAAAGTATAAAAGGTGGAAGACCGGTTTCTTGATAAGAGATGATCAGGACCCGAAGGTCTATTTGATGAATAGAAAAAAAAAATTCAAAATGGCGGAATTTATTTTTCCATAGAAAATGTATGGGGAATGTTGAAGAGACTAACAGTTGGTAATTATGCAAGGTTGTGATGCGGTTTTTCGGAGAGTTACTAGAGAAAAATATGGAGAGAGCTGATGATTGAGGATTTCGGAGACGGGTGAAGAGCACAGCCAGGGTATCGAAGATAGGTGGGGGGTGCTCGACCAAATGTAACTCAAAACGACATCCAATTGGCAGTTAGCTGAAAAAAAATCAAAATGGCGGATTCAAGTTGGCCGCCATACAAATTTCGTGTTGTTCTATCTCGGAAAGTATAAAAGATAAGAGAGTGATTTCTTTGCAAGACATAATTAGACTCTCAAGGTCTACGGGATGAATGAAAAAAATCAAAGAGGTTGAATTTATTTTTCCATGGAAAATGTGAATTCTACAATAAACAAGGCCTATGAAAAACTATGAAAAGTATGAGAAGAGATGATGGTCTACGATTTGGATGATGATTGAGGAGCACGGTCATGGATTTAAAGATAGTTAAGGAATAAAAATACACTGAACCTCATCCGATGAGGTTCAGTGTATTTTTTATTCAAACAGCCCTTAACTATATTTAAATCCATGACCGTGCTCCGAGGTAGTTCTTTTAGCCCATTGCCAATCGGATTCCAATTGGCGATGGAGATGGCGGCGATTCTTTTATAGGTGAGAAGACAGCCCGCGGGCCACATGTGGCCCGCGCTCCCACGCGCCCTACTAGTTATTATACTATAGGTACACCAGAAAATTTATTTCAATTTTATTTTATGAGAACCTTCACGGCATGTGCCAAGAACGGAGAGTCCAATTTCGCCGCAAGCATTTTCAGGACACTATTGGAGCTTGAACGCAGTCTTGCCAGGACGGATGCGGTCTTTTTTCGTATTAATGCATAAAAGTCATCAACTCGCTCTTGTGCGAACATTCCAGACGCTGAGCAAAACCGCGGTAAGCCCAACAGTATCCTGAAACCATTGTTATATTGGACCCTCAGCGTGTCTATAGCCTTCTGGGTGTAGTTGGTCCACAGGCCCGCCGTGTAGAAGGTCTGGCAATATGCCTTAAATAGCGTTATTTTTGCTTCCTTACTACACCGGGCGAACCTGCGGGCCAACATGTTGCACCTTACCGCCAAGGCTCTGCGTTCCCGTTCAATGTCTACCCGGTCTTTAAGGTCCTCCGCAACATAGTGATCTAGGTATTTAAATTCCGACACTCGTTTGAGTAACGTCCCATTGAGTGTGATACTCGGTTCGTATTCCACTTGCTTACGGGGGGCCTTAAAGATCAGGTATTCACTTTTGGCTACGTTGTATATTAACCCATGCCTCTCCGCATATTTTTCACAAATTTTGAGAAGCTCTCTGATAGAACCCGCCGTGGGACCCAGCAACACCATGTCGTCAGCATAGCTTAAGTTATTTACACTGACACCGTCAATCCAGCATCCGACTGGATGTTTGCTGAGCTCCACGATCAAGTCATTTACGTACAGGTTGAAAAGCTTCGGCGACGTCAACCCTCCCTGCCGAACCCCGCACTCCAACCTGTACGCTTCAGAGAGCTCCTTACCCCATTTAACACAGTTCATTTGGTTTGCGTACCAAAAGCGCAATATATTGAGCAACTCCGGGTGACACGCCCGTTCTCCCCAGCTTATCCCAAAGCACATCGTACGACACTAAGTCGAAAGCTTTATAAAGATCGAGAAAACAGGCGTACACCGGCGTTTTCCGACTTGTATAATATTGGACAGTCTGCTTCAGGCTTAAAATTGCGGTTTCCGTAGAAAGTCCGGGGCGAAACCCAAACTGCGCATCATGGAAATGAAGCTTCTCACTAAGCTTACTGTCAAGCAGACTATCCAATACTTTAGCAATTGTGGTAGCCAAAGATATTGGTCTGTAATTTGTTCGATCCGAAATATTACCAGTTTTGTTTTTAACAATAGGGACTACTATAACGTTTAGCCACGCAATAAATAATAGTACCTAACGGTACAGAAGGCTCAGTCCGCAAGATGGTTTAAAAAATAGTGACTCTAGCGCTGACACAAAAAATGCAATTCAGTTCGCAATAGCGCCTGGCCACACTTACGAAAAAAACACGCAACAAAGGTATTGTGCTAGTTGTGCAGGTCTCTTTCTTTTGCGTAACTTTATCTCATTCGACGTACTGAGGTTGCCTCGTACGAAGCGCGTGAAATAGACCGTACAAGAACTAACGCGAGTAAAGTATCTGGCGCACGGCCGCCGTCTGAAATGAGTACGTCGAGACGGCTACCTGTAGTTTCTCGATCACGTGATAAGTGGACCTGGCCTGGTTTAGCTTAGGTGTGATTGGATTCTTCGGCCGCGGCTGATTAGGTACTATACTTTGTGCAAAGCCAGGTAGGTACCTATATGATGAAGAAAGAAGTGTGTATGCTACTTGCCTTACTACGAGTAGGTGGCTTTTATATTGTTACTTTTTGGTAGGTATTTGTTCATAGATTCAAACTCAAAAGTACGGGTAGGTACTTACCTGGCTTCCAAAAAACCAATTTACTGAATACCGAATTTGATAGATAAAAAAATTATAAGGCGAGCAATAAGGCTCTATTATAAGGCGCTATTGTAATTTGTTTGAAATAACGCGAAATCGGCGTCTGCTTCGAACAAAGAGAAATGCGGGGAAATGAAGACAATGGAAACTAAGTATGCTTCTGTAGTATAACCGACATAGTATAGGCGACTGCGTGATCTCAGCGATATATCCTTATCTCTGACTCACGAGCTGTTTCATACTTCTCTCGTACGAGTAGCTGCGTTTTATAGCCGTACGCTGGTAGATATTTCCTTGATACTGCAATAACTCGTTCTTATCAATATTTTCATATACATACCTACCTAGGATACCTAGAAGTAGAGCAAACGATGTTGCTGAATAGGTATATCAAATCATTTGTGCAATGAATGTATCTATTTTGTCGTACTTAGGTTTAGGTAGGTAACTAGCAACCAAACTAATTGTATGAAACATTTTTTAAACACACTTGAGATGCTATCCTTTATTAATTTGTTGCCCATGTCACTTTTTTTTTTACGCTATACAAGTTAGTACTTGACTGCGATCTCACTTGATGGTAAAGTGATGATGCAGTCGAAGTTGTTAGCGTTCTAACTTGGAAGGGGTAAGTTATGTCACCCCCAACGGTTTCTACACAGCATCGTACCGGAACGCTAAATCGCTTGGCGGTACGTCTTTGCTGGTAGGGTGGTAACTAGCCACGGCCAAAGCCTCCCACCAGACCAGACCTGAGCCAATTTAGAAATTATAAAATTCCAAAGTGGCCCGTGGCGGGAATCGAACTTGCGACCTCCCACTCAAATCCGAGCGTGCGTCCCCTATGGCAAATATTTAAAGAAATCGGCCATTAAGTTGATCCAAAATGGAGGCCGTCTTCGCAGGTTTATCTGTTTGCGCCTCGCCGTACGCGACACCCAAAAATATGTTCTGCCGAGGGTTCAACTTATACGCCGCCTCTTATACGCTTTGTGGAGTCAATATGTTCTGAAGTTGCATGCCATGTGATAATTTAAAAAAGATAATAATACAGAACATTATCTTCATGGTGTCATTTCTTGATAGACATGAAAAATACTTACCTAGGTAGATTAATATATTGCAATGTTACATACATTAAATTGGTAAAGTTACATTAAATTGGTCTCAAATGTCAATATACGAGTACAATGCGACGTTTTGGGGGAAAACTGAGATTTTACAGGGAAATAATAATATAATAATGAGATTGGTAAGTAAGTAACAATAACCAATAGGTTTCCCTAATGTCTTCCGAGTCCTTGACATTAAGGAGGGCAAGTAGTAAGGGCTATACCGCTTTAAGTAAGGTCGTGACGCGCCCGCTGGGAGATGGCCCATTGCAATTCGATTATGCCCATTGCCATATTGATATGCGTAGTTATTCCTTCTGGCAAGGTTGAATAGATCGTGATTTTACTACGTTTTTGACCTCTACGAAAGAATCTGTTGCCATAATATTCAAGTACAAGTACAAGTAGGTATGTTCGACTAGCTACTGACGAACTATGCCATAGGATTCAATTAGTGTCAACTGTCACCAACACTTCTTTTCTTGGAAGCTTTATTTTAGTCACGTAATAAGCATTTGTGTTATATTCGGATCAAATCTTGCAACTTTGGTACCAGTTCCACCTCCAGTACTTAGTTTCGTTATAGATACTATATACTATACTATATATGGTACTAGATACGATATAATTATTTTTTACTAAAGACATGATGAGCCTTAGTATTGTGTTTTATTTATGGTACCTATCCAGGTTACTTTGTCATGTTTGCATTTATCCTTACTATTATAAATGGGAAAGTGAGTTTGTTTGTTTGTTCCGCTTTCAAACCGTAACTACTGAATCGATTTAGCTGAAATTTGGAACATAGGTAGCTTATAACCCGGATTAAAACATAGGCTACTTTTTATCCCGGAAAAATCCGTAGTTCTTGTGGGATACTCAAAATACCAACTTTTCTAGAGCAATCTATAGCTACATCTATAGATAGATTGTTCAAGCGAACTTGTTTGAAAGCATGTTTAAAGGTTGGAATAGGGAACGATAACGGTAAAATGACGTTTCCCTTAGGATTCATGAAAAAGCGAATATGACGCGGGTGGGGCCGCGGGCAATAACTGATGATATTATCACTATAAATGTGAAAATGGCCACTATGTAGGTTCTGAACATAGCACTGTACGCATTTAACAAGTGTGTTTTAGTTGAACAAGGGGATAGAACAAGGGGATATGGGATAGTAATGCTATAAATAATAATGCTATAAATAATGCATAATGCTATAGGTAAATGTGAAAATGGGTACCTGTACCTATATAGGTTTCGACATAACAACTGTTTCGCTATTAGCATTTTGTGTTTTAGTTGAGCAATGAGATACAGGTTAATAATATTATAACTATGAAAACGGGTACCTATACTTATGATATAGGTTCTGAACTAACATCTGTTTCGTTACTGACAATGTATGTTTTTGTTGAGCTATGGGATATGGTATAATTAGTAATGCTGTAAATGTGGAAATGGGTACCTATCCATAAAGGTTCTGAAAGTACAATTGTTTCGCTATTTATAATGTGTGTTTTGGTTAAGCAATGGGATACAGGTTAATAATGCTAAAAAGGTGTTCCTGTATAGTTTCTGATATTAGAACTGTTTCGCTATTAAAAATATGTGTTTTAGTTGAGCAATAGAATATATGATAGTAATTATGCTATAAATGCTATTATAAGAATAAGAATATAACAGAAAAACTTTGTTTTACCTAATTACTTCAAAAACTAAGCCAGTTATTTAAATGTCGTTCTGAGTGTTTTTGGGAATTATTTTTTACCGATAAATTAAAACAAAAATTACAATTATGTCCATCGTAGTTTTCGATGGAAATTAGAAAAATGGAGATTTTGGAGCAATTTTTGGGAGAAATTTTTGTCGACAAATTTTTATCCAATCGTGTATCAGAAGTTAGGTAAACACATACTCGTATGCTGTTTTTTCCCAGAAAATTCAGGACTCCCACGGGATTTGTAAAACCCCGAAATTCACGCGGGCGAAGCCGCGGGCAAAAGCTAGTTAAAAATAAAATCACTGTAACAGACAGCTAAGTTATGCTATGAAAATTCTGTTTTTTCTGTTCTGTTATTTCTGTTTTCCGAGACACAGTTTTAACTAGTTCGGAAAACAGGTGCACAATAATATTTTGTTGTAATTCCATTAAGTTCATTAGTTATATTTAGACGTTAAGGCTTCAAAATTTATTTAAGTTACCCACATTGTTTGATTACAAATAAATTTATCTTTATCTTTATCTCTATTAATTCACCGGTGGAAAATTTCTTTGATTGGTATGACGTAAGTATAATTTGTAAATCGCATTACTCCATATTATAAAGACCTATGTGTTACGTATGTAATGTGTTATGTAAGTGAGTAAGTATAAGAAGATAGTAATATAGCTATGCAGTATACCACAAATTTATGAAGACTAACAACCGATGCAAAATTAATTGAATAGGGCACGTGTAAGGAAGTCGTGTAGGTCTTGAATAGGTGCTGCGTTTGTATAGGTTCTGATGTTTGAATTGATGTCCTTCAGGAACTGTTTATTTATTCAAGTTTTGAGGTTTGCACAAATCCTAGTTACTTGTGTAGAATTACGTTAGATCTGAGTGACTGTAACTGTTAAGTTTTGTGAATATTACTTAGGATTATGTAAGGTTAGTATTTACAAGAAATTCTTAAACAAATTGAGTTCAATAGAAATAAAAAAATTAAGTAAACTCTACTCGAAGATCGTACGAACTTCGAAATAATTTACGCGATAGAAAAAACCTTTCGCACTTTGAAACAATGAAATTAACAAAAAAATCACAATGCTTAGTCATTTTTCTTTACGTTTCTGAAAAGTCATACAGATTATTATGCTTACCGCCTCAAACATAAAGGAAAAAGGTCACTAACGAAAAAACTAGTCATATTTGTACATGACATAATAAACTAAAACTGATTGATCGCAAAAACTACCCTCCATAATAAAGTTCGTGTCTTAAGGCTATTATCATAACAACAGCGGTGCGACGTTCGGAAGCAGATAGTATCGGATCGCGCGCACTGGACAATAACCCTTACCAACATTCATTTATAATAATTAGCATAAAACACAGCACTGATATGACTTTTGATATTTTTCTGCGGCTAATGAGCAGCGTTTGACCTCAAACTGTCTGATTTATAGTGATTAAATTTCGTAATTGACTTTCCTCTATGGCTCTACTACAAAGGACTCAATTTAGGCCGCTTATATTTCCAAGTTTTTATGTTAGGCTGCGAAAAAGTACAATGAAGATATAAATGTTTTTAATCTTAATGAAATCTACACAGGTAAAGGTTTCTGATTCTATACTGTATTTTGTCTTTTTTCGATTTTGAATAGCTTTACAAATTCAGAATTTCGATTTGGAAATTCGGAGTCAAACAAAATTAGAAGTAAATGGTGTACTTTTCTTAGCATTGTTCTTGTAATTAAATTCAATGCTTAAAAAAGATAAATTACCTATTTTATCGTTGCAGTGTTTTGTATAAGTATTCCTCTACGTTTCTATACCGTTTTGAACTTTTTTTAATAATGAAGTTAAAAGAAAAATGTGATCAGAAATAGTTCCAATGAAATCAATCCATTTTCCACTATCTGCGCTGGAAGGTTTCATTGTAACAGAGAAGAAAGGACGTTTCATCTGGGGCAACAATGGCGCAGGGACGCTATCACGTGTTATCACACTATCACAGTGATAGATGGGGGCTCGAGCTTTGTTCCGTGACAGATCGAAGGCGAAACGATTGACCTTCAGAATCGATTTATCGTGAATTGATACTTGATAGTTAGTACCTAGTATACTAGCAGTGATAGCCCAGTAGTTGAGAAGTCTGCTTTTTACCCGACTGCAAGAAGGGTTATGTTTTTCGCGCGTATCTTGTATGTATGCATGTAAATTTCTTTATGACCACGTATCTTCCAAACGGCTGGATGGATTTTGGCGTTAATGGTATCGTTAGATTCGTCTCATTAACCCAAGTGTTCTTAGATAGGTTTTTGAAAATAAAAAGCAAAATGGCGGATTTTGGGCCTAAAATTGTCAGTCATTTACAAAATATTTATAACCAAACCTATCGAGTGGGGTATCAAAATGAAGGGAATTACAAGGAGATTACAAAAATATATATAAGTCATATGTTTCGAATTAATTTGGAATTATAAACAGTCGATCAATGCGTTCAAAATGGTAATATTTGTAGTTTTTGATAGCGTTAATCTTGTATTGACCAAATGTGTGTCGTACTTTATATTGTGCATTTTTACTGCTATTTTATTAGCTCAATTAATTTTTAAGAGATTACCTATGTAAAATGGTGAAAACAAATAAAAGAAAACCCGGCTGAGTTTGTTGTGGGCTTCTTCTCAGTGCAGGGCGCGTTGGAACTGAGGGTAAACTTAGTTTTAAGTCGAATAATAGTTATCACCATATCGTTTTATATTAAATAATATAAATGACCTTTCATAAGTCTGTAAGTTAGGCCTATGTGAAATAAAGATTTTTTCTATTTCTATTTGTAATCTCAGTTTTTCCCGAACGATCCGCTTTAAGCGACGTGAGTTAGATACGCCTGAGCCCTAAACGTACACAAACTACACCTATGAAATGTTACTGGTCAGCTTATATATTTCCGGGATAAAATCCAGATTTGCGTTTGACGACACTGTTTACAACTTTTACTTCTTCCAGTGACTGACTGACTTGAACCGACATAATATAATATACCAAATATACCCACTTTACGTCTTTGACATTGTGTAGATAAAAGTGCTTAGGTTTCGCTCGTAAAGTGTGGCAACTAAAAAGCCTGAAATAAAATAAATAATTAAAAAAATCAAAAAACCCGACTGCAAAAATGTCAACTAAAATGCAATAACTTTAAAGACTGAAACAAGGCGGACAACGAAAACAAAATTATAATAAACTTAAAAAGATGCAATTTTTACTTCATTTTAACAAACAACATTATGAGCTGAAAGCTTTAGTTAAATTTTCGCATTCAATTTAAAAATAAAGCAGGCGGGACCTATTAATTTTCTCTATGTTAATTTATGATTTGCGAAAATAGGTCCCGCCTTCTATATTTTTAAATTGAATGCGAAAATTTAACTAAAGCTTTCAGCTCATAATGTTGTTTGTTAAAATGAAGTAAAAATTGCATCTTTTTAAGTTTATTATAATTTTGTTTTCGTTGTCCGCCTTGTTTCAGTCTTTTAAGTTATTGCATTTTAGTTGACATTTTTGCAGTCGGGTTTTTTGATTTTTTTAATTATTTATTTTATTAAATGGAGGCCAATGACCATCCAATGACTCAAAACCTTGCACGCTCAGACTTTTCATAGTTTTGTGCTTGGCTTTTAATAAAATCGCTCGCTTATAGCGGTAAAAGAAAACCAGCATAATATCTGGGTTGGTTATTCTGGCTTGCGTAACCGGCCAATCCGCGCTTGGCCAGCGTGTTAGGCTAACGCCTGCTTCCTGAAAAGATACAGCATAGGCCGTCAAATATTTTTTTATTATAGCTGTATTTAATATTGTTCTTTTATTATCTACGAAAATAGTGAATCGAAAAATAATCTCGTAAATCAAATCATTTATTTCATATAGGCCTTATTTGTTAGCCCTTATGAATAGTCAGTAAAAGTAATTAAGTAGGTACCTAGGTATACTTAATATTTATTAGTGATAACTATTTACGTAGACCTCAATATTCTGTTTGTAATAATTAAAATAATTGTTACTTAATTTTCTTTAAAATTGAACTTCAAAGAGTCAGGATGCTTTCTCTTGTGTACGAAATAATCTGCATGCAAACGCTAGCACACCCAAGCTTTGAATTCATATTTCATTCCCTTAGATATACTCGTATCATTGGCGCTGAAACAAGTTACTTTTGAACAAAGTTCTTTCAATCTGTTTCATTGTATTACAGTTTTGATATGTTTAATGTACAAGTGACTACCGTGTAATGTGGCCCCCGTATGAAAATATTTTGTAACAAAATCCAGAAGTCCTTCTCAACAGAGTGCGTGCCCAGTAATTAAACATCCCGTTGTTTTGACTCCTTGTGTCAAAAGCTCTTATTGTCTCAGCGTCTGTGTTTGTATTATAGGTACACGATAAGTCGTTTATGATAAGGGATCAATTGACCAATTATGAGGATTGTGAAGTAGTGGATTATTCTTTGGAGGATTTCAAATTCTAAGCAATAGGTTCCTGTGTGGTTTCTGTTAACTAAGTATGAGGAAGCTGGGGGCATTCTAATAGCGATATCGCTATATTCAGCAATGTAGAATGCTAAAAAAGTACGGGATTGACGTAAGCTTACGCTATGCCATAGCCATAGTAAAGTTAGCTAATGTCAATCATATATATTAACATTTTGGACTTTTCTATTTTTTTTTTTTTTTTTTTTTATTATTTATTTAAACAAAAAGTTTACATCCAGTTATATTATTATAAAAGGTGTAGTCATAAACTCATAAGAGTTTTTCTGTACACCTTGCGTCGCCGACAGTAATCATAGTATTTAAAGAACATATTATAATTAATCAAAACACACTAATACAAACATTACTAAACAATAGTGATATGGAAATCATTAAAAAAAATACTATAGGCAGTTAAACATAAAAATAACAAATTATAATCCAAAGTTGAGGGTAGTCAGTAGTAAAAAGTCAATACGAACGTAAAAACCTTTTGTTGACGCTCTCGCTGTTTGGATTCTGGCGAAACCGTCGCCGTCCATTCTCGTTGCATAATATACAGCGTGTATTAATTTTATATGTAAATAGTTCGGTAAATCAAACTGAGTATTTATTAGTTATAAGTTGTAAGTAGTGTTTTTTTAGTTTATATTTAATATTTTTTTTTGTAATTTCTTCTCTAAGGGTCTTTGGTAGCTGATTGATAAGGCACGGTACTACATAACTCAAACGCCTCTTCCCATATAAGTTGTTATATTGAGATACTTGAAGTTTTAATTTATCATATCTACGCGTCGAGTTAGTGATATGTATTTTCCGTAAGTTTTCGTTAAAGTATTGTTCAGTTAACAAATTTAGTTCAATTTTTTCATGAATAGGAATTGCATTTTGTATATTTAATTCTCAATATAAGTATAACACACTTGTAGTATACTTTCATTGTATACGGCAACTTCGCACCTTCAGATATTCAGTTTATTATCTATTTTTAAAACTTACCGCCCGACACACCCACGTTGGAACACGTCGTACGAGCGAGCCTCATTCTTTTATTGTGCGCGGCAACGAGCACTCGACTACAAAAACACGTCTCGTTTTTGTTAATTTAGGTTCAAAGTGAAAAAAAATTAAGTGTTCAGTGTTAAAACTTGCTTAATTTTCTATACTGATAATGCTTAGACGCTAGTAAAAATTATTATTATAACAAAAATAAAATAAAATCAAATCATATAATTGTGCATTCATCTTCGTCAGACTCCGAGGAAAGAGGGTAAGTGAAAATTAACCTTTTTTCCAGATATCACATCAACTCAAATATCAATGCTGACGAAAGTGTGTCCAAAAATTGAAATCCTAAGGCATCTCTAAGCTAACTTGGAGGGTATCACATTGAGGTTATCACGAAAGTATAGCATGATGCGCGAAATAGTCCAGGCATCTCTAAGCTAGCTTGGAGGGTATCACGTTGAGGTTACCACGAAAGCATAGCATGATGCGTCAATGCTCCTGGAGGTTGACTGCGGGTCAACACGAAGGATTCTAAAAAAAACTCAAAGGACTTTGCGGATACCAACGGGGGACGATGTCGGTGTGGCGCTGTTCTCGGCTTCACTACAAGTGGCTCCGCATGACCTCCAGGACTTTGATCCCGAATTGCTATCGGCGCTCAGTCACAAGAACTATATTAATGGTTAGTCCCGACAGTTGTAAAATTCTAGCCGACCTTCATTGCAAAGAATCAAATAGTTTATTTGATATACTTGCCTGGCTTATGAATAGCCAGTTAAATGTTATAGCCTTTTATCAGTGATAACTATTTCACGACTTAAAAACTAATTCCACGAGGGTACCAACGCGTCGAACTTTTCTAACTATGTACCTACCTACAACTATATACCTACAACAATAATGTTTAGATTTTGTGGTGGAAAATAATTTTACTTACTTTCGAAAATTAATGTTCAGATTGTGTAATGGGATGATAATTTAACTGTTAGCTCAAAACTCAATAAGTTAACAATATGATGTATAATGTACCATTAGTCTGGAAGTTTCATTGAAGTGAATTGTTAAATTCTTTCTGAAACTAATAAAAATCTTAAACCACAACGCGTCCTGAACTGAGAAGAAGCTTAAGTATTGACAAATGACATTTTGTTTCGACAAATGATAAGTAATTAAAGTTCACGAACGGGACCAGATGTTTTTTCGGAGAAATAGTTTCGCAGCAGTATAGCAGGTATATGCAGCAGTATAGTAGTAGTATAGCAGGGCGCGGCGGGCGACTTTGCTATCGACACCCACCGCTGGGACAGCGCAATCTCGTTTCTCGAGAAACTAGCTGGCCCCCTCTCGTTACGGCTCGGCCAGCAGGGGGGGGGCGTGACACACTTGAGTATTGGCGATCAGCCGCGAGGAAGATGCGACGTGACAGTGAGTTTCCAGCATCAGCCACAACAACGACCAGGTTCATCGACGACGCTAGACATTAAGGTACCTATATGCCAGTTGTCTTCAACATTTTGAAGTTTATTGGTTACATATCACTGACAAGGAATCCGTCACGATCTATAATCTAGAATTTCGGGAGTTATAATAAGTGAAGACTATTTTTTGACTTTCACTAGGTGTACAAATGTACGTACATTCAATAAAATATTTTAATGAATTGAACAAATTAAGGAACTAGCTCCAAAAAATTATTAATACATAATACCATTTTAAAAATCGTACACTAACACAGTGTACCGCCTTTACACGTTCACAGCAAAGGAAAAGCGACAAATGTCTTTGACAATCGACATTTCATTTTTGGGTGAGATAATGTGAGAGTGAGTCACTGCATGTTCGATTATAGTTGTGTCTAACCTCAAAATCTTACGTAGTAAAAGATACATTCTAAATTTAAAGGCGTTGAATGAATTTGTGGTTCAAAATCTTTTGAAATTGATAGTTCATAGAACAACTTACAAGCGAATACCTAAAAAGGGTTTTATGCCTATGAACTGAAGAATCTTATTTTAAAGTACCGATTCATCCTTGGCAAAATACACAAAGAAGTTGTGACTCATCTCAGATACTTACCGCGGTTTTTTCATGAAGATTATTTGTTAGGTGTTAGAGTGTTAAAGTTATTTACTACCCTCAAAACAAGCTCAGTTTCCTGGTTTTATTTTAATTTCTGACGATATGGCAGTATCGTTACCGCAAACTATGACGTGAATGATGTAACAATTCAAATTCTGTAAAGAATTTTATACGCTTAACGCGTTGTATCACCTAAGAGTTAAGCTTAATTCCGATTAAAAGTCCTAGTCCGTATGAAAAATTAGACTTTAGACGCAGCTGTTAGTCCATCATCGGTTATTCTATCAGATGGCCAGTGGTTACAAAACATTTTTTGAAGTCATCTAACTCCCTTAAACCTAAAAGGTTGAATTAGTGATTCACACGATTTCCCGGTCTAGATGAAAAATAATTCTTTTAATTAGAGAGATTTTTGTTTTTGTAATAATTAACGTTAAGATGAATCGAAATACCTCTTTACAGAGTTGATGGCCATATTTTTCGATACATTTATTTTGATACACATGATTTATATCAGTTGCTTAGGGGATATCAAATATCCTCATTTAAACGATTGGGTTAATTGTTTCTTATATTGAAATTAAAGATAATCAAAAAGCTGACCAAGAGTTACATCCAGTTAATGGGATTAAGCTATCGCTGTAAAATTATATACTTCAAAGTTATTCAAAGAATTTATTCCAATTCACTTTAAAGTTATTCAAAGGGTTCAATCCAGTTATTGAATTTATCGCTTCTTGCAAAAATGCGAAATGTTATCAATACGAATGATGTCTGAACCCAGACGTCTTAGAAACAGACGCATTCTGAACATTTTGGAACACCAAGTTTACCTTTGCTTTTCTATCCATTCTTCTAGAGTTAGAATGCTTAAAGATACTATTATAGAAAATGCTTAAGGCATACATCGTCTAAGGACCTTTACAACTTAGGGTCTTCTCCTTTTACATAAAGTGTCAAAAGACTTACTTCTTATAGTATATTTATTGATAATAAATAAATAAATATGGTCTTTTCGTAGGGAACCACAATTCATAGGAATTACTGTGGGAAGTTCTCTGAAGGCATTAAAGAAAAAAGAAGGACATTTTGTTGGAATTTTTAATAATTTATATGTTTCAAAACTTTTGTGTTATTTACAAAGTTTTGTGGCAATACTGCTTTAATAACGACAGAGACCCGTACAATCCGTAAATTATAAGTCAACCTCGTAATTTCCAACAGAACAACTTGTTAACGACGTAGCATTGTGACGTCGGCATTGAGTTTAATTTTTTGCTGATGATTTTGGGTCAAATTAACAAATTAAAACAATGCTAAAAGGAATAAATAAATTAACGTCAAATACTACATAGGATCCTAAGATCGTATGCTAATACATTGCTCAATGGGTCTTAATAAGAGTTAATTGATCCTGTAACTTTATTAGCCTTAGGCAGTATGCACATCACATATAATGAAAACATTAATATCAGTAAAAGTTAGCATTATTGTATAAATCAAGAAAATTATTGAATTTATACAACGTCGGCTACCACTCGTGGCCAACCAGTTTTACTCATACCATAAATAAATAATACAAAAAGCCTTTTTTATTCTTTGATTAAATTTCTTAAGATTAATTAAAAGCAAGATGAACAATAACCTATGCAATCAATAATATAAAACGTAACTAAATTAATATTTTTTTAATTATAAATTTAGTGTAACTCATAACATACTTTAACGAAATTATAAAAATATGCCACAGCTTTGAAAAACAAATCGATATGTTGGTTATAAAATCTTAGACTAAAACATACGATAGACAACCTCCTGATAACGTTTAAGCGACGTCATAAGGTCGCCTGCAAACAGACCACCACGGAACAGGTGCTGGCGGCGGTCAGTATAAGAACGTGTCTGCCGAGGAATATGCTCTCTCACGAGAGGGGTCTGCGTTTCAGTTCACTCAGAACCAGGTACGCAACACTTTCGAGGTGAGCACGTAGTTTGTTGCTTGACCTCATCAGAAAGACAGTCGGTAGGTCACAATTATTGCAGACTTTTGCTAAGTTTTATAACCGCCCAGTGAGCGATGATGCTTCATTCACAAAAGCTATTTTGCTTTCTAATCATTAATCATTAACATTATTTAAATAATGTGACTGTTTTATTAATCCAGTGAATTAAACGTAAAGATTGGTTAATTAAATTCTTCTGTGGTATAAAGAGGACATATTATAATAGAAAACAATTTACAATCTATTTATGTCCACAATTTAACAAAAATTTTCATCTCTAAACATCTACAAGTGTGTTATACTTATATTGAGAATTAAATATACAAAATGCAATTGATGATTAAACGAACTTACCTGTAAGTGAAGTTCTATCACAATTGTATGAGTATATTTAATTCGAAGATATAAGGTCCCTCCCATACCCAAAGCCCATAAGTATTACGAAAATTTTGTTAAATGTACTCTAAAAAATGAGGCTCGCTCGTACGACGTGTTCCAACGTGGGTGTGTCGGGCGGTAAGTTTTAAAAATAGATAATAAACTGAATATCTGAAGGTGCGAAGTTGCCGTATACAATGAAAGTATACTACAAGTGTGTTATACTTATATCTTCGAATTAAATATACTCATACAATTGTGATAGAACTTCACTTACAGGTAAGTTCGTTTAATCATCAATAGTTTTGCAACATCGCTAATAGAATGCCACTTTGTCTACAGGCTCTGATTGTGGTAGAAAAACTTATTCATCAAAAAACAAATTCACTGTTCATATTTATCAGCCTATTAGGTGAAAGTTTATCCTATGACTATACAGTCAGGGTGAAGAGTGATGATTTATGATTTTGGATATTAGCGGAAATATTTTTTATGATGACGAAAAATTTTACTTCGTTTTGTCTTTGAATCCCTTGGATACGCTGTTTAAAATTTTTTTTCGACGATCGTTCGAAGTACAAAAAAAACCTTCCTTATTTTGTGTCTACAATATAATTTACTACTCAGATTCAAGTACAGGGACGAGGGCAGTGAATGAGTGAATGAGTTAACGAGTCATGGCTTTTCTTTTTATATAGATTGTTACTGCAATTGTCAAACAGTTTTTTTATTAGCTTATGTATAAAATGTTTTCACTCATATAGGGCTCAAGTTTTTATGTATTTCCTGCATTTACACAATAAACAACTATTGTTCTGATGGCCAGTGGCTACGGTGCATCGTAAAGAGCTAATTGGTGATAAAGCCGGCTAATTGGTCGCGGTAATCGGCGCGGGCGCACTATAATATAACTAGTAGGGCGCGTGTGTGCGCGGGCCACATGTGGCCCGCGTGCTGTCTTCCCGCCCTTATAAAATCCTTTCAAAATTCGACATGTATTTTCTATGGAATTTTTTTTCCGCCATATTGGATTTTTTTTTCTAGCCATCAAATAGACCTTTTTGTCCTTATCAACTCTTGTCAAGAAACCGTTCTTCCATCTTTTATACTTTCCGAGATATCGACGAAATTCGAATGGCGGCCATTTTGAATCCGCCATTTTGAATTTTTTTTCAGCTAACTGCCAATTGGATGTCATTTCAAATGACATTTGGTCGAGCACCCCCCACCTATCTTCAATACCCTCCCCGTGCTCTTCACCCGTCTCCGAAATCCTCAATCATCAGCTCTCTCCATATTTTTGTTCTTAATGATTTTTTCCTTTCTATACGGCATGATCCTTGAAAAAAAATTTTTTCATACAAAATTGTTCAGGAGAGGTGATCAATCAGTCAGTGGCCAATCAGCACAAGCAGCTATATATATATTAACTAGTAGGGCGCGTGTATGCGCGGGCCACATGTGGCCCGCGTGCAGTCTTCCCGACGATAAAGGTGTCGCCTTCATCTCCAATTGGAATCCGATTGGCAGTGGGCTTAAAAAATGACCAAGGAGCACTGTCATGGTTTTAAAGATAGTTAAGGGCTGTTCGAACAAAAAATACGCTGAACCTCATCACATGAGGTTCAGCGTATTTTTTGCTCTAACAGCCCTTAACTATCTTTAAAACCATGACCGTGCTCCTCAACCATCATCCAAATCCTAGATCATCATCACTTCTCATACTTTCCTCTGGCAGTTCTCTGAAGAACTGCGTCAATGCCTTGCATAGTTCCCTACTTATTGAAGCATGTACATTTTCCATGGAGGTATAAATTCCTCCATTTAGTTTTTTATTAGTCCCGTAGACCTTGAGATTCTAATCACGTCTTGCAAAGAAACCACTCTCTTATCTTTTACACTTTCCGAGATAGAACAACACGAAATTTGTATGGCGGCCATCTTGAATCCGCCATTTTGAATTTTTTTTCAGCTTACTGCCAATTGTATGACGTTTCGAATTACATTTCGTCGAGCACCCCCCACCTATCTTCGATACCCTAGCTGTGCTCTTCACCCGTCTCCGAAATCCTCAACTATCAGCTCTCTCCATATTTTTCTCTAGTAACTCTCCGAAAAACCCCATCACAACCTTGCAACCAATTACCAACTGTTAGTCTCTTCAACATTCCCCATACATTTTCTATGGAAAAATAAATTCCGCCACTTAGATTTTTTTTCTATCCATCAAATAGACCTTCGGGTCCTGATCACTTCTTGTCAAGAAACCATACTTCCATCTTTTATACTTTCCGAGATATCGACGAAATTCGAATGGCGGCCATTTTGAATCCGCCATTTTGATTTTTTTTTCAGCTCACTGCCAATTGCATGACATTTAAAATGACATTTGGTCGAGCACCCCCCACCTATCTTCGATAACCTGGCCGTGCTCTTCACCCGTCTTCGAAATCCTCAATCATCAGCTCTCTCCGTATTTTTCCTCCGAATGAATTTTTCTCTTCTATACGAAATGGTCATTGAAAAAAAATTTTTTCATACAAAATTGTTCAGGAGAGGTGATCAATGAGTCAGTGAGTGAATCAGCACGAGTAGCTATATATATAGTAACTAGTAGGGCGCGTGAGTGCGCGGGCCACATGTGGCCCGCGTGCAGTCTTCCCGCCTATAAAGGTATCGCCGTCATCTCCATCGCCAATGGGAATCCGATTGGCAGTGGGCTTAAAAAATTACCAAGGAGCACTGTCATGGTTTTAAAGATAGTTAAGGGCTGTTCAAACAAAAAAATACGCTGAACCTCATCATATGAGGTTCAGCGTATTTTTTGCTCTAACAGCCCTTAACTATCTTTAAAACCATGACCGTGCTCCTCAACCATCATCCAAATCCTAGATCATCATCACTTCTCATACTTTCCTCTGGCAGGTCTCTGAAGATCTGCGTCAATGCCTTGGATAGTTCCCTACTTATTGTAATATGTACATTTTCCATGGAGACATAAATTCCTCCATTTAGTTTTTTTATTCATCCCGTTAAACTTGAAATCCTGATCACCTCTTGCTAAGAAACCACTCTCTTATCTTTTATACTTTCTGAGATAGAATAACACGAAATCTGTATGGCGGCCATTTTGAATCCGCCATTTTAATTTTTTTTTCAGCTTACTGCCAATTGCATGACGTTCAGAGTATTTTTTGTTTCAGCAGTCCCCACCTAACTATAATACCTTGCCCATGCTCCTCGACTGTCTTCAAAACCCTCAATCATCATCTCATTCCATATTATTTTTCTCTAGTAATTCTCCGAAAAACCGCATCAAAACCTTGCATAGTTACCAATATTTAGTCTCTTCAACATTCTCCATACATTTTCTATGGTAAAAAAAAATTCCACCATATTGGATTTTTTCTTCTAGCCATCAAATAGACCTTTTTGTCCTGATCAACTCTTGTCAAGAAACCGGTCTTCCATCTTTTATACTTTCCGAGATACCGACGAAATTCGAATGGCGGCCATTTTGAATCCGCCATTTTGAATTTTTTTTCATCTCACTGCCAATTGCATGACGTTTCAAATGACATTTGGTCGAGCACCCCCCACCTATCTTCAATACTTTCGCTGTGCTCTTTACCCGTCTTCGAAATCCTCAATCATCAGCTCTCTCCGTATTTTTCCTCCGAATGAATTTTTTTCTTCTATACGACCCTATCCATGAAAAAAAAATTTTTCATACAAAATTGTTCAGGAGAGGTGATCAATGAGTGAATGAATGAATCAGCACAAGCAGCTATATATATATTAATGGAGTTTCTTTACCTCCCTTAATAGTCTGTGGCCGACCAACGATAAAAGATATTTGATTTTTTTATTTCAAGCATGCCAATACGCGTTCTTATTTAGGTTCATTTTCTATTACCAAATTACTAAATTGGTTTATACTAATGATACAGTACGTTAGAACTGAGAAGTAACTTTAATGATATTCAGTTTAGAAACATGAGTTGGAAACTCTTAATTTAAATTCAATTCTCTTAATTTAAGTTCCAAAATACATTATAACTTAGGTATTAGGAATATTACTCAAAAGTAGCTACTTACATGGTTTAGCATTCCACAGTAATCCATTGTTATCGAGGGCACGAGGGGATAAAATAAAATCTATATCAACAGCTGTACATTATAAACGTTCTAAGTGCCGAAAATGAAATAGGTTAAATATTTTTGATAAGAGGCAAATCGTTATAAATGCTTATTAAGGGCCATAAGGCGGAGTCACTCGGGCTTCGTGACTTTTGACTTATGGCTGACCGATCTCCGATGCGTGGTCATTCTACCCATTCTTTGATACGGATCAAAAACTCGTGGAATGACCAGTGAACGATAAATAAGACTACGTATTTAATTATAATAATCATTTTATTGTAAGGGTACATTTTTGTAAAAGAACCATATTTATAGAATGAAAGCCCGATTTTTTTTAGGTGTATAATGTTTTACTTAAATTACGCAGATAGGTATGGCCTCCTCCAAAGCCATTTCTAGAACTAAAAAATATCGTTATGTTTAATACACTTTTTTAAAAAGTAGGTTTTTCTATGTGTTTTTAGCGTTCAAAAAGTTCTTCTTTCCGCGCTTTACTATTTTTTTTGTTTCTTTCCTGCATTTTACCACTGATTTTAACGTTATCAATTATAGTCTGAATTCCCTCTTACTATGGTAGCAAACTAGTTAGAAACAAAATTTCGCGTGGGATAAGGTCCGGCTAAACATGTAGAAAAATTTAACAACATTATAGGAATAGCCTACGAATAAGATAAATTAACTCAAGGCTTATTAAAGCTACAAAATAACGTTATTTTTAATGCATTTGCTAAAAATGTAGACTTTCCCTGTTCCATGTGTCTTTAGCGTTCAAAAACTTCTTTTCCGCACTTTATATATTTTTTTTCTTCCTGCTTTTGATCGCCGATTTAATGTCATAAATAATAATGTCATAAATAAAAATCTGAATAACCTCTTAATATGGAAGCAAATACTAATCAGAAACAAAATTTCGCGTGGGATAAGGCTTTGGCTAAAATTGTAAAAAAAATTTAACAATGTTATTGGTAAGTAGAGCCTACGGATAAGACAAACGCAAGGCGTTTAGTATGCATTGCGTCAGTTTACGTGAGTAGGGGTAGTTAGAGGACCGAAAGCTGGCGAGGTTTTAATAGCTGTGGTTGAACGCTAAGTATTTGCTGAAGGTGAAGCGACCTGTAATTAAAATTCAATTTGCACAACTAAACCGAACAATGTAAGTCACTAATGACCCAGCTTTCTTTGTTTATCACAAGTAAGACAAATATACCTACTTCTTCAATTAATTACATTCTTATTGTCCTGATATTAAGGATATATTGCATAACTTTTCACACTTTTAACTTTATATTACTTTCACACTTTTCCGAATATGCTTGTGGGTGCATAAAATATAGTACCTACTTAAAATTTTAATTCATAAAAATATACGTAAAAGTTTTGCGATAAAAATAATTTGAGCAAAGTTTGGGAAAGTCGAAACACCTTATTATTCGCATAGATATATGTGCAATTTGCGCGCGCTCCTGTAAGCAAAGACACCAAGATATTAATTTTGGTTACCAAATTATTCTAATTATATTTTAGTTACTATTAATCTCCCAAAAATATCTTCCATATTTTAAAAAATCTTACCTACAAGACAATACTTTGAGATTTTTTCCTATAGTAACATGATTTTCTTATTTCTATATAGCTTTATAAATTTCCCTCGCTTCCGAAACCCACCCCTCAGTGTAATTCAGGCTTCCTATTCAAATTGAACATTTTCGCACTACTGAGACAGAAGCTATGAGGGCCCGACGTTTTCCACCTTCGTGTCAGAATTCGTAGGATTTCCATTTATTCCACTTGATATGATTGTTTATTGAGTGTGTACACGAAAGGTGAAGAATTTTTTTAGAACATTAAAAGAATTTAGTAGATACTCACCAAGTACTCACACAATAAACCTTTTTACTTATCATACGAACTGCTTTTTCTCGTGACTTTGTCTACCTAAATTTTTAATGTCCTGAAAACATATTTTATTTTCGTGGCCGAGGGCAAAGGGAGTTTGTACGACGAATTTACCAGTATTTGGTGCAACCCAAGCTGGGATATTTAACAAAATGCAGCCTAGTTTCTAGCCTTTGCTTACAATTTACAAAAAAATCCTTAGGATTTTTCGCAGTACCTACCCTTAGTCAGATATCTTTAAAAGCAAACATTTCATAAGTTCTGATTTATAAGTTAAAGGCGATTTCGTGACTTCGCCCGTTAAGACTGTATTTTTGTGCATACTCAGAGATTTTTCGGGTTCGTGCAATTGATTTTGAAACATTTTTCAAGTTTCTGCAATAGGATGCCCATCGTTATTTTTATAGACAGAAAATCTATAACGCATACCCCTCCGTCCAATGTATGGCTTGCACCCACTAAAAACTGTCTGTCTCTACAACGGACCAACGGACCCACTGGCGGGAGTACGGTATTCTCTTTCGTGTTCACCACGTTTCCACCAGAGGATGTCCATCGGCACAGACAGCGATAACGCAATAACACAACATTTTACGCAACCTAAAATAATCTACATTTTCTTAATATGAATGTAAGCTTCAAGAGTCAGGCAGTTTTTAGTCAACGTTTAGACACTGTTATGAGGGCTTATCTGTTGACTCATTCCGCTCTACTTTCCACTTTCGTGTCGGAATGTAAGGAGTTTCTACGCGGTAGCTGTAAGTAGCTACATTCGGAATGATTGCCTATTGACCGTGTACACGAAAGGAAACGAGTTTCTTTCGAACATTCCGATCGTTAGGGATGTTCTCATCAACTTTGTGATATCGAAACGAATTATTATTTTTAAACAGAGACTTTGAATGAGTACACTTTAAAAAAGCTTGTTTGGGCTTCCAAAACTAATGAGGCCAGATAACTGTGTTACTTACTGTTACTTTGTGATAAAAATATTGAATTTATAAATCATTTTATTTACTATTACCCGTTAGCAGAATAGAACCTTTATCGATGAGTTTCTTTCGACGATCGCATCCCACGCTCGTCTGGCTCGTCGTTCTGACTAGAATATTATATTTTTAATGGATGGTCACTAGATAGTAAGTGGTATTATCTCGAAGTAAGGTCTTTGTTAAAGAGTCAGAACACTCATAATCTTTAAATCTGCGCCTAATTAGATGGACAGGTAGAAAATTAAATGGGTTAATAATTGTAGTTACGACGGAGATGTTATCGGCTTTTAACGAAACCTGAACGTCAAACAATAATTTCACTTTTATTATATCGTGTCGGGATCTCAGGCGAGCGACTTTATTTATCATCGAATCAAAGCTAGGCCATGGCAGAACGGCAGTTAATTAGGCAGTGGTCACGCATGTCCAAGCGTTCTGGACTATCTCAGTGCGAACCACTGACCTCTATTACTGGTAGGTACGCTGGACCACAGACTGTCAACGTTATTACACACCTTTGTTAGGCGGTCGTGTAATAAGTAAATGACCAAGAAAATATAGCCTATTTTACTCGGAATGATGTGAGGATTCTAACGATACCCCATACGTCCAAATCTCTTCAGTCGTTCAGAAGCTATAAAGTAATTCACATACATACATATATGAGCCCTAAAAACATTACACTCCTTTTTTGAACCAGTCGTGTAAAAATGCAGACTGATGAAATGAATGACTGAAATGAATGCAGTTGATTTTCGCCATTTTGGCGCTGATTGTTGCGCAACCTGGCGAGAGCGTCCATAGAACTAAAATGAAATGACATTCAAAACGACGGTCACTACAACACAAATGTCAATTAAGTACCGTGGATCCTCCAAAGGGGGGCGCTTCAATTGCACAGAATGTTTGATCCAGCGTACTAAAATAGAGATCAGTGGCGCGAACACATTTTCTTCATTAACCTGTCCGCCTCCAATGTTTTTCAACGTCGCAGTAAAAAGCTTAAGGTCTTTTCATATTAGAATATTCGCGTGTGTGCCGGCGTAAATCACTGGATTGTCACTGTGGTCGACTTATAATTTTATTGTCGGACGGAGGCGACACGACAGCGTGTCACGCGAGCCCGAGCGCCTCACGAGCGACACGACACTGCGGATCAGCTTTTATTGTCCACTCCGACCTCTAATTACGGAGTTGTTTCGAACTAGATCTCGCCTTAGATTGCGGTCTAGACTGGCCACTGGGCGGTCCTTTCGTGAGAGATTAATTGTTGTGCTTGCGGCACTATTAAGTGGATGCTTACGTTTTTTGATGGTTTTCGCTCGATTACCTTTACGTCGATATTCTTCATACCCGAGCTTCTTAAATGTAAATCATTCTAAGGAAATAATATACTGTACCCCTGGAGTGAGGAGTTCTCGTATATTAGGTAGATTAAATAGCTTTTCATATAGGATAGCGATTATAGCCTTATCTATTTTCTAAAGATAGTTTTTGATAAAATTTCCGGGGTAGCACTCAAAGAGGTAAGAATTAGGCTCCAAAAACATTAAAAAAGTGTGTATTTTTTTTCCTTTATAATATAAGACTTTATAATCAGTGAGAAAATCGTTGAAAAAATTGTAACACTGTAACATGTACTCTTTACTGTAGAGGTATTTAATTAACACGCAGGCCTTAAATATGTGACCTGAAACATTAACACGGAAAAGGACACTTATGTACAACTGGACATAAAATGTCCTTTTCTGTGTTAATAACTATTCCGTGGAAGGACTATGGCGTCTGAAAGTAGGCTGTCCCCGCCCTCCGCGCGGTTATTATGCGACAGGATGTCGAGCGCTCCACGTAATAGGTGTCATTACCGTGTCGCTCAGAAATTGCTTCACTATCGGACGAGTTATCACGGCCACTTTATAGGCAAAGATTACAGGTTTTTTTTTATATTGGCAGCCCCTGCATAGGCTCCGCATACCTACTGTACAGGGTTATATAAAAAATACGAAATCGCTCTCGGCCTGCAGTTGTTTACCTTTACACTAACAACTTTTGTTCTACGACTTTTCGAAATTCAATATTAATTTATTTCACACAAAAAAATGTTATTTCTGTAAAGTGACATTACCCTGTTGCCGCGAGTTCGCGTCCGCCGCGCCTCGGTCCGCGCCGTTGCCACTTGCCGATGTTACAGAGTAGGAACAAGTAGAGAACCTCTATAAAATGTTAAATATTTAATATTTCTCAAAATATCGATTAAAAAAAGTCGTAGAACAAAAGTTGTTGGTTTTAATGTAAACAAATACATGCCGAGAGCGATTTGGTATTTTTTAACAAAACCCTGTATATAACTTTAGTGTTGGCCTGTAAGAACATCATTAGAAGGCAGAAGCAACTTATAGATTATTGACTTATAGATAGATTAGATGCTGTGTAGAAACCGTCGGGTTGACTTTACTCTATACTACGAGGATCAATACGTATTGGAGCTCCTCAAAAACCCACTGATGATAATGAAAATGAAAATCTTTATTTTTCATATAGGCTTAACTTACAGGCTCTTCAACAAAAGTCAAAAGTCTACTCTACCCAAGTTCGGAAAGTTGCAACAAAAAGAAGTGACCAGAATTTTGGCAACTCTATTCAAAAAGTCGATTTTTCTTGAATAATAAACAAGTAAATTATGACTATTAGCTACTTATAATGAAATAGCTAAATAAAAGACATGGATTATACGAATGAAAATCTTATGTTGATGTTGATTGTAGACAGCGCTTGGTTTCACTACTTGAAGAGATCCTTTTTTTTAAAGTTCGTTTCCGCTGATGGACTTCTTTTTCTCTTAAGGCCCTAACTGCATAAACCACTAAAATATATCACGCCCTAGTGTGGAATAAAGCTAAAAATATTGGTTACATTTTGCACTGAAAAACTAGGTTGATTCGTAAGACCAAATATGTTCATATACTTGTCCAAGATTTAATTCCCAAGCTGAGGGGAAGTTGAAATCATTTACAGGTACATTCACCCACCGTCGCGTCGCGGGCGCTATCATAACGTTCATTATCATGCCTGGAATATGAATGAAGCATAAATTACAATTAACGCGCCTCATATTCATTTATTGCATGAATTTTAAGCATTATTCTATTCTTTGATAAAAATTGAGGGAAAATGAAAATGAAAATTGAAAATTTCATTATGTAAAACAAGTTTTGTATAAGGAATTAAAAATGATGATACATACTTTTAAGAGATCTCGTGAGGAGATGTTAGCATTTCCCTTCATTCCAAAAATCATTGTCCCATGAATTTGTCAGTAACTTATTTGATGATTTTTGACAGACATTAAACCGGTGCAATGGTAAGTCCAAAACCGACTTTGGGATCATATTGTAGAAGCGTATACCTACTCAACATCCACAAAGGACTACGCAAACGGTGTGGCACTATAACCAACTTCTAAACTAAATTCTAATTGGAAGGTTACTTATATCTATACGTTGCTTATAATTATTTTTGACCTACAAAAGGGTAAATAAGTTTTAGATTCCATTACATTTGCAAAATCAAGTACAAGAAAAAGAGTTTATGAGCAAAATGGCCATAAATCGGAAACTTCACATTAAGCAAGTACTATCAGATACCTTTGTACTTCAAATTTTTTTTTTTTTTAATTTATTGTACAAAACCAAATACAACAATCAATATGCATACATCTTGCTATCCTCTTAAACTCAAAGAGTTTATGTGAGGATGGAGAGTTCACATAGATACATGAATATAAATAAAGAAATCTAAATTCTACGTAAATTATGCAACAGTCACTTCCTAGACAATGCTTTCATAGGAATAGGCACCTATGTCCAGGAAGTGCCTCTTACATTGCCTTAAAAATAAGTGTTTTTTATGTTTTATAATTAGAAGGGAGTGTGGAAGTTTGTTTAATATTTTAGGTAATGCGTATTTATAGTTTCTTTTGCCGTGGATATCTCTCTAAACTCTACAAACTCTACAAATTACTGTATATTCTCTGGTACAGACTACGTATGTTGATATCTGGTAAATACAAAAACATTTAACTATTCATAACAACCACATCACATTAACAAACTACCTAACTACTATGATTCAAACAAAATCCTTGGTAATTATCAGAACCATAGTAAACCCCGTGGCTTTTTCAAATACAATAATATCACTGAAGCATATCTCAATTTAATGTTTATGTTTAATCATATAACGTTCATTTATAATATTCGTATAATTCGCAAATCATTCACGTATAGTTCCAAAGTGCTGAAATAAATCTATTCGAGAATGTTTAATAACTAGAAGAGGCAATTTAAAAACGTTGACAAATGAATCTTTGATATGATTGTAAAATCGAAGAATAGATGGTTCTGCAGCTGTATCTTTTTCATTTGCAATTTTAATAACATGATTCAATTGATACCCTAGGGACAAAAAAATCGTAACAACACATGGCCGTTGATAACACGGCCACACTTTGAATTTTTCATAGCATTGAACATTATTTTCTGTCTCGTTTTCACATCAATTCTATGGTTTATCATCTTAATATCTATCAACAACAACAATATCTCCACCATCACTCAAATGACTCATTTTAGTTTCTGCATTGCTTAGGCGTAGAAAAGATTCCGACTAAATTGAGAACCTCCTCCTATTTTTAAAGTCGGCTAAAAAATCAATATCATAACCATGAGTGAGTATATTAAGCATCCCTTTTAGGCTTCGATTTCACAGTTTTAGTACATACGTGAGTGGTCGTTTCTAGTAATTCTACATTCCTGTTTTGCCCATTAGCTCATTTTAGGGGTAGATGATGTATCAGATAGGGAGGTCAAGTGTCCCCCAGGGGGTGAAATGTTCATAAAAGGGGGTGAATTTGACCGCGCAGTCAGATCGAATATGTTGATAGGAGCCGCGGCGGAAAACAAGATAGCCATTTTATGTACGACTCAGAACTCCTTAATTGACTCTAGATACTATCGCGCGAGGTTACGTATTGGGTTTTAATTATTCCAAGGGGGCGGCTAAGTGGTTGTTTACATTGGGCGAGGAAATTGAATTTTTATTTGTTAGAAAATTAAAGGTAAAACACTTGAAAACTTTTTTAAGGAAAATAAGGAGGATTAAATTAGGAGAGTAGAAGATATAATTCAGTATCAACTTCTTGAAAACTTTAAACGGAAATAGAATTTTTAGAAATTGAAAAATGAATATATTCTACAAATTTTTTCTTTTTTTCTTTCTTAATTATCCAATTTTTCATACATACGTTATCTCGTGACAGAATGAATAATATACAATTTGTATCGCCCCAAATTCAAATTAGAATTCTAGTAGCTGTAGAGTAGGTACTAGAATTTATTAGGTACTTAAATTAGAAAACGCTTTTGCCTCATAGACCAGATTCTATAAGGCAAAAGCGTTTTTAAAAGTAGACCCAAGAATATGTGAATGATAGTCCGATATCTTGAATATAAAAAATCTTGTATACAATAGATAGAAAAGCACCTGTAGCAAGAAAAAGTTCTAATTTGTTTTATTGCTGCTGTCTGTGGTCTTATTCTTAGTAGGTACTCGTATTTACAACGTGTTTTTGACTGACTTAAAAAAAAGGAGGTGGTTTTCAATTCATCGGAATCGGTAGGGATCATTAAACCCTTTGAAATTATTAAATTAAAAATAAGCGATTTTCTAAAGTAGCAACTTAATGACACACCCATTGATTTTATTAGACTACCGAGCCGCGTAGTACCTGCGCTACGAAATAAAGTCACGCGCCGCGTCACCTACGCCGCCAGTTTTGAGAATGTCTGATTTCTTTCAGCACGAACCATGGCAGTGGATACTGGATAACTCAAAGATGAGTTACAAAGATAAGTGTCAGAGATAGTAAATGAGGTATATAACCCTTACGTATATGCGTAAGCGTAACCTACCTCATTTAAGTGCATATATATTGCGGAAATCAAAAACAAGTTATACTGGTATCATAAAAAATTGGTTCAAAAATGTGTAAGTGCCTAAATATCACTCCTAATACGAGTGGTACATTTAGAAGGGTGTAAGACTCAAATGTGAGTACAACATGAGTATACTCATAGTTTGTACCCACGGTCGAAGAGGGTAGTTTTATTGCTCTCGCCAGATGGCGTATGTCATTTACTGCACCCATATCTTATAGTTTCTTTGACCTTTGATTTTCTTGACACCGTCTCGGCGTGGCCTCTCTCACCCTTGTTGTTAATAAAATAGTTGATAATAATAGATATCGATATACTATCAAGATTGTAGAGTGTATTACAGTTTGATACCGTCAAAAGGAGTTATTTTTTCCTTTATACTTATTTTTTTTTCCTGGAGCACTGCGTAACGCGAATTTGCGAGAAGTGATTAAATATGATTTGTCTCACTATGTTATTTGATTTGTTTTATAACTAATTACTCGTATTGCTATCAACTAATTATTTTTAGTTTGTGAGGGAAATACCTATTTCGTTAGTAAGAAAGTACTAATTAGTACTTTCTTACCAACGAAATAGGTATTAATCCTTACATAAGGATTAATCCTTATAACAATAAACAACGGTTTAACAGTAGGCCAAAAATTGTGAAGTCAACAAAAGGTATTATCGTTGCAAATTTTCCTTCAAATCTATTTAAGGTCAGATGTCAAGAAAATCTGCTACGTTACTGCAGTATCAATAATTTTGTGTAATAAATCGTGGGTCATAACAATAACATAATTTACTTGCGAGATCAGGGATTCGTATTGGCCAGTAACAAACATATTAGGGGTGCCAGTTCTTGGTAGAATGAAGTGCAGCTTTTCTTATTAGATTAGCTTAATTCTATTATCAAGTATCGTGAACTTTATTATTATGTGTAGAAATAAAAAAAAATTAATATATAATATTATTTTATTACATCCACATTTTTTAAAGTTACTGAAAATCAAAATTAAAATAATTTTTTTTGCATTGGAAAAATTATTTATTTTTTGTAAGAGCCCGTTAATTAACGGGCTCTTACGAAAAGTCAAAACTATACTGCCAAGGAATAAGGAAAGCAAGTCTGTACAGAGAAGTACTGGTAAGAAACTCGGCACTTGCTCTTTATTAAAATGTCATAATACATACAGCTTTTCTTACATACGTATAGTATGTAATAAACTTACAAAATATTAAATTACATAATTTTTATGTCATCTCGTGAAGATTAGGAAGCATAATATCTCTATCATTCCAAGAATCTTTGTCCTAGTTATCATTATAATCACTATTCATGGATATTTTAATCAAATCGAAGTGACAGTTAACAGGAAAGACTTCAGACCAATAATACTTCAATATGGTTAAATAATTTCAATTAGAACATAAACACTAGACATTTACATACCTAAGGCTCGGTTTTCACCAAAGAAGAGCGGAGCGGAGCTGTGTTTGAGTAACCAATCAGATCTCGTCATTTTGACATCTCTGTAACTGGGGAGAGAAGAGATGTCGAAATGACAAAATCTGATTAGTTACTCAAAGACAGTTCCGCTCCGTCCGCTTTGGTGGAAACCGGGCCTTAGCTAGGAATAGAAGTAACTTAAATTTAACAGTCAAAATTGCAAGTCTATTACGGATGTGTTTCCATGGCAGTGGATAACAAGGTTAAATTACATAGAATTCAAGCACGCCAACTGAATTTCTAACAATTTCGTTTCTTACAAGTTTATGCAAACCATCGTGGTTAACATAAATTAGGGATACTTACAATACGTATACTCGTATGTTTCGTTTCTTTGACGAATTTTATAAGCTTTGCCTAATAACATAAAAAACTTTTAACTAACATTGTATTTATAACAAAATAAGGAGGAGGGTCAATTTGCCACAATTGATTTTTGGTATGTGTTTGTATGTTCACCGATTTTTTTAGTTTTTTGCCAAGCGCGCGATTGCAAGGGTATTAATTTTAGAGTGTTATAAAGAAGTAAGATCAAATTTTTATCAAATTAGACAACCAGCCTGTCTACGCCGTAGGTGCAAAGCTACGCTATGCTGCGAAGGCACTGTTTAGGTACGTTTTATTTCTACTTATTTCTACCTATCTATATATGTAGTTTTATATTGGTATCCATTTAGTGTCATTGTAAACTGGGATGTATTTCTGTCATTATTACATAGTTTAAGGATTAGGTAACTATCTTCTCCTGAAATTATATTATCAAAAGAATAATATTTTATCAAAACGAATCCCTTGCGATTTTAAAGTACCCTTAAGTATATACAGTTATGAATTCAATCCATACAAACTTTCCGACATCTTACAATTGTCGAGCAGCAATATCGCTCAAAGATTTGTCGCTCACTCGCCACTCTCTTCAAAATAATTACTATCCGAAATAATTTCCACTTCCATGAAGCGCGTTTATCGTCGATTTCCCGCGCGACATCTGGCGGATCTCGACGACAACTCGCATTCGAGTTATTGTTATTAATTAGAGGCTGGGATTAATTAAGTAGGGCGCCAATCACGCCGTCATCCGTTCGAGCGATCCACGCCAGTCTTGCCGAACGTCTTTGTTAACATCTCGCCATAGGGCTATGTTACTTTTAGATTGGTACTCGTATCTACCTAATATTTAATTCGATAAATAATAATGTATATTATGTAGGTAATAAATTTATTTTCCCTTTTCAGTAAAAGTTATAAATTATTATTGTTATTAAATACTGAAATGATGAAAGAAAAAACGATCCTTAGGTATAAAGTAATAATATGTGACGAAAACTTATTTTTATAGCTATTGCATAGCTTCTATCGCGGGCCTTGAGCGTGGAGACTGAATCCAGAAATTCCGTTACGAAGGTTATTTTCGTTACGGAATTAAGGGTGTTAGGTTTAGTGAGTGCAAGTAATTGCGGTAATAGGTATATAAGTATCTTTTGCCATTTCTATGCAATTCATAACACTTTCCATTGGGAACGATAATGAAGTGGTATAATTTTAATCGTGCGCGAATTGCCGGAGTAACGTCCCGGGCACGTGGCGCCTGACGTTACTACTCTTATCCGAAAGTCATGCCTTAACTCCCGAAGCTCCCAAGAAAAGTTTGACAATTTAACATTTAACAGTTACTTCGTTACTGCCCCTCGTTGATAATGTTGATAATAATGTATGTGTTTTATTTATACTCGTTGCACATTAACACATTTCTTTTTTCATTTCTAGCTCTTTAAATCATTGTGATGATTTTGTGAATGAGCTGATTTGGCTTAAGATTAGTAAGTAGTCTTAAGGAGCATGCCACGGGTGTGCCTGCGATATTCAAATTTTTTGTAGTTTTTCGGGGTTTTTCAGCTAATAAGACAAAATAGGCATTCAAATTGCGGGAATTCCAGTATCGTCTTCACGTGTTTATATAAAAATCTCTGCTTGAAATTGTCGAGTTAAAGAAATTAGTCCGAGATTTGCTAGTTACTCACTTAAAACTCGATAGGTACTCGAACTAATTTCCTAGGATAGGCGTTTTTATGCAAAGATTTTGATATAAACATTTAAAGATGATACTGCCATTCCCGCAAATTGACTGTAAAGCCCATAATTTTGTAACTAACGTACAAATTGCAAAAATCCACGAAAATTTTGAATTTCGCGGGCAGAGGCGTTGATTTCCCCTTAACCAAGATTAATAAATAGATACCTAACTTTAGAAGAAAGTAAACACGATTCCTGTGAGATTTGTAAAAAAATGATTTTGGTCTTTGTAATTTCATTTTAGGAGTGATATGGAGAAAAAACATTTTTTACAATGACTATAATTAACTTTAATTGAAATCAAAGTAGCCGCGTGTTTGTATTTCATTAGGAGTATAAAATATAAAATTCCCACAGGAATCGTTCATGTACACCAGCTATTTTTGCTCGAATCGCTTCCGTGATCGACATAATATATCGATTTCATAATATTTATAATTTCATTATGATAGGTAAACACTATACACCGATAAGAAATCTGAAGGTATTCGAACGATTTACGTAAACCTTTATCGTACAAGCAAATAGTAGCGCCATCTGTTACAATTCTATAGGTTGCTGCTGAGCGATTAGCGAACTACATCGTGGCCTTTCTACTGGTGACAAAACAAGCATTTTTGGCACCAGTAAAGGGATCAACATTTTTTCGCACCATCCGCGTCCAGGGTATTTGTCAATTATTGCCAGTCTGTTTTTCTGCCCCTTGAATTTCTATACTTGGATTTGTGAAACTATTTGGAACACCGTAAAAATATTGTGTATACGTTGGTTATAGCCACATGGAAACTGTTATAATTTGTGCAATTCAAACTATTATTATTAGTGACCAAAACACTACGTAAACTTCAATCCAACAATGGTACGCGAAATGCTAGGTTCAACGTATACGTTTTATAATTGTTGAATCGCGCCTCCCCTGCACATCAGGCAGTCACATTAAAAACGAAAATTCTTTAATTCCTTGTGCAATTAACATCCAGGCCGACTTGAGGCAACGCCAAGTGTCATCGTAAGTTTCAGAACGCGTCATTAAGGGCATCTGCAGCGCGGTAAATAACGAAAAAGTCGGACAAGCACGACTGGAACTCGCAACTTAAGAGGGTTCCGCAATCCGCAGGGCTTCATAATAATGCTAAGAATATGATAGAGGTCTACGCGTTTTCGGTTAATCCCCGCATATAGAGATTGTATGGCGAAGCCGAACCGAGATTAGAAGTGAAATGTATCCAACAATTTGTAACTACTGATTAGCATTTCGCTTCAATTTTTTTCAAGACAATTTTTTACCAACCGCAATACCTAGTGAAATTTGTCGCTTTAAAACATACTCATACAAAGTAGCTCAAATCAAGTTCCTAATTGGTTTGATACATACCTACATAGAAGTCTTTGTTTGATACATAACGTTAAAATCTTAACGTTATGTATGGTTGGTACAAAAAATGCTTTGTAAGTATCTTGTAAACTGAAATTGTGAAGTTTGTGTTGAATTTTACACTTACCTACAAATGAATCGAATACAACCGTTGTCAATGTACGATAAAAATATTTTTAAAATATAGTATGTAGAGACAGCTGTATCTTTTAAGTAGGAACTTTAAATTTGTAATTGTATGAATACCTATTTACAACGCGATTCGATATTTAACTTAAAATCCGATTAGATAATTACTTACTATTCTTCTCAAGCAATGGTATAAAAAGGTGATAGGTTATTTTTTTTCCTTACATAGGTCACGGGACCCTAAAAAACTCCACTAGGGGGACGTGGGGGTTAAAGGGGGGAGATGAGAGATTTTATTTAACAAAGTCTATATTAACCCGATGCAATTAGAGAACGTTAACGAGCTGCCCGTAATGACGGGGGAGTATTCTCAAAGCGCTCGCAACGCGGTTATCAGGTTAGGAAAGGAGCGAGTGTGTTATGTTTTCGAGTAAAATTTCTATACATAATTTACATGTTAAATGACATATATTCAACTTACAGGCCTTATTTAGCCTTAAGGTTTCACAGGATAGGTCTATTCTTTATGGCTTTTATTTTAAAGCTTGATAGTTATTAAAATTTATTGCAAAATGAGTTGGAGGGCATAAGTAGGAATAGGTATATTTTATGAATATTTGTGATGCAGTATGTGTAATAAACGTAACAAAAGTTCAAATTGTAATTAGAGCAGCCTTTTTCACTTTACAAACATGTAAAAAATTCATTCGTCTTTTCCAGATTTCGAGAGGTTTGAGAATAACCAACGCGCTTGCGTTGACACATTACCCGAGAGTGATGCGAATTCAAAGCTGCCGCCTTTGAATATAATAATAATCGTTAGCGCCGGCTATTTATTGTTTAATTAACCCCGCTGGCCGCCATTTGCTTCCTCTGGCCATTGTTTATGCTTCTGAGACGGCGGAATTGGAAAAGTTGAAAAAATCGCCCCATAAGGCTAACGGTATCGCGTTGTTGGTGTTTGGTACAAAAGTTTGAATTATAAAACATTATTATGAGTGATTTTGGTCTTCGGGGGATGAACAAAGAATTTTAGTTGATAGATGCCCATAATTTTACAAGCTACATGCATACAATTCAACATGCATTTATGTAGATCTTGCTTTATTACACTGGAATATTAATAGGAATTCAGTATCAAAAACGCCAAGGAACCACTCTACACTCTATCGCTTATCGATTGGTATTTTTTTTATATATAAATGAATATATGGTGGACAACATCACATACATTGCTCCGATCCCTTAGTAAGTAGCTTATGCACTTGTGTTAAGGAAACCAGAAACAACGAAGGTACCACAACACCCAGACCCGAGACAATGTAGAAAACTTATTTTCTACATTGCCCCGACCGGGGATCGAACCCGAAACCTCAGAGATGGCGGCGCCTTGAAAACCGGCACGCTAACCACTCAACCACGGAGGTCGTCATATGGAGTTTGATAGAGTGGGGCGCGTCATCATGGATTGAAATATCTATAATTGCTATTTTACTTTCATCAGACTGGTTAAAAATAACATAATATGATAATTGAATTTAGTGCGAATTTGGTGCACAAATAGGGACCGAAGAAGCCATCTCATCTTGGTGTAATTATTATTTAGATTTATATGCCAATGTTTTGACAATAGCAACTTGTCTCAAGTAAATTAGTGAACACCTATAAGTGTAAGGGCGTGAGATCAAACGCTTCTTTGTTTTATCTGTGCTGATATTGCAAGGTTTCACTTTGCTGTACCTTTGCTTTGAGAGGGGAAATGAAGGAACGTCTCTTTTTCTAAAAACTATAAGTACAAGTATCTACAGAGATTTTAGTGTCAGTGGAAGTAATTGAGAAGAACTTGGATGTACCTAGTAAATAAAACCCTGGAGAGTTATTAATTCATCTCCAATATTCATCTGTCGTCTGAAAATTGTGACCCATAAGTATTATAATTTATGTATTAATGTAAAGAATTAATCAAAATAAAAAGTTGGCCATGTATCAATCCAGGGTCCATCATCAATCCACTTCCTCCATTGCAAATTCAGCCAAATTAAGTCAGAAGTGTAGCCATTAAGCATAACCCATAAGCATATAGCTGCATAATATTTCGTACATAAGCATTATCGTAGTAGAATTAGGGCCGACTTTTCAATCGCCAGAAGGAATAAATTCAACGTTTTGACAGATTTTGTATCGCATATGTTTCTTATTAATTGCTCAGATAGTTAGCTAGCGATTGAAAAAATCAGCCCTTAATGTTATAACTGTGGGAGTTTATATGCTACTGCGAAAGGCCACAACTACTGAGCCGATTTGGCTAGGCTTGATTATACTTAGGCAAGGCTAGGCTTGATTAGACGTGAGCAAAACTTGGTTGTAAATATAAAAATCTTGAGCAAAACAATTTAAAAAAAAACTAAATCCTGAATTCAAAAGACCATTTGTTTTGAAGTAAATAAAAAATAATTTTCATTAACTCCACTCCACAATCTTATTATCTTGAGTTTGAAGAGTTATTAGCTGTGAAATAGGTGCTATTTCTTAACTTATTTGGCTTATTTATGTAAGTGAGGACAACGTAGCTGTGTATCTTGATAATACTGCATAAGTGTTACCCTTCATAAGATCGGAAGGGAGTAAAGCGTCGTAAAGTAGCAACTTTACGAGCTAAATGACGCCTGGGACGAAAACAACGAAACCGTTTAACAGGATGACGGATCCCGTGTCTCCGGCTTTAGAGAGAGATAAAAAATCTAAAAGTGGACCACCCTGTATATTCATTTATGTATGTTAATTAATCAGCATTCTGAAATAATAATTTATGATATGTAGTAGAGCAGGTAGGCAAGCAGGCATTCCCATTGAAAGTTCTTAATCCTTATATTACTTAATTGTTACTTTCAATAGCATAATCTACAATTAATTAATATAATATATTTTAAATAACATGGCAACTCAATTATAATATGTAAATTCTGAACAATACAAAAACAAGTCAATAATAATGAACATGAATGAAATGAAGTTCTTATTTTGCACACTTAGTCGGTAGGTATTTAAACTTGATGGTGGTTTATGAGAAAACAATGCTATAAAAACTTTCTCAAATAAAATAAGGAACAAACTTAACTAAATAGTGGAAGTATCATTAATTTTTGTAATTTTTTTACCGCTCGAAGGATATACAGACATCAATATGTCATGTTAATCTACATCAGTATAAAAAACGTAATAAAAGTTAACACCTCCGCGGCTAATGGGGGTCCATTAGAGATAATAGCGAAAATGCCATTTATTTCATATCTATATTTGCGCAAACGGAGGCCGGGGGACATGTGTAACTCAATAATTTTATTGTGCGCGGGGATTTGGCGTACAATTGCGTGAAATATTATCTGTGGGCGAGCTCTATGACATATGCTGCGGAACCCCATTGCGACGCTGAGGGTTTAGGTACGGTGTGGTGTAAACTATAAACTATAGTCAGTGATATTTCTTTTTGAACTCTTGACGTCCTCTGGTATACCTTCAAAAGTCAATCCTCAAATACTCGTAAGTCCTACTAATATTATAAACGCGAAAGTTTTTAAGTATAGATGGATAGATCTTTGTTACCTACTCTTTCACGCCGCAACTACTGCATCGATTTGGCTGAAATTTGAAACATAGATAGTTCCTACAGGATTAGCGAAAAACCGAAATTCACGCGGGTATTGTAAAATATTTATTATAATACATGTGCGTTATATTTTAAATGCATTCCAAATGCTTAGATAATATATTAAGCCAGCCTCTAAGATATCATTCTACGGTTATTGAGCTTGCTTAGAAACACTCTACAGTTATTGAGTTTACTTAAACTTGAACTTGAGGTTACTAAGTTGTTATTTTTGCTATTAAACACGATGCAATATCGTTTTGAACTGTGTAATGTCGCACTAATTTAGTGCATGCGCAGGGGTGAGTCGACAAAGCCGTGCGCGCGACAGTATGACAAAAAATAAGACATCTCCATTATAGTGCACGACGGCCCTCGGATAAATGTCTTTTAATGATTTATACTGTTCGTGAATAGATTAATTATTACTAACCCTAACCTAACCTAAACATTCTCTCTTGTCTAATATAACTATTCAGTTACAATATATCAATCTCAAAAAGTCACGATTTCCACAAATTCATGTAAAAATCATTTAAGAGTCCGCTTACCCACGATGTCTTCCAAACATTCGTAAAACAAAAATCATTTGTAATTCGTGCCAATTTCGATCATGTTGTGGTGTTATTCGGGTTCATATAGCAATAATCTATGCTCCTGGCCATATCTGGTTCCGAAATACTTTTGTTAAACGAAATTGTAAATGAAATTAGTTTTGTTTATTTTTATGTCAAAGTGGACATGTTTTCTGCTTATTTGTTTTGTAATAAAAACAACACTATCTCACGTCGCATTAGTTCGAAGCACAGTTTTTATTGTGCAGCTAAAGAAACACCCGTTAATAAAGAAAGTTATAAGTTTTTATTTATTATTTTTGGTATTACGGAACTCGAACAAAGTTATAAAAAAATTTATTACTATTCAAAATTAATTATTATTATTCTTTCGTTTTAAAGAAGTATTTCCGAACCAAATATGGCCAGAAGCATAGATTATTACTATATAAATCCGAATAACACCACAACATGATCGAAATTTGCACGAATTACAAATGATTTGGTATTTTGAATGAATGGAGACATCGTAGTTCACAGGACTCTTAATTTAATATACAAAATTCCGTCTCCGCAACGGCTCGACCGATTGTTATGAAATATTCTGTGTATGTTCGGTAAGTCTGACAGTAAGTCGTAAGCTATTTTCAAGTAATGGCAAAACAACGTTTGCCGGGTCAGCTAGTAAGAACAGGTATAAGAATATTTGTTTGTGTAGTAAAAGTATCATACCCTAACAATGAACTGCAATACTAGGGAAAATAAATGTAATTTACTTTATTGTTATAGTGCTTCACACACTAGGTATAATTTTATAAATGTGAAAAGTGTATCAAAATTAACGCTACCAACGGGATTCGAACTCGTGACCACCACCTGTCGCGGGTGATCGCTCTTCCACTGAGCTATAGTAGCGAATACCGTTGGCACGATAATTTCGATACACATTGTTTTTCCAGTCATAGGCTGACCGCGGAGCCATCTATTGGGAAACTACGGTTTCACCAACTCAAAGGCCCATATTACGAATGGAGCGAACTTTGACTACCTTGCCCTAACGAGATGACTACCTTGCCCTTTTTACAATTTACTTTATTGTTATAGTGCTTCACACACTAGGTATAATTTTATAAATGTGAAAACCCGCGACAGGTGGTGGTCACGAGTTCGAATCCCGTTGGTAGCGTTAATTTTGATACACTTTTCACATTTATAAAATAAATGTAGTACAATAGACTCATAGAAAGCTATTGGCCCCGCAATGATATCACGAAATTAATCAATCTAAATCGCAGCGTCTTAAATCCCTTACAATTAAGCCGGCATCATTACTCCTGCGGATCTAAATCGAAAATATCTGTTCCGTCGCGTGGCGAATAATCCCTTGAACGCCCACTGCGTGAGAAGCGAACTGCGGGGTTGCGGGGTCCGATAGACCACTTAGTTGATCGCTGTCGTGTCTTACGATTGATATAGGGGGCGCTGTTGAAAGTTAATTCGTGTTTGATGTCACAGCGAGTTTATTATGGTGGCGGAGCGGAGATGCAGTTTCCTTGGGAGGGGTTTCCTTTATTACGAAGCCAGGTTTAAAAGATTTTTAGCCTTTAAGAACTTTAGTGTTCTGAATTGAAAATCAAAAAAAAATTTACATAAATTTTAGGTCTAAAAGTAGACATGCGAATTCAATATTTTCTTCTTCAAACAACATAAGAGATTTGAACACTCGCCTAGGAGTTCCATCGTCTATCAAAGAAGATTTTTATTATGTATATCCTACATCAGCCGAGACGAACCGCCAAGCGATTTAGCGTTCCGGTGCGATGCGGTGTAGAAACACTTAGTGTGTTTTCTTATTTCTTCCAAGTTTATACGATAACATTTTTGGCTGCAAATTACAGTCAAGTAGAGTGTAGTAGAAAAAGTCTAACTTGTAAGTAGATTGAAAAAATTCTTACGGCAACCTTATTTTAGAATGATCAAATTCGTTAATTTTGGGAGTTTTTAAACAAAAATGACAAAGTAAGTGATTGTTTTCAATCCCTCACGAAGACGACCCTCTGTCGCTTTAACCCTTAAACGCTCGGGGGCGAAGCGACACGCGGGCTGTCACATTCACAATACTGCGTTATAGTTTATTATAATATTTTCGTTCCACGTTGCCCCTGTTTTACCCCCTCGCTCTACATTTTACACTACGTGATTTTGTGGTCGACATTTTTGTTAGAACCAGATTTAAACTGGTCAACTGCTTAAGTTACTTTATCTCTTCTATTTTGACGATTGATAACGGACGAAATTCAAAAATGTACGAGAGTATTCGCTGTCGATCCATAAGTTACGTGATCAATTTGTCGTTTATGATATACCCATACGCTCTATTATTTCAGTAACTATTTAAGCTATCGACTTGAAATTTAGAATAGTTATAGTTAATAGTGACCCGACGTCATAACAATCGTAAAAATTTGAAAATTGATTTTATTTTTATTTAAAAAGGGGGGAAAACCGGGTCGATAAAATTTCAAAATGAGATAACAATATTGATTGGGGTATCAAATGAAAGGGCGTTACTTGTGTATTCTAAAACTAATTTTTATTAATTTTTATGCTTGATAGTTTTTGATTTATTCAGCAAACTGTCGAAAAAAATACCGTTTACCCCCCCTTATCTCCGAAGTTTACCAATCAAAAAATCTGAAATAATTATGATCAATAGAATATAACGTATATTTTACAGAAAAAATAAAATCAACTCGCTGACAAATATACTTTTTTTGGTAATAGCAATAATCCGCCAAAAACAAAGTTACGTTTGCGGTTTGCCAACAAAAGTACCTACATGTAAATTATACTCGTAAATTCATGAACAAAAGTGATTTTTTCAATGTTTTACTTCTTTTATGGTATGGAACCCTCGGTGCGCGAGTCCGACTCACACTTGGCCGGTTTTTTTGTAATTCGTATTAGTAGCAATCATAGAAAATACAATAGATAAAATAACATGAGCAACAGTTCATAACATTAGTGAAAAGCTTCCATCTAGGTTTGCGAGGTGTCATTATATGCTGACAAACTGTTTTATAAATAATATCATTCTGGCCAAAAAACCCTGACAGCTACAATTTGCTTCAAACGGCTGATCTGTCATGGTTACCTTACTTCAATGAAACATGGCTAAGACACTAGGGATAAAATTACCTAAGACACAACAAAACTAAATGAAAATGGTTCATCCGTTTTGAGCTACAATACGACAGACAGATGCACAGATACACAGACATGTTAAAGTTCCAACAAGTTCGCGTCGTGGGTTTCAAAAAGCGAGTCGTGTGTACCCGGCCGCTTTCGGTTATTGCCGCTTGATCCTAGATGACAATAAATCATCTAATTTGGCGACGAAATGCGAATTCCGACCGCCACTGTGTCAGCGCACTGGATTTACAGTGTTCAGATGACAGCTACACGGCTATTACAAGAATTACACCAATATGACGATTTATTCCGCGGAGTATATTAAATTTTTGCTGTGCGTAGTATTTCCTGGTTTTATATGTGATTTAAGGGTATATTACTACAAGCTGTTACTCGTGACGTTGTCGTGGTAAATATGTTTCCTAAGCCTCTTAGAAAATGAGCTCAAAAATCCTTTCTTACCGTAGTATTCACGTTTGTTTTTTGAAGATATTATGAAGATCTAAAGATAACTGCGCTTTGCTTCTAAATATGTAGTAGATCCATTGCCCTTCCCATCCACTCTATCAAAAAAGAAATACATCGCATGTGTTTCTTTTTTGAGAGAGTTGTCGTACGAGTGCGATGCTACATTTTAAACAGAGCCTAGATGTCTAGTGTCTACTGACGTAATCTTTAGGGTTAGTGCAAGTTGTTGAATAAACGGTTTGATTTAGGTAACCATTGATTTACTATGCGGGGAGTTACCGAAAACGTATAACGTCATTGAATTGTTAACATTATTGTATGTCGTATCATCCCCTTGGTGTATTCTTTTAGATACTGATATCGTAAGTATCGTATCGTATAGTAAGTTTGCAGTTTTTTTATTGCCAACGCGAGCAAATGAACAGGCGGGTCACCTGATGGTAAGCAATCACCGCCGCCCATGGACATTAGCAGCACCAAAGGAACTGCAAATGCATTGCTGGGTCTAGCATACCGGGTGGTCATGGATTGCCCAGCCACCCAGGTGGTGTGGATGGGACGCCGGAGTGTATGTACAGAGAAAGTGGACGGAGCAATGTTATATTAATGGGAAGGAGGAACCACTTCAAACAACTCTTCAGAGCACTCCCTATTGAACAACCGATAGAACACACAGAGAGCTGTTCTCTCTGTATTCTAGAAAGAGCTCTACGGTGTTTTAAAGGTTGGGTAAGAATATTTATTTGTTATGCAAGGGCGCAAAGTGGATTTTTGGGCCGAGTGTCAAATTTGAATGCTGAGCGGCGAAGGATTCTAGGGTTGAACCCTGAGCGCAGCGAGGGGTTCAAAGAATAGAATCCTGAGCATAGCGAGGCATTCAAAGACACGAGACCCAAAAAAATTTGCGCCCGTCCATAACACAAAATTTTTCATCTCACCACAGCGAGGAAAATCACCAGAAGAACACTTTAGATCGGCATTGCGATTTATGTTAAATGTTGTTTTTGGTAACTCTGAATAATTTCACTTACTGAAACCACCTTCAATCACCACTCACCTTATTTCAAAGTTAAAACAAAAAAATAATGAATAAAGTAATAAAAATATTAGGTACATATTTTTATTTTATCACGATTGGAAACATAGACAACTAACACTAGACCAGAAAAAAAATTGAGAAACTTTTTTTTTACTTTTTTTTTAATGCGTTCTGAAATAGGAATTTCTAAGAACCAAAGATAATATAAAATTTATAAATATTTTAACAATAATTACATAAACAACGAGGAAAAATCATGGATTTAATTAGATTTCTTTTATAATTAATAAAACTAAATAGGAGTTATTATATTTATTGATATTCTAAGAAAAAGTAAAAACAAAAAAACTAATGTACCTATACAAACTCTAAGGTCGAACTTTTTTACTGAACGTATGTGTTATTAGAAAAAAAAGAAGTCTTCAGCTTTGACAGTGACATGACACGTAATTCGAGTTTGACGTTGGAAATGCTTTTCGGCCCAAGGGCCGGAAGGGATTTTCATACTACTTTGTCTCCCTTGACTCACTCTCACTGAAAATGCTTTGGCAGCCTAGGGAATATAATAGCATTTCCCGCCCGCATTTCGGGCAATAAAAAACTTGAAAAAACGCTTTTCCGAGTGGGTGAGATGAAAAAGTGATTTTTGTTGTTTTAATTTTTTCTTTAGTAGTACTTGACCAGTTTTGTTAAAATCTCATTTTGCATTTTAATTTCGACGGCTCGCGGCTAAGACCACGGCAGAATGACGTCTGACACTGACTTGGTAGTAATAATGGATGGGTTTTCAAAACAGTCCAACCACTTGGTGAAATCCACCACCTAAATGAAGTGGAACTCTAGGGTTTCAGATAACATATGGTATTGGTAGAACCACAACGCGTCACCAATAAGAAAATCATCTCCTACCAAAACTAAGTCAATATTCCAAGAGGGTAAACTCTCAGAAGTATGTGTACATAACATCGTACGTGCACATGTAGGAGTATGTACGTGGATCGATGTGGCTGGAACGGAAACAATGGCCAAGGCGTCGACACAATGGACAATGCCCGTACCTCCGATACGATAAATACCCATCTGTGTCTGTGTGTGTGCGATATGTGTTTTCATGTTATGTAATACAGTACAATACTAGTGTATAGTTGTGGTATAAGATTTGTGAGCTATACTGCCACTAGTCTTGCTCTCATTGTATCTATGAATAGATTTCCGATTTGAGATAGAAATGCTTTATGAAATCCATTTGGACATTTCCCAAAACGTCTATACCTACATTATGGCTACATATAACATACTCTACTTATCTCAGATTTTCTTTTTCAAGTAAATGCAAATGCAAAATTCTAATGTGTGGTTGTGAGCTTCCAAGTAGTTATACAAGTTCCTTGTTATTCATCATCGTAATAAAATTACCTAAAATGATGAAGATAGAAACTTATAAGGATAGTTTAGTTTGCACAGACACTACAACTTGACAGAAACTCTGCACTTTGGGTAATAGTTTAGACTATTTGTTTCTAATATCCACAACGACTAACGGATATTTAGAAGTGTTTGCTTATCTTTTACTCGACTTAGCATGAGCACTAATGAACTGTGAACATCCTTTTCTACCAGTCTCTTCATTCATTAGCGGAGTTTAGAAAACTTAAGAATACATCCGTCGATTCTCAAAACTTTTAAAATAGAATAGATGGATCAAATATATTAATATCTGAATAGTGTGATCACAGAATCTGAGCGAAAAAGTTTGAGCCATTGCTTTAGTTACAGTTGGTTAGAGTAAGGCTAATTCCGTGAAATAATAATGTACCTCACAGATGTCCACCGACCTAAACTCATATTATCGAAGGCGTGGTTCTGGTAGATAAGTAGATTTGTGACAGCACAGTAACGACGCACATAAATTTGTGAGGACAAACACCGTTACAGTAGCTTAGCTTCCGTGCAAACAAGGGTCCAAATGACACCAGTCGATATCAGGGGGTTAAAACCATTTATTAGCTAGCAATACGCTTCTAATATTGAATAAACTGTTGGAATACAACATCGTTGGTGCAGTACCTATACTGTTCATTTAAATTGGAGGTTCAATTCCCAACTTTAGGATTTAATAACTTAGATAACGACTAAGTCTTTTTGCCTAGCGATAAAGCGTTCATGTGTATGCCAGGAGTTTCATACACCTCACACCACATAATATCTTTATTGTGCACCACAAAGTTTAAGTGCATTTTAAGCTTTCATAACGTCTGCCCACTGGCACAATCCTCTCTGAGCTAATCTGGCAATAAAAAAATCTCAAAGTATTTACATTCCAAGGTATTAAAGATCTTAATATGCCGACTGATTTCCTCTATGGTCTGTTCTACATTGACTTTAGAGAAAAAGGGCAAAATAAACAAAGGGTTGATTTTTGGTACCTACCTAAATAATATTAATGTATATTTTGTCAGTCAACCACTGTAACTATTTGTAATACACAATTTAATCATGATGTGGCTACAAGATAAAAATAAATAAATAAAAAGATAAATAAAAGCGTATCGTCACCAAATTCCGAGTTCTGTGACCTGGCAGGCAGACGGACTGACCCCATACAGACGGAGGCTACCCCAAAGATCAGCATAGAATTGCAACGGCGGCGCGTGCGCAAGACGGCTGTACATTCACAATGCAGCGGAAGACGCCGCGCGCCGCCCTCGGCAGATGGCGACCTCTTCTACCATCTTGAAACTGGTTTCTAATGAAGGCAGTTTTATTGACCTCACCTTTAGTGGAATTTTGATATGAATTTTTTTAATAGTCGTTCGATATTCACCTTGATTCAGCAGCTTATGCACTTGAGAAGCGAAAAGCAATGCTAGGTATTTTTATAGAAAGTCGATAATAGTTGTTCTAACAATAGTCAATGTTTAACACATTTTCAGATATTATTGGTTATCAGATAAAAGATCAAGATGTGTGTGTGTACATTCTTTGGACATGCGTGGTCAATATTTTCCTTTTAGATGTAACTTGTAAGTATTCCCTGGCACGATTGGGCCTTTATCTTAAATATTCTATTTTTATCTATCGGTACCTACACAATCAAGTAGAGTAAGTATAATAGTTTCAAAGGTTAGCTAAAGTTTTAATGAAAAATGTTTGCATCTTAGGTAAATTCGTACATTGGCACCTATTAATTGGAATAAATTTTTTTTGTAAAAATAAACAAATTAACATCGAATGGCGCAGCCCTTGCTTGCCCTCTGCGTCGGAGGTCGTGGGTTCGATTCCCACAACTGGAAAATATTTGTGTTGGGATAAATGTTTTCCAGTGTGTGGGTGTTTTTCAATATATTGTATTTATGGACCTCTATTAAATATGACGTTCATTTATCGGATATCAGGTACTCATAACACAAGTTGTTGCTTGCTTTAGGGCTAGATGTGTGTTGTCGAAATAATTATTATTTATTAATTTGTTAATCATGGCAACAATATGACGTCACTGGCTGATATCTCAGTAGAATATCAAATCGACCACGTTAATAGAGACAAACCCCAAAATATAATTTCCAACCCGTTTCCGCTTATCATAGAAAAGACCGCGGCGGCACGCGTCTCCTCGCCCCCAGGCCCCACGCACACAGACATGACAAATACTCGCTCTATAAACACATGAGCAGATAAGAACACGCGCCAAATTGAGTGCCGTAATGAATGAGCCCTAAAATAAACCGGCGTACAATGCGAACATCTTGTATTACACAGTTTTGTATGGAAAGGAAGTAGGAAGGCAGCTGGCACTGACTTCTTTTTCTTCGGTTTGGTAATGATGACTGTAGTGCATTCGCCTTTGTGCCGGTGTCCTGTCGCGTGTCTCGACTATTATTGGGACTGTAAGTAGGTGGAAAGGTGTTCGCGTACCGTTGCTAGTCAAGATGTTGTGATAGACTAGCGCATGGGTCGTAATTACCCCGCGCGGGCTGTGCGGTGTTATACGAGCAGCAGTACTCGAGGGTGTTACCGGCAATTTAATATGAAAAAATTGCAGATAAAAAAGATTTTAACATACGATTTTTTTAATACGAACCGACGGATCAACCCACTAAATTCAAATTTTTTACGACTATGGCTCATGTATGGTATTTTGATACGTTTGCTCCGTTTGATACTTACACTGATAAGAAACCTGAGGATATGAGAATCCGAACGATTTACGTAATCTTTCGTCGTACAAGCAAACAGTAGCGCCAGCTTTCAAAAGTTTATAATAGATGGCTAGTGAGCGAACTTCAGCGTGGCCTTACTGCTGGTACCAAAACAAGAATTTTTAACACCGATAAACTGATGGCGACATTATTTTGCGCCATTCACCCTGTCTAGGGTAGTATATGCAGTCTTTTCTTTGATATGGATTTATAAGTAAATTTATTGAATGAAACATGAGCTTTACTTTAGCGGGAGAAAACGAAATGAATATCACCAAGAAATGAAAATGTAAAACCATTATTTTAGTCAGAAATGCCTAGCAATACCTACCGGTACCTATGTGTTGTTATAGCAGTGTGTAAATTATTATGCAAAATAGGGTATTTGACTCCAATTTTTTTATTACTTTAGTATAAAGTAGAATTAAAATAATGACGTGCACTGAAAGAACTAATTAAATCGATCAAATAACAAAAAAGTTATAAGCATTTAAAGATTTGTGATTAGACAGAGATAGCAACATGAAATTGTGACGTCACACCGTACCAATGCCATAGTAGCTTCGTGCGGCTTCATACAAATTTTCGTTTTGCGAGAAAGGGATAGAAGATCCCCCCACTCCAAAGTTTAAACGCCTGTAACTTTGTAAATCTTCGTTGGATTTTAATATTTCTTTCACTGCGCGTTATTATTTTTATCCTAGTTTATAATAAAGTAATATTTTTTATCAAATTCAAAAGTAGTGTAAGACCCCATTAGATAAGTACCGTTCTTGAGGGATGCGTGCAAGCAATTAGTAATTAGATCAATTTCCAGCACAATAAGGAACCCTCTCCAGTGCTGGTCGGTGCCAGTACTTCAGACAATCGCCGGATAATTGTTTGTTTAAACTTGTTGTCTCACATAGTTACATTGTGGGGTGGATAAGTATAGATACCCAATAAGTTTTCTATAGTCTATGATATTTTCCTACAAAATGAACTGAAAACAGCGTAAGTTTTGACGTAGGTAAGTGTAAATGTACTGCACAATTGTGAACGGATTGGGTGAAATTTGGCATAATACCTTGGAGTAACGCACACTTATAGGCACACAACACGTAAGAAACACTTGTTATCCCGAAAACTTCCATGATTCCAACGGGATTTATAAATAATGAATGTGAAAAAATATTAATAAAACGTAATTTGTAAGAATTTGCTTTTTACCAATACTTTTTTCTCTTTTTCAGATAAAGAGGAAAACGGCGACATCTCCCGAAATAATGAAGAAAACGCTGGTAGGTAATAGTGAAAATATTAACTTACCTTAACAAAATATTTTGAATAAAACAGATATGTTTTTAGGGTTCCATACCAAAATGGTAAAAGTGAGACTTTCTCCGTCCGTCCGTCCGTCTGTCCGTCCGTCATACTCGATTTTTTTTAGCTCAGGAGATTAGGTAGATTTTCAATAATTGGGGTTTTAATGCATCCTTGTGGCTTCATGAAAATAAGGAGTAGTTAAAATTATATTATTTTCTGACAAACTGAGGAATTTCCGGACACGTTTATTTTACTTTGATATACTTTCTATCAATCTACACATGGTTTGTTATGATCTTTATCGGTCAAGATAATTCATAAGATAAGTAACTATCTTTTCATAATTTTATACTAAAGTATTCCTGCGGGTTTGCTAGAGCATTGGATTCTGTATTTCTATTTACAAGTTTTTTTTTATGCTATACAAGTTAGTACTTGACTGCGATCTCACCTGATGGTAAGTGATGATGCAGTCGAAGATGTTAGCGTATTAACTTGGAAGGGGTAAGTTAAGTCACCCCAACGGTTTCTACACAGCATCATACCGGAACGCTAAATCGCTTGGCGGTACGTCTTTGTTGGTAGGGTGGTAACTAGCCACGGCCAAAGCCTCCCACCAGACCAGACCTGAGCCAATTTAGAAATTATAAAATTCCAAAGTGGCCCGTGGCGGGAATCGAACCCGCGACCTCCCACTCGAATCCGAGCGTGCGTCCCCTGTGCCACGGAGGTCGTCAAAAACAAGTAAAACAAAAGAAATAGTTGGCTATTTTGTCATAGCAAAATCATACAAAATTTAATTGGAATACCTAATTATTATTGCAACATCATTATTTTTAAATTGGATATATCGATTAATGATAAATTATTATTTTTTATCTCGAGCCCACTAGATAAAATTACTTTAATCTAGTTTTCGATAAAAAATTACAATGTTGTCCACATGGTATTTGTGATTTAAAAAATAATGCGATTGTCTTGATTTTAAGTTTGATTGATTTTGTTTTAAGTTGTGATTATGTAATAGCAAAGGAACTGTTGACCAAAAATTATCAGGTTCCTATGATAACTTTTTTTTTTAATTTTTTTAAGTAATACTATTAGTATTTTCAGTACTCTTCTTCTTGGTGGTGGTTCTGAGCGGAGTCATTTTCAATTTTCCGTTACTTTAGACATGGATATTTTGACGATGGGAATTGGGATTGCAAATGCTAAAAGAGATATTTTTTGTATACTAAAAATATAGATAGATATAAGGACAGATTGATATTATATTTGTCATAGATAGTATTATCAAAATTTATTGTTTTCGTCATATCTGTGAGATAGCTGGGTGAAATCGTAAGGATTTTTTTGTGATATTCATACAAATGGCCGTAGCCGTGTGTGTCAGTCACCCGTTTGGTGCAGTTTTGGATTTATTCTGGATTCCAGAACTCATCCTTGACTTTCAAGTTTTGAAAATCGGACACGCTGGGGTACGTATAATATTACTTATAAGTATTTATTAAAGATTTATAACTTAAAATCGTGAATTTAAAGCAAACTCATTAACGAATAAATTTAAAGTGCAATTTACCCAGTCAAATCTAATAAGAATAAGAGGCAAACCTTTGAGAAAGTTATGGATAACTTCATGGCGAGCTGTCCTTTAACACATTGTTCACCGCTATTAGTGGTATTAATAAGTTTCTATTAACGCACAAATGACATGGCCGGATTCTGCCCTCAAAAAAAATATTCATGGCCATTGACAAACAGTACGTCATATTAAAGCTTATAATTATGTCTTTACAATCGTCTAGTTTTTATGATCAGAAAACTAGCGAGAGACATAATATCAGCATAACAACTTGCAACAAAATGCGCATATATATATTTTAATAGCAATAATTTTTTATTAAAAATGATGCGTATTGGTTATGAACTTATTAATTTTTCATATTACAAAGCTTAGAAAATGCGAGTAAACATTTTGAAAAACAATTTTTTAATAAAAAATCATTGCTATTAGAAATATATAGGCGCATTTTGTTGCAAGTTGTTATGCTGATATTATGTCTCTCGCTAGTTTTCTGATCATAAAAACTTAACGATTGTAAAGACATAATTATAAGCTTTAATATGACGTACTGTTTGTCGATGGCCATGAATATTTTTTTTTTCAGGGCACAGCGCCATACAAGTTTCGGCCATGTCCTTTCAATATTTTGAAGAATAACAGAAGACCTACTTTCATGTCAACTTTCTTTTTTATGCTCTACAGACACATTTAATAATATTTAATTAATTTTTATCTTTTATTCTAATTTAATATTTTATCGCTTATGAAGTTTCGTTTTAATTTATTTCTGTATTTTGCGAGTTGTTACTCGTAAATATTCAGGTCAAGTGTTATGATACTCGTTTCAGCTGTGAATAGAATTTTTTTTAAACTCGCAGCATCCGGACAAAAATATCACACTTTGGTGCTGAGGCTTAATTTATATAATCAGGTCACACAATATTATACCTAATCTACAATAATGATATTATAGATTGAAGGGTAATGTATACTACAATAAACGCACAGCACATAAAAAGGGTCGAGAGATTTGGAAGAAAAATTTCTTATGAGGTCTTGGGGTGCACTCAGAATGGATTTTCTAAACTTAGCCTGTAAGGGTGTGAAACGGAGGTCCAAAGTTTGTATGGACAAATATACCTTCACGCCGCAACTACTGAACCCATTTGGCTGAAATTTGGAGTGGAGATAGATTATGTCTTGGAAAGAATTTGTGAAAAACTGAATATCATGCGGGCGAAACCACAGGCGTCAGGTAGTAGTCAATGTGTTTGAATTGATTTGTGAACATGATGAATAATTATCATCTCCACAAATCAATTCCATGGATCTTCTCATTTGAAACAATAAATTATATTTCAACATTTTTCGTTTGTGTTCTTACTATAAATTACGTTTATCATATCACTGATATAGTGACGTAAAGAAGTCATAACATACTATTACTTTAACGTCATGATAAGTATTCTGATAACAGCTATCACTCTTCCTTTGATAAGGAAGATATCACCTCACCGATGATTTTTTAGTGTCTAAGTAATAGACCACAGAATACGAAATAGTAAACCAAGAAAAGTACCTACATACTTATGTATACCTACATAATTAAGTCAATTTATGACGTTTGGATCTGTACGTTACAATAAAAGTAGTTAAATATTTTTCTATGATTACTACGCATAGAGGTCCAAGAGGGAGCCTTGGTCTTCAAAAGTACTTTGCCTAAATTGGCAAACCCGAGCCGTCGCTGCACAATTTTTCACTCACACTAGCATCCACGAACCATACAAATTTCAAATTTACACACACACACACACACTACAAAAAAAAATGCCGCACTCACGGAGCTGTCGTTGTTAGATATGACTCTTTGACTCTATCTAGTCGGAGCGAGAGATGACCTATTATATAAATCTAATTAATTTCTACGAATGATTTCCTCCGGAGATTTTGACTGGACAAAACAAAATATATTCAAAATCAAAAATGATACATGAAAAAAAAGAAAACTTCTTACAAAAACAAATAATTGTTTATTTGACCAATGATCATTGATCAGCGTTTCAGAAACCGAAGTAGAGTTTATTGCCTCGGTGCGTGCCTCGGAGCGCATTCCGTTCGCGGCGACCCGCGTCCGAGCTTTACGACACCATTAATGACATACGAACAACCGGGAAGAGAATCGATTCACGATCCGTTTACTATCGGAACGTATCGGTATCGGATAGATATCGTATTTCTTTCCCTGAAACTCGAGCAAGAACTAGTTATAGCCGTAGCAATATCTCGCTGCCCGTGGTGCAATAAAATGGAGAAAGAGGATGGCCCTAAGTGCGAAAAAGAACGGAACGGGTGGCTTATTTCTATATTTTATTTTACAGCGAGATATTGCGTAAACTATACCTAACTGTAACTATAGATAAGTGTTGAAATTGTATATAGAGGTAGGTACTCATTAATGACGGTTTCATATTGGACTTTTTATTTTTTGACTTTAGTCTACAAGACTTTGGTCTACAGATGCCATTTCCTTTTGTTTTTCACCCGTGCCACATAATCATGTTTAACGATTGCTATGGGATTAAGACGAAAAATGTATGGGAATGAAATTAATCATCGATAAGTCACATGGCTATTGACTACGCCTGCGGTTCTTTAAAAGTTAAGTAGGTACGCATTAAATTTATCTAATCAGTAGTAATTTTCAAAAACCTCTTTGATTAAGTAGAGGGAATCATGTAAAACTTATTTCCTATACTTTTACTAACATTTACTTGCTCTACATTATATCATACCCGTATTTACTATATCGGATATATTTATGATATATCATAGGTACTTGTGCGTGGTACCTACATGTAAACGCTTTTGATCCTTCACCTTCACTTTAGTATTTGTACATAAGGGTGGCGCGTGCAACAGTTTTGCATGAGGACCACCACCAATTAGAAGCAATACCAAAACCATCGGCTCAAGTGCCATCATTATCTCGACGGCTGCGCGCAAAATTGGCCCCTTTACCCCTCGCCATTGGAGATAGAATCCAATAAAATGTTCACGGATCTTTGGAGACAAGTGGAGTGAGCAATCCTGAAGTATGGGGTTGGGACATAGTTAAAGCGTTTAGGTTGAGAGTCGTCGAGGGCACAGCCTTTTGTAGATTTTTATATCGTTTTACCGTATTTGTGGGCTCGAGCTATTTTATCAATTCGGAGGGGACTGGAGTCTGGGATCCGTTTTGACAAGTCTCCAATGCGGAAAATTGCTGTTTATATCATATACTCTTACGCACATGAAATGTCTGTGTGTAGATTTTTACAAGTCTTTCTTTGATCTTTTTCAGGTAGTAAATGGGGATAGGTACCTATGCACGAGTATATATGAAGTATATGTAGACTGTAGGTGTGAAGTCATTAATTAACGCTGTGCCAAATGAACTTGTTGCTTTCATTTACTTACTGGTGCTGAAAATGTACATGTACAGTTCAGCTACAAATATACTATGGGATTTTGATTTACAATTTGCTTTGCTTTTTCTTATTTCCGTCTTTATCAGATTTTTATTAAATTCAATTAACATGTTATGTATTAATAATATTAAAATTATTTTATTATAACATGAAGCTTATTTTTATTCAGTACCTAATGCTAACACAGCTTTAAAATAATTTTATATCCTCGGGGTCCTCATTCCAAAACTGTCCACACAACTGCAGTCATAACAACTGCATAAATGCATCGAAGCATGCGCACACTGATTGGACAGCTATTTCTGACTTTATATGACTCGCGTGTTCACATATAATGCATGTCATACCGCGTCTTTAGTAAAAGGACATGGCCGAAACTTGTATGGAGCTGTGCCCTGGAAAAAAAATATTCATGGCCATCGACAAACAGTACGTTATATTAAAGCTTATAATTATGTCTATACAATCGTTTAGTTTTTATGATCAGAAAACTAGCGAGAGACATAATATCAGCATAACAACTTGCAACAAAAAGCGCATATATATTTTTAATAGCAATGATTTTTTATTAAAAAATGATGCGTATTGGTTATGAACTTATTAATATTTCATATTACAAAGCTTAGAAAATGCGAGTAAACATTTTGAAAAACAATTTTTGAATAAAAAATCATTGCTATTAAAAATATATAGGCGCATTTTGTTTATGTTTATTTATTTATGTACCAGAAAATTAACTTAAAATTATACAAAGAAAAGACGTGCACAAAGGACAGCTTATCTCTACTGGAGAGATTTCTTCCAGGAGCCCTTGTTGCAAGTTGTTATGCTGATATTATGTCTCTCGCTAGTTTTCTGATCATAAAAACTAATTGATTGTAAAGACATAATTATAAGCTTTAATATGACGTACTGTTTGTCAATGGCCATGAATTTTTTTTTTGAGGGCAGAATCCGGCCATGTCATTTACCAATGCTGTTACCATATGACGTATCATACTGATTTTTTTGAAAGTTCTTTTAAGCAATGAAACTTTTTAATGAATGATTCAAATAAAACATTCCAACATTCGAGTTTTTTTATAATAGTTTTTCATAAATATTTATCGTACCTTCGTGGGATCCATCTCGCCTATTAATAAGCAAGTCCTAATTTTACAATACATATGATAAACATATATTAAAATAGGTTAATTGATTCTACCAGGGGTCCAAGAGCTGGCAGCTATATTGCCAAAATATATATAAGTTTCGCTATCCAAAGATAAGTTTGTCTTAGAAATCAGAAGCGGAAATGATTTTTTAAAAATAAGAAACGAATGCCTAATCACAGACTAAATGAAAATCGAAATCACACAAAAAAATAAGACACAATTAGCACTAGAAGGCACGTCCGATACGTCCAAGCGCTCGAGGTAAAGTGTGTCCGAGGCTGAACGACAGCGCCATATTTAAAGAGGTTGGTCGGGTGACGTCGCTACATACGACGGTGGGGTCTATTTCCGCTATTAATCTCTAAGACGGCTTCTCCTGACAGCTGTACGTCCTCGTCAGCTTGATTCTCTTCATCCTGGTCAACGGTGGATTCCTCAGCTTGGTCTATCTGCTCCTCATCGACGTGAGCACTTGGGGCTTGATTTGTATGTGCCCCATTTAATTCATCATCATCATCTAAAACGAAATAAGATTATTAGAAGTGGTTCCTTAATTCCTTAGGGTTTATCATCGTCCATTTTAAAATGATCACACGCGCGCACTTCGAGCGATCACATCAAAATAGGCGGCCGGGACTTGTGTCCACATAATATGAGAGCTTCACACGCTCTCATACGTAACGAACATTAGCCACTGTCGGGGCAAAGATTACTGCCTCAATGTCGGGGCACATACGACTGCCTCAATGTCGGGGCACATACGACTGCCACAGTGTCGGGGCATATACGACTGCCACAGTGTCGGGGCATATACGACTGCCACAGTGTCGGGGCATATACGACTGCCACAGTGTCGGGGCATATACGACTGCCACAGTGTCGGGGCATATACGACTGCCACAGTGTCGGGGCATATATGACTGCCACAGTGTCGGGGCACGTATGGATACCTCAATGTCGGGGCATCATATAAATAGCAACGTGAGAGCAAAACAACAGCCACAATGTCGGGGCAGAGTAAAAGCCACAATGTCGGGGCAAGGTAAAAGCCACAATGTCGGGGCAAGGTAAAAGCCACAATGTCGGGGCAAGGTAAAAGCCACTCGGCACCGAGGCGCGCAGGCGGAAGCCCTCGCACCAGAGGCGCGCAGGCGGAAGCCCTCGCACCAGACGTGCGCAGCCCAAAGCCTCTCGCACTAGAGGCGCGCAGACAAGCCTCTCGCACCAGACGTGCGCAGCCCAAAGCCTTTCGCACCAGAGGCGCGCAGGCGGAAGCGCTCGCACCAAAGGCGCGCAGGCGGAAGACCTCGCACCAGAGGCGCGCAGACAAGCCTCTCTCACCAGACGTGCGCAGACCAAAGCCTCTCGCACCAGACGTGCGCAGGCCAAAGCTTCTCGCACCATACAGATGCGCAGCCTTTGCACACAGTTAGGTAACTGTAAACAAAAGAAAGTCAAAAGTAACACGCACTAGTTATCTGGGGACCGCTCGTCCAGCCTGACCACAGACCAAGGAATAACTTTATCCTGACTTCTACACATTACACAACTTAAGAAAATAAAACGTTAGAACAAAAGGGCGAAAACCTCAATAATCTGGATCAACGTGTCAGCTGTGCTTTCGATCAGCCCTCTACGTTTTATCTCACTTCATAGCGGCATGGGCGGACTACACTCGACCTCTGTCCACTCACTCTATAAACATGGACCGCCACACGGGGAGACACAGACAGTAAACAGGCAGTTATACCACTCGCAGACGCTTGCCGTACACGTCGAAGCATGGAGCCACGCGCTGAAGCGAGCTGTACACGTAGAGACACTCGGCGCACACGAGGCAACACAAATCGAATGGCGCCGTCATCTAAAGAATTAGTCGTACATAGAACATAACAAAAACACACGTTTTAGTGGAAATAGTCTCTAACTCTTGTACTATGGAACGATTATAATTTATACGTTACCAATCGGAATATCTTCGTAGACAAAAAACACGCCAGCACGTCTAGCGTACCCATGACGTACACAGGGTATAGACTGTAGACCTCAAAACCAGTGCCGGTCCTATGAACATTTTAACGTGGTGCGAGGACTAAAAATGGCGCCCCTCTAAATAAATAAAAAAACCGGCCAAGTGCGAGTCGGACTCGCGCACCGAGGGTTCCAAACTATAGAAGAAGTAAAACATTAAAAGAATCACTTTGGTTCATGAATTTACGAGGATAATTTACATGTAGGTACTTTTGTTGGCAAACCGCAAATATAACTTTGTTTTTGCTGGTTTATTGTTATTATCAAAAAAAGGTGACGAGGGAAAGGGATACGAGGTGAGAGAGTTGATTTTATTTTTCCTGTAAAATATACATTTATTTCTATTAAATAAAAATAAATAAAAAAAAAATTATTTCTATTGATAATTATGCATAATTATTTCAGATTTTCCGATTGGTAAACTTCGGAGAAAAGGGGGGGAACGGTATTTTTTTCGACAGTTTGCCCAATAAATCGAAAACTATCAGGCATAAAAATACCCGGTTTTCCCCCCTTTTTAAATAAAAATAAAAAAGATTTTAAATTTTTTATGATTGCAATAACGTTGCGCCACAATTACCTACAACGATTCCAAATTTCAGGTCGATAGCTTCAATAGTTACTGAAATAATTGAGTGTGACAGACGGACGGATGGAGAAAGTCTCACCATAAGGGTTCCATTTTTACCATTTTCATATGGAACCCTAAAAAAATGTTTAAGCTGTTCCTTTATCTTTCACCAGAAAAAGCCTGACCTGTAGACCGTAGGGAAGTTTTAATAAGTTTTAATTTACTGAAACTTCGTTCTTCTTTGTCAGTTTCAGGTACAGTTAGTAAAATACAAAGCGCTGTCCATACATTAGAGAAAATATCTTGCCAATCATTTTTTTTAACCGACTTCAAAAAAGGAGGAGGTTCTCAATTCCTCGGAATCTTTTTTTTTTTATCTATGTATGTTGACCGATTACTCGAAGAAGCGTGGACCGAATTAGATAATTCTTTTTTTGTTTGAAAGGGTATACTTCCTAGATGGTCCCATAGTCATCAGGTCAAGATCTGATGATGGGATCCTGTAGAAATCGAAGGAACTCTTCAAATTTTATGTGGACACTTGAAGCGATTTGGTTATTGTTTGAAAGAGTAATATCTTCCAAGTTGTCCTGTGGTAATCAATTCAGGATTTGATCATGGGATCCTGGTGAAATCGAGGGCATTCTTCAAATTTTGCCAGTATACTTGAAGCGATTCGGGTATTTTTTTATAGTTACTAGTGCATTTTCTTACAGATGCTGACTTAATGGTTATTTATGGTCATCAAGTCAGGTTCTGATGATAGAATCTCGGAAAATTTAGAGAACTCTTCAGATTTTATAAGTACACTTAAAGCGATTTGGGCATTTTTTACAATGCCTTGAACTACTAAAAAGTCCACTAAAAAGTAAAAAATAAAATGGAAAATTCTTTTCAAAAAACCGACTTCAAATGCCACTACAAAGAGTGAAATATTTTTTAATGTAGGTACACCAATTCGAAGTAGGGCAGTTCGTACAATCCTTCCTTCCTTCCTTCGTATTAATCGCCCGACTTCGAATTGGTGCAGTACATTAAAAAAACTGGCCAACTGGACTCGCGCACCGAGGGTTCCATACCATAAAAGAAGTAAAACATTGAAAGAATCACTTTTGTTCATGAATTTACGAGTATAATTTACATGTAGGTATATTTGTTGGCGAACTGCAAACGTAACTTTGTTTTTGGCGGATTATTATTATTATCAAAAAAAGTATATTAGTCAGCGAGTTGATTTTATTTTTCCTGTAAAATATACGTCAACTTCTATTGATCGTAATTATTTACGATTTTTCGAACGGTATTTTTTTGCGACAGTTTGCTCAATAAATCAAAAACGATCAGGCATAAAAATAAATAAGAAATAGTTTTAGTATACACAAGTAACGCCCTTTCATATGAAACGCCACTCAATATTACAATCTCATTTTAAAAATTTGTCGACCTGGTTTTCCCCCTTTTTTAAATAAAAATAAAAACAATGTTCAAATTTTTACGATTGTTATGACGTCGGGTCACTATTACCCATAAGTCATAAAACTCTTTTAAATTTCAAATCGATAGCTTCAATAGTTACTGAAATAATCGAGTGTGATAGACGGACGGACGGACGGAGAAAGTCTCACCATAAGGGTTCCATTTTTACCATTTTGGTATGGAACCCTAAAAATAAAAATTATTTCACTCTTTGTAGAGGCATGACGGTTTTTTGAAAAGAATTTTCCATTTTATTATAATTTGAAGAACTTTTATTGGCTCTCCTGATTGATAATTACTTAATAATGGCTTTAGGCTCACAAGTTCTTCAATCAATTCTTGTCCAGATATTATGTCACATTTTTTCCCATGGGTTAGAGTGTTAACCCCGCGGCCCCCTCCCCCGCAATTTTGTTCGTGCGTGTGCGCGACTCGCACGCTCGGTCGAGCGTCTTTGTTTCACGATTTGGTTCATTTTGGCGCCCCCCCCTTGAAGGCGCCCGGTGCGGTCGCACCGCTCGCACCGCCCTAGGACCGGCCCTGCTCAAAACATGAAAATTTCAAAATACTCTTACGTAGATAGAACTCATCAAACCTAGTAAAAGCACATGACAACAATGTAACGCAGGCGCGTAGTCGCACGGTCTGCAACTCGGCATACGAGTACTACTTAGTTGTTGAACATCCAATTTTGTTTACTGCTTTTGCGGGTAGGACGCGCAATACTTATCGCTCCAAACATCAAAGTTACGTACGTTACCGGCTTCACTTTCGTTTATCGCACCGATCGCGTTACAAACGCTTGCTTGCTCAGCAACGGATAAAATGCTACTACCCTCACATTGAAGTATGTTTCCTCGATTGAAAAATGAAGTTCGCGATGTACTAGCTATTCTCGATAAAATCAAGTCTAGATGTTATTGAAGCTAATGCACATTTTAAAGAAATGTCTTCGAGCCAGAATCGCGAGCACGTGACCGTGGCCGCGTGTAGAAGCGCGAACGAGAGCGCAAGCGGGGCCGCGAGTGCGATGGTGTACGTAATCGCGATCGAGTATTGAGAAGGCGAAACCGCGATCGAGGCTTATGTCGGCGTCGGCGCGATCTGCTACGAGTGCGCTTAGCACTGCGTGATCTAGCACTTTTCACACATGAACGGGGTGAACGTGGCACTATGGGTTAACTGATCACTGTTTGTTTGTCGGGCAGCACGTGGGTTTTAGTTGTTTAACACGGATCCCAATTCTGATCTTAGAAATCAGAAGCGGAAATGATTTTTTAAAAATAAGAAACGAATGCCTAATCACAGACTAAATGAAAATCGAAATCACACAAAAAAATAAGACACAATTAGCACTAGAAGGCACGTCCGATACGTCCAAGCGCTCGAGGTAAAGTGTGTCCGAGGCTGAACGACAGCGCCATATTTAAAGAGGTTGGTCGGGTGACGTCGCTACATACGACGGTGGGGTCTATTTCCGCTATTAATCTCTAAGATTTGGCTATCCAAATGCCGAACCAGTTTCTTGGGTACTCTTCCTTGCTGCCTCGACTTCGATGGGACTTTAGTTTGTTTGGTTTTTTAATAAATTCCTTGTAAATAATATATAATAAATAGTTTACATTAATAATAACACATTTCATAAAACAGAATTTTATCATTCTTCGGTACCGCACTTTTAAAAACGACAGAGGGGGTTTAAAACAAAAAGGGAACAATAGGTCAAAACAATAGTCACAGTTTAATGTGAGAGTTCGTTCCCATTATGTTTGAATATGGGAAGACTCTTGTGCGGATGAAATCATTGAAATTGAAGCTATTCTTTATTTTACAGACCGTTTATTAATATTTTGTAATCGCCATTCATTGTTGAGTGCATTTATAACATCTGATGATGTCTATATGAATGAATGCAAGCCTATGTGAGTATGTATTTATGTTTTACAACTTTATAAAACGACTAGCTGACCATATAAATTATTCTCACTTACGGAATATTATGTATTCGATGCGATACAAAAAATAATGTACGTCCCATTGTAATAAATATCTCACACAAAACGGTTACAAGCACGGTGACTCGAGACAAAAATTATTCTGCTCGAGAATTCTACTATTATTATTTAATATTATTATATTTGAGATTGGATAAAAATAAGATAAGTCTTGACTTGTCATCACGATTTTCATTATATGAAGACATTTAGGTTTTATGAAGACGAATTAAAGGCCTAAATTGCCATCTGATTAAGCAAAGGCGGATAGCTAGTACCTAGATATAATAAACATAATGAGTTCTTTGAAACTTAACAGCAATATCAAAAATATTAACACCAGGTAAAGATAAACGAAGAAATACATCATACAGCTCATACCTACTGCCTTAGCCATAATATGACAGTCATACGTACAGGCTTATATGATGATCATAGGTAATATCTTTGATTGTCATAGAAACCTGTTTGATGGCTCATTCCACACTTAAATAGAACGATCTCCAAAAAAGTAAAATTATTTGTCAAATAAATATAAATACATACAATGGTATGTACATAATCATAGATAAGTTTTTGATAAAATAGACTGAATAGGTACAGATTACAACTGATTTGTCTACTGGATGCTCGATATGGCGTGATTACAATCTCTGATAAAGAAATAATGACAATAAATACGTGTATCTCAATATTAGAACGAGAACAGGTGTTACTTACAACAAGGTACTACAAGGTTATTTCTGTTTCTTGGGTTGGTACTAAATATTATGAACTTAGTTTGAAGTGTGAATAGCCATTTGGTTCAGTGGGCTGATTTTATATCGTTCAGTTTGTTCAGCAACCCTCACTGGGTTGTTAACTAAAATAATGGAGGTAAATCCTATTACTGTATTAATTTTGCACAAATTAGCCACTGGTATGTTGGCATGTTGAAATGAAATAAAAAGAAAACAAATATAGAATTTTTGCCTCCCTTTTCTTAGTTAGCAACCCAGGGAAGGTTGCTAACTAAGAAACTGAACGAAACAGAATCAGCCTATAGATCTCTGCTATCATGAGAAAACCTATACAAAACCTATATTTTTCTTTTCTTTTTCTTTCTATACGCTTTAGAGTTCACTACAACGATTTCAAAAATTGTTTGAGGCCAGACAGCACTTTGCTAATAGTGGGGGGTATGGGCAAACATGTAGCATGGTTCTCAATTCAAAGAATTAGCTTATTCAATCACAATCTATTTTCGCCCGCGGTTACTAAAATATGATTATTCGAGCACGTGTCGCGGCCACCGCTGGGAGGGGATGCTCTCCCCGCTTCCGAGCCCGGAGGCTCTATGAAATTAATTTCAAGTACCTACAACCGGATTTGTGTACATTTCCCCACTCAGACACAACTCGAAGCACTGTGTAACTGGTTTAGCAGTGAATTTTTTTTTCAGGTAGGTAGTCACATTTATATTTTTGACTAGCTTTTGCCAGCGGCTCATATCCATTCTGCGGATTTGTGTGTGAGCTATGTGAAAGTCTGTATAAATTGTTACTCCTTTTTGTCAAAATTTCGAACGGAGTTATTTTTACATCTACTTTTTATAAGGATAAAACGGTTCCTTAAGAATTTGTAAAAAAAAACGAAAGATGGGCTAAAATTGAAATATAAATATTTTGAAGACCATCGAAAATTTTAAAATCAGTTACACAGTTTTGTTTCACAGTTGCCAGTACTGTCGGTAAACATGGCCTGGGGGCATAAGCTTTGCCCCCGACTCGACGTGTAGTATCTACAGATACGTTTTATCTATTCAGTGTTGACCTTCCCATATTTGATGTTCATAATTAGAAACAAACGCTAAACAAAGTGTGAATAGATAATAATCATATTTGGGCATTATGGAAACACTATTGCTTAAAGATATGCCAGTCCGAAGTGCAGTTGTGTTTATTAGAGTCTATAATAATAATTTATAGTAATAAATTGTTTTGAAATGTTTTAAGGTAATTTAAAGGTTGCACAAAACTGACAGGAATCTCTTGTTAACAATTTAAAGATGCGTACTTATAGCGTATCTCTCTGACTTATCTTCAGAAATTATTTGCTCTGAAGTTCATAATTAATTAATTAATTTATTTATTTATGTACCAGAAAATTAACTTAAAATTATACAAAGAAAAGACGTGCACAAAGGACAGCTTATCTCTACTGGAGAGATTTCTTCCAGGAGCCCTTGAATGTGGGAAAAATAAAGATAGATAATATATCATTGTAAATTTTTATTACGTCAATATATTTGATCCTAGGCCAACTGCTTTGCTCACGTAATTCATTATGTAAAACACATTGAATTGTCGATAATAATAATTTCGTAGTGGATAGGTACCTACCTACATCATATTAGTTAATATCAGCCTATAAGTGATTTGAGCTGTGTGACGAAAGATCAGTCAATCATTTCTGTAATAATATTTTTTTTAAATGGTTTAACTATAGATAATTTTGATATAGTAAATTAATCGAATTGAATTTTTCTTGCCATCGTTATCATAAAAAGCCCAATATACCGCCTACGCGCTACGAGTGGAGTGATTCGTAGACACAGATCGATTTGCGGCTACAAGTGACAAAGTTTTTCAAGATGGCGCATGGGGTGTGAGGGGGATGCTCATATTTTTTACTGTCGCCAGGGTGAGCAGCGAAGCCGATCGCGACACCGCTCTCCACTCGGCCTCTTAAAAGCAGTTTTCTAAGGGACGTTTCAGATATGCGCCTATATGGGTTTGTAAGTGTCTGCAGAAGGCAGGGTAAATACCCTGCCTGCTGCCTTTGACTTTTACGCCGAGCTTAAGTGGGAGAGAACGCAAAGGTTTCGTTGTGTATGACTGTATGTAATCTTTTCTAAGTTAACTTTATAGTGTCTTTGATAATCGCATTTACGTTTACTGGTTACCTAAGGTGCGCTTTGGTAACGACCTGAAATTCATTTGGTTACTTACGTAACGACTCTGATGCTAACCTTAAAATTTGAGCAATATTATTACCATACAAAAAATAAAAGGGATGTGGAAAGGCAAAACATGGCTAATTTTTTAATTACTTTAAGGACATATCTAATATTATTTGGTTAACTTTGTATAAAGATTAATTATTATTGTTGAAGTAGCTACTAAACCTATAAATAGAGACCTATGGTTTCAGACTATAAAATGCTGAAATTAAACCTGAATTTTACAACTTTGTACCTAAACCTGTGAACTGTGATCGTGATTAAATTTTTGACGATTAAAGTGAGAGATCTTCATACGCCAAGAAATAACTAAGTTTTGTGTGATATAATAATGTTCGTCATTACGAAACAACCAAATAGAGAAACTGAGCTAATTAAAGACTCAATTTATAGCTCAAGGGAATACTTACATAATTCTACATGTAACCTACGTCAGTCGTCAACTCTACGTTAGGATTTTATACCTGTGACCTTTATTACTGTAGGTTTTAATCTTGTGATTAGTTTATAATTATATCGGTGATAGATTTTTGTTTAAAATTTTAATACATAATATATTTATGGAGTTTAGTGCGTAAAAACTAAGTATTATATACATTTGTGTTAATATACTCTATAACTCCAATTTTAAGGGTAGATAGAGTTAAATGTTCTCAAACAAAAGTTCTATATGTACAAAATGATCATTATGTTCAGCTCTTTGTTAAATCCCCTTACGTCTTGACTTTTATTGTCATTTAAATGATAATCACTAAAAGGATTTGGACAGAATTATTCACATGACTGCCTTGACAAAACAGATACGCCCTGTGGCTATACGCCATTTATTGTCCATTAACGAACTGAACATTACACTCTATGAGTAGTAGGATTAGAGTTTATAATGCCTTGAGTGGTTCAACAAAAATGTTAAATGGAACACCTATGGATCCCAGTAGGTGTTCTTACAATTAGTGCACGTAATATCTATATTGTGTGCTCATTCAATGTAAAGGTATGCCAATCTTGTCCTTGCATAGAAGTATATTATAGATTTAATATAATTCAGACTGGAAATGTAACAAATAAATATATATATTATTTAAGTGTATTAATTATTGAAAACTAGATGAAATAAATAATATTCCTTTAATTCAGTAAAAAATGACATGCTTTTATTGATATCCCTTTGTGAAATTCGTTTTCGTAAATTATATCTTAATTCATAAAATTTATGGATCAAAGGTCTCATCGGATGATTTTTTCTGGCATTTTACACGGGAAAGAGCATGCAATAAATCTTTGATTAATTTTTTTAATAACACTGTGGAAAATCCTCTATTCAATATAACAATTGGAGTTGATTAGACGCATCTTCTGAGATTCACACATTTCGCAAAAAAGTTTCCCCTGAGTGTCAAAGGTCAAGGCAAGTGTTAACCCTTAACCAACCCTTTTTAATATCTCAATAAAGACAGGTAGAAGACATTTTTTAAAGATAACCCTGTTGTCAAAGTCACCTCAGAAGGGTTTGAAAACCGAAATTAGGATTGCATTCAAATAAACTTTGACACAGCGATTGTTATAACGAACCGTGCGAAATTCGTCACAAAAGTATGCAAAAAAAACTAACAGATACGGAGATTTTACCCAAAAAAAGCTGAAAAAAAATTGGAGCGAAAGGGTAAAAAATTCGGCGTGATCGTTTGTGTTTGGCTTTGCGTGAAATTGTGAGTTAACGGTTTGATTCGGTTGACGGTTCAAAATAAGATAACTAATTACGTTATTTTGGCCAAATATGTATACTGAATCATGGCTGACCAACTTTGATGTATTTTTTGTATTAAACATACAGAAAATACATCAAAGTTGGTCAGCCATGAGTGGGACCAGCTATCAGGATTCAATACAACGTCTATCAAATCTGGGTAGCTAAGAGTGTTTATAGGTAACAATATACATATCTCAAAAATATTTTTTGTAGCTCAAGCTCTAAAGATAAAATAAAAAATGATATTAGGTATACTTTTTTATCGGGACATTCACCGCAATCTAGCCCTCAATTAAGCGATAGCGAAACATATAAATATACATAATATACCCATCTCAACACACAAACATATAACATCAGTAGTGGGAATCGACGCAAACGGCAGGTTCGCTACCGCTACGCCATTCGGTCGTCAAATACTTTAAAACTTAGCTTATTATTATTTTTTAATTCTGAACACTTGCGAATAAAATTAAGTGCATAATAAAGTAATACATTAGTTATTAATAAGCATAATAGCCTCCACAACAAAGTTCTCATGGTTTCGCAGTAAATAAACGCATAAACGAACTTAGCAAATGAACTGTTATCGAATATGATTTTTATCAGGACATCCATTGTCCCAGCGCGGGCAGGGGTAGGAACAATTGACGTGAAAGTGGATTCGATTCACGGCCGCGACTTAGCACAAATGTCTGCTTTTATTATTTCAAGGACTTTATCAAGTTTATGTATTGTTTTTCTATGTAAACGGTGTTCCGTTTTGTATAAATGATTCTTTTAAAAATTCGATGTTTTTTCTCTTAAAAATGGAATTTTTGCTTTTCTATGATGTTCACCTCTTTGTAGCTTTTTGCTTGTCCAGTTGAAGGGAATTTAGCTAGAGTCGTCAAGTTTAGATTAAGACCCTACCAGCTTCTTCGAGATTCAAATTTAAAATATCTTTATTCAGATAGGTATATACTCGTACCTCATATGAAAATAACTAACCGACGCGACAGTTGAAATAGTCTACAACTCTACATCATGGTATGGTGAGAAAATCAACAGACTTATAACTTATCAGCGATCTCTCCAAGTTGACAATCGTCTTTGATAAGCCACACGATTCACTTAGTGATCGGATAAGTTATTCTCTAGTGTTTTTTTAATTCCGTTACATTTGAGATCTCGACAGGTTTCTTTGACGATCATAGACAAGACATAATATCAATCAATCAATCAATCATCAATACATATAATAAATCTGTAGAGGTCGAATTTCTGTACAAATAAAAAAAATGCTAAAAACGGAGTCAGGGGGATGTAAGAAGTGAAATAGAACTAATTTAAATTTTTTTCAAATTTTTTGTTTCTCTGTTTGTCTGTTTATCTGTTTGTCTGTTTGTCTGTCTGTTTGTACGGGCTAATCTTTGGAACGGCAGGACCGATTCCAATGAAATTTTGTGTGGTGGTAGCTTATGTCCCTGGTCAACGTATAGGATGGTTTCGTCCCGGTATAATAAAGAGTTCCCGTGGGATAGTTAAAAAACTGCAATTAATTTAACAGCTTTGTAAACAACAACTAATGAACTTAATTTAGTAAAATTTGTTATGCTGATATGTTGCCTCTTTAACAAAATATATATATAGTAAAACTTATTAATCCAATCGAGTTCCCGCGGGAAAGAAAACATTACAAAAACAGTTAGCAGGCGTCTTTCAAGTAACGGATTTAAATGCAATTTTATGATCCTACTTTTTATATATGCCCGGTCAACATTTAAGATACTTTTCATCCTGAAAAATTTTAGAGCACCCGTGGGATGTTAAAAAAAACCTATAGTTACTTATCTACACACAAGTAGCACAATAAAAACGGGGTCGAAATATCGACAGTTTAAATCGTCCTTTTGATCGTGCAACTAGGTATAACTATACAAGATAACCCGTACGTAGCAGGAACGGGTTGCTACGTACACAGCAGCGTATCAGAATACTTAATTACAATATCTGGGCGTTGGTATCATCTCAGAATAAGATAAGTTTGGTTAGTATAGATATTACAATCCACGATGACACGCCCCACTCTGTCTTACTCCATGCGAATTGAGTAACATAAGCGATTTCGACAGAGTGTATAAGTAGAGGAAGACCAAAGAAGATATAGGTAAATTGTGTGAAAGAAGATAGCACGTTGATAGGAGAGATTGGAAGAAGACTCCTTTACGGGTCCATCGAACCCAGGGACCACTCATTTATCTTGGGAAAAATAAAGAAATTACGGGAAACATTTTTGTAAAAAAAACTAACTGCACGCGGGCGGAGCCGCGGGCAACAGCTAGTTATAACTAAGGCTGCAGGACTAGTACCAAAAAATTAAATAACAGAGGACAGTGATACTTATACCTATTAATAATGCTTATTTATCGGAATAAGTTAATTTTGGAACACCATGTTTGTAGGGATACAGTGCTAAGATGTGGAGCATTAATTTAACTATACCTTTGTTTATCGACGATTTTCTTTGCTAGACACTCGACTTTCAATAATGTTATGACACTGAACGTAGTAAATATGAGTCGTAGGTAACTGCAATAGAGTTCTATTTCGAGTGGGGGTACGTTATCTTAAGGTAGGGGTAGGAAAGAATAGATATGGGGCCCGACTCCATGGATGGAATTCTTTTGACTGTAAGAATCGTAACGGACCCTAACGTATATTTGGACAGCAACCTGAGAGGTTTCGAGTGGGCCCGTGGTTTATAATTACGATAATTTGACGGCAGATGACGATAACTATATTACCGGAGTTGCCGTACAGTATGTGTTTGTTAGAAATTCTATTAAATGTTGGCAATTATAATTATATTAATTTTATTAATAATACCAAAAACAAATCCTATTAGAACTAAGTGCTGTGAGTTTTCAAAAACTTTAGCAAGTATTTAGATTGTTTATACTAGTGTAAAAGCTAGAAAAAGTGTTACTACAGCAACATAGGCTATATTTAAGTAGTACAACCCAAAAAGTCTTAAGGAACAAGCTTATTCAAAAAAATCAGTACGAATATGTATATGTATGTCTATAAGTAAAAATTTATGAATTTAGCGGTGGATTTCATATAGGGATTTTAATAAAAACGTGATGAGTTCGAATGATATATGGCTCAGCGTTTGCATGTGATGTTGCATAAAAATTGAGGATGTTTTTCATTTGCAAAATACGGCTTTTTTATTTGAGCGGATGTTACTACGACTTTTAAAGATACTTTAATATATTGAAATTACACTCAAGCGATAGATAAGTATTTTTTGTAATAACACAAAACACTAGGTAGGTATAGCACGTGTTTTTGCTTATCCCAAAGATTTATTGTAGTTTCGCGGCTGAAAATAATTAGAGTTTATACAGCCAAAAATGGACTTACGACATAAACTAGTCAAGGGGAATCGCTGGATGCAAGTGGCGCAGGACCGTATGACCTGGAGATCATTGCAGGAGGCCTCAATCATTCAGCCGACGGACGTCCAGCAGTGGACGTCCGTCGGCTGAAACGAACGAAGACAGTCAAAATACCTAAGGCACGTAGTGTGACTGTATACTTTCTTCACTTTCTTCGTACAAAGTAGCCAAATCACACAGTCAATATGCTTGAAAATCGATAAAAAAGTTTTAATATTACTTGTCACAAACTAATATTTTCAAGAAATATGTGAATAAGTTCCCTAATCTACATGTATGTGACATTTGTGGAACTATAAAATAAGGATTTTATTAATTTAGTACCTATAAATCAGAGACCTTCAGTGTTTGTGTTCCTTCAGTGTACACGAGTAATGTAGTGATACTGCTCTGTTTTTGTAATTTTGAAAATCATTTTCGAAAGTTATCCAAACTGATACAGTCCCACAACGAAGGGCGCGACACCGACAGAAAAATAGCTTTTTAAAAATAAGCAATTTTTCACGGATCACGCGCCGCGCTGCCATGAATCCGAGTGGAGTTTAAACTTGATTTACTGCCCCAAATGTGCAGGCAATATCTGTTCCGCTTATTGCCTTATGAATTCAGATATGCTTTGATTGTTTTACAACTACTATTTTTTTAAAGTTTCGTACTATTAGAGGGTGTCAACAGCTTTACTTGTGTGACTTCCTATAGGTAAGTCATAATCTGTTTGATAAACATCCCGAGCCATCCAGTTGTTTGAGATGTGCAATGTGAATTGGTAGATTAATTTAAATTATACCTTAAAGAAATATAAGTATCTCTTTCTGGGCTATATCAGCCTTGTCGTAACTCTTTGAAATATTATGTCAATGTCAGGTTCGAATCTTTACAGATTTTGTGATTGTTATTAGATGACGACGTATCACGTACGTAACATTATGGTTTATTTTTTCAGCAAGTTAATCGACCTATTATTATTTCTACAGTAATACATGGACAAGGAGCTTTAACATGAACATTGAAAAATCCGGGAAGTAACTTTTTTAATTAGAACCTAATCATGAAACGTAAATGTAGTATGTTATCGTACTGTAGTTTATATTTTACTAACTACAGAAGCATAGTCCAATACAAGTCCAATATAATTAATTTTACCTGTAACTGACGCTCTTTGATGCACAGTTGATGTGTCAGCAACGTTGTCGGCTCTTAATTGAATTATTGGTTCCTATCGATTCTTGATTTCAATAGCCTGTGGCCAATGACTTTACACCATATATCCTAGGTAGGTACACTAAAATATGGATATTATAGTTTATTTATTTGTTTTTTTTCCAAATTCAACCGTAGAATGTTTTTTGTCCAGTTCTTCAGTTTTGTAAACATTTCAAAATTAATTTTTGTCTAAAAACACATTGTTATTAGATTATTTAAAACGTAATGCGCTTGAAGGAAGTATACCTATATATTACTTACACCAATTTTGCGCTGAGATCAGATTAAAACCATCTAAGTACTTTATCTACGGTCCGCGATTCTGCCTTGATGTCTACCAAAAGTGACTTACAAACTTATTTATTATTTTCCCTTCCCTCTTCACAACAAAGTACGAAACTTCGAAATTGAAAATATCACCACAAAAAGTGACTTATTGAAAAGTGTCGGGGATAACCGGCAGAAAGAAAATTAGTATGTGACCCGTCAAAACTTCAAACCCAGGCCATCAAAGTGACATTTTAGAGGGATGCCGCCCCCGCATTACACCTCTCTCATTATTTATCACATTGTCGCCGAAATTAATGGCAAACCCTCGTCAAATAATTTTTATTTTATAAATGAAGTCGGTCTCTGGCAGTTTAATCATAATCTTTGTGATCTGAAACACGGAGCGCGCGACTACGTAGAGGCCATACCTACTGTCATTACAAAGACCGTTCGTCTCTTTTTAGGGTTCCATACCAAAATGGTAAAAATGGTGAAAACTGAAAACCCCTTATGGTGAGACTTTCTCCGTCCATCCGTCCGTCCGTCCGTCCGTCCGTCTGTCACACTCGATTATTTCAGTAACTATCGACTGGAAATTTGGAATAGTTGTAGGTAATGGTGACCCAACGTCATTGCAATCATAAAATTTTGAAAATCACTTTTATTTTTATTTAAAAGGGGGGGTAAACTAGGTTATTGAAATTTAAAAATGAGATAACAATATTAAGTGGGGTATCATATGAAAGGGCGTTACTTGTGTATTCTCAAACCGATATTTATTTATTTTTGTGCCGGATAGTTTTTGATTTATTGGGCAAATTGTCGAAAAAAATACCATTCCCCAACTTATCTCCGAAGTTTATCGTTCGAAAAATCTGAAATAATTATGATCAATAGGAAAATACGTATATTTTACAGGAAAAATAAAATCAACTCTCTAACTATTATACTTTTTTTGATAACAAAAGCCAACAAAAGTACCTACATGTAAATTATACTCGTAAATTCATAAACAAAAGTGATCCTTTTAATGTTTTTCTTCTTTTATAGTATGGAACCCTCGGTGCGCGAGTCCGCCTCACGATTGGCCGGTTTTTCTTAAACCTATACTTTGGTGGAATCAGTGCTTTCTGCTTTATAGTTTATACTCGCATCTAAGTGATTTTTACCTCCTGTGTCCAGTAGGGGTTTAAATATTAGCTTAATATTATCAACTGTCTACTTATGTGGAGAATCTCTCTCCAGTCGTCGTTAAGACGGCGATTAGTCTAGCAAGGATGAAATTTACATTTTGAGTTCTTCAGTCAGTCTGTGTAGAATATCTGCGGCGAATTCCACATGTGATTAAGGGACCTGGTGCAGGGTAAACGCTGCATAATTTGGTGTAGAGTCGTAAGTCTATTGACCTCTATGTAAGGACACTCTCTTTTTTCAGCATTGATCCTATAACATACCGACTGAATTATGTAATATAACAGGTGAATCTGATTCTCTATACTCCGAAAAAATCCTTGTATCTATGCCTATAAATAAACATTTTTTTTCCTTTTATGTCAATATTTTTGAAACGTTGCCTGTTGAGAAACTTTAAGTTACATTATTTATCATTCACCAGTAGTAAATTAGATTTTAAAACAAAACTCATAAACCACTAACAGTAGCGTCCTATTGTAGTTAAATTTGTCCGTAATAAAAATAAAGTTAAAATTGATAACAATGGCCAGTTAAATTTAATTAACGGGAATACACGGGTATCTCGTGTCAGAGGTCACCCACAAGGAAACACTTTAGTGCCATTTGTTATGGAGCAGCGTAAAAACACATCGTTAACTAGGTTCCTAATTATCAATTTTATCTTTTTCGCTTCAACAAACAAGTTTTAATTACGGGAAATAGTATAGTCTGTTAATAAGCACTAAATATGTCCTATCAATCTATAAAGGGAAAAAATGCGGGGAAAAAAACTCCTGCTTCGCTCGAAATAACAAGAATAAATCGACAAAAATTAGAGACTTTTTGTCACTTTTTTAAGAGTAAAGCTTTTTTTGGTTTCAATGCAATACTTTACGTGTAAAGTGATTTCCTAATTCTCATAAAATATCCAAAATTAACCTTATTTTTTCTTTGTTCCCTTGACACCAAGATTGCATAAAATTTTTTCTTTGAAATATTTCTTTTTTAACAATATTATTTTAGTTATGAAGTTTAAATTCCAATCACACGAGTTCCGTTTCGGAAGATGGCAAATTTATAATTGAAGGTCGTAAATTAAGGTGACATCGACAGTCGTGGCGCGTGAAGCGAGATGCGACGGGACTCGGGAGGGAAAGTCTGCCGATATTTTATCGAGGAGGTAATTATTTTATCAAAGTGGGGTAACAGATGAAAATTCGACCCTAAATTTGTTTCCATTAAACGGAATTTATGATTGATTGATATTATTTTGCGTTTCAGTACAATTATTGAACGGCTCAATACGTGATGTTCTAAGTTGTTAACTAGTAAAGTTTGTACTATAAAATCCAGAGCTAAGGGCCTATCTTCTTGACAAGCGCATTCCTACCTTAGAATTTATCATCACTTTTCATAGAGTCAAGCTCTAGCCTCTATAGTTAAACCATACCTAACCTTTAATAGATCTGTGGGAATATTTTCCCGGATTCGAAAGATCTGTATAAGGCCAAACCTATATTTGAATATAGTATATTGGTTACCATTAGGTATCACTAGTTCACTAATATTTTCCCGATAAGTACAAGCTCAGAGGCATTTAGAGATTAAGCTAATAAAGTTTCTAGCGTAAAGACTATAACTAAACACATAGTTACTTACGTGAGTGACAATCATAACCGCTTTTTTCAGTAGATAGGTGAGCTTGATTTGACGAAAATCGAGCCTGAGAAGGTCTCAGTTGTGGTCTCAGTTGGCTCGTGCTTGCAAAGAGAATAAATTTCACTTTTGAAGGAACTCAGATTGTTCTTGGCTGGGAACACGTGGCATGTATATTCTTCGAGGCGTAGAGCCATCAATTCGTTTTGTTATATGTTGAAACAAACTCAGAATCTCAGGATGCCTTGTCGTACATGTTAATATGCACCCTTGGACCAACAAGCTCTACACAAGTACAAAATACCAATGACAAACTACAATACTAAAACGTTACATTCATATGTACCCATAGGTACCTAAATACACATTACCAGTAGGTACCTACATAGGGTAAAGAATACAAAGCGGATGGAACCAGTTCCCGATCAATTGCTCGTCACCTCAGAAGCCTCCCGCTGGCTGATTTAATTCGCGCCTTGGCAAAAACCCTTTGACGCATTCGGGGGTGACAGATCGCAGTCGGGCGCCTCTCGCTACGTTGACGTCTCTATTATCAGTGAAACGGTAAATCCATAAATGGATTCGTACAGTCAGGGAATTAAAAGGTTCGTCAATTTTCAAATACATTCGTTTGCACTACTCGATTGTTTTGGTATGTTGACATAATGGACTCTTGCAGTACTAGTGCAAGCGAAAATCGACACTAAGGTGACGTACCTTTTTATTCCACGACTTTACATTGGAGTTTAAACATAAGGGTGTGTGTATAGTACCAAGTTTAAACTGTACTTACTGTACTAGGAGATAGATTGTGTAGCATGTTAAGTTTTGATTGAAAATACGAGTACCTAGGTGTTTAGCGTGTATTCGAAACTGTCAATTACGAATCATATAAATACAACTAGCTGGCCTGTCAAACGTTGTTTTGCCTTAGATAAAATATGAAAAAGTTGTTTGCGTCCTACTACTTTTCAGACCTACTGACTGATATACATAGAAAAGAAATACAAAATCGGTCAAGCCGTTTCGGAGGAGTTTTGTTACAAAAATGTAAGTCATGAATTGTATCTTAAAAATAATGGTCATGCAACCAATTGGACTTCTCTTTATGCGAGACCTCTATGGGAATTATTTACATTAAGATCCAACCAGTATAGTTTAAACTTTGAATTGTGTTAGATGTTAAGAGTCATCTGACCCACGGTGTCTCCCATACAAACGTAATACCAAAATCATTTGTAATTCGTGCAATTTTCGACCATTTTGTGGTGTTATTCGGGTTCATATAGCAATAATCTATGCTCTTGGACATATTTGGTTCCGAAATACTTTTGCTAAACGAAAATGTAAACGAATTTAGTTTTGCTTATTTTTATGTCAAAGAGGACATGTTTTCTACTTATTTGTTTTGTAATAAAAACAACACTATCTCACGTCGCATTAGTTCAGGAGCACAGTTTTTATTGTCCAGCTAAAGAAAAACACCAGTTAATAAAGAAAGTTACAAGTTTTCATTCATAATTTTTGGTATTACGGAACTCGACCAAAGTTATAAAAATTTTGATCAAAATTGATTATTATTTCGTTTTAAAGAAGTATTTCGGAACCAAATATGGCCAGGAGCATAGATTATTACTATATGAATCCGAATAGCACCACAACATGATCGAAATATACACGAATTACAAATGATTTAGTATTTTGCATTAATGGAGACATCGTAGTTCACAGGCCTCTTAAGTACCTGGTTTAACATTGAAAGCCTTATTAAATACGAATAGTTTCGTGTTATAGTTGGGGAAAATAGAGAGTAATATAATGCGCTTAAATTTTTTTCGTAATTTTGGTCTATATATTTTACTAATCTAAAAACTTTGTCAAATACTACTTTATACAGAGGTTCCATTGATTTTTTTTCTCTTTGATTTACCTACAGTACCTACTTAATCTGAAATCATAAATTATGTTCTTATCTCATTCTTTTTTCTATTCTATTTTAGTATTAGTATTTAGTAATCGTGTATCTCGCATCAGTAAAAATATTGGAACAATTTATTTTCCAGAAAACCTCGATAAAAAGATTCACCTATAACCTGGAAATGAGATAGTGCGATATCAATAAAAAGCCGACTGGTCGCTAATTTGTTACTAAAGTATTAATTAGTACGAAATGGTTGCACAACACACTTCTGTGAAGCGGTTCGGAAGCGAGGGCGATGTCAAACGGACGACCTATCAGTTCTGAGAGGCGCGGACGGAAGGTCATCTTACACTGTTGTCAGATAACTCTGTCTAGCCCATTGATATATAAACTAAGGATTGCGGATCAGCGCTAAAAAGTGTCCGAACCTAATAAAAGACAAAACGCGAAAAGAGTTTCAATCGCACTTAAGCAAATTTAGGCTGTATAATAATGGTTTAAGCCAAAAAGTACAATGTTTTTGTTTGTTTATAAAAATACCCTTGTTTATTTGGGTTTTCTCGGGACACTTTTTTCGTTAATTTTGTATTACACCCGGGGTCCATAGAGTTATATGCCAATGATCTAGCCGATAGAAAGTGTCACTAATTACTGTTTAGGTTTTTATGAAGTTGCTATGTTATCGGTTTAACTTTGACGCTAGAGTTTATTGGATACTTGCGTGCGCGTAGGTCACGATTTGATTTTTTTTTCAATGTTCTTAGACACATGAAAATATACCTATTGTCTACCACACCCAACATCTATTAACGATATTTGTATGCTGTCTTCAGTTAGCTCGCGCTAACGAGTTCGTCATATCAAATCAGAAATCTGTATACGTGATTGCATGCGTGTCCATTCTGTTGACTAGCAGGAGACCATTCAGGATTTTCGAGGATTTTCATAGATTTTCTTTGTGACGGGATTTCTGTAACGCAAAAAATCAATTTTCTTTTGCCAAGCCCCCTGCGCGATACCTTCCGAAAATAAACTTTGTTTAAAAAAAAGCTCTTCTGTATTTTTCTGTACATTCATATTCATAAGTGACACTATATTTATTATCACTACTTCCATGTCAAATATATTTTGTAAAACTTTTTCTAATCGATTCGAATTCCGATATTGTGCTCTATGTTATAACGTCAATTATTTTTCTGTAATCAATTATTTCACGAGCCAATTTCCTCAAAATTCTCTCACACCGCGTACCTACGAGTAAACAGAACGAGCGCTAACAGTATCGTGTTTCGAAAAAAAACGTCCGATCATTGTCATACAAATGTATCTGTTGTTAGAGCGCGTAATTGCTGCCCAGGGTGTGTAATTTGCGAAGGTCCATTGTGCGAGTCAAAGCGAGGTGACTTCGTTTGTTATCGACTACACTCGACTCGTATTAGGGGAAGAGATTTTTAAAGGACTACGAAATGGGTGACTAAAGAAGTGGTTATCGTAGAAAATGTTCTTTACAGTAATTGAATGTGATAATTGGGTATAGTTGACTGAAGTCGAAATATTGATTTTTTCATCTCTTTTTGAAACGATAAATAAAATGGTCAAAAAACTGATTAAATCGATCAAATTACAAAAAAGTTATTTATTTAGTTAGTTTAATAAATGCATTATACGTCATTAATATACGTATATGCTACGTGTCTAAAATTTTTACTGAAAATTTTTAGTTATAGTATAATGTTGAGCATTCAAGAATAACAGAGTTTAACATTAATTGTTGCGGGAAGAATTTGGCGATGCATTGCAGATTAGAAGTTCGTTAAAGAAGTTAACGGCCCATTATCCCGGTTTTTAGCGACTACGCCACTTTTCAAAGCAATTCAAAGTCATGAAAAAATGGTTTTTTTTCACTGTTAAAAATACATATTAAAGATACATGCTTTATCTCTATAATGGCCTCATGAAAACACGATAAGTTAAACTTGCCTCGATCATAAAAATTTTTGAAAACAGGTCGTTTTTGTTCATTTTTTTAATGGTATTTCCAAAGCTTTAGACTAAATTTCATAAAAATAATACGTAAAGTAAGCTCATTGTATTGCCTATCCATTGAGCAGACAGATATTAAATAAAAAAATTGCTGCAAAATTTCGCCTAACAGAAGTCATAAAATGGTCTAACGCATCGAATAAACGATGTACTCACTACTCAGTGGCTCACGAGCCTCCATACGAGACGGACCTGCGCAAGTTTTCACGACTCACGCTCCTTTCGCGCTAAAATTATTTATTTTTTAAATGCGCTGGAAAAAAAAACTATCTGACAGGAAGCGAAGGAGAATTTAAAAAAATTATATAGTAAGTGTTTCTTGAGTTTATCAAAATACCTAGTCCCCAAAAGCTCCGAAGAAACTCTGATACGAACTAAGAAAATTATGGTAGGTAGTGTAAATTCCACCACGTGCAAATACCATCACGCGTAACCACAGTTTAAATACTGTTACTGTTTATCTGTTCAACTAAAATAACTCGTTTTTTACTTTTTACACGACTGCCCAAAAAAAGGAGTGTAATGTTTTTAGGGTTCATGTATGTATGTATGTATGTACGTATGTATGTGTGTATGTATGTATGTATGTATGTATGTATGTATGTATGTATGTATGTATGTGATGTTTCTTTATTCCTCCATAACTTCTGAACGGCTGAACAGATTTGGATATATGGGGTATCGTTAGAATCCTTGGATCCTCCCGAGTAACAAAGACTATATTTTTTTTGGAAAAATCAATATGGCGGATGTGAGGCGCCATTTTCAAAAGTGGAAAAAAATTTTTTCTTCAACTATCATAATATGGGTATCAAAATGAAGGTATTGGAGAGTAGTAACAGAAAATACCTTCACCTAACTGCTGACCATCAGTAAAAAACATAAAATAAAAATAAGTAATTAAAAAATTAAAAAAAAACCGGCCAAGTGCGAGTCGGACTCGCGCACCGCTTCCATACTATAAAAGAAGTAAAACATTAAAAGAATCACTTTTGTTCAAGAATTTACGAGTATAATTTACATGTACCTAGGTACTTTTGTTGGCGAACCGCAAACCTAACTTTGTTTTTGGCGGTTTATTGCTATTATCAAAAAAAGTATAAAAGTTAGGGAGTTGATTTTATTTTTCCTGTAAAATATACGGTAATTTCTATTGATCATAATTATTTTTGATTTTTCGATTGATAAACTTCGGAGATAAGGGGGGGGGGGGGCTGGTATGTTTTTCGACAGTTTGCTCAATAAATCAAAAACTATCGGGCATAAAAATAAATAAAAATCGGTTTTAGAATATACAAGTAACGTCCTTTCATACCCTACTCAATATTGTTATCTCATTTTGAAAATTCAAAGCCCCGGTTTTCCCCCCTTTTTCAATAAAAATAAAATCAATTTGCAATGTTTTATAATTGCATTGGCGTTGGGTCACTATTACCTAAAACTATTCCAAATTTCAAGTCGATAGCTTTGATAGTTGCTGAAATAATCGAGTGGCAGTTATTGCGAGTTACCCATAGGAGATAGGCATATGCTATTGCGGACTTTTTTGCAGATTTTGATACTGATTTGATGATTCTGATTTTGTTTTGTTCTATCCTCAATCGCAGCGTACGCGATGAAAGCAATTTTTTTGCGACTTGGATTACATTATTCAAGTTTTAGTAACAATGCATAGTTAATTTTGGAAATTATTATAGCCTATGACACTCCACGATAATGTATTGGTGAAAGAATTTTGAAAATCGGTTCAGTAGATCCAGAGATTACCCCTTACAACGTCACAAACTCACAAACATCGTTACGCTACCTTTTTATTATATTAGTATAAATATCACAAAATATCTGGGAACCCTAAAAACGTTGCCATATCAGGGGCCTTATTCTGTATCGTTCACTTAGTTAGTTAGTAACCCTAACTGGGTTATTAACTAAGAAAACGAAGGCAAAAATCCTATTTTTGCACAAATTACCAACCTAGGTCGGTATTGTATCATATCAGTATACCATGCTAGTTGCTATCTTGTACAAAAAGAATACAAAAATAGGATTTTTGCCTCCGTTTTCTTAGTTAATAACCCAGTTTGGGTTACTAACTAACTAAGTAAACGTTACAGAATCAGCACACAGTTCTGCACAACGATATTGTTAAACTCAATGCCGCACTCTTATGGTGATCACAGAATGTGTCAAAACTACTACTGTGAAAAGAAAGATGCGGACGGTAGCAAAGAAGATTAAAAAAAAATATAAAACTCTTCATTTCCCTAATATGTACAAGAAAAATTTCTACAAATCCTGCTACTTTAGTAATACATAATTATTATAAATAAATACCTCGGTTGATATTATCGATTACCATAAAAAAGTCAAAATATACGTAAAAAACGCAACTTCCAGCATATATTTCGTGAAGCGAATTATAATGACAAATAGTCCAACTGTAACAGTACACTACTGCACAGTACTGTGACGCAAATATTTATGAATAGGTTCACGGAGTTCATTCTAACTTCTCGGCTCACGGCAATGGTCGCTAGGTATCGTAGAGCGGGTCTGACTGTGCGACAAATACCTAAAGTGCTGGGATATAGTCGCCTTAAGAAGACTCTAGATTCTAGAACATGAATTGGTTTATTCCGAGAATCTATCCCGAAACTCAAAAATGTACAACACTATTTACGTGAATTTAGATTATTTACAGATCTCACTTGTACAAAAATTTATCCAATGGTGCATTTTTTTGGATTATGTATGAATCCTTCATATAATTTACGTGATGTAAAAAGGTACCAGACATAGAAATTACCCCAAGTTAAAATAATAATGACGATTCACACTCTTCGAGATAAGTTTCAATTAAAATTATTCTCTTACAGTATAGGTAATAGGCAAACGACGTAATCTTCTTAACACCATACAACCTTAAACACATTAGAGGGATTTTCTCTAATGACTACTAGAACAAAAGTGAGGATAACATTGTAAGTGGCTTTAACTCGGTTATCTGGTCTATATTATAAGCGATTAGCTACTTTTTCTTAACTTTTAGTTAAAATTTTTGTTTTTAAACATTTGAATTTTTTCGAGCTGAAAAGTATAAATAAATTTTAATATTTCTTAGATAAATTGGTCTGTTTGGTTCAGATTAGGTAGGTATATTAGTGTTGGTTAAGTTACCAGTTACCACACATATAAATTTGTACGACATATTAATTTGTTATGCTAACCCGCTACTTGAAAAGATTTTGTATGATAAAAAATGCAGGAATACTGTCCATATTAAAACGCCACACACAATTTTCCCATACTGTCTTCAACACACATCCGACACCGGGACATCCTCAGGAGATGTTGACTTACTGTAGAGATACTACGAATCTCTACAAAATCGCATTGTGAAGTCAATCTGTCCCACTTATTATGGATTTCCGCAAAGTAACGCCTGCTTCCATTCAATACACATATAAATTTTATCGAACGAATAGATGTAAAAGCTTATGATCGACTTGCTACCTCATAAAATCGCTTAGAATAAAAATAAAAAACCGGGCAAGTGCGAGTTGGACTCGCGCACCGAGGGTTCCATACCATAAAAGAAGTAAAACATAGAAAGAATCACTTTTGTTCATGAATTTACGAGTATAATTTACATGTAAGTACTTTTGTTGGCGAACCGCAAACGTAACTTTGTTTTTGGCGGATTATTGTTTTTATCAAAAAAAGTATTTTAGTCAGCGAGTTGATTTTTCGATTGGTAAACTTCGGAGATAAGGGGGGGGGGATATTTTTTCGACAGTTTGCCCAATAAATCAAAAACTAATAAAAAATAAATGAAAATTAGTTTTAGAATACACAAGTAACGCCCTTTCATATGATACCCCACTCAATATTGTTATCTCATTTTGAAATTTTGTCGAACCGGTTCTCCCCCCTTTTTAAATAAAAATAAAAACAATTTTCAAATTTTTACGATTGTTATGACGTCGGGTCACTATTACCTATAATTATTCGAAATTTCAAGTTGATAGCTTGAATAGTTACTGAAATAATCGAGTGTGACAGACGGACGGACGGACGGAGAAAGTCTCACCATAAGGGTTCCATTTTTACCATTTTGGTATGGAACCCTAAAAATGATACTAATGGATGAGTAATTATTATGAGTCTTTATGGTAAAAGCGTGAGGAAACAGGAATCATTGACGTTTGAATATTTCTCGTCCAGTCAGTGTAACGCTTCCGCTTCTGAATTGGGGTAGTTATTTTCGCAGTAGTGGGGTAGGTTGATTGATGAGCCGCCCTTGTTCTGATCGCCGGCTCAATTACACCACGATTACTTAATTTGACATGATACTTTGCGAGCTGTGAAGCTCCCACTTAAGGGTTCCCGTTATTGTTACTTCGTTTCCGTTCAGTGTCATTGAATTTTCCAGTCATAATTAATTCGAATGTACGGTCACTTGTGTTTTTGCTATAACTTCTTATGTCTTCTTCTATTAGGAGCAAGATTTTTCTTCCTTTGGATTTTGATATAGGTTTTAAACTTTGTTTTGTTAAAAAAAACTACTTCAAGAGTGTAGAGGATTAATCTCTCCTCAAATTCATCTCATTAATAAGTAAGTCTTCAAATTTTTTCTAGTTTCATGACTGAAATTTGAATTAGGATTGCACATTTTTCGTTTCATGTTTTTCCTTTATTTTATGTGATTTTGTGTAATATGAATACAAAAGAAATAGTTTTCTTTATTCTTTCTTTAAAATATAAATTATCTGTCTATTATTAGGTAATGTACTAAACGTAAAAAAGGTTTTCGATTTCGAGTATCCATCAAGAGGTGTCTATAACGGTTACTTTCTAATGCCATTTTATTGCCGATATAAATTCGATGGATCGCCCCAGGAGGTTCCAAGTGGCTACAAGGCGATCGCGTCGTTCCATTTAGAGCTCTGCCCAAAATTGAAACGGCCGCCCCTTTATCGCACAATTTAAATTGGACATTTTAAACACTTTTCTTTGGACGACGATAAAGGGTTATGGAGAAAGATTTTCTTTTTAGTCTGAGTTGATTTAGTTCTTCCCAAACATGTTATATAACATATTAGCTTGATGACCTGTATAGCTTCTGGTAGAGTTAGTTAAAATTCAACGAATTGTTCAAATAAAATATTATACTTTGAGTTGCGAAAGTTCTCAGAACTGAGGTTAGTTTGGTACCAACATGTCTAGTACCGACAAGAGCCCACACTCGTGCAACTACCATGGTACGTATGTTTATATGATACCAAACCACCTAGGTTGGTAAGTTGTGCTAGAAATAATACTAAAATAGGATTTTGCCTCCGTTTTCTTAGTTAATAACCCGGTGCGAGTTGCTAACTAACGATACAGAATAAGCCCACTGATCTCTACGAATTTTCTACGAAGTAGATATTTCAGAATATTTAAATAGGAAAAGTTGGTTATTATTAAAAAAATTAGTAAACAGTAACTAATATGAAGTACAGTCGGCAATATTTTATATCACGTATCCACCATATCCCTTTGCTAATAAATCGTGTATCGAAACAAACTTGACGCTGGCGTAGCGGCGGGACACCCGTATCGAATTCACAATGACTGCTACGAGAGAGTACAGTAGCGCAGTGCTACGAGGATTAAACCAGACTCCCAGCTTTATAAACTTTTAATAGAGCTTAAATTCTAGATAAGCTAACATTTACCTAGTTTTATGAATATTTACTTTTTAAGCTATTACATAGCTTCTATCGCGGGCTTTGATGGTGCAGACCTAATCCAGAAATTTCGTAAACGAAAATAACCTGGCGCTCCTAAAGTAGAGCTTTTGGTACCAGGTTAGCATGAAAGCAAGGAGCGCAACTCCACGACATTTTTAGTTTTTAGTTTGCCATCTATCAAAAAACAGCAGAACTTTTTAATGACTTTTTGAAATATCACGCACGTAATACTTATTTCAAAAAGTCATTAAAAAGTTCTGCTATTTTTCGATAGATGCCAAACTAAAAACGCTAGCCTGGTACCAAAAGTTCTACTTTTCTATTGATGGAAAAACTTAAAATAACTTTAAATTAATTCTATGCAATAGCTTTACCGCGGCAGTCTCCGAGTGCGACACGCCTTTTTTTTTGTTATATTGACATTTATTGCGCTTGACTACAATCTATATATTCGTTACTTTAATAATGCCTGGTGGAAATCAATAATGAGGTGTAGAGTGGAACGGTAAGTTTCACTACTAAGTCGGCTATATATTCTAAGGCCTAGTCAACATTATTATGGTTCAATCTTGGAATTTCTAGTTCAAATCCCATCAAAATCCTTAAATGTTTGCATTTGAAAGTTTTTGATTTTTCATTTATGAAAAACTTAACGCTGTGATGTGATGTACGATCGTCAAAAAGTTAAAAGTTGCTAGCTTTGTGAATATATTTGCGGGCTCCTATCACAAAAATAGAAAATCCTTGACTATTGCAGGAAAATTATGCAAGAATTCTTTCCGCATGAATACGGTCTTAAACTAGGTATTTTTTTTAAATCCGGTCTCTACCGATGTTTTTCGCTTACATTGTTACCCTACGTAAGACGTAACTTGTGCGGCGACAATTTTATTTGCGGACTACCCCCCATTTGGCACCTCCCTTTGTTGGATATTCGCAATAGTCTCCCTCTATACGAATGTGGAATGCTTGAACAAAAAAGTTCCGCCAAGTTGGCTCGGACGTGGCTATTTATGTTGGCTATTACAGAGTAATTCACGTTTTCACTTAGTGCCTCGCATGCCAACTAAATTGCTCCTTTTCTTACAGTTGTTTCGCATAGATAGAAGCAGGTATAATTCAAAAAGCATACTTGCATATTATATATAAATAGCATATTGCAGGAAAAGTTTTATATACTTAGAAGTATAGTTTTAAATTTTAAAACACCCTTTTAGCTTCTGTGTATACTACCTGGGTGCCTTCAAGAGAAGAGTGAATAGGCATTTTCTAGACAAGTGCGCTCCATCCTAGACCTCATTATTTCTGTCCATCAGACGTGATTAGTTGACATGCGCAAGCTTATCTTCAGTAAAAAAGCAGACAAGTAGCAGATTATAGCAAAATAAATTAATCTGTCCTGCTGATTATGGATTTCCGCAAAATAATGCCTGCTTCCATTCAATATATTTTTATATAGTCGATTGTAGATTTTTGTATACCTAGTGGCGGTGCTATAAATCTGACGATACAATATGACCTATTACCGAAGAACCTGACTTGCAACAAAATTGGCACAGTTTTTTTTGTAGAACTGAAATGTAACGAGAAAATAATTCTGCCAAAGTTTCCTAAATGTAATTAATGTCTAAATGGTTTATTTTGTTTAGGGACGATTTTTCAATCGCCAGATAAACTATTTGAGAAATAAATTTGAAACAAATGCCGTTAAAAATCTGTTAATACGTCATATTTGTTCCTTAGTTAACGTTTATAAACCCTTAACGAGATAAAATTTGAAATATTTATGACTAAGAACAGGTCCGATTTATTTAACCGATCTCAAATGTATCGATTCGAGATAAACTACCCGTTGTCCATATCTGATGGGATTGCAGATTTAAATTTAAAACATTCTCGCCGTATAGTCAGCAGTTGAATCGAAATGGCAACGCTCAATCCAATTGAAAACTGATGCTATCGCTGTTTTATTCTGTTCAAAGAACACCCTTTTACGAAACTTCCATTGATAGTGATACTAGTGCCTACCTACTTACACTGGAAACTTTAGCTGTTTGTGACAAAGTTATGAGTGGATATGTAAGCAGGTACATATGTTTTCTTTCCTTCCATGTACCAATCAAAAGTGTATTCTATTATGAAACACCAAATGGCCAGGGAAAAAGGAAAAACGTTGCTTTGCTTCAGATTAAAAATACATTATATGCTCGTTTTCACCGACATTTAAAGAAACACCTACGCTCATAAGTGACAGTTTTCATTTACAACAATTGCCACATAAGGGCTTACGTAACGCTACATATTGTATCAGATATACTGGTGCAACACCAGTACGTTGCTTAGCTACATTTTGTATCAGATATGCACCAGTTGTCTCGCTTGATTTCTTAAGCTATGAAATCAAATGAAAATTTAGCAAAAAATGTTAAAAAAAAGTAAAAAAAAGAAGCATAGCAAAAACTCTGGTGTACAATCACCCTAAATCTTGGTGATATTTTTAGAGGTACCTATGTAGTAGAAATCTCTGACCGATACAAAAAGCCTTTGTGGGGTCAAGATGACTGTTGGGCCCCCTGTTGAGTAAATTCGCTTAACATTTTCTTTAGAGAGTAAGTACCTATACATTGTACCTACCTATACATTGAAATCTATAATAATTTAAGGACCACACGCTCTCATACATTTTTTACTTGAGTTAATCTCGAAAAATATACATTTATTGTTAAATCTATTGATATTCACGATTTACTTAGGACTTTTTATACACGCAATTTCAATATCAGGCAAATATTTACTTTAGTTAAAAAATAATACAGCAATCAAAAAACGCCAAATTTAAAGATGTGTGGGTGAGAAAAAACATACCTATAGCTTGCCTATAGCTATGTTTACGTGATGTTTACAAGCGACATCTATTATAACTACCTAAAACAACTTCATTTTGAACAACGCCACGCCATCTATCATTAGATGATAAAAATACGTCGCTAATATGGACGCTGTTCGAAATTCGATAGGTTCATATCTTAGTATGCGCTGAGGCTGAGTGATGACATATCTTATCTACTATATAAGAACAAGTCGGGTTTTCCTTCCTGACGCTATAACTCCAGAACGCACGAACCGATTTCCACGGTTTTGCATTCGTTGGAAAGGTCTCGGGCTCCGTGAGGTTTATAGCAAAGAAAATTCAGGAAAAATTTCAACAGAAAAGCGGGAAAATCTTTTTAGCGGGAAAGCCACCTGGTGGCGAAACGGAGTTCGTCGGGTTTGCTAGTAGAGTAATAAAAATGGAGTAATTATTGCCAATTGCCATAAATTAATCATAATCACGTTACCGTGATTGCACCATTTTTATTATTTTTAGGGTTTCTCTAATAATAAAAACTTTACTTAGAAACTGAAGTTGGTAGGTATTTACCGCGCCCTCGCGGCCCAGTGTGACCGTTTGTGGCAGATTTCTGCCAATTAGGCAGATTTGGATCATAAATTTAAAGTCTGGTAGAATAAGCTGACGATTCAAAAAAGTGGCAGAATGTGACAGATTACAAGGAAGTCCTTATAATCTTTGATATAAAATGAAAAATCTCATGATTTTATGTCTATTTTTCTTGTATATATAGAAGGACTATCTTATTAAATCAATTAGATAGTCCTCCTAACAAAGTTACATAGTCTACTTTGTACTCCCTAGTCTTTAAATATATGTATATCTTATATGCCTATAATATGTGAATTTATAATTTATATTACATGTGTTACTTACATATAATATAATATATACCTATGTGATCTGCCACCTTGATTCCTGAACTGCATACTTTAAAAGAACTTGGCGAAAAGAACGGAAAATGTCTAACTTTCGTGATTTAGGTATTTTTAGGTACCATCAATGATCAACATGAATAGGTATAATACCTACCTATAAGATATTTATATAGGTACTACCTAAATCTTTCGTTTACGTTATAGACATTTCCCGTTTGCCGTTTAAAAGAAAGCATTTTAAGTAATTATGCAGTTCAGGAATCAAGGTGGCAGATCACATAGGTATATATCTTTTCTCAGTGTTTGGCAGATTCGCCAATTTTGTAACGGTCACACTAACACGCGCGATTCAAAAGACCGCTGTTTGCCATTGATTAGGTCTAGGCACGCGGCAGCGTGTCAAGCCAAGTTCAAAAACAAAACTGGCAAGCGCAACATGTGTTACACGAACCATTTGGTGCCACTTTTGACACCTTCATATCTCAAAAACTATTTGACATATTTGTACTTTTTCCTTTAATGTATCGGTAAAAATAATATCCAAAAACGCTCAGAACGACATTTTTCGTTTTCGTTTTAACGTTTTTCTGTTATATTCTTTTGCAACGCTGCATACTAACCCAATCTAACCTAACCCACCAACGTATTCATAAGAGTGAGAAGGACGAAAATGAAATCAACGTATCCGCTTAAGAGCGAAATAATTTCAATATAGGTATCCATAATAGGTATCCATTTTCGCATTTATAGCATATATACTATCACATATTCTATTGCTCAACTAAAACACATATTTTTGGTGGCGAAACAGTTCTAATTTCAAAAACTATACAGGAACACATTAATTGTAGTATGATTAACCTGTATCCCATTGCTTGACCAAAACACACATTATAGGTAAATAGCGAAAAATTTGTAGTTGTATTTTCAGAACCTATATCGGTAGGTGACCATTTCCACATTTATAGCATTACCATCCCATATACCATAGCTCAACTAAAACATAAATTGTCAGCAATGAAACAGTTGTTAGTTCAGAACCTATATTATCCCGTACCGTTACCCGTTTTCATAGTTATAATATTATTAACCTGTATCTCATTGCTCAACTAAAACACAAAATGCTAACAGTGAAACAGTTGTAATGTCGGAACCTATAACACAGGTACCCATTTTCACATTTATAGCATTATGATTCCATATCCCATTGTTCAACTAAAACACACTTGCGTGCAGTGCTAAGTTCAGAACCTACATAGTGCCCATTTTCACATTTATAGTGATGATATCATTAGTTTTTACCCGCGGCCCCGCCCGCGTCAAATTCACTTTTTTCACAAATCCTAAGGGAAACGTCGTTTTCCCGATATCGTTCCCTATTCCAACCTTTATACATGCTTTCAAGCAAGTTTGCTTGAACAATCTATCTATAGATGTAGCTATAGATTGATCTTGAAAATCGACATTTTTATCACTGACTTTTATCAAAACTATATCCCAGTTTCAGATGACCTAGAAAGTTAAAATTTGGCATGCAGGTAGGTAATTAAGTGAATAAAACAGAAACTGGTAAATTTTTATCATTTTATTGATTTCACTTTGTTGATTCTAATATGAATACTTAACTTATACTCAGTGCTTGTAACCATTCGGTATTAATTTTTTTATAAATAAGTACCTACTAATAATTAATGTATATTATAATATTGTAATATAATATTATAATATTGAACTTGGCTCTCATTGCACATTTATGTTTTTGATTTTATATACCTCGCGCGCAGTGCCGAACTGGCAACGTCGCGCTCAGCGCCGCGCAAATATAAATATGCGAATCGGGCTAGTAAATTATAAAAGTACTCTAGTGCAGTGCGACAAGGCTATCTTTGCGCACGGCCAAAATTGGTACTAACGCTGCTATCTTGTGATACTGTTTGATAGTTTGCTCTGTCGGTATATCACTATTGTATGTTGAGTTGTTTTTTTTTTACTTTTAACTATTTCAAACTTAAATAGAAATAAAATTGAGGAGATTTAATTTTCTGGAAGCCTTTATTCTATATCAGCGCCCTCCTGTCAATGTTATTCAAGTGCCAAGAGAGCCTTGTCGGACTATACCTAAGCATTTCAGGATGGTACGCGGACGCCCCGTCCCGTACTAAATAGGAGCTCTACACTACTCGCGAAGTTGACCGAAGTGGGACCGAAGATGAACGGAGCGAGCAGTGTGGAGGGTCACTTCGTGTAACTTCGCCAACTTTTCTTACGGTAAACTTTCTGAGTACTTCGCCGAGGAACTTCGCGAGTAGCCGCGCGTACCTCTTACCCGGCCTCCCACTGGCGAAGTTGACCGAAGTGGGACCGAAGTTGAACGGGGCGAGCAGTGTGGAAGGGCACTTCGTCTAACTCCGCCAACTTTTCTTAGTACTTCGGTAAACTTTCTGAGTACTTCGCCGAGGAACTTCGCGAGTAGCCACGCGTACCTCTTACCCGGCCTCCCACTGGCGAAGTTGACCGAAGTGGGACCGAAGTTGAACGGGGCGAGCAGTGTGGAAGGGCACTTCGTCTAACTCCGCCAACTTTTCTTAGTACTTCGGTAAACTTTCTGAGTACTTCGCCGAGGAACTTCGCGAGTAGCCGCGCGTACCTCTTACCCGGCCTCCCACTGGCGAAGTTGACCGAAGTGGGACCGAAGTTGAACGGGGCGAGCAGTGTGGAGGGGCACTTCGTCTAACTCCGCCAACTTTTCTTAGTACTTCGGTAAACTTTCTGAGTACTTCGCCGAGGAACTTCGCGAGTAGCCGCGCGTACCTCTTACCCGGCCTCCCACTCGCGAAGTTGACCGAAGTGGGACCGAAGTTGAACGGAGCGAGCAGTGTGGAGGGGCACTTCGTCTAACTTCGCCAACTTCGACCCACTTCGGACTCACTTCGGGCAACTTCCATTTGTTGTTGGTTTTTCGCCCGAGTCAAAGGACGACAAAGAGTTTTCGCGAAGTTCACCGAGTACCTAGTGTGGTGACCTACTTCGACTTCGGTAAACTTTTCTGAGTACTTCGCCGAGGAACTTCGCGAGCAGTGTGGACGGGCGGTTATAATATGTTTCTAAGTATGACCTATTTACTCTAAATAGGTACGACCTACTTTATTTTAATTTTTTTTTTCACGGAAGGAAGTACCATAAGATGCATGAAGATGCCTACAGAAAGTAATTTGAGTCCAAAAGTGGTGGTAAATTTATCGCCTTGTCACGGAAATCAGTTGTTATGTTTTTAAGGGTTCCATACCAAAATGATAAATATGGAACCCTTATGGTGAGACTTTCTCCGTCCGTCCGTCCGTCTGTCACACTCGATTATTTCAGTAACTATTAAAGCTATCGACCTGAAATTTGGAATAGTTGTAGGTAGGTAATTGCGGCGCGCCGTCATTTCAATCATTAAAAATTGAAAATCTTTTTTATTTAAATTTAAAAAGGGGGAAAATCTGGGAAATTTCAAAATGAGATAACAATATTGAGTAGGGTATCATGTGAAAGGGCGTTACTTGTGTATTCTAAAACCAATTTTTATTTATTTTTATGCCTGATAGTTTTTGATTTATTGGGCAAACTGTCGAAAAAAATACCGTCCCCCCCCTTATCTCCAAAGTTTACCAATCGAAAAATCTGAAATAATTATGATCAGTAGAAGTTAATGTATATTTTACAGGAAAAATAGAATCAACTCTCTAACTATCATACTTTTTTTGATAATAACAATAAACCGCCAAAAACAAAGTTAGGTTTGCGGTTCGCTAACAAAAGTACCTACCTATAATATGTAAAATATAACTCGTAAATTCATGAACAAAAGTGATTATTTCAATGTTTTTCTTCTTTTATGCTATGGAACCCTCGGTGCGCGAGTCCGACTCGCACTTGGCCGGTTTTTTAAAAAGGATTACATTTACGTAAATAAGCAGACGATATTGAAATCAAAACATTTTTTGGGAACACTGAAAAACTAATTTTACACATATTGACATAGAGTGTAAAATTGAATGTCGTTGAAAACGCAACATGGTCGATACTCGTGTAATTATATTTACTTTACACAATAAGATTGACACATCGTATTTCCTATATTGAAGTACATTCAGTAGTTCTGGCATAAAGTAATAAAAATATGTATCTTTGGTTCTGGTAAGTGTACACATATTATATAGTACTTGTATTTCTACTGTAAGATTATTTTATGACAGCAAGTAGGGTGTAACAGTATTATTTTCCTATAAATCATTTTTTTCTTGCAAATTGTGGCAACTTTATACCTATATCAGCATATCACACACATCGCAATATAGCCCCAGGGTAAGTGATAGCTAGTCTTATGGGTACCTACTAGATATCTGATACATATACCTATATTTACATAGGCATGTATATGTATATATACACATACATATGTGTATGTATTATATTATTTATTATTATTTATGTATATACATAAACTAGCTGACCCGGAAAACGTTGTCTTGCCATTAAGGATATAAAAAATAGATAACCTCCTGCTCTCAGACATACCGATCAAACACTGAAAATTTCATAACAATCGGTCGAGCCGTTTCGGAGGAGTTTAGTAACAAAGATTGGCGAGAGAAGTTTATATATTATAGAATAATATATAAAATACTGAAAAACACCCAGACACTGGAAAACATTCCTGCTTATATCACACAAATCTTTACCAGTAGTGGGAACCGAATCCAGGACCGACCGACGACGCAACGGCAGGTTCACTACCACTACGCGATTCGGTCGTCAAAATAATAGATATCAATATTAGGTATAGTATAAGTAGATAGGTATAAACATTTCAATCCACGACGATGCACCCACTCTGACAAAGTTCATATGAATCGAATGAAACATTAGCGATTTTCACAGAATGGGGCGTGTCTCCGTGGATTGAAATATCTAATAGGTAATTACTTGTTAGATACCTACAAGTAAAAGAAGTAGGTGGATGTAATCACGACTTCCTGGGTTCGATATCTGAGTCGGGCAATAACTAGTTTTTTTTTGTTTTTATTTATCAAGAAAATTTTAGTACCAGCTCGGAGTTTTGAATTTAGTGTCTTGCCCTGGATTTCTCTCCGAAAATTTGATATTGTGGACTATAAATGATATCTCGGAGTATTTTAATTTTAACGCCATCTATGTTGCATCTATGTCTTTTTTACGCTAGTAATTGATAGTACACGTAAGAAGTACAGAACCTTGGATTGGAACCATAGCATCAATGTATGCGTGCGCGTTGTGTCTTTACGCTCACCGAAATGACAGATATTAATACTTGAACTAAATAACAAAATGGCTACGTTTTAGTTTGAAGTAATGATGTGATAAAATAAAAGACAATGTTTAACTTTCGCAAAACAAATATTATTAAAAAAAGTTCATTACTATTGGCGTAAATGATTAAAAACTGTAACTATCGTAACAGCGCCATCTAGCGGCAATCTCTCTAAGGATGAGCCGTATAATTCACGTTAATGTAGATACATGTAGGTACATGTGCGGCGTGCGTGCAATTTGTTTAATAAATATCATTAAATCCGCACGTATATTCTTTATTTACTTTCATTGATTAATGTGTACCTTTCTTCTAAACTATAATATAAAAATGAATCGCAAAATGTGTTGGTAAGCGCATAACTCAACAACACCTGGGTCCTGGACCAACTTTGCCATTTTTTTTAAATGTTCATTGAAGTTCAATGATGGTTTTTACGGCGACAAAAATTCGAATAATTCACGGAAAAACTTTAAAAACAGCCTTTTTCTTTTTCCCATACAAATGTTTTCTAACTAAAACGTAGAGTCAATTTCAGTTTTATTGCTAATGCATAAAGTTCATATTAAATTACAAGCTCTCACTGTTGTCTAAGCAATGTAGGTGTGTTCCTAACGCCAAAGAGTCAATTTGCAAATTATCAAAACACCTATCAACAGGGTGACGGTCAGGAGTTTTTTTGCCCCGACTTTAAAATAGGTAGGAGCAAAAAACTGCCACAATTAAATCGTTTGGACAGGACGAATTCTGTCGGGTCCGCTAGTAAGTATATCAAGTTTTCGTATCATAAAACATAGTCCTAAACCTTCCACAGTCAAAAACCACCACCTCGGTGGTGCAAGCAGTTGATTGAATAATAAATAATCGACCAACAATTAAATAAATTACTATTAACAGTTGTCACTAAGGAGGTGAAAAGCTAATTAGGTAGATACGTATACCTTAAAGCTTATAATAGTTTTTTCATCTTTATTAGGAATTTTAAAGTCACCGTTTAAGAACCTTCCCTTTAAAGACGAGACTCATTTTTGATTACGATTTTTCAATTACTTACTTACTTCGCACTTCGCCAATAACAACGTGACAATTTTTAATACGAACGCGTAAAATCAATTTTCGCATTAGTTCAGGAATCAATTATGACAGACGTGTCTGTGAAAATTGATTCTGATTATCACCTGTTTGAATGACACTTTAATAACAAAATGTAATTTTTCATTGGTCTCACTAGAGAACGGTAAATTCAATAAAAATTCGAAGTTCAATAAAAATATCTTATACCTATCAAAGTTATGTAACTTATTGATAAGTAACAATTTTTTTAGCCTGAGATTTTAGATGTTTAAAGAAATCTCTGGACAGGGTGGAAGGAGCGATAAAATGTCACAAGTTTACCGGTGCCAAAAATACTTTTGTTACCAGCAGTAAAGTCACGTACCTTTAGGTACTATTAGATTTTGTCTGGTGGGAGGCTGCGGCCGTGGCTAGTTACCACCCTACCAGCAAAGACGGCACGTCTTTACTGGTACGTCAAGCGATTTAGCGTTCCGGTGCGATGCTGTGTAGAAACCGTTGGGGTGATTTTACTTACCCCTTCCAAGTTAGTACGTTAACATCTACAACTGCATAACGGCTGCATCATCACTTACCATCAGGTGAGATCGCAGTCAAGTAAGTACTAACTTGTATAGTGTAAAACAAAGGTATTCTGTGCCACGGTGTAGTTCGCTCAGCAGTCACCTATAGAATTTTGATAGATTGCTTTCCGAAAAAGTTTACATAAATCGTTCGGATGCCCAGAGACCATATCCTCAAGTTTCTTATCTGTGAGTACCGTGCACAGTTAAGAAAACTAAACAATAAACAAAATTGCATGGATTTAAAGTGTCTACCTAGTTATAAACTCCAACCCATTCGAATCAATTGAAAATCTCTTCAATTATTCTATTAACGGCATGTAGTTTAGCGCGAGCGTATTCGCTCATATACCTAGTAGCAATCACTTATATTCAGCCGGGAAAAGCGGAAAAGTCAATGTTGTCTGATACGAGGCACCTGTGCCCGCAGACTCCGTTGACAGACAAAGACGAAGATAATAAGGAGCATCCCATTGGTGCATCCGTCGCCAGCCCCGCCCCCTGCCGCCGCCGGCCAATCGCGAGCCCCAGCGCTGATCTCAAACGTTATCTAGTTATCTGCCGTCTCACTTTCCACACTAGCTATTTTCAGAAGGTGTAATGCAACGGTGAAGCCTGAAAACATCAATTTTCCGCCGTCCATAATCTGTGACGATGCTAAATACAACTGTGATGTTCTATATTATATCCGTTAGTTCCATTTACAACATTTAATTTTGTACAGACTACGAATTTGTTTATTCGTTTTAAATTTACATTAGCGCAAATGATCTTTGAACCTTTTTGTAGTTAAATTTCAATGTCTCAATGAGGTAATCAATTTTTGTTCATTGGTTGAGAAATTTATGCAAATACCTAATCAGCGATTGGCTTCCAATTCGTGATTGATTTTGATACGTAAAAAAGACTTTAGGTAGGTATTTGAAATTAACCCATCCTTTATTTTTTTTGAACGAATCTATAGGTATAGATAATCTTAAGTAGCATAAGTAGCTAATCAGATTTTTGGTATTTATTAAAAACATGTTTCATCAATGAATGTGACTCGTTATAATGAATCCAAAAGATCGAATGCCGCTACCTGGAATTCTTACAGGCACTTGTATAGTCAATAACTATAGTGCCATTGTTTAAACGTTATCGATGTGTACCACGATAAAATAGAAGTATACACTGTAGGTACTGTTGTATACATTCTCTTGCCTTGATTCGAAGCATAAGAAAACATTTTTTTATCGGAATTAGAAGCCAGAACTACTGTTTTGTGAAAAACCAAACCATTTAACCAGTTCAATTATTACGTACTTAGTGCAATAAAATGGACATGAAATATTATTACGAGTACCTAAAATTAGTGAAGAGAAATTGTGTAAATAGCCAGTGTAAGAAAAACTTGGAGAAAAATATTCGCATAATGTTTTCAGATAACCTTGTGCAAGCGTCCCCGAAACTCGTATGAAAGAGAGGGGTGCGGTACAAAGACAAGGCGGGGTGTGAGGGGAAGGGGCGGCCCGGGCGAGGGTATGATTCGGGATTCTAGGGATGAGCTCTCGCCTCCTCTCGTTACTCTGGGAGCGCTCGTCGCGGCCGTCGCACATATCTTGCGATAACCGACGGCGCTGCACTATCGTCGACAAATCGGTCTCACCTCGCATAGTGCGTAGATTAGGTACAGACGTATCGCGTACACATCACTAGAGACAATTTCAAATTTAAATTGTGAAGATTTTTTTTATTCCTTCGTCGTGCTGTGCTAAGGGACCTGGATTATTGGACTGTGATTTTACATTTTTCATTTCATTTACAATGTGATTCCATTAATTGAATAGTGGCTTTAATTAATTTCAATTGTTTATGAAAACTTTCAAATTAACGTGTTCATGGACTAATAGACGATCTAAAATGCAGTAAGAAAATTGAACGTCCACGGATGAAAATGAAGATGTCCGGTAAGCTTTATAAGTTTTTCAGGGTAGTAGTAGTTACGTAGAGACTCGAAGGCTCTAAACTGATGATTTTATACAATCAAATTATTTCTGAAGTAAGGTAAAATATTCAGGAATACCTACTTAATTAGGCAGAACATTTTTTGTATAGGTATAGGTATTAAGTGAAACATGATCCTAATATTATGATCGCAATTTAATAAGTTTTTTATCAAAAGATTAAAAACTTAGATTTTAAGTAAATCAGTAGATTACCTTACCTTTACCTCCATTATTTTCTTTAGTAAGTACTTACCCATTGAAAATCAATTGCTAAGTATGCATGTGTTCGTTTTGCTGAAACTTTAAAATGGGCTGGCTGGAACAATTTTGAAGAATTTTGTGTGCTTTTAATTGGAATATGTTAGAACGTCGGATTAGGTACACTTGTTTGTGTTTAGTCTAAAAATAAGGAATTGTTTTTACTGGAAGAAGGCAGGCGTTACGTTCCATAATTTAGAAAAAAGCGAAGTAGGTAAACCGCCAAAGCAGAAAAATCTGTCCGTTGAAATAGTAAAGTTGTATAATATTAAAAGCAATTTTGCATTAAGACTAAGTATCCATAAATAGTAAAGTCGTAAGTAATATATGTAATTTTGCATTGTGAAGACCCTTCTTGAGGATGTTCCGGTATCATACAGATTTTTGTGTTTTGGGGGATTATGATTATAGTAAAATAATTTCAGTCATTTCTGGGTAGGTAATCAAAAATAAAATAAAAAATTGCTGTTATCAAAAGTCAGGGGAGTTATATAGATAGATAGACAGATAAACTCTTTATTGCACACCACAGAATAAAAATATAGAAAAGAAAGAAATAAATTAAATACAAACAAACTTAGGAGTACAATTTGGCGGAATTTATATGTAGGTAACCAACAAAAAAACTTCAAAATCTCCAACCTTCAAAATCTCCAACGCGTTTTAATTTTTTATAATGTCAATCAAGTGCTATCTAAATATGTTAAGGGTGTGCGAAAGAACCCAAAAATATGACAGGTTATAATCTGTGTATTTTATCTGTGGTAAGATGGAGGTGCCAGCTTTTGGCGGGCGCCGCCGGCTCGCAGATTGTTTGTATTACTTGTTTGACACAACTTAAGTTGTTAAGAGTTTGTTTACATGATCAAGATGCTGAGTTTTTGTCCCAGCTAGGGCTGCGGTTCCACTTATATGGTTTTGTTAATTTTATTATTCCAGTCACTGTTAATAATACCTACTAACTTACTTTTTTACATTTTCATAACTTTGATCAGGAAAACGTGCAAATCAGTAGATATGTAAGTATTGGTGCAAATTACTTATGTTGTTTAAAATGTCTAATCTGAATTAATTTAACGCGTCTAGAGATTTTGGAAAACAGAATTGGCACCAATATAAAAAGAAAAAGGCTATCTTAATAAATTGTTAGGTAACTTTATAATTTAGCCCAGTTAATCCCGTAAACTCGTATTGGATAAGCAAGGTATTGGACAAGTTTTATAAATTCATATTATAGCAAGCTCTATGAGTTCATACTTATCCCATTCATATAAGAGAAGACTTATACCTAGTTCTCTGGAGGAGGCCAGGGCCCACAATGGGCTGTAGCGCCACAGGATAGGATATACCTAGTTATCAGAAGCGGAACGATAAAAAGCGGATTATGATGATTAAATTGAAATTCAGTATAGAATTTATATATATAGTAGAATATAGTAGAATATCGTAGAATATAGTGTAGGTACCTTTATACATATTGCTTTACATTACAATTATAATGTTAACACAGTTCTTTTAAATCTCCACAAAAAACAATGAAAAAATTAATATAAAAAATTGGCATAGGTATACACCATTGGGCTTTCAATACTCAGGGTACCTGTTGTCAGGGCTTCAGAGTGTGGAACCTTCTAACAATGCTTGCTCTTTCAAGATCTTTTAAGATACCTTCTAAAGGGGACCGAGGGAAAGCTTCTTGAGATGTTGTTCGAAGCTTTTCGTTAGAAGACCTTTCACTGAAACAACAATTTGAACAATAACCGTAGAGTCCACATTCCACATGGCGGTAATCTCATGAGCGAAGTCAAGTGTAAGTAGTGACAAGTTATTTTATTATTAGAAAGCCTCGCTTTTGACGAAACAGTCGCGGTCATCAAAACTCAAATGAATACCTATTTTGCAAATGTATGTCCGATGAGGCATGCAGTTTGCATGCCTGCTTAATTTTCAAATACGTGCACGCTGATTTGATTCTTATCTCTTGACCAATAAGGCTGCTAATTTATAATAATGAGTGTCATTGTAGTATTGAGAGAGTTTTATGATGCTCGGCCTGTGAACTCTGTGACAGAGCAGGGGTTATTGTCAGTCGCCGTAGCTAACACGTGAAATCGACTTGCCGTGAGGTCTCCGGACATAGCCTGTACTATGGTGTATTAAAATACTAATTTTGCTTTGACTTATAAATATAAAATAAGTATAAATATACTTATTAGGAATTCACACATCGCAATCTAGCCCCAAAGAAAGCGATAGCTTGTGTTATGGGTACTAGTTAACTGATAAATATATATACATATTAATATACATAAATATAATATATTGTAAAACACCCAGACACTGGAAAACATTCGTGCTCATCACACAAACATTTGCCTGTAGGTAGTGGGAATCGAACCCACGACCTCCGACGCAAAACGGCAGGTTCGCTACCGCTACGCCATTTAGTCGTCAAAAAATTGTTGGAATTGTCTTGATGGTACTGAAATCTAAGTGCACGAGCCCGACTCACACTTGAACTGTTATTGAAACCATAATATTTTCTTCTTTTATAAGTACCAAAAAGACTGTTAAGTGTGAGTTTGCTCTGTAAATAATATAAGGTGTTGGATGATAGAAAATAAGAAGTAGAATGGAAAAAATAATCCTGTCCTAAGTAGGTATCTCTAGAATTAGGTATTCTAGGTAGGATTAGGTTATCTTTTAAGTTAACTACTTAACTGACCTACCCGAGTGGACCTAACATCCTAGACTCCTACTATCAGTAAGTGCTTATACCATCATTCATTTTCGTAAAAAATATATCGTTATGGTTCCATGTAAATACACATAATGAAGCGGGAAATGAAATAATAAAAAGCGTTGCGTTTTTCAAAAGATTAGTTACAAATTCCCATAACATAAACGTCTCCACGCCATGCTCTGTTCTTACTTCTTGCTTCTTGTTCTCATTTTAAATCGTCGCAAGTTTCTGCGGAAACCAGAGATTTAACGACGATTCCTCAGCATTGTCCGTGCACGAAGCCGGCGACGCTCACTAAAATCCAAACGATCTACGATGGCTAATTTGAATTTGAAATTCGAACGCATTTTTACGACACCTGATTTTTTCCAGCAAGGCCATACATTTTTGCTTTATTTATTATCATTTTGTGTTTGAAACTTGAGATAAGGTAATAGATAAAAATAGTAAAGATAGGACGATCCGAACATTTTACGTAAACCTTCTTCATACAAGCAAACAGTAGCGTAATCTGTCAAAATACCGCCGCCGCCGCTGAGTCAACTACCGCGTGGCCTTATACTTGGTACTAATGACACCCATAAACTGGCGACATTTTTTCGCGCTGTCCGCCCTGTCTTTAGTATACAAGTCTGTAGATAAGGTGAATAATTTCAGTAGTACGCGATAAAGAATGTAGAGTTACTGAAAGCGCCACCTAACATATACCTAGTCGCAATGCTGATCCGAAGGTTTCTTACGGCGATTTTCCCATTTTAGTGGGATTAGCAGTTATTTTTGTGTCTCGTGTCTACGAAGCTTCCTCAACACTCAGTATTTTATTCCTTTTTCCCAAGAAACGACCTGCTTTATTTGCTGTGCTGTGTTTCTATCTCGTAACTTTATCTCATTCGACGTACTAAAGTTGCCTTGCGATCGGGCGCACAAGCGCGTGAAATACGTACAAGACTAACGCGAGCAAAGTAGCCGGCGCGCGGTGGCCGTCTGAAATTAGTACGTCGAGACACTTACCTGTAGTTTCTTCGATCACGTGATAAGTGAGCCTTTCCTATACCGCCTTTGGTCATTCTTCTTTCACTGCGACAGGTGAACTTGCATAGCAACCGAGTTGAAGAACCGCAGTAAAGTACGCAGTGCAGAAACGCTTTGATTAAAAAAGGGTTTCTTTAGACACGTTCACGCACATCCTGCGCATTGTGAGCGCGCTGCACTTTTGTGATGCTAAGAAGTTATCATTCCGACTGTAATCGCATTGTGTTCGGTCTATCGAGCGTCTAATTTTATTAGCTTTTTTTACGAAGCCACGTGGCGTCAAACCACATATTATTTCGATTTCTGTAACCCGAAAGATTAGACTGCCAAGTATACAATAATGTAGGCTGTTTTATAAGTACCAGTACCCAGTATTTGGAAAAAGCATATTTGGATAAAAAACTTTATAGCTGTATAATTAAGAACTGGAAACGACAAAGAAAGTCAACATGATTACCTGATACCTGATTTGAGGTACCTTCAAGTAGTTGAACATATTTGATAATATCTAAACTACTGGATAAATCGTTCTCAAGGTTATGAAAAGTCTGCCAATCTGCACTTTACCAGTGTGGTGAGATCATGGCCAAAGTAGTTCCCAGTCTGCGAGAGTTTCTGCGTTTTCTCTTCATACCAAGATACGTTTGGCCGGAACAGCAACACTATAAGCTTATATATATGTTGATTCATTAAAGTGAATATTTTCTAAAGCCTTAAAAATTAATTGTTTTGCAAAAAATTGTAGAAAAAACAATCACATTAATTATCAGTCTTATATTATCAAAATTCGAAAAATAGTGAGGTACTATCATTTTGAATAATCTTGCAATCAAAATTTCGCAAAAACGCGCATAAGGAGTTACAGGTTTTAAAAGTTCAAGTTCATTTTTTTCATTGCCACGGTGATAGTCGTATTGCTAAGATAGCGGGCAGAGGGGTTGTTTTAACAAGTATATTAGTCTAGTAGTAATGGGGCGGTTATGATTTATGGAGTGTCTCTTTCAGCTGTATTTGCCTGGGGGATGTAGTTTATTGATGACACGCGTTGCGACGCGCATCGCTCGATAATGAATTTGTTTCCTTCGCTAAACACCGTTGTTAGCTGTTTGTCTTTGTACTTTTTTGTCGGTAATGGGTTAATAAATCACCAATTGTTAAATTTATTATTCTTTTTACATTACATGATATTATTGTGTCGTACATCGGAGTTTAGACCATTGCCGGCTTTATTATTGCTCTAACTTGGGGTTTTTTAGAACGATGCTCATTAATTTTTCGAAAATCCTTTTTCGTGTTGTTTGGCAAAATGCAAACTTTAAAATTATACCTAGTGGTATTTTTTAGTCAAAATCTGTACAATTTATTCTGGAAGAAAATTCTGATTTCAGACCAAATTAATCTAATTTTTTAGTAAACTTATACTACATTATCTTTTGAGTGAACGGAAGGATTCACAGATATCCAAAGTAAAACCTGCATATTAACAAGTCTCGTGGGTGTATTTTCGTCTTTTCGCGTATTTAGCTAATAATCGCTACAGACGCAAAAAGACGAAAATAAAAAACAAAGGCATATCTTCATGTTGATTTGCATTTTGGAGGGATGCTCTGAGAGACAAGAGACAAGCGGAAGCTCTTTGTGGCGAGCGGAAACCAGGCATAATGCGATCACCATCTTGCATTCCATCAATCTTTTTATTTACGTCTGATATAAGACAGGTTCGCGTTGTCAAGACGCAGTAATCGCCTGGATTACTAAAGACGGATGCCTAATATAACTTGTTATTAAAAATCACTATTTCTTCTGATATACCTAGTGTTGAAGATTGTCGATTGCCTAAATGATTACAAATAATAGGGTTAATTAGCCAGATAATTGTTGACCTAGAATTATATGTAGCATTAATTATTTAGACTATTTACCTAGGTTAAGACAAATAAATCTGCTAAATATTGTGTGTTTTATTGCTTAGAGTTAAGATATACAATAGTTTAATATTATCTACGGTATTCGACCTGTATTTAGGAAAAGGAATCTTATTAAGTAATTACTTAACTATGTAAATAAATATTCATTCCAACCTTGATTATAATATACGCCTAGTAACTTACTTTTTACTGTACTAAAAAACTTATATTAATTTAATTACAAACGTTATTCGTAAGTTCGTACAAGAAATATGTACATTAGGGTACTGCATATTGCGGGTGTTCAACACCTCTCACTTTAGCACATAAGTTTGTCTTTGTTTAAATTATCTATAATCCTTCTCGCTTTTCATGTATTCTTGTCTTTGTCATTTATTACGCCCACTTTCTATCTCTGTCTAACGCATAAGCGCGTCCTTGTTAAGTATTGCTGTACTATTCTAAGGGTATACTGTTATCCTTCTTTGTCAATTGATTGTTTACTTAATAAAGAATGCCGAGCTTGCGCCCACTCAGGATGCCGTTAAATACCCCCTAAAACCGGCCTACAATCACACTTCACATCGAGGCTCCTCAGAGGTCGCATCTCTGCGGTATAATAAGACCCTGTGTTTTATTTTTACCGTCTACAACCTGCGTGCTCTCCCTGCACGTTCCTCTCTGTGGCGGCCTTACCAAAATCCGCCACAGTGTTTGGTCCTTCGAGCCGGATTTCTACGAGCCGGCAACCCTGCTCTCCAGCATCAACATCAAGCTCGACCGAAGAAGAGCCGCCGAAGATCGTCTGCAAATAGCAAGATTGAAGAATCAAGCCCATCGCCGCGGAAAGGATTCCGCTGGCGGGAAGAAGCTTCAAGTCCGGCTGCAGATCTGAAGTCGTCAACGAAGCCTGCCTAGCAAGATTGAAGACTACCTTTTGCCACGGGTGCATTGAAGCGAAGCTCAGTAGTAGCTGCCGAAGACCGTGAAGCCAGGGGAAGAGCACTCATCGCGCTACAGGCCACGTCTACGTCGCTTGAAAAGGCGTCAACTCATCGCTGCGGGTGCATTGAGGCGAAGCTCAGTAGTAGCTGCTGAAGACCGCGAGGCTGTTGGGAAGACCGTTTCAACGCGCCGAAGACCACAAGATCGTCAAAGAAACGCTGTCGAAAAGGCGTCGACTCGTCGCTGCGGGTGCATTGAGGCGAAGCTCCGAGTAGCTGCTGAAGACCGCGAGGCTGTCGAGAAGACCGTTTCGTCGCGCTGAAGAAGACGTTCCCAATCCCGAAGAGGAATCCACCATCGCTGCGGGTGCATTGAAGCGAAGCTCCGAGTAGCTGCTGAAGACCGCGAGGCAGTTGGGAAGATCCTTTCACCGGGTGGAAGACACACACTAAGCGGTTTAACCGCTCTCGGCTGTTCACCACCTAACGGTGCCAAACGGTGGACAGTTCGGGCCAACGCCTAACGGCGGGAGTAGTATACCAGACGATACTACCAGCTTGCCTTAACCGGCTATAAGTCTGTACAGTCTGATCGCGCCGTTACGGTTTGTGAGAGAAAGGGGCGTCCTCCTGGAAGGCACTGCCGACGACATCGAGCGTTCCTCTCGATGCACGTGCACCCCGGACTCACGTAAACCCTCTGTCGGGCGATTCCCACCTTACCCAACCCTTTTTTCCATCCCTGCGAGAGCGTGTTCTTCGGGACCACTCTAACAGGATTGTTAGGGACGATAGGGCAGTAGGGAAAATAGGGATAGTAGGGACGAGTAAGAAGAAAAACTCAAGATGAGTAACATTGAAGCAAGATGTAAAAAGGTGTTAACCAGAAGAGATGAAGTATGTGAGAACGTTAAACGATCCACAAGCTCAGAAATACCATTGAATGTTAAATGTGAAAATGAAGATCATCCCACGACACGTAAAATGTCAACAAGCTCGGACACGTCATACTGCAAACGTGCTGCAATGAAAGCTCGTTTAGAGTACCTCCGAAAGAAGAAAGAACAGGCAGACGCCGCGACTGAATTAGCTCAAGCTCAATTGGAGATGCTTCAGCTCGATGAACACTCCCTTCAAGATGCAGGAACCGAAAAAGGCGATTCAGTGAATACATACATAGACGAAACCCCAATTAAGACTACTCTAGAATCGGAAATAACAAGAAGTGTCAACTTAATATCGGACCTACTCACAAAGGCGATTGAGAAATCCAACTTGGAAGAAACCACTCCGAAGAAAGCACCTACCTACATGAGCGAACTCTGCACTTTCGACGGGGATCCGATAAATTGGATACCATTCTTCAGCCACTATACCGACACATCACCGTACTTCAGCCACATTGAGAACATAGCGAGAATACGAAAAGCGCTAAGAGGCCTTGCAAGAGAAACAGTCAAATCATTGCTCTACACATGCTCTTCACCCGACGTCATATTAAAGGAACTGAAACGAAGATTTGGACAACCCGCATACATAGTGCAGAGCGAAATAGCGGAGCTAGACAAACTACCGCGCATGCCAGATGACTTACAAGGCATTGGAGCATTCGCTAGTAAAGTTTTTAACACAGTGAACACGATCAAACAACTAAATCGTGTTGAATATTTATACTCCACGGACATAGCCGACCGAATCGTTGCAAAAATGAACTTAATGATACGATTCAAATGGCAGGAATACAAGGCGACAAGACCAAACGAGCCCGTTTTAAATCTACTATCCGAATTCCTGTCAACGATCGCCGATCAATTTGACGAGCCAAGTTTGAAATCGACACGCAATTCAGAATCCAGGCAGTCACATCCGCTGAGAAAACATAAAAACATAACAAATGAAAATCGCGAAGAGGAAGACTCTGACTTTGAATACGACAGCGAATTTGAAGAAGAAATGAGAATAGCTCTCGACGCCTCTACTTCAGAAGAAGAAATATGCCCACTGTGTGAGCGAGAGCATGACATAATAAAATGTGACCGTTTCACCGCACAGTCAATCAAAGAGCGATGGGAAACCGTCAAGAAATTGAAACTGTGCTTTCGGTGTCTCAAGACCAACCACCGTCATATAACATGCAAAGCGAAGCCCTGTGACAAAGAAGATTGCACACGAAAACACCACGTGCTTCTACATCGAGATAAAACAGAACTAGAACGCTACAAGATATTTTTGGTTAATCATACGACTGAAAAGACATCAGACGTCGTAAATACTAAAAACCATAATCAAATAACTGGCCTCATTTTACCTGGAACTATAAAACACGAAGAGCCTAATAACAATAACCAAAAAACAATAGCTCAACAAGCATCTGAGTACTTAGCCGCAACTATGTTAAAAGAACACGTTGATAAGCTAGAACAAGACAATAACGCCGTAACCAACTCCACGAAGACAACAATGGAGTGGAACTGTTGTAAAACAGAAAATTGTACGACTTTCCAGCCGGTCATTAGCGAGCTCGCAGTAATGGAACAGGCCAACAAAAACTCTTTTGTGAAGAAAATTAAAACCACGCCGCAAAATAACAAAAGAACAGAAGATAATACCGATAAACCAATAACAAACGTCATCAGCTACAAAGCCGCACAAAGACACTTCGATGGGTACACGTGCAACAGAAGCAATAAAACCATCAGATTACCCGAATGTAAAGCTGATAAATATATAACTTTGCTTGACGAAAATCACCCTTCAAAACACTCAGAGCCCGAAGGTACAATAAATGAAGAATCGGCATGCCAATACGACCTCCACATAAATCCATTTTCAAGCGATTCTGAACAAAAATCAATAACTTTTCTACGAAGATTAACTGGTAGCATACCAAAAGGCAAATTTAATTGCGACGTGCTACGGCAATTTAATGTCAACACAATGCCCATACACAAATATAACACTCCACGTCGTTTAGAAGACTCAGAACAAAATTTTAATAAAAACGACGAATTCAAACTTAAGTATCAAATCAACAACCTGCTGAACATTGGATATCATGAACTAGCTACGAACGAACCCACCTTACCAAGAACGTGGCATCTACATAATTTCGCCGTAGTACACCCACAGAAAAGAAAAGGAAGGATAACCATAGATAAAAATCCGCCTGACATCAAGGAAATATTCTCAAGAATTCTCATTCGAGAGGAAGACAGAAATAGCTTACAAATCTTACGGCGAGAAAACGAGACAGATACAGTTCCAAACGAATACAAAATGCAGTGCACTGCCATCAATTCAAAAAACCACAATGCTCTAGAAATCAAGGAAGAATATATACTAAGCTACGCTATAGTTAAAGTAACTGACAAGATCGACAGTAAACGGAGCAGAAGCGTAGAACTGACAAAATTAACATTAATGTATCATTTGTGTAGAAGAGCAGACTCCAATCATATCAAACGTGGTGATCAAGACACTCAAAATAAAAACTCTGAGTCACGTTCATTATCAAATCATAACATCGCTGACGTAGCCACTCAAGAACTTCCTCAGATCTCCGATTACAACCTCAGATGTTTCAATGGACCTGAATTTTTAACACGCAATCCAAACAAATGGCCTAAAGACCATAGTAAGCACCCAGCACCAGCCACTACAACTCAAGGCATAGATATGATAACAATGACAATTCAAAATGACAGTATCAAAACGAAGATTCAAAATCTAAGCGATAACGAACAATTGAACGGAGTATCTCGACCAGCCGTTGACAACAAAGTTACACGCTTGGAAAGTCGCTTGAATACCGCTAAAGATGTAGCGAACTCATATAAGAGACCAATAATGCGAGACGGAATGCATAAAACTATATCTTTGATCATTCATAACAACCACAATTTAGTTATGAATGAGCTACGTCGTAACGAATCAGTATGTCTTAAACGGAATACACATATATCCATCTACCTACCTCGAACCAGATGGAAGAATCCACATTGTCGACGTCCGCATCATAGCCGGCACATTGAAGAGACTTGTTTCCCGTTTAATCAAGATCGACCAATCTTCTACCTGCAATATTATGGTGCTGCAGATTACTTCATCTTCGCACGAGGGGGAGACTGTTGAAGATTGTCGATTGCCTAAATGATTACAAATAATAGGGTTAATTAGCCAGATAATTGTTGACCTAGAATTATATGTAGCATTAATTATTTAGACTATTTACCTAGGTTAAGACAAATAAATCTGCTAAATATTGTGTGTTTTATTGCTTAGAGTTAAGATATACAATAGTTTAATATTATCTACGGTATTCGACCTGTATTTAGGAAAAGGAATCTTATTAAGTAATTACTTAACTATGTAAATAAATATTCATTCCAACCTTGATTATAATATACGCCTAGTAACTTACTTTTTACTGTACTAAAAAACTTATATTAATTTAATTACAAACGTTATTCGTAAGTTCGTACAAGAAATATGTACATTAGGGTACTGCATATTGCGGGTGTTCAACACCTCTCACTTTAGCACATAAGTTTGTCTTTGTTTAAATTATCTATAATCCTTCTCGCTTTTCATGTATTCTTGTCTTTGTCATTTATTACGCCCACTTTCTATCTCTGTCTAACGCATAAGCGCGTCCTTGTTAAGTATTGCTGTACTATTCTAAGGGTATACTGTTATCCTTCTTTGTCAATTGATTGTTTACTTAATAAAGAATGCCGAGCTTGCGCCCACTCAGGATGCCGTTAAATACCCCCTAAAACCGGCCTACAATCACACTTCACATCGAGGCTCCTCAGAGGTCGCATCTCTGCGGTATAATAAGACCCTGTGTTTTATTTTTACCGTCTACAACCTGCGTGCTCTCCCTGCACGTTCCTCTCTGTGGCGGCCTTACCAAAATCCGCCACACCTAGTCTCTACTAAACTATCAACTAAGTGCGATATTATGTGGTAATAAACTTATTATGTAGTATGAGTAAAAGGTGCTTTAATATTTGCAAAGGTATTTTAATCCTACTGTAAGATTTGTGGACAGCGATAATATTAAGTAAGTAGAGAAGAAAAAGGTGCTTGCCTAGAAAACACCTATTCATAGGCATTTTCTAGGCAAGCGCGTTCTATCCTAGACCTCATCATTTCTATCCATCAGAAATGATTGTAGTCAAGTCCAGCTTATCAAAAACAAAACTGACAATATTAAAATGAAGTGAAGAGTATTTCTCTATACAAATCTTGGACTCCATTTCACCCCTTTGTGAATTTTTAAAAAAGCTTACTTATTGCACTCTTACACATCTTAAAGAATTTATATGCCAAATTTGGACTCTAGCTCAGTCTGGGTCTAGTCCAGTGTTGCTGTTATATCAGTTTCTTCTTTTATATTTTGGTAAAATGCACCATCAGAATTTTACCTATGCCATTTGGGTTAACTGACTTTGTTGTCCACAGCGGCAGACAGCCAGGAGTCCGGCAGCCCTCCACCCAGCCCTACAGACTCCGCAGCATCTGAACCCGCGCCCACCCTAGTCCACATCAAGCAGGAGACGATGGCTCCAGGCACTGACATGAAAGAATACTACAACGCTTTGGACTTCGGACTGAACGACACATATCTCTCGAGCTACGACTACTCTCGGAACTATTTACCGAGGCCCTTAGATTTACCGAGCCAAAGGTTCTTGGAGTCCAAGAGTCCAGAAAGAATCGAGGATTATAACGACGAAAATGAAAAATCCGAGTTAAATTTGCCAAGCGAATTGGTGCTCAAGTCGGGCGGTGTGTTTTCTAGAGCAAATATTCCTTGTGGGACCAAGTACGGACCTTTCAATGGGAAATGGGTCGGGCAGCCTTTGGACAGAAGATACGCGTGGGCGGTAAGTGTTTTTCATTCCATTTAGTATTTACACTTAATGAGTCGCAGATTTTCCTTTTTTTCGTGATTAACATTTTCATTTGTCTTGGTAATGGTAAGTACAGGCAAATAAACATCCATGTTATTTTATAATAACTTAATAAATTATATAACTTAACTTTTATAATAGAACGAGTATTCCAAAAGTGGTATACCTAAATTAAGTACTTAGTATAAATACAATACAATTGATGTTTGTTTAAACATCTTCGTTTGGTAGTCATTATTTCAAAAGAACCACTTGTGCAAGTGTGTCAAGTGAGTGTGTTATAATAGTGGACTTGTTAATAAATAATACTCAAAAACTGAAGCTATGGAACAAATGTCAACGTCGGTAGTAAACTGTTGACTTTATGGATGTCCTCAAGTAGCTTTGTCCTTTTCTTTTTAGTACTTCACTTGTGTTTTTCAGACAATTTTTTTGTTGTTCTGTCACACTTCATTATGTTTCAACAAATAAGTTTTGTCTGGTGTCTTGTATATTAATTTTTACTTTTTGTTTTTAATGGCTAATTGGTTTAACTTAATTTATTATGTCGGATCACATAAAACGCTTCCTTACGATGATTGGAAGATGGAATAATGCCAAAATATTGTCTGTTTTTAGGGTTCCATACCAAAATGGTAAAAATGGAACCCTTATAGTGAGACTTTCTCCGTCCGTCCGTCCGTCCGTCCGTCCGTCCGTCCGTCCGTCCGTCTGTCACACTCGATTATTTCAGTAACTATCGAAGCTATCGAACTGAAATTTGGAATAAATAAAATAAATAAAATAAAAAAATAAAAAAGCCTTTTATTTTTCCGATACATAATTACATAACTTACAATCTTTTAAATTATAATGTGATATTAATAACTACATACTTTAATTTATCCGATGTCGTTTACTTTTTAAAAGAAATTATAACGTATACTTATTTGAATATTTTAATCCTCGGAAAACCCCTCGCGGGTCAAGGCCTCCCCCAGAGACTGCCACTGGTGTCTGTCTTTTGCTATCGCTAACCAATTTATTCCTGCTCCTTTCTTTATGTCGTCCTCCCACCGACTATAGGGCCTTCCCCTAGCCCGTGTTCCTCTTGGTCCTGGCCATTTGGTTAATCTGATGGTCCACCGGTCATCAGTGAGTCGGGCGACGTGGCCGGCCCATTTCCATTTCGATTTAATTGCATATGTGAGGGCGTCGGTAAGTTTCGTCTGCTTTCTAATGTGTGAATGGCGAATCTTATGGATTTTTCTGATATTTGTTATACTTCTCTCCATTGCTCTCTGGCAAGATGTTATCATTCTCTTCGATTTGTTTGTGAATTTCCAAGTTTGGCAGCCATAGGTCAATGTAGGAAGTATACAAGTGTTCATAATTTTGGTCTTTAATTTCATTGGCATTTTGCTTTTTAGTATTTCTTTCATACTCCAAAAATTATTCCACGCAGCTTTGATTCTCCTCTCTATTTCTTCCTCGTTATTATTGCTCTGAAATGAAATTTGCTTACCTAGGTATATGTATTTATTGACGTACTCTATGTGTGTATTTTCTATTGTGACTGGGTTTTCTATGTAGTTAGTGAAATTTGGAATACTTGTAGGTAATTGCGGCGCGCCGCCATCGCAATCATAAAAAATTGAAAATCTATTTTATTTTTATTTAAAAAGGGGGGAAAACCGGGTCGTCAAAATTTTAAAATGAGATAACAATATTGAGTGGGGTATCATATGAAAGGGTGTGAATTTTGTATTCTAAAACCAATTTTTATTTATTTTTATGCCTAATAGTTTTTGAGTTATTAAGCAAACTGTCGAAAAAAATACCGTCCCCCCCCCCTTATCTCCGAAGTTTACCAATCAAAAAATCTGAAATAATTATGATCAATAGGAATAAACGTATATTTTACAGGAAAAATAAAATCAACTCTCTAACTTTTATACTTTTTTTGATAATAACAATAAACCACCAAAAACAAAGTTACGTTTGCGGTTTGCCAACAAAAGTACCTACATGTAAATTATACTCGAAAATTTATGAACAAAAGTGATTCTTTGAATGTTTTACTTCTTTTATGGTATGGAACCCTCGGTGCGCGAGTCCGACTCGCACTTGGCCGGTTTTTTTTTCTGCCTAGATGCTTAAGCTTTTCGTTAGGTAAGAAGAGTTTGAATTACAACTTGCAAGATATACCTATCCTATTGAATGGAAATTGCAATTGATCAACCTATCTATCGATCTCAATAAGATAACTCTAGTGTGAAGATTTTGTAGATAAATGTATTAATATCGATAAAGACATCTTCACGATCGAATAACCCAAGTTTCGGATTAAGGGGTGTGGCGTTATCTGCCCATAGGAAACGGAAATCAATTGTCTGTCCCGATTCCAGGATTACGCTAAAATTGATCAGTACGAAAGTATCGGATTTCTCGATCTATTGCGCAGTTGTAGTTACTCATACTTATTGCTTGCATTGTGCTTACAGATGCGAATATTACAATATTATATATATATATACACATATACATATATATATTTCAGTTTCAGAGTGTAACGAAACGCATCTTTAGAAAAAGTCTGAAAATGTCTGAATAGGCTAAAGATGCGTTTCGTTACACACTGAAACTGCTATTAATTAAAACTACGTGCGTTTCCATTTACCTCTGTTTATATTTACCCTGCACATTGACTCTATAATACGTATAAAAAAAGAACGGCCATGCGCAAATCGGACTCGCGCACCGAGGGTTCCGTACTACACAGACAGACATACACACATGACGAATCTATAAGGTTCCGGTTTTTTGCCATTTGGCTACGGAACCCTAAAAACGTTTTATTGCCCAAAGTTTCAATACCTAAAAGCACAACTCATATTATCTGTTGATAGACAGTAGTAGTTCTTACATTATTGTGGGTGTCAAGTTCCAGTCAAACCGCGCTTTTGTGTTCAGCAAGGCGTTCAGTTCCGGCTCTTAGAAGGGCATTCGGATGTGCAAATATTGCGGCAGATAAAATGTTTATTGAGTGATGTACTATTGATATTTTTTGCCTACCTGGGATATGCGCAGCATCTTTTTTTCTGCTAACTGCAGATTATTATCAGAGTGTGTTTAAAGATTTTATTGGTTACAAAATTTTGTGTTTCATTAAATCAGTTCAATACAGAATTTTATATTCTATTTTTAAAAATTAAATATGTTAACAATGACTAAGGTCTTCTAACAGTATATAGTGCATAAACTATTTTTGTACTTATGGTATGATGATGGTATGTAAATTTTTTAGCTTAGTTCTCACAGCAAAGACAGACACACTAAAATCAACTTTTCTCAAAATTAAACTATTTATTGCTCAAAGGTCGTGCTCGGTACGTCTTCGCCGGTGAACTACCATCAATCAATATTTTATTTTTAAAACTAAACATTTTATTTATAAATAAAAGTATATTCATTAATTTATTTTGTATTTTGAAATTAATCTATTTAAATAGTTCGGATAGTAGTTCGGCATATTAATATCTCTTCTCTAATATATTAAATCCTCGTTTCAATTTTTGTTACGGCTCCGAAACGGCTCGACCTATTATTGTTATGAAATTTCCCATGTGTGTGCCTTTTCGGTAGGTTTGAGAATAGATTGTAAGCTATTTTTTATTTCCCTAATGGTAGTTCTTTGCCGGGTCAGCTAGAATTAACATAAAATTTGACGTTCAACGAGCTTTACCTAGAGTCAGCTTACCCCTAGAAAAGCTATAATTCCATCTTTCTATACAAATATATACGAATAAGTATGAGGAATTCCTCATGACGGGGCGATCTTCTACATTTTCCCTAGTTAGCTTTTCTTAGAACATTAACTTTCTTAGAACATAAACTTAATCTACTTATACTAATAAGTAGATTAAGTTTTATTTCAAAACAAGTCACTTGCACTCGTATGTCGTACCTAGTTGGTACGTGATGTCAGAGTAAGGGAACCAATTGCGGCACGTCATTATGACGTTAAAATCTAAACGCTGACCACACCGCTTCCGTTCCATCGGACGCAAAGCCTTTGATGTTCTCTAGACTCTACCCTATTAGAGCAAAATCATTCCTTTATCCTCTCTACAATACTTTTGTAGAGACTTTAACAGTTGACTCCGGTTTTTGAGGAATTCAATTTTACCAATATAATTCATTTTATTGTTTATCTTCTATCTGTATATAGTTGTGTTAGTTTTTAGTATAAGTATATCATCTGTATATAAACGAAAAGTTTTCAAAAAGACTTCTGAAATTGTAATAAGAAAGTTCTGATATACTAATTCGACCAATAAATTAAAAAAAATACATTATTTATTATAAAAAAATATATTTTGCATAGGTTAATTAATTAATTAATTAACATTACATTGATTGTAATGTTAATTAATTAATTAAGGGTTATATAAGACATACTTTAACGCAGACTTACTGATTTCAGTCTAAACGTTAGTGGCGCAAAGTAATTTAAATGCGCGTAGGAAATAGGAATCACATGAACTCTAGAAAAATATAACTGATGCAATGTTCACACGTTCGTTTGAACTGAAGGGTTACGCTTATTGTTAAATCTAACACACGGTTACGTTATCTAACCACCGTTTCCTAAATTTTGATATCTCAATAAAAATCTTCAACCGAAAAAAAAACAGATCCGGGTAATCAAAGATTTCTTTATTCGATCATCCCGTGTCAAAGTGCAATAAAAGGTTGCGTACGAATACACCTTAATTTTGGTTAAGGCGTGACCCCCGTCAACAATTTTTTTTGACAAAAATTTACACTTTTTTATAGAAAAAAAAAAACGAAAGTAACGGATGTTTCTACAATAGGAGACGTCACCGAATTCTTATTTAAAAATTAAAACTTGATTGGCAGGGTTCTTGCACAATAAAATTGTCACAAAATCTCTTGAAATGCATCTCTTCCTTTTGAAGTTGTTACTGGTAATACTTCCTTTTTACTTGAAATTGGCGAATTGAAAAAGTGAAAAATATTCCCACAAAATTGTGGTTATTTTTATTAATTGCAAAGTTTGTTAGAACTAGGTAGGTAAAGTTATATTTTAAACTTATTTCAAAGTATTCTATACTCGACTGATATCTAGAACAAAATATTATACTCACAGAGAAGAGTTAAAATCGTGAATCTACTAATTATAATTCATATCGTTGTATGGTAATAACAAATTTTTTATTTAAAGTATCTGGGAATCATCCTGTGATAGAATATCTTATGAGATAAAACGGGTTTCTAGTGATGGGGTGCATCGGCAAATGTCAATCAAATTATGATTTTTATTTACATTTGCATGAATTTTTAATTATTTTATAGACGGGGCGCGTCAAAATTGATGCGGAATTGGCAAGTAATGGATCCCACTAATTATTATTGCAATATTTTATTATGGTAATGAATGAAATCCAGTTTCGCATCGATGTTTGCTTTAGACCTGACAAAGGGAAATGGCTATGAATGTTTTATGAACCGCCGGTTATTTTTCGATGCGAAGCGTCGAAGCTTGTAAAATATTGTGTTTGTAATATTCATTATTGATTTTAAGCGTCGTTGCGTAGTGTTTGGTTAACTTTGTGGAATAAACTTTAAACAAGATTCACTACAAATATGCATTACATACTACTGTACTAAAACCAGTAAAAGGTAGTTAGTACCTTTAATGTTAGGTTGCCTGGTAAAAATGTTACCAAGCGACAAAGCGCCTTATGTGAACATTTTCTACGTCCTTGCATCTATGGAATCATAATCAGACAAATAATAATACTTAATAAAAATAATTATTAGTAATTAACAGTTAAATGTCATTTTGACTGTTAATTACTAATAATTATTTTTAATTATTATTATTTGACTGACTTGAATTTGACTTTACTCTTAGTCTGGCATCAATCAAGGAACTTTTTATTCGTGGTTCTTTTAATTTTAAAGCTTTGCCTAATATAGTTTAGTTACCATTTTGCGATTTTTAAACACCGATTTGCTGATTAATAATGACTAGATTCATTTGGTCATCATTTCTAGTCATCTTATTTTTTCAAGCCAAAACTCGAATAATAAATCAAAACATACAGCATTTTATAAATAAATTAAAAACGCCATTCAGAATGCGCTAATTGTTATTTCAAAGCTTAGCCGAGCCAGAGTCCGTTGCATTACTGTCAAAATATCTGTCATATTCGTGTGACATCTTTTCAAAAGTAGCCACCCCCTTCCAGTAAAGGATTATCGCGTCCCTATTACATCTTCATTACGGTAGGCGGCTGACATACCTACTGCGAGCGTATTGTAGCCGGCAATAATAACATTTTTTTTTATTGTTATTATATTTATTGATGCCATTGATAGTTTCATCCGAGGATCTCCGTTTACAGTGCAGATGCGTTGTGTCAATGCTCCTATTAAATAGATAGGTATAAAATAAATTCGCGTACCTAGTTCATCAGCTAACTCCGATAGTGAACAGGAATTGTTTAGATTTAGCTTTTACAAAGTAGATTTTATTCACGACTTTGACCGCGTAAATTGTAATTTTTTGGAAATACCGTAGAACAGTGCATTTTTAGGAATATGAAAATTCAAAAGTTAATCCAGGATAAGCAGTCGCAGGAAAGGTAAGCAGTCTCTTTTCCAAAAAATATTAGGTATACCTTAAAATATTAATAAATAAATAGGTCCTTTCCTATGACAGCAAGATATCTAATTGCATAAATGATTAATGGACATGAACAAACAAAATTAAAGTCAAGAATTCCTTGATCATTTTGTTGAAAATACAATGTTTAAAATACATTGCATTTTGTATATTTAATTCTCAATATAAGTATAACACACTTGTAGTATACTTTCATTGTATACAGCAACTTCGCACTTTCAGATATTCAGTTTATTATCTATTTTTAAAACTTACCGCCCGACACACCCACGTTGGGACACGTCGTCCGAGCGAGCCTCATTCTTTTATTGTGCGCACTGCGCGGCAACGAGCACTCGACTACAAAAACACGTCTCGTTTTTGTTAATTTAGGTTCAAAGTGAAAAAAAAAATTAAGTGTTCAGTGTTAAAACTTGCTTAATTTTCTATACTGATAATGCTTAGACGCTAGTAAAAATTATTATTATAACAAAAATAAAATAAAATCAAATCATATAATTGTGCATTCATCTTCGTCAGACTCCGAGGAAAGAGGGTAAGTGAAAATTAACCTTTTTTCCCAGATATCACATCAACTCAAATATCAATGCTGACGAAAGTGTGTCCAAAATTGAAATCCTAAGGCATCTCTAAGCTAACTTGGAGGGTATCACATTGAGGTTATCACGAAAGTATAGCATGATGCGCGAAATAGTCCAGGCATCTCTAAGCTAGCTTGGAGGGTATCACGTCGAGGGTACCACGAAAGCATAGCATGATGCGTCAATGCTCCTGGAGGTTGACTGCGGGTCAACACGAAGGATTTTAAAAAAACTCAAAGGACTTTGCGGATACCAACGGGGGACGATGTCGGTGTGGCGCTGTTCTCGGCTTCACTACAAGTGGCTCCGCATGACCTCCCGGACTTTGATCCCGAATTGCTATCGGCGCTCAGTCACAAGAACTATATTAATGGTTAGTCCCGACAGTTGTAAAATTCTAGCCGACCTTCATTGCAAAGAATCAAATAGTTTATTTGATATACTTGCCTGGCTTATGAATAGCCAGTTAAATGTTATAGCCTTTTATCAGTGATAACTATTTCACGACTTAAAAACTAATTCCACGAGGGTACCAACGCGTCGAACTTTTCTAACTACCTACAACAATAATGTTTAGATTTTGTGGTGGAAAATAATTTTACTTACTTTCGAAAATTAATGTTCAGATTGTGTAATGGATGATAATTTAACTGTTAGCTCAAAACTCAATAAGTTAACAATATTATGTATAATGTACCATTAGTCTGAAAGTTTCATTGAAGTGAATTGTTAAATTCTTTCTGAAACTAATAAAAATCTTAAACTGAGAAGAAGCTTAAGTATTGACAAATGACATTTTGTTTCGACAAATGATAAGTAATTAAAGTTCACGAACGGGACCAGATGTTTTTTCGGAGAAATAGTTTCGGGCATTATACTAGTTTCAATGGTTACTGATCGTCAGGTGTTGTAAATAAAGAAACCAGCAGGGCGCGACGGGCGACTTTGCTATCGACATCCACCGCTGGGATAGCGCAATCTCGTTTCTCGAGAAACTAGCTGGCCCCTTCTCGTTACGGCTCGGCCAACAGGGGGGCGTGACACACTTGAGTATTGGCGATCAGCCGCGAGGAAGATGCAACGTGACAGCATGTTTCCAGCAGCAGCCACAACAAATACCAGGTTCATCGACGACGCTAGACATTAAGGTACCTATGCCAGTTGTCTTCAACATTTTGAAGTTTATTGGTTACATATCACTGACAAGGAATCCGTCATGATCTATAACATGATCTAGAATTTCGGGAGTTATAATAAGTGAAGACTATTTTTTGACTTTCACTAGGTGTACAAATGTACGTACCTACATTCAATAAAATATTTTAATGAATTGAACAAATTAAGGAACTAGCTCCAAAAAATTATTACTACATAATACCATTTTAAAAATCGTACACTAACACAGTGTACCGCCTTACACGTTCACAACAAAGAAAAAGCGACAAATATCTTTGACAATCGACATTTCATTTTTGGGTGAGATAATGTGGGAGTGAGTCACGCATGTTCGATTATAGTTAAGATGTGTCTCACCTCAAAATCTTACGTGGTAAAAGATACATTCTAAATTTAAAGGCGTTGAATGAAGAATCTTATTTTAAAGTACCGATTCATCCTTGGCAAAATACATAAAGAAGTTGTGACTCATCTCAGATACTTACCGCGGTTTTTTCATGAAGATTTGTTAGGTGTTAGAGTGTTAAAGTTATTTACTACCCTCAAAACAAGCTCAGTTTCCTGGTTTTAGTTTAATTTCTGACGATATGGCAGTATCGTTACCGCAAACTATGACGTGAATGATGTAACAATTCAAATTCTGTAAAGAATTTTATACGCTTAACGCGTTGTATGATGTATCACCTAAGAGTTAAGCTTAATTCCGATTAAAAGTCTTAGTCCGTATGAAAAATTAGACTTTAGACGCAGCTGTTAGTCCATCATCGGTTATTCTATCAGATGGCCAGTGGTTACAAAACATTTTTTTTTTTAAGTCATCTAACTCCCTTAAACCTAAAAGATTGAATTAGTGATTCACACGATTTCCCGGTCTAGATGAAAAGTAATTCTTTTAATTAGAGAGATTTTTGTTTTTGTAATAATTAACGTTAAGATGAATCGCAATACCTCTTTACAGAGTTGATGGCCATATTTTTCGATACATTTATTTTGATACACATGATTTACATCAGTTGCTTAGGGGATATCAAATATCCTCATTTAAACGATTGGGTTAATTGTTTCTTATATTGAAATTAAAGATAATCAAAAAGCTGACCAAGAGTTACATCCAGTTAATGGGATTAAGCTATCGCTGTAAAATTATATACTTCAAAGTAATTCAAAGAATTTATTCCAATTCACTTTAAAGTTATTCAAAGAGTTCAATCCAGTTATTGAATTTATCGCTTCTTGCAAAAATGCGAAATGTTATCAATACGAATGATGTCTGAACCCAGACGTCTTAGAAACAGACGCATTCTGAACATTTTGGAACACCAAGTTTACCTTTGCTTTTCTATCCATTCTTCTAGAGTTAGAATGCTTAAAGATACTATTATAGACAATGCTTAAGGGCATTGTCATTGTGGGCTTGACATCGTCTAAGGGCCTTTACAACTTAGGGTCTTCTCCTTTTACATAAAGTGTCAAAAGACTTACTTCTTACAGTATATTTATTGATAATAAATAAATAAATATGGTCTTTTCGTAGAGAACCACAATTCATAGGAATTACTGTGGGAAGTTCTCTGAAGGCATTAAAGAAAAAAGAAGGACATTTTGTTGGAATTTTTAATAATTTATATGTTTCAAAACTTTTGTGTTATTTACAAAGTTTTGTGGCAATACTGCTTTAATAACGACAGAGACCCGTACAATCCGTAAATTATAAGTCAACCTCGTAATTTCCAACAGAACAACTTGTTAACGACGTAGCATTGTGACGTCGGCATTGAGTTTAATTTTTTGCTGATGATTTTGGGTCAAATTAACAAATCAAAACAATGCTAAAAGGAATAAATAAATTAACGTCAAATACTACATAGGATCCTAAGATCGTATGCTAACACATTGCTCAATGGGTCTTAATAAGAGTTAATTGATTCTGTAACTTTATTAGCCTTAGGCAGTATGCACATCACATATAATGAAAACATTAATATCAGTAAAAGTTAGCATTATTGTATAAATCAAGAAAATTATTGAATTTATACAACGTCGGCTACCACTCGTGGCCAACCAGTTTTACTCATATATGGTATGAGTATGTAATATAAGTATGAGTAAATAAATAATACAAAAAGCCTTTTTTATTCTTTGATTAAATTTCTTAATATTAATTAAAAGCAAGATGAACAATAACCTATGCAATCAATAATATAAAACGTAACTAAATTAATATTTTTTTTAATTATAAATTTAGTGTAACTCATAACATACTTTAACGAAATTATATAAATATGCCACAGCTTTGAAAAACAAATCGATATGTTGGTTATAAAATCTTAGACTAAAACATACGATAGACAACCTCCTGATAACGTTTAAGCGACGTCATAAGGTCGCCTGCAAACAGGTGCTGGCGGCGGTCAGTATAAGAACGTGTCTGCCGAGGAATATGCTCTCTCACGAGAGGGGTCTGCGTTTCAGTTCACTCAGAACCAGGTACGCAACACTTTCGAGGTGAGCACGTAGTTTGTTGCTTGACCTCATCAGAAAGACAGTCGGTAGGTCACAATTATTGCAGACTTTTGCTAAGTTTTATAACCGCCCAGTGAGCGATGATGCTTCATTCACAAAAGCTATTTTGCTTTCTAATCATTAATCATTATTTAAATAATGTGACTGTTTTATTAATCCAGTGAATTAAACGTAAAGATTGGTTAATTAAATTCTTCTGTGGTATAAAGAGGACATATTATAATAGAAAACAATTTACAATCTATTTATGTCCACAATTTAACAAAAATTTTCATCTCTAAACATCTACAAGTGTGTTATACTTATATTGAGAATTAAATATACAAAATGCAATTGATGATTAAACGAACTTACCTGTAAGTGAAGTTCTATCACAATTGTATGAGTATATTTAATTCGAAGATATAAGGTCCCTCCCATACCCAAAGCCCATAAGTATTACGAAAATTTTGTTAAATGTACTCTAAAGAATGAGGCTCGCTCGGACGACGTGTCCCAACGTGGGTGTGTCGGGCGGTAAGTTTTAAAAATAGATAATAAACTGAATATCTGAAAGTGCGAAGTTGCTGTATACAATGAAAGTATACTACAAGTGTGTTATACTTATATCTTCGAATTAAATATACTCATACAATTGTGATAGAACTTCACTTACAGGTAAGTTCGTTTAATCATCAATAATTTATCATTTTCATTACATATTAATTTTAATACAATAACTATTTCGTATTAATTAATTATCAAGAATGTCGTTCAATGTCAGTGATTAGTTAATTATTATTCACTATCGAATCACAATTAAAATATTGGGACATAAAAATATACTTAAACGTATAAAATATATAGATAGGTATATTTAAAAGCTTTTAGCTAATACTACACCTATGAAGTATTCCTTACGCCTCAATAGTTATTAGTTTTTGCATAATCATATAATATGTTCAGATAGAAGTATTTCGTAATTTAGGTAGTAAACGCTCACAACAGTAACGCAGTCTCGCTACCCGCGGTGCAATAAAATGGCGATATAGGCTTCCTCGCACTGTGCCTCACGGAAAGCACCCGCTCTGGAAAGCGTAGCATTTGCAGACTAGGTGGACAGACGACATAAAGAGGGTGGCGGGGAGTCGCTTGCTTCAGGTGGCACAAGTGCTTATTTGTCGGAGACATTAATTTGATTGGAGGCCATTTTCCAGCTATGGAAGTCCATCGACTGAAACGATGAGGACGAAATTTAGTATAGATAAGCACAAATTAATAAGTATTAAATTAAACAGTGCTAATGGCCTTTATGGCAGAATGCGCCATCTTTTCCCCCCATTGCATTGCACCGGGATCAGCGAGATATTACGTTTACCTTAGTTTGAAACATAGATAAAATCATAAATCATAATAAATATCATCTTGACGATACACGTATCTGTTTGGTGAAGTATAAATAATACAGTAGGGTAACCTCACCCCAAAAGCGACACAATCCAAACATTTTTATTATTAACAATCATACACTTATCAGTTAATCTTACACCGTTGCACAATAGCGGCTAATCTCCAGGCGTGATAGAAATTTATCTTCGGTAGCGGATCATTGTCACTTCGCCCCGGCCTCCCCGGCCCTTCGTCGCGCCTGTTAAAAGAAAATATATTATTTCGTTATAGTAAGGGTGAATGTTTCTATATCTGTGCACATGTTTTGTAATTATTTATCTTCTTTTTGCGATTTGGATGAGATATTAAATATATGTAGAGGTAACATAATTTCTCAGCGAATTTAGATCTGAATTTTTCCGAAATACGCTGTCCTCAGAAAGAATAATTACGTACGTTGTTATTATTAATACTTCTGGCTATTGCCCGCGGCTCATTTCGCATGAATTTCGAGTTTTCACTAATTCCGTGGGAACCATAGATTTTTCGGGAAGAAAAGTAGCATATACTTATAACGCTGATCCAGTGTATCCATCTCTATTGCAGATTTCAGTCCAATAGGCTCAGTAGTTGTGGTGTGAAGAAGTAACAAAAGTAGGTATTGTTTATTGCCAATCACTGAAGTTTGGATTGAATATAGCTGATTTATCTTATGTACCGCCGATTAACACTATTTACCCTGGGAAAATGTAGGTAAGTACATTGTATATCTTAAGCCTACAGATATACAGTGTAAACCTAGGATGATATCAGGATTTAATGGGGCATTTAAGTTAATGTCCATTAAACCATTAAATCTTGAAAAATCCTTCATGATTTCTTGTTGTCTACCAGGGATAAGGAAGGGTTTTCTAGCCAAGGGATCTTTCGCGCAAAATTTCAGGTTACTAAGACACAAGATACTAAGATACTTAGACAGTGATGGTCAAGTCAACAGGTAAATGAGGCAGTTAGTCAGATTTTGTACCTATTTTAAGCGTTTTATATAATGTTCAGAGAAATATTATGCTGAACTCGTATTCCAAACATTCGAAATATAAAACACACAACACGTATGTCTGCGGCATCTTATTTCCGCCAATATTTTTACCAACAAATTGGTGTTCGCAAAAACAGTGCGGGCGTGCACAGTGGGGCAATATTTCATCTGAGCTGGCCAGAACAATAATAGCCCGTGGAGTCGAAGCCACGGCACGTTCGCGCCACAATGTTGGCAACGACCAATTTGCGATGACCTCTCTAATACAACTCGAGTGCAATAAAAACTTCAGGCCGCTCCGGGAGTTATGGGTCCGCGTTTCCTGGCCGAAGGATATACCATCGCCAGCATCCGTGTAGACAAAATAATGAAATACCCCGAAAGCAACGCGATATATGCATTGGTTATTGGGTTAGGTTATGATGTGTTTACACAAGGAAATTCAGAAGAGGCGATTGTTGATGCGTGGGATGCCAACAGGCTATGACGCCGCGCCGTACCTATATGTACGTATATGCGCTGTTATTGCATTGGCACTCTTGATGTGTGGCTATTGAATGTCAAAATGTTTTTGGAACGAGGCGTGATATTTACGTAAATCATTCTGCCAATTATATGCTGGCAATATTTAGAATCGGTACGGACCCATCTTTGGAATTTCCGGTAAAGAAGTGTAGATTCTCTTTAATTCGGTAAAAACTAAAAATTGGTATAAAATACATATAAATTGAAAAAAATATTTAATTACTCTCAATACCGATAAGACCATAATAGCATGATAGAGTAACGCCAGCAAATAAATATAATGTTTTTCGAGATTTTTATACTTTACAAGAAACATTGAAGGTAAATGAGATTAATTAATATTATTATTGAAGTGAAATACAATCAAAGTTTTTTTTACATAGACAGCTTAATTACAAACCAAAGCTAGTACACAAATAAACATGTTTCTAGAAAAAAAAATTCTAACCCCACTGCTCTAGTTTCGGCATAAAAAACAGCAATGATAGCCAAAAAAACACGTAACTAACCGAATAATTCCAAGCCCCGCCGATTGTCACGGTGACAGCCGCCGGTGTCTTTGTCAGGCGGTTTTTTTCGCTTGTAATCTTCGCGCTAATCCGTTTTAACGCAACCAGATGTGAGGCTGCGTTTGGAGACGGCTTTTTGATCATAGCGAACGAGTTGGCATTTGGATTTTAGAGGCGAGACCTCTGTGGTCATTGGTCATGTGCGAAGAATCAAGAAGTTAAAAATAGTACGCATATTTATTTATGCACAGCGCACACGTCCGTTGGTATCATGCATGTATATAAACTATACTTAGGTATAAACTATACTTAGGTATAAACTATACTTAGGTATAAACTATACTTAGGTATAGTTTATACTACAATAGCACTATGCAGTATGCACATACTGCATTATACAGGAAATACAGAATGCTCTGTTTACGTCATTCCAACAAAACACCGAAAATATCTTCAATTGACAGCAGCCTGATTGTTTACCGATCACCGAACGAGCGATAGCCGTTCTTTGTGACAAGCAATGGGGTGCCGTTAATGCTGGTTCAATAGGACATGTAACACCCACTGATCGTCACCAAAAAGGTTTTTTGTCAACCGAAAAATCACCCCTGATCCTTCTGTTCAATAAATTTAAGGTTTAGAATCAGTTGGCGGCTAGATGATTGACCGTAAATTAATCTTCTTTAATGATGCTTTTTTTGCGCAATGATAGTGAGAAGAGAGTTCGTGAATATTTTGTCGCGTCCGGAATTAGGCCGTTTTGTCATCGGTTAATGGTCAAAACGTGACTGCGCTTCGATATCCTAATTTCCCAATAATTTGTTCGGGATGCGGTGACAATGAGCGGTATATTGAAAAGTGGTATAATGGGAACGTGAGAATGGTGCTAAAAGACTTTCGGATGTAAAAGATACCTAAGTGATAAGTGACTTAGGTTTTTTGGCTGTGTCGATGTGATTTGTGACACAGTGTGTTAGTACCTAGACATGAATTTACACCTTCCGAAGGACCACCATAGTAATTTGAAATGCAAAAATATTTTTCGCAATAATTAACCTATATTAAGGCATTACTTGGCAAAATAAAATTTTATTGGAGACTAGCTGTTGCCCGCGGCTCCGCCCGCGTGCAGTTCGTTTTTTTTTACAAAAATGTTTCCCGTGGAATTTCTTAATTTTTCCCAAGATAAATGAGTGGTCCCTGGGTTCGATGGACCCGTAAAGGAGTCTTCTTCCAATCTCTCCTGTCAACGTGCTATCTTCTTTCACACAATTTACCTATATCTTCTTTGGTCTTCCTCGACTACTTATACACTGTGTCGAAATCGCTTATGTTACTCAATTCGCATGGAGTAAGACAGAGTGGGGCGTGTCATCGTGGATTGTAATATCTATACTAACCAAACATATCTTATTCTGAAATGATACCAACGCCCAGATATTGTAATTAAGCATTCTGATGCGCTGCTGTGTACGTAGCAACCCGTTCCTGCTACGTACGGGTTATCTTGTATAGTTATACCTAGTGTCACGATCAAAAGGACGATTTAAACTGTCGATATTTCGACCCCGTTTTGATTGTGCTACGTAGATAAGTAGCTATAGGTTTTTTTAAACATCCTACGGGTGCTCTCAAAATTTTCAGGATGAAAAGTATCTTAAATGTTGACCGGGCATATATATAAAGTAGGATCATAAAATTTAATTCAAATCCGTTACTTGAAAAACGCCTGCTAACTGTTTTTGTAATGTTTTCTTTCCCGCGGGAACTCGATTGGATTAATAAGTTTTACTATATATATATTTTGTTAAAGAGGCAACATAAGGTATCAGCATAACAAATGTTACTAAATTAAGTACATTAGTTGTTGTTTACAAAGCTGTTAAATTAATTGCAGTTTTTAACTATCCCACGGGAACTCTTTATATTACCGGGATGAAAAGTATCCTATATGTTGACTAGGGACATAAGCTACCACCACACAAAATTTCATTGGAATCGGTCCAGCCGTTCCAAAGATTAGCCCGTACAAACAGACAGACAAACAGACAAACAGATAAACAGACAAACAGGGAAACAAAAAATTTGAAAAAAATTTAAATTAGTTCTATTTCACTTCTTACATCCCCCTAACTCCGTTTTTAGCATTTTTTTTATTTGTACAGAAATTCGACCTCTACAGATTTATTATATGTATTGATATATATTGATGATTGATCACGTTGGTTCCATGTATGTTTTGCTTGGCGATGCATGAGAAAATTGGAACTTGGAACTATAGAACTAAACAAAAAAGCTTATTCGTTCGTTTTAGCCAATACTTAGAGGCCTATGTCCTCAGGTGGACATAGGCCTCCTGTCAGGATTTCTAACTTGCAGAGACTTGTGCCGTTTGGATCCTTTCATTGGTAGGAGATATAATTTTTATAAACACGGTAAAAGGGGAAAGGAGAAGTCTGTCCTAAGTTTTATTCAAGGAGGATTATTTATCATCGCATTCGGATGGTAGGTAGTATCTGCGCTGAGTGACAGGACAAAGCTGTAGTGAAATAAACATTTTATCCTGTCTCCATTGAAAATTGCTACTATAATTTCTCGCAGGTATAATATATAAGTTCGTGAAGGAGATATAGGTAGAGTTGGGCCTTTTAATGTGCAAGTGATAAAAGAAACTTAAGTAATTGCATTTGAAGTTAGTAGTTCCTGCAACAGTATATCTTTTCTATCCAGTTCGTGCGCTAACAACTAACAAGCAACAAGATAGCCGGGCATTAGGTAAAAGGGCAATAAAACAAAAGAGTTTCCTTATAAAAGTGCGGTATAGTATCTGTTGACACCGACGGAAGTCATTCTTTCCCCGGCCGATAGCGAGGACGGCTCAGGAAACGTGGCTCCTCAGAACACGGCCTGACGTCGTCGGATGGAAAATTATGGAAAAAACGAGGGTGTTTCTTCCGAACTTGCTTTCTTTCCTTGAATATAAACTAGGTACCTCTTTATTTTACATGTACTAGTCACTTAAGGCCGTAGACGCTTTCACTCTTACGAATACGTTCACTACGTTGGTGGGTGCGACATACAACATTGCGAGAGAATTTTACAGAAAAACGATGTTTACCTAATTACTAAAAACTAAGCAGGTTAGCAAAAAAATCTGGGCGTTTTTAAAAATGTTTACTATAACGACGCAAATTTAAATTAACATAGGGCCGATATCCTTTTGTCAGGTTTGTTAGGTAACAACAGCTAAGCGATTTAGAGTTTCGACGCGATGCTAGGTAGAAACCGTTCCGAGTTGTTTACCATCTTCCAAGGTAGTATAAAGGCAGAAATGTAAGTTAAGAGGCTTTTTTGAGGAGGCAAATATTGAACAAGGAAAACTGGGGCACTTTTTAGCTAATCATTCTCATTTTAGTTCAATTTCAATTTTCTCATACATATAGCGTGTAATGTATAAGTACTATGTAAATACGTCATATACCTACACGATCCAATTTGGCGCAGGCATGTTGGTAGGTAGTAGGTAGTGGGTAGCGGGTAGGAGGCATGCGGCGCGGGTGCGGTAAATAACCGGGCACAAATTGTTATCTTGTGAAACGAGACGTGTGATTCGGCGCAACGACGCGTGCACACCGCAACTGCGGCACGGTACGCTCTTCAGTTCGGTCTAGGGTTGGGACGGGTTTGTGGTGTCGATGCTCAAGGTATCGACAGCTAAAACATGATGGTTTGTCTTGCCTGAACCATATGACATGTTGCGATTCTATGCATGGTATTGAATGAAACGAAATTCAAAAAACCTATGATATTGGTAAAACTATTACTTTTTTTTTATTTTGTTCCATTCCTATACCATACATGGAATCACATTACGCTACGCGTAAAAAATAACGCGAAAAAACAGTATTGATAAGAAAGCTGTTTATCGAAAAATTGACATGACTCTTGATTCTGATTCTCTTGCACATTACTTCAAAATAAATTTTATTAATCTTAGTTTCTTGGAGGTTAGCCGTGTTAAATATTAAGTATCAAAATATGTTGAATAGATACGTATTAAGTTAACGAGTAAAGATTGAAAACAATAGAAATAGATTTTATTTAAAAAAAGAAAATTTACATTCACAAGTTTTTCTATACGATCAAATTATGTCCCTATGTACATTAAGTTCCAAAACAAGGCAAACAAAATACAGAAGATATTGTTTTAGCATAAAAATTAACATCGATAAAAAAAATCTTCACATCACTTAAATTTATGAAATGTAATTTTCCGACTGGAGCTCGCGAACATTTGTAGCTTTTCCGAGTATTCCGGGAAATTGCGATCTCCGAGCGCAAAATATGAGATCTACAGCAGTACGTTTAAATTAAAAACACATTTTTATAATAATCTGCACTGCAGTCGTTTTATTTCACCGCCTAAACCAACGGGATGAAAATATCTAGACTTTAAAAATTCAGAGATGGTATTTTATTTCAAACGCGGAAATTGAAATACCTACTTTTTTATTATATTTACTTTACAATATCTAGAGGTTGGCTCTATATTATGTAAAATTTTCTTTGTGTAATGTTGAACTGAACTCATTTTATTAGCGTCGTTAGATTTGTATCGTTATAGTTAGTTGAAAAGTCTTTTGGAAAGAAATAAACATTTCAGAATGTAATAAAAGTTAAAATCTGTCACATCTGTCTTTAATTAATATCATATATTGCAATTTTTTTATGTATATTCGTTAGGTATTACAATAATAATTTTGATCGAAGTGAGAAAGTGTTTAATTATAGCAAAAAAAATTAAAAAATACACCAGAAATGGGTAGTTGCGTATTCTAAATAGTGTTCAATGCAAACAAATAATCTATTATACCTAAGTATCTAATTTTATCTATGTTTAGTGGTAGATGACTCATGTCTCTTTGAAATGTCCTATTTTGGTTTGGGATAATCTGGATGCATTAGAGCTGACCGCCTGTCAGATCGTTTCTCCGATTTAATGGACGAGGAAATTTTAATAGTCTCGATAGTCTCTAGTCATTTTATTTTGTTTGTTCTTAGTTTTTATAATTGGGTTGTTGACTGTAATAAAAATACTGACATTTTTAATTAATTTATGAAACTAGAATTATTAACAAACAAAATTGTAAAAGAGCTTAATTAATAAAATAAATAACAAAAAAAAATACTTTAGCAATTAAATATTTTTAATTAGAAACAGACTGAGCTGTATGCAACTATGACGTCAAAGTGCGTCATGCTATAGTAGCTCTAGGTATACTTTTCTTTTTGCGAGACAAGGACAGAAGACCCCTACTCCAAAAGTTAAAATGCCTATAACTTTTTATTAGTTTGATTGATTTCAATTTTATTTTTTGTGGAAGCCATTATTTTTATCCTAGTTTATAAAAAAGTCATAAGCAAAATTTAGTCAACTACCCAATTTCAAGTCTAAAGATATTGTCATTATTTATCTCAGGAGTCTGGTTTGCGACCCCTGTGGACTGTGTCCGCTGGATTCGCATCCTTCATCGAGCTACATCGATGACTGATCGCTAACATGTGCTGCTCACAACCCTCGACTAGGGCTGGCAAGCGACAGCGTAGATATAACTATAACATGAAACGATAAAATTATATAATACATACACTCATCAATCTGCCGATTCTGCATTTTTTTTGGATAGGAGATTTTTCTGCCCTTGACTTTGTTCACCATAGTATGATGTATTTTTATAAATCCTGCAAATGCAATGTATTTTACGGGGACGAAAAACTTTGTAAAATCTATTGTTTTTTTTTTTTCAATTTTCAGCCAAATCACTTCAGTAAAGTAGAGTCGAGTTGTTTTATATACTAATATTTTAATGACCTCAATTTTATTGAAATTGCGTTACTTAAGATATTATACTCGTGCTGATCTATAATATAATCGTATCTTTTTTATAGATAAAAATTTTAAAACAGATATATTTTTTCCTAAATACTACATCTTTTAAAATTAAAAGCATTAAAAAAGCACCCGTGTGTGGTAGAGCCTCTCAAGAGCGATGACTCAACTAGTAGTGTGAAATGAAACGCCCAACAAATTGAGCATGAAGCGCCGCAGCAGCAGCCCTAGCTCAAGACGAGGGTTGCTACTCGTAAGATAATTATCTTTTTTACCGAACGCACCCGACGCAGTTTTAATAACGTGATAAATGCCGCGGAAAGGCTTGTCGGTGACGCGTAAGGAGGGTTTCCAGACTTAGCTTTGATTAATACCTTACTTGTTACTTTATTGCGTTACTTTTATCGTGCAACAGATGCTTTTTATTTTTGCTACATAATTTTCTTCGCTTTTTTCTGTACGGGGTTCTATCCGGAGATGGGGGATAGGCGTTTTTAATTTTACGCCGAATTAGATGCACCTTGTTTCCGTGACTGCTCCGTTTTAATGGTCGTTTGGGTGGCGCAGATATTTAACAGATTATTTATGTCTGCGACTCCTGAGTTGTGGCTAACGTCACAAATCACAAAATAAATTGCCTAAAGATGTTATAACGCCTCAAAGTCAATCGTGATGGACAGAATGTGATCAATATTTTTCCAACTAGATTGCCATGTATGAAGCCATGTTTACCGAGCCAATAGATCATATTTTGAAACCCTCTAATTTAAAATTGAAGCACAAATATGAAGCTAATCAAGAACGTACACATCTTTGTAAAATATTGCCCTTAGAATTATGACTCAATCGAATTTTTATTAATACACTAGACAACTTCATGAAAATAACTTTAAATTTTTCAATCAAATTTCAATCTTAAGATCAGCCAATTTAGTTATAATTTTGGTAAAACTTTATTCTTCTGTTTGTGAAAAGTCGTGGAGTATACGCAAGGGAATATGGAGTGTCTGCTTAGGAATCAAATTGGAGGTTAGGTCCCCTTATATTATATTATTTCCATAATGGGTGAAACAATCGTAAGCTCCCTTGTTTTCGTATTATCCCGCTATAGGTTTCGCTTACGTGAATTTTATTTTTGAAAACCCCGCGTGATGAGTTTAAATATTACTAGGGCAGGTAAAAATCTATTATTATTTTTTATTTGTAGTGTTATAATAAAAAGCTCCTTGTAATATTATTAAACAAAGAGATTTTTTACCAGATCACAATATATCTACGTTCCTATCTAATAAGTAAGTAAATGAATATTTTCAATAATTAGGGGAGAGTGGGGGAATTACGAACACCTAAGGGAAAACTTAAATAAAACAGTGGAATTCGATCACAGAGTTTCTTTATTGTTTAATTATTAAGTATAGTTTACTTATCTGTCTAGCGAATTCACTAATCAACATTTATATTTTTTAATAAACTGTAACAATATGAAAAAAAATCAAAACCCTTAGTGTTCGGCTTTACCCGACACTAGTCGGGTAAACACGAACACCAAGTGGGGTAATTACGAACTAACATTAATAACGACACTGATCACATTTATACCCCAACGATGTTGACTGGCTGTCAGTGCAATTCTCGTGAGCACATAATCCAGTCTTCAACGGGGGATCTATATATTTATCTCCACAAAAAATACAAAAGTAGTCTTCATTTTCCTTTTCGTCTTTTTCTTTTTCTCTTTGCTTTTTTTTTCATATTTTGACTAGAGTCATTAAAGTCTTAGGTCATTAAAGGTATATTCCTTAGTCTTAGTTCATTAAAGTTATATTCTTGAAATTTTTTAATACTCTTTTAGCCTCTTTGTTTAAAGGTTTCTTAAAACTTTATTTTAGTCTTTTTATGTGAGATCCTATTTTTGGATCCTATTTTTCTTATTTCTAAAAATGTCTCATACAATCACTAATTGTCCTTCTGACTTACTTGATCTGCGAAGAAACGACGAAGTTATAGACAATCGCCCGACTTCGAATTGGTGTACATTAAAAATTATTTCACTCTTTGCAGTGGCATTTGAAGTTAGTTTTTTGGAAAGCATTTCCCATTTTTTTGAGATCTTCAAGACTGTACTGCGGTTTAGTCTTTCTTTTATAATTACGAGGCATCTGAAACAATATTAAAAAAATATGAACGGGGAACCATCAAAAGGGAGTGGGGTAATGCCGAACGTTCGAGATTGCCCGACATGTAGTGTTCGTCTTTACCTCGCTGGATCGAAAACAATAAAATGGAAAAAAACATTTAGGTTATATTTCTTTTGCCGATTGTGTCATTGTCATTTAGCTGATTAATATGTGAGTATTTCACTATGTAAAAGTTAAATTACTGTTGTAGATAGAAATACATCAACACCAACTTGAATTTACCAAAAAAATTACATCAAAAACATGCAAAATATTGAAAAATGCATACCTTAACAAGTACGTGTGTCCGTGTCTCCCGTGTTGTTGACTGGCACTCTGCCCTCGTAATTGAAAACACAGTAAGTCGAGTTACTGTGTTTTTGCTTTGGATAGCTTTTTAGAATCGCGCGATTGCGCTCTGTCTGGGAAACTTTTCGATTTTTCTGTAGCGTGTATAGTTACTGAGATACGAAAAGTAAAAACACAGTAACTCGAAAAAAAAAATTACTTTTTTAATAATAAACACAGTAACTTAGAATTTTTAGGTTTGAACACAGTAATTTTTTGTTTACTGTGTTTACATGTATGTCTATCGATTTTTTTTAATAAATTTTCCTTGGCTACAACACGGCATCTTCAAATACTGTGTTTATTTGTAAACCTTTCGTGGAATCTTTTAATGCTTTACATAAATTAAACACAGTATCTGAATTACTGTGATTTAAGTGTCTGCAGTTTTAATATTAACTTCAGGAAATACTTAGCTTGAACCCAGTAACTATCGACTTACTGTGTTTTAAACTAACTTTTCGTGGAGCGAGGTTAGAGGGGAAGGTACTTCTAAATCGTGCGCACTGCACGCTTGGAAGTTCTTGGCGGCTTTTACGGAAATATTTCTGTTAAAACCATATCGATGACTGAAATATAATTAACTAGCAGAAACCCGCCACATCGCCCAAGTAAATTTTAGTTTTCCCTATAACCATCGAATTTTTGGAATAAAAAGTAGCCTTTGTGTTTTTTTAAGGATGGAATCTGTTTCCAGTCCAATTTTCAGCCAAAAATTTTCATTAGTTACGGCGTGAAGGAGTATATCTCCCGCATAAATATCTGATATAAATACTCTATTCCCGCAGAAATCATGGATTTCCAGGATATCTAGTAATCCAGGATATAATTATCGCCGTTCCAAATTTCAGCCAAATCGGTTCCATAGCTGCAGTTGCGGTGTGAAGAATTTTCCGTATGAATTGGGAATTTTCCGTGTGAATCGGGATAAAAAGTAGCCTATGTATTAAGTCAGAGCCAGCCTTCATTCCAAATTTTAGCCGAATTAGTTAAGTAGTTGCGTAAAGGAGTATTTAAACTTGGTAAAATACAAACTTCGGATCCCTGTTTTAGCCCCTTAGACGGTGGATTTCGAAAAATCCTTTCTTAGTGCACCCCTAGACCTCACAAGGAATCTGTGTACCAAATTCGGTGTCTCTAGACCTAGCGGTTTGTGCTGTGCGTTGATATGTCAGTCAGTCAGTTCCTTCTTTTATATGTTTAAAGATGTAAGTAAAGTTTCTTTTTAAAATTATTAATTACTTATATAATGTTAGCTAAATTGCACTTTTCAAGCATTCATTAAGCTATGCAATTTATTAATTCAAACAGAAAATAATTTTACATATAAATAATAATAAACTACGAAATAATAGTTTACCCACAACATCAGCTTCAGAAATCAGCATCTTTTGTTACACTCTTTTACTTGAAATTCCCGTGATAACCCTTTACAAAGAAGTAGCCTCGATTAGAATCTCTAACTAGACTGTATAAGTCCTAATAATTTATTATTCAGCAGTTCTAAACTCAAACTCGAAATATCTTTTTTTCACATAGGCCTAACGTACGGATTCTTGTAAAACGTCAATATGATATTTGTCACATATTATATATGGTGATAACTACAAGTCGACTTAAAGTTAAGTTAACGCGAGGGTTCAACACGCCCTGCACTGAGAAGAAGCCCACTACAAACACAGCTGGGTTTTGTTTCCTGTTATCACCACATCTCTCAATGACACTTAAAACAAATTGAGCTAGCATAATTACGTAAGCTGATTTTGGCGATTTTTCGACTTTACCCCCTGAAAAGATTTAATGAAAATTTCATAAACCCAACTCTCAGACTCTCACTAATCCAATAATTTAAGTTAGTTAATCTAACGAAATAATCAGGACTTTAGACGAAATTATAAGCATTCATTGAAAAATCACAGACATAACTCATTTCTTCTATTTGTATGGATGTCTTAATGATATCTATGTTATACATACCTAAAAATTAAAGACTACCGAAATAGGAACGAAAAATAGGAACTACCGGAAATCAGATACGAATATAAATATAAGTACAGCAGCACAAATAAATTCATTATCAGCTGAGATATCTGAAAAATCTGAGGAGGAGAAGCAAAATTCTACACACTGGGTGTTTTTACACATATGAAAAAAAGGTTAACTTAAAACACAGTTTCTTTAGATGCTATAACGGAAACTAAGAGTTAACATATTGCAAAATTAATCTTAAACACAGTATCTTACTTACTAGAAATCCATCTAGTAAATAAATGTTAGGTATTGTTACCTTACAACACAGTATATGTATAGTTACTGTGTTGTGTAATCACGAGTGTTTGTATCTGTACATGGTTAAAACACAGTATTGAATAAAAGTACGTTAGAACACAGTAACTATCAAGTTACTGGGTTTAAGCGTAAAATAAATTTACTTTAAAAAATTATATTACTATATTAAAACACATTATCTAATTTAATTAATTAAAGAACAATAATAAAAGAGCTTCATGTACATATAATGAAAGCTTTATTTATTCTTCGTAGTTTAAAAAACCCCTATCACGCTAACGTATATAGTTGGTTCATAACATATCAATTTATCTATTAAACTTTAAACGCGTTTTTCTCGAAACGCAATTTTTGGAGATACTGTGTTTTCAATTACGAGGGCAGCACTAGTGGCGGCGTGATCTTCGTAATGGCGGAAAGTAAAATATGGTTATCTTTCTCTAACACTTTAGAATCGTTGGATTCGTGATTACCCCGCGTTCGCGTTTCCCCCACTCTCCCCTAAAGTAGATAGTATTTTTGCATAAGTAGAGGTATATACCTACTTACTAGTTATTACAATATCTATGCTTTTACAATATTGTAATATTAACAATAAAATATATATTAGTAATTATTATGACATGACGGGCTTGATAAATGCCCAAGCGAGTGTGAAAATTAAATAATTGAGGGTGGTCAATGATAAATGTTCAAGCTGTGACGATCTCGCAGACAAAGCTTGGCGTGGACAAATGGCGCCATCTATCGCCAGACCGCGATGTCCGCTTTATGTCCGATGCCCGCTGGTACCGCGAGATGACGCTTTGCTGAGAAATTAATGATATAATTTACCAACAATAGTATCATGAGATCTGTGATATTGTTTCCTTCGGCGTCTCAACTCCGATACTGTTTTTTAGAATACAGAACAAATTGTGAAAGTAGTTGAGAAGACAACACAATAATATTTGAAAAGAGAACGGGTCTTCTCCGACGGCCGAAGTCCGGACAATTGGAAAAGTGACTTGTTCGTAGAAGTTCAATAGTCAAGGACTAGGTGGCGCTTTTAAAAAGCTTTCGACTATTTTTTTTGAAAACGCCAATCGGGCTTTTTAGCGAGCTTACCTAGGGTTAGTTACCCTACCTAGGGTTGCAAACCGTACTATAAATATATAGTATTGTACTATATTTCGGGTCGGCGTACCGTTGAAGAAATACGTACGCAAAAACACTATATTTTTACAATCTTAAATAATCTTATTATAGACAAAAACCTACTAACCAAAAAAGAAATAATAAGTAGATCGGGGTAGATAGTTTTTGAAACAAAATAAAATCATAGTAGGATGAAACCCATTGCAAATGGTAGAGAATATAACAAAAATTAAAGGAAAAACAAATTACGGGCGATTTTAGTGGACAGGAGGAGGTTAATCTCGTCCTGCGGAAAACAGTTTTAATGCAAAGTTTATTGCAAAGTAGTAGGTAATAAAAAGATCTACAACTTTATACTTACATTTTTTTACACGACTGCCCAAAAAGGAGTGTAATGTTTTTAGGGTTCATGTATGTATGTATAACCATCACTTCTGAACGGCTGAACAGATTCAGACATATATGTGGTATCTGGAAGAGAGAGGCAGCCTCTTTCCTCCAGAGGGTATTCCAGACCATTGCAGCGTGGATCTGGAACGAGAAGTCAAAGTATAACGGTTCGTATACTTTTCCAGGTGGTGGGCAAGAATGGTATCCGCGGCTGGCTGGACGGTGGCGGGGAGAAGTCAAACTGGATGAAGTTCGTCAACTCCACCAACTACCCGCACGATGTCAACCTTCAACATCTCTTACACGCCGGACAAGTATGGTCGTTCACCATGTTGTTAAAGATTATCCTTCTTTTTAATCGACATATTTTGACGACCTCCGTGGCGCAGGGGACGCACGCTCGGATTCGAGTGGGAGGTCGCGGGTTCGATTTCCGCCACGGACCACTATGGAATTTTATAATTTCTAAATTGGCTCAGGTCTGGTCTGGTGGGAGGCTTAGGCCGTGACTAGTTACCACCCTACCAGCAAAGACGTACCGCCAAGCGATTTAGCGTTCCGGTACGATGCTGTGTAGAAACCGTTGGGGTGACTTAACTTACCCCTTCCAAGTTGGTACGCTTACATCTTCGGCTGCATCATCACTTACCATCAGGTGAGATCGCAGACAAGTACTAACTTGTATAGCGTAAAAAAAAACATATTATATACCTACACAGGACTTGGCGAACCGCGCAAAAAATTGTCCCCAGTCTACTGGTATCAAAAATGTTTGTTTTGACACCAACATCATCAGTAGTACAACTTAAGCCGACCGCAGTATTGTTTATGGATCATTGGTTTATGGACCGCAGTCCACGCCACAGATCACTTATATTTGTATCCACAGGGACGTTTTACGCCGTATTGTGGCGTATTACAGAGAAATGGCACTACGTTTTTAGGGTTCCGTACCCAAAGGATAAAAAAGGAAGTCTATTACGGAGACTTCGCTGTATATCCGTCCGTCCCAGGCTGTATCTCTTGAACCGTGATAGCCAGAGACTTGAAATTTTGACAGATGACGTGTTTCTGTATCCGCTATAACAACAAATACTAAAAACTGGAATAAAATAAATATTTAAGGCGGCTTTACTACACTACCATTAATACCTAATTAATAACTAAAAAGACTTTTTGGCTAGGATTTTTCACCAAATACAAAACTGACGAATCACAACCCTCATTATGAACCGCGTCTTTGTCACTACCCCAATAAAATTTGAATGTGGAACGCTCGCAACTTCCGGTGACAGAAAATCGTTCTGAACAACTGTGTCCCACTTCCGGTCAGGGGGAACAGATGCGGTGATTAGATCCACTCACCCCACGGGTTAAACGCTGTTTGATATTTTGACCCGGTGTATATGAAAATCAAAGTCATAATCAATATTGAAATCAAGATTTTTATTATTTTTAAAATTCAGTTATCGTTAAAAAAAATAGCGTAGGATCCATGAACTGCCTTAGAACATTGAAGCTAGTGCATTTATTATTGACTGTTTTAGTCAAAGATTTATCGTTGGTTTTAGTAGAGCAATTGTAAATCTACTTGTCTAAAATCTACCTGTGTAAATTTTTATGTGTATTCCGTAAGTACCTAGGTATCTTTTACTTTTACTTTAGGTAAATTGTACGCCTAAGTTTGTTTGTATTTAATTAATTATTTCTTTCTTTTTTTATATTTTTATTCTGTGGTGTGCAATAAAGAGTTTATCTATCTATCTATCTATCTTGAGAAATGTACGTAATATAACCAAGTTGTAGCCTAAAATTACAGAAGATAATCTAGAAAAAAGTTCTGAAATACCTGGAACGAGTAGATTAGCCTATTAGACGTTGCTTCAATTGCGTCGATGTTAGTAAAGTATGTAAGGTGTCGGCTACAGTAACAGTGGGAGGTATCGGCTACGGAAATGCGAATCAGGGTCGCGAGTTCAATGGGTTTTTACTATCGTATTAGCGTGAGAGATATTGCTCCGATCCCATAGTAAGTAGCTTATGCACTTGTGTTATGGAAATCAGAAACAACGAAGGTACCACAACACCCAGACCCGAGACAATGTAGAAAACTTATTTTTCTACATTGCTCCGACCGGAGATCGAACCCGGAACCTCAGAGATGGCGGCGCCTTGAAAACCGCAACCTCGAAGGTCGTCAAAATTGTTGATTGAATGAAGGATACACCAACAAGAAATTAAAATTTTCTTTTTAGATCATTAGTATGAGTATAGAGTGGGTACTGGGTAATGGGTATTGAATATATTGTCACACATGTTCCAGGTGTACTACAAGGTGACGAGAGACATCCCAGCCGGCCAGGAGCTGCTGCTCGGTCCACGGACGCCGCTGCATCTGCAGGATATCCTCACTCCGCCAGGTGAGCGTTTTTTACCAGTTACCCACTGATTACTAACCTCATTCTGCATTCTGCAGGCTGCATTCGAACGATTTACGTAAACCGTTTTCATACAAACAAACAGTAGCGCCAACTGTCAAAATACTATAGGTGGCCGCTGAGCGAACTACCGCGCGGCCTTATACTGTTGGTACTAATGACACCGATAAACTGGCGACATTTTTTCGCGTGGTTTGCCCTGTCTAGAGTAGATGTCAATTCAGTTACCACGTTTTTCAAGCCAGTATATCACTTTCACAGGTCATATTGTTTGTTTGCCTGCAACAATAAGGCAATTATATAAATGTAGAGAAATCAATTTATATTTGTTTTTTTAGGTAAAAATAACTCATTTTTAAAATAATATACAAGGTGTAGGTTAATTCGTACAGTGTGCCCGTAGCTAACCATTTTAACTTGATCCTAGAAACACATTAAGCTTTCCTTTAATGCATCATCAGTATTGCGTGCCATTTCAACATTCGGAAAGTCTTCCTGTTATGTGCCGCTTACTTTAAATAAGTTCTTTGCATCTCTTTATATCGTCTAAATATTTGATCCTGGAGATACTTTTCCAGCAATTTTTCCTTTAGTAGGCATTAGTCCGGTGAAAGAAAACTTTTTTCGTCTTCATAGGCGGCCAAAGAAAGCTACTTTAATGCGCATGAGGGTGGACACAAGTTACGTACTTTATTGTTATTCGTATATCTGCATTTGACCTCGACAAATAAGTTATATAAATACTAACCAATTCTCGATCTTATCACGTAAATATGTAATTCAAATTCCATCTATATACGAGTACTAATCCATACAACTCAATGTAAAGTTTAGTTGTACTTAGTTCGCAATAGTTCAATGCACAACGGTTGACTTGAATCACAGAAGCCGTCACGCGCTGTTGACTTGTTGACTCGACAGTTAATTGCAGTCACCTGCCCACCTACGAGTACGTGTGATTTTTGCCCTCAAGCGTCAAATATAGGCTGATACATTTTTTACTAATAATGATTAATTAAAGAACTAAAACTACTAACTAAAAATAATTAAATAATTAAGGGGGCTCCTATACAACAAACGTGATTTTCTTTGCTTGTTTGTGCTATATATTGATAAAGATAACAGGTAGACCTTAAAATTTTTCCAGATATAATCTTCTTAATATATATAAATCTCGTGTCACAATGTTTGTCCGCGATGGACTCCTAAACTACTGAACCGATTTAGTTCAAACTTCGTGAATATCTGTCATTTGGTCCAACTTAAAAGATAGAATAGTTTTTATCCCACGTGGACGAAGTCGCGGGCATCAGCTAGTAATATAATATATTTAATAAATAATATATTTTCTGTAGAAATAAATAGTACAATTAAAACAAAATAAAAAATTGGAGGGGCTCCCATACAACAAACGTGTTTTTTTTGCTTGTTTTTGAATTTGGTAGGCAGGGGTGTTAAGTTTACTTTAATACTATTTTGAATGGGGCTTGATAGTACGGAACATTCAGTGCGCGAGCCCGATTCGCACTTGACCAATTTTAAATTATTTATTAATTTTACAGACACGTACATTGAGCACTGTTCAGTGTTGTTGAGTCTCCAATAGGTACCTATTTAAATAATGTATTTTAGCGGAGGTTGTAACGTACCTTTGAATTCCTGTTTTCTATAATCTAACGTTTCTATATAATAGTAAAGAAAATTGTAAGCACATTAAAAATGCAAGAAATGTTTGACCGTTAGGTATATAAATAAACTTGGCAACAATGTAACAAATATTTCATCGCTGAAAACAACATGAATGCCACACATAAGTTATTAGAAAAATAAATAACTGTATATTTATTATCAAGACAAAGTTAACCCACTCATGCTGTATGTATTAAAAAAATCGTAGGGCGCGAGTCCACGGCGCACGGCGGCACGCGCGCATGCGATATTTAATTTAGATAAATCGCGACGTGCGACGGTTGATGTGAAAAATCACGCATATGTTACATTGTTACCATAAGGGGAGTATTCGGTATAGATCATTTTTACTGGAAATGATCTAGGCACGAGGCCAAACATAAGTAAATAATATTTTTAAGCGAAGCCCTAAATATTTTTTTCACAGCTCTCTATTCTACATAGTGTCTTATTGTTGTAATTTCCTATTCAACTTTTAAAATATAGATTAAAAGCAGCCATTTTTTTTGCGGTAATTAGCAGGACAGATTGATTTGTTTTGCCTTAATCCACTACTTGAAAATAATCCGTTTTCAACTTTTTATTCAATATTTATATTTAAATATTTTTAAATATTTTTATAAATATTTAATTTTAAGTCATTTTTTGAGATGGGAAAAGACCATTGAATTTGTGACACCGTTATCTACGGAAACAGACTGTCATCTTTACCTTGTTCAAGTGTTTACTACTGTCAGCTCACTCTGAAGTTCCACATCATTATTTAATGAAAAGCTTCAAAGATCTATGACATCACAAGTTAAATTAATCCTTCAATTTTTAAAATAGCAATCTGTATAATATTAAGCATATGAAACCTTGCTATTTGTATGTTTAAGTATAACATTATAAAATTGGTATTTACCCCAAACTGAGTTTCTACCGATGCTTTCCTTTAATTAACTCTTTTGTGATGTAGGTAAACTTCTCGGATAAAATTTTCGAGTTTGAGTGGGTGGAAAGTTTTCAGAATGCTCGTCCAAAGTCATTCTAAAGTTAAACATAACGTTTTCCACTTTCCACTTTTCACTTGTCACATCTAGTAAAACAAATAAAACGAGCCAGTGGTCTCGGAGGCTTCCTGCTTCGCTTCCGGTAGCGGCGTCGTCGCAGCCGGCGTTGCGTTGTTCAGTGATTTATGCGATTCGAATTGTCCATAATTACCGACTTGATACGAAATTTTCCACATTTGACTTGTCTATCTTGTTTGGGTAATTTAGATCTACGTGCTTATTGTTATAATTATGTTATAGAGATAATCAAACCGGCTTGTTTATAATTATTATTTGTTATTAATTAACCAACAAACATGATTTTTGCTAATTATTAAGATTACACCTGCTGTGCTATTCTTCAAAATGTACACCCCTAAAACAGCTGTCAGATACCTGTCATACCGAAAATAGCATGCAAAATTGAATTCTATTACACCTGACGAATTCATTGATGCATAGATGTACGCTCCTCGCTGCTGGTGTAGCCAAGTATCCTTAACACAATACATATAATTTGAGTTTGGTTTGAGCTTATTGATATTATATTACGCCAGTGTTTTAATTAGAATATAAAGCATTTATACATGTTTACATGACTTCTGCTTGGCTTACAATTAAAATAGGCAACCATTTCAACGCTTGGATCGAAAACAGTTCTCAATTCACCCTCACCACCCACATACGTTTATTTATGGCTGACCAAACATCAGCTGCATCACAATATTACACAATTCCACAATGACTCTTAAATATTATCCCTAATTAGAGTCGATTTGCAGTGGCTCCATTCAAGCATTAGTCAAAATGCTCCGGGCTCTTGCACAAGACATGATTGATGAGGCCTGCACTGAGGCCACCTATCGCTCCTTTCATTCAATATTTCGATAACACAAAATTTTGCTAAAGGATTAATAAATTTCACGTCACACGCTCAAGATAAATGCCTACGAAGCTCGGAAAGTTAAAGCTTGACGGACAGATTTTTGATAGCATGATTGATCATTGTTTTTATGAACAATTTGCATATATCACTGAGATACTTTAATTTTATAAGTACATTTTATTTATATATAACTTGTTTTATTGCCCACAACTTTGTTGTCCCTTTTTTACAGCATTTTTTGGAATGCATCTCGTTCTACAAAATGCTTTGATTCACACGAATTCAAGCGTATAATGTTATATGTACCGAGCTCATAATCATGCAAATTCTCAAAATATAATCCTCGCTACCGTCCAATAATAATAATATGAAGTTAACCCTTTATTAGCCGTTCCTTTTTCGGAGGCCGCGTGCGTTCGTGCGCGTAATGAATGAGTGTCGCGCGTTGACATTTGTCATCGCGCAATTGTCGTACAGATTAAAATTGATGACGTTGCTTTGTCCGACGCAGCGTTTGCGCTATTGTTGTGTGGAAACCGTATTATCGCGCCGTTAATTTAAAATCTTTTTTTATCTGATAAAAGACAATAAAAGCGGTATTTGTCAATAAGTAAATTGAGACGAAAAGTAGCAATAGAAACTCGTTGTTGATAAATAAATTATAAGAAACACTTTCAGTGGGTTAAATTTGGTTTTGTACAAACTTTGGACTTCGATAAGTGTCTATAAAACCTGCTTATTATTGCACTCGTAGTTTAGCTATAGACAAAGGTTGGGATAGCTACGATTACACTCGGCTTAAATTTATTCGTCAAGTGGTCAGTTCTAAATCACCATAAAAGTGGTTTTGTTTACCTAAAAATAATAAACTCTAGGTAACGTTGTGTTTATATTAAGACACGTACCCATTAAGTTTTGCTTCATAAGCTAAACCATTCAACAAGATACGAATCATTTGTGCGAAACCATACTTTGCACAATTGTGACGATCCCCCACAAATAGAATGATTAATCAAAAAATTAACCAACGACAATAGTCTCACCCTCCATTAAACCAACTACAATCGCTCAGCGTCCCACATCGCATATTTATTTAACAATCAAATAAATATTACCGACAATAAAATAGAAATATTTCAATTTAATATTCCCGCCCCCGGTAAAGGGTTAAATCTGGTACGAGAGATTTGTCTCGATTTTTTGTTTGCAGATTAGTCAATACTGCTAGTATCTTGATGGAATGCAAAATTAAACAAATTTAATAATACAGAGTAGACAAAAATATAATCCCTATAAAAATAAATTGAATTTATGATCCAATTGATAAATTATAGGAATCTTTCCGTTACGGTTTTTTTTTTTCAAATTGAAGTAAAAACGCAAGAGGAGCAAGAAAGTTCGCACAAGTTTTATTGATTTCTCGCCAAAAATCTCAAGAACTCAATATTTCATAGTGCGACTTGTATTATAAATCGTACAACATTATCTTTGATATATAGTTTTATAGCTATTATTATAGATTTGAATCGGTCAGCATCCTGCGCCGTTTGATAGTCGTACCGGTAAAGGTCCGTTTGGACCGCGGGGCGTAACGGCGAGCGTGCGACGCACCTGACGCGGGTAGAATCTACGCCGCGAGCGCTGAAGGGTTAATATCAACTTATGATATCAGTTTAGACTTAGAAACGTGTAATAGACATACTTGAATCTGCCAATTGTTAAAATCCTTTGTGAATAACATGACAGGGGAGGCTATTGTCCAGCAGTGGATAGAGACGAGAGAAGTAACTGAAGTTATTAAATGAAGTTTCGCTTGACCAAAACCTGATTCACCTGATGGAAAATGTGGTCGAAAATATAGAAGATGCTAACTTCATTTTTAAAGATAGGTTGAATGATATTGAATGGAAGCAGGCGTTTTTTTACGGAAATCCATAATTAGCAGGACTGATTAATTTGTTTTGCTATTATCCGCTACTTGAAAGGATTCTGTATGGTGCAATATGCAGGAACACCATCCACATGAAACACCACACACAATTTTCTATCACTTTCTTCGACCCACGTTTCGTCCCGACAACGGGACATCCTCAGGAGATGTTGACTTCACAATGCGAAATCGTAGAGATCTCTACGATTTCGCATAAAAGCAAAACAAATTAATCAGTCCTGCTTAAGGTTGAATGATTCAGGATCAGGAGACAGATTTTGGGAGAGCATTCTATACCCTAGCTCTGTTTATGAGAAGGGAAGAAGCGAAGCGCTTTGTGAGCACTGACATGACTGTGTGATCATATAACTATATCAACGACGTAGAGGTGAAATTGTTTAGCGGTGCTGTGGAAGGGTACTGTGGAAAGATGTTGATGGAAGGACTTTTTGAAATATATCCTATAAAACCAACAGGTTTGCGGCAATGCTCTAGACTCTAGAGCCTAGACTATAAGAATGCCTCAAGCGGCGAATTTTGGCCAATTAATCTCCTAGCCATGTTAAGCGTGGGAAGCACTCTGCCTTTTTGAATGCAATATTTCTCACTATAAATATAATTACTTATGGTAAAAATATTATAAAGGACTCATTAGACATTGCGGAAGATAACAGGTGAGGCAGTTACAATACAAGGGGCAGTGGAATTAATTCACAACGATCGGTAAGTCACCGTCACGGTCCGCGCGCGCCATCTACACCATTTGGTGACGTCGTGGGAAAACTTAACGTTCGCGCGAACTGGCGGTTAATGGTGTAGGAGTAAATTATATTGTATGGTTTTGGCTTTATGCACAATCACGTAGATTTAAATTTAAAAAAAAATAAATATTCAGTTTGTTGTATTTAAGAGATAAAATCAATTTGGGAAACAGTTTATAGTATGCAAGCTATATCCTTGTGCTACAGTTTACAGGTTGTGCTGTCGTGTATATCTACAGTTTGTACCTATTACCTATTATGTGTGGATACGTAATTCGGCATTATTTTAACTTGGGTATAATCCTTCAGGCTGGTGCTACATAAATGCCTTTGCTAAGAAAAGATTTATGGAAATTCTAACTCTAAGGTCCACTTACGAGTACGCCAACTTAGGCTATAGATATTTCAGTTCACGAAAACGCGCCCCACTCTACGATACGAATCGAGTGAAACATACCTAAGCAATTTCGACAGAGTGGAGCGCGTCTTCGTGGATTGAAATATCTATAGTATGGTGTGTTAACTCAGAATCAACACGCTAACCCAGAGTGAAGTTGTCAATATTGTCCAATGAGCCGTTGACTCTATATAGTATTACTAGTAGGGCGCGTGTGTGCGCGGGCCACATGTGGCCCGCGGGCTGTCTTCCCGCCTATTCTAATTTCCCCATACATTTTCTGTGGGAAAAAAATTCCGCCATATTGGATTTTTTTTCTAGCCATCAAATAGACCTTCGGGTCCTGATTATTTCTTGTCGAAAAACTTTTCTCCCATCTTTTATACTTTCAGAGATATCGACGAAATTCGTATGGCAGCCATTTTGAATCCGCCATTTTGAATTTTTTTTCAGCTCACTGCCAATTGGATGACGTTTACAGTGACATTTGGTCGAGCACCCCCCACCTATCTCTAATACCCTTGGCTGTGCTCTTCATCTGTCTTCGATATCCTCAATCATCAGCTCTCTCCGTATTTTCCCTCCGAATGAATTTTGCCCTTGTATATGAAATGGTCATTAAAAAAAAATTTTTCATACAAAATTGTTCAGGAGAGGTGATCAATCAGTCAGTCAGTGAGTGAATCAGCACGAGTAGTATAGTAATAGTAGAAGTAGTGGATCTAAGCTAAGCCGCGGGAGATATAGTCTTCTTTATTTAACCTTTTGCGGGTCCCATATTATTTTGTTACTTACACACTCAATAGGTGCGAAAGTAGGTATCTACCGACAAAAAATTAACACTTGATCTGCGAGTACGAGTAACTAAATATGTATGTATTCCAATTCCATTCTTCAATAACTTACGTATTAACTAATTGTCGTATTAAATAATTCGCTCTCGATAATGAATTAAATAAAATTCTATGCGTTCTCTGTAGGTATACTATAGCAAAAACTATTTATCGATCACGGCAATTAGAAATCTGCTTTTCCTGATTCCAGCGATTTATGATTGGAGATTGATTTTAGATGCTTATGACTGTGTGATTGTTGGTATGGGTGGTATTTAAGAAGCAAATTCTGTGAGCGCAGTTATTATGATCAATGAGCATGTTTAATAGTTTATGACTAGGAATTTATTTTCATGCTTCCCCATACACGCATACTATGGGAGTGGTCGTAAGATATAGAATTACTGCGCACTTTATTTATTTAGACGGGTGTACAAAAAATAATGGTAAAAACCTCCTTTAAAGTACCATACTTACATGAAAAAACACAAAACGTTGGTGTAGAAATGAAGAAAAACGGACTGTGTTGGAATATGGATAAGTTATACAGTGTGTCCGGGATCGAACTAGCGATAATTTAATGGAGTGCTCTATGGCTTATTACAAGCAAAAAATTTCCTATAAAGGGGGGGGGCGCCCTCTCACCCCCTCCCCGTGAGAGCCATTTCAATTTTGGTTGGGTTTTTTTGGGTATGTGCACACAAAATCAGTAATAACTTGCAAGTCTCTTGTTTGACATGTCGAATGAGACCATTTGAGAACATGTGAAGCAACAGACTTTCAAGTTATTAATGATTTTGTGTGCACATACCCAAAAAAACGGAACCAAAATTTAAATGGCTCTTACGGGGAGGGGGTGAGGGGGCGCCCCTCCTTTAAAGGAATTTTTTTGCTTGTAATGGGCCACAAAACACTCCCTTAAATTATCGCTAGTTCGATCCCGGACACACTGTATATCTAATTTTAGTTGAAAGTTTTTGATTATCCGATACACAGCATAACTTTCTTGGTAAACTTGTAGTTTATTAAAGAAGGCATATTGAACTTTCAATATCCAATTTTAGAGTTACGGGTAATCAAGAACAAAGATAACAATTGGAGGAACTGCCGTCTATGAATTCGTCACGTGTAAAAGAATTCAATTTTGCATGCCATCTTCGGTATGGCAGGTATAGCTGATAGCTGTTTCAGGGATGTACATTTTCAAGAATAGCACTGCAGAATTTCATTGTACATAGAGTTGGAATCTTCTAGGTTATATAGGTATTACGTACCTAGTTACTTCGTATGTTACCTTATTATCTGTGCCGCAAAAGAATTCTGATACATCATACACTTATGTATAATATAATCGCTAATATATTATGCGTGATGCACTTTCGTACGCAGTGTATATTTTGGAATTTAATCCGGATGAAAAAACACACTCATTATGTCAATAATGTCTTCATCTGAGGAATATTTAAGTAGAGTTAACCTACCACCAGTGTTGCAATATTCTATTGGCAGTAAAACAAGGTTTATGTTTTACTAACAGATTAAAATAATAAATTCTCAACTTAATAACTCCCCGATTTATTAACGTTTCGTCCCGTAAATGTTATTTTCAATTTGCATTCCAAATAATTAATTTAATGACAGTTTGTCGTTTTCATCGTGGCAAAACGTTTGCATAGCAGATAATCAATATAGCGAATATTATTTCGTAGCATGGCTTTAGCGTTGATCGTCAATTAACTAGATTACCTAGGTGTATAAATTGGGCCATAACTTTCTCTCCCTAGATTATATTGTTAACTGGTTTTAGCTTCACTACGTTCTGGGATCCGTGAGGCAATGTCCCGTCCCTACTTAATACCTACACAGGTAGGACTTAATAATGTAATGAGATGATGAAAGATACGATATAGGTATATGTATAATGAGCCCATTAATACATTTAGCCCACCTTAAGCAATGTGAAAGGTCTTAGTAGCAAACAATGTACCAACTCTTTGTCTGGTGGGAGGCTTCGGCCGTGGCTATAGTTACCACCCTACCAGCAAAGGCGTACCGCCAAGCGATTTAGCGTTCCGGTGCGATGCTGTGTAGAAACCGTTGGGGGGTGACTTTACTTACCCCTTCCAAGTTAACATTAACATTTTCGGCTGCATCATCACTTACCATCAGGTGAGATCGCAGTCAAGTACTAACTTGTATAGTGTAAAAAAAGGTATGCCTTTAATTAATGTGAGGAGGTCTATTCCCAGTTCATCTTACCAGACACAGGAATCGTCTCAGATGTAGAGGGACCCACCACCTTAGCCAATTGGGAGATGGCTTTGCACAGCTTTAGGAAAATTGTGGTGAACTCTCAGACCTGTTTCCCAGCGCTAGGACTTCAAAAGGCTGATAAAGAGGATACAGATTTCCTTTGTAGCCAGGGCATATTGGGCATCTGAACTTAGAAAAAGACTAAACTGACTGAAAGAGAAAATGCCAAAAAACATAAAGAAGCAGGCTCTTCACTTTTGCCGTGATTGATTCAAAGTCATTATCAAATTCATATAGCTCATTAAAAAGTGAGTCAAAAAATTACCAGCCCCACAAAACTGTATATGGTCACGCATAGCTGGTTTCCAATGCGAATGGGTCAAGTATTTACCCCATGTCAGGTACCACGGGGTGGGGGTGTATGCCCTCTGATAATTCGTAACCAGCACCTCAGTATTGTGTTGACATCCTGAACAGTCCAGTTGACCTCTCACCTTTGCTGGTATCATCCATACCATCCGCGCTTGATTAAGTTTTCCGAGAAAATCACACGTTTTTCTGATAAAAGTCGAGTTGAAGTTGGTGAGTGTTAAACTTTACTAGATTTCACGTAATGCTATCATTTAAATTATGTTATTTATTCGTGTACACTGTACATATAAGGTTTTTACTATTAACCATTTAGAAGTGAATGCGGCTTTTTATGTGTCAATGATAATAATTATAGTTAACCCTAACATCCCTAAAATTTAATTCTTCGTGTTTCATTATTTTAAATATTGAATATTTCCAATACACAATATTAATTTCTATTTTTTTCTTCATGCTTGTCAATTTGTTTCTTATAGTCTCCACATCATTTCGTTATGATGTAAGAATAACTTATTCAACGAAAAATAGCTCAATGATAGCCCGTATGTGAATGCCTCTACTTTTAAGAGAAAGAGAGAGAGAAGGAATTTACAAAATTTACTTATCTAAATTAAACAAAAAGCACCTCTGTGAAGATTTTCATTTCACTATTGATATGGGCTGGGTATCGGACCATTTATTTTCTTTAATCATCCTATCGGTATATACATTCATTGATTTAGTTTTCCTTCTAAATTTTAACTAACTATATTCAAAATAACACACACTCCTCTACGCAGTATGATTAAAGAAGAATCAAATAATTGGTCAAGTACGAGTCGGGCTCGCACACTGAGGGTTCCGTACTATCAAGACCAATTCGCTATAGTAGATACTTATTAAAGTAAACAAAACACCCCTGCCCACCAAATTCAAAAACGAGCAAAAAAAATGTTTATTGCATGGGAAACATTTGATTACTACGTAATTAAGAGTTGATAATGTTTTTGAGCGGAATAGGTTTCAAGTATAACTAAAGCAAATAACTCAGATGCTCAGGCTGTTGAGAAATGAATACTTTTCTGGTTAGTTAGGTTAGGTTTCGCTCTACATTTCGTTCCTAGTTCATTCTGTAGCGATGATATCACTGGCGATGTTAGTCGGCGGTCGCGGATGCTTGTGTACAATGTTCGAGGCGTGGCTCCGCCTGTCGTGACTCGAACTAATGCTGCGTGTGTCAAAGCAAGATATTTCATACTTCCGACGCCCTGCTCGTGATCTTCGAATCACATTTGACGTGTTATGGATGATATCTTTGTTCCTTGTGAAATAATTAGTCATGTATGCTAATGTGGATTGATAGTCGATACCTCTTTGATTTGACACACTGCGTATTCCGTTGGACGTACCATTTGTATTAAGTAGCTAAATGTACCTCTGAACAAAACCCGTTTGAATCAGAGCCTTTGTCCGTACTTTGTTTTTAGATATTTCCATAGGGAATTCAATAAGGATGAAAATAATACCTAAAGGATGCAAATGATTGAGGGATCCGGGATAGTCAGGTATACCTCGGCTATCTTAATTAGAAATGTGGCGTAAAAATACTACGAAAAATTTCGAGAAAACATAGGTAGCGCAGTTGGCTCGTCTTGGCGCATGACACTACCGTGTCCCCAGATATATTCAATATTAACACTTTATACATTACAAATACGATTTTTAATGTAGCAATACTCATCTTTTGCTGTAAAGTAATGAATTATTTATTATTATTAATAATTTAATCGCAAAATAAGCCTGCTTTCATTTATTACTGATATTAGTTAACTAACGTTTCTGTAATGTTTACATTGCAGGCCGTGAAGGTTCGAGCGTCAACTCGTCCAGCTCGCAGCCTCTGACAGAAGACGAAGACCGCGAGGAAACTGAACCGCGTTGCTCCTTCTGCGACGCACCTTATCCTAATATCGACGCGTAAGTACATTGTTTAAATATTACTTTAGGTGATGGTAGAAAGGAGAATGCCGATTTTTGTATGAAAATTGGGCTATACCTTGCGTCTTCACCAAACCATCGGTAAAACATTAGAAATATTCTCAATATTAATTAATATGTGAAAGAAAGATTAGTAAGATATTAACAGGGAAATTGTAATAATCTGATTTTCTAAGTGGTTAATTTTCTAAGTTTTATAAGTGGCATGGCGGTTCCACATGTTTCGAAACGTTTAATAACTTTTTTTTATAATACTTTTGAACCCCTTTTCACATTTCACTAACAAAGATATATGTAATACTAGCTTTTGCCCGCGGCTTCGCCCGCGTGAATTTCGGGGTTTTACAAATCCCGTGGGAGTCCTGGATTTTCTGGGGAAAAAACAGCATATGTGTTAACCTAACTTTGGAAACACGATTGGATAAAAATTTATCGCCAAAAAGTTCTCCCAAAAATTGCTCCAAAATCTCCATTTTTCTAATTTCCATCGAAAACTACGATGGACATAATTGTAATTTTTATTTTAATTTATCGGTAAAAAATAATTCCCAAAAACGTTCAGAACGACATTTAAATAACTGGCTTAGTTTTTGAAGTAATTAGGTAAAACAACGTTTTTCTGTTATATTCTTCCGCAACGCTGCATACTAACCTAACCTAACCTAACCCACCAACGTATTCAACAGAGTGAGAAGGACGAAAATAAAATCAACGTATCCGCTTAAGAGTGAAATAATTTCAGAACCTTTACCTTATAGGTATCCATTTTCGCATTTATAGCATAATTACTATCACATAATCTATTGCTCAACTAAAACACATATTTTTAATAGCGAAACAGTTCTAATATCAGAAACTATACAGGAACACCTTTTTAGCATTATTAACCTGTATCCCATTGCTTAACCAAAACACACATTATAAATAGCGAAACAATTGTACTTTCAGAACCTTTATGGGTAGGTACCCATTTCCACATTTATAGCATTACTAATTACTTTACCATATCCCATAGCTCAACTAAAACATACATTGTCAGTAACGAAACAGTATATCATATAGGTACCCACTACCCGTTTTCATAGTTATAATATTATTAAACTGTATCTCATTGCTCAACTAAAACACAAAATGCTAATAGCGAAACAGTTGTAATGTCGGAACCTATAATACGGGTACCCATTTTCACATTTATAGCATTATGCGTTATTTATAGCATTATGTCATTATTATTTATAGCATTATTATCCCTCCGCTTGTTCAACTAAAACACACTTGTTAAATGCGTACAGTGCTATGTTCAGAACCTACATAGTGGCCATTTTCACATTTACAGTGATAATAGATTCAGTTTTTGCCCGCGGCCCGGCCCCGTCAAATTCGCTTTTTCATGAATCCTAAGGGAAACGTCATTTTCCCGTTATCGTTCCCTATTCCAACCTTTAAACATGCTTTCAAGCAAGTTCGCTTGAACAATCTATCTATAGATGTAGAGCTATAGATTGCTCTAGAAAAGTTGGTATTTTGAGTATCCCACGGGAACTACGGATTTTTCCGGGATAAAAAGTAGCCTATGTTTTAATCCGGGTTATAAGCTACCTATGTTCCAAATTTCAGCTAAATCGGTTCAGTAGTTGAGCCGTGAAGGAGTAACAAACACACACACAAACTTTCGCCTTTATAATATTATTAGGAATTAGGATTAAAATTTGAAAGAAGATTCTTCGTGCATACGTGCTTGAGACGCAGAGTGACGCAAATCTAGCCCATTTTCAGGCATTCTCCTTTAATGGTGAACTTAATGTTCTTTAAAAAAATTTAAAGGTTAAATAAGAATATAATTATTAAACCCACTAAATTTAACAAATTATAATTTTAATTGGTGTAAATGTGTATCTATCTTAGCTAATAAGCTCATAAAGTAGCAGTTAAATTGCGAGAGTGGCAGTATCACCTTCACATTTTTATACTCTTAAATAAATTAGTAAAAAGTGAGTTTCTTAAAGTGAACTTTTTACTAATTTATTCGATCATTGGTCGAATAAATTTAGTTTGATATACTTTAATTATAAAAAAAGACGATTTTCGGACTATTTTTCTAAGTGATCACTTATGAAGACGATACATTATATTCTTCAAATTTTTCAGCCTAAGCCTACACTGTCTTATTAGCTTACGAATTGATTTATTTTGGCTTGCGGGCCCTTGCGGCTTGCATTGACTCTATACTCGTATATTTACTCTTTATATTGCACCTTCCTATATATTTGAATATGGAGACCTGTTTGACTTGCGAAGCCATATGAAAAACAATAGATGTCAACGGCTTTAAAATGATCGATTGATTTCAAATCATTCATTCGTTTTCGTTCTTATCTCGAAAATGCATTCAGAGTAGAGCACTGGAAGAACACCTAGTCAATCAATTTCAAACGTCTTCGCAACCATTAGACCACTAGACGTAAGCTATTCGGTTGTTTGAAAAGACTTTAATGGAAATCCACACTATTAACCGAAATTTCAATGATTTTGCAATTTTAATTGAGAGTAATTAATTATTGAATTTACATTATCTGAGGAGATTATTAAGACAAGGTTTAAACAATTTTCTGAAATTTGAATTAAATTGAAGATTTAATTGTATGGCACAATATGCTATACAAACAAATACAATAATGCTAAGACCAATTAATATTATTAGTATAAGTTGTCGGTTACTTTCCGCGTATAGATTATATGGCGAAAAAAAATTGGGATTCGAACCGAAAATCCAACAACTTGCACTAAAACCAACTGTCAATGAATTTTTTCCCTACTAATATTTTTAGCCTTTACTTGTCAATATGGGCAAAGTACTTCATGTTTGCTTCTCTCCTATTGTGAAATTAGTTTTAAAAAATCATAGTCGAGTGCACTACTGTATTCCGCTTTAACAAATAAAAGTTAAAGCGGAATACAGTATCAAAAATAGGAGCACGAATGTTTGTCGTTCTTGTGGTTTTTCACTTAAAATTTTCACTCTGCAAGAGATGGACTCGTTCGATAAGACACGCGTTAATAATTTGTTGTAGATACGCGAAGTCGCAACGTCGTATATTTTTCAAATCTCCATAATATCTAAAGTACACATTTATTTTGTGGAGATTACTCTGAGCATGTTGCTTAAGAGGATATACTGATTTTCTCACTCTTACGTTACGTTACGTTGATGGGTGCGACATGCAGCGTTGCGGAAGAATAATTACTAAAAATTACTTAAAATAAAAATTTATAAAAATTACTATAAAATAAACTAGTACTCAAAACACTGTTTCTGAATGTTTTTGTATTATTATCTATCGATAGGTATATTAAAACAATAATTGCAATCACCTCCTTTGTAGTTTCCGATAAAAATTATGAAAGTGGAGATTAAATATCAACCATTTTTGGCAGAACTTTCTATCGAGAAAATTTTCTTTAATCGTGTTTCGGGTTCTGAGCTAATTTAGATTAAAAACCCAAAATTCATGAAGTTTAAATTTAAAAATTATTTGTCTTCATAGTTTTTAAACAAATGAATAATTAAATATATCAGGATATTGCTTACCAATTATTTTTATATTGCAAAGATGATGATGACGAACAGTCTCAAACATTTTAAAGTGGTTGTACCTACATACTAAATTAAGTTTTTTATTTTTATTTTTATATGCGATATGAATATCAGTTGTCCATCATTTATTATTTTTTAAATAGATCCAGTTCAGTGCAGATTGATTGACTATTTAATTTAAAAGTGCCTTTTTGCATTGACTACGTTTTTTTTTGCCGTAAAGATTTTATTTCATGTTTGGCACTCCTAATAGTCCGTAACCGATTGTATTTACACGTTACATTGCCTTGTCTCATAAAATTGATTTTAAATAATAATATATAGAGCAACATTCCTGTTATATTTTTTTGTACGATCATGTTTTTTTATTAAAATTAATTTCGTTTTAATAGATTGTCATAATTTATAGAACTTGTTTTACTCGAAAGGATTAAAATATATTAATGGAATAGGAGTAATTTCGCTTATATGAGAAAAACATATTCTAATTATCCTATTTCAACAAACACTGAGCTGTGAGCATGCACTTAACATTTAATAAAAATATTGGTCAACTGCCAGTTGGGCTTGATCACTGAGGGTTCCATACAGATCCATCTACTATATGAAAATAAGTCGGGTTTTCCTTCCTGATGCTATAACTCCAGAACGCACGAACTGATTTCCACGGTTTTGCATTCGTTGGAAAGGTCTCGGGCTCCGTGAGGTTTATAGCAAAGAAAATTCAGGAAAAATTTCAACAAAAAAGCGGGAAAATCTTTTTAGCGGGAAAGCCATCTGGTGGCGAAACGGAGTTCGCCGGGTTTGCTAGTAGGTAGAAGAAATTCTTATATGAATTTCAATTGAACTATATCTGTAGTTCATAATTCATCAAAGCCAGACAGAGGGCGTGAATTATTTGCAAATGAACTCAGAATCAATTGTGATTGTAGGCAATAATAGTTTACCACCAGATGATTAAAACGTTAGTTTGTATTCTACGGTAGGACGTCATTAGCTGACTGTGGCCCTAAAATGCTGTTTTATCAGAAAACATACATTTTCTTTCTAGTGATTGATTACAAAAAACCCATATAAAACACGCAATTAATATGACATGATGTTACATGTATTATTTTTCTGGGAATAAAAGGCATTATTTGCATATACAGGCTACATGACTACGAGCACTTATATTCCTCTCTTTATTAGTTAAGTTGTAAAACATCGGATTTTTTTAAATTTTGAGCTAGGTTAACAAACAAACCTACTTTCGCATTTATAATCGTAAAAAAAAAACAATGTGCATAATATGCAATCGTCTCAAAGACGGTAATTAATAGACTGGCCGAAAGACTCCTGGTGGGATCTACCTGAGAGATCTACATTGACAAAGTGATCCACTTAAAATATCGTTCATTCATATCGAGTATGAGGAATTTTTGTCCCGTTTTTGATTTTCAGCACAGACCACTTTGGAATTTTATAATTAAGTAATTGGTTAAGTTATGATAAGGTCAGAGCTATCGATCATGGCTGGTTCTATCAAATCAAAGATGCTCCGCAAAGCGATTTTGCGTTCGGGTGCAACAAACACCTTGGTGTACTTAGCAACCATTACTATAACTTATCCATCATCACTTACCGTCAAGTGAGATTGCAGACAAGGATTAAGTTACCTGTATCGTGTAAATTTTTATTGTAACCCAATTAAATTATTTAGAGATGGCAACATTTTATCGCTGCATCTGATCTCAGTAGTGTATGTGGGTGGAGTTAAATGGATCGGCATCGGACGAAAGCTGTTCATTGGATGTTATCAATCGTAGAACACGCAGATCGCTCCTACGATTAACATCTTATAATTGACTATTCTCTTGTACGTTCTAGACCTAATTTACATTAAAACATGGCCAGGTTAGACTAAGTCAAACCGCCATTCACAGCTTCTTACCTTAATTTTAATTACTTTACTTAACTAATTAAACCTACGCCAAAAATGCCTTACATCATTTTGAAAATGCAATGATATTCTTACATTGCTGGATTGATATTAACCAAACATAGCTAAGAACCACCGCAAAGAATCTGGATTTTAAATGAAAAACACCGCACCGAAATCAGTCAATCTGTTTGAAAGCTATGATGCCACAGACAGATACTTACACAGTCCCACATCGATGTCTAACTTAATTTAACACCCCGCTCTTTGCGTCAGGGGACGGGGGTTAAAAACTTATATACATTGAGTTGGTAAATTTGGATAATTAGTTGTTTGAACTATAAATATAGTAGTAATCCAAAGTAAATGTTTTTATTTTCCGTCGAAGTATTTTAGATCAAGGTATTCGAATTGAGCTATTGACTGCTATTTTGACAAGACCTTGTAAAATGTAAAATCATACAAATTATATATCTAGAAAAAGTAAGATCTTCCGCAGAAATTTTGGAAATAACCAAAGCTAGTTAACAAATAAATAAACGAAATCAAATAATTAACCTACAATTTTGCTATCTGGATTAGACCCAGTACAGGACTTAAGCTACGCAATCGGCAAGTTACATGCAACCGATAGAACCATTTCTGACGTTATTTTATTTCTGAGATTAATTAAATGATACGGCGGCACCGAGAGTGAAAACGCTTGGTCTTATCACATTGACAAGTACGAGCGCACCGGGCTATCGAGCAGGCCGGCGCACTACGTGCTAAGTGATGCCTTTCTCCAGCTACAATAATTCGGTACTGGTAATTTCACAATTTTACAGCGTAACAACTTCAGGGAAATGAAAAGTAGCGATTTCGATTATTTTGATTAGATTGTTCCCGCAGCTATTCTGTTTTATACAAATCCAGTTTTTTTTTCCATAATAAAATATAACCTATGTACCCTAGGAACCCTACGTGCACAAGTCCGACTCGCATTTGGCCGATTATTCTTGTGCAACTCACAACAGGTGTAGCTACGCATGAAGCTAGAGGGTTGCGATAAGTGCCAAATGAACGCTGAATTCATATTTTTGTATGACAGTATGACAGGAAAGCGAAAAGAAAACCAGATCTGCAACTCTTGCAAACGGCTTCTATGCAACTTTAATGAGATGTTTATATGAGTAGAGTTCGTGTATAGGTTATCAATTATGGAGGTTGGTATTCATAAAATGTTTGTTAGTTCTTTTTCGCTGGAACCGTAAAATTTAAGTGTACCTAACTACCTAATGTTTGTAATTTTGAATTAGGATAAAGAGGAAATTTTATACAAACTGTATAGGGCTGCTAGCAAAAGTTAGTGAAAATTACGTGTTGTCTCATATTTATTGCAAAAACATCTTTACTTTTTTATGAGCTTTCGTGTTACTATAAACTATAGAGTTTATTTATGTTCTATGTTGCCCTAAAATTGATATTTCAAAGAAAGAGTACGGGATTAAAATATTGAGGTAAAGAAATATACCTAGCAATAATTAAGGATGTAGAGTTGAGTACAGTAAAATATACTGTATCTTTTGAATTAAAATCAACTGGAAATAGTGTTCAAAAAAATTCCTAAAGATAGGAATTATTTCTGGAAGCAAATGCGTTCACATCATCGCCTTTAAAATGGAACAACACCAAATAATATCTCTGAGTGATAGCGTAATTTCGTATATGATATTGCGCTGACACGTAAAACATGTAGGATTTATGGCAAAAATGAATTGGAACATTTGCCGCGTGGAATCAAAACACGTTTGAATTATGCATGGGCCGGGTGGCTGTAAGTCGTCCGCGTAGGCGATCTTGGGTCTAGATATAGATATTATTTTGTTTTCCTGTACCTAAGCACTAGGTACTAGCATCCTAGACGTTTAATGCGGCTTTGCTCGATACCAGTTCGTTAAGCTTATCTTTCACTTTCTATTATGGATATTGACGGAATCTTGTGTTGCGCTGAATGAATATTAAATCAAATTGCACAATTTAGTTTGCAAGAATATACAATAGGTGCTTCGGTGTACTTAGGTAAGCCATGTTTTCCATGAGCTTGTGCGAAGCTAGTACGATTTATCGCAAGCTACCTAAATAATGACGTAAATTATAGAATGCACTGCTAGAAAAGCTACCCATGAGCTACTTTATGTAAAAACAGCTGATATACTATTGGTTAAATTAATAGAGCTTCCATCACAGCTGAAGGACATCCACCGCTTTTGATGAAATATAGCAAATACTTATACCATAGGAACAGGAAGAAGATTATGTACTTTTACCTTATTGGTATTATGTACTTGTATTTGTGGTCTCTGTTGATATTAACCATCGTGGAAATAGGCGTAAGAGGTTGTATTTTTTTGGCATACAGATCTTTATAAGGGATTTCCACACACGATGAAACCCACTTTGGCCTCTGCGCATCGGAGTAGACATAGCTTGTAGGTAATAAGAGCGACATGACATTGCAGGGTGCGCCGCGTACAATAATTTTACCAGTGACGTCATTAAAACCTACGGAGCAATATAATACCTATAAGTACGTGTATATGTGACTGCATGAGTTTATTAAAGAAGGTGTAAATATTTATATCTCTTATTGCAGACTAGACCGCCACTTGGTCCAAGCGCATGCGCAGCCAGCTTCGGCGTTCCATTGCGAGCTTTGCAACCGCGCGTACAGCACCCGAGCTCTTCTGCTGCGCCATCGAGCTCTTACACACACAGATATACGCAAATATCCCTGCGAGAACTGTCCCAAGGTAATAGACATGTTATATACACAGAACCCAGTAAACCGTGCAAAAAAATGAAACCAGTTTACTGGTGTCAAAAATAATTGCATTGACACCAATGGCGGCAGTAGTAAGCCGACCGCAGTTTTGTGTATGGACCGCGGTCTTCGTCACAGGTATTAGTCCTAGGAAAAGATATAGCACTTATTTTTACGCGTCAAATTGGTTTAGTTTAGAGACTTTTTTACATCAGAATTGGCACAAATGTGAATGAATACAAGCATTTCACTTCATCATTAAATGTACCTTTTCTTATTTCTTGTATGTACAATGTTTTAAACATTCTTCTTTTCACGGAAATCTCTTGTTACAAATTATAGTTTTTGATTGAAAGAAGAGTAAAATAACTCATACTTTCATAACCTTACGCCTCATTAGACTAAAAGACGCGTTAGGTTATAGAATGCTTAATTTGTTTTGCCCTTAGTTTTAATTTATTTAATAAAAAAAGTATAAAAATTTACCACGTGCTTCGAAACCTGATGTTATTTCAGGTATTTACCGATCCTTCCAACCTCCAGCGCCACATCCGCGCGCAGCACGTCGGCGCGCGCAGCCACGCCTGCCCCGAGTGCGGCAAGACCTTCGCGACCTCCTCCGGCCTCAAGCAGCACACGCACATCCACTCCAGCGTCAAGCCCTTCCAGTGCAAGGTGTGCTTTAAAGTGAGTACCATCGTTTGTATACCATACCACGGAATACGTTATATTACCTAAAAGTACTGCTGTGCTATTCTACAAAATGAAATAGCTGCCAGACAGCTGCCAACCCGAATATGGCATGAAAAATTGTACTCTATTACAACTGACAAATTCATAGATGCATAGATGTACGCTCGTCGCTGTTTTGCAGAATAGCACGGCAGAAAGCTCACTCCGCTAGATGGTTTACAGAAAAAGCGACTCTAGCGCTGACACAAAAAGTGCAATTCAGGTCGCAATAGCGCCTGGCTTCGCCCTCCGCTATGCTCCTACAGCAATAGAAAAAGGTGGTATCTTTCTATCGCGTGACTTTATCTCATTCGACGTAGACAGATAGATAGATAGATTATTGCACTCTTTATTGCACACCACAGAATAAACATATAAAAAAGAAAGAAATAATTTAAATACAAACAAACTTAGGACGTACTAAGGTTGTCTCGCAATCGGCCGTCTTAAATTAGTACGTCGAGACGGCTGTAGCGCTCAATATCACATGACCAGTGAGCATGGCCTGACCAAACTCATCGCTGGCCATAGCTCGGTCGCATTAAATTTGCACTTCGCTGAAATGCAGTGCCTCCGCCACTTCCGTGCTCACCTCCCCGCGGTCGTCTTGTCGCGTCATTACCGAAGGGTTAGTACTTAGTACAGGTTTTTGTACAAAGGACAGGGCCGAAACTTGTATGAAGCTGTGCCCTGGAAAAAAAATATTCATGGCCATCGACAAACAGTACGTCATATTAAAGCTTATAATTATGCCTTTACAATCGTTTAGTTTTTATGATCAGAAAACTAGCGAGAGACATAATATCAGCATAACAACTTGCAACAAAATGCGCATATATATTTTTAATAGCAATGATTTTTTTAAAATGATGCGTATTGGTTATGAACTTATTAATTTTTCATATTACAAAGCTTAGAAAATGCGAGTAAACATGTTAAAAACAATTTTTTGTAAAAAATCATTGCTATTAAAAATATATAGGCGCATTTTGTTGCAAGTTGTTATGCTGATATTACGTCTCTCGCTAGTTTTCTGATCATAAAAACTAAACGATTGTAAAGACATAATTATAAGCTTTAATATGACGTACTGTTTGTCAATGGCCATGAATATTTTTTTTTGAGGGCAGAATCCGGCCATGTCATTTCGAGTCGACTCGTTGCACTCAAACGAACCGAATTCCTTCATACGTTTACAGCCAGTGCTATGTATAGACGGCTGCATATCAGCGGCTGTCAATTTATAAAAAAACCTGTTCTAAGTGGCGTTATCGACGCGAGGTGCAAAAGCTTGACTGAGTTGTTGAGTTGAGAGGCAGGCTGAGTAGAACCGGGGTAGGTAAAAAGGTCTTCTACATGCCTAAATTTGAAGGTTAGCACTCTGTAGAGTTTAACATGGACTTCCTGCGCGAGTTTAATTCTTTCCATTGTCAAATACCAAGCTATTTAACGTTTCAGTTTGGTGCTATAAAGCAACCGATACGAATAGCCCTTTCAAGTTAGTACGATTACATCTTCATCTGCATCGTCATTAATAGATACTATCAGATGTTGTGAAACTTTAATTGAATTTATGAGTACTAAGTAACTACCTCATGATAATTTTTCGTTTTCTATTTTCAGGCTTACACTCAGTTTTCAAACCTGTGTCGTCACAAGCGAATGCATGTCGCATGCCGAGCCTTAGTGGAGTGTGGAAAATGCGGTCAGTCATTTAACTCCTACGCGTCTCTTACCAAGCACAAGAGATTCTGTGACACCGCGGCAGCAGCGAACGTTAACCTACGAGGACAACTACCGCAAGGACTGCCACAAATACCAACTTTGCCAAACGTCATGAATACGCCTAACAATACGAACCCATTCCCCATGTACAGAGGACCGGCATTGCCTTTGCCATATAACACGTTTGCTCACTATCCAGCGTTATTTTCTGCTGCTGCAGCCGCTTGTCCCCCAGAATTTTTAAGTCCTCTGCTTTTCAACGTTCAAGGAGCGCGACTGGCCATGGAACATGATATGGCTATGAATGCCAGCTTTGCGAAACAACAAGAAGGACGAATGTCTGTGAAAAGTATGGATAGTACAACGTCTCTCGACGATATGAAGAAAAATATGGACGTTGACATTGAAATTAAAAAGAGAGAAACTGACGTTGAACGAGTGACCACACCACAGAATCCCTATGTAAAACAATCACCACCCTCCGCTGAAGAAGCTTCGTCAAAGCAACGTCCATCTCCTGTCATGCCAATGTCAACATCGGTCGCTCCCTTTAGATTTACAAGAGAAGAAATGAAACATAGCTCTGCATTTAATTTATCAATGAAGATACTTAACGATGAACAGGGAACCAAATCTATCTCACCAAAGCTACCAAAAGATTTGTCAAAGGTAGCAGGAGAAAATGACAAAAAATCGTATTCAGACGCTGAAGAAGAATCTAGAAAAGAGCAAGGTGACCAACCGCTAGATTTATCAGTTACACGAAAACATAACGACAAAGAAGTAGCTGTGGAAAACGACGATAGTAACTCTCTTCGAGATTTATCAGTGAAATCTTACTCGCCATCTGAAAGTCCAGTAGATCGAGATAGCAAAACTCCCGAAAACGAGACAACTGACGTCGATGTGGAAGCAGTAGAACCAAAAAGGGAAGATTCTCCCATGGTGTCGCCAGCTTTAGCGTTTCCGATGCCAGTGCATCCTCAGCACAATAACAGTCTCATGGACGCAATGTACCGCTCACGCTTCTCGCAGTTTCACGCAACTTCCGATTCGCTTCTGAGTTCATCGCATTCCCCATACGTGCCGAGCCCGTTCAATTTTTTATCCCCACTTCTCGGTACTGACGGCCCGGATAGACAACCAAGCGCATACGCAAAGTTTCGTGAACTGAGTGCCGGGTCTGGGAAACTCCGAGATCGGTATGCGTGCAAGTTCTGTGGAAAGGTATTCCCGCGCAGCGCTAATTTGACTCGTCACCTTCGAACTCACACGGGAGAGCAACCTTATAAATGCAAGTATTGTGAGCGGTCGTTCTCGATATCTTCGAATTTGCAGCGCCACGTCAGGAATATACATAACAAGGAACGGCCGTTTCGGTGTTCCTTGTGTGATAGGTGCTTCGGCCAGCAGACTAATCTCGACCGACATTTGAAGAAGCACGAGGCGGAAGGCGGTGACTCTCCAAGTTCGGCTGATACTGAACAAGACGCCTGTTTCGATGATATTCGATCGTTCATGGGGAAAGTGACTTGTTCTCCTGGTGCGGGATCGCCGTCCGGTACCTCCCCGCATACCCCGCATACACCTCACCGCCCCTCAGCGTTAGCGATCTCCACATAGCCCTCGCCTTTCCATTTGCCTCCACCACCACCTCTTTGGCCTCAGGCGTTCGAATGAGGGCCACTGAAAATTAGTTTCAAAAGACTTTTAAGTACGTAACGGCGACGTCTCCCAACTAGAAATAGATAAACATAGAGTTAATCTTCTTTATAGGTACGGCGTTTAAGTCCTTAAAATATCCCAGTGCATATTTAATTAGTGACATGACAATCGTAAATCTGCTAGTTCTGTAAATTAAATAGGTTAGCCATTAAATGCGTTCCTAGTTATAATTGTGATTGATGAAGATTTCGCTATTTGTGGAATTTTACATGTAGTTAGGGAATTGTACAAAAAAATAGTATTAAGTAACCTTTTGTATGAATTGGTTCGTTAAGGTGCGTTAATTGTAAAATATTGTTACATTGTATTGGCGAAATCTAAATGAAGAGATAATTTTTGGATTGATCTCTTGTTAGTCAAAAAACTACCAAAGCAATTTTAATATATATGAAATTTGGGTTTAATTGGGATGGAAATTAATATAAATTTGGCACTTTAAAAAGTCGTTATATTATTACTACTTGCATGTGCGATGTGAAATGAAATATTTTGTTGAATTTGTTATTTTAACGTTATTTATTGTAAATAAAATACTTCGAGCATATCATTCCTAGATAAAATCGAAGATTCTCTAGGACACCAACTCTAATATAAAAATTCATATAAAATTATAAATTTACATACTACCTACATATTAAATTTCTAGTAAGTCCAGTATTTAAGACTAGTTTAAGAAGAGGTTTCACATTGGATTTATCGTTTTCTGTCACATAAAGAAACACAATTTCTTCTAGATCTGGCAGATAGTACTGTTTTGATGTTATATAGAAATAAAATTTTTAGTCTTTTTGCATTTGTAACAAGAATTCTATTAATGAACATATTCTTCTATTCGCATTCTTATTTAAGATTGTAAGCTCAAATTTTGGAAAGAAACGGAAATTGAAAATAGAAAAAAGATTTTTCAAAATAATAAAATCTATATCTTGCTTATTCTTCCAAACTCTGAGCTTGTTAATTGATATTTCCATTATAAACTAAGTTATATGTTTGGACACTAAAATCTTTAAGACAGACTTGTAATATATTTGGAAACGAATGCAATACTTTAATAGATATTTGTACTGTTATCATATCACTTTGTGGCACTAGTAAGAGTAAGGATATTGTCACACAATCAATAAACGCGTCTATTGTTGATGTTTTTGTTTTCTTTAAATCTTTAGTCTTGTAACCTTGCATTGCCACAATTGGGTAGTCCTCTAAATTTTTTTTAGAATTTTAAAAAGTACTCAAAAAGTACTCGACCGTTTTTCGAAGCCAAAATTACTCATCTTTCATTAATTAGGGAAATGTTAACTGTGGACTATAAATCAATGTAAATTGAACTCAGTGCCCTTTTACGTCTTGAGAATGCCCGCGAAAAAAAATATGGTCCAAATGAAAGCTTATACGAAGACATTTTTGGCTCCGGATTGTTATTAGCTGTTGATACGAATTGCCCAAGCTCCCACACGTTTATTATAAGTAATGTAGGGATGTGAAATTCTTATTCGTCGATTAACAGAAATTTTGTAAAATCATGGCATTAACTGAAAAAATCGATTTACCCTCAGTTAAAGCAAAATTGTGAAAGTAAAATTGTCATGTCTAAAAGTCAAAGATTTAAATCTTTTCTAGAAGTAAATGACTAGTCTTACAGTTTTTTTCTTGATAAAGCAGTGAATTTACCACTAAGTGCGACTTTTTAGGAGTTGTAATGCAAGAACTTAATACACGTAGGTATCACTTGCCAGCGATGAAGAAAAACATCGTAAGAGCTGCTGCATGCTTGGGAGTTCTACACAATGATTCTAAATGTAAATGAAGCCAGTTTGTCAACAAGAAGTCAGCATGGCAGGTTGTGGCCAACCCCTTAAATTCTGGTAGGAGACACGTGCCCAGTACATATCAGTATTGAGCCATAGAAAGGGTTTGAGGCGACTGTTTCGAAAAAGAAGACTCCTAAAAAAGGTAGCTTTGACTTAATGCCTCTACTATCTACATGGGTGCTAGATCTAGAAAATTACCCTGATCAGATTGCTACCTTATGAATAAAAATCACCGACCAAGCTGAGTATTAGGTAGTGTTAATTATATGAAAAAATATATTATAATATCACATATATTTTTTTGAAAGCTCTAACAGATACTTCATAATATTTACCATTTAAATTTCAAAGAATCTGTAGAAGGAAAGTGGAAACATCAGTTTTAATCTCCGGAGAGGTACCTATATGTAGGTACTACCTATTTCATAATTCCCTAACTGATATTGTACAACACTATTCATACTTGATGTGACTTGAGAGCTGTATGGAACCAGATTCGCGCAATTAAATCCATTCCGGGCGTGTATTTTGTGTATTTTTTCGATTTAACCACCTGTCATTATTCGGGCGATAAATCTTACCTTTGTGCGTCCGTCGTTGTTAAGAACTTCATTAACTTTCGTCTTACATCAGTTTTTCAATGGAGACCATGAGAAAAGGAAGGTCTGACAATTTTATAATTGAAGTATGTGGCGTAGCGCCGGACGTCGATCCTGGGGAATTGAATTACGATGATATTTTGACTTTTGCTTTAATTAATGAAGAACGTTGGTAAAATTTCATTGAGATGTCTTTCTCAGAACTTATGGCAGTTTATGGAAAAAGTAATATTTTTTTAGAATAGCGGACAGTATTTCACTGCAATCACACCGATATTTTTTCATTATTCGGTAATCCGTAATACTTACTTGTCCCTACTAATTAGAAGTGAGTATTAATGTTACCTTGACTGTAATCTTCCCCGATGGTAAGTGAAAATGGAGATGATAATTTAATTGTACTATCTATGTGGTTTGATTGCTACACTGTAACATAATGGCATAAGTTTTGCGGTAGAGTCGTAAATAGAGACGTCTTATGACGAGTTGTTTCAGTTACAAGGAATAAGGATATTTCAATCCACGATGAGGCCCTCTGTCAAACTCCATATTATGAATCTAGTGAAACAATGGGTGAAACATCATACCTCTTTGTGAAACATACACAGAATTGATTTGACGGAATGGTGTATCTGTGACCGGTACCGATCCGGCCGTCTGCGTCGGAGGTAGTGGCTTAAATTCCCGTAACTGGAAAATGTTTGTGTGTCCAGACACAATATTCATGCTTCGAAGCATGAATATTGTGTCTGGATGTTTTTCAATATTCTTATACTTATTTATCAGTTATCTAGTAGGTACCTACCCATAACACAAACTATCGCTTCCTTTGTTAGTTAGTTATTTGTTCCTACTAAGTATTTAGATTGCGATGCATTTCTGGGTTGTGCCATACATAACAGGCGGTGTCTGGTGCTTCCGTCACTTGTGCAACAGTCTAGTGTTTGTTGCCAAGGTGGTGGAAGCTTCAGATAACGTTTTAGTACATAAGTGTGTACTTTGTTTTATGTGTGGTATAATGTTTGGAAATAAACATATTTTTTTTTTCTTTCTTTCGATGTGTGTTATGTCTTGCCCTGGTATATTTATTATTTGTTTTTCTTTGTACGTTACTGTACATAGAAATCCTTCGTCTCTTGACTTCCCTGTAGTAAAATAAAATATTATGATAATAACGGCAACTTACATAATTCAATGGCGACCAATCTAATTTGAATATATTCGGTAACCTTGCATTAGACAGATTTAAATCTATTAAGAAACGGCTAAATCAAATTAGGTGCATGATTTATTAAACGCTTTTTTTATTTGACATGTACAAATCAGAATACTAGTAATTGTAGATGACTATACCCACGCGGTTTACGTTTGAGTTTATCAGCTGTACAGTTCTACAAAAATATTTTATATAGCAAAGTTACATTACCTAATCGGAAACAAATAAAATGAAGGCTTATCAATGTAAATGAAATCGAAAATTCATGTATAGTTAATTTTTTTATGGAAATAAATAAACACGTATTTAGCATGTAGTTTTGTTACGATTTAGGCTAAGGTAGCTAGACCTAATTTATTAACTGTCGTTTATTAACTGCCTTGCAAATAATGTTATTTAATAATTAAAGAAGAAGCCTTCGTTTGACTTTTAGAAAAAATCGAATAAGAATGCAACAGTAATGGAGATGTCACTTTTTGTGAAGAGGTTCTTTACTTTGGAGCCCTGTCTACCTGTGACTATCCTTATTATGTGTGATCCTTAAAGCCCCGCAAACGGTGATAGACTCAAGTTTGTAGAGTAGTAAACGTGTTTTGACAAAATGCACTTCACTTTCTCTATGCATACACTCCGGCGTAGAAACGTGTTCAATCCATTCAATCTGGATGGCTGGCAATCCACGACCACCTGGTATGCCAGATCTTTCTTTCCACGCACATGCAAACTATGAAACCATCTACCAGGAACAGTTTTCCCTCAAAACTATTACATGAAGTCAATCAAGGGGCGGATAAATAAATTTCTTAAGAGCTGGCAATGCATTTTCAGTTCCTCTGGTGCTGCAAATGTCCGTGGGCGGCGGTGATCGCTTACCATCAGGTGATCCGCTCGCTCGTTTGCTCGCGTTAACTATAAAAGAAAAAAATATGCCTAAGTATAGACCTAAAAATATAAATAGTTGTGTATAAGATGGTTGTAAATATTATTTTAATTAAATATTTACCTAAATCAATGTTTGAACGATAATATACTTCTGCTACTTAAGGTAAACATTATCTTTGCTACTATATATAAATAATAAACAGTCGTAATGCAGCGAGTGGCGTTGATTCGATCGGCAATCGATTTTATTAACGCAGCGAGCCTCCACCCACTGTCGGCGTCATAATAAAATAAATCAGTAATAATCGCGGCGACATCCGTTTTAATTAGAGGTACACTGAGTAATGACGTACCGATATGACATTGCGGATATTGGATAAATATATCCTGGGGTGTATCGAAAGAGTATGTGCACACAATCTCTACGCGACTACCACGAATCTATTTGATATTTTGAACTGTCTCGTTGGTCTAGTGGTGAGCAGGTTCGAATGCAGATCACTAGGTACTGGGCTCGATTCCCGGGTCGAGCCAATAAAATTAAGTATTGGGTATTTCTATCAGGAAATTCTATACTAGTCCAAAGTTCGGAAATTGGCCGTGTACATCCCCGTGCCTCAGAGAGCATGTTTTCTCTGATCTCTCTCCGGCCACGTTGGAGCTGTCATCCCAACGAATTATAAAAGAGAGGAATAGAGAGTGCACCTGTCTCAGCAAGCAGAGATTGATCGCCGTGACTCGATCGGTCTGGAAGACATTATTATTATTTGAAATGTATTGGTTTAAGTTGGAAAAGACAACATTCTTTGGTCTTAGAAAAATATGAAAGAAAATTACCTTAAGAGCTACAAGGAGTTATTCGTACCTCTAGACTATATACTGCTCCCGTAATATAATGTTTCTTTTGTTACTTTAGCCACAGAACACCTAAGTACCGGTAGAATCATAATAGTACCTGGGGCCCTACCACCATCTCTTATATCAGTAATGCTGCAGTATTGTTTTGACATTTTCATATTAGGTATGTTTGTATGAAAATGTTAAAACATTACTGCAACATTACTGCTATAAGAGATGGTGGTAGGGCCCGTTTGTCAAAGAGCACTGCAAATTCTGGCATATAAAATATTGACTGTGCTCTATCTTATTAAATTTAAAGTAAAAAAGTTGGGCTTAATTTAGTGTAAGACGTAAAAAAAGTTTCATAATTATCCTATAGCGGAAAACAATGTACTATGCGTATGTCGTTAAATAAGATATTACCTTCGACAGATTTCAATCTCGTATGACATTAATTTGTCAACATAGTGTGCGCAGGTGCTTATTGTTCACAATTCATATACAATATAATAGTATGTTTCATTACAAGTGCGGAAAGGCTGTTATTGCAAAGAGTTCCGACAAATGTCTACCCGAGCCGAGGCGCAGCCGAAAGCGAGGGTTGACAGTCGGAACAAGTTGCAATGACAGTTCCGCACGTGTACTGAACGATTATTTTTAATACAGTTGCGAAAAAATGAAGCAATTTAATAAAATAATAAAAACACAATAAACTCAACTAACTTAACATTTTCTGAAAAACTATTTGCTTTTTTCTCTTCTCTCCACGCAATAAATTCGTCGTATGTAGATATTGTAGCGACTTTTTGACTTTTCCGGTAAAATGTTCTCCGAAGCATTTTGTGCAACAAACAACTAAACTCGCAAAGAAAATTTCTGAAAAATGGCGCCAACCGTAAAATATAAGCAGTTTTTTTTTTCTTCACCCATTCTGATGATTTAAAAAAAAAATAAAAAAAAAATTTGGTCATAGACTAAATAATATTCTGGTACGCAAAGGGAACTATGCCCATACAGCCAAGTCTTCAGTAGAATTTTTTTTATTGATATGAAATGAAAATGAAATTTAATGAGATGAAATGAAACCTAACCAAACTCATTCAATCAAATCTGATATTGAAACAAATTAGTAGCTTCTTTTTAGAAATATACGTATTTGCATGAATCATAAAAACTTCTATGAATTTTTTTAGTAAAATCTTCATGGTTGGTTTTTCTTTTTAATAGACATTATTTTGACAGTTGGGAAAGATAACGCACGAGTTCGGGAAAGGTAAAAAAAAAGCACGAGTATGTAATAGCCCACATCCCGAACGCTATACGTCCCTGCAATACGCCACTTTTTGAGCAACTGTATTAAAAATTATTTATTAATATTATTATCTAATGTAATACACCAAGTCAATCAGTAGGCTTTGAGGAAAAGCTATAATAATAATTATAATTCTAGTTCACGGTACTGACTAACAAGATTAGATTCCTATGCTTTTTTCTTTGATTTTGAATAGTAATGATCGTCATTAATATGAGTTTAACATTGCATGAAATGAAGATACATATAGGTACGACATAAAATTATTATGTTATCAAGTTTTTTCATGACTTGAACGGTCTGCATAAGCTTTGGCATAAGTAATTTATTTTATTTAATAAATACTCATGAATAGGTAGTGGCAGTCTCTTTCTGTTAGACAAGTTTTGACGATGTGTTATCATAAAAAAATTATACCTCATGTAGGCAATCAAAATACAATGAAAGAAAATTTAAAAATAATTTATTGTTTTAAAAATTATATTTTATAAATTAATAAATGCTACAATGACAATTATTTTGATTAAAGCTTTTTTTTTAATGAAGGCAAGTAGTGGGTTTTTTTTATTTATGCCTTTAATTGACTCATAACTCCTTGTGTAAGCGACAAGACGACAATTACTCGAGAATAATGAAGATCCATAACAGTTTTTTCGATCATTAAAGTGTAATTTTCATACGTGATTCATAAATACCCCATAAGTCATTTAGCCATAAGTCTTGACTTGCGTATTTACCAGAAAAAACAAGGATCCGTTTGGTCAGAGTGAATTTTTCTCGTCTCATTACCAGGGTGTTCCCATACCGGATATTTAATGACTAATTAGTGTAGAGTCAGTACAAAATATATTTTATATGCTTTAATAACCGCCATAGTAACATCTATCTTGCACTGATTCTAAGAAGTTTTAATAGGATTTTAAATTGGTTCCAAATAAACAGATATAATGTTTTGTAAATCTTATCTTATGCCTTTAAATGAGCAATTCTTGTATGTTAGTATGTATTTAATCTGAATCTCAGAAACGGCTCCAACGATTTTCATGAAATTAAGTAAGTACACAGCGGTTTTCAGGGGCAATTAATCGATTTAGCTAAGATCCATTTTTAGAAAATGTCGTATTAACCAAAATGTCGTATTAAAAAAATACTGAGCAAAGCTCGGTCACCCAGATATATTCAAGGTAGATAAGGTAAGATTATTCTGACATTTGTTATGTACCATGACTGACCGATGATTAATTTTGAAAAATAGCAAATCTTTTGCCCCTCGTGTTCTACTAATTACATACATTACTACATACTATATATTTACTACTTATAAATGTGAAAATATGATGATGAGCTGAGTATGTATCTGATAAGTAAATACGATAAATTTTCAACTTTCAATATTTTTGCATAAAATTGCCAAAATACATATACAAATTATATATATTTTGAAAATAGTTTTATCTAAAGACAGAAAAAATTAAAATTGAAATTAAAACTACTCATGCCTTTTTCCATTGCAGATGCTATTTTAACATTCTGAATAATCATTCTTATCATCAGAATAATAACATGGCACCTCTCTAAAATTTCTGACCAGAAAATTCTAAGTTGCGGGACAACTGACAATTACCTAAAGGTAAACTATATAACTATAGAGGGTCAAAATAAAATAACATACAAGCAAGACCTAGTCCTATTTATTGTAGTAGTTAATAAGAAAATATGTCTAAGTACTATCCAGACCTCAGGTTTGATAAGCGATATGAACTGTAATTAAATATAAGTGGGGCTATAAAAATTGTAATTAAATACGCTCATGTTACAGAAGGTAGGTTGGTACCTACTTAAAGCACAAGATAGAGGTAGGCCGGCGCGTGCGCTGCCTTAGCTTTGGAATACAAACATCTAATTGTGCTATCGCTAGTGATGTACCTTTGCCTTGATATACATTTCACATTATTTTAATCCTAATCAAATGCGGACGGGAGCTTTCCTTTAACAGCAAAGAATGTTAATACTTGCTACCTACGAATGAAAATACGTTCAAAAATAATATAAATGCGGTTTTAGATCCTTGTACATATCTTATCATAGATATTTTAGCAGGACAGATTGATTTGTTCTGCTATAATCCGCTAATTGAAAAGATTCTGTATGGTACAATATGCAGGAACACTACCCACATGAAACACCACACACAATTTTCTAACACTTGAAAAGATGCTGTATGGTACAATATGCAGGAACACTACTCACATGAAATACCACACACAATTTTCCAACACTTTCTAACTTCGACGCACGTTTCGTCCCTAAACCGGGACATCCTCAGGTGATGTTGACTTCACAATGCGAAATCGTAGAGACTGTACGATTTCACATTGTTGAACATTTGCATAAAATGCCATCTTTAAAAACTCACCAAAATTAGAAAAGTATAACCATTATTTTTATCACTTTGAATCTTTTTTCCATTCAATTGGGAATCATTCAATAATTTGAAAGTAAAAAAAAATTACGTTTTTAAGACTAAATTTATTCGTTATGCCCACGCCTCAGTTGTCGATAGTCGATTCTGTAAGTCCAGGCGAAATCCCTAGTTGGGCGCGGCCGATGTCACAACCCGGGCACGCGAACTCGTGTGCAGCCGAGCTTGTTTCGATCTTGTCATAGTGGCTTTGCTCGAATTGTTTCCACCATTTTTGCCCCTATTTCACTTTTCCGTGTCGTAATTCTCCTATTTATACGGTTTATTAGGGCTTCACGGTTCGTTGCCTAAATTTTTTTAAATATCTTATATGTGTAAGGCAACACCTAAAGATAAGTTTATAAAGAGCCGTAGGTGAGCTTTTTGATGTCCTTAGTTGAACTCTTTTAACGTAATAATAAGAGATCAATAGCGCTGATCAGTATAGTAAGAGTAAGTTATAAAATCCATGTTAATAATAGGATGTTCAGTACTTGGTTACTGAACGCGCCGGGGCCTGGCGCGGGGGCGACACGCACACGGCTCAAGACGGCGTGGGACGGCATTCACGGCACGGCGGGCTCCAAAGCCACGCGTTACTACAGTCCGCACATATTGTATACAAATAAAGTACCACAATAATTACATTGAAGAAATCTTTAATTCTATAACGTCAACCCATCAACATATGGTCCTTCTCCCGTGAATTAAATAATTCGGAGAATCACATATTAAAATTCGTGCAACTTCAAATGTTCCCAGACGAGTACATTTTATTAAAATCTGGAAAACCTCTATCGAACAAAAATAGATTAGTTTCGTTAGCACCTTTTATTCATTCTGATGAACTCATAAGAGTAGGAGGTCGACTTAAAAATTCACATTATACTTTTGACGTCAAACACCCAATACTCTTATGTAGCAAGCATCATCTCACACAAATCCTTTTTCGAAAAGAACACATATCATTAATGCATGCGGGTCCTCAACTCCTTTTGTCTTCCATAAGACAAAAATATTGGCCACTGGGGGGGAGGAACCTCGCTAGACGCGTCGTACATAGTTGCGTTCGTTGCTGCAGGTTTAAACCAAAGCAAATACAACCTATTATGGGTGAATTACCTACTGATAGAACACGCTTAGAATTTCCATTTTTGCACACAGGTATGGATTACGCAGGTCCGATCCTGATCGCAAACCGTAAGGGCAGGGGTGCTAGATTAGAAAAGTCTTATATTTGCATTTTTGTCTGTTTTGCAGTCAAAGCCTTGCACCTGGAACTCGTCACAGACTTGACAAAGGAGGCATTTATATCAGCCTTTTTAAGGTTCACTTCGCGCCGTGGTAAGCCAGCCTCTGTAACATCTGACAACTCAACGACTTTCGTCGGAGCTAGTAATGAAATCGCATCATTTTTCTCAAACTACTCAGACGACATCAAAGCAGATCTAGGCAATAGAGATATTGTATTTTCTAGAATACCAGTTTATTCAGCTCATTTCGGAGGTTTGTGGGAATCATCAGTCAAATCAGTAAAATTCCATTTAAAACGAATCTTAAATTTAACACATTTAACCTACGAAGAGATGGCAACATGTCTGATTCAGATAGAAGCCATCCTGAATTCCAGACCACTTACACCTCTTTCTTCTGACCCATCCGACCTTACTTGCCTCACTCCAGCTCATTTCCTTATTGGACGCTCACTCTTGTCGGTTCCTCATCCAAATGTTAGCGATGCAAACATCACCGCCATGGATCGATACAAACGAATAGAAGCCCTAAAACAGCATTTTTGGAAGCGCTTTTCAAACGAATATGTTAATCTCCTCCAACAGCGCACGAAGTGGAAAACAACATCCGATCAAGACCTGCAACTGGGCACAATGGTGATCATCAGGGACCAACAGCAGCCACCACTCCTTTGGCAGCTGGGAAGAGTTGTGGGAGTTCATCCTGGCAAGGACGGCATTGTTCGAGTGGCTGACATCAAGACTAAGAAAGGAGTCATCACTCGGGCATTCAACAACATCTGCCCATTGCCATCATCTTAACCTTCAACCCCCGGGCAGGATGTTCAGTACTTGGTTACTGAACGCGCCGGGGCCTGGCGCGGGGGCGACACGCACACGGCTCAAGACGGCGTGGGACGGCATTCACGGCACGGCGGGCTCCAAAGCCACGCGTTACTACAGTCCGCACATATTGTATACAAATAAAGTACCACAATAATCACATTGAAGAAATCTTTAATTCTATAACGTCAACCCTTCAACAAGGATAATTTAAACTCTTATACAAATACTAAAGTAATATGGATATATTAAAAAAAATTAAAATATCTCTATATATTTTATTTATGTACATTCATTATTATAATATTTCTAACAATGTTTTTTGAACTCAAAAATAATAATATCGTTTATTTATAAATGTCATCGATAAAGGTTAGTTTTAAAAACTTAAGAGGCCTGTGAACTACGATGTCTCCGTTAATGCAAAATACCAAATCATTTGTAATTCGTGAATATTTCGATCATGTTGTGGTGTTATTCGGATTTATATAGTAATAATCTATGCTCCTGGCCATATTTGGTTCGGAAATATTTCTTTAAAATAAAATAATAATCAATTTTGATCAAAATTTTTATAACTTTGGTCGAGTTCCGTAATACCAAAAATTATGAATGAAAACTTGTAACTTTCTTTATTAACTGGTGTTTTTCTTTAGCTGGACACTAAAAACTGTGCTCCAGAACTAATACGACGTAAGATAGTGTTGTTTTTAATACAAAACAAATAAGTAGAAAACATGTCCTCTTTGACATAAAAATAAGCAAAACTAAATTCGTTTACAATTTCGTTTAACAACAGTATTTCGGAACCAGATATGGCCAGGAGCATAGATTATTACTATACGAACCCAAATAACACCACAACATGATCGAAATATACACGAATTACAAATGATTATGGTATAACGTTTGTATGGGAGACATGGTAGTTCACAGGACCCTTAATAAATGTTTTGATAAATACACAATCTTTCAACTGCCACTTCCCTGTGACAAGTTGTTTATCAGCATTTCCCAGTCCGGTCTCGTACTAACGTAGTTCTGAAAGTGAGATTATCGTTCGGAATCTATTTTATCATCATTCCATCTCTCGCCCGCTATTGTTCGCAGGCTGGTTAGGCGCATGCATACTTCAAAAATTGATCAAGATAACAACCGGCACTGCGGCGACTCGCTCGCCAAGAGCTCCATACAAATGCAAATGTATGACCCGTGGTTCAATGCAGGATCAAAATATCATTAATTTATTCAATTAGACTACTACGGTTTTACTATCGCACTTTAATAGGTTTAGAAAGAGTACCTACTTGTTTTTTTTGATGACTCATCTTTCGACTCAGCAGCACTAAAATAATTAATATATTTCTATATAATTTATATATTATATTTCTTAATTTGGATGACATAGTTGTAGCTAAGCTAGTAAGTGTACATATATTTAATTTAGTTAGTTGTGTTTTTGTCAATAATTAATTTAAATTGTACATAATAATTTCATGCATGTTTTGGCGGTAATATGTTTTTGAACCATAAAAACATAATCTAAAGTATGAACACTTATGATTTAGCATCTAATTAAAATTATATAGTGCTCATAATTAAAGATGAAATAAATGGTCTAAGATTTTATAGTTTTTAAAAATATTCTGTGGAATTTTCCGTAGCCAGAACTGACAAACTACAATACAATATTTAACGCAATTTAACTATAATTTTCAGATTTAGTGGAATGAATATAAATATTTATTTAATGAAATCAATAATGAAGTAATAATTAATTTTAATCAACTGCTTTGCTTTCATTTTAATTATTTCACTGTGTGCGTGTTCTTAGTTCTTACAGGCAAAGTTGATACTTGCATTGTCTTCTGGGCCTTTATGACTTTCTAAGATATGAGAAAAAATACTTATGAAATTAATCGTATTGTTAAAGGTTCAATAACATATGTTATGAGTAACACTCCCACGGGTCAAGAAAGAATTATGACATGTAGTAAGACATAAAATCCTAATCCTTTGATCTATATTACAACACAATCATTAAATACAGATATATTTATAATAATAAAACACTTATGACCATAAGTGAAGAATATCATAGCATGCCAATAAACAAATAAGGCAATAGAACATCGTTAATCATATTTTTCTTTGTTGGTTAATTCAAGGCTGTGGAAATGTAACATACGCCTGTAGCTATCCAGATATTAATAAAATCTTACATGTATTGTGGCATGTTTTGTAATGTAAGTACAACATTTCTTAAAGTCGTAAATGCATCCATTTTTACGGTTTTTTTTTGTAAACCTACGTTGCCTAATTTTTTTTTAAGTTTAGTCCCTCCTACCAAACTTTAATCTTCGAAACATTAAACCAAATATTATAAGAAATCTTTACCTAAATTATCGCTTTAATTATACTTACAAGGAAAATCCCTTGAACTGTATGGCTTTTCGAATATTTTCGTGTATACTTATTTCTTGCTTCTACAGAAATATAATAATTTACCGCTTATGGCTTGAATCAAAAGGCTATTGACCCATTTAACTTCAAGAAAACAGTCATACATTGACACTAATTGTGCTTACTATATGCAATCATGTAATTTATCACAAACAAATGTCTTTAAAATGTAATGATCCGTTAGCGTAAAATAGTTTTCTCATTACTTTATACCTATTTCCAAGTACTTATAAGTAATTACTCAACAATAGTTTTCTTTGTAATATCTATGATGCCGAGATATTATCATGTATTTATTGTATTGTTTTACTTGATCAGTTAGCTTAACAGCCTTAACTACATATTGTGATGTTAACAGCCTTTTTGTAAGAATATTCCGCTTTTTTTTAAATTTAAATCATTTCCGTTATAATTAACTTCCCTAAATTATAAAATGTCAATTTCAATATCAGATAACTTTGTAAACAAATGTTATACCTCGTTCTCACTTGGTTTGTTTTAATGACCTGTGAAGCCTGCGAACCCGCACTTGGCCAGTGTGCTACGGTCAAACCCCTTATTCTGAGAACAGGCTTTTGCCCAGCAGTGGGATATAGAAAAAAAGGGTTTATGATGACGATGTTTCGTGTTGATAATTTTGTTAACCAATCACCTATTAGATAGACATTTTATCTTGCTTTTTAAAAATGTCCGTCTTCTTTTCGAAACAATTACTCATTTCGTAACATTGAACATTTCCTACCTTTTAAAACAAATGTGTCATATTGTTGAAATGCTTACATTCTATTGGCTGTTTCCTCATGAGTCACAGCATCCGAGGACCTCGAGATCTGCGAAGGTGACATTACCGAGTACTGGATCTCGTAAATATATGGATCATAAAAACATTTTTTTTAACATATCAGGACACACATCGCAACCTATAGTTCCGAAGTAAGCAATAGCTTGTGTTATGGGTACCGAATAGATAAATGATACCTAATATATATAAAGGCACGGGGGTGCCTTCATCATCAGCGGCCGAGTCCATTGTATGTTATGTGGGTAGGCGGGCGAGGAGAATCAATTAAAACATTACATTGAATCAACGAAATATAATCGGAATCACACACAGGTTAATTTAATGACACCACACACAATAGGCACTCCACCGAACACGTAGATTGATCACGCGATGCAGACAGATTCGTCTTGCCTGCCTCTTGGTTTTCACGTGGTTGCACACTAGCGCTCGGAGTTGTGCCAGAGTGGCAAGCCGCGTCAGCTGTCAAATGACCACAGACAACCGACGAATGTCCGATGCGTTCCTTGCCACTCTAAACAAAGATCGACGCGCCGTCACGGCCGGACTGACATTCGCGCGCCCTCGCGCGTCTGCTCGTGCCCAGGTATATCTGCAAAGAAAAACACAGCTGAAGTACACTTCAGGGCATGCTCGCCCATCCCTGATATTTCACTACTATTAAGTCATCTCTAACGTCACATCTGTTCATTGCGTCAATTACCCACATACTGGAGCGGACAACTGACCTTCAACCAGCCACCACCTCAATGTAATGACATGGTCCCGTCAGCGTCCCTTCCACCAGTAACGAACGTCGCACGTTCACACGCTGCCGCAAATGAAGTGATCCGGAACCTCGACCCGCATGAGCCAGTCCCTTAGACCATTCACTCGCCACCCAGCACGCACATACAGTACCAACCCAGTTTGAAGTGATCCGGAACCTCGACCCGCATGAGCCAGTCCCTTAGACCATTCACTCGCCACCCAGCACGCACATACGTTACCAACCCAGTTTGAAGTGATCCGGAACCTCGACCCGCATGGGCCAGTCCCTTAGATCATTCACACTGCTCACACACGCTTAGCAACCAAGGTCAGAGTCAATAATAATCAGAGTCAAACCGCTCATCGATAATAAACCGATGTGAAATACACGAACACAGTATATACATTACGAGCACATAGCATTTCACTAACCATTTACTATTCATCACGTTCGGAGGCAGAGAGGGTTTCAGAGCTGGCGGTCATAGTGCGTGAACTAGACACCGACACTGTGTCACTATTATCATCAGATGATACCGCCTCGATTTCCTGACCGTGGACTGCCGCCGTCTCGGCCTCCTCTACGTTATCAATTAAGGAACTAGCCACTTCAGCCAATCCGTCGTAACCTACAGGTACTGCACGTAGATTTTCATGTGAGTATTTATAAGTACGGTTAGACCCATCAACGTCTCTAAGTTCGTATCTATCGTGATCTAAAACTCGAATAATAGTATACGGACCTCTGAACTTTCTCTGAAGTTTGGTTTGATTGCGCTCGCTACACTTAATAAAGACGAAGTCACCTACAGAGAACGGTTTCACTTTTGCCCTACCGCGGTTGAAACGTTCAACTTCCGATAATGCTGCCTTCCTAATATTTTCAGAAGCATTTCTCCGGATTTCGCCTAAATCTAGACGTGTCTCAGGTTCTGTTTGCTGTGATAGAGCAGAAATCCCTAATGACTGCGCTCGAGTACCAAACATTAGTTCCGTTGGTGGAATAACCAGTCACTCTGGACTTAGTGCTATTCAGTGCTAATTGTACCTCGGGAAGTTCGTCACGCCACGTTTTATTCGGGTCGTTCTCTACTATTGTGAGTAGACATTTTAGAGTTCGCATTACCCGCTCTACTTGGCCGTTGGCTCTACTGGAACCAGTAGCAATTAGGTGGAGTTCTATACCGTGGTCATTGCAAAATTGCTTGAAGTCCGCACTTATGTAACACCTGCCTTGGTCCGCTATTACACGCTTCGGGGCACCAAAGAGGCAAACTGCTCTTTTGAGAGATTTAACTGCGCTAGCTGCATCGAGTGCAGGGGTGTAGTCTAAAAGGACATACTTTGTGAAGGCATCGATTATGACAGCGGCATATTCTTTTCTGTCACTCTTCCCACTCAATTTCCCTGTGATGTCAATATGTACAGTGTGCCAAGGTGTGGACACTTTAGAAATTGGATGTAGTCGGACTTGCTGCGCTCCTGAGCATCCTTTTGATGCTTTACACACTATACATGAGTCTACGAACTTACGCACTTGCTTGGACATTTGTGGGAACCAGTAATGCTCATATATCTTGTCCAACGTCTTATCTGCCCCAAGATGCATAATTTCTGTGTGTACGTGATTAATAAGAGTCCAAGTCAGGGATCTTGGGACAACTGGCAGCCAGAAACTGTTTTTGTTGCGTTCGATTTTCCTGTAGAGTATCCCTTTCCGTACATCATAAGTGTGGGCAACGTCTTCCGGTAGCTCATTGTTACGGTGCTTGGTGATGAGATCCTGTATCTCATTATCTCGTTTCTGTTCCACCGCTAGCCAACCTTGATGTAGCTCAATGAAGTGTACCTCTTTATTATTCTTAGGTACTTCAGTTGTCTCATTTATTTTTGACGAACCAGGCAGCGGCTCTGAGACGGGATTTCTAGATAGATAGTCCGCGTGACTCATGCAACTACCCTGTTTGTGGACTATATCAAAGTCATACGCCTGCAAGAATGCCCACCATCGGTGAACTCGAGGGGTCAAATCAGTTTTTGACTTCGATGCTTTCAACGAGTTGCAGTCTGTAAAGACTGTGAAATGCTGACCATACAGGTAATGCCGAAAATTCTCGACAGCTCGAACGACCGCCAGGGTTTCTAACTCATAAGAATGGTATCGTGATTCCGTGTCGGTCGTTCGTCGGCTGAAGTACGATACTACATGGGGTACTCCATCTTTTCTTTGGATCAGTATGGCGCCATACCCTTCAGAACTCGCGTCAGTATGTAGCTCTATGGGTGCATCACGATCGAATATTGCCAAAACCGGCTCAGACGTCAGTATCTCTACAATCTTTTTGTGAACTTCATTATGTGCGTCTGTCCACTTAATCGGACCTTTTAATTTTGTTAGTGGGTATAATGGACCGGCAAGGCGAGTGAAATTTGGTATGAATCGTCTGAAATACGATGCTAGACCTAGAAACTGTCTAACGTGGGAAGCCGTTTTAGGGGTTGGAGCGTTCACCAAAGCCTGCACTTTCCTGGGGTTTGGCGTGACTACCCCTGCTCGCACGACATACCCTAGGTAGTCTATCTCCTTTTTCATGAACTTGCACTTATTTATGTTAAAGGAAAAACCTGCGTCAGAAAGTGCCTTCAAGGTCCGGTCCAGACGTTCTAACCCGGTAGATACATTATTTGAGTAACACAGTACGTCATCCATATATGCTAGTGCTACCTTATCTTTTAATGGTCCTAGTGCTGTATTTATGCATCTCTGGTAGACAGATGCAGCGTTCCTCAACCCAAATGGCATCGCTAGATATTCGTACTGACCATCAGGGGTCACAAATGCTGTTCTCGATATACTGTCGCTATCCGGGTCAATTAATATCTGGTGATAGCCTGAAGCCATATCTAGCGACGAAAAGTAATGCGCACCATGAAGGCGATCGATTTGCTCATCAATTCTAGGTAGAGGGTAATGCTCGGGGCGAGTATTGGCATTAAGTTCCCTATAATCTACGCACATCCTATCGGTATTATCCTTTTTTTTAACTAGCAATATAGGGCTGGCAAATGGCGAGTTACTTTCTCGAATAATACCCGCTTTTAGCAAAGCTGCCACTTTCTCGTTAACTACTTCTTTCTCAGCGGGCGCCAACCTATAAGGGCGTCTCTGCACAGTCTTATTTGGATCGATAGGGTCTATGCGAAGAACGCCTGTCGTTACACGTCGCGTTGGCACACCATCAATGAAAAACTCCCTATACTTATGTAAGATATTGATCAATGCTTGTTTCTCATCACCTTGCAAATCGGTATCAATAGTCATGAAATCAGATTGAACGGGTGCGTCTGGCACGTTGACTTCTTTTCGGGAGGTAAAAGTGAGCTGATCGTTGTCAATGTGGACGTGCAAGCCATTCCCCAATATATCTCTACCCAGGATCACTGATTCCGCAATGGTGTTGTCAGGTACTACATGAAACAGCACGGTTAACGAAATGCCTTGAACATTGATGGGACTAAGAATCTGAGAGACACACTCAACGTTTCCCCGGCCAATTCCCGTTAGATGAACTAAATCACTCCGCACAGTACCAGCAAATTTATTGGCGAAGCTAGCAGTTACCAGCGAGCAAGCAGATCCACTATCAAAAAGAAAAGAAACGGGCTCACCGGATGATGTAGTGAGAGTGCTCCTTGATGATTGGCGTTCACACACGTGAACCTCCTTAGCCGCTTGTGCTCCGCCGCCTTTCCGGTCTGCACACGCGGACGCCACGTGACCTGGTTGTCCGCACACGTAACAGGTGACAGGTCTTGCTGTGACTTTTGAAATTTGGTTGAACGCCTTGGTTGAAGTATCGGGCTCTTCTCTCCGCTTCCGGCAATCCACGGCCTTATGTCCGGCCGTGCCGCAGCGGTGACATGTGCCGGCGAAACGAAGTTCATTAAATCGAGCTCTTTTCGCGTCAAAGTCATGGCCTTCGCCACCATCATGCCTACGCTTGAGCGAAACGCCGTTGAGTATACGTAAGAGTTGAGCTCTAGCGGTCACGTTATGAGAATGGAGCTCGCGACGAATCGTGATGTCTTTTTGGCACAGAACTGACGCAACAAATCCGGTAATCATATCTTCGGACATTTCTATCCGCGGAATGCGTTCTATAATGCTCCAAAGACGCGTGGCAGCCTCAGATGCCGTTTCCTTTCCGCCAATTTGAAATCTTAATATTTCATCAAAATAGTCTTGGGGTAACATAGGTTTTGCGAATTTCGCTAGAAGTAATTCCTTTATTTGAGGCCATTTTAACTGTGAAGCTTGCAGCTTCGTTAAACATGTCGCGGCTCGACCTTTGAGGGCCCGCGTAAGCAGCAATAATAGTTCCGCACCTTCTAACTTGCGGCTGTCCACGACGATTTCAGTTACGTTGCACCATCCTTCTATGTCTGCTTCACTATCATCAGGGTCAAATTTAATCAATTGCGTTGATTCACGGCTCGAGGATTGCGGCTGTGCTGCGGTCAACAGCCGTGATATGAACATCTCCATTTGATCCATCTCATTCGATTCTTTCGCTGACGTAGTAGTTCTCGTCTCCTCTGATCTAAGCCCTTCGCATCCCACTTCTGATAAAGGCACGGGGGTGCCTTCATCATCAGCGGCCGAGTCCATTGTATGTTATGTGGGTAGGCGGGCGAGGAGAATCAATTAAAACATTACATTGAATCAACGAAATATAATCGGAATCACACACAGGTTAATTTAATGACACCACACACAATAGGCACTCCACCGAACACGTAGATTGATCACGCGATGCAGACAGATTCGTCTTGCCTGCCTCTTGGTTTTCACGTGGTTGCACACTAGCGCTCGGAGTTGTGCCAGAGTGGCAAGCCGCGTCAGCTGTCAAATGACCACAGACAACCGACGAATGTCCGATGCGTTCCTTGCCACTCTAAACAAAGATCGACGCGCCGTCATATAGGTAACATTTTATAAACATAAATATAACATATACATAAATACAATATAAATATAGAAAAACACCCAGACACTGATTAGACATCACAGTTTATAGATATTATCTTTCAACACTGTGATAGACAATTACCCTGGACAGTGGACAGGGTGGACGGCGCGAAAAAATGTCGCCAGTTTATCGGTGCCTAAAATACTTGTTTTGTCACCAGTAGCACAGAATACATAGTAATACACTGGCCTGCAAAAGAAAGTATCACACTTTGTATCAATTTAATTTGAAAAGTGTGATACTTACTTTTGCAGGCCAGTATAGTACTTCCAGTAAGTAGTAAGGCCACGCTGTTCGCTTAGCAGCCACCTATATAATTTTGACAGATGGCGCTACGTCTGCTTGCACGAAAAAGGTTTACGTAAATCGTTCGGTTGCCCATATCCTGCGTTTTTTTATCAGTGAGATACTGGAAAATAATAATTGCTCATCACCAGATTTTCTCTAGTTGTAGGAAACGAACCACTGACGTAAAGTCTATTAAAAATACCAGAAACAGAATAATATCAAAGAATGATGTATTTTTTCCTATAACAAAAACGTTTCAAATCGATTCAGCGTTAGGTAGTATAATTGATGATTAAACGAACTTACCTGTAAGTGAAGTTCTATCACAATTATGTGAATACATTTTATTCGAAAATAATAATAAACACAATCAGGTACACTTTCATTGTACTGGCAATTTCGCACTTTTATCTATTTTGTTTTTTAAAACTGACCACCCTGATGGACACGCTGTCTCAGCCTACGTCCGTGCCAAGCTTCATTCTTTAGAGAATATTTAACAAAATTTTCGTATTATACTCATGGGTTTTGGGTATGGGAGGGACCTTATATTATTATTTTCGAATAAAATGTATTCACATAATTGTGATAGAACTTCACTTACAGGTAAGTTCGTTTAATCATCAATTATATTTCATACATTTTATTCTTCAATAATAATAAACACAATCAGGTAGATGTTTAGAGATGAAAATTTTTGTTAAATTATGGACATTAACAGATAGTAAATTGTTTCCTATTATAATAGGAAATAGGTCCTCTTTATACCACAGAAGTATTTAATTAACACAATCTTTTCGTTCAATTCCTGGATCAATAAACCAGTCACATTACAAATAGGTTTAATTTATATTTAGATAGATTATAATGATTAATGATTAGAGAGCAAAAGAGCTATTGCGACAGAAGCATCATCGCTCAATAAGAGGTTATAAAACTTAGGTAACGTCCGTAATGGTTGTTACCAGCAGACTGCTTTTCTGATGAGGTCAAGCAACAAACTACGTGCTCGCCGAGGAAGTGTTGCGTACTTGGTGCTGAGTACATTGAAACGCAGACCTCTCTCGTGAGAGATTATATTCTTCGGCAGACACGTTCTCACGGTGGTCTGCCTGCAGGCGACCTTATGAGGTCGCTTCAACATTATCAGGAGGTTGTCTATTATATATCTTGGTATAAGATTTTGTAAACGACATATCGATTTGTTTTTCAAAGCTGTGGCAAATTTTTATACTTTCTCTTCAGTTTTGATTATGGTATAATTAAAACTGGTTCGCCCTGAGTAGTAGCTGGCGTTGTATAAACTCAATAATTCCCTTGAATTATATAAAAACAATAATACTAACTTTAACTAATGCTAATGTTTTCATTCTGTGCTGTGTCTACTGCCTAAAGCTAAAAAAGTTACAAGATCAGCAAAGCAAAGTTACGGAATGAATAAACTCTTATTAAGGCCCATTGAGCAATGTGTTAGCATACTATATTGTGCGCTACTATGTGGTGTTTGATGTTAATTTATCTATTCATTTTCGCAATATAATATATATATATATATATTTTTTTTTTTTTTTTTTTTTTGACCCAAAATCATCAGCAGAAATTAAACTCAATGCCGAATGATAACAAGTAATCGTACCATATGCTACGTCGTTAACAAGTTGTTCTGTTGGAAATTACGAGGTTGACTTATAATGTACGGATTGTACGGATCTCAGTCGTTATTAAAGCAGTATTGCCACAAAACTTTGTAAATAACACAAAATTTTTGAAACATATAGATTATTAAAAATTCCAACAAAATGTCCTTTTTTTTTTTTTTTTTTTTAATGCCTTCAGAGAACTTCCTCCAGTAATTCCTATGAATTGTGGTTCTCTAGGGAAAGACCATATTTATTTATTTATCATCAATAAATGTACTATAAGAAGTAAGTCTTTTGACACCTTATGTAAAAGAAGAAAATCCAAAGTTGTAAAGGTCCTTAGACGATGTATGTCTAAAGCATTGTCTATAATAGTATTTTGAAGCATTCTACCTCTAGAAGAATGTATAGAAGAGCAAAGGTAAACTTGGTGTTCCAAAATGTTCAGAATGCGTCTGTTTCTAAGACGTCTGGGTTCATATTGATTACATTTCGCATTATTGTAAGAAGCGATAAATTCAATAACTGGATTGAACTCTTTGAATAACTTTGAAGTATATAATTTTACAGCGGTAGCTTAATCCCATTAACTGGATGTAACTCTTGGTCAGCTTTTGATTATCTTTAATTTCCATATAAGAAACAATTAACCCAATCGTTTAAATGAGGATATTTGATATCCTCTATGCAACTGATGTAAATCATGTGTATCAAAATAGATGTATCGAAAAATATGGCCCTCAACTCTGTAAAGAGGTATTTCGATTCATCTTAACGTTAATTATTACAAAAACAAAAATCCCTCTAATGAAAAGAATTAGTCTTCATCTAGACCGGGAAATCGTGTGAATCACTAGTTCAACCTTTTAGGTTTAAGGGAGTTAGATGACTTAAAAAATGTTTTGTAACCACTGGCCATCTGATAGGATAACCGATGATGGACGAACAGCTGCGTCTAAAGTCTAATTTTTCTTACGGGCTACATTTTTTGTTTCTACAGACGTTCTGTGTAACCCCATCCATACCTAATAGCTGGAGAAGTGGACTTTAGGACTTTTAATCGGAATTAAGCTTAACTCTTAGATGATACAACGAGTTAAGCGTATAAATTTTTTTACAGAATTTGAATTGTTACATAATTCACGTCATAGTTTGCGGTTGGGTAACGATACTGCCATATCGTCAGAAATTAAAATAAAACCAGGAAACTGAGCATGTTTTGAGGGTAGTAAATAACTTTAACACTCTAACACCTAACAAATCTTCATGAAAAAACCGCGGTAAGTATCTGAGATGAGTCACAACTTCTTTATGTATTTTACCAAGGATGAATCGGTACTTTAAAATAAGATTCTTCAGTTCATAGGCATAAAACCCTTTTTAAGTATTCGCTTGTAAGCTGTTCTATGAACTATCAATTTCAAAGGATTTTGAACTACAAGTTCATTCAACGCCTTTAAATTTAGAATGTATCTTTTACCACGTAAGATTTTGAGGTTAGACACATCTTAACTATAATCGAACATGCAGTGACTCACTCCCACATTATCTCACCCAAAAAAGAAATGTCGATTGTCAAAGACATTTGTCGCTTTTTCTTTGTTGTGAACGTGTAAGACGGTACACTGTATTAGTGTACGATTTTTAAAATGGTATTATGTAATAATAATTTTTTGGAGCTAGTTCCTTAATTTGTTCAATTCATTAAAATATTTTATTAAATGTACGTACATTTGTACACCTAGTGAAAGTAAAAAAATAGTCTTCACCTATTATAACTCCCGAAATTCTAGATCATGTTATAGATCGTGACGGATTCCTTGTCAGTGATATGTAACCAATAAACTTCAAAATGTTGAAGACAACTGGCATATAGGTACCTTAATGTCTAGCGTCGTCGATGAACCTGGTGGAGACTCGCTGCCACGTCGCATCTTCCTCGCGGCTGATCGCCAATACTCAAGTGTGTCACGCCCCCCCTGCTGGCCGAGCCGTAACGAGAGGGGGCCAGCTAGTTTCTCGAGAAACGAGATTGCGCTGTCCCAGCGGTGGGTGTCGATAGCAAAGTCGCCCGCCGCGCCCTGCTGGTTTCTTTATTTACAACACCTGACGATCAGTAACCATTGAAACTAGTATAATGCCCGAAACTATTTCTCCGAAAAAACATCTGGTCCCGTTCGTGAACTTTAATTACTTGTCATTTGTCGAAACAAAATGTCATTTGTCAATACTTAAGCTTCTTCTCAGTTCAGGACGCGTTGTGGTTTAAGATTTTTATTAGTTTTAGAAAGAATTTAACAATTCACTTCAATGAAACTTTCAGACTAATGGTACATTATACATAATATTGTTAACTTATTGAGTTTTGAGCTAATAGTTAAATTATCATCCCATTACACAATCTGAACATTAATTTTCGAAAGTAAGTAAAATTATTTTCCACCACAAAATCTAAACATTATTGTTGTAGGTACATAGTTAGAAAAGTTCGACGCGTTGGTACCCTCGTGAAATTAGTTTTTAAGTCGTGAAATAGTTATCACTGATAAAAGGCTATAACGTTTAACTGGCTATTCATAAGCCAGGCAAGTATATCAAATAAACTATTTGATTCTTTGCAATGAAGGTCGGCTAGAATTTTACAACTGTCGGGACTAACCATTAATATAGTTCTTGTGACTGAGCGCCGATAGCAATTCGGGATCAAAGTCCGGGAGGTCATGCGGAGCCACTTGTAGTGAAGCCGAGAACAGCGCCACACCGACATCGTCCCCCGTTGGTATCCGCAAAGTCCTTTGAGGTTTTTTTAAAATCCTTCGTGTTGACCCGCAGTCAACCTCCAGGAGCATTGACGCATCATGCTATGCTTTCGTGGTATCCTCAACGTGATACCCTCCAAGCTAGCTTAGAGATGCCTGGACTATTTCGCGCATCATGCTATACTTTCGTGATAACCTCAATGTGATACCCTCCAAGTTAGCTTAGAGATGCCTTAGGATTTCAATTTTTGGACACACTTTCGTCGGCATTGATATTTGAGTTGATGTGATATCTGGGAAAAAAGGTTAATTTTCACTTACCCTCTTTCCTCGGAGTCTGACGAAGATGAATGCACAATTATATGATTTGATTTGATTTTATTTTTGTTATAATAATAAATTTTACTAGCGTCTAAGCATTATCAGTATAGAAAATTAAGCAAGTTTTAACACTGAACACTTATTTTTTTTTTTACTTTGAACCTAAATTAACAAAAACGAGACGTGTTTTTGTAGTCGAGTGCTCATTGCCGCGCACAATAAAAGAATGAAGCTTGGCACGGACGTAGGCTGAGACAGCGTGTCCATCAGGGTGGTCAGTTTTAAAAAACAAAATAGATAAAAGTGCGAAATTGCCAGTACAATGAAAGTGTACCTGATTGTGTTTATTATTATTGAAGAATAAAATGTATGAAATATAATAATATTTTTTACAAAGTATTTAATCTTTAAACAATAAATAGGCTATCACAATGTCGAAAATTTAATTTTAACACCCAATATGTTATTTTTTATCGCCATAAATTGCTACAATTACATAAAATAAAGTTCAACGAGATCATATTTTAAAAGGTTGTCGCCCACTCGACGACATACATAGTATATTATTTTTAATTACGCCTTATTTTGGACGTGGGGACTAGTAATGTGTGTGTAATGTATGCTCTTGTTTTTTATTCTTGTTCTGTACATGACCGTTGCCACCAGTCTTTTTGTAACAGCTTTCACTTTTAATGAATGATGTTCGATCAACAAGGAGAAATCTGTAAATCTTTTCGCATTTTTATAAAGCACTAAAGGATTAATTATCGCTATTAGAGTAAGAAACTTTATTAAAAAGTGATGAATGTCAAAAATGATAAGACTTTCGTTAGTTAAGGTAAGCTTTTCGTTGTTTAAATTCAGAGTGTACAAATATTGAGTGTACAAATAGAACAGAAAAACGAATTGTCGTTAAAAATATACTAAGTAATAAGAGTTTAATTGGCAACTATCAGTGATCAGCACCATTAGCTATTTTACATATCGATTCAATGAAATTGATTGAGCATTCTTAATCGGTAAATCACGTGATCAATCTATCGAAAGGATGTCATTTCCATACATTTTTAAGCTTTCCGAAGCTTTAGCAACTGAAGAAAGACAATGGATATATCAGATGACAAGCTCCTCACGATCCTTCACTTATTCGTAGATTATACGTATGAGCTACCCTATAAAAATTTCCAGCCAAAAACCTACATTCAGTTGGGCATGGAATGCCATCGATAGAGATCCTAAGTACGGTTGCTCCATCTTAGAAATGCGTAAGTAAAAAGCGTTCTAGGACGGAAACACAAAAACTCAACTGAGGATAGTCAAGCCAAGGAAAACATTAAAATACATCGATGGTCAAACATGCCACTCGCGCCTCTTTAGGACGACACATGCCAAATATTGCATGTTACTGTAATCAACATGGTATAATACCGACGTATCTTATGTCGCTTCTTGGCACTTTTTTACCTAGTGGATTGGCCCCAAAAAGAAGTAATTAAAAATGTAGCAACTATAATTACAAATCATGTTTTTTCTAGATTATTATATAATAAGCTAATTTGAGAAAATTTTCGGACACAAAATTTTAGGTGCTAAAATTGTACCACAACATGTAGTTTTCGAATATTAATATTTATTCAATTATCTTAGCTTATCTATTTTTTAAGGTTCCTTAGCCAAATATAAAAACGGGATTATTTACGATTATTTCCCTATTACTGAGACATCACCGTCCGTCTGTAGGCTGTATCTTTTGAACCGTGATCACTTGATTTCATTCGATCACTTGAAATTTTCACAGATGATGTATTTCCGTTGCCACAGTTATTCAATTATCTTAGCTTATCTATTTTTTAAGGTTCCTTAGCCAAATATAAAAACGGGATTATTTACGATTATTTCCCTATTACTGAGACATCACCGTCCGTCTGTAGGCTGTATCTTTTGAACCGTGATCACTTGATTTCATTCGATCACTTGAAATTTTCACAGATGATGTATTTCCGTTGCCACTATAACAAAAAATACTAAAAAAATTTTGCTCGTTTTTGGTCGAAGATCCAGAACACATAATATCACTCTATCTTGAGAATTCTGGCTTCTGCATCATCATCTCAGTTTGAATATAAAACAGAATCACTCTACAAAATGGCGTAACTCTTGTTTATTTTTCTTAATTTTTGGCGTATCTTCATGACGAAAAAAATCATTGAGTTTTTAGATTAAATAGGTACCTACGAGTATCACTTACTTCCAATCCATACAAGTATCCGATACTTATCAATAATTAATATTGTGGTCGACTTGATTACGTCGTAATTAGAATCTGCATTCTCGTGAGATCAGCAAAGAGCAAATCTGTATATGGTGCGCGCGTCGCAATTAGTAGTAGCATGAAAAACTTACTCCATTAAGAAGATGGAATTAGATAGGTACTTTTTTATTATTGGATTCTCTTAACAGCTGGGAAGTTTTCTGCTAAGGCTATTTAGTTTAACTTGGCAGCTGACAGATGACACAAAAATCTTGAAAGCGCAGTTTGGCGGTCATTTTTTCAAAAGCAGTAGACATTTCAATCCACGAAGACCTTGAGACGCGTCTCACTCTTAAGGCCTAACATTGAAAAAAACTCATTTCAGTTTTGATGAGTACTTCAGAAAAAGGGGCGTGGCTTCCAATATAGCACGCCGTTTGGCAATATGCGGCGAATTTCGGTACTTTTACGTACGAACACTAGCACAACGGCAGAAAGCGGTATTAATACGTAAAAAAAACTATCACTAATGCATAGGCATTAGTGATAGTTTTTTTCCACTTTAAACCGGCCAAGTGCGAGTCGGACTCGCGCACCGAGGGTTCCATACCATAGAAGAAGTAAAACATTGAAAGAATCACTTTTGTTCATGAATTTACGAGTATAATTTACATGTAGGTACTTTTGTTGGCAAACCGCAAACGTAACTTTGTTTTTGGCGGTTTATTGTTATTATCAAAAAAAGTATAATAGTTACGGAGTTGATTTTATTTTTCCTGTAAAATATACGTTTATTTTTATTGATCATAATTATTTCAGATTTTTCGATTGGTAATCTTCGGAGATAAGGGGGGGGGGAACGGTATTTTTTTCGCCAGTTTGCCCAATAAATCAAAAACTATCAGGCATAAAAATAAATAAAAATCAGTTTTAGAATACACAAGTAACGCCCTTTCATACGATACCCCACTCAATATTGTTATCTCATTTTGAAATTTTGCCGACCCGGTTTTCCCCCCTTTTTAAATAAAAATAAAAACAATTTTCAAATTTTTGCGACTGTTATGACGTCGGGTCACTATTTCCTATAACTATTCTAAATTTCAAGTCGATAGCTTGAATAGTTACTGAAATAATCGAGTGTGACAGACGGACGGACGGACGGACGGACGGAGAAAGTCTCACCATAAGGGTTCCTTTTTTACCATTTTGGTATGGAACCCTAAAAATATAAAATTCCAAAGTGGCCCGTGGCGGGATCGAACCCGCGACCTCCCACTCGAATCCGAGCATGCGTCCCCTGCGCCACGGAGGTCGTCGCATTGTCTTTATAATTTCGCATTGTCACTCGATTTACCGATTTATCGGTAGCCATGAAGTGGATTGTTGATTAGTTACAACAATTTGGCAAACAAACAAACATCGGGACATGTGAAACTAAATAAAAGCTTGTAATAATAATAATAAATTATCGGCTTCAACCTGCAGGGCAACAGGCGACGTCCTGTTTCCCCTTTTTATTGCATCGCGAGCAGCGAGGTATTTACTCATATATCTTCGACCAACTAAATTTCTTAATTTTTATAATAATTAAAAATAATATTTCTTAATTTTCTCATTTTTTTATAAAATAATAAACCGAAGTTTTAATAAAATAGGTAAATGACAACATATAAAATTGAAATATTATCAAAGTACATATCAAAACCACGTGGGTTTCCTGCGCACATAATCGTTCAGCGACATACTAACAGATGGCGTGTTTGACAGTATATAATATAACCATTCAGCCGCTTAATAGAGGGCGTTATTTCAGCGGTTATTGCCACAGACCAAGGAATAACTTTCTATATTACGATCAGAAATCTACGGCTGCGAAATATACATTCACGCGCACGTCCGACTCTCGCATTAGCGCAGGACAGACTGACGCCTATGAGGCGTAATCAGGCGTTTCAGAAAGACAATGATGTCAATATACATGCATCAAATGTCCGAAAGAGTTAACCATATGCTTATCACTTACGTAATTTGGGGGCGGCATAATGAGTTTTCACTTGAATAGGTTTTAATTGTATTGTGAATAATGTATAGTCCTGATTTCAAAAAAACTTCACGTCGATTTGAGTACTCATCAATAAGGACCCAAAAAAAAAAAAAAAACAGAAAACTGTTGAATCGTTTCCGATAAATCTGAATAAATATGAGAAGATTGGAGCAACTTTTGGGAAAACTTTCTATCGAGGAAAGTTTTTCCAATCGTGTTTCTGCGTCTTAACGTTTTGAGGTTAAAGATCCAAAATACATGACGTTCAAATTTGAAACTAATTGTCTCTATAGTTTTCAACTGAGAGGCCGGTCAAAATCGCATAAATAGGCCTTCTATGCCGTTAAAATCGCTTATGTTTCATTCGATTCGTATGGAGTTTGACAGAGTGGGGCGCGTCATCGTCGATTGAAATATCTATACAGATATTCGTCAATATTGTGCTTAGACCTTATAATAATAATAATTAGAATGAAGATATGAGCAAATATTGTGGAGCTATTTATAACTGAATTTGAAATGGAAGAACAAAACTTCTCTGTTGATATCAAATTGTGGCAATATCAAAGGTTTCATGTATAGGTATCTACTTTGTATATTTAAATACCCATATAGAATATTTGAATTATGTCTTAATGATGTATATTTTTTGTTCAAGTTCTTATGTATAAAAAGGGGAAGTAATAGATTGCGATGAACTGTGATCAATAAAGGAATAGTTATGTTTTTATCAATATTAATCATTGTTACCATTTGCCATGTACGGCACCTACAGGAAATATTGAAATGCTATTTCATATGGAGTGATAAAGAGGCTGAGTAAAGACATTATTGGATGATAAAGCTATATAGATAATATCATTCATGGTTTTGTTTTATTACATTCTTATTGATGATTGTGATCTGCGTCATATTACCTTAATAAATTTCTTATATAATTAGATTAGCTGACCTGGCAAACGTTGTGGTGCCATTTCGGGGTATGAAAATTAGTTTATGACCTAGCGAATGTAGATTAAAAATTGAAGGAGTTTGGTAACAAACATTGTGCCACAACTCGCGAGAATTTTATATATAATATTAAACAATTTGCCGCGAACATAATCGGGTCACACAATCAATGATTTCGAGCTTTTCAATACATTAAATTTCTTCAAAATATTTATTCGCTATACAGATACACAATTATTCTAAAAAACGTAAAAGTTTAATTTTTAACCAAAAATATTTACTATCAACCTGTACAACAACATTGTATCATATTGATGCCTTTACGTAAAGTAAGAAAAAATGCCTACGGAAAAGTTAAATTAATTTCCAAATACGAAAAAGATTACGGATAATTATTGTCTATTAGCATTAAGATACTGAATAAATTGTCGCCCGTCTTTCGCCATCCGGTTGATGCGACACGTTCTAAATTCTTATTTTATTTATATGGTTAAGATGAGACTTGCGACTAGACTAACGCAAGGCAACTTAATAAATAACGAATAAAAGGAATATAAATAACTTATGAAAGTTATAATATTATATTAGTTTAAAAATCTGATTAGTGAGTACAATCTATCCTACAACATACAATATAGTATTCGGGTGACAATTTCTTTACTTTCGTAGTGGAAACGAAGTGTAAGATTAAGTTATGCTTCAATTTTCTGAAGGTTCATAATTTAAGAGTTTGTTGTGTTTATAGAGGTCCAGCTATTTGAAATGGAATCATATTTTAAATGATCAATTTAGCAATATCTGCGACTTACCAGTATGTACTTCTACTCTTGCGCATGCCATAACATCCGATTCGCACTGCAGAAGGATTATCTCAGCTGTAATTAACAACTATTTACTGTGTAATTAGGTACATTCATTAGAACATCTTATTTGCATATTTTCACCAACATTTTTCCTATAGATATGGTAGTGTAAGTGGCTGGCTTTTTGCTAAAATTAATTCAAACGACTCACGAGAGAATCTATTCTTATTTTTAGTGTTCCGTTTTGCCCAAAATGGTAAAAATGGAACATTTATGGTGCGTTTTCATTCGTTCGTGTGTCTGTCTATCAACTGTCTATCAAATATTTCAGTAATTACTAAAGCTATCGACATGAAATTCAGAACTGTTAAGGGGCGCGACTGCGGAAAACGTGAAAAAGGGAGTTACGGATTTAACTATATTGAACCACTCGCTTCATTATACGACATCAAAAAAAAAACTCAGATGGATAGTAAACGAGTCTACAGAAACACCGCAAAACATTTATAAAATAATTCTTGATTTTTGAGAAAAAAAATGCGTCACTTAGGCAAAAACATCTAAAACAACCTTTTCTATTTTAACTCTGCAAGCCATTTCGTTATTATAATTGAAAATATTTTTGGTTAAAACATAGGACGAAAGTATAGATAATGCATTTACCGTCAAAGTTATTTCTAATTCAAACCACAGAGCAAATAATATGACCTCCAAATCAATCATCTTTTTATGCGAAAAACGCCATACATTTTACTATGAAAAAATGGTCTCCAGAAATCGCTTTATATTAGAGAGTCCGCGGCATGAAAAATTCAGTGCTGTCTCAGTTTTCAAGGCGAATCCACGTCTGTTTGAAGAAGCGCTTCGTTTTCGCGTCGCTCGCGATTGAAATTGTGTGTCTCACTCTATCCAAAACTGGGTGGGTCGTCAGTGCCAGCGTGGCTGCTGCCAAAATTATATTATTTGTATTTTTTTCGAGCAAGTAGACAAACTAAACTAAGCTGACCCGGCAAACGTTGCTTTGTCATAATATATACATTATTTCTCACTTAGGGGTATAAAAATAGTTTGAATTCTATTCTCGGACCTACCGAATACTCACACAAACAATTTCATAAAAATCGGGAAAAGCCGTGCAGGAGCCATTTTGTTACTAACACTGTAACACCTGAGTGACCTTGCAAACTTTGTATTGCCTTTTAATCTGTTTCTCACTTATATGATAGGTGAAGATCGAAGTCAACTATAGGTATTTAACGCGCTAGCGGCACCGCCGCGCCTCCGCACCGGTAAGCGCGAAGCAGAATTAAAATGGTAAAAGTATTTTTTTGGAGTTTCACTGATATTATTTTTATTTGTTTTTGTCGTATGAGTAGGTATTTCTATTCAAATATAGGTTGTTGACTGGATGATCGACTTCACCTGACGGGAAGGTATTCTGCCACAAACTTTTCTTGCCCGGTGGCCAAAAATGAAACTAACGTCAAAATTTCGATTTACTCATAAATTATTCCTTTAGTTATAAGAACTTACGCGCGAAATATCCACACCATAAACGTCAACTACCACAATTCTTAAAAAATTGAAAAACCTTTGCAACAAGCGTGCAAGGAATTAATAATATGCTTACTTACAAAATGGCCGCCATTTTCAACTTTTTTGTTACTGGGCCGATCGCTTTAAAAATCGATATCTAAGTTTCGCAGTAAGCATAGAGAAGGAATATGTGGTCAAAATTTAAAAAAGTGGCCGCCATTTTCAACTTTTTTGTTACTGGGCCGATTGCTTTCAAAATTGACATCTGACCTTGTCAGCGAGCCTAGGGAAGGAATTTGTGGTCAAAATTTAAAAAAAGTGGCCGCCATTTTGAACTTTTTTGTTACTGGGCCGATTGCTTTTAAAAATCGACATCTGACCTTGTCAGCAAGCCTTGGGAAGGAATTTGTGGTCAAAATTAAAAAAAAAGTGGCCGCCATTTTGAACTTTTTTGTTACTGGGCCGATTGCTTTCAAAATCGACATCTGACCTTGTCAGCGAGCCTAGGGAAGGAATTTGTGGTCAAAATTTAAAAAAAGTGGCCGCCATTTTGAACTTTTTTGTTAATGGGCCGATTGCTTTCAAAATCGACATCTGACCTTGTCAGCGAGCCTAGGGAAGGAATTTGTGGTCAAAATTAAAAAAAGTGGCCGCCATTTTGAAATTTTTTCTTACTGGGCCGATTGCTTTCAAAATCGACATCTGACCTTGTCAGCAAGCCTTGGGAAGGAATTTGTGGTCAAAATTAAAAAAAGTGGCCGCCATTTTGAACTTTTTTGTTACTGGGCCGATTGCTTTCAAAATCGACATCTGACCTTGTCAGCGAGCCTAGGGAAGGAATTTGTGGTCAAAATTTAAAAAAAGTGGCCGCCATTTTGAACTTTTTTGTTAATGGGCCGATTGCTTTCAAAATCGACATCTGACCTTGTCAGCGAGCCTAGGGAAGGAATTTGTGGTCAAAATTAAAAAAAAAGTGGCCGCCATTTTGAACTTTTTTGTTACTGGGCCGATTGCTTTCAAAATCGACATCTGACCTTGTCAGCGAGCCTAGGGAAGGAATTTGTGGTCAAAATAAAAAAAAGTGGCCGCCATTTTGTACTTTTTTGTTACTGGGCCGATTGCTTTCAAAATCGACATCTGACCTTGTCAGCAAGCCTAGAGAAGGGATTTGTGGTCAAAATTTAAAAAAAGTGGCCGTCATTTTGAACTTTTTTGTTACTGGGCCGATTGCTTTCAAAATCGACATCTGACCTTGTCAGCAAGCCTAGGGAAGGAATTTGTGGTCAAAATTAAAAAAAAAGTGGCCGCCATTTTGAACATGGCAAAGATTATGAAAATATTGCTCTGGGGCAGTTGGAATCTTATTTGGGAAATGTTAACGGTTTCCCTTGTCACATAAAAAAGTGCGGTTTATTTGTGGATCCTGAAATACCATACCTTGGAGCAAGTCCAGATGGATTATTAGATGATGATAAAATCATCGAAATAAAATGTCCATATGCGTCTGCCAATATGTGTATAGATGACGGGGTCCATCTTAAAAAAATCACTTTTTGGAAGTGCAATCCAACTGGAAACCTGATAATAAATACGAGTCATGACTGGTGGTATTATCAGATCCAAGGACAACTTCATATTACGCAAAAAAGTGAATGCATTTTTATGGTTTGGACTAAAGTAGACTTTAAAATTGAAAATATTAAAAGAGATGACGATTTCTGGAAAAAATTCATGGAAGAAAAATTGAAAAATTTTTACCTAGACTGTATGCTCCCAGAAATAATTGATTCGCGATTAGATAGAAAAATGGAAGTCAGAGACCCTATTTATGTGATGGATGCAATTAAACGGAGAGAAGATATGAGCGATGCAAGAAAACGTAGGCATGAAAATTTAAAAGAAATAGTCAATAAGAAAAAAGAATCTGATGGATTTAATGTCAATTGACTTTTGTCATGCATACAAAATGGCAAAAAATTAACTTGGGGAACTAGGGCTCGTTTTCACAAGAACTGTAACTTAGGTGATCCTTAAAATGTTGTAACCGTAACCCTTGGAATAAAAATACACGTGAAATACTTTAAAGTTACCTTTACATTTGAAATTAATACAATACATTACAATATTGACGTTTTACAAGAACCTGTACGTTAGGCCTATGTAAAATAAAGATATTTTGACTTTGACTTAATTAAATTTCGATTGATTATTATGTTATCTACTTATAGCTTGACCGCTATAAACTTGGCCCTCCCATGGTCTGCGGGACGCGGGGCGGGAGCTACTCAACCACTAATCTCTATTCTATGGATTAAACATTCTATACAATTCAGGCTGGGTCACTGTGGATCCATAGAATAGGGATCAGTGCACTCAAATAATCAGCTGTCAGCTGTGACTGACGTGAATAACGCTACACACGACAATATTAATCTTGCGACGTGTATTATGATACATACTCAAGAAAATACCATAGGAGAATTCTCAAGATGCGAGTCATTACATCGTATCGTGTATAGCCAATCGCACACCCGCCCCGCGTCCCGCAGACCATGGGAGGGCCAAGTTTATAGCGGTCAAGCTATATTTATCCTATCTTCTGATGTAACTTATGGCATTTTTATACGTATTTATAAGATCCTGTATAGTGAGGCCTATGTGAAATATTTTTTTTTAATTTGAAATGAGTTAACTTCAGATTGATTGTAATGTTTTGTACTTATCTATATTGTCTTCTGATGTAATATATGGCTTTTCAATAGTTCCTAAATAGAAAATGTAAATTTTTGAAATCACTGACTTGTTTTAAACTATATCAACCTTTAATTGTAATTGTTCAGTACTGTAGCATTGAGCGCGGCAGCACACGGTCGGTCCGCGACATGACGCATTCACACTGTGCCAACCAATACCTTATCATAATCATTGTTAATATTTAATTCATTATATACATTAACTGCCTATCATTTGCATACAGTGTAGCATACAACAGTAATTACAATAACTATCACACATAATATCACGTATGAAACCCTTACATAATATGGATCAAAACATTGTCAAAATTATTCATTAAAAAAAAAAAAAAGTTAACAAACGCGTACAATTTGACCCCGCCTTTTGCATCCGGGCGAGCACGGATTTGCCTACGGACTTCGTATTGCGATAAGCTAGTTTCGACGTACACTGCGCGTTTTCTGTGACAGTTATAAACTTACTTCAAATACTAAACCCGTGATGGACATTTAATTTATCTGAAGTATCGACATTATATTTTTACATGGTCAGGGTACTTATCATACACCGCGCGCGTTGCGTTGGTTGAGTGGAAAATATCAATGTTGTTGTGTTATCGGAAGTTCGCTTGCTCGCAGTCGCCAGTCTTAAGTACTACTATAAGATGCTTAGCAGTTGCAAAGGCTGCAATATATCAAGGTGCCGTCGCGAGTCCATTTAGTATACAGGGGGTTTTGTGGTAAATCGATCTAGTTAGGATGTATTTTTAGAAAATGTCGAATTTAACAAATTTAATTAGGGCAGCCGGTTTCCTGTCATCCAAGTAGAAGTGGCTATCCCGAGACAAAGCGACGAAATTACGCTTACTTGAACTGATTTCAGATTCGACTGTGTCGCCCTATTATTATTTAACAAAAAAATTAAAAAAATTGACTCCTGCTGACATCTATTGGCAAATAGAGAAAATACCGAGCGAAGCTCGGTCATCCAGATATTTTTATTTAACCCTTAATTACTCGCATGGGGTCAAAGCATTTTCGGATTAAAAAATGAAGCACTTGGCGTGGCCCGATTCCCCCCGCACCCTCAATACCTTCATATCACACGTCAAAGTTTGTATTTTAGTGGTGACTAAGTTAAAGGAGTGGAAGGATCCGTCTCTGCGCTCTTGAGCGGTGACCCCGTGCGAGTAATTACGTTACTTTTTTGGAAGAGGTAAGTTTTTTATTTTGTGTATTTTTTTGTGTATTATGAATTATGTTTGTAGTATTGTATGTTCAGTGAATAAATATTTGTTATAAATAAGTTTTATACATCTTTATACAATGAAATTATCCAAAAATTCCGTTTTACTAAGGGTTTTGTATTTTTATTCAAAGTTAGTCAAGGATAGGAAATAAAAGCAAATGGCAGTTTGGAAGAGACTTCTGATGAGAAGAAGTTGGAGGGTAAGGTTCTGAGCCAGAGTTAGACGTGATAGAACAAAGTAATCTACCATACATCAGCTGCAGCTGCAGCTCATATCGACCCAGCCTCAACTGGCGAGAAGAAGGAACCTTGATTCAACAGTACTAAAGGAGGAATGGACACCAATGATCACTTGTGTGGTATGTGGTGGTGTGGTGGTGGTAGGGAGGCGAACTTAACGATGGCCGTTAGCCATTTTCTTCCATCTGATAAATGTTTCAGGCATAAATGCCCTCATTGTGCAATTTGTTAATTATTTTAGTTTAACTTGTTTAATTAGTTAGTAATTCATGTTATTACTTATAGATATTACAGAATAAACAATGCATTTTAATAATAAAATGTTTCATTTCAATATATATATTAAAAACTACTCATACTATTTGGGGTCACCTGTGACCCCATGCGAGCAGTTATGTAATATTCTTTGTGCGAGTAATTAAGGGTTAAGAGGGGTATCTCTAGGATGAAATTCCAAAGTTGAGTAGTGAGTGGAGCGTGAGGTACCATAATATTTAATAATTGAAAGGCCGTTTACCTACACGTTCTGAAATAGATTTTTTTGCATAAGAGTCCATTGCCTAAATACAGAAATTAAGATTTCTATGGTTCTCATATTTATGACCCATCCATATTTCTTCGAACCAAGTGTCAGTAAAAACTTGATCGCACGTGTGCACAAGTCACACTATAGGTACGTAATACGTTTACTATTTGATGACACACATTTCTGGATATTTGCCCTGGCATGCATAAATCTGTTAATATCTAATCTGTTCGATAAGAATTTACGCTTGATCGATTATGGACTTGTGCTTACTTAGTAGAGGATCGAAAGAGATAAACTAGTTTTTTTATCGATTAAGTTAATAAGCAAATCCTGTTCGAATACAGGGAAAATGCTGACTTTGATAATCAATTTTCTATTCATTTAAAACTACTTTATTTAACTTTTATTTCATTGAAATACATTGTGTAGCTACTACATTATGGAATTATGGACTACATTATGGAATATACTGGATAAACCTTTATGGGTAGGTATAATATTATCATGATAATATACTTATATAGCTACTTATAGATTAAAATATTCTATTTGTCTGATTTTTGGAAATGAACATTGTCAAAAAATGTTTGTATGAAATGTAAGTAGTGGCCAGTGAAAGCCAATATGGTTCAGACCATTGCCTCTCATCAGGGGCTCAGGTGTTCGAATCCTGGGCACGTAATTCTTACCTTTTATAGAGCTATTTAAGGTGTAGAAAATAAAAATGTCACTTACTTAGCGAGGCAAAGGAAAACATCTCAAACTTGAGACCTTACTGGAATTGTCGAAAAGGTGTGTAAAGTCTGCCAACCTGCACATGGTCAGCTTAGTCCTCTCATTCTGAGAGAAGATCCAGCTGTAAGCATAAAAAGACATTGAGACGCTCCGATGTAAAATGTTAACGTATAGGTTTTGTTTACAATAAGTAAAACACCTAAGTACTCAGAGCTCGTTTTAAATGTTTTAAAAGGATAAGTCTTATTCTATGTCTTATCTCTCATGTGAAATCAGTCTACTTGTAATAATTAATAATATGGAAAGAATTACTAATAGTACAAGAACCTATCTTATATTTGAATAGGTACGTAATTACCACCATGTTAGTGGTAATTAAATATAAACACTAACAGAATCGCTTCGTCTTTACTGTGCAATTATAATCTATACTTATAATAAAACTATAAAGGGTCGAATTCTGTACATTAAAGATATTTTGAAAATTTTTGTTGGAGGACACTATATAGTCGATACTGAAGCCAAAACTGTAATTTTTTTAATTTTTGTCTGTCTGTCTGTCTGTCTGTTTCACGACCGCGCATCACGGCTAGTCCGCTGGATGGATTTAAATGAAACTTGACATGATTATAGCTCATACCCCGAGGTAGGACATAGGATACTTTTTGTCCCGAAATTCATCATGGTTTCCCTGGAAGACAGCATCAAAGTCAAAATGTGTATTTACTTATAATTCATTAACGCGTTGTCCGATTTGATTCATTCTTTCTATGTTAGAAAGGAGGTTCTTTAAAGATTTATTCCATACAAATTTTATCATCATCACTTTTGTACTTCAGAAATTACAGGCATCATAACCTTTAGCGATAAGTTCAAGTAGGTGACTTGAAACTCGGAATGGATAAAGAACCTACGGCTAAGACGTAGAGCTAAAGTTAGACTGGACTATCCTTACAGCCGTTAATAAATAGTCTTAGCAGAAGATTTTGTATGGTTAAAGATTTTCACTTTTAGAGTGAACAAAAATCATGAAACTCGCTACGTTATACCGTATAGCGCCATCTCTACAATTTATGTGGAACTTGAATGTAAAACTCTGAGATAGGTACGTACTACCGATTTTTTTTAAATAATAATTAACTGTCATGTAATTAACTGTTTCATGACGTTATATTAAGATGGCACTGTTAAGACATGAACCATTACATGAACAGATTAAAGTTTTCACTTCTGTCGACGTTCCCGGAATGCCGCATCTTTTTTTATCATCCACAATATGGAAAGGGTAAAATGGTTCACAAATCCTAACTGACTGAATGTCATAGGTCTTTTTATACGTAAACAAATATATTATAGCCATTGCCCATTCGGATATTTTGGATTGTATTGAGATGAAGCAAAGATTTTTACTTAAATGACTCTTATGTTGGGCCGGGGAATATTGTTAGTAGAGTATTTTATCCCAGTGGTACATACCCGGCCGAACCCTGAAAGAAGAGCTCTACCACCAGTACAATTTTTCACATGATTTAATGATTTTTGACATATTTCGTGGTTTCAGAATAAAAATCACATATTGAAAAGGACGATTTTAACTGTCGATATTTCGATACATTGGTACAAGTCGTGGTCACGTAGTGACCACGACCTGTGCCACTGGGTCGACATATCGACAGTTAAAATCGTCCTTTTGATCTTTCAACTACGTATTAATGAAACTTTATATTATGATTAAGAAAAAGGAGTTTTCAAAATCACCACAAGATAACCCGTGCGAAGTAAGAACAGGTTTCTGTATAAAATCACACCAGAATCCCGCGAAAAATCAAGGAATTCCACGGTATATGTAAAAAAAATCGTAATTCACGCGGGCGGAGCCGCGGGCAACAGCTAGTAATAGTATATAGCTTTATAATTTTATCAAAGTAAACGAAATAGGACACATAAATATAACGTAATATTGCGGTTAGATGATCTCGAAGCCATCTTTAGACGACAAAACAGAGAGCGATGCGGACAGTAACAATAAATTGTGCTAATCCTAACTAAGTGGTCCATTCAATTGAAACGTTGCGAAAATGCCCCTTGTTGCGTTACAAATTGTGCGGGTTGGCGAAACGTAAGAAAGGGGGAAATCTAAACGCAGCGTGTGCTTCTAATTTAGCGAATCGCAGCTACAACCAGTCTCATTAGGCAAGCTGTCCAGTGGAGCGTACTGCGTGTCGCATGCTTTTATTTTTAGCGGTTTGCGTATTTTGACTTAACCAATAGATAAAAATAGTAAAGATAGGCCGATCCGAACATTTTACGTAAACCTTCTTCATACAAGCAAACAGTAGCGTTTATTCGCGCGGTCCGCCGGGTCTATAGTATAGGTGTCAATGACTTAACCTCTTTTTATGGTCTAATGCTTGGCACAAGTGACGTCTTAGAATGAGAAGTATACTCTATAGTCCATACCATAGTCCAAATACGGGTTTGCAGTTTTCACACATCATGATGTAGACAACTTTCAGGTACGCAGCATATATTTTTATAATGATTTGATATGCATATGACTCCGAAAAATCAAAGGCCCCTTCGCATACGTCTCGTAAGCGTAAGCGTAGCGTAAGCGTAGCGTAATCCTCGCGTACAACGAGAGCAGTACGAGCACGAACATTTTCAAAAATGTCCGCAGATAAAGCGGTGTTGCAGCAAATCGTAGGAGCCGTAATTGTTATACTGTTACGCTACGCTGACGAGCCGTGTGCAAAGGGGCATACGTTGACGAGGATTCAAACCCTAGATTCCGGATTGTAGAGTAGATTCAAAAATTCTGAACAAATTTGTACTCACTGCTTTTATCTTTTTTCCCCACGACGGAATAGAGGATGATATTATATCTTTGAAGGCATTTCTAAAAACCAGCAGTGAATATAAATTTTTTCAATAATATAATATATTATGTATAGATTCTTGAAAGACTTTTTTAAAATAATATGACGCACAATCAAGTGCTCGTGATAAATAATCTAGTAACATCGGCAAAACAAACCTTTCACTAATTAATATTCTGCAGTCAATTTTATAATCAAAGAGTTTCTGCACTTAATCTAATTTTCCTTTTTTTCCTCTCCTTTACAATATCAAAGTCAAAAGTCAAAGTCAAAGTCTTTATTTCACATAGGCCTAGCATACAGGCACTTGCGAACGTTGGCATGACATTTCTTGCATAATAATGGTGATAACTACAAGTCGACTTAAAACTAAGTTTACGAGGGTTCCAAACGCGCCCTGCCGCTGAGAAGAATCATATCATATCAATTATTTTGATGAAAACGAATTTTGCTGGGTAACAAGCTTTATGCGGCAGAGCTACGGTTCTAAAAAGGTTTGTACTGCAGTTTTGTTTAACACAAATCTTGTCGGGAACTCTCACAATGTGTTGCCAGCCTCTACAATACCGTAAATAAGACAAACTGAACACCGAAGAATACCTTATACGTACTTTTACTTATGTTACATAATATTTTGAAACAATATTATGTATAACTATACATATTAGGTATGTATACTATTTTAGTGCGTTAAGATACAATTCTGAGTACCAAATTCAAAGTATTTGATTTTTCGAGACTTCGCATTTATGGCGTTTAGTTTGCCTACAGCAGTTACTTAATCATAACAAGAAAGAGTTTAAGTCTTTTCAGAATTATCTGTTGTGGCAAGTAAATATTCGGTAAAGTATCACATTGGCAGGAAACCTGCATGACCGATAGTTCTCGATTATATTTTGAAAGGTAAAGTCAGCAAACAAGCCTTCGGCTAACTACTGACCAGCGCGGCGAGGGGAGTCATGGTCTAACCCTATTTAGGAGACCCATTTTCAGTAGTGGAGCGTAAAAAGAGGAATTTCTTCCTTCGTCAGGAAATTTATAACCTACTACTTGATATTTCTTTCACCTTTTTATAACAGAACGCTAAGATGTCGAGAGTAAAGGCATCCTTGTGTTATTTTTAGGTACGAACCGCTAAGATATGGCGCTTGTTTCCTGTCAAGGAAAGTCTCAGTGCCTTCAAGACAAAAGTGAATAAGTATTTTCAGTCATTCCAACCTAGACTTCATTACTGCTTAAGTGCTTACGACAATGTGCAACTTTTAAAAAGTTATTTATTACATCGAAGATGTCGTTCCCACGCGAAATTTTATAGATTGCGATAATTAATATTTCCTTTAATGAATATAAAATAGACTTTAAATGAAATCTAACCCGTTTTTGAACAACATCGTTGGTTCCTTCTAAAACAAAATACCTATTTATACTTTTTGCGATCAGAATTTGAATGCGCTTTGCGTAATAGCGGTGGTAATAGTAAGATGAAGTTCCCAAATTCCAGACTAGTAATACCACTCGTACCATAAGTATGGTACTTGTGGTAGCACCTAATAAGGGGCTAACTTAGGTTACAATCAGCTTAGTTTTTAGTAAATGTTTTCTTCAAATAAAAAATTAAATTGTAATCATCGATATTGTGTTTTAACATTCAACATTACCTACCTATCTTTGATTTAAGCATCTTCAATTGATTTCTTTACCTGGAATCAAAGATATGCATTAACTAACTAATCAAACTCAATATTAAAGAATTAAAGATACATTTCAATTAATTAATTTCGGTTATACATGACAGTCTCCGTTGTGTTCCTGTTCATATAATGACACAGACATGTTGTAACTAGGTTGTACTGAATGAATCATTATAATTTCAAATTCATTGCGGCATATTCAAATCGGTAATTGCTGTGATGTCGCAGGCAACGATTAGCCAGACTGAGTAGGTTTTTAATAGCTCTCAATATTGCCCAATTAAGTATGCGACTCAGGACGTTGAAAATACAAATAACATTCAAATGCAAATTGTTCACACAGGGACTTTAGTCTTTATTGTAATTAAAATTTTATCTACCTATAAAATTAATAAAGCATTTGAAAATTTCAGGAAAATAGATACGGTACACTTTTCTATAGAGAACCATTTTGATTAGTTACAATTAAATTATAAACTTAAATTTAATAGGTACATAGCAATAACACAAAAACACGAGACATGACTAGAAACAGTCTACACGCTTAATAGCCGTACCATTATCCGAAACAAAATTGGACCCCGTAATACCCCTTGCTTTATCACTTGCCAAGAAGAGAACTAAATCGGCTATCTCACTAGGTTCCGATACTCTTTGGAGTATGTTTACTTTCTTCATATCATTCCAAGTAGCCGGAATCTTTGAGTTCTCGAAGATATCAGTTTTCACCGGTCCGGGGCTGACGGTATTAACTCTTACGCCATGTGGAGCGAATTCGACAGCAGCGCACGCGCCGAAATGTGTAAGAGCTGCTTTTGACACATGGTAGTTAATGAGACCTGTGGAAATAGGAACTAGGAGTCCATTAACGCTGGATATATTGACAATATTGCCTTTAGTCTTCAGTAAATATGGCGCTGCTAGTGTTGTTAAATGCACTACAGCACGCACGTTTGTGTTCATTATGGTGTCGTAGAACTTCATCATGTCACCTTGAAGTATGCTCGCGACTCCAGAAACACCCGCGTTATTCACTAGGATGTCTAGCTGACCAAAAGTTTCGATGGTTTCGTCTATTACATTTCTTGCATCGCTTTCTTTTGTTATATCTGCAATAACTACTTTAGGATTGTTGCATTGAGCAGCAACAACAGCCAGTTTACTTTCATTTCTTCCCACCATCACTACTTTAGCTCCCTCAGCACTGAACGCTATCGCAATCGCTGCTCCTATTCCAGAGCTTGCTCCTGTTACAATGACTACTTTACTTGTGAAACTCATCATATATTCCCCTTGTTTGGACACAAGTTCACGGTTTGAATATCTAAAGCGAACTACGAGTTAATTTCGATGTAATATTACGAACTTATCACAAATTTAATTTACTTTTCAGTTCATTAGCCACGAATTAATTACCTTTTTTGTTTTCTTTTCACACCTGTGCTTGTTTTACTGATAAGAAATAAGAATTAACGTTACACTCATTGTATTATTCTAACGACTTCCTTGGCGCAGTGGCGCACGCTCGGATCAGGGAGTGGGAGATCGCGGGTTCAATTCGGCGCTTTCCGACGCGATGCTGTGTAAAAACCGTTCGTTTACATTAGAATATAGATTTGATTTATCATCGTCATGTTCTGGAGGATAACAAAGAATGTCTCTTAATATGAGAAAGTGGGTAAGTTGAGTGGGACAGACTTACCACGTTCTATGTGACCTTGGAAAAAAAGCATTAGGAGGTATACTGATGCGTATTAAGATTTTCAATCTCAATGGATTTATAGATAAAAATTGACCTATTAGAAATATCGCTTTGAACAGATCAAAATATAATGATAACACTAAACTTCTAAGTGATATTCAATTACTACTAATTACTCTTTTAGGTAAGTACGTAGTACTTAGGTAAGTACCGGCAGAGAATTCGCACTGATGAGGCATACTCGGACTGGGCGAACCTTTCGGCTGGCGTTCCCCAAGGTGGTGTACTTTCTCCACTTCTTTTCTCGATCTTCATTAATGAAATAACAAAAATTATCTCTTCTCGCTACCACTTATATGCGGATGATTTGCAGCTCTATAGGCATGCAGCTTTGTCAGATCTTGATTCTGCTATTATGGCAGTGAACAGAGACCTTGATGCTATTAAGGACTGGGCGGAATCTTACGGTTTGCTGGTCAATCCCAAAAAATCACAGGCCTTAGTCATTGGTAGCAAACCGCTAAGAAACCGCATTAATTTCAGTACTTTACCTGTCTTATACTACGATGGTGTTCCCATATTATACACATGCTCAGTTAAGAACTTAGGCTTAATTATGGACGGGAACTTAAGCTGGTCCGCCCATATAAACCAGGTGAGTAAACGGATGTTTTACTCAATACATTCGCTTAAAAGGCTGCAAAATTTTCTTCCGCTTAATACAAAAATAATGTTGGCTCAATCTCTGCTGCTTCCTATTTTAGACTATGCGGATGTCTGCTACCTGGATGCCACTGAAGAGCTACTGGACAAACTCGAGAGGCTTCAAAATTTGTGCATACGTTTTATTTACGGACTGCGCAAATTTGATCATGTATCCAACTTTCGTCGACAACTAAAGTGGCTTCCAATTCGCTTTCGCCGGAATGTTCACATTTTAACTGTTCTTTATAATATTCTTAATTCTTCTTCTCCTCCTTATCTTCACAGCCGCTTTAAACTTTCTCTTCCGCCAACGAGACCTGTGCGGACCTGTGTTTATAAAAAGCCGTTAGAAATTCCCCCATATAATACTGTTTTCTTTAAAAAATCATTTGTGGTACAAGCTACACGGCTGTGGAACTCACTTCCAGAACATATAAGAAATAGCCCATCGATTCATACTTTTAAAAAGAGAGTTAAGGAACACTATCTGTCGCTATCCTAAAATACTCATCATTATTAGCATCATTATTATTATGTTTATTATATTTATTTATTATTTATGTATTCATTTTTGTAGATATCCATATTAAGTATGTATTTTTAAGTATTGTATATATTATATTTTTATATATATAGTATTTATTTATTTTAGTATTTAGTTTCCAGTATAGAATAATACTTATGTGCCACTTGACCTTACCCACTTTTCTCGTCACCTTACTCACATCAGGGTAGCTGGAAGAGATCTCTTTTGTTTATAATAGGGATAAGCTATCCTTTGCACATCATGTTTCTTGTTATGTTTCGTTAAGTTTTATGTATGGTGCATTAATAATAAAAATAAAAATAAAATAAAAATACTTTCTACTCATAGAGTAAGAGAAAAATATAGAAGGTAAATTAAATTGTTAACGTAGAATGTAAATGGAGATTGAAAATAAAGACGAAGAACTTCAATAATAAAACTCATTTTATTGAAAGTATTTTATTTTTGAGAAAATTGATAAAACCTACATTAATTTTTCTATCAATAAAATACAAAAATGCATTATTGCCGATTCATTATAATACATATTATGTATATTTTCTAAGAAGTGGAATGCAGGCATTATAGTAGGTTTAGGTACTTGATTATGTACTGCGGCTGTATTCAATGCAGCATTGGGTAATATTCTGAATAAAACACGATTGACTCCAATAAGAATCTAATTTTAATTTAAGTTCAACAACTTCAGAAATGAACACACCATAAATCAAACATACAAATCTATAGGAGTGAAGTACGACTGAAGTGCAGCGCGTTTAGGACGTAGTTGACTACAAATCTCTAAAAGCGGTTCTTATAACGTAACGCGCTTTACATATGTGTAATGGAAAATGCTCATGTAATAGTAGATATATGTATATATGTATTATATGGGTGTGTATTCTGTATGCAAATAGTGTAATGGAAAATGCTCATGTAATAGTAGATATATGTATATATGTATTATATGGGTGTTTAATGTATATATATATAGATATGTATGTATATTTATATATATTTATTTATTGTATATATCTTATTTTATTTTAATTGCACCATCCCGCGCTTCATTACAGTAATCCTCTCACCAAAGGTTGCCTGGTAGAGATTGCACTAGCAATAAGGCCGCCTTTGCGCTCACTGTGTTCCGTTGTATTTTGTCTCTCTATTTGTGTCTCTCTGTGTGTGTGCAATAAAGTTATATAAATATATATAAATATATGTGATACATAAGCCTTATGTGCGGCTTGCACTTGCATGCGATACGGTGTGTCCCTTCAGTAGGTAACAACGAGTGGCATTCTTGATTTTTGTGCGACATACGCTAAAAAGATGTAAAAAGAAACAAATTCTAAAATGTATGGAAATATTCGTTTAATGCTAAATTGAACATGTAATACTTATGAATTTCGTTCGAAAATGGAAGAGACATATTGCTAAAGGTGCTAGTTCGTAGACGTTTGTTATTTTAAAGAAGAAAGCCGTTTCAGTCCATCTTGTCCTGCAGTATACGAGTCCACTACGTCTGTCGCCTGGCGAGTACAATCGCTCCCGCTGCGAGGCGTGCCCACTGCCCGTATCGAGCCGGCGGCGATATTTCAAGTGCCGCTGCTATCGTCTGTCAGATCGTACAAGTGTTTCTGCGCACAACCCATTTTAATATCTGCCGTTTACACGCAAACACCCGTCCGTTAGCGGTGTTCAGGAGTCTCGGAAGGACACTTGCTGCGCGGCTCTTGACAATAGATCATGATGCCAATAATTTACGAGATGGCACGAATAGAATAACCGTGTAATAGAAACGCCATGTTTCATGCTAGGATTTTCCAGCAAGTGTGTTTAATGTTTTAGTATAAAATATTATTTTGCTTTTAAAATCAGCATTATATCGGACTTGTTTTTTTAAATCGCTGTCAGGTAAAGAAATGTTAAGCTACAGAGTAGTGGTCGTCAAAACATGATGGTGTGGAAGTTACTACTAATTGTAATTAACTGTACTGTATTTTTTGCAAAATCTAAAATCATTTTTTAATAATATATGTTCAGACATTAATAAGTAGTTTCAGCTATGTTTATTTGACCAAAAATGTTTCATAAATCAAGCACTAGCATACATACATAATTAACTGCTCGCCAGTAGTAGTAATGGGTAAATGAAAAAAAAACTGGAATGATACCTTCCAGAATCAATCATGAAATGCAAGTAACCCCTGTTTGTGTAACACGCTATGCTACTGTACAGTGCTCAATGAAAATTCATTGTAACGTGGATCCAAAACACATATTTCATAACGAGCCGACTACGCTTTACATACATTAACATACTCGGCTCATAAAGCATCTAGAATCAACGCGTGTCATCCAGCGGAGCTTTCAAAACTCATAGTACTGCTCGTAGGAAACATTTATAACTCTTTGTATGCAAAATGCACAGCGCCCGCTGATATATGATGCAATAGGAGATAGTTTACACCTGTTAAATGCAAACTAAGGAAAGTATTTTGCTCAGTACTCGCTCCTAATACTCGTTTACTGTTTGGAAATAGCGCAAGCTAAGTAGTAGCACATTTATATTCAAAAAATGATGATAAAAACAATTGATTCAGTTAAATTATATGACTGCCCATATCAGATGCGTTTCAATACTATTAATTACAACTAATAGTTGTCAATTTTGTTGAGTTCAATATGACGGTCTAACTCGTAATCTGTGAAAACCTTAAAAATGCGTGTCTGAAGCTGTTTTGTTATATATCACATCTAGGAAGTGAAGTATTTTTTTACATTTTTGATACGTGTTTTTGATACGTGTATCGTGCGTGAAAAATTTTGCACCAGATCTTATAGAATAATAAATAATTGTCTTATTGCACGTTTCCTTATGTCATGATTCATATAAACGTTGTGGTAAAAATTTTATTATTCTCTTCGACGATCAATGCGTGGCTACATTGATGACATAAGCATACTGAAATCTTCTTATTGTTTGTCGCCATCGAAATAGTCACTAATTTAGTACCTTAAAGAACTTAAAGTAAGGCAAGGCAAGGCAAAGGCGAGTGCAAAGCTGGGAAATATTTGTACGATAATTTGATTTTTAAACAAAATGTTTGATGTAATTAAAAGCTTATAATTTTTGCCAATAAATAAATAATTGAAAATTCTCTAGCTCGTAACAAAGCTCTTAAGCGTGAATTTATCATATTATTATTTCAATATTTCATCACCCATACTATATATATTATATAGTACCTCACCTAATGATAAGGGACCCAGATGTCGAAGTCGAAATTGTTACCTTGGTAAGTGACTCCTAGGTTACACAGCATCGCGCCGGAACGCTAAATCGCTTGGCGGTGCCTCTTTGCTGGTAGGGTCGTAACTAGTCACGGACGAGGCCTCTTGTCAGATCAGACCTGATCCAATTTGAAAATTAAAAAATCTTTCAATAACCCGTGGTGGGAATCGAACCAGCGACCTCCCCCTCGGATTAGAGCGCACGCCACTTACCACTGCGCCAGGGGGGTCGTCAGAAGGATGCATGTTTATTCAGTCATAGTCCTAAAGAAAAGCTATAGGGGCGTCGATGCCAATGCAAATTCTTAGACCAAGGATTTATGAACCCAGTGTTACAAAGTGGATGTGTCATCGATGTGAAAGGTGAGGATATGGAAATCAGGCGCAGCGTGTTCATATTATCTGACATGAGGTGCGGATTGTCTTGACATTTCAAGGCCTATTTCACTATTGACATGTTTAGTACCTTATTGTCTGGTGTTAAACTTCGTGTCAATGAAATTAGTTTGTTTGATATTTCGTGTTCAGTCACGTTGTTTGCTATAATGTAACATTTGTATTGTAAATCGGTGTGGAAACTATAATATGTTACATAAAAGAGATTATTGGAATGCCTATCTGACGTAGTTTAGGTGTATTCAAGCGCAGAAAAGGCAAAAGGCAATGGCCAACTAAGTCCAGTTATCGCCCTAACCACAAATTAATGTCGTATACCTACTGATTTTAATGGCAAAGACGTATAATGCCAAGCTACTTATTTAGTAGTCAACTACTTGGTACCAAGCTACGAAAAACTGTTTCCTTCAAAAATAGAGCACGTCTTCTATTGTATCGTTTTACCTTTAGAAAAGATTAAAATGAACACTTATGGTCGTTTTCACCAACACTTTAAAAAACGCCTAAGCCTATAGGTGACAGTTTTCACTAACAATAACTGTCACCTAAGGGCTTAGGTGTCGCTTAAAATGTTAGTGAAAACGGGCATAAGTTTCATAAATAAATAGTCTAATAAAAAAAATGGATTTCCTATGAATAACACAATGACAGTCCCTCGGAAAGGTATTCAGCTAGTCAGCATAATATTATAACGTATATACTTAATTCAAAATACAATAACTTATTCTAAGACGCCAGTTCTAAAGGACCGACACCACTGTTATTACTATTTAAAAGACATTGAATTAAAATAAATAGATTATTACAAATGAAATCATTCAGTCAACCGTAAGTAGTAGGCATACGTGAGAAAATTCTGACATAATCACACTTACAGAAAATCCGCACACTGATTTTTATTTTCCTTTAAATGGAACCGAGGAGGCATATTATGTGAGAAAACCACACCGCAATCTATCATAAGATTTACATACATTAATATTAATTCCAAATTATAATATGTCGTTGAAGAAAGAACGCCGTAGTATGTTGTATTACGAGTTTTACAAGTTATTGGAGCACCCACGTAATACATACATCCCTGTTACATCATTTGTACTTATATGTGTACCTAGCGCAATAGGTAATATCAGCAAATATCCGGATTTTCTTAGTTACAGGGAAAAAATCCTATCTGTTTCCATCCGGGACAAGTAGGTACTGGCAGAGCGCCAGTGAGAGAGAGAGTGCAGAGAGAGTTAGGATTCCGGTGCGATGCTGTATAGCACATATTAATTGTTTCAATATTATATTCAAGTAAGAGGGTTTCTTGAATTTAGTCTCAAACCACCACAACCCATTCAACTGCATTCGACTGCATTTTCATTTATCGTCTTGAGTGGAAAAAATGATGTGGCACTCCGGGGGTGTCGACGGAAATCGAAACTTATGGAATGACTTGAGGTGTCAGTTACGGTAACGGTGTCGCAGGTTCCAAAAAACTAAATGGCGGCTAAGAAAAATTTTACTTCAAAAACCCGTTAGTAAATACCTTCAACTAACCGCATTTGCAATTCTCACTATAAGATTCTTAGCAGTTGCAGAGACTGCAATATATCAAGGTGCCGTCGCGAGTCGCGACGTCTGTGGTCGGTCTTTGTTTCGTCCGCGGAACATCACTAACATTCTATTCAATGTGTAGCTTACATACTTGAAGCTGCAAAAGGTGTGTTCATGGTCTATACTCATGTCAGCGGGCCCCGTGCGTAACATCTCAATAGCCAGAAAGGTCCCTTGTGTTCTATCAGCTTCAGCGGTTCATTGATACCTACAGGAGACGACTCTCACAAAACCTATTCAATAGACACGTAAGCCTTTTTGAGGGACCACTAAAATGTACATCAATTTTTAAGTAAACACGACCGCAAAGACACGATAAAAGCGCTTTAAAACTCAGATACAATGTTCCGAATTTTTTTTTTTTGGTCGAATATGACGTATTGGTGTTTTACCATTGAGATTGGTCAACGAATTTTAAAACAGTTTAACAGATATAAGTATAGTTAATACAACTCTTTGGAGCCCTGACCACCCAGTAGCTTGGGCACTAAAATCCCTGATGCTCATGATTTTTTTAGAACATTGTATTGGTAATAGTATTTATAATGTCAAAATAAGAGAGTACCTATTCTGGAGCCATGACCACCCAGTAACTTGGGCCCTAAAAGCCCTGATAGCGATTTTTAATTTTTAATTTTATAGGACTTCTATCGGTATTTGTAAAGAAAAAATAAGAGAGTGTCTTTATTACTAACTAGCTGTTGCCCGCGGCTCCGCCCGCGTGAATTACAATTTTTTTACATATACCGTGGAATTCCTTGATTTTTCGCGGGATTGTGGTGTGATGTTATACAGTTTCATTAATATACGTAGTTGAAAGATCAAGAGGACGATTTTAACTGTCGATATTTCGACCCAGTGGCACAGGTCGTGGTCACTACGTGACCACGACTTGTACCAATGTATCGAAATATCGACAGTTAAAATCGTCCTCTTCAATGTAATTTTTATTCTGAAACCACGAAACATGTCAAAAATCATTAAATCATGTGAAAATTTGTACTGGTGGTAGAGCTTTTCTTTCAGGGTTCGGCCGGGTATGTACCACTAGGATAAAATACTCTACTAACAATATTCCCCGGCCCAACATAAGAGTCATTTAAAAATCTTTGCTTCATCTCAATACAATCCAAAATATCCGAATGGGCAATGGCTATATATTTGTTTACGTATAAAAAGACCTATGACATTCAGTCAGTTAGGATTTTACCCTTTCCATATTGCGGATGATAAAAAAAGACGCGGCACTCCAGGAATGTCGTGAAAACTTGAATCTGTTCATGTAATGGTTCATGTCTTGACAGTGCCATCTTAATATAAAGTCATGAAACAGTAAATTACATGACAGTTAATTGTTATTAAAAAAAAATCGGTAGTACGTACCTATCTCAGAGTTTTACATTCAAGTTCCACATATTTTTGTAGTAGTTGTAGAGATGGCGCTATACGGTATAACGTAGCGAGTTTCATGATTTTTGTTCACTCTAAAAGTGAAAATCTTAAACCATACAAAATCTTCTGCTAAGACTATTTATTTACGGCTGTAAGGATAGTCCAGTCTAAAATTAGCTCTACGTCTTAGCCCTAGGTTCTTTATCCATTCCTAGTTTCAAGTCACCTACTTGAACTTATCGCTAAAGGTTCTGATGCCTGTAATTTCTGAACTACAAAAGTGATGATGATAAAATTTGTATGGAATAATCTTTAAGGAACCTCCTTTCTACGAAAGAAAGAATGAATCAAATCGAACAACGCGTTAATGAATTATAAGTAAATACACATTTTGACTTTGATGCCGTCTTCCAGGGAAACCATGATAAATTTCGGGACAAAAAGTATCCTATGTCCTACCTCGGGGTATGAGCTATAATCATGTCAAGTTTCATTTAAATCCATCCAGCGGATTAGCCGTGATGCGCGGTCGTGAAACAGACAGACAGACAGACAGACAAAAATTAAAAAAATTACAGTTTTGGCTTCAGTATCGACTAAATAGTGTCCTCCAACAAAAATTTTCAAAATATCTTCAATGTACCGAATTCGACCCTTTACAGTTTTATTATAAGTACTAGCTGTTGCCCGCGGCTCCGCCCGCGTGAATTACGATTTTTTTACATAATATACCTTCCTACTGGAATTCCTTGATTTTTCGCGGGATTCTGGTGTGACGTTGTACAGAAACCTGTTTTTACTTTGCACGGGTTATCTTGTAGTGATTTTGAAAACTCCTTTTTCTTAATAATTATATAAAGTTTCATTAATACGTAGTTGAAAGATCAAAACGACGATTTTAATTGTCGATATTTCGACCCAGTGGCACAGGTCGTGGTCACTACGTGACCACGACTTGTACCAATGTATCGAAATACAGTTAAAATCGTCCTTTTCATTATGATTTTTATTCTGAAACCACGAAATATGTCAAAATTATTAAACCATGTGAAAAGTTGTAGGTACTGGTGGTATAACTCTTCTTTCAGAGTTCGGCCGAGTAGGTACCACTGGGATAAATTACTCTACTAACAATATTCCCCAGCCCAACATAATATAAGAGTCTTTTAAAAATCTTTGCTTCAACTCAATACAATCCAAAACATCAGAATGGGCAATGGCTATATATTTCCTTACGTATAAAAAGACCTTAGATGACAGTCAGTCGGTTAGGATCGATAAGACCTAAGAGTTAAAAATATTAATTTTGTGAACCATTATCTTACCCTTTATGGAAAGGGTAAGATAATGGTTGCGGATGATAAAGTTTAAATATGTTCATGTCTTAACAGTGATGCCATCTTAATATAAAGTCAGGAAACAGTAAATAACATGACAGTTAATTTTTATAAAAAAAAATTCGGTAGTACCTATCTCAGAGTTTTACATTCAAGTTCCACATAAATTGTAGAGATGGCGCTATACGGTATAACTTAGCGATAACGCCAGTTACATGATTTTTGTTCACCCTAAACGTGAAAAATTTTAAACCATACAAAATCTCCTGCTAAGCCTATTTATTTAAGGCTGTAAGGGTACTCCAGTCTTACTTGAGCCCTACGTCCAAGCCCTAGATTCTTTGTGCATTCCGAGTTTCAAGTCACCTACCTACTTGAACTTAAAGGTTCTGATGTCTGTAATTTCTGAACTACAAAAGTGATGATGAGATGATGATAAGATTTGTATGGAATAATCTTTAAAGAACCTCCTTTCTAACAAAAAAAGAATGAATGGAATCGGACAACGCGTTAATGAATTATAACTAAAAAACGTTTGGACTTTGATGCCGTCTTCCATGGAAACCATGATGAATTTCGGGACAAAAAGTATCCTATGTCCTACCTTGGGGTATGAACTATAATCATGTCAAGTTTCATTTAAATCCATCCAGCGGATTAGCCGTGATGCCCGGTCGTGAAACAGACAGACAGACAGACAGACAGACAGACAGACAGACAAAAATTAAACAAATTACAGTTTTGGCTTCAGTATCGACTAAATAGTGTCCTCCAACAAAAATTTTCAAAATATCTTCAATGTACAGAATTCGACCCTTTACAGTTTTATTATAAGTATAGAAAATTTTAAACCATACAAAATCTCCTGCTAAGCCTATTTATTTAAGGCTGTAAGGGTACTCCAGTCTTACTTGAGCCCTACGTCCAAGCCCTAGATTCTTTGTGCATTCCGAGTTTCAAGTCACCTACCTACTTGAACTTAAAGGTTCTGATGTCTGTAATTTCTGAACTACAAAAGTGATGATGAGATGATGATAAGATTTGTATGGAATAATCTTTAAAGAACCTCCTTTCTAACAAAAAAAGAATGAATGGAATCGGACAACGCGTTATTGAATTATAACTAAAAAACGTTTGGACTTTTATGCCGTCTTCCAGGGAAACCATGATGAATTTCGGGACAAAAAGTATCCTATGTCCTACCTCGGGGTATGAACTATAATCATGTCAAGTTTCATTTAAATCCATCCAGCGGATTAGCCGTGATACCCGGTCGTGAAACAGACAGACAGACAGACAGACAGACAGACAGACAAAAATTAAACAAATTACAGTTTTGGCTTCAGTATCGACTAAATAGTGTCCTCCAACAAAAAATTTCAAAATATCTTCAATGTACAGAATTCGACCCTTTACAGTTTTATTATAAGTATAGATATAGATAGTTATGTTGCGCATGACTCCATAGACAGACAAACACTTACCACTGTTTTTAAAATGTAATCATCAATAACAAAATTTAAAATTTTCCTGTTAATTATATCGTCCTTGGATCCTTATTGAGTCGGTCTCTTGGTGTATAATGTCTCCCAGGACGTATTTTGCGTGCTCAGGGCTCTTCGCTAATATGTTACGAGGCATAGCGCAATTTATATGACCCAAGTCCAGTTTGTTAGCTGTGTTGCCACTCTTTGTCTATTTACTGGCTACTCATTATTTAGCTTCACGAGTCTTTATTGGGAAGCTTCCGATGCTATTTTCATAGAGTTAGATATTATATACAAAGCCTTGAATAGAAATGAACTTAAATTATATTGAAACTAAAGTTGTTTCATTCGGGCGAGCTTTTATAAGCCTCAATAAAATATTTAGGTACGAGTACTAAATCATACTATGTTTATTGAATTGAAATATTGAAATATTGTTCGATTTAATACATCGTTAAAATTGCTTGCAATCCATCGAAGTGTAAATCTGATTCTATCACAGAAAAAAAATGTAAATTCTAATTCCCAGTTTGTGCTGTTTATTGTAAACTTTCAATTGCTTTTCTAGAATTTAATTCCGTGATCTTGTGGAATCTCGGGACTCCATATAGGCAATCATTTTCTCATTTTAATAGGCACCCACCACAGAGCAATTACCTATGTAAGTTAACACAGCAAAACAAACCCAAGCTGGGTACAATGAGACAGGGCAATGCACTTGTATTATTATAATACGGTACAGATAAACTGGTTAAGTACCACTCGTGTGTTCTTTATGGTATTGTTTGTTAGGTACTTCCTAGTTTGGCTCGGTCGGGACAGATGTGCGGGACGACGGCCCGGCGGGACAAAGGTGCGGGACAGAGGTAATTGCTTATTCCCGAGGTTATCATGTTGGTCTACGTAACGAGCTGAATATATACGTTACGTGTTACTTGTGAGAACTGAGAACTTGTGAATGTATTGGCATCAACGCGAGATTTATAGACGCTTTGTATCGGATGTGCTTCGGGATTTATGGTCGCATTTAAAAAATATACGTGGTATAACTGCAAAGCTTTACGTTAATACCCTGACATTATAAATCCTATATTTATTATTATTAAATATAAAGTTTGTTAATACATAGTAAAAAATATGAGGTTTCTATACCAAAGAAGTCTTAGTTGTCTCTAAAATCTCATAATTCACTTCCAGTAGGTAATATAATTATTCCTTCTTCTTACTTTGTTCTAGTTAGTATTTGCAATATTAAATCTGTCTAGGGTTTCAAACTATCGTTTAAAACTAGGTAATGCCGCCTGCCAATACTTGATGACTGATGACACGGGTCAAATTGTAGGTAGGTAATCTTTTACTACAGATGCAATTTATGGAAACATAGCGGCAACTTCAATAGTCAATAGACATAGATACGTGGGCATAGTGGGTCACGCAGAAGCTTGTTAAAATAATGGATATTTATGTACCCAACAAATACATCGAAGCCGAACTTACGACGGTCGTCTGGCAGATTTATATCATCGTTGGGTCCTTAGTTAAATAGAAACGAAGGATTGATTAACCTGTTTTGTGAATTTCGTGGGCTGAATTCTGATTTAAATTAAAGAATCAGCAGAACTGCTTTAAACGCCCCTGAATAATTTGTCAATAAAAAAATTGTTTAGATTATTTTTTCTGTGGGAGAATCGGAAATTTTCAAAAATATACACAAACATAGAGATGATAGGCACTAGGAAATTTTATCTCTACAAATGAAGATCTCTTCGATGCCCTAATAGATGTGGGAATAATTGAAACAAGACATGCCAAGTAAGTACAGAAATTTACTCTTGTTGTAGAGTCCGGATAGGTTCCGTGACCCGTCGTATTGTAACATATTCATAATTCTCCTTAAACTGTGAAATATATAAATGCGAAACATTCTCCTCAATGTATTTCATTTTCAAGAATAAGCTCGTTGAAGAGACGGTAGCATTTTTTTTTTAATTTTCTGATTCTTTGAATATAATATTAAATAAATTAAAAGTATCAAAAAGATTATGTTTATCCGCAAATATTTTGTTTTATCTCTGCTTCCTTATATCCCGTTCAGCGTCTAAGATCATCATCCGTATATACCAATAGTCAAGTCGAAGGTCAGCAAAAAGAAAAGCAATAAATTGTATAAAACAGGTTACCCATGCGATGATTTTATACAATAAAGAAGCAAGACACAGATAATAGCCGCGATAGCGAAGCAAGTGTTCCGATCTACGGCTATCAGATGGCGCGCACCATATCTGATGCTACCACTTCCATACTGTTATGGAATCCTGGTAGGATAGACGGCGGACTGTTAATAATTTATTTGTTTTATACAGAAAAAGCAGACATTTATGGAATTTCAAACACTGGCATTGTAATTTTTACAGAGAAATCTTCTTGGGCGTTGGGCATTTTGAAGATGGAAAAAACTATTGAGCATGCACCACTGTTACCGAAACTGACACTTTTTAAATCCAACCAAAAACATAAATTAGTTGATTAACTTAATTTTCTATCAATAAATTGCATATAAAGAAAGCACTAATAATGAAAATGTAGATGCACCGTCTTACAAAAGTCACATTAATAATGATCACACAAGTAGTCAAGATAATCCTTTAAATAAAACTCACTTGTTATGATGCTAGTGGTGACATTTTATTAATAATAATATTAACACTAAATGTTCATTAATATACTACATAAACAGAAAATATTGTTATACTAAGAGGCTTGTTTACAAATGGAATATTTTAAATAACACATAAGGGCGTGATTCAAGATTATAGTCTTATCTTTAAGAAGATATAGATGATAATATTGATATTTTGAATGCTTTATTTAAAATACTGTCTAAAATATCAGCACAGCTTTAGAAATATTTCTATGATATTATTGAAGCTGAATTATAAGTATCGTCATATGCATACTCTTATGCTCTAAATTAAATTAGAAAGCCGGACGTATCGGTTTTGTGTCTATTCCACATAATTAATGCGCGTAGGCTAATTGTTGTTGGCCGGTCATCTCTATTATGGCGATACTTTGCTGTAGAGATTATCTGGAAGTGGTTTAAAATTATGATTGTGATTGATGTGTATCGATGTTTATTACAGCAAAATCAAAAATTAAAAGTTCCGGATTTATATTAGAACCAATTTATAAATAAAACAAATCGATTTTTTGAAGTTTAATCGGCCTAAATAAATTTATTACATTGGCCAAGACGTTCAGGATCCAAACATACACGGGTGGATGATGTAACGTCAATAGATTCATGGAGAGTCATTAGCTTCAGTCTCTAGCGCAGAATCGTAGTGTTTTTCGATAATTTCAAAAAGCCTAAGTCAAGCAGTGTACGTCCATTGACTGAAACGACGATGACAAAAATCAGCCATAATAAGAAGCAAAAGCAGCCACATCCAGTTTTTTCTCTACGCAATTCGAGTTACCGTAGCCCACACATTCGGTTGATAAATCTATAGGCAGATTCGCTTAGAGGTAATAAATTTCACAAGATTACCGAGCGCATGATTAATAAATCTGCTGGTTACAAAAATGAAGAGAGCCGATCGATCAACGTGGGTGTTTAAAGTACTGAAGGTAATATTGTAAAATAATGATTTAATTATTAAGTCTTACACTACTTTTGAATTTGATAAAAAATATTACTTTATTATAAACTAGGATAAAAATAATAACGTGCAGTGAAAGAAATATTAAAATCCAACGAAGATTTACAAAGTTACAGGCGTTTAAACTTTGGAGTGGGGGGATCTTCTATCCCTTTCTCGCAAAACGAAAATTTGTATGAAGCCGCACGAAGCTACTATGGCATTGGTACGGTGTGACGTCACAATGTCTCTGTTGCTATCTCTGTCTAATCACAAATCTTTAAATGCTTATAACTTTTTTGTTATTTGATCGATTTAATTAGTTCTTTCAGTGCACATCATAATTTTAATTCTACTTTATAATAAAGTAATAAAAAAATTGGAGTCAAATACCCTATTGTAGGCTCGTCCATTTATCTTTGACGTTTAGCGTGCCCTATGTTACAGTAATGTTACGGGTAATAGCGGGGTACGACCCCATCGGTAGGATATTGCCTTCATGAGCGTTGAGGAATTTGTGTTTAGCTTTTGTACAGTAGTAGCTTTAGAATCTTATTTAATTAACGACTATATTAGAATTAGAACTGAACTAAATGTAATGTACTATGTTCGTATACGCATTCTATGGAAACTACTAATCAGCTCCTATCCTAAATGGCCTCCTAAAAATAAATTTTTGTTCGAAAATAAGTAAAAAAATCAGCTAGAAAGAAAGTGGCAAGAAAACAAATAAAGTTATTACACAAATTCGTGTCGAGGGCCGTTTTAATGGAAACTTTAGGATCAACATAAATTTTAGCCGCTGAGCTAAAACCATAAATGAAAATGAGAACAAAAAAATAGTTTTAATGTGAATCACAGTAGCTACCTACTGTTATTTTGAAGGTTATAGCTGTATATTAAACTTGCATTTCGAAAGTGCAAGCGATGATAAAATCTTTTCAACGGTTAATTTATCAGAAGCATTTGTCGAAGTGAAATTAATTAAAATACCCTTGTTATGTCGAACGACTAAATATTAACATTGAAATGTCATTTCAGCATAGCTCAGTTAACTGAAATGAATTAATCGTAAAAGTCATCGATGATCTAAACAAAGATTACTGGAAATAATGAAGACGAAAACGAAACAAGGTTGGCCAATACTTTACTTCAATTTATTATATATTACAGCTATATACAACAAGTAACAAAAAAATATGAGTCAGTCTTAGCGAAAAATTTATTAGTTAAAAATTTTATATTTCAGTAATAAATATAATATGTTTTCATAAAAAATATTAGTTGTAAATCTAGTTAATTAATATTTTATGACTGGAAAATACCGTAAATCCGACGTTTTCATTTGGTATAGGTCACTCATAAATAAAGATACACTGTTGAATCTACCAAAAACAACATTAAAAAATCAACCAAGAGCGATTTAACTTTCATGCCTTAAATATGTTTCACCGAAATTAATTCCTCTAAGAGTTTGAAGGGTCAGCCAATGCTGATTTCTTGTAAGAATATAGTCATAGCTTCTGGTTGATCTTAGCGTTATCATGTGACATCAGCTATATCAATCAATCAATCACAATCAATCAATAGTCATCGACAATACGTTGCCGACTTCGGAAGAATTTTGTTTATATTCATCAGCTGTTGACGATATAATGCCTGGTCTTTGTGAACACAAATATCAAACAAGGCATTCATTTAATTTACAAACAGGTATTGAAACTATTGTGATATACATTTGCCTGTCGTTGGAAGTTGGAACTTTAAAATGTTTTTGTAAACTAAGAGATCCATAAGTAGAGCTTTCGTCATCATAAAAACAAATAAAAATATTTCCATCCAAAAAGTACCTCTTCCTCATTCTAGTGAAGATGTTTTTAAATTAAGAGGATTTTTATTCTAGATTTTTAACTATATTTGTGTAAGATCATGTCGAACCATTCATAAATAAAAATGATGTCATAATTATGAACTACCTTAAAAAATTAAAGTGTAGACCAAATAGATGGTAACAAAAATGGTAACATTTAGGTTACCATGTTTGGCAAATTTCTGCCATTTGGGCAGATTCGGCTTCTTATAATAAAAATTTATTTTAAAGTTTTAGAATTTCACCTGGAGGGGAGGGGCATAAAAAACTAGTTGAAGATATTTATACTTAACATTGTTAATTATTTTTTTAATTGCTCTACAAATACCATTAAGACAGGGCTCGCAATTGTTTGTCGTATCATACTCTCGATGTGAGGTGAAAGGTCCAATTCGTACGACCTCACTGTTTAAATATCTCCAGCCGATTTAACGTTAATTATTTGTTAAATAACAAGAAATCTTTAATTACAATTGTTATGCACTAATGAAAATTAATAACTTATCTCCGATTCTGTCACAATACTTCGCTCATTTTTAACTTGGATGAATACGGCTTTACGTTAATATCTTTAATTATTAAACTTGTTAATTTTAATTAATTCTCATTCACAAAAAGGTATTCATACTTTATTTTAATCTATATTTTATTGTAGGTGTAGTTGTTACTTTATATTATTATTCACATAATATAATAACAACCAGTAAAACAGTAATTACTATCGTCAATTTGTTCTTCAAAGATTTTAAATACCTAATTTGAAATACATTTACAAAGAGAATATATACATTATGAAAATTCAAGTAACTAATAAGCAGATATAGCGCATATAATGTGTATTCGTTTCATAATCAATCCTATCGTTATGACAAATTAATTAACGTTGTTAATTTTCATAAATTTTAATCCGCTTCAAAAGAATTTTTGTTTCCCCTAAAGACGGGAAAATAGGAGGTCAGTGGTCACCTACATAAGCAAAATAACGGACATATTCTGCTAATATTTATCGTAGGTAGACCTAAAAGGTAGACGCATCGTTGGAAGACAGTAGACGTCTTCTTTTCATACAGATAATAAAGAGATTGCACAAACAGACAAGTAACATTGTATAGACGTGGCCTGCAGTTTTTAAGCTATTAAGACAATGAAGTACTTTTAAATTTAAACTTCATTTATTTTGGGTCTTTAATCTAAAATGGCTGTGAAGCAGAAATACGATTGGATTAAATTTTCTTGGTAGAATGCTCTCCCAAAAGTTGCTGCAAAATCTCAGTTTTGTGTAAAAAATCTTAAAAATTAAATAAAGTAGATGTAATTGTAATTTTTGTTTTAATGTGTCGATAATAATAATATCCAAAAACGTTTAGAAACATATTTTTGATAACTGGCTTAGTTTTTGTAATTAGGTAAATTTAAAACATCGTTTTTCTACTATTTTTCTGCGACGCTATACTCGTATATCGCATCTACCAACATATTCGTGAGAGCGAGAAAGACTAAAATAAATTCAATATATTATTCTTTTACGCAAACATATTTTGTCTTCTCATCCCATATTGATAGTGTTTATAAATAGCAGCTCCGTTGCCCACTGTGCACTGGCGCGGCTGGTCCGTGTGCCCGACGCAGCCGCGGCCCGTGGCACGCGCACCGCTGTGCGCGCGCACGCTCGCTCTAATTTCGCAACCAGTAGAAGTGCACTATATCACCGGCGATATTTAACGCTAGGGTCACCCCTTACGTAGTATCTCTACAAATAGGATTAAGTAAAGAGCTGAAGACTTTGTTTGTGGTTTTGTTTGTTTGAACGCACTTACCACAGACCCGAATTGAAAAAATGACGTGTGGCACTCGGAGACTGCCGCGGTAAAGCTATTGCATAGCATTTTTTCTCAACTTATTTTAGGTTATTTTCGTTACGGAATTTCTGGATTCGGTCTCCATGCTCAAGGCCCGCGATAGAGCGGGCGGGCATCGAGTGGGGGGTGTTAGGTTATTTTCGTTACGGAATTTCTGGATTCGGTCACCAGTGTCCACGCTCAATGCCCGCGATAGAAGCTACTATGCAATAGCTTAAAATATTTTTATGCTGGATAGCCTATTTATCGAGGAACGCTAAGCTCAATACAGGGTTATATAAAAAATACCAAAATTCTTCCGGCCTGTATTTGTTTATATTAAAACTAACAACTTGTGTTCTACGACTTTTTTACTTCATATTTTGAAACCGAGAGCGATTTGTTATTTTTATTTAACCCCACAGTATACTGTCATTATTATGCTATGCACATAGCCTTCCTAGATCCTATATGGACTATCCAACAGAAAAATAATTTTTCAATTCGGACCTGCAGTTCCAGAGGCTAGCGTGTTCAAACAAACAAACAAACTTACTAACTTACTAACTCACTAACTCTTCAGCTTTACAATATTGTGTTTACTAATATTGTGTTTTGCTTTTGTACCTATAGCCAAGCCCACCATCTCTCTAGCATCAATTAAGCCTATTGCTGTAAGAATTGATATATAATGGATATAAGTGAAAAAATGTAAGAGCAAAGTTGCCAACCCTGTTAACCAACCAGCCAGCCACCGCCCTGTCGTCAGTGACAGCCTTATCTGTTATCAATATATGGATATACCTCAGAGCTATCTATAGTACGCTCGCCAACCTTGAGAATAGTACATTCGGAACCGATTCAATTTACAGCGAACAGTGACTTGGTGTTTCTAACTTGAATAAGTATTTTTATTACTTCCTAATTAGATACTTTGTAGCTTGTAGCCATCCGTGGTTCAGGAACAGTTTCGAGCCTTGCAGGAATGCTTAGTATCCAGACTGAAAATACTTTATGTTTATGTTCCGTATTTTCAAGATCAAATGTTAATTAAGTAGTCTTTAAAAATTAAAGCAATGTAAAGAGAACATTTGAACTTTTCAAAGGTTATTTATATTTAACCAGGAAAAAGCCCTTTCGTTGATTTCATTTGAATGGGCAACAAACATAGTTTCTTTAAGATACAATTCTTTATTAGGTTAACAGCTGATGATGCTCAAAAGATTCGTAAATTTAATGGGATTATATGTTGCACTAATATTTAAAGAATAGATTGTATGAATGAGTATATAAATATTTGTAAATCTCTTACGCCGATACTTCTTAACAGATTTAAAAGATATAAAAGATATTTAGAATGTGTTGCGTTGTTTATAACAAGACTGATAGTAATAATACATAAGTATGAAGGGTTTATCTTAATTTCAGTAATTTAAGTTGAAATATATTTTAAGGCTCGAATCTAATACAAGTTTAGTTTCTCGCAGCGGCGGCACTGTTTGCCAGTGAAAGGGAGGGTAGCCATCTATTTTACAAGAGGGACAACTACACCTACATCTTTTATCAGTGCGCGTGTGTGAGTGCCCTGGGTGCATAATGGTGCATATTGCGACAAGGGTTAGTGCCCTGGGCGTGCCCAAGGCAACGGGGAATTGATAGCGGCTCGTAACGCTACCTAAGACCACACTGGCGACTTTCCGCGCGACAAACGGTCGACATTGCTGTCTAACCACAGCTTATCGTGATTACCACGTGAATTTTAACGTTTTTAATAAACAAGTTGTTTTTAAGATTCACAGTGACTCTGTTGTTATGTGAGATTTAATGACTTTTTCTTTAAGATGGCAGTAAAATTTCAAAGAGATTCAAATCATTTATTTCATATTGGCCACTACTTGTTAGCACTTATGAAGGTCAAGTAGGTACATATACTTATTAATAGTGATAGTTATCACTATTAATAAACTTAATTTTTTGTTTTAACGACTTAAAAACTAAGTTTACGAGAGTTCCAACGCGCCCTGAATTGGTCTCAACATCTGCATCAATGCAAAATTTTAATAATTGATACTTGTCTATAAAATATAATGAAATTTTTTCCATTTTTGTCATTTTATATAAGTTTTTACATGCTAAAAGTTAGAACTTGAATTTTTGGTAACAATGACACAAGGGCATGATGTTGTAGTAAGATATCAGGATAACCACTAACGGTTTTAACCCTATCATTGCATTAGAACTTATAATCACTAAGCAATTCGATTTACGAGTATAAATTGCTGATTGCGCTGATTCAAAAGCTGTAATATAGAAATAATAAGATTCCAAACTGACATTTTCCTTGAATTCAACTGGGCCGTGAAGAAAATACAAGAAGACGACAGAAACATCTAAAACTAATCTATGGTCTGTATTAATGCTACGAATAGCGTAGGAACATCACATCCATTTCTGACTCTTGTACAAAGTCTGTAAAGCTTCTATATTGGGATCGCTTACGCGGAAGCTTCATGGGGAATTAACTAACCGACTATAATCCTAATGTTGTAATTCCTCTCGATCCTTGCATACCCGGAGCGAGGCATGAAGATAAATTGTCTTATCTTCCTGCTACAACTGCAAGTGATAGGTAAAGGTAGGCTACATGATTTAGTTTCACCAAATAAGGTACTGATGAATAATGCGCTGACTCATTTGAATGGAAGCAGATGTACCAATCATGTTAATTACGACTAGGATGGCGGTACGTTCAGATATTTCCAGTTTAACTTTCAACATAGGCACTAATAACATTTTCTTGGTGTAATAGTTAGGAGTTAAGATTTATAGATGAAAATATACATCTAAGCTCTAAAGTGAGAAAATATTTACAAAAGGTAACCGTTCAAATAAATGCTCGCTTAAAATGTGGGTGCCCAAAACACTGGTGCTATTCCCTCGCTGTATAGTGTATAGCCAGGCTTAACCGTTGGGGTAAGTAAGCGCAAGCTCTTTGATCACTTTGACCTGACCCGTAAAGCAACGTTTTGGACACAACATCAATTTTTAGGGTTCCGTACCCAAATGGTAAAAAATTGGTCAAGTGCGAGACGGGCTTGCACACTGAGGGTTCGTAAGGAACCCTCAGTGTGCGAGCCCGTCTGTAGAGAAAAGGAATATACTCTTGATGGTAAGCATCAAGAGTATATTCCTATTCTCTATAGTACAATATATATAATAAATTAAAATAAAATAAAAAATTAAGGGGGGCTTTCGTCTTCCATACAATAAACGTGATTCTTGAGATACTCGTTCTTGATTTAGTGGGCAGGGGTGTTTAGTTAACTTTAATACTATAGAGAATGAGTCTTGATGGTACAGAACCCCTTAGTGCGCGAGGCCGACTCGCACTGCACCAATTTTTTTAAGTATCTGATGACCATGGACTTAAAGTTTCAAATGCAAGTGCCGCAAAAACATACTCATTGCTGATTACCGAGTATTTGTGCTAACTAATTGTATTTGTGCATTTGGTAATAATTTGTCTTTCACTTTTTTAAATTTCTTCAATAACGGAGCAAGAAATATCGGCAGGTTTACATTTTCTTGTTGCGGAGTCTGTCCGGGTAGGTACCATTGCAGCATCAATTTTCTGTTGTGAAGAAGTAAAGTAGTGGTGAAGAAGTAAAGATCTAAGAGCTGTCAGAGGGACGTGCCCGTACAGGCGTATGATATTGTAACGCAAACTCGTGGGACGCACAGCATCTGACATGAGTAAACGTATCACTTAACATCAGGTGAATGTCTTGCTCGTACTGTCAATGATTAGTAAAAGAATAACCTTTTGGTTTTATTTAAGATCCTAAAGTTCTGATACGACTTTTTAATAAAGTGTTTAGAGAAGACATAGACGGTCACACAGCTCTTCTATCTTTTTGCCGTTTTTATAAGTCTACTAGCTGACCTGGCAAACGTTGTTTTGCCCTTAGGGGTAGTAAAAAAATAGATAAATTGAGATTAAAACTATCCTATCTCTCAAGTTGGATCGAACTGCACATGGTGTGCGAATTTTATTATAATCGGTTAAGTGGTTTAGGAGTCCATTGAGGACAAACATTGTGACACGAGATTTATATATATTAAGACTAGCTGACCCGGCAACTAAATCGTTGTTTTGCCATTTGTGGGTATAAAAAATAGATTACGATCCCAGACCTACGGGACATCGTAACAAAAATTGGCATGTGAATTTTATATATTAGAGAAAAATAAAGATAAATTAAAAGTCAATTCAATGAGTACCTTTTAATTCAAGTCAATTAAGTTAAACAATTGCCAAAAAGTCATAAAATTTAAAAAAAAAGCAAATGCTTTGATTCAAAAAGAAAACATATAGCGCGAGGGTGCTCTCGAATTTTTTGCATCTTCCTTGTTGTAAATAATTGCAGGAAACAAGAAAGAAATGAATGACTTTAAAGATCTGTCCCAAGTTTGATTAATGACGGATGGCAACATTAATTATGACGCGCTCAGCGCAAATATCGACGTCAATTAAAGATTTCGCATCGAACATAATCATTGATTAAACATATTAAAGGATCAGCACTTTTTGACGTCACGCATACATTTTTAGTCTAGGCCTTGAAGCCGGATTTTTAATTTGCCAAAACTGTAAAATGGCGCTAATGTACGCGACCGACAACGGTATGTCCTGTTAGCGCCTAGCGGTACTGAAATGTATGACGCGTGACGCCATATTTGAGATTTTTTTGCCTTCAACATACGTCACATCTTTCCTGTACTCTTAGCGTAGCGTATTTTGTCACTGAACATAATGCATGTCGAAACATCTCACAATTATCACGTCGCTTGCAATGTCAGAAACGCATGCCATTGACTTACGATGGAAATGGACCCATAATTGCACTCAAAGGTGGCCTAGAACAAAGTCTGGACAGATTATTATTAGTACTTAGTAGTGCGCGTGAAATTCCAAAAATAGTCTATTTAGTTACTAATGAGCTCACTATTTTGCATATATTATTTCTAAACCACACAGCGCTATGAAGTTTTTTATTTATTTTTTAAACTCAACACAAAAGGCAAAATACATGTTTGAAAGTTCCAAACATATACTCTTGTTAGTTGGAGTTTATTTTAGTTTAGTTTAGTTTAGTTTCCAGTTTTGGCTAATGGGCACGAAAAGTTTGTGGCGTGGTTTGTGGTGTATAATATTTTCGATATTTTCTTATCTGTGACGTCTATCTCTTGATAACTCAATGACGCTTATGTATTTTAAAGTTACTGTAAAAGTCATGGGAATGGAACATTTTAAGAGTTTCCAAAAACATCTGGAAAATGACCATATTCAAAAGTTCAAAATGACAAATGTTAATACTTACTACATTTCTAAGTATTGAAATGAATTAATTATTGCAAAAAACTTAATTGTGAGTTTTGAAAAAAAAAATCATACCGCTGCGTATCTGTCCTTAATATGTATTGGTATTATCAGATTTGGATGGCAAGTATTTTAATTAAGATCTTCTTTTTGCCTTATGCTCGTTTTCACCAACACTTTAAGAAACGCCTATGCCGATGGGTGACAGTTTTCACTTACAACAACTGTCACCTAAGGGCTAAGGTGTCACTTAAAATGTTGTTGAAAACTAGCATAGGCGTTTCACACATTTAGGATGTTATTGTTATATAGTTCAATAATTATATACTTACGTGCTAAATTATCGCCTTCGGCAGGATTCCCAGTTTTGATTTTTGGATTTTTGTGGTGTTTCCCAGCTATCGCGGATGAAAGTGATATATTATCGCTAGGTGGAATTACGGTTTTGCCAAATACTTAAAATGACATATATCAAAATTATCGTCTCTACGGATGTACTCGTGGCTCAATTGGTAGAGCATGTATATCTGAAGGACGCGTGTTCAAATCTTAATGTGTGCCTTAATAACTTTGGCACTAGTTTAACTGTTATCACCTGTAACTCGGAGTTTTAACAGTATTGTGCAGATCTCATAAACATTTATGGAGTACCTTAGGGTGTTTTTCGCACAAAAGCGAGTTTCACAGTAACACATACATATACGAGTATATAGGTCCGGTCCAAATCCCAATGCGGTGCCCAAGGTTGTCCCTAATTATACCTTTCGAATGAGACGTCATTTCCTCGCGCTTACGAAATATTAAATGCAAAAAAGTCTTTTTCGCGTACCGAAGGTGTGAATTTAAATAATTGCAATAATCTTACTGATGGACTGACATGCGAATTTAATGAGCGGGTGAGCGCAGTACGCGGAGATGACGCCGCGCCGTGCGTGCCGCCAGCGGGTGACAACCAACCGAGGAGATTTACAGATTACTGTTACAGTTTGACAGGATTATTGTTGACAAACCCTCTGGTGCAGTTATTTTGTGAGTTGCTAACCTCCCATGCCAGTGGCAAAAACTGGTAGACCTCAAAAATATGTACCATTTATATTTTTTTTTCAATATTTTCATCTGGTTCATATGGAGAGCTACTATAATAGCATGACCACACTTTGATGTCATAGTTTAATACAGGTGCCTAATCAGATATTAAAATGATCATAACTATTTTTTTATTTCCATTTGAAACCATTTATTTGTTAATAATGAAACCTTATTAAATAATAAATAAATAAATAGTGGACAACATCACATACATTGCTCCGATCCCTTAGTAAGTAAGTTATGCACTTGTGTTATGGAAATCAGAAACAACGAAGGTACCACAACACCCAGACCCGAGACAATGTAGAAATCTTATTTTTCTACATTGCCCCGACCGGGGATCGAACCCGGAACCTCAGAGATGGCGGCGCCTTGAAAACCGGCACGCTAACTACTCAACCACGGAGGTTGTCAAATTGTATCTGTTATTAATTCTAATTTGAAAAATAAATGAAAAAAAAACACTTTTTGATTGCAGTCAACTATACCCGATTGTTGTTATCTATTTAGTATGTTATGTCTTCTTTAAAAATAATGATTTAAAATACAAAGAGTTGAGTAGCCACTTATTCATTATTTATTTTAACACATTGTCCTATCTGACACAAGTAAACATTCAAGACGCTGAGTGAGTTTTGCGAACCGACCACCTCGAGCAGGCAAGAAAATTGTCAATGACCCGGAAACATGGATCTTGAAAATGATAATGAGAAGCTGATGAGAAGTAAATCTTACGATTGTTTATCGCATTTTTGTAAAAAATACATTTCCATAATGTTAGGTATGTCAAATTTAGTTTTATTTTTTACGCTATACAAGTTAGTACTTGACTGCGATCTCACCTGATGGTAAGTGATGATGCAGTCTAAGGTGTTAGCGTACTAACTTGGAAGGGGTAAGTTATGTCACCCCAACGGTTTCTACACAGCATCGTACCGGAACGCTAAATCGCTTGGCGGTACGTCTTTGCTGGTAGGGTGGTAACTAGCCACGGCCGAAGCCTCCCACCAGACCAGACCTGAGCCAATTTAGAAATTATAAAATTCCAAAGTGACCCGTGGCGGGTATCGAACCCGCGACCTCCCACTCGAATCCGAGCGTGCGTCCCCTGCGCCACGGAGGTCGTCAAAGTTGATGCCTTTACGCCAAAACTACTGAACCGATTTGTATAAAATTTGAAATAATAAGCTGCCTTTTATTGCGCATAAACTGCATTATCTCGGGAATATCAAAACTTCCTTGGATTAAATGTAAATAAATGTAAATCGTAATAAATGCGGATAAAGACTATAGCAAAAACTGTAGAGTACTGTATAAGGATAAGTTACCGGATATAAATGTGTACCTAATTCATAACTCAAGTAGAAATATTGGTGTCTGTGGCCTTAGCCATGATATGAATTATCGACGATCGTCAGAGGAACTGTTTCGATTGCTGTTTCCATAACAATATGGAACAAAATAAAAAAAAAATATATGAGAGTTACATATCTGATCGACAAATTGACGACATGCCTTTCAAACGTGACATATTTTGAAGTTCATTCCATAATGCAGTTATGGGATTAGCAATCGGCAGGTTACTTCAACAATCATTGATAAGTCGTTTGGTAAAGGCTGTTGAAAATTCTAAGCATTTTTTAAGAGCGAAAATATTATGCGGTCCGCTGTCATATTTCCAAGTTATCTTACGATCGAAGTAGTGCTTGTCATTAATATAACTATGGCTTAGTTGGTACGATAATTCAAAACCAGATTCAAGGACTTGTAGATGAATAATGATAAGTAAAGCAGAAAAATATGACAGGTCCGGCTCCGCTGTCATGGCGAAGGGTAATTGAAGGCGAATGTTGATAACAGTGACTGTGATAACGTTTATGACTACTAATAGGCATCTGTTGATTAGTTATTTATCTTTGAATACCTTCTCGTGGTAAGTTTCCGTTGATTGATGGCTACTTTACATACTCTGTATCAAGGGCTGTCATTCTGCATTTGCAATCAATTACAGCGAAGTATTTCTGAATTCGTTAATTTTCTCATTTTGTTGAATACTCAAACTTACAACTAAGAATTTAGATTTCAAAGAATATTCACAAAAAGTGAGTATCAGCTATAAATTATAATCATCACATGTTATGTGTTGTAAGTTTGAGTAGTAAGTATTTAATCTGATTTCCGTCTGCTAGCAAGATGCTAATAAAATAGGATACAGTATTTTTTAAAATAAAGTTGTGATCAAATTTTTATTTGTGCTGAATTTTCTAGCCGATTCTTCTCGGCGTCATTTCAAATGTTAGACTAAACATCTCACCGAACGTGGCGTAGAGTCTGACATTACATAAGTTCCTGTTAGTTAAACCTTTGTGAAAAAAAAACTTTTTTAATGTGTAGGTACAACACTTACACGTCAAAAAACACAATAAAATGCTTTCAAGTCATACAGGTTTTTATTGTGTTATTTATTGAATGAACGTACCCAAATGATAATGTAATATACGAGCGTACCTATATTTGAATAATAAACATAAACTATCAAAACGTACAAGTGGGTATCACAATGACTTACAGTACACCAAAAGTTATGCGTATTTTGAAATATTTACGAGTCTCCCCGGTGGTCAGTGGCGGGCAATCGCAATTCTCATTTAGACATATTCAAGCCCCCGAGACCCGTACTTTTGCAATTGTAAAATTTTATAACCGCAAATTTACATCAATTGCGGCCAAATATTGTTTTATTGATGTATCTACGTGTTTGCTGCTCAAGGCCTTTGACCTTTCGATTTTGTTTTATTTCGCGACATTTTCTTCACCATTTCATCGGATTATCATTCGTAATACGTTGTAATATCCCTTAATTGTCAATAACACTGCCGTCCGAAAATTTGAATCGTAAAAACTGTCTTGAAACGTTACTTTGAGTGTCGGATGCATCTACTTCTGCGTGTGTGGCCGAACATAATGGTGTGGTAATTTTGGTGGATTTATTTAATTTGGCTTCGATTTAGCTAATAACTTGGCTTGCAAATCTGTCCTATAAATAAAATTAAAAATCCGGGACTTCCCGCAAAATAACCAAAAGCGTACGAACCAAATATTCCAATCTACGGTAGGTAACATCAAAGAAAAAAGAGAGTTATAATAATGTGAGGCTCGTTGCCAATAAAAAAAGATTTTGTTCGTCAGTGGACCCGTTGGGAGTATGGGATTTGTTTTCATTACGCCACCTGAGCAAAGTTCCTGTCTTCGTCGGCAGTATTAGTTTTGGAAACCTACGTTGTCAAAACTTTGTCTTTGTTACGGTAAGCCTGGAGGGTAGCTGGGATCATTCGGCCTCCGTATTTCATTTCCCCATGAGCAGCGAGATATTACGACTACTATAGTAAAATGTATTAAAAAGACAGGCAGAAATACTTCATTCTTGGCGATTACCTTAAATCACCAGGAGATCGATTACTTTTATCGTGCATAATTTACAGTGATCTAAATGCATTAAAGCTGTGCACACATTATTAATCCAGTTCATACTAGCACTCAACATAGCCGTACAAACGTGTCCGCACATAAAATCTACTACCTGGCAAGTAAGTACTACTTATAATGATGAATGCTCCGTTCAAAACGACGTGACAACTCATTTTCTCGTTACAAATTCCATTACCAAACGACCAAATTACATAGTGGAAGTAACCGAGTCACCTTCGCAATACCGAACGCATAATAGTAGCCTTATTCATGCGGCCATCATTATTTTCTGTCTCGCAACAAGGCGAAAACGATCAATAAAAATAAATCATTTAAATAACCATAAACACGTAGCTATTACAATGCGCCGGCTTTACATCTCCTAATGATTTTGCTAACGAATCATTGAAAGTGGTCAGATCGCGTGCGCAGGTTATGTTCGCGATCTAATCGCGTGCGGCTGTGCGCGTGCGTCGGTGTACATGTGTGCGTGCTATGCGGCCGTAATAATATGAAAGTGTTGTCCGTACGGACCCCGCCCTAGCCTCGGGCGAGCGCGCTGCTCTATTTACATCTGCTCGGATACTTTATTGAGCCTTCTGTACAGAAGTACGAAACTGGAGCACCTTACTTTGGTCGAAGTGGAATGGAAAATATTTACTTGTAAGTGCTAAAGTCAAATACACCTTATAAATTTCTAAATAACTAACTATCCCGGCTGTTTCGGTCGACCTTCCTGGCGCATGTGGCACTCGTTCGGATTCGAGAGGGAGGACGCGACTTTGATTCCCTCCATGGGTCACTCTGGAGTTTTTAACTTCCAAATTGGCTCAAGTCTGGTCTTGGTGGCTTCCGCCGCGACTAGGTACCTAGTAGGTACTAGGTACAACCTTACAGGCAGAGAAACACCGCGCCTGCAGCATATAATCCGTTATGGGATGCTATGAATTATCTTCAAGTTAGAACGATTATATCTTCAGCTGCATTATGACTTATCATCACGCGAGACAGCAGTCAAATAGTAACTTGAATTGTGTAAAAAACTTCGTACCGCCTAAGAAGTCATTACATTATCACGTCACTCGAATATTCTCTGTTTGACTTATTATAGGCTTTCCCAAACGAGCGCCACCACACCCTGTCCTCAGGTTTCCTCATCAAACCGCTTCCCGCTACCCCCTTCAAGTCGTCGGTACAACGAGCTCGAGGGCGCTCCATACTACGCTTGCTAGATCTCAGTCTCCATTCCTGGACCATCTAATTCTACAATATGAAAATTGTTCCTATACCTAGTTTTTAAGACTTCAATGGTGTAACTAAAACGACTTAGTTACAGATTACCTGTTTTCACAATAAATGAGTACTATGACTCAAATGACGATAGAATTTGAAGAGTTCGGAGCACAGGCACGGTTCACCTTTCAGAAGGTTTAGCTATATTTAGGTTTAGCTACGTGGGCCAGGTGCGGGTTGGCGGCTTCTCACACTTTCGAGAGCTCATGATATTTTGTTTCACAGCTAAGCAAGTGATATTTAGCTGCTGCTAACGCACATTATTTCGAATAATACGGCCTGAGGCTCAAACTTTGGAATGCTAAATCCGAGGCTGAGGTCTTATTACAATTTATGTATAACATTATAATTACACATACTCATAACGGTAATAAGGTTATAGATATAAGCTGTATCTAAACTATATCTAGAAAATCTTGTTCACGAGTCTTCTAAAGTATTTTTGAGTTACGATTGTCGTGAGGTGCAGACAATCTACACTGTTGTACTGTTTAAATTTATAACGCTATTATAACAAACAGAATAAGGACGCTATCTCATTGCTGCGCACAAAAGCTGACCATGTGATTTTGTCACCTGTCGTACATTGTCGCTTGACTTAGAGTTAGAATGCAATGTAGTCTCTGATAGAACGCACTTCAGTGAAAAGATCTAAAAATTGTCATATAGAAAAACAGATAATATGCGCAGAAATGAAATAGTGCTTTAATTACAACTTTAAGAAGATGAACGAAACGGCTTTGTTATTCAATTAATTGTTTAGTAAAAGCTATTCCGCGTAATTACTAATAACTTCATAGGTAATATTATATACTAATATCCTTGAGCCTGCTATTGCTATAGATTTCTCCATCTTTTCTGACTGTAGTTCTGTGTCTTACCTTTTCCTTTAATAATTACCTTTAGATAGATAGATGCTTTTATAAAAATCGTGCTAAGTCGAGAGCAGAGATAATAAAGATATCAATTTCAACTTTATCATAGATACAGTGGCATGATAATTGCCAGACGATCTCTGTATCAACTCTAAGCCCACGCGTTATAAAATAAAAACAAATAGAAATGGAACTTTTTAGTGTCGTATCTTGAACAATTTGATAAAGCTACGTAAGCCAGTAGCGCTTTTTAAGTGGGCGTAGGCGTTGATATATCGTACTGCTTTGTCGCCGCTGACAGATAAAATAATAAGCAATATTTAATTTGGATCCGCTGGAGCGCTTGATAAATGACAAAACGCAACTGGAAACGTTAAACACCTGTTCTTTATACCCGTACTACAGAAAGTGGTTCAATATCAATAATCTTAATATATAAAATGAATCGCAAAATGTGTTGGTTAGCGCATAACTCAACAACGCCTGGACCAAATTCGGCAAATTCTTAACAAAACTAAAACGTAGAGTCAATTTGAGCTTTTATTGCTATTGCATAATAAAATTGTTTGCCCCGACTATAAAATAGGTAGGAGCAAAAAATCTTTTTGACAGGACGAAGTCTGTCGGGTCCGCTAGTTCTTTATATAAATGAAATAATTCTTTCACATTGATTTACAGTTTTAACTGAACATAATATACGTTGACGTCGATGTTTGTCTGTCTATGTTTGTATGTCTGTATGTATGTGCATCATGTATGTACATCGTAGCTCTCAAATGTATGGACCAATTTCGACTAGGTTTTTTTCATTTAAAAGCTAGTTTCTTTGCAATGTTTCTTACGAGTAGCTATGTATCATACAAACATGTTCATAATAGCAATAAAAACGTTCTCCATATTTTTTTAATAAAACAAAAAGCCTTATGCAAATCTGACACATTGTAATTGCATGTGGCATACAATTAATACATCATGGGACAGGTATTTAATAGGTTAATAGGTAGGTAAGTAGGACTCTTTGTTTTTTTTTAATATTTTTTTCGATTTTATTCCTTTGTTACATAAGTTATCGAGAATCTAGTTGTGAATACATTGTTACAGTTATTAAATAAGCTGAAATATTAGCTTTCCATTCAATAATTAATTTTATTCTAAATCCTCACGTAGCTTATGCTGCATTTCCATTGCAGAAACGCAAAATAACTTTAAACTTACATTTTACCCGGCTAGCTTGCAGCTTAGCGCTCTAAAGGCTAGAAAACTCGATTTTATTTCCTAGACCCTTTTTGCCTTATTTTGAGGATTAAAATAATCTTTGTTAGTATTTCTTAATAAACGAGACGTGATCGTCGTCGTTGTCGACGTCGTTATCTTCGTCGTTGTCGTCGTCTTCGTCGTCGTCGTCGTTGCCGTCGTCGCCGTCGTCATCGCCATCGTTATCCTCGTCGTCGCCTCGTCGTCGCCGTGGTCATCGCCATCGTTGTCCTCGTCGTCGCCTCGTCGTCGCCGTCGTCATCGCCATCGTTGTCCTCGTCGTCGCCGTCGTCATCGCCATCGTTGTCCTCGTCGTCGCCTCGTCGTCGTTGTTGTCTTCGTTGTCATCGTCGCCGTCGTCGGATGACAGATGAAGAAACGTCGCCACTTAAAATAAAATATTGTATAAACAACAAAATATAATTTTAACTTGTTAAATGATAGCAAAACGGATTGACATAACGTTATTAGTAAATCAGAGAGAGAAAATAAGTTAACCACATCAGCTGTCTGCTCTATTTCGTCGGTTGCGCAACCGGCACGCATTTCGAGACAACCTTTGGTGTCTCAACCGACGCGGCGACGTGATCCTGTGCTGCGACTGAATCCAATCTATTGGCTATTGCGTACAATACAATGTAATTGAGGCCGCGATAAATATTATAAGAATTGTTTATAATAATCACGGCAATAATTGTTCAATTATACAATGATTTTCAAGCAATAGTGCTTGAGGTCTGTGAAACACTTAAACACCTAGTACTTACCAGCTAACTATTGTAGGCATACTGATGAGCGACAAAGTCCTATAGTTTTGAAGTAGGTGTATGTATATTATTTTGGGCTTCTCTATACGCAGGTCACAAAGAAATCCTCGTTAACTTAGTTTTAAGTCGACAAATAGTTATTATCGCCATAAAAATATCCATTGACTTTTCATAAGAGCCTAAAAGTTAGGCCTATGTGAAATAAAGATATTGTTGAATTTAGTGCCAAAAAAGAGCACCAGCAAGTTTAACTTGGTTCAGGTCTGATCTGATGGGAGGCTTTTGCTGTGGCTGGTAACTTATCGGCAAAGATTTACTACCAAGAAGAACTGTTTGGAACCTAATTTCAGGAATTAAAAAGTGTGCTGGAATGGCCATCTGGAGAAGATGGGAGAAGATTCAAGAGCAAGAAATGTGTTGTTGTACTGATTTAGAGAAGCAGTTGCCGAAGGCAATAGAATTACCATTACCTACACGATTATAACACGTAAGAAATATGAAGCTCACGCATGATTTAGGTGTGAATATCAAAATGAGAATTATTTACCTTTATTAGTCTTATTTGTCTTCTTACATACGTATTTGGGCTCGCCTTAACTCCATTTGTCAAGAAGATCTACTTATTCGCTTTAACAAGGGTCTGACTACTTAACCCAGTTATTGACAGGTTACTAGTTTTGACGATTACCATCTTGGCTTCCGCGTCTAATCATAAATAATCAATATATCTTGCATAATATATCTTGAAACTTGATCTTTTTCCCATGACAATAGTAATAGATAATGCTGTTAGTATAAAGTATTGATGTAATACTACAAGCTTTTTTTGTACACGTTTTAAATGCCTTTTTTGTAGCGGTTAAATTAGGCATGTTAGCTACGTACGTATTTTAAATACAGGAACAGACGAGTAATTTATTACGTTATAGCTGCAGTTAAGTAGATTTTTCAGTTATTAATTGTTTTGATAAACTTTATGGCGTGCTCCCGAATTATTATTATTATCTTTTACAAGTCGTATTGTTTGGTCGAATCCCTACTTATAAGTTACCCTTTCACGCATAAACCACTGGACCAATTTTGATGATATTTGACACCTACTTGCTTTCTTGACAGTAGGGAAAGCGATCGGCAAGTTCAAATTTCTATCTGGATTTGTGAAAACCCGAATTTCTCGCGAGCAGAGCCTCAGGCAAAAGCTGGTATCTTGTTTCCTTGATTACTGAGTTGTCATAAATTACTACAAAACTTGGAATGAAGTCACTCGGAAAACACGAAACCGCAAACCTATAGGTATAAGTATGACTATAGGTATCTAAATCATGTTTAGGATTTCATGGCAATGTGGCTTTATCTTCACAGTGAAGTTTACATGATGTGGAGCAAGCTGATTTATAGCCAGGATAATGGCGTCTCTACTCTATCCTGGTTGCGCTGTGGGCGTAGTGTCTTCTACATCGTAATACTAGGCGTAGATAAGTTTAGGAAACAATAACTCCTAATGAAATCCTCTAGTTTTTGAAGACCTGCAAACTGTTAACTCATAAGATCATCACTGAGTGCAAAAAGTAGGGTTTGAACAAAAAGGGTTCCATAACAGCAATTGGTCGATCAATAACATCAGATAAACACATTCTTCTATGAGTAAATGTAATAAAATAATTTGCTGAAAAAACTAATCATTTAGACAATAAGTTATAATTAGTACAGTTTATGTCCAACAAACGTAGAAAGTTCTTGTAATAAGTATTAATTTCAATATGGTCTATTTATGTATTTATATTAATGTGATGAGGGTTAGATTGCGATGTTTGTAATGTCCTGATATTATAATAAAAGAATAGTGTCTTTATACTACAACATAGGCAATACATAAATAAAAATATAAGTAGTATGAAGTTAAAAGTACAATTAGGTACCTTGTGAAATATCCCTGTTGTTATTATGTATTATTAATACCCAATGATTTAACTTGAATTATGCCGAAAGGCAAATTAATCAAGCAAATTACAAAGAAAAGATAAAATCTTGTAGGTATCATATTAAATAAAGCGTATAAACTCGCTACTAACCAACAAAATAATGAATGTTTTATATCCTACATTAAAACATGCGGTAACTACTCGTACGTTATGTATGTTATGAAACATATTTATAGGATTTGTCAGCTATAAATAGTAGTTTATGAAACGGATGCATAATGGGGGGTATTAAAACATGAGTGTGAGTTTAAAAAACGAGCCGCAGGCGAGTTTTTTAATAGTATCACACGAGTGTTTTAATACCTAATTATGTAGAGTTTCATACACTACTTTATCTACGCTCAAATTATCATAAATCCAAACCATAAAATCTTGCTAACGTTTGTCGTAAATCCTTCACTTTGTTGGTAAAAGATTGTGGGTCATTTTTGTTGCAATTACTAAAATGTCAGGTGGAGTTAAATTTTCTTTAGTACGTTTCACTGCTAGACATTTTTCCGCGCTAAGTTTTGACTAAGTAACAAAAATAACACATTGAAATGTTAAAAGTTAGGTATGGCGCCAAAATTCAGTTGCAAACTGCGTATAGTCTGTTAAAAAAGTCATGAAACAAAAAAGAGTAGAAAAATATTTATACAAGTCAGATAAACTATATTTTTAGTGGATAATTAAATAATCAAAAATTATACATAATTCTTTTCAATATTCTGTATGAACACACTTTTTATTTTAATCAGTCATATAAGGCAGGGAAAAATTATTGTTTCCGTGAATTAATTGTTGTCTATGGTCGATCATGACTACCAACTAAATGTTGTCTGTGGACTCCTTATATAAAAAAAAAAACAAAATTGAGGATTGGCTCTACACTCTCTTTTGGCTATGACGACCACAGAGAAAAGAAAGTTATTCCCTGGTCTGTGATGACGACACACAAAAATACAGGAACCCAGAGCCGCGTATCGTAATAGAAATTATTCAACAATCTAGAGATATTTCCATAGTACAGCTATGTTATAATGAATAACTTTTTAATAATTATAGAAGTCTGTGAATAAAGTAGGTCAATATGTGACACATTTTGATTTCATAATTCGAACTTTAAGCAATGAGCGTAGATAAAGATTGTTAATAAACTTTTTTTTAAAAGCTAGATAGATATTAAGAATAGTGTAAGGTATAATATTATAAATCGTATCTAATAATATGGTAACACGGGGCGCAACCTCCACACTAAAATTATAAGATCTTATCAATCAGTGCACATTTGAATTAATTTTTAATACCTGCCTTTGTAAATGCAACTGGTCTTATTATGTAAGGGGAAGAGGAAGAAATGAATACTAAAATCTGTGATTAATACTATCAAAGGTCTTGTTGAGTTTTTATATAGGTATACTTAAACGTTTTAACTACTTGTTTGATAAATAGTTATTAAGCTTTCCCATTCGTATAAATTAATAATAATCCCATTCGTATACATTCGCCAATAAGCACATTGAATCCTTTTTGAGGATTTTGAGACTGATATAAGTGCAATATACTGCAAAATAAATACTTAAGAATCTTACCCAATAATTCCCATAGGATTTGTAAAAAGATCGGCAGAACCACGGGCAACAGCTAGTTGTTAATTTGATGAAATTATTTGTCAAATAATTCTAGTTTATTAAAAAAATTATAAAGTTTAATTTTGTTGGTTGATACCAAAGATAATCATTATTTACTCTATGGTTGTTATTATTTAATACGTCTTAGTTACTATTTAAAGTCTATTCATACCTACTTTAGTGAAGTCTATTCCCTAAAGTGAGTATGAATATATCTTATTAGAAAATGTAGGCCTTGTACTTGCTAAAACCAATTATTATAAATCGTGAAATATCTTATCAGGCTTACATAATAGGCCATAAAATCAAGGTTACCGCAAAGAATAGAAGATGTTATCTATTAAAAGCCCGGTTTCTGTGGTAATGGGTTAAGGTTTCTCTATTATTGAAATAGTATGGCAAGTCCGTCTTTCACCTGTTATAAATTATTCTATTTGCCTTAAAGTAAATATTGGAACTGTGTGATTTATCAACAAATAATAATTAACCAACGATATAAAAATCTTTGTAATTAACTAAATAATCACTTTCCTATTTGTTGTTTCTATTAATATTGATTTTGGATTTGACAATAACTTTTGAAATTGACAGGTTAGTATTTAGGTTTTCAACTCAAAGATTTCAAGATTTGAGATCGCGAAGATTTACTATAAATAAGCTTAATTTATAAACGCTAGTGAAAAGTCTGTAAATAATGATAACTTATTTAATGGACCCCGAACTGAAAAAAAGCCCGTAAATTAAATTTTTTGGTCCTCACTATTTCACAAAATACTGAAACGAATTCGTAAAAACTTTTTATTTGTCAGAGTCGTTCTGTTTGAACCTAATCAATTTTTTTTTCATGTATCTCCTGTATTCAAACTTCAAATCCACAATAATGTTTGAGAACTTATCCGTCTAAACTATTTTGTAAATTGTGGCGCGTGTCATAAAAATGCTTTTCCTAATGATTTCATTTAACGCAACGTTTAATCTGTAAAACAAAGTGACACTAATTCGATGCGATTGACAAATACACATATTAACTGCAATCAATTAATTATCATTAACTGGGCACTAGAAGAATTGAGATCTTCGTGTTTAAGACGGCATTGGACGATAACCAGTTACAATAGAGCCCAATGTATGCCTAATTTTTTGTAGAGCTTTAACCAAGTTGATGGTTCTAGTTAAACTGAACGATAGGTGGTTAGGAGTCACGTTTGTTCGACCGGCCCCGACCGTCGCCCTAGCGCGGCATTCCTTCTGTCAAACTAACCATCAAATTGAACGGAGAAAAAATACCTAGAACGTGCAAGGACACTGCGTAGTTCTGAGAAAACTGACGCTCGAAGAATATAAAAGAAAGATACGCGGAATCGGTTTTTCCATTACGGGTCTAAAGTCTGGGTAATCGTAAAATGCCTGCGTATGTCGCCGTAATTGACGACTCGGTGAAATAAGAGATAGCAAATTGGAAAATTTCATGACGCACAATAAACAGCTATTTATAGCGTTTGAGGTCTTAAGCTTCCGTAAACATATCTCACAAGAATTGATAAAAATATTCTCACAAAATAAAAGTACCTTACAATAGTTTTTCGTGGCGATTTGTTTTTCTGAATTCTTCGGATTTTTTACAAGTAATGGAATAAACATTATAAAATTGTTAAGTTAACCGACCTTGACACTCAAGCATTGACAATAACAATATCTTGAATTTTACTTTTACGATAAAACGTATCACTATAAACGAACCCTTATCCTGTCTTCAAAAGACACTTGAGGGTCAATTTATATTGGGCGGAACGGAATGGAAGCGACTTTAAAAATAGGACAATGAATTTTATGTCAATTGTACTCGTATAACATAATTCTTGAGAATGCGCGAGGATACTCCAGAAGACGCACGACCTTTTTTGGCGCCCTTTTATTTTGTATCTTATACAATTTACATAAAATTCATTATGCTCTGTTTATAAAAAAAAAGTTGCTTCCATTCCATTCCTCCTCTGTGTAAATTGACCCGTGTCTTTGTCAGTATTAAGTATCTATTGATACTATAGCTTGACAAAGTGTTCTGATTTAATTTTGACTGAAGCAATAGGTATATTGCTGTTATACTACTTCAGTAAATTAAAGGGTATTAATGAAATTCTTATATGCATAAATAGTGTAAATTGATCCCATGAGAGCTGTGGCCAGTGAAAATTTACAAAATACAAAATGTCAGCCACAGACCTCGCTCCAATACAGAACACTGTAATTACGCGTAGCATTTAACGATTGTGGAGCTTTTACATTTTTAGAGTTCCGTTGAAAAGTAACTTGACAGTGAGGCACGAAAACTATTGTTGCATTGACATAAGTTAGCTTGCAGTAATTACTGTGTTTCGCTTTGAAGGGCATTGTTTCCGACGAGATTACCACTAGCTTACTTGCAAGAACTGATGTCTCAGGGTGATGAGTGCAGTGCAGTGTGTCAAATGGTATTACAATGCAAATTCGTGGGATCTACTGCATCTGACATGATCAGTGAACACTGAATAGGCACAAGTATCACTTAAGTTAAAGTAAATGTTAATGCTCGTTTTCACCAACATTTTAAGAAACACCAAAGCCCATCGGTGACAGTTTTCACTTACAATAACTGTCACTTTAGAGCTTATGTGTCGCTTAAAATGTCGGTGAAAACAAGCGCAGTTATGACATTTTCATTGATTCCTTCTTCGAAATGGATTACCTTTTAGTTATTATTATTTTATATTAGTTGCTTATTTTCATTATTTTGCAAATTTTCTGCAATAATTTGCAAATAGGATGTGTTTTCTTGATTTCCTAATTATTTTGTTGTTTGCATTTAAATTAATTCCAGTTAAATACAAAAACACCTTAGAACTACTAAAATTTAAAAGTACGGAACCCACAAATGGTAACTTACATTTCACTCCTTTTTTGTATGAGAACTCAATTTTCTAGTTTAATTTATTTTTTTAACTACCTTATTGAGAAATTTCCAACTTTGCCCTTTGGCTTTGTGCGAATATATTATTTTCGGACTCTCGGAAGGCCTTAATTATACTTACATAAATGTCACATATTTGGACCAGTTAGCAAGTACTATATTAATTGTCATTGATTAAACAATTATATAAATATTTAAATCCTTAAGTAAAGACATTAATTTCTGAAGTAAAAGCAATTATGTTGTAAACATTTCGTAACTAATAAATTACTTTGCACGTAGCGAATATGAATCAAACGTGAATCAAACCCATCTTGACAAAAAAACATTGAAATAAAAGATGTTTCTATTAGTTACCTAATCGTACTTTAAAAAATGTTTATTTTAAGAATCGAAATCCTTTATTCGGATCAATCGCGCAGTAGCCAATAGGTATATAATTACCACCTTGAAATTTAGTTCTATCTTTGACCTCAGTTCTATTTACTCCTAATAATAGGTATATAGCTTTTTGCAAACCAATTACAAGATCAAGAACATTTTTTAATCAATGAAACACAAACCAAGTATCTACAAGTAGCTATCTTATCGACGGTCTCCACACAATAATTAGAAGCAAGTAATATGGCCTTAATTACAACGTTGTTTTTCCAGCGGCGACCTCGCTGATCCACCGGGATGTCAACTGTACAATCACTATGTTATGATACAAATATTTTGTCGGCGGCAAGGTAACCAAATTTGAGTTATTGAGTTCGAGGCTGGCACAGGTGGACTTTTCACTATTAAAGCCCATTCACAACGAACACAGAAACCGCGACGTTTATGTATGTTGGTATCATGACTTCAAATGACTCAATCAACAATGCAGATGCATTAGTGTATGAAATTGATAAAAATGACTTAAATGAATTATGAAAATAATTAATCTTTTTTCTTCTAGTATATAAAGTTTTCGTGCCAATATTTGTAACCAAATTCCTCCGAAACGGTTCGACCGATTGCATTGTTCTAAAATTCTCTGTGCATGTTTGGTAGGTTTGAGAGTAGGTAGTAAGCAATTTTTATATCCGTAAAGGCAAAAAAAACGTTTGCTGGGTCAGCTAGTTTTATTAGAAAAAAAATTAAGTTCATATCAAAATCTTTTATTTCTTTTTTTCATTCTATCTGATAATAATCGTATTCTGAAATCAAATTCTGAAATCCTTCAATTATCTGCATTGAAGGATTTCAGAATTTGATTTCAGAATACTGAAAGGGAATCAGCAATTTTTTTTCCAAACCACAGAGATAAGCAAGTTGTGATTTATTTACAACTAAATTGAAAGCGTTCATATGTCACTCAATGAAAGCAACAAAAATATATGGTAAAAATAAGTATCAAAACTGAACGGAATATCCCAGCCGCTTTATTGAATTCTAGAGTGCAGAGAGGACTTCTGCGAAGAGTAATAGTAGTTTATGAAACGGATGCATAATGGGGGGTATTAAAACATGAGTGTGAGTTTAAAAAACGCAGGCGAGTTTTTTAATAGTATCACACGAGTGTTTTAATACCTAATTATGTAGAATTTCATACACTACTTTATCTACGCTCAAATTATCATAAATCCAAACCATAAAATCTTGCTAACGTTTGTCGTAAATCCTTCACTTTGTTGGTAAAAGATTGTGGGTCATTTTTGTTGCAATTACTAAAATGTCAGGTGGAGTTAAATTTTCGTTAGTACGTTTCACTGCTAGACATTTTTCCGCGCTAAGTTTTGACTAAGTAACAAAAATAACACATTGAAATGTTAAAAGTTAGGTATGGCGCCAAAATTCAGTTGCAAACTGCGTATAGTCTGTTAAAAAAGTCATGAAACAAAAAAGAGTAGAAAAATATTTATACAAGTCAGATAAACTATATTTTTAGTGGATAATTAAATAATCAAAAATTATACATAATTTTTTTCAATATTCTGTATGAACACACTTTTTAATCAGTCATATTAGGCAGGGAAAAATTATTGTTTCCGTGAATTAATTGTTGTCTATGGTCGATCATGACTACCAACTAAATGTTGTCTGTGGACTCCTTATATAAAAGAAAAACAAAATTGAGGATTGGCTCTACACTGTCTTTTGGCTATGACGACCACAGAGAAAAGAAAGTTATTCCCTGGTCTGTGATGACGACACACAAAAATACAGGAACCCAGAGCCGCGTATCGTAATAGAAATTATTCAACAATCTAGAGATATTTCCATAGTACAGCTATGTTATAATGAATAACTTTTTAATAATTATAGAAGTCTGTGTATAAAGTAGGTCAATATGTGACACATTTTGATTTCATAATTCGAACTTTAAGCAATGAGCGTAGATAAAAGGAATTTACAAACATGCATTAAAACCCGCGTGGTGTAAAAAAATCAATTGGAGAATGTCGATTAACCGCTTTCTTTGTGAACCTGCTCTTAACAAGATCGCCTTAGTTGTAACACGGAGGACTTGTTATTATTTTTAGTTATGCAAAGTAATAAAACTGTAATATGTTATTTGTTACGCGATTGTTTTTAAGCTGTTTATTATACTGCATATATTAAGAGTTGGGTATATGACCCAAATTAAAATAATATATGGTGTTAATGTATTATTATTTGGATATTCCCCCACAATATCGGATAAAACTCATATTTTTTTCGCTAGTTTTGCTCTGAAACGACAGCATTTTCTGGAGATATTGTTTCGACAAAGCGTATTTGTGATCGAGTTTTTAAATATTTTATTCTTTCAACATCATCTAATTAACTAATTTTCCCTTATTGCGGAGTTAGTAAAGCAAGCAAATTTTGCAAGTTATTGATTTGTTATTTAGTCATGAATCTGATATATATATAAGTTATAATTAATAATGTAAGTACCGTCCTAGTCTTTTACAGAAGAAACTTCTCGACAGAAAAACCCAACACCCAACCCGGAAATCGAATCCGTGGCCTTAAGATTCGTCGATGAAAATGCTTATTAAAACAACAATACGTCGGTTCACCCTTACAAAATACATAAACAAAATTACATGACCATTGCAATTGGTTCTCGAATGCCATTATAATATGTTTTACTTATCAAAAAGCCCAACGTACGTGTAATGTTCATAATTAAAGTACAATAGCGCATTCTTATTATCTCAATAACTCAGCAATTTATTGTATCGGTTTTAGCAACATCGAATGGAAAATACTTTTTTCTTTCCCTATTGACGTAGGTGTTAAAATTAACGGGTTAAATTCCAGAAACACACCTCGGAATAAGTACGGGGAAAGACCATAATATTTAGTATACTCGTAGGTAGATAAATATTGTCTTTGTTGTTTTATTAAATGCCTCTTATCTTTTATACGAAATCCGTAATTTTTATATTTTATTTGGTTCAAAAAACTGAAAATTATTTTATCTTCCTTGAATATTTTTTACTATAAATTGGCTTACGCTTGACAACAATCATGTTTGATGGGGAGAAATTATGAGGTCTAGGATGAAGCGCGCTTGCCTAGAAAATGCCTAGTTACTCTTATCTTGAAGGCACCCAGATTGTACTCGGCTGGGAACACAGAAGCTGGAAGGGTTATTCCACACCTAGGTTAGCGATACGTATCGGAAGAAAAACGTTTCGTTCGAGTTCGCTGTACATCAACCACATAAGGATGCCACTTCTCTCGGCATCATGCACATAAAAAAAAGTGTGGAGTTCCTGAGTACACTCTCCAAAGTATTAGATTGTAGATGACCTGTATTAGATTTTTGTACACATAATATATTGGAATACTGTGATTATAATTAACTGTTATACTATAAGACAATCTGATAAGCAAGCATTTTTTTCGCGTTACACTTTGTACTTAGTCCGAAACCTGACATATATTTTTATAAAGTCATCTCCTTATTAAATTTTTTATGAATTATTTTTTGTGCATTTGTATTAAATGTACTTTGTATCTTTGACGACGTTTCCGTAATGCCAACGATGACATTGTGTATGAAATATCTTGATATCTATTGAAACAAATATCACTCTTAATTACTCTGTAATAGTGGTTCATTTTGCGTTATAGTATATTCTTTTTTGTAACTGATTAGTGGGGCATACATACCATATCTTGCCAGGCTATTAACAAAAGGAATTATTAAAGATAAGTGATCTATTGTTGAAATAAATCATATTTATCATATACAGAACGTAGAACCTCTTAAACATGAATAAGTAGGTACATGAATTGCGTTATTACATTAATAATATCAAAACAAATAATTACCTTATCAGGGCAATTTGTAGGTCACGTTTGATTTGGTTTATTTTATTGTTTTTGTTTATTTCATGGTGATATTTTCAAGATAACTGAAGTACACAAACTCAGTATCCAAGAGAACTATCGAACGGCGAATCCTTAACTAGATCTGTGTGGCAAAAAGAAACATCTGAATGACTGTGAAGAATTTTCAATACTAAATAGAGTTTTTCTGCAGTTTTCTAACAAAGTTACGCTTACTTTTTAAAGTTTCGCTTACGATTTATCTGCCCACTTAAAAAAATTAATTGGTAAATTGAGTGTAATAAATATAATCACAAAAAGCAATGGTTGCACAACGGATTATTGTACTTTTATATTAAAGAGCAGTTGTATAGGCTCGAAATTCAATGAAATTTCTTTTAACTTGTTCGTCTTATTTTAGGTGTAATTTTTTTCGTGATTTTGATTATGCCACCGAATTAAAATTAAACTTGCCTGGTAGCGGTATTTGGTGATTAAAGTTTTAAAGAAAGTTATTATTGTAACCTGTCGAGTTCTGTGAGCTATTTCTAGTGTGCACCTCGTTAAAATTATCGTAGCCTTTATCATCATCATCATCTCATTGCTATACATATTTTCAGCCATTCACAATTTATGTGCCAGTTATATAAGCGAATGTCCTAAACTTAGCTTTAGTTAAATAAAAAACTGTCCAGGTATTTTTTGTTCTGTACTAAAATGTGTTTACCTGTTAATATACCTAAAAGGGAGGCCCAAAGATTTTAATGATTCTTTTGTAATTAGGAAATTGACATTTTAAAATAGCATGGTAGTTGTACCAAGTATCAAATTAATCAGAGCAATGGTCAAAGCCGTGCGCCCGCGCCGGTCAGCCGAAGGTCGCCCAACAATAGACATCCATTGTAATTATCGTTGTATTACCGATACTCCTACAGATAATGTAACTTATATAGGTTGACCCCTATCAATGTTGCCATTTAAAACTCAATTAAAACCCTAATGGATTGTTCGCTTATAATATTTTTATTATACTAGAACATTGAGTATAAGAACATGCTCTGAAGGTTTTCAGACTACCGGATGGCTATTACTAAGTGGTTTGTTCGAGTTCTTTTTCGCATTAACACCTATTTCATTTAATTTTAAGCACCGACTTCAAGGCAAAACAATACTGTGTGTTAAACGTAAATACAATAAACTTCCCATACCCGCTAGTTCCCTGTTTTACTTTCTTAGATGATCAATATCCTCACATTCTGATTCGAGTGAGATTTATTCATAAACACTATACCTACCAATAAAATTCACATATTGGGAATCGAAACATGACTTACCTACTCTCATACAAATTTGCATTCTCTATCAAGTAAGTTATTGGAAATAGCTTTTAAAATATGGATTTCGACCCAATGGTATAGACTGTGGTTATCCTTAACAATACACTAAGTAGGTACTATCGAAATTCGAATAACTAGCGGAATTTATAAAATAGGGCAATATTTTCATTAATCCAGCCGAAACGATCTCAGAAATTTTTTGGCGTCAAAAAGCCTATATTTTTCCTACCTAGCCAGGGTATTATAATCTATCTCCGATTCAAATTTCAGCCAAATCAGCCGTGCTATTCTGCAAAAATAATTAAAGCAGCGACGAGCGTACATCTATCAATTACCAATTGTAATAGAATCATCTATGAATTTGTCAATTGTAATAGAGTACAATTTTGCATGCCATCTTCGGGTTGGCAGCTGTTTCAGAGATGGACATTTTGCAGAATAGCACTGCAGGCTAGTTTCATCCAAGTGAATCAATACCTAAAGCTTTTCAAATCCCAGCGATTTGATACAGTTACATGCATACGACACGTTACCCTCAGCGCCTAACAAAAACTAGTCTAATTAAAACGCAAACCGATTTCTTGGCTGATGTAATAACACTTCCTTTGCAAAGTGCGTCCGCTCGTGTGGAAACCGTAGGGTTAGTACAGGTTATTGTATGAATTTTGAGTCGACTCGCATCGCACAAACGAATCGAATGCCTCCATACATTTACAGCCAGCGCCATCTGTTTACAGTCGCTGACATGCGGTTGTTAATATATGGAAGGATTCGATTGGTTTGTGCGATGCGAGTCGACTAGAAATTCGTACAAAAACCTGTACTAACCTCTCAGCTGTCTCGGGAGGCCGTTCCGAAATTGCGTGTTAAAGCAATAAAAAGACTGACCGAAATCTAGTTTTGATCGTTTTCGATATCGATTTCATTGTTAGTGTCGTACACGGAAGGCGATGGTCGATAATTACGCTCCAGCACGTAACCATTGTGCAACAGATGTCATGTTGCACGAAAAAATTTGACAGGCCGCGACATAAAGCCCGCTCGATAAGATAAGAGTTGTTGCTGAATCAAAAAAGACTATTTCAATTATGATTTATTAATATCGTAACTGAGTGAAAAAGTATTATTGTTTAGTTCCATCGTCGTCTCAGCCGATGAACGTCAACTGCTTTAGTTTGAAAATGAAAATCTTTGTTTCTATTAGTATTTCTAATAATTTACAGACCCTCGTGAAAAGCAGAAATTGCGGAAAGCAGGTTAACAGGCCCGTATAAAAATTTGAAATTCTACCATCAAGTTTGGAAAGTAGGTGTGTACCGAGAAGAACTAGCAAGAAACTCAGCACTTATACTATTCAAAATTTGGTAATTTCGCTTCGCCTCTAGCAATCGCTAGTCCGACAATGTTGATGTCGTCCATCTACCTGACAGACGGTCTGTCATTTCAGCACCTCAAGGTTGGTCTACGGTAGGTGAACAGAGGACGAACCGAGCACGACACAATTCTTCTAGTGTGGACCGACTTCCAAACCTCGAAAGACTTACGACGACGAAGCCGAAACGGTTCCGCTCGTGCTCGGTTCGTGCTCGATTCGCCTAGCGTAGACCTACCTTTAGGTTTCTAAAATCTGTAGTCTTGCATATTTTATATAAAAAAAAAGATTCCGACGAATTGAGAACCTCCTCCTTTTTTTGAAGTCGGTTAAAAATAGCATCTCTACAGCAATCTCATAAAGTTTTTCCATTCATAAATTAACGAATTCTTGGCTCCTTGATAACTCAGGAGTTGTCTGGATTAGTCCAGGACATTCATCTTTTTTAATTAATTGCATACACTATTATATGGAACCAAATATTTAAATCGCTAGATGAGCCCTAAACCTCCAAAAACGTCCACGATTTTGTCTTGTGTGACACGTTGTCACTCTCTTGGACACAAGTGAAACGATAGCATGTTGAGACCACTCACTCGACATGTTTGTGGACGTTTTTGATGTGTGCAATGTAGGCTTAGGGCCCATCTAGCGATTTAAATCTTTGTATGGAACAGTATTATGAATACAATGAATTAGCAAAAATCTGGATTTATTATTTTCCGGATTTTTTTACGTTTCTTTAAATACTACTCCGAATAATTACAAAAACAATACATGTCAATTAAATTTAAGAGTATGACCGAATCAGTCATAATGCTTATGTTACATGCAATTCCGGAACGTTTTCTTACCAAGAACACCACCTACACCACTAAAAGTCTATCTTAGTAAATCTTGGAATATGAAGCCCAAGATGATATCATTTATTTATAAATTACTAGCTGTTGCCCGCGGCTCCGCCTGCGTGAGTTTTGGTTTTTACAAATCCCGTGGGATTCGTGGATTTTCCCGGGATTAATAGTGTTCCCGTTCCCGTTCCCTCTCTCTTTCCTTACCTTTATAGGTACCTTCTTTCAAAGATATTTGCTACAATAATCTACCTACCTACTTATAGGTATACTGACCTGGCAAACGTTGTTTTGCCCTTGGGGATTTAAAAATAGTGGAATTGAGATTTAAACTATCCTATCTCTCAAGTTGGATCGAACTGCACATGGTGTGCGAATTTTATTATAATCGGTTAAGTGGTTTAGGAGTCCATTGAGGACAAACATATAAAACCTCTTGTGACACGGAATGAGACAGCTTTTCAATGTAGAGCAAAAAGTAAATTAGGTCCAATAATAGGAATTGCTGTTTACATGTAATAGGTAACCTTGTGGTGTACTATGATTCGACTGATTATACCAATGAATAGGATATTTTTTGTATGAATCAAAGTCAAGAATACTATGCGTACCTACTTACGAACACTACAACATGAGTCTCACGTACTTGTTTAAGGACAATCATTTATTTAAATACTTCTGATTTTATCGATCATCTAGAAACTAAATAATTAATAGAGGTGTAGCACGGTTCAAGTGCCGAAAAAGCAGAGAGTCATCAGCAGTCACGGTTGCTCTTGAATCACAAAATATCTATCGTGCTTCAATGCCCCTGCTATGACGTTACCAATGTGCTTACCATCATTTGTTTCTATAGAAACTTAAAAACGCACCTCACAAAATTCTTCAAAGGTTATAGTAACCCTGATTTATCAAATATTTTTGACAGTGATTCTAAACCTGTGCAAAACAGACTTTGGGATCATATTGTCATTTGTTCTAAATATAGAAGTACCTATTGAGCCGATACTTTAGATGCGAGTAACTATGTAAAGCGTCAAACAGTTGCATAGCGATGTGTTCTATAAAATATACACTTTAACGTCGCTTGGTCTCCATAAACCCTGGATCGACATTCAACAGCTTTATTCATTAGTATTGATTAGCATTTATTAGTATTTCTCGACTCATTTGTCTAGTTCATACATAACAATAAACAACGCGATAACATCAATTCACATACGTTTACTCCAATTGATTGCTTATATATTGATCTCTCTTATTCATTGTATCTCTCTTATTTATGTACCGTACATATTCAAAGAAATTTTAAGATTTTCTTTATAAAAATCATCATGGTGGACCCTAAATTGCGAAAGTGGTTCCATACTTAAGTATATACGACTAAGCACAAGTAGTAGACGTCATTGCTATCGTCTCATTTAGGCCCGGTTTCCACCAAAGTGGATAGAAGCGGAGCTGTGTTTGAATGACCAATCAGGTGTCGTAATTTCGACATCTTCTCTCCCCTCAGTTTCGGAGATGACAAAATCAAAATTATGAGTTTCTAAATTATCATCTTGGCGGCATAGGTTAGAGTAGCTTAGTGGCAAAGCATCCAGCTGCGATAGCTCGGGGACGCGGATTCATCTCGCTGGGCGCGATAATTTTGATACGTACACTATTTATTTATGTATTTGGTTTACCACAGCCAGTACACTAATACATATTAATTTATAACAACTTAACACTTATCTATAGATGAGTGTAGAGACTAATTATTAACACACAATGTAAACACAGCATGCAATTAAGTACGTCACGTATTCATAAATCTTTTAAAAATATTATCTTATTAGTATATCATTTCAATGCACCTTAATAAGGCACATGAATGTTTCCGAATGCGAATCATCGATAGTAACCCTAAGGATGAGCCCATCTGAATATTTTACCGTAAACGTTCTTCATACAAAAAAAGTAGCGCTATCTGACAAAATTCCCGTTAAGGTGTTGCGGCCTACCAGCCCGCGAAATTGGTATTTAATTTACTTTTTCGCAAATATTACACTAACTACACATTGTAGATTTATGGCAATGCATTTTGCAGGCCTACTTCTTATGCATCTACATGTTTTTAATAGAAACTTTGCTCGAAAGTTCCCACTCATCTCATATTGGTGCCCGAAAGATAATTCTTTGCAGTTTCCCAGATTTCGAGGTATCGGGAACCAATATGAAGTAAATGAGTATTGTTAAAACAGAGTTTTTATTAAAAACATGTAGATGCATAAATGTTGTGCCCGCAAAACTCATTGTCATTTCCCTACTATGAACGAAAAACTAAATGAAATTTGAATTTTCGCGCCCGGATGGTACCCATCGCCCTTAATACGCCAAAATATGGAAAAACCGTCCCTGTGGACAACGTCAATATAGTGATGTGCTCTGTGGAGTGGATCGCGGTCTATAAACGATACTGCGGTCGGTTTACTAATTTCGCCGTTGGTGTCAAAATAAAAAAAATTGACACCAGTAAACCAGTGCGGCGGGTCCTGAGTATATGTCTATTATGCGAGTGTAAATGTAGGGTTTTCGACGGTGCGCAGTACATCTGCATGACTCTGCGTCACCGGAGATGCGATCTGACGCATAATATTTGTGCGCGTGCGCAGCTCGTGAATAATACATGCATTCAAACAGTTACGTTGAGATTGTATTCCGCTTGACGCTGATCGCACACCAAAGCTAAACATACGCAGTTTTTAATATATTTTGTAGTCTTAGCCTTTGGAATTATTTAGCTGTTTACCACGAATCCGTCTGCATTCCGCGGAAAAAAAAAAAAACAAATTTTTGACATAAACCTTAATTATACTGACCACTGTAAATAGGTGGGCACAATACAAATAATTATTCAAATAGGTGCAGTCATTTTTATTCGAATAGATAACATTAAATATTATGAGAAGCTTATAAGTTTCTCCTGTCCCTGAATTTAATGTTTGTAACTACTACTTAAAACTACTTTCTACTAAAACTTACTACTTTATACCTACCTGCCAAAAAAGAGCCTATCAAGTTCGAGTACCTACCCAAGGGAATCTGTGGAATCTGGTGCTATACTTAGTTGCGTGCCGAGTTGTACGCGATCAGCTTTATGGAAAGCCAGCCTGCTGTTTTACATACGCTAGTGCGATTAAAACCATATATCTAAATATTTATATTATAAAAGGCGTCCCTGCTTGACGGACAGGGTAATCTATCATCGTACAACTCAAACGGGTAGACGTATCGGGCTCTTCTCTGAAAGGGATGTACGAGTATGCCGTACGGGTATCCAACCCACCGGGCACCGTGAGCTTAGAGATAATATTATATATGCCTTGATATTAAATGCATAATATATTATATATTAAATACATAATACAAAAAAATCTATAGTATTTCTGTAATGTACTTATAAATTTTATTTTATTTTCGGAAACACTGTACAGTGTACACGAAAGCTAGGCGTTAAGTCATTAAAAAGCAATAATTAAGTATAGTTTTGAGTCTTTTCCGCGTTGAACACAATATTTTAAATCTTTTTAATATACGCACCGTGAGCTTAGAGATAATATTATATATGCCTTGATATTAAATGTATAATATATTATATATTAAATACATAATACAAGCCTACTCGTATTTAATCTAATCTATAATAATACCTACTTACCACTAAAATATCACCGCGCTTTCAAACACAAAAGTTGAGATGAAAGTAATTTAGACGGTTTCCAAAGCAGCCAGGGTGCAGATGGTGGTGGGTCAAAACCTGTCGGGAGCGCGGTGCATACGGAAGTGAATCCCTTACTCCTGCCAGCGGGTTAATCGAGGAAAAAGACACTTTTTAGCAGGACCAGCGGCCAGCCCCTTTGTTTCCAGTGTTATAGGCGTTCTCTGTTTATAAAAAAAAGATTGTAGGAATATTGTGTCCAACGCGGAAAAGACTCAAAACTATACTTAATTATTGCTTTTAATTATTTAACACTTTACGCCTAGCTTTCGTGTACACTGTATAGTGTTTCCGAAAATAAAATAAAATTTATAAGTACCCCAAAAACTGTTTTCAACTGAAACCGACAACCGTCACCGTAGTCTATGCTGAATTCGAAACGGTATAATTAAATTAGACGTGACTTTAGGGTTCCGTAGCTTCAGCTTGGACAGAATTTTTTCAGGCATAGATCAACGACTGAAAACGTCATGTTGAAAACATAAAATAGCTCATTTTCACAACCTTAACCAATGGAGTTTGAGGAATGTGCGAAAGCAAAGCAAATGAGACCTACTCGTAAGAATAAATATCGGACAAAAAATTTCAATGACATTGTTACCAGTTTGGTACGGGGCCCTAAAAATACTTAAATTTTTTCAATAAAAGAAAAATTAACTACCTACCTATATTTCGTTCTACGGAGGAATACCTATGTTTCGTTCTACGGAACCATTATAGAATAACTAAGTCTTTGATCTAATTTTACTTAAAAATATACTACTTTCCCGTATTGATATTTAATTGGTTGGTACTATAAATACGTAACGAGAGATTTCGTGAAGTTATTCAATCTGAAGCAGCTACGAGTATGAAAGCCTTTTGTTGAAAATAGCTGTTAATAATATGAAGTGTTATTGTAAGATACGCTTGGCTGATTATACAAATTGTACTTTTATGAATGTAAAAACGTGATCTACTTTAGCTATACTGTTTAAGCTGAAACACGACGTTTCTATTTACGGGATATCATATTAAGCAGAAATAATTTTGTGTATAAATTCATAGAGAAAGAGAATTAAATATAAAGTACTTATGTACTTAGGTAAATATCTGGAACGAAGGTAAAAAAAAGAAATTATTACCCCAACGGTTTCTACACAGCATCGCGAGAAAACGCTTTCATAGCCTGGTAGTGCGTCTTTGCTGGTAGGGTGGTGACTAGCAACGGCCGGAGCTTCCCACCAGACCAAACCTGAACCAATCTAGAAATTATAAAATTATAAAGTGGTCCAAAATAGAGGAAATAGAATCCACTACTCACTCGAACCCTGCAAGTCCTTGCCACTGCGCCAGGTAGTTCGTCAAGTTATAGTAAACATTCCCGTTAAAATTAAGTATGATCATCGTGAACCCCTTGATTCCTTTCAATGTACGATTGAATTAGACACAAGTCAAACTGGCAATGCATACAAAGCATTCTCTACTCCTTCTAAATGGCTATCTTAATACAATCGTCTGGTGTCTGAGCTCTAGTGACCACAGCTTTCTTCCAGCGCCCACCTGTCGCCTAAAGGCCGACGCGTGCGAAATGCAAAGTGCGCCTTTATCTTTAAAGTAACCATATAATTTCCCTGACTCTAGTCTTGTCTATATTGAATTCGACACTCCTGGAAAGCTACATGTATAGTCAGCAAAAGCATAAAAATATAACATTCTCTTTCTAAGGAAATATCAAGAATTTTATTAGTTGACTTCATAAATTGCAATTTATTTATTTTAATTAAATGTTTACCAAGATTAATTAATTTTTTTTTATATATTTTCTTCTTTAAATAAGAATAATAAAAATATATCAATCAATCAATCAATCAATCAAGTCAATCTCACTATATACTCGTAACAGTGCGAGTTTTTAGAAAAACTGTTTTCGTTGCGGTGGACTTTATTAAATAGTGTTTCATTAAATAATTGGCTAAGTGCGGGTCGGGCTCGCGCACTGAGGGTTCCGTACTATCAAGACCAATTGCAATCAAAACACCTCTGCCCACCAAATTCAAAACAAGCAAAAAATCACGATTAATGATGACAGCCCCCTAGTACATTGTTACTTCAACTATTTATTTTTAAAAGGCAAAGAATAGATGCGTTCGAAATGTGGTGCTGGAGACGCATGTTAAGGATTCCTTGGACAACCAAGCGCAAAATCGCGTCTATCCTGTCGCAGCTAGGGATCAAAACGCGACTTTCCTCCATATGTTATCAACGCCTGCTCTCCTACTTCGGACACATCATGCGACGTGAAAACGATAGTTTGGAAAAGCTCATTGTGACTGGCAACACCGAAGGAAAAAGAGCGAGAGGCCGCTCACCAACCAAATGGTCAGACCAACTGAAAGATTCCAAATGCAAGTTTTACCCTATTGCACGCCTAGCCTCCGACAGAACCCGATGGAAAACTTTAATCCGCGCGAGGTTGCGACCCCAGGACCACGATCTTCAGGAATGAAGAAGCGACTGGAGAGAGAGATGAATAAATAACTTAATATTCTGTGATTGTTTTAAGCGTCTACCTGTTGCCTTATAGCAACTTATAGCAACAATCTAGTGGATATAGCTTGGTGACAAACGGACGGACGGAATAACCCGTAAGGTTTGGTATAAGGTTCGGTAATATTGGGTCTCGTTTTTACCATTTGGGTATGGAACCTTTAAAAATCTGTACTAACAATAGAAAAGTGAAGTCATTTCTGCATGTTATTTTTAGTTTTTTTTTCAGTCTATTACATAACACCTCTCTCTCGTAATGATTAGTAAACGGATCCCAATCCATCTAAGTTTTCAAAGTATAGAGTCCTTGTAAAGCAATATTCAAGTGCTGGGTCTATGTCAATCAAGTAAACCGAATTAATCACATATTATGTTAATATTGAAGTAATAAATAACTATCTGATACCTTGTTTGTGTAAATCGTATCAGGTGTACATGCATATTTATATATTTAAGTGATTAACATAATCGGATTTGAGCGCATTATAAACCCACAACGTTAAACAGTCTAGTTCACAAAAATAGAATAATTGGGTTTCAATATTTATTTGGGTTAGATCAGGCTTTCTCAAACTTTTGATTTCACGTACCTCTATTTTAAAGTGATCAGGTGACAGCGTAGCTCCAATCCTCTATCTCCGTATAGTTAATTATATGATCATATTAATATAATATATTTTTTATGAAATTTTATACGTGTATGTGTGTATTTTATATGTGTATGGTAGGTGTGAGAATGTGTCATAAAGTACTTTTCACCCTTCTACCACCAAATTATTCGCCTTTCATGTCGGGAACCCCCTACTGTCGAATAACGAACCCGGGTTTGCAAACCCCACTTTGAGTAACCAAAATCGACTTATTAAACTTGTAACTTATAACGATTAATGACTTCTTCAGTTCTTCACTATCGCAGCTATTATTGTATTCCGTATTATTGTGTATTATAGTATTACTATGTATTATAGTATTGTTATTTGTAATCGAATAATTAAACTTGCAACTTATAACGATTGACGACTTCTCTAGTTCTTCACTATCGCAGCTATTATTGTATTCCTTATTAGTATGTATTATAGAATTATTATGTATTATAGTACCTATTGCTATTTGTAATCGACTTATTATAACGATTAACTACTTCTTCAGTTCTTCACTATCGCAGCTATTATTGTATATCATATTATCAGTTAAACATTTTAATGTGGCTTATACTTAAGTGTTCGTATGTATACTTACGTGTTTATTTAGAATAGATACCTATTTACAGTGGCACTGTATTACTTTCCTGTTTGCTTATATAGAAACGAAACATTTCATATCGGATGGACAGGTCTCACAAGAATACATTAAATTAAATGACGGCCAGATAACTTCAATCTATATTCGGTGAGCATTAGATTTATTATATTTTGCAATGTCACTTGCATTATAAGCATATTGTATAGGTAATATTAAGAATACCTTAAATTTAAATAATATTTTCAAAACCTGTTCTTATTGCAGTTGTAATGTTAAAGAATGACTTTGAAACTAGAATTAGGTATAAATTATTATCTTTTATCTTATTTAAAATTATTTGGCTTGTATAGCAAATGACTTTCAAAATATAAAAAAATAATCACTTTAAATAAAGAAATTGATTATTTAAAATTTAATACCTAAGCCATTTGTAATCGTGCACTACTTAGGTGCTTTACACATTACTTTCGTGTTACCTAAACTAGAAATGCAACATTTAATTTCGTGCGGATAGGTTTTACAATAAATTTTAAATTACATTTTATATTAGCAACCGCCCAGCGGGTAGGAAGCTTTGTTGTGTAGCCAGCTCAAATCATAATAAGCCTCCGTTATCAGATACTAAAGCACTTTTAATTTTGCTCTGACCTTAAGATGTCGGCCGTTCACGAACAGTGAAAACGAGAGGCAGATAAACAATCTCGTGATTGTGCGGTGTGCCCAGTGCCCCACCTACCTGTACACTGTACAGTGGCCGCTAGCTGTAGACATAAGACACTACTGGTGACATCGACAAAAAATTAAATCTATCTCACGTAGGCTGCGGGAAGTGTGGGAATCCGTATAAGGTTGGGAACATCGTTTCTTGGTTTCAAATTTTATTAAAAAAATACTCAAAGCAAACAGAGTTTCATTATCATTTATGCATTGGACAGTACAGCCTGTATGTTTAGCTATAATGATTGTATCAAAAAGAGCAAGTGCCGAGTTTCTTGCCCGTTCTTCTCGGTGCAATACTGCTTTCAAATAGTCTTGTTATTTCGTAAGTGCCATTTCGTAACCTCTGTAGCATGGGCAGGGAATTAAGTATCTCCCTATTATATTCTCTGACAGCGGAAAAAAGGATTGTGTGGTTTTATGAAACCACCACGGGCCGCTTTGGAATTTTATAATTTCTACATTGTCACCGGTCAAGTTACCTAGACTAGCCTCGTTACCACCCTACCAGCAAAGCGACTTAGCGTTACGGGGCAATCGTGTGAGAAAACCGTTAGGGGTCAGTTTATTTACTCCTTCCAAGTTAGTACGATTACATCTTCGGCAGCATCATCACTTACCATCAGGTGAAATCGCAGTTAGTACCTACTTAACGATCTCACCTGATGGTAAGTGATATGCATTTTTTTACACTTTACAAGTACTTAATTTGTAAAGTGTAAAAAAAATGCAGAATAGGTCACGGGCTCTCTTTTATTCATATTATTATCTACCGATACAATAAGTATAACTTTTAAGTAATTAATATAAACATATTTTCATAGAATGCTACATCGTCTAGCTTGAAGTACCTACTCCGATAAAATATGTCTTGTCTTACCTTTGCGCTGCACTTAGTTATTGGATGACTGTAGGCAAAAACGTTATAAGTGGTTACAACTTCTTTTTTATTATATTAGACAATGGTCTGGTCGTCGATAGTATGTCTTTTTAATAAAAAAAATATGTACGTAAGGTAATAAAACATGTGTCATTGGCATAATTATTTAGCATTACTTTTTTTCTTTAAAATTTAGCAGCAGTTTTTGCTGTAATAGGCAATTCGAAACATGAAAGTAGGTCTGTCTTTACTTGTTGTATTTGTCGTCTTGAGATTAATTTGTTTTGCTATAATCCGCTACTTGAAAAGATTCTGTATGATACAATATGCAGGAACACTACCCACATGAAACACCACACACACTCTTCTAACACATTCTTCGACGTACGTTTCGTCCTGACACTGGGACATCCTCAGGAGATGTTGACTTCACAATGCGAAATCGTAGATTGTTTGTTAAACATCATCATCAACATAAAGCGAAATACGAGTACGTATGAGGACCTTCCGGCGCAGTGGCGCGCGCTTGGATGCGAGTGGGAGGTCACGGTCAGTTATATTTCAGCCACGGGCAACTTTGGAATTTTATAATTTCTAAATTGACTCAGGTCTGGTCTGGTGGGAGCCTTCGGCCGTGGCTAGTAACCACCCTACCAGCAAAGACGCACCGCCAAGCGATTTAGCGTTCCGTTGCGATGCTGTGTAGGAACCGTTGGGGGTGAATTCACTAAGCCCTTCCAAGTTAGTACGATAACATCTTGGGCTGCATTATCACTTACCATCAGGTGAGATCGCAGTCAAGTACTTATTTGTATAGTGCTTGTATACTGTAAAAACAGTTTTTAGAAGTTCGTTGAAGTACCGTGGATGCCTACGACGACGGTGCCTAGAGATACATCAATTATGGATTACGACAAAATAATTAGTAAAATGGAATGGGACGCCACTTGCGTCGATACGCTAGCACCGTCTCACATCAAGGATACTGCTATAGCTGCGGGCGCGGCGGCGGCGACGGCCGAGCAAAACAAGCGGCTGAAATATGCAGGCCTGGGAGAGGGCTACATATTTTCGCCGTTTGGCGTGGAGACTTTGGGGCCATGGGGCCCTGAGGCGCGTCGTTTGTATAAAGAGCTTTCGTCGCGCCTTTTTGATACGACCCGGGACCCAAAGTCTGGCACATACTTTGCTCAAAAAATAAGCATTGCGATTCAGCGAGGCAATGCTGCCAGTCTTTTGGGTACGCTCCCATCAGGTGTCGATGTGGATCCACTATTTTAGTTTATAAATTTTGTATTTAATGTTTAAAATATTGTATCTTATTATGTATCTGTTTCAGTTCATAGTGATATTAAAAATTAACACAATTGTAAAATGGATACATTAATTATATTTACTATGAACTTCAATCAGGTTTTATTAGAGGTTATCAGGTAACGCGCATAAATGAATTTAATATTTACATTACTTATGTGAACAGCTCAATCAATTTCCTTTGTGTACCTACCTATTCATATAAAAAAGACGCATAAAAACCTTCAACCTTGCGGAAAAAATGTAATTTATAACCTCAAGAAAGGCATTATAAAACTTTAATAGGTGATTTCGTAACCCACATAAAAAGGCGGACAAATTAAAAAAGTTCCCCCGGACATAAAATATAAGAATTATTTGGCGATAATGACTTGACTTTTTAACATTTATAATCGTGCGCAAGGTTGATTTAAACAAGAGCAGATATATACGTTTTGTAAATAAGGATAATAAAACGACGTAGAACGGCCTGACCTCTGTTATGTTGTAATCTCTCACTCCAATTTATGTAAGAGACATTTCATTCGCTAAAACATATTAATTGAGCAGCTCCTTATAGAACAAGCGACCAAATTCGCATATCCTTTGTACTTAAATTTTTATTATGTAAATACAAGTATAATTAAATAGGAATATAATTAACTACGACTGCAGATCTCCTTTGAAATAATTGTGTTCCTTTGGAATAATAGTGTGTAAATTTTGTTTTTTCTCAGATCCTGTGGAAACCAAGGGTTTTTCCGAAATAAAAAGTGCAGGAGTAATAAACATTGCAAAAGGAAGTAAAGTATAGAGTTCAGGCAAGCAAAGTCGCGGGCGAGCTCTATTAATACGATACGATATCGGTACAAATCATACAACTTGGTATAAAAATTATTAATTTAAATGGGAAAATTTAAATTGTCTTACCTATATCGATTTAAATCACTGAGTGAAAAATCGCAGCTTAATTAATATTTCAATGTACAGTAATTTTAAATGTAATGTAGGTGTGTGGAGTGTGGACGTAAAAGTAATATTAAAATTGACGGTGAAGTCTCATTAATAGGTTCCCGTTTTTACCCTTTGGGTACGGAACCCAAAAATGAGGCTAAATTTCCTGTACTATAAACTTATAGAGAAAATTAGAATGTTTGAGTGACTTTGTGCAGTGATTTAAGATTATTCGCAAAGCTACTATCTAACCTATTAAGTAATGAAAAATAGGTCAGTATTGCGCAGTTGCGGCGCGTGCGGCGAGGTGCGGTCGACGGTCGCCACCGGCGCGACGTACCCTGACCGGCTAACGTTGATACTTGACATTTGAACCTTTCAAATGTTTGAACAACAATGATTGTTCCGAGTTGGCAACATATAAATCGGATGATGCAAATTAAAATTTAGAGAATAACACATCAATTTAGATAACTTTTTAAGTAATGTTCTTCACGCGTGATTCACGAAAATGATTCATCGGTCAACCATCGCTGGTAACCATAGCGACACAGCCATCCCCAGCCAATGTGCGCCTTGGTTGCATAATTGATGCAATTTTTAATCAATCTGCTGTGTAGAAGCTCGTCGCTGCTAGAAGTATTTTTGTTCAAAGGCCAGGCGATATGATTTGTTTAGTTCGTTCGTATGAGTACTGTTACAATTTCGGATATTAGCGCGGTTAAGATTTGCAACAAAACTTCCAGAAGTTGACTACTGCAAGTTTTCTTGCAGTAGTCAACTTCTACCTAAACTTGGTTTATCGTGACAATTATAGTATATTAATGTGCTTGGATTGAAGAGCACTGGAACACCGACGAAATTACTTATAAAATAATATCATCGTTGCAACACTATTAGACTGTAAGCAATCAGCGAACAGTTAATCTTGACCCTTTACTCAAAATAAAATGAACAATAAAAGTGTTATTCAGTTAAACAGTGCTGTATACAATATTATAGACACACCGGCAAGACGGACCGATAAAATAGAAGCCCGCTGTCACTACCGGCACACTCTCTGACTAATAAATAATAGGATTGGGCATGCATCACCCGCGCGTGCGCCTTGTAAGCACGCTCTCTCGTCACGATACGGCGACCGAGCGCGGATGAGACTTGAAGTGATATAGCTTCACATTCTTTATAAGGCTTTCACGATTTTGATACTTAAGAGGATATATTGAATTCTCACTCTTACGACGTTGATAGGTGCGATATGCATCGTTGCGGAAGAATATAACAGAAAAGTGACGTTTTACCTAATTACCTACTAAAAAATTAAGCCAGGTACCAAAAATCTGATTCTGAACGTTATTTAATATTATTATTACGGACATAATATTAAAACAAAAATTACAATTGCAGCCATTGTAGATTCCGATAAAATTTAGAAAAATTGAGATTTTGTATCAACTTTCGGGAGAACTTTCTACTGAGAAAATTATATCCAATCGTGTTTCTGCTTCACAACGATTTTAGATTGAATACCTAAAATAAATGACATTTAAATTCAAAAGTCTTTATATTTTTTAAACTGCAGGTCACTATAAAATCGCTTAAATCGCGTTCGATGGTGCGCGCGCGCCGTTAAATACAACATTTTGGTACTCTGGTAAATTAAAAATTATAAAGTTTAACCAAGAGTGAAACCTAACCTATCCTACTGAAACTATCATTATAAAGTGTTTAACCAAGCACTTTATAATGATAGTTACAGTAGGCTACTTTCGGACGTATCTAGGCACGGCATTTACAAAGGATGCTCTGATCCTCACTAGCCATTATGCCTCGCCGCCATGTTGCACTTAACCTACGAGTAACAACACCTGCAATCTCGGTTAAACCTCACAAAATTGCGGGTCATCCATCTGGGCACTAATTGAGATAGTTTAACTTGAGACACTGGCCGGTCGGCAGGAATCTCTAAATTGGCCGTTTATGGTGAAAGTCGAGAATATCAGGTAGGTGCAAATGTTAAAGTTCAGTTTAGCTCCTGATATTACTGCCGTGTTATGGGGTTTAATCTCGCTTTAGGGCGCTTTTTGAAGTCGCTCGCTTGTTCCTAGATATAATACAGAATATGTATTACATACAGAGACTTGTAAGAATATAATTTTTATTAATAAAAAAATACCATCATCGGGTACCGACGACCCGATATATCAGATAATGCCTTCTCAAAAATCTCATATGAAATAGGGATACAAATTGCGGAGCGTTGATGTTTGTGAGCGGGCTCAACAAAAGTACATTTTAATAACTCAGCTTGGCAACGACAAGAAATATTTTAACCGCCGCGTGTCTATCACCAAAAAAAAAATTATAAAAAAGTACCAATCATCAGCTTATGGACGACCCAATGATTGGTATACAGATAACACCACTCTCATATGAAATTGGGATACAAATTGCGGAGCTTTGATATTATGTAGTTAGCGGGTAACACAAAAGTATCTCCTTTTTTTATAACTCAGCCTGGCAACGACGGGAAATATTCTAACATCCGCGTGTCTATCACCAAAAAAAAATTAGTTTTTTATAAATAAAAAAAAAATACCATCATCAGCTTATAGACCACCCAATGATTAGTATGCAGAAAACACCACTCTCATATGAAATTGGGATACAAATTGCGGAGCTTTGATGTTAGTTAGCGGGTTCAACAAAAGTACCTTAGTACATTTTAATAACTCAGTCTGTCGACGACGGGAGACATTTTAACTTCCGCGAGTCTATCACAAAATAATGAATTAAAATATCTTTAAAATATTCGGGTAATGATTGACGACATATTGTCACTTTAGGTAGAGACGTTAATGAATAAAAAGTAGATACTATAATGTTAATTTATCAAGCAGACATTGTTTTTGTTTATAACATTATGTAATAAGACTCTGGTAACGTATGCGTAGACTTTGATCTTGAAATTTAATTTTTAGTATTAAGTATACTGCCTTTAAGTATTCTGGAAAATGCCCCTTATGGTTATGATACTTTAGCTATTAACTGCGGATACTAATTGACGTTCATGTTATAGCGCAACATATTGTACTTAATACTTTTTATGTAGAATGCTACTCTGTTTTGTAATATTAAGAGATTGTCCTTGACTCCAGTTGCTGCATCTTCGAGCAACATCGTCACTTTCCATCAGGTGAGATTGTGGTTCAATTTAATCGCAAAAATTCCATTTTTTTGACATTTTTGTAAAAGTCCTTTGTAAAATTTTTGAAAATTTTCGACCAATACTCGCGAAGTTGACCGAAGTGGGACCGAAGTTGAACGGGGTGAGCAGTGTGGAGGGGCACTTCGTCTAACTTCGCCAACCTCGACCCACTTTGGACTCACTTCGGGCAACTTCTATTTGTTATCGGTTTTTGCACCCGAGTCAAAGGACGATAAAGTGTTCTCGCGAAGAAGAGTAGTGTGGTGACCTACTTGGACTTCGGTAAACTTTTCTGAGTACTTCGCCGAGGAACTTCGCGAGCAGTGTGGACGGGCGGTTACAAAATATTGTTTATTACCACCCATACACAAAACTCGGTTTGATAAGTAATCACCTAACTAAAAAACTTATAACTTAAAATCTTTGTTACAAAATTAGATCGAATGACTAGCAGACGCCTTTGTAAACTTCGGCAAGGTTACTTCAAAAGCGTTACACTTTCGGTCTTAGTTGTTATTCAATTTCATTTATCAACCACTGTAAGATGGTCTCTAGGACTTTTTACGCGACTTCTTAAGTTTGCGCGTGCCTAAACAGTATTATTGTGTCTGCGTATTTAGTCTATTTCTAAATGATAGAAGAACTATTCTTGTTACGCCTAGTTAGGCACCATTTTCAACGGATTTGCAAAACATATGAATCACGATTAAATTAATTAAATTACTATTATTATTGCGTAAAACCCCCTTACCAAGTACCGGTACCACCCAAGTACCGCAGTTATTTCCAGTTTTGGCCATAGACTCAGAAAAGTTTGTGGCCTTACGCAGTCTGCCAACCATCAGCCATATTATCAGAGAACAAAAATACAAAATCAAAAATATTATTTCCGCTCCAGAAGAGCCTATTTTGCTTTGACATAGTCTGAATTGTCAAGCTGAGAACTTCAATAAAACTTTAAGGTACATTAAATAAGGAACTGTAGTACCTACTGTTTATTGCTCATACATTTTTTTAAATTGGTTTTAACATTAATAAATCAAAATAACCAATTTTAAGATTTTGTTATAAATTAATTAAGTTAATTGTTTTAGTGCGTTTTGATTGACTTGAACTTTTATGGAAATATTTAAACATAAATGCAAAACTTTAACTTTAAAGGGATAAGGGATAACTGCTCCGTCTTTTTATGATGAGAAACGATTTAATAAGTCAAAGCACAATAGCGGTAACTATTAACACAATATCGACTCGTTAGTTTGAAAACTGGTATAAAATTACAGGACCACACGCTGCGTAGTCAATTAAAATGCATGTTTTTGCTCTTTAGACAGTTTAATATCTATGCCGTTTATTTCAAATTGGTTTTTAATTGAAGCATTCACGAGGTGCGATTGATTACAATGAAATAATATAATTACTAGTTGATGCGATGTCCTTACTGTTTGTTGTTTTAGAATATTACGGTGTTTCGGCCAAATTAGCCACCGAAATTCAAATTTTATTTAATTTTTCGCAAATATTAGTTTATCTACATAATATTTTGGGCTAAATTTTTTTTCATAAACATATTCTTATTTACCTCATATTGGTTTTCAAAAGATATTTTTCTGCAATTTCCCCTAGTTTTGAGCTATTGGGAACCAATGTAAAGAAAATGATTACGAAAACGCGAACTATTTGCAAAAAAACTAAATAAAATTTTCGCGCACAGATGTTACCCGTCCACCTTAAAACTTCTCCCATCATTCCAGCGCCAGCAATCAAAATTGAACTACCTAAAAGAGTATTTTTGTCATATTATAGCTTAAGTAATTTTATGTTTTATAGGTAGGTACATAATAAACAATTATTATTATTATTACGATACATACAGTAAATCTAAATCACGACAAACTTATGCAAACTGATTGCTCAAAGGTGGAGCGCTCTAGTGACCTCCAGCGCAGATCGGTATCTCTATCTCGCGACCGAATAACTATCGTTTGCAATTAAATATGGGCCTTTGTGAGGAATACCAAGCCCACTGCGAATTGCTACCACGCACTAGTCACTTATACGTCACTTATAAGTTTCTAGCAGACCTACCCTTACTTTAGTCGAAAGTTTTGAAAAATTCTTCCTTATCCCTTGCCTGCATCGGAAAGCGATTCACTGTGCAAACATTCAGCTCGACAACAAAACAACAAAAGTTAAAACAGTAGTCCTAGTAGTACCAGGCCAGGTCCACTTATCACGTGATCGAGAAATTACAGGTAGGCGTCTCGACGTACTAATTTCAGATGGCCGCCACGCGTCGGATACCTTGCTCGCGTTAGTTCGGGTACGGTCTTATTCACGCGCTGCGTGCACCCGATGACGAGGTAGACCTAGTACGTCGAATGCGATAAAGTTACGCGATCGAAAGAGAATTTCTTTTCGGAGGCGTGGCCAGGCGCTATTGGGAACTGAATTGCAGTTTTTGTGTCAGCGCTAAAGTCGCTATTTTTTAAATCATCTTGCCGAGTGAGCCTTCAGTACCGTCAGGTACTATTAGGTATTCCGTGGTAGTACTTTAACTTTTGCTGCTTAGTTACACAGCTGAGGGCTTCGCCCACGAACCCGATTTACGATTTAATAAGATAAATAAGAATTTTTCATATACCTAGGTATCGCTACTATTCAAACCAAAAAAACCCAATAGCTATTAGGTTGCTATCCAAAAAAAATTTCAACTAAAATGAAGTAGCAACCTCAAACTCAATAACCATTAACCATCGTTGGACATCTCAATCATAGTATTATCTATGTGGTAACATTTGGCGATAACCATAAATATTTCTTATGGTTAATTTTTCTATGCCGTGACTCGTGAGGTCAAGCGCTGTAAATAATTGCACTTGTGCAAGTACGGGGCTGCGCAGACCTTAGACAGACGCACAAGCACACAGTTTTTGTAAAATTTAAATGAACCAATATTTTTTAATTACTCTTTACTTAGCATTTAGAAGTTGTAGTTTCCATGTTAGATAGGTCATATTTTTTCAAAACAAAATTCAGAAAAATGGGATGCTTCAATGACAAAATGGTATACATACATGTTTTCATGTGGACAAAGACATTTGCAACAGTTTATTTAAGGATGAATTATAAATGCTCTAAATTTTAGTGTCTTCAGCATAACTAGTGAATACATGCGAGTTCGTTCTTTAAAAAATGTAAGTACCTATTTCTTATGAGTATAATAGGATGGAGATGGCTGAAATATATATCTGCGTTCCATATTTCAGTCTTCTTCATCCAGTGGTCTCAGATGTGAGTTAGTCTGTCGGTCACTTTTATTTTTATAAACTAAGACTAGCTTTTGCCCGCGGCTTCGCCCGCGTGAATTTCGGGGTTTTACAAATCCCGTGGGAGTCCTGGATTTTCTGGGAAAAAAACAGCATATATGTTAACCTAACTTCAGAAACACGATTGGATAAAAATTTCTCGACAAAAAGTTCTCCCAAAAATTGCTCCAAAATCTCCATTTTTCTAATTTCCATCGAAAACTACGATGGACATAATTGTAATTTTTGTTTTAATTTATCGGTAAAAAATAATTCCCAAAAACGCTCAGAACGACATTTAAATAACTGGCTTAGTTTTTGAAGTAATTAGGTAAAACGACGTTTTTCTGTTATATTCTTCCGCAACGCTGCATACTTACCTAACCTAACCTAACCCACCAACGAGTGTGAAGGATAAAAATAAAATCAACTTATCCGCTTAAGAGTGAAACAATTTCAGAACCTTAACCTTATAGGTATCCATTTTCGCATTCATAGCATAATTACTATCACATATTCTATTGTTCAACTAAAACACATATTTTTAATAGCGAAACAGTTCTAATATCAGAAACTATACAGGAACACCTTTTTAGCATTGTATCCCATTGCTTAACCAAAATACACATTATAAATAGCTAAACAATTGTACTTTCAGAACCTTTATGGATAGGTACCTACCCATTTGTACATTTACAGCATTACTAATTACTATACCATATCCCATAGCTCAACAAAAACATACATTGTCAGTAACGAAACAGATGTTAGTTCAGAACTAATATCATATAGGTACCCGTTTTCATAGTTATAATATTATTAACCTGTATCTCATTGCTCAACTAAAACACAATGCTAATAGCGAAACAGTTGTAATGTCGGAACCTATAATACGGGTACCCATTTTCACATTTATAACATTATGCATTATTTATAGCATTATAGCATTATTATGTATAGCATTACTATCCCATATCCCCTTGTTCAACTAAAACACACTTGTTAAATGCGTACAGTGCTATGTTCAGAACCTACATAGTGGCCATTTTCACATTTATAGTGATAAAAGATTCAGCTTTTGCCCGCGGCCCCGCCCGCGCTTTTTCATGAATCCTAAGGGAAACGTCATTTTCCCGTTATCGTTCCCTATTCCAACCTTTAAACATGCTTTCAAGCAAGTTCGCTTGAACAATTTATCTATAGATGTAGCTATAGATTGCTCTAGAAAAGTTGGTATTTTGAGTATCCCACGGGAACTACGGATTTTTCCGGGATAAAAAGTAGCCTATGTTTTAATCCGGGTTATAAGCTACCTATGTTCCAAATTTCAGCTAAATCGGTTCAGTAGTTGAGCCGTGAAGGAGTAACAAACATACACACACACAAACTTTCGCCTTTATAATATTATTAGGATTAATATTTCACATTCTACATTAAATTTTCAGAGACTGAGCCCTTAAAGAACTGGCTATAGGTGAGGAGAATTCGATCTGCAATTCGAATCGAGTCAAAGGACGATAAAGTGTTCTCGCGAAGAAGAGTAGTGTGGTGACCTACTTGGACTTCGGTAAACTTTTCTGAGTACTTCGCCGAGGAACTTCGCGAGCAGTGTGGACGGGCGGTTACAAAATATTGTTTATTACCACCCATACACAAAACTCGGTTTGATAAGTAATCACCTAACTAAAAAACTTATAACTTAAAATCTTTGTTACAAAATTAGATCGAATGACTAGCAGACGCCTTTGTAAACTTCGGCAAGGTTACTTCAAAAGCGTTACACTTTCGGTCTTAGTTGTTATTCAATTTCATTTATCAACCACTGTAAGATGGTCTCTAGGACTTTTTACGCGACTTCTTAAGTTTGCGCGTGCCTAAACAGTATTATTGTGTCTGCGTATTTAGTCTATTTCTAAATGATAGAAGAACTATTCTTGTTACGCCTAGTTAGGCACCATTTTCAACGGATTTGCAAAACATATGAATCACGATTAAATTAATTAAATTACTATTATTATTGCGTAAAACCCCCTTACCAAGTACCGGTACCACCCAAGTACCGCAGTTATTTCCAGTTTTGGCCATAGACTCAGAAAAGTTTGTGGCCTTACGCAGTCTGCCAACCATCAGCCATATTATCAGAGAACAAAAATACAAAATCAAAAATATTATTTCCGCTCCAGAAGAGCCTATTTTGCTTTGACATAGTCTGAATTGTCAAGCTGAGAACTTCAATAAAACTTTAAGGTACATTAAATAAGGAACTGTAGTACCTACTGTTTATTGCTCATACATTTTTTTAAATTGGTTTTAACATTAATAAATCAAAATAACCAATTTTAAGATTTTGTTATAAATTAATTAAGTTAATTGTTTTAGTGCGTTTTGATTGACTTGAACTTTTATGGAAATATTTAAACATAAATGCAAAACTTTAACTTTAAAGGGATAAGGGATAACTGCTCCGTCTTTTTATGATGAGAAACGATTTAATAAGTCAAAGCACAATAGCGGTAACTATTAACACAATATCGACTCGTTAGTTTGAAAACTGGTATAAAATTACAGGACCACACGCTGCGTAGTCAATTAAAATGCATGTTTTTGCTCTTTAGACAGTTTAATATCTATGCCGTTTATTTCAAATTGGTTTTTAATTGAAGCATTCACGAGGTGCGATTGATTACAATGAAATAATATAATTACTAGTTGATGCGATGTCCTTACTGTTTGTTGTTTTAGAATATTACGGTGTTTCGGCCAAATTAGCCACCGAAATTCAAATTTTATTTAATTTTTCGCAAATATTAGTTTATCTACATAATATTTTGGGCTAAATTTTTTTTCATAAACATATTCTTATTTACCTCATATTGGTTTTCAAAAGATATTTTTCTGCAATTTCCCCTAGTTTTGAGCTATTGGGAACCAATGTAAAGAAAATGATTACGAAAACGCGAACTATTTGCAAAAAAACTAAATAAAATTTTCGCGCACAGATGTTACCCGTCCACCTTAAAACTTCTCCCATCATTCCAGCGCCAGCAATCAAAATTGAACTACCTAAAAGAGTATTTCTGTCATATTATAGCTTAAGTAATTTTATGTTTTATAGGTAGGTACATAATAAACAATTATTATTATTATTACGATACATACAGTAAATCTAAATCACGACAAACTTATGCAAACTGATTGCTCAAAGGTGGAGCGCTCTAGTGACCTCCAGCGCAGATCGGTATCTCTATCTCGCGACCGAATAACTATCGTTTGCAATTAAATATGGGCCTTTGTGAGGAATACCAAGCCCACTGCGAATTGCTACCACGCACTAGTCACTTATACGTCACTTATAAGTTTCTAGCAGACCTACCCTTACTTTAGTCGAAAGTTTTGAAAAATTCTTCCTTATCCCTTGCCTGCATCGGAAAGCGATTCACTGTGCAAACATTCAGCTCGACAACAAAACAACAAAGGTTAAAACAGTAGTCCTAGTAGTACCAGGCCAGGTCCACTTATCACGTGATCGAGAAATTACAGGTAGGCGTCTCGACGTACTAATTTCAGATGGCCGCCACGCGTCGGATACCTTGCTCGCGTTAGTTCGGGTACGGTCTTATTCACGCGCTGCGTGCACCCGATGACGAGGTAGACCTAGTACGTCGAATGCGATAAAGTTACGCGATCGAAAGAGAATTTCTTTTCGGAGGCGTGGCCAGGCGCTATTGGGAACTGAATTGCAGTTTTTGTGTCAGCGCTAAAGTCGCTATTTTTTAAATCATCTTGCCGAGTGAGCCTTCAGTACCGTCAGGTACTATTAGGTATTCCGTGGTAGTACTTTAACTTTTGCTGCTTAGTTACACAGCTGAGGGCTTCGCCCACGAACCCGATTTACGATTTAATAAGATAAATAAGAATTTTTCATATACCTAGGTATCGCTACTATTCAAACCAAAAAAACCCAATAGCTATTAGGTTGCTATCCAAAAAAAATTTCAACTAAAATGAAGTAGCAACCTCAAACTCAATAACCATTAACCATCGTTGGACATCTCAATCATAGTATTATCTATGTGGTAACATTTGGCGATAACCATAAATATTTCTTATGGTTAATTTTTCTATGCCGTGACTCGTGAGGTCAAGCGCTGTAAATAATTGCACTTGTGCAAGTACGGGGCTGCGCAGACCTTAGACAGACGCACAAGCACACAGTTTTTGTAAAATTTAAATGAACCAATATTTTTTAATTACTCTTTACTTAGCATTTAGAAGTTGTAGTTTCCATGTTAGATAGGTCATATTTTTTCAAAACAAAATTCAGAAAAATGGGATGCTTCAATGACAAAATGGTATACATACATGTTTTCATGTGGACAAAGACATTTGCAACAGTTTATTTAAGGATGAATTATAAATGCTCTAAATTTTAGTGTCTTCAGCATAACTAGTGAATACATGCGAGTTCGTTCTTTAAAAAAATGTAAGTACCTATTTCTTATGAGTATAATAGGATGGAGATGGCTGAAATATATATCTGCGTTCCATATTTCAGTCTTCTTCATCCAGTGGTCTCAGATGTGAGTTAGTCTGTCGGTCACTTTTATTTTTATAAACTAAGACTAGCTTTTGCCCGCGGCTTCGCCCGCGTGAATTTCGGGGTTTTACAAATCCCGTGGGAGTCCTGGATTTTCTGGGAAAAAAACAGCATATATGTTAACCTAACTTCAGAAACACGATTGGATAAAAATTTCTCGACAAAAAGTTCTCCCAAAAATTGCTCCAAAATCTCCATTTTTCTAATTTCCATCGAAAACTACGATGGACATAATTGTAATTTTTGTTTTAATTTATCGGTAAAAAATAATTCCCAAAAACGCTCAGAACGACATTTAAATAACTGGCTTAGTTTTTGAAGTAATTAGGTAAAACGACGTTTTTCTGTTATATTCTTCCGCAACGCTGCATACTTACCTAACCTAACCTAACCCACCAACGAGTGTGAAGGATAAAAATAAAATCAACTTATCCGCTTAAGAGTGAAACAATTTCAGAACCTTAACCTTATAGGTATCCATTTTCGCATTCATAGCATAATTACTATCACATATTCTATTGTTCAACTAAAACACATATTTTTAATAGCGAAACAGTTCTAATATCAGAAACTATACAGGAACACCTTTTTAGCATTGTATCCCATTGCTTAACCAAAATACACATTATAAATAGCTAAACAATTGTACTTTCAGAACCTTTATGGATAGGTACCTACCCATTTGTACATTTACAGCATTACTAATTACTATACCATATCCCATAGCTCAACAAAAACATACATTGTCAGTAACGAAACAGATGTTAGTTCAGAACTAATATCATATAGGTACCCGTTTTCATAGTTATAATATTATTAACCTGTATCTCATTGCTCAACTAAAACACAATGCTAATAGCGAAACAGTTGTAATGTCGGAACCTATAATACGGGTACCCATTTTCACATTTATAACATTATGCATTATTTATAGCATTATAGCATTATTATGTATAGCATTACTATCCCATATCCCCTTGTTCAACTAAAACACACTTGTTAAATGCGTACAGTGCTATGTTCAGAACCTACATAGTGGCCATTTTCACATTTATAGTGATAAAAGATTCAGCTTTTGCCCGCGGCCCCGCCCGCGCTTTTTCATGAATCCTAAGGGAAACGTCATTTTCCCGTTATCGTTCCCTATTCCAACCTTTAAACATGCTTTCAAGCAAGTTCGCTTGAACAATTTATCTATAGATGTAGCTATAGATTGCTCTAGAAAAGTTGGTATTTTGAGTATCCCACGGGAACTACGGATTTTTCCGGGATAAAAAGTAGCCTATGTTTTAATCCGGGTTATAAGCTACCTATGTTCCAAATTTCAGCTAAATCGGTTCAGTAGTTGAGCCGTGAAGGAGTAACAAACATACACACACACAAACTTTCGCCTTTATAATATTATTAGGATTAATATTTCACATTCTACATTAAATTTTCAGAGACTGAGCCCTTAAAGAACTGGCTATAGGTGAGGAGAATTCGATCTGCAATTCGAATCGAATTTAATCGATGCAAAAAACCTGTACTAACCGTACAGATAAGTTATTACTTTAGCTCGTTTAACATAACGATGTTAATTTCTTGGTACTTTTGTCTGAACAACTCCCCCAATTGCGTTTTTGGGGAGTCGTTTTACCTAAGTCTCAAGTCTGAGACTATACTAATTGATTACGTTTTGTGCGGTCATTGTTTGATTTAGTGATTCTACCGACAGTGTTCCAATAATATACTGCAAGTCCTTGAAAGTAACATTCTTTGTTTTAGGCTGGAATGCTTCTCATTATTAATGTAAAAAAATTACAGAGTTGAAGATACATAGCATAGTTTTAAACTATGTTTCGATTAGCTACCTTTATTTGTAGTGTCTTTTAATACAGTTTTTATCTTAAAATACTTTTAGTTTTAAGTACACTCTGTAACTAATTTATAGCTAAGGTTACAATGGTATAAAGGAGATGTTTTTTCTAAAACTACTTAAAAATCATTATCGCTTTGATAAAATTCATGTTACACTGGCAGCTTAATCTTTAACCAACTTAGATCTTCGTCGCTTGGTTTAGGAATTTCTTTCTGTAATGGTTCATCTGAAAATTATGTCATATTGATATTGATATTTGCTTTTTTATAATAAATTTAATTCACTTTTAATTATAATATAATTTGGTATGCAAATATTATTACTTTTCTTTCCGTTGTTTAGTAGATTCGTTAACTTTACGTTGTCAAGACCCATCGTGGAAGACTTTGGCATCTCGTTTTTAGATTCTAAATGAAAAAATATAATATTTTTAATAAAATTTAAATTAAAGGTACTCTAGGCTGAATTCAAATGTTAACTGTATCAGCAAAAACTTACTTTCGTCATTCATTTCTGCAAAAACAGAAAAAAGTGAAAATAAAACAATAAATTATTCTCAATATACAATTTTCTGTAAGTCGCGCCATGAGTATGTATTTTATTGTTTAAAATTATTATACTTTTGATTAAGTTTCACTTACTCGCCAGAAGTTTCATTTCCAAATCCCCGAGTGCCTTTTGCAAATCTTTCATATAAACAATTTGTTTATCTGAGTCAGCTGAAAATAAACAATTTATTTAATTTAAATCGCATTTTACTAATCGAAAAAGTTAAACCATGCAAATACCAAATAATTTACCTATTGCAGTTTTTAACAATGTAGAAAAATATTTAATGGAAGCAGGCGTTAGTTTGCGTAAATCCATTATTAGTAGGACAGATCACATAATACAATCGTAGAGTCTCTACGATTTCGCATTGTGAAGTCAATATCTCCTGAGGATGGCCTAGTGTTGGGACGAAACTTGCGTTGAAGAAACTATTGGAAAATTGTGTGTGGTGTTTCATTTGGGCAGTGTTCCTGCATATTGTACCATACAGGATCTTTTCAAGTAGCGGATCATAGCAAACAAATTAATCTGTCCTACTAATTTAGAAAAGTTATAGTTATATTATATATGATAATCAATAAATTACTTTCAAGGATAAGTAAAATTGTACAGAAATACCTACTTGTTATATCGTTCGATCTTCCTGTAACAAAAAAATTATAAAATGTTATTTTCTATTCAAATTAGTGTAAGTAGGCTACTCGTATAAGGAAAATCTTTATCATCTTTGAGTGTTATTATGATATATAAGCTACTACTTATTCCATGTATTGTTAGATTTTCGTTAGTAGCTCTTGTTATTGGTATGATAGAAACGAGCGTAGACGGTCTTCCTCTTGTACTGTCATTCTTTCTGATAGTAGGAGTTTTGACTGGTTTATTTTCTTGTCTGACTTTGTTTCGTGACTTTACAAAAACTGGGAGTCCATTAAAATGAGAAGGTGTCTGCTCTATGTCAAATTCCACTTCCATATCTAGGTCTGGAAATATACCTGAAAATGGAAGAACTTAAAATGTTATATGTGTTTATCATAGTGATTCAATACGAGATTTATTTATTTTAACTTACTCGACAACTTTTTTATCGGTTTCATAATAATTTTCATGTCATTTTCTAATTCATCTACTTTTATCTTGTTTTCATCTACACAAAAAATATTATAATTGAAATAACTGTATTTCTTTCAGCTTTTATTTTTCATTTAACATTTACGTAAAGGATAATATTATGTTATTTATAACAAACCTATATTATAATCGCAAAGTGGTGTGTCACAGAGTTCATACAAACCTTCTATTTAGCAATAGCCTCAATATTATACGCACATAAACTAGTACAACATAATCAAAGATTGATCACCCAACTTACGAGCTCGGTTATAACATTTGAATTTGTGAAAAAATGAAACTAGTACGGTAAAATAAAATACTGCATACATTTTATTTTACATGCACTACTCACTTAGACTTAATCTTAAACCTGTTTGAAATTAAGTAATAAAATATAGAGGTGATTTTGCTACGGATTAGGTTGCTATAAAATTTGTACTCACAGGAAATCATAAATGTTTTTGAATGCATGATTTTATTTCATGTGAGTCAACCACGCAATATAATAGTTACAATAAGCAAGGTAAAACACCCTACGTAGTCAGTAATCACGTATTACCATATTATTGTATTCCGTGGTATTACTTCAAAAAAAGGTTATCTTCGAATCGGTAGTTGTTAGATGTTAAGATTGTTTTTCTACTGTACCCCTTCTAACGAAACTTTTTTATAAGTGAATGCCTTTTGATCGGACGTCACAGAAAAACTTCTTACATAAATGATTTTATTACAGTATTTGACCTTGTTCAGTTTGAAAGTATAAGGTCAGACTATGGTCAGACTTCATATTACCTGAAGTATGTTCTATCAAGAACGATATCATCGGTACAGTTGATGTAACTGAAAGATAAGTATTTTTTGAAGCGAAGCAAAGCTGGGTTCCTACTATGAATTAATATCACATAATTTAAAGTATTAATCGCGATAATTGTATTGCAGTTCCAGCCATATTCCTTAAGTATATCTTATTAGGGTTCCGTACTTAAGGGGTTTTTACCCCCTTCTTTCTTTTTTTCATTTTTTAATGGAACCCTATTACTGAAACTTCGCTGTCAGTCCGTCCGTCCGTCCTCTTAAACCGTGATAGCTATAGCCTTAAAAATTTTCACAGATGATGTATTTCTGTTGCCTCTGTAACAACAAATATACTAAAAAGTACAAAAAAAATTTGCTCGTTTTTAGTCGATGGTACAGCCCCCTGATTGGCTGACGCAAATCAGGAACCCAGTCAGCGGACAGAATTCGCTAGCGTTTACGATAACGATGAATACGTTTGTCTTACTGTGTACATTACACTACTTGTATGTGTACAAGAGTTCTGGCTTCTGCATCATCATCTTGCTACGTCATATTTGGTATTATAATAGATGAATGGTACGGAACACTTCGAGCGCGAGTCCGACTCGCACTTGGCCGATTTATAAGTTATATAATATGCTAATCGAAGCAGCCGTTGATCCCTATGCTTATACAAAAAAGTGCTTATTCTGGTATGACGACGAGATTAATTTTCAAAAGGTGTTTGAAGTATTTCTTGAAGACGCCTGTACTCCGTAGTATAGTAGAGTGTTATAGCGCATGTGTTTCGAACTATAAAATTTAATAAGAGAATCGATAAAGCTCAGTGCAGGAGGAATTATAGCTCTCGTGAATCTCGATAGCTGTCCCGCTGTAGGTAGGTACCTAATATTGCTCTTATCGTCCTCAGCCGGCGACAATCGTGAGACTACGGCCATGTGTGATGCTGCGATTTGGTTAGATTCTAAAAACTAAACGCTTGGTTACTGTTAAGAGCCAAGAAGGTTTTTATTTTTGTCTTCCTCGCTCTTACGCTTTGGTTGGTGCAACAGGCAGCGTTGTGGGAAAATATCACAGAAAAAACGACGTTTTATCTAATTACCATGTCATAACCCATATTTTGACATTGAAACAGTTCTTTAATGATTGATATATTTTTACGCAAAGTGTCTGTGACGATCGCACTCCGCAGATATGTCATATTATAGCTAAGGCTGAACGGAAAATCCCTAAATTCTTTATAACCGAATTAAGATCGATAAGTACTGGAACTTATTGTTTTGTAAAAAATTGTACGACCTATAATATTCCAAATCAGTATCAAATTGGATATAGGTAGCTGGCGGAACTTTTGTCGCATTAGCACACAGTTTTGGTTATCAGTGACAGTTTTATGGCGATACAAGTGCATCCAAAACGGTCCGGCATGGTCAAGATCGTGACGCGGCGTGACCCCATTGCGGTGCATACAATATAGAGCCTCCCAGAGGAATTTCTGCTTTTATGATATTTGTTTTATATATTTTTTACGATATACTCAAGATCCTAGGGAGAGGGTTGGTTTTTTGAACATGCATAAAATAATAAACGTTAATATTTTAACAAAAAAGCCTATTTCAAATCTCATCAAACTACAGACAGCCATAGAATATATATCCTTTCTTATTAAAAATTTAAGACTTATATGGTTTTCTCATGGATACCATTGTCAGAACTGGACTAAATTGAAGCGTCAGCTTTCTAATAAAAAATAAAACTTTAAATCCATCCACCCCCTCAAAAGTTACAAACATAAAAAAGAAATACAGTCAAATTGTTGTTGTTGTTGTTATTATGAAGAACATCTACTCCTCCTTTTTGGAAGTTGGTTGAAAATATTATCTTACTGAACTTGGAACGGATAAATATAACCTATAGTTCCGGTGTACGTTTAATCTCTTAGCTATATGTCTAGCCGGTAGGGTGCTAACCAGCCCCGGCTAAAACCTACCGCCGAACCAGACAGAAGCCGATGTTGGAAATTATAAAATTCTAAACTGATCTACAAATTGAACCGGGGACCTTGTGCGTAAATCCACGGCCAACAGCTTCTTTGTATCCCGGCAAAGTCAAAACTTACTAAATCGATCAATAAAATCAAATATAAAACAAGTATAAATGGAATATATTTTCTTTAATACCTAATCTATATCAGTGGATACGTATAACTTTATTAACTAGAAATGTATTTCTATAACCACTTTATTAGCTGTTACCTACATTATAGAAGCTCTATACATCGACTTTATCTGCAGCTAGGGTCTAATTTAGACATATTTCTATGCTAATTTAATAACACCCGTAATCTGCGAAGTCAAGTCTAGTTATGTTACATTAAATCTATTTGTACGATAATTTTGCTGTTTCGACAGCTTCTCGATTTCAAAACTCAATGTTCAAAGGTAAATAATTATAACAATAATTAATTCGTTATTTTAGGTTGTACTCACACGACATTTTCAAAAATAATTTGATGTGTTTTAACCCTTATACATATACGAGTTCATGTACGTCGTGTGGTAATATCGATTAAAACCAAAAATTAATTCCAATTTTTCATTAGTTCGTTACTATATAATCTGAGATGAGCCATATAGTTACTAACAACCTTGTCGTGAAAAATTACCTAGTATCAAGCACACTAACATTATTAAAGTGAAAGTATGAAGATATGTTTGTTACGCCTTTACGCCGTAAGTCGTAACGTTACCATGGAGTAGATCATAGATTGCTTCAATCCCGAACAAATGTTTGCTTCCCGTAGGATTTATGGAAAACCGTATACCACGTGAGCTATATATGGGGTAAGCTATTTATTATTATAAATGCATCGCCAAATCATAAACAGTATCAACCTAAAGAAAATTTAAATTAGACAATTCAAAATTGTTATATAGTGGGCCCATATCTTAGTCCCGCCGTTTTGGGAGGCACAGCAGTCGACACCATGTAAGTCCGGCGGCTAAGGTGCTTTAGATACCACTTCCTTAACAAAGGAGGCTCCGAGCCTCCTATTCCAACGATTGTATGAGCTATTTACCTTATCTGTAGCAAGCCACAATCACACCCGCTCCCGGGGTGTACTGAGACCGAGCAGTCTTGATAGAAGACACCAAATCTAATAAGACAATATTTTTTTTTACCATATTCTCAACGCGACTTAAAATTTGATGAAACTAAGTAATAGAGCTTTTTTTTACTCAAATATGGCACAAGTAATTAATTGTTTTGGCTGTGGAATTCAAATTACAATAATAATAAAGAGTAAAGGGCAAAATTTTTCTTTTTTCTAAATTTTGGCTTAAAAGGCGACTAAGTGTTTGCGTCTAAAAAAAAACTTGCCACCGATAAAAATATTTTCGCGACTGTTATATTAAATTAGCTTCAAAAATAATAATGAAAAACTGACAGCTACGTTAAGGTTACAAATAAACTACACAATATAGTTGAAATATTAGGCAAGGAACTATAAATGATAAATTGGCGGCTATATTATTATTTATCGACTTTACCTCTAGCAAACACTCGCCGCCCGTGAGGCAATAAAAAAGGCGAAATAAATAAGGCTTGTTGCGATCTCTATCGTATAACTTACCTGGACGGCGACTATTACCTACCGGGTAATAATCGCCGTCCTGTTTTTGCATTTTATTACATCGCGAGCAACGAGTATTTGATACAGGTATCAATGCAACTATGGATTTAGAAGCATCAAGAATAATGGCGTGCGGTACAATACAGTTGGTAGGAGGCACGGCCGCGAGGACTGCGTTATTACAGTGATAGCGTTATGTGACCATAGCGGGATACTCGCTAGCAGCCTGTATACTGCAGGGGCTTCGTTGATTGTTATTATCTCTATACAAAATCCTTTATTTTATTCCAATCGCATAATTTTATTCGGAGAACCGATATAGCGCGTCGTGCAAACGAATCGGTAATGGGAGTCCCACATAGGTACATTGGAATATCGACAGACGTTAGTGTCCATAGGTATGTGCTGGAATGGCGACTATGGTGGATTTTTTATTGTAAATAAGGTTTATTCATAATCTCAGTCATTAATTCATTCATTATCTCAGTGATTCGTCCTTGCCATAGGGTTATTTTATCAAATGAAATTTCCTTTATAGTGTAGACAAGGGATAAGAAAGTATTCTTCAAAATTTCCACTGGATTAGCGGACAAAGTCGGAGGCATCAACCAGTTCTATAGAAATTTGATTTACAAGATTTACAACTGCATTTACAAATGCATTTATCATTTTGCTCTTCTCATTATGTTTAATAATTATTTCCGTATTATCCAGAAAAGGTGAAGCGGAAAGAGTTATGTTCAATTTGATTCAATTAAATCGACAATTTATTAAAGCACCCTCACAATAGCAATGGCGGCCTTAGCCTTACAGATGTACTCGTAGATCTGATAATAATTTGAGGGCGTGTGAAGTTTAATTTTTCAATTGTACTTTATTCGTAAATGTGCACGTGAACGATCTCGTATCTACAGATTTATCTCATAATATTCTTTATTCAGAACAAGTAATTTTCAAGTACTCTTATTCATCAAAAAGTTTGAAATAAATTCGTCTGAGTGCGAGACGCATTTGTGCATAAAGGATTCCTTACCATTACACACAAGAAATTATAGCTTTTTACGGTTTCGTATCCAAAATATAAAACGGGACCTTATTATTTAGTTGTAGTAAGTGCCATAATATCATTCTTCTTCTATATATGCGTAAATTCATTCAACAATAGACACTCATTCAGCGGAAAATAGAAAGTTCATTCTTAAACCTATGGAAAAAAGAAGAAAAATATTAACTACCACATTATAATTTTAATTTATAACAGCATGGCAACCTCAACAACGCATTAGGTATCTGCGGAAAAAGCTACATTTTCCTTAGCTACTTTCTACATATCCTAATTCTAAAGTAATGGAGCCTCTTTAGCTTTGCATTTCTTATGTACAGTCACAGCCACTCCATCAGTCAGCATTGCAGTGTGGAATGTACACGCAGACAATATCTTAACCAGCTCGTTATCCTGGTATTCAAGCTTCTATTTCTTTAATTCGGAACTGTTAACTCACAGTAAGAAGTATGTTTATTTAAGCAAAGACAACACAAATCTGGATTATGAAACTCGCAGCACGTGCTGTGAAACCCAGCTAAGGGCCGCCACAGACTGTATTTAGAAAGTGAACGACTATGTTCAATTTCTTCAAGCGCTGTTCTCATACTATACAAGCTTTACTGCAAATGTTTGTGTTTTTTCTAAAGTGAGAAATTTTAAGAATCAGCTCTGATCTAATTAGGCCTTGTTGGAGTAGCTACTGTATTTGGCAACTGTTAGCTATCATCTTACCGGGAAATACTGTAATAGCATACTCTGATTTAGCAACTTCCTTAACGTAAAACAAACTGATAACCATTTTTGAATTTGTTGTTGATTAATATTTTATCACGCTTTGAGAGAGAAGTACATTTTTTAAGCATCAATAATACAATCGTTTTTGTAGATAATAAATAGATCGACTAGCTAATCCTACCACTGCGTGGTCTTCTTCTTCTAGAACTGAAGTCCGTTCAGGGGTTTGGCTCGAAATTTTACCCCGGTTTTGATATTCTAGCACTGGTAAGGGACCATACTATACTGACTTCATTCTCTTATAGGTAATGAACAACAGATAAAGTTAGCGCATAAGCTTCTGATTACAAACTAAAAACATAGATCGTCGAGAATATGACTTTTTTTAATATCGAATGAAGAACGCGTCTGCAGTCATCCTCAACAAAACAGAAGTGTCTGGAGCGTAAGCAAGTCGTGACATAACTCCGGCGGGCGGGCGTAATCTCGAATAAATTGCGTACACTTAGAGACTCTTTATAGACCTTTTAAGGCAGAAATTTTGAGATGATAATCGACACGCTTATAATTAAGATGATTTTGATTGTGAACTCGTGACGGGGTGTGGGCGGTTCCGCTTCCGAGGTCATGGGTGGCCGTTTTTGACTAAATCAGTGATGTCTCCAACCATTTATGGATGCAAATAAAACGAGACGCTTTTACCTAAATTAAGCACGAAATTATTCCATTTAATTGTTTATATCCACTACAATTTAGTACTTAACTGCGATCTCACCTGATGGTAAGTGATGAAGCAGCTGAAGACGTTATCCTACTAACCTGTAACAGATTCCTAAAAGTAATGTTTTATATTAATTTGAAACCATTTTTTTCGACTAGTTTTCCTGTTTTATGTTATCGTAGTCAAGTAAACCCATTTACATACCTCCACAAAATTAAAAATTTAAATCGCATTGCAGGATGCAGTCTTTATACAAATAAAGGCATATGTAAATGTGCGAATAAATGTTTCCACGAAGATGTTTATGCCGGAATTGGCTTAGAGCTGAAGTTAAAAGCCATCTAGGAGTATAAGGCACTATTCTCTAGTTCTAGTCACCACTCCTCCATACGGTAGCGTCGTGTGTGGCGTCCACCGATACTTTAAATAATATACGAGTGGCGGACGATCCTCATATCTCGGAGGGAAGTATTTTGCATGCGGCCACCTATCTTTTGGAATAATCAGAAAATGAAAACCCTTCACGTATAGAAACGTACCAAGTAAACAAACTGAAAAATTGTAAAGCAACCTTAACGTCCAAGTTATAAGAACAAAATTTCGTTGTATCTGAAACGATTTTAAGTGATTTAGGAACACGTTGTAATGTGTAACGCATTATTTATCGTAAACACGTAATTGTGTATCGGGAACGAGGAAGAGCAGCGTCTTCGGAGAGTTTAATGTTATATATTAAAAACTACGCTCACATTGTTGATTTAGGCCTTTACGACGCTAAATTAAAGTTTTCGTGTACTATCGACCACCGGAGTACGTAATTGTATTTGTAACAACGAAGTATGGGATGCTTAGGTTAAGTAGTTGAATACTTTAATTTTAATTTTATTCCACAAATGTTATAGGTAGAAAACATTCTACTTGCAACTCCTCTTTGGTGCAGTCTGCACTCTTTTGGGATTTTAAGATTTTGCCATTGGTCTTGTTTAATTTCTGCCCGCTGATTGGCTGAAAAACATGTAAACAGCGTATTCGGTGAGCAGAATTCGTTTACGATTACGATACTGATAAACACGTATATGTAACGCAATTGCTCCAAAGACGAATCGCCATTCGCTAACCGATGCGTTCCGTTGCGACTTGCGATGGGATTATAACAACTATATTCAAGTTACGGGTACGAATGTTATCAAAGTCAATAGAGAAGGTACGTTTCTATGTATAGGTCTTAGGTGCTATATAAATAAACTTTAATGAATGTTTCCTCGAGCAAAGCGTGATCGCAGCGACAGATGACAGCGTCAGAGGTCAGCGACGCGACGCCTCGTGCTAATGTGGCTGATGTTCTGTTACGATTGTCTCAGTGTCTAGTGGCTGGACCTTAAGGGGTTTCGGCCTAAGTAACCTGCGAAATTCAAATTTAATTTAATTCTTCAGTTGCCGGCATGTAACTTGGCAAGAGTCGCAAGATGAGCAGAACAGCGGGGGGCGGGAGGTAACGAGGTAGCGGGATTGAAGTGCGCTATTGGTTGGTCATTTGATGTTGTCTCTCTCGCAATTCGTTGCACGAGGTGTACGATGCGCAAACTTCCCCCACCACGCTAAAACCTTGCCAAGTTACGTGCCACCTTGTATTTGTCGTAGGCTTATGACAATGAGTTTTGCGAGCATACCGTTTAGGAATCTACATGTTTTCAATAAAATATTTGCTTATAAATTTCCATTCGTTTCTGAAAGATTATTTTCTGCAGTTTGACAGAATGGAAAGTTATCGGGAACCAATATGAAATGAATGAAAATTGTTTAGTACATTTTTATTAAAAATACATGTGGAATGTAGATGCATTAACTTTATGCTCGCAAAATTTTGGCATAAGCCTACGATGTATATAAGTCCATTATTTGCGAAAAACTAAATAAAATTAGAATTTTCGCGTCCGGATGATACCCATCCACCTTAAGGCCTATTGCCTACTAGCTCAAACGTGTCAAACCAAAAGTGAATACACTTGCAGTGCCATGGAATTTGTTCCACTCCTCTATCTGTACTTTTCGGGTTCGACTCCAGCACAATCAATAAAATTCTAAATAATTTCTAAATTGACTTGGATCTGATCTGGAGGCTTCGGCTGTGGCTGGTTACTAGGTACCCTATCAGCAAGTGATTCGATTAGTGTTCTGGTGCGATGCTGTGTACCACCCATCAGGTATTAAGTATCCCCAGCTGCATCTTTACTTAGACCTTCTGTGCTATTCTACAAAATGAAATAGCTGCCAGACAGCTGCCAACTCGAATATGGCATGCAAAATTATACTCTATTACAACTGACAAATTCATAGATGCAGAGATGCACGCTCGTCGCTGTTTTGCAGAATAGCACGGCTTATCCAGAAGGGACAATTCGGCGTGAAACGTTTCGCGCGAATTTATTCGTACATTAGCGAGACACCAAATTACTACTAGACTACAGACCCAAAATGTGTAAAAACGTGTATATTTTAAGATACTTATCCTTATAGTTTTTAAACTGCAGGCCACTAAAAATCGCTTAAATCTCCGTCTAGTATAAAATAAAATAATATAAAACCTATCCCCTTTTCGAATTTCAGTCATATCAGTTCAGTAATTACAACGTGAAGTAGTATTTTTCCCGCGTGCATATCTGTTTTTCAGTTTTCTCGTAGAAACCATGGATTTTTTCGGGATAAAAAGTAGACTTTGTATTAATTCAGGATATAATATATCTTCATTCGGCATTTCACTCAAATCAGTTCAGTAAGTAAGGCGTGACTACGTCTACGCCGTTATGAACTAACTTGTATTGCGCAAAATAAATAGCTCGTCATAAAGAACCTTGGTGATTGATGCCTATTACTCTCAATCATAAAATTAAGTCCACCTCACGCTCAGGCGTAATTATCGAGGAAGACACCAAGATCTAGTTCCACAAATAAGGCATCACCACGTAGGATCGCTACGTCTACTGCATTATTCATTCAGTGATGTAGTCTTGTGCGCTATTCGTAGGGACGCTGTTGTCTGTCATTAAAAATGATAATTTACTCGATAGATACTTGTCATTTCTGTTATAGCTAGTATCAAGGTAAATCGTTTAATTTTCCAATGATGTTTTACCATGTTATTAACGGCGTAAACGTTTTAAGCGATTTTAGTGACCTGCAGTTTAAAAACTATGAAGATTTCTATAGAACTTTTAGGTTGAAGATAGATTGTATTAGATTGACACATAGGCTACTTCTAATCGCGTAAAAATCACTAGTTCCCATGAGATTAGTGAAAAATCGAAACCGGAGCCGCGGGCCTGGCAACAGCTAGTAAGTTTTCAACAAAATACGAATTTGCTGAATTTTGATTTAAGTAAAGATTCTGGTATTGAATCTCTTTACTTAAAGAAAGAAGAGATATTTTGTATCACACAGAAAATAAAATTTGTACCTATTTAATTTTTATTATCTGCTGAATAGGTAAATTATTTGTAGGCTCTTCGGATATTTAATATTTACAATATTGGTTAAGGTGATCATGTGTGAAGTAAACACCTAATAAACTACACAATTTATTACCAACTTGTTAGCAATTAACTTATTACTTATTAGGTAAATATATTACCTGAATAGAGCTTCTTGTCCCTATATGCTTTACCTTGTAAGTACATATTTTTACTCATGTAACAGATAAATGAAATTTTACCTAATTACCAAAAAAGTAACCCCATCATAGAAAAAGGGGATTTTGGCCCAACTTTTGGGAGCCCAATTTTATTCAATCGTGTTTCTGTTTCACAGCGAATTTCTATTAAAGACCCAAATTACATGACGTTTAAATTGTCTTTATAGTTTTTAAATTGCAGGTCATTAAAAATCATTTAAAACGACCGTTAAATGGCCAGAGCCAACATTAATATTGCACCTCACTGCCAAAGTCCTTCTTTCGCGCTCAATAAAATCGATAGCTTACGTTAGGCCTTAATTTAACACAAAATCGAATTAAGGGCATGTCTGTCTGCAACCGGTCACACGTATTTAAAACGTTTACACGACAACCCTTCCACGCTTTCCACCAATTAGGAATTTGCGGCCGAAATTGGATATGACGTGAAGCCTTGTCAACGCTTGAGCAGGATTTTTATAATCTAATTTTTTTTCATATTTTGTTATTTTCGGTCTCATACATTGTATTGAGGTCAATAATTACTGGTGAAAATTAATATTCCCTGCGCAAATTTTGATGAAATGATTTTTTAACTTTATTAAGTCTTTTCCTATAAATTCGTGAATCTGTGGTTCAAACCCCCGCCTTCACGGACCTCTGACTTTTAGAAGTTATCTGTTATATTAATTGGAGTAGCAGACGCCCGCAGCTTTGCTTGTGTGTTATGTATCATACATATAAAACTTTCTTTTCAATCACTCTATCTATTAAATGAAACTGCATCAAAATCCGTTGCGTAGTTTTAAAATCAAAGCAATAAGCATACATAGGGACAAACAGCGGGAAGCGACTATATTTTATACTAGCTATGTAGTTGATAGTGATGGTGAAGCAGCATTGTGATAAAATCAGCGTGAAGGAGTGTTCTAAATAGAGAATAATCGTATGATCCTGGAAAATCCTCCAAACTTTTTTAATTCTAGGATGTGAGTTGTCATTTTAGTGAGCTGGCTATATACAAATGGTTGCAAGATTATTAAGACGTAACTTTGCTATACAAAGCTGTTTACTTAAGTTATCCTGTAAGGCAAAGTAAACTTTGTACTCATTAAAAGCCTTCCAATTGCATTAAAGCCTCTCAATACCTTTTATGTCCTCCACCTCTGTACCTAACAAGGTCCAAAAATTAACTAAAAAGTTTCCGTACCTGTTACGAATTATAAACGCCATATTTTAATTATATCGAGTATCGAACGCTTTAATTAATTAATAATTATGAATGAATATTCAGAAAAAAATTGTGACACAGATTAATTCAAGACAAGGAAGTCTGCCTTCCTACGTGTAGATTTACTAACCGTACCTATTCGTTCGAATAAAAAACTAAAACTAAGTTTTATTTTTATTAAGTTTATATCTTAGTTATCTAATGGCTGCTGCCAATATAATCTATCTATCTATGATTTGCCCTACAGATACTAATGTGATGTAGGTAAGTTCCATCTATCTCTAGTAGGGCAAACCATAAATATAATATAGATAAGATATTGGTAAACTACCCTTAGTCTGATATCCTAATCCTAAGTAAAACCAAAGTGTAATTATAATAAATATATCTCCTATGAAATAAGAGACCATAATCTGTCTAACTGGTCATGATTCATATTTTTCTTGTCAAACGTCTCGATTCACGTTTCCTTGTGCTCATCATAATTAGCAACTAAAGATCTAGGCGTTTATTTTAGGCGAGAGCATAAATTATTATAATCATCGTTTGTTTACTCATTGAATGCGACCTTGAAAGTTCGTGCCTCGCATGTAGGTAAAATAAGAGCAGTTAAGCGAACCATCCTCTATTTTAGCGGGGGCTAGCCAAGTGTATCGAAACTCGGCGCGACCGGCCGATGGGTAAGGCGATCGCATCTGTCATCCGATACGAATCGGTGTCCGCGACGATACAGCACGGGGCCTTGGAATACCGAGTCTTACGGAATACGCGTCTCATGCGTATCATGTTATCTGCCATTCTTTGGAAATATTCCTAGGATATATAGGTAAGAAGGTATGTAAGTCATGTACATTATACGGTAGTACGGTGAATGGGTGAGCAAGCATACACCAAAAAAATGCCAATATAAATGAAAAAATATAAATTATTGTAACATTTAAAATGGGGGTGCAAAGCCTCAATTTTTTGTGAATAAAAGTACTGGGGTACAATTGCAAAAGTTAGACGTTAATGTAACCATTTACAGTATAGTTTCTATCCTTTGTTCAAAAAAAAACTTAAAGCGGCGTTGACAATATTTCCCATAAAAGAGACAACTTGCGGATATTGCGAGGAACTTCAGAATACCTATGTAGGACTGAACTCATGTTGAAATTGTCTTCACTTGAGTAACATATGATACATGACAAATATTCCTCTTCATCTAAGCTCTAAATTCGATCTTCCTGGCGTAGTTTGTTCGTTATTGTTAAACCAGAGTTCCCAGGTTCGATTCCCAGTACAGACCATTTTGACATTTTTGCGGCATACAGTAGCTAGTAATAACTGCTTTATCAACAAAACTGACACTATGTAAAGGTTATTTAGCCTTCATATAGGATTACATTTTTCACTACATGATCACAATCTAATCTAATCTTTTGAAATGATTAAAAAAGTCCATCAGGTATAAAAAAATTCAGTCTGGAAGGATTTAAAAACGTTTGAAACAGTGAGCTTATCAAAAAGTTATATATACATCGCTACACCACTAAAGTCTCGCTCAGTAACCTAACAGACTCAGAGGTATTTCAAACATTGTTAAGAACAAATTCCGATATGTGAAGTGTTACAGCTCACAACGCTTTAAGGGGCCTGTGAACTACAATGTCTCCATTCATTCAAAACAACAAATCATTAGTAATTCGTGCATATTTGGATCATGTTGTGGTGTTATTCTGATTCATATAGTAATAATCTATGCTCCTGGCCATATTTGGTACGGAAATACTTCTTTAAAACTAAATAATAATCGATTTTAATCAAATTTTTTATAACTTTGGTCAAGTTCCGTAATACCAAAAATTATAAATGAAAACTTGTAACTTTCTTTATTAACTGGTGTTTTTCTTTAGGTGGACAAAAAAACTGTGCTCCTGAACTAATGTGACGTGAGATAGTGTTGTTTTTATTACAAAACAAATAAGTAGAAAACATGTCCTCTTTGACATAAAAATAAGCAAAACTAAATTCGTTTACATTTTCGTTTATCAAAAGTATTTCGGAACCAAATAGGGCCAGGAGCATAGATTATTACTATATGAACCCGAATAACACCACACCATGATTGAAAATTGCACAAATTACAAATGATTTTGGTATTACGTTTTTATGGGAGATATCGTGGGTCTGTAGACTCTTAAGAACAAATTCCGATATGTTCTTAAGAGTCAGTGAAGTGTTAGAGCTCACAACGCTTTAATGTGATGCAGATGCGCCACATGATTGGCCGTGGCCCGTACTGCACGTGCCGTGGGCGTCGACACGCAAACCTCGCGTGCATGCAAATGTTTGTTGCTTTCCTTCCATCGATAATGTATTGAGACTCCTGCTATGTGTGGGCACTGCTTGCTTTAAGTCAACTCGCTTTTGCATCCTAATTTTGTAGATATCGTGTATTCTTGTGGACTGACTTATCCGTGCTTGTCAAGTGCCGAATTCCATGATTCACTCCTTCCAAAAACATACGAGGAACTAACGAGAATGCAGCCCCCTGAGCCCAGTGCAACAAAATTCATAAAATGTATGTATAGGATATGACGTTCGGTGAAGCTCAGCAGCATCTTAGCTAAGCTAAACATCAGCAGGTGTGTGCACAGTCAAGCACTAGCCCATATAGTAAAAAAAAAACAGAAGTTGATTAATATCATAACTCACTGGGATACAGTTGCTTTTTTTCGTCAACACTTTAAGAAACGCCTAAGCTGATAGGTGACAATTTTTACTCACAACAACTGTCACCTAAGGGCTCAGGTGTCTCTTAAAATGTTGGTGAAAACGAGCAAGTGTATCAATTTTTAAGGCCTAATTCGAATAATATGTGTGAACTTATCACTTAAATGATATACACGCTTCACAGTTCTCTTTACTAACTGATAATAGGTACTAATAAACTTAAAAAATACGGCACTAGTCAACAATTCAGAACATTATTCATTCATCGAACAATTTTGAGTGTAAAATGCATGTTGTAGAGTGGCTGTTATTACCGCATTTCCAAGAGCCCCTACTTACCTTGTATCCCTATGATCTCGGGTCAAATTGACGCAACGGATCCCGGGGGTATGATAATTGGCCGGGTAGAGTGTTACACCTCGTTGCTGGTATCTTCGCGCTTGCGGCGAGCTTTTTGCCGCCAATGCCCGGCGTCCGCATCACTTCCAATCTAAGACCACTTCTATAATGTACGCAGTATCTTTTGGATTAATTTTTTCTATGTACCTACACAAAATAAATTCAGTTAAATTAGACTCAAAAAAGTGCCAACAGAAGTGAAAACTAAAAAAATATATTGAGGCGTCGGTTCCGGTAACAGTGGTGTATGGCAACGGTAGTACTCACAGGTGGTACTAGTTCCATGTCTTTTTTCCTCAAAAATAAAGGGAAAGGCCTAAAGAAATTTTCATTAAAAAAAACATAAAACCGTGGCGATAACCTGTAGTGGATAGAAACAAGCTTATTGGCTTTTTAATAAGGTTCCCATAAATTTAAGACAGAGTTAGCAATTCGGATTCTATTTGGAGCCTAAATAACTCCAGCCTACAAGTGAAAACTAAAAAAAAATTATACACAGGCGTCGGTTACGGTAACTGGGTTGTATGACATCGGTTAAAAATGACCAAGGTGCATTAAAAAGTTTTTATTTCAAAAATCATGTCGTAGCTTTATTGGATAAAACAAACTTATTGGCTATTTAATAAGCTATACCAACATAAAAAACTGAGTGAACCATACGGATTTTATTCGGAGCCTATAATATAACTGGAGTCAGTATGCACAAAAACTTTTGCGGCCATTGTAGAACCAGCGCTAGTGACGCCCGCGGATATGTTTGACATTAGCTCGAAATAAACATTGACGATTTGCCGTTTTCATGTCTACGCCGCAACAAGCCATCGCGCCTTCCTTGAATTTATTTATTGGTGCAGAAACACTTAAGATTGTGAAAACCTCACTTGAAAATGGTCCGACTAAATCTTCGCTCGAAGCGATAACTGGAATCCAGCTTACCAGTACTAAGGAATCATAACAGATGATGTACTAGCGTTTAAGTTAAATATGCACATTTTCTGGTATATCTTTAATGTTACTAAATCGAGTTTTTCTGTAGTTAAAATTTGTAAGTTTTATTTGTTCATGGGACTGATTCTGTATTTTTGCCCCCGTTTCCTTATATTATTTTATAACCTAGTGCTATTTGCTAACTAATGATACAGAATCAGCCTTTAGAACTCCAGTATCGATATAAGGAGCAGATTATTGTATGGAAGCAACAACTCTGTAATTACTATTTTAATAGTGAATCAGTTTCTAAATTAATCTTGTTTTTAATTAGAGTTTAAATTAAATTAAAATATGCAAGGTACGACTGATCAAAAAAACATTAATATGAATTCGTAAAAAACTGTTAACCAGATAACGGTCTCAAGGTTATAATCGAACAATCTCAGTTTTTAGAAGGGTTAATAGATTTACTATGTACTATACTAATCTTAGTAATACTACTAGTACTATAGAACATAGAATCTCCTATTTATTAGTAGTACTCGTAAAACAAAAATCGCGGTTTCATTTCAAAATATAGCACAAATGTCCCGCTTCTTGCTTGGAGATTGCGTTGTGCGTGAGGGACCCGCTTCACGAAAAGCAATGCTAATTTTGCGTCGCACTATAATTTGAAGATTTTCATAAAACCTAGTTTTGTAATCATTTGTGGCTCTACATACTATACAGATACGAGTACCCAAAAAAATTGCACGAAGAGAACGGAATGGTTTAGAAATTTAGTTGATTTAGTTGTGGTTTAGAATTTTATTTAGTAACCGATGCGGGGTGAAAAAAGCTTATTGCTTAACTGTTGACCAATGGGACCACTAGTATTTATGAATATAATTTGTCGCCATAATCCAATACACTATTTATTGTATATGAAAACCCGTTACTTATTTGTAGTAGGATAGACCGGTTGCTATATACAATCAATTTCGCATAAAATATATTCATGCGCTGAGCACTTTAAAGTTATTCAAAGTCAATCAAATTTTGAAAGTCGTATATTATGTTTTTTGTATGATTGTCAAATCCGTTCATTACGATTTGTGGGTGTTTGTTGTTCACCTCCGGTGTTATAAACTATTAATGCGGTAAATATAACTATTAATGCGGCGAATATATGCATATGTACAACGTATTACCAACAGTTATGTAATATTATGTCTTCGGTGCTAAAACTTATTTTTATTTGATAAAAATTGATTGTAATTAATGTAATTGATAAAGAAAACTCAAAAATAAACTTTTTTGTTTTCAATAAAAACCTGCTATAATTCGTCACGGAAAACTTTTAGTTTTAATACTTATTTTTTCCCAACCCAATACTTAAATTAAGTCAAGTTTAGGAAAAATATGTTCACTAACAAAAAAAATCTGCTTAAACTTATCCACGTTAAAAATATTTTAGCGTTTATTTGGGGACGAATGAACAAAAGTGAAACACTTTTTACTTCCAACACATTCTTATTTCGTAAAATTCCAGCAACTAAATCTGCCAAATTGATAGGAAACTGCAACGTACGGTCACCCTGTGCACTGTGCAGTATCAGAAATGAAAATTAAATACTTAATTAGTATTTCCAGAGAGAACACACCGACTGATCGACAGGTGTCGCGCTACGGACTGGACTTTATCGGCTAAATCTCTTGTATCTAAATCAACGCACGTGAAGTTCCGTGACATAGCAAGCTTAATTAAAACGTTAACTACACTAGATAGGACAACTGAAAGCAAATAAGGCTTTACTGGCAAATAAAAGTTGATATATCGAGCCCACATGCAGCGCTGTGCATAATTTTTATAGGTTTGAGCTTTTTTAACACGTGCTATAAACAATTACATTGCTAACACGGCGTATGAATAGAATTAGGGCACTAACTCGCATACTATAAAAAAGGTATCTAAGGATAATTTATGAAAGCTAGATTGTAAAAATAAATATGCAAGGAAATTCATTTTTTTAAGTACATCTACTTGTATTGTAGAGCTTTTCATGTTATTGTTGTTATTCTTGCTTATTATTTATGAAGAAATTAGTTAATAAAAGGAGCTTGTAGCCTGAATATAAAAGCTTCTTTTTACCCTAAATCTTCAATTGCCGCAAAGTTAAAAAAATCTAAACTTGCTCTTAACTACAGCTATAAGTATATTAACATATAAAACTTCCTTGAAAGGAGGTTAGGTTGGGAGTTGGGGGCAAAACCTCCACTCCGATCTACTACAAACGGAATCATAGATAAATAAGTGCTTATATAATATACCTAATGTATTAATATTGTGATGTAAGAACATTGTTTTTATTTTATAGAACAAAAAATACTTATAACGATTGTCTAACGGTGTTAATATCTAAACAGGTATATACGTACGTGTAAGAGAAGGACGTATTTAAATTATTTGATTCATAAATATTCCATTTTTGTTGGATATTAATAGGTTTATATCAATATGAAATCAATATTTTACTACAATAGTATTTTTTCCAATCAATAAAACTTTAGATTAAGGTTTACGTTAGTTAAATAAAACGGAATGTTAGCGTTAAGAGGATCGTCTAGTGACGAAGCGCGACGCGAGTAGGTATTTTCAAAAATCATATGTATGCCCGTATAGACAGAGTTGCAAGTCCAATGCTACGCCTACATCTTGTTCTCGAAATATTGCTTTGGGTGACAACGTTTTTACTAGCCCAAACGTTATTTGAATTGGAAAATTTTAGTATCACTAGATTCACTACACCGTTATCGAGGCATGTACGTTTTATTTTTTAGTATTTTAGTTTAGTTAAATTAAAGACAAATTAAAATACTAAAGGAAGCTTTTAAGTGAAGAATATGAATTATTTAGACACTGATAACTTTTAAGATAAGCAATTAAAAAGTACGAGCATAGATGTTGTATATGCAACATTTCTTAAAATTAGGCAAATCGGATACATCTACGGATAGTAAAACGTTATCGCTTTTTTGTATGAAAACTTACAGCTAGACGATCCTCCTTAAATATAAAAATGAAAAGATTATTTAGCTGCCTTTACATTTTCCACTGGACACTAAGTACTAACACACTCTACCAATCTCATTAACATATAAGTGGCTTGACGATGTTTCTGAACCGTGTACTGATTTATTATTGGGTACATTAATTAAATTAAAGGTTGTTTTGAATTGCCTTATTAATTTTTAACCTACTTTAAAACATAGTGGTTTTAATTAAAGTTTTAATTTTATATTGGATGCTTAGATTTCTCTGACATTTCTATAGTTTTTGTTATTATGAAAAAGTTTTGCCTTCTAAGTATGAAAACTATTAAAACCATTGCAGAGGTCATCGTTAATTACGCACCTACTCTACAAAATATAAAATAACGCGATGTTAATACAAGTATTTATTTCTAACTTACTCAATTGTCAGTTGTAGTAGTAGTTAGTTTGTAACTGGTAATATAAAATATTCTAACTGGTCGTTAAGAGCTTTGAAATGAAATGAAATGAAATGAAATGATTTATTTGCAGAATATAGTAAACATATTGGTTCTCACATTATAAAAGTCCTTACATATTCTACTGACACTTCAGCATGCAAACATTAAAACACAACATCCCAACATTCATAAGACTACTAAATGTTAGCATGTTAATTAGTCCCTACGCAAACATAGTGATTTTTTTTAAATATTATAGGAAATATATTCTTTATTTATGATTCATGAATTCTGTAAGAGAGTAGAAAGAATTTGTACACAGCCAATGAAAGAGACTCTTCTTAAATTGTTTAGTTGTTTTATTTTTTAAAGATTCGTCCAGTTTTTTATAAATTTTTATGCATGAGGCATATGGGGATTTTTCTGTTTGTTTCAGTTTATATTTGGTGTGGCATAATCGCGAATAATTATTTCTTTTATTGTAATTAACGTTTAAAAAACTTTTAAAATATTCCTCGTGCCTATGTACGAACAATGCTATTTCGTAAATATATAAACACTAGTAGGGCGCGTGTGTGCGCGGGCCACATGTGGCCCGCGTGCAGTCTTCCCGCCCATAAAGGTATCGCCGTCATCTCCATCCTCTATTGGAATCCGATTGGCAGTGAGCTGAATAAATTACCAAGGAGCACTGTCATGGTTTTAAAGATAGTTACGGGCAGTTCGAAGAAAAAAATACGCTGAACCTCATCGGATGAGGTTCAGCGTATTTTTTGTTCGAACAGCCCTTAACTATCTTTAAAACCATGACAGTGCTCCTTAATCATCATCCAAATCCTAGATCATTGTCTCTTCTCATAGTATGTACATTTTCCATGGAAAGAAAAATTCCGCCACAGTGAATTATTTTCCATGCATCCCGTAGAACTTGAGATCCTGATCACCTCTTGCTAAGAAACCACTCTCATATCTTTTATACTTTCCGAGATAGAACAACACGAAATTTGTATGGCGGCCATCTTGTATCCGCCATTTTGTTTTTTTTTTCAGCTCACTGCCAATTGCCTGAAGTTCCGAGTATTTTTTGTTTCAGCAGTCCCAACCTAACTATAATACCTTGCCCATGCTCCTTGACTGTCTTTAAAATCCTCAATCATCACCTCAATTCATATTTTTCTCTGGTAGTCTTCCAAAAAACCGCATCAAAGCACTTCATTTTTTACAACTCGTGGTCTCTTCAATATTCCCCATACATTTTCTATGGAAAACTAAATTCCGCCATTTTGATTTTTTTTCTATCCATCGAATACACCTTGGGATCCTGATCATTTCTTTCCAAGAAACCACTCTTCCAACTTTTATACTTTTCGAGATGAACGCCGATGAAGTTTGTATGGCGGCCATCTTTTTTCCGCCATTTTGAAAATTTTTTCAGCTCACTGCCAATTGGATGACATTTCGAGTGACATTTGGTCGAGCACCCCCCACCTATCTCCGATACCCTTGCTGTGCTCTTCACCCATCTCCGAAATCCTGAATCATCAGCTCTCTCCATATTTTTCCTCCGAATGAATTTTTTTCTTGTATACGAATTGGTTATTGAAAAAAAAATTTTTCATACAAAATTGTTCAGGAGAGGTGATCAATCAGTCAGTGGCCAATCAGCACAAGCAGCTATATATATATTAACTAGTAGGGCGCGTGCGGGCGCGGGCCACATGTGGCCCGCGTGCTGTCTTCCCGCCAATAAAAAATCCCTTCAAAATTCCCCATATATTTTCTACGGTAAAAAAAAAATCCTCCATATTGGATTTTTTTTTCTAGCCATCACATAGAGCTTTTTGTCCTGATCAACTCTTGTCAAGAAACCGTTCTTCCATCTTTTATACTTTCCGAGATATCGACGAAATTCGAATGGCGGCCATTTTGAATCCGCCATTTTGAATTTTTTTTCAGCTCACTGGCAATTGGACGACATTTCGAATGACATTTGGTCGAGCATCCCCCACCTATCTTCAATACCCTCCCCGTGCTCTTCACCCGTCTTCGAAATCCTCAATCATCAGCTCTCTCCATATTTTTGTTCTTAATGATTTTTTCACCTCTTTACGAAATGATTAGTAAAAAAAATTTTTTTCATACAAAATTGTTCAGGAGAGGTGATCAATCAGTGAGTCAGTCAGCACAAGCAGCTATATATATTGTAACTAGTAGGGCGCGTGAGGGCGCGGGCCACACGTGGCCCGCGTGCTGTCTTCCCGCCTATAAAAGTATCATCGCCGACATCTTTTATACCCCATACATTTTCTATGGAAAAAACAATTCCGCCATCTTGGATTTTTTTTCTAGCCATCTAATAGATCTTTGGGTCCTGATCATTTCTTGTCAAGAAACCTTTCTCCCATCTTTTATACTTTCCGAGATATTGGCGAAATTCGTTTGGCCGCCATTTTGAATCCGCCATTTTGAAAATTTTTTCAGCTCACTACCAATTGGGTGACATTTCAAATGACATTTGGTCGAGCACCCCCCACCTATCTGCAATACCCTTGGCGTGCTCTTCACTCGTCTCCGAAATCCTCAATCATCAGCTCTCTCCGTATTTTTCCTCCGAATGAATTTTTCTCTTTTATACGAAATGGTTATTGAAAAAAAAATTTTTCATACAAAATTGTTCAGGAGAGGTGATCAATCAGTCAGTGAGTGAATCAGCACAAGCAGCTATATATATATTAACTAGTAGGGCGCGTGGGGGCGCGGGCCACACGTGGCCCGCGTGCTGTCTTTCCGCCTATAAAAAAATCCCTTTAAAATTCCTCATACATTTTCTATGGTAAAAAAATTTTCCGCCATTTTGAATTTTTTTTCTATCCATCGAATAGACCTTCGAGTCCTGATCACCTCTTGTCAAGAAACCACTCTTCTATCTTTTATACTTTCCGAGATATCGACGATATTCGTATGGCGGCCATTTTGAATCCGCCATTTTGAATTTTTTTTCAGCTTACTGCCAATTGGATGACATTTCAAATGACATTTGGTCGAGCACCCCGCACCTATCTCCAATACCCTTGGCTGTGCTCCTCATCCGTCTCCGAAATCCTCAATCATCAGCTCTTTCCGTATTTTTCCTCCGAATGAATTTTTCTCTTCTATACAAAATGATTATTGAAAAAAAAATTTTTCATACAAAATTGTTCAGGAGAGGTGATCAATCAGTCAGTGAATCAGCACAAGCAGCTATATATATATTAATAATGGCAAGGTGAGTAAATTGTGCTTTGTAAATATTGGTCTGCATGAGTCCATGGGCTCCATTAGAAACATACTCCTTATGCATTTTTTTGCGTTACAAACAGTCTACCTAAATGGTTGGAGTTCCCCCATAAGTTCTTATAGTAGCTACTCAATATAATGCAAAATACATGCAAAAAATAAATATTTATAAATAAAGAGTAGAAAAGAAATTTAAATCAGTACATATGTATACAACGCTATTCGTACGATGTAAACTCATGCTTGATATTCCACACAATCATGACCTAACTTTGAGGAAATGCCCGAACTGCGAGTGATCCAAAAAGCCCATGCCAACAACAGCCAAAACATAGCGTTACTAAATCTTGTCTTACACAACAGTACATGCGGGACACTGAGTCTAGACCGAGACATATCACCGGTGCGGGAACATGTAACAGTTATTACGCGAGCCCTACTTGCTCGCAGGTACTGATATATTCCGCACTCTGATAACGGAGCCTGTTATCACTAGCCCAGCGCACAGTCGCAACATTCACTCCCGCTGCACTGCAACTGACCTGCTTTGATACTTAAACTATTAACCAAACTGTGTCTTAGTTGGTGTTATTACTTATTAGTTATTATATAGTATTGTCCAGCAATTATCACTGATATTACTTGGCTCTACATGCTTGCAGGTGCTGATATATTCCGCACTTTGATAACGGAGCCTGCCTACTACATTCACAACATTCACTCCTAGGTTTTATACTTCAGATGGCCTAGATGCACGTTAAAGATTTTTTCATCTTGTATCCTATTTTGATAATGGACATTGTATGTACATATTTTTAATAACTATTTAAAATTAGCACTAAAGAAAATTATTGATCATAAATTCTCCACGTAGGTGGTAGATACTGGAGTAGGAGCTTTTGCAACCAACTTGAAGATAATTAAACTATTCTACTGATAGCGTGTATTCAAGCTGGTTGATAAGGAAGCGCGTTATCAACGCGCCCGGCAACTGCACAGTTTCTACATTCACTCTTGATGTACTGCGACTAGCCAGTTTTGATAATCGTTCTGTTTCATATCTATTATTTTGAATATGTTTACCATTATATACGTATGCGTCTTGATTTATATCAATCTTTTTGGATTGTGACTTAGATCCTATTGTTTGTAAATGTAAAATAATATTTGCAGTTCATATACTTGTAATACGTAACATCTCACTGTAAGCGTGCACATCCTATCCTAATAATATTATAAAGGCGAAAGTTTGTGTGTGTGTTTGTTACTCCTTCACGGCTCAACTACTGAACCGATTTAGCTGAAATTTGGAACATAGGTAGCTTATAACCCGGATTAAAACATAGGCTACTTTTTATCCCGGAAAAATCCGTAGTTCCCGTGGGATACTCAAAATACCAATTTTTCTAGAGCAATCTATAGCTACATCTATAGATAGATTGTTCCAGCGAACTTGCTTGAAAGCATGTTTAAAGGTTGGAATGGGGAACGATAACGGGAAAATGACGTTTCCCTTAGGATTCATGAAAAAGCCAATATGACGCGGGCGGGGCCGCGGGCAAAAACTGAATCTATTATCACTATAAATGTGAAAATGGCCACTATGTAGGTTCTGGACATAGCACTGTACGCATTTAACAAGTGTGTTTTAGTTGAACAAGGGGATATGGGATAATAATGATATAAATAATAATGCTATAAAGCTATAAATAATGCATAATGCTATAAATGTGAAAATTGGTACCCGTATTATAGGTTCCGACATTACAACTGTTTCGCTATTAGCATTTTGTGTTTTAGTTGAGCAATGAGATACAGGTTAATAATATTATAACTATGAAAACGGGTAGTGGGTACCTATATGATATACTGTTTCGTTACTGACAATGTATGTTTTAGTTGAGCTATGGGATATGGTAAAGTAATTAGTAATGCTATAAATGTGGAAATGGGTACCTACCCATAAAGGTTCTGAAAGTACAATTGTTTCGCTATTTATAATGTGTGTTTTGGTTAAGCAATGGGATACAGGTTAATAATGCTAAAAAGGTGTTCCTGTATAGTTTCTGATATTAGAACTGTTTCGCTATTAAAAATATGTGTTTTAGTTGAGCAATAGATTATGTGATAGTAATTATGCTATAAATGCGAAAATGGATACCTATAAGGTAAAGGTTCTGAAATTATTTCACTCTTAAGCGGATACGTTGATTTTATTTTCGTCCTTCTCACTCTGTTGAATACGTTGGTGGGTTAGGTTAGGTTAGTTTAGTATGCAGCGTTGCGGAAGAATATAACAGAAAAACGTTGTTTTACCTAATTACTTCAAAAACTAAGCCAGTTATTTAAATGTCGTTCTGAGCGTTTTTGGGAATTATTTTTTACCGATAAATTAAAATAAAAATTACAATTATGTCCATCGTAGTTTTCGATGGAAATTAGAAAAATGGAGATTTTGGAGCAATTTTTGGGAGAACTTTTTGGCGATAAATTTTTATCCAATCGTGTTTCCGAAGTTAGGTTAACACATATGCTGTTTTTTCCCCAGAAAATCCAGCACTCCCACGGGATTTGTAAAACCCCGAAATTCACGCGGGCGAAGCCGCGGGCAAAAGCTAGTTTATGGATAAACCATCAACCATCCCTTCATTCATTTATGATTTCTTTTTGTAACTTCGTTTCGTCACTTACGTTAGGGAAAACCTATTTAGCACCAAGTCTAGTGTATTGCACACAAGTCACACACAAATCAAAACAAATAAAAAAAAGGCGTGTGGCACTCGGAGACTGCCGCGGTAAAGCTATAGCATAGAATTTAAAGTTATTTTTAGTTTTGCCATCAATCGAAAAGTAGAACTTTTGGTACCAGGCTGCCATGAAAGCAGGGAGCGCAACTCTACAACTTTTTAGTTTTTCGATGGATGGCAAACTAAAAACTAAAAAGTTGTGGAGTGCGCTCCCTGCTTCCATGGTAGCCTAGTACCAAAAGCTCTACTTTAGGAGTGCCAGGTTATTTTCGTTACGGAATTTCTGGATTCGGTCTGCACCGTCAAAGCCCGCGATAGAAGCTATGCAATAGCTTAAAAACTCCAGTCAAGTGACGCTTCATTCGTACATCTATGAATCTAGATTAAGTATCAAGACGCTCGCATTGGTGTACATTAGAGATCATGCGATGCTTGACGCTGGAGTCAAGGCGAGCGGCCGGCGCCGACCACGCCTTCCCCGCGCGCCGCTCACCTCGCACCCCGTGCTTCGAATAGATTCGACTCTAGCGTAAGGGTGGCTGCACATTACCACGCCATATAATATCGTAGCGCAGGAACGTGTGGGCTGGAAATCATTGAAGCGGGTCTTTCTCCAGCAGTACTATATATATTCCGTACTTTGATTATTGAGTGGACGTCCGTCGGCCAAAACAAACGATAATATCGGTACGTTAGTACATAGTATCTCTATGTAATATTGTATCAATTTGAATCCTAAATTCAATTCTTCACCTCTATTACTTACGGCATTTTGCGATAGCCTAAAAAGATGGAAATGGAACGAAGTTCAAAAATATATAAATGTGATTTATAAATTGGTCACGTGATCCCTGCGAATTCTTATGCAGTTTTTTGAATTTTGTTCAAAAATGATTCAATAGCGATCTTAAAAAAACGGATGGATGGGGACATAAGGCTACACCTGCTGAAATATATTATCTTTGAATCAGAAGAATAAATTGAAATTTGAAGATATGTTTTAAGCGTATTAGCGTGATTTCATTGTTTTTCTTATAACAAGTGGGAAATCATTTCTTTTTTGTAGTTATTTTTAAAAATCCTTTTTACGAAAAGGAATTTTCAAATTGTAAATATTTATAATTATACTAGCTGACCTGGCAAACGTTGTTTTGCCCTTAGGGGTGATAAAAAATAGATAAATTGAGATTTAAACTATCCTATCTCTCAAGTTGGATCGAACTGCACATGGTGTGCGAATTTTATTATAATCGGTTAAGTGGTTTAGGAGTCCATTGAGGACAAACATTGTGACACGAGATTTATATATATTAGATTAGATAGATGTGAATGGTTACGTCATAATAGCTATAAGCAAAATTACCATCCCCATCGCTCCAGTGCCTTAAGCTTTAGCTATAGCACGGAATGCATAATAGTACTAAAGGGCTATAGTTTAATAACTCGGCCAGTCACCCCTTTTTTATAAGTATAGTTACAGAAGATTATTATACCTGAAAAGTATAACAGCAGCATTACAGTTCGTAGGTAGGTGTGTAGTTTACGATTTCCCCAACCAATAAGTCCTAATGTGTATAAAGCCTTACGGATACCGTGGTATTACGTCTCTGCAAACTGTACCACAATTCTATGTACTTTATTAATAGTGTTTATGAATCGATGGGGTTTTCTGTCGTATTAATAGTTAATTCAAGGACAATATTCAAGGATATAGAATAGAAAATTAGAAAAACATTATTAATGATCTTCCAAAAAATAATGTATGTGGTATTATGCATTTACTTTATTTATGCTTAGGTATGCATTACACAGAACTCGAGGCGTTTGCTGTCTGCAGTAGAAGCGTAGAGTGAAGGGGTGGAGTGAGTTGTGAGAAGTAGTCAAAATTCATATACTTTAATACAACAATGTTAAAAATAGGTACACTCAAATTAAAAATGAGATATATATAAATATATAATAAAATATCTAAAATATTCTAGTGAAGTTAATAAGGGTAAAATAGCTTCACGTGTCAATTTTTATAGTAGAGATAAATTTCTTATTAATGTTATTATTTATTTATAATCCTCCTCGATAGATTGACGGTGAAGGAGCGGTTTCAGAATCAAAAGGCGCAATGTCTATCTCCATACATTACGATTTTCTTTTAGTTTCTAAGGTTATTTACTAACTTACTACTCCGCCCCCGAATATGTGTGTTTCATGCATAACATAGGCAGCAAATAAAATAATTGGATTTCTTGTTATTCGTGATATAATTAGTTAAGGAACATGTACCATGTTCAGTGTTCACTTAAACCTAAAAGCTGATACAATTTAAAATATCGCTAGTTAGATATCAACTCGACTAAGTCTGAAGTTGATTTATAGTGACGTGTATTGATTTATATTTCATACCATTAGATGTTAAATGATCTTGTTTCGTTGAAAGCGTGCTTTTTGGGACAAGCCCTTAAAATTTAAATCGATTTATAAACAAAAGATACTTAATAAAATTTAATATTGTCGATTTTGTTAGTTTACAGATAAGTAGACTCAACAATTTCGTATAGTCAAAACCCGAAATATACGGCTTACATAAAATATAATGCTTTTTATAAAAGTATATTTAGATCATTAACAAAGTTGTATTAAACTAAATGTTTTTAATGGCATGTAATTACATATTATCCACTATTGGGTGAATAGATAAAATTAGCACCTATTTGAATGTTTATCAATTAGAAATATGACTAAATACTATTTTATTATTTTAAAATCTACAATTTCTAAATCCTTACCACGTATTAAACTATTAGGTATATAAAAAAGAGGTTTAAAACTAGTGCATTTTACCCACTGATAAAGTAAGAAACGATTATGCCTAAATTATACAAATTTACCACATTTTCGTATTGACAAAGTTTCAATTACAGTAAAATATTTTAGGATCTATTTCACACTAAACTATGAGCAATATCACTTCAAGTGCCATAAACTTCATGCAATTATTATTTCTTGGCATATTACGGCTTTTATAATTGGGCCAACAATATTAATGGGGCGCAAATGTGTGCGTAACTGCAAAATATATGGACAGGTTACACCTGGCTTTATTCGTGTTTTTACCCTGCAAGTGCTGTTAGCAAACATTCTGTTACAAGTATTTACCCAGCAGAACAAGGTACCTGCAAGAATAGCTACCAATATTAGTATGTACACAGAAATTATGTTATACCCAGGTTCCAGGTTAACTTTCATACTGTTCCAGGCTAACTTTCATACTGTTTTTTATGTTTGATCACGTGGGTCAGAATAATGAATTTCAATCATTGAAATCGAATAAAACGAAACTCCTCCGCAATGGTCTGCCCAATTTTTATCAATTTTTATTATGTAGGTAAATTAGGAAGGTCAAAGAATAGGATTTAGATTAACCTTACAACATTTGCCGGGTCAGCTAATTTTGACGTGACGTCTTTAAAATTGCTTCAATAGATAGTAGGAGGCAAGTCAAAAAACCAATGATAACAAAATCGGGGGTTACAATTTCATGCTGCAGCTTAATATCTATCAACTCCATGATTAATTCAATTAGGTCCCCATTTTTTATAAAAAAGGTTGTCTTATGTATAAAAAATGTCAAGGCGTATCAATATCGGTATACAACTAAGGCAAGTAAGGTTTATACTGGATTTCAGACGTTTCACTTAAATGTAAGTGTAAACTTCTGAGTTTCTACGTGGTGGTACGTGGTGAGCCCATTGGATGGAGTTCGAGTATACTTAAAGCGTTACTATAATTGCATTAAAAGGTATGTGAAGCACGCCAATCACGTAAATGTAAGCGTTTAGGTTAAAACCCTTGCCAAGTAGTAGGACATAAAATTGGATTCAGACAAGAGACAGAACTAAAACTGTAAAATTCGTACTAACGCGTATTTTGTTTGTATTTTAGAATATATTATAGGAACTTGAAAATATTATCAGGCCAATAACGACAAGTTCTAGCTATTGTAACAGAAGAACGAAGCGACGCCGGATAAATACACAAGTATATTATAACAATTTACTAAGGCTAGTACAATAAGATGTATCTCGATTCAAGTCTATTGCAAAAGTGTCACGCTACGCCATCGTGACTGAGTCATCGGCTTCGTTCGGCGCCGTCCGCCAGCGATCGGCTGTGTCGCGGCACCCTCCGACAAGCCGCCAGAGTTGCCAGCATCGGTGTCTGGCCACATATCACGGTGTTGCTAACACGGCCATGCTGCATGGTGCCCGCCCCGGGCACCCCACGAATTAGGGGCAAATCTCTGCGAAAGTAAAAACCTGTTAATACACGAATACCCAAAACACATACAGATTCTTCATACTTGTGAGGCTCACCGGAACACTGTTTATTACTTCCCATTATACGTACCCCCTCAACTCAATCAACAAGACCATCCCACCTAAAGGGCACAAAGCCGCACTTAGGAGCCCAGATGTGCCATTGTCGAAAACCATCTCCGCCCTTTGCTCATACTTGAGTGCCCTGATGGTGAAGACCACTTGTTCTCAAAGGCATCATGCTCACTTAAGAGTACCAAGTGAATCTTCGAGTTAAGGTAACGCACATCACTCTAAATTCGTAATAAAGCAATGCTCCCCATTAAACCCTCCAAGTATTTTATCACGACTATTTGCCTTCTCTCAAAGAACATTTCGCTCACTTGAAGACTCCTTGCTCTCAAAGGCATTACGCTCACTTGAGAGTACCAAGTGAATCTTCAAGCTGACACATAACACTAAAATTCTCTTATTACTTCTCATCATACGCATCCCCTCAACTCAATCAACAAGACCATCCCACCTAAGGAGCGAAAAGCCTCACTTAGGAGTCCAGATGTGCCGTTGTCGAAAACCATCTCCGCCCTTTGCTCACTTGAGTGCCCTGATGGAAACCATCTCCGCCCTTTGCTCACTTGAGTGCCCTGATGGAAACCATCTCCGCCCTTTGCTCACTTGAGTGCCCTGATGGAAACCATCTCCGCCCTTTGCTCACTTGAGTGCCCTGATGGAAACCATCTCCGCCCTTTGCTCACTTGAGTGCCATGATGGTGAAGACCACTTGCTCTCAAAGGCATTATGCTCACTTAAGAGTACCAAGTAAGTCTTCGAGTTAAGGTGACGCATAGCACTACAATTCTATATTCTCAAAGCATTTTCCCACAAACCCTTCTAGCATTTTATCACGACTCGCTGAATTATTACTTATCGAGCTCGTATAAAACAAAAGTTACTTTAAGGGCGATTCATCGTACTATGCTTTAAACCAGAATTGAAGCATTAAAAATTAAGCAAAGTAAAAGTTTTTTAATAATAATAATAATGTTTTCTTTTTCGAATGATAACATTGTACTATACTAAATTTAAATACCTGGTATTATAATAACAATACCACAACAATATTGAACCATACTATTTTAAACACCTTGCTAACACGGTTCTCCACTAATCATCATCAAAATCATCGACCTTGATTGATGATTTCATATTTATTGCCACTACCACGTAATCGCACGATTCCGCGAACTACTTTGACTACCCTTCAAATCTATGCGCAATCCACAACCGAATTTTTGATATATTTTCTAATTCCCTAATAAAACCTGCAGTATTTGTTCTACATTGTTCTGTTGTTGTGTGTTGCAGAGACAAACATATTTTTTTTTTAAAGGCGTCTTACACTAACAATTACTTCTTATTTTTGTCATTACGAACGGACCCAAATGATCCAGACGCAAAATTTGAAAGTTGGAGAATATTTTGGTAAAGAAATAATTATTTTTCCTCCTTGGGATCCATTTTGAGTAATAAATGCAATTCAAACTGGTTTTAATATACTATTATTTCATTAATTGACATAATCGTGGGAACCAGTAAAGTGCAATGGCGAATGATAAGGATATAAAGGGAAAACGTCCAACAGTTTTGTCAAAAAAAAGGGCCACTTCACTGCAGTTACATTTCATTACCTGCCAGATACGTCATATTTTTAGAACCACCTAATTAAATAACTCGCAGTTACAAAATCCTTCTTTATTTTCCTCGGCCTGTCCTGATTCCAACACCTCTCATTTTAACTGTATTTGTACCATCAGCAACTAATCCGCGTTCAATATCGACATGTTTTATGATGCATCCGACTACCACTGCAATGCCCACCTAGCCACCCAGTGAACCATATCTCTTTATCATATATAGTATAGTGTTGTTATGGATATCCATAACCGTAACCGAAACTATCGGATATCCGAAATAATTTAATATCCATAACCGTAACCGAAACCGATTTTTTTTTTTTTTAGGTACCAATATCCATATCCATATCCGGATCCGTGTTTAATAGTATTTAACACTTCAAAATGAGTAGCTGTAAGAAAGAATTAATTGAATGACAGATTGCGAAACCTACAAGGTACAATAATTATATTCGACTTTAATTAATAAAGCCGAATATAATCTTATTGTATTTTATTTTACAGTTCCTTAAAAAATTAATATCCGTAACATCCCTAATATAGTACCATTACATTACATTACAGATAAGTTCCATTGTTAACTAACATTTCAACTTCCCGATTTATTGTTAATTAAAATAATTAACCCGCATCGCGTTATTTCTTGGCCTAAATGGCCTTTAATAAAAATTTATTATTATTACCTCATATTTAATTTAACTTTCACACCCGGCACATAATAAATATATACAAAGCCAAAGAAATATAATAAACTTATTTCAATAACACAAAAATAAATACGAGTATTATTATTTTAGACTTTGCATTTCTCATGACACTACAATCCATAATTACACAATTACCCATTTAGTTTGGCAGAAACTCAGAACCCTTGGAGTACACATATTTTAGCCAATAATTCTAACCCATAGGAACCAGCACTTCTTTTCGCCGATTGTGGTCTACCTACACACATATATGTACCTAATAATGAACTTTTCACCCTCACGCAGGGGACATGTACGTGAGAATTCTAAGGCCAACCTCAACCAATAAGGTTAATAGCCAACCCTCAAATAACTAAAAGTCCTGTTCATCATCATTTTTTTTTTTTTTTTTGAAACAAGGAGGTGCATTTGCCAACCCAAACGGAAACCGCAAGAATCCATACACCACAAAACACGAAAAACAACATTTAGGAAATATAGCAGTAGTGTTAGTGTTAAAATATGGCGGCCCTATAGCTACACAGCTTTCTCCTCTAGGTAACCTACGGATCGTAGATCGGAGGCAGATCGGGATATAAAACATTAATTCGCACTTTTTATATCTAAGCTGATGAACACCTTACGACATTAAAACCTACCCACAAAATCTTCAATTCGGGGCACTGATGACATATATTTAATAGCTATCTTTTTAATACCCTATTGTCAATACGGAGCTTATTTTGTTCTTTTTATAAACTTAAGAGGCCTGGACTAACGTACAAGGGCAACTTAATGCTGCGAAAGCCACCATTTACAACACAAGAAATTCGTTGAACATTTCGCGGATCGCTTATCCACTCAAGAATAGAATAGAAAATTCCCCACCTCATACAGCCCTAGCATACAGAGTTTCTTATAATTTTACACAATATCTAAAGAGAGATCCTAAATGTCTACGTTAAACTGGATAATTTTATCCACACCTCGCAATTATTTGCTTTACCCTATTACCATTACTTGTAGAATCACAACTTCACCCAATAAATAATGATATTATTTATTGCATGCAACTAATTCAGCTGGAGCCTATGTGTGTCCATGTCAGTCAGCATTATATTTTAGTATGATCACAGCATTATTTTAGCAAATAGCTCGCGTATTGAAATACTACCCATTCACCTACTCGGGATTCGGGAATAAACTAAATTGTGCCGCTCCGCAACACTCCACCCGACCAGTAAATCACAACCTACATGACCCGAGGACATGACAGACATGTCCATCGCACCGCAATAATTAATAGCAAACCCGTAAAAATTAAAATATATTTTATAAAGTAAATATTAATGCGTTTTGAGAACTTTTGTAGAACTACACGGGAAGTTAGTTCAATATTTTCCTTTCTTTTTGATTACCCTTAAATAAAACACTTCATAACCCTACGTCTTTGTGCCCGACTAATAATATCTGTATGACTATTTGAAGGAACAGAACCACTAGAGTTTTTTAAACCAGTATTCACCTGTATTAGTATTTGGTTACGCTATCGGGGCCCACGTGCACTATCCACTTGTTTAACACTTAATTGTCTAGTTAATAAATGCACCTACCCTACATAAATAACTCAATAAATCTTGTCACATTTCTGAATTACCTACTTGATTCTAAAGACGCATAATTTACTGATGTTAACTACTATAATCGGCACAATGTCTTGATCGGAGTATTTTAAACTACAAACATTGATTTTCAGTCAGTTTTAACAATAAATTATTTTAATGATAAAACATATTTCTCGTACTTGGAAACTAGCCGCTAATTTTATCTTGCAATCGCTGCACCGCCTTAGACTCATATAAGGCATAGATCACCAAGATACGTTACGTTCTTAGTAAATTGCGTTTTAAATCTGTGCCGATCTACCACTCACTGATAAATAGAACAAAAGATACGAAACAGCACGCAAAAGTTTTATCATAAGATTTAATATTATTAAGTCATGGATTTATATCATCAAAGCCCGGTATAATATTGTTCAGATTACTCACAGTTTCGGTATCTATACGAAATACCTTATTCCTTCCACGGGATGGCATCTTGGAGCTCAAACACTCGAGGTGGAACGAGCTCGTTAACGTTTAGACCGTTTTTTTTTTATAACGCGGGTTATTTCACTTCTGATGTAACAGAAGAACGAAGCGACGCCGGATAAATACACAAGTATATTATAACAATTTACTAAGGCTAGTACAATAAGATGTATCTCGATTCAAGTCTATTGCAAAAGTGTCACGCTACGCCATCGTGACTGAGTCATCGGCTTCGTTCGGCGCCGTCCGCCAGCGATCGGCTGTGTCGCGGCACCCTCCGACAAGCCGCCAGAGTTGCCAGCATCGGTGTCTGGCCACATATCACGGTGTTGCTAACACTATTGTGGTTGTATAAAAATGATTTATCACCCATTATGATAGCCAACAACCGGCGTGTCCTGCAATAATAATTTGCAGTTCGAAATTTATGTAGGTGAATTGTGATAACAAGCAATCCACCCATTTATAATGAAGTATTCAGCACGTAAATATCCGTGATAAGTTCGCGGTATGTTCCACATAAATTATTTAATCAGATCACTAGATCATTACGGATCTGTGGCGTTACGTAGATACCTTTCCGGCTGGCTCAGGCGGATACGTTACAACATATTATTTTAGTGTGTACTTATTTGGATTTAGGTATAAATATTATAGTTTTGCACCACCTGCAGTCCGTGGTTCCTCTGTATTTTCCTTATCTGTAGGTTGCCTGGCAGAAATCACTACTTAGCGATAAGGCCGCCTTTTGTTCTAATTAATTTTTACTCCTTAGTTATAGTATTTTGTTTTGTGGAGTACAAATAAAGTGTTAAATAAATAAATTGTTATATGTATTAATAATATATGGGTTGGATCTACTCTTAAAATGAGAGATAATATGGATTATGGTCCTAGCCATCATGATATTATCTAGAATAATAATATGACTTTCTTATTTTTTCTATATAAGTATTTCTCATGAATTTGTATGTAATCTTACTTCTTCCTATTACTTACATTATCTAATAATAAGTATTCCAAAAAAATATGTTATACATGTTTTAATGTCGTACTTTATCTGCTAGTGTTTATTAATTTATGAAGTGTTAATGACAATTAACATGAAATTGATTAATTTAACAGGTTAAAATATGACACTCTGTTAAATAAGCCATAAAACTTAACGATAAGATCGCCAAAAGCGTACGCATAAATTTTATCATTACGTAATTATTCGAAAGAAAAGTTGTCGAAAGGGACGCTCTGTATGGCGAGACCCCAATCGACATTTAAGCTGACAAATTTAATATGTACAATCATTTCAATTTCTACGGGATAATCCCGGATTGCAACAAATTCATATTTAGAAGGACGTAGAAAAAAAGGAAAAGGAAGGAAGGTCGGCGAAAGCTTCATTGGCTGGATGATTTGATGAAAAAGGATGCATAGACAAAAGAGACTATAAGAATATTAATACGAAAAGTGAGACCAATGACGTAATCATTTGGAGCAGGTCCGGATCCACAAAGGGCCGTAGTGTCACTAAAAATGATGATGATGATGTGTCAAAGGATTTCTTCTAGCTTCGTTCACGTGACCTCTTAAGGCTCGTATTATTTCTTTGCAAATGGTGGTGTCAAAATGGTCTTATCTAGTGATAATAGTATACCTATGCTAAAAACCCGATAAGTCCAATGGTTTAAGCCGTGCGCTAAAGTCAGTCAGTCATCTTTTCCTTAGCACTTCTCGTCCCGCATTGTGAATGCAGTAACCTGGGCGCCCTAATAAAAAAAATATTGAACCAGTTGGGCATATTCGACAGTAATGATTATTATTTTCGACTTTAATTTCGGCCCAGCGGCCGCCGTCTGACCTTTTCACTCAAGCGATATTTTTTATTTCAGAAGCGTTTATCATCAAACGTCGATCTGGAATGGTGGCAGCGGCGGCTCGACCGAGGCTGCTACATCCGTTCTCTAAGGTCTTTGACGACCACGCCCTGTTCGATGCCTACTCGGCTATAATACGCGCCACTGCGCAATTGAACGTAATTCATTTGGATATACTGTTTCGCTTTTGAACGCTAAATAAAGGTGCCTAAAGGTGGCTGCACACGTAATTGCAAGAATGACGAGCCTGCACCAAACGTATATATATATTTTTAATTTATTTTTTAGCTAGTGTCACTGCTATCACACCTGATCACGGAATACATAACAGTACCTAACAGCACAGAAGGCTCACTCCGCAAGATGATTTTACGAAATAGCGACTCTAGCGCTGACACAAAAACTGCAATTCAGTTCGCAATAGCGCATGGGTCCGCCTCTGCAAACAGTCTCTTTCTATCGCGTAACTTTATCTCATTCGACATACTTTAAGGTAACTTAAGGTTACTAAGGTGTTATAGACCGTACAAAAACTAACGCGAGCAAAGTAGCCGGCGCGCGGCGGCCGTCTGAGATTAGTACGTCGAGATGGCTACCTGTAGTTTCTTTGATCACGTGATAAGTGAACCTGGCTTGACCTGATACAAAGATTAAAACGCCTACTGTGGCGAGGTATGTGCTTGGAGTTAAAATACCTGTTCATTCTTATATGTTGGTAGTAGCCTAAAACTTTATCTAATTCGTAACATTTTTGTATCTGATATTAGCCCTGCTGTTAGTGCTTATATAAATTTAGGCACCATGATACAAGATCAAGAGCGAGGACCAACGGGTTGATGGTTTTGTTTGTCGGGTCTACCTGCTACATTGTTGTGGTCAAGTGTCCAAAATGCAAAATCTCGCACAATTTCTATTTCCCTGTACAAGTAGCTACTTACTAACGATTAAAATGCCATATAAAAGCGAAGACGCTTCAGGCATCCGTCTTCCAAACACAAATACTCGAGGAAGGATATTCCTTCAATAAATGTTACTTGTTACGCGTAAGGCTCGGTTAATCATTCGCCATTGCTTGAAGATACATAATATTGCTGCTTCTTGCATTAAGTCATTCCACAAGTAAAGGCTTGTGGAGCTTGCATTGACGTGTATAGCCTACCTTTTAGGCTTTTTGCAACAATCTTTATAGGTATTGGTATAAAAAACGCGAGTGATAAATATAGTAAACTAACCTTATAGAGGCTGAAAAAATGATGGTTCACAACAGTTAGCCTTCTGTGTAAAGCCTCGTAAATTCCTCTCGTAAGAATATCATAAGTCACTTTTTTCGATATCCAACTCAATGCTGCAAGATATTATGAAGCTTTGGAATATAAATCGATTTAAGTAGAAAATTATCACAAATAAAATAAATTACATACAAAGTAGTGTTTTTTTTCTTAATTGAATATTCCTACATTTTTGTAAATATTGGGTAACTATTTATTTATATTTTCTCTGGATACGTACGTACTACGTACTTACCAATTTTATACGATTGCCTTAAAAAAGGAGTTTATCGTGAAACTATTTATTTTATTTGTTCTTTACAAGAAACTTAAAAGGAAACATATATGTACAAATATAAGAACACCTTATCACTACTAATGAAGGTCTCTTCCAGATGCTCTAGAAGTGAGAGGATAGGGTTAGGGTAAACTAAGTGTCGCTCTATATAAAATTGCTTCTACTTGCCGAACTACCCACGCCCAGAAAGTAGCTTCACCAGCCGGAAAGTTAGAGTACCATCAATTTTAACGCCGCTTTTATGCCATTATCTAACTAAAACTAAGAAAAATATTTTAAAGCTGATAAAATTTAACCAATTAAATACAATTCAAAAGAATCATAAAACACTCACATACAAAATAAATTTATAGTATGGAAATAAAATTCAATTTTCCATGCCGATTATAATAATTGATACCAAAAGTAGGCCGCGACAGAGGGTATTTTTCTTAGAATCCTTCGTAAAGATTTGGAATTGGAGACTGGAGTGAAACTATTTATTTTGTGACGGTACACTTTGAAGTGCTAACAACGCGGCAAAAATCTGTTTCCGAATCACGAATAATTGAGTTTTTTAGTAGTAAACTTTAATGTGAAATTTTGTATGAAATACTCAGCACAAAGCCACAGCTATCAGAGTTAATGGAACTAAAGGTACTCGATAGGATTACTATCTGACTGCATTTGTGCATCAGGGTAGAGGACTTCACGTCATGGCATATAGGATATGACGCTATACGTCGCTGTCAGTGTCCACTTGTGAAAAGAAATGTCGGAAAATCCCGTGCCCCGCATCAACAGTGGGCGTAGACCCTAAGGAAATATATAAAAAAATTGTACGCTAACTAAAGAGCTACTGGATAAATTCTTTGCGCAACTGATTATCGCCGATATTAAGAATTGTAGCAGGCTTTCGCAAGTCCTTTCGTTTATTGATAATGGATCTTTTTAAATGGTTTACAATTTAGGCTCTAGATTACATTGTTGTAAAATATCTATTTGTAACTAGGCATAAGTGCAAACAAAGGCAAATATTACATGGTAAAAATAAAATAAGATCGCTGGGTTACGTGGTATATTATTAATTTTCTGAACAAAATCAGGGAAATATAAGGTCCCAAGATACAACCAGTGGAATCGCTCAAATTTTTCACAATTAGTTACTAAAAAAGTTCTTATAATCAGAATTAGAATATATTAGGGCTGAAGATAATAAGTGATAATATTAAATATTCGCCTGGTTAAAAATGAGCAATTAGCAAATTACTGGTAAAATTGTAAATGATTTTTAAAAAGCAATTTTCACAGTGCCAATCAATCAAAGTTAATTGACGAGAAATCCTTCAGTTACATGTGCGATATTTATAGTTATCATCTTCAACCGCGATGGAGCACTTTTTAAGTATCCATTATACAGGGAGGTATCGCGTACTCGTTGCATAGAAAAATAAACAAAATGTAACTTCATCAGGTCATATTGGTAAAGTTGGTAATAGCGTGCGTTGGGCTGTCTACAAATCACATTCCTAAAATGGTGGCCAACCGAAAAACTGGGATTGAAAATTTGGCCATTTTTTTTGAAGTTGGCGTTTTGTGTCATCTGGCAGCCCTGTGAATGGCTGGCGCGAATGTCTGTTAGGACACCTATTCGACAGCAATATGTTTGATCGCGCATTCGTACGAACTAAGTTCGCGCGAATAGATTTTCAAACATTTGAATCGCGCGAACCCATCGCGCGAATGCCAATTGGGACACTTGTTCGAGAGTATGTTTGATCGCGCGTTCGTACGAGTAAAATTCGCGCGAACTTGCGATGATCGCGCATTCGCGTTGTATTAAGACAACGCCTTACGGTGCAAAACTGTTTTCAGAACGTGTCGGTAGAGTTTACTATTCATTCATAGGTGGTCCCAGTGAATTACTCTTAGGCCTATGTGAAAAAAAACAAAGGAAAATCTGGGACTCAAAGAGAATAATATAATAGGTAATTTTTTTAATGTTAATTATATACATACCGTCAATCCCTAAACGCCTAAATTAAAAAAAATGGAACTTATAATCATGCTTTTAGTCAACATCCTGAGTTAACGGATGCCAGTAATAAAAGCGTAATTGAAAACGTATGGCAAGGCAAACTGGGCCAAAAATTAAGCTGCTGTGAGACAATATCCATAATCAATCTCATCATTGGCCACTTTAAAATTTTATAATTCCTTATTTGGCTAGGTCTACTCTATACTCTATTGGGTGGCTTCGTCTACAGCTAATATATAAATACTACCTTTAATATAAATAATAAATATTTCAATACACTATGACGCGCCCTAGCTTTATACTCTCCCAAACTTTATACTCTCTCACTCTGACCAAACTTTATACGAATCGAATGAAACATAAGCGATTTTGACTGAGTGGGGCGCGTCTTCGTGGATTGAATTATCTGTACCAGTAAAGACACATCGCTAAACGGTTTAGCGTTCCGGTGCAATACTGTGTTAAAACCGTTAGGCCGGCTCTACACGCTCGCCGAGGAGAGGCGAGTGGCTGCGAGTGCGAGTGAGAGGTAAGTACTAACCTTTCGCTCACACTCGCAGCCGCTCGGCTCGACTCGACGAGCGTGTGGAGCCGGGGTAGAGATTTTTTACTTCTTCCAAGTTAGTGCTATCACATTACGTCTCATTACGTGAGATATAAAATCATTTTACTCACACATCTATAATATTAATTAGAATTTAATATTGATTCAACATAACTGATAGGCTCAAAATAGTATGAAAAACAAAATAATATTAAAAAAACATGGACCGAAACCATTAACTGAAACCGAAATTATAATATTTTGACGTTATTGTGCGGAACCTTGGATGCACATTCCGTTTACGATTGACTGTTGGTTTTTCAAGCTATAATAAAGAGTTATGACAACGTTGCTTTTGAACATAACGATCAGCACAATTTTCGCAATATCAATTGTATGTCATTTTTAAGTACTTATTTTTTGTTGTATTTTGATTTAAGCTATTCGCCACGTACATTAAATTAAATATCTGGGTGACCGAGCTTCACTCGGTAGTATAACTACTGGCTAATAGATGGCAGCAGGAGTCATATTTTTTTTTGGTGAATTCGACATTTTTTAAAAATGAATCCTAGCTAGATCGATTTATCACCCCCAAAACCCCCTGTAAACTAAATTTCATGAAAATCGTTCGAGCCGTTTCCGAGATCCAGATTATATAGAAATATATATATATACAAGAATTGCTTGTTTAAAGGTATAGGATTGAATGGAAGCAGGCGTCACTTTGCGAAAATCCATAATAAGTAGGACAGATAGGATTGAATGGAAGCAGGCGTCACTTTGCGAAAATCCATAATAAGTAGGACAGATTAATTTGTTTTGCTATAATGCTACTTGAAAAGATTCTGTATGATTCTTCACAATGCAAAATCGTATGGATTAATAGTTGTAATTTGGTTGTAATTTCGTATTCCTATCACCTAATAATAAAGCTAAAATATTCTTTTGTTCGAATGTAACCAAAAATGTTCGATACGATTCATTGATAATAATAGTACCAATTCTGTTGTGCAAAATCTCTAAACTTCGTTTAACTCGTCTAAAAATAGTGATTTCCCTTTCCATGGGGACTATTTTGAAAAAGTTAACACTATATTAGACGTGTCAACTTAGTTTAGTTTAGAGATTACACAACGAATTGGCATCATTGGTATTCGGTGCTAATTTTATTGTGCACAATCTCTAAACTAAACTAAGTTGACTAGTCAAAGAATAGTACTATCCTTTCAAAATCCTTCCCATGGAACAAAATGGCACTATTTTTATACGCGTTAAATTACTTTAGTTTAGAGTTTTTGCACAACAGAATTGGCACCATTATCTTTTTGTGAATAACGTTGCTGGGCAGTGTATTACATTTATAATAGGTATAATCGCTTTAGTTGTAAGGTAAACTAAGCGTTTCTCTTTTTTAACAAAATATGATAAGCGAATAAAATAAAAATAATTATAGTAGGTATATGTATTTACGGTATCAGAAAAATTCGTAAATTCAACTTCCAAATTCAAATGCCTTTACTGTGTGTGATTTTAACGCGTGTATTGAGAAGATGAAATAACTAATTTGGGCGAAAGAATTATGTTAATTAATGACTCTACGATTTTGCATGGTGAAGTCAACATCGTCTGAGAATGTCCCGGTGTCGGGACGAAACGTGCGTCAAAGAAAGAATTGGAAAATGGTGTGTGGTGTTTTATGTGAGTAGTGTTTCTGCATATTGTATCATACAGAATCTTTTCAAGTAGCGGATTATAGCAAAACAAATTAATATGTCCTGCTAATTATTATGGATTTCCGCAATATCACGCCTGGTTTCCATTCAATATGTTAAGTAACTTTTTAAATTGAGACCATAATATATGCAAGTAAATACAATGTGGTTGTCTGAGTGACTTACCTTACAAACGATGGACACTTATATCGAGGTCATCTACTCATTTATGCCAAAAAAATGCGAAAGTAAAAAATTTTGCTCCCGTGAATATGATTTAATGTCATGACTTTATTCAGGCTTCACTATCAACGTGCGCCTGCGGCTATTCCAGCAGGTACATACAGACCCCAGTATTTGGTTAAGGCAACCGCGTTTTATTTAATAAAAACCAATTTATTCACCGCATCTCAAATTACGACATTTATCGGTTTTCGAGAATCTGTAATTACGGGTTAATTTTTTTCTCGTAACCGATTTTTGTTTACACAAACTCTTTAATCATTTATTTAACCTAACAAGTGCTTATAACAAAGTTTATCATCACTGTTAATAGTAAACTTATTGTATGATAAAAAAAAACAACGAATAAACTATACTAATTATTTAAACTCTTAAAAATAAGAGTTGTAAATAAAAAATTGGGTGCTAATGCTAATCATTTTATTTTAAATTACTTTTTAAATATAAAGTAAAGGTAGTTTGTCAAAAAATAATTAATTCGATTAGGTATGTTGAGCTGCTTTCAAATCTAGTTAATTATATCCTTGAAATTATTTAAAATTATTCTATTCACAATATAATTCAGTGTATTAGGTATGTAATTATATTTCGTAATAAGTCGGTATCTATATAAGAGTAGGTGCTTAAATTTTAATTTATAATTATTGATACAACTATATCGAATAAGATACCTGAACTCTCAAGTTCTCTTATACGGTGTTGTTGTATAATTATTTAATTAATTATTCCAATAACTCACTAAAACTGCTTCTAAGTTCTATAACATCCCAGTTTTAAACAGCGCATACAAAAGACATCAACGCACGTACAGATCGACCAAAAATTATCTTGATGCATGAAAAATATACTTTCTAAGTGCATACCTACTCTTCCATTAATTATATTCTTTAAAACAAATAAAAACAAATGAAACCTATATACCTGCATCTCTATCAGCAGAAAATAAAAGCGAGTTATAAAATTTTACTAACCGATGTAGGTATTTATAACTATTACACTACAATCTAAGAGTCTCCAAACATCATGTCGTACTGAGCCTTATTTTTCGATAATTTGAAGCCTTAGCCAAGTCTTAGAACATAAGCTAGTAGATAAGTACGTTTTATATTTATCAATAGCTAGAGTCTGTATAAAATTAGAGCCTTATTAAAATATCCAGAAATAATTACTAAAATACTCCGAAAGCGGTTAATATGCCATATGAATTTATACTGGCGCGTATTCCATAGTACAAGTCTTATCAATGCAATCATCCAACTAGACCATATCGGTTGCGATGTCGAAGACGTAAAACGGGTAACGGCCTTATAGATAGGCTTCTCGATTAATAGAAGCGTACGTACTGGGCGGTGTCAGGCCCGCGACTGCTATCGTTCAAGCCTCGAGTACCGTTAGAGGGAGAGGGAGCAAGACGGCGCAGGGCGTGCGAGCGAGTCGGCCGCGCCCCGTCCGAGCCATCCGGAAGCCTCGCTGAAACTGGACCGTTTTCTTTTCTTGTTATTATTGAGATCGGGCCGCAAGTTCTGTTGTTGTCGCGCGGTGCGCCGCTCGCGCTGATAACACCATGCCTCGCCGCCCTGCGCACGCGTTCGCTTAACTTTAAGCTCCCGCTCTGGAATGGATATTCGATGTGCTGTGCTATTGACGATACTTTGTGATTATTTTTAAACAACGTGTGAGTGATCTCTGACCTAATTGAAACTATCGTATGAAGGATTGTTGAGGATTTTTTCGGACTTTTGTGATTTTGAAAGTAAAAGTGCTCTATTTTTATAAGCTGAGAAATATAGCCAAAGGATAAAAGCTCTACATTTTTCGGACAAGGTAGGACTTTTTGCTCATATTAGTTTTAAATTGTTAACAACGTGTTTAATTGCTCTATTAAAGTGTTAAAATGCGGCGATTAAATTGAAAGTTTTAAAGAAGATTCACAAAAAGCGGGAAAGCGCGTCATATCATACGTTACGCACTGTGAGATGCGACGGCACGTGGGTTAAATTCGCTGAATCCCGTAACTGAAGATGAGTGAAATTTAAATTATGTACAACTCTTATTTTTCTTTAATGAATATGAGAATTAGGTATTAAGAAAAAGTAGTCTACCAATGCCTTTACTCTACAACTTTATTTTGCAGATCAATGTAAATATTTTAAGAGGGATTTATAATAATTATTAGATTTGTTAACAAAAACTTTTCGACGATTTTTTGATAACTTGTAAAAACTTCAAAAACTTAAGTCTAGATTGTGTTATAAAGGACTGATATATAGTTATTGATTACATAGATACCATTTAGAGTAAATCAAGGCTTTTTTTAAACAATTTAAATTACATTTGTTTGAAGTAAGTTACTTAAAATATTCTTTTCAGTAATATAAAACCTAATTGAATTAAATGAAGTTAAAAGTCGTAAAAGGTAAGGACTACTATTAATTGTTATTAGCATTTAATTAGAATGTTATCAAAATAATAAGATAACATTTAATAACATAATTTTCTTGAAAACTAAGATCTTACAAATATTTCCACAGAATTATTAAAATTCGTACCAAGAAAATGGTTGCTCCAAAAAAATAAAACTGCGTGCCGCTAGACAAAAAACAAAAAAAATAGTGAAGTTGCCCTACGCACATTAAAAAATAGCGAATAAAACCGCGGAACAGTTTCACTTTGATTTTCACTCTATAACTATAAAGAAATAAAAAATAAACAAGAATATTCGACCTAGTAAACCAGAAAGTGAGTTGACTTTACCCGCCGGCCGACGGAGTTTTTTTTGCTCACATTTTGTTCATTGTATCCAAACGATGGTTTCGGGACTTAGATTCTACTTTGATATAGGACGTATTATGTCTATTATTGAATTTATCTGTGACTTCATCAGCATCAGGTTTTTGTTAATTTTTACGGATAGTAGGTACCATATTTTTTCGGGGTATTAAAAGTAGCATGTTTTTTGTTAATCCTAGGTTAAAGTTTATTACTCATTTCATTAATTTCGTCTTGAAGATTTTCCAGAAAAACTTCTACAGGTAAAGGTTACATCTACGATAACAATTGATTAATTTATTAAAAAAATATATTTACTTTTACTCACAGTATTTTTGAATTTTATTACAAGTTTATATCATTTTCATGAAAATTCTACATAATTTTATTTTCACCATACCCTACGTAATACTGGAGTACCTATACCGTAAAACTTAAATATTCTTAGACCATTTTTTTAATAAATAAGAAAATAACTAATTTAAAAATATTCCATCTTTTTAAGGTTTTAAGATCAGTACCTAAAAGTGAATCATAAAATTATGGGCAATATAATAAATTCGTCGAACTAATCCCACGAGTATCGCATTTTCTTGGCTTCCGTTATAAATTCTCTTATCGTCGATACAACAAAGTAAGCGTGAAACAGAAATTAGGACGATTGTGTAATTTACTTATCGCTATACCAATATTAAAATAAAATAAAATTACAACTTTATAGACCTAAGGCAGTAATATTTTTAAATCAATAATGTGAACTCTTAAAGATATCATTTTATTCAATGAGATATTTAAAGGTAGAGTTGTTTGTATTTTCTTCACGCTTTATTTAGTTTGAATATTTTTATTTACTATGAATATATCTCGTTAGAATTTACCGTACTCAAAACGACTATCTCCAACAAGCAAACTATATTTATTTACACTATTAAAAATTGTTTGATAGATATTTCAAAGTAATATGTCGCATTTACCCGCGGTGAAGTAAATTGTGCTTTCAAAAAAATATTAACTCAAAAAGATACTACTTAAGGAGCACACCACGGGTGCGCCCGCGAAATTCAAATTTTTCGTGGTTTTTCGCGATTTTTAAGCTAATAAGACATAATAGGCTTATGGCCGTCAAATTGCGATAATCCCAATATCTTCTTCACGTGTTTATATAAAAATCTCTGCTCGAAAGTGTCGAGTTAAAGAAATTAGTCCAAGATTTGCGAGTTACTCACATAAAACTCGATACTCGGATTAATTTCATAGGATACACATTTTTATGCAAAGATTTTGATATAATCATGTAAAGATGATACTGCCATCCTCGCAAATTGATTGCCATAAGCCTATCATGTCTAATTAGCGTACAAATTGCAAAAAACCACGAAAATTTTGAATTTCGCGGGCAGAGCCGTTGATTTCACGTTAATGCTTTTAATCTGTCTCTATAAAAATGCAATGCACCTCGTATCAATTCTAGACGCAGTAGGCAAGCTTTTCTTTCTGAAGTACAATAGAAAGTGAAATGCTAATCTCGTGATATAACTACCAATACACTTCTATATAATTACTCGCCTAATAGGAACTCTTATCAGTGATCGCCTCGCGAGCTATTTATGTATACCAAGCGACTACGTTTCTTTTTTTTTTCGAAGACATAGACACCGATATTTTATGAATCGAGGCAGTGCATCGATTGCAATCATTTTACATCGTCAAAAGTCAATCATACTTTTTTTTTAAATCATTTTACACACCGATCGAGATTGCATTCCGGTGCGGGAAAAAGAATAAGACATCTCTGCAACGACGAACCGCTGTGTCATCTCTGTTATTATAAAATAAAATAAAATAATTAGACATTTCGCTTTCACTACGATAGGCGCGTATAGAGTTAGATAACTGACAGACTTGTCTGGTTCAATTTCGATCAGGTGTATGACAATATTCCGGTTTATTATTATCGATATATATCGATATTACGAGTATGTCTCGTAGCTGGAACTTTTTGATTTTAACGTTTGCGTAACGAACGCTTCAGGGTATTTTTTTAAGTTGTAGGCGGGCGAAGCTTTTCAATTTTTGAAAAGTAGGATGCTAATCTATCAGACACTTTGATTTGTTGTTCTGAGAATTATTAATTTGAACGCGGTAGCTAATTTGCATATGCGTGGTCCACAGTTACTTAATGAATACCTACTTTTTTCAATTGAATTAAATTGTGATTTTAAACTAACTCTTAAAATTATACACTTATATATTCATTAAAAATGATGTTATCTAAGTTTAAAATTTTATCATTACTAAAATTAAAACTAAATATTTTCTAAAATAATTGAATGGCTATAATAATCGCATTCATTATTATTATTGAAGTGAACACTACCCCCCTTATTCATAAAGGTACAATAGCAGTGGAATAGTTATATACTGTTTTGTCTTTGTTTGTCAACAGTATTTTGACTTGCGAAGGAAAGAGAAAAAACATAGAATAACTATTCCACCGGTATTTCACGTTTATGAATAAGGGGGTACGTGTTTTGAGTTCCATACAATTTAAATATTAATAGCGATTCAGCCAGTCGCAAAATTATCTCGGGTAGGTGTGACAACGGATGATTTCAAAACGATCTACTCCATACAATTTGCATATAATCGCAGATCGCTTCTAATTATCTACGAGACCTGCCTTCATGCATGTTTATTCCTTTCCTGGTATTAGACGATGAATTACAATGTTTAAAACATGATACATATTTTCCACGCTATATTACTAGTGATAAACAATCTGTAAACATAAATAAGCAATTAATAGTTACATATTTCTATGCTTATAATATACTCTTATTATAGTCACTTAATTTGTCATAGATATAAGAAATGAAATTGCATGTTTCAAGAATACTATGCCATCTAAGAAGTAGTTACAAGAGTCCTATTTTATTAAATGTAAAATAAAATGTTTAATAAATTTCTCTTACCAAAAAAAATTAACTTTCAATGCTATATTTTTAATGTTTTTTGAGCTACTTTATTGTTTTGCGTCAATTTTCAAAAACAGACAGATAATGAAACTCTTTGTTTTGTGTTGACCTGTAAGTAATACAACATAAAACAAGTAAGTAATATAATTTAAGTATTGTATAATAATCGAAAATAAAAAGAATCCGTAGCGAATCTACAAAAAACATCAACCTTTTATAAAAGTACTTGGTACAAATGACAAAATTCTACTTGTACGCATAGATTCGCAATGGTGTACCTTTGTCAAAGCATTTGTCCAGATTAGATAATAAAATATCTTTTGTCGTAGTCATAGTATTTAGCATCGAAATATCCCCGGCGATAACTTCGCATTGTGGCATTTGGATAAAAAGTAGATATAACATAAATTCTTATTAATTATAATAATTATTTCAGATTTTTCGATAACTAAAATTTGATTTTATTTATTTTTAGATTTTAGTTATTGATAAAAATGATTTTCAATTTTTTATGATTGCAATGCTGTCGGGCTATTGTTACCTTCAACCGTTCCAAATTTCATGTCGATGTCTTCAATAGTTACTGAAATAAAGGGTCGTGACAGACGAACAATGTGATCTTATACAGATTTCGTTTTTCTTTTTTCTTTTGAGGTACTGAACTGTAAAAAAGGTGATTCAAACAAGGTAGCACACTAATGCCACCCTCTGACCGTGCACGGTAAAGGTGATAGCTAATACGGTACGATTATTCGCTACATATCGCATGCATCTCGGCGAGACGCGGACCATGGAGACGATGCTATCACCGCAAATGGGTGAATAGTACTTAGCATCGAAATTTCCCCGGCGATAACATCTTCGCATTGTGGCAATTGAATAACCACTAACTAGTTACCATCTCCAGCCCGTTAATTTGTAGTATTAAATGCGGCGGGCGCGTTATCGTCCGTATCGTAATGGTGGTAAGTGATACCTGCCTTTGTTTCTATTAGGGTTACTACTTACTGTGGCGTAAGAAGCAAGAAAGAAAAATCGAAGACTACTACGGTACAAAGATATTTACTTAGATATAACACCTACCTTGAGCAGTTGTTTTTGCCCACAGCTCCGCCCGCGTGCAATTCGATTTTTCACAAATCCCGAGGTTAACTTGATGACCTTTACACCTACTTCCAAGAAAGTTTGTCAAAGTAATATACCTACCTATAGCTGTAGATAATACTTTTACACATAAAGGGTTCTTGTTAAGGTAAATGTATACTAATAATGAATTTAACTATAAACAAATTGATATAAAGTCGCTTCTACGGCGTAGGTGGAAAAATGTATGAGTGGATTTCCAAACTATAAACCACTGTCATCAATTAAATATATTAAAAGATATAGGTGAGATATACCTAGACTGTACTATAACATAATTTTTTTAATAAACGCAGACGATTAATACAAAAATTTCATTTTCATTGAATTCATTAAATTGTCAGCTAATAAGTAAAGTAAGTAAGTAGCCACGTAATGTTATTTCAGAAATTTACTTACTTTTTACTTTAAAATGGTGAAATTTTGCCACCGTTTTCTTGATCACTTCAGTGAGGTTAGTACAAGTTGTTAGATAAATATCGACTCGTACCCCGATTCACTTTCGCCATACTATGTGTTTGCACATAACAGATCACGTTATAATGATATCGAATACCATCATTATTGTATCTTGGTTTTCCCCCAGTTTTTCTCGAAAATTCGAAATATTACCATTCCTGAAAATGGTCGACCACATCATGTAAAATAATCAATTCTATGATCTAGCCACGACACGTCATTATCAAAAAAACTTTACGCCTGTATACCTATTGATTTTGCTATACCTTATATGCTCAGTCAAATTTATTCGTCTACTGCATCCAGACACATGAATCAAAGTGCAATAAACAAATTCGATTCTGGGGGTAAACGTCGCTACACACTACTGTTCTATCGCTATACATAGTTTTACCGCCCTACAGTAGCCGTAGCTGGGCGGTGAAACTATGCTATGTGGTGAAATAATGTCGTGACTCGTGAAACTAGGTGAATTGTGTTAATTAAATTCCCTTAATGGGTCTTTCCCAATTCTTTGATTTTTGTTTGTTTGATTGAAAAAGTTTGATTTTTGCAAAGAAACAAAATTATATTGGTGTAGGTACATTTCTTATCGTATGCATTTAATAATTAAAAACACAAAAAGTTAATTTTGCACTTCATTAAAAACTGGAGAGATGCTATTATCATTTTTCAGTTTTTGTTTTTCATTTAGGTAATTCTATAAACTTCTGGAAATGATTAATAACAATTATACTAGTTCTAAAAAAAGAGGTAGGCACGTATAATTTGGGAGCATTAAAGAGGAAAACAGTTGATAAAAGTGCTTTAACAACGGTTATTACAAAAATGTGCATGAAAACATTATATTATTGGATTTGATAATTACCACATTTTGTACCTATTTTGTACTATTATGTTCAGATGTACCTAGATTAATATGTATATGCATACTAAGTTAGTTATTCCCTGGTCTGTATGTATATGTATATCTAAGCAACTTTTGTACACGGCGAGGAATAATTTGGCAAACGTATGTCCAGACGTTAATATTATAAGCACTCGTTAAGAGAAAGTAGATTTTCAACAACTATTATTTTTCGCGAAAACCAACGTCAATGATTTTGAATTGGTTCTGTAACATGAGGTCAGATCATAACGAAATTTATATGAGTACCACCTCGGAAGTTTACACTTCCAAAAAAAAATATTTTAAAAATCAAACAACTCTGTAAAAAGTAATTCGTGATCATACATAAAAAATATATGCGGCGACTTGAGAACGATTTTTCTTTTTTGACGTCGGTTGAAAAAGGAGTGATCGCACTGCGATTTGGCTGTAGTGGACGCCAGGGCTTAAGCAGTGCACGCGAATTTGAATCCTTAATGTAACCACTACAAATACTGACTTCAACGAATATTGCATGCGCTTCAGACATCCTGCATGTCAGGAGTGTTTGGGACATAGACGGAGATGTCTGATAAAAATTCAAGGAAATTCGAAATAGTCTGCACCAAAGTACATCACTCAGATTGTAAAAAAATGCACAGACGGCGATATACCTAGACGGTGCGCATAATTTTTAGATTCATTTTCATAATGTGCAGTCAAACGTCTGAGGTCACTGCGCAGATTTATATTTAAGTCTGCTTCACCTTTGATCTCAGCCGGGAGGAAACACGGAAAACTGTCGCGTGAGATGTTGCGAAGCGCTCAGTGTCGGCAAAATGGTGACACAAATAGTGTAGTTAAAGTGCTATCCCTTTGCTATGCATTGAAACATTAACGATAATGATTAGCCGAGTTGATGGGTTGGTCATCCCCATGACCATATTGGTCACGTTGGAGTGGCTGATGCCTGACACTAACAAAAATATCTTTTTTTTTAAAGTGAAGCGCTAACATCAATTCCCAGAACTTCGAGACCCAAAGTGCTCGAAGGGGGTAATATATGGTAGGTATACCCTCCACTATGTGGATGAACTATATTGGAAGAGCCTTAGAGTCGGCGGCTCTAGGCATCACAAGATAGTTCTCCTTCGCATCGTTTATCGGCTGAAACTATGGCAACGGAAAATCATTGTTAAAAGATTCCGATTTCAACAATCAAACGTACCTACATGATTACACAATCATGTACTTAGGTACGTGTTATTGTTAGATATTTAAATCAAGAAATACTTAAACTGGGATTGCGAGTACCAATCAATTATATATTTATCATCGGGAGAGAAGGCGAAATGTATGAGTGTAGACTAATCTTTGTTGTTTGGATTGGCACCTATAAAACTAACTTATTCTATACAAAACCCAATTAAAAGTGACATCATTCAAGTTTCAAGTTTTGCACATCCTATGTTATACTGCATTATCAGTGACCACTAAAGTATTGACGTACTCGTACCTATAAAGAACTAGAACTATAAGACCTGTTTATAGCAAAAAACAAATTTGAATAAAGTCCTTAATCAATGTCATAATTTTCAAGAAGTGAATATTCAAACACCCACTTTTTATTTATGAGTAGAAAAGATTAAATCTTTACCGCATAATAAAAGAAACTTGAATTACTAGCGACATACCCATACTAGTACCTAAAATCTAATAATGCACAATATTTCTTACACCTATGTACGTTATACAACATAGAAAAGTCGATTAAAATTTTTAGTATACTTTACCTAATAGAAGTTTTGGGGTCATATAATAAAGTCTCATAAAAGAATAACGGTAGAAAAAAATTGTCATAATTAATAGCGGACGGAAAGTATGTTTAGGGCATCTGTGATTTAAGGGTTTTACACAATTTACAGGTTTTCAAATGGTGTACCTATAGATAAGGTATATGTTGTACCTTAAATGGTATTATCGAGCAATCAAAGAAACTTATAAAAGTTCAAATAAGTATATCAGTCGGTAATAGAAACACATGAAAGGCGTTCTACATTTTCCTTATCTGGTTGATTAAGAGATCGCTTTGATAGAACAATCGCATACGCCTTTCTCCAATACCAAGCGGACATCCGTTTTACACTACCTATACTGCAGGTAAGTACGACTATCGTTGCTAAGGATATCATCGCTCAAACTTGATACATTAAGGGGAAAGCCTTCTAACTAATAAAAACATTTTAGACTTTCATAAGTCTTTTGACGGGTCAAATAAAATAAAAATCATGTGATGGTTCTATTGAGTAAGGTAAGGATAGGTATTGCTCTATATTGAACTTTATTAAAAACAGAAACTCTTACAAGATGACACAATCCAATTCCAAAACATTTTCATTTTACGCAATCATCCACAACATTAAATAAAGACACAAAAACTATAAAAATAACCGTTAAGTGCCATTATTGCACGAACAAATAAAAACTTTATTTTAATGCAAATAAAATGTCTTAATTTTTAACTTCTTTTTATTGATGAACATAAAAAGGTTACTTTACAATATTGTGCGTTTTTACCAATTTTTACAAAGTGTACCTACTTTAAGTTGGCTACCTACTTTTTGCGTATCTTTAAACATCGAAAGTATTTAAAAAAAAGATATATGATATTTCTATGCAATTTTATGATGAAACTAGTACTTTTAACATTTTAAAACGACGGTGGTCTCTAATGAAAATAACGTATACTTGGCCTTAAAAGATCAAAAAGATAGTATGAATACTTAGTTTGTAGTATAGAGAAACGGTTACGTCCGCTCTGAGCAAACTAGATCAGTTGATAGCAAAAACTGCAATATATTTATGATTATTCATAGAGAATTATTAAAATTTTATTATAACTCATTAAATTTTGTAAATAAAAATTTGAGGAATGAGGAAAACCGAACACAAACTAGAGTCATCGAAATAGCTCAATCTATACTAATACTATAAAGCAGAAGATTACCTACATGTTCTTGTTTCAACGTATTAATTTCAGGAACTACAAACATTTTATTTTTGCGTTGGACAATCCATTTATCGAGGAAGGCTATATAACATCACGATGATCAATAGAAGTAGAGTATAAACGAAAAATGCTGCAGAACTTAAAGACAGGTAATATGTTAATAATATTCGGAAAAGGACAAAATTACTAGATCTTAAGAAGACTATAAGAACATTGCTGGCTGGACACATCTGTAGACTAGATAAGACACGATGGACTAGAAAGGTAACGGAGTGGATACCAAGGGATAGGAAAAGAAAAAGAGGGCGTCAAAGGAAAAGGTGGCGAGACGTTTTCTCGAAGAGAGCGGGATCGGATTGGATGAGGAAAGCTCGAGACCGGGAGCTTTGGAGAAAGTTGGGGGAGGCCTACGCCGCTGAGGCGAATAGTGCGAAATATTTAATTATAAATGTTTTATTTTTACGGACATCATAAAAGACATCTTAATTAAAATTGGACACATCATGATATTTTTCTGACATGTTTTGTAATAATCATTTTACTAAATGAAAAGATCAATGTACCTATTTTTGTTATTATGGACGCACTATGAATAAATGGCTATTTTATTTTATTTATAAATGAAAAATGCTGCAGAACTTAAAGAGCAGGTAATATGTACTCTACAGTCTACATTGACCTTACAACATAGGCACCTGTGCTACACAATGCACTGAATAACGATGTCATATACGAAATCAGTGCACAAAAACATCGTAAAGCGCAACAGTATCAAGATCCGATATCGCAAACATTAAGCCGCATGGGACCTTACCTACAGACCCAGTTATCTAGGTCCCATATTGTTCGTTCACACGTCTTTTAGCGTACAAAAACATCACTTTCATTATCCTTGCGTACATACGTCTTCTGACGTTGCGTAACGTACATAAGTTAACTCGTAGATGGCAATCGGTGTATGGGAATCCAATTGTTTCGAACAAGGCACGTTCTCACACATGAATGCCAGCTTTGGGTTTGAATTGCACGCCTTGTTATGATCAACTAACTCCACACGCAGAAAAACTAATTAGGTTTAACATTTGTTACTTTGTATCTGGAGGGCTTGTTTAAGTTGGTCGCACATTTTACACTCAGTAGATGCGCAGTGTTATCCTGAAAATGGGAGCTTAGAATAGACATGTACCCTGGACAGGGCGGATGCGGACGGCGAGAAAATATTTCGCCGGGTATCGGTGCAAATGCTTGTTTTGCCACCAACAGTAAGGCCACGCTCTAGTTTGCTCAACAGCCACATATAAAATGTTGACAAATGGCATTACTGTTTGCCTGTATATGAAAAATGTTATGCTATTAATACTTCAGCTATTGACCTAATAACTATACAACTAAGTTGTGGGCACAGCCACTCGAAAATTGGCTAAGTGCGAGTTGGAGATTGCTACGTTCCAAATCAAGTAAAATTTGTGTTTTATTAAAATCAACATCATATCTACTTCAGATCTAAATAAACTATGAACTTGTAAATGTGACGTCACAGGTCTTTTTGGGTTGTGGGCAATCAAGGCAAGAAATCAGCATGGTATAGGTACAATGATTGATGGTGGTTTCAAAGAGACTAACGCTAGGATTTATCTCTGCAAAAATTATGGTTTACTCGTAACTTAAAAATCGAAATCCACTGAAATTAATTTCAAAATAATTATTGTTTATCAGCTGTCCCTCAACATCCATACTTGGGTTGGCACTTTACAGTCATAAATCTGTGAAAGTAGCCGTATAGTGGCCGGTAAGACAGGTAGAGTACACTGCTCCAGTTTCGAGCTTACAAAATCACAAAATTCCATAAACGATCGGTTTTATAACAATCATGCACGCCAATCAAGTGACGCAACGATAATTTCGCTCGATTTCGCACGCCCATGGGAGATATCAGGTTATTGTTAAAAATCACGGCAAAGCCTACGCGGTACAGCGCAACGATCTGACGATGTATTTGAGTTCGCTTATTTAATTACGACTCTGCTTTTTAGAGTTCCGTACCAAAATAATGAAAACATTACGTTTGTTCGCTTGTCTGTCATTAACCGATTAATTATTTCGATAACTTTTACAGGCATCCACAAGTTATGAATTGTATTTTATAGCTGCTGAATTTTATTTCATTCATAATATTTTTTTATTTATTCATCTAGCAAAACATGAAAATATTCCGTTACGTATAATCTCCAACTGAAAAATTTAAAATAATAAATATCGTCAGTATAATTCATGCAATAATTAATATTATGATGTAGCTACCTACCCCACATTTTTAGGGTTCCATACCAATTTGGTAAAAATGGAACCCTTATGGTGAGACTTTCTCCGTCCGTCCGTCCGTCTGTCACACTCGATTATTTCAGTAACTATTCAAGCTATCGACCTGAAATTTAGAATAGTTATAGATAATAAAGACGCGACGTCATAGCAATCGTAAAAATATGAAAATTGTTTTTATTTTTATTTAAAAAGGGGGGAAAACCGGGTCGATAAAATTTCAAAATGAGATAACAATATTGAATGGGGTATCATATGAAAGGGCGTTACTTGTATATTCTAAAACCGATTTTTATTTATTTTTATGCCTGATAGTTTTTGATTTATTGGGCAAACTGTCGAAAAAAATACCGTTCCCCCCCCCCCTTATCTCCGAAGTTTACCATTCGAAAAATCTGAAATAAATATGATCAATAGAAGTTAACGTATATTTTACAGGAAAAATAAAATCAACCCCCTAACTATTATACTTTTTTTGCTAATAACAATAATCCGCCGAAAACAAAGTTAGGTTTGCGGTTTGCCAACAAAAGTACCTATATGTAAATTATACTCGTAAAATCATGAACAAAAGTGATTCTTTTAATGTTTTACTTCTTTTATGGTATGGAACCCTCTGTGCGCGAGTCCGACTCGAACTTGACCGGTTTTTTTAATATGGGCACGAATAATTGCTACTTTAGACATACTTTCACGAGATGCAGATCGCAATCGCCGTATCTATCGACAAAGATATCCTCGTTCGTGATATCCTCGTTTAATCTGCGCGCAACAAATTAACCATGATTCCTACGCGCGAATCGGGATTTAATTTAAAATTTTAAGTGAATTATCGCAGATAAAATTAATGAAATCGTGTGAAATATAAATCAGTCGCAATTAATGGCGCAAGATTTTAATTGGTCGAAATGCCTCGGCATATTTTAATACGGTTTGAATTTAAACCGTTTTCAATGAATTTCGGTCATGGAGATAACGAAATGAAAACCAATTATCTTGAGGGTTGCGGCTACTGAATTAAAGGAAAAATATTCGAGAATTATTTGTAGCTCTCCGATAAGCGTCTTTTATGCATTTTAAGATGTATTTTTGTTTATGTTGATAAATTAAATAATATCTAGACTGAACACGATGTGCGCAACCTCACCTTTTTTGGTCACATGTGTTTTTTTTTTTTAATTATTTTGATATTTTTTTAATTGATACACTATGATATCACCGACAATTAAAAATTAGAGTAAGTAGATTTACAAGTGAATTGACGCAATTGAAGAAAGAAGCCCATTAACTTGATATTTAACTGAAATGTCACCTAACAATTGTAAGATTACATGCAGAAGACGTGAGGATTGCTTACAGAGAACATGCAGAACTTGAAGTGATTTAAATAAGTAATCTCTTTTAAACATGTTGTTGAATTGAAATATAAAGATCTAGTTTCCTCCTCCCAACGATGGCCTACTCATATAGTGAAATATATAAGATAATGAAATAATCTTCGTGTAATTTTAGAGTAAGTACTATTTAATCTCAAATCTCGATCATTACCATTCATAACTCGTGTTTCCACAAGATCTCTAAAGCTTCTAGAAGCCAAACCAGTTTACGAAATATGAAATAGAAAACGTTTTCCCGATAAAACATAATCATACCTTTGTAAGATCGATGCCGTTTAAATATTCAACGGGCCCTCCCATAAATCATCGAGGTTTAAAATTCATTTATGCGCAGAAGCGGTCCTGATTATGCGAGGCTTAATAAGAGCATCCAGTTTGCACGTGGACAACACTAAGAATGTTAGGAATAGTGCAAGTGCGTATTTGGAAACTACTTGGTCATGTGCGAGTGAGTTTTGCACATACTCCACATTATACTAGGGTCTTATATTATATGTAGAACACTAAAAAATAAAAATACATGTATTAAATGGAAGCAGGCATTATTTTGCGGAAATCCATAATTAGCAGAATGGATTAAGTTTTTTTGGTATATAAACCGCTACTTGAAAAGAATCTGTATGGTCCAATATGCAGGAACACCGCCCACATGAAACTACACAAATTTTTGTAACAATTTCTTCAAAGTAAGTTCTGTCCGGACACCGGGACATCCTCAGGAGATGTTGACTTTACAATGCGAAATCATTCAGCGAACTCTACATACAGATTCTTTCCAAGTAGCGGATTATAGCAAAACAATTTAATCTGTCCTACTAAAAATAGAATTCACAGGTTCATGATAGTCAGCCAGGTGAAAGACAGACAGCGGAGACTTGGTAATAGGGTTCCATTAGCACCCTTTGACACAAACACTATAGGTAGTTCAATCCCCAAAGACGCTTCTAACTCCTTCAAAATCGCTTTTGTTTCATGCAATTCATAAGGAATTAAAAAGGAGAGGGGCGCGTCTTTGTGTATTGTTAGTATTACTTATACAAGTGTATGTATTGTATATTGGCCTAGTTTTGACTGAAGGTCTTATGTAAATTTTGGCGGACAACTGTGTATGTAATGACTTGCGAGTATAATATCAAGACAGATGGTCCTATAGAGGTATTTTATGATCTGAATTCCGAAGTTTACTGCAATCTCACGTGACTGTGCATAATAGAGCTGTCGGTTGCTACACAGGATCGCAGCGTTAGGCTGATTGTCCACCGCAACTGTCAGTGGGACGTCGCCGAGAACAATAGACTTATTACACAGGACCCGGCAGACCGCACAGCACGGCACTGGCAGTTTACTGGTGTCAATAGTGTTTGTTTTGACACCAACAGCGTCAGAAATGTTGGCTGATGGTGCTAAGTTTTTCTTGTACGAAGAAGGTTGACATAAAATGTTCCAATGGGCTCATTCTCAGGTTAATATCGGTGGAGAGAACGAAATTTACGCTTATTCAATAAATACATGTATAAAAATTATGACATTAGAATAGTTTTATGGCTTTTAGCCCTTACGTCGCCGCTATGACTATAATATCTAGTGTATGTAGTGTATCTATATCATTTATTAAAGCTTCGCCATCGTCTATTCGTTCTAGGTAACGTGACGGCTGCAATAGACAAATAGCCTAACGCTTATTCCTTTGATACAATATCTAAAGTATGGAATATATTCTATAGGTACAAATAATATAGGGGGATTCGTATATGTTTTACCGTCTTTATGATAATTAGGGTTAACCTTTCACCACCAAAGTCTTCTCTTCTCTTGTGAAGTTAAAGTTAATGTAAAACTGGCCAGTGCCGGGAATCGAACCGGTGACCTTCCGCTTCAATGCCAGCAACCTCGCTAAACACATACAACGACTCGTCCAAGGAATGCGTCTATCAAATCCATAACAATCGCGGCGAAAAATCCCACGGTATATAATAATGAATAGCTAACGACGAAAACTAGGTGGATCCTTGTGCAATAGCCGAGTGTGTCTTTTAAAAGAAATATGATCATTTGCAATTTCACAACGTTTCCCACCCGATGAATGGACTGCGAGTTGTCAAAGGCTGACAAATAAGCGTTATCTAAAACACATATCTGATTTAGCTCCTTCGCACACGGCTTGTAAGAGTAAGCGTAGCGTAATCCTCGCGTACGACGAGAACAGTACGAGCACGAACATTTTCAAACGTGTCCGCAGACGACACAGTGTTACAGCGAATCGTAGGAGGTGTAATTGTCATATTGTTTTGCGTAGCGTCATAACGATACGCTTACGATACGTCTATTCTTACGAGCCGTGTGCGAAGGGGCTTACTGTGATTATTTTGCTGCGCGTGCCGCTTGCGTGTACTTATGTGAAGTAACGCGGTGTTATTATGTTATTAGTGAAAAGAAAACGCTTCCATTAAACTATCGTTAGTGGGGATTATGAAAATAATGAGGACGATCTTGCTTCATAAGGTGTAATTTTTATTGTTTGATGGAATGGAACGTAAATAAAATGAAAATTAATCGTTAATACAATATTATAAACACTACAAGTCAGTACTTTACTGCGATCTCACATAATAAACTACTGACGACATAGCAACCTAGAGCTTTTCTGTTTTCACATTCATCTGTTTCTTGTTAACACGATGTTATGACTAATTTGTATAATTTCTTATAATTTATTCTTAGAGTTCACGATGATACATAAAGATAACATCTGATAGTGGCACACTTCTCACGGCCCAAGTTAAATGCTTCGGTATTTTAGTCACAACCGCTCCTTGGTGTGAGATGACTTAATTCGACTTTAAGTATGCTTTTTGCGAAACTTCGCTCGTGATTTGTGTAGAGTCGACATGACTTTGACAAATCTGGTGATATGTTTTATTGTTATTTTAGTGTTTGTTTATGTAATTTCCATGTTGCGACTAGTGTGAGTCACATACGTTTTTATTTGTCTGATGGTTTCTAGTCTATTCAGTCATCTAGTGCTTTAAAGAAATCTAACGTGACAGAAATTTATGTGGTCTAGGATGCAATGATACGATCTCGACAAAGGTGGACACTTACTTTCTAAAATGTTATGAAAAAAATGTACACGTATGTTGTCTTTTATCTACGTTGTAATAATACGTGAGGAAAAGACTTTACTACGATTATAAGATTTCTTAATGTTATTCCCGATTTTGCTCGCATTTTCGGTAACATAATATGTACATGGAAGGTGACACTGACATATATATTTCTTTAATAATTAGTCCACCTAGTTCGGGTGACAAGGCAAGGATCACAGCAAATTATAAAAAAATTGGTGATTTAAATCCTTGACAGCCAGATTATAATCAGCCCAAGCCTTTTGAAATTGCAAACGTAACGTGAGAATAAAATATAAGCCTACACTTTCACGAGCCTACCTTGGCAATACGCGGATTAGCCTAACGCACTTTACATGTAACGTAAAGGTCGTTTAAATTAGTTCACTTATCAAAATACCCTAACTATCGCCGTAATGCGATGGTAATCGTAAATGTCAAAGCTAAGTGACACCGATTTTGACACTGACGTCGAAAAACGCATTAAAGTGGCATTTAAGTGTTGCGAAATATCCGGAATTAACAGCCTTACGCATATCTTGTTGGTTTTGTTTTTGCGTGTAATCGCGTTTTTTTAAATCAAAAGATTAGTATACTTATTTAATGCCCAGTGGTTCAGATCTACTCTGTCTGTAAAGAGGTCGGGGATTCAATCCCACTTCTGTCTATAATATGTGTGTTTGTGGAAATATGTATTAATGTCAAAAAAAAAAAACGTTTTAAGGGAACAAGCATGCTACATTTCCCTGGCCTGCTAGCTCGCGTTTCGCCTACGTCGCTAACCTGCCCAATTCTGAGTGGAAATTCATGCCCAGAAATGGGCCGTTAACCGATTGACGTTTCTTGGTCATTTACTTTTGTATTTGCATTTGTCTTGTCTAACCTTGAATACATACGTAAGTATTTAAGGAATATGGAAAAAGAAACAACTATCTTCAATGTTTTTCATGTAGGTATTTCAGAAAATGCATCGCAATTTCTACCTGCGATGTTACCTATCTGTGTAGATACGTGTATACTGTACAAAACCCAATACAAACAAAGTCGGTAGCGACTAGTAGATAATGCTAATGGCAATAACGAAATCACTATTCTTCATTGTTATGATATCATCCCACAACCACAAAACAATGTCGAGACCTTAACAACGCACACGAAAGCGTCTCAAGAACACACGCTCAATGCAAATTGGCCGAATGTCAAACTGAAGCAGTAGTATAATGACCTTACACAACATGCATCTTGACATTCATTTTTAGGGTTCCGTCAACCAAAAGAAAAAACGGTACTCCTAAAGGGTCGCTCTTTACTGTCCTGGGGGCCTACCACCGTGACCTAAAGTAATATTATTGTAATAATATTGTTTTAAAATTTCCATACTGACATTGTATGAAAATGTCAAAACAATATTACAATAATATTACTTACTTTAAGTCACGGTGGTAGGCCTCCAGGTCCTATAAATCGGGTATCAATTTAAAATTGATACTCACAATAACTAAACTACAGTTCTTTGGAGGTGTAATAAACTCAAGCATCCAGATCAACGCAATCAATGTTTATGACCATTTATCACAAACTCATTTATCAAAACTGATGTACGGTACTTTCCGTTGACTTTCGGTTCTTAAATCATGCAATTCGGCAAGAATCAAGTTTTCAGAACACTGTTACTTGTAATGTGTCTTGTCTCTGCAGTAGCTATATCATACATTACTTATTTCAACTCAGTTCCAACTGCTGAATGAGAATTTCTTGTGTCCGAGTCTTATCACAGCAGTTTGTTAGATACAGTTATTTACTTTTTTAATTTAACTAAGCAAATAGAATCTAAATATATAACATAATAATATGGCTACACCCAAGATTTAATTTTATACGTCAAATACCTAACTGTATCTTGTAAACTGCCGTAATAAAAGTTATTCTAAAGAAAATTTCTGAAAATACGTCTGATCTATTTCTGCTGCTATTGCATCAAATATTAAAAAGATAAACTTCTTTAGTTTTGATAATACGGAACCCACAGTACGCGAGTCTATCCGACTCGTATTTGTCCGGTTTTTGTTTTTTTATACAGTTGGTGACCGTGCGAACAGTTCCCACACGGCCGGCGCGATCGTAGTAAAGATAGCGTGATCACCGAGGCGGTTAACTGTTGAAGATAACAAACGATTAGCGCATCCGATTATCAATTCACACTTTTCATTTCACCGTGTTTTTATAATTGTACCGGAGTTAACCAAGCGTTGCACCCCTGCCTAGTCAAATTAAACATTATATATGCTTTTTTCTTATTTGGTAAAATTTATTGTAAGGTGAAAAAATTTTTCACCTGTCGTTGCTTTTCTGTACCACCAAAATCGTAACCAACGCCTCTATCTTGTGAGATTGTATGATAGTTCGCTCTGTCGGCATTATGTCGGTATAGGTTGCAAATATTTTGCGTTGTTTTGGCTTATTATGAACTAAAATTGAATTTTTTTTATCAGCTGGCTGCCTTTTGTTCTACAACTATGCCCTCCTGGAAATGTCATTCAAGTGCCAAGAGAGCCTTGTCGGACTGTAGTTTCTTGTTGAACTCCGGTCTAAATATGCAACCATCACGATGAAAAACTCATTTTTGGTATAAACTGTACGTTATTTATTACCATTACGGTGTCAGTAAAAGGAGCCCGTAATTAATACATAAGCCACTGCAAAAAGCGAACTGTAAAACGGACGTAATTTGTACCGTTCAGTCACTGTACCAACGAGATCTTGACAGCGCGTTTTTGTATCTATTTATACGCAATTTGCATTACTTGATATGTACCTAGGGACAAGAACATAATTACGTGTAATGTAATACCGACAGGGTATTGCAAATGCTACAGAGAAACCACTATACCAAGCCTACCCTAATAAGTTTTCAGAAAGTTGTCATTAAGATTTTCGGAAAGATAAAAGAACAGCCCTTAAAAATAAATCTTAATATAATTGTATAAATTACCTACGCGTCACGTTGTTGCCCGCTATTCACTCGTAAACTACTTAACCAATTTTAATCAAATTTGCGCACACTGTGCACTTTGAGATAATTTAAAAGATAGGATAGCTTAGATTTCAATTTATCTATTTTTTATATCCCTAAGGGCAAACCAACGTTTGCTAGGTCAGCTAGTTGACAATAAAACGTTTGTAAACCAGTGACACTTTACAAAGCTACGAGTACCTACTATCTTTGTAGCGATAATTACAATGGCGAAATTCAACTCCCGCCGGCTTGCCTTTAGGAAATGTGATAACGTATCAGTTTCATTTATATAAATCGAGTAATGTAGGTAAAAGAATAAGGTTTTTAATGTCACGATGTTTGCGAAAACCTACACACCCGTGTATTACTCGACGTTTTTCAATACAGTTGTTATGCATGGAGGCTTCTGATTACGTAAATTCGGAGGCTTCTGATTCGAAAATTAATTATTTTCGATTTTGGACAAAATGTCAAAATAATGAAATTAAAAGTGGTAATAAGTATAAAACACTCAAAAGCATTTTGTAAAGAACGTATGACATGTATGAACGTACGTACATACTATTTAAAATAATTTTGAGAATTCAATTAAGTACATGTAAAGATTCATTAACTTTTCCTTTATAATTTATCCCACTTTATACTTTCTATGCTACTCATTGCTACACTTTTTTTTAAATTGGTTTATAAATTCATTCATTCATTTATTAATTCAAACTAAACTGCAAGAATAATGATCGAGTTCGTAAACAAAGGTCACGACCGTCTAAAATAAAGATGCCTATGCAAAATAATTCTCTGGTAGGTAGGTACTATGGTATCACACATATTCATCATCGCCTGATATTGAAAAATAGTTGAAGTACCTAAATTTAAAAATATCGTAGTCATTGAATCCACGGTTAGATTAGTGATTGCAAATCGGATGCACTAGTTGGCAATAAAAATAGCGGTACACAGACCAACTGAACATTAAATACCACTTGTCTTCATCCTCCATTACTTTGGATGCGTTGTAATTTACATCCTTTATTGACTAATCAATCTTTGGCAGGAACAATCTATATGCGAGGACAAACTATATTATATTATCTCGCTATATTGAATCTGGTTTTTTTTAATGGCCCAAAAGCATAACACTTTTCACCAGCCTCTATAATATATTAAGGGATGATCTTCTGTCCTTTCTTTAAACTCAAAAGAGGGGTGATCTTTTTTAAATCCTACTGAAATTAAAATAAAGATTTTTTTATTAAGATTAAAATAAGGTTTTGGTACTCCCACAAAAATAGCTCGTTCATCATTAAGGGTAGTGCATTTTGTCAATAAATAAATAATTCATTTGACCTTTTACATTGCCATACCAAAACTCTTTTTTCTTGTCGTAACTGAAATTTTTCAAATTACACGCACCTGAATCTCCTATTATACACCATAAATATTTAGATATTTAGCGTTCGATTTGAATGAAACAGATCGCCTTTAGAATGAATCATAACTACAGTGGGGTTAGTACAAGTTATTAGATGTTCGATTCGAATATCGTTTCGGTTTCGTTGTAATCTATATATGAAAGCCGGTAAGTAACCGAAAACTTATAAACTCTATCGAATTACGTATTAGCATTATTTTATCTTATACTAGCCCTGTAGATTTGCGGACGAAAACTGTCGTCACATTCGAGTGGATGTTACAAATCAGCGTTTGGCGGAAGCGAGGCTGCGGCGATAAATTATCGTGTGAACAACCTAAACGTCCGATGACTTGTTAAGGAAATTAATGACGTTCGGCTGACAGCAGGAAATATCTGGATCACGGGCGAGATAGGAAACGTCGGATAGAGATACGCTCAACGTTGACCCGCTTGCCTTAAGTAATGTTGCGTATATTTGACGCACTTTATAGTTTATTTCCTGGGTGTTGCTAGGTAAGGCCGCTTCCATTGCAATAGGTAGGTACGTGGCATGGTGATATAAATTTTCTTCAGGGTAATGACTTTTAGTAAGTGAAAAAAATTAGGGTTCGCGTCACCGATATGCCTCGTATACATCATATAATGTGACTTGTTGAACATAGCGTTGATTTTTGTTTATGGGCAAAAGTACTTATACTCCCGGGTGCAGCTGATAGAGCAGGAGGTCCCAAAAGGGTTCAATTCTATAATTTCTAAATTTGCTTAGTTCTGGTCTGGTGGAATGCGTCAGCCGCCACTGGTTACCATCCTACACCTACATCCTATATAGCAACCATAGGAGTCACTAAACTCTTAAAAGTAAGGTACGATAATACCTTCGGCTGCATCGTCACTAAAAGTTTTCACTTTGCAGTGAAATACAGACACAAAAAAATTTCAAACACCTATACCTACGAGTAGTAATGCTTTATCCATGGAAAGTTTATAATTGATTCTCTCTTTTCGCCAATTCGAATTTTGAACTCGATTAAAACTGCCCGTGAGCGCATGCCATTTAAGAGTAAATCAATCCATTTTTGACGTCTCATAAAGAACATATTGAGCGCCCATAGGCAATGAGTAGCAGACACAGGCAGCAGTTGAAGCAAAATTTACGAGTGCTTACGAAAAGCAATCAAGGTAGGCGTGACCGACGGTAATTATTTCTTAACACCATGCCCGAACACGGCTACTGAACGCTCTCCATTAGACACTTCCTATCATCTAATATTAGTCTCAGAGATACACGTCAAATTCTCTCTGAAATAGAAAATATAATTTAAGCAGGAATGGAATAAAATTGGCCGGAGTTCACTGAGAATTTAACCCACTTTTAATACACATAAAATCATTGTAATGCTATTCCTTTTTGGCAGATGATATAACATGTGCTTTATTAAATCAGAGAAACACTCTGTCCAGTGGTTTATTTTCTTTTTGACACATGCGATAGGTATATTTTATGTATACGATACCACTTTACGTTTGTCTCTCTCTGGTCCCTCGCTATTGACTCATGTGTCAAAAAGAAAATAAACGAAAGTAGAGAGTATAACTACCGAATTTGTTGAAATTTCAGTAGGGTTAAGTCCCAATTTCACATAGCAATAAACCATGGTTTGATATCGGTTGTTAGGTAGTTAGTTCATTGTTTCTGCCGGTGTTAAGACTTTATGATACTTAATCCCTTGAAATCTGTCCCATAAGGTTATTTATTGTCCGAAATTGACGCATTCACCATCTGGCCGCTATCTCTCACACTATAAGACAATTCCTCATATCTAATGGCTTTGATAGAGATGCGGTGCAGTATAAAGAGTTAATTAGATCGGCTTAATTGAACACGGTCTATCGAATATTTTAGCTTTCCATACAAATATTTATTGATTAAACGCATTAAAATTTACGACCACTTATCCGAAATTGTCTAGTACACGTTGGACTATTTCTTCAAAAGGTTCTGTACCATAAGAGTATAGATTCCAAACATAATCATTTTCTTTAATAATAGCATAATAATAGTCAATGTGAATATTGGTTTGTGTACTACTACGCAGAGATCTATGAATTTTTCATGATTTGTTAGACTGTGAATCATTTTATATACTCGGATGACTATCGTATAAAATGTATCACAGTTCTGCTTAGGCATAATATCTTCCAAAAACTCTTTACCCAAATACGTTTGACTTCTGTTCAGAACTATCGTTGTAAGATGTTGACTCTACAATCGGTATTTCTTGCAATACATAATCGCAAACACAGATTTATTTCAAAGAGGTTTACCCATCGGAAATTGAAATTTGTATCAAAATGAGTTTAATGTTTCATATAGGTTTTTGAGCTTATAACTCTAAATATACGAAACAGAGTCAAAGACAGAGGATTTCGGGTCAGCGCCAAAAAGTGTCCGAACCTAAAGAAATCCAAAACACGAAAAGAGTTCCAATCGCACTTAAGCAAAATAAGGCTGTATAAAGATGGTTTAAGACATAAATTACAATGTTTTAGTTTGTTTATAAAAATACACATGTACCCTCGTTTTATAGGTTTTCTCGGGACAGTTTTTTCGTGAATTTTGTATTACACCCGGGGTCCACAGAGTTATATGCCAATGCCCTGTATAATAAATAAATCAAGTGGTAAAGGGCGGACTGTGATTCGAAAGGCCACGGTTCAAGCTTCACCCATTGGACTGTCGTTATGTCCACGCCTAACAAAATAACATTTAGTCAGAAGAGAAGGGGGCATAGTATTTATACGTACAAATTGTAGATGTTTGGAATATTTCTTTAATGAAATAATATTATTTATAACAATATTTTAACATAACTGAAACTTTAAATTAAAACAAATCTCTAAATTAATATGTATAACTATAATAAAAAAGAAACTTCGGCTTTTCGCAAATCACGTGGAAAGTGGAAGTTGCCTTTGTGTTTATATAGATATTACAGTCTATCTCCATTCAATATTTCAGCTAAATCAGTTTAGTAGTTGCAGCATAACAAACATACACAGATAGACAATTAAAAAAGAAACTTCCGCCTTTATAATATTTCGGTGTGTGTATTTTAGTTATTTTGTCGGTTTATTTTATAAACCAAAGAATAGTCCTAAAAGCGTATAAAATGGTCAATAGGTGATTCGATTTCTTTTCGTAATAATCGTTAAACGTAATTATCTTTGTGAAGAGCGTGTTATCGGTTATTTAATAGCTCTATAAAAGAATTATTACGATTATCTTCTTTGAATGAAATCACTCGAAAATGGTTATTGTACAGCCCTATAAATCATAGCTAAGCTTATTCAGTTTACGAGTGAAGCGGGCTTGAAGCTCGTTGAACTTTTTGTCATAATTTATAAAACTCGTTAGAGCATCTTTTTTATAGAAAATTCATGAGTTAACACTTAACACCTGCTTAGGTATAATAATTTTAAATGTATTGGAATACTTAACTACCTTACAAGTCATAAATTAGCGGTATAATTAAACATGTGTAAAAATAAGTTATGAATTGAATAACAATTTAGGAGTAGAAGATTTTAATATATTTATTTTTATAGGTAGAAGTTAAGTACCTAAATACGGGTCACTAAAAATCTTCTAAAAACAGAATTTTACAGAATGTTAGTGTATATTATGATGAAGTCTCAGATCAATTCTTGTTTTTGTTTAATTGTATTCAAAAATAATTTGGGTTTGAACGTACGCCATTTTTTGGCATGGACCTTTACATTTTGTTGAGTGAAGATAGCCCTACCCGCGTCCAAAGTTACTTCAAAAGTTTCATGAGTTTTTTATTACGTCATAGTATTACCACGTATTACTAAGGACCAAGCTGGTCGTCTCTACAAGTAACAAAAAGTTCAAGACTGAATCGAATCGTAGATGATTCGGCACTAGTCCAAATTATTGAATGATATCCGAGACATTTATAAAGTGGAATGCATTATGCTAGGTGCGTGACCGTTTTCAGCATAATATCAAAGGAAATGCGCTCACGTACGGCCTTCGACCGGCGACATGCGCACAGGCATTGTTCGGTGACATTTTAGCCTTGCTAATGACAAGCAATTTCAATTTTGAAACACACATTAGACGAATTCATATTGCCTTTAATTCGGATATCTCGAGTGTACTGGCAACAATGTGAATTCCAAAAATCCAAACAAAAGCTTCGTGTATGGATAGGCTAGTGGGCATTACAAAAGCGGAGCAATCATAATGTCAACCCATAATCCCAAAACTGAAGTCTGGGCATCAAATTGAGACAGTTTGACTAAAGTCTGGCAAGTGTGGACTGGCATGCTTCACACATCTCTTAGATAATTACGAAGAACTTTGGCATGCAGGTTTTTTCGCGATTCTTTTCTTCATCATCGCACTAGTGTGTAAAAATAGAAAGCTTGTTTTGCTATAAAATTAAAATTAAGTAATTAAAAAAAGTCGCGAACGGAGAACGGTGTGCGAGTTGCGGAGATAATTAAATTAAATAAAACCAGTGTTAAGTGAAAATTCTTTTTATTCTTGCCCATAATCCCACATACATGTTTTTTAAGGAACGAATAATGTTTCTTCAAAACAGTAATACTTGTAGTTGGAATCGAAAGAAACATGACGTTATGCTCGTTTTTACCAACACTTTAAGAAACGCCTAAGCCGATAAGTGACAGTTTTCACATACAACAACTGTCATCTAAGGGCTTAGGTGTCTCTTAAAGTGTTGGTGAATACGAGCATTAGTCCCACAACAAAATAAGAAATTAGGAATAAGTTCATAGCTTTCACTCAGACAGAGATGTAAGAGATACGGCTTGTATTAATTATTATAACATAACATAATTATGTTATGTTATAATAATTGACATAACACATGACATTTTTATAAGATGGCATTACAACAACCTTATAGAAAGGTCTATGCTTTGAAGACATTCTCTCCAAATCTATTAATCTCAATGATAAAATAGGACCCGTCCAGTCGCAAAGGGTAACGGTCTTCGAACATAGGTCGACTAATACTTTTATCTCGTCGTCACGTAGCCAACTGTCAGACAGGCTGTCAAACCGCTGTCACAAGTCGTCAAACTAGTGCCGTCAATGTGACAATGACAACTCACGATGACAACTTAAAGTACCTACTGATGATACATTTAATATCATTCTCGGATTCGGCTATTATTATTTGTGTTTGTAGTAGGTATTAGGTATGTCTACTATGTCTGAGGTTTCAAACTTTTTGATTTTACTTTTTAGGTTTGAGATTTAAGACTACAACTAATTCACGTGTATTACATATACATAGGCACGTGTCTATCACATTAGTTCGAAATATAAAAATATAGCGCAGGGAGTATATTTAATAACAAAGTAAATTATAAACTGTAAGCTTTATTTTTTCGCAAATTTTAACAATGTTTTTTTTTGTTTTAAATATAATATCAATATGAGATTCATTTATTTTAATGTACCTATATTCATTTTTATCAAATAACAATGTTATCTTTTTTAATTTAGTTCTTTTGTTGTCATCGAAATACATTGAAATCTCGTTATGGATTATCACATTTGAGGCACGAAGTGATCGTTAAATGGATCGCGAAAGATTGTTTATGAACGTCGATTCACGTGCGCCAGATCGCTGAATAAACACGGCGTAATAGAGAGACAAGACGCTATTACAAAACGATGAGTGTTCACTTTCGTTCAGCCAATGAGGAGAGGCAACACGTGTCGAGGGTCAGAGGTGAGCTTGCGCCTCGGGGATCAAGTGAGGAGCGCGTGCCTCTATTGTTAAAAACTAACTGATGAAATAAAAATCTGCACGTTCTATCGAAACAACCTATCGCGCTTGATGTATTTTATGAATCACTACTTGTGAATGAGGAATGACATGGTGAAAGGTTATCTAAATATATAAAAGAAGAAACTGACTGACTGACTGACTGACTGACATATCAACGCACAGCCCAAACCGCTGGGTCTAGAGACTCAAAATCTGGCACACATGTTCCTTGTGAGGCCTAGGGGTGCACTAAGAAAGGATTTTTAAAAATTCACCCTCTAAGGGGGTGAAATGGGGGTCCGAAATTTGGATTTTATCAAGTTAAAATACGTCTTCACGCCGCAACTACTGTACCGATTTGGCTAAAATTTGGAATGGAGATATATTATATCTTGCATTACCACATAGGCTACTTTTCATCCCGAAAAAATTCTTTGTTCCCGTGGGATAAGTTAAAAACCGAAATTCTCGCGGAAAAAAATCTCACGCCGCAAGTACTCAACCGATTTGGATGAAATTTGGAATGGAGATAGATTATATCCTGGGTTAATAAATAGGGTACTTTTTATCCCGAAAAAATCCATGAATTTTGCAGGAGAAGGGAAAAACAGATATTCACGCGGGAAAAATACTACTTCCTGCCGTAATTACTGAACTGATATGGCTGAAATTATGAATAAAGATAGATTATATATTGGATTAATACGAAGGCTACTTTTCATCGCGAAAAAATTCATGGTTCCCGTGGGATTAGTAAAAAACCGAAATTAACGTGGAAAAAAAATCTTAATGCCGCAAGTGCACAACCGATTTGGCTGGAATTTGGAACGGAGATAGATTATATCTTGGGTTAATAAATAGGCTACTTTTTATCCTGGAAAAATCCATGGTTTTTGTAGGAAAAAAGAAAAACAGGTATTCATACGCGAAAAATACTACTTCACGCCGTTATTACTGAACTGATCTGGCTGAAATGCGGAATAAAGATAGATTGTATCCTGGATTAACATAAAGGCTACATTTTATCCCGGAAAAATCCATGGTTTCCGCGGGAAACCTGAAACATTGATGTTCACACGCGAGAAATACTACTTTACACTGTAATTACAGAATTGATATGACTGAAAATCGGAAATGAGATAGATTTTATCCCGGATTATTACAAAGCCTACTTTTCATCCAGGAAAATTCCGTGGTTTCTATGATAAAAGTGAAAAACAGAAATCCACGCGTGAAAAATATTCCTTCATGCCGTAATTACTGAACTGATTTGGCTGTAATTTGGAATCGAGATAGATTATATCCTGAATTAATACAAAAGCTACTTTTCATCCCGGAAAAATCTATGGTGTCCGCGGGAAAACTGAAACACTGATATTCACGCGGTAAAAATACTACTTCACGCTGTAATTACTGATATGACTGAAATTCGGAAAAAAGATAGATTTAATCCTGAATTAATACGTAGGCTACTTTTCATCTCGGAAAATTTCATGACTTCTACGAGTATGATCATAGTGAAAAAAAGAAATCCACGCGGGAAATATATTCGTTCACGCCGCAACTACTGAACCGATTTAGCTCAAAATTGAAATGGAGATAAATTATATCCTGGATTAACACATAAGCTACATTTTATCCCGAAAAAATTCAAGGTTCCCGTGGGATTAGTTTAAAACCAAAATTCACGCGCAAAAAATTATTCACGCCGCAACTACTGAATCGATTGGGCTGAAATTTGGAATGGAGATAGATTATATCCTACACTCAACTACTTTCTTCTCGGGAAAATCCATTGTTTTCGTGATAATAGGGAAAAAGAGATATTCATGCGGGAGAGAATTTTTTGTTCACACCGCAATTACTGAAAATTTTTGGTTTAAAGTTGAAATTAAGATAGATTTCATGTAAATTAACACAAATGGTACTTTTTATTCCGGAAAATGGGTGGTTCCCGTAAAGAACTAAAATTTTTTAAGTTTAAACTATTTTTTTTAAGTTAAAACTAAAATTTACGCGTGCGAAGCCGCGGGTTTCTGCTAGTACCTAATATAGGGTTATCACTGCGTCAGTTCTATTAAAGCCCATCTACATGGGACCAGCGCTAAGAATAGAAGGAAGGCCATGCAATGGTTGAAACACACGATAGCAACGCGACGTTAAGCAACCATATCCATGGCAGAAGAATATAATTAAGTCAATTACTTTTGTCTGCGCGGAAGTCTGGTCAATTTAGAGATCTTATCGATCGTAATTTTTATACATTTTGTTAAATCGATATAATATGTCAAATGTCTACAGCTACAGTTGTAATTTCTTATTCATTAAAGAATCGAGTGCCACTGCGGAATCGGCCAAGTGTAAATACGTACCGTGATCAATGTGCGAAGGAAAATTCGACACCGTTTCCACCCGTCGCGTAACCATCCCGCGCACCGTAAACCATCCACCACATATTGGTCCATCTTACTGGGCCAGCAACAGCATGATTTAGACGGGCCTTTAGAAATTTCGCGACGGCTAATACTTTATTCAAATTGAAACATGTCCGCAACGTGTCTATTTCGTGCCTATTTATTTGCGTTTCACGTGGGTCGGGCTGATAACTTGTAGCAAATAATGAAAACCGAAATGTTAACGATCGCCGTAGCGTCAAATTGTCGGTAACGCAAATACCTGTTACAATGTAAATTTGGTCGAACAGCTATTTACATAGAGGCGTCAGGTTCTAATCGATTTGTTGTCAGTGACTCGACGCAAAATTGTGGGTTTGATAAAATTAAAAGTGATATCGTAGCACAATGAAAACATTACGATAACATAACGGAGCTTGATGAAATGCATGCATATGAAAATAGTTCTACATTTTTTTACAAAATCTATTGCGTATGTTTAAAATACTTAAAGGAAAGTATTTAACGGTTTAAACTCTTACCTTTAAATATTTTCACTCACTAACAGAAATCTCTTATAGAGATAAGTGTATCCTTGTACAACCATGGTTCTAATTTTTTAAGTAACAATATATGTTCTGGTATAAATACTTAAATAAATTTTCAATATTGGACCTAATTGTCTAGGTACCTCAGTGTTTGACCTGGTACCTACTATCTAGGTAGAGTCGATAGTTTTAGTGCAGTAGGAAAACTCAGGTGACAATCCAAAACGCAATGAATCATAATATATCCAAAACGCAATGAATCGTATATGGATCCTTTTTCGCCATCCTTCATAATATAATGTTATTAATAGATTTAATTCCATCAGACTAGACGTAGCTAGCCGTGTCACAAAGGGGGCGCGTCGGCCAATAAATCGACGGGCGCAAGCTTGGCGTGAAAGATGAAGTGCCCGTTTAACATACAATGACTCTGCACTATGTTGCAACAGAACTTAGGACGGCGTTAGCTCAAGACCCGCTTAGACTCAGCCCAGTACTGGCGCAACTCAACGGTGTACCAAACGCTAAACGACCAAACCTTGCGACTTGCGAGGAAAGGTCGCAACAATAAACTATTTCTCGCGCATGACATTTTGATGTTATCTCTCCTAAAAAATCATCAGTTGCACACATTTTGCTTGCACTAAACGCGCGGAACGACAGTAAATTAAGTTAACAGATGTAAAGATAACTTTAATGCGCGAAATTATTACTAGGAAGTAATTTTGGCTGAGTCATTTAGTTGGAACGTAGGTATGTCTACTGGACTCTTGCAAGAACTGCTCGTAAAAATGTGTAAAAAATACTTTTCATGAGTTTAAATGTCTTCCTAGGTGGTATTATGTCGTCCTCTATAGCATAAACATCAAGTAGCTTAATATCTTGGTTAAGTAATTTTGGAGAATAGGTGTGTTGCCTCTTAAGTTTTAATTTTAACAAACCAAACATTAGAACAAGATGGCACATTTAAGATACGCTTATACCTAGAATTAAGGGCAGGGATATGGTAGGGGAATTAAGTGGATGGTCATGGAGCACACTTAAAAGTTCGCAAGGGACAAATCGGGATGGAATTATGTAATATCGGCCTTTGCACAACTAGGTGCGACAGAACATAACCTTTATCATCATCATCAAAGCTATTACGAATTCACCACATAGGCGCAGAATTGCAAGTGAATTAACAAGACGATTCAATTTTACCTGCACCCACGCACTTTACAGGATTCCGACAGTAACAAAAAAAATATTTGAGCCCCTCATTACACCAACAATAATGGTATTATGTATAAAACGTTTTACAAAATACACGTATAAAACATTATTATTAGACAAATTCAAATTTAAAACAGCTGCTTCTCATTAAAGTTTGAACGTAGCACGAGATTAGCCTAGCTAGCTAACGAGTCTGGGTGTGGCCTGTGCACCAAATAGCGCGGGTAATCATAATTGTGGGTGCAGTTAGGTGCAGTTATTGGACAATGTATACATCTGTCGAGTGACGAGTGATGAGCACCCAACGTTGTCGAATTAATTCAGATCCTTAGAATCATCAAACTCGATTCAGGTATACTTATACAGTCCGACAAGGCTCTCTTGGCACTTGAATGACGTTGTCAGGAGGGCACTGTTATAAACAAACGCAGCCAGAAAATAAAATCTCCTCAAGTTTAGTTTTACTTTAGTTAATATTAAGCAAAAACAACACAACATACAATAGCGATATACCAACAGAGCGAACTATCAAACAGTATCACAAGATAGCGTCGTTAGTCCCAATTTTGGCCACGCGCCAAGATAGCCTTGTCGCACTGTACGTAGCATACACTCAAAGGTCACATGATGTATTGACTATTGAGTAATCGAAAATTCGTAAGACCCTAGCGATGCGATCAGCCAATCTGGTGGATATAATCTGTGTAATGTGAAGATAAATTATATGTTTGGTTTTTATATTGATGAGTAGTTTGCGCTTCCACCGATACCATCTCGACTAAATGGTCCTGATGCGGACTAGAACGCGCTGACCTAAATGATGCTGTTTAGATATGAAACAAAAGATTAATTAACTTTATCCACTGATCTCCATAGAGTATATAGATTTATCTATTACATGTTTTAAAGGTGATAAATATTGGTCGACTTTAAAATTTTAACAACGTCCCTGGCACAATTTAAACTGGAGTTCCCGGGTTCGATTCTCGGAGAATATTTTTTTAAATATTTCATTATACTCTAACTGTTGCCATAGCTAATGTTATTCATTTTTAATGGTAAATTTCTAAATATAATGTAAACGCAGATAGATACTTCGAAAAATTATGTCTATACGTCATATATGAAGTTGAAACGACCGGAGCCCAAGGTTTTTAATTAATACCCGTTATCCTTTAGCATACCTACTGCACTTTTTTGTTAGTTTGAGTGAATATTTCCTTAGCAGAAAAGGCTCAGTAAGTAGAATATTTTTTGAGTCTGCATGAATTCCTATCGCCATTTCGCAAAAGAACCCTGAGCGCATTACATTCAACAATTACATAGATAAACGTTACCCGAGAGATGTAAAAAGCAACAACAAAATTAATTACACCCATTGAGACGAAGAGCGAGAGATTAACGGCTCTTTATCGGAGCAATTCGGCTGTCAAAACATCGACCTTGGAATTTGGAATAAAGAAAACACCAGCACGAGCGCGGTAATGGGGGTATTGTTGCACTCCAGATGCGTACGAGAGATAATTGCATGCGAAAAACGTAAGCGCGGTCCATTGTGTTTAAAATAATCATTATTTATTAGTCAACGTGCACTCGCGGCTTACTACAGTTAGGTACATACCTAAGTATCCTACTTACTTCTGCTATCCTAGTACTTTTTTTTTATAAACCTTGCCAAAATGTACCTGACACAACTCTATAGTTGTGTATGAGGGTGTGAAGCATGTAGATAGGAGATCCCTGGGGATTACCCCGCAATATCTATATTGCCTTCTGTATTCAGTACGACATCTATGGTGATTGACCTGTGTACGCTTTAGGTCTGAAAAATGATAAATCATACACATTAGTGGTGCAGAATCAGCGCCAATGTGTATGATTTTTCATTTTTTTACAAAGTTTCTCAACCAAACTAATTTTACGCGTTTTAAAAGAGTGATCGTACTTGGCGGGGTTTTTTAAAACATGCAAAAACGAAAAATCGCTTCAGGGCATTGAACATTTATATCGATGCTTCGGGGTATATTTCTGCCGATAGGATTAAAACATACTTAATAAGAAAAAAAAACATATTTCAAGTACTCGTACTTATAGTTGTTACAAATTGAGGTGATCGAAAGTGGCCTGAGAAATGTCATCATAACTATTATAGGTATCTTCAACAAAGGGAAAGTTTTTAAAATATTGTTACTCTATATCTATTAAACATAGTCTAGTTTGGCTGAAAGTGATCAGTCAAGGCGGGTACGCATATTAAATAGACGTGCAGGTCCGACTACAAATAGAAAAGAAATGCTTTTACAATCATATGATTTGTTCGCTTAGAAGTTTCCGAGTATTAGAATAATCCGATTGGAGTTATTGGACTTTTTTTTTAAACTGAAAGTTGTCAAGACGGTTAAAATATAAACATTTGATGTACTCCGTACCTAATACGCAATTTAAACACGCACAACAAAAACTTACATTTTAATTGTTTTTAGTGTTTTTTTACAAAATATACACTGTCACTGACCAATTTATCATCTATGGGCATAGTGCCCAACACGGTGGCGCTATTATAGTCCATTCGCTTAGAATTTGTCGTTACAAGTACGTGCACACAGTCGGCGTCATTTGATGTCCGTTGAGAATACCGACGTAACGCCGCAAGTCGCAACCGGCCGCGCGATAAAATGAAAGCGAACGGACTATACCTCTGTGTATGGCTAAACTTTAGCCATTATGCTAAGTGAGTGTGTTTGGACCAATTTTTGGGTCACTCTATTCGTGATTTTTTTAGTACCTATCCGATAACCTAGCCTAGCGTCTCAAACGCAAATTCGTAAATAATAATAATATTTACCGATAAAAATACTACACAGTTGGACAATTCTAAGTGGATAATGTATGCTTATGTAATAAAAGTATCGAATACAAATGGGTTGCAGTGAGCACCATCTGATAGAGGGTACGCGGCAGATAGTATCTTTACATTTTAAGTTTATTGTAAGTAGCCTCACTTGCCTAATACCATCTTGATAGTAGACAGATAGAGACGGATAAACGTTGAATGAGACATCCAGCGACCCGGCCCGTTTGAGTTTTTGTACTATGTTTTTCTGAGAAACCCAAAACGTTAACTTAAAAATTATACTGTGATGCTTCTATTTTAATATTTTGAGCTACATAACTGTATACTATGGCACGACATTGACCTATATTTAATGGTTTCGACGAAAAAAGTTTGTGATAAAGTTATTACTAAAATGTGGTAGGTATGGTTTATAAGTTTTTTTTTTACCAATTTTAGCTTTGATATATTGTTGCTATACGAAAACATATCCATTTGTCGTATATCGTAAAAGTAGCCGACGTGTAGTAACTAACTTAAGCACTCATCATGAAAAATATTATCCAACATTTATTGATTCAAAAGATAACTTATACTAATCCTTTTATACTGATTTTTATTATATCTACTTAATGTAGTTTTAATTTCGAAAGTTCAAAGTGCTGTTATAATCGTAATATTTGAATGATATGCTATGAACTAAAAGCGGCAATAATATAAGTTACGATTGTCTAAATTATTATGTTATTTGCTTAAATCATGTCTAGTTAAAGCTTTAAGGCTCGGTTGCTTGACTTGACTTTAACCGAAACGTTATAGTTAAATATGGCGGCCTGACCCTTATTTCGAAAGACATAAGAGTCAGACCGCCATATTTAACTATAACGTTTCGGTTAAAGTCAAGTCAAGCAACCGAGCCTAACTAGACATAACTTATATCTCATTTAAGTCTGAATCACTGTCATTCTAGTGTCACTCAAATATAAATACTTATAGTCTAAGTTATGTTTATGTACTTACACGTTATTGTATATTCACAATATTTTAAGTAATTTACAAGTTATTTACAGCTTTCTTCTACTAAGTACTTATGTCAAACAATAAAACTTGAGAAACTTAATTTACTTTTACAATAAATATTATTTATATCTACTCTAATTGCACTCTTGTTATTTGACACTGCTATACTTATCGTGTCAACCCATTGGTTTCGAATTGTACCTCTCGTAAGAGGATCGGGAGTTCAAATCCCGGACACGCACTTCTTTCGGAGTTATTTGCATTTGTTGAAACTTTATTGCTTGCTTATTAATAGTCGGGCAGATCCTATAAAATAACTGAGATAAAACATAATATGATAGCTGGCAGAAATATTGTAATAAATGACTTCTTCAAAACTCTAAATCATTTCTAATATATAAAATATGAGCCCAGATGCATAATTTAAAAACAGAGTAGTCAAAATAATGGGTTTGGTTGCGATGGTATCCGATAGCTAAATGGTTGTTGTAACCGCCCCTCGAGTGGCCGCGAGTGAGAGATACCATCGGCGCGTGCACGGACCAGCTGTGCATTCGGCCATGTTTAGCTTCGTCTACGTCATTAGACACATCTCCGAAGGTCCGTAGGCCATAAATTAAAAGAAAAAATTCATTGTTTTGTCATTAGTATATCTACGGGCATAGGCCTTCCCAAGCAAGCGCCACACAACTTAACACTCTCTCCAGTTTTCCTGACCTATAGTATTATTACCAGTTTTAAAACATTAGTATCAAAACTTTATTATTTAGTATTACATGTTTCTGTTATCGTAAATAGGTTAGAAGTAGTGCCTAAGAAATTAGGCGGAATATTAAATTTGACGCTAGCATGAGTAGTTGATTGTTGATTGTCGCTTGAATGTTCGATTTTCGAAGGTCGAGTAATCACCTAAACTACATTTTCAAGTAAAGATTTTTATGTATATTATAAATATGTAAAGATGATTAACACAAGTTCACTCCCGTAAAACCACATGAAACTATAATTTGTCGGGCTGACATTCAAACTTATACATACACATAGATCAAGCCAAATGAAGCACGGGACCCATACGCCAACGCGAAGTGTTATTTAATTTTTTTTAATTTACAGGTATGAAACCCTATTGCTCCGTGATGACAGTCATTCGTGAATACTAGTAAGTGATTTAATACACCACTAAACTACCATAGGTAAAACAATAGGTATTATCTTAAAAGGTAAGTAATAAAAGCTATTCAACACACTATGGAAATTATACTGCATTATTAAAGAGCTTACCAAGAAGGTTTATTTATAAGAATAAACAAAAACTGAACAGAACAACATTGCATAAAAATAAAAATAAAAATTTGACTTTACAAAAATTGGATAGATAACTCATATCCAAGCTCAATAAAAAGACAAGTATCACAAAAAACATTTCCAATAAGTCGAATTGTAATTACTGACAATGATATAGGCTTTTTTAATAATAACGTTCCGTAACACAATATAATCGTTTTTGAGCAACAAATACCAATTAATCGATTTAATTAGAACCCGATAGCATCGCGGAGCTTTATCAGGTGTTTGGGCGATGGCGAATCGCGGCCCGATCTAACAAGGCCACCTAAATAGCTATCGAGATGTACGTTACACAGTATGAGTTACGAAAGAGATCAGATAACTCGCAACAGTCCATCGAAAGCGAATGCGATCTTACTTCTGTCATGCGTCACAGAACGGTACTTCGTACTACATCACTCAGTAGAGAAATATTTTTTGAGATGAATAAAACAATTCATCCAAGAAAACTGATCATAACAACTAAATCGGTGGACAGGTACCTTTTGGTGTTAGAGCAGTATATCTACGAGTAAATTCACAATGTAATTATACCTCTCTAAAGCTACAAGATCTGGTGATGCCAAGTTATGTAGTTACTCGTAGATGGTTAACGTGAAATAAACGGGTCTGCCCGCGAAATTCAAAATTTTCGTGGTTTTTTGCAATTTGTACGCTAATTAGACATGATAGGCTTATGGCAATCAATTTGCGAGAATGGCAGTATCATCTTTACATGATTAGTTCAAAATCTTTGCATAAAAATGTGTATCCTAGGAAATTAATCCGAGTATCGAGTTTTATGTGAGTAATTCGCAAATCTTGGACTAATTTCTTTAACTCGACACTTTCGAGCAGAGATTTTTATATAAACACGTGAAGAAGATATTGGGATTATCGCAATTTGACGGCTATAAGCCTATTATGTCTTATTAGCTTAAAAATCGCGAAAAACCACGAAAAATTTGAATTTCGCGGGCACACCCGTGGTGTGCTCCTTAAGTATAACGAAATTAAAGTAAAGTACTTATTGATTTTTGTGATGGCTTTGATTCGCTCTTCCTTGCCTTTGGAAAATATAGTATTACCTACCTTAATGCAGTGAACTTTAAAAGCTACCAGTGATACAGATATCGTGTGTACTATGTATGCAATTTGTGCAAGTATAAGCTGAATTCAAGATTCGACGGTTGAGTCAAGTGAACTATAAATAAATTAAATTGAGATGTCTCATTCCCTCACATAAAACATAAACGACATTTTTCGTTGTAATAAATTGTTATTTATGTTAAACTATGTTGTATTCGTTGATTTCTCTAAGTAATTCTGTAATAAAACTATAGCAAGAATTTGGTATCTGTATATGTATAGCTATTTGTAACAATCCGAATGCTCTGAGTCAGTCGGACGAGGTGAAGGCGTCGGCTATCCCTTGACCGCTCCCTCTAACCTTGCTTTCGACATGATCGTGATGATAACAAGGAATTGAATGCCAACATGATTGAAGCATATTGAGTTACTATCGAGAAATCGAGAACCCCTGCCTCTGTGATTAGATTCACTTACTTCAAAATCATTCTAAGGGGAATCGCGAATATTGAAAGTTGAATTAATACCTAACAAAATAATATTATGTTAAATACCTCATGCTCTATAAAATCTTTTGTGGAATTAATTCTTTATTTTATACTCTATGGAGATCAGTGAATTAACTAATTGAACTTTCAATTACTTTTTTTTTCATTTTAGCCTTTCTAATTGACCAAGGGCAGTGATAGAAACCTAATTGAAACCTTTTTTCCTTATTAGACAAAAAAATTAAATAATGACAAGAGGAGACTATGAGACATATTATGTTCCCAAATTGCAAACAAAAAGAAACTTCAATCCACCACGAAATTTTTAAAATCCATTAAAATTGAATGCAAGAAACAACCTCGCTCTTTGAATCACTGCTCGTCAAAGTTGACATAATCGAAGACGGGATCGATATGTTCATACGTATCGAATCAAAAGTAATCGATATCACAATGTGTGTCGCTCGAAGGTCAATTACGTCCTTAAGGGATTGAGGTTAATGGCTGTCCTTGAGTTTGAACGATTTTATATCGATTAGGATGACTCGATTCTCTTATAATAAAATATGACGAAGATCCACTTACTTTGTCCATAAACTTTAATGGTCTGAATCTTTAATGCTGTTAGCTAGTTCGCAAACACAAACTAGGTATACAAATAAAGAATTGGTGTACTGAGTTTGGATGTCACTATAGTTTTTTTGAATTACCTATCGCAAAGCTCTCAAGGAAATGGCGAAATTTCGAAAGATCTCTTACCACCATCTGGCTCAGTTGCTGCCGGTGTTCTAAAATTGAAAACGACAACTGTAAAAGGATTAGCCAACAATACTACATTTCTAATGATTTGAGCCACTTGAGGTTCGCTGTAGAAGGCGTGTAAGTGAAACGGGAACACGTTTTTGTTTTAATAATATTTTATAGTTACTCCATAACTGGACGATCGCTGATCGGCTTTCTTGTTCGTAATATCGTTGTAGAGCGGCGTTTACACTGGCGTTTTTATTACAGATACTGTTTCCTAGGGACTGCTAGCACATACTTTAGTATTTTTATCGTCGTTTTCTGAACAAAAAGTAATATGAACCTGCAGGCTGCGGATGAACCCATCGGAACATTTTACGGCAACCATCTTCTTCTTCTTGCGCCTCTTGTCAAATTTCCACTAATACGCCACAACATGGCAGAAATCATGCCGTATAGTGATCTGTGGTGTGTACCGCAGCCCGCGATACTGCGGTCGCGGCTTACAACTGACGCTGTCGGTGTCAAAACAAAACATTTTTGACACCAGTAAACTGGCGACATTTCTTTAGGTAGTCCGCCGGGTCCTGTGCATATGTCTATTTATGTAAATCAGATTTTAACTGAACACTGTTTCATTATTATTAGGAGTTTACTGGATTTAAAAATAATTTATTTTATATTTTTCGAATGCAGTAATTAAATAGTTATAAACGCGTTTTGAAACTTAAACTATATATATGTGCGATGTACGAACTTGGTATTCTGTCCGAAGGCTAAGTAAAGCCACGCGCACATGGGCTCAGTTTCTCTGGAGACAACTCACAGAGGCGTGGTCATATTTACAGTTATGGTCGGCTAATACAGATTTTATTATCCGCTCCCTATCGAAGGTTATAGCCATAGAGAATCGATTACCAGTGATATACTGGGATAGTACATCGAAAGTCGGTAGTTAAATTAACATTGGCAAAGGGCAATCCAAATAAAGTTATTTTCTCGATTATACATAGACGGCTTAGTGGAGTAGGTATAATGCTCGTTTTCACCAACATTTTAAGAAACGCCTAAGCCCTTAGGTGACAGTTGTTGTAACTTGTAAGTGAAAACTGTCACCTATCGGCTTAGGCGTTTCTTAAAGTGTTGGTGAAAACGAGCATAAGATTCGGAAATAACTGGGAATTGATCTAACACGAAATATATTTGGCAATTTAATGCTACGTGGTAATTTTAATATTATACTTAGGAATAATAATATAAAGAAAACACACTTACTTTTGTATTTGTCACGTAAATGTTTTTAATCACCGCATACAACATTTTATGCACTCATGCTCGTTTTCACCAACATTTTAAGAGTCACCTTAGCCCTTAGGTGACAGGTTTCACTTACAACAACTGTCACTTACGGGCTTAGGTGACTCTTAAAATGTTGGTGAAAATGAGCATAATCCGCCAGCGTCTTTTCGTTTCTGATTTGTTTCTGATACACATTTTGTATGGCTCTGAAAACTTTCGTAGGTACTCATATTTCAAACAAACATTACGCAAACATTGAAGTGGAAGGTAGATACTCCTTTCCTGATTAAGGTATAATGAATGGATACAATTAAATTGTTACATTCCAGGGTTTAAGTTTCTTTTAATTAACTCCACAGGATGGGATCAAAATACCTGTGTCGCCGTAGTGCTCACTCAATCAACCGCATTTTATTTATGCATGTTAAGAAAAAGGAAACATCTAGAATTCTTAACTAACTGTCCACTTCCTAACAAAAACATCCTATTTGAATAGCGCTAATGATTTGCATATCCAGAGCAATTTCACGTCCTCGGGTGGAATCACAGACTCATATTAAATAGATGGACGGGGGTTTTATACACGTGGACAAGTGCGCTATGTACATTGTATGTGTTTAAAAATATATATTTGGAGTAGCCACATAGTACGTACAAGATTTCAGTTTTTAATATTAATCTTATAATATTTCCTCGTTTACAAAATATTTAATTATTGATTATCTTAATTATAATACTAGAGATTACAAATACTCGCACATTCACGCGCGTATCAACACAACAAAATTTGCAAGATGTGAGGCGCAGCTTTTTGTATGAATTTCGCTGGCTGTAAATGTATGGAGAAATTCGATTCGTTTGTGCGATGCGAGTTGACTCGAAATTCGTACAAAAACTTGTACTAACCCTGCTGTACCATCTATCTATTTTCTGAGTCTGTGCGTAGAGTATGCAGTAATGGTGGAGACCACCCGGGCGCAGTTTTTGCCTCACGTATCGCGTTACGAGACCTCGTGGGCTGTTTTTTGTTGCCTCCACAGATATTCACGGATTTTAGTAAGGCTTCTATTTTCGCTTCGGTGATTAACTGACGTGGGATCCTTGTTTTACCGTCAGTTTAATTAAAATAACTATGATTCCTTTACATATTTAAATGAAATTAAAGTATAATTTTGACATTGTTTTCCGACAACGATAGAACTAATTGTATTTTCATATGGTATTTTCTTTACCGAGTAATTTAAATAAGAAGAAAATCCGGACACTTTACGAACAAAATTGGTAAAATACGAAAAATAATTTTAGGTGATAAACAATGAACAAAGAAAATGAATGTTATTTTCTTCTGGTAAAATTTTTGTTTTAATTTCAACAACTAATAATAAGGGCTAACGTTAATAGTGAATGATTTTCATGACCCTTAAATAATTTGAATCAAAAACACAGGTTACATTAACCTGGTATAGGTTCAGGTAGTAAATGGTATAGGTTCAGGTAGATAACCTTTAAAATAAACTGCGTAGGAATATGTAGAGTATAGGTACATGAAATTGTGACCATTATTTAACATTGCAGCTTATTATACTTCATACATCGCGTTGACTTCGTATCAAGTGTAATAGATATTCAGATTTGATGAGGATAGATTTCCTTGCTAACGATCCAATCAAAAACAACATGCCAATTTTGTCATAATCATTTCCTTGTATATTTTATATGAGTTTCACTACCTAGATAACTACTAATGCCGGTTGCCTATATTATATCTATCTTTTATTGGCCTTACTAGAGATATCAATGTGGCATAAGCTACATACAAGTTACGTCAAATTTATAGGGCAAACCATGGATAGATAGAATATTGGGAACCGCCAACCGATATAATATCAATTCTATGTTTCACATACCTATTGCCTACGTTACATCTATAAGGCTCGATCATGACGATATGACATATTGATAACTGTAGAAAAATTAATGTTAAATACCTGTTTATTAATCATCATCATTGTCATTATATGAGATACTCGTATCTTCATTATTAGCTTCAACTCTTTATCCCGCAAAATAAAGAATTTTTATTGTGTTATTATTGAAAAATCTTGTCTGCGTGTTCCAGTGGTCTTTATATTAACGTGATTTAAGAGATTTAATTTAAATGTAACTCATGAGTTAAGTCCCTTCTTTCACCCTTAAACATTTATTAGTGTCGCGGCCTACGTACAAGGAACTACGCTTTCAAGACTTAGCCACCTACTTTATAGTTCCAGATTAACCGGTTAATACTTTGCATTGATGATTCAGTGTCCTCACATGTCAATTTTATCAGTGATCTGTAATATCCGAGAGTACCATCAGAACCAGTCCGCCTCTTTATAATATAATATCAAGGTTCCGATATATGTATACCGATACCGTACAATCCGTGTAAAGTGTACAAACATCTCAACATAAGCTCTTGCATGGAAATTAATTCTCGCGGATCACGCACTTAAGATGCTCGCTGAAGAGCTGTGATTAAAGCTACAACCGAAAATAAACAAATCCAATCATACTGCTATTGTCTTATAGCTTAAATTGCTTTAAAATCAGTTGTTGTAAAACCTGTATGGATAAATTCAACTGTCAATTAATGCCAAGCTTTGATTAGGTCTCATGTCTCCATCTAGCTTAAGCATTGAATTTGCATAAAATTAACGGAAAAGAAAACAAGCTATGATCAGTGTATAATATAAATTATCTACAGTGAAAACCTATACCTTTTTTTCGGCGGGTAGGTGTGCAAATAGTGACACGTGTTTTCATAGTTCTAATACAGAATAATTATAAAAAATTAAAATCAAGTGGTATTTAGTGTAAAATGTTTTAATAATTCATCTTCTACATACCAGCAAGTAATCCATTCATAAAATCATCAAGCACATTTGAAGTTATATACATAAACACAACTCAGGAAGTCTGACACTTAGCATGGAGGGTCTGGAGGCAATCGAGCACACTATTTCAGCACTGAAAGAGCACTTTGAGACACGCATGGCTGATTTCCAACATCAAGTGCAAACTTCTATCCCTGCAACTAGTCCAACATCTAACATTGCTGCGCAGTTCGGTGCTTTCAGGCTTTTTGTCATGGCATCTCTTGAAAATCTGCAACTGCAAGTTCAGGTGCTTTCTCAGCAGTGCGATCTCATGGAAATGAGAAGCAGAAGGAAGATGTTGTTGGTGCATGGGGTCCCGGAGGTGCAGAAAGAAAATGTCCCGGCTACTGTGGTGAAGGTGTTGTCAGAACATCTTGAGGTTCCCGAGGTCACTGTCAGCAGTTTTCGGTTCTGCAAGCGACTTGGTCAGCCTAAAGATGGAAAGGTACGGGCCATTCTTGTAAAGTTCAGTGAATTATCTTTACGGAATAAGATCTGGTTCTCGAAAACTCAACTCAAAGGCACTGGAATCACACTATCTGAGTTCTTGACAAAGGAACGGCACGAAGCTTTTCAGGCTGCAAGACAGAAGTTTGGAGTAACACGGTGCTGGACTAGAGACGGGGTCATCACAGTCGTGGGGCCTGATGGTAAACGCCACCGTGTTAGTTCGGTATCTGAAGTCAAGCGTATCGGTTCCAAGCCGACTGCCCCTGCGCCGACTACTGCTGAGCTCCCAAGTACCGGTATGAGCCAAGCTACAGGGAGTCGTGCTAACCCTCCTGTCTCTAGTGCAAAAGTTGCTTCTCAACCTCACAGAGTTAGGCGAGATAAGAAGTAAATTATATATATCTTTGCCATGTACTTTTTTCCACTGCATTATTGTACGAGTACGTTCCCTTGCTATTTGCTTTGTAGGTACTACACTCAGTACTATGTATGTATACTTAACTGACTATTGTATTTTTCTTTAGTCAAGTTCCTATTTTTATTATTTTTGTACCCACAAATAATATTTTGTATTTACTATTTTCACAAATTATAGCAAATTTACACTTGTTATTTAATGTCAAACGACTCACTTTGACTTTTGACACTTATTTCGTTGTCAAATATGTCAAATTCGAACGTCATTGCATAATGTCAGTTGTCACTTGTCGTGATGACATAGATAATAGACTCTGTTTTGTTCATGGAGATACTTTGATGTTAGGTCCATGGTTTTGTTTGCCTGTGTTGTTTGTGGTATACTCCATGGGTTTACTACATTATAATGCATTATTCAAATATTCAATACATAATGTGTTATTTAATAATGTTTGAGTTGGGATCGTGCATCCTCCGTTTGTGCTGAACTTTACTATGGAGTATGTCACTTTTTATCTATTTTTATTTTTTTTTATTTTTATTTTTATATAGCATTTTTTGTAAGAACAGTTTAGTGTTCTCCAAAATGTTTTAGAAGGCTGGTATGTGGAGGAATATTTTATTTTATTATTTTAGTTTTAAATAGTTTGTAGTTAGGTATATATTAGGTATTATATATTAGCGGTTTTATTATATTATTTATATTATAAGTAAGTATATTTATGATGTCATCCTCAAACCTTAGTATTGACAGTGATTTATTTTTATCAGCATCCTCGGGCGATGAGATGGACACAAGTTTTCACAGTACAATTACCTCCATTCCAATTAATGTATCTCTAAATTCGATCTTCTCAGACTGTGTGAAAAATTTCAATGTTGTTCATATAAATGCTCAAAGTATTCCGGCTCATTATCCAGACATGCTTGCGTCATTCGATTCCCGTAATATTCACGCCATATTAGTGTCAGAGTCGTGGCTCAAACCCTGCTTGCCATCTACGGCATACTCGCTACCAGGGTTTCACCTCATTCGCAATGATCGCACCAACAGAACAGGTGGTGGCGTGGCGATCTACCTTAGATCCCACATTGCTTTTCAAATTGTTAGTTCGTCATGTCAACCGCCTCCTGTTGATGGTGCTGAGCATTTGCTTATTGAAGTGTGTATGTCCCAGGCAAAGATTCTCCTGGGTGTGTTCTATAGCCCCTCCTTATTAACGAATTATTTTCAATCCTTTGAAACCATCTTAGAATCGTTAGTCCCTGCTTACAGTCAAACTATTTTAATGGGTGATTTTAATACTTGTTTACTTAAGAAAGATAACAGAGCTCAAAAGCTTGAGTCGATAATTGAGGCGTGTAATATGGAAATTCTTCCCCTTTCAGCTACACACAACTTTCCCGGCTATTCTCCTTCCCTTCTTGATTTAATAATGGTCTCCTCTCCTAATCTTGTTTTTAAACACGGTCAGATTTCTGCCGATGCCTTTTCCTATCATGATCTTATTTTTCTCTCGTATAAAGTGCGTCCTCCTAAATTAAAACCCAAAATACTTCTGCGGCGTAATTTTGCAGGAATTGATATTGATCGTTTGTGTGATGATGCTCGTAAAATTGATTGGGCAGCCGTAGAATCCGCTCCTAGTGTGGATCTAAAAGTTGAAATTTTTGTATCCCTGCTCACTCAACTTTACGATGTCCACGCGCCCATACATCCAGTAAAAATGAAGCATTTGCCTGCCCCCTGGCTAACTGACGAGTTAAAAAATATGATTTTAAAGAAAAATGTTGCCAAAACCAAATTTAAGAAGAACAACTCCGATGAAAATCGAAGAAAATATCATAAAGCCAGGAATCGCTGCAATACATTATGTAGAGATGCACAACGACGCCATATTCACTCTTCAGTCGAGAACGGCGACTCGTCCAGAGTTTGGAAATTTCTTGAAACGGTCGGAGTCGGCAAACCTTCCAATAACATTTCGATTCCGCCAAGTATTGACTTGGAGCTTTTAAATCAACATTTCTCTTCTGCTTCGAACTCTTTTGACAGTTCATATAAATTACGCACTCTTCATTCACTTGCTGAAGCTCCGACTCCTAATTATCCTCCGTTCGAGTTTAGTCAATTCACTGTATGTGATGTTAAGAAGAATGTGTTGTCTATTTCTTCGAATGCTGTCGGCAGTGATGACGTTAGCCGTGCTATGATTATCCCTATCCTTGATATCGTTGCTCCTGTTATTGCTTATATCCTAAATGAATGTATTTCTTGCTCCAAATTTCCTGAACCCTGGAAAAGCGCTCATGTTATACCTCTTCCGAAGAAGGCTGTTCCTGTTAACTTCTCTGATTTCCGTCCTATTTCAATCCTTCCTTTCCTTTCCAAAGTTTTAGAAAAGCTAATTTATCAACAGTTAAATTTATTCCTTAATAGAAACTGTCTGTTTAATCCTTTCCAGTCCGGTTTTCGTCCTGGTCATAGTACGGTTACAGCTTTAATAAAAGTTACTGACGACATACGTTGGGGCATGGACAACAAGCAACTCACTGTTATGACTTTGCTGGACTTCAGCAATGCTTTTAACACGGTGGATTTTGATATCTTACTAGGTCAGTTGCGTTCTCTTAACATATCTCCATCAGTTATTGACTGGTTTCAGAGTTACCTTAGTGGTCGCCGGCAGCGTATTCGCTTTGAGGAAACTCATTCCTCTTGGTGCGATATCTCTGCTGGTGTGCCCCAAGGCGGCGTGTTGTCACCATTGCTCTTTTCCATCTTCATTAACTCAATCAGTCATAACCTTTCTTCTCTCTATCATATGTATGCAGATGATGTCCAGCTTTATACCCAGTCTTCGTTTGAAAACCTGCCAGATGCAATCGCCAGAATGAACTCAGACCTTTGCTCCGTCCTTGAATGGAGCAAATCATTTGGACTTAATGTAAATCCGAGTAAATCACAGGCAATCGTTATTGGTAGCCAAAAGCAGATATCGAAAATTGACTGGCGGTCACTTCCTCCTATTGAGTTCAATAATGTTGTTATTCCGTACTGTGAGAACGTAAAGTATTTGGGAGTGTATCTTGATAGGACCTTAAGCTGGGCTCAACATGTTAAACAAGTCAGTAGGAAATTATTTGCATCCTTGGGCTCCTTGCGTCGCCTTCGATCTATCCTTCCAATTCCTACTAAAATTATGCTCGCACAGACTCTTCTCCTTCCTATTCTTGATTACGCTGACGCAAGCATTGTCGACTTAAATGAAAACCAATTAAGTAAGCTTGAGAGACTTCAGAATTCCATTATTAGGTTCATATTTGGTTTACGCAAATATGACCATATCTCACAATTTCGTTCTCGTCTTAATTGGTTACCTATCCGACTTCGCCGGAATCTACACATCCTTTCCATTCTGTACTGTGTTCTGTTTCATCCTTCTGCGCCCCATTACTTAAAAGAGAAATTCAATTTTGTAGGTCAACCTGGAGAATTGCTCCGTTCTTCGAGGAAACTTATTTTGATGATGCCTGCGCATAGGTCTTCCTTCTTTCATAAGTCTTTTACGATTCAGGCTATTAATCTTTGGAATGCCTTACCTCTCGATACTAGAGAGGCCCAGACTATAGGACAGTTTAAAAGACTTGTGAAAGATCACTTTATATCCCAGTTGCCTGAGTGCTGATGACTATTGTTTTGAGGATTATTTTTATTGTATTTGTATTATTTTATATATTTATATTTATGTATATACATATGTATATATTTGTATTTATGTACAAGTATATATAATATAGTTTAGTTTATAGTATAAGTAATTTATTGTAAGTAGTTTATTGTATTTATTTATTCTGGCACCCCGCACCACCAACCGCGTATCCAGTTTCAAATATTCCTTCACATTATTATTGGTTGCCTGGTAGAAATCGCTATGTAGCGATAAGGCCGCCAAATTGTACTCCTAAGTTTGTTTGTATTTAATTTAAGTATTTCTTTTCTATATTTTATTCTGTGGTGTGCAATAAAGTGTTTATCTATCTATCTATCTATCTATCTATATTTTTGAGATTGAGTTCCTAATATTTGAGTTGAGATCACACTTATCTAGTACATCAAAGTTCTTATCAGCTAAATGTTATTAAAATATATGATTTATTGACTAAATTATTTACTATTAGTTTCAGAAAAGTTAAAGGTAAGGACTGTTGGAGATTGATGCGTAGTTTAATTATTTCTTTATTTTATCGCTAAAAACAATTTTAAAAAATTCGCAAAATTAATCTGAATAAACCATTCTGCTTAGGTACTATACTTTCAATTGATGGTAATTTTATTTAATCTATTCAAACTTAAAGCAACTAAAAACTCAACTCAGCTTTATTTACAAAAATAACTCAGCGTATTTGTATCAATAAATAAAGCATCTAAAGTTCCATAGGTCACGCTGATATCTCTATATTTATGATTATTGTTAAACCATACCAACAATAATGCCATTTTATATGCGCTTCGTACAATAAAATGTTGTATTAAGGCACTTAACACGTTTAAAATCGTATATGTACTTACGATCAATTCAGAATTAATAACGCGGAACACTTATAACATTTGGAGAATCTCCCTTAAAGTGCTGCCTACATGTTATTTTTGTCCTCACACTCACGAATGCGTTGGTGGGTGTGACATGGATGGACTTCGCGCCAATATCACAAAAAAAAACAACAAAAAATAACCTATTTCTTCAGTGGGATATCGAAATAAAATAAAGTAAAGTAAAGTACTGTTGTGAATGTGGGACTACTATGCACAAATTAAATTACAAAATAATAAAAATATATCAAAATGGGCATAGACCCGGAGTCTGTAGAATGTAAAGTTATATTAATAAAAATAAGTGTTTTACAATTTTGTCGTTCAACATACTTTTTTGAAAGCTTTTAATACAAAACATTCCACGAAATATTACTTTTTAAGAATAATTTCGCGAAAACTCGTGCTATGGTGGAATTTTTCGTAAAAAACAAACACTACGATGGTGGACTAAAAGACCGAAACACAAAAAATACTTTAGCTTATAAATACCTAATTATCTACCTCCATTTAACCTAATGCCCCCAAGTATAGTTTTATGACACCGTACAACGTAAATGTTTCTACCCATTTAATAATACTGTACCTGATATATTCCAATATCATTGCTTGTATGTGACAGGACAATTAACGGGGTCTTTTCCCTGTTTCTAGCAATTTCTCTTCTTTTCCAAACCGGTTTAAATCATGAATAAGTATATTTTTGCATCGAAAAAAATATATGTTGTAGATACATTCTCTATCTAGTACTCAAAGTTAAAATAAATGCTTAAAGCTAAACTTTTCTCGATCATAAAAAAAAAATGAAAAAATATCGATTTTGACTATTTATTCCACTTTGTGCCTAAAGTTTTTAACTAAATTTAAAAATATATATATGAAAATAAAGCTGAGTGAATTTATCAGCGGTTCGTGTAAAAAAAAATTTTTTTTTTAATCAAGCATAGCTCAAGCCTGTTTTCCAACGAATACGGTCACGCGCATCCTCTAGCGGGGGTGCGCCAGTCGTCCGACGGACTCTATCGAGGTAGGACGTACGCCAGTTTTGCCAGGCCACGCTGTCCCGCGGTTAAATTTTCAACTTTATATTTTTTTTGAAAAATATTATTTTGTAGTCACTAAAATTTATAATTAGCTGTAAGTTAATAAGCATAGTACCTACTTACTTTTAAATAGTTCTTCGTACAGGGGTCTGATTGCCCAAGAAAATGTATTCAACGTTATCGTAATCGTTTGCTAATTCTGCCCACCTATTGGCTGACGTAAATCAGGGAACCAATCAGCGGGCAGAGATTCTAAATGATTACGATAACGATGAATACGTTACAAGGGGCAGATTTTAGCTTTTTTAATATTATCTCGATTAGAATATACTAATATTTGGATTAGATTTGTTTACAATAGCCATAAATAATTTTTGAACAAGAAAAATAATAATTATTATTATAGGTTTATTTGTAGTAGTAACAATGTGAACACAGTTTAACAACACACAGTAAGGCGAAGTAGTTGCTGTTTGTGGCTTTAGTGAGACTTGAGCCTCGATACTTATAAACTTCATCAAGTCCATTTCATAACGTTGACGTAAGACAGGTAATCAACTAATCAACCGAGTTATAAACCCATTCATGGTTTTTCACCTGGGTTCTCTAGTTCCCCATCTCTAAACAGGTTTTATTTAGATACATTTTGTAATCCAATGGACAAACCTGATAATTACACATCTATTTATTTATATGGAAAACCTTTTTAAAGAAACTACGAAATAATATTAAAGGATAAGCGTATTTGCTAAGGGATCACACTGTTAATATTATCAATTAGTTATTAGATATTTCATAGCTATTTCACCTAACATTGTATGGGAAGCATCGGCGGATCCAGAGGGGGTGGTTTTGTCATGGGGGGTCATATAATATTTAATTGATTTATGGTTGATTCTATTTTATATTTTAGTATCAAACGCATCATTAGGTAACGAAAATATTGAAAATTTGAATTTCACCTCGCCACCGCGACCTTTTAACTGTTGAGCTCCTGATTTCCCAGGAAATTTTCTGATTTATCAACAATTCTCCTTATTTACTGATTTTATTAATTAATCTCAAGTTATATTTGTATCTAAGTGTCCTCCACGGCGGATTTTCACGAAATGACCTTGATTGCACGGACGTATACAAGGTCATTTCAGGTCGCCAATTTGAGCTCGCTTCACTCGCATATCTAGTTATCAAGATATGTATGCCCCCAGAACCTTTATTATGTTGTGACTTTTTCAGTAAAAAAAAAAAAACAGAAAATTTCGTGCTCGCTTCGCTCGCATATCCAGTTATTAGAATAAAGTTCGTGTTCGCCTCATTCAGGACTATTTGCAATTTCAAGACGTTATTCCGCCTAAAAATTATTATATTATTTAAATTAAAGACTAAAGATGGACCACACTATTAAAAGAAGTAAAAAAACCTAAAAAATTTGAGTTATCTTATAGAGTTTATAATATCTGGTTATCAAAATATATATAAAGTTCGCGTTCACTTCATTCGGGCATATTGCGATTTTAAGAAGTTATATGTCGTCTAAAAATGATTATATTATTTTTATTAAAGATGGATCTCACTGTCAAACCATGTTAAATTCAAGACTGTGATTTATCCTGCGAAATAGTAAAAAAATTGAGCTCGCTTCACTCGCTTATCCAGTTGTCAGGATACATAAAGTTTGTGTTCGCTTCATTCAGGACTATTTGCGATTTCAAGACGTTATTTCACCGAAAAATTATTACATTAATTAAATTAAAGATGAAAGATGGATCACATAATAAAACAAAATAAAAAACGTAAATGATTTGAGCTCCCTTCGCTCGCATATCCAGTTACCTAAATATATAATAATTATAAAGTTCGCTCGGGCATATTTGTGATTTTAAGACGTTACTACGCCTAAAAATGATTATATTATTTTTATTAAAGGCGTATCTCACTGTCAAGCCATGTTAAGTTCAAGACTGGAATAAATAGTGATTTATCCTGCAAAATCGTAAAAATTTTGAGCTCGCTTCGCTCGCGTTCATTCTAACCTGTTACGAAAAATCTAATCGTGGCTAAGAGCTATAATAGTTAAAAACATCTTAACCATACTGCTTAAGACGTCACCACGTCCGAAAAATGCAGCCATTGAAGTAGATGAAGTTATAATGCGTTTCGGAAATAATTTATACAAGTACAACGTGATTTGTGAGTCTGTACTCGTACTCGTATATAAGTAACGTGTTTACAAGTATCAATTTCAATGTCTTAAAAACTTAAAAGCGCTAAATAATACGTAGACATAACTATATAAGTATGTATAATTTGTTATATTGAAATTGTAAGCAACATCCGTCAACTTAAACTAAGTCCTACTGTATGTAATTATGCCGTGTTCCGGGACAGCGGATGGGGTCACTGCGCTCAAGCGGCGCTCGATGTCCATTTACTTTCGTACGCGAGAATTTTGGGGGGCGGGAGGTAGCCCGCAAATACCTATAGTTCCGGGAAAACCTAGCCTTAACGGAGATATTTAGATATCAGCAGTAATTAATTTGACATTGAATGTCAACCGCAGAAGCAATCTATCACGCCTTGTAATGACAACAATATAAGTACGAAAGCTGACTTGGCTACAACTTAATGATCGAATGATCTATTAAAGTTTGACTTCAAATAGGTACGTGGAAACCGATCATAAAATGATTTAGTATTCGTCACCTTTACCACGGAATACAATAATAGCCTTTACAATACAGTGAAGGAAAAGTTGTTTTTCTTCACAACCTTCGACTTGAGACCACTATAGAAAGGACTATAGTAGGTACACCACGCTAGCCAAGTGCGGGTTTGCAGGTGTCCTCACCATCAATATATTCAAATGAATTAGTTTCGATAAACCCACATAAACGTAAGTACCACCACTCAGATTAATTCTTCCAGACTTTTTGACTGATATTGTTTTGAAGCTGTCCCATTCCAAAAAGAAATGGGCGGGGCATGTATTTAGGACTTCAGTAGGGTTAGCACAGGTTTTATAGGAATTTCGAATTGACTCGCATTGTACAAACAAATCGAATTCCTCCATACATTTACAGCCAGCACCATCTATTGAAAGCCGCATGAGAGTGACTGTCCATAGATGGCGCTGGCTGTAAATGTGTGGAGGAATTCGATTCGTTTGTGCGATACGAGTCGCCTTAAAATTCGTACAAAAACCTGTACTAACCCCTCACACGAACGATGGACCCGGTTGCTAGTTGAATGGAGACCATGCACCGTTTGCAGAAACGCGACAGGCAACCAACACGTTGGACCGACTATATTGCCAAACTCCTGGGAAAATCATGGACGAGAATAGCTCAGCACAGCAAAAAAAGGTGTTTTTTATTTATTTATTTATTGCACAAAACCAAAAACAACAATCAATTGGTATACATCTTGCCATCCTCTTAAACTCAAGGAGTTTATGTGAAGATGGCGAGTTCACATACATGAAATACTATGTTAATAGAGAAATCTTAATTCTACATACTGAATGCACGAGTGTCAAGTGACGACGAGAATCGAGAATCAAGTGTGCTTATGACGAGGCCTATGTCCAACAATGGATGAACGAATGCTCTTAAAGAAGAAGAGAAACTTTTTTCCAGACTCCGTTTTGCGAAATTAAGTACTCTTATTTACTAATTACCAATAATAAAAAATTTACTACTTAACGGATGCCGTGATTTATTGCTTCCAATAAAAGCACTTTATAACTTACTTTCCAAGATAAATACTTGATATTGATTTATTTTGCACTTTTGAGCACTTTCTACGCATAAGTGAAAGCCTAAAATCGAAGTACATCAACCGTGAATCTCCTTATGGTTTACACTCGACGTAACGTCAGGCCGGCCATTAAAATTATCTTCGCGGCGACGTCCACTCTAATCTGTTTAACGGTAAGGCCGGGTGCACATCGAGGTGACAAAGCGAACGCGAGGACACGAAAAGCAATAGCGGAAACGGAAACAGAAGCGTGGGAAGACCACGGGAAGCAATAACCATGCCCGATCGCAATCATTTATTTGCATAAACACATGTTTCTAACCTACATGTTTGTTTTATTCAATAATAATATTTTTGACAAGCAAATATATTAATGTCACACCACATAGATAGACATAACGGCTATTCTAAATAAATCAATTTTCTATTATGATAATTGTAGTAGAATTAAATACAAGTACTCTATTAAGTAAATAAGTTTTAAGGCTAAGAATTAGTATCAGTTTTTTCTGATTTATTCGCATAGATCGATCGTGTAATCAATCAACATTATCTTTATTCAACTAATAATCATTCTAAATCTATTTAGTATTTATCATTCCTACAACATGAAATTTGCACGGACAGAGTCAAGTGCATCAGCTTTGAAGGTATGTAGCAAACATATTACTTATTTAACAAAACTGAAACATAACACAATCGAGCCACAGGATAACGATAACATGTCACTGTTTTGTGCTGAGGTCACCACTCATCGCTTATAATGCCTACCTCTTTAAGTGTGTGCAAAACTTAAAGACACCAGCGACGCACAATAAATAAACCAGCCTCTTTGAAGTCACCGACCATGTCAAATTCAAGGTACTCCACTCATTTGGGCACCCAATTAAGCGCGAAATATATCGCAACTTAACTTACTTAAGAGGTTCATCAAAATTTTTCATTTTCATTGTTGCCTTTTTTCCGCGGTCACCGATATGGCTGTTAACATATTTTGCCTGAACTTCGCGCAGCTTTCTTGCTTTTAAATTGTTATAGCATCATTATTTGTCGTAAAACGGATGAAAATAAACTAAAAATAAACATTCTGTGATCTGTCTAATTGATGAATGACATTTTCGCTTACGTGTGATTGAAATTTGCTAATATTTATGGAACGGTTTTTGATGATGGAACTGTTTTTAATTTTAGCTACAGATAATATGATATCAACAATATCGTAAGTTGTAATAATTTTAACAATTTTGTGTACTGTTTCGTTTGTTTATTTGACGCGTTGTTATCAATTAAATGTAATTAAATTTTGTCAATAACAATATTCACAATTTCTGAGGTAGCCGTAAGTTAAATTGGCTCCAAGTTCCAACCTTATTATAAACTAATTTATCAATGATGAATGAAGTAAGAGTTACTTAATCATCCCAAGAACCTACTAACCGCTAACGAAATAATAATTCGATATCCATCTTTATTATTCATCGTTGTATCTGTTTCATCACCGGTCCACTCCTTGCTCCGTACAGATATCTCATTCACGCATGCGTCACTCTTATTACTATCTCTAATATCAGTTTTGGATCACGTTTGATCTCCTGACCCCTGATTTCGGCTACCGTAGACACGATTTTTCAAATCTGTTCCACACGAAAATCATCTTAACCTCATCAAAACAGAGTCGGTTTCGCCATGAATTTTATCAGTATCGGCGGAACTTTTGAAGCGCTTATTATACAATCTTAAATAAATTTGTTTAATATATTAAATAGCGATGTCTTGTTATTAGTGTTATATGAATATTGATATAACAAATGTGCTATTTGATGGTCATTTATATGTTAATGCCTATGCGAGTTATAAAATTATCATAAAATCTCTCTTGTTATAAGCTCGTTATAGATTTTATGTCAAGATCTTGAACTTGGACCACAAGTTGGCCGTTTGTTATATTAACTTAGGCTTCAGAATATATTATGCATTTTAATATTTGATGATTTATTCGGTATAACTCCTTAAATTAAAAGACGACAATCACTTATTATTATTTTCCCAATTATTTTCAGTTAATTGCATTAAAGGTAAATTGTATGCGATGTAAACTCTCTCTCTTTTTATTGGTTTCCCTTTATTATCAAGAAATAAACCACTAAATGGGTAAATATTAGCTGTTCTGATATTTTGTTTGTTGCATTGATTATTATTTTAGCGGGGTTCACAATTATTTATCATTGCATTACTGATGTACTCACATTGTAGATTTAAATTGTGTTATGTTATTTTTGAAAAACTTGATTAAACCAAAAACTTATTAAGCTATACCAATGAATAATAAAAATAAAATACAAATAACTTATTTCGTATTAACACATATATACGTGTAATACGAATAATATACGACTAACATTGAACATTTGCATTAATAAATAACACCGAACACGAATATGTATTAATAATAATATTTTAGACAGTTGTCACTAAATGGATATAGAGCAGCAAATAGGATGAACAAATAATTATAAAACAGAAATAAAGTGACGTGTAAAAACAACCTAACTGCATCGAGATCTCATTTATCCAATTCATGCCACCGCATCGAAAATTTCGTAACAAAAATGATCGTCCGTCCGAAGCCATTAAGCTAATGAATGGCGAATATGGGCCAACATCCTGAGTACATAGGAAGTCGGACCAGTTTCTGACTAACAGCGGAGATGAGACGGAGATGCGTGCGATAAAAAACCATAAGCGTAATCGACAGCGCGTCGATTCAGGTTTTGAGATAAAAGACCTTTTAAGGCTCTTATACGTCTCCGACAATAATGAGGTGAAACCGTTTAAGTGCTACAATGTTTCACAATCTGGATATGTCGCCGAACGGATGAACTAAATTATTACCTATCGGCTATTAGATTATGCAAGCAGTAAAAGAGAGGGCAAATGATTTTATTTGTGTACGAATAAGTTGGTGAGTGCAACATGTAGCGTTGTGGAAGAATATCGATAGGAATCTCTCCCAAAATTTGGTCAGAAATCCCCATTTTTCTAACTTTTATCGGAAACTGCATTGGATGTATGTAATTTTAATTTAATATGTTGTTAGCAATAATATCCAAAAATGATAACTAGCTTAGTTTTTGAGTAATAAGGTAAAACGTCGTTTGTCGCACCTATCAACGTGTTCGTAAGAGTGAGAAAGACAAAAATAAACTAAGTAATGTATACCCTCTTATGCCGGTTCCCAATATTCTATCTATTTTCTATTTGCCCTACTAGAGATAATATTAATGTGACATAAGCTTCATACAAGTATAATAGTTATGTGAAATTTTTATCTATAGTAGGACAAATACGTGGACAGAATATTGGGGACCGCCATTAATGACAGGGACTGTAGATCGAAAGTATCTTTGCAGCTTCTTTTATTTAACTCTGTATAGCCACTAAGTAGGTACGTTTACTAAATACGAGAGTGTATTCTCACCCTTATAATGATAGCGCACTGCAAAGTGCAAGGACAAACATAATGCACACCCACTTGTGTGGCGCGGCGTAAGGTCAGACCGCGTAGAGCATTTTTTTTTAATAAACACGCGTCATATTATGGTGATTTCGGAAATTGTGCGCGTTCCTTTGAATGTCTACCACTGAAGATGGCAACACTGACATTACCATTATTTTAATTACGCATGCAATTATATTGACACTTTAAACACTTGGAAATTACTATAATTAGTATAAATGTTAACATGAACTGATACTATATACTCGTAAGTAAAAAAATGTTATTTCATTTTTCTTTTAAATATTTTATATTACCGACTATAATTAATCAATAAAACGTGTGTCTTTGTCAAAACTGTAGCATTAGGGCAGATTATTTTTGATGTACATAGGATGTTGCTCTAATTTTGTTTAAATGGCCGGATTTTAGTAACGTCTTATATCCTGTTACTGTATCTATCTAATTTAACGACTTATCTATCCTGTTTATAAACCTCTTAAGAAGCTTGCCTACGAGCAAACGGGGCTAATTAAATTAGAAGCATGTTTAATAGCAAAGAGAAATAAAGCAGATCATCTAAAAATCCAATTTATTAGATCCATTTTTTTTCCTATAATCCACAAAATGGATCTAATAAAGTGAAATATTTTCTGAAATCGATGTCAAAAAGTACAGTGATATTACATGAGGACTGTAAAAGTAAAAGGCATAGAAGGCTCACGTGCTAGTTACTAATTGTTTTTCGAGAATACTCTCAAATTCACAAGTAACAAAATGTTATTATTGGTTAATACTCTGTTTCATTGCTACCGGCTGAGCGGACATAGTAACCTAATCAATACTTATAAGGTAAGAGATGTGAAATTATCAATATCGAATATAAGAAAATCAATAAATTAAATTCAGATGATATCTGATTTCAAATATCAAATAATGCATAATTCTGATGACTGTAATAAAGCACACCGAATTACACAGATATTGTATATTCCACGTGTTCACTTTATCATGTATAAATTTCTATAAATCACTAATGGGAACAAATTATTCATGCGCATACTAAAGTCTCGTAGATCGTGAGTTAAGCCCTTATAACAATATTTCTTCAGCATTCTGATATCGTATCCACAATTTACCTGATTCAGATATCGTTAAGGAGTATTGTGAAAATGGCACATACAGGCACCAATATTAAACCTATATTTCATGCAATATTGTTGAAGAGTATAACTAAATTTTTAATTCGTGGTATAAGAACCAGATAAACGTAACTGAAAAAAAATCAACAGTCGTTTTTTTCATGAATCGGATCATAAGACTGAAGAGGCGATTTTGAAAGTTTTTCGCTCTCCTGTAAAGTTTGCAAAAACGTTGATACATTCAACTGGTTCTTACGTCGCGAATTACACTATAATAATTAGGTATAACGTCACAATACTCGGCCGAATTCTAGAGCAAATGCTATTTAAAGAACATCTATTAAATATTTATTAAAAAACTTCAAAAATGTCATGATATACCTCATCGTACAAAAGGTTACAAACATCAAATAATAAATAATATAATATGAATTTTATATTAAAATTCAATATAAACAAATACAAACAATGTAGATTCACAGTATTTTAATGTAACTTATAGAAACCATTGTACTTAGTAGTTTTATAAAACAACAAAACTATGTCATATATCATAATAAATTACTTATTTGAATAGTTTTGAATCATTCCGAGATAAAAAGGCAATCAATATTTGCCTACCACAAAGCATTCAGAGATACAATGGAATTCCTTGTTTGTTATGCAAGAATGTTGACATTTGACATTCAATCTATTGTAAACCTTAATAATATAATTGTAAATGAGCGCCAATATGCGTATCGTCATTGTAATTAAATTACAACAGATAACTAATAACAACTATTAACAACGTATAATTATATACTAAAGAGCGAACATCAACCCTTCTCTTACGTGACCTTTTAAGGAATGAATTTTCAAAATTTTCTTTGCTATTGCCATGTTATTATGACGTTAGTCTAGATAAACGAAAGGAAATTATATTATACAGCGTTAAAGGAAGCTCTTGTCCATTCTTCTTATGTTACTTACAATATGTGTATCAAAAGATGTTTGCGCTATCGAATTTGAGCCGCAATTTTAAGTACGATAACATCGTCAACTTCATCGTCACTCACCATCAAGTGATATCACGGCAAGCACTAACTTTCAGACAGTGTATAAAAATACTTGCCTGACCCGGGATCCCTAAGATCGAACCACGTGATCTGCAGTCGATTAAGCTAATCACTAGATCAAGGAGGCAGTTAAAGACGATGAATGTCTTTGTGACTAACTAAAATTAGTGTCGGCGAATGGCGGCAGAGATCAATCAGTAAGTATACTTGTAGTTACTAAAAGCAAACTTTGGAGTAACGAGGCGAGTGACTATAAACTTCCTTATGCGACATATGCGGAAAAAACTGCTCGAATGTGTGATGTGAACGACCATTTCCATGAAACATGATGATGCTGAGTAATTTACCAAAGGCTCGAGTAATCGAGTAATTTATTTCGATCCGAGGCGCCTTTAATGTCCGATTGTTTTGATACGACTTTATCGAAATAAATTTCTCATTCCGATAAAGGAGCATCGAGTTTTTGTGGTAATCCCTTAAATTGTTTTTTAAATGAGCAAAAATCGTTTCCATTTTGTTTATTTCTTAAGGAAATATCACGGCGATTATTTGCGTGTGATTCAACACACAAATATATTTTTGAAATATTTTTTACGATGCTTTGTTACATTGACTGTTTACTCTGCATTCTGATATCGTATACACAGTAGTGTAAAAACAGCTTGAGTTCACTTGAATCTATCACAGCTGAGGGGTTTGTGTACTGAGGGGTTATTACGCACAAACGAATCGAATGCCTCCCATACATTTACGGTCAGCGTTATCTATTGACAGAAGAATAAATCGAACACGAAGCAGTACACAAACAACCCATGAATCGTATTTTACGAATTGTGAATTTGCTGATGAGTGTCAAATTGAAAGCTTTAAAGAGAAACTAACAGTCCAAATCACGCCTGAATATAAAAAGCTCTATCGATTCGATTTCTAAGGTATAAAACTTTCAATTTTACCTATTTTTAAATTTTAAAGTAAATATTATTGCAATTCTTACACACACGGAAAATCTCTTTTTTTGCGTGTTATAAACATTGCAAACCAACTTAATAAACACGATTATCCGTCACGAAATAGGTACAATAAACGCCTCCTTCATAAATCGGTTTAAAGTTTTCGGTTGCACAACTCACTTTCGAAAAAAATATAGTGACCCCATCGCAAGGACCCTTCTCCTCGTTTCGATGATCGTAAACGCTACCAGGTCCGCAATTACCTCCGATGATATACACTTTTTCTACTTCAGCGTTTTACTGGCGTATTTCTCACTTTTGATTTCAATTTTGAATATTTTTATGACTTTTGCTTGTCAAGCGGCTCTTCTTTGAAATGTTTCCTTCATTATTTTTAGATATGCATGGATAGAAACTCATGCTTAATAACAATTTATAGGGTCAACATAGTGTTGCCTTACTTTACCTTACGAGTACCTCGGAACACCGTAGAGACGTTAGCTACTCGTATCTATGTGCATTCATTCTATCGGTTATTCAATGTGGAGTGCGCTTAGAAACTGTTACAGATTATTTCACCTTCCTTCTTCGTGCGAATACTTCGGCGTAGAAACAGGTTCCATCCCTAACACCTCAATGGCTGGCAGTCTACAGCCTCCCGATATGTCAGATCCTTCTTTTCGCGCACGTACAAACTACAGAACCAGCTAAGTAGCAGCAGCAGTGCTCAGTAAAAGCTATGTGGTTTTTCAAGGGGCTGAAAAACAAACATTAGGTTATTATATTTGAATTTAGCTCGGAAACGTGACTTTTTAAATTAAGGATCGGCGACGGATATCCACAACTCTTACTCTAGTTGTTTTTGATTGCAGTTCCATGATTTTAATAAGGCCATAACTGGTATTTGCTGTAACTATACAAAAAATAGGTAGTTAAAAATTCAGTTAAGCAATTTAACACGTTTTTAATCAAATAAACACCACTCTTAAATAAACTAGGTATTTTATTAAATCATATTACCAAGTCAAAACAAGATCGTCAAGTACCTCAAACTGGTTTTCAATTCCACCCATTACAATTCAGGGCAAAATAAACTATATCGAAATTATTATTTGACGCATGATGGGTACGGCTTAATTATTATTATTTCAACGTAACCATCAACCAATTAAACGTAATCAATTGGAATGTCTCAATAGTCAAAATAGCTTTTATATTTTTAGTAGTACAGTTCAAAATGTCCCAAAAAAATATGCTGTTTATGGGTCTACCGCTACATAATTGCAAATTGCAGATCGTCTGCTGTCTGGGAGCCATCATATTTTTTGTAAACGAAAATTGTTTTTATGACCTTTTGCCTTTATGATGTTACGTAATTTGCTAGATTCTTGAATCGCCCAGAAAATGTAAAGAGAATGTTATGTAAATTATACTTTAATAGGTAATAATATAATAACTTAGGCTGAATAGTGGCGCGGTCACCTCAAAGAAAGAATAGACGAAAATGTAATAAAAACGTTTAAGCATGAAGTTTTAATGAGATTTCGTATTAGGAAGTGATCCCAATTATAAATGGTCAAAGTCCCACATGTCCTAATTCTGCGGATGTAGATCGCTTTAAAAACATTAATATTTCGTGTGTACTGATCAATGCTTGCAGATCGACGGATATGCAAATATTATTATTATATCCGCTACCGTTGTGAGTATGGGAAAATTGTAATTCTTCACACACGTGTAACGTAAGTTATGCCTGAGGATTGAAGATGATAAGTATTACTAATTCCATCACTCTGCGGTAAGATACTCATACTCGTAGTAAAGATCCCAGCTGCGATAGCTGAGAAGACACAGGTTCAAATTAAGTAAAGGTTCATTTATGGAAGTTACTTCTGTCTACTTGTAAAGTTCTTTGCAATCCATTTGATTTGACCTAGTAGATGAATCTACACCAAAAGTGCTTTTTCGTTTCAATGTCGCCATTCCAATACTTTGAGATCTTCCGATCAGCAAATCATTTTGCGCTAATTGTATTGCGACATAAAATAGTATCACATCATCAATTTCATACCCCGAATGCATGATGATAATGTATCTCGACCAGCTTTTATTAATTTATTAGCGATAGACTATTGTAAACGGATCAATACATTGTTACCTCGGACCTTAACCTACATCAATAAAGGTGTATTACACCACAGTGTCACATCAATCTTCAGTGACGATTAATAATCGTGGCTCCCATTGCTTTGTATCGGAATCATCGCCTATTGTGTGAGATATGTAAGACCCGAGATCCATGGAGCAAAAAACTGTCGAACAAGATTGTAATCTTCGTCTATAGTTGGACATACTCGTACTCCTCTCATACATACGCCTCTTGAAGGAATCTCCAACCTGCACGGTTTTGACTGACTCTCATAATGTAACATTAGCCACACATTGTGACATTAGTCCACATGATGATGGTCTATCAAGACTATGTTTCATCACCGTTCCAACATCTTGGATTCTCAATATTCTTAATGTTTCATGAGTTCTATGTGACTCAGTCTATAGCCACTTTTTTACCCCAGCTTTGTAACCGACAGCTTGAGCTATATCGGTAAATCCAGTTCATTTATGGATCCGCTGATTTATGACATGATTGTTCACGTAAAGATATTGTAAGCCTTGCGCTGAAAAACGCTGAACTTTCTCATATATTCTTATGCGAGAGTAGTAATTGGTATCAGTTCAATCGAGGATTTGAAATAATGGATATAATTAATTTCTTTATTATCGAGTGTCCTTTAACGGGTACTCGTACATTAAAATTTCCTAGGAAACAAATAAAATTTTATTAGTGAAGTACCAATTAAAACCACATGTTTTATCTTTTATGTTTATTCATATTTTTTTCCAACCACAGGTGCCTATTTTGTAAAACAACATCGTTTAGTATCCACGTATTTTACACAGAATATGGTTTATCGGTAAAAGGTTTGTATTCTGGACACCATTTCGTGTAGACAATTTATCTTCGTCCGCGAGAATTTAAGTTTTTCGCTAATCCCGTGGTAACAATGGACTTTTCTGGGATAAAAAGTAGCTTATGTGCTAATCCGGGTTACAAGCTATCTATGTTTCAAATTTCACCCAAATCGGTTCAGTATTTACGGCGTAAAAGAGTAACAAAAATCTATCCGTCGATACTTATAAACGCGTTTATTCGCGTTTATAATGTTAGTAACATTGCTAACCGAACGGGTAAACAGTGTGTAACACACGGCACGGGCTTTTTTCAATAAGCAAACCTCTAATGGTGGCCGCAAATTGTTTATGCCTTTGTTTCGGTACACGAGAATTAGACTCATTCATGCACAATGCACATGCTCTATGAAAAATCCATCTTGTTAAGCAATCATCGTCATTTGTTACGAAAGGTTGAGATTGGATGGAATTAAAGTGATTTGTTATGGGAGACCTTATTTCGTATGGAACGATTCTTTATTTACATTGAAAAAGTGTGTTGCCCACACGTATCAAACCGTTTCTGGGGCAAACCCACATTAATTATACTCGTAATAAATGAAGTAATTATAATTATTCACACCTTAATTATTTTATTTTGCCACACGTATTTTTTATTTGTTTTTATATTATTTATTTCGGAAAAGAAATAACTAAACGCGCTTATTATGAGAAAAAAAGAAATTAACAATAGTTTCGAAAAAAAAATTACAAAATTCAGGAATAGTAAGCCTTTTTCTCTACCTCATCTCTAATTATTTATTCTTTCATCTTAGTTCGGTAATCCTTAATAAAATCAAAAGAAGATTAAATACATAACCTAAAACCGCCTTATTTTTTAATGGAGTATAAATAAAACAATAAACCTTTCCTCATATATGAAAAATATAATCAACTGCCTGTGTCAACTGCTATCACAACTTGAAAATTTTGCAATGTGTCAGCTTAATTTACGAGTTAATAAAGTTATTGTGTTATTAATTTTTATATTCTTTTTTATAAGCCAAGGTACCATTCATGCTGCCTTAAAACTGTGACGCAACGTCCGTTTGCTCGATATTTTACACCCACATTAACCCTATTTTCCTTTCTTCAATCCTTATGCTCGTGTATTTGTAATTTATTTACTCAAAAATGCGTAATATGTATGCTTACTATAAGTGTGAGGTCACTATAATAAAATCTGTGTTGAAATTATATTTTATTCGAAAATCATGAATCAGATATTTAATTACGCTTCCTACTAATCCATCGACAATGCAGGTTTTGCGAACATTTGGCAACAGTTCAAAGATCACGCAATTAATTTCAAAAGTCAATTTCAAGAATCGGATCTGCGGCCACGGATCACGATGCGACTAATTTAGTGGTGATTTTGCAAGATCATAGAATAATTGTCATCGGGAATGGCGCAATTATTGTTTGTACATTGAAATATTTGGGGACGTCTAAGAAACTGTTACGTAACCCTACCATAACCATAGAGTTCGGACCAAACAACGTTTACTTTGTGTTAAAGATATTCATTAATGTTCTAGTTGTAATTTAAATAGAACGATGACGATTTTATTGAAATGAATTTTTTTTTATATATTTGTGTAGAGTGTCATTTGCAAGTGTCATGATACAAATTCATAAATTTAGGTTTAAAATTCATGAAGCCTATAGAAATTATTGTTGTTTCAGAGTTAACAAACCGCCGCCAAACTGTCTACCGCAAATGAGATTATACCCAGTCACCACGTCAAAGCGCTAATAGGTAAGATTTACATTACAATTTACAATACAATTTTTTTCCCGTTACACAATTACATCCTTACTTATCGTATTGACTCCGTAATTTTCTAAGCATACATTTGGCTACTTTTCATAAAAAAAGGGTTGTCACTTGTCATAAGTTACGATATTATAGAACAACTTGCTTATTTCAAATTATTAATATTTTACCTTTATCTTTTTAAAACTTCTTTACTTATGTTATTGTAACTACTAACCAGACAACATATGCCTACTTAATTAGTTTTTTATTATCAATGTTCTTATTAAGAGTAATTACGCATTTATACGACCAGAAATAAAACTACTGTTCGATAAATCTCTAAGATTTCGCAACACTGCAATAAAAGACGGTAAATATTGAAACGAGTATCGTAAGTGCTAGTACGTATTTATAGCAAGCATAAGAGCATTGAAATAATTGCCAGTAGGACGCTGTGTTCGCGAGATAAAATTAATTCCGCCAGTGTAACGCGGGTATAAAGGGCGATGGCTAAACTTTATAATGGCTTATTATAATAAACGTGGAGCGCTGCTACACGGTCTGACCCAAGGCTGCGATTAGTCGGCTACTAGAGAGGCTATCGCTGTGATACAACACGCTATGCAGCTCACCTAAAGCCTCTGGAAGAGCTACGGAAAATATCATGAACGCTTACTTAGAAATAATTAGTGGCGAACCAGACTCACTGACTTAGTTCAACGCGTCACGAAGCTGAAGTCTCAGTTGGCTGACACATAGCTCGTAAAAACAACAAAAAATGCTGAAATAATAACCCCGCAAGGAAAGAGGAATGTTCGCAGACCTCCAACCAGATGGATTGCAGATTTTTAAAAGAGTCGCGGGAAGTTGCTGTATACAAGTGATGCCTTTGTCTCGACAAAATGGACATCCATTGGCTGAATCAAAAGAACATGATTTTGTTAAAAATATTAATAAGAGTGTGTGTAGTTCATAAATGAATTGACTACAAATTCCAATTAAAACAAATGTTTGAGTAGAGAAGATATCTCTCTTCATCTTTTTATATTTTTATATTTATTATTCTCAGTTATATATATACCTTAGGGCAAATACTAAAACTAAAACGTACATAATATGTAATTGCACGAATTAAAGGATAATTTTTTGATTTCTTTGTCACTTAATTTGATTTCGCTACTTAGCTTCTTATACCATGCGATTTAAAACAGTTAAGTTATGAACCTGGTCCTATGGCTTCACTCGTATAATTTAAGGCCCAATTTACTATTCGGCACAGGTCAAAACCTGTAATCGGTATTTTAAACGGTATTGGTGTTTCGGAGGTAACGGTATTTTAAATCCACTTCTAGAGGCAAAAAGCCACTTCCAGAGGCTAAATGAGCATCCACGTTCGAATATCGTTCAAAGTACATGTACGCGTAACATATTCGATGTGCTGTGGCAAATGACCATCGCGTGGAAATGTCTCGGCATCCCAACGATTTTCCACCTTAATGCCATGCAAATTAAGGCAAATTACACGGCATTCTTGCGGATTAAACACATCTACGTTCTGAAATAGGGAAACGGAGTGTTAACAGGACGAGCCCAAATCCAACTAGGCTTTTCCAAGAAAAGCTACAAAATTTCTTGGATTTAAAAGATTACGAGATAAAAATTGTTTTTCTTGATACACTGTGATTAGATCTTTAACACCAATTACAGCTAAGGTGAACAGTACCCAGATAGCTTAAAGATATTTCAATCCACGATGACGCGCCACACTCCATACGAATCGAATGAAACATAAGCGATTTTGACAGAGTGGGGCGCGTCTTCGTGGATTGAAATATCTACAACAACGAACGTTATAGAAACCCATCAATTGTTCAGTTCATAACTAATATGAAATGAATTTCAAAAAGTGTATGAGAATGGTGTGATAGTACTGACGATGACAACAGTCGAAAATGTGTGTGAGATGACAATTGTAATGACGTTTCCTTTGATATATCTCGTGGTTCAATTCAATCGATCGTGGCAACTGCATATGACATTCCCATACATTTTGTGTGTTCCATTAATTTATGGAATGAGCGATCGACATGACCATCGTAAAACATTTATAACAACAGTAAGGGCGCAAAATATTTAAAAAGCGATCGAAAATTTACAATTTTTATTCTTGTACATAACATACAAAAATTAATTGCAACAAATTTTTCACGGCATGCTGTAAAGTAATTAGGAATTCTATAAAGTAGCAAATCAAATCTACCTACCGGGTAGCGTTACTTATCAAAAACAATTTAAATTCCTCATTAAATTGATATCAGAGCATAATTTTGACACGCGTGTTATAATGAACCCTAGTCACGCTATACTTGTTATTAGCAGTAGGAACAACTTTTACCTTGAATTCACGCTGCAGCGAGGCCTCAGGCTGCCACGCTTGGCCTGTAACTACTATACAAAGTCAGTTTAATAATCATCCTCATTATTGTAGCAGCTTTTAAAGCCCACCACTGGGCACAGGTGTCGCTGCAAAATGAAAATATTTAGCTGTGGCCCAGTACGCTATATAAATAGGTAAGGGTTGGCAGAAAAAATGCCAGTTATCTGGAGCAATTTTTGAAATTTTTAGAAAAAAAAATGTTATGGAAACTTTGCAGGATAGAATATATAGTTCAATCCACAAAATTGCGGCCCGGGGGGCAATAAAATACGTAAACAGGACAGAAAGACCTCTTGCCCGTCAGAGCTGCCGATAAGCCCGTGCAACAGATATCGCAACAGACACTTGCTTGCTACGATTTTATTACTTAATAAAGGTATGTTTTCTTTAAAAAAATGAAAAGGCATCTTCTAGGTAAACGCTCTCCATCTTCGACCACATCGTAACTTTCCATCAGATGAGACTGTGGTCAAGCGAAAGCCTATACTTATTTAATAACAAAAAAAAATTTATAGCATTATGCATTTTACAGATGCAATTTTTTGCAACCGGACGATATCTCTTCGGACCTTTCCGGAATTATCCATGGTTATGCAAACTATACAAATTATATTTTCAGAGGAATTTTGTTACAGACAGTAACTAAACGGCTTGACCGATTTTTATAAATTTCTTTTGTGCATAGGTAGGTAGGTCTGTGAAGAGTACGTAAACCATTTTTCTAACCCCTAAGTGAGAAATAACTTATATGGCAAATCAACGTTTGGCGGGTCAGTTAGTAAACATATTACTCGCTATTTGAATTTTGGATCATCGGAACCTACGCCAATTTAACGTCTTGAAATGTAGTTATTAAAGATGCTTGGTATTCGCCAAATGCCCTAAAATAGTCTACCTGTCCACCAGATAGCACCTTCACATACTTTACATAACTTAATGTAAATACGGAATCGTGCAATAAACTTGTAGGTTCGCTCATTATAAGATGCTTTTACGCTCACACTTTATAGAACAAAAACATAATCGTTTTATTGACATGTTTAATGTTTTTCTGCACTAGTAAGCTCGCATTAAACTATTCTATAAAATATAGTCATTGTTGTCACAACTTTCCAGGCCTTTCGATTAAATTATGTCTTTATCCATGTTAATTCACGTATTTCAGTCAGTAAAGACTTATAGTCTTGAATAAAAAATTTCATTAGGTAGCCTTTAAAATCACAAAGATCCAGTCGGAAAAATGAACAAACTTTCGCATTTATAGTATTGAGATTTCAAAGAGAAAATAATAATGATCACATAATAATGATTAGCGAAATAAGATGTTCAGTTGTTAAAAGTGATGAAGAGTAACTGTCAAATATGGCAGAATATCGGTAAGAAGTACCTATATACTAGCATTGTTGAAGCACAATAGAGCACATTTTAAAATAGGTTCCTAAAACAAAAAAATTATAGATAAAATCGAGCTTTCTCCTATTTCCGACACCCAATGTAATACAATTTACGAGAACGTATACAATATTTACTAAGTTCTTCCAACGAACCAATAAACACTCTGTTTTATTATGTAGCGCAGGAATATAGTGCGTACAATGTCTGTACTCTGTGACACGTTATTTTCTTAGCTATTTATTGAGGACACCAATAAATTAGCCTTTAGCCTTAGCGTGTATTGGTTTAGTATCTACTTTAGTCTTCAGACAGAATATGTTTACGATGACAGATTTTGTAAACGATTTCGCGAAACGACATAATATGCGGCGAGTATTTGTGGCATTTGTGAGTTATTGATACGGCGCTTAGTATTTTTCTCACCGCCAACATTGGTGATGACATCTAGTACGATCCTACATGGACCTGATATAGTTTGTCTATCCATATTTATATTCTTCCCAGAACGTCTACGTTCTGACGCGAGGCGTGGAACGGTGGACGTTCTTTGAAGAGAACGCACGACGATTTTAAAATTCCTTTCACATAAGCCAATTTATCGGTACGGCTATGGTATGAGTTTTAACAACATACTTCACATAGTTCTCATCTTAAAACTACGCAATGAACGAGGTGAGCAGTAAAATATAATTCAAGCACATATACAGTAGACACATATGTATCGTAGTACACATATGTATATGTAGTGTAGACACATATGTATCTCCGCCCACCCAAGGCTTCCGACTTTTTAAAATAGTGCAAGAAACGTATTCAAAATCAAATGTTTATTCTTTCACATACATCTAACTTACTTATGAAATGTCATACTCTACCGAAGCGTTTGGGATGTCGTTTTTCATTGTAAAGAACGGGCAAAAAACTCGGCGCAAACCCCACCTTTGCAGGTTAGTTACTGAAATAGAAAATTTCTTACATGGTCACAGGTCGCATTCGCGTTCTACGGACATACAGAACCTAATGGTGAGTGAATGACAAAATTTTAAAGCTTCAATGAGTGTATAATATATCTGTAGGATATAATATTGGGATTGGGATTGGGGTGAAATGGAATTGCGCCTGCACCATTTCATAACATGAATGTTAAGAACCATGAGTTGTTGAAATGTTTAAAAAAAAATCCGATGTAGATAGGAATTTTGAGTATGGAAAATGATGATTGATTTGCGTTGATGCCAATGATTGTGAGTATTGAAATGTATGCTTACCTCCATTATTCCATCGTAGTTAATGTATCGAATATGGTAATAGATTAACGAGGTTGTATTTTTAATGTACCTTTACAATGTAAACACTATTATTATGTCGAAACGTTATGTCAGATACATCACGTCACACTCTTTTTACTTTATCCTTTAATCCTTTAAAGTCTAATATCTGGGTGACCGAGCTTCGCTCGGTGGCCAATAGTTGGCAGCAGGAGTCATATTTTTATTTTTTTTTTGGTAAATTAGACATTTACTAAAAATGAATCCTAGCTAAATCGATTTATCGCCCCCAAAACCCCCTGTATACTAAATTTCCTGAAAATCGTTCGAGCCATTTCCGAGATCCAGATTATATAGAAATATATATTATACAAAAATTGCTCGTTAAGGTATAAGATAAGATAAGCACTTAAGCATAATTATCTATGGAATCTAATACTGATATAATTAATGCCTGCACAAATAGAATAATACAAAAATAATACAAGAAGAAGATTTTATTTAAAAAATACTATAGGACCTATATCTACATAATTGAAAGCACTCTTAATGCCGTCTCTATAATTTTAAATAATTTGATATAATCTTCTTAATGTAATATTTTGTTACGACACGGTAGGTACGACTGGCCTTGGACTATTTTCAATAAAGTAGATTCGTAGTTTAAAGTTGCAGTGGTTCATATTACAACGTACAAGCTACGTCAATATCAATCTTACTTTACTTTACTTTTTAAATCTTTACTTCTATAGCAGAAGAATAGACATTAAGCCAAGTTCTATCTAATTTGGTGAAAAAAGATTGCACATTTCCAGCTGTAGTAGGTAAGAAATAAGCTGATAATAAAATTTTTGTGATATAGTTATTTAACTATACTGTGTTATCGCTCCAGATAGGGCCTCACGTTCCTTCTAGGCACACTTTCCTTGGGCTTCCCATTTTTGGCTCTCAGTTCAGTCATGTAAAATTTTCTTGGGCGTTTAAATACTTACCAACCTATTACTGTAATTCTTTTCCCCCTAAATTTTACAAAATTGTACCTTACACATTTTTACTAAGCTTTGTGCTCCATAATATTACACAAAGACCTGTAACGTTTGAACGTTGTAACAAGACAGTAAATAAAAATGAGATACGTAGCAACTCGCCGTTTCACTTTTCTATATAGGCGTCCACGGCGTCTCAGCACGCGACCAGCTTTATCGGACAACATTGTGGACTAGCCCACTTTCCCGATATATCGAAAGCAACGGATCCATGGTATTTGCGGTTTCCTACAATCGAATACCGCGCGGTTTTGCCTCGCTGATAGGGTAGCCATCGCTTTGCTACTACTACGCATATAAATTAAATTAAATATTAATGAGTGATATTCCTCCTATTCCAAGGATATTTTAAGAATATACATGCAAAGTTTTAGACGTTTCACCACGATAACGGTGACGATACTAAGATTTATTTAAATATAGACAATTGGAAACCTTTTTGGTTGGCGTCTTTTCATCCAGTTTCGCATCATCTATGTGATCTTGGGGGGCTAGTCGTTAAACGTTTTTGGTAGCTCCTCCCCTATGGATTACATAGGATTCCCTGGATTTACTCAGATAGAATTTTCCCTATTATAAAAATTCCCCCTATTATAAAAAAAAAATCCCTATTTTAAAAATTATAAAAATAATTGAATATAAGTTTTATAATTTCCCTAGATAAATTATAAAAATAATATTCAGTAATTTTTAATATATTTTTACCATTTTTTGTTTTCCAAAGTAAGTAGGTAAAATGTGCATGTGTCTTTAAGGACTTTACACGCTACGTTGGAGCTATTTAGCCTTTAGAAGATATTATAAGAATGGCCTATGCGTGCGTGCGGCTACTAGATTTCTAAAGCGGTTTAGTTATATGGTTTATAGTTTCATACACAGAAAATTGTGGACCCATTAAGTCCTGTACAAACCGCTGGTCACTCTGCCCACTTATACTATCACCGACTCTCCCTTGGCCGTCTTTGTTTATTATATTTAATTTGCGTATATCACTGGCGAAGGAAATCTCCAAGGCTTGTTTATAACTAGACTCGTTAAGCTAACTGAAATTTACTAGATATTTTACATGGCAATTCCATTAATGCATGCACATTATTATACTTTGAATATATTATAGGGTATTTCATTTTATTTAGCTACTTTTGTTCCTACTGAAGTTTACATTGTACCTATACAATAATGTCAGCAAAGCATCTTAAAAACTATTCACAAAAATTAACAGAATTTATATTTCCATGTTTAATTACATACCTACCAAAAAAATGAATGCATCATTCGCTCTGCACTTACAGGCATATTTGAGAAGGTTATAATGTTAAATTTGTGCCAAAAATCCTAGTGCAAGAAAGCTGAATATTTGTCTAGAAGATATAATATAACTTTAATTAAAAAAATCATAATCCTTGAGAAATGTAACGTATAGGCATATTTCTTAATGATTATTATTTTCAAAACATTGCTTACAAAGTCTGTTAGAAAACTTATTACTAAAAGTATAAAATTATCAGGTAATTCAGTATAAATGTATAGGCCAACGACTGTCTGAACAGCTAGTTAAAAATTAATGAATTTTCTTTCTAGCACTAACTAGCCACAAAATTGATATTATTATAATAAAACTTGACACTAGTGATGATTAAAAATGGACTTGCGAATGCATAACTTCCTGCAAGTTGGCATATAAACAGATTATATTATTTCAGAATGTTGAATTTGATAATAAATTAACATCATTCCAAACGCTGATTAGTAATCTCGTACAGACACAATTTAACGAGTCCACTTTATACATGTATTGAGTACTTATTTAAATACAAGTTTACCTTTATAAAATGGCATTGTAAGGTAGGAGGGGCGATAAATTTTCATTAGGAAAATCTATGGCACTAAAATAAAAACATAACGGTCTCATTTTGATATTCCGTATCCACTTGCGCGGCAATTATTTCCTTTTGATTTAATTAAAATAATCCTACCACTATACCTTATCATCGGCACTAAAGTAAGACCGGCGTGATCCCTTATAAAGTCATCGGAGGCGTCAAATCGCGTCCGATATTGTAAAATATGTGGATATGCAAATGGCTAGATAAAAGAAGGTTGTAATATGCAAACCTAATGATACAGACAGCACACTCCGGGAAAATATTGTGAACTGGTTTAGTGTCGCCGCAGACGCAGCTTACTGCATTGCTAATGTTTGTTTTGAATAACTTTATTAAGATCCCGTAAACAAGTAATAGCAAATTGTAATCTTGGGTAATTTAAAACAAAAGTTATATCTAATTTAGTATACAACGTACAAAATTCGCAAAATTCGTATAGTGTGCCCGCAGCTAACCTTTTAACTTGATCCTAGAAACACATTAACGTGAAGTCCCAAATATTTTATTTTATTTTCAATACAAAGAATATGATTTTATTTAGAAAAATAAAATTTAGCAACCCTAACTGTGGTATCGACAAACCTCATATAATTTTCATTATTCACAGTTCATTGATATTGAACTAGCTGTTTTTAGGGAAATTACTTACATACTGACAGTTTCGTAGATAGAAAATTATTATTTATTGTACACCAATAAAAATTATAGAAAATAGTATAGGAAATAGATAAAAAATTCTTTATGGTAAAAACGTGAAAAAAAAACATAGTTTATTAAAATAATATTCCCTTAAACGATTATGATCCAGTGCTGGATAAGGATCATTTTTACAAACAGAGAGCTGCTTTGAATCATATTGTCAGACAGTCCAAGTATATCTCTATCCACGTACTATCTCACGTCCACGTTGCTAGAGTTCAAAACGATTGAATAAATTTCGATTTTTTTTTAGTCTGGCTTTCATCATGCCTTAGTGATTTAAATCTCTGTCTGGAGATTGTTTTATCTTATTTTTTCAACTTTGGCACCATTATGTTCTTTTACAAATAAATAAATTATTGTGTAACATTCGATGGATTGTCCAAAAATAAATTCAGCAGTTACACTTTCTAGTTTTTGTAAGAGTCGAACAAAAAGCGGATCAGTTAGCCTTCAAATATATTTTATCTATTTTTCTCACTAGGATAAAAAGTTAGTTTTACACTGACTACACTGGTCCGATCTTAAATAAATACAGACAATTCAGTAATTTTAAATGCTCACACAAAAACTGTATTTTTTTTTAATCATGTTAAGTAAATCACTGGAAACTGTAGTAACAAAAATAGCAATTTTTGTAGAAATGAATGTAGTACTCGTAATAAATAGATTGCTTAACATTTTAGATATCTTTGCCGGTGTTAGAGGCAATAGGGAAATTTATCTCAGACTGGTGTTATACTCCATGTCTGGGGAACGCTGGTGGCCCGAGCGTACCTATGAAGTCAGAAGTTGTATTTATAAACGCTCGTCGAAAACTCCGTTAGTGTGTGCTATTGAAATGGCTACGCCATCTATCGGAAACTGCTATGTATCCATCAAAAACACCAATAGTATTCACGTAAATATAAAAAATATGCCTATTACCTAATATCAAATGCCATTCATCATTTTTCATCTTTCATATAATATAAATAAAATAATAAAAAAATGAAATAAATAGAAATCTTTCATATAAAGTCTATTTATCATTTCGAGCAACTTAATATTTTTTTACAAAAGCTTGGAGAAATCTTTTCGGAAGTTTTCTATTTTACAATTTACGTAAAAAGTGCTATTTCGAATGATATAATTCGGTACTTACAACACAATAACATCCCGCGGTTTCATAAACCAAATCTAATAATCTCGTAAACAACCAAAAAACACGACCAGCGGTCAAAGCAAAGAACACAATAGAAATACCTAATTCACGAAAATCACGATTCACTCACGCGTAAAATGGCCCGCAAGAAACGCTAGTCAGCCAATTTTTTTCTTATTACCTAATTTGTGCGAAAACCACTTTTACCGCCATTTATTATACTCGAAAGCCGAAACGTATCATGTAAGATACGTGCGCATTTTGACAGTATTTAGCGCACACCAAGATTAGTTTTGTTTTTTTATTAAATAAGGAAGCTTGAACATAATATAAAAGGTATATTTATCGATGGATGAATTTTAGTGAAAAAAGTTCGTAACAAGTAAATAATTAAAAAATTAAAAAACACTGTCCTGTGGTAAAACGACTTTTTCCAATAAAATGTAGCTTATGTTACTCGGAATGATCTAAAGATTCTAATGATACCCCATATTATGTCCAAATCTCTGCGGCCGATAAGAAGTTATGGTGGAAAAATGAAACACACATACATACAAACATGAACCCTAAAAACATTACATTCCTTTTTTTGGGCAGTCGTGTTAAAATAATGACGTTTAAAAGAGAATTTGGCCATGAACGTAAAAAAATACAATTAAATTTAACGAGACATTTTGCAAAGATTTGGTGCTGATAGGGTATATCGAGACTATTGGTAATATAAAATAAATTTCTTCCTTACAACATCTTATAATTTAATACATGAGGTCCGAACGGCAGCGTAAATCTCTAAAACAACATTCACGCATTTAATGATCTAATATCTGGAGCAGTCGTAAGTTGACTGACAGATAAGTGATTGTGGAATTTGTTACCATCGTAAACTTGCTCGTTATCATAATATTGGATATATTGAACCACACCTATATCCCACTGTAATTATATAAAGTAACAGCCACACGATGCCACGCGCGCTTCTGTTGTAGCTCCAATCCTGATAGTTGTGTGCTTCTAGTATAGGCTTTTATAACAACCATATTTTATTTATATATTTAGTACCTACACAGAAAGTTACAACTACACCCAAACACAGAGATAACGTCGCTAGCGCTACATATGAGCGTCTCTTCCAGATGTCCTAGATGTGGGAACAATTAAAGCGTGATTTGCGGAGCAAACATAAGAAAAACAAAAACTGAATATGTATAACTTAAGTTCAATAATGCTCGTTTTCACCAATACTTTAAGAAATGCCCAAGCCGATAGGTGACAGTTTTGACTTAGAACAACTATCACCTAAGGGTCTCACTTAAAATGTTGGTGAAAACGAGCATCAGTGTATCGTCGGGAGAGTGAGTACGTGAGTATCTATTTTCTCTACTAATTGTTATTATTACTAAAACAAAGCCACATTATACTAAACGCAACGTCCCCAAAAAAAAAACAAAATGTGACAGTTAGCCATGGATAATTCTTAAAAACAACAAATAGTAAAAAAATTATAAATACCGCATCATTCAGCAAATTGCATTATTCTTCTGATTTGGTGATTAGTAACGGAATCGAAATTTATTTTATTTGGTAACTAAATCCAAGAAAGGCCCACGAAACTGCGACTTCAATAACGAAAAATATTTGGCAATAGAGACTTGACAGTTGTTTAATGTTTATTGTTTATATTGATTTGCGTACATTTTTCTTATCGACCAAAAAAAATTCTCAATTGTAAAAATCATCTCCGTGAGGGGCCTTGACCCTGTTACATGTTTTCTGAACTATTGTAATAGCTGACAAAATCACTAATTTTAAATATTGAACTCTACTATTTCGTATTGTCGAAGTCAATATCACCCGAGGATGTGCCGGTGTTGGGACAAAACGTGCGTCGAAGAAAGTGTTGGAAGAATTTTGTGTGGTATTCTATATGGGCAGTGTTCCTGCATATTGGACAGATTCTTTTTAAATAAATCGTTCCTGCACCACTTTTAACATTATTAACTGTCATATCTAAGAAATTATCAAGTGTCATTAAAAGCATGTAATCAACGTTCTAAAAAGCTCTTCAAACTCGTACATCAGTGTTATTTGAGAGCGTGAGCTTTCGAAGCTTGTTCTATTTAGAATTATCTCAATAATATATATACGTCACATATTTTTAACCGACTTCAAAAAAAGGAGGAGGTTCTCAATTCGTCGGAATCTTTTTTTTTTTAATTTCAAGACATCTATGCCTATGTCACTACATTAGAACTTATTCAAAGGCCAAAAATTGGGCAATGAACTGGGAAACGTTTTCTTAACAGTTTTTTTGTCATTATCTTAATTAATTACGTTAAGAAACTTTCTAATGTTTAGGTACCTCTTACATTTTAAAGACGGTTTTATACATCGTGTACTATGTTTATAGTAAGGGCAACGAGGCATCACGACTCTGTAAGTGATGCACTAAAACGCGTGCCCTAGTCACGGCTTCGCCATAAGTGCTTTGAAGTATTTATTTATGTCATGTTCATCTCTAGCGAAATATTTTATGATGAAAAATCCTTAAGATGATATTATTCGTAACCGATTTTCACCATTACGCTTAATGCATTCAATCTGGAACTGTCCGAACATACCCCTCCCCCGGACGTAATTTGATTTGAATAGTTCGATGGCCTGGATTAGGACTGAATGTTTTTTTTTAATTAGCTTATTTCTAGGGAGGCTTCGGCTGTAACTATTTACCACCTCACACATGAAGAAGTAACTCCAGCGTGTTAAGTGTTCCTGTTAAATGCTACGTAGAAATCGTAAAGTAGTAGAGTAATAAGTAAAAAAATACATAAAAGCAATTAGTATTTTCGAGTAAAGTGTAAAAAGATATAGAAGCAATTAGTATTTTAGAGTAAAGTGCAAAAATATATAGAAACAATTTGTATTTTAGATTGAAGTGCAAAAAGATATAGAAGCAATTAGTATTTTAGAGTAAAGTGCAAAAAGATATAGAAGCAATTAGTATTTTAGAGTAAAGTGCAAAAAGATATGGAAGCAATTAGTAATTTCGAGTAGCCGCCAGCCGGGGCAAACGCTACGGGTGAAGACGGAACAAATCAGCAGCACTTATAACGGCGCGGTGGCTTCGCCGGCACGCGCGAGAAAGCATCAATTACCGGATCGTGATCGCTCCCGACTACTAGCTATATAAATAAAACTGCTACAGTTCAGTATCGCCTGCTAGAGTAAACGGTATTTAACAGTGACTGTGACGTTAATAGTATAGCAGTGACTATTAACATGACATGCTATTCTAGTTCTATATGCAATAGTCAGTACACCAAAATACAAAGAAGAAAGACTAACGATAGCTCATAGTATACCGTATACCAGTGACAATTAACATGATATGCTACTCTAGATCTATTTGCAATAGTTTTCTTAGTACAACAACCGACTAAAGAAGAAAGACTTACGACAGCTCATAAAAAGATTTTCGAGGATTACATTTGTAGAAGCTCCAATCAAATCTCAGTTCAAAGCCAAATATAAAATAAAGCAGTGTTTCGCGGATAATTATTTTACTTGCAGTATTCGAGTAGCAGTTATATAGATAGTGATGTTAGTTCATTTGGTATTTCTACCTGTGATTATAAATAAGCATGTTTATACATCATGAAATAACACCACGCCTCGGTGGCGCAATTGAGAAATGCTATCCGAAAAGGTCTTCAGTTCAAACTGGTTATCTACGATGCCGATGATGATTCACCGAGTAATTCGAACTAGATTAGAATAGCGTTCTATAAGTATACATTGCTATGTTGCAACTTTTTAAAATTGCATGTACTTATTTAACTTTATAGTGTACAAACAACTTTATAATAAGCAGGTAGCTATGTTTCCGAGATTGAATTATAAAATTGTTTAATCAGTGTGGTACACGACTTCTTGCTAAATAATTGGCAATTTATTGGTTTATTTAGTTAAAAGTATACCCGTTAGCTTTGATACGTACTCAAACAAGGTTATGTACATGTTTTGAAATAATGCCAATAAAAAACATAAAGCAGTTTTTCGTTAAGTGTTAACGGCGTAGACGGCATATTTAAGCGATTTTTAGTAACTTGCTGTTTAGAACATGTATTTTGGATCTTTAATTTTAAATTGCTGTGAAGCCGAAACAAGATTGCATAAAATTTTCTCGATGGAAAGTCCCTATAATAATCTCAAAATTTTCTCATTTTTATCGGAAACTACAATGGATGTATATGTAATTTTTTTTAATATGTCGGTAACGATAATATCCAAAAAAAACCTTTTTGAAAATAATAATAAATTATATTAATATTCCTGAAAGTGAAATGACATGATGAGATGAGATGATGAGAGACATGAGAGTAAGATGATGACATGAGAGCATATGATGAGTGACAAAAATAAATTAAATATATCTTCGTAACAAAGAAGATTTAAAGTGATATAACTCAATTGTAGAGAACCGTGCAAGGTCACACAATCCAAATTAAAAAACAATCGAGAGTATTTCACAAAGGAATCAAAGATTTTCCGCGTCACTGGTCGCAAAACAAGGGCCTAGCTGGTGTCGTCACCGAGCTGGAAGCGAAAGCGAATCAATCGCCCGCTGCCGGACGGCTGCGTGACCAAGGCTATTGTTAGAAAAGCGAAAATGGGACGGATGCAAAAAAAGGAAGAATAGCGGCCGTGGCACCCGTCTCATGCCTTAGGCTGGCCTCATACATAATAGATATAAAATAAAAAAGACTTTATTTTGATTGCTTCCCGTTAGTCCCTTCGACTCTTGTACAAATGGAGAAAACATTCTCGATTGTCCCCGAATTTTTTTTGAGTGATAAAAGCATTGATAAATATAAAAGTACAAGCATAATTCACTAATATTTTCTGACATATGCTGTAAACATCGATGTAAGCTATCTCTCAGCTCTCTCTACGCTGTCTATGGGATGCTTTCTTACATACAATTACAGACGAACCCGAAAACCTGAACCTGAAAACTTTATTTGTGAGAGTATTTTCCAGGCCCCATCACATTTCCTTTTTTACTCGGGTTGGTGAAAAACCATTATATATGAAAAAGTGATGTTAGTCCCTTGAGCTCTCACTTATGCAGATTTGACTGTGTTTTTATTAATGAAACACGTCATGTCATGAATGTCAAATCCTAAGTGTCTGTTTTACTTACTGTTATACTAAGGTCTAATTCAGATTTCTATGGGTAAATTTTAAGTAGTTATACCCAAGAACTCTGAATTATAACTACACTAATTGTAGTCACTGTTTGGATCAAATATCTATTTACCAACTAATGATAGGTCTACATTGAGAAATCTTCTTCCCCCAGGCTCATTACGTTTGAATCTTATCTTATCGTCTCTCAGTAAAGATATGGTAGTCAAATGCCACTTATAAAAATACCACTCAGTCACTCTAAAGTCTAATCTCAAATCAGTGACTGGTTGTGCAAACGTTTAAATGAATTGAAGTTTTTCGCGTACCTCATTGCGATACAAGGCCTAGTTGATGTCAGTCATCGGGTGCAAAAACAAATCAATCACCGTATACATTAAGTAAGAGGAAGAATCGTTAGCACACGTCTCGTGCCTAAGGCTAGCTGCATAGAATGGAAATACCTACTGTTCAAGATCTGCCTAATCGGAGTAGTACTGTATTAGTAATTTTTTAACTAGGTTTTATTTATCTGATTATTGCTAGCCTTCGCCCGTTTATTCAGGCAGATATTTTTTTATAACATAACAAAATTATACATCATTTCATTGTTTGCAATATATTTAAACCTTAATAACTGAACCTAAGAAACGTGTTTTGAAACGTTCAACGATAACAACGATGACAAAGTTGTCTATCAAACGTCACTTGTTAATAGAAAACCTTTGAAGTTTGACAGCAACAATCGCGAGATTTACGCCTATCATAAAACTGTCGCAAGATTCATAATAAGGGGGAGAACTCTTCCGTATTTAACATGATCAACTCAATCCCTTAGTTTTTTTTATACAAGTGGCGTTTGACAGCAATAATCGCGAGATTTACGCCTATCGCAAAGCTGTCGCGAGATTCATAATAAGGGGTTGAGCAAATAAGCTCTTCTGTATCTAACATGATCAACTTAAACCCCTAGTTTTATATAATTAGAAAACATATTACAAACGTGGCGTTTGACACCAACAATCGCGAGATTTACGCCTATCGCAACGCTGTTGCGATATTCAAAATAAGGGGGTGAACTCTTCTGTATGTAACATGACAAACTTAAACCCCTAGTTTTATTTAATTAGAAAACATAATACAAAAGTGGTGTGTGACAGCAACAATCACGAAATTTACGCCTATTACAAATCTGTCGCAAGATTCTTAATAAGGGAGCGAACTCTTCTGTATGTAACATGATTTGTATATGGTTATTCTTCTGCTGATTTTTCACGATAAACGGTACATTTGCAAGCGCCCTTACTTCTGCCGTGACATGACATGTCGGCGGGCGCGTGGCTGTTCGCACATTACTGAGTCACGAGTGGCCCGAGCGTGCCCATTGAACGCCATGCACTACTACACTACCTACTACTTACCAGTCTTCTATCGTTTACGGTTAAATTGGATAAGTTGGTAGCGTTTTTAGCTTATTTTATAATAACACTATTCAGTTTATCCATTTTGTTTGTTCCACGAGTAACTTAGTAACTTTTAGGTCTCGGATGAAGATAAACAATATGGGTGTAGGTACTTCTATGGTTTTCCTTGCCTGAAATTACTGGCAAATACGAGTAAGTACAAACAAAGATTTCTGGTTATAACGTAATAAAACATTTTTAAAATTACTAGTATTTCCATAGATTGCTGCTTCTAAGTAGTCTACCAACGTGTGCCATAAACAAAGACTACCTAAGTTTTAACGAGGCAAATGTCAAAACATCAACGATTCTCTATGTGAGTCAGTCGCATTATGTTTGTAATTACGTCTCGAGGCTGTGTATTATTTAAACGAGATACTGGCAATTTAGCCACAAGTGCTATACAAGACCACTAGTTTTCCTTGTCATCTCGTTTGATCTAGAAACAAATTATATAACATTAGCTTTGCTAGTTTAATGATTATTATAAAAATGAAACCACCTATCGGTATTTAAATTACTTAAATGTCTAAGATATATTTTTTATATACATACAAATATGAATGAAAAACATGTCTCTATTAAATTTGTTTTAATATCAAGAAAGATTTCATGCCATCATAGAATATTATCAAAAGATATGTCAATACAATAAAGAAAGCATTAAGAAGATCCACTTTTAATATCAGTTTATTTGGGATTTAAAATAAAATATTCAAATTTAACGATTCTTCAAAAGTTTATAGGTTCATTTTAACGCAAAAAGCAATAATAATATTCGAATAACGCCGATGCATTAAAATGAACACCCCAAAAGTTGGACTTTGCAAAAATTGCTTTTTAAAAATAAGTAAGCAATGATTATTAAAAGTAAATAAGCATTTTATTTTCTTTTCATATAATTTTTTTACCAAACTAATTTATTTTCAAATCTTTCAGCCTTTTTATAAGTTAAAAGTAGGCCATAGATACCTACATCACGCAGATGTTATGCAGAAATAAAAGTTTATAAAATTAATCCCAAAATAATGTTTTCAGCGATCGAATTAAAAACTCTTTTAGTTTGCAAGATTTTATTATAAGCTAACAATGTTTGTAACTATGTTTTCTAGGGTGAAATCTTGCAACTCAAATTCGAAGCAGATATCTTCAACCAATTTGTTAGTTGTGACGTCATTTAAATTCAATATGGCGGAACACACAAGATGGCGAACTTACACTCCCTACAATATGGGTGGTGTCAAGTAAAAGGGTAGGATACGGATAAATTGACATGTATAAAAGCTTATTTTAATTAAAAAAATATATAATGTTAATTGTTAAGTAAAAATATATAGTGTTACACTTAGAGGTAGTTCAATCTATGAAAACGCGTCCCTTCTTCACAATCATTTATATGCCTCATGCGATTTGTAAGAAGTTAGGACAAAATGAGCCGCGTCTTCGTGGATTGAAGCAACTATACTTATCTGAGCCGCTGCTGCTAGCGCCGCTGCTTCTAGCAAATATAAATAAATGCCGGCCGCCAGGTTTCAGCTGAAGATTACACCAAAAGGCCTGCTTCAGACAATCGGTCAGCCTATACACCTCCAAGCTATCTCGCAATATCGGCACGAAACAAACAAATTCAATTAGGACCAAGAACACAAGCAGTTACCGCTCAAAGAAGCCGAAACCGATCTTATCAGAAACGGGGTCAACGACATATCGAATTACGCACAAAACCATATTCGCTTTTAAACATTCGTTTTACGATATCATCTTCAGGATATTTTATTTTAAAATTCATGCAACTATTTCTTACACAATACGGTTTTTATTTTTATAGCATCTCAATTTAATGACTTAATACAATTTTAATTAAAAACTTTGTACTTTAATTCGTTTACCTTATAGCAGCTTTTATCTATATAAGATGAAGTTACTTTAGACTTTTTGAACAAATAACAAAATTTATTATAAAAGTAGAGACAAAAATAAAGATATTTTTTGCACTCATGACAAAAAATATCTAGTAATGTAAACGGTTAATTCAGTAGCTCACGTTTATGATACAGTTTTTAGTGTGTGAACAATGTTGGACAGTTATTTTTGGTACATCTATGTGCGATATGGTGTTCTCAGAACTCAAGTGCGTGAGAACAAGGAACGGTAGGTTGTGGACAACCTTTGACATGACCACCATTCACAATTACCACTTAGAGTGTGAAAAAACAATTTAAGCTTATGATGTTACTTTTATGGCTAAGCGTATGCATGCATACGACTTAAAATGGATTCATATCTTTTGAATCTTAACTCAATTTATTCGAAGCTTTCCCCCATTTTATCACATAAGTAGGTACTTCAGTAGCATCCTTATTTGAATACCCTTATTTTATAGTCATGATAAACCAAATGCGTTTACTAAAAATATGCTTATGTGAATCCCAAAATAAAATCGCGGTAATGTGTATGTAATCAGCGCGTTGAAGTCTTTTGCTTCGGTTAAGATAAAGCTCGTTGAAGTCTTTTATAGGTAGAGATTTAAACCTGTATTTTATATGAATCAAAGCGCGTAAGTACATATATATATCTTAGTTTTTCATATTTATGACCTAAAGTACTTTATAATAACAGCATAGGTCCTAACCATCTTTGTCAAAATGTGTTAATAAAATTTATACGGATTACCGCTATTTGGTGGAAATGAGTGCATTAAGGGTCTAAAAAAGGTGTTTTTTTAACTGAATCAGAGGGCAATGACTTTGTAAAGCAGCTTTATGCCATGCCTCACTCCGCACTATTCTGCATATAGGTTATATTTGAAACCTTCGCAAAGAGTTGTACCAGAAATGAACAATTGAAAAAATTATACATTCCTATTCGAGACGTGGACTTTAACGATCAGTGGTTTATCCATGGTACACGTCTCTAGAGTAAAAACGATGTCTGAAGAAGTCGCCTAAAAATTAACATGGAGTCTATTCAATAATAAGGTGGTAATTACTACCTCAGCTTTTTTCTCCTCGCCCAACAAGTTTGAAGTCCTCGTATCACTGATAACATGCTGTCAGCGATAAACTCGCAAATGATAGCATGACGTGACACAAACTGTAACGTGGCATTATCTAAAAGGGGCCGTCTACTTTCCTCCGATCGGGTTTTCGAGACTAGTTTGAGCTCAGCGGAAACTGTCGTTTTCATCCGGACCGGACCGATGATTCCTCTTATCAAATTGTGAAAATGTTCCCACATTTTCTCGCGGGGAGCTCTGATGATATGAATCAGGGGGAAATTGTCGGTTGCAGACGCCCAAGGCCGATAATGGCGGGCTATTCTGTAAGTTTCACTAGATGTTACGCGCCATTGAATGCGGCCTATGCTATTAACTCGATTTCTTCTGTCAAAATTTGCGATTGATTTCGCGCGATAGAGTCTAGATGCATCAGAAGGGATGCCAGCTAAATTCATTCTAATTAATACTTTTACTCTACAAACATAGTTCGGGAAATCTTTACGGCGATTATATCTTGGTGTTAATTATAGTACTGCAAACATTTGCTTCACGCAAAAATCAAACTAATTGTTGCTCCTTCACGTCGAAATTACTTAACAGATTTGGTTGAAATCGGAATGGAGGCAAACATTAACATAATAAAATATTGATCCATAAGAATCATGGTTTTAGTTCGCATCAAATAATGCCCAAAAATCTTATTATTTTTCATTTTCATGGAATATTATTTGCCTTATGACGCCAAAACTCTATGTCAATTTTGTGTCTATGTTTATGAGCAATTCAAGAAAATGGACTTTATACTAATAAATAATTTCGCAGCTTTAACATTAAAGCTTACTATGATGTACGTTAACGAAACGTGCTAAGTTAATTTACTTATCTCACACTCGATAGCCCATACTAATCATTTGACGGAAGCACGTCACCGGTAATGTGAAGTCGTAATATTAACAGAGAAACGCGTAAAGTAGTTAAGCTCTTAATTGCTTGTTTTATTAGCGCTGATGACATTTAATATTAATAAGTGAAAGCGGAGTAACTGTACCGAGCTTGTGAATCATCAAAGGATTTTATGCCGCGGTACACACGTCTTCTTGCTTTTAAGTATAACCTTCCTACATATACACGAAAAAACATCTATGCAATTTATCACGTTAATTCGTAATATTGAGATAAGTTTATCAATATTTTTTATTTGTTTATAAGAAGTCTTTTTAGGTATTTTTTTTTACTACTTCGTTACATTCTCGTCAGAGTAGTCGTCCTCACTTCAATGTAGTGACACGCTGAACAATAAGTCTCCATTAACCTCTAATAACTGCTTTCCGAGACCATATTCAATGGGATAGCCTTTATTTGGTCCTTTCCATCTTATGGGCGATCGGCCACGAGGTCTGGTGAGTATAACCAAGTCTTTCATCCTTGAACGTCTAACCGTTGGTTTAACCGACATGACAAGGTTGATAGCAACCTTGTCATGTCGGTTAAACCAACGGTTGTCATGTCTAGCTATGTCATCAAAGAAAGTGAGAATTTGAGATTGTACATTGGGAGATAGACGTTTTATGCCGAGTTTTCCTAGATTGGACTTGTTGGTCTGGAGTTTGTTCCAGCACCAAATCTCGAGAATATTTTTTTTTTATTCTTGCCCTACGCAATGTCCACGTACATATGTATTCCCAAATAATAAGCTAATGAAACCTGTAATATGTATTATCTAAATATTTGTAGATATGTATCGCATCATCTATGCATCATAGCTATAATAATAAACAGATAATGTACATTATGAGTATAGCGTAGTAATAGTAACATAAAATATTATATGATACATAATGACATAAAAGCTAGTAGCCATAGATTTTATGAGCGCCCGATAGGGTAAAGAGAGCGGTAAACTCATTATGCAGCGCACGACCGGCGCGCGCCGCGGGCGCCGCTCAACTGAGGAAGTGATACCGCGCCCCGGCGCACGCGCATCTAGTGCAGGGCTGCGTAGCGAAACTTTAATTTTTTACGTATCTATTCGAAATCGACCTTTTTTCAGGCAAAACTCTCGGAGATCGGTCTTTTTATTTTCAGGAAAATCCTTTAGGAGAGTTTCAAAAACTAAGCAAAGAGTTGCTTAGTTTTTGCAAACTGGATATTTATTCAATGTTTTAATACTTGGAAATATTTCGACGACCTCCGTGGCTGAGTGGTTAGCGTGCCGGTTTTCAAGGCGCCACCATCTCTGAGGTTCTGGGTTCGATCCCCGGTCGGGGCAATGTAGAACAATTTCTACATTGTCTCGGGTCTGGGTGTTGTGGTACCTTCGTTGTTTCTGATTTCCTTAACACAAGTGCATAAGCTACTTACTAAGGGATCGGAGCAATGTATGTGATGTGGTCCACTATATATTTATATTTATTTATTTATTATTTATTATTTAAAAAATAAAAAAATAAATAAAAAAATGCGAACACCTATATCTTTTGGGATTACTAAATTTGAAAATATATACCTATTGCGGGCTTGGCTATATACAGACGAATATGCTGTTATCATAAAATGATTACATCTTAGATCTGTAGGTATCATTGTGCAATCTACGACTGTCCGATTGTATTGCCACTCGAAGTTCAACAGATGACCTGATCATCTTAAGTCATAATTTCCCGATTCTATTCAATAAAGTTGTGGCATCGAGTACAATCTGAAATATGACAACGGCGTTGACCCCTCGGATATTAGCAGTTGCGAGGTTGGCCGGCGCCCACGCACCATTGTAGGACATTCCAAAATATCCCTTTACTGTGTTTTATAGGGTGTGACTGCTGATATTTACGACTACATAATTTAGTTGCAGTCCTCGTTATATGTATACGTTGAGCTCAATTTTAAGATAGCAACAAAAAAAAAATTAGAGTTAGTCTTTTCTGTACCAACTGTACTGTCTAGTATTTGACTGAAATTTTACTAAATGTTAAAGTAAAATGCAGCTGAAGATAAGAAGTAAGGTTTTGCTACACACCGTATGACTGCGAAATATCGAAGCCTCCTACCAGGTCAACTAATCAAGGATTAACAGAGTTTGACCTGAGCCAAATAAGGAATCCCGACAGGACTTTCACCTCAAGGTACATACTTAGTTGACGTACCAAAGACGCGTACGAAGCATTTGGATTCCTCGTTCCTGATACACACTGCCAAGGTCTGTAATTCACTCCCAGGCACTCTTTCCCAACTCTTACAGTTTGAGCGCCTTCAAATCAAGAGTGAATAGACATTTCCTAGGCAAGTGCGTTCCATATTAGACTGTATCATCACTTTCCCTCAGGTGTGATCATAGTCAAGCGCTAGCCTATATTGTTAAAAAATCAAACTACGTCGGAGAGGCCATTAATATTCTACTAACATACATAACATAATAATTCTAGAAACATAATAATTCTACTAACAATTATTGCGCAAAGAGTATTGTCATCCATAACACAAGTTGCAACTAAAGGTTCGCGCGATACGAGGTATTTGCACAAAGCGGGCCCGCCGCCCGCGGCCTGCGATGTCATTCCGAGCTTGCATTAGTCGTTTCATGACAGACACACAATATCCACCGTTTCCTGCGCGTAATTGCGAAACACAATCTCATCCGACCGCCGGACCACACGTAACAAGTATGGCAATTTAATCTTCGAAATGCTCGAGAGTATTATGTGCCCCAAATCAATGGGATTACCGTGCCAATCGTGAAGATTTGATCTCAAAACTTGTTATTCTGTAAAAATGTACCTACTAACGGTGAAAAAAGTGTTCAAGTGTAGGATGTTTGGTGATATCGAGAAAGTTCATATCGCTACGGCAGAAATAGCTCCAGCATATTACGTCCGATGCGTTTATTAATTAAAATTGATATTGCATTGATAGAGTATGCGAACTTAACAAACATTTAGGAATCATTTTCATAATTTTTTTTAATTTCGTCCCATTTCTTTCTTTATAGCATATCACAAAATACCATATGGCTAGACGTGCCGTAGAGGTACCTAAAGCTTGATAGATTACCAACCCAAGACGATTTTACTCATAACTAAGAATGGCTTAGCTAGACGCTTAGACGTTCACCTATGATGTTTATAAATATGCAAGCACTGATATCCATAGAGTATATAGAATATACTCTGGATAGCTGACTGTCAACGTAAAAATGAAGACTCTTGATTGTCGCCATTTTGGCGCTGATTGTTGCATAACCTAGCGTGAGCGTCTATGGAACTAAAATCAAATGTCATTCAAAACGACGGTCCACTACCAACAAATGTCAATTTAGTACCGTGGACGCTCGGGGGGGCGCTTCAAATCGGCACAAAAAATGAACTGTCAAACGTATGGAATCATGAATCCAGAGATACATATCAGTGTACGCAAGCCTATGTTCACTCACAAATTTACATTGCAAAATCAAACGACGCATTTCACTGCAATTATGTCCAAGTTATGCAGTGACCTTCAAACCAAAACACAATAATACTCCGTAATTTTGCGTAGAAGAATATTAACTGACTGGCATACTCTGCAAAAGCAGTCCCTGAATACGGCTGGTAAACTGACTGAACTACTTATGTATATTGAAATAAGAAGGGTTTGTGCTGTCTGATTGACACTGAGTACTCACTAAAATATTTAGGAGAGCCGGCAGTTTCAACCTAAATTCTCGAATTCCTGAGAAATAGTTAACGATCTTCAAACTCAATATGCCATCATAAGACAGTAAAATCGAATATTTGAATATACCTCAAATAGCTTGCTTACAAATATCATTTAATTCATTTAAACCCATTGGTTTCATTAGGTGCGGTACGATAAAATTTTCGCTCCACTAAAAACTCATTTATCTTGATAATCTTTACGTACGCGTTAGAGTATAAATGTTTGATGGAATCACGCCAATGAATGTGCATTGAACACCATATTTCAAGCGAGACACTAAACCATTGCGCTTGAATGTTTATTAAAGTTAAACTAATGGAATATCATACCAATTGGTTTATAGATTAGTCATATACATACTGGTACTAGTGCCTAAAAAGCGCATGTGGATCGTAATACTTCCAAATATGTCCAACGCAGTCGTATTGATTATTAAGAGAAAACATTATCATGACAAAATTGAGTACGGCGTACACCTAGAAATCGGATTTAGTTATTTAGGTAGGTCTTAAATTCCGGTGCTATCTAGGCGTATAATGCATTAAATGTCCCGCATTAATGCTACGCGTGGGTCGGCCCGTCCACATTTCTATGATGAATCGGTCCCTGGCCCTCAGACGTTACGAAAATTCGCCGCAATTTACATATAGATACGATCCCGTGACACTAGCCTGAACCGGCGATAGTTCAGAGCATTGTATTGTAGTCGCACTAGATATTTATTGACCACTGAGCGCGGCCATTACAAAGTCAAACAAAGTTATGTAAGTGGCAAATGATTTAAAGGGTCTGGTGGTTGTGATATTAGCAATCCTGAAGCCAATCGAAATATCTTACATCGATATCAAAATACAAAGCAAGTGAAGAGTGGAACACTAAAAAAATCAATATATTTGCTCACAAAATTGTCATTTCCATGTGTGCTTAGCGTGCGGAAAGTTATACTTTTCCGCACTAGAGCTTTTTGTATTCCCTCTTTTTTGGCAATTAATTTTATCATTCACAGAAACTTAATATAATTTATTTTTAGTTAATTTGCAAAAATGAACATTTTCGCTACAAACGAAAATTTGTGATCGCGAATAATGATTGGAAATCCATTTATGAATCTGTAAAGCGTCTATAAATGTATAAATATATTTTCGCAAATGTATTAAAAATGGCGTTCGATACACGTGCGGAATAGTCATTCCCACTCGTCCTTATTGTTGAAACAATCTGGGAATCTTTAGGAAATAACACACTCTCCGCAATTGTATCAAAAATTGCCTACTATATTCACTAATCACACAAGTAGCAACAGAAGCTCGCAATCAACAAAAACAAAGAGTCTGCGAGCGCGTGACCTCATCACAGTCGAGACTCGAGCGCAGACAATACGTGCGGACGGTCAAATGTTGACCCGGCGTTGCGAAACATTACAGGCATTAGAATGTCATGTGGTAAAGAATGGCCCACTGGGTGATTGATGGCGGCCAGGCGCGTGGGCGTTGGCTGAAAACACTCGCTAAATTACACCGTGCCATGTTATGATTGGATAATTTTAGTTCACTACATTGAGGATCATCACTACCATTGTTTAGACGAATCATTATTCAGATGGAACCATAATTTATTACATATGCAACTGTAAACATCGCTTAATTATACAATGAAATTAAACCATGTAGTGGAATGCGAAACGTTAAATCTCTTGAGCTTGCTTTGCGTAGTTTCGCTACAGACAGACGACGATAATTAATAAATAATAATTTATGATGATAGTCATGCTTACAGAAGTAGTTTAAGCTAACCAGACGTTCATAAACACATAATATGCGGGAAAATTTAACAATTTTCCTTCTTCACACGAAAGCCAGCAATTTGCAATAAGACACGGCACTCGTACACAGTAGTAAAGTAGCGAAAGTTGTATTATTTACCTGCTTTTAATACGAATGTAAAAACATGTATAGATCAGTTCGATTTTTTATTAACGTTTTAATAAGCCTACATCCTCGACAGTAGCGTATCGTGTTCTCTGCATCTTTTCTAACATGAGTAGGTGTGATTTTTTCAACTGTGTCAGTTAACTTTCAATGTCGTGTCATAGTAATTAATAACCCTTCAACGTTACATTACGTTACGTAGAGCCTCCAAACTGAAATATTAATAAAAGTAACTAAAGTTAAACATTAATTTTTACCAACAAAAGTTAGCATTGTCTACTAAGATACAAATCAGAAGCAGAAGTAAAAGCGAGCGTGTATACAGCTTTATATTGTTTTATTTTATAACGCAACATAGCACGCGCATCGCACGCGCCGCTAATGACCTGTCGGTTCATTCTGCTATTTTCCAATTACGTACTACATAGATAGCACGACTGAAATAAAAAAATGCTTTTGTTTATGTGTTTTACCACAGATTAAATATCTCATAGTTTCTAGCGTATTTTTTTACACTACGTATGATATTGATCTTGAGCCTATTCACGCAGACCGCGACTACATATAATATCATCAGTTATCATATCAGATCATATTATCAGTTTTATCGATCGATAATGCATATATTTTTCGATAGTTATGTCTTTCGTTTTGATGTAAATAAGTATTTTAGCATATATTGCGCATTAACTTGAAAAATTACTAATCGCTAAGTTATTCCATTTATTGCCTTAGGCCTAAGCCCGTGCCGTCAGCACTAACAGTAGAAACTTTACAACGAAACAAACCACCTGAACAACGGTACGAAACAACTCCAATGAGCTCAATGGGGTCTTACACTACTTTTGAATTTGATAAAAAATATTACTTTATTATAAACTAGGATAAAAATAATAACGTGCAGTGAAAGAAATATTAAAATCCAACGAAGATTTACAAAGTTACAGGCGTTTAAACTTTGGAGTGGGGGATCTTCTATCCCTTTCTCGCAAAACGAAAATTTGTATGAAGCCGCACGAAGCTACTATGGCATTGGTAAGGTGTGACGTCACAATGTCATGTTGCTATCTCTGTCTAATCACAAATCTTTAAATGCTTATAACTTTTTTGTTATTTGATCGATTTAATTAGTTCTTTCAGTGCACGTCATTATTTTAATTCTACTTTATAATAAAGTAATAAAAAAATTGGAGTCAAATACCCTATTTCTGCCTTGATACGATAACGATCTTTAACTCATTTTGAAGATCGCACCTATAATAAAGATTTACAGAATACAAACCATTACTGTGATACGAATAAGAACTACAAAAGCATGAACGTGCAACAGAACTCACGTTAATAAATTGTTATAATGCATACATCTGAAGAAGCTGTGTAATTAAGAACGTTGCTTGCGGGCGTATCTCGGAAACTGACAAATGGTAAATATGGTTATGAGTACAGCAGAGTAGGTACATTATTGTTTAAGGTAATAGGTTAATGGGTTTCAAATAAAGATTAATTATATTTTGTCTAGTGATAAAACTGGATACAAATAATGATTTTGGAAAATATTATTGATATAATGTTTAATGTGTAAGTGGTACTGCGATCTCAAATTATAGTATTTTTTGACGAAATTTTAGTCAATATGTAACCACACACAATTTTTCCAACACTTCCTTGAACGCAAGTTTCGTCCCGCCAACGGGACATCCTCAGGAGATGTTGCGATTTCGCATTGTTAAGTCTACGTCTCTTGAAGAAAAAGAAAAGTGTTGAACGAATTGTGTGTAGTGTTTTATGTGGGCGGGTGTTCCTGCATATTCGACAATATAGATACATATTCCTTGCAAGTAGTGGATTATAGCATAACACATTACTTAATCTATCCTGCTCGTACATTTCCCTTTCTTTAGATATTTAACAGGCACTGATATGCTAAAGTATTTTCGCTGGTGTTAAACCGACCTTGCATGCAAACGACACTAATGTCAATTTATCTCATGCCATTATTCCAATCGCATCATTCAATTAAAGGCTACATAGTACGGACATCGAACACGGGCCGTGATCGCAATGGCCCAGTATTTTATAAAGGCTTGCCCACAATCATATTTAAGAGCTAGGCACGCAACGAAGCATAAGCCAGCGGTTAAGGTATAAGGCGGTATTCCATTCCAGCACATGTTGAGCACCTACACACAAAGGATAACGTTTTTGTCTTGTTTTTATTCGATCCAGAGTTAATGATGGTACCATCAAGGAATAGTATGTTGCGTGTACCATAGTGGATTTCAACTTTCGAGGACTGAGGCCTCGTATGCTATCCGTGTAGCCTACATAAAATTATATGGAGGACTATCATCCGTTCTAACCAGGACTAATTGACTCTTTTTCATGTCCATTTCAATGGTTAATGATATCTACTACATCTTACTGGGCAAAGCCCAGAATTTGTGAATTGGGTGGAACTTACTATGTTTCCATACCAAAGAGGTAAAATGGGCTTCAGTATAACTTTGAGCTTCTGTTTTTAAATTTTTGTTTATCGCCTAGATTTTACTGAAACTGATAAAAGCGCATTATGTCTGTGCGCAGCAATGGAACAACATCCTCATATAATATGTAGGTATAAGAGCCAGGCACGCAACGAAACGCAAGAGGGCTATAAAACGAGAGTCCCAGTGGACACTAAGACGTTTACCGCATTGATGTAGTGCCGCATCAGTTTCAGCTTAGATCGCGACAAGATTTACTGTACTGTAAAGTCATGCGGGCGATTTGAACGTATTTTGCGGTGACGCGCCCCAAGTTATAAGATAGCTCTAAATTGATCGTCACTGTCAAGATTACGGTAAAAAAAAATTGCGGGATACTCCTGACCTGAACAATGACTTTTTAAGTCCTAAATATAAAAAGACTAGTAAGTCTAAGTACCTACCTATAATATAACAAATATCTACGTTGCTAACATTTCACCATCCCTGAAGAAGTTATTGTGTTTTTTTTTCGGAAATGATAGCCTAAGCCTCCTATTACGCTAAGCATCCTAAGGCTCCTATTACGCTAAGCATTTTAACGTTCCCTTAGAATGCTGAGTTGCATTGCGTTGTAGGTTATCTACCCTTATTACCCCTTACAGGTCAGTAAGAGGTAGGCTAGTCTTCAGTAGCATCATCATTTATAACAATCAATCAGTAGGCACTGACACATTGTAGTGAATTACAAAAAAGTCAACATTCTGCTGTTATCAATCGCTTCAGCTTAACACTTGTACTGTAATTGAATGTTACAGTGACGATACTAAAGAGTGTCTAGGTATATTATTTAGCTGATTGTGATGCATGAGTGGTCGTGCGCATAATAGCTGTATAAGTTCCGATTGAACTCGCTTTGTGTAAATCACATTTGCAACCTTATACTATGTATTCTCTATGTAGTTACCTAGGTATCTTTATCTCGTATGTACTCGAAAATTCCTTTTTTTCGGAATTAAAGGTAGATGAAACTCATTGAAATATTTTTGCCATGGAAAAAATGATTTTATATCTGAGAAATTTCAATCGATATTTTATACAGCAAAGAATTTTTTACAATTAAAAATAAAAAATAAAAATAAAAAATAAAATTAAAAATAAAATTTGCTGTAAATAATCAATAGATCAATAGCAAATAATCCATAGATCAATAGCAAATAATCCATAGATCAATATGATCTTTGGATTATTTGCTATGATTACACAACTTACCCTGAGTTGTATCATAAGAAATATCAAAAAGTGTATGGAGTCTTGCGATTAAACTAGCTTAAGTACTACTCACAATTTTTATATATATATTTTTTAATATCTTAGGATTATTCTAGTTGAAAGTTAATAACTTAAATCATCACTTATTTCTGACTTGATATTTGATAAAACAAAAGAAAGCTTCGAGTTTACATTCTCTATTGTCAATATTTTATACGCTAACCAGAACCTCATAAGTTTTCATCTAAACCACATAAAATCTCATTGCCACGACACCAGACTTGCCTCGCCTTTGAAACGCAACACTTATTACCGTACGGGACAGATCGGTAACGATGTAAAATGGTCTTTATTGCATTCCTTTTCAAGTCACACCTTTGTTTCGTGGGTGGTCATAGCAATAAAGGTCATTAGATATATTATCACACTAATAGTGTGATGGTCCGAGGCGGATCGACTATATTTAATTGAACCATGATTGGATAATTTGGATGAAATTGACAGTTGTACTCACTTTCGTTTCCCTTACAGCAGGCAACAACAGATGTATGGAGTCGAGACAAAGCCGTAAGCCCTTTCGGTTAAGACAATGGAGTTTTTATTTTCCTATAGTTAAATTCACTCTCATTTCGCTGAGGCAAACCGACTCAGAGGCAAGTCACGGCATTCTATTTGTTTCTTTGTTTCCTTGCAATAAGTATCAAAATAGAATTTACATAGAATGACTTTAGTAATAGCATTGTTGTTTCTTGAATCCGGACGATTCCAATTTGACGTGATATGCGTTTAATTAATCAAATAGAATGAAGGACAAATGCTGTCTGAGTGGGTGGAACAGAGCTCACACCATTCGAACCAAAAAACCTTGAAGCTAGGGAAATCCTACGCCAAACTGGCTCTGAATTTTCAGATTATTTGGGCAGATTCAGGACTTCCTTTTTTATTCGCTACGAAGCGTATTATTACCACATGCCCGTAGGCCAGGTACATAGAGCCTTTAAGGCTTGCCCAGGTACCATGGATTTTGATTTATAATTAATTGATATGATTGTAATTTGGCCAAATTACGGTCGGAAGTCCTGAATTCATGAAAGAGGACGTGTTTCACGGGCTCCCATTTTTGCCATTCGAAGATTGCCAATCAGCCATGAAAGAGTATATATATATAAATCCCAAAAAATAATTTTAATAATGATTCTATCGGCTTCGCTCCTTCCTCTACACAACTGTAATTCCCACATTAGGACCATAAGCAAATATTACCTATTATGTCATGTTAAGGACCCACCTGTATATCAGCCATAGAACCACTCTGGATACGCTTTCTCCTTGGAGTACAGCCCCACGATGAACAGACTTATGTATAAAGTATAGTAACGAGCTAGATGAACTCGGCTAGCCTCGCTAATGTTACTCGATTAGTTCTGAAGGAACTAGAAGGCTAATTAAGGATTGACTTTAGTTTATCCACCTTGTCTAAAATTATTCAGGCTAGCTAATTTTAATTCAATCAAACTTCAAAGGAAATATATTATAGTTTAAAGAGATTCAATAGTAAGGTTTCTTTTAATTCATCTCCTTAGATTAAGTATTCAGGCTTAACAATCTGAGTTCATTGAAAGCCATAAAATAGATATAAATTTATGCAGCCTTGCATTGTTAAATTTTATGATTAATCAAATTAGGTATGTAGAGAAATTCAAATGATGGAAGGTTTCGGAATGGTTGTAGTGATGAATAAATCAGTGACACTTTATTAAGCATAACAAATATATTCCGAAGGTCACTCCACTTTAAATTCCTTTAGGTAAGTGGGTCTTTATTATAGAAATAAAAGGTTTTAAGCATAACTTTTATATTCTGTATATTTCAGACTTCATTATTATCAAATCGATCGAAACTGGTATGATTATTTAGAATTTAGATCACGTTAGTAATCTTAAATCCCAGGAACTTGGTTACTATATAGCCACTAGGAAAACAAGTTCCCGAAAAACAAAAACCTAGTGGGGCATCATATATGTACACTATTTACTTAACACACACATGCCTATATATAATATGTACATATTAATTCACCAGGACTTAAATTAAGGAAACAAAATACACAATCAGGAAGGTGTTTAAAACACTAAACTAAAGACATCATATTCACAATAGGATACGAGTTAATTTCAATTTTTATTTATTTTGATTTAGTTTAAATTCTTCTAAAACAATCCTTCTAACTCTGTATATTCCCTCGTAATTATCATAGCTCGCTATGTATCTATTATTACCTTCTGACAATTGACTCTTATTCCCAAAACAATAACCAAACTATTATGGTAATTGATATGAAATGAAATGAAATTCTTTATTTCACATAGGTCTAAGTAATAGGTGCCCATAGAATGTCAAACTCTACCGCCACGTTCGGAATGCAGATTTGCTCCGAGAAGAACTGGCAAGAAACTCAGCACTTGCAATACTGTTGGCTCTAGTCTAAATATACTAAATTGTACATCGATTCTATTTATATCGAGAATAAATTGAAACCACCCTCGTCCTCCAAGTCCATTTTAAGTTTGAAATCGAATCAATCAAAATTTATCTCAATTAATGTCTAAACGAGGTTATAAGAATGAAATTATCTCGTATCACAAAATTAATAAGGAAAGCTGTACTTTACCAAAAATATAAGCTGGAGATCTCCGCCACCTCGAAGGCACTCTTTACACTGTTTAATATTATGATTTAAAATTTATTTAACCTAAGATTTATTTAAACTTTAAATTTTAATTTTATTTATATAATAATAAATCTCTACAAATTTAACAGTACTGTAGACGGATTAGAGAATTCTTCGCTCGATCTCAGCTGTCGAGCCCGGAATTCCTCTTTCCATCCTTGCACCGTACTATTTCAGCGTTTCCACTCCACTCCCCCTCTGAAATCAGAAGTCACACCCAAGTAACCAGTATCTATGTGATTGGTTAATTTAATTCTAGACAGTCGTCCCATTTGCCATGAATGGCAACGTAATAGACCAATCAGATGAACGTTAAGGACCCGCCTATTTCTGAAAAAAAACTTCGCTCCCAAGGTTTATTTTGTAAGTCTACGTTTTTTTTTTGATTCCCACGTTTCAAATTGCATTAGACTAAACTCGAGTAACTTATCGTAACATTTGTCAACCATTTCCAACAAGGCGCCAATGCTTGACGTTTTTATTAGTCTGCGTTTCAAATTTTAGCTAAATTATGGGTTTACTTAAACGAAAGTCACTCAAATTTCACGTAATGGCTTACTCGAGTGTCGAACCTGCACAATATTTGAGTTTCTAATATTTATGGAGTTATTTTATGTTTTTGCCTAATTTTTTTCAACGAGTTCTGAGTATCCAAAATTGCTTAACGACTTAAGAAAAAAAATTAACACTGTTTACGGTTTACCATGTCATTCGCCCCGAAAAGAGATTTTTCTTTTAATCACCTAGTACCCTTGTGTACTAGTTTGAAAAAAAATCTATTTTCCTCTGTATTCCCACGCTAGCTCCAATATTCCCATACTTGTTTTATTATGTTTTCCAACACGGCAATAAACCTATTCAACTCCGGTCTCCTTTTGTTTCGTGTAGCTCGAGCTACCCAAGTTTATGACGGTGGCGCCAACATTCCCTAAATTTTTTTTTCCGACCTAACACGTTATTAGCCTTAATCCTTTTAGGAGTTCACGTAATAACGAAATAAGTGGATTGCGTTGTAGTTTCCCTTGATTTTGCCAGTATGTACGTCAACTAAGGTGTATACATTATTGTATGGAACCGCCCCTACCACATAAGGTCCTTCGTACAATCTCATGAACTTTTTAGTTAGTTTTTTATCGGCGTCGGATTTTCCAAACGTCTTAAGTTTTACCCAGTCCCCTACTTCGAATTGCACTAATCTATGATTCTTATTATAGTGGAGTTCTCTATTTTCCGCCGCCTTAACTATATTCTCTCGAACATGTTGTCTAATTCGTTCCACATCTTCTGGTTGTAAATCTGTCCTTTGTCCTACCCTGTCACCAAAATCAGTCGAAAGTAGAGTTCTTTTCCCAAACACTATTTCATTAGGTGAATATCCCGTAATAGTATGTATCACTTGATTGTAACAATTTTCTATTTCTGGTAATAGATCAACCCATGATCGATGTGATTTATCGCAATACGTTCTAAATAGTCTTCCTAATTCCTTGTTAACACGTTCAGTCGAATTCGGTCGTGGGTTTCTAACAGAAGTATGAGTTAACTCGATACCTAGTTGACGTACACCTGTCTCGAAAACCCTCGAAGTAAAATTTGCACCCCTGTCTGAGCATAATGTTTTAATCGTAATTAGCCTGTGGTATTTCTTTATACACGTTAACGTAGCCTTCCCGCTCGCCTGTCTTAACGGGTATAATCTGATTAATTTACTATAAGAATCCTGTATCACAAATATATATTTAAACCCGAACCTCCCAGCTGGCAACGGTCCATAAATGTCACAAAAAACTCGCTCCCCGATCTCTTTTGTTATAACGCTCTTAATTGGTCCCGTATGAGTACTTAGTACATGTTTTGATTTCTGACATATCTCGCAAGCCCTTACAACTCGTCCTATTATACGTGACATACCGGGAAAGTAATATCGACTTTTCATTAATGCAAACACCTTGTATCGTCCGAAATGACCTATTTCCTCATGAACACTAACAATTAAGTCCCTCTGTAATTCCTCGGGTATGTATAATCTCAAAGTGTCCCCTTCTTCGCTCTTTCTGTAAAGAACACCCTCTTTAAATATGTAGTATTTAGACTCAGGTGTGCCTTCTAGACTAATACGCCTAATTATTTCGCTAGCGACCTTATCACGTTCCTGATAGCTACCTATCTCCTTCCATCGCTTTTGTATTATCCGACCTAGAGGTGCCTTGAATAGATTCATTTCAGGCCCCGTAGTTTTGTTAGTCAATACGTCAGTTGTCCCCTTTATATGCCGAGATAAAACGTCAGCAACCGTATTTAATTTTCCCTTCACATGTTCTACTGTGTAGTCGAATCGTCCAATATAGTGTACCCAACGTATCATACGTGCGCTCAACAATTTACACGTCTGCAGGAATATTAAACTCTTATGGTCAGTCCTAATGACCAATCGAGCTCCTCGTAGGTAAGTTTCGAATTTTGATAAGCTAAATATGATGGCCCAGAGTTCCATTTCACTGACTGTCCATTTGCGTTGTGTATCATTCAAAGCCTTACTACAAAACCCTATCACCTGTTCTTCACCTTTATCATCTAATTGATACACGTATCCCGAAACTCCTAGATTACTACTATCAGTCTGCAAATAATAAGTCTCTTTTGGATTTGGGTGCGCGAGAAGAATAGTGTCTACGAATAATCTTTTAACTCTTTCAAAACAATCATGTACCTCCGGAGACCAATACCATTTTTTATTTTGTTTCAGTAGGTCACAGAGTGGTCTAACCTCTTCACTATATTTCGCTATGAATCTTCTAAAATAATTTATTAACCCCAAAAATCCTCGTAATTGTTTTGTTGTTCGAGGTACGGGGAAATTAAGTATGGCGTCCACCCGTTCCGGATCCATACGCACTCCATGTGTATTGACTATGTGCCCTAACAGTTTCACTTCTACACATAAAAACCGACACTTTCCCAATCTCCCAGTTAATCTGGCTGACTCTATTCTGCTTAGTACTTGATCTAAATGTTCTAAGTGTAAGTTTATGTCACCCATGGTGAATATTATTATATCATCAAGATAATTCACACAGAATTCGCGTACATCCTCTAATATAGAATCCATTGCTCTCGAAAAACCCGCTACAGATGTTTTTAAACCTTGAGGTAGTACTTGGTATGTATAAGTTCGTCCCATAAATGAGAACCCAGTATATTTCCTAGAGTTTTTATGTAAAGGTATTTGAAAATAAGCATTATTCAAATCGATTAAGCTGATATATTTTACTCCATGGAAGGACTGAAGTATTTCCGAAGTTAAAGGTGGTGTACCAGCGTCCCCAACCATCTTCTTATTTAACTCTCGCGCATCTAATAAGAGTCTGATTGATCCGTCCCGTTTCTTAGTGAAAGTGAGAGGACTACAGTACGGTGTCGCCTCTTGTTTTATCACGCCTAAGTTTTCCAATTCGCTTAATTCCGTTTTAACTTGTTCTCTATAGGCTAAAGGTATCGGATAACTATGTTTTACGAAAGGAATTTCGTCTGTTAATTCGATAACGTGTTCGTACCTGTCTGTCAACCCTAACTTTTCAGTAAACACCTTACTATGTTTGTTTAATATCGGTAACAATAGTTCCTTTTGTTCGTTACTTAAATCTGAGTCGTCTAAGTGAAATCCGTTTTCTCTTATACTGTCTGGTTGTTTATTTGACATCACAGTATTCTCTTCTAGCCTGGTAATTTGGCTTAGTAATGCATTGATAGTGACAGCGTTGGTTTTTCCTCCCAGCCTATCTATTTTGCAGTCTGAATTTAGTTTTACACAAGATTTAACCCCCAAGTGTTCTATCGTTAGTGTTCGCTCGTTACCGCAGCTCATTACGCCTTTAACGCGCTCCAGCCAATCATATCCTAGTATTAACGACCTAGGTAATCGTCTCATTACTAGTACGGGCGCTTCGATCAAGGTACTGCCTAATTGGAATTCTAACAAGACTAACCTATTTGCACTCTCGCTGCGTGATCCAAATGCCCCTTGTATTTGAATTGCTGGGATAGCGATCTCAGGTAACTCTCCGCACTCCCTCCGAATAGAATCGTACAGTTCCCTAGTTATTGCACTAACCTGGCTTCCTGAATCGATTAATGCATTCATTGTTTTTCCGTATAAACACACACAAACTTCCGGTAACTTTGGTAACGAATAATCAACCCCTACATCAATTGGTTCATCGAGCTCATGAAACATTGTGTATATTCTCGTGCCTCTATCTGAACAAGCCTCACACGCAGTGCCTATCTCGCTACACTCTGTTACATTATCAAACTGGCTTTCCAATAGGATTCCTATACTTCTAACTTCCAGTTGGCAATCATATTCCTCATCACACGTGCGAACTCTCAACGGTCGTTTACGATTATCCGCGTTAATCCCTAAACTTTGTCCTGGCTTCCATCCATTGTTAGTCAAAATCATATAAGCCGTATTTGCCTTCTCTTGTACTGAAGTCCTATTAGCCCCCTTATGACACAACATTAAACTATCGGACTTTATTTGTGTGGGGAACGTTAGTTTTTTTGGTTTTCCGCCCCCACATGTTTAGACGAATTAGAACTTTCGCCCTCTTTCACAAATGCGATAGCCGGTCTGGCGTTACCCTTTTCCGACTCGGTCATAGTTAACGCGGGTCTACTATAATTTCCTCTATAACCTGAACGACCTTGGTAGTAGCCACGCCCCCTCATAGAATTATTCCTCCAGTTATTCTTAACTCTTCCCTTATAAGCTGAAATCGTTGCTACAACAGGCCGAGCTAAAGATGGTCCATTGTACCTCCCACTTCTCGAACTATTACCTACTACTCCTCTAGCGATACCTTTTGGTTTTTCTAAAATGTTTTGTTCAATGTTCCTAAGAAAATTTATCCCGTTCAAAATATTAGCTTCCTCGGTTCTAGTAAACCATAAGCGTTGTATGTCTAACGTGTAATGACGCATGATTGAATTTAATAAGTCCCGCTCACTAAAAGCTATAGTTAACGCCTGCATGGACTCGACATTTTCGGCAAAGTGTTCGGACATTGTTATTCCTGAATTGCCTGTATAAACCGAATTAATAAGTCTATATCTTACAGATTCCTGGATTTGTTCTGTCCAGTAAATGCGCTTAAAATCCGTCTCAAAATTTCCTAAAGTGATCCAATTTTTTGAATATAAATCCATTACTTTGCGCGCGTGTCCTGTAATACAACCTAGCGCTATGTCAATTTCACGTCCTGCTCCATTTATTTCCTTCATATATCTTTTTAACCGTTTTAAGAACGTAATAGGATTGTTAAATGGCCTCCCATCAAAAGTTGGCTTATTGATCGATGGCTGAACTACGTATATGTTCCGCGTATCGGATGACGCCCCACTAGTACTTGCAGATGTTAAACTAACCGATTCCTGGTTATTAACTGTCCCGTTGTTCACGCTATTAATTATTTCTGTCGCCTCATAACACGAGCCGCTAGCACTTTCACTACCTACTAAACTAACGCTCGAATTTAATTGTCCCAACTTCTTTTCAAACTCACTGATTTTCTTCAAAATCAACTCTAAAGTAGAGTTCCCTACGGTCTCTATTTGTTTGTTCGCCTCCGCTTCGCTTGTACTAGCCCGGTTCGAACCTACATTTTTTTGTACTGACCTATCCCGTTTCTTTCTACCTGCTGGCATCTTGGTTAATTCGCCTAAATACAACTCTTTACTGAACGCTATTTAAACTGTTTGACTTCGGCAATGTTGGATTAATCGTTCACTCGATTTTCTTTTGTGTTAAATATTAGTTAGAAAAGTTGGCGTTACGTTGACGTATTTAACGATATTCTAGATGTGACCCCTTTTTATACAAAGTTTAAGGTTCAATAAAACTTAATTCAAAATTAAACAAAGAGTAATGTTCCATGCATGCAGATCCGGGATTCTGTAAACGATACAATTACAAACACACGATTAAATTCTGCTTCTCCTATTTTTAGAACAGCTGTAAATGTTAAATATATTATAACATAATATCATGCACAGTGTATTCTGTTTCCTTTTTGTGTGATCTCAAGAAATGCATTTATATTTTATGATTTATTTTATTTCTTCCTCTATATACCCAATCGTGATTTTTTTTTCATTCCTACGTTGTGTATTTTTTTTTTCTTTTTTTTTTTTTTTGAATCCAGTCGTATCGATATTCGAATACGTAACTGAAATCTTGGTCACGCGGCACCAAATTCTGTGATGGTCCGAGGCGGATCGACTATATTTAATTGAACCATGATTGGATAATTTGGATGAAATTGACAGTTGTACTCACTTTCGTTTCCCTTACAGCAGGCAACAACAGATGTATGGAGTCGAGACAAAGCCGTAAGCCCTTTCGGTTAAGACAATGGAGTTTTTATTTTCCTATAGTTAAATTCACTCTCATTTCGCTGAGGCAAACCGACTCAGAGGCAAGTCACGGCATTCTATTTGTTTCTTTGTTTCCTTGCAATAAGTATCAAAATAGAATTTACATAGAATGACTTTAGTAATAGCATTGTTGTTTCTTGAATCCGGACGATTCCAATTTGACGTGATATGCGTTTAATTAATCAAATAGAATGAAGGACAAATGCTGTCTGAGTGGGTGGAACAGAGCTCACACCATTCGAACCAAAAAACCTTGAAGCTAGGGAAATCCTACGCCAAACTGGCTCTGAATTTTCAGATTATTTGGGCAGATTCAGGACTTCCTTTTTTATTCGCTACGAAGCGTATTATTACCACATGCCCGTAGGCCAGGTACATAGAGCCTTTAAGGCTTGCCCAGGTACCATGGATTTTGATTTATAATTAATTGATATGATTGTAATTTGGCCAAATTACGGTCGGAAGTCCTGAATTCATGAAAGAGGACGTGTTTCACGGGCTCCCATTTTTGCCATTCGAAGATTGCCAATCAGCCATGAAAGAGTATATATATATAAATCCCAAAAAATAATTTTAATAATGATTCTATCGGCTTCGCTCCTTCCTCTACACAACTGTAATTCCCACATTAGGACCATAAGCAAATATTACCTATTATGTCATGTTAAGGACCCACCTGTATATCAGCCATAGAACCACTCTGGATACGCTTTCTCCTTGGAGTACAGCCCCACGATGAACAGACTTATGTATAAAGTATAGTAACGAGCTAGATGAACTCGGCTAGCCTCGCTAATGTTACTCGATTAGTTCTGAAGGAACTAGAAGGCTAATTAAGGATTGACTTTAGTTTATCCACCTTGTCTAAAATTATTCAGGCTAGCTAATTTTAATTCAATCAAACTTCAAAGGAAATATATTATAGTTTAAAGAGATTCAATAGTAAGGTTTCTTTTAATTCATCTCCTTAGATTAAGTATTCAGGCTTAACAATCTGAGTTCATTGAAAGCCATAAAATAGATATAAATTTATGCAGCCTTGCATTGTTAAATTTTATGATTAATCAAATTAGGTATGTAGAGAAATTCAAATGATGGAAGGTTTCGGAATGGTTGTAGTGATGAATAAATCAGTGACACTTTATTAAGCATAACAAATATATTCCGAAGGTCACTCCACTTTAAATTCCTTTAGGTAAGTGGGTCTTTATTATAGAAATAAAAGGTTTTAAGCATAACTTTTATATTCTGTATATTTCAGACTTCATTATTATCAAATCGATCGAAACTGGTATGATTATTTAGAATTTAGATCACGTTAGTAATCTTAAATCCCAGGAACTTGGTTACTATATAGCCACTAGGAAAACAAGTTCCCGAAAAACAAAAACCTAGTGGGGCATCATATATGTACACTATTTACTTAACACACACATGCCTATATATAATATGTACATATTAATTCACCAGGACTTAAATTAAGGAAACAAAATACACAATCAGGAAGGTGTTTAAAACACTAAACTAAAGACATCATATTCACAATAGGATACGAGTTAATTTCAATTTTTATTTATTTTGATTTAGTTTAAATTCTTCTAAAACAATCCTTCTAACTCTGTATATTCCCTCGTAATTATCATAGCTCGCTATGTATCTATTATTACCTTCTGACAATTGACTCTTATTCCCAAAACAATAACCAAACTATTATGGTAATTGATATGAAATGAAATGAAATTCTTTATTTCACATAGGTCTAAGTAATAGGTGCCCATAGAATGTCAAACTCTACCGCCACGTTCGGAATGCAGATTTGCTCCGAGAAGAACTGGCAAGAAACTCAGCACTTGCAATACTGTTGGCTCTAGTCTAAATATACTAAATTGTACATCGATTCTATTTATATCGAGAATAAATTGAAACCACCCTCGTCCTCCAAGTCCATTTTAAGTTTGAAATCGAATCAATCAAAATTTATCTCAATTAATGTCTAAACGAGGTTATAAGAATGAAATTATCTCGTATCACAAAATTAATAAGGAAAGCTGTACTTTACCAAAAATATAAGCTGGAGATCTCCGCCACCTCGAAGGCACTCTTTACACTGTTTAATATTATGATTTAAAATTTATTTAACCTAAGATTTATTTAAACTTTAAATTTTAATTTTATTTATATAATAATAAATCTCTACAAATTTAACAGTACTGTAGACGGATTAGAGAATTCTTCGCTCGATCTCAGCTGTCGAGCCCGGAATTCCTCTTTCCATCCTTGCACCGTACTATTTCAGCGTTTCCACTCCACTCCCCCTCTGAAATCAGAAGTCACACCCAAGTAACCAGTATCTATGTGATTGGTTAATTTAATTCTAGACAGTCGTCCCATTTGCCATGAATGGCAACGTAATAGACCAATCAGATGAACGTTAAGGACCCGCCTATTTCTGAAAAAAAACTTCGCTCCCAAGGTTTATTTTGTAAGTCTACGTTTTTTTTTTGATTCCCACGTTTCAAATTGCATTAGACTAAACTCGAGTAACTTATCGTAACATTTGTCAACCATTTCCAACAAGGCGCCAATGCTTGACGTTTTTATTAGTCTGCGTTTCAAATTTTAGCTAAATTATGGGTTTACTTAAACGAAAGTCACTCAAATTTCACGTAATGGCTTACTCGAGTGTCGAACCTGCACAATATTTGAGTTTCTAATATTTATGGAGTTATTTTATGTTTTTGCCTAATTTTTTTCAACGAGTTCTGAGTATCCAAAATTGCTTAACGACTTAAGAAAAAAAATTAACACTGTTTACGGTTTACCATGTCATTAGGTAAATTTTAGAAAACAACCAATGTTAGACCACAGAGTGACTTTCTTTATCAGGACATTATAGGGCTGTTGTGACTGTAACTTTACCCATTTCTATTTTATCACAGTATCAGTGTCTAAGTTCACTTTTTTAGTTACAATAATAAAACGGTAATTTGAATGAATTTTTGTGTAGAATGATTGTTGATTTTTTTCAGCAGTTTATAATTAAATTATTTTATTGTTCATTTATTTTATTTTATTCTTTGATAAATAACGCGGCAACCGTTGTTTTTTCATATAGAGTATGCAAAATAGCTTACCTATTCTCAGACCTACCAAACACAATTGATTAAATATATAAAGGATCAGCACTTAGTGACGTCACGCATATATTTTTAGGCTCCGCCCTAAAGCCGGCTTTTTAATTTGTGAAAACTGTAAAATGGCACTAATGTTAGCGAAAACATTATGTGCTGTCAGAGACCCCGCACTGTTGTGGGCGGTAACGACGCCATATTTAAGAAATTTTTGGCTTTGATATACGTCACACATTTCCCGTACTCTTGGCCTAGTATTTCGACATTGCCAAATACAGACAAAAAAGATCATAAAAATCGGTCTAGCCGTTTCGGAGGACTTAAGTTACAAACACTGTGAACACGAGACTTTATATATTAGAAAGATTAAGTTCACAACACACAGATTGAATTCTCAAACAAATTCAATTTCTTGTGGGCACAAGATGACTCCGAGTATCATTCATAATTTAAATCTCATTACATTAAAGTTTATTGCGAAGTAATTTTGACGGGCACGGTGTCCGCCAGAAGACCGATGTGTCCTAAATGCACTACCGAGTAATTGAGGTGGTATTCTTCTGATGAGGTAGGCGCCAACACAGGTATATGTATGTAATAACAACTCAATTAGTTTCGCTCAATTTAGGGTTGCTACTTCACCGAGTAAATTTAAAAACATCAACTGAAATGAAGAAGCAGAAAGATTATACATACATATGAAAAAAACAAATATATTATGATGATATGATGTCCTCCATGACGTATCCGTCAATGGCGACACCTTGGCTTTAGGTTAGCTTGTGTAAGAAAAACGTATTCATCGTCATCGTAATAATTTATAAATTCTGCCAGCTTATTGGTTCCCTGATTTCCGTCAGCCAATCGGGGGGCAGAATTTGAAAACTATTACGATAACGTTGAATAAGTTTTTCTTACGCAATCAGGCTCAAGGTATGCATAGGCGGCCTTATTGCTGTAAGTAATCGCTTCCAGGTAACCTTTAGCTATACCTACGAAAATGTAATGATGAATCAGGGCTTTTCCAATTTTATTTGCGATATATATATATATATATATATACGAGATACGTATTAGCTATTACGTTATCTTTTTCATACCCCTCAAAAATTTAAATAATGATATTATTTTTATGAAACCGTCTTTAACCGGTATCTGACGTCAGGATTTACATATCGAGCCTCTTAAAAATGATATCGAGTGTCGGACAATATTTCAACTAGACAGGAATTTTCATATATCCAATGAATGATTTATTACACCATTCAATACGACGTCTTCATTTTGGAAGCTGCAGGCGGGTCGTGAGTGGGTGTTTCGGGTGACCCAAAAAATATTTTCAAAGGCGAAATCCCGATAAGGCCGGTCACAGACTACCGACAGTAGGTACTCCTTTTTTAACGCTGGGAAATTCGTTTATGTATTGGCTATTGCAGGCTATTGCAATGTGACAAGTTTAAAACTCATTGTCTAAATAGAGCAGTCAGAACACCCACTGATGCCCAACAGAGCATCACACACGCCACAGGAACGTTTCCGCATGCTACTGTCACAGTTTAAAGATAGGATCTTTCAACACTGTGCTACTATGTACCTACTAGAGTGTGTTCGAGTGACATAATTTCGTATTTCTGTCCATTGCATTGCTAGATATATAAGGAACCGCATCTCATACAATTCTATAATTCAATCTTATCTAGTCACTGAAAATATATTGGGCAGACAAGAATAAAACACATAACAAAAATATAATTTATGATTTGCAAGTAACTATTCCACCCGTATCGGTCACGTACCTACAATCCAATCAGATTTTTAGGAATATGAACAGTATAATTTTATAATTTCTTGAAATCATTGAACGACGCGCGATATACGAGTACGTAGAGTTCACATATAGAGTAAATCAGACCATTTTCAGACATAAATAAAGCGGTCCGAACATCGTTCGTCTGTGGTAGTCCTAAAGCAATAAATCAAAATTCTTTGTGCGTGAGTCTCTTGCTACGATTCCTTTGGCTCGGAGATACATTTATCATTACGATCACAACAACAACGTTATTCGGAGTGAAAATTTCGCAGCTCAACCTGACGCGGGATGAAGAATATAAAGGGACCGACCCGTTGTATTTATTTTGGTTGTTTTATATATGATTTTTACGCGTGCATTATTTATTAACTGTTATTCTTATTTATAATCTGAATTTAATAAGCCGTTGCTACCACACTCTTGAATGACTTTTGGATGAGGGGTCTGGACTTTTATGACGTTACAATTTCAGTTGTGTTGCCCAATTTTAAGCAGATACGAGTCAACTATGCACAAAGTGGTTTTTGGAACCTTTTTAAGACAAATTCCAGTAATTTATACAAACACATAACTAACATATAAATGGATTTCTTCGCAAAAATTAAGACATTTATTTTTAAATCACTGATAGATAGTTTAGTTAAAATTGAAATATGTATGGATTTTATACGTACGCTGAAAGCTTTTGCAAAGTAACGCTCTCTCCGAAGCTCTATTTGAAGTTGTTAGTTACATAAATAAGCAAAGGATCCGAAGCACGTAAACACTCAAACGCACTCACTGTACATCCAACATTTTGCAAGAACTAAACATTTGCTCAAGTACGAGGAAGGGATCGCGAAAATCCAGGGCATATCGCTTTCGTGCCGGCTCTAGTTATGTCAATATCGGTCAGTATCGTAATAGAAACGTATCTAGTGTTATTTCACAAAACAATGGCCCGCAACGAGGAAGCTGTATCGACTCATCGGTGTAGTGACAGCGAACACGGGTGCCAGGAATGTCGTGAGACTGTATTGTCTTGCGTGTTCCACGTTAATGCCTATAGGCATTGACGGTATGTTGCATGTATTTTCATGAATACCGAGTACTATCTAAAATGTTGTATGAAAATTGAAAAACCATTAACGCACACTATTGTAATTACTCTTATCAGCAATTAAATATCTATGCTTACTATTATTTGTGCATGAATATTTTATAGTTAAGTACTCATTTCAAATCTTATTTTTAAAATACATAATTAAAGTATAGCCGTATATATCAAATATATATCAAACGTCAGACTCTTGAAGCGTATTAGTTGTTATAAGTATTATACTGCCAGTGTCGACTGCGTTATCAGTCATCACTTAACATCAGAAAAGATCGTAGTTCGCACTCAAGAACTGACACGTAATTGAACAAAAACATCACTATTTTGACTTCAAGAAGCATTTAAGTAGTTATTGTAAAACTGGATCTGTAATTAAACAAATTACTCGATCGGACCCCTTGAATAAATAGCGTATTTCAGCAAACCCCAAAAATATTGAAGAACAATATATAACGCAGGGTTGGCACACCCCTCTAGCTCTAGTTGTCCTAGTGGACACTGGACACGGGGCAGTGTCGCAGAATTCACCGTTGTCTCGTGCCCTGCATACTTTCACCGATGCTGCTTTCCTGCATTAGACGATCGACTCGACCACAATAGCAGCTATACCTATACTATGAAGCCTTAATGTATTATTATTATCAATTCGGCACATGATATCCTACGTGTACCTAACTTCAAACTATATAACAAACACTTTGTACTTTTTTACTTAATACAGTAGGTACATATACATATGTAGTATCAAAGGTAAGATGTGTACAGAAAGAAAATAGAGGGCATTTTAAAAAGCGCCCGCTTTCTAATATAGACTATGGCAAAAATCACAGGTAATAAGCGGATATCCGTAAAATCTAAAAATGAACGATTTTGGTATTTTCTGAGTGCTTTGATTTTCGCTCAAGTTGGAAATTATGTCAGGTTTATTGCGTTGAGTTTGGAAAAACTTTAACCACCTTCTTCAAAAGCTAGTTAGGTATTACTTACTCTTCTGGCAAACAGTCGCTATTAGTTCGCGCAGGTTCAGTTCCTGTGAAAAAGTTATAAGGGACCTCTTCCAAGTTCCTATCATATCTAAGTGTCCCTTACCAACCCGTCTAACCAACAAACGATATTATAGTAAAACAAACGATTATAGTCACTGGTATGATTAAGGAATAAGACATAGGTAATTGGAATAAATCGTAAAAAGTACTTAAACACAAAAGGATAAAATATTATTTTTTTATTATTTGAATAACTACTTGCTCGTATATTTATTGACTTCCGCGATCATGTAAAACTTGTAAAAGGAAATTAAACGGTCAAGAATAATAGGTCGGTAGTTATCTCGGTAAATTGCGTATCTAGTCATACGAATAGGGCCTGTAAATAAAGATAGCCCTTAGGCGACGCCGTACTTCCTACGAGCGCTATATAACATGCACGTTGATATAGTTTTTTAAAGATGACCACATAGTAAAGAGTCCTTCGGAAAGAGTCGTCACGTTAGTGCATTGGTGACTCTCCACGACTCTTTTGGTATCTGCGTTCGCATTAAGAAAGTGACCCGTTCATGATACTAGTGTACTGTTCAAAAAAACTATAAAGATCGCAAAAGCTGCATGATGCTATAACAAAGCTTTAAAGGCAAACCATAACGAAAAGTAGAAGTAACGTAAATACTTATTGTGTCAATAGCACGAATCAACATCATCGAAAGTGCCTAAAAATACGAAAGCGAAATTCGTATTTTTAGGCACTTCTGCTCATGTTAATTACTTTCAGGACTTTATGAGCATATTCTTAAAAAATATTTTCCTATCTAAAAAATATTGAAAATTATGTAATGTTTTATGAATTTTTTCTAGAATTGTTTTAGCTCTGTAATTTTTGTAGCCGATTCTTAGTTCTTACCCGACAAGAGGGGTATCTAGGTTTCGTATATCAATGAATGAAACAAGCTGTAAGCTCGCCGCGGAAAATATTGTGAAGGTGCATTTGAATGAATGCGTCGGCATAGTAAATTGTCCTGTTTCATACAACCGAGTGATATAATGCTAGTACTTTACTGTACGAGTGCGGTCACGGGCCGGCTCGTTGCCTTTTTAACGTCTTTATGTGGCCGCAATGAAAGCTCAATAGTACAAGCGAATGGACATTGTCTGAAAGAATAAGTGGTAATTGCGTTTTAGTTGCGATCAGACATTTATATGGAATTAGATTTTGACTAGTCGAACCATTGTTGGATTAAAATTACAATAGCAATTATTATCTGCTATCATTGTGATTGCTATGCCATGACAAAGCTATGTCTTGTAGAATATATTCTACATTTATATGGACTATATAACAAGATATATTATAAGCACCATAAACACTCAGAATGAGTATCACATTACGCAAGAGTAGTACACAATTTCAACATAGCAGTAAAGTTTCAAATTAATTTCTCCATACGCCAGTTAAACTTCCCACTTTACGCGATTCACTTTTTTACTTTCTTCAAAGTAACTCGAAACTTTATGACGCGATAAAACTGTTGGCAACTTCTGCAACGTAATAGGGTTACCACACGACAAGGTTTTAGTATTGATTTGAATTTTTATAAATTATAATTTGTTTAAGTTTTCACATTAGCCGATCAGATATCGGTATTGAAGTCGAACGATAGCTGATGCATAGTTATATAATTCCAAAATAATTAAATAACTTTTGATAATGGAAGCCAGTGACAAGAGTACAAATGCGCTTGTTACGCTCGCGTTGTATATTCTCATTTTGTATGTATTTCTGTACATCATTGGATTATTATTTATAGTAAAAAGAAGCGTATATTTGTAATAAGTTTATTTTTGTCATACCTACTGGTAAATATTTGCGCCTAATAACTTTTAAAAGTATTTCAGGTAAATGTTGGAATACCGCAACCCTCAAATACAGGGTTTACGATTATGAAGTCAAGTATATCGAATAAAATACAATCAAAAAGACCTTGATAGCTATCTTCGATATTCGATACACACAGTACGATAATAATATAATATTATGTAGGTATAAAAGGCCGGGTACTCACTGGCTATTTAAGTAGTATACTAATAAATACGTTCTTAAAATTACGCTATAAATCTAAGAATTCAGTTCTTAGATAAGGAACTTTGAATAAAATAAATAATTTGTTATTTACTCAAAAGAGTTAGCACACTCGCTTCGAATAAATGAAACGGATTCTTCATACATTTACAGACAGCGCCCCAAGCGGAAAACTGGCGAAAGTTCTCAATGTTTCCGCATGGGACGCTAGTTGTAGATGTATAAAGAAATCAGTTCCGTTTATTTGACTGCGTACAAAAGCCTACTAATTGTTATTTTTGGTAATAGATAGTTCACAGTTTTCGTAGAATTTGTTAATGTAAGGAGGACATACTCAAAATAACCCGTATTGGCAACCCTAAATTGAAGTGCTACCTAAGATACTGCAGTCTGTAAGTACGAATTACAGATGCGGCAATGCGGATTCGTATCAACGCCGTGTTAACACCCGGCACGCATTTGTTACCCGCTAGGTTTCGGTGTGATACAAAAAACTGTACTAACCCTACTTGTTATATTTTTGGCAGTAAATATTTATTAATAGTTTTGGTAGAAATTGTCATTTTTTAGCGTTTTTCTTATTTTTCAAGACAAAAAAAAACACAAAATAACTTGTATTGGCAACCCTAGATTGAAGTGCAACCCAATATACTGCACAAATTACAGATGCGGCAATGCGGATTCGTATCAACGCCGTGTTAACACCCGGCACGCATTTGTTACCCGCGAGGTTTCGGTGTGTAAATACATCGAAATATTTTTATGGCGACCCCTTAAGAAGCAATCGGTGAATGCTTTTATGAAATTTACGAGTCAAGGAAAATCAAAATTGCCGATGTTTATATTTTTTCTCAAGGTGGATAAATATCTGAAAAATGTGTAAACAATACAGATATATACATTTTTCACGAATTTTTGCGTAATGTAGAACGTAGCTATTCGTACTTCCTTTATTATTTTACAGCAATCTAAATATTGTGTTAAATAATACCTACAAGTTCATTATTTTGTCGTGTGTTCTTGCGGCCAATCTACTGAAAGGAGTGCAATAATAAAAATTCTGTCCTACATAAGAGTACCTATTACTTACAAGTCACGACGAATTCATAAGCTATTTCGTGGATATTTACGAACAAAATTCTAGTAGAATTAGCAAAAAATTCAACATATTCTCTTTGTGTTAATTTCTTTTTAATTTGAAAAAATTTAATAACTTGCATATTTTTGTAACTTACGAAAAAGAATGTGTTATGAAACGCTTTCTTTGTATAAACTGGGTGCCTTCAAGATGAAAAAAAGCTTTTTTTAGAAAATAAATAAATATATAGAGGACAACATCACATACATTGCTCCGATCCCATAGTAAGTAGCTTATATACTTGTGTTATGGAAATCAGAAACAACGAAGATACCACGACACCCAGGGCGTCAACAATAGACCTCATTATTTCTTTCCATCAGGCATGATTGTAGGCAAGCGCAAGTCTCTTATTAATAACTACTTAATTAATATAAGTAAATAAATGATCTTTCTCAGCCTCTTTTAATGTCCCCCTGATGCCATCCATGCCAACCATGCCAACTAAGTACCTACTATTGGCGGGCCTCATACCTTTCAGGACGTCTTAGTAAATTCTCTTAATCGAGATGTTTCCTCCACCATTACAAGTGATAGTTAGTATACGCACTAGTATTTATTAATTATTACTGATTATTCAGTATTAATGATCTCAAAGTAATGATGGAACACGGAGGATTGGTTTAATTGGATCCATATTTGGATTCATGTAACATGAAACTATAAAAAATAATTACCTTAGACGAAGTGTATATTGACATGATTGTGAAGGTTTTTTTCGTTACTTTAGATAATTTAATGATTGACAAGTAGTCGAGTATGTTAGTAACTACTCATTGGTCAATATTGATGACCACACCTCGTACCTACCTACGCACCTACTCATAAACATTAATGGAAATATTAGTTGTTCCATATTATCGTATATATAGGAAAAAAAATCACCGTTATGTAAAGCTTAGATAAAATTAAATTCCTTAGTCATAAATTGTATACACTATTGTATACACGGCATAAAACATTATTTTCAAAGTTTAGCTCTTGTATTTATGAACTGAAGCTCTACTTTTCTAACAATGAAGCTGTTTTTATGCCATCATTGTTTATACAAAAAACTGCGTTGCGAGTCTTCTTGTCTGATTCGATACATGCTTTATGATGTGTAAGGCATCCTTGATTATGTATGAAACAAATCAATTGAAGGCAATGGCCACCCATTGTTTTTGAAGCAGCCGCCTTGTTAAGGTGACGTTCCGTCAGAAAAACAGGATCTCTTAAAATTTATGGCTGTCATTAGCATCCCGGTACATTCGCACTTTCTGAATATTCACGTACCTTTTTTGTTGGAATACAAAGGTAAAACGTCGCACTGCGAAGACTTACTATATATTATTATTTTATATACTAGTTGACCGTTCTGCCATATAAATTATTTAAGCTATAACTACACACGGTGTGCAAATTTGATTAAAATCGGTTAAGGTGTTTGGGAGTGAATCGCGGACAAACAACGTGACGCGTAATTAATTGTATATTAAGATGTAGTATATGTACATACGCGATTAATGACATCAAAAATTACTGTACGGTAATCAAAAATGTACAGTACATGTTTATAATTAATATTTTGTTTTTTCCTTGTGTTGAAAATGTCGACCGCCGTGGCCGGATTGGTCTGGAGTAGGGATCGTCTAATTTGCAAATGAATGCCCCTCTATGTTAGAAAAGACGATCAGACATCATGACATTATTATTACTATTAATTTATGTTCTAGGTTAAATTTGTATCTACTTATCACGAAAAAAAATTCCTGTACGCTACAAGCCCTTTGATTGTTTATGCCAAAGTTTGTAGCCAAAAAGGTCGCCGGCACTTGAGGCTGTTATCGTGACTGGCTCATTACCGGCCTCGTTTTCGCTCTAATTTAATTGGATATATAAATTTTATAGCACTTTCCTCTCGATTTGTGACACGGCATTAATGATTGAAAGAGCGAACGTGATTTAAAAGGGCAATTATTTGCGAACATGAGACTTCAGTAATTAAATTCGGCGGTGAATTGGTGAAATTCGCAAGTTCACAACAATTAATGTAAATCACCGATAAGAAACTTCAGGATACGAACGATTTACGCAAACCTTCTTCGTACAAGCAAACAGTAGCGCCTGTCAAAATTCTATAGGCGAGCAAACTACAGCGTGGCCTTACCGTTGGTGACAATCAAGCATTTTTGGCACCGATAAACTGGCGACATTACAACTGATACCAACAAAATGCGAAGTTGATATCGTTCAGGGAACTTTCTCGTATATAGGAATATTTTAATATAGGATGTTTACGGACGTGAAATTTGCAAGCAAGTGGACTAGTGCCATCAATAAACTCCGTGGGGCTTCCGCCGACGATCGTGTCGATAGCGGATGTTCGGATCCTATTCATAATTTATGTGCTGTTATTTCCGCTTTATACAATATGAATGAAATGCTAATGATAACTAGCAAGAGCCTATATGAGATCACTGCTTGTTAATCAATGTTTGCTAGGTAGGCTACCTTTGAAATGAAATACCCGTTTAAATTTTTCGGTATATCTGAAATATTATTTTTATTTACTATAGGTGAAAACGGGACAGTTCAAAGTGAGCATCTACCTAAAGTTAAGAATAACCCTTTACAGATAACTAACCTACACGTACAGCTATGATATGACAGATAATAAAAAACCCTGTTACTATAAAATCTAGCGATCTATGAAAAATAATTCATAAGTTGGCAATAACAAGTCCCAAGTTAGCACATTTCTTCAAGATATCATCTTTTACCATCGGATGAGATCATTAACTACTTTATTTACATTAAAAATACAAATTTCATTACACTAAAAAGTGAAGTTATAATCTTTAAAAACTGGGGAATCACGTCTGCATCCGCTACGATTTAGTTGTTACTGTGAGAATCGGATTTTTATAATAAATGTTCCATTAAAAATGCAGGAAGCAGCGAGTTTTCTTGTGATCTTTTTAATAAAAAGTTTTCACAACATATATTTCAACTGTCAATTCAGTCGCTGTCAGGACATCTCACGCGATCGCCTCTAATTGAACATGAGTTATGGACAGAATAATTCGAACTTCGAAGCTTTTTGAGTTCAAGAGAGTTCAATCACCATAACATAAAGTCACAATAACTAGAGGCATAAGTACCTACCTACCTAATTCAGAAAATGAATAATTATTTATTGAAGTTCTTCCTCATAATTTTTAGCATCACAAACTCATTTACCTATCTGCTTTTGTAGGTTTATCCATTACATCCCTTTCTTTATCCCTAGGTATCCTTATCCGTACTAATATTATAAATGCGAATGTCTGTCTGTTCCGCTTTCACGCCTAAACCACTCAACTAATATTGATAAAATTTGGTACATAGATAGACTAGAGCTTGGGAACGGACATAGGCTACTTTTCATCCCGTAAAATACAGCAGTTTCCATGGGATTTTGAAAAATCCAAATTTCTTTGAAGGTAGGCATAAAGGTTAGGAAAGAGAGCGGGAACGGGAATGGGAACACTATTGATCCCGGGAAATTTCACGATTCTCACGGGATATGTAAAAACCAAAACTCACGGGCAAAACCGCGGGCAACAGTTAGTATTTTATAGCTATCTCCGACTTTCATGGAAGGCCGATTTTTTCTTTCTGTGGTATAAAACGATAGTGTCGTCTTTTACACGAGCAAAGTAATTAATTTTATCATAGAAGGCAATCGTTGTCGGCATCTGTAAGAACAAAAAGACCAGTACAATTAAAACATGAAATTTACGCAGCGGTGTTATCATTAAAGACCAAGCGCACGGTGGTATGTATTAATTAAATTACCTACAGCAAAAATACGGCTTTTGGCTGATTCTGAAAATGGGAAGTTTTTGGAAATGTACAAAGTGTTTAATTCTGGAATAGGTACTTAACATTCGATTATGTACTACTTATGAGATTTTGATAAAAATACTTTTAGTCGACGTAGGTACATTATGAAGGTTTAAAAATTCGAATTTATACAGTGAAACCCCGGTATTCCGGGCAGTAATCAGACTGACGTATTTGTTGGAGTACCTCCTGCTAAGACTCTCCTCTAGTCCGACTTACTTTATTTTACTAGCTTGGACTTTTTTTCAGGACTCGTCAGTACAGATCAAAACGATAATAAATAATGATTTATGTTTCAAAAATTAACATGACTTACTGAGACACTTAAATTATTTCACATAATTACTATAATACTATCAATAAATAAACTAATTTTATTTATTGATATTAAAAATAATAAAGCTAGATAGGAGTAGGTATGTATGCAGACACTTTATGTTAATTTTATACGAAGACGCGTTTACGAACTAATTATAATATACATGTTTGATTGAAATGATGATAAATGGGCACATCTAGTTAGAGGTATTTAATTTCGGCGCTGGAGCAAAAAAGATGGAGCGATTTATAATACTGATACGGATGGAGTATCGTTTAGACGAAATAAAGTTTATTATTTTCGAGCACCGATAGATTGATTATTATCATCACGGCTTGAGCGCCTAACCGATTATAAACAGCCGTAAAAATCTAAATTAGATCGCATTATGTTTGTTGTGGTATATAAGGTTTTGTTTCGACTTTGTTCTGTTACAGTTTTATTTTAAAAATTTATAATATGTTTACGTTTGTTTTATTTTATTTCTGATAAAGTTATTCTAATATTTATGACAAAAAGTATGAAAATGTACCTACACTAGAAATTACTAATTCCCTGGTTGCGTAATAATACACTTTATTTCAAAAATAAATCTTTCATATAGGCCTAAATTATAAGCACTTTTGATATTGTCAAACTCTACCGCCAGGTTCGGAAGTATTGCACCGACAATTACAGGCAAGAAACTCCGCACTTGCTCTTAAAAGGAATATCTAATAAATAATTGTGTTTACAATTTGGTTTCCAAAAATTATAGCAGTACAAAATTTACGTAACATAATACCTACCTACCTAATACTACCTTTGCTTTATACAAACATGATGTTACATTTTAGTATTAATGTTGTTAACGACCGCTAATGTTGGAGGCCGATGCGCCGGAAACTGGACTCGGTCCAGTTTCTTAACAACTAGTTTAGGAAAAAATAGCTATAAATCAACGAATAAACTCCCAAATGAGATTAGATTGACGTGAATTGTAAACACCGACTCGTTTCTTTTATTTACTAGGTTTGATGTGGTAATTTGTGCAAGCGCCTCATCTGTTCGATGTTTGTTAGGAAAATATATATATTCTATCAAATGTATAAAAATCTCGTGTTTTTATGATTTTTTGCCTACATTCAGAATAAGTCATAAACAATAGTCTATACCTACGGTTTTTGATTGTTTTTTTATCATTAAGTAAATACTGTAAAAACAAGTGCGTTGTAACGGTGATTTAGACATCTTCTCTTGATCATTCTTGTTATTTACAATTTTCATAATATTATATTTTAATTTTTGAATAAAATTATTTTTAAGTAGGATTATACTTTGCTTTGAGTTTAAATAGGAATAAAACTTAGTATCACCGAATCAAAAGTAAATTCGTGTATAAAAATATTAAAAAGTACTGAACCAAAGGGTTGCGTGGTAATTTTGCAGGTAAACTACCAAGATAAATTAATTATGCTTTTCACAATTGCTTTAATTTTTTTTTTACCTTTTGCATTGTTTCACTTTTACAAAACATTTCTTTGATTCACTTTTACAAAGTTCTTAAAAGATAGCTGGGAATCTACGAGATTCTTTTAAAATAAATAGGTAAGTACAACTAAAATGGATGCTTTTTATTTAAAGCTCATCTCACTTAAATTATCATCAAAGTTCTTCATAGAATTAACGACGTAATAATTTATACATAAATGCTGTAGTAAGCTACTCAATGCTTTAATCATAATATTATAATAATAAATCTCTGAAGTAAATTGGATCGATCTACTAATATTAATACGATGTATGTTTAATTTATGGAATCTGACTTGTTCGCTTTTTGTTGAATCGGACTTGTCCTTAGCACAAAAATATTACATATTCGGTGGTACAACAGTCTAATCATAAATAATAGTAATGCAAAATTCGCTTGGCGAAATTAAGGAAAGTGTCGCTTATCTCCTCTTTTTAGACAAATCGCGCAGTTGTTACAAACCTAAAATATTTACTTACGGACCGAATTTTTTAAATGTAAATCACGTCATATAAATGTAAATATTCTTTGCATGCACCATTTTTTTGTATTTATACAAAGAATTTCAAAGACACAATTAGTTTATATACAATTTAATAATGTGCTAAAAACCAGACCTACCGAACTCTATTTTATTTTTAATCTTTTAAATCGAACTCCATTTTAATTTGAATTACCGTAATAACAATTGGAGTTAGATTTATAATTTATCCAGTTACTAAATTACCAAAGTTGTATCTGATCTTTACAGCACTTATAATTTAATCGGTTACTTTATTAGTAAAACAAAGTTCTAATCTATTCCTTTTTGTTACAGGTAATTTAATTGAACAGCAGACTTCATTAAAATGAGAGCTAGACTAAGAATAAGTTTGGCAACTTAGCTCAATAAAATCGAAAATGTAAGTCAAATTATAAACGTGTTACAAAATACACACGAAGCACATTTTTTTGAGGTTAATTTAGCTCTAAACTACAGACTTTGATAGCAATAAAACACTCCAATTTGATTGATGTAATAAAGCGAACCTATCACTTAATGATATCAATATTTATGTTGTTTTAAAAAAAAATTATGAACCAACTCTGAATAGTTGGCGAGCCCTGTCCATTTATTTAACTATACCAGCCGAGTGGCGCGGACGCATCGATCTTTGCAGATCGTAATTAACGACAGCACGCCTTGAAATCGAATTATGACGACTACTCGATTATGGGGCAGCTGTCATAATAATTATACAGTCAAATCATGTTTAAACCAACTCAGAGACGCTTTTGCGTTATATAATAATGACAGTTGTCAGAGTACTTCCGTAGTGTAGTGACCGTATGCAAAAAACGGAATTTGATATTGGGCTCAAATTACTAACCATAAGGTAGTTCGTAATATTCCAGTTAAGTACCAACTTTTAACTGAATTTAAAAAAATATGCATATTATAAATTTAATTCTCGTACCAAATTTCATGGACGGTGCTTAACCGTACTTACGAGTAAATACTCGATTCTCAAATGTCCGTTTAGATATTCTTTCCATTAAGCTATCTGCACTTTATTAAACCATATGGACTCTTTAGTTAAGTACTTTAGTGCGATCGTTAAGCACTAAGTGCATAAGATTGAAACTTAATAAGGAGCAGTTTCACCGTTAATGCTTTAACTGACGTCCCAGCAACCGACGTGCGAAGATTAACACCGGTTTCTGGCTAGTGATTTTACACATTAAAATCACTAGCACGAATATATATCGATACTTTATTAAGACATCTTAATGAAAACGTTAATTTTAGCTGCCGTTTTGTGATTCGTATCGACAACGTCATATCGATATTCAAAAATCTGCAAACGCAACAATGGGGCTAGGACAAGTTGTTGGGTAAAAGATTTGAATCTCGATTCGGTTTCGCCATACAATCTATATGCGAGGATTAACCAAAAACGTATTACGATATCGATTTCTCAGAATATTGTATTTTATACTAGCCTTGCTAATATGATTAGGAGAGATGGCAACTGTTTATGATCATCATTCCAGCTGAATATATAGGGTGTCAAGCTTTATCTGAAAAATGTATCATGGTAATGTAAAAAAAATAGAATTAGTTCTACGTATACTACCGCTATAATCTATACCATACAGTAACAACAAACATAAAGGTCTGCATGATCTATGAACGCAAATTTCAGTTAGACAGTCTTTATTTAAGAACATGGTCTGGCTTGTAACTGCAATTGATTCAAAGCTGTTTGTTTAGAAAAACAAACATTCAGGCCGTTATATGTATTTATCGATAAGCATGCGCCACAACCCTCGGAATTGGTGCATTCTCTCAACATGGTCAAGATGGGTATGCAAAACAGGTGCGGGATCGAGTAAGGCATAATGATGTACCGGAGCTTCCTTCGAGTGAAAGCACGATCGAAATGCTTGTAATTAGCTGTACCTATTTCGGTTATGACGTAAGTATTCAATGTTCGAGTTATCAGATCGACGCAATGGATGCTTGTTTGTAATTGCGTATTGTGTAGTCCGTGCTGTGTTAGTTAATGTTCGGTAAATAGAGATACTTGAGAGTAGAGGATTTATTTGATGCTACACCTACGTAGGTTGCTTGGTTTTTGTTCTATTCCATAATACAACAATAAAATAACAAATATAAATTGTAATTTTGTTTAATTATAGAGAGATAACAAATATAAATTAATTGTTGATTAATTGTCTCAAAAGCTATCGCTATCGGTACACTACGTTAACACTTTTCAAAGTATTACGTATAACAATCCTTACATGACAAATAAAACGGATGCCCGTGGCTCTGGAATTTTGATCTTCTGGAATCTTCTCGATTTTTGGCACACCATGGATTTTTCGGAATATAAATATTAATATGTATTAAAACAGGGTATAATATATCTACGTTCCGAATGTCAGCCAAATCACACATACACACACACACATACACAATCTTTTTATACCTACACATACACACACTTAATGTACAAATAATAGTTTTCTATGCAATCACAGTTATACAGTTCCCTGATTAATCAGAATGATTTTATGTGTGATGTGTATATTTATGAGTCGGCCGGTGCATTTGTTACGTTTATGCGATATTAAATGTATGGAAAATACAAGACTATTAATTATTGGCCGCAGTCGCTACTGAATCTTAGCCGTAGTTTACGACGAAGCAAAACTGGTACCTATACATTTGCTTCGGTGAGCATAAACTTAGATGTAAGGTTTGCTTTCATTTTGACTCCTGTGTGTCGATAATAAACCTTGAAAATCTCCCTGGATCGTGGCGCTATCGTGGCTTGCTTAAATTGGAGTGTAGGTCGTATGTTTAATTCCGGGCAAAGTTTTGTTTGGGACGTGGAAGCCACGACTGGTTACCAACCTAACGCTAAGTGATATGAGAATGCTATATTCTCAAAACATCATACTTATCTCATAGAGATCCAAGAGGCCGCCGGCGACTTGGGAAGTGCTTCAATAAATACTCTGTCTAAGTTGACAAACCCGAGCTCCATACTTTCAAATTGAAACACACACTACAAGAAAAAGTTGCCGCACTCACAGAGCTGATGTTGTTAAGTACGGCTCTATCTAGCCGGAGCGCGAGCGACCTATTAAAAACCTATGACTTATCTCTTCTTTTCATTCTCTCACTATTTTCTTAAATAATTACGTTTCTAAATATTTATTAGCTGTAACAAGCTCCATAACACATTGATGAAGAACCGTAATTATAAAATTAAGTTTAATTTCAAAACCAGTCAACTTCCTGTTTGGTTTGAAGTTGGTAGCTATGAAATTATCGAATATGTTCAAGAGATTGGGCGATTAATCTTGCGATAATTTATAATGTTTATAAGTGTTTTCGACGGCAATTACTAAATAAATATTCCCAATTGCTCTTGAACTTAAGATATTCGTATACTTACTCTGTTATTTTTTTTAAGATTTTGTGGTAAATACATTTTAATAATAAGTAAAATATAATATCAGGTATACTTATTACTTAAAAAAACATGATATTTCCTATTTAGCGTTGCTTCGATAAATAGATTTCCTATTCAGCGGGCCGACCTTCCTCTTTTTATTAAAAACCTCTCATAACCTGTTCACTGTTGTAAGTAATTGTGGGTTTTCCATCAAATTATTGGGATAGGTAAACGAACTCAATTCTTTTTTACAGCCGCCTTCAATACTGAACTTCACAAGAAAAAATCGTTTTATTTTTTACACAATGAACCAACAATCCTATAGAAATGCGCATAAAGCATGCAATTAAGCCAATTTGTTGTGTTTGACTTGTTTATATAATAAGCATTTACCGTGTACGGTCAGCAGCACAATGGAGATACGTTACCCGAGATTACTCGTGAAATTTCGTAACTTGTCCATCACGCGACGTGCTCGGCCCGAGTAACAATGTGGCTGGCGCGGGCGATCGGATATTAATTAAAAAGGCTCTTGTTTAAGCGTTCCCATGAGCCCCATATTCGTTTTTTCCGTTGCCTTAATGAAGCCCATACATGGTGCAAACGACCGCTCCAGAATTTGCATTGATCTTCGGCGATAATTCGCGAACCGATTTTTGGTGAGCGACTTGTATAGCGGCAGGGAATTCTGTTCTTGAACGCGTTCAGTACGATTATTATAGGAATTTAAACACTTCACATAATTTGCAATTTACTTTGGTTAGAGATTACTTCTTAAACACTGTATCGTCACTAAACATCAGATGAAATTGCCGTCAAGTACTAGGCTTTTTGTGTATTAAAAATCTAATATAATTAATTATTACACAAGTAAATCTTAAATACTCAATTCTAAGTCAGCTCCTATTAGGTACATATACTTTATTTGTTCGTAACTTAGAGCTAACATGAGACTTTTAACTTTACAACATAATAAAGTACTTACTCAGACAATGTTTTGACAAGTTGGATAATTGCCTCAAATGTAGTTAAACATTTATTCTAAATAGTTTAAATACTAGGTTAATTATTAATTTGCATTAGAATCTCGCGCAATTGATTAGTTACCTACTGAGAAAATTAAGTCTCAGAATGTTAATTACCCTTAAATAATAAAGTACATGGCACTAATAATATTATTGTGTTTTAAGTTGTGTGGTCTTTATTGATTACGTATATTTACATGATATTTACCCACAAAACTCATAAATCAAATAGATAATAATGGCTTTACGTATAAATGACCGTCATAGGTCTTTTTATACGTAAAGAAATATAGGTATAGCCATTGCCCATTCTAATACTTAGCATTGTATTGAGAAGAAGCAAAGATTTTTAACAGACTCTTACGTTGGGCTGGGGAATATTGTTAGTAGAGTATTTTATACCAGTGGTACCTACCTGGCCGAACTCTGAAAGAAGATTTAGCTACCACCAGTACAACTTTTCACATGATTTAATAATTTTTGATATATTTCGTGGTTTCAGAATAAAAATCACAATGAAAAGGACGTTTTTAACTGTCGATGTCGAATGAAACTTTATATTTTTTATTAAAAAAAGGAGTTTTCAAAATTACCACAAGATAACCCGTGCGAAATAAGAACAGGTTTTTGTACAACATCACACCAGAATCCCACGAAAATCAAGGAATTCTACGGTATATGTAAAAAAAATCGTAATTCACGCGGGCGGAGCCGCGGGCAACAGCTAGTACATGAATAAGTCTATAAAGAGTAGGGGTCCTCGGATCTTCAATGGAGACATGGGCAGATTTTGGAGGTACAGAGCACGTGCTTTCCGCCACCCAGGCGGTTTTAAAAGTATTCTTCAAAATAATAATAAGTACCTATGAGTATCTCTCACCAGAAAAATATGCTTGATATAATATTCCTTTGATGATGATATCATGTTATATATATAACGAGTATAACTATTCAAACACTGTCACACATAGTGTGACCAATGAAAAAAAAATCAAGCCTTCAAAGTAAGCATAGTAAAATCTTTCATTCATTTAAAAACATAGCAATTTTTTTCGAAAACCGAGCATTCGGCCTGGTATTGCAGCCAAGATGCTCTTGATATTCCAATCTAGGCTGCTAATCCACATCAAAAACTCATCTTCAAAAATGAAAGATATCAGATATCAAACCACTTATTCCTTCAAACCGACGCGTTCTTACATGCCAGAGCCATTTCTCTATAGAAAACAAGGTATGACATTCCTACCCACTCGATAGTTATTTCTTATTTGCATTTTAAGAATGCATGCGCGAGATTCTGTTTCAGCATCCCTCCCAGATCCCATGTGACGCCTTTCTTAAATCAGCACGGAATGATGAAAATGAGGTATAGGAGGAAGGTGCACCTCGCCTGCCTTCTGTTTGGGGTGTTTAAGAATGGAAAGCCTTCTTATATTTACCATAAGTTCCGAAGGGCAGACGAAGGCAGGGAGTACCACAGAGCTGTGCGCAAAATTCTGTGCGTGCCTCGACATTGTTCTGCAGTCTTCAGGGGTAGTTTCCGGTATGCCGCAACACGGTGTTGGAATAACATTCCGCCGCCAATTATAAACTCCAAAAGTAAAGGTGCTTTTGTTCGAAACCTTAAAAAATTTATAATGGGTAAGCAAAGAGAAGCTGAAAGCTGTGCGGCGGAAATCTCATTCCTTTAATATTGGGGTATATAATATCTACTCATATATTAATTTGTAATGCTTTATTATTTTTACTATATTTGTAAAAAGTATATAATGCTTTATTCATTTTTATACATTTATATCATATACACATTTTAAGTATATGTAGTGTAAATATTATATCTATTAATATATAAAATACAAATATGTATTGGCGGGTATTTGTTATTCATTTTCATGTCATTTTTGTTTGTTTTTGTTTGCTTTAATTTTATATTAGGTATAGTTCGTGGCGTCACCCAGTCATGGATCCTGACTGAAAATCAGCGCTGTGTGCCTCCATGTATGTGTGGAGAGCACACAGCACCATGCTGAGTTGGGATCCATTTCTGGGTAGTGCCACACATTGCAGGCGGTGTCTGGAGCTGCCGCCACTTGGGCAACGATTGGTATTTTTGCCCGGGTGGGGGAGGCTTCAGGCATCGTTATAGTACGTAAGTGTACCTCCATTGTAATGTGTGGCATAATGCAAAATAAATGTATTTCTTTCTTTCTTTCTTTCTTTCTTTATTTGTCTAGCCAATACTCAATGGGAACATTGAAATATGTAACTACTCCGTGCATTTCAAAATCCATTTGGTAGTGTCGCGTAATTCAAACCCATCTCGTTACCGCGAGCAGTCGACAGATAACGACACCCAATAAACAATGAAATCGCAAACACGTCAACAATAATAACTAGATTCGAGACACGTGGGCTGGATGGATATTATAATGCCAAAAGTTCTTGCTCAATACGAAATATGATTGGAACACACGAAACTATGTTGTGCCGTGCGTTGTGAATTGACATTGAAATTAACTGCTGCCTGATGTCAAAGTAAAAATTAAAAGCCCTATGACATAATTTTATCAGCGATCGTCATTCCATAATTATATGAAACGAAATTGAAAAAGTATGAGAATTAAGGTTTTCTTTGAAAAGTCACGTGATCGATTTGTCGATCGGCTATGTCATTCCGAAATTTTTTTTTTTAAACTGTTCCATTTATCCTATGGAATACTTAAGTGATCTTCGCCTTATCTACGTTATACGTTTCTATAACGTAGATAAGACACATGGCTAAAATCGCAGGTCTTAAACAATGAAAGAAGATGATATATTTACTTTTGCTTGTTATTTGAGGCTGTATATAACCTATTGATTTAAGGCCTGTACGTCAATTATTTATTTAGGCGTTTGCACTGGAATGATGCAAAAGATACATTACTTTATGACAATCCTTTTTAAATTCATTAACAAATTCATAATATCATATCTATTACATCTCAGAGGATATAGTGTCATTCAGTCACAAGAATTTGCATACTAACTACATTTAAGGATACACATAAAACTCAATAACGTCCACTGCAATCTCATTCTAGACGCTATTATTTTGATTGATACGTCTAGCCTTTACCTCAAAACCGTCGTACAGTTTACAATTTAATAACATGTCATCAGATTGTAATTTTATGCTATTTTAAACTACGTGCAATTAAAATAACGACTGAATTCATAAACACAAATTACCTTATACCTACTGACTGGAAACCCAATTATTTTTTACTTAGATGTCCTTAAAAGTACTCAAATATTATACAAAAATATAATATTTGGTACAAATGCGATAACAATACACTATCAATACGCTTTATTTTAAACAAAACAAAGATAGAGTCATACAGAAGTCGCATATTATGATGTTGGCTAACAGTACGTCGGCGTCGTGGTACCAACTTTACACAAAATGAAACCGCGCGCGTTCATTGGTCGTATCAATAGCGCGCGTTTTCCCGGTTTCTGCATATTTCTGTCTATTTTCCAAAATCACGACAAAAAATATCCAGCAATGGAGAGGAAAAACATTATACATCAATGATATCATCATGATCATTTAATTTATTGGATGATTGGCACGTGAAAACATATAACCGTGTGTTTACATGCTCGTCAAGTATCGAGTGTCTTCTACTTAAGCATTAGCACTTAGCAAACCACGTCCATATCATCCTCAGGAATCGCCCAGACATTTCGCCGTAATGCCAAGGCTCACGGAATTAACGTGGGCAGCCATTGTAAACCGAAGTATTGTCAATTAGTATTGAGGAATATTCGATCGCTTCTATTTCTTAACAGCAACTATAGGTCATCTGCTAAGGCGTTTGGAGCAGTTCCGTAAATCGCTGCCAGAGTCATCAATCAGATTAAAGGTTGTTACGTTTGTTTTATTGTTGTGAACATAAAGGTTACAAATCAATACATTTTGAATAGAGTTTTTAATGTATTACCATATGTCACAGTCACTTTTGTTGCTGTAATATCATCCTATTCCTATGCGACAGCATATTTATTTATTCGTTTATCGTCCAATCACGCCGCAATACAAAAGATCAACAATCGAAATGTTTTCTACATGAATATAGTTGTACGTCGACTGATAAGTTTCAGCCGAATATTTAATCCGTGAATAGTACTTCAATCGTGGAAATCTTGCCCAGTATTATCTGAAATGCATGAGATTAAAACGCGTCATTAGCTTCCCTCTGCGCAACAGCAATGCAAATGAGCTGTAATTAAAATCCGTCAGTGGACAAAATCTTTTGCTGTTTCGGTTAAAATAATAAAAAGAACCATTGAAGTCATTACCAGGTGTGGGATTCAGTTGTGGGACCCTTATTATCTATCTAAGAAACAAAACATTACTCTGCGTCATTAACTTCTCTTGCATCAGCACTGGGATTAACTGAAGGTAAAAGCAGTTCCTCTGTAGCCCAGTTTTGCTAAACTTAATTCTGGCTATACGCTCATGATATTGACCCATATTATCTAAGAGGCATAAGATTACCCCGCAACATTTGTTGCCAATGTTGCAGCAGCATTGCGATTAACAGTAATGACAATTTGCAGGTTATAAGGAAAGTCTTGTTATTATTGTTTTGGTCAAAATAAACGATCAGTTCGTGTATATCTACGTACATTAAGTGTGAGAGATCTTGATTCTTGACCCGTATTATCTAAGAAGCATAAGATTACCCCGCGTCAATAGCCGCCCTTATGCATCAGCATTGCGATTAACAGTAATGATAATTTGCAGCTTATAAGGAAAGTTTTGTTATTATTGTTTTGGTCAAAATAAACGATCAGTTCGTATATATCTACGTACATTAAGTGTGGGAGATCTTGACCCGTATTATCTAAGAAGCATAAGATTACCCCGCGTCATTAGCCGCCCTCGTAGCAGCAGCGGCCTGCGATCAGCTGTAATGACAGTCCGTCGGTGGACCAGTTCTGTTATCATTGGCGTGGAAGGTCGATTGCCTGTAATGAAGCCGATTAACAGGTGGGTCGTTGCGCTCGTGCTGTGTAATTTTGCGTCGCTGATTTTGCAGCGCGATAGAATCGACCATTAATTATAGTTTTGGTTTATTCATTTGCATTTGCCTTTTTTAACTAGGTATGTATTTTGCTACATTTACGGTAAACAAATATGTTTTTTCTTCGATGAAAAATAAAAGAATGAGCTTTGATCAACATGCTTAATTTAAATTTAAAATATTTTTACAGGGTGGTTTATTCAAATTAGAACTTTTATTAACAAGCCTGTTGTGAGGAAACCCAAAAAAACATTTTAAAGATTTTCTTATACAAAGAGACATTATACGCAACGAATAATTTATGTAGATATAAAGCAGTATGAAGACATACTGAGTGTCTTAATACGTATGTATTTGTATTATCTCGTAAATATCTACACACCAAGACGCAGATTTTCTTAATGAAATACAATTATGACGGTCGGTATGACCAGTGATAAGCGAGCAATTGATCCATTTACATACACGTCTGATTTATTACGAGATACCGCATTGACTCTTCACTTTGAACTATCAATTAACTGTTACTGCTCGCATTACTAAAATAAGACTGCCATTACTAAAACAAGACTCGATCAAGACTAAAACAAGACTCCAACAAGTCTCGAAACAGACTCGAAACAGACTGAAACAACACTGACTCTTTCTCCCCGTTTCGTCCTTTTAAGGGCAATGGGTAACATCCGGGCGCGAAAATTCAAATTTTATTTAGTTTTTTGCTCATAGTGGGCTAATTATGCATCGAAGGTTAATGGCAATGTGTTTTGCGAGCACAGAATTTATGCATCTACATGTTTTTCATAAAAACTCTGCTCAACAATACTCATTTACTTCATATTGGTTCCCGATAGCTCGAAATCTGGGAAACTGCAAAAAAATATCTTTCGGGAACCAATATGAGATGAGTGGGAACTTTCGAGCAAAGTTTCTATTAAAAACATGTAGATGCATAAAAAGTAGGCCCGCAAAATGCATTTCCATAAATCTATAATTTGTAGTTAGTCTAATATTTGCGAAAAACTAAATAAAATTTGAATTTCGCGGGCTGGTAGGGCCGCAACACCTTAATACATTCGTATCACCCTTTGTACAAGTAAAAACAAAACGGAAGTGGCGCCACTGCGCGCGACAGAGGCGGCACCGAGCGCGTAAGTGGCGCCGCCGCGCGCGTAAGTGGCGCTGCTGGCTCAATGCTGCCATCTGCGCAACCGTAAACAAAGCACGCTAGTCATAGGCGACAACATCCGGCCCTCCTGCACACGCATTCGTCCCGAATTGCGTGTTTGTCTGGTGTAATTGCTGAGAACAGAAGATAATAATTTAAGCAAATGGTAATTCGACGTTAGGATCATTCTGAATGTGTACATTGAATTCAGAATATTCTTTATTCCGTTACACCTTTCCTTTACATCAAAACACAAGATGCTACAGTGCGAATGTGGCAACTTGTCAACTTGAGCGTGTATTGACCCGCCATCTAGGGTCGTGGCTCACGGTTACCATTATACCAGTGTTCACTCGGATATCTGGTACAATTTCGCATCACACTGTAAATCTTATGTTCGAAGCAAATACATTAGACAACAAAAATCAACCATTTAGTCGAAATATCACCTTGACAACATCCGACTTATAAGATCACAAAACACCATAATATTCATAGCTATCAAATATGTGTTTACTTATTTATCGTTCGGCCTCTCCTGATTTTAATGAGTCGCGAATGTAACTTGTATAATATGTGAAAACTTTTGGAAAAATGATCATTTTCATATTTGACGTTAATGCATGCTCTGACGCGCAAAAGATTTATCATGTGAATAGTAACAACCAGTTATCTTTACTTTATCAAAAATGTGCTTTCCACGGCACTTCAACGGGATTTCAAAACATTTATTTAAGCAACCAAACTAATTGCGCTTCTACCCATTAGCCACATATTAACATTATCCGATAATGGGTCAAATTCAGATAAAACAACTGAGACTAATAAAATATTTTAACTCACTTTGACAGCGTCGCTTATTCCTTTTCCGATGATGTAAGCATCACTGCTGCTACTTAACAAAGAAAAATGTTACCAAATTAAACTGGATGTCCGCCTGCGTTTATGCCTTTCTTCTCGAGGCATACCGGGACACGTGGTTCTTGAGCACTTCTGATATTACGAGATACCGCATTGACTCTTCACTTTGAACTATCAATTAACTGTTACTGCTCGCATTACTAAAATAAGACTGCCATTACTAAAACAAGACTCGATCAAGACTAAAACAAGACTCCAACAAGTCTCGAAACAGACTCGAAACAGACTGAAACAACACTGACTCTTTCTCCCCGTTTCGTCCTTTTAATACATTCGTATCACCCTTTGTACAAGTAAAAACAAAACGGAAGTGGCGCCACTGCGCGCGACAGAGGCGGCACCGAGCGCGTAAGTGGCGCCGCCGCGCGCGTAAGTGGCGCTGCTGGCTCAATGCTGCCATCTGCGCAACCGTAAACAAAGCACGCTAGTCATGGGCGACAACAGATTTGCTATTTAAAAGTATGTAAAATAGTATGCAAATGTTTTATTTAGATGGCTTCTATTGAGGCGTGGACAGGATTACTCGTAGGTCGTTAATGGCGTTTGAACTATTTAATATTGCCGTAAGTTTTGATAGGCATATTTTATACGCCATCCAAATCTATAGTATCTTTAATCTTAATCTAAACTAAGTCAAAAATAAAGTTTTGTTTCGACAAGAAAAAACTGTAGTATACTGAATCGAAAATAAAAATGGTAGATGCTGCAAGGACGCGGTGAAAATCCCGCAATAATGTTGCCAGTTTATTGGAGTCAAACTGCTGTCAAAATGTTTGCATTGACGCCTACAGTAAGGACATCATGTAGTTCGCTCAGGAGCCACCTATAGAATTTTGACAGATGGCGCTACTGTTTACTCGTATGAAAAACGTTTACGTAAAACTTTCGGATAGCCGCATCGTTAGATTTATATCGGTGGTCATATTATATCATGTTGAACTTGTATATAAAAATATTAGAATAAGTGTGTATTCGACGAGAAGTTATGGTTATGAAACATCATAATTATAACTATGAATCTTAATAAAGTCAGTAAAATATTTTATCTATATATTTTCCCTTTATTTAAAAACACATCTGTTCATAGTTTTAATTAAAAAAAAGACGTAGCTCTATGCAACTATAAATACCGACTTAAAGGGCTACAATTACAAGGCTTACATAGTTTTTGTTTTACATTTTTTATTAAATAAATTATCAGTTATGATCGCTAATGTCTGCCAGTTTTTGCCGAGCACCAGTCGACGAGCCTTGCTGGGCGTGAATGATGTCCACTTAGAAATTATTATGACGATTATAAATCACTGCATTGGCGATATGGAATTTTATAAAGTATGCGCACACCTAAGGTGGAATTGTCTTTAGGTACACATCAAATCAAATTAAATAATATTTATTTCAAAGTAATTACCATGAGGTACACTTTTTTACAAATAATTACCTACTTAATCATAAGAAAATTGACATGATTGAAAATATTTAATGCCACTGCGCCAGGGAGGTCGTTAAAGCGAGGTTAATACGATAGTGAACCCCGTACTCCCGCCAGCAGGTTTGCCATGGTAACCGGCAGTTTCTAATGGGTGCAAGCTTCACTTAGCCCCTCCATTTTCCCTTACAGAGGGATATGCGTTAGATATTTATAATAATTACAACAGTACAGATACCTATAATTTCTAATTTTTGGTTAGATTGCGAAGAAGTAATAGTCGTTAGTGTGTAAAGCCTAAGTAGAGACTATAGGTAGACGTGCAACGTTTTTCTATAGATCTGTATCCATCGATATAATCTCAGCCTTCCATTTGTTCTAGTTATAGCTCGATGATAATAAACCTGTTAGCATTGTTGCGGAGGATTCAGCTAGAATTTGACCCCGTAATGTTTTATAGCATTTTATTAATAATAAATATGTAGGTAGTAGGTACTATGTAGTATGTCTGTATAGCAAAATATTTCAGGTTAATTTTTTGATCTTACCATTTGATTTTAACTAGTTTAGTTTTGAACCTGCGTACACCACATAAAAGTGAAATTGTTTTAAAATAAACTAGCTGTTGCCCGCGGCTCCGCCCGCGTGCAGTTCGTTTTTTTACAAAAATTAAATGTTTCCCGTGGAATTTCTTAATTTTTCCCAAGATAAATGAGTGGTCCCTGGGTTCGATGGACCCGTAAAGGAGTCTTCTTCCAATCTCTCCTGTCAACGTGCTATCTTCTTTCACACAATTTACCTATATCTTCTTTGGTCTTCCTCTACTTATACACTCTGTCGGAATCGCTTATGTTACTCAATTTGCATGGAGTAAGACAGAGTGGGGCGTGTCATCGTGGATTGTAATATCTATACTAACCAAACTTATCTTATTCTGAGATGATACCAACACCCAGATATTGTAATTAAGGATTCTGATGCGCTGCTGTGTACGTAGCAACCCGTTCCTGCTTCGTACCGGTTATCTTGTATAGTTATACCTAGTTGCACGATCAAAAGGACGATTTAAACTGTCGATATTTCGACCCCGTTTTGATTGTGCTACGTAGATAAGTAGCTACAGGTTTTTTTAAACATCCCACGGGTGCTCTCAAATTTTTCAGGATGAAAAGTATCTTAAATGTTGACCGGGCATATATATAAAGTAGGATCATAAAATTTCATGTAAAGTAAAGGATTTAAGTAGTAGTTACTTTCAAGTACAATACTAAGCTAACTGTTTTTGTAATGTTTTCTTTCCCGCGGGAACTCGATTGGATTAATAAGTTTTACTATATATATATTTTGTTAAAGAGGCAACATAAGGTATCAGCAAAACAAATTTTACTAAATTAAGTTCATTAGTTGTTGTTTACAAAGCTGTTAAATTAATTGCAGTTTTTTAACTATCCCACAGGAACTCTTTATTTTACCGGGATGAAAAGTATCCTATATGTTGACCAGGGACATAAGCTACCTCTACACAAAATTTCATTGGAATCGGTCCAGCCGTTCCAAAGATTAGCCCGTACAAACAGACAGACAAACAGACAAACAGACAAACAAAAAATTTGAAAAAAATTTAAATTAGTTCTATTTCACTTCTTACATCCCCCTGACTCCGTTTTTAGCATTTTTTTTATTTGTACAGAAATTCGACCTCTACAGATTTATTATATGTATTGATGATAATGTTTTTTTTTTATAATCTATGGTAAGAAATATTTGATCTGAATCATAAAACTATCACTCAAATATTTTTAAAAAATATCCTCCTAGGTTCTAAGTACTATTATGTAGATATTATTTAAGCCAAAATGACAAGCAAGATAGATTACACTTTCACTACTCATTTACGTAGTTTTTTTTAATAATCTTAACGATTAATCATAACCTACTATACGAGTTGGTACCTATCTAATGTGTATTTCATAATACGTCCTATAGCTATAAGATCTTGATATCTTGAATCAAATAATTTTAAAATTCAAAATTACATCATGGAGCCCAATGTAATTTCATGTTCATTTTAATTCATTATACTATGTGATAGTTCGCGACACTTGTATCCGGTCTATTTTGGTACGACAAAAAATATTCGTAACGTGCTAGCTTAATATTCATAACATTTTATATGTATGTATTCAAACGTCATTTTTATCTTAAAGAAAAGGTTTTTTTTTATTTATGGACATAATGTAAAAGCCAATCATCAAGAAAATCTTTTCGCTTCGGCTGTTACTTGCATTTACTATTGTTGCATCAACAATAAAAAAAAATTTGTTAGATTATATAATATTGGTTTAAGACATAAATTACAATGTTTTAGTTTGTTTATAAAAATTACACATGTACCCTCGTTTAAATATAGGTTTCTCGGGACACTTTTTTCGTGAATCTTCAATCTTGTAATATTACACCCGGGGTCCACAGATTGTTATGTCAATGATAAACACTATCTCTGTCCATATTTTCTTTCCTCCTGTTACTAGTCTTAACATAAATGGCCCCCGTTAGTGAACGTGTTAGTTTCACCCGTGATAAGAACTTGGCAGCGAATTGGCAGCCAGTACAAATAAGCTCTAAACTACACTCAGCTACCAGTGTAGCCGCCAAGCTAAGCTACGAGTAGCTGATCTGCCTGTCGAATATATTGGTAACGAGAAAGCAGAGGTTAAAATACGATAACCTTGTATAAACGCATATACAAATTGAGCTAGCGTTAAGTTAAAGGCAGGACAAGATGTTTATTTGTTTTGGCAAAAATTCGCTATACGTACAATTAATTATCTCACATGTGACTGTCGATTTGGCTTGGCGGACTTTCGAGTGAATTGTCGTGAAAAGCAGTCAAATTCGACATTACCCCTCAAAACGTTGTCCTTGTTTCTTGTTTAATTAGATAATTCTTGGATAATTTTATAGAGTTCATTGATAGGCAAATTATTTGGTGGGGGTGTCGTTATACAAATATATCAAATAAATAAATAGCTTGTCGACATTTTAGATTAAATTTCGTGTGAAATAGTGAGTATGCCTACAAAAAATTGCAAAATCACTTGTTCATAATTAAAGACACAAGATTTATGAATAACATTTGCTCTAATTGTGCCATTTGAATTCAATTTACGATGAAACCGGTTATTTTTTATTATCAAATCTTAAACTAGCTTTTGCCAGCGGCTTCTCCATATGAGGCATTTTATGTCGTCGCGGATAAACCCTGGATAAAAGGATAAAGGTAAAAAATATCTAGAAAGAAAATATATCTTTGCCAAACATCAACACAGGGTTAGGTTATTTAGTGATGAGTCGTGCAAGGCTTACTAAAAAGCAAACAAATATACTATTTAATTTTAGTACGTATTAAATAAAACCTGTTGTAGTTTTTTACGATCTAAATCTTGAACTCGTTACTAAGATGAATGGGATTACATTACTCTTCTTATCTCAAGTTAATGTCCTTGAAACTTAAGCAGTTGGGCCAAAAAACACATAGTAAAATATAGATGTAGGTAATTAATAAAATATTATCTATTGAAGTTAAACAACCTGCCGCCACCAAAAGGAGGCTAATAAACATCATTAAAATTAAAACCACTTAACAAAATCTGGGGGCCGATTCTCGTGCAGTAGAATTTTTTTCGTGTGGTAAATTCGTATGCGGATTGTCCGTTCGAATGAAAAGTTCGAACGTTTCGTATGACTCGTATTCTGGAGCACTCATAGAACAATTTACCATTCGTACCATAAATTCGATCATAACGTGATAATGACTACAGATACGGATCTTACGTTCCATTTAGGAGTTTTTAAAACGCTGTTGCAAACTTTGTGGATCCACCTAGTTCTTGTTAATTTTTCTAAATTTTGATTATAAGGCTCATTCTTAATATGAGATACATTAATAATTAAACTAAAACTAATACGCGTTAGTATAGTACTCGTAGTAAGTAGAAGTGTGCTTTAAGTCAATTTTAAATATTACGTAACGCGCGTTCTATGAAACGTACCAAGGCCGCCGTGTCAAGTGTCAACTGTCATTGTCATACATGTTTGTGTTGTTTCTAGTGTTGATAAATAAAAGGACATGGCCAAAAAAGTACATTCCATGTACACAACATAGTAAATATTCATTAAATATTAAAAATAGAAAGATGAATTATTACGTAGTTTTTAAGCTCTCTGAACTCGTCAGTTTTTATTTCAAAATAATAAGGAATACAAGATGAATTCCTCAACTTCCGCCATTCTGTACCATAGAGAAATCTATATAAAGTCACGGATGTTCCTCATTTTTTTTTTAATAACTGGCTTTACGGCTCTGGGTTCCAGCCCTTCTGAGGGATGTTCCTCACCATGCATATTACCACAGAGTTAAGATCCAGATACCAGAGAGAAGATACTACATTATTTGGATGACCAATGTTTTTATTAGGAACATTTTATTTTTTTGCATTCAATAAATGAAAAAACAATATATTAAAAAATACCTATGTTACACGAGCATTCCCACATTCTGCAAAATAAATACATAAAACGGAATGCGTTTACGTGTTTGACAATGTGTTATAGTCTATGCACAGAACACAATACTCTCTACCGAGAGTGAGTCTATAGTCCTTTTCATGAAAGAAGTCCCGCGGCAAAAACATGAACTAAAATTGACAGCTGTTTACGAATTACGAGTGCGAGTGAGAGGGCAATATTTAATAATGTGCTTACAGCGCCGCGTCTGCGGGACTTCTTTCATGAAAAGGACTATAATATGTCTAACGTCAATGTTTGATTGCATTTTAGTAGTCTACTAGCTGATCTGGCAAACGTTGTTTTGCCCTTAGGGGGTAATAAAAAATAGATAAATTGAGATTTAAACTATCCTATCTCTCAAGTTGGATCGAACTGCACATGGTGTGCGAATTTTATTATAATCGGTTAAGTGGTTTAGGAGCCAATGAGGACAAACATTGTGACACGAGATTTATATATATTAAGATGATTGCATTGGCGTTTCTTCGTTGCGCTTGCGTTCATTGTACCCAACGATATAAATCTTTGATTGTACCTACTGTGATCTTCAAATATTTTTGACCCCTGCTTACCTCTACGGACTGATACCTTCTACCACTCGATTACCTTGCTATTAATAATGGACTCTGATTTGCATTGCGTTTCGGATTTGTTTTGTGGAGATCATTATGAGGTGCATATACTGCGGAGTGCGGAGTAGCCATACAGAGGTTGCAAAGGCATCTCATATCCTCGCTTTATGCATACTATCAAACAAGACTGGGAATCGAACTCCGGAACGCGTGATCTGCAGTCGAATATGCTAACCACTAGACGAACAAGGCAGTTACCTTGTTTAAATGCCTATTTATTACTAAAACTATGTCAGTTTACCGTAATAATTCGCAACTGTTCGCTATTTTAAAGCGCCTTAGGTTTTTTAATCATAATATATACTCTTACAGTGCGACAAGGCTATCTTGGCGCGTGGCCAAAATCGGTACTAATTATCTTGTGATACTGTTTGATAGTTCGCTCAGGTCTCTGTCGGTGTATAGCTTTTGTATTTTGTGTTATTTTTGCATACTATTAACTATTTTAAACTAAAATTCGAGTAAAATTGAGGAGATTTTATTTTATAGATGCTTTTGTTCTATAACAGCGCCCTCCTCTCAATGTCATTCAAGTGCCAAGAGAGCCTTGTCGGACTGTTCACGTTTTTGTCTATCCTGTTGTTATGACAAGTTCTGTGAGTTTCTTATTTATACCAATTTAATGTGCCTATAATCACGAATTTATAACACCAAAAATCATTGGTGTACACTGAATTACGAACGCCCATGAAAAAATTGGCCATGTCCTTTTCGATGATAACTTCAATAAAACTTTAAATAACTCACGATGTAAGAAAAAACACCTAAAAAATTTGCTTGTGCGGAGCAAAAGTGCCGCCTAGTGCAATTAGTTGAGGCTGACCCACAGCTTATAGTGGGAAATTACCGAAAAAGTTTACAATGAACTCTTCCTCGTCAATTTTCAATTCAAATACTAAATCTTAGATTTTTAAACAGGAAACGTAGTGATTTAATACTCTTTGGGTAGTAACTAACCAAAAATGTGAGGCTAACCTAACTTCTGTTTGACAAATTCATTTGTGACAATCGCATAGATTGTATACGAACTGAGAGTTCTACTGGTCGGTATCGCTCGATGCGTTCGAGTGACGTTCGATCGAACTATTTCGATTGTGAAGTTCTGAGAATGCACCCCTTCGAAAAAAATTCGAGTTTCGGATTTTTTACGAATGTGAATTATTTTTCTACTGCACGAGAATCGGCCCCCTGGTTCAATCTTGAAGTGAAGTTCAAGATTGAACCAGGTTGATTGTAGTAGAAACTTATATGTGGTGATGGTACTAGAATGCTGGATAAAATAAAGGTTACTTTTGTGTCAATGAATGGATGACACTAACTAAATGAAACCTCCATGGCGCAGTCGCCGCGCGCTCGGTTTCGAGTGGGAGATTCGATTTCCGCCACTGGTCAGTTTGGTGGAATGCTTCGGTCGCGGCTAATTACAACTCTACCAGCAACGACAAGCGATTTAGCGTTCCGGTAAGATGCTGTGCCCTTCCAAACTAGCTGCATCGTATGCTTACATATTTATAGTGTGGAAAAATTCTAGCTAAACGAATGATTTTATTGGCTTAAGTTAAGGCACGTGGTTGGTAAAATAATATACGTGGGCGAAATCTAGCTAATCTACTCGCAAAAAAACTACCTCCAGGCGATGTCTGCTTGGAACAAGTCGCACAAGACTTCCGCAATGTATTAAGGATACTTCTAATAAAATGCAGCGGAGTCGCCAGTTCTTGATAAAGGCATGACCACCTACATGCGGGGACTGCGTTGGCGAAATGTCGTGTCGGGATTTCACTAAGATTATTATGGTATGCTGTTGGTATCAGTTTACGCCTTGCAACCTGCCTCTCCTTTTGTTTGTGAAGAGAATCTTTCCTTAGCTTACGTATTAACATATTCTTATTGTTGTTTTGTAATATTTGTCTTTTACACCTAAAATTTATAGGTAGGTGGGTGCCTTCTAAAGTTTTATAGCACATCGTCAAAAAAATTTTGCCGATAGTGTAAAATCAACACTTACGTGTCTGCATGGGGCTTTACAACTTTTTCGTATATCCTAATTTTCAGTAATATTTGGGTGTTAAAAAAAGCCTATCAATAATGAAAAGGTATTATTTTAAATAAAATGAATATCAGGATATTTATGTACCTAATTCTGTTTGAATCGAATCAAACAGAAGTTTTTTTTGTTAAACGTATTTGTAATTCACTATGTAAAGGAAGGTTTTGGTTTACGAAAATTACATAATTGGCAGAATTTGAATACAAGCTAGATATTTTTGTTCTACGTAGGTAGTGCTAAGCGATCGCTATATGAGCAGTTACTCTTAAAATATTAATATGATCGCATTAAAAGAATTCTCATCTATTGCAACGAGGCATGCCTCAAGATACCTATAGGCATTTATCTCAAGAAAACGCGCTTTGAATTACAACTAGATGGGCGACTAGATGGGAACGTGTTACAAATATTATTGTATCTTAACTTAATGTTTTTCTATCACTTAGGCTGTAAGTTAAATCAGATACATACTATTTTATAATGGTATACTGCAGCTGTACTACAGGCAAAATTACGAAATCATTAAAACTCTTTGTTTTACTCATTGATCAAACAATTAGGATTAAACATAGAAAAGATCAGTTCTTTACCAACGACACGCATGTATTTTTAGGCCCCGCCTTCGGGGCGCACCGTTTTTAATTTGTCAAAACTGAATGCGCTAAGGTAAGCGACAAGATTATGTGCTGTCAGCGGTACCGTACTGTGGGCGGTAAGGACGTCATATTTTGATAAACTTTTAGCTTCGACATGTTATGACTTCGGACAGTATTTTTTAAACTGCTATTTTTTTCATTTCGCTTTGAATATACATAATAATATAATATAATACCTTCCTTGTATTTTGGTATTTAATTTAAAGGTATAAATAAACTATGGGCTCTGTAGTTTTGGTTTCATATAAGTTACTATTATGTACTTCACATAAATGGCCATAAAATATTGAATGTAGTATACATATATATGTATAGTATAATTTCACCACTTATGTTGAACAAGACTATCAGGACGAGTTACCCGATGCGGCTTGCGGCTCGCGCCCACTGCGCCTCACCACCACTACCAACACATCCCGAGATCTGTAATCAGGGCCCCATACATCATCTTAATACTGGCCGTGTCACCGCAAATCCGAATCACCAATGCAAATGTGCCAGCTTTCCTGCCTTCATTCTAATACTGCGCCGTAATTTATGTGACAAGTCCTACTATCTACCTCCCGTACACAGTTTTGTGGAGATTATTCGCTGAATAAATAATGAAAATGCATTATTGTATCGGGATTGTAACTATTTCCGATCGTTAGCCTTTATTTCGATGACAGTAACGTAGAGCTTTCCGATAGCGTAATATGGCTGGTGTTATGTTACATTTCCTCTACTTTTCACTGGGAACTTTTCACTGCTAACAATTTTATGGCAATACTGTGGGGTATAGCACAAGCTATTGGAAAATAGCTACAATAAAAACGTACATTTATCTATATCAAATTTTTAGAATTAAGAGGATTTCCGAATTAATTTTGTCCTTCTCTCTCTTACGAATATGCTAGTGGGTAAGTACGACATGCAGCCTTGAGGAAGGATATACTCGTAACAGAAAAACGACGTTTTACCTAATTATTGAAAAAACTAAGACACACAAAAATCCGTACTGAGAGTTTAGATGTTATTATTACCGACAAATTAAAACAAAAATTACAATTGCATCTATTGTAGTTTCCAGAAAATATTAGAAAAACTTTGATTTTGAAGCAACTTCAGAGAGAATTTTCTATAGGGATCATTTTCATCCAATTGTCTTTTTGCTTCACAGCTTTTAAATTAAAGGACCAAAGTATATGACGTTCAAATTTGAAAGTAATTGTCGTTATAGTTTTTAAACTGCAGGTTACTAAAAATTGCTTAAATACGCCGTCTACGCCGTAAAGTATTGTATTATTTACTAACCATAGCTTTTCTGAAATCAGAACGGCGCTTTACATGGGAAAATAATAACTGACGATATCCAGAATGTTAAGGATACGATATAATGGAGGTTGACGAGTCAAATAATTATACTTAATCCTCACAAAAACTGTCCTTACTAGTGTAAGAAGTTTAATCTTTGAATCTCTCCATGTTGGAATTTAAGATTGCCGACAAGCGCTTATCTGAAAACGATAAAAAATTAAAATGTCTTATAAATTCTTATCAGCCCAGTTATACCCACGAAGGACTGCATTAAATTCGCACTATCCCTAGATACCTAATGAATATCGTGCGACGGCGTGATACGTAGAAACATCCATATTTTTACAATTTGCAAATAGATGATGTTAATAAAACGGCATATTGCAATCTTGTTTACTAACCTGATTTACTCATAAGTGCTTTAGAGGCATGTTCGTTCGTAAAAAAAACAGTCAAGTTCCCGTCAAACTTGCTCACCGAGGGTTCCGTTCTATAGAAAAAATTAAACTAAAAGAAAGATATCTTTGTTTGTACACGTTTAATACCAAAAGTCTATGCTTATTAGAGCATTGGTTTTATTTTTCCTGTAAAATACACACAGGAAAAATAAATTATAACTGGCCCCTTCTTAATTTCCCAATTTTCCAACTTTGAAGATATTTTTACGATCAATAACTCTCATGCATAAAAATAAATAAAAATACATTACTTTATAGAATTCACAGAAGCCCTTTCATATTACGTACAAGACTACGTGCATTATGTACAAGTCATAGTTATACTTATCTCACTTTTAACTATTACAGGATATTTACCATTTTGGTACGGAACCCTAAAAAAGCTGAAATAGCTTCTATGTAGGCTTGGCATATACGATAAAAATAACGCGAGAAAGAGACCTACTAATCCTGTCGTATCTTTTACCCTTAGCATTTATGTCCTCCGATCTAGATTGATACTATAAAAGCGTAATTCTAGCTAAACTACCAAACCTACAAGATCCAGACCTATTATAATTTATCACTCACCTAATAATTTAGTTAAACGAAGTTTTCTTTAACGGTTCGATGTTGCTAATAAACAGTTTACAAAGTTTATAGGGGAAATTGTGTAGTTTCCTAGTAATAGTCGTTTACACAGATTTACGGCCGCCTGTGATCTAATTACCAGCGTCTCATAAAGCCTGCGCACGCGCCGAAGTGCAAAATATTTCAATACTTGGATAGTGTAAACGTTCCCTACGAATAGAGGCACTGTAACCTAATATTATCCTTGAGTATTATTGTACTTTACACAATGGAATGCGGACAAGTCTTTTTTTAATGAAAAAATATTTTTTTTAGAATCCACAACTTTCTTTTTCAGGAAAATTATTGTGTCCTAACACAATATATTGGTATGCATTATTATTTCTACCCATCTTTATGGATCTTGGGAATTGTCTAATGTTTTTGTGGCTTACTTACCCGACGGTTAGGTTTTAAAGCATCAATATTTTATTAAAAACTGCAGTACCTATGTATTTTTTCTGTTTCGGAATAATTACATTTTGATGCAATAAAACAAGGAAACAGACCGCTTTTATTTATTACTAGTATTTACTACAGTAAGTAACTGCCTACAGTAGTAACTGTAATGGGAGATGACACTGGAGTATAGAATAAGTCTCTAGATATTTTACACTGCAATAATATCCGTGGGACTCTATGCTCCCATAGGCTTTTTTCTCGCAATTATCCCAGACTGCGAGCCAATATTATAACATGTCCGAGTACATAACCGATACATCTCAGGTTGAGACACTTGTATTTATTGTAGGTCGCGAAGGCTTCATGCATCGGATCGCAATTTCATATCTCGCCATAAGGTGCTCGACGCGACGCATTTCCTAAAACAGTGATGTGAAATAAATCAAAGATTATGGATGTCGATACGTCGCCTAAAAAAACTAGCAGGGCGTGTGAATCTGCTGCGGCCCCGATCTTATGAGAGAATATGTCAAGCATTCTGTGCAACTTATGAGATTGCCCGATTTGATTTAACACGCGCTTCGGCTAACGCAACTAGGTACTTACCAAGTTGCAACTTGTATGGAACGAAAACGTTATTATATGTGTATAAATTCATAATTCATACTGACATTTTGTGCCCAAAACGGGAATTTTTTTTTGCGTAACGAATTTATTTCCAATGATGGCTAATACGCGGCTACGTGAGAGCAATAATTGAATATCTATCTGACTTTTATGTTTTCATTTTTATTTTTTGATCAATACTCGCTTAGCTAAGATTTATGGTTTGATTTATTTTTAATGGGTGTGTTGCAGAGACAATTTGAACAATAATTTGGCGCTATATGTTATTAAGTGATTAATCTCTTATAAAAGTTGTTCCTAAAATAATAGATACACATCGGTTATAAATATCGCTGTGACATTATCGCATAAAAATAATGGTAATGATAAAATTACTTCGGCAATTAATTACAACGGCAGTCATGTTTTCAGTTATGATTTTAGAGAATCAATAAATATGTATCTAGACTATCGAAATACTTTTTATATATCGTTGATCTACAAAGATTCGGAGCTCCGACCCGTATCCGACCGTACTTTTTACCGGCCGTATCAAAATACCCAATTATGATCAAACTTTTACTTCAACTAACTGCCACGTCCTCTCCCTCGTCCTCTCCCTCTCCCTCTCCCTCTCTCTCTCCGTTTCTCTCTCCCTCTCTCTCTCCCTCTCCTCCTCCCTCTCCCTCTCCCCTCCCCCTCCCCCTCACTCTCCCTCACCCTCACCCTCTCTCTCTCCGTTTCCCTCTGCCTTTCCCTATCCCTCTAAAAATATGAAAGAGCTGATGATTGAGAATTTCAAAGATTGAGGATTTCGGAGACGGGTAACGAAGAGGTAACGAAGATAGGTGTGGACTGTGGGGTGCTCGACCTAATGTCATTCGAAACGTCATCCATTTGGCAGTTAGTTGAAAAAAATTCTAAATGGCCGATTCAACTGCATGGCCGCCACACAAACTTCATCGGTGTCCATCTCGAAGGGCATAAAAGATGGAAAAGCTAGGTTTCTTGACAAGAAGTGATCAAGACCCGAAGGTCTATTCGATGGAAACAAAAAAAAAATGGCGGAATTTATTTTTTCGTAGAAAATGTATAGCGCATTTTGGAGGGATTTTTCATGTTACTGGAAGTCAGCCCGCGGGCCACATGTGGCCCGCGCACCCAATGTAAAATTATAAACCGGTCCGTGCCAGAACCCGAACCTGGGATCTCATGATCAAATAAGAGCGCACTGCCATAGATACACCTGGGAGTAAAACATAATGAAGTAAGTACGAATTTCTGCAGGTTAATGTCCACTAAGCATGTAACGTTTGTGTTCATAAAAATAATATCAGAATAAAACTATATTTCAATATTCACCTAATTTTGGTTTTAATTTAACCCGTAGATATATGTACCTATTGCATTTAATTTAGCCATATAGATCCACGTGTAGGTATTAGGTATTCCGTCAATGAAACGATGCGCCACCCATATGTTCCACACTGCTAACCATGCAAAACGCGTATCATTGGCAGGTTACCGTTTATATTTCTACTGTTAACTATTAAACTTTAACCAACAGTAGCCCGTATTGTTTTCACGTAAGTGTCAGTTTTGCATACCTTTATAATCTGGTGTTTCTGTAGGCAATGCCTTAGTTGATAGAGTATCGTGATTGATGAACGGAGGCAGTAAATCACGAACATAATTATACCTACTAAACGCTTATGGTGGTTGCCGTGATGATAGATTTATGGCTCGGATTAGGTAAGGTCTTAGCGGTGACCCTTTGTTGCAACTGGAATTTGTCGTGCTTTATAACTTGATCTCGAACAAAACTATTTTGTTCAGATACTTAGATATTGATAATGTTAAAATGTTTTGGATAAATAGCATTTGAATTTGAGGTAGGTACCTACCTACCTCTTATTTGCGTTGATACAATAAACTACCAAGATGTAATTAAATTATTTCTAAGAAACTCGACGAAACGAATGTAAAATGGCCACAAAGATGTTTTAGTCATTAGAAGTCATGTGTTAGAGTACGTCATAATAGCAATCTGTTTGCCAAATTACAATTCTATGCATCCAATAGTGTGACCTATGCATTGACAGGTCAGTCAGTGAGTCAGTTACCTTTTCCCCTTTCTATAATATACACATTATAAACAGACTGCTAACTCAACACCAAATTAAATCATAAACATCGATAAACTTACGATGTCTCGTTTCAATTCGCACCTAACATCTAATATAACACTTAAAATATTATTAGCTGATAATGATAAACAAAGTAATTTATCGGCGGCACGCTCTATCGCGCCGTCAGTATTACATTAGAACCCGATAGCCAATAGATACGTTCTCTCGTCTACACGAGTCTCACACTCTACCGAATACGATAATTTATTAAATTGAAGTTTACATAACGAGCTGGGTGTCGAGAACGCGTCGCCGAGCCTATTCGAAATGCATAAAAGCCCACAAAAGTCAAGAGTCGAGCCGTTAACGGTGCCCGCACAGCGGCAAGACCGAATAAACGATTCAAATGCTAATATATCACAAGGCGGCGTGGCGTGACGCCGCTCATTGGCCGCGGTATTTACATTAACATACATAACCGTGTTCGCTCCGCCTACCGCGGTACGTCACGTCACTTCCGAACGCTAATTAAGCGCAATTAGAGGATCGTGACCGACTCGTGATGGGATCGCACAAATATGCGCTAAACGTCTACTATTACTAACATGAACGCTATTCGCAGTTGGCCGAACGTGCAAACAGCCAGACGCGTGAAAACGCTAAACGCTTTGACAGCGCCGACCAATTCATCAGCGATTATAAAAGTTATTGGTGTACGTGGAGATATCACACCGCTTATGTCGACCCGATAGTTTCTTGATGGGCAATTATTTTCCCAGTTTCTCCGGGGGCTCAATGGCTGCGAGACTCTGGTTACAAATCATAAACAAGCGGCACCGGACTCACGAGCTCACCAAATAAGGTCTCTAGAATGTCGATGCTTGACTCTTATTCTGAGGATTTATGTCGTCTGCTTTTGGCACAAATTAGCGGCGTGTCCAGTCGTAGGCGTGAGCCAGCAAATTTGTAGCAGCACCCTTGAAAATTATTATATTTTGTGAACTAAACTGTAAAAGCAACTAAATAATAGATAATTGCGCAAAATTTTGGGCGGCATGTGATTATATTGGGCAGCTGAGACATATTATTTTATGACTTTACTCATAAAGACATCAAATTTTAAATTCAAATGTGATTCATACAAGTGGCTCCAGCTACTTAGGTACCTTATTGTTCTACTCGAATACAGTGAGATGTTACGATTAATAATAAACAAAAGAAGTGCACAAAAAATAATAACGCCAAATAAATTAACGACATTGTAGACTTTAAAAGCTTCTTTCAATATTTTTGAGTACAAAACAAATGTTGGAAATAGGATATCACACAATCAGTCGCGCTTAGCTGTCACGGCATTATATGCATTCTTGTCATTTAATCAGATACAAGCGTGACGACAATACCTACGTGGGTGCAGTCTGTGTAAACCAATCGATCATACACCGATGAAGTTGTTTAGTGGAAGTGAAGCCGCTTTTTTACCAGTATCGGTACCGCGGTGTGGGCTAAACTAGATCAGTGAAAGGGACAAGGAGCGGAGATATAAACTAGACTAGTTTTTATGTAAGATGATATTCAATGTGCATTTTTAAAAAGAAACTACGAGCTCGTTCATAAAATTTTCTTTATTGATCACATACTGACATTTTCTAAACCACTGTTAGCTCTAGACAATATGCCTGGTGCTGCAGCAAATTTCCATTTTCGTAGTGATTAAACATCCTTTATAAATAATTCTGTTAAGATGTTCTGTTATCAGGTGACCTGCCTGCTCATATGTTAGCAAATATTATAATGAAAATCCATACCAAAGAAATTTCCTAAGGCCGGATATTTAGGACCGCCACCATCTACAAAATTGAACTTACTCGAACTCTAGAGAAGCCAGAATCTCGTGCGTCTTAGTCGAACTTGCTAACATCTGGCCAATATATTATTATTAATTGAAAAAAAATCTTTTACTGTATGAATTGCTCCAGTTGCCAATGTCGCAAGGCGGTGGGCGTGAGTCGAAGGCGAGCGTAGGAGCTCGATGCGATGCCCTCTCCCCTGGTCGGAGCACCGGCCGCGGTGTTTCGTCACTACAGTAAACGGTTTAATTTACGACCATTAATTTAGCTTTAAACTTTAAAGAGGCTAGTTTAATAGAAATAAAAAATGTGCATCGTGTGGATTATAAAAGATCACGTATTCTTAAATCACAAATCTTTCGATAGATAATGATTATTTCAAGTCTGCACGGTTGCTCCTGAACGAATCACGCTGCGCATTGTGATTTGTGAGATGTTCGTAGTTTCCTGAGACCCGCTCGGAACCTTGCAGGCTCTACAGATGGTCAGTAGTGAATGTATTCTAATAGAGCGGTGCGTTGTTCCAGGTCGGTGGCGCACGAGCCCGATGAGCGCGTGCGCGGCGGCCGCCATGCGCGAAAAGCACGCGGCGCCGCGCCGCCTCGCCTCCCCGCCCTCCTCGCCCCTCGAGCGACACCCCAGCCCCCTCGGCTCCCCGCGCACCGACGAGCCCCTCGACCTGCGGGTCACGCACAAGCGCCCCCCGCGGCTGGAGGACGAGAACTGCAACCTGATCGTGCCGTCGCCGCCGCCGCACCCCACGCACCCGACGCACCCGGCGCACCCGGCGCACCCGGCGCTGCTGCAGTTCTGCCGGCGCCTGCCCCTCGCCCTGCCGGCGTCGTTCGGCCGCTACCCGTTCCTGCCGGCGGCGGCCGCGACGCTGCTGGCGCCCGGCGCGCCGAGAGCGCCGCCCGTCCCGCAGAGCCCGGGAGCGAACAGAGCCCGCGACCGCTACACCTGCTCGTACTGTGGCAAAGCGTTTCCGCGTAGTGCGAACTTGACGAGGCATTTACGGACACACACCGGCGAGCAGCCCTACCGCTGCAAGTACTGTGAGCGATCCTTCTCGATATCGTCCAACCTGCAGCGACACGTGAGGAACATCCACAACAAGGAGCGACCGTTCCGGTGTCGTCACTGCGACCGCTGTTTCGGCCAACAGACTAATCTGGACAGGCATCTCAAGAAGCACGAGGCGGAGAACGGGGACGACAACCGCCGAAGATCTCCGGAAGAGACCTACTTCGAAGAAATCAGGTCGTTCATGGGCCGCGTGGCGCCCGCGCGTCGTGCCGCCACGGCAGCTAGCATGGCCGACCACACCTGATAGTAAACTTTTACAGACAACCCCCCAAACAATAATCTGGTCGATACATCCAAATGACTCTCGTGTGTAATTACAACCGTACGTCTGACTTTACGAGTTCACGCTCTACCGATTTTTGTAAACCGCGCCATCTTAAAATTATTATGTTCCAACTACCAAATGTAAACATTCCATTCTGTTTTTAAAAACCTATGCGTAAAGTTGCATGTACATATACAACAATTTCCAATCATTCCTAATTTGTTACCGCTTTCAAATTTTGGTCTTTTGCACAAAAACATGGCGCTAAAAAGTGAAAAAAACTGTGTCGGCTTTAAGGTTATAAAGAAGTGATATGTATACTTTATGTAAATATAAAGCTATCGTTCAAAGTAGTTTAGTTAGAACGCGTACCGAATTTTTACTACCGATAAAGATATACGAATTAGAGTTTATTTTGTATTCATTGTGCATAAAGACGTAAATATATTAAGATTAAGTGTTCAGAGTGTTCGCTATTTTAGATTTAGGTATAAAATAAAAATGTATGAATGTAAGTAGTTTTGTATTATTTTACTGTAAATTTTTGCTTCATTTGATGTTAAAGTAGTATTTTAGTCTGAGAGGAAACGCCGGTTACCAATAAACATATGACTTGTTGCTTATTGATGATATGAATAATTTTACGAAATGTTAGCAAAGTTGATTGAAATTGATGTAATCGATGAGTATACTGTGTGTTGCGTAAATTAAATTATTTACTTCAACCATTTAAGGGCAGGCCATTCGCATGGACAGAGGTAGTGCTATCAGTGGGATAAACCTCGCAAGAAAACCATTTTTACTTTACATTGGCGTTTGACGACCAAGTGAAAACGGTATCTAACGGTACGTTTCCACTGAAGTGAAACGGAGTAGAGCGAATTTTTGCTGGACAGAACAAAACGTATGAGAGATCATGGTCTCAATCTGCCATTATCTTTGTCTCCTTCTGCCAATCCTGCACTCCGCTACAGTGGAATCGTACCTTAACAGTGGTTCAGATATAGCGTTCATGCGCTGCTCCTCATAAATGGATTCTATTAGTTTAAGGGCAAAACCACAGAGTAATTATTAATATTAATTATTATTTCTGTGACGACAAGCGTCGCCCTGTTTGTTATGTTTAAAATATTACGCAAATTAGAAAGTTATTTTTGTATATTTTTCTGAGATTTTAAATAGAATTTTTTTATATAAAATATTGTATAAATCTATTGACAAACTATGTCCGTTTGTTTCTAAATTAAGCTAAAACAACTGTGATTTTATTTATTACTTGGCCGCTATTGGAATATTGTATCAATTTATTGACGAAGTCTCTCAAAGAACTAATGTAAACGTTCCTTTAAGTATAGATAGATCTCTATAATTGTTACGAGTATAATGTCTTGTATAAATGTAGCGTATTGACGTCTTGATATAATTCAAAAATTCTCAATAACGTAAATACTTTACCGACACGCGACAATTTGGTGAAGTGCATTAATCGAGCAAGTACCGAGTTTCTTGCCAGTTCTTCTCGGTGCAATACTGCGTTCCGAACCTGGCGGTAGTCTTGACATTTTATGAGAGCTTATATCTAAGCCTATGTGAAATATAGAATTTCATTTCATTTTATTTCATTTCATTTAATGGAAATTGGTACATGCAAAACAATAGTAGGTACTAAACTAAATGATAAATTTATTATCTAATAATCTTTGCTACTTAATAATCTTCACCAAAGCTATAACTAAGAGGCATGTGTCTTAATTAAATAGTAATCAGGTTATATAATGATTTAATATAGTGAGTGATTGTTGTCAGGTTTTTATAACAAGAAAATTACTATAAATATAAAGTCTGTCTTGCCATCTAAAATTACACGTCAATAATATCGCTAGGTATCTTCAAGAAGTGTGTTTTCTACAATTTCCTTATATATATACGAGTATATATATATTTTAATTACATTTTTTTCTTAGTTTACATACCTAGATAGACTTTTACCAGAAATTAATGAAAACAGTGGACTCATATAATTTATTATATATGTATAACAAGATTATTTTATAACATTATCATTTCATGTTTAATAATATTATGTCTTTGAAATTATGGTATTTTTCTTAATATGCAATATATTTCTTAATTATACAACACATGTCTTTTAAATACGATAGCATTTTTGCCTATTTCGTGATTTAAATCTTTGTTATTACGCAATTTCTTTTTCTATCTAGGTTTTATTCTAAGAATATTTTATAGATTTGAGTTAAGTAAACTATTTTGTTATACATAATTTAAATTAAAAAATATATTTTTTCTACAAACTTACTTCTAAAAAGTATAAATCCTGTTGAATAAAGAGCTGTTCATAAATATGATTTTATAATAATAGTAATAATATATCTGTTAACATAATTCGTTGTAGTTTTCGAAATAAATAATAATATATATATAATATTATGTTTGGCGTTGACAATATTTCAGAGTCATTGTTACCTTTTTAATATACATAAAACATTAATTTGCCATGTCTTTACTGTTTAGTATACTCGTACCAAATCTATTAAACAAGTAAGAGATGCTATTTAACTTATCACTAGATATTGTAAGTTATAGAGATTATTACCTTTGTCGTTTTTGTACTTTTGATACCTATTAGTCGTTTGAAGGTCACCGAATACCTTTTCAAAATGAAATAAATAACATTAAAATAGAGTCTGTGTATTTTTATTGAGACCTTATTATACTTTGAAACTGGGGTTGCCAACCGTCCTCTAAAGTAGATCATTATTATTGTACTCTATATCAGGTATGCGTACTCTGTAATAAAATCTCTTTTTGCGAAGAGAAAAACAGGACTTCGTTGAAATTGATTAAAAATGCGCTGCTTATCTATATAAACTTAGAATGTTTAGTGTCGTACAATTCTTCAAACAATGAAAAATTTTTACGTACTGCACATAGTAAGAAAAAATATATTTTCAAATATCTGAAATAAACGATACTATTTTTTAAGAAGTCCGTACTCTTTATTTTACCTCCTTCTTCTATTAAAAGTTGGCACCCCTAATTGCAACCCATAAGGCCATTACACCACCGAGCACAGATATTCTATCAAGTAATCTATACATATGCAAGTTAACAGGCTTCACACACAGAGGAATATTTATGATACAGAGTCCTCAGGCATGCTAGTTACTAGTTAGTAGTTACCTAACGATGTTTACTCCAATGAAAGTATCAATATTTCGTTGCCAAAAAGCTCTGTAAATAAAGTAGAAAACTGGTATCTAAACGCGACTGTACCTATTTAGTTTGACTTTTCATAAGTGCCTCTAAGTTAGGCCTATGTGAAATCATAAACATAGGCTATCGGTGCATTTTAACGTCACACTAACTAAACTCATTAAATAAAAACACAGCTGGATATAGAAATGTAAAACACCTAAAGTTCTAACAAATAGTGCTATAGGTAAATAAGATTGATGCATCGTCAAACCATCAGATGAAATCGCAGTTAAGTAGGTACCTACTAACTTTTAGAGCGTAAAAAATATTCATCCAGAAAAAGTCAAGTACAACCCTTCCTAGGTGGTGTTGCTATTCATTATAGCAACCCTGACTTAGACAAGAGAGACAACTTAGACAAGAGAGACAACTTATGTCGGTTCCCAATATTCGATCTATCCATGGTTTGCCTTACTAGAGATAGAAATTTGACATGACTTTTATGGACCTTATGTCAAATTTCTATCTCTAGTAAGGCAAACTATGGATAGATCGAATATTGGGAACCGCCATTAGACAAGTAAGCAGTTAAGTTAACTAATATAAAGTTAGTAATCTTAAATCTTAATTATCTCAAACAATATTAATTTATGTACACCATACAGCAATGATTGAGGTACTGACAGTCATTAAGCCTGCCAGCAAAAGCCTTCAGCAGTATACTACCTCAATTGTATGTTAACATGTCAATCGCTCATTCCAAAACAAAATCTATTATTCTCAACATATAGAACGACATTAAAAAATGTATGGGAATCACAGTTGTCTTCGATAAGTCACGTGATCAATTTGTCGGTTGGATATATGTCATTCCATCAATTTTTAGCATTTACAAGTTTCTATGAGGATCTCAAATTAGTCATAATATTATGGTAAAGGGCTCTGGATGCCATTGCAAATATTCCAAACCCTACGCACCAGGGATACCACCACCTGTTTGCGCATAGTGTGATAAAACAATCTGTTACATATCAAAATCAAACTATTTCTTACCAAAGTCTTACGTACGTACCTACAGGTACAGTGTACAGTCGCAGGCCCGTTTCACGCCCGAAGGACGCCGGAGGCATTCTAGCGCGCCGCCTCACGACCGACATGGCGTTTACGATATGATTATACTTTATTACCATTAATTTGAGACAAACGTACCTCCCAGATCCGAGCCAGTTTCATAAACAAACTATTGAATTTATTGTGCTAATTAGAGAAACCTAAGCTTTAGATCTGTATATTCTATTTAGTTTTACAACCCGCCGATCCTATTAAAATTTACTTCCTCAATAAATGAAAATAATTTATGTTTCCATCCGCTGCGTTTTACAAATTGTTTAATTGAAATCAGATATACGAGTGCACTTCTATAATACTTAAAATGTACCAGGAGATTATGATCAACTTAGCTGGTTTGGACGTGATAGTCTATCGGAAGAAAAGACAACTAGGATCAAAAGTGTAACCTAAGTCACAAACGAAATAGGATATTGCAATAGGGAAGCTGGATAATAGAGCGAATGATTACTCTTAATTACACAATAAATTTTATTAAGTAAGCGCCGCCCCATTTTAGTCTATTCCAAGCTGCAAAATATAGGTTTCTTTATGTATAGAAACTTAACGGAATCGTTTCGTAAATGTATGTCTCAAGTTGTAAAAGTAAAGCTCAGCTCGTTGGCTTCTTTGAGTAAAACAAAAGCTTAAGCAAATTATGATTTTTGTAATGATATAATTGAATGAAATGTCCAATAATCATCTGGTCTCATCATTATCATGTTGAAAAAAAAGTCCGTTATAATAATATGAAATTGATAAAAATATCAAAAGATTCCCCAGAGCAGTCTTAAAATAACAAGAAAATCCATTGATGTCATCTCGACCAGTTTCTATTGACGTAAATGAATGAGTGCTTTGGTTATTTTGCATTTTTTGTGATGCAAACGTGAGCTTCCATAGTGGAAGGTATTTATTTTTTATTGCAAACTCATACAGAAAAATATCTGTATTTTTCTTAAAAATTTCCTTCAATAAATCTTGACCAACAAGGTGTTGTTTTATTTTCTTTAAAACCTTAACAATTTGTGTTTGGAAGATTATTTACCTGTATGTGAAAGGCCCAATTACGAAATATGCTACGCTTAGAGGACGGGAAACATGTGACGCATATTGAAGCCAAAAATTTCTCAAATATGGCGTCGCGCGTCGTACATTTCGGTACAGGTAGCAGCACATACCGCTGTCGGTCGCATACATAAGCGCTATTTTACAGTTATGAAAATTCTAAATCCGGCTTCAGGACGGAGCCTAAAAATGTATGCGTGACGTCAGTAACTGCTGGGCTATCACCATCTCTTATAGCAATAATGCATTGTTTTGACATTTTCATACTATATATTTGTATGATAAAACAATACTGCAGCATTACTGCTAGAAGATGGATGTAGGGCTCTTGATCCTTTAATATGTTTAATCAATGGAAAAGCCCAACACGCCTTCTTCTGTGCATTAGAGCGATCTGTGGAAATGGCTTCACTGGGTGGGGCAGGTTGCACAACGATGACACGGCCGGGCGCTTGTTAGCGCGTGCGCGTGCCACCGTTGCGTTGCCTCGCTATATTTATTGCTTATTGAAAATAGACGTATACACAGGACCCGGCGGACCACGCGAAAAATGTCACTAGTTTACTGGTGCCAAAAATGTTTGTTTTGACACCAACACCGCAGTATTGCCTATGCAGTGCGGTCCAAGCCACACATTTCTATATTTGTTATTAATCCGCACGCGAGTTTCCAAAGGAACGATTTACGCACGCGAGTTTCAGCCATGTACGAGTATTAGCGGAAAATTTGCCTAATGGTGCTACTTTTTTTTTTCTTTTTTTCTTGTGTGAAGAAGGTTGATGTAAAATGTTCCGTTTGGCTCATCCTCAGGTTCATATCGATGTTATTGAAAAACTGCCGAACGCTTTCGCAGAGTTATGACTTCTGCGGTTGACTCCTAAGCTTTTTTTTTGCGTTTTAACACCAAAATTGCGTAGGCATCGTGACGCAAATGCCCCAATCATTAATGTGGTTAATGGTTATCGATTTTAGAAATCACGAGGCGAAAAATCCGTTGCATGTAATGTGGCTGTTACGTTTGCACTGGTTTTGGAGTTTCGAGTTTCAGAGAGCATTGTACAGTGAAAGTGGTGTGGAATAAAATATTGTAATCGCCTTCCAATAATGAGCTTCTTATTAATTCAATAATGACATTTACTGAGCAGAATAATTGTAAGTATAAAACGTAAAGATAATGCAGCGTATTTTGAAAGGTCGCCATGAGGTACAGCAGATAAGATGTAACCGGCGAAACCAACCAGTCTGTGGTCAGTTGCGTGATTTTGAGAGCATACCCGTACTTGCGGTGACATGTTGCCACGGATATAAAGTTTAATAGAGCTTTCATACTTACCTACCTCCTGTACCTATCGTCGTTTATTAGTGATGCCTCTCGTACACGCACCGCGTAACAAACAACGTACCGCGAGCACATACTAATATTGCTATGTAAAATATTTGAACAGGTAGGCATAATAAGGATAAAGTAGAAAGTATAGGCATAATAAGGATAAAGTATAAAGTAGGTAGAAATCGAGAAGGAAGAAAAGGAAAATAATGAAAACTAGGGGGTCAAAGGGGGGACCTGGGGTTGACTGAGGTTTAGGTAATGTTTTAATCCATGCGATTTGGACATACGCTGGCGGAAGGTAGAAGTACGTAAGGGATTATTCTTAATACAAAATGTACAAAATATAAAAAATAAACAAATATCTCTTCTGCGGTGCGAATCAAAGTGAAATTTTTGAGGGTTCATTATTATTGTTATTGATATGTTGTAGCATATTAGGGCAATCTCGAGGATTTGTACAGTTACTCAACAGTAGTTTCAAATTATAGTAAAAACTAAAACAATTACGGAAAAACTCATCAGTAACGGACTATCCGGCTGCGAATAAATTAATGAAAAACACAAAAAACACAGCCTAAATCAAGTTAATTAGCAAAAAAAAGATTAAAGTCGATTCCAGCGACTCTACAATCATCGGTCCAAAACAGGTGACCGATCCATCAGCGGCGATCAACGACGTGGCTAATTAAAGGAAAGCAAGGTCGGGTGATGAAACCAGACTAGCGCCCACTGCACTGTCGTACTCCACAAAAACAACCACGCTTACGCAACGCGTTTCTCCTGCGAGATCAGTGGACATTGGACACCTATTGGTGTCACATAGCCAAATTATGTGTTTATTTGTCAAAATCACTGCCAATAGTTATTGGGTTCATACATAGCTTTTGATATGTGCTTTGTGCTCAGAAACTTCACAACCTTGTACCTTTCCACCTTTCCACCACTGACCACAGAACCACAACAAGACGCCTAGAGAAGTGGTATCCACCGGTTATATATAGTTGATATCCAGCGAACTCGACTATGATTATAACATCAAGATGAGCCCATCCGAACATTTTACGTAAACCTTCTTCATACAAGAAAATGTAGCGCCATCTGTCGAAACTCCTGCGAAATACTGCGTAGGCTTACAACTTACTACTAATATTATATATTCGTTGTTACTACTGACGCCGGGGGGGGTTTTGCTCCCATAAACTGGCGACATTTTTTCGCGCGGTCCGCCGGGTCTATAGTATAGGTGTCTTTGGAACTCGAACGATTTTTTTCCCATTTGCGGATACGAACAGCTAAAGTGTTGAGGTAACCTTTGCTTCAAGAGAAGACTAAATTGTCATTTTCTAGGCAAGCACGCTCCACCCTATCTCAAAAAATTCAGAAATGCCAGACTCTTCGAATCGAAAGGAATTCGAATCCCAGACTCCCCAGTCCCCATGGCATTTGTACCACTGGGTTATGACCACTATTAAATATATGGTTTACTTTAGTTTTACACAAACAAGCTTATCTCTACTCAATATGGAATATTTAAAGTGGATCGAAGCATCGTTGCTCACGTGGATGTATAATGATCTCTCATTTTGGAAGTATACCGTATATAGCCCGAGTTCGTTACAGTAAGGATATTACGTATTACGAGTACGTAGCCAGCTTTACACTTTAATGGCTTAATTAGGAATTAAATTAATCGAACGACACTAAGACTTTGATATTTGAGAATATAATCGCCTTTATGTAACATGTTCTAGTTACTTAAATTGTTTTCAAGATTACTTTTAGGGAAGTGGACATTAATTTGATTATATACCTACTATTATCGATAACTTGAAATGACCTAATGAAATATTTATACGGGAAATAAATATAAATGTTATTAAATAATATGTAGCTATTTTTGTAACCAGTAAATATCCAGCTCTAGGTTATTTTAAAAAGTTTCCACAATATATGTTCTTTCATACAAATTCTTCCGTTTTTGTCACGGAGTGATTCGATTTATATTGCCTGAACTCTACATTAAATCTGCTTAGGTATTTAATATGTAGATAATAATACATTGCGTATACATACTATATCTGGGTGACCGAGCTTTGTCCGACCGAGTCATATTTTTTTTTGGTAAATTTGACATTTTCTGAAAATGTATCGTAGCCAGATCGATTTATCGCCCCCAAAACCCTCTGTATACTAAATTTCATGAAAATCGTTCGAGCCGTTTCCGAGATTCAGATTACATAGAAATATATATATAAGAATTGCTCGTTTAAAGGTAAAGGATTCTCAGGCAAATAGGTAAAGCTTTAAATCATAATCAGGTTCAAATTATGAACCTGTTAACCTATAAGTCAACGAACATAATGATTGAAGAGGCCAATATAATTTCGACCGTATATATTTCTTTGCATCTGCATACACTTAAGGACATGTGAAATTTTTCATCCAATTTCCCACTACAATTATCGAAATGACCGCGAGCTCTCGATAAGTGCCTCACTTTAAAGCGATGGACCTCGTTATGGTTCATTTAAAAGCAGTTATGATCTGAAAAGTTCTCGATAACTGAATTAAGTGGAATTCTCCCTGAGCATGAATTCTCGCAAACATATCGCGCTTATGTTAGTTTGATAAAAAATATAAGGAATAACTATGGTAATTGGTGGCAACTAGTGTCACTATGTAACATTTTTTTACTAGGTCCCTACATGTGCCGATATTAGTTGCTCGAACTAATGCACAACCGTTTGTAAGCGTTGTCAGGCTCTGTTACATTATATAATTTGATTTGTTAGTCAAAATATCACCGATTGATAATTTTAACCTGACCTATATATTGAACTTTTCTGCAACGCAAACTAATTTTCTTGCCTGCATTATATACTAATCGGCAGGCATCAAAATTCCATTTAAGTATAGCTGCGATATAATAAATATATCGCTATATCAGATTCAAGTGCTAAGCCTGGAATAAATGTTCGATGCATCGATAATTGCACGCTGACCGCGATGATAAGGCGCAACACTATTGTGTGTAATTCCGCTCCATATTACTAAATTATACAGTGTCTCTCCGTACCCACAACAAGCTCCGTTAACCGGTCTTGAGAAAATAGAGATCCTTCTTTCATGTTTGAAATCTGTGTACAGAATGAAAAAAATAGGTTTTTTTAATCATTATCTAATATGATATCTGGGGACACGGTAGTGTCCCCGCCAAGACGAGCCAAGCGAAGCGCGAGGGCACTACCTATCTTTTCTCGAAGTGTTTCGCCGTATTTTTAAACCCTTATAACTTAGGCCTGAATTATTTCAGATAATCAAAATTCTCGGAAAATGATGTCGCCAGTGAACTTATTAAACCTATAAAGTTTCAATTTTATAGGTCTTATACTTTAGATTTTATTGACGTCTAAAAAACCCAAATTTCGTCACTGACTGACTGACTCACTGATGATCATCAAAATTCCTAGGTACTTCCTGAAGACCTAGAAAGCTGAAATTTGGTATATAAGCTAGTATTAGCACACAACCAACAAAAAAATTCCAAAAGTTGGAAATTTAACCCCCCAACCCCTTAAAATAGGGGATGGAAGTTTGTATGAAATTACCGCAAATATTGATGCTAGAGGTCTCAAAATTTATATAGGGACTCTTTGTAATAAACTACAAATAAGAAAAAAAATAAACTAGGTGAACCAAGGAGGGTTCCCTCATTTAAATGATAGAGGGGGGGGATACTTGATTCGGACAAATATCCACCTTGCAATGATATTCAAGAAATACACCAAAGAAAAGGAAATTAACCAAATAAAAAATATAGTCGTAAACAACTTACAAAAAGAAGTGCAATCCCAGCAAAAACATTTTCATGTAAAATGTTGCCAAGACGAGAACATGTGGCTCACACTATCAAAAAGTTATCAGATCTCATGTAGAGCAAGACTTCTAACTCTACACGCCCTAACTCTATAAATCCTAACTTTATAAACTCTACACTTTAGTCAAAATATATTATGTCTTGGCTGTTTCGTTACTGTCACATGGGTGTAAAGTAAAAATATTATTCACTGACTTTGTACTTTTCTGATATACAATACCTAGTTTCTGTAGTAACGATTATTTATTAGATAGGTATTGAGTCTCCTCAGGAACTGCACTTAGGTTTTACTAACTGCATTGGTTTCAAATACTTCATCACACTTTGCAAAAGTGTGTTCCTTTGCTTTAGAGGATATTTTTAATAAATGGAAGTTTTTTCCCATAACAATGGTGATACCATTTAATTTTAATGTGAAATTTCTTGAATTTTGCATGGTCCACTATGCCACTTACTAAACTCTATTAGAAAAGTACTGAACAGTGAATAAATTCTTCACTTTACGCCCATGTGACGGTACCGAAACAGCCAAGACATAATATATTTTGACTAAAGTGTAGAGTTTATAAAGTTAGGATTTATAGAGTTAGGGCGTGTAGAGTTAGAAGTCTTGCTCTACATGAGATCTGATAACTTTTTGATAGTGTGAGCCACATGTTCTCGTCTTGGCAACATTTTACATGAAAATGTTTTTGCTGGGATCTATTATATCATTAAGTGCGACAAAGCTATCGGGACTAACGCCGCTATCTTGTGAGTTGTGATGCTGTTTGATAGTTCGCTCTGTTTATTACCTTTATTCCTATGGTATGTTGTGTTGTTTTTGCTAAATATGAACTAAAATAAAACTAAATTGACGAGATTTTATTTTCTGGCTGCCTTTGTTCTAAAACAACTAGCCTAGTCGGACTGTACAAAGGTTAAAAAAAAATATCTATAAAAAGTCTGTTCCTTACATGTGGAGACGATCCTAAGGACCATGCATACAGAATATCTACCAAGCACAGATTTTACTACCAAGTAGGTACAAAATTAAATATCAGTATTCTCATTTTAGCAAATATTAAAATATATTATCATGGAGATTGAACAATTATTTAAAAAATTACTTTCCAACAGCTAACGTTAAGAAATGCTAAATCTTGTACTATTTACGTTTTACAAGTATTATATCTCAGGACTTTTAAAATCAGAAGTGTTTTTAATAGTAGTTTATGAAACGGATGCATAATGGGGGGTATTAAAACATGAGTGTGAGTTTAAAAAACGAGTCGCAGGCGAGTTTTTTAATAGTATCACACGAGTGTTTTAATACCTAATTATGTAGAGTTTGATACACTACTTTATCTACGCTCAAATTATCATAAATCCAAACCATAAAATCTTGCTAACGTTTGTCGTAAATCCTTCACTTTGTTGGTAAAAGATTGTGGGTCATTTTTGTTGCAATTACTAAAATGTCAGGTGGAGTTAAATTTTCTTTAGTAGGTTTCACTGCTAGACATTTTTCCGCGCTAAGTTTTGACTAAGTAACAAAAATAACACATTGAAATGTTAAAAGTTAGGTATGGCGCCAAAATTCAGTTGTCAACTGCGTATAGTCTGTTAAAAAAGTCATGAAACAAAAAAGAGTAGAAAAATATTTATACAAGAGTATATTTTTAGTGGATAATTAAATAATCAAAAATAATACATAATTCTTTTCAATATTCTGTATGAACACACTTTTTAATCAGTCATATAAAGCAGGGAAAAATTATTGTTTCCGTGAAATAATTGTTGTCTATGGTCGATCATGGCGCATCCCATGACCAACTAAATGTTGTCTGTGGACTCCATACATAAAAAACAAAATTTAGGATTCTCTCTTTTGGCTATGACGACCACAGAGAAAATAAGTTTTTTTTTTTTTTTTCTTCTCTTTGGCTTTACACAGATAAGCCAATGTCAGGTTATAGGATAATAAAAGTTAGGGAAACTATATTTATTTTTAAAAAATCAAGCAGGATTCAAATTAGAATTCCAAAGGAAAAGGATAGGGTTTTTTTTAAATATATATACAAATATTATTTACAACTTTTTTACATATATACATACAATATATTGAGCTATAACTTTAAATTATTTGTTTCTAGGAACAAAGACAAAACTTTATAAACATCATAACAATTAGTATATAATAAACAAATTATAGAGGTAGGAAATGGAATGTGCAATGATTCAAGATTATCAAGAAAGGCAAATCGGTCATACAAAGTGCATGCAAAGAAAATATGGTTTAAGTCCCCATACTCTCCACAGGAACAAAGGGGGTCGGGGACAATTTTTAGTCTGTGCAAATGCGCCGGGGTACAAACATGACCTAAGCGCATTCTACACAAAACAGAAGTGACCGTTTTAGAAAATACTAGTCGGCTAAACCATGGTTTTCTTGGAATGAATGGCTGAATTTTTCTATAATGTTTACCCACTGAACCATCATTATGCCATATCACATCCCACGCTTCATACAAATATGTTTTAGCTAAATGTACCAGATCAGTACAATAATTAGTGTACGGTACAGTATCTCCTACACGTACAGCCTCTTTTGCCAGTTGATCGGCTCTTACGTTTCCGGGAATGCCCACATGGCTTGGAACCCAAGCCAACACAACATCACAATTCTTCTGAGAGCATTTATATAAAAGATCTCTGATGTCGAAAATAATTGAAGACTGTTTATGAACTTTAAATGGGAATCTCTTAATAGCTTCTAAAGCACTGCGGGAATCCGAAAAAATTATTGTTTTTGATATCTTTAAAATTAAAATATATTCTAGAGCTTTAAGTAATCCGTAACATTCACCGGTATAAATGGAAGTTTCAGGTGGAAGTTTAGTTTGTTGTATACATTTATATTGTGAATGATAGACCCCAACGCCAACGCAACTGTTATCTTGATCTTTAGAGGCATCCGTAAATATGCAATGCCAGTCGGACCAGTCATTATTAATAATGCTGTTGAATTCTTGTTTTGAGTTGGGATTATTTTTAAATAATCCTATATCCAATTTAATTTGCGGAACAGCAACAAGACTTTCATAGTTGTATTGGTATAAAGGAAGAGTAATATTTCGATATGTGGGAGCTCCTAAGCTTTCATATTTTCTATGACTTTTTACAAGACATGGAGAATCTTTATGAAACCAGTAGTTACAGGCATCAACCTGCTCCGCCAGTTGTTGTACTTTTAAAAATAATGGATGTGAACTTAGCTGTAGCGTTCGGAAGAAGAATTTATCACAGAGGAACTGCCTTCTTAGATATAAGGGTGGATCGCAACATTCGACCTGCAGACAATTTATGGGACTCGATTTCATTGCACCTGTTACTAATCTCAAAGCCTTAGACTGAACAGAATCCAGCTTTTTAACTGCACTTGTATTACCTGGGTGTAATAAGAATGTTCCATAATCCAAAACACTCCTTATCAAAGCATTATATAACAGTCTCATTGAAAAAGGATGTGCACCCCACCATACACCTGTGAGACACCTTAAAATGTTTAAATTTTTCTCACACCTTAGTAAAATATATTCATAGTGAGGAACTCCAGTAAGCTTAGAATCTAATATAACACCCAAAAATTTTGCCTTCTCTTTAATTTCTAGCGGTACACTATTGTAATTAATATTAATAGGTGGGAGATTTCGCTTTCGGGAGAATATCACAACAGAACTTTTGGATGGTGACAAATCTAAACCATTAGTATCTAACCAACCCTTTAAGGCATTTAATGCTAAGGTTAATAACTGACTAATATTATGTATGGATGGTCCAGCAACATATAAAAGCAAATCATCTGCATATTGCAGAACATTTGCATACTTCTCAATAGATGTGTCCAAATCGTAAGTATAAATGTTATATAAAATAGGACTCAAAACAGAACCTTGTGGCAAACCTTTCCACACAGTTCTAATGAATTTATCATTTTCAGACGAATCTAATGAATACTTTATATATCTTTCATACAACATATTTACAATAAAATTAATTAGTAAAATAGGAACATTTAAGGCTAACAATTTATTTTTTAAAATTGAAATATTAACATTATCATAAGCAGCATTTATGTCTAGGAAAGCAGCAACCAGTGACTCATTTTTAGAAAAACTTAGTCTTATGTCTGTGGTAAATATGCTCAAACTGTCAAGAGTAGATTTACCTCTCCTGAAACCAAACTGAGTTCTTGATAATAATGTATTATGTTCTAAGAACCATTCCAGCCTAATTTTAATAAGATGTTCAGCAGTTTTAGCCAATACCGATGACAATGCAATCGGTCTATAGGATGTTGGATCTGCACTAGGTTTATTCGGCTTCTGTATAAGGATCAATGTTTGGGACCTCCAGGAATCGGGCACGATGCCCGTAATCATAACATTGTTTATCAAGGACAGATAGTAACTGAGACTATTATCATCGAGATTCGACAAGAAGGAATAAGGAATCCCGTCTTCACCTGGTGCAGAATCTTTGGTAGATGAAAGTACGCCTTTTAATTCAATAAGTGTAAACGGCGAATTTAAAGCGTTATTACAATAATTAAAAGATATATGGGGCGTTATAACCATGGGACATTCAGGTACATAAGGAGGAGCTAAGCGATCCATGACTTGTTCTGCAAGTTCTGATGAAATTTTATTTTGTTGAGTATCTTTAAATGCAGATCTGAACCTTCTAATGTTTTGCCAAACCAAAGACGGTGAAACATGGGGATTTAAAGATAAACAAAACCTTTGCCACCCTTCATACTTCTTTACCCTAAGTAGCTCCTTAGTAGTATTAGCAATTTGCAAATAATTATCAAAATTTTCATCAGTCATATTCTGACAATATTGTTTCTCAGCTTGCTTTCTCTGTTTAACTGCATTAGTACACTCTGCATCCCACCATGGTGGAGATGGAATAAATCCCAAACCACACCTTTTTAACGGAAAACATTCATTTGCAGCTTCAGTTACTGCTGTAGCTAATGCTTGTGAGCATTCTAATAAATTAGAGTGACTTATTTTAGGTAGATTTTTAATTTTTTGTTCTACAGCTACTCTATACAGACTCCAGTTGGCATCTGTTAGTTTATGTTTTATACGTGGTTGTCTTACTTGCTTTGGAGGATTTTTAAAGGGGAAGGTAATTATTATGGGATAGTGATCACTACCATAAGTAGATTCAGCAGGTGACCAAGTGAGAGAAGAAGCGAGATCAGGAGTGCAAATTGACAAATCTAGAGCACTAGGTGTTCGAGCGAGCCGTGTTGGAGATCCAGTATTTAAAATGCACAGGTTATGGGAGCTAATTAAATCTAACAACTTTTCGCCGTAGTAAGTTGATGTGGAACAACCCCATAACTCATGATGAGAATTAAAATCTCCTAAACATAAAAATGGTTTCGGTAAAAAATTCAATATTTCATTAATTTCATTAAATATATCATTGTTAGGACGGGAGAAATATAAAGATACATAACATATACTATTTACAATAACTGCAATAACAGATAAGTCATCGCTATGTACAGGTAGAGTGATAGGAGTAAATGCCAGAGTATTTTTGATGAGTATTGCCACTCCACCATACCCATCAAGTCTGTCTTCTCTGAGACAAACAAACCCTGGCATTTTAAACAATGATTCCTTTCTCAACCATGTCTCTTGGAGACAGATGAGAAAAGGATCTTGATTATTTATTAATTGAATTAGGTCAGGTTTCCTAATGTTGAGACTTAGGCAATTCCATTGAACCACTCTGGCTTTGTGATCCATTATTAATATTTTGAATTTGGCATAATGCTTCTATTACTGAGGCGACGTGGGACGGTGAAACTAAATTTGATTGTGATAGTAATTGGATGAGAAATTTAATTATATCAGCAATTTTCATAGTGTTTTCATTATGATTGTTATTAATTGGTTTTCCTGCAGGTAACACAGGATCTTTTATTATATTTGAGTGAGCAAAGCGGTCATATCCTTTGCTCAGCTTTGCGGGAGATCTTGGCTTTGCAAACACAGTTTTTTTATATGACTGTGAAACAGAATTGGAAGTTGCTGGATTAGAATCTGAAGTAGACGGATTATATTTTGAGGATGAAGACATGGGTGTTGAAAATAAAGCTTCTGCATAAGATAATTTTGAAACAGGTGGATGCATTTTAATAGCTTCCATATATGAAATGCAGCTTTTGCTCATAGTTTCTTTTATTGCTCTCTGCCTACTATGTTCTAAACATTTCTTATTCACAGCTTGGTGTGAACCTTTGCATAAACAGCACCGGTAATCCTCCTCTTCTACCTGACAATTGTCCCCAGAATGGCCTTGCCCACACTTGTAACATTTTGGCATTGATCGGCATTGATTTTTTACATGGCCAAAACGGCAACATTGGTAGCACTGCACTGTTGGATAGATGTACAATTCAACTGGCAAAGCAGTGTAACACATGTAAACTCTGGTAGGTAGTACTTGTCCATCAAAAGTAATAATTACTGTTCCAGTATTAATAAATTGACTTGCATTATTTACAATTACTTTTCTTTTAATACGCCTAATTTTAATTATTGGTCCACAACCAAGTGGCACAGTCATGCTTGACAAAACCTCATCGTCAGACCAATCAAGAGTAGTAAACGTCGGGATAAATGCTTTGAATTTGGCTGTTTCAAGATTTTTGTTTTGTAAAAAGTTATTAGCATCTATGTATGAAGAAAACGATATGCTTATTCTATTCCTGCCAACTCGTTTGAGACTACCATTCACAATACCAACTAAATTATGTTGTTTCAAAAAGCGGCCAAATGTAATAGGGTGCAGTGACGTAGTGCTATCAACTTCACCTTCTTTTTGAACATGTACAACAAATGGGGCATTATCAGAGGCTTGATATTGAGCACGACCAATCGGCACTCGAGTTGTAGTATTAGGATTTTCAGAGGTTACATTTGAAATTTGATCAGTAGTTGTGTTAAGTGGATTTTCAAGATTGGTTTTTGCATCGCACTTGCAATCACAATTATACTTTGCTTTTCCATCAGGTGTTTTTGTTTTTTTCTTTCGCTTATTGCATGCCACACATACGCGTGAAAATATTTTTCTTTTGAGTGTTTGGTCAATATTAGACATAATAGAAGTATCAGTATCCATTGACGACTCGACCGCCGAAATTAATATGTCCATCTTAGATGGAATAAGTGGTATATTTACTGATCCTGGAGGAATTGTTCCCCCAGGATCAGGAGGCTCCTCCATGAGTTAGAGTGCTAATAAACTATTTTTCTATAACTTACCTATATATACAGCTAACTACTATGAATATACACTTATAATACACTATTTATAATATAAACAACACCAATCCTTTTCTAAATAAGATATCAAATTAAAAGAAAAACAGAAACGAAAAAAACCGCGTCCGCCGTGTCCGAAGTTTCCCGCCCTTTTCCCAGAAAATAAGTTATTCCCTGGTCTGTGATGACGACACATAAAAATACAGGAACCCAGAGCCGAGTATCGTAATGGAAATTATTCAATTATCTAGAGATATTTCCATAGTACAGTGATGTTATAATGAATAACTTTTTAATAATTATAGAAGTCTGGGAATAAAGTAGGTCAATATGTGACACATTTTGATTTCATAATTCGAACTTTAAGCAATGAGCGTAGATAAAGATAATTTTAATATTATTAAATAAAACCGTCTTACTAAATCTTTAATTAAAAATAATCGATCGAGTTTATGAAACCTGAAATGAAACGCAAATAAGAAGATCAGTGTATATGTTACGGCTAAAACCCGAAGCGCGGCTGCACCTAGTTTTAGCCGGTTACAACTAGGTGTAACCACTTACACTTGGTTAAACCTAAAACGCGCCTATTGTTTTCGGGTAAAACTAGATCTAGCCTTCATCATGCCGGCTACAACTAGGTCCAGCCATTCCCTGTTGGACAAAACTAGGTCTATCCGATATCATGCCGGCTACAACTAGGTCCAGCCACTTCCTGTTGGATAAAACTAGGTCTATCCGATATTATTCCGGCTAGAACTAGGTCCAGACAATCAATCAAATCAAAATTTTAGTTTCTTTTCACACAGCTTACATTGTTTCTCCTCATTCTGGTCACAGAGCCCGCAATATGTCATTTCGATTTTTTTCTGGCAACTTCCTGATGTTGATGGCTCATGCTCTTTTGATGGCTCATTCTCTTTGGTAGCTTCGTCACTCTCATTATCAACTAACTCTCTAAGAATTTTCTCAAGATCTTCCTCACTTTCTATACTTGCCAGGGATTCAGGTGGCAGATTAGATGATTTCAGCCCGACTTTTACATCAGAACCGAACATTGCCTGGTACGGCGATCTTTTAATGCCGTGACGGTAAGCTCTATTTTTCATTAGCTTAATAAATCGTAAGCTTTCTGACCACTTTTGACAGTCCTCGTCAGCCATCCAAGCGTGAGCATTTTTTCGATGTCTTGATTGGCACGTTCAACACTACCTTGGGAATGGCTATGTCGTGGTTTCCCATGCACAATCTTCAAACCTGGCCACATCTGCATCAAACTTTCCACAACTCGATTCGCGAACTCTCGGCCATTGTCGGATTGAAGTATTGACGGTGATCCAAAGATACAAAATATATCAAGTAATTTCTTTGATACTTCTTCCGCAGTCTTACTTTCTAACGGATGACGTTGTACGAATTTCGTCAGGTGGTCCTGATAAACCAGAATTAACTTGTAGGCTCCGTCTGGGTTTGTCTGTATGTCTATTAAATCTACTTGGCAACGGCTGTTTAGCTCGCTGGATAAAATAGGCTTTACAACCTTTTTTGGTAGATTTTTGCTTCATTTGACATGGTTTACATAAACGAAGATACAAAAGAATCGCCTCCTGAGTAATATTTGCATACTTCTTTTTAGCTTCTACAACCATTCTGTTCCGCCGGGCCCAACGCACAGATGTATTTCATGAAGAACAAGAACAGTAGCTTTGATTGTCACCATGTTTTGTGGCTAATAAACACTGAAACTGTTCCAAAAAACTTGACTTCATAGTCTGTAGGTCTCCATTCACAGCCATTCTGAATTCGAACGTATGAGTGCGCAAAAACAAGAAAGTACGTCTGTTTTGTACAACGACACAACGCGTACTAAACTCAACTCAAAGCGCAATGGGAAACGCGGGTGTACGGCTGGCGGGCGGCAGGGGCACGCGACTCGCGGGAGCCAGGTGCCTGTTACTTGTTTTAAGTTGTTTGCATCTAGTTTTATCCAACAGAGATTGTCTGGACCTAGTTCTAGCCGGAATGATATCGGATAGACCTAGTTTTGTCCAACAGGGAATGGCTGGACCTAGTTGTAGCCGGCATGATGAAGGCTAGACCTAGTTTTACCCGAAAACAATCGGCTCGTACTAGGTTTAACCAAGAGTAAGTGGCTACACCTAGTTCTAACCGGTTAAAACTAGGTGCTGCCGCGGTTCGGGTCTTAGCCGTAACATATATAAAATAAATTTATGTAAGTGTGTTTATTACACGCACGATGTACTCGCCCACTGATTAACAATCAAGGCTAAACACATACAGTGCGACAAGGCTATATTGGCGCGTGGCCAAAGTCTGAACTAACGCCGCTATCTTGTGCTACTGTTTGATAGTTCGCTCTGTCAGTATACCATTATTGTATGTTATGTTATTTTTGCTTACTATTAACTATTTTAAACTAAAATTGAAGTAAAATTGAGGAGGTTTTATTTTATGGCTGCCTTTGTTTTGCAACAGCGCCCTCCTTCAAGTGCCAAGAGAGCCCTGTCGGACTGTACACGTACCTAATTGATACACATTATATTCAAAACACCATAACGAACGCAACACATAACAAAACAATAATTTTACTAAATTGAGTACTAAGTTAAACTAAGTTTACATAATTATTAACGACTAATCTACCTACTTTTTTACTGAACACGAAAATCACAAGTTTCATAATTATCAAGCGGACGATCAACGAGCTTTAATCTAATTGCTTTGCTTTAGATATTATCGTATACGTAAGTAGTCCTAATCTTTTCCAACTAAATACACATAAATACTTATTAAACGTGCTTTCTCATCTACTTGCTTGGAAAAGCAATGTTTGATTGTTGAAATGCGGGTAGGAAAAACCCATTACATTCCCTTTGTCCCAAATACATTTCAAAATTCATGACGAAAACTTTTATAATATTTTAAAATTGTACAACATAACCCTTGTAAAAGACCCTGCGCGCAGTGCGCTCCCAATCCAGATAGACGTCCTGACAGGTCGACTCGTAAGCCACTGCCAATCACATTATAAAAAATTCGACGCAGGCGCAACAAGTTTCTTCCAATATATGATCAAGAAGATCATAATTAAAAAATTAATATCAGCAATCAAATTAAATTACTCAAACTGTTCCCAATAAAATAGTTTTAGCTCCAATAGTTGAAAATTGTTAATAACATCCTTAAAGTGTAATCTCCCAATTACAGTAAACGGCACTTGCGGAAAGGGATAATTCAGTTCTAAGGCCAGTGTTCTTTGCACAAAGACCGTTGCGAAAGGAAGATTTTTGAAGCGCTAAATTTGGAGACTTTAAAACACAATAGCTTATTTTGTAACCTATGGAGGTACTCGTTAGAAACTTCAGCTGCTGTGCGATTCTGTAAAAAAAACTTTTAGCATCGATGAAGTTACTGATTGGTTAACCCTTGTATCGATCAAGTCGTGTAAGCACAGGTTGTTTAATATTTGCATCGGTTGTACAGCGTAGGCAGTTAGTAGCTCTATAGATGATTACCCATGGTTACCGGAGATGTTCGGACGATGTATAATTTAATTATCACCCCGCTGTTTCAAGCCTTATAATTTCATTCAAATAATATTAATTGGTGCAAAGTGGAGCGCACCCGATGTAAATCAGCGGCTAATTCCAGTCAAGTTTTTCGCAATAACTCGATCACACTCGATTTACCCGCGTGCTTTTGCCGCTTCAAATTAATTTGCACAGCCGCGATATGATTTAAGAAAGCGGTTACGAAACATTCGCGAATATGCTCGCAAATTGACCGTGTACGCCTCGGTGGACCAATTTTATTTTTAAATATTGTGTTATAACTTGTATTGCAATCATATGTTAAAATACTTATGCAGCAAGGTTAGTGCAAGATAATCAAGTTTCGAATCGAAAATTCGAGAACTTGTACTAACCCTCCAGAAATTCCTAAAGAAAATCCAACAACTTGAAATTTCTCTCCAAAAATAAAATAATGTTGGCTTGTTGGTTGGTGGAATTTTTTCGTTACGGTTTTTCTGGATTCGGTTCACCCGTCAAGGCCCGCGATAGAAGCTATGCAATAGCTTAAAAATAAAAAATTATTTATTTACCAAAAAACATCAAACATAATGCGATATGACCGATGGCACCCACACTAGGTGTCCCTGTATCGTGGGTGGCTATTTACATGTTTAATGTACGGTTATGTATTATATGAAATAATAAATATTCATTAATAAAACTATCCATGTGTTCCTATTTTGAACGCAGATCTTCTGCCAACTGACGCAGTATTTTTAGCCAGGCCGCCACATGTCTCCGCTTCATTGTTCAGAACGACAAAAAATGCTAACAAAAAATAATAATAAAAAAGAGTTTTTTACAAAAATGATGAAAAGACCACGGCGTAAGTAAAAATAACTTATTATTCTGGCAATTATATAATTGTGTGTTGCGGGCCGCAAGTTGCGAGTGGGCGCAAGATATGCGGGTGCGCATACCCCGCGTGCGTCCGCTTAATTAATCAGATCGCGGAGGACGCCGCGCCGCGTCTTCCGCTGATCATTATTGCGGTATTCGCTCGAGTTTCGCGACACTGAACCGCTTTTTGGTTTTGGCACAGGGCTGCCAACTCGGTTTAACTGACGTATAATTAATAATATGTACATTATATTATGTCACCGTAAATAGCCAAAGGTGATCGTAGGTGCTTTTTCACCTGCAGAGATGATGTGCTTACGTTGCTGGGGTTGAGGAGATATGTCATGTTTGTGTAGATTTTGTGTCAAACGCATCAATAGATTCGCTTGATTTCATTAGCTAAGATTTCACAAAAATCAATCAATCGGTTCCTATTGGAATGTGCCGTTCAACACGAAACGCTGAAACGTAGCAAAACTCTAGCGGACAAGATACTTCAGTGGATGTTTAGAATAGAAAATGGTGTATTTTTGAATTTATTCAATAAACTTACTTTAGCCCCATTCACCATCCACGTTATACATAGGGGAGCTATGGAAACAAGATCAACCCAAGTGATAATCTATCTATATCCTTCAGTTAAATAAGTTAAGTAGTGGCGTGCGGCGTGAAGGAGTACCAAACATACGATCTTTCGTCTTAACAAGAAATGTTACAAATGTTAAATTACTACCATAGATTTATAAACGTCGTCGCTCTACATAATAATATACAGGTTCCAATCACGTTCTAATGCTCTTGAACCAAATCACCACCAGCAACCGACCAAAGCCCACAACAAAATCAAACGCGTATTCAGCTGAAAAAGCTGAGCAAAGCGAATCACTGTACCGGGGATGAGTACAGAGTTTTTACGAATTTCGAGTCGACACGCGTCGTACAAACTAATCGGATTCCTCCATAGATTTACATCCAGCGCCATCTATGAACAGTCGCTGACAATCGGCTGTCAATAGATGTCGCTGGCCGTAAATGTATGGAGGAATTCGATTCGTTTGAACGACGCGAGTCGTACAAAAACTTGTACTAACCCTATGATTTGATAGTCGGAGGCGGTGACATAAAAGTAAAAATTGGAAAAACATCATGAAGCTCCATGATTCATAATAATTGCATACGACTTATCTGAAGGAACATGTCTTTCCATGTGTAATTTTTGTTTTTCATTCAGTAGGTATTTAATTATACTGGAACGCCGTACTTCATACTAGACTAGGAGTGTGCAGTCCATAATCCATAATATTATGAGTAGGTGGTTAGAGTACGTAGATTCCCATAAAAGAGACCTTTAGCACGTACCTATTTATAATTGACTGTATCGTTACTTATAGGAAGCAGTAATTTGACATCCAACAAAAAATCACAGCTTTCAGAGGACAAGCGGCCTCGCGTTTTCGGAAGCTCATTATTGCGGTATTCGCTCGACTTTCGTAACTTTGCACCGGTTTTTAGAGTTCCGTACCCGACCCGAAGGGTAAAAACGGGACCCATAGCTGTCCGTCCCTCCGTCCGTCCGTCTGTCACCAGACTTGTATCTCTTGAACCGTGATAGCTACACAGATGTTGCATTTCTGTTGCCGCTACAAATACTAAAGAATACTTAGACTAAAATATATATTTAAGAGGGCTCCTATACAACAAACATGCTTTATTTGCTTGTTTTTTTAATTTGGTGGGCAGAGGTGTTTAGTTTACTTTAATACCTATATTTATTTACCTATTATTTATTGAAAATTGGTCTTAATAGTACGGAACCCTCAGTGCGCGAGCCCGAATCGCACTTGAACGATTTTTTTCTATTTTCCACTCCTGTAAACTGTTCCATGAAGACTTGTCACTGGATTTCGAGTTATTAAGTACATAAAATCAACCATTTTTTTAAAGGTAACCCTAACATTAATTCTGAGCTAATTTACGTTTCTTAATATAAACAATAAACATAAAATCAGCCGTTAAACATGTCATTTTTAGGGTTACGTATTTTTTATTATTTGCAGACAGGCTTGCGCTTGACGACAAGACGTTTCCACACCTTAGCCGTTCGTATTAGAAACGTGGAAGAGAAAAGAACTTATGAAATAGTTATTTTAAAGTGTACACGGAACATGTAGAAGGAACCTATGCATCTTAAAACAAAATTACTTCGACCTAAAATCCAGGAGTAGGAATGTATTTGAAAAGCTTTTTACATTGTTACATTGGACATCATTTTATACTCATAAATATATTTTATTTTTATTATGCTGGGGTTAAAAGTGTAAAGTGTAAGGTAGTAAAATTGTGGAAGCAGATTTTCAACGAACATAATAAAAAAATCGCCTTTAAATTTCAACAGCTTTCGGAGCTAGTGACAAAAATAAAAATAGTATTACTGCGAAGTTTAGGTGCAGCAAAAGGTAATATTACATGTATCTCATTAATTACGACTCAATCAGTTCAATGAACAGCGCGAGTGTCTCGTCGGAACCATTGAGTTAAGGCGGTCCAGTAACCCCGGCCGGTTTCACTCTCTACACCATCCCGCTAGGTGGTTTTCTACGATACAGTTTTTCATTTGGTCACTCACTTACGACTCACTGAAACTGGTTTCACTGATTGGTCTGAGAGTTAATTTACAAACGGACAAGGCAAATAGATTTAACTTTGTCATGTTAATTTCAAAGAGCCAAAGCTTTTTCTGCTTACATGATTTTAGTTAACATATTCTGAATTCTCTCGTATCATACATAAGCTTTGCGCTTGATTCTTCAATTTTTGAGATTATTTTAATGCATAATAAAGTTGAAATTAATGTAATACTAAAATTCAATCGATTGCCTATAAAATAATAATCAATCGCCATGTGTATTGTGTAAGTATAGTGTAACTAGGAAATGGACCGACTTAAATATCATTTTTTTTGTTTGTAACATGTGGGCAGGACAATATCTGCTTAATACAGATTTTTATTTACAAACTTTTTACTAAACTTTTCTTATGAAGCTAATACAAATTTTCTTTTCATATTACATCATCATCATCAAGGGCCCTACAGTCCTTTGTGGGTCCGGGTGTGCTCCAAAACATTCCTCCATCGAAGTCTGTCCATTGCGTTCATATCCCAATTTCTATTCCTATAAACCTTCGCATCCTGCTTCACTCCATCCAACCAACGAAGCTTTGGTCATTAACGTCTGGGTGTGAGGTAAGTAGTCATTTTGGTGGTCTCTGATCACTTATTCGCAGTAACTACATTTCCAGTCCACTGGCAGCAGTCTTGCGATCATTATGTGCTTTACAATGTTTGGCTGACCAAAGATATCGTTCATAATACTTCATTAAGACTGTAAGTAGTATCGCATGCAAGATTAAATTGTCTTTCTACATTCATGTAAAGCAACTCGACTTTCTAGCTTCAAGATGATATGCGCTGGTTTTTATAGCAAAAAAGTTGTTAAGGCAATATAAAATAAGAAGATTCCACAAGGCCGTAACTAATAGATTAAATCCAGTTTTACACCTACCTCTAAAGTTTTAAACACTTTTTAATATCCCACCACTGGGCACGGAGTATCAGAATGAGGCTAAAGCTCATCCTCTGACTAACTGTGGATTGCCCACCAATCCACAGTTAGCCAGAGGATGAGCTTCCCACTCCTTTGAGATCCTCACGATGTGTCCTTTTAAAATACAATATTGAATATTATTAATAACTAGCAAACCCGGCGAACTCCGTTTCGCCAATTTTCTTTGCTATAAACCTCACGGAGCCCGAGACCTTTCCAACGAATGCAAAACCGTGGAAATCGGTTCGTGCGTTCTGGAGTTATAGCGTCAGGAAGGAAAACCTGACTTATTTTTATACTTGCTGTTGCCCGCGGCTCCGCCCGCGTGAATTACAATTTTTTACATATACCGTGGAATTCCTTGATTTTTCGCGGGATTCTGGTGTGATGTTATACAGTTTCATTAATACGTAGTTGAAAGATCAAGAGGACGATTTTAACTGTCGATATTTCGACCCAGTGGCACAGACTACGTGACCACGACTTGTACCAATGTATCGCAATATCGACAGTTAAAATCGTCCTTTTCAATGTGATTTTTATTCTGAAACCACGAAATATGTCAAAAATCATTAAATCATGTGAAAATTTGTACTGGTGGTAGAGCTCTTCTTTCAGGGTTCGGCCGGGTATGTACCACTGGGATAAAATACTCTACTAACAATATTCCCCGGCCCAACATAAGAGTCATTTAAAAATCTTTGCTTCATGTCAATAAAATCCAAAATATCCGAATGGGTAATGGCTATATATTTGTTTACGTATAAAAAGACCTATGAAATTCAGTCTGTTAGGATTTGTGAACCATTATTTTACTCTTTCCATATTGCGGATGATAAAAAAAGACGTGGCAACTGGCACTCCAGGAATGTCGACAGAAGTGAAAACTTTAATCTTTACATGTAATGGTTCATGTCTTGACAGTGCCATCTTAATATAAAGTCATGAAACAGTAAATTACATGACAGTTAATTATTATTAAAAAAATTCGGTAGTACGTACCTATCTCAGAGTTTTACATTCAAGTTCCACATAAATTGTAGAGATGGCGCTGTACGGTATAACGTAGCGAGTTTCATGATTTTTGTTCACTCTGAAAGTGAAAATCTTAAACCATACAAAATCTTCTGCTAAGACTATTTATTTACGGCTGTAAGAATAGTCCAGTCTAACTTTAGCTCTACGTCTTAGCTCTAGGTTCTTTATCCATTCCGAGTTTCAAGTCACCTACTTGAACTTATCGCTAAAGGTTCTGATGCCTGTAATTTCTGAACTACAAAATTGATGATAATAAATTTGTATGGAATAATCTTTAAAGAACCTCCTTTCTAACAAAGAAAGAATGAATCAAATCGGACAACGCGTTAATGAATTATAAGTAAATACACATTTTGACTTTGATGCCGTCTTCCAGGGAAACCATGATGAATTTCGGGACAAAAAGTATCCTATGTCCTACCTCGGGGTATGAGCTATAATCATGTCAAGTTTCACTTAAATCCATCCAGCGGATTAGCCGTGATGCGCGGTCGTGAAACAGACAGACAGACAGACAGACAAAAATTAAAAAAAATACAGTTTTGGCTTTAGTATCGACTAAATAGTGTCCTCCAACAAAAATTTTCAAAATAACTTCAATGTACAGAATTCGACCCTTTACAGTTTTATTATAAGTACTAGCTGTTGCCCGCGGCTCCGCCCGCGTGAATTACAATTTTTTTACATAATATACCTTCCTACTGGAATTCCTTGATTTTTCGCGGGATTCTGGTGTGATGTTGTACAGAAACCTGTTCTTAGTTTGCACGGGTTATCTTGTGGTGATTTTGAAAACTCCTTTTTCTTAATAATAATATAAAGTTTCATTAATACGTAGTTGAAAGATCAAAAGGACGATTTTAACTGTCGATATTTCGACCCAGTGGCACAGGTCGTGGTCACTACGTGACCACGACTTGTACCAATGTATCGAAATATCGACAGTTAAAATCGTCCTTTTCATTGTGATTTTTATTCTGAAACCACGAAATATGTCAAAAATTATTAAACCATGTGAAAAGTTGTACTGGTGGTAGAACTCTTCTTTCAGAGTTCGGCCGGGTAGGTACCACTGGGATAAATTACTCTACTAACAATATTCCCCAGCCCAACATAATATAAGAGTCTTTTAAAAATCTTTGCTTCATCTCAATACAATCCAAAACATCAGAATGGACAATGGCTATATATTTCTTTACATATAAAAAGACCTTAGATGACAGTCAGTCGGTTAGGATCGATAAGACCTAAGAGTTAAAAATATTTGTGAACCATTATCTTACCCTTTCCATATTGCGGATGATAAAGTTTAAATCTGTTCATGTGTTAACAGTGCCATCTTAATATAAAGTCAGGAAACAGTAAATAACATGACAGTTAATTTTTATTTAAAAAAAATTCGGTAGCACCTATCTCAGAGTTTTACATTCAAGTTCCACATAAATTGTAGAGATGGCGCTATACGGTATAACGTAGCGATGACGCCAGTTACATGATTTTTGTTCACCCTAAAAGTGAAAAATTTTAAACCATACAAAATCTCCTGCTAAACCTATTTATTTACGGCTGTAAGGGTACTCCAGTCTTACTTGAGCCCTACGTCCTAGCCCTAGGTTCTTTGTGCATTCCGAGTTTCAAGTCACCTACCTACTTGAACTTAAAGGTTCTGATGTCTGTAATTTCTGAACTACAAAAGTGATGATGATAAGATTTGTATGGAATAATCTTTAAAGAACCTCTTTTCTAACAAAAAAAGAATAAATGGAATCGGACAACGCGTTAATGAATTATAACTAAAAAACGTTTGGACTTTGATGCCGTCTTCCAGGAAAACCATGATGAATTTCGAGACAAAAAGTATCCTATGTCCTACCTCGGGGTATGAACTATAATCATGTCAAGTTTCATTTAAATCCATCCAGCGGATTAGCCGTGATGCCCGGTCGTGAAACAGACAGACAGACAGACAGACAGACAGACAGACAGACAGACAGACAAAAATTAAACAAATTACAGTTTTGGCTTCAGTATCGACTAAATAGTGTCCTCCAACAAAAATTTTCAAAATATCTTCAATGTACAGAATTCGACCCTTTACAGTTTTATTATAAGTATAGATATAGATAATATTCATAAAAAGTAGAGGTGTGCCCGGGACTCCGATACCCTGATGTGATTCTGAAGTCCGTTATCACTTCTCTAGAGAACATCAAATATTTGGGATGAGTTCGAAAACACATTATACGATATTTATGTCATTTCGCAAATGGTTAGGTTTTATAATTAACGAATTCAAATTATTTCGAACTCATTCACATCCTAGACAACAGCAACAGGTTCAAAATGTATTAAGAAAACATACGAATAGGACTGCAATAACTAGTTTAAGATGTTAAAGATGTGTTCTATGGGAACGTCAAAACTGATAAACAGTTTCATTCTAGTTATCTGATTTATTTGCACTGTAATATCTATTAATTCCATGAAAAGTTGGAAGTATTATATTTATCCATGAAGTATCTAACGCTTTATGATATGGATGTTGACCATTTTTTTGTCTGCGGTTAGCTGATGTCGCTAGATACTAGGTACTAATACCGATTCTTAAAACCTAGCGTATCAGTACCTAGTGGTACTAATACCGATAAAGGGGAAAATAATAATATTTATTCATTTATTTATTTGTTCAGATTTACAATCATTCTTAATCTAAAGGATCGATGACGACTGGAAAAGTTAAAGCTGCGTTCCAGTCGTCATGCCCACCTCCGAAACTTAAATTAATATAACCCCAAATACCTAAAGTGCCGGATTGAAAACATTTCACTGTTTTTCAAAAGCGGTTAAATATTTTACTGACTCTATTAAATGTTCTATGAAAGAAAGAAATTAAAGAAAATTATCAATTGATTCTTAAACATAACCACAATGTCTTAATTTGAAATTAAAGCAGGATTTTGCTTCAAAATCTCATTCAATATTGATTCAAACTAGAGTTACAAAATCAGATAGGTAAGTACCTACTCGTACATTTCGAAGAATACCATAGCTGCTTGTTCTTTGGTCTGATTTATTCAAGACAATGATTGATAACAAAGCCACAATATACATATCATCTGAAGCAAGAAACAACCTTATCATTTGATAAACATCTGAACCCATTACTGCGGATATTTGGAATTCTTGGTCATGAAGCTGGGAGCAATTCATTTTAGAGTAAATGCCACATTGGTATTTACTATGCATGTTTTGCATTAGCCAGTCATATTATACCTAATGTATTCTATTAAAAATATAATTACGTAGTAAATGTAATGATTTAAATGCAATTTTGGTTATCTTATCTACAAGTAATATTTTTATCTCTAGTTTATTATAAACATTTTTAATGTTCTTTATTATAATTGGCGATTTACGAAACCAATAATAAAAAACTGGGCGTGGAAAAGGCAATAAAGACTACTTTATTTAATGATATAATTATAGCGCTATACTAGTAAGTAATTTTACGGAAGAAATGTCTTATAGGGAAAATAAGTACTGGTAAGGGAGGGAACGCCCACCGAGGTCACGAGAGGTGCATCATGTCTTAATTTAATTGTTATCGGCCACGACGATCTGAGATAATTGTTAACATAAATGCTCTTTTTCTGGAAATAAGACAAGAAATCTGTATTTTATACCCATTTAAAGAGCCAGATTGCACGGTAGCGAGTACTGATATAAAACGAGCTCGTTTCATACACAGTAAAACAGCATACTTATTCCACACTTATTCTTTTTCAGTAGTTATAAGTTTAGCTTTTAATCAACATGCTTCAGTTTTTAATGAAAAAGAATAATGCAAATTTTAAATTTAATGTGAACTGGCGTTAGATTACATTGCGACTGTACAATTTAAACCTAACTACAACTCCAATATCGTTATCATTGAAGTTTAAGAATCTTCTATTATTGACTTAAGGCCTATCCAACCCTTACTTAAATGTAAAACAACCATGCCGAGTAGTAATACGTAGATAGTTGTTCGAAAATTAACTGGTACTTAAGAGTCCTGTGAACTACCATGTCTCCCATACAAACGTAATACCAAAATCATTTGTATAATTCGTGTATATTTCGATCATGTTGTGGTGTTCTTCGGGTTTGTATAGTAATAATCTATGCTCCTGGCCATATCTGGTTCCGAAATACTTTTGTTAAACGAAATTGTAAACGAATTTAGTTTTGCTTATTTTTATGTCAAAGAGGACATGTTTTCTGCTTATTTGTTTTGTAATAAAAACAACACTATCTCACGTCGCATTAGTTCGGGAGCACAGTTTTTATTGTCCAGCTAAAGAAAAACACCAGTTAATAAATAAAGTTACAAGTTTTCATTCATAATTTTTGGTATTACGGAACTCAACCAAAGTTATAAAAATTTTGATCAAAATTGATTATTATTTTATTTTAAAGAAATATTCCCGAACCAAATATGGCCAGGAACATAGATTATTACTATACGAATCCGAATAACACCACAACATGATCGAAATATTCACGAATTACAAATGATTTGGTATTTTGCATTATCGGAGACATCGTAGTTCACAGGCCCCTTAAGGGATTGGTCAAAATACACTACACTACTGCGGGTGGGCCGTCTTCGCATTCTTTTAAAAACGTTGTAGTGAACATTCAGGCATGGAGGGTTCCTCATGATGTATCCTTTTACCTGGAAGTAAGTAATATTTGGTATCCGTAAACGCACAGACCTACTTCAGAAAATTCAGAGCCTCTGACTCAATACATCAAAAATCGGTATTAGAAATTGATTAGAAATATATTAGTTGACATAAAGCATCAGCCCTAAGACGCAAAACAATATACACTCGAGGCGATACCGGCTAGGAGTATCAGAGCCACACACGGGCGCTCGTGACTGGCTATAGCACGGTCGGTAGACGCATACTCATGCATCCAAGCACGGCATCAATCATTCTAATGAGCGTAGTGCGGTGTGCGGGGCCGCGAGCGAGCCGTCATGACGCCGTCATGTGAGATACCTAGTGCTGTCATAATCTGACCAATGACATATCGAGGGGCCTATGAACACACTATCGGGTAGCACAGGACATTTATATTCCTACATACCTTTTCACAAAAGGTAGATTTTTCCGTGTGTTTCGGGTGCGGAAAGTTCTTCTTTTCCGTACAAATACTGTTTTATTTCTTCCTGCATTTAACACCCAATGCGTGAATGTAAGGTGATTTTACAAAATGGCATAGCTTAAAAGAGGTTTTCATTCAAAAAGTTTTCTATATAATTTTTATATGAAATGACTATTACAGCATAAATACTAATTATAAATTAATTTAATTTCCATTCGTTACCATTGTTGAACCACGCTTTCGGCTTGGGACTCGGGACTCGTGAAAAAATGACATACTATCTGCACTTGTATGGAAATGTATTATTTACGATACTTAAAGTAATAAACAATTTTTAGGCTCCTTTATTTTTACTTACTGATTGGCATGTCGTAATATTAATATGTAAGTCGAAGTTTTACTCGATTGTAATTACCTTTGTGTATTTTTACATATTTTATGGAATTATAGTAGAAAAGATGAGGTTGTTAAAGTTTAAAGAATGTAATAATATGATTTGGTGTGATATAGAACCGTCTGAAAATCTTAAAAAAATTGATAGGATAGGTAACCAAATGAATTTCTCATAAGACGGAGGTCTAGAGCCAACGAGTTAATGTTCTTGGTGCCTCACTTACGTTCTAACTCATATTTATGTTCTCAAATAGAATCCATCATTATAATGAGCCGAGTGGTAGGCAGGCACAGGTGTAAGGCCTCTACGGTAGGTATGTAGCCGCGAGCGAAAACCATCATACGTTAGGCGTAGTGATGTCCAAATTGACATCGAAATATCGATCATTTATAAATAAGAGCAATGGTCAAATATCACTAAAATACAACCGATTGTACAAGAAGTTGCAAGATTTCGAGATGTGGGTGTACCGCCGTATTAACTACACATTTAGTATTTATTTCAATGCTGATTAAGATTATGATTAATATTTTTTCTTACACAAACAAGGGCAGATGAATCATGTAGTCACGTCAAAAATATCAGTAGGTAGGTATATCAAGATAATATGGTCATCTGAACAAAACAGGCTCTGAATTTAAATCATCGTGCATCTCTTCTGTCAACTCAAGCCGACTGACTACAAATTAGAAATCAGGGCAATATGCTAAACTCCTAAATTGGCAGTAGGCACCTGAAAATAAGCCTTCATTCGGTGATCTTACCATTTGTATGCCGGCTCCGTACAAATAAGATTCATACATTCGTGCTTACCTAGCAACTATTCCTTAATGCATTCTTTTCATGTGCACCTAGTATTTATTGAGGTATACCGCTAAACGCTATTAATCAGATTATTAACCCACACTTTGGCCTATATTTAGTACCTACCTACTTATTTAACAGGTGCGTATCTCTGAATTGCTGCCGATCTACGGATGTGAAAGCACTTAGGTACAGTTTCCCTTTAAAATGTATTCAGAAATAATAAATCGACATCGATGATGCAAGTAAAGCAATAGGCCCTATTTAACGTAGCAGTGATATTCAACTAACAAGTTTAGCAATTGAGGAAAGAAAGCTGCCTGAAGCGTCCGCTGCTATTCACAAATTGGCACGAGCTAGCCACGCGTACTCTTCACGTTGCAAATAATCATAACTCACAAGAATGCTTAAAGGAAAATGTATTTTATTAATATACACATAAGATTTATTGTTATTTGAATAAGATGTTTTTCTTCGGTTAACGTTTCGTTGATGATGGGTTACAGAGATTGAATGGTGCAGTGCAATGGTACCTCGGAGCCATTAGTTAAAGCAAAAAGGATGGAATTCTTTCGATTGTATCGTGTTTATTCTCTTCAGGACTAAACGGTGCTGGAGGGAAATAGGAAATGCATTTAATCAATTCTTAAAGAAAGGCTTAGATTTTACGACAAATAGGTCTGCTCAGTTAAAATAGCTTAAGTCACGTCGCATCAGTGTGAGGTTAAAGAGTAAATAACAGTTTGCAGAGCCAATAGAAGTTTTAAAATAAATAATAACTTTGAATCTACCTATTTAGCGTCTCCTAAGATAGTGACGTCAGTCTTTCAGGGACCACTCTGTTGAGGTATTCTCAGTGGAGAGGTCCTCGCAGATTTTTTGCGGAACAAAATAAATTGGTATTACTCATTGATTTATTAACTAAGGATTGTGGGTCAGCGCTAAAAAGTGTCCGAACCGAATGAAATACAAAACGCGAAAAAACATACAATCGCACTTCAGTCCCGTGTTTGAAAATTAGGCTGTATAGTAATGCTTTAAGACATAAATTACAATGTTTTAGTTTGTTTATAAAAATACTCATGTACCCTCGTTTATAAAGGTTTTCTCGGGACACTTTTTTCGTGAATTTTGTATTACAGTCTTCGTCCATAGATTAATAAGCCTATGGGATTAGTGCCATGAATCAGTCATATTTTGTATACAACGAATCAGCCTTGATGTTCAGTATGGAAATGAAGCTAGTAGGTATTATTGACACCATTCCACGCGATATTAAAATAAGTTAGCGAACAGTTTTCTATAAAAGCTAAAATAAAATGTACCGTATGTATCTACAATCATAAAATGTAAGTGTAAATAGCAATAATTACTATATAATGTATTCTTAAACATGTTGCATGACTGTAGCTATAGATACAGTGGAAGGGTGGTAATTTTCGCTATCACATTTGATGCGGTAAGTAGAGTCTTCGAATAGTTATTGTAATGTAGTCTGGACAAGTAGACAGTCACGACTGAATGCGTGCAAGGACGTAGATGCGTATAGTATTATAATATTATGCTTTTGTATATGCCCAAGAGCCCACATACTTGTATGTTATCACGATGGACTCGTCTCATATAAGAAAGACGGCATCAATCGGCTTATGGCGGTTCCCAATATTCAATCTATCCATGGTTTGCCTTACTAGAGATAGAATTTTGACACAATTTGTATGAAACTAATGTCACATTGATATCTCTGGTAGGGCAAATGGAAGATAGATCGAATATTGGGAACCGGCTTTAGTGCAGCATCATAAACTCCTGAATCCAGTAAACGCAAGTTTTTACTTGCGACGTCTATCGAGCACAGCACTTCAGCAGACACTCCATCACAGTCATCTAATTGTCTGTTTTATTACCTGATAATCCTCATTTTTCGTACCTACGAATTAGGAATAAGCCTGACTGTAAAGTTTTGAATACAGTGAGAATACTCAGCACCATTCCGTAACTATTTTAAGTTGGCAATAAGTTTTTTTATGAAAAAAAATTCACGGCATCGTAATCACTCATCTTTAACTACTGTTGTGAACGGGCCCTGTTTTCTATAATAAAGGTTTTAGAGTTTAGAATATTAACTTACTTTGTGCCCCATAGCCAGACTCGCACACGTATGGAATTGCATGATATTTTGCTTCACCCTCAAGCAAGTGCTATTTAGTATCTCAAATCGCACAAAAGTATTTCAACAAAATCAAAACAAAATAAACGCTCGTTCCCCCGATGAGAATCAGTTGTGCGAAAATTGAAAATACAAGATCAACAGAATAGGCAACCGTCAGTGTTGCAAGCTTAAAGGTCCAGTTTTTGCCGTAGTCTCTCAATCCACAGCAAATATGCGTCAACACTCAATTAGTTGTAAATACCTCCCAATTTGAACCAGTGGTCCGAAACAATGGTTTATACACTGCTTCATATGCTTTTCTTTTTAATTAAAAAAACAAGACCAAAATAGTAGGCAACCGTCAGTGTTGCAAGATAAAGAGACCACTTTTCGCCGTGGTCTCTCAATCCACAGCAAATACGCGTCAACATTCAATTAGGTGTAATCACCTCGTCACCCGCGGGCACCGGCTGCGCAACGGCGTCAGTACAACGAGTGATATTCATTTTTCTATAGTAATTAGCGAGAACGTGAGAGGAACATTAGTGGAAATTACACAAACCGTTTATTGTTGGTGATGACAGAATTAATCATTGAGTACAGCGTGATTAATTGATGTTAAGCGTCTTTTTGGTGAGCTCGGTTGCCCAATAATTTTTGATTGCCCTCACAATGATGTTGGTAGGAATATTTGAGGCATTGGGCTTTGGGAGCTCGTTTACTTGATCTATGATAAAAAGCTCAGTGGACTGAGCTGAATATCTGACTAGATAAAGCTTAATCTGTCTAGTGGCAGTTGTGAAGGGCCTCTATCCAACCATTTATTAGGAACCTTAAGTGAAAGTAACGCCTATATTCTAAGATATGCCTTCTAGGTTTCTAACGATACTCCATATGTCCAAATCTATTCAGCCATTCAGAAGTTATGGTGGAATAAAGAAACGCACATGCATACATACATACATGAACCCTAAAAACGTTACACTTCTCTTTTGGGCAGTAGTGTAAGAAAGAGTTTAAGCGGAATGGCGAAATGGGTGTTATTAATGAGTTACGATAAAGCTAATCTTTTGATTTCTGTCAATCTCGATAAGAAACAATAGTACATTACTGCAGTGGCCAGCAAAAGAGGCATTGATGGAAGAACGTGTAAATGAGGGCCGAGGCGCAGCCGAAGCACACATACGTGAGTCCATCAATGCCTAGTTGTGGCCAAGGCTTGTATACTGTATAGTGCTTTTCTCATACAATGCGCGAAAATTTAAACTAAGTAATACTTGGTAATACCTAGGCTAAAATCTGTGACTTAGGCAGAATTTTTCAAAACTGCAGGACACGTAATATAAAACTCATTCGCTGATCTGTATGTAGAGCATTAAAGTGTTCATTTGTTTTTTTCCAGTTTTCTATACTTGCAAGTTGCAAGCCAGTTCGAAATTAAGATACAACCTTGTTAAGTTACCTCTTTGGTTGCCATGTGTCAGATTGAAAGAACGTCACTTAATTATATAAACGTCGTTAATTATACGACATAGGTATACGATTTTAGCAACGAATATATAATATTACTTACGTAATTTTAGTACAATTTAAACGACCACTAAACAACGACACATATGGATTTTCATACAATTTTTGGCAGGCGCTGATTGGCCGGTACAGCAAGTTCGATTTATATCAGTTTTATTCAGTTTACATCGATCAAAGTATTGCTCAAATTTCCAAGCATGATTGAGTCTCTGTAAAAAATATCACTGTTAGTTTTAATTGAAAAGACGTGCTGCAAATTATTTAACGCATTTTTTGGCTGGAATGTTAGTACCATGAATAGAAGTAGATGTTTACCACAGTGAAAACAGACGTATACTCGTATTGGCAAATTATAAACAAATCAGGTCGTCAATGCGTATTACAACTCGATTACAGGGCGTCAACTGATGGAATACAATGGCCGTCTGATAAAATCTGAAATACTAACATGACATTGTGTCGGTTAATATATTGCTTACATTAGCTAATTGCGATCTACGCCCGGGCGACAGGTATTGATGTTGTGTCATCAAACAATGAGTTTACGTCGCAACAGGGTTTTTATACGCATGTATGCAATTCGCGTTTGCAGAACAACTTACTCACCACTTATAAGCTAACTGAAACCTCTGCTGTACCTAGTGTAGAGCCAGAACAGAACAAAAACTCAAAATACCTTTATTTCACATAGGCCTAACATACAGGCTCTTGCAAAAAGTCGGTATGATATTTGTTGCATAAGAATGATGATAACTACAAGTCGACTTAAAACTAAGTTTACGAGGGTTCCAAACGCGCCCTGCCGCTGAGAAGAAGCCCACAACAAACTAAGCTGGGTATTTTTTTATGTTATCACCATTTAACAAACTAAACATAAATAATAAATAGGCTAGCAACGACAACAGAGCAATCTACCACTTATCAGTCAATTCCCAGGGTTTGTGTCGCTAATATAGTCAAACAGAACAGATAGACATAAGTATTATGGTAAATCATGTCTTCAATCTTCATATTGCGTACTATTCGATAGGGTTTGTAAATTTATTTCCAACTTCCGCATTAAAACAATTCGGTGAACATATTTTCATCCTTACCGCCTGTATAAAAGTAGGAACTTACAACAAATGTACGTTTAGTGTAACCTTAGCCTAGTTTTACAACCCATCCATCCTTCCCTACTTGAATTAATAGCTGTCGGCCACAGAGTTTCTTATAATCACTAAGTAAGTGATAAAGTGAGATGCGGCACTTCTGATATTAATATATACCTACTTAGATTTTTACATTCTTATTTTCATTTGAAATACTTGGTTCCAACTCCGCGAAGGTTTCTCCTACCTTGAGTACAAACTCGAAATTGTTATGAACACCCTTCACACAGATTTTAATCCTTTATTACTAATCAATTGTTGTTTTACATTTTTAGGTCTACGTGTAAGTATTACTTAAGAAAGTCTCAAGACAATGTAAACAATAGCCCTTTTCTGAGACAGTTATGAACTGCATGGCTAAGGTACTTAATACTTTCGTAGTTAAAGCCAAATCCAATTTCGCTCCAATATTAAAACATAAGGAGCATGCTACACCCAACGGGCGCATAATTAAACAAACTTGTAAAGCAATTATTAAATTACTCATGCGTCGTTATTATAATTAGCTCGTGATGTCGGAGATTAGCTCGGGCTATCGTGAAAGTAATTTTCCCCTACTTAATAGAGATTGACTTCTGTTTCGTTATTGCTTGAGCGCTAATGTAAATAATAAACTAATTAAAGGCTACGGATGTTCTGGTTTAAATAACATAATGGATAAGAATAATGAAAAGCTTCCATTCTTAATGGAGTTTCATTATCATTTTGGTGTATTCTTAATTCTTACTAGTTATTTTAATTTTAATCAACCATACGCGAAAAAGTAACACACAAGTCATAGCTTTCAAGTTCTGTTGTAGATATTAGTAATTAAAAGTACAAGAAAATGACAAACTATAAAATTTTCCTACTCCTCTAGTAATTTGAATTAATAAATTAAAAATAATATACTAAAATAATATATTAAATAAAATAATAAAATTAAATTAATTTGATTACCTGGATAACTTATCACTGGTTTCGGATAATGCAGACGGTTCAAAATCAAGGTATATAGTCCTATCTAATTAAAGAGAGCAGTGGACATCCATCGAAAGGTTAAGACTTAAATTTTAAATTAGAGTGAACTGATTTTAAACCACGTAGGTACACTAAAAAGGCTACAAATCACTCACAAATTCAATCACTACAAATTCTCTTCATCAAAAGCGAAGAATGGATAAAGATTTGATCGACCACTAAGTAATTCCTTGAAATGTTTCCAAAAGTCTAGATCATCCTTACCAAGTTTACTCATTGCATCAAAAATAGGATCAAACTTGAAACCAAATAACCAAACCCTTCAAAAATAATACCGCTAAAAAGAAATTTACAAGCAGAAAAACTGTCACTGAATTTATCCATGATCGCAATTATGGATGGATGCATAATTCTTGACCAACATATCCATACCGATGACATATTAAGTAACGGTAGAATTGATAACACTCAAATTCTATTGTTCTTGTGAGTCGGTTAAAAACTAACACGGTCATAAATCAACCTATCATCGATTTCCACTCGGTAAAATATTTTTTATGAAGACATTATGTGACTTACCGGCGATTATTATGTTAATTTATAATGGATGGATCATCGTGCGGTAATCGAGGTGGTTATTGCTTTAATTCTGGCACGCAACGGTTTAGTCTCATCAATCTTGACTTTAAATATTACACGCAAATGCTTTCAGCCTTTCCCGTGCTCAGTAATAATATAATCGTCTATAAATCGGACATTACAATCAAGAAGCGCCATTTCTTTAAGCAAACAGTGTTAAACGGTAAACCTTTTTGTGTAAATCTGTATTTGTTTATTTTAATGACTTTTTTAATACATTGTAATAGTAGTAATTTAATTGTTTGCAGTAAAACATTTTTTTTAATTTCTTACTGTAAATAATAAACATTTTTCTTTTGTTTACCAACTCTACCTACCGAGAAACGTAGCAGTTTTTAGGAAAGAATGTCTAATTTTTTGAGTTTTTTACAAAAAATTCATGCGAGCCACAAGAAACAAATAAATCTATCTATACTTATAATAAAACTGTAAAGGGTCGAATTCTGTACATTGAAGATATTTTGAAAATTTTTGTTGGAGGACACTATTTAGTCGATACTGAAGCCAAAACTGTAATTTGTTTAATTTTTGTCTGTCTGTCTGTCTGTCTGTCTGTCTGTCTGTCTGTCTGTCTGTTTCACGACCGGGCATCACGGCTAATCCGCTGGATGAATTTAAATGAAACTTGACATGATTATAGTTCATACCCCGAGGTAGGACATAGGATACTTTTTGTCCCGAAATTCATCATGGTTTCCCTGGAAGACGGCATCAAAGTCCAAACGTTTTTTAGTTATAATTCATTAACGCGTTGTCCGATTCCATACATTATTTTTTTGTTAGAAAGGAGGTACTTTAAAGATTATTCCATACAAATCTTATCATCATCACTTTCGTAGTTCAGAAATTACAGACGTCAGAACCTTTAAGTTCAAGTAGGTAGGTGACTTGAAACTCGGAATGCACAAAGAACCTAGGGCTAGGACGTAGGGCTCAAGTAAGACTGGAGTACCCTTACAGCCGTAAATAAATAGGCTTAGCAGATTTTGTATGGTTTAAAATTTTTCACTTTTAGGGTGAACAAAAATCATGTAACTGGCGTTATCGCTACGTTATGCCGTATAGCGCCATCTCTACAATTTATGTGGAACTTGAATGTAAAACTCTGAGATAGGTACTACCGAATTTTTTAAATAAAAATTAACTGTCATGTTATTTACTGTTTCCTGACTTTATATTAAGATGGCACTGTTAACACATGAACAGATTTAAACTTTATCATCCGCAATATGGAAAGGGTAAGATAATGGTTCACAAATATTTTTAACTCTTAGGCCTTATCGATCCTAACCGACTGACTGTCATCTAAGGTCTTTTTATACGTAAGGAAATATATAGCCATTGTCCATTCTGATGTTTTGGATTGTATTGAGATGAAGCAAAGATTTTTAAAAGACTCTTATATTATGTTGGGCTGGGGAATATTGTTAGTAGAGTAATTTATCCCAGTGGTACCTACCCGGCCGAACTCTGAAAGAAGAGTTCTACCACCAGTACAACTTTTCACATGGTTTAATAATTTTTGACATATTTCGTGGTTTCAGAATAAAAATCACAATGAAAAGGACGATTTTAACTGTCGATATTTCGATACATTGGTACAAGTCGTGGTCACGTAGTGACCACGACCTGTGCCACTGGGTCGAAATATCGACAGTTAAAATCGTCCTTTTGATCTTTCAACTACGTATTAATGAAACTTTATATTTTTATTAAGAAAAAGGAGTTTTCAAAATCACCACAAGATAACCCGTGCAAAGTAAGAACAGGTTCCTGTACAACATCACACCAGAATCCCGCGAAAAATCAAGGAATTCCAGTAGGAAGGTATATTATGTAAAAAAATCGTAATTCACGCGGGCGGAGCCGCGGGCAACAGCTAGTATAGGCTAAAATTTTTATACTTCCAATGAACAATGGACTTGATCAATGATATAATTGATAAAAAAACGTACAAAGTGATCCTAATATAGGCTAAAATTTTTATACTTCCAATGAACAATGGACTTGATCAATGATATAATTGATAAAAAAACGTACAAAGTGATCCTAATTGTGTTTAATTTTTTTATGTTTTTAGCTACATACTGCAACTATAGCATCTGAAGAGAGGAATTCTCGAATTTATTCAGTCTTCAAATAAACAGAAGTCATCAGCGGTAGTTACAACGCCTCAGACGTCCTTCCGTAGCTTTTCTGATGAGGGTATGAATTCGTAACCGACGGCATGTCGCAGCAGCAAGTGATATTTCAGACAGCAATATCATTATCATCACTAGTATTTCAAAATATACTCGATGGCAACAGTTTTTGGGGTATACTTTCATGTGGGACACTTCATTTTGCTATATTATAGCATAATCTATAGATACCCGACGGCAACACCGCCTCTGACGTCATGATGATTGCGTGAAGATTAGAAGAAAATTATCTTCATATTCATCTTCTTGAGGACGCGGCCGGCGGCTGCGCTGGTGATTGATCCCGGTAGCACGTTGACCGTCTCCGATCTAGTGTGCTCGCCGCTATTTATATCTCCACACCAAGTCCGGTTTCCGCATGGAACAACAGCACCTCCCTGACAGGAATATACGTGACCAGCTCCTGAGGTGACAGGCTTTCCTTACAGTCGGCTCCTTGTATAGCCTGGGCACCAACACAGTATGGTGCACAAGCATAGCTCCGCCTCGCTATAGAGTCTACACATGTACCCATTGTATGACAAGTTTGAGATTAAACATAATATGTTTTGTACAAGCCAAAATGCCCCGTCGGTGCCCTTACTAAGGTTCCTAGCTTCTTATTCGTACCCAGTGCTACAGCCTCGGAGAACGCCTTCTTACTGAAGGCCCTTATTAGCGCTTTCGAGTGATTTTGACCTGAAGTGATTTTTACTCCATTGCATATCTGCAGTACATTACACCGCGACGTGTAGTAGCTACGACAAAACGCGGCGACACGTCTTCTACTGCGAAATGTCCTCGGTTACGAACTGACACCTTAACCAGCCTCCCGAGATCGACCTTAATGATGTCAAAAGGCACCATAATGTGGTGTCCGTATAAGGCGCTCACAGTTCGTTACTGTCATCTCGTACTCGTGACGTCTCACTGCCCACAACGCATTAACATCAACGCTACACTGTACAAAACGACCAAATAAAGTATTATCTCTTTGAGATACAACACGCAGCGACGCTTATCGAACATTCTTGTTTTTGACTCCTGAATACTAAAAAGCAGCTCGAAAGTTAAGGAGATTCTTAACTCAAACATTTCGAGTTCTTAGCTTCCATACTTAAATACGCTGGAGACAAAACCACAATTATTTGTCTTAATTAGATATGTACACGCTTGTTCATTATAAAATCGCTTGCGTAACTGGATAGGTACTCCCTCTTGATGTTAGATAAAGTATGTTGGATAATTTAATCAGGAATTCTGGAATACCCTTAAACTGATGCATCCTGTCATTTAAATATTCTTTTCTACTTCTTTGGCCGAATATTCCAATTTTGATTGATATTTTGGAAATATCTGCAATGTTTCAAAGAATTTGACTAAATTTTGAACCTCAGCTATTTCCCTTTGAAGCAGTTCCCTCGTGTAAATACGGATCGATTAACACGATGCTATAGGCTATAACTGCTAGTGCCACAGATATGGATAGTGCCGTCAAATTACTAAACATACCTACCCAGATCAATCGGACGGTCAATCAGCAAGTGCTTCAATTTACTTTTAAACTGGAGAGACGCCTATCACGTATTCTGTGGCTACGAAAGAACCCAATTAAACAATTAAAAGCTTTTAATAATTAAAAGAGCTTTCAACGATGATAAAGAAGCCTTAGCCACTAAATAATATTTCAACAGAACACGGCAAACAAGTTCTTTATTATATTTACTTATCATAAAATAATTCTGATTCACGGTGAAATCATCCAGTACAGAAAGGCAAAGGGTAACAATCACTCGAACTGTAAAAATGACGTGTTACGACACAAGCGCCCAATAAAGCAGTTCATGTTTCAATGTGTCCTCTCGCAATAATCTTAGTAATAAAAAAGGCTTTAGGGTTCCTTGGTCAAATGTTAAAAACGGAATCCATAATTAAAATAAACATCGGTCTGCAGCCATTTTACTCGTTGACTGGGTAGGTTATAGTCAAATGCCTCAAAAAAATGTTTTGTTTTTCAATAAGTAGAAATAAACGCCTTGGTGGATCCTGGAGAGTGTAAGTGAGAAAAAACTATTTTTTGATCTGAATAAGTTAATATTATTAGTTTTTCGTTTTAACTCTCTAACTTTTTAAGAATTACTCAAAATTCTTTTAAAAAATAAAACAATTTGGAGTTTCAAAATTTTAATTTCTGTGGGACCCGACCACGCCTGGGATGACTCGCACTTGGCCAATTATTTTTTATTACCTATCGGAGGATCGGATCGGGCGAGAGGGGCGACCTCGCGGTCCAACAACCGGCAACCTCCAGCCGCCTCGCGAACCAAATTAATTTGTCCGTATTTAGAAACAGTAGATTGAAAACGTGTCGGAGCAGCACAGAGACGCTTTGATACGGACAGCGCGGTCATACTTCGAGCATGAATTGTGGTTGTTAAAAATGGATCGGAATTTTTATACAAAACAAATATATTATATCAAACCAATCTAGACCAACAAGACTTTCGCTTGATGTTTAGCCCTAAAAGTTGATACACATGCCCTTGTAAGATGCTGTGCATCCAAAGACCACTGCTGTTGTACAATAAATAATAGACGTATAGACGATCACGCGAACCGCGCGAAAAAATTGCGCCAATTGTAATAATGTCAAAATGTTTGATTTGACATCAACAGCATCAGTTGTAATCCGACCGCAGTATTGTCTATGGACCGCGGTCCACGCTATATACTTCATATACTTATATGCTTTGAAATTTTAATTCTGTCAATGCTCGTTGTAGCGCTGTGCGTAGTTATAAAGTTTACGAATCAAAAACACTATTCGTGATCATGATCTCGTAATACCACAGTAATTGCAATACTTGTTTACGGCAGATTAAATGATACCTATCCGATTTGATTCTGCAAGAAGAATCCTAAACTAATAAGGATGATGTTTGTGTTAGAAAAATTAAGTTTGGTTCTTTTAATCAAACTGCTGTAGGAATGCGTGTAGGTCTCTCGTTTTGTAAAGGTTTTGTTTCGTAAATGTAACACTCGTTACTTCACACACAGTGAATAAATGTATCTGTCGAATAATTAAGGACATTAATTTATATATTATCTATTGGATTTTAATGAACTGTGGTACTTAATAGACGGAGATGATAGTATAGTTGTATTGTTGAAGGTCGAACTTTCTAGATTATGTCGCGTGAATAACCTTGGACGACTTTTTGTGCTGAAAAAATGTGTTGGCAGAATTAAAGAATAATTTAAAGTTGCTTTGTTTGGTGCATAATCAATCTTCAGTTTCACCGCGGTAAAACTCTTCTTTCAGAGTCCTTCTAAATATGTTTTAATCACAGGTTTTAATCGTATCAAAATCCTATACCAAAATAACCGTAAAACTTGCCACAATGAAAGTTTATATTATAGCCATGCCAAAAGTATGAATCTACGTTATACAGTGAGGCAGAATAAACTGTACTATAAGTACAAATGACAGTTACTGTCAACTGAATTACAGCAGTCGTGATTGTTTTTTAATTAATTAACTGTACTTTTGTTATCCAGTCTGAGCAGCAATGCAGAAGCATCTAGACCTTTGATTAGGTACATAGTATACTTAATCAAAGATCTAGACAATGTGTAAAGTAAATACTTACGTTCCTTTATTTCTTTGTTGTACACCCATATAGCGGTAATAGAATCCTAAAATCCTTTAAAATATTTTCGTCAAAAAAAGATCTAATAGCATTTGGATTGTATTAATTGTGTTACAGACCTTATTAGTGCATATACTTAGTACATGTATAGGTACGTTACAAATTAATGATTTCACGACAACGCTATTGAATGCAGTACATCTCTCGGGATGTTGAATGGACAAAGCAATCAATCTGGTGAGCCGAACACGCGTTGGCCTACCGTAGGTACCATATAATTAGACGATATCAATTCGATGCGATAGCGTGGCGGCCTCTTGCGAAACTCGTCCAGCTTCTAAGGGACCATATCGATCACAGAAACACGCCGAAATGATTCATTACCACCACCACCCACTAGGACTTCAATGCTTAGGATTAAACATCATAAGGACGAGATTTCTGTGTACTCCACTTTGATTTAACCCCTTTTCGAATACTCACCAATGTACGCCGTTCCCGAAACGGACCTCCGAATTGATCGATATCAATCAATCAATTAAAAGCTCTACAACTTCGACCTAGAGTCGACAATCGGAGATCTCAATTTCAGATATGCGACGTTTGATTTCGCCGTCCGAAAGAAGTATGCGTTAGAATCAGGATGCTGTAACAGTCCGGACGCGAGTCTAATTACCGCCGCCACTCAATATTGCAAAATGTACGAAGCTTATTCTCGAGTATACCCCCGGGCTATTACACCCGGTCTATTGTTACTCGAAATACGTTTAAAGCGCTGAATGGTGTCTTATAATGACCTGGGTGTGCCGGTTCATGAGCTACCGATACGATTAATGCAACACAATAAACAATGTAACGCCTATCTCGATCAGCGCCTCAAAACAATTTCTAATTAATCTCCAACACAATCCCAATCAATAAATAGTTGTTATGAAAGTCTAATTGCTGTGCAATGCGAGAAACTCGCATCTTAATAGCTCGGACCAGTGACAAGAATTAGATGAATAAATTAGAATTATTGTTACCTGTACCACTTGCACTATCACTTTATTTCGAAGATTATATCTTGAAATTAGAAAAGTATCTTATATCATATTAGAATTTTATGAAGCAAACATAAATTAATTGGACGCTATGTATCAACGGCTGTATCCAAAATAAGGGCGAAAGAATACTTGTACTATGGCAGGAGGCGACAGGCCTAGAATCTATCAGACTCTCTAAGTCGAGTCCGCTTTTTGGATCTTGAACGCAAATAAGTTGCGACAAAAGCTCCCAAAAGAAGTGGAGGAAGCTAAACTGGAATTAGCAGCAATCAGAACCAAAAAAGGCCGGGAAATTCTCGCGCATTCTCAAGAATTATTCTTATACAATTGATACAAAGTTCATTATGCCATGTAAAAAAAGTCGCTTCTATTCCATTCTGCCGCGGTGCAGTAAATTGACCCTTAGGATGTGTTCAGTAGACTCCATATTTAGCCAAATGGTGGAAACTTCGTCATTCAGACCCATACACTTACATTTTTTTGTGTGAGATACTCGGTTCTCAATCAATAAAATTGATAGCTTCATTTATCCGAACCACATGCCTGTACCTTCACATCTTACTGGTATGTATTCTAGTCCTCAGTAAATGTCCTTGTCAATCACTTTATTAGGAGCAAATGATCAGTTGTGATGCCGTACTCTCTAATGACAGGAAACGCGTGCGTCGTGCTCTCGTAAAATTGATATGGTATTGGAATCGCGGGGAAGGTCGACCGCACTTCCTCTGCTCTTGATTGTATCAGTATTGATGTATGATCGACTAAGTCGAACAAAGATTTAAATCGCAAGATGGGCCCTAAGCCTACATTGCGCACATAAAAAAAGTCCATAAACATGCTGAGTGAGCGCTCTCAGCATGCTGTAGTTTCACTTGTGACAGAGAGAGTGACAACTGACAACGTGTCGCACACAACACAAAAACGTGGATGTTTTTGGAGGTTTAGGGCTCATCTAGTTAGCTCCGAGTTTAATCTTTGGTGCAGAAGAAATTCACTTTACAATCTTTTTCTAATCATCAACTAATGCTATATTAAAGGTTAATATTACTTTACACAAAATAAAACTATCGTAACAGCTATACTATAGTGAATGCTATAATTATGTGTGTTGTTTTGACAAAATTCCTTGAAAGTAGGTATGAAGTTTTCACATTTCTATCGGGATTTGTGAAAAATATAGCATATAATGGTTATCAGAACATTTTACGCAGACCTTCTCCATACAAGAAAGAGCCGTCTGTCAAAATTTCCCACTAACACGCCACGTCTGATGGAGACGCTAGACATTTCCGCTAGGAAACCGTCTCCATGGAAACATGCGTGCAGACTATTGACAAGGCAGTGATCTGTGGCGGGAACCGCGGTCTATAGACAATAATGCAGTCGGCTTACTACTGACGCTGTTGGTGTCAAAATAAACATCTTTGGCACCGGTAAAATGGCGACACTTTATATTGCGGTCCGCCACATCAAAGGTCTATTGAAAAACCGAATTTCTCGCGGGCGGAGCAGCGGACAAAAGTCATTTGTATAAACAAGTGACTTTTGTCCGAAAAAAGCCAAAAGCCTTTTTGTCCAAAAGCCTTTAGTTGCGGGTATGTATAGGTCTATTGGATCTATGGCAGGAATCCCAGAGTAGATGATGCGAGTCTTCATTCACTTAATTCTATTTTGAAGGTTGAACATCTTGAAGTTGATTCGTATTTGTTTTGATTTATATTTTCTCAACACTGCAACATAATTTACTTTGTTTGATTTCCACGAACCGCTGTATAGATTCGAGTTCATCATTACACGTGAGTATGTAAGCAGAATATACCCGCAATAACGATGGCCGCTACGATTTTCGAGGAATCACATCCCGATGTCCGCAAATTATTTCTGACGGAATGTAAAAATAATAAGGTTCGACATGACCATGTCGGACGAATCGAGAGCGTACATCTTTTGCACGATTATCAGTTCAGTTTAGGGTTGGCACTTACGATACGAAAATCTTTATTTTATGCACGCACAGAAAATTTTATCTCTTACTAGCAGTGCCCGCGGACTCCGTTCCGCGTTAGAAATATTTTTGTCCCGGCCCGTTTGTTCCGCTCAAGGCCCAGTTTCCACCAAAGCGGTGTGGAGCGGAACTGTGTTTGAGTAATTAATGAGATTGCGTCATTTTAACTCTACGTTTTAGTTAGAAAACGTTTGTATGCAGGGAAAGAGAAAGGGCTGTTTTTAGAGTTTTTCCCACTAACAAACCATTTCAAAACCAAGATAAGATAAATCCGTTCAGCCGTTCTCGAGTTTTAGCGAGACTAACGAACAGCAATTCATTTTTATTTATATAGATGGATAAGAGATAGAGATATTGGGAAATGGTGGCATATAAAAATTGCGGACTGGAATTGCGACCTCACATGGAAAAGCGCGGTGTTGGCAGACTTCCGGCCAGATGGACTGACGTCATGAAAGAGTCACGGGAATACGCTGGATTCAAGTAGCGCAGGGCCGTGTGAGCTGGAAATCATTGCAAGAGGCCTTTGCCCAACAGTGGACGTCCGGCGGCTCAAATTATGCAATGCAATAATCCTTTGTGATATTAGTACACAATACATATTTTGGTTTTCAATTATATTAGTTATTTGGTGAAATTGAAATCCAAAAAAGTGTCATGTTACTTAAGTGAATTATGAATTGACCTTAGTATTTTGATGTTCTTAACATTTCAAATCAACGAACTTACAGTGCAATATACAAACTAACATCAAAAGCAGCAGCTGTGAATCTAACACTCGTAATAATGTGGTAGACAAGATAGAAAACGTTTCAATAATGTTTTTGTGCTCTTTAGGCACTTTAGGTACGTAGGTAGGTACACAGGCGTCCGAAAGACCTGTCTGTCCATCAGTTATGTTGTACTCAGCGTAGTTAATACTCGTATAACAATATCATGCTTGGTACATGATCAATAAAACACGTTATAAAAGACGTTCGTGTGACAATGTTTAAATAAATTAAAATAAATTATGTCTAGTCTGTTTGATGATTATGAGAACATTCAATGTGTGTGTTTGTGTGTGTGCATTGCGTTCACAGTGTAGGTATATCAGTATTCTGTGGCTTTACCAAGCGACAATTGACAAGTGGTCGCTGTCTAACTAACATTGAAGTCGGTATAAGAAGTTATATAATGTGGTCATTTTAAATTGGCACTTCCATGAAACATATTAGGTATATTTATCATATCTGCATAATGCATAATGCATTTAACATACCCATAGAAATAAATGTACAAGAAAAAAATTTAGAGAAAAACTCCATGAAAAATGATATGAGTATCTTTAGTATGAAACTGCTTTAGAAAAGACATCAACGAAATCTCCATGCAACACTTCACTTTACAATTATTAGACCAACCTATAAAAATAAATCCCGTTGATTATCTATAAAAATAAATTGACAAAAAAAAATTGAGAAAATATTTTTGAGAAAAAGAATGAATGAAAGAATGAATCTGCTATAGGAAAGACATCAACGAAATCTCCATGAAACACTCTTTACAATTACACACAATTCTACACACTTTACAATTATTTGATCAACGAAATTCTTTTCTAAGTGCTTTTTTTATGCAAACAGCCATAACATTTCTATAGACAATAAATAAATACATAAAAAAATATTTATTTTTATGTCGTTGCTCGTCTCGGCGACATCATTGCGTGCTCGACGGCTTTTTGTACCAACATTCTCGATGCATTTTATGGTTTCCATTAAACTTTTTTCTCAAAAAGTAGCTTATTAAATAATAAAGAGAGCATTATGCAAAACCGAGAGCAATAATCGGAGGACGGGAAAGGCGAGGCGCGGCGGACTCGCACGCGGGCGCACCAAAAACGTAATTTATAACTACATTTAACCGAACTCACCGAAGACTCCGGACGACTTCTTTCAATATTAATATCGGCGTCAGCATCATTAAGAAATTCCTTTTATTGCGACTTTAAATAAGTCCGTTCGCCGATCGCCCTTATTAAAAGAGGCTACCGGCTACCTTTCTCCGAGGTTGTGTAACTCCGCCCTTGTTTTAAACATTTTAAGTGAGATCAATTTACGCGAAATTCAGCAAAAGAAATTGCTCCTTCGGTAATAATGCACCATCTGTGTTTATCACTGGTTATTGCATATTGGGTGCTGGGTATGTTTGTTGAAGAATAATTTATAAAGAAATTCGACATGAAAACTTTTGCAAAAGTCTATATACTTGTACCTCTTATACGTAACAACCAATAAAACATACCTAGGTATCTGTTTTTGTACAATACAATGTACGATGAGGCCTAGACTCTAGACTGTGATTTGCAAAGTAAATATTTAGATAGGTATGACACATAAGTAAAAACCTACAAAACGTATAATTTTATACAATACGATCCCTTTAAGAAGAAGAAGCAGTGATAGGTCTAAACTAAAGCCCGCTTGCTTAAAAGACGCCCAATTAGGCAGTTAGTTTACTAAAGCTTTGTATTTACCAAAGATCTCACAATACCAACCGTTGGTTTCCTTAATTTTTTCAAGCTAGCTAGTTCATTTCTTAAAAGGACAAAGGATCATCGGTCGACAAACAAAGTATATTTGTTTTCTAGAAACTTTATGTATCTAAATGATATCTACTACTAATCCGATGTTATCTTTTAAATGTGCACCAGTACTAATACATTCCAACCTATCATAATCTTCCTAGTATCGAAAGTAAACTATGTATATTAAAAGACTGTCACACAACTCGTTTAACACGTTCACTGCATTATGAGGTCTAAAAGTCACAAGCGTGACTTCTCGCTGGTACGGCAGTCAAAATCGCGTTCTTTCACTCTGTGCGGGAGGGGACTATTTTAACATTTCTTTGAGTATGACAGGGACAAATACATAAAATTGTTTCTCTTGCGAAGTCAAGCCCTGTGGCGTAGTTAATAAGATATGAGGTCGGAGAGCACTCATACGCACTGAATAGCAATAATTACGCTACTGTGCGAAGTGAGGTCTAATCTGTCTCAAAAGTTGTAGGCCTCATAGACGCACGGAGTGAAGCGCGGGCGGCGCGGGCCTAGCGTAGTGATGGGAAAAGTTTCGATATAGGAAAGCACGCTTCTCGTACATGCGACTCGCTCGAATTTTACTATTGCTGTAACTACTACTACAACTACAACTACTACTATTACTACTACTACTACTACTGTAAGTAGTTGTTTTGGTGCTACTCGTATTTTTAACTTCTGTTAAGTTTATATTTCCGGTTTAAAATTACAGATTCCTTTAGGTGAGGAATTATAATATCTTCTCAATTGATGAATTAGTGTTCGTGTCTGTAGTGGTCACAGCTGTTAAATTCAATGAATAAGAGTGCACACAAACATTTGACTGTACGTGCCCAACTATTTTACGAAATATGACAACATTTGCAAGCATTTACGATTGCCCCAAGTACGAGTATTTGGGCGATAATGCAGCAACATCGCTACGCTTACTCCCAAGGCCAAATGTGGCGCCAGTATAACACAAACACACACCCACACACAATTAACCACCCATCCACACAAATATGCACACATTCAATCATACACATACACACACACACACACACACACACACACACACACACACACACACACACATAAACTGACTTACATACTTTAAAACTGAAAATGGTATGTGTGGTAGGTTTGGCACTTTAGAATCCTAATTTAAGAGTGAGAAAAATTATGGTTGAGCCTAAACAGCATTGAAGCTACAAAAAAAAACTAAAACAAATTGTTACTTTCTGTATGCAGTGTGATACTCGTAAATCATACTGTTTGCCTTACTTCAAAACAAAACATTTTGATTATTAACATTTTATAAAAATAAATGTTATACTCGTAGCACCTGCATTTCTCTTTTATGTCCATCACTAGTAGAGACACAAATCGAACTTCTTTTTAGTGCGATGTGAGGCAGAACCGATGACAAAAATATTTTTTTCATTTATTCAATACCGATATGTCACAACTGTGGGCGAATCCAGATTTAACTTGAAAAACTATTTAAGTTTATAATAGTAAAGTTTCAAGGAATTATATTCAATTTTGAGCTATATTTAGGGTGTTTTTGGAAACAATATTTTGTGAGGCCAAAAAGCTCTCAAACGCACTGTAAAGAAGTTCCACTTTGTCTCGAAAAGACCTCATTCGCACTGGCTGAAAGGCCATCAAAAATAGTGCCGCAGTGAACGTGTTAACCGCACATTGCCCTTGAATCGCAGAGCTGACACTACTACACTTCACTCTTACAAAATGATCGACTTATCGACACTTAACATCTTTTAATAATTATATTATTGAGTTATTGCGTATTTTATTTAAAAAAATACTGACTAGAGTGATAAAGTGGAGTGATGGAATTTTCGTAGAAATTACGATGCATCAATTAATTAAAATCAATGATGTATATGATAGCGTTAAAGTTATACTTGTAAACATGCACCTCTTTTCCGTAGAGGCTATAATCATTAACTTGCATGCTGTAGTGGTTTGCGCCTGGCGGGCTTTACAAGAACTGCAATGTATGCAATATGTATGTTTCTCACTGCTGCGAAAAGCGCAGCTTCAAGGTGTTTCGGCAAAATTAGCCCGCCAAAATCCAACTAATTATAGTTTTTTGCATATAACAGAGTGATTAAACAATATTATGATTGCTGAAAATGTATGACAATTCTAATACATTTTATGAGTTTCGTTCCATTCTATATCGCGTATGCCAACTTGTCATGTGACTCAGAACCTCGCGTGATTCCGTAGTATTTCGTGAAATCATTCCTTGCCTCAGCTTTCTGGTGGCGAAAAAAAATTTCAGGTTTCTTGGTTCAAGTTAGGACTGGGCGAGGATGAGTCAGTGAGTGAATGAGCCAGGACATTATTTGTATAGATTGTGATTTTTGTGGTTACCCTTATACATTGTAATACAGTGCGAACAAGGCTATCTTGGCGCATGGCCAAAATCTGAACTAACGCCACTATCTTGTGCTACTATTTGATAGTTCGCTCTGTGGGTATATTCGCTATCGTATGTTGTGTTGTTTTTGCTTAATATAAACTTAAATTGTAATAAAACTAAAAAAAGTGAAGTAAAATTGAGGACATTTTATTTTCTGGCTTCCTTTTTCTATAACAACGCCCTCTTGACAATGCCATTCAAGCGCCAAGAGAACCTTGTCGGACTGTACATTATGACATACCACTACTTGTCAAACCGGCAGCTTTGTGTTACGTAAAACGGCCGAAATATTAAGAAAATTAAACGTTGATACTTGAGCATTCCGCTCGCCTGACTGACAAGTGCAGTCTACATTTAAAGGGCTTTCTACAACAAACCGACAACCTGCAGCACAATTTTTAACATGACGTACTGACAAATTTAATTCAGGTTTTATCATGTAATGCTCAAAAAATTAATTTGGAAGCTCAAACTTAAAAGTACACATTCACGAGTGCACTTTGAGTTGAGAATTGTGCATATAATGTCAAATAAATATTTATAAAGGTAAAAGTTGTATTTGTCGAAATTACTATAAAATTTGTTTTTATCGATTGCCGCAATAAATTTTATACCTATAACATAAAACGCAAAGTCATTATTCGAATGTGCTAACCTATGCTGAATGCGCTATAGGGCGCATTGGAACCTTCGTATACTTAGTTTTAAGTCGACTTAGAGTTATCGCCAAACAAATGTGACAAATATCATACTGACCTGTTACAAGTGCCTGTATATTAGGCCTTTGTGAAAACAAGATATTTAGAATTTAGAATTTTTTAACACTCCATAAAATATCTACAATTTAATTGGGAGTATCATATATTAGAGCAAATAATACCTGGTTACTTTCACGTGCTTAGCTCTAAAGCCTCAGTTCAAACCACTTGGATAGAGATATTGCATACAAGAGAAAAAGATACATAGCTGGCTGCTGGCTAGTGGCAGCGGATGGAACCGTTGTCAAGGTCCCCGAGATGTTACCCTACTTTAATTTATCAAGCTGCACGCAAATTTTCTCAGCAAGTACTCGTACTTCATTATTGCCAGGCCACAAAAATCGTGTGGGATTTTTTCGTAAAAGTGAAAAAATCACTCGCCGTTAATGTCAGTAGAGCATCCAGTTTCCACACATCTGACAAACAGCGGAGGTCCTGAGAAATCAAGAGAATCCAATTGAAACTTAACTTCAAGTGAAATGAAAAATTTGTAGGTAGAAAAATGGTGATAATAAATGTAATCTTGAAAGTAATAATTAATAAAGTATATAATTAATAAACAAAACTAAGATTTCACACAACAGACCTTTCTTTTTGGACGAGGAATTTAAACTATTTCCCAAATAAACCTTTGTTAAGTTGGTTACCCTAGCAATAATTAATTTTGGCCTCCCAGGTTAGTAATTCGAGCAAATAAACTCTCTCGATACCCCGAATGCCCTGAACTTCCCACAGAGAGTCAATTATGCGAGTGATTCTCGGAATTCGGGCATTTTTCAGATTTGCTCACTCAGCACACGTATTTAGCACGGCTTTTGAGGACGATGAACACTTTTTACACTGAGAATTCCATGGGAACCATTTCAAAATTTCACTGGAGATTGTGTGACATTTTGGACTGTTTTTTTTTCTTTTTTAACCAACTTCGAGATACAAAAGAAGGAATATCTTCTCAATTCAGCGCGTATGTTGATTTTCATTAGGACTCCATAAAATTTTGGTAAAAATGGAAACCTTATGGTAAGACTTTCTCCGTCGGTCTGCCTGCATACTCGATTATTTCAGAAACTAAGTATAAAAGCTATCGAAAACATTAGCCATTTTCAAGCTTTAGCAAGCGCCTTTTATGCGCAGTGATCATATAGTGAAAATAGTACCAAAACCGAGAGATATTGCTTCCTACATTTCCTGCATAATATAAAAAGCAAATTACAACCAGGCCGCTGACGTTTTTAATTAAACGTCCGTCAGTCGTCTTGCGGATTAAAAAGACCCACTTCAAAATTGATCGATTCTCCAGACCACAGTGAATAGCACTTGTCTACAGTTGCGGATAACACCCTGTAGCTGTGATGCCACCGCTACAAGTTCGAAAATGCAATAGTTACAGAAATTAGACAAAATCATTAAATATTGAATGGAAGCAGGCGTTATTTTGCGGAAATCCATAATTAGCAGGACTGATTAATTTGTTTTGCTATTATCCGCTACTTGAAAGGATTCTGTATGGTGCAATATGCAGGAACACCATCCACATGAAACACCACACACAATTTTCTATCACTTTCTTCGACGCACGTTTCGTCCCGACACCGGGACATCCTCAGGAGATGTTGACTTCACAATGACTCTACGATAATGAATGATTTGACTCTACGATTTCGCATTGTGAAGTCAACATCTCCTGAGGATGTCCCGGTGTCGGGACGAAACGTGCGTCGAAGAAAGTGATAGAAAATTATGTGTGGTGTTTCATGTGGATGGTGTTCCTGCATATTGCACCATACAGAATCCTTTCAAGTAGCGGATAATAGCAAAACAAATTAATCAGTCCTCCCAAAATCATTAAGTATATTGTTAGGATTGTTGTTCGGAAACATTTCATCTTTTACGTTTTCCTGGTCATTTTATGAAAACCGTTTCAAAAAGACGTCAATTCGAAGAGTGTGATGACTTCACCAACTTCTCGTAGGCATGACTTTATAGGCGTGAGCGGGGGAGGGGTGACTTCTAGCGTCTATAGGCTACGTAAAGACGCGAATGACACGATGTTTTTTAAAGATTTCACTTCACGAAATGCGGCCGACGTGTTACGAGAATCGCCAGGCCGTACTCATTTTCTGCATCCTTAAATGAAGAATAACATATTCCGATCGCTAAATTGATGACTTGACTTATGATGACCAACCACAGGAACTCACATTAACACAAAACTACTGTTCTTTTACAATTCATTTATTATTTACGTTTCCTAATGTAAATCGATTACATTACTAATTTAAAGACGAATGCGTGCTCTCTGTACCATCGTAACAAAATGTCTGTCTCTATTTTATAGAAGACCTCACGGCTTCACTACAGATATACTCGTATCAATTACGTTAATATAAACAAAACCGTCCAATAGGAAAGAACAAAACAAGGAAAGGATTATTATTAGCAGATTAGAATTAGGGAATATCCGTCATTGAATATCCATGTAGGTTTATACCTAATTTGCTTACACTTATCACTCGCAACTGTCTCATAGATTTTTTTTAATTTCGTTCCATTGGAACAATCGGCAGACTTCGCTACTCCAGTTCTCGATAACCCTGTGCTTGGCCAATTTATTTTTTATTACCAATATTTTATATTGTTGCAATACCTCGTCTACCTTTAAAGGGAAGTGATTATAAGTTATCTATTGTAATTTTTTGTGAGATGCACGAGTTATTGAGGTGTCACTCAAGGGTTTCTGTCCGGAAGTTTATTTACCTCTGATAAGTTACACGGGTATAAGCAAGGACACGCGTTAACTTTACCCGAAACTTGTTCATTATTCATGACCACCAACTGTTAGGTCTGAGGTTCTGTGTAAGAGTAAGATCACTTTTAGTTTCAGATGTTCAGCTTTCTGTCTCCAGTCGTTCCTTAATTGCTGAATATTTTCAATTTAGGAAAGACTGGAGACAGATGAATTTTTTCCACTGTGTTCTATTTGCCGAGCGGTCTCTCGATCTTTTGCTCTCAGTGTGATGCCCGTCGTAATAAGCTTTTCTAAGCTGTCTTTCCTACGTCGCATATTGTGTGCGAAATAGAAGAGCAGTTGGTGAAGTATGGAGGAAAGTTTCGTTTTAACCCCTAACTGTGACAAGCTAGCTACGTTGGACCGCTGACAGACAGACAAACATGGGTGAAGCCGCACCATAAAAGAGAATCATTTTTACACGACTGCCCAAAAAAGGAGTGTAAAGTTTTTAGGGTTCATGTATGTATCTGTATGTATGTGAGTTTCTTCCACCACAACTTCTGAACGACTGAAGCGATTTGGACATTCGGGGTATCGTTAGAATCCTTACATCATTCCGAGTAACAGAGACTATTTTTTTTCTTTGAAAAAGTCGTTTTACCACAGAGCAGTCATGTGTTTTCATTTACTTATTCAGTATAGAACCTTAAAATGAGAATTCTGGAATACAGTCATGTTATGCGATAAAAAAAACCGGCCAAGTGCGAGTCGGACTCGCGCACCGAGGGTTCCATACCATAAAAGAAGTAAAACATTAAAAGAATCACTTTTCACAATCAAGAGTTCATGATTTTACGAGTATAATTTACATTTATGTACTTTTGTTGGCAAACCGCAAACCTAACTTTGTTTTCGGCGGATTATTGTTATTAGCAAAAAAAGTATAAAATTAATAAAAAAAGTATAATATTAATAAAAAGTTTAATAGTTAGAGGGTTGATTTTATTTTTCCTGTAAAATATACGTTATCTTCTATTGATCATATTTATTTCAGATTTTTCGAATGGTAAACTTCGGAGATAAGGGGGGGGGGGGGGGAACGGTATTTTTTTCGACAGTTTGCCAGTTTGACAGTTTGAAATAAAAATAAAAACAATTTTCATATTTTTACGATTGCTATGACGTCGCGTCACTATTATCTATAACTATTCTAATTTTCAAGTCGATAGCTTGAATAGTTACTGAAATAATCGAGTGTGATAGACGGACGGACGGACGGACGGACGGAGAAAGTCTCGCCATAAGGGTTCCATTTTACCAAATTGGTATGGAACCCTAAAAAGATATCTAAATTTCACCCTTAAGCGCGTAGGAACGGGTAAACAAATATGATAAAAATCTACGCAGTGATCAAATTTGAAGAGCAAAAAGGTCTCTCGAGAATCTTTCGACAATGTAGAGGTGCCTTAAAGTTAAGACTCTCTCCGACCATTCAAAATGGGAGCAAAGAGGGATTATCACTGACAAGCGTGATTGATGAAAACACTCGATGATGTTCGGCGTGCTGCGTGCATAAAGGACCAGTTTCTTTATGAATTGTGACACAAAGCTGAAACTAATTGATACGTGATTAATAAGCACGTAAGTTATCAATATACATTTAATAAATCTGAGTTAGGACCCCTAAACATTGTTGAGTACCTATACATATAGTAGGTATATTGAACCATTGTTAAACATTGTTGAGTACCCATACATATAGTAAGTATATTATACCGGCCAAAACAAAAATGGTAATATTGTAGCTGATACACAAAGATTAGAGAAATAAGTTTATATTGATAATGGCATCGACGTCACAACTCACAATTAATTAAAAAAATAATGATTCTAATTCAAATGTTAATAATAAATAAATTCCAAGAGACGCAGATCTACTGCAACCTGTAGCTGCCTTCTCTTTGATCGTCCTGGAGTTAATTTGTATTTTACTAGTTGACCCGGAAAACGTTGTTTTGCCATTGAGGGGTGCAAAAATTGCTTACAAACCTATTCTCAGACATGCGAATATTTACAGAAAAAAATCGCGGTAAAGCCGTTTTGGAGAAGTTTGGTTACAAACACTATGACTCGAGAATTTAATAAATTAGCTACAAAGATGAGAAATTCAACCATTCAATCACCAAAGCTGATACTACTGAACAAGGACCGGCCAAAATTTCACAACTTTAAATGCTGTACATGAAGAGTAAGCGGTGAACGGTGAACAAAAAGCATAATATCCTAGTTTCTTACTAGAGAGCTATTAGCAAATCCGGCGCAGGTTTGATATGCGGTAATGCGGGACCCGTCACATTAGCGCGTGTCTATCGCAAATAGAGGGACTATTCACGTAACGTGTCGACTACATTTCGTGAAGTGAAATGTTTAAAAAGGTGGTGGCATTTACGTATACAAGCAGACAATATTAAAATCAAAACACTTTTTGCGAAAACTTAAAAATTAATTTTACGACTATTGGCATAGAGCGTAAAATTGATTTTAGTTCAAAACTCAATATGGTCGACAATTGCGAGATTAAAGGACATGGCCGAAACTTGTATGGAGCTGTGCCCTGGAAAAAAAATATTCATGGCCATCGACAAACAGTACGTCATATTAAAGCTTATAATTATGTCTTTACAATCGTTTAGTTTTTATGATCAGAAAACTAGCGAGAGACATAATATCAGCATAACAACTTGCAACAAAATGCGCATATATATTTTTAATAGCAATGATTTTTTATTAAAAAATGATGCGTATTGGTTATGAACTTATTAATTTTTCATATTACAAAGCTTAGAAAATGCGAGTAAACATTTTGAAAAACAATTTTTTAATAAAAATCATTGCTATTAAAAATATATAGGCGCATTTTGTTGCAAGTTGTTGCAATTTTACACTCTAAACCAATAGAATAATAAATGTAAAGTTAATTTTTCATTGTAATTTTTGTTTTCTTGTTTCACATCACTCAATGTGTGAAAACATTACGTGAATAGCCCCCCCAGGTACCCGAGAAAGAATAGCGACAATTCATCGCGATTTGTCCCCAGGTCACGAGTATCGTGACTGCAACCGATGTTCGCATCCAATGACTGTACAGTATACTGTGCGCTTTGCTGTAAATCAACGGATTTTGAATTTCGAACCGTTTAAGGCAATAACCATTTGTTGTTATGATTTGCTGATATGTTTAGTGTGGGTAGTGATGGTAATGGTATATTGAAATAGATACTAATATGTTTCCATTTCATATTCAAAGCAAAGAAAATCGGTCAAATGCGAGTCTCAGTCTTTTTAGTATTCTGTATTTCTTGTTATAGCGGAAACAGAAATACATCGTCTGTGAAAATTTCAGCTGTCTAGCCATCATGGCTGGCTGATGCATAGATGGATGGCGTAATCTTAGTAACAGGACTTAATAATAAATAGTTTTTTACCCTTTGATCTTAACACTACTACTTAGTAGGTAAAGAGTAATGGGTAATATGTATTTGGGTTCTAATCGACTTTGTTTTGGCAGTAGTGCCGCTGTTTTTCTCACTCATTCTTGCCAAACTTCAAAACATTAAACGTAAAGTAAATTGTAATCAAATAATAAAGACTAGACAAACAATTTTTGTATTTGTTTCATTGTAACATATGGATATAGCCTACTCTCACCGCTCGAATTGAACCGTGGCCCCAAGTCTGCTAATTTAACATAATCTACGATTCCACTATCATGCAATTGTAATAGTTCCGAAATGACCTAGTCTGCAAACTTTTAAATTGGATCTCAGTTTAACCTAATTGAACTATACTTGGATTGTAATCCGTATTGCCATTACCATAAAATGCGTTTCCCGAAATAAAATTTTACGTCCAACTTATGACAAGTTGGCACAACTAACGTCAAATAAGCGTCAAATAAACTAAACTCGCCGGCATATTTAGCGGAACATAAAAAAAAGGTTTGATATCAGTATCATATAAAGTTGCTGGCTGGTTTATACGTTATTTAATTTAAAAAGAAATATTTTCAAATTAAGAAAACAACTGAACATCACATTTTATGCAATTGTTTTAATTTTTTTCAAATACACCTTATCTGGAGCTAACTTCGAGTATTTCTTCCTTCTGAGTTTGATTTAAAATTTCATTGAAATACTGTTTTTTGTTAGTTTTTTTTAATCGCGTATCTTTCTGGAGTTGATGACTGAATTATGCCTGACTTAGCCCCAACGGAGATTGCCAGGGCACTCGAAATGCGAAGAAATGGTCAAACCTACAGAGTGATACCCAGAGATCTTCGTCGACCAGTTTCAACGATCCATCGCAGTATCCAACGGTTCAGGGAGACCGGTACTTATGTGAGAAGAGCAGGACAAAGCAGAAAAAGACGCACTTCGAGTAGGGATGATCGTTTCATTCGGCTTCGTGTATGTAGGAATCCCCGTTTGACGGCCGTCCAAGCCCGACATGAGTTAGAAGCAGTGCGGGGTGTAACCGTAAGTGAGCGTACGGTACGAAGAAGGCTCGAAGAAGCTGGTTTGGGTTCATTTGTGCTTGCCAAGGCTCCAAGGCTCGAGGTAAATCATCGTAGAAACAGGTTAACTTTTGCTCAGGAACATCGACTTTGGAACGCGGACCAATGGAGTAAGGTATTGTTTAGTGATGAGTGCAGAATTCTCTTAAATCAAATTGACGGCAGGCAAAGAATATACAGACGCAAAGGAGAACGATACATTCAGACAAATTTTGAAACTACAGTTGCATACGGTGGTGGATCAATAATGGTTTGGGCGGGCATTTGTTTGGGAGCTCGCACAGACTTGGTAGTGATTGACAGAGGGAGTCTGACTGCAGACCGCTATATCAGAGAAGTTTTAGAAGAAAATGTCGTACCGTTTGCCCCATATATCGGTGACGATTTTGTTTTTATGCAGGATAATGCTCTGCCGCATACCGCTCGGGTAACTCAAGCTTATCTTAATGATATGAATATCACTGTTATGGAGTGGCCGGCGAGATCACCGGATATGAACCCAATAGAGCACGTTTGGGACTTGCTGAAAAGAAAAGTTAAGTCCAGAATTCCAGCTCCTGCCAACGTGGGAGAACTGCGAATCGCCGTAGTTGAGGAATGGCGGAGACTATCCCAGGAGACCATCGATAACATCTTTCTCAGTATGCCTAGACGGGTAGAAACTTTAATAAGAGCACGTGGAGGAAATACGCGATATTAATCACCATTTTTCTAATTTAATTAATTGTAATTTTAATATTAAATTTCACTTTTCCAGGTTACATGAAAAGTTCAAAAATGTACCATTTTTCACAAATACCCTTTACTCGCAAAATCTGTTCTTAATGTGATCTCATTTTAAGTAAAAACAAATGAAACTTTAAATAACAAAAGAAGTGTAGTAAGTAGATTTTAAAATAAAACCATATTTTTTTAATTATGGACCTTTTTTTATGTTCCGCTAAATATGCCGGCGAGTTTATATTTCATCTGTATGATCGGTATGAAACTTTGTAAGTTTTACTTGCACTTGGCTGGCTTTCTTATATGCTTTAAATAAATAAATAAAAAATAAATGCTTTGTTAAAATGCAAAAGACAACATCCATCAACAATATTGTTTGCAGTGACAGGATTGTAGGATTGACTATTGCCACTAAAACTACTATACCTATACGTATTAGATCAGATTAACAGGATTTTGTTTACTTTACCTGAAAACTCTTATACAATGTTCAACTGTATTCATTTCAGTTGTGTGCTTCAAATAAAACACAAGCTGCAGCGTCTCCGTTGTGGTGTTAACAATTGAGGTCATCGTTCTCCAAAGAAGATAGCCACTGTCTTCTGAAAATCCATATACTGAATTGAACCCATGGCAGTATATGGACATTACTTAAGTGTTAAATTGCTTTCATTAAATAATAATTGCAATACCTAATAAAAACCCATGTTCTCCACCGCATGCCTCGCAGCTCTTGACACAGTCATCAGTGTACCTAATTGTAGTTTGGTAAGATCCTGATAAGTAGAATATCAGAATCTGCAACAGAAATGATGGCATTAGGCACGGTCAAACCATCATCATGAATTATTAATACTTTAGTAGGTACCTAATACTTATGCAAGAGTTTACCTTCATCTCCGCTGATATTCCGTCACTCCGACACAGTCTGGGAATTAACAGAGCTCCTCAACTAGACCCCTAACAGTTTCCTTCCCGAGGCGAAATGTTTTAACAAATTCAGCCTCGGAAATATCCGTAACGGCAGCGGCGGCGGTTTCTATTCTCCAAACGCACAGAATTTATCCAAACGCTTGTTCCGTTCAATATCAACCCCGTTAGCTAGCTGGAGAATGTTCCACCTTGCTCTAATCATCATTAGATTTGAAAGAAATCACTAACAATCCACTTTCAATGATCGAAATCCACTGATTTAGCTATTACTGCCCAATTATTCTAAATTTCAGGTCGATTGTCATTTCGAACTGTCAAAAAATTAGCAGACTAGCATATATTCGACAATTGAGATGTAATTGTGTTAACAGACTAGCAAAAGTTCATTGAGATGTAAATTGCAGGTGAGTCGTGTAATTTTTACACAATTAGAAAACGATCGACCTAGCAGACTACCAAAATCGCAAAAATCGGTAATAATTGTGTAATTATTGGACGATCGAGATACAATTGTCATAGCAGACTTGGGGCCCGGAACGCACCGGCACGGCATTCCGGTTCGTGAAATCACCGTTCCGGTTCGTGGAATTACCGTTCCGTTTCATGAAAAATTTTCTCATAGCGTTTCGGACTCTAGTAGAGTACCCTCCTACTACAGTCCTACAGATTCAAGCACTTCTCGAAAAGGTGCTTTATTTTTAAGTGACTCTCAATTTTGGTACCTGCTGTAATTATCATTCATGTAACCTTAATGTCAGTCGACCTCCAGTGTCTTTGTGTTGAACAGTTTTTATGGTCATTTAGGTACTGTCAACAAAAATATATCAACGCGACTATAGGACTGTACCGAACACACTGATCTCTATTCTATGGATCGCTGACTGTCAACATAAAAACTGACACTTGATTTTCGCCATTTTGCGTGACCTAACGTCTATGGAACTAAAATACAAAGACATTTAAAACGACGGTCAATACTTAAGCGGTCAATAGCAACAAATGTTAATTTAGTACCATGGACGTTTGAGGGTGGCGCATTAAATCGGCACAAAAAGGAACTGTCAGAAGAGTCCATAGAAAAGAGATCAGTGAGTAGTGACTGAACAGAAATAGCGGAGTCTGGTTGCGAATTGTGCAAGTCACATCTCGTCCCAGGATCCAGAGGCCTTGGGCATTCGTGCGCGACTGTACGTGCATCGGCCGAACTAAAAATGAAATTGATTCGCTCTTGGCATAACCTAGTGATGTAATGGATGGCGGCTAATTCGATTAACGGCGTAGATGGCGTATTTAAGCGATTTTTAGCGACCTGCAGTTTTTTTTTATAAATAATAAATATAAATATATAGAGGACAACATCACATACATTGCTCGGATCCCATAATAAGTAGCTTATGCACTTATGGAAATCAGAAACAACGAAGGTACCACAACACCCAGACCCGAGACAATGTAGAAAAGTTATTATTCTAACCCGAAAAGTTTTAAACCCGAGGTTTATAAACTACAAAGAAATATACAACCTAAAATCTAAATCTAAAATCGCTGCGAAGCAGAAACATGATAAAATTTTCACGGTAGGAAGTTCTTCTAAAAGTTGCCTCAATTTCAAATCTCCATTTTTCCAATATTTATTGGAAACAAAAATGGTACATGATACATCCATTGTTTCACGAGAGATTCCCTGTTCCCTATCTCCTATGTTAAAGACTTCCCCTACTTACTGTCTTAGTTAAAATCCCTATATTTCCTATGGTTTAAGTTTAAGACTTCTCCATACTGTAAAGAAATACTCCTTAAAGGTACCTACTGTAATTTATTTTAAAATTATGTTGTATCATACTACGCAGAAGTTGAGTTGAACTGACAAGGTCAGGGTGCGATTGCAGCCGCTTTTTATTGAAGCAAGATTGAGCCGCGCGATTTTTTGCACTGTCATATTGCAAAAGTAAAGTGACCGTTCAAAATGCAATCATTTTTAAAACACAGCATTCGTAAATGCTTCCAGTACCTACAATGAGCCTACAATCTACATAGCTTATAATACAACTTCAGCATAATATTTATATCGAACCTACCAACTTATTTACCGGCATACAAGACATTTCAACATTCATTTGACGGGCTAAACGGTTATTTAAGTCATTTCTATTTTCTAATGACCATCACGTTAAAAACTATAAAGACACTTACCTACCTACTTTACAATTCGTGAAATTTTTGTGTCTTTCATCTGAATTCACTTAGGAGAAACGCGATTGGAAGAAATGTTCTCGACGGAAAGTTTTCTCAAAATCTCCATTTTCTCAATTTTATCAGAGACCGCAACAGGTGTAATGCCTTTTTTAATGTAGTCTGAGGTGTAATGTATTTTTGTGTCAGTAATAAAAGTTCGAAAAACGCTCAACTTTTTTTTTGTTTTTATAACTGGCTTAGATTTTTAAGTAAACGTCAATTTTCTGTGTAGGTACTTATTTCCTTAAGTACCTACATAGATATATAGCTGATGTTGTACTGATCTGCAAAATTAAACCAAGCATAGGAGTCCTATTTAAATAGATAGTTAGAAAACTTTTCCCAGAACATAAAATAATTGCTTGAGCGAAATAAAATACCTACCTACCTAAATCTATAAGCGGGCGCAACTCACTTTCAACAAGATTGACACTAACACTTCTTTTTATTAGCAGTTTTTTTCCATCGAAGACAGATAACCTTGGGTAGGCGGAAGACATTACGAAGAATATTTTTTGGTGCCAGTCAGTTGCCTTACACCTCAAGTTTTAAATCCAATCCAATTCTTTGTTCCATTTGCTGAAATCGATTATCGAAGTTATTCATGTGTAAATACCTCGAAACGGATTAGTCTGAATTTTAATTGTTCTCGTCATACTATCTTCAGAGCGTGAAGCAAAAAAAGCTTTTTTTTTTGGAAAGCATTTTCTTCACCATTCGTAATCTGAAAGGTTGTACCTACAACTATTACCTACAAAGTTTCTTTTGATTTTTCACACTCCTCATTGCAAGTACGTCCATATTATTATTTATACAGTGTGTATTCTCAACTGGTCTCACACGACTGGGTACAATATTCTCCATCGTTGGATACCTAACAATAACGTAAAACGTTAAAAGAACACAGTACATAGTATCTCTATGAAAGAACACAGCGAAAAATGCCTCCAACTAAAAAAATATTGGCCAAAAAAATTAAAACGCAAAAATTATAACATATTCACATGCGATATTTGTATCGCATGTGAATATGTTATTTGAAATCGTATCATAAAATATAATGTAAATCGGTTGATAATTAATATATCCCCCTGTTACACAATGTTTTTGTTTCATATCCGTTTACTTATTGTTGCATAAAATGACATGATCACACCCGATAAAAAAAGACATTCCAATTTCACGGAATAAAACCACTATAAGCACCGAGGTTTTGTCTGTACTTTACCTCTGTTGTGATGACGAACGTGACAATCACGTTAGGGCTCTACTTGACTAGCGGCGATGATTGTCACGTGCATAATCGTCTGTCGTCGACGGTAATCGCCTATGATCATCGTGTAAGGTCCTACATTAGTACAATAAGTATACAGTTGTATGTCGGCCGATTAATGCGTATCGGTAAAGAAAGAAACATCTTTTATTTCATTATTTTGCCACCACATAACAAAACCAAGTGAACATTCACTGACATTCGGCTGCCAATAGATGGCGCTGACTGTAAATGTATGAAGGAATTCGATTCGTTTGTGCGACGCGAGTCGACTCGAATTTCGTACAAAAACTAACCCTACTGACACCGCTTGTGAAGTGTGGCACAACCCAGAAATTGCCACTGACGATTGTAAAATTTGTGGAACCTATACTACTACACCATCGTGAAAGCGGGAAATCGTCTACATTCGCCGACTATGTAGAGTCTTTATTACGGCCTAATTGTCCCCACTGTGGTGATGGTATCACCTGGGTTCATCGAAAGGTATATTTTTTGTCGATCGCACATTCTATCGGTCACCTTGCGCTTTCGATTTCGCATTACGTGTTTTTCAATAGAGCGACGAGTGACAACATAATCGAATCGCTTTCCATACAATAATCATTGTGGGTATTATTGATAAAAAAAAGTTAATACGTATCAGGCGCTGTCAAATATACGCGTATCTCTGATCAAATGGATATTAGATATAATATTTTGTTATCATATTTCGTATTTATCTGTTTATTACTTTCGATTTCCTTATTTAACAAATTGAGGCGTATGTTGTAAGATTCTTATCTTAAAGTTAATTTGTATGCGTTGCTCACACATTATTTATTGTTCTGTCGTGTATTTTTTCCATGAGAAACCTATCAAGTGCACTTAAAACAACATTTTCAAATGGTTATAATAAGGATATAAGAGAACTTTTACAATTTCATTTTATCATATTAGTACCTACTGGTAGTAAGACTGCAATTTCACCTGGGTAAGTGACGATGCAGCCGAAAATGTAGTTGAAGTAATTTGTAAAGGGTTATTGAACTTGGCTTGTTACGCTGCCGCGTGTCTAGATAACAACACCTAAAGGATGCTAAAAGCATGGTAATAGAACGCTATGCAAGACAGTGGCAAATACTCGTCATTTCCAGCAAAGACATTACTGGCAAAGACGATTATTTGCTACAAATTAAGTTATAGAAGCCGAAGCAAAAGTATCTTTTTAAGCATGAAACCGCGAACTTATCTTGCCGACGTTACGAGAAACCCGTGTCCCCACAAAGGAAACCCCAAAAATGTCTCTCAAGGTCATGTTACGACTAATAAAATTACTTTCAACGGCCTTTAAGATAATAAGTATATGTATTATATCAAAAATATTAAATAGACTAGTATACAACTAAATTATGCTCTTGATTATTTGTGTTTTATAAAAGGCCATGCTTATAAGATAGTATTAGAAACAAAAGTTTTGAGTTCCGCTATTATTATTAATCGAACACCCCTGTGCAAACATTATAAAATACTAAACCTAAACGTTGCATCGGCTTACGAGTATGTTCAAGCAAAATACTAGATTGGTCAAAGGACAAGTACAGGTATGTTCTTGGACTAACAGTACTGCCAAGTGCATAAGCATGATTTATATTGAAATCAAGAAATTAATATCGCGCATAAATAAACTCAACGCCCGACAGGCATAGGACGCGCAGAGATGCGAGCGAGCGAATCAAATTTTAATTATCTATAGCCGGGCTAATAAATACCGTTACATTGTTCAGCATTAATAAATTTGTCACCCCTTTATAGATAGTGCTAGAATGCGAATCTCGGACACTGAACGACACTGAGTTATTGCTCTGATAGCCCATTAGTCTCTCCGAAGCTACGGAATAATGGCTAAGCGATCTGATAGCATCTAGTTGGCTGGAAATGACACGCTCCACGCTCGCGGCCGCTGGAGCGACGTCGCGTTAATTGTTCAGTGGGTATTTTCGATTTTTATCGCAGTGTTGCATCGCCACCTTGTAGTTTAACACCATTAGAAAGTTTGGTAACGCTACTAATTTTTAGGGACATAGCAGACATCTTTCACTTATTTCTTTGTCAATAACTCTGTGCAGAACTTAATTGGCCCGCGAATGATAAAAATTACTATAACCATCATATTATTTCTCTGTATATTTTTTTTACTATAATTTAATATAATTTTCATAATGTTTTGGCTTTACTAACCATTAGCTTTTATAATTATGATGTTTTAATATTATAAAATACTATAATCTCCCTGTTCTTCTGAGGGGCAGGGCGCGTTTGCGAAGTGCGAACCCTCGTAAACATAGTTTTAAGTCGTGAAATAGTTATCATTATTACGGAGATAATGTAAAATAAAATGACTCGTTATAAGAGCCTCTGTATACTAGGACTACATGAATTTATGAAGTATTTTCTATTCTATTCTATTCATAATAAACACTGGTATCTTTATGCTTCTCTTGAAATTGAGATACTTAGCCAAATTAGGAACTTTAACAAGTTGCCACATGATTAAAAAAATCAAAATCAAGCAAAGACGAATTCGCGGCTAATGAATGTCTTGGTGAGAAATAAGGAAATTAAACACTGAGCAGATACCTAAGTCATTTCCAGAGACTAGATATCTAGGTAACAAACACAAATAATGGAGACCGTCGGTAATTCACTAAGCGATGCTATCGCTTGTCGATACACCCCTTTTTATGACCACTCCGCAGATATAGAAAGAGTTGGCCAATCCACTCGGTTGTTTAGGTTCTGCTCATTATTTGTTGAAGCGAACCGCTACCTTCCGTAACAATATCATCGGTTATCTATTTCAACAAGTAAATTCTGACACAAATAAGTTATGAAATTACGTGTCTATTATGCAACTTCTTACATTTATAAGTAGGTAAATTCTCCTTTTGGTGTAGCGCCTAATTTGTAATTTTGAAACGGGCTTAGTTATGATTTGCGAGGAGGCTTCGTTTGCATTGTCGTAATGCTTACCTGATATAATATTAGTTTTATGTTCCTAAATTAAACTTACGTTAGGACCCAATAATTTACAACTACAGTTAACAACCTGGCACTACGTTAGTAATATTATTTATTCGTTGCTGGCACATTGAAATTAGGAAAGTGCTTACTTTTTTCCTCCTCTTTTATTTCTACTCCTCAGCAACCTGACGTTTGACATTAGGCCGTGCGGTTGTGCAACTTTTGTAAAATCTGTGCTTTTGGAAGAACTTTTTATCGAGAAAATTTAATCCATTCGTGTTTCTGCTTCAGAATGCATTTAGATTAAATCCCAAAATACATGACGTTAGAATGTGATTGCCTTTATAGTATTCAACTTGCAGATCACTAAATATTACTTAAATAGGCCTTATAAGCCGTTAATCTAAGTAAATGAAAAACAGTAGATTGTATTCGAATATCATCGCGAGCTATTTAAACAAATGTGCATGAGTGTTTTATAAATGCATTTCATTAAGTCACTTTGGAATAAACCGCGTGACCAAATTGGTCCTTATGATAAATGGTGCTGGTGTTTATTTCCGTTAGTATTAAAGTATTAATTCGTTCGACTACTGTTATAAAGATAATGCTAAAAGCATATTTTATTGATGATTCGATGCACACTCGTTTTCGGTCACTACAATTAATTTTTTTTCAGATGGCATCGAGACTTTGGTATCGACATGACTAAAGTTGTTTTGATACTTATAAGTATAACTGCTTCTGCGATGGCCCAACGCTGGCTCATCAAAAATACGATGAGATACAATGATTGCGGCAAAGCTACACGATGACACGGTGACAATCGCTTTCTACATCGTAACCTTCATCATCTATGATCGTAACAGTCTATCGCGTTGGAACAAACACTGAAGAGATGTAGGCCATGTCTATATGAGTACCGCCATCATTGGCCCACTATCAGCCAAAAATCGCGACCATCGCAAGACCACCGATAGTTCCTTCAGCCATTAGACTCCACTACGCTCTCTACTACGGCTCATCATAATGTACCATAGCATTGGTCCATCGGGTACAGCAGCAATTATAGCCTATATACATGATGGGCCATCATGCTTGCTGACTAGGATGGGCCATCGTGCAGAAGGCGAGGTGGTGCGCGAGTTGGCAACGGAATGGCCACGGTTTATTTTCGTTATAACATAGGTAAGTTGTAGTGCTAATGGCGGTATGAACTTCACGTGGCCCATTCCACAGTGCTTGATATAGGGAATGCTGCAGTGCCTATGCTCCCACGTCCATTCGAATCCGAGATGACAAACGAACGTCACCATCGTCGTGTCGTCGTTGGGTTTCAACCATAACCATAACCATAACCATAGCCATCACGCTGGTCCAGCTCTAGGCCATCATGTAGAATGGCTATTAAGACTTTAGCACAATATTAATAAGAATTGATAAAGTACCAGTCATAAGCCGCACACAGCACAGCAAGGTTCAAATAGACATAGACTTATAACAAACATACTGGAGTCCATTACCAATACATCCAAGCCAGCCTTGTAGTATTCGGTCCACATTAAACGGATAATTACAATCATTTCTAATAATGACCGAAATATATTCCAAGCGCACAAGACAACATCTGACCGCGGTCGTAAAGGGCACTAGGAATAACGTAGCCGTGTTCGGCATAGCTCTGAAAGAATAAGGGCGTCTTTCACATTGCGATTTGAATATTGATTTGAATTAACGCAATATAAAGCCGCTAAGTATCGGCGTTGTCATTCGATTTCGTTTCGATGTATATCCTATCCTATCCTAACACTAACAAACTTTTAAACTTTCGCGTTTATATAGAAGGATGATTGGATCTTTTTTACTCTTTCACGCTGCAACTACTGAACCGATTTTGCTGAAATTTGGAACATAGATAGCTTGTAACCCGGATTAACTCGTAAACTAAAATATCCCAGAAAAATCTACCGTTGTCAAGGGATTAGCGAAAAAACCGCCGGCAACAGCTGCCAGCTAACTAGATATAAGGGCGGTGATATCATAATTATTATATCAAGCTCAGAGGGTCCTGCAGAATTAGTGTTAGAAACCGTAAAAATGTCTGGTTATACTTGAAAATAATTGACAGCAACAGACAGAGAGACAAAAAACCGATAGACAGATGAAGTCGCTCCATAAGGATTATATTTTTATCATTTTGGTATAGGGAACCCTGAAAACTTAAAACAGAAAAAGAAACAGTTGATGAATGAATTGGCTTTGTATGTTAGGCAGATATGAAAAAACCGAAACTATAGGTTCCTTCCCTGACTACAGAACCCTAAATGTCGTGTGACTCATCGAAAGCTTGCGAAGTGAGCATCGTTGCGTTATAAAGACGTCAGGATTTATTACTGAACGGTGGCTGAACTTAACAATTAAATTCTCTACTTAGCTATTAATAAGTTAAGGAGCACTTTAGGAGCACATTGAGAAAGAGGCCCTAAAGGAGTTGCCGGTTATCTACGGAATTCGGCCTGACTAGGCATGACTCATTGTGCCGGCCACACCTGACGATATAGCCCCTGTCGAATACCATTTACGCTGTACTGGCTACGGTGAGAGGTGACTCTTAAATCTAAACTGTAACAATTGAAAGCGAATTTATATTGTCCAAGTCGTAAATTCAACATAGGTATCCACTGTTGCTGTTTTTGTTGGTAGTCCTTGGCGTTTCGTAACCTCTTGCGTGCAATGGTTTTAACTTTGATAACAGCGTTTCATCGATAGACATAACTTCCACAGTTTTCTTCCAAAATTTCTTTCTATAATGAACGTTTCTCCTTTACTAGTCAACAAATGGGCACGTCATTTTGTGCAATATGCGTAGTGATCTCTATCACTATTTGGTAAATCTCTTTTTGGTATATGTTAGCGCGAGCTAACTAAAGACAGAGCCATCTATCGAGCTTCTAGTTAACTCACGCTTGAAAATATAAAATGAATTAGGTTTTAGGTATTTTACAAAGTTTCTTCAAAGTGTATACAAGTGATCTACGACACTCACGTCATTTTCTTATTGTTTCCCTCTACTTCTACTGCTTCTCTATTGTTTGAAGTCGTATTACCTAGGTACTAGAGTGCTTAGTTGCTGCTTTGATATAAACCTAAGTAACTCGAAACTAATCCACAAAATCAAAAAAACACAATACTTCCTGGTCGCCGCTTGTTCATTCAATTTTCAATTACTTCTTAAAATGAATGAACGTTCATTATGTAATGTGCATGCATCTATGCACTACTTGGATTAAAAATAGAGAACTATATCTGAAACCTCTAAAAGTTGCGTATCTAAATTTATTCCGACTATCAAATTTCACATTCCACATCGACGAAATGAGTTTTGTGGTCAAACAATTGAGACTATTTGCACGAGGAGACCTTTAATTTCACACTAGATTACGCATACAAATAAGCTTAACGCTAATATTGATTTCTGAATAAAATCAATCATTTATTGCCATACTAGGAGTATTATTAGAAAGTTGCAAGTCGTATGCATTTGAATCGGTGTCTGCATTGTGGTCAACGGAGTTAAAGAAATTCATTTATTTTTGGGTACCAACCTCATTCCTATCAAGTCAAGTAAAATGTAATAAAACATTAAGAAAATTACCCACGCAAAGTGGCAGATCTTAGAGGATCATCTCGGAGCATAATCAGATAGGAAGATACAATCGACCAATCCATCAAGTGGTTTTATGAAAGTTGTAAATTTTTTAAAATTATTCCACACGAACATTTGGGGCGTGGCGCGGTTTTAATTTCAAATTAGGTGCTTATAATATGGTGGTGTTTTGTTGTACCTATCTAAAATCTATTTCGTGATATTGTTCGCCAAATTAACAACGGCTAGAATGGATAGAAGAACTAAGAAGTATTTATAATTAATTATACTAACATAAGCTTTTAGAATGAAGGTAAGCTCCACAACTATCCTAGCATCAAAAGTCCTTCATTTTAACACACATCAAGTCAGTAGGTACTTGACCATTAATCGGGTAACGGGGTAACAGTTCAGCAGCTGGCAACACAATTTTTCATGCATACTATCATCCTCGCAAAGTGTCTTACACACTTGTCAATGTGGAGTTGCCGCACTCGCGGAGCTGTTTTTGTAAGAAAGGGCTCCATCTACTAGGAGCGCCAGCAACGACGTTTATAAATCAAAAGAGTTTTTAATAAAAAATAATAATAATAAATCTATGGTTAAATGGCTTGGGGACGCGGCAACGCACCTTTTACCATTAGGGTGATATAATTAGCGGCTGCCGAAACTTCCCACCAGATCATACCTGGCATCTAGAAATCATATAAATCTGAAGAAGCCCATGGCATGAATCGAACCCGCAACCTTCCACTCGATTTGGCATTTGCGTCATGGACATTATTACACTTCTTCATGGACACTAAACAGAGCAAGAAAACATTCCTTTAATTTTACATAATGTCTTGTCCATTGTTGTCCATGAACAGTTTTATTCTGAGATTTAATTCGAAAGGTTCATTAAGCTTATCTCTAGATTGGTCTCAGAGTAACTGCTCACCAGTCACACTGGAGCATTTCATTGAGTGATCGTGACGCTGGCAGGGCTCCTGCTGAGTGTGACACGCCTTAACTGGATCTGGCATAACATCGCCACATGTTCTGCTCAAGTAATGTTAGTATTATATAGGTATTACCGAAGGCGGTTTTATACGGAGATCTGAACTTGAAATACCTGGGATCTGATTGCGTAAGAAAAACGTATTCATCATTATCGTAATCGAGCAAATCCTGCCCCCCGGTTGGCTGACGTAAATCAGGGAACCAATCAGCGGGCAGAATGTGTTTGCGATTACGATAGCGATGAATACATCTCTCTTACACAATCGGCTAGCTGATCGTATATGATAATTATCTTACTAGGACCGATTTTTCCATCGCAAACGCTTTCTGAGGAATACATTTGAAACATATACCATGCAAAAGCGTCATATTTATTCCGCATTCTATAATCTGGGGACACGATATATACTGTCCCTAGATTATAGAATGTAGACACGGTAGTGTCCCAAGAAGGGGCAAGCTAAGCGCGAGGGTATACAATAATAATTTATGGGTTCGTATGTAATTAAAGTAATTGCATTTACCCCCCTATAACATTTTAATCGGTAGAAACGTATGGTGTTCATATAAAATTTATCTACGTTAGAATTAATAGTCGGACTGTGTCATTTCTACTTTACGGCTTTATGGTACTTGCCTTATCTGTTGCTTAATAGTTAAAACTGAAGTAAATGATATAAATGTTCAATACAAGGTACCTAGAGTAGGCACAAGTATCTGAGCATTTAAATCTGTTTTATTAGCATTTAACGTTCTTAAGTATTTTAGTGACAGCGGATAAGAATAGCACGAGTGCAGCAAATCAAACAGCAGCTTTGGGCCACGACTCGGTGAATTAATTCGGTCTCGAATTCCTTTATTTCGCGCTGGATACCTTTAACCTTTATCAGGCTGACAACGCTCAATTACGGGCACAATTACAGCGTCTTAAGTAATTAATGAGACCGAGAACACAATTGTTTAATTAAGACATGAGGAGTTGCGCCTACGCGTACGTTCCCCTCCCGGATAAAGTCTAAATCAAGTCTAACTATGTCTTTAGTTAAGTGGATAATTTTAAACACATCAAAGTCGATATTTATTTATTAGGCGATATTGATAGCTTGTATTTGTCTTCTAAATAATTTTAGAAGACAAATACAAATCACCAATTTACTTTATAATGGTTAACAAAGAAATGACTAGTAAGTACCCCTTAAAAAGCCTGACAAACAGACTGGAGCATTGAGACTGGAGTAAGTAGGCATTCATATGTTTTCATGAATGAAAATAATAATAGAATTTTGGTCTGATGGAACCCGCGAATGGCTTTAGTTTTTTAAACAACGCATACCTGTCCCATATTCTCGCTGGCCCCGTAGCGATGTAAATTTTTAATTAACCTAAAGTATAACGAAGTCTTTATTGCCAAAAGAAATTCATCGAATGTGCAAAGTCATTGAAATGCAATTTAAAACGTCTGTCTTTGTCTACCCGAGATCACTATCTCGGTGTATTACATAAATATTGACGGAGTACAAACATTTCGAGCTTATGATTGTATGTACTCACTGTAATGAATAAAATATCACAATAATTATTACATTTAGAGTCGGTTAATCGATTCCATGCTATTAAAAATCAGACACAGTAGAATCGTCAAATGTTATATTTCAAAAGCAAAACATACCTACCAATAACGACGATACGATCAACAGTTTTTGGAATTCCATTACTTTAATTCAATCTTGATATAAAACAGCAATGATATATTATATAAATAAAAAGAAGTAAAACAGTCAATTTTTTTTCTAACCTAAGTTTCATTACATATTTTGGATTCACAAAGGGTATTTATCACCCTTTCATAGTTTCAAATTACTATAATTGGGTACCTACAAAAAATGATAAAACATGATTTTTAAATAAAATACCCTTTTCTTCAACACAGGAAAATTGGCAGACATGTTTTGTAGGTTATCGAACATTGGGCTGATCTAACATTGTTACGTGTACCAAGGTTGATGTACCAACAAAACGGTTTCATTATTAAATCGCCTTGACTGTTTTAATTTATGCAATCTATATTATCTAGATTTAAAAGTAGCTGCGTTTTTTGTGTAAAAACTAACTAGACATTAAAATAAATAAATTTATTTCATCATTCTCTCACACCGTGTTGATTTTCCGAACCAAAAAATTAAAATTTTACTTTTTGTCCGTCTTATTTGCAGTTTTCTTTCTTCCTAATAGATAAAAATAGTAAAGATAGGCCGATCCGAACATTTTACGTAAACCTTCTAACAAGCAAACAGTAGCGTCATCTGTCAAAATACCCGCCGCCGCCGCTGACCGAACTACCGCGTGGCCTTATACTGTTGGTACTAATGACACCCATAAACTGGCAACATTTTTTCGCGCTGTTCGCCCTGTCTTTAGTATACAAGTCTGTGTTCTACCTTTGTTTTATTGTACTCGTATAGGTGTTCCATGCTGAATTGTACTCGTAGATTCCTGCTACACCTACAATGAATACTGCATACTACGGATAAAATAAACTACAAAAAATATATACACCAGCAGATTTTTGTCATAAACATTGGCCATATCAGTCTATTACTAGGTTATTTTGCAGGTCTATCCTGGTAGTTTGTCAGTACATACTTTACGTAATTTTCGTTCAGTGATTTTCAGAGCATTGGTAAGTACCTTTGTGTTTTCTTTTTTAAACGGTCTGGAAGCTGAGATGAATCGTTTTTAAGGTCAATCTATACTCAATAGTTAGTTCAAGTCCGTATGTACATAGACTATTATAGGTAGAACTTAAGTAGTTGTTACAGCGCTGTGTGACTGCAGGAAATCTTATTGCAATTCTAATCAATACTACAATTGCAACGTGATATCACTCGGTCGCATTTCTGGTTGCTAAACAATTGAATGTTGCATGCAGTTCCGGTCCATTCCCGGTTTAGGCTGTCTGTCGATTTAAATGTCAGGTTATTATTCAATTTGTAAACTTAAATTATTATACAGTAGGTAATTATGCTATTTAAATAACTCAGAGTCACGACCTATTCCGATAGATAGGTTTGATCAGCCGACGCTGATATATATTGCGAACTTTGTTGATTTTTATTGTAATGAACAAATGTTTCAGCCGTAGAAGTCGCAATAGTCGATTAAGTTTTTTTTACTTTCGTTTTTACATCAAAATCAGTGTTAGATCCTTATCTTTCAACTAAACCTAACCTAACCTTTTGGAAAAACTAGAGAGAGAAAATAGGAAGACGTGTAACTATTACTTCTACAAAGCCTATTACAAAAAGTCTTGCTTAGGCAATGCTTGTTTCAAAGCTAAGAAAATATAGATAAAGACTGTCTACGGCGCTACCAAAATCTAATTTACTCTTGTCCCTGACACTTATTTGCGTCTACATTGAGCACGTTCATTCTGATGGTCGATACTTGAGAGGAATCAATTATTCTTCAATCATTGGCATTACAATTTCCCACAGATACGTGCACTGGATGCCGTTACAAATCTTCTTTGTTACCAAAAAGAGGATATTGCGTTAAATCAATCTTCAAATATAAAAAAAATTGCTTTGAATTTACCTATTAATTACCTATTTGCGAAATAGGTATTGTTCACTAGGTTTTTCCAGAGACTCCGCCCGCGTGAATTTCGGTTCTTACGTACGAGTATCCTGCGGGAACCGTGGGGTTTTCCGGGATAAAAAGTAGCCTTTGTGTTAACACAGGATGCTACCTTTATTACAAACATCACTCATATGGGCTTAGTTCCTGTTGCGTAATTGAGGAACAAACTACCTGTCTGCGTGCCTGCTTGTCTGATTGTCTGTCTGCCTGTCTATCCGTCCATAATCACACCCGAAAGCTAAAACTCGTTAATTTTGTCTTCTTTCCAAAGGAAATGAGATATACGACTTGATTTCTAGGAAAATTGACTTATAATCAAAGACACCTATACTATAGACCCGGCGGACCCCGCGAAAAAATGTCGCCAGTTTATGGGAGCAAAACCCCCCTTCCGGCGTCAGTAGTAAGTTGTAAGCCTACGCAGTATTTCGCAGGAGTTTCGACACATGGCTCTACATTTTCTTGTAGGAAGAAGGTTTACGTAAAATGTTCGGATGGGCTCATCTTGATGTTATTATCATAGCTTATAATCTAAATCTTTATGTCAATTTGCTAATAACATCCTATCAATAAGCTATTTGATCATAATTGGTTTTGTATCCTGATAATGTACTGCAACATATACATAAACAAACTCCTTAATCAGGATTAAGAGTGAACGTAAAATTCAATAAGTCGAATATGTAAATAGACGTCCGGGAAACAATTTTACCAACACTTAAAGCGAGAACCACCCCGCGAGTTCTGTGTACTGTGAATAATAAACGAGTATAATAATGGGAAGTGCTTTCCGCAGCGCATAAACTACACTGAGGGGTTAGTACAGGTTTTTGTACGAATTTCGAATCGACTCGCATCGCACAAACGAATGGAATGCCTCCATACATTTACGGCCAGGCCAACTATTGACAGCCGCGTGTCAGTGATTGTCCAATGTCCATAGACAGCGTTGGCTGTAAATGTATGCAGGAATTCGATTCGTTTGTATGATGCGAGTCGACTTGAAATTCGCAAAAAAACCTGTACTAACCCCTCTGATCACTGTTCGGTTACGATCACAATATTTTCTCTTCGACGAGGTTTAACGACACTTTAAACGGTGCTCCGGCCAATTTTCGCGCCTTGAATTCTCATTTTTTCACTTCCCCAATCCAGTTTAACACCCATGGAACTTTATGTGATGTCTCGCGCATTTCTAGAGTTCCTTACCAAAACGGTACCTACCTACTCGTAAAAATAGAACCCAGCGCCAGCGACGACGTTTATAAATATAATATGATAGAACCCATATACGCATAATAGGTTCTAGGACTTCATCCGTCTGTCTGTCACAGTCGATTACTTCAGTAACTTAAAATGAAGTATAGTTGTATGTAAATAAGAGTGGCTAAACACCATTGGAATCAAAAACAATTTAAAATTCTATTTACTTTAATTTTAGAAAGATAGGAGAGTATCGGAAATATACCAACTTGGGACCGAATGAGTTTACTAATGAGAAAATCTAAGATAATCATGGTCACTGAAAGAGTATGTACCTATATTTTCCAGAAATAATAAAACCATTTCTACAGTAGGTATCAATATACGGGACCCTCAGTGCGCAAGTCCGACTCGCACTTGACGATTTTTTTAAAGGATAAATAATGTCGATCGAAACCGCAACACGGTGATTGAATAAGATTTTCATAAAATACAAATAACAAGAAATTACTGGGTCACAACGAGTTTATAATCGCCGATATAAATTCTACACGATGGACCGCAGACATAGCGTTTCCATCACACCGATGCTATTACAATCTGCCATTAAATAAAGCCTTTGTACGGTCTTGTTAATTTATTTTCGAGTTTGTTTATATTGAAATTTATTTTTCGCACTACAAAAGGTGTTTATGTAATAAAATCATTGATCCAAAAAGATTAAAATTTTATTAAACAGTATCTAGTAAGTATTCGGAAAAGCTTCTGTTTACAAGATTTGTTGTATCTATTTTTTTTTCAAGACGCCGACAAAAATTGAATTCTACCTAGCACCCTCAACTTAGAACTTAAAATTGTCAACTACTCATTCCAAATTGAAATTGAAAGAAATTCTAACCTGCATGTATAGAAATGACAATTTCGATCAAAAAATTGATCCCGTGATTTATAGAAGACATCTGTCATTCGCATAATATTCTCATTCCTCCATCTTTTGAATTTCGAGTGACTGGCAGGTTTCTATAACGATCCATGTACCTAACTATACTTACTCTGTCCATTCGTTTACTTTCTTTTAGACACATGAGACAGATATATCCATAGCGAAGGACCAGAGAAAGACAAACGTAAAGTGGTCCCTCGCTATCTGTCGCATGTGTCAAAAAGCTAATAAACAAATAATCAGCAATTGGTGGCTAGTGGTGACAGAGACCTTATTTGATTGTCTCCATTATCGTCCGGTTTACCGCTGAATTACTAAAGCTTTTGGTGACAGTTGATGGATAGTGCTGGTACTGTCAAAAAGCAAACAGACAAAATATAAGCAGCAATTGGTTGCAAGTGGTGACGACTGAATTAAGCTCTCCGATCCCTTATTTGATTGCCTCCATTATCGCCCAGTTTACCGCTGAATTAAGTACTAAAGCTTTTGGTGACAGTTGATGGATAGTGCTGGTACTGTCAAAAAGCAAACAGACAAATAAACAGTGGTGGCTAGTGGTGACGACTGAATTAAGCCCTCCGATCCCTAATTTGATTGCCTCCAATATCACCCTGTTTTCCGTTGAATTACTAAAGCTTTTGGTGACACTTGATGGATAGTGCTGGTACGAGTCTGCAGTCTGCTAGTGCATTTTCTGAGTTTAAACGCTTTTCACTGGTGTCAGTCACGCAACACCCGTCCGCTTATCGGTGCCTATAAACAAGATACTCGGTACATATTTATTGCTCGCCAATGCGAAGTCGATTGCAGTCAGACATGTAAATGCACCTTATGTGTAACGTCCTAATACTTTTAATCTCAGAAGTTCTTCATACAGGTAGGTAGGTTCCTCTACAATAAAGGTGTAAGACATATTAAAGAAGATAAGGCAATTAAAATAGCGATGGACAAGACCAGACTGAGCATCGAGGAGATTCATGCCCAGCAGTGGACAAAAAGGAGTTGAGACGAGAAAGAACGCAACACTGTATCGCAGTCCGCACCTACTTTTTCTCATAAATAAAAACAAAAATCCAGACTCCTATACTGACTTGGGCTTATTGTGTAACATGCCTTTTATAATGTAGACAAGGGATAAGCAAGTATTTTTTTAATTCCTACAGGATCACTCTAGCATTGCCGGGGCAACTTCTGACAACTGAAACTGGGCAACTTGTGCAGCTGTTTATTTTGTAAAATAAACAGCTGTCAGAAGGCGAGATAAATTAAAATAACGGTCAAGTGAGGGTAGACGTGCGCGGGAGTATCTCACGCGATCACGTCTTCCTCCCGATGATATCGGCAGGTCACTGTGTCAGCGTTTTACCATACCTTTTATGTTCGCTACATCTTCTTATAGCTCGATATGAGCTCTGTAAGCTGACTGAACTGAATACAAAACGCGAACAATCTGGCATGATCGTCGGCTATTTCGTTACAAATGTCTAGAAATTCTGCTAGACGTGAAAGTTAGGACTGAGAGAAAGAAATACCTAATGTAATAAAAATAACATAAACAGAATAAGTACGTGCGATTTGTTCTTTGAGGGAGGCAAAGTTCAAAAAACTGATTAGCCTTAGATATGCAACTACGTATAGGTATCTAATGTCTACGAGATGAATCAGGGCGCGAAAATTTAAATTTTATTTAGTTTTTCGCTAATAGTGGGCTAATTATACATAGTAGGCTTATATGGCAATGAGTTTTGCGCGCACAACATTTATGCATTTACATGTGGTTAACTCTGCTCAACAATACTCATAACTTCATATTAGTTCTCAATATATTGAGAACTAATATGAAGTATATATGAGTATAATATGAGCTATAGCTCGAAATCTGGGAAACTGCAAAAAATTATCTTTCAGGAACCAATATGAGGAGGGATTTTCGAGCAAAGTTTCTATTTAAAACATGAAGATGCATAAATATTTATGATTATGCCCGCAAAATTCATTGCCAAATACCTACAATGTGTATAGTCTAATATTTGAGAAAAACTAAATAAAACTCAACACCACTCGATAGCTATAATATAAGTAATAAGATCGAATAATTTATTACACGTATAGGTAGGTATACCTAGGTAAAACGCAAAACCAATCCTTTTTCCAAAAAATAGACCAACAAAATATCTCCAAAGAAAAACTTGATTTCTTTGTTTAAATATTCAGTAGCTAATAACTCGTACATTTTCAATTAGCATAGGCATAAAATTTATTACACCAATCGACATTTTAATTTATAGTAGGCAGTAACAACAGTGATATCCTTATTATCGCTAATTAAAACATTCATAGAGTAGTGGTTAAAAGGATGATATAAATAAAAGCAAAGATAAACATGCCGGCATTCCCACCGATCATGTGTTCCGTTAAAAGGATTTTAATTTGAATTTTGCCGAAAGACAAAGACGCCGCCGCTTCGGCCATCCCGCTAATCAAGGGCGGTAGCTCAATCGAATGAACGCTATAAATCTCCGAAAACCAGAAGGTTCAATTACAGTGCTACTGGAAGACACGAGAGACGTGGCAATAACTAATTGTCCAAGATAAATAACATCTTTTAATGCGACAGATGCTTTGAACTCATTTGCGTTATCGGACAAGGATTTTTGGTTGAAGTCCACACTAATTAAAAATGTGAATTTAAGTTTGTTTATTGCGCTTTCAAGCCTAAACCACTGAACCAATTTAAATGAAATAAAGCACAGAGGTATACTGAAGCTTTCGAAAAGACTAAGGCTACTTTTTTACCCGGAAAAATCCGTAGTCCCCGTGGGATATTTAAAAACCCCAATTTTTTATTGTACCTAATCTATAGCGACAGCTATAATAATTATGCAGATTTTTTTGGCAAACTTCCTTGAAAGTAGTTATAAAGGTCGGGTATAGGAAGCGGGAACGGGAACAGGAAATTTACCTTTCCATTGGGATATGTGGAAAACAGAATTTCACGCGAGCGGAGCAGCGGACGAAAAGTATTGTATATAAAATTGCTTCAAAATTATTTGCATGTAATCCCGTTAAATGTTACATTAATTGAATCATTTACATAAGTACTAATATATATTATTTTTGTTATTTATTTATTTATTTGTGGCAACTGTGGCCCCCATACAAATACATAATGTTAATTAATTGCTTAGATTATTAAAATGTCAAACTTACAATTACAATTACAATAATATTTAACATAATAATAAATCAGTCAATCCACATGTAATTTCAAATACATTCCATATACTGGAGAGTCATGTCTTTGTCCTAACGCCCTCAGAATGCTGTTGCCACTCGCCCACACTCTTCGCATCAGAGATGCTATACGCTTTCTCCTTATAGCATAAAAATCGTCTGTTTTAGCGGACGCAAACATCTCTGAAGCGCTGCAATAGCGCGGCAAGCCCAACAACATTCTGAAGGCGTTATTGTACTGAACCCGAATTGCGTTCAGTGACGCCTGTGTAAAGCTGGTCCACAGGGATCCCGTGTAGAAGCTTTGGCAAAAAGCTTTAAATAAACTAATTTTTGCCTCTTTACTGCAACGTGGAAACCTGTGGACCAACATATTACACCGCACCGCCAACGCTCTCCGCTCCCTTTCTATGTCCTCATCATCTTTAAGGTCATCGGTTACAACATGCCCTAGGTATTTAAATTTTTCAACACGCTTTAGGGGAGCCCCGTTCAACATAATGTTATGCTCCACCTGACACTCTTTTCGTGGTGTACCCTTGGCCTTAAAGATGATGTACTCACTTTTACCTGCATTGTAACAAAGCCCATGACTGCCCGCGTACCCCTCGCACGTTCTCACCAACTCTCGAATAGACCCGACCGTTGGCCCCAGCAGAACCATGTCGTCTGCATAGCTAAGATTATTTATACAGACATTGTCAATCCAGCAACCGACATGTTTTCTACTGAGTTCAACGATCAGATCATTAACATATAGGCTAAACAAGATAGGGGACGTCAAACCGCCTTGCCTCACACCGCATTCTAGTCTATACTCAGAAGATAGAGCATTACCCCACCTAACGTAATTGGTTTGGTTCATATACCAGTATCTTAAGACTCTCCTCACCCCCAGTGGTATGCCGGCCCTCTTAAGCTTCTCCCAAAGGACGTCATATGACACCATGTCGAACGCCCTTGAGAGATCCAGAAAACAAGCATATACCGGTGTCTGTCTTTCTGTGTAATATTTGACAGTCTGCTTAAGGCACAGTATCGCGCTCTCAGTTGATAACCCGATAAGTACTAATATGATTATATTAATGACTTATGAGATGGTGATGCCCTTATGTGGAATATATTATATTTATTATGATGTACCTACCTACTCTATACGGGCAATATTTTCTTATCATATTATAAGAAAAATTTGCGAAAGTGGTGAAACAAAAGAAGTTTCATTTACAACATGCACGTACAATACTTTAAATTTAAGATTTCCATCACGTGGGCAGAGAATTATTAGGGCTAGCAGCAATCCATCTTAACATCTGTACGGTTATCTATCGAAGGCATCCATGCTGCATGCCAACACGATTCGATGTCGCTTTTAAGACCAATCTCGGCCACTATTTCGCGCTCTCTACTCGACAAAATAAAGAAAACACCTATTTACCGTCACAACATAACGTAGTTACAGGTCAGTTTACAGTGGTGGATCAAGATATCTAAATGCGTATATACGGTCAACTGCGTTTAAACAGTCCCATCATAACACCTTCCTCGATCGATGAAGCGTGACGCTATTTTCCCAGTTATGAGAGACAAGTAAGTTAGTGCTTTAAAATAAACAAACAATCACACACAAATACTGTGACGGTTAACACCTATTACTTTCCTAGTAGAAGAACATCACAATAAGTAAACAGAATTTATATGTTCAAACCAAAAAATAATCGGCCAAGTGCGTGTCCGAATATTACGTAGGTATTACGTAGCGGAGATAATGATGCAGAAGCCAGAAGGCATATTTATCGACTACTACTAAAGTACAATTAGTAAAGTAATAACGGGTCTACTGAATCAACGACCAAAAACGAGCAAAAAATCATTTTGTTGTTTTGGAGCCCCTTTTAATCTTTATTTTATACCATTTTTTAGTATTTGTTACTAGAGCGGTAACAGAAATAGGTCGGAACATCATCTGTGAAAATTTCAAGTGTCTAACTATAACGGTTCAAGAGATACAGCCTGGTGACAGACGAGCGACTGACGGACGGAGGGCGAAGTCTTAGTAATTTTTCACCCGTTTTTACCTTTGGGTAAGGACCCTAAAGTTTAGGGTCCTTTTTAGGGCCTAAACAATATTTAATACGCAGTCTACGTAACTATTTCTGATAATTTTTAAGTCTTACGTGCTTTAGTGACGTAGGTAGTATGTAATCGCAGAGGTGTGCAGCATGTATTTTATGACATTAATTAATTAGTTAAGGAACCGTAGTGAATTAGCTACCTCAATAATTTATTGTTTTCGCGATAAAAATGTAATGGATAATAATTCATTTAAAGTTGTCAATATTAAACCCAAAATGCCACTAGATTAATTTTAGATCTCCATTAGAATTTGCTTCTCTTGAACTTAAATTTTAATTGCCGATTGATGATAGCCAAAATGTTAATTTTTATATTATTATTTGATTTTTAATTTGCAGTCCATTAAATTTGAAATATTCTTAATATTGTTAATTGGTATTAACGTTTTTATTTCCTACTTATATTCTATACTCTATTGCCTATATTCTATTTCGAAATCAGAATAACAGCTTCAACGCAGAAAATTAACGGACTCATTTTCTTTTCCGCCATTTTCCCACATTATATGGATCGGCATAACACGTCTTGTTCCATTCATTCCTATCGCCCTATGCGCCCTAGCTCTATCAGAATAACCTTATACTTAATAGTTAAAGTAGTAAAAGTTTCGCCAATATTGTACAACCGGCTTTAGTACTCCAGACTCAGAAGTTAAATAATATCTACAACAATACTCACAATTTTATGCAAACAAAGACATTAAAATTAATACAGTAGGTACGTTTTATGATAAAAGTAAAATTGTTATAGGTAGGTTGATGACGTCAACGAAAGCAAACTATCGTTGTCGATTATTTGTAGATATTACGGTATCGGCAAATAAATTTTCCGTACATCTTGGCACGTCTCTACGTTTATACAATCGCATCCGAATTAAACCAGAGTTTATGGTGAACTTATTTTCCTGCGTATTTTATTTACCTACCGTTTTCACGGGCTCCGGAAAACTCTATTCCATTTCTAATATTGGTTCGGCAATCTTTGCTTTTCGTTCGAATTTGCCGTCCAGTGATAACGGCGCAGGTAAAAGATAAAAACAAAGGCAGTGTAGATTAGTATGATAAATACGTTCCCATGCGTGGACGCGCTTCTGTATCCATACTCCACGCTTTGTGTATTTAGAGACGATATTATGTTAGTGTTCACGTTGGCATTTTCAGGAATTGTATCACTGGGTGAGTCACTTAAGCCTTCTCAGTTTATTAGCGACTATAATGTAGTACTATTATTCACTAGTGAGTTAGACAGTTTTTTTTACTAAATAAAATTATTTTTAGTATTATTTTATTCACAAGTGTGTTGAAAAACGTCGTATGATACACGTGAGTAATGATGATTACCGCCCTCTCAATGGCGCCTCAGCGGTAATCACCAACTTTACTCACTTGTACCATAAACTACTAACTAAGTCACATTGCTTAGAGACTGCAGGTCTCCTCCACGCAATGAGATTGGTATGGCCATAGCTAACCACGACAGGATTCAACAAGAAAAGAAATCAATGAATCTGTCGTTGTTCTAAAGCGACTGTTTCGTCACATCCTTTTATTTTGGATCATCGTTACCGGTTACCGATTACGTATGAAAAAAAGACTGACCGCCCTCGCCCTCTTAGCTAAGACACAATGGCGCAGACGCTTCTCGCTTCACAACTACCGGTTAATAAATAATAAATATTTATTTTATTCACTGTTGACAATCTTATTTACATTGTAACAATGTGTTGCGCCGTGTCGCCGCGACGCGTGGGTTGAGGTTTTTATGATGAGCATCAGTTTCGAATTTAGGTTAGTGTTACAGAAGATAAGCGGTCATATCGCAGTTGTACCTAATAGATAGCGCTTAAGGTACAAAATTAACTTTACACAAGTACTAGGTACTTACTGGTCTGGTGTAATATAATATTGTGTATAAATATTATCTCAGTTTACCACCAGGCGGGCTTTCATCCCTAAATATTATATCGTCTTTTCTCATCAACGATATGAACCTGCGGATGAGCCCATTGGCGCATTTTACGTACTTCGTACAAGCAAAAAGTAGCGCCATTTAACATAACTCCCGCTAATACGCCGCAACAAGCAACAAGGCGAAAATCGTCCCTGAAGAAACTCACGTGCTGAATAACAAGTAGGTTTAATGATCTGTGGCATGGGGCGTGGACCGCCGTCCATAAACAACACTGCAGTCGGCTTACAACCGACGGTCTTGGTGTCAAAACAAACATTTTGACACCAGTAAACTGGAGACATTTTTAGTGTGGTCCGCCGGGTTCTGTGTATACGTCTATATCCTCACAGATACGCATGGCCAGATTTAAAATGCTCTCCCGAAATCTGTGTTTCCGGTATCAAACAACCCGGGTTCCTTTAAAAAAGTGTGAAAAGCATCTTCTAAGTGAGCGCGGTCCATTTTAGACCACATCATCACTTTCCATCAGGTGAAATTGTAGTCAAGCGTTAGCCTATATTGAATAAAAAAGTTGTAATAGCTATGGTTTTCAAATCAATATTAAGTAATTCGTTATTAAAGAACTTTCCCTAATTTAAATAATTTCACAATATAAAGGCCCGTTATTAATAAATGTGAAGAAGCGATGGAGTACTTAAACTCTGTTTTGTCTTTATCATCATGTGGAAGTTGACATTTGAAGAGAAAAGACAAAACAGAGTTTACTCCATCGTTACTCCACGTTTATTAATAAGGGGGTAGGTGATCAAATTTTTCATCGTTAAGGAGCACATCACGGGTGTGCCCGCGCCATTCAAATTTTTTATGGTTTTTCGCGATTTTGAAGCTAATTAGACATATTAGACAAATTGCGAGAATCCCAATATCATCTTCACGTGTTTATATAAAAACTAGCTGTTGCCCGCGATAACGATTTTTTTACATAATATACCTTCCTAGTGGAATTCCTTGATTTTTCGCGCGATTCCGGTGTGATGTTGTACAGAAACCTGTTCTTACTTCGCACGGGTTATCTTGTGGTGATTTTGAAAACTCCTTTTTCTTAATCATAATATAAAGTTTCGTTAATACGTAGTTGAAAGATCAAAAGGACGATTTTAACTGTCGATATTTCGATACATTGGTACAAGTCGTGGTCACGTAGTGACCACGACCTGTGCCACTGGGTTAAAATCGTCCATTTCATTGTGATTTTTATTCTGAAACCACGAAATATGTCAAAAATCATTAAACCATGTGAAAAGTTGTACTGGTGGTAGAACTCTTCTTTCAGAGTTCGGCCGGGTAGGTAGCACTGGGATAAAATACTCTACTAACAATATTCCCCAGCCCAACGTAATATAAGAGTCTTTTAAAAATCTTTGCTTCATCTCAATATAATCCAAAATTGAGAAAGATTGGGCAATGGTTATATATTTATTTACGTATAAAAAGACCTTAGGTGACAGTTAGTCGGTTAGGATCGATGAGACCTAAGAGTTAAAAATATTTTTGAACCATTATTTTAACCTTTCCATAGGTATTGCGGATGATCAGAAAAGACGCGGCACTCCGGGAATGTCGACAGAAGTGAAAACTTTAATCTGTTCATGTCTTAACAGTGCCATCTTAATATAAAGTCAGGAAACAGTAAATAACATGACAGTTAATTATTATTTAAAAAAATTCGGTAGTACCTATCTCAGAGTTTTACATTCAAGTTCCACATAAATTGTAGAGATGGCGCTATACGGTATAACGTAGCAATAACGCCAGTTACATGATTTTTGTTCACCCTAAAAGTGAATAATTTTAAACCATACAAAATCTCCTGCTAAGCCTATTTATTTACGGCAGTAAGGGTACTCCAGTCTTACCTGAGCCCTACGTCCTAACCCTAGGTTCTTTGCGCATTCCGAGTTTCAATTCACCTACCTACTTGAACTTAGCGCTAAAGGTTCTGATGCCTGTAATTTCTGAACTACAAAAGTGATGATGATAAGATTTGTATGGTTCTTTCAAGAACGTCCTCTCTAACAAAAAAAAATGAATGGAATCGGACAACGCGTTAATGAATTATAACTATAAAACGTTTGGACTTTGATGCCGTCTTCCAGGGAAACCATGATGAATTCCGGGACAAAAAGTATCCTATGTCCTACCTCGGAGTATGAACTATAATCATGTCAAGTTTCATTTAAATCCATCCAGCGGATTAGCCGTGATGCGCGGTCTTGAAACAGACAGACAGACAGACAGACAGACAGACAGACAGACAGACAGACAAAAATTAAACAAATTACAGTTTTGGCTTCAGTATCGACTAAATAGTCTCCTCCATTAAAAAATTTCAAAATATCTTCAATGTACAGAATTCGACCCTTTACAGTTTTATTATAAGTATAGATCTCTGCTTGAATGTGTCGAGTTAAAGAAATTAGTCCGAGATTGGCGAGTTACTCACATAAAACTCGATACTCGGACTAATTTCCTAGGATACACATTTTTATGCAAATATTTTGATATAATCATGTAAAGATCATACTGCCATTCTCGCAAATTGACTGCCATACACATCTGATGTGTAATTAGCGAACAAATTGCAAAAAACCATGAACATTTTGAATTTCGCGGGCAGAGTCATTGATTTCGCCTTAACTTTAGCCGAGAAAGCAACTGATCTTCAATATACTCTATGAACTGATCGTTAGACTATGGCTATTGAACAGCCAGGGAAATATCTCCCGATAAAATATTCACTTCGTAGTTCGCATTATGTTACAATCTAGACAAGGTGAACACGTTATTTTGTGAACAATTATGTCAAACGTCGCTCATCAACTTTCTCCATGGGCGATCTTTTAACGCGTCAACGACCGTTTGTAGATCCCTTTCTTAAGAATTAACAGAATTAATACGTTCCTGAATTGAACGTTAATACAATATTTCGTCTATTTTAGGTACCTTAATAATAATTATAGAGATTCCCTGTATGATAACGATAAGCTATCTCTTCAAAAACAGGCAACGATTTAAATCTTTGGGTACAGCTGCATAAATACGAGTATCTATCGATCTATAAATAAAAATGGGAAATGCTTTCCAAAAAACCAACTTCAAATGCCACTACAAAGAGTGAAATAATTTTTATTTAAATTTTAGGTACCTACACCAATTCGAAGTCGGGCAATGTTTAATTCATACAATCCCTAATAGTCCTTCTTACTTACTTGATGTGCGAAGAAATGACGAAGTCATAGACAATCGCCCGACTTCGAATTGGTGTAGGTACCTAAAATTTAAATAAAAATTATTTCACTCTTTGTAGTGGCATTTGAAGTTGGTTTTTTGGAAAGCATTTCCCATTTTTATTTTATACTTTTTAGTGAAAAACAATAAAATGCACAAGGCGTTGTAAAATACCCAAATTGCTTGAGGTGTGTTCATAAAATTTGAAGAGTTCCCTTTATTTCACCAAGATCCCATCATCAGACCCTGACTTGATGACTTTAGTCATCAAATCAGTATCTGGTAGCATATGCACCAGTAACTATAAAAAATACCCAACTCGCTTTAAGTATACTAGCAAAATTTGAAGAGTTCCCTCGATTTCACCAAGATCCCATGATTAGATCCTGACCTGATGACCATAGGACAACTTGGAAAATATTACTCTTTCTAATAATACTCAAATAGTTTCATGTGTCCATACAAAATTTGAAGAGTTCCCTCGATTTCTCCAGGATCCCATCATCAGATCCTGACTTGATTAAAATGGGACCATCTGGAAACAAAACCCTCTTAAACAAAAAAGAATTTTTCAAATCGGTCCACGCGTCTTCGAGTAATCGGTGAACATACATAGATAAAAAAAAAAAAAAAAAAAAGATTCCGACGAATTGAGAACCTCCTCCTTTTTTTGAAGTCGGTTAAAAAAAGAGGGATTCAGCTTGTTACCTAACTCCTTTCTCAAGATTTACTTTCATGTACCTATTTACCGATTTATGAATGTTAAAACCTACGGGATTCCCTGAAATTATTATTTATTAGCGTGGGTAGGTAGTAGGTACCTTTTTATTTATTAAGGAAAACAATAAAATTTATTAGATTCTAGAATCTTCTTCTTTCTTAAAAAATTATCTAGCAATCACAAACAGTCGTAAACAAGATCATATATTTACTTCACATTCCACATTGATAAAGCAATAAATCCACTTATAGATTTTATCTTTAAAAACGATAATTCTAAAATAACAAGATACCATTCCAATTCTATTATCTGCTACTGAAAATGAAATATTAATAACTCAAGGATGATTGTCATTGATATAAAAATATTATTATTTAGTTGCGACTTGCGGAGTGATAGCCATCCGATAAATAAAATGCAAGCACTACATCGAGTGCATGGTCACTTAACATCAGGTGAGATCGCAGGCACCTGGCGGGAGCGTGGTGAATACGACAGTGAAACTACTCCCGCCAGCAGGTCCGCCGTGGAAACGAAACAGATAGGTTCAATAGTAAAAAGCCTAATGTGCCTAAAGGAGTTTTCACCACAAAAAAAGCGGAAGCGATGTAAAAATTACAAGCCAAAGAAAGCAAAGTAATCAACCGCATGCCGACCAAGCACTCTGAGCAGATTCTCTCGCTTTCGATAATCATGCACCAATCACCATACGTGCGGTTCACATCCAATATGTTCTGAATCTGACGGTCGGCAAAACGGCGCAAAGCGCGCGAAAATGACGCATGATTGCGGGCTTAAAACAAACGTAAACTGCACTCCCGAGCACTCATTACACGGGTCGATCTGTTCCGGACGAGAGTCGGGCTGCTGCGGCCTGCACAATCCGATCCGACACGCTACGAAAATGTCATAAGTCAAGAGCGCTACGAGCTGCATGACAGGCTTATCGAACTTTCTTTAATTCTCAATGGTTGCTATAAAGCCGTCCATATTACCGCAATTTGCAGAAGTGCGAACAAAACGAATTGATTTGTCATGTATCCTCACAAGCAAAGGCAGAAGAAAACATCCCACGGAATCGTCACAGGTTTTCCTCTCATAAATGAAGTGGTAAGTAGCTGGTATCTCTCAGCGCAAAATGGATTTTGCTATATCCCACCACGCTGGCCTGGCCCATTTGTGGGTTGGTGAAATCTCACACCTTTGAGATTATGATAAACTAAAAAATTAGTCATGTTGTGTCCCTTCACCGCTAAGCAAGCGATAAGTACTTACCTATTTTATTTCCTGAAAACGCGCGTATACCTTCCTATTTTATTATAATTGATAGGTTTGCGCTTGACTAGAATCATGTCTGATGGACAGAAATTAGGTATGAGGTCTAGGATGGAACCCGCTTGCCTAGAAAATGCTTATTCACTCTTCTCTTCAAGGCATCCAAGGTTGTATTTGGAGTCAGAGTTGTGTGCCCGGAATTTAAATCATACCTCGACTCTCTGATAACAGGCAAAGGTCTGAAACAGTGGGTTATCACTGCTTTCAATCTTGTAGGTCCAAGGTAGGTAGGTCCAAGGTAGGTTTGTAGGTAGGTAAATAAGTAGGTCCTACATATTTAGGTCTTTATTCCAGTGTCTTCAGAAAGCTGCTTCTACCGGCGATGCTTGGGCTGTCATCCTCAGGAGACAATTTGGCCAGGGTCCGCAGTGGAGTGCGATCCGTCAAACTGGGTGACAGCACAGTGGGTGCACAACCTCGGACATCCTCCACCGTGGACGGGCATAAATATGGCGATAGAAATGCGATGCTTAAAAATGGTGGCAACACCAGATGACAAAACATGTAAGTTTGTTTTTTTTTAATTTCGTTCCATTAGCAATCGTAGAAAGAGAGATAGGTATAGTTAGTTGCCGGCACGTAACTTGGCGTGGTGAAGTGGGAAAGTTTACGCATTGTACTCCGTGCAGTCAACTGACCAACCACTGTAGCTCGGATACCTACCTGGTCCCCCGCGCCCCGTTTGGTAACCAAAAAGACCCATAACTCCCAAAAGCATCTTCTGCACATCTGACGACTCTTGAAAAATTACGTGCCACGCTGGGCAGACGGCTTGATGCCTATGTCGCTGCTAGACGTCGACCTACTCAATTTGTCCTGCCTATCCAGTTGAAAGGTTATACCGCCGTTTGTCGGTTCGCCATCACCTCCTTCGTCGATCAGCAGAGGCTGACAGTAGGGATAAAGTGCGGCCCCTTACCCTCCTGTAAACGTAAGACCGATGGACGTTGGGGACCCAAGGTGCTGGAAGCGCCGGCCACGCACCGGGAAGCGCAATGTCGATAGCACAGCGGGGCTAGACAAAGTAAGTCTTGTAGCGTTCACGACAGTAGATGAAAATTTATGGAAAAACAACGTGACTGTAGAAAAACCACATGACCGAATAGAGAAAAACACGCTGTTTTTGAATATCGAGTAGGTACGACAATTTAAACGCTCCCTGGCGTTCTCGCATAAGTAGGTATACTTAACTTTAGTTTACATAACAATACTTAACTTTAGCGTACTTCGCGCGTCGACGTATGACAAAAAAAGTCGCGGGGAGTCGCTGGCGCTAGACGGCACAAAATTGGTGTGACGGATTGTATAATTGGCGGTCATTTCAGGAGGCCTTTATCCAACAGTAGATGCGCATCGGCTGAAACTACGACGTCGACGAACTTTAACGTACTCGTATCTACAGTTGCTGACCTTATGTTTCAGTCGGCAACACGGTGGACACACTTCGAGGATGCGTTCCCAGGGCGCAGGTGGACTCCGTGTGCAACGCCCTGGTGGCCGTGGAGCGGGCGCGCGGGCACAGCGACGCGCGCTGCTTCATTTGCCACGGCGATAATTGCAACGCTGCCAACAACGTCCAATTGCCTTTTCAAATTATTTTACTCTCTGTGATTTTGTACTTTGTTCTAAGGTGAATTTTTAGTTTTTAAAGTAGGTACTTTCCACAGACCTAGAAAACAATATGGACAGGCGCCGCCTACAAAATTAGCGTGACTATTTTTAATCTGCCAAATGGCGTCACCTAATATAGCGTCACAAATCTTGGCACACTCATCATGGCGCGGCATGTTACGCAAGGCTAGGCTACAATTAATTAATCTATAGGCCGTTTCCATAGTTTTGTCATCTCTGTGGCTTTTTCTATGCAAGAACCTTTCCACCATAGACCTGCTTTCCACAATGTGACACTTCTCAGATATATCTGCGACCAAAGCGAAGTTTAGTCACTATCACTAGTATCACAAAATATGTGCAAAAAAATAAATATGTAAATATCTGCAAATTCGATAACCTATTAATTAATACCGAGCAAATGTGCAGATTGCACAATTTGAAACAAAAGATACATAGGCGTCATGTGTTTTTATTACCTACTGAAATAAAATAAAACCTCGATATTTTAAACACTGGTAATATCTAAAAGTTTAATCCTAATATTAATTACTGTAAAGGATTTTTGGGACCTGTAAATTATAGAAAAATAAAAGAATTTTAAAACTTTAATAAAATCTATAAAAGTGCATTGTTTTATTTGTTAATAGTCCGCCAGCTGAGGAATGAAAACTTAGTTTTTACAACAGTTTGCAGTTTTAGTCCCTCAGCTCTTAGACTATAAGCACTGTGGTACATATTATTTTATTCCCTGTGTAATTTTAATACAACCATAATATAATATAAATGTATAAAACAGTTAGTACTTAGTGTTATTATGTTTTATTATAAAACATGTTTCCTGTTGGTGGTTTTTACATACTGTGTACATAAATATTACATACATTGTTTAGTGCATATTTGTACAAGTATTGCGGTATAAATCTCATCCTAATCTACGAGTATTTATTGTACCTATATCATGAGGTCTAAACCATTATCATTAATAATAACATTATAGACTAGTCATACATAATATACACATGAATTAATAAATGCATTAGTCTTTTCAAAAGTGTATGTTGTCGTGTTTAAAGAAAATAACACAATTGTAAACATACTAAGTATATTATAAAATTTGTAAAAAAAATTTGCCAATTTAAAAAAAACTCCATAAAAATATTAAATATCAAACATTGTTCTAAACTACATTATTTGAATACAAAATTAATCACAGTTAGTGTTCGATATACAATACTGTATTAGTAAATTAAGTACAAAAATGTTTTCAAATATCACTAATGTTCAACTATCTGCTTCTACTTACTGATAATTATTAACATAATAATATCACTACAAAATAACAATACATAACAATTTGTTATAGAACCATTTATTATTATATATGCTAGATATAACGTTAGTCTCGTTACACAAATTAAAAATTAAATTAAATAATTATCTAGATCCAATACTGAGATTTCTGATTTATTGTGATGAAAATAATATACTAAATGTGTGAGTCAAACTCACACACGAAGGGTTCCATACTATCGAGCAAAATCTATACTCTTTTTGATTTATGTAATGAAATTATGAATTTATTTTTAATTTAATTTATTTAACCTACATTTTTAATGAAATAATTAACACATTCGTTTTTATCATTTGTAGCTATACAAATTGCCTGTATTCATTTGTGAAAATGAATGATTCTCTGTGAAAATCTTAGCTGTCCAATTACGGGTCTGATGACAGACGGGCAGCTGAGTAATAGGGTCCCGTCCGCACTTTTCAGTAACGAAACCCTAAAAATGCTTTAACAAAAACTTTAAAATTTGTACGAGTATTTCAATTATCACAATTTTCCCTCAACGCCAAGGCACTCTCTCAAAATGCCATATTTGTCTGCTCTCGTTCAAACACCGCTTAGCCGTTAACGGTTCACCGCCATCTTTGTTTTCACCGGCCACTAACGTCAGACATAGTCCGTCCACTGTTTTTAGCCTCGGCCCCTTTTGCTGCCATATCTGCTTCTTGCTGTTGCTGCAAGTTTTCCACACCGCTCTGCCGTTCCCTTGCTCCAAACACAAGCCCTCGTCAGCCATAACCTTGCCTTCAACCGTGTAAACTAACAACCTGTCTAAATCTAGATCACTGCCGCAACTAATACTCGAAGCGGGCCCACCGAGGCCGGGCGTTCCCGCCACCACACCTATACAACTTCCTTTATCGTTGCGTATCCTTCCGAACCAGCGGTCAGCGCTCGGGAAGAAATTTTGCGGCCAGACATTCTCCAGGTACCACTTAAAGCTTTTACAGTTCAAACTCTTGCGCAACTCTACTCTGTCAGCTACGCTTTGAGTATCGCGAATCGCCGCAACAGATGGGTTGAACTTGAAGAAGAAATCAGCCCATTCGTCCATCCAGACCGTGGCCGCTCGGGCCAAATTAGAGTTGAGGACCTTCGCGACCCCGCCTGGGTATTTGTATGGGCTGTGTCTCCTGAATATATGTCCTACTCTGGAGCAAGACGTTATCTCTACCCGAGCACCACACTGCCACGCCCGCCAGGAGAGTTCTAGATTCTCAGCACCCCAAATGACCATGCCTTCGTCGTAGCCACCTAAACGCCAGAAGAGGCTCTTTCTGACCGCGAATAACCCTCCCGCCATCGCCGGAGTGGGGTATGGTTTGGAAGGGTTTTTGGATTTGTTGGCCATCACCTCGCTGCTGGGCATCAGCCAGCGGAAGTGCAGGCGCCAGCTGAACGCGCCCCAGTGCGCGTCGATGCTCTTTGTGTAGGCCAGCGTGTCGTCCGACAGGAGGTCAATGTGAGGGCAAATGAACACGTCGTCGCTGCCCGCGCGCTCTAACAGCGGCTCGAGCCAGCCTTGCGTGACCTGCGAATATAATGCATGGGAATAATTTTTAATGAGCCAAATATACAAAATAAAATGACATTTTTTTTGCAGAAAGTGTCAACTGAAATTGTTCTTCATACAGCTTGTGCTTTCAAAGAATCAAATTATTTATTTAATGTAGGCCTAACATTACAGGCTCTTATGAATAGTCATTAAAATAGTGATACATAGTGACTTAGTGATAACTATTTCACAACTTAAAAAACTAAGTTTACAAGAATTCTAATTCCCCCTAAATTATAAAACGTATGTATTTGAATGATAAAATTTGACTTATACTAATTTTGCCCCAAAATATAAAATTAAATTGCCAAAACCCCATTCCAATCAGATGAGTAGTTTTTTCGCATATCTGTTTTAGTATCATTCGCTAGAAATCGTAAGAAATCATAAAGTGACTTGCATCTAAAGTGAAAATGACCTCATGTTCTCTAAAAAATTCAAGAGTAACTTACCTCACAATGAGCATCGAGAAAGACTAAAACATCTCCTGTGGCGGCGCGCGCTCCCATTAGCCGAGCCCCCACCAATCCTGTCCGAGTTACACTTCTCAACAACTGTACTTTGCTTAGAGAAGCTATTGCTTCTTCCAATTCTTTACCTAAATACTTTCTATCGCTTGCATCGTCTACTAAAATAATCTGAAATCAAAGGAACACCTCATAAAATATGTCTACAAAAAGATCACACAAATAGGCGGCTTGTGCAGTTAAGCTCGATTAGCTTGTTATAGTGTAAGCACTTGCCTGATTTAATAATTGTTCTGGGGATCTAATTATAACAGACATCACAGTTCTCATAAGAGTAGACCAGGCTTCGTTGTGGAAGACTATAATAACGCTCGCTGTAGGTAGATCTGCTAAATTATATTGTATACTCCTACAACTGGAAAAATATAAGAATGAATTTATGTAGTTACGTGGTTTGGCTCCGTGCCAACTTATCTAGCTAATGTTCATTTAGAGATGAACATAATAGTTGGAAACATTGTTACAAATGTTACTTATACAGTTTAAACTAACAGCAGGCGCATTTTTGCCCATCTGTGAAAATGGATAGCTTGTTTGAGTTATACAAAGATACTCGATAATTCAAACCTTGTTAAGGTGTAATCTATGAAAAAATTACTACTGCCAAAATCCTAAAAATGAAGTGTCTTTAATCATTTAGTGTAAGTAAAACAAAGTGTTAATCTTATCACCCTGAGAAATTTTAATAAAACAAGTGCAATAAATGTTATATTGCCGAAAATAAGGATTGATGATGACTTTCCTTTCTACTTCATATGGCTGTCAACCGCTAGTCTGTTATGAGCAAAGCTTCTGTGTTATAAAATGTATCTTAATGTTACCTCTCACTCCGCATATCAGGAAGACTCCTATTAATTGATATCCGATCACTAACAAGTATGTTGTATGAATGAAGTGCATACAAGTCTCTGGCTGGTATGATCTCTCTTGGTGACAGCTGGACAGGTCTGCCGCCCTCGCCCGCTCCAGCAATGGGCGCATAGTGATTAGTGTTTATCACTTCTGTGAAGAATAAAGCATATCCTGATAAAATGTGTGTTAAAGTATGGTTTTTAAGGAATATAACTAAGTCAATTTCACATAAATTTGCATTAGCAGATAGACTAATTTGTATCCCTAAAATAATTCACTCTAGGGGAAATTTCAGTCAAAACCTAATTTTTACCAAGATGTGCCACGCCTTTTTGATACGACCCGGGACCCAAAGTCTGGCACATACTTTGCTCAAAAAATAAGCATTGCGATTCAGCGAGGCAATGCTGCCAGTCTTTTGGGTACGCTCCCATCAGGTGTTGATGTGGATCCACTATTTTAGGTTATTAATTTTGTATTTAATGTTTAAATTAAGGTGATTAAATGACTATAATATAAAAAAAAAAGATAAAAAGATGTGCCAACATTTTGTGCACCAGCTATCAACCAGGGTCCAGGATGAAGAAAAATCACCACTGAATTCAGAACTATGCAACAAAAGGAATTAAATTTCACTTGCTGTATTGAGGGAATAAATATAGCTTTACTGGTGAAGTCAGAAAAAAAAGACTACATAAAGATGTATGAAGCCAGGATTTTTTAATTCAGCCAGTTGTCTGAGTGGACTACAGCATTCTTCTTTAGCCCCCACTGGAGGGCAATCAACATTAGTTTAGGATTAAGGTAATCAAAATTAAAAAGCTTGCTTTCTTGGGGTTCAAACATGCAACATAGTTTAGCCATCATTTTATTCCATCAGGTGAGATTGTGTCAAACCTAACTTGTGATGTATAAAAAAAAAATGTGTTACATACCTTCAGACAAGTTACCCCCAGAATTCCCTCCCACATAATGTCCAACTACAACTCTCATGCCAGTCTTGTCCACATAGGAGTGCTGATCATACCGTAAGCTGTAAAGACCGTCACAAAATTAACACATACATACATGCCAACCATACCTAGCTCCCTGCCACTAATAGTTGCATATAGGTTTTAAGACCTTTGCAAACTTACTTTTATAATTCTCATGAGCTCTCTATATAAGTTTGTTATTTCAAAATAAAATGTTATTCCGTAACTCAAATACTCTCTTGAACGAAATAATCTCTAAATAAATGATGGTATGAGATGGACAGACCTCCCTTCTGCATTGGAGGTTGTGGATTTGATTCCAACAAGTGGAAAACGTTTTATTATTTATTTTTTACGAAATTATTTATTTGTTTACTACTGCTTCATTGTGGTGTGGTTGATACCATCTTATTGTTATATCTGTATACAGTATAACTGTATAACACAATAGTATTGAGCATAAGCTCTATAGGATTAAGCTTCACATTATTCTAACTAGCCATATGTATTACTGACAAAATATAGTCATGCCTATACAAATTCAGTGGTTCCAATGATACAGGCCAGTGTCAGAACAGCCAGTTGAAACTTAATTATTTATAGGGACTAACTGGGTGTAACTGGATTGTCAGTGCAAGGGTTTCAGTTAAAGTAATCATTTCACATTACCTTTTATACCAGGGGTCTTTATTCCTCCTCTTTATAGTATTGTATAATTCTAAACTTACATAGAACATAGCATTTATCAAAAATATCAAAATTATGACTAAACTTGTTATTTTTTTTCTACGTCCTCGGCATATAAGTGTTCGAAGTTGCTAAAATTAAGAGGAGAACAATAATTAATATATTAGAGAGAGGAGCATAATAATTTCGTATTTCTTTCACAATCGCAACAGACCGATATCATACAACAAAAGCAAATATTAAAGGAACTTACACTTTTCAAAAACATGTTTTGCTATATAGATAGTACCTATAAAGTTATGAAATAAGAAAATTATTTCATTTTAGTCTGTTTTATTCATCGAATTTTGTATAATTTATAAAAAAAACATAAAACTTCACCACTCCTTCGTACAAAAATGTCACCACAGACCAGGAACTAGAGATGAGGCGTATATACTAGAACAGATCCAGGGACTAGGTATTTATCGATACTAGATACTAGGTCACACCTGTTGCCAACTTATAAAATACTCGATCCACCTAGTCCCAGAGAGGCTAGGTAGTAGGTACTTGTGGTCTGTGGTACTTTACATAGAATGACGCGGCACCCGCGGCTCATTCGAAACGTGTCATTTGAATTTGAACCATATTATTTCGAAACTTAAATTATCACGACGCGCACTCTTTTGACATTGAAATATGGTTCAAATTCAAATGATTGACACAAGAATTATTAAGGCAAACGCGAGTGCGTGTCGCGTTAAGTTTAATTGTATTGCAATATGGTTCAAATTCAAATGGCGCTTTACGAGCGGGCCGCGTGCAAAATACTTTTAATGTCCTTTTTAACTATAAGACTCCGCAGTCTTTCCATCTTTGTCTATCACTGGTCTTCTTTGTCACATCTTGCCACTAGTCGGGACTTTACCAAATACTAAATAATATCGTATCCACTACTTGTGCTGTGACTACTGAGTACTGACTAGTATTAGTATCAAGTACGGTGTGGACTCGTCGCGCTCGCCGTACCTATTTGATACCTACTCGTAAAATCTATGCCTAGGTACTCGACGACGTCGTAATTTGCTACGCGCATCGGACTTACCTAGTATGTAATCGGTTTTCATGAAGTTTTGTAATGTGGATAAAGAACTTTGTTATTAAGACATTAAAGTGTTAATGATTTAAAAAATGGCTCCTAAAGGAAGCAGTGTTGCATGGGATCATTTTACTCAAAAAGGTGAACAAAAGGCTGAATGTAACATTTGTAAAATACAGTTGAGTTTTAAAAGTTCTGTATCAAATCTTACAAAACACTTAAAACGCAAACATCCATTTGTAAGTTTAGTTAGAAGAAACGACGCTTCAGCTTCAGCGATAGAAGCCCAGACTAACCAGAATCCGCTTTCATCAGACCAGGCGCAATCGCTATCTGGGGTTCAACCTGCTGGAATAGTTCAACAACCTGAAGGTGAACAACGGCCATCCACTAATTTGGTGCGCTCAGTACAACCAGGTTCCAGAACTATAGCTTCATATATTTATAAAAAAAATGCTGATAAATGTAAATCTGATATAGATAAACTAATAATGGACTTGTTTATTATGGACTTTCAACCATTCCGTATTGTGGAAGACAAAGGTTTTAGACAATTAATTCAGTCTGCTTTTCCTTTTTATGTTATTCCAAACCGTAAATATTTTGCAAATAATTTATTGCCAAGTCGCTATGAAAGTTTGCGAATTTCAAAAATGACGGAAATCGCAAATGATGTTGAATCGATTTCCATCACAGCGGATATATGGACATCAAGTACAAACGATTCGTACATGGGTATTACTGGTCATTATATCAATAAAAATGACTGTACCCTGAAATCCGTCTTGTTAGAGTGTGTACTTTTACAGGGATCACATAACAGTGCCAACTTAGCTACGGAACTGCTACGAATAACAGACGAATGGAAAGTGTCAGGAAAAATCGTGTTAGCAGTGTCAGATAACGGTGCCAATATTAAAAAAGCCATGATAGATTTAGGCTGGAAGCATTTTGCTTGCTACGCACACACGCTAAAATTAGCCGTCCAACAAGATGGATTGTCTGGGACACAACAATTACTCGATTTAATAAATAAAGTAAAAACTGTTGTTGCTTTCTTCAAAAGATCCGCTCAAGCTTGGGAAAAATTAAAAAAATACCAGGAGCAGGCAGGAAAAACTCCTAAAAGACCTCTACAATGTGTAAGCACGAGATGGAATTCTACATTCTACATGTTGCAGAGGATTGTAGAATTAAAAGAAGAAGTAAATAGTGCGCTCTCTAACTTAAACGCCAATACGGTATCGTTAACTGCAGCTGATTGGGAACTTTGTGAACAAATTTGCAACCTTTTAAAGCCCTGTGAAGAAGTTACAAAAGAAGTTAGTGCTCAGAAATATGTCACAGGAAGCATAGTAATACCTATAACAACAGGTTTAATCAAATCATTGGAAAATATTGACACTAGTGCATACCTGGATAGCGCCCAAAAATTAAAACAAGACTTGCTGGCCGCTATAAAAAATAGATTTGCGAATTTAGATAAAAGCGGCACATTTACCATCTGTATGTTCCTGGATCCGAGATTTAAACTGTATTTCGAAGATCAATATGTAGCTGCAAATACAAAGCAAAGAGTCATAGAACTTATTACGACTATTATAACAAAAGAGGATCGAAATAGTCCCCAAATTCAAAACGAAGAACAGCAGCTATCTGACCAAGAAGCAATTTCTCAAATTAAGTCAGTATGGCAGCATTATGCCGAAAAAATGAGGAATATTCAACCCAAGGGTACTGCAACTTCTAGAGCGATTTTAGAAGTGCAACGATATTTAGAAGATAAAGTTGTGTTGCCGGGTGAAAATATATCACCACTCGAGTGGTGGAAAAAGCGGAAGGATGTATACCCGCATTTGTATGTTCTGGCACTCACTAAACTAAATGCAATGGCCACGAGTGTTCCATGCGAAAGGTTATTTTCGTCCTGTGGACTATTGCTTAATGATAGAAGGACGAGGCTGGGGTCCCGAAAAGTACAACAATTAATGTTTTTGAACCAAAATTCTTAAGGATGATTTTATGCAAAGAATAAATAAATAATTAAATAAATAGTAGACAACATCACATACATTGCTCCGATCGCTTAGTAAGTAGCTTATGCACTTGTGTTAAGGAAATCAGAAACAACGAAGGTACCACAATACCCAGACCCGAGACAATGAAGAAAACTTATTTATAAACTTATTGCCCCGACCGGGGATCGAACCCGGAACTTCAGAGATGGCGGCGCCTTGAAAACCGGCACGCTAACCACTCAACCACGGAGGTCGTCAAATCAAAAGAAGCAATGATTGTATTGTAGCTGATAAGATATTAAAAAAAATCTGATTATTCAGAAAACGAAGCAAAAATACAAAAAAAAAATATATAATTTTTTTTTGTAAAAAGGATTTCTTTGAAAACTGAATTGAAATCTTATAAATACGCCAACAATGTCGATAAATCTTCACGTTGACAGTCCTAAGCCTGTGTCCTAAGTATGAAGGGAAGATTCCAATTCATTACTATTGCGTACGTACGTACGTACGTTACACGTTACTGCTACACGTAATATGTACTTTAAATACACGTACTTTATAGACTAGGTGGAACAGGTATTTGGATCGAGTATTTTTACGGAATTGTACTAGGTGCACCTAGTACAAAATTTACCTAGTACCTACGACTCATCTCTACCAGGAACCAGGAACCGAAAATGACTGTCATAGACCACAGACCAGGAACATAACTATTTTAACCATAGACTACTTACACTAAGAAGCACTGACAACTGACCACAGAACTGACACAGTGTTACTAGTCTATGCCGAAAGTCTATGCAACTGACTATTCCATAGACAAGTCACAAAGTGACAAGCCACAGACACAAGCACCCTCAGAATAAAAAATTAGGAAACATGGACTGGCCTTGTCTACAAAATTAGCGTGATTATTTTTCCTAAGTTAGTTACTAAGTACCTACATGAACACATGACAGCCCAGTGGTAAAACGACTTTTTTTAAAAATATAATATAGCTGTAAGGTACTCGGAATGGTGTAAGGATTCTAACGACATACATACACATACATGAAACCTAAAAACATTACACTTCTTTTTGGGCAGTCGTGAAAAAAAAATTACGTTGAGAATAACTTCTGAGAGAATTACGCACTGAGTTAGGAATTGCGTGATTGTCTGTGGCAGTTTTGGAAAAAACTGAAGGAGAGGAAACTATTTATGAGAGGATTGAGGAACTTAAAAATGGCGGCAACTGTAAAGTCACGTACCTACTTATAGTGTACAAGTGCTGCTAATCCAGTGATTTCGACGTCGGGAAATCCTTGATGAATCCCTGTACCTGAGACGGACGGAAGATTTTTCTTCCAGTTTCAGGCAGATTCGCCGTTTTTGAAACGGTCACACTGCTTTACATTGGTACCTACAGTCCGACAAGGCTTTCTTGGCACTTGAAGGAGGGCGCTGTTGCACAACAAAGGCAGCCATTAAATAAAATTTCCTCAATTTTACTTCAATTTTAGTTTAAATTAGTTAATAGTAAGCGAAAACAACATAACATACGATAGTGATATACTGACAGAGCGGACTATCAAACAGTAGCACAAGATAGCGGTGTTAGTTCAGACTTTGGCCACGCGCCAAAATAGCCTTGTCGCACTGTAATTCCTTCAGACCTTTGATAGATATGCCCTCATATCATAGAGTAGTAGGTTGGTATCTGCCTTCTGCAGACAAACGTAGTGCGGTTCCTGGTCTGTGGTGATTATATACTCTTTGCTGCAGACCACAGACCAGGAACAGCAGACTGCAGAAGTGCAACTTACAAGTTTATCTTTATTAAAGTACAGAGATGGTACAGAGAATCATCACAAAAATCTTTGTGGGTTTGAATTGCTTGGAAAGAAAAGAAAGAATATTACACTTAAATACGTACTGTGGAATGCGGACTGCCGCTTAAAGCCGGTACGACGAGGCTCAGGTGTGACCGGCCCGGAACTCTGTGAGTCTGAAGAGTGAAGATTAATGAATGTGATATCCTTAGCTTCCTAAACTGCCTTTTACTCATAACTTACACCACTTCGCGATGTCTCGCAATTTTAATAACTGGAGCCGGCCTCGAGGTAAAAGGGGAAGGAGTTGGGGAGCTTCCAACCAGCGTGGAGGTTTACCGCCAGGGCTGCGAGGTCGAGACATTGGGATGTACTACAGGGAACGAAGCTTGAAGAAACAGAAGGCGAAGGAACTCATCGTAAGTATTGGCTCAGGTTTCCTTTGGCTGGTTATTAGTTGGCAGTTCATTTTTTTTTTACAGATGGCTTATAATATATTAAACCTAGCACTAAAAGGTTTTAGCGCGAATCTCAGTAATTTACGAGAAATAAATTTTTAAAAATTACGATTTTCTATATGAAATTTCAGACAAAATTGATCAATGACCATAAACTAAAGACTGTTTTGACACGTAGTTGTCAAAAAACGTTTCGTTTTTCGTATTCCATTCATGTTAAGTGTTTAATTTTTTTTTAAAGTTAACAATTTATTAATATTTTTTGGAAATACATTATGTAAATATATGAAATAAAATATTTCGTTTGCTGTACCTTTTTAAAATTAGAAATTCAACTATTTTAATTATTTTTAACTGTCATTGACATTCTTTTTATTATAAATTATAGTATGGACACAAAATCGAACTGGATTGATTTAGGTCGAAATAGTCACAGAACCGAACTGCCTAACCCCGACACCAAGCAGTCTTGTTTGTCCTACCCCTAGAGTGTTTTTTTTTAAGTCGGAGGCGCGGAGGGAGTGCAGCCCCCGCCCGCCGTAGCACAGCACAGGCACCCGGGCGAGCCGGAGCGGCCGAGGCTGGTCGCCGAAGGCGACCAGCATGCCGAGGCTGCGGAGGTGAGCGTGGGTGCCTGTGCTTTGCTACGCAGGGGCGAAGGGGCTGCACTTCCCGCAGCGCCGGAGAAGTCACAGATCTGAATTGGTCCCTATTTTAGAGCTGTCATTCATCTGATTTGAATACAAAGGTTGTAAGTATACTTATGTAGATCTTCTTAAAAAAATACTTAAAAATAAAAAAAAATACATAAAATTTCCCTTAGGGGGGTTGGGAAGTGGGCTTCATCTTCCCCTTTACCCTCCCGCGCCCCTTAATCCAGCCCCCTACCCCTTTCGCTGTGTAAAGTACTCATTATAATGATCGAAATAACCTAAAAATTTAAAAACTTTAAAAATTTTTTTCTCTAAAACTATTGAGTTTCGCACTTTTTCACTTGGAGGGGGGATTCACCTCCTCCCCCCCTCCCCCCTCCCCCCGCCCCACCCCTCCCCCTGTAACCAGCCAAAGGAAACCTGAACCTAAGTATTTATTGGGATTTGAAATCGGTCGCCTTGAATATTTCTTATATCTTTAATCCTCCACCGGTCGACGGAGCCCCGCTTGGTGGGGCTCGTATTTTTGGGTGGTCATAAAAGAAAATAACCACTAATAACCAATCCTCTTCGTCACCTAAATTATCCAAGTTGGGGTGCCCTCAAGTTCCGATCTTGCTTCGTTCGTTCTTGTATTCTAAGTTATTTATGACAATAGACTTACCGAACGGGTATAAGGCCCTCAGCCTTGTGATAGCTTGAGGCTGACTCTTTTTCTTTAACCCTCTTAAAAGCTCAGCTTCGAATGAAAGCGACTTGATTCAAAGACTCACCCTTTTATTCTATAAACATAAAAATCTTTACGTTCAGTTTACCAAGTTCCCACTTGTTGCGATTTTAATATGAACCTGTTTGTAAAAGCTTTTCCAATAATGTCTGCTCCCACTTCATACTACTGCGACCCGCACTTGCCTTTTATCGGACCAGTGCGGTTAGCGGTAGTGTGAAGTGGGAGGGGAAATCATCTGCAAAATTTCTGTGAACGGGTACTATGTAGTTTTTAAGAAACATATAAGCAGTTTAATTGAAGTTTATTAATTTTAGCTTTGTACTCTAATTATTATTTGTGTAAACTTGAATTATGCTAAATCAGATATTTCTCCATTCATGCAGTATTCCAAAAAGGGGATGTGGATATTTTATATTATATAATATCATCTAATACTGTATAAATGTATTTCTATATATACAGAATATTTTTTTTCAATTTCACTATTGGTTATTTTTGTGATATCATAAAACATACATAAATTGCTACAGATAAACCTGACTATACCTAACCACATCATGGCAAAGGTTGAAAAAAATATGTCACTGATAGCACAAGTAGCCAATCGCTGCAACATTAATTTGCCCCACGCTGACAATTTTAAAATCAAAACTGAAGTGATTGATTTAACGGAGAGTGAAATTAAAAAAATAAAGGTAGAAAATGAACCAGAATGGATGCAAGGTGATGGACCACCGATAACTGAACTCAAAACTGAGAATGATTCAAATATAGAAAGAAAAACCAGAGATCGAAACACTTTCCCGAGTACTTCAGATTTCATTCCAGTTAGCACAGAAGAACCTGAATGGGACACATCAGCACCCAAAACCTTGAGTTTAAGGCGGACATGTGATTATAAATATGGCTACGAAGACATAATTACTGGAACATTTAATGAAAAACTTGATGAATGCCTTTCAAAAGGAGTCAGTATTAATTTAGTGAATGAAGAAATTCGTAATTTAAATACAGCTCTGTATGTAGAATATGAAGACATGATCAAAAGACGTGGTTATAAAGAGATGTTGAAATTTAGAGAGAAGTTACCTGCATATGAGAAAGCTAAAGAGATTTATGGCGCTATTAATAAGAATCAGGTGATTGTTATTAGCGGGGAGACTGGTTGTGGCAAGTCGACTCAGGTTTGTTATTAATAATATTTTACTTTGTTTGAAAGAACAATAAAACAATTTAATAACAATTTTAAACAAAAATTTAATAAATTCAAAGGATTTGTCAAGCCTAAACTCATTAATAAGGCTTACTACAATATTAAGGACTATATAAGCAACACAAGCCCTTGGAATTGATCGATAATGAATTGCTCTGTTGTTACCTAGCCTATTTAGTATTTACTATCTATACTACTTGTTGTTAAATGGTGATAACATAAAAAAAATACCCGGCTGAGTTTGCTGTGGGCTTCTTTTCAGCGGCAGAGCGCGTTTGTCAACCCTCGTAAATTTAGTTTTAAGTTGTGAATGGTTATCATCATTAAAGTGACCATGTAAAACAAAACAACGTGTCACAAGAGCCTTTGTATGCTAGGCCTATATGAAATAAAGAATTTTTCTACTCTATTCTATTCTATTGAACTAGTAAAAACATAACCTCTGGCTATGCCACATACCTTTTACTGAATACTATAAATTGGAGGAAACCACCACAGCTGGCATTCAGTTGTAAAAATATATTTTATTAAATTAGTAACAAATGTAAAAGGTAGTAAGAATTAGTAGTAGTAGTATCAACAGACCAATTTAATGGGCATTGAAATAGATGTAAATCAATAGAAAGTAGCAAAATCTCATTCATAATTTCAAAAAAAACATCAAAAAGAAAGATTTGCATTGTATATTTATTGAAAATCTAAAAATGACTAAGATAAGTCACCTAACTCATGCTAGAATCTCAAATGTTTTTTTAGTTCAGGAATCTATAGGAATTCTGCAAATCCCTATTTTGCAAACATCAACCAAACCATAAATTATATTTACTTACTTAAAACCTTAATTTTAGGTGCCACAAATAATTTTAGATGAAGCAATTCGTTCTAAAAAGGGTGCTAATGTAAAGATTCTAGTCACTCAGCCGAGGCGCATAGCAGCCTCTTCATTAGCCATGAGAGTTTCTAAAGAGAGAGGAGAGAATCTTGGCAACTCTGTGGGTTATGCAGTGAGATTGGAAAAGTAAGTTTAAATTAACTGAATTTTGAAGCCCTTTGGTTAAAATTCTACTGCATAATTTGTCAGTAAATAAATTAAGGATGGTCATATTTTTAAAGAATATGTCTTTTTATGATTAATTATTTTAAATTCTCAATTAATGTCTTTTAGTTGTGTAGTGTATGTAGTATGCTTACTTTACAAAACTCTGCTTTGGTTGATGCTGCTAAGGAACTTCCAAAAATTTTTTTCTTGCCAGTAAAACTGTTTTTTGCCAGTCAAACACGAGAACAAACAGTTAATTTTGGATCAAAAGCTGGTTACTAAAAAGTGTACTCATTACACATAGATGTTTTTTTTTTTCTAATAGCTGCAGTAGCATTTTTAACTTAACATAAATACATTTTTCAGAAGTTTGATTTGTTTAAAATGGATTTAGGTATACAGACTATAATCGAGTTCAATTTTAATTTTCTGTTTGCATCATGATGTTTAACATTTTATGACACAATTTTTTAGAGTGGAAGAAAGAGCACGAGGCAGTATCCAATACTGCACTACAGGTATACTCTTGGCTGATTTAGAAGTCAACCAGTCGTTGTCTAACTACAGCCATATAATCCTGGATGAAGTGCACGAGAGAGATGTTCATGTGGATCTATCTATGTGCATGTTAAGACAGGTATGTAATGCATTTTTTACTCCTTTCACACACATTTTCATGCAACCATCTACTCATATCTCTTCTTTGGTCTTCCTCTTCTTCTATGTTCCCTTACTCTTTAACTCCTTATCTTTTCATTATATTTTTTCATTTTCCTCTAATATTTTTAATATCAAAAGGGTAGAATATGTTAGAATTTCGTCGTTGTCGTCGTCGTTTCAGTACTTATAGCAGATGGACGTCCACTGCTGGACATAGGCCTCCTGGAATGACCGCCAAACAGCACGATCTTGCGCCGCCTGGCGCCAGCGACTCCCCGCGACTTTCGTTACGTCTGACCACCTGGTGGGAGGTCTGCCGACACTGCGCTCCCTGCGGTCGGTGCGTGGCCGCCACTTCATTTTGCGACACGTTGAGCTATGTCGGTCACTTTGGTTCTTTTGTGGATATATTTTGGGTTTTTCTCGCCTGCTGTGGTTTTTGTGATACAGTAGGTATGCTGTTTGTTTAGTATTGAAATGTTTAGTATTGCATTCCCCAGTAACTTCAATGTAATTTCCCTGGTGTTTGTAACCTGCACTTTGTCTTGCTGCTGCTGCTCTTAAGAACAGCTATCAATTAACCGACTTAAAAAGCACAGTTAAGCCCGGTTTCCACCAAAGCGGAGCGGAGCGGAGCTTTTGACATCTCCGAAACTGAGGGGAGAGACGATGTGACGAAATCAGCTTTGGTGGAAACCTTCCCTAATACATGCCTAGTTTTGAGATGTAATATTAATTATTGTATCATAATTTTTACAGGTACTCAATAAACGAAAAGATTTAAAACTAATCCTTATGAGTGCGACAATAGACGCAGAGAGTCTGTCTCAATACTTCAACGGTTGCCCTCTTCTACACATAGAAGGTCTAGCATACCCTGTTCAGGATATCTACTTGGAACAAATACTGGAATTCACTAACTACAAGCTGCCTCCGCCAAAACAAAAGGTTCAACCCAAGTGGATGAAATATAGAAACAAAGGAATGGCAGATGAGATGGAGAAGGATATCAAATATAAGGCCGAAATCAGTATGTTTTAATTTTATTAGTTTTGTTGTCTTTTTTCGTTGATACATTTTTGTAGTGAATTGGAATGAACCCATGTAGTGGTACGAGCCACAGACTAAACTACACAGTTAAGACCGTGGCTCGTACCACTCTACAAGCAAAGATGCACCGTTAAGGGATCTAGAGTTCCAGTTAGGGATAAGTGACACCCTTCCTCGTTCTTCATGTGCATCATCACTTACCATCAGATGAGATTGCATTCAAGTTCCAAATTGTAAAGTTCTTCCAATAATTAACTAATCAGTCATGTAACGATAAATAATAATCTCTATATATATATCAAAATAAATTGCTGTTCGTTAGTCGCTCTAAATCTTAAAGGTTGAGAAAAAAACCGGAAAAACCCTAAAAATAGCCCTTTTCTTTTTTCCATACAAACGAGTTAAAGATGAGATGTCAAAATGACGCAATCTGATTGGTTACTTAAACACAGCTCCGCTTCGCACCGCTTTGGTGGAAACCGGGCCTTATGCGGGACAAACGGGCCGGGACAAAAATATTTCTAACGCGGAACGGAGTCCGCGGGCACTGCTAGTAATATATATTTTATCATAAAACGTTGCTTTACTTTTTAAATGATACCCATTTTTTTTTTCTTGTAGGTCCATGGCTGGAATCAAAGAAACGCGAGCTGAGTCACCACATATACAAAACATTACAAGACAGCAGAACTGAAGAGCTAAATCTAGACTTGATAGCTGAACTCTTGATATACGTCTGTAACAAGGAACAACAGGGCGCCATACTAGTATTTCTGCCAGGAATCGGGGAAATAACGAAACTAATGAATATCATGGCAGACAGCCAGCGTTTCCCGCCTTCCCGCTACGAAATATACCCGTTGCATTCAAAACTGGCAACATTAGAACAGCACAGGATATTCGACAGACCTCCAGAACACATACGGAAGATCATCATAGCTACTAATATAGCTGAAACATCCATCACTATAGATGACATCGTTTACGTTGTGGATTGTGGGAAAATTAAAATAACCGGGTTGAATGTAGAGACAAATATCCAAACGTTGAGCACTGAATGGGTGTCGCAGGCTAATTTAATGCAAAGGTAACGTTGGGTGTTTTGCCAGATTATAGTTTTTACTGAACTAAAGATTTGCTGCCCACAATGCAATAAAATGGGAAATCAGATCGCCAGTTGCGGGTTCTGTCAGTGTCGCACTTACGGGACACCGTGCTTGTCAGACAAGAAACGCCCGTGCATTTTATTACACCACGGGCAGCGTGTGATCAACGCTCTGATGAGAAAGTACCGTATAAACTAAACGCCGCGCCGCTTGCCTTCCCAATCTACCAAGAAAGCCAAGTCACCAAGCGACACAACCACAAACGTGCAGCACCATAGCTTCCACACTGCGCTCGACGCACGTTTCATTCCGACACCATAGCATCCTCAGGATGTTGTCGGAACAACCCTAGGTAGCAATATCTTAAAAACTACCTATCATCTAAGGAAATCTCCAAAATAACGCCTGCTTCTATCCAATATTATTTAGTTATTATGGACTTGGAGTCTCTATGATGTACGTTGACATGTCAGTTATTCACCAATCAGTCAGTGATGTTTAAGGTGTGAGTTAGGCCTGTGCAAATGAATAAACATTTTGCATATCGTTTTTCTCTTTCCCCAAGGCGAGGCCGTGCCGGTAGATGTCAGCCGGGTATATGCTACCACCTGCTAACATCGTACCGAGCGCGGAAGATCCCGGAGCGGCTGTTACCGGAGTTGCAGCGCAGTAATCTTCTGGAACCCGTGCTGATGATCAAGAAGCTCAGGCTGGGGTTGGCGGCCGCCGCCTTGCAGATGGTACCTTCGCCACCCGCTCGGGCTACTATTACCTGGGCTGTGAGACACTTGCAAAGGTATGTGTATTATGCCACAAATACTATACTTAATTAATCTAGGGGGATGGGTACCACCAGCCTATGCAGCATAGAGATGTGTCTCTCTACTCTTGTCGCTCTCGTTTCTCTGTCTATCAATATGGATCAGAAAGAGAAAAGAGAGCGAGAAAAGTGGAGACATATCTCTACGCGCGCACTAGCCCTGCTGGGCGCGAAAATTCAAATTTTATTTAGTTTTTCGCAAATAGTGGGTTAATTATACATTGTAGGTTTAAGGAAATGAGTTTTACGGGCATAACATTCTACATGTTTTTAATAGAAATGCGGCGCAAAAATTGACAGCTTAGCTTCAAATTGATAGCTCCAAATCGGGGAAACTGGAAAAATCTTTCGGGAACCAATATGAGGTTAGTAAAAACTCTGCTCAACAATACCTACTCATCTACCTCAAATTGGTTCTTGATAGCTCGAAATCTGGGAAACTGCAAATAAATATTTTTATGGAACCGATTTGAGGTGAGAGGGAATTTTTGAGCAATTTAAATAGTAATAGTAAGACATTTTCCAACTATACATATTGTTTTGAGAAGACTTTATTCTGCACTTCCAGTATCCAATATCCCTGGTCATCCAAGTGGTTCGCTTCCAAGTCAATACGAGGGATAATGAACCCTATGATTGTTGTAATAAGCTTCGTTCTAGTAGGAACGAGCCATTATAAACCTTATTTTGTTTGTAATAAGGTTCATCCGTAACAATATTAATTACTCATGTAGGTGCGGCGCATTGGACGAGGCGGAGACGTTGACCCCGCTGGGCTGGCACGTGGCGCGGCTGCCCGTGCACCCGGCGGCCGGCAAGCTGCTGTTGCTGGGCGCGCTGTTCGGCTGCCTCGACCGCGCCGCCAGCGTGGCCGCCGTGTGGGGCTTCAAGGACCCCTTCCTACTTGTTATTGGTGAGATTTGAAGGCTTTTCTGGGGCCGTACCACCATCTCTTATAGCAATATTATTGTAATATTGTTTTGACATTTTCATACAGTGACAGTATAAAAATTTAAAACAATATTACAATAATATTGCTATAAAAGATGGTGGTACGGCCCCAGACCTATTTTAATGTCGCTTTGCAGTTGTTTTTTCTTGTAGTAGAAGTCTTCTTGCTATCTTGTTCGCCTGAAGAGATCGTACCACAGTGTCAGTTATTCTACCGTGAAGCAGTAATGTCTGTGTTGCGGTTTGAAGGGCACTGTACGCCGACGTGGTTAATGGGCAATGTAAGGTACTGTAGCTTGTAATTTAATTACCTCATTGTCTTTCAAATGGCTGAATGAATTTTGAAACATAAAGTATTGTTAGTTTCGTCTCAAAAATCCAATTTTCTGATTTATTCCGCTAAATAGAAGTCGTTAATACAAAAGAATAAATCAAACATATCGAGTGGGGTATTAAAATGAAGGAAATTAAAAGGAAATTTTAAGTCATAATATTAGTAGGTATAACTTTATATTGATTTAGATGTTTTTTTTTTTTTAATTAATCTTGTTAACCACAGGTAAAGAACAAGAAGTGGACCAGGCAAAACGCAATCTGGCACTGGGCGAACCGAGCGACCACATAGCGATAGCCGAAGCCGTCATAGGATGGGAGGTCATAGGATCGGACCGGAGCCGGCGAGCTTTCGCGTACGAAAACTTCCTCTCAAACAGCACCCTACAGCTGTTGTCAGACATGAAGAAACAGTTCGCCGATAACCTGCGACAAATGGGATTTCTGCCGTCGGGGAATATTAAGTCCTCGTATGAAAACAGGAATTCGCTCAACAACAGTCTGTTTAAAGCTATCATTGCGGCGTCACTGTATCCGAACATAGCTCATGTCAGGTACGTGTAATGTGTACATTAGTTTCATGCAAGTTGTGTCAAATTTCTATCTCGGATAGGGCAAATCCCAATGACGAAGTAGGCTGAAGACGAATATGACGTATGTTGAAGCCAAGAATTTCTCAAACTTTACGGTACCGCTGACATAGGGTCTGTATGCGTGCATCACAGTCGACTTCTCGTGTGATAAATCCGACAACGCTCATTGTATTGAGCACTAGCGCCTTGTATGAAACAATACATCTGCTCTCTTCAGAGTCTCACGCGTTCAAATCTCATGAAACTAGTTGGATGACAAATTTGAGAACAACGCTTGTAAAAGAAAGAGACAAAGTACGTACTGACTGAATGACCAATCACAATGGCTTCCTTACGTGTATTGCTTATGTGCGTAAATGAGGTAGTTGTGAGCACAATATAAAGTTATTCTTTGGTCTGTGGTTGTAAGTATAGAGAAGCTCTACCAACCTTACACGAAGTTGCACCGCGCGCGCTCATTGGTCAAATCAAATACCCGGTCTCCAGTTACATGTATCCGTCTCTTTTCCTAAATCTCTCCCACAAAGCATATCCCGCACGCAAAAAGATGTACACGTAAAAAAAATCGTCTATAGTTGGTTGTTATTACAGATGGACCTGCTTAAACAACATTAAGAAGAAACCCAAGTTTACGGCGCGCTGCCCTGAAGGCGGCAGACTGACCGTACACCCGAGCAGCGTGATGGCTCAGCGCAAACACGGCAAAAGCTCTGTCCAACTGTGTGACAGTCCCGGAGCCAACTGGCTGGTGTACTGGTTGAAGCAACGCTCTTCTGATTTGTTTATATTCGATGTGACACTCATTTACACTCTGCCATTACTGTTTTTTGGAGAATTTATAGTTACAAATGGTAAGCAATCGCATTTTGACGTGATAACGTCATATAAGCCCTTGAACTACGGCTGCACGCACGAAAAAGTATGCGTCATTTTCACGTTCCGCCAGACCCTAGCAAGCGAGAGGCATGATCGATCTAAGCATTCGCCGTGTGACGCAGCTATCTCTCTTCCGCTCCATCGTTTCTTATCATGTTTATCACACTCAATTATCGTCCGCAAACCGACTTTATAGACAACCAAATTTTTTTTACACAAGTTAGTTCTTGACTGCCACCTCCCCTGATGGTGATGCAACTGAAGATGGTATCGTACTAACTTGGAAGAGGTAAAGAACCTCAAGCTCAAAAGTTTCTACACAGCATCGCGCCGAAACGCTAAATTGCTTGACGGTGGCGTTTTTGCTTGTAGGAAGGTAACTAGCCACGGCTGAAGCCTCCCACTGGACAAGACCTGACACACGAGACAAGAATTTTATCTGAGAATTCATATTGTCATATCTACGAGTGCTATTCTATACTTGGAGATTGGATAGTAGACTTCTTTTGTATTTTTTTTTTGTAGTTATGCATCTAATTATTATATACCAGTACTGAACAATCATATTACAGATCCTGAAGATCCGGAATGTTGTTTGATGTCTATACTAAATATTAAAGTTCGCTGCAAGAGGGCCAGCGCGAGCAAACTCTTTGAACTGCGATGTCTGTTGGACAAAGTTCTTGCTACTAAGATCACGGACACAATGACTCATTCTACGCAGTATAACGAGTTTGAAGAAAATGTGCTAAAGTAAGATACTTGAATGAATTTACACTTGAAGAATAGTCTTCTTAGAATTTCTAAGATTGTTCTTTTTTAAAGGCAACATCCATGCGTTGATACTAAATCAAACACCCTGGATGTTTATTAATATGGTTTAATAAACCCATCCTGTTTTTTAATACTTTATTTTATCGTATTAAATCCTTCAATCATAAAGCAATTCATTCTTTCGTACCTTCTTTACCTATATCTTGCCTAATCTCGCACTGTTGCCTGATACAAAAAAAAATGTAGTCAAAATATGAAATGAATGAATATATTATGATGCCATTGTGAGCTTAGGAACATAACAGGAATTCTCTTATCAGCAGAAAAAAATTGTACAGTTTAAAAACGTTTTTGCAAAGTTATACGATTTATTTTTCTATTTAAAGTATATGAAATAAAACCCAATGTAACATTTTTTTTCTAGCACTGTTATTCAACTCATAACTGCCGAAGACGAGAAAGCTGAATATATAGACGACGAATTTCCAGAATCCGATAACTCTGAAAGTGAATCAGACAGAAATTATTGAAGTTAGTTAGTCAGAACATAATGTTGATATAATGCATGGACGAAATTACCAAAGAATAAAAGAACGTGGAACATCATAGCAGATTGTTTCAATATTTTCGTACGATGTAAACAAACCAATTCTTGTAAATGGGAACAAAATATCGTCGTATTTAAGTTTAATTTACTTACTTTTACACCACCTGAAACCCGAGTTTTTGTTTACATAGCTGTTTGTTATTTTTCGAATATAAGTAAAGTCACCAAGGTATACTGATTAAATGTTACAGAACCGTATCAATCTGTTAATTAAAAATATTTGTTTCCGTTAATAAAGATTTTTTTGTTTTAACTTTTAGATAATCTTGGATTTCATTTTCCCTTAATTTAGAGTAGAATTTTTAGTATGGCAACCCGAAATTTGACAGATCACAGCTGGAGCTTGTTATCATTATCAGTGTTTCTATTTTAGGTTATTTTACTGCAGGTTACTAAAGTGTTAAAAAACACCAGTTTGTTATATTTTTGAAATGTTACCTAAAACCCAGGTAAGCCCGAGTCTTTTGGTTACAGTATCACTACATAAACTACTTGAGTGTATTAAAAACAAAATATTTAAAATTTCAGAGACTCATAGTCAGGCCTTTGTTGATATCAAGCCGGAGTGCACATAACCAATATCTAATCACAAATGAACATAACGGCACACGGGAAATTATACTTAACCATGAGAAAACCAAGTAAGTATAAGGAACTAAGTGAAAATTAATTAGGTTTGTACTACAAATACCTACCTAAAAAGTAGTTAGATGATGCCCCTAATTATTTACATATCTACTTGCCTACCCATTTCATGTGCCGACCTCGGACCTAAAAGGATCTATTTTAGTGCCTTTGCCCGCGCCGATTAAATCAAATTAAGAGCCAATGCCGGCCTTCAACTTGATCGACTGTCTGCCACCTCCCACATTGTGCCTCCCGGGCCCCAAGTCTGCTATGACAATTGTATCTCGATCATCCAATAATTACACAATTATTACCGATTAGGTTAGATTAGACTTGTACCAATGTATCGAAATATTGACAGTTAAAATCGTCCTTTTCATTGTGATTTTTATTCTGAAACCACGAAATATGTCAAAAATTATTAAACCATGTGAAAAGTTGTACTGGTGGTAGAACTCTTCTTTCAGAGTTCGGCCGGGTAGGTACCACTGGGATAAATTACTCTACTAACAATATTCCCCAGCCCATCATAACATAAGAGTCTGTTAAAAATCTTTGCTTCACCTCAATACAATCCCAAGTATCAGAATGGGCAATGGCTATATATTTCTTTACGTATAATAAAAAGACCTATGACGGTCAATCGGTTAGGACCAGTTAAGACCTGAGAGTTAAAAATATTTGTGAACCATTATCTTACCCTTTCCATATTGCGGATGATAAAGTTTAAATCCGTTCATGTCTAAACAGTGCCATCTTAATATAAAGTCAGGAAACAGTAAATAACATGACAGTTAATTTTTATTTAAAAAAATTCGGTAGTACCTATCTCAGAGTTTTACATTCAAGTTCCACATAAATTGTAGAGATGGCGCTATACGGTATAACGTAGCGATAACGCCAGTTACATGATTTTTGTTGACCCTAAAAGTGAAAAATTTTAAACCATGCAAAATCTCCTGCTCAGCCTATTTATTTACGGCTGTAAGGGTACTCCAGTCTTACTTGAGCCCTACGTCCTAGCCCTAGGTTCTTTGTGCATTCCGAGTTTCAAGTCACCTACCTACTTGAACTTAAAGGTTCTGATGTCTGTAATTTCTGAACTACAAAAGTGATGATGATAAGATTTGTATGGAATAATCTTTAAAGAACCTCCTTTCTAACAAAAAAAGAATGAATGGAATCGGACAACGCGTTAATGAATTATAACTAAAAAACGTTTGGACTTTGATGCCGTCTTCCAGGGAAACCATGATGAATTTCGGGACAAAAAGTATCCTATGTCCTACCTCGGGGTATGAACTATAATCATGTCAAGTTTCATTTAAATCCATCCAGCGGATTAGCCGTGATGCCCGGTCGTGAAACAGACAGACAGACAGACAGACAGACAGACAGACAAAAATTAAACAAATTACAGTTTTGGCTTCAGTATCGACTAAATAGTGTCCTCCAACAAAAATTTTCAAAATATCTTCAATGTACAGAATTCGACCCTTTACAGTTTTATTATAAGTATATAGATTTTTGCGATTTTGGTAGTCTGCTAGGTCGATCGTTTACTAATTGTGTAAAAATTACACGACTCACCTACACTATACATCTCAACTTCGATATTCCAGCAAGTCAATGTCATGTCAAATGTCATTTGTGTGAGCCGCTGTAGCTTCACAGAATACCAACTACAGTAGGTAGTACATTGGTAGTACTTAGTAGGGACAGTTATCAAAGCACCTGCCTGGTTAAACAAAATAGGCACCTTTACTATATTGTGTCTTAAACTGATAGTTAACAGAACTTCTTCATTTTTATGGCTCCTGAGTCATAAGTATACTGAGTCAACTGTAGATACTTACTAGTTGTTCGCGCTCACCACCGGAAGATGGCGCTGTACAGCGGCGCCGGAGGGCAGCGAGAACATCACTATCAACTTTTGACACTACAAAAAAAAAAGGCACCGACAACCGCCCGCGACCGCGCATTGAATTCTATATTTAACTTATATTATGATTGATTTTATGTAAAATAAACTACTTTCATGTGAAAAAACCGTGTTCTAATGAACAAGTGGCGACCGTGAACAATAAATAATAATCGACGAAGTGTGCCTGTATTTGACCCGTCGAAGTTCGATTGGAAACCGCAGCGTCATGGCCGTGTGAGAATTGAGAAAGAAGAACGCAGCCCATGGAAACATCATCGAAACAAAAAGTGAGCCCGTTCCTTTTATCTAATCCTATCCAATCACTCTAATTCTATTTGAGATAGCAGAGATATAGCTTCTTCTATTAATTTGCGTGATTGCCTATTCACTCACAAGCGGCATGACTACCTAACCTATAATAATATGTTTCGTATTTGCAACAAACGTATTCGAATATAAGACGATAATTCGCGTATTGTTACGCCCTAAATACATTCCTTATATTCTATACATGTGCATTTAGTGAAATCACAGTTATTTACTCATAGAACCTTCTACTTATATACTTACTATCGGCTTGCAAGTCATCCAAATCATAGCATTTTATGCCCTAATCGACTTAAAAGTCTTAGTAAACGAAATTTAAGGTTCATCATCATCAAAATACATATTATTCCAAATTGCTAAACCAATTTTACGTTCATTTTATACACAAAATCAGTCTTACCTTGTTAATTAGTGAATACTTAACTACAACCTAAAAGCCAATTGCCTATTGCACACAATTATAGCTGCCTATCTATGTAAATACATAACAATCACAAGATTCCTCTCATTCTTATTCGCACAACTTAGCCAAACTATATCAATCAATTATTTCAAAAATTGCATTTAAATACATTCACCAAAACTCCCTTTCGCTTCTATACTATTTATTACTTGTGATACAAAGCCGGAAAACCTATCAATTCCAGTAACCCAGGACGTGCAGAGCGCATACTGACGCAGAGGCCAGCGAGTGAGCCCTGAAGTCACACGGTGCGTCGGCCACCTGCAGCCACTGCCCCTGCGCATTTCTACACCTGCGCCCGGCTTGCGGATCGGACTTGAAGCGAGGAGCGTATTGTATTTACCTTTCATTACTAAGTGGCTAACTATTATACCTACCTGCATTGGCGTATTGATCTCAAAGTATGGAGACTACATTTAAAGCTTTGAATTTAAAACGCGCATCAATTAAAGGCCGCGTAACTAAATTTAGTAATCAGTTAGATGACCTTAAAGGCCGTAAAATCACTCCAATTGAGATCGACATACTGACGCAAAGGTTAGTGAAAATCGAAGCATTATTCACTGAGTTCGATGGCGTGCAAAATCAAATCGAGAGCTTGGATGAAAAGAATTTAAGCAATGAATTGGACACCCGAGAGGCAATCGAACAAACATTTTATAATTCTATATCTGCTGCCAAAGAAATAATAGCAGATAACACAACCTCAAAGAAATCTGCTGCATCATTCGATCATAGCTATAGCTCTGCAATTGCGGCAGATGAGGATGATCACGAAGTGATTGGGTTTCGCCTCCCTGTAATTAAAATTAGTCCTTTTTCTGGAAGTTACCAATCTTGGGTTCAGTTCAGAGACACCTTCAACTCTTTGATAAACAGCAATCCTAAAATTAAAAACATACATAAATTTCATTACTTGGTCTCATATTTAGAGGGCGAAGCTGCTCGAGTGATCAGCAATCTTGAGGTGTCTGATGCTAATTATCCCGAAGCGTGGAGTCTTTTGTGTGAGCGTTATAATAATACGCGTCAATTGATAAATAGTCACTTAAAATTACTTTTTAACATTGAACAGGCTCGTGAGTCTGACAAGTCATTAAGATTTATTGTTGATCATATTACCAAAAACTTGCGTGCACTTAAAACTTTAAAACAGCCAACTGAGCATTGGGATACCGTGATCATATACTTAGTCTCAGCAAAATTGGATAGCAACACCCGAGTAAAGTGGGAGGAATACATTCACGTCAATGTAAGTTCTTCGGAGATGCCTACGCTGGATAATTTCTTGACATTCTTAAAGGCTCGCGCGGACGTGCTCGAGTCTGTATTCCGCAGTAAGCAAGAACCGAATAAGAACATCAAGCAAACTCCGAATAACTCACAAAGCTATAAGAAACCTCAATCCTCTTCATCTACAAAATCATTTATTGTTGAAAAGGGCGATAATTCCAACGTCTCGACAATTTATAAGTGCGTAGTCTGCAAGGAAGATCACAGAATTTATGAGTGTCCGCAATTCAAACCAAAATCGATTGACGAGAGGGCAGCACTGGTAACTAAGCTAAAATTATGTACCAACTGTCTACGGACTGGGCATAACCAGCGCTCCTGCAGAACTCCAGGCTCCTGCAAAATTTGCAGGAAACGTCACAGCACTATGATCTGTAAAGCATCTGAACCTGTAACAGAAAACGAACAAGGTAATTCTGAACCAATTGCAATGTCAGCCACCACGTCCTCCGAGACTCTATTGTGCACAGCACTAGTTGACGTCGTCAATCCTAAAACAAACAAAGTAATAACTACAAAAGCACTGCTAGATTGCGCTAGCCAATCTACATTCATATCGAAAAAACTTAAGGAACAGTTAGATCTAACTCCATTATTCTCTGAAACAAAAAATGTCATAGGAATCGGTGACGTAGCATTCAAGCTTCCTGCTGAGCGATGCAATATTCGTATCCAATCAAAACAAAACTCGTTCAGCATTGTTTCTTCGTGTCTTGTCATCTCCAAAATCTCTGGAAAAATTCCTAAGACACTAATTGATATTTCACATTTAGATTTAACTTCATTCTCTCTTGCGGATCCCAAATTTAATGAGCCATCTGATATAGATCTTCTCATTAGTGCTGACATCTTTTGGGATGTCATTTTATCAAAACAGCACTCCCTTGGCAAAGGAAATCCTATTCTGCGACAGTCACAATTAGGTTGGCTCATTGCGGGTCCTTTGCACCAAATATGTAACGATACTATACAATGCAATTTTACAAAAGTCACAGATAGTGCAAGTGACAACCAAAATGATTGCTTAGTAGAACTCCATAAGGATTTAAAACGATTTTGGGAGCTGGAAAGCTTACCAAGAAAACCTCTACTCACCTCACAAGAAAAGGAGTGTGAAATTCACTTTCTAAAGCATACAAAACGAAATAGTGACGGGCGTTTCATTGTAAAGCTTCCACTCACTAATACACCGGATTGCCTCGGTGATTCATATTATATGGCAAAAAAGAGATTTCTAAATCTGGAACGACGATTCAGAAAACAACCCGAAATTAAAACGGCTTATGTAGACTTCATTAATGAATATGCTCAACTTGGACATCTCTCAATTTCAGATGTTGAACGACCTGAAAACGGCTATTTTGTCCCCCACCACCCTATAGTACGCGAGAATAGCGAGTCCACGCGCCTTCGCGTGGTCTTCGATGCCTCGAGTCGCTCCACCAATCGCAGCTGCACACAAGGCAATAAAATATCTTTTATGTCCTTAAATGATATACAAATGATAGGTCCTACGATACAAGACTCTCTTTTCAACATTCTCCTTCGATTTCGTCAATATCGGTATGTGATATCGGCTGATATCGAAAAGATGTACCGTCAAATCTTGGTGCATGAGTCTGATCGAAATTTGCAGCTAATTTTATGGCGAGATGCAGAGGACAAACCGTTACAAACACTCAGGCTAAATACGGTCACATACGGTTTTGCTAGCGCAAGTTTTCTTGCAACGCGCTGTCTCTGGCAGGTAGGCGAAGAATGTGATGATCCGGTCATTAAGAATATTATACAAACCGACTTTTACGTCGACGACTTGTTGACAGGTCATGACGATGAGAACCAGCTACGTTTCATTCAGCAGTCAGTTGCTCAAAACCTTGCTAAGGCAGGATTCAACTTGCGTAAGTACCGCTCCAACTCACCTTCTCTGCTAACAGCAGATACTATCCAATCCAGCGGTAACCTAATAATAAGCGAAACCACAAATACCCTTGGTCTGACCTGGGAGCCATCCCGAGATATTCTAAAATTTCCAATAGACATTAATGAAGTTAATGTCGTTACTAAACGCACGATTCTTTCTTCAACGTTCAAACTCTTCGACCCTTTGGGGCTCCTATCTTTGTGCACTATCGTTCCCAAAATTTTAATTCAGACCTTATGGTCCCTAAAATCGGACTGGGATGAGCCAGCCCCTAAAGAAATCGTTAAATCGTGGAAGAATTTCACTGATGGCATGGAATCGATTTCTTCTTTATCCATTCCAAGATTAACACTAATTCCAAATGCTGAATCTATTGAAATGCATTGTTTCAGCGATGCATCGCAGCGTGCCTTTGGCGCATGCATCTTCCTCAGATCTGTGAACCAAGAAGGAGAGGTGCGTGTAAATCTCCTTTGCGCTAAATCACGCGTAGCTCCGGCATCCACTCCAACTACAATTCCTCGGCTTGAACTCTCAGGCGCTCTGCTTGCTGCAGAAATGAGTTCAACGGTATCTGAAGCTTTGCGTTGCCAAATTTCACGAGTCGTCTATTGGACTGACTCGAGCATCGTGATAGCTTGGATACGCAATGGCTCTAAGAATTTGAAAACCTTTGTAGCTAACAGGGTTGCCACTATTCGGGAGCTCACGGGGACTTCCGCGTGGCGTCATGTTCCCACAGAGCATAACCCAGCTGACTTATTATCTCGTGGAGTGGATCCCCGAGACGTAGCAAACTGTGAAATGTGGTGGTTCGGTCCTTCCTTTTTGGCCTTACCTGAATCCGAGTGGCCATCATCTCAGTCACAGCCTTCTGTGGAGATGAACGAATTACCAGAAGTAAAGGTGCACGTCGTCCAAGCAAATGAAATAGAACCATCTCTATTTAATATAGAAAAATATTCCAAATTAAAAACAGTACAAAATATTTTCGGCTACATAAATAGATTTTTATATAATTGCAGAAACCCAAAAACTAAATTCACTAAATCACTATCTGCTTGTGAATTAGAAAAATCACTTCAAAAATTAATATACATTTCTCAGTTAGAGTCTTTTCCCAAAGAATACGACTTACTATTGAAAGGAAAATCACTAAATCCTAAATCTAACATTGCGGCACTTAATCCTTTCCTTCATGAAGGCTTAATCAGGGTAGGTGGGCGCATACAAGATTCCGAATACAGCTTTAATATGAAGCATCCCACTTTATTAAGCTCCAAGCATTATTTGACTAAATTATTGTTTGAGAAAGAACACTATAAGCTGTTACATGGTGGTCCGCAAGCCTTGCTCGCATCAATTAGAACTCGTTTCTGGCCTGTAGGGGGTAGAAACCTTGCACGACGCACCGTCCTTAACTGTATAGTTTGCAGGCGTTTTCAAGGCCAATCTGTAAAAAATATCATGGGCAACTTACCATCTGAAAGACTCATGCCAGATTTTCCGTTTAGTGTCGTAGGGACCGATTTTGCTGGGCCATTCATGATCACGGATCGCAAGGGTCGTGGTTGCAAAATTACCAAATGTTATTTATGTATTTTCATATGCTTTAAATATAAGTGTATTCATTTAGAAGCAGTTTCCGAACTATCAAAGGACGCATTTGTTTTGACGCTCAAAAGATTCACGGCTCGAAGAGGCCTCGCAAGGAGAATCCATTGTGATAATGGTGGAAATTATGTCTCAGCGGCTAGAGAGATAAAAGATTTTCTACAGTCTAATGCCAACGCTCTATCTGATTTTGCCGCCAGCGAGGGCGTCGAATTTTGCTTTTCGCCACCGTACGCTCCTCACTTTAATGGTCTGATGGAGGCCGGCGTAAAATCGGCTAAATTTCATCTTGCTAGGGTTCTAGGCAACGCGCATTTAACGTTTGAGGAGCTATCATCTTTGTTCGCTCAAATAGAAGCCCTAAACAGTCGACCCCTCTATTCCCTCAGTTCCTCACCCCAAGATTTCTATCCTTTAACCCCGGGCCACTTTTTAATTGGAAGACCCCTTGTCGCTCTACCAACTCCGTGCTTGCTGGAAACCAAAGAAACTCAACTCGACAGATATCAACGCATCGAGCGCATGCGGCAAACCTTCTGGCGGCGTTGGAGCCATGAATTCGTCTCCGAGCTACAGGGACGGGTCAAATGGCGCACAAGGAGTCAAAACCTTCAAGTGGACGATCTAGTTGTCCTGAAGGACGAGAATTCACCACCTCTGCATTGGCGTCTCGGGCGAGTGAAGCAACTGTTCCCAGGGGCGGACGGTGTAACACGCGTCGCGGACATCACAACGGCGAGAGGCGTCGTGCGTCGTGTGATCAACCGAATCTGCCTATTACCCAACCCCAACGCTGAAAGGCTTGCTTGAAAGCTAAATGCTTTCCAGGGGGCCGAGTATGTTCGCGCTCACCACCGGAAGATGGCGCTGTACAGCGGCGCCGGAGGGCAGCGAGAACATCACTATCAACTTTTGACACTACAAAAAAAAAGGCACCGACAACCGCCCGCGACCGCGCATTGAATTCTATATTTAACTTATATTATGATTGATTTTATGTAAAATAAACTACTTTCATGTGAAAAAACCGTGTTCTAATGAACACTAGTTACTAACTGCCTCATTGGCGTAGTGATGAGTAGGTAAGTTCAGCTGCAAATCAGTCCTGGGTTCAATCCTTGGAATGGAAGTTGAGTTAATAACATATTTAGTAGATATTGGGTTTTTACTATTGTTCGGAAATTGGCGGTGTTTACCCACGAGTTGTGCGCCTGACCTCTCAACAGCGGTCGCGTTGGAGCTGTCGTTTCATGGGATATTGAGAGAGAGGGAATAGAGAATGCGCAATTGTGTTTGCGCACACACTATACTTAATAAATAATATATCCCGCTCTGATGGAAAATCACGTCAGAGATTGACCGCCGTCGTTCTTGATCTTGAAGACATTATTGTTATTATTATTTAGGTACCTACTTCTGATACCTACTTGGCAGGAACTAACTCGGTAAGAAGGTAGAACAATATTATTATAAGTAGTCTGTAGTATTATAAATTGTAATCTTCACACTTATTATGACGCAAAATTACATTTCTGTCTAGAAACTCACTATCCCTTCATATGATGGAACACCTAATTGAAGCAATAAACCTCAACAAAAATGAAATTTCGTTGAGGGCAATAGTTTTAGCGGCTAAGGGTAACGTATTCTCTGCTGGACATAATTTGAAGGAATTGGTAAGTACATACTAATAAATACGTTAGGTGTAGAAACATAGTTTTGGCATACAATTAAGTAGATATGTCCCGGACAGTACAAAATGTCGAAAAAGATATCCGCCATGAATTGATGCGTCATAAATTATAAAGTAAGGGTTACTTGCTTGGAAATAACTTACACGCGTAACGTTTACCAAATGACCACTCCCAATTATCCGCAACAAAAATTCGCATCCATTATCTCTTTGACATGACAGTAATAGCTATAACAGCTCGTATCTGTTATCTTCTATAACTGTTATCATTGATAATATTAGTAAGTTATAAGTTACTCAACGGCCGACGCGCGAGTTATACTTATAGGTAGTAACAAAGATTTAAATCGCTGGATGGGCCCTAAGCCTACATTGCGCACATCAAAAACGTCCACAAATATGTTGAGTGAGTGCTCTCAAGTCTCAACATGCTAGTTTCACTTGCGGCAAAGAGGGTGACAACGTGTCACACAAGACAAAAATGTGGACGTTTTTGGAGGTTTAGGGCCATCTAGCGATTTAAATCTATGGGTAGTAATTATTAAATTATTAACTTGACTGTTTTTGTAGCAAACATCTGCAGGGACTGAAAAACACAAATTAGTGTTTAATAAGGCGACAGAATTAATGAAATCTATCATCCAAAGTCCTGTGCCTGTAATAGCAAAGGTAAATATTAATATTATTAAAATTTTGAACAAATAGATAATACTACTAATATACTTGTAAGCTAAAGATAGTTCATACTCTATTATACAATTATGAGTAAATTGACAGCCTGTTTAGTTACCTATATCTAAGATTACCAAAAAGATTGCCCATCTTTTTACAGGTTAATTATTACAGATTAATTATATTTTTAGGTGAACGGATTCGCGACTGCTGCCGGTTGCCAGCTGGTAGCCACTTGTGATATCATAGTATGCTCCGATATAAGCAAGTTTTCAACGCCAGGGTAACAAAGATCTTTTCTGTTTTTCTATTTTGTTTGTATTTTTTTGGTGTATTTTTAACCGACTTCAAAAAAAGGAGGAGGTTCTCAATTCGTCGGAATCTTTTTTTTTCTTTTCTTATCCATAGAGCCAACTTTGGAATATTTTGCTCTACACCAGGAATCGCTGTGGGCAGAAGCGTACCAAAGTCTCGAGCCATGTACATGCTGCTAACAGGTAGGTTTAACTTAGTATCATAAACGAATACTGAAAAACTAATCACCCAGTCTTTATAATATTGCAATAACATGCAAGTAAAGCGGCGGCCCAATCACAGATTATTGCAATAACTAATAACTATATATAGTTAAGTACCTACTAGCCTAAATTATTTTAATTTGAGGCTCAAGGTTTTTCGCTAATTTGTAAGTTAATAACACATAGGCTTAGAAATACGCAGCATCATCTACTTACACGTTTTTATATAAAAATCTTTGCTTGAAAATGTCCAGTATTCAAAATTAATCCGAGATTCGACTATTTTGTGTTTCAACCGCTTACGAATTGCGAAAAAGTAAATAAAATTCGAATTTCGCGTTTAGTTTCTCATAATACCCTCATTTTATAGAAGCCGATAAGAAACTTTAATAATTTCAGGTGAACCAATATCCGCTAAAGAAGCATACGAAAGCGGTCTCGTCACTAAAGTGGTGTCACCAGATAAACTAGACGACGAAGTCAATAAAATAATCGAACAGATTAAAAAGAAGAGTCGCAGTGTCATACAACTGGGAAAGGAGTTCTTCTATAAACAAATAGATCTGAGTGTCCTCGAAGCTTACGCGTTAGGGGAAGAAATAATGGTTAGGAATATAAACTCTGATGACGGCCAAGAAGGAATCAGGAGCTTTGTCGAGAAGCGAAAAGCGTCGTGGAGCCATAAATAGAGATTTATACTTAACATTAGTAATATTAACTTAAAATTAGTAATACTTTTCATATTAGTCTAAAGTCAACCAGGGTGAAATAAGCATCTTTGTATTTGTCTTTGTATCTTGATGAAATCTTCATCGCACGAAAGACTTTTTACTATGAATATATTATTAAGTTAAAATAAAAAAAGAGATAAATATGCATAACAGAGTTGTAAAATGTAACATTTGAACTGTATCTATAAAATTGTGAGTAGGTAATAAAAAATTAACTGACAAAAAGAACAATGGTGCGAGCCCATACATTAGTTTCGCTAATGCAACATGAATGCAACTATAAATGAAAAAATATTTTTTTGATTGGGCCCGCAAGCCTGAACTCAATGCTAAAAGATTTTTCTCACAAAAAAGTGGAGAAAAATTAATATTTATTTTCAAAATATTGTAATTGAGTTTTATAACAACAGCGACCTCCGCCATGAACCATCAGAGAGCATAGACAATACACTATATCCTCTTTGATAAATACTTGTCACTTGTTCGAGAATTTGTCACTGTTGACAGTTATAGCCATGTAGCTGTCGGATAGTGTTGCGAGATGCCGGAATTAAAAAACTCCAATCGACTGAAAGAAAAATCTAATAGAGTTAATAAATCAATATTCAATTACAAGGGTATTTCGGAAACGCTAAACTACCAAGACTCTATGCTCTATGCTCAAAATAATCGGTAGATTTCAGTAATAATAATAATTAATAGGTGTACTTTTCTGTCAAATAATCATAAATCTGCAAACAGTTTATTTAAGTGAGACTGGCTCACACGGAAAAATAATATTCAGTTTTACTCCAACGCAGTGGAAAACCCTAAAGTAATTTAATCTTTTTATATTATTCGAGTAAATTAATTGCAAAAAAGGAACAATGGAAATTGATACAGTTATTGTCGTGTATTCTACATTAGTACCTGAAAATAGGATTTTGTTCAGTAGCTGTTGTTCTCATACAAAAGTGGACCGATCTTCAAAAAGATGGAGTATAAAAGTGGAAGTTTGGCATCCGGCAACACTGGCTGTCAGGAATGTGGAAACGGAAGCTATCAGTAATCAATTGAATTTCTTTAAATATTTTATTTTTTGACCCGTCCTTTACAATAACTGGTGATACCTTGAAAAAATTCAGTTATTTACTAGAATTGTCTTGTAATAAATGTTACATCTAGACGCTAAACTTCATTTGTGTACATTTCTGCCACTGTTCTTTATACACAACTTTATAGCTCAATTTAGACCACTGCGGAATGGAATGGAAGCGACTTTTTTATGTCAGTTTTACTTAAAGATTGAAACTCAATTGGAATCAAAAACGGTCGTGCGTCTTCCGATGTATCCTAGAGAATTCACGAGATTATTTATTTTGTATGTTAGATATAAATATAATTGACATAAAGTTGCTAAGCTATGTAAAAAAGTCGCTTCCATTCCATTCCGCCGGTGTTAATTGAGCAGAGTGTAAGATATTTTGTACATTGATTTTTTTTTTTTTTTTATCTAAATAAAAACCTTTGCTATTTACACCTATATTTATTTGCCACTATCATTACCTTTAGAGTATATTCAAAGCAAGAATATATTATTACGTGAAAGCATAATATTATCGTCACATACACATCAAAATATTTGGCCAAAAACATTTTACAGTATATAAATGTTTTTGGCCAAATATTTTGATGTGTATGTGTATACAGGGTTACTTGTAATTTATTAACAACCTCCTACATATAACTTCTAAACATGATGCTGAACAACGTTTGTTCAACGACTTTTCACATAACTCAATAAATTAACCAAAAAAAAAATTATAAGTTTTTGTTGAAAAGTCTGTCAGTGTTTTAACTCTATGGTCAATTTATGTAATGCTGTTCCACACCTGCGTGATGAAGCGCCGACTACTAACCGCGCAACAATTAACATCCGAAGATATCGCTTCTCTGTCGTATTTAAAAATGCTTTGCGACGTAAATTACTAACATCGGCCTGAGCTATCGTCTGCAGGTCAATAATTTCTTCCTACACTAGCGATTGTCGTGAACAACAAAAAAACTTCTCGCGGCGACAGACGTAAGTGTCGGACAGTCATTAAGTAGGTACCTAAGTACCATACGCACACATGATAAGCATGTTGTTTACTTGGCAATTTCCCGCGCTTTTTACGGATGGGCAAAATTCCTACCTATCAATCCCTATTAGTTTATTCACCTACATAAGTACCTACATTCTTCACACCTAACCTAGGTAGGTACCTACCTACAAAACAGTCAACACGAACAGGCTACCATAAGCTTCAGATACCTACCAATCTAACCAACACTTAAAATACCACATAACCTGCGTACCTTACATCAAACCTACCTACCTAACGCGTCACCTTTACCACCGTACCTACCTACAAACCTAACACCTAGGTGTAGGTATCTGTTCGAGACTTGAATTTAAGCATCTCTGTTACTTTCCATTGATGTACCAACTAAAGGTCATTGGTAGGTACTTTCCCATACGGCTCAACGAACCTACATACTTACCTACCTAAATAATGTCGATTTAGTAGCGATTTAATTAACAGATCAGATGTTAGTGATAAAAACAGGACTAACAGTTTAGTTTGCTATACGTCGAGTCATCTAAGAAACATAAATAGGTAGGTTTTAAAACGGACCTCCAAGTCGGTTACCCATCGGAATCAACTGGCGAATTGACGAACTAATTAATTGGCGAACTGATTAATTGGCGAACGACGCGTGCGACCTATGCGTGCGACCGACCGGAAGCGACTGAACTGAAACCTGCGAGTGCGTTCCTCCTTTGATGCGCTGCGCGCCGCCCATTTCCTTTACACGTGCCGCCGTCGGCCGTAGAGTTATTAAAATTTTAGAACAGAAATCATAAATATTTTTATTTTTGTAAGAAAAAAATTTTTTTTTTTTTTAGGAATTTTAAAATGTCCTGGAACAAAAGTTATTTACTTTGATGCATATAAGTTGCCTGTAGGAGGTTGTTAATAAATTACAAGTAACCCTGTATAAATTTAAATGTTTACATTTCTATTTGATCCATATGGAAAAAGATATACCACAAATTATAATGAAATATAAATGTATTAAAGTTAAATATAAAAGTGCGTTAAAAACATGAGCATCCAACTCAGTTTTCATAAGAATAAAATAACTACATATTATAATGTAATGGTATTATAAAATATAACAACTATTTTCTAATGACATGTTATTTTTACTGTTTTTAATGAAAGGAAACTTATAATTACTGTCCGTGTATTACATAAAATATGAAAGCAACTAAACAAAACATGTAACAGAGAAAATTTTAGATTTTCAAACCTGACTACAAAAAATAAAGAAACAAATATGCTACATAGTATTTTATCAACAAATGATAATAAACTTAGAATCCGGAATACCTAGTAGTTAGGAAAACATCATGTATTAAACAAAGGAATTGGTGACAATTTATAAACCAATAGAAAAATATCGGTAAGTAATAGATTACTTTTATTAAATTAGTGTTAATTCAGTTGCACACACGTCGCCTTAGCCATCAACAACTGACATAAATAATGATTCAATGTGCGTCTCGGCTCAACTAGACATACTTCTCCCATATTTTGTCGTAAACCAGGACCCTCAAGTACCTATATGCGATCAATTTACTCTAATTAAACGGGATTTTGCTCGTTTTTGAATTTGATAGGCAGGGGTAGTTTACTTTAATACATGATAATGTGAATGGGGCTTGATAGTACGGAACCCTCAGTGCGCAAGCTCGACTCGGACTTGACCAAATCTTTTCCTTTGTTAGCTTATAAGACACAGTAGGCTCATGGCAGTAAAATAAGTTTTTACTATTTATAATGTCAAATGTGTGTACAATCAAATTAGCACCAAAAGTATTGTTTAGTAGCTCAGTGTAAAAAAATATTACAGATAAGTGCAAACTATAACCTATCTTTATCAAATTATATTATTAATAAGAACTCATATAATAAACCTTAACATAATTATAAGAAACGCATTATATTATCATATCACACAGGTGTGTATGAAAATAAATGCATACATTTGGTTTAACACACAATTTGACAATAATAATAAAGGTTGTAAATGTAAAAATAATTATAGTAATAAAATTAAAGGAATAATGAATTAACTTTTCATACCTAAGAAATTATACAACCATACAGATATAAAATAGTTTTGAAATGGCAGCAATATCATATCAAGTATTTTCCAATATACAATTAATACTTTTTATTATAGTCTAACACATAACACTAAACCTGATATAAAAAAAAATATTGATTTTGGAGCTTCTTTGAATGTGACATTTATTTGAAACAAATATTGCCTAAATATATTGTAATCGGTTGTACATTATTACTTAAATTGTACCCGGCAAAAAATATTGCACATCGATCTTTGGAAAGAGACAATCGGTTAATTTCGGTAATCGGTTAATTTCGGCTATATGTATGACAAACGTCACCGTCATAGATACCCGACAAACGTCACCGTCATAGATACCCATTAGCGTAGACAGAGAAAAGCTATAGACGCTGGTAAAGCGTGTCGCAAAAAGAGACAAAAACTAACCTTTAACACTACACCGCACCATGATTTTTTGTTTTGAATCGTTGTAATAATATGTGTAAGTTTATAATAAAAGTGTTCAAAACCTAATTTAACTTGAATCGGACATAACATAATCGTAAAAACTGAATTATAAAGTAATACGATAGCTAACTGTTGGTCCGCTGTCAAACTTTGTTTAGCAAAGTAGTGTGACTAAAACATAAAAAACGTGACACGCTACGTGAAACAAAAGATCTTATCGTTCTATTTCTTTTCTTTACACGACATCGGCGTAAGTTGCTCTTTGTCTTGTGTGAATGAAACATAAGATAACAATTTGTCTATAGCTTTTCTCTGTCTACGCCCATTAGTTACCGGACTGTTTGTATTTCGTGCGATAGAGATAACGCGCTCTACGAAGCCGACGAAGCCGAAATTAGCCGATTGTCTCTTTCCAAAGATAGATGTGCAATATTTATCGCTTTTATGTAAGTTTATAATGCCATTATTAGTAGCATTTAAAAAATGTCAATTTAAGAAATTAATGTACTAATATAAAAATGTTAGGGGTAATTTTTTCAATTGTAATTTATTATTAGAAGCCACATTAATTATTAATATTATAAAGGTGAAAGTTTGTGTGTGTTTGTAGCAATTACTGAAATAACTTGACTGAAATTGAGAGAATTGAGATAGATTACATCCACGATTAACATAATATTATAGTCTACTTTTTATCCTGAAAAAATCAAGGTTCTTTAGAATTCTGATTCAAAAAAACTGAAACAGGATTGGTGACAAATACGAATTTCACACTGGTAGAACCGCAGGTAAACCTAGTTTATCATAAATTACTGCCACTTACTTCGAAATAATTTAAACATAATAAAATACATTAAAATTACATAATAAAATTTCCTCTCAATAGTTTTATTAAGTCTGAACAGCAGTCACAGTTTGGAAGATTGTTGCGCCTTCATGGGATGTGCTGATGTTGGTTCCCAGTTCTGACAGTTGGGTCTCACTTTTTCGCGAGTTCGTTTGAGAGCCAGTCTAAGCCTTCGTAGAGCCCTTGACCTTGTGTGGCGCAAGTAGCTTGGATATACCACTGGAAAGAGCAAACAAAAATTATTGACATGCAACCCATTCAGAATAAACACAAACTCAAAATATCTTTCACGTAGGCCTACTGTACAGGCTCTTCTTGTAATACGTCAATATGATATTTGTCCCTTATACTTGTATATTATGGTCATAACTACAAGTGGACTTAAAGCTAAGTTAAACTAAATAGAAATTTCCTTTTTTTTGCACACTATTTATGACAACGTGTGTGAAAGAGAAGCTAAAGAATGACAGTGTAATGCACCCAAATACTAAAGCATGGAGCCATATCATGGGCTTCAAGCCAGAAGGGCATGTAAGCAGTACCTTCACTTTACAGAAGACAAAGAAAACTTAATCAGTTCTTATTCAATGGATCTCTCTAAATGAAAATTTGCACGTGTCTCATGAGATGCACATGTCTAAAGACACGTGCAAATAATTTCAATTGAAGAGATCCAGTGAATAAAAACTTATGAAGTATTTTTTTCCTCCTGAAAAGCTTATAATTGCTTATATGCCTCTCTGGCTTGAAGCCCGCGATATTTTCCACTCAAATATCAACAAATTAAAACTCCACCTAGGCACGGAATACATAATAGTACCTAACGGTACAGACGCCTCACTCAGCAGAGGATTTAAAGAAATAGCTACTCTAGCGCTGACACAAAAAGCGCAATTCAGTTCGCAATAGCGCATGGCTACGCGTCCGCAAAGTACACGCAATAAACGCAAAGTTGTGATCTCTGTCTATCGCGTAACTTTATCCCATTCGACGTACTAAGGTTGCCTCGCGATCGTGTGAACGCAGCGCATGAAATAGACCATACAAGAATTAACGCGAGCAAAGTGGCTGGCGCGCGGCGGTCTTTGAAATTAGTACGTCAAGACGCCTACCTGTAGTTTCTTTGATCATGTGACAAGTGAACCGGGCCTACCCATGAAGCCAATCATTGTCCACACAACATAAAATACATTTCAATAATAATTGTGAGTATCTTTTCAAGACTTGTAGCAATTTAGGTTGCATAAGTAGTAATTTTTTGAAAATGCACCAAAAATGGATAAATGATGTGGATTTATTTAAGAAGGATGCTGCGAGAAGAGGAAATTTTTTGTCCCTATATTCAGCTTTTGTTCTTCAAATTGCACTTTTGCATTTACTGTTGTCAAAAACCATTTCATTAATTATTTTAAATACATAGAAGTCAAGTTTCCTCGACAAAGTGTAGAGGTGTACTTACACGTCTGTTCCTCATGTTGTTCAGATTTAAAGCATTGGTTAATTCTGCTGCTGTCATTGCATTGGGCATGTCCTGCTTGTTTGCAAACACAAGAATTACTGCGTCTCGGAGTTCATCCTCCTTCAGCTGCAATTAAAGGATTTCATGATTATTTGGGTAAGAGTAACTAAAATGTATACATTTGTTTACAAACAAGGAAAACACTAGGTTAGCAGGAAAACCTTGAGAACATTCAGGTAGTTCAAAGGTGTGTGAAGCCTGCTACCCACACTTGGCAAGTTGTGGGCTATTTACTGTGAAAGTAAAATGGTTGTACAACTAAGTTTTTACATTCCTGCATCCAATAAGCTAGTGTTATAAGAAACTAAAATAATTTTTGACAATATTATCATCTGCCTATGCAACATAGAAAGATGTGTGTACTGTTTGTGTAGAGAAAAGTAGAGGCACATATCTCTACTGCGCATCCTAGGCTTGTTCAGCAGGCCTAGGATGCGCAAACTTTTAACACAAAACATGCTGAAACACAAGCGTTGTTATCTCACGCGTCGCGTGTCGCAAATACACGAATGTGTAGTGAGCTGCATTTTATTAATAGTAAAAATTGGCTGCAGTGTTTAGAGCCGCCGGCAAAGTGTTAAAAGAATGAAATACAGAGTATGGTATCCTCCAAGTCCTTTAATGGCATACAATTAACATTTAACTATTATGATGCAACCATCAGCTGTTTTTGAAACCCTAAAGGTAGTAAATTAGTCACTTGAGTGAAGTAACCAGCATCCATTAGTGAGACGAAACTGACTGACATTTGAATGCACTGCCCAAACCACTGGTTCCAGTCTTCTTTGCCAAATGAGTATTGAAAAACATGAAAACTATAAGCAGGTCCAAAATTTTGTATGGGGAAATACTTCCTCTGCCCAGAGGAGATCAAATATACCCCTGCAAAGGATGTGCTACTCTTCCTGGCGGCAACTGGACTTGGAGGGGAATTATAGACAGTGGCGAACACAATAGATCGGTGACGGTCAAAATGCTATTGGGAGCTCCTGAAGCCCTGCATAGCCGCGTCATCAATAAGTTAAGATAAGTGTTTATTGAAAGTTACCATATTAGCAAGTTCGTTCTCCGCCTCTGCTATTCGCTTCGTGTCACTCGAGTCCACAACGAATATCAACCCTTGCGTGTTCTGGTAGTAGTGGCGCCACAGCGGCCGGATCTTGTCCTGGCCGCCGACGTCCCACACCGTGAAACTTATGTTTTTATACTCCACCGTCTCCACATTGAACCCGATTGTCGGTATAGTAGTCACGATTTCACCGAGTTTTAATTTGTAAAGTATCGTCGTTTTTCCAGCGGCGTCCAGCCCAACTAACGAACAAAATCATTAACGAACGTTAAACAAATTATACAGAACATCCAGCTAACACTACAATGGTATCGGTCAAACAAAAAAACATTCTACGCAATCTTGAATCACAGATTGTCGTGTCACAGAACTTACCCATTAGGATACGCATTTGTTTTTTTCCAAATAGCCTCGTGAAGACACTAGATATTGTTAAACCCATGGTGTTTTTTATAAAGCCGTGGTTTATATACAAGTTGATGTAATAATTATTATGCTTTTATAATAAATCGATGATTATACCGATTGCAAAATAAACGTCAGTCGTTTTCGGTATTCGTCAACGCGGACAACGTCAGTCAATTGCTAATGTTGCCGTTGCAATATTTTAATAGTGGTAATTTATTTATTTATTTATTAAATTTGGGAAAACATACAGCTTTTTATAATACTATGTGTAAATAATTATTAACACATGATTGATAGGCCAATAAAGTTTCCACCATTGAGTTGTATATAATGGAAATGAAAAACAAAAAACAAAAAAAAATAGTACTTAATTTAAATATTAAATCAGACTGAACTATTTGCTCTGCAATATTACATAATATCTACCCGAAGGGGGCTATTAATGAAGATATTATTATTATTTTTAATTGATATGGTCGGGATGATTTGTTATAATTATAACTCATAATACCTATAACCTACTTTTTTGTGATAAAACGATGATTGTGATGAAATTCTTGTGTAAATGTAACAGTTTATCTTGCTATAATGTTAACTTTTGTAGTTTGCTTGTGTAGTTTGCCAAAAAACATTTAGTAAATTATATACATTTTTAAACGATAACGGACATGGATCCATGAAAACTAATTTGTCATGCAAAAATGGGAGAAAAAATAAGCTTGGCAACACTATGTTACCATAAACAAGACCTTATTTTTTTTTCACCGGAAGAGTACAAGCAACGACAAGTATAGCCTCTACACGACTGACGAAGTTGACCGAAGTGGGACCGAAGTTGAACGGGGCGAGCAGTTTGGACTTTGGAGATATTCAATATAGTCTATGGTTTGGTGGGGCACTTCGCCAACTTCGACCCACTTTGGACTCACTTCGGGCAACTTCCATTTGTTGTCGGTTTTTGCGCCCGAGTCAAAGGACGACAAAGCGGAACTTCGTGAGCAGTGTGGACGGGTGGTTATGAGCGGAAGTAAGTAAATCATGCCATCTCATCTCTATTCTCTATACATTCTCGCGTATGACACGATCGAATATATGATATTATTAACATTTATAACTTTTGCACAATTGCACAATCAAGTTGGACGAGATGTCGTTCTATCTATAAAATAATAATTATGATTGCAGCTGGAATATATTTAATTATTAATTATTTTTCAAGAAAATAATGGTTGCCTGTTCTGTGTAAACTCGTAGGCTTCTGCGCAGCACCTGGCAGCACCTGTCTGCAGTCTGATAGAGCCTTTTTTATGTCTCTGTGATTGTTTATTCTATTCTGTTAGCAAAGTCAGAGAAGGCTGCTGTCATGCGTCGCCATAGAAACGTTTTCGAAAACTTTTGATTTTTTTGGCCGGGTCCGACATGGAGATTTACGATGGTGAGTATTTGATAATTTAATTTTAATATTACTTCAATTATTAGTGACGTAATAGTTGTGATAAACGCCTAACTACTACTCTTTAATTAAATTACAAAACAGGTTCTTGTGAAGGTCTTTTATAGGAGGGCACTAGATGTGTTGATCCTTATTTAAATACTTTTCGCGAGAAAATCTAATTTCAATAAATGATCTACTTTAACAAATAGAACAAAAAAATCAATATTGTATGAAAGTCTGTATTTTCTACTGGGGATGTTAATTATTATTCTAAGGCGCGCTCCACTAAGGCCTTTGTTTTGATTTTTCAACACGTCAATAAAATTCATCATTAGTACTTAGGTGCACTTATCATTATGTCATTGAATCATGCAATGATCGTCTACTTGAGTTTTTCGAGCGTTTGGCTTTGAATTCAATGTTTTTTTTTTCAAATAACAATCATGAAAAGCGTAAAAAATAATAACTTCTGTTTTCTAGCGAATTTTGTCAACAGAAACTTTATACCTACTGGGTTAAGTATATAAAAAATACCATATCGGCCTATATTTGTTTTTATACGACCTTTTTTTACTCGATAATTTGAGAAATATATCAAATATTCAATATTTTACAGAGATACTCTACTTGTTCCTACTCTGAAATGTAACATCGGCCAGTGGCAATGGCACAACAAAATGAGGACGTAACTTTGAGATTGATACCTAAAACTGTTTTTTAATAAAACCTTGTTACAACATAATCGAGTGTGACAGACGGACGGACGGACGGAGAAAGTCTCACCATAAGGGTTCCATTTTTACCATTTTGGTATGGAACCCTAAAAAGACGTGTAGCGCTCGAAGACTGCCGAGGTTGCTATTGCTATTGTATGGCATTTTTTATCAACTTCTAACACCCCTTACTCCGTGGGGGTGTTAGGTTATTTTCGTTACGGAATTTCTGGATTCTGTCTCCACGCTCAAGGCCCGCGAAAGAAGCTATGCAATAGCTTAAAAAATCAAATCTCGTAAGTCGTACCTGGGTAGGTACCGACCAAACCAAAAGTAGTTATATCGGTAAGTAGGTAGGTAGGCATACCTTAGGTGGCACTGGGCAATACTGGGCAGTGGGCATCCACATTTTATTATCTAAATTCAAAGAAAATCTCAAAGATAAATAAGGCGTTAAAAAAGCTGCTCTCAAAGACAAGGCGTTATCACTGGTCATGCTTTATACGGAAAAGGCAAACATGGCGTGAACTGGTTTACTAGGCTTCTAATAGGTAACCTAGAGGCTCCAGGCTTCGGTACCTACTTAACGACCAAACGGAAACTAGGCTTGCAAAGTTGTAAGTATGCAATGCGCGCAATTCTTGATAGGTATCAGGTACTTACATTCATCATCAAAATAAATTTAAAGTCCATGCTTTATTCAAGTATAGGTGACTGTTAGGCATAGCGACATACCTACCTACATTTATCAAGACCTTGAATTCCAGTAGGTAATTAACAAATGTACTTATTAATTTCGATCTTTTGCAAGTTGCAACTGTGTAAGATCTTTTCAAGTCATAAGTACCTAATTACTAGATACCTACTAAGCTTAAACACAGTTCATAGGCATCTTTTGTAAAGGAAAATCAGTAAACCTGTAATAAATTACCTACATAAATATTATCAAGCTAAAATATAAACTAAGTGAAATGAAAATCAGTACCTACCAGTAACAAATTATATTTAAGCTATTAGGTAGAGTGTTAGAAATAGGTGTTACGCATAATAATATCATCATACAGCTTTTATTTACGAAACCGATTAGGCGATTTTTTACAGTCATCACTTACCTACGAAACGCAAGGTAATAGCGCTGTTCCAATTTTATAAGCATTACTAGCTGTTGCCCGCGGCTCCGCCCGCGTGAATTACGATTTTTTTTACATAATATACCTTCCTACTGGAATTCCTTGATTTTTCGCGGGATTCTGGTGTGATGTTGTACAGAAACCTGTTCTTACTTTGCACGGGTTATCTTGTGGTGATTTTGAAAACTCCTTTTTCTTAATAATAATATAAAGTTTCATTAATACGTAGTTGAAAGATCAAAAGGACGATTTTAACTGTCGATATTTCGATCCTGTGGCACAGGTCGTGGTCACTACGTGACCACGACTTGTACCAATGTATCGAAATATCGACAGTTAAAAAACGTCCTTTTCATTGTGATTTTTATTCTGAAACCACGAAATATGTCAAAAATTATTAAACCATGTGAAAAGTTGTACTGGTGGTAGAACTCTTCTTTCAGAGTTCGGCCTTGTAGGTACCACTGGGATAAATAACTCTACTAACAATATTCCCCAGCCCTACATAATATAAGAGTCTTTTAAAAATCTTTGCTTCATCTCAATACCGTCCAAAACATCAGAATGGACAATGGCTATATATTTCTTTACGTACAAAAAGACCTTAGATGACAGTCAGTCGGTTAGGATCGATAAGACCTAAGAGTTAAAAATATTTGTGAACCATTATCTTACCCTTTCCATATCGCGGATGATAAAGTAAGATAAATCTGTTCATGTGTTAACAGTGCCATCTTAATATAAAGTCAGGAAACAGTAAATAACATGACAGTTAATTTTTATTAAAAAAAATTCGGTAGTACCTATCTCAGAGTTTTACATTCAAGTTCCACATAAATTGTAGAGATGGCGCTATACGGTATAACGTAGCGATAACGCCAGTTAAATGATTTTTGTTCACCCTAAAAGTGAAAATTTTAAAACCATACAAAATCTCCTGCTAAGCCTATTTATTTACGGCTGTAAGGGTACTCCAGTCTTACTTGAGCCCTACGTCCTAGCCCTAGGTTCTTTGTGCATTCCGAGTTTCAAGTCACCTACCTACTTGAACTTAAAGGTTCTGATGTCTGTAATTTCTGAACTACAAAAGTGATGATGATAAGATGCATATGGAATAATCTTTAAAGAACCTCCTTTCTAACAAAAAAAGAATGAATGGAATCGGACAACGCGTTAATGAATTATAACTAAAAAACGTTTGGACTTTGATGCCGTCTTCCAGGGAAACCATGATGAATTTCGGGACAAAAAGTATCCTATGTCCTACCTCGGGGTATGAACTATAATCATGTCAAGTTTCATTTAAATCCATCCAGCGGATTATCCGTGATGCCCGGTCGTGAAACAGACAGACAGACAAAAATTAAACAAATTACAGTTTTGGCTTCAGTATCAGAATTGTACAGAATTCGACCCTTTACAGTTTTATTATAAGTATATAGATTCATTCAAATTTCTGAAGAATCATTCTACATCAAAGTTACTTTGCGATTGTAACTGAGTACCTACTAAGTATAAGATATTTATTGCTTAGAAATTTTTAAGAGACCTCAGACAGACTGGACCTCACACTGAAATATATATATTACTATCCCTACTTAAGCGCGATGGGTACTATCCGGGCGCGAAAATTAAAATTTTATTTAGTTTTTTGCTCATAGTGGGCTAATTATACATCGAAGGCTAATGGTAATGAGTTTTGCGGGCACAAAATTTATGCACCTACAATCTACATGTTTTCAAAATAAACTTGGCTCAGAACTGAAAAAAACGAGATGTGGGAACTTTCGAGCAAAGTTTCTATTAAAAACATGTAGATGCATAAAAAGTAGGTCCGCAAAATGCATTGCCATAAATCTACAATGTGTAGTTAGTCTAATATTTGCGAAAACTAAATAAAATTTGAATTTCGCGGGCAGGTAGGGCCGCAACACCTTAATTTATTCTCTTGAAGGGGTATTTCAAGAGTTTTACGAGTAATATGTTCTACACTCATCAATGCATCATCTCTCAATGTTTGCCACTGGCATAATAATAAATTATTGTTCTTATTGCGATCCTGGGTCCAGTACCTGCTGTCATGCATTCCAAATTCTTATTTATATAAACCAAGATCTTCACGATAAACAACAGAGAAAGCTCAAGAATTTGATAACGTTTAGTTAGCTCCTCATTTGGAATTTTCCTATTTATTTACTTTTGTTAAGCAATTCACGATTAAATCCATCAATCAATTCATTGTTGGTGAAAGCGATTAGTGAGTACACTCAAATTCAAACAGTTTAGCTCTTTTGGTTATTTTCGTGACTAAAAGCCTGCACGGTCATCCAATATGTTTTGTGTAGGACTCAAGACATCGCCCACTTGAGATCGGATGTGATAATGATCTTTGAAGCCGCTAATTTTTCAGAGTTCCGTAGAGCGTAGAGCTCTTGATGGGAAAACTCTTCTTTGTTGTCTTTGTTTTGTCTATCACTTAATTGCTTTACTCTTGATGCCAATCATATCAACTATGTAGACATTTGGTATCATGTCTATGTATCCTTATATTTAACAACATACTTACTCATATCATGTCTTTACTTATTAGGTACATTACCGGCTATGCGACGAACTTCTATCGCCAACATGTTTGTGTAAAATATGGTCAAAACATAATGCATACCTACAAAAACTACATTCAATGCACATTAATTTGTTTTGGAAAATTTAACTGTCGTTTTTAGTATTTTCCTTTGCTTTTTAATTATATTTCTACTGCCCCCTTAAATCTTCATTGAACTACTACAAATATTTCAAGATCAAAATTAGCCAAATATGTCCAGCCATTTTCGAGTTTTAGTGAGACAAGCGAACAGCTATTACTCATTTATATTATTTTTTACATACTATGGATCGGCGGAACCCTGTAAAGGCGCTCTTCTGACTCGTACTTGACCGTGTTATTTTTGATGTCATTGATCGTGTTGAATCATTCGCAGTTTAGATGGCAGTGCAAATTGATTGCGTTTATAAGAACACTTGGTATTGGTACTCCAGTGTCTGCGTTCTAGTATCTGGCAAATATTTTTGTCATGTAGGTACCAAAGTTTATGGTTAATTGGCGAACACATCTCATTCCCATTGCCAATTTACGAGTAGGTATTCTCGTAAATTGACAATGGGATCGTATATATTCCACTTTAATGATTTACTCGTAACTACTTCCAAAGTCATCATAGAAACTTGACTTAAAATATTTTGCATACAAAAGTCTAGGTTCGAAATAAAATAAAAACATGCCTGAAATATTTTGCACTCATAAGCTCAGACAGGACTCACTCCAGATCTTCATTTCGTAATCTAGGTTAAAAGGTTAAGCGTGCAATGTTTTTTCGTGAAGATACATAGAAAATACAACTGCAACTTCCTAGCATAGTAAAACACGAACAATTAAATAAACATGAACTTGCCTATTACATTTTGTTACCTTAAAATTACACAATAAAGTGTCTACAATGACCTACCACTACCACACTCAATAAACTCACCGATGAACCTTTTATTGGTAGGTTAGACTTATCCCAATATTTCTTGCGCAACATTAAGGATGAAACCTCTGATCCTTATTAAATTAAGTCATTTTAGTCAAGGTTCTAATTTCTAACCTGTTATCTGATTCAATGTGGTAACATTGAAACACGAAAATTGTCTATAAACATGCGAACTTTACAATTATATTTCATCATGATTCTTTTGAATCGGAACTGAAAGACGCATCCCAATGTTTCCATCAACATTAAGTACTTATATATATACCTCTAATCCCAATTAAATTAAGTCAATATAGTTAGAATTCTGACCGATGTAGGCATCTATCTGTTTCACAAGAATCAGCGAATCTACAACAACAATCATCTGGGTCGACCTATTTCGAACCGAGCTAAAAGGCCTATCCCAATATTCCTTGCGCAACGTTAAGTGGACTGAAACCTCTGATCCCAATTAAATGAATAGTCCATCTAAATTATGAGTTGCGAACGACCGATCTGATATTATACGGGTAGGATTTGCGATTCAGATATCCGCGTGGCATCTCATCTCCGGCCTCGTTACACAAGACAGTGTATTGACTCCTCCGGCAGCCTACACTGCAACACCGATGCATTGTTTGAGATAACCGGCAAGGAAGATTGATTTCATATTCAGATAATTCATAATACGTACATACATCATAATATTATTATGAAATTGAAATCCCAATATAGTTGAAACTTGAAGTGATTACTTCTTGAAGATACGTGCCCCAGATATTGCAGTAGATAAAATTAAAAAGTTTAAAGTACCTGAACGAAATCAAAATTATTCATTATCCCAATAAAAAAATTATTTTATCCATAACCGAAAAAAACTGTCCATTCATTCCTTCTTTCATGTATTCCTTCCAACGGATTTTTTTATTTGATTGTTTTTTTTATTTATTTTTTCCACAATTTTCAGATTATTTATCACTTACACCTATACTTGTAGTGGCTATACAAGTTTCTTGATTATCTTGTCACCTTTTTAATTAGTTTGCCTTCTAAATAACAGTCACCGCCAAATTACAGACTATACTAATAAACAATCATAATTTCACTGTTCACTAACCATTCTCTATGTTTAGTGCTTTAATATCGGTTTATATTTTCTAGGATATCGGGATCATTGATCAATTCGTTTATTGACCTATATCAATAGTACATCTCCATAGTTACACAATAACTCGATTCTCGACAGGCAGCCGGAATAATCTATTGGTAATCTTATTGGATAAACATAAGCTGAAAATCTTCTGTGTAAAATGCTTGCATTTATATAACTAATGCAATAACTGATACACACATGTTACATTTTTAACCAAGTATAAATATAACAATTAACAATAAGAGCCCTGACTCCCAAACTAGGCCACCCATAACTTGGGAGTCAGCTTCTACCAGTGACATAAAATACTCAAAATGTGCGTGCTAATGGGTTTAAGTATAATGTAATCCTTCTTTACTACGCGCTTAGGTATTCGCACATTACCCATATACATTATTTTCGGAAATAAAAACGTGTACAAGCAATTACCTACATATAGTAAGTTCGAGCAATTGAATTAAATTCGCAATGCCCGAACGAGTCTTCCTCGACACATCCTCGACAATGATAAAGTTAAACGTGGATCGAGCATACTGACGAAGTTCCACGTGGATGTACTTATTTTATTTTGTTTGCGGATGCGACGCGTACCTTTCACGAAGTAGGACCTCCAACCCGGCGGAAACAGCGTAAACGAAATATGTGATGAAACGAATCAAAGCTCAGCTAATGAGTCATATCATATCATGCGGGACTAGAAATGGAGGTTTTGATTTGTAGTTTAGCTTCCAAAATACGAATTACCTACGCTCATATAGCCTGTCGATCGCTCGTCCCATAATCTAAATGGAACGAAATCAAAAAAATGTATGATTCAGGTTCAAAGGTCTGATTGCGACAGAAAAACGTACCTATTCATCGTTGTAATCCTTAGCAAATTCTGCCCCTCGATTGGCTGACGTGAGGGAACCAATCAGCGGCACAACTTGTAAACGATAACGATGAACACGTGTTTTTTACACCATCTAGGCCCTAGGGGCTTGTCTATGAAGGTTCCCAGCGTCTGACCTAATTATTCCCGAATGGAAAAATGGATTTCCTGAATGGAGAAAGCTAGTTCACCATTCCCCCTTTTGTTGTTTAGCAGGGAGGGCCGCGGACGGACGAGGTTGACTTAGGTCTCGAAGGTGGTGCTGGCTCCCTTGCAGCCCTTCTATCGTGTGATTTGTTAACTAGGGCTATTACACCAAAGAAATTTAGCGACGTGTATGAGAGTGTTAAAATGCTTCAGACGCATTCGTTTTCTTTCTGTCTCTAACGCACATCCCGTAGCACACTGCACAATCAAGCTGATTTAAAGCTTAAATTAAAGTATAAGTCTACCTAAGGCAATCATCTCATAAGCGTACAAAAGCTCGTTCAGATTGTGCAAACAAAGCGCAATGCAGGCTTCATCAGAATGGTATCAGCTCTCACGACCACGACATAGACATTTGATACCAATGACAAGAGCGGATTATAGTCACGTCTTGGGCATTACGCTGCAAATCTTTACATTAGAAAGTGATATACTTACATGCCTACCTACTTGTACATTAGGTTTTATTACTTTCTTTGCATTATAAATCTGTTCTTCCTATCAAATTCTTAACACGTGATTGCTAGAATGAGATGTTCCGATGTACTCAATCTCAAATCGGCAGATTAAAAAGCTGCAGTTTTGAGTAAAAGCATCTTATACATTTATCATCAGTTTGAGACCCCGTTGTTTGCCTTACCTACTACATCATCTTTTACGGAAAAGGAATTTGAAGACGCAATACCTTCTAAAGTTGCTCTACCTATAATAATGTGCTTATTGATATATTTTGTTTCTATCATTATTTCTAGCTCTAACGAGCAATATTTCGGGGCAGTAAGGAATTTAAAGTTAGGTAAAAGTTAAAATAAAGTTAGGTAAATGTATAAATATAAACTGACGGATGCAATATTAAAATCGAGATCACCATAAGTGAAAATTCGACCACCCGCGAATTCTTGGAACGTGATGTGAAGTGAACACCTGCCTAAATTCATACAACTTATATAAGTACACTTTTATACACGTTAATGTATTACTGCTACATGTCACTTTTTCTTTTATAACATAAACAAGAATTAGGGCCGTTTGCGGTTTGGTGGTAAATTAAAATTATAACAAAAAGAATCGCACATCTGCAGATGAAAGGGTTGCGATGCGTTCTTGACCTGAATGGTTATTATGGATCACGATTCATCGGTTGGAGCTCCTCAATTTTCATGGCCCATTTTTAAAGTGCTTTGCTGAATAACATTAACCTTATCAAACTTGCTCAAATGGAATTGGAGTGACTAACATTACCATACGAGCGAGCACCAATGCAAAATGATTGTGTCTTATTAGTACACAAGTGCGGGTATCCCCTGAGACCAAGTCCACAGTTATTGTTCCTAGGTACACTAGTGCATTATCCCATTCCTCATCAAATTAAAATATTTTTAAATTTTTCATTGGTCCGAAAATTTTGTTGAATTATTTACCCAAGAATAGGTACCATCCAGATATTACATAACGTTAAAATTTAATTGTCACGTAGACAATAAACAATGTAAAATAATTCACATGTGGAACTTTTATTATGAGCCGAGTAGTTTGGGTAAACTTTACATAAGACACGATAGGCTTAGCTTAATTTGGCGTCACATTCATTGTCTCACACGTCCACATTATAAACAATAATGCAATTGCATGTCCGTTGCGTGGCTCACTTCGTTATGTCACTTCCTCATTATGAAGCTAAAGAGGCAAGAACCCGTTTTGCAAGAGGACCATATTTCTTAACCCATATAAAATATTGCACCGTGAAATCTTTGTTATAAGATGCATAATACCCATAATATTATGCTTGCATGGTTATAGCCTCTATGTTATAAATAGCTACCTATAACTCATTCAGAACAAAAATGCAGTTATAGTCTTGTCCTTCCTAGTTCATTGAATAGGTATGCTGCGATTATGCAGTTTGTCTATATTTATAAATTGAAGTTATAATCTAATATTTTTTTGAATTTAACTTCAACTTATTATCCCGTTAATGTTATGTTTTATGGGTCTTAGCAAAAACAACATTCTTTTCAGTCCTTTAGCATCAAAACCAAAAGTTCTGTGCTATATTGTCAGATGCATTATGCAAAAGCTATTCTTTATGATAGCGTATGTTTCGTAATGTCTGTCTCGCTGTCATTTCGTCTTTTCAGCCGACTTCAATAAAGAAGGAGGTTCTCCATTCGACTGTATTCTTTCAGTTTAAAAGACTCTACCGTCTCACCTGAGTTAAGCTTGCACGTTAGCGAATAGCTTTCAAAATGGTAGGGTAGTTCGAAGGTGCATATTCATAAAGCTATTAAATCATAACGATTGTTACGCATTTAACAAACCGGCCCGTGTAGTACGGTTCGTTCACATTGTCTGTTTATAATCAGACGTAATGGTAGAGCGAGAGGGGAGTTCATCAATTCACTACGGATTTCTTACTGTAGCAACTGGGAACAGGGCGCATACTCTAGATCTTGAGAAGCAAGACGCTTCTGGATCGGCCACTTAGACATGAATTAAAAATAAATCGGTTATACAGAAGGTAGACTTTGACAAATACCTATTGATATTAATGTAAAATAGAAATATATCATTGTAACTTTGTAAGTTGTAACAAAGTGTTCATTGATGAGAAACATTTGAATTCTGAACCCTAAACATGTCTCAACGTAACTACCTCGTGCCATGCTCAAATAGAATTCAGTTTTTTAAAAGGCACATTTTTGGAAAGACAAAACTACCTAACTGGTGTTTATTATTTATTGCAGTAATGATTGTCCAATAAGGACATTTACTCTGATAAAATATGATTCCATTCAGCGTTTCAATATTTAAGTTCCACGAAGTATTTTGAAATAGAGCATTAGAATTTCCGAAGGAAACACAAAAAACGCCATAGAGCATGCATATAGCGCTACTGAAGCTTATGGTCTGAAAGGGATTCACCATTAGCGCCCAAATACTACGATAAGCGTGATTTTTGACGGTTCGATAGTGCGATAGTTTGGTCTCAAGTCTGCGCTTCTCATAACACCGTAGAATGCAATGGCGCAAGACGGGACCGCTGTCTTCCACTTGGATGAGTTCACGCATACTGGACTGGACCTAGATAGTAGATACTTAGGTTAAACTAAAACATTATTATTGAATATCAAATTACCGAACATTTATTTGAAAAGCGATTTTACTATGATCACAATTCACATATAAGCACCAATTTTTTTTATAAAATCTTATTTTACTCTCATTACTTGTAACATTTATAATCCTGTTCATAATGTTATCGAATCTAAATTATTCGCCAAATCGATGTTTATTTAAAAACTTCGTTTATCAAACTAAGGAAACAAGTGAAAACAAGATTTGTTACGTAGACATGGTGTAGGTTCGTAACTACAATAACATAATTTGCATTAAGTAATTAAGATTAATATGATATCTTTACAAAAGTTATAACACACACATTAACACAAACAATTGCCGAAGTCATTCTTCCCGCGTATCATGGTCATAACATTTTTAAAGATATTCTTTTGTGGATTTTTTCAACATTTTGTCCCTTTCCACCCCACACAGTTTGAAACATTCCGAACCCTTCACACCCTGTGTGATTTATGCCCGCCCTTCTCCTGAATGGGAGCGTCGAACAGCTCTTCTCAAAAGTGCCACTCGTTAGTTGAAGTTCCATTTTTAAAAAGGCCCGACGGATATTGTGTCTCCGGTGTTGTCACCACCGTCGATTCAAAAGCTCCGTGAGATTCATCCATTCCATTCCACCGCCTGATTGAGTTTTCGGCGGAAACAGGATTTTGTTAACGGAGAGGACTCCGGTTTTGTAGTAATTTATAATTTAGCGTCCACGGGGGCCGGCGCTCTATTATTCTCGAGCGGTGCGCGTACGCAGTCGCTGTTGATACTGCTGAGTGCTGCGTTAGTTGCGTCCGCAGCACGAACAAGAATAGCCGTTCGTTGAGAATTTTAAATTGTTCCCGGCTGGAGCATATAGGCCTATCCTAATTTTAAATGAGAAAACTATCAACTCAAGTCGAAACCCTCAGTATTATTTTTTAATGTTTTTTCTAAATTCGTGACGGTGACTTTAAAGTGTAGATATCTGAATGTTCTCGGTTACTTGCGTGTGGTAATCTATCCATTTTTTTATCATCATGCATACTAGTTATACATGATACCTAATTGATAAGCATGTGTGTATGCAGATAATGAGATAACTTCATATCACCAACGCGACGTTCAGTTACACTGAGTAAATTCGTGTTAACCCTTTAAGCATTTGTGTAGGTTTCTTCCGTATTTTCAGTGCTTGTTTTAGAACATTAGGAAACAGTGATTGTGGTGATAATATACAAGTGAATAGTGATACGTATGAGTGATGCGCCTGCGTCGATGCAAGTGTAGATGTAGAGTGTAGCGTTCCTATTTTCGTAGTACGGAAATAAGAGCGGCAAAAGGAGCAAAAAGCATTCACTGCCTAAAAACTTGAGGACGCATACATCTATGTCGAGAGTGTATTTTTGTCCGATGTGATCCAATGTCCATAACTGTTGACTGTGAAGTTCTGTGTTAATTACTACCAAAATGAAGAAAAGAACGATATCGAAATTAATATCGATATTTGGTTCGAAAAAAGGTAGGCAAAATTTTACTATTAAGTATATCCTTACTAACAAGCATATATTTAGTAACTACTAACAAGTGTTTCGACAGACTTATAAGTATTACCTATAATACATTAAACAGTTCAATACAGTCTATATGTATAATCTTTGGCATTTTAATCTTTTCATAACCTATTAGAGTGTCACATAGGTGAAATTTTGACTATAAAATTATTCATTTAGCTTACTTTCAAACTAACAGATGTCAGATATCCAATCAGAAACCGTGAGAACTATGGGAACTTGTACGGAGTTGTACACATGTGATGATTGTTTAAAGATTTGTCACGTGCCGGCAATCACTCCTCTCGTAAAGGCTTGTAAAACAACTGGCTTTTATTACATGTGAGGTCTTGTTGGACTTATTGATTTAAGTCGCTTATACATAAACATACGAGTTATAATACAGGTATAAGTGGCTTGTTAAATTAATTATATGTATTTCAATTCGCCCGTGTGAATTACTGTTTCATTTCATTGCAGAAGTAGATTTATAAACCGAAGTGGCTTAAAAACTTCTTCTAAATGACATGGCCGGATTCTGCCCTCGGAAAAAATATTCATGGCCATTGACAAACAGTATATATACGTTATATTAATATTTTTAATATAGTCTGTCTACTGAAAGTAGACACTGAAATCGCCCGGCAAATTTAAAAAAATTTAGTAGGTCATCCCCAAAACTATAGTGCAAATATTGGAATAACTCAGTTTGATACTTGCAAATTTAATTATTTTTTTTATATCGGTTTTCACACAAGTCTTTATTAAATTGCTTACCTATTTATTATTTCTACCTCTCATCAGCGAGTTGGGGGTTCGAGTCCCGGGTTCGCGCCTTTTAACTGTTTGGAGTAATGAGCGTCTTAGGACTAATTATTACTTGCGTAGCTATGAAGAAAAACATCATGAGGTAACCTACATGCCTGAGCACTATGTTTTCAAAGGTGTAAGAAGCCCAACAATCCACAATCACAAGACATAATGCACTAATTATTACTTGGGAGGATTTAAAATGCGTTTCAAATAAGAATAGGACTGGACTAGTGACTAACTTCATACTGTCAGGTGCTGACAGCTAAGCAAAAGTAGCGTTAGCACAAAAAAAAATATGTTACAATAAAAATAACTAAGTGTCATTTAAATAATTTTTTATTTTTATTTTTTAAAGTTTGACGCTTAAGGATGATGATTGAAATACAAACAAAAATTATTAATATGTACTCACAATACCAGAAATTAAATAATATTCAAGTATACATATATTATACTTTTTTAAAATATAATAATACTTAGGCGTTGTCCTAATACAACGCGAATGCGCGATTATCGCGCGAATAAGCGATGCGACCATCGCGTGCTCGCGCGATAACAAAAACTGGGTGTCCTAATAGAACGCGACGCGATCATCGACGCGCGAATTGACGATGCGGCTGAGGGTTCCGCTTCGCTTAGCAGTTTGGACGTAGCATTGGCGCTAGCATGGGTGTCAGAAACGCCCAGTTTTTACTTTCTGGAAATATATAGATGACCTATTCTGCGAGTCTTGACAGCAATGGAAAAAAAACGACGTGGGTCACAAAGTGATTTGTTAAAAATGAGACCAATACGTGGTGAATTTCACAGTCAATATTTTGATGTACGAGGAGATGAGTCTGCATTTTATGATTAAACATAATTATATGTCTTGGTCTATGTCACTAGAATCATTTGAATACATATGCAGCATAATCAGAGACGATTGCAATTTATTTTGCTTTCCGCAAACAAACTATAATATATTGTATTAAATTATAATTATAGCGTGCGTTGCGCTGCCTACAAATCACATTCCTAAAATGGTGGCCAACCGAAAAACTGGGATTGAAAATTTGGCCATTTTTTTTGAAGTTGTGTTTTGTGTCATCTGGCAGCCCTGTGGATGGCTGGCGCGATGTCTGTTAGGACACCTATTCGACAGCAATATGTTTGATCGCGCATTCGTACGAACTAAGATCGCGCGAATAGATTTTCAAACATTTGAATCGCGCGAACCCATCGCGCGAATGCCAATTAGGCCACTTGTTCGAGATCAGGGGGCCGATTCTCGTGCAGTAGAATTTTTTTCGTGCGGTAAATTCGTATGCGGATTGTCCGTTCGAATGAAAAGTTCGAATGTTTCGTATGACTCGTATTCTGGAGCACTCATAGAACAATTTACCATTCGTACTATAAATTCGATCATAACGTGATCATGACTATAGATACGGATCTTACGTTCCATTTAGGAGTTTTTAAAACGCTGTTGCAAACTTTGTGGACCCACCTAGTTCTTGTTTATTTTTTTTAAATTTTGATTATAAGGCTCATCCTTACTATGAGATACATTAATAATTAAACTAAAACTAATACGCGTTAGTATAGTAGTAAGTAGAAGTGTTCTTTGAGTCAATTTTAAATATTACATAACGCGCGTTCTATGAAACGGAACGTACCAAGGCCGCCGTGTCAAGTTTCAACAGTCATTGTCATTCATGTTTGTGTTGTTTCTAGTGTTGATAAATAAAACTTTCGATGATAACTTCAATAAAACTTTAAATAACTCACGATGGTAGAAAAAACACCTAAAAGATTTGCTTGTGCGGAGCAAAAGTGCCCCCTAGTGCAATTAGTTGAGGCTGACCCACAGCTTAAAAGTGGGAAATTACCGAAAAAGTTTATAATGAACCCTTCCTCGTCAATTTTCAATTCAATTACTAAATCTTAGATTTTTAAACAAGAAACGTAGTGATTTAATACTCTTTGGGTAGTAACTAACCAAAAATGTGAGGCTAGGCTAACCAAAGAGCCAAGAGTAGAGGCTAACCTAACTTCTGTTTGACAAATTCATTTGTGACAATCGCATAGATCGTACACGAACTGAGAGTTCTACTGGTCGGTATCACTCGATGCGTTCGAGTGACGTTCGATCGAACTATTTCGATTGTGAAGTTCTGAGAATGCACCCCTTCGAAAAAAATTCGAGTTTCGGATTTTTTACGAATGTGAATTATTTTTCTACTGCACGAGAATCGGCCCCCAGTATGTTTGATCGCGCGTTCGTACGAGTAAAATTCGCGCGAACTTGCGATGATCGCGCATTCGCGTTGTATTAGGACAACGCCTTAGGAGTACTCAAATCAAAACCATAGAATTTGCTGTAATTAAAAACTGATTTGAGTATTCACTAGTTCCGATATTTTGATTCTTACGTATCGAATGGTGTATCGATACTTTGATTCGATACTATAGTTGTAAAAATATATAAAGCCTGTGGCATAAGTCATTTCGACGAGACATGTAATCGCTTGTAATGAACCAAACGACTCGCTACTCGATATTAACGATGAATCGAGTCAAGTTTGTATCAGTACTTGATCGATTTGATTATACCTACTATAATTGTGTATTGTAAAGTGCGTTGTATAAAGAAAATATTATGACTTAAACTTAATATTTTTTAGTCTCTAAAAAACTAAAAACTAAAAAAAGCCTCTTTTCTTATGTTGGTATTTTGAAATGAAAGAAAAATACGAAAGCTTAATTTGTCTTCAATATAATATTTTTAGTTAGGTATATAATTATAATACTCTTTGGTTAGGTACCTACAATACCATTCATACAATAAAACACTCACTTAGTCACTTGCTGCTTGGTCAAAGAAAAATGGTTCTATAGAAATCAGTGTCGCCAAGCTCATTCTTTGCAGTAAAGATCCCTACACAATATTCGATTACACTATTAAAATTTAATGAAGCTGGTGACATTCAATAATTAAGTGGTCACAACACCAATATTAAAAAATAAAAGACATCACGTAACTCATAAATATCGTTACTACGTCCCTGACTTTTTTTGCACACCGTACTATGTCATTTGAAGTTGTCGACCAATGCGGTTGAAGATGGCGAATTCTCAGTCCTATTCTTATTTGAAACGCATAGTAAAACCAAGCATCAAACTGAACTGTTTTACTTACACAAGAAATCGCCTACAACATGTAAACAATCTTGTTTTTGTGTAATCGCAGCCTGTTTTTGTTGTTGTTTTTCTTTGAACTTTGATATAAAACAAAATAGTAACTCCCGCACTCCACTTTTAATTGTTTTATTCATTTTTTCACCCGATCACAGAAAATCCGGACTAAATAAGATCACAGAAAAATATCAACAACCGCCATCTTCCTTTTCCCGATTGACGTGTCAGGGTTGCCATTTAAAAAGTTTTAAAAAAACCCGAGTCTCTACTTTCATTAGACAGACTCTAGCAATGATTTTTGTATTCAAAAATTGCAATTGTTTACTCGCATTTTCTAAGCTTTGTAATATGAAAAAATAATTAGTTCGTAAACAATACGCATAATATTTTAATAAAAAATCATATTTAGGCGCATTTTGTTGAAAGTTGTTATGCTAATATTATGTCTCTCGCAAGTTTTCTGATTATAAAAATTAAACTAATGTAAAGACATAATTATAAGCTTTAATATGACGTACTGTTTGTCGCTGGCCATGAATATTTTTTTTCCAGGGCACAGCTCCATACAAGTTTCGGCCATGTCCTTTCGTCATACTTATTATATCTAGCAGTCAACTATTTCAAAGATTATTTAATTTTTAAAGACACTGAACTATATTTACATATCGAACAAGACGTACATAAGCTTTGGAATATTGAAAACCAATTAACTCAATGCGTTTTCCATTTAGTGTAATTTATTGTCACGCGATCAATGAATGACAATACAGCTAATATAGTCAATTCGCCGGCAATTATAATTTCGCCAGCATTCCCGTATGAGATTTTATTAACAAATGCATCTAATGTACCCACCTACATAACTGCACGCTAGGAGATACGCAGCTGTTATTAATTTTTCATCTCACTTAACGTGCACCCCTCAAAATGAGCAGCTGCCTTTAAAGTGATTTTAAAAAGCCTCATAAATTCCCGAGTCAGTTGAAAGAAGTGAATTAAGCATTTCTTGCGACATCCTCACCATAATTAAAATTGCCGCCACTAACATAATTGGTTACGTGATTTATATTAACTTATTCTTCAATTAAAGATGCAAACTAATTGTAATTAGATTGTAGGTATTCAAATTACTTGTGTACCTATTTTGTGCGATAGAATAACTAGCTGGTTTAGTAAGCAAGTAAATGTGATTCAATTCAACCAAGTTTTTTAGATTGTGGTAGTGTAAATATAAATGAAAAGTGTCACGTTTAAAAAGATTTAAAAGTGCGATTTGTGGTCTGTCTTTATAATTTAAAAACACTTAGACGAAGTATTAATCAATGTAGAGTTAGAGTAAGTATCTAAGTAATACTATAAAGTCAGTAACCAGTAAATTTATAAGGAGAAAAAATTAAATATACCCAGTAATTGATTAAGAAGAAACAAAACACTAGTACTAAATTAGTGCCTGAAGGTAATAAGTACTTCGCAGAGACTAATAGTGCGTACAGTTATAAAGAAAGAAGTACTGAATAGTCACGCATTCCAACAAATGAACTTCATTGACTGAACAAGTTTATAAACAGTGATAACCCAGAATCTTAGTAAGCATAAGCTTGTGATAAGCACGTGTGCAGTGCGATATTGGAGCCGGTGTTTACGTGTGTTAGTATTCAGTGTTCAAGATAGTGCGCTAAGCGTTACAGGTTTCAGTGTTTGTGACATTTTTATGTTAGAACAATGCTTGGTTGCTTTTGTGTTCAACGGAAAAAAGGTAAGATTATAAATTTAACCACTTATTTGGTCTTGGTTTTATGTTATATGATATAATATAGAGTCTGCTCAGTAAAATTCCATACATTCAAAATTATGTTGTATTAATCAATCAAGGTCAAGATATAGGTGACAAAAAAGGCATTTTAGGCAATATCATTGCTACAAATTTGGTGCAAAAAAAGAATTTCTATGAAATTTTATAATGACGTTCAATGTGGCAAGAGGAAATAGAGAAGTATAGACTATAGAGTATCCGTATATCAGCTAAAAGGTCAATGAACAAATGAATGACAAAGATTTTTTTGACGATAGTGAAAAATAATAAAACTAAGTAGATGATTTAAATCAATTAGTTGACAATACCAAGATCATCTCCGCCACCAAGACGAGGAAAACGTGTATAGAAAATGTTTTATTTGTAATCAACAGGTTAATTTAACATCTTCATGGCCATAAATAGACGTAGCATGATTTAAGATCTATTAATGATTAAGTAATTATTTATTACCCACATAAGTAATTTGTAATGCCTTTAACAGTTGACACTTTGCTTTATCCACGAATAACATTAACTACGCCTGACAAATGCAAATACTATAAACGTAAGGTCGTAACGAACACGCCAAGTCAATTGTGTACACACAAGTTTCAAAATATTCATTTCTTGATTTTTATATATTTATGTTAATTTGTTTTTAGCATGTGGAAACACCAATTTTGTTTCAACAGAGTTGTGTGTTGCCGCCAAATAGCCAACTAATAGAAAATTACCAAATTCTCTAGATATGCAATTGTCGATGTCGCGTTGTGCAGATCTTAGAATTGATCACTTATGACATTATTATTTTCAGAGACCAAGGAATATGATTGTTCTGTGATTATTTTGATTGCATTTTTGTATCATAACATGAAAGACCGTTATTTCGAATTTAAAAAAAAAACTGGCATTTCAAATGTGGTGATTTTCTTAATAGAAAACATTATACGTAATTTATCTCTCTACATAAAATCTAAAATCAAAAATATTATGTCCGATGTTTATAAATTCATTTCACGTCACTTTTTCTTTTTCAAACTCGCTCGCAATTGTTTGGTCTTTTAAACTAGCTTAACATATCATAACATCGTAGTTAGATACAATCATTTCAACACCGCTCATCAAAATTAATTACCGGTTTTACGTAAAGAAACTAACTATTGTAACATGCACAAAAACAATGACCGATGTTTATCCGTACATACTGTAATGAATTCGTTACATGTAGCGGATCGTTTACAATTTTTTTATTAGGTACAAATTACGTCAACAGTACAAATAGATTCGTGTATGTTGGCCGTTTATTATGTTATAGAGTCTAGTCTTCAAGATTTGACGAGTCCATTGGTTTTCTTTTCATTGTCTCCAATTGTTACTCATGAGTGTTATAAAAAAATAAATTTAATATTTCCTCATAACTTTCTCTGATCCATCCTTCAGGCCTCATGACAGTCACTCGAGATAAAAGTATTCATTTTCATGATATGAAATCGCGGACAAATATCGACTGGCGACGCAGCCAACGTGAACGTAGATTTCTATTTCTCTACTGGAAACATGATTCAGTTTATTTTCTTTGTCTAAACGAATATAATCTTTCAGCATATCTTTCATCTTTTATGCAAAGGTTTAAAAGACTATTGTAGATATACTTAACATTAGTTATGATGTATAATACATTTCATTTCCAAAAGTCACAACATTACGATATTTGTAATCTTCTTCATAGTCTTTACAAAGGAAATAACACTGTAATAGTTTATGATGTGATAGGTCAGAAATTAAATTTAAATCACTTTCCTACATCGCGTACCTGCTTATTAAAGTAATACCTCTCAAGAACATCAAATCGTTATTACTTTGCGAGGTGTCATGAACTTTAAAATTTAGACACCTATCATGTCTGACACATATATGTACTACTTCTCTGATCTCTGATGACCGACCTTTGTTTACGTAACATCTTACAAGCGTGAACAAGTATATAGCATTAAAGGTAGGTACTTATTTAGTAAGAGTGCACTTCTCGAAAACTATAACATCGTTTTGTCTATTCGTTTTTTTACTAGCAAAATTTTCGGCTGAATCCAGGAACTCGAGATCGAATTTCGTTTTTAAATACTACGACTAACTACACTAAGGGTAACTACTATTGTCTGCATTCGTGATTCTCACGAGTCTTCGTATACAAACACATGCGGTTAAACGTAACCTTTCCGAAGAAAGTGTCCGACATTGTCTAATAGACTTTAATGTCTTAACCAACGTGGGAGACTTTTTCTCACTAGAGTAGTGACTAGTGAGTAGAATTACTAGTGACCACGAGAATTAAGTTGTGTGGTTTCTGGTAAATTATTATGACTACGGGCAATTAAATTTTATATTTCACCTAAATCATCTTTTAGCAACGGGTTTGATACTGATGGCATTACAACTGCCATCATATTGACAAGTGAAGAGTTGTTATTTTTATTTCAAAAACTACAAAGAACTTCTTACGTTACAATCCCTAAATAATCTATAAATAGAGTCCTTAATTACAATACGTATTCTTTTTATCTATTCCAATTAGTTGATAGGCTTTTGGTAATTCTATCGTTCACTGGTTTTGTCACAAGAGACACTTTTCAATGACGTTGACATTTGTTCAGGGTATGGGATGTCATTAAGATATAATGTTTCATTATTTCTGGTGATTGGTTCTCATATCGGTTTCATGGAGTTATCGAAACTTTCTAACTTTGAATCTTTATTCTATTACTGTTACAAAACTGTAACGCAGCTCAGTTTCAAATGGATCTGTTTGATGAAATGTTCTGATTAGATTGTTGAGATGTCTGGGAGAATGGAAAACTCTAAATCCAAGTCATACATAGGTATCTTTCTTTTCCTTTCGGTTTCTGTCTTTAATACTGTCTGCGAATTTACTACCAACTTAATTGAACTCTTCCAAAATTTAAACAAAAGTTCCAATTTTATTATTTATATTTAGCTTTATTAATCGACTTTTACAACTTTATCATTCTTGCCTTTGTATTAATGCAGTTTTATTTTAGCAGCTATAATGTTATTTACGATTATTCAAATATCTAATGAATTTTTTTATTCGTTTATTCCTTATTTTTTTATTGTTTAAAAGGAAAATTAATAAGTGAAATCATTTCTAGGGTTAATAATCTTCTTATTCTTTATTATAATAATGTGCCTATTTACGGTTTTAACAAAACGGCGTTAAAAAATTAACCAGCCATTTTATTCTAGTCTAAACTATCGCATAGCCTCAGCGGTGGGTTGAAAAAACTGTTCATTTGCTATTTTATTAAGATCTACGACTTCAATTATTACGGCATTAGTAAAGCCATCGAGTCTTTTATTAGTTCAATGGCAACATTTTTCTCTCATTGAGCTGATTATTATTTATGATTGATTTTATGTTTGCAATACGCCTAGTTCATCGACTTAGTTAGCGTTATTTAAAGTGTAATTATACCTTTGTATTCGTTATTTAAGTAAATTATTCTGCAGCTGCACAATCAAGTAGGAATCATTATTAATTCGTCAATTACTCCTACGACTAATTTACCTTACTTAGGACCTTGAACATATTTAATTAATTGGAATTTAAATACAAAGAGTTAAGTATTTATTCGTTTTGTTCTCTTCTTGTTTTCCTCTTGCATTCAAAGTCACATTATCAGTAGGTATAGTGCATCTTTATCAACAACAGAAAATAATGAACCTGCTCTAAAACACCTTCGGTATTTTTCAACATAGATAGATAATAAAAAGGTTTAGGTTAATTTGGAATATAATATAGTCAATGAAAAATTTTGGTAGAGATACCCACGAAAAAGAAATCGTCGTCTCAGAAGATATTTAGTTTATTCCTGAAAAAACTGCCAAAAACCACGATTTTGCGCCACCTAAAGCTCACGGCCCCGCGACTGTCTTTTTCTACTAAAATAAATACTGAATTAAAAATTCCGAACACTGTCGAATTGAATTGAATTCCAAGCATTATACAGTCACACCGTCAAAGCTCTCCCTTCTTGAAGCATCAACTTGTACCTGGTATCGGCCGGCACAGACACCCCGCGAAATAACGTGTTGCCTTCCTCCCCATGTCCTTCTAGAACAAGTTTCTTACATAGTAGGAGTACCGAATATTGAGGGATGTAAATCGTACACAAATAAATAAACAGTTGCTATATTAAGTCCTATCTACTGTATATTTTTTTAAATAAATAAGGAAGTATGTAAACGTTAAAATTATGTATCACTTTTCTAGTCACAAATGTGTGTTAAAGTACCTACCTAAGTATTATTTTGATTTGTATGTTTTCATAAACGCGTAGTTTTCTGGAAATATACCTACTAGTAAATCAAACCACTGTGAAAAAATTATAAGAATTTGAAACTAGACTGTAAGTAAAGCCTAACGTAATGTATAAATCATAACATTTTTGTTTGTATAAGTGCCGACTACTATCTAAATATTGTAATCCATTGTCTATATATATAAAAGAAGAAACTGACTGACTGACTGACTGACTCACTGACATATCAACGCACAGCCCAAACCGCTGGGTCTAGAGACTCCAAAGGCACACAGATACCTTATGAAGTCTAGGGGAGCACTAAGAAAGGATTTTTCAAAATTCACCCTGTAAGGGGGTGAAACGGGGGTCCGAAGTTTGGATTTTATCAAGTTAAAAAACGTCTTCACGCCGCAACTACCGTACCGATTTGGCTAAAATTTGGAATGGAGGTATATTATATCTCGCATTACCACATAGGCTACTTTTCATCCCAAAAAAATTCATGGCTCCCGTGGGATAAGTTAAAAACCGAAATTCACGCGGAAAAAAAATCTCACGCCGCAAGTACACAACCGATTTGGATGAAATTTGGAATGGAGATAGATTATATCCTGGGTTAATAAATAGGGTACTTTTTATCCCGTAAAAATCCATGGGTTTTGCAGGAGAAGGGAAAAACAGATATTCACGCGGGAAAAATACTACTTCCCACCGTAATTACTGAACTGATATGGCTGAAATTATGAATAAAGATAGATTATATATTGCATTAAAACAAAGGCTACTTTTCATCGCGAAAAAATTCAAGGTTCCCGTGGGATTAGTAAAAAACCGAAATTAACGCGGGAAAAAAATCTTCATGCCGCAAGTGCACAACCGATTTGACTGGAATTTGGAACGGAGATAGATAATATCCTGGGTTAATAAATAGGCTAATCTTTATCCCGGAACAATCCATGTTTTTTGCTGGAAAAAAGAAAAACAGTTATTCATACGCGAAAAATACTACTTCACGCCGTAATTACTGAACTGATATGGCTGAAATTCGGAATAAAGATAGATTGTATCCTGGATTAATATAAAGGCTACTTTTCATACCGGAAAAATATGGTTTCCGCGGGAAACCTGAAACATTGATGTTCACACGCGAGAAATACTACTTTACACTGTAATTACTGAATTGATATGACTGAAAATCGGAAAGGAGATAGATTTTATCCCGGATTATTAAAAAGCCTACTTTTCATCCAGGAAAATTCCGTGGATTCTATGATAATAGTGAAAAACAGAAATCTACGCGTGAAAAATATTCCTTCATGCCGTAATTACTGAACTGATTTGGCTGAAATTTGGAATCGAGATAAATTATATCCTGGATTAATACAAAAGCTACTTTTCATCCCGGAAAAATCTATGGTGTCCGCGGGAAAACTAAAAAACTGATATTCACGCGGTAAAAATACCATTTCACGCTGTAATTACTAAATTAATGTGACTGAAATTCGGAAAAGAGATAGATTTTATCCTGGATTAATACATAGGCTACTTTTCATCCCGGAAACTTTCATGGTTTCTATGATAATAGTGAAAAACAGAAATCCACGCGGGAAAAATATTCCTTCATGCCTTAATTTCTCAACTTATTTGGCTGAAATTTTTAATGGAGATATATTTTATCCTGGACTAATACGAAGGCTACTTTTATCCCGGAGAAATCCATGGTGTCCGCGGGAAAACTGATATTCACGCGGTTAAAATACTACTTCACGCAGTAATTACTGAACTGATATGACTGAAATTCGGAAAAAAGATAGATTTTATCCTGGATTGAATACGTAGGCTACTTTTTATCTCGGAAAATTTCATGACTTCTACGAGTATGATCATAGTGAAAAACAGAAATTCACGCGGGAAAAATATTCGTTCACGCCGCAACTACTGAACCGATTTAGCTCAAATTTGGAATGGAGATAAATTATATCCTGGATTAACACATAAGCTACATTTTATATAGGATTAGTTAAAAACAGAAATTTACACGCAAAAAATTATTGATGCCGCAACTATTGAATCGATATGCGAACATTTGGAATGGAGATAGTTTATATCCTGAATTAATGCCTAGGCTACTTTTAATCCTGGAAAAATTCATGATTTCTATGATAGAAGTGAAAAACAGATATCTACGCGGTAAAAATATTCCTTCACGCGTCACTTACTGAACTGATGTGGCTGAAATGCGGAATGAAGTTAGATTTTATCCTGGATTAATACAAAGGCTACTTTTTATCCCAAAAAAATCCATGGTTCCCGCGGGGAAACCTTAAAACAGATATGCACGCGGGAAAAATACTACTTCACGCTGTAATTACTGAACAGATATGACTGAAATTCAAAAAGGGGATAGGTTTTATCCTGGACTATTACATAGGCAAATTTTTATCCCGGGAAAATCCATGGTTTCTAAGAAAATAGTTAAATAGCAGATATTCATGCGGGAGAAATACTCCATCGTGCCGTCACTTCTGAACCGATTGGGCTGAAATTTGGAATGGAGATAGATTATATCCTTGAATCAATTACTTTTTTCTCGGGAAAATCCGTTGATTTCGTGATAATATGGAAAAACAGATATTCATGCGGGAGAAAAATTTTTCCTTCACCCACAACTACTGAAAATTTTTGGTTTAAAGTTGAAATGAAGATAGATTTCATGTAAATTAACACAAAGAGTACTTTTTATTCCGGAAAATGGATGGTTCCCGTATAATAATTAAAACTAAAATTTACGCGTGCGAAGCCGCGGGTATCTGCTAGTAAAATATAAGTACGGTGAAACTTTGTTCTCGCAATAATATAAAATAAGAAATATGACGTAAGTACGTAAACTTTTCAGTGAAATAAAAGGCTTATTTATTTATTTATTTATTTACTGTATATTTTTTTGCATTCAATTTATGTACTTCACCGGGCTAATTGTTTAACCTATTACGTTGATCTGGCTGCAAGAATACTCGGCATGAAAAAAAATTCCTTACACGCTTCAAAAGTTATTTCAATAAAATCGAATTTTAATATAATAATTATTATCGTTTAATAATGTCAATGTCTGGTCTGGATCGATTTTATTTGACAAGTTGATTTCGGAACACAAAAAGCATTCACAACGATATATAAAGAAACTCACAAAACAGTTAAGTACCTACTACATAATATCTACTTTAGGAAATTGAAAACTCCCAAAAAAATTAAACTAAACTTGTATTGCATAAAATAAAACCACGACATCTAACATTCTAATGACTAGGTAAATCAAATTTTCACCATCATAATGATAGACTATTCATCTTTGATGACACTGGAGATAAGGCGAGCAAAGTCGAGGTATTAAAAAATTCCAATATCTTTCTTTAGATATCAGCCGACGCTGGAGATTATAATTAAAAATGAAAGAAGTAATAAACAAGGTAAAATATTGCTGATAAATTACAAACTGCTTATTTTCGACAATCTTTTTCGTATAGGACCCTCAGTCGTATTCGTAAGCTTCTTGTTTTCAATTACTTAACTCAAGACCTGATTGTGAAAGTACTTATCTAATATTCAAAATTCTATTAAGAAAAGATTTTCATTAAGTTTAACAAGATAACATTGAGACACTCATTTCTATTCTCAGACATTGCTTCCATTTTGTGATAAGATAAAAAGAATATAGGATAAAAATAATAATAGTGGCTTTAATACTCATAGGTTCCGAGTAGCGTTGTGAACGACTTCAGTAATAGGATGAATTTTAACACTTCGTAGGAAAGAATGTAAGGCACTTCCTTAGTCCCAGCACTGTACTCGTTTGTCAATATCTCATTTCTTTCATCAGTAAATGCGTCCAAGATTTAATTCCTTGAACCAAGTTTTCCGTTAAGCAGCATTGCTCGAGGAATCTTTTTCTTATTGCATGACCCATTTTGATGGTTATGCGGAAAAATGTTTTGGTTTGTTGAAATGGTAACAGAAGCCGTTGTTTGTCCAAAGCTTATTGCTCGTATGGAATCCTTTGATGTGCTTGTACCAGGGGCCGTCGCCCGTCAGACAAGCTGTCCGCTCGTTAAATCACTCCATGTACCTAAAACCTGTATCAATTTGTGTTCGAGGCACGTGTGAACGATGAGCTCCGCATCATAATTGGATATAAATGCTCTTTAGTATTGGGAGCGGCGAATATCTTCTTGGAAAGGCGATAATTGGTAAAATCCAGTACACGGCCAGACCTCAAAAGTGCCTTTTGTTTTGTCCAATTGGCTTAAATCTCCTTATATTTATGGTTAAGTACGTAAGTAATTTTGTTGCTCTGAAATGTGCAGATTCCTTGAAAATTAAAGTGATGCCGATATTCCGAAAAATATTTTCTCGTCTTAAAATGAAAGTCTTGTTTAGACATAAACAAGACCTTCCCAAAATATGTTTTATTACTAAATAATAAAGTTTTATAATAACAGAGCGGTATATGGGTACCTACGAGATAAAAGGAAGAAAAGGGGGAGACAAACGAAAATATTGGCGGATGATATTTCAGGGTTGGTGGGTAAATTGTGGACCAGACTAGCAAGAAACAGACATTGGGATTTGGGAAGGATTAGAGGCCTATGTCAAAGGGCACGCTAATTACCTACATGCCAAAGAAAAAGTTCATTGAATATAATTATTGTAAGGTCAATACAGCCTAAGGCTATAAAAATACTCGTAACAACGAGATGTTTTTTTTTTTAGTTTATGGAGAATGCCATTGGTGTGCCCGCGAAATTCAATGTTCAATTCAGTCAATGATTTTTAAGCTAATGAGACATAACAGGCTTATGGCAGACAAATTGACTGTGGTAATTCCAGTATCGTCTTCACGTGTTTGTATAAAATCTCTGCTTGAAAGTGTCGAGTTAAAGAAACTAGTCCGAGATTTGCGAGTTAGGCCCGGTTTCCACCAAAGCGGAGCTGTGTTTGAGTAACAAATCAGATTTTGTCTTTTCGTCATCTATCCCCTCAGTTTCGAAGATGTCAAAATGGCGAAATCTGATTGGTTACTCAGCTCCGCTCCGCTCCGTTTTGGTAGAAACCAGGCCTTACTCACTTAAAACTCGATACTCGGACAAATTTCCAAGAATGGACATTTTTATGCAAAGATTTTGATATAAACACTTAAAGATGATACTGCCATTTCCGCAAAATGACTGCAATCAGCCAATGTTTAATTAAAATGTAATAAATATAATGTTTAATTAGCGTACAAATTGCAAAAAAACACGATAAATTATCGTGTTTTTTTGCAATTTTTTTTTGCAAATTATGCAAAAATTGCGGGCAGACTCGTTGATTTCGTCTTAAGTAGCATACAGCCTACACATTTGGTTTTATCATTCATGCCCAGTGCAGGTATTTATGTCAAGTTTGCCATTGACGTGACCTTTGACGTGAAGTCGTGAATTCTCGATACGGGATCTCGTTTTAACAAAAATCGTGTTATATTTATCGTTCGATGATATCTGGACGTAATTTTACTTTAATTATGAAGGCATCGCTCAGTTCAAGGTCGTAAACTAAAGCCGGTTTGGATATGAATGAATATTCTTAGTAATCGGTACAGCACACGTTACATAAGCTCGGCGGTAAAGGTGTGTCGCTTGTCAACACAACCGGAATCAGGTGTCGTTGATGTTATTAAGGAGAGGAAGCGGCTGTTTAAACGTCGAGTTTGGTTGTATTAACGGAATACTAAATAAGGAGACCTTAAACTTTGTTGTTAAATTTTAAGTTAACTTTATAGATATACTTTAATCTACGGAGACGCGCCCCAGCACTCTGTTAAAATCGCTAATATTTCATTTGATTTGCATGGAGTTTAACAGAGTGGGGCGCGTCAGCGTGAATTGAAATGTCTATATACCGACAAACGTTAATTTCCTTTGAGAACCTATTCAGGTTGTTAAAACACGTTTCCATTTTCATGAGGAATCGAAAATTTGTTAATTAGACCACTAGAAAATTACCTAACCTCTGGCATTAGGTAAACTTGTCCATCAGATTCAAAAATATATTGCTTAAGATGATACCGACTACCGATTACCTTTATCACATCTCTACCTATTTTTGTGGTCTTTTTCTTTTCTTTCATATCTAACTCTAGCTGCTGCAGATTCAGCCTCACGGCCCACGCAATCCTCTTTTGATCTTTACTTTCCTCGTCCTTAATGAGATCTCTTTTAGATTTATTTTGCTGCGACATCCTTTTTACATTATAATTCACACACATCTTGGATGGACATAGGTAATTAGATTTACCCACTATATTTTCCTCACACAAAACATTAAAATTCTACAAATTCAATGTGAAATCCATGCAAGGGCAACGAGAAGGTAACCATGACGCAACTTCGTCTTCAACTTCCATATCGATTTTGTAAACAAGTACTTAGCATATAGTCACGCAAGTTCCTATGACTATTATAAAAATGGTTATTAAAATTAATGTGAACGCGAAAACGAAAGCGCTACTATAAGTGCGTCCAAGGACAATGGTGCCTGTCGAGGTTTACAAAATCTATATACTAAAATTATATTGGACATATCGTCTATAAATAATTGTACCCAATCCACAATTTCGAGTGAACCAATTTCTCGTGATGGCTGGCTGAGAAAATATTAAATCCCTAGCTTGACCCTACTAAGGACAGACCGCGTAAATAAGCATACATAAAGCACCTACGCGACATTTGCTCTACGTAGGCCGTCAAAAACTAAGGAGTCGATTATGCAATACCTGTTTTAACATCTCTTTTATCTTTACTAGTATAGGTAAACAAGAAACAAGAACAGACACAATTTTATTACAAGAATAAAGACGCGCTACATTCATTAGAAACTCTTATGAATAAGCAAACATTTACTTACAAAATTGTGACACCTGTTTTCCAGTTTTGTCATTTGTCTGGCTGCAAGATAACGTAACTTTAACGTTTAAACAGTCTCGCAATGTATGAATAGATATTACATACTCGTTCCAGCTAAAAGCTAGGTACCTACTTTACCTACTTAGATAGTTTACTCTAAAACTGAACAAATAAAAGACCGCAAAGATTCCTTGACTTCAATAATGCCTCCTAAAGAGATCTTGAAAACAGCAGCAACGATTAGCAGTAAGCAGGTTTATTTAAGGCTACATTTGAGATTCGTACTTATTCTTTGTTATAGGGAACTAATTTTTTGAGCTGTTATTTAAATATTCGAGATGTTATTATGATCAGTTGGAAAACATATTGAGCAGTTATTTAATTTAATGGCGGTTGATTAATTATTGCGACAGTAAAACATGAACAGTAATAAAGAAGCAATTAGTCGGTTATTTTATCATACAATATCAATTCTAAAAATAATTTAGCAGTCCAATAACTGAATGAGCGGTAAAAATGATGGAATGAGCGATTCCTTTTCTCTTAAAGGTTCTCTGAAGTACGCAGTACCTCCAGTTGAAGCTAAAAACATTCCACTCGGACAAAAAAGGAAGTTTTTGTCCGAGTGGTATTTTCACGAAAGTTTTTTATGTAATACACTTCACAATGTCACTAGCTTTCGTAAATAACTCAAATTAACGAGAAATAATAAGAAAAATTATTATTATAAATCACATTTTTTTAGGTTATGTTTACGTATTTTTTGCCAGTTTGCTAATATTTTTACGAAAGATTTGTATCACACTGTCACTAACTTTCGTAAATCACTGCACAAACGACTTAGGGTCCAGGAGCGAGCGAAACGAGCTCGGGACTTGAGGGCACCCCGACTCGGCTGGGTTAGGTGACGAAGAGGATGGCGGGGCCTTGCAGGCCCCGCCATCCTTCTGAGTGGTTATTTTCTTTTATGACCACCCAGAAATAGGAGCCCCGCGAAGCGGGGCTCCGTCGACTGGCCTTTAAGAAGATTAAAGACATAAATAATGAGAAGAGGTGAAGATTTTTTAATTTCAAAAAAATATTTCTCGAAAAGTATTAGGCCTCGTACGATTTGGCTTGGGGGGTAGACTCCCCCTACCCCTCCCCTCCCCCTCACCCCCCTCCCATCCCCCCCGCAACGGGTCCCGTGTCCTAGACCTACCATTCCTTCAGTCAAAGCAAAAGTAATTTAATTTTTCATTACTATTTAAGTACTGTTTTTTTTATTGTATTTTACCACCTCATTGTTTATAGAATTGCTTAGAATGAGATTTCTTACCGACAAATTCCGATTTCTTACTGCCCACGCGTAACCGCTCGTTCAATTTTTTTTACCACCCATTTAATTATTTTCCTGCTCAATTATATATTCACTGATCCAGTTCATTATTTTTTATTACTCATTTTTGTTTACTTTACTGCTTAGTTTTAACTGCTGAACTAGGTTATTAAACATGCCATTTTTAATTTTTAACTTATCAAAACTGCTATTTAGAACTGCCTCTTTAAATCAGTGCCTTTGTTATATCACTGCTTTAAATTAAGAACTAAGTACTTAAATAAATAAGAACAACTTTTCTTAGAAATTGGAAGAACTACTTATTCTTTGAATAAAGCGATAACATAAACGTAACGTTAACACTACACTCGTGAGGTCGTGACTCCACACATCTCTAATGAAAGCTACATACAAACTGTCACGTGGTACTGAAGTGCTAATTTACGATTTCATATTATTATTTCTAATAAAGCAATAACTACTTAGGACATAATAACTGCTTTACGTCAATTTAACAGATGTATTTATGGGGAATTTAAAAATCCTGACCTACCCCTATATCGTTATTGAAAGTGTAACGCAGCCACATTAAGATTTAAGTGAACACTTACCTACTGCTGAAGCAGGTTATGAAAAACCAACTAAGTTCCTAAACCGCCAATTTTATTTTCAGGCAAAAGACAAGAACAGCAGCAATCGTCCAAATCCTCGAGATCGCCGTCACCGGAGTCAGGTCCGGTTTCTCCGGCCAGTAACGAATCCTTCCGACCAATCCTCCGCACCCCGCCGCCTTCCCGCGCAGACCCTCCACCCTCCCCTCCAGTACCGACTCACCCGGTAGCACCTGTCGCTCCTGAACCCTCGGGCCCTCTGCCTCTCGTGCCATGTCCGGTATGCGAGCGAACCTTCGTCCCGCAGTCCCTCGCCAAACACGCAAAGATCTGCGAGAAAATGACCGTGAAAAAGAGGAAGACCTTCGACTCTTCAAGACAGCGACGTGAAGGTAGATATTCCTCTAAACTATTCATTAGTCTTTTTGTGGTAGTGCCATAAGGTGGTGGTATTTGATATAGTTATTTTAGTGTTTTGAGATACTTAAACAGTTAGAGGATATTAAAGTAGATGTGGATTGGGTTAATGGTTCAAATTGTGACACAAGCAGTTATTTTTAGTATGGTTCCGATGACCCAATAAAGACAGTTTAAAAGATTAAAAGACGTTTGAGCTATGTAGTATGTACCTAGAGCATGATTTGATTAAAATAATCTTATTGCAATATTTTCTTTGTGGGTAACAAGGGGTGGCCGCACCGAGTGATTGTAATTTTGGTGAGTGAATAAACAAAGCAGTACTTGCCAATTCAACTGACGACGAAGACGAATGTGAACGTTTTACTAACATTGCCCATGCATAATTTCTGCGTGTTCCATGTTCTAAGTAATAAATCTAGAGTGAAGTAGGTAAAGCTGACTTGAATAGCATAATACCTTCATCGACCTACAAATAGGTAGAATGTTTATAGTGCAACCGTATATTAATTTGCTTTAGTGGTACATCGTGAGAGACACGTGAAAGTTGTCTCGATCTTAATGTCCTCTTTCGGATGAATGAGTCCCGATCTCGTAAAGCATAAGCACACTACTTAGGATTAGGGTCGTTACTCGTGTTTCTAGGCAACAACTTCAAACTCGGAAATACGGAACTTAAAAAATATCAAGATAAGATGGTGTGCCATGTATGAAGCAGACATATTTTGCAGATGACTTTATCAGGCATTTACTACACCCATGTACATGCAGATTGGGATCTTTACTTGGGGTTAAAGGTGCACCTCACAGTATGATTGACATTCAGTTAAGCTCGTAACACTAATGTGCGAACGATTAACTCGGCTTCATTTCTAATGCATGCCGCTTTGTTATGGAATGCTCTTCCGGCATAAACCTTTCACGGATCATGTTTGTTTGAAACACATTCAACTAAGGGCCTTGTTCTTGATTTTCATGAAAGTGAATGAAATTATTTTTAAACACCTATCAAAGAGTAAGAATAAGCGGTATTCTGCTTAATTTACCTCCATCATCATATAATTGAACATACTTTGTTAAAACAAGTGGGAAATAATCCATTTAATTAATATGAATAATCAAGAGTTTCTTATTTTTGGCACTTAGTCGTCCTTGAGATAATAATATATTGTTTCACAGTGAATACAAATGAGGTTAACCGCTAGGACCTTACCTAGGTAGGTACCCTACGTATCGTGAATAATGAAGACCCAAGCTCGTGCGTGAATTTGGGATATATTTCGCGACACATTTGAATTCATTTTAAAGGTTTCCCGCAATCTACAACTTGATTAAAATGTATGTTGCTTTCTTCTTAGCAGTCAGCTAGTTTTAGGTACCTACTTATATTGTATTTTTCAAACGATTTAAATGACTTATTTCATTTAGGCTCATTTAACAAGCTCTTATGAATAGTCATGAAAATAGGTAGGTACTTATATAGCTATTAAATAGTGATAACTAGTTAACGACTTTCACTTCTCTTAAATCGGATTAAATTACTTAAATCGCCTAAATAGTTAAATATAACGGCATTGGTAAACAGGCGTAGGAGGAATCTCAGAAACACGTTTTTGATAAAGAAATCAATATTTCTAATTAGAGGCGCAGTTAGCACGCTCAAGGTCATCTGCAAAATTAACTTCAGCCTTTGGGAGTCGAGCCTAACAATATACATTTCAATATTAATATTAAATATATGAGACACAATTGTATTCCTTTCAAATACAGACTCTAGCTGTGGTCTAAATCATATCGTACTAAAGACGACTACATTAGCATAAAATGTTACTCGCGCTTAGTTTGGTATAATTACCTACCCGACGACGACGCCCACGACAAATCTAACTTAAACATATGGCAATCTTGAGTCATGATCAGCAAATAAGCATTGTGAAGGCATGGCTATAGTGTTTGCTCTACCTGTTAAGTTTCGGAAGTTCGATTGAATGCACGTATTGCAAAATAAATCATCATAAATTATTTATTAAGGTGTCTTTACCTATTAGTATTAAGGTGGCCGGATCTACATCAATTTTTGTTGAATATTTTAAAATCTGAAAAGTTCCATTTATTTTAGGACAGATATTTGAATCTTGGTGATGGTGGTAGGCCCGGTGACTGACGATGGTATAGATAATAAATGACAAATAAACATAAGTAGTTCGGTTCGCGTGTGTATGTGTGGATACCTACTCCGTACTCGACTTATCGTATTTTCATGTTTGTGATGATGCCATCGACTACATTAAGTATATCGACACTTAGTGCAGATAATTTTCGCTGGTTTGGTTAGCAAGAAAAACCAAACAAAGGCGTGCAATCTGCGTTTGTGTACGGGTTCTCGATACCTCCATCGTATATATGGTTAGACTTTGTTGAAATGGGTGGCTGCGGCCGTTTAGTGAGCAGGACTATTATTGTATTTTGTATTTTTACTAGTAGCAGTAAATATTTTTTGATGTAGATCCGGTAATTTATAGACCGAATGCGATGTAAAATATAAAGAACCGAACACAGATGCAAGGATTCACTCCAGCATGCTCACACCATGTACACTTGCAGGCACGGACTTAGAACAATACTTGCCAAAGAATTTCGGTCTTCCAGAAAACAGCCCCTTTCTCGAGAAGAGCCCGCCCAACACTGCCAAGACCTGCTCTCTCAAGCCTAAAACTCACTCAGTGAGGAGCGCCATCATGAAGGTACGTACCATGAACCTAAAGTTCACTTCTAGTACGTATCATGAACCTAAAATTCACTTCTAGTACGTATCATGAACCTAAAGTTCACTTCTAGTGCGTATCATGAACCTAAGTTTGATTTCCAGTACGTATTATGAACCTAAAGTATCTACTCTTCTAATTTGTTAACACAAGAGTCAAGATACTCTATTTCAGTGACCTTTTCTTATGCTAAGTTATACGCTCACGCAGGCTTGTTGAGACATATTTTTGTTATGCTAATATTTTATCCATCGTGCCATGCGCATGTTTCGTTCCACTGCTTATTCCACACGCTTTTATTACATGAGAAACATGTTGGAAATTTGCAATCGGAAGTAGAAAAGTACTCGATAAGACGCAATAACTCAAACAATACGATCTAGTATACCTAATGCAGCTTCTGCCCGTTTCAGCCAGCAGCAGACTTACAGAAGTGCCCGCACTGCGGCCGCAACTTCGGCGTGCGCGCGTTCGAGCGGCACGTGGAGTGGTGCGCGGACAAGGCCCGGATCCTGCCCGCCGCGCCGCAGCAGCCGCCGCCGCACATCGCGGACGCCAAGCAGCGTCTCAACGCGCGCACGCAGTACAAGGCCCCTCCCGTGCGCGGCAGACGGTACGCTTCTTTATTTTTATTTTTTTTTATGCTATACAAGTTAGTACTTGACTGCGATCTCACCTGATGGTAAGTGATGATGCAGTCGAAGATGTTAGCGTACTAACTTGGAAGGGGTAAGTTAAGTCACCCCAAAGGTTTCTACACAGCATCGTACCGTAACGCTAAATCGCTTGGCGGTACGTCTTTGCTGGTATGGTTATGAGTCCACTCCAAAGACACCTATACTATAGAACCGGCGGACGCGCGAAAAAATGTCGCCAGTTTATGGGAGCAAAACCCCCTCCGGCGTCAGTAGTAAGCTGTAAGCCTACGCAGTATTTCGCAGGAGTTTCGACACATGGCTCTACATTTTCTTGCATGAAGAAGGTTCACGTAAAATGTTCGAATGGGCTCATCTTGATGTTATTATCATAGGTCCAATCCAAGATAATTACCATCCTAAAGAATGCACGCAGTACGAGGTAGGTACCTCCTCGGCAGGACAGACGGCACCTACAATTTTTTAATTTTTAAGGTTCCATACCAACCGGGGTGTTAAATTTCAAAATGAGATAACAATATTGAGTGGGGTATCAGTAGAAAGGGCGTTACTTGTATATTCTAAAAGTGATTTTTATTTATTTGTATCTCTGATAGTTTTTGATTCATTGACTATTCGGTTAAGTAGTTCCAAAATGTATCCTGCGTTAAATTTTCCAAGTTACATTTAAATATATATATCAGTGAATTTTTCTATTATTTTTTTGCCAAACTGTAAATCTGTCCTAAATTCGGATGAAGATTCCTGATGCCTCAGCGATTTCACACGATCGTTAAATCGCTGAGGCAGTAATCCTTTGATTGATCACTCGTTCCATATCGAAATAGAACAGAAGTGGAACAAAATTAAAAAAAGGCATATCCAATCATCATTTTATCATGTGACTTATTGAAGGCCACTGCCACTATACATTACTTACATAGTATTTTTTTATAATTTAACATTTACCACGAATTTACCAGTTCCAATATAATATTCCAGTTCATCGCAAACTCGCGACAAATGCTCCAACAGTCGGTCCGCGTCGGTGGAGTCGTCTCGCGGCGTGTCCCCGCCCCGCGAGTACGGCGACTACAGGCACGCCAGGACAAGGGCTTCAGGTGTGTACGGAACTGATCGCTATTCTATGGATTAATCATTCTATACATCTGACAGTTCCTTTTTTACGCTTTTTTTCATAAGCTTGCAAATATGTGTTTAGTTCAACGTAGGGAACAGTGCAAGTTCCCTCAAAATCAGTTCAGTGTTTTTCAAAATACTGAAATACTGATCGGTCTTTCAATCATCAGATTATTACTCGTTTCAGAATCGATGTCAAGTAACGATCACGAAGATGCTTCCACTCACGTTCCCGTCATCAGAAATTCGAGAACATCATTGAACAATTCGTCTGGAGACGCTAACATCAAGGCCAGACAAGCGAGACTGGCTAGGGACCTCAGCAGTTCTAGGTTAGCTGAACTTAAATTATTGAAATACTATATTATGGTAATCTGATTTCATATGTAGCAAATAAGGGGAAAGGAAGGAGAAGTTCTTAAGGGTATTTTTATTTTAATGCAATTAATCTTATTTATCGTCTTTTCCGTTCCCAACTCCTTGTTTGCAAAATTTATATAAAAATGATAAAGAAATCCTTCCTTTCCTTTCCATAGAAATACCCAAGAACCTAAACTGTCTTCTGTCCAACAAACCCATACAAATCCAAATATAACTAGGCAAGATTCACAACGGAAACAACGAAACCAATTGAATACTAAAAAAAGACAAGATCAGTTAAAGAAGCTTGAAGAAACCGTCAGTAAATACAATGAGAGAATCGATGAAAAGTCGAAACAGGAAAAAATTAAAAGTTCTAAAATTGCAGAAACAAAAGATTCTGTAGCCAAAACTCAAATTCCAGTACTGAAGAAAACAAAACTAAAAGAAAAAACGGTAATAAATGACCAACTCACCGAAGATAATGCAAATTTGGAAACAAACAAACCATTATCAGTGAATAAGTCAAAAATTAGATTAACGGGACAATTGAATGCTATTTCTCGAATAAATCTAAAAGAGCAAGCCAAAGCTAAAGTGGTAAAAGGTTCTATGAATAACATAAAAGAAAGTACAATGAGTTTGGATAGCCTAGATGATGGGCCACAAGATACAGGTAGGAAGAAGACCTGTCAATCAATAGGTATCAATACGGAACTGCTATGTCCTTGTGTACCGTGTGTTATACATGATACAGTAGAGCAAAAAACTAGTATTAAAAAGGAATATAAATCAAATAATAAACACCCAGATCAGAAAAATCAATTGAATCCCGAAGTAGAATTACTGTTTAAAAATCCAAAAATGACTAGTTCCTCGGATATTATGTTTTGTAAAAACGATTCGCAGTTGGAATGTACGCAAGATTCAACACTAATGGATCGATCAGAAATATTTTTAAATAATCATGATAGTAACAATAAAAATTGTCTTAATAAAATTGAGGATACTACTACTGAAGTTGAGAACTTTGAAGAATCCAATGCTGAACCGAAGTCCGAGTTTGATCATAATATTGCAGATGACATTGTAAATTTATCATTAGAGAATTTAGAAGAAAATTACGAACACGATTTAAGCGGAAATAATTTTGAAGACTCGTTTGACAATAAAAATAACGAGAACAATATTGTAAGCCGCCATGGCAGTGGAGATACTTATACAAAATTCACAGAAAATCCCGCTGATTTAGAAGAATTTTTCCATTTGACTGATAAAATTATACAAAATAACAATGAAAATTATATAAATGAAGCAGATATGGAAAAATCTCTTGAAAATATGCACACGCCTCAAACTGATTCCCTTGAATCTACGAATTATCAAACAGACACTACAACATATAAGTTTTCTGATACTTTACAAGAGTTAAAAAATGATTTAAAAGATCTTTTAAATGAAAGTACGGACCAAAAAACTGACGATAATAAACACAACTGTGAAATCGTTACGGGTGAAAACAATAGAAACGTTCGTGACATGGAACATATTACAGTATATCAACTTAAGTTTTATAAGAGAGCACTTGATACACCAATGGAGAACATATTAAATAAAACATCTGAATTAAAACTCCCTGCAATAAATGAGAAAATACGATCATCCAAAGCAGACAGCGCCAGAAGTAAAAAAATCAAAATCTTCAACGGAAATAAAAAGTGTAAATTGATAGGCCAACATAATAAATTGGACAGTGAATACCGAACATTTATTATAAAGGAAAAACAAGAAAATAGTGATGAAGAACCTCCTTTGAAGTTGCCACGTATTGATATGAAGAGGTTTTTACAACAGCTCGTTATTTTTACTCATAAATTCTTTTATTATTAGTAGATTGTAGAATGTAAATGATCGGGGATGCAGCTCATTTTTGGCATAACTTTCAAAATTTTTGGTAGTCTGTAAAAACTATTTATAATTTTTTCAGGCTTGATGACAATTACGACCCCTTCGCGTCAGCAGCTAGGCAAATGAAGGAACTCATGTCCTCGGACACCAATATTCCTAAAAAACTTCAAAACACTTCCAAAGATCCTAGTAGAACCTTACCTAGCTTACGCCCTGCTAAAGAACAGCAACCTACACAGTATCGTTCAGATAACGCTAAAAAGATTAAGGACACAATAAACAAAACATACCAAAAAACACCAACTTTGCAAAGAATGAAGTCATTTGGTAGCTCAACCAATGAAAACAGTAGCAACTCCTTCGGTGGCCGGTGTAATTCCTTCAGAATGAAAAGAAATGACAAAAACGGTAGTCAAAAACTGAATACAACATTTACGAAATCTAGTAAAGAAAACATCAGCTCGACTGAAAAATCTTACTTTAGTAGGAATAGCAACTTAAATAGGTCCTTTTCAAGTTACACGAATTCAAGTTACAGTACACCAAAATTAAAAGACAAAATTCCAAAAATATCTCAATCAATGCACCACGGATTTCAACGAAACACTATTAAACAACCTCTAAAGCTAGATAAAATAAATAAAAATGAGGAAAAGAAAGATTTCCTGAACCTCGACTCCATAATGTCTTTTGACAATACATCAATGACTGACAGCAATTACATAGACCCTAGACTCATTAACGAAAACGATAACTTACCCATAAATGTAAATACTATACTGAATAATCCAGACATAATAAGTAGTATGGAATCACTACTTACTACAGAAAACTTACCGGCCAAGTTTGAATCCTTTAGTGCAACTAAAAATAACCACAGCGAAACCAACAACATGTCAGAATCCTTCTGTTCTAAAGTCGAAAAAAACAACAACATCAACCTAAAAAAAATTAGTTCGTCAACGATCAGCGATTTTAGCTCACAGTACGATAAAATGATGTCTTCTTTAGAACAAAGTATAGCAGCGAAGACTTCCGTTAGAGATGATGATTCTTTATGTGAAGACTTCGATCTCGAAGAATTTATGATTACTTTCGATGAACAGGTTCATAAGCAAAAATCTGAAAATGTGCGCATTTGTAGTTCAACAACCAGAGTGGTAGCGTCTGACTTGCGTAATGACACTAGGGGCTCGGAAACAAAAGTAGTTAATTCTCCAAAAGTAGTCAATAGTGGTAGCAACGGATTAATTCCTGTAAACAAATCTACGTCTCTTGTTTTTAGCAGTAATAATGTTGTGGGCGATAAGCTTTTCCCGTCCTCCGTCAAACGTTCCACTTCCCTCCTCGATTCCATTCAGAAGAAGACCGGGACGAGGACTGAAAACGCGAAAAGCCGTCACCAAACGGACCAGCTAGAAGAAGATTTAATGCAGTCACTGAAAGATTTCGATAAATTTTACGAATCTGAAAGGAAAGAAAATCAAACAACATCGAAAAAAAATATTGTTAGTAATAACAAAAGTTCACATAACACGATCAAGAAAGAATTTAGTCGAAAGACTGAAACAAAAAAAGGAAAATCTGATAACACCACTAATGGTAACTACACGCCGAATGGGAAATCAAGCAGCGATTCAGCATATAGCAGGTTAGTCAGGTAACGAGTCACTAGTCGAAATTGCTGAGATTCATAATTTGTATATTTACATTTAACTGTATGTTTCAGCCTCAACAGAATCTCACCGTCTAAATTATCCTTATGTAACGCAAAAGAATCCAATGGACCCCTAGAGCGAATACCCGCCGGATCTGATTCCAGCGGAAGTCAAAAGGACGACAGTCGCTCCATATCCAGTGAAGAGTTCTTAGCGATGGAGCGATCCGCGGAGTTGGATGGACCAATCAGTTCTTCCAATGGAATGCAAAGATCTGATTCTAACAAACAATTGGAGCCTTTGGCAATAAATGGTACCTAAGACATTATTTTATCTCTAGTTTGCTATTACTGTGAATCAATCAAGTGTCCCAAAAATTGATCCAAGCGTCTAGTGACCTGAGATATTTAGCTCAACGGCTAAGTTAAGCCATGCAAAGAGGAAATTAAATTGAATTGAAGTTGAGCTTTCTATCAATCAAGTTTTTAACACCATTCTAATTTCTAACACCAGTCTAATTTCCATGAAGGACTGAATTTGCCCAAGACTAAGAATTCTAAAACACAGCTTAATTTTCTTTTGCTTTAGAATAACAAACTTACTGCATTTTTGTTTTATAAAAATCGGCTAAGCTGGTATAAAACATCCTCACTCCCTGCCGCCCTGCGAAACCTGCAACTATGGTCATATGACTTCTCTATTCCACTTCTAAGATTGATAAAACGCTCATTGAACTAAATTAAAAAAAAAATGTATAGGAATGACGTATCTGACTGTCATTCGCATGCATTTTTTTTAATTTAATTCTATGCACCGAGAGCAATCTTAACAATGGAATTAATAAGTCATACTATGGCTACAGCTGCTACTTTTCAAAGGAACAGGCTGTTTCAGGTGGTTGGGCAAAATTCGCCTTCAATTTGAATTTGCTTCACTTTGAGGCTTGAGCTACTTACTGTCGACAGATAAGCGCGTCAGTTCGCGCGCGTCGTCCCGCCAGAGCCCCGCGTGGCGCGCGCGGCCCGAGGCGCTGAGCTCCAGCGGCTCCGAGTCGTCGCTGCACGCGCGGCGCGACTCCGGCCCCGCGCCGCGCGTGTCGCGCTTCTGCCACGAGTGCGGCAGCAGGTTCCCCGTGGAGACCGCCAAATTCTGCATCGAGTGCGGTGTCAAGAGACTCGCTGTGTGAAATGTCACGTTATATTGAGTATGTGAGCGATTTCTAGTCTAAAATAGTTTGTAGACCGGTTCCAGCTACAGTTGCCGGTAGGTAACTTGGCAAAAATCCTAAAAATGCGCAATGCTTTTGGGTCTCTTAAGCTTCAATAACATTCGCGTCTCGCGCCGGTCACGAGACGAGCTATGTGTTTACACTCTCGTGATAAAAAAGACCGCTCCCGATGCGAGCACGGCGAGCGGCGAGACGAGTGGCTTTTTAACTCAGCTCGTCTCGGGGTTCGCGCGCTAGTGTATATCCAGCTTAATGTTACGAAGCGGGGCATGGGGAACGAGGTAAAGGATCCGAGTGCTGTTGGTTGGTCAGCAGACTGTCGTCTCTCTCGCACTTCGCTGTACAAAGTGTTGTACAATGTACAAACATTCCCCACCACGCTAAAACCTTGCCAAGTTACATACCGGCAACTATACTTCATTTAGTACGGCACCAAGAATATAGTCGTGCTAAGCGTTCCCGCGTCCGCAAAGTGAGCAGTACAGAGATGTCGAAAGACTTCTGTTGGTATAATGTAATATTATATAATAATATATTTTGCTCATTTGGGAGTCTTCAACAAAAAAAATTATGTCCTTAAAATTTTTTTACAAAAATAACATGAGTAAAAGTTTAATATTACATTTATTATTATTTATTTTGTTTCTTATTTTAATACTTTGACTGGAAAAGGATCTTACAGCCTACAGGCAACTATGCTATGTAAACGGTTTTTTTTATATTTAGATATTAAAAATGTCTGATATAGTCACAAGAATATTTGCTTTGTAATAAAAATGTATATTCATTGATAGCGATTCGATTTTTTGGGTTTTTAAATTTGGAATGCGTAAAAAAAAAAATTCCTTTCTACAGATTTTGTTGTGAAAGGACTTAAGGCTGCCAATCCACGGGTTGCCACGGGAGTGGAGCCGAGATACGGAGAAATATCAACCAATAGGATTGCACAAAATCTCCGCTCCTCTTAAGTAATGCAATGCTATTGGTTTCCGTTTCTCGGCTCCGCTGCCTCACACGCTCCGTTGGATTGGCAGCCTTAGGCGCGACTTTGAGACTAAAACCGAATTGCTGCCATTGACAGTAACATAGTGTTACCAAAAACAACTAAGTACTTATAGTAATTAGTGCCTTTCCTTATAGAAGTCGTTTAAAACACTAAAATATTCCTAAAAACATTTTATATTTTATTTATTGAACTGGGGCCAGCAGCTTTTAAATTCAAAAGATCTGTGATATTTCAGAAATACATGATCATTACTAATATTATTATTTACTATGCGGATCACGATTGAATTAAGTGCCAATTTTTTCTGAGTTATGAATGGAATTTTATGAATCTATATATTTTTTTAAGTTTTGCACTTGTTAGTAAAGTTATAATATGTTTCTTTTTATTTTATTTAAATGCACTTCGTGGTATCTAATATAATAATTATTAACATCTCCTTTTCTATGAACGTAGCCATTTTTAACAAGACTGATTTTATTTTCAATGATTTGAAGGTATGATCCTAACTTAATGTATAATGCATTGTTTTAATAATAATGATGTAATAAATTAACATTTTGAATATAATTTTGTTTTAATTCTATTACATAGCCACTATTCCCTTTTTTAGATAGACATTTCATAGACAAAATAAAAAAATAAAATTTTCATGTAATAAAAATATATTTATAGTTAACTTAGATAAATCACACATACTACAACAAATCAGCACTTCAAAACATTCAAATCTTCAAAAACTATAAATATTTAAAGCTTTACATAATTATATACATAAGTACAGTACCATTGTTGCATAGCTATAGTCTGAACGTGCCTTTATATGCTTTCCTAGTGGGTATCGCCCCTTTCATTCGGAGTCGTCTCAGAGCTTCTCTCAGATGTTTAGGCTGCAATGGTCCAGGCTCGCCAGATTTTTCCAATACTTCCAATGCTGGAAAAATAGAAACACCATCAAGCACTGATTCAACAGCTGGATTTGAGAGGAGTAGGAAAGTAGTGGCTTCAAAAACTTACGTCGAGCAGTTGTAGACATCTTTTGACTAACATTACATAAAAACATAAAAATAAAATAGATTGGAGTAGAATAGATTATGCTACAAGTAGACACGAAAATCCATTTTATCCCCAAAGCCAAAGGCGAGGGTTGGTATTTAAGTTGAGCATGAGAAGTGAAAAAATTATACATGTACTAGCATTCTATGAATAGTCCTTTACTGAAAGAAATTGTTCTATCAAAGGTTATCATACTAGACGAGAATATTGAACCAGTTGGCTAGGAATGCTGATGGATGGTTCATGTTACCATATCCTATACCTTTAAACAAGCAATTCTTGTATTATAATGTTTCTATATGTATAATCCGAATCTCGGAAACGGCTCCAACGATTTTCATGAAATTTAGTATACAGGTGGTTTTGGGGGCGATAAATCGATCTAGCTAAGATTAATTTTTAGAAAATGTCGAATTTACCAAAAAATATGATTCCTGCTGCCATCTATTGGTGGAAAGATATACTACTGAGCAAAGCTAAAGCTTCGGTCACCCAGATATTACTACTCTTTATCTGGGAAAAATCCAAGATTCCTATGGGTTTTATGAATGCCCAAAATTGTAGCTAGTAATCATTTTAAAATATACTTAAATAACAGTAAGTATAAGACCCGGTTTCGACCAAAGCTGAGCAGAGTGGTGCTGTTTAGTAACCAGTCAGATATTGTTATTTTGAGATTTCCGAAACTGAGGGGAGAAGAAGTTTCGAAATGACGCAATCTGATTGTTTACTCTAACACAGCTCTGCTCCGCTCTGCTTTGGTGGAATCTGGGCTTAATACACACCTTCCTCAACCACCTCTCCCACAAACACTTTGGCAATACCGGACATTGCTATAACAACGTTCTGTCCCACTGAACAGCCAGTGATGGTCTGCATCAGTCTCTTGACCGCTGCTTTAGGGAATGCCGCGCGCCGGTACATCTCATACCTGTTCAGCTGCTCCTCTGTGAAGTTTGACACTAGTACTCTGCGGAAAGTGATTTATTTGATTAAATTCTGTATGCAAGAAATAAGCTAAACACGTTTGGATAGAATTAACTGGTAAGGAACTGTATAAAAATTACTTTTCAATACAGTTGTATGGTATGGCGCACTTTCAGAGGCTGTCATTAGTATTCGAAAGTTAAATCTTACGCACAGGCATCTTTCTTTTTCGTGGTCGTAACTTACTTTTACAAGCTCGATCATTACTTTTGCAAAACGTTTGATACCAAGGAGTTTTCAATGTACAAGGGATGGACATTGGGATGGGATGGACACAGAAGGATTTTTTTTTCGTTTTCTTTTATCTTTTACCTTTTGTTTTACCTTTTATCTTTTTATCTTTTTATCTTTTATATTTTTATCTTTTATCTTTTATCTTTTATCTTTTATCTTTTATCTTTTATCTTTTATCTTTTATCTTTTATCTTTTATCTTTTATCTTTTATCTTTTATCTTTTATCTTTTATCTTTTATCTTTTATCTTTTATCTTTTATCTTTTATCTTTTATCTTTTATCTTTTATCTTTTATCTTTTATCTTTTATCTTTTATCTTTTATCTTTTATCTTTTATCTTTTATCTTTTATCTTTTATCTTTTATCTTTTATCTTTTATCTTTTATCTTTTATCTTTTATCTTTTATCTTTTATCTTTTATCTTTTATCTTTTATCTTTTATCTTTTATCTTTTATCTTTTATCTTTTATCTTTTATCTTTTATCTTTTATCTTTTATCTTTTATCTTTTCGATTGCGAATTCGAAGTCACCTTCGATTTCGATCTTCGATATTTTATTTAAGGTAAAAACCAAACAAGATGGAAATTGGCCCCCAAAATCTTGAGCAAACATACGGTCTATTATCTCTTTGATTTGTTTTTTTACTAATTCTCACAACTGTATTGAAAAACGTCGTGTGATACACGGGTGTATAGGTTTTTGCAAACTCGTGACATTAAAAACCCTCGCCTTCGGCTCGGGCTTGTTAATGACAGCTCGTTTGCAAAAACCTACTTTCCACCCTTGTATCACAATGTACTATATTGTTTGGGAAGATTTTTATCCATCATCCTAAAAGTTTCATCGAACATACTGAAAAATTAAGTAGGTAGAGACTTTGCCACAAATAATAATTATTTGACTTATTGAGTAGTAGGCACAGTTTTAGTACAAAACAGAAGAACAGTGAGTGTCAGTAGTAATTTCTCGATAATTTGGGGTAAGCTCTCCAACAATGACTGTCTCGCCACACGTGTACATGGACAGGGCATGGATGCAACATGAAAGCCCGAAAGCAGTGAATTTGAGCAGTACAGATTACCCTCCACACAACTGCTAAATATTAAAATTAAATTAAACATAGAACTTCCAATATTATGCTTGAAACTTACTGCATTTTTTCCCTCTCCTCTTCCTCCATTTCCTTTTTAGTTTTCTTCTCTCGTTCCCTCTCACTCATAAGCATTTCCTCAGTCATTTGATAGTCCATATTATCATTTTGCTGATAATCTGCATTAGACATTGACACATCGTTACCCTCATTTTGTGTGAAGTCCTCCCTGTTGCTTTCCACCAGAGATTCATCCACTGTATTGTTGCTATCAAATGGGTAATCGCTAATATATGAATCGTATTCATCGTGTGCCTCAGTCGGAATAAAACTGTCAGCAGTTTCAGTGTAAACATTCAGACCTTCTTCGGTGGTGACATTTTGTAGGTTTTCAGTGAACTGATCTCTAATTATGTTTTCGTTGTCCGTGCTTTCATTGTAATTTGTTAAAGTTGTGTCTGTAAAGTTTAATACATCATTATTAAAACTGATTCTGAGTTTATTAATCAAGCCTTGTATTTGTACTTGAGAATTGAAGTTATAAGAAGAATCCTATGTTTTGTAATTAATACATATCAAAATTATTGCACTCAACGGGATTTGAACCCATGTCTCCCAGGTATCGCCAGTGGGTGCTCTGCAACTTTTCTACAAGAGCTTATACTACCAAGGCTGTAATTTGATACATATTCTATTCTACTAATTGGCAGAATTTAACTGAAGTCTTCATCAGTACCTATCAGTATATGGAGTACTTACATTCAGGTTCATCTCTGAGCAACTTGTCTTCTATTTCTAAGGATATGTCTTGAGAGTCGTCTTCGTTTGAATCACTGTGCTCTAACTCTTGAGCCAATTCTTCCTCTGAAATGCATTAAATATTCATTTTAAAAACCAGAAAATAAACGAATTTTAAAGAAGCAATAGCTTCTATTTAGTTTGTTTATACACTAACCTCTTAATCTTTCAGCTTCCGACAGGCCGTCGCTACTGGGATCAGCCATTTCGATTTACTTTCCTTTATGTAGATGATTATGTAATTTGTTTTATTTTAGTAAAAAAGTATATAGGTAGTAAACTAAATTTTAGTCAACTTAGTTTAGTTTGTTGCCATGTTGCAGTAATTTTTGATGCCTCACTATTCAATATACTCTATGCCTCACACCAACCTCACACTGTGAGAGATTGATTTGACAATTTGACAAATAGAATGAAGAAGGCCCTCAGGGTGACCGCTGAGAAAATAGAAAAACTGCCAAAATCTTTAAACAAAATTATACGTATGTATGTGGTATATACTATATTTTTTTTGGCTGGTTAAAAATTTAATATAATTAAAACAAGATGCTTTGTAAAATATGTGTTTTAAACGTTATTATAATTTTACACCCAGGAATTTTAGATCAGCTGGGCCATTCACAACCCGTCATTTAATGATATATCTTTCGATAACGATATTCGATACGTTAATAATAGTCAAGCAAGCGAGTCACAAAACTTTAAACCAAGAGAAATATTATGTATTGGTTTTATTTAACTGAAAGAATTCCACTAGACAAAAATATTATAATGACAATAAATAACAAAGTATGACAGTTGTGAGTTGACACGTTCGGTATTGACAACACTATGGAGATCGTATATGGCGCGGAGGTCGCATATCATCTCACGGCCCAAAATCGGCTAATGTACGAAGTAGCCAAAATACCTGACTCAATGCGTCTCCATAGCACTGTTTTGTTCATCTTCTTCTATTTCTGGGTTGTGCCACAAATCGCTTCCGTCATTTGGGCAGTGACACCTGAGCTTGAGCAATAACACCATTTATTGCTCAGGTAAGGGAAAAGTGTGTTTTATTTTTATTTTATGGGGCATAATTGTAAATAAAATATATTTCTTTCTTTCTTATTTATCCTTACTCCCGCATGCTGTAACTCAGTGGCTACGGGATTTTTAAAACAAAAGTCACTGAGCTCATTATAACATACACTTCTAACACATTGAAAGAGTCCCATAAAATCTATATATATACATGAATTGCTCGTTTAATGGTATAAGATAAGATATCTATAGGCAAAACAGCTCAGTGGCTTTCATTTAGGGAGTAGGGACGACTGGTGATCACTTCCATGGAGTGAGAAAACGCTTACAGCCTACAATTACACAATCAAAAACAACAGCCAAATTTACCTAATTGGCAGGAATCCGCCTAAAACGGTCATCTTGCAAACATTGCAGATGACATACTATTGACATTATCGTTGACATTGGACATTGACATTATTTACAGTTACAGAGATAACAAAACTATGGAGATGGCAACTATATGGACCGGCGCGGCCCCCTAGTATTCGGTCGTTTTTTGCGCTAATTGCACCGTACTAATAGTGACCTGTAAACTTTTATTATTTTTTCACACTCGATGTTGCAAAAAGATCGATGATGACATCGTGATGACAACGATATTAACATCGACAGCTGAACATCGAGGTTCGATGTTTTTCGATTGTAGATCGTCCATCTTTTTTGTGGTCGTCTGTCATCAATCCCAGGCCCCTGACACTCGCCTACTATGGTGGGTGCTCTGAGTTTACAAAATTTTGGCGCCATACCTAACTTTTACCATGTGCTAATTTTGTTACTTAGTCAAAACTTTGCGCGGAAAAATGTCTAGCAGTGAAACCTTAGTGAAACCTACTAAAGAAAATTTAACTGCACCTGACATTTTAGTAATTGCAACAAAAATTACCCACAATCTTTTACCAACAAAGTGAAGGATTTACGACAAACGTTAGCAAGATTTTATGGTTTGGATTTATGATAATATGAGCGTAGATAAAGTAGTGTATAAAACTCTACATAATTAGGTATTAAAACACTCGTGTGATACTATTAAAAAACTCGCCTGCGGCTCGTTTTTTAAACTCACACTCATGTTTTAATACCCCCCATTATGCATCCGTTTCATAAACTACTATTGTGAGTTTGTGAGTTTGTGACTTTGTAACGGGTAATCTCGAGATCTACTGAACCGATTTTCTAAATTCTTTCACCAATAGAAAGCTACGGTTTTGTGCAGTGTCATAGGCTATAATAATTTCCAAAATTAATTGTGCATCTTTACTTAAACTTGAATAATGTATTCCAAATCTTAAAAAAATTGCTTTCATCGCGTGCACTGCGGAAACTATTGAGGATAGAACAAAACAATGTTCAAAAATTTTAAAGAACGTATCAAAACAAAATTTATAAAAAAGTCCATGATAGCATATGCCTATTTTCTACAGGTAACTCACAATAACTGCTTTTAATGTTAAAATTGTGGTAAAAAAATAAATAACTTTTGTGAAGCTTATTTAGCCCATATGGTATTAAATTCTTTGTAAATAAGTTTTTGGAACGGAAATTTAATGTAGAATACTTGTGCCCTTTACTCTAAACAGTTTAAACAAATATCTTCAAATATATTAGGAAAACAAAAAGGTTGCGCGTCGCCTCGGCACGGCCGTTGCGTGGCGATAGGTAGATAAGTATAATCTTTAAGGCAGTATCCATCCGATTGTGTCGCGTTCAGCGCTGTGGGGGAAGGGTCAAGGGACTGTTGAGTGTGGGTATTACGCGTGATAAAAGGGCTGGGATAAAAATATTTCTAACGTGGAACGGAGTCCGCGGGCACTGCTAGTAACTATAAAAAATACCCAAATCGGTTCTAGTATACTATTAAAATTTGAAGGGTTCTCTCGATTTCGCCGAGATCCCATGATCAGATCCTGACCTCATTACCACAGGACAAGTTGGAAAATATTACTTTTTGAAACAATACACAAATCGCTTCAAGTGTCCATATAAAATTTGCAGAGTTCCCTCGATTTCTCCAGGATCCCATCATCAGACCTTGACCTGATGACTATGGGACCATTTGGGAAGTATATCCTTTCAAACAAAAAAAGAACTTTCCAAATTGGTTAACGCGTCTTCGAGTAATCAGTGAACATACATAAAAAAAAGATTCCGACGAATTCCCCTCGAATTTCGAGACCCTCCTCCTTTTTTAAAGTCGGTTAATAACGCAACATCGATGATCATCGAGCATCAAAGAGCATCCTTTTGTGAGATTTTTTAATCTGTGGACTGTGGTCCGTGGCACTCTGTCTAAGTAGTAAGTCTCTAGTTTAATGGTCTGTGGTGTTTTATGGCGCAGCTGAACATAGAGTATATTGAATATAGAGCTGAAGAAGGTGGTCTCGTGAATGTTGGTCGCGCAATAATATTCTAGAAATAGTTGTTTTAAAACTTAATAAAATTATTGTGCTCCGGTGCGAACAGAGAGTTCCATCATGAGTGCATTAATGAAAGCCGCTTTATCCCGAAGCCCTGCCTCCCTGGTCAGTTAAAAAATGTCTATACTTACTGCGTGAATTTCATTTTTATTTGTTATGTAATACGACAAAAATGTTTTGAAGAAATGCCGCATAAACGCACTCATTAGTTTTTTAAATTTTCATTTGAATGTAATCTTCAAATAAGTCTATCGTTTTGGTATTTTTCCAAAGCTCCGACCTCATTCCAAACATGTTTTTTGTGTGTCGAAATTTTCGGGTTTCGTAAACTGTAAACGGGTCAATAATTATTTTTTCATGAATGATACGTTGGTACCTCGTAATGTGGTATAAAAAATAACGTATTTTGTTCGTATTTTAGTTCGAATTTCATGAAAACCAGTAAGTTGCTTGTAGGTAAGTGTTAAAGTTGGTATGTCCTTGTTTTAGGCCACATACGTGTACCGCAACCTCCACTTATCAGTGGGTGGCGCGTCCCCATTAAAAGATGCTTCAGTCAACACAGGGAAGGCGTACACGGTGGTAGATCACCAGCATGATGCGCTGGTCATTGGGGCGGGAGGCGCTGGGCTCAGGGCCGCGTTTGGTTTGGTTCAGGAAGGGTTCAAGACAGCTGTGGTGACTAAGCTGTTCCCTACGAGATCACATACTGTTGCTGCGCAAGGAGGCATCAATGCCGCTCTTGGTATGTGTACATAAACAACTATAAGTTAGAATCAACTATTCATCTTGAATCCCTTTTGAATACATATTTATTTGAAAACATTTTATAAAAATAGAGCTATCTTAGAAAAGTTCAATATTTTCTGTAACACTATTGCACAACATTTTGTAACCATATTAAAAATATGTAACATATTTTTACTTCTTTACAAAAATACTCTTGATTGTCATCAAAATGCTTGTGTTGTAAAATGTAAAGATCTTCATTGTCGTTTGGAAAGATAATTTAATCATTAACTGAAATCCAATAAAATTAAAAACTTCCTGTGTACTAAAATAAAATTAATCACCTTTACAATCATTATGACAAACCCAATTAAAATAAAAACAACCTTTGCTATGATATACCTACAAAATAAAATAATCATTGTCAGTTTACTGTACTAGAACTAGATAATGTTTTGTTTAAAGGTAATATGGAGGAAGACAATTGGCTATGGCATATGTATGACACTGTCAAAGGTTCTGATTGGCTCGGAGACCAGGTAAGTGTAGTATAAAATTAATAATATGCATCTAACATTCACACAAATTCAAATGTGATAAAGGAGTCATTAACATACTTATCAATAAATGCACACATTACGGTTGGCTGAGACAGTTCATTTAGGCACAGGAAAATATTATGAAGAAACCTGCAAACATTCACTTATAATTTTCTCAAGGTTGTGTGAAAGCAGCCTCTTAAGTATAGCCCATAGTCTTTCCGCCTCTACTCCCTTCAATGTGAAAGTCATTTCAGTGTGTGTATTCCCTGGAACTTACAAGCCCTTTAAGAGAGTATATTTCCTGGAACTTATAACTAAACATTCATAGGCATAGTTATTCATAGGCATTTTAAGGCAAACACTCACCAATGTAGACCTCATGTTAGCATAATATCAGGACAACTTTAAAGGTGCTGGTCCACCAGAAATGTACTACATTGCTATGTTCTCTTTGTGTCAAACACAAATAGAATCAGTTGATTTTCATATATGAAAAGAAATCAGGTTTTCACAAATTCCGCGGAAACCATTGATTTTTCGGGGATAAAAAGAGGCTTATATTAATCCAGGTTATAAGCTATCTATATCCACAGCTAAATAGGTTCAGTAGTTTTTGTGTGAAAGGGTTACAAACATCCACAAACAAATAAAAACTTTCACATTTATAATATTAGCAAGGAGAAATAAAACTTAGCATCACTCCTAGGATGCTATTCACTACATGACAAGGGAGGCACCCCACGCTGTGATCGAGCTGGACAACTATGGCATGCCTTTCTCCCGCACACCCGAGGGAAAGATTTACCAGAGAGCCTTTGGTGGGCAATCCCTGAAGTTCGGAAAAGGTGGACAGGCTCACAGGTGCTGTGCTGTGGCTGACAGGTTAGTTAATCCAAAGAACATCTTTAAAGCGGCGTCTTCACAATGGCTTGTGATGGGCTATGCTTGGCAACGCACAACTGTAGGCCACGATCACTTGGTGTTCACACAATGGAGCGTGGAGTGGTAGTTACGGCCGCGGCTATTTATTTTCAATACAATTCTTTGTTGAGATTATTTTAAATATTTATACAATGTTAACTAGTAATTTCGAATAAATTTTGCAAAAAAATATCGCCAAAAGAGTGCACTATCCGTATCAGCGGCCGGTTACGAACAAGCAATGGCCCATTGTGTGAACACCACCGACCACGCAACGCCACGATTCCTTTGAAGTGTGCGCCAAAAACCGACAACTTTCCGATCGCGCGCCATCGTTGACCATTGTCCGCCATTGCATACCTTTCCCCCTGTACACAATGGCGATGGCCTGCAGTGGGCCAGCATACGCCATTATGTAGACGCTATTTTAGTAGGTATTCTTTTTCTTTTCTCAACTTTACCACACTTGACTTGAAGTCTCCCTCCTGAGTGAGGTGGCTACAGGCTAGGTATTATTTTAAGATGGTGGTTAAGTGGTTAAGTTGCTCTGCTTCACAAAGTTTTAAAATTAAATCTATTCACAGTTCTAGAATTCAACCATCATTTCCTGTAATTGAACTATTTTCAATTCACTATTTTAATTAAGTATAAATTAAATTAAAAGTGTGATTCTTTGGTTTATAAAAAAAAATTACTTAATTAACACAATGTTTTTCCTGAATTTAACTCTTTACATATCCCTCACGAACTTTTGAAATAACACTTAATATGCGTGATTGTTATTATTTTTTGTATTCTTCTGCTCTCTTTCCTTCTTGACAGAGATTTTATTTTGGTAATAATTTTTACGACGTTGAATAAATAATCTGCTTTAGTGATTATTGTTCAGTAACTCCTACTGGTCATCGTGATTGAGGAACTTTGTTTATAATATAAAAATACACATTAGATATATTATTTATTCACCAGGACTGGCCACTCTCTGCTCCACACACTCTATGGACAATCGCTACGATACGACTGCGAATATTTTATTGAGTATTTTGCATTGGACCTCTTAATGGAAGACGGCGTATGCAAGGGTTGTATTGCAATAAACCTCGAAGATGGAACCTTGCATAGGTAAGAATAACTTTAAGATTATAGCAATTTTGTTGTGTAGCGAAAACCTCGAGGATCTTTCGATTGCATAAGTAGAATCTTCCCTTTAAGATTATAGCTAGTAGTAGTAGCTGTTTATATACTGTGTAGTGAAAATCCTGTAAATCACTTGATTTGCATAAATAGAATCAAAATCAAACCTAAAAAAACAACTCGTAAACTTAGTTTTTAAGTCGTTAAATAGTTATCACTATTAATAAGTATATGTACCTACTTGACCTTCATAAGTGCTAACAAGTAGTGGCCTATATGAAATAAATGATTTGAATCTTTGAATCTCAACTTATTGGTCCCATATAGGTACATATAATACTAGTAGGGCGCGTGGGAGCGCGGGCCACATGTGGCCCGCGGGTTGTCTTCTCACCTATAAAAGAATCGCCGTCATCTCCATCGCCAATTGGAATCCGATTGGCAGTGGGCTAAAAGAATTACCTCGGAGCACGGTCATGGATTTAAAGATAGTTAAGGGCTGTTTGAATAAAAAATACACTGAACCTCATCAGATGAGGTTCAGTGTATTTTTTATTCAAACAGCCCTTAACTATCTCTAAATCCATGACCGTGCTCCTCAATCATCATCCAAATCGTAGACCATCATCTCTTCTCATACTTTTCATAGTTCTTCATAGGCCTTTGGGTTTATTGTATCATTCACATTTTCCATGGAAAAATAAATTCAAACCACTTTGATTTTTTTTCATTCATCCCGTAGACCTTGAGATTCTAATTACGTCTTGCAAAGAAATCACTCTCTTATCTTTTATACTTTCCGAGATATAAAAACACGAAATTTGTATGGCGGCCATCTTGAATCCGCCATTTTGATATTTTTTCCAGCTTGCCAATTGGATGGCGTTTCGAGTTACATTTGGTCGAGCACCCCCCACCTATCTTCAGTACCCTGGCTGTGCTCTTCACCCGTCTCCGAAATCCTCAATCATCAGCTCTCTCCATATTTTTCTCTAGTAACTCTCCGAAAAACCGCGTCACAACCTTGCATAATTACCAACTGTTAGTCTCTTCAACATTCCGCATACATTTTCTATGGAAAAATAAATTCCGCCATTTTGAATTTTTTTTGTATCCATCAAATAGACCTTCGGGTCTTGATCACTTCTTGTCAAAAAACCGTTCTTCCATCTTTTATACTTTGCGAGATATCGACGAAATTCGAGTGGCGGCCATTTTGAATCCGCCATTTTGAATTTTTTTTCAGCTCACTGCCAATTGCATGACGTTTCAAATGACATTTGGTCGAGCACCCCCCACCTATCTTCAATACCCTTGGCTGTGCTCTTCACCCGTCTTCGAAATCCTCAATCATCAGCTCTCTCCATATTTTTGTTCTTAATGAATTTTTTCCTTCTATACGACATGATCCTTTAAAAAAATTTTTTTCATACAAAATTGTTCAGGAGAGGTGATCAATGAGTCAGTGAGTGAATCAGCACGAGTAGCTATATATATAGTAATGTGCAGCTTAGTTGTGTTTGTTTAAATGTGTTGTCAATTATTTAATTAAAGTAAATACGAAATCAAAATTATTTAAAAAGCGAAAATAATTTAGATGCCCTGTGATTCTGCATCAAAAGCCAAGCCTTTATTTTGATCTTCAGGTAATAATCAAAATTTGTCCTAATAATATTTATACTTCACAGGTAAAATACATTTAACAAAAAAAACTCTTAAAAGAATTTTTGCTTTAATGTTGATTAACTGGCAATGAATGTGCAAATATTAACTCAGCTGTGAATAGATTCAATACTTAACAAATTGGACAAATTATTGCATTTACTTGCTAACTGATGTGCAAATAGATTCTGAATAATGTCAACATAATATTACCATAAGATTTTTACCATACATTAAAATTTTCATAGTGCTAAACTTTATTGTCAATATAAAAAGCCTACTGGCTAAAGGATAATCAGTAACAAAAAATCTATTAACACATATTTAACACTCTGATCTTGATAAATACAAATAAAGTAAAAATATCATTATTGATATTTTTACTTCAATTGTAGCAGTTAATTCTATTTATCAAAAATATTTATGATAAGTCAGCACGCGCCATTGAGTTTTGGTGTGATAAAATTGTTTGTCTAAAAGGTTGGGTATAGTTAAATATCAGAGAAAAAATGCAATTTATACATGCTAACTTTTTGTGCAATTCAGTTTTTCACCAATGGTACATTTTAGCTAAAAAGTAATGTTAATCCATTTAATAAGGTATCTAAATTTTAACATTTGAATATAGTTCATCCAAAGATGTGTGAAGGTAAGTACAATAAGATCAGTGTATCACAACCAGTGGATAATTGATGATTAAACGAACTTACCTGTAAGTGAAGTTCTATCACAATTATGTGAATACATTTTATTCGAATATAATAAACACAATCAGGTAAACTTTCATTGTACTGGCAATTTCGCACTTTTATTTATTTTGTTTTTTAAAACTGACCACCCTGATGGACACGCGGTCCCCAGCCTACCTCCGCGCCATGCTTCATTCTTTAGAGAATATTTAACAAAATTTTCGTATTATACTCATGGGTTTTGGGTATGGGAGGGACCTTATATTATTATATTCGAATAAAATGTATTCACATAATTGTGATAGAACTTCACTTACAGGTAAGTTCGTTTAATCATCAATTATATTTCATACATTTTATTCTTCATATAATAAACACAATCAGGTAGATGTTTAGAGATGAAAATTTTTGTTAAATTATGGACATTAACAGATAGTAAATTGTTTCCTATTATAATAGGAAATAGGTCCTCTTTATACCACAGAAATATTTAATTAACACAATCTTTTCGTTCAATTCCTGGATCAATAACCCAGTCACATTATAAATAGGTTTAATTTATATTTAGATAGATTATAATGATTAATGATTAGAGAGCAAAAGAGCTATTGCGACAGAAGCATCATCGCTCAATAAGAGGTTATAAAACTTAGGTAACGTCCGTAATGGTTGTTACCAGCAGACTGCTTTTCTGATGAGGTCAAGCAACAAACTACGTGCTCGCCGAGGAAGTGTTGCTGAGTGCACTGAAACGCAGACCTCTCTCGTGAGAGATTATATTCCTCGGCAGACACGTTCTCACGGTGGTCTGCCTGCAGGCGACCTTATGAGGTCGCTTCAACATTATCAGGAGGTTGTCTATTATATATCTTGGTCTAAGATTTTGTAAACGACATATCGATTTGTTTTTCAAAGCTGTGGCAAATTTTTATACTTTCTCTTCAGTTTTAATTATGGTATAATTAAAACTGGTTCGCCCTGAGTAGTAGCTGGCGTTGTATAAACTCAATAATTCCCTTGAATTATATAAAAACAATAATACTAACTTTAACTAATGCTAATGTTCTCATTCTGTGCTGTGTCTACTGCCTAGAGCTAAAAAAGTTACAAGATCAGCAAAGCAAAGTTACGGAATGAATAAACTCTTATTAAGGCCCATTGAGCAATGTGTTAGCATACTATATTGTGTGCTACTATGTGGTGTTTGATGTTAATTTATCTATTCATTTTCGCAATATAATATATATATATATATATATATATTTTTTTTTTTTTTTTTTATTTGACCCAAAATCATCAGCAGAAATTAAACTCAAAAAAAAAAATAACTAAAAATTCCAACAAAATGTCCTTTTTTTTTTATATATATATTTTTTTTTTTTTAATGCCTTCAGAGAACTTCCTCCAGTAATTCCTATGAATTGTGGTTCTCTAGGGAAAGACCATATTTATTTATTTATCATCAATAAATGTACTATAAGAAGTAAGTCTTTTGACACCTTATGTAAAAGAAGAAAATCTAAAGTTGTAAAGGTCCTTAGACGATGTATGTCTAAAGCATTGTCTATAATAGTATTTTTAAGCATTCTTCCTCTAGAAGAATGTATAGAAGAGCAAAGGTAAACTTGGTGTTCCAAAATGTTCAGAATGCGTCTGTTTCTAAGACGTCTGGGTTCGTATTGATTACATTTCGCATTATTGCAAGAAGCGATAAATTCAATAACTGGATTGAACTCTTTGAATAACTTTGAAGTATATAATTTTACCGCGATAGCTTAATCCCATTAACTGGATGTAACTCTTGGTCAGCTTTTGATTATCTTTAATTTCCATATAAGAAACAATTAACCCAATCGTTTAAATGAGGATATTTGATATCCTCTATGCAACTGATGTAAATCATGTGTATCAAAATAGATGTATCGAAAAATATGGCCATCAACTCTGTAAAGAGGTATTTCGATTCATCTTAACGTTAATTATTACAAAAACAAAAATCCCTCTAATGAAAAGAATTAGTCTTCATCTAGACCGGGAAATCGTGTGAATCACTAGTTCAACCTTTTAGGTTTAAGGGAGTTAGATGACTTAAAAAATGTTTTGTAACCACTGGCCATCTGATAGGATAACCGATGATGGACGAACAGCTGCGTCTAAAGTCTAATTTTTCTTACGGACTACATTTTTTGTTTCTACAGACGTTCTGTGTAACCCCATCCATACCTAATAGCTGGAGAAGTGGACTTTAGGACTTTTAATCGGAATTAAGCTTAACTCTTAGATGATACAACGAGTTAAGCGTATAAAATTCTTTATAGAATTTGAATTGTTACATAATTCACGTCATAGTTTGCGGTTGGGTAACGATACTGCCATATCGTCAGAAATTAAAATAAAACCAGGAAACTGAGCATGTTTTGAGGGTAGTAAATAACTTTAACACTCTAACACCTAACAAATCTTCATGAAAAAACCGCGGTAAGTATCTGAGATGAGTCACAACTTCTTTATGTATTTTACCAAGGATGAATCGGTACTTTAAAATAAGATTCTTCAATTCATAGGCATAAAACCCTTTTTAGGTATTCGCTTGTAAGCTGTTCTATGAACTATCAATTTCAAAAGATTTTGAACTACAAATTCATTCAACGCCTTTAAATTTAGAATGTATCTTTTACCACGTAAGATTTTGAGGTTAGACACATCTTAACTATAATCGAACATGCAGTGACTCACTCCCACATTATCTCACCCAAAAAAGAAATGTCGATTGTCAAAGACATTTGTCGCTTTTTCTTTGTTGTGAACGTGTAAGGCGGTACACTGTGTTAGTGTACGATTTTTGAAATGGTATTATGTAATAATAATTTTTTGGAGCTAGTTCCTTAATTTGTTCAATTCATTAAAATATTTTATTGAATGTACGTACATTTGTACACCTAGTGAAAGTCAAAAAATAGTCTTCACTTATTATAACTCCCGAAATTCTAGATCATGTTATAGATCGTGACGGATTCCATGTCAGTGATATGTAACCAATAAACTTCAAAATGTTGAAGACAACTGGCATATAGGTACCTTAATGTCTAGCGTCGTCGATGAACCTGGTCCTTGTTGTGGCTGATGCTGGAAACTTGCTGTCACGTCGCATCTTCCTCGCGGCTGATCGCCAATACTCAAGTGTGTCACGCCCCCCCTGCTGGCCGAGCCGTAACGAGAGGGGGCCAGCTAGTTTCTCGAGAAACGAGATTGCGCTGTCCCAGCGGTGGGTGTCGATAGCAAAGTCGCCCGCCGCGCCCTGCTGGTTTCTTTATTTACAACACCTGACGATCAGTAACCATTGAAACTAGTATAATGCCCGAAACTATTTCTCCGAAAAAACATCTGGTCCCGTTCGTGAACTTTAATTACTTGTCATTTGTCGAAACAAAATGTCATTTGTCAATACTTAAGCTTCTTCTCAGTTCAGGACGCGTTGTGGTTTAAGATTTTTATTAGTTTCAGAAAGAATTTAACAATTCACTTCAATGAAACTTTCAGACTAATGGTACATTATACATAATATTGTTGAGCTAACAGTTAAATTATCATCCCATTACACAATCTGAACATTAATTTTCGAAAGTAAGTAAAATTATTTTCCACCACAAAATCTAAACATTATTGTTGTAGGTACATAGTTAGAAAAGTTCGACGCGTTGGTACCCTCGTGGAATTAGTTTTTAAGTCGTGAAATAGTTATCACTGATAAAAGGTTATAACGTTTAACTGGCTATTCATAAGCCAGGCAAGTATATCAAATAAACTATTTGATTCTTTGCAATGAAGGTCGGCTAGAATTTTACAACTGTCGGGACTAACCATTAATATAGTTCTTGTGACTGAGCGCCGATAGCAATTCGGGATCAAAGTCCGGGAGGTCATGCGGAGCCACTTGTAGTGAAGCCGAGAACAGCGCCACACCGACATCGTCCCCCGTTGGTATCCGCAAAGTCCTTTGAGGTTTTTCAAAATCCTTCGTGTTGACCCGCAGTCAACCTCCAGGAGCATTGACGCATCATGCTATGCTTTCGTGGTATCCTCAACGTGATACCCTCCAAGCTAGCTTAGAGATGCCTGGACTATTTCGCGCATCATGCTATACTTTCGTGATAACCTCAATGTGATACCCTCCAAGTTAGCTTAGAGATGCCTTAGGATTTCAATTTTTGGACACACTTTCGTCAGCATTGATATTTGAGTTGATGTGATATCTGGGAAAAAAGGTTAATTTTCACTTACCCTCTTTCCTCGGAGTCTGACGAAGATGAATGCACAATTATATGATTTGATTTGATTTTATTTTTGTTATAATAATAAATTTTACTAGCGTCTAAGCATTATCAGTATAGAAAATTAAGCAAGTTTTAACACTGAACACTTGATTTTTTTTTTTTTTTTTTTTTTTTTTTTTTTTTTTTACTTTGAACCTAAATTAACAAAAACGAGACGTGTTTTTGTAGTCGAGTGCTCATTGCCGCGCACAATAAAAGAATGAAGCATGGCGCGGAGGTAGGCTGGGGACCGCGTGTCCATCAGGGTGGTCAGTTTTAAAAAACAAAATAAATAAAAGTGCGAAATTGCCAGTACAATGAAAGTTTACCTGATTGTGTTTATTATATGAAGAATAAAATGTATGAAATATAATAGTACATTATTCTCTCTTTCAGTCTACATAACAAAGCTTACCATGTAAATCAAGCACCGGCGAGTTTAATGTAATTTGTGTTCTGTGATTTATAAAACTAAGCCGAATTTAAACGCACTGTGCTAACATATATTACAGGTATTATCAGAAACTTATATTGAGTAAAAGTTTCTGAATTTTACTAAATGACCCTTTATATCCTTAATCCTTAGCCATCTCTTGAAGGTTGATTGTATACCCTTACACCCTTTTGATGGTTGCCTTATTGCGGTGCTGTGTTCTGCTATCAAAACGAGTCGTAACCGTACGTTGGTTGTGTCAGGTTCCAAGCTAAGAATACGATCCTGGCGACGGGCGGCACGGGGCGCTCGTACTTCAGCTGCACGTCCGCGCACACGTGCACGGGCGACGGCACCGCCATGGCGGCGCGCGCGGGCCTGCAGAACGAGGACATGGAGTTCGTGCAGTTCCACCCCACCGGTGAGCGTAGCACGCCTTTCTCCTTCCTCATCTACAAGCCACCACTTCAAAATTCGATGCAAATCTCTTAACTACCCCGAGCATGCTGTATCGATATCGATATGAAGAACGCAATATTGGGTATCAAGAAAATAGGGTTATTCAGTACTCACAGACATAGCGTTTACATATAAATAATAAGCCGTAAATAGCCTTCATTCCCTTTACACGGACCTTAAAACTATAAATGCTTGTCGAATTTTAAGAAGAAAAAGCTATAGTAGCTTCATTGATGTTATCTATGAAGTTTTGGCAGAACACAAAGTCGTCAGTCGGCAAAACTTCTCCCCAGACCACTACTTTTCTACCGTCTCTCAACCTTTGCTTACCTCCATCAGTTTCTAAATCACTTCAGAGATAAACCGCGTTGTGGCGTGTTCATGTAGCCACACATTTATTAGAATTAAGCATTCTGCCACCAAATAAATCAGCATAGCAAATCACGGCAGCTGAAAACTCCAAATAAATCTAAGCACACCACATAGTAAGTCGTAGTCTCGTGGCGATACGATATCATCAAGTGTAAAGATTTTTTCCAAATCCATCGAGATAAAAATGCACTGTAGCTACCAGCTGTTATATTCGAAAACATTTTTTATCTTATCTGTGTTACCAAATTCAAGCACATATTTTAATAAATTATATTAGGCACGAGTACTTCGCTTGAAGATTTCCCGTGATTTCTATTTTTTATCAGTTTTTTTCTAGAGTTCTTATCGATTATTGCGTTTTCAAATTACGATCTTGCTTTGTTGATAAATAATATTATATGCACATAATAATGCCTTTTGCGTGTATAATCGCATATTGTATTGTACAGTGAAAGGTTTCTAAAAATTTGTCTTTATATCTAACACCTCAGCTTTTAGCCTAGACAGACTCAGTAGATTAAATTCAGCAAACCTACGAATTAACTACATTCAGTAATTAACATTTAGCATTATTGGAGAGGGGCCATGATCTGTAATGTTATGCATACAGTTTACCTACAGATGGAATTGCCACCGCGCTGCACAGTTGCACCACAGTTACAATAATAATCGGCAATGATCTGGGAAGACCCGTGCCTAGTAGTGGGATATACTGCGCAGTGCGCACGGAGCTCCCTTCAAATGTGAGGGTTTTGACCAGCCTTTCACGCTGGACAAGTGCGGGTTGTTTCGTACACCGTTAAGAACTAAGGTGAACTCTCAAACAATGCGGGCTTTCTGAAAATGTTTTCTAATAGCTTCGAAAAGTTAGTCCTTTTTGAACTTCCGATCCCCTGACAAGAGGCTTAGGTCTTTACTCTTTACCAATTAACAACAAAGGGCTATTACTGCTTGACTTTTGCTTGAACAGTTAGAATAAAATTTGTATTTGTTGCAGGGATTTACGGCGCGGGCTGCTTGATGACTGAGGGGTGTCGGGGGGAGGGCGGCTTCCTGGTGAACGCGAAGGGCGAGCGCTTCATGGAGCGGTACGCGCCCGTCGCCAAGGACCTCGCCAGCAGGGACGTGGTCTCCAGAGCCATGACTGTCGAGATCATGGAGGGTGAGTGCACGACGAAATATTCACATACCTGTAGGCTGTAAGATAAAAATGACACTTGAATTCTGGACTCTTTGCTTGCATACTGTTAATCGCTTCGTAAACCCTTAATTGAACTGCCTGAGCCCGTATTTTAAAGTAATGACAACTAAAGTTGTAACAAATTAATATCACTTTTCCACACCAAGAATATACAAATTAGTTTTAGTAGGACGGATTAATTTGTTTTGCTATAATCCGTTACTTGAAAATATTGTGTATGGTACATATGCAGGAACACTACCCACATGAAACACCACACACAATTTTCCAACACTTTCTTCGACGCAAGTTTCGTCCCGACACCGGGACATCCTCAGGAGATGTTGGCTTCACAATGTGAAATCGTAGTCTACGATTTTTGTTTTGTTCCCATTCAAATTAGTTTTATTATGACTAGCCAAGTCTGCCGCCGCTTTGCTCGGGTGGTCCTTAGAATTTTGAAAAAAAAAAAACTTCCTTATCCCTTATCTACATCATGAACGGAATCTGTATGCGAAGTTACAGCTTTCTAGGCCCATATAGCAAGGTGATAATGAGTCTGTGAAATCATGGCGACGCCCTTAATAGCGACAGAGATCGCAGCATCCGATCTTTTTACCCATTTTAATTGCCCGACAAACAGTGACTGTTTAACAATTGCATTACTAAAGGAGGTTACTGAATACCGACTAACTGTAACGCTGACTATTATCTGACTAACCGTTACTGACTTATATCTGACTAACCGTTATTTGACACCCAGGCAGGGGCTGCGGGCCTGAAAAGGACCACGTGCACCTCCAGCTGCACCACCTGCCGCCCGAGCAGCTGAAGCAGCGCCTGCCCGGCATCTCGGAGACGGCCATGATCTTCGCGGGCGTCGACGTCACCAAGGAGCCCATCCCCGTGCTGCCCACCGTGCACTACAACATGGGCGGCACGCCCACCAACTTCCGCGGAGAGGTCCGTTGTAACACATGTGACCACCTTAGCGGTCTTAGCGTAATAGCGTGTGTTTGTGTTGTTTAATTTGTGTCTTGTCCAAAGGTCCTCGTCCACAAGAACGGGCAGGACCACATCGTGCCCGGGCTGCTGGCGGCCGGGGAGGCGTCCTGCGCGTCGGTGCACGGCGCCAACCGCCTCGGCGCCAACTCGCTGCTCGACATCGTGGTGTTCGGCCGCGCCTGCGCCATCACCGTCGCCGACACCAGCAAGCCGGGCGACTCGCAGGCGCCATTGAGAGAGGTAACACCGGCCACTGGTTATACACACTGCTGGCGGCCGGGGAGGCGTCCTGCGCGTCGGTGCACGGCGCCAACCGCCTCGGCGCCAACTCGCTGCTCGACATCGTGGTGTTCGGCCGCGCCTGCGCCATCACCGTCGCCGACACCAGCAAGCCGGGCGACTCGCAGGCGCCATTGAGAGAGGTAACACCGGCCACTGGTTATACACACTGCTGGCGGCCGGGGAGGCGTCCTGCGCGTCGGTGCACGGCGCCAACCGCCTCGGCGCCAACTCGCTGCTCGACATCGTGGTGTTCGGCCGCGCCTGCGCCATCACCGTCGCCGACACCAGCAAGCCGGGCGACTCGCAGGCGCCATTGAGAGAGGTAACACCGGCCACTGGTTATACTGGTGGCCAAACCAGTGGACGGCCGCGACTCCTTTCTTTCCATTGGTAAAAATTGAACTCTTATGGTAAGAGTTTCTCCGCCCGTCTGTCTGTCACACTCGCCCATGTCAGATGTGCATCCCATTATAATTGCAAGATCATACGACACACTGCATTCTTAATCCTGAGACATCAGTTGTTGTGTATCATTTTGCCCAGTAATCACATTGGCGTACAGTGTCCTTCTAATCGAAACAGTAATACATTACTGTTTCCCGGTAGAATTAACAGACACTGCGGTCGTGCCTACCCGGAGTCCTACCACCACCAATGAGTTTTGGTTTTCGGTTATATTCCTCTATAGCATGAATTTCGGATTTTCACAAATAAAATTTTATGAATTTCGGAGCAATATTGATTGCAGTACCTACAAGTAAATAATTTAAAAATTAAACCAAAAAAATTTAGCCTACGTTACTCGGAATGATGTAAGGATTCTTACGATACCCGATATGTCCAAATCTATTCAGCCGTTCAGAAGCTATGGAGGAATAAAGAAACTCACATACATACCATATGTACATAACATACATACCATACATACATGATACATCCATATATATATACATACATGAACCCTAAAAACATTACACTCCTTTTTTGGGCACTCGTGTAAAAATACCCTATTGCCATAACATAGCACGTTCATAAAGGACATATAAAAATATTGTTGACTTACTGTTTACGTAATCTTGTGCTTACACGTCTTATGTTTGCGTCGATAAGATACGATGAGAGAAAGTCCATTACGTGCGTAATTAGTAATTAGCATCACTAGTGTAATGGAATATTTTTACATCCTCATTAGATGTTCGTGTTTCTTGAACTATAATAGTAGTTTATGAAACGGATGCATAATGGGGGGTATTAAAACATGAGTGTGAGTTTAAAAAACGAGCCGCAGGCGAGTTTTTTAATAGTATCACACGAGTGTTTTAATACCTAATTATGTAGAGTTTCATACACTACTTTATCTACGCTCAAATTATCATAAATCCAAACCATAAAATCTTGCTAACGTTTGTCGTAAATCCTTCACTTTGTTGGTAAAAGATTGTGGGTCATTTTTGTTGCAATTACTAAAATGTCAGGTGGAGTTAAATTTTCTTTAGTAGGTTTCACTGCTAGACATTTTTCCGCGCTAAGTTTTGACTTAGTAACAAAAATAACGCGTTGAAATGTTAAAAGTTAGGTATGGCGCCAAAATTCAGTTGTCAACTGCGAATAGTCTGTTAAAAAAATCATGAAACAAAAAAGAGTAGAAAATATTTATACAAGTCAGATAAAGTATATTTTTAGTGGATAATTAAATAATCAAAAATTATACATAATTCTTTTCAATATTCTGTATGAACACACTTTTTAAACAGTCATTTAAGGCAGGGAAAAATTATTGTTTCCGTGAATTAATTGTTGTCTATGGTCGATTATCGCCCTTTCCATGACTACCAACTAAATGTTGTCTGTGGACTCCATATATAAAAAAAGAAAATTATACACTCTCTTTTGGCTATGACGACCACAGAGAAAAGAAAGTTATTCCCTGGTCTGTGATGACGACACATAAAAATACAGGAACCCAGAGCCGAGTATCGTAATGGAAATTATTCAACTAGTAACTACAGATATTTCCATAGTACAGCGATGTTATAATGAATAACTTTTTAATAATTATAGAAGTCTGTGAATAAAGTAGGTCAATATGTGACACATTTTGATTTCATAATTCGAACTTTAAGCAATGAGCGTAGATAAAACTAAATAGACAACTATTTTGAGGCATCAAGTTTCATTATGCCATGAAGTTTCGTCAGTTGCAGTACAGTTCAAATCGAAATTTTTATAATGGTGCCAATATATAGTGCTTGCAATATTTTTCCATGAGGAACATTTTTAAAAGGCTATTTGAGCTGATAAAGGCTGATAATAATAGAAAAACATATAATTCTTAGTTTCTTTCTAAAGCTAACCTAACCTAACTTTAAATTAAAGACTTGAACCCCCGACCTCTTGTTAGGAGGCAGAGATCCGACATACCTGCTGGTAAATGACTCGTGTAAACTACAGATACAAGCACATATTTGACCTGTGTGCCGCGAGTTATCATAAAGCTAAAATATACGTTTGACATTATGCAGTGAAAACAGCTATTCAACATTGTGTTCAAAATGATATAACTTCAATAAACAGGCTTCATTATACTATGCAGATAGGTTATTGGCAACAGCTATAATGCTCCTGCTTCATTTGTTATCTCCTTTACTCTAATAGGTTACTCCGATTTTTAATAATATTCAGTAAAATTACGTTTTGTGGGTTGCCAATTTTTGTTAGTTATATTGTTGCCAAGAAAATGTTAATGTGATGACTTGATGAGCAATAATGTTTTCCAGAGTCTGAGTGTTTTTATATAATAATAATATATTGTATTATGTATAATTATCAGTTTTCTATTACCCATAACACAATCTATCGCTTACTTTGTTACCAGACTCCCGATGTGTGTAATGTCCTGATATTAAAAAATACAGGGTCGTGACAGACAGATAGACGGGCAACAAAGTGATCTTATAAGGGTTTATTTTGTTTTGAGGCACGAATCCCTAAAAAATAAATATAATAGAGTAAATACTAGAAAAGTTCAATGGGCTGGTTGTAACTTTATCTGGAGGATTGGTCGATGGTAGTGAGTTGTATCATGTGACATTTTGAAATGTCATTTTACTGCATCTGATTAAATAGTTCACCGCTTCAAGTGCGATGCTCTTCAATGCTTCAATGACGAAATACGCTACGCTAAGAGGACGGGAAAGATGTGACCTATTTTGAAGCCGAAAATTTATCAAATATGGCGTCGCGCGTCGTACATTTCGGTATCGCTGACAGCACATACCGCTGTCGGTCGCACACATTAGCGCCATTTAACATTTTTCACAAATTAAAAATCTGGCTTCAGGACGATGCCTAAAAATGTATGCGTGACGTCAGTAAGTGCTGATCCTTTAGTATGTTTAATCAATGGTTAGCTTCAACGCGACACGTTGTGTTGCAGTCGACGGGGCAGGAGAGCATCGCCAACCTGGACAAGCTGCGCTACGCCGACGGCAGCATCTCCACGGCGGAGCTGCGCCTGCGCATGCAGAAGTGCATGCAGAAGAACGCCGCCGTGTTCCGCCAGAAAAGCACGCTCGAGGAAGGTTAGCGTCTTTTTTCTTTCTTCCTTCCGCGATTCTGAGGAGCTCAAATAGGTCTCGCGTTGATTCGACACTCCAGTTCACCTTTGTAGCACGTGTACCTGTGTTTCGTCCTCCTTCATGCAGGCTCTGTATAGACTGTCCGTGGAGGTTACCGTCATTAACAGTGTACTACGATGGCTCCTAGTCCTAACTATACAGAGTCAACTGTGCTTCTAATAAATAACTGTACAACTTGGCGATTTGCGTATCTCACTGAGTGTGATGATTCACTTCATTTCACCACAGACTTCACGTAGGCGTGTCGTAGAAGGCGTAAGTCGAGGAGGGGGAGGGCGGTCGGTGGGTCTGTGTAAAGATTCGAATGGCGCGACGTTTTATAAACATTTCACTGCACTTAATACTGCCGACGCGTTACGTGAATCGCTAGGCAGGAAGACGATAGGAAGAGATGCTATTTTTTTTCCTCATTCTATGTCCAGGTCGTAAGTAATCTACGTTTCAAATTTCAGCCAAATTGATTCAGTTGATTATTGTGCTGTAATTGAGTAAACAAATATCCAAACATACTAGTACAAACCTTCACATTTATAATATATTATTACACTTTGTAAAATATAGGACGAGTCCTGTGATAGATGTCATTTGCATAGCTCTAGTACTCTAGTGCTTAGCTATTGCTATACACCTCTCATCTTATGACAGCTGTCGCAGCGATCAAGCTGTTTTAAGGACTATATGTAATAGTATTAATACATTGCATTTTTTTTTTTAAATTTGTAATTTTCCAGGTCAACGACAGATCCACGAGATCTACAAGCAGATGGCGGATCTCAAGGTGTCGGATCGCTCCCTGATCTGGAACAGCGACCTGGTGGAGACCCTGGAGTTGCAGAACCTCCTCATCAACTCGGTGCAGATCGTGGAGGGAGCGCTGGCCCGCGAGGAGTCCAGGGGCGCGCACGCCCGCGAGGACTTCAAGACCAGGCGGGATGAGTACGACTACTCCAAGCCCTTGGAGGGACAGGTTGGTTATTTGTTTTTAATAAACCGCTGTGACAGATGGGCTAAATAACATCCTAGGGATCAATGATCATTATTATATCATTGATCTTTATAAACAGCTCTCATAATATGTATTAGGACGAAGACGCGCCCCACTTCCTTACAATTAGTTTTTTTTTATTATTCATGCGATTCGTACGGAGCTGAAGGAGTAAAAGAACTGTATTTTTTATCCATGTGTATGACGTAACTTACAGACGAAGCTGCCGTTCGAGCAACACTGGAGGAAGCACACAATAGCGGAGACCGACGCCAGCACAGGCGCCACCAAGCTGAGCTACCGGCCCGTCATCGACCACACGCTCGACCAGCAGGAGTGCAAGACCGTGCCGCCCGTCATACGCACCTACTAGACACTAAGGTGAGAGGTGTGTAGCACGTCGGGGTCACCAGCACACGATAGCGGAGACCGACGCCAGCACGGGCGCCACCAAGCTGAGCTACCGGCCCGTCATCGACCACACGCTCGACCAGCAGGAGTGCAAGACCGTGCCGCCCGTCATACGCACCTACTAGACACTAAGGTGAGAGGTGTGTAGCACGTCGGGGTCACCAGCACACGATAGCGGAGACCGACGCCAGCACGGGCGCCACCAAGCTGAGCTACCGGCCCGTCATCGACCACACGCTCGACCAGCAGGAGTGCAAGACCGTGCCGCCCGTCATACGCACCTACTAGACACTAAGGTGAGAGGTGTGTAGCACGTCGGGGTCACCAGCACACGATAGCGGAGACCGACGCCAGCACGGGCGCCACCAAGCTGAGCTACCGGCCCGTCATCGACCACACGCTCGACCAGCAGGAGTGCAAGACCGTGCCGCCCGTCATACGCACCTACTAGACACTAAGGTGAGAGGTGTGTAGCACGTCGGGGTCACCAGCACACGATAGCGGAGACCGACGCCAGCACGGGCGCCACCAAGCTGAGCTACCGGCCCGTCATCGACCACACGCTCGACCAGCAGGAGTGCAAGACCGTGCCGCCCGTCATACGCACCTACTAGACACTAAGGTGAGAGGTGTGTAGCACGTCGTGGTCACCAGCACACGATGGCGGAGACCGACGCCAGCACGGGCGCCACCAAGCTGAGCTACCGGCCCGTCATCGACCACACGCTCGACCAGCAGGAGTGCAAGACCGTGCCGCCCGTCATACGCACCTACTAGACACTAAGGTGAGAGGTGTGTAGCACGTCGGGGTCACCAGCACACGATAGCGGAGACCGACGCCAGCACGGGCGCCACCAAGCTGAGCTACCGGCCCGTCATCGACCACACGCTCGACCAGCAGGAGTGCAAGACCGTGCCGCCCGTCATACGCACCTACTAGACACTAAGGTGAGAGGTGTGTAGCACGTCGGGGTCACCAGCACACGATAGCGGAGACCGACGCCAGCACGGGCGCCACCAAGCTGAGCTACCGGCCCGTCATCGACCAGCAGGAGTGCAAGACCGTGCCGCCCGTCATACGCACCTACTAGACACTAAGGTGAGAGGTGTGTAGCACGTCGGGGTCACCAGCACACGATAGCGGAGACCGACGCCAGCACGGGCGCCACCAAGCTGAGCTACCGGCCCGTCATCGACCACACGCTCGACCAGCAGGAGTGCAAGACCGTGCCGCCCGTCATACGCACCTACTAGACACTAAGGTGAGAGGTGTGTAGCACGTCGGGGTCACCAGCACACGATAGCGGAGACCGACGCCAGCACGGGCGCCACCAAGCTGAGCTACCGGCCCGTCATCGACCACACGCTCGACCAGCAGGAGTGCAAGACCGTGCCGCCCGTCATACGCACCTACTAGACACTAAGGTGAGAGGTGTGTAGCACGTCGGGGTCACCAGCACACGATAGCGGAGACCGACGCCAGCACGGGCGCCACCAAGCTGAGCTACCGGCCCGTCATCGACCACACGCTCGACCAGCAGGAGTGCAAGACCGTGCCGCCCGTCATACGCACCTACTAGACACTAAGGTGAGAGGTGTGTAGCACGTCGGGGTCACCAGCACACGATAGCGGAGACCGACGCCAGCACGGGCGCCACCAAGCTGAGCTACCGGCCCGTCATCGACCACACGCTCGACCAGCAGGAGTGCAAGACCGTGCCGCCCGTCATACGCACCTACTAGACACTAAGGTGAGAGGTGTGTAATACATTTCGGTACCGCTGACAGCACATACATAAGCGCATACATTAGTCAGTCGCGTACATTAGCGCCATTTTACAGTTTTGACAACTTAAAAATTCGGCTTCAGGGCGAAGCCTAAAATGTATGTGTGACGTCAGTAAGTGCTAATCCTTTAATATGTTTAATCAATGTCTGTGACTAACAAATATCTGTGAGAGGTCACATCTAAAAGTGTCAATGCGTTTATTTCTAAATGTATTCTTACCGGATTTTTTTGATATCATGGGAACAAGAACTTCGAGATTATTATTACTTTAACATGAACTTTTAGGCGCTAAGTGGGTGGTTTTTTGTTAGAACCCCATTGATTCAATGACCTCTTCTTCAATTGTAGGTAATCTCTCAATGGCTGCTGACTAAAACACGAGCAGTATTCCTGCAGCGCACCTCGGCGGACTCCTATTCATGCTGTTATTTATTTCATTATTTATTGTAGTTTCACTTAGATCTAAGAGTAGCATGCGTTTATTGTGCGTAATAAGTATAATTATGTTGTAATCTTCAAAAATTGATATATAAAATATTATGATATATTTTATGCATTTGTTCCGCATAGTAAGATTGTTGTAATAAGCAGAATTTGTACAATTATGAGTTATTAATAATGGTGTCGTGCACAATAGAGACATTAAACATTTTTTAACAACCCCTTTTCGTATAATATTTCTGTTTCCAAACTGCTGACTTATAAAAAAAATATTTTGTAGATAATTTATGTAAATATTATAATTTAGCAGCATTTTTAATTATAACTAATTTTTATAGTATTTTAAAAATGACCTAGCACCGAGGTACTTAAGTTAGACTAATTTAATATCTTGCACCACTCGGTATTATCTCACTACCAATATTTACTTATTTGACTTGTTTTGATTAAAAATCTTGTATCGTTGTAGTAAAAAAATTAAACTTTCTATATTATAATAAAACTACCTCTAACTATGAAAAGGAAAATAAAATTTAATGAAAATCATTAAAATTATGTAATCATTTTTACATAATAATATTATACAAGTAATATTACAGAAAAAGTACTGAATGCCGATTGACTGAGATTTTTCATATACGTACAAAAATAACCATCTGTTTACACTTGCAGTATTAAATTAAAATTTTACATTAGGTACCTACAATGTGTTGTATATGTTACGAGTTACGACCGCAAGTATGATATAAATAAATAAATGTGTACGTGAATATTGTTTCTTTTATATCCTACGAGTATGTTATATGTAAGTAAAATTGAATTAACTCGTTATGAACTATTTAGCAATAGACATATACACTATAGTTTGGGCTAGGTCCGTATTCATATCGCTGGACCTAGCCCAAACTATCAACTAACTCGAGTTACAAATCTGAAATGCACACGTTTCCTTCGTGTATCTATATAATCTATCTTCTATATAAGAAAGAATTTTTATAAGTACTCGAGCTAGTTTTTTTATAGCTCTTCTTCTTCAAAAAAAAAGTGGGGAATCAACGTAGAAGCTATTTCGACCATCATTTGATTTCCAAAATGAAGTGACTCAAAGTAGTGCGTTTCACATAATATAGCTAAGTAACCCTGGCTCCACACGGTGGCCCCAACGCCACTCGCCCAACGTGTGGATCTAGAAAATAGCCTTGGCCCCAACGTTGGAGCGCGCTATTTTCTAGATCCACACGTTGGGCGAGTGGCCTTAGTGTTCCACGCAAGATTTCACAATGGAAAATTGTTGCAGCTATTGCTCCTTCCTAAACGTCAAAGTTCAAAGTTTACTGTTGACGTAGGTACAATACGTCATGTGGACGTCATCATTATCAATTAAATCATCATAATATTTTTTGTGGTACTTGCTGCTCATTTATCCATTTATGTGAAGTAATATTAGAAGGACGATAATTATATTTTTAACAAACTCGTGATTTTGTTTTGGAAACATACTTAATTTATGCATGATTTTAAATTGTAGGTGTTTTTTTGGGTCATCCCACTTTTTGGGTTTCTGTTGATTGATTAGATATTATTAATCAATCAGCAACAGCCGGAATTTCGAAGATGGAAAATGTTTGTAATGAAATGAGTGACATTTCATTCATTTGAATTTGCCGCGCTTCGCGTATCAGCTGTCTGTCGCGTACCTATGATATAGTGATTAGTGATCTGTGTCTATGATTTAAAATGGCGAGTGACGCTGAGATTGTTTTGTGCATTTTTATCGTAATAAAAACTCATAGAAAGAATGTGATTGAGGACTCGATATATAGTGAACTTTAAATGTCGTTTCTTTGTTATTTCAGGTGAGATAGAAGTGTAATTGTCGTAACTTGATAATAACTTGATAATTGTAAAGACTTGTTAAATAAAACAAAACTTTGTTATTTCAGAGAAACAATTTGTGGTTTGTTTTTGAAGATCCTCAATGCCTTATATGTTTATATTCAACGTTATTCAGTTACATATTATTATAAGTTATGCGACTTATGAGTTGGTGCTTGAATCTTTGTTGTAACGCTCCACTGGAAGGCTCTCAGTTACATACTTATTTATTTATTTTGCACAATGATTATTACAATTTATAAAACACAGGCATGGACACATCAGAAATCATTTATTCATCTTATCGCTACAAATGAGGATCTCTTCCAGATGCCCCAGATGTCGGACGGAGTAGACATGATAAAATTAAGTAAGTAGGTACTTAACTACCTAATGAAAGGAAAAAAGCCGAAGCCCCAAGATGTAATTCATTCCCCCTTTTTTATACAGAAAGAAAATGCCTAAGGGGGTATATTATGGAGCTTGCACTGTACTTTAAAACAGCTATTCTCGTTTTTTTTTTAATTTCGTTCCATTTAGTTATGGAATTAGCGATCGACAGATTTCTATATGTATAGCGATCGTTAATTAGTCATAGGTACCTAATGGCTAAGGTTGCTGACTTAATGAAAATTTCTTCTTTCTTAAGTGTTTCTATGGGATAAAAATTCAGTTAAATGATTAATTATCTACCACATAATTTTAATGAGGCAGGAAGTCTATAAAATCAGTGAGTGTTATTGTTACTGAATAACTTTTTAAATATGATAAACGTTGCTACAAGGCTTTAACAAGGCCTTGCTGACCTCTAGAGTTTAAAATATACCCTGTTTGTTGCTTCATGATAATGATGTACTTAGGTAGGTGTAGGTACTTGTATTAGTAGATAAGCACTTATTTAGTTTAAAAATAATTTCAAAACTAAGGTAACCGTATGTCTTCGGAGCTAAAACACGCGGCCTGTTTTCACCAGTCAGTTCACCATCTTATCCTTAGGTATGTATGTATCGGATAGCTATACTCGCAAGTTTTGTTTTTGACATTATTATTCCTAATCAGTGACAAAACGTTTGATTATCATAAGGTGATGAACAGGCCCTTAGGATAGGTAAAAAAAAACAGCTTGCAGAGACGACGGACGTTGGGGGCCCAAAGTACTGGAGTGGCGACCCTGCACGGGAAAACGCAGCGTTGGCAGACATGGAGTGACGACATTATAAGAGAGACACGGGGAGTCCGAACCATCAGCACTTACTTAAAGGAGATTAATTTAGTTACTGTAGTCTTGGCAATAATATTATAGTGTTTGCCCTTTTCTTATTTAAAATGTTCTCATTTATTGTTAGTTAAGTATAGCTACCCAATCTGAGGACGTAAATTTAACGTTATCGCCCCACGAAATGACCTATTATGCCGCTAGACGCCGATAAACCCCGTTGGGGTCAGTATTTCGCAGCCATTTTGTCATTCTGTTCAACTCTCAACTACAGTGCAGTCAGCAGTGGTATCGCCGCCTCTGTTGGTGTCACTTGCCTCCGCACTCCTTTGTGTTTCTCTGGTTCTCTGAATTTCACATTCTAAGGTTAATGGTGCTGTATCGCGCGACAAATTCGATCTACTCCTGCGGTCTCTCCTCGGGCCCAGCGACAGGCTTCATCATCAACGAAGCCTCTTACCATATTACGCCAAGAGACCTATTCTTTAAAGTGTGTAAAGGTAAGAAATACTAAATTTAAGCAAGAACGTAACGCAGAGCGATTTGGCGTTCCGATGTGATGCTGTGTAGCAACAGTTAGGGGTTATGATAACCCCTTCAAAATTAGAAGGTACATCGGCTGAATCTTCTTTTACCATCGGGTGAGATTGCTTTTATAGAATAAAAAAGGTGGTATGTAATTGTAATTTGTAGAAATGATTACTTACTTACAATATAGTACTTGCATATGACATTTTGCGCAACGCGGGTAGTCCTAAGTATTCGTATAAGTTCTACGGTCTGCCTTAAGAGCTTTTAGTAACTATACGATTAGGAGAATAGGTAATATTACAAATTATGAGATAATACAGAGACATTATCACCTCAACACAGATTATGGGTGACATTAAGTCCCGTCTTTAGAATTTTCTCTGGAAACATTAGATACATTTTCCCATATACCTCAATATCTCATTCTCCTATACGCGCACTCGATATCTATGCTTTGTAGCGTTCCCTTGATTTATTAATTAACTAATAAATAAAACTAAATTAGTGCGTTGGTACCGAGCACTGACCTCAAGATATGAGGACGAGTAGGTAGTTACCGATAAATCTTACAGACAGCATTATTGTCAGTCCAGTCATGATATTGTACAATAGATATACCTAATAATGCGATCAGCCTATAGCCGTCCACTGCTTGCATGTACCTACTAAAGACAGGGCGAACAGCGCGAAAAAATGTCGCCAGTTTATGGGAGTCATTAGTACCAACAGTATAAGTCCACGCGGTAGTTCGGACTCAGCTGCGGTGGCGAGTATTTTTATTTTTTACTGCTGGCCTTTCCGAGGGCGTGCTCCCGGTCTTCCGGAAGATCTCGTCCAATGATCCACCCGCTATCAGAGTCCTTTTCCAGGTTGTCAGTTCAAAGGACACGAGGTTCTTCTCTGTTGCTTACCTAGTAGTGTTTTCTACTTACGTCACTCCAGAACACTTCTGCTAAGTCCCGTCGGTTGCGACAAATATAACCATCCTATTGCTCATAGCGCAGTGTTGGCAGATCTCCGACCAGATGGACTGACGACATTGAGCGGGTCGCGAGAAGTCGCTGGATACAAAAGACAACCGTGTAGGTTGGAAATCAGTTGGCTTTTGTCCAGCAGTGGACGTCCATCGGCTGAAACGAACAAACATCTCATACATCAATTGATATTTCAGCTTGCCAAGAAAACATGGCGTCCATTCCCCCGTCAGCTTTCTCCGCGGGGCGCATTCGTGATACACAGCGGGATAGCAATATGAAGATTTCAAATATCAAGAAAGGAGCTGAGCCCATCCAATACTTCCGGACTAAACGTAAGCTGAAACTTGGGACACTTGGATTTCAGACACATGATACAATATACCTACACATTACATGATATCTCGATTTTGCCTTTCAAATCAAACAGGCGCTAGGTAACAAGCTTGGTTTCGCCGTTCGCTTCATCTTTTTACATAGAGATCCTATGTACTAATCTTTTTAAATGTTATTCACATTATTAATTATTATGTGTTATTACTTATTTTGCTATGATACCATACCGACTTACTTACAATACGGTTAGGGTACGTTTCCACATTATATAAAACCAAATTAAGTATATCAGAGATCTTCCGCTATTTTTTTAGTCACAATTGTATCACAATTGTTTCAATAATTTTATTGATATTAAAGGTATTTCAATGAAATGTCTCATCATACGTGTTTATTCATTATTCAAATATAATAAAATAAACACGGAAGAGCTTCACGCAATTTAGAAGCATCGATAACTAACCAAAGAGTATATAATCACTACTAACATAAAAAACTGCACCTTTTACAGTTATGGAGCTATCGCCTCTCAAGTACAATAGCAAGTTGATGAATAGCATCTGGGGCTTCTACAACCGTTACTCGCCGCACAACGTTAAGAAAGTCAACGATGCTATATCTTTCAATGAGGAATTGCAGCAGTTAGTATGGCTATAAGTATATTATACAATTATTCTTACCAGGGTCCGAGTCCATTACAATTTACAAGTGGGTTGACACATGACGATATCAAGAGACTCGTAAGTCGAAAAGGATTGTTGCTTTCAAATCTTGGGAATCCTTCCACGGGTGCTATGTGCTAACGATTATCATTACAACGAAACATCCTAAGAAAACGACTACCTACCTACCTCTCTTTTCTATTTTTTATAATACATTGCTATTTGCTGCTCTAGTCAGTAAAGCTGAATAAACGCCTCAGTTATAGGCCTCCAGCGTAAAATATTAAACTAGATTAGTTAGTGGTTAGACTTATCTAACGCTAGCACAGGTATACCAATATAAATCGGTGAGGTATACCTAAGTAGACGTCAATCGAATTAGAATATTATAAGTACCTACTCGGGAGGAATTTTCATTTTACACCTGCAGTTTTGTTCTCTGAGAAAACTAACAGAACAATTTCAAAAAAACTCCAGCCCGGATGTTGACCTCAAGATATTGTAACTTGCAGTCCCAAAGCTTATTTATCACTTCATAGTTATGAACAGTAGGTATCTACTCAACTAACTTGTACTGGCTGTACTATGTAACGGTAGAACAACCTCTAGCGTTGGTTCGCGGTAGGCGTATAAGGCCGCTCGGCGCTCAAGTAGTACCTACCTAAGCTAGGCAAGTACCTACGCTATACGACACTCGCGAGTTGTCTGTATTGAATTGCAGTAAACGGGAACGCAAATAAGACCATTTACCGTAATGCCAGTTGTTGTGGATTGCAAAACTGTGGTAACGCTGAGCTATGTCAAGGATACAGTCTGCTGTATTTAATTATATTAAATGACTGTAAATATTATTGGACTTAGTAACACTACTTATAATATTCTTTTTTGCCGACTTTTAAGTCATTTGGCGCATGTGCTTTTGTGGGTAATTGGTTGAAAATAACTCTTTAAGAACATAATATTATAGTGCACAAAATAAGTTTATTTTATATTAATTAGTTTAAAAATTGTCTATGCTTTGATCTGGTTTTCTCCATGTAGTATAGCGACCTAAGTATATGACCCATACCTAACATAATTTTGTTAGCTAGTTTCGCATACCGTCTATCATCGTTAAGTTTGACGACCTCCTTAGCACAGTGGCGCGCTCGGATGCGAGTGAGAGGTCGCGGGTTCGATTCCCGCCACGGGGCTCACTTTGGAATTTTATAATTTCCAAATTGGCTCGGCTCTGGTCTGGTGGGAAGCTTCGGCCGTGGCTAGTTCCAAGTTAGTACGATAACATCTTCGGCTGCATCATCACTTACCATCAGGTGATATGGCAGTCAAGTACTTACTTGTATAGTGTAAAAAAAGTTATAACCAGCGAATTAAAAAGTTGGTGAACATCGCTGCAAGTCTACATAAAGTTGTGTAGCGTTTAGATTCTGAGGAATATCTACTTGATGCACAAGTCACACTTTTTGGTCAACATACTGACAAAGTATTTAGATGTAATAAAAAAATGTTTTTAATAATTTATCCCAGGGCTTGATCAAATTCTAACTGAGCAGTTTAAGCTACACTGATGGTCACTATAGTCAATAAATATAAGTAGTATTATATCGCTGTAGTTAATAATATTATAATAATAAATATTTCTAATTTCAGATCTGCTGCCAATTCCTCCAACAAGAATGAACCTATGATCAACTTGCCGCCAGCCAATCTTGAAAATGTCTGGAACTTTAATGTGTCTCAATCTCATTAAAAATTGCAATAACTGAGGGGAAATATTTTAATTAGCACCTAGTGTAGCATTGTAATTTGTAAGTCAATACACTCTAAAAATGTCTTTTTTTTATTTAGGTAGGTACACTAAAATTAGAGTATGATTATTATTGATTAATATAGAAATTAAGAATGTTGCCTCATCTTATCGCGGCACCACACTTCGTTATTTGTTATTCGTTATTTGCCTTATTCTGCCGTATACGACCAAGAGTGTTCATTCTATATTTGCTTTATTTGCACGAATAACTCAAGCGCCAATAGCAAATATGCGTATCCGTCCTCTTGTTGGTTTTTAGCACACTTCAAAGGACACATATTGGTAATATTTGGCACATAGCACCAAGTGTGGATAGCATGTTTGTTATTTGCTCACATAAACACATATTTGGACAAATACAGCGTAGCCGCATAACAAATAACAAATAAGGAAGAATCTGGTTCTGGCTTTAAAAGCATGCCAAAACTTAAGTCTAAGAAAAATAACAAGATATAAAATAAAGTTATGAGTAAAAATAGAAAATAAATGTATAATATAAAGCAAATTGTGAATTTTATTTCCTACTTGCTAACCCAACAGGCAGTTTCCTGCAAAATATAGTGCCTGTATAGATTAGAACACTCCATGACTAAATAAGTATCAGTCATTTTTGTTTAACAATAATAATTAGGACCACAAATTATATAGCTTTATGATTATATTCTATTTTACAGCAACACCAGCACTGTGTTAGGAAGTGCTTCAATATGCTAAATCTGTTGTAGAAAACAGTTTCATGGCAAAAGCTGTTATTAAATAAAATACACAAGTCTGTGACTAGTATATGCAACTAATAAAATAAATATTTATTTACTTCTAACTTTTTACATACCCAAGTTATAAATTATAATTACATATTAGTAATTTACACAGCTACTCAATCGATTTTGATGGAAAAACTAGCACCACACGAGCATCCGAGATCTGCATTTGGATTCTGCACTACTCTGAAAGCAGATCGGATCAGTTCTGTGTGGTAGTCGATAGTGGAGCCCTTGATGTACTCAAGAGATGTCTCATCCACTACCACTCGCACTCCATCCTTCTCAAATATTCTGAAATAATAAAAAAAATTATAAATATTTAATATTCTCAAAACAATTTTTAAATAATGCAACAAATTTTAAGTACGAGTGTACAGCCATCAAATTGAAAGTTTATATTGTTTGAAAATAAATTGCTAAAGGCAAATGACTTGTATTATTTATAATATGATTTTCACATGTTAATATTAAAATTTAATCCAAACAAGATAATATTTTATGAGTTACTAACAAACTCAATTCGTACATCAATTTCTCTCAATGACAAAATATGCTACGCTAAGAGGACGGGAAAGATGTGGGCTTAACTTAGGTCTTAGACAATTGACCTGTAAAGCATTTTCGGCCACTTAACTTATATTTTCACTTTTATTTAATATTTTTATTATAAATCACATTTTTTTAGGGTATGTTTACGTATTTTTTGCCAGTTTGCTAATATTTTTACGAAAGATTTGTATCACACTGTCACTAACTTTCGTAAATCACTGCACAAACGACTTATGGTCCAGGAGCGAGCGAAGTGAGCTCGGGACTTGAGGGCACCCCGACTCGGTTGGGTTAGGTGACGCAGAGTCCTCCGGCCTTTAAGAGGAATAAAGACATAAGAAATGAGAAGAGGTGAAGATATTTTAAATTCAAAAAATTATTTCTCGAAAAGTATTAGGCCTCGTACAATTTGGCTTGGTGGGTAGACTCCACCTCACCCCCCCTCCCCCTCACCCCCTCTCCCACCCGCCCCCGCAAGGGGTCACCTGTCCTATAACACCCAAGATGTGATGTATGTTGAAGCCAAAAATTTCTCAAATATGGCGTAGCGCGTCGTACCTTTCGGTTCAGCTGACAGCACATACCGCTGAACCGAACACATACATATGTCGGTCGCATACATTAGTGCCATTTTACAGTTTTGACAAATTTAAAATTGGCTTCAGGGCGGAGCCTAAAAATGTATGCGTGAAGTCAGTAAGTGCTGATCCTTTAATATGTTTAATCAATGATTTCTCTACATTGAACTAAACAATTTTTTAAAAATAAGTAATTTAAATAAAATTTGAATTTGACAGGCTGCCTGAGATGATACGCCATGAGTGAACAACATAGATGGTGCTCATGTTTTTCTAGAATACAAGCAAACAGGGCTGTTTGAAACTAATAATAAAATAAAAATAAAAATTATATAAAAGATGAAGGGAATGATGTTTCTTACTTGTCATCATCAGCCAATTTATCATCCAAATCGAATTTGTACTGGAATCCTGAACAGCCTCCGCTTTCCACACATAGTCTTAAGAAAACGTTACCGTTGCATAGCTGCTTTAACTTTTGTACACAAGTATCACTCAAGAGCACTGCGTTGGTCGACGAGGGCTCCGGCTTCTGGGAAGATAAATATTTACAATAGCTATACCCAGCTCTAACTGACCTCCACGACCTGAAAAACATTTTGTTAATTTTTTCGTCTGGAATTAACAAAATGTTGAAAATGAAACATATTTTTTTGTAAAGAAAACTGTACATAATACGCAAGTGTGCTGAAAAAGTGACATTTGTCAAATGACAAGTGACATTGCCAATGACATTCAACATTCAAATAACATTGCCTAAGTGCCTATCTTACCGAAATAGGTAGATTAGCAATTCAGGCAAAATGAATTTTAAAATTCATTTTGCCTGAATTGAAATTTAATTTTTGCATGAAATGAATTTTAAATTTCATTAACCACTTTACCATTGTGATTGTTAAATCACAATGGTAAAATGGTGAATTTATTAGTATTTTGCAATAACATGAAAAACTCGTAAAATTAGCATCAGCTAAGAGGACGGGAAAGATGTGACGTATGTTGAAGCCAAAAATGTCTCAAATATGGCGTCGCGCTTCATATACAGTCCGACAAGGCTCTCTTGGCACTTGAAGGAGGGCGCTGTTGCAAAACAAAGGCAGCCATAAAATAAAATCTCCTCAACTTTATTTCAATTTTAGTTGAAAATAGTTAATAGTAAGCAAAAACCACAAAATATATAATAGTGATATACTGACAGAGTGAACGATCAAACAGTAGCACAAGATAGCGGCGTTAGTTCAGACATTGGCCACGCGCCAAAACAGCCTTGTCGCACTGTATTTCGTTACCGCTGTCAACGCATACCGGCGGCTGTCGGTCGCATACATTATCAGTGCCATTTTACTGTTTTGACAAATAAAAAGCGGTTTCAGGGCGGAGCCTAAAAATATACGCGTGACGTCACTAAGTGCTCATCCTTTATGTTACATCCATGATTGCACCCCATCACTATTTAAAAGTCGTAAAAAACAGGCAACACAGTCGAAACGTAAAAAGCCGACATGAGTAGAGACACTGGTGGCAGGACCGAGGGTTTAACGTGCTCTCCGGACTCCGAGGCAAAACATTCAGTCGTCAATTTATAAACTCGGCGCTAATAATAAGAATTTCCTGTTGGAAAATCCAATACTAAGTATTATTGGCCTGACGCGCGGCGGGATTCAACCCTGGACCCGGGACTTCATGATCTGCAGTCGAACTAGAAGGGGAGAAGTACTGTTATTTCAGTTTTTCTTAAATATTTTAAACATAGAGTTATAATTACAGTAGTAATGTTATGATATACTCTATGATTTAAAACCTCCCGGGCGCTATGGGCGCACGCTTGGTCTCGAGTTCGCGGGTTCGATTTCCGCCACAGGCCACTTTGGAATTTTATAATTTCTAACTTGGCCTGTAGTCTGGTGCCTGGTAGGAAGCTTCGGCCGTGGCTAGTTACCACCCTACCAGCAAAGACGCACAACCGGTGTGATGCTGTGTAGAAACCGTTGGGTGAGTTTACTTACCCCTTCCAAGTTAGTACGTCAATATCTTCGGCTGCATCATCATTTACCATCAGGTGAGAATTGAGATCGCAGTGAAGTACTGACTTGTATAGTGTAAAAAAAACTATGTGGTTTAGCGCGAAAGTGTCACGGACAAATCGTCATAGTCGTAGAATAGTGACGGATCTGCAAAAATTACGAAATTCACTTTTTACCATTTTTGGACACTACTTTGTCTATATTTTATTACTGCATTAAAGGAAAATTAAAAAATCTTTTAGATTTCAAGATAACCAGTCGGTAAACTGACGGATGTGACGCGGCGCTCATAGTAAAATGGCGGTTGTGAACACTCGTCTTTTTACGACGCGCGGGAATCCCCTCTCACCCCCTCCCGCACCTGACGAATCTGCGCATCCGCCACTGTTCACCGGACGAGTAGGATTGCACATAACGTCGCATTTAACTATCCGTCAGTTTTCTACGGAAAATCAAAATCAATTTAAATTTAAATTTAATTAAGATAACATTAATCTCTGCTTATACTTAATATTATTCTGTTGAGATTATATCATATTTAAAAATTGCAAATTTTAAGTCACATGTAGACATACTTCATTTTTCTATGGACGTGATAGTGACGCATGAGTACAAACGACGATATTCTGCGGACATAATTTTTTATCTAACGGTCGTATCTGAACATCCCACAATATTCTTCGCGCTAAATTCACTTCCGCCTTTTTTCTATTGAAAAACACTGCTCATTTGTATAAATTTAATATATTTTTCTATACCAGAATGATCCAATCTGAGTAATAATTCTTCTGTATTAATAAAAAGACGTTAACTTTATTATTTTCGTCCTTTCGAAACCATTTATCGTGAATGGTCTTTAAGTTAGGAAGTGGGGCTTGCGACCACTATAATCTGATTTTTGCTACGATGCGACGGTCCGTTTTGGCGGGAGTGCGGAATTCACTTGATTATTCACCGCGCTCACACTGGCCTTCATTAGAAATAACATTGTGTTGTTGATGTTGGTATTCTTTTTTGGCCGTTTATCAAAATTCATCTTTATCATTCAGATCAGTACATATTTACTCCAGTCAAAAAATCAGTATAGTGCCCTTTTCAAATATAAGCTCAATTTAGAAACCCCTTTAGATACCTCAACCTAAATATCAGATCTGTCATCTTACCCTTACCTAAATACCTATGCCCTTATCAGCAAAAGCCCATGTATGTAACGTTTCTTTTGTCCCACTTACGATAGTCCAACTGTCTTAAGACCTTAGCAACTGTCTACCAAACAATATTGCTTTGTCTTCATGCTAGTTGTCTCTAGCAACTATCTTTTGATGTAGGGGTAAAAAAAATGTTAAAAAATTTGATGATTGCAAAATATTAATTTATAAAAGAATACTCCTCACAAAATTGCGTAATTGTTCCATGAAAAACTATAGGCAGGCTTTCCACGTGTAAATATTACTCTATGTTGACTCTCGACAAAAAACACGATGCATTTGAAAACTTTTGAAATTAGGTGATAGTGAGATAGTAAGGTTGCATCGCTAAATATCCCTCAAAATTTGGGAGATCCTGTCCACAGTTGAAAATAAAATCATTTATACGCCAGTTGAATAAACATTACTTCTACGATGAACTAGAAACAAGTAATTCTTATGGAGTCATTAGATGTATTTCAGTCGTTAGGTTTAACTTTGAAAATTAGACGATACAACTAACAACAAAGTTAATAAAAACTCAGCTCAAAAATATTAATACTAACTAGCTTCGTATTGGTTCTCAACGACTCTAAATCTAGGAAACTGCAGAAAATGATCTTTTGGAAACCAATTTGATGTGAATGGGAATATTTGAGCAAAGTTTTTATTAAAAACATGTACATGTGTAAATAAATATGCGCAAAAAATTTTCCACAAGCCAAGCACGATGTATAATGTAATTAGCCTACTACTTGCAAAAAACTAAATAAAATCTGATTGTGGCAGGGAAATTTTACCCATTCACCCTCAGTTTTAGAGAGTAATTTACCACAACAAAGAAGTAATCCGGTCCAAATTGCTGCAACACCTTCTAAATCTTTGCAGTACAAAAATAATGCTGTTTTTTGCTTATTACTTAACTTAAGCTTAAGTTTTTTAATTTTATTTATTTATAATGGGTACGACCAAAATGGTGTGTTCAATCTATTATATCCTACCTATCCCAACATACGGTTCGATCCATTAGGAGTTACTTACAATTTATAACTATAACATATCTAGGGCATCTTGAAGAGATCCTTTTATGTGGTGATAAGATGTCCCTTCTGTTTGTTTCCTTGTACATGTTCTTTCTATACTAAATAAATAAATAAATAAAATAAATATTTGGCTGCATCGTCATTTAAGGTGATTCGGCCAAATTAGCCCAGGAAATACAAATTTAATTTAATTTTTTGTGAATAGTAGGCTTATGGTACTAAGTTTTGCGATCATAACACTGATGAATTTACATATTTTTAATAAAAAAATGCGATTTTAATACTCATTGCCATAAGTCTATTATGCATAAATAGCCTACTATTTACGAAAACTAAACAAAATGTAAATTTTCGCGACCGGATGTACGCATCAACCTTAACTCCGGTAAAATTGCAGTCAAGTACTAACTTGTAATGAGTAAGAATTCACATCCGTCAAAATATTTCTCAGTAAAGTCGATAGAATATAATCGGAAAGTAACATCCGTCATACTTTGAACACCAAGTTTCCGAAGAACGATGTCGGATAATACCTTGCGACCGTGTTGCCTCCGAAGTAAAATGAAGGATGTGATTTTTCTGGAAAACTATATAAATTTAAGTTATTATTTCTGCTCCATTTTAAAATAAACCCCACCATTTATTGGTTTGCCAAATTTCATAATTAAAGATTAAGAAATAAAAAAGTTATGTCAAAAAAACGAAAGTAAAACTTTCAAATGGCTGTCCTGTAAAGTTTAATAAATGTCACATCCGTCACTATTCTACGACTATGACGAAATGTAATCCATGTTCCATGTACCATAGGTACAATATATGTCGGTGGTAATCGGTGGTAATCCACGTTAAATTGCAAACAAAAATGATAAATGATGGTAGGTAACAGAAGTGGAAAGTGAACAGTTACAGAGTTACAGAGGAATGTCATATTTTTCCAGAGATCTAAAAAAAAGGTTCAATGGCTACTTTATGCCCTCCGTAACTCTGGAACCATTCACTTTAGCAAGATTATGCTTACTATCGAGTATACAAGTCGGTGTTACTATCATTTTTGCTTGCAATTTAACGTAGATAACTTTTGTCTTTAATAATTTAACGCTAAATTGCGTAGTTATTAAAATATTTGAGAAAAACTGAAAAGACACACAACTTCTCCGCTTACGTTCATTTAACGTTCATCAAATAACTTGATTAATAGCTAAATTGGTTAAAGTAGTTGCGGCGTGAAGGTAGGTATCTCTCCCAAAATCTCTCCATTCAAAATGCTCTCGCTCAAAAACGAAACGAGGGTTTCAGCGAGAAAATAATTTTTATTTTATTATTTTTATTTGTGTAATCTAGTGTATGTAGTAGTATGTACTTATTTGAATTTAAGTATATTTGTTATAGTATTGCACCACCTGCAGTCCGTGGTTCCTCTGTATTTTCCTTATCTGTAGGTTGCCAGGAAGAGATCGCTATTTAGCGATAAGGCCGCCTTTTGTACTAGTTAATTTTTACTTCTTAGTTGTAAAATTATTTTGTGGTGTACAAATAAAGTGTTAAATAAATAAATAAAATATCCTGCGGGATTAGTGAAAAACCGATGTCCGCTAGTTACAAAATTACCGTTGGACAATGGAGGTACATCTTACTGCTATCTAAGATAAACTTAGATTACGTAACCTAAATCGCAGACGTCGAACAAAAACTCCAAAAACTCAAGATTAATTTTAATTTACACTTATTTTTTAAAGTTACTAAGATTTAAGATATACTTAGTTTAATTATGAAGACTAACTTCAAATAAATAATAATTAATAAATGTTTCGACAACCTGATAAAATAACTATTAAGTGGCAGTTGGGAATATTTTTGAGGCTTGCACACCGATGTTGTTTGACGCGTGTTAGACTGAGATAGCGACCGAGCGAATAGAAAGAGAAAGGCAATTCACGGGGAGAGCTGCGCAGCGGACCGCTGTGGCCACCCGTTCGGTATAGTTTTTTTTACGATAAATCTCGTCATAGAAAACCAAATACAATGTGTTAAACAAATAAAATATGTAAATTACAGAAAAGCACGTCTTTTCTTAACAGATTGGATTAAATACTACGCAAGTTAAAATTACAAAAACATGCCGTAAACAGCTTGTATTTTTACATTAGATATAACTCAGAACCGTAATTTTAATGAACGCTAGTAAATAAAACGAAATAACACGATGGCAATAATTTAATCAACATAAATAAGTGAAATTCAGGGAGATTCGAAACGTGTCGCGCGGGGAACCCTACTCCACTTTGCGCGGCAGCGGTCAGAAGGCGGAGCTTATCGGCAAACTCGCGTCGAAGCTGGCTTCACTGTCAATTCGAGAGCTGCGAAGAGGACGTTCGCGTCTATTACGTAGTGTGTTTACAGTGAAGTGTATATTGTGAAGAATTTCGAATGCCGTGAGGTGTAAGATAGTGTCGTTTTTATCATCGAGTGCAACTTGTGTTATCAATACGATGTCTTTAGTGTATTAGAAAGTGATTTTAACCAAAATGTGTGCAGCACAGTGGTGTGCAAAATTGATTTTTGCCACGTAGTGACGCGAACGGGTAATGATTCCTAATGTGGAGGTCGAAGCAAGATGGTTAGAGAGACTCGGCACCTGTGGGTTGGAAACTTACCCGATAACATACGAGAAGATCGAATAAGGGAACACTTTAAACGGTAAGTTTCCAGCCAGCCTTGTTTCTATAAGCAAATAACCATCAATGTACTTAACATTTACCCGCTTTAAATCCTAATACGATGTACATCTATTATGTATGCATTATTAAGTATTTATTTTATGTAACTAAGTTTTATTTATGAGAAACTATCGTTGCAAAGTTCATTGACCATAGGTGTTAATTGATCACTTTATAGCCATCTATCTACCTCCTATTGTCTCTGTAAATAGGTAGATTTCTAACTATCGTTTTCTTTCTACCTTACCTTAGCTAATGTATATTTCCCGATTACATTCTAAAGTTTACGTATATATGTATCAGGCTTAGGTCAATGTTTGTAGCGGTATGGGGCGTAGTCATACTTATTCCACTGCTTGGCTATTTAACAATTTAAATGACGGTACGAGATTGCTAACGTAATGTTTATTCTTTCTCCTTGGGCATTCCGTGTTTACACCACTTAGCAATGTGGCGGGAACATACCTACTGTATCAAACTCACAATTATCTAGATATCACCGAGCTACGTCAAAATTTGTAGGTTCTGCCAGATTAAAACTTCAAATTGAAGCCAATAAATTATACTCGTCACGTTCTAAGTTCTAACTTTTGTATAGAATCAATCTTCGAGGCATGAGTCATTTACTCAAACGAGCAAGTCTTGCTAAAATTGACTGCTAAAGACAATAACACCTTGACATTCTTGTGAAATATCACAATATCTCGGACTACCTTACCTAAATTACAAACTACCAAAACCTACCTTACTTAAGTACCTGCAAGCTGGAAAGATTTGACGAACGTAAGTATGTGAAAAAGGTAATATTCCACGATTACTATAGGTAGGTTATACCTATTTAGTTAATGGCTTAAATGGCTATTTAAGCGATTTTTAGTGATCTGCAGTATAAAGACAATTACGTTCAAAGGACAATGACCATGGATGTATGGATTCCCGTATCAAGCTGAATCAAACCCAAACTTTATTTTTTATAGACTACGGTAACCACATTAAATCCTACAATTATTACTTTTTTAATTAATATCCGGATTCCAAAGTTTAGGCAAACAAACAAGTTGTACTTCTTAGTAAAATCAGTATGACACAAAATGTGCATCGAAAAGAAAGTAACTTTTTGTATGGAAAATTAAATTCCGGATGTGAAAAACAAATTATTTGTGCCCATAATTGTTCTTAAAAAATCCTGTTTCATTTTCCTAGACTATTTTGGTTTTGGTTCATGAGAAAACTTGATATCACCTTTGGTCATTCTCCTTTAAACGTCATGTATAATGTATATTGGGGTCTTTAAAGCAGAAACAAAAATTTTCTCGATAGAAAATTCTCCCAAAAACTTGCTTCAAAATCTCCATTTTTATCGGAAACTACTATGGATTTGTAACTTTTGTTACGTGTCGGTAATACAAAATATGCAAAAAAGTTCGTCGTTTTTCAGTTAAACATTGCTCGGCAACGCTGCATGTCGCACCCACCAACCATTCGTAAGAGTAAGAAGGATAAAATTAAAATCAGCGTATCCTCTTAAGAGTCCGCTTACCCACGAATCACGATGTCTTCCATACATTCGTAATACCAAAATCATTTGTAATTCGTGCAAATTTCGATTATATTGTGGTGTTATTCGGGTTCATATTGTAATAATCTATGCTCCTGGCCATATTTGGTTCCGAAATACTTTTGTTAAACGAAATTGTAAACGATTTTAGTTGTGCTTATTTTTATGTTAAAGAGGACATGTTTTCTGCTTATTTGTTTTGTAATAAAAACAACACTATCTTACGTCGCATTAGTTCAGGAGCACTCTCCAGCTAAAGAAAAACACCAGTTAATAAAGAAAGAGAAAACAAAAAAAATCATGCAAAAAAATCTCTTTTAGAATACACAAGTTGCATCCTTTCATAATATCCCACTTAATATTGTTATCTCATTTTGAAATTTTGACGATCCGGTTTTCCCTCCTTTAGTAACAAAAAATGATTTTCAATTTTTTATGATTGTAATGATGTCAGGCCACTTTTACTTATAACTGTTCTTTGCATGTCGATATCTTTAATAGTTACTGAAATGAAGGGTCGTGAGTCGTGACAGACAGACAGTCAACAGAGTGATTTTATAAGGGTTCCGTTTTTTTCTTTTGCGGTACGGAACCCTAATATTGACAAGTAAATAAAACTAAAATTGCAATTTGAATGTGCTGATTGATGGCACAGAAAATAATAAAATGCATTTTATTCGCGTGAAGAGATTTTTGTGAGTTAGTCTTTATGAAACCGGTGCGTGGGTTCCCACAATATCAGCTCAGATTGATAAATTTCTAAAAAATTTAATTCATCTTCGTTGTTCCACATGGTTAGTAGATTTTATAAGACGTCTGCACAGTAAGAAATCTTGCGCTAAACTAAAAGGCGCGGCCGAGAATGTACAGAAATGCGCTCACGTCGCCTCGCGAGGGTTAGCGAGGTCCTTTAGGGGTCCCTAGACGAGCAAAATTTTGACTCTAAGCGCACAAAAAACCGACTCGGAGCGGAGAGCGAGGCGAGACTTAGCGAGACGTAGCGAGTGATACATGTACACTCTCGCACTCGTCAAGTCTCGCGGTCCTTCCACGAGAGTGTACTGCCGCCATACACGTTGGCCGAGGCGAGGCGAGTGACTGCTAGTGGGAGTGAGAGGTCAGTACTAATCTCTCACTCGCACGTGCACGGCCAACGTGTAGAGCTAGCATAAGATTTACCATATTATTTTTATTCTTGATGGTTTTCCGCAAGCGGCGCGGTTGGTCTTGTCTAATAATAAGTAGGGATGTACATTAACAAGCCATTGACATGAGATTGAGTTCACTGGAGTCACAAAATGAACGTTGGTTGGGCGAGTGTTCAACGCGTCTATATAGGTACTAGATATTTGGCGTTAATTTGCCTGTTAAATTAATAATCCGGCTTAAAGCCATATACGGATTTTATTATAATCCTCTTCAGTGTTACGAATACGTTGGATGGATGCGACAGGCAGCATCGCGGGAGAAAATCACAGCAAAACTACGTTTTACCTAATGACTAAAAATCTAGTCGATAACTGACTATATAGATTTATTTCAGTGTTTTTTTGGAAATTATTAATACCAACTGGCAACTTTTGGGAAAAAAAAATTTCCAATCGAATTTCTACCTCGAATTTAGATTTTAAGATCCAAAATAGACGTTTAACATTGAAAGTAATTGTCTGTACATATTTTATAGTTTAAATAACTTGCAGGTCAATAAAATCGCTTTAATAACTTAGCCCGTTAAATCTTGGCATAAAATAGGAAGATGAAGAGTTTTACCTTATTCCGGTATGTACCCTATCTGAGATAGAAGCCATAACTTGTATGAAACTAATGTCAATTTTTTATCTTGGGTAACCCGAATCCGGATAGGATGGATTAATTTCGTCCCTAAATCTTTGCTCATGAAATTCACCCAGTTTTGACATTGCTCCTACCGCCTGCCTCTCGTACTAAGTAGGTAGAATGTAAAAGCGCTGCTTCGGCCTCCGCTAGTATTTTGCAATGTCGCGCTCCAAAAGCAACATGGGCGAAGGCGGCGTCGTTGCCGGGTCAATAACCTCTTGAGCAAAAATATATCGTGCTAGTTTAGGTATACCTTTATTTATATATCTTTTTTTACTACACTGAGTTGGATACATCTTCCTATTAAAATATGTTTTGATTCCCGCCAACGGATATTTTTCGTGCCAAACCGGATGTTGTCTTTTTTGTTTTGACTATCAAGGTTCATTGTTATATTTCAAAGGAAGATTGATGGTACAGGTTAGGAACAATTTGGTTTAGAGAGTGTGGGAATCATCCCTTTGGATGCTTTATTATTGTCTGCTGGTTGCACATTAAATACTGCGTAGTGGGTATTCTTAACACTAATGTCGTGCGTCGTAAAAGGAGGTAGTCCTTTGCTGTGTATGACGGAGACAATCATTTTATCCACTGTTAGACAATAATATAATCGAGCGATTTATTTATTCCATTTAGTTAGATCCAAGAAGACGGCCCCACAGTCCACTCCTTCAAAATCGCTTATCTTTCATGCGATTGGTAATGAGTTACAAAGTAGTAGGGCGCGTCTACGTGGTTCGTGGATTGATCTACCTATACGTGCCCTGCCCGTGCTAGTCGGACTTGTCTTCAACTAATATTATGTCCATCATAATGATGTGACAGACGAGCAACTTTTTATTTACCAGTTTAGGTAGTGTTGAATATCAATGCAAGCATAAAGCGACTCAGTCATGTCCCGTGGCGTATTCAATTGGTGCAGGACTCTTTGCATAACTTGGACGTTTAATGCGAAAGAACCTAGTCTGTTTGCTGGATCCAATATTATTGTAAGCCAATAAGACATAATAACAGGGTTATGGAAGTTACATTGCGGTAATAGCACTATGATTTTACTTGTTTAATAATTAAAAATTCTCAATTTTAAGATATAATAGTTATATAAATCGAGTATCGAGTTCGATCAATTTTTGAAAGTTTTTCTTCCGATTTTTTTACTTATTCGAAAGCGTTAGGCGTCAGAATCTTTTTTTGTGATTACGACTGTGGTGAATACTTTTTATTACAAAATCGCTTAGTTGATTACTTTCACGCATTTTTTTATACAATACATATTATATTATATGTGAAAATGATATTGCCATCCCGCAATTATACTGTCATGCTGATACCTTATGTTGCCTCTTTAACAAAATATATATATATTAAAACTTATTAATCCAATCGAGTTCCCGCGGGAAAGAAAACATTACAAAAACAGTTAGCAGGCGTCTTTCAAGTAACGGATTTAAATGAAATTTTATGATCCTACCTTATATATATGCCCGGTCAACATTTAAGATACTTTTCATCCTGAAAAATTTGAGAGCACCCGTGGGATATTTAAAAAACCCAATAGCTACTTATCTACGTAGCACAATCAAAACGGGGTCGAAATATCGACAGTTTAAATCGTCCTTTTGATCGTGCAACTAGGTATAACTATACAAGATAACCCGTACGTAGCAGGAACGGGTTGCTACGTACACAGCAGCGCATCAGAATGCTTAATTACAATATCTGGGCGTTGGTATAATCTCAGAATAAGATAAGTTTGGTTAGTATAGATATTACAATCCACGATGACACGCGCCACTCTGTCTTACTCCATGCGAATTGAGTAACATAAGCGATTTCGATAGAGTGTGTAAGTAGAGGAAGACCAAAGAAGATATAGGTAAATTGTGTGAAAGAAGATAGCACGTTGACAGGAGAGATTGGAAGAAGACTCCTTTACAGGTCCATCGAACCCAGGGACCACCCATTTATCTTGGGAAAAATTAAGAAATTCCACGGGAAACATTTTTGTAAAAAAACGAACTGCAAGCGGGCGGAGCCGCGGGCAACAGCTAGTTTTAAAATAATTTAATAATTCTGGCCAGTAACACAAAATTTCAACTGAATTCTCTAAAGAATTTCGGAAAACCCCGTTCCGTCCGTATTCCGAACCGATATATATAGCTATCATAGGACCTAGGTACCAAGTTCCAGACCACTACAACTTTTTTTCTTAACCCCAAAATATTTTTTCCGCCTTATAATTTTAATTCCGAAAAATCCCCTCTTTCGAACTAGGTAGCATATATTATAGAGGCCAATTTTCTAAAAACCACAGAACCGTTTTTAAGCTTTCTGCCATGGTAAAATATGTCAATCAAAATCATCATTATAGTTTGTTGTTTTTGTTTTTCACTTCGACTATGTACGTAATAGCCTTAGATAAAGTGGCGTTATTATTATTAATGATAGCGCTGCCAATAGGACGATTCTAAATTTTATATCTTCTTGAATTTACATATTTTTTGGCAGAACATCCTTCGTCGACTTTTTATCTATCCTGGGTGTTTTGTTTTTATTATACTCGTGCTTACTGATCGCACTATTTCCATTGTAAAATGTTGTTCACATCACGTGTACAAGCATGATTATTATAAATAGTAGTTTTATCTAATAGTAGTTTAATAGTTGTCTGGTGGGAGGCTTTGGCCGTGGCTAGTTACCACCCTACCAGCAAAGACGTACCGCCAAGCGATTTAGCGTTCCGGTACGATGCTGTGTAAAAACCGTTGGGGTGACTTAACTTACCCCTTCCAAGTTAGTACGCTAACATCTTCGACTGCATCATCACTTACCATCAGGTGAGATCGCAGTCAAGTACTAACTTGTATAGCGTAAAAAAAAAAAAAAAAAATATATAAAATATATGAGAGAAAAATAAATACTTCGTGTGTATAATATCGTACACTTTATGTGAAACTTTACATACATTTAACATTTATCTTAAACGACATGTATTACATCCTCTGAACATAATGGGATATGGTCGAGTTTGAGCTCATATTAATCTAAACATTTTACGTTATTATTGTATATGTATTTCAATTTAACCACAAATTCATTTGCACATTTCCTTCAAAAACACGTTTAATAAAATTAGCTCGTTCAATTTAAACTGGCAACCTTTATGAATATTATCGTCGCTCGACACACCTTACATCATGACAGGCTTGAGTTGAGTCGAGAGGCTACAGCGCAGCGCCGCTCGCCTTGGGTATTGTGTGTAGTGGCCTGTGGCACCCAGCGAGCGGCGAGCAGCGGCCGAGAAGTGCGGCAACGTCGCATGTTTTGTACGTATACTGGATCGGGCCAATTCGGGCGCAATCTACCTACCTATAGCTAGTATAGCAGACAGTCTTCGTTATGTCGATAATATGAACCACGAACATTCAATGATTCAACGACGCAGAAGTTATTTATGTACCTTACTTATTTATATGTAAAATATAATGTGAAAGTTTGTACTATGTTTTTTATTATTTGTTGCTTCTTCGCAAAATTTAGGTTCAGTAAGATAAGAAGGTAAGTAGTTGCTGAGTGCACAGCAACTACTGAACAGATTTGGTTATATTACTTACTCTGGAAACGCGATTAACATATAATAAAGGCTACTTTTTAGGCTGGATTTCAGATTGTGATTACTAAGTGCAAGACGGATCGCAGCAAGGGCTCAGCTATTCCTTATTCCGTTCTAGGTATAGGTATACTTAGCAAAACATGACTCTCACTTACACGTATAGGGTTTAACATGTTAAGTACCTATTATATTATTATCATGTGCTTATACCGCTAAATATTAGCCATGTCAACATTTTTAAGCTGAACTTTATTTAGGTTTTTATGTACTTAAATGGGTTTTATTTTAAAATTTATGCATATTACTAACTGGGATTAGGTATTTTTAGATTATGCATTAATGAATACTTATTAATTTTACAATATCTGGGTGACCGAGCGTTGCTCTGTAATTTGTTTTTTTTTTTCGGTAAATACGTCATTTTCTAAAAATATAATAAAAATCGTTCGAGCCGTTTTCGAGATCCAAATTATATCGAAATATATTATACATAGGTACAAGAATTGCTTGTTTAAGGTACCTATAAGATTTTAATGTGCCAGCACTTCAGTAGCTGTCATTATTTTCTCCACATTTTTTTAGCTCAGTTAAAAAAAATGGTTTTTTCCTACTCCTAATTTAAACAGTTATTTAATTTTATGTTTTAACATTTCTAAAGGTCAATTTACACCACGGTGGAATGGAATGGAAGCGATTTTATTTTAGGTATATAGCAAAAATAATTTTAGGTCAATTGGAGGAGCCAAAAAAGTTCCTCGCGCATTCTCAAGCATTATTTATTTTGTATGATGTACACAATTGACATATAAATTATAAAGTTCGTTATGCTATGTAAAAAAGTCGCATACATTCCATTCCACCGCGGTGTAAATTGACCCTAATGGCAGACTTCGATGGCAAATGGCAATTGACTTTAACACTACGGTACACGCGCCTCTTTTTTTTACTTGAGTACACGCGTGGCCTACTATAGTAGCCCATTTTAAAAAGTCAGTAAATTGTATATTTATAACTATTTGATTAAAATAACAAATGGAATGGAAAAAATATTTATTTAAGTTAACATTACAACAAAACAATTTAAATAAAATATTTAAAATAGTGAACAATTAGCAATTTATTAAATATCTACGAAAAAGTAACAAAAATGGCAATACTGAGATCAACGTATTTTTGTTTTTATTAAAACCACTCTCCATTACTATTTCCTTCATTTTCGTAGCATTCAAGATATACTACTGCTTAGTGATCGTGAAAAATCTTCTAGTAGCAAGTCTTTCACCACTTTTTTGTCGACCGATTTCGGGCTCTCGAGCAGAGTGCACATCGACCATCTCGTGCTGTCTTTGGTGTCAAATCATGATTTAGATACTTGGGAATCCTGAATTGTGCTACCGAAAAGTGCCCCAATCCTCAATTTAAGTTGTCGGGTTCGGGTTGTTTGAAACTGGATAATGGATCCTTAGCATTTCTAGCTCTATCTCCTTTTGGGCTTGCTTATCTAATACTTAGGTTTTGGGTTCGAGTTCGCGTTGCCGATGGTATATTTTTGTGCCAAATGGTTCAGTTCGTCATTTTGTAGATTAGACCGCGCCTTTCAGATAGAGTGGAGTGTTATCTGAATCTGATGTTTCGTCAGACCTTTCATTTAACCTTTCCTCTTCATTTTCCTGAAGATCTGACTCATGCAGAACCAGGGCCTGTTGTTAGTCTGGTTCTGGCTCAACTTTATCATCTTCACTCTCTGTCACATCTTCATCATCAGTGTCTAGCTTAAGTAGCAACAAAGATTCACAAGTGGAAACACTTTGACGTTAATGTTATAAATCTGTAAAAAATAAAAAAATGACATTTTCCTATTTTAAAATAACAATAATTAAACAAAGGTTTAAGTATACATACATAACATAGCTGGAGAATATTATTTTAGCGTTATAATTCGATAATACACGAAAAGTTACTTACCTGATTTTGGTACATCAATACACGCGCGGACTACTATAGTAGGCCTGCGCTTTTGGCGCCAAATATCTCGCACATGCGTTTGCGCAGGAATTGTGTTGGGTACTAAGGTTTCGAAAAATATATCAGACGAGGCTTATCTGGAATCGCAAGCTTCTAGCATACAAAAATAAAAAGTTACGACAAAAAAACTAACCCTGGTCTACTATAGTAGGCCGCGCGTGTACTCTAGTGTTAATAACCCCCTGGAGATCGCCTAGAAAACTGGCAGCTTTCTTAGGAAAGTTATTTTTTCAATATTTACTCAGTGTCTCTTGAGGATGTTGATTTTTTTAGATCAGAAATGACATTTGAAAGACAGCTGACGGTAGCATCGGCATTATCGCACCTATAGTATAATGCAGTCGCGAATCGACTAATAAAGCCTGGAATACACATGATATTAGAAAAGCACGTTTGTTTGATGCTACTTGTAGGTAGAATGCTCATTTAAAGCATGGTCTCCGAACTTATACATTCCCTCATGAAAACAGAGACCTCAGAAATAAATATGCTTATCACGATCATACTTATTTCTAGCACGCCTGAGATGTACACATGTTTCATGCTAATTATTTGGAATTCTCGTTTCTTTAAAAAGTCTTAAGTTATATTTTAAAGTTATATTTTTACTTTGAACACGTTTAACAAAAAATCTAATGAAAAGGAGCAATTAAGACGAAGGAAAAGAATTTGGATGCAGAACTAGAGTAACAGACAGGACTGGGACTTGAGAGCATGGGCAATTGTTTACTAAATAAAATGAGGCAAGAAGAAACCATTGATAGCAGCATGACCATTAATAAAATATGCAATCAGTAAAGTTGATGAACTATATTATAATGTGATGTTTTTGTGAAAACGACAAATAAAGTAGCATGCTACCATAGAATAGAACACGTTATAGTAGGGGATACCAAGTAAGGTCGACCTTCACCGAAGCTGCTTATTGGATGAAAACTATTTTATATCCAATTAAATATGTCAATAAATATATCGCAAGTGGCTTGCCTAAAAAATTTCAGTCCAGGGTATGATTAATTAAGAATAAAAAAAAAACCATCGTAACATGAACTCCGCTTTGTTAGAGTTCCGTTGACATCTTAGTTCAAATTAGATTGGATGAGCGATTCAGGTTGCAAATTGCAATTGTGCTTATTTACCTACGATTTTTTATCCGTTAACTTTCTTTTGCCAAAAAATATAGAGCAGAAATACTTTCCTCAGCGAGGAAATTATTTCTGGCAAAAAACACTATTTATAACATCCAATCTAATTTGAACTACGATGTCAACTAAACTGTAACAAATAGGAGTCCATGTTACAATGTTTTTTTTTTAATTCTTAATTAATCATACCCTGGACTGAAATTTTTTAGGCAACCCACTTGCGATATATTTATTGACATATTTAATTGGATATAAAATAGTTTTCATCCAATAAGCCGCTCGGTGAAGGTCGTTGTGTGGCGGGATCTTAGACCATTATATTATTAGCTAGTCACAAAATAAAAATAAGTAATTAAAAACACGACTGCCCTGCAGTTATAAAACGTAAGAAACAAGTTATTTTAGTATAATACCCCATAATATGTCCAAATCTGTTCAGCCGTTCAGAAGTTATGATGAAATGAAAAAATGTTGATTCAACTGTTTACTACATACCAGCTATTTAAAAAAAAATCCACATACTTTCCTACAATTTTATTTTAACAGCATGATTACTGTAAAATAAAAATGTAGACTATAACTCCGAAACTGGAATGGTATGTTTATGAAATAATAATGCTAATGTTAATATTACACCGACTAAATTGGAACTATACAAATATAGTAGGTATACATATAAGTAACGATATTATGCAACTTTCGCGTGGTCAAAGCGAGGGCACGGACGCCCGCCGCCCGCCCCGTGCAGCGCGGCCCCACCCGCGGCCCGCGCTGTATCGACCTGCGCGAGCAACCCGGGCTGCCGATGCCGCAGGCTGGCGACCGACCCGACCGGATTGAACCCCTGTCCTCTCGCCCCTCGCCTCGCCCGCACTCCGGCTCTCCCCTCGCACTGCGCGCTCGCGGCTCATACGATCGACTCTTGAGTGCCGCATACTGTTTAACTTTTGGACACATGAAAACATGCTAACATAAATGTGAAACTACTATGTTTCACAATTCACATTAAAATGTGGCACCGTGATGGATGAAATTTTCAACGAAGACAGCAATATTTATATGTTATCATGGAGTAATAAGGAAAACCATGTTTTCAATAAAATATTACCTAATAAACTATCAGTACCTAGTTACATACCAGCGTTACTTTGTACCTACAGCTTTTATAGCTGACTGCAAAAACATATCTACGTCATAAAGTGTAGGTACCGTACCAACCTACTTTCAGATTAACGTACAATGTAGTTTATAATTCCTGCTTGTCTGTAATTTTGACTTCAGTTTTGTGAAACTGTAGTTATTGCCCATTGGTTCAACCTCTGCCTCTGATTAAGGGGCTTGGAGTTTGAATCCCGGGCACAATCTGTCTTCGAAATTATGTGTTTTGTAGAACAAAATATCACTTACTAAGCGCTGAAAGAAACCAATTGCTATGGTGTGCGAAGGCCGCCAACCCGCAATTGGCCAGTGTATGGCCAGTGTAGTGTTTTGTCGTTCTCAGGGGATAACTACCCGTAAAAAAAGTTTGCGACATACTTATTCTTGAATAAAGTGATTTTAATAGAGGTGCCCTCTATTAAAATCACTAATCAGCTGATTAACATTTTGGATTACAATTTACAACCTCCATTGACCTTTTCCTCCAATTTGTGTTACATATTGACTGAGCTGTATTTTTCTCAAAAATATTTCTTTTCACACTAAGTTACGTTCGCAGTGATTTTTATCGGTGCTATTCACAATATTTGCCTTGTAATAGGCAATTTGCGAAAATTTCAAATATCTGCCCCTAGAATCTAGATTATCTAAGAAAAACATATTCATCTTAATTGTTATCGTTTAAATAATTCTGCCCGCTGATTGGGTTTCTGATTTGCGTTAGCCAATCGCGGGGCAGAATTTGCTAGCGATATTACGATAACGATGAATACGTTTTTCTTACGTAGGTCAGGCCCCACTTTATGAGACAAAGCCTTGCTAATCAACGAGCAGACAGCAAGCAGATTTAGCAATCTCTCTCTTTAGGATCTCTTGGTACCTTGTGGGCACAGAACTCTAAAAACGGGACATTATGAGTCAAATACTTTAAATAATAAAGGTTATAATCATGACATTCGGCGTGTTGATCGCTACTGGTTGGAATCCGATGTAGCTAACGGTATTTTCCGTCAGTTTAACATCAACATACGATGAACGGTATTGTCGTTGCCGCGTTGATGATTAATCGCACCGAGATGTGTGTACTGTTAATAATGTTACGCTGATGCCACCCGCGGCTTCACTCGCGTAAATATTAGTTTTTCACTTTTCCCACGGGGACCATAGATTTTTTCCAGAATACAAATATACCATAGATTTTCCCAGGATGAAAAGTAACCTATGCATTAATCCAGGATAAAATCTAACTCTTTTCCGAATTTCAGCCTTATCAGTTCAATAATTACAGCGTGAAGTAGTAGGTATTTTTCCCACATAAATATCAGTTTTTTCAGATTTCCCGCGGAAACCATGGATTTTACCGGGGTGAAAAATAATCCTTTGTAAAATCCAGGCTACAATCTATCTCTATTCAATATTTCAGCCAAATCTGTTCCGTAAGTAATTACGGTATGAAGGAATATTTTTCCCGCGTGGATATCTATTTTTCACTATTATTATAGAAACCATGGAATTTTCTGAGATAAAAAGTAGCCTAGTAGTAATAATTCAGGATATAATCTATCTCCATTCCAAATTTCTGCCAAACCGGTTCAGTAGTTGCGGCGTGAAGGAGTATTTCCCCGCGTAAATGTTGTTTTTTCACGTATCTCGCGGGATCCATAGATTTTTTTTAGGGAACAAAAAGTAGTCTTTGTGGTTAATCCAGGATACAATATATATCTCCAATCCAAAGAATCGAATCAGTTCTGTACATGAAGGATTATTTCGCCCGCGTAAACTTTTGCTTTTTGCAAACCCTGCGAGAACCATAGATTTTTCGGGATAAAAAGTAGCCAATGTGTTAGGTAGACTCTTAGTAAATTTCAAATCAATCAGACATGTGAAAAAAATAAGATACTTTAAAGCCAAGTAGGAAGTGAAGTGAACTGAAGATCTTCGGACGCTTGAATAAATTTTTATAAATTATAGCTAAGAAGTAAGAACTAGTAAGAAGAAAAAGTAAGAAGCTTACAGCTTTTAAACAGAAAAGGCCGGATCATATTCGGTCCATTCGTTGGGTTGGCTAGGTGTGATTTTACAAACAGACACAAATACGTTCACGGTTTACTTACTTACTATTTTTAACTTTTTACAGGTTAAAAGTAGGTTGGTAGGATAAAAAAAATACTCCAAAAAATACAAATCAAAACTTTGGCGTTTAATGGCCGAAATCTTATCTAAAACAGCGATATAAAATTTTCGGGCACATGCTTTCCATACAATTAAAAAAAAAAATGAAATCCCACCACACCACAAACATTTTCATGTAAAATATTGCCAAGACGTATCTTTCTCATTGTCATAAAGTTATCAGATCTCATACTCGTAGATAGCCAAGCTTCTAAATTTACAAGCCGTAGACCTTAGTCAAAACTCAAAAGACAAAATATTATGTTGTTAGCTCAGCGGTTTCGCTACCGTCACATGGGCATAACGTGAATTTGTTCACTGTTGGAATTACATACTTCTATGTTAAACAATATAGTTCTTGTAGTAACAAAACGACCAATCCACGAGATATCACAGCATGATATCCCGTGGCACCTACGGGTTGACCCGTAATGCTAATGCTATGTATTTTAACGTGTAAGTAATAGAGTTTGTGAAAGCCAAGCCAAGCTAAGCCAAGCCAAATCTACAATACCTGACGGATTGTAGATTTGGGAGCTTGGCTCCATGAGGAGATCTGATAACTTTTTCCAGTGCGAGCCTTAAGTTTTCGACTTCTCGTCTTTGCAACATCTTACATGAAATTGTTTCTGGTGGTACAGAATATTATTTGTATATCCTTTCGTAGAGACCAGAGACCTGTAATATGACTTTAAAGCCTTTACGAAAATATCGCTAAAGTAATTCCTATATTACGCGTTTGGATTGACCGTTCGTCCACCACACGTCTTGTTGAGCGCGGGTTTCTTTAACTGTATCTTAGCCCTCTGGTCCTTCTGCTCCACAGCTGTGTTGTGTTGATAGACCGTTTCTTTTTGATTTACAAGTTTCTATGTCTGTTACTCTATAGGTGTAATAAACCAATGACAATCGCACTCATAGTATTGATCGCTGGAGGTGAGGTCATAAGCATTCAAAAGGGATTTCCAACCACAACTAAACTTGTGGCTTGGGAGGAGGGGAATCGTCAACAATAAAGTAAAAGAGTTGTCTACAATTTAAATACAATTTAGGTACCTACAGCTCCTTAGGTGCAATAAGAATTTCATTTGAGGTTCCAAATTCGCCAATTTTTTCCAAATCCCAGATTTTTCAAAATCAAATATTTTCGATTTGATTTAAATGAGTGATTTAAATTATTCGAAACTTTGCTTCTACCTTCTTGGGAACTATCAACTATCCCAGCTCTGTAGCTGCAAAAAGTTCATAGCTGCTCCTTTGCGTAACGCAGTCAGGTTCTAAAGGAAAACTTATAAAATATCTTCTATACTTAGCAGGAAATTGCAGCTATAAAATAACCCACCGGTTTGCATATAATATAATGTTCAGCTATAGCAAAGTAGTTGTTCAGAAAGTAGACTGACGTCATCGAGCCGGTATCTGCCCTTTCCCTCCACCCTCCACCCTCCACCCTCGCATCCTGGTGTTCGGTCCGCTTCGCGCTATCATCGTCGCACCACTACCAACGCCTTTAGTTTATACACAGACGCAGCACGTCGGTTTCACACGGAAACGGGCACAGCGGGCGCGGCCATGTTGTAAGAGTAAGCTTGGCAACGTCGCACTCGCCACTAGACATCGACCGATTTAATCACTCCGCTGAACGCTGCTAGTTTCTCGTTATCTATCCGTGTTAGGTACGTCTTATACACTATTCTTTTTTTCTACGGAAAAATATGATAAGAATATATTTTGACGCAATAAATACTTATATACGTGTATTTATCTTTCTCCGCATACTACTTTTAGTAATTTGTAACCAATGGGGTGGTTTTAAGTTTACCAGAACCATAGCCCCCAAATCTAAGTCCTAACCTTGCCCCTAGCACCAAATACATGATATGTATACCTAAACTAGATAAATATCTTACGAAGGTGGGTAATATATTCCTTGTTTGATTTTTAAATAAGGCAGCCGCTTTATCGCCTTACGCCGTTATACCTATTAATTCTTCTATGTATAATAGTAAGATTTTAAGGGTTTTAACATTACATCGGCTCAGAAAACAGAACCATTCCAGACGGACTTGTTGTCGACTGTCGTCCGTTCCGTTTCTGAGGGTCAGGTACCTATCAAGTTGAAGTTTAAAATAAATAAAACTGAGTCCGCTACATTCTATAACATAATATTAATCTGTATGATGAATGATCCAAAAAGGTTTAACCAATTCGGGACCTACGTATAGCTACATGGTTACAGGCTAACTTAATCGAAAAATGTCGCTATAAAACAAAATGACATAGATAGATAGGGCCATGTTTTACGCATAGTAGGTCCGATCGTTTGAACTTTATACTTTGGCATCTTTAGATTTAGCCGGACTAATCCAATGAAAACAGTTCGACCTTTTACGTCGTTAATGCGGCTGGTACCTAAACTAAAAAACCTACGGCGAACCCATTGTGAAGTATCATAGAATTTGACTTTCAAGTTTCATAATATCATCGAATTTAGTGATTCTTAAATCTTATCATCTCGAAATAAAGCCATCCAAGTACCTTCACGGTTCGCGGCGATTCTCCTGCAAAAGAAATACTTTTCGGATATTTTGTCAGTTTACTAAATTACTTATAACTGATACCAAACAAACCAGTACCTAGGTATATGACCTGGGTTTAGTTCCTAACAAGCCAATTTATCTATGTTAAGCTGATTCACGATCCATATTTGTATCGACTATCGCCAATTGCCACAAAGATAAAAAAACTTCGTTTAGAGACTCGACGTATGACTCGTTCTAAAGTAGAAATAATTTATCATGAAATATGTAGTAAAGCAAGTCTGTCGAAGCGGAGCGGCAACCGCGCATGTTGTTCGATACCACGGTAAGAGCGGCAACAGCGCATTAAGTAGTTTTGCCGCGTCATGACGATGCGCGCTGCTGCGCTGCGGTACGCCGCGCGATCAACTACCGAGCACAGTGTTGGGTAGGACATGACTTAAAAAAGAGTTTGTAAGAGTAGCCTCTTTTTTGTACTGAGCCAGTACAATGTCCTGGCTCAGTACAAAAAAAGTCCTACCGGTACTGACGTTAAGCGATAAGTTTGCCATGTTTGAAGTAAAGAGTAGAAACATGACATTTGACATTTGACGTATGTATTGAAGTCTTGACGAGGTGTACGAGGCGTACTGAAGCTCTTTGTCTCTACGATGTCGCGGTCGATACGTTTGAACTTTGAAGTAACAAGAAGATATGTCATGTGGATGGAATGACGTATTACTCTACTATTGTAATTTGTAGCGTGTACCTCACTCTCCTCTTTGTCACCTCAAAGTCGAATTACGGAGAGTGAGCGAGAACGCGATAGCCGCGACACAAAATTTGAAGCAGTACACTTTTTAATGTTGAGCCGCTCTTACATTTTGATGGCATGTACGGGACAAATGTACTACCTCTTGTATGTCCTACTCAACACTATACCGAGCACAGATGACAGACGGTCGCTGAGCGAGAGCGCCCGTTGCCCGTGTCGGACGTGTTCACTGTTCACTCGTCACTGTTAAAAATACCTAACTTGAATGTACATACTTTATTAATATTTAATATGTTCCGTGCACTATTATTAATTAATGTATTAACGTTTCTCGTAAATATATCATCATAGACGTGCTTCTTGACGCAAGTTTCCACTGAAGAAACATAAACATAAAATCTGTCGAAAAAATTTTATTCAATCGTGTTTCTGCTTCTCAACGATTTTAGATTAAAGACCCAAAACACAATATGACGTTTAAATTTAAAAGTAATTGTCTATATAGTTTTTATTAAACTAAACTTCACTAAAGATCGCTTAAATACGGCTTCTACGCCGTTAATGATGATGACATACCTACTTATTTTTATGTTTTCACAGCTTTTTAACCGACTTTCAAAAAAAGGAGGAGGTTCTCAATTCGTCGGAATCTTTTTTTATTTTTTTCCGTTTATTGCCCGTGGTACCCCCGATGGTCCCCTCGGGGAATGTACCACGGGTAATTTTTTTGCCCGTTGTACCCCTGGAGCTTTAAGTATAATAGTACCACGGGCAATAAACGTTTATTTCTCCAAAGCAATTTTAACACTATACTCGGAATTATAATTCGATTCCACATTTGACATTAACTACTGTCATTTTTTAAAATAATCATACCACATACTTATTATAATAGTGTAGTGATGAACACAAAAATCGATAAACAATCGCGATTTATGTTTAATTAATTTATTATGACTACATCATCATAAATTATAATATTGGTTTTCTGTAAAAACATTTGGTATTTCTATTAAAACATTTCGTTATATTTTACGTACTTTTGTTTAATTTGTATTTATACTACTATTTTAATGCTTCATACTTAAATATTCCCAACGCAGAATGCTTTATTTAACTAACCCTAGCGACAAACTTCGTGGATGACTCACACCCCTTCATCTCTTCCAGCTATGGCCGAGTCCAGAACGTCAAGTTATTGGGTCGAATGGAGGGCGCGAGTGCGAGCTCTAACGCGAGCGCTAATAGCGGTGTTTGTGCCACTGTTGCATTTATGGACATCAAGTCTGCATCGAAGGCACATAACGTGGAGCACGTACTGGACGAAAGAACTCTCACCACCGAGTATTACGAGCCGGCCACGCTTCCCTCCACCGCGGGCGCGCCCTCCGCCGGCTCCTCGCCCGCCGGCTCCGGCTACTCGGGCTCTTCGTCCTCCGTGAATTCCGCGCCCGCCGCGCCCGCGCCCGCGCCCGCCGCCGCGCCCGCGCCCGCCGCCGCCTCGCAGCCGCGCTACCACCTCTCGTGAGTATAGCTTGTCCTCAGCTCTGTACCTAGTACCTACTACTGTCACGGTGGCCATCTGTTAGTATCACTATCGCTGCTTCACAACATAAGCAACTGCGAGGCATACAGTTCCTTAGGTAATATGAATTTACATTTACTTTTTGTCAGTGTTGCTAATTATTCATTTATTAATCTCTTCTCCGCTTGAATTAAGTATGAAGCCTTTGCTAGTAGTCTTAACAAGTCTTAAGTAAGTAAGACGTGAAGCCTTAGGGCTCTCACGTGAATCTCAAAATTCAATGCACATTCAAATGTGAGTTATGTTTATGTACCGACCTAAAATTTGCTGATTCCAAAGATTGAGTTCTGTCCATTACGTGTGTTATGTACACATCGTTATTTTTGATCAAACAAAAGTAGCGTCTTGCCGTTGTTTAGGGCCATACAACAAACGTGATGAACGATACCTTATAGCAACACTTTGTTGTCCGTCTGTTTTTCTATCTATTCGTTACGCAAAGCTCTTTGTTTTTTAGTCACGGGTAGAGCTTTTAGTAAAAGGTATAAAAAATTTTTGTCAAGCTAAGTCAGCGCAATGAAAAGTTACGGGCTCGATTTTAACACTAAATACCTATACTTGGGTACTTGTAAGATACGAATAGACCCGTCGACCTAGAAATGCATAAAAAATTATTTTCTTGTAAAAAAGAAAAAAATAGACCAAATAATTATATTTAAGTCCATTGAAAACGTTTATGTATAAAAATGTTAAAATATTTGTAAAATAAATGGACGAATGAACCCAGATTTCATAACACAAGTAAAGGTAAAATCCGGAAATTGTGAATTTGTAGGTAATATCACATAATAGCTATTTGTAAATTATTGTAGTTATGCACTATTGCCGCTATGTCAACAAATAAAAGCCTTAGGCTCTCTCGATGGAATGAACACGACTCAAGTCTTGACCGGATTTGTCTGAGTAAAATGTATTTTATCTTCTATGACATAAATTAAGTTAAAATTAGAAACAAAGTTATGTTTATGTCGCCGGCATTTTGACGGATTCCATACGGTTATCCGTTTACATACGGCGCTGTCAGTTTATTAAAAATTGTTGTTTGCTATTATCACCGTTTAAAGATGTAGTATCTTTTTACACTGTTCTATAATTATGCCGTAGGCAAAATGTTTATTGTCGAGTCATTTAACATTTTGCCTACATGATGCATGATAAGTATAAAGATCTATGACAGCTCTGATATCGGATCTGTAAGTACTCCGGCGCTGCGGGAAGTGCAGCCCCTTCGCCTTGAGTAGCAGCCTCGCTTACCCCGGCCGCTCCAGCTCGCCCGGGTGCCTGCGCTTTGCTACAACGGGCGGAGGCTGCTCTCCCTCCCTAAAGCTTAATAAAACCACTCTAGGCATAGTAAAGACAAGACTGGATGGTGTCGGGGTTAGGCAGTTCGGTTCTGTAACTATTTCGACCTAACAACCTACACTGAAGTCATTTTGCCTTCGGCAAATTACAAAACAGTGAGCATTTCTAAACTTCATTTTACCTTCAGCATTTACAAAATACCTGCGATATTTATATCTAAATCATTCACCAGCATAAGTTTGTTTCTAATTGGATAAATAACTTGCTCCAAGATTTGGTTTTTGTCTCCCGGATTCTTTTAATTATGCAATGCTAAGAGTAATGTAAAATGTCATAACTACATAGCCTACAAGACTGTAGAATGTTAATATTAACAATACATCATAAAATTATGCTCTCGTATGTTGGTTAATTGAGTTGTTTTCTTAATGGTCTAGGATCCCGCTATACAACGACCTTCACCGAGCTGTTTATTGGATGAAAACTATTTTATATCCAATTTAATATGTCAATAAATATATCGCAAGTGGGTTGCCTAAAAAATTTCAGTCCAGGGTATGATTAATTAAGAATTAAAAAAAAAACCATTGTAACATGGACTCCTATTTGTTACAGTTTAGTTGACATCGTAGTTCAAATTAGATTGGATGTTGTAAATAGTGCTTTTTACCAGAAATACTTTACTGGCTGAGGAAAGTATTTCTGCTTAATATTTTTTGGCAAAAGAAAGTTAACGGATAATAAAATCGTAGGTAAATAAGCAAAATTGCAATTTGCGACCTGAATCGCTCATCCAATCTAATTTGTACTAAGATGTCAACGGAACTCTAACAAATGGGAGTTCATGTTACAATGGATTTTTTTCAATTCTTAATTAATCATATCCTGGACTGAAATTTTTTAGGCCACCCACTTGCGATATATTTATTGACATATTTAATTGGATATAAAATAGTTTTCATCCAATAAACAGCTCGGTGAAGGTTCCCGAGCTGTTACTACGCGAGGATTACTTGGGATCCCCTACTATAATTTTTTTATTCCAAATGGTACCGGCAGATGGCTTTTTAATATTTTCTGCTGCGACAATCCTTTTGACGGTATTTGTCGCTTGGTGTACTTGTGGCGTTATTTGTCAACAATTGATTAATCAAAATACTGTTGTAAAATAATTACAGAAACACGCTTCAACGCTTGCAAATTTGTGGTGAATTTATGCTGATAGATTAATAATATAGATTAAGCATGCCCGTCTCTAGTGTTGGCACCGTCCCCGGATGCCGCCGCCGCCATGACAGTGACCGCCCCACCACCACCGCCTCATGGATTGCAGTGTAAAACTTGGATTGCAGTGGGGGATCACCCGATACAGTGACAGTGCAGTGGCTATGTGTTAGTGCGGGTTCAATGCGTGCTATGTAGTGTGCAGTGTTCTCGGATGAATCCACGATTATTCTCAAGATCACAAGTTTGGTTCACTGTGGCTGGCGGCGGATCCTAAATCGTTTTATGTATGCACCTTGTTATTAACGCTAATGTTATGGATATGTGTTCCACTTGATTAACACATTTAATAACATGTTCAACTAAAGGCTTTATTTGGTTATCTATTCTTACGGACTGAATAGTCTTGTTTTTTTAATCATTCATGTTTGTGTTTGTTTTTCTTGGAAAATGACGTTCCTATTAACGGATCCAACAATCGTGTTCACCTTATAAGGTATAGTTAATTGTATTTCTTTTAAACTATTCCTTGTAAAATTTAAAACACGCCGTGTCACCGCAAATAAACTTTTTTTATGCCCTTGTCAGCGTTTTCAGTAACTTTAATTAGTAGACAGTCGCCTGTCAAAAACAGCATTACAAAGTAGAGGTAAGTAACGAAATATGGAATATCATTTTTTGTGTTATAAAAGAAAAAGGCATTAAAAATAAGAAAGTTTTGTACCTACATTTATTATTGTCAGACATATTACGAGGGGCGGCTGAAAAGTTCTGAGCCTAGGCCATTAAAAGTCTAGATAAAAATCTAAATAAAATTTATTTTTCAATATAGTCCCCCTGGACTTCAATGCACCTTTGACATCTTTTATAGAGGGCTTGTATTCCTGATAAAAAGTAACCCGCGTCTTTGGCTAGAAAATGTTCATTAACGGCCGCCTTCATCTCTTCATCATCCCCAAATCTTCGTCCCCGTAGGTCTTTTTTCAAATTTTTAAATAAAAAATAATCGCTAGGTGCCAGATCTGGACTATAGGGAGGGTGGTTCACTTCATCGAAGCCAGTTTCTCGCAAGGCTTGCCTCGCAATGCGCGCCGTGTGAACCGGCGCGTTGTCTTGCAAAAACAAAATTCCTTTGCTGATTTTGCCTCTTCTTTTTTCAACAATGGCTTCGCGAACTTTTTTTAAAAGCCCAGAATAATACTCTGCATTCATTGTAGTTTTTTTTGGAAGATAATCTAGGAGCAAAACTCCTTCGCAATCCCAAAAAATGGTGGCCATTAGTTTGGAAGCCGATTTTTCCACCTTGAACTTCTTCGGCGGCTTTTCCCCCTTCTCTATCCACTGCATTGACTCCTGTTTTGATTCTGGGTCATATTGTCGGATCCACGTTTCATCAACGGTGACAATACGAGTGCAAATTTCCTCCAAATTATCCTTGCACAAGTCTAAAAATTCTTCGGAAGTTTCAACGCGCCGCTGCTTGTCAAGTGGCGTGAGCATTTTTGGCACCCAACGCGCACTGACATTATTCATGTGCAAATGATTGTGCATAATGTCTCCAACTCGTTCCTTACTGACGCCCAGCTCTTCCGCTATCTGCCACAATTTTATTCGGCGATCGTCCAGAACAATTTTTTTTACTTTTTCGATGTTTTCATCTGTGACTGCGGTGTTCGGCCGTCCCGAGCGGGGGTCATCTTGCAGAGTCTCTCTGCCTTGTTGGAATAGGCGTGTCCATCGTTTAACCGTGGCTGACGACGGCCCAAATTCCCCGTAAACACTAGAAGTCTCTTCAAAAATTTCTTTTGCTGTTTTCCCCTTTTTTACGAGGAATTTGATGACGGCGCGATGCTCAATCTTCGTTAATTGCAGCGATGAGTCACACATGGTGATGTTTACGGTTCAATTACTCAAAGCGTAATGAAGCTAATGACGTGAAACTTCGCTTATATAGTGGGCAGATGTCGCTCAAGCAGTTACCTACCGGATGAGTAAATAGTACGACTGCAAGTACCTTAGGCTCAGAACTTTTCAGCCGCCCCTCGTATGGTAGCGTTTTACTTAGTGACAGTCTCGTTTTACATATTATGTGTATGATAATGTTTTTTAGGGTCCCGTACCTACTCAAAGGGTTAAAACGTGACCCAATTACTAAGACTTCGCTGTCCGTCCGTCTGTCCCCAGACTGTATCTTTTGAACTTTTATAGCTACAGAATTGAAATTTTACAGATGACGTATTTCTGTTGCCGCTATAACAGCAAATACTAAAATCTACGAGGGGAGGTCTAAAAGTTCGTGGAGTGAAAGGTTTTTAAATGATGTGTTATTTCAATATAACACATCTATTTTTCCTATGCAATATAATAATTCTTAAGCTGAATACATGAATTAGATCTATGAATTAATTTTTCTAACCCATCGAAAAAAAATATTTATCTTATGGCCTCCAAATGAGCCAAAATTGCCTCCTTTATCCCATTGTCGTCGGAAAATTAATTTTATCTACGCTCATTGCTTAAAGTTCGAATTATGAAATCAATACGTGTCACATATTGACCTACTTTATTCACAGACTTCTATAATTATTAAAAAGTTATTCATTATAACATCGCTGTACTATGGAAATATCTCTAGACAGTTGAATAATTTCCATTACGATACTCGGCTCTGGGTTCCTGTATTTTTATGTGTCGTCATCACAGACCAGGGAATAACTTTCTTTTCTCTGTGGTCGTCAAAGCCAAAAGAGTGTAGCTGTGGAGCCAATCTTCAATTTGGTTTTTTTATATGTATATGGAGTCCACAGACAACATTTAGTTGGTAGTCATGGGATGGGCCATGATCGACCATAGACAACAATTAATTCACGGAAACAATAATTTTTCCCAGCCTTATATGACTGATTAAAAAGTGTGTTCATACTGAATATTGAAAAGAATTATGTATAATTTTTTATTATTATCCATTAAAAATATACTTTATCTGACTTATACATATAAATATTTTTCTATTCTTTTTTGTTTCATGACTTTTTTAACAGACTATACGCAGTTTACAACTGAATTTTGGCGCCATACCTAACTTTTAACATTTCAATGTGTTATTTTTGTTACTTAGTCAAAACTTAGCCCGGAAAAATGTCTAGCAGTGAAACCTACTAAAGAAAATTTAACTCCACCTGACATTTTAGTAATTGCAACAAAAATGACCCACAATCTTTTACCAACAAAGTGAAGGATTTACGACAAACGTTAGCAAGATTTTATGGTTTGGATTTATGATAATTTGAGCGTAGATAAAGTAGTGTATGAAACTCTACATAATTAGGTACTAAAACACTCGTGTGATACTATTAAAAAACTCGCCTGCGGCTCGTTTTTTAAACTCACACTCATGTTTTAATACCCCCCATTATGCATCCGTTTCATAAACTACTATTTCAATACAGTTGTTGATTATGGCGCACAAAAATTTAAATTATTATTAAAATTAACATTGAAATGAACTAACTTTACTATACTTGAAAAACGCCAAAACGGGCCTATTATATAGGCCCGTTTATGACATAAGGTGATTTAAAAACCAGTTACGTTTTCAGTCTATTCTTTTTCAATTTTAGTGGTTAACAACCACTCAAATTATTGAATGTCACCAGCTTCATTCGATTTTGATATAGTACCTAATCGAATATTGCGTAGTGATCTTTAATGCAAAGAATTAGCTTGGCGACACCGATTTCTATACAACGGGCTGCCTTGTCGTCAACGTCAACCAAGCAGCACGTGATTAAGTGAATGTTTGATTGTGTGAATGGAATTAAAAATATATCAAAGACAAAAATTAAGCTTTCGTTTTGTTCTATCATTTCAAAATACCAACAATATAAAGTTTAAGTCATATTTTCTGATAAGTACTTAATACAATGCACTTTACAATCTTAATATATATAAATCTCGTGTCACAATGTTTGTCCTCAATGGAATTCTAAACCACTTAACCGATTTTAATAAAATTCGCACACAGGGTGCAGTTTGCTCTAACTTAAAAGATAGGATAGCTTAAATCTCAATTTATCTATTTTTTTATATCCTTAAGGGCAAAACAACGTTTGCCAGGTCAGCTAGTATACTATAATAATATAATCAAATCGATCAAGTACTGATACAAACTTGACTCGATTCATCGTGAGTAGCGAGTCGTATGGTACAAGTCTCGTCAAAATGACATATTTTTACTGTTAAATTTTGTGGACAAATCCACACACGCACAAAAAAGGAAGACAAGAATTGTTTATGCTCAACAGCACTCTATAACCTAGGGTCAGAATCCGGGAGTTATCAAAGTACTTACTAATATTTTACAAAAAAGTAACCCTGAAACAAATTTGACAATTATATTTTTACTAGAAGATACCCGCGGCTTTGCCCGCGTAAAGGAGACTTTTCATCAATGTATGAGTCCTGGGCCAGGTCTATGTACGGTATATTTGGGTGTAGCCCAGATCACAAAAAAACACTTTTAACCTATATATTTTCTTTAAATGGCTTTTTCGGTTTTACAAAACAAGTGTTTCTGCATATAATTACAACACTTAACAAAGATTCAACATATTAATATAATATTAATAATAATATAATAATAGTAATATTTATTTCATTGTGAATTGACATTTGACTTTGACAGAAATGTCAACTATTGACAGATTAAGTCGTGGTTTACGTCAAATCGTACGACGCCTGCGACGCCATTTTGAAAATAGATTATACTAGCAGTGCCCGCGGACTCCGTTCCGCGTTAAAAATAGTTTTATCCCGGCCCGTTTGTCCCGCATAAGGCTCGGTTTCCACCAAAGCGGAGCGGAGTGGAGCTGTGTTTGAATAACCAACCAGATATTTTCATCATTTCGACATCACCTCTCCCCTCAGTTTCGGAGATGTTATCTGATTGGTTACTCAAACACAGCTCCGCTCCGTTTCGCTTTGGTGGAAACCGGCCCTTATACTTGCTTATAACCACAGCCACGAAACACCTAATAGTATGCCACAGCCCACAGCGCTGGACGCGAGCGAGGCATTCGCATAGATACTGCGGACCTGTGATACTTATCTATCGCCACACAACGGCCGGGCCGGGGCGGCGCGTTTTTATTTGGCTAATATCTTTGAAGATATTTGTTTAAACTGTATAGCGTAAAAGGCACAAATATTCTACATTAAATTTCCGTTCTGAAAAACATATTTACAAAGATATAAATTAATACCATACGAGGGGCGGCTGAAAAGTTCTGAGCCTAGGCCATTAAAAGTCTAGATAAAAATCTAAATAAAATTTATTTTTCAATATAGTCCCCCTGGACTTCAATGCACCTTTGACATCTTTTATAGAGGGCTTGTATTCCTGATAAAAAGTAACCCGCGTCTTTGGCTAGAAAATGTTCATTAACGGCCGCCTTCATCTCTTCATCATCCCCAAATCTTCGTCCCCGTAGGTCTTTTTTCAAATTTTTAAATAAAAAATAATCGCTAGGTGCCAGATCTGGACTATAGGGAGGGTGGTTCACTTCATCGAAGCCAGTTTCTCGCAAGGCTTGACTCGCAATGCGCGCCGTGTGAACCGGCGCGTTGTCTTGCAAAAACAAAATTCCTTTGCTGATTTTGCCTCTTCTTTTTTCAACAATGGCTTCGCGAACTTTTTTTAAATCTGCATTCATTGTAGTTTTTTTTGGAAGATAATCTAGGAGCAAAACTCCTTCGCAATCCCAAAAAATGGTGGCCATGAGTTTGGAAGCCGATTTTTCCACCTTGAACTTCTTCGGCGGCTTTTCCCCCTTCTCTATCCACTGCATTGACTCCTGTTTTGATTCTGGGTCATATTGTCGGATCCACGTTTCATCAACGGTGACAATACGAGTGCAAATTTCCTCCAAATTATCCTTGCACAAGTCTAAAAATTCTTCGGAAGTTTCAACGCGCCGCTGCTTGTCAAGTGGCGTGAGCATTTTTGGCACACAACGCGCACTGACTTTATTCATGTGCAAATGATTGTGCATTATGTCTCCAACTCGTTCCTTACTGACGCCCAGCTCTTCCGCTATCTGCCACAATTTTATTCGGCGATCGTCCAGAACAATTTTTTTTACTTTTTCGATGTTTTCATCTGTGACTGCGGTGTTCGGCCGTCCCGAGCGGGGGTCATCTTGCAGAGTCTCTCTGCCTTGTTGGAATAGGCGTGTCCATCGTTTAACCGTGGCTGACGACGGCCCAGATTCCCCGTAAACACTAGAATTCTCTTCAAAAATTTCTTTTGCTGTTTTCCCCTTTTTTACGAGGAATTTGATGACGGCGCGATGCTCAATCTTCGTTAATTGCAGCGATGAGTCAGACATGGTGATGTTTACGGTTCAATTACTCAAAGTGTAATGAAGCTAATGACGTGAAACTTCGCTTATATAGTGGGCAGATGTCGCTCAAGCAGTGACCTACCGGATGAGTAAATAGTACGACTGCAAGTACCTTAGGCTCAAAACTTTTCAGCCGCCCCTCGTATGGGCTAAATACGCTTCACAAAAATTATTTATTTTTTAACCACAATTTTAACACTAAAAGCCCTTATTGTGAGTTATACTCGTAGGAGATAGGCATATGTCATCGCGGACTTTTTTGCAGATTTTGATACGTTCTTTAATATTGTAGAACATTGTTTTGTTCTATCCTCAATAGTTTCCGCGGCGTACGCGATGAAAGCAATTTTTTTACGACTTGGATTACATTATTCAAGTTTAAGTAAAGATGGAATTAATTTTGGAATTTATTATAGCCTATGACACTCCACAATAACGTAGCTTTCTATTGGTGAAAGAATTTTGAAAATCGGTTCAGTAGATCCAGAGATTACCCCTTACAACGTCACAAACATCGTTACGCTTCCTCTTTATAATAGATAAACAATGAAAAAAAATTAACTTAATTTTAGTGCTGAATATACAGTAAGTACATAATAATTGAATCTTTAAAATTATCTTAGCTAATACATCTATCTATACTTATACTATATACTATATATACTATATAATATTATAAAGAGGTAGCGTAACGATGTTTGTGACGTTGTAAGGGGTAATCTCTGGATCTACTGAACCGATTTTCAAAATTCTTTCACCAATAGAAAGCTACGTTATCGTGGGGTGTCATAGGAAATAATAATTTCCAAAATTAATTACGTATCTTTTCTTAAACTTGAATAATGTAATCAAGTTGTAAAAAAATGCTTTTATCGCGTGCGCTGCGGAAACTATTGAGGATAGAACAAAACAATGTTCTACAATATTAAAAAACGTATCAAAATCTATAAAAAAAGTCTCTCCTACGGGTAACTCACAATAACTGCTTTTAGTGTTAAAATTGTGGTTAAAAAATAAGTAATTTTTGTGAAGCTCATTTAGCACATATGGTATTAATATATAGTATATTTGTCAATACGTTTTTTAGAATGGAAATTTAATGTAGAAGATTTTTTCCCTTTACTGTATACAGTTTAAACAAATATCTTCAAAGATATTAGCAAAATAAAAAGATTGCGCGCCGTCCCGGCGCGGCCTTTGCGTGGCGATAGGTATCTATAGGCAGTTTCTATCCGATTGTGTCGCGTTCATTGCTGTGGGGGAAGGGACTGTGGAATGTGGGTATTACGCGGGACAAACGCGGGCCGGGACCAAAATATTTCTAACGCGGAACAGAGTCCGCGGGTACTGCTAGTCTTCTATTTTTTTTTTAGCTTATGCTTGTAGCTATGCTGTGTCCTCTTCTATCGCATGGGATGGTCGGTTGGGACCTCTCAGTCGCACACATTCACTCGGAGCAATATTTTACTTTTTAAAATTCGACAACCGCAATTCTGGACTGATTTTTCGCAGGCAACCCTCTATTATCAGGCAATTATTACAGGCAATAATCTTTAATTTCATTTAAAGTTCATTCAATAAACAGACCGTTGCAAAATGCTTGTACAGATTTACCTGTTTATACCTGGCAACCCGATAGTTGTGACCGGAAAAGAATAGGCAACCTAACGTTTGCATGTTCTATGGGCTTCATACTTTCGATTGGTATATAATTTATCTAATAATCATACCGGTGAAATGTTTAAAAAAATATTTTTTTTTTCAAATATTAATTAAACATCTGGACTGAAATTTGCTAGGCAACCCATATGGATTATATTTATTGACATATTAAATTAAATATAAAATAAGTTTCATTAAATAAGCATCTCGGTTGAAGGTCGTCTTATATCGGGATCTTAGACCAATAGAAGAAGAGATAGTTTGGATGAATTTTCTATCCTTTATTATGAATTAAGGCGTCATTTAAAGAAATTTGTATCTAATACATAGGCTACTTTTCATTCCGGAAAAATCGATGGTTTCTGCAGGAACAGTCTCATCTCAACCCCTTTTTTACGTCCCACTGCTGGGCACGGGCTCCTCTCAGACTGAGAGGGGTTTGGCCATAGCCCACCACGCTGGCCAAGTGCGGGTTGGCGGGCTTCACACACCTTCGAGAACATTTTTGTGAACTCTCAGGCATGCAGGTTTCCTCACGATGTTTTCCTTCACCGCTAAGCAAGTGATATTTAGTTTTCTAAAACGCACATAACTCGGAAAAGTCAGAGGTGTGTGCCCAGGATTCGTACCTGCGACCTCCTTATGAGAGGCAGAGGTCAGAACCACTGAGCTATCACTGCTTCATCGCTGCAGGAACAGTGGAAAACAGATAATCACGCGATAGAAATACTCCTTCACGCTGTAACTACTGAACCGGTATGGCTGAAATTTGATACGGAGATAGATTATATTATGCTGGATCGGCTACTTTTCATCCCGGGTAAATCTATGGTTTCCATGATAATAGTGAAAAATAGAACCGATTTGGCTGAAATTTGATATGGAGATGTTATCATGATTCATGTACCTGGAGTAATACATAGGCTACTTTTTATCCCGAGAAAATCCATGGTTTCTTTGTATGCTGGAAAAATGTATGGTTCCCGTAGGAAAGGTGAAAAACTAAAGGAGATATTTCAAATTGGGCTAGGTCTTGTACGGTATCTTAAAAAATCAAAAAAAAAACTGTTGTTCACGGGAAAAGTAAAATTATTTAGTTAAAACGAATTAATTCGTTATATTTTTTATTCAAAACGGTCACTTTTTTGTAGCACGTGGTATGATACGCTACAAATTGAAGAGACGCACTGAGTAGCTCAACAAAATTGTATTTAAAGTGTTGTTTTTTTACGAAAAGCTTACTTTAATACACAGTTTTTAAAAGTTTCATCATTAAAATCAATTATTTCATCATCCGATCCACACAAAAAACACTTTTTAGCCATTTTTCCAACAATATTTTTTTTCCAACAATATATTATATGTATATATATTTTTTTTATGGTCCAGAAAGTATTTTTCTGGCTTATGCTTGTAGCTATGCTGTGCCCTCTTCTATCGCATGGGATGGTCGGTTGGGACCTCTCAGTCGCACACATTCACTCGGAGCAATATTTTACTTTTTAAAATTCGACAACCGCAATTCTGGACTGATTTTTCGCAGGCAACCCTGTACCACCATGTTCAGAATAAAATAATCTTTAATTTCATTTAAATCTCATTCAATAAACAGACCGTTGCAAAATGCTAGTACAGGTTTACCTGTTTATACCTGGCAACCCGATAGTTGTGACCGGAAAAGAATAGGCAACCTAACGTTTGCATATTCTATGGGCTTCATACTTTCGATTGGTATAGAATTTATCTAATAATCATACCGGTGAAATGTTTAAATTTTTTTTTTTTAATATTAATTAAACATACTCTGGGCTGAAATTTGCTAGGCAACCCATATGGATTATATTTATTGACATATTAAATTAAATATAAAATACGTTTCATTAAATAAGCATCTCGGTGAAGGTCGCTTTATATCGGCATCTTATACTATATTATAATTATTAATTTTTTAATTGTCATATATATTCGTAAGATAATTTTCCATATATATTACATTTTGTGTAACCGGGTGGGTCAGGATCTGTCATTCTCCTTTAAATAAAACTTTTGTTACATCCTTGGTTGTCATGTGTCAGATTGAAAGGACGTCGCGTGTTTAAATTACACGACACATAATATGAGTTTAGTATGTAATTTATATCCACGACAGTAATGGATTTTCATAAAACTTTTGGTATCTGCTGATTGGTCGATACAGCAAATTCGATTTATCGCGTAGAAGGATGTCAAAAACGCTTATATTATTTCCAAGCATGTTTGAGAAAAATAATATCATCATCTACAGATACAGATGTAAATATATAAATAAACTAGCGGACGCCCGCGGCTTCGCTCGCGTTTAACCTCTGCTTTACATCCTCAGGCGTTTAATTACCAAAATTCCTGTTTTAACTGCCATTTATTTTAATAATATAAAGACAACAAATTCTTCCTTTGTGCTTGCTGCTATAGTCACTTATCGGTTTTAAAAATATGAGGTCCTTACAAAAAGTTTAATATAGTTCAATTAGGGTACCGTACCTATAGGGAAAAAGGCAGGAACCTTATTACTGAGACTACGCTGTCTGCCCGTCTGTCTGTTTTTTTAAATTTTGACCACAAATTCCTTTTCCATGCTTGTTGCGATACTCAAATATCGATTTTCAGACCAATCGGCCCAGAAACAAAAAAGTTCAAAATGGCGGTCACTTTATTTAATTCTGACCATAAATTCGTTCTCTATGCTTGCTGCGATACTCATATATCCATTTTCAAAGCAATCGGCCCAGTAACAAAAAAGTTCAAAATGGCGGCCACTTTTTTAATTCTGACCATAAATTCTTTCTCTATGCTTGCTGCGATACTCATATATCGATTTTCAGAGCAATCGGCCCAGTAACAAAAAAGTTCAAAATGGCGGCCACTTTTTAATTCTGACCATAAATTATTTCTCTATGCTTGCTGCGATACTCATATATCGATTTTCAAAGCAAGCGGACCAGTAACAAAAAAGTTCAAAATGGCGGCCACTTTTCTAAATTTTGCCCACAAATTCATTCTCTATGCTTGCTGCGATACTCAAATATCGATTTTCAAAGCAATCGGCCCAGAAAAAAAAAGTTCAAAATGGCGGCCACTTTTTTAATTCTGACCATAAATTCATTCTCTATGCTTGCTGCGATACTCATATATCGATTTTCAAAGCAATCGGCCCAGTAACAAAAAAGTTCAAAATGGCGGTCACTTTATTTAATTCTGACCATAAATTCGTTCTCTATGCTTGCTGCGATACTCATATATCGATTTTCAAAGCAATCGGCCCAGTAACAAAAAAGTTCAAAATGGCGGCCACTTTTTTAATTCTGATCATAAATTCTTTCTCTATGCTTGCTGCGATACTCATATATCGATTTTCAGAGCAATCGGCCCAGTAACAAAAAAGTTTAAAATGGCGGCCACTTTTTAATTCTGACCATAAATTCTTTCTCTATGCTTGCTGCGATACTCATATATCGATTTTCAAAGCAATCGGCCCAGTAAGAAAAAAGTTCAAAATGGCGGCCACTTTTTTAATTCTGACCATAAATTCTTTCTTTATGCTTGCTGCGATACTCATATATCGATTTTCAGAGCAATCGGCCCAGTAACAAAAAAGTTCAAAATGGCGGCCAATTTTTAATTCTGACCATAAATTCTTTCTGTATGCTTGCTGCGATACTCAAATATCGATTTTCAAAGCAATCGGCCCAGTAACAATAAAGTTCAAAATGGCGGCCACTTTTTTAATTCTGACCATAAATTCTTTCTCTAAGCTTGCTGCGATACTCATATATCGATTTTCAGAGCAATCGGCCCAGTAACAAAAAAGTTCAAAACAGCGGCCACTTTTTTTAATTCTGACCATAAATTATTTCTCTGTGCTTGCTGCGATACTCAAATATCGATTTTCAAAGCAATCGGCCCAGTAACAAAAAAGTTCAAAATGGCGGCCACTTTTTTTAATTTTGACCACAAATTCGTTCTCTATGCTTGCTGCGATACTCAAATACCGATTTTCAAAGCGATCGGCCCAGTAACAAAAAAGTTCAAAATGGCTGCCACTTCAAAATTTGGATTTCAAAAATCCTCGAAAAACCTGAGTACGAATTGATTTTATTACCTGATAAAAACCTAGGTACCAATTTTCAGATCTGAACTACTTTTAGTTCTTCAGGAATTCCTGGAACAACGAAAAAAATCACTTTTGTATGGAAAAATCCCTTAAATGTACGATTTTTACCCCTTAAAATTTGAATTTCTGAAATCCCCGTCTTCGTACGAATTCATGACCTAATATCAACCTAGGTACCAAATTTCAGATCTCTACGACTTTTAGTTTTTCGGGAATTCCTGGAACAACGAAAAAAAAATCACTTTTGTATGGAAAAATCCCTTTAATGTACGATTTTTACCCCTTAGGATTCGAATTTCTGGAATCCCCATCTTAGTACGAATTCATGACCTAATATCTATCTAGGCACCAAATTTCAGAGCTCTACGACTTTTAGTTTTTCGGGAATTCCTGGAACAACGAAAAAAAATCACTTTTGTATGGGAAAATCCCTTTAATGTACGACTTTTACCCCTTAGGATTTGAATTTCTGGAATCCCCGTCTTAGTACGAATTCATGACCTAATATCTATCTAGGCACCAAATTTCAGATCTCTACGACTTTTAGTTTTTCGGGAATTCCTGGAACAACGAAAAAAATTCACTTTTGTATGGGAAAATCCCTTTAATGTACGATTTTTACCCCTTACAATTTGAATTTCTGGATTCCCCGTCTTAGTACGCATTCATTACCTAATATCTACCTAGGCACCAAATTTCAGAGCTCTTCGACTTTTAGTTTTTCGGGAATTCCTGGAACAACGTAAAAAAATCATTTTTGTATGGGAAAATCCCTTTAATGTACGACTTTTACCCCTTAGGATTTGAATTTCTGGAATCCCCGTCTTAGTACGAATTTATGACCTAATATCTACCTAGGCACCAAATTTCAGATCTCTACGACCTATAGTTTAGGCGGAATCCGTGGAACAAACCAAAATGCCTCATTCTTTTTACTATATATATAGCTGCTTGTGCTGATTCATTCACTCATTGATCACCTCTCCTGAACAATTTTGTATGAAAAAAATTTTTTTCAAGTATGGGTTCGTATAGAAGGTAAAAATTCATGAGGAGGAAAAATACGGAGAGAGCTGATGATTGAGGATTTCGGAGACGGATGAAGAGCACAGCCAAGGGTATTGGAGATAGGTGGGGGGTGCTCGACCAAATGTCATTTGAAACGTCATCCAATTGGCAGTGAGCTGAAAAAAAATTCAAAATGGCGGATTCAAAATGGCCGCCATTCGAATTTCGTCGATATCTCGGAAAGTATAAGAGATGGAAGAACGGTTTCTTGACAAGAGTTAATCAGGACTCGAAGGTCTAGGTGATGAATAGAAAAAAAAATCCAATTATATGGCGGAATTTTTTTTCCATAGAAAATGTATGGGGAATATTGAAGAGACTAAAAGTTGGAAGGCAAATAGGGGGGAAGACGGCACGCGGGCCACATGTGGCCCGCGCCCTCACGCGACCTACTAGTTTATATATATAGACTAGCAAACCCGGCGAACTCCGTTTCGCCACCAGATGGCTTCGTTTTATGTAACATTTTTTAATTTTTAATTTTTTTTTCCTGAATTTTCTTTGCTATAAACCTCACGGAGCCCGAGACCATTCCAACGAATGCAAAACCGTGGAAATCGGTTCGTGCGTTCTGGAGTTATAGCGTCAGGAAGGAAAACCCGACTTATTTTTTATATATATAGATATAGATATATAGAGGACAAAAAATATTTTAATCTTACAGATGAAGCAATGTAATAAATTATTTAAATTTAATTCAAATTATTTAATTTTAATTCAAATGGCCTGTCTTCAAAATTTTCGATACCAGATAAAACTTATTAATTTTTTTTATCATTTAACAATGGTTTTTGGGGATCCTGGAGTAAGTTTATTATATAAAACCTGTGTCCCAGGATCCACAATTATTGGACTTACTCATTTTTTTATCACGCTAACGTAGACTCCCGCCGAGTATTCTGTGGACCTGGGGGCTGGACCACTTTCGTCCAGGATACATCACTGATCTAATGTATAAAGTAAAGCGGGTTCTGTGCATAACTATTATGTAGCACATAATGCTGTGTGTCGCCACTTCATTCATTTCTGACGTAAATCAGGGAACCAATCTGCGGGCAGAGTTTTTAAACGATTTCTATAACGATGAAAACGTTTTTCTTACACAATCATAAACAAATTCTGCCCGCTGATGCTGGCAGAATCTGTTGTTTACACTTTTTCCAGCCAATCAGGTGGCAGAATTTGTTTACGATTACGATTACGATACGATTTGTTTACGTTTTTCTTACATAATCGCCTATAGGTACTCAGACTTTTAAATCGATGCAGAAATATGATGTTTTAACTGTCTTTTGGTAAATGATATTAAAAAAAATACAGAATCAAAGTATCACACGTAAGATTACTTTATCTCTTATTCTGCAATATATTAAGAGTCCACTAACCCACGATATCTCCCATACATTCTTTTGTAATTCGTGCAAATTTCGATAATGTTGTGGTGTTATTCGGATAAACCACTTTTTATCCAACTGTATCTGTTATCTTTGGGAATTAATTCAAATTCTTCCAAAACGTGCCAATCAACTGCTGCTTCGACGAAAAGTTGCAGCCTTTCATGCGATTCTGTAAATAGAGAATTAAACCAAAGGCACAGGGTGCGAGATCTGGACTGTATAAGGGTGTTCGAGTACATTTATAACGGATTCTGCTAGAAATAGTGCGGTAGCGTCAACTCTATGGGCTGGCGTATTATCGCCATGATCGGAGTCTTGAGTACCCGCAAGGTAGAAAGCCTTTTCACACTTAAATGGTTTTTTACAATATCGTGCAAAGAAGATACGGGAATGTTCAGAAGTTCTTCTTACTGATGATGTGTAATTCGGTGATATTCTTTAATTGCTTTTTCCACACGTGCTACGTTTTCTGGCACTTAAATTTCCGCAGGCCTACTTGGACTTAGGTCGTCATCCAACTCCTTATCCTTACAGAAGGAGCGTCATGACCAAACACAGAAAACATTTCATCAAAATATTCTTGCTTTACCAAACCGCCGCTTGAAATTTTAGTACATAATTGCACGATACTCCTCGACATCATATTTAAACATTTAATTTAAACAATCACTGCGAAAAAACTATAAACTATAGAAAGCTAAAATAAACGCGTTTACTCTTGTAGTTAGTGAGACTTAATAATAAGCATAAAAGTTGTTACTTTAAACTCAGCGTTTGCGGATACGACAAATCTTATTGAACACCCTAGTATTCAGATTCGAATCTTATATTACTATTACTAGCAGTGCCCGCGGACTCCGTTCCGCGTTAGAAATATTTTTGTCCCGGCCCGTTTGTCCCGTGTAATACCCACAGTCCCTGCCCCCACAACGCCTGAACGCGACGCAATCTGATAGATACTGCCTATATTTACCTAACTATCGCCACGAAATGGCCCGCGGCGGCGCGGCGCAGCGTTTTTATTTTGCTAATATATTTGAAGATATTTGTTTAAACTGTATAGAGTAAAGGGCACAAATATTCTACATAAAATTTCCGTTCTAGGAAACATATTTACAAAGATATAAATTAAAACCATATGGGCTAAATAAGCTTCACAAAATTTATTAATTTTTTTAACCACAATTTTAACACTAAAAGCCGTTATTGTGAGTTACCCGTACGAGATAAGCATAGGTATGCTCTCTCGGACTTTTTTCCAGATTTTGATACGTTCTTTAATATTGTAGAACATTGTTTTGTTCTATCCTCAAGACAATAATTTCCGCAGCGTACGCGATGAAAGCAATTTTTTTGCGACTTTCATTACATTATTCAAGTTTAAGTAAAGATGCGTAATTAATTTTAGAATTTATTAGCCTTTGACATTCCACAATAACTTAGCTTTCTATTGGTTGTTTTTTTTATTGGTCAATGTTGATCTCTAAATCGAGGAATGACACGGCCCGGAAACTTTGTCTGCACTAACACCATAGTTTCATAGCAAACCTGTCACAGCAGTGTGACAGGTCGCACCATCTGGTTGGAGAAACATGTTCTCCACATCAATCACATCAAATAGCTCCAAAAAAATGTTTCAAATGAAAATGTCAAATTCTAGACAGTAGACAACAATGCCGAAAGGATGCCTGGATTCTTAGCCACAGATTGAATAATGTAATGTGGCTATATTTTCCCGTGACCGACAAGAATGGCAACAATGGAATGTAATGGGTTTACTGTAAGTATGGTAAATATGAACTCCTTACAATAGTTACAGTAAACCCCCCTCACTGTGTTTCATTTTCGACCTTTCATGTGCGACTGGAAACTTAACGTAATTGGCGAAATGTTTTCGCAAGAATTTCACTATTTTGTAATGAGTTTTTATAATACGTAAATAAAGGTTGAATATTTATCCAAATTATTAAATCGCGTGGTCAGTAGGTGACAACTGCTAATAATAATCACCGTAAAACATAAGTATAACAAAAAATGGCGACAAATTTAAATCTGTGTTGAGACACGCTTTACGGCTTTAGTAACCGTAGATTCCTTAAAACGGAACTTATTAGAAAAAAGCAGCCAAGTGTGAGTCGGACTCGCCCATGAAGGGTTCCGTAGCAGCAAGTAACATAATAATATAAAAGTTCTTGTAGTTAGTGGGAAAATCCCTTGAATGTATGATTTTTACCCTTTAAAATGTGAATTTCGGAAATCCCGTTCTTAGTGCAACTTCATGACCTAAGGCCGCGTTTCCACCTGCAAGCAAACTCGTGAAAGTCTTAAGCGCTTAACAAACTGTCGCGACAGCACTTGCTACGGGGTTTACACTTGCAAGCTGCTGTCAGACAGACTGTCGGACATTTCTCGCGGAGGTTATCTTGCAGGTGGCAGGCCTAATATCAACCTGGGTACCAAATTTCAGATCTCTACGACTTTTAAGTTTTTTCGGAGTAGCTGCAACAACGAAGAAAATTTTACTTTTGTATGGGAAAATCCCTTAAATGTATGATTTTTACCCTTTAAAATGTGAATTTTGGAAATCCCGTTCTTAGTGCACCTTCATGACCTTATAAATATAGATCTAGATACAAAATTTCAGATTTCTTCGACTTTTAGTTTTTCCGGAATAGCTGGAACAATGAAAAAAATTCACTTTTGTATGGGAAAATAGCTTAAATGACTCCTAAAGAAAAAACTATTTACTAGATATCGGTCAAACCAATTTTCGGTGGAAGTTTACATGGTAATGTACATCATGTATTTTTTACAGTTTTATCATAGTAGGGGATCCCAAGTAAGGTCGACCTTCACCGAGCTGCTTATTGGATGAAAACAATTTTATATCCAATTAAATATGTCAATAAATATATCGCAAGTGGGTTGCCTAAAAAATTTCAGTCCAGGGTATGATTAATTAAGAATTAAAAAAAACCATCGTTACATGAACTCCGCTTTGTTAGAGTTCCGTTGACATCTTAGTTCAAATTAGATTGGATGAGCGATTCAGGTCGCAAATTGCAATTGTGCTTATTTACCTACGATTTTATTATCCTTTAACTTTCTTTTGCCAAAAAATATAGAGCAGAAATACTTTCCTCAGCTAGGAAATTATTTCTGGCAAAAAGCACTATTTATAACATCCAATCTAATTTGAACTACGATGTCAACTAAACTGTAACAAATAGGAGTCCATGTTACAATGGTTTTTTTTTAATTCTTAATTAATCATACCCTGGACTGAAATTTTTTAGGCAACCCACTTGCGATATATTTATTGACATATTTAATTAGATATAAAATAGTTTTCATCCAATAAGCAGCTCGGTGAAGGTCGTTGTATGGCGGGATCTTAGACCATCATTCTCTTAATTTAGAAATTAGAGGGGGGTTTTACCACTTTGGAAGCGCTTCTCGCGCAAACTTGAAACATCTTGAGCTCCGCTGTTGGCTGTCAGCAGGGAGATCCACTGGGACCTGCCATTTTTCGTCTGGCCATCAACCCAATAATTTCGGCTCTAAATTCAAAATTAAATATTTAGACGATGGGACCTTAGGAGGCGACGTAGATACTGTTTTGGACGATTTGAATAATATTATTAACAAATTTGCAAATATTGGGCTCGAAATTAATTTTTCAAAATGCGAAATTTACATTCCAAATTCCTTTTCGGCTGAATCAAAATTGGAAATTATTAAAAAATTTAATATCCTTACCCCACAGGCATCAAAATATTGAATGAAGAATCGCTTCGCCTCCTAGGTGCTCCGGTTTTAGAAGCCTCTATCCCACAATATTGCTCTGATACAATAACAAAATTCAATAACTGCTCCCATCGTCTTGTAGAAATTAATCCACACATGGTTTTAACCATAATTCGCTTTTGTTTGTTTTTGCCAAAATTAATTTATGTTCTCCGTTGTTCACCAATTTGGAAGTTCAAAAACATACTTGATAATCTGGATTCTTGTGTTAAGAATTCCCTTATCAATATTCTAAATTGTCCATGAGACAATACGGCTTGGGCCCAGGCCTCTCTGCCAATACGGTACGGGGGCCTGGGAATACGAAAAATTTCTAGTGTATCTCTTCCAGCCTTTCTTTCCTCTGCTTATAGTACGCACGCCCTTTATGGTTAAATCATATCCCCTACCTTGGGGTCCATTGGGGTGAAGTATTTAGCGGATGCAAGAAATGCGTGGTCCTTGGTAAGTCCCAGTAGCTTGCCGGCTTCATTATCCTTCCAGAGACAGTGGGATGATATAATCTCTGCAAGCAACTTTTTGATGAACTGTTGGTGAACGCAAAGACGCAAAAAGATCGAGCTCGTCTCCTCGCTTTCTCTGTGAAGGAGTCCGGTTACTGGCTTCAGGCTCTCCCTTCTGCGAACCTGGGCACCCTTTTAGACCACACTACCTTGACGATTATAATCGGTCTTCGGCTTGGCGCCAAGATAAATCAGCCTCACCGTTGCCATTGCGGCTCTCCTGTTCGAAGAGTGCTGGTCGCTTCTCATGCCACAGTTCCCTCAACGACGTCATCCGGAGGTCTCTTGCTTCCGCCAAAATACCGACAGTTTTGGAACCGAATGGTTTATCCCGAAGCGATGGTAAGAGACCAGACGGTATGACGCTCGTTTCATGGAAGTTGGGTCGGTCGCTTGTTTGGGATGCGACTTGTGTAGATACATTGGCTGCATCCCATATTCAGGCGACCTGCTCCAAGGCAGGTGCGGCGGCGGCCAGCGCTGAACGGGCCAAGAGGGGCAAATATGAAGCTTTCGATGGAAGCTTCATATTTGTGCCTTTTGGAGTTGAGACCTTGGGGCCGTGGGGCCCCGGTGCTCGTTCCCTTTTTGATGACATTTCAAAAAGGGTGATTAGTCTACCGGGGATCCAAGAGCTGGCAGCTACCTTGGCCAAAAAATAAGTTTGGCTATCCAAAGGGGCAATGCTGCCAGCATTTTGGGTTCAATGCCTCGCTGCCTTGGCTTCGATGAGGCTTTAGCTTAAATTTTTATATCAATTTTATTAATTTTTAATCTTTTACTGTAATATTTATAAAAATTTATTGTTTTTTGGTTCACAGAATACATCTACTTACTAAGTTTCATCAGTATGGTCCTTATAGTTTCGGAAAAAAGTGCCTGTGACATACGGAAAGCTGAAAGCTGAAAACACGATATTATGTACTCTTAATATGCCTACACAACTTAGATCACACGGAAAATATTCACAATCAGGAGAAATCACAACTTACCTGAAAAATCTCGATTTTTTTAAGAATTTGCATCACAGCCCTTGATGCAACACTTTTGCATGTTGCATGAAACTCATACGTTGCACGAAAATTATTTTTTACTAGCTGATGCCCGCGACTTCGTCTACGTGGGATAAAAACTATTCTATCTTTTAAGTTGGACCAAATGACAGATATTCACGAAGTTTGAACTAAATTGGTTCAGTAGTTTAGGAGTCCATTGAGGACAAACATTGTGACACGAGATTTATATATATTAAGATATTAAACAAAAATTTTAATTTTATTGCAAAACTACGTTTGACAATTCAATTTGTCAAACCTGCAAAGTAAATCGCCATTTTACTGTTTTTACAAAAGTGAAATAAAACACATTGATTCTTTTGTTGTTTGTATTCCACCTGTATCTTCGTGTTTTTATGCATATAAATCATACTTTACTTGACTTTAAAAAGTAGCCTTTGTATTAATCCAGGATAAAATCTATCTCAAATTTCAGCCAAATCTATTCAATAGTTAAGGCGTGAAGGAATTCTCGCAAATTATAAATTAACATAGAGTTATTCGCAATTATTCGCAAATTATAAATTAACATAGAGAAAATATATAGGTCCCGTCTGCTTTATTTTTAAATTGAATGCGAAAATTTAACTAAAGCTTTCAGCTCATAATGTTGTTTGTTAAAATGAAGTAAAAATTGCATCGTTTTAAGTTTATTATAATTTTGTTTTCGTTGTCCGCCTTGTTTCAGTCTTTTAAGTTATTGCATTTTAGTTGACATTTTTGCAGTCAGGTTTTTTGATTTTTTTAATTATTTATTTTATTTCAGGCTTTTTAGTTGCCACACTTTACGAGCGAAACCTAAGCACTTTTATCTACACAATGTCAAAGACGTAAAGTGGGTATATTTGGTTATATATTATATTATGTCGGTTCAAGTCAGTCAGTCACTTGGAAGAAGTAAAAGTTGTAAACAGTGTCGTCAAACGCAAACCTGGATTTTATCCCGGAAATATATAAGCTGACCAGTAACATTTAATAGGTGTAGTTTGTGTACGTTAAGGGCTCAGGCGTATCTAACTCACGTCGCTTTAAGCGGATCGTTCGGGAAAAACTGAGATTACAAATAGAAATAGAAAAAATCTTTATTTCATATGGGCCTAACTTACAGGCCACTTGGGCACTTATGAAAGGTCATTTATATTAGACAGTGTCAACTCCGCGCCGTTCAAAAATAAAATGCTAAAGCTTAGAAAGCCTACCTTGTTAGGGTGATTAGATTAAATCTGATCGACAAAGTGGAGCGCGTCTTAAAGTACACACAGCGCCATCTAGGGCGAGTAGCGAAAGTACAGATGTTAAATAATTGTTTAATGATTATATTAAATTATGTTTTCGATTTATGCTATGATATACCAAGTAAAAATGCACAATATAAAGTACGACACACATTTGGTCAATACAAGATTAACGCTATCAAAAACTACAAATATTACCATTTTGAACGCATTGATCGACTGTTTATAATTCCAAATTAATTCGAAACGTATGACTTATATATATTTTTGTAATCTCCTTGTAATTCCCTTCATTTTGATACCCCACTCGATAGGTTTGGTTATAAATATTTTGTAAATGACTGACAATTTTAGGCCCAAAATCCGCCATTTTGCTTTTTATTTTCAAAAACCTATCTAAGAACACTTGGGTTAATGAGATGAATCTAACGATACCATTAACGTCAAAATCCATCCAGCCGTTTGGAAGATACGTGGTCATAAAGAAATTTACATACATACATACATACATACAAGATACGCGCGAAAAACATAACCCTTCTTGCAGTCGGGTAAAAACATGTCCTCTTTAACATAAAAATAAGCAAAACTAAATTCGTTTACAATTTCGTTTTACAAAAGTATTTCGGAACCAGATATGGCCAGGAGCATAAAAATATGAACCCGAATAACACCACAACATGATCGAAATTTGCAAGAATTATAAATGATTTTGGTATTACGTTTGTATGGGAGACATCGTGGGTTAGTGGACTCTTAAATGCACATTAAATCATCACTCAGCTTATTTCGAAGGTCAAACAAATTGCGAGTATGTTAGAAAATATTATTATTATTGTATATCAGAGGTTCCCAAACTTTTTTTCTCGTGGAGCACTTTCAAAATTTTGCTGGTATCGGTGGACCCCCTGCAGCTACATTTCTACCATATTCCCAAAACTCGACAAAAAAATGTGAAGATTAAAATATCTAACTATGAAAATTTGCGTTCCAACCATGAATTAATAGTTTTCGAAAAAAAGTGAGAATTGATCAGTTATTAATTAAGTTATTGTGTTGTGAGTGGATGTCAAAGTAAAGTTGGCCAGTCAAAAAAGTGATTCCTACCAACTTTGCTTTTTTGACATCTACTCGCAGCACAAGTTACCAATCAATTCTCCTTTATTTCATTTTGAAAAAGTCCCCATTTACACAAGATATGACGAAGGAAACGCTATCCCCTATCAAAAGCTTTCTCGCAACTCACAACAACACCCGCAACAGTCCGGGATATTTTTCGGGTATTGTTTGATACCCTCTTTTAAATTCCACCTTCAGCTCTTCATTAGAGCTTAGCTCGAGTAGCTCCTCTTGTAATATGAAATTTTCAAATTCCGTTTCATCGAACGGATTTATGACCCATGGTGGTATTTCCATTGTAAGAATATCTTTAAATCGTATGTTTGAATGTCCTCATCAAGGCATTCTACCTGTGACAAGTTTAAAAACTGGGAAAATTCACGCCGACTAATATTTTGCTTCATAAATTTCAATTTTCCAAGAAAAGCTGTAAATACACTCTTTGTTTTTATTCAATTGAGCTTGTCCCCTTGTAATTGTAAGTTAATGACATTAAATTTTTTGTCAAGTCAAGCCAACATTTTAGTTCTTCACTATCGAAAGCAGATAAATTGTCGTGGACCCCCGCTTACAAATTGTGGACCCCCATTTTTTTCTCATGCCAACGTAGACCCCCCATCGAGTCTCTCGTGGACCCCTGGGGGTCCACCTGGACCACTTTGGGAACTACCGTTGTATATCATTTATCACGATAAGAAAAAAAAAAATAGAAACTTTTTCTACTTTTACTTTGGATACGTTCAGTAATAACAATCTCTAAGAACCAACGATAATATTCCGCTCGCATTTATCGCATCGCGTATGTATCGATACAACCGCGCTGGCATATTGCGTTTTTAAGGTGAAGCAGGACGCTCAACCGAAGTTGCCGGCGCACGTGGCATAGTTGCACGTGGCACGCGCATGCACTCACTACACTAAAGTATATCCCTTTCCCATACAAGTTAGGTGAAAAAGCACTCCCGCTCCGTTTTGAGTGCGAGGGCACGAATTTGCACCGAAATCAAGCTGGCGAAAGCGTTGAACAATCGTTTGGCTAAAGTTATTTTCAGAAAAAACTACGCAATGTATGGTTGCAAAATGCAAAGTAAACTTATTTCAAGTAATGAATAATATATAAACTATGTTCAATTATAATCTTCATTAGAGTTTTATACTCCGAATTTTATGTATTTACGCTCAAAGTTGCCATGAGTGTCAAAATGTGAATCTTTCGAGCTTGGACGATCTAACCTAAGGACGCGCCTCGCATGATTATTCCCCTCTGTCAATAGTAATGGATTTTTAATCCACTGCGTTTATAAAAACTGTTTGCGGAATCGATTGCGTTTTTAAGGTGAAGCAGGACGCTCAACCGAAGTTGCCGGCGCACGTGGCATAGTTGCACGTGGCACGCGCATGCACTCACTACACTAAAGTATATCCCTTTCCCATACAAGTTAGGTGAAAAAGCACTCCCGCTCCGTTTTGAGTGAGAGGCCACGAATTTGCACCGAAATCAAGCTGGCGAAAACGTTGAACAATCGTTTGGCTAAAGTTATTTTCAGAAAAAACTACGCAATGTATGGTTGCAAAATGCAAAGTAAACTTATTTCAAGTAATGAATAATATATAAACTATGTTCAATTATAATCTTCATTAGAGTTTTATACTCCGAATTTTATGTATTTACGCTCAAAGTTGCCATGAGTGTCAAAATGTGAATCTTTCGAGCTTGGACGATCTAACCTAAGGACGCGCCTCGCATGATTATTCCCCTCTGTCAATAGTAATGGATTTTTAATCCACTGCGTTTATAAAAACTGTTTGCGGAATCGATTTTGTCATTGTCAGAACTCAGAATCGTTTTCGATGTGTGACGACGTCTTACACGCTGGGTGAAAAATGCCTGTTTGTGCCGTTAGTGAGTGCAAGAACAAATCAAACACATCAAATTTACAAAAAGATGGAATTTCATTTCATAAGTAAGTATTTTTGGTGTAATAACCGCTTTCTATAAATTAAATTACATAAATTATTATAATAAAATAACAATCGAGAACTTTACCGATTCAGTAATCGAGTACGTAATAATTCGGTAGAAACGAGACACACTCCTCACGAGACTATATTTTGTTTTTTCTAAACAATTGCAACCCTCGATATATACAAATTAGGTTAAAATTTGAATACGCGTGAACAGCATGAAATATAGTCTCGTGGGGAGTGCGGTATACTATAAACGGAGAGCCAGCGCCCAAAAAACTGTTTGAATTTACTAAGGCTAATTTTTTGCGCATACTGACCAGCTCTGTCCCCATATTCTGCTGACTAACCATTACAACTTTTATTTATATGCAATATACAAGTTATATAACAATTTTCAGCCTTAGTAAATTCATTTTATTATCTCGCAGGTACGACACCTTTGATAGCGCACCTGAGTCACTGTTCTCAGGTTCACTTGACTGACCGCAGTATGTTTGTGTACGCAACCATTCTAATGAACCATAAAAAAATTAGCCTTAGTAAATTCAAACAGTATTTTGGGCCCTGGCTCTCCGTCTATAGTATACCGCACTCCCCACGAGACTATAGTGTTATTTTTACAAAATTTTTCAGTATTAGATTTAATTGCATAGGACATAAGGTTCGATTTTTTAAGAATCATGTGATAGTGATTGCGGTTCGATTATCGATATCGATGAAAACATTTTCTTTATTATTAACGACTAAATTACCGTCTTCAAGTCAAGTAAAGAATAGTTATTACTAATTACCACAATTTTTTCGCTAGCTATACTTGTAATAAAACTGGTCGATTTCTGTGATTTCACGTAGGTACTTAATACATTTAAAAAAAAAATTAAAGCAACGCAATTTTAGTGATAGGCGCGAAACGGGGTAGGGTGTCTCTGAACTGGGTAATATGTAGCTAAAAGGTGTACCTTCTCAAGGATGAGGATTAGGTAATAATTTATCATAATCGTTTTTATTTTTACAGATTTCCTAAAGACGCCCACTTTAAAATGAAGTGGGCACAATTGTGCGATCGAAAACGTAGTTGGGAACCTACCCGCACAAGTACTATCTGTTCGGCGCACTTTGATTCGTCCCAATTTGAATGTTTGCCTAATAAACGATAAAAAATCAATAAATAAAATAAAGATATGTCGTTGGTTAGCTGCAATAAAAATTTATGTATTAAATCGCCAAGAATATACATAACATTAACCTAATGGTAAATAATGACGTGTTAAAAATAGAAGAGGCCACCGTGTGTGTTTACTAATTTATTTTCATAGTATCATATCTGTCTTATGGAATTTTGCTGTGGGGTAAAAGCGGCAGGTATTGAGAAAATTTTTGCATTGCTAATTTGTAAGGGCAATACGTGTAATATTTAATAACTTACATTTAATTTTTTTGGACAAAGAGTACACCATATTGGAATTACCATGTAAACCCAATGTGCAATAAATAAATAATTGATTGGAAAGAAAAAACCTTTTATTGATTGACATGTACCTACTAATTATGTTTGGTAGGCTTTTGCGCGGTCAGGTTTTCAGTATTTTGTATTATATAATACTTAATATAAGTCATTAATAAGCACATTTTCACTATCGAAATTTTAAATGAAAATTTCGTTATATAAAAAAATACAAAAGATTAAAAATGATATAAAATAAGTAAAAAAGTATGTGCATATTTTTTAAATAAATATTTTTCTTATTTTTACGTTGCATTATTAGTTTTTGGGATAATTACCTATTAAGTGAGGTGAATTTATGCAAGAATACGCTACGCTGACCAAACACTGGTTTTAAGTAATTAAATACGAGTAATAAATTCTTACTTCTACTTTTGTTTCTGAAAAACTATCGATATATTTTAAAATATCGATACGGTAGCATCGCAAATCAATTTGACTGTCTTACACTCGTAATGCCTTTGTATGTTGATGTATATAACTTATTAGTGTGCGTAAAATGTAGTAGTGTTGAAGATTTAGATATGTGTGTGTTAATAATGACACAAAACTTTGTTGAGTGAGTGTGTCAAGTTGTCTATGTAGTGTTTCCTCGTCCCGCACCAAAAGTGACAGAAATTTTTATTCGTAATATTAGGCGCGTTACAAGTCCATAGGTTAGATAGTCCAAGCTTTCGAGGCTCATAACTTTAAAATCTATATGTTATTAATTTTTTAAATACTACTTACAATATTGATGAAATAAATCGATATTATACTTTATTTTGAACCTACCATGTCAAATAATGTAGTAATCACAGTTCTATGTTTGTATGAAGAAAGTGTCGGCATGAGCCCTCTCTTAAAGATCTCTTTTCCGAACGAGTGAGATGAAAATTAATTACGTTTTTTTACACATTTGCGAAAAAATAAAACGAAAAATCATTGAAATTGACGAAGGGCATCCGCAAGTATACATACTCGTATAACAAATGATGTGAAATACCTACTTTAGCCGCCAAATATAATATTGATCCTGCAGAGCTTCGTTGATAAATGACGATGCCCAAATACGGCCCAGAAACGCCCTTCCTTTATATAACAGAATATCCTTTTGTTGAAAAAAAAAACTATGTATTTTTTCTCTAACTATTAAATCATTATTTTATCCAAACAAGTTTTCCGCTATTTGTTGAAAAAAATAAGTATTGAAACAATAAAGGAAATCCAAACCCATTTTTTTGTCAATCCATTGAGGTCCATTCAGTTTGAATGAGGTCTTAATGCATTCAGTGTAGCCATATTTTAATATCAATCGATTTAATCGTTTTTTTTACCTTATAAATTAATTAGTTTACCTTGAAAAATTAATCCAAAATCGATACATAAATATCGGTTTATTATCTATCTTTCTTTTCATTAGGCATCATCAATCAAAAAATCAAATATCAAAGAAATTTAAAATGTCCACCAATTCGAAGTCGGGCGATTGACTAACATCGTCGTTTCTTCGCAAATCGAGTACCTAGTTGTAATAGTAATACGAAGAACTAAAATAGTACCTACGAAAAATTGCCCGACTTCGAATTGGTGTACATCATAAATTACCTATTTCACTCTTTGTAGTGTCATATGAAGTCGGTGTTTGGAAAAAAAATTTCATTTTATTTTTCACTTTTTAGAAAATACCAAAAAATGCACAGGGCATTGTAAAAAATTTCCAAATCGCTTGAATTGTGCTTATTATTAATCCTGAAGAGTTTCTCAATTTCTCCTAGATCCTATCAACAGACTCTGACTTGATGACTATAGTCATTAAGTTAGCTTCTGCAAGCATCTGCACTAGTAACTATAAAAATACCCAAATCACTTCAAGTATACTAGCAAAATTTAAAGAGTTCCCTCGATTTCACCAGGATCCCATAGTCAGATCCACCTGATGACGACAAGGCAACTTGGAAAATATTACTCTTTCAAGCAATACTCAAATCACTACAAGTGTGCTTATAAAATTTAAAGAGTTCCCTCGATTTCTCTAGGATCCCATCATCAGATCCTGACCGGATGACCATGGGACCATCTAGGAAGTATACCCTTTTAAACAAACAAAAGAATTATCTAATTCGGTCAACGCGACTTCGAGTAATAGGTAAACCAGAACCATAAATTGCTCGTACACAAGTGCATAGTTTTCTTTATTCGTTTGCCCGGTATAAGCGACTCGGCGACAAATTTTAGCTTTGTCATATATATTTCTGCCGGGGTAATTCCATATTAAATTCATCACAATAATTATTTGAACAATTTTTCTCAAATTTCAGTCGTAAAGAATTATAAAAAATGGCGCGGGCGAGTTTTTTTTAGTGGGCAAGACTTTTTTTTTGTAGGGTTAATGCTCTTGTGTAATCAATCTCAATGACAATAATTTATCAAATATCAATATGTTATTTTAATTGCGTTATTAATTTTTATTATAAGTATATATATAATATATGTTACTGTAAAAGCCCAAACCACGGTAAATCCTAAGATCTTCCAGTAAAACCTATGATTTACCAACCCTGAATGGTAAAAGTTCGAATAGTTTAAGATTATCGTTCATTTTGAACTTTTACCTCTCATTCACTTGGCAAATGTTAAGATTTGCCCCTAGGCACGGTACATGTTGAGAAAAGCAAGTCATATTGTGTTTAGTGTATCGTCTCGTACTCGTGGGCAGTCTACAACCCCTCGCTACCCGTACCGCCACCACACTCACTTGTTAAAAAGGTCATCGTAACAAACGTAATACTTGATTTCTCCATTCTCTTCTTTCACCGGCGCAATTAGCTTTTCTTTACCGCCTATAGTCAAGATATCATAGCGCTTTCTTCGCCTGTAATGAATTGCTTCCTTCTTTTTCACGGTTTTTGCAGTTTTTACTTCTTCTAAACACTTTGCGTATTTGCTCTTAACGAGATAAAAGTTATTGTCGTCGTAATAGTAGTTTATGAAACGGATGCATGGAGGGTATTAAAAATGAGTGTGAGTATAAAAAACGAGCCGCAGGCGAGTTTTTTAATAGTATCACACGAGTGTTTTAATACCTCATTGTGTAGAGTGTAGAGACATGTATCTACGATCATATTTTCATAAATCCAAACCATAAAATCTTTCTAACGTTTGTCGTAAAGGATTTACGACAAACATTAAAAAGATTTTATGGTTTGTAAAAATTGTGGGTCATTTTTGTTGCAATTACTAAAATGTCAGGTGGAGTTAAATTTTGTTTAGTAGGTTTCACTGATAGACATTATTCCGCATTATTTTACTAAGTAACAAAAAAACACATTAAAATGTTAATAGTTAGTAAATATGGCGCCAAAATTCAGTTGTAATTTGTAAACTGCGTACAAATGTGCGCGCAGAACCATATAGACAATAGACATTGTTGTTGTTGTCTATGGTCAATCATATTATTCATAGCCCATCCATACCCTCGGTAATAACTACCAACTATATGTTGTCCGTGGACTCCAAATATAAAAAGACGAAATTAAAGAGGCTCTACACTCTCTTTCGGCTATGACGACACATACAAATACAGGAACCCAGAGTCTAGTATCGTAATGGAACCGGTGAAAGAAGAGAATGGAGGAATCAAGTATTATGTTTGTTACGATGACTTATTTAACAAGTGTGTATGGAGGCGGTACGGGTAACGAGGGTTTTCAGACTGTCCACGAGTACGAGACGATACGCTGAATATGTTATGACTTGCTTTTCTCAGCATATACCGTGCCTAGAGGTAATTCTTAAGATTTGCCAAGTTGATGGTAAATGAACGATAATCTAAAACTATTCGAACTTTTACCATTATGGGTTGGTAAATCTTAGGTTTTACCGGAAAATCTTAGGATTTACCGTGGTTTGGGCTTTTACAGTAACATATATATCATAAGAATACATTTAATTCATGTATTAGTAATAGATTTACGCTGTAAATAGTCATTTCGTATAAAATTTTTGCATATAAAACTTTTTGATTAAAAACCTCCATGCATTTGGATGTTATTTATGGTAAGTATTCTGTGGCCTATACCTATGAGGAGGAAAACAAAAAGTTCTAGTGCGAAGAACTTTGCGCACGCTAAAAACACATGAAATGACAACTTTTTGAGCAAAGGTATTAAGGGCGATGGGTACCATCCGGGCGCGAAAATTTAAATTTCATTTAGTTTTTCGCTCATAGTGGGCTAATTATACATCGAAGGCTAATGGCAATGAGTTTTGCGGGCACAACATTTATGTATCTACATGTTTTTAATAAAAACTCTGCTCAACAATACTCATTTACTTCCCGATAGCTCGAAATCTGGGAAACTGCAAAAAATTATCTTTCGGGAACCAATATGAGATGAGTGGGAACTTTCGAGCCAAGTTTTTATTAAAAACATGTAGATGCATAAAAAGTAGGCCCGCAAAATGCATTGCTATAAATCTACAATGTGTACTTAGTCTCATATTTGCGAAAAACGAAATAAAATTTGAATTTCGCGGGCTGACAGGGCCGCATTACCTTAAAATAGTACATTGTGATACAAGGGTGGAAAGTAGGTTTTAGGTAGGTTAATAACCTACACAGCCGTGTATCACACGACGTTTTTCAATACAGTTGTGGAAATTAGTGAAAAACAAACAGGTGAAGTTTTCTTGGGGGGCAAAATTCTTAGACAAAATATCGAGTGGAGTTAATTCCACACCATCACTTGTACTTGAAACAAAAAACAAAATTGAATTTTAAATCGATATCGCTATCGAAATTGAAATCAAAATCAAAGAATTAATTCACTGGGTGGAGCATGTCGTACATACATGAAGGGAGCTCTCTTACATTCATGGTACCCTGGTACCAAAAGCTCTACTCGGATCTTATTTTAGTTTAAGTTGTCATTTATATTTTAAAATATGTATTCGTATTTATTTAAAAGGAGTTTAAATTATTAAGAAAAAGAAACCAGAAACTAATTAGATAATTTAAAATTATACATAGTTTTAATTATTTCTTGTAAAAAATCTATCAGATTTTATTCTAATATGAAAACTCCTTGCTATCAAACTTTTTAAATCTTAATCTTAATATATATAAATCTCGTGTCACAATGTTTGTCCTCAATGGACTCCTAAACTACTAAACCGATTAAGTTCAAACTTCGTGAATATCTGTCATTTGGTCCAACTTAAAAGATGGAATAGTTTTTATCCCACGTGGACGAAGTCGCGGGCATCATTTAGTATACATATATAAATATCGTGTCACAATGTTTGTCCTCAATGGACTCCTAAACCACTTAACCGATTTTTAATAAAATTCGCACACAGGGTGCAGTTTGCTCTAACTTAAAAGATAGGATAGCTTAAATCTTAATTTATCTATTTTTTTATAGCCTTAAGGGCAAAACAACGTTTGCCAGGTCAGCTAGTTGACTTATATACTTAACTGCAAAAGTAATTTGATCGAGCTCGGAAAAGAAAGTCACGGCCACGAAAAAGAAAGATGCCTGTGCGTAAGATTTAATTTTCGAATACTAATGACAGTCTCTGAAAGTACGCCATAATTAACAACTGTATTGAAATAGTACTTACATTGTGATACAAGGGTGGAAAGTAGGTTTTTGCAAACGAGCTGTCATTAACAAGCCCGAGCCGAAGGCGAGGGTTTTTAATGTCACGAGTTTGCAAAAACCTATACACCCGTGTATCACACGACGTTTTTCAATACAGTTGTGAGAATTAGTAAAAAAACAAATCAAAGAGATAATATGTTTGCTCAAGATTTTGGGGGCCAATTTCCATCTTGTTTGGTTTTTACCTTAAATAAAATATCGAAGATCGAAATCGAAGGCGACTTCGAATCCGCAATCGAAAAGATAAAAGATAAAGTATAAAAATATAAAAAGATAAAAGATAAAAGATAAAAGATAAAAGATGAAAGATGGAAGATAAAAGATAAAAGATAAAAGATAAAAGATAAAAGAAATCGAATAAAAAAAATTCCTTCTGTGTCCATCCCATCCCAATGTCCATCCCATATTATTTTACAATGAAAACTCCTTGGTATCAAACGTTTTGCAAAAGTAATGCTCGAGCTTGTAAAAGTAAGTTACGACCACGAAAAAGAAAGATGCCTGTGCGTAAGATTTAACTTTCGAATACTAATGACAGCCTCTGAAAGTGCGCCATACCATACAACTGTATTGAAAGAGTATTTTTTAATACAGTTGCTCAAAAAGTGGCGTATTGCAGGGACGTATAGCGTTCGGGATGTGGGCTATTACATACTCGTGCTTTTTTTTACCTTTCCCGAACTCGTGCGTTATCTTTCCCAACTGTCAAAATAATGTCTATTAAAAAGAAAAACCAACCATGAAGTTTTTACTAAAAAAATTCATAGAAGTTGTTATGATTCATGCAAATACGTATATTTCTAAAAAGAAGCTACTAATTTGTTTCAATATCAGATTTGATTGAATGAGTTTGGTTAGGTTTCATTTCATCTCAATAAATTTCATTTTCATTTCATATCAATAAAAAAATTCTACTGAAGACTTGGCTGTATGGGCATAGTTCCCTTTGCGTACCTGAATATTATTTAGTCTATGACCAATTATTATTATTTTTTTTAAATCACCAGAATGGGTGAAGAAAAAAAACTGCTTATATTCTAAGGTTAGCGCCATTTTTCAGAAATTTTCTTTGCGAGTTTAGTTGTTTGTTGCACAAAATGCTTCGGAGAACATTTTACCGGAAAAGTCAAAAAGTCGCTACATATCTACATACGACGAATTTATTGCGTGGATAAGAGAAAAAAGCAAACAGTTTTTCAGAAAATGTTAAGTTAGTTGAGTTTACTGTGTTTTTATTATTTTATTAAATTGCTTCATTTTTTCGCAACTGTATTAAAAATAATCGTTCAGTATACGTGCGGAACCGTCATTGCAACTTGTTCCGACTGTCAACCCTCGCTTTCGGCTGCGCCTCGGCTCGGGTAGACATTTGTCAGAACTCTTTGCAATAACAGCCTTTCCGCACTTGTAATGAAACATACTATTGTCGGGTGCCAATAAGGTCCGAGCCTTTAACGGCTGGGTCATGCCCTATGTACACCTTTGGCGTGCTCAGGTGTAAAGGTCGGCACAACTATGACTACCCATCCCATGCACCATCCGAAGTCGTCTGTCATGAGGCTGTATATAGTGTATATCCCCCGAAAGTGTGGTGATCGAGGCTTGCTCAACGACAAGACCATGCATAGTCGGGAGATATCCAGCCTCCGAGCATACTTTGAGACGGAAAAGGGAGTCTTCAGTGCATCGGGAAGTCATAGAATGTGATTTATGTGATAAAGGACTTACTCCCCTCTCTTTGGCCAACACCTAGTGGCAAGGATCTGTTGTGGTTAGCACCTCTGACCAGGAGTCCTATGAAAGGGGAAAGAGCTGCACGGACGCTTTTTTAAGGCTCTTCATGAGACTCTAAGAAAAGCGTCTGTGCAGAGGCTACGTTTCAGTGACCTCTTTGGGGAAACCGAGGGTTTTGTTTGTGCAATACAAGATCAGGTGTTTAAGACGCGTAACTACCAAATACATTTGAAGGATGCCACTCACGACATTTGTCGAGCCTGTTGCCATCCCAGTGAGTCACTCAGAGATGTGCTTTCGGGGTGTTCGGCGTTTGCCAACACTAAGTATCTGCACAGACGCAACCAAGAAGCCAAAATCCTCCACCATGAGCGCGCTCTGAAGTACCAACTCCTGAATGCGAGGGTGCCGTTCGTTACAATACTACTGACATACATAATATAGTATACGTAATGTTTCTTTGAAGTACTTCTGATGCATCAATAAAGTGTAACTTTGGTAATTAGTGCAATGTAATATAATATTTTAGACACATTCATTTGAAATAGGAATAATAAAAATCAATAATAATAAAATCATAGAATAGTAGTTTATGAAACGGATGCATAATGGGGGTATTAAAACATGAGTGTGAGTTTTTTAATAGTATCACACGAGTGTTTTAATACCTAATTATGTATAGTTTCATACACTACTTTATCTACGCTCATATTAATCCAAACCATAAAATCTTGCTAACGTTTGTCGTAAATCCTTCACTTGGTTGGTAAAAGATTGTGGGTAATTTTTGTTGCAATTACTAAAATGTCAGGTGGAGTTAAATTTACTTTAGTAGGTTTCACTGCTAGACATTTTTCCGCGCAAAGTTTTGACTAAGTAACAAAAATAACACATTAAAATATTAAAAGTTAGGTATGGCGCCAAAATTCAGTTGTAAACTGCGTATTTTTTTTTATATGTGCGCGCAGAACCATAGACGATAGATGTTGTTGTCTATGGTCAATCATAGCCCATCCATGCAGTCTGTCAGCAAGTCATGAAACAAAAAAGAGTAGAAAAATAATTATAAAGTATATTTGGAGTAGATATTTAAATAATTTAAAATTTAAAATAATTATTTACAATATTCTGTAAGAACGCACCTTTTAAACAGTCATTTAAAGCAGAGAAAAATTATTGTTTCCGTGAATTAATTTCATGACTTTTTTGACGGACTACTCTCGGTAATGACTACCAACTAAATGTTGTCTGTGGACTCCATATATAAAAAGAAAAAAAATAGGAGGCTCTACACTCTCTTGGCTATGACGACACATAAAAATACAGGAACCCAGAGTCCAGTATCGTATTGGAAATTATTCAACTATCTTGAACCTTTTAACTCAATTCGATTTGAATGAAGTATACGTATGTTGTACGTCACACGTAATATCATACGTAAATCATCGTAGAAACAGGTTAAGTTTTGCTCAGGAACATCGACTTTGGAACGCGGACCAATGGAGTAAGGTATTGTTTAGTGATGAGTGCAGAATTCTCTTACTTAAATCAAATTGAAGGCAGGCAAAGAATATACAGACGCAAAGGAGAACGATACATTCAGACAAAGAAATTAAAGTTGCATACGGTGGTGGATCAATAATGCTCGCACAGACTTGGTAGTGATTTTCAGAGGGAGTATGACTGCAGACCGCTATATCAGAGAAGTTTTAGAAGAAAATGCCGTAGCGTTTGCCCTATATATCGGTGACGATTTTGTTTTTATGCAGAATAATGCTCGGCCGCATACCGCTCGGGTAACTCAAGCTTATCTTGATGATATGAATATCACTGTTATGGCGTGGCTGGCGAGATTAACAGGATATGAACGCAATAGAGCACGTTTGGGACTTGCTGAAAAGAAATCCAGCTCCTGCCAACGTGGGTGAACTGCGAATCGCCGTAGTTGAGGAATGGCGCAGACTATCCCAGGAGACCATCGATAACATCATTCTTAGTATGACGGGTAGAAACTTTAATAAAAGCACGTGGAGTAAAAATGCGATATTAATCACAATTTTTCTAATTTAATTAATTGTTATTTTTAACCGACTTCAAAAAAAGGAGGAGGTTCTCAATTCGTCGGAATCTTTTCTTTTTATCTATATATGTTCACCGATTACTCGAAGACGCGTGGACCGATTTGAAAAATTCTTTTTTTGTTTAAAAGGGTTTTATTTCTAGATGGTCCCATTTTAATCAGGTCAGGATCTGATGATGGGATCTTGGAGAAGTCGAGGGAACTCTTCAAATTTTATATGGACACATGAAACAATTTGGGTATTATTTGAAAGAGTAATATTTTCCAAGTTGTACTATGGTCATCAGGTCAGGATCTGACCATAGGAGCTTGGTGAAATCGAGGGAACTCTTCAAATTTTGCTAGTATACTTGAAGCGAGTTGGGTATTTTTTATAGTTACTGGTGCATTTGCTAGCAGATAATGATTTGATGACTAAAGTCATCAAGTCAGAGTCTGATGATGGGATCGTGGTGAAATCGAGGGAACTTTTCAGATTTAATAAAACACACCTCAAGCGATTCGGGTATTTTGTTGCTTTCCACTAAAAAGTTAAAAATAAAAATGGGAAATGCTTTCCAAAAAACCAACTTCAAATGCCACTACAAAGAGTGAAATAAATTTTATCTACGCTCATTGCTTAAAGTTCGAATTATGAAATCAAAATGTGTCATATATTGACCTACTTTATTCACAGACTTCTATAATAATGAAAAAGTTATTCATTATAACATCGCTGTGCTATGGAAATATCTCAAGATAGTTGAATAAATTCCATTACGATACTAGACTCTGGGTTCCTGTATTTTTATGTGTCGTCATAGCCAAAAGAGAGTGTAGAGCCTCCTTAATTTTGTCTTTTTTATATGAAGTCCATAGACAACATTTTAGTTGGTAGTCATTTTACCGAGAGTATATGGATGGGTCATGATTGGCCATAGACAACAACAACAATGTCAATTGTCAATGGTTCTGCGCGCACATACGCAGTTTACAACTGAATTTTGGCGCCATACCTAATTTTTCATGTGTTATTTTTGTTACTTAGTCAAAACTTTGCGCGGAAAAATGCCTAGCAGTGAAACCTACTAAAGAAAATTTAACTCCACCTGACATTTTAGTAATTGCAACAAAAATGACCCACAATCTTTTACCAACAAAGTGAAGGTTTATGACAAACGTTAGCAAGATTTTATGGTTTGGATTTATGATAATATGAGCGTGAAAAGTAGTGTATGAAACTCTACATAATTAGGTATTAAAACACTCGTGTGATACTATTATAAAACTCGCCTGCGGCTCGTTTTTTAAACTCGCACTCATGTTTTAATACCCCCCATTATGCATCCGTTTCATAAACTACTATTAATGTACACTAATTCGAAGTCGGGCAATGTTTCGTACAATCCCTAATAGTCCTTCTTTACTTATTTGATGTGCAAGAAACGACAAAGTTATAGACAATCGCTCGACTTCGAATTGGTGTAGGTACATTCAAATTTATTTCACTCTTTGTAGTGGCATTTGAAGTTGGTTTTTTGGAAAGCATTTCCCATTTTTAGGGTTCCATACCAATTTGGTAAAAATGGAACCCTTATGGTGAGACTTTCTCCGTCCGTCCGTCCGTCCGTCCGTCCGTCCGTCCGTCCGTCCGTCCGTCTGTCACACTCGATTATTTCAGTAACCATCAGAGCTATCGACTTGAAATTTGGAATAGTTATAGGTAATAGTGACCCAACGCCATTGCAATCATAAAACATTGAAAATTGTTTTTATTTTTATTTAAAAAGGGGGGGAAACCGGGGCTTCGAATTTTCAAAATGAGATAACAATATTAAGTGGGGTATCGTATGAAAGGGCGTGACTTGGGTATTCTAAAACCGATTTTTATTTATTTTTATGCCCGATAGTTTTTGATTTATTGAGAAAACTGTCGAAAAAAATAGCGTTCCCCCCCCTTATCTCCGAAGTTTATCGATCGAAAAATCTGGAATAATTATGATCAATAGGCATTAATGTATATTTTACAGGAAAAATAAAATCAACTCCCTAACTTTTATACTTTTTCTGATAATAACAATAATCCGCCAAAAACAAAGTTACGTTTGCGGTTTGCCAACAAAAGTACCTACATGTAAATTATACTCGTAAATTCATGTACAAAAGTGATTTTTTCAATGTTTTACTTCTTTTATGGTATGGAACCCTCGGTGCGCGAGTCCGACTCGCACTTGGCCGGTTTTTAATATTTAATTTCACTTTTCTCGGTTACATGAAAAGTTCAAAAATGTACCATTTATCACAAATAGCCTTTACTCGCAAAATCTGTTCTAAATGTGATCTCATTTTTAACCGACTTCAAAAAAAGGAGGAGGTCTCAATTCGTCGGATAATTTTTTTTAATCTATATGTATGTTCACCGATTACTCGAAGACGCCTGGACCGATTTGAAAAAATCTTTTTTTGTTTAAAAGGGTTTGATTTCTAGATGGTCCCATTTTAATCAGGTCAGGATCTGATGATGGGATCCTGGAGAAATCGAGGGAACTCAAATTTTACATGGACAAATCAAAACCGGGATCAAAAGTAGCCTATGTGTTAATCCAGGTTATAAGCTACCTATGTGCTAAATTTGAGCTAAATCGGTTCAGTAGATGCGACAGGAAAGAGTAACAAACATCCAAACTCACAATCATCCAAACTCACAAACATCCAAACTCACAAACTTTCACATTTATAATATTTATTAGATTACATAAATCCGAATAACACCACAACATGATCGAAATATGCACGAATTTCAAATGATTTGGTATTTTGAATAAATGGAGACATCGTGGGGTAGTGGACTCTAAAGTATTTTTGCAGAATAGCACAGCTGGCAAATGACAACGAAACCTCTGGTAAAGTCATGTCATTATTTTGTTGAAATTTGGGATAAGTATCGTTTTTGCGGAAATGTATTTCCCCAATATCGCACCGCGCCGTATAGAAAGAGGATACTTTAAGATATTCAACTGTTTCAGGCTTATTCGCAATAAACATTTTCCTTTACATAAACCCAAATAAAAAGGACACAATTTTTTTAGGCCCACTAGAAAGTGAAGCGTTTATTAATCAAATCATACTTAAAATGAGTAACAGATTTTTTTAGAGTAAACGGTGTTGATTTCATTTAAAAATCTAACCGGATTAACTAATTAAATCATAAAAAAGAGGTAATGTTTTGATATTCAATGTTCCTGTTCATCAGTTCTTGATTCTTGTCATGTGTAGTTACTTCATAGTATCCAAAAAACGTATATCGAAATGTTTTATTATTTTTCGGTGTCCAAGGTAACCACTGTTGGACCCCCGGTAGACACAGTAAGTCCTTTGAATATTTCTTCGAAAAGAGTTCGAACCCCCGTGTCCCCACAACTCTTTATTTTTATTAGATTTTTTCAAGATTTCATCCAAAATCACTCTAAAACGAAATGTAACGAATGCGCCAGTCTAGTCATGGTCATTGGTGTTTCTGGTTTTTACTTGTCAGTTGTCACTTGTCAAGTTACTCAAATGTAATAATACCATTGATATAAGAGAACTAAGGAGGCGCCCCATTCGCACCTATACCATTGATATAAGAGAACTAAAGAGGCGCCCCATTCGCTAGGTTTCTTTGTAAAATGGATCATCCAACTTAACAACGCAGTTGTGTCTATTGTGCTGTAAGATTTCAACGCAATGTGCCAAAACAATTACTGTCCGAACTCCGAAACAACTGCAGTAGGTATTAGTGGAGTTTCACGTTTGATTGTCTATATCTGAATATATGGTAATGATATCAACTCGTGCGGTGTACCTATAGTCTTTTCAACGAAACGCGAGACCAGACGTAAACAAAAGCCGATCATTTAGTAGTAGCGACGACGGAACAAACAAAATATGACTATCTCTTTCTATCTTGTTTGTTTGCTATCTGCCGCACCGCTCACGACTTTCGCTTTCAAGGTCAAAGCATGTCATGGGGGTTATCGTAAACATTTGGATAATATTTTATATTTTATTTTGTTCCCCTAATCATAAACCTAGAATAAATATTTTAATTGACGCGTGATATTGACGTGTCACTTGTCTCAACATTCGAAGCGATTGTATAGAATAGCGTCCATTCGCGTGGATGGCGTGGCGCTGCATGACCTGACGTGCCACTCAGCGTGCTTCTAGTGAGGCACTGAAGTGGCGCGTAACACGAAACTTTCACTTATGTTAAATCTAGTTTCAAGATATCATTAAAAAAATTCAAACAATACGATATTATTGTCAAAACATAAATTTATTTTAAATTTGAAAAATTAGTATACGTTAAAAAGGTTGCGCAACCCTGCTTAAGCGAATGACCTGGCAGTCGGTTTGTTTACGTCTGGTATCGCTCGAGATTGAATAGACTTTAAACTTGTTGTACTGTTGTGTCTAATAAACTTTTCTCTGTTCTTCATTTATTAGTGGTTTAAATCATAAAACCCGAACATTTACCGCTAAATACGTATAGACAGTAGTATATATAGTATAGACAGTAGTATAGACGTGGCGGCCACGCAACGGCCGGGCGACGCGCAAGCGCACTTTTTATTTTGCTAATATCTTTGAAGATATTTGTTTAAACTGTATAGAGTAAAGGCACAAATATTCTACATTAAATTTCCGTTCTAAAAAACATATTAACAAAGATATAAATTAATACCATATGGGCTAAATAAGCTTCACAAAAATTATTTATTTTCAACCACAATTTTAACACTAAAAGCAGTTATATTGTGAGTTACCCGTACGAGATAGGCATATATGCTATCGCGGACTTTTTTACAGATTTTGACATGTTCTTTAAAATTGTAGAACATTGTTTTGTTCTATCCTCAAGACAATAATTTCCGCAGCGCACGCAATGAAAGCAATTTTTTTACGACTTGGATTATAATATTCAAGTTTAAGGAAAGATGCGTAGTTAATTTTGAAAATTATTATAGAATATGACACTCCACAATAACGTAGCTTTCTATTGGTGAAAGAATTTTGAAAATCGGTTCAGTAGAACCAAGCAACCACTTTAACGTTTGTTCTTAAAAAAAACTGAAGTGCTTTAAATCATCCCTTTGCACAAGGTCCAGATCGCTTATGTTTTTAGTCTAAATTTAATCGTTGCCGTCGAAAGTAACTTTGTTTAGTTGTTTACTTTAGTTTCGGGACTAATCCTAATCACTATGCCTGGTTCTCGTCGTCATATGGATATGGAAACCGCAACAAGAGCAGTCGTTTTGCTGCAGGAGGGAAACTCTTAGAAATCTGTTGCTCTGCGCCTCGGTGTGTCTCGTAGAGCTATCCGAAATGTATGGGAACACTACCAGGAGACAGGAAGTGTGGCTAGAAGACGTGGATCAGGAACAGTTCGAGCCAAAACTACCCAGGGGGACCGATTTATGCGATTAGCTGCACGTCGAGATCGTACCGCAACCGCTCGTCTCCTACAAAACCGACTACGGGAATCCACTGGTACCCGAGTCAGTTACCAGACGATTCGGAATCGATTCCACGAGGATGGACAACATTCCAGAATGCGCGCTGTACGACTAAAACTTACCAGGGCTCATCGTGCAGCACGTTTAAGCTACGCGCGTGACCACTTGAACTGGACGATGGACAATTGGAGCACTGTACTCTTCAGTGATGAGTGTAAAGTTTTTTAGTGATGACAGGCGAGTGCGTGTGTGGAGAAGACGAGGTGAACGTTTTACAGAACCTTGCATCCACGAAACAGACCGCTGGAGGGGCCCAAGTGTCATGGTATGGGGTGGAATTAGCCTAGCAGGTAAAACCGAGCTGGTAATTCTGGACGAATGAACTGTAACCGCTGCCAGTTAAATTGAGCGTGTAATCCGACCCCATGTGATCCCATTTTCAAAGCGGGTGGGTGATGGATTTTTTGTTTTTATACACGACAATGCTCGCGCTGATACAGCCCGGACCACCCAGAGGACTCTCGCGGAAGCCAATATCTTGGTTTTGCCTTGGCCTGCAATGAGTCCGGACCTCAATCCCGTTAAACATTTGTGGGACCAATTAAGGAGAACCCTTGATGAAGGTTACAGCCGAATAAATAACCAGCAGGAGTTGATTACAGCTCTAAAAGCCTGTTGGGAGAGGATACTTAAAGAAAATATTATTCTTCATTTCATTGAGAGTGCCCCAAACAGGCTCAGAGAGTGTGTGCAAAAGAGAGGGGCCCTACCTGCTATTAAATAAAATTGGCATGATTTTGAAAGCAAACTAAAAAAAATCGTGGTTAGAAAAACATTGCAAGTTTTACTAGTGTCCCTGGATAAAGTGCAACCCCGAAAGGGGGTGAAACTGAGCATAAATTATCGACAAAAAAATAGAAAAAAAAATTAAAAAAAATATATTACTTTTTATTAGCCAATTAAGATTTTTGATTTGTTATGTAGACTCTATGTAAGAAAAAAACGATTTCTTCAAAATTAGTGGGATTGCGATTTTTTTGAAATAAAAATAGTTATTTGTTATGCAAGGGCGCAAAGTGGATTTTTGGGCCGAGTGTCAAATTTGAATGCTGAGCGGCGAAGGATTCTAGGGTTGAACCCTGAGCGCAGCGAGGGGTTCAAAGAATAGAATCCTGAGCATAGCGAGGCATTCGAAGACACGAGACCCAAAAAAATTTGCGCCCGTACGTAACACAAAATTTTTCATCTCACCACAGCGAGGAAAATCACCAGAAGAACACTATAGATCGGCATTGCGATTAATGTTAAATGTTGTTTGTTGTAACTCTGAATAATTTCACTTACTGAAACCACCTTCAATCATCTCTCACCTTATTTCAAAGTTAAATCAAAAAAATAATGAATAAAGCAATAAAAATATTAGGTATTTTCATTTAATCACGATTGGAAACATAGACAACTAACACTAGACCAGAAAAAAAATTGAGAAACTTTTTTTTTTACTTTTTTTTTGAATGCGTTCTGAAATAGGAATTTCTAAGAACCAAAGATAATATAAAATTTCATAAATATTTTAACAATAATTACATAAACAACGAGGAAAAATCATGAATTTAATTAGATTTCTTTTATAAACAATAAAACTAAATAGGAGTTATTATATTTATTGATATTCTAAGAAAAAGTAAAAATAAAAAACTAATGTACCTATACAAACTCTATGGTCGAACTTTTTTACTGAACGTATGTGTTATTAGAAAAAAAAGAAGTCTTCAGCTTTGACATTGACATGACACGTAATTCGAGTTTGACGTTGGAAATGCTTTTCGGTCCAAGGGCCGGAAAGGATTTTCATACTACTTTGTCTCCCTTGGGAAAAATGAAAATGCTTTGGCGGCCTAGGGAATATAATAGCATTTTCCGCCCGCATTTCGGGCATTAAAAAACGCTTTTCCGAGCGGGTGAGATGAAAAAAATATTATAACCACGTACTTGGCGGTAAGGATTAAATAACAATTAGCACGCAAAAAAGTAGCATCATGACATAAACTTTGCTTTTTATGAAAAAGAAACCCTTTTTTATGACTATTTTTTCAATGATCTCTAAATTTCTCAGAAAAATGCTCCCAATACCAGAAGATTAGTATTCTCTATTATACCTTTCAAATAAAAAAAATCTTCGTTGTAACCCAAGAAACGAGCTGGCTAAGAGTTTTTAAAAATGACGTCACCACTCGTCGTTTGCCGGGACGCGTCCTTTTTTTGTGTTGTAGCAAGGACTGGGGTGGGGTTCGGGGAGATCTGACTGTATGACTGAATCTGACTGAACGTGTTAAAACGTTCATTGCGGCTGCCTTCTGCTGTTACTTCCACAAAGTGCTGTATAGGGTTTATTAGGCCCGACGTTAAACTTTGCTGATGTGCGTTATCGGGTTTAATCGACCTTTTCCGAATTTTACTTTTGAAGTAAAAACTATCCGACATTTTTGGACTTTTTAAATATGTGCTTGATATGTGTTTTTAATGAACAACTACAATCAAAAATAACATTCGTCCTGAAATTCAAATCTTCTTGCATCTTTAAAAAACCAAGATAAGTTTTAGGGTCGTAAGCACCCGACATCAGCACAGAAGGGTAATTCTATCGATAAAATATTAATGTTGTCAATAAAACATCGATAGGCAGATAATATAATTACTTTTTATTATATTATTTTCGAACATCAAATGAAGCACTCATTATAAAAAGTCTGGCAGTACGTTTTCGAGCATTGGGCGCAATAGGTTATGCCTTTTTTTACTTTTTTTGCAACTTAGTTTTTGTCCCAGTTTGTTGTAATACCCAGTTCCGTTTTTATTACCGATAATACTATATTTAATTTTTAGGCGGAATAACGTCTTGAAATCGCAAATAGTCCTGAATGAAGCGAACACGAACTTTTAATAACTGAATATGCAAGCGAAGCGAGCGCGAAATGACATGGCCGGATTCTGCCCTCAAAAAAAAATTCATGGCCATTGACAAACAGTACGTCATATTAAAGCTTATAATTATGTCCTTACAATCGTTTAGTTTTTATGATCAGAAAACTAGCGAGAGGCATAATATCAGCATAACAACTTGCAACAAAATGCGCCTATATATTTTTAATGCCAATGTTTTTTTATTAAAAAATTGTTTTTCAAAATGTTTACTCGCATTTTCTAAGCTTTGTAATATGAAAAATTAATAAGTTCATAACCAATACGCATCATTTTTTAATAAAAAATCATTGCTATTAAAAATATATATGCTGATATAGTCCTTAATATTGTAATATGCCTTTTGAACGAGTTTAGGCTTGACAAACCCTTTGAATTTATTAAGTGACATTTCAGATACATGATGTGGTAACTTATTATAAAATCTTATACAGTTGCATGCAAATGATTTGCTAATTTTAGATAATCTTGTGCTGTTTAACACGAGCTTGTTCCTGAGATTAATGGTATTGAGGTCACATTTCTTAGTAAACTTATTAATATTCTTATGTACATAAATTATATTTTCATAAATATATTGACCATGTATCGTCATAATATTAAATTTATCTCTGAGGGACTCTCTTGGACCCATTCTATAAATAGCACGAACAGCCAAACAAGACAAATATCGTATCAATGTCAGCATAATAATAAACCATATGACATATCACATAATGCTGTGAAAATAACTAAAATACACCAGTCTAGCAGTCTGAATATCGGTCAGCAGCCGTATCTTTTTAACCGCGTATGCAGCAGAACTAAGTCTGTTCGACAGATTAGTTATATGAGGGCAATGACTTCTATGTACCTACATAGAAGTCTTTGTATGAGGGCTCCATTGAAGTTTGGCATCCAACGTTATTCCTAGGAGTACGGTTGCATCTACTATACATCCGTGCATTCAAGGTCATTTTGTGAAAATCTGCCATGGAGGACACTTTGATTAGATACCTACATCATTTTTTACGAGAATATATAATTTCAAAACCCAAATATATCTTGAGATTAATTAATGAAATCAGTGATTAAGGAGGATTGTTGATAAATCAGGAAAAAGGTTGCGGTGGCGAGGTAAAATTAAAATTTTCGATACTTTCGTTCTCTAATAATGCGTTTGACACCATATAAAATAAAATCAACCATATTAAGTAAATCAATTAAATATTAATGGTACTCAGTTACTCACTTACATAAAATCTATACTGTTCCAAAAATTAGGTACCATTTATAAAACATTATATTTTACAATTTTAACTATTGGTCCATCTAGGTTCTGGAAGGCCCGGGGGGGGGTAATGCCCCCCCCCCCCCTGGATCCGCCGTTGTCGATATATCGATACAATTTATAAATAAATAATGTATAAATACGCTTTTATTGTATAATTTTATTTTATGAAGTAATTGAACATGACAAGAACCAAGAAGTGATGAACAGGAACATTAAATATATCAAAACATTACCTTTTTTCTGATTTAATTAATCCGGTTAGATTTTTATATGAAATCAATTCCGTTTACTATGATAAATCTATAACTTATTTTTAAGTAAATCGTCTCCTTTGGAATAGGTGTAGATAGTGATGGCCCGCCGTTAGTGCAAATCATAAAAAAAATTAAATCTTTTTTATTTTTATTTACTAAGGGGGGTAAACCGGATCGTCGGAATTTCAAAATGAGATAACAATATTCATTTGACATCTCCGAAACGGAGAGGAGATGTCGAAATGACGAAATCTGATTGGTTACTCAAACACAGCTCCGCTCCGCTCCGCTTTGGTGGCAACCGGGCCTTATGATTTAACTTTTTCTAATACAGTACGGAACCCTTAGTGCGCGAGCCCGACTCGCACCTGACCAATTATAATTGGTCAGGTGCGAGTATATAAGCGGATATAAGCGGAGGGGTGCCTACTGTTTAATTAATTTTGCACGATAAATAGAAAATAATTATAATTTATCGTGCAAAATTTCGAAAACAGTAGGCACCCCTCCGCTTACATCCGAAGTTTTACAATCGAATCTGATCTAAAATAAGTGGTCAATAGAACCTCTATATTTATGTATGTATATTTAACAGGAAAAGTAAAACAAATTAGCATAGTTTTATAATTGTGCTAAATTAACAAAATACAAAGTTAGTTTGGCGAACAAACGGAGCTGGTTTTTCCGTAAGTACTTCGTCTGCAGTACCTACGGTACCCTCGGTAGGCGAGAGTGCCTCCCGCTTGGCAGGGTTTTTTTGTCTGAACGTTAATTCAGTCGGTTGAGATTGTTAAAAGATGGTGTTTGTTTCAGGACAGAGGACACCGCAAGTAACACTTGCGCAATGGCAGCGACAGCGGCTGCGGCGGTGACGTGGCGCGGCACCAACGACAGCGCCACCGACTACTGCCGCCGCGGCGCCACGTCTGCGGCTTACGGCAGGTACCAGAGGAACTGCTCCTTTGCTGAGCCTCACTCATCTCTATTCTATGATTCTAATGAAGACACCCGATTTTCGCCATTTTCGCGCTGATTGTTGCGTAACCTGGCGTGAGCGTCTATGGGACTAAAATAAAATGACATTCAAAACGACGGTCACTAGGAACTTAAGTAGGTCAATTTAGTACCGTGCGAGGGTGGCGCTCAAATCGGCACAAAAAAGGACAAACTGTCAGTTGTATAGAACGATTAATCCATACAATAGAGATCCATAGCATCCACCTCCTTCAAATGCCGAAAGGTGTTCATTACAATAATATTATAAAGTCGAAAGTTGTGTGCACGTTTGTTACATACACATTCTCGTCGCAACTACTGAATCTATCTATCTCCATTGTAAGCCAAATGGCTTGCAATGGAGATAGATAGATTATACCCTGGATTTAAATATAGGCTTCTTTTTATCCTGGAAAATTCCACTATTTCCGCGGAATTTCTGAAAAACCGTATCAAGCGGGCGGAGGCGCAGGCGTCGGCCGACCGCGGCTGGCGTGTAGGTACATAGACAATAGTTGATACTAGAAGCTCCCTGTCTCCTTTTACATTCTTGCCTGAAACGTAAGATACTATTATCTACGCTCATTTCTTAAATTCGAATTAAGAAATCAAAAGGTGTCATATTTAGACCTACTTAATTCACATACATCTATAAGAATAAAATAAAAATGGGAAATGGCTTTCCAAAAAACCAACTTCAAATGCCACTACAAAGAGTGAAATAATTTTTAATGTAGGTAGTTGATTAGATGATTGACATCATATTATTTGCCATTTCATAATCTAGTTTTTGTCTGAAAAATATTTGAAAGTATGTGTATAATAATTGTCTCATTAGAACAGATTTTGTACAGGCTGTTTGCTAGAATAGCGGTCGAAGCTCTACGCAGATGCAAGATACAAAAAAGTATGAATGAAAACTGGACAATAAAAACTGCGCTTCTGAACTAATGCGACGATGAGATAGTTTTGTTTTTATTACAAAACAAATAAGCAGAAAATTGTCCTTTTTGACGCAAAAATAAGCACATCGAAATTCATTTATATTTCGTTTTACAGTTTTAATTATTGAATGAATGTATTATGAATTACATATATGTATATTCGTTTTCGAGAAGATTTCCGATCCAAACATGGCCAAGAGCATAAATTATTACTATATTAACCTGAATAACATCACAACATGATCGAAATATGCACGAATTACAAATGATTTTGGTATTACGAATGTATGGAGAAAACGTAGGTTCCAGGGCATTCAACGCGTCACTTTTGCGTCTTTCTATTCTGTCTGCCGACTGTGACTATTTTTATCAGGAACCAAACATATCAAAACCGGCATTTGAACACCGGATCCTCGATCAGGAGGCATAGCTCTGTAACTCAGTTGTCGACGGTTACAGAACAACGCCCCACCAGCGATGGTACGCGAGCAGCGCGGGCGCGGCGGTGGCGACGGGCGGCGAGAGCACCCCCAGCACGCCGGGCGGCGGCACGGAGCGGCGGCGGCGCCTGTCGGGCTCGGGCTCGTCGCGCTCCGAGTCGTCGTCGCCCGAGCCCAGCGAGACGTCGCGCGCCTCCTCGCCGCACCACGCCGCGCCGCACCACGCGCCGCGCCGCACGCCGCCGCCGCACCCGCACCAGGTACCGCCCGGCCCGCGCCCGCTCACTCTGACTCACTCGCATAAACTTGGGTAAAGGTAGATGTATCACTTGCAGTGGCCGTCGACGGCGAACGGAAGACCCCTCGCGATCTGCGTACGCAACCTGCCGACTAGATCGACCGACAGTTCCCTCAAAGACGGTCTCTACCACGAATACAAGAAGCACGGGAAGGTGGTGTGGGTCAAGGTGGTCGGTCAGAACGCCGATCGGTATGCGGTTGTCCGTTTTAAAAAGCCGTCCGACGTAGAGAAAGCGCTAGAAGTATCTCAAGATAAGCTATTTTTTGGTTGCAAGATCTCAGTGGCACCTCACCAAAGTTGCGATGATGACGCGGAGTCGGCCAAACCTTATGAGACTGATATTGATGAATACCATCCGAAGGTGAGTGATGTACTTTTAATTTTATGATACTAACAACATTATTATATTATTTTATATAAAATATATATTATATAAATAAAGTGGCCCCGCATAAATAATTTAAAATAATAAGGAAAAATATATTGACCGAGCCAAAAACGAGGTCTTTCAGTTAACTTGAGTGGTTATTGGCGTGAATAGTATTTCGACGTTGCTCGAGTCAAAGAATCGCTGTGTAAAAAATGTACAAAAAAAAGGTCTCCGGTTTAACATCTTGTGAAAAAATCTTTGAACATGTGAATATATTGTGAAAGAATCTTGGAACATGTGAATTCTTTTTTATCAACCACTCGCAAATGTGGCATTGCACTCTTTGCATTGCACGGCCTGGAGTGGGGCCATCTGCCAAAAATCGGCTAATGAAATGAATTTTTGCTTTACATCTAGTCTTGAAGTATTACCGCTTAGTACACAAGTATGCCTTGTGCTTGGTTAGTTTTTTTCGTATATTTACTTGCATGTTCTAATTCAATGTTTTGTAAAAAATAATTATTTATTTGGTTCACAGGCTACAAGAACGTTATTTATTGGAAACTTAGAAAAAGATGTCACGCAGCAGCAATTGAGGGATAAATTTAAGCACTTCGGACGGATAATAGAGATCGATATAAAGAAGGGCAGCGGTGGCGGTGCGGGGTACGCGTTCTGTCAGTACGCGTCCATCTCCAGCGTGGTGGAGGCCATCCGCGCCATGGACGGCGAGTACGTGGGCAGCTCGCGCGTCAAGCTGGGCTTCGGCAAGCCAGTCGCCACCACCTGCGTGTGGGTCGACGGGCTCACCGAGCACACGGAGAAGCAGGTACGACAGAGACCAGAGCGGCTTGCCAGCAGTGGCTTTACAGGGACGCGTCTATCTCCAGTGTGGTGGAGGCCATTTCCAGTGAGGTGAAGCCCATCTTCGCATGGACGGTAAGAACGTGGGTAGTTTGCGTCAAGCTGGGTTTCGGCAAGCCTGTCGCCGCCATCTGCGTGTGGGTCGACGGGCTCACCAAGCACACGAAAGAGCAGGTACGACAGAGATCAGAGTGCCTTGCCAGCGATGGCTGGGCTGTACAGGTACGCGTCCATCTCCATGTGAAGTGGAGGCCATCTTCGCATGGACGGTGAGTACGTGAGCAGCTCGCGCGTCAAGCTTGAGATCGGCAAACCCATCGTCACCACTTGCGTGTGGGTCGACGGGCTCACCGAGCACATGGAGAAACAGGTATGACCGAGATCAGAGCGGTGGCTATATAGGGTACGCTCCCATCTCCAGTGAAGTTGAGGCCAACCGCGCCATGGCCGATGTCGCTGTATGTGGACGGGATTACGTAAAATTGTGTTGTGCTTTGCTTAGAAAGCTAGTTTGAAGCTCGTATTACAAGTGGTCGCGCTGGTGCAGGTGCTGGGCGCGGTGTCGCGGTGCGGCGCGGCGCTGTCGGTGTGCGTGGACCGCGCGGCGGGCGCGGCGCTCGTGCACTTCGAGCAGGCGGCGGCGGCGGGCGGCGCCGTGCGCGAGCTGCGCCGCGTGGCCGCGCAGCTGTCCGCCGCCGAGCCCGACCACCCGCGCCTCTGCGTCGACTACGCCTCGCGCGAGTGCCAGGTGCTGCTTTTGACATGATGTCGCGTGCACGGTGTTTCGGTCGCTTGTTATGAATACCAAACTTTAAAATTACTAATTCTTAACGTGAAATCAACAGGTCTGCCCGCGAAATTCAAAATTTTCGTGGTTTTTTGCAATTTGTACGCTAATTACACATGATAGGCTTATGCCAATCAATTTGCGAGAATGGCAGTATCATCTTTACATGATTATATCAAAATATTTGCATAAAAATATGTATCCTAGGATATTAGTCCGAGTATCGAGTTTTATGTGAGTAACTCGCAAATCTCGGACTAATTTCTTTAACTCAACACTTTCGAGCAGAGATTTTTATATAAACACGTGAAGAAGATATTGCGATTATCGCAATTTGACGGCCATAAGCCTATTATGTCTTATTAGCTTAAAAATCGCGAAAACCAAGAAAAATTTGAATTTCGCGGGCACACCCGTGCTGTGCTCCTTAACACGAAGCCTGCAGTGTTGCACAAACGACTTATCGCGTACACGTATAGACGAGGGCAGTCTTCAAACAGTTTTACGAATTAAATTATCATCTAATATCATCATAATTTTGAAAATCAAGAGCCATAAAAAATTGAAGTTCAGTAAAATGCAGGTGTTTTTAAAGAAAATAACGAAAAGATAACTTTTTACGCCAGTACTCTACGACTATCGTTCTACGATTCGTTGCAACACCGCTGCGGACTTGTTAGAGTATGTTCGTGCTCGTATTGCTCTCGTCGTACGCGTGGAATACGATACGCTGACGCTACGAAGCCGTGGTTTTGAAAGCTTTTGTAAATCCAGGGCTAGGACACATCTCATGATCTGATTTGTCTTAATCTTGCAATGCATTTTATTGCAGGAAGCGTTTTACGAGCAATTGGAAAAACACGGCGGGTCCGCAGCATTAGCGGGCGCAGAGCGAGTGGTCGGCGACACCCCCGGCCGGTACATGCCGTCCGCGAGGCACGACACTCTCAGGTATGTAGTAGCTTTCCAATGAATCCAGCTTTGTGGCTGTACTGTGGGCCTAGACAAAGAGACTTGTCGTTAACGACATTAGAAAAACCACGTGAGCGAATGAAAACAACTGAAAGCAGAATCGCCTCTGCTTAGCGTTGTTCATTGCTGCTGCTGCTGCTGCTGTCGCTTATCACCCTGTGTACGCTAAAATTATAAGTCTGCAAGAACGCCAGGGACCGTTCAAATTGTCGTACCTGTCCGTCCGTCCGTCCGTCCGTCCGTCCGTCCGTCAGTTACACTCGATTATTTCAGTAACTATTAAAGCTATCGACCTGAAATTAGGAATAGTTGTAGGTAATTGCGCCGCAATTGCCGTCATAAAAAATTGAAAATCTTTTTTGTTTTTATTTAAAAAGGGGGTAAATCGGGTCATCAAAATTTCAAAATGAGATAACAATATTGAGTGGGGTATCATATGAAAGGGCGTTACTTGTGTAAATTCATGATTCAAAGTGATTCTTTTAATGTTTAACTTCTTTTATGGTAGGGAACCCTCGGTGCGCGGGTCCGACTCGCACTTGGCCGGTTTTTTTAAACTCGCATCCGTTTCATAAATTACTATTATTTAATATTGAAGAGAAGCAAGCGTTATTTTGTTTTGCTATAATCCGCTACTTAATAAGAATCTGTGTAGCGGTGTGCCACACAGATTCTTATTAAGTAGCCCACGTCTACAGACAATTATTCTTCCAACACTTTCTTCGACGCACGTTTCCTCACGAGATCTTTGAGTGAGTACACCGGGACATCTTTATATTTGAAAAAAAAAAACATAATAAGTAGTCTCGCTACAATCTCGCATTGTAAAGTCAACATCGCCTGATGTCCCGGTGTTGGGACGAGACGTGCGTTGAAGGAAATGTTGAAAGAATTGTGTGTGGTGTTTCATGTGGGTGGTGTTCCTGCATATCGGACCATACAGATTCTTTTCATTTCAAGTAACGGATTATAACAACAAATTATTTTGTCCTACTTTATTTCACATCTAGGCTGAACTTATGAAGACTGACTTCATAATTTCTTCTTAATATAGTCAAACGTAATTGTTAAAAAAAGCTTTATCACCATTTGTAAGTTTATAAGGTACGTTTGTAGGTACGAAACGGGCGCGTCGCGGTCACGCGCGCCGAGCTTCGGCCGCAGCTCGTCGCGCACGCCGCGCTACAACGCGCACGACCACTACGACCCCGCCGAGTACGTGGCTGACCGAAGATACAGGTGACTACCCGCTGCATCTGACTGATAGCCGCGAGCTGTTTTACTCTTTTAGAAGCTTTGTTAGTTTAAGGGTCTGTTGAAATTTTTTGCAGTGACTAGATTTAATTAATATTTTGTAAAGCATTCTGTATACGAATGGAATGTTGCATACATGTAGGTACTAATGCTTAGTATAATTTGCAGGGTATATGATGAACTAGGATCAAGTCCGCAAACGGATGAGGCGACGTACGAGGACCGTCTTCAATCGGTCGTCGTGTCACCGCATCGTGGACACAAACACAGGAGAGACTCGAGTCCAGAAGACAGAAAGCATTCAAAAGTGAGTTAAAATTCTCCTATCCGTTTATATTGTATGCTATAAAAAAAAAATTAAATCAAGGGTAGCAGCAGACTGTACTCAGCAAAACACACTAATAGGCTAATAACAATGTCATACTAGAAGAAACCCGCGGCTTTGCCCGCGTAAAGTTTAGTTTTTCACTATTCCCACGTGAACCATAGATTTTTCCAGAATAAAAGAAACTGTGGATTTACCCGGGATAAAAAATAGCCTGTGTATTAAGTCCAGGACAATATCTCCATATCAAATTTCAGCCAAATCGGTTCAGTAATCACGGTGTTAATGAATATTCAGGATATAATCTACCTCCATTCCAAATTTCAGTTTAATCGGATTTGTATTGCGGCGTTAAGAATTTTTTTCTACGTGAATTTCGGTTTTTAACTAATTCCACGGGAACCTAGAATTTTTTCGGGAAAAAATGTAGCTTATATATTAAAACAGAATACAATCTGTGTCCATTCCAAATTTCAGCCAAATCAGTTGAGTAGTTGCGGCGTGAAGGATTATTATGGCTTGGTAGAACACAAACTTTGGAGCCCCTTAGGGGATGAATTTTGAAAAATCCTTTCTTAGTGCACCCCTAGACTTCTTAAGGAACCTGTGTGCCAAATTTGGAGTATCTAGACCCAGCGGTTTGGGCTGTGCGTTGGTATTTCAGTCAGTCAGTCAGTCAGTCAGTCAGTTTCTTCTTTTATATATTTAGATTAAAAAAATGATGTTGTTGAAATAGGAGCGCCATAGAAGTGCTGGCGGTGGATCCCGCCGGTCGCGGTCAGGCTCTCGGGGACACGTATCGCGGCGGCGCCATCGGCGACGACGTGATGGCTCCGGCTCCAGAGCGTCGCGCGCAGGCACTCCGCTGCGGGACGAGCCAGACGCGCTGCCCACCGAACCCCGCCGGCCGCCGCGCGAGCGGCCTCCGCTGCCTATGAGCCTGCCGCTTCCGAAGTTCGCTGTGCAGCTGCTGCGCGCGGCGCCTGCGCAGCCTCGGTCCCTGCCCCCTGCGCCCGCGTCGCCACCGCGCCCGCCTTCAGCCTCCTCCTCCAGCGGTGGCTCCGCGCCCCATTCGCCGTCGCTCGAAGAACGCATTCGCTCCCTCGACGAGAAGTACGAACGTTGGAGCGGCTCTAGAGCCCACGCGGATGCCCCCGATCGCTCCCGCCTCCGGCATCGCTTACTCGAACTTGATATAAACGAGGTTAAACCTTCAGAAGTGGTCCGGTCCCTGCTAGCCAAACGGTCCGTATTCGACGAAGATTCTGAGCGCCTAGAAGGCGCTCGCGCTCCAAGTCCGGGGGGAAGTCCGCGATCTTTGACCGTTGCGGTACCGCGAGTGCTGCGATATCCGTTTCCTGCCCATTCTGGTCCGGTACTTTCGCCGGCCACCCCGTCCACTTCCACCGTGACTCCCGGGACGCCCACTCGGCTGCCGGAACCTGAAGACCAAGAACGCACGCGCCCATCACCGTTGGAAAGGATACAGCCCAAGTTGTCTGATGTGGATACTTCAAATGAGACCAGAATAAGAATGAGAACATCTTCTATTGATAAACAAGCCGATATACATGAGAAGAAGCATTCTCCAACTATTGAGAAGGAGTTTGAGATAGATAGAAACATTATAAGGCATGAAATTAAGAGTAGAAGAAATTCTTTAGTACTAAACCCTGATGAGAGCAAATCACCTAGTTGCGAAAAGCATTCTTCTGATTCCAGATCAATAGAACGCAGTGCCCATATAGAAGTTAACGAAAAATTTACTGTGAGAAACAATCGTTTGGAAGATAGGCAAATTACAATAAAAAAAGAAGATATCGTAGAAGACCAAAAAGTTTCAAAAAATAGTGAATCGATACTAAACAAATTAGAAAGAAATTGTTTTCGAGATGATAAATTTTACAATCAAGAAGATATCAAACAAGCGATTAAACAAGAACTACAGGCAAACATTGAATTAAACCAAGGTGATAAATTATTTTGTCAAAGCGATTACGATACAAAGCTACAAGCACTTATTCAAGAAGATATTAAACCAAAAATAGATCAAGACAGTAAGTTACATGAACCAGAGATTAGAGAAAAAAAGGCAATCGAAAAGTTACTACACAACCACATAAGTAAAGAAATTATAACCTATAATGTACACTCGTTAAATACCTTGAATGTGATAAACTGTCCTGAATTACCTAGTAAGTTTGTTGAAATGGCCCAAGATTCAAAATTCAATGATAAACCAAACAATTTGAAAAGCGAAATGAATGGTCCACTGAGCTTACAAGATGATAAATTTGGAAAGGAAAACATAAATTGTGAGAAAACTGTAGATAATTTTAGGTTTCAAAACAATTTATTGGTTTCTGTCGAAAAAGCAGTCAGTGAAGCTAAAAATCATGACGAGTGTAATAAAAATGAATGTGAGACAGCCAAGCACTGTAAAGATGTCATTGATAAAGATCATAATATAGTAGAAGATATGTTGAAAAACAATAAAAATACTAAATGGGAAAAACATGAAAAGCATAGAAAAACTAAAGAAGAGAACCCTATTATTAAAGCAAGTGCGGAAAAATGTGACAAGTCAAAACCTGAAAAGGTAGTAGAAAAACATCAAGAACACGAAAAAGTTGTGGAAAAAGAACGTGAACTAGAAAAACCAAAACACAATGACGATATAAAATCTTTACGCCCAGAGAACCATAAAAAAGATAAAATTGATAAGAGAAGGGACATTCCTGAATCAGATAATTCCTCTAAAAGTTTGAAGAGGGATGATAAACACAAACATGAACGATCCAAGAAAGAAAATGATTTAAAACGTGAAACTAAAACTGATTCTTCGAAAAGTCGAAAATCTTCGAGAGACGAGTCTAGCAGAGACGTATCTCGAAAAGATTCTACAGATTCTAGTACATCGAGAGCATCACATGATTCAACTAAATCAAGGGATTTAGAAACAACTGAAATAAAAGAAGAGGTCAAAAGCAAAGTAAAAAGTACTGCCGAACAAATTCAAGAAAAGAATTCGTCTGAAGTTAATCATCAAGTTGAATCTGTTAAAGATATGGTAAAAGTTGATGATCATCCGAAATCGGACGGTAAAATAAGGATCAAGACTGAAATAAAAGAAGAAAAAGATGCAGATCTTTCTAAAATCAAAATCGATACTCACATAGAAAATTTAGTAAAAAATAAATCTGATGGCCCTGAAAAACAAAGGCATTACTCTTTAGATTCGCCTAATTTAGATTCGAAACGTAAAGAACGCCTGAATTCTTGTTCCAGCCTGCCGTCAAGTATTGGTCATAAACGAAGAATGTCATCACAAGACAGTATAGAATGTCTAACTGAAGATTCTAAAAAATGTAGAAGTGAACGACGCGATTCTAAAGATTCTAGAAGTCATGAGCGCCACAAAACTCCCAAATTTAGTAAAGGTCATTTTGCTAAAATTATTGAAAGTAAAACTAAAGACGATAAAAAAAATCAAGTGAAACCACCTGATGAAACGTTTTCAACGATAAAGGAAGATGAAATAAGAGAGCCGATATCTGAAAAAAATAAGAGTATCAAAAAGATGGATGAGAGTGAAGAAAAATCAGGATCATTAGAAAAAGGGCAATTGTCAGGGAATTCCGAGTCGTCATCTGAATTATTACACAGTAATTTAGATTTCCTGGCTACATTGGAACTGAGGTCGAGTGAAGAAGATGAAAGACAAAAGGCTCTGCGTAAAGAAATGAAAGAAAAGAAACGTATTCAACAATTACAGCAAATACAAGAACTTCAAATGCAACAAGATGCTCTTCAACAAGCTGAATTGTGTAATAGAACAAAAGAAGATAGGAAATTAAAAAACGAGGAAAAGAAAAAAGATACAATGCGTGAAAAGAGAATGTCCACTGAACGTAAAAGTAAAGATGATAAGAATGATACCAGTAAACGGCGAAATCGTAAGGTTCCAAACACAGATAGTTCAGATTCCGATGAGCCTATGAAGAAACATTCCATATTTGACATAGTAGATGATGAACCGACATATATTTCGATGTATGATAAAGTTAAAGCAAGATCCTGCAAAAACATGCAAAAACAGGAAGAAGAAAAGCGACAAGAAAAAATCAAAGCTAAGTTTAGTCAGTTAAAGCAAAGCAGAGCAAAACGCGAAGAAAAGAAAAGATCCAGTTGGGATGAAGATAGTGATTCTGAAAATGATCAACGTAAATCACATAAAGCATCAATGGGCAGTTCCTCTGATGATGATCAAAATGTAGTTCACGGTAAAAAGCGTGAAAAATCTCACGGGTCTAGTCTTGAATATGATCAAAGTCGAACTAATGATTATTTTGATGCCATAAGCAATGAAGAGGATTCGCGTAATAAATTGTCACGCAAAAATTCCAGGTCACGTATCATGTCTGATACTTCAGATGAAGAAAACATGAAAAGGAATATGAATTTTATTGATAAAATTAAAAAAGAAATATTTTCAGATTCAGAATCCTCTCAATCCAAATCAAATCCTCAGAAATATAAAGAAAATGATTTTCAACTGAAAGAATCTAGCGACGATAAAGTAAAGAAAACATCCCTTCTGAATTTATTTGGAAAAAGTGATAGCGACGATAATAGACTTAAGTCAATTTTAGACTGCGACAATGATTACAAAGTGTCGTTTGCAAAAAGATTTTCTAATGATATTTCTTCGGAAAATGAATCCATTCAGCCGAATCTACATAATATATCTGAAATGCGTAAAAAACATAAGAAAAAACAGAAAAAATACAAGTGGTCCTATTCAGATGAAGATGCAAAGACTGAAAGTGGTCAGGAAATTACTCCAGATGTAATTTCTAAACATAGAAATGCAGATAAATTTCGCCGCCATAATAATAAAAAAGAAAAAAGAAGAGACAAAATTCGCGATAGCGTAGACACAGATGAACCACGTGATGAAAAAAATAAATATAAAAAGGAAAAGAAATCACCAAGTCATCCGTACGATTTAATAACGGATCTGACGCCAAATAGCTACAAAAAAGAGGGTAAGATGGAAGATATATTTGGACCATTATCGGACGATTCTGATAGAGATTCTGGTGGTCTGGTGGTAGAAACTCATTTAGAATATCATTGTGCAATGACCGAAAAATTAAATAGCGATGAAGTCAAAATTAAAGACGATTTCAAAAGAAAGAAAGAGAAGAGGAGAAAAGAAAAAAGGCACAATAAAGATGATGACAACAGCTTAGATGTTGATGCAGTCAGTAAAGCAATAGAAGCTCGTTTATTTGCTGATACCTCGAACGTTGATGATAATAATCGATCAAAAATTGAAAGTAGTTCTGATTGTATTCCTAAAAAGTTAGAAATGGAACTTAAGTATGGGGATGGATACAATATAGATAGTGTGCCCTTTATTCGATACTGCGATAAAATTAAAAAGGAATCTCGCGAAAAGAAAAAGAAGAAAAAGAAAAATCGGGAAGATCGCCAAAATCGAAAGGAACATCACCATGGATATCACCATGAAAAGATACAGAAACTTGACTCTTATGTTGACAGTAATATTACGCAACAAAAGCCAAACAACTCCTTTTTTGATAACAATATTACGCTTTCTCCGAAAACAATGTTACTCGACATACCGTTACCGAATGATTGCCAAAAATTCGATGTTACAGATAAATCAGATGATAATAAATCTCTTTCTGAATCACCTAGTTTACCTAGAATTACAGATAGTCCTCCATTTGTGATAAAAACGGATGAAAACGTTGAATCAAAAACGAATGTCCAAGAATCTCCTAACTTGTTAGCAGTCGATAATCCAATCGAAATGGATTATGATTCGGCGAGAACTATTGAAGTCAATGATATACCGATGCCACCTCCCATTGAAAATATTGTGCAAGATATTAGTGAAGTACCATTACCTAAAGATCCTCCCATTAACGCGGAAAAATGTAAACAGACTGATGTGAAGACTGAATTAACTTGTGTGAACGTTAACGTTGATACTGAAATTGTTAACGTTGATAATGAAATTGTTAGTATTACTAGTACTACTGAAATTGATTCTGATGCTAAGAATAGTGAAGATGCTGTTCGGAACATACCAAATTTAGAAATTGATACAGAAAAACATACAGATAAGGTAGTGAACGACTCTCATGCATGCAAAATAGAGAAAAAGGTTGAAGAAAAACCTCGCGCTATTATTTCGCAAGAAGAGACAGAGGATGCTGTTGCCGCATTATTGGGTGAGAGTTTTGGTGGTAAAACAAATACTTTTGTTAATTGTTACGATGAAGTAGAAAAGAGTAGTACGCATCAAATAGAAATTGAAAACACTAGGATTGAAAGTGAATTAATTCCCGAAGAAGACGCCGAAGAAATGCGTCAAGCTGTTCAAAATTTAAATGCCAGTGAAATGGAAATGAAACCTGATACGCCTGTATCTGATAGTGATTTATTACTGATCGATACTGATACAGAAGAAACTGAAGAAACTAATCAAGATTCGATTGAAAAATTGCCAGTTAATATAATTGCAACAAATCAGTCCCTGAATAATAACAATAAAGTAAGCACAAATCAGACTACAGAAATATCAAATATAATCGTTTCGAAACCAAAGACAACCATTGTTCATCCCATTCTAAAGGAATCACAAGATTTTAATAAAAAGTTAAACGAAAATGAAATAAAACCTTCCATATCGAAGCAAGAAACTGTTCAGCAACCTACATCAACAGCGACTCCGGTCATAACTTCTACAGTCCGGTCTTGGACGTTATCGAGCAATAAAGTAATGGAACCTCACATGCTTAACATCCCTGCAAGTTCCTTGGCTAATAAAGATAGCAATGAAAGCAAGCCTACCCATATAACGGCAAATATAGTTCAGATTAAAGCACCGCATAACCAAGGCGTACAAATTGGTACTACCCTAAGGCCTATAATAAATCCTAACAGAGTAAGTGCACCATACCAAGTGATAAACCAGATGATTAGGCCTCAAGTATCTAGTATGCAACCGCCTACAATAAAAATACCGGAACCTCATATAATTTATCAAAAACCACAAGGAATTGTTATTTCACCAAGAATCTGTAGTGAACCTATTTTGTTAAGTCCTAAGTCTAGTCCACGGACTGAAGGTGTGACATCGCCACGTGTAGCTAACGTAGCCATTCTCGGGAGTTCTTCGCAAAATATCAATTCCGTTGGAATAGCGACATCAAATACGATGCATCAAAGACCTCCAGGACAAGTGACAGTCGTCCGAATGCAACAGCCGCCATTGAGCCCTATTCAAACTATGCACATCCCACCGGGTGCAAGAGCTGTGGTGTCTCCTAATCGTCCTAATTCAGTGTTGGTTCAAACGCAAGGCTCTCCTCTGCATTTCAATAGATTGCCCGTAACTCCAGTTCTAGCACCTATTTCCAAACCATTGAATATTAATAATATAATACAGCAGACTAAATCGAGTTTAGCTACTAATCCACAGTTAATTCACCAATCAAAGATACTATCAGATACCAGAAAATCTGAAAATCTAAATGAGAATACCAAAATTATTTTATCACCAACTAGATTACAGCAAAGTACAAATCCTACTGTAATGGCACAAAACCGTCTTATATCTCTGCAGAATCCAATCCATATTGGGAATATAAATTCTACTTTACACCTTTCGAATAAAGTTTTACTAAATAACAAGACTCCGTCAACGGATAAGAGGGAAGTCCCAAATAATAAGTCTGAACATAATCTGTTAACACCTATGATACATGTTGCTACTCATGCTTCATCGTCTATTATACATGGGAGCCCTAAATCTGTCGTTTGCAGTCTTCATGAGGCTACAGCAATAAATCGAGGCCATGCATCAAACGTGATTCACACTATTAATTCACAGAGGCTGCTAACAACAAATCCTATTACGAATGTTATACAACTGGATGCAAATAAAGGTCCGCCCTCGGTGTTATCAATGGCCACAATACGAAACCCGCAAGCAGTTTGCAAACCCGAGTCATCAAATACAGTTGTGGTCACAACATCAAGTCTCTCAAATGTTGTTATGACTCCTTTGTTACTTAACACACCTGCTCCAAAAGCCACAATAAGATTACATACGAGAAGCGAAAGTGAAAAGGTAGATTCGCATTCATCTAAACCTTTCGTGAATCACCCGTCTCACCCATGTGATAAAAGCAATGAAAATGAAGAATGCGATATTGAAAAATCACCCTCAGTCCCTCCGACATGCCCAACAGAACATAACATAGCTAAATGTGAAACAGATTTTGAGGAGCTATTGAAAGACAATACAAATGAAATAAAAGTTACAAATGACCCCGAAAAGAAACTAGAAATTAATGTTGGGAAAACTGTAACTTTAATTACGCATAGCATTGATCGGAGAAAGAGTTCAGATAGTAAAGTTGATAATAATGATTTGAGTGATAAGAAGTCTAATGAGGAATCTTTATCAAACATTGACGTTTGTGATCCAATAACAACATCAAATATTGAGTTAAAATCTAAAGATTCAACCAAAAATAATCTTAAAAACAGTGCTTTAGAAGAACCTAATAAAGAAGAAAAAGCCGAGGTAATTAGTACTGACGTAAAGGACAACATTGATGACAAAAACAGTTGTGCGAATAATAATATTTCCTCAATAACAAATTGTGAAGAAAGTAAAGACAAATTTTTTAGTTTACTTTCAAGTCCAAAAAAGGCAAACGAAATGAAAAACTTAGATGAAGGCGATTATTGGTCGGCTAAAGATGTAAACATAGAATCAGTTATTAAGAAAGTAGATTCTTTATGTAATGATACCTGTGAAGAGAAAAAAGATGAAATTCGTGATATCAATTGTCCAACAACTAACAACTCCTCGGATAGTATCGTAAACGAAGTAAAGATGCAGAGTGATGTTTCGGAAGGGGATAATGAAGCTAATAAACAAGATGTTTCTCAGACAGAGCTTTTGAAAGAAACAGAGACGAAAAATGAAACCTTCCAAGAGTGCAATGCGGTTGAAGAACCCATAGTTGAAAAAACACCTAGTAAGAGAGGTGGCCGTAGCGGACGCGGTAAGAGAATGGAAAAGAACCCTGATAGGGTATTGACTCGTCAAATAGCTAAACCATCTAGAGGATCTGCAAAGCGAGGAAGAGGTAGCAGAGCCAAGGTAGATAAAAAAAATAAAAACTCTGGTTCCAATAATTTGAATAATATGCCTGGAGATGTCTATGACTTCCATGAAGATTCAGGAGATGAAACTGTGACATCTCCTAACAAAGCAGAGGTGAGGCCTCGTTTGATATTGACGATTAAAAGTCCTCTTTCTGGTCATTCGAATGCTATAGCAACGTCAACTCTCAGCATAGCACAGAAAGAGCAGGCAAAAAATACGGAAAAACAGAAGGAGGAAAAGATGGAAGTTTTTGTATCACCCTCTGCAAATACTCGTAAGTCTAGGCGTCTACAAGAAAAAGACATCCAGCGTAGCACCGTCGACGATGTCATCGATGAAGTGGTAAAGGGTACGGGTACACAGTTTAAAAACAAGGAGACCAACAGGAAAAGATCGACAAGACAGGCCGGCACCAAAACACAAGTCGAGAAGGGCTCCACGGCCGACGCACGCAAGTCTTCCAGAGGCGTGAAGAGGACGAGAGACAGGAGCTTGTCGGACGCGTCGGTCGACAGCAGCGACGACAACGTCAAGAGGGACGACATCGCGAAGGAGCCCAAGATACCCAAGCTAGTAGAACCGCCAGCGCCACCGAAAAGTGAACCCGAAACTATCATCAAGGCGTCTCCGGTCGCCCCGGTCGTTACGTCTGCCCCGCCGAGCAATCCCACGCCTATAATGAAGCCGCCCAAGAAAATGATATCTGAGATCGCCAAACTCGCGGGCGGTTTCGATGCCGCTATCGCGAACAGGGTGGCAATCGCATCACCCAGCGTAGCCGAGAGATCTCTGCCGCCAGCCGATCGCCCGTGTGAAGCGGAACGGCTCGCTCCACCCGCGGCCGAGACCTCGCCGATAGCGGCGGGCGAGGCCTGCGACGCAGCCTACGCACGCCGCATCGTGGACAACGTGCCGGCCAACATGATGCCGGTGGGCGCCACGGAAGCGACGGACGCGCGCGTGCAGTCGCCCGCGCTGCCGCATCGCCCGCCCTCCGCGCACCACCTCGTGGACCGAGCCACACCTGTTCTCGTCAGGTACGCGTTTGTTTGTTAGTCGAAAGGAGATTTGTCGCAGAGAAGTGGTTCTTTATACATATTACACGAGTATATTATATGAATGAAGTGTGTTTGCACAGGGGTGGCGAAGGAGACGGCGAGCTGGCCGCCGCGGGCGCGTCGCGGTACCGCGGCGCGTACGCCGGGCCCGCCAGCCTGCCGCGCGGCGCGCACCACCCGCCGCTCGCCAAGCAGGTGGCCGTGGCGGGGCCGCACCCGCTGCACCCGGGTATGCAGCACTCAACACAACACGCACATGCACTAGTCTTTTAATGAACAGTAGCGTCCAAAAAATTATCGGCCAAGTGCGATTCGGACTCGCGCACGAAGTACCTTTGATATAACGTAACGAGATGATGCAGAAGCCAGAAGCCAGAAGGCTCACTACTACTACATCTGATCATCGACCAAAAACGATCAAACAATTATGTTTGTTGTAAAAAAATAGAATAAAATAAATATTAAAGGGAGGCTCCCTTTTATCTTTATTAATTCTATTTTCTAGTATTCGTTGTTAAAGCGGTAACGGAAATACATCATCTGTGAAATTTTCAAGAGTGTATCACGGTTCAAGAGATACAGTCTGGAGACAGACACACGGACGGTGAAGCCTCAGTAATAGGGTTTTTACTCTTTGGGTACGGAACCCTAAAACAATACTAATTTAATTATAAGCTTGAGTATTCGATTGAAATGAAAAATCAACTGATTATATCAAATAACAAATAAGAAAGAAATTAGCTATACTGTATTAGTTACGTCACACGCCAGTAATGACATAGTATGCGTTTTGCGAGAAAGAAACATTCTTTCTGTTTGATTTTAATTTAATTTTCCGTGTACATCATTTTTTTGAATACTTAAAAAGTTAAAAAATAAGTTGAGTCAACTACCCCATTTTATTTGAGTTTTGACTAAACCTTAGGCTTTCGAGTTACCATTACATTAGCAATAGCTCCACAAAGCTGGTATATACCTGGTATATATTATGTCATAGAGCACATTCAAAGGCGACAAAAAGGTTACAATAACGATTAATGTTACACAACGGAACTACAAAAAGTGGTTTCCCCCTATAATGTGATTAATGTATGCTCTTTAGGCTCTCGAAGTGCAGTAGGCGAGGAGGCTCGCTTCAGTCGCACCAGCGTGCCGGCGGGCAGCCCGCAGGGACCAGTCGCTTTGGTGAGTACGAGACTCGGGCGACGTGACGTCACACCGCCCGCGTCACACGTGACCCGCAGCGGCGTTTCTTAACCTTTCCATTATAACAAGCATACTGATAAGTAATTTAGCCTTTCCAAGCCGAAAAGTAAAATTTTAAAGGGAATCATAATAAAACAAGTAAATGTAATATGTATGTTAGTAATGGAGCAACACAGCCACAACACAAAAAATGGAAAACTCTAAACTCTATTACAATGTCTAATTTCTGGCCTGCAAACTTAGTTCAGCTGCAATTCTGTTATGCAGTGAAAAAAGAAAGCAGCTTACGGACATAGATACACATTGTCTATTACACCTACTTCCACAGAGTTAAGTCCTTGTTGTGGGGTGAAGCTGCTCATATTAAACTTTATTAAACTTATATTGCCAAAAAACAATATAAACTAAAATTAAACTAAACAATATCCATTGGCCGTCCTTGAAAAGGTTAAGAAACGCTATTACAGATATTAATTATCTTTATGAACAGTAAATATATAAGAGTAAATAATTCTGTTCATGCTATCCGGGATAGTCTGCAGATTTAGTTAGAAGTCCTCCACCTGCGCACCAACAGACTTCTCCTATCGCGGTATATAATAATGTAATATGATTTTTTATTGTTAAATATTTTGATTTACATGAAATGCTCAAACATATTGAATTTGAAATTCTGTCCGCAGGGCGACGGAATGTATCCTCATTTTTCACACCACCATTACCAAATGTATCAGCAACACTTTCGAGCTACACAGCACGAGAACATATCGACACCTACGTTTTTACCAAGGTACGTATTGTTTGATAACTAATATACACTAATCAAACAAACTTGAGGATTAAACTTTTTAATACAGTTGCTCAAAAAGTGGCGTATTGCAGGGACGTATAGCGTTCGGGATGTGGACTATTACATACTCGTGCTTTTTTTTTACCTTTCCCGAACTCGTGCGTTATCTTTCCCAACTGTCAAAATAATGTCTATTAAAAAGAAAAACCAACCATGAAGTTTTTACTAAAAAAAATCATAGAAGTTTTTATGATTCATGCAAATACGTATATTTCTAAAAAGAAGCTACTAATTTGTTTCAATATCAGATTTGATTGAATGAGTTTGGTTAGGTTTCATTTCATCTCATTAAATTTCATTTTCATTTCATATCAATAAAAAAAATTCTACTGAAGACTTGGCTGTATGGGCCATAGATCAATATATATTTTAGATTGATCTATGGTATGGGCATAGTTCCCTTTGCGTACCAGAATATTATTTAGTCTATGACCAAATTTTTTTTTATTTTTTTTTTTAAATCACCAGAATGGGTGAAGAAAAAAAAACTGCTTATATTCTACGGTTGGCGCCATTTTTCAGAAATTTTCTTTGCAAGGTTAGTTGTTTGTTGCACAAAATGCTTCGGAGAACATTTTACCGGAAAAGTCAAAAAGTCGCTACATATCTACATACGACGAATTTATTGCGTGGAGAGAAGAGAAAAAAGCAAATAGTTTTTCAGAAAATGTTAAGTTAGTTGAGTTTATTGTGTTTTTATTATTTTATTAAATTGCTTCATTTTTTCGCAACTGTATTAAAAATAATCGTTCAGTACACGTGCGGAACCGTCATTGCAACTTGTTCCGACTGTCAACCCTCGCTTTCGGCTGCGCCTCGGCTCGGGTAGACATTTGTCGGAACTCTTTGCAATAACAGCCTTTCCGCACTTGTAATGAAACATACTATTGTGATTACGTTACGAATTTTATTCAACAACAAGCGATACTTATATTCGATATTAACCACCTATACTTCGTACCCATTAAGATATCATCTTTAGAAGATGAGAGCTGTATAATGTATATACTTAAAGTCAAGGACCAGAGAACGGAAAACATACCATAACAGTACCTTGCGATACAGAAGATTCACTCCGCAAAATGATAAATAAAAAGATAGTGATTTAAATTAACACTGTAAAGTGCAACTCAGTTCGTAACAGTGCTTAGTACCGAAACGTTGTGCTTTCCTGCTGTTGTGAGAGTGAGACAAAAATTTCCTAAAGACGTCTGTTGTTTGTTATGCATGCTGTTGTCGAGGAGGCGAGGAACAGGTAGTAATAGAAATAATGGTGTGATTGCAGAGGCGCGCTGGAGGCGGAGGCCTCGGAGGTGCCGACGCCGCCGCTGGAGCTGCGGCGCCTGCCCACCGCGCGCGTGCCGCGCCCCGCGCACTCGCCCTCGCCGCACGACCGCCACATCAGTGAGTACCTGCCGCTCCGTATTGTGCATCGTGTCAGGAGACGACAAGCAAAATCCAGTATGAGTGGAAGTTTTCGCAGTTCAATCATGCTCAGATATCCCCTCCACGTTTCGAGCAGCGTCAGACTATACTTGCCGAAAATTGTGGAACTCCTTCGTTAAAGGTTTTCTCGGTCCCGGCTTTGGAGGACAAGCATCCTTTTGGTTCACGACGCAACGTGTAAATAAGGTGTAATTTGGATTTCCCACGGCCACAGTAACAGTTGAATGATAAGAAAACCATTTTGAAAGATCGAATGCATTGTAGCCTGTTTGTGTCCCGCGGGTGGTGTGAGACGTGTGCGGTGTGTGTTAACTGTTAACCTGTATGTTCTGCGCAGTGTACGCCGTGCGGTGCGGACGCTCGCCGCCGCCGGCGCACGGCACGTCGCGGCCGCCGTCCGCGCTGCCGCCGCCCGGCCCGCCCGGCCCGCCGCACGCCTCGCAGGTGCCGCGCGAGGCCGACTCGTTGCAGATGCTGCTAAGGGTGTGTGCAAGTTTATTTATACCAACTTTGACCTCGGTCAAAAGTTTTATCTCCCAGATTAACAATGTTATATTATTTCTGTGCTCAAAATGGTGTCTTATAATGTCTAGGCCCTAGGGTATTGGAATATTTTGGAATTAGTAGATATCATTTCTGCTTTGAATTTTCCAATTTTTTGAATATTATAGACTATGTTTAAACAGTGGGTTCAACTCTTCTCAAACTACCCTTGATTATTTCCAAGAAAAATAAGATTTCCAATTAAGTTTACGAATTACACTCGTGTTATCGCTTGGTGACCCACAGCGCTACCCGGTGATGTGGCAAGGGCTGCTGGCGCTGAAGAACGACTCGGCGGCGGTGCAGATGCACTTCGTGGGCGGCAACCCCGGCGTGGCGGCCGACGCGCTGTCGCGCCACTCGGACGGCGCGGCCGCCTCGCTGCTACGCATCGCCCAGCGCATGCGCCTCGAGCCCGCGCAGCTCGACCAGGTGCACCGCAAGATGAAGGTACGTGCGCTGCGCCGACGCGTGTCCCGTCCCGACCCGCGTAGCGATGTGCTAACACTGCGCTCTCTGTGCAGCTGGAGAACGAGCACTGCATCCTGCTGGCGCTGCCGTGCGGCCGCGACCACATGGACGTGCTGCAGCAGTCCACCAACCTCACGGCCGGCTTCATCACCTACCTGCAGCGCAAGCAGGCCGCCGGCATCGTCAACGTGGCGCCCTCGCCCGGCCACCACCAGGTGCGGAATACTAGATAGTAATATAATGCCTAAACTGTTAAGTTTGATATTGTGCATTAAATTTAGCTATTTATACCTCGCTTATGGTCCTGGTAGGATTTTTTGAAAAAGCGACTCACCCGGCTAAAGCTGATAAAATCTTAGTCGTTAGAGGCACATCAATTTTCACAAATATCTTAAGGAGCACACCACGGCTGTGCCCGCGAAATTCAAATTTTTCGTGGTTTTTCGCGATTTTTAAGCTAATAAGATATAATAGGCTTATGGCCGTCAAATTGCGATAATCCCAATATCTTCTTCACGTGTTTATATAAAAATCTCTGCTCGAAAGTGTCGAGTTAAAGAAATTAGTCGAAGATTTGCGAGTTACTTACATAAAACTCGATACTCGGATTAATTTCCTAGGATACACATTTCTATGCAAAGATTTTGATATAATCATGTAAAGATGATACTGCCATTCTCGCAAATTGATTGCCATAAGCCTATCATGTCTAATTAGCGTACAAATTGCAAAAAACCACGAAAATTTTGAATTTCGCGGGCAGACCCGTTGAGTTCACGTTAACCTTTGCTGTTGTGGATCTTTCATTGATTTGAAATATTTTATTTACAGTCTATATACACGGTCCACATATTTCCGTCGTGCGATTTTGCGAACGAGAACCTTAACCGCATCGCGCCCGACCTGATGCATCGCGTCGCCAACATCGCGCACCTGCTCATCGTGATCGCCACCGCGCTCGGCTGAGAGCGACGCGCGCGCGACGGAGGACCCGTCTCGACTTCGAACTGTGAGAACAACTGCCTCACTCATTGCTCTCGGATGAACCCCACACCACACGGACAACGGAACAACAACGCACCCGCTACGACAGCGTGCGTCACTCGCTCTGTGCGCACGCATTATCATGGAAATTCAAATATCCCTTTTCTGTACTGAAAATTGGAACATTTCTTAAAGTGACGAACATTTCTCAGGACAATGACTATTAGTAAATTTAATAAAAAAAATGTAAATATATATCCAGGTTGTGAAAGTTGATTTTTACTATAATAATGTAAGCTGCTACTCATCGAGCTGGCGGAGGCGGATCGACGCCGGCAGGTCGGTCGCTGCGCCGGTGAAGTGAAGTGAGCGCGTACGGAATACGGATCACGGAATTGGTCGGACTACCTCGCGAGTCGCGGACGCTCGCGCTGTAGTTACGATGTGTATTTATTGTGTGCGGGCGCGCGCCGCCCTCGCTATTTAAGACTTAAATGTAAGAGTAGCTTTGTAAAAATGATACTTTTGTTACGGTCGACTGGGCTCGACCTCGTTTGGAGTTTAAATTTATAAAGGCGAATTCGGACGATTAGAGGTACGATTTGTTTTGGGCTCTGATTAGACGAGCGAAGATCTATCGAGCATTTTTATTGATAGTGTAAATTGTTATTTTGTTTTAAGCTTAGGATCTAAAACTAATTTAAATACTGTAAATACCGAATCTATCCGTTTAAAAAAAACGATTCACTCGCTTAGATCATTACGGTAGGCGATGAAGGACGCTGTAACTCGGTCGAATGTTGTTTTTGTGTAAAAATGATATAAACGAACGGTATATTATATTAAAATACACGTGGAAAAATAAACTGTGATTCTGTCTTATGTAAGGATGTAGGTAGTCTTTAAACTTTAAAGCGTACTCGTTACACTTGTACTTGAGCCACGGCGTGTGCGGCGGCGCGTCGCCACCGTCACCTGAATGACGAACGCGGTAACACCACATGAAAATATAAAATAGCGTGTTTGTAGACTGCATTGCCGTCATAATAATCAGTTAGCGATGATACAGTTATGAATTATTTGCATTATGTCGCATTATATTGCGTAGCCTCGCTATACCTACGTCGCGTTTCTCGCCTAGGACTACGCGTTATTCCATGTTAGGATTTTACATACTTGTACGTCTCGAGTTTTGGCGCTATGTACGAACTAAAATACGAACATGTATTTGGCGCGGTCTTCTCTTTAACTTTAATCATCTTTTTTCTGCCTAATGTGTTTTTAACATGTTTATTATTCATTGCAGTTAAAGTTGCAGTTAAAGTTAGTGTATTTTAAAGAATAACTTTAAAATACACTAACTTTAACTGCGGACCATGAATTTTTTATTGATATAAAAATGTTAAAAATATTTGCATTTTTTGATTAAAAATATTTGATTGCACATAGGTTATTTGATAGTGTAAAAACATTCAAACAAAAATAAATAATTTGTACTGTGTAGCTATTTTATCTCGGCCGGCTCTTCAGCCTACTCGGAAAAATCACATCTAGGGGTATAGAATCATTTAGGGGTAGATTTAGAAGCTACTGCGAAATATTTGGATCGGAGCGATGGGCCGTCGCACACGTAATATTGTTTGGACAGTTAATTAATGTTCTCATTCCACGCGCCACCGCCTCGCGCTGTCGACAACTTCACAACTATCGCTATACATCATAGTACAGATAGTGCAGACATCACTTCGTGTATTCTGTCAAATTATTCATTTCACCTGTCATTGCCCATGCGTGATATCGCCGATACGATCTTCCACTGCAGTGATTTCCTGCAATGTGGTAAACGTAAAAGGCGAACGAGTCGCCCTTTGCGTTTCCACAGTTTTAGCATAGCGGCGTGACTTGTGTGTTGCCCCTAAATTCTCAGCTCTACGCCTTGGGCCATAGAATTTGTGACATAGTGGCATTCGCAAAAGCTATGGCCCATTATGTGGCAGACATTTTAATCAAGAAGTTGAATAGTTAAATCAAAAGTTGCTGGCTAATAGTCAAGTTTTTTTTTTTGTTTTCTGTTTCTACAAAAAAATTAATTGGAAATTCGCCTCACGCCGCTTTGCCTGTTGGAAACAAATCGCTCACTCAAAGTCACGACCGATGTTTGTCCACGAACTAACAATATTGTACTTCTCATACGTCTTCGTTTGCTGGTCTGCTTGGAGATGTTCCAATGCTCGAGCGATTGTTGTATTTATTACTCTGCGATGTATTTATTCACTCTGCTGATTAAAATGTTTCGTCGGTCGCCATTTCGCATTGTATGTTTAGATAATGGTGCGGCTTTTATGTCGTGCAAAAAACAAAGTACAAAATATTTTATGTATTGTAATTTTATATGTACGATATAGAAATAACAACACAGGTAACGTGTATATTGTTTTTAAGGATTAATTGTGTATAGGTGTATAAATGTTATAATATGTTTGGTCATGTTTCCGTCGCAAACTGTTCTCGATTTAGCGAGGAGGAACACTAACGAACTGTCACTTCGTCCATTAATTTTAAAACATAATTTTATCGGTGAACGGATGCCCGAAATGTACACTTATTTGATAACCTTATGAAGGGAGTCGATGTAAATAAGTCTTCAGTAAAATAGCGATACAGTATTTAGTCTTGAGATAAATTTATATAGGCAACACATGAGAATTATATTAAAAAAACTAATATTTATTATGGTCGAATCGGTATTTACTATTTACTCATCACTCTTTTACCGATGTGATTATTTTTTGGCAATAATTATACATATTATTTAATATTGTACTATAATATTACGATCACTATATAAATTACGTCAAAGATACAAAGATTTGCCAATAAATAATTTCATCTCTTTGATCAGTTCTACATCAAGATGTCAATTAATAATAATATACTAATTTAAAAAAAATCACACACTCTGATAGTAGATTTGAAGTTTATCTTATTTTTTGTATCCATACGGTACTGCAGACTTAATAGGTGTCATCAACAATGTGAGAAGTATAATATAGTTTTGTTTCGTTACTCGATTCGAAGCGTACGTAATGTGCGTGTATGGGGATCGCACGAGTCTCATTGCGCGGCGTCTTCGACCAGCTGAGGTGGGGAGCTGGCGAATGTAGGGTTAGTTCAAGTTTTTGTATAAATCTTCCAAGCGGGCAACTGCTGAAAGCTTAGTTCACAATGTGTCCGCTCGGAGCGATGGCTGTAGATGTATGGAGGAATCCGATCCGCTTATTCGAATCGACTACACAAATGTATCCAAAAACTTGTAGTAACCCTGTGGGCAGTCGGGGACGCCGCGACGTCGGGCGTCGTGCGGCGGGCGAGATGGCGCGAAGTGGCGACGCTCGTCGAGCGCGCGCCGCGGCGGCCGCTGTTGTCCGTGTGCGAGTTGATAGAGTTAATAATTATGTATATGTAAAATTAACATTTGATCTCAAGTGTGCAGCAAAAGTGAAAGTGGTGGCTAGACTGTTATATCGCAACAGCGGCTACCGCGCGCGCTGCCTCTGGGTTGATTAAACTAAAATATAAGAATATAAAAAAAATATTGTGATCATATTTCTACTTTAAGTTTAAATTGCTAGGACTTAGAGATAATTGTATATTTTGTACATATTGAAAATAGTATTGTATCTTCACTTCCCTTTATCCAAAAACCCAGACTCCTGCGTGTTATGTACCTCCTACCTACCAATACTATTAAAAAAATAATACATAAATGCGAAGTTTTTATTTGCTTAAAAATTATAAATCCTAATTTCTTCCCGCTAATTTATTTTCGAAGTATTACGACCTCTACTTCGAACTTGCAGTATTTCGATTTTTACATAACAGTAGAGGATTTTTATGTTACTACAAGTAATGTCACATTTTTTCTATACCTACTGACAAATGTATTGAAAAATGTTCACACTTGGTACACTGGAGATTTTATTTTTCGAGGTGCACAGAGCTAGGTAAGGTAGGTTACCTAAGTAAGGAACCTAAGTAGAGGTACCTAAGTAAGGAACTTGGGAAGCCAAAAAGATAAACATTTTCTTTATCCCAAAAGATTTGACGACAACTCATTGCATAAGTTAGGAGTAATAGCAAAACAAAATATAGAGATCCATTATTTTTATTCAACTCATTAAAACATTTATCCAGTTTCAACAAATTGAGATTTGATTTGATTAGTAGCTTGACTCATGATGGTTTTGTACACCGTGATCCAACGAGGTAAGCCGTGATCACTATGTCAAATCCATTACTTCAATTTTCGCATAGTAAATAATTAATTATTATTGTCTTAAATTCATCAAAGCCTGTATGGTGTACCTTATGTTGTAGGTAGGTACCAATACGATATTTAATAGGTAAGTACCTATTAAAATATAATTAAGTAAATAAGTATTTTACAAACTTAACAATGCTTTTTAAAAATATTTATATTTAACCATCAATAAAAAAAATTAAGATATCTACGTGTGAGTGATTATGTTTATTTTTGTTAATTCTACTAATAATTCACTGCTAACCCAAGTCTACCGTACCATCGTAGTAGGTACCTACATGCTCGTTGTTCGTCCATAATAACTATCTAATTACTTGGGTATTTTACAATTATCTCTAATAATTGATATATTTCAGCATCCTTGCTTCATCATCAGGTCTGCTAGTTTGAAGACCCGCATCCAGCTGCAGAGGTCCGACGGCTGCGGGGCTCCAGCAGAGGTCGCGGCGGACTTCTGGCCGTTGGGCGTGCGCACCACATTCTCCTGCGACGCAATTTTGTTATTAGCTTTCTGCTTTTCTGGAGATTTGCCGATCGCTGGTGAAGTCATTCTGGAAGCAAGTGTTGTTACTTATTAGTTATTACGATTTACGACGCTTTTGGAGAATCGGTTTTAGAATACACAAGTAACGCCCATTCATAAGATACCCCACTCAATATTGTTATCTCATTTTGAAAATTCGAAGTCCCGGTTTTCCCCCTTTTTAAATAAAAATAAAACAATTTTCAATATTTTATGATTGCAATGACGTTGGGTCACTATTACCTAAAACTGTTCCAAATTACAAGTCGATAGCTTTGATAGTTACTGAAATAATCGAGTGTGACAGACGGACGGACGGAGAAAGTATCATCATAAGGGTTCCATTTTTACCAAATTGGTATGGAACCCTAAAAATGAGCAAAAAATTACATTTGTTGTACGGGAGCCCACCTTAATTTTTTATTTCATTTTAATTTAACTATTTATTTCTACAGTAAATATAAATTATATATTTTGTGAAAATTTAAAGCGTCTATCTATTAGATACAGTTATCAATATAAAGCTAAAAGAAGCAAAAAATCACGTTTGTTGTATGGGAGCCCCTTTAAATATTTATTGTATTCTATTTTTTAGTATTTGTTGTTATACCTAGTGGCAACAGAAATACATCATCTGTGAAAATTTCAAATCTGTAGCTATCAAGTTTCAAGAGATACAGCCTGGTGACAGACAGACGGACGGACGGACATCGAAGTCTCAGTAATAGGGTTCCCTTTTTACCCTTTGGGTACGGAAGCCTAACAAAAACAACTGAAATCATTTAACTGCATTTTACATACTAACAATTTAGTTATAGTGGGTAACCTAACACATAGGTATCATCAACTGAATACGTAGTTGGCACGTGGACACTGACACCAAAAGCGCTATCAATCTATTGGTGCTATTGGTAACATTTTAAATTGTGAGATACTCGTCCGCCGTGGCCTAGTTTGTACAATCATTTTGTGATATACCTAATAGGTACTATATGAATTATTGTGTAAAACTACACACGATACGCGAAATATTGGCTATCTGAATAAGAATGAAAATACGCGTATCTGCTTCAAATTGAGTTGCAACTTGTAAGTTCCACCCGAACAAATACCTATTACCATTGATCCTATTACTCACAGACCTATTACTTTATAATGTATTGCAAGTCAAATAGTTATAAAAATGTATTTTCGAAAAACTTTAAAACAAAAACCGTTTTTGTCGTGTCATGGTCGGCGTCAAACATTACGTCACGGAAACGCGAAAGTATGCACTCGAGCTGAGCTAAGGTGATGCAACACACGATAGAGATGAGATGTTTGCTGTAATTTAGTGCTTTACTCGTGTGACGTGTTCCTTGTTAGGTAGGTTAGATAAATACAGCTAGATTTCCGTAAAATTGATAATGGATACAGGATGATAATGTTTGAGGTCATTTTAATGCACCTATATTTGGAAACTGGAAAGGCAAACTAGAACCATTTCCTTGTGAACTTCGTATTAGACTGCAGTAGGTTAAAGTCAAGACATAGGAACAAGTTTGAAAGATGGAAAATTCTTTATTGTACCTACACTAAAACCAAAAAGAAAATAAACAAATTTACAAATATGGCCGACTTACTTATCGCTACACAGCGATCTCTTCCCAGCAACTATTGAACATGAATAAGTTAACATAAAAGAAAATATTGCATAAATAAATTATGTAGATATAGAGGATAAACCTAAATATTTTGGATAATTCTTTCTCTTACTTCTCCAGTAACCTGTAGACACTAGCGCCACGCAGGTATTGTGACTTGTAGTTTTATGTATTCAATTCAGAAAGGGCCTAGCCCGATTTTGGTTAATATGAGTGCATCTGTTTTGTGCCATAGGATGTATCTATCTACCCTTGTGGCTTGTTAGCATGTGATAACGTAATACTACCTAATATTGTGCAGACATAAAAGTAGGTCGATGACCCTCCGCAGTGGGCGGGTGATCTTCTTTGACCTACTTACGCTTTGGCTTTGGTATATACGGTATACCTATTACAGGGTTAAGTTTTAAGTATGAGTGCTTACGTACTACAGCTGACTTGACATAAAATGAGGAACTTGCTGAATTGTATCTGTTTATGTTACAACAACGAAATGGGCCAACATATCCAACGACAATACTTACAATGAAATACTTTAGTCGTCCACGGTCCAAATAATATTGGCTAAGTGCAAGTATTATTTGTCTATACCCTCATTCCGTAGGGATGCAAAGAATCATGAATTCGACTTACTTGCTAACATTGCTTTTCTCTCTCTACCTAGGTCAAAAGCAAGTAGATCGGTGGGTTATAGATTTTGATAGAGCCAAATTTTATTGAACTTTGTTAAAACGAAAAGAACCTCCATCTTTATACCTGCAGGTAACTTGGCACAACTTGTGATCCACTGTCAAACGCTAGCCTTCCTATTGTTGTCGCGCTTATGGACCTCCTTCGATGAGAACGACGAGTGGCATCGTGTGACAGCTGTTTGAATAAAAAGGAAAAGAAAAGAGAACAAGAAGCAAAAATAAAGGAAGATTATAAGTTCATATGAAAAATACGATTGACCGAAAAGAAATCTAGTCTAATAAAATTATATATTTTGGCTATTACTTGAATATTTAGGGAGTAAGGGTTTTAAAATATATGTATAGTTTAATAGTTCTAAGTTGTGATATGTTTGGGATTATCTGTTAATAATTATAAATAAAATGGGAGAGTATCGGGGTAAAGACAAATAAAGGAAAATAGTGGGCTATGTTTTATTAACTGTACTGTTGCTTATATCAGAAGTGTTCGAGCGACGCCTACGCAATGCCACGTAAACGAAAACAGAAGATCGAGGGTACCGTCTACTAGTTCAGCGGACTCGAGTTCTAGCAGCTCTGAGAGTGATCAACACCAGCGCAAAAAGAAACGATGTTGTTAGGCATCAAGAACTGTGAGTCAGAATGTAGTATTAGCATCAGTGATTCCCGAATTCGACCCACTCGTTGATAGTTTAGATATGTGGCTTAATGTGGTTCAGTCGAACGCTCGTGCGTTTGGTTGGTCTGATACTAAGAACAATAAATGTGATGAACATCTTGTTAACATACAACAAGGTATTAATACAGCAGTTAGTAAAACCGCATTTGCTGTACCAAGTGAAGTATTTTTTGGGTATAGAATTCGGATGAATAATGATATGATCACTGATAATAGTAACACAGAACATTCTGTTGACGTCACTGCGCTGCGGAGTATGGTTGATGCGAATATAAAGAGGTGCTGAGAAACCAAAAGCTTCTTTTGATGCCAAAAGGCAAGACGCACCTATCTATTCAGTTGGGGATCTTGTTGTGTTAAATAAATCCCTAGTTATTCTAACGAAAGTCAAAGTCGGAAACTAATGTCTCTTTATAAAGGTCCATTTCAAGTGGTAAAGGTTTTAGTCAACGATAGATACCAAGTGGCAGACATGAGTGGAGCTGGAAGGTCTGCTAAAAAGTGCAATGGTACTGCTTGCGTCGAAAATATGAAACCATGGCTCCAAGTGGAAGGTTGAGTCCCCGAATGTTGTCATGTATGTATGTATAAAAGTATCTGTTTAATTATAATAATGTGGTAATAGTCAGACGAATAGTCATGTAAAAGAACTGTGCTTTAAAACGAATTAATAGCCATGTTAAAGTGCTGTGTTTTAAAGAAAAAAATGCAATTTATATAAAATGGTAAAGAACTGTGTTTTAAAACGAATTAATAGCCATGTTAACGTGCTGTGTTTTAAAGGAAAAAATGCAATTTATATAAAATGGTAAATGCTTAAAATTTTGCATTCTCTTGTTGGAAAGATGATCCATGCAATGTTAGCTGCTTTAACGTTGTGGATAGTATATAGAGGTGGTGGTCTATCAATGACTTAGTCGCAGCAAAAATTCACAAAAGTTTGTTGTAGACTGAGGAGTTGGTGGCTCATTGCAACAGGAATCCTTGCTAAATGAAAGCTGTTGCGGTATGTGGAAGTGGTCTGCATACTGTGTATCAGGAATCTCTGCTGTCAGTGAAAGCTGTTGTGGTGGGTAGCCGTCAGTGGTGGTGATACAAGGTTAGGTGAATCCGAGCTCAAGCCACACCTGAGGCGAGCCGATGCCTCTTGTACAGTCCAATGAAGAAGCAGTAAACATAAATGCATGTGCATGTGCGTGTGTTGTATCTGATTGGCATTATTGTTTACAGTTCTACACTGGACGTGCGCTGTTCGAGGGCGAAAGCGTCATCAGGATGGACGAATGTTGTCGCGCTTATGGACCTCCTTCGATGAGAACGACGAGTGGCATCGTGTGACAGCTGTTTGAATAAAAAGGAAAAGAAAAGAGAACAAGAAGCAAAAATAAAGGAAGATTATAAGTTCATATGAAAAATACGATTGACCGAAAAGAAATCTAGTCTAATAAAATTATATATTTTGGCTATTACTTGAATATTTAGGGAGTAAGGGTTTTAAAATATATGTATAGTTTAATAGTTCTAAGTTGTGATATGTTTGGGATTATCTGTTAATAATTATAAATAAAATGGGAGAGTATCGGGGTAAAGACAAATAAAGGAAAATAGTGGGCTATGTTTTATTAACTGTACTGTTGCTTATACTATATTTTACAAAAAGTTTCAGGAAAAAGAAGTTTTTGGTAATGGGGTGACTGTTTTTAGGGTTCCATACCAAATTGGTAAAAATAGAACCCTTAGGTGAGACTTTCTCCGTCCGTCCGTCTGTCACACTCGATTATTTCAGTAACTAAAAAGGCTATCGACCTGAAATTTGGAATAAATGTAGGTAATTGCGGCGCGCCGCCATTGCATTCATAAAAAACCGGCCAAGTGCGAGTCGGACTCGCGCACCGAGGGTTCCATACCATAAAAGGAGTAAAACATTCAAAGAATCACTTTTGTTCATAAATTTACGAGTATAATTTACATGTAGGTATTTTTGTTGGCAAACCGCAAACGTAACTTTGTTTTTGTTGGTTTATTGTTATTATCAAAAAAAGTATAATAGTTAGAGAGTTGATTTTATTTTTCCTGTAAAATATACGTTTATTCCTATTGATCATAATTATTTCAGATTTTTCGATCGGTAATCTTCGGAGATAAGGGGGGGGGGGACGGGACGGTATTTTTTTCGACAGTTTGCTCAATAAATCGAAAACTATCGGACATAAAAATAAATAAAAATTGGTTTTGGAATACACAAGTAACGCCCTTTCATATGATACCCCCCTCAATATTGTTATCTCATTTTGAAATTTTGACGACCCGGTTTTCCCCGCTTTTTAAATAAAAATAAAATAGATTTTCAATTTTTTATGATTGCAATGGCGGCGCGCCGCAATTACCTACAACTATTCCAAATTTCAGTTCGATAGCTTCGATAGTTACTGAAATAATCGAGTGTGACAGACGGACGGACGGACGGAGAAAGTCTCACCATAAGGGTTCCATTTTTACCATTTTGGTATGGAACCCTAAAAATTGAAAATCTTTTTTATTTTTTTCTAATACTTTGAAACTTATAGGCATAGATAGGAGGGTGTGATTAGGTAGGATAGGATAGATACCTAGGAGGATACGATTATTATAGGAGTAGGTAGTAGTTTGGGTAGTAGGTAAACCACACGGACAAATATTCGGTAAATACCCTAGGCTTCCTGCGTATGCACGGTTCGATTATGGAACCCTAAAAAACTTAATTCAAGTAACTAAATAGGTAGAGTGGTAGGTACTCTATGGAGTCTTCCATTTGTTTCCGATATAATTAAAAGAAACTTGAAGCAGAATGAAAGTCGGTAATGAAAATAAACTTAATTGTGTAAAAACTGTAATACAACCTGCAGGCCTACCCAATGAAGACAAAAAATCCATATAAACGGGTAATCCTTTTCAGAAGAGTTTGATTACAAGTACAAATATGACACGAGTATTTTATATTAGAAACGATTGATCCAGCTACAATTTTGTGAAATCCAATAAGTAAAATTACCCAGTAATTCACAGCAGTGATAGTATTTACTGATAAAATTAACCTAAGTACTTACATGATAAAAATTCAGTGAGGTGGTTTCTACGAGGTACCTAATTCGTATGTTATGAGTAGATATCTCCGGTACTAACTGGACTTGTCAATGATAGGTATTGCCGTTCGGGTTTTGACTGTTGGTATAATGGTAGCTACGCAATGTACGCCAAGGTTCGCGAGTCTGTGTTCACTATTCAGCAGGTGAACCGCGCAGAACGTCCGCGCGTCTCTGCGGTCAGCGTTAGATACGAGTAGCTTTTGTTCAAACACCATGTCAACCGCTCATGGCATTGAGAGTTGCGAACTTGCTACTTGATGTAATATACTTGCTGGTTTTTAACAACACGAAAAATGGTGACCTAATCAGTGTGTCGCTCTGATTTGACCTATATTCCGTTAGTAAATTAATATTACGTTTCGTTGTGGGTACGTGGTAGTACCTATAGGTAGATACCTATCTATTGTGATGTAGGTATATACTACAACATATTACGGGTATGTCTATGTACATTATACATATATACGTTGCTTGGTCAGCCAGTACCTATGTAGGCTCCCGAATCCCATACTAAAAGGAGGTCCACATTCCGTGAACCGTAAATAGGGGTTTAGAGCTGAAGCCATATCAGTTTTCTATTCCATTGTTTTTGGTACTCTTATGGAACCAAATTCAAAATAATTATGTATAGGAATGACATATCCGATCGTAAAAAAGATCACGTGATTCCACGCCGAAAACTGTCATATTCACACTTTTTTTTTGAATGACGTTCCAGCCTACCGAAAGCAATTTTAGAAAATCAATAAATACCTACCTAGTAAATGATATGGCTATACAGCGCTACAGCTGCTGTTTTAGACTTGTAGAGTAAGCTCTCTTTTTAGGATAGGTACTTCCGCAAGTAGAACATAAGTAAGGTAACTGTACCATATTACGGTGTATTAAGGCATTTTTAACTTTGAGGGTGATTTTAAGAAAAAGTACGAATGTGCTAGAATTGAAAACTGTTTTATTTTGTAGACAAGTTTTATCAGATGAATGTGGAATATTATTTTGCGCCGTAGCCTTTAAATTATATAAATAATCTTTATTTTGCGGAACATCGTGTTTGTCTCTAATTCCGTACTAAAAATTTGCCTCATGACATAATTCCGGTAATCTTTGTCCATAATTCCGTGATATTTTTATTTTATTTTTATAACGCATTACAAGTAAGTACTTGACTGCCATTTCACCTGATGGTAAGTGTGAATACAGTCGTGAATCCAAACGTACTAACTTGGAAGTGATAAGTAACTCCCAACGGTTCCTACACGGCATCGTACCGGAAAGCTAAATTGCTTGGGCTTACGTCTATGCCCGTAGTGTGGTTACCACTGGCCTTTTGTTAATTTGTGTCAATTTAATAACCCCCTTTATTTTTTTATTTTTCTATTACTTTCTACAGTAAATATAAAATCATATATTCTGTGAAAATTTTTAGCATTAACTTTTAAGCATCAAATTTTTACCGTTATCAATATCGAGCAAAAACAAGCAAAAAAAAATACGTTAATTGCATGGGAGCCCCCTTAATTTTTTTTTTTGTATTTGTTGTTATAGCGGCAACAGAAAAAATACATCATCTGTGAAAATTTTGAGTGTCTATTATCATTAAACGCCATATCTATCATGGTTCAAGAGATACAGCCTGGTGACAGACGGACGGACGGTCGGACAGACGTATGGACGGACGGACGGACAGCGAAGTCTTAGCAACAGGGTCGCGTTTTTACCTTTTGGGTAAACCCTAAAAAGATATTGCATGGCCCCCTCCTAAACTTAGTTTTATTACTTATTAGTCAAAGATAAGTCAGAAAACGTTTCATTTTCTCTCCGAATGCTATATTTCGGGTATACCAGAATAAGGGACATAAGTAGAAAATACGTGCACCTTATTGCGGTAGTCAAAAAAATGGTCTCTATTTCATATTTTTAATAAAAAAATAAAGTGAACTGCAAGCTAATGTAGTTTTTATATGCTACATATGGATATAATTGGTTATAATATGATTTAGAAAATAATATTCAAGTTATTATGTTGACGTACTAGTCTATTAATTCGAAAGTATGGCATAAAGTGTAATCATTTCAGACTCGATTATAGAAGTTAACATATATAAACTCATATACCGCAATTAGGTCACAGTAATCTGCAGTCATTACTAAACTTATTTACATTCAATATATACATGAATTTAACCCAAGTGAGAAAAAAAAGACGGAAACATTTCGAAAGGATTTTTCTTTATTGCGTGATACGCACGCAATTAGATTCACGGGCTCAGAACTGTGAACATAATTACGGTAGTGAGAAAATTCACAAATTCTTTAAAAATATACTTTATAACACTTCGAATTTACCTTAAAACATACTATTGATAACTGCTAAGCAATAATTTCATAAATTTCGATAAATTTAACTTAACGGCATCACATCATCTACTATATAAAAATAAGTATCCTTATGAAAATTCCACTGTTGCCTTACGCTCACTAAGAACAGAAACGTATGAAACTACTAAGATAGCGACTTGATGCGTTCAGAAGCTCGGTATGGTTTTTAGAACTATTGTTTATCTAAGTAAATCATGTTTTATTGGTTGAGCACAAACTATAGTTTATGTAGCATTCTATAAAATTACGATTTTACTGATTGTTTTCTTATTTTTCGAAGAAAATCAAAATGTCACGGCATAATGTACTATACCGGAATAGTGTACAGTTACCTTACCTACCTATCAATTATTATCATAGAGATGATAAAACGGCGCGAATTCAGGAAGATACCTGACTATTTCGGACTATTCTTATATGTCACAAAAAAGTTGTCAAAAAACTACTTGTTTTGTTAGGTACAATAAATATTCCTTATGTTTAAATTTCTATCAATTACACATAAGCGCCATGCTCCTTCGAAGGCTTGTTATATACCTAGGTACTAAATACTTTATCCTGAATAAATTTTTAATTTCGGAGACCAACGCTCGTACAGAGCAGTGCGGTACACATACGCTTATTAGGCATCTACTAAAATGTCACGTTATCCTATTTATAATCGCATCACGTTCGGAATCGACCAAACAACGGCGGTCAACGACCCAAATCCTTTCAAGACTGCGAAACCTGGGAACCTTTATTACGTAATAGAAAACAAAAGAAAAAAGTGGTAATGTACGTACCTACACAGTGTCACAATTTCCGTGCCATCTAGATAAAGCTAGCGTGTACTTACTTACATAAAATACACGCACGCGTGTCGTTACATTAATCAGCTATTTATTCAGATGACCTACTTTTTATCACTAGATAAATGAGTTGTGGAAAAGGGTGAAGGTTATTCCTTATTTGTAAGTATTTCTATGTTACTTTACCTTGCGTTTTCCTGTGTCCGGATATATTTTCACTGATAAATAAATCTTCAATGTATGCTGCGCCAAAACAAACAAGTTTTCAGGATGAAATTTCGGGAGACGCGCGTCCGAGGTGCTTATAAGGGTGACTCTGTCGCCCGCCAATACGCGCCGCTGCACTGCGCAGTCCCTCTTTACCAGCTGAGGTCTCCAATACGTCACGTGTTATTTTATGTTGTTTTGTATAACCAGTCATATAACCTGGTGGATTTTGTATTGAATCTCATATCAACATAATATATTTCAAAATTATCATCAGTAGGTGAGTTCTCTCTGAGAACTAGGATGGGTCCTCTGATCGTGGGACGCAATCAAGACGCAACGCAACTTTCGTTGATACCTAATAATATTTTATTCTTTATGCTTAAATTATATTATTATGTTAGGCTTAAGCTTGCCTCATCATATCAGGGGGACAGCATTAGGTAAATAAGTCCAAAAGCCTCAGTTTAAACTGCTGAATTATCTGGTAATCTTTGCGGACGCCTCTCAACTAGAGAGCAGAGAGTAGGTATGTCCGGCGTAATACTACTTTTTTTAACCGACTTCAAAAAAGAAATGACTTGATCTTCGCCCGATTCCGCGTGGGCTGGTAGGGCCGAAACACCTTAATGGTAATTTCATTACTGCTGATGACCAATTGGGGCTGACCCTGACCTTCGCTGATTGTGGCTAATGTCAGTCAGAGAAGAGCCCTATGGGCGTTGCGCAAGGGAGCTTCCAGGGAGCTTCGTATGAGATGAGCGCTGAGGATGTCCGAGGGGGTTTTAGTGGGTAAAAATCCCACATAATCCACTCTACTTTCAAACTGGATATCTCAATGAAGATCCCCCCCCCCACGTATTAAAAAAAAGGTATTAGCCGCTACTCCTGCCTAGCTTAGAATGCCTAGTGGTCAGGACTCAATAGATGTTTAAAAGGGCAGCCCTCACTAGGTTTTATTTTCGACTCACTTAAACTATAGTACTTAAGTATCATCTAGATTCTAGTTGGATATTTTTGAACCTTCAGATGATAATAAACGGGAAGGAGAGTAATAATAATACACAGAGTTATTCTTTGGTCCGTTGCGTAATAAGCTCCATCTGTTGGCGTTTTCCACAACTATGTAGTTACGAACACTACATTCAAAACGAGCTTTTCCGTTTTCCATACCTATCGCACGGCACCGGCATGAACTTTGACGGAATGTAGTTAACACTATAAAGATGGCGTTTTTGCTTTAATTTATATAAGTTAATCTAAATTAGGTGATTATTATTATACCGAGAAGTGTTTGTAATGTGTGTTCTTTAATTTTAAATATTTCTATTTTAAGTACCACCTCATACTATCCAATAACCGTGTTTGAGTTATCTGTGCAATAACCGCTTCTTACCCCGATGGTTGTCTGGAAGAGATCGCTGTGTAGCGATAGGGCCGCCATATTTGTACATTTGTTTAGTTGTTTATTTTATTTACATATTTTTTTTGCTATTTGGTTTTTGTATACAATAAATAATTTTCTATCTATCTATCTATGTCGGGTTATGTAGGTATATATAATATGTGTGGTCTATGTATATAGGGTCATGTATATAATATATGGGGTGTATGTATGTGACTGTGTGGTTTTTTATTTTTTTATTTTATCAACTTAATTATATTATATCTTATGCCTTTAAACGAGCAATTTTGTATTTCTTGTATACTATGTAATATATATCTGAATTCTGAATCTCGGACACGGCCAACGAAGTTAATGAAATTTTCTGTAGGTAAGGAGGGTTTCGGCGCTTTAAATCGATCAAGCTAGGATTAATTTTTAGAAAATGTCGTATTTACCAAAAAATACCGGTCACCCAGATATTATTTCTTAATGGACACAGGCTATGGGAATACTATAGAAATATATAAGATCTGGTTACGTGTGTACAGGTAATAATCTCCATACGACGACGGACGGCTCTCGTAGGGAGTATAATTTGAATTTTAAGAGGTTTGGGAACACGCTCAGGAGAGCTTAGGACGACTTTGCGCCTGATTTATAGGAGCAGGTAAGGGCGGAAAAATTCAAATTTCGCGCTTTACTACTGAATCCGGGCGAAACTTTGAAACATTTTGCACCGGCCCGCCGTAACTGCCGCGTGCGGGAGCTGCACTCACAGCCATAAATGAAAATGATGGGTCGCGACTTACGCCATCAGTGAGTGCTACGTAGCTTACTGAAATAAATCGTTTTAGTGAAGGATTGTTTCAAGTATTCTAACTTTTACCTAACTAATAAAGTCTTTGGAAATAGAAGGAAGACAGCACTAAAATACCTTAAATCAAAGCAATCGTGGTGAGGTTAATTTTGCTTAACGAGCATGCCACGGGTGTGCCCGCGAAATTTAATTTTTTTGCGGTTTTTCGCGATTTTTTAGCTAATAAGACATAATAATATAAGGCTTATGGCACTTTAATTGCGGGAATTCCAGTATTGTCTCCACGTGTAGGTATAAAAATCTCTGTTTAAAAGTGTCGAATCCGAGATTTGCGACTTACCCACTCGATACTCGGACTAATTCCTAGGATAGACATTTTTATGCATATCTGCAATCATAGATTTGATAATAAACATCTAAAAATGATACTGCCATTCCCGCAAATTGACTCATGCCATAAGCCTATTATGTGTACCTAATTAGCCTACAAATTGCAAAAAATTACAAAAATTTTGAATTTCCCGTGCATTGGAAAACGGGGCGACTGGTAAAATTTTGAACACATTTCGGGGTTATGCTCGTTTTCACCAACATTTAAGGAGACACCTAAGCTCTTAGGTGACAGTTGTTGTAAGTTAAAACTGTCACCTAAGGCTTAGGCGTTTCTTAAAGTGTTGATGAAAACAAGCATTATCACAATCGGACCCCGCAGGAAGCAATGCGATCGGGGTCAGGACAACCTTATCCTGTAATCCATCCAGTTCATCCTGTCAGCAAGTAGGTACAAAAATAGCAATGATTTTCGTTTTAGTAGTAAATTATATCAATGCGTTGAGAAACATCTGCGACCTCAATACACAGCACCTGCTCACCTAACTCGAACAACGTGATAATAAAATACCAATTACCAATATCAATATGTGCTAAACAGTACACGGTCATAGGTGTTACATAATATTATTATCTAAATGGATTTTATATTATAATGATATTAGTGGGTAAATCATATTTAGGATGCAATCGGTTATTTAATTTTTCGGGAGACACAAAATATCACAAATCAATATTTATTTAAATTTTTTATTTTATTTAAATAAAAATAAAAAATCGATAAAAGAGCTAAGTATTTCTGGGCTTTTATCACATAATATGTTCGTTTTCACTAACATTTTAAGAGACACCTAAGCCCTCAGGTGACAGTTGTTGTAAGTGAAAACTGTCACCTATCGGCTTAGGCGTTTCTTAGTGTTGGTGAAAACGGGCAATAATTAGTGTGATCTAAAACACAAAATATTTTCATCTTGTTTCTTTCTCTTCGTACCTTCCTATCTGCTATTCGATTATTTTCCAATTTCCATCATTGAATTGCGGGCTAATATAAAATACATAAGGTATTACATAGGTACCTACCTAGCTAATCAGGCATGAATATGTTCCCCCCCGATGGATTCCAATCTTGTCGCGATGGGGGGGCTCAGCCGTGGTTGAGTCGCCTTACGGATGGGCGCCGAGGAGGTAAGGCCGGCTTAGGTGTTTCTGGCGGACCTTGCTGTTGGAGGGGAGCTCCATGCTCCACCTCGTGGAGGGGCTGCGCAAGCGGCCGGGCACCGGCGGGTTCGCGGAGGTTTGCGTAAGCGTTCCCGTGTTCCCGTCATACGGTGCGAGGAGGAAACACCGTGGGGTTTAGCCGGTAAGAGTCCGGCATAACCCAGCCGCTCTCCCGGGCGACTGGGTATCCATGAGGGTTCGCCACGATAAAAAAAAAAGGCATGAATACGAGTATGTTTGTATGTACCAATATTGAATTACGTTCACACGACGACGCGGATTCGATTCCGAAGTCATACAACTTACAAACTAGGTACATAAATGCTTATTTACATAAACGGCTAAGTGCGTGTCCAATGAGTGCACCGTAGGCTCTGTAGCATAACATACGAGTGGTGCCTTCGCGCACTGACTCATAATTGCAAAAACTCAAACAGGCGAAAACACAAACTCGGCCACGCTCCAGAGTACAGATACTATTATGTATTTGTAATTTGTATACCTTATTCGAATAACCTGGAAAATAAATCACGTACTACTGGAAACTTGCAACTGAGAGTTTTTTCTGCTGCTGACGTCCTTTACATGAGGAACCCTAATAAAAATCTCGGGTAAAAGAAATCGCAGACATAGAGTAAATCAAATTGTGGGTCAGACGCCCCTGTCCTGAAAACAAGGTTGCGGTATAAGTAGATATAGAGTCTATACTGAAGGCTCAAGGTCACTCAGAGGGTGATGGAGAGAGCAATGCTCGGAGTATCTCTACGTGATCAGAAATGAGGAGATCCGTAGACAAACGCGAAGCTGAAGTGGCAATGGAAGGGGCACATACTCGTAGCTCTTAGAACTGACGGACATTGGGGATCCAAGGTGCTGAGATGGCTGAGTGGCGAACCCGCACGGGAAAGCGCAGTGTTGGCAGAACTTCAGCGAGTCGCTGGATGCAAGTGGCGTAGGACCGTGTGAGCTGCAAATCATAGACCTTTGTCCAGTGAAACGAAAGAATAAACTTATACCACGGAATACCATAATAGGTACCTTACTTATACGAGTAAGTTTTCATAGTGATTATTGTAGTTAAGTCGGTATGTGACATGTGTTTTGTGTGTTTAAAGATTTGTGATAGGATATCAAAAACGCGCTTTCATAAATGTAATTGTTCCCGGCTGCACATTTTTTTCTGTAATTCGACCACCATGGTATCTACCTAGTGCAGCTTTACAATCAACTTGCTGCTAGAGTTATACCTTACCCTATTTCCATCACTATTACGAAACCAATTCCTGAAGCAAATTTTTCTGTTCTGGTATAGCCATGGCCTGCAAACTGCTTTTACATGTTCACACTCCCCTAAACTTCCTTAACTTTACAAGTTCCTAATAATGCAAAAGTAGAAGCGCTCTCAGCATTTACTCATATTTCTGACGAAGTGCTGGAACAAGTTCCTTGCGATAATCAGCGAATCCACAGAACTCGCACCGCAGGTTGTGAATACTTCCGTCTAATCAAACTCGACGCGCTCGCTTCTCTCTGCACTTAGTGACATTAAAGTAAACCCGCAAGAGACGTTCGGAGTATTGTCCAATTTTCTCTGAAAACGAAAGTTGCTTCCGGAATACGAAACGACGAGATGAAACGTAGAATCGGAAAAACTGCTTATTTTATTACAGCGGAGAGACCGAGAAGCGCGCGACGGAGGGCCCGGGTCGGAATTGCCGCTACCGAAATTAGAGGCGCCGAACACTTCTTGTTTATACGAGACGCGAGCACACGACATGCTTGGGCTGCATCTGTAATTTTTCAATACAAATAAAGAATTCCCTTGTGAATGTATTATTACATAGTTTTTACTTACATTTTTATCGTTGATCCCACCTCATAGTTCCCATTCAGTAGTTGTAGATATTAATTCTGAACACCTAGAAAGTGTTGGTACCTAAGATATAGGGTCGTGCAATGGTATACCATACGATCCGCTTTCTAGTTACTTAGTTACTAAGCATTATAATAATAGTAGTATTCTAATTAAGTTCATAATGTTAATTTTCCTTTTTCAATTCTCAGTTGATAAAAGCCATTCTATGGTTACGAAGAAAAGCAAACACAGTTCTTTGCGTTAATAATTTTTTAATACTAACCTTTTATGCATAAACTACATGATAGTACATTTGTAAATAATGAAAATAGGTGTCGGGTAATAGGTCCACAATTTATCTCGCTGGAAATTGGGGCCGGATGTGAATTTATTTTCCAATTTCCATATTTCTCAGAATTGCATGCCCCTCCTACATATATACATTATCACTTTTCTGATGTGTTGTAGGAATTCTGATTACTTACACCTAGTGAATAATTTCAGTGATAAATATGTGGGATGGTTGATGATAATGTAAGCACGGACTAGGACTACGAATTAAGTAGCTCCGTGCTTGAGTGGTTAGCGTGCCGGTTTTCAAGTCGCCGCCATCTCTGAGGTTCCGGGTTCGATCCCCGGTCGGGGCAATGTAGAAAAATAAGTTTTCTGTATTGTCTCGGGTCTGCGTGTTGTGGTACCTTCATTGTTTCTGATTTCCATAACACAAGTACATAAGCTTACTATGGGATCGGAGCAATTTATTTATATTTATTTATTTAAAAAAAGCTATACCTACTCGAAACTCGACCTAATTTTCAGTTCAATATCGCTGGTTACAAACGGTTTAGGTACTAAAAATTCACAGCAATAACAGTTGCAAAGAAACCGCGGAACTTGGCTGGAGCCAAGTAAAGTCCTTAAGTGCTGACACCGAGTCGAAACAATTTTCATAACAACTCCGAGAACTTTGACTTCGATGGGATATTACTGCTACGAGGCTCGAAGAGTTGAGGGAAAAAGTAAAAATTGTTTTCCTTCTTGAGCAAAGTATGATTAACGGATTCGGTAAGATCTTCGTAAGTTTTCTTTTGATGATCAATTATATTTTTTCTGAATATTGAACGAAACCGAAATTTTTTTGTCGAGATCACCTTTGGAAATTTTGCATACACGGATTGAGCCAAGCGAAGCAAGACACGTAAGAGAAGTATAAATTATTAGTAGAAATATCTTTCTATCTTCTGAATTAGCGAAAAGCTTAAGTTAGGCACTTAGGAGTAAGTACCTACGTCAATAGATCAACAGGTTGGGATCGAACCTACTACCGTTCGGTTGTGGCCACTGAGTGCATTGAACATTAATTTGGAAACTAATTAATCAATTTAGTTTGATCGGTTCAGCTTCGTACAGGTAATAGGCAAAATCTTTGTTCAAAACACGCTAGCTTAATTAGCCATATATAATTTTCAGGAATGTGTGCAAAGTTCGGAGGCCCGACCGCGGCCGAATTGAACCCCACCCCCTCGCCCCCGGGCTCGCTTCCAATAATGAATTCGCCCCGGATCAAATCCTCCAACAAATTAGGATTAGATGAGGGACCTACTGTGTTTTTAGGTCGAATAGTAAACGTTATTCTAATGGAATCCCCGTTTCTGCGCTTACCAGTTTGAATTGATGTAGGAATCGCAAATGTAACGTTGTTTTATTTAATTAATTACTCAGTTATAAGTATCGGTGATTTAGACTGTTTATAATAAGTTAGTGTTATCAGTGTTATATTTATTTATCAATGTTTTGTTACATATTTATTTATACTTAGTGTATCAATAACTTGGTGTTAGTCTTGTAGATGTTACCTCGACGAGCATCGACAAAATATTGTATACTTATTTATTATGTCTAATTTAAACCCTACTTAGACTAGAGATCGTTAATCGCGGTTATTGTGTAGTGCCTTTATGGCAGATAATATTATGTGATTTTTAAATAAGAAAAAATAAGTCAAATTGAGAATCCTTTGAGATTGAGATTGAGATTGAAATTGAGATTGATTTGAGATTATGATCCTTTTTTGAATTCGCTTGAAAATAGGAGATTTATCTCGGATGCAAAGTATTTTTCATAAAACCCATGGCCATATTAGGTATTCGTTTCTATCACAATAGTTAATTCCTTGGTTATATCGCTAACCTTTCAAGACCATAACGAGTAAGACCCACTAATAAAAAAAAACTAAAAAGATAAGAAAATAAAGAAAAAATAACAGAGGTAACCTGTCGGGCTGACAAGCGGGTAACATTGTTACTTGTCGAGGATCCCCGACTTTCCGTCCCCGCGGGAAAAACGACTAATATAAATATCATAAAGTGCTGCGAGTATCAAAAATAAGAAAATATGAAATAAGACAAAGTGAAAGCTTGTGATAGGCGTTGTAGAATTTTGATTCTGCTATGAAAAGCTATTCAATAAAATATTTAGGTTACATTTAAGTATTAGGTACTACTTATCTCGTAATTTCGTCCAGTTTTTAAAAAGCGGTCTTTACTAGAAACTCATGGTTTTATTGCTAATAGATAATTTTCTTTTTCTATTATTCTTATAAATTATTATTATTAGTGTATCAAAATTATCGCTGTCAACGGGACTTGAACCATCATCCCCCGGTATCGCGGCTGGGTGCTCTTCCAATTGAGTTATGGGAGCAATTACCGCTGACACGATGATTTCGATACACATTGTTTTCAGTCATAGGCAGACTGCGGAGACATCTATTGGGAAACTAGTTTTAATCCAATTTCAAAGGCCCATATTTCGAATGGCTAGCGTTGAACGAGAGACGACCACCTTACCCTTTTTACAATTTATGTTTTTGTTACAGTGTATCACACTCGAGGTATTGTTATAAATTATTAGTGTATCAAATTTTGATACATCGCTGTCCACGGAACTTAAGAATGCACTGACCTACGTTTTCTCCATACATTCAAAATACCAAATCATTTGTAATTCTTGCATATTTCGATCATGTTGTGGTGCTATTCGGATTCATATAGTAATAATCTATGCTCCTGGCCATATTTGGTTCCGAAATACTTTTTTAAAACGAAATAATAATCAATTTTGATCAAAATATTTATAACTTTGGTCGAGTTCCGTAATACCAAAAATTATGAATGGAAACTTGTAATTTTCTTTATTAACTGGTGTTTTTCTTTGGCTGGACAGTAAAAACTGTGCTCCTGAACTAATGCGACGTGAGATGATGTTGTTTTTATTACAAAACAAATAAGCAAAAAACATGTCCTCTTTGACATAAAAATAAGCAAAACTAAATTCGTTTACAGTTTCGCTTAACAAAAGTATTTCGGAACCAGATATGGCCAGGAGCATAGATTATTACTAACTATATGAACCCGAATAACACCAAAACATGATCGAAATTTGCACGAATCACAAATGATTTTGGTATTACGAATGTATGGGAGACATCGTGGGTAAGTGGACTCTTAAACCCGCATCTCCCAGCTATTGCGGCTCAGGTCACGCGGCGGGGTTATAATAATTTATAACAATACCTCGTGTGTGATACACTGTAACTAAAACATAAATTGTAAAAAGGGCAAGGTGGTCGTCTCTCGTTCAACGCTAGCCATTCGAAATATGGGCCTTTGAAATTGGATTAACTATATGAACCCGAATAACACCAAAGCATGATCGTAATTTGCACGAATCACAAATGATTTTGGTATTACGAATGTATGGGAGACATCGTGGGTAAGTGGACTCTTAAGCCCGCATCTCCCAGCTATTGCGGCTCAGGTCGCGCGGCGGGGTTATATAATAATTTATAACAATACCTCGTGTGTTGAAACACTATTACAAAAACATAAATTGTCTATTATTCTTTTTTTCGTCTTCCGGAAGTCACGCCAAAACTGAAACAGTTTGAAAGATTGTTGTTTGTGACTGATTGGATTCAGTGATAGTCTAGATCCTCATTTGAACCCACTAGGTGGCAGAGGGCAGAACAACATCTGTCATGGCAGTAAGTCATTAAAATATTCGGTACCTATGTTGTATATGAATTCTGAGCTCTGATCCCGACACAAAACAAAAGAGACGATAAAATAATCACAGTTTAGAGATATTCTGTAGAATCTTTACACTATGATATAATGCAGCAATCTGTATAATTACTATATAAAGCAATACAAATCAATTACCCACACGTTATCATAAACATAACACTGGAGATTTAGGACCTACGAGTAGATAGGACGAACGCCGTCCCATCGCGGAAAATATGAAAATTGGAAATGCTGCGATACCGAGCCAAATAAATTCGGCCCCTATTTGCAAGCTCGTCTCGATATTACGAGCTTCGTACGTACCTACACTAGAGCTTTTATAGCTCGTCTGATTGAACCAACTCGCTTGGAAACCACAATATATTTTTTATCTCTGTTTGAAATACAATATCAGCTTATTTTATTAAATCCAATCCACTAATCTATTCGTGGTAAGTTAGTTCTATCATCGGACTACAATTTTCAAGTAGGTAACAGTGTTCCACTGTAGGCGATTGTCAAAAACAGCATTTTGTGAGTTGTCTGGTTTTTTATTGCATTTCATGAAACGTAAAACGTTTTCTACTGGCGTTTACGCTAAACGAAAAGTACTTTGTCTGCCTGCAGCAACCGTAGCCATATTATGATAGAAAGATGTGATGTATGTTAAAGCCGAAAACTCAAATATTGCGTCCCGCTCATACATTTCGGTACCGATGACAGCACACACCGCTGTCGGTCGCATACATTAGCGCCATTTTACAGTTTTGACAACTTAAAAATCCGACTGCAGGACGGAGCCTAAAAATGTATGCGTGACGTCAGAAGGTGCTGATCCTATAATATGTTTAATGAACTTAATCATGACATTAGTTATTTGTTATGCAAGGGCGCAAAGTGGATTTTTGGGCCGAGTGTCAAATTTGTATGCTGAGCGGCGAAGGATTCTAGGGTTGAACCCAGAGCGCAGCGAGGGGTTCAAAGAATAGAATCCTGAGCATAGCGAGGCATTCAAAGACACGAGATCCAAAAAAATTTGCGCCCGAACATAACACAAAATTTTTCATCTCACCACAGCGAGGAAAATCACCAGAAGAACACTTTAGATCGACATTGCGAGTTATGTTAAATGTTGTTCTTAGTAACTCTGAATAATGTCACTTACTGAAACCACCTGCAATCATCATCATTATTTTAAAGTTGAAACAAAAAATAATGAATAAAGCCAAAATAAGTATTAGGTATTATCATTTAATCACGATTGAAAACATAGACAACTAACACTAGATCAGAAAAAAAAATTGAGAAACTTTTTTTCTGTACTTTTATTTTGAATGCGTTCTGAAATAACAATTTCTAAGAACCAAAGATAATATAAAATTTTATAAATATATTAAGAATAAATACATAAACAATGAGAAAAATCAAGGATTTAATAAAACGAAATAAGAGTTATTATTTTAATTGATATTATAAGAAAAAGTAAAATTAAAAAAACTAATTTACCTATACAAACTTTAACGAACGAACTTTGTTACTGATCGTATGTGTTATTAAAAAAAAGAAGTCTTCAGCTTTGACATTGACATGACACGTAATACGAGTTTGACCGCAGATAACTCAAACCAATTTGACTTTGGAAATGCTTTCGAGCCTAGGGCCGGAAAGGATTTTCATACTACTTTGTCTCCCGTGGGAAAAATGAAAATGCTTTGGCAGCCTAGGGAATATAACAGCATTTTCCGCCCGCATTTCGGGCGTTAAATATCGCTTTTCCGAGCGGGTGAGATGAAAACATATTTGCGACCGTCAAGAAAAGCTGTTTATGGTCCAAATGGAACGAAATTCAAATAAATCGGTCAAGTGCGAGTCGGACTCGCGCACCGAGGGTTCAAAGAAAAAGTAAAACCATGAGAATAAGAAAAGTTCTTATCGAACCGCAAACTTAACTTTGTTTTTTGGAATTAGATTAAATTATAGGTAGATTGGTCAGACTTGTCCTGATATGGCAATGAACATGAAATGAATTTCACTGATTGTTAATTAAGGAAAGAAATAATTCGTTACTAAGTAATAAAGTAAGCCAAAATTAATTTTTAATCTTTAAGTACTCGTAGACCCATACGAAAAGGTTTTTAGGGTTCCATACCAAAATGGTAAAAATGGAACCCTTATGGTGAGACTTTCTCCGTCCGTCCGTCCGTCCGTCTGTCACACTCAATTATTTCAGTAACTATTCAAGCTATCGACTTGAAATTTAGAATAGTTATGGGTAATAGTGACCCGACGTCATAACAATCGTAAAAATGTGAAAATTGTTTTTATTTTTATTTAAAAAGGGGGGAAAACCGGGTCGACAAATTTTCAAAATGAGATAACAATATTGAGTAGGGTATCATATGAAGGTGCGTTACTTGTGTATTCTAAAACCGATTTTTATTTATTTTTATGTCTGATAGTTTTCGATTTATTGGGCAAACTGTCGAAAAAAATACCATTCTCCCCCCGCTTATCTCCGAAGTTTACCAATCGAAAAATCATCAATCAATCAATATCATCAATCATCAATACATATAATAAATCTGTAGAGGTCGAATTTCTGTACAAATAAAAAAAATGCTAAAAACGGAGTCAGGGGGATGTAAGAAGTGAAATAGAACTAATTTAAATTTTTTTCAAATTTTTTGTTTCTCTGTTTGTCTGTTTGTCTGTTTGTCTGTCTGTTTGTACGGGCTAATCTTTGGAACGGCTGGACCGATTCCAATGAAATTTTGTGTGGTGGTAGCTTATGTCCCTGGTCAACATATAGGATAATTTTCATCCCGGTAAAATAAAGAGTTCCCGTGGGATAGTTAAAAAACTGCAATTAATTTAACAGCTTTGTAAACAACAACTAATGAACTTAATTTAGTAAAATTTGTTATGCTGATACCTTATGTTGCCTCTTTAACAAAATATATATAAAGTAAAACTTATTAATCCAATCGAGTTCCCGCGGGAAAGAAAACATTACAAAAACAGTTAGCAGGCGTCTTTCAAGTAACGGATTTAAATGAAATTTTATGATCCTACTTTATATATATGCCCGGTCAACATTTAAGATACTTTTCATCCTGAAAAATTTGAGAGCACCCGTGGGATGTTTAAAAAGCCTATAGCTACTTATCTACGTAGCACAATCAAAACGGGGTCGAAATATCGACAGTTTAAATCGTCCTATAACAAGATAACCCGTACGTAGCAGGAACGGGTTGCTACGTACACAGCAGCGCTTCAGAATGCTTAATTACAATATCTGGGCGTTGGTATCATCTCAGAATAAGATAAGTTTGGTTAGTATAGATATTACAATCCACGATGACACGCCCCACTCTGTCTTACTCCATGCGAATTGAGTAACATAAGCGATTTCGACAGAGTGTATAAGTAGAGGAAGACCAAAGAAGATATAGGTAAATTGTGTGAAAGAAGATAGCACGTTGACAGGAGAGATTAGAAGAAGACTTCTTTACGGGTCCATCGAACCCAGGGACCACTCATTTATCTTGGGAAAAATGAAGAAATTCCACGGGAAACATTTTTGTAAAAAAAACGAACTGCACGCGGGCGGAGCCGCGGGCAACAGCTAGTCTGAAATAAGTATGATCAATAGAAGTAAACGTATATTTTACAGGAAAAATAAAATCAACTCTCTAACTATTATACTTTTTTGATAATAACAATAAACCGGCAAAAACAATGTTTGCGGTTTGCCAACAAAAGTACCTAGGTACATGTAAAATATACTCGTAATTCATGAACCAAAGTGATTTTTTTAATGTTTAACTTCTTTTATGGTATGGAACCCTCGGTGCGCGAGTCCGACTCGCACTTGGCCGGTTTTTTTTTATTTTCTAAGAAAAATATAGGAATTAGAAAATTTTAATAAAAAGTCAGTTAATAAGTAAAAAGACACTCATTTTATTAAAGCGAAACTTTATTACACCCTCTCAAACTTTTTCGTCTGTGTGTTGCATTTCGCGTGGCGGTCGGTCGCGGAGTAGGGATAAAATGAAAGGCGCTCGTCAGAGCAGTCAAGGTCACAAAAGTTTCACTTTTACCATGGTAAAAACTAAAAGTGAAACTTTTGTGAAAAATATACCACACAATCCTTATGGAGTCTGTTGCGATAAAGTTAGTATTTTTGTGAAGTTGTATCGAACAAGCCAGGGCTCTATTCTATCTTATTCCATGTAGTCAAATTGATTGAATTCTGGAAAGTATTTTGGTTGTACTCCTGCAAATCTTACAACTGGTGCAAAATGTGGAAATTCCTTTTGATTCAAGTAATATTTGGTGTTGTCTTGGAAGTATTTTCTGTGACGTAACAAATATGGATCTATCTGTTGGTCCAGGAGAGATTGTGAAAATGCATTAGATCTTGCTTGGGTCTGAGGAACTCTATTTGGATTTCCTGAGTTGTAATCTATAACATTTTTTAAATAATTGCTTCTAATTACAGGTTTTGCTGTTGTTGGTGGTCTATAAGTTTGGTCTATTTTTTGTAAATAGTTGTTCACATTTTGGCCATTCCAGGCTGTAATTTTTTGTGTACCCTGCATGTAAGCACTTTGTAATTTGTTATTAGGTGTTATAATTCTGTTGCTGCTTGTTTTGTAGTTACTTACGCTTTTTTCTTGTTGGACTTTATTTGTATATGGTAATAAAGAATTTTCGTTGTTGTTCCATAAAATGTGTGATTTTTGCGGCAGCAAATTAATGTTAATATTTTGAGGAGAGGTTTCCGAATTTCTCCCGTTTTGATTTTGTATCTTCCTTTTGGCGGCTTCCATAATTCTGACAATATTTTCTATTTCTTGTAAACTTAATGTTGGTGCTGTAGAAGCTATGATTTCAACTTTATTTTCAATATCAAAAAGTAACTCATTGCTTCTTTTTAAATATTCAAATTTCTTGTTTTTCGTTTTTAAATATGTTAATGGAGATCGAACCGAACGTTCCCAAAATGATTTTGGTGAGTTGTTGTAGATATATTCATCATTTGTTATTTTACTTGAAGTTTCTTGTAATTCAATATTATCTTTCGAATCTATATTGCGTATCATGGTTGCTATTTGTCTTCCTAAATTAGCATAATATGATTCTTCTGGCTTATTATTCGGCTTGTTATTCATCGGATGGTTCATTTTTCGACCATCGGCCATATCAAAAGGAACGCTATAATCATCAAATGGTTTTTTATGTATTTTTGGTAGTCGGTACGATTCAATATTGTCCAAAGGGTTAAATGCAATAGGTGGTAAATCATTTGATTTATTATTAAGGTCAACGCGATGTATCAGCTCACTTATATACTTAAAATCAACGTTATCGCTATAAGTTCCATCTTCTCGCATTGGTTTTGGGTTTATTTCATTATTGTTTAGATAGTCATCATTTGTCATCCTGGTATCTGGAAATGAATCGCCCGCATCTGGGTGTTGATTAACGAATTTGTTTGTAAATATTTTTTTATTCTTTTCTAACGATGGCATGAATAGCTTTGCAGAGGGATTATCCATTTTTTCTCTGAGTCGTTGCAACTGTAAAAAGAAAATATGTTTAATATGACATAATACCTACGAACTTTAACTTTGTAATATGTAAAATAATCAAGATATATTTACATTTTTTTGGCGCTCAACATACTTAGAGTTATTGATGCTGTAAAAAATATGCAAAAGTTATTAAATATGAATAGGATAAACTATTTATTTTATTATTATTGTTTATTTCAATATTTACTTTTCCTCATTGTCTGTTCCATAACCCCTTAATAATTTTGCTGGAATTTTCTTCTTCCTTTTATGACGCAGTGTTTTTCTGAAAATATTAAGGATTTAAAAACATACGGTATATATTTGCGATTTGATAATGGTAAATAGGAAAATTCTGAAAAAAAAGAACTCTTACAAGTCTGGTACGTCAGTTACATTAGTGTTAGCGTCAGTTTCGGAAGTAGGTGCTTTTGTTTCAGGCAAGCTAGATGATAAATTTGCAATTGTAGATATGGTTGTGATATTATTAGTAGTAGTAGCAGTAGCAGTAGTAATCGAACCCGGAGAGATAGTTGTAAAGTGACTATTGTCGTCACAACCTGAAAAATATATTAAAAATTAGGAATCAAGTTTAATAGTTTAATCTATGACGTAACAACAATTAAATTCAACAATGACGTAACTTAACCTGTAACTGGACACAATGGAACAGGAGGAACTGGTACCATCGGATACATAGGCACAATTGGTGGCGGTGGTAATCCTATTGGGGGGTAAAATGGCGTTTCTAAATTTGGCAAAAATATAAAGCTTGGCAATGGCTGTTTTGGCTTTTTATTAATCATAACTATCTTTTTATGTCCATGATCGTCATCGTCATGTTTGTGATGAGTGCTCTCATCTACTTCATATTCCATTGATGATAAATCACCGCTAGAACTAGAATCACTGGAATCCGAGCTGGATTTTGAAGATATATCAAACAAACTATCATTTTCCGTTATTCTCAGTAATTTCCTTCTGAGGTGTTCCTTTTTCCCTTTTCGTTTCGATAATTTTCCACCACTTTTTCTTTTGCGCTGATTTCTATTCCTTTTAAGGTTTTTGTTCGGTGCTCCCGTTCCACTTCGTCTTGTTAAAACATCCTTGTCGTTTGTATTATTGATCACTTCGTTCTCTACTGTTTTGAAGAATTGATCGTATAGCCAATCACCTAGGTCATTTGCGTCTTTGGCTATTTCATTAATTTTTCCATCAATCTTGCTAGTACTGAAAGTGGGCTCAGGATCGTATAATATGTTCGGTGTGACATCATTTTTTTGTACTCTGCCCGGCTGAACTACATTATCCCTCCTATGATGTTCGATCAATCTTGAGCTGAAATGAAAAGATCGTTGATAATCTTAGTTGTAGGTTCTGTTTACATCACAAAAACATGCATTATCTTCCTTAGTAAGCTTCTTAAAATTATTACAATTTAAAGGTGTAAGTACAAGTAGTTATTCAAAGTAAATATTTAACATACTTTGATTCACAAATTTTCGTATCAGTATCGAAGTAGTATCCTGGGTGGCAGTGGCAGCCTATGACACATCCGGGTATTTCATTGATGCAATATTCAAATCTTCCGTGATCGCCACATTCTTCAAAACATAAATTATTATGATACGAGTATGTCAAAATAATGACCAGCTATAAAATATCACATTCCGAAAGTATTTTATGTGAAATTACTCACCATAGGTACCATTGTTCAAAACACAGGATGGTAATGTTTGTAGCAACAATGTTATCAATAATTTCCACATGAGTTGATGGTACACAAAAAACGTAGAAATACAGCTAGGCTTAACCAGGAATCAGCTGAATCGATCAATTTCAGCATCCCAATAAATTAAAAAAATATTTTAATCGGTCTTCAAAACAGATGTTTTATTCATATTTACTCTTACTGATGAACACAAAAACTCGAATAATTCAAATCGAAACTTACTTCTGTATTGCAAAAAGCGACTGCACAAATTCAGTGAATAAGTGATAAGAAACGTGACGTTTCACAACAGTGAGTACAGAGTTACTTTAGGTCACAAGTTTGCAAACAATCAATACTATTTTCCAGAAAACCAGTCGGTGACGATACAAAGGAAGCGTGAATATTAACACGAAACAAAAAAATAAAACCGGCCAAGTGCGAGTCGGACTCGCGCACCGAGGGTTCCATACCATAAAAGAAGTTAAACATTAAAAGAATCACTTTGGTTCATGAATTTACGAGTATTTAAAGGGGGGGAACGGTATTTTTTTCGACAGTTTTCCCAATAAATCGAACACTATCAGGCATAAAAATAATTAAAAATCGGTTTTAGAATACACAAGTAACGTCCTTTCATATGACACCCCACTCAATATTGTTATCTCATTTTGAAATTTTGACGACCCGGTTTTCCCCCCTTTTTAAATAAAAATAAAAAAGATTTTGAATTTTTTATGATTGCAATAACGTCGCGCCGCAATTACGAGTACCTACAACTATTCCAAATTTCAGGTCGATAGCTTTAATAGTTACTGAAATAATCGAGTGTGACAGACGGACGGACGGACGGACGGAGAAAGTCTCACTATAAGGGTTCCATTTTTACCATTTTGGTATGGAACCCTAAAAAGTCTACGCCACACATGCTAGCGAACAATGGTTTTTGTCTTAACCACTTTTTAGTGGCTCTATAATGTCGTATTGTATTAGAACATAGTTTGGTTTTGTCTGTTAAAAATATTTTTTCATTTGCATAATTTTGATGGCTTGATTTGTACTATTTTCATTTCTATTTACCCGAATTCGAAAAACAAAAGGAGGAAGTTCTTAATTCGGCACGTACCTATAACGAAAGGTTTTAGATCAGAATAAGAATAAAATTGATTTTCAAATAAGTAATAATTATATGATTCATAATAAAATGATTCCATATAAGGTGGTCATTATAGTAACGCATTACGCATTTAAATTAAAAAAAATATCTATTCATTTTTGGAGCGCCAGCGACGACGTTTACAATTCTATGCATTTTTGTTTATTCGTATGTCATGATAACTTACATAATGTACCTTTGCTTTTTGTCGACATAGCTTGATTGATTATATTTCAAGATCTTATGACTTTTTGTTTTTCTTAATCTACGACTAATGACAATTTAACAAATATGATTTAGCACTTGTTGAAACATTTGTATATCTTAATTTTTTACTTACATCTTACCAAATATAAATGAATAAATAAATAAATATTCTAAATATAAATATTTAATGGCATACAATTTGTATCTTGGATACATAAAATATCTTGGGAATATGATCCTTCTTCGGCACAGGGCGCTCGATGTGGCGCCTATTGTGTTGGGTGCGTATCAATGACATTATTGTTCGTTTCTAAGTATCTCCGAGGTCGGGAATTCCTTTGAGGCCTCTGTAAAGGAAACACAATACGAGTCGAATACATTGAGGTTGTTATTTTCAGAGCGGTCACATAGACGGGTCTGTTCACCACGCAGTCAATATTTAGTTTTTCTTATGTTGTAAGCAAAGACTTAAATCGCTAGATAAGCCCTAAACCTCCAATAACGTCCATGTAATGACTTGTGTGCGACACATTGTCATCTTACACACATAGCGACACAATTCATTATGTCTCATTTACTCTTAAACGAAACTTGCACTTGCGTTCTCTGTCACACAATCGTTCACAACAGCACGCTGAGAGCACACACTCAGCATGTTTGAGGGTGTTTTCGATGTGCGCAATTTGGTTGTAATTTAAGTATGATGCTAAAACGCAATTTTCTTAAATATATAGGTACACGGCCAACGGTTGTTTAAACTCATTATTAAAATAGCTAAATGCAAGGACGATTTAGTACTTAATAAATGACAAATGAAATCCTCTAATCACGTTGCAAGTAGTTTTGAAGAAGCATTTCAAGAATCTTTCCATCGACTCATTGCAAAGTAGCTTTTGCTTGACTGTTGAATCGAAGGCCGCACACAGAGGGCAGAAATACCTTGTCCTGGCGATTGAAGACAACTTTTGTTCTACGACTTTTCGAAATTCATTATTTATTTATTTCATACGAAAAAATGTTTATTCTGTGAAGTAACATTACACTGTTGCGGTTTCGAGCCACGCCATTGCCACTTGCCGACAGACATTACAGAGTCCTCATACTTGGTGCAGTGGTCGGGCAGTACGCTGCACTTTTGCGTGCGGTCGTCGCGCACGCAACCCGGCTCGCAGAAGGGGTAGCAGGGCCGCAGCCGCTCGCGGGGTTGTCGCACGTCACCGCCGCGCAGCCCGCGAAACACGGCTCGTATCTGCTATAAGCGTCATACTTGGTGCAGTGGTCGGGCAGCACGCACTTGTGCGTGCGGTCGTCGCGCACGTGCGGCGGCGCGCACACGCAGCCCGGCTCGCAGAAGGGGTAGCAGGGCCGCAGCCGCTCGCGGGGTTGTCGCACGTCTAAGCCGCGCAGCCCGCGAAACACGGCTCGTATCTGCTATAAGCGTCATACTTGGTGCAGTGGTCGGGCAGCACGCACTTGTGCGTGCGGTCGTCGCGCACGTGCGGCGGCGCGCACACGCAGCCCGGCTCGCAGAAGGGGTAGCAGGGCCGCAGCCGCTCGCGGGGTTGTCGCACGTCACCGCCGCGCAGCCCGCGAAACACGGCTCGTATCTGCTATAAGCGTCATACTTGGTGCAGTGGTCGGGCAGCACGCACTTGTGCGTGCGGTCGTCGCGCACGTGCGGCGGCGCGCACACGCAGCCCGGCTCGCAGAAGGGGTAGCAGGGCCGCAGCCGCTCGCGGGGTTGTCGCACGTCACCGCCGCGCAGCCCGCGAAACACGGCTCGTATCTGCTATAAGCGTCATACTTGGTGCAGTGGTCGGGCAGCACGCACTTGTGCGTGCGGTCGTCGCGCACGTGCGGCGGCGCGCACACGCAGCCCGGCTCGCAGAAGGGGTAGCAGGGCCGCAGCCGCTCGCGGGGTTGTCGCACGTCACCGCCGCGCAGCCCGCGAAACACGGCTCGTATCTGCTATAAGCGTCATACTTGGTGCAGTGGTCGGGCAGCACGCACTTGTGCGTGCGGTCGTCGCGCACGTGCGGCGGCGCGCACACGCAGCCCGGCTCGCAGAAGGGGTAGCAGGGCCGCAGCCGCTCGCGGGGTTGTCGCACGTCACCGCCGCGCAGCCCGCGAAACACGGCTCGTATCTGCTATAAGCGTCATACTTGGTGCAGTGGTCGGGCAGCACGCACTTGTGCGTGCGGTCGTCGCGCACGTGCGGCGGCGCGCACACGCAGCCCGGCTCGCAGAAGGGGTAGCAGGGCCGCAGCCGCTCGCGGGGGTTGTCGCACGTCACCGCCGCGCAGCCCGCGAAGCACGGCTCGTATCTGAGGGGTTAGTACAGAGGGCTTAGCACAGGTTTTTTGTACGGAGTTTGAGTCGACTCGCTTCGCACAAACGAATCGAATTCCTCCATACATTTACAGCTAGCGCCATCCATTGACGGCGGCATATCAGCGACTGTCCACACAACACATTACTAGCCCTACTGTTCACACAACACGCCTCTGACACCTCAACTTACAACCATGATGACAACTTAGGCATAATATGTGGCAGCATACCTAATAACCAAACTGGACCTGGTAGGCGATTCACGTAACGCGTCACCTACATTGTTTAAAAAGGTCATGGCATAAATGTACATGTAATGTATAGGTGTAAAAATCTCTTGTACCTTTCATTTTCCCTTTCGCAGGTCATTATAAATGGTGTTTTCTTCTGTGACTCTTGTGCTGACCTGTGAATTTTTTTTTTCATTAATTCTTTTTAGACACCATCAAAGTAAGTGAAGAGGCCAGCATAAAGCTACGTTTGATCAAGCGCGGCAAAGATATAAAGACATAATTTAATTGAACTGAAGAATTGAAGATGTATTATCTACATAGTTGAAAATTTAAAATATTATCTGAACTTAAAATCTTATTTAATATGTACTTAGTACATATTTCATAATTTAAAGAATAGACAGTGTCTCTTGCTTCTAATCTAAAAGCTTCTATCTAATTATGTTTAATTTAATTTTATAGGTACCTATTTTCCGTCAAGCATTTATCGTTAGTAGCTACTGCAGATAGTAGAAAATACTCGGGACACTCACGGCTCAGAAGGCCAGTGTCCGACCTCAGCGCTTCTCATTTTATGAAGCGCATTCATGTAGTCGTCGCGGTCGTCGTAAAGCCGTTGTCCTCTATACAAACTCTTCGAGGGATGCGATCCTCCGAAATGTTTCGTCCCCGGCTCGTCGGAGTACGCCGGAATGTCGCGATCATATCGCCTTTCATCCCAGTCTTTGTGCTCCTGGTCGAAAGGTTTTAATAAAGCTTTCTTTCTCCAATTCCGCCTCTCGTCCACAAAGGAATGCCCTTTGATTCCATCGGGGTCATCGTAATCGTAGGGATTTGCACTGTTCGCGTTTGCAACTATATTATCTGAAAAAAAAAAGAAATAATGAAACTTACATGTCAGTGAAGCTGCTTTCAAGAATATTAACTAAGGGCCTGTTTCATAATCACCAGTTTACAGATAAACTTTATCTGACGAATAAATTTTACATTTGACAGCTGATTCCCAATACAAAAATTGTCACAACATCAAATATATTCGCTAGATAAAGTTTATCTGGTGATTATGAAACAGGCCCTTAAAATAAAGGAGAAACAGAGATATAAAGTTAAATTCAATATTAAGTTTATTTTCTCACTTAGACCTTACTTAAAGACACTCAACGTGATCGCGGTCGAATAGAAGTTTTGCACCGAGAAGAACAGGCAAGAAACTCAGTACTTATAGTCTTTCATTCAATCGTGATTTACAATTTTTATTAATTTCACCATTAATTTACTTACTTACGACAAATATATACGAAATACTATAATATCTCGTTGGTAGTCGGTAGCAGAAAGACATTAAAAAATCCTAATTCCTAATAATATTATAAAGGCGAAAGTTTGTGTGTGTGTATGTTTGTTACTCCTTCACGGCTCAACTACTGAACCGATTTAGCTGAAATTTGGATCATAGGTAGCTTATAACTCCGATTAAAACATAGGCTACTTTTTATCCCGGAAAAATCCGTAGTTCCCGTGGGATACTCAAAATACCAACTTTTCTAGAGCAATCTATAGCTACAACTATAGATAAATTGTTCAAGCGAACTTGCTTGAAAGCATGTTTAAAGGTTGGAATAGGGAACGACGTTTCCCTTAGGATTCATGATTTTGACGCGGGCGGGGCCGCGGGCAAAAGCTGAATCTTTTATCACTATAAATGTGAAAATGGCCACTATGTAGGTTCTGAACATAGCACTGTACGCATTTAACAAGTGTGTTTTAGTTGAACAAGGGGATATGGGATAGTAATGCTATAAATAATAATCTATAATGCTATAAATAATGCATAATGTTATAAATGTGAAAATGGGTACCCGTATTATAGGTTCCGACATTACAACTGTTTCGCTATTAGCATTTTGTGTTTTAGTTGAGCAATGAGATACAGGTTAATAATATTATAACTATGAAAACGGGTACCTATATGATATAGGTTCTGAACTAACATCTGTTTCGTTACTGACAATGTATGTTTTAGTTGAGCTGAGGGATATGGTATAGTAATTAGTAATGCTATAAATGTGGAAATGGGTACCTACCCATAAAGGTTCTGAAAGTACAATTGTTTCGCTATTCATAATGTGTGTTTTGGTTAAGCAATGGGATACAGGTTAATAATACTAAAAAGGTGTTCCTGTATAGTTTCTGATATTAGAACTGTTTTGCTATTAAAAATATGTGTTTTAGTTGAGCAATAGAATATGTGATAGTAATTATGCAATAAATGCGAAAATGGATACCTATAAGGTAAAGGTTCTGAAATTATTTCACTCTTAAGCGGATACGTTGATTTTATTTTCGTCCTTCTCAGTTTTATGAATACGTTGGTGGGTTAGGTTAGGTTAGGTTAGTATGCAGCGTTGCGGAAGAATATAACAGAAAAAGGTTGTTTTACCTAATTACTTCAAAAACTAAGCCAGTTATTTAAATGTCGTTCTGAGCGTTTTTGGGAATTATTTTTTACCGATACATTAAAACAAAAATTACAATGATGTCCATCGTAGTTTTCGATGGAAATTAGAAAAATTGAGATTTTGGAGCAATTTTTGGGAAAACTTTTTGGCGAGAAATTTTTATCCAATCGTGTTTCTGAAGTTAGGTTAACACATATGCTGTTTTTTCCCAGAAAATCCAGGACTCCCACGGGATTTGTAAAACCCCGAAATTCACGCGGGCGAAGCCGCGGGCAAAAGCTAGTATCAAATAAAAGAAATTACTTTTATGTATTAAAATGAACTCATTTTCAAAAGTTTTAAATCCTGAGATTTAATTAGGAAGAGATAACTTTTTGTTCCGAGTAAAATATAAATCCAAGTACGAACTAAAAATTATAATGAGTTTATGTATACAACTTACAAAGGAAAAGGGCCAGTAGTAATACGAAACGCATTTTCTTGTATCGCCAATCCCTCCATTTATTCGTAGGATTCCATTATTTGCCTTTCCGCTCCTTACGTTGAATTGGCTGCTCGTAATCAAGCAAATTGCTTGATTGTTTGATAAAAGAACTAAACTACGCCGGATGCAGGTATTTAACGATCGCAAAAAGTCAAAAGTAGGCACCGACGTATATTATACATATACGTCGGTGATAGTAGGTACATAATATAGGTACTGAAGTTTCAAACTTCTAAAAACTTTTCATTTATTTGTGCATAAATCTAAACAGTTTTAATTTCTTTAAAAAAATTACATAAAGGCTTTAGCATCACGAGACCCTAAAACTAATTATAAATTCGTGATTTATAATCGTTAGCAATGAGAGGCTTAAATTACTTGATATGTATGTATTATTTATATAATATGGTAAGTATATAAGTCATCATTTGTACATGGTGTAGTATCGCCTTCAAATAATTAGGAAAGGTTAGGAAAATTCTTGCTGTTAACTTCTATAAGCTGATAATGCCTGAAATGTAGTTTTATTTCTTTGCATACTTATAGTGCAAAAAAATACAGTATCGTTTATTTTCAAATTGTAGTAACATACAAGGTGCAACAAAGTAGGTATAATATCCTACATAATCTACAAAATACAGACTCTTTCTACACATTCAATATTTTTACAGTTCCAAATTGCAATTACGGCAATCCCATATAATTATAGCAGGCGTTAGCATCGGCGTCGAGTCGATGATGTACCTGGGACTTGTCCTTGACAGCAGATGGACTTTGGGCAGTACCTTGAGCCCATACTCCCTAAGTTGATGGGGGGTGCGGGAGCGCTTGCTCAGTTGCTGCCCGATCTTGGAGGTCCAAACGCTTTCTGCAGGAGGCTCTACATAGGCATCGTGAGATCGAAGGCTTTTTATGGGGATACTCGACAGCCCGTAATGTTGCAAGAGTGCGGAGACCACAGAGAGAGATGGCCGTCAGAGTAACGAGGGGATATCATACCGCACGATCTCCTTTGAGGCGGAGAGCCTTCTTGTCGCATCTCTGACATGCCATTAAACCTAACTATCCATGGAATAATAGTTTTGTTAAGAAAACCTATACACTTTCGTTTTTTTTTATTAAAATGTTACAATAAAACTTATCACTCTTTTGTTAAGAAAATAAACATCGATATGTATCAGTTTTAATTGTTTTGAATGCTATGGACTTTGTACCATTAATAAACAGGAGAATACACGAATTTCACCAAATAAAGGCATTAATATATCGCACTCGATTTTATGCGCTGCGCATCATTCTGTATCATTTTCCTCGGCTGCAATGCCTTTATGGGCGGAGGAGCGATCACTATGTTAAAATAATTCCCCATCCTTGAGAGTTCCGCGGCTCGTTTGAACTCGTCTACGCCCACGTGATTAGAGAGGGCTTCGGTGTCGCTCATTTCGAAGTCATCCTCTTTATTGGCTTGACCTCTTTGAATTCTTTCTGGAGGCTTCGTAGGTGCTGGAGGATTTGCAGCTCTTCTGCTTGGAACCGGTATTCCCATTTGTGTCCTAAAAGAAGATAATTTTGATTAGACAGCACTGACTTATTGCAGTTGAGTTAGCCTAGTGGTTCTGATGGCTCTACAGTTAGAAGTGTTTGACTAGCATTGAGGGTAGATGTGGCGCAAGTGGTAGTGTGGGTTGCCATACGTGACAGATCACGCAGCCGCCGGTACAAGTCTCGTATACTTACGGCGAGCAGTCTTGCGGGAGGACGCACTGGTGGGTGCGGTCGTCTCGTACGTAAGGGTCCTCGCACACGCAGCCCGGCTAGCAGTAGGGGTAACAGGGGCGCAGGTGGTTGCGCGGGTTATCGCACGAGATCTCGGCACAACCGCCGAAACAAGCCTCGTATACTTACGGCGAGCAGTCTTGCGGGAGGACGCACTGGTGGGTGCGGTCATCTCGCACGTAAGGGTCCTCGCACACGCAGCCCGGCTCGCAGTAGGGGTAGCAGGGGCGCAGGTGGTTGCGCGGGTTGTCGCACGAGATCTCGGCACAACCGCCGAAACAAGCCTTGTATACTAACGGCGAGCAGTCTTGCGGGAGGACGCACTGGTGGGTGCGGTCGTCTCGCACGTAAGGGTCCTCGCACACGCAGCCCGGCTCGCAGTAGGGGTAGCAGGGGCGCAGGTGGTTGCGCGGGTTGTCGCACGAGATCTCGGCACAACCGCCGAAACAAGCCTCGTATACTTCATTCGGCCAGTAACACGCTGAAACGTTTAAAAATGAGCTGCACAAAGGGTATACATGTAGTCACAGACTTAAGAATAAGTTTATCTGCGCATATGTGTCCCGCAATCTGTTTGATCAGGTATTGTGTACCTAGTCTATAGAATGCCTAAAATGTTCAGGTAATGTATAAAATATTATTTATATTATATTTTCCCTAGGTATCCTAAACAATATCGAATGCGGGAATGTGTGAGATTTATCTTTAACAGAATTTTTACGTCGGAGCGCCAGCGACGACGTTTATATATCTGTTTTACACAATATTCTTACCGTCAGACGTTCTAAAAATTAAGGTTTTCTAATCTTAAAAATAAATCTAACATTGGACACGAGATCTCTTAAGTTCTTTTTCAGTCGTTTTCACAGATCCATTACGAGCCCCTCGGGGGCAACCAGTAGCCTAGACTTACCTCACTAACTTTATTTGTCTTACTCGAATTACTCAAACAGAATTTATATGAAGAAACCCTTAGCTAGGGAAACTTTACCCCACACAGAATACATTTTTTTAACTTCTGTAAAATCACAAAAAAATAACAATTATTGTCGATAAAACAAAACATCAACCTTTGGAAATTTTCTCTTCGTCTCTACATTTCACAAACATAATGGAAATAGTTACGATAAAAAACGCGTTCGCTTTCATTATTACAGGCTACTAAACTGATTGCAGACTTTCGTACACGAATTAAGACATTAACACATTGAGTAGACGCCGAAAAGGATTTTAAGTGCTCGCTCATTAGGTGTTATTATTCCGTGAAAGGGTTGTGATAATTAAGAAGTTACGGAACAAGGTGAAGGTGTTATTTGGTAAACAGAGGCGACCGTTCGTCGGTTCCTGGCTAAGCCTGGTTTGATTGAATTATTGCTTGTGTTGCTACCTGTACCGGGGTGGCCGGGTCACGTTTTCTCCTTCATCCCTGATATTGTAAACATAATAAATTTGTTGCTCCGAAATTTATAACGTAATACGTGACTAATACACGCCGAGAACATTGTTTAGTGAAGCTTTAATAACAAGTCACGTTATTATTAATATGTGTGACATTGTTTATGTACCTAACGATTATCTAATTTAGTAATTACACACTAATTTAATAGGTTTATAAATAAAACGTTGTAGCCACGATAGCCGAAGAGACACGATTTCAAATAGGTACATTTTAACCTATGATGGATTTAAAATTTTGTAGAATCGAATTATTGATTTCCTAAGAACACCAAGTATGAAATCAATATCATATAAATAATTATTAGAAATAATATTAGATTATAATTTCAAAAATTATAATCTAATATTATTTCTAAGTATTTTTTATCCCTGTATATGTATTCAATTTTATTTACTTTCATAACAGGCTTTGAAACTGTACATTCAGAACAAATAATTTCAAGATTTAATTTACAAATATCACCCCAGATTTTAAAAATTAAAAAAACCGAAATAAGATAAGAGTACAAAAAATATATTATACTCATGTGTTTGTTCAGGTGCATATGAAAATTATTGAGTTCTCGATGCGAATATATGAGTCGTCAGTACACAAGAGACGAAAAAAAAAACAATATTTTATTATTTTTATGAACATAGCATTGCACCATATGTCGCAGGCATCGCCATTGTAATAAAATGTGAAACGCTTCGACCGAAATACGTTACTTTCGTACATGTATAAAAAAGATTCGAACAACTATAAATTATATAATTTATTTCCTGTATACTCGTAGTGTAGTATCGGTATTCGGTACCTACCTACAACCCGATTATTGATATAATTTCAATTATTAGAACATTGAATAGTACATTTCGATACAAGCGTGGAAATGATCATTTCGCGCGTTAAAAATTTGCGAAGAGACTTTTGCGAAATAATTAAACAAAGAAAGTCATAGAAAAAATACTTTTTTTTATTTCATGCATACATAGTGGGCATTTACGCTGAAAAATAAATTATAATTAGTGATTAAAAATCTCCCTTTCTACGCAAGAAGAAATCAAAGAGCATTAGTGCGAAAAATTATAACTTTCTATAAGATGTATAATTTATTACATTGTATGTAAAGGTCTAGTTTTGAGCAAATGTAGGTATTAAAAAGATTTACAGAAGTAACATTTTGTTTTATGTACGAATGTCTCAATAAAAAAATATACTGAAACCAATAGATATGTGAATAAGAAGAATATTTTATGTAGAAGCGTGATATGTACATCGCGGATGGAAGGATCTGTCTGCGAGGAGTTGCTCCGACGGTAAAACATGATTGATATCTTTATTACTCGCCCGCGCCGACAGAAATGTTGAGGTCCGCGCTCTCGGGATACACGCGCTCCCAGTGCTGAAAGCCTGAAACACAAGTCGTTATGATTTATTGTGATGCCCGTTTTAGGACCGTTTCGGTATACTGCTTAGTCAAATTGCAAATTCTTAATTCTTCAACTGAGGACAGAAAAACTCAAAAGCAAAACAAGAGTTTAGTGAAGATATAAAAAAAGATTCCGACGAATTGATTACCTCCTCTTTTTTATGAAGTCGGTTAATTAAACAGATATTAAGTAATCGTTTAATTTAGAAACAAAAATCTTTCGACTTTTCTCATTAGGAATGAGATTAAAATAATACATATTCATAGTATGTTTTTGAATTTTATTCTATTTGAGTGATCGCCAGCTTTCTTCGGCGATTGCTGATCTGGTTTCTCGGGAGGCTTTCGCCGCAGCTGGCTACCACCCTACCAGCAAATACGTATAATGCCAAGCGGTTTAGCGTTCCGGTGCGGTACTCTATACCTAGCAAACTTTTCCGAGTTAGTACGATAACATCTTCAATTGCTTCATCTGGTATAATGCGATCTGCAGTACCAGGTGCTTTCAACCTGGTTCCGCACTGCTGATAAAACGCTATTACTTTTGTAGAGTTCCAAAAATCGTGGTAATAAAGTGGTCACACACACCACATGGACTCTATTTTAATAGCACACCTAATACATACTTATTATTCATCTATAGACTTCTCTGTCATTCGGAGGGCATTACCTTCAATTTTGTTGATATCTAAGACATGCTCATACTTATCTTGCCGCACCATTATCAAGACATGCACAAGAGAACTGGTTTCGTACTCAACGTGTTAACATAGACAAAGTGCCAATCTATTAACGAAGTTGCGTATAGAAAAGTCCAAAATGTATGGGATTGACATTAGCTAACGCTATAGCATGGCGATAGCTTACGTCAATCCCGTACATTTTTAACCGACTTCAAAAAAAGGAGGAGGTTCTCAATTCGCCGGAATCTTTTTTGGCATTCTGTTCGCAACTTCGCTAATAGAATGTGACTTTGTCTAGGCCGTGTGATTGCAGTAAATAATAACTGGCCGTGATGAATCAGTGAGTCAGGACAAAAAAAATGAAAAAAAAATGAATAAATTTTTTAATAATCATATCTATCGCATTATTTATATACTTGCGAATATACGAAGCTTTGCATTATAAGCGACAAAAACTATAGTTGCAAATATTTTCCTAGGGCGATAATTGAGGGGCTTTTTGCAAGTTGACCGTCAAACTTAATTTCTTTTGGTCTTTCTTTCGTTCAGGACTTTTCTAAAAAAAAATTGAAAAGACTCCGATGTTATAGTTATCCAAGTATAAGTTTTAAATTCGGAATGTAAGGTACCTAGATGTTAGACTTTAGAGTGGAGGAAGCAGTATTCCTAACATTGCGCCCCGCTGTTTGTGTTCTCCGCTGGTCGTGCGGCGAGGAGATTCCGAGATATCTAGTCGGATATCGCCTCTGTTTGAGTTGATTTGAAAGCTTTTCAGTCTCCCTTTATTCAACAACGTATAATTTCAGCACGTTACCACCACATTTACGCCTACGCCACAAGGCCGGTAGAGAAAGTAAATCTACACTGAAGTTTTTATTTTACTGTTTTGATTAAAAAACTTTTATTCTTGTATCTTATACCTATTTTATATATATTAATATTGCTTCAACTTTTGTTCTGTTCTACAATTAAGATTTTATTTTTATTTTTTTAATAATTTTATAGTTAGCTTACGCTTGAGACGCTGATGAGATCTACTCTTAGGTTGCAGGCACTTGCGAATATATTATGTAATAAAAGTTTTAAAATTTCATAGGTAGGTCTAGGTACGTATCATTATCCTGCGCCATTTTGAAATTAAGTTTGACGGTCAACTTGCAAAAAGCCCCTCAAATATCGCCCTAGGAAAATATTTGCAACTATAGTTTTTTGTCGCTTATAATGCAAAGCTTCGTATATTCGCAAGTATATAAATAATACGATAGATTTGATTATTAAAAATTTTATTCATTTTTTAATTCATTTGGTATTTCGCAATTTGTACTCGTAGCTAAAACTAATCACTTTTTAATCGCAATCGTAGAGGTTCGAAAGAAAACTGAAGATGCTAGCTGTAAAATATAAAATATCGATAGCCGAGTCGGGCCCTTTTTAAAACACGTAATAACTGCTTATTGCGATCCAAACTCTACAAAGTATCATGATAAAGGTTATTTTTATTTGCACTTCATATCAAGGTGTTGAGTAAGCGATCGCCGTCGTCTCTAGGGTCAGTGTTCGGGTCCAATAATAAGAGTATTTCGAAGGGCGGAGGCCTACGAGCGCGATTACTGTCAGCAAATAGGACGGGTCCACGTGCTCGGAAAATATTTTCGATAGTGTCCCAGAGCACGTTTTCTCATTTCGATAGTAGATAAGTTAGATGACACCCTGAACCGTAACGCAGATGCGTGCCAGATAATTATATTCGATTTCGATATAATCTGGTAGGTATACCTACACATTACTAATGTGTAAATTTATACAATAATTCTTGTGTCACTCCAGTCTTTGTAACAATACTCGAAATGGATTGACCGATTTGTATGCAATTTTCTAAGTCTGAGCTCTCTGAGAATAGGATTATTGTATGATCACATGATCTTACCAAGTGAAATTCTTAAATAATAATTAGGTCACTCTTGTTCAAGGCACAGAATACCATTCTTGAATGAATTTCAGTTTCTATAAATCCCGCGAAAACCGTGGATTTCACCGGGACAAAAAGTAGCCCATGGCATCAATGTCATCTAGGGTATAAGCTGTCTACATTCCAAATTTCTCCCAAATCGGCCTAGTAGTTGAGGCGTGATTGCGTAACAAACATACAATCTCAAACAAATTTGACATTTTAGTAAAATATTTATTAATGGAATGACTAGACGTTTCTACTTACTAAGTAAAGTCCAATATTTACCTAATATTTTGCAAATCAGGAAGTCATGATTTTTTTGTGTTTGTATGATTTTTTTACTGCGAGGCTTCTTTATATGAATTAGCAAAAAATAGAAGGTATAAAAACTTAAGGATATTTCTTGTTTTAACTAAACTTTAGTTTTTGTTGTCACCAATCACCATCTTCCTAATCCCTGCATCAAGTTACGATTGACGTTATATATTATGCACAGTAATCTGTTACTTATAGTATTTTAAATTACGTATATTACCTACACGTATTTGTTGTTAAACTACTTCCCCGTCTGTTGTTATCAAGGCTTCATTTAAAAGTCACGTTGGCGCCATACAGTCATAAGAATTCACATTCGTAATACACATGAGATAATGAGCACCTATCGTAGGTACTAAGTAAAGGTAATCAGACATTGTATGACTAGTTCGTGGTATATGTTAACTGTATATTGGGCTTGGGGGTATACCACAATAATTTTCGGGTACTGAATTCTCAAGTACAGTTATGTTCATAAATTGGAAACTTTAGTACCTTTTTTTAACAATAAAACTGAAACAACCATTTCTTTGACTCCCACTAGTATGTACCTAACCATAAAAGATTTGTATAAACCATTTTACTTTTTATGTCTATTATTAAAAAAAAAGTATGAAAAATTCAAATTACTTTTATGAAGTATATAGTAAACCAGTCCCTAACATTTTAGGAGTACTCTAGAAGCGCTAAATTCTGAGATCACAGGTAGTATATGAAGCTGACAGCTGACAGCATCTAACTCGCGCATCGACAGAACATAGTAGGTACCTACATAATACAAGCATATCTCCATCATTATACTAATTTGATACAACTTTTTTGGAAGCAATATTCATTTTATCATATTAATTATTAATATCTGGGTGACGAGATTCGCTCGGTATTATTTCTTTTTTGGTGAAAAATGTCATTTTCTGAAAATCAATACCAGCTAGATCGATTTAATCGCCCTCAAAACCCTATACCGTATTCTAAAATTCATGAAAATCATTGGAGCCGTTTCCGAGATTCAGCTTATATATAGGTACTAGCTGACCTGGCAAACGTTGTTTTGCCCTTAGGGGTAATAAAAAATAGATAAATTGAGATTTAAACTATCCTATCTCTCAAGTTGGATCAAACTGCACATGGTGTGCGAATTTTATTATAATCGGTTAAGTGGTTTAGGAGTCCATTGAGGACAAACATTGTGACACGAGATTTATATATATTAAGATATATATAATCTGAATTGCTTGTTTAAAGGTATAATAAAATAATAATAACATAAGATAATAAGATAAGATAAGATTAGTTTTGAGATTTTTTTAACTTAAGAGAGTATGTAATAATTTAAACTAATAAGTCGAAAGGCATGTTCGTTGGATAGACGAAAATTCGTTGAAGGACTTTTCCCGGCTGATTGTACTTAACGTGGATTGCCGATAGTCACGTAGGTGTCTGCAAAACGGCTCGTGCTGCCGCCCCGCAGTTGTCTAACGTAGACACTTGATATCCCACAGCGACCACAATAAAACTGCTGTTTATATAGCCGCTATAAACACTGTCATATTACCTCTGATTTGAGGTTTCTTACTTCGTGTAAAACTGAATACGCGGGGTTTACATACAAATATAACATTAATAAAATACCAGCATATCTATCTCAAAATCATATTCTTTTTATAGGTAAGGGCAATGGTGCAGGTGAAACCAATTAAAGTGATTATGTAGTGAGATACAATTGTATAATATGTATCTACTTTGGTGACGTAGCTGTCAGGGTTGCCATTGGCTAACTTGAAAATCTATTCCTACTCGTAATATAAGTATTCGGTACATTACATAAAAAAATATAACTTGGTATTCTGACTGACTGTTGTTCAAAGTTTATAATAATTACCCTATAATTAGCAAATAGCACTAGGCCACCGTTTTGTAACTAGATATTTATCGGTAAATTACTACTAAAGTCACTAAGTACTTAGATAAAAACAAGTACCTACACAATTTTATAAAAAAAAAGTCTGCATACCAATAATTTTAGACTAATAAAAGGTAGGTACTTATTTGATAGGTAACTATAAAGAAACAATATAATACGGCGTACGCCCCTTTATCTACCAAGCCACTGAAATATTATTTCGTGCTAGTGTTATTTATTTTCAACAATCAACCGACTTCGAAAAAGTGGTTACTTACAAGAAAATCAACTGTATTTTCTTGTAAGTAACCACTTAAGTAAGTACTTTCGATTTTGTGAATAGATTTTGATGATTCTTTTTTTATTTAAAAGCCGGTGGCGGTGCTTCTCGTGTTTCAATTAGGTCCCGCTGCATCCATGTAAAAACCATGTGTAAGAATTAAAGGACATTGACCATGGATGTATGAAATCCTGTATCAAACAGACAAAATTCAAATCCAAACTTTTTTTTTATAGACTACGGCATCCACATTAAGTCCTACAGTTTATTATATTTTTAATAAAATTTTTGTATGATTGAAATCTGCTGTGTGTTTTTATATTAAGATTGTAATGTTAACTTAATTAGCAGTTTTTAAACTTTTTTAATGTCCCTTTAATTTTTCTCTTCACGGACATCAACTTGACATCTTACCAGATAAACATATAGTAGGGGATCCCACAGACCAAGGAAATAAGTTTTTATATGGGGGATCCCAAGTAAGGTCGACCTTCACCAAGCTGTTTATTGGATGAAATGTCAATAAATGTCAATAATAATAAATAAATGGAATGTCAATAAATATCTATATCGCAAGTGGGTTGCCTGAAAATAGACCTAGACCAATAATACAAACCTGCTTTTTGCGCAGTCGACTAATAAGTTTTTACGTATCATTAAGTCTGAACTTCGCACCTTACCTTACTATAATGAATAGATACATTTATATCAAAATAGTACTTAGATTAAAATGTAAGGTCGGTCTTATCACTCGCAGAATTCAACTTCAAATACCCTGTCGGTAAAAAAAAACATAATTCAAGAAAACAAATTCATCAAAGAGTAAGTAGGTGTTCAAATTTTTTATCCACCAGGAATTTTAACGGACGGTACCTATCAAAAGGCTGAAACCACGACACGGCCGGCTGAAGGCACGGCTAGGAAAAATTTTATCATTTCTATATAAGAACTCAACCATTGACTCATCATCTTTCAGCTTGAATAAGTAATTGATAATAGAAATATTTTTTCAGCAGGTTCCCTTTATGATATTCACCGTTCTTTTAATTACCAACGATACAGGTGAACTTGTTCGAAATTAGTACATTGCAATATAAGTGTAGAAATTATGTAATTTATTTACAAGTCTACAATAGATACGAGCGGAAATGAAAATTCCGCACGTGCATTAAACGGCGTTTTTAACGGCATAGAAGGCCTATTTATGCGATTTTGACCGGCCTCTCAGTTGAAAACTATAGAGACAATTAGTTTCAAATTTGAACGTCATGTATTTTGGATCTTTAACCTCAAAACGTTAAGACGCAGAAACACGATTGGAAAAACTTTCCTCGATAGAAAGTTTTCCCAAAAGTTGCTCCAATCTTCTCATATTTATTCAGATTTATCGGAAACGATTCAACAGTTTTCTGTTCTTTTTTTTTTTTTTGGGTCCTTATTGATGAGTACTCAAATCGACGTGAAGTTTTTTTGAAATCAGGACTATACATTATTCACAATACAATTAAAACCTATTCAAGTGAAAACTCATTATTCCGCCCCCAAATTACGTAAGTGATAAGCATATGGTTAACTCTTTCGGACGTTTGATGCATGTATATTGACATCATTGTCTTTCTGAAACGCCTCATAGGCGTTAGTCTGTCCTGCGCTAATGCGAGAGTCGGACGTGCGCGTGAATGTATATTTCGCAGCCGTAGATTTCTGATCGTAATATAGAAAGTTATTCCTTGGTCTGTGGCAATAACCGCTGAAATAACGCCCTCTATTAAGCGGCTGAATGGTTATATTATATACTGTCAAACACGCCATCTGTTAGTATGTCGCTGAACGATTATGTGCGCAGGAAACCCACGTGGTTTTGATATGTACTTTGATAATATTTTAATTTTATATGTTGTCATTTACCTATTTTATTAAAACTTCGGTTTATTATTTTATAAAAAAATGAGAAAATTAAGAAATATTATTTTTAATTATTATAAAAATTAAGAAATTTAGTTGGTCGAAGATCTATGAGTAAATACCTCGCTGCTCGCGATGCAATAAAAAGGGGAAACAGGACGTCGCCTGTTGCCCTGCAGGTTGAAGACGATAATTTATTATTATTATTACAAGCTTTTATTTAGTTTCACATGTCCCGATGTTTGTTTGTTTGCCAAATTGTTGTAACTAATCAAAAATCCACTTCATGGCTACCGATAAATCGGTAAATCGAGTGACAATGCGAAATTATAAAGACAATGCGACGACCTCCGTGGCGCAGTGGACGCACGCTCGGATTCGAATGGGAGGTCGCGGGTTCGATCCCGCCACGGGCCACTTTGGAATTTTATATTTTTAGGGTTCCATACCAAAATGGTAAAAATGGAACCCTTATGGTGAGACTTTCTCCGTCCGTCCGTCCGTCCGTCTGTCACACTCGATTATTTCAGTAACTATTCAAGCTATCGACTTGAAATTTAGAATAGTTATAGGAAATAGTGACCCGACGTCATAACAATCGTAAAAATTTAAAATTGTTTTTATTTTTATTTAAAAAGGGGGGAAAACAGGGTCGGCAAAATTTCAAAATGAGATAACAATATTGAGTGGGGTATCGTATGAAAGGGCGTTACTTGTGTATTCTAAAATTGATTTTTATTTATTTTTATGCCTGATAGTTTTTGATTTATTGGGCAAACTGGCGAAAAAATACCGTTCCCCCCCCTATCTCCGAAGATTACCAATCGAAAAATCTGAAATAATTATGATCAATAAAAATAAACGTATATTTTACAGGAAAAATAAAATCAACTCCGTAACTATTATACTTTTTTTGATAATAACAATAAACCGCCAAAAACAAAGTTACGTTTGCGGTTTGCCAACAAAAGTACCTACATGTAAATTATACTCGTAAATTCATGAACAAAAGTGATTCCTTCAATGTTTTACTTCTTCTATGGTATGGAACCCTCGGTGCGCGAGTCCGACTCGCACTTGGCCGGTTTTTCTAAATTGGCTCAGGTTTGGTCTGGTGGGAGGCTTCGGCCGTGGCTAGTTACCACCCTACCAGCAAAGACGTACCGCCAAGCGATTTAGCGTTCCTGTACGATGCTGTGTAGAAACTGTTGGGGTGACTTTTCTTACCCCTTCCAAGTTAGTACGCTAACATCTTCGACTGCATCATCACTTACCATCAGGTGAGATCGCAGTCAAGTACTAACTTGTATAGCGTAAAAAAAAAACCGGCCAAGTGCGAGTCGGACTCGCGCACCGAGGGTTCCATACCATAAAAGAAGTAAAACATTGAAAGAATCACTTTTATTCATGAATTTACGAGTAAAATTTACATGTAGGTACTTTTGTTGGCAAACCGCAAACGTAACTTTGTTTTTGGCGGATTATTGTTATTATCAAAAAAAGTATATTAGTCAGTGAGTTGATTTTATTTTTCCTGTAAAATATACATTAACTTCTATTGATCATAATTATTTCAGATTTTTCGATTGGTAAACTTCGGATATAAGGGGGGGTATTTTTTTCGACAGTTTGCTCAATAAATCAAAAACTATCGGACATAAAAATAAATAAAAATCGGTTTTAGACTACACAAGTAACGCCCTTTCATATGATACCCCACTCAATATTGTTATCTCATTTTGAAAAATCGAAGCCCCGGTTTTCCCCCCTTTTTAAATAAAAATAAAAATAATTTTCAAATTTTTACGATTGTTATGACGTCGCGTCACTATTACCTATAACTATTCCAAATTTCAAGTCGATAGCTTTGATAGTTACTGAAATAATCGAGTGTGACAGACGGACGGACGGACGGACGGACGGACGGACGGACGGACGGACGGACGGACGGATGGAGAAAGTCTCACCATAAGGGTTCCATTTTTACCATTTTGGTATGGAACCCTAAAAATAAGGAAATCAGTAGGTACCTACGACGCGCCCCGGTCTGTCAAAATCGCTTGTGTTTATTCGATTCGTCTTCGTGGAGTGAAATTATATCTATATACCTACCAAATTTATTATTATTTGCACAATCAGCTTCAACTTCAATCACGTAGGTACCTACTTTTAAAGTATTGTATTCTTTCCGCGCCATCTATAGGCATTAGTGATAGTTTTTTTTACGTATTAATACCGCTTTCTGCCGTTGTGCTAGTGTTCGTACGTAAAAGTACCGAAATTCGCCGCATATTGCCAAACGGCGTGCTATATTGAAGACACGCCCCTTTTTCCGAAGTACTCGTAAAAACTGAAATGAGTTTTTTTCAATGTAAGGCCTTAAATACATTTGCGAAAACAGTATAAAATAGATACAAACTAAATAGGAGCCGAAATGGTCGCGCGTCTTCCAGTAAATCCTGATAATAACTATTTATTTTATATGTTATACAGTTGACACAAAGTTCATTATGCTATGTAAAAAAAATCTCTTCTATTCTATTCCGCCGCGGTGTAAATTGACCCTTAGTGTACCTACTGTTGCGCGATTATTTTGCCCTTCTGACACTATAATAAAATTTGTGTCAGCCCTATACAAGTAATTGATATAGGTAGTAGGTAGGTACCAACGCGATTCGATTCAATAACACAAAGGCGCGGTTACGTTCGCCGCGTATAAATTAGGGGATGATATTAATCAGGATAACACCCCCCACTTAACGACATTACAAGGGAAATTGATGATTGTTCTAATTAACGGCATAGAAGGCCTATTTATGCGATTTTGACCGGCCTCTCAGTTGAAAACTATAGAGACAATTAGTTTCAAATTTGAACGTCATGTATTTTGGATCTTTAACCTCAAAACGTTAAGACGCAGAAACACGATTGGAAAAACTTTCCTCGATAGAAAGTTTTCCCAAAAGTTGCTCCAATCTTCTCATATTTATTCAGATTTATCGGAAACGATTCAACAGTTTTCTGTTCTTTTTTTTTTTTTTGGGTCCTTATTGATGAGTACTCAAATCGACGTGAAGTTTTTTTGAAATCAGGACTATACATTATTCACAATACAATTAAAACCTATTCAAGTGAAAACTCATTATTCCGCCCCCAAATTACGTAAGTGATAAGCATATGGTTAACTCTTTCGGACGTTTGATGCATGTATATTGACATCATTGTCTTTCTGAAACGCCTCATAGGCGTTAGTCTGTCCTGCGCTAATGCGAGAGTCGGACGTGCGCGTGAATGTATATTTCGCAGCCGTAGATTTCTGATCGTAATATAGAAAGTTATTCCTTGGTCTGTGGCAATAACCGCTGAAATAACGCCCTCTATTAAGCGGCTGAATGGTTATATTATATACTGTCAAACACGCCATCTGTTAGTATGTCGCTGAACGATTATGTGCGCAGGAAACCCACGTGGTTTTGATATGTACTTTGATAATATTTTAATTTTATATGTTGTCATTTACCTATTTTATTAAAACTTCGGTTTATTATTTTATAAAAAAATGAGAAAATTAAGAAATATTATTTTTAATTATTATAAAAATTAAGAAATTTAGTTGGTCGAAGATCTATGAGTAAATACCTCGCTGCTCGCGATGCAATAAAAAGGGGAAACAGGACGTCGCCTGTTGCCCTGCAGGTTGAAGACGATAATTTATTATTATTATTACAAGCTTTTATTTAGTTTCACATGTCCCGATGTTTGTTTGTTTGCCAAATTGTTGTAACTAATCAAAAATCCACTTCATGGCTACCGATAAATCGGTAAATCGAGTGACAATGCGAAATTATAAAGACAATGCGACGACCTCCGTGGCGCAGTGGACGCACGCTCGGATTCGAATGGGAGGTCGCGGGTTCGATCCCGCCACGGGCCACTTTGGAATTTTATATTTTTAGGGTTCCATACCAAAATGGTAAAAATGGAACCCTTATGGTGAGACTTTCTCCGTCCGTCCGTCCGTCCGTCTGTCACACTCGATTATTTCAGTAACTATTCAAGCTATCGACTTGAAATTTAGAATAGTTATAGGAAATAGTGACCCGACGTCATAACAATCGTAAAAATTTAAAATTGTTTTTATTTTTATTTAAAAAGGGGGAAAACAGGGTCGGCAAAATTTCAAAATGAGATAACAATATTGAGTGGGGTATCGTATGAAAGGGCGTTACTTGTGTATTCTAAAATTGATTTTTATTTATTTTTATGCCTGATAGTTTTTGATTTATTGGGCAAACTGGCGAAAAAATACCGTTCCCCCCCCTTATCTCCGAAGATTACCAATCGAAAAATCTGAAATAATTATGATCAATAAAAATAAACGTATATTTTACAGGAAAAATAAAATCAACTCCGTAACTATTATACTTTTTTTGATAATAACAATAAACCGCCAAAAACAAAGTTACGTTTGCGGTTTGCCAACAAAAGTACCTACATGTAAATTATACTCGTAAATTCATGAACAAAAGTGATTCTTTCAATGTTTTACTTCTTCTATGGTATGGAACCCTCGGTGCGCGAGTCCGACTCGCACTTGGCCGGTTTTTCTAAATTGGCTCAGGTTTGGTCTGGTGGGAGGCTTCGGCCGTGGCTAGTTACCACCCTACCAGCAAAGACGTACCGCCAAGCGATTTAGCGTTCCTGTACGATGCTGTGTAGAAACTGTTGGGGTGACTTTTCTTACCCCTTCCAAGTTAGTACGCTAACATCTTCGACTGCATCATCACTTACCATCAGGTGAGATCGCAGTCAAGTACTAACTTGTATAGCGTAAAAAAAAAACCGGCCAAGTGCGAGTCGGACTCGCGCACCGAGGGTTCCATACCATAAAAGAAGTAAAACATTGAAAGAATCACTTTTATTCATGAATTTACGAGTAAAATTTACATGTAGGTACTTTTGTTGGCAAACCGCAAACGTAACTTTGTTTTTGGCGGATTATTGTTATTATCAAAAAAAGTATATTAGTCAGTGAGTTGATTTTATTTTTCCTGTAAAATATACATTAACTTCTATTGATCATAATTATTTCAGATTTTTCGATTGGTAAACTTCGGATATAAGGGGGGAACGGTATTTTTTTCGACAGTTTGCTCAATAAATCAAAAACTATCGGACATAAAAATAAATAAAAATCGGTTTTAGACTACACAAGTAACGCCCTTTCATATGATACCCCACTCAATATTGTTATCTCATTTTGAAAAATCGAAGCCCCGGTTTTCCCCCCTTTTTAAATAAAAATAAAAATAATTTTCAAATTTTTACGATTGTTATGACGTCGCGTCACTATTACCTATAACTATTCCAAATTTCAAGTCGATAGCTTTGATAGTTACTGAAATAATCGAGTGTGACAGACGGACGGACGGACGGACGGACGGACGGACGGACGGACGGACGGACGGACGGATGGAGAAAGTCTCACCATAAGGGTTCCATTTTTACCATTTTGGTATGGAACCCTAAAAATAAGGAAATCAGTAGGTACCTACGACGCGCCCCGGTCTGTCAAAATCGCTTGTGTTTATTCGATTCGTCTTCGTGGAGTGAAATTATATCTATATACCTACCAAATTTATTATTATTTGCACAATCAGCTTCAACTTCAATCACGTAGGTACCTACTTTTAAAGTATTGTATTCTTTCCGCGCCATCTATAGGCATTAGTGATAGTTTTTTTTACGTATTAATACCGCTTTCTGCCGTTGTGCTAGTGTTCGTACGTAAAAGTACCGAAATTCGCCGCATATTGCCAAACGGCGTGCTATATTGAAGACACGCCCCTTTTTCCGAAGTACTCGTAAAAACTGAAATGAGTTTTTTTCAATGTAAGGCCTTAAGAGGATATTCGTATGCAACGAGAGACACAGATAATCTGAAAATGTCTTCAAAATCCTGTGTGAAAGCTCCTACTGTCGAAATGTAGTACTTAAATACTTGAACTGTCAGAAATGCAAAAATAGCTTAGTTTTTAACTCGTAACTCGTAAATTTATTGAACCATTTAACCAAGCTTTAGACAATTTTAATGTACATTCAATCTAGCTCTTTTTTTAAATTGCAGCGTTGGTTTGGATTTTTTCGAGATAATGAGTAACGTGTGTTTATACATAATTATTTCCGCTACATCAGCTCAGTAGTGAAGACATGACGGAAAAAACATACCTACAAACATTAAAACACAGAAACTGTCCCGTCCATAATATTAAAAGGTAATAGTAACAACGAAGACCTCTTCATTATTAACCTGTTATTTAGTTAGGGGTTTGTGGATTCGAATTCCCGAGCCCTTGATGAGAGGCTGAGGTCTAAGAATGGGATATCAATGGTTTTTTGTAGAGATACATTTCGTTAGAAAATGATGCCATTAAAATTGTCTTGGCAATAATGGGGTCATTGTGAATGGCATAAAATTATCCATTCGTGCCACTTATGAAATCTAAAGCATAAAGTCTAAAATGGCAACTAAATATTTTAAAGATTTTGAATATGAAAGCGATTAGCGCTACAAGATTATTAGATTGTACAAAATAAATTGACGCCAGATAAGATAAAATTAGCGCCCTTCAAAAGTTATCAAGTATATTAGGGTTCCCTAAAAGCAGATTTTCACCTGAAAGCCGGCGCGGAAAACAATTCCAACGAGCCTCGGCGGGACTCTTGCGAAACCGCAGTGCTTTGTTTATCTTCATTCTCCATTGTAAAGCCTTTGTTCTCCACCTCGATACAATACTTACCATATTTTAATATTTCTCGCTTTATTTTCTTAAAATATTATCAAGAAACACGAGCCTTCTTCGGTGTGGATATCTGCATTTTAATATAAACATTACGAGTAGGTACTAAAATGCAAAAAATGGGAGATAAGATTAAGTGAATGCCGGGTAACTCAGCTGGTTTTTCATATCTGATGTTCATTTAGATAAGTTTGGAATTGCCGTAAACAACATTATTGTAATGATATCGATGCATGATGAGCAATCGCAAATAAAGAATTACAAATTAGTTAATTATAAATATAATATCTGGGTGACCGAGCTTCGCTCGGTGGCCAATAGATGGCAGCAGTAGTCATATTTTTTTTTGGTAAATTCTACATTTTCTAAAAATAAATCCTAGCTAGATCGATTTATCGCCCCCAAAACTCCCTGTATACTAAATTTCATGAAAATCGTTTCAGCCGTTTCCGAGATCCAGATTATATAGAAATATATATACAAGAATTGCTCGTTTAAAGGTATAGGATAAATATCCTGGATAAACACATAGGTGGATAAAAACACGAGATAGTTTTTGTGGACTTCACTTATCATTAATCTTTTATCGCAATAATTAATTAATTATTATTAAGCTCTTTATTATCGATAAGTCCACAAAAACTACCTCGTATTGTTTACCTTGACCTATGGGATTATCCATTATTAATTTCAATTTTGTAGTGCGCCTTCGCTTTGATTCAAAGAAGCCAAGTACTTAGCGTCTTAAATCATTGAAAGCTGATAATGCCTTCTGACTCATCTTCGTCTTCATCATTATCACTTAGGGCCGCTTTTTGTGTGTTATTCGATTGAGTTTCGTTGTCTGTATAGTCGGCATAGTCCGTTGGCAAATTATAATAGGTGTTTTAAACTGGTTCACGAATCGTATTATGCGTTATGGAATATGTATGAAAACATGTCTCAGGTAGCAGGAACTGGCTTCAAATGGCGTATTATGCAAGAAAACGTATTAAGCGTGATCGTATTAAGCGGTTTCTACTGTATTTGGAATCTTGATTGCAATAAGGTTAAGGCTATCTAAAGATGACGTCAACGTAAAGGTACCTACGTAGTTATTGTTATTTTAAACTACCAATTAACCTTATCATATGGAAAAGTACACGTAATGATACAAAAATGTTAATTAAATTAATTTATTTGTATCATAAAATATCAATAAGGTTAAATACCTTATTCAAAACCACTTTTCCCTTCAAATTTTTATCAATTACGTAGACTGGTAGTTCCGGCTGTGTTTTTTAAGAGGTAAAATATGAGCAAGATTATAAATTTTATTTTTGTTTAATTATACTATCGGTCTACGTAACTTATGTTCAATAATATAAATAATAGGCCTCGTTAATTAATCCCTAAAATACTGTTCTATATAGTTGCACATAGTTAGTATACCTTGACCATTGGTGGCAATAAACCACTACAAACATAGCGCTTTCACAGATTATAAAAACTCGTCTCCTATTTGCCCTGATTTAACGCGGGAATTCCAAGATGTAAGCCGCAGTCGATTTCGTGACGGCTGCCGGTGATACAACCGGCGCTATCACTGGCTACGAAGACAACCAACTTGGCGACATCCTCGCTTCGAGCATACTTCTTCAGCGGCATGGATGCGGCCATCGAGTCGAATAAGTTCTTATTGCCTTGCTCGTCGAACCCTGCCGTCTTGAACAGATCTGTGCCAACCGGCCCAGGGTTGATGCTATTCACTCTCACCCCTTTCTCCGCAAGTTCGAGTGCGACGCACTTCATGAACATGTCGAGCGCCGCTTTCGTCATACAGTATGGCATCATCGCCGGCATCGGGACGGTGGACACTATGCTAGACACGTTCACGATGTTTCCTTTAGTTTTGACCAAGTGCGGGATGGCCTGCTGCGTCAAGAGGTAAGGACCCCGGACGTTCGTAGCGATCATCCGGTCGAAGCTTTTGATATCAGCCATGACGCCACCCATGAGGACTATCCCGGCGTTGTTCACCAAAACGTCGAGTCTCCCGTATTTGTCTATCGTTTCGTTGATGATGCGAGGAATGTTCTCTTCTACGCTGATGTCAGCGATGATGATCAAGGGCGCGGTGCCGCTCGCTCGTTGACACTGGTCGGCAACAGTTTGGAGGTTTTTCTTATTCCGGCCCACTAAGGCTAATTTTGCGGATAATTTCGCGAAGTGTAGAGCGCACGACGCGCCGATGCCTGCGCTCGCGCCGGTGATAATAACTACTTTGCCGGTGAAGTCCATCCTGATCGACGGGTTGTCTCTGACTGATTCATTAAAGTTAGGTCTATTTATTAAACGGCGAACGCGTAAACATAGAGTACTAAAGTCGCAGAGACTACGTATATTAAAATACTAGCTATTAACCGCAACTCAGTCTGCCTGAATTTCGTTTTTTTCATTCGTATGGTGGCAATCATTAATTTTTCCGAGATAAAAACTATTCTTTCACCGCGCTTTCATCTATGTCTGTGCAAAAGTGATCCGTTGCTGCGTTGTGGCGTGATTAAAAGATAAAAATTGGTCAAGTAACGAGTCGGGCTCGCGCACTGAGGGTTCCGTACTATCAAGACCTATTCTCAATCTTAGTATTTAAAGTAAACTAAGTCACGTTTGTTGTATGGATAAATGTTTGTTTATTTTAAAGGAACTAATTATTTTTAAAGTGAAAATATAACTGAATAGTCTGTGAACATTTGAAGCATTTACTTGTTACCGTTATCAATATCTATCAAAAAATTACGTTTGTTGTATGGGAGCCCCGTAAATATTTATGTTATTCAATTTTTTAAAAATTTTATAGTACCTTTTAAAGCGGCTACAGAAATACATCATCTGTGAATTTTAAGTCTGTAGCTATCACGGTATAAGTGGTACAGCCTTGTGACAGACTGACGGACGGACGGACAGCGAAGTCTTCTAGGTTCCCGTTTTTACCCTTTGGGTACAGAACTCTAAAAAATGGAAAATAAAAGACAAACACACCAAGAAACTCACTTTCACATTTATTAACCTATGAAGTTAGGATTCAATGACAAAGACCCTCACAAGTTACTCGTTTTCATTGAAATGCATTCCTACTCGTATTTATTAATTGTAAATTATTCTACGAGTACTTATAGACGTTTTAGTTGGTCGTAGTCGATGCTAATATGGATAGCGCTCAGGCACTAATTTGGGTATGAAAAGAAACAACGTCTTACATTTAGATACACTTTATTGATATCATAATAATATCATTATGCATATTAGCGACATGTCAAAAGCATTTACGTTATGTACAGTTAATTTATAATAAATGTATTTCATCGAGATCGTAGAACCTCCCTAATTTGGCACTTGCTTTACATAAACGTTTTTATAAAATAAAAAAAGACGTGTGGCACTCGGAGACTGCCACGGTAAAACATAGCATTTTTTACCATTCCGTGGGGGTGTTAGGTTATTTTCGTTACGGAATTTCTGGATTCGGTCTCCACGCTCAAGGCCCGCGATAGAAGCTATGCAATAGCTTAAAAAAAACAAAATATATATTAAAACACCTGCACCAATTCACTTGCATTGATTTGTGAAAAAAATTTAAAGAACATTAAATAAATATAATCAATTATATTCAATTAATAGCAAGTAAATTGAATACTACGAATATTATATTATTTATCAGGGCATAGTTTATCTCCATTCCCATCCAAATAGGTTAAGTAGTTGCGGCGTAAAGGAGGTAAAGGATTCTCAAACATTTACGAACTCACACAAAACCGCTTTTAAAATATTTAATTGTGATTCATCTTCTGATTAAATCAAAAAATTCATTAATGGTAATACCTGTTATTCCTGACAAACAAATCCTTTAAGTACTCGTAACCTAAGTTAACCTTCTGCGGTCTACCTTACCTTCGAAGGTAAGATAAACCTCTGTGACCGTAACGCGACATTTCAATCTGTTGAAGACGGTGCGAGCGTCTCATAATTCAATGCAAGTACATACATGTGCAGGTATTAGGTAGGTACAATACAGTAATTAATACGAATTGGTACATAAACGAAACAGTATCTAATAGTCTAAGATCCCGTTATACAACGACCTTCACTGAGCTGTTTAATGGATGAAAACTATTTTCTAGCCAATTAATGTGTCAATAAATATATTTAAAATGGGTTATCTAATTTCTTTCCAGAATATATGATTAATTAATTATTATAAAAAACCATTGTAGAATGAACTCCTGTAATTGGTTAGCTTCGTTGCACATCGTAGTTTGAAAAATGGTTTTTGCCAGAAATAATGTGAGTAAATTATTTCTGCTGTATGTTTTTGGGTAAAGAAAAATTTTTAGGATTAGAAAATCGTAGGGGATTGTTGCGATTTGCGACATGAATCGTTCATCCAATCTAAGCGGGATCCTATACTATACGAGCAACAATAAAATTAGCAACGTATCCATAAATTCGTAACATAACATGAACAGAAATCGACGATTAAAAATATCACAACCAACTTCCTTATAATAAGTTTCGCGATTTCAACTAAACTACTTTTATAATAATAAATTAACAAGGATTACAGTATAGGCTTTACTGATTTAATAATACTTATAATAAAATACCTAGGTTAATTACTAGGTGACCGGAGAGTCGCCCTTGGCCGTCTATAATACTTAATCACAGTTTACCTACTGATTAGATAGACTTCACTATCAGTCTGATCAGACTAAGACGTATCGCAAACAACATTCTGATCAATTTTCCTGATTAATGTTTATAGAAGTTATCATGCAGATGTTTACAATTTAATTAGGCATTTTTATTTGACTGTTTTTCACTTCCTAATTTAAATCTTTATTTCAAATTATTATTATAATATTGGATTTTAAGGCTGACTTAATTTTATTGGAAGCTTAAATCCAGACTCTAAATAATTATGTGATTCTGAAAGTATATCTACTCTGTACAGTAGGTATACTTTGATGTGTAATATACCTAGGTAATTTGGTGCTAAAGCCGATTTGGTGCTTACAGAGAACTAAGTACTTACTTGAAACTTACAGAGAATTAAGTACTTACGAGTAAATTAATCCTTTTTACTTTATGTTTAAATTTTTAATAGTATTCTTAGAGGTTATCTAAAGCTATCATGGAGACATCCAAATCTCCTAGCTTTGTACAAAATAATGTGTATAAATACACTGGAGGGAGTGCGATACTGGACGTTTACTTCTTAGATACTTAGGTATTACATGATTTATATTTTATTTAATTACAAAATATCGGACTTAGTTATTCTCTTAATATATAAAATACTACTTTTCAGCATTTGTCTATTACTTTTGAAAATGTGATATATACCTAGTTGACGCTAGAGTGTTCTTTCATGGTTAAAAGTGTTCGACATACCTTCCTACGTCGAAAAGTGTATGAAATACAGATTTTGATGAGATTTTAAATGGGAACTAATTTTTTGAGCTGTTATTTAAATATTCGAGATGTTATTATGATCAGTTGGAAAACATATTGAGCAGTTATTTAATTTAATGGCGGTTGATTAATTATTGCGACAGTAAAACATGAACAGTAATAAAGAATCAATTAGTCGGTTATTTTATCATACAATATCAATTCTAAAAATAATTTAGCAGTCCAATAACTGAATGAGCGGTAAAAATGATGGAATGAGCGGTTCCTTTTCTCTTAAAGGTTCTCTGAAGTACGCAGTACCTCCAGTTGAAGCTAAAAACATTCCACTCGGACAAAAAAGGAAGTTTTTGTCCGAGTGGTATTTTCACGAAAGTTTTTTATGTAATACACTTCACAATGTCACTAGCTTTCGTAAATAACTCAAATTAACGAGAAATAATAAGAAAAATTATTATTATAAATCACATTTTTTTAGGTTATGTTTACGTATTTTTTGCCAGTTTGCTAATATTTTTACGAAAGATTTGTATCACACTGTCACTAACTTTCGTAAATCACTGCACAAACGACTTAGGGTCCAGGAGCGAGCGAAGCGAGCTCGGGACTTGAGGGCACCCCGACTCGGCTGGGTTAGGTGACGAAGAGGATGGCGGGGCCTGCAAGGCCCCGCCATCCTTCTGAGTGGTTATTTTCTTTTATGACCACCCAGAAATAGGAGCCCCGCGAAGCGGGGCTCCGTCGACTGGCCTTTAAGAAGATTAAAGACATAAATAATGAGAAGAGGTGAAGATTTTTTAATTTCAAAAAAATATTTCTCGAAAAGTATTAGGCCTCGTACGATTTGGCTTGGGGGGTAGACTCCCCCTACCCCTCCCCTCCCCCTCACCCCCCTCCCATCCCCCCCGCAACGGGTCCCGTGTCCTAGACCTACCATTCCTTCAGTCAAAGCAAAAGTAATTTAATTTTTCATTACTATTTAAGTACTGTTTTTTTTATTGTATTTTACCACCTCATTGTTTATAGAATTGCTTAGAATGAGATTTCTTACCGACAAATTCCGATTTCTTACTGCCCACGCGTAACCGCTCGTTCAATTTTTTTTACCACCCATTTAATTATTTTCCTGCTCAATTATATATTCACTGATCCAGTTCATTATTTTTTATTACTCATTTTTGTTTACTTTACTGCTTAGTTTTAACTGCTGAACTAGGTTATTAAACATGCCATTTTTAATTTTTAACTTATCAAAACTGCTATTTAGAACTGCCTCTTTAAATCAGTGCCATTTTAAATCATGATTATGAAAATGGGCGAATAGAAAGTTATATTCACAACAAATCCATTAGCGCCTAGTGTTTTTGCTCCATCAAATCCTATTGGAGCAAGCTTAAGTGCTTAGCTCACAGCCATCTTAAAATGAACCTCGATTCGCTCAGTACGCTCCAGTGAGCAATTCCATCCAATTAGTATGTACATGAAACGTCCCTAATCACATTACCTACTAATGCCCAGGTACGTCCGACTCCCAGTAGCTAGGTACATTTTGTGACAACACTTTAATCATTCTCAGTTACGTACTTATCCAAAGATCTTATTCAAAACAATGCCAATATTTTGAAACTCCTAGAAAAATATATTTTGGATGATAATTTAAATCTAGTTAAATCAACTATCGACCCAAAACGCTGGCTAAGCAAAGTGCTGGTTCGCGGGCTAAAACTAAAAAAGAAAACTTACTAGATAAAGGTTAACCTATATTTAAATCATGCTAGGTAGGTAGTAGGCACATTCTGCAATATAATCCCAAATTAGTTTAATATTTACTTAGCCGTAAAAGCTTGGAATCAAATGTAGGTAAAATTGACTCAATCATAAACCACTTTTAATGGAATCTTTGAACTAAAATCATATTTGTAATCCATATTTTGGCATCGTTTTTTTTATAAATGTGCTAGAACAAAAAGCAGTTAATTAAAATAGTAATTTTCTACACATTATGATAATTGTATTTATTGGGTTTTTGATTTACAAAAATACCTCTATCACTACTACACGTCTACGAAGCGAGTTCACTACTTTACATAAATTATAATTTTATGTCAAATTCTCTACTTTAATCTATTCTTACGACTAGATATCCTTGACTAAATGACTAGAAAATAATAAGCTTTAAACAATAGTTCATCCTTAACATCACAATATCGCTTGGCAATATGATTACTAAGTCTAAGCTATTTGAAATATGACGAGATCGTAATGGGTATTATAAAATACAGAATCTAATTCTACAACTTACACCCAATTTCATAAATAGGATTTTGTTAAAGTTTCTTATGAATTTCCTTCCTGTGTAATCGCTTAATAATCGCGTATTTAAAAAATCGGTTACAAAAATTTTCGTTCGTTTTCGAACTATTTGAGAACTTACTAAAATCATCCTTATCTGTTTTTATTAAGAAATGTAACATTTAATAAATTTTCCGAGATACCTAGCTGAATTTTATTTTAATGAACATGTAGTTACGTAAAAGTTCTAAAGGAGTACTCCACTGATATACGAGTAAAACTAAAAAATAAAGCGTACTGCGCTCTCGTGGTCGCAGCGGCGCAGCACGGCGAAATGGGTGACTTGGAAGGAGTTGGTGGAGCGACTGCCTCGCTCCAGGGTGCCCGCCATCGTGTACCCCATGTTGAAGTCCGCCTGAGTCACATTCGTTGTGAGGTAAATCTGTGGACACAGACGTACTACGCGCTTTTGAGGTGGTGTGACTCGGGTCGCAGCGGCGCAGCACGGCGAAGTGAGTGACTTGGAAGGAGTTAGTGGAGCGACTGCCTCGCTCCAGGGTGCCCGTCTTCGTGTACCCCATGTTGAAGTCCGCCTGAGTCACATTCGTTGTGAGGTAAAGCTGTGGACACAGGCGTACTACGCGCTTTTGAGGTGGTGTGACTCGTGGTCGCAGCGGCGCAGCACGGCGAAGTGGGTGACTTGGAAGGAGTTAGTGGAGCGACTGCCTTGCTCCAGGGTGCCCGCCATCGTACCCCATGTTAGAGTCCGCCTGAGATATATTCGTTCCGAGGAAAAGCTGTGGACACAGGCGTACTACGCGCTTTTGAGGTGGTGTGACTCGTGGTCGCAGCGGCGCAGCACGGCGAAGTGGGTGACTTGGAAGGAGTTAGTGGAGCGACTGCCTTGCTCCAGGGTGCCCGCCATCGTACCCCATGTTAAAGTCCGCCTGAGATACATTCGTTGCGAGGAAAAGCTGTGGACACAGGCGTACTACGCGCTTTTGAGGTGGTGTGACTCGTGGTCGCAGCGGCGCAGCACGGCGAAGTGGGTGACTTGGAAGGAGTTAGTGGAGCGACTGCCGCGCTCCAGGGTGCCCGTCATCGTGTACCCCATGTTGAAGTCCGCCTGAGTCACGTTCGTTGTGAGGTAAAGCTGAGGACAAAGTTAAAACAAACTTACTTTTAACTATATCTAAAGAATTGAGACTGGTCCAAAATTATCTTCTGTCTAGAAGATAATTTTCTAGAAAAAGACACTATTAACGAGACCAAACCACTAAAATGCTCAAAACCCTTGTGAGGGCAGAGCCAATATCTTAAATATGCTGACTAGGTAGGTAGATAATTCTGTAATCTAATTTGCATTATAAATATGCCTACGACATGCAAAGGTGTAATAAATGGAGGTGACATGACCGATGAAGGTCACCTTACGTCTGTAAACTATTGACATTGAACTTATTAATAACCTCAATATAATATGATTAACAGTTTATGTATAAGTGTAGTATCAATGTAGTATCTAATGGTATAGATATAATACTTCTGCCACCATTAAGAAAAAAAAATCTTTGTTTGTCAGAGTGATCTTTGCCGAAACGACTAGTGGCTATCGAAAGGACTATCTTAAAAAACTTTTAATAAATTTTTGTCGGGTTTGATAATATCCTAACGGAACTTTCAACATAAAAACTGCTAGTTCGTTGGAATTTTTGATGCAATAAACTGTAACTTGGTTTATTGGCACATAAAATAGCAATGTTTCAGCTCTCTTCCGTGAGTTTTAGCCATTAACATTGAAAGACATTAAACTACAGACAGGCGAATATTAATTAGGGCAAGTGTGGCTTGATTGAGGGAAGTAACTGGAACACTGTATCTGGGTTTGGTCTGTAGATACTTAAAATTAATATTCTGCGCTTTGGTGCTATTAAATATGTAGGTAAGCCATACTACTCAAACAATCAGCAGCCTTATAGCCTTATCTATTATATTGTTCGGATCGTTCTCAAGGACCAGGGATTTTTATGGTTTTACCGGAGCTTGAGCGATGACCTATTATAAATCTATGGGTTTTACCTTTCCTATAGTACGGAACGTTTAGTGCGCGAGCGCGACTCGCACTTGACCAATTATTTTAATTTAGCGTTAGTTCGTTTACATTTTTTGAAATTTGTTCCATTTCTTTACGTCGCGTCGTGACCACTGATCTCTATTCTATGGATTTTAGCCTGTGAACGTTAAAATGAAGAATATCTGGGTGATCGAGCTTCGCTCGGTGGCCAATAGATGGCAGCAGGAGTCATATTTTTTATTTTTTTTGGTGAATTCGACATTTTATAAAAATTAATCCTAGCTAGATCGATTTATCGCCCCCAAAACCCCCTGTATACTAAATTTCATGAAAATCGTTCTAGCCGTTTCCGAGATCCAGATTATATAGAAATATATATACAAGAATTGCTCGTTTAAAGGTATAGGATTTACGCCATTTTTGACAAATGTAATTAAAACGAAGGTCACTACCAACAAATCCTATACCTTTAAACGAGCAATTCTTGTATATATATATATATATTTCTATATAATCTGGATCTCGGCGACAGGCCCAACGATTTTCATGAAATTTAGTATGCAGGGGGTTTCGGGGGCGATAAATCGATCTAGCTAGGATTAATTTTTAGAAAATGTCGAATTTACCAAAAAAAAATAATTAAAATATGACTTCTCCTGCCATCTATTAGCCAGTAGTTAAACTACCGAGCGAAGCACTTCTGTTGCCATCTTTTAGCCAGTAGTTAAACTACCGAGCGAAGCTCGGTCACCCGGATATTGTCAATTTAGTACCGTGGACCTTCGAGGTGGGCTCTTCAAATCGGTACAATAAATGAACTGTCAATTATATAGAATGTTTGATCCAGCCGCGTATAGTAATGGAGATCAGTGGTCGTGACGCAACGCTATTTGTCACTTGGCTCAGCCTGCAGAAAATAAAACGTACTTTGAAATCGGCGTCGGTTCCCAGGTGCTTGAAGGTTCCCACGATGTACACCGCGTTGACGCCGCTCACGACCATCCGCGCGTGAGTGCTGTGCCTGCGCCAAATTATACAGCTTTTAAAAAAGTTTCATCGAAAATAGTACCATTTATTGACTCATCTGCGTCCATAGCCATGCGACTTATCCACTATTGTTGTAGTAACCTGTCAAACGCTCCATAAACGCATAATCCATCATAATGGATCCAAATTCAAAAAAGTATGAAAATTATATTAAGCCGATCGGCAAATTGATCACGTAAGTTATCAAAGACAATTGTCATCCTCATAAATTTTTCAACACTGATCTTATATGTATAATGATACTAAATAAGTCATATGGCTAAGGCTGGCCAGAAAGGCTGGTTCAGGTATTATTGAACGATCCAGCCTGGTTGTTGAGCACGAAAATGCGGCCAGTATTCACTATTTGCGAAAATGACTTCGGCATTTCATTAATGTTTGACAAAGACGCAAAAGAAAATATTATTATTATTGTATTTAGTTTACCTAAGTATATACTTTGAATTCTCTTGCATAAGTTCCAGTATAGAGTATATTGAATGGTAGAGTTCCAGGCTTAACAATGTTTTTATAATAATGTTTAAAAATATTCGGGGTTTTTCGGAATTGGTTTAGCTATAGTGGCATGCTTCACACAACTGGAATATTAGACATTCAGTTTCCCTCACGATATTTTGCGAGTTGATTTTTAATGAAAAACGCAGATAGCTCCGAAAAGTCAGAGATACGTTTCGGATCCGAATCCTTGATCAATGAAAAACTTACTTAACGCAAAAGCTGTGACCTGCGAAACTTTGAAAAATCAAGCATTTTTTCGCATCCGTGCCTTCAAATAGGCCGTCGTTCGGGATTCGGATCACGTATTCCAGTTACTAGGGCGTAGATCCAACACGTACGTCGCTACCTTAACAGCCGATGTAATGGCCGCCGGCCATAATGCAGCCCGCTGTCCGTGTAGCCCGAAACATCTCGCCAGCCCTGCGAGCTTCCCACGGCCGAATTAAAAACCTTTACGCGCTCCCACCCACTACCTTTTACTCGTTACTGCCGACTCATAACGTTTGTCGAAATACTCAGAGCTCCTGAAATGGGAGTTTGTGAAAATTAGGTGCCGAAGCATCACTACGTGTTGTGTTGTAGTGTAGCTCGGTGCTTGTACCGAAACAAAAGAGAATGAGCTCAAATAGAAGTACCCGAAACGTTTGACATGGTGCAGAGCTGAGACTTGTATTTTCTTTAGTATTTTGTGGCAAAATGAAATGTATATTGTGTTACTCTACTTGTATTGTGTATCGCTTTTGGTCATAGATTTAGTTACCCGAGTTCTATCTACCAGTCTTATCAAATGTAGCCTTGTTTTTTTGTTGCCCACATGCTCATTGTTATTAAGAAATTAATACTTGATTGTTATTTATATTTATAGGTACCTCTACACTACATACCTACTCACAAACACATCGAAACTCTTTCTAAGAATTTCTTTGCAATCTTCCAGGGAAATAAATGCCAGGAAATCGTAAACCTATAAATACGGGGAACTATAAAGAGATGTTAAGGGTGGTTTTATCATGAAATACGCGTCGTTTAGGCAAAATAGTCAGCCCGCAATAATCGTTAACGTTAACAGGCTCCTTGATTCTCTGTATATCGCCGCTTTTAAATCTTTTCGCTCAGTACGACTCGAAGAACTATTTCTTCATTTAATCAAGGATAATGGTAAAAACTTACAACTATATATATGTTCATATTTATGATATAGGCTCGTATTCAGTTTGTCTAATTTGCTTATGGACATATTTCTTTTCTATCTTTTGCCATACTTCAACCGAGCGTGTATCAAATAAAAGTTTCAAGTTATCATTATTTAGAATAGTTTTACTCTGTTTTGGCCCTTCTCTGCCATCAATAATGTTACATTCGAAGGAATACAAAACCGAGTATAATTACTCCGTCTCTATTCACGTTTATTTGTAAGGGAGTTAATTGTACACACTTAAATAACATCAAATCTCCATATCGCGGAATGTAGTAAAACAGGTATACGAGCTAATAAAGCAACGTGAAATATTGTGTGAGGTGTGCCTAATAAATAGTATCTCATTCTGCTAAGCCCTTTCCCGCGTCCGCCATCTTTATTTACGGCACGTTCCCGCTACAGCTTCTCAGGGCACGTACAGATTATGTCAACGAAAATTAGGAAGAAAATTTTAAGACAAAAAGGAGAATTCAATTCGATACTTGTTTTTATGTTTCGTGATAACTTTCGTTGGACAACGTGGTTTGACTTCGAATTTTTTTTGTACAAAAGTTTGTGGAAAAGGTGCTGAAAAAGAAAACAAGATAAATACTCAGGGTTTCGTAGGTACTATGAAGGCCAATTCTTAATAGAAGTTGTGTCATGCGACGTCGTAGCAGTCTATGTGCTTTTAAGCCTATTTTTATTACAACTTTATAACTTATGGCTTTTTTCTATATGACTTTGATACGAGTATTCAAATATGATTTTGCTTCTTTCCATTCTTCGGACCACTGGAAGTACCATGTAAGTATATAGATTTTGATACGATAAATGGCCGTAATTTTGGATAGGGTTGATCTAGGGGCTTGAACTTTTTACACGTCCAAGAAACCATTGACTTTAGTATTAAGTATGAATTTCATTTTGATAACTCTACCCGATCCTGAGGAAAAGAGCCAAAAGTGGACAGGCGGACGGCAAAAATAATCCTAGACTTATTTTTTCTCATTTGGGATACCTACGAAAACCAAAACTTCTTCGATGTAGGTAGTTGTATACATATTCGAAGCCGACTTGTTTCCCTTCATGATCACATGGATGATCACGGCTATTCTGAAAGAGCATCACATAAGTACGAGTATAATATGTTTTCCACTTTATTATATGAAGAAGCCGATATTCTATTAGGTAATAATTAAATACCTAACCTTGAGGATATGTTATTCAGAAAAGTGAAAAATATTCTCTATCAATTTAATATTTCCAACATAGTTAGTTGAATAGTTAGTTAAATTAGGTGAGTTATTTAAGTACTTTGACGTTTTTGTTACATTCTACATTCGAATTGGCTTGATTTATACCTAGTGCATATTTTGAGGTTGCATTTTCAGAGACCAAACTTACGTCATTCTGGACATGTATAATTTGGCCCATCAAGTTTTCCCTAGGTTTATTTCAAAGCTGTTTGCACCGCAATATGAAACAATGAAATGTTGTAATCACAGTCCCCAAGCCGTTTGTCTTGCCATAAGTCTAGCACGGGTAGGTACCTCTAGCGGCGGTTAATTACGAATAGGTAGCACGTCCAACGCGCCACGTGATATACAGCTTCCTTGCTCTGGCGCGGGAACATTAAATTTTCTTTAAAACCTGCCCCTAGGTGCTGAAGCTTCCCGTGGTAAATTAACATCCGCTTTGCTGCTATTTAATTCCTAATATTAAAAAAAAACATGAAAATGACACCTCTGCCTATTCATTTTAGCAAACGATGTTAGCTTCCTGCATTAAATTTTTCTTGTTAATTAAATGGATACGTTATTGTATGGACTTAACTACGGGTGACGAGTTTGATCTAAATCAACATTCTGTTCCCTATGCCTATGTTCCCTAAAATCTGTTTAATGTGAAAAAATGCAATGAAGCCAAAACAGACAAACTTTCATCATATTGACAAGGTCGGCTATTCAATAAAGGGAAACGCAAATTACTGCAACCAAGACCAACGCATTTTTTTATGTTCATGCTTCCGGAGATTTGCGTTAGCGTATTATATAAGTTATGGATAGCGACTGGTTATCATGTCATTACTCACTACGATTTCCCGACTAAAATTCGTGCTTGCCCAGTGCCCTATAGAGAAGGAAGAGTACTTCAATTAAAATAAACGAAAGAAGATCAATATACTGTAAGATATTACTTGAGAGAACTTCCTTATGAGTTTAGAGGTGCGTGAGACCCTGCTCAGTTACAAGTGTGTAATGAACATTGCATCATTCGAATAATTTACTGTGTATAACAATGTATACCTTCTGGTGCCTGCAACTTCGACGACTTTGCATCTCGATCGCCGCCACCAGCACGGCTGCAATGTCCAGTAAGACGAAGAGGCACTCCGCGCCCAACCCTCTTCCGGAAATAGTAGCACCTGGGAACAAACCATCACACTCAGGATTATTTTCCTCGCACTTATTCTTGATTATTCTGGAGGAGTAATTACTTTCAAAGGTTCCTCAATGTCTCAAAATGCGTTACTTAAGCAGCTACGTTCGAATAAACAAACATTCCTAACATTCGCAAACGAAGAAACTTAGTTCTGTCTTTCATCGCGCCCTCAGGCGAAGACTCGATGAAGCACTGGGAGTGAATTTGCTAAATTAGAAAACTTTACCAGCGTTTCGACGGCGGGTTGAAAAATAGCTTTTTGACTAAAACTAATATTACCGACCAGAAACAAAACAACGGAGTTGTAACGAAGTTGTTTCAGCGCTCGAGTTTACAGCCTAGGGCGGTGCGATGGCGTAATCCATTCGCTGAGCATTCTCGTTCCGAGGCGAAGGCGAGCGCTTTCTCCGACTCGGCGATAGGTAACGTAAACGTGGAAGCATATTGGCTGGTAGCTCGTACGCTCGATTGCCTCTCGACATTCCGTTCTCATTTTCTTCGCCGCGACTCGAACAATATTTTTTTTTCCCTTAAGAAGTTTTCCTGCTTTCGACAATATTGCGCCAGTCTCAAAAGAGGCGCACTCGTGAGGGATGAAATCGGTTTCACGTCGAGTGAGCACACTAATGATCGGGTTCCGGACACGGGGACGTCTCGTGCGGGGACGAGGGGACAACGCCCGCGGAACCCAGCTCGACCCTTTGACGACTGACTATTGTTAAATGGTTTAAAAGCGTTTCAGTGTTACGCAGTTTGAAATTCAAAACGACAAGGGAGCTGTGCGGAACTTTTTTAACGGTTCGGCCGCGTAACTGGCTATAATAGTGAGATACATAATGGACATACATAATACTCTTAAACCTGTGATAAATGTGTTTAACTCTACAATGAGCACATTATTTTAATGACCATAATTACCTTCTACTACTAAGAGCAGGTTTTGTTTTTGCAAGTCAGGCAAAGGTTCTATATTGTGTGCTCGATAATAACCTACGCAGTTGTTTTAAGTTTGTGGGGGATGGGTACCATCCGGGAGTGAAAATTCTTAATAATAGTGGGTTATTAATTATCCTCTTAAACCCCATAGGCTTAAGGCCTATATGAGTTTTGCGAGCATCACATTTGCTCAAAAATACATTTAGTTGATATTGGTTACTGATGACTGGTTGATATTGGAAACTGCATTGTCATATACCTACAATATGTAGTCTAATACTTACGAAAAACTACATAAAATTTGAATTTCGGGGGCTAGTACAGCCGAAACACCTTAAATAAGTATTTGGATATTGCAATACATATTTCATTATAAATAAATCGTGGTTCATGAGTACGTCATTGAAAGCAGACAGACCACTCGAAAGGGGCGTTTAAAATTCAAAAACCCTAGCGGTTGTAGGAACTCTTATTCACAGTGCTATTGAGTATTGGCGTGTCACCGCGCTCACCAGTCACCGCTGGGTGCTGACTGAGAGACCAATTAAAAGGCGGTCTTGTAAACACTTTTTCAATTAATTAATTGCTCGGCAATGTTGCCGACGTCAATTGATTATCATTTACGACAACGGTATTCAATTATTTATGTTCCTTTAGAATTGTTTAATTTTAAATGTTTTTCTTTATATTCAGCCCACCTTCATCTTACTTATTGCCAGTATTGTTAAAAGTACCACTATTGATACAGTGCGACAAGGCTGTTTTGCCGCGTGGGCAATGTCTGACCTAACGCCACTATCTTGTGCTACTGTTTGATCGGTCACTCTGTCAGTATATCACTATTATATATTTTGTTGTTTTTGCTTACTATTAACTTTTTTAAACTAAAATTGAAGTAAAATTGAGGAGATTTTATTTTATGGCTGCCTTTGTTTTGCAACAGCGCCCTCCTTCAAGTGCCAAGAGAGCCTTGTCGGACTGTAAAAACAAAAGCTAACCATAAATTAATAAAAGGCACTGATTTAAAGAGGCAGTTCTAAATAGCAGTTTTGATAAGTTAAAAATTAAAAATGGCATGTTTAATAACCTAGTTCAGCAGTTAAAACTAAGCAGTAAAGTAAACAAAAATGAGTAATAAAAAATAATGAACTGGATCAGTGAATATATAATTGAGCAGGAAAATAATTAAATGGGTGGTAAAAAAAATTGAACGAGCGGTTACGCGTGGGCAGTAAGAAATCGGAATTTGTCGGTAAGAAATCTCATTCTAAGCAATTCTATAAAAAATGAGGTGGTAAAATACAATAAAAAAAACAGTACTTAAATAGTAATGAAAAATTAAATTACTTTTGCTTTGACTGAAGGAATGGTAGGTCTAGGACACGGGACCCGTTGCGGGGGGATGGGAGGGGGGTGAGGGGGAGGGGAGGGGTAGGGGGAGTCTACCCCCAAGCCAAATCGTACGAGGCCTAATACTTTTCGAGAAATATTTTTTTGAAATTAAAAAATCTTCACCTCTTCTCATTATTTATGTCTTTAATCTTCTTAAAGGCCAGTCGACGGAGCCCCGCTTCGCGGGGCTCCTATTTCTGGGTGGTCATAAAAGAAAATAACCACTCAGAAGGATGGCGGGGCCTTGCAGGCCCCGCCATCCTCTTCGTCACCTAACCCAGCCGAGTCGGGGTGCCCTCAAGTCCCGAGCTCGCTTCGCTCGCTCCTGGACCCTAAGTCGTTTGTGCAGTGATTTACGAAAGTTAGTGACAGTGTGATACAAATCTTTCGTAAAAATATTAGCAAACTGGCAAAAAATACGTAAACATAACCTAAAAAAATGTGATTTATAATAATAATTTTTCTTATTATTTCTCGTTAATTTGAGTTATTTACGAAAGCTAGTGACATTGTGAAGTGTATTACATAAAAAACTTTCGTGAAAATACCACTCGGACAAAAACTTCCTTTTTTGTCCGAGTGGAATGTTTTTAGCTTCAACTGGAGGTACTGCGTACTTCAGAGAACCTTTAAGAGAAAAGGAACCGCTCATTCCATCATTTTTACCGCTCATTCAGTTATTGGACTGCTAAATTATTTTTAGAATTGATATTGTATGATAAAATAACCGACTAATTGATTCTTTATTACTGTTCATGTTTTACTGTCGCAATAATTAATCAACCGCCATTAAATTAAATAACTGCTCAATATGTTTTCCAACTGATCATAATAACATCTCGAATATTTAAATAACAGCTCAAAAAATTAGTTCCCTTAATAAAATATCGTTTACTTTAATCAATTCGTAATGTTGAGTTCTGCATAAGAACTAAACATTACGAATCTGAACTTCATCGCGGAGGGATGTGGATCATATAACTCAGTGGAAGAGCACCCATCCGCGATAGTTGGGTATGCGGGTTCAAATCAAAATTATATTACTTTCAAAACCATTTTACCACGACAATAACCAATAGAGGTTAACATCCATGATTTTTAATAAAGATAGGATCTTAAATATTTTTGTGTGTGATTTTTCCGTGCACTATGTACGCTTTATACCCATAGGTATCTACTTATAATTATAAAATATATACTTAATCTTGAATAAGTAAACGCTGACTCCAGTAGCAGAAGTGTTGACCTTGTAAATTATAATGAGTAAAATATTTTATTATAAGCATTTTTAAAATCCTTTTTTAAGTTACCTGCAATGTTTATTATACACTCTTACAAACGTATGTAAGAATAGGTAATCTTGCAATCTGACTTAGAACCACTTCCTCTGACGCGGCTGAAATAAATTTATATGTATTATTCTCGACTTCCGATGACAATGTATTTTTGTAGCATGACTAGCTGACCCGGCAAACGTTGTTTTGCCATAAGGGATACAAAAATAATAGCTTAGTTCACTATCAGTCCTACCAAAATACACAGAAAATTTCATTACAATCGGTCGAGCCGTTTCGGAGGTGTTTGGTAACAAAACTTTGCACTAGAATTTAAAGAGGCCTCATCTCACTCATCCGAATTTATTTGTTCTGCCTGGTAGTGATGCATCGACCTTGTATCTCTCTGGTTTCAAGTTCCAGTCAGAACTGCAAACGTCTGGCAGTTAACTAATTCGCAGTAATTGGTTATTGGATCACCCGTGATGGATCGGGAAGGTCGGACGGCGAGTGCTTTATTAGGCTTAATAGGACTACCTTGTTAGTAGTACTTATCAATCAGACTGTGTTGTGTAATTTCGCATCGTATATAAAGTGTATCTAGTATCTACAGATTACAAGCTATTCGTAACATAATTTTTGTACCAATACAACGTATATACTTACTTAATTAATTATTTTTTATTGCCGATGAGCTAGAAAGTATAAAATGATTCACGTTATATAAAGGAATGTTATAACATCATTTAATTAGGGTTCCATACCAAAATGGTAAAAATGGAACCCTTATAGTGAGACTTTCTCCGTCCGTCCGTCCGTCCGTCCGTCCGTCCGTCACACTCGTTTATTTCAGTAGCTATTCAAGCTATCGACTTGAAATTTAGAATATTTATAGGTAATAGTGACGCGACGTCATAACAATCGTAAAAATTTGAAAATTGTTTTTATTTTTATTTAAAAAGGGGGGAAAACCGGGTCGATAAAATTTCAAAATGAGATAACAATATTGAGTGGGGTATCATATGAAAGGGCGTTACTTGTGTATTCTAAAACTAATTTTTATTTATTTTTATGCCTGATAGTTTTTGATTTATTGGGCAAACTGACAAAAAAATACCGTTCCCCCCCCTTATCTCATATTATACCCCCTATATTATCTCGAAGTTTACCAATCGAAAAATCTGAAATAATTATGATCAATAGAAGCTAACGTATATTTTACAGGAAAAATAAAATCAACTCGCTGACTACTATACTTTTTTTGATAATAACAATAATCCGACAAAAACAAAGATACGTTTGCGGTTGGCCAACAAAAGTACCTACATGTAAATTATACACGTAAATTCATGAACAAAAGTGATTCTTTCAATGTTTTACTTCTTTTATGGTATGGAACCCTCGGTGCGCGAGTCCGACTCGCACTTGACCGGTTTTTTATTTTATTTTAAGAAGCTTTTATTTAACTATGATCACTTGCAATGTATCTTGTTCTGATGGAATCTTGCAACTGAATTTTGAAGCAGATGTTCAGTTTGAGTGACAATAAGTACCTGTGATGTCATTCTAAATCCAAGTCATTCTAAATACACAAGGTGGCTAACTAGATATTTTTAATACACGTCGGGGTTGGGTTCGTTTTGTATGGTATATATAAAATTATCCTAATTATAAAAATATTTTTCAAATGATTTTTATTAATAAACCTTACTAGATAGACATTTAGTCACAACAAAATAGTACCCGTAGTATGTGAAAATTACTGTAGGAAACTATAGGAACGCATAATTTAAATTTCAGCCACATTTCAGCTATAATAAACATGATGCAAATTAAAACACCGTCCGCAGCATTTCGCAATAAATTAAACGGAGCGAAGTTCGCAGCAACAGTTATTTTTCATTTGATTGCGAGCATCACTCGTCTCCAGCAGATAGTCACGTCCAGGTGCTCCACGCCACTCCACTCCTGGCGAGCGACGACTGCATGATAACGAGCCAGACTGGAAATGACTACGGAATCAACAACTAAATAATTTAAAAACTAAAAAAGATGACTGCTCTGTGGTAAAACGACTTTTTCCAAAAAAATATAGCGTATGTTACTCGAACTGATGTAAGGATTCTAACGATACCCCATATGTCCAAATCTATTCTGCCGTTCAGAAGTTATGGTGGAATAAAGAAACATACATACATCGGTACATATTACATACATACATACATGAAACCCTACATAGAACCCTAAAAACATTGCACTCCTTTTTTGAGCAGTCGCGTAAAAACTAAACAGCTGTTTTAATAAATTTGCCCACGTGCGATATCGCCGAAAAACCTCTAAGCTCCAAATCCGGATGCAAGTATTAGTCGGCCAATCGGTTGGTCAGTGACGAGCAAATAAAAGGAAAGGATGAAAAATATCTTTGATGGTCTGTAGACAAAGCAATGCCACAATCATTTTCTAACTGTGTGCTTACGACTGCAGTACACTAAATTAAATGTAGTCCTGCAAATTTAACATTAATGAGCCTTAAAACTGATTTAAAAAAAAACATGCTTTACATTCGAGAGGGACACAATATGCCAAATGCCATAACTCTTTTAATTGAATAGGAGCGATTGAAGAGTTCCGCTTATCAGTTCATCTCGATACAATGAAATTATTGTACTTTCATCGTAATTGCATATTGTACTTATATATAATTAACTTATTTTTATTTTATTTATATTAATTTCAAACTTACAACTTCGCTGCGTTTGTTAATAGTTACCTATGTATAATAATCTAAGTACCTGTAACAAAAGAATATATTATTACTTTATGTTTTAAATTATTCTGAGCATTGTCATTTACTAAGCTATTTATTTTATGAATTTAATGACATGACCTTCGATGCGTATGATAGATATAGGTATGGCTATTATTTCTATAAACAGCATAACTTCGATATAATTGTGATGAAATAGCCGTATGCTGCAATATAATCACGAAGGCTATTTGTTATTGTTTTTACGATAGAGCAAAAGCAAAAATCAATTGTTTTATCGGTTCTCGGTCCTTACGACATATTAGGAAGGTACTTTTAGGTAACGAGAGTTGGTCAAGTGCGAGTTGGGCTTGCGCACCGAGAATTCCGTACTGTACCAAGGTCAATTCCAATTAAAACACCTCCAATCAAATCCACTAAATTCTAAACGAGCAAAAATCGCGTTTGTTGTATGTGAGGCCCTCTTAAATATTTATTTTTTTATTTTGATTTTACTATTTATTTTTATATACCTATACTGAATATATACTTAAACATTCTGAGAATATTTTAAGTGTCTACCTTTTACCTTTATATTAATATCGAGCAAAAAACAAGCAAAGTCACGTTTGCTTAACTTGTATTAGAGCCCTCTTAAATATTTATTTTATTCTTTAGTATTTGTTGTTATAGCGGCAACAGATATACATCATCATTGAAAATTTCAGGTCTATATTTCTGGTAGCTATCACGGTTCAAGAGATAGAGCCTGGAGACTGACGGACTCGCGCACCGAAGGTCCCATTCCATATCTGTGTTCCATACCTTCTACAGAAACCTAAATAATTTAGGTTGAGAACACTCCTATAAGCGTTCTTTACGGAAATTTAAAAGTCCATGTTATTCATCTTTTGTCTCGTGTCAAATTTTTCACCTTTCCAAGCAGGAATATTTTTATCATGTTTTCCAGTGCTGAGTGCACGCGTCGCTTCCAGCATGACAGCAGTAATTCCCAGTCAAGTGCAGTTCGGAGGCCCGAGCGCACGTAATTGGATTATGGATTTCGTCTGGACCTGGAATACGACGTGTGGATTACTGCTGCTCAAGGGATTCCCGCTGTCACGACGCGCACTCAGACTCGCGCCTCGCTGCATTTAACCTTACAAACATTTCCTACTGGGCATCCTTGATTTGGTGGTTTTTGTAGGGTTCCATACCAAAATAGTAAAAAAATATACCCACAAAATAATTTTCATGAACAAAAGTGATTCTTTTAAAGTTTATTTTGTAGTATGGAATCCTGGGTGTACGAGTTTGGCCGGTTTTTTTACAATAGCAGTTCCGGGATTATATCTGTCTCAAAGTTTCATCATAGTATAGATTTATATATGACCACATAAGCCATATACCCATGTCTTATTAAAACGTAGGCATACCATATTATGGCCCGTAACAATAATATTTATAAATAGATATTGTAGGCATCCATGGGTCGAAGCACAAAAGACTAGAGCCGCTACGCATATCGTAGATTTCGTAGACCTCATTTGCAATTTATTCTTGTGATAAAGGTATCATTATTTTGTATTTATTTTAATGTTAAAATAGAGAAAAATATGATTTCATTGATTAACTGAACTTTTTGTCTTGTACAGTATCTACGGTACTTGTAAACATTTATGTATACAGTATGTGTGGTCTTCGATTTTAGTTATAATTTTTTATCAGAAATATTATTATTTTTTACTACAATTTATTCTAAATTCACCATAGTATTAAAAATCATCTATTTAGCACTGAATAAAGTCTTACCCACATGCTTACTAAAAGTGAAGGCCTATAGAAAAAAATCCCTTATCATGTTCGTCAAAATACTTTATGATTTCATACAGCCACCTCCTCCCCAAGGAGTTTCACGTCGGAGAGGAGTGTCCACTTCCCGCACGTCCCGGAGGACTGAGGAGGGCGATTTGCGACGGCTTATCACACTTTTATATTGCAATACTGTTTGCTCGATTACGATGGTTTGCTCGGGCTATGATGCTTGTGAGATTGATTTATGAAGCGGGACGAGCGTCATGCTGTTACAGTAGATTAGTTTTGTAAGTAAATGTAGATAAGTATTTTTGCTTTATAACTTCTATCTATTTATCTATTTATCCATGTTTTAGAGTTTTCCATATAAATTCACCCTTAAACATTTTCGTTATACAATAGTTGTTCTGGAAAAGTGTTTTATTTTCCAAATTCTTCGAATCGATCCTCTATACCCCGACGAAAGGCAAAGGATTAGGTACGAGCTCTAGGTATTTTATTGGACTCTATAAATAATACAAAAACCATTTGTTATATACGAAGAAGTGCTAAGTATTCCTTTATGCTCACAAATCTTTTCGTGGGCAAAGAGAGTAAAATCTTTCGTGCTTTTAGAGATAAAAAAACCGGCCAAGTGCGAGTCGGACTCGCGCGCCGAGGGTTCCATACTATAAAAGAAGTAAAAAGTTAAATGAATCACTTTTGTTCACTGAATTTACGAGTAAAATTTACAAGTAGGTACTTACTTTTGTCGGCGAACCGCAAACCTAACATTGTTTTTGGCAGTTTATTGTTATTAACAAAAAAGTATACAAGTAAGAGAGTTGATTTTATTTTTCCTGTTAAATATACGTTAATTCCTATTGATCTTTCAGATTTTTCGGTTGATAAACTTGGGAGATAAGGGGGGGGCGGACGGTATTAACACTTTGCCCAATAAATCAAAAACTATCAAGCATAAAAATAAAAATAAAAATCTGTTTTAGACTATACATGTAACACCCCTTCTTATGATACCCCACTCAATATTGTTATCTCATTTTGAAATTTCAATACCCCTGTTTTCCCCCCTTTTTAAATAAAAATAAAAACAATTTTAATTTTTTTACGATTGCTATGATGTCGCGTCACTATTACCTATAACTTATTCTAATTAAATTCAGTAGGTACTAAATCCATGAAACTAGTTTGTGAAATTTTAATTAACCAGAGCACACTATCGACAGGTGCCACGTAGTCCTAGGATGGAGTATAGGGACGGTGTACGCTATAGCGATTTGCGTTCCATTAACGGCTGCCAGTTTCGTACCCGCACCTTTGATTGCCCGGACGGTAAATACCGGGTTAAACGCTTCAAAATACCTCTCGGGCTTCATTAGCCTGTATACTTCATGAAAGTGTGCTTAAAGTCAATACAAACAAATCAGCCTCTGATGGATATCTACTTAGTATTGTATAGGGGTGAAATCAGATATTATGATTGGCCCAGCCTGATTCGTCGATCCTGTAATTACGGCTCCGTCTGGCTTCAGTCGTCGAATGGAATAGTCATAGGTTTGAAATTTGAATCTTAAATTACCTAATTACGGTAATAATAATATTTACAGAAACAAAATAGGAACAAAAACACATAATAAAACAAATACAAAAAGTATGGAGTGGGCTGCATCTCTGAGGATTGAACACATAGGTATAATTACAACGTTACATAATTTGTAAGCAAATCAAAGTTTTTAACTGAAATGATAACCTGAACCTATAAAATGGTAGAGTAAACAACAAACTTTTTACATAAAATCTGATAGTAGAATCAACTTCAGAAAGTATTATTATGGGTAAGTTCCGGGAAAACGACAGGTCCAAGAAATGCAGTTTTCTCCGAGCGAACCACTATTAAAAACCGCTTTGTAATGTAACGAACTCATAGCAGATGCAGATAAAAGTATTTAAGTTTTATCTATATTGCGTTCGGAAGCATCGACGTAACTAGTGAAGGGTGTTACAACTTGAAGTTTCAGAGTACACACTTCGATTTTTATTAAAGTTGTAACGATGCCCGCAGCGCTGCACAAGTTGTTACAAAATAGGTACATTTTATTATAGTGTTGCATGTGGTCACCGAGTTATATCATGTGGTATTTTGTATATTAAAGTTGACATGATGATTGCCGATTTAAGACTAAGAGTCAAAAGTTTTAGGAATTGGACCCCATCTACTTGAATAACATCCGGAAGAAGAGTAAGAGAAATAGTGAGAATAACCAGGAAAATGAAACACAACATTGAAATAGTCAAGCGAATCGATCACTATAAGGATATTATCTCAATTCGATCTAAACACCGATAAGGAACCTGGGGAAATTGTCATCAGAACATTTTCCAAAAATTGCCAAAATCATAGCTAGCGCAGCTTCCTTGTGTTCGGTGTATCGCTATTGTATGTAAGACTAAAATTGAAGTGACATTGAGGAGATTTTTTTCTGGCTGCCTAAGGCCTTTGTTTTATAACAACGCCCTCCTGACAATGTCATTCAAGTGCCAAGAGAGCCTTGTCGGACTGTACCTCAATAGTGAGACTATAAGGCACGCCATCACTAAACTGCCAATTTGTAGTTCGATGACGCGACAAAGGGTCGCAGCGGCGCCCGTCCGCTCTAACTCAATTCCGCATCCACTAGCAATTTGCTCACAAAGACCGTATCTATTCCAAATTCATTTCAATGTATATTTTGTCTATGATCGCTCTGGGATTTTTCCGAAGACAAATCCATCGACGATTTGTCTGACCGAGTCGGAGTAGCGTTTTATTTGATGTGGGTATTTGAATAGAGACCTTTCCATCAAAAATACTGCGAACTGAAAAGAATCATAAAGTAGCCTCCAAACTTGTAGCCCGTCTTTTTTATTTGGGTTCTGTACCCAGAGGGTAAAACTGACCCTATTAATAAGACACTGCCGTCCATCCATCTGTCTGTCACAAGGTTGTATCTCTTGAACTGTGAGAGTTTTAGTTTTTACAGTTGAAATTTTCGCAGATGATAAATTATATCATCATGAGTTGCCGCTGGTCGATTGTTAATCTCCATAAGGGTGCATTGCAGTCAAAGATGTCTGGTAGTGTACCATGACGATCAATCACAATAGATATAAAGGAAACATACCGTGGACGCTAGAAAACATGGATTACGAGACAGTGTTGGATAGTGGCGCCGAGGTGAGGTAAACGAGATATCGTGTAGTTCCCGAGCACTCTGCGAAATATATTCCGTAAAATATACGCTAAAAGAGAGAGTTACTTTTATTTATTTACAAGAGCGTGCCAGTTTTACATTACACGAATATGTTATTAAATTAGCCGAGCGGAAAGCTCGTAAAGTAGGGAACCCATTGTTGTTTCCGCGCGGCTTAAGGTGCAGATGTTCGTTAGTACAAAACTTTGGTTATACTTTATCAAAGATTAAAATTGCAAGATGGGCCCTAAGCTAGTAAGCCTACATTGCACACATCAAAAACGTCCACAAACATGTTGAGAGAGTGCTCTCAGCATGCTGTAGTTTCACTTGTGACAGAGAGAGTGACAACGTGTCGTAAACAAGACAAAAGCGTGGATATTTTTGGAGGTTTAGGGCTCATCTAGCGATTGAAATCTTTGCTAACTATACTGTAGCGCGATAGGAAATTAAAACTCCAAAGGTTAGCCGAGACAATTAGATTGCCGGCAATATATTGGGACAACAAATTAATTTCGGGCAACCGGAACTTTAATAGGAGGGTTGGGGCTGAATAAATGGGAACATATAATTAGATTTGTGGTTCGATTTTGGATCGAGTGCCGGTATTTTTCTTACGGCGTTGCCATGGCAGCGGGGTTGAAAGTTGAAACATGTGAGCTCAGAGGACGTGTGACGAAGGGTGACGGTCTGACAGGCTTATCAGATAATTGACTGTCCACTGAGCACTGAGCAGCGACGCAATGCAGCACCAGTCCATCAAAACTACGTGTTTATTTCTTGTTAAAGCGGTCCTTTCTATTATAATTTTGTTTCTAATAGGCTAAACAGGGCTATTTTCAAACCAAGTATTAATAAGAAAGTTCTATTTTTTTACCAAATTCCATTGCCATTCGGAGCTGCCATTGCCATTTCTGTTTCCAATATCAATTAATGCAGTTAGTACCTATAGGTCGAGAAGATCGAGAAATTGAATTAGTTACCAAATAAATAAAGTAAAGACACACACTGGTAAACAGCAACGTCTTGCACCATCAACACCGGCACAGGCAGAACATAGCAGCTCCGGCGGATTTTCTTGGATTTGTAATTATACTGATAGGTTCTTAGTCCTTACTTTCCTTTAGTCGGGGAGTTTTAAAAATATTATTTAATCCTTTTTCAATTTCAAGTCCATAAGAGTCGTGGGTGTTTAAAATTTTTTTAATTTTCCACTTGTACTATTAAAATTGTGGATTAAAAATAAATAAATTTTGTGAAGCTTATTTAGCCCATATGGTATTAATTTATATCTATGTAAATATGTTTTTAGAACGGAAATTTAATGTAGAATATTTGTGCCACTTACTCTATACAGTTTAAACAAATATCTTCAAAGATATAAGCAAAATAAAAACGTTTTGCGCGACGCCGCGGCCGTTGCGTGGCGATAGGTAAGTATAAGCAGTATGATATTATCTATCCAAATGCCTTGCGTCCTGTGGGCTGTGGGTATAAGGCCCGGTTTCCACTAAAGCGTAGCGGAGCGGAGTTGTATTTGAGTAACCATTCAGATTTGTCATTTTGACATCTCCGAAGTTCGAAACTGAGGGGAGAAGAGATGTCGAAATCTGATTGGTTATTCAAACAGCTATTATTAGTTATTCAAAAACGAAACCGAGCCTTACGCGGGACAAACGGAGTCCGCGGGCACTGCTTGTCTTTTATAATATGGAACCTCGCACCTGGTCGGTTTTTTTACATTGTACCATCAGGTGAGATTACAGTACTTGACTGTAATCTCACCTGATGTTAATTGGAAGGGGACGCTCGTCCTTGACGGATTCTACACAGCATGTCGGAACTTTTTAAATATATTAGAAAGCACTTGGTGCTGCATCTTTGATGGTAGGGTGGTAACTAGTCTCAGCCAAAGCTTCCCACCAGAGCCCGAGCCAAGTTACAAATTATAAAAGTGTGAAGTGACCTGTTGCGGGAAAGAAACCCGCGAGTTTCCGACTCGAATCCGAGCGCGCACCACTGCGCCAGGGAGGTCTACTATACTCGAAATATTTTTTTACCCCGATATATTAAGGCAGATATGTAAATATCTAATACTCGTATGGTAATAGTTTCAACATAATATTTCGCTTTAGCTGACTTTGATGAAATTTACAAATTATAATTTATATTTACATTGAAATTAGTTCATAGTTTGTTGATCAACACATCACAGATATTTGTAACGCACTAACCGCTAATGCGGGAGCGATGTGAGAATTACTAAGTTATATCAGCTCATTTCATATGCATAAACTTGCCGAATTTAGGGTACACAACTATACCTATGTTTTAACTATAATATTTATAGCATGACTCTGAGCTAAATAAATACTCGCAGAAATTATAATTCCAACATAGTCAAATCTTATACTTAATCAAAGAGTCGAATAGCGTTTTCCTCGGTTGACGTGGAAACGGTCATGTTTGACAAAGAAGCTAAAGGTGTATTCCTATTCTGTGTAGTGTAGACGTATAGGACTGTACACCTTAGTCTTCAATACACGTAACAATGCCATTATTGCAGTTATCAGCAAAAAATTGGGAATGATGGAGAGCGTCCGGCGGCCCGGCCTCGTCGTGACACTAGCTTGATGTCAGCAGTATTGGATACAGGCTACGTCCCGACCTGGCTTCGACAGGAAATGAAATAGCATACCTCTTCATTTAAAAGCGTCTGTATTTTTCAGACACTCAGTTCTCATGCTAAGTAGAGTCAGTTATCTAGGTCATATTATTTATTTATTCAGCACTGTTGTAAAGAAGCATCTATAGTTACCAAGTACTTGTATTTTACGATATGAACATAAAGAATTCCTCTTAATATAAAAACGTTTTTTTACTTACTTCTGAAGTTTTTTTTGTATTAAATCACATTTAAGTGCTTTGCTAATAAGTGAGCCACATACATTTTTTTAATTTGGCAGTTGGCAATATGTACTGCACAAATTCCAAAAGCCTTTTCTCTACGTAAATAGTTTTGTTTCTAAGCCTATTTACATGTATAAGTATATCTCAAGAGATTCTTTTAATCTAATTCGTTTGATGGATTTTCAATGTATCCCATTTGTATGTGCATGAGTTAATGGAACGTGAAAACAAAAAAAAACAACATAAAGGGGATTGAAGCATTGAAACATAAACGAACAATATCCTCGTTAGTGTCCCATTGGGCGCCAATTAGACCGGTATTGGGATGATTTGGGCGGAACACTGCTAGCCAAACAATATTTTGTGCAGTGCAAATGTATGTATTTTAATTTTCCTTTTGATATTTTATGCACATCATTTAAGCTTAATTTTCAGCATTGCTCATCATTTGCCTGACCATACCCGAATGAATTCGAAAATAGAATGCTGTTTCTGTTTTCTCTAAAGCTCGAAGCTCATTAACCTTCACTAATTTCAAATTCGACCAAAAATATCAGACGTTTGGTCAATTTAAAAATTATCGTTTAGCAAAGATTGTTTTCCTTTTATCACACAACATTTTTAGGCTTTATCTATTAAAATAAGACTGCTTATATGCGTCAATATCATTAGATGTAACTCCTTTTCCTATAAGATAAAACGCCTGTGCCCGGTTTGTTCTTGCATTTCAGCCAACGGACGTTAACAGCTGGACAAATTCCGTGTAGTTTGCAAATGATTTCCAACCTACACCGTCCTATACGCCAATTCAATCCAGCGACTTCCCGCGATTCTCTTAATGTCGTCAGTCCATCTAGTCTGCTAACACTACGTTTTCCCTTGCGGAATCGCCATCCCAACACTTTGGGGCACCAACGTCCGCTGATTCTAAAAACTGCCATTGGCACTGTAATTTCTGTGACACTGGATCGTCTACGGATCTCTTAAATTCTGATTTGGTCACTAGAGATTCTTCGAGCATAGCTTTCTCCATGGAGTGACTCTGAACCTTTTTACGAGACTCCTAATGAGACTCTTATGAGAGCGCCTTCTTGTAATGATGACGTTAAAAGATTCCTGGTTAGAATACTATGCATTACACAAGAAATCACTAAATTACTTATTCATGAACCCGTTTTATCTTGACATCGGAAGTGGGAAAACCTCAAAAGCAAAAGAAGCTTTGACTAATATCCCCAATATCGGTATAGCTACTGCAGTCGGTGGTTAGTTGTGTACGCCCGAGGGCGGAGGTGTAACGAGTAATGTCCAATTTACAATTCACGCGTCGGTAATGTGATTTGTGCCGCCCTTTGTGAGTTGTTACAACGAGCGTCCTCGTTGGACCGGAGAACTATACGCCGTACGGTCTGCTCAGCTACTATGGAAATGATATTTTTTGTTGTTTTCTAGTATAAAAATTTTGTAGGTATGATAAAATGAATGTTTTTTTTACTTTATAATATTATTTTTTCGCAGCCATTGAGTTACTATGTACTAATGTTCGTAGCAATGTTTCTTTAATCATTGATTGCTCTCTGGATTGTTAAAGAGACTGAATACACAATTTTAATGAATTGTTTCCAAAATATTAATCATAAACATAAACAAATAGGTATTGTTATACCTAATGAGATAAATAAAATTTTAAAACGATCTATATTTTTTTTATTATGGTTAGGCTTGCGCTTGACCGCCTTGACTACAATCATATCTGATGAACAGAATTGATGGGGTCTAGGATGGAGCGCGCTTGCCTAGAAAATACCTATTCACTCTTCTCTTGAAGGCACCCAGGTTGTACTTGGCTGGGAACACAGAAACTGGAAGGGTGTTCGACACCTTAGCGGTACGTATCAGAAACGTGGAAGAAAATCGTTTCGTTCGAGCTTGCTGGACATCAACCACAGGATGCCACGTCTCCCGGCGTCTTGCGGTTCTATGGTAGAAAGGTGAAAGAGGTACTAGATTGTGGAGTTCTTGAGCACACTCTCCAAAGTATATCCTGTAAAAAACCGCTAAACAGGCAACCTTGCGTCGGTGTTCTAGACTGAGCAATTTTGCCCGTATTGCAGAATAATCGGCAAGGGATTCCTTGTAAATGTATATAATATACCTAACAGTAACTTTAATATATAAAATTAGGAATATATAAAATTAGGAATTGGATAGTGAACTTTAATATATAAAATTAGGAATTGGATAGTTATTAAGAAGCTACTAATCGGAAAAATATTCGACAGTTAAAATTCTCGCAAAAGTTGATTGTAACAAAGTTTATATTATGATGTTGAGTTTGAATAACGATGATGTACCTACCAAAGAGAGCGAAAAGCCGCTGGCACCAGAAATGATTACCAAAAGTTAGTATTGACGTCATATTTTCAATTATGGACAAAGAAAAACAGAACAGACAACGAAATGAATTGTAATTCTGAAACATGGAATCCAGATGGGGCAGCTGAAATGGACCGAAATGAGCAAACCATCCATCGTCGTAGAAGGAAAATGTTGCCAAAAAACTTTCTACTCATCGTGACTGGGTGAATTGTAAGCAATACCAATATTGGTCAGAGGCTAAGAGCAATGGACTTACGGTACAAAAGATGTAAAACGACGACCGAATGGCGCAGCGGTGGTAGCCCTACCCTCTAGGTCGGAGGTCGGGCGTTCAATCTCTACAACTGGGAGAACGTTTGTGTGATGAACATGAGGATTTTTTTCAGTGTCTGGGTGTTTTTCTATATATCGTACTTATGTTTATTATGTTTCAGTTATCTTATACCCATACAAGCTATCGCTTACTTTCCGGCTAGATTGGATGTGTATAATGCCCTCCTGATACATTATTAATTTATTATTTAAAAAATATTGTATGGTTTTTTTAAAACCACGATGCACGATGTACGCACGTAAACTTAGATGGAAGAAAGTAGTTGCAATATCTCTTGACGCAACAATTTATCACTTGATGACAATAATTAAGATTAAAAGAATTAGTTGTGACAGTAAAAGTGTGTAAGACAAAAAATAACTTTTGAAGTACCACATAAAGAACCACAGATCAGAGAATGAGTTTTTAAAGAACTATGGGGAAGTTTTATACAAAATAGAGTTGGCGCTTTATAATTACTACGCAAATTGCAATTGACAGGACACCCGGCCCCGGCTGTAATGCGATATTCGACATGTAACGATAAATTAAAAGTACTGTAAGTACTGTAAGTACTACTAAAAGTTAAAAGTAACTAAAAACAACTATTTTATTTAGATCTTTGTATCCAAAAACATGTACGGATAGATACTACTGAAGGAAGAAAGGGTACTACTAAACAATAATTCAAAACCGTAGGCGGAAGGGTTAACGGGAATGCCATGTAACGCGCATCAGGAAAAGAAATGATAGGAATTCGATTTAGCCTCGCGCACCCGCCGCCGGCCGCCGCCTCCTTGAATGTAAATTGAGAGTGAAATAGTAATTTAACCGTGTTTCCCCTATAAACTATACGCGTATAAAATTATCGAAATACATCTTGATCCAAGTCATTTTTCAGGGTCCCGTAACCAAAGAAAGTAACAATAGGACCCTGTAGCCCTTGCTTTTACAGAAGGCCAGGGCTATGTAGGGTATGTGTCATTATAATACATGTTTTGAATTTATAATTTTGAGCTGTTGACTGGTTTTTGCGATGATAGCGAATGAAACTGGTGTCACCTTTGGCAAAGGCTGTTATCACGTAGTCCTACCGGCGAAGATTTACCGCCACCGATAAGGGTTATTTACCCCTCCAATTCAGAGAGTGATTATATCTTCTGCTGCATCGTCACTTACAATGAAGTGAAATTGCATGCAAGGTCTTAGAAAATGTAATACGAAATTAAGCATAGCCAGGCAGCGCGAAAAAATAAAAAGCCTGTATATATTCCAGTTACCAGAACGAACATGAACCCAACAATTGCGTTTCCAGAGGCGTATATGCAGTACTTCCATTACACGCTCGCACACAAACTCGTATACATCTCCTTGTCCCCAGTTTAAATACAACTATAGTAATACATTTCCAAAACAACGCTTTTATCTGCGTTGCAAATATCTCCCGTTCTCAACTTAACGGAACACAATATATGCTTTTACGCCTGGGGCTACCAATTAGAGTAGAAATATAATATTATTTAATATTGGTCATTCTCATATAGGTTTTTGAATTTCGTTAAAGCGATCGACAACTTTCTGTGCGATTGTTTGACCAGACATCTTCGTCGCACATCATCTCTGCTATTATATGGCTGGTAGCCGGAACCACTTTTTTGATGCAGCGGATCTGACCCAGAGAGGTCGTTAAAACGCAAAAAAAACTGAATTGAAAGGCTCCTTAGTTTTGTGAATTTTTAAAACTTTCGGTAAAATTGTATATGTATAAATCACTTGTACTTAGTCGTCAAATAACTATTAACTATTATACTCTGATACTCTTACAATATAGAGGATTGTTAAGGAATGAATAAGTAACAACCTATGTGGCGCCAGCATCCATAAATCGACTGCATCATATTTTATATTCAAGTCAGTTTTCCATAAGAATAGGCACAAACATGTTTACCAGAACATGTTTGTCTTCGTTGGAAATTTATTATTCCAGCAAGTCCCCATTTTTGATTGGGAAGAGGATACAATTTGCTCGGAAGATATTTTATTTGACAATGTATTTTTCGCAGTTTCAGATTCAGACAGTAAATTTTATATTATGTAGGTCGAAAGAGGAATGGGTATAAGAACATTGAGTTTAATTGCTTGTATGTTATTTGTATTGTTATTTGTATTCAATTAAAATTAATAATTGAAATGAACAGACAGTTAAAATTTCGCTATAAACCAATCGAGCTCGGTAAAATATAAAATGTTTATTCGGACGTTTTTCTTCAATAAACACTGGTATAATAATAGGTCTACTGACCTTTTTCATAAGCTAAATACTTGTGTTAATAACTGTATAAAAATGACTTAACACCTTCTTAAGTTCTTTTAGAATTTGAAAAAGTATTTTTTTTAAATCTCTAATGGGAAATACCAGTTTTTTTTTAATAAAAAAATAATTGTGAAGAATTTTAGGTTCTTCCAAATACTTGCCCGTTAATATCAGTAACAAGTTTTATTAATCGATCAGTTTAACATTGTAACATTGGAGCATTTTAAGATATTTTTTTATTAAAAGCATTCATTTAAAAAAGGTCAAAGTTTTCCACTTTGGTGCCGTCGAATCGAACTTTGTCCGAAGATTTAATTGTGTTTTGAAGTTGTTAATTTACTTCGTCGCTGTTCCCAAAGAAATTTCTTCCTTCATTAATTAAAGGTCGTCATGTGGGTAGAATAATACTCACTCACTCTCAGACTCAGTTTTTGATTATATTAGTTTTGTATGGACTAGGTATCAGTGTTTAAACTTGAAAAGTCTAAAACCTAAGGTCTTGCTCGATTAGCTTATTGTTCCCTAGCGTATGACTATTATCATTTGATAAACATTATTCTATTTAAATTCGGCTTTTAACTCTTTTCACATAGAGATCAAAATACAAAAAAAGCTTTCAAAGAATGTTCGTGAAAATAGCCAGGAGTTTTCAACTTTACGTCAAAAGCTTACTAAATTCCCCTTTTCTACTGAGTAGATAGAGATACCTACTAAACCGTGAAGCCTGTACAGTGTACAGTGACACCGGCGCCTGTGCTTCCTGACATATACCATTTAGCTCACTAGCTAGAGTAGATGCGTATATACTCGTATTTCTAAACCGCTACGCCTACAGGCTTGATTGTATAGGGATGCGTATCATCCGGGTGCAAAAATTCAAATTTTATTTAGTTTTTTGCAAATAGTGAAGTAATCGTAGTAGGTACATCGTACCTAATTATACATCGTAGGCAAAGACTTCTATGTAGGTATTTGATCGTAGGCTTATTTTAGACAACAATACTTATTCACTTTATATTGGTTCCCGATTGAGAAAAAAAAATTGAAATTTCGCGGGCTACTGATGCATTGTTATAAATATCTCGTAATATAAATAAGACAGTAAAAGAAATGAGTACAGGGGTAACTTTCCAAAGAGCTATCAAATATTTATTTAGGCATATTTTATTAGCAAAGCCTGAGCTTTCTAATGACAACAAAAGCAACAATAATTATAATATTTGGAGATGATTTACTTAATTTATGAATTATTATATTAATACTCCATATCTCTACATTAGCTTGTAATTTGAAATCAGGAGGTAACTTTTTCAGATACAGGATTTTTTTGCTCAATTCGTCAAGTTGTTTCGGCATTCCAGGAAGTTCTTTCTACCTTCCTTGACAAAAATACGCCATTTCCTAAAAAATACTTTAGATATTTCGGTTCCCTCATGATTGGACTGAAAGTGCTCGTCTATTATCTTAAGAATTTTTTAATTGCTTTTATGTAATTCGAATTATTTACCGCATTACTTAATTCATGCAGATACATTGAGGGCAAGCTTCATAATACACAGAAATATCTAATCCTTTCTTCGCTGATAAAACTACGCTTGTACTAATTAGGTTTCTCTAACACTGTCGAACACACTGCATTATCTTTTATCGCCACCCAGACCGTATGCAGTATGCAGGTGCCGCGCAAAATGTACAAGATAAAGTAAAATTAATATAGCTTCTTCCACTAAGCCCACGGAAGCCAAACATTATTTAAAAAGCTACAAAGTGACTAGAGAAGGCTCTGAATTAAATAATTACTGAAATGTGTGGCAACCTAATTATATAAAATTAGGAAAGCATAATCTGGCATTTTGAAGTTTATTGACTCTATTTTCAGTTTTATTTCTTTGTGTTGTTCTCTCTCCACTCAAGTTATGTTTTTTGGGTTTTACGATTTTTTTGTTAGTAAAAAGATTTAAAACTTCAAAGATTGCAAAAGATTCGAATTACGAGTACCTACATGCAAACATTGTATCAGTATTTTTGAGATAAATGTTGACAATAAGAGCTTACTCCATCTCCGTTTTATCGTATAGGGAAGGAAATAAATCGATAATACTATGAGCCGCAGTAAAGAAGAGACGAACGAAAGATTTATGTCGATATCAATAAAAGCGGGTGACATAAAAAGGCCCGCCACCAATTCACCATATATTCGAATTCGTCTGAAAAGTTTTCTTCCAGGAAGTTTTGTTTCAATGGGGTCTTACACTACTTTTGAATTTGATAAAAAATATTACTTTATTATAAACTAGGATAAAAATAATAACGTGCAGTGAAAGAAATATTAAAATCCAACGAAGATTTACAAAGTTACAGGCGTTTAAACTTTGGAGTGGGGGGATCTTCTATCCCTTTCTCGCAAAACGAAAATTTGTATGAAGCCGCACGAAGCTACTATGGCATTGGTACGGTGTGACGTCACAATTTCATGTTGCTATCTCTGTCTAATCACAAATCTTTAAATGCTTATAACTTTTTTGTTATTTGATCGATTTAATTAGTTCTTTCAGTGCACGTCATTATTTTAATTCTACTTTATAATAAAGTAATAAAAAATTAGAGTCAAATACCCTATTGTACGTTACAAGTTACAATTGAATTTGAAGTGGTGAATGTTCAACTGTACAACAAAGTAGCTGAGTGTGTGATGGTATCATTATTGTGTTACTAGCTGTTGCCCGTGGCTCCGCCTGCGTGAATTTCGGTTTTTCATGAGTTCCGTGGGAATAATTATTTTTCCCAGGATAGAAAGTATCATATGTCACTCTCCACGTTTTTGTCTATGTGCATAATATCAAGTTGATCCGTTGCTCCGTTGTGGCGTGATTGAAGGGCGAACAAACCAATAAACTCACGTTCATATATGTATTAGTTAGGATTGGAATTATAGGATTTGTAAAAGATATTTACAGATGCTAGTAGAACTATAGTATCCTACAATATTTAAACAAGATCCTGCGCGTGATGTCCGCCGAGAGTGGATTTTCCGGCGTGATCCTGCGTTGCATCCAATAGGGTTTAAGCTCTTTTTAAAATAGAAGTTACTTGTTAGTTTACATTTTCAGCTGCAACTTCATTTAAGATTGGGTAAGACTTTAACAAGAACTTGAATTAGTTATAGGAAAATACTATTAGTCGAAGAGATGAGCCAAACATTGTAGTATAAACATAAGTATAGATGCTTGTTGTAAGTACAAACTATTAAAAACATTACTCTTCCTTTATCAAGTGAGAACCTAAGACGTAGACAGTGTAAATAGTAAATCTATCTAAACACACGACTCTGTGAACGGTAAACCTGTAAAAAGACTTTTAAACACGCCTCAGACTTCAGACGGTAGATAAACTGAAAACGAATAGCTTGAACGCCACTCAGGAGCGTAAGTTATTATTTTCACCCCCCTATTTCCCACCAATTTACTGGCGAACACCGAGGTTGCGTCTATACCCTAATGTTGGGTATATTTTATAAACAACACCGAGAAACAACTCAATAAAATTGAGCTACTTTGTGAAGTTTCATCTTAAAGCTTTTTCCCAGAACGCGCTTATTTAGCTAAGGTACCATAGTTGTTTTAGTAAATAAACTAGTACAGTAATTAACTTTGTCGTAAAGGAGCAGAACTATACTTGGCTTAATAAACGAACGCATTGCATTTTTCCTTTAGTTTCTTTGCTCCCTTTAGCGCTTTTGAAAAGCTTTATTGTTGTTTTACAAAATATTTTAATAAGTTCTAGTTGCTATTCATATTACGAGTACTACCGAAAAAGCTAAATACTGTCGGGCTCATGTATCGAGGGAGAATTTAAGCCTACCTACCTAAGAGGATAAAGCATAAACCTGCCAGGTTTATACTTTATCCTCTTAGGTATAAAAATGAATTTCGTAAAAGGATGTTAATTGTTGCATGAAATTTTTTTTGCTGTGAGTGTGCATTTTTTTATAAAAGGTACATATTTGGAAAATATCACTTAAGAGTCCACTAACCCAAGATGTCTCCATTTCTTCAAAATACCAAATCATTTGTAATTCGTGCATATTTCGATCATGTTGTGGTGTTATTCGGATTTATATAATAAAAACTATGCTCCTGGCCATATTTGGTTCGTAAATACTTTTTTAAAACTAATAATCAACTTTGATCAAGATTTTTATAACTTTGGTCGCGTTCCGTAATACCAAAAATTATGAATGAAAACTTGTAACGTTCTTTATTAACTGGTGTTTTTCTTTAGCTGGACAATAAAAACTCCTGAACATCTCCTGAACGAATGCGACGTGAGATAGTGTTGTTTTTATCTATCTATACTTATAATAAAACTGTAAAGGGTCGAATTCTGTACATTGAAGATATTTTGAAAATTTTTGTTGGAGGACACTATTTAGTCGATACTGAAGCCAAAACTGTAATTTGTTTCATTTTTGTCTGTCTGTCTGTCTGTCTGTCTGTCTGTCTGTCTGTCTGTTTCACGACCGCGCATCACGGCTAATCCGCTGGATGGATTTAAATGAAACTTGACATGATTATAGTTCATACTCCGAGGTAGGACATAGGATACTTTTTGTCCCGGAATTCATCATGGTTTCCCTGGAAGACGGCATCAAAGTCAAAATGTGTATTTAGTTATAATTCATTAACCCGTTGTCCGATTTCATTCATTCTTTTTTTGTTAGAAAGGAGGTTCTTTAAAAATTATTCCGTATAAATTTTATCATCATCACTTTTGTAGTTCAGAAATTATAGACATCAGAGCCTTTATCGCTGAGTTCAAGTAGGTGACTTGAAACTCGGAATGGACAAGCACCTAGGGCTACGTACGTACGATACGTAAGGGCTCAAGTCAGACTGGAGTACCCTTACAGCCGTAAATAAATATGCTTAGCAGAAGATTTTGTACGGTTTAAGATTTTTCACTTTTAGGGTGAACAAAAATCATGAATTTATCACCACGTTATACCGTATCGCGCCATCTCTACAAATTATGTGGAACTTGAAAGTAAAACTTGGAGATAGGTCTACCGAATTTTTGTTAATAATAATTAATTGTCATGTAATGTACTGTTCCTTGACTTTATATTAAGATGGCACTGTTGAGACATGAACAGATTAAAGTTTTCACTTTTGTGGACATTCCCAGAGTGCCACGTCTTTTTTATCATCCGCAACATGGAAAGAATAAAATAATGGTTCACAAATATTTTTAACTCTCAGGTCTTAACTGATCCTAACCGATTGACCGTCATAGGTCTTTTTATACGTAAAGAAATATATAGCCATTGCCCATTCTGATACTTGGGATTGTATTGAGATGAAGCAAAGATTTTTAACAGACTCTTATGTTGGGCTGGGGAATATTGTTAGTAGAGTATCTTATCCCAGTGGTACCTACCCGGCCGAACTCTGAAAGAAGATTTCTACCACCAGTACAACTTTTCACATGATTTAATAATTAATTTTTGACATATTACGTGGTTTCAGAATAAAAATCACAATGAAAAGGACGATTTTAACTGTCGATATTTCGATACATTGGTACAAGTCGTGGTCACATAGTGACCACGACCTGTGCCATTGGGTCGAAATATCGACAGTTAAAATCGTCCTTTTGATCTTTCAACTACGTATTAATGAAACTATATATTTTTTATTAAAAAAAGGAGTTTTCAAAATCACTACAAGATAACCCGTGCGATGTAAGAACAGGTTTCTGTACAACATCACACCAGAATGCCGCGAAAATTACGGAATTCTACGGTATATGTAAAAAAAAATCGTAATTCACGCGGGCGGAGCCGCGGGCAACAGCTAGTTACAAAATAAATAAGCAGAAAACATGTCTTCTTTGACATAAAAATAAGCAAAACTAAATTCGTTTACAATTTCGTTTAACAAAATTATTTCGGAACCAGATATAGCCAGGAGCACAGATTATTACTATATATGAACCCGAATAACACCACAACATGACGAAATTTGCACGAATTACAAATGATTTAGTGGTCTCTATTTATTATGTGCAAAAATAGAGTTACAAAAACCTCAACTTTACTAAAGCAGAAAAACGTGTACTATATCAACAAATGTGGGTCTCTCCAAATTCCCCAGGTTGTTCAATTAAAAATGTGAAAATTAATGAGTTTTTAACTTTATAAGTGTGAATATAATATAGTGTGTAGATTTGTCAAAAACCGAAATACACACAGGCACAATCACGAGAAAAATCTAGTCAAAAGCGCTGATAAATTGTATGAAAATTACAAATACATACGATACAAAATTACAAATACGTACGATATATCTTTTTAGTGATTACGATTACGACCCTACGATTAGAGCTGGTATCGAGCAGCCGAGTGGCGAGTATTGGCGCGTCTTCGAAGTTCATTAATTTCACCGCGGCTGAATGAAGGAGTAATTAATTCCACGGAAAGCTGCGGATCAATCGGGATAATGGCTGCAGCTTGCATTCAACTCTTTATTGCCACAGATCGATACTGGTTTTGTCTTAAACTGCTTTGAATAACAGTAAAGGGGAATCGACGGAGCTTTGTTAATCTGGCTTCATTTGAAACTGTATCATGATTCTTCGTAAGTAAATAATATCTTGAAATATTTATATATTATACTAGCTGACCTGGCAAACGTTGTTTTGCCCTTGGGGATTTAAAAAATTGTTGAATTGAGATTTAAACTATCCTATCTCTCAAGTTGGATCGAACTGCACCCTGTGTGCGAATTTTATTATAATCGGTTCAGTGGTTTAGGAGTCCATTGAGGACAAACATTGTGACACGAGATTTATATATATTAAGATATTGTCATTTTCATTCACAAAATACTTTTAAAACAAGCTTTTATACAATCATCCCTGTTCTTCTCAGCAAACCCTTCATTTGATACCCATAATATTTCCATTAAAATAACTAGACAGCCATCATAGTTATTCCGCCATATTGGATTTAGAATGCCGTCATATAGCCAACCATGCATTGACATCCAAACTTAAAGTGTATACAAAATATTGGCTTAATCTTATGAAAATTATATTCTTCAAAATTGAGCTGCAAGTTTCCACCCCAACAGATAACAAATATACATTGCAAAAATATTGATTCAATTTATATTATTTTGAATGATTATATCCTTTGCTTCTCTTCTACCTTTGTTAATTGTATAAAACATGTAGTACCTAGTTTTTCGAAAAAGGGAGGCCTTCAATAAGTGAGCCGTGAAGACCGCGCATACAAAAGATCCCTCCGTCTATCAAGTACGACGGGAAATGGCGGGACAATGGAAAACACTTTCACTGAATGTAAATAAGAAACGCTGTGCATGATTCTACTACGCGTCTACAGTATTTCCAAGTTCCTTCCACGAAATTACATCACTCATTTTGCTGTTCCTCCAATAAATGTCTCAATTCCAGTTTATCTCAAATCTCTTTAGTTGTTGACTTTTCGTACCTACTTCAAAAATCAACCTGCCAACGGGAACATTCAACCTACCTGAAGTACCAGTATATACTCGTACGTGCTGTATAAAATAGTAAGTAGCTGTTGCCCGCGGCTACACCCGCGTGAAATTCGATTTTTTATAAATCCATTGATTTATCCAGGATAAAAGTAGCCTATGTCACTGTAAATACTTGAGTGTACACTGTAAGGACAAATCAACAAACTCGCATTTAGGTTTGAGGTGTGTAAACTGTAAATCTAACGTTTATTTATCAACAATAATAGTACGGTTTCATACACGTATACGAAGAAATAAGTGGTTTTTATTTCGAAATACTGAAAGAGGGACGTCTCAATCGCGCCGGGCAGGCACTGCCTTGAATATTGTCTTTGAAATTTTTCTCAAACCCATAAAACTCAACCTCATAATTCAACTCACGTGGCGACCGCTAATGAAAGACTTAGTTAAGTAACTGCGCTGTAAGGAATTAACAAGTTTCAAATACAATTCAGGCCTTTAACGAAGTTCATTTCGACGTCGGTAAAGTGGAAAACTTTGAACGTCCTTTTTTAGGGCCCGTTGTAAAGTTTTACGTCTCTTAAAAAGACGTACCTATTACTCTACCTTTTTATAAATGATCTAATTTTTTTGCATAATTCTTTACATTGCTCACCCTGAAGTTCAGTAAGGCAAGAGGCCGACTTTAGTGAATGGGATAGAAGAATATTTCATTTTTTTATTCTGTGGAGTCGTCAAATGACTAAAAGTTGTAGCTGAAGAGACTATATACAAATACTGTAAGGCAAGCGTGTGTGATTGAGATAAAACGCTTATTAAAGTTTTGAATAAAATGCAATTCAAAATAACATTTATTTTTATTGGTATATCCATATTGAAGAATACTTACTCCATCACAATTGAACGTAGAATAGAGGTGGAATAGTTATACTCTGTTTTGTCTTTTTCCTTCGAATATCAAATGATTGATGACAGAGAAGGATAAAGCAAAGTATAAGTATTCCACCGATATTCCACGTTTGCTTGTTAGGCGGTTAGTGTACAACATATATATAGCAACCGCATTGTATTAGAACGACATAGTTTGAATGATCATCAACATTATGCTACATCATCTCAAACTTGCGAAGTCAAAGTTAGTTGATCGTCTAACTTGTTACGAGATTGTTACTGGTCGCCGTGATGAGTGGTCACGCTGGTCGGCTCTCGGCCTATAATTTGTGCGGCAAGGGCTGTGCTATAAAGCTTATCTACGGTCCAATTAAGGAAAAACCTCGGAGGCAGTTTTTCCAGCGGTTTTTTTAGCGCACCGCGGCCGCGGACGGCTGATTGCTAATTCCGCGACAAAGAACGCTATTACGTGGTCGCCGCTACATTACTAATGGAAACATTGTACTATGTGGCTCAAATATTATTTTTATTCCTGTAAAAACAGTTTATGTTAAAACTTTATAACACTACCATGTTCCAACATAGATATAAATGAATGTGTATACGTAACTTTAAATATTTTTATTTTCATTTTCTTTAGTTTATGTAAGGATCAAATAGTTTAGCCAAGTTACTTATAAATTTTCATCCTACATAACCAACGCTTTAGAAAATTGAGAAATGTATAAGGATGATATTATATCTTTGAAAGTCGTTATCGATGAGTAAAGAGAGAACGGACGTTACGGACGTCATTCCCTGATATTTGTTATGCATTACTTAGTGATTGTAGAAAATTAACTTGGCTACGCCTATATGGCTAGGTCTTCAGATTTTTTTATGAGTAAAAGGCCATAAACACATCAATACAGTCACTTACACCTACTTGGAGATTTTTTCTAGGGAATGCGTTTTATCGTTATGCACAAATAAAAACCTTACTTAGCCTACGATACATTTGAGTTAGTAGGGTTAGTGCATGTTTTTGTATGAATTTCGAGTCGACTCGTATCGCACAAACGAATCGAATTCCTCCTTTACAGCCATCTATGGACAGTCACTGACATGCGGCTGTCAATAGATGGCGCTGGCTGTAAATGTATGGAGGCATTCGATTCGTTTGTGCGATGCGAGTCGACTAGAAATTCGTACAAAAACCTGTACTAGCCCCTCTGTACCTGGGCTAGTTTAGTGAGCCTATCCCCTTCTTGGAGTGAATTTACAACGTGACCAGCTTACTGCTTAGAGTGTTTTAGAGATACAGTAGCGTCAGTTTGATCTCACGTGAACTTCATACAAAACGAATTCCCGTAAATACGTTTTGAGTTTTCCCTGTTCTTACAGAAACTGACTTGAATGTAAATCGTGATGCATCTCGATTGAGAAACATAACGTCACATTGGCAATAGTAACTCTTTTTGAAGACAATTTTATAAATGTGTTTGAATGTTATCTCACTATGACAATCTGCGTCGGATAATATTATATAATACTAGCTGACCCGGCAAACGTTCTTTTGCCATTAGAAATATCTTACGACCCTCTCAAAGTCACCGAACATGTATACAAAAAATTTCATAACAATCGGTCGAGCCGTTTCGGAGTAGTTTGGTAACAAACACGAGACACGAGGATTTTATATATTAGTAGAAGAATTACCTTCAATATAAAAGACCAGAGGAGAAATGATACAATTCAGACATCGTAAAATCCGAAACTGCCAAGAACTAATTACCACTGTTCAGGATTAAACTAGGAATTTTCAATTCGGTCGTATATTGTTAATACCACAACGCATAAAGGTGCTCACAATATATGAAAAGTATTTGCCAATCTAGCAGGGCAGATTAAATTGATTTGCTATATTCCAGTTCTTGAAAATAATCTCCAATATGCAAGAACCTCAGATCACTCAAAGCAAGAACACTATCCACATGAAACACCACACACAATTCTTCCAAAAATTTCTTCGACGCACGTTTCGTTCCGAAACCGGGACATCCTCAGGAGACCTTGACTTCACAATCGGCAATCCGAAATCGTAGTCTACTATAACTCGGTAGTAATAGATACAGCCTGCTAAATATTATGATGGATTTCCGCAAAATAACGCTTGCTTCCATTCAATGTTTTTGCCAAAGTTTATGAATGCAATTGTGCACATGACAATACGAGTAGCATAAATAAGTCACAATGGTTCATTGGAGCCGTTTATTTAATCTCGCCATCAAATCTCAGTGATATTATCTAAAGAGAGTCGCCACAATAGGTCGCGTTGCCGGCTCGCAGCCTCCACGCTCGTTTAGAGCTTTCCTAGCTTATGCAACAATACACACCTAGTCATACATTCCCAAAACAATGCCCCCTTCATCGCAAAATGCAAATACCCCTGTTTTAATATGAACCTGATTTTTAATGCGAAAGGAATTCTTTTTTTAAATAAAAGCTCATAATAATATTTAAAAACTCAATCCTTACTATATCTATCCTAGACTCATTTTAGTCCAATAAAAACACTTTAAAAACACCTCGCATAAAATATTAAAAAAAAACTCTTGGTACCTACTAAAAAAATGTAATTTGGAACAAAAACTCGACTACTTAGTTTAAAATAAATGTTAAGTTACAATTCAATGTTAAGTTTATCTAGTCAAACAGAATGGGCACGCATGCAATCACGTATAGGAGATTCGATATTCTATTCGCTAGCACTAGCTAACTGAAGCCAGCGCGATCTAGTGATGGGTGAAATCACTCATGAAAATATAAAATAGTATTGTTCTAAATTCTAGCGTTATCCCACGACACTCACGTCTTTTTTTGTAATAGCAATATTTTATCTGCAGCCATCATCCAATAATTATGAATTATTATCATCGAAGAACTTATTAAGTGGCTATGTAAAGCCATTATTTTCTAAGCCCACGGGTAGAATGGGGTTAAAATAGAATTAGGTACAGCGTAAATTTGCATTCAACGAGGTTGCCGGGCACGAAGGGACTAAATCGAATTCCCAACATTTTTCTGCGAAAAACTGGACTACGCTACTCAGCATTTTAAAAAGGTTGTAAGTGATTTTTTATATAAGCCTCGTGTACTTAAAACGCAGAAAAGCATCTTAAGTTAAAGGGAGCTTCAATTTAATTTGGTGTATTTTTTATTCTTCTTCCACAAGAAACGAAACATTTCTTAACTTTTGTTTCAGAAAGTAAACGTCTAAATTATTTATGAGTTATGTACATGAAATATTTTTAGGACTTAAGACCGACCGACCAATGAAAGTCGTCGATCCATAAGTTCGGCCTATTGAGTCCTAATGTGAAAGACTCAAAGTGAAAACGAAGTTAGTTCTACTATTCAAATAAACTATATTTCCCCTCAATAACTAGAATGTCAACGGGCGGACTGAAATCAGAAAGATATGATTTGTGACAGTTGGAATCTTTTTGAAACTATACTAGTTAATATTATATTCTACTTCTCTTGAAAAACATCGCAAATAATTAAGATTAACGTAATATATGATTATTTATTTAGTTGGAAACGCTCAGAATTTGCAACATTTAATACTTTTTGTAACTATTCAAGGAATTATAACTGTTAAAAAGCTACTTTTCTGACGATCCACCCAACTTGTCTGCTTTACAAGGGTGGAATAGATCACATTACGAATGCGTGAATTGTAAATTGGACATTTACTGTTGTCACACCTCATGCATTCACTTCACATCTCTGTATTACAAAGTACTATGTACCATCTATTCACCTTTAGAGTGGAAAACCTGAGTGGAAAACGTAAACGAAATATAAAGGTATAATTTTAAAATACTGCATATTTGAATGCAGGTTTTTTTTTAAATCTACCGGGAATTGAACCTTTAAACCTAAAGGTCGGACACACTTTTCATAAGAATTTTGAGTGCTAGAAAAATTTTTAATCTATAACATTTTCATTAAGTACTAGCAAACCCGGCGAACTCCGTTTCGCCACCAGGGGTTTCCCGCTAAAAAGATTTTCCCGCTTTTCTGTTGAAATTTTCTTTACTATAAACCTCACGGAGCCCGAGAACTTTCCAACAAATGCAAAACCGTGGAAATCGGTTCGTGGGTTCTGGAGTTATAGCGTCAGGAAGGAAAACCCGACTTATTTTTATCATTAAGTATTTAGATTTCGTGGTATTGTTTTCTCCGTCACTTTTTTACCATAGAACGACATGGCATTGATAGGGCTTTCACCGCTACATAGGTGACGTACCAAAGACGCGTACGAAGCGGTTTTATTCCTCGTTCCTGATACTCAATGCAAGGGTCATAATTCACTCCCAGGCACTGTCTATCCCAACTCTTACAACTTGGGCGCCTTCAAATCAAGAATGAATAGGCTTGTTACTACACGTTTGGGTATTGACAATGATTTTTTATGCACTATTTATAAAATCACTATGTGTACTTAAAAACATGAAATAATACATATAAATCAACACCAATATTTTTGCTTTAAACATACATAACAATCAAGTTTTGTTTTGTTTTATTTTTTTATCAAGTTTTTTTTATTACACTTTACTGTTATCGTCGACGCTTTAATTTTGACATAAAACTGATACTGATCGAATGATATTTTCTTAAGAAATAAAAATAAAAATATACATGCAAGACGCAAAAATGCCTGCTACGCCGTAGCGCTTTACGTAGCAAGTATTTATGGCAGTATGTAATGAATAAATATGGAACAGTTACGAAATACATAATATTACTGATCTAGCCACTTTTATACTTCTAAAATGTATAAGAAATAAATTATACAAGTCCTAAGAATGTCCTGTCATATAATAACACATAAAAAGAAATCATAATGCAGCTTGCACCGCTGAAATTTTTGGCATACCTAGTCAATAAGTAAACATATTTCAGTCAGTCCATAGCAAAAACGCTTCACCCAGTATTACATTATTTTTAATTTTTTTGAAAGCTACATTTATAAAATGAAATACATATATTCTGCAACAGATAACATGCGGCGTAATCCTTTTAGAGCTGCAAATAAAACGGGCGGGAGCGACCCGTGGGCCGTGAGTCGTGGCGCACAGGAATATAGTTTCACAGGCCGGCAGGCCGGAACAATTGAATTATGCCCCGCTATTAACCCGCAGACTCCAGCGAGTCAACTCCATGCCTTCACTAATCGCCGCGATCATTGGCATATAAATCTATGGACCCCGGGTGTATTACACAATTCACGAAAAAAGTGTCCCGAGAAAACCTATATAAACGAGGGTACATGTGTATTATTATAAACAACTAGTAGGGCGCGTGTGTGCGCGGGCCACATGTGGCCCGCGTGCAGTCTTCCCGCCCATAAAGGTATCGCCCTCATCTCCATCGCCCATTGGAATCCGATTGGCAGTGAGCTGAATAAATTACCAAGGAGCACTGTCATGGTTTTAAAGATAGTTAAGGGCTGTTCGAACAAAAAATACGCTGAACCTCATCCGATGAGGTTCAGCGTATTTTTTTGTTCGAACTGCCCGTAACTATCTTTAAAACCATGACAGTGCTCCTCAATCATCATCCAAATCCTAGATCATTGTCTTTTCTTATAGTATGTACATTTTCCATGGAAAGATAAATTCCGCCACAGTGAATTATTTTCCATGCATCCCGTAGAACTTGAGATCTTGATCACCTCTTGCTAAGAAACCACTCTCTTATCTTTTATACTTTCCGAGATAGAACAACACGAAATTTGTGTGGCGGCCATCTTGAATCCGCCATTTTGTTTTTTTTCAGCTCACTTCCAATTGTCTGAAGTTCCGAGTATTTTTTGTTTCAGCAGTCCCCACCTAACTATAATACCTTGCCCATGCTCCTTGACTGTCTTTAAAATCCTCAATCATCACCTCATTACATATATTACTCTGGCAGTTCTCTAAAATAACGGCATCAAAATCTTGCATAGTTACCAACTTTTAGTCTCTTCAAGACTCCCCATACATTTTGTATGGAAAAAAAAAATCCGCCATATTGGATTTTTTTCCAGCCATCTAATAGATCTTTGGGTCCTGATCATTTCTTGTCAAGAAACCTTTCTCCCATCTTTTATACTTTCCGAGATATTGGCGAAATTCGTTTGGCCGCCATTTTGGATCCGCCATTTTGAAATTTTTTTCAGCTCACTGCCAATTGGATGACATTTCAAATGACATTTGGTCGAGCACCCCCCACCTATCTTCGATACTCTGGCTGTGCTCTTCACCCGTCTCCGAAATCCTCAATCATCAGCTCTCTCCGTATTTTTCCTCAGATTGATTTCTTTTTTTCTATAAGACCCCATCCGTGAAAAAAAAATTTTTCATACAAAATTGTTCAGGAGAGGTGATAATCAGTCAGTCAGTGAATCAGCACAAGCAGCTATATATATATTAACTAGTTTTTCGCGTGGGGGCGCGGCCCGCTAAAGCGGACCGCGTAACTGCTTGGAGCAATTTACGTGGTCGCTTATACTGGGATTTTACAAAAATTCCGTATTTCGATTTTTCCGAAAAATGGGGTAATTTTATTTACCCAAAACTACACCCCGAGTCTATGCGTATTTTCTCTATAATCACTTTACTCATTTCCTCGAGTACCGCGAGTTTGAACGAAATCGGTTGGAAAACAAAAGAGTTACGAAAGTCACGTCGGCCGCCATCTTGTTTTTCTGAAATGTCATAATTTTTTCCTATTCTACTCCCGCACTTAAACACGTCTTCCATACATCGTTTTTTAAAACACGTCTTTTATCGTTTAATGTCTGTTTCTAAGAGAGCAATGTCAATCTTCTTATAGCTCCCAATCGCCATACAATTTAGTATGAAAATTTTTTTTCCGTCATTTTGATTTTTTTTTTCTTCCAATAGATAAACTTACTCGTCCTGATCATCTTTTGCTGAGAAACCACTTTTCTATCTTTCATACTTTCTGAGATAGACACTGGCGAAATTTGTATGGCGGCCATCTTTTTTCCGCCATTTTGAAAATTTTTTCAGCGCATTGGCAATTGCACGTGGTTTCAAATGACATTTGGTCGAGCACCCCCCACCTATCTTCAATACCCTGGCTGTGCTCCTCACCCGTCTCCGAAATCCTCAATCACCAGCTCTCTCCATATTTTTCACCGAGTCATTTCTTGACTTCTATACGAAGCTACAAGTGAAAAAAAAATTGTTCATACAAAATTTTACAGGAGGACATTTTGGGGAAAATCTCGAAAACTACCCCAAATGTGGCAACACAGCTTATATATCTCGATACTGCCGGTCGAGTTACACAATCGGTTCATACATGTCGACTTTCCGAAATGCCGCCAACTACCTCAGAAACATGATCAAAATTTTTGAAAAACAAGAAAAAATACAAAATGGCCGCCACCCCATTTCACATAAATATTTTACATAGTTTCGTATTCTTCCCAGTAACTACAGGATAAACCGCTCCCGATGACCTTTCAATTTTTCATCTCGCTCGCACACAGGTGACATGATGGCCTCTGAAAAGTGCCCATGTCGAAAATCACTTTTACTTTGATAGATTCCAGTGTTGCCAGTGCCCGATCACAAAAATACCCAAATGTCATTTGTACGAGTAAGAGACGTGGTCGCTCATACTCGGATTTAGCAAAAAGTCCATATTTCGATTTTTTACTTTTTGGGGAAAATCGGGAAATTTCCCTATAAATGGGGTAACTTTTTTTCCCCCACTCAAAACTTCTAGTCCATACACACAATCGCCCCGTAGAAGTCGAAGCGCACCGATGTTGCCAAGTGTGTGAAAATTGAATTTTAAAATTGCGTTTTTTCGTACCTCAGACTGATTGGCCACCAGAACAGCCGCCATCTTGGATTTTCAAAAATTACACCCGTTCTGTCAAAATTCAGGATAATTGTGGGCGAAACAAGAAAAAATTATCATCCTTGAGTACCCCGTTTAGGATCTGTGGCGCTGCGGTTTGGGGTCGAAAAATGAAAAATTTTAAAATACCACAGCTCGGCCGCCATCTTGTTTTTCCAAATTTTTTCAATTTTTATAAAAACCATTTACTCATTTCCTTAAACACTGCGAGTTTGAACGAAATCGGTTGGAAAACCAAAGAGTTACGAAAGTCACGTCGGCCGCCATCTTGTTTTTCTGAAATGTCATAATTTTTCCCTACTCCCATCCCGCACCCGAACATATCTCCCATACATCATTATATCATTTTCCGTCTCCTTCTGGGAGAACAATTATGTCAATGAGTGAGTCAGTCAGTGAGTCAGTGGTAATCGAGCTATATATATTATAACTAGTTTTTCGCGTGGGGGCGCGGCCCGCTAAAGCGGACCGCGTAACTGCTTGGAGCAATTTCCGTGGTCGTTCATACTCGGATTTTGCAAAAAGTCCGTATTTTGATTTTTCCCGAAAAATGGGGTAATTTTTTTTCACCAATCTATCCCCGTTCTGTCAATTTCAGAATAGTTGTAGGTGAAATACTAAAAAATTATCATCCTTGACTATCCCGTTTCGGATCTGTGGTGTCCCGGAATCGGAGTCTGTGGTGAGAAAGAATGAAAATTTTAAAAAACACTACAGCTCAGCCGCCATCTTGTTTTTCCCAAATTTTCTACTTTTTCTAAAAACTATTTACTTGTATCCAAAAGTACTACGACTTTTAATGAAATCGGTTGGAAAACAAAAAATGTTCGAAAGTCACGTCGGTCGCCATTTTGTTTTTCTGAAATGTCATAATTTTTCCCTTTTCATATCTCACCCTCGAACACATCTCCCATACGTATAGTTTTCTATCTATTTCCAGGAGAACAATGACAATTTTATTAAAGCTCCTAATCGCCATACAAATTAGTAGGACAAAAATATATTCCACCGTTTTGAAAATTTTGTTATTTTCAATAAATATACTTCCTCCTCGTGATCATCTTTTGTTAAGAAACCCCTTTTCTATATTTCATACTTTCTGAGATAGACTCAGACGAAATTTGTATGGCGGTCATCTTTTTTATGTACGCCATTTTGAAAAATTTTTCAGCTCATTGGCAATTGCACGAGGTTTCGAATGACATTTGGTCGAGCACCCCCACCTATTTTAAATACTCTGGCTGTGCTCCTCACCCGTCTGCGTAATCCTCAATTATCAGCTCTCTCCATATTTTTCGCTGAGTCATTTCTTGACTCCTATACGAAGCCACAAGTGAAAAAAAATGTTCATACAAAATTTTACAGGAGGACATTTTGGGAAAAATCTCGAAAACTACCCGAAATGTGGCAACACTTTCTATATATTTCGATACTGCCCGTCGAGTTACACAATCGGTTCATACATGTCGACTTTCTGAAATGTTGCCAAGTGCCTCAAAAACACGATAAAAACTCTCAAAAACGAAAAATGTTACAAAATGGCCGCCACCTCCTTTACCAGAAATATTTTACACAGTTTCGTATTTTTCCCAGTAACTACACCCGCCGCTCCCGCTCCCGATGACGTTTCAAGTGTTCATCTCGCTCGCACCCAGACGACACGATTTCCCCTGAAAAGTGGCCATGTCGAAAATCACTTTTAATCTGATAGATTACAGTGTTGCCAGCGCCGGGCGACAAAACTATCAAAATGTCATTTTTACGAGTAAGACACGTGATCGCTTATACTCGGATTTCGCAAAATGTCCATATTTCGATTTTTTAATTTTTGGGGAAAATCTCGAAATTTCCCTAGAAATGGGGTAATTTTTTTCCCCCACTCAATACTTTGAGTCTATACACAAAATCGCCCCATAGAAGTCGAAACGGTCCGATGATAACAAGTGTGAGAAATTTGAGTTTCAAAATCGCGTTTTTTTGTACGTCAGACTGATTGGCCGCCAGAACAGCCGCCATCTTGGATTTTAAAAAATTACTCCCGTTTCGTCAAAATTCAGGTCTATTGTAAGCGAACCAAGAAAAAACTATCATCATCGAGAACCCCGTTTATGTTCTGTGGCGCCGCGTTTTGGGGTCGAAAAATGAAAAATTTGAAAACACCACTGCTCGGCCGCCATCTTGTTTTTCCAAATTTTTCTTCTTTTTCTAAAAACCTTTTACTCATTTCCTCGAGTACCGCGAGTTTGAACGAAATCGGTTGGAAAACAAAAAAGTTACGAAAGTCACGTCGGCCGCCATCTTGTTTTTCTGAAATGTCATAATTTTTTCCTACTCTGCTCCCGCACTTAAATACGTCTTTCAAACATCATTGTATCGTTTTATGTCTGTTTCTAGGAGAACAATGTCAATTTTCTTATAGCTGCCAATCGCCATACAATTTAGTATGAAAAAAAAATTTCCGCCATTTTGAATTTTTTTTTCTTCCAATAGATAAATTTACTCGTCTTAATCATCTTTTGCTATGAAACCACTTTTCTATCTTTCATACTTTCTGAGATAGACACCGCCGAAATTTGTATGGCGGCCATCTTTTTTACGCCATTTTGAAAATTTTTTTCGCTCACTGGCAATTGCACGAGGTTTCGAATGACATTTGGTCGAGCACCCCCCACCTATCTTCAATACCCTGGCTGTGCTCCTCACCCGTCTCCGAAATCCTCCATCACCAGCTCTCTCCATATTTTTCATCGAGTCATTTCTTGACTTCTATACGAAGCCACAAGTGAAAAAAAAATTGTTCATACAAAATTTTACAGGAGGACATTTTGGGGAAAATCTCGAAACCTACCCTGAATGTGGCAACACTGCTTATATATTTCGATTTTACCCGTTGAGTTACACAATCGGTTGATACATGTCGACTTTCCGAAATGTGGCCAAGTGCCTCAAAAACACGATCAAAATTTTCAAAAACAGAAAAAAATACAAAATGGCCGCCACCTCAATTCACAGAAATATTTTACAAGGTTTCGTATTTTTCCCAGTAACTACAGGATATAGCGCACCTGATGACGTTTCAATTTTTCATCTCGCTCGCACCCAGGCGACACGATAGCCCCTGAAAAGTGACCATGTCAAAAATCACTTTTACTTTGATAGATTCCAGTGTTGCCAGTCCTCGGCGACAAAAATACTCAAATGTCATTAGTACGAGTAGGACGCGTGGTCGCTCATACTCGGATTTCGCAAAAAGTCCGTATTTCGATTTTTTACTTTTTGGGGAAAATCTCGAAATTTCCCGAGAAATGGGGTAATTTTTTCTTCCCCAATCAATACTTCGAGTCTTTACACACAATCGCTCCATAGAAGTCGAAACGCTCCGATGATGCCAACTGCGAGAAATTTGACTTTCAAAATTGCGATTTTTCATACCTCACACTGATTGGCCGCCAGAACAGCCGCCATCTTGGATTTTGAAAAATTACTCCCGTTTTGTCAAAATTCAGGATAATTGTGGGCGAAACAAGAAAAAATTGACATCCTCAACCACCCCGTTTAGGATCTGTGGTGCCGCGGTTTGGGGTCGAAAAATGAAAAATTTTAAAACACCACAGCTCGGCCGCCATCTTGTTTTTCAAAATTTTTCCAATTTTTCTAAAAACCATTTACTCATTGCCTCAAGAAACTGCAATTTTGAAGGAAATCGGTTGGAAAACAAAAGAGTTACGAAAGTCACGTCGGCCGCCATCTTGTTTTTCTGAAATGTCATAATTTTTCCCTAGTCGACTCCCGCACCCGAACACATCTCCCGTACATCATTATATCGTTTTCTGTCTCTTTCTGGGAGAACAATTATGTCAATCAGTCAGTCAGTGGTAATTGAGCTATATATAGTATATAACTAGTTTTTCGCGTGGGGGCGCGGCCCGCTAAAGCGGACCGCGTAACTGCTGGGAGCCATTTACTTGGTCGCTCATACTCGGATTTTGCGAAAAGTGGGTATTTAGATTTTTCCCCAAAAATGGGGTAATTTTTTTTTCACAAATCGACACCCGAAGTCTATACGTACGATCACCCCATAAACATGCAAATGTTCTGATCTTGCCAACTGTGACAAATTTGAATTAAACGGTCCCGGTTTGAGGTAGAACAATGAAAATGTTGAAAACACTAAAGCTCAGCCGCCATCTTGTTTTTACAAGATTTTCCATTTTTTCTATAATCAATTTACTCATTTCCTCTAGTACTGCGAGTTTGAACGAAATCGATTGGAAAACAAAAGAGTTACAAAAGTCACGTCGGCCGCCATTTTGTTTTTCTGAAATGTCATAATTTTTCCCTACTCCAATCCTGCACTCAAACACATCTCCCATACATCATTCTATCGTTTCCTATCTGTTTGCAGGAGAACAATGTCAATTTTCTTATAGTTCATAATCGCCATACAAATTAGTATGAAAAAAAAATTTTCGCCATTTTGATTTTTTTTTCTTTCTCATCAAAACCCTCTCATCCTGATCATCTTTTGCTAAGAAACCACTTTTCTATCTTTCATACTTTTTGAGATAGACACTGGCGAAATTTGTATGGCGGCCATCTTTTTTTCGCAATTTCGAATTTTTTTTCATTTCACTGGCAATTGCACGAGGTTTCAAATGACATTTGGTCGAGCACCCCCCACCTATCTTCAATACCCTGGCTGTGCTCTTTACCCGTCTCCGAAATCCTCAATCATCAGCTCTCTCCATATTTTTCGCCGAGTCATTTTTTGACTTCTATACGAAGCCATAAGTGAAAAAAAAATTGTTCATACAAAATTTTACAGGAGGACATTTTGGGGGAAATCTCGAAAACTACCCCAAATGTGGCAACACAGCTTATATATCTCGATACTGCCGGTCGAGTTACACAATCGGTTCATACATGTCGACTTTCCGAAATGTTGCCAAGTGCCCCAAAAACACGATCAAAATATTCAAAAAAAATTCCGTGGTCGCTCATACTCGGACTTTGCAAAAAGTGCGTATTTAGATTTTTCCCGAAAAATGGGGTAATTTTTTTTTCACCAATCTACACCCCAAGTCTATACCTACGATCACCCCATAAACGTCAAAACGTTCTGATGTTGCCAACTGTGACTAATTTGAGTGAATTCGTTCCGGTTTGAGGTAGAAAAATGAAAAAATTTAAAACACCACAGATCAGCCGCCATTTTGTTTTTCCAAAATTTTCTACTTTTGCTTAAAGCCATTTACTTATTTCCACGAGTACTATGACTTTGAACGAAATCGGTTGGAAAACAAACGAGTTACGAAAGTCACGTCGGCCGCCATCTTGTTTTTACGAAATGTCATAATTTTTCTTTACTACACTTTCGCACCCAAACACATCTCCTATACATCATTGTATTGTTTTATGTCTGTTTCTAGGAGAACAATGCCAATTTTCTAAGTCGCCATACAATTTAGTATGAAAAAAAAATTTCCGCCATTTTGAATTTTTTCTTCTTTCAATAGATATACCTTGTCGTCCTGATCATCTTTTGCTAAGAAACTACTTTTCCAACTTTTATACTTTCTGAGATAGACTCAGACGAAATTTGTATGGCGGCCATCTTTTTTACGCCATTTTGAAATTTTGTCTTTTATTAGGAGAACAATGCTAATTTTCTTATAGCTCCTAATCGCCATACAATTTAGTATAAAAAAAATATTCCGCCATTTTGAATTTTTTTTCTTTTCTATAAATAGACCTCTTCGTTCTGATCATCTTTTGCTAAGAAACCACTTTTCTATCTTTCATACTTTCTGAGGTAGACACTGACAAACTTTGTATGGCGGCCATCTTTTTTTTGCCATTTTGAAATTTTTTTCAGCCCACTGGCAATTGCACGAGGTTTCAAATGACATTTGGTCAAGGACCCCCTACCTATCTTCAATACCCTGGCTGAGCCCTTCACCCGTCTCCGAAATCCTCAATCATCAGCTCTCTCCATATTTTTCACCGAGTCATTTTTTGACTTGTATACGAAGCCACAAGTGAAAAAAAAATTGTTCATACAAAATTTTACAGGAGGACATGTTGGGGAAAATCACGAAAACTACCCCAAATGTGGCAACACTGCTTTTGTGTTTCGATACTGCCCGTCGAATTACACCCTCGGTTGATACATGTCAACTTTCCGAAATGTGGCCAAGTGCCTCAAAAACACGATCAAAATATTCAAAAAAAATTAAATGAATACAAAATGGCCGCCACCGCATTTCACAGAAATATTTTACATAGTTTAGTACTTTTCCCAGTAACTACAGGATATGCCACTTCGTATGACATTGAAATTTTTCATCTCGCTCGCACCCAGGCGACATGATGGCCCCTGAAAAGTGACCATGTCGAAAATCACTTTTACTTTGATAGATTCCAGTGTTGCCAGTCCTCAATCACAAAAATACCCAAATGTCATTTGTACGAGTAAGACACGTGGTCGCTCATACTCGGATTTCGCAAAAAGTCCGTATTTAGATTTTTTACTTTTTGGGGAAAATTTCGAAATTTCCCGTAAAATGGGGTAATTTTTTTTTCCCCCACTCAATACTTCGAGTCTGTATTCGAGTAATCGCCCCATAGAAGTCGAAACGCTCCGATGTTGCCAACTGTGAGAAATTCGAATTTTAAAATGGCGTTTTTTCGTTCTTCAGAACAGCCGCCATCTTGGATTTTGAAAAATTACTCCCGTTTTGTTAAAATTCAGGATAATTGTGGGCGAAACAAGAAAAACTTGACATCTTCAACCACCCTGTGTAGGATCTGTGGCGACGCGGTTTGGGGTCGAAAAATGAAAAATTTTAAAACGCCACAGCTCTGCCGCCATTTTGTTTTTCCAAATTTTTCCAATTTTCCTAAAAACCATTTACTCATTTCCTTGAATACTGCAAGTTTGAACGAAATCGGTTGGAAAACAAAAGAGTTACGAAAGTCACGTCGGCCGCCATCTTGTTTTTCTGAAATGTCATAATTTTTCCCTAGTCGACTTCCGCACCCGAACACATCTCCTATACATCATTATATCATTTTCCGTCTCCTTCTGGGAGAACAATTATGTCAATGAGTGAGTCAGTCAGTCAGTCAGTCAGTGGTAATCGAGCTATATTTGACGACCTAATGGCGTAGCGGTAGCGAACCTGCTTCTACGTCGGAGGTCGTGGGTTCGATTCCCACTACTGGATAATGTTTGTGTAATGAGCATGAATGTTCTCCAGTGTCTGGGTGTATTTCAATATATTATATTTATGTATATTAGTATGTATGTATATTTATCAGTTATCTAGTACCCATGACACAAGCTATCGCTTACTTTGGGGCTAGATTGCAATGTGTATAATGTCCTGATATATATTTATATATATTTATATTTATATATATTATAAAATAAAATAATAATTAGTTTTTCGCGTGGGGGTGCGGCCCGCTAAAGCGGACGTAACTGCTTGGAGCAATTTACGTGGTCGCTCATACTCGGATTCTGCAAAAGTTGAAAATTTGAAAAAATTTTAAAACACCACAGCTCGGCCGCCATCTTGATTTTCCAAATTTTTCCAATTTTTCTAGAAATGATTTACTCATTTCCTCGAATGCTGCGACTTTGAATGAAATCGGTTGGAAAACAAAAGAGTTATGAAAGTCACGTCGGCCGCCATCTTGTTTTTCTGAAATGTCATAATTTTTTCTATACTACACTTCCGCACCCAAACACATCTCCCATACATCATTGTATCGTTTTATGTCTGTTTCTAGGAGAACAATGCCAATTTTCTAAGTCGCCATACAATTTAGTATGAAAAAAAAATTTCCGCCATTTTGAATTTTTTCTTCTTTCAATAGATATACCCTGTCGTCCTGATCATCTTTTGCTAAGAAACTACTTTTCCAACTTTTATACTTTCTGAGATAGACTCAGACGAAATTTGTATGGTGGCCATCTTTTTTTCGCCATTTTGAAAATTTTTTCAGCTCATTGGCAATTGCACGAGGTTTCGAATGACATTTGGTCGAGCACCCCTCACCTATCTTCAATATCCTGGCTGTGCTCTTCACTCGTCTCCGAAATCCTCAATCATCAGCGCTCTCCATGTTTTTCACCGAGTCATTTCTTGACTTCTATACGAAGCCATAGGTGAAAAAAAAATGTTCATACAAAATTTTACAGGAGGACATTTTGGGGAAAATCTCGAAAATTAACCCAAATGTGGCAACACTGCTTATATATTTTGATACTGCCCGTCGAGTTACACAATCGGTTCATACATGTCGACTTTCCGAAATGTTGCCAAGTGCCTCAAAAACACGATCAAAATTTTCAAAAACAGAAAAAAATACAAAATGGCAGCCACCTCCGTTCACAGAAATATTTTACACAGTTTCGTATTTTTCCCAGTAACTACAGCATATACCGCTCCTGATGACGTTTCAAGTTTTCATTTCGCTCGCACCCAGGCGCCACGATAGCCCCTGAAAAGTGACCATGTCGAAAATCACTTTTGCTCTGATAGATTCCAGTGTTGCCAGCACCGGGTGACAAAACTACCTAAATGTCATTTGTAAGAGCAAGACGCATGGTCGCTCATACTCGAATTTCGCAAAAAGTCCGTATTTCGATTTTTTACTTTTTGGGGAAAATCTCGAAATTTCCCGAGAAATGGGGTAATTTTTTCCCCCCACTCAAAACTTCTAGTCTATACACACAACCGCCTCATAGAAGTCGAAACGCTCCGATGTTGCCAAGTGGGTGAAATTTGAGTTTCAAAATTGCGATTTTTCATACCTCACACTGATTGGCCGCCAGAACAGCCGCCATCTTGGATTTTTAAATATTACTCACATTTTGTCAAAATTCAGGATAATTGTGGGCGAATCAAGCAAAAATTGACATCTTCAACCACCCTGTTTAGGATCTGTGGCGCCGCGGTTTGGGGTCGAATAATGAAAAATTTTAAAACACCACAGCTCGGCCGCCATCTTGTTTTTTAAAATTTTTCCAATTTTTCTAAAAACCATTTACTCATTGCCTCAAGAAACTGCAATTTTGAACGAAATCGGTTGGAAAACAAAAGAGTTACGAAAGTCACGTCGGCCGCCATCTTGTTTTTCTGAAATGTCATAATTTTTCCCTAGTCGACTCCCGCACCCGAACACATCTCCCGTACATCATTATATCGTTTTCTGTCTCTTTCTGGGAGAACAATTATGTCAATCAGTCAGTCAGTGGTAATCGAGCTATATATAGTATAATAACTAGTTTTTCGCGTGGGGGCGCGGCCCGCTAAAGCGGACCGCGTAACTGCTGGGAGCCATTTACTTGGTCGCTCATACTCGGATTTTGCGAAAAGTGGGTATTTAGATTTTTCCCCAAAAATGGGGTAATTTTTTTTTCACAAATCGACACCCGAAGTCTATACGTACGATCACCCCATAAACATGCAAATGTTCTGATCTTGCCAACTGTGACAAATTTGAATTAAACGGTCCCGGTTTGAGGTAGAACAATGAAAATGTTGAAAACACTAAAGCTCAGCCGCCATCTTGTTTTTACAAGATTTTCCATTTTTTCTATAATCAATTTACTCATTTCCTCTAGTACTGCGAGTTTGAACGAAATCGATTGGAAAACAAAAGAGTTACAAAAGTCACGTCGGCCGCCATTTTGTTTTTCTGAAATGTCATAATTTTTCCCTACTCCAATCCTGCACTCAAACACATCTCCCATACATCATTCTATCGTTTCCTATCTGTTTGCAGGAGAACAATGTCAATTTTCTTATAGTTCATAATCGCCATACAAATTAGTATGAAAAAAAAAATTTTCGCCATTTTGATTTTTTTTTTCTTTCTCATCAAAACCCTCTCATCCTGATCATCTTTTGCTAAGAAACCACTTTTCTATCTTTCATACTTTTTGAGATAGACACTGGCGAAATTTGTATGGCGGCCATCTTTTTTTCGCAATTTCGAATTTTTTTTCATTTCACTGGCAATTGCACGAGGTTTCAAATGACATTTGGTCGAGCACCCCCCACCTATCTTCAATACCCTGGCTGTGCTCTTTACCCGTCTCCGAAATCCTCAATCATCAGCTCTCTCCATATTTTTCGCCGAGTCATTTTTTGACTTCTATACGAAGCCATAAGTGAAAAAAAAATTGTTCATACAAAATTTTACAGGAGGACATTTTGGGGGAAATCTCGAAAACTACCCCAAATGTGGCAACACAGCTTATATATCTCGATACTGCCGGTCGAGTTACACAATCGGTTCATACATGTCGACTTTCCGAAATGTTGCCAAGTGCCCCAAAAACACGATCAAAATATTCAAAAAAAATTCCGTGGTCGCTCATACTCGGACTTTGCAAAAAGTGCGTATTTAGATTTTTCCCGAAAAATGGGGTAATTTTTTTTTCACCAATCTACACCCCAAGTCTATACCTACGATCACCCCATAAACGTCAAAACGTTCTGATGTTGCCAACTGTGACTAATTTGAGTGAATTCGTTCCGGTTTGAGGTAGAAAAATGAAAAAATTTAAAACACCACAGATCAGCCGCCATTTTGTTTTTCCAAAATTTTCTACTTTTGCTTAAAGCCATTTACTTATTTCCACGAGTACTATGACTTTGAACGAAATCGGTTGGAAAACAAACGAGTTACGAAAGTCACGTCGGCCGCCATCTTGTTTTTACGAAATGTCATAATTTTTCTTTACTACACTTTCGCACCCAAACACATCTCCTATACATCATTGTATTGTTTTATGTCTGTTTCTAGGAGAACAATGCCAATTTTCTAAGTCGCCATACAATTTAGTATGAAAAAAAAATTTCCGCCATTTTGAATTTTTTCTTCTTTCAATAGATATACCTTGTCGTCCTGATCATCTTTTGCTAAGAAACTACTTTTCCAACTTTTATACTTTCTGAGATAGACTCAGACGAAATTTGTATGGCGGCCATCTTTTTTACGCCATTTTGAAATTTTGTCTTTTATTAGGAGAACAATGCTAATTTTCTTATAGCTCCTAATCGCCATACAATTTAGTATAAAAAAAATATTCCGCCATTTTGAATTTTTTTTCTTTTCTATAAATAGACCTCTTCGTTCTGATCATCTTTTGCTAAGAAACCACTTTTCTATCTTTCATACTTTCTGAGGTAGACACTGACAAACTTTGTATGGCGGCCATCTTTTTTTTGCCATTTTGAAATTTTTTTCAGCCCACTGGCAATTGCACGAGGTTTCAAATGACATTTGGTCAAGGACCCCCTACCTATCTTCAATACCCTGGCTGAGCCCTTCACCCGTCTCCGAAATCCTCAATCATCAGCTCTCTCCATATTTTTCACCGAGTCATTTTTTGACTTGTATACGAAGCCACAAGTGAAAAAAAAATTGTTCATACAAAATTTTACAGGAGGACATGTTGGGGAAAATCACGAAAACTACCCCAAATGTGGCAACACTGCTTTTGTGTTTCGATACTGCCCGTCGAATTACACCCTCGGTTGATACATGTCAACTTTCCGAAATGTGGCCAAGTGCCTCAAAAACACGATCAAAATATTCAAAAAAAATTAAATGAATACAAAATGGCCGCCACCGCATTTCACAGAAATATTTTACATAGTTTAGTACTTTTCCCAGTAACTACAGGATATGCCACTTCGTATGACATTGAAATTTTTCATCTCGCTCGCACCCAGGCGACATGATGGCCCCTGAAAAGTGACCATGTCGAAAATCACTTTTACTTTGATAGATTCCAGTGTTGCCAGTCCTCAATCACAAAAATACCCAAATGTCATTTGTACGAGTAAGACACGTGGTCGCTCATACTCGGATTTCGCAAAAAGTCCGTATTTAGATTTTTTACTTTTTGGGGAAAATTTCGAAATTTCCCGTAAAATGGGGTAATTTTTTTTTCCCCCACTCAATACTTCGAGTCTGTATTCGAGTAATCGCCCCATAGAAGTCGAAACGCTCCGATGTTGCCAACTGTGAGAAATTCGAATTTTAAAATGGCGTTTTTTCGTTCTTCAGAACAGCCGCCATCTTGGATTTTGAAAAATTACTCCCGTTTTGTTAAAATTCAGGATAATTGTGGGCGAAACAAGAAAAACTTGACATCTTCAACCACCCTGTGTAGGATCTGTGGCGACGCGGTTTGGGGTCGAAAAATGAAAAATTTTAAAACGCCACAGCTCTGCCGCCATTTTGTTTTTCCAAATTTTTCCAATTTTCCTAAAAACCATTTACTCATTTCCTTAAATACTGCAAGTTTGAACGAAATCGGTTGGAAAACAAAAGAGTTACGAAAGTCACGTCGGCCGCCATCTTGTTTTTCTGAAATGTCATAATTTTTCCCTAGTCGACTTCCGCACCCGAACACATCTCCTATACATCATTATATCATTTTCCGTCTCCTTCTGGGAGAACAATTATGTCAATGAGTGAGTCAGTCAGTCAGTCAGTCAGTGGTAATCGAGCTATATTTGACGACCTAATGGCGTAGCGGTAGCGAACCTGCTTCTACGTCGGAGGTCGTGGGTTCGATTCCCACTACTGGATAATGTTTGTGTAATGAGCATGAATGTTCTCCAGTGTCTGGGTGTATTTCAATATATTATATTTATGTATATTAGTATGTATGTATATTTATCAGTTATCTAGTACCCATGACACAAGCTATCGCTTACTTTGGGGCTAGATTGCAATGTGTATAATGTCCTGATATATATTTATATATATTTATATTTATATATATTATAAAATAAAATAATAATTAGTTTTTCGCGTGGGGGTGCGGCCCGCTAAAGCGGACGTAACTGCTTGGAGCAATTTACGTGGTCGCTCATACTCGGATTCTGCAAAAGTTGAAAATTTGAAAAAATTTTAAAACACCACAGCTCGGCCGCCATCTTGATTTTCCAAATTTTTCCAATTTTTCTAGAAATGATTTACTCATTTCCTCGAATGCTGCGACTTTGAATGAAATCGGTTGGAAAACAAAAGAGTTATGAAAGTCACGTCGGCCGCCATCTTGTTTTTCTGAAATGTCATAATTTTTTCTATACTACACTTCCGCACCCAAACACATCTCCCATACATCATTGTATCGTTTTATGTCTGTTTCTAGGAGAACAATGCCAATTTTCTAAGTCGCCATACAATTTAGTATGAAAAAAAAATTTCCGCCATTTTGAATTTTTTCTTCTTTCAATAGATATACCCTGTCGTCCTGATCATCTTTTGCTAAGAAACTACTTTTCCAACTTTTATACTTTCTGAGATAGACTCAGACGAAATTTGTATGGTGGCCATCTTTTTTTCGCCATTTTGAAAATTTTTTCAGCTCATTGGCAATTGCACGAGGTTTCGAATGACATTTGGTCGAGCACCCCTCACCTATCTTCAATATCCTGGCTGTGCTCTTCACTCGTCTCCGAAATCCTCAATCATCAGCGCTCTCCATGTTTTTCACCGAGTCATTTCTTGACTTCTATACGAAGCCATAGGTGAAAAAAAAAATGTTCATACAAAATTTTACAGGAGGACATTTTGGGGAAAATCTCGAAAATTAACCCAAATGTGGCAACACTGCTTATATATTTTGATACTGCCCGTCGAGTTACACAATCGGTTCATACATGTCGACTTTCCGAAATGTTGCCAAGTGCCTCAAAAACACGATCAAAATTTTCAAAAACAGAAAAAAATACAAAATGGCAGCCACCTCCGTTCACAGAAATATTTTACACAGTTTCGTATTTTTCCCAGTAACTACAGCATATACCGCTCCTGATGACGTTTCAAGTTTTCATTTCGCTCGCACCCAGGCGCCACGATAGCCCCTGAAAAGTGACCATGTCGAAAATCACTTTTGCTCTGATAGATTCCAGTGTTGCCAGCACCGGGTGACAAAACTACCTAAATGTCATTTGTAAGAGCAAGACGCATGGTCGCTCATACTCGAATTTCGCAAAAAGTCCGTATTTCGATTTTTTACTTTTTGGGGAAAATCTCGAAATTTCCCGAGAAATGGGGTAATTTTTTCCCCCCACTCAAAACTTCTAGTCTATACACACAACCGCCTCATAGAAGTCGAAACGCTCCGATGTTGCCAAGTGGGTGAAATTTGAGTTTCAAAATTGCGATTTTTCATACCTCACACTGATTGGCCGCCAGAACAGCCGCCATCTTGGATTTTTAAATATTACTCACATTTTGTCAAAATTCAGGATAATTGTGGGCGAATCAAGCAAAAATTGACATCTTCAACCACCCTGTTTAGGATCTGTGGCGCCGCGGTTTGGGGTCGAATAATGAAAAATTTTAAAACACCACAGCTCGGCCGCCATCTTGTTTTTTAAAATTTTTCCAATTTTTCTAAAAACCATTTACTCATTGCCTCAAGAAACTGCAATTTTGAACGAAATCGGTTGGAAAACAAAAGAGTTACGAAAGTCACGTCGGCCGCCATCTTGTTTTTCTGAAATGTCATAATTTTTCCCTAGTCGACTCCCGCACCCGAACACATCTCCCGTACATCATTATATCGTTTTCTGTCTCTTTCTGGGAGAACAATTATGTCAATCAGTCAGTCAGTGGTAATCGAGCTATATATAGTATAATATTGTAATTTATGTCTTAAACCATTATTATACAGCCTAATTTTACTTAAGTGGCGATTGGAACTCTTTTCGCGTTTTGGCTTTCGTTAGGTTCGGACTTTTTTTAGTGCTGAACCGAAATCCTTTGTTTATATATCAATGGCCGCGGTGGTGCAGCGATTTACTCCGTGCCACTGTTTGACCGACGCCGCTTAACTATCCGTGTTCCAAGACACAGCTATGTATCAAGACTTGAAATAGACAACGCTTATACATTCTTGAAGTCCAAACTAAACTCGTGACTTACCATTAATCACCGTATAAGTTATGCCCACGAATCACTTAAAGTAAGCAGTTAGGTTCATTTATCGTCTTTAAATTTCGTCAAGGTTTTTTTTAAATAATATATAGTTTAGAACCTTTACTTTGATCACACCTTATGGAAAGTGTTGATACAGTCTAAATTGGAATGCCTATTCACTCTTGGTTTGGAGGCGCCCAAGTTGTAAGAGTTTTGAAAGACAGAAATTCCAGTCATTTGCAGTGCGTATCAGGAACGAGGAATCAAACCGCTTCGTACGTGTCTTTGGTACGTCAACTATGTAGGGGTGAAAGCCCTATCGACGCCTTGCCCGCTCTATGGTAAAAAGGTGACGGAAGAATGGTAAGAAGGATGGGGGAACCAAATTAAATAGTTTCTGCAAGTTGGGATGAGCAATGAGCATATTTTTTCGTTTCCCTATACCACGTAGCAGCATGATTGGCGTAGATTCAGCACCCTTTGTGCATTACGCGGAGAGCCGCGGGCTGAAATCGACGCCGGCGAGCGAGCGACACAAAAACCTCATAGCGTCATCAAACTGAAAGCGATCGCTTTGTTCTCCAACACTATTCAGCTTTATTACCATCCTCTCCACAAAGCCATGACTTTTAACAATGTATTTCAAAGTGTTTCTGAATATATTCACACAATCCGTAAGCTAAAAAATCTTCACCATCCCGTTTGAAGTTGGTTAAGAAAACTCAAACTGAATACAGAGCGGTGAGTCTCAACTCTCAAGACACTGCATCCACCCTCAATTTCGGCAAGTTTATGCATACGAGATGAGCTGATATTAGTTCGCAACTCGCTCCTCTGGCTTTGTGGTGTCGTTACAATATCTCTGATGTGTTGATGTATTGACTAACTTTAATGTAAATGTAAATCATAATTCAAACATTTCATCAAAGCCAGCTGAGGCGAAATATTAGCAAAGTTTGAACTATCGCATGCCATGTACGAATTAGCATCAACTTTAATATTATACTGTAGTAGTTTCTACTAGTCTTGTATGAAGGGATCATTATGTTTAGCTCAACAACTGTATCGATAGATAATAAAATACCTCCAAATAATCACCTTATTGATTATTATTTTTTCTGAATCTTTGAGAACATTAAGCATTTATTTTAATAACGGATATTCCGTAGACCTAGAAACTGGAATATCTTTTGGACACCCGATATAAAACCCGAGATCAATCTATACTCAATCGATCAATATATTATTATAAAGCTTAAGATTTTGTTTGCTTGATTACGCTTATCTCAGGAAGCTGGCCATTTATTAAAGAAGGTTAAAAAAAGCTAAAATACATTACGCTATAACCAAAGGTTGTCTGGAAGAGATTGCTCTAGCTATAAGGCCTCCTTTGTGCTCAATGTGTTAAGTAATTGTCTATCTGTATTCTTCTGTATGTGTGTGCAAAAAGATATATAAATAAATAAATAATTGATAAATAAAAATGAAATATATTTATATTACTTAATTTTGCAGTTGGCACGGTGCGGATCGGTTTTAGAATCACGTAGAGCTGCCAGTGATTTCAATTTCACGCGGAGGGCGTTAGAATTTGAGTGTCAGACATATCCAAGTGGGAATGATATAAATCATATTACTTTTATTAGCTTTTGCGATTGCAAAAGAAAAATATATCATTTCTTTTGTCACGGTTCTCATTATAAATTATATAAAGATTTTGTGCATGAAATATTACTGAAATTACTCACAGTTAAATAATACATAAAATTACATAAGATATTATTCTACAGAAAAAATATTTCTTATTTCTTGTTATTTATAAATCTAAATAATATAAAAAGAAAAAACAAATTATCACTAGTGCTAAAACGGCATGGCATACAAAACTCGTGGTCTTCATGGTATGTATTCTCTATTTAGTTGATTATATATTTATTTTTTATTTATTTAAATATCTTTATTGCTTAAAATTAGTACATAAAATTACAACGAAAGGAAAACAGAGAAACACAAAGGGCGACCTTATCACTAAAGTGATCTCTACCAGGTATATATTTCGCTTTATCATATATTATGCTCATATAATGTATCTTTTTAATCTGTATAAAACTTTAATACCATTTAATGAAATAATATGAAATACTCTTTTCAGCATCTGAAAAGTTGCTCAAATGCACAAAATGAATAGACACTGCGGTCGCTGCGGGGATGTACCACTTTTTAAATACATTTGTACGGTAACTTTCAATTACTTTGCTGCGACAGGCACTAGGCGGCGACCGAAACGAATAATAATTACGTTATGAAAACATGCTCGTTTGAAAAGAGCGTCGCAGTGAATTTAATCAGTTTCATGACATCGGCCGTGAATTCGTTTTCAGAAAACATGGTGACCTAAAATTGTTATCCTCATTTACGATAATATTTTTTTTACACTATACAAGTAAGTACTTGACTGCGATCTCACTTCGTAAGTTATGATGCAGGCGCAAAATGTTAACGTACATACTTGGAAGGGGTAAGTAAAGAACCCCAACGGTTTCTACACAGCATCGCACCTGAACGCTAAATCGCTTGGCGGTACGTCTTAGCTGCGGTAACTAGCCACGGCCAAAGCCCATCAGACCAGACCATGAGCCAATTTAGAATTTATTAAATTCCTAAGTGACCTGCGGCGAGTATTGAGCCCGCTACCTCCCACTCGAAATAACTTAAATAATATCATCAAAGGGATCAGGAAGATAATAACTTTAAACAAAATACTAGAAAACTTTATTTAATTTCTATGAAATAAATAAAATACTCAACTAAACTAGTAATAGTATAACAATAAGTTCTTTCTTTCAACTAAGCAAGAAAGTAGTAGGTTCTAAAGAGTTGTATTTACTCGGTCTCACGTAAAAAGGAACAAGAGAGAAGAAAGTGAACTACTTGGATCCGTTTTCCCCCGACTTGGGATCGGACTAGTGAAGAGAGTCTCGATTTATATTGCCTATCGCTCCATCCCAGCATTCGAACAATAGATTAAATATCAAGTTTTTGCCCGCAACCCCGAAGTCGATTCACACCTTTCGAAGTTCAAATGTGTAAACTGCGAACGAAACCGATTAAGCTCAACTTACAAAACTTAACAGGGTCAAAGCTATTAGTTTTACTGCTTCTGTTTTCCTCGACTTGAATTTACAAGCTCTGTGCTTACCGAACTATAAAGCTTGTATATTTATTACGTCACCTTACGCAATAGGCTTAGCTAGATAAAATATAATAAAAAATTCACATTCTTTTATAAGGAGACATTCTATAATAAGAAACTCGTTCAATCAGATGGCGGTGCTCTGCTATTTTCGGTAGGTGGTTTATAAGGGATTCGACCATACAATTTCTGTAGAGAGTAAATAAGCATATTATATTGCTACATCAGGTGAGATTGTGGACGTAGAGCCTATATTGATTTAAAAAAAAAACTTTATATTATCTAAAATATACCTAAAATAGTAGTAGTATTGTGTTCAAAAATAATGAATATCATATTTCAAGAGCATTAGTTTTTGCTTTAGTTTTTATGGGCCGAAGTGACCTTGTTTGCGCCTTAATAAATTAAAAATTTAGAAAAAAATAAACCATAACAATTTGGAATAAGGCAAGCTCATTTTACTTGTGTTTGTGTTTTGAGTCTCGAAACAATATTTGATGTAGGAGAGTAGGTACAAAAGGCATTAGCATACTTTTTTTCGCTTTGAATTATTGAAGGCTTTTCACGAAGTAACGTACAAAACTGAGCATAGTAAGCATAAGTAAGTAGTAAATCATGAGGCTTAGGAACCTTTTTAAGACTGTTGTTACGAGCGAAATAAAAATGTTTTTCACATGCTTTTGCACATGATCTTCAGTATTGTACAATATCTATATTATATTGTACAATACTGAAGATCAATACAGATTATAAAAGTAATCTGGCAACCAATAATAATATAAGTAGTTAAGTAATTACTATTCTGCCAATCAGGCAAATAGCTTATAGGTACTCTACAATATTAGGTAGGGACACATATCTAGTACTAGATAGGATAGGTGTGGAAGCAATGAGTGACTATTACTGCCTATCCTCGAGGAGGGCACTGAGCGAAGTGTTTACTCGCCTCCCATCACGTCCGACGGGATAATGGCGGCACTTGGATTGACATGCGGAGATGAGATTCAGAGAGCACCGGATTAATGGATTATTGAGAAATATATAATGTACATATACAATAATTGAGCATAATACAACGTGTACATTATTTGCCCTAATTAGCCGAAAGCCTAAAGTAGGGAACGATGTATAGATGCATGAAAAAATATCACAAGGAGTGTAGCTCATATCCTGAGGGAACTATAGGGAGTTCAGAAATGTACCATAAATTTTAAGTGACATCCCTAAAAACAGCCAGTTCAATATCAATGAACAGGGAATAATGACAATTATATGAGGTTTGTCGAAATCACAGGGTTGATAAATTTTATTTTTATAAATAAAATAATATTTTTTGTATTGAAAATAAAATAAAGTAATTGGAACTTCTTATCACGTTACTGTGTTTCTAGGATCAAGTTAATAGGTTAGCTGCGGGCACACTATACAAATTAACCCACACCTTGTATATATACGTGATCTCACAAAAGACGAGTAGACAAAAAACTGATAAAAATTCAATTATTTAACTTCCTGCGCTTGTCATTTAACTATTATATACCGGCATGTGTGGAGCACTTAATTGAGTAACCATACGCCACAAAATACCTTACATCATTTTGGAAAAGAGCTGATCATATCTACTCTTATACTGCTGGACCGATTACAACCAAACGTAGCTAAGAACCACCGCAAAAAACTCTCTTTCCCGAATCGAAACCGGTTCATAAGTTTGAGAACTACGATGCCACAAACAGACACACATACAAACACAGACAAATTGACAACTTATAGCCCCCCCTTTTTCTTTGGTGGTTAAAAATTGCCTAGTTATTTCTTGAATATGATATGAGTTTGACATTTCATTTAGACACGTTTAGACATCGTTTGGATGTAAAAAAAACCGGCCAAGTGCGAGTCGGACTCGCGCACCGAGGGTTCCATACGCATAAAAGAAGTAAGACATTGAAAGAATCACTTTTGTTCATGAATTTACGAGTATAATTTACATGTAGGTACTTTTGTTGGCAAACCGCAAACGTAACTTTGTTTTTGGCGGATTATTGTTATTATCAAAAAAAGTATATTAGTCAGTGAGTTGATTTTATTTTTCCTGTAAAATATACATTAACTTCTATTGATCATAATTATTTCAGATTTTTCGATTGGTAAACTTCGGAGATAAGGGGGGGGAACGGTATTTTTTTCGACAGTTTGCCCAATAAAACAAAAACTATCAGGCATAAAAATAAATAAAAATTAGTTTTAATATACACTAGTAACGCCCTTTCATATGATACCCCACTCAATATTGTTATCTTATTTTGAAAATTTGTCGACCCGGTTTTCCCCCCTTTTTAAATAAAAATAAAAACAATTTTCAAATTTTTACGATTTATTTATTTATTTATTTATATAACTTTATTGCACACACACAGAGAGACACAAATAGAGAGACAAAATACAACGGAACACAGTGAGCGCAAAGGCGGCCTTATTGCTAGTGCAATCTCTACCAGGCAACCTTTGGTGAGAGGATTACTGTAATGAAGCGCGGGATGGTGCAATTAAAATAAAATAAGATATATACAATAAATAAATATATATAAATATACATACATATATATATATATATATATACATTAAACACCCATATAATACATATATACATATATCTACTATTACATGAGCATTTTCCATTACACTATTTGCATAAAGATAGATAATACTGGTACAAGCGACTTTTGAAGATTGCGATGGATTTAGAGTGACGGATTTCATGCGGCAGACTATTCCACAGTTTCACGGACTTGCATGTGAATGAATCGCCGTAGTAACGCGAGCTACTAACTGGCACATGCAAGCGATTGTCTTTACACGATCTTAGATGTTGGCGTTCAACGTTCGAGCCGAGGTAGGTGAAGCGCTGCTTTAGGTACGAAGGAGTTTGAGGGTTGTAAAGAATGGAGTAAAGGAAGGTGAGCAAGTGAAGATTACGGCGGAGTCTGATTGGAAGCCATTTCAGACGAGCTCGGTATTCGGACACGTGGTCAAATTTACGTAGCCCAAAAATAAATTTAATGAACAGGTTTTGCAGGCGCTCAAGCTTGTTGAGCTGCTCCTCAGTTAAGTCAGGATAGGAAGAATCAGCATAGTCTAAGATTGGAAAAAGAATAGAATGAGCTAAGGAGATTTTTGTTTTAGTGGGAAGAAAATGTTTCCAACGCCTAAGACACCCCAGTGTCGCGAAGACTTTCCGACTTACTTCAGCTAATTGGGGTGCCCACGACAAGGACTCATCAATGTTAATGCCGAGGTTCTTTACGCACGATCTCACATCCAGAACTGCTGCACCGAGCTGGACCGGAGGTAGAGCACTGAACGTGATCTTATTGAGTTGCCTGGGACCACCTATGAAAGCAACTTGGGTTTTTTTAGGATTAACATGCAACCCAAAAGATTCACTCCAGGAGTTGATAGTCTCCAGATCACGATTCAACTGCTCTATAGCCATGCTAAGATCATGAGAAGGTGCAGCAGTATAGATTTGTAGATCGTCAGCATAAAGGTGATAGGAGCAGGAAAGAAGGTTAGTGACTGTGTTAATATAGATAGCAAAAAGGAGAGGGGATAGAACACCACCTTGCGGCACGCCAGCTGAGATAGGAGTGTAAGAAGAAAAGCGGTCATCCATTCTGACGAGTTGTTGACGCCCTCGTAGATAGCTGTTAAACCAGTCAACAACTTCAGAGGAGATGTTAATAGATCGAAGGACGCCAAGAAGCAAGTCAAAATCAACAGTGTTAAAAGCGTTGCTAAAATCAAGCAGAGCAATAACACTGATTAACCTGTTGTCCATGCTGCACCTTATATCGTCACATACCTTCACAAGGGCCGTCATGGTACTATGACCAGCCCTGAAACCGGACTGGTAAGGGCTAAGGACATTGTGTTTTGACAAAAAAGCTTGAAGTTGATGATGTATAAGACGCTCCAAGACCTTAGAAAGGAAGGGAAGAATAGATATTGGTCGATAGTGAGCAAATGTCGAAGGGTTCTTTATCTTGGGAATGGGAATCACGTGTGCATTTTTCCAGGCACAAGGAAACTCTTTAGAGGAAAGAGAAGCGTTAAAGATGTGGGAGAGTAAAGGCGCAACTTTATCCAAAACGAGAAGAAGCATTTTCCTACTGATGCCATCGCATCCAGCGGCACCAGACTTAATGGCAAGGATGTGTTTTTTAACTTCAGCAGTAGAAACTGGCACAAAGTGAAAGGCGGGAAGTTTGGAAGATGGCAAGGAACTGAGTTTGTTTAATGTGCTTTGCTTGACGACGTTATCTATAGGAGCAACGTTAACGAAGTGCTGATTAAGGGCTTCGAGATCTAAGTTGAGATTGGCATCCATCCGCTGCCGTCCAATACCAAGGGATTGCAGGAATCTCCAGGTCCCAGAAAAATCACTTTTTTCAATTTTGGTATGGATGAAGTTTCGCTGGGCATCTCTGCACGCTTTATTACACCGATTGCGTAAAAATTTGTATTTTGTCCAATTTTCTTCAGTAGGCTTTATTTTATATTTGGATTTCGCAGCATTGCGCTTCGCCATCAAAACTTTTATATCATTAGTTAACCATGGGGCTGGGAGGCGTTTTAACTTGACCGGTCGAAGAGGAGCATACTTGTCAAATATTCCCGTTAGTAACGAATTAAAGATATCCAATTTATCGTTGATATTGGGCGCAACTAAAACCGCATCCCAGTCAATTACATCGAGATCACGTACAAAGGAGTCGTTGTTTAAATTATTAAAGCTGCGCCGCATAACAATCGTGGGCTTCAATTTAGGAGTACGGATCTTATAAGAGAGATATATGAGATCGTGGTAGGAAAACGCCTCGGCGGGGAGTTGACCAAAACTGCAAACATGATCCAGAGAGGATGTTATCATCAGATCTAACCGTGATGGTGTGCAGTTTGGGAAGAAATGAGTGGCTTTGGTAGGAAGGATATGAAGATTGCAGCTTTCGGTGATATTAGTAAGCCGCTTTGCTCGCGAGTCGTTTTTCAATAAGCAGGTATTAAAGTCCCCCATAATGATCGTATGGTCTACAGTAGCAACATACCCCTCAAGTAAGCTTTCAAACGCTTGAAAGTAATCGATATGTAAAGAAGGACTATAAAATACACCGAGAAGTACCTTCAAACGACCAAATAGCACCTCAATGAATATGTGCTCTGAGGATTCAGAGTACTGTGACGGAGACATGTCTAGTATTGAGAAAGGAATTTGCTTTCGAAGGTAGATTGCCACGCCACCACCGCCCTTACCTGTACGGTCATTACGGATTACGTGAAAATTGGGTAAGCTATAAGACGTGGAAGGTAGGCAGGGTTTAAGGAAAGTTTCAGATACTAAGATAGCATGTATATTATCATTATCAAAAGAGGCAAGAAAATCAGGAAAGTGCGATGGGATACTTTGGGCATTTATATGGACAACGTTAAAATTTTTGGGGAACGCGTAAAAACAAGAAGCTAGACGAGAACTAAGTGGGGTTGTAAGACTGTGGAAACTGTCTTCAGATGACGAGTCAGCAGAGTAGAAATTAATGTCGCTTTCAGAATCACTAGGGTTACTCAAATTACTCATGATGCTTATAGATAAACTAATAGATAGTGAATATTAATATAAGTATATAATTTAAATTAATATATAATAATAATATAAATAATAAAAAAAAAACAGTTATTAACTGCAACTAATTAAATACGTCTTAGGTCTTTAAAACGAGATTTCTGTATCCTCAATCCGCCAGCTGTTTTTAAAAACAAATTGATATGTAAACCTTATATAACAACCTTACCTTAATTATGTATCTAAGATAAAAACAAGAAGAAAAAAAAAACAGTTAAAAAAAAAAAAAAACGTAAATAAAAGAGAACAGTGCACACAGAAATATTGTACAAAACAACATCTTTCATGTGTGGGCCGCCAGGTGGCAGTCCATACAGGGTTATATATCAATGGCAATCGGCAAGTCCGCACTTAAAAAGTTCATTGTTGTCTATGGTCAGCCGTCAGAGAAACAGACACAAGAGACAATTTGTTGTCAAAATTCAACTGTCATCTCACATTGACAGCTGACACGTCTGTCACCTTGTCACAACTCACATGCGTCACAAGCAAGTCACAATTACATATTATTATCTACTAATCATCATCATTTCAAGAGTAAATTGAAACTACCTACCTACGGCAAGAAAGTAGGCCCTTGAAATAAAATACATTTTGAGACATAGCTAGATAGGTACATTTGTGACCCAGAGCGAGGTATTATAAGGTAAAAAATGATTAAGTAAAAATGAGTCTGGCAAGTGACAACAACAAACTGAAGCAAGAAGAACACTGAACGCACTATTTCTTCACCACTCTTTTAGCTCTCTGGCTAACGGCTGCAACAGCACCAGCAGCAGCAACAGCGGTGGCAGGGGCCCTGGCAGGCGCCGGCACCTCCTGTGCAGCGTCAGAGATGGCTTTCAGCTCCGACATCGTGGAAATGCGATGACGCTTGCCATTCGAATCCATCACCATGATGTTGCCCTCCCTTGTCCAGCACCTGGCTACACCAAATCGCTCGCGCGCAGCTAAAAACACATTGTGGCGACTCTTTATGAGGAACTCTGACAACGTAATTCCAGTGCCTTTCAACTTCGTTTTTGCAGCCCAGACAGAGTCCCGCAATGAACAGTCTCTAAACTTAATCAGAATGGCACGAGGCTTGTCACCTGCAGTACGGCCCAGTCTATGGCATCGACCAAAGGAAGTCTGGTTAAGCTTGGGCATCTGAAGATGCTGAGAGAGACACTTGACAACAGAATCTCCGGGGTTATCCATGTCAGTTTCCGCAAGGCCGTGAACAAGAAGAATTTTCCGCCTGGACCGCATCTCGAGCTCGTCTTGCTGCCTTGCCAGCAGCTCAACTTGCCTCTGCAGGTTTTCTAAGGCAGACAGCACGAATGATCTGAAGGCCCCAAATTGTGAAGTGATGTTGGAGGTCGGACTTGCAGCTGGAATGGCTCCTTTAAGTTGGTTCTGGAAGTCAGCTAGTTGTGACTTGACAAGCTCACCCAGATCAGTAACATTTCGCTGGAGGCTTTCCATATTGATGCGGAGAACAGTGATGGTGAAAGTGAGGTTATATGTGCACAGTATCAACACTGATTCACACTTACACGAACATAGCAAAGGAGACTGGCAGACTTAGGTCGGTACTAAAGGTACATAATTTATGCACTTAAGTATAAAAATGTAATTTTAAAGAAAATATTAAATATGGAGCTCGGAATATCGGTGTACTTTATTAAACACCTACCCGCAAAAAAAAAAAAAAAAAAAAATTACGATTGTTATGACGTCGCGTCACTATTACCTATAACTATTCTAAATTTCAAGTCGATAGCTTGAATAGTTACTGAAATAATCGAGTGTGACAGACGGACGGACGGACGGACGGACGGACGGACGGACGGACGGAGAAAGTCTCACCATAAGGGTTCCATTTTTACCAAATTGGTATGGAACCCTAAAAATTACTCTTCTATTGAACAGTTTAAATAACGTTATGACTCGAGGGAAAGAAGGAGCAACGTTGTAGCAGAAAATAATATGTTTTATACTCACCACATAAAAAATATTAAAACTTCTTACATAGAAAAAGTTTCGCTTTGAAATATTTATGTTCAAAGAAGAATTTTACAAATTGGTTGCAACTTTTACAACTGTAAGCTGTAGTTAGCCGTAAATCGCGTTTTTGTGGTGCACTTTTTAGACCTATATGAAAAATTTGAACCGAATTTATAGTATTCAATATTCACGAAGAAATTCATAAAATATATATTTTTTTGTATTTAATTATATGTAAGTATTACTTTTCAATCTACTATACATATAAAAAAAAATAATTAAAAAAATTAAAAAACCCGACTGCAAAAATGTCAACTAAAATGCAATAACTTAAAAGACTGAAACAAGGCGGACAACGAAAACAAAATTATAATAAACTTAAAACGATGCAATTTTTACTTTATTTTAACAAACAACATTATGAGCTGAAAGCTTTAGTTAAATTTTCGCATTCAATTTAAAAATAAAGCAGGCGGGACCTATTGATTTTCTCTATGTTAATTTATAATTTGCGAAAATAGCTCCCGCCTTCTATATTTTTAAATTGAATGCGAAAATTTAACTAAAGCTTCAAGCTCATAATGTTGTTTGTTAAAATGAAGTAAAAATTGCATCGTTTTAAGTTTATTATAATTTTGTTTTCGTTGTCCGCCTTGTTTCAGTCTTTTAAGTTATTGCATTTTAGTTGACATTTTTGCAGTCGGGTTTTTTGATTTTTTTAATTATTTATTTTATCTACACAATGTCAAAGACGTAAAGTGGGTATATTTGGTTATATATTATATTATGTCGATTCAAGTCAGTCAGTCACATGGAAGAAGTAAAAGTTGTAAACAGTGTCGTCAAACGCAAACCTGGATTTTATCCCGGAAATATATAAGCTGACCAGTAACATTTCATAGGTGTAGTTTGTGTACGTTTAGGGCTCAGGCGTGTGGAGCGCGTCTTAAAGTACACACAGCGCCATCTAGGGCGAGTACCGAAAGTGCAGATGTTAAATAATTGTTTAATGATTATATTAAATTATGTTTTCGATTTATGCTATGATATACCAAGTAAAAATGCACAATATAAAGTACGACACACATTTGGTCAATACAAGATTAACGCTATCAAAAACTACAAATATTACCATTTTGAACGCATAGATCGACTGTTTATAATTCCAAATTAATTCGAAACATATGACTTATATATATTTTTGTAATCTCCTTGTAATTCCCTTCATTTTGACACCCCACTTGATAGGTTTGGTTATAAATATTTTGTTAATGACTGACAATTTTAGGCCCAAAATTTTGCTTTTTATTTTCAAAAACCTATCTAAGAACACTTGGGTTAATGAGACGAATCTAACGATACCATTAACGTCAAAATCCATCCAGCCGTTTGGAAGATACGTGGTCATAGAGAAATTTACATACATACATACATACATACATACATACACACATACAAGATACGCGCGAAAAACATATCCCTTCTTGCAGTCGGGTAAAAATAAGTCGGGTTTTCCTTCCTGACGCTATTACTCCAGAACGCACGAACCGTTTTCCACGGTTTTGCATTTGTTGGAAAGGTCTCGGGCTCCGTGAGGTTTATAGCAAAGAAAATTCGGGAAAAATTAAAAAATAAATAAAAATGTTACATAAAACGAAGCCATCTGGTGGCGAAACGGAGTTCGCCGGGTTTGCTAGTATATTATATTTATGTATATATATTTATTTATCAGTTACAAGCTATCGCGCGCTTACTTTGGGGCTAGATAGCGATGTGTATAATGTCCTGATATTTATTTATTTGTAAGATTCAGACTAGTGGTAAATATTACTTTGAATACTTACTGATTTAGACTAGCTTTGTATTAAATCAAAAAGACCTCTACTGGGAATGCTGCGAGGAAGAGCTTATTTTCACCTCTTTTATACAGCGATCGGTTATAGAGTCACGTAGGAGCCGGTGATTTCAATTTCACATAGTCTTTGAAACTTGTCTGAGAATTTCTTTGAGGGTACAATTTCTAGATCATGTCTTTTTATTTTAGTATGTACCAGAAAAGCAGGAAAATAGCTCCGCATCTTTAGGATACTTACCTTCCAAGAAAAATAATAGTATTGTAACGTCCCCTTATGTGTTTGTGACCTTAGGCCAAGATTACGGGCGTGAGAAATAAAACGAATTTTAACTTAAAACGGAGAGGATCTAATGAGACCAAAATTGTCCAATTAGGTAATCGTTTTGGGATATAAAAACCTTATCACCCGAGGCCGAAGCAATATTTCAAGAACAAAATGTTCGTTTCATCCGACGGACGTCCACTGCTGGACATAGGCCTCCTGCAATGATTTCTAGCCCGCACGGTCCTGCGCCACTTGTATCCAGCGCCTTCCCGCGACTCTTTTGATGTCGTCAGTCCATCTGGTCGGTCAAGAACAATGTAGGCAATAACAATTTCAAGAACCGGACTGGAGTTGCAACTTTCTCTATACGGGCATAGATAGCATTTTTGAAAACACCTACTCGCGTCGCGCTTCGTTCCTAGACGCTGAGAAAAGATTTCACTAAGGATGGGTCGCTTCGTCAGCTGGTACAGGTAAAGTAGTTACCAAACTACTAAAGCGTTAACAGAACAATACGGTCCGTAACGGTTATAGTCTAATTACTGTTTACTGTTCAGGCAAGAGCAGCGTTTTAGAAAATGTATATCGGATTTTTTTTTGTCTTCAATGGATGGGTTGCAATACTATAGTTGGATTATTTCGAGTACGCTGTCACAAGAGAATGGTTATTGGTAGAAACACGGTATCTAGTGCAAGTTTTATTGGTTTTTCTTTGCTGTATCTTTGCGTGTAGATTATCTTATTGGACTTTTACGCTCGTTTTTAGCAAAACTCTTTTAGAACTAGAAACGCCTAAGCCGATAGGTGACAGTTTTTACTTACAACAACTGTCATCTAAGGGCTTAGGTGTCTCTTAAAATGTTGGTGTAAAGGAGCATTGGTTGTGATTTTTTTTTCAAAAGGCTTGTAAATATACAGCCATCGCTTTCATAGGGCCATGAATTTTACTTTGTGAAGTAACTCCACTTATAGTGCCCGCAATATCGCTGCCTGTAATGCAATAAAATTGGAAAACTAATGGCGCTTGTAGCTCGGCAGCACTACCGTAAAGCCCATAAGTGCGACAGAGAACGCAACAGGCGGCCTATTACTCCATTTTATTGCACTGCGGGCAGAGAAATAATGATTACGAAACAAAGACTAATTGATATTCCGAGAAAAAAACAATATGAAAATAAATCATCGAAGTATTTAGCATTAACAGATCCGCAACAGTGAGACTAGGCTACACATGACAATTTTTGGCAATTCATTCTCAAAAAAATTCATCGCTAAGCGAAATTTCAATAAATGAGTAGAAAATAAAATAACTTTGGGTTACACTAAAGAGAAAATTCAGCCAAATATGATTGTAGAATAGAATATGTAAGTATACTTAACTAAGATCGACTCTCTCAGAAAAAATCACATAAGTTTTTATAACTCACAACAAAATATAAAATTAATAAATCTGTTTTTATAGAGCTATATGTACAAGTACTTACATTATAATGTTGCATATTGTAATGGAGTTAGATTATAATACGTCTTGTTGTAATTTTATTTTCATTAAGCACCTACATTTTACTTTATTTTCATTCGATACATCAGATATAATAGCTACTGGTTCTAGCACCGCGATTCATCACAAAACGAAAGCATTAATTTAAAGTACAACTTGGCACCTAAATTAAATAATAAAAAGATTTTTCTCCTCTCTTAGTAATCCCGCGAGCAAAATTAGAGGCAAACAGAATTGAACGAATCGCGAGCACTTCACGAGTTCCAACAAAGGATTTCGTATACTTTTAATTACAAATTAGGAGCTCAGCACTTTTTGAATCAGGTAATCAAATTTCTAGTATCCATTATTATGCAAATCTTCATTAACAAACGCCTGCTGTTAAGTTTTAGGAGTGCCTACTGAAATGCTGTGATTTTAACTTGGTCTTATTTAAGTTATTCGTTCTAGCATTCTTGACAGTGAGGTTTAGTTTACTACTTAATTACGCCTTTATTACAAGGGCTAGAATTTTCTGGAATGTACTTATAAGCTTGCTATTAGGACAAGTTGTTTTAAAAATATGTTTGAATATTTGGAAATTTCGAAAATACTACAAATTTCTTCTTTTTCGATATAGAAAATCGTTTTTTTGATATAGAACTTTCTGGAACTTACTAAAAATCAAACGTACCTAACTTAATTTCATTAATGTTAGACAGGGAGAGATTTAAAATGCTTATAAATATGATTGACTTTAACATATCTTTAAATTGAAAGCGCCTTTAAACGCACGTCATGCAGAAAAAGCCTTCAAACGGTTACGGCTCTCGAAAGGGAAATTGGGGTGACATTAATGTTCATATTTTCTTCAGAATGCCATAATTGAGGAGAATCGAGTGCTGTTGAAAATCGAAAAACATTTTTAAACATAATCACAATTATTAGATAAAGCCTTTTTTACTAAAAGGGTTCAAACGAGATTTATGAAAGCAAGCGAACAGGAAAATGGAGAACGTTCGGTCAAAGGTTTTGTAATAATTAATAGGGCTACTATACCGTTTATTGCCCGTGGTACCCCCGATGGTCCCCCCGGGGTACCACGGGTAATTGTTTTGCCCGTGGTACCCCTGGAGCTCCTAGGGGTACCACGGGTAAAAAAAAATTACCCGTGGTACCTCTGCAAATCAAAAAATACAAAAAAAGGAAAACGCAATTATAAACCGTTTATAGACTATCCTTTATGCCTAAATTGAAATAATTGATTAAAGTGACATAAGAAGACACGAAACTTAGACTAAAATTGCAAAGTTTTTTTTATAGTTCCTTAAACTTAAATATTCATTATGTACTCCTTTTTATCTTAAAATTAAGACAACTTATATTTTTTCAATTCCTTTCACACTAAAATATTTGTAACGCACGAGCATTTTTATTTAAAATAAACTGACTTAACAAACAATTTAACGTAAAACAAAACAACTTACATAATTTCAGTTCCTGAAACTAATTTATTTTATTTTTATATAAAACATAAGATTAGTACCTACTATAATTATAGTAGAACTGTTGTGAATGTGGGAGTACGAAGCACAAGTAGGTTAAACAACTAGAATTAAATAACAAAATATTAATTATACCAAAAAGGGCATAGACCCGGAGTCTGTGGTTTGTAAATTTATACTAATAAAAAAAAAACTATTTTTTTTTAAGTAGATATTGTGTGTATTGTGTGCGGAAAGTTATACTTTTCTGCACAAGTGTTTTTTTATTTCCACTAAATTTTATTTTAAACTGGGACTCACAAAGAAATGACAAACTTTCCGCACTTGTATTGAAATGTATTATTATAAAGGTACTTTTTTATATTAAATAAACTGACAAAATAAACCATAAAACTTAAAACAAAAACAACATACTTTATTTTAGTTCCGTAATATTTATTATTTATCCCTTAAATATATAAAAAACCGGCAAAGTGCGAGTCGGACTCGCGCACCGAGGGTTCCACGGAACGGTATTTTTTTCGCCAGTTTGCTCAATAAATCCAAAACTATCAGGCATAAAAATAAATAAAAATCGGTTTTAGAATACACAAGTAACGCCCTTTCATATGATACCCCACTCAATAATGTTATTTCATTTTGAAAATTCGAAGCCGCGGTTTTCCCCCCTTTTTAAATAAAAATGAAATCAATTTTCAATGTTTTATGATTGCAATGGCGTTGGGTCGCTATTAACTAAAACTGTTCTAAATTTCAAGTCGATAGCTTCGATAATTACTGAAATAATCGAGTGTGACAGACGGACGGACGGACGGACGGACGGACGGACGGACGGACGGAGAAAGTCTCACCATAAGGGTTCCATTTTTACCAAATTGGTATGGAACCCTAAAAATAGCAGCTTTCCTGTGGCTTTTCCCGCGTACATGGAAATGTCTTCTTTTTGAGCAAATGTATTAAAAATATTTTAGTTTCAGAGACTGAAATAATGTAAGTTGTTTTGTTTAGTTAGTTTATTTTAAATAAAAAGGCTCGTACGTAACAAATATTTTAGTGCGAAAGGAATGGAAAAAATATAAGTTTTCTTAATTTTAAGATAAAAGAAGTACATAATAAATATTTAAGTTTAAGGAACTATAAAAAAAACTTTGCAGTTTTAGTTTAAGTTTCGTGTCTTCTTATGTTACTTTAATCAATTATTTCAATTTAGGCATAAAGGATAGTCTATAAACGGTTTATAATTGCGTTTTCCTTTTTTTGTATTTTTTGATTTGCAGAGGTACCACGGGTAATTTTTTTTTACCCGTGGTACCCCTAGGAGCTCCAGGGGTACCACGGGCAAAACAATTACCCGTGGTACCCCGGGGGGACCATCGGGGGTACCACGGGCAATAAACGTTACCTAATTTAAAAACGGTTTACGGTGTAAATACAAAGACCATATTTGTATTTCGAGAAAGCATGCAAAGATATTATATCACCATTCAAAGGATAGATTAATAGGAAAGATAAATATCAATAAAGTGTGAAACTGATTATTAAATTCCGGAGATCTTGAATAAATATATATAGAGAGGTGATCGAGAGATAACCTAATGCATTTCGAATTTCCCAGCAATATAGCTTAGGTGCAGAAGCTCATATATCTCAGACACATTAGTCAGATTGAAATCTCTTTGGTGAACTTAGAATTGCAAAACAGAGCAACCACTCGGATGCTGTTTGATTCGAAGAAAACCCTTATTTTTTTGCGATTCATCGCTGCAAATTCAATTTATTCCCAGACTTTCATTACCTCAACATTCACGCTAGGACATATTTTACTCTCGGTAAAAATCAAATTTTATCGGGTAAATTATAACTTTGTTAGGATTTCTTTAAATTTTTGAATACGTGGAACACCCTTCCAGCTTCTGTGTTCCCAACCAAGTACAACCTGGGTTGTACTTGGCCTTGCCTTCAAGAGAATTGTGAATAGGCATTTTCTAGGCAAGCGCGCTCCATCCTAGAGCTCATCATTTCTGTCCATCAGATATGATTGCAGTCAAGCGCAAGCCTATCTATAAAAAAAACGTATGTCATACTTATTCAGCAGGATTTGAACCCGCCTCTGCCAACTATAACGGCTGAGTATTTGAACAATTAAACCGCGACAATTTTTATACGAAATTGGAATAACATTCTAAGCCAGAAGCTAATATGACATACTAGCTTTTAACCGCAGCTTCGCCCGCGTCATTCAAGGAAAAGATAAATATTGAAAAATTAAACTGATGACTTGATGGACTGCTTTGCTGGCAGAAATGTACTAACTATTAATTCCATATTAATTCGGATCGAGAGCAAGTCTGCATAGTGCCTATACTATACTCAGTAGTTAGCTAATTGGTATCAAGTCCCATGAATCCCAATCCCCAATTCCCAATGAAGAAGATGCACGACTATGAAGCTACAAAACAAAGTATCCCTGCTATTACGAAGCTATTACTCTTTGCCACTCTTTCATTTGTTTGCCTGGAGGTTGTTAATCAAACTTGAAGGAACACGCTATATCAGAGAGAACTAAATTGATCTAAAGTTCGCGGTTCCGAGGCATGTAATTATCCATCTAGTTATGATCCCTAATTCAATGTACATTGTATTATCATTCCCATTTCACAGCCCAACTTCTTAACAAGCTACGAAATGTTGGTTGAAAACTTTGACTTATTAGCTAGTACTCCTTCTGCATACTTTGATGTACATCAACTTTCTAAGTACGCACAGCACGCAAATTCGGAGTTATTTAAAGTACTTTCTTATTAACTGAAGTAACACCTACATACTAGTAACAACGAAGCGAGTAATCAAAGACTTCTATGTACATCTACATAGAAGTCTTTGCGAGTAGTTTACATGCGAGTAGGTTTGTGGTCAGAATTTTCTTTTCCTGACATAAAATTTCTGTTTTTATTTTTGTCCAATAGTATATAATCCAAGATAATTTATATACCTGCCTAATAGGTGCTAGGTACATAGATTGTACAAGTTCAATTCCGTAAGTACGGTTAGTTAACCGCCGTGACCGAATTTCAGTGGAAACTTTGATTATAAGGCTTAAAAGCGCTCTACCTTGAAATATGGAGGATCTTAGGTTGATAGGCGTATCTCAGTCGTAAATTTAAGGCTACAATTAATTACTGATTACTTAATTTAATATTTATGATTCTAAATAGACAATCTTTTATACTTATTATATGTATTATGAAATTAAACCTAGACATACATAATAAATAAAAAATTCAATTTCACAGACAGCATATAACGGGTTTTCAAGCGCTTTTAGTGACCTGTGGGTCAAAAACTATAAAGACAATTACTTTTATGTCGTTACTAAATGTCATGTATTTTAGGTCGTTAATCTGAATTCGCTTAGAAGCAGAAACATGATTGAAATAAATTTTCTCCAGAGTTCACAACAGTTACTCAAAACTTTTATTTCCGTTTTTTAAGTTTTAGTAGAAGCGCTTACAATGGATGAACACACATATGTATTTTTTAAATTTGTGTCGGCAGTAATAAGTTCTAAAAATGCTAAGAAAAAATGATAACTGGACTAGTAATTAGGTAAAACGTCGTTTTCCGTGATATTTTTCACAATGCTGCATGTCGCACCTACCAATGTATTTATAAGAGGACAGAGGAGGACGAAAATAAAAATCGTCTTGAACCTAGACGTAAACTGTAGTCCGTAGACCGTAATTGTGTGTTTACTCACATAATCCTCGAGGGTTATATTTTGAAGCATCGCTTACCTTTTTCGACTTTCCATTTTTCCTCAGCAGTTTGGCACAACAAAGCCCTCTGGTGTCCGGCAGGGGAGCGGGCGGCCTCCGTGGCCAGCAAAGACGCTTCGGAGTCTCCACCGCCTCACTCCGGACCTCCTCCTTATCTTCACACATGCTACCCCGGCCCCCTACTCTACCCGACACTCACGCCCGAGATATCGATGCTTTATGAGAACCTCTGGCATTGTTTTCTCCTATAAAACTACACGATAACACTATCTCACTCTAATTTATCGTGGTAAATAGCCGCTTGCAAAAATCTCCTTTACTTTTCGTGCTACGACTAGATCTCTACGGAGACGTTTGCCTAAAGTTAGAAGATAAGTTCGATAAGTTTGTACTATTATTAGATATATTACTATAAAAGTGCGTGCTATCTAATCACTACTGTACGCCATCGAAACGTCCGATTTAACATCTGAAACAAACAAAATGTGTTCAGTAAAAAAATCTTTAATTACCAAAAAATAAAGTATTAGGTACAGAGCAATATCAAAGTTATTATGGTTTATTTTTAGCATCCCATATCTAAGCCCAGAAGGGGCACGCAAGCAAAGTATGTATAGTAAGTGATGGAATATTTAACAGTGTATTTAAGCATAAGCTGATTTTTATTGACGTCTAATGAATATTTAACGACGGCTGCGAAGTGTCCACGGCGGAGGAACCTGCTCGACATAATTATGGCAGCCTCTTTGAATTCTTCTCAACTTTTCGATCCGTCGAGTCAATATTCGTTAAGCACGATGACGAACATAATTATGGTGACGTTATACTACGTAATTTGAAAAATTATCTGCCAAATTTTACAATGGTGTATTTGTTGGAAACTAAATGAAAGGTAGATAAGAAATTGCAGATTTCAAAAGTCAATAAAATCGGAAAGTCGTTAAACTAATTGAGTATGTTCAAACTGCTGCAATTTTTCCAGCGATAATAATCATTTTGTGGAGGGACACCTTTTTGGATTGGTTTTCACCAAATTTTCACGCAACAAGCTACAGAATACTGAAACGGTGACGTTACATTTCTTAGAACACCTATGATATAACCAAACACATACTCGTAATCATGCTCGCATAATGACAGGCGTCAGGCGGAGTTAAGTTTCCTACTACACCGTGCCTAACCAATAAGAATTATAATTACTCAAATTGTCTATCGTTCAACTCTCTGCTAGTAGTAGAGAGGTAGTAGACTCTACTAAGTAGAGCCTACAGCTACACTTCGCTACGCCGTAGCCGTCGCCAAAGGCACATAGGAATAAGATCGAAAAGGGTCAGCCTCAGCAAATTACAGCTTACATTAAAAAATAATTTAATATGTCAATCAACAGTTAAGATTGTTAAGAACAAGTATAAACAAAAGTATAGGGACCGTCGAGTACCGCGCTCTCAGGTTGTGGGGTTCCTCAGCGTTGGACTCGCTCCAGCGGCTAATTTTCCATTCTGTTTGTCTTGCGGGCCAATAAAATGACTTTTATGCTAATCATACGAATTCTATACATTTCTGATGAGCTCTCAGACACATTCGCAGCGTTTAATTAAAACATTTTTCTATCAAAACTTTGTAATTCTAAAAGCCTTTGATTTCACGATGATTTGTTGAAATACTTAATGTAATTCTGAATCAATTCAGAATGTTTTGATTTAAATTGTAGTTAGGACTTTTAAATTAACAACAAACAATAAAACTGAAGTTTACAGTTGAAACTATTTTTTATGAATAGGTAGTATAAATATTTCAATCCACGACGACGCGCCCCACTCTGTCAAACTCCATACGAATCGAATGAAACACAAGCGATTTTGACATAGTAAGGCCTTCGTGAATTGAAATATCTAAACCTACTACGCATTAACAACCATAAGAAAAAATAACTGACCTAATAAAAATATAATATTGCTTTGACCTCTGATGTGTTCAATATTGGTAGAATTTTATATTGCTCGGAAGTTCCTAATATTTTACGGTTCACGGGTTTTTTGGCTTTTCAATGTCCAATATTCATATCGAACGCAAACGTTTATTTAAAGTTCGATAGCTTTTCCTTTGAATCTACCATATTTTAGGATATGATAAAGTAGTTACGCACCTCGGACTTTTCCGAGTTATGTGCGTTTTTAGGAAACTAAATATCACTTGCTTAACGGTGAAGGAAAACATCGTGAGGAAACCTGCATGCCTGAGAGTTCACAAAAATGTTCTCGAGGTGAAGCCCATCAACCCGCACTTGGCCAGCGTGGTGGGCAATCGCTAAACTCCTCTCAGTCTGAGAGGAGACCTGTGCCCAGCAGTGGGACATAAAAAAGGGTTGAGATGGTCGATGATGGTGGATTTAACTACTAAACTGCTTATGTGTTTTGCTTTTTATAAGATTTTAGCCTTTATAGGTTCACGTTTTAAGTAATCACAGATTTTTGGTCTATTTATTATATTTAGTTTTATATCCTAAGTCCTTCGTTTTTTTTTTTTTTTTTTATAGTTGATTATATAATTATAATTCAAATGAGTACTAATCCTTTTTACCTATGTATTTTTTTTTTTTTAAAACTATTATAAACCTTTCACGATTATAATATTATGTTACATACTTACTTGGTTCTTCATGTAACACGTTCTATACCTACTGTATCATTTATTTAAGTAATTAGTTACCTGATCGTTGCAGATTTAGACACTGAGGACAAACCTCTGTGGTTTTTTCAGTGTTTTTTTAGATACTAAGTTTCTATTAATTGTATTTGAATTGATAATAAAAAAAAAAAAAAATATAAATGTGACAAAAAGAATAAGCCCCTTTCATGGTCTTAGCTAATCTAACGGGAAAATCCCAAGTCAATGGAAATTACAATTTCTCACGGGCACGTATAATTGTGTGGAATATTTGTACCCGCACTTATCTTAACCGAGCGAACAAACGGCGTAGAGATAAAATAACTTTCATAATCCTCCCTCATTAATGAACACAAATAGGCACTTGAGAACATTCCCGTCTGCCGGAGCCCGAAGTTTGTTGACATGGGAGAGTTTTTCTTTTTTTGCCGGGGCCGAGTCTAGCGTCGGCACATAAACCGCTTTATATTATAAATCAAGTGTTTTTCAAACTAAAACGACAAGCCGGGACATGTGTACAGTATGGAAATGAAGCCGGGGGAAAATTAGCTTTCATTGTTTGTGGAAAATATCACCATCAACTGGCTTGAAAGATGGAGGAAAAATCAGGGAGGTCAAACTTTTTGTACAGAAATGTACTAAAGAAGAATTTCATCTCATTAATATAATAATAATAAAGGTAATATCATAAAGGTGAAATTTTGTATTTGTTTGTGTATTTTACGCCTTTACGTCGTAACTACCGAACCAATTTGGCTATTTACAAAGAAAGAAAAAAAAAAGCGTAGCCATTGTAACTCATGATTAAATCCAGACTATTTTTTACTTTATTTAAAAATGCTTTATGACTGCGTTCTTAGTAATACTACTAATTTAAATATTAATGTTTGACAGTAAAGTCACAATAGTTTCTCACCAAGTATCTAAATACTTACAATACGAATAATAAAAAAATCTGTTCATATTTAGTGATGTAAAGTTGTAAGTGAGTTTGAAAATGATCATCTATAAAAATAACTAAATGAATTAATTCTAAATACATGAAACGGTAAAATGAATATTAATCACATCTACAAATACAAAATTGGAATTGGCATCTATTAAGGTTGCTACAATACAAATACCAATTACGATGTAAATAAAAGGCGAAGACAAACAAAATGGAAACTTTTCTAATCAATCTATTCTTACCAACGAAGAACAAGCAAAAGAATCTATCAGCTCAACTATCTTGAGATCACTAAACAACTACTCCACTACGGCATCGGTGAGTGAAAACTTTTTCGTAGCAACTCGCGTAGCGTTGTCGCGCTACGCCACCGCCCTAGGAGCCGTAGCCGCTCTGACTGGCGTAGGCCGCCCGCCCGGCTTATATACCTACACGGCGACCCCTGCCGTGCTTTTCCCGCCAACCGACGCATAAACTCCCGTACTCGGTACTTGTAAGTATAACAGCCAGTATCGTTTACGATGCGAGCTTTCGTAAACAGCGAGTCGTTCGTTTCAAACGCTTACTTTGTAACACAAATTAGAGATCAACTCGATACGTGACTCATAAATATGAATTCGGCTTTCGTTGCGACTTTTCCAGTACTGAAGTCGGAATCCTTTGACAGCGGAAGCACAAGAAACGATCAGGACGTAGGTATATAAAAAGTACTCCGTGTGATCGTTTTTCTTGATCTTTTTTCTGCGGTTTTCTACGTCGGAAAGAGAACTCGTACTATTGGTACGAGTTAAGAAAAGTAAAGCGATTGTTTTGTAGCGAACTTCTTACTGATACGAATCGTCAAGCAGATTTAAGAATTACGAATAATTAAGGTGATTTATTGAATTTATTTTTGTCTTTGTCACTCTCACGAATGCGTTGATGGGAGCGACATGCAGCGTCGCGGAAGAATATAACAGAAAAACGACCTTTTACCTAATTTCTCTAAAACTAAGCCAGTTATTTAAAATCTGTTTCTCAACGTTTTTAGATACTATTATTACCGACACATTAAAACAAAAATTACAATTACATCCATTGTAGTTTCGGAAAAAAAGAAGAAAAACTGAGATTTTGGAGCAACTTTTGGGAGAACTTTCTATCGAGAAAATTTTATCTAATCGTGTTTCTGCTTCTCAACGATTTTAGATTAAAGACCCAAAATACATGACGTATAAATTTAAAAGTAATTGTCTCAATAGTTTTTAAACTAAACTTCACTAAAGATCGCTTAAATACGGCTTCTAAGCCCTTAAGGAGGCATATAAACCGTTAACTACAGAATTAAATATATACAGAAACCAAGAATTTTAAGAAGTACAATTAAGTTGTAAAATACTAATCTAATATATTAAATTCTCGTATTACCGTAAATATAACATGTAATAGTAATTTTTTGTGTACATTCGGCAGATCTTAGAATAAGTATAAGTATTTTTTTAATTCCCTAATGGCAAAACAACGTTTGTCCGATCAGCTAGGAATACATAATCTATATACTTATAATAAAACTGTAAAGGGTCGAATTCTGTACATTAAAGATATTTTGAAAATTTTTGTTGGAGGACACTATTTAGTCGACACTGAAGCCAAAACTGTAATTTTTTTAATTTTTGTCTGTCTGTCTGTCTGTCTGTCTGTTTCACGACCGCGCATCAAGGCTAATCCGCTGGATGGATTTAAATGAAACTTGACATGATTATAGCTCATACCCCGAGGTAGGACATAGGATACTTTATGTCCCGAAATTCATCATGATTTCCCTGGAAGACGACATCAAAGTCAAAATGTGTATTTACTTATAATTCATTAAGTAACGCGTTGTCCGATTCGATTCATTCTTTCTTTGTTAGAAAGAAGGTTCTTTAAATATTATTCCATACAAATTTTATCATCATCACTTTTGTAGTTCAGAAATTACAGGCATCAGAACCTTTAGCGATAAGTTCAAGTAGGTGACTTGAAACTCGGAATGGATAAAGAACCTAGGGCTAAGACGTAGAGCTAAAGTTAGACTGGACTATCCTTACAGCCGTAAATAAATAGTCTTAGCAGAAGATTTTGTATGGTTTAAGATTTTGACTTTTAGAGTGAACAAAAATCATGAAACTCGCTACGTAATACCGTATAGCGCCATCTCTACAATTTATGTGGAACTTGAATTTAAAACTCTGAGATGGGTACGTACTACCGAATTTTTTTAAATAATAATTAACTGTCATGTAATTTACTGTTTCATGACTTTATATTAAGATGGCACTGTTACGACATGAACCATTATATGAACAGACTAGCTGTTGCCCGCGGCTCCGCCCGCGTGAATTACAATTTTTTTACATATACCGTGGAATTCCTTGATTTTTCGCGGGATTCTGGTGTGGTGTTATACAGAACTGTTCTTACTTCGCACGGGTTATCTTGTAGTAATATATAGTAAAACTAGCTGACCTGGCAAACGTTGTTTTGCCCTTGGGGATTTAAAAAATAGTTGAATTGAGATTTAAACTATCCTATCTCTCAAGTTGGATCGAACTGCACATGGTGTGCGAATTTTATTATAATCGGTTAAGTGGTTTAGGAGTCCATTGAGGACAAACATTGTGACACGAGATTTATATATATTAAGATTAATATCTGGGTGACCGAGCTTCGCTCGGTGGCCAATAGATGGCAGCAGTAGTCATATTTTTATTTTTTTTCGTAAATTCGAAATGAATCCTAGCTAGATCGATTTATCGCCCCCAAAACCCCCTGTATACTAAATTTCATGAAAATCGTTCGAGCCGTTTCCGAGATCCAGATTATATAGAAATATACATATATACAAGAATTGCTCGTTTAAAGGTATAGGATAAGCAGTTTTTTCGTTTTGGTTAATTGACTGCATTTCACTTACCTACCATCAGGAGACACTTTACTAATTAGTGTATGGAAGCAGGCGTTATTTTGCGGAAATCCATCATTAGCAGGACAGATTTGTATAATCCACTACCTGAAGAGATTCTGTATGGTACAATATGCAGGAACACTACCCACATGAAACAACACACACAATTTATTTAACACTTCATCCTCAGGAGATGTTCTCCTGACAACATCTCCTGAGATTTAATACTCCTTCGGACACTAAACGACATTGCAGCGGGAGGCTTCTTAGCGGTAGTCTGTGCCGGTAGGGCCGCCACCGATGCCTTACGCACTATAATTGACCAGACCAAACTGGAGCCCTAAAGAAATAGGCCCTCGTCCGTGCCAGAAATCGAACTCGGGACCTACCGCTTAGTTTTATCAAACTCAAGACGGTCGTCGAAAATTAGACCTATACATAAAATATTATAATGTAGATTGTAGAGTCATTTAGTCTAATAGTCGCCTTCAAATTCATATTGCTTGGTTCATTGTACCTTTCGATAATACCTATCTACTGCAGCTAAATCCGAAAAGAAACCAGCTACTTTTATTTTTAAACTAACCTTAATTAAAAAAAATCTGCAATACCTAGGATAAAATTGTCACATTGTTCTCATAATATTAAAAACACAATAACACAAAAAGCATTCAAGCTCCGAGATATTTACTTTAAAAGCGCAGACAAATCATTATAAAGACGAGTACCTTTGTACTATTGTGCTCACCTTAAGCTCCGGCCTTTCAGTCGTGTTTCCAAGTGCAACACATGATTCAGAGAGCTCGTACAGAACACGCGTGATAGCCGCTGCACGGACCGGTGGCACATTTGTAAAATTTAATACACTAACGAGTTTGTTTACACGAGCCCGGTACAAATAAGATATTAGAGCGTGTTGTTGTAGGGCGGGCTCGAGCGCCTACTAGCGGCGGACGCCGGAATCTGCAAGGGCGTTAGGGCCGGGGTAGCGACTGTAGCTTTCCTTCTCGTTCGCACGCGTTTTCCTCAATAAGGGCTGGCTATTGAGCTACGCAAAAAGGACGCTTTTATCAATGACATAGAATGTACAACTGTACGTATAGCAGCCCACGCCGGCCCCTCGCCAGCCTGCGCGTAGTAGCCTTGAGCCGTATGTTTTCATCCCGTGTGCGTAATAAAGCGTTTAGGGAGGGGGATGAGTGACTTCTTCTGAAGGATTTATGGAGGAATCTCTAGAATTAATTCGGCCCGATTTTAGCCCTCTCGCGTCAAGGGGATGACGGCGGGCTTTGCATTATTTACGTAGTAATGATTACGAACATGTTCACGCTATTTTAATGTTGTTCTCTCGTCTCTCGTTCTTGGGACTTATCCGCGATTGGGCAATTACTTCACCCGTTTTGCATGTAGCTATTTCAATGCCTCTGTATGAACTGTTCTAAGAATTTTCGTTGCATAATCGGATTGTTTTCGAAAAATGGATTTTTGTACACTTTCATGCAAAAAAACCTAAAAACATTTTAATATTCTTTATTAGAAATTTTTTCAAAGTAAAAATGTGCAAGTACAATAAAATAAATAAAATATATTAAATCGAATCACGTCTCACCATTTTGAAAGAATGTTGAAAGGAAATTAAAATAATATTATCTACCACAACACTGTGATACCATATCATCTGTGGTTCACCCATCATTGTAGATTACACATATTAAGGAGCACACCACGGCTGTGCCCGCGAAATTCAAATTTTTCGTGGTTTTTCGCGATTTTTAAGCTAATAAGACATAATAGGCTTATGGCCGTCAAATTGCGATAGTATCAATATCTTCTTCACGTGTTTATATAAAAATCTCTGCTCGAAAGTGTCGAGTTAAAGAAATTAATCAGAGATTTGCGAGTTACTCACATAAAACTCGATACTTGGACTAATTTCCTAGGATACACATTTTTATGCAAATATTTTGATATAATCATGTAAAGATGATACTGCCATTCTCGCAAATTGATTGCCATAAGCCTATCATCTCTAATTAGCGTATAAATTGCAAAAAACTACGAAAATTTTGAATTTCGCGGGCAGACCCGTTGATTTCACGTTAAAGTAACAGAAATAGTAATATTACTAAATATTTTTTGAATCACATATGCAAGCTTTGTTTCTTTCGTTATAATACGACTTTGTTTATTGTGACAGTTATGTACTCTCATTGTTTTGCCTTAATTATTTTTATACAAGTCTATCCAATAAGCATGGGCTCTAACTTCCCAGATTCATATAACTGCTTGACGTCGGAACCACCTCCCACGCAGGTGCCGTTGATGAACACCTGAGGAACCTGAAACAAACAAAATAAATAATGGAACGTTTCTGAACACCTTTCCACCTCTCAAAGTCAAATACATTCAGAACTAGAATTATAGATGGCATCACTAGCTGTTGCTCCGAGCTGGTGCAGCGAAATTCTTATAGATGGTGCTACTGTGACATGATTTACTAAGAGGATTTTTTATTTTTTGTTATTTAGTTTATATTATTCACAGACTTTAGCAGATATTCTACTCATATTATGCATGATTTCGGTTCGGTTATTAACAACGTTATTAACAATAACATTTTAAATAACACAATGTACCTACTCTAAACTGTGCTAGTAGGTAGCCAAACATAAATCATAATCTCTGTTTCATTTAAGATTGCACCACAATAATGACATCACTATTATCAGTAATTTGGAGTTCATTACAGCTTTGTCCTTGACCTTAGACCAATATCAACTTGGAAAATCACTCACAGTTCGGAAGCCGGTGATCTGAGCAAGGTTTTCCTGAATGGCTGATCCATCATCACGCTCGTCCAATTCGTACACTTTTATTGGTTGCTTAACTTTGTTGAAAACCTAAAAATATTCAGATTTAAATACAATTAGGGTACTCAAGAACAGGAAGTTTTAATTCTCAGTAAGATACTCGTGTACAAAATTCCATTATTCTCGATATACTCGTATTTTGAGTTAAAACAGATAATAAATTGTTTCTCAATTATTTTTATAAACGAAAAACTTAGAAGAAAAACGTATAAATTATAACCTGGAAATACTTACATCCTTCGCTAGTTTACAATACGGGCAATACGATTTTGAAAACACAACCACTTTTTCTTGTGAAATGGCATCTTTAATGAATTGTTGAATTTCTGCTGAGTTAGCCATGGCTGAACGAGATATTTTACTGCCGAACAATCCCATTAAAAAGACACGAGAATAATAATTAATATCACAGTTGGCAGTGGCGGCGGCGCTAACGACCTCACGTCACTTCGGTGATGACATTGACAATTGTTAAAATAAGGTTCGTTTTGTATCAATGTTTATTATGTCACTTATGAAAAAGAAAACTTGTCTATCACCTTCGTAATGTCTGAATAGAAAAAAATATATTATTTGTAAAATATTAATTTAATAAAAATATAATTCTCTAATATCTTACAATGGAGTTTATGTTTATATAATAAATAATCCCGGCCTCGTACTTTAACATGGTAGCAGATCGTCCAAAATAGTAAGATATGGTAAGCTGCGAAAATATTATAGATAAAAAAATGAAGGAGAATTGAAAAATTATGAGAAAATAAAACGTAGGTAAAGATAAAGGAAAAAGAGTTATTAAAATGGATAGTGAAGAGGAGATTAAAATACCTATTTTCGACGGAGCTAATTACGACTTATGGAAATTTCGACTAAAATTATTTTTAAAACTAAAAAAATGTGATGAGGCCATTGAAAATGAAGAAACTAAACCAGATATAGATTTAAAAGCAAAAAACTATATTGTTATGAGTGTTAACAATTCGCAACTTAATATAATTTTAAATGAGGACACAGCATATAAAATGATAAAAAAATTTGATGAGTTATATTTGATAAAAGGATGTGCAAATAAACTTCTACTAAAAAGAAAATTGCTCGATATGAAATTCAAAGAAGGAGACCCGATAGAATTCTTTCAAAAATTTGAAACTATTATAAATGAATTAAAAACTGCAGGAGATATTATAAACGAAGAAGACAAACTTAATTATTTATTGCTAACATTACCAGACAAATTCTCACACATAGTAAATATTGTAGATGCATTGCCTAAATCAGACCAAACTGTAGAATATGTCAAATCAAAAATCATTTTGGAGTACAAAAAGAAGGAAACAGAACACGAGCAACAAGTTTTTCAGAGTAACAGTAGACAAAGAACACATGGATTGAACAGGACAACGACAAGGCAAAACTATTTATTAAGAGGGCATAATTATTATTCGCATGGACAATTTACAAGAGGACAAAATTGTTATACACCTGGCCAGTATACAAGAGGACAAAACTATTATACACGTGGACAGTATACAAGAGGACAAAATTATATATCAAACAGATATCGAGGCAGAGTAAATCGTTATTTTAGAGGTCAACATGGACAATATAGAAGTGATAATGGCGATAATGGTTTTATAGCAGAAGTAATGAATTTATATAATGAAAAATCAGACGAAGTTACTTGGCTGATCGATAGCGGATGTAGTAATCATATTATAAATGACGATAATTTATTTTGTGAGTATAAAGTATTAGATAATCCAATAGATATTAAAGTAGGCGATGGGTATATATTAAAATCAACTAAAATAGGAACAGTTATGATGACATGTCAGGTTAATAATAAAAAACATAAAATAACAGTACATAACATATATTATGTACCAGATATGAAAAGAAATTTACTAAGCGTATCATCAATTGTCAATAAAGGCAATATGATTAAATTTCAAAACCAAACAGCACTTATATATAATTCACGACATAAATTAATAGCAGTAGCTAATAAAAGAAACAAATTGTATGAATTGGAATGTCAGGTAATTAATGATAAAAATATATATGTAAGTGAATCTAATGTATCACTAAAGGAAAAAGAAAAATTGCACCGATTATTAGGTCATGTTAACTTTGGGAAATTAAAAATAATGTGTAGGCATAATATTTTAGATGGGTTACCCGAAAAATTAAATGAAAATTACGTACAATGTGAAATTTGTTTACAAAATAAAATGACAAATTTACCTTTTGAAAACAATCGGAGAAGGGCTACTGATATTTTAGAAATTGTACATACAGATTTAAATGGTCCAATAACTCCAGTAGGCTATAATGATCAAAGATATTTTGTATCATTTATTGATGACTACAGTAGGTATGCAGTTGTTTGTGTAATAAAAAATAAAAGTGATGTATTTGATTGTTTCAAAACTTATGTTAAAGCAGTTCAAAATCAGACAGGACGGAGAATTAAAGAAGTGAGATGTGATAATGGTCGAGAATATATTAACAGAGATTTCTTTGAATTCGCCAAAGAGACAGGAATATATATAAAAACAGCACCACCTTATACTCATGAACTAAATGGAGTAGCAGAAAGATATAATAGAACTATTATGGATAGAGCTAGATGCCTAATGGCAGAAGCAAATTTAGAAAAGAAATATTGGCCTGAATGTATATTAACTGCCGCATATTTAGGAAACAGAATATTAACAAATACCTTGGAAAAGAAAAGTCCTTTCGAAATATTTTATCGGAGGAAACCAGACATAAAAAATTTAAGAATATATGGAAGTAAATGTCTTGTTAGAATACCTGAAGAAAAAAGAACGTCAAAAGGAATAAAAGGAACTTTAGTAGGTTATACCGAAACTGGATATAAAATTCTAACAGAAGATAAAATAATTATCAGTCGTCATGTAATTTTTATTGTTCCTGAAGCAGAAGTTATTAGATTCAGTATTAATAATGAAGAAGAGGATTGTGAAAGAAAAATAATTAATGATGAAAATAATGATAAACAAACTCAAAATGATAAAAATAATACATTAAAAGAAAGGAGTGATGATGATAAAGAAGAATTTTACGACACTATTGAAGATGATGAAGAAGAAGAAAGAATAAAACTTAGAGTTGAGGAGGTGAATCAACGAAGTCGTCCCAAAAGAGAAAGAAGATTACCGGAAAGATTTAATGATCATGTTGTTTATGTAAACGTTTGTGATGCTAGTATACCAGAAACTTACGATGAAGCAATAAAAAGTTCGGAATCCAAAAAATGGAAGAAAGCAATGGATGACGAAATAAATAGTTTAAAACTAAATGAAACATGGGAAGTTGTCGATGAACCAATGAATAAGAATGTGATTGAAGTGAAATGGATTTTCAGAATAAAATCAAATGGAAGATATAAAGCACGTGTAGTAGCAAAAGGTTTTCAACAAGTTTATGATGAAAATGAAGAAATATATTCACCCGTAGCTAGAATGATAACTATGAAAGTTTTAATGTCAATTGCATGTGTAAGAGGTTGGCATTTAGAAAGTATGGATGTTGAAACAGCTTTTTTAAATGGAACTATTAAATCTGAAGTCTATATTTATCCACCAGATGGTTATGAAACTGGAAATAATAAGGTCTACAAACTAAAAAAGGCGTTATATGGATTGAGAGAGAGCCCAAGGGATTGGTACGAATGTTATAATGAATTTATGCTAACCATTAACTTTGTAAGGTCCGACTACGATTATTGTTTATACATAGGATGTATTGATAATGAAAAAGTATATGTTTGTTTATATGTAGATGACATTTTGATCTGTGCAAAAAATGAAAATACAATTCAAATTATGAAAAGACTATTGAACAAAAGGTTTCGCATGAAAGACCTAGGGAAAGTAAAACAATATTTGGGAATTGATATTGATTATAATCCGGAATTGAAGAAAATGACTTTGAGTCAATGCAAGTATATAGAAAGTTTAGCTGAAAAGTATAAAATAAAGGATTCTAAGAAGTATGAAACACCTATGGAACAAAATTTATCAATTGAACCTGGAGAAATAAATAATAGTAATTTGAAATATAGAAATTTGATTGGAGCGCTTATGTACATAGCAAGCGGAACACGCCCAGATATTTCATATTGTGTAAATTATCTTAGTCGTTTTCAAAATGCTTACAATGAAACACATTACAAATATGCTTTACGAGTTCTGAAATATTTATATAATACCCGTGATCTAAAACTAAATTATAATGATGAATATGAAGAATGTTTTGATGCTTTTGCTGATGCTGATTGGGCAGCTGACAAAAATGATCGCAAATCAACTACTGGAATGATATTAAGAGTATACAACAATCCAGTAATGTGGAAAACACAGAAACAGAAAATTGTATCACGCGCATCAACGCATGCAGAATACTACGCATTGGCGGATTGTGTGTCTGAAATTTTACCAGTCATAGGAATTTTAAAAAATTTAGATGTTGATATAAAAAAACCAATTAAAATTTATGAAGACAATAGTGGTGCCATAGCTCTTTCAAAACATGGAAAATTTTGTAAAAATTCAAAACACATTGATGTTAGTTATCATTTTATAAACGATTATGAAAAAAAGGGTATCATATGCGTAACAAAGATACATACAGACGAACAGCTAGCTGATATATTAACAAAGGCCTTAGGCAAAAATATATTTACGTATTTAAGAGATTTAATAAATGTTTATTGATTAAGTTTATTATAATGTATTGATGTTATTTAATGTTCTATAATTAATTGATATTGTTGAAAAAGATAACTATTTTTATTCTATTTTAAGTTTCTTTGCAAAAATATTGCTAAATGATTTATTGTTGATTGAGTAATTAATTTATGTTAATTGAAGAAGTATTATAACAATGTAACAGATACAAAACTCAAGGAGGTGTGTTAAAATAAGGTTCGTTTTGTATCAATGTTTATTATGTCACTTATGAAAAAGAAAACTTGTCTATCACCTTCGTAATGTCTGAATAGAAAAAAATATATTATTTGTAAAATATTAATTTAATAAAAATATAATTCTCTAATATCTTACAATGGAGTTTATGTTTATATAATAAATAATCCCGGCCTCGTACTTTAACAATGACAAATGACAGTGACGCGAATCGATGACAATAATACAGATAACTAACGATGTTGTCTATTAACAAAATTGACAGTGGCTCAATCACTCACCGCGCGGAGCTAGTATACCAAAAAGAAAGAAAGAAAAGAATTTTTAACTTTTTAAACAATTTTAGGCTTTCTTTAAATCGTTGGTTCCCAACTCTTAACGAAACAAAATGACTACTTTCCAGAGTTATTTTAATCACAGATCTAGGAAAAAAGTAATTCCCTGGTCTGTGATCTTTAGGTAGCTACAGTGCGACAAGGCTATTTTGGCGCGTGGCCAAAGTCTGAACTAACGCCGCTATCTTGTGCTACTGTTTGATAGTTCGCTCTGTCAGTATATCACTATTGTATGTTATGTTTTTTTTGCTTACTATTAACTGTTTTAAACTAAAATTGAAGTAAAATTGAGGAGATTTTATTTTATGGCTGCCTTTGTTTTGCAACAGCGCCCTCCTTCAAGTGCCAAGAGAGCCTTGTCGGACTGTACCTATGTTTTTAATATTATACAAGTGACCAGTCGTTGACTGCGCGGCAAACGGTGGTAAAATTACTGGTATTTATCTGTGGGTATTTAATCTTATCACTGCAATTATAAAAAAATTGAAAATGGTTTTTATTTTTATTTATAATAAATGAAAAGAGGAAAACTGGGGTGTTGAAATTTCAAAATGAGACAAGTACATAAATTAAAAAAAAAAAAACTGCCCTGTGGTAAAACGACTTTTCCTAAAAAATATAGCCTATGTTACTCGGACTGATGTAAGTAAAATCTGTGGATGTAAGGATTCTAACGATAACCTATATGACCAAATCTATCCAGCTGTTCAGAAGTTATGGTGGAATTAAGAAACTCATTACTCACATACCTACATACTTACACCCTGCACACACCATACACACAACCCTGAAAACCATACACACAACCCTGAAAACACTACACTTATTTTTTGGGCAGTCGTGTAATAATATTAAGTAGGGTATTATTATTATGAAAGAGCGTTACTTGAATATTCTTAAAAAAATATTTTTAATTACTTTTATGCCTCATAAGTCATAAGTCATAGTTTTTGATTTATTTGGTGACCTGCATGTGACCTGTCGAAAAAATACAGCCCGAATCTCCGAAGTTTATCGATTGAAAAATCTGCAATTATTATGATCAATAGGGGTTTTTTTTTTAATTTATTTTTTACAAGAATAATAAAATCAACTCTCTATGTAGTTTCCTTTTTATGTATGTATATGTACTTGTACACTATAATATAGTTCAATGATTTCACTTCTTTAGTAAACCTCGGTGCGCGAGTTTGATTCGGACTTGGCCGTTTTTCGGGTTCCATAGCAATTTGGTAAAAATGGAACCCTTATGGTGAGACTTTCTCCGTCCGTCCGTCCGTCCGTCCGTCACACTCGATTATTTCAGTAACTATCAGAGCTTTCGACTTGAAATTTGGAATAGTTTTAGGTAATAGTGACCCAACGCCATTGCAATCATAAAACCATGAAAATTGTTTTTATTTTTATTTAAAAAAGGGGGGAAAACCGGGGCTTCGAATTTTCAATATGAGATAACAATATTGAATGGGGTATCATATGAAAGGACGTTACTTGTGTATTCTAAAACCGATTTTTATTTATTTTTATGCCTAATAGTTTTTGATTTATTGAGCAAACTGTCGAAAAAATACCGTTCCCCCCCCCCTTATCTCCGAAGTTTATTGATCGAAAAATCTGAAATAATTATTATCAATAGACATTAATGTATATTTTACAGGAAAAATAAAATGAACTCCCTAACTTTTATACTTTTTTTGAAAATAACAATAAACCACCAAAAACAAAGTTAGGTTTGCGGTTTGCCAACAAAAGTACCTACATGTAAATTAAGTAAACTTGTAAATTCATGAACCAAAGTGATTCTTTTAATGTTTAACTTCTTTTATGGTTCAATGTAGGAATCCTGTCCTGAGTTCGATTCCCGGCACTGCAATGTTTTGGGCTTCTTTTATTCAACCAGACCTCGTTTGCTATGAAGTTTATTTGATTTTGTAAAACACTGAAAATATATACTGCAACTTATATAATAAAATGTAAAGAATGAGTTAATACAAGAGGATTGTTATTGTTTTCTATACAAGTTGAATGGCACGAGTGCGAGGCCATAAATGTTTATGCACGAGCAATTGAGCATAAAACCTCTTATCTTCCAATAGCCAGTGATGCGTGAAGTGAAGTCCTACTTCTCAGTCACAGACGCTTGGGTTGGGCAGTCCATCTATCTAGATCTATGACATCAAGATGAGCCCTTCCGAACATTTTACGTAAACCTTCTTCACACAAGAAAATGTAGAGCCATGTGTCGAAACTCCTACGAAATACTGCGTAGGCTTACAGCTTCCTACTGACGCCGGGGGGGGTTTTGCTCCCATAAACTGGCAACATTTTTTCGCGCGGTCCGCCGGGTCTATAGTATAGGTGTCTTTGATCTAGATTCTAGCTACTAGCTATCCTAGAGTCCATTGGAGGAATATCCTGTACAGTACGAGTACGTTTCCTAAGCAATAACTTTTATACAACTTTAAAAGATCTCTATATTAATGATATTAATAAGCACAGATTAGATATTGAAGCTTTACTAACAGTATCTCAGGATGTTATGAAATCTCGTATTACTTTAACAAGTATTTATAAAGTTAAGTATCTTGGGATAGTGAATTCGTTACCCTGCCACTTTCCGTCACAGTTGTTTATGGGATTTGATTGATTCGAGCAGACGACGGGCAAGTGACAATTACGTCTCCCGTGAACATCTGCAGCTTCAGAGCAATCATTATCATTAGCTTTATCTTTTTTGAAAGGCCCCCTCATAATTATCAATCTTCCCTACTTTAGTTCCTACGAGTACTTTTTATCTAATTTGTGGAGATAGGGTCTTTCTTGTTCTTTCCGTTAGTGGTCGAATAAGAACTTCACAGAACATCTCCATTGTGGAAGGACGAGAAATATGTGACTTATGTTGAAGCCAAAAATTCTTAAATATGGCGTCGTTACCGCCCACAACAGTACGGTACCGGCAAGGTACCGGGTACCGCTGACAGTACGTAATGTTGTCGCTTACGTACATTAGCGCCATTTTACAGTTTTGACAAATTAAAAAGCCGGCTTCCGGATGGAGCCTAAATATACATGAGTGACGCGACAGTAGATATCTTGAATCCGTGGATATACACGCAAAGAAATGTCATGGATACTATGGGCCCTATATCTATTGGACTCTGGGTTCCTAACCCTTCGGGGACTAGTAAATGAGTTACCGACCTAGTTGTTCCTACATCGTCACAACTCACAACGTTGTTAAAAAAAACAGAGAACCAAGATCATGACTTGTGCTCTCTTTAAGGAGTATGCTACAGGTGTGCCCGCGAAATTCAATTTTTTGTGGTTTTTCACGATTTTTAAGCTACTAAAACATAATAGGCTTAGGGCAGTCAAATTACGGGGATTCCAGTATCGTCTTCACGTGTTTATATAAAATATCTCTGCTTGAAAGTGTCGAGTTAAAGAAATTAGTCCGAGATTGGCGAGTAAAACTCGATAAAAACCCACGATTTCAGTTATAAAACTCGATTATAGGATAGACATTTTAATGCAATGAATTTGATATAAACAAGTAAAGACGATACTGCCATTCGTGCATTCCCGCAAATCGACTGCCCTAAGCCTATTATGTCCAATTAGCGTGTAACACATTACACAAAAACACGATTGAATTTCGCTGAACGACCCGTTGATTTCACCTTAATAGTGCACCAAAAGATCCAGAATGAGCGTCGCGTGAAGCAGACCGATGAGCGATGTTCGTTTTGTAGCAAACGGTACAATCTAGTATGCAGTGCACCGTTAGTTAATTACAGGAGGATAGACCTGGGCACATCGAGTGCGTCAAATTTTCTTGTCTAGCAAACAATATCGGGAACAACTAAAAGAAGTTGCGGTGAATTGTATATAAGTATGCACCAAATTACCTACCTACCTTATGAGATAAGTATGCTTGGAACTTGTATTAAAGTTAAATAGTATTGTAAAAAAGAAAACAAAAAGGACTCAAAAATTCAGATATGCTTGAGGTGACTAATAAGTTTCTTTGTTATTTTGTGAGTTTAAATATTCAGAAACCTGATCATCAATGTAACCGTATACGGCAGACTAAGATTGATTTTATCGCCACCACAAAAAATATTAAATAAAATAAAAAATCTCTTCGGTTTTCCTTGAGTAAATATTTAATAACTCATATAATTAAAAGTGACATTTTGACGTTTCATTAATAATGTTAACAAACTATTAACCGTTTGATAACATTGCTAAACTTATATTCTACACAGTACCTAGGTACTGCAAAGACTTCTTCATAAAACTGGGTAGGTAATTCATTTGGCGACGTTTTTATAACCAAACTTCAGTTTTACCTCGTTTTACCAAGGTAGGTAAGTGAAAAGATTGGTCAGTTTTATGAAGACCGATATTTTGTGTGTCGGTATCACTTGTATCGAGATTTAAATACCTAAATCTCATTTGGATGGCGTTTTGATGTTTTGAAAACCTTTTATACTAGGTGAATGCTTAATATCTGAAAAGATTTGAATTATTATTCTGTGTAATGCTTTTTACTGCAGTTCAGAAGTGGGATTAGATACTCTTGTCAACAGAAATTTGAGTTCGTATCCTTAGATCGGTAGATATGTTTTATCTTCCATTGGCTTATCAAGTTTCTCCTTCATCTAAATTCTAAATTAATAGTAAGAAACTCGATTACAGTTATAGAATCATTCATTTGTCTAGGACACCATGTTCCAACTCTGATAACCATGTAGGTTATCTGAGTCGGAACACGGAAAAACATTGACGGTGATAAAATGAAGGGAGGGTGCACCGAATATGAAAGGGGTCCTACAATCTGAACATCAGTTCATTTGTGTCATTTTATGAAACAATCTGTAACCCCGAGTCGTATGAGAACGAAAGTGTTCTTGCGATTAAATAGATAAGTACCTACCATTAAAAAATTTGAATTTTTTTCGAACAACTCAAGGTAGGTTATGTAAGTATTGTAGGGTGGGTGACTGGGTCTTTCGGCTGGGGCTATTCTTCTGTTTTTTTTTTTAATATACCTAGCTTCTGAACCTAAAATAGGGTAACCTGTCCTTTAGCTTTAGTGTGTATCTAAAGAAGAAAAGACTTGGATAACTGTCTGTCTGATAATAAACGCAAAGCTATGGTGTCTGGTAGGTAATGACAAATGCAACCGATCTTATCTGAGTTTAAACACTTACAAGGATACACAAATTGTCTAAATATTTTCCAGCTAATGCGGCTACAAAGTCTGTACTAGTCCATACCAGGTTTACCGCATCTTATGTAAACGCTATAATCTTAACGGTCATATCACGAGCCAAACTCGTTGTTCGCGTTATAGATATTGTGTCCAAAACGCTGATAATATGATAGCCTGGCTCTTATCTTGTTTGATATTTTTTACGTTGTGTGCCTACGGCTTAAAAAGAACAATATTTTACTTGAACTGGGTGACCGAGTATTGTGATATGTGATATCACCGTATCAATGATTAAGGAGAAAATTTATCTCAGACACCTACATACCTACTCAGAATTTTTCGAAACTTGCACCGAAGTTGTTGTGCTGACATTACTTTTCGAACCTATATAAATATTACTTATGTATATTATGTAAGTAAACCTTCGTAATGTGTAAAATATATCTCGTACCGCTAAGTAATATGTTGAAGTTTAAAAATGTATTTATTTATAATGTATACTAATTATCTTTTTGAGTAGTGTTTTACACACTTAGGATGTAATTCCTATAAATTTAAATACGAATCGCATGGCTCAGTTGGAAGAGCGCCCATCATCATATAGTTGGGTGTCGCGGGTTCAAATCCCGCTGCGAGTGAAATTTTGATTCGTATTTCAATTTATATTTATAATTTTCTCATAAGTAAGGCATCTAAGAAAAGTCAAAAATCTATAATAGTATAACCGCCACGCTCAGAAAGCACAAAGAATAAAAGACAAAAAAACTGGGTAAGTAGTCATCACTTGCACTTAACAAAAAGTCAATAATGAAATATAATGATGAATCTAAGTAGGTGATAGTTGCAAAGTAAAAAAAAAATATTTCATACGTCTCTTAGCGTAGTTTACTTACCTACACAACAGAACAGAATTTTAAAATCTGACTCAAAACAGATTTAAGATGTTCTTATACCTACAGCCTACACGTTTGTAAATGAAAACGAAATCGTCTGTATATCTTAACTAGTAGGGCGCGTGGGTGCGCGGGCCACATGTGGCCCGCGTGCAGTCTTCCCGCCCATAAAGGTATCGCCGTCATCTCCATCGCCCATTGGAATCCAATTGGCAGTGAGCTGAAAAAATTACCAAGGAACACTGTCATGGTTTTAAAGATAGTTAAGGGCTGTTCGAACAAAAAATACGCTGAACCTGATGACAGTGCTCCTCAATCATCATCCAAATCCTAAATCATTATCTATTCTCATAGTATGTACATTTTCCATGGAAAGATAAATTCCGCAACAATGAATTATTTTCCATGTATTCCGTAGAACTTGAGATCCTGATCACCTCTTGCTAAGAAACCACTCTCTTATCTTTTATACATTCCGAGATAATCTGACAACAACACGAAATCTGTATGGCGGCCATCTTGAATCCGCGATTTTAATTTTTTTCAGCTCACTGCCAATTGCATGACGTTCCGATTATTTTTTGTTTCAGAAGTCCCCACCTAACTATAATACCTAGCCCATGCTCCTCGACTGTCTTCAAAACCCTCAATCATCATCTCATTCTATATTATTCCTTGGAAAAACCGCATCAAAACCTTGCATAGTTACCAACTTTTAGCCTCTTCAACATCCGCCATACTTTTCTATGAAAAAATAAATTCCGCCATTTTGAATTTTTTTTCTTTCCATCAAATAGACCTTTGGGTCCTGATCACTTCTTGTTAAGAAACCGTTCTTCCATCTTTTATACTTTCCGAGATATTGGCGAAATTCGTTTGGCCGCCATTTTGAATCCGCCATTTTGAAAATTTTTTCAGCTCACTGCCAATTGCATGACATTTTGAATGACATTTGGTCGAGCACCCCCCACCTATCTTCAATACCCTCCGCGTGCTCTTCACCCGTCTCCGAAATCCTCAATCATCAGCTCTCTCCGTATTTTTCCTCCGAATGAATTTTTTTCTTCTATACGACCCTATCCATGAAAAAAAAATTTTTCATACAAAATTGTTCAGGAGAGGTGATCAATGAGTCAGTGAGTGAATCAGCACAAGCAGCTATATATATAGTAACTAGTAGGGCGCGTGAGTGCGCGGGCCACATGTGGCCCGCGTACAGTCTTCCCGCTTATAAAGGTATCGCCGTCATCTCCATCGCCCATTGGAATCCGATTGGCAGTGAGCTGAATAAATTACCAAGGAGCACTGTCATGGTTTTAAAGATAGTTAAGGGCAGTTCGAAGAAAAAAATACGCTGAACCTCATCGGATGAGGTTCAGCGTATTTTTTGTTCGAACAGCCCTTAACTATCTTTAAAACCATGACAGTGCTCCTCAATCATCATCCAAATCCTAGATCATTGTCTCTTCTCTTAATATGTACATTTTCCATGGAAAGATAAATTCCGCCACAGTGAATTATTTTCCATGCATCCCGTAGAACTTGAGATCCTGATCACCTCTTGCTAAGAAACCACTCTCTTATCTTTTATACTTTCCGAGATAGAACCACACGAAATTTGTATGGCGGCCATTTTGGTTTTTTTTCAGGTCACTGCCAATTGCCTGAAGTTCCGAGTATTTTTTGTTTCAGCAGTCCCCACCTAACTAAAATACCTTGTCCATGCTACTTGACTGTCTTTCAAATCCTCAATCATCACCTCATTCCATATTTTTCTCTGGTAGTCATCCAAAAATCCGCATCAAAGCACTTCATGTTTTACAACTCGTAGTCTCTTCAATATTTTATATTCCCCATACATTTTCTATGGAAAACTAAATTCCGCCATTTTGATTTTTTTTTCTATCTATCGAATAGACCTTCGGGTCCTGATCATTTCTCGCCAAGAAACCACTCTTCCAACTTTTATACTTTTCGAGATTAACGCCGATGAAGTTTGTATGGCGGCCATCTTTTTTCCGCCATTTTGAAATTTTTTTCCGCTAACTGCCAATTGGATGACGTTTCGAGTGACATTTGGTCGAGCACCCCCCACCTATCTCCAATACCTTGGCTGTGCTCTTCACCCGTCTCCGAAATCCTCAATCATCAGCTCTCTCCGTATTTTTCCTCCGAATGAATTTTTCTCTTTTATACGAAAAGATTAGTAAAAAAAAATTTTCCCATACAAAATTGTTCAGGAGAGGTGATCAATGAGTCAGTGGCCAATCAGCACGAGCAGCTATATATATATTAATGACTACAGTACCTACATTAAAGCATCAAACTAGATTTATTGGCGCCACCTACACTTACTTCGAATATAAAATGTGTCACAGATTTTTTTGTAGCCAGATAGTCGAATCACAGTCAGATCGATTCACTCTCAGTTCATAAGGCGGAACAATGACATTTAATTCTTTCCGCATCGAAGCACGTGGGAGTGGTTCAAATGAACGTGTGTTTTGAAAGTGATCAGATGAGTCATGTCTTCAAGATAACGTTTGTCTTATCTTTGTTAAGTCGAACGTACCTACCTATTACGTACGAACTACGAAATATCCAAGAACGGGAAACGCCTTTGTTATTGAACAAAGAAATGGACGTTGGAACTTACAATGCTTACAACTAAATTCTGTTGTGATTTCCCATCGAAGACATGTTAAATCTCAAAAAATATTACAACAACATTCTTCAAATGTTTAAGTATAAAAAGTCCCAAGAACAGTATGCATTTTTGTGCCTAATTAGGTAAGTACTTACGTAGTTAGTAAGAATCATAGTAAACTGTTGTGTGTAGGTATAATCTCAACCCCTTTTTATTTCCCACTGCTGGGCACGGGTCTCCTTTCAGACTGAGAGGGGTTTGGCCATAGCCCACCACGCTGGCCAAGTGCGGGTTGGCGGGCTTCACACACCATCGAGAACATTTTTGTGAACTCTCAGGCATGCAGGTTTCCTCACGATGTTTTCCTTCACAGTTAAGCCAGTGTTATTTTATTTCCTAAAACGCACATAACTCGGAAAAGTCAGAGGTGCGTGCCCAGGATTCGAACCCGCGACCGAGAGGCAGAGGTCAGAACCACTGAGCTATCACTGCGATTCGGGCTTGTAAAGAGATATCAATGCCATTTTCCTCCTATGGAAGAAAAAAACGCTAAGTTATTACCAAAAATGCACGATATACCTACCTAGATAGATTTATGACTTCAGCAGCTACAGGAACCGCATTTGTTTGGCAAACAATCAAAAAACAGTTAACAATTATATGAAATTTTAAACGGTGGCTAACCAATTAAAATGATTATACCTATTTGAGGTTTTACCTTCGTTCTTTATTGTTTTTGTTTACTTTCTCTTATCGAGAAATGTTAATTTGCAATTTATATTTTTTTATGATAATTTTCAGTTATTTTCAGCTGTAGCCATATGTAATAATTCGATGTTTGTGATCGTTGCAGAAAGCTGTCGATCAGGATCACACATGATATAATGGAAAAAAATTTAAAAAAATGCATGTGGAAGTCACGTGATTTTAAATGTACATATGTGATGTGTGTAGGTATATGGGATATCTGGGGACACGGTAGTGTCCCCGCCAAGACGAGCCAAGCGAAGCGCGAGGGCACTACCTATCTTTTCTCGAAGTGTTTCGCCGTATTTTTAAACCCTTATAACTTAGGCCTGAATTATTTCAGATAATCAAAATTCTCGGAAAATGATGTCGCCAGTGAACTTATTAAACCTATAAAGTTTCAATTTTATAGGTCTTATACTTTAGATTTTATTGACGTCTAAAAAACCCAAATTTCGTCACTGACTGACTGACTGACTGACTGACTGACTCACTGATGATCATCAAAATTCCTAGGTACTTCCTGAAGACCTAGAAAGCTGAAATTTGGTATATAAGCTAGTATTAGTACACAACCAACAAAAAAATTCCCCAACCCCTTAAAATAGGGGATGGAAGTTTGTATGAAATTACCGCAAATATTGATGGTAGAGGTCTCAAAATTGATATAGGGACTCTTTGTAATAAACAATTAAATACGTGTTTCAGGATTTTTAGTTAATCACCCCACATCCATAAAATTAGGGGGTTGGAAGTTCGTATGGGGTTTCCCATAAGTATATAGGTATAATAAAAACTTAATTTCTAAAATTTGGTATATAAGCTAGTATTAGCACACAACCAACAAAAAAATTCCAAAAGTTGGAAATTTAACCCCCCAACCCCTTAAAATAGGGGATGGAAGTTTGTATGAAATTACCGCAAATATTGATGCTAGAGGTCTCAAAATTGATATAGGGACTCTTTGTAATAAACTACAAATAAGGAAAAAAATAAACTAGGTGAACCAAGGAGGGTTCCCTCATTTAAATGATAGAGGGGGGGATACTTGATTCAGACAAATATCCACCTTGCAATGATATTCAAGAAATACACCAAAGAAAAGGAAATTAACCAAATAAAAAATATAGTCGTAAACAACTTACAAAAAGAAGTGAAATCCCAGCAAAAACATTTTCATGTAAAATGTTGCCAAGACGAGAACATGTGGCTCATACTATCAAAAAGATATCAGATCTCATGTAGAGCAAGACTTCTAACTCTACACGCCCTAACTCTATAAATCCTAACTTTATAAACTCTACACTTTAGTCAAAATATATTATGTCTTGGCTGTTTCGTTACTGTCACATGGGTGTAAAGTAAAAATATCATTCACTGACTTTGTACTTTTCTGATATACAATACCTAGTTTCTGTAGTAACGATTATTTATTAGATAGGTATTGAGTCTCCTCAGAAACTGCACTTAGGTTTTACTAACTGCATTGGTTTCAAATACTTCATCACACTTTGCAAAAGTGTGTTCCTTTGCTTTAGAGGATATTTTTAATAAATGGAAGTTTTTTCCCATAACAATGGTGATACCATTTAATTTTAATGTGAAATTTCTTGAATTTTGCATGGTCCATTATGCCACTTGCAAAACTCTATTAGAAAAGTACTGAACAGTGAATAAATTCTTCACTTTACGCCCATGTGGCGGTACCGAAACAGCCAAGACATAATATATTTTGACTAAAGTGTAGAATTAATAAAGTTAGGATTTATAGAGTTAGGGCGTGTAGAGTTAGAAGTCTTGCTCTACATGAGATCTGATATCTTTTTGATAGTATGAGCCACATGTTCTCGTCTTGGCAACATTTTACATGAAAATGTTTTTGCTGGGATTACATTATTCTAATACATTCTTTTAACATAAGTGATAGCGATTAGCGAGCTAAAAATAAAAGTTTTCTTAACATTTGATATCTAACTCCAAATCCATTTGATGACAACCAACCTTTTTAATGAAAAAATGGGAAATGCTTTCCAAAAAACCAACTTCAAATGCCACTACAAAGAGTGAAATAATTTTTATTTAAATTTTAGGTACCTACACCAATTCGAAGTCGGGCAATGTTTCATACAATCCCTAATAGTACTTCTTACTTACTTGATGTGCGAAGAAATGACGAAGTCATAGACAATCGCCCGACTTCGAATTGGTGTAGGTACCTAAAATTTAAATAAAAATTATTTCACTCTTTGTAGTGGCATTTGAAGTTGGTTTTTTGGAAAGCATTTCCCATTTTTATTTTATACTTTTTAGTGGAAAACAATAAAATGCACAAGGCGTTGTAAAAATACCCAAATTGCTTGAGGTGTGTTCATAAAATCTGAAGAGATACCTCAAATTCACCAAGATCCTATCATCAGACCCTGACTTGATGACTTTAGTCATCAAATCAGTATCTGCTAGCAAATGCACCAGTAACTATAAAAAATACCCTACTCGCTTCAAGTATACTAGCAAAATTTGAAGAGTTCCCTCGATTTCACCAAGATCCCATCATCAGACCCTGACTTAATGATTTTAGTCATCAAATCAGTATCTGCTAGCATATGCACCAGTAACTATAAAAAATACCCAACTCGCTTTAAGTATACTAGCAAAATTTGAAGAGTTCCCTCGATTTCACCAAGATCCCATGATCAGATCCTGACCATAGGACAACTTGGAAAATATTACTCTTTTTAATAATACTCAAATAGTTTCATGTGTCCATATAAAATTTGAAGAGTTCCCTCGATTTCTCCAGGATCCCATCATCAGATCCTGACCTGATTAAAATGGGACCATCTGGAAACAAAACCCTCTTAAACAAAAAAAGAATTTTTCAAATCGGTCCACGCGTCTTCGAGTAATCGGTGAACATACATAGATAAAAAAAAAAAAAAAAAAAAAAAAAAAGATTCCGACGAATTGAGAACCTCCTCCTTTTTTTGAAGTCGGTTAAAAATAACACTAATATTTCGTGGCATTGATTATGTACCTACGAAGGCAACCATACAGCAGCAACCCACTAACATTGCTGTCACGTAACTACCTTGAACCTGAATACACACTACACAGTTCAATAGTCGAATTCATATGATAATATTATCTAGGCCCATTTCAGTGGGCGATGGTTATTGGTTACGAATTTACGATTTGATTGTTCATTCAAGTAACTATGCATGATCATGCGTTATTGTATTTTAAGCACTTAAGTACATACCATCTTTAATCGATTTCCTTGTTTTTTTTACTAGTGAAAATTTTAATATAAAAGTTTTCGCTAGTTAATTCTAATTACTTAACAAGTATTGCCGCGTGGAATCGTGCCAAGAGCAAAGCTGCATTTCCACGCTGAACAGCTAAGTTGATTTGTTGCGTAAAATATGTGCCAGTTTTGCTGTCACGTGAGGCTATGACACATTGGTTATTTGCCACAAACATAATTTAGCAACATATTTTTATCATCGACCTCAAACAACCATCATGATAGAGTGTTGGCAAAATTCTTAAGCCAAAACACACTTTTAAATATTCTTCCCGTATGAGTGGAGTAGAAGAGAAGGCATTAGCCAGTAGGTATCTATATTAATTACTGATTGTTATCTATCATCAATCTTTTTTTTAAAGATAAGTCTGAAACGTATAGGTACGTTAATTACTTACCTACGTGATTGCGCACCGTGGGTAATTAGCAAATCCTATACCTTTAAACGAGCAATTCTTGTATATATTCTTGTATATATATCTATAATATCTGGGTGACCGAGCTTCGCTCGGTGGCCAATAGATGGCAGCAGTAGTCATATTTTTATTTTTTTGGTAAATTCGACATTTTCAAAAAAGGAACCCAGCTAGATCGATTTATCGCCCCCAAAACCCGCTGTATACAAAATTTCATGAAAATCGTTCTTGCCGTTTCCGAGATCCAGATTATATAGAAACTAGTAGGGCGCGTGAGTGCGCGGGCCACATGTGGCCCGCGTGCAGTCTTCCCTCCCATAAAGGTATCGCCGTCATCTCCATCGCCCATTGGAATCCAATTGGCAGTGAGCTGAGAAACTTACCAAGGAGCACTGTCATGGTTTTAAAGATAGTTAAGGGCAGTTCAAACAAAAAATACGCTGAACCTCATCGGATGAGGTTCAGCGTATTTTTGTTCGAACAGCCCTTAACTATCTTTAAAACCATGACAGTGCTCCTCAATCACCATCCAAATCCTATATCATTGTCTCTTCTCATAGTATGTACATTTCCCATGGAAAGATAAATTCCGCCACAGTGAATTATTTTCCATGCATCCCGTAGAACTTGAGATCCTGATCACCTCTTGCTAAGAAACCACTCTCTTATCTTTTGTACTTTCCGAGATAGAACAACACATAATTTGTATGGCGGCCAACTTGAATCCGCCATTTTGGATTTTTTTCAGCTCACTGCCAATTGCGTGAAGTTCCGAGTATTTTTTGTTTCAGCAGTCCCCACCTAACTATAATACCTTGCCCATGCTCCTTGACTGTCTTTAAAATCCTCAATCATCACCTCATTCCATATTTTTCTCTGGTAGTCTTCCAAAAAACCGCATCAAAGCACTTCATGATTTACAACTCGTAGTCTCTTCAATATTCCTCATACATTTTCTATGGAAAAATAAATTCCGCCATTTTGATTTTTTTTCTATCCATAGAATAGACCATGGGGTCCTGATCACTTCTTGTCAAGAAACCACTCTTCCATCGTTTATACTCTTCGAGATGGACACCGATGAAGTTTGTATGGCGGCCATCTTGAATCCGCCATTTTGAACTTTTTTTCAGCTCACTGCCAATTGCATGACATTTCGAATGACATTTGGTCGAGCACCCCCCACCTATCTTCAATACCCTCCCCGTGCTCTTCACCCGTCTCCGAAATCCTCAATCATCAGCTCTCTCCGTATTTTTCCTCCGAATGAATTTTTTTTCTTCTATACGACCCCATCCGTGAAAAAAAAATTTTTCATACAAAATTGTTCAGGAGAGGTGATCAATCAGTGAGTCAGTCAGTCAATCAGTCAGTGAATCAGCACGAGTAGCTATATATATATTAATATATATACAAGAATTGCTCGTTTAAAGGTATAAGATATTTCTATGTAATCTGTATCTCGGAAACGGCTCGAACGATTTTCATGAAATTCAGTATACAGGGGGTTTTGGGGGCGATAAATCGATCTAGCTAGGATTAATTTTTAGAAAATGTCGAATTTACCAAAAAAAAAATAAAAATATGACTCCTCCTGCCATCTATTAGCCAGTAGCTAAACTACCGAGCGAAGTCCGGTCACCCCAGATATTTAATAATATTTTAGGAGACCAGTCGATAAACAATGTTGCTCGAAGTAGGTACATCCTTTTTGAAAATGATTATTTTACTGAATACTTATATAGAAAAACTACAAGGTACCAATTTTTATATTACAATGCTTATATACATAGGTAGGTAGGAAAATAGGCAACAGTTAGACAACATGATCGGTTTGCGGTATCAAAATCAATATCTTCTAGTCTCAAGTTAAGACCACAAGCCACAAAACGTGTTACGATTGCAAGTATTATTGAAATGGTACTTAAAGTATACTTTACATTCCCACAAAAGCGTATAAGTACGTACTTATTTACAAAAAGCACCCATGTATGTATTTTAAACAACTTCTTACTTGAGATAATATTTGCAAATCATCCTCTTTGAGAAAGAAGTACCTACTGTAGCAATCGAAGTATCCATTTGTAGTTTTTTGGCTCTACAGAACTTTTAGCGATCGAAACCGAGCCTTTTATAATAATCTGAGAATATTGATGAAAGTCAAATAGTTCGATTAAACATAGGTCAAGTAAGATATACATATAGCCTGCCCTCAATCAGCTAGTTTTACTAACACATGGTGTGACGGCCCTAAAATATGCTGACTAAGGAAGACTCTATGTTCTATTACGGATCGTTTCTGACTCGATCGCAGAGATTCTCCAAGAGATTTGTTTATAGGTAGAGATTGTATACTGAGTTAAGTGCAGCTGCTATTCTGTTTAGATTAAAATGTCACCTGCTGTTTATACAGTTGTCCGAGCTCGTGAAGGTACCGTTAATCTATATAGACAATACTTACTGCAGATAGTAAACTGTTGTAACCATATAGTACTAGCACGTTTTACACGGAATACATAATAGCATACCTATTATTAAATGGTGATTACAAAAAACAAAACCCGGCTCAGTTTGTTTTTGGCTTATAGTTAAACTTAGTTTTAGTCGACTAGTAACTATTTGTCACCAAATACATAATAGGTAGATATACCTATCACAAATATAGTCTTGACCTTTTACAAGAGTCTGTACGTTAGGCCTATGTGAAATGTAGATATTATGACATTGACTTTGATAGGTACTATGAAGTAAAGGTACATACATATTTCAACTAACATATCCTAATCATATAAATATTCTTACCTACGTGAATTATATGATTCTTTCTAAGCTTTTCCAGGCATTAAATTAATGATAATTATGAGTAGTGTGTTAATCACTAAGTACGTTGTTTTCGTGTACGTAGGTTCCAACTTCTTAAGCAAGTTTCCAAGTAGGTAAGTATTAGGGTCTAGGGGTGCTGGGGTGAACTTCAAAGACCTTCAATCGTGACATCGGAGCTGCTGCGACCTACTCGTACATTGAGTTTAATCGCCATGCAACGTAGCAATAAGTAGTACAAAAAATCTAATATAACATATCATCATAACGAAATTATTAATTTTATAAAGCTCCTCTGCAGTCGGTAAGTAAATATCAACAAAAACAATCTAGGTAAACCTGAAAAAAGCTTTCAAAAATTAGCATACGTTTTGCATATTGCAACAAAACCCAGTCATTTAGTCGCTTCGTGTGAAGATTATTCACGCTGCATAGGCTCATCTTTGTTTAAGGAAAAACAAAGAGTATTCTGTTCAGACTGCAAAGTGCAAATATACTTACCTACAAAAAGTACATACTAGTCATTAGTCACCCTGTGCACTATGCTTAACCTCCATTACAATGAAGAAAGATAAAATGTCTTGCCAGGATTTTCCCGTGCTTTTCGATACAAAAGTCGTTCATAGTTTTAGTCGCCCGTGGCGGGAATCGAACCCGCGATTTGCGATAAGTCACTTGCCACGGAGTCAGCCAATTACAGACGATGTAAAAGTACTCTTGGATCATTGAGTTCATTATAATGTCTTGGATAGCTAAACAAAATTGGCATTAACGTTACCTGCGAACGTGAGGAAGTCAAATCAATATGCCACGGTATCGAATAACATTAGCAAGCTATTACAAGGCTTTGCAGTGGATTAAAATATTAAGTGTCCGACGGTAGGTACCTACTATCTATATAGCTACGTACCTACCTACAGAGGGCACCGTACGATGGTCGTACCTTCCGCTGGGGCGCGCGCCGGAAACTCGGCTCGTGATCGTGACGCACATAAGCGCCGTGTGTGTTGACCATTTTATTCTTGTATTTTTGATTCTTGTCTAACCCCTTTTTACACCCCACAACTAGGCAAAGGGCTCCTCTTCAGAACCAACCTACCAACAACCTACTCGTACCTTACTCATACTTATTGCAATGACGAATTACACTTTGGAGATTGATTGGTTAATGCTCTCATCAGTCGAATAGCGTAGGTACTGATTGGTTAATTTTTGCATCGGTTGTGCAGCCAAGGCACTGATTGGCTGGTGATGGATGATTACTATGGTTACCGGAGATGACTGTTTGGGCAATGTAGGTACAACTTTATTTACAAGAATTTTCCGCCGTTCTTTTACTCAACATTACAATGACTTGATTCTTTTAAAAGCGGAATGTGCTGTTTAACGGCGGTTTTCAATATCCTATCTATCCATGGTTTCCCTTACTAAAGATATAAATTTGACATAAGCTCCATACAAGTTATGTCAAATTTCTATCTCTAGTAAGGGAAACCATGGATAGATAGGATATTGAAAACCGCCGTAAATCCACCACGCTTCCTCTGGATCTTCTCTTATAATGGTTTCACCAAAGCCTACCGAGTACACTTAGCAAGTTGTACCTATTTGTAGTTTTGGAACATTACGCAGAACCCTCAAGTCTCAGGCTGTTTACAGGATATCCTTACTTTAGAGTGTGCTCAGGAACTCCACAATCTAGTACCTTGTACACTTTTCTCCCAGAGAACCGCAAGACGCCTAGAGAAATGGTATCCTTTAAAAAAATATATATCCTTAACTAAAAGATGCTTGCTCTGCCTTTACCTTAGTTAATACTGAATCGGTTCAAACCTCACCATATTGTTCCCATAGGGTACGTGTACCAACATGCACGTTTCTCCTCGGCGTTCCGCTTGCATTGTCACCCTTGCTGCGCCACAGTCATTGCCCATTGTCTACCACATCATGAACCATGGCTGCCATTTATGCTATCATAATAAACATGTCACTCGCCACTCGCTAGTTAGTACTCATATAGTACAATAGAAAATTGACGTCAGTAATGTGATCAGTCATTTTCATATTGTAACTTACAATAAAATATTATGTCTATGAATACTAAATCTAACGCAGAGATTTTACTTTCCAAATTCCAGTGGCATCCATTGAAACTTGCGCGTTAGGGCAATAGGCTATTTTTGCAGAGTCAGATATTCCATGCCGGTCCATTGCCACTACGGTGTCGGTAACGGTAAACAGTGTCGCGAGTTCAGTGGCTTTTTCCCGACTAAAATAATACCCAACGCGCCTGGAAACTTCTCTACTATTTCTATAGTCAACGCGAGCAAACGAGCGGGCGGGTCACCGCCGCCCATGGTCATTTGCAGCACCAGAGGAACTGCAAACGCGTTGCCGGCTCTGAAAGTTTATCCACCCCTTGAATGTTATAGTTTTGAGGGAACACTGTTGCTGGTAGCTGGTTCCATAGTTTGCATGTGCGTGGAAAGAAGGATGTGGTATACCGGGTGGTCGTGGATTGCCAGCCATCCAGGTGGTATGGATGGAATATGTGAAGCGTACGTTACTTCAAAATATGTAAAGCGTACGATTTACAAAACTAAACGCAAGGCTAAACTGTAACGCATTAACAGGATATCTACTTACCGATGATATTAATTATTTACGTGAGTGAGCAAGAATTTTATTGACCTACTAAATTCGGATCTAATATGATTAACGCAGTTAGAGATGTTACGTCGGTCGTCCCAATTTACTTCTCTGTTCAAACATCACACGGTTTTACGATCTGTTAACACCTTTTTAATGAATGCGATGGAATTTTTTAATTCGGGTCAGATACGGCGCGCGTATAGCCTAGGTACCTACCAAAGAACTAACGAACTCTACTTCAAATTAGGTAGATCTACGATATAAAAATAAGTCGGGTTTTCCTTCCTGACGCTATAACTCCAGAACGCACGAACCGATTTCCACGGTTTTGCATTCGTTGGAAAGGTCTCGGGCTCCGTGAGGTTTATAGCAAAGAAAATTCAGGAAAAATTTCAACAGAAAAGCGGGAAAATCTTTTTAGCGGGAAAGCCATCTGGTGGCGAAACGGAGTTCGCCGGGTTTGCTAGTAATATTATGAAAGTTAGCTTACCTAGCTGACCTGACTTATGAGTGCTGAATTGTGCGACTAAACTACTGGGGAGGGGTACCATCCGGGCGCGAAAATTCCAATTTTATTTAGTTTTGGGTTAATTATAAATCGTAAGCCTAAGGCAATGAGTTTCGCGAGCATAACATTTATGCATCTACATGTATTTAATAAAAACTTTGTACGCATTTAGTCATATTGGTTCTCGATATTTCCAAATCTGGGAAACTGCAAAAATAATCTTTCGGAAACCAATATGACATCGAGCAAAGTTTTTATTAGAAACATTTAAATGCTATTATATTATACTCGCAACACTCCAATTGCCATAAACTTACAATCGGTAGTTAGTCTAATATTTGCGAAAAACATATTTCGCGGGCTGGCAGGGCTGAAACACTTTGATACTTGATAGATACTTAACTCGTACTTCTACCGATAGATTGACAGATTTGCAATTCATCACGCTCTCTTCGATAATGCAACATCGTGAGTGAATCTGCATGTGTCGTAAAAAAATCACTGAATTGCGGTACACGAGAACACCCACTAGAAGAGTTAATGAATTTATTTATCTACAAGAGATTAAGATATAATAAATATTCGTTATTATAGGTTTTCCAACCGACTTAACATTTATGAGTTACTTTTATTTATTTTTTTAATTTATAATAAATGATTATAATATATTTTGTAAACAGGATTTTTTTTAAACTTTATTTGTTAATGTTATTTTGGGTTACATAAATACAAACGATACAAGTAATACTTTTACCTGGATTGTTACATCTAAGTAAAATTATTATTGACTTATAAACCATACCACAGATTTGTAAAGTGCATCTAAGGAATAATATTATTGTCCAAAAATACAAATATTGAAGTTGGTAAACGATTTTAATTTACGCTAAGTACGTTCATGTACCTACTTTCGAGTTCCATATTGCTTTTAAAGCCGGTAATAAAACTGTATTACTTTTTTATGCAATCAAAGATTGTCTTGATAACCGTTACAGTTGCGCACGTGCCGTGTATCCGGCGCAACATACTCGCAACTGCTTATTAAAATTTTGCAGTTAGCATTATTTTGAGATTTTCTTGAATTTTAGCAGATTAGGTACTGAGTAGCTGTTGCCAGCTGTCGCGTGAATTTTGGTTTTTACATGTAATGCTATAAGTAGTGAGTCAACCATTAAAGATGGACATGTGGTGTCATGGATTTTTTTAGAGGTGAACAAATTAATTATCCATCGTACATGATTTTTGCGTACCTACATCTATAATAATCATTTACGCAGCGCACGCAACGGAAGCTCTACAAACGGATCAATTTTTTAAAAACAAACTCTTGAAGAGTTTGTCATTAATAAATTACTATTTTATATACCATCTTTCGCCAATGACCTCGCTTGCGCGTGTTTATTTCGATGGCTCCTAAGGCCTAATCATACTGCATCATGCGGACTAAGCAACTGTAGTTATATAGTTTTAGAAAAGCGAGTGATGATACTCCAAAATATGTTGATACAATCATGAAATCCAGTTTTATTTACATACATAATATAGGTAGAGTGATATTATATAAAAAATGATTCAACAGATGTTAATAAAAGGTAGGCATATCTGCAAACAATCATTTCCATACAGGTAATTTCCCATTAATTTCCATAAATGATAAGCGCTAAACCGGCAAGTAGTTATCGACAACTGCTTCAGTTAATGTTAGGTAACTTTGTTTTAGTTTTACTTAGTTTGTTAATTTCTGCCAAAAATATAATAATGTCTGCAGACTTTTGTGTCGCCTGTCTGCATTAAAGGTTAATCATCACTATTCTTAGTACTAAAGAAAGAATGACTATAAATAAGCGGCCTAATGAAAGTACATTATTACATATTGAGGTAATTAAAATCTAGTTTCAGTTCAGTTTCACGTTGATTTAATAAAACTACACTGCACATTTGTTATATCTTATATTTATTAAAATTGATAATATCAGTTTTGGAAGAGTAGTACGTTACTCACCTACCTATATCAATAATATTTACACCTACTTGGATTTCATTTACATTTCAATCATTTTAATAGGAAGCACTGTTAAACAAAATCAGCTAACATCCGTCTTTGTTGGCATTGAATATTATAAGTACCAAAAGTAGATGCCCAGTTAGTATTCTTCAATACTAACAAACAATAACAACTGTTTTCTTTTTTGTTTAATTTGTTGGTAATTATAATAATACCACTATTTGCAGTGGTTACTGCTACTTACATATTCGACTAATCTGCATATGCACAGCGTAATTCAACTGTCTAAAATCGAATTCCACTATGAATAAAATAAGGTCCAATTTCCAATATATTATTGCTATAATTTTTTCCATTTAAACTTTATTGTCATTGATTTGGTCAATGCTTCCTAAATTACCCCATTAGGGTAGGTACCTAGTTACAATTTTCAGGCTTTTAACGCAAACTTTTCCAAAGGTCAAGGAACAGACAGACGAAGGAAAGTACCTTCATCATATAGATGCTTATTACATATTTACAGAATAAGACTGCAGTTCGAGGCCCAATGTCACAGTGTGAACCTGCTCACCTAAATTAATTTCTTTTTATGGACGGAACAAGTGCATACATACATACAATTTACAAATAAATAATTTAATTCCAAGAGAGCAAACATACCTATACGAAATGAGAATGGAGATATTCATTACATTATAAATTGTTACTATACCTACCTACATAATTAAATAAATGTTGTGAAATCAGAATATTTTAATATTAAAAAATAACTTAATACTGTTACGAACCAAAACGTTCAACCAACTAAGAAACAAATAGTTTATTTATACAATTATAATCTGGTAGGTAAGTTACCTACCTAAGGTAAACGGCCCAATATCCGATAAGTTTTGAACTTCGCTGACTTTGCAGGACTATTATGCTTAAACTACCAATCTTATAGGAACGAAATTGGCAGAAATAGATAAAGAATTTATTCTAGTTTTTGTGTAATGATGTTTTCACATTAATACTAACGATAATACATAATAATTCAACAAAATATGAAAAAAGGTCGAATTGTACCAGTATCCGATAACTTTGTACTAGTAATCGGATTTTGGTCCCAAAATCCGATATTTTTTAGCGCGAAATTGAACTCTATTGCTCGACATTAAAGTTCACGTAAAATCAATGTAGCATTTCTGCGAGATTATTAAGAGCATTGAAAATAGAGCTAATGCTAATTATTAAAGGAAAGGATAATTTAAATACATTGAAATGAACTAAAAAATAAATTGGCAATATATTCTACATTTTTATGAAATAAAACGAGCAACATTTGAAAAATGTTTTATTAGTAGTTTGTAATTCACAGGTTTCAAATACTTCACAATCAGCTTACTTCAGCTACTTTCTGAGTTTTTAATTAACTTCAAACTTTTGGCAGAATAAAATGAGATCAAAATTCTTTAAAAAGTTACAAATACGTCTTACCTTTTCCAACATCTAAGGTGGAATTATAAAATATTACGAATTTGCATTGCCCATAATACGTAATAATAGGTTGAGGAAAAAGTTTCTTCGCATTTTTTAAGAAAATTCAAAACATTTTTAGTGTAGTTTTACATTTGACTAAAGTATGTAGTTACCATTTTGTTCGATAACTTTTTGCCATCTTGTAGGTAGGGACATGACCCCATTGCTATAGAAATTATGGGCCTTCTGATCGAAATACCGCGACAAGTGGTTTTGGCAGTCCTGTAGTGATGTTAACCTGACACTGCCTAAAGAATTCTGAAGAGACAGAAGCAGGTGGAAATCTGAAGGTGCAAGCTCAGGACTATACGACTGATGCATTAACACCTCCCAGCCAAACTCTCTTAATTTTTTCTGAGTGGCTAAAGATGTGTGAGGTCTAGCGTTATCATGATGAAAAACCACACCCCTTCTGTTAATTAATTCCGGCGGCTTTCTCTCAACTTCTTGCTTTAATCTCATCAGTTGTTCGCAGTAGAGTTCAGAATCGATGGTCCTGCCTGGTGATAACAGCTCATAATGAATAATGCCCTTCCAATCCCACCACACACATACAGCATCACCTTGTTGCGAGTTATCCCTGGTTTCGCCACAGTCTGTGAAGCCTGACCTTCCTTTGATCACGACCTTTTTCGCACATTCTTGTCGTACGTGATCCACTTTTCATCACCAGTTATCAGCTTCTTCAAAAATGGTGCAGTTTCTTTACGTCGTAAGAAAGAATCACAAATGAGTACACGGTTCATTAGGTTTCTTTCAGTGAGCTCGTGAGGTATCCAAATATTTAGCTTTTTTGTGTACCCAGTTTTTTTCAAATGTGCCAAAACTGTTTTGTGGTCAATTCCCAGTTCTTCAGCTACGTCGTAACTACTGAAATGCCGATCTTGCTCAACTTTTTCAAAAATGGCATCCATTTTATCCGTAATAGGGCGACCAGAGCGACGTGCATCTTTGACATCAAAATTTCTAAGCCTTCTAAGCTTTAATCCCCTTTCCAGGTTAGTGTTTTGCTGGCGTAAACAGCTTTGAGGATTTCGGGACTTATTTGGGATTCGAAGTATTTTAAATGACTGGCGGCATGTGGTTGCATTTGGCTATTATTATCCGGTGCAGCTGTTTTATTTGACCGACTTGTTACACACTAAAAAAAAAAAACACTTGGAATAATCAACGTCGTTTCCATCAAATGCTGACAAACCGCATTTGCGGAATCCATTTTTGATGGTTTTCCTCGTGGTCCCTTGGAGCATAGAACAGATGAGAAGCCACGTAGTTTTTCATGTAAAGTCATTCGCGGGATACCGTACTGCCTTGCAGCAGCTGATATTCAGGACCCTTTGTCAACTGCCTTCATAGCCTTTAAAATGGCCTTTTTCTTTTCAGTCATGATTATAGCTGAAATGAGAAATAACACGTTACGTACTTATGTATAATTTATACATTTTTCCAAAATAAATTATACGTTTATTTTTATCTCATAGTTTCGCAAGTCGATTCCTCGTTAAGTACACTTATGTGGGGAAAGTAGGACGAATAGAATTCACGGAGTGAATTGAGATAAATCTTGGGAAATTAGTAGGAGGGCAGTAATGATACGACTTTTTAGTTTTTACCGATTGTGTTTTTTTTAATCACTTTTTTTACGAGTTTATAAACGTTTACAGTTTGTTTATTTTTTTCCAAAGATTATTTATAGGCAAATTTAATATTTTTACTATTAAAAGACAGTAAACCGACATTAGACTTCTATACTAAACACAACAACTTTCTTCTAAATTCATCAGTTTTACTCACCTACATTTGAGAAACAAAAGAAATAATCGTTCCTTATAATAAATATTTTCTACAAATATTCATTGTTTAACTATGATAATAACGACGAGCCCGATATACTTATCCATTTTCGTTTACAATAATAAAAACTTAATGCAAAATAACTATCAAATCCACGAGGTAACAAAACAAACAAGGTACCTAAAGGTAATTAAAGTCGAGTCAAAGAAAAATATGACTTAACTCAATGCAATAAGAGCTATGACGAGCATAGATGCAACTGTTTCAATACGACGGAGTAACCGACGGGGTGTATTCTGCAGTTCAAGGGAAAATGAGTCTTATTTCAAGGCAATAGAGATTCGATATCGGGTTAGGTACAACTACTACTACCAAATTAAAGTGTACCAATATCCGACAAAAAATATTAAAATTTTGTCGAGCACTGGGTCAAGTAGGGATTTGTCAGTACCAATAGATGTAACATGCAAAAATATTTACTTTCCAATTCGATTCACCGTAAAAACTAAGATATATCGATAAATAATATACTCAAATATTATAATAAAGTAAAACTCTTACCCTATCATTATACGCAGCAGAGTGTCAAGCAAACCAATCCTCCGGGGTCGCCTCGTAGTTCAGCAGTAGAACTTTGAATTTTTTATATTTTTGTGGAGAGTTTGTTTGTTGCACAGTTACGACGCCTTTACACTTTTTGGTCAACGTTGCCATTACAATTGTAAAAAATATCACCAAGAATGTATTGCCATTCACAAATTTTTATTTATTATTGCTAGAAAGCTATGAATATAAAAAATCTAACTCGTTATCGGGTACTGGGACAATGTCGGAATTACGTACTTTTACCTTAGTTTGTGAAACATTAAAAAATATCTTTCAATTAGATATCGTTGAACTTCAGACTTAAGACAAAACTTAAGGTGGATGAACGCTAGCTGGTCGTTAAAAAATAAGCATAGAAAATGGAATAGTTTCAAATGCCTGTAGCATTAGGTCATTCAACTAGATAAAGCAATATGATAGATTCGTTCCAGACACGATTTGTCAGTTTCTAAGAATTATTTCTATTTCTTCTATAACGCATAAAAAACTTTCATAACTTTAATAATACCTAGTAAATGCGCAAAAAGCCTCGCAAATATATTATGAAAAAAGTACAATATATTTAAAATTCACCCTCATGAATTTCTATGCAGTGTAGGTGTACAAACGTAATACTCAAGAAGTTTTTACTCGCTTACATTGGCATATAAATCTATGGACCCCGGGTGTAATACAAAATTCAAAAAAAAGTGTCCCGAGAAAACCTATTGTATAAACGAGGGTACATGTGTATTTTTATAAATAAACTAAAACATTGTATTTCATGTCTTAAACCATTATTATACAGCCTAACTTTGCTTAAATGCGATTGGAACTCTTTTCGCGATTTGGATTTCTTAAGGTTCGGACTCCGGACACTTTTTAGCGCTGACCCGATATCCTTAGTATTATATATCAATAATTCTCGCTAAGCAAGCGCCAAAACCGTTACGCACTCCCGCGCTATTCGCTTGGAGTCTGGAGTCTGGACCAATGTACGGGATGAGTCTGTCTAGACTTTTATAGCCCCTCCCACAACTCCGATAAAGCTCTGGCCCCTGACTCATCCTCGAAAAGGCTATACGAGGCCGATACTCAATTTAAAATTCCACATGGAAAATATAAAAACTGGTCCATCAAGTTTTACGTCACATACTACATATAACACTGCATTAACATTTCCGAATTCGGTCAATCTAAAAATAAATAAATTATACACTCGATATCACAAACAAAATGCATGCATGTTCTCGTCGCATATGTCATGTCACACAATATGGTGTCCAGGCACACCTGTATACACAATCACGCTGGTTACTTATACTACACAGCACAATTGAGTCAGTCTTTATCCCGGAGCAGTTCTGACTTTGCACTCTTTTCGTTTCCGTAAAATGAGTAGTTCGGACTGTCTTTTTGTTTATACGCTTTGTCTAGTTTGGCCGCGGGAAGATCGCTGTCGACCGGCGCCGCCGACACGACGCCTACGGGTACAGGTTTCGCGTCTATATTTTCACAACGGCAAAACTCTTGCAGCCAGCGCTCCGAGTTATACGACGGCCCTTCCCCTCCTAGCTCAGCGGGTAAGATGTCGAGAGGCAGCGAGTCGTGTAACGTGGACAGGTTGTTCCCGTGAAGCACTATCCTCTCCCGCGTTTTGGCTTTGAGGTACGGTTTGATCACGGCGAGAGCAGTCTCCACGTACCACGGTTGGCCTATGAAATGTATGCTTTTAAATCGCACCGGCATACAATCCTGCAAGCAGTCGATCATCATTTTTAAAATCTTCGCTTGTAAACTACACGATTGTTTGAAGGTGAACTCTGTCCAATCCACGATGATGACGTATCCGTTGGCCTGGTTCTGCACGTCCGCCAGGGTGCGCTCCAGCGTGAGCAGCAGCGCTCGGAACACCGAGAGCAGCGGGCACGCGTGCGGCGTCCAGTTGGACGCGAACATGAGCAGCACGCAGCGGCCGCGCCGGTCGCGCTGCGCCAGCACGCCGGGCAGCCCGTCCGCCAGCGCGCGCAGCACGCCGCCGTCCGCGCTCGCCCACAGCTCGGGGTGCTCGCGCCGGTGTTGATGGTACCGCACTAGCAACTCGAAGCTCTGCTGCACGTCGTGTTTGCGCGCGTACAGGAACCTCCGCAGGAAGTTGTCGTCCTGACATCGGCTTTTATCGCGAAGCGCCAAGTTCAGGCTCGAGTCGACGGCTTCCTTGAGGCCGTCGAGAGCCCGCTGCCGGTCCCCGTCCGTGAGTCTCTTCCTGGACACGTCACAGAGGCGCTCGTTCTGCATCTGGTGCAGCCTCCAGTCGTACTCGGCGTACTCGTTCATGTTTGGCGGCCGTGTGAGTCATGCGTCCTTTCACCGACTCGTCTAGCTGCGCGCGCGCCGCTCGGAGCTCGAGGCCGACTGCGCAGAGCGCTCGCTCCGCGCGCCGCCGCCGTCGCGGCCCGTTCATTAAACCGCATAATGCTGTGTTCACATCGACTCGACACTTCACTTAGGTACTTGCCTGGGCAAGTAACCGTGCCAGTTGCCTGAAAAAAATATTCACTTGGAAATAAAACCAATTACTGAAATGTACTATAATCCACTTAGGTTAATCCCCAGCACATTAAAAAGATTAAACCTCCACTTTACTTTGTGGAAAAAATAATCACCCCAGCAGGGCGATCGGCTAAAAATGTATCAATCATTTAATAACTGTATCAATGTCAAAACACAGGTATTGACCAATCACGACGCTTGAATATCACGTTTTGACATTGATACTGTTCTTTAAAGATTGATATATTTTTAGCCGATCGCCCTGCAGAGCGATAACTGATACCTAAGGTAGACTTTTATAAATACTTCTATCACATTAATAAAATATGCATTAAGACAGATGCATTTTGTACTAGTATCTAGTTCATAGTAGGTTCTATCTTCACTGTTCTATTCTGGTCCTTCACTATTTACTATACCTCTCTTATCTACCTTGCCTATTTTAATTGCTAAGAACAACGTACCTACACGTAGATTCATGTAATAATAATATTATTTTAATTTTTTTTAAATAATTTATGTAATAATGAATAACTTAATAACAAGCTGCAATCCAGCAAGTATATTGGGGCGCTTAAACGAGGCATAACTTACCCAGGCAAAGCGAGTTATAAATAAAAGAAAAACTGAAGGTTGACTGTATACCGGTCAATTTGGCTGGCTGGTTTCTGCGATGACGTGCTGCTGCGCGTGCGTGCAGGACGAAACATACGAGCGAGAGAGGGACGAAGCTATACATTGTACCTTAGTCGATGAAGCCTTTTAAAGTATAAAAAAGTTAGAGACGGTTACAAAATGTCATAGATCATTGAAACAAAAATAATGATGAATTCAAAATAACAAATAGCAAGCTTTGAGACTCAAGATGCTTTGCAAGAATCATTTTACAGTACAGCAGGGCGATCGGCTAAAAATGTATAAATCGCCCTGCAGAAATGCAGAAGTTCTTAGTAGGTACCAACCTCGTACCAACAGAACATGAACTGTAATTTGCGTATGATAATGATCAATTTCATTATTTCTCATTAAAAAACATGTTTACTAAATCGGCCGCCGTACGTTATTCCACATTTTATTTTTAACGCACTATAATATCACCATCAACGAATCAATCATGTCAGGGATTTATTACAACTGTCTCCTGGTGTCAAACTATAAACGGATGGCCGAAAATCGTATACGTCCGCGCTTTGTTCACATTATCGTATACTTGGTTACAGTAACCGGTGGCTCATTAGTCATTGTCTGTATCACGTGTAGCATTCATAGCAGACACTAATTCTATACCCGCTAGACAAATCAGTAACCAGTATTGATTAGGTATAATACCTATTGTTTAACGAACCGCCCGCGTGAATGTTTTTTTCCCACGGGAACTATGGATTATTCCGGTACAAAAGCATTACCTTTGTGTTATTTCAGGATAATATTATCTATCTCCAATCCAAATTTCAACAAAATCGGTGTAGAAGCTGCAGCGAGAAAGAGGATTTCATACAAACTTTGGACCCCTGTATCATTCCCCTTAGTATTTTAAACTCACCCCAGGTTTAAAATGTCTTTCCTGAATGCACCCCTAAATATCATAAGGAATCTGTTCCTTTAGAGTCTACAGCATAGCCCAAACCGTTGAGTCTACAACGGTTTGGACTGTGCGTTGATATTAATCAACAGTCAGTAAAAGCTACTTACGATCTTTTCAAATGGACAACAATTAGAAAGTTAATTTAAGAAGATATATAGAAAACTTACCTCCTACCTCTATTTACCTTAAAAGCTTTTTAATCTACATTTGTTATTCTGCATAAAAAATCGCACGTAGTAACAGTTACGAGTACCTAATCCTTGATCCTGTATATTAGACATCAACGGGGTCGCGTGACCTCAAAATTTACTGAGTACCTATGTTCTCTTTTTCAGTCATTATTTGTATTCCATTATTAGTACGTTTATTATTTTTTATGAACTGTTGTTCCAAAACTCACTGTCCACTGAGTATAAATACTATTCGCTTTATTACATAGTACCCACCTGAAATAGTGTAATGAAATAACACCATGTAACTTAATCATGTAAACTTTTATTAAGTAGGTACCTAAGTCTTAACTTGGAAGAATAATGCTGTTTAAAATTTCCGTTTTGAAAAACATATTTACAAAGATATAAATTAATACCATATGGGCTAAATACGCTTCACAAAAATTATTTATTTTTTAATCACAATTTTAACACTAAAAGCCGTTAGTGTGAGTTACCCGTAGGAGATACGCATATGCCATCACGGACTTTTTTGCAGATTTTGATACGTTCTTGAATATTGTAAAACATTGTTTTGTTCTATCCTCAATAGTTTCCGCAGCGTACGCGATGAAAGCAATTTTTTTACGACTTGGATTACATTATTCAAGTTTAAGTAAAGATGCGTTTTTTTAATTTTGAAATTTATTATAGCCTATGACACTCAACAATAACGTAGCTTTCTATTGGTGAAACAATTTTGAAAATCGGTGCGGTAGATCCAGAGATTACCCCTTACAACGTCACAAACATCGTTACGCTGCCTCTTTATAATGTAAGTATAGATTTTCTAAATTTTCGTTACTATCTTGACAACCCTAGAATATACCTAACACTCACATTGTTGTACGTATATATTCCTCAGGGTTCACTTTCTCTTTGTGGAGTAAAGTAGGTCTTTTCATATTTGGATTAGCTACGGCACAACACAAGGATGTGGAAAAGTTTCCGGGTCGAATTTACATTACACAGAAAAAGACGTAGGTACGAAGACATTGTAATAGGTATTATGACTAAAATAAATCGAAATGTGGAGTTTACATACCTACCTTATTATTATACCTTATTGTTTAAAAAGTTTAAAAGTGTTAGTGTTTTTATGAGCTATATTGAGTGATAAACAATTAGTCTCACAATTAAATCGACTTTTACACAAAATAAGAGACCTAAGAGACCTATTAAAACTGTAAACTACTGGACAGATTTGGATTATATACTCATTGATAACGTACTTTGATTTTTAAGTCATTTAACAATACTTATTTCTAAACACAAGAAGTGTTTAGAATTATTTCTAATAAGTATTGTTAAAGAAATCTTCTTTCATGAACGGTGCTATGGTACAGTGCCTATAATATTATCTACTCATAGGTAAACATGCATTTATCAATCACGCTCAAAAAAATCCAATTTTGTTCGACCAACAGACTCTGGGTATAGGTACCTATCACCATGCTAACCGCTATGCCATCATAGTCCACTCACAATTTGATCATTACCATCACATTAACAGCTCGTAGATGCCTGTTCGGTCTCGGTTGATGTACATTTAGTGGGGCAATGACTCTTAAAAAATTAACCGTGGCGTTCAATGGCATATAAATCAATGGACCCCGGGTGTAATACAAAATTCACGAAAAAAATATAAACGAGGATACATGTGTATTTTTATAAACAAACTAAAACATAGTAATTTATGTCTTAAACCATTAGCGTACATCCTAATTTTGCTTACGTCATAGTACCTAAAGGTACAGAAGGGTCACTCGGCAAGATGATTTAAAAAAATAGCGACTCTAGCGCTGACACGAAAAAAGACAATTCAGTTCGCAATAGCGCCTGATGGCTCCGCCCCGTTATGCATCTAAAGTGGTGGTCTCTCTCTATCGTGAAACTGTATCCCATTCGACGTACTAAGGTTGCTTGGTTAGACCGTACACGAACCTGGCCGATGCGTGGCGGCCTTCTGAGATTAGTACGTCGAGACGGATACTGTAGCTTGGTCGTTCACATGATAAGTGAACATGGCCTGCTTACGTGCGATTGGAATTCTTTTCGTGTTTTGGCTTTCATTACGTTCGGACACTTTTTAGCGCTGACCCGAAATCCTTAGTATTATATACCTATCCATGGTGGCGTTGCATCGATGGTCGTTGGCCTGCAATGACTAGGCTCGTAGCCCGAGTAAAAATAGATTCACTCTAAGGCATGAGATGCGCAGATTGTCCTCTTGCCTACTTGGAGCAACTATGTAGCTGCTTGCACACAAATGGCGATATGCATCACCGTACACCGCTACACGTTCCTGACTAGACTCCACAAAAAGTTGATAAATCATCGCTTTGACATATACCTACCTAACGCCGGACCTTTCATTGCTTTTTGTCTAATAACATTCAATTTTCTTCTAACTTGGAACGAGGTGAAGATAATTTAAAAATGATCGACAACAACTTTCGACGAAATTGCGATGCCTGTTGTTGTTAAGTAGGTATTTCGGGGGAAATTAGGTAAATTAAAGATTGTGAAATCGTCACAACAAAATTTTCAAACCGTCAGTTGGTTAGACGACCAAAATAATTTTGGTTTGAAGTTTAAACTCTTTACTTAGATTAGGTTTTGGATATTTTACAAAAAAATCTGACTAATAATATTAAGTATATAAAGGCAAAAATTTATATTTACTTTGTATGTTTGTCACTCTAGCTTCACGCTGCAACTAATGAACCGATTTAACTGAAATTTGGATGGGATGGCTGTAATACCCTGGATTAACACAAAGTTACCCTTTATCCCGGAAAAATCTATGGTTCCCACGGGATGTGTTGGTGATGTGATGGTTTTATTGAGACATTCATTACATAATCGTGCATAGGTAAATACTCACTAAACCAAGACTTTACTTGTAAGTATGTAAATAGATAAATATACATAGAAAATTCAGCATATCGTCTACTGTAACTTACTTTATACAGATCTTAACTCCTTACCTATTTCATCCAGTGTAGGTAGTAAGTAATGTTCAGTAAAACCTACGCAGATTAACCACTATGAATTGCCACAATATCGTAGACGTAGAGCAACCAAATCACCGAACGCAAGTCAAGCTTGATAAATATACATAAACGCAAAACTGGAAGTTGGGACTGGGCTGATTAGTAATCGATCTCCATAGATAAACTGCGATAAGCTATCGCAATTTCTGATACGAGTAGTATGCCGTACTTATGCCATAGAAACCGGTAAGGTCATCTGAGACTTCACCGTCGCGTCCGTTCGTCTGTCACAGAAATGGTACAAAAAGAAAAGATAAGTCTAGATAGATAAATAAGCTGCTTTTGCTTTTGTATTTTTTTTGTTTACGTCTTATATCTCGTTTTGGCGAGAATCTTTAAATAAAAAAGTGATTTTTGTGCCTCTACAGCAGTATAATATTGCAAGATGCATTTTTAATATTAACACGTTACCATCAAAAAACGATCTTTTAAAATCAGTGTACAGATTGAAAGTTGCAAAAGCAGGTAGCTGACAGCTGATTGGTCGCGTGGCGCACACCTGGCCACGCCGCCCTCGCTCGTCTGGACAGCTGCAATGTACAAGGTGTGGAGTCCGCATCCTAACACTGCGCACTACCCGCAGTTCCGTCCGCATTCGATTGGAATCCATTTTTTATTTAATTCTAAATTCAAACAGCCCACATGCCCGCATTCTATCTAACAGTTATAGGTAAGTATGCACCGGACGTCAGTCACGTACAGGGGCCGTACCACCATCTCTTACAGCAGTAATTACTACTTCTACTGTAGTAACTGTAGTAGTACTGTTTTAATATTAAAACAGGAGCCGTGCCATCATCTTTTAAAGCATTAAGAGATGGTAGCCCGACTCCTGTTCTTCGCAAATATATTAAAAACGCCGTTCAATACAAACTTTCCACACAGGTATTGAACTGTTCTATTTAATTGTAACCGCACAATGCTAAAAAAAGACCCAAAAGTACCTGTGTTTTTCAGTTTTTCAGCTATAAAACAAATACTAAAAAATAAAACAGGATATTTGCCCGTTATTGTTGATTATATGATATGGCAACATTAAGGCGCTTTATTTATATATAAAAAATATTAGAATTAAGACTTCCGTGAGTAGACATTATAAGAAGGAAAGGAACTGTTCGGGCGATCCTGACCCAAATAGACGTGAGTTAATAGCCGTTACTTTTTCCTTCTTATAATTTAAAAATACATAATTAAAAGCAAATAAAATATTTAAGGTGGGCTCCAAAACAAACGTAGATATACCTATTTCTTTCTCGTTTTTGAATTTGGTGGGCAAAGGTGTTATGGTTGGAATTGGTCTTGACTCTTGACAATACGGAACCCTCAGTGCGCGAGCGCGACTCGCACTTGACCAATTTTAATAAAATTGAACTAACGATTGAAACCTTTTAAATCCCTAATAAGCTACTTGCGTAAGTAATAAGTAAGCAGGTACTTATCGTAACGACTTTGTATGACCCTGCACGTCAGCCAGTCTTCACCAAAATTGCACGCTCATTACATTCTCACGCTCAAAAAATTCTAAGGCCCAGTTTTATGAGGGCCGGGCCTTATACTTTCAACCTCTCAAAGTAAATAACTATGTAGAATACTATGTTTCTGAAAGAAGAATGACCAAAGGTTTTCAAGTTTTCAAGTTTTTTCATAAACCAAATCCAAAATATTGTACGAAAATAAAGGAGTCTTTTTTTTTTTAAACCATTGGCACTAGGGACTTGTAATTCATTTCCGGAATTTAATTTTGCATACAAAAAGTTACTTTCTTTTCAATGAACATTTCTTAACATACAGATTTTATTGAGAAGTACTAACTACAATAATTTGTTTATTTGCTTATAGATTCAAAGATTCAAAGATTCAAATCACTTATTTCATATAGGCCACTACTTGTTAGCACTTATGAAAGGTCAAGTAGGTACATATACTTATTAATAGTGATAACTATTTAACGACTTAAAAACTAAGTTTACGAGGGTTCCAACGCGCCCTGAACTGAGAAGAAGCCCACAACAAACTCAGCCGGGTATTATTATTTTTTTGTTATCACTATTTCACAATTTAATATAAATAGAGCAATTTACTCCCATGGGTTATTTTCATTTAAGTAATCTTTTATGCTATAATATGCCTTATTTATATAAGTTTCTGCTTGACAAAAGCTATACCTATAACTTTGGAATGCGGATGTTGATTAAAAATATAGTAGGTAATTGTAGGACCGTAAACCGTCTATGAAAAATGAAGTTTGGATTTGAATCGGCTTGGGACGGGATTTCATACATGATACATTCATGGTCATTACCCTTTGTACACATAATGGGATTGGTGATACGCTATTATAGTCAAATTAGCCGACGACGTGGCAAACAACGTCGTCAAGACATTTCGGAGGAGTTTGGTAACAAAGTAACACAATCATTTTTTTATTAAAAAAAAGATATGAATACCTAGTGCCAATTGAGTCTTACACTACTTTTGAATTGATAAAAAAATATTACTTTATTATAAACTAGGATAAAAATAATAACGTGCAGTGAAAGAAATATTAAAATCCAACGAAGATTTACAAAGTTACAGGCGTTTAAACTTTGGAGTGGGGGGATCTTGTATCCCTTTCTCGCAAAACGAAAATTTGTATGAAGCCGCACGAAGCTACTATGGCATTGGTAAGGTGTGACGTCACAATTTCATGTTGCTATCTCTGTCTAATCACAAATCTTTAAATGCTTATAACTTTTTTCTTATTTGATCGATTAAATAAGTTCTTTCAGTGCACGTCATTATTTTATTTCTACTTTATAATAAAGTAATAAAAAAATTGGAGTCAAATACCCAATTAATTCATGCTTGTCATTATTTATTTACGTTCTTATATAATTACGATTTCTATACCTAGTTCTGACCCATTAGTAAGGGCAAGGACAGGTGATAAGATAACTCATATAACTTACTATCTAAGTATATATTATCAGTGATAGGTAGACTGATAGCCCATTGGTTCAAACCTTTGCCTCTCGGAGGTTTGGAGTTCGAATCCCGGGCACGCAACTCTGACTTCGCAGCTACGTGCAGGAAGGTTCGTCTTTTTGTAGGAACTGAATACCACATGGAAGTTGGAAACATTGCATGCATGTGGGTAGGGTGGTAATAAACCACGGCCAAAGCCTCCCACCAGACCAGACCTAAGCCAATTTAGTAAATTATATAATTTTAAAGAGGCCCGTGGCGGGAATCCAACCCTAGAATCCGGGCGCTAGCCACTGCGGTATTCAGGGAGGATAGAACTTTTCTCTACTGTATTGGTAATAGCTACTAGTTAACTACAATTGTACCTACTTTTAAACTATAATTCTATGCAAGAAATAAACAAACTACCTAAGTACCTACCAACAATTGTTATTTGTCCTTCACACAAACCATTTAGGTATCGACAATACTCATTCAAAGGAAAATCATTCTATGGATTGAATAAGAAACTTATGTAGATACTCGTAACTAACCAATAAAAATACAATGTATAAAAAGTAGGTATTCGTACCTTCATAGCTTGTTTATTTAGGATAGGATAGAATATTGCCTATATAACTTCTTTTCAATCCTCCCTAATTTTTTTTTACACTATACAAGTTAGTACTTGCCTGCGATCTCACCTAATGCTAAGTGATGATGCAGTTTTGTTTTACTAAACCGTTTTCAGATGCTATAGTTCAAAGGTCCACTAGCTAAATTTTGGTACTGGCTTCTACTGTTCATAAACCTCTTATTTTGAAAATATAATTTTCTCTGTCATCTAATAATAATTACTCACCTTTGCAGATAATTACCGCAATTTCAAACTTGTTTTACATATAGCCATTGATCTAGATACGCAAACGTACATGTAACAACAGCTGCCAAGAGGCCAAAATCTTTAGGGCTGTCATATTGACATTTTTTTTCAGCAAATTATCAATTTTTTTATACATATTATGATACATGTCAGAGCATTAATATCAACTAGGGTTTACCCACGACTTTGGCCGCGTGGATTTTGATTTTTATACAATGATCCGTTGTTTTTTGTGGGATTATTACACTTAAGTACTCGAAAATTGCACCTTTAATGGGGTTTTTAGGATTATAGGATATTAAAGAAAAAAGATGAGTTACCGAATGATTTATCAGCGCACCATTCATACCATCTATAGACGGATCGGGATAGCTGTGGGATAGCTATGCATGTAACCATCAATTGCTATGCTGCTGAAACAATCCGCTCAGATTTTTTTTGAAGACACCCCGCAGGTGGGTGATTCACGTAACGCCAGTGATGTGAATCAAGAAATAAAATAAAAAATTAACACTTGAAAATTTACTTTACGTCATAATATAGTGGAAAATTGAATGTATTTCAACACAGGAAATTCAATCCTTTAAAAATTATCTCGAAAAGTAACTAATTTTAGTTTCACAATTCTCGACCATGTTGCGTTTTGAACAATATTCAATTTTACGCTCTATGACAATAGTCGTAAAATTAATATTTCAGTGTTCGCAAAATATGTTTTGCCTCAAGTTCTACGTTACCTATGTCTTCTTGGTCCAAAACAGCATCCCGAACACGGCCGTAGAATTTCATAAGTGACTAAAATTAGGCTGATGTTAAAGTAGAAGAACCATTTTGATTTCATTTGTTAACTTGACCCTCTAAATTATTTTAATAAAGTGATCTTTAAAGGTCAATCATAATTATCTCACTTATTTGATAATTATTCTGAATTATCATTTTTATTATGTACAAGAGCATGCACATTTTACATTCCAGTGTAGAGACAACCCTAACGTTTTGTTTGTGACGCCAGTCTATGATCTATTTGGTGCCTGTAATGTTATAATGTACCTTATCTGATGTACTTAATTATAATTGGTTAATGCACTTGCATGCAAATAAAATATGCCGCTCGAGAAATCTGGAGAGAGCGCGCGCATTGAAGCGAGGCAAGGCAAGTTGTTACCTCTACGTCAATATACAATACAGTAACCGACCAGTAACTTAAAGTTATACAATATTAGAACCTAGAACCATTCTTGCCTTTAGGCCTGAATGGTCGTATTATGTAACATTACAACTAAATATAAAGTAAGAAGGAACCTGCATATACAATTGTCAAAAGTTAGTACCAACCACCAATAAAACAAAACACAACAATCCTACCCTATCCTTTCCTACTTCCTTCCTACTAATCATATCCTCGACCTCCGTGGTTGAGTGGTTAGCGTGCCGGTTTTCAAGGCGCCGCCATCTCTGAGGTTCCGGGTTCGATCCCCGGTCGGGGCAATGTAGAAAAATAAGTTTTCTACATTGTCTCGGGTCTGGGTGTTGTGGTACCTTCGTTGTTTCTGATTTCCATAACACAAGTGCATAAGCTACTTACTATGGGATCGGAGCAATGTATGTGATGTTGTCCTCTATATATTTATATTTATATTATATCCTACTAATATAGGTACATATAAACACGAAAGTTTGTTAGATGGATGGATTTTTTTACTCTTTCACGCCGCATTTACTGAATCGATGTGTCAGAAATTTGGAACATAGATAGCTTATTATAGCATAGGCTACTTTCTACCCATCGTTCCCAGTTCCCACGGGATTATCGAGAAACCGAAATTCACGCGGACAGAGCCGCGGGCAACAGCTATGAGTAGTAGGTGTAATATTATAATATTAACCCAAACTCAAATGGAGAAACAAAATCTTATGCGGAGAAAATTTCTGTTTGTTCTCGAATTCAGGTTCTATTCGGGGTCAAAGGCCAGTCCCAAGTATAGACATTCAGTAGTAGAATCCTGTAATAGACATAGGATACCTACCTATACCTAATATGCTTAATCACATGCGTCACAGCTTTCAAAATAACACTCTGCAAATTATTGTATTTACAGATTGCAATAAATGATTCTTAGCTAAATGCAATGGTAAATCAGGTCACCAGGTGTACTTAATGAGTTCTATAAATGTACATATACGGTATACCCCTTGACAGGGCGGACGGCACGGGAAAATGTCGCCAGTTTATCGGTGCCAAAAATGCTTGATTTGCCACCAACAGCAAGGCCACGCTGTAGTTCGCTCAGCAGCCACCTAAACGATTTTGTCAAATGGCGCTACTGTTTGCTTATATGTAAAAGATTTACGTAAGTTTTCTTAGCAGTCATGGTTCTTATATAGGTATTAATTTGCACTTTGTTTGGGAAAGTCATTGATACTTATAAGAATGATTATTATTGAATGTTCAACATTAAATGTTCAACATTCAAAAAAGCCAATTAAATAAGCCGGTATAAGACACATAAAAGCGGTATCATTCGTTAAAATCAGAGCACAAAAACCAAGCTCACGTCCAGAAGGCTGCCGAGCCGGTTTTGAGGCTGGTTTGATAAACGCTGTCCACATTTTTTTAATTGAAGCAGACATAATATCGTTTATAATGCACTTTAAAATAAGCGCCTTACTTTTTAGGTTATTGTTGATCGATTGGCGCAGACGGTTAGGTTTAGATTTTGAATCCGAGGTCGTGGGTTCGATTCCCACAACTGTAGCAGGTATATAGTACACATGAAGGGAAAACTCTTGCACTTAGATACCTACCTCGAACGCTTCTCTTTGCAGATTGCTAAGTACACAATAAGTAATAGTTAGGTACCCCAAAAGATTATACCACAGCCTCTACTCTCAAAGATAATTATAGGTACTTCTCTATATACCTAGTTCTACAACTGGTAAATGTTTTCTTTTGAGGTTTTCCAGTTTCTATAGGTGCTTTTCTATACATTGTAAGTAGTTATAGGTATCCACAAAGTATAATTAACCGACTTCAAAAAAAGAAAGAGGTTCTGTATTCGACCCGTATGTATGTATGTGTGTGTGTATAATAATAATATGTATGTTAATAGTAATATGTATGTTTGTCCGCGATTATTTCACGTTTGGCTGAACCGATTTTGATGCGGTTTTCAGGAAAGTATTTGTTACATTCTGGAGAAGGTTTTAGTATATTAACCGACTTAAAAAAATAATAGGTTCTTAGTTTGATCGACATATTTGTATTTAAGTTTGTTCGCGATTATCTCGAGTTCGGCAAAACGGATTTAAATGATTCTTTTTTGTTAGATAGGCCATACATCACAGGTAGACTCGTTTTAATTTCGTCGAGATTTAATGAATATCTTCGGAGATGGAGAGCGGAACTCCTCAACGGAAAATAGTAAATCGCTTGCGATCGGTATAATAGTGTACAGTGTAGATTTTATCGGACTTCAAAAGAGAAGGAGATTCTCAAGTTGACTGAAATATATGTTTTAATTGACCGACGTCAAAAAAAGAGGATCTCTGTTTAATCCCTATATCGGTATTTAGGATTTTCCGTGATTATTGTACATGCATTTTATTGTGATAGTCCGTTTTAAATTTGGTTAAAACGTGGCAACTAGATCATAAAAGCTTGTCTTTAAAAACTTTTTTGCACTAAAAAGGGTAAAATAAATTATTTTTTAAAAAAATTAAACCGACTTCAAAACCACAAATAGGCACTCAAAAGCGAAATATAAATTAATATAATTATTATAACTGTTAAAGTACGAGGCCGGGATTATTTATCCTATACCTTTAAACGAGCAATTCTTGTATATATGTATATTTCTATATAATCTGGATCTCGAAAACGGCTGAAACGATTTTCATGAAATTTAGTATACAGGGGGTTTTGGGGGCGATAAATCGATCTAGCTAGGATTTATTTTTAGAAAATGTAGAATTTACCAAAAAAAATATGACTACTGCTGCCATCTATTGGCCACCGAGCGAAGCTCGGTCACCCAGATATTTATATACTTAAACTCCATTGTAAGATATCAGAGAATTATATTTTTATTAAATTAATATTTTACAAATAATATATTTTTTCTATTCAGACATTACGAAGGTGATAGACAAGTTTTCTTTTTCATAAGTGACATAATAAACATTGATACAAAACGAACCTTATTTTAACACACCTCCTTGAGTTTTGTATCTGTTACATTGTTATAATACTTCTTCAATTAACATAAATTAATTACTCAATCAACAATAAATCATTTAACAATATTTTTGCAAAGAAACTTAAAATAGAATAAAAATAGTTATCTTTTTCAACAATATCAATTAATTATGCAACATTAAATTTAAATAACATCAATACATTATAATAAACTTAATCAATAAACATTTATTAAATCTCTTAAATACGTAAATTTATTTTTTCCTAAGGCCTTTGTTAATATATCAACTAGCTGTTCGTCTGTATGTATCTTTGTTACGCATATGATACCCTTTTTTTCATAATCTTTTATAAAATGATAACTTACATCAATGTGTTTTGAATTTTTACAAAATTTTCCATGTTTTGAAAGAGCTATGGCACCACTATTGTCTTCATAAATTTTAATTGGATTTTTTATATCAACATCTAAATTTTTTAAAATTCCTATGACTGGTAAAATTTCAGACACACAATCTGCCAATGCGTAGTATTCTGCATGCGTTGATGCGCGTGATACAATTTTCTGTTTCTGTGTTTTCCACATTACTGGATTGTTGTATACTCTTAATATCATTCCAGTAGTTGATTTGCGATCATTTTTGTCAGCTGCCCAATCAGCATCAGCAAAAGCATCAAAACATTCTTCATATTCATCATTATAATTTAGTTTTAGATCACGGGTATTATATAAATATTTCAGAACTCGTAAAGCATATTTGTAATGTGTTTCATTGTAAGCATTTTGAAAACGACTAAGATAATTTACACAATATGAAATATCTGGGCGCGTTCCGCTTGCTATGTACATAAGCGCTCCAATCAAATTTCTATATTTCAAATTACTATTATTTATTTCTCCAGGTTCAATTGATAAATTTTGTTCCATAGGTGTTTCATACTTCTTAGAATCCTTTATTTTATACTTTTCAGCTAAACTTTCTATATACTTGCATTGACTCAAAGTCATTTTCTTCAATTCCGGATTATAATCAATATCAATTCCCAAATATTGTTTTACTTTCCCTAGGTCTTTCATGCGAAACCTTTTATTCAATAGCCTTTTCATAATTTGAATTGTATTTTCATTTTTTGCACAGATCAAAATGTCATCTACATATAAACAAACATATACTTTTTCATTATCAATACATCCTATGTATAAACAATAATCGTAGTCGGACCTTACAAAGTTAATGGTTAACATAAATTCATTATAACATTCGTACCAATCCCTTGGGCTCTCTCTCAATCCATATAACGCCTTTTTTAGTTTGTAGACCTTATTATTTCCAGTTTCATAACCATCTGGTGGATAAATATAGACTTCAGATTTAATAGTTCCATTTAAAAAAGCTGTTTCAACATCCATACTTTCTAAATGCCAACCTCTTACACATGCAATTGACATTAAAACTTTCATAGTTATCATTCTAGCTACGGGTGAATATATTTCTTCATTTTCATCATAAACTTGTTGAAAACCTTTTGCTACTACACGTGCTTTATATCTTCCATTTGATTTTATTCTGAAAATCCATTTTACTTCAATCACATTCTTATTCATTGGTTCATCGACAACTTCCCATGTTTCATTTTGTTTTAAACTATTTATTTCGTCATCCATTGCTTTCTTCCATTTTTTGGATTCCGAACTTTTTATTGCTTCATCGTAAGTTTCTGGTATACTAGCATCACAAACGTTTACATAAACAACATGATCATTAAATCTTTCCGGTAATCTTCTTTCTCTTTTGGGACGACTTCGATTATTCACCTCCTCAACTCTAAGTTTTATTCTTTCTTCTTCTTCATCATCTTCAATAGTGTCGTAAAATTCTTCTTTATCATCATCACCCTTTTCTTTTAATGTATTATTTTTATCATTTTGAGTTCGTTTATCATTATTTTCTTCATTAATTATTTTTCTTTCACAATTCTCTTCTTCATTATTAATACTGAATCTAATAACTTCTGCTTCAGGATCAATAAAAATTACATGACGACTGATAATTATTTTATCTTCTGTTAGAATTTTATATCCAGTTTCGGTATAACCTACTAAAGTTCCTTTTATTCCTTTTGGGTTCAATTTTGACGTTATTTTTTCTTCAGGTATTCTAACAAAACATTTACTTCCATATATTCTTAAATTTTTTATGTCTGGTTTCCTCCGATAAAATATTTCGAAAGGACTTTTCTTCTCCAAGGTATTTGTTAATATTCTGTTTCCTAAATATGCGGCAGTTAATATACATTCAGGCCAATATTTCTTTTCTAAATTTGCTTCTGCCATTAGGCATCTAGCTCTATCCATAATAGTTCTATTGTATCTTTCTGCTACTCCATTTAGTTCATGAGTATAGGGTGGTGCTGTTTTTATATATATTCCCGTCTCTTTTGCGAATTCAAAGAAATCTCTGTTAATATATTCTCGACCATTATCACATCTCACTTCTTTAATTCTCCGTCCTGTCTGATTTTGAACTGCTTTAACATAAGTTTTGAAACAATCAAATACATCACTTTTATTTTTAATTACACAAACAACTGCATACCTACTGTAGTCATCAATAAATGATACAAAATATCTTTGATCATTATAGCCTACTGGAGTTATTGGACCATTTAAATCTGTATGTACAATTTCTAAAATATCAGTAGCCCTTCTCCGATTGTTTTCAAAAGGTAAATTTGTCATTTTATATTGTAAACAAATTTCACATTGCACGTAATTTTCATTTAATTTTTCGGGTAACCCATCTAAAATATTATGCCTACACATTATTTTTAATTTCCCAAAGTTAACATGACCTAATAATCGGTGCAATTTTTCTTTTTCCTTTAGTGATACATTAGATTCACTTACATATATATTTTTATCATTAATTATCTGACATTCCAATTCATACAATTTGTTTCTTTTATTAGCTACTGCTATTAATTTATGTCGTGAATTATATATAAGTGCTGTTTGGTTTTGAAATTTAATCATATTGCCTTTATTGACAATTGATGATACGCTTAGTAAATTTCTTTTCATATCTGGTACATAATATATGTTATCTACTGTTATTTTATGTTTTTTATTATTAACCTGACATGTCATCATAACTGTTCCTATTTTAGTTGATTTTAATATATACCCATCGCCTACTTTAATATCTATTGGATTATCTAATACTTTATACTCACAAAATAAATTATCGTCATTTATAATATGATTACTACATCCGCTATCGATCAGCCAAGTAACTTCGTCTGATTTTTCTGATTCATTATATAAATTCATTACTTCTGCTATAAAACCATTATCGCAATTATCACTTCTATATTGTCCATGTTGACCTCTAAAATAACGATTTCCTCTGCCTCGATATCTGTTTGATATACAATTGTGTCCTCTTGTATACTGTCCACGTGTATAATAGTTTTGTCCTCTTGTATACTGTCCACGTGTATAATAGTTTTGTCCTCTTGTATACTGGCCAGGTGTATAACAATTTTTTCCTCTTGTAAATTGTCCATGCGAATAATAATTTTGTCCTCTTGATAAATAGTTTTGCCGTCTTGTCGTTGTCCTGTTCAATCCATGTGTTCTTTGTCTGCTGTTACTCTGAAAAACTTGTTGCTCGTGTTCTGCTTCATTCTTTTTGTACTCTAAAATGAGTTTTGATTTGACATATTCTACAGTTTGGTCTGATTTAGGCAATGCATCTACAATATTTACTATGTGTGAGAATTTGTCTGGTAATGTTAGCAATAAATAATTAAGTTTTTCTTCTTCGTTTATAATATCTCCTGCAGTTTTTAATTCATTTATAATAGTTTCAAATTTTTGAAAGAATTCTATCGGGTCTCCTTCTTTGAATTTCATATCGAGCAATTTTCTTTTTAGTAGAAGTTTATTTGCACATCCTTTTATCAAATATAACTCATCAAATTTTTTTATCATTTTATATGCTGTGTCCTCATTTAAAATTATATTAAGTTGCGAATTGTTAACACTCATAACAATATAGTTTTTTGCTTTTAAATCTATATCTGGTTTAGTTTCTTCATTTTCAATGGCCTCATTACATTTTTTTAGTTTCAAAAATAATTTTAGTCGAAATTTCCATAAGTCGTAATTAGTTCCGTCGAAAATAGGTATTTTAATCTCCTCTTTACTATCCATTTTAATAACTCTTTTTCCTTTATCTTTACCTACGTTTTATTTTCTTATATTTTTTCAATTCTCCTTCAATTTTTTTTATCTATCATATTTTCGCAGCTTACCATATCTTACTATTTTGGACGATCTGCTACCATGTTAAAGTACGAGGCCGGGATTATTTATTATATACTTAAACTCCATTGTAAGATATCAGAGAATTATATTTTTATTAAATTAATATTTTACAAATAATATATTTTTTCTATTCAGACATTACGAAGGTGATAGACAAGTTTTCTTTTTCATAAGTGACATAATAAACATTGATACAAAACGAACCTTATTTTAACAATAACCGCTACTACCTACTCATCTATTTTGAAGTCGGTGCCAGCGAAGCTTACTACTACTACATACTATAGATGTAGTTTTGCACTATTATAAAGATTTACTTATCTATTTGAATTGGCTGGCACCGACTTCAAAATAGATGAGTGGGTAGTAGCGGTTATAATAATTATATTAATTTATTTTTCGCTTTTGAGTGCCTATTTGTGGTTTTGAAGTCGGTTCAATTTTTTTAAAAAATAATTTATTTTTAACATTAAAATTGATTGGATCATGAGGGTATGTCGTAGAGGAATCTGGTGGAATATTTGATAAAGATAGGGAAGTAGAAACTAATAAGTAGAAAGAAATCTTTGCACCCCTTTCTACCTATAACCGATAACGGAAAGAACCAAGCTTAAACCACGATCACGATCAAATTGCGCTCGAAAAACACGAGTAAACCATAGTGGGTAGGTACAATTACTTTTAGAGAAATTCTTTTTAACAGACTTCAAAAAAGGAAGAGGTTCTCAGTTCGTCGGAATTTTCGTTTTTTATTTACAATTATGTTTTGTTAAGTAAGTAAATCATACATATTCCATAGTTGTTATAACTAGCAAGTTGCACCACTGATGCACTTATGAAGATTTGGTGTAGGTCGCTGGTGCTTAGAGAGTACATCATTATCATCGTCATCGTCTCATCCGATAGACCCGCTGCTTGATATTCTTCAGGAGTCCAAGATCTCCCCAGAATGATTTTGACGACCTTCCTGGCGCAATGGCGCTCGCTCGAATTAGAGTCGAACCAAGGGCCTCTTTTAATTGACTCCGGGCTGGTCTGGTGGGAGGCTTCCGACGTGGCTGTGGTAGGGTAGGGTGGTAACTACCCTAACAGCAAAAACGCAATGCCAAGCGATTTATAGCGTTCCGTTTCGATGTGTTGAAACCGTTAGGAGTGAGTTATCTTATCCTTCCCGAATTTGAACGATAACACCTTCGATAAATCATCACTTAACCTTCAGGTAAGTAAGATCGCAGTGAATTCTTACTTGTAAGTGTAAAAAAAAATATCTCGTGCCGCCCTCCAGACCGCCAGCGACCGCCCTTGGATCTCTTCATTTGGTAAGAATCTGCCATCAGTACATAGTATCTCGATGGAATCTGCCAATGCTTGTGTATTGTATTCTCGAACGTGGTCGCCATTCTTATAACCAAGGATACATAAAATAGTTGACGCTTATTACCTAATTGTATTAAATTTGCCTCTAGTGTTTGTAAGGTCACTATTTGGTCGAAACCTATAGGTAAACAAAACACACTTGTACGGGTACGTAATGATTACTCAGGAAGTGTGTTAATTAGATACTGAAGTCTGAAATACACACGTAATAGTATACTTAATTGTGTTTGATTCACTCGCTGAACATGGCAATACTTTATTATTCTACTTACGAAGAATTTTAATTGGTATATAAAAGTAAAGGTTAAGTAAAAACACCAACTACAACTAATTACATATTTCAGGTTATAACGACTTTATTTTATTTCGGTTTTCAATAGCTTTCGTTTTTCTTTTCTTTAGATAGTTACTAGCAGATACCCGCGGCTTCGCACGCGTAAATTTTAGTTTTAACTATTCTACGGTAACTATCCATTTTTCGCAATAAAAAGTACCCTTTGTGTTAATTTACATGAAATCTATCTTCATTTCAACTTTAAACCAAAAATTTTCAATAGTTGTGCGTGAAGGAATAAATTTTCTCCCGCATGAATATCTGTTTTTCCCCATTATCACGAAAACAATGGATTTTCCCGAGAAAAATGTAGTTGATTCTAGTATATAATCTATCTCCTTTCCGATTTTCAGTCATATCAATTCAGTAATTACAGCGTAAAGTAGTATTTCTCGCGTGTGGACATCAATGTTTCAGGTTTCCCTGTTTTTTCCGGGATGAAAAGTAGCCTTTATATTAATCCAGGATACAATATAACTTTATTCCGAATTTCAGCCATATCAGTTCAGTAATTACGGCGTGAAGTAGTATTTTTCGCGTATGAATATCTGTTTTTCTTTTTTCCTGCAAAAACCATGGATTTTTCCGGGATAAAAATTAGCCTCATTATTAACCCAGGATATAATCTATCTCAGTCCCAAATTCCAGCCAAATCGGTTGTGCACTTGCCGCATGAAGATTTTTTTTCCGCGTTAATTTCGGTTTTTTAGTAATCCCACGGGAACCATGAATTTTTTCGCGATGAAAAGTAGCCTTCGTATTAATCCAATATATAATCTATCTTTATTCATAATTTCAGCCATATCAGTTCAGTAATTACGGCGGGAAGTAGTATTTTTCCCGCGTGAATATGTGTTTTTCCCTTCTCCTGCAAAACCCATGGATTTTCCGGGATAAAAAGTACCCTATTTATTAACCCAGGATATAATCTATCTCCATTCCAAATTTCATCCAAATCGGTTGTGTACTTGCGGCGTGAGATTTTTTTATGCGTGAATTTCGGTTTTTAACTTATCCCACGGGAACCATGTATTTTTTCGGGATGAAAAGTAGCCTATATGGTAATGCAAGATACAATCTACCTCCATTCCAAATTTTAGCCAAATCGGTACTGTAGTTGCGGCGTGAAGACGTATTTTAACTTGATAAAATCCAAACTTCGGACCCCCGTTTCACCCCTTTAGAGGGTGAATTTTGAAAAATCCTTTCTTAGTGCACCCCTAGGCCTCACAAGGAACATGTGTGCCAAATTTGGAGTCTCTAGACCCAGCGGTTTGGGCTGTGCGTTGATATGTCAGTGAGTCAGTCAGTCAGTCAGTCAGTCAGTCAGTATCTTCTTTTATATATTTAGAAGATAAAAAAAAAAACATTAGTAAGGTGACCAAGCGATAATAATAATTTACATAATTCTCTGATAGCTATCGAAAAAGTAGAAAATTTAATGGACTCGGAACGCTCGGCTCGTTAAACATGTTTTCATCGTTATCAGACTATGTCGTAATAATTGCAGACGTTGGAAAAACTGCTGCCGCCATTTCCATCCGCATTGCAATCGAATAGCAAACTCCTATTGGTCGTCCGTTACCAAACAATACCCACATAGTATTATAACTATACTCCGATATTCAGTGGTGCTTCGCTCTTTTTGTACCGCGTCTCAACAAAAAAGAAAACGATTAGGTACAGATTACTGAATTTGGAGCCTCCCAAGAAGTCTGTAATACCTACTTTCCAAATAGCAAACCTAAAATGATGTCCGTGCGTTCAGCCCATTGATTAAACATATTAAAGGATCAGCACTTCATGACGTCACGCGTACAATTTTAGGCTCCGAGCTCCGCCCTGAAGCCGGATTTTTAATTTATCAAAACTGTAAAATGGAGCTAATGTATGCGACCAACATCGACAGCGGTACCCAAAAACGAAATACGCTACGCTAAGAGGACGGGAAAAATGTGACGTGACGTGTGTTGAAGCCAAAAATTAATTTCTTAAATATGGCGTCGCGCTTCATACATTTCGATACCGCTGACAGTACATACAGCTGTCGGTCGCATACATTAGCGCCATTTGACAGTTTTGACAACTTAAAAATCCGGCTTCAGGGCGGAACCTAAGAATATATGCGTGACGTCAGTAAGTGCTGATCCTTTAATATGTTTAATCAATGGCTGTACCGAAATGTATAACGCGCGACGCCTTATTTGAGAAATTTTTTGCTTCAACATAAGTACGTCACATCTTTACCATCCTCTTAGCGTAGCGTACTTCGTCTTTGGTTCAGCCTCTTATCGTTGAATTATTGATTGATTCGAGGCGTTAATACAATTTTCTAGTTCACAAAAACAGCACAATAAAATAGCTGTACCGCATCGGCACTAGATGGCGGAGGTAACCTTTGCCAAGTGTTCAGTATCGGCCGTTCACTTTGCCCGCATCGGAGGTAGCCCGATAGACTCAATTTCGTGTCGATTCGCTTTACTAACGTAACATTTGGCGGTAACAAATGTTCGTTTATGTAACTGCAATGTGATATGGAACTATAGCTGCCTGAAAGCGGGCTTATTGATATTCTGGGCGATGGAGTTTAGTTTTTTGGAAGCGTTTTCGTCGAGCAGTTGCGCCGTCGTATTGTAGCAGAGGGGCGTTTGCGACGGCAGCAACTAGCGTGAACGAGGATTGACCAAGCGGCGCGCTCCTACCGCAAGTCGCTAGCTCGCTACATTCCTAGCGTAAAAGTTATCGTGGGTGGTTTGCTCTATGTAATTTTGCGGGAAATACGATTTTTTTAATAAGTTTCACCATCGAACATACCAGTGCGAACGAGTAACGAAATACGATTTCACTTGTTGTAGTAGTGATGTGTGCTGCTCATATTTCCACAAAAGTGACAAATGGATTTGGAATTTTTTTGCACGAGTCATATAAACATTAGTAAGTATTAGTAAGTTAAATACAAGTACATATTACTTTGATACTAATTAAAACTTTCTCAAGTGTATAGTTCTTAAGTTTTTTTTTTCAAATTATGTAGTTCCTACGGCCTACCTATAAGTTTAGGAAAAATATTTTTCATTGCAATTTAAGTAGATACATTAAAAATTTTGTTTAAATCAAACCAACAAAAGTTAAAATAACAATAGATATTAAGAACTTAATACCTAGGCAGGGATGAATTTTAGTCTTTAAAAACTCGATTCGTAGGTAAGAGTTTCATAATTTGATACCTAACTGCTATGTTATAAATTCCACATTATCGTTATGTATTGTATAAAAATATTTGTCTTTTTTTTTGTTTTCCGATAAGAATCCATACTTACTTATACCTGGTTCTTTTGACTTTGCTTAGGTACAGTTATATAACTGATACCCAGATTTTTACGTTATGTTACGTAGGTATATATGTACTTACTTTTATAAGTAAATAAATATTTATTTCAAAAGTAATTAAGTACATAGTATAGTAAAAAGATATTCTGAAACGGCAACAGCAATTTGATAAACTTTTCTACTTTCATCTAACTACCCACATTCTATTTTTATTTTATTATAGAACGAAACATTAAACAAAAGATTATAATCGCCAAAACAGCAAAGTTTCATTATTTGTACATAATTTACATCGTAATATCTTATGTCTTTAGTTCTAGAAACTTTTCACGATTGGTTTCTAGTTATTGTTTAACAGGTAGGTATTTGTTACGTGTTCGTAATAGATTTTTTTCAATAGGTAGGTACTTATTTATGTTGAATAATTATTATCGTTATGTACCTACTGCACACCGAAGTAAGAGTAGCTAACGCAATGATTTTTTAAACATCTAGACATATTTTATCTGTCTTTGCAAGTTTTCGAATACCCTTGACCGAGTTTTCCAGTTTTGTTATTGGCGTATAGCCATTTTCACCGCGATAAGAATTGAAATTCAACGTACATCTGTATATATACCGTACAATCTACTACAGTTGTCTAGAAACTGGTGAGTATGTTCGATTGCTAATCACGAGCGCCTGTGGGTTAAGAAACCCATAGGACAGGAGATTACACCGCGGGTCGGGCCAATAAACAGCATTGAGTTTTTTTATCAGGGTAGTCTTAGTACCAGCCCGTAGTTTGGAACATGGCAGTATTCCACCCCTGTGCACGTTAAGCACGTTTAAAACCGTAGAAGATGTCATCCCATCGGATTGTAAAAGTGAGGGAGTAGAGAGTGCACAAAAACTTAATATTTCCAGCGCAGATGGAAAACGTCCGCAGAGATGGACCTTCATTTTATGCTCTGTACAAATGTACACAAAATCACTACACTACCAAAATTAATAGATACATAGATAGAGGCAAGTCAAATTAAATACAGGTAGCTAAAACAGGAAACGAAATTAATACATTCGGCAAATCAAATTAAATAGAGCCCTCCATAGCATGGGCAGCGGATAAAATCATATTCCCCCAATTTTGTCCTCTGACAGGGGAGAAAATAGTCACCTTAACGTGGCCAAAGGGGAAGAAATTTTGGCCTTAATGGGAGAAATTTATCACTATTTAACATTTCACAAGTCATAAACCCCCAGAGACTAATCAAGGGAGTATTTTCTCCACCCATCTGCTAGGGGGGATAAACAAAAAAGTGGAAAGGGATAATAATAATTATGTCCTTTCCCCGGGGACAAAATAGTCCCCTGCCCATGCTCGCACTGCTGGTATAGTCAAAACCGGAAACCAACTAATTAGTGAAAATCTAAAAAGAAAACGTGGGAAAACGCCGGACTAATGGTGTTCGTAACTGCGAAACCGCTAATCAATGAAATAGTTTAATTAAACTAATAATTCTTTTCCGTGGAATATTTACGTGAAATTAAATTATCCGCTTCACGCATGGACGGTCGGGTTCAATAAATACAACCCGGACCCAATTGTACGAGTAGTGAGGGGCGATCTGCTACATTTACTGTTGTTTGTTACGATTACTTGTTCTCTGTTTACGACACTCGTATTTAAAACGTCCTTCACAGTGTGTGTAAGCTACTGAGGCTGATTTTGTAAGAAAAATGCACCTAAATGCAGCTATTCGCAGTCGGCTGCGGTGGGAGAGTTCAAACAAATAAATAAATAATCAGAATGCATATTAAAATGTAAAAAAATGTATTTAGGTACTACCTAGCTAGCATAAAACAGAACAGTAGATAAAATTGATCCTCTTTTTAACTCTGCAATATATTGGACAAGTCTAGAATAAAAGGGTTTGACCGTAGTAAACAACAACGTTGGATATTTTATTGTGACAAAATAACAGGAAAAACAGTTAATCTGACTGAATACTGTTGTCATCTTTTTTGCTAGCTTTCTACTATTTTGTGGGGTTGAGAATTGAGATAGGGAAACAGACAAGAAAACTCGAATCACTCGAATCCCCGAGGTCCCGGGTTATTGTGGGATTAAGGACTGTAAAGCATAAAACACTGTTATAAGTATATATAGGTACTAAGAGTTGATTCCACATATTGTAGTTATTGTAACACATAGAAAACCCATACAACAGGTGCGTAGCTGTGAATACAATACCGACTAAAAATTTACCTCATGGGAACAGATGAAAATAGTCAAGATAAGCCGATCCGAACATTTTACGTAAACGTTCTTCATACAAGAAAATGTAGCGCCATCTGTCGAAATTCCTGCGGAATACGTGTTTATTTTTTTTTATATATATTTTTTTTTAATTTGAATTTTGAATGTGTCTGTGGTCACCTTGCCTGCAATATTATTATTATTAATTAAAAAAAAAAGAAATAGGTCTTTACCTATCTACCTATACTGACTACTGACGGTGGAGGGTGCAAAATAGTCATTCTTCCAAGAATGACTAAACTGGCGACATTTTTTCCCGGTGTTCGCCCTGTCTTTAGTATACACGTCTGTGCTCATGGGGTTTTTTAAGGGAAATTAATGTAGACGCAGCCTTAATATAAACTCTCCTGCCCGCCTTAGCCTACTACTTGCGTCCGCCCGACTGTGTGCCCATTGTTTTATAATAAGTGAGTAGCTAGGTCTAGATACCACAAATAGTACTTATTTAGGTTACTGTGTTTTTACGGAGTAATGAAAAGAAACGGTTAAACCTACCCAAGCATTGTGCAGCCGATTGTATTGTTGCGTTACTCGCTGAGAAATGTTTCACAGTAGGTTTTGTAACCTACGCCCAGTGTTGTAATTCAGAAACTCAGCGGAACAAATATTGGTGTAAGATTGAATACTTTTAGCGGATTATTTACTATATGATGTAACGATGACATGATTATTTCCAAAATCGATTCGTTTTGTGAGTAGGTGCCTACAAGGGTACCTACAACCTAAGTCTACACGTTTTTCCCATAAACTAGAGTGCTCCATTTTCCTTTGCTTTTACTTGCGATGCGACAGAGAAAGTTTCATAAAGGGGTAGGAACAAATATGCGCTGAGAAATGTGCATAATCGTGTTATGGAACACACCTTATTACTTACTTTGTAAACTGTAAAGCCTTACTTACGGGTTAAGTATTGTAACCAACATACTTATATCACAGACAATCTTTAAACTGTGTTTCTATTATATAGATAAGTACTACCTAATTGTTTGTAGTTTAGATTTGTTGATACAGAGTTACGCGAATTTTGAGTAAAATTATTGTCATTCAAAGTCATACTCGTAAACTTTTTATCTGAATTGGATGGTTTACTGCAGCCAGCTGATTGTGTAAAAAAAAGTCGCGTCGTAATCGTAATTATTGACAACCAATTCAACCATTGGCTGAAAAAGTGAAAAGCGAAATTAACCGATCAAGGAATAGATAAAAATAGTAAACGTTCTTCATACAAGAAAATGTAGCACCAACTGTCGAAATACTTTGCGAAATACATGTTTATTTTTTTACATTTTTTTATCTATGTGTATGTGGTCACCTTGCCTGCAATATTATTATTAATTAAAAAAAATAGGTCTTTACCTATCTACCTTTACATGACCTTTACTGACTACTGACGGGGGAGGGTGTAAAATAGTATTTTGGCTCCCATAAACTGGCGACATTTTTTTCACACTGTTCGCCCTGTCTTTAGTATACAAGTCTGTGGATCAAGTGCAGAAGTTATTGCCGATTACGATGAATTGTTCATGTGTTTTTCACAAAATTAGTCCCTTATAAATGCTGATAGATATTTTAGCTATAAGTAGTTGCAAGCACATCTTCTTGCATTAGGTATCGTCTTTCTTTTTATACCTGCCCTATGGGATAGGGTCTAAGAGTTAAATTGCCCATCTACCTAATGATTAATTTTTTAAGCATTTGTTTTGTAGCTGAGTGCTGATCATAACATTTTTGCACCTAGTGGGTACATAAGTTAGATACACAATCACTCATCGAGTCAAATGACATGGCCGAATTCTGCCCTCAAAAAAAAATATTCATGGACATTGACAAACAGTACGTCATATTAAAGCTTATAATTATGTCTTTACAATCGTTTAGTTTTTATGATCAGAAAACTAGCGAGAGACATAATATCAGCATAACAACTTGCAACAAAATGCGCCTTTATATTTTTAATTTTTTATTAAAAAATTGTTTTTCAAAATGTTTACTCGCATTTTCTAAGCTTTGTAATATGAAAAATTAATGAGTTGATAACCAATACGCATCATTTTTTAATAAAAAATCATTGCTATTAAAAATATATATGCGCATTTTGTTGCAAGTTGTTATGCTGATAATTATTATGTCTCTCGCTAGTTTTCTGATCATAAAAACTAAACGATTGTAAAGACATAATTATAAGCTTTAATATGACGTACTGTTTGTCGATGGCCATGAATATTTTTTTTCCAGGGCACAGCTCCATACAAGTTTCGGCCATTTCCTTTATGGTTAGATATAAAAATATGGTCTACTTTAACAAAATGCTTATTCTACATTGTTCCTACGTTACTTACCTGTATTATGCTGTATGCACATTATTTAGGTACCTAAACTTACATGTTTACTTATCCAAACATACTTTAACGAGGGCAGACAATTTGCTGCAATAACAAAAAATATTGCCAGCATGATTCGCATGCGATCGTGAATTTTCTCGCAAACTGTCTGTTTGCGTGCGGCGACCCAATTTCCCGGTGGACAATCGCAATCGCTCCATACATCATGTGATTACTGCAGAGTTGCGCTGCAGTCGCCGAGAAAACAAATTAAAATCACTTTCGCTGACATTTGCTTATTGTATTGTAAAAGTACGATCACTAGCTCAAATAGAAAGAGAACTCTGTTCACAGAGCTCTATTGTTTGAAATTAAAATGAGGTAGGTACTTAATTAGAATGATTTTTTTGTAAACATTTGGTAGAGTAACCTTCTTCCTATATTCAACTTTTGGAGTAAGTAGATAAGTACCTAGCAAGTATCTTCTGAAGAGGTATAGTCGTAGAGGTAGGTCGATTATATAAATCTACTCGTAAACAAAGCTATGTTATACCTATTTACTATAATACTAGTATTAGTATAGGTACTACCTGTAGGTAGGTATAGTACCTACTAGTAGGGCGCGTGGGAGCGCGGGCCACATGTGGCCCGCGGGCTGTCTTCTGACCTATAAAAGAATCGCCAATTAGAATCCGATTGGCAGTGGGCTAAAAGAATTACCTCAGAGCACGGTCATGGATTTAAAGATAGTTAAGGGCTGTTTGAAGTCCACTGAACCTCATTGGATGAGGTTCAGTGTATGTTTTATTCAAACAGCCCTTAACTATCTTTAAATCCATGACCGTGCTCCTCAATCATCATCCAAATCGTAGACCATCATCTCTTCTCATACTTTTCATAGTTTTTCATAGGCCTTGTTTATTGTAGCATTCACATTTTCCATGGAAAAATAAATTCAACCACTTTGATTTTTTTTCATTCATCCCGTAGACCTAGAGATTCTAATTACGTCTTGCAAATAAATCACTCTCTTATCTTTTATACTTTCCGAGATTTTTAGAACAACACGAAATTTGTATGGCGGCCATCTTGAATCCGCCATTTTGATTTTTTTTCAGCTAACTGCCAATTGGATGACGTTTCGAGTTACATTTGGTCGAGCACCCCCCACCTATCTTCGATACCCTGGCTGTGCTCTTCGCCCGTCTCCGAAATCCTCAATCATCAGCTCTCCATATTTTTCTCTAGTAACTCTCCGAAAAACCACATCACAACCTTGCATAATACCAACTGTTAGTCTCTACAACATTCCCCATACATTTTCTATGGAAAATTAAATTCCGCCATTTTGATTTTTTTTTCTATCCATCAAATAGACCTTTGGGTCCTGATCACTTCTTGTCAAGAAACCATTCTTTCATCTTTTATACTTTCCGAGATATCGGCGAAATTCGTATGGCGGCCATTTTGAATCCGCCATTTTGAATTTTTTTCAGCTCACTGGCAGTTGGATGACATTTCAAATGACATTTGGTCGAACACCCCCCACCTATCTGCAATACCCTTGGCTGTGCTCTTCACCCGTCTTCGAAATCCTCAATCATCAGTTCTCGCTATATTTTTCTTCCTCATGAATTTTTCCTCTCTATACAAATCAATCAGTGCAAAAAAAAATTTCCATACAAAATTGTTCAGGAGAGGTGATCAATCAGTCAATCAGCACAAGCAGCTATATATATAGTACCTATAAGCAGGTCTACAAAGTGGCGCCCTTCTTTTGCTACTTTTACATGTTTGTAGTTTGAAACGATGTGGAAGGAGTGGGGCGCGCCTTCGTGGATTGAACTACCTATTATATTATTATCTATACCTACCTATTTTGATTTAGGTATAAGCGAAATCATTTGGTCTATATAAATAGAAGTAAGTAAATATTTCTGCGAAGTTTTATACTATAGTATTTCCAATTGGTCTCGCCAAGAACGTGGAAAATTCTGTCAGTTGCAATGCGCCGTAACTCAGGTCCGTAATATTTTGTACCTACTTACCTTTCAATATCGATAAAATACCACGAAACATACTTACAGTCCGACAAGGCTCTTTTGGCACTTGATTGAGGGCGCTGTTGCAAAACAAAAGCAGCCATAAAATAAAATCTCCTCAAATTTACTTCAATTTTAGTTTAAAATAGTTAAAAGTAAGCAAAAACAACATAACATACAATAGTGATATACTGACAGAGCGAACTATCAAACAGTAGCACAAGATAGCAGCGTTAGTTCAGACTTTGGCCACGCGCCAAAATAGCCTTGTCGCACTGTACATCTGATCGCGTAGTTGTGGTCAACATCAAACCAAGATATCGATATCCTATCCTATCCTATCCTATACCTTTAAACGAGCAATTCTTGTATGTATATATATTTCTATATAATCTGGATCTCGAAAACGGCTGAAACGATTTTCATGAAATTTAGTATACAGGGGGTTTTGGGGGCGATAAATCGATCTAGCTAGGATTTATTTTTAGAAAATGTAGAATTTACCAAAAAAAATATGACTACTGCTGCCATCTATTGGCCACCGAGCGAAGCTCGGTCACCCAGATATTTATTAAATGAAGGTAGGAACTCATATCGTGTACCTATCCCTTACAGTAGGGTCAGTAGGTAGGTACCTACTACAAGTAGGTACCTACAAACCGTTGATCTTTTTATAATCCACCTACTAGGTATTACCACCGATTATGAATTGTAGGCATAAGTATAGCCAATGATAATATTTTACAAATACCAATATCAATATGAAGTCGATACCTAAATGAGTGTTGTCAAAGTTTTTATGAAAAAAATGTAGTTATGCATAAAACCTGTGCTACACGGTTACCAACAAGCCCGTATGCAGGGGTGACCTGGTTGGAGGGCCGGTTGGTACTGCCGTCGCGCGTTGCGGCTACACGGCTGCAAACTTCAGTGTGTTTACAACTGCGGTAGGAGCACGACGAGTAGATATGGCTCCCGCGTTATCAAAAATTCAAAAATTGGTGTTTCGCTGGCACTCTTGTGTGCTGTAGATAAAGAAAAAAGCCTAAAAGGATTTGGATGAAGCGATGGCTAAAAGAACGACTACTTCTGAGTCACTCAAATTTAATAGAATTATTGGATTTTGATGATTTATATAATTTTTTGACGAGTTGGTGGAAATGGTTCGACCATTCATAGAAAAAAAGGATACAAAATATATGAGACCAGCTATATCTGCCAAAGAATGAATTCTAGTTAGGTACTTTAAGATATCTGGCTACTGGAAGGGAATATAGAGATCTCAGATACAGTTCAATAATATCACATCAATTATTATCAGAAAAGACGTGCTCGCTCATTGCTAGACAGAGCGCGACTGTCTTTGAAGTTGGTTGGAACGCGCGGCTACACGGTTAGCAACCGCGCTCTCCGACCACTGTCGGCAGAGCAAGACTCCTGACCAAGGTTGTTGAATGTCAAATCGGCCAACATTGTAGAAACGCTGGCTACACGGCAGAAATCTGCAATGTCACCCCTGCATACGGGCTTGTTGGCAACCGTGTAGCACAGGCTTTAACCTGCGGCATATAAAACGTTATGCTCGCTAAACTCATTGCCAAAACCCCAAGATGTACCTACAAATTATATGCCTTATCAAAGTAGATTACATAGGTAAATACACCTAATATTACTATTTGCGAACAACTAAACAAAATTTGAATTTTCGCGCCCGGATGATTTTATACAGATTCAATTCAAAATTTCCTTGCCTTTTTCGTTTTGGTTTTGGAAGGGTTTTTTAATCTGTATATATGTATTATCTATGGTTTTGAGTTTTGACAATGACGTGATGATTTGAGTTTTATTTCAAAATTCAATTTTCAATGCTTGTTTGTTTGATTTGAGTTTGCAATATTAAAACTTGACCATCTGGTTGATTTTGCAGAACGCTTCGTAAATGAGATTTAACTGAATAAAATGAATAGAAATTGCGGAAGAAGACTAGCCGAGTTCCAAGACGAACACTACTGCGCAGGAAATGTCGCGGGTAACTTTCGGCGCTCGTGCTCACTGCGGCTGCGCGGGGAAAAAATGGTGCAGCGGTCGCCTCTAACAACCCGAAAATATATCCCGGTCATCACGGAAAACAACAACCAGAAACAACGAAGCGATGGCTCCCGACTCCCGGAGCCCAGCCATCGTCCTCGAAGTCAAGTTAGTAACAGCCTTTTAAGTATCTATCGTATATTATTACGAGGTAGTTATTGTCATGGTTACTTGTCTGCTTAACACCGTATTACCAACGTATTTTCCATGAAAAGCTTACATTAAAGCGTCTTGTAGTCAAAATACAAATAGTTGTATCCATATTCCATGTCGCAAACGAAAACTCTGTTGTCATTCTATTTTAGTATGTATAACAATGTAACAATATGTTACCTAACAGCTTGCTTTATTTCTTTCAGTCATTCAACGCAAACAGTAGCAAGCCAAAGAAATCCTGCCTGAAGACACCCGATTCCTGCATGGATAGGCATCTGAGTATGACAGATTCTGCCCACACTCCACCCGGATCTCCAGAAGACCTCCCCGATGATGAATCGCTGCACAGCTACGGCAGTGCCGCTACAGCTGCCTCCATCGACGCAGGGTATGCTCCATTCAACGGCACCACTTTCAGCGGGCGCTCCATGCGTTACGTGTTGCACTGCTCCTCGCACGCCGGCCTGGCCGGAGAGGAATACCTCACCCCGACGCAGCGTGCTCAGAAACAAATTCGCCGTCTCAAGAGCCTTCTCAGCCAAGCAAAGAAGGACCTGGAAAAAAAGGACAGCGAAATATTCCAGCTCACCAAGGAAGTGGTCGAGCTGCGTCTGTACAAGGCCTCTATCTTCTCTCCTGATGAAAAGTCAAACTCTAGCGAGGTCGTGACGGTAAGAGAGAACAATGAGGAACCTTCTATCGAGGAGGACAGTGTCAAGTGTAAAGGCATAAGGTCGTATGACATCACGGACAGTCCAATGTTCAAAGACCAGACTCCTACCAGGTGTCGGAATGAGATGCAAGGCTCTTTCACGGATTCGGGACACTTTGATGATCTCACGAATTCTTCCTTGCACTCCAAGGAGTCTGTTCACATGTTGACTCATGACGCGTCGTGCATGACCGACCCGGGAGACAGTGACGAGGAGCGCCGTAGCTTGATGGCTTACTACGAGAAAAAGATAGAAGATGTGGTGAGATCGCACGTTGGAGAGACTCAAGAAATTAAGAAAGCCCATAATGACAAAGTGGAGGCCTTGCTCCAGAAGTTATCGGACGTGAACACACGCTATTGCGAGCTATTGCCAAACTATGAGCAAGCTAAGGAGAGGATCCTCATTCTGGAGAAGCAGCTGGAAGACGCCAGCAAGCAGCTGCAGGACGAGGACGGCAGGCACCGCGCCATGTACCTGCAGATGTACAACAAGGGGAAGGAAGCTGCCAAATTTGAAACAGATAAGGTATTATTATTATCTTCTCGAATAGAAAAAAAAAATGAATGTGATGTAAAATAAAGTCTCACAGGAAGTCATCAAATATTACCTAATTTTATAACTTCTGTAAATTTTCCAAAAATTATCTTTCATACACAACAAACACAATAAAAAATTGGCTCAATCGCTCTACGCGCGGAGCCAATACCTCAAAAGAAGAAAAACACAATAAAAAAGATATAAAATAGTCAAGTTGTAATGGTCTATGGTTGATGCATGTGGTGATTGACTTATCTATATTCCAGGAGGGTGATCCTGAGCCGGAGCCGTGCACCAGCCAACTAAGCAGGGTGTCAGTGGAGGAGCTGCTGGAACAGCTTCAAATCACGCAGACAGAACTCGAGAATGTCCGAGTAAGTGCATCCCATACATAACCAAATTAACCCTTGTAGCCGCTCTTGCAAAACCATCCAGATTCTGAGAATCCTTGAAGCTATTATAACAATGCTCATGATAACGATGTATATCTTTCATAAATCTTTATAAAAATACTAACATTTTCATAATGGTGTTCAATACATTGAGACGATGATGATTGATAAAAGTAATCTTGTCCACAAATCTGGTATTTTTGGCAGGTTTTTAGCTCTCTAATAAGGTTTAATGCTAGGGCCTGCCCGACTTATTCAATTGTTTTTGCTTTTCGTAACATGTAAGCTAAATAACACATTGTAAAGTTATGACAGTAAAATTGCAGGAATAGATTATAAAAGTTTGTAACATCTTTTCATGTTTTTTATATGTGAAATTTATATGTACTGCCATTCCTGCAAATTGACTGCCATGTAACGCGACATGTTATTAGCTTACAAATTGTAAGCAAGTAAAATTGGAAGCAGAAAAAATTTGAGTTCACCCTAATAAAATCATAATTCATATTCTAATTAGATTTAAAACAAAAGAAAGTTTATTTTACATTTTTTGAATTTTGGCACCTGCAAAATACGTGTAAATCTGGTGTATCAGGACAAGTCAATTTTTGATCACCACTTTCTATTCCTATAGTTCTTTGATCTATCGCAAAGTATTTAGATTAAGAAAACCTTTATGCTCTTAAATAACCTGTCAGTTTTCACAAGAATGAATAGAATGAGCATGTAGTGGCAATTAACTGGATGTGCTTTAACGTGTAGTGAATTACAGGACACGGCATTCACAGAGGACCGAAGTGCAAAGTCACAAGTACTTCTTAGCGCAAAGGAGGCTGTTTCTTTATGGGTCCTAGGAGCGAGAAAGGTTGGACGCCAAACTGACAGCATTCAATTTTTTTTTTACTTTTCTGTAACACATAATTTTGATGCTTCACTGCACAGGTCATTTTATTTATGTTGTAATTATTACTTTTAAATTAATTATTATTGTTACTTTATTTTATAAATATTAGATAGCTGCTGTGGAAATTACCAATGATTTTCTATGGGTTTATTTTGTTATAATATGAGGACTCTTGTAGAATTTCTGGTTACGGTTTGCCTGGCTATTAATTTCTTCCTATTAATTTTTTCTATTCCTGAAACAGTAATGTCACAAATGTAAAAAAGTCATCCTATCAAAAAAAAGGTTATGATTAAAAAAAATTAAAAACAAACTTTTATAGGTTAATTTATCTGTATTATTCTCAACTAATCTTAAATTTAATACCCATATTGCATTAAAAATAACTAGTCCGCCATCTTGGGTGTTCCACCATGTTGGATTTAGACGTCACATGCTTGACAATGCATGAAGATAAATTTAGCTCAATCAGTTGACAATATAATTTGCTTTTTATTTTAATTAAGCTTGTATTCTGTAATTTGTATTTTGCAATAAAGTTTTGTTTATAAATTTATAATTTGCTTAAAAATTTAATTTCAAGATTCCATCCGAACGCACATACATTGCAAAAGCTTTTAAAAAATTACCAAGGAATTTTTTTCTTACATAATCATGAACCTCAAAACTCATTTGTGACATTATTCTATTGGAAAGGGCAACAAAACAACAATAACTACTTGTATGTATTCTTAACTCTAATATTACTGCAAGAGCTACTTTTTTTAACAATTTAGTAATCAGAAATAATCTGAGCTTCGATTTACTTTAAGCTTTGCATGCTACTATAGTTTGAAACAGCCTCTTTTGGTTTATTGGTGGAAGTACTTAGAATTCATGTGAAAGGTATAATTTAATTTATTAGCCAATATTCAGAATATAATTAAAAGTGTAATAGAGAGCATGTATTTTATTAACAAAACACAGACAAAATGTACTATGCCATTAAAAAAACAGTAAATACATTTAAAATCTTGTTTCTGTGACCAAAAATTCATTTCATATGACAATTTTTGATAATTTTTATTTTAGGCCCTAGTAAAACACAATCATTTTGTTTAAATAAAAACAAATGTCTTGATATTTTGTGCATGTAACTTTTGATGGAATTTGCGTTTAGAAAACTTTAGAATACTTTCAACAAATTACACTCCTATGTTTTAATAAGTATTTCCTTATGTTTTAATAAGTGATTGTTATTTTTATTATGTTTGTCTTTAATTAAATATTTGAAATATCTATAGATGTTATTATGTAGATTTTATTAATGTGCATGTCAAATATTTAGGCGACATCAGGCTGAGTTTGTAAAACTTCCTTAGCTTAGGTGTAACTGACCTTTACCTTTTGAAAAAAAAAATGTCATAAATTGGCTCGACTGTAAATAATTTAAGATTTGTTTATCGGTCACAACCAGATCCACTCTTTTTAGTGACCCGTGACCCAATGCGTATATTAAGGTCTCTTATCCACTAGAGACCATATGCTTTGTGGTACATCTTTGCATCAAACACACCAATAGAATTTCTTGATTTTATAAGCTATGAAATTAAATGAAAATTCCTAAATCCTACTGGTGTTGTTTGACTTACAAGCAAGCAGCCTTATGTCTGTTTACTGACTTATGCCGGTTCCCAATATTCTATATTCCATTTGCCCTAATAGAGATATCAATGTGACATTAGTTCCATACAAGTTATGGTAAACCATGGATAGATTGAATATTGCGAACCGCCACTAAGCTGACTATAATCTCAGTCCAACTGATTGTTGACTTAGCAAAGTTTGTAGTTTTGTATAAAAAAACTAAATATTGTACTTAAGCATATCAGCCATTTCGCAGTCTGTTAGTTTAAAAGTCTGAGATATAAAACTCAGATTCCTAGTGCGTTGATGGAGTATAAAAAGGCAACTGTCTGTTGCAGGCAATGTACCGTCGTATCGTCGAATCACAGAAGGACAAGAAGACCAGCGTGGACCCCGAAGTGACGTTGCAGTTTCTAAAATCGGCGATTTACTACTTCCTCACCGACCCGGAGAACCACCAGGGCCACCTAAACGCCATCGAAAACATACTGGGGTTCACTGACGCCGAGAAGAAAAATATACGCAAAGCCAGAGCAACATAGAGACTGCGGCTAAATATGTGATAGTTAAACTCCTTCCAGTTGTTTATTTTCTTTTTGAAACATGAGACAAATATAGCAATAACAAAGAACCACAGAGATACCACTTTACGTTTGTCTCTCTCTGGTCCCTTACTATTACTATCTCTGTCTCATGTGTCAAAAAGGAAATACACGAATGGATCATTTGCGCGTTGGTGTCTCTGATATATTACTCTTGAAATGCAAGACAACTAAAATACTGTGGGTTGGATGTCCAGGCTTTGCGTTGTCGGCAAGTCCTTGGCTTCTAGGCAACTAAACTGGTCTGCCGCCCGCAAAATTCGAAGCTTATTTTGACTTTCGCATTTTAGCAAGCTAATAAGCAATATAATTATTTCAGTAAAATTTAGGAAATTGTACTATTGTCTTCATTCTTTCCTAAAAAATGTCAAATTTAAGAAATAAGCAGAGTTTGATTGCAAGCAATTCACGATTTCCAGACTAATTTCCTAAAGCACTTAAGTTTTTTTCCAAGTTTCCAAGTTTGTATGTTAACACCCACAGCTGCATTGTCATTTATGAGCTTGCTTTTCAAAGGTAATATATCCGTATAGACCTGTAGGTAGAGTTTATTGCATGTCTAGCTAGATAAATATTTAAAAAGATGGTTGCACATTATTTTGTGCGATATCAACTATTGTACCTACATAATTAGTTACACATAATATAGTAAGGTTAATCTTTGTGATTAATTTATACATTCCATCTCAATTTGTAGGTGTTTCCTGAAACGAATTAATTTAGACGCTAATTTTGTGATTTTATTAGTTTTTAAGCGCCAAAGAAAACATTCCTGTTTTTCATCGTGCAATTTTTGACTTTTTTTTAAGTACATCCTATATTAATAAGTTTACAGTGATGCTTCACTGATTGACAACTATCTTTTAAGTGTTACTATTTTAGATATTTTATCTAATCCTTTGCGTTGTTCCTTTACTTTTTTTATTTATTTATTTTTTTAAATATAACAATACATTTTAATTTTCTTATAGTTAATACTTGACGGTGTAACAAAAACCCAATTGGATTTGTCTGTACACCGACATTCGTCGTTTAGCACTCGGTAGTTTCATAGATACAACAAAAATAACACTATAGTAAGGAAGTTAACAAACGTAAGTTTACATTTACTAAACATTGAGGGTAGATGAATAAATTGAGACGGCAATTCCCATTCGGTGTGCTAAGTAGTTACGAATCCACAACTCAAGCCAGTTACACTCCACTGCTACTACAGGATGCTTCTAGTAAGTACTATAATAAAATATTTATTTTTCCAGAAAATATGTTTTTAGTTTGCCCTTAATATTTTTCAGAGTGATTTCCTGCTTTAATATAAAGGGCAAACTATTCAACAATGTTGGTACAAGATAGTCTAGGGTATGCTTGCCGTATAAATTATTGTATCGGGGAATTACAAGTTTGGCATTTGATACACTGCGTGTTCTTATAGGAATGTTAATCCGTCTTTGCAGCTCCATATTAAAGTAGTTCTCTAGTAATACTATATATTTAATTTTGTCATGTATCGGCATGATTTTGCAAAAGGTGAATAATTCGTGGTATTTATCTTTGTATTTATTTTTTATATTATTCGGGACTACGGTTTTGAGCAAACGTAATTGGAGTTGGTAAATGGCATCTAGATGTGACTTGCACGTTCTTCCGTAACTACTGAGACCGTAAGAAATAATAGATTCAGCAAGTGCTTTGTACAATGAGAGCCGTACTGAATATGGGATCTTGTTTTTTATTAAAGTGAATTTAGCTAAAATTGTCCTTAATTTATCACAAGTTTTATTTATATGCTCTGTCCACTTGAGACGATCATCTATCAAGAGACCTAAATATTTATGATAATTGACTACCTCTACACGTCCGCATGTGCATGCGCTATTTAAGTTTTTATGTAGGCATGCATGGGTATGCGTTATCAGACGTGGAGTTATAGTGCTTCTATTTTGGCTAGAACTTATATACATAAGTTTGGTTTTGCTTGCATTCAGTACAAGACCTACGTCATGGGACCATTTTGCTAGTAGTGTGAAATCTGTCTGCAACTTAACGACGGCTTTATTTATATCGTTATCTGCTGCTATGAGGCATGTGTCGTCAGCATATTGGTAGATTTCACAGTTTTTGATTACGTTAGTGACGTCATTGACGTAAGTTATATAATGCAATGGTCCTAGCACCGATCCCTGAGCTGTACCTTCTGAGACATTTACTTTATCACTGTATTCGTTTTCAACTTTGACTTTGTAGGATCGATCTTTCAAATAACTTTGACACCATTTATTTAAAGGTCCTCTAATACCGCAGTCATCCAGCTTTTCTATGAGAACATCGTGTTGCAGTGTATCAAATGCCTTACTATCAATACATATAATAAATCTGTTGTTTGTCTGTTTGTCTGTCTGTTTGTACGGGCTAATCTTTGGAACGGCTGGACCGATTCCAATGAAATTTTGTGTGGTGGTAGCCTATATCCCTGGTCAACATATAGGATACTTTTCATCCCGGTAAAATAAAGAGTTCCCGTGGGATAGTTAAAAAACTGCAATTAATTTAACAGCTTTGTAAACAACAACTAATGAACTTAATTTAGTAAAATTGGTTATGCTGATACCTTATGTTGCCTTTTTAACAAAATATATATATAAAGTAAAACTTATTAATCCAATCGAGTTCCCGCGGGAAAGAAAACATTACATTATGTGTATTATATTTGTATTTATTATGTGTATTATATTTGTTTATTATGTTGTAAGCTTGTTGTTATTTATTGTATATTATATATTAGTCTGTTTTTTTTTTTTTATATTTATTTTAGTGTTTAGTTTATGTATAGCTATTAGCATGTAAGTTTATTGTATAATATTTCATATTCTACCACCCACTCTCCTACTTCCAAATTATCCTGATGACTTGAGGTTGTCTGGAAGAGATCGCTAGTTAGCGATAAGTCCGCCTCTTTGTACTTGCCTGTTTCTTTATCTTCTGTGTACTTGTAATTTAGTAAATAGCTGTTTGGGTGTACAATAAAGAATATACATACATACATACATACATTACAAAAACAGTTAGCAGGCGTCTTTCAAGTAACGGATTTTAATGAAATTTTATGATCCTACTTTATATATATGCCCGGTCAACATTTAAGATACTTTTCATCCTGAAAAATTTGAGAGCACCCGTGGGATGTTTAAAAAAACCTATAGCTACTTCTCTCCGTAGCACAATCAAAACGGGGTCGAAATATCGACAGTTTAAGGAGCACACCACGGGTGTGCCCGCGAAATTCAAATTTTTCGTGACTTCTCGCGATTTTTAAGCTAATAAGACATAATATGGCTAATCCCAATATCTTCTTCACGTGTTTATATAAAAATCTCTGCTCGAAAGTGTCGAGTTAAAGAAATTAGTTCGAGATTTGCGAGTTACTCACATAAAACTCGATACTCGGACTAATACCACACACACACACACACACACACACACACACACACACACACACACACACACACACACACACTCTCACACACACACACACACCGATTTACACGCGCACATACACTCACCTAAAATTGTGTATTTATGTTTTGCATGCTGCACGTACCTTACTATAAACTTAAGTTATACCTTTGTAATAGTGAACAGTTGCTACATTGATTGTTTCGGAGGTGGGCGTGATAACTGTAACGCAGTTTATACTTTTACAGTTGTCATCGTTCATGATAAACTGTGTTCAATTGTTAATGTTCGAATCAATAAATAAATTTCATTTCATTTCAATATCCTAGGATACACATTTTTATGCAAATATTTTGATATAATCATGTAAAGATGATACTGCCATTCTCGCAAATTGATTGTTATAAGCCTATCATGTCTAATTACCGTACAAATAGCAAAAAACCACGAAAATTTTGAATTTCGCGGGCAGACCCGTTGATTTCACGTTAAATCGTCCTTTTGATCGTGCAACTAGGCATAACTATAGGTTAGGTTAGTATGCAGCGTTGCGGAAGAATATAACAGAAAAACGTTGTTTTACCTCATTACTTCAAAAATTAAGCCAGTTATTTAAATGTCGTTCTGAGCGTTTTTGGGAATTATTTTTTACCGATAAATTAAAACAAAAATTACAATTATGTCCATCGTAGTTTTCGATGGAAATTAGAAAAATTGAGATTGTGGAGCAATTTTAGGGAGAACTTTTTATCCAATCGTGTTTCTGAAGTAAGGTTAACAGATATGCTGTTTTTTCCCAGAAAATCCAGGACTCCCACGGGATTTGTAAAACCCCGAAATTCACGCGGGCGAAGCCGCGGGCAAAAGCTAGTAGTCAATAAAGACTACTAATACATGTTTTTTGTTATTTAGATGCTTATAGATGCTGTTGGTAAAATGGCTAAGTAATTGTGTTGTACTTTTTTGGGACTGAAATCCATATTGTGTATTATTTATTACATTATTATCGCTGTAGAATTTAGATACTTGATTACCTATATACTTTTCTACTATTTTGTTAATAGTAGGTAAAATTGTAATGGGTCGATAATTTTCATATTCCTTTGTACTTCCTGTTTTATGTATAGGTCTAACAATGCCTATTTTTAGTTCGTCTGGATATTCTCCGTTTTCGATAGATTTATTTATAAGTTGAGCTAATACTGGAGATACCTTCTTCCCTATGAGTTTTAAATCCGAGGCTCTTATGATTTCGTTATTTCGCATGTTTTAAAAACTTTTATTTTCTTTGATATTTCTAGAATATTATTTATACAAAATGATGAGGGAGATTAATTTTATTGATTTTAATAATAACATATTGATGTAGTTAGTTATACACTAAAGTGTTTACACAAACATCACCGTCCTTGCAACAATAAAATTGATTTTCTAGTTATTATTACGTTATTTGACTGTCTGCTTAGTCGACATTTTCTTGCCTCTTTGAAAGCTGCATCTGTGATTAGTATATTTTACAAAGTAATCATTGCATAATAATGTCGTGCTTTATCGTTGCATCATTATTATAGTTTGTTATAAATTTTAAACAGCTATAATAATATACTCTTTTCAATTTGAAATTCACAGAAATGTATTACTAGTTTTAAGAAGAAATATTTTATAAGTTCCCTACTTATTACAAGGCCGATGTTTAGGGTCATTATAGTTGTCTAGTAGTGAGCTGTTTACCTGCAACTCATTAGATTTCTTTGTTATTTTGTGTTCATAGTGAGAGCACTTGATTGGGTAGTTTCTACTTTCTGAGCATGTCAAATTGACGAGATGAGGGCTACTTAGTTACCTTTATTGAGGTTATATGGATCGTTGTGATTTTGCATCTTATGATCAGGAACGAAAATATGCTATACCTATTAAAAATAAGTGATTATTGCGGTATAGGAACTTATTTACTCGTGCTGTGAAATTTTACAGACAGCTAGATCTTATGTTTTAAATAAACAAAGAATATTACAAACATGCTTTTCATTTCTAATTTTTAGGGTTCCATACCAATTTGGTAATTTATCTAAATCCTAAGTTTTTGAAGATTTTCTGAGATCTTCCCAGCATCGCACCGCCAACCGATTTAACGCTGCAGTTTTTGCCGGTAGGTACTTGGTAGGTGAACAAGCCGCAGCTGAAGCCTTCCATCATTAACGATCGCTACACAGCATCGCACCATAGCGGTAAAACGCTTATCGGTGCATCGGCCAATAGTAGTGTAGGTTGGTAACATACCACGGCCACCATAGCCTGTAGGTGGCCTGTAGCTAAGTATTAGAAAAGAAAAGACGAAAAGCTGAACAGTGCGGTACGGATTTTCGAAAATAATAAACTAGGTCGTCGCTCACTCCCAAATCAATTTTCGGACCACAGATAAAACTCGGCCATCGATTATTGTCCGTTCACACAGACCGCTCGGACAGAATAAGACTGGTGCTCTTTTTTCACACAGACCTCCGGCGCGCGTACGGTAGGAATTGGCCGGGGCGACCAAGCTTTGTATCACATAGACCGGGTGGAAGAGCACTGTTCACGCAAACGGAGCTGTTCGGCTGCGCGAGAGCGGAAGAACGCGTCATCGGAAATCATACGTACTTAACCGGTCGGCTCCTTTTATTTTTTCACACTAACCGCGTAAGGTTTGCTCTCCGGCATTCTCAATAACAAAAGTGATAATAATATGTAAAAATAAACCTCATTTCAACTATTGAACACTATTTTAATTGCTACCAAAATCTGCTTCCTTGTCCGAGCCGGTCTGTGTGAACCTGTGTGAACGGACACTTAGTAAGTAACCTCAGGATAATATTATCATGGGCACCCGAACTAAATATTTAGGTACGTAAACCTTTTCAAAAACAAAGTACAGTAGCGCCATCTGTCAAAATTCTAGAGGTGGCCGCTGAGCGAGCTACAGCGTGGCCTAGGCCCTAGTAGGTACAAGTAGTTAGCACTGTTGGTATTATTAGCACCGATAAACTGGCGACATTTTTTCACACCGTCCGCCCTGCCTAGCTTCCACGCAAGCACACGTGGTACTCCGTACTAACGCGTGGAAGGGGTAAGTAACCTACCTACCACACTTTACCAAGTCATTTCTTGTTCCTGATAAATGATACCTACCTACTGATACCCTTGCCTCATAAAAGATCATTTTCTGCAATTTCCCAGATTTGGAAACCAATACTAATAAAAAATTAGTATTTTTTGGGTTGCTCCCATTTTGCCCGGTGCGTCTGCCCGGTACCGGGCAGGATGGCACAAAAAATTCCCATCCTGCCCGTTGCGCACCGTGCAATCGTTTGCCGGGCAGGATGGGAATCTTTTCTGAATTTTTTTTCCCATCTGGCCCGTTAACGTTTAGTTATGAAAAAGAAGCCTTTAAATGAAATAAGGAGAGTGTAACTTATTTGTATTTATTAATTATTTACCATTCAAAAGTAAAGTTACCGAAAAGGAATGTCTTGAAATGAAAAGATTGTATAATTATCATAAAAAAATCCATTGATTAAACATTAGCCAACTCCATTTATTAATTAACCAACTATTTGCGAAAAGTTCTGTATTTTCTTTTGTGTTGGTCGAAAAATAAAAAGCAAGATATATTTATAAATACTTTATTGTACCAAAATTAAATGTAAAATATCGGTAAAAATTGCATAAAAAATTTAAAGCTAGCACAGACTTAACAATAATATTAATATCTTAATTAAAATATATAATGTTTTAGGTACACAGCAGTAAAAAATTACAATTTCATCATTCATCGGAAGACTACTTACAAAAATATGTTTAAATCGCAGCTAATCAGCATTATAAAAATATACGTATTTGCCAAAATGATAGCCTCCATAAAACTGCTAAATATATCACAACCATAATTTGTACAGTTGAAATAAATACGTCGTATAATCTTATTTCTAAATGCACACAGATATCGAGCTTAAGATGCTAAGCGACAACGTTCGGGCTGTGTTGGTCCAAAACAGACCCTAACTGTTGGTATACATAAATATTATCAAATTATTATTTGTACAACACTGATAAATTACTGTTGAATATGGCACATTTTAATACATGTATGAAGTATAATAACAACTATAAAGTGTATCACAAAAAATAGAAGCTGTCATGATTTTCTGCTAGAGATTCTGATCAGTCTTGTTTGAAACGATTGTTTATTTTAGCTTATTAATAGTCAATAATGAACAGTAGTTCTCATTCTGTTTCTACTGTTAGATTGTTTTGAATGTTGGTTACTGTGAGATAGAATAGGCTATTTGACAACATTGAAAATATACCTGAAATTGTGGTAAATCTCACTAATAACAACGTAAATAAGCATATTTCACTTTATTTTAATCAAATATATGTATATTTTTCAGCAAAATAAGAGTTTAAGGGCAATGGGTAACATCCGGGCGCGAAAATTCAAATTTTATTTAGTTTTTTGCTCATAGTGGGCTAATTATACATCGAAGGTTAATGGCAATGTGTTTTGCGGGCACAGAATTTATGCATCTACATGTTTTTAATAAAAACTCTGCTCAACAATACTCATTTACTTCATATTGGTTCCCGATAGCTCGAAATCTGGGAAACTGCAAAAAATTATCTTTCGGGAACCAATATGAGATGAGTGGGAACTTTCGAGCAAAGTTTCTATTAAAAACATGTAGATGCATAAAAAGTAGGCCCGCAAAATGCATTGCCATAAATCTAAAATGTTTAGTTAGTCTAATATTTGCGAAAAACTAAATAAAATTTGAATTTCGCGGGCTGGTTGGGCCGCAACACCTTAATAATGTTATAATTTTTGATATTTTACCTGTGACAGGAACGCCCTGTGATTGGTTGCAACTCTGGTGACGTCACACTCGAAAATTTGCGGGAAAACTGATTTTTCTGAGTGTTTTGTTTGGCGGGCGTTTTATTTTATCTTTTAGCTATTTAAACAGTAATTTTCTGGTTAACTTTATAACTAAACATACTAAGGAAATAAATAATTAAGTATTTCAAATCGCAGAATGGAATCAAATTTTGTGCGAGCTGATAATAGCAACCTAACTAAGGTAGATGCTTTTATGGTTGCACTTTACTTTAAGAATAATGCTGATTATTATGGCGCGGAACTGAAAAACATAAAAACAGCAATGTAAGTACCTACCGCGTCGAACATATTAGTCCTTCCTTTATTTATTATAATCATTAATCATCTCATTTTAGTTTATGTTGACAAATACTCAGGAAGTTCATGGGAGTTCGGTTTATCATGGTACAGACACAAACACTTTTTGAGGGCAATTTATGGAGGTATTTGTACATAATGGTACTACACAGCATTTGTACACCATTCTTTCTGTTAAAATATATTAATTTTTATTAAATTTAAAGAAAAGCGAAGAAATTCAACTAAACTGTACGGTACTGTAGTCTGTTTATATGCGTTTGACAATGTGTGACGTCACGAGTCAGATGACAAGCGCCATTACAAAATTGGCGTTTTTGGCGCGGTTTTGAAAATTGAAATTTTAAAAGTGGTTTTTAAAGGAAATTACATTTAATTTCCGCGAAATATCAATGTAATGTGCTTAATAGGTAGTAATAAATTCTTTAAAATCATTTTCAAAATTTAGTCAAATAGCCATATTACACCAGATGGCGCCTCTGACACAAAAGAAAAGTAATGTCAAATATGAGAACAAAAACAGCCTTTTAGGGGATATTTTTTCCTGATAATCATTATTATTGACCATCGTAAATAGACATAACAAAGAATGAGTTTCATAACAGATAATTACAAAAAAGGAGAGCCAACAACTTGGTAGTTACAACTGTAAAAAACTGATAACTGAAACTGAAACTGAAAATTGGTAACTGAAAATACTCGCTATAGATTTAGGGATACTACTCTAGAAATATTTTAGAATTTTTAATAACAGACCACAATTTTAAGTCAGAAACAACCCTCTGTTTTATTGGCGTCATCTAGTGGTCCTAGTAACAGTAGCCCCCATTGATTAGTCTCAAAATTGTAGCATCACAGTGGAAATAGATGACAACTTTCAGATCACTCGATTTCAACCGCGTTTACGACAATGGTGAATATTCTGTTGTGCAAAGTCTCAAAACAAAACTATTTTGACGCTCCTAAAAATAGTGCTATCCTTTTCAAAATGCCCTCCATGGGTTATTTGTTTATAGTTTAGAAATTGTATGCTACTATAAAGTAAGAGCAAAAAGGATACTCGCAATATATGCTTTCATATTATAATATATGGTGCCAAAAACTTTTATCTTTAATTTAAAAAAGCTTTATGTCATAAATTACTACTTTATTGTTTCTTTCAGTTTCGTTTCAAGTTACGTTCTATGGTCTTTCGCAAACGACAAAATTGTCCTATTAAATTTTAAGGACTATAGTTTAAAGATTTCGCACAACAGAATCGGCTCTATTACCTCATTTGACATTTGACAAGTGTTTCAGTAACTTTAACAATGACTTCTGCCAAAAGGGAGATTATATCATGAACTTTAACAATGACTTTGCCAAAAGGGAGATTATATCATGAACATGGTTGCAGAGTTTAAATGCGAATTAACACCTCTGCACAGATAAACTACGTAAGTATATAAACACACTCACATCACTAGTCAATGTATTAAACTTTGGGTCATAATTTGTTTCAACTCTCTTAATGTTACATAATACTATAGTCAATTTTATTAATACAGTAAAACACACACACACACACTAAATAACCCTAAAAATAGCAAAAACATATTAAAATACACAACTCTCAATGGATTATTTCTCTTGTTTTAGTGAAAATGTGCAGCTGCACGTTCCTGTAAATGTTTAGTCAAAAAATCGAGATCAGTCAAATAAGATATGTCGTTGTCGAATTAAAGTTGAACATTCGAAAAGCGCTCTTATCTTAGTTTTTATGCGTGTAAACGGTCTTCCTGAGTAAAGTCCGATAAAGTTAATTACCAACCAGTGAATGACCGTGTCAAATTTGGGGTCTGCTTGCGTAAGAAAAACGTATTCATCGTTATCGTAAGCGCTTGCGAATTCTGCGCCGCGATTGGCTGACGCAAATCAGGAACCTAATCAGCGGGCAGAATTATTTAAACGATTATGATAACGATGAATACGTTGTTCTTAGACAGATGCCATTGACATTGTGACAGAAATATAAGCGGCAGTTGGCCGGGTTGGCAGTTCCTATACAATATTCACATGCAACATTCGCCAGGGTATACAGGGTTAAATAAAAAATACCACAATGCTCTTGTCTGAAGTTCCTCTCATTAGAACTAACAACTTTTGTTCTACGGCTTTTCAAATTTCATTATTATTATTATCATTCATACATAATTATTTTAAGTCTCCAACGTGTCATTAACCTGTGTAACAAAATACGTGCGAGTGCAGGATCATTGACCTTGCACCACTAAACAGGGCGGAAAACGTTACAGAGTAATAAACAGCGCTTCTTTATAACTCTGTAATTTCGTTTAAATCTATGATAAATATTATTCAGTTAACATTGCACAAAATATCAAATTGCAAAAAAGTTGTAGAACAGAAGATGTTAATTTTAATGTAACTTTAGTCGTGAGCATTCTGCTTTTTATTTGTGAGCATAGTCCCGTGACAGGTAATACGGTAACCAGGGTACGAGGTAAGGCCCGGAGGGGGATGCGTCCCACATCTACGCAGACCTAGCTCTCATCTCCGCTACTTCAACGGAGAGCATAACATTGTGTTAATCGAAGCTGAACTTGACTTCCTCGCGCGAGGGGTCGTTGTTGGCAGCCACGGTCTGCAGCAAGTAGCGACTGAGCTGGCTCTCGATGGAGGGCGTGCTCTCCTTGCGCGCACATGCCCGCTTGCGCTTGGTCTTGCCGTGCTTGGGGCGGCGGCGTCCGACCTTGGTCTTCATCTCCGCGATCTTTACGGACAGCTGGCTGTCGAGCGAGTTGCGGCGCGACTCCACCGACACGTGGCGCAGGCTGATGCTTATTTGCGAGTCCTGTGGAATAAACGTAAAGTTAACGCGGAAAATAGTGAATATAATATAAGAAAAGAGAGATAGTTCTTCGGATTTTGTACTTCCACCCCAAAAAAGAATCGTTATAAGTAGGATTAATTTATTTATCTTCTTCTTTTTCAGCCCCCTCAGAGTTGTTGAGAGTACTACGCCATCCTCTTTGGCAACGTGAACGTCATATGGTTGCCTGACATTTCTGCGACTTGGACAGCATTTCAAACAGTCTTTTGGTCAGGCCAAATGTTTTACATACATGCTCTGCCTATTTCCAGACTGCCCTTCTCACAACATTCGTCAGTGTAGATCTTAAGGACGATGGGTACCATCTGGGCGCGAAAATTCAAATTTTATTTAGTTTTAATTTGAATTTCGCGGGCTGGTAGGGCCGCAACACCTTAAGCGGATTTTCAGGCACAGTCAATCAGTCATAATATATTGAGCCAACCAGGCTGCATCGCTAGCTGCGCTGTCGGCGAACCAGGAATTTAATATGCAGTGGTAGTTGTAGGCTTATTAATGAATAAAGTTTTGAGCATGCATGGGGAACGCCAATTTTGAATGTAAGCGTAAACTTTGTGACGATAAATTTGACAAATATATCGTCGAAAGTTAAGATTGCAATGGCGAGTTACGACTTGGCAAGAGGTTAACTAAGATGTGGCATGGTGAGTACCTGCGAGTTGCGCCTGTCGGGCGTGGAGCTGAGCGAGTGGTGCGAGTGGTGCGTGTGCGGCGGCAGCACCAGCGCGTCGCGGCGCCGCACGAAGCGCGGCAGGTTGGCGGCCCACGACGACGACAGCTCGCCGCTGAAACAACACCGACCACTTAACAACCCGCCGCATTCACTGCACTGCTACCTACTAAAACAAACGGAATCAACGATTATGTCACAGAAAAGATTACATGACATCTCGTGTGGCGTCTTCCGGGTGACCAAGAAGCGATACATTGTTGTTATGGATAGCCTTCCACGCGTGACAAGCGTTGCGCCGCTTGTACGCGCGCGATCAGCTCGTGCCGTGACGTACCTCTCGTGCTTGGCGTCCTCCGGGTAGTCGATGGGCGAGGTGTTGTCGAGGCAGAAGCCGACGGGGTCCTGCCTGGAGCCGCCGAGCGAGATGGACAGCCTGCCGCGCGTGATGAACTCGTTGCGCCGCTTGTACGCGCGCGATCAGCTCGTGCCGTGACGTACCTCTCGTGCTTGGCGTCCTCCGGGTAGTCGATGGGCGAGGTGTTGTCGAGGCAGAAGCCGACGGGGTCCTGCCTGGAGCCGCCGAGCGAGATGGACAGCCTGCCGCGCGTGATGAACTCGTTGCGCCGCTTGTACGCGCGCGATCAGCTCGTGCCGTGACGTACCTCTCGTGCTTGGCGTCCTCCGGGTAGTCGATGGGCGAGGTGTTGTCGAGGCAGAAGCCGACGGGGTCCTGCCTGGAGCCGCCGAGCGAGATGGACAGCCTGCCGCGCGTGATGAACTCGTTGCGCCGCTTGTACGCGCGCGATCAGCTCGTGCCGTGACGTACCTCTCGTGCTTGGCGTCCTCCGGGTAGTCGATGGGCGAGGTGTTGTCGAGGCAGAAGCCGACGGGGTCCTGCCTGGAGCCGCCGAGCGAGATGGACAGCCTGCCGCGCGTGATGAACTCGTTGCGCCGCTTGTACGCGCGCGATCAGCTCGTGCCGTGACGTACCTCTCGTGCTTGGCGTCCTCCGGGTAGTCGATGGGCGAGGTGTTGTCGAGGCAGAAGCCGACGGGGTCCTGCCTGGAGCCGCCGAGCGAGATGGACAGCCTGCCGCGCGTGATGAACTCGTTGCGCCGCTTGTACGCGCGCGATCAGCTCGTGCCGTGACGTACCTCTCGTGCTTGGCGTCCTCCGGGTAGTCGATGGGCGAGGTGTTGTCGAGGCAGAAGCCGACGGGGTCCTGTCTGGAGCCGCCGAGCGAGATGGACAGCCTGCCGCGCGTGATGAACTCGTTGCGCCGCTTGTACGCGCGCGATCAGCTCGTGCCGTGACGTACCTCTCGTGCTTGGCGTCCTCCGGGTAGTCGATGGGCGAGGTGTTGTCGAGGCAGAAGCCGACGGGGTCCTGCCTGGAGCCGCCGAGCGAGATGGACAGCCTGCCGCGCGTGATGAACTCGTTGCGCCGCTTGTACGCGCGCGATCAGCTCGTGCCGTGACGTACCTCTCGTGCTTGGCGTCCTCCGGGTAGTCGATGGGCGAGGTGTTGTCGAGGCAGAAGCCGACGGGGTCCTGTCTGGAGCCGCCGAGCGAGATGGACAGCCTGCCGCGCGTGATGAACTCGTTGCGCCGCTTGTACGCGCGCGATCAGCTCGTGCCGTGACGTACCTCTCGTGCTTGGCGTCCTCCGGGTAGTCGATGGGCGAGGTGTTGTCGAGGCAGAAGCCGACGGGGTCCTGTCTGGAGCCGCCGAGCGAGATGGACAGCCTGCCGCGCGTGATGAACTCGTTGCGCCGCTTGTACGCGCGCGATCAGCTCGTGCCGTGACGTACCTCTCGTGCTTGGCGTCCTCCGGGTAGTCGATGGGCGAGGTGTTGTCGAGGCAGAAGCCGACGGGGTCCTGTCTGGAGCCGCCGAGCGAGATGGACAGCCTGCCGCGCGTGATGAACTCGTTGCGCCGCTAGTACGCGCGCGATCAGCTCGTGCCGTGACGTACCTCTCGTGCTTGGCGTCCTCCGGGTAGTCGATGGGCGAGGTGTTGTCGAGGCAGAAGCCGACGGGGTCCTGCCTGGAGCCGCCGAGCGAGATGGACAGCCTGCCGCGCGTGATGAACTCGTTGCGCCGCTTGTACGCGCGCGATCAGCTCGTGCCGTGACGTACCTCTCGTGCTTGGCGTCCTCCGGGTAGTCGATGGGCGAGGTGTTGTCGAGGCAGAAGCCGACGGGGTCCTGCCTGGAGCCGCCGAGCGAGATGGACAGCCTGCCGCGCGTGATGAACTCGTTGCGCCGCTTGTACGCGCGCGCGATCAGCTCGTGCTTGCGCGCGCGCCGCGTCACGTCCGCTTCCACTGAGCACCCGCACTTTCTGCAGACAAATGGACTTCAGTAAACATAATCTTCAGCGACACATTTCGTGATGGCAAATATCATCAAAAACTTTTATTAAATTTTTGTTTTTAAATGACATGGCCAGATTCTGCCCTCGAATCGTCAAAAAAAACATTTATGGTCAATAATTATTAATATGTGAAAATTCCTTTTATAATTAAATAAAATATATCGCAACAATTATATTTCTCTAGAACTAGCGAGGAAAAATCACAAAAAAATATGAATGTGAGTTGTTATTTTTGTTTGTTTTTATTATTGGTAGGTACATTTTGCATTGGCGTTTGGATACACGTACAGTATAAACGCTTTTTTTTAGCGCTTATGGTCAGATAGTAACGAAAAATATTACTAAACAAAATAATAAATTAAGTAAAATAATGCACGACGGTCAGAATTATGGTTTTAGTATGTATAAGATTCACGATTATCGCAAACAAGGCTTTTTATGCACAGCACTAAATGATCACGTTACTTTACGCAAGCAGTGAAGACTGCGTGTATCCGAATTCCGAACTCAATTTCAGACTGCATTTACGTTTGAAGCGCCATCTGTTTTTTGGAACTGTCACTATTTCTACCTTCCTACCTTTACTACCTATTCTAAGGAATTCAATATTTTGGCGCCAACCGCAAGTTCTTTGAAAATACTATGGTTGAATATTAACAAGATTTGATTTTTGTGGTTCTCGATGCTATTTATCGGACTTTTTTATGAATCTAAATGCATATTTTTTGTATAATAAAGTGAGTAAACATATTGCATAGCAATTTTTTATTAAAAAATCATTGCTATTAAAAACGGTTAGGCGCATTTTGTTGCAAATTGTTATGCTGATATATGATTCTCTCGCTAGTTCTCTGATCATAAAACTTAAACGAATGTAAAGACATAATTATAAGCTTTAATATGACGTATTGTTTGTCGATGACCATGAATATTTTTTCCAGGGCACAGCTCCATACAAGTTTCGGCCATGTCCTTTATGTATCTGTGACTCATATGTATCTCAGACTCATCGTGAGAAACTCGCACCGCTTATCGTGCGTGTTGCACTCACTTGGCCATGTACCGGCGCCAGGCGCTGGCGGCGGCGGGCGTCCACGTCCACGACGCCATGAGCGCGCCGGCCGCGAAGCAGCACAGCAGCCGCAGCTGCAGCACCGACACCGAGGGCCGCGCGCCCGCCGCGCACTCGCGCCCGCCCTCCTTCAGCCCCTCCAGCCGACAGCTGCGCACACAATATCACTTTATTAATGCGAGGCATTCTGTAATACACTTTGATTGATAGGCCCGAAGCCTTGACGAATATGCTTCGTAACAAATAACACAAGTTTTGTTAAAAATCTAATCGCCAACACACTAAAAATCTAATCGCCAACACACTTTTAGGCTTCAATAGACGATACAAAGTTCATTTTCAAATCCAACCTTCGATGTTTGGTGACTGCAAGAATTCAAAATGGCCGCCATACATTTCTTAAAGCAGTCATGATACGATGAACGGTGAGCTCGGCCCAGTAACTCACATGATATTCCTCTTGAAGGCCTCCTTCCACGCGTCGGCGTTGCGGAACTCGTACACGTGGCACGCGAACGTGACGCAGATGAAGACGGCCACCAGCGCCGCGGTGAGCGAGCACCGCGTGATGGTCTGCCGGATCTTGTTGGCGGCGCGCGGCGAGATCACGTCCTTGCTCGACACGCGCACCGCGATCAACGAGAACACTCCTGCAGGACAAATGCTGACTTAAGCCGGGTTTTCACTTTACGAGTTGTCTCGGACCGAGTGCGCTCGAATGACTACTCGGACGCTACTCGTACTGTGTAAACACGTGATCCGAACGCACTCGGACATTTGCCTTCGATCAGAGTCGACTCGTACGCCGCTCTACTTTCACGAGCTGACTCGGATGGTTTTAGGAAACAAAAATGGCATCAGTTAAAAACAAAAAAGCTGATATTATCAAGAAAAAATGAACTGAATGGGAAACTATTATTTGAAGCACCCAGAATCTTAGAATTCATTTCTATATATATTCAGCGTCTAAGAATCCATTTCCGTGTCCAAATTTTTCTCTTTCTTCTTTAAATTATTTCAGTTTCATGATTTTTTACATCCAAAATTAACATATCAGCAACAATTTCTATACCTCGCAGCAGCAGATCAGTAGTCGTCATCTTATTGCTGAGACAAATATGTGGTTACTAGTACGCTGAAATTATTACGTGTGAAAACCAAATTCCGAGTGGGCTCCTATACGATTCAGCTCACAAGAGCGGACTCGGTCCATGACAACTCGTATAGTGTAAACCCGCCTTTAAGCACATTAAGTTAGATCAGAGTCGTCAGTGCGGCGACCGGTTTAACGGAAAAGTCCCGTTGGGATTGGCGACGTCACGCGGTCACACAACGACGCCATCTGATTTAAATGATGAAAAGTCTAATGACATTTTTGTTATATAGGGTAGTTAAACGCCTCAGGGACCTCACCTCTCAGTAGGAAGTATCCTCCCAACAGGAGCACGACCGACAGCGGCGCCAGCAGCAGCGCAGCTCGCATGGGATGGTTGACGTAGCCCACGAAGCACACGCCCGTCACGCTGTTGCCGGGACCTCACCTCTCAGTAGGAAGTATCCTCCCAACAGGAGCACGACCGACAGCGGCGCCAGCAGCAGCGCAGCTCGCATGGGGTGGTTGACGTAGCCCACGAAGCACACGCCCGTCACGCTGTTGCCGGGACCTCACCTCTCAGTAGGAAGTATCCTCCCAACAGCAGCACGACCGACAGCGGCGCCAGCAGCAGCGCAGCTCGCATGGGGTGGTTGACGTAGCCCACGAAGCACACGCCCGTCACGCTGTTGCCGGGACCTCACCTCTCAGTAGGAAGTATCCTCCCAACAGCAGCACGACCGACAGCGGCGCCAGCAGCAGCGCAGCTCGCATGGGGTGGTTGACGTAGCCCACGAAGCACACGCCCGTCACGCTGTTGCCGGGACCTCACCTCTCAGTAGGAAGTATCCTCCCAACAGCAGCACGACCGACAGCGGCGCCAGCAGCAGCGCAGCTCGCATGGGGTGGTTGACGTAGCCCACGAAGCACACGCCCGTCACGCTGTTGCCGGCACCTCACCTCTCAGTAGGAAGTATCCTCCCAACAGCAGCACGACCGACAGCGGCGCCAGCAGCAGCGCAGCTCGCATGGGGTGGTTGACGTAGCCCACGAAGCACACGCCCGTCACGCTGTTGCCGGGACCTCACCTCTCAGTAGGAAGTATCCTCCCAACAGCAGCACGACCGACAGCGGCGCCAGCAGCAGCGCAGCTCGCATGGGGTGGTTGACGTAGCCCACGAAGCACACGCCCGTCACGCTGTTGCCGGCACCTCACCTCTCAGTAGGAAGTATCCTCCCAACAGCAGCACGACCGACAGCGGCGCCAGCAGCAGCGCAGCTCGCATGGGGTGGTTGACGTAGCCCACGAAGCACACGCCCGTCACGCTGTTGCCGGGACCTCACCTCTCAGTAGGAAGTATCCTCCCAACAGCAGCACGACCGACAGCGGCGCCAGCAGCAGCGCAGCTCGCATGGGGTGGTTGACGTAGCCCACGAAGCACACGCCCGTCACGCTGTTGCCGGGACCTCACCTCTCAGTAGGAAGTATCCTCCCAACAGCAGCACGACCGACAGCGGCGCCAGCAGCAGCGCAGCTCGCATGGGGTGGTTGACGTAGCCCACGAAGCACACGCCCGTCACGCTGTTGCCGGGACCTCACCTCTCAGTAGGAAGTATCCTCCCAACAGCAGCACGACCGACAGCGGCGCCAGCAGCAGCGCAGCTCGCATGGGGTGGTTGACGTAGCCCACGAAGCACACGCCCGTCACGCTGTTGCCGGGACCTCACCTCTCAGTAGGAAGTATCCTCCCAACAGCAGCACGACCGACAGCGGCGCCAGCAGCAGCGCAGCTCGCATGGGGTGGTTGACGTAGCCCACGAAGCACACGCCCGTCACGCTGTTGCCGGGACCTCACCTCTCAGTAGGAAGTATCCTCCCAACAGCAGCACGACCGACAGCGGCGCCAGCAGCAGCGCAGCTCGCATGGGGTGGTTGACGTAGCCCACGAAGCACACGCCCGTCACGCTGTTGCCGGCACCTCACCTCTCAGTAGGAAGTATCCTCCCAACAGCAGCACGACCGACAGCGGCGCCAGCAGCAGCGCAGCTCGCATGGGGTGGTTGACGTAGCCCACGAAGCACACGCCCGTCACACTGTTGCCGTCCACCTCCCCGAACGCCATGGTGGTGATGGTGAGGATCAGCGGCAGGGACCACGCCACCAAGTGGAAGTAGGCTGCCTTCTTGTCTATTCTGTCTTGAATTTTACCTGTATATGCAAACAAAATGAACATAAATTCGAGTACAATCTCAATCTTGCTTTTTTTAATATAATAAATGCAAGCAAACGAGCAGGCGAATCACATGATGTAAAACAATCACCGCTGCCCATGGACATTTGCAGCACCAGTGGGATTGCAAATGATTTGCCGGTTCTAAGGGGTTTGTCTATCCTCTCCTTAGATAGCCCCATGTTTTAGCGTTGAGGGAACATTACTTTTTTAAGAGCAGCATAGCTTCATAGTTTCAATTAAATTAAAAGTTCTTTCTTTCACATATTCTTTACTTATAGGGAGTTAAAATTGTTATCGGTTTAAAACTACGAGCTTCGGCTTACGAGGGTTCACCACAAACTCAGCCGCGTATTTTCTTAACCAACTTCAAAAAAAAGGAGGAGGTTCTCAATTTCGATTCGGGTATGTTTTTTTATATTTTTCATTTGTTACCACCATTTCAAAAAATTCCCTCAAATAATAATAATAGGCTAGCAAAATCGTAGCAATTTACTATCACTACATATGTCATCTACGTAGTATTTATATTAGAGTACAACTTGTACATGAGTTTAGGCTTGACTGGCTAGTGCAAGATTTAAATGTGCTAAAAAGTTATAGTATTGAGGAAAACTTACCAAGTGCTCGAAAGCTCATGTGCCACGCGTAAGTGAATATCACGAACCACACACAGGCTGCGATCATGAAGTAGTACACCTGTAACATCAATACAAATGTGAAAATTACATTTTTGAGCTTTAACAATGGGGTATTACACTACTTTTGAATTTGATACTAAATTATTAGTTAATTTATAAACTAGGACGAAAATAATGACTAAGGTTTAAAATACTGATGAAATCTATTAAATAAAAAAATAGTTATAAGCATTTGAATATTTCTGATTAGACAGACAGACACCTTAATATTACAGAGACACCATAGCATATAAGTTAAAACTGAAATACTTTAATATTGGTTTTGAGTTTGCCATTAAACTGACAATAAAATATCAAAATTGATAGAAAAATGTTCGTCTTATTTCCCGTTTCCTTTATCCTCTCACTAGGTAGCGTTGCAAACAAGCTAATGTTGCAATTTGCAAACTGTAAATAATAATTAAATATTTTGGACACGAGTCATGTAGCCAAGATATCTAATTATGATTTATTTGCTCTCTACGTTTACAATGAGTTGTAATATTATTTTTGTTTTGTAGTTTTACGTTTATCGCGAAACATCACCACCGCGATCGTCGACAGCGACACCCTCCCGGGTCAGTTAAGTTGGTGACACTATACACATACCAGTACAAAAACGACAACACATGATAAGTTCTCTTCGGCGGAGGGTTCGCCCTGGCGCCTCGTGCCGTCCTTGGAGCACACGATGTCGTCTCTCGAACCCACTCCAAACTGCACCAACCATCTGTAATTTAATATTTTCCTATATCACATAGGTGCACAGGGTGTTAGAAACTTTTTTTTTTCAATGAATAAATAAATATAAATATAAATAAATGGAGGACAACATCACATACATTTCTCCGATCCCGTAGTAAATAACTTATGCACTTGTGTCAAGGAAATCAGAAACAACGAGGTTACCACAACACCCAGACCCGAGACAATGTAGAAAACATATCTTATTTTTCTACATTGCCCCGACCGGGGATCGAACCCGGAACCTCAGAGATGGCGGCGCCTTGAAAACCGGCACGCTAACCACTCAACCACGGAGGTCGTCTCATTGATGTGATGTATTTCAAACATGTAGCTGCATAAATGGTATGCCCGAAGTCATTGAAAACTTCTCTGATCAGTGAGCTCACATACATATTGAGATGAGTTGTGAGATGCATAACTTCAGAGGGGTTAGTACAGTTTTTGTACGAACTCGCATCGCACAAACGATTTGAATACCTCCATACATTCACAGCGAGCACCATCTGTTGACAGCCGCATGTCAGTGACTGTCCAAAGATGGCGTTGGCTCTAAATGTATGGAGGAATTCGATTCGTTTGTGCGATGCGAGTCGACTCGAAATTCCTACAAAAACCAGTACTAGCCCCTCTGTATTCTGATTTCTGGGGTAATCCGTATTATGTGATGTGGTCTAAGGTCTCACCCCATGGAAGCAACGGCGAAGCAGACGTTGATGTAGAAGATGACGAGCGCGGGGTACTTGTTGGCGCTGCGCCAGTCGATGAGGAAGGTGGCCACCGTGAGCAGGTTGAGCGCCAGGCACACGCCCGCGCCCCACGCCACCAGCCGGTGGATCTGCTGGTGCTCGTCTTCCGTGTACAGCGGGTCGCGGCACGGGAGACCGCACCCGGATATTCCTAAAACAAATTCATTCAATTACTAATTACCTGCGGCGTGAAGGAGTATTTAAGCTTGGTAAAATACAAACTTTGGAGCCTCGTTTCACCGCCTCAGGGGATCATTTTTGAAAAATCCTTCCTTAGTGCACCTTATAAGGAACCTGTGTGCCAAATTTGGAGACTTTGAGACCCAGCGGTTATGGCTGTGCATTGATATGTCAGTCAGTCAGTTACTTTTTTATAAATTTATGTGTAAGGAATGGAGCCCTGTCGATGCCGCGGCATAATTCCTATTGGTAGAAACTTAAGATCCGTTGCCATGCTGTCGCGATGTGTGAGAATAAATTGGCTCTATGATCAACCATTGGTAATCATAATTCAAACAATATAATCAAAACGGTACCTTCGTAAAAATGCGGCGCCTTGTCCGTATGTATTAGAGGCGGCAAGCATTTTCCTGTAGTGTTGAATTTCATCTCTCTGGCTACATTCTCACACTTCGGTGGGAACAAAGTTGCGTTGCATTTCAAGAAGTACGGAAAATACGACGTGTTGTACAATATGGCACACGGTTCCATCGTGATCTTGCACATTTCGTACGACGGTAAATAGACCATGTCCTGGCCGAGTATGTTCTCGCAGTTGGGCATGAAAGTAGCGCAGAGTAGCGGCTGCACCACGGCCCAACATTTCGGCACGTTGATCAGTTCCCTATATAACTCTAACTGGTTTTGTATTTGGTACTGGGTGTCGTAGAAAGTGAGATGTACACTGGTGCTGTTGTAGGGTAGCTTTGCGCCCAGGCACGTCGTCTTGTTGAGAGGTTCGCACTGAGCTCTTCTGACGCAGCTGTCCAATTTGATCTCTCGCTCCGGAAACCACTGGGTGCTCTTCTCCGACTTTATCAGCCTGTAATTAGGCGTTCCGTCTATAGGCTCAAGCCGCATCGTCGTATTCTCGCCTGTGACGGCGCTGGAGAGCGAGTTCTTCTCCCCACCATTATCATAATGACTCGCGCAACACAGAGTAGTTGTGATCAGCCAGAACACCCATCTCCCCGGGTTCATCTGTAACAAAAGAAACATTGTTAACTAACAATTCGAGCATTTCCAAAGGGAAAAAAATGCTCAAATAAAAAAAATTGAAACTACATTTTATTTCTCTTCATCTCTCTTTATTTATGTAGGTAAAGGGTAGCAAATGAAACCCTCGAATATTTCATAAATTTATTTTTCTACAAAACTGATTAAATAACTACTATAGATATTATTCTTATGTTATTTTTTTTAACCATTACAAAACCATTTTCTTTTTAGTCCAAGAATCATTCTTAGGAGTCCTTAGGGAGGGTAGATATGAGGAAAGTCAGTACTCATAACACATCAAAAACCTTAAACAACCAAGTAATATAATTTTTTTGCAATGTACTGAAAAGGCAATGACCATGGATGTATGAAAGCCAGTAGCAAGTTGAACTAATCCAATCATTATTTTTTTAAGTCTACAGTCTCCAAATAACTTCCTACATTTTTTTTTATTAAAATCCGGATTTCAAACATCTGTGTGACAAGAAATGTAATGCACATTGAAAACAAAGTAACTTTTGGTATGCAAAATCCGTGCTGTAAAAACAAATTCCTAGAGCCTGGCTCAGAAAAAAATTATTTCTTTTGATACCACTTTAGTCTTTCTTCTTTAGTGATAAAGAATTTTATTTAGTGTCTAAAATAATAATTTAATCAATGAATTCTCAAAAAGTATGTTGAATAACAAATGTCAGGAAAAACGACTTTCTTAAAAATAAAGTCACAATAATATTTAATGTACTCTGTAATTTCATGTTGAAATTATATTTATTAAATGATGATGTTCCTCTGATTTTTTCTAAGAATTAGTGTAAATGATACAAACATAGAATTGTTACAAAAATGAAGTTTTTCTAAGGGATTTCATCAATACTACAATCTATCTTTGTACTGACTTGATAAGGTTGGAAACAGGGATAGTAATATTAACCTTGGACGATATTTTTGTGGTTATTTTTTGTGTATTTTATTTGCCAAAGTTTTATTAAACCCCACATAAACAAAAGTTTATTTTTATTTTATAAATATAGAGGAAAAAGGGTTATTCTTTATTGAAAAAATAAATCTTTATTGACAAAATCAAAAAATTCCAGGATCTTACTATAATTATGCTGCAAAACGACGACCGCGGCGCAGGAGCAACTTCAGATGATGTAGACTCAGCTCTACTTCTTGTAAGGGCGTTTCAATCTTCTTTTTACGCAAATATTACCTGGTATTGTAAGATCAGAATGTATGAATTTGTTCAAAGTTTAATAATTACATGGTTAGAACTAAGTAACTCACCCGTTTCCATATTCAAATGATGTAGGGCGCCTGTAGGAGACAACTATATATTTTTTTAAACTTAATAATATAAATTTATTATTCATATATCCATGAAAATAAAATACAAGATGTAATGGAAAATTATTTACAACCTTTTCTTACTCCCATCACAATACTCTTTGCACTTAACACTCATATTATCAATTGTTCAAGTAAAGTCTTTCAAGCATGCAGTGACCTTATTCTAGTGAGAGTCCTACGATTTAATTAGTTTGTTTACCACCTCTTCTAAATCTATTGGCTCCGCTGCCTCGACGGTTCCATGATGCACCGCGTTGGTTGCCTCGTCGCATGTTGCGACCACCAAAGCCGTTCATTCCCCTGCCTCTGCCTCTGCCTCTTTCTTGACCTCTTCCTCTGTCCACCCCCCTTCCTCTGTCTTGACCTCTACCGCGATTCTGACTCCTACCTCTAAAGCCACCTCCCCTGAATCTTTGATTCTGGTTATGGCCATAATTTTCGTCATTGTCATTCTCATCCTCATTGTAATTCTCATCTTCATTGTAATTTTGGTCATATGGTTCCTCGTCGTTGAACTCCTCATTGTTTTGAGAATACGACTGGTTGCTGTCAAAGCCACTATCGTAATTTCCTTTGTTAAATCCATTGTCGGGGAAGTTAGGCCTTGAGTTCATCATGTTGGTCATAGGTGGCATACCCATGGGTGGCATGTTGCCAATAGGTGGCATTGGAGGCATGCCTGCCATTAGTGGAGGTGGCATGTTCATGCCGTGCATGGGAGGACCCATCGGTGGGCCCATGTTCATCGGAGGCCCCATGAATCCCATTGGGGGCATATTTCCCATAGGCATAGCATTGTTCATATCTGGAGGTCCGTTATCATAATTATTATAATCATCTTGGTTTTGTTCATCTGTATCCATTTCATTGTCATAATAATCTTCCTTGTCATAATTATTTTTGCCATCATCGTCATCATCGGGTGCATTGTTGTCATTGTCATTATTTTCATAAGTTGGATATTCAAAAGGCTGCAGAAAATTATCATCATCCGCATCATGTTCAAAATGAGGCATCATGTCCTCTAATTCCTCAATTTCACCAGATGCTATGTACCGTCTCAAAGCTATTGGGCCTTCAGATATGGCTTTTTCTAGTTTCGATCCAGGCTCCACAGGTATAAGCTTTCCATAGATAAATATAGCAGAAGGGTTCAGTGCTTGCAGTGGAACAGCACCAGGAACAGACTCAACGAGAGCTTGTGTCAATGCTTCAGTTGCTGCTTCATCTACACTCGGGCCGTGATTCCACTGAACCTGGAAGTTTCTTGGTATAGGCTTACTGTAAGGAACTTTTTTAACTTTCTTTTCAAACTCCATCGGCATGAATGTGGTGTCTAAATCTAAACCAGGAATTGCTTTGTCAGTATCTGTGGAAAATATTTCAACTTTGTCCTCTGGTCCCATGCCCGGGATAGCTGCTGGTTCTTCAAGCTCATTGTCATCTTGAACACCCGGAGGTAATGTGTTCAGGTTATACTTGTCTCTCATCTGATCTCCTGGCCGATTACGGGTCCAAAATTTTGAGGTGTGATCATTGGACCCAGAGCACAATATATGGCCCAAAGGGTGCCAAGCCATCGTCCAAACTATGGACTCGTGAGCACCTTCAATACAGCCGACTTCCTTATCTGTACCGACATTCCAGAACAAGATGGTTCCATCAGAGCCACCAGAACAAAATAGGCCCTCATGAGTAGGATGCCAAACCACACTGGATGCCTCTTTTTTATGGCCTCTGAATATCTGAAGTTCAGTGCCAAGCTTGCGGATATCAAAAAGTTTTAACAAGTGGTCTCGAGATGCAGTTATAAGCCAATTGCCATTTTCGTTCCATTTCAAGTCCATTACGGTGGACTTGTGTGCGTGTAATGTAGACAATGCAGTTCCTGACTTTGGATCCCATAACTTTATTGGCTGTTGATTATCCTTGCTCCCGGACACGATAAGAGCCTTTGTGGGATGCCACTGAACACATTTGACATCTGCCCCGTGCCCTCTTAAGATTCTCTCTTCTTGACATCTATAAAAGTCGAATATCCGCAGTGTGCCATCATCTGAACAAGTTACAATCTTTGAATCGCTAGGACTAAAACTAATGCCCCTCACTGCTTCTTTATGAGCTTGGTACATTTTAACATTATTCATGTTACTCTGCCAATACTTAATGAAACCAGAATGGTCGCCAGTTACCATCCAACCTTCACCGTGGGACCACACCATTGATCTCACAGGGGAATCATGTGCTTGAAGAATAGTTTCAAAATTGAAAGTCAATCCATTCCATAGAGTGAACTCTCCGGAGGACGCGCCCGTTATAAGCCTGCGGCCTTCGGGCGTCCAAGCGACGGCGAAGATGGGACATCTCATCTTGTTGGTAGCAGTCTTAACAAAGCGAGTGGTAACAGCATTGATAGGGTTGTCGGGGTACGACGGCGGCGGCAGCAGGTCGGGCGTGTACATGGCGTCGGGCTGCAGAGCGTGCCTGTCCCGCCAGTCTCGCTGCCAGACCCGACACTCTAAAGCTTTTATGATCGAAGAATTATAATCTACGGTTTTACGCATGACTGATTTACGTAAACGTTTACCGTCAAAATCGTCTTGAGTCATGTTGAGAGGACCCTGAGGTGGAAATCGCATTTGATAGTTGAAAGGTCTAAAGTTATGGCGAATGTTACGGCCCATTGGCGGTCCCATGGGACCACCCATGCCGGGTGGAGGCATGTTCATATTCGGAGGAGGCGTTCCAAATTCCATTTTGGCCTTCGTTACCTAATTAGGAAAACATTTGCATTACAGTCTGTATAAAACGTTAAGTCTGTGTTAATTTAAACCCAAAAAATTAAGCATCATTCTTACCTTGTTTTCAAAAAACACCTTGTGACATCATAAGGGGAGTTTCATTCAATTACACGTTCATATTGAACCACAAGAAACACAATTGAAATTATAACACTTGCTTAGACAGTAACACAAATAAATAACCTAATTTAAAGTACCTACGAAAGTTGCGGAATGCTACCGAAAATTAGACAGCCAACGAACCAAGCCAGCCATGTTTCAATTCCATAGATAAGAGACGATGAAGCTCGATTACGTCGAAAAACAATGCAACAACAAGCTAGGGATGTAACTATTGCCTATACGCTTTTGTATATAATCAAAGTATTGTATACAATATTTGTACAGTCCGACAAGGCTCTCTTGGCACTTGAAGGAGGGCGCTGTTGCAAAACAAAGGCAGCCATAAAATAAAATCTCCTCAACTTTACTTCAATTTTAGTTTAAAATAGTAACATACAATAGTGATATACTGACAGAGCGAACTATCAAACAGTAGCACAAGATAGTGCCGTTAGTTCAGACTTTGGCCACGCGCCAAAATAGCCTTGTCGCACTGTACAATATTGAATATTGATATTTGTCAAAAACTGTTATTGCCATAGAGTATATTGAATGTTATTGCTCACGTTAGCGCTATATAATTATTATGTTTTGTGATTATTTCATGCTATTTTCGTTCCTTTATTTATAAAATTTCCTTGCAAGAAACTTCGTAATCGAGATTATAAATGCTTAATTGATAAGATAAGCCGAACAAACATTTAGACAATATTTTGAAAGCTCTAATCTTCGCAAAGTCTAAACCGAATTTTGACAAAATTAAACAGGCATATGGATTTTAAATTGTATTTTATATTTGCAGCTGAATAACAGCGCAAAGGACAAAATGAGATGATCTAACGCAATGCGGTACAAAGAATCTTGCTAGTGTTAAAATTTATTGAGTGTAGGAATTTAAAAAGGGAAAAAGGGAATTTTGTGACACCCTTGTATATTTCCGCAACAGACTTTGATGCGGATTTAGCCAAGGGTAAAATCTAGAAAGTAAATTAAATCAAGTTGTGATAACTTTTATTTCAAAATCATAAATAAACCTGCGTGACCAAAAATAGAAGTAAATAGGAGCTAGACAAATTTTGTACTACTAGGTACAGATACAATTACGCTAAAGATGTTTGATTCGGTTTTCTATGGTTATCATATGTCCTGAAACTGGAAAAAGGAGTATTTCAATCTTAAGACGATCGCAGTTACTCGATGTTATTTTATAACTCCGGAGAACGTTTGCAAGAATACTCTTCATAGCTATCATTCCAAAGTGACGACCTGCAAATGAAATGTTAAAAATTAAAATACACTACAAATTAAACAAAAGAAACTAACAACGACAGGTGTTACCTACCTGTCGTTGTTAGTTTTCGTTAGAAAACTACTTATATTTTAAATGTTTTAAAAAATAAAAAGGCATTTAAAATTTATATATTTTTAATGTTTACCTATAGATTATAGAACATGCAACCACCAAATAAATAATATTAATATTTTGATTTGATTTTTAAAAGTCTTTATTATCATAAATAATGAACATAATAGCTAATATTTAATATTAATAATGTATAAGAAGACAAGATACTTATACTTAATAATAGGTACACAAAGAGGGAAGAAGACAGAAATTGGCCATTATTATTTTTTTCCAGTATTTTCTTGCCTCTTTTAAAATCCCAATTTTGAAATAAATAGGTACCTAATTGAGATTTATAGGGTCACCAGTTCATAAAGTATCTATATCTCACCCAACTCACCTATGCAATTTCTAGCTCCATAACTGAAGGGTATATAAGAGCACGGGTGTCGTTTAAGACTGGCTTCTGGCAAAAATCTATCTGGATTGAAAACATCAGCGTCAGGTCCCCAGATGCTTTTAGACCTGTGCATGAAGAATGGCAGCACTGCACACCCCACGCCGGCAGGCACTGTGCATGTAGCTAATGACATAAATCAAATGGAATGGATGAGTAAGCACAGGAAATGTATTTTTATGAAATCACTATAATATTATGCAAGTGAAACTTATTCCGGTTTAGTAATGGCAGCGCCATCTCATGGCGCATTAGTTGTGACAGTAAAAATTTGTAAGACAAAAATTGGCATTCAAGTAGGTGCCCCATAAATTTTAGAAATGGATTACTAAGCAGATGTCAAGACACCCTGCCCCGGCCCGGCTGTCCGACCACAGATAACGTGTGTGCGACAATCATTGAGGCGACAATCAAGAAGCTTAGGACGATCCAATAAAAGTTTCACTTTTACAATGTACTGGACATAGTGCAAAGTACTATTATAAGTAAATAAAGCTTACAGAGCTTCAATTCCTTTTGTGTCTGTCTGCCAATTATCGGGACTACAGTGTAAAGTCTCATAGTCTCCTTAATAACCCGCTCCAAATAATCCATTTTATTCAGATCTTCCTTCGTAGGACTTCTGGATGACTCTCCAAAAATACCCGTTAATCTGAATAGTTTAAATAAGGAATTGATTATTAATAAACCTCATGACGGTTTTTATACGTGAAGAGAAAATATGGAGGGTAGTCGTAGGCTGGTTTATTCTAGGTTTATTTAATTTATTTTTTGGCAGTTCTATTTTTGTTTTATTTTTTTGGTTTATAGGTAGATACATTTTAATAAAAAAATATTATTATATTTCGAAAGATGCTGTCTTACTCCAAATAAACTTTTTCCTGTTCCTCAGGATGGCACCCCAGCAATGATAGAGCGTAAGATATAACTAAAGCTGTTGTGTCGTTCCCAGCGATCGTGATGGAGTCAACGTGATCCCGCAGCTCTTCGTCCGTGAACTTCGTGTCTCTGTCCAATAATAGTTCTAAAAGATCTCGGCGACCTTGAAATTAAAAGATTTAATCAAATAATTTTGTAGGACTGAGCATCTATCTATTAGTAGCCTGTACATGATTTAATATGTTAGCAAGTAGAAAGTACCCACCTACTCAAATGATTTGGCAGGAACTTACGTATTCGTAGCTTACTTACCTGAGTTTTGCTTTTGGCCATTTTCTTCAAATAAAATCCGTTTTCTATGTACTACCTGGAGAACAAAATTTGATCAAAATATTATATTGGTAGCTGCTGACAAGTGTCAGATATTCTCACTATCGTAATAGCAGATATATTTACGTGTTTATACGTAAAAGTGAGCTCACATCATCTGTAAACTTATGAGTTAAGTCAATATTCTCCTTCTGTAACTTAGAATAACGTGTCAGATTGAAGAGCACGTCTGGTTGCATCCAAGCTTTGAATAATCGCATCCCAATTATAGAGATCACAGCATTGCGCGCGCGTAGGTACGGCGTATCGGGGTTATGCTGCACGTCCATTTTCTCACCCATAGCTGTTTCTGATAACAAACCAAACTGTTAAGGTGGATGGATGAAATTATACATTTAGGCTTATGGCGATGTGTTTTGCGAGTATAACGTATATGCATCTACATTTTTTTCATAAAAACTTGGGTCGACAATACTCATTTACTTCATATTGGTTCCCGATAGCTCCAAATCTGGGAAACTGCAGAAATCTTTCGGAAACCAATATGGTTTTGATGGGAATTTATTATTAAAAACGTGTAGATGAATAAATGCTATGCTCGCAAAATTCATTGACATAATCCTACGATGTATATGAGCCTGCTATTCGCGAAAAACTAATTAAAATTTGAATTTCGAAGGCTAACTTCCCCTTATATACTCTTTTACAAAGTAAAAAAAAATAGTTTAAGAGGACGTGACCCATTTTAAAGGGGCGTTTGTTCAGATAGGATACCAATCATTTCCGTCTCCAAAACAGATATTTATAAACTACAGAACATAATTCTTTACAAGTAGGTATATGGCTACTAAATATAATAATTACCAAATACAATGTCCAACATACACGAGGTGATGTATTTAAACACGTCGAACTTCGGCTTTTCCAATTGCTCTTTCATACGTTCCACCAAAACGTTTCCTTGTTCCCCGAATACGTCGATGTAATCGTCAATTATACGATTGTGGAATATAGGCAAAAGGATTCTTCGATGTACCTTCCATAATTCCACTGAAAAAAACAGATTTAGAAAGAAAAATCAGTTAATTTTCACATTGTTACAAATAAAAAAGAAATAAATAAGCAAACTATTTTTGTAATGAAAAATGTAAATACAAATATGAATACATTGTAATTCACCAAATAATAATAATAATCTTTTTCACAAACCTGGTGCTACAAATAGGCCATTTCCCAACCAATTTTGGAGAAATCTATAGGAAGAATCTTTTTGAAGGCAGTTATCCAAAATCTTCTGTACATCATCCGGGTTTAGGGATACTGAAAGTATTTACTGTTATTTAATCTCAAGGAACCTTTACGTTAATCCACTACTAAACTAACTCAATATTCTTATATGAGGTGTTAACAAATTTTCTGCCACCGTTCCGTGATGTGAATGTGTGAATTTAAGTGTGTAATTTGTATGACACATTCACCTCGCGGAACGGTGGCAGAAATATTGTAAACACCTTATATACTGTCTAATGTTAAACATATATAAGTGACGCTCGCGGCCTCTCAATTTCATCCCGAAAAGTAATTCGGTTCCCGAGGGGAATTCGGAGACCTACATTTCTTCTATAGTTGGTATAAAGGATGGTAAAGGGAGCGCAGTAGGTAATTAGTGAGTATTTACTTAGTGAGAAAAATAAAGATATTTTGAATTTTGATCACTTATAGTCATTTATTTATTACATTAATTTTAGAGTTTGTAAATTGTATACCTACAGAAGAATTAGCTAAATAATAATTGAAAAAAAAATGAAAAATATTTACCAACCTATGTACAAAGATGATCCAATCCAAATTTTGGTAATCCCACCAGACTCTTCCACAAGACTGGCTAAATGCTGAATATTTTTCAAAACTCCTAAAATAGCACAAGCAGATTTTGATATAAAACACACAGATTTGATTACTATGTAGGTACCTTACTTTCTAGTTTTGCCGACCTACTCGTATCGTATCTAAGGCAACTGGGTATGCTCTCGGACTCGGGCGGGAAGTCCCATTTAGTTTTCGTTATAAAGCCAGTTTGTTATATTATCTTTTACATACTTATATTTTATTAAAACGAGCACATCAATTACCTATATATAAAATTTTATTTCACGACTGTAACGATTTGGATGAAATTTCACTTTTATATTTTTTACGTTTTGCTCTTTGCGGTTCCGTACCCAAAGAGTAAAAATGGGACCCAATTACTAAGACTTCGCCGTCCGTCTGTCACCAAGCTCTATCTCATGAACCTTAATAGCTACAGACTTGAAATGTTTACAGATGATGTATTTCTGTTAGGTACCGCTATAACAACAAATACTAAAAATACAATAAAATAAATATTTAAGGGGGCTCCTCTACAACAAACGTTATTTTTTTGCTTGTTTATGCTCGATATTGATAACGGTAAGGGTAATAGGTAGACGCTCAATATTTTCACAGAATATTTAGTAATATACATATATATTACAGAACCTGCCTAATAAAAATAAAATAACAAATAAAGGGGGGGGGGGGCTCCCATACCACAAACGTGATTATTTGCTCGTTTTGAATTGGTAGCCAGAGTACGGAACCCTCAGTCGCGAACCCGAATCACACTTGACCAATTTTTTTTAAGTTCTCGTAGTAGGTAATGCGAATATCCAAAAAGATCACCGCGCTAAACTCGGTCGCTCATGCTCTAACTTCAAAAGTGTCTCAGGTCTGGCAGGGTGGACGCATTTTAATTTAAACAATTAATAACTTACTTTCAGGACCTCCTACAAACCAGTGCGTATGTCCAATAATCGGTAAATATCCAATATTAGGTAAACTCTCGGATAACTCGTACAATAGTTTTCTTTTTCGTCGAAAATATATATAATATGCGCAACATGTCAACAACGATACTATAAAAATAAACATATCGAATAAGATAATTATAGGTAATATTTTAAAATATCTACGTGAGATGCTTTTCCCTTCAAAATCCGCGCGAATACTGGTAGTAGCTATATCAAATTTGTTGTTATATTAACATCATGCCTAATGTAGGGTGTGTTTATCATATGTACCTAGCATCCACATACTTGTATCACAAAGGTAAATAGAATCATAGTTCGCTTGAATAAATGTACCTAGCTTGTGAGAAATACCGCATAAGAAGTTATGACAGTGCAGCACATAGGTAAATAACAAGCTTTGTATAATTTGATTTTGTTTAAAAATATAAGTATTTAGTTAAAATTTTAACGAGATGTGATTGAGAAAGCGCACATTAAAAGATTTTCCAATTGTAGAAAAGTACATGATAGGTATAGGTACGTATACAGTTTTATACAGCGTAGGCGGTAAGTAATAACTCTATATCTATTAGTCTAGAATATGACATGCACATGCTACAAGCTTGTATTTTTTGATATTCATTTCAATACAATATATTGCAAGTAACCGTAAAGTGTTCGACGACTGCATGGCCCCCTATGCCTAGTATCAAATCGCGATACTACGCGTGGTATATTTGAACGCACGAGGCATCAGTCACGTGATTTTATTGTAAAATAAAATAAATAATTAAAAAATCAAAAAACCCGACTGCAAAAATGTCAACTAAAATGCAATAACTTAAAAGACTGAAACAAGGCGGACAACGAAAACAAAATTATAATAAACTTAAAACGATGCAATTTTTACTTCATTTTAACAAACAACATTATGAGCTGAAAGCTTTAGTTAAATTTTCGCATTCAATTTAAAAATATAGAAGGCGGGACCTATTTTCGCAAATTATAAATTAACATAGAGAAAATTAATAGGTCCCGCCTGCTTTATTTTTAAATTGAATGCGAAAATTTAACTAAAGCTTTCAGCTCATAATGTTGTTTGTTAAAATGAAGTAAAAATTGCATCGTTTTAAGTTTATTATAATTTTGTTTTCGTTGTCCGCCTTGTTTCAGTCTTTTAAGTTATTGCATTTTAGTTGACATTTTTGCAGTCGGGTTTTTTGATTTTTTTAATTATTTATTTTATTTCAGGCTTTTTAGTTGCCACACTTTACGAGCGAAACCTAAGCACTTTTATCTACACAATATCAAAGACGTAAAGTGGGTATATTTGGTTATATATTATATTATGTCGGTTCAAGTCAGTCAGTCACTTGGAAGAAGTAAAAGTTGTAAACAGTGTCGTCAAACGCAAACCTGGATTTTATCCCGGAAATATATAACGCTATCAAAAACTACAAATATTACCATTTTGAACGCATTGATCGACTGTTTATAATTCCAAATTAATTCGAAACATATGACTTATATATATTTTTGTAATCTCCTTGTAATTCCCTTCATTTTGATACCCCACTCGATAGGTTTGGTTATAAATATTTTGTAAATGACTGACAATTTTCCGCCATTTTGCTTTTTATTTTCAAAAACATATCTAAGAACACTTGGGTTAATGAGACGAATCTAACGATATCATTAACGTCAAAATCCATCCAGCCGTTTGGAAGATACGTGGTCATAAAGAAATTTACATGCATACATACATACAAGATACGCGCGAAAAACATAACCCTTCTTGCAGTCGGATAATTATTCATTAATTTTTTCCCTCCGAATTTAATTTGAGTCAACGGTCGGGCGACCATCGTAGGTAATTTATTTTATAATATTATTGTTTAATCCAGTAAAATGATTCAGACTATATGGTTGCCAGGTCGCCCTACCTTATAGCCGGACAGACTAGCCGTTTGGCAGGACATTTTAGTAACAACACCGGACACTACATACCTATTGAGGCGACAAAATAAATATGAAAAAAAATCAACCTTTTTTTATTATTACCATAAACTTTGTTAAATTCTGATAACGTCATTCGCCTGCGCTCGGCCACGCACGGTACGAAATGTACCTATAAGCTCAAACAAAAGCCGGACAAGCCGGAAGCGTTTATTTTGACCGGACACGCAATAAAAAAGCCCAACTTTGTCCGGTTTAATCCGAACGCATGGCAACACTAATTCAGTCTGTCTACTACTTTACGAAATTCATAAAAAAAATAAGCACAAGAAAAACAAGCACTTGCCGTGCATGGTGTTATTAAACACATATTTGGAAAGCTCGCAATGAATACACACTAAAGTGTGTATGTACTAAGTAGGTACTTTGTTTTTAAAAGAAGTATAAATTCTGAGTGACGCCACGGAATATACTATTCTGCAACTCTTCATTACTGACAGTTGGCTTATCATCACAATTGTGAATTTAACTATTTTGTGTTTTGTTTAATAATCATTATTTAATTGAACACTTGTATAAATAATAGTTAGAATTATAATAGTGAAAAGTCCCATTGAGCCTGGTGAGTCTTATATACCCACCTACCTAGGCATGTTTATTCTAGAAGATTAATCTCCTTCCTCCATCTCAATTCCTTCACCATCTTGAGGTTTTAAGAATATAGGCCTACAATACAATAGGTAATCTAATAAAAAAAAATCTAATAAAATCTAATAAAGATCGCAGCTACAACTCTTTGGAATACAGTGTAGATAGCTGTAGCTATACCTATTCAATATTGACGAAATTAATATTTAAAATTACTTAAATTAAAACGTGTGAAAAATTGCATTAGTGTCAAGATCAATGTTTTGACAATGCTTATTTTTGCATTAATAAAATTATTAAAAATATTTTCGCACTTTGTTTGTAATCACGTGAGGGTGCTTTAAATTAAAAATCATTAAGTGATAGTCCATGAGAGTGTAGACAAATTTAAAGGGGCGTTTGATAATTAATTGTTATTAAATTAATTGTTACTTTTTTGTTTTATAGTTATTACCCAAAGCCTAGAGGTTATTTAGATACTTTAATCGAAAGGATGATCATATTGGGTATTGCTGCATGTTTTTTGTTCTGCTATTGGGCGTACTGGACAGCGAGTTCGCGGAGACTGGATAAACTTACAGAAACGCTGCCTGTACCGCCTGGATTGCCGATCATTGGTCACGCTATGCTGTTTGTTGGCAATACCGAAAGTAAGGGAATATTTAATTCATTATTGATAGGGTAGTTAACTCCTATGGATTCAAAAAATAGAGCCCGTTGTCAACATAATTATGTAGTCAATTGCCGAGTTTAAATATACTATTTACTATTTTATTTTTTTATTTTAGTTTACTATTTGCTTATAATTTTTACCAATATCAGAATTGTCTTCAGAACTTGGCGCCTACAAGTCTTGTTGACGAAGTCGATAGTGAACTTATTGCCATTTTTTCGTGAATAGTTTGGGAAATTATTAGCAATCAAATGGAAGTTTGTCTTTTGATGGGAGTTATCATATGAAAACTCGTCAGTGATTAAGTGGTCAAACGCTCACTATTTTGGTCGGCCAAGGAAAAGCACTATTAAAAATACATGACAACACATTACCGGCTTGCAGAAAATAAATATTTTGTCTCTGTAACTTTGTACAAGGTCGTAATAATTGACTCGTGCAGACGGTGCAAGCAGAGGTCGTTGTGTATTCTGCAAATATATTCTTTGTATTGAGTAAATCTTCATAATGTATATTTCGCCTCTCCGTTCCATATAATTAATTATATTCCTTATAGATTCATCTAGATAGTTGGTCTGTCTGTAATCTGTACCTATCCATTTTAATCAGAAATTTCTTTAAGAAAGAATTAAATTTACATAAATATGATGACGAGGTGTCATTTTCCCTGCAGTATTATTTACAAAAACCTAAATAAGCTAAGAAAGTAATATATTTTTCCATTACTATCAGATTATTTAAATATACTTATTTTCATACAACAGAAATTCATAAGAATCTCGAAGACATCGCTAAACTTGCATTTCTGCATAATAGAGCCGTCAAACTATGGATGGGGCCTAAATTGTACATTGGTACGTAGGTATAATAAGGTTGATGAAATCTGCATTAGGTGCAAGAAAATCTCACATAATATGTACATACACACATGAACCCTAAAACATTACACTCCTTTTTTTGGGAAATCATATAAAAATAACTCTTGTTGACTGAAATAATAAAAAACGTCAAATTTGTATTATATAGTATTTATTTAAATATTTCATATTATATTTATTTCAGTATCTGTGACGTAACAGTTCAATATACAATACTTCTCTGTATATTCAGAAATATTGACATGCTAACTTTTATGTTATTAGATCTATTTGATAGGTTTCATATTTTTTTTTGTTTATATTGTGTCCAAAATAAATTTAAAACACCAATATTATCATTTAGGCTCGGTTGCTTGACTTGACTTTAACCAAAACGTTATAGTTAAATATGGCGGTCTGACTCTTATGTCTTTCGAAATAAGAGTCAGGCCGCCATATTTAACTATAACGTTTCGGTTAAAGTCAAGTCAAGCAACCGAGCCTTCGTCAACTAAACAAATACCTATTGTAGTTAAATGCACCACAGGTGTTCTGTAAATGATTCCAGGATTTTACAAAATAAGTTAGGTAACTGTACAAAAAAATCAAATTCATTATTTATGCCGTTATATTCTGATATTCTTGGTATTTCTTTTACAGCCATTGGAAATGTGGTTGATGCACAGGTTGTGTTAGACAACTGTTTAGATAAAGATGTAGTGTACAGATTCCTGCGTCCTTGGTTGGGACAAGGTCTTTTCATTGCTCCTCGTAAGTATAAACTACTTACATACCTATTCCTACACAGTCAGATGTACATATCTATATGTATTATTTTACCTAGTGCAACTACAATAGGGTGGATTATTCATTGACGCTTGGTTATTAGCTACTGGCTGCAAATAGTGTGTCATTTTTCATTCTATATAAACATATATAATATTGATAATCTTCTGATGGAAATTGGAAAAATACTTATTCTCAGCAAAAAATCATGGCATTAATTTATGGCTACCTAACTATCGATCACGATCTACAATATAGTTTATTTATTATTTTAAAATGCTTTTAATATTTCCAGTTGGATTATGGAGGATTCACAGGAGAGTTTTGCTGCCAGTATTCAGCAACCGAGTGGTAGAACAATATTTGAATATAATATCTGATCAGGCGAATGTTCTTCTTGAAAGACTTACCGAAAAGTCAGGAAAGGGAGAATTCGATATACTACGTTATATAACTGCATGCACTTTGGACATTGTGTTTGGTAATTAAATTATAATGCTTATCAATTTTATTACTTCGTTCTATAGCCAAGTAGAAAATGTAGGTTTTGGTCATTTTCCTCACACTTTTTACATTCCACTCCTTAATCGATGATGGTAGGTACTTTTAGATTTGAGATGAGATTATCTTAATACTTGCCTCTGTAGTAGGACATTGGGCAAGTTTGGCATTGTACCTATAGCTAATTACTTTAATTTCATGAATATCTGTTTTTTTTAGAGACAGCAATGGGAGAAAGAATGGATGTCCAACATTCTCCTGAGACTCCCTACTTGCACGCCCGGCACAAAGTCATGACGATACTTAACAAACGCCTTTTCAAGGTTTGGCTGCAACCTGAGTGTCTATTCAACCTTACGCCCTACGCTAAACAGCAAAAGGATAACATCGAACTTACTCACAAATTTACCGATGAGGTATAAATATTTGATCAAAAAATCACTCATCAATTTGAAATAAAATGTTAATTTCTCAAAAAAATTATCGTTGACCGTCATGATTTGTAAGTATGTAAAATTGAATATGTAATTTAGAAGTAATTTATTCCACAATTTTAGATTAGTTTTTTAAATCTCTTCAAAAAGCCCTTTTTTCAGGTGGTCCGGAAGAGACGTTTACACTATGAAACAAATAAAAAGACAGATCAGCAACCAGGTAATTTAACTACAAAGTATATCTCATTATTAATTTTATATTTTATGGTTACTACTCAGTATGTTCATTAAATAAGTGGTTCATTCAGAACTATATAAGACCTCGGAAGTGGAACCTAACCGATAAAGATATAGAACCCCCTGTCAATTTTTTTAGGTAAATTAAAAAAAATGTTAACTCTAAGACAGTGATATCCTGTTAGCATATTAAGTATGCAACATTATGTAAAACAGCCGCAGTTTGTTTAATTATTTTAAAAAATACTTTACAGAATTCTTCTATCTGCACAGCTATTGATAACTACTACTTTGTAATTTTATGTTTGGTATTTTAGCATAAACAACAAAGTAGGTACTAAGGTAATAAATAGTAGGGTAGTAAATATCCTCTGGATATTTATTACACTACTATAACTATAGTAAACATTTATTAAGTGCTAAACTAATATATTTGTTTGCCATCAATGGCCGTGACTAACAATGGACACTTCATAGATGTGTAAATTAAGTATTATCATTACTGTCGCACTTCTTTGCGTACTCTACCTACCTACTACGTTTCTGTGTGTTATTCATATGATCTTTTGATTTAGTTGATTAACACTCACTTCGCTCGGGTTATCCACTTGAAATTTCTTAAAATCTTATTTTTTTATTATTTTCTTTACTACCCGCCTTATCCACAGCAAAAAAAATTAGGCATAATACTTAGTATAACAATTCTGAAGTGAAAGCGTCTAGAGCTAAGCACCTTTTGTAAAATTTGAAAAAAAAAACGTAGAAAACCCTACCTACCACGAAAATATTTGATATCAAATGTGATGACAAGAAATTTTGCAAAGATTTTTTTCGAAATACACAAGCATAAAAGTACATAGGTACGTACTGCCTACCTACTCAGTAAATAGGTAGGTACTTCATGGCATCATGGGCCATGCCATGAGATCTCAAATATGACGTGATAAGTATGTTAGTTTTGTTTACACATAGTTTGTCAATTTAGTGTAAAATAAATATGTATTCAGTTATTCTACTTAATACCATGACGATCATGCAAAGCTAATATATAAAGCTGTATAATACAAGGACAACAATAACTTCTCAAACCTTTGGTAGGTACCACGTAGGTACTTACAACAAAGTTAGGCACCTATAACGATACATTATCTTTATGTTGTCTTACAAAATATTTAAAATATTCGTATTGATCATTCCCAATTTCCCCTGAAAACATACAGTTTGTGTTACAAGTTGAGCAGTGGGCTCGTAATATACCTGAACTATAGTAGGGGTTTATCAACGACGTTTTAATTAATTACTAAACACCCCCTCGAAAACGGTTATCTCTCTTGGAGTACCTACAACTAATTATAACAAATACCAGTAATTAAACCCAGTTTGATATGAATCTATAATGAACGATTTTTTCATAATAAAGTTTGTTAAACCGTTTTATTTTCCATTTAGATGGAAGGGTAAAGTCAGTGTTAGACATGTTATTCGGGCAAGAAATCGATTTTACGGACGAGCAATTGCGAGAACACATCGATTCCATAACAATCGCGGGGAATGACACCACTTCACTTGTTATCGCCTATACATTGGTCCTACTGGGTATTCATCAGGATGCTCAGAATAAAGTCTTCCAAGAGTAAGTGATTTTCTGTATTGAACACTCAGAAAGATAGCATTAGGTATAATTATTTTCCATACATCGTAACTTACTGTTATAATAAAAGAGAAAACATCTTTCATTGTTTTCCAGGCAACAGTCTATCTTTGAGAATTCCAAACGGGGCGCCACAAAAGAAGATCTACTTTGTATGAACTACTTGGACAGAGTTATAAAGGAGAGTATGAGGCTCTACACTGTAGTGCCAATTATTGCCCGCAAAGTGGACAAGGAAATTTATTTACGTAAGTATCGAATTTAGTGGAAAAATATTTAAAACAAATTGACTCATCTTCTGATTCCCACGTAGATCATAATATTGGCATTAAATAAATAGTAGGTAGGTACTTAACTCATTAAAACGCAAAAAATCGTGCCAGACGTCACGGTACAGTAAGTACCTAAGTACTCGTCAAATTAGCCACCGAATATTTCAATTTCAATATATTATATTTTTAGGGTTTCCTACCTAAAGGGTAAAAACGGGACCATGTTAATAAGACTTCGCCGTCCGTCCGTCGCAGTACGGAACTTTCAGTGCTCGCCCGACTCGCAATTGACTATTTATCATTTGATGAAATATTTTTTTAAATCTGCTATGTGAACTGTACATAATGGTAATATTTCTATAACAGCTCTTTATTCAGATCCAAGCTTTGTGTATATTTATTTTTTGCATACTTATGTTATCTTGAATTCTGATACATACTCTATCATCCATTATGAAGAGGATTCAAATGTCTCCTCACCTGTCGAATCTCGAAATCCCTTAAGCCGTTTAAGTTCTAGGTCGTGGCAAAGATACCTCATATATTTGTTAAACTTATTTTTTATCTTTAGCCCACAGCAAGGTGACGATACCAGCGGGTGTTGGTGCAGTAGTGGGTGCTTTTGCTGTACACCGCTCAGTTGAAGAATGGGGCTCCGACGTTAACGAGTTTGATCCCGATAGATTTCTTCCCGAACGATCCCTTAACAGGCACCCAGCATCGTTTATTCCCTTCAGTTTTGGATCCAGAAATTGCATAGGTAGCGAATTTATTTAGGTTTTTTTTGTATTTTGGTGTACTTACATCATTACTATGAATCAAAACATTTGCAGGAAGAAACTTCGGTATGATGATAATAAAGAGTATAATTTCAAGTATCATCAGATCGTTCAAGATAGAGGCAAATGAATTGGGACCACTTAAAGTAGAAGTACTGCTCTTCCCCATTCGAGGACATCAAGTTAAAATAACGAAGCGACAATAGTGTAGTGAGTAGAATTACAATATTATTTCAGGAATTTTAGATATTAAGTAGGTATATTAGCCTCTGTTTGAGTTTGTACTTTGTATCTGTTTGTATCTAAGGAATTTTATTTTGTAATGTTATTAAAACTTTAGACAATTTAAGACATTTTTATTTTAAAGTAAAGAAATGTTATAAATGAATAGTTGAAAAAGGTAAGTCAAATGATACAAGTCCAACGCCTATAAAATGGTTCAACTTCAAAAGTATGACGAAGGGGTGGCAACATTTTTATCATGAGGAGTAGTTATAAGGGAGGGCGTTGGAAGAGTTTTGTAGTCGATAGACATGAAGTCATCATGGTCGATGACGTCGCGAGAGTCGTCCACGCCACAAGTGAGAAACTTGTTGTAAAGGCTGAGATCTACGAAGCCAACGCCGCAGGGCCGATCTATGAGGCGCGACGTCATCATGCCCTGGACGTAGCCGGAACAAACTAATACAGATCCTAGGTCGTCCTGTAAAACAATTTAGACAAATAGATTAGGTTTTGAGAATTTCAAAAACCTCCGGCTAAACACCCTCTCAAAGTTTTTCCCGCCCTCTCGAAATAGATTCTACAAAAAAATTAATAAATCAATATCACTTACTGGACACAACGCTCCATGCTTTTCAGACTGTAAATACAATATATTGTCATTAGTAAAAAATCTACTGCCTGTATTTACTGTACTTTTAAATGTGCTATAGGGTGGTGCTAGGATTCATTTCGTCGTCATCGTATAATTTACCAAAAAAAAAAAAATACCGGTCATCCAGATATTTTTATACATACATGTGACGTAGATTTTACCTTGCATTTGGGTTGTTTGATGCAAAGATATTTATCTTCATAGTCCCACAGGTTTGGGCATAATTCAGCATTGAGTATTGTAACGTCAACGCGATATAAATGGATCAGTAATGGAACAAGATACCCCTGAAAAATATTAATAACCAATATACATACATTATTCTGTTTATACTATTAACCACTATTTTGAATAAACAATTTTTTGTCTTGTCTTGTAATAAATTGTTTAACACATTTGGGCACCATCAACATTATAATATTAATACCATCAGTAACTAGGTAGGTATATGTAATAATATTATATCTACTAACATTCCGCCTACTTCCCCAACCGTAGAATCGACACGAAGTATCGCCAATGCGCTTTTGTAAGTCTTTGGCTACACCGTACCGAGCCCTGTTCAATATGTACTCAGTATGAGGTTCACGCTTGTGGAAACAAAACTGTTGATTCAAGACTAGTAGTGCCAAATTGTCCGTAGAACAGGCCTCCCATCGGAGCGTGTGATTGTAACCTAAATAAAACATAATTTATTGATGCATTAATTTAGTCTTTAAAATTATGTAGGTAGGTATTACTTAATCATCGGGGGGCACGGTAGTGCCCCCGCCAAGTCAAGCTAGATTTGAAGTATATTTATTTATTTGTACCTACTTTATTATCGATTCACAGTTCACGATATTGATTTGAATTTCGTTGCAATAGATAAACAATAATTATTTAAATAAATAAGTTCCTGCACTTACCCCTATGAATACAAAGATGCTGAACAGTCCGTTCAGTCCCTGAGTTTTCCAGAAACCTATGGGTTCCGGCAAACACACTAAACTTATACCTCTCTCCGAACACGCAAATAGCTGGGGTGAGGACCACGTGGGCTTCGATTAGTGTACCCACACAAAACAACATCGCGTGCGATAAATAGTATACCTAGAAAAAGGAAAATAGAGAAACTTTGAGTAACCAACTGATTTTACTTACTCTAGTTCAGAAAAAAGTTGCTATGCAGACACCTATAGAATATAGGGTTTAGTGCACCCTGCAGATTATACTTGACAGGGAACATGGAAACTAGAAGGGTGTTATATACTTTAGCTGTTCGTATCGGAAACGCTGAAGAAAAAAGTCTCATTTGAGTCACTGCCGCCATTTGAATTGCTATTACCTGTATGTGTAAGTTTCATCAAAATCGGTTCAGTGATTTTTAAAATTTGGGACCGTTAATTGTGAAGAAGTCAGTTTGACTTTAGTCCAATTAATTCACCAGTCAACTAGGGTCAATTAGTCAACAGTCATCATTAAATATATCCACTCCACAGACACGACTCACTATAAATTGTCCTTCTGTTTCTTTAGCTGGAACACCTTGAAATCCTGCTGCATTGTTGAAATCTATGTCCACTAAAAAATTTAAAGTACCTAAGTACATATTATTTTATGTAATTATTATATTATTATATTATAGAATGAAATACTAAATTCATTGAAATAAATCTTAAATATCAAAATAAATCTCTGAATAAATCTAGAAGTTTTAGATGGTTTGTACTTTGTATTATTTATTAGATGCAATAGATAGTCAAACGTTAGTACAATGTCAAATGGTTATACCAAAGACTTCTATGTAGGTATCCCTACTAGACACGCAATGTTGAACAAAAACTGTGCTCCAAACCTGATAACGCCATCTAGTCTGGAAAGCGGGAACTTGCTTGCAAAAGTATTGACGTCACGTCGATGAGTGGTCGTATGGTCAAAGATTAATTGCAAAAGATATGGCCGTCGCTTGCAATAATTTATACCTACACATCATTCAACATTGTTATTTTAAATTATGATAAATAACATTTTAAGGATAAATTACCAGAATTAAAAAAGTTTTAAATATTTGACATAATGAAACTTGAATAATAAATTAAAAACTGTTTCATTTCTGAGCTGACGTCTTTACGATTTTTAGACAATAACTTCTCCGAATTTGCTTAATTTTTTATGTGAATGTTATAGTTATTATGAACTTTGCAAAAACCCTTAAAAACATTTAATACTGAATGAATGTGTACGAAGGAAGTGTTAAATTATAAAGTATTAAATTAAACGCAGATAATCTTGCATTGATTGTTTATATTTATTTTTATTCATACAAATATCTTAACATCTAATAATAAAATATATTAACATCTGGTAACAAAAAACACAACTATAATATGGTTTTGACAGTGCGTGATAATCTATAAGTGATGATACTAATATTATATATTAATATTATAAAAAAATTAAACGTGAAGTTATTGGTAAATTTTGCAGAAACGGGATCGCTAAGACCATAATATTTTACTAAATCAATAGCTTTTGAGTTAAGCGATACAACACACTAACATTTTGTCTGTAGGTTATTACAAAATATATATAACAATATATGCTGTGAAAATTTTTTAAGCGTCTGCCTGTTACCGTTAGCAACATCGCACAAAAACAAGCTGAAAAATCGTGTTTGTTGTATGGGAGCCCCCCATAAATTGTAATTTTATTCTATTTTTTAGTATTTTTTGTTATTATGGAAACAGAAATACATTATCTGTGAAAATTTCATGTCTACAGCTATCACGGTTCGCTAGATACAGCGTGGTGACAGACGGACGGACGGATGGACGGACGGACGGACAGCGCAGTCTTAGTAATAGGGTCCCGTTTTTTTTGCCTTTGGGTACGGAACCCTAAAAACAAACTCACAAAATTACTTAATTCCCGCTTATACGCCGATATGTCACAGACCACAGCGTGTGTATGAACCTTAAAACAACTTGTCATTGAAATCAACCAATTCTTTAATCTATTACATAAACCTTATTGTCGGTCTAGGTATTTTTATTTACATACACTGATAGCCATCAGATTAGGAAAAGATACGCCGCAAAAACTTAGTCCTTACTAATTTACGAGTGACATACAAAGTGTCAAACACACATAAAAGTCAAACACAACCTGAATAATAATTAATAGCATAATATAATAACTTTCCTTTTGGATTTCGCCGCAATCGGATAAAAAGGCAGTGCAATAAAGTCTCAAATAAGGCTACGTACTTATGAAAAATTATTTTATCATAAAAAATATAAAAGTAATATAAACTTACCGATGAAAAGTTACGCCGTCAGATCTTTTTTTAAGTTTTCTGAAAGAATTCTTGCTATACCTTAGTATGCAATTCGGCATTTTCTGAAGTCCATCCAATATGTATCTAAAACACAAAAAATATAATTAAGTACTTAATTATATACCAATCGAAATTATTTTCCTACCGTATATACCTACGGTATATACCCTTTGTCACTTAACACATCTGTTCAAATAATTCTCATAATCTTTGTCAACGTGTCGGCAGTACCGTTCGCTCTCGCGTATTTCTACTAACGAGTAAGCGTGATGGATAATCATGATGGGAGCTGTGTATTTATTTACGATAATATTTGTTTTTAGACAAAAACCAAATAAATTATACTGACTTAACTTCAAAATACGTAGAAAAAATACTTACATAAATAATATTCACTGTTTTATTGGTCATTCCCTGTAAAAACCACGTTCACGGCTCACATAACAGTGCATTGATCTCCTCGCTAGCTCGCAGTGGACTAAACGAATTGCGGGACATGCACCGCAAATCAGTGAGTAATTATTTAGTACCACACAGCGTGTCTAGTACCTACATAAAAGTCTTTGGGTTATACTTATGTATTCAATGTAAGATATTTATTAAAATACTAGCTGATGCCCGCGACTTCGTCCACGTGGGATAAAAACTATTCTATCTTTTAAGTTGGACCAAATGACAGATATTCACGAAGTTTGAACTAAATCGGTTCAGTAGTTTAGGAGTCCATTGAGGACAAACATTGTGACACGAGATTTATATATATTAAGATTTATTATTTACGCATTGTCGCAATTCCTCCAATTTGGCCTGCTCCCATTTTTTACGTATTTTATTATTATTTCTTTTTAACAATTAAATGAAGTCTTTTCGAAAAGTATAAGTAGTTGTGATCTCAAAATGAAAATTAAATTAATAATAATGCTACAACATACTCAGTTACGGTCATGAAAGCGTTACGAGGATTTGTAAACAAAAAATATTATGAACTAGTTACATATTTGATTGGATTGGATTTGTGACGAACAATGTAGTCTGGCGTGTACCGTGTACAACCGTACCGTTGTACCTGCCAGCTACCTAGTAACTGTAGGTGTTAGCCAATAAAATAATACGTTCCTTACGAGAGGAAACCTTGAAATCACTTGAAGTAAAGATCTGCAGCTCTAGCCATACCATACCTAGGACAAATTGCAATACGATAATTGGAATGGAGGGTGAAAATGGAACAAACTCCAAAAAGTGTATGAAAATCATCGCTAAATTTTTCACGTGACTTCACATATATGTATTTCATATTTTTTTAATTTCGCTAACTTTCCATTCCATTTATAGGATCAATGTCATATTTCACTATTTGAAGTCCCTAAAGCCTTAAAACCCTGCTCCCACCAATGCCACGCCGAAGCCCTACCTACTCATAGGTTGACACTATTTCTACTTATTATAGGTACTGATATTAAAAAATTATATTAAACTAGCTGACCTGGCAAACGTTGTTTTGCCCTTAGGGGTAATAAAAATAGATAAATTGAGATTTAAACTATCCTATCTCTCAAGTTGGATCGAGCTGCACATGGTGTGCGAATTTTATTATAATCGGTTAAGTGGTTTAGGAGTCCATTGAGGACAAACATTGTGACACGAGATTTATATATTAATATATATATAGCTACTCGTGCTGATTCACTGACTGATTGACTGACTGACTGACTGATTATCACCTCTCCTGAACAATTTTGTATGAAAACTTTTTTTTTCACGGATGAGGTCTTATAGAAGAAAATAAATCAATCCGAGGAAAAATACGGAGAGAGCTGATGATTGAGGATTTCGAAGACGGGTGAAGAGCACGGGGAGGGTATTAAAGATAGGTGGGGGGTGCTCGACCAAATGTCATTCGAAATGTCATGCAATTGGCAGTGAGCTGAAAAAAAGTTCAAAATGGCGGATTCAAGATGGCCGCCATACAAACTTCATCGGTGTCCATCTCCAAGAGTATAAAAGATGGAAAAGTGGTTTCTTGACAAGAAGTGATCAGGACCCGAAGGTCTATTTGGTGGATAGAAAAAAATTCAAATTGACGGAATTTATATTTCCATAGAAAATGTATGGGGAATGTTGAAGAGACTACAAGTTGTAAATCATGAAGTGCTTTGATGCGGTTTTTTGGAAAACTACCAGAGAAAAATATGGAATGAGCTGATGATTGAGGATTTTAAAGACAGTCAAGGAGCATGGGCAAGGTATTATAGTTAGGTGGGGACTACTGAAACAAAAAATACTCGGAACTTCACGCAATTGGCAGTGAGCTGAAAAAAAAACCAAAATGGCGGATTCAAGATGGTTGCCATACAAATTTCGTGTTGTTCTGTCTCGGAAAGTATAAAAGATAAGAAAGTGGTTTCTTAACAAGAGGTGATCAGGATCTTAAGTTCTACGGGATGCATGGAAAATAATTCACTGTGGCGGAATTTATCTTTCCATGGAAAATATACATACTATGAGAAGAGACAATGATCTAGGATTTGGATGATAATTGAGGAGCACTGTCATGGTTTTAAAGATAGTTAAGGGCTGTTCGAACAAATAATATGCTGAACCTCATCCGATGAGGTTCAGCGTATTTTTTTTTGTTCGAACTGCCCTTAACTATCTTTAAAACCATGACAGTGCTCCTTGGTATTTTTTTCAGCTTACTGCCAACCGTATTCCAATGGGCGATGGAGATGACAGCGATACCGTTATGGGCGGGAAGACTGCACGCGGGCCACATGTGGCCCGCGCATCCACGCGCCCTACTAGTTAATATATATATAGCTGCTTGTGCTGATTCACTGACTGACTGACTGATTGATCACCTCTCCTGAACAATTTTGTATGAAAAATTTTTTTTTCACGGATGGGGTCGTATAGAAGAAAAAAATTCATTCGGAGGAAAAATACGGAGAGAGCTGATGATTGAGGATTTCGAAGACGGGTGAAGAGCACGGCAAGGGTATTGAAGATAGGTGGGGGGTGCTCGACCAAATGTCATTCGAAACGTCATCCAACTGGCAGTGAGCTGAAAAAAAATTCAAAATGGCGGATTCAAAATGGCCGCCATTCGAATTTCGCCGATATCTCGAAAAGTATAAAAGATGGAAGAATGGTTTCTTGACAAGAACTGATCAGGACTCAAAGGTCTATTCGATGGATAGAAAAAAAATTCAAAATGGCGGAATTTATTTTTTCCATAGAAAATGTATGGGAAAAGATGACTGAGGGTTGCGATACCTTTATAGGCGGGAAGACAGCACGCGGGCCACATGTGGCCCGCGCCCCCACGCCACCTACTAGTTAATATATATATAGCTACTCGTGCTGATTCACTGACTGACTGACTGATTATCACCTCTCCTGAACAATTTTGTATGAAATTTTTTTTTTCACGGATGGGGTCTTACAGAAGAAAAGAAATCAATCCGAGGAAAAATACGGAGAGAGCTGATGATTGAGGATTTCGAAGACGGGTGAAGAGCACGGGGAGAGTATTAAAGATAGGTGGGGGGTGCTCGACCAAATGTCATTCAAAATGTCGTGCAATTGGCAGTGAGCTGAAAAAAAGTTCAAAATGGCGGATTCAAGATGGCCGCCATACAAACTTCATCGGTGTCCATCTCGAAGAGTATAAAAGATAGAAGAGTAGTTTCTTGACAAGAAGTGATCAGGTCATGGTCTATTCCATGGATAGAAAAAAAATCAAAATGGCGGAATTTATTTTTCCATAGAAAATGTATGAGGAATATTGAAGAGACTACGAGTTGTAAATCATGAAGTGCTTTGGTGCGGTTTTTTGGAAGACTACCAGAGAAAAACATGGAATGACGTGATGGATTGGATTTTAAATGACTGGAATTTTAATGAGGATTTTAAAGACAGTCAAGGAGCATGGGCAACGTATTATAGTTAGGTGGGGACTGCTGAAACAAAAAATACTCGGAATTTCACGCCATTGGCAGTGAGCTGAAAAAAAACCAAAAGGGCGGATTCAAGATGGCCGCCATACAAATTTCGTATTGTTCTATCTCGGAAAGTATAAAAGATAAGATAGTGGTTTCTTAGCAAGAGGTGATCAGGATCTCAAGTTCTACGGGATGCATGAAAAATAATTCACTGCGGTGGAATTTATCTTTCCAAGAAAATGTACATACTATGAGAAGAGACAATAATCTAGGATTTGGATGATGATTGAGGGGCACTGTCATGGTTTTAAAGATAGTTAAGGGCTGTTCGAACAAAAAATACGCTGAACCTCATCGGATGAGGTTCAGCGTATTTTTTTGTTCGAACTGCCCTTAACTATCTTTAAAACCATGACAGTGCTCCTTGGTAATTTTTTCAGCTCACTGCCAATCGGATTCCAATGGGCGATGGAGATGACGGCGATACCGTTATGGGCGGGAAGACAGCACGCGGGCCACATGTGGCCCGCGCACCCACGCGCCCTACTAGTATTAAGATAAAGGTGGATTTATTTTTAAAAAGCTTTTCAGTTCATCCTTAAAGTTTATTATTTCCAAGGAGTTTAATATAACTAAGGTCCTATTTATTTTCAATGTTATTGTTTGGTGTACCCTAAAAAACAGAATCAAAAAACAGATGAAAGATGACGCCATACTAATATCAGTACAGAATAACCTTCAATAGCTATTCAAATAACGAATAACTGAAACCGTTATCTCTCGTTATTTTCCAATAATCAATAACGGTTTTAAATGCAACACCGCCGCACCTCACTATGGGACCATAGACAACTATCAAAAACGATGTTGACAAATGTCAACAATGAGTTCAGTTTTGACGTTTTGACTTGAAGTTGGGTTTCAGTCAGTGGTGCCAGATTAGGCGAATTATCGCCATTTAGGCTACCTCGGGGGGTCAATCGGCGACCAAAAATCCCGATTGGCTACCGGTAGCCATTTAGGCTACCTGGAAAATAGAAACGGGCGATTTTAGGCTACCTGACCAAAAGTTATCTAATAATTTGTAACGAAAGTTTCGTTACAAACGTATGTAATATCAGGTTTTTTGTCTTTCCATGCTGCTTGCTTTCTCATACGTATTGCAATTACTATTTGTAGGAATGAGATAGAGATACATAAGTGCGTTTGACACTAATCTTTTACTATACTTTATATTGGCCGGACAAATGAAGTGACATTCGATTTGCTTCGATAAGACACAATGCACAGAGCGACGGAAAGTTACGTCACTTATCCGTATCAATTTCATTCGTGAGGGTAATAATAATAAAATTTGAATAAAATTTGAATTTTTGCGCCTGGATGTTTACTATGGTATTCTGTATCTCAATGATCTTCATCAAGCTTTTTTATTATAAAACCGTTAGTACATAGTATCTCTATGTATAAAACATATTTTTTTTATCCATTGTAAGATTTTCCATAAAATTTTATTTGAATGATAAATTAAAGTAGCAATGTAAAACGAACTATAGAAAACAGTTATTATTACCTACTGCAAGTGTAAATACAGAACATGACCCCACCATAGGTTATAGTTTGGTAATTGGTACCTATCTACAGTAAATAAATAAATAATATCTGGGTGACCGAGCTTCGCTCGGCAGTATTACTACTGGCCAATTGAGGGCAGCAGGAGTCATATATATTTTTTTGTAAATACGACATTTTCTAAAAATAAATCCTAGCTAGATCGATTCATCATCCCCAAAACCCTTCGTACACTAACTTTCATAAGAATCATTCGAGATTTAGATTATTTAGAAATATATATATACAAGAATTGCTCATTTAAAGGTATAGGGTATTACTTTTCACTTCACATTGTTTTTTTAGGGTTCCATACCAATTTGGTAAAAATGGAACCCTGATGGTGAGACTTTCTCCGTCCGTCCTTCTGTCACACTCGATTATTTCAGTAACTATCAAAGCTATCGACTTGAAATTTACAATAGTTTTAGGTAGTGACCCAACGCCATTGAAATCATAAAACATTGCTTTTATTTCAAAAGGGGGAAAACCGGGGCTTCGAATTTTCAAACTGAAATAACAATTTTGAATGCTGTATCATATGAAAGAGCGTTACTTGTGTATTCTAAAACAGATTTTTATTTATTTTTATGCCTGATAGTTTTTGATTTATTGAGCAAACTGTCGAAAAAAATACCGTTTCCCCCCCTAATCTCCGAAGTTTACCAATCTTAAAATCTGAAATAATTAAGATCAATAGACATTAATATATATTTTATAAGAAAATAAAATCAACTCTCTAACTATTATACTTTTTTTGATAATAACAATAAACCACTAAAAACAAAGTTACGTTTGCGGTTCGCCAACAAAATATCTACATGTAAATTATACTCGTAAATTCGTGAACAAAAGTGATTCTTTTAATGTTTTTTTACTTCTTTTATAGTACGGAACCCTCGGTGCGCGAGTCAGACTCGCACTTGGCCGGTTTTTTTTACGTGTTCTTTATTTGGGTCTAAAATATAGGTCTGTTAGATGCAAAGATTTAGGCGAATTAGGCTACTTATGCAAAAAAAAAAAAATTGGGCGAATTTAGGCTACTCAGCAGGCAAAATTGGGCGAATTCAAATGGAAAATATCTGGCAACCCTGGTTTCAGTTTTGACTTTTGAGTTTGACATTTGAGTACAAAACCGCAATAAACGTCGTCGCACAATAAAAATTGATAAAATAATATTTATTTAAAAAAATAATAAATCGTTTTATCTCTACACCCACGTAAAAAATTGTATTCATTGTCCTGTATTTCCTCTGCTCTAGATAATTTGCAGTTGAATAATATGACATTGTTAAGTCGTATTGTACATTTACCGAATTAACTTGTGTGGTGATAATCGATATATTTTGTTATAATGATTTACAGTGTATTAAAACTTTGCGCTTTGTCGCTTTTAATGACTATAGATGAAACATTATCTCTATATAATAAACCGTGGAATGAAAAGTATGAAAACAACAAGTGTCCTAAACTTTATCCAAAAAATTTCGATAACCATATGCCAGTAGGTAAGTGCCTATTTATTTCGTTTGATACTTTGTATAATCTCACCAAATGGTAGATAATGATGCAGCTGAAGATGTTTTTATACTAACTTGGAGTGGCTACTGGTAGACCTCTTATATTTTCTTATTCTAATTCTAAATTGCATCATGCTGAAATGCTTGGCTCAACTTTAGCTGGGGACCACCAACGTATTTTTTGCCACTCTTGTATTTTCACGAAAGTTTTTTTAAGTAATACACTTCATATTATTGTTTTCTTTGATAAATCACTTTTATTACCGAGTGCATTGCATTATCCAGAGGCATGGAGGGAGGGAAGCCCCCGCTTGCTGTATGGGCCTAGGGGCTGCACTTCCCGCAGCGCCGGAGACGTCTCTGTTCCGAATTGGTCCCTATTTTCGAGCGGTCTCTCAGTGTATATTAACGTGAACTCAACGGGTCTGCCCGCGAAATTCAAAATTTTCGTGGTTTTTTGCAATTTGTACGCTAATTAGACATGATAGGCTTATGGCAATCAATTTGCGAGAATGGCAGTATCATCTTTACATGATTATATCAAAATCTTTGCATAAAAATGTGTATCCCAGGAAATTAGTCCGAGTATCGAGTTTTATGTGAGTGACTTGCAAATCTCGGACTAATTTCTTTAACTCGACACTTTCGAGCAGAGATTTTTATATAAACACGTGAAGAAGATATTGGGATTATCGCAATTTGACGGCCATAAGCCTATTATGTCTTATTAGCTTAAAAATCGCGAAAAACCACGAAAAATTTGAATTTCGCGGGCACAGCCGTGGTGTGCTCCTTAAAACGTTATAATAGTAAAATTAACTTTTAACTTTAAAAAATTATTTGTCAAAAAGTATTAAGAGTTGTATGTTTCGATTTGGGGGAGACTACTCCCTCCCCCTCCACTCCGCTACAGGTCCTCAGGCTAAAGAATAACCTGCTAAATTGCTTGACAGTACATCTTTACTTGTAAGGTGGTAACTAGCCATTTCTGATATCTCCCACCAGGCAAACCATATTAATCAATACATATAATAAATCTGTAGAGGTCGAATTTCTGTGCAAATAAAAAAAATGCTAAAAACGGAGTTAGGGGGATGTAAGAAGTGAAATAGAACTAATTTAAATTTTTTTCAATTTTTTTGTTTCTCTGTTTGTCTGTTTGTCTGTTTGTCTGTCTGTTTGTACGGGCTAATCTTTGGAACGGCTGGACCGATTCCAATGAAATTTTGTGTGGTGGTAGCTTATGTCCCTGGTCAACATATAGGATACTTTTCATCCCGGTAAAATAAAGAGTTCCCGTGGGATAGTTAAAAAACTGCAAAAACTGCAATTAATTTAACAGCTTTGTAAACAACAACTAATGAACTTAATTTAGTAATTTAGTAATTTAGTAATTCAGTACATAATTAGTAATTAGTAATTAGTAATCCTAATAATATTATAAAGGTGAAAGTTTGTGTGTGTGTATGTTTGTTACTCCTTCACGGCTCAACTACTGAACCGATTTAGCTGAAATTTGGAACATATAGGTAGCTTATAACCCGGATTAAAACATAGGCTACTTTTTATCCCGGAAAAATCCGTAGTTCCCGTGGGATACTCAAAATATCAATTTTTCTAGAGCAATCTATAGCTACATCTATAGATACATTGTTCAAGCGAACTTGCTTGAAAGCATGTTTAAAGGTTGGAATAGGGAACGATAACGGGAAAATGACGTTTCCCTTAGGATTCATGAAAAAGCGAATTTGACGCGGGCGGGCCGCGGGCAAAAGCTGAATCTATTATCACTCTAAATGTGAAAATGGCCACTATGTAGGTTCTGAACATAGCACTGTACGCATTTAACAAGTGTGTTTTAGTTGAACAAGGGGATATGGGATAGTAATGCTATAATGCTATAAATAATGCATAGTGCTATAAATGTGAAAATGGGTACCCGTATTATAGGTTCCGACATTACAACTGTTTCGCTATTAGCATTTTGTGTTTTAGTTGAGCAATGATATACAGGTTAATTTATTATAACTATGAAAACGGGTACCTATATGATATAGGTTCTGAACTAACATCTGTTTCGTTACTGACAATGTATGTTTTAGTTGAGCTGTGGGATATGGTATAGTAATTAGTAATGCTATAAATGTGGAAATGGGTACCTACCCATAAAGGTTCTGAAAGTACAATTGTTTCGCTATTTATAATGTGTGTTTTGGTTAAGCAATGGGATACAGGTTAATAATGCTAATAAGGTGTTCCTGTACAGTTTCTGATATTAGAACTGTTTCGCTATTAAAAATATGTGTTTTAGTTGAGCAATAGAATATGTGATAGAAATTATGCTATAAATGCGAAAATGGATACATATAAGGTAAAGGTTCTGAAATTATTTCACTCTTAAGCGGATACGTTGATTTTATTTTCGTCCTTCTCACTCTTATGAATACGTTGGTGGGTTAGGTTAGGTTAGGTTAGTATCCCCCCGATGGATTCCAATCTTGTCGCGATGGGGGGGCTCAGTAGCCGTGGTTGGGCCCCACGGTGAAGCCAAAAGGAATCCAGGAGGGGACGCTTGGAGTGGGCCTGGAGATGGGCCCGCTCTGGATGCGTCCAAGAGGGGTGCGGGGGACAGAGTTTTCTGTCTCCTGCAGCCAGGAGGGGTCGCGGGAGGAGAGGCGTGTCGGTGTGTCGTTGCCGCTCGCCCTATCTCCCGCGACCAAACGGTGGCGCACCGTTAGATGCGTCGGCGGCGGGGCCGCAGGGGAAGAGGAGTGTCGGTGTGTCGTTGCCGTTCTCCCTGTCCTCTGCGGCCGTTTGGTGGTTTGCGGCGGAGCCAAAGATCAGATCCGCCGCGGGGTATGGGAGGTCGATGCCTGCGAAGTGCAGAAGCAAGCTTCGCAGGTATCGGCTTACCCGTGCCCACGGCCCCTGGGTGGCGGTCCCGGGGGGGTCCGTCGCCTTACGGATGGGCGCCGAGGAGGTAAGACCGGCTTAGGTGTTTCTGGCGGGCCTTGCTGTTGGAGGGGAGCTCCATGCTCCACCTCGTGGAGGGGCCGCGCAAGCGGCCGGGCACCGGCGGGTTCGCGGAGGTTTGCGCAAGCGTTCCCGTGTTCCCGTCATACGGTGCGAGGAGGAAACACCGTGGGGTTTAGCCGGTAAGAGTCCGGCATAACCCAGCCGCTCCCCCGGGCGACTGGGTATCCATGAGGATTCCCCACGATAAAAAAAAAAAAAGGTTAGGTTAGTATGCAGCGTTGCGGAAGAATTATAACAGAAATATAACAGAAAAAGGTTGTTTTACCTAATTACTTCAAAAACTATGCCAGTTATTTAATTGCCGTTGTAAGCGTTTTTGGGAATTATTTTTTACCGATACATTAAAACAAAAATTACAATTATGTCCATCGTAGTTTTCGATGGAAATTAGAAAAATTGAGATTTTGGAGCAATTTTTGGGAGAACTTTTTGGCGAGAAATTTTTATCCAATCGTGTTTCTGAAGTTAGGTTAACACATATGCTGTTTTTTTCTCAGAAAATCCAGGACTCCCACGGGATTTGTAAAACCCCGAAATTCACGCGGGCGAAGCCGCGGGCAAAAGCTAGTTAAAAATAATTTTTCACTAATAAAATGCTAACTTCTTTTACCAGATAGGAGGGCTTTTTTGCAGATATTGTACCACTCCAGTGTCATATATTCTGTTTGTTTGAAAGTCATTGTAGCTGGAAGAATTACATGTATCACTAACCATTAGGTGATGATCATGCATATCTTGTCATTCGTGCCTATAAAAACGCTAGAACAATGCATAATATGATTGGGCTAAGAGCTGGGTTAGCCAGATAGGGGAAAAGTACATAATCGCGATTTAATTTTTTATCAAAACATTTAATTTTCTGTACAGGCAATCTTACAGCAGGGAACTACACAGAAAAGACAGATCTTAAGGGTCTTAGACAATGTGTGATGGCGTGCTGCCTGGCGGAGGCATGCAACATTGTGTTCATCGTAGAGTCCAGATGTTTCCATGTGGAGTGTGTGAGTGATGAGCTGTGTCTCCCACTACCGCGAGTGGGTGGCAGGAAATGGGACACCCACGTGTCTATGATTCTCGTTAAACCAGTTTTACCAAATGGTGAGTTGATTAACATAAAAACAATTTTACTTATAGCAGCAGTTAGTTGGAACTCTACTGGCCATCCAAAACTATCTAAATGAAAGAGATTTGGCTACCGCTATAATCTTAACACTGTTGCTATTTGAACTAGTTGCACAGGTCAGTCTGTTGTGAGAATTCAACCTCATTTATTATATTTTATGTACCACTAAACATCGTCATATTGTCTTTAAACTATGCAGACATATTTTGAATAAATCGGTGCCCAAATAAATTTATTTAAAGAATTTTGTTGTAACTGTATTGTGTTGCATATTTTGCCCCAAAGAATTATGAATGAATGATTTTTATATTTAGCAGTGCAAATAATAACAATTTTATCAGTGCCTGGTACTATAAGATAACGTTTAAAGAATTTTGTTGTAACTGTATTGTGTTGCATATTTTGCCCCAAAGAATTATAAATGAATGATTTTTATATTTAGCAGTGCAAATAATAACAATTTTATCAGTGCCTGGTACTATAAGATAACGTTGGTTATGAATTCTCATACAAATATAGTACTTCTATATTTGTATTATAGTACTTCCCATACAAATATAGTACAAATGTGTTGTAATTGAAATTGTAAATACCAGTATCAGATGATTTATTAAGCAACGAATGTTTATTTTGATGCAGAAAACTGGTCGGACATTTTGGATCAATCAAACTTTAGAGAAGTTAATAATAATTATTCGCCGGAAGAGGAACAAATTTATTCATATTCAAATCGTCGGAATGATATCCAGGATGATGAGGATACTAGTTTTTTGAACCATTTTATTAACAACTTGCCCAACATGGAAGACGAGGAGCAAAGGGACTTTGATAAATATAGTGAACGCAGCGATAATGAAATGATGCTGGCTTCCAGGTAAAGTTGATACAATAATTACTGGAGGACATGGCTCTTACTGGATATTATTATGTTGTTATTAAATTACATAATAATATGTGCCACCTGAAACTTTGTGTAGATATAGTAAAAAGGGACCCTATTAGCGAGACTTCGATATCCGTCAGTCCTTCTGTCTGTCACCAGGCTGTATCTCTTGCACTGTGATAGCTACAGACATGAAATTTCACAGATGATTTATTTCTGTTGCCGCTGTAACAACTAATACTAAAAAATTGAATAACATAAATTTTTTAAGGGGGCTTCCATACAACAAGCATGTTTTTTGCTTGTTTTTGCTTGATATTAATAATGGTGACAGGTAGCTGCTGAAAATTTTCACAGAATATTTAGTTATATACTTATTCTAGAAATTGGATAATTGCAAGCCTGACTCGCATTTGACCAATTTTTTAGATTAGACGATGTAGACGATTATCTATACATATATTGAAATTCTGTTTCCACTTGACTAGAGTATACTTTTATGGTACATTTATAGGGCTATCCCTATTTTAGTTTCGTATCTGGAAACATTTTTCTACATATTTTTTTAGGTATCTGGAAAAAAATTCGTGTGAAGTAGGTGCTGATGAATGCCCATACAATGCTGAGTGCATACCGCTAGGGCTTAAAACTCGAAATGGAATCTGCAAGTGTATTCTTGGGACTGTAGAGAATGCTCAAGGGATGTGCGTTCCCCCTCACAGACCTTTTTCTAAAGGCCCCACAGCACCTATCGAGTCAATGAAGAAAAGTGAGGGACTTATGACTGACTTGAAGTCTGACGATCTGAAAACAGAGAAACCAGCATCTCACCAGAATCTGACAGTCTCTATATTATCTAAAGAGGTATTATTAGTGAAATTCTTTTAACACTACTTTATTTTTAGCATTAGGTAGATTTACTGGTAGAGATTCGGATTTAGAGTCTCTGAATTTAGCGCGTCCATAAATCTACTATCGCTGTCACACAATACTCACTGTGACTGTGACTGCATTTGAAGGTGATGATGCAGCTAAAGATGTTATCATAGTAAACTTGGAATAGGATGAGAAAGTAGCAACCCCTAAGTTTCTACGCAGCATCGCGCCGGAACGCTAATTCGCTCGGCGATGTCGGTGCGTCTTTGCTAGGACGGTAACAACTAACAAGCCACGACAACGGCCTGCCAGGTCATACTAGCCCTTTAAACCAAGTGATAAATAGCGTTACATTGCGACGTCTCGCTATTTTGTTGCTATTTTGACACTTGGTGACGGTCAGCTGAGCGTCACTGAATGTCAAATCGCATACATTTTTTGAAACGCTATTTGACACTTGGCTCAGGCCGCTCAAGAATCGAACCCGCGACCTCCCACTCGAATTTGAGCGCGCGCCACTGTACCAAGTCGTCCAAAGGACTTTGTTATTAGCTACATAAACATTGATACTCTTTACATAAATTATATATTATGTATTCTAATATGTTAACTTATAATGGATAATCTAAAGGTACAACTTCCTGAGAATGAAGTGACTTTAGCTGCATATACCATTCCCGATGAGAAGTCTACACAGAGTCACTATAGTTATGTGTGGACACTGGTTGACCAACCCAAGGAAGGCTTTACAGGTAACTAAATTAAAGTTTTTTTGTGTATATATTTGAAGGTTTATAGTAACTTTAGAAATTGCATAACCTTGTGCCTACGGTCCTTATGTAGTTGACATCAAACAAACTCCCATGAAACGTTCTCCTCTGTTTCTGATATGAACTAAGGTGTGGTACGCCCTTCCAGCCACTGTGTTCCCCAGCCAAGTACAATCTGGGTGCCTTCTAGAGAAGAGTGAATAGGCATTTTCTAGGCAAGCGCGCCCCGACCTAGACCTCAGCACTGCTTTCCATCAGGCATGATTGTCGTCAAGCGCAAGCCTACTGACAAACAAGTAAATAATTTAAAAATTAAAAACACGACTGCCCTGTGGTAAAATGACTTTTCCAAAAAAAAAAAATATAGCCTATGCTACTCGGAATCATGTAAGGATTCTAACGATACCCCATATGTCCACATCTATTCAGCGGTTCAGAAGTTTTGATGGAATAAAGAAACTCACATACATACATACATACATGCATGAATCCTTAAAACAGTTCACTCCTTTTTTGGGCAGTTGTGTAAAAAGAAACGTGATAATAATTCCTATGGTCACACTATTTATCATGCAATTCGCCATAGATCGACAACAATAATTTGTCGTGGAAACACAAAACGAATCTTCGGGGTATAATAATAACGAAATCCCAGCATAAATCCTCTTGTTACTTACACACTTATATACTTACACCAAAATATTATCTCACCAAAAATGTTTTCAGGCAACATGATCCAGAACGACGCGACGGTGACCTTAAAGGATCTCACGGAAGGCCAATACAGGTTCAAAGTGACAGTGAACGGTACCAACTCGTACGGCGAAGGGTTCGCCAACGTGACGGTGCTGCCTCCGAAGCGCGTGAACACGCCGCCGCAGGTCGTGATCACGCCGCAATCGCAGACCGTGAAGCTGCCGAATTCTGGAGCTGTTTTGGATGGCAGTGCTAGCAAGGTAATTACGGCAGTTATGATGTGTTGCGTTTCTGAGACATATCTTATGCTACCTTAGCTGTCAAAAATCAAAATCCATTCAGCCATTTGGAAGATGCGAGGTAATAAAGACAAACCAATAATACTATAATATAATACACGCGAAAAACATAACCCTTCCTGCACTCTAGTAAAAATAGGGGATCTTTTTGAATGCACGTTTTCTGTTAATCAGGATGACGACGCCATAATATCCTGGCACTGGGAGCTCACGGCGGGCCCCATCGGCTACCAGCCGCCGCTGCAAGACGGCTCTACGCTGGTGCTGAACGACCTCAAGCAGCCCGGCAACTACACGTTCAAGCTCACGGTGGAGGACTCGGACCACGTGAAGAACTCCACCACGGCCAACATCACCGTGCTCAACCACACCGACTACCCGCCCGAGGCTAATGCAGGTACGCTGGTGCTGATCGACTCAAGCAGCCCGGCAACTACACGTTCAAGCTCACGGTGGAGGAATCGGACCACGTGAAGAACTCCACCACGGCCAACATCACCGTGCTCAACCACACCGACTACCCGCCCGAGGCTAATGCAGGTACGCTGGTGCTGATCGACTCAAGCAGCCCGGCAACTACACGTTCAAGCTCACGGTGGAGGAATCGGACCACGTGAAGAACTCCACCACGGCCAACATCACCGTGCTCAACCACACCGACTACCCGCCCGAGGCTAACGGAGGTCAATTTTCTAGAACTGTAATACAACAATACTTTCCGCTTTATAATATAAGTGTCTCTATTAAAACAACAATTGACTCACAGAGAACCCTAGTGCAACTAAAATCATTGGTCAAGTGCCAGTCTTTTCAAAATGCTCCCCGTGGAGAAGGACAGCACTATTTTTAAACGTGTCAAATTAGTTTAGAGATTTTGTGGAACAGAACATTTCTTTGTTTCGCAGGTCAAGATGTGATAATATATTTACCGAACAATAACCTTACCCTGAACGGGAGCTTGTCGACGGATGATCATGAAATCACGTCCTGGGAATGGACCAAATCCACCGAAGATGAAAATAAAGCCGTTGACATGCAAAATACACACTCGCCATACTTGCAGGTATCAGTCAAAGAGCTTTTCTTTCAAAACTATCTGCATTCGAGAAAAATATACACCCTTAATATTTCCTGTATTTTATTAAAAACCATATCAAATCACTATTCAACAATGCTCTATTAAATGATATGGCCGGATTCTGCCCTCGGAAAAAAATATTCATGGCCATCGACAAACAGTACGTCATATTAAAGCTTATAATTATGTCTTTACAATCGCTTTAGTTTAATGATCAGAAAACCTGCGAGAGTTATAATATCAGCATAACAACTTTCAACAAAATGCACCTAAATATTTTTAATAGCAATGATTTTTTTAGTAAAAAATTGCTATTCAAAATGTTTACTCGCATTTCCTAAGCTTTGTAATATGAAAAAATAATTATTTCATAACCAATACGCATCATTTTTAGGGTTCCATACCAATTTGGTAAAAATGAAACCCTTATGGTGAGACTTTCTCCGTCCGCCCGTCCGTCTGTCACACTCGATTATTTCAGTAACTATCAAAGCTATCGACCTGAAATTTGGAATAGTTGTAGGTTATTGCGGCGCGCCGCCATTGCAATCATAAAAAATTGAAAATCTTTTTTATTTTTATTTAAAAAGGGGGGAAAACCGGGTTGTCAAAATTTCAAAATGAGGTAACAATATTGAGTGGGGTATTAATTGATAGGGCGTTACTTGTGTATTCTAAAACCGATTTTTATTTATTTTTATGCCTGATAGTTTTTGATTTATTGGGCAAACTGACGAAAAAAATACCTCCCCCCCCCCTTATCTCCGAAGTTTACCAATCGAAAATTCTGAAATAATTATGATCAATAGAAGTTAACGTCTATTTTACAGGAAAAATAAATTCAACTCTCTAACTATTATACTTTTTTTGATAATAACAATAATCCGCCGAAAACAAAGTTAGGTTTGCGGTTTGCCAACAAAAGTACCTATTTTGTAAATTATACTCGTACAATCATAAACAAAGGTGATTCTTTTAATGTTTTACTTCTTTTATAGTATGGAACCCTCGGTGCGCGAGTCTGACTCGCACTTGGCCGGTTTTTAATCAAAAATCATTGCTATTAAAAATATTTAAGCGAATTTTGTTGAAAGTTGTTATGCTGATATTATGTCTCTCGCAGGTTTTCTGATCATAAAACTTAAGCGATTTTAAAGAAATAACGTACTGTTTGTCGATAGCCATGAATATTTTTTTCCCAGGGCACAGCTCCATACAAGTTTCGGTCATGTCCTTTATCTAACCTTCGTTACATTTGTCTAATTTTCATAATATTTGTTTAATCTTTATTAAATTTATCTAACCTTTGTTACAGTAGTCCAACTTTTCCTACATTTTCCTATGTTTATAATATAACCTTTGTTAGAGCTGCCTAACCTTTTTTTACATTTGTCCGTTCTTTATTTAATTTGTCTAACCTTTGTTACATTGTTCAACTTTTCCTAGATTTATTTCCTAAGTTTATGTTTCTAACCTGGTTGGACAATTATTATTGTAACAAAAATTATTGATGTACTGCTCGTTTTCACCAACACATTAAGAAACGCCTAAGCTGATAGGTGACAGTTTTCACATACAACTGTCATCTAAGGGCTTAGGTGTCATTTTTCTAACCATTGTTTAAGCGGTCCAACCTTTCTTAAGTTCATAAATTATAAGTGTATCAAAATTATCGCTGCCAACGGGATTCGAACCCGCAACCACCACCTGTCGCGAGTGGCCGCTCTACCGATTGAGCTATGGAAGCGAATACCGATGACACGATAATTTCGATACACATTGTTTTCCAGTCATAGGCCGACTGCGGTCGAGGCATCTATTGGGAAACTATGGTTCCCAATAGATGGCTTACGGTTTCTTAAGTGTCTAACCCAGTCTTTCCCAAAGTGGGCGATAACGCCCCCTTGTGGGCGCTGCAGGTCTCAAGGGGGGCGGTAAGAGACCCAGAAAGAAAATGGGGGCGTTGTGTCGAGGCGGGGGGGTGATTTGTAATTTTATTTAGCTAGTAGGCCTCTTAAACAACCTCTTAACTGCAAGAGCTCTCGACTCTCAACAACAACTTGTGAAAATCAACTAATATGAATTAAAAGATTGCTCAAACTCGATTCTATATTTCTCTCCGCGTAGTTCATATATCTGTCATATTTTATTGAATATAGAAAAAATGAATCATCATGTCAATCGGTCGCTCCGTTTCGTAATGAAAGTAGACACAAATAAAAAGGCAACAGACACACTTTCGCATTTTAATAGTTATTAGTACTCGTAGATATCTATCATGTTTTAACAAGTTTTTGTTAAATAACCCGAATTGTGCATTCCTGTAGCAGTCGGATGATTCATTGAATACTTGTTCGGACTTGTTGAGTACGATTGAGCGTCGAATGAGATTAACGAGTTTATGCATGTTTGTTTTATTCCTGTCGGTGCGTGCTGCTTAAGCATTTCTATATAAACAATGTAATATTTATTTTATTTTCATTTGTGGTCTCGCGCGTAATAGATGAGCACTACTTACACCTCCTCTACACTACTCGCGAAGTTGAACGTATTTCTCATTGCAAAACAATGTCGGAAGTAAAAAAGAAGAGACGGCAATACTGTGCGGAATATATTAAATTCGGATTTATTGAAAATCCCACAAACCCATCGTCGCCTTTGTGTCTTCTATGTCTAAAAACATTTTCGAATGAAGCAATGAAGCCTTCAAGGCTGCAAGATCATTTGAATAAAATGCATCCAGATAAGAAAGACAAGAATGTAGCATATTTTCAAGACCTAGAGAAGAAGCATAATACACAGCCAAGTGTAGCAAAACTATTTTCGGCGGCTGCTAAGCAAGATGACGACGGACTTCGAGCTTCGTACAATATCTCTTTGTTAATTGCTCAAAAAGGCAAACCACATAACATCGGAGAAGAGTTAATATTGCCAGCAATAAATGAAGTAATAACTACTGTGCTTCATAAACCGGCCGCAGATATTATCCGAAAAATTCCTTTGAGTAATAATTCTGTGCAAAGACGAATTGATGAAATGGCTGAAAACATTGAAGAATCATTGTGCGATCACCTGAGGACAAGTCAATTCTCAATTCAGCTCGATGAGTCCACTTTACCAACTAATGAAGCATTGTTGTTGTCTTACGTGAGGTTTATTAAAGATGAGAAAATATGTGAAGAACTATTATTTGCTAGAAATTTAGAGACCGATACAAAAGGTGAAACCATATTCAATACATTGGAAAAGTTTTGCGATGAGAAAGAGATTCCTTTGAAAAATATTATTTCAGTTGCTACGGATGGCGCTCCGGCTATGACAGGGTGCCATAAAGGCTTCATAGCGTACTTAAAAAATAAAATTCCAGATGTCCTTGGTGTACATTGCGTTATTCATAGACAACATTTAGTTGCTAGAAACTTAAGTGAAAAACTATTTCAATCACTGCAATATGTCATCAAAGCAGTCAATAAAATCCGCAACAGCTCTTTGAATGATAGATTATTTCATCAGCTTTGTGTTACTAATGACGAGGATTTCAACCGTTTGTTGTATTATACTGAAGTTCGTTGGCTATCAAGAGGCAATTGTCTGACTCGATTTTACAACCTGTTTGACTCTGTTATAGAGTTCTTGGAAACTAAAGATACAGAATTGCACGACAAGCTCATAACATCAAAAAATGATATAGCTTACATGACAGACCTGTATAAATTATTCAACGACATGAATCTCCAAATGCAAGGCGATAAACTAAATTTAATTAAAACAAAAAACGTCGTTGCTGCTTTCGCAGCCAAACTGCTTCTACACAAAAAGAATCTGGGCAGACGTGAGTTTCACAATTTTCCAAATTTATCAGTATCATGCAGTAACGACGAATTGTTTGCCTACTGCCAACATTTGGAAAACCTCCACATTGACTTCACCGAACGATACCAGGACATTTTGAACTTGGAAATACCAGACTGGGTGTTGGATCCGTTTTCAAATGTCAACACAGCAATGTCACCTCAGCTGGAAGAAGAACTTATAGAATTGACAACAAACGAGGAAATAAAAATCAAGTTCAAAAATGGTTACCAAGAATTTTGGCTACAAAAACCGATCCCGCAATTGTACCCTGGATTGTGGTCAATCGTTCAACGATTCTTGATAGCATTCCCATCGTCATATTTGTGTGAACGTGGATTTAGTGCTGTGACAACATTGCTTACTAAAAAGCGAAATCGTTTGCTTGTTACCGAACGTGGCGACTTGCGACTGTTCTTGAGTAAATTGGAACCTGATATCAACAAACTTATTAAACAGCATCAGATTCATCCTTCACATTAGTTTTTATATAAGGATTGATTATTTTAGTTATATTTTTAATAAAAGATACTCTGTTTTAATACTATAAAGTTGCGTTTCAATAATCATTCTTATTGGCAGGTGGAGCCCGTAAGAGTTAACTTGAGACCTTAAGCGCCGTTGTATGTTACCTACTGCGCTCAGGTTTCAAGTTGCGGGTTATAGTAAAAGTTTCGTTTAGAATTCTCCGTTAATATACATATATAGGTCACAATAATTAATTAATTCAATTTGAAGTTATAGTGGTTTTTAAATAGGTGAAAAAATGGGGGCGCTAAAAAAATATTTATTCTCAAAGTGGGCAGTAGACAAAATAAGTTTGGGAACCACTGGTCTAACCGTTCGTTCCAGTTGTCCAACCTGTCGGAGGGCGTGTACACGTTCGTGCTGAAGGTGACGGACTCGTCGGGGCAGACGTCCACGGCGGACGTGCACGTGTTCGTGAAGCCCCCCACCAACACCCCGCCCGTCGCAGACGCCGGCCCTGACGCGGTGAGTGATCCTTCGAAACTAAAGTTATCCTTGTCGGTTCCTCCACGCCGACGCCTAAGAGTCCCAGGGTAACTGCTCGGGGTACTGGGTGAGACCATATTTGCCCCCTGATTGTGAAAGAAAAACGTATTCATCGTTATCGTAAACGCTAGCGAATTCTGTCCGCTGATTGGGTTCCTGATTTGCGTCAGCCAATCGCGGCGCAGAATTAACTAGCGTTTACGATAACGATGAATACGTTTTTCTTTCGCAATCAGGGGGCGGGTCCATGGTAACATCATCCGCGAGCTGCGATGATTAAAGTTACCTTTAAAAGATGGCTTTACATATAGCTAGTGCTAAACTCGCCCGCATAAATTTCGGTTTTTACATATCCTCTTATAATGAGACAACCTTAAAAGATAGACATGTAGTGCCGATGCCTTTTTAGAATTTTTAAAGGAAAACAATTGCGTCATACGAGATTTTTACGTAATTTTTGCCGTTTACGCAACGCACGCACGTTATTATGATTGTTTGTTTGTAAATAAATGACCATCTCCTCTTTATAATACACATTTTTTTTAGATATAATATTTTTTATCTTTGCTATTGCATTGGATTACTACTAACTGCATGTCACCCATAACCTAACTTGGCAGTAATATGTACAGTTTTTTACTAATATAATATGTTATGGTTTGAGTGAGCCACATGTTTGCCACTGGTAAGTTTTTAGTACATCCAAAATTTATTCAATCATTTATTTTTTTCATTTTACTTGCAACGCATTAAATACTGATGTTACAATTAATTTTTTGAAGATATTATATTGTGCAATGATCATAGTAAATTAATAATTTGTCTTTCTAAGTTTGAGCTTCTAAAAATGTAATTGGTCTTTCTAATGATATACCTAAATTTGCATACCAATATGGTGTGATATATTTAGATCTTATATAATTTGTAATAACCAACTTTGTATACATATCAGCAAATAAATAAATTGATTGATTGATTAATTACATCTTATCTTTATCTAATATATAAAATTGTCATGTCACAGTGTTCGTTACAAAACTCCTTCGAAACGGCTTTACCGCTTTTTATGTAATTTTTCTGTATATTCGGTACCTGTCTAAGAATAAGACGTAAACAAACGTTTGCCAGGTCAGCAGTAACATCTAGATATAGCAATAGTGCAGTATCAGACTGACACCATTGTACATTTCCTCTCGCAGCATCACATCACAATAATTTATATACCTATCACATAATATGTTTAAAGTAAAATATTTATTTGTCTTCACTGCACTTCAAAATGACGCATTTACGGGTCAATCGATAAAGTTAAATAACAGCATGCGGGCGCCGTCACGGTATCTATGTAAATTACTTGCAGTTCATATCGCTCCCGCAAACATGGATCACGCTGAACGGCTCGGCGTCGCGCGACGACCACCGCATCGTGGCGTACACGTGGCGTTGCCTGTCGGGCCCCGCCAACGCCACCATCCTCGGCTTCAACGAGTCCGTCGCCAACGCCACCGCGCTCACCAAGGGCCAATACGTGTTCTCGCTGACGGTGCTCGACGACAACGGCAACGCCGCCACCGACCACGTCGCCGTCACCGTCACTCAGAGTGAGTGAACGCAGCTACTGCGCTTGCGATGAATCGACCCTTTTGTAGTGTACGTGTATCGCTTGAATTGCCCCGAAGACGATCATTCGTCATTCGTCAATTATTGTTACGAAAGTGTAAGTATCTCGCTGACGGTGCTCGACGACAACGGCAACGCCGCCACCGACCACGTCGCCGTCACCCTCACTCAGAGTGAGTGATCGCAGCTACTGGGCTTGCGATGAATCGACCCTTTTGTAGTGTACGTGTATCGCTTGAATTGCCCCGGGGACGATCATTCGTCATTCGTCAATTGTTATGAAAGTGTAAGTATCTCGCTGACGGTGCTCGACGACATCGGCAACGCCACCACCGACCACGTCGCCGTCACCGTCACTCAGAGTGAGTGAACGCAGCTACTGTGCTACAGTCTGACAAAAGTGAGTTGAAAAAATAGAGGTGTCATCTGTCTACGACGACAACGTGGTCGCTTGAAGTACTCTGGGGCCTCTGGACATTATAACATTTGTTTTCAAAATATTTAATGACGAAATACTGAGCATAGAAACAGCAGATTTGATGACTGTAACTCGGTTCAGATAAACAATAATTATTATAGTTCCGTTTCAAGGTGTATTTGTTGCCATACGTCATGACAGCTATCTGAATATCATATAGCTTGATTCCTCACTATCACCTTTTCTCATTTTCCTCTAAATCTTTGCTTTCCTCTGATAAACATGTATACATTTATATAAATTTCACGTTGTAAAATGTTCATTGCATGGTAATTTCAACATTCATGGGTGTCATGTTATCAATAAACAGCAATTAAACTCACAACTAATAATATCATAGTTGTCTGATCCTGACAATGATATTCTGGTTCTACTATAGTTCCTGTGTAAATACATTTGAAAAGTAAAATTTAAACTTCGAGTTCTTGAATTTGTACATAGATTACATGTTTTACTATGGTTAAGATAAGACGAATATATTACTTTGATAAGCTTTTGACGTTTCGAAGCGAGTCGCCTCCAAAGGTGTACAAAACCTTACTACCCTACAAAACGTACTACCCCTACAGGTACCGGTTTTTTTTTAAATATATAGGCTAGCGCCTAGCGCTTGACGGCGATAACACCTGATGGAAAGTGATGTTACAGTCTAAGGTGGAGCGCGCTTGCACTAGGAGATGCCTATTCACTCTTGATTTTAAGGCGTAGGTGGCGGGAAAGACGGTGCCTGGTAGGGTATTCCAGATCTTTGCAGTGAATATCAGGAACGAGGAATCAGCGGGATTTGAACCCGCGTCCCCCAATTATTGCGAATGGGTGCTCTTCCACTGAGCTATACGAGCCATATCCGGATCCCTCCCACATCCCTCGATGAAATTCAGATTCGTAATGTTGAGTTCTTAGACAGAACTGGCGCCATCTATTGTGAAACATTGCAGTTTCAAACTAATTTTTCGAAGGCCCATTATTACAAATGGAGCAATCTTCGAACGAGAGATGACTCCTTGCCGTTTTTTACTAATTAATTATCTATTATAATTAATATTTCTTGTATCCATTGTGACAATATCCTTCAAATGCACCAGACAAGAACAGTCCACCAAAAGCTGACGGCGGCGGAGACCAGGTGCTGAACCTGCCGCTGCCGGTGCTGATCCTGAACGGCTCCAAGTCGTCGGACGACTTCCGCATCGTGTCGTGGAAGTGGACGCGCTCGGGCTCCGGCCTGGCGGCGGGCACTGTCATCCTGCACTCGGACACGCAGCCTGTACTAATGGTGAGTGGAAATAAAACTAGACGGCGTTACCAGCCATTTCGCGGTGAGTGGAAATAAAACTAGATGGCGTTACTTGCCATTTTATGGTGAGTGGAAATAAAACTAGTAATTGGAACGAAGTTTAATTTGTTTTGCTATAAACCGCTATCTGAAAAGAATCTGTATACTCCAACTTGCAGGTTCTTTGATTCTTCTCTGAAACTCCAGTTTCATTAGATAATTTTGACGACCTCCCTGGCGCATGAAACGCGCGCTCGGATTCGAGTGGGAGGTCGCGGAATCGATTCCCGCCACGCTCCACTTTGGAATTTTATAATTTCTAAATTGGCTCGTCTGGTCTGGTGGGATTCTTCGGCCGTGGCTAGCCTTCCAGCAAAGACGTACCGCCAAGCGATTTAGCGTCCCGGTGCGATGCTGTGTAAAACCGTTGCGATGTCTACTTACCCCTTCCAAGTTAGTACGTTAACATCTTCGGCTGCCTCATCACTTACCATTATTTGTTTACTGCGAACTCACCTGAGTTCGCAGTAAACAACTTATTTGTATAGTGTAAAAAAACTGAATAGTTAGAACTGTACAGTTGAATCAAAAGGTGTGTTTTCGCAGTTAACAAACATAGAGGCGGGGCGGTACGTGTTCGAGCTGACGGTGACGGACGACCAGGGCGAGAGCGCGCGCGACACGGTCAGCGTGCAGGTGAAGCCCGACCCGCTGGAGCCGCGCCTGCTGGAGATGAGCCTCAACGTGCCCGTCGCCGCCTTCACGCGCGGCCAGCTCGACTCGCTGCTGCAGAAGATGACGCTGCTGCTGCGCGACGGCGTGGCGGTCAACGTCACCGACATCAGAGGGGAGGCCGACTCCGGGAACACCATCATTATATACTTTCTGTCTGAGAAGGTAAATCTTCAGATTTATTATAATTGTTGTTTTGACAATGAAAACGCGAACGTGAAGCCGCGTTGGGCATTTTAGAGATGACAAAAAACATTGAAGTCATTGATTAGAATTTATCGTTAGAAGTACACACGCACGGTCGGCGTCGTTTGATGTCCTTTGAGAACACCGACGCCGCAACCGGCCGCGCGACAAAATGAAAGCGAACGAACTATACGGGCCTCGAGGCTTGCCTCCTTACCATGGCGTTGTTTGTACTCCTCCGGTGTTATTCTTCTAGCCCCGGTAAGGGGTACAGGCCTGCCGGTGGAGGAATGTAACCGACACGTCTGTATATTTTGAGTACACAAACTCTCAATAGATGGCGCTATTGCAATGTTTTCACTTCTGTACCACTGGTTTTGAGTTTTGTAGTCTGTTTATGAATATTCTGCGAACGTCCTCAGGGAGTGCCCATGGACGGGATCGAGGCGCTGACGCTGTCCCGCGCGGCCGCCATGAGCGCGGGCGCGCGGCGCGTGCGCTCGCTGCGCTGCCTCAGCGCGTGCTCGGGGCGCGGCGTGTGCGAGCAGGCGACGCGCACGTGCCGCTGCGACGCCTTCTGGATGCAGAGCCTGTTCACGCAGTTCCAGCCGGACGCGCAGCCCGACTGCGGTAAGTCTACTCCGTGCGTCGTTATACTGTATCCTTCGAGGTCGAGGTCACTACTTTTTTTGTCTTTGACATTAATTATTTAGCGGAAAACAATATGGCGTCCGTCAGGGACCTTACTTTACAAACCTAGTATCGTAGTAGAATTTCTGCCAGCGCCAATAGGGTTTCTGAATGTTTTCTAATCTTGGTTGTCTCGTTAACAGACTGGTCGGTGGTGTACGCGAGCGTGTGCGGCGTGGCGCTGCTGTGCGCGGCGTGCGGCGCGGGCTACGGCTGCGCGCGCGCGCTGCGCCGAGTGTGCGCGCCGCGACGACCGCGCGCGCGCCCAAACTACCGCCTGCTGCCGCTCGCCGACCACGAGGAGAAGCCTTGTGAGTACAGCATCATCTCGGTCACAAATGACTGGCGAATCGTGAATATCATGATGTTTGCCACAGTAAAATCAATCAATAAAGCAAATCATATTCTATTGCGGTAATGGCAGTACTGAATGATTACATAACACCAGCCTATGTTAAACTAACAACCATAATCTTTATAAAATTAGCACGCATTATCAAGACCGCATCCTTTTTCCAGTCACGAGCAAAGACTTATCGGAAACGGACACGGACTCGGACGTGCTGTACGAGACCAAGAATAAAATGACTTCTTTCGGCGCCCGCGCCAACGGCGAGCTGCAGGGCAACGGGTGGAGGAACGGCCACGCCAAGACCTCCAGGAAGGTCAAGACGTAGCTCCCACGCGCCGCGGGCCTCCGCCCTCCGTGTAATGTACCCCGAGTCCCGCTCGGGCTTCAATTAGTGCTATTGAAAGATGTAGCCCGTATCGCACTAGGGCTTCCACATGTCCTTTCAAAAGACCACGAACATACCCAGTACATACGATACCCGTGCGGATTTTGAACAGGAATTTATTTCTATCCCCAGTCGAATAGCCCAAGATGCGGTACTGTGTAATTATAATATTATTAAAAACGTGATAATAAGTTATTGTGTATAAATAAATAAAGAGGGTATTTTACTGTAATTATTAATTATTTATTTATCAAAAAACTCCAAAAATTTAAACTTTGTATTTCTTTTCAGGTTCTATTATTTTCAGTATCCGTCATTATTTTTTGTTACAAAAGTAATAAAAAAATAGAGTAAAATACCTCATTCATCGACACATAATTATGTGTAATTTGGGCCTTACGGATTTTAAGTAAATAGCCGTTAGAGGCTATGTTATAATATATTGCAGTCGTATATTTGATCATAATATACAATGGCCAATGGCCATTCATAATAGACAATGAACTTGTGTACTTGTAAAATGTATCTTTGTAGCTTTGATATATTATCATTGTTGTTTCATGTAATACGACTAAAAGAAGTTAAAACCTTTGCATTGCGTCAAATTTTAGCTTTGAGCTTGTAAATCCAGTTCGTTTCCTTGAAAAATTTGTTAAAGTTACACTTATAATAATAAATAACTATTGATTTAGGTTTGCGACTTCATGCAAATGCATATTATTTATACAATGAAAGTTTACCTTGAGTTTTGCTGCCATTTTCTGGTATATTTCGCAGAAATACTTATATATGTATAAAAATGTATATGTAGTTACGTAATATAACTTTAAGTATATTTTTTAGGTATATAATTGTGCTCATTTTGTCATAGTCTACAAAAAAATAAACACAATTATTATGTACTCTTAGCATGTCGAAAAGTAGTACTTTTTCACAACGGTCTCTGTAATAAAGGATAGAACAATTTTAAGAAGTAGGGCTACCTACTTTTCACGGGTACCATTGAGAAGGATAGAATTTTTTTTAAAACAAGCTAAATTTTGAGTCTATAATAGAACTTTATAAATCTATGAACATAATATTTTTAAGCTGACGCACATATTGCGAGGTCTTTATTAATTATGCATTCCTATTTTGTGCATTTAATTATGTGATTTAATTTTATAGTAAAATTTATTTTAGGACACCGGCAATGGGTATATCAAAGTAGAAATAGTATTATTATAGATAGAAACCTGCTTAAGATTACTAAGTCTTTTAAAGTTGGTTAGTTAGCTATACCCATTGATAATAATAGTCAAGATAGGCCATCCGAACATTTTACGTAAACCTTCTTCATACAAGAAAATGTAGCGCCATATGTCGAAACTCCAGCGAAATACTGCGTAGGCTTACAGCTTACTACTGACGCCGGAGGGGGTTTTGCTCCCATAAACTGGCGACATTTTTTCGCGTGGTCCGCCCCGTCTAGAGTATAAGTCAATGGCTATACCTTTTGAAAATATTTTCCTTGTGCAAGATACCACTTTTTGTAGGCTATTCAAATTATGGCACGATCGCTTATATTAGTGGCGTCGCCCGCGCACTTAACAGGGGTGGGTAAAGCTGTAGAATTGGTAAATAGTTGGCAACATTGTTTTTTGCGGATTATTTATCATAAATAATCAGTATTCATTTCTTTCTTTGTATTATAAATATGATAATATATTGGATAAAATGTATCCAATGCTAAATTTTAAAGCATTATCTGTTAAATTAATTTTTTGATTAACATTATGGACATAATAAATTACGATAGTAATAAGTATAGAAATTTTATAGTTACTGAATACGTTTTACTGTAAAAGACATAAAAAAGTGATGACTTATTTTAATGAATATGACAAGTTTTTAACTGACTTCAAAAAAAGGAGAAGGTTCTCAATTCGTCGGCATCTTTTTTTTTATTTTATAATGATATAATACTATAAAAATTGATTACACAAAAAATTACTTTTTAGGCAACAGTGTTGATTTCACCATATTGAATTTGTTGTATATTGCTTGCCTAATTAATAAATAAAATTTTGTTTTAATTTTCTTTTTTTACTCAAGGTTTAAAAAAAATCTTGAAACTAGGTAGGTACTTATAATGTAACGAAGTGTTCAAGTTTTTCATAGATTTGATGATATAAGGGCAGATCAGTAGTATGGATTTTTATCATACAATCAATACAATAGTTCTAATGCATTCTTGAGGCTTACAACAAATCAATTGAAATAGATTACTGCATAAATTCACTGCTGAATTCAAATAGATAAGAATGATAAAAGTGTTAGGTATTTTATCTAGAAGTAGTTTAGCATAATTTGACCTTCCATAAGGTATTATATTCTAGTCATATTCATAGTGATATATTGTAACAAATATACCCGATTTTATATTTTATATAGTACGCATTGACAACATACATGTTATGTATATTATTGTCAGACAGTTGCTGCCTGTGGAGCAATAAAATGGGGAAACATCAACTGTTGCGATCTCTATTACACTTACGCTCTATTCCACTTTCCCGCGGGCAGCGATTGTTTGTTACAGGCATAGTACTTATTATTGTAATTATGTATTATTGAATTAATTTAATAAATTTTTTAAAGTACCGAACTGTTTTTATTTCAGTAAGAATCAAATCTTGGAATAAAACTATTAAATAGAAAAGATTTTTTTATTGGAATAATTATGTAAATTCTAAATAAATATTTTTACATACAAGCTTAAAGCAATGTGACAATATTACTATCCTGCTTGTTATAAACGTAAAATTTCGGATATTCTCTCCTTCATGCTGAAACTGGGGGCTGTACCACCATCTCTTATAGCAGTAGTGCCTGTTTTGATATTTTCATACAAACATAGTATGAAAATGTCAAAATTATTATTTTGCACAATTATTTTTTCTGCAGCATTATTGTTAAAGAGATGGTGGTAGGGCCCCAGATTCAGCTGAAAGTTGTATTGGTGATATCTTATAACCTGGATTTATACAAAGCCCATTCTCTGTTCCCATTCTCATGGAATTTTTAGAATCCAAGCAAGTGAAACCACAGAAAAACCTTTGCCAGTATAGATGAATAATATTAATGGATGCATTATGACCTATGGAGTTTTCTGGGATGTAGCCGATTTATATCTTTGGATGTAGCTTATATCCCTATCTATCTTTATTCCAAATTTCAGCCAAGTAGTTTTAGCGTAAAAGACATGCAAACAAACTTTTGCCTTATAATATTAGTGTGAGTGGCAAAAACCTATAAGGCAACATCATGAATGGAATGGATAGCCTTTATAACTCTAAATTGTACATTTTGGTAGAATTAACTAGCTTCTAAATATAATGCCTATGTACCTATGTATAACATCTGAGTTCGGAAGGTACTGAAATAATTTCAAGAGGCGAGATTAAATTGCAACACCGATACTGAGCTTAAAAAAATCTTTATGAAACTTTCTACATTGTAATTTGTAGCAAATCTTAATATTATTTTTAAAAAGCTATAGCTTAAGTAAAAAAAATATTAATTACCTTAATATTAAAGACATTCACAAATATTTATAAAAGTTATTGCTTTCGCTTTATTGCAAATTACATAAGAATTTATTTTCATCACTGGGATTAATAACTATTAATTTTATTAATTTTATTATATCAAAGCATTCCTTAATAACCATTGATCTACATAGTTAATAACAATAATGTTGTAAGTAGGTTAGACTTCAATTAAATAATTTCAATAAAAAAATTCAAGATGGTAATTGAATAAATGAACATTTATCTATTTTAAATAATAATGAATTATAAAAAAAATTAAACATAATATTATTATACTCATACTTTTATTAAGAAAAATTTTGACATTATATGCCATTAAATTATAGGAACACAAATGTTGTTTTACAGCATCAAAATATAAGAATAGTAAAAAAATACAAAAATAAAATCCACTTCTTTGTAAATACAGTTCAGGCTCCAATCAATTTTACCTACATCACCCTTACTATAATGGATTAGGATCCATAAATAAGTCAAAGATGGAGATAATGTAATCAATTTAGCATTTTGTGAATTTCAATTCTATCAAAATTAGATTTTAAAGCTAGATTAAGTATTAGTAAAATGTGTGGAATTTTATAATAATAACATTACATGACAGTATGTCCTAAAGCCTCTTATATTATTAGCCTATATTATCTCCATACACCATAATTTTCATTGCTTAAATGACTTCACACACCCATTAATAAAAAATAAATAGCAAACATTACTAGAATAGCTCTAAGGCATAAGTTTTATTTAGCTTTTTTTTTCTCAGACCTAACTGTGGACTCCACTTCTTTAGCCCATAAAGACTGATTCATAGTTTCACCCAATGTGTATAAACCGCAAACAAAACCAAGACTGAACAGGTAAAAGATTACTCTCAGTGGCCAGTTGAGCACCGAGAGAATCGGGTACACCCAAATACCTGTTTTAAAATAAATAACATGAACCCACACAACATAGAATAGCATAAATGTGGTGAGTATGGAAATTCCAAACTTTCTATTAGGATACATTCTAAATGAGGTTGCGAGTTCTATTAAAGTAAAAACTAGAATGTTTGAATGCATCACATGGTTCAACCATGTAGGGAAGTAGGCGTCCATCATTTTGGGCAAAATGAGCTCCCTGTCTACTGCATATATGCCCCAGAAAGTGACACCAACAAACATGGCCAGAGGAAATGCTAGGGAACTAAACAAGACATCCTTGGTTCTTCTTATGAGTGGCTTATTAGATGATGACGATTCATTTGTCCCAACCAGGTCATTGATGAAAGCTATAGTAAAATACACAGTTTGTAGCATCTGAAAAGGAAATATTTGAAATTAGAAGGTACCTACTCTTGTTATTCTCCTGTTGTTTATTTCCGTACTCAATATTTTACCGTAACAAAAACAGCGACAGGTACTTACCGCGTTTAAATAAGTTAAATATTTAAACTTTCCCCCGAATGTCGTCCCGGTTGTCAACGTAGTTGGAATATTAACGTAAGTGTAGTCGTAATAGCAACCATAGCAAAATTGGATGGCTCCAATAAGATGAAATAAGACTCTGATCATTTTAAACCTTTCAAATTTTCTTTTTAATCTTGATTCCTGCCAAATATAAAACCACATATCACTATCGAAGTCAATATACTTAAACTTCTCTTACTGGTTAATTTTTTGTGATTTAACAAACCTTTCTATATACTTTTAATTTCAGTTTAGCTTAATTAGAAATTGAATTTCTACGTATTTGTGTTCAAATAGGTAGTTTTATTTTAAAACAAAAAATCTTATTTTATTCCTCGATTGACACAAGATCACAGACCAGGAACCCTATATTCAATATACTCTATGCCAGGAACCGAAAGACAATGACTGAGTACTGACAAAGAGTACCTATTATAAACTGTAATCACCAAAGAGTATATACCTAATCACTTGGTAATCACTACGTTTTAATGACTGATGTTCTTTGTACCTACAATATTCGATTTTATAACGTGTCGGTTAGTCGTGGGTACTATGTAGTCCTCTAAAAGATCCAGCTCACTTAGTCCGAATCCACTTTCGAATCTGATTCCTCTTATCGATTCCGACTCCTCTTAATGATTCCAGCTCCCGTGCGACTCCTTTAGTCCAAAGACTGAATTAGTCCTATTGATTCCGAATCCTCCTAATGATTCCAACTCCCGTGCGGCTCCTTTAGTCCAAAGACTGAATTAGTCCTAACGATACCTTTATTCACCGAACCTTTTAGACTCTCGGAGGAACGTTGTGTCGAATCGCGAGAGACGACTTTAAAAACACTTACTGAACTACTTAACTATTGCTTCCGAATAATTCCTACACTGAAAATACTTCTACAAAATTTATACTTTAGTTAAACTGCCTTATAATATCTTTAAATTAAATGACAAAGTTTTTAGATAGGACTTTATTTTAAGTACCTATTAGTTATTAAAATTATAATGTCTGTTTTTGAACTTGTATTTTTTCTAAAAATTGACCTAACTTTTAATATAAGTTGCATAATTACTTAGGTACGTAATTTTAAATTCTTCGTAAAAATAAACAATAAACTATAATAGCACAATATGTACGAGTAAAGTTAAACGATTTTAAATTTTGTTAGGTTCTCATTAAGGCTAATATCCATTATCCACTCGCAATACAGAAGTGCGAACGAGACAGCTTGTAGCTGTCGAAAACAAACGGAGTCATACTCGTGACACGACGTGCCGCGAAACAGATCGCACTAACTCGAACCGCAAACGATTCCAGGAGTAGGGAATAATTAAGCGGAGTTGGAATCGTTAGTGTGAGCTCGGAGTCGTTAAGAATTTCGGCTCCGGCTGCGGATCTTATTCCTTTTAGTCACTTAGTCCGGAGTTACACACCTCTAGTGTCGGTGTTTGAATCTCAAATGGGATTTACCTTTGGAATTTACTTCGTGTTTACTTCATTGTGGTCATCATGAGTTTCTCTTTTCAGTTTCCACTTTCCTTCCTCGCCTCGGTCCTCCTAGACTGAGAGAAGAGAAATTTGTTATTTGACGCTAACGATAAGTAAGTTGAAAACACAAATTTTAGATTTTCGTGTAGAAATCGCTCAAAATTATTTTCCTCATCTTATTCTGAATGTTTCATTGATCTAGCCATATTCTAGCGACTAGCAGGAATGTCGCTGTCGCCGGAAGGATGCTATGAAAATTGTCGTGAAGTTTTCTCGCTGAACGATGAAATTTACGACGCTCTTACGAAAGATGACACCTCACAGGTGGTTATGAAAGTATTGGATATCCTCAGAAAAACAGATAACTTGCCGCATCTATGTAGTATCACAAAAAGCGAAGAAAGCTCCACAATAAGCCGCAAAGCAGGCAACGAAGCATTCAAAAAAGGAATCTACCAAAAAGCTCTAACATTATACAACCAGGCGTTACTATTTGCCCCGAAAAATTCTAGAGAAATGTTGTTAGCTTACAGTAATAGATCTGCACTGCTACATCGTTTAGAAGCTTGGGAGGCGTGCTACAAAGATATCAACACATGCTTTGATATGGGCTGTCCTTCCGATATTGTTGACAAGTTAACTAAAAGAAAAAACGATGTCGAACCAAAACTCCCTTTGGAGAATTTTAAGACAAACATAGTAAATAATGTTGCAGAGAATTGTATGAATCCCACTGAAATGAGACAAAATAATCTTATACCTTCAGTAAGTTCCAGTGTTAAAGTCATTACAGGGCCTGAACATAAAATTATTGCCAGTGCATATATTAAAGTTGGTGCCATTGTAGCATCGGAAAAAGCTTATGTGAGCGTCACTAAAATTGGATACGGATTATTTTCATGCCACTATTGTCAAAAGAAAGAGTTGAATCTCATACCATGTGATGGATGCATTCACGCTCTCTTTTGCAATGAAGTTTGCAAGTATAAATGTATGCAAGAATTCCATAAATATGAGTGCAAAATAATGCCACTACTCCAAAAAGTTGATGAAATACCTCATTTAGCAGTCAAAGCTAGTTTGAAATTCAGGGCATCCTGTAAGTCTTGGAAAGAAGTCATTGTAGCGTCAGCTAGCTTGGGTAGTGAAAGAATCAAAACCAGCTCCATACAAGAAATATACGACACCTATAACAAAAACTCCATTTTATGCTACAATGATGATAAGTTGTTTGTGTATGGTAATACATTCAATTTGAGTTTTAAATTTGCTGAAATATTGCATCACTTAAATGCTCAATACCCTTTGTTTTTCCCAAAGAAAGCTCATGAGAAACAGCAAGCGATGCGAGCCCTTGCAAGAATCATGGTGTTCTCAGCCATATATAATGCACCTCATTGCTTATTCCAAGCCCAAAACAATTTAAAATTGGATACATTTAATTATGGTGGTGAGAACTTTGGGTTGTTTCCTTTTATTTCAAAATTGAAGAAATCTTGCACACCGAATTTGATTGTGGCTAATAACAATAATAAATTAGTATTAATTGCCCTTCGACCAATCAATAGTGGAGAGGAGCTGACTGTTTCATATTTGTAAGTATCTATTTGATAGTTAATCTAATATATAAAATTTTCGTCCCAACTTTTGTTGCCAAACTCCTCCGAAACGGTTTGACAGATTGTTATGAAATTTTCTGTGTATGTTTGGTAAGTCTGAGAGTAGATTAAATTAAAAGCTATTTTTTTTTTTAAATCCCTAATGACATAACATTTGTCAGGTCAGCAACTAAATAATCTCATGTCAATTTATGTTACCAAACTCCTCCTTTGGACGTTTGTTGTGAAATTTTCTGTGCATGTTCGGTAAATCTAAGAGTAGGTTCTGAGCTATTTTTATATCCCTAATGGCAAAACAACGTTTGGTGGGTCAGCTAATATATAATATAGATTTAGTTGGTTTATACAAAGTTATTAACACTTCTCAATTGGAAATTATATCCCATATTCCTATCTCATATTCTTTGCATGTAGAAAGCTAGCACAACTGAGATAATGAGGTTTAACAACAACATTGAAAACTTGAAACACTGGGGTAATAACATGACCTTCATTATTGTGCTAGCAATATTTTTAATTTTTAATTTTTAAATGTGAGGACAAAAGATGTATTAAATATATTTTCCACAGATGCCACAAATTTGAGATGCAAAACAACAATCCGGTGCATAATATAAAATCATTCTTATATTATGGGAAAGTTTGTGGTTGTAGCTTCTGCAAGAAAGACATCAAATATGAAGGAGAACTAACAAAGTATCAAAAGAAATATTACTCCAAACTAAACTTCAGAGAGATAGATTTTAAACTGGAACAAATTGATATAATCAGTGTTTTTAATGACTTGTTAAAAGCTATGACGGTTTTAAAAGATGTGCCCAATTCAAAAGAATTCTATGAAGTGTTTATTCGCTTCCGGCAATGTATATTTTTCTTTGAATGTGTATACAGTGACAATAAAATACTTGACAATAATTTATCCGAATAATTTATAAGATAAATTTGAAATTTGGAACTGCCAATTTACCGCCTTTTTTAATTGAATAAATATTATAATTTTTGTTTTTAAGGGTTGCCTAAATCCCTACCCAAAGGGTAAATTATTACTAAGACTTCCTTGTACATCTGTCACCAGGCTATATCTCTTGAACCGTAACAGAGAGTTGAAATTTTACAGAATCCGATGTATTGTTGGTGCTATAACAACAAAATTCCAATGATTTTAGGCCACTCACAACTATTCTGGATATTGTTTCTCGTATTATTTTTCTTAACTATTCTATATAACATGTCAAAAGTGTAAGTAGTTACCAAAATTATCAACTTGTTACGGATGGAAAGATGAAGTCTCATCATAAGGGTTCAATTTTTACCACTTGATATGGAAATCTAAAGTTCTTATGTTCTTTGAAACTGAATTTACTATGGATTTAAAATTCTTACTAATAATTAAAGTGCATTTTATGGCAAGTTTAAGTGATAATAATTGTTGTTAGAAGAAGAAATACCTATTTCTGGTATTCTATAATATAAGCATAATAATTATAAGTGATAAGTCCATTTTAAATACAACTTGCAGATCTAAATAGCTATAATTTTTCAGTTAGGTACCCTAATAATAATATAAATAAAATGCTAATGCCTTGCTTTGGTTTTTTTTTATTTTTAAAGGAACAACTTATTTCGATTCGATGTTTAATAAAATATTAACCGACAGATTAAGAGAACTCCTCGACATAATAATTGTCCTGTTCTAATCAGTAATTGTCTGGTCAGGACGACAAGCATATCAAGATGAAGCGTCTGCATAAAAATCTGATGTGCGAGTATACTTTCATGGACAGTTTTTTTTTTGATTTTTTGAAAACCTGTATTAGCTTCCCCCACAGAGAAAAGTTTAGTCAATATAAAGGCGCCCCCTCACCCCCTCCCCGTAAGAGCCATTTCAATTTTGATTGCGTTTTTTTGGGTATGTGCACACAAAATCAGTAATAACTTTAAAGCTAAACTCGCCGGCATATTTAGCGGAACATAAAAAAAAGGTCCATAATTAAAAAAATATGGTTTTATTTTAAAATCTACTTACTACACTTCTTTTGTTATTTAAAGTTTCATTTGTTTTTACTTAAAATGAGATCACATTAAGAACAGATTTTGCGAGTAAAGGGTATTTGTGAAAAATGGTACATTTTTGAACTTTTCATGTAACCTGGAAAAGTGAAATTTAATATTAAAATTACAATTAATTAAATTAGAAAAATGGTGATTAATATCGCGTATTTCCTCCACGTGCTCTTATTAAAGTTTCTACCCGTCTAGGCATACTGAGAAAGATGTTATCGATGGTCTCCTGGGATAGTCTCCGCCATTCCTCAACTACGGCGATTCGCAGTTCTCCCACGTTGGCAGGAGCTGGAATTCTGGACTTAACTTTTCTTTTCAGCAAGTCCCAAACGTGCTCTATTGGGTTCATATCCGGTGATCTCGCCGGCCACTCCATAACAGTGATATTCATATCATTAAGATAAGCTTGAGTTACCCGAGCGGTATGCGGCAGAGCATTATCCTGCATAAAAACAAAATCGTCACCGATATATGGGGCAAACGGTACGACATTTTCTTCTAAAACTTCTCTGATATAGCGGTCTGCAGTCAGACTCCCTCTGTCAATCACTACCAAGTCTGTGCGAGCTCCGGAACAAATGCCCGCCCAAACCATTATTGATCCACCACCGTATGCAACTGTAGTTTCAAAATTTGTCTGAATGTATCGTTCTCCTTTGCCTCTGTATATTCTTTGCCTGCCGTCAATTTGATTTAAGAGAATTCTGCACTCATCACTAAACAATACCTTACTCCATTGGTCCGCGTTCCAAAGTCGATGTTCCTGAGCAAAAGTTAACCTGTTTCTACGATGATTTACCTCGAGCCTTGGAGCCTTGGCGGGCACAAATGAACCCAAACCAGCTTCTTCGAGCCTTCTTCGTACCGTACGCTCACTTACGGTTACACCCCGCACTGCTTCTAACTCATGTTGGGCTTGGACGGCCGTCAAACGGGGGTTCCTACGTATACGAAGCCGAATGAAACGATCATCCCTACTCGAAGTGCGTCTTTTTCTGCCTTGTCCTGCTCTTCTCACATAAGTACCGGTCTCCCTGAACCGTTGGATACTGCGATGGATCGTTGAAACTGGCGACGAAGATCTCTGGATATCACTCTGTAGATTTGACCATTTCTTCGCATTTCGAGTGCCCTGGCAATCTCCGTTGGGGCTAAGTCAGGCATAATTCAGTCATCAACTCCAGAAAGATACGCGATTAAAAAAAAACTAACAAAAAACAGTATTTCAATGAAATTTTAAATCAAACTCAGAAGGAAGAAATACTCGAAGTTCGCTCCAGATAAGGTGTATTTGAATAAAATTAAAACAATTGCATAAAATGTGATGTTCAGTTGTTTTCTTAATTTGAAAATATTTCTTTTTAAATTAAATAACGTATAAACCAGCCAGCCACTTTATATGATACTGATATCAAACCTTTTTTTTATGTTCCGCTAAATATGCCGGCGAGTTTAGTTTTGTGGTCTGTGCTTGAAAGTCTGTTGCTAGAGATATAACTACCTACCAGTCCCGCAATTTTAATGCCTTACATGTTTTACATCGAATATTAGTCCGAGTATCGAGTGAAACACAAAACTGTCGATTCTCGGACTAATTTCCTTTACTAAACATTTTCAAGCAAGGATTTTTATATTTACAAACATATTATTGTGAAGATGATTTGAAGATGATACTTGCAAATTAAAATGTATTGTTAACAAGAAGTGCCCGCCCGGAAAACCCGACTTATTTTTATATTTAGTAGATTATTACAATATGACGAACTTCGGAAACCCAAATAAAATTTGAATTTCGCGGGCTAGTACTTATGAATGAAGGATAATAGATAAAATGTCTTTAGATTTTCGAAAATATGACTGGGTGATGACTGGTATCTAGGGCCGTAACATAAATTAAAAAAAAAAACCAGGGTTAGTACTCTATGGTCTTGGAGTGAAAATACAAAGCATAGAGATAACATGCCTATATAACAAGAGAGCGATCCAAACATTTTTGTTAAGCTAAAATGAGACTTATTGCTTTCCTTCGGTAGCTAGCTAAAAGCGGTCCTGCGCGAGAACGATCCCTCTGGTACTGTGTCCTTGTCTAACATCTTACCATCACACCTAAATATTGGCTTTGGTAGAAATGGTAGAAAAGAAAAATGATTTACCAAAAGGAACAATTCTCAAACTTTGAAACTTATTTTATTATTTCTACAGTTTATATTATTATTAATTTATATAAATAATAATTGCGTTGTATTTATTAAAAAAATAATTAATTACAACTGAGTAAAAGTAGTACTTAAATGTTTAGGAATGGTAATACCAAATGCAAGATGGCAGTTTTTTCAAAAACTGTAATCATATTATGTAGAGTAACCATGAATTATGTGGATCAAAGATTTTTCTACTCACGTATCTAGTAGTAGTTAGGTAGATACGGTAGACAAATTGGAGATGTATAATAATAATCTATCTATCTACTAATTTTTTCCCCGGCGAAGTTTTCCCCGGAGACTTTTTTGGACTTGATGCTGTTTTAATATGGTACTAATATTAATAAAGGAGGGGAGGTAAAGCTAAATCTCCGAAATGTATATGGGTCGATCAATTTTTATTGGTCCGACGGTACACGCATCATGTCCCTGAACGATAATTAATAAATATTAAATCATAAAGAGTTAAATTGGTTTTAATTATATTCCTTTTAATATTTACTAGCATTATTGTGAACAATATTTTACTTGTTTTATTAATTTGTGCGTAGTTTCATGGTTGTCCAAGAAACTAAATGCAATTTTCCAGTACTATCACATTTGTCCCGAAATCACAATTCATTAACAAACTTCGCATCACGAAAAACATACTATCACGACCATAAATACCTAATACACTTCTTGTTTCATAAATATTGACAATACACAAGAAGTTTATTAGGTATTTATGGTCGTGATAGTATGTTTTTCGTGATGGTCGTGATAGTATGTTTTTCGTGATGCGATGCATTGTGGCTTGGGGACAAATGTGATAGTACCTACTGGAAAATTGCATTTAATCTCTTGGACAACCATGAAACTACGCACAAATTAATAAAACAAGTAGGTAAAATATTGTTCACAATAATGCTAGTAAATGTTAAAAGGAATATAATTAAAACCAATTTAACTCTTTATGATTTAATATTTATTAATTATCGTTCAGGGACATGATGCGTGTACCGTCGGACCAATAAAAGTTGATCGACCCATATACGCGCATAGCTTCCGATCGACTGCACCAAATTAGATACTTCGTTTTAGGGTTCCGTACCCATAGGGTAAAAACAGGACCTTATTACTAAGACTTCGCCGTCCGTCCGTCCGTCTGGCACAGGCAGATGATATATTTCTGTTGCTGCTATTACAAAAAATACTAAAGAATAGCAAAAACAATAAATATTTAAGGAGGCTCCCATACAACAAACGTGATTTTTTGTTTTTTTGATGTTGATGGGCAGGGGTGGTTAGTTTACTTTAATACAATTGAAAATGGAAAACACTCACTGCGCGAGGTCGAGTCGCACTTGACCAAGTTTTTTAGTGAGATTTTTATTATGAGGAGATAGTTTGTGTTAAAAATATTATGCTTACTCTCAGAGTTTGCCATTATGATTCGAAAATTAAATCTTACGCACAGACATCTTTCTTTTGCAATAGTCGTGACTTTTTTCACGCTTGAACATAACTTTTATTTTAAATAATAATTATAATTTTTTGATATTTAGTTTTTGATTTTTGATTTTCGATTATAATTTTTGATTTTAATATTGATTTTAATTTTACTTTTAACGTGAACTCAACGGGTCTGCCCGCGAAATTCAAAATTTTCATGGTTTTTTGCAATTTGTACGCTAATTAGACATGATAGGCTTATGGCAATCAATTTGCGAGAATGGCAGTATCATCTTTACATGATTATATCAAAATATTTGCATAAAAATGTGTATCCTAGGATATTAGTCCGAGTATCGAGTTTTATGTGAGTAACTCGCAAATCTCGGACTAATTTCTTTAACTCGACACTTTCGAGCAGAGATTTTTATATAAACACGTGAAGAAGATATTGGGATTATCGCAATTTGACAGCCATAAGCCTGTTATGTCTTATTAGCTTAAAAATCGCGAAAAACCACGAAAAATTTGAATTACGCGGGCACATCCGTGGTGTGCTCCTTAATAGCTTACTATAGTATTAAGGTTTACTTATATGAATCAAATCCTTGAGGATGAATGAACTGCTGTAATTATACTAGCTCAATTAGTTTTAAGGCTTTAATTGGTGATAACAGAAAACAAAACGCGGCTGAGTTTGTTGTGGCTTCTTCTCGGTGCAGGGTGCGTAGGAAGCCTCGTAAGCTTAGTTTTAAGTTGACTTGGAGTTATCGCCATACATATTATGTGACAAATATCATACTGACCTCTTACAAGTGCCTGTATATCAGGCCTATGTGAAATAAATATATTTTGATTTTGGATTTTGGATTAGTTTTATAATGTATTGTTTATTATTTTCAAAACCACATTTATAATTATTGAAATGTAAATAAATGTTGTCGTCATTGGAATTTGTCCTATGTTCCGTTTTATCATGGTCTCCTTAAATTAGAAAGGGATGCAGTACCTGCAGAGCCCTCTCGCTCAGACCGGTTTATTCGTCATGGTGGACAGTCTGGAATTTAATGTTGTGCGTCTATGGAACGTAGTTTTTTTTTTTTTTTTTTTTAATAACTGGCTTTACGGCCCTGGGTTCCAGCCCTTCTGAGCCTTATGGAACGTAGTGATTAATCTTTGCCATAGATATAAAACACTATAGGGACTATAGGGATTAGGTCTTTGCTTGAGACCATAAGCTTGGGACAGAGATTGTGTACTTTTACTTTTTGGTACAATTTCAGTTTTATGTCTATGGCATTCGTGGTCTGTGGTCGTGGTTTGGGTGTTCCTTCCTCCTTCCTGTATCAATAATTCAATCTTCTGTACATACATAAACAATAAACATTGCATAAACAGGAGTAGGTAGGTCTAGGGTCTAGATACTTAATAGTAGTGATTATATACTCTTTGCTTAATAGTGTTCTGTGACATAAACTAATTCAACAAATAATAAAAAATTGTGCAAGTTACAACTTTTTGAAATGGAGGAAATTTATTTGTTTCAAGTTTTGCATTCACTCCCACGTCAGTGCAGACAATAGGTAAATTTTCTGCTACAGCGCTGTGTGAGTTCAATCTCTAGGAATAAAAGACTTTTGTGACAGTATAACTTCAAAGGTTTCAAGAGCATTAAGATGCAGACAATAAAATGTGTTGTGGTGGGCGACGGGGCGGTGGGAAAGACGTGCTTGCTGATCAGCTACACCACTAATAAATTCCCGTCGGAGTACGTGCCCACGGTGTTCGACAACTACGCTGTGACCGTCATGATCGGTGGAGAACCGTATACTTTGGGTCTCTTCGACACTGCAGGTGGGTTTGGCTAATATACTACTCGTTCACAGAAGCTTTGCCGATGACTTCCCCTCCCACTTCATGCTACCGCAACCTTATTCAAAAAATATGAAGTAGGAGAGGAAGTCATTGGCAAAGCCTCTGCGAAAGGATTATATTTTCAAGATACCGCTTGCCTGCATATTACCCATACAGTACTGGATTGCCACTACAGGCTTGCGGAGTAAAGTCAGACTTTAAATTTGAACCTGTAGCTTCAACCCAAGCATGTACTGACTTTTTGCTGTAAATAAGTAAAAATCACAATGAAGAGAAATGCATTAAAGTAGCCTGCTATAATGATATGTTTTAAAGGCCAGTATGGTGAGCTTTTGGGAAACAAAATCTTTCTTAGTCTAATAACTTAACAATTAATTTGCCAACAGGTCAAGAAGATTATGACCGACTTAGGCCCTTAAGTTATCCACAAACCGATGTGTTTCTCGTATGCTTCAGTGTGGTCAGCCCCAGTTCTTTTGAAAATGTGAAAGAAAAGGTAAAATAATCCAGCTTTTTTGTTCCTTGTCAACAGTTGCCTATGCCTCCTGTAGGTAGCAGTAATAGAACTCTGCTACTGCTCCTAAGATCTGCATGTTTGCACATCTAATATGGATATATTGTAATGATAATTAATTAATCAGCAGCGAACTCTCCCTAATTGACTGAATGTGATATAATTTGTTGATTGAATATATTATTTATCATTACAATGGATATGTTTTGCTTGAATATGAGACTGGTCTTAAAATTATACATCAAACTGTAATCTATTGGGTAATGACTTATGATGACTTGTATTTATAATCAAATCATTGATAAACTGACATTATCATTTTACATCGTTTCTATTCAGGTTTGCAAAAACCCTAAACAAGTCTACTATAACTATTTGTTTGAAATGGGAAAGACTTGCACAAAGTACTACAACATATTATGCCAAATCTAGTAAGCAAGTAGTACTAGCAAGAGCATTACATTTGTACATACTTGAATGAGCATTGTTCTACTGGAACTCTTGCTGTGCAAACTTGCACTTAAATAAATAAATAATAATAAGTCTTTGGTTACCAAAAAAATTGGTAACAACAGCAGTATAAACTATAAATTACAATCCTCCTCCTCCGACGACCTCCGTGGTTGAGTGGTTAGCGTGCCAGTTTTCAAGGCGCCGCCATCTCTGAGGTTCCGGGTTCGATCCCCGGTCGGGGCAATGTAGAAAAATAAGTTTTCTACATTGTCTCGGGTCTGGGTGTTGTGGTACCTTCGTTGTTTCTGATTTCCATAACACAAGTGCATAAGCTACTTACTAGTGGATCGGAGCAATGTATGTGATGTTGTCCTCTATATATTTATATTTATGTAATGAAATGAGTGACATTTCATTCATTTGAATTTGCCGCGCTTCGCGTATCAGCTGTCGCGTATCTATGATATTGATCTGTGTCGATGATTTAAAATGGCGAGGGACGCTGAAATTGTTGTGTGCATTTTTGTCGTAATAAAAACTCATAGAAAGAATGTGATTGAGGACTCGAGATATAGTGAACTTTAAATGTCGTTTCTTTGTTATTTCAGGTGAGATAGAAGTGTAATTGTCGTAACTTGATAATAACTAGATAATTGTAAAATAAAACAAAACTTGTAATAAAACAAAACTTTGTTATTTCAGGGAAACAATTTGTGTTTAATTTTGGAGATCCTCAATGTCTTATAAAACGACATTTTTGTGAACTAAAAGAAGATGGACCGGCTTCAATTTGAGTTTACAATAATAGCCTCAAATGATGGCAAATCAAATGTATTAGCTATAACCTCAATATCTACTGAAGAAGGAAAATGTTATGTTTTACCCGAGGAACTGAAGCCGGTGAGTCATCATACATATATTGTTAAAACGAACACTTTCACAAAAGTAAAAAATAGCATTAAAAAAAGACACCAGAGTAGAAAAGTATGGATAAAGTTGGATGAAAATCTAAAGAAGACATATGTAGATGAGGAAGGTAATATGCAATTTTTAGATCAATATTTAGATGAAGTGAGCACAACACAAGCAAAGGACAAAAATGACACTTTGCAACAAATCTTGGAACAATTAATAGAAACTACAACTAAGAAAGAAAGTCAACATAACTTAAAACATATCTCAGAAAAATTTATTATTGAAAAATTCACAAGCAAAAATCCTAATGCGATGCAATGGATAGAAATTTTTGAAAAAGAGTGTGCGCGCTTTAATATAACAAAAGATGAGACAAAAATAGATATTTTGAGGTTATTTTTAGATAAACCTTGTTTGGATTGGTATATTTATTTTATTTTATTTATTTGGCAATTAGAACAAGTTGTAACTAGTACAGTTAAGGGTCTTAAATACTAGGTTTTAACTCTAATTACAACTCTTAATATAATTGCACATAGTAAAAGGAAGTTTCGAAAATAACAAACATGCGGGACGTTAAAAGAAAACAACGCTACAAAATACTAAAGAATAAAGAAATAAGATAGAAGAATTAATAATATGTTCTTGATTCTATAAACAATAAAAGAAGATAAAAATGAAATTAAATGAAGTAGAGCAATAGAGTAGATTCATGGTAAACATTGTTCTACTTTATTACTCCAACCATCTTTCTATAAAACGCAGAATATCTGTGATCGAAGACATCAATAGAGCTTGAGATCTCATTGTATGAGCGACACATTCTTGTCAGAGGATTGTAGTAAGATGTATTATTTTTACAAGTACCAAGTATAAAGGTCTTATTATCTCTGCGACTTTTAAATTTAATATTTAAATTTAACTGAGATAGCAGGGTGGGGGAGTCTATGTTCGAATGCATTATTTTATGCAGGGTGAGTAAGTCTTGTCGTTTGCGACGGATATGCAGAGGGGTCATATTAAACTTTATTAGACGATCAGCGTAAGATGGGATTTGTCTGGAGAGCCCGCATCGATAGGAGAGTATCCTAAGACATTTCCTTTGAACTGCCTCGATATTGTCCGAGTGTACAGCATAACTGGGAGACCAGATCACTGCACAGTATTCCAGCACTGTTCGCACTAATGTTTTGTACAGTAATATATAGCTTTGTGGGTTTTTAAACAATTTCGTGGTTCTCGCTATGAAACCTAGATTTTTAGATGATTTGTTTATGATACTAATGTAATGATCACGAAAACTGAGCTGGTCGTCAAACAAAACGCCGAGATCCTTTACAACAGTTTTTCTTTCTAGTGAATGATCATTAATTTTATAATCATGAGTAATTTTCAATCGTTTTTTAGTAAATGAAATAACAAAACATTTAGATACATTCAGACTCATTTGATTATGTTCACACCAATTTAACAATGTCAACAAGTCATTCTGTAAATGCAGACAGTCACTTGGATCTTGTAATTCACGGAATATTTTTAGATCATCGGCATAAAGGAGACATGTTGAAGACAATTTTTTAACTAAATCATTGATAAATACAGCGAAGAAGAGTGGTCCTAGGTGGGAGCCTTGAGGCACGCCAGACCTTATTGTTATCGGGTCTGAAGTTTGCCCCCTAAGCCTAACTAGTTGACTCCTATTTGACAAATACGACTCTACCCATCTAAGAAGATTTCCATGGACTCCATAACCACATACCTTTTTTAATAATATTTGGTGATTTACTTTATTTTACTTTATATATATAGCTCGATGATCATAAAACTAACAATAAATTCTGAATGGAGTGAATGGAAAGACAAGTTTTTAGAAACTTTTAAAAACCAAGGATGGGACATAGTCACATATGCTCTCGCATTTAGGTATAAAGAAGGACAGTTAATTGATTATGCCATAAAAAAAGAACGGCTTTTATTAGATATAAACAAATCTATAGATTCCAAAACAATGATAGATCTTATTGCAACTGGTTTACCTGGATTTATCTTAAATAAGTTAAACAGGGATGAACTCAACAACACTACTGACTTGTTCAACGAGATAAGAAAATATGAAGGCACGATGTATAAGAAAAACTCAACTAACATAAAGAGCAGTACATTTTATAATAAAAATAAAACTTATGAGAAGAAGTCATGTAAGACTTGTGAGTCTTTGGACAAAGGGATTAGATATCATCCGGAGGAGTCATGTTGGTTCAAGAAAAATAAAAATGAACCTGAAAAAGATCTTAAAACTAAAAATGTAAACAATAACTCCATAATTGAAGTAGACATAAATACTGAGAAAAAAAACTAGTAAGCACACCATTAATCAAAATCAAGCTTTTATTAGAAAATAAACTAGAAGTGAGTGGTATTTATGATTCAGGCTCACAGATTTCTATAATAAATCCAAGATTAATAAAAGTAAAAGAAAAAAAAGATGATGTGAACATAGCATACATGAGAACGGTTAATGGTGTGAAGAAGATGGATGGCTTGATAACAATAAAAATTAAAATATTTGATTTAGAAGAAGAGGTGGATGTATACATAGTAGAAAATGAAGATTTTGATGATTTCATAATCGGATTAGATATGATAAAGAAATTCAGATTAACCCAAAATGAGAACTTGCAGATAGAACAAAAGAAAATAACAAATAAAATAGACAGGATGTCTAAAGATAACAGAAATGAAGATAATAATATAAAAAAATATACAGTAAATTTCAATGAACACATACAAACAGAGGAATTTATAAGTATGACAGACCATTTAGATAATCAAAAGAAAATTGAGATAGAGAAAATTATAAAGGAATATAAAACAATATTTGCTAAGGACAAGTATGATATAGGTTCAGTTAAAGATTATGAAGCTCGCATAGATTTACAAGTAAATAAATATTGTAGTAAAAGACCATACAGATGTACAATACAAGATAGATTAGAAATTGAAGAGCAAATATCGATGTTACTAAAGAACAATTTAATAGAAGAATCATACAGTCCTTTCGCTGCTCCAGTGACATTGGCGTTTAAAAAAGGTGAAAATAGAAAATCCCGTTTATGTGTAGATTTCAGAGAGTTAAACAAAATAGTTATACCACAAGCTCAACCATTTCCTTTGATAGATGATCTAATTATTAAAACTAGAAATTGCAAGTATTTTACTACACTAGATATAAACTCAGCATTTTGGGCAATACCATTACGGGTGGAAGACAGAAGTAAAACAGGATTTGTCACACAAGATGGCCACTTCCAGTGGACCTGCCTCCCTTTTGGCTTGAAAACATCACCAGCAATTTTCCAGAGAATCTTAAGCAATATTCTAAGAAAACACAATCTCACAGGATACTCTGTTAACTATATCGATGATATTTTGATATACTCGTCTACCTTTGAAGAACATATAAGGCACATTAGAAATGTATTAGAGGCAATAATTAAAGAAGGCTTTAGACTGAAGTTTAAGAAATGTACCTTTGCTTCAGACTCAGTAAAATACCTCGGCCATATAATTCAGAACAATTCAGTAAGACCACTAAAAGACAATTTGATTTCAATAAGGAACTTTCCAACTCCTAAGACGCAAAAGAACATCAGACAATTTTTGGGAAAAATAAACTTCTACCATGACTATATACCAAGAAGTGCAATTATTTTAGATCCATTACACAATTTATTACGAAAAAACGAGAAATTTGTATGGTCAGAGAAATGTGAAGAAGCATTCAATCTGATAAAAAGATATTTATGTTCGCAACCGGTCTTGGAAATATTCGACAAAGACTTACCAATCAAAATCTTTACCGATGCATCTTTGGAGGGCATTGGAGCAATATTAAAACAGACACAACTAGATGGTAAAGACAAACCGGTGGCATATTTCTCAAAAAAATTGAATGAACATCAAAAACGGAAAAAGGCTATATATTTAGAATGTCTTGCTATGAAAGAAGCTGTTAAATATTGGCAGCACTGGCTCATCGGAAAACAATTCACCATTTACTCAGATCACAAACCTCTAGAGAACATGAACATTAAATGCAGGACAGATGAAGAATTGGGTGATCTCACATACTACCTATCTCAGTATGACTTTACCGTAAAATATATACCTGGTAAAGAAAATGTAGAAGCAGACTGTTTGAGCCGAAACCCTGTATTAGAACCAGAAGATAACAGAGAGGAAACATTGAGAATAGTTAATTTAATACAAATAAAAGATATAGTTGGAGACCAAGAGAAAAATGAAACAATAAGAGAAAAGAAACAAAATTTAATACTAAAAAATAATATCTATTATAAAAAAATAAAGAAACAGGAAAAGATTATCCTCTCAGAAGAATTTAGTAAAAAACTTATAAAAAAGGTGCATGAAGATTTATGCCATATTGGGATCAGACAACTGCAGAAAAAAATAAGTTCAATATATACGGCTATAAACCTAACAAAAAATATCATAAATATTTGTAAAACATGTGAAATATGCATAAAAAATAAATCAAGATGTCAAAAAAAAATTGGATTAATGTCACAACTGGGACCAGCTACCAAACCATTTGAAATAATGTCAATGGATACTATTGGTGGATTTGGAGGATCTAGGTCTACAAAGAAATATCTACACCTTTTAGTAGATCACTACACAAGATATGCATTTATTGCGACTTCGAAAACCCAGAATGCATGTGACTTTATAAATTTAACAAAGAAAGTACTAGAGACAGATGAGATTGGAATTATCCTGACAGATCAATATCCGGGCATAAATTCAAGAGAATTTAAACAATTTTTGCAGGAAAATAATATTAAACTAATTTTTACAGCCGTGAATACACCATTCTCGAACGGCTTGAATGAAAGATTAAACCAAACAATAGTAAATAAAATAAGGTGTAAAATGAATGAGAAAAATAATAAGAGAACATGGACAACACTGGCAAGAGAATGTATACAAAAATATAATGAAACAGAACACTCCGTTACAGGTTTTGCACCAAAATATTTACTGGATGGTACAAATGTCAGTATTCTACCAAATGAATTCAAAACGATGGAAAAGGAAGACAAGTGGATTGCTGATAGAAGATTGGCATTAGAGAATACAATAAAATCTCATGAGTATAACAAGAAAATATTTGATAGAAATAGAAAAATGCAAGAATTTAATGTAGGAGACAGTGTATATGTAGAAAATGGAAATAGACTGAATAGAAAGAAATTAGACGAATTAAAAATAGGCCCTTTCAAAATAATAGAGAAAATATCGAATTCCATTTATAGGATTGATACAGGCAACAGAAAAACAGAATCAACATTATTTCATATAACAAAATTGCAACCTGTCATAACAGAGGCTGAAGAAGATGAAGGAGATGATAATGAATATGAAGATGACTTATAAGTACATTTTACAGATATATTGCTTAGAATTTTCGCTCTTAGGGGGGGAGATGTAATGAAATGAGTGACATTTCATTCATTTGAATTTGCCGCGCTTCGCGTATCAGCTGTCGCGTATCTATGATATTGATCTGTGTCGATGATTTAAAATGGCGAGGGACGCTGAAATTGTTGTGTGCATTTTTGTCGTAATAAAAACTCATAGAAAGAATGTGATTGAGGACTCGAGATATAGTGAACTTTAAATGTCGTTTCTTTGTTATTTCAGGTGAGATAGAAGTGTAATTGTCGTAACTTGATAATAACTAGATAATTGTAAAATAAAACAAAACTTGTAATAAAACAAAACTTTGTTATTTCAGGGAAACAATTTGTGTTTAATTTTGGAGATCCTCAATGTCTTATATTTATTTATATATTATGGATCAGGCTGTCCTCCTTAGACATAGGCCTCCACTAGAACCTGCGTCTTATTCCTGTCCAACACCAATCCCTCCGCAAGTCATCTTCCCATCGACATAAATCCTATTGATTCAAATAAGAGAACTACCACAAATAAGGCATAAAGATGACCATGAATAACTTGGGAACTTGCACTTGCTATAAGATAGAACAAAAATGTTCACAGTGGGTTCCGGAAATTACTCATCATCAGCAAAAGACACCATTCTTGCTGGTGGGCACTCAGATAGACCTGCGGGATGATCCCGCCACTATGGAGAAGCTGGCCAAGATCAAGCAGAAGCCTGTCTCCCTCGAGCAGGGAGAGAAGCTCGCCAGGGAGCTGAGAGCAGTCAAATATGTGGAGTGCTCTGCTCTTACCCAGGTGAGACACAGACCTAGGAAACAATATGGACAGGCCCCTTCTACAAAATTAGTGCGTCTATTCTTAATCTATCAAGTGGCAAATAAGATGGCGTCACCTAGGGTAGTAACTCAGTACACGAACAAATCTTGACGCTCATCATGGCGCCGCATGTCAAACGAGACTAGGCTAGAATGAATGAATTGGGCGCTTTTGTTTTATTCGATTAGTATGGAGTTTGACATAGTGGGGCGCGCCGTTGTGGATTCAAATATCTATACCCTGTTAAAAGGAGTTAAATAAAATTAATATTTTGATTTAAGTGAATATTATATACCCTACTGTGGAAATAGAATAGATAAAGTAACCTAAAGGAATGCACATTTATTTTAATTTTTGCTGTGTTAAAAGGCATTAGGTATATGAGCAATTTTTTTTTTTCAGAAAGGACTCAAGAATGTGTTTGATGAAGCTATTTTAGCAGCTTTGGAGCCGCCAGAGCCTGTCCATAAACGGAAATGTGTATTGTTGTAATACTTTGATACTACAATTGACGTGATTTATATAAATAACTATTTACTTATTGTAATAATTAAATAAGCTGTATATTATCGTCTAGTCTGTGACATTTTTTTTGTAGTATTTCTATTCATATAAATTAAAATTCTAGTGCCATTGTTTGTTACCAAACTCCGAAACGGCTCGACCGATGAATCGTTGTATTTCTACAATATGAATATTTACAAGGTAAACATGGCTACAGCTGCAGACAACAAACCATTTTATGAATTGAAAAGTCTTTAATAAGAAACTGAGGTCTGATTGGAAAAACGTCGTATCGCTATCTTTATCGTATCGTTAGCGAATTCTGCCCCGCGATTGGCTGACGCCAGATTCAAGAACCCAATCAGCGGGCAGAATTACTAAGCGATTACGATGACACGATCAACACGTTTTTCTTTAGACAATCTAGGGGCTGATCTTGTACAACATAAAGATTATAGTTGATTGTTGTATTTATATGGGCGGTAGTTTAGCGAAGGGCGGCGGTGCAGTGTCTTGCGTGGGCGCAGTGAAGGCGGCGGGCGGCGCGCGCGTGTACCGCGGGCCTTCCGCGCCCAGTTCCGGTAGGGCTCCGCGCACCAGGCGCCGCAGGGCTGCGTTCCGTTGACGTAGCTGCACCACCTCCGAATGGATACGCTCGCGTTCTGCGCCAAAATACTATTAGCTAACAATACGTTAATAATAAATCAATCAGTTGGAAAGACAATAAAAGCGCCTCTAGAGTCTGGACAGTCGGCGAGTATAGAAGGTATAGATATTTCAATCCACGATGACGCGCCCCACTCTGTCAAACTCATAGCAAACTCCACACAAATCGAATGAAACATAAGCGACTTTGACAGTGGGTCGCGTCTACGTGTATTGAAACACGGGCACCATTTACGATTGTGTAAGTAATGAGGTTTGACTCGTCAGTAATCGTAAAAGATAGCGGACTTCGCAGTTTTTGGGGCATGCATCAAAGGAAATGCCCATATTATGTCGTAACGCCGATAAGATAGTCATTAACCGGCCGCCACACGTGCGTTACGATTATGTAGAAGCTTGCACGATAATATTGAGGATTACCGCCTACTGCTTGTGTGAACTTGCTTATATCTTGTCTACTTCATAAAAAGACAAACCGCCAAGATCGTCCATTGCAAATTAAAGTAGTACCTAGAGGTATGTCCTGTGAAGAAGTAGTAAGAACCTTTACCTTGTAATATCGTGAGGTAGTTGTTGAGGCCGGTTAGCAAGTCGTTCCAGAAGCTGTCCTTTTCTGGAGGGAACAGATTCTTCCACTGAGTCCAATATTGCTCTATTTCTTGGGTTGTCAACTTCCTGGACGGTGTCGTGAAATCAGGAGGTTTTACACTGTCCCTGATGCAGAAAAATAAAGGTAAGCACTCATAGGAACGTAACCACTTACAAAAGTTCAATGCTTCCTCCAGACTGATGAGAAAGTCTTGCTGAGACCTCACGTTACTGTTCATATTCATGATGAGATACTTTTTCTGGTTTGTACTTCCTGTCTTCAACAGGCAAGAAAACGAGACGGCGAAGTGATTCTAAATGCCCTACATTATCAACAAATAGCCATCCATTGCTGGACATAGGCCAGCAATGGATGGCATTACGGTCTTCTGAGTTCCTCATCCATACATTGGTGCCAGTGACTTCCCGATTCCCTTGTGTTGTCGGTTCAGCAAGCAGGGGGTTAACGGGGTATGCTACGCTCACCGACCGGTGGTATCGACTCCAAAACGTCCACGGCAGAATATGGTTACCGCTGTCGGTCACTTTCGCCACCGAATGCGGATTTTATCCTTCGCACAGACACCCATGATAGACTAGTGAACTAGACAAATAGACATGCCAAATGAATAATATCATCAGTAACTTACAATATATCGTAAAGCTTCCGTTTCTCAGGTGGCACAAATAGAGCCATAAACTCATTTAGGGCCGTCAACACTTGCATGGATTCTATCTCTAGTTGATGGCCCACTGTGGAACGAAAAAAGTTTTGGGATTGATAGCATATCAGGCATAAGTAGCTCAAACTGGCCTGCGACCCTTTATTTCAAGCATCGTCAATAGGGCGCAAGGGTACGGTGTCAAAGAACTCAAAGAGTTCTGCCATCCGCTCGTAAGTCGTTGGTAAATTCCGTTGACTGCGTGGATGATGAATCGGAGTTAAGCCACGTTTTAAAAGGAGGTTACGTTTTGTTTTTTTTTTCGATTTCGACTGTATTTTTTTTTGTACCTCATAAATGTTGACTGGGGTGAATCGATTTTGATCATTTTACTAGAAAGCTGACGCTTCCCGTGTGGTCTCATTTCAATTTAGTCCAGTTCTGATAGTGGTATTCATCAGGAAACCATATAAGTCTTAAATTTTTAATTGGAAAGGATGTATTCATAATTCAACAGTAGTTCGGTGAGAGTTGAAGTCGGTTTTTTTATTAAGTACTTAACGTATATTATAACTGTCTTCGCCTCGGTCGAAAATAGGTTACGAGGTTCTGCAGGTACCCTACATTGCAGTGTTAGTCTCTTACGTGGACACTGAAAAGGATTGGTCTTCTTGGCGGGCACCAGTGTGGGCTGCGTGGCCACGGTGACGGCGACGCGCCCGCGTCGGCCCAGCGATGAGCTCGCTTCCGAAACCGCCTCCGCTGCGGGCAGGCTTACTGCGAGTGGAAACGTTAGTGAATACCGTACTGTCGCCAGTGAGTTTATCGATGGATAAATAGTGGGCGCAGACACACATACCCCTTTATTCAAAACCATTTTCTGTGTATAAAAAAGATAACGACAAATTATGCAATAACCCGGGTGAATTTTGGTTTTTCACAAACCCCGAAATTTTATTGAAAAATATATTGTGTTTATCCAGAGTATAATTTCATAAAATCTCAATTTCAAATTTTAGCCAAATCGGTTCACAAGTTGCGGCGTGAAGGGGTAACAAACTTTCCTCATACCTACAAACTTTCCTTTAAGATATTAGTGTGGTAGGTACCTTACATTTTGGATCACCGCACTTCTGTATTATTTCATCTGCTTCCGCCATCAGAATTTGATCATCAGCCGTTAATTCTTGGCTCCTTAAAAATTACAATAATGTTATTAGTCTACAGCTTAAGTCGACCTTAGAACATTGCTACTTATTGATTATATATTACATATCCTCGCCTGAGACTTCCACACAATTTTCATAGGTGTTTAACACACATTCGGACAACTTTATGGGGCATGCCACATGAACAAATGCCTCTCATTCTGAAAATACTATAGACCCGTGCTTAGTTTGGGATGTAAATAAAGGGTTGAGCTTGAGACGGACGCATCGAAAACAAGTGTAGCTATCTAAAGCCTTGGTCTCGCGATCATAGCACACAACGCTGCGGTACGCGACTTGCGGCATCGGACAAAATATCTCGTAATTGTATGAATAACGTCATACAACTGCAACGGAAGGCGAGACCATTCTTGACATTATTCATCCTAAGCCGAGCACGGGTCTACGAGGATTTTCAAAACTCTCACTTGGGAATACTTTACTTGAAAGCGACATGTCCGGATCGCATGGTGCTGCCGGAGATGCTCCTGTGCACTCGCGACGTGGAGGACCTCTCCCCGCGCAGCGCCTTCACGCTGATGCTGGCGTGGTGGGAGTCTTCCGTGAGCGAGTGCCCGACCTGCACAATACATTACATTTTACCTATGATTATAACATCAAGATGATCCCATCCGAACATTTTACGTAAACCTTATATTTATACAAGAAAATGTAGCGCCATCTACTCGAAAACGACACGTCCGGATCGCACAGTTCCATTCAGAATTTCAGCCAAATCGGTTTTCAGTAGTTGCAACGTGAAGTAGGAACAGATATACCTACTATTTCGTAAACTCTATAATAATTTTAGCAATTTTTACTGAACTTCTGTAAACGTGCATGCATTAGTTGATTAATTGGCTTAAATTGATTATCCTTCTTTACAAAAAGTAAGACCGTTGTTGAAAGTGACTGAGTTTGTTGTGGGCTTCTTCTCAGCGGCAGGGCGCGTTTGGAACCCTCGTAAACTTAGTTTTAAGTCGACTTGTAGTTATCACCATTATTATGCAGAAATGTCATGCCGACGTTCGCGAGAGCCTGTATGTTAGGCCCATGTGAAATAAACATATTTTGACTTTTGACTTTGACTAAGTGATGAAATTAGAAATGACCTTACCTCTCTAACACCTAAGGCCGAATCCTCCATCACATCGGACGCAGTTTCCATTCCAACGCAAATCGGACAAAACGCGTAATTCAGAAATATTCTACATAACAACTCTATGTCCTCTTCAGCTTGGATCTCTAAAGCCTGAAACGTAAATAAAAAATTAAAGGTCTTTTCAAAGAGATATAATATTTTATTTTATTTTGCGATTACATCAAACTTATACTTTACGCACCATAAAAATTGAATCCAGCGTGCAGAGATTTCGAGAAGTCATCGGATATTTCTCGATTAGCTTCAGCAAGCGATCTTCAACCAGAAACCCTGTGTTATCCGCCACTAGTTGAAGAATATGGCGGACCTACAAAAAATCCTTAAAGATAATAAATATTAAAAAAAAATAGTTTTAACAAACTTGAATAGGTATTTAAATATTTATTTATTACACTTACCGGGCCCTCCCGAAATAAAATGTTCCCGATATTAGAACCTGCCAATCCGAACGGATAGCCTTTCTCATTGCCACAATGCACTGTGGTCAATAACATGAATACTTCTAATAACAAAAACTACTTATACATATATTAGATTACATACCAATTTGTCTTTAGCTTCTTCTGTCACCTTACTTGAAGCCTGTTCATTATTAACTTGCGATGCATTCGGATCCACGACGGAGACTTCTGCCTCTATAGAAAATGATATACTGAAGTGATTTAAATACATAAGTAAGTAAAAGTAAATAATTAAATTTTTGGTTCGCAGATACAAAAATCATGTATACAGTTTTACCTCTTCACATGCGTCGAAGAAAGTGTTGGAAAATTGTGTGTGGTGTTTCATGTGGGCAGTATTCCTGCATATTGTACCTACCATACAGAATCTTTTCAAGTGGCGGATTATAGCATACCTACAGTTTTACCTTTGCAAAAGACACGCCAGACATGCTTTGTATTTGTAATGAATTTGTATAAAAAATGCTTACTTGAATTAGCCTATTGAGTCGATTTGAATTAACAAAATCAAGCATGTGAAAAGCCTTTAGTCATGAGGTTGTAAGTGTCAACCAAAGACGTGCTATAATACATCGCCATGATTTGTTGGTGTCGAACGAACCAGGTAAAATCGCTTTAAACAATCTTATACCAACAGAATCGGTGAGTTTGGCACGTAACGTAACATAGCAATGTAGAGCATCTTCGATGGACAAACATCCTAGAGGGCATACCACATACCAGGTAGCTTTTATTTTTACACGTCTGCCCAAAAAAAGGAGTTTAATGTTTTTAGGGTATGTATATATGTATGTGAGTTTCTTTATTACCATACCATATTTGGCAAGGGGGCTCTTTGGGGGCGGAAGCGGCGCATGCGGCGGCGGCTCGGCGAGGATGTGCGCGTGCAGCGCCACCTCGGCCGCGCGCACCCGCCGCACCAGTGACGCGCAGCGCGCCGCCGACATGCGCCATACCTGTAACATCCCATGACTAATATCTAGGTACCCGTAGTTGCAAGCAAGTGATAAAAATGTTAAGCTTGGAAAAACGACTGTCATTTTTGTTAGCTTTCCGTTATACGCGAAAAGCTACCGTTAGTAGATATTATTCGTCCAACGATATCCTGAATCGTGCAGCGTTTATAGGAAACTACGGTTTATACTAAAATGCGAGGAAAAATCTTTTGCAGCAGGTCCTGGTCCATAAAGGACTATTACCTATTTCTACTGTAATGCTGTTGATCATGACGACAGAAGGCGAGGAAAAGTTGTGTGTGGAAATTGCTAGAAGAGGCTTTTAAATGACATGACATGAGACGAAGTCAAATCGATATCGAAGCAATCCCATAATTTTATTTTTATAGTCGGTATGTCACTCACCTGAGCGAACTTGTAGTTGTTGACGTGCGAGAAGTGGCGACACTTCTTCTCCAGGTCGTCCATGGCCTGCATCAGCTTGACTATCTCGGCGTCGGCGCGCACCTCCTCCAGCGCGCCGTCTTCTGCGGCTTTGCGTGTCTTGATGTATGATCTCACCTGAGTGAACTTGTAGTTGTTGACGTGCGAGAAGTGGCGACACTTCTTCTGCAGGTCGTCCATGGTCTGCATCAGCTTGACTATCTCGGCGTCGGCGCGCACTTCCTCCAGCGCGCCGTCTTCTGCGGCTTTGCGTATCTTGATGTATGATCTCACCTGAGTGAACTTGTAGTTGTTGACGTGCGAGAAGTGGCGACACTTCTTCTGCAGGTCGTCCATGGTCTGCATCAGCTTGACTATCTCGGCGTCGGCGCGCACTTCCTCCAGCGCGCCGTCTTCGGCGGCTTTGCGTATCTTGATGTATGATCTCACCTGAGTGAACTTGTAGTTGTTGACGTGCGAGAAGTGGCGACACTTCTTCTCCAGGTCGTCCATGGCTTGCATCAGCTTGACTATCTCGGCGTCGGCGCGCACCTCCTCCAGCGCGCCGTCTTCTGCGGCTTTGCGTGTCTTGATGTATGATCTCACCTGAGTGAACTTGTAGTTGTTGACGTGCGAGAAGTGGCGACACTTCTTCTGCAGGTCGTCCATGGTCTGCATCAGCTTGACTATCTCGGCGTCGGCGCGCACTTCCTCCAGCGCGCCGTCTTCTGCGGCTTTGCGTATCTTGATGTATGATCTCACCTGAGTGAACTTGTAGTTGTTGACGTGCGAGAAGTGGCGACACTTCTTCTGCAGGTCGTCCATGGTCTGCATCAGCTTGACTATCTCGGCGTCGGCGCGCACCTCCTCCAGCGCGCCGTCTTCTGCGGCTTTGGGTATCTTGATGTATGATCTCACCTGAGTGAACTTATAGTTGTTGACGTGCGAGAAGTGGCGACACTTCTTCTGCAGGTCGTCCATGGTCTGCATCAGCTTGACTATCTCGGCGTCGGCGCGCACCTCCTCCAGCGCGCCGTCTTCTGCGGCTTTGCGTGTCTTGATGTATGATCTCACCTGAGTGAACTTATAGTTGTTGACGTGCGAGAAGTGGCGACACTTCTTCTGCAGGTCGTCCATGGTCTGCATCAGCTTGACTATCTCGGCGTCGGCGCGCACCTCCTCCAGCGCGCCGTCTTCTGCGGCTTTGCGTGTCTTGATGTATGATCTCACCTGAGTGAACTTGTAGTTGTTGACGTGCGAGAAGTGGCGACACTTCTTCTCCAGGTCGTCCATGGCCTGCATCAGCTTGACTATCTCGGCGTCGGCGCGCACCTCCTCCAGCGCGCCGTCTTCTGCGGCTTTGCGTATCTTGGAGCGGAGGGAGTTCGCGATGTCGGACATCTTGTTCAATTTCCTTTTTTGTTGCGATCTCACGAACACGTTTTCCTCTTCTCTTTTTTTCAAAATCTAAAGAATAATACTCATAAAATCAATTCTATGTGTCGCCTGAAATCTTAAAAAACGTTGAGCGCTCGTATTTTCAAAAAGCTTAACTGCTTAGCTGTAGTTTAACGATTTCTGCTTCATAAACAGACCTACAACAGACCTCGATCATATACGAGTACATTGTTGCTTGCACAAAACAACTACAGTAGAAGCCACATTTGCTTCAACCTGTACCTACACATAAAACGGCAGGCAAACCTTTCAGTTACAACTAAGTAAGTATGTAACTGTAGTGTGTAGGGTGAAATATCTAAGTGAATACAGTTTTACTGGCTTAGCAAGAAGAAATTACATACGACAAATGTTCATCTTGAAAAAGGCCTTACTTGATACGTGTATCCAATTTTCTCAGTATTAATAATACAAGTGGCTTTCAACTTTTCTAGCTCCTTCTGTAACTCCTGGATGAGCGACTCTAGCTCTATTTTTGCTTCCCGATACTTGGCGTGGTGGTCCCACATTATCGCTTCAACTTCCAATTTATGTTCTTCTAGCTGTAATGGAAAAATGAACACAGTTTATAATTATATCTTTCGTTTCGCTTGTTGTTGTGCTTCACCAGCACCTTGCGCTCGATAGTGATATGGCTTGCTCGATCAGGAACAGTTGCTGCTCGTGGCGCGCTGCAGTACGGTGATCGCCTACCTGTTCGAACTTGTACTCCAAATGCGCCACTTCTTCCTTGTCGCGTTGCTTGTACAGCGCCTCCCAGCGCTTGTTGTTGTGCTCCACCAGCACCTCGCGCTCGATGGTGATGGCTTGCTCGATCAGGAACAGTTGCTGCTCGTAGGCGCGCTGCATTATAGTGATTTGCTTCTCGATCCTGTCTGAAAGTTCTTTTATATCTTTGTCCTGAAAATTTAAGGATATTACAGGTTTTTTACTAATCCCTCCGAAAGAAAAGGCCTAGCTGGCTGTAAGCGGAAGACTGATGATGTTACCTACTCATTTGAGTCTATGACCATTCTCATAATAGCCTGAGTGAGATTTTCAGGAACGAAAAACTAGAAAAGCGGGAAACGGCGACGGTTGCTGCAGTGGTCTGCGAATCAGCTTGTAAGTACGCTAAAAAAGCCGTAAACCTGCTTATCCAAATCCTCATAGTATGCCATGTCCATTGTCTTGAGATCGGCCTTCAGCTGGTCAATGAGGCGGTCCTTCTGCGCCAGCAGCTCGTCGCAAGTCTGCCGCTGCGATTTGATCGCCGCGTCGATGTCCAACGGGTCTCTTATCTGGAGCATGGCGTCCCAGTTGGCGGTGATGGCATCGTATTGAGTCTGCGCGGCCGCTGCCTCTATTTCTAATTGCTCCAATGAATCTGTATTGGAGAAAATTATGCACGTTTTATTGAAACCTATCCAATAATCAAGAAAGTGAATCATTACTTTAATTAACACACTAATATTATACTAAAGGCGATAATTTGTATTTGTGTGTGCTTGTTAGGTACTTCTTCACGTTAAAACTACTGAACATTACACCTGGCTACTTTTTATACACCTAAGAAGAAATCATAGTTTCCTCAGGATTTGTGAAAAATTGTGATTTTCATGGTAAGGGGCCGGGGGTAACAACTATTCCATACTAGGTAAAAAAGTGGAAAGTAAGCTTACTTACCTAAGTAGGTATTACTTACTGCAAAATGTTTGTCGCACACGAGCCACGGATCAGCGTGATTTTTGGCACAGACATAGTTTATCGAGTGGAAAGTGACATAGGCTGCTTTTGACCAGTTGTGGTCTATGGGACATTTTGCATTTTTCCTTAAGGATAGTACTATTTCTCCATGCATCAATTTAGTTATGAGATTTTGGACAACAGAATTGGCAACATGCGTTTCCTACTTCCTAATTACGATAGTACGTAGGTATTAGGTAACTAGGTACTCTGTGTCAGACGGCGTCACGTAAAAAATCTTTATTCAAATGCACTTTTACAAGAGCACATAACAAACTCAGCAGATTATGCATTAACGTACAATAAAATTATGATAATGTATCCCTTTCCCCAACCTTGCATCTTTTGCGAGAAGAGCGCGCGCCGTATGACCTCCCTCTCGTCGGTGGTGACTTTGACATTGGTGACCTTGGCCGCGCCGTCCAACGCCAGCCGCTGCAGGTCCTCGGCGGCGGCAGTCGTCGCCTGCTCGATCGGACCTGGCTCTTCCTCTTTGAACGTCTCTTCCGTGGGCTGCTCAGCTCTACAAATTTTCACCAACTAGGCAACTACCATTCAGTGTATTTGACGTAGACGACCCTAGTTAGTTTTTCGAGGCTAAGCATTGGATTTGTTTGAAGAAATTCATTGACTTTTTTAAACAGTAACTGTATTACCTTTTGGCCGTTATTTATTATGTTATATACCACCATACCTACAGATTAGACATACCTACAGATTTTCTAGAAGTACCCGGTGTAAACCATGTGTCTCTATCAGATCTTACTTACTTCGAGTATCATAGGCATAGTGATGGCATATTTAGTTTGCAGCCGGTTAATGATACTACTATTGCCAAAATTATTCGTAATCTTAACTCAAACGCACAAGGCGTAGACAATATTTCACTACAAATGCTTATGTTGACTATGCCGCAGTATTTGCATATTATCACCCATCTGGTTAATAACTCTATTTTAACATCTACTTTCCCCGAATTATGGAAGAGAGCTAGAGTGCAGCCACTGCCAAAATGTAACAATCCTACCTCATATAAGGAACTAAGACCAATTAGCATTTTACCATGTCTGTCTAAGATCATGGAAAAAGTAGTCTCTCAGCAAATGACGGAGTATATTGAAAAAATTAAGATTCTTCCCGCTTACCAGTCAGGTTTCAGGAGATCTCACAGCACGGCAACAGCTCTTACTAATGTTGTAGACGATTGTTTAACGGCACAGGATAAGGGAATGTGTACTATTCTCGTCCTTCTCGACTTCTCCAGAGCTTTCGACTCGATTAATATTAATCTTCTCCTTTCCAAATTATCGTTTTATGGGTTTGACATTGCTACAGTTAAATGGTTTGCCAGCTACCTTACTGGTAGATCACAGTTTGTGGAAATAATGAATGTTGATAATACTAAGATGGTATCAAGTCTATCTCCAGTTGATAGAGGGGTCCCTCAGGGATCAATTTTGGGGCCGATGCTTTTTACTCTGTATTCGTCTGACATCACAGGTTGCATTCGGCACTGCGAATATCACTTGTATGCGGACGACGTGCAGCTATATCTACCATTCTATCCCAAAGACCGTGATGAAGCCGTATCTAACATAAATAGTGATCTAGATAGAATAAATCAATGGGCTAGGAAAAACTGTTTAGTGTTAAACCCTACCAAATCTCAATTTATGGTTCTTGGTTCCAAACACAATATTATCAGCCTAAGCAATTACAACTTTAAAATAAATATAGAAAATAACAACATTGCAAGGGTGAATGAGGCTCGTAATCTGGGTGTTTTCATGGATTCCACACTGCGCTTTGAAACTCATGTGCTAAATGCCGTCCGAAGCTGTTTCTATAGACTCAAGTTATTATATAGAATAAGACCATACATCGGCGTGGACCTTAGAAGAAAATTGTGTGAAGCCTTAGTTATATCTAAACTTAACTATGCGGATACCGTGTACGGCGCCAGGCTGTTAGAAAGAACTAAGAAGCTTATACAGCGCGTGCAGAACGCTTGTGTCCGTTTTTGTTATAATATTCCGCCAAGGAGTCACGTTACACCTTATATTAACAACGACAACTCATTAAAAATGGAATCACGTCGTAAACTCCATCTGGCTACCATGCTCTATGGGGTAATGAAGCATGGAGTCCCTGAGTATCTTAGAAGGAAACTTAGATGGGCAGAAGATGGTTACTCAGATCGCACAAGAAACTCCAGAGCTTTCCGTGTTAAGCATACGTCGCCAATGTATAAAACAGCCACCTTCCGTGGAAGTTTTAAGTTTGCCGCCACTAAGTGTTGGAATGATTTGCCACCTCCAATACGTGCTATTCAAACTCTTAGTTTATTCAAAGTCAAACTCAAAATTCATCTACTCACACAGCAAAAAGAGAATTATGCACCTGGTTGATATAGAATTTTAGAAAATTTTAGAAAATATTTATTTTTATTTTTACCTTGTTTTTATTTTTATCTTATTTATACGTAATCTATCTGAATTTTAGCCATTTTACAATCTTATCTTTCATAAATATCATTTTAAATTGTTTTGTATAAAATTCCCTGCTTGCAAGTACGTTCCACTACGTACGTTCCATGTTAGTAATATTATATATTCGTTGGTTCCACACTTGAGTGAGGTGACAAAGAGCACTGCTTTGTTGTGCAGGTTTTAGTAATAAGTTATAATAATATAATAAATAGCAACATATTATATAGTAATGTGTTATATAGTTACACAATTAAATTTTATATTATTTAGTTTAATATATTTTATTAATAATATTAGATTAATTAGAAGGCGGGTAATAGTAATAATTACTCACTGTCAGTACAGTAATTAAGTATAGTAGTTGTTAGGTAATTAGTGTTATATTATAGCATAGTGATATTTGATAAGAGGATAATTGGTCGGAATCACGTCTATGGACACTTTAAGGTTCCTCCTGAAAACCAGCGCTGCAGCTTGCTGTGGCTTTGTGCTGAGTGAGGAGCCTTATTTGTTCACGTATAGCTGAATTAGTAATAGAATCATTTACTTTTGTAAGCATGCAATATTGTAATGTTTCGTGAACAAATAAAACTTCTATCTATCTATCTATAGATTATAATGTCTTCGTTAATTATAGAGCAACTAGCTTCTATCAAAGATTCCGTGCCTTTTACACACTTCAAATTAGAACAAATGATCGAAGTGAATGAATTCACCAGCTGATGGTAAATAGTGATGCAGTCGATGTTAACATAGGTACCTACTACTCAGTGGTCGAATTGAACTTTTTCACGAACCGGAACGCTATACCTTCAGTGCTTCTATTTTTTTACGGCCTGTTTTCACGAACCGGAACGCTATCCCTTCAGTAGGTACTTCTATTTTTTAAGGTAGATACTCGAAAAAAACCGACCAAGTGCGATTCGGACTCGCGCACCGAGGGTTTCGTACTACTATCCTAAAAAGTATAACTCGTGACTTTTTTTATTATAATCCTAAAAAGTATAACTCGTGACTTTTTTATTATAAAATTTTACCAAAAATTTCCATGAGTCCAGAAATCTTTATTCAGAACGCTTGTGGATTTTATGAGTCCGATCACCGTTGTTGGAAAATGTATTGTTAGAATTTTTAACAGCGTTAAATATAATAAATATTATAGACAAATCACCTCATCCAACAACATCTTAAGAATTTAGATCAAAATTGCACTTGTCAGTCCTTATACCTGCAATGCGAATAATGGGTACGGGCGTAAGGGCTACAGGAAGGTATTAGGTACTCTTATAGTTGACAGATGGGCCCTACTTTATTGTTCTTCGGTCGGACTGTGACGGTCGCTGACAGCGCGGCGCACATGTGCGGTGAGTCTTTTTATATTAGGAAGAGCAAAACTTTGCAATTAAAATTTTATCTGACGGCACAGTAGTGCTACCGCCAAGACGATCGTCATTTTATAAAAACCAGAGTCCGGAACGCTATGAGAAAAAAATTCACGAAACGGAACGGCGATTTCACGAACCGGAACGGTGATTTCACGAACCGGTGCGTTCCGGTCCAATTCGAGCACTGGTACTACTTAATGGTAGACTCGCACATCATCGCACCGAAACGTAAATCACTTTGGCGTTGCCTGCCGGTGGTTGCTAACCAGCCGCGGCCGAAAATCCCATCAGAACTGACTTGAGAAACTTAAAAATTCCTTGGATCATGCCGGAATCGAAACCTCCCTACCACCTCCAAACGACACTCGCTCTCAAATGGTAAACTGATATAGCTGATAGTTCAATCCACGAAGATGCCTTTCCTCAACCTTTCATTTTCACGACTCTTTGACAATCTCTGTTTCATGTGATTCTGCAAGAGAAGTGGTTACGAAGGAGTGGGGCGCATCTTCGTGGGATTTTTTAAAACGAGCGGGCGGATCACCTGATGGTAAGCGATCACCGCCGCCCATTGACATGACATTGGCACCAGAGGAGCAAATGCGTTGCCGGCTCTAAGCTGTATCCGCCCCTTGAATAACTCCATGTTAAAGTTCTGAGGGAACACTGATTGGACAAGCCATATTACTTAATATTGTAACGTGCAATTCCTGAGGTGCGACGAGCAGAGCCGACAAGAGTCGAGGGGAGGCGGTAATATAAGGAGTCTAGCAGAGGGAGGCGTGACGAAATGGGCGAGCTGCAAGGCATGCGGGCATTATTAAATGTGTACCTACCAGTAAAAAATGTTACTGTGATTAATTTGTAGGTAATTGTTATGTATTTCTGTGATATTTAAAAGTTTGACAATAAGTATAATTAAATGTGCGATTTGATGTGATGTGTTTCATTTCTGGCTAGTAACAATATTTTACCTTTTAATAGCTTCTTGTCGTCGTTTGATCCGCAAAGCTCTGCCTGCCTTCCGTTCTTGCGGATCCTGTGCCGTGACCTGCGGTTCCTTGGGCGCCAGGACATCGTCGTCGTCGTCTTCATACCCTCCAAATTTTCCAGCCATTGTGCACAAGTCTTACAGTTAATTATTGTGGTTGTACTAAACAAATACTTCTATTGAAAGATAGATTGAAACCAATGAAACTATCAACAAAATGTATTTATTGATCAATCAAATAAATCACTTGCCAAACGCGTAGATGTTACTAGGCAACGAATTACTAGCTAAATGGCATCTAAATGGAATTGCGAGACGGCGCGAAGGAATGATGTGATATGATGAATGATGATATTGCAAGTGCAGAAGACCACAATTTGTTACAAGTAGATTGGCGATAGACGGTTGGCATCGTTCGAGTCCTTTGAGAACACCGATGACATAATATGAGTCATGACCACGAACGAAACGACAAATTCTAAGCGAATAGACTACATCGCAGCAGTCGCCGTAAAAAAGCTGATGCCACAGTAGTGCTAAATTACATTATATTAGTGGTCCGTGTAAGGGGCCATCGCGCGCCGGCCTCATATACTTAGATCTCATTCAGAAATGATTATTTATATATATTTCGGTGACGGTGAATAAGGGCAACTAAGGCAAGAGCAAATAATAAGTTTCGGGTCGTTATCAATAATGATTGTAAGTTAGCAAAACATATTCGAAAGTTAATATTTTTTCGTACTTGCCCTAGTTGTGGCTACTATCAGGGGATGTTACTAACTCACGTGTCACGATCAACCTGTTTCCCTAAAATGTTGAAAGTTACCTAGGTTTTAATCAGATGAAAAAAGGCATGTACATAGGCACTAACCTGTCGTATTAGAAGCGCTAACGGTAGCCCTGATTGCTAGATTCAATAACTACAATAAAACAAGAGAAGTGCTTATAAAGTCTTTTATTTTTTTCTTAAATTACTTTTTGCTGTTAAGGATGATACCGTCGTATTTCTGCTGGAACCACTTCATGGCGTCCTCCTTGGTCAAGCGGTGAGGGAACCCGACCTTGCCGGTCTTGCGTCTTCTGTGCGCCACGTTGAATCCTGCCAACAAAATGATATATATCACAATAACTGTTTAACATCATGAACTAATTATCTGGATACATTTATACTCTTAATAAAAAGATTCGAGTATCGTAGACCACTCGTTAGAAACAGTTTGGAATAACATTACCAACCGACTCCATGAAATTACACCTAAATCAAAACTCTATTTTAAATTTTCAATATCTGGGTGACCGAGCTTCGCTCGGTGGCCTATAGGTGGCAGCATATTTTTATTTTTTTGGTAAATTCGACATTTTCTAAAATGAATCCTAGCTAGATCGATTTATCGCCCCCAAAACCCCCCGTATACTAAATTTCATGAAAATCGTTTGAGCCGTTTCCGAGATCCAGATTAAATAGAAATATATATACAAGAATTGCTCGTTTAATTTTAAAAATTTTCATGTGTGATTTCACCCATCACAAACAGCAAACTCAACTACACTATTCAATTATGATTTATGACTGATTACACAGTTAAAACCGCTGGACTAAGATTGGTACGAAAAAAACTAGCAATTATGACATAGACATTAGACAACCCTAAGCATAGAGCATAGAGGGTCATACCAATCACGCCAAGTGCGGATTGGCCAACTTGCTATTAATCTCAAGGTATAGAAACTTCACTTAGGCACATATACTTAAGAGTAGAGATCTTTTCTTTTGAAGGTTAATCATATAACACCACTTTTAAAAACGAAAATAGTAATAAGATACCACACCTCTTTGATATTGTTAGATTAATTGCTTACAAAAATAATGTACATTTGCTTATAAGAGATTAATTTATTGAAATTAATCTCAAGCTAAAGAAACTTCTACTATGGCACATGCTTTACAGAGTAAAGATAAAGTATCTCTCCTCTTGAACAAATGTGCATTATCATCATTTTCACACCTTTTTATGTCCCACTGGTATATTTTGTTTGGTCATAGGTCATACCCACCACGCCATGTGCGTTTTGCGCCACAATTGGCCAACTTGGTATTATTCTCAAGGTAAAGAAACTTCACGGCACATAAGAGTAGAGAACTCTTCCTTTGAAGGTTAATCATATAAAATAAATTTATTAAGTGTCAAAGCGCATTATAGATATTTTTTGTATCATATTTTTTGGCATTTTGTAGGAAAATAACAGTCTGCCAAAGAAAGACATGAAAACAAAAAAAAAATAGAAAGCAGAATAAAATAAAGCAGATTTTTAGCGGATAAAAATAATCCAAAAATTATTATTTTGATAAGTTATACCTTTTAATCAGTTTAACATGGTAGGAAAAAAATGATTGGAATTCATTTCAGGACTTTTTTGAAAGACCCCTTGGAAAGTTAGAGATCTCTTGGAATTCCTCTTGCTAAGTAGTGCCCAACTGGTCACTTAAATATCTTCTGTTCAAAGCGATTTAGCTCTATGGGTTTGAAATGCTCTGCCCTGAATCTCACCTGGCCTTCCGAGCACGACGTAGAAGTCCAACCCGTAGATACCAATGGAAGGGTCATACTTGATGCCCAGGTCAATGTGCTCCTGGATACCAAAGCCGAAGTTACCCGTCGCCGAGAAGTTGTCGCGGCGCAACTCGTATTCTCTTACCTGTAATATTAATTGCAAAAATCTATTTTAAACAAATATACTGAACATGCATATTATGATAACAACATCATCTCTCTAATCTTAATATATATAAATCTCGTGTCACAATGTTTGTCCGCGATGGACTCCTAAACTACTGAACCGATTTAGTTCAAACTTCGTGAATATCTGTCATTTGGTCCAACTTAAAAGATAGAATAGTTTTTATCCCACGTGGACGAAGTCGCGGGCATCAGCTAGTATATAATAAGATTCTAGTATCACATTGTGTTAGATTGTATGTGTGTATTGACAGATTTTTATGAAACTTTTTTGTCTACATTCGGTCACTCTGAGAATAGGTCTTAAGAGTCCTGTGAACTACCATGTCTCCCATACAAACGTAATACCAAAATCATTTGTAATTCGTGTATATTTCGATCATTTTGTGGTGTTATTCGGGTTCATATAGCAATAATCTATGCTCCTGGCCATATCTGGTTCCGAAATACTGTTGTTAAACGAAATTGTAAACGAATTTAGTTTTGCTTATTTTTATGTCAAAGAGGACATGTTTTCTGCTTATTTGTTTTGTAATAAAAACAACACTATCTCACGTCGCATTAGTTCAGAAGCACAGTTTTTAATGTCAAGATAAAGAAAAACACCAGTTAATAAAGAAAGTTACAAGTTTTCATTCATAATTTTTGGTATTACGGAACTCAACCAAAGTTATAAAAATTTTGATAAAAATTGATTATTATTTTATTTTAAAGAAATATTTCCAAACCAAATATGGCCAGGAGCATAGATTATTACTATATGAATCCGAATAACACCACAACATGATCGAAATATTCACGAGTTACAAATGATTTGGTATTTTGCATTAACGGAGACATAGTAGTTCACAGGCCTCTTAAGCATTTTTCATACCCCTCAATGGCAACATTTGCTGCGTCAGCTAGTGAATCTTGTTATAAAACTATAATGAATTTAACAAGGTACATAGGTTACTCAAGAACTAATTGGACAGTTTACAAATCCCACTGGAATTGTGCATTTTTCAGCATGATATTAAGTAATAGGTGTGTGACTGTATTTGTTAATACTGGATACAAAATCGGTTTAGTACCACAAGAACTATTACTAAAAATAGTATAATAGAGTTTATTTATAATAGTAATCACTTGAGACTTAGCATAATTTCTCTTGATTTCTAAATTAAACACATTCTGGTTCTGGATCATAAAGAAAGATAATAGAGAGTTTTGGAGTAGGGAGAAAAATCACACAGTTGAATCCTGAATTATTGTGTATATAAAAACAGCTTTAGAATTTCATTCAAACATAGAGTTTCATTCAAACAGACTCATATCTGTGATCTGCATTTCATTTACCAAAAGTGCTGCTTTTAAGGATGTTTTTTGTTATTTCTCTAGAGTATTCTGAGCAGTAAAGTAGTAGTGCTCAAAAGTTGCAATGGAAATATTACTGTAGCATGAATTTACACAGAAAACACTATGACAATGTTTCTTAGCAAATAATTCATGCAATCTACACAAGGATCCTACAAAAGGTAACACTTTATACCACGCCACAGTTATAGAGAAATGTGTAAATTATTGTAATCAACACTTTTTTTAACTCCTTTAAACACTAAAAATTAAACTGGACTACAGCTTTCATCAATCAATCTAGCTTAGGAATCCTCAAATCATGTGACACTGGCAACTTAAGTTTTTATCTCATAAATAAAATGTTCATATCAGCGTTTGTAACCAAACTCCTCTAAAACAGCTAGACCGAATTTTATGAAATTTTGTCTGAGAATAGGTTATTAGCAATTTTTCATATCCCTATATGGCAAAATGTTTTCTGTGTCAGCTAGTTAACTTATAAAAGTTGTACGTATTAGTCACAGTCAATAAAAATGATTTAACACTGCCTGCGGTGCTAACAATGCTAAACATTTTGACTTAATAATATGCAGCTCACTACATATTCTCGTATTTGAGACATGCCAAGTGTGAGACAACAGCATAAAGAGATAGGAAATTTGAAAACACAAACACGTGTTTCAGCAGGTTTTGTGTTCAGATTGGTGCATTGAATTTTGTTTACCAAAAAAAAGAGGGTTAGTTACAAAGACTACAACTACAATTACTTTTCTACAATTGCTATAGCTCGCCACATGATCGCCGCTACTCACTTTTAGCCCCCTCTCGAGGATCTCCTCAGCCTTGGCACCTCGCACCGTGCAGTGGACTGCAATCTTTTCATTACGACGAATACCAAATGACCTCACTGTGTAGCGGGCCTTGGAGAACACTGGGTTTTGACCAGTCAGCTGTTCCAACACCTGTAAACCAATGCATAGTATGTAAGATAGTTTATTTAAATTTTATTTTTTGTATTGAATTAATTAAATAACTGGACATATTTTTTTAGAAGACATCACATATTGTTTAATGTATATTATTTAATATGTATTTGACTTAATAAAATTTTACAATTACATTAGTATTAATATTATTAGTAATACAATTAGTATTAGCACTGGCTTGCCAAACACAGCTAAGTCAATTTCAGACTAACTTTCTAGAGTTACTGGTTTATCACCATAACTATCTTAAACAATCACTATAACACACAGACACATATATCACATCCTGAAAGAACTTGTAAAATAAACTATTTGCATTTGTCATTTGTCCATAAATTCTAGGTATAACTTTATAATACCAAGAAGTTGCGTACAAATTTTAATCTAGCATGAATATACAAAGACAACACTATGAAAATGTGTTTCTTGAACAATTTCATGCAGCGAGGGTCCTTTCATACTTTTTATTTTATAAAAGTTTATGTATAATGTAACGAACGACTACCACACTACTTATATGAAATACCTACCTAACCCCCAAGGACAACAGCATACTTCAATCAATTGGCACGCTGAGCATTATGCCTAGTTGACTGTTAGTCATGATATATGATTGTTAAGATTAATTTCTTTTTCCATTGTAGTACTTAATGAAGAAATAAATGGTAGTAAAGACTGAACGACATCTAGCGAACGAAACATACGATAGAGAGGTTATGTTGAGGATACCGAATAAACATTATTGAATTAATGGTAAAATGTGCAATAATAGAAAATAATAATAGGTACCTTAGCAGCACGCGTTAATCTGTCTCCAGATTCACCAACACAAATGTTCAGGCACAGTTTCCTGATGTGCAAGTTCCGCATAACATTTTTAGAGTTGTCTTTGGGAGCCTTCTTCTCCTTTTTATCCTTCTTGAAGGCAGGATTCGCGGGCGGTGGTACACGCTGAAATCCATAACACTTATTTGTAGAATTTACAGTTGTTTACCGCAAAAACACATTAATATTCACTAAACAGTTGAGGTTAGACTTTATCGTCCTTGTTAACGCGAACTCATTGAAATAAACCCTAATGTTAAGCAGACATGAGATATGTTTCACTAAATTAATAAAATATACATAAATACTTCATGTATTTCACTGATTAAATTCGATAACAAATTCGGATAAACACGAAACACCTACCGCCATGATCACAAATTTTTGAAAGAAATGCGAAACGTCAACGTCAAGACCGTCAAGCAGCACAGACCAGGAACCGAAAGATAGACAGCCGTGCTCCATACATACGTTTGTGCCTAGTAGCGAGCCGCTTATATACTACACACAAACGAACTAGTATACAGAAACAAACAATATAGACATAATAATGAACTTTCATTCATAATTGATTTTCCATTTCACCTCCACCATGACAATTCCACACAAGGACCAAAACCTCTCTCTTTCCCACAGTATCTATAGATGTGAAAAGTATGAATGGGCAGTTGAGTAACGTAGTAGTTTTAGGGATGTGCTAAAAACCGCTTATTTAAAACCGTAACCTAATCGCAATTTAAATAGTGTTGTACTTTATTGTAAACTACCGATTCTTTTCGGTTTTCGATATTACCGATTTTTCATCCATTAATAATTCCTTTAAAAAATCTAAAAAATAAAACAAAAAGAAATTATTTTACGAAATTTATTCTATATTTTGAAATCTTTAATAATTACAATAATTATGTACCTACGCTTAAAATTAAGTTTTGCTTTGCTGCAGTGTTGGCCACATCTCTGCTCTTCTCTCATCTCTGACTTGTGCAGCATACTTGGCCTGAAAAGTTAATTTTATAGAATTAACTATTACAAAAATAAAAAATACGTACATCAATTGCCCAAAGTCAAAGAAAATTACATACAAAGTTATAAGGTAGCAAAAACAGATGGACAGACAGACGGAGAGACAGACAGTAGAGTCATATTGTATTAGACAGAACAAAATTGTTTTAAATTTTGGGACACCTGTATAATACATATTTTGTCCTCTAAGTACTTATAGATTAAAATGTCAAAGCTCGGTATGGTATTAAATCTTTACATACCTTCATTTTGTCATATGAATTTGGTTTCAAATACTTGTCCGTCAGTTGAGTATTCCTTGCAGCGCCGCATATTCCCTCTAACGCATACAACTTCTCACAGGTCTCCCACTCAGCCCCTAGACTTCTAATCGTTTTTCTGAAAATTGTTGCAAAAACATTTGAATCAATGTGGAAGTACATACATATCATACATCTTGCTAATAATAACATAATAATAGATATTGAGGCCTTATTGCCACTGCGACAGTAATCTTCCCTTGCATATGATATTAAGTTTAGCAGCAACATTAGCAGAGCCTTGATCACATACCTGATTAATTAATCTCCGAAAAAATCCTGTATTATACTGCTTCAATGATTTCTATGCTATGTTTATATTTTGATCTATTTTTATTAGGAGTGGTTTGTCCCTGTACAGAAGACTCAATATTGGAAGTCATAGAGATGTGTTAGGACTTTGTTTTGGGATGTATTTAGCCCTCTAACTGGCTGACTAATTAATCATTATGAAAATACTCACTGCTCGTGGAAATAAACTGACTTTTCATCCTCATCCCGGCGGCTGTTGGACGCGATCGAGGCTATGTGGTTTCATTGGGTCCGGCCTCAACGCTTGGGAATATTGAGTAATATTCACATTTGGTTCTGATTGTTCATGACTCATGAGACACTTCGGAGGCACGGAGTCATTATGTCGATTTCCAAATCCAGGAACAGAACACTAATTCCTCATCGTGCAATAAATTCGCAAAAACAACATTCGTTCAAACATGAAATACAATATTATTATTTTGAGCGACAAACAATATTTCAAACAATATAACAAACAATATAACAATATTTCTCAATGTGTCACACTTATCTTTACATTATAGTTACTTTTAATAAAAGACGAACATTAGAATAGGTATCCTGAACAAAGAACAGCTTGATTTTGAAAAAATTAAAATAATTTTTGGATCGTGATCTACTTCTGCAAATAGGATGTTGCCAGATTGTTTTTCCCTATTTAAGACTTTTAAAAATTGGTCAAGTGCGAGTCCGGCTCGCGCACTGAGGGTTCCGTACTATCAAGACCAATTCGCAATCTAAATTAAACATCCCTGCCCACCAAATTCAAAAACGAGACTACGAGTTTTAATATATAATGAGGATATTGTATTAACTGATACATATTTTAACACAATGTACCGTAGACTTGAATGGTGGTTTTGTCTGGTGGGAAGCTTCGGCCGTCTACCACCCTACCAACAAAGACGTGCTGCCAAGCGATTTAGCGTTCCGGTGCGATGCTGTGTAGAAACCGTTTGGGGTGACTTTACTTACCCCTTCCAAGTTAGTACGTTAATACCTTCGGCTGCATCATCACTTACCATGAACCATCAGGTGAGATCGCAGTCAAGTACTAACTTGTATATGTAGAATAAAAAAATTGCCTAGTGGTGTACTAACCGCGCGTAATATAAAATATTTACCGTGCAACGTGGTGCAACTGAGTTCGAACCTTACTTTCCTATCGTAGTTTTTTCTTTTCCTATTTTTAAACTTCAATTTTATTAATTTTTAACTACCTATCTATTTTTAAAATGAGTATATAATTAAATATTCTGTGAACATTTAAAGCATCTAACTTGTACTGTTATTAATATGGAGCAAAGACAAGACATTTGTTGTATGGAAGCCCCCTTAAATACTTATTTATTCTAGTTTTCAGTATTTGTTTTTATAGCGGCAACAGAAATACATTATCTGTGAAAAATTCTGTAGCTATCATGGTTCCAGAGATACAGCCTGGTGACAGACGGATGGACGGACGGACGGACAGCGAAGTCTAAGTAATAGGGTTCCTTTTTTACCCTTCGGGTACGGAACCCTAAAAATCATACTGAAATCTGCTAAGTCCTAAAATGAAACTAAAACTATAGTACCTAAAATTTATTATATATACTTTTATTTAGATTATACTTTTATTTAGATTATACTTTTATTTAGATTATAGTTATACTCATTTCTATAAAACTCGACAGTAGACACGTTCAAAAATTAATACCTAATGAATGATCTTTAGAATTACCGTATTTTCATATAAATATTGAGACGTATAACTTAAAAAAATGTATTTTGATTGATTTATTTTCTAAGTATGCAGCTGTTAATAAACTTTTAAATTATTATTTTCCTATGTAAAAACCTAGCCGCAGATTTTTTCCCATTTTAGGGCGAAATTCCTTAACCTGGCTACACAATTTGCGCGGCCATCTTGTATAATTTTAGTACATATGTAATAGGATTTGTAAATGTGTGCGTACATTTGTGATAGTGTTAAGGAGTGAGATAGCATTTGTATCACGATACAAAAAACATGAGACAAAACATATGTACTTGCAATGTACATAAGCACATTATTTTGCCTTAGCTTGGTCGGCCCTGGTCAAGCAGCAAACGTCAAGTGTCAACCAGCAAATGTCAAAGCTAAAGCCACAGATAGAGAAATAAAAATGATAAACAGCCTTTGCAATGGGGCTTTGGGCTTTGTACGCTGGGCTCTTTGATAATAATAATATCTGATCAAAGGCTGGGCTACGCCACTGATATGTATTCAAAGATGTATTCTATACCTATACTCTATCGAGATTAGTTTTTAGCTATGCTTTTTAGTTTGTTAGCCTTGCTAGGTAGGTTTAGTTTCTGATCTCCATAGAATTTATAGAATAAGCACCAAAAACGAATAGTCCACCTCGACCACAGAATAATTTTCATTTATACATATCTGTGACTGTCATTAAAAAAAATACAAATTGACGCGACCGTCTAGCTCGCGGCGCCAAATTTCATTATGATTCAAGTAATTGATTACTTTTCACGAAGTTCAAGTTTTCATGAAGTTCACGAACGAAGGCCTTTAACTATAAATTGATAAAGTTTTCGGAAGAATTTCTTATTAGTTTTGATGAATAATTATGAAAGACGGAACTACGAGTACGACCATAAAAGTACTCTGTGAGTACGACGGAACACACTGGATGTGTGTTCCGTCGTTATTATAAATTTAGCCGGTAGGTAACATAGAGTATAATATTGAATATAGGTACAAGTTGTACAATTGTAATTTGTAGGTACCTAAGTTTCGTAGGTGTAGCACACACTGGCTATTGCTGACACAAATAAAATAAAATGCATATAAGTGCACCCAATAATTATTGTAGTTTCAATAAAAAATAATAAAAAACGGGCAAGTGCGAGTCAAACTCGCGCACCGAGGGTTCCATTCTATAAAAGAAGTGAAACCTTAAAATTATATTTTTTTCCCAATCAAGTTTGTTTGAAAGTAATTGGTATCTACAGTTTTGCTTGAACTTGCGGTTCACTAAAAGAAAGCTTAGCCCGTTATTTTATGTTGGCCTTGCATCGGGCGAGTTACTTAGACTTAGTAGTTTTTTCTCATAAAACCACAAAACCACTTTATTCCACTGAATCACTGGGGACCATCCAGGTTGACATCACACTTCTATTGAACTAGATTGAACTAGAATTCTTATTGGGGGCTGGAGGGCCATGGCTCCGGGCGGCATACGATAAAAATACATTTATAAATTCCAACAAACCTGCCAAGCGAATGGGAGTTAGCCTGCGAAAGACATGCGACGAGCCGCAAGCGAGGTAGAGATGGGTAGAGTCAAATGCAGAGGAAGTGGCGACAACTGCATGTCTCAGCCGCCGCCGGACCGTAAAGTACAATAAATAATCATATAGCTTTAGCTAAGGGATCATCAGTTTCATCAAAATAGAATATTCATGTAATAGTGCCTCAAGAAAAACTCAAGAAAATTTTAGGCAAAACTTGATGACTTGGTGTAGAATAGCAATTAACATTCAAGTACCTACGACATAGACATTCAAACGTTAATTATTATTGGTATTTATTTTTTCATATTCGCATTTTTATAAAGAAAACAATGTTAACTTATAAAAATAAACTTTACTTAAATTCAAAATTTCATCAAAATCGTTAGAGCCGTCTACAATTCCGTGATAATAATATTATAGTAATATTATTTATCTAAGTATAAAATATATTGTGCAACATAAATACATTTTACCATAATAATTGATAATAATGAATAACATCAAGACGTTCTGCCCCGAACGGCAACATACGCAACGCCGTGACTCGTGAGTCGTGAATAAATCATGGACTATAGGCGGCATTCCTCTGTCTTCGACACTTGACTTCAATTAGGTAATACTCGTAACTAATCTGCGATAAGGTTCAAAAGCAGATTTTCAAACCATGCTGTTTGCTATCGTAATATAAAAACATGCACATACTTTATAACTACTATAAATACTTTATAACTACAAGTTTTAAAAAAATGCGCTTCACTAAAACTGGAAAATTACTTTCTTCATTCTTACTGGACTCATGTTTTTGAGTGGCAGGACGTCTATAGGGCCATCTACTTATAATATATTATGAGTTATTTTCTTATAGTCTTGGGTTTTTTTACAGTGCCCGGAAACAAATGTTACCTATTTGTCTATGGAACAATTAATGTCAGAAAATGTTGATTTATTTTTGTAAGAAATATTTTTAAGTACCCACATTTGGAAATTGAAAAGTCATTTTATTTAAAACGAAATAAGTTTGTACACACATGGAAGAAAAACAAAGAAATAAATCCAGAATTGAAAAAAATCCTCGATGGCATTGTTCAGTGTGTGATATATTTACTAATTCCTATAAGCAATTTAACGCCCATCTCGAGGGAGTTGGACATCATCACAAAATGACAAGAATTGGCACGCAGCACGGAGCAGAAAAAGCATGCGGTATCTCTCAACAACAAGAAGACCATGACTGTGACCTTGGATTTTACGTCCTAGCATTTATTCAAGTGATTATAATTTCGTTCGTTTTATTTTATGTGTTAATTAAATTCTGTAATTAATATGTAATAATTGTGCACAATTTACATATTTGAGTAATTATAATTAAGGATGCCTTAAATTTCGCGCCACAATTTTAATTGGCGGAGAAGTCGTCCCCAAGCGTTCACGGCTTCTATGCGCACGAACGAACGCGCAGAACAATGAGGTAGCATAGCAGCCATTTTATGTCGGTGCCCAAGAAAAACATAATTCGAATGGCCAATCTTACGAAATTGTGTAATTAGTGATCTAATTTATGTGTTTCTGCACACGCCACTATTTTTAGGCGTTTCTTTACTTATGTGAGTAGAAACTATGTTTTACTATATTTATAGATAGCCACTAATGCATAATGAAACATTATCATTTCGCATAAAAATGTAATAATTACAATTGGGAAAAAACTGTATATTATCGTTCCCTCCATAAAATACGCGAGATTAGTTTTTGTCACGAGCGCGAGCATTTATTTGCGGGCGCCGTCTGTTGTTTACAAGTATCGAATAGGGCGATTGATGGTATTGCAAAAATGCATTCTGCTTATTTAGACGTCGGATATGACATAACTTTCCTTACTAATAGCAATTACAGCTCGGTAGACTAGTTTTTGTTTACATTGCAATTGTAGTGGTCATTAATTACGCTTCTCATAACAACCGGCGTCGCGCAGCCGAGACTCGGAAAGTTGGGGACAAAATTCAATAACGAATTGGCCATTTTATTGATGGCAGGGGGGGAGCTGTAGCTGGGTGGAGGCGCTCGGACAGCCGAGGCCATTCCATTTTTGAAGACCATTTCGCGTTTTCCGTTTTGTTTACATTCTTGTTCGAATTTGCTATGTTAGCTATAAAAGTATAAACAAATGGTGTTATAATGTATGCTTACATACATTGCGCGATAAGGGCACATGTATATAAATAACATTTACATTTACAACTCTGTATGTATTTATATCATACTAGGGCACTCAGTCAGTCAATGCCCTATGTGAATTAGTACTTTGTTAAATTCAACTATCATATGTTTAATGTTACTGGAATCAAGCAGGATTTTGGAAAGTCTTATTAGACTAAGAATGTAACATAAATACTCTTTAGCTGTGAAGTAAATTGTGAGTATTTATTTATTGATAGAAATGAAATTTTATAAATCTTTATTCAACTAAAACAGAGATTTGTGAATGATTACAATGTATGTTCTTACTTATATTGTGTTTTGTACCTTTTTGTATTAAGTATTATACATAAAATGATTATTTTTTGTTATAGTGCCTAAATATAATTTAGTTGTGACTTAGCATTATGATTTCTTTCAATTATAAATTGTGATTAAAAACCTTTAATTTGCATATGTTTGTAGCTCTCTTTCTAAATCATTAATGTCCAATGAAAAAAATCATTGCCCAAATAAAGACTTTATTTACTTACTTATTCTTTTTCTGTTGACATTCAAATTCATTAAATCCAATGAGCTTTTGAACTTCTTCTAATTAGAATATTTAATTATTAGTAGACTTTTAAGACCTATCTTTGAGGAAATGAAATAAAATAAAATTTTTATTTTACATAGGCTTAGATATTATAAGCTCTCATGAAATGTCAAGACTCTACCGCCAGGTTCGGAAAGCAGGTTTGCACCGAGAAGAACTGGCAAGAAACTTGGTACTTGCTCTTTTCAAAAATGTCTCAATATACAATTTTTAGTACATAGTGTTTAACAATATTTTCAAGATATCTCATGAGGAGATGGAAGCATAATATCACTATTGTCCCAAGAATCCTTGTTATTTAAAAATTCTTCAATGGTGTAGTAACCCTGATTTATAAGATGTTTTTGACAGTATCTTTAAACCGGGGCAAAGGTAAGTCCAAAACAGACTTTGGGATCATATTGTAGAAGCGTACACTCAACCCCACAAAGAACTTCTGTACTTTACGCAAACAGTGTGGCACTACAACTAACTTATGTGCTTTACATTCCTATTTCAAATTTAAGCTTCCGAACTTGATGGTAGAGGTGATTTTAAATACCTTTGAGTGACTCTACCTATGTATATTTTGCATAATAATGATGTTTAAAAACTGTTTTTATATGTCTCTACATTTAATCTCAGTTCTCTGTATTACATACAAGTTTAAATAAATAAAAAACTCCAAATTCTCACCCGTATTACTCAATTTCCTATTCAATTCATAATTTTGATCAGATTTGATCACTTGTTGAATGGACCATTACCATTATGGTGCCATTGAAATTTTTTTAACCAATTTGAAAAGAGTGGGATGACAGAGGATGTAATTATAGTATGTTTGTTTCCCCATTTCTTTAAAACTGTCAATTGGATTGTGCTCAAAATTATTTATTGGTTTATAATCTTCACTTTGACTCAGGGAACTGTGTTTTTTATTAAAATTGGTTCATAAGTTTTGGAGGTTGAGTGTTTAGGGAAGTCGGGCAATCAGGTGCGACAACAACTGAAAATTCAACTTGGCAGCTGGTTATATGAGACCTTCCATTATACATATAAAATTAATTAGAGTGAGATGTAAATGCAAAATCGGTTCACCAAGTTTTCAAGATCACTCTGTAATGCTCTTTTATTCTGTAAAATTGACACTTGCAGTAATAATTCCTAGATGAAATCACTAGATGTTAGAGATTGAAATCACCAAGGTACAGAATAAGGGGTTGTTGAGTGAAGTCAGTGTATTTATACTCTGTCCATTTGTTTATTTTCTTTTTGACACATGGGACAGATATAGCAATAGAGAGGAACCAGAGAGAGACTAAACATCAAGTTGTCTCCCTCTGGCCCCTTTCTCTGTTCTGGTTCTGTTCTGTCTCTCTCTCTCTCTCTCTCTCTCTCTCTCTCTCTCTCTCTCTCTCTCTCTCTCTCTCTCTCTCTCTCTCTCTCTTTCTCTCTCTCCGTTGAAAAAGTATAGTGGGACAATCATCTTGTGAAAAAACCCAAGTTGACAGCTGGTTGCGTGATTCCTCCCCATCCATCCATGGCTATCCAACACTTATTAAATAGTAGTGTTCATTCAGCAGGTGGTGGTTCAGGATGGGGCGCGCAGCGAGTCGCCATTAGTTTCCCGGCACATTGGGGCGTGGGCGTCGGGGGCGTGGCGCGGGGCGTGGGCGTCCCCGTGCCGCCCCCCGGCGACCTACTCGCCACTATATCCATGTTCGAGCAGCAGATCAAAGCGGAGCCCATGAGGTGAGGATTTACATGGGATTTACCCCTTCTATAAGGTTGTTTTTTTTTTTATATAAATAAATAAATATAAATATATAGAGGACAACATCACATACATTGCTCCAATCCCATAGTAAGTAGCAATAAGCACTTGGTGTTATGGAAATCAGAAACAACGAAGGTACCACAACACCCAGACCCGAGACAATGTAGAAAAGTTATTTTTCTACATTGCCCCGACCAGGGATCGAACCCGGAACCTCAGAGATGGCGGCGCCTTGAAAACCGGCACGCTAATCACTCAACCACGGAGGTCGTCGTTTTGCTCTGACAATTAGTAGTGTTGCCAAAAATCGGTCTTGGTCTTGCAGTCTTGGTTTTGTTCTTGCATTTTTGTAAGATCAAGATCAAGATCGGCTAATTGTGCCAAGTACTGAGCAAGACTGAGCAATACCAAAACCAGGACTGGCCATAACCTTGGATTTGAGCAACACTAGTCATTAGTATATTATAATCTGGAGCTGCCTGCGACCGCAAATGGTAGATAGACGAGACTGGGTCTTCAGCTCCTACAAGATTCTAAATGATGCTATTATATATCACACTGTAATAGTTTGCTGTTGGGGATAAATGAAATCATTTTTTTTTTGTAGCTTTTACACACACCCTCACGTGACGGGCGGCCCGCAGAGCATCGTGCGCTCGGAGTCGGCGCACGGCATCATCAGCATGAACGCGCACCACCAGGAGGACTCCAAGGACAGCCTGTCCGTGCAGCAGCAGCACCAGCACCAGCAGGAGCTGATGGAGCAGCACCAGCCGCAGGAGATGCAGCACGACGACGAAGTAGACAACGTTAGTTTATCGAAACAAATTATCTTCACTATCGAATTGGAAGTTCTGAAATGATAGTGCAAGGTGGTGTGAAAATAAATAAATCTTTTCGGATGGTATCGCAGGTTTTGCGTGATCTAAAGTCCGTCACGAAGAAAATCTACGAAAATCTTAGAAAATGTGGAACGAAAATTTCTCTTACTAGTTTGAAGAATGGGCATGTATGCAATCACGTATATAGAATTAGGTACTGAACTCGTAGCGCGAGCTAACTAAAAATATCTATCAAACGATATGTGAAATCACACATTTTTCTATAGATGGCGCCGCATTTCCTGCATCATAGATAATATGCATTTCCTATACTTAAGTAGTGGTTAGAATCCAGTATTGAGACTTGAGAGGATAATAAACTTATAAAAGAAAGTGGGAAATAGTCTGGCACACATACACACATACAACTGGCTTTACTATAGTCAAGCCAGTTTTATAGAAATTAAGATTAAGAAGTATTCTTCATAATAATAAGCTACTATTTATTTAAATTGCAGTTGAGCTTCAAAGGTATGGAGGATGAAGGAGTTGAGATGGATATGGATGGACGGCAATGTTCTCAGGTATTTATACAAAAGAAAAGAACAAAAAGGCACTTAAAAATTACTCTGATCCACAAATTGTCCACAAAAAGTGATGTCGCTGTTATACTTCATCGATCTACAATATAAAGTTATACTTATAACTACATACTTCCATTTAAATGTGTTTTTATTATTCACCAAATACCTACAAAACGAAAAAAGTTCCACGTGCATAGTAATTTCATAAAACCACATTTCCTGTTTATATCAAATTTGGTTTTTGTTTCACAGGGCATGGGCGTCGACATGGGATCAGTTCAGACAAAAATGGAAGTATCTAACGGCCAAGGGATACCCCGCTCTAAACCCCAAGCCTGTAAGGTACGATAAACTTAAGAGACTATCGATTTGTATCAATTTTAAATACAATGTAAAGTTTTTGGCAACAAATGTAAATGGCTCATAACGGCGCCGCATGTCACGCAAGTGAATGACATAATATGCGGTCTACAAATTGTTCACGTGACTGAAAGTCAACTGTCATTCTCATACATATTTTGAATCTTGTTCTGAGGCGTTAGTACAGGTTTTTGTACGCATTTCGAGTCTACCTTCATCGAATTAACGAATCGAATTCCTCCATACATTTACAGCCAACGCCATCTATGGACACTCACTGACACGCGGCTGTCAATAAATAGCGCTGGCTGTAAATGTATGGAGGAATTCGATTCGTCTGTGCGATGCGAGTGGACTCGAAATTCGTACAAAAATCTGTACTAACACCTCTCTATAGTTTTCGATCGTAAATAAATCATAAATATTATGGATAACGCTGCGGGTTGTTGTTTGGTTAATTGAAAAAAATAAAATGAGATTTGTTTTTGTCAGGTCTGTGGTAAGGTGTTGTCATCTGCATCATCATACTATGTCCACATGAAGTTGCACTCGGGGAATAAACCTTTCCAGTGTACAGTAAGTACTTGTGAACTATTTTATTACGATAATTGTGAACAACAAGTAGTTACAGTTCAATGAGTCATTTGAGATTTTTTTTATTTTTGACTTATTATAATGATTAATGGGACATGTCATTGATTAAACTAATAAATGATCAGCACTTAATGACGTCACGCATGTATTTTTAGGCTCTGCCCTGAATACTCCATCATTATTAATTTGTCAAAACTGTAAAATGGCGCTAATGTAAGCTATCGACAGCGGTATGTGCTGTCAGTGGTACCGAAATGTAGGTACGACGCGCGACGTCATATTTGAGAAATATTTGGGTTCATCATACGTAATGCCGGAACCACACTGTGTTATTTGTTATTCGTTATGCGCCTTATTTGGCCGTATACGACGAAGTGTGGGCGGTTCATTCGTCTATATTTGCTTTATTTGCACGAATATTATCCGTCCTCTTGACGGTTTTTAGCACACTTCAAACAACACGTAGGTATTGGCAATATTTGGCACATATCACCAAGTGTGGATAGCATGTTTGTTGTTTGCTCCATGTTTGCTCACATAAACACATATTTGAACAAATACAGCGTAGCCGCATAACGAATTGCAAATAACGCAGTGTGGTTCCGGCATTAAATCTTTCCCGAAATTCGCGCGCAACAGCTGATGAATGACATAATCTGTGGCGCAGGTTTGCGACGCGGCGTTCTGCCGCAAGCCGTACCTCGAGGTGCACATGCGCACGCACACCGGCGAGCGGCCCTTCCAGTGCGACCTGTGCCTCAAGCGCTTCACGCAGAAGTCCAGCCTCAACACGCACAAACGCGTCCACACCGGTGAGTCGCGCACGCGCATTGCATGCACCGTCATACCTACCACACACGTACAGTTACAAGGCCGTTTGTACATAGCAGCCGTCATTGTGACGTCACCGATATCGAGATTATTTATACGTCATAGAGTCCGCGCCAGAAAAAGAGTAGTGAAATGTTTAAAAAGGTCATCGCATTTATTGATATACAGCAGACGATATTATTGAAATCAAATATTTTTTTGTAAACACTGAAAAATTAATTTTACGGCTATTGACATAGAGCGTAAAATTGAATGTGGTTCAGAACGCGACATGGTCGTCAATCGTGATATTAAATTTTCTTTACGCGATAAGATTGAAGGGATTCCTTTGTTGAAATACATTCAATTTTACACTCTAAACCCATTAACGTAAAGTAAAATTACTATTTTTAATTTTATTTCTTGATTCACATCACTCAGTGTGTGAAAACGTTACGTGAATAGCGCCCCTGTCGACTAACCAGTATTTGAATAACCAGTGCGAGTGAGAGGGCTCTTTTCGAATAACTAGTGCGAGTGAGAGGACAACATTTTAGCAATGCAATTACAGAGGCCTACCATCCATCTCTTATAGCAGTAATGCTGCAGTATTGTTTTGACATTTTCTATTGCAAATGTCAAAACAATACTGCAACATTACTGCTATAAGAGATGGTGGTAGGGCCCCTGCGTTTCTTTCGTAGCCCGGACTCTGTTAGTAAATGTATGACTGCTACTTCGGCGCCGTCTTTGCTCTTTCTCGGTGACATTTCTGCGACGGCTGTGATGGACAAACGTCCTTAACATCTCTTGCCGATGACTCAAAGCTCGTGCATACTACCAACGCGGGTATTGTAGTTCTTTCCTAGTGACATGATGCAGTTGACAGTTTGTTAACTGTGCGGTCTGATTGCGCCAGAAAAACGTATTCATCGTAATAGTTAGCGAATTCTGCCCCGCGATTGACTTTCGGATTTTGAGTCATGGGATAACAACATTCGTTGGTTGACTCTTCACAACGTTGTTGGTCGCCTAACCTCAGAGGAAATCATTGTTTGAAAAATTACCTAATTTCAATGGGATATTATTGGGAGCAAACGATTCCTGCAAGTTCTCAGTAGGAATCAGCATTATACGTTTGAATTTTATGTTTTTTTTTAGTTTTGAAGTTAATTACTTGATACAAACATAAAATAAGTAATATAAATGTTTTCATTTAGTTTTACTTGTAGTTTTGCATAATCCAAGCAAAAATACGGATGACGTAATCGGCACTCAATTATTCTATATTCAATTTAGGCGACCAACAATGCTGGTGATGTAGGTATCCCAAACGTCCGCGTTTACAGATCAAAATATGTAATTTGTTTAAATCTTTCTTATAAACTTGTATTAGCTACTAGGTATATATGATTTAGTTTTTATCCTAGTCCAATATAAAAGTAAAAAAAAAACGCAGGTTTCACTAAGCAATCTCAGGTTTGAATAAACCGATCTTAAAACGCAAGACATAGCCTACACAGAGTCTAGCATATAAAAGTATAATTTTAAGTGTAGTGTAACTTATATGATCTAATGTGACTTTATGTAATTTCCATGGGGGTTTGATTACTAATTTTGGTTCTGTTATTACTTTTAGCAGCATCTTCTTGAGATGTCTTTAGTAATTAGTTTTTCTGTTAAATTTAGTGAATTATTTTACTATTCTTAGCAGGAGGTTATGTGGAAGTTACATCACTTGTATATGCGTAATAAATAAACAAAAAACTACACGAAAATTAATTATCGTAGTATTGCAAACCCCGTCGTTTCCACGTTAAATTTTACCATGAGGGGATTGTTTGATATTGGTAAATAATAATTGTTATATTTTTATATTTTCGATCAAGTCAACCTCCTCCTGTTACCGCGGTACAGATAGTTTATAATTTTTTTTTATTGTTTCTTTTTTTGTCGTTTATCGCCCTGATTTTTATTACTTCTTTATTTTGTGAACATGTCCTTCTTAATTTTGTAGACAACTTTACAAGAATCAATAATAGAACTTTAAAAAGACCCGATAGTCATGGTCGCGCCGAGCATAAGTTTATCGAGCATATTAAAAAAGATACTAAGTATTTAATATAAATCGCGAATATGTGTTAGCCGAATACTAAGAACTTAATACAATACGGAATCCTAAAACGATGTATTCGAATTAAAGCAATGTGAAATTCTGTATTTTCACATAGTCTTATAATTACTAATATCTAAAGTATATGCTCCACAATCGCTTATGCTCGGCATTTAATCGCAAGATCCCAACTTTTTTTATCAGTCACTCTAAATTAATAATAAAATATAGATATATAATAGATTTTTTTTTAATTCCAAAACAATACATGTTTTTTTATGTTGTTGATATAATGAAGTTCTATAGTGGCCTCTGGACAAAACATTCTCAGTAAAGTCAATTATTACGCCCTGGCCCATACAGTTTACGCACTATGTATCAAATTATGCAAACGATCTTAACCGAGTTAGGACACTGGTGCGACTCACAGTTCGCGGCGCAACCGACAACGCATATGCTTGACATTAAGATGTGAATAGTTTTTGAGTTGTGTCTCTTAGTGTGTAATGTCCCGTACAAGATCAGGGCGCGAGGGAGTCTCCGTTGAGAGGTAAACAGGGGGAGGTCTGGAACCCACTTCGGGCTCCGTGGAGTCCGTAGTGCGTTCGGAGTGGCTTGGATCAAAAGGTAGCTCGCTTTTAGATGAGCACATGCGCGCTTTGATGGTGAAGGAGCGGCCGTACAAGTGCGAGCTCTGTCAGATGCGCTTCACGCAGAGCTCCAGCCTCAACCGCCACAAGAAAATACACACGGGTGGGTGTCTGCCCTTCCACTAATCTCTGTTACCACTTTACTAAACGCTGTTCTCTCTATATCCTTTTTGTTGTAAATCAAATCTGATTAATAACTGAGAAATCATACAATAAACTGACGAGATCACTGGGCAAAATAAGATTCAAGACGTTAGTGGAGATAATGAGCGTAGTTCAGTGCGTCGTATGATATTGCAACGTAAAACCGCGGGACGCACTGAATCTTTCGGTTTTAATATCAGACCAACCGAAGTCTTGCTCGTATCATCATTCTTTTGTGAAAGTAACTACTAGTGTAATGACCAGCGCGTCCCCACTTGTATCGTCTGCCGACGTAGCCAGCCTCCCCCTGCGTGTGTGGACGCGTGTTCGCTCGCTAGTCGCTAGTGTTATGCTGTGTATTTGTTTGCGAGGGTGCAGTGACGCTATATCGTATCGTATAACTTATAGAGGAGCACAGACGAGCCCTGTTAGAGAAAGTGCGGCCGTACCAGTGCCACATCTGTTTTATGCGCTTCACTCAGAAGTCCAGCCTGGGCCGACACGGAAAGATACACACCGGTAGGCATTTGCCCTCAAATCCTTAAGTAGACAATCAATTATGTAATATTAGAGCTCACGTATGATATACTAGGAGATATTATAGTTGGATGAATCAGCGGAACAAATTTTGTAGCTGATTTTTGTTGATATTTCTAGAGGAGCACATCCAATCGCTGATCAACAAAGTGCGCCCCTATCAATGTGACATCTGTGACAAGCGGTTCACGCAGAAGTCCAGCCTTGGCACTCATAAACGTATACATACCGGTGGGTCCCTTGATATTTCATTACTCCCCACGGTCTCCGAGTCACAACGACGTGCGATGTGTCCCTCCTCGAGACGGTTGTGACTTGGATACCTCATTTGTGAATAGTTTAAGGGCTCCCGAGTAAACGATCCTTTTGTCGATTGAGATTAGCGATTTGGAAGTGTTTTTTAGTAAATTACAGTAAAACAGTACCGTGGAACGCGCCGGCTCGTTGCCGCAAAACGACACGCTCAAAAACTATTCACAAACACTTACAGTAAAGCATGTGTCCGTTGTGAAACCTTATCTCTTAGTACTTAGGCGACGGAATGTCTGATGGACAGCTGAGCGTGATTCCCTCGCGGTAGTGTGCGAGCGTGCTCGATGAGATGAGCGAGTGCGGAGCCTGCGCTGATGAACTGTTTGTCCATCGTGGTTTTGTTTTGTTTCTCTGTCCCCCCGGCGCGGCAGGCGAGCGGCCCTTCCAGTGCACCGTCTGCCTCAAGTCCTTCACGCAGAAGTGCGCGCTCAATTTGCACGAAAAGATACATACGGGTTAGTAGCCCACTTGATACACTTTAAAGCAGTTTCCTTGCGGTACGATAGCGATAGCGACTCGCCACACGCTCACACATCTCATTAGCGTCATGCTTGTTCCCACTTTCCGTTGCCCGCCTCACCCGTTGCGTTCGCTCCCGACAGCTTCCATCTCGTTGCTTCCGACTAACATCTCGCCCTCTAACTCACGGCGCGCTTTGTGTACTTGTGCACTCGCCGGCGATCCTTCCGCCGCCGTCAGAGCGGCCGGTCGCTCCCTCATCGCATTATACTCACCTCTGATTAGTTGTTTCATTATTGTTATCATCATATCTTCATGATTATTAATTTTTTCACAAAAGCGGTAATGCAATCGCCGCAAAGACGCAATATTGGCACCTCGGTGTCGTAACCAGACACTCTGTAACTAAATTGGGGATCGAATCGCGAACGTATGCCAAGCGAAAGATTCGCAGTTTCGGGGCGGGCGCGCGGGGTAGCGGGTATCGGCGGGGCGCGCGGGGGCCAAGGCGTTGGGCCTGCGTCGGCGACGTGCGTTACTCGCTTTTGTGTGTGCACTGGGCGCAGTGCAAGGGCGCCCTTACACGTGCGGGCAATGCCCCGCGGCGTTCGCCCGCCGCCCCTACCTGGACATTCACATGCGCACGCACACAGGCGAGCGGCCGTATCAGTGCGACGCGTGTCTCAAGCGCTTCACGCAGAAGTCCAGCCTCAATATCCATAGACGGACGCACACAGGTGGGTGAAGCGACTCGCGGCCGACCGCCCCCGCCCGCCCTGCGCTCCGGCGCCCGCCGCCGAGCCAGCGGCGCGCGGCGACGAGTCGGCGCCGCGACTCCTAGGGCGAGGGCGGCTAGCGCCCTTGCGGGCCGGCCGCTGCTATAATGTATGTGTTGGGCACCAGTCCAGGGCAGACCGTTCCAGTGCCTGTCGTGTCCCGCCGCCTTCACCTGCAAGCAATACCTGGAGATACACACGCGCACGCACACCGGCGAGCGGCCCTATCAGTGCGACATCTGCCTCAAGCGCTTCACGCAGAAGTCCAGCCTCAACATCCACAAGCGGACGCACTCAGGTACGTGAGGCGGGACGCGCGGGCGGGCGGGGCGGCGGGGCGCGCGCGCAACTCATCCTCTGCTTACAGTGCAGGGCCGGCCCTTCCAGTGCCTGCAGTGCCCGGCCGCCTTCACGTGCAAGCAGTACCTGGAGATCCACAACCGCACGCACACCGGCGAGCGGCCCTACCAGTGCGACGTCTGCCTCAAGAGATTCGCGCAAAAGTCCACTCTGAACATACACAAACGAACGCACACAGGTCAGTCTCGCCTCTTCCATTTCGCATCTTTGATTCATTTGAGATATTTAAGTTGTCGGTGCCACGTACGCGCGGGTAGCTCTTAGCGTTGACTAACGATGTGCGGGTGGTGTGTCAGTGCAAGGGCGGCCGTATCAGTGCATGGAGTGCCCGGCGGCGTTCACTTGCAAGCCGTACCTGGAAATACACATGCGCACGCACACCGGCGAGCGGCCCTTCGAGTGCGATGTCTGTTACAAACGCTTCACGCAGAAGTCGACGCTCAACATTCACAAGCGAATTCACACCGGTATGGCGCGTCACCGCGACGCGATATCGCGGACTCTTTACATTGTTTGGGGCCATTCAGGTATTACGCGACCACCTAAGGGGTTTGGACGGTCTTAGCTTTGCTTATTTTCTGATGACATGGAGGACAGGGTGTTCTGGATGGTGTTTTCGTCAGCAGCATTCATTCATGTATCTTTTTGGATTTGTAAAACTTGCAAGTTTTGATTCGTCAATATCTTTGTGTTCAGAACAAACATGGCAACCTTACTTGTCTATGCTTTAAAGCGAATGCATTTTCGGGTATTCCCGAAGCGATTGATACGCTTATTAGTTAAGCGATTTTATAATTAGGTTTTAAAAAGTATGTACCTCTGTTTACGTAAGCATAAGAGGAATGAATAAGAGGGTTTGCTTACTCTTTACAAGGGGGAAAAAAGGATTTAATTTTATTCACGTAATACTTGAATGACTCCAGTGCAGTCGGTAGGTGAATGGTACCTACTACCTACTAGCGGTTTTCGTAAACGAATGTCGCTAGTTTCCTTATCGACACCGTCTGCAACAATGAATGTAGCTTAGAGAAAATGACGATTTGCATTACTCACGAAAGCAGTGACTTAAGTCCCTTTGCACACGGCGTCGTAGCGTTAGCGTATCGTGATCCGCGCGTACGACGAGAGTATTACGAGCACGAACATGATACGACTACGTTTACTACCCGTGTGCGATGAAGCTTATGCCCGTTTTCACTAACACTTTAAGAAACACCTAAGCCGATAGGTGACAGTTTTCACTTACAACAACTGTCGCCTAAGGGCTTAGGTGTCTCTTAAAATGTTGGTGAAAACGAGCATTAGTTTCTTGAAAGTGTTTAAAAGATGTTCTGTGGATTTACACAATAAATGCTGGTCGTCATTTTGCTTTTAAATAATGGGTTATTATTCACACAGGGTGGATTGTTATATGTTTGTTTTTTATTTTTGTGTGAATATAACATAATATATATCCCACTGCGTTTGCGGGAGATGCATTGAAGACGGCAAATTGCGATAACAACAGGTATACTCTGATTCTGGACTTAATGATGCTATGTGGCACCGACAACTTAATTGCTATTTCACATACCATTCGCTGCATCATTGTTTAAGTTTCAGTCTTCTATCATTTATTATAATTTATTAGCTTGGATTCATTAATTTCAGACTTCATCATACTGTCTAATTGCATATTGCCGTCTTTTTAACGATGTCTGCTTTCGAATGTGCTTTGTATATTATTTTCTGTTAGTTGTAGCTTTTTGTTTTCGTGACAATCGCTTCGCTTGCTAACTCTGGTTGTGGTTTCAAGTGCAGTATTAAAATAGCGTGTGTGTTTCAGGGGAACGACCTTACGCATGTGATATTTGCCAAAAACGGTTCGCTGTGAAGAGCTACGTAACAGCGCACAGGTAAAGCTCCTATTTTTTCGATAAACACGAAAAATTTAACATTATAAAATTTCCAAAAAATTGCCTATTTTGTAATCACTAACTATCTAGCAAAGAACAGTAATATGACAACTAACAATAGTTATAAATAATAGTAGTAAAACTTTTTTTTTATGAAGGCATCTGGCCACTGAAAAGAAATTACAGATTTGTTGAAGAGATCTCCAAAATCTACCTGTCCCTGTCTCCTTAATATTGATGTCATATGCCTTTTCAGTTTTCATATTCATTAAAAACAACACTACGTGTGTAACAGATGGTCGCACGTGGCGGACAAGCCGCTGAACTGCGAGCGGTGCTCGATGACGTTCACGTCCAAGTCGCAGTTCGCGCTGCACATCCGCACGCACTCCAGCGGGCCGTGCTACGAGTGCAGCGTGTGCGGCCGCACCTTCGTGCGCGACAGCTACCTCATACGGTACGTGTGTAACAGATGGTCGCACGTGGCGGACAAGCCGCTGAACTGCGAGCGGTGCTCGATGACGTTCACGTCCAAGTCGCAGTTCGCGCTGCACATCCGCACGCACTCAGCTCCAGCGGGCCGTGCTACGAGTGCAGCGTGTGCGGCCGCACCTTCGTGCGCGACAGCTACCTCATACGGTACGTGTGTAACAGATGGTCGCACGTGGCGGACAAGCCGCTGAACTGCGAGCGGTGCTCGATGACGTTCACGTCCAAGTCGCAGTTCGCGCTGCACATCCGCACGCACTCCAGCGGGCCGTGCTACGAGTGCAGCGTGTGCGGCCGCACCTTCGTGCGCGACAGCTACCTCATACGGTACGTGTGTAACAGATGGTCGCACGTGGCGGACAAGCCGCTGAACTGCGAGCGGTGCTCGATGACGTTCACGTCCAAGTCGCAGTTCGCGCTGCACATCCGCACGCACTCCAGCGGGCCGTGCTACGAGTGCAGCGTGTGCGGCCGCACCTTCGTGCGCGACAGCTACCTCATACGGTACGTGTGTAACAGATGGTCGCACGTGGCGGACAAGCCGCTGAACTGCGAGCGGTGCTCGATGACGTTCACGTCCAAGTCGCAGTTCGCGCTGCACATCCGCACGCACTCCAGCGGGCCGTGCTACGAGTGCAGCGTGTGCGGCCGCACCTTCGTGCGCGACAGCTACCTCATACGGTACGTGTGTAACAGATGGTCGCACGTGGCGGACAAGCCGCTGAACTGCGAGCGGTGCTCGATGACGTTCACGTCCAAGTCGCAGTTCGCGCTGCACATCCGCACGCACTCCAGCGGGCCGTGCTACGAGTGCAGCGTGTGCGGCCGCACCTTCGTGCGCGACAGCTACCTCATACGGTACGTGTGTAACAGATGGTCGCACGTGGCGGACAAGCCGCTGAACTGCGAGCGGTGCTCGATGACGTTCACGTCCAAGTCGCAGTTCGCGCTGCACATCCGCACGCACTCCAGCGGGCCGTGCTACGAGTGCAGCGTGTGCGGCCGCACCTTCGTGCGCGACAGCTACCTCATACGGTACGTGTGTAACAGATGGTCGCACGTGGCGGACAAGCCGCTGAACTGCGAGCGGTGCTCGATGACGTTCACGTCCAAGTCGCAGTTCGCGCTGCACATCCGCACGCACTCCAGCGGGCCGTGCTACGAGTGCAGCGTGTGCGGCCGCACCTTCGTGCGCGACAGCTACCTCATACGGTACGTGTGTAACAGATGGTCGCACGTGGCGGACAAGCCGCTGAACTGCGAGCGGTGCTCGATGACGTTCACGTCCAAGTCGCAGTTCGCGCTGCACATCCGCACGCACTCCAGCGGGCCGTGCTACGAGTGCAGCGTGTGCGGCCGCACCTTCGTGCGCGACAGCTACCTCATACGGTACGTGTGTAACAGATGGTCGCACGTGGCGGACAAGCCGCTGAACTGCGAGCGGTGCTCGATGACGTTCACGTCCAAGTCGCAGTTCGCGCTGCACATCCGCACGCACTCCAGCGGGCCGTGCTACGAGTGCAGCGTGTGCGGCCGCACCTTCGTGCGCGACAGCTCCTCATACGGTACGTGTGTAACAGATGGTCGCACGTGGCGGACAAGCCGCTGAACTGCGAGCGGTGCTCGATGACGTTCACGTCCAAGTCGCAGTTCGCGCTGCACATCCGCACGCACTCCAGCGGGCCGTGCTACGAGTGCAGCGTGTGCGGCCGCACCTTCGTGCGCGACAGCTACCTCATACGGTACGTGTGTAACAGATGGTCGCACGTGGCGGACAAGCCGCTGAACTGCGAGCGGTGCTCGATGACGTTCACGTCCAAGTCGCAGTTCGCGCTGCACATCCGCACGCACTCCAGCGGGCCGTGCTACGAGTGCAGCGTGTGCGGCCGCACCTTCGTGCGCGACAGCTACCTCATACGGTACGTGTGTAACAGATGGTCGCACGTGGCGGACAAGCCGCTGAACTGCGAGCGGTGCTCGATGACGTTCACGTCCAAGTCGCAGTTCGCGCTGCACATCCGCACGCACTCCAGCGGGCCGTGCTACGAGTGCAGCGTGTGCGGCCGCACCTTCGTGCGCGACAGCTACCTCATACGGTACGTGTGTAACAGATGGTCGCACGTGGCGGACAAGCCGCTGAACTGCGAGCGGTGCTCGATGACGTTCACGTCCAAGTCGCAGTTCGCGCTGCACATCCGCACGCACTCCAGCGGGCCGTGCTACGAGTGCAGCGTGTGCGGCCGCACCTTCGTGCGCGACAGCTACCTCATACGGTACGTGTGTAACAGATGGTCGCAGTCGTCGATGGTAATCGTCACAATCTTTGTGCAAGCATCTACATACTCCAGACGCACGTGCGGCGTCGGTGTCCGGTCAATGAATTATCGCCGCACTAATATTCTTCTTCGCTCACTACGTACATATCGTTGCAGACATCACAACCGCGTGCACCGCGAGAACCACAGCAACATGTCGGCGAACAGCATCGGCGGCATCAGCAGCGTCAACAACGCCAACAACTCCAACAACGGCAACTACGACTCGCCCGGCGTGTGCGACCTCAGGTGTGTGTCACAAGCAGACTATTTGTACGATCTTCGCACATATTTTTTTCAAAATTCACCTATTTTAGGGTTGAATACCTCAAATGAGAAAAACGGCAGTACGAACAATTTTAATTTCAGTATCGAATTACGTCTTATTAGCTCAGATATTGTGAAAAAACCAAAAAAAAAAAAATTCGTAGGCCCTATACTAGAACTATGAAATTGAAATTCATACCAAATACTAAGGTCAAATTGTCTATACACTTAAATGTGTGACGGCAGGTTACATTATTTCGGTGTCAAATGAGTAATTTGTGGTACTGTTGTTTCCAGCTTCGTGCCCATGGTGAACCGCTACATGACGTCGCAGGGCACGCAGGTGTCGATGCAGGACACGCAAAGCAAGATGTCCGCTATGTCGCCGCAATCCATCGCTTCCATGTGTAAGTATTTATATTTTGTGATCGTAAATTTTTGTAATTTTTTGACTACGTTTAGATACATTTGTCGGCTTTGAAGTAAAAATGCGGCAATTAGAGTATCATCTTCACATATTCTTATTTTTAAAAGATTGATGATACATTGATGAACAAAAATAACATCATTTTAAATATGCTGGGAAGCCACTGTCAGAATACCAGTTTCCTTAAATTAGTCACATGGAGTTTCTCCAGATTTTAGTTTACATGTATGTGATCTTTTTTTGCTATACGAAGAAGAAGAATATCAGCAGTATTGCCCCAGAGTAGGGTCCCATAGGACCATGACTTTGTGAAAATAAGTGAAAAGTTGACGTGCGTGGTTGTTGCAGCGTCGCCGCCGCCGCCGCACACGCCCACGCCGCAGCCGCCGATGGCCGCCATGCGCCACGTCGATTGATCCGCACTACGTGAGTACACTTACGCTACTCTACGGTCTCAAGTCTCTATAAGCTTCGTGAACGTGTTTCCAAACAAACATGGTTTTCCAATGACTTTTCAAATATTTTTTTTCATTTCCTGTTAATTACTTTTTAGGGTTCCATACCAAATTGGTAAAAATGGAACCCTTATGGGGAGACTTTCTCCGTCCGTCTGTCCGTCCCTCCGTCCGTCTGTCACACTCGATTATTTCATCTTTTTTATTTTTATTCCCCCTATCTCCGAAGTTTACCAATCGAAAATCTGAAATAATTATGATCAATAAAAGTTAACGTATATTTTACAGGTAAAATAAAATCAACTCTTATTATACTATTTTTGATAATAACAATAATCCGCCGAAAACAAAGTTAGGTTTGCGGTTTGCCAACAAAAGTACCTATATGTAAATTATACTCGTAAAATCATGAACAAAAGTGATTCTTTTAATGTTTTACTTCTTTTATAGTATGGAACCCTCGGTGCGCGAGTCCGACTCGCACTTGGCTGGTTTTAATTAAACTTAGATTCGATTAAGACATTGTTTTGTATTCAGTTTGTGGGGTGATCCAGCAATCAATTCCAAGAATTCAATTGCGATCAAACATATTTTTTCTTTACTTGCTGTCGGTTAACCTAGAAAAGATAATCTATATTATGGCAATGTGTTTTGTTTCAGAACTTTTTATATCCGTCGATTGATCAGCGCTGAGCGAGCCGCCCGAGTGCAATAATGAGTGAGGCAGCCGCCGCGGGCAGCTAGGTTGTTCACAGAACGCGCCAGCTTTAGAGCCGGAGCTCTATAAACGTCCAGCGTGGACTTATACGCAGATCACAAGTTTATTTTATATTATTTATTTATCCGTTCGGTTCGGTCGGCCGTGACGCGGGCAGCGGGAGTTGAGAGGAGTGGAGAGGAGTTGAGAGGAGAGGAGAGGAGTGGCAGCAACCCTCGAGCAGCAATGTCGCGACGCCGGGTCGAGGACGCGGCCAGCATCACGCAGCGACACCGCCCGGGGCTGCATTGTGATTAATTACCCGCAACTGTGATTTATCTCAATCATCACACGGTTATATTAATTAGTGGTGGCAAACATAAATCGTTACTTAACTCTCATCGTATAGATTGTAGGCCTAAATTTTTGATCTCATATTCTAATTTGCTTAGTGGTTATATATAACTTTTCGGCATCTATCGTTGAATGGTGTATCACAGACTTTGAAATTCTAAATTTTGAACGTTCACACTCGCTCGTCGTCCCCGTCTCCATTAGTCGTAGAATGTAACGATATCTTATTGCGATGCTTTAACTGAGATCGTCTGTCTATCGGTGTAGATCGAGTTCGATAATTTTATAGAACTGTTACCGATATATAATTGTGAAGTATTTTGAACACGGTGAGAAATTTAAGGGACTCTTTAGGATACTTCTACTGATCCATAGAAACGCTTTAATGTGGTTGGTTCTCTCATAATAATAAAACTACAAGTACAAAATAAAAGGAAAAGTCGCGAGTCCTCGGAGGCAATAATAAGCTTCACTGAATAAATTTTAATAATAATAATATTATGATGATTAATGGAGTAATCCACAAAAGTGCCTGTTGCAACATAAATTTGGCAATATTTTTTAATCGTATTTCGTTCATAATGAAATTACGTTCGGTGTTCTTAATTTGTGATCGCGTGAGTGTCGCGCGGTCCGTACTCCGACTCCACACGTTGGTTCCACGCTGGTCCCAACTTTCGCCAATTTTACGAGTTGGTTCTGTGTCGATTTTTCCAAAAGCCTGTATTGTGTACCAACAAATAGTCACAATGCATCCCATACGTTAGCAATGGCATGCATCAAATGAACATGACATTGGCTTTACTAGTACGTAAACTAACGTTATCTCCAACGTATGAATGCGTAGCACAGTTGGCGGCCAACGTTGTTACCAACATGTGTAGCCGGAGGTACAGCAGTCGTGAAGTTTCTGAACTTTGTGTGCCTTCTAGCAGATAGCGATGTTAGGCAATATCAACGTAACACCATCGATGACGCTTCGTTTCGTTCACTCGTCTCGACTTCGTTGGCGCAGTTGCGTTTCGTTCCGCGCGTTCGAATAGTTTTCCACTCGGAATGTTTCCTGTGTTCGTTGTACCGTACTGTGTTTGGCTGGTGTTTGAGACTTTATTACCATTGCTGTTTAATTGGAGCACTAGTGATAACGTGTAGAGTTAGCGCAGTAGTCTTCCACTCCTTGACAAGTGAGCGGCGCGGGCGCACGTACGCGTCGGCTGCGGGGGTTCCTTAGGTTTGCCATTATTGATATCAAAGATAGATTGGTGCCATTTCTATGTAAATGAGTGGTAGCGTAAGTTTAGTTAAGTTTGCAGGTCAGGGTAGATGGAAATAAAATATTGTAGAGCTCGACTTCTCGTTAGCGTTATGTACCGACTTCTGAGCCACTGTTTTTTTTGTTTAGCTTCTATATTACTATTGAGTAGATATTATATTGTTTGTTTTCTGTTCGCATTGTTTTATATATTACATTATTTTATTTCCACGACGTGGTGGGGTGTCCATTGAGCCGAGGGTCGAAATTGTAAATATTGGTAGGGTTTATTTATTCGAATGATAATGGGAGTATTACGATTCAAAATTTAATGTAAGAAGCGTACGATTTGTAGAACTGTTTTTCTTCTACAATCATAGATTATATCGAACTGATGAAAAATGGAAGTGGAATTAATCATAGAGTATTTAGCACAGAAAGTATACTTTTGGGTATTGAAATCAAAATTTCCTTGTAGATATACATAATGATAATAAATATACATATGGATGTTGTTTGATAGTCCTCAATATTTTTTTATATTTTGATAGTTCTGTATTTGAAACACGAGAAAAATAGGCCAATATCTCATTTATCATTTACATATGAAAATAATTGTATGTAGGTACACGATACTTTAAGACAAAGTATACAATACGACGGATGCATTTAGTTCCCCAGAAAATGAAAAAACTATAAAATTAGAAGTAGAGTCAAAATATATTTTTCATGTTTACATTTATGAAATCTTTTTTTTATTAAGTTTCTTACCAAGCCATTGAGAACAGTATTATTTAGAGAAACTAGAACTTTGGTTTAAAACGTAGTGTAAATCTCCAATTACCAGAAACGAACAGCCGTTTGCGAACGAACGTTATTTACCAATAGTTTGTAGCAGCATTGTCGAGTACCACGTGATCGGTGTATACAATGTTGGTACCATTGTATATCCATAGATATTATGATGGGAATAGGAACACCAACATAGTAAACTAGGTACATATTATACATATAATATAATAAAGTATATAAATGTTTATTGCGTCTCGTCGGACTCGGCGGGAGCGACATATTCTTGTGGAATTAATTATTATTATAGAATTAGTAATATATTTTTGTTGTTATCTGTTCTGTCTTTATCGATTGTTTTCTTATATTATTGCATCTATCGTTGTCTCGCTCTCTCCGAGTCGGGAGGGAGGCCAAGAAAGTATAATGCCCGTGAGCCCGGGGTTGCGAACGGTGCCCTCCTTTACAGCCCACGACCGCGTTTAAGTGGGGCGGCGCACGGTTGGCACGCTCGGGGCCATCGAGCCAACAGTCAAGACGCATAAATTAAAGAAGGAGCCATCTTTCTTAGTTTTTTAAGGCTAGCCCTTTTAGTGGTCCGTCAATTTGTGTGTCTTCTCTGCCCCAACTATTTTACATACCGATGTTAGTTACTACTTATATATTTAGAGGGTAATATTAAACTATGTATTTGATTACGTATATAACCCGCGTCGGAGCGTTACGTTTACATATTGATTTCCTTTTTACTTTGTAGTTTTTGTTTCGACCGTAGAAAAGACTGAACCAATAAGAAATGATCCTTTAAAAACTTTTTTGAGTGCAGTCACATTCATGAAAATTGGCAAAAGTTGGTCGTATTTTTGATTTTTACTTCGTGTATCATAAATTATAATGTTCGGAGCGGTTGTGGTGTCAGACCGACCGGTTCATTCGCGAGGCATAGTTCGGTCGAAGAACTCTTTACATATCTTATCCTGAGTATTAATGTGTATGCGGAAGGCTGGGGGTGGAGTCACACTCGACCGGCCGCCACGCCGAAGCGCGCAGTGTTAACAGTCTGCCGCTCGTCAGTAATCGTACGTCTAAGCTACATAAATATTTAGTTCTATCTTATCGTTAGATTTACGCATACTACCGCTTTGCCAACATATTGCGTTGCTTGAATCATAATCATACGAGAGTACAGCCTAAGGATTTTAACGTTTTTTTTTTATATACTGAGAGCTATTTCTAAGTCGCTGATATTTACAATTCGTAGCTTTACGTTTTATATTATCGTTACTAACAAATCACAAACGGCTCTAAGCCGTCCTCGACGCGTTTTGGAGTATTTTACATACATTTAAGTCATATTTAATTAAAAGTCTATAAAGAGCAAAAATCATGGCATGGTTCTTTTTACATGCGGTCATTTAGTTATAGCTCTTCAGAGATTTTTTAATTGACCAATATTTTGTATGTAAACTACAACTGTTTTACTTTTTTATTGTTAAAATTTTTAGGCTAGTTTATATTTTGTCGAATAAGTTAGATTTGTTAACTGTGGTGTATTTACATTGCACGTGAATATTGTATCGCCTTTACAGCCTCTATATTGTTTCTTTAGTCTGAATATATTGTGATAAATTATTATAGTTTACATTAGGCGGCTTATACCACTTACGCAACAGTGATAGAAGCTATGATCTTAATATTTTTATCCTAATGAATGTATACGTTTATTTCGGTTAGTTAAAAAATGGATTTTATTGTATAATTATATAATTTCTTGAGACTGACCACAACGCTACAAATAGGTATACTATCCGTTCGCAGACGCTTTGCCGTTGACTTCCCCTCCCACTTCATACTACCGCAACCCTCGCCCTTCCGTTTAGGCGCGGTGAACAGTGGATTTGAACAAGAAAATATGAAATTAAAGAAAATACAGACGTAATATAATTAAATAATTTAAAACGGCCATTATCTCTGTGACAATAAAACACAACCTAATTTAATTTCATAAAAAATAATGTAACCATATCTGAGCAAAATGTAGATTTATGTATTTGCAGAGGCAGCATTGGCATTTTTATTCTATCGAGTGAAGTTTGCGATATAGTTTCGGTATCAGCCACAGTGTCAGAAATACACTCAATTGGATCCACATATATTTTAACAGTTATAACATCTGTAGATTTTACATAAAACGATGCTATACGAACGCAATTTGCAGTGTATATGTATGACACAATCACCTTGCGGAACGATGGCAGTAATTTTGTAAACACCTTATATATTACGTCTGTATTTTCGTTAATTTCATATTTTATTGTTTTTTCGTTCAAATCCACTGTTCACCGCGCCTTAACGGACGTAAACGTGCGGCGGTAGTATGAAGTGGGAGGGGAAGGCATCGGCAAAGCTTCTGCGAACGGGTTTTAGAGCGCTTTAGCTCTAGGTGTTGTCATCACCCTAAACTGAATTCGATTATATTCTTTGATGATATCGTTTCTCGTAACTCCTTCCCTTATATAACTTGTATGAGGCTGTAAGGGGATTATGTAGTCAGCATTATGTATATGCTTTAATGTGATTTTTTAAATGTACTCTTTATTGTAATAGTATCATCTATCAATAATAATAAATACTGAATTAGCGAACTAACAAAGCGATTATCAAATTTTTTAAGTTCATAGTGATTTATATTGAGATCAAAATAAATACAGAGTTTATTTAATTTTATGGAAAATATACATTGTAAAATTATTAGCGCTCTTTTTGAAGGGCTCTATTGAAAAGAAAACTATATGAATGCAAAATAACAAGTCACGATTCTGTTAGAGGTCGCCATGTAGTGGAGAAAAATAAACGTGCCATGATATTTGTGGCTACGCCTCTTGTTTCATTTCTATTGCCCAACTGTTTATACATTTTAGCTATGAATATTTTATCATTATCCTGAAGCATGTTTGCAATTTAGTAGCCTGAAAAAATTAGTAGGTACTAGGTTGTTAAAAATAGTAACTGATTGAAAAGGTACCTTGAAAAAAACCCGGTTGATTTTTCATTTAAAACTTTATTACTCACAGAGTTTAACAGTCCACTACAATTTCTTCTTTGACCACATTGGCGTCACCCGCCGGCGCCAAGGTGTTGTCTACGATGGGAGCAGGGCTCTTGTAGTATCTGTTGCTCGCGTGGTGCTCCTTCAGGAACTCCCCGCCCATCTCGTAGTAGTCCTCCTTGGAGATGCAGCAGCTCTCGAAGTCGTTGCTGCCTGCGAAGTCCCGCGCGCCGTACCACGCGTCCAGGCTGGGGTTCCTGGACATCACCACCTTGTGTGTCGATTGGAACGGCCGCATTTCCAGGAGCTCCTTTTCCAATCTTTCTTTGAGACCTAAGTGAAACATGAGTGAAAGTTGAAGGTGATGACTAACCCCGAACCTACCGATCGAAATTAATAACCTATCCTATCTAACTACAAGAGATAGTAATTTTACATATTGTAACTTGTATGGAGCTTAGGACAAATTTCCATCTCAGATCGATCGGGCAAGAATATTTCCTTTAAAAATACCTGGGAATTGCGAACATCCTCCCGTTAGGAATACGTTGTTAGCCAGTAACAATTGATCTTCGGCGCTGAAGTGTTTGAACACGTATTCCATAGTTTCTGCCAAGCCGGCTTCTAGGTTCCCCATCATTGAAGGTTGGAAGATTAACTCTGGAGCTCTGAAAATAAAGAATACAAAAAAATCAAAACGATTTTTTTGGCTAAGAACGACAAGACAGTCACTTAAGTACTTAGATTTTTCAGATGCGGTGTGTCTGATGACTTCGCAGCGCACTGCAATGGCATAAGTCGCACTGCACTACGCTTGTAATTTTAAGACATTAGACCAAACTTATGCACTGTATTTCACCAGCGACAGTGCCCCATTATTGAAACGAAACATCTGATACTGAAGACTGAACCAGCTCGGGCAAAATGCCTCCTTCCGCTCGCCGTGGGCTACGCTCGTGCTACCTGCAATGAACTGCTACCTGTAGGGCTCGATGGCGAGGTGCAGCTGGTGCTGGTGGTGGCTGGGCGGCGCCGGCTCGTGCTCCTCCAGCTGCACGAGCCGCTCGCCGTGGGCTACGCTCGTGGCGGCACCTGCAATGAACTGCTACCTGTAGGGCTCGATGGCGAGGTGCAGCTGGTGCTGGTGGTGGCTGGGCGGCGCCGGCTCGTGCTCCTCCAGCTGCACGAGCCGCTCGCCGTGGGCTACGCTCGTGGCGGCACCCGCAATGAACTGCTACCTGTAGGGCTCGATGGCGAGGTGCAGCTGGTGCTGGTGGTGGCTGGGCGGCGCCGGCTCGTGCTCCTCCAGCTGCACGAGCCGCTCGCCGTGGGCTACGCTCGTGGCGGCACCCGCAATGAACTGCTACCTGTAGGGCTCGATGGCGAGGTGCAGCTGGTGCTGGTGGTGGCTGGGCGGCGCCGGCTCGTGCTCCTCCAGCTGCACGAGCCGCTCGCCGTGGGCTACGCTCGTGGCGGCACCCGCAATGAACTGCTACCTGTAGGGCTCGATGGCGAGGTGCAGCTGGTGCAGCTGGTGGCTGGGCGGCGCCGGCTCGTGCTCCTCCAGCTGCACGAGCCGCTCGCCGTGGGCTACGCTCGTGGCGGCACCCGCAATGAACTGCTACCTGTAGGGCTCGATGGCGAGGTGCAGCTGGTGCTGGTGGTGGCTGGGCGGCGCCGGCTCGTGCTCCTCCAGCTGCACGAGCCGCTCGCCGTGGGCTACGCTCGTGGCGGCACCCGCAATGAACTGCTACCTGTAGGGCTCGATGGCGAGGTGCAGCTGGTGCTGGTGGTGGCTGGGCGGCGCCGGCTCGTGCTCCTCCAGCTGCACGAGCCGCTCGCCGTGGGCTACGCTCGTGGCGGCACCCGCAATGAACTGCTACCTGTAGGGCTCGATGGCGAGGTGCAGCTGGTGCAGCTGGTGGCTGGGCGGCGCCGGCTCGTGCTCCTCCAGCTGCACGAGCCGCTCGCCGTGGGCTACGCTCGTGGCGGCACCCGCAATGAACTGCTACCTGTAGGGCTCGATGGCGAGGTGCAGCTGGTGCTGGTGGTGGCTGGGCGGCGCCGGCTCGTGCTCCTCCAGCTGCACGAGCCGCTCGCCGTGGGCTACGCTCGTGGCGGCACCCGCAATGAACTGCTACCTGTAGGGCTCGATGGCGAGGTGCAGCTGGTGCTGGTGGTGGCTGGGCGGCGCCGGCTCGTGCTCCTCCAGCTGCACGAGCCGCTCGCCGTGGGCTACGCTCGTGGCGGCACCCGCAATGAACTGCTACCTGTAGGGCTCGATGGCGAGGTGCAGCTGGTGCTGGTGGTGGCTGGGCGGCGCCGGCTCGTGCTCCTCCAGCTGCACGAGCCGCTCGCCGTGGGCTACGCTCGTGGCGGCACCCGCAATGAACTGCTACCTGTAGGGCTCGATGGCGAGGTGCAGCTGGTGCTGGTGGTGGCTGGGCGGCGCCGGCTCGTGCTCCTCCAGCTGCACGAGCCGCTCGCCGTGGGCTACGCTCGTGGCGGCACCCGCAATGAACTGCTACCTGTAGGGCTCGATGGCGAGGTGCAGCTGGTGCTGGTGGTGGCTGGGCGGCGCCGGCTCGTGCTCCTCCAGCTGCACGAGCCGCTCGCCGTGGGCTACGCTCGTGGCGGCACCCGCAATGAACTGCTACCTGTAGGGCTCGATGGCGAGGTGCAGCTGGTGCTGGTGGTGGCTGGGCGGCGCCGGCTCGTGCTCCTCCAGCTGCACGAGCCGCTCGCCGTGGGCTACGCTCGTGGCGGCACCCGCAATGAACTGCTACCTGTAGGGCTCGATGGCGAGGTGCAGCTGGTGCTGGTGGTGGCTGGGCGGCGCCGGCTCGTGCTCCTCCAGCTGCACGAGCCGCTCGCCGTGGGCTACGCTCGTGGCGGCACCCGCAATGAACTGCTACCTGTAGGGCTCGATGGCGAGGTGCAGCTGGTGCTGGTGGTGGCTGGGCGGCGCCGGCTCGTGCTCCTCCAGCTGCACGAGCCGCTCGCCGTGGGCTACGCTCGTGGCGGCACCTGCAATGAACTGCTACCTGTAGGGCTGATGGCGAGGTGCAGCTGGTGCAGCTGGTGGCTGGGCGGCGCCGGCTCGTGCTCCTCCAGCTGCACGAGCCGCTCGCCGTGGGCTACGCTCGTGGCGGCACCCGCAATGAACTGCTACCTGTAGGGCTCGATGGCGAGGTGCAGCTGGTGCTGGTGGTGGCTGGGCGGCGCCGGCTCGTGCTCCTCCAGCTGCACGAGCCGCTCGCCGTGGGCTACGCTCGTGGCGGCACCCGCAATGAACTGCTACCTGTAGGGCTCGATGGCGAGGTGCAGCTGGTGCAGCTGGTGGCTGGGCGGCGCCGGCTCGTGCTCCTCCAGCTGCACGAGCCGCTCGCCGTGGGCTACGCTCGTGGCGGCACCCGCAATGAACTGCTACCTGTAGGGCTCGATGGCGAGGTGCAGCTGGTGCTGGTGGTGGCTGGGCGGCGCCGGCTCGTGCTCCTCCAGCTGCACGAGCCGCTCGCCGTGGGCTACGCTCGTGGCGGCACCTGCAATGAACTGCTACCTGTAGGGCTCGATGGCGAGGTGCAGCTGGTGCTGGTGGTGGCTGGGCGGCGCCGGCTCGTGCTCCTCCAGCTGCACGAGCCGCTCGCCGTGGGCTACGCTCGTGGCGGCACCTGCAATGAACTGCTACCTGTAGGGCTCGATGGCGAGGTGCAGCTGGTGCTGGTGGTGGCTGGGCGGCGCCGGCTCGTGCTCTCGCAGCGCCTCCTCTAGCTCCACGAGCCGCTCGCCGTCCGCTTCCGAGTCGGAGTCTGCCTCGCGACTGATGCTATGGAGCAATGCCAAGGGTTCAGCGGCTGATAATAAAGGATGGTTGAATCCCATTCTATTTCTAACGTTGACTTCTCACACTTTGTGCGTTTTGATGCGCATGATTTAATATTCGGTATCAGAGGGATACGGGAGGCGGGGTACCGTAAGCACTGCGAAGGCAACGTAATCCGAACGATGGATTGGGCAATTTTCTGTGGACGGTCAATGGTGCCCGGATGTATATTACTGATATCTCAAAACTTCTATGTATGAGAAAGCTTCGTGAGCGACCTAATATGGATGAACTTTACTTAACAGAGTATGTATGTGGTTGACCCTAATGATTTGCAAGATGGCAAATGGATATGGAGATACCGTGGCTATCAAGAATAGCAAAGATAGTTATCATAGAATACTATCGTATGAATTCAGTACATTTCGTTACCTTTTGTATACATCCCAGTCAGAGTCCCGGTAGCCGAAGTCGTCCCCGGCGGCGGCGAGGCGCGAGATGGCGCGCATGCGCTCCGCCGCCGCCGCCGTGCGCCGCTTCACCATGGCGGCGCGGCGAGCGCGGCGCGCCTCGCGACGCACCAGCACCTCGCGGTACTGCAACAGTCAAACCCTTAGGATATGGCTGGCGTACTCCAACATAACTATTCAAGATTGTTGCTTGTTGTTATCTACACGCACGAGTCCCCGGCACAGGTCGCAGTACCTTAGCGCGGGTGTCGTCGAGCCAGGCCTGGAAGGCCTCGGGGTCGGCGGGCGGTTGCATGCGGCCGGTCGGGCGCGGCTCTATCGGCTCCTCCGCGTTGGCTGCTGAGGCGATGCGTTGCTTGTTCTTCTCTATACGCATGTGCAGATTCGCTATTTGCCTCTGAAATCATATTTTATTTTACCATATCAAAAATAGTTTTTATGTGAATTGCCAAATTTTTGATTTCTCACTAATTTTAACTATCATAGTATCCAAGAAACAAGCCATATAGAATTGAATATTATATATTTCGTAAAGATTTCGCATAATTACCTGCAAGTCACCATAGTTCTTTATGTCAAAACCTTTAATCGCTTCATCGAATTCTTCTGTGTCACCCTCTTCTATGAGGTCCTGAAATTATTTTTAATTAAGACGAATGGTCAAGCAAATGACCTTGGGCGTTTGGACGCGGAGCTACCGCCATCTATTTATGATTAGTAGTTCAATGTAGCGTGCAACTGCATTCGGTTGTCTTACCGCTAGATGGCGCATTTAGCGATTTATTTTATTTCGCAGAGTTGGGCAGACAGAGTAATAACGAAGAGAATACCTAAATTTTTTTTCGAATTGTAAATAAATATACATAGAATACCTACCTTATTTTTATTTTATCCCCGTTATTTTATCCCCGTTATTTTATCCCCGTTTAACCCCTATAACATGTATGTCCCGTATTATATGTATCTTGAATACGGCTCAAACGATTTCATGAAATTTGGACTGGGGGTGGTTTCGGGGGCGATAAATATATCTAGCTAGGTTATATTTATACAAAAAAGCAAATATTACAAAACATTGATTAAAAAACAGGGTGGTCTTTAGTTGGTGACCCGTAGCGGAGGGGGGTGGGAGGGAGGTAAAGGGGAGGGTGGAGTGGGGGGGTCTATCCCCCCAAGCCAAACCCGTAGAATCTTAATAGTTTTCGAGAAATAAATATTTAAAGTTCAAAAATTTTGAGGTTAATTATGATAACTTAAATAATTACTTTGACAGATAGCTCTAAAATAGGGACCAATTCGGAATTGTGACGTCTCCGGCGCTGCGGGAAGTGCAGCCTCTTCGCCCTTGCGTAGCAAAGCACAGGCACCCATGACCCACACTCACCTCCGCAGCCCCGGCGTGCTGGTCGCCTTCGGCGACCAGCCTCGGCCGCTCCGGCTCGCCCGGGGGATGCACTCCCTCCGCGCCTCCGGTTTAAAAAAAAACACTCTAGGGGTAGGACAAACAAGCCTGCGTGGTGTCGGGGTAAGGCAATTCGATTTCTTGACATGTTCGTTTTTAGGGTTCCATACCAATTTGGTAAAAATGGAACCCTTATGGTGAGACTTTCTCCGTCCGTCCGTCCGTCCGTCCGTCTATCACACTCGATTATTTCAGTAACTATTCAAGCTATCGATCTGAAATTTAGAATAGTTATAGATAATAGTGACGCGACGTCATAGCAATCGTAAAATTGTTTTTATTTTTCTTTAAAAAGGGGGGAAAACCGGGTCGCCGAAATTTCAAAATGAGATAACAATATTGAGTGGGGTATCATATGAAAGGGCGTTACTTGTATATCCTAAAACCAATTTTTATTTATTTTTATGCCTGATAGTTTTTGTTTTTTGGGCAAACTGTCGAAAAAAATACCGTTCCCCCCCTTATCTCCGAAGTTTAGCATTCGAAAAATCTGAAATAAATATGATCAATAGAAGTTAACGTATATTTTACAGGAAAAATAAATTCAACCGTCTAACTATTATACTTTTTTTGCTAATAACAATAATCCGCCGAAAACAAAGTTAGGTTAGTGGTTTGCCAACAAAAGTACTTATATGTAAATTTAACTCGTAAAATCATGAACACAATATTTCTTTATTTACATAAAATTTTAAGTTTTCACCTTGTTTCACATTTGCACAGCTCACCAAAAGAAGAAATAATATATTTTTCACTTTTTTTCGAAATCGAACCCTAGTCACACAACAATCGACATGTACACAGTACAACGGTACCAAAATGTCAAAATGTACAAAAAATACTCTGTGATGTCAAATCATAACACACGCGCGCACTGCCAAAATGCCTGTGCGCGGAACGGCAACGCGGCATGAGTTGCGCCGAACTGGCAACGTTGCATGCGTAACTAAACGCCTGATTAATTTTGTGAGCAAATACTTTATTAGTGGAGTTTGATTTACAGTAGGCACCAAAGAGCTTTTATGATATAACTTCTATTTTGCAATACTGTTTGTCACAAATGGACCTTGAATAACAAGATACAAAATAAAGAAACATGTATGCAAAGATTCATGATAAACGGATTAGCCAAACCAAAAAAAAAACCATCTTAAGATATTCATCTTACGCAAGTCATAGCACTTTCTAAATTGTATTTTCTGATTAGTGAGTAAAGATCACCAAAAATATCGACACAACAAGATACTTCAAGATACGCTTTATAATAACACAAAATTGCTGTAGTTCTCTAATCTGTAATTTAGCTGAAAAACATCGCCTAAAAGACGTCTAAAAACGCATTTTGCTTTACCATTCGTCTTAATATAACATCAATCATTGGAATAATTCTCTACTTCCATATTTAAATCAGTTTCTAGCGCAAAGATTTATAACGTTTAAGCCTGTACCTGCAGCGCTAGCAGTTGGTTCAGCTGTTCCTCGTCCTCAGCGAGCCTCTCCTCTCGCTTCCTCGCGTTAATTTCCAGAAGACGCCGCGCCATTTCCTTCTTACGCTCTTTTTGTTGTTCAGCTGTTCAAAAGATAAATTTCAGTCGCATTATTTTGATATAATTAATATGTTCCAAATGTCCAGTTGGCAAATAGGTTCAGTATTTGCAGCGTGAAAGAGTAACAAAGATCCATCCATACTTACAAACTTTCGCATTTATATATTAGTAGTATATATTAGCAGGAAGTAGGATAGGATAGAATAGCTACAACTGCTAGCATTGTATTTATTAAAAGAGGTACCTGTTAATCCAGAGGAGCTACTAGGTTGAACAAAAGGCAGCTGAACCCTCTTCACGTTGGCCTCATAATAATCAGGGTTTGCCCATTTCCGGATCTCCTCCTGATAGTCCAGAGCTATAGTGCTGTGCTCGTGCAGGATCTCCTCTACTCTGGACATTGTGATGGCGTTCACGTGGACCGGGTACTTCAGTTGCAGTAACTTGTGCATGTAACTAATTATTTCACTACCACCTGGAATATTTCATCTTATATTTTACATGTGTTGCATATTCATACCTTTATTGAACAGTAGAAAGTTAATAAGAATCTCTATTGGATGAAATTCATCAAAGACAGCTAGGAAACAATAGTTTTGATATCTCATAAAAATTCATTGATTATTATTTTTTACCATCTTCAAAACTTCTCACTAACAGCGCCCTATCAGCCTGATTTTATGCATACAGATGCATAAAAAGGAGTATAAATCATTTTAATGATTTTAAAAACACCTAATATAGAGAGATTTAATATAAAAAATAAATAAAGGAACTAGTGATCTTTTAAATTTAAAAAATAACTATGAATCTTTTGAGTTTGACATAGTGAATGAATCAAAATAAAATCCAAAATCTCTTTATTCAAGTAGGTAGTAAATGCCTTTAGAGGTGTTTTTCAACTTATTTGAAAAGTATAATTAAAAATTTCAAGGCAAACTTACAATAATACATATAGCATTAAAAAAAATTAATTCGCTTGGTGCCACTGAATATTACTAAACATCCTATGTATTATATCTATTATAGACACAAATGACAAGCTCTGTAATCTGTATGTAATCATGCAAAAGATGTTTTTTCATAAGCCTATAATATGGAAAGTTACCTAAATTAATTCTTCTAGCGTGCTCTGCAATAACTTGGCCTCGAATTACAGGGATGATGTGTATAGTGTGGTAGCCACAGTTCACTATTAGTGCAGTGTCGCCGATGTCGTTCCTGTACATACTGAACAGTGAGTCAACTCCGTAGCTCACTGCTGGCACGCCATAGCCTTCAAACAGCAGCTCCGACATTACTGAAAATAGAAGAGCAATGCAGTTTGACCTAAAACTATAACAATAATAATAAGTGTCTTATAGTACTAATAAGTAAACTACTAGTACTATCATACCATACTTACTTTCTATTACTAGTAAGTAAATACGAGTATGGTTCAGAACAATCAAAGATAAATTCATTTGTATCTATTTTATTAGTTTCTGGCAAAGATGCCAAATCAAGTGATGTAAAATAGTTTCACAGTGTTGTAGTAAGTATAGATATTTCAAACCACAATGATACGCCCCATTCTGCCCCCATAGGTATCAAATAAATGAAACAAGCGATTTTGACAGAGTTGGGTGTGTCTTCGTGGACTGAAATATCAAGAATAAATATACAGTAATATACTAATATTTTCAAGTTGGTTGTGTGTGGATAACAATGTATGTAGATAGAGAAACAGAAAAATTGACTTTTAGTAGACACTTTGTATTGTTAATTTTGACAAAACGAAAATTAAGCAACCAATAACTGGTGTTTACTCTGCTGCATCTGTTCTTTCATTGATATTGATTTGTTGTTTTTAAAAAACACATTAATATATTATGCTCAAAACTCAAACCCTTTTTTTCATATACTAAACCCAGATTTTGCAGCTATCCAAATGCCTAACAACAACTATTTGTCAAGTTAATCAAGTTTCTAATGTAATTCCATAGTAGTCTACTCACATTGTCTGCTATAATTAGGAGTGACAAAAGCTTCAGTCATAACAATAGGGTGCGGCACACTGCCCTCGCTGTCAATGCCGAGGTGGGAGAATATGTAGTCACAGACAAGCTCCTGCACTTCAAAGTGTGTCACTACATTCTTGTCAAACTGAGTTTTAAGTTGAAATCTGCAATTTTAGTCAAATTATGTAGTTTTCCACACACCTCTAGTTTGTGGTATAGCTCTTCTTGCAATGTCCATCTGTACTCATCAAGCTCCCTAGTGACTCGCATCTACTCTTAACGAAATTTGCAGTTTTTTTTTATACTATACAAGTTAGTACTTGACTGCGATCTCACCTGATGGTAAGTGATGATGCAGTCGAAGATGTTAGCGTACTAACTTGGAAGGGGTAAGTTAAGTCACCCCAACGGTTTCTACACAGCATCATAACGGAACGCTAAATCGCTTGGCGGTACGTCTTTGCTGGTAGGGTGGTAACTAGCCACGGCCAAAGCCTCCCACCACACCAGACCCGAGCCAATTTAGAAATTATAAAATTCCAAAGTGGCCCGTGGCGGGAATCCAACCCGCGACCTCCCACTCGAATCCGAGCGTGCGTCCCCTGAGCCACGGAGGTCGTCAACGGAGGACTTGCGTTCTCTGTCACACAATCGCACACTAAAGCATGCTGAGAGCACTCACTCAGCATGGTAGTGGATGTTTTCGATGTGCACAATGTAGGCTTAGGGCGTATCCAGATTTAAATCTTTGATATTTTCATTGCTACCCATGCAAGGATGTACTTACCTAACCGCTTCAATGTTAACTATATCGTTTCCTATCTGTATAGGCGGGGTTACAGGGGGTTCAGCATCTTTTTTACAACGATCTTTACGAGGTCGGGCGATTAGGTTTTTAAATGTCAAATACGGTTCGTCGTGAATTGACCATCCCACCCTGCATTGATAGGAACCTTGAACATACATTTCAGGCTATTAATATCCAATAAAACACGAACGAACTAAATTAATGATGAAAATACAAACCATTGTCGATCACTAACGGGATGTGGCCAAATTTTAACGTTGGTGCATATTCGTGTACAATGTCTGGCACAGTTTTGTAATCTTTCAATATAAGCACATCTTCCATATCGAATTTACAGGGTGGTTAATTAAATTTTAATAATACATTTAAAAGTTTAGCCATAGTTTAGCTTAGCTTTGTTTAGTGTTTACACATGGTTTACATAGACATAAAACACTGGAATGCACTGGAATGGTTTACACTGAAATGTCATTTATTACCTATTTGAATTGTGATGTCTGCTGTCATAAGTAATTGTCAAATGTCATCGAAACAGACTAATGAAAACGAAGCAATATACCTACATCCATGAGATAACAAAACTATGGACGGGTGAAAAAGGGCGGGAAACTTCGGACACGGCGGACGCGGTTTTTTTCGTTTCTGTTTTTCTTTTAATTTGATATCTTATTTAGAAAAGGATTGGTGTGTTTTATATTATAAATAGTGTATTATAAGTGTATATTCATAGTAGTTAGCTGTATATATAGGTAAGTTATAGAAAAATAGTTTAACAACACTCTAACTCATGGAGGAACCCCCTGATCCTGGGGGAACAATTCCTCCAGGATCAGTAAATATGCCACATATTCCATCTAAGATGGACATATTAATTTCGGCGGTCGAGTCGTCAATGGATACTGATACTTCTATTATCTCTAATATCGACCAAACACTCAAAAGAAAAATATTTTCACGCGTATGTGTGGCATGTAATAAGCGAAAGAAAAAAACAAAAACACCCGATGGAAAAGCAAGGTATAATTGTGATTGCAAGTGCGATGCAAAAACCAATCTTGAAAATCCACTTAACACAAATACTGATCAAATTTCAAACGTAACCTCTGAAAATCCTAGTACTACAACTCGAGTGCCGATTGGTCGTGCTCAATATCAAGCCTCTGATAATGCCCCATTTATTGTACATGTTCAAAAAGAAGGTGAAGTTGATAGCACTACGTCACTGCACCCTATAACATTTGGCCGCTTTTTGAAACAACATAATTTAGTTGGTATTGTGAATGGTAGTCTCAAACGAGTTGGCAGGAATAGAATAAGCATATCGTTTTCTTCGTACATAGATGCTAATAACTTTTTACAAAACAAAAATCTTGAAACAGCCAAATTCAAAGCATTTATCCCGACGTTTAATGTTACTCGCATGGGTGTAGTGAAAGGTGTACCTCTTGATTGGTCTGACGATGAGGTTTTGTCAAGCATGACTGTGCCACTTGGTTGTGGACCAATAATTAAAATTAGGCGTATTAAAAGAAAAGTAATTGTAAATAACGCAAGTCAATTTATTAATACTGGAACAGTAATTATTACTTTTGATGGACAAGTACTACCTACCAGAGTTTACATGTGTTACACTGCTTTGCCAGTTGAATTGTACATCTATCCAACAGTGCAGTGCTACCAATGTTGCCGTTTTGGCCATGTAAAAAATCAATGCCGATCAATGCCAAAATGTTACAAGTGTGGGCAAGGCCATTCTGGGGACACTTGTCAGGTAGAAGAGGAGGATTACCGGTGCTGTTTATGCAAAGGTTCACACCAAGCTGTGAATAAGAAATGTTTAGAACATAGTAGGCAGAGAGCAATAAAAGAAACTATGAGCAAAAGCTGCATTTCATATATGGAAGCTATTAAAATGCATCCACCTGTTTCAAAATTATCTTATGCAGAAGCTTTATTTTCAACACCCATGTCTTCATCCTCAAAATATAATCCGTCTACTTCAGATTCTAATCCAGCAACTTCCAATTCTGTTTCACAATCATATAAAAAAACTGTGTTTGCAAAGCCAAGATCTCCCGCAAAGCTGAGCAAAGGATATGACCGCTTTGCTCACTCAAATATAATAAAAGATCCTGTGTTACCTGCAGAAAAACCAATTAATAACAATCATAATGAAAACACTATGAAAATTGCTGATATAATTAAATTTCTCATCCAATTACTATCACAATCAAATTTAGTTTCACCGTCCCACGTCGCCTCAGTAATAGAAGCATTATGCCAAATTCAAAATATTAATAATGGATCACAAAGCCAGAGTGGTTCAATGGAATTGCCTAAGTCTCAACATTAGGAAACCTGACCTAATTCAATTAATAAATAATCAAGATCCTTTTCTCATCTGTCTCCAAGAGACATGGTTGAGAAAGGAATCATTGTTTAAAATGCCAGGGTTTGTTTGTCTCAGAGAAGACAGACTTGATGGGTATGGTGGAGTGGCAATGCTCATCAAAAATACTCTGGCATTTACTCCTATCACTCTACCTGTACATAGCGATGACTTATCTGTTATTGCAGTTATTGTAAATAGTATATGTTATGTATCTTTATATTTCTCCCGTCCTAACAATGATATATTTAATGAAATTAATGAAATATTGAATTTTTTACCGAAACCATTTTTATGTTTAGGAGATTTTAATTCTCATCATGAGTTATGGGGTTGTTCCACATCAACTTACTACGGCGAAAAGTTGTTAGATTTAATTAGCTCCCATAACCTGTGCATTTTAAATACAGGATCTCCAACACGGCTCGCTCGAACACCTAGTGCTCTAGATTTGTCAATTTGCACTCCTGATCTCGCTTCTTCTCTCACTTGGTCACCTGCTGAATCTACTTATGGGAGTGATCACTATCCCATAATAATTACCTTCCCCTTTAAAAATCCTCCAAAGCAAGTAAGACAACCACGTATAAAACATAAACTAACAGATGCCAACTGGAGTCTGTATAGAGTAGCTGTAGAGCAAAAAATTAAAAATCTACCTAAAATCAGTCACTCTAATTTATTAGAATGCTCACAAGCATTAGCTACAGCAGTAACTGAAGCTGCAAATGAATGTTTTCCGTTAAAAAGGTGTGGTTTGGGATTTATTCCATCTCCACCATGGTGGGATGCAGAGTGTACTAATGCAGTTAAACAGAGAAAGCAAGCTGAGAAACAATATTGTCAGAATATGACTGATGAAAATTTTGATCATTATTTGCAAATTGCTAATACTACTAAGGAGCTACTTAGGGTAAAGAAGTATGAAGGGTGGCAAAGGTTTTGTTTATCTTTAAATCCCCATGTTTCACCGTCTTTGGTTTGGCAAAACATTAGAAGGTTCAGATCTGCATTTAAAGATACTCAGCAAAATAAAATTTCATCAGAACTTGCAGAACAAGTCATGGATCGCTTAGCTCCTCCTTATGTACCTGAATGTCCCATGGTTATAACGCCCCATATATCTTTTAATTATTGTAATAACGCTTTAAATTCGCCGTTTACACTTATTGAATTAAAAGGCGTACTTTCATCTACCAAAGATTCTGCACCAGGTGAAGACGGGATTCCTTATTCCTTCTTGTCGAATCTCGATGATAATAGTCTCAGTTACTATCTGTCCTTGATAAACAATGTTATGATTACGGGCATCGTGCCCGATTCCTGGAGGTCCCAAACATTGATCCTTATACAGAAGCCGAATAAACCTAGTGCAGATCCAACATCCTATAGACCGATTGCATTGTCATCGGTATTGGCTAAAACTGCTGAACATCTTATTAAAATTAGGCTGGAATGGTTCTTAGAACATAATACATTATTATCAAGAACTCAGTTTGGTTTCAGGAGAGGTAAATCTACTCTTGACAGTTTGAGCATATTTACCACAGACATAAGACTAAGTTTTTCTAAAAATGAGTCACTGGTTGCTGCTTTCCTAGACATAAATGCTGCTTATGATAATGTTAATATTTCAATTTTAAAAAATAAATTGTTAGCCTTAAATGTTCCTATTTTACTAATTAATTTTATTGTAAATATGTTGTATGAAAGATACATAAAGTATTCATTAGATTCGTCTGAAAATGATAAATTCATTAGAACTGTGTGGAAAGGTTTGCCACAAGGTTCTGTTTTGAGTCCTATTTTATATAACATTTATACTTACGATTTGGACACATCTATTGAGAAGTATGCAAATGTTCTGCAATATGCAGATGATTTGCTTTTATATGTTGCTGGACCATCCATACATAATATTAGTCAGTTATTAACCTTAGCATTAAATGCCTTAAAGGGTTGGTTAGATACTAATGGTTTAGATTTGTCACCATCCAAAAGTTCTGTTGTGATATTCTCCCGAAAGCGAAATCTCCCACCTATTAATATTAATTACAATAGTGTACCGCTAGAAATTAAAGAGAAGGCAAAATTTTTGGGTGTAATACTAGATTCTAAGCTTACTGGAGTTCCTCACTATGAATATATTTTACTAAGGTGTGAGAGAAATTTAAACATTTTAAGGTGTCTCACAGGTGTATGGTGGGGTGCACATCCTTTTTCAATGAGACTGTTATATAATGCTTTGATAAGGAGTGTTTTGGACTATGGAACATTCTTATTACACCCAGGTAATACAAGTGCAGTTAAAAAGCTGGATTCTGTTCAGTCTAAGGCTTTGAGATTAGTAACAGGTGCAATGAAATCGAGTCCCATAAATTGTCTGCAGGTCGAATGTTGCGATCCACCCTTATATCTAAGAAGGCAGTTCCTCTGTGATAAATTCTTCTTCCGAACGCTACAGCTAAGTTCACATCCATTATTTTTAAAAGTACAACAACTGGCAGAGCAGGTTGATGCCTGTAACTACTGGTTTCATAAAGATTCTCCATGTCTTGTAAAAAGTCATAGAAAATATGAAAGCTTAGGAGCTCCCACATATCGAAATATTACTCTTCCTTTATACCAATACAACTATGAAAGTCTTGTTGCTGTTCCGCAAATTAAATTGGATATAGGATTATTAAAAAATAATCCCAACTCAAAACAAGAATTCAACAGCATTATTAATAATGACTGGTCCGACTGGCATAGCATATTTACGGATGCCTCTAAAGATCAAGATAACAGTTGTGTTGGCGTTGGGGTCTATCATTCACAATATAAATGTATACAACAAACTAAACTTCCACCTGAAACTTCCATTTATACCGGTGAATGTTACGGATTACTTAAAGCTCTAGAATATATTTTAATTTTAAAGATATCAAAAACAATAATTTTTTCGGATTCCCGCAGTGCTTTAGAAGCTATTATGAGATTCCCATTTAAAGTTCATAAACAGTCTTCAATTATTTTCGACATCAGAGATCTTTTATATAAATGCTCTCAGAAGAATTGTGATGTTGTGTTGGCTTGGGTTCCAAGCCATGTGGGCATTCCCGGAAACGTAAGAGCCGATCAACTGGCAAAAGAGGCTGTACGTGTAGGAGATACTGTACCGTACACTAATTATTGTACTGATCTGGTACATTTAGCTAAAACATATTTGTATGAAGCGTGGGATGTGATATGGCATAATGATGGTTCAGTGGGTAAACATTATAGAAAAATTCAGCCATTCATTCCAAGAAAACCATGGTTTAGCCGACTAGTATTTTCTAAAACGGTCACTTCTGTTTTGTGTAGAATGCGCTTAGGTCATGTTTGTACCCCGGCGCATTTGCACAGACTAAAAATTGTCCCCGACCCTCTTTGTTCCTGTGGAGAGTATGGGGACTTAAACCATGTTTTCTTTGCATGCACTTTGTATGACCGATTTGCCTTTCTTGATAATCTTGTATCATTGCACATTCCATTTCCTACCTCTATAATTTGTTTATTATATACTAATTGTTATGATGTTTATAAAATTTTGTCTTTGTTCCTAGAAACAAATAATTTAAAGTTATAGCTCAATGTATTGTATGTATTTATGTAAAAAAGTTGTAAATAATATTTGTATATATATTTAAAAAAAACCCTATCCTTTTCCTTTGGAATTCCAATTTGAATCCTGCTTGATTTTTTAAAATAAATATAGTTTCCCTAACTTTTATTATCCTATAACCTGACATTGGCTTATCTGTGTAAAGCCAAAGAAAAAAAAAAAAAAAAAAAAAAAAAAAAAAAAAAACTATGGACGGGCCTTTTAAAGGGACGGGCCCCATCCATTCATTCACAGAGACGCTAAGAGGACGGGAAAGATGTGACGTATAGTTGAAGCTAAAAATTTCTAGTAGTAGAAGTAAAATGGCGTTATGGCATTAATGTAAGCGACCGAGAGCGGTATGTGCTGTCAGCGGTACCGAAATGTACGACGCGCGACGCCATATTTGAGAATTTTTTGGCTTCAACATCGTCACATCTTTCCCGTCCTCTTTGCATAGCGTATTTAGTCATTGATTGAAGCACATTCGGACTTCGGTATCGGTAACGGTATTCAGTAGGTACATTGCCACAGCCAGAACATTGCTGAATTGTAAATAGCCGCGAAAATTCAAATTTCATTTAGTTTTTCCTTTGATAATATAGATACTAGAGTTTTTTGTTCATAGTGGGCTAATTATACATCGAAGGATAATAGCAATGAGTTTTGCGGGCACAACATTAATTATGCAACTACATCTGTTTTTAATAAAAACTCTGCTCAACAATACACATTTATAAACTTCATATTGGTTCCCGATAGCTCAAAATCTAGGAAACTGCAAAAAATTATCTTTCGAAGCGGCGCAGATATTTTAAGCACACTGTAGAGTATAAATATCAAAGAGTATATAATCACTACGTTTTAATAAATATTATGATAGAATTGTAGACTCACAAAAAGGTAAATTCAACCAATACAACAACAAATAAAAACCTCACAGGGCTCCTTTTGATTGTATGGAAAATGTGAAATATATACCTACTAATAAAACAACGAAATAAATTAATAACTCGAAGTTTATTCACTGATGTGCCAGTTTACATTTACACACTTCAATTATGCTAAAACTTCTACATTTCAAAATATACTATAGATAGAATTTATGAATGATTACATTTTCAACAATAATAAATAGTATAGGAATGTGATTGCAATTTTTTAAAAATAATTTATATGCTGGCATCTCGTTAATTATATAAATATAAATAACATTTAAATCATCATAAATAAATAAAATTATCGTTTGTTTCTGTATTTACACTGCCTGTCATTTTTAAACAGTGGATACTGCTGTGTTTGTTGAATTAAATATTTTATAGATTTCAAAAAGCAACAATATCAATTATTCTATTTACAATACTGATACCTAAAGAACATATAAATGGCATATATCACTACTTAATTGCAGTTTTTATAAACGCTGACAACAACAATTATAGTTTATTAACAATCATTTGTATAACATTTTCTTATGCCTTAGCACCGACCGCAGTGCCGCCCGACTGTTTGTCGATCTGTTCTTTTTCTAATTGCTTGCCGAGGTACTCCCTGCGAAAAGGACAAAATTCTTCAAGCATCAACCCATAACAAAATAAAAGCAAGAAATCCAAATCAAACAAGAAATGATGGATTTAGATGCATATGGATTTGTCTACATGGATGGATAGAAGGAACATTGTAGGCTGTAGCCCACTAATAAAATCCCTCAATTTTAGTTAATAATAAGCAAAAACAATACAACAACAACAGTGATATGCTGACCAAGAGCAAACAGTATCACAAGATAGCAGCGTTAGTTCCAATTTTGGCCATGATAGCCTTGTCGCACTTGTATGATATGATAATACTAAAGACAAATAAGAGCCCTATGGCTTTTTTAGACAATCATTGAGTTAGTGCAGTTCCTTTCTACATGTATATTGTTTTACTTTTGTAGTTTTATATACTCTCTGAGCATTGGAATTGACTGATAAGTGGTAGATTGCTCTGTTGTCGTTGCTAGCCTATTTTTAGTATTTATACTTATTTTGTTAAATGGTGATAACATAAAAAAAAATACCCGGCTGAGTTTGTTGTGGGCTTCTTCTCAGCGGCAGGGCGCGTTTGGAACCCTCGTAAACTTAGTTTTAAGTCGACTTGTAGTTATCACCATTATTATGCAAGAAATGTCATGCCGACGTTCGCAAGTGCCTGTATGCTAGGCCTATGTGAAATAAAGACTTTGACTATTGACTATATTGACTATTGGCGCATAAGCGGAGATAATATTTCTCGTGGATAAAGTAATGGAAATACTTCTTTCCCCTTTTTGCAGTTCTTTAGCCAGTGGAAACAAAATAATACCCCTTGACTTTTTTTACACTATACAAGTTAGTACTTGACTGCGGTCTCACCTGATGGTAAGTGATGATGCAGCCGAGGATGTTATCCTACTAACTTGGAAGGGGTAAGTAAACTCACCCCAACGGTTTCTATACAGCATCGCACCGGAACGCTAAATCGCTTCGCGGTGTGTCTTTGCTGGTAGAAGCCACCTGTCAGACTAGACCTTAGTCAACTTGGAAATTATAAAATTCTAAAGTGGCCCATGGCGGAATCAAACTCGCGACCTCCTATTCGAAACTCGAGCGCGCGCCCCCGCGTCAGCGCGGTCGTCAGGGAGGTGACAGGAGATATAATCGGGGAACAAATTTTTATCCCCTCCCTATGTATCAGGGGCTAAAAGGACTTATGTATACCCCTCGGGGCCAAACCCTCGACCTCCATTATGTGTCAAGCATTGTAATGAATCTTTGGTGAGCCAAACATTGTCCAGCACATAAAGATCGCAAGATTGCAGTGGGCTGGGCATGTACAGCGCATGAGTGACGAGAGGCCACCAAAAAAACTATTGACCTCACACCCAGATGGCCGTAGAAATATTGGTCGGCCAAAGCTCCGTTGGCTGGATGGAGTGAAGCAGGATGCAAAAGTGATTGGAATTAAAAATTGGGAAGCGAAAGCGATGGATAGAGACGGATGGAGGAATCTTTTGGAGCAGGCCCGGGCCCACAAAGGGCTGTAGCGCCGTTGATGATGATGATTGTAATGAATCTTACCAGTTGTGAACCATGAGCTTCTGTACGGCGAGCAGCGCTTCGTAGCGCACGTTGGGGTCTTCGTGACTGAGCAGGTACATCACGCGTTGTTTGCCGCCCAACTGCTCAATGATGCTGACCATTTGAAACAGAATTATTAGCGTTATTAGGACAGCTTATGTGTATTTCTTTCTATTTATAATTCTGTGCATATAGATCTGATAGCTTTGAAACAAATTTTGTTTGAATATCAGCAGTTTTACCTCAGAGCATGATTCCATAGGACATTACAATATAAAGAAATCGGCGAATTATAGAATCCGAGAATTGATGTTTCAAAATCGATCTTTCTGACTGCATGATCATTCAACTGATGGTGTCTAATCAAACATTTTTGACACCAGCAAACTGGCAACATTTTGCCACGCGGTCCGCGTCCTGTATATACGAGTATGTCTATCGTTAATCCTGATGCAGTAGCTACTAATTGTTAAGTCAATACAAGATGCTATAACGTACTGTTTGCCGCGCGGGTAGTGGCGCACGTACTCGCCCACGTCGTAGCACGCGACGGCCAGCACGACGGGGTCGCGGCTCTTCTCCAGCAGGTGCACCAGCGTGCGCAGCAGCTCCTGGCCGCGCTCGTTCAGCCGCGCCGCGTTCTCGCGCCAGAACTTGGCCGACTTGTGCACCGGCGACCACTCCAGCCTGCCACGCGAAATACTCCATTATATAAATTTAAATGCTATGCTACGAGTGAAATTTTAATATAGGATTTACATCCTAAACGTGTGAAACACTACCTAAATATTGAATGGAAGCAGGCGTTATTTTGCGGAAATCCATAATTATAGCAGGACAGATTAATTTGTTTTGCTATTATCCGCGCTATATTGCGCACTTAACTCTACGATTTCGCATTGTGAAGTCAACATCTCCTGAGGATGTCTCGGTGTCGGGACGAAACGTGCGTCGAAGAAAGTGATAGAAAATTGTGTGTGGTGTTTCATGTGGGTAGTGTTCCCGCATATTGCACCGTACAGAATCCTTTCAAGTAGCGGATAATAGCAAAACAAATTAATCTGTCCTGCTAAACACTACCTACTCAAAAAGATTATCAGTACTGCTTCATTATAAATAAGAAAAACTCAGAAATAATTTATGTCTGACACACGAAGCACTATAATAGGCAGGGAGATTACGCTCGCACTGTAGGTACAAAGGCTAAAAGTATACAGTGTTGACTGCTCAGCAGGTTTATCACCGCTGCAGGATCGACAGCTGCTTCAGCACTTTGCACCGCACCATGGCGATGACGTACATACCGTCCGCTCTTAATCTCTGTGGCGTACTGGTCGAAGGAGCTGAGGTCCTGCACGGAGGCCTGCAGCCGCTCGTTGAGGAAGTCCACGTCGTTCATGATGTCCTCGTCGTCGGAGCGCTTCTGCTCCAGGATCGACAGCTGCTTCAGCACTTTGCACTGCACCATGGCGATGACGTACATACCGTCCGCTCTTAATCTCTGTGGCGTACTGGTCGAAGGAGCTGAGGTCCTGCACGGAGGCCTGCAGCCGCTCGTTGAGGAAGTCCACGTCGTTCATGATGTCCTCGTCGTCGGAGCGCTTCTGCTCCAGGATCGACAGCTGCTTCAGCACTTTGCGCCGCACCATGGCGATGACGTACATACCGTCCGCTCTTAATCTCTGTGGCGTACTGGTCGAAGGAGCTGAGATCCTGCACGGAGGCCTGCAGCCGCTCGTTGAGGAAGTCCACGTCGTTCATGATGTCCTCGTCGTCGGAGCGCTTCTGCTCCAGGATCGACAGCTGCTTCAGCACTTTGCGCCGCACCATGGCGATGACGTACATACCGTCCGCTCTTAATCTCTGTGGCGTACTGGTCGAAGGAGCTGAGATCCTGCACGGAGGCCTGCAGCCGCTCGTTGAGGAAGTCCACGTCGTTCATGATGTCCTCGTCGTCGGAGCGCTTCTGCTCCAGGATCGACAGCTGCTTCAGCACTTTGCACTGCACCATGGCGATGCAGTGCTCCTTTGCCACCTGTAACATTATAAAAAAATATTTGAGTTTATGCTCAAGTTATGGAAGAATTTATACGACAAGTCCTAAAGTCTATGTAGGTATGTCATATACTTTCAAAAAGAGAAAAAGGATAACATGATCAATCACTCACTTTTTATTCAGGATCTGGGGGCCTACCACCGTATTGTAATATTGTATTGACATTTTCATACAATGTTAGTATGGAAATTTTAAAACAATATTACAATAATATTACTTTAAGGCACGGTGGTAGGCCCCCTGGACATAATACCTATATAATATAGTAAGTATTATGTTGATGATGATGCTGATGCAGATGTTACCCATCCAACTTATGTTATGTGTTCACGATTTTGCAGTTCAAATTCGATGTTTCTGGGTGCCATAAGTGTTGGAGCAACCTTAAGCCGCGATCATAATAAAAAGAAGCTCCTCTCACCTGCTGGTCTTCAGGTTTCTCAATGAGGTTGCGGATGACAGCGAGTACGATGCTGGCCACGTTCTCTTTCACCGAGTCGTTCAGAATGTTCGCAAGGATGAGGACGGCGTTGAACTTGTTCATCTTCTCAGACAGCAGTGGGTTCTTTGATCAAGAAGGAAAAAGGAGTACTCTCACCTGCTGGTCTTCGGGTTTCTCTATGAGGTTGCGGAAGACGGCGAGCACGATGCGGGTCACCTTCTCCTTCACAGAGTCGCTCAGTATGTCCGCAAGGATGGGAATGGCGTTGAACTTGTTCATCTTCTCCGCCAGCAGTGGGTTGAACGTCAGCACCCACAGGCAGAACACCAACTGGTATTGCACCTGGTGAAATTCGATTTTTTAAATGAGGTTTCCTTCGGAAAATACAGCGAAAAGGGCTAGGCGAATGAAAAATGAAAATAGCCGTCGCGAAAATCCTGACATGAAGAAAATCCATTAGGATCTTATAATCTATATAGTACTCGTTAAAACTCTGATTTATTGTGTACTCATTTAAAACAGTATCACTTGGTATGAAAGACTCATTAGCGGGAGCTAGCTCGACACAGCGCCATCTATCAAGCGGTGATTGAACTTCGTTTCAACCGAGTGTTCCACGAAACTAACGCATTCTTTTTTTAATATATACATGGTCTTAGGTGGCAGTATTTCCTTCAATATAACTCAATTCACTCCTGATTTGAAGGCACCACCAAAATTGTAGTTAATGAGGGCTTTTATTTGTTTGGGCCACCCGCAAAATATGTAAAATGTATCCATAGCAATGAAATTGAATATGGTAGAAATTCAGTTGGCATCTTTAGAACATTATCATAAAATGGTTCAGTGGAAAATGAGTGGTAGCCCCGAATATTGTGGAATATATCGGATATTTCATATTAGGGATATTGGGGACCTCTGTCGAATATGTTTTCTATAAGGAATAGAGAGGAGATAACAGGCAAAGATACCTGAAAGTTGACCCTGGAGGCGAGGATGGACAGCAGTGTGGAGATGCCGTCGACGGACAGAAATGCGAAGCGGTACTCGTCGGTGCGCAGCATCATTTGCAGGCAGCGCGCCACCGACTGGATGTAGTCATTGTTCTGTGGGGAATATTAAACGCATTAAATTGAGTTTAAATAGGCATGGGTTTCCCGTGATCTATACGACATATTATGGGTTTTCGCTATATGGGCCCATGGCGACTTTTTACACGACTGCCAAAAAAGGAGTGTAATATTGTTAGGGTTCATGTATGTATGTATGTGAGTTTCTTTACGATTACATCTTCATAGTGACAGAGGCGATCTTTTTACTCGCGTTAGCTAGAGGCGCTAGAGCTCAAAACACAATGAATTTATAGCTAAGGATAAATTAAAACAAGTAAATAATTTAAAAACTAAAGAACATGACTACCCTGTGGTAACAAGACTTTTTCCAAAAAAATATAGCCTATGTTACTCGGGATGATGTAAGGATTCTAACGATACCCCATATGTCCAAAGCTATTTAGCCGTTCAGATGTTATGGTGGAATAAAGAAACTCACATACATACATGAACCCTAAAAACATTACATTCCTTTTTTTGGCCAGTTGTGTAATTACGTTATACTTATAATGTGATGGGCAGATTTAATATTGTAGACTTTAATTGCTATTCATTTTATAAGATTATAATTAAAAAACAGTACAACATAATATTATGAAGAATATAATTGAAGTTCTGTTCACTGCTATTAGAGCTTGCATGTTATAAAGCAGCCAGAGCAATAAGGGGTAAGCATTTTAGCTCCATTTAGAATATTATTATTTAACTTTTAACAAATTTAACGTTATAATTAAAGAAATTTTACTATCATTATTTTTATTCTAAAATAATAATATAGTAATGAAAAAATAATGCTATAGTACTTATAGATTTTTTAGTGATAAATAGATAAAGATCAAGGAAAGACCCACCTAAAAAGAACGAGTTCAAAAATTCTTATGAAATAAAACATAATAAATAGCATAGGTTCGCACAGAATTTTCTATTCTAAACATCTTGTTGGCGTTTATAAGCAGCTCTATATTTAAGTGTACAAGTATATTTATAAATTATTAAAAAGCCTGTATATTTGAATATACCTACTGCTGTTTGCAAAGCTGTGTATTCTGGATTACTACTTGGATGTTAAATGTTTGTGTTAGTACAAGCATGCAGAGTATTATTACAATCAGAAATTATTCATTACATACTTACTCGGTTACTATATAGTTTTGTACTGATTTGTCACATTGATACGAATACCAGCAATCTGCGATTGTTTGCAGAGAAAAAGTGCAAAGAAGGGCAATATAGCTGTGAGGCTGCGGGCACGAAACTGGCGGAGGCCGAGCAATGGCGGGGCGACGGCGCAAAGCAGAATAAACAAAAGCTTATAAAATTATAGCGACATCGCCCCGCGACCGCAATCGTTCGGCCGCCGCCAGTTTCGTGCCCGCAGCTTGAAACCAACAGAACAAGGGGTGAAATCACTAAAATGTAAATTTATTCCACTTGTTGACGGTTGACCCCACACTTCTCTTGTTTCTCCACAAGCCATTTTTCTTGACTCCTGTTATATATCAATTTTCAATTTCTATTATAAAGAGAATGTACATATTTTTATCAGCTATGGTCATCACAATAATATATTGGTAATCCGTAAGTCCATTCAATTCACGAAATCCCCCTGCTAATAAACTAAATAATGGAAGTTTGTGAATTTTTCCAGTCTTTTTCTAGTTTGATGCAACCTAATAGCAACCGAGTTTTATACACCTGTTTTAGAAACGCTTAAATATAAACACAAATAAAATTAGACACACTGTCCACTGTCCAGTTCCACGCGTGTTATTCACGACATCCAACATTTAGGTCTTGTGACAAAGTATACCTTGTGTAGACCAGGCGGCAACTCCTCATGCGATTTGAGCTGATCGAAAGTGTCGTGTAGAGCCGAATATTTCTCTTGGCCGTTGTCAAGCTTGTCAGCGCCCTTGTCTTTGTGGTGTTTTGAGGGCTTATCGGAGAAGTTCTGTTTCTCATGCTCCAACATAACCTGCTCAGCATGCTCTAACTCGGCAGACACTCTCTCCGCCTTGCCAGAAAACAAACCTCTCAGACATTGCAAGCTGCAAACACCTCCGTAACACCTTGCGTGATGCTCGAATGATGATGGTCACAACATTGTGTTAGGTTTCAGATTTTTAGTCACACAATGACATGGGTACACAGCTCAGCTTGGAAGAACTTTGGTCACTCAGATTTCATAAATCTACAGTTTGATAAGCTTTTATACTACAAAATATATACATAAATATTATATCTACATTGCATTAGTAGTTTATTTATTAAAAAGCTATACAAATATGTTCATTTGTTAAAGTTATAGGGATATGTATATTGTATATTGCATCATACACACAGTAATTATAATGCAGAACTTTTGAAGTATCATACATAATTATTATAGTCATCATGCATACAAAAATTACAGAATTATAAATAGCATTAATTTTGCTTTAATTTATGTCAATACAGATTTCACATATTTAAAGTTTTGTCACATTTTACCCTTATTATGCCTCACAAAATATAAATACATAAACATGGAAATTATTAAACCTGACTTTTAAAAAAAAGCAAAAAGGCTTTTTGTCTGTTGTTCTCCATATTAGTTTCTTTAAGAAAGTTTAGACTTTAGACTAATTAAAAGTTGAAAGAAAAACAGACAAGAAACTCAGAATTATTTTAGCAAAATTTTAAAGGTACTATTTTTTTTAATTTTGTAATAGAGGAAATAGCATATATTTCTGTTTGCAACTTAAGTTATCCTGGTAACATTCATTGCTTGAACTACTGAAAAAAAAAACACTTAACTATTTTGCATCAATCATGAAAAATCATGCAGTGCAAAAAAAGGGCACAATAAAACCTGGACATTTACTTTTTTTAAATCAATCAGAATGTTTGAAGCAATATAACAAGTTCAACTATTGGCCAGGTAGAACTTACATTCATCTTCAGCTGGTCCTTGAGCCAGGAGAGGTAGAAATGCAGGTCGCTCTTTTCCATGAGCTGTGGGTGCCAACAAGCCAGCTTGGCAATAATGCGAGCTGTCATGTGTTGCACAAACTCATCTTGACGGTTAAGCAGGTTAAGGAATGGCTGCCAGACATTGCCATGTTTGGCGTTACGGAATATTTTCACCCTAGATTTATCTTCCTGAAAGTATGTGAAAATGAATTTTTTTATTATAAGCTCTTATGAAACTATATTGCTAAGTTTGCAGAGCAGGTTTTACAGAGAATTGGCCAAAAGCTTTTCACTTGCTACTTTAAAAATGTCATGAAACAGTTTTTCCTTATGAAAGTAAATAACATTATTTTTTTGATATCTCATGAACACATGGAAGTTTATATGTATCATTGCTAGAAAATTTTTAACAGTCCAGTATTTTTTTGTTTTTTTTTTTTAAACATAAAGTAAACATTAAAGAGTAAACAGTAAACACTTAACATATGCATTATTATTATCATATTACATTTCAACTAAATGAGCCAATACTTGAGTGGTATAATAAATGAGTACCATTATGCTTTTGATGCTAATATTAATGTAAACAATTGTTGCTAACTCTGTTTAAATCTTGAAAAACTGGTGATATTCTTTTCAAAATCTTTGTTGTAGGCAAGTATTTCTAGATACTTTTTCCTTATCCTACAAATATCCTAAAGGACAATAAGTGTGTACTTACGGACAGGATATCGTCAATTAAGACAAGAACATACTGGATGGTGTTATCTTTGCTGATATGGGTTAGTAGGTTTAGGAAGACATCAGCGCACACATCAGGGTTTTTGTCTGGCAAGTCCTTCTGTCCGCGCTGGTCCAAGTTCACAATGAAGTCGTGATCGCGCTGGGTAATCATCTGTGATCTACAATAGTGTGCTGTGATCAATAACCAGCTTCAAGTAAAGCATGAGGTACCTCATACAAGAAATCAATACTCACTGCAAATAAGACTGCCAGTTTATTTGACTTTGACGGATTTCAGTAGCCCTTATTTGCAACACGCTCGTTGCGGCAATCATATCTGCAAAATGTAAAAAATAGCTCAGTAATTACATGTTTTTTTGCCCATGATTGAATTGCTCAGCTCTAATGCAGATGCGTAGGAACTCACCGATTTTATCATCGCCGAGCGTGGGGATAAGTTTGCTCACATTGTCGTGTAAGTTAGCCATTTTGGCTGCTAACTTGGAAGAATAACAACTCACTCACAATAGAAGGTTTAGTAGGAGAAATTCTCTTCCGAAAACAGAAAATTAGAAGACAGAAACACTCAGCTGAGAGGTCTTGTGACTGTTCGATGTGAAGTTGTCTTTAGATAAAGTTTATGGAATATATAGCTTACCTTCTCTAATGTACACTTTTCGGGCTGCAAACAAAAGAGATAGCAATATTATCTTTACAGTTGTCTAACCTGTTCAAGATTAGCAAGATGGCAACATGAACAAAAAAATAGTGTCAAATTGTCAATCGAACATTGAAACCACAGACCATTGATCTATAATATCCACAGACATATCAACTAGCAACATATAGAGCAACATAAACGTCGAGAACCAAAATCTGTCTGTCAGTGTCAATGTCATGCTAACTTGTAAACACGATGCGTAGGTACCTTAGAGAATTTAAACATATATATAGAGAGGCCATAGTTTACTTATCACTATATGTGTCGGGGTGGCAAAAACCGCCATAAAGTGTAGCACTTTGACATGCGCATTGCTTCATGTCAAAGTACTAATGATGTGACTACTATTATGTCTTATTAGCTTAAAAATCGCGAATAACCACGAAAAATTTGAATTTCGCGGGCACACCCGTGGTGTGCTCCTTAATTTTTATCAGTAGGTTTTTAACGGTAGTTTATGTTCATTCATTTTTGCTCTCTCAAATCTTTAATGACTAACCACGAACTACTTACTACATCGATAATATTTCCATATCGATAGATAGTTAGAGCAGCCCTTCTGATCAGCTGTCTGGTGCCTATCTGTGATTGGCCGATGGCTGTGATTGGCTATTTCAATTCTACAGAAGATGGCGGATATACCCACCCAATAAGACTGACAATTTCCTGTCCTTATATTTACTTTGTCTTTGGTAGGTACGCTATTTGATTTTGAAAAACTCGATTTTGAAAAATCAACTCTATTTCTTTACCATAAAAGCTACGTAAATGACAATTTCCAAGGAAATTAATAACCTACTATTTTTTTAGAAAATGTTGATAGGTACCTACCTAGATAAACAAAAAATAAATGTATTTCAAACAAATTTAGGTTTTAAAAGTGTATTTATTTTATTAAAATGTTACAATAAAACTGATTATTTTAAAAACAGAGTTTTGAGATGAAAATTCTGTCCTTACAAGTCAAAGGTGAAGCAAATCAATTCTTTTATGAACTGTTTACCTGCTGCGTGGAGCGAGTTAAAAACTTTTACTTAATATTAAAAAAGTACTATTTCATTGTGCTATGCAAAACACTACGAAGAAACAGGAGAGCAATCAAGAATGAATTGTGTTGTATACAGTGAATAGATACTAGATAGGTACTCACGGTTGTATCTGTCCGGGTCGGCGTCTCGTCTCCTTGCCTCCATATTTAAGTAGTTAATTAATGAAATTGGTCTGAAAATGCTAAAATTTTGTATTGTGAACCATAATAGTTTATTTTTGTATACTTCTGTAGTTGACTTTTTGTGTTACAGATAAATAATTTGAGCTTGGACTTGTGACACATTCTGCTAAAAATAAATTTTGGGAAGTGGCCAGTTCTTTTGTCATGAACGACTTACGATCGAACGGGGACAGCGAGACTGATGACCCAAATAATATGTTTCCTGCCGGAGTTGAGTCATTACAGTTGCCTTTAGATAGTTCAATCTGCGTAGTGATCACTGGACACTACAATGGTGTGGGAGTAGAGGTTAGGTCTCCCGATGAGATGAAATTTCTTTACCACATGGGATGCTTTGGCAAGGGAACTGCTTCGAGGTCCAGGCCTGCATCAGTCACTGACAAACCACAGTTTATGCGTAGAAGACAGTTTTTAAAAAGGAACTACTGGTTCAATAGGTTTGGTAAATCACAGAAAACAACAGAGCCTGATAACTTCTTCAAAGATATTGATCACTTAGTAGCAAAAATACTGAATGACACAAGGAAGAAATCTGGTAAAGATGTTATAGATCTAGTTTCAAGTGATGATGAGGTTCAATTAGAATCTGAAAATGAAATCAAAGGCTCTGATTTTGATGATTCATACAAAAACACAGTTGTTATTGTACCTAACAGTGATTCGGAAGATGATAATTATTTTGCAAATTTTAAACCAAAATACTGCATAAACAAAATTCTTTTACAAGAAAAACTGGTGCTGACTTTGCAGGAGGCATTTTTTTTAATGTATGGCCTTGGATGTCTACAAATTGTGAATAATGAAAATGTTTTGAATATTGAAGAATGTTGGAATTTGTTTTCAGAAAGTGAGAGTAATTTTGTAGAAAAATATGTTGTTTACCATTATTTTAGATCAAAAGGATACGTTGTTAAACCAGGGATAAAATTTGGTGGTGATTATTGTAAGTTCTTTTCATTTATAATGTGTTTTGGTTTTGTATGAAATTAATTTATCTTCAAATCATTGACTTTAAAATTATTCACTTTGAAATACAAAAAAAAATTAGAACCAGTTGTCACATTAAAAAAAACTGTTACATTAACATTTAGCAGAATATCATTTATTAGGGTTCCATACCTCAAAAGTAAGAAAAAAATGGCACTGTCTCATGACCCTTGATTTCAGTAACTATTAAAGAAATCAACATGAAATTTGGAATAATTTTAGATAATGATGGCCCGCTGTCATTGCAATCATAAAAAATTGAAAATGGTTATTTTTATTAAAAAAAGGGGAAAAACCGGGACATCAAAATTTCTTAATGAGAAAACAATATTGAGTGGGGTATCATATGAAAGGGTGCTACTTGTGTATTCTAAAACCGCGAACCGAATTTTTTTACCTGGTAGTTTTTGATTTATTGGCCAAAGTAAGTTTAAAAATTCTGAAATAATTATGATATACAGCAAAAATAAAGTCATATCTGTATATGTTATACTTTTTCTTGGTATTAGCAATTAACCAGAAAAAACAAAGTTAAGTTTGTGGTTTGGTAAAAAAAAGTGATTGTTATGGTTTAACTTTTTCTAATATAGTACGGAACCGGCGAGTCCGACTCGCACTTGAACGATTTAATTTTAGATAACATAGCAATGATTGTTTTTTAGTGCTGTACAGGGAAGGTCCAGGGGTCAATCATGCTGATTACATTGTTGTTATGAAACAAGGCAAAGATGACATGGATTGGATTTCTTTACTTGGTCATGTAAGAATGGCTACAACAACAGTTAAGGTAAAAAAAGTAACTTAAAAAATATATTATAATGATTAAACCAGTAAAGCCTGACTGGAGGCTTATGTCCAGCAGTCAATATCCATCAGCTGAAATAATTAATATTCAACTGCAGTGCAGCAAGCAATAGGGTATTTGACTCCAATTTTTTTATTACTTTATTATAAAGTAGAATTAAAATAATGACGTGCACTGAAAGAACTAATTAAATCGATCAAATAACAAAAAAGTTATAAGCATTTAAAGATTTGTGATTAGACAAAGATAGCAACATGAAATTATGACGTCACAAAGTACCAATGCCATAGTAGCTTCGTGCGGCTTCATACAAATTTTCGTTTTGCGAGAAAGGGATAGAAGATCCCCCCACTCCAAAGTTTAAACGCCTGTAACTTTGTAAATCTTCGTTGGATTTTAATATTTCTTTCACTGCACGTTATTATTTTTATCCTAGTTTATAATAAAGTAATATTTTTTATCAAATTCAAAAGTAGTGTAAGACCCCATTGTCAACCTCTACACTCTTTAAGTACTTTTAAATTTTTTTGCACTCAATGAAGTCAAACCTATTGGGTTAGATCTCTTTTTCTCATCAGCTGGGGGACCAAATCCTAGGGAGCCCCCACTTTTTGGATCTTAGGGCTTTTTTGCAGTAAAGTGCATTTCTGAGTACTAAATATTGCGTGATTGGCAGTGATGGAAAACGTTTTGAGAAGACCTACATAATTAACCTATATTATTATAGATTACTAGCTGGCCCGGCAAACGTTGTCTTGCCATTAGGGATATAAAAAGAGCTTACTTTCAGACCTACCTGACATACACAAAAAATTTCATAACAATCGGTCAAGCCATTTTGAAGGAGTTTTGGTAACAAAAATTGGCAGAGAATTTTATATATTAGATTAAAGATATGTATTTATTCATATAGGTTGTTTAAGGCCTAAAGAGGCATTTATTAACATGATTTGTAATAAATTTCAGGAAGTTCTGATCGTTGAAGTGACACTATCAGATAAAGAAAACATAAAACTGCCTCAGGATCTTCATGAATATAGTGTGAGAGAATTGGTATTGACAAGAAAAATTCCTGTAATAAATAACGATGATAACTAAACATGATTTTATTTACTTATGATAATAACAACATTACAACACTAATGTAATACAAGAGCCAATGATCTGATCAGAACAGGGGTCTGATTACCTAAGAAAAACATATTCATTGTTATCCTAATCGTTTGCAAATTCTGCCCCCCTATTGGCTGATGTAAATCAGGAAACCAATCAGCAGACAATTTGTTAATAAACTATAAAAAATAATTACGATAACAATAAATATATTTTTCTTACACAATCAGGGGACTGGGCTGTGTTATTTGTGAGAACTATTAATTATTCATAAAAAATTATGGTTTCTAACTATCCTTTTTTAATCCTGAGTTTATTGTTATTTGAATAAGAAAATTTGCCAAAATGTGATGCCTCAATGCAGTAGAGTCTTTAAGATAGTAGAAGTAGAGTCTTCAGCTTTTCTAGCCTTTGGAGCAAGCAAACTGGCTGGATGCAAATTTCAACTTGGATGGATGGAGGCATAGAGTATATTGAATATAGGATGGATGGATTCAGACCTTTATAAGTTTTCCCTATATACAACAGACAAATGGACATTTGATGGAACAGCTTATTTATCGTACTTTCAAATGCATTGCTTGAAATCAATGATTGATCACATTTTAAAATGTATTTATTCAAAGCACTGATTATTTTTTACTCTTCTGGCGTGTTATCACACTAGATCTTGTATTTCTTATTATTCCTCAGAAATCTACGCTCGCTTCATTGGTTTCTTTTTGCCTGTTCTCCTGTATTCACTTCTTTCATTAAGATATTGTTCAGTGCACACTTTTTTAAATTCTTCGTTTTCATACCAGCTTGTGAGGCATGATTTAAGCGCAGAGTTCTCCTCTCTGCACTTAACTACCATAAAAACTGACGACGCTTTGCAACATTTATTGAATTCTGCAACTTCTTCGATGCATTTTTCAGCTTTTGCTTTCTCTCTCATAAGTTTTGGTATAAGTACTTCGATTTCTACTTTCCTTAAACTTCTGTCGTCGGGGTCACCTAAAAATATTAATTGAATAATTCATAAATAATAAACTTAGATATTATGCAATAGATTAAATATAATATTTATAACTTGCTAACCTAAACCATGCGGGCCTTCGGAGTACTTTTTCGGTAGAACCGATGTGTCAGGCATTATCACACGATTTGAATAATTTTAAAATATATCTATTGTATTTCCTTTTTAGGTCAAATGGATATTGAAAGATGAAATAATCTATGTTTTAAATGATTTGATTTATAATTTAATGATTTGAGATAAACAAAAATGTTTTTTTTTTTTTTTTTTTTTTTTTTTTCTTTGGCTTTACACAGATAAGCCAATGTCAGGTTATAGGATAATAAAAGTTAGGGAAACTATATTTATTTTAAAAAATCAAGCAGGATTCAAATTGGAATTCCAAAGGAAAAGGATAGGGTTTTTTTTAAATATATATACAAATATTATTTACAACTTTTTTACATAAATACATACAATACATTGAGCTATAACTTTAAATTATTTGTTTCTAGGAACAAAGACAAAATTTTATAAACATCATAACAATTAGTATATAATAAACAAATTATAGAGGTAGGAAATGGAATGTGCAATGATACAAGATTATCAAGAAAGGCAAATCGGTCATACAAAGTGCATGCAAAGAAAACATGGTTTAAGTCCCCATACTCTCCACAGGAACAAAGAGGGTCGGGGACAATTTTTAGTCTGTGCAAATGCGCCGGGGTACAAACATGACCTAAGCGCATTCTACACAAAACAGAAGTGACCGTTTTAGAAAATACTAGTCGGCTAAACCATGGTTTTCTTGGAATGAATGGCTGAATTTTTCTATAATGTTTACCCACTGAACCATCATTATGCCATATCACATCCCACGCTTCATACAAATATGTTTTAGCTAAATGTACCAGATCAGTACAATAATTAGTGTACGGTACAGTATCTCCTACACGTACAGCCTCTTTTGCCAGTTGATCGGCTCTTACGTTTCCGGGAATGCCCACATGGCTTGGAACCCAAGCCAACACAACATCACAATTCTTCTGAGAGCATTTATATAAAAAAGATCTCTGATGTCGAAAATAATTGAAGACTGTTTATGAACTTTAAATGGGAATCTCATAATAGCTTCTAAAGCACTGCGGGAATCCGAAAAAATTATTGTTTTTGATATCTTTAAAATTAAAATATATTCTAGAGCTTTAAGTAATCCGTAACATTCACCGGTATAAATGGAAGTTTCAGGTGGAAGTTTAGTTTGTTGTATACATTTATATTGTGAATGATAGACCCCAACGCCAACACAACTGTTATCTTGATCTTTAGAGGCATCCGTAAATATGCTATGCCAGTCGGACCAGTCATTATTAATAATGCTGTTGAATTCTTGTTTTGAGTTGGGATTATTTTTTAATAATCCTATATCCAATTTAATTTGCGGAACAGCAACAAGACTTTCATAGTTGTATTGGTATAAAGGAAGAGTAATATTTCGATATGTGGGAGCTCCTAAGCTTTCATATTTTCTATGACTTTTTACAAGACATGGAGAATCTTTATGAAACCAGTAGTTACAGGCATCAACCTGCTCTGCCAGTTGTTGTACTTTTAAAAATAATGGATGTGAACTTAGCTGTAGCGTTCGGAAGAAGAATTTATCACAGAGGAACTGCCTTCTTAGATATAAGGGTGGATCGCAACATTCGACCTGCAGACAATTTATGGGACTCGATTTCATTGCACCTGTTACTAATCTCAAAGCCTTAGACTGAACAGAATCCAGCTTTTTAACTGCACTTGTATTACCTGGGTGTAATAAGAATGTTCCATAGTCCAAAACACTCCTTATCAAAGCATTATATAACAGTCTCATTGAAAAAGGATGTGCACCCCACCATACACCTGTGAGACACCTTAAAATGTTTAAATTTCTCTCACACCTTAGTAAAATATATTCATAGTGAGGAACTCCAGTAAGCTTAGAATCTAGTATTACACCCAAAAATTTTGCCTTCTCTTTAATTTCTAGCGGTACACTATTGTAATTAATATTAATAGGTGGGAGATTTCGCTTTCGGGAGAATATCACAACAGAACTTTTGGATGGTGACAAATCTAAACCATTAGTATCTAACCAACCCTTTAAGGCATTTAATGCTAAGGTTAATAACTGACTAATATTATGTATGGATGGTCCAGCAACATATAAAAGCAAATCATCTGCATATTGCAGAACATTTGCATACTTCTCAATAGATGTGTCCAAATCGTAAGTATAAATGTTATATAAAATAGGACTCAAAACAGAACCTTGTGGCAAACCTTTCCACACAGTTCTAATGAATTTATCATTTTCAGACGAATCTAATGAATACTTTATGTATCTTTCATACAACATATTTACAATAAAATTAATTAGTAAAATAGGAACATTTAAGGCTAACAATTTATTTTTTAAAATTGAAATATTAACATTATCATAAGCAGCATTTATGTCTAGGAAAGCAGCAACCAGTGACTCATTTTTAGAAAAACTTAGTCTTATGTCTGTGGTAAATATGCTCAAACTGTCAAGAGTAGATTTACCTCTCCTGAAACCAAACTGAGTTCTTGATAATAATGTATTATGTTCTAAGAACCATTCCAGCCTAATTTTAATAAGATGTTCAGCAGTTTTAGCCAATACCGATGACAATGCAATCGGTCTATAGGATGTTGGATCTGCACTAGGTTTATTCGGCTTCTGTATAAGGATCAATGTTTGGGACCTCCAGGAATCGGGCACGATGCCCGTAATCATAACATTGTTTATCAAGGACAGATAGTAACTGAGACTATTATCATCGAGATTCGACAAGAAGGAATAAGGAATCCCGTCTTCACCTGGTGCAGAATCTTTGGTAGATGAAAGTACGCCTTTTAATTCAATAAGTGTAAACGGCGAATTTAAAGCGTTATTACAATAATTAAAAGATATATGGGGCGTTATAACCATGGGACATTCAGGTACATAAGGAGGAGCTAAGCGATCCATGACTTGTTCTGCAAGTTCTGATGAAATTTTATTTTGCTGAGTATCTTTAAATGCAGATCTGAACCTTCTAATGTTTTGCCAAACCAAAGACGGTGAAACATGGGGATTTAAAGATAAACAAAACCTTTGCCACCCTTCATACTTCTTTACCCTAAGTAGCTCCTTAGTAGTATTAGCAATTTGCAAATAATGATCAAAATTTTCATCAGTCATATTCTGACAATATTGTTTCTCAGCTTGCTTTCTCTGTTTAACTGCATTAGTACACTCTGCATCCCACCATGGTGGAGATGGAATAAATCCCAAACCACACCTTTTTAACGGAAAACATTCATTTGCAGCTTCAGTTACTGCTGTAGCTAATGCTTGTGAGCATTCTAATAAATTAGAGTGACTGATTTTAGGTAGATTTTTAATTTTTTGCTCTACAGCTACTCTATACAGACTCCAGTTGGCATCTGTTAGTTTATGTTTTATACGTGGTTGTCTTACTTGCTTTGGAGGATTTTTAAAGGGGAAGGTAATTATTATGGGATAGTGATCACTCCCATAAGTAGATTCAGCAGGTGACCAAGTGAGAGAAGAAGCGAGATCAGGAGTGCAAATTGACAAATCTAGAGCACTAGGTGTTCGAGCGAGCCGTGTTGGAGATCCTGTATTTAAAATGCACAGGTTATGGGAGCTAATTAAATCTAACAACTTTTCGCCGTAGTAAGTTGATGTGGAACAACCCCATAACTCATGATGAGAATTAAAATCTCCTAAACATAAAAATGGTTTCGGTAAAAAATTCAATATTTCATTAATTTCATTAAATATATCATTGTTAGGACGGGAGAAATATAAAGATACATAACATATACTATTTACAATAACTGCAATAACAGATAAGTCATCGCTATGTACAGGTAGAGTGATAGGAGTAAATGCCAGAGTATTTTTGATGAGCATTGCCACTCCACCATACCCATCAAGTCTGTCTTCTCTGAGACAAACAAACCCTGGCATTTTAAACAATGATTCCTTTCTCAACCATGTCTCTTGGAGACAGATGAGAAAAGGATCTTGATTATTTATTAATTGAATTAGGTCAGGTTTCCTAATGTTGAGACTTAGGCAATTCCATTGAACCACTCTGGCTTTGTGATCCATTATTAATATTTTGAATTTGGCATAATGCTTCTATTACTGAGGCGACGTGGGACGGTGAAACTAAATTTGATTGTGATAGTAATTGGATGAGAAATTTAATTATATCAGCAATTTTCATAGTGTTTTCATTATGATTGTTATTAATTGGTTTTTCTGCAGGTAACACAGGATCTTTTATTATATTTGAGTGAGCAAAGCGGTCATATCCTTTGCTCAGCTTTGCGGGAGATCTTGGCTTTGCAAACACAGTTTTTTTATATGACTGTGAAACAGAATTGGAAGTTGCTGGATTAGAATCTGAAGTAGGCGGATTATATTTTGAGGATGAAGACATGGGTGTTGAAAATAAAGCTTCTGCATAAGATAATTTTGAAACAGGTGGATGCATTTTAATAGCTTCCATATATGAAATGCAGCTTTTGCTCATAGTTTCTTTTATTGCTCTCTGCCTACTATGTTCTAAACATTTCTTATTCACAGCTTGGTGTGAACCTTTGCATAAACAGCACCGGTAATCCTCCTCTTCTACCTGACAAGTGTCCCCAGAATGGCCTTGCCCACACTTGTAACATTTTGGCATTGATCGGCATTGATTTTTTACATGGCCAAAACGGCAACATTGGTAGCACTGCACTGTTGGATAGATGTACAATTCAACTGGCAAAGCAGTGTAACACATGTAAACTCTGGTAGGTAGTACTTGTCCATCAAAAGTAATAATTACTGTTCCAGTATTAATAAATTGACTTGCATTATTTACAATTACTTTTCTTTTAATACGCCTAATTTTAATTATTGGTCCACAACCAAGTGGCACAGTCATGCTTGACAAAACCTCATCGTCAGACCAATCAAGAGGTACACCTTTCACTACACCCATGCGAGTAACATTAAACGTCGGGATAAATGCTTTGAATTTGGCTGTTTCAAGATTTTTGTTTTGTAAAAAGTTATTAGCATCTATGTACGAAGAAAACGATATGCTTATTCTATTCCTGCCAACTCGTTTGAGACTACCATTCACAATACCAACTAAATTATGTTGTTTCAAAAAGCGGCCAAATGTTATAGGGTGCAGTGACGTAGTGCTATCAACTTCACCTTCTTTTTGAACATGTACAATAAATGGGGCATTATCAGAGGCTTGATATTGAGCACGACCAATCGGCACTCGAGTTGTAGTACTAGGATTTTCAGAGGTTACGTTAGAAATTTGATCAGTATTTGTGTTAAGTGGATTTTCAAGATTGGTTTTTGCATCGCACTTGCAATCACAATTATACCTTGCTTTTCCATCGGGTGTTTTTGTTTTTTTCTTTCGCTTATTACATGCCACACATACGCGTGAAAATATTTTTCTTTTGAGTGTTTGGTCGATATTAGAGATAATAGAAGTATCAGTATCCATTGACGACTCGACCGCCGAAATTAATATGTCCATCTTAGATGGAATATGTGGCATATTTACTGATCCTGGAGGAATTGTTCCCCCAGGATCAGGGGGTTCCTCCATGAGTTAGAGTGTTGTTAAACTATTTTTCTATAACTTACCTATATATACAGCTAACTACTATGAATATACACTTATAATACACTATTTATAATATAAAACACACCAATCCTTTTCTAAATAAGATATCAAATTAAAAGAAAAACAGAAACGAAAAAAACCGCGTCCGCCGTGTCCGAAGTTTCCCGCCCTTTTCAACAAAAATGTTTGTCAAATCATAGACATAAAACACTATGTCAAATTAGAACAAAGACAAAGTAAATATAAGGACAGGAAATTGTCAGTCTTATTGGGTGGGTATATCCGCCATCTTCTGTAGAATTGAAATAGCCAATCACAGCCATCGGCCAATCACAGATAGGCACCAGACAGCTGATCAGAAGGGCTGCTCTAACTATCTATCGATATGGAAATATTATCGATGTAGTAAGTAGTTCGTGGTTAGTCATTAAAGATTTGAGAGAGCAAAAATGAATGAACATAACCTACCGTTAAAAACCTACTGATAAAAATTAATGGCTAACGGTTTTGAAATCGGTCGCCTTGATTATCTTAAGAACATATAGTAACGATTATCTTAAGAACATACAGTATTACGAGTCGTATACATTTTTCTCCGGAGATGCAAAATTATTTTTTTGTGGAATAAATACCTACCTACCTTAAAAATAAAAAAATATTGCTATCCACATGTCACCAACTAACAATAATTATTATCTGACGTAACCATGACACACATACACATTAAATATACTGTATCTGACGTATAATTCAAATAACATACTATCTAGTATAATATTGTAGTAAAACACAAATTAGTTACTTACAGTAGTGTCAGATAATTTACATGTAATAGTAGTATTATGATTAATACACGACGTGATGAATTAGGCTCTTCGTTAGATATCGAGAAATATTCTTTTTTTTTAATCTTGAGGTTACAACTTCTCTTTAATCCTCAGTTTCTCTCACCCATTTCAAAGCTCGGTCAACGAGGTTTTGCGGGACTCCTATTTCTGGGTGGTCATGATAATAACTACCAATAAAGATCCTATTCGTCACCTAATTTGTCGGGGTTCTCCAAGTCCCGAGCTCGCATCGGTCGCTCCCGGATCCTAATATTTGTAACAAACATCTAATCTGCAAATAGCGTAGATCTGTAGTAGTTGAGACTTCCAGTTCAAATGTTCAAAGTTCAATGTGGCAGCCATTTTTTAAATTTTGACCACAAATTACATGTCTTTGCTTGCTGCAATGGTTTTTGTAATTTAGTCATTTCGAGATATGAACAATTATTTTCTTAAAATACAGTCCCGCCAAACTGACTTACAGTTGTTACTTAAAAGTTGTCAAACATCGATTTTAAAGAAATTCATAATTCATGAAAAACCTTTAGAATTTTTCACTCCTTACAATTTGAATTTCGAAAATTCCCGTCTTTGTACAGAATATACAAATATTCTGTAGATTCATGACCTAATAATATGAACCTGAGTACTAAATTTTACATCTCTACGACTTTTAGTTTTACCGGAGTCCGTGGAACAACGAAAATGCCTCACTCCTTTATTTATATTATTATATAAAATTTACGGAACCCTTCATGCACGAGTCCGACTCGTACTTGTTTGTCTTTGGCCTACTCTCTGTTTCTTTTTTATAACTTTAATCTATAATATTATTGTCTATTGCGTGTTAGTATTGTCTATGTTTTTATGTCAGTTATTAGGTTTTGTGGGTTGTGGTCAGCATTATTATAATATTTACCTGATGTGCTGAAAATTTTATTTAATTCATACAAAATAAATTCACATCTCCGGGAAAAAATAAGTATGCGTGGGTCTTCTCGTTCTACTGAATCTCCCTTAATTCATCGTAACTTCAAACTAAGGCGACCGGATTTAAACCAACAGCCAATACTTTAACAAATCCCGCGAGACCAAACTATATCTATTCCTGAAGCCCTTTCCTCTATTATAAAAGTTTGCAATAGATAATAGCTATAGAAAAGCTTTAGTTTCTGTAAAACCCCGAGATTTTTTCCTATCTACTCAGCTATCACAAGCATAGTATGAAATTTATCGATAACGGTATAATAGTAGTCACATCATTAGTACTTTGACATGAAGCAATGCGCATGTCAATGTGCTACAGTTTATGGCGGTTTTTGCCACCCTGACACATATAGTGATAAGTAAACTATGGCCTCTCTATATATATGTTTAAATTCTCTAAGAATTAGAAGGAATCTGAGTTTTTGACAGATAGTAAATAATGCCAACATTATAGTCCAAAATTCCATAGACGAAACAGTAACTTTTTTCAAGTTGAGATAAAATTGGATCGTCTGTGAAGAATAATGAATACTTCAATTATTTTATAGCAAGTGGTAGCCCCGGCTAGGTAGGTACCTAATAATGTTCTGTGGTGGTAATACTGTACGTGAGGTTGCATATTCGACAAATGTCAAAATTAACAACATGAAGACTTGAATATTTCAATTGAAATCGTGTCGGTTTTATTGAAATAATTAATAAATAAAAAACAATAGGAGATATAAGTAATAAAAGAAGCATTTATTAGTCAACGAATATACGGTCAGTTTTCCTATCATAAGTTCACGAGTTACTATTATAAAGTTTGTGTGAAAATGTTTGAGTCATCTTCAACAATGCTTCCTAAGTTTTGTGTTATTTTGTCAGCAGAACAGTGCCAGTGAGCCATGGATCGTCTTTTACGACTGGGAGGAGGTATGGCGGGGCTGTCGCAGGCGCCCCCGCCCACCGACGCGCCTGTAGTGGACACCGCTGAGCAAGTCTACATCTCGTCGTTGGCGCTCTTGAAAATGCTGAAACACGGCCGTGCCGGTGTTCCGATGGAGGTTATGGGTCTTATGTTAGGTAATTTGTTGCAATACAGCACAATGGGAGTGGTATTTCAGTGGAAGAGGAGGGTTCGCTTCTGAGCATGTTCAATTGACCTATTTAGGTAGGATTTAATTGACTCTGATCTGGTCTTGTAAGAGGCTTCAGACTTCAGCCGACCTCACTTGTAGAAGCTTTGCTAATGAGTTCAAGATGTAAGTGTACTTATACTTTGTTGCTCTGTTGATGCTCCTTGTTACATTAATATAGTTATGACATAGGCTTTTAGTAACAATTATAACTTACATAGTACCCAACGAAGCATTTGTTACTGTTCTTGCAGGTTCTAATTTTGTATTGTTTCCTATAACCTGTTAACCATTGATCTCACTTGTGTTGTAGGAGAGTTTGTTGACGACTACACAGTGCGAGTCATAGACGTGTTTGCCATGCCTCAGACTGGTACGGGAGTGTCTGTGGAGGCTGTGGATCCTGTGTTTCAGGCTAAAATGTTGGACATGTTGAAACAAACCGGACGCCCTGAGATGGTTGTGGGATGGTGAGTAATTTAGATCCATTAAGATCCATTTCAGCTTAATCAGCCAACGGATGTCCACAGCTGGACCTTTCTGAGAGAGTGCTACCACACACCTCCGCCTTCCTCATCCACCCGCTACGAGCAACCTTTTTCAGATGGTTGGTTGAGCAGGCACGAGGTCCTCCTACACTGTGCTTTCTGGTACATGGTTGCCACTCCAGAACACGTCCCCAATAGCTGTCGGTTCTGCTACAGATGTGGCTGGCCCTCTGCCACTTCAGCTTGCTAATCCATTGGGCTATGTCCGTTGCTTTGGTTCTCCTACGGATGATCCATTTCATAACTTGAAACAACCTAATACTGAGCAGATATATGAACTGTTGCATGTGATCGGCCAGAGTTAACCCTTAAAGGCCCTACAGCCAATCACATGCCGCTTACAATCTGCTAATGTCCATTGTTGGTACAAATGGTAAGGTAATGAGAGAGGCCTATACTAGGTTGTTATAAAGTTTCAAACTAATAAGCCTTGCATCTTCAAATAGGAAAATGCCCTCCACTTACTTCCAATTTCCAGCGGTATAGAATTTCTATGCTTTAAATATATCCTTCCTATGAGATTGTGCCCAGTGATGAGATGTTTAAAGGCTAAATGGCTAAACCAGCTGACCCGGTAAACATTGTTTTGCCATTAGGGATATAAAAAATAGCTGTAACAACCTACACTCAGACCTACTGAATATGCACAGAAAATTTCACAACAATCGTCCAGCTGTTCAGGATAGTAAAAATTGGCACAAGAATTTTACAGATTAGAATAATTAAATACAATATATTTTTTATTTGTGGTTTAAGGTACCACTCACATCCTGGTTTTGGTTGCTGGCTATCCGGTGTAGATATCAACACTCAGCAGTCGTTTGAAGCCTTATCTGAGAGAGCAGTAGCCGTTGTGGTGGACCCCATCCAGTCCGTAAAAGGCAAAGTAGTCATAGATGCATTCCGCCTCATCAACCCAAACATGATGGTCCTGGGGCAGGAGCCTAGGCAAACAACGTCCAACTTGGGCCACTTACAGAAGCCCTCCGTGCAAGCTCTGATCCACGGCCTGAACCGCCACTACTACTCAATCAGTATAAACTACAGGAAGAACGAATTGGAGCAAAAGATGTTACTCAATCTCCATAAGAAGTCTTGGATGGACGGACTCACTTTAGCCGACTACAAAGAGCATTGTGCTATCAACGAGACTACAGTTACCGATATGCTTGAACTGGCCAAGAACTACAACAAAGCTCTAGAAGACGAAGAGAAGATGACACCTGAGCAGTTAGCGATTAAGAACGTCGGTAAGCAGGATCCCAAGAGGCATTTAGAAGAGAAAGTCGATGTGTTGATGGCAAACAACATAGTGCAGTCCCTCGGAGCTATGCTCGACACAATGGTCTTTAAATGATTATCCAGACTCCCTGTTAAGTATTAAGGTGAAATAAAATGAATGATTGTGCATACTACATTTCTGAATTAAATGTTAATACCTAGAATTGTCTTTACAAAATGCTTCTTCTATGTAAGTATAATTACTAGGAGATGGTGGTAATAATAAAACAATCTTTTTTTATACATGTATGCTGTTTACTTTAGTAGAATAGTTTTTGTGGAGCGATTTGGTTACAAATATGAGCAAGCTTTTTCTTGACTATTGGGCAACTCTTCATATTGTTGAAGTCTATATCCATCATTGGTTTGAGGTCTTGTTGTGCTTTGACTATGCTTTTGACCAGTCTCTTCATTTTCTGGAACGCTGCTTCTGGATTATCCATAGTGACCTAAAATTATTGTTTGTTTGTTACCAAAATTATCTATGTATTTATTTAAATTTCCGACTAGGTACTATTCTAAGATAAACTAGAAATTGAAAAACGTTAAGGAATGTCTTAGGATAAAACACATTATTGGCGTGTATCCTGGGGACTCATGGACTTCGTTCTGGGACAAAAGATGGCTTCAGATTTATTTTATTTTTATCATTGCTAATGAAACCAATTTCATAACAATTTAAATATGACAGTTGTCATCGATAAATTAATGAACAATTTGTCGAATATATATTTTTGATTTTTTTATTCCCATATATTTCTTTTTCTTTTAATTTCTTCCATTCATTAGCAATCAGATGTAGAATAGATAAGGTAACATAACAATACAGAGTAAGGTAACATAACAAAATAGATAAGATAACATAACTACGACTAGACCGATTTCGCCTATGGTCGCCAACCTAGGAAGAACTACGACAATACCTACAATATGGTGACCATGAACAACTATATATAAATACTAGTAGGGTGCGTGCTGTTTTCCCGCCTATAAAAATCCCTTCAAAATTCCTCATACATTTTCTATGGAAAAACAATTCCGCCATATTGGATTTTTTTTTCTATTCATCACGTAGACCTTCGAGTCCTGATTAACTCTTATCGAGAAACCGTTCTTCCATCTTTTATACTTTCCGAGATATTGACGAAATTCAAATGGCCGCCATTTTGAATCCGCCATTTTGAATTTTTTTTAACTCACTGTCAATTGGATGACGTACTGAATGAAATTTGGTCGAGCACCCCCCTATCTTCAATACCCTTGGCTGTGCTCTTCACCCGTCTTCGAAATCCTCAAGCATCAGCTCTCTCCGTATTTTTCCTCCGAATGAATTTTTCCCTTAAATACGAAATGGCCATTGAAAAAAAAATTTTCATACAAAAATGTTCAGGAGAGGTGATCAATCAGTCAGTGAGTGAGTGAATCAGCACGAGTAGCTATATATATAGTAATTTCCTAAAATATATCTACCCCAATAGACTAAACAGCTCAACTCAAAAGCTTAGGTACTTACTGTGTCAAAGAAGAGTCCAGGAGTGTTTCGGTGAATGTCCTCATATGAATCCCTTATGTGTGTAGTGAAGCTTTCTGAAGGTATCTGAACACGAATTTAACGCGTTTATTAGCTAGGTACTAGTGCAGAGCTACTTTGGAGCTTATTATAGGTGTGATAGATAGAGATAGAAAATTCTTTATTGTACACCAAAATCAAAAAGAAAAACAAACATAAATAATTAAAAATGTACATAATAATATATGGTGGCGCCTTATCGCTACACAGCGATCTCTTCCAGGCAAGCATAGGGGTAAGAAGCGGTTATTGGACAGTACCTAAGTATGAGGAACTACAATCCTCCTTGGTCGTATTGGAAGCATTGAGTCCGAAGATGAAAGTGCTACAAAGATAAGATAACCTATAGATCATCTTATTTAAAAACGAACGACCCTGCACGTGTTTACGCCAAAAAATTGAAAGAATCATAATGTAGAGGGGTGTTTTTTAAATAATACAAATGTCTACCAATGTATAATCCGTTCGCAGAAGATTTGCCGATGACTTTCTCTCCGATTTCATACTACCGCGACCTGCGTTCGTTATCAGACGAAAGCGGGCCGCGGTAGTATGAAATGGGAGGGGAAGTCATCGGCACAGCCTCTGCGAACGGGTAGCGAGAATGCAGAAAATTGTTACCTCTTTGTAATAATCCAGTTGATTTACTATAAAATCTGGATCGTCAGTTTTTGTATCTCGGTGCTCCTGACTACCTGAGTAGAATTTGAAGAACATTTTTTTTATTATTATAGATAGGCTTGCGCTTGACTACAATCGTATCTGATAGACAGAAATGATGAGGTCTAGGATGGAGCGCGCTTGCCTAGAAAATGCCTATTCAATCTTCTCTTGAAGGCACCTAGGTTGTACCTACTTGGCTAGGTACACAGAAGCTGGTTTCCATACCTTAGCGGTACGTATCAGAAACGTTATATTATCAATTATCATAGTTAGTTTATTTAGGTAACAGTCAAACCAGAGTTTGTGAGAACTGGGTATATTTAGTGAGAGTATTTTCCAGCTCCAGTTGTCCTTCTACTCGTAACTCTGAAACTCGGGTTAGTGAGAAACCTTTATAAGAGAATAAGAGCTATCTCGATCCCTTGAGCTCTCACTTAACCAGGTTTGACTGTTGGTATATGGAAAAATCGAGCATCATCTGACTGTTTTGACACTTCAAAACCAAGACTGGTATTAACCTGAGGAGATGACAATGCCACTGCATTGTCATCTCCTCAGGTTAATACCAGTCTTGGGTCTGATTCCGTAAGAAAAACGTATTCATCGTTATCGTGATCGTTTACAAGTCCTGCTCTCCGATTGGCTGACGTTAATCAGGGAACCAATTAGCGGGCAGAATTTGTAAACGTTTGTGATAACCATGAATACGTTTTTCTTACGCAATCTGACCCCTGATTCGCACTTGACTAATTATTTTGTTTTAAAGTGGCTTACAAGGAAGACTAGTTTCGCTGTTGACCGGCAGACCGTTCTCTACGAGGAACGCGAGCCACAGGTCCGAGTCGCGCGTCATCGGGTCCTCGTCGTGAGGTCTGCTCGCCACCTTCGCGCTTATTGACGTCAGCTGCAGCAGATTCTCCACTGCAGAAAAAAAGAGCTGTTGTTACGAACCACTTATTCTTTCAGTTCGAAACCGCTTGTATAAGTCACCGACATGAACTTAAGGATGAGCCCATCAGATTCAACGGCCGTAGTACCATCTCGCATAGCAGTATTATTGTAACTAATATTGTTTTAAAATTTTCATACTGACATTGTATGAAAATGTCGCAGGAAAAAAGTAACGCCATTTGTCGAATTTTCCTCTAATACGCCTCAATATGGCGGGAACTGTCCCTGTGGAAATTGTAATTTTGTAATATTTTAAGCTATTAAAGATAAACAAAGCTGATTTACTTAGTTTAGAAAAAAACGAAACGTCAGTTTACCTAAAAGTCGGAGTACTTATAGAAAACGAAATAAATGTGGGCGAAGCCACGCGTAACAGCTAATCACTAAAATAAGGTTGGTCGTAGTCAGAGTCTTCTGTCTTACATTCAGCGTCTGGGCGCGGTTCCACCAACATGCCAGTCGGAGAAGGCTCAATAAACACGGTGTTCTCGGGAGACGTGAACGTGACGGATTTGGATGACTTTCTACTCTCAGCCCCAAAGCCTGCAAAATGAAAGTGTATACATGTAGGTAACCTCGGATTGACAAAAAACGATACCCAAAAATGTATGGAAATATCATCTATCTGAGGGGCTATTCATGTAATCCTTTTACACTCTGAGTGATGTGAATCAATAAATGAATTAAAAAATAACACTGATACATTAACTTCACACCCTATTAAGTTTATAGTGTAAAATACGTATTTCATCATAGGAAATACAATCTTTCAACCTTATCGCGCGTAGTAAATTCAATTTCACGATTTTAGACCATGTTGCGTTTTTAACTACATTCAATTTAACGCTCTATATCAATGATAGTAAAATTAATTTTTCCGTGTTCGCAAAAAATGTTTTGATTTCAATATCGTGTGCTTACCTATAATACGTAAATGCCATTATCTTATTAACTGACTTCAAAAAAAGAGGTTCTGTATTCGAACCGTATGTATGTATGTTTGTCCGCGATTATCAAACATTTCACTTCACGAAATGTAACCGACGCGTAACGTGAATAGCCTCCCAGATCGCTAAATACATCACGTGACTTTCGCCCGGAAAACTGTCGTTCTCATACATTTTGCGTATGCACCTTGGAAATAGAATAGATATGTCATAGGGCTACAGATGCTGATTATTTATCTTAGTAACCTTTCCATGTAGAAGACATTTTGCTGAAGTCGATACTTTTGTGTGTAGGCGGATTCGTCTGCTCTTGTTTATTCAAAATCGACCGAATTTCAGTAAGAGGCCTGCAAAAAGCAAAAACTCTATGAAAACTCGATAGCGGAAAAATAGTTTACTTAAACTCATATCTGTCGTGTAATTTAATGATTTAAAAATGGAACGATCTTTTTTAGGCCGGCCGCCGGAACCACCACCAACGTACTTATCCGAAGAGTGAGAAAGACTAAAATAAATTAAGTATAGGCTCCAACGTGCACCGGTCACCATTAAGTACCACTTTTATTTTGCGATACGTTGAGCTAAGTCGGTCACTTTGGTTCTTTTGCGGATCTCCTAATTTCTGGCAGGCCAGGTTCACTTAACACGTCATCGAAAAAACTACAGGTAGCCGTCTAGACGTACTAATTTCAGACGGCCGGCCCTATTTCATGCGTTGCGTGCACCTGATTGTGACGCAACCTTAGTACGTCGTATGAGATAAAGTTAAGCGAAAGAAAGAGACCCCAGCTTTGCGTTGTTGTGTGTTGTTTGCGAAGGCGGAGCCAGGCGCTATTGCGAACTGAATAACGCTTTTTGTGTCAGCGTTAGAGTCACTATTTCTTTAAATCATTTTGAGGAGTGAGCCTTCTGTACCGTTAGGTACTACTATGTATTCCGTGTTTCTGGTTCCCTCCAGGTTACACCCATCCAATATTCTAAGGTATTACAATAAATAAAAGAAAACAAACTTTTTAGAGTAATTCCTTTCTTCAAGTCCCGAAACATCGCTGATGTACTCGTCAGTACCCTGTGCGTCCTTGTACAGCGAGTACAGCCCCGAATCTATACAACTGCTCTTATCGCCCTTTTCTTCCATCAATGTAGAACTCTGTCAAGTGTAAATAACCCCACAAAATACAATCCAATTGCTTTCAAACTGAGGGTCAGATACTCTTAAGTCTTATGGAATCCGAAAATGACTCTCCTCGGAATAAAAAGAATTCGACAAACAAGATATTAGACATTAGACAACCTACGTACTTTACACCTTGTGAGATTAAGAAGTCAAATACTTAATTTAAGTGACTAATAGTAGTTTATGGTACAAGTGAGTAAAGTTGGTGTACAAGTGAGTAAAATACTCACGTGTATCATACGACGTTTTTCAACACACTTGTGAATATAATAATACTAAAAATAATTTTATTCAGGAGATAAAAGTAAAAAAAACTGTCTAACTCACTAGTGAATACCTAATAGTAATGAAAAAGTCACAGTTTACGATGAGCAAGTGCTGAAAAAACTGTTTAACTCACTAGTGAATAATAGTAATGAAAAAGTCATAGTTTGCGATTATAATTGCGGTGAAATTAGAGCCACCCTATTAGCAAGTGTGTTGAAAAAAAAATATAAAACAGCAGGACCGACCTACTCGAACATATTATATTAAAATATTTTTTCAAGTTTATTATAAATTTAAATACGAATCAAGAGCGTGTGCGGTGGGATTTGAACCCTCGTCTGCCAGCTATCGCAGCTGGGTGCTCTTACCACAAATAATGGGATGGGCCTTCGACAAACTAGTTTGAAACTGTAACGTTTCATGTTAGGTGGCCCCAGTTCTGCCTAAGAACTTTAACATTACGAATCTATCATCGTGGAGGGATAGGACTCGTGTAACTCAATGGTAAGAGCACCCAGCCGTAATAGCTGTTAGAGCTGTTAGTAACGGCGCGAGTGAAATTTCTTACATCCTAACTGTGTAAAACACTCATTAAAAAGATAAAATTAGTTATTTAATTTAGTATATAGAGAGTACTTACCGAAATAGACATTGCGATTCTGTCAATAGCCTTAAAATCTTGATTCCGACGTGTCTCGCTATCCATCATAATCGAGCATTGCGAATCAAGTGTGAATTCACTTCTTGGCTTATCTTCTGACAAGAGCTATGAAAAATAAAATATTAGATTATTATTAATCTCTCTTATTATTAAGAGATTATTAATTAATTAATCTCTACTATATAAAAATAAGTCGGGTTTTCCTTCCTGACGCTATAACTCCAGAACGCACGAACCGATTTTCACGGTTTTGCATTCGTTGGAAAGGTCTCGGGCTTCGTGAGGTTTATAGCAAAGAAAATTCAGGAAAAATAAAAAAAATTAAAAATTAAAAAATGTTACATAAAAGGAAGCCATCTGGAGGCGAAACGGAGTTCGCCGGGTTTGCTACTATAAATATAAATATATATAGTGGACAACATCACATACATTATTCCGATCCCTTAGTAAGTAGCTTACGAGTATGTACTTGTGTTAAGGAAATCAGAAACAACGAAGGTACCACAACACCCAGACCCGAGGCCGAGACAATGTAGAAAACTTATTTTTCTACATTGCCCCGACATTGGGGATCGAACCCGGAACCTCAGAGATGGCGGCGCCTTGAATACCGGCACGCTAACCACTCAACCACGGAGGTTGTATTTAATAGAAGATTATTTAATTTATTTTTCGATTTTGGTTTATGTCATTCATATCAGTATTTTATTTTTCTCAAATCCTTTATCCCGCAACAGAACCAAATCGAGGTAGGTACCTAGGTATAGTTAGTATATTTATCGAGTTAAAAGCTTTAAAATTAACCAAGGATTATTGTGAGTCTATCCCGGGGAACAAAGAATACCTACCGCCAGATTTTAAAAAGACCTAAATCCAAGACACCGTGACAGCGTGTACTCGTAAATGCTAGAAAGAAATAAAAGCCTAGGGCCTGTGTACTTACCTGTAGAATCTCGTTAAGAATGCCGTTGATAATGATGCGGCCAGATAATAAAACTTGTAATGCGGATGATTCTGTGGGACATTCCGTGGAAGACAATTCTTTTTCGGCAGCTAAATTTCTTGCTCTATTTGTAAGAGATAACGAATTAATCATAGGTAATATTATAAACACATGAAGATGATAGCATTTTCGCAATTTTACTACCATAAGGCTAAAGTGTCTTATTAGCTTTTTGCTCGTTTTGTGTTTGGTGGGCAGAGGTGTTTTGATTGGCATTGGTCTTGATAGTACGGAACAACCAGTGGGCGAGCCCGACTCGCACTTGACCAATTTTTTTTTGTTAATGGAAGCCTACAGCTTTCCCAGGTAGCAAGTGACGTCGGCGACTAAAAAATGACGTCATTCTTAAGTCAATTTAGGGTCAGTACAGAACGTCCTAGATAGAGACCTCGGAGACTGAAAAATGACGTCATTCTTAAGTCATTTTAGGGTCATTACAGTAACGTCATTGTTGTACGTCATACTTACGTACCATTATGGTACTGTATTGTACGTACTGTATGCGTCATTAATGATACCTCCTAGCGACGTCATTTTACAGTCTATCCCTAAACTTAAATGTCCTCCGGTTGACGTCAATTGCATGGCGTATATAAGTGGTCTCAAAGAGCTAAAGAACATAATCCCAGGTAGCAAGATGACATCGGTGACTAAAAAATGACGACATTCTTAAGTCAATTTGGGGTCAGTTCAGTAACGTCATTATTGTACGTCATACTTACGTACCATTGTAGTACTGTATTGTACAGCATAATTAAATATGTTTGTTACTCCACCACTAGATGGCGCTATACTGTTTAATGTACAAACTGTATTGCACTATGAAGATTGTGCGTCCGCCACTTATATAGTTCGAGGTTTGACCAAATAAATCGACTTCGTTCTCTACGACTACGGGGTAGTTGTACAGGTAAACCCCGAGAGGGAGATTCGAGACTGTTGAATAGCAGCACCAGCATTTATGACGCCTGACGGGTAAAGTGAAAAATATAACAAAATTTAATTTAATGTTTTGAATCTGTTGCATGACGTCACAGCAATAGCAGTCGCTGCCCTAATATTATGTAGTATTTACGGCCCAGCCCAGTAACGTCCCTATGAATTAAGTAAATGACGTCACTCCAACGTCAGTGGCTGACCTAATATGTACGGCCCTGTAACGTCACTATGCATTTAGTATATGACGTCCCTGAAACGTCTGTAAACTGACGTCTTGAGGCTGTGACAAATTGACGTCATCTGAAGGGACCCGCGACGTCAAAACAGGACGTCTCTTACGTCGTGCAGGACCGTAAACTGACGACATAATGACGTAAAAATGCTACCTGGGTTAGGTATACATTATACGAGATTTCGTCATGTTTGAATTAGGAAATGCTTTTCCGCCCTAGGGAATACTGAAAATGCTTTTCCGCCCTAGGAATATTGCAATTGCTTTCACCCTAGAAAATAATTAAAATGCCTACCAGCCTAGGGAATGTAATGGAATTTCCCGCCCGCATTTTCGGGCATTAAAGATCACTTTTCCAAGCGGGTGAGATGAAAGGTTCTTATCATTATGAATAGTTAAATATTAGTTTATGGTACAAATGAGTAAAGTTCCGCGGCTATCTAAGACCCTCACCAAAAGGCTCGGGTCTCAATGGCGCTTCAGCGGTAATCACCAATAGTCACATACGACGTTTTTCAACACACTTGTGAATAAAATATTACTAAAAATAATTTTATTTAGTAGATAAAATAAAAAAAAAACTGTCTAACTCACTAGTGAATAATAGTAATGAAAAAGTCACAGTTTGCGATTATAGGTGTCAAGTGCATAATTGCCGTGAAATTAGAGCCACTTTATGAGCAAGTGTGTTGAAATAGTAGTTTAAGTAGTAAGTAAGTTTAAGTAGTTAGTATTAAAACATGTGTGTGAGTTTAAAAAACGAGCCGCAGGCGAGTTTTTTAATAGTATCACACGAGTGTTTTAATACCTAATTATGTAGAGTTTCATACACTACTTTATCTACGCTCAAATTATCATAAATCCAAACCATAAAATCTTGCTAACGTTTGTCGTAAATCCTTCACTTTGTTGGTAAAAGATTGTGGGTCATTTTTGTTGCAATTACTAAAATGTCAGGTGGAGTTAAATTTTCTTTAGTACGTTTCACTGCTAGACATTTTCCGCGCTAAGTTTTGACTAAGTAACAAAAATAACACATTGAAATGTTAAAAGTTAGGTATGGCGCCAAAATTCAGTTGCAAACTGCGTATAGTCTGTTAAAAAAGTCATGAAACAAAAAAGAGTAGAAAAATATTTATACAAGTCAGATAAACTATATTTTTAGTGGATAATTAAATAATCAAAAATTATACATAATTCTTTTCAATATTCTGTATGAACACACTTTTTAATCAGTCATATAAGGCAGGGAAAAATTATTGTTTCCGTGAATTAATTGTTGTCTATGGTCGATCATGACTACCAACTAAATGTTGTCTGTGGACTCCTTATATAAAAAAAAAAAAACAAAATTGAGGATTGGCTCTACACTCTTTTGGCTATGACGACCACAGAGAAAAGAAAGTTATTCCCTGGTCTGTGATGACGACACACAAAAATACAGGAACCCAGAGCCGCGTATCGTAATAGAAATTATTCAACAATCTAGAGATATTTCCATAGTACAGCTCTGAGGTACAGCTATATTCGTTGGTACAGCTATGTTATAATGAATAACTTTTTAATAATTATAGAAGTCTGTGAATAAAGTAGGTCAATATGTGACACATTTTGATTTCATAATTCGAACTTTAAGCAATGAGCGTAGATAAAAGACAATTATTTGATAGGTGACAAAATGCGTCAGATTCATTCAGTCACGCCCGCAGTTTCTCTCATGTAACCTCCTAAGTGATAAACTCTTTAAGGGTCTGCTGGGTTTAAGGGTCTGGTAGAGCAACCTCTGGTATAAGATGAAGGACTAAAATAATAGTAAAAATAACTCACTCCCTGCGTTCAAACTGTCTCAAAGCAAGGGTCCGTTTGTCAGAGAAATGAGCCAGTACCAGATACGGCCGATAGCCTCGCAGCTTCAGCATGAGAGCGCCGATCAAATCCATGGTAACGAGCTTCACTTTTCCGTCTTTTACGAAAGCTTCCTCCCGGCCTACGGAAAACTCACCAATAAGTTATTATCGCACATTGCCTCAAACCTCTACCTGACGGTAGAGTTCTTGACTTTTCATGGGTGCCTATTATTTAGGCCTATGTGAAAATAAAGAATTTCATTCTTTCATTCCTTTCATTTCATTTATTCATTCAAAGACTGCTAGGTATTTTCCAGTAGGAACCTACTAAAAATGTCTTTAGATTCAGCAGAACAAAGGCACTGTAAATTTAGCGAGAGATGTACAGCTACGCGATCACCGAAACCATCATCATATTTTATCATATCAATTTCACAGGTTTCATTCGTTTTACTTGTAAGTATGACTTTAAAATTTTATACGAACATCATCAACTTGTACACGATGCTAATGTGATATTACTATGATATAGTATGAATAAAGTAGGTTATAGTGGGCGCTATTAATACACCATAGGGCGACCACGTTATAGATAAAATTCGGAACTTCCGTTCATTATACTACAACAACTTTAGTCAGGCCACGCTCACTACTCACGTGATCAAGAAAGCTACAAGTAGCCGTCACGTCGGACCGATTTCAGACGGCTGCCGCGCGCCGGCTAGGTTCCACGCGTTAGTTCTGGTACGATCTACTTCACGCGCTGCGTGCATCCGATAACAAGGCAGCCTTAGTACGCCGAAAGAGCGTTACGCGATAGAAAGTCAACACAACTTTAGGTACATAGTGGAGGCGGAGCCAGGCGCTGTTGCTAACTGAATTGCACTTTTTTGTCAGCGCTAGGGTCGCTATTTCTTTAAATCATATTGCAGACTAAACTTTCCGTTAAGTTCTATTATTGTTTTCCGTGCTTTGGTTCGGTTTTCGCAAGCCTTCATATGAGTTCTTCTTATCTGTTCTTTTCGAACTCTCTGTGCCTTTATTACACGACTGCCCAAAAAAAGAGTGTAATGTTTTTAGGGTTCATGTATGTATGTATGTATGTATGTCAGTTTCTTTATTCCACGATAACTTCTGAACTGCTGAATAGATTTAGACTTATGTCCTTATGTGGTATCGTTAGAATCCTTACATCATGGCGTGTAACATAGGCTATATTTTTTTTTGGAAAAAGTAGTTTAATCACAGGGCAGTCGTGGTTTTAATGTTTAAATTATTTTTCTTGCGTTTGTTGGGGCGATGCGCGACGAACCTTAATCCTACTTGTACCATGCCTTGTTAGTGTTACTTGACGCGTGATTATACAAGACATACTCGAGTCGTCCCTTTGCTCCGCACGCCGGAAATCCCCGCCGTACAAACATCTACCTTTCACTCTCTAGGGTAAGATGTACTCGAGTACCTTACTTATATGTGAATTCCTGTTTTTATACGTTAAAAAGAGATACAACTTATTTTAAGTGTCTACGTTTTCAAGATCTCTTCCCATTGCAGTGTTAAATGAAAGGGTAGGAGTAAGTTGGTACTTGTTGCTAAGTTGATGCACAAACCGGGACTTTAAAGGTGGTAATTTTTCTATCTACAAGAGTACACAAAACATTTAAGAGAGTTTTTTTTTTTAATTTCGGCCATTAGGCTATGGCAGGCCAGGTTCACTTAATAGTGATCGAAGAAACTACAGGTAGGCGTCTCGACGTACCTACTAATTTCAGACGGCCACCGCGCGCCGGCTACTTTTCTGGCGTTAGTTTTTGTACGGTCTATTTCACGGGCTGCGTGCGCCCGATCGCGAGGCAACCTTAGTACGTCGAATGCGATAAAGTTACGCGATAGAAAGAGACCACAAATTTGCGTTTGTTGTGTGTTGTTAACGGAGGCGGGGCTAGGCGCTATTGCGAATTGAATTGCACTTTTTGTGTCAGCGCTAGAGTCACTATTTCTTTAAATCATCTTGCGGCGTGAGCCTCTACTCCGTGATTATGGGCCCCACTTTTAGGCATATTTAAGGTCAATTTCAATGGCAACAAGGTGTCTGTCATGTAAGTCAACAACCGTTCGCGACAAACTTAACACGCATTTAAGCCACTTAATAAAATTGAACAATTTCGATTCTCTACGATTTCGCATTGTGAAGGCAACATCTCCTGAGGATATCTCAGTGTCGGGACGAAACGTGATTCGAAGAAAGTGTTGGAAGAATTGTGTGGTGGTTTCGTTTGGGCGGCGTTCCTGCATGTTGGACCATATATTTAAACATTCTTATCAAGTAGCGCATTATATCAAAATAAATTAATCTGTCCTGTTAATAAAATTGCAATTACAAAACTCACATACATACATGCTGCAATTTCTGTTGAGTGATGATTTGTGTAGTGAAATAATATGAGTAAGTATTGGTGTCAACAAATCTACAAAGTGACTCGTTTAAAGTAAGTTCTCGTATGAAGTTCCACTAAGTACTCAGTAAACAGGAAGGGCACTGACCATTGATATAAAAGTATAAAACAACATACAAGGCAAATCTTTTGATATTCAGATTCTGTTACAAGCGTACAGCTATGGGGTAAGTAAACCAAAGATTTAAATCGCCAGATGAGCCCTAAGTCTACACACATCGACAACGTTCACAAACATGCTGAGTGAGTGCTCTCAGCATGCTGTAGTGTGCGATTGTGTGACAGAGAACGCAAGTTTTGTTAAGAGTAAATGAGGTCTGGGGCCCTACTACTATCTCTTATACCTAACAGTACCTAATGCTGCACTATTGTTTTGACATTTTCATACAAACATAGTATGAAAATGTCAAAACAAATGCTGCAAATCTTTCTTCCTATTTTTTATGGCGCTCTGGGTTTAAGATGATAATGTGTCGAACACAAGACAAAAACGTGGCCGTTTTTGAAGGTTTAGGGTTCATCTAGCGATTTAAATCTTTGGTTATCGCAATACTCAGTCCGTATGAGTGTCCGTCGGTCTCGCTGTAAGTCAGCAAGTCCCCGGCGAGCAGCATGTCGTCGAACTGGCGGCTCGTTATAAGTTTGTAGTGGCTCGCGGGGAGGTGGCTCGCCGTCGTGTGCAATGCTGCCAGTTCTATGTTGGAGCTACACTCGGAGGCGAGGCGGCGGGCCAGGCTTCCTGTATGGAAAATATTATTGAATTAATTTCACACTTTATAAATTCGGAGCAAAGCGAGTTAAAATTTTTGTAATTGGTTTTTGACAAAAAATATCGACGATTATAATTTTTTTTCGAAAATAGATAAATGAAATAAAGAAGAATGTCGATTCTTGTATGAAAATTGGACTATACCTTGCGTCTTAAACAAATCATCGGTAAAACATTAGAAATACTCTACTCGTATATTATGTAAAAAAAGATTAGTAAGATATTGTAACAGGGAATTTGTAATAATCTGATTTTCTAAGTGGTTAATTTTCTAAGTTTTAAAAGTGACATGGCGGTTTCACATGTTTCGAAACGTTTAATTACTTTTTTTTATAATACTTTTGAACCCCTGTTCACATTTCACTAACATAAATATATGCGATATTAAAATTTGAAAGAAGATTCTTCATGCATACGCAAAGACTTTTATACCTACATAGAAGTCTTTGTGCATACGTGCTTCAGACGCAGAGTGACGCAAATCTAGCCCATTTTCTGGCATTCTCCTTACTTTTTATACGATTATTGAAATATGTTTTTATTTATTGATATTTGAACGACAATAACCTTGCCTACAGCCATAATATGTCATATCGCGATTCCATGCGAGGGAAATTAAAAAATGTATGAGAGTATTATTGCTTAAGTAACGTGATCATTTTAGCGTCAGTTCTCATACATTTTTTGAATTAGCGAATTGACGTCGTTGACGTATGTTGAACGCCGATTTGAAAATTTATATTTCCAAGTAAACGTGCATGTTCCTGATTCTCCTAGTTTCCATAAACTCGGATTTTCGCGAGGTTTACACTAAAATCGACTACGGTTTAGTTACTCACAAATTTTTCCTTTTTTGTGGTGTTCGATCAATATCTGCGGACTGCAATCAGCCCCAAGGCGCATAGAAAATTTTAGATCCAGAAATATTTTTAAAAACGACCCATCGATCCGTCGAACGAAACGATTTACATAGGTACAATTTGTACATCCACTAGTAAAATTTGAGTTCGGTTTACATTCTAGTATTCCAAATTCAAATACGATATAAGGCTCGAGCTGTAGTATGCCAACGAAGTATATCTAGTTACATACGAATAGGTATTCTAATAGTTTCAGTTACAATTCGGCATGTTGCCAAACGAATAATAACTGTTTTTGTGCTTGAAATTGTTTAATTTCCTACTGTAACAGCGTGCTACTAATAGCTTTTGGCTCTTGACACTGTTTAGCTGCCTTGCTTTCAAAATTGGCGACAGGGACTCGAGTTGTCATGATGTATAGAGGGAAAACCTAGAAGGGGGAATTCATTGACATTTTGGATATCAGAATTCAGCCGTGGCTAGTTACCACCCTACCAGCAAAGACGTACCGCCAAGCGATTTAGCGTCCCAGTGCGATGCTGTGCAGAAACCGTTGGGGTGACTTTACTTACCCCTTCCAAGTTAGTAGGTACGTTAACATCATCTGCATCATCACTTACCCATCAGGTGAGATCGCAGTCAAGTACAATCTTGTACAGTGTAAAAAAAGGAAGATTGTGAATGTATAGGTTAACTCACGATTTTTTGTACGTTATTTCATCTTTATCACTTTTATCACTTGTTCACCACTCGCAGTTTAGTTGTGGTATGGTATTATAAGCAGGAGATCCCGGGGGCGGGTTGAATCGAAAATTTAAAAGCAGGTTTAGAATTTTTAAGTTTCAAATTAGCGCAGGTCTGGACGAGTGAAGGATTCTACGCTAGCTGTGTAATTGTAGCAAACTAGGTGTAGCCTAGGGGACCCTCAGCTTCATGGTCGTTTACCATCAGGTGCTCGCAGTCAACTGTACATTATTGACGTTCGTTTTGTTTACCTTTACCAACAGATTCATAGCCGACGAGAACTACGAGCGGGACGTCCGTCGTGTCAGCCGGCGGCGTGTAGGGCGACACAAGCGACCGCGTCAACTGCTGTATGTACAGCAGCCGCAGGAGGCGCCGGCTTGAGAACGTCGTCACGTCAGGCGACATGTACATCATTGACGTTCGCTACAACAGTAAAATAATTTTAGTATTTATTACCTTCTATTAGGTCATATTTTTTTAAACACAGTAATGCTGCAGATGTTTCATTTCATGCAGATCTCTAAAGGTCACCAGAGTCCGGATCACGCGTGTTTGCATTCGTAATTATGAGTGTACAGTTTGATACACAGTGTGGATTTACACCCACGTATAATTATGCAACGATGATATTGACACAGCATAAACTACGACTACAGCTTCACTCCTTTCACACTCCTAAGATGCTACAGTGCTACAGAGCTGTAGCTATAGAGCTACAGTGTCATAGTGCTACGGTGCTACGATACACTGCTTAACGAATCGTCGCAGATATATCTAACAATGCGGTTGTACCCATTGGTAACCCATCTAAGGTTTCAAGCACAGGGGAGCTGTATTTGAGTAACCAATCAGATTTCGTCAAAAGTTTCGAGATGCCAAAATGACGAAATCTGATTAGTTACTCAAACACAGCTCCGCTCCGCTCCGCTTTGATGGAAATCGAGCCTTACAGCCGTAGCCAGATGACATATTTGCTATTGTTACAGAAAGCTAGCGATCGCTCAAATAAGAGTTGAACGAATTCAAAAGATGTCTCCGTGGTGATCAATGGTAATGAATTTAGCGACCGAATTTGTCATTCTCATAAATTTTTTCAATAAGTCTAAGTTCTAGTCTAAGTGATACACTTGTATAAGTTGGCTACAAGTGGACTATTAGCCTCGGTTTCCACCGGAGCGGAGCGGAGCGGAGATTTGTTTGAGTAACCAATCAGATTTCGTCATTTCGACATCTCCTCTCACATCACAAACAACACAGCTCCGCTTTAGTGGAAACCGGGCCTTATGCTTCTTTTCATGCTGAGTAGTAGGTACCTAAGTCACGACAAGTGGTTTGATTACTTTTTCAACGGGATCCAAATCCCTCGCATCCAAGTGCAGCAAAGCGGGGAAGGTGTTAATAGCGACGTCTCTATAGCCCGGCACGTCGCACAGCGGGTTGGAGCGCAGGTCCAAGAACGCGAGGCGTCTCAGCTTGCGCATGTACACCGCCAGCTCCAACAGCATACTTAGCCGGTTGTTCTTGGCGTGTAATTCTCGTATTCTGAGCGAAAACGTTGAAAAAATAAAACAGGTTAAGTGCGGTTAATAGCGACGTCTCTATAGCCCGGCACGTCGCACAGCGGGTTGGAGCGCAAGTCCAAGAACGCGAGGCGTCTCAACTTACGCATGTACACCGCCAGCTCCAACAGCATACTTAGCCGGTTGTTCTTGGCGTGTAATTCTCGTATTCTGAGCGAAAACGTTGAAAAAATAAAGCAGGTTAAGTGCGGTTAATAGCGACGTCTCTATAGCCCGGCACGTCGCACAGCGGGTTGGAGCGCAAGTCCAAGAACGCGAGGCGTCTCAACTTACGCATGTACACCGCCAGCTCCAACAGCATACTTAGCCGGTTGTTCTTGGCGTGTAATTCTCGTATTCTGAGCGAAAACGTTGAAAAAATAAAGCAGGTTAAGTGCGGTTAATAGAGACGTCTCTATAGCCCGGCACGTCGCACAGCAGGTTGGAGCGCAGGTCCAAGTACGCAAGGCGCCTCAACTTGCGCATGTATACCGCTAGCTCCAACAGCATACTTAGCCGGTTGTTCTTGGCCTGTGATTCTCGTATTCTGTGCGAAAACGTTGAAAAAATAACATATGTCAAGTGTGGTTAATAGCGACGTATCTATAGCCCGGCACATCGCACAGCGGGTTGGAGCGCAGGTCCAAGTACGTGAGACGCCTCAACTTGCGCATGTATACACCGCCAGCTCTAACAGCATACTTAGCCGGTTGTTCTTCGCGTGTAATTCTCGTATTCTGAGTGAAAATTTTGAGAAGATGGTTTCAAGGTAATATTCAGAAGTTTAACTTTTTGTGGAAACTGTGAACCATTTTAAGTGAGGAAACCGTTTTTTTTTCTCGTAGGAGGGAAAACATCCTCAATGGACGATCTCTTACCCTCCTAGCTCCCTAGCATGTAAATGCAAATGTACCTGCCATTAGGCCAAGACCTGCACTATTGCCGATTGTGTGCTTAACTTCTGTTCTCTCTTCCATCTATATCCTTTGCTTTTATTATTAAGTGATGAAAACTGTATATTTTATAATTTTCAATTAAATATATTCTCAAACGTCCGTAAACTCTATATCGATATTTTTTTCGAGTTATTCGCATATAGAAGTGAAACTAGTTCGTTCAAGACCTTCACCTTTATGTCAGTCTAGTTTAGCCTAAAGTTTGGGCTAAAATTATTTTACTAACAAAATGGTAAAAATAAATTTTGCGTATCCTTTGGCCTAATGGAAAACGTGCTCATGGCAATGTTTAGGCGCTTTAAAAAGTTTCATAAAAAAACCACCTCACAGATTACCTTGTACAGCCTGAAAATATTTTCATTGACGTAAGGTTATTTTCGTTTAAATTGAGATATTCCAGGTGTGACAAAGTCCAGAGGCCTGAGTCGGCTCCGAACTCAAAACTCGATAAGTTATTATAAGAGACGTCCAACCACAAAAGGCGCAGATGATTTAGATTTTCCAATCGTAGAATATGATTGAACGAGAGGTCGAGTCGACGCATATATCTGTAGAGGAATGGAAAGTTTATGTGTGTGTATATTTAAAGAAAAAATCTTGATAACTTTAATAAATATCTGCATTTCATATGTACAGGAGATATGATCAGGCCCACTGCAGCAATTAGAGAGTAGAGACAGGCTACTGCCGAACTGTCGTCTAAAGGTTCCTCAATCAGAACATCAGGAATAGATCAAAGGTATAATTTATTATCAAGTTTTCTCGTGAACCAAAACCAAAATATGCGAGGAAAATAGTCGAGGAAAATTATCTAATGTTATGTTCATTAAGAACCATTGGCAGTAGGAATTTGTTTTTCATATCTGGAATTTAATTGTGAATATAAAGTTACTTTCTTTATAACGCCCATTTCCTGTTATACAGATTTTATTGAGAAGTACAACTTGTTTATTTGTCTGTTACTTTGGGATTCGGGTGTTGATTAAAAAAATAATAATTGTAGGACAATATGGAGACCAGGAGAATGTGTTTAATAAAATATAATGTTTGGATTTGATTCAGCTTGTTACGGGATTCCTTACATCCATCATTCATTCATCATCATCATTCTCTTTTTATTCAGTAATAGAATATAATAACAAAACTTACTTTAAACTCTGTAGCCCGTTTATCTCTCTTATATTATTGTGGGATAGATCCAGAACAGTAATTGACCACAAAGCACTCAGGTCACGAATTGTTAATACTGAGTTATATTTGTAGTGCACCTCAGTTAAAAACCACTGCGCTGCAAGAGATCGTTGGAGTAAATCTAGAATTTATCCTTGTGATTATATAATCTACACAAATATGGGCCTTCACCAGGTATTCGCAACAGTATTTTCGTTTTAACCATAGGTCTGACTGGAATTGATTTTCGGGATTTCATCACAAAATCAAATTTTGGGGTTTATAAACTCCAAAACGTGTTTACATGTTTTCCTTACTTGTATGACAGTTGTGTTCACGTAAAAATCATAATAAAATATTCACTCCTTACGTGTTTCATAATCTAAAACAGTTTCGAGTCTGTTGTAACTAACTGACAAATATTGCAAATATGGAAGATTTGAGAGAACGGTTAGGTCAGTTAACAAATTTGCAGATAGGTCTAAATACACTATGTATTTGTAATGTTGCAATACATCAATGTTAGCCAGATTCTGAAACAAAAGTAAGCTAAAGAGTTACTTGCATAATTTATTAAAAAATATTTTCACAGCACTTTTGGGGTTTTGTACTTCCAAATTTTGCTCAGGTTAGTTCTGGTGGAAGGCTTCGACCTGGCTGGCGGCTGGTTAACACTCTACCGGCAAAGACGTAAGCTATTCAATGTTAAAGATTTATAATTCCAATGCAATGGTGTGTAGCACCCTATAACGATTACCTCCTTCTAAGCTAGCCGAATATGTAGATACTTCGGGTGCGTTATCAATTTGTAAATTAGCAGCAGGAAAGTATTAACTTTGGTCTATATCAAGAGATCAAACGTTAGTTCTGTGTTACTCTTTCTAAAACTCGAAGGGGTTTGACCGATTTTGTCATTCTTTCACATTTGAATTTTTTTTTACACAATTGAGTAGATTCTAGAGTGGATCAGATTCACAATTGAGGGCAGAACAGCCGGCCTATAAAGCGAGCTTATACAAAAAGAACAAGCCCTGCACAGTGTACCATGATGGCCAACAGGACGTCGGGGTACCAATCTTAAGCAAAATGGCACCACTCGCGCTCATTGGTCAAGCTAAATAGAGCACGCTCAGTTTCGTGCACATTCCCAAAACCTCTCCCACTATGAATGTCCAGCAACTGAGAGGAAAGATGTTATTCATCAAAAGCATATTTATTACGGTACCTTCGACGATAAATCAAGTTTGATGTATACAAAGTCTCCCAAAATAGACGTTCGCTTCAAATAGCTCAGACACGCGGTGACCATATCTCTGGTGAGTACTCCCTCCACGAGTGGCAGCACGTCTTCTATTTTCCTGATACGCACGACGGGAGAGTACGTATCTTCATACAAATAGGGGAAGTTGTAGAAACATCCCCACAGTTGATCTTCATTTAAAAGGGACGTAACGTGTAGCGGGAACTGAAATTAAGCAGATGTGAGAAAGCAAATTTTTCCTCCATTTATCTCTATTATGAATTTCATTACGAAGTTCAGCTAAATGCCTTTATTACATTTCGGTCAAAGCGTCCGCGGTTCTCTGTTTATTGATATAAATTGGAAAATTAGTAACGCCACGCAGTTTTATTCGCGGTTTTCATCTTCTTTATTTTTTTTAGATTTATTATAGACTTTATTAGAAAAAAATTAATAATTTTCAGGAATTTATAATGGGGTTTCAAATATGAAATGTTTTGGTTACTAACGCATTCAGAAACTGTGCTGCCCTCATTTTTATCCACTGTCAAGGTATCAAATTCGAGATTTGTAAAATTTTTCGGCAACATATTTAGGCTTGAAAGACGTGATTCTGCAAGTATTATTAAAAGGTTGGTTTCATATGATAAATTTATATCTGAGAGCAGTGATCATGATGAAGTGAACTAAATATTATGGGCATTTTTAAGATGGGACATAAAGCATGGAGGGTGAGGCCTTAAATCGAGTCGCCTTCATTCGAAGCCGTGAGCTTTTAAGAGAGTTAAAGAGAAAAGAATGAATGCTAAAGGGAGAGAAGAGAATGCACCTCAAGCTGTCGCAAAGTTGAGGGCCTTATACCCGTTCACAAAAGTTTATTGTCACCAATAACTTAGAATACAAGAACGAGCGAAGCGAGTTCGGGACTTGAAGGCACCCCGACTCGGATAACGGATAGGTGACGAAGAGGATCTGGCAGGGCGATATTCAAGGCGACCGATTTCAAAGCTGTTACCACCATGGAACTCGCGACACCGTCAATGAAACCTCTGTTTAAGTTTTCACTTCTGTCAGCAATCCTGGAGTGCCACATCTTTTTAGTGTTCCGTATTCAAAGGGTAAAATAAAATACTGTGATTTCGCCGTCCGTTCGTTCGTCTATCAAGTTTTTGCTAGTTTTTGGTTGATGATTCAGAACTCTCAATATTACTCTTCTTGTAGTAGTAGGGTATAATTGAGAGTTCGGGCTTTTGCATCATCATCTCGCTACGTTATAAAGATGGTACGAAAACCTTCGTAGTTGGCCGATTATTTTTATAATAACTACTTTCCAAGTACCTCTACGATCAGTCGAGAAGGTCAATGCAGACACATAGTTGATTCTAGACAAATCTGTCCAGGTGTGCAGGATGCTGCCAAACCTTAGCAACCGCACGTTAGTCGCGGAGCCTCGGAGAGACTTCTTCGACTTAGTCACTAGAAGGGACTCTTCGGCTTCCTCCGTGAAATCTATTTTGAACCCTTTCGTTTTCAGTTCAGTTTCGGTTCCTTCATCCATGGTATAGTGGAGAAAAATAATTATTTCTATTATTTAACAAATTCAAAATTCAAAGTTAATAATAATTAAGCAATTTATTCAAGTTGTATGTAATGACACTACTAAATGTCAGACATTCATAAATAACAAATGTTATTGTAGACTACTTACTCTATGATTATATTGTTTGTTTCATTTATTACATTGGTAGCCCTTAAAATCATTGATCTATCTTAAAATGAAGTGGCCTCTATGACGCAAAGAGAATCGTTGTATATTATAGATCAATGCTATGACGAAATACGCTATGCTATCTTGATGCGCCTAAAATACCTAGTATACTCGTTCTGGAATCTTGATCACAATTGAGAATATTCCCAAATAATATTATACAAGATCGCTTTTCAAAGGGATCAATCATCATTATTAAGTCATTAAAAGTTCTTGTTTTAAGAGCTTGAAGTAGTTAGTACGAGTCATATTATCATTCTAAGAGGCTTCAAAGACGATGTTACAAAGGAAGAAATGAATCTACTCGGTACCTGTTTGAAATAGCTTTGCTGATTACTTTCCCTCCCACTTCATACGACATCGTCTTTCAGACGATCGCGGGTAGTGATGGCATGAAGTGCGTGTACCTGAAGTTACTTCGATCACGTGATAAGTGAACCTGCGTGATAAGTGACAGTAGAAAAACCACGTGACCACCAGTACAAAGCAATAGTTAATGAAAGCAGAATACCCTCTATGCGTAGCGTTGTCCACTGCCTGCTGCTGCTGCTGCTGGTGTCGCTTGTCACGCTGTGTACGCTAAGGCTATGAGGTAACAACAAGTCTGCGAGAACGCCAGTGAGCGTTCAAATTATCGTACTCGATTTTCAAAAACAGTGTGTTTTACTTTTCCTCTATTCGATGACGTGGTTAGTCTACAGTCACGTGGTTTGTCCATACATTTTTATCTATACTGTCGTCAACGCTAAACGACTGTTATTTTGTCTAGTGCTGCTGGCCTGCTTAAGTTTTAATTCTACTCGGACCACAAACGTCGGATCAGATATATTATCCTTTCATCCCACATTTTAGCAAACTAAAAGTTCTTTCGAGTTTCGACACCTCACAAAATAACTAGTAGGAACATTCTGTTTATGTACCTATTTATTCGTGGTTACTTATTGTTGGACTTGAAGACAAGTTGAGGCGCACTGCTAGCCAACTGGCAGACAGTTGTCATGAAAAGACAAGCAAAAGTGAACCGAAAAGAGGAGCGGGAGATACTTTGCAACTCTGGAAACTTTCAGAGATTTGTCTTGTAAACAGTCCCCGAGTCTTGTCTTATATTTAGATCACATACTACCCTAAAGGGTGCTGAATAATATTACTACTTAATTAATATAGTACACTTCAATTTGTAAAAAAAAAAAAAAAATTTTTAAGATCCAATCAAACCTACTGATATATTTATAGAGTCTGAGATCACTAGTCACCTAGGTCAGATACCTAGGTGAAGGTCAATCTTACTTGGGATAACCACCTTTATTGGATGAAAATTATTAACATGATTATTAACAATTAAGTAACATGAACTTTTATGGTTAGAGTTTTGTTGTTATCGTAGTTCATAATTATATGTTCATAAACGGTTTTTGAATGATTAAATATAATTTTCATTTGATAAACAATTCGATGAAAGTGACCTTACTCGGGATCCCCTACTAACCTTAGATGTTGCCTTTCATTAAACAAGATCTGTCAATCTAGAAAGTAACTGGAAAGCCGAAACTAGTATTGCATGAGAGATTTTTCAGTGTCATTAGAATGTTGTCAGATATGCCACGGGGGCAATATTTCCAATTTTCATTCTCCGAAGCGGTATGGTTTATTTGTGCTCCCTTGATTGTTAAATTGGAGCACTGACTTGGAACAAATTGTTCAAAGCAGGAATATTTATTCGTGTACACAATGTAGGCAGACGTGTGAATGTATAAATTACCCTGATTTGGTGAATTTGTGATCTAATACTGGCGTTTTCATTATGCATGGACTTTCAAATTTCTAAATTAGGTATTATCAATGACAAAATACGCTACGCTAAGAGGACGGGAAAGATGTGACGTATGTTGAAGACAAAAACTTCTCAAATATGGCGTCGCGTGTTGTACATTTAGGTACAGCTGACAGCACATACCGCTGTTTTGACTTACTTATACCACGGATTCGTCGTCTATCTACGAAGATATTCGTCAAATCCAAATAAGCCCATCAAGACGCCAAACCCTTTCAAAGAAAGAAGAATCATCAAAATTGGAGAAGCATAGACGAAGTTTTGGATGGAAATGATAATGACATTTCAACATTTCTTCCATCCAAGGTTGCTTAGAAATTATATAATTTTCTTTAAAATTATAGCCATATTATGTACTTAAACAGCGTCATACCATGATAACGTTTTATGCACCGACGTATATTGTACCTAGTTTTATGGAATAAAGTATTAATAGAAGTCATTTGTGTGCAATAAAGGCGAACAAAATGTTATCGCCTCATACAGCTGTTAAGCGAAATAATAAAAAAAATCTAGTGTATCAGGAATTCTTTGCAAGATAGGAAATAATATTTTAACTAAAAATACTATTCTGTTTTGTAAGTAGGTAAAAGCATGAAATAACTATAGCTTTGTTTCAGTACACTGTACAATATGCATAGGTTAGGAACTCGCTAAAGGCAAACTGTACCTACAACATTCGTTTTGATGTTAGGATTTTTAGTCAACTCGATATTTTATTTATTCTTGGATTTTATTAAATAAATTAATGAATGCCATGAAGAGGTATGAAAAATAGCTTGCTTTTAATTTTGGACCAACCAAATAAAAACAATCATTAATGGTTTAAGCCTAAAATCATAATTGTTGCGATATAAATCTTTGTTACAAACGCTGTGATACGAGAATTTGATATACGAGTATTACATGTATTTACTATAATAGTAAAAGCAAGGATAAATAGTGCGTCTAAATCAGATAAAGGTTGTAGAGAGGAGGACTATTAAGAAACAAAATATAGAGATGCCAAAAACCATTATTAAATAGAATCCCAAGACGACAATCCGTCTTCGTTGAGCGCACTACGTTCTTGTGACGTGGCAAAACATTCATCAAGAAGAGCTGGTGTCTGTTCCCATGCGTAGCCTTGATAAATAGCTGAAGTTACGTGCTCTCTCACCTACATTTGACATGTGACTAAATTAAGGTGTTTCAGCTCTACCAGTCCGCGAAATTCAAATTTAATCTAGTTTTTTGCAAGTATTATGACTAACTACACATTGTAGGTTCTACAATGTGTAGTTACACTCATCATACCTTTCATCATACTCATCACATATTGGTTCCCGAAAGATCTCTACGTACATCTCTAATACATAAAATCTTTGTGTTACTAAACTCTTCAGAAACGGCTTGACAGATTTTTATGAAATTTTTTGTCAACATTCGGTAGGTCTGTAAATAGGTCGTAATGCCAACGTTTGTTGGGTCAGCTAATATGAGTGTAGGTATGAGAATAGGACGTTAACTATTTTTCATAATGTAACCTCAATTACTTATGGAAATAACACAGCCATGGCCAAAAACTTACCCCCAAGTTAGAAATAATTTAGATGGCAAAACAACTTTGGCCGGGTCAGCTAGTTACAAAATATATAAATAAATTATAAATTTCAAAGGCAAACATAAAAGAATCAAGGCTCAGTTTTGGTATTAATTAACATTCTCATAACGAACACTGATCCTTTGTAAATTACTTTCTCTTTAATGAAATTTATTACTTCCGGTTCGCGATATCTCTTCTTCCAATTAAGACCCTAACTTTGCCCCCAATTTCTGGCCGCAGATTATCACGAGGAAAGTTTCCGAGGCGGCTTACAAGTATAACTGTACAATGTACAATATACATTATGAATAGTAGGTACAAGAAGAAATATCACTCTAATATATACAATTCTCGTGATTATTATTGTTACCAAACTCCTCCCTCCGAAACCTCTCGACCGATTATTATGAAATTTTCGTCAGATCCTGAGAAAACTTCTGTGTACAAATAACTGGAGGTTTCAGAAATTGATATTTTAGCAAGACAGATTAATTTGTTTTTCTTTCTACTAACTTTATTTCTAAGACAGCGTCGCTGACACGAGATTCACTCTACGATTTCGCATTGTGAAGTCAACATCTCCTGAGGATGTCCCGGTGTCGGGACGAAACGTGCATCGAAGAAAGTGTTAGAAAATTGTGTGTGGTGTTTCATGTGGGTAGTGTTCCTGCATATTGTACCATACAGAATCTTTTCAAGTAGCGGATTAATTATATCAAAACAATCTGTCCTGCTAATTATGGATTTCCGTAAAATAACGCCTGCTTCCATTCAATTGATATTTTACCTAGGCATAATATATTGAAACTCCAGTACAATTTATAATTACTCGAAAAATTTCATAGAAATAAGGAACCGTTTACCATTGTTATGAAAAGATATCTTCGAAATACATAATTAATTTAAGTTCATTAGTTCACTTGAACGTGAGCGCACTCTGCGCTCCTGTTGGGACTGCAAGTTAATTGTCCCCAAGTGCAATACAAGATCATACTCAGATTCTTTTACCATGAAGGCGGCAACTCTGTGGAATGCTCTCCCGGTTGAAATCAGACGTGCCAAATCACTAGCGGTTTTCAAAAAACGCGTCAAATTGCACTATCTATCGCTTTGAAACATTGAAAGATTTAGTAATGAAATAATATGTATATTGTATGTATTAATATTGTTTATGTATGTTTATATATATATATATATAAGACATTGAGGATCTCCAAAATTAAACACAAATTGTTTCCCTGAAATAACAAAGAAACGACATTTAAAGTTCACTATATCTCGAGTCCTCAATCACATTCTTTCTATGAGTTTTTATTACGACAAAAATGCACACAACAATTTCAGCGTCCCTCGCCATTTTTAAATCATGGACACAGATCAATATCATAGATACGCGACAGCTGATACGCGAAGCGCGGCAAATTCAAATGAATGAAATGTCACTCATTTCATTACATCTCCCCCCCTAAGAGCGAAAATTCTAAGCAATATATCTGTAAAATGTACTTATAAGTCATCTTCATATTCATTATCATCTCCTTCATCTTCTTCAGCCTCTGTTATGACAGGTTGCAATTTTGTTATATGAAATAATGTTGATTCTGTTTTTCTGTTGCCTGTATCAATCCTATAAATGGAATTCGATATTTTCTCTATTATTTTGAAAGGGCCTATTTTTAATTCGTCTAATTTCTTTCTATTCAGTCTATTTCCATTTTCTACATATACACTGTCTCCTACATTAAATTCTTGCATTTTTCTATTTCTATCAAATATTTTCTTGTTATACTCATGAGATTTTATTGTATTCTCTAATGCCAATCTTCTATCAGCAATCCACTTGTCTTCCTTTTCCATCGTTTTGAATTCATTTGGTAGAATACTGACATTTGTACCATCCAGTAAATATTTTGGTGCAAAACCTGTAACGGAGTGTTCTGTTTCATTATATTTTTGTATACATTCTCTTGCCAGTGTTGTCCATGTTCTCTTATTATTTTTCTCATTCATTTTACACCTTATTTTATTTACTATTGTTTGGTTTAATCTTTCATTCAAGCCGTTCGAGAATGGTGTATTCACGGCTGTAAAAATTAGTTTAATATTATTTTCCTGCAAAAATTGTTTAAATTCTCTTGAATTTATGCCCGGATATTGATCTGTCAGGATAATTCCAATCTCATCTGTCTCTAGTACTTTCTTTGTTAAATTTATAAAGTCACATGCATTCTGGGTTTTCGAAGTCGCAATAAATGCATATCTTGTGTAGTGATCTACTAAAAGGTGTAGATATTTCTTTGTAGACCTAGATCCTCCAAATCCACCAATAGTATCCATTGACATTATTTCAAATGGTTTGGTAGCTGGTCCCAGTTGTGACATTAATCCAATTTTTTTTTGACATCTTGATTTATTTTTTATGCATATTTCACATGTTTTACAAATATTTATGATATTTTTTGTTAGGTTTATAGCCGTATATATTGAACTTATTTTTTTCTGCAGTTGTCTGATCCCAATATGGCATAAATCTTCATGCACCTTTTTTATAAGTTTTTTACTAAATTCTTCTGAGAGGATAATCTTTTCCTGTTTCTTTATTTTTTTATAATAGATATTATTTTTTAGTATTAAATTTTGTTTCTTTTCTCTTATTGTTTCATTTTTCTCTTGGTCTCCAACTATATCTTTTATTTGTATTAAATTAACTATTCTCAATGTTTCCTCTCTGTTATCTTCTGGTTCTAATACAGGGTTTCGGCTCAAACAGTCTGCTTCTACATTTTCTTTACCAGGTATATATTTTACGGTAAAGTCATACTGAGATAGGTAGTATGTGAGATCACCCAATTCTTCATCTGTCCTGCATTTAATGTTCATGTTCTCTAGAGGTTTGTGATCTGAGTAAATGGTGAATTGTTTTCCGATGAGCCAGTGCTGCCAATATTTAACAGCTTCTTTCATAGCAAGACATTCTAAATATATAGCCTTTTTCCGTTTTTGATGTTCATTCATTTTTTTTGAGAAATATGCCACCGGTTTGTCTTTACCATCTAGTTGTGTCTGTTTTAATATTGCTCCAATGCCCTCTAAAGATGCATCGGTAAAGATTTTGATTGGTAAGTCTTTGTCGAATATTTCCAAGACCGGTTGCGAACATAAATATCTTTTTATCAGATTGAATGCTTCTTCACATTTCTCTGACCATACAAATTTCTCGTTTTTTCGTAATAAATTGTGTAATGGATCTAAAATAATTGCACTTCTTGGTATATAGTCATGGTAGAAGTTTATTTTTCCCAAAAATTGTCTGATGTTCTTTTGCGTCTTAGGAGTTGGAAAGTTCCTTATTGAAATCAAATTGTCTTTTAGTGGTCTTACTGAATTGTTCTGAATTATATGGCCGAGGTATTTTACTGAGTCTGAAGCAAAGGTACATTTCTTAAACTTCAGTCTAAAGCCTTCTTTAATTATTGCCTCTAATACATTTCTAATGTGCCTTATATGTTCTTCAAAGGTAGACGAGTATATCAAAATATCATCGATATAGTTAACAGAGTATCCTGTGAGATTGTGTTTTCTTAGAATATTGCTTAAGATTCTCTGGAAAACTGCTGGTGATGTTTTCAAGCCAAAAGGGAGGCAGGTCCACTGGAAGTGGCCATCTTGTGTGACAAATCCTGTTTTACTTCTGTCTTCCACCCGTAATGGTATTGCCCAAAATGCTGAGTTTATATCTAGTGTAGTAAAATACTTGCAATTTCTAGTTTTAATAATTAGATCATCTATCAAAGGAAATGGTTGAGCTTGTGGTATAACTATTTTGTTTAACTCTCTGAAATCTACACATAAACGGGATTTTCTATTTTCACCTTTTTTAAACGCCAATGTCACTGGAGCAGCGAAAGGACTGTATGATTCTTCTATTAAATTGTTCTTTAGTAACATCGATATTTGCTCTTCAATTTCTAATCTATCTTGTATTGTACATCTGTATGGTCTTTTACTACAATATTTATTTACTTGTAAATCTATGCGAGCTTCATAATCTTTAACTGAACCTATATCATACTTGTCCTTAGCAAATATTGTTTTATATTCCTTTATAATTTTCTCTATCTCAATTTTCTTTTGATTATCTAAATGGTCTGTCATACTTATAAATTCCTCTGTTTCTATGTGTTCATTGAAATTTACTGTATATTTTTTTATATTATTATCTTCATTTCTGTTATCTTTAGACATCCTGTCTATTTTATTTGTTATTTTCTTTTGTTCTATCTGCAAGTTCTCATTTTGGGTTAATCTGAATTTCTTTATCATATCTAATCCGATTATGAAATCATCAAAATCTTCATTTTCTACTATGTATACATCCACCTCTTCTTCTAAATCAAATATTTTAATTTTTATTGTTATCAAGCCATCCATCTTCTTCACACCATTAACCGTTCTCATGTATGCTATGTTCACATCATCTTTTTTTTCTTTTACTTTTATTAATCTTGAATTTATTATAGAAATCTGTGAGCCTGAATCATAAATACCACTCACTTCTAGTTTATTTTCTAATAAAAGCTTGATTTTGATTAATGGTGTGCTTACTAGTTTTTTTCTCAGTATTTATGTCTACTTCAATTATGGAGTTATTGTTTACATTTTTAGTTTTAAGATCTTTTTCAGGTTCATTTTTATTTTTCTTGAACCAACATGACTCCTCCGGATGATATCTAATCCCTTTGTCCAAAGACTCACAAGTCTTACATGACTTCTTCTCATAAGTTTTATTTTTATTATAAAATGTACTGCTCTTTATGTTAGTTGAGTTTTTCTTATACATCGTGCCTTCATATTTTCTTATCTCGTTGAACAAGTCAGTAGTGTTGTTGAGTTCATCCCTGTTTAACTTATTTAAGATAAATCCAGGTAAACCAGTTGCAATAAGATCTATCATTGTTTTGGAATCTATAGATTTGTTTATATCTAATAAAAGCCGTTCTTTTTTTATGGCATAATCAATTAACTGTCCTTCTTTATACCTAAATGCGAGAGCATATGTGACTATGTCCCATCCTTGGTTTTTAAAAGTTTCTAAAAACTTGTCTTTCCATTCACTCCATTCAGAATTTATTGTTAGTTTTATGATCATCGAGCTATACCAATCCAAACAAGGTTTATCTAAAAATAACATCAAAATATCTATTTTTGTCTCATCTTTTGTTATATTAAAGCGCGCACACTCTTTTTCAAAAATTTCTATCCATTGCATCGCATTAGGATTTTTGCTTGTGAATTTTTCAATAATAAATTTTTCTGAGATATGTTTTAAGTTATGTTGACTTTCTTTCTTAGTTGTAGTTTCTATTAATTGTTCCAAGATTTGTTGCAAAGTGTCATTTTTGTCCTTTGCTTGTGTTGTGCTCACTTCATCTAAATATTGATCTAAAAATTGCATATTACCTTCCTCATCTACATATGTCTTCTTTAGATTTTCATCCAACTTTATCCATACTTTTCTACTCTGGTGTCTTTTTTTAATGCTATTTTTTACTTTTGTGAAAGTGTTCGTTTTAACAATATATGTATGATGACTCACCGGCTTCAGTTCCTCGGGTAAAACATAACATTTTCCTTCTTCAGTAGATATTGAGGTTATAGCTAATACATTTGATTTGCCATCATTTGAGGCTATTATTGTAAACTCAAATTGAAGCCGGTCCATCTTCTTTTAGTTCACAAAAATGTCGTTTTATAGGACATTGAGGATCTCCAAAATTAAACACAAATTGTTTCCCTGAAATAACAAAGAAACGACATTTAAAGTTCACTATATCTCGAGTCCTCAATCACATTCTTTCTATGAGTTTTTATTACGACAAAAATGCACACAACAATTTCAGCGTCCCTCGCCATTTTTAAATCATCGACACAGATCAATATCATAGATACGCGACAGCTGATACGCGAAGCGCGGCAAATTCAAATGAATGAAATGTCACTCATTTCATTACATATATATATATATATATATATATGTTATTATTATAGTGTGTATGTATTAGTTTGTAAGTCTATGTATTTAATTTTTTTTTTATTTTTATTGCGATTCCTCGTCGTTTTTCAGATCAAAGGTCCGTAATTGTGGGTTACCTGGTAGAGATCACTTTAGTGATAAGGTCGCCCTTTGTGTTTCTCTGTTTTCCTTTCGTTGTAATTTTATGTACTCATTTTAAGCAATAAAGATATTCAAATAAATAAATAAATAAATAATAAGTATCTTATTCTCAATTTTTACTTATCAATTTTATTCTATTGTTAAAACTTTCCAAGCTTTGAATGACTTCCAAAAGAGCCTTGAATTGCTTTTATTTTTCATAAATATCGGTCATTCTTCGTTGTAATGGATTGCGTGGGGATAAAATTGGATATAAGAAATTTTTGAGCGGAACACAAAAGATGAGCTCGCCTGCCCTTCCCGATGACAATGGCTTTCCTGTTCCGATGAATAACAATCTTTTTTTATTATAAAAGTTATACTATAACCATTTGTCTTGCTAAATAATCTACTTAAAGCGAAGTACTATAGTCACTTTGTTGACTCCTTTCATTCCGGAATTTCACATTGTTTTTCTTTTTAGATTTTGTTGGTGGGCACCAGCTATAGGCCCAATTACCATTATTAGGTTTTGTTGTAGAGGAAGATATTTTGTCGTGTTTGTACTTCATATGAAGTACAAACACGGCAAATATATAATGTCTCTGCCCCAGATTGTCTAAAAAAAAACGTAAATATCGTTACCTGTAATCGTTTACTAATTCTGCGGGTTGATTGGGTTTCTGATTTTCGTCAGCCAATCGCGGCGCAGAATTCGCTAGCGTTTACGATAACGATAAATACGCTCTTACGCAATCAGACCCCTGGTCTCAGTGCGTCGTTTGATATTGCAATGCAAAATCTTGAGTCGCACTAGATCATGCCATAAACAGTGTCTCGCGAATCTCGTCATTCTTTGCTTCTTATAAAAAAATATATATTTTTGCACGACCCTACGTTTTAACCCAAGAATATTTCTTTAGAAACAAAAATCGTTAACAGATTCCAAAAATACTGAGAGCAATATTTTTAGTGGGTCCAGTGAACCGAAACTCAAATTGTACATCTGCTCGTTGGCGAATAAATTGCAGTCCATTAATCCCATGTCGAGCCACGGATTGTGTAACGTCCTAAAATTTTCACTATACACAATCGACATGTTATTGTTCCAAAATTAAAATTCCCTTTGATGTTACTACGGGATTGATATTGCACAGGCAGATGCTCATTGCTTGTGCCTAGACCGTGCAAAGTGGACATCAGGATATAATATCAAGGAGGGCTGTCAATAGATGGCGCTGGCTGTAAATGTATGGAGGCATTCGATTCGTTAGTGCGATACGAGTCGACTCAAAATGTGTACAAAAATCTGTACTATAATCTGACCCTGGCATATGCCGAGATACCTTATACCTAAAGGTAGTTTATCCAGGATGACGGTCTAGTCCTAATTCCTATCGTCAACCTATACCAGCCTGCGGATGTCCACTGTTGGACATAGGCCTTCCCAAGCACGCGCAACCACACCCTGTCCTCAGCCTTCCTCATCCAGCCGCTTCCCGCTTTTTATTATAAATAAATTCAATTCAATTTTTGTATTTTTTTCATACAGGCCTAAGTGAAGATTACCTACTTAAGAAGAAGTCTGTAAATTAATTAAGTACCAATTGATAAAATAAATTATAATGGGGATCTAGGATTGTGTGTGTAGCTTCAAATTTATCATTATACACTTCTTCTTCTACATATCTAGGATGCCTCGCCATTTCAAGGATGGTTCCAATAAAGTCAATTGGTTTGCTAAAAATCGAATAAAGCTTTTAAAAGCAATGATAATTGAGCGTCCCCGTTAGACTGTTTTCCGGCGCACAACGATCTTTTTATGGGATTAAATCGAGCGGATGGAATCGGAGATTATTTTCTAGGTCGGATCTGTGAATTGAGTGAACGTTTCTAAGGCATTGTGATGGAATCACTAGTGGGGTGAAATTTTAAACTGCGGATGAATGTAAAAATTCATACTATTAGAATCGCGCTCGTGCTCTTTATGAATATTGTTTACGACGTACTGCATGCTCCTCTTTATATTTATGTAATATATCATTGACTGCATGCATATAACCACTCCGTTTCCTCTAGAGGAGGGGAGCCATGCGTCAGGCATTTCCGGTGGGTAAAAAAAGGGTTAAAATGGCATAAAGGGTTTTTAATTCTGAATACACATACGTCACGTCTTAATTTAATGTGCTGCAAAAAGGACAATGCATAAACGGACGAAATTCCTTTTCATTAACGCTCGCAAACATTCCCGTCACGTAATACGGGGGTGAATAGAATTAAGGTAGATCTATGTAGAGAGCTGGGAACGTACAATTTTGTAATACTTTACTATTCGGCACAGTGATTTGTGATAAGATAAAGAAGAAAATCGCCGCGATAACGTTTTCACGATTGCGTTTTCTACGCAATTGCGTTTGCTGTTGTATTTCTGTAGTACCTAGTTCCTACTTTATTTAATTAATAATGCTTTTACATAATATTTTGATTCTAGATTAGTATTATTCCAAGGCAATTTCTTCTTTCCGCTGCATGGGATGCTAACTTTTGTCTATTTTATAGAATCAATTTATTAAATTGCACACAATAAAACTAAATATCGTCATGTTTAAAATTAAATTACAAAACTTTATTGGTGCTAATTCAAGTAGGTAGTAGGTACGCAATTATTTTCGTGATTATCTCAAATGAATAATGATTTAAAGCTTCTGTGTAAAAGAAAATAAATTCAGCTTAATGAAATAAATATTAATTATTCAAAAAATATATTTCGAAAGCGACAATTTTCTTAGCAAACCCTTTGCTTTTTGATACTTATATTGCAGGAGTGTATTAAAAATAGCTAGTCCGCCATTTTGTATGTTCCGCCATATTGGAATTAGAATGACGTCATACAGCTTACCACGATAACTAAAGGAGCATCTCAATCGGTTGAAGATATCTGCTTCAAAATGTTAAACGCAAAAAAATCCACCTGAAAACACACATTGCAAGTTAAATAAAAGCTTGTAACAAAGGAAAACAGAAGGACTTGTAGATATTTGTGGCGGTTAAGTAAGTAGGTATAAACAGAATCAATAAAGCTGTGTCACAAGCACTCAGTCACATCTGTTGCTGCTCCACATCATTTTACGTGCCTCTCCTATAGACATTTTATGCCGCAAATTTTATAAAGCTTATTACGTAGTCTGTGTCTTAATATGTGATTTAAATAAGTTCACAATCGCACTATACACAAACTGGTAAATTTTTTAGTATATTTATATAATTTATGAAATAGTGTATCATAAGTTTATCGTATTTGTAGATTTCAAGTAAAATGTTGTATATTCTTTTTGAGAATAAATGTCTAACCTAACTAAAATGTTTTCTTCCTACAACGTCCACTGCTCAGTAATCAAGACTCTTTAGGTAACTTTTCTATGATAGTGCTTGCTCCTAATTACTACATAATATTATGTACTTGGGACAAACATTAGAATCCAATATAAAAAATTTAGTACTCTACTCAGCGAGAACAGAACCCGCAGCTCTCCTTAGTTTTCGCAGCTGGGCCATCTCATATTTGACTACAAGTACTCTCCGGGAGTTACGATAATAATTAATTTAGGAGAATACATAAAAAAAATCATACTCATTTTGAGTATATAAAAAAATAATAACTCTATTTCAGGCTTAATTTTATGTACTAATGGGCCCTACAGATTAATTTAATAATATTTATCATCATCAACAATTGAAGCTATTCACTTGTTGCTGATTGGGCCATTATAGGAAAGTACTCCATCATTACGAATGTATAAAAAAATACCGCCTTCATATAAAAAAATACTAATCATGCTACTAATCATTATAAGTACACATACCTACGTGAGAAGTTTTTGATTCTTCCGGTTCCCGTTTTAATTTTTCGCATTTCCAAGTTGATGCAAAAAATTCAACATTTCGTTAACGAAGTTCGTTAGTGTCACCAACAAACTGTTTCATTACGCTCTTTATCAATATTCTATCAGTTATTGTGTGGCAATGAATCGAACTAATGCATAAAATAGGTGAATACATAAAAATGAGCAGTCTATGACCAGGGTTGGGGAAAATACATGCTTTGCTTTGCTTATTTTTATTTCAATTAGGTATTTTAATTACAATTAACTGCTAGTCGCTAACTATGGGCCTCATAAGACGGCTTAGGGTCACTCAGCCAGCGATGGAGAGAGCTATGCTCGGAGTATCTTTGCGCGATCGAAACAGAAATAAAGAGATCCGATCCGCAAAAGAACCCAAGTGACCGACATAGTCGCAAAACTGAAGTGACATACTGAAGTCCTACATAGCTCGTAGGACCGAGGAGGACGTTGAGGACCCAAGGTGCTGGAATGGCGGCCACGCACCGGGAAGCGCAGTGTCGGCAGATCCCCCACCAGGTGGACGGACGACATAAAATGTCGCGTGGAGTCGCTGGCGCCAGGCGGTGCAAGATCGTGGTGTTTGGCGGTCATTCCACGAGGCCTATATACAGCAGTGGATGTCCATGGGCTAAAACGACAAACTGCCAAACCCTGTCTATGACAGAATTTACCCTTGAGTAACCCCATGTAATACACATGGGAGCTCGTTGAATAATAAAATTTACTGTACAAAATTAGCTCTACAAATTCTGTTGTAATATTGTTTTACGAAGTCTGTACTTCAAGATTTTGGTGTATCTGTTATTAAAATATTAATTACTAAATTCGTTGTGAATTTAACGTATTCGTTGTGTAGGTGAGGCTTCGTATTTTATTTTTACAGTAAAATTTAAAGCTAGATGTTTTGTATAAAAGAACACCTATTGGATATTGGTACAAAGTTGGACAGTTTTGACGCGAATATTATTTAAAATTGTTTACTGGACACGTGCCCGGATCGTATTATTGATCATCACAGTTTGTCAAAACGGTACACATAGTACCAACTCGGAGGGTATAAATTATATTATCTACACGTATGTATTGTAATTGTTACAGTAAAAATGCTTTTTAGGGTTCTGTAGCCAAAGGACAATAAAACGGAATCTTTATATAATAATTATTCATTATTAGATAATTTTGGCCCCGCCGTCCGCTGGGTACTATGTATAATATTATGTCTATTACTGTGCGTTTACATCCGATTGTATACTATCTAATTTAATTTATATAATGCCTGAATTTTTAATACGATTAAAGAATTGCTGTGATTAAAGATGGCCATACAATGTTAATCTCGAGACCGCCGTGATTTACGCCCCGATTAATAGGGTTCGAGGGGGTCGCTTGTCGATATCGCTTGAACGTTGTCAGTTCCAGGCGAAGCAGACAAGCGTGACTCAGAGCCAGTGGACTGGCCAACAAACTGGAATTAAATGAAAAATATGTTAATAAACATCTAAAAGTTATACCTACTACACATTACATCTAAAATAAAATAATAATACGGTTTTCTTTTGGATACCAGAACATTGAAGTGGGATCACACGCGAAGCGTCAGGTTTCTAATAAAAAAAAGAATAATCAATATCGATTCACCCAGGAACCTTCTCTTTTTTTTTAAGTCGGTTGAAAATGCTCACCACTAGACCAACCCTAGCAGTTACCCTACCCCTAGCCATACCCCTAAACCTGGCAATACACTTACCCCCTTTTTACTAATGACTCATTTAGTTGCAACTAGCTTATCATGAGGTTACTGAAATCAATTAGCATTACAGACACATAAAAGTCGTAAAATGGAGAAAACTTACCAAACAACTTACTAAATTGAAATTAAATTATCGTATACTAGTAATTTGCTTGCTTATCGTTTTGATGCAGCCAATAGCCATTAAAAATGTAAATACAAAAAGAGATGATAAACTTACGAATATTGTGAAATATAACATTTTTTTTTAATTTAGCACAATTTTTATGAAGCCAATTATAATGTAAGGAAAAAGGTCAATGAACAACATTAAACTTTTTCCTTTTTAATGCATGATTTCAAAATTAAAACGGTCAGTATTTGGGTCACGTTTTCACTTGTGACATAGGTTTGTCCCTTATTTGTTCGGTCTAGTCGGGGAAAATTCTTATCACGTAAAATGGGGTTGAAAATTTCTAAGTACACAAGCCAAATAAAAATCCTTCAGATTGATCTTTGCTTCTTGTGACAGCAAAATTTTGATGCCTTTATCCTTTTTGTCATCATAGCTGAATCATTTTACACGTTTTTATTAGCTTTACCAATAATCTGAAACTATAATAATCACATCGAAATCCTTTCACTGAATCTTTTTACCATGAGTGCCTGAAGAGATTGCTTAGCCATAAGGCCGCCTTTTCGCTTATTGTATTCTGACGTGCTATTCTGCAAACGTACATCTCTGCATCTATGAATTTGTCAGTTGATTACAACTCTATTAAGAGTACAATTTTTGCATGCCATCTTCGGCTTGGCAGCTGTCTGGCAGCTGTTTCAGAGATGGACATTTTGTAGCCGTATAAAAGGTACCCAGGTTACAGAATACGTGAAATACATTTCGGGAGAGCAATCCAAACCATGTATACTAGAAATAAATAATAAAGGAAGTGAACCACTTTGTGCGCACTGGTGGCATACGTATTGACGACAGTAACGAAAGCCCGCCCGGTGTCTTGCGGTGCATTGTAAAAATGTGAGAAAAGAACCAAATCGAACAGCTCATATCCCTCCTGAGCACACTACTAATAAAACAAACCGCACACTGTGATCAATTTATCAGATCAATTTGTGTTACAATAAATATTTTTTATTGAAACCCTTGCATGCAGAACGAGAGTAAATAATAGGCGCGAAGCATTTTGGACACTGTCCAGGATAGTGTTATATAGCCATAGGCTATAGTCGAGCGAGGCAGACTTTAAACACGATGTATAGGCCAGCAAAGTGTTTTATGGTCTAAAGACATTATAATTTAAGGAAGTACCGCGCAAGGCACCGGTAAATTATATTTATTGCTTGTTCCTTGGCTGTCCTACTTTGTTATTAGGTCAGGGTGTCGGTACATACCTATAGATTGTGATATTGATAAGGTAAGTATCAATCGAGTGACAGGACATCTAGAAGATTTTGAGCATCATTACAAAATAATCGATGTCCAGCTGCTGTAGGATGTTTAAGAATATAACAACCACCTTGAATCTATCTATACTTATAATAAAACTGTAAAGGGTCGAATTCTGTACATTGAAAATTTTTGTTGGAGGACACTATTTAGTCGATACTGAAGCCAAAACTGTAATTTGTTTAATTTTTGTCTGTCAATCTGTCTGTCTGTCTGTCTGTCTGCCTGCCTGTCTGTTTCAAGACCTGGTCAGACCAACTGGACATGATTAACAGATTTAATATTGCCGTTTAGGAAATACATGCATTGCCTAGGAAATGTGTTATATAAATATTAATTTATAATGGTTCGCGCCTATTATTTTATGTTAGAATTATCATTTTACACATTTCCTAAATAAACCATGAATTCTATAGATTTTGTAGGAATTTTATGCAAATCCTAGTTTTCACATAATACCTATTATAGGAAATCGTAAAAACTTTGTTGATGTTTTTGTAAAATATAACTCAGTGTAAAGAGGTAAAAGAGGTAAAAAAAAACTCAAAGAGGTAATAGCGCCAGCGTCTTGGGCGCTATGTCCATAAATGATCAGTTGGACGGTGTATTTATTTTGTAAATATTAATATTTATAGTTTTTATTTATTTCTTTTTATCATAATCTGATAATTTGTATATATTCATGTTAAAAATAGTGCAATAAACTCAGTGTTGATTCCTCAAACTGCGTCTATTAATCAAGATATGTCTAAAATGCGGGTCCAAATGTATTGACGATATCGCAATCACTCTGTCTTATCCACATAATGGAAGTGTGATTTTGATTAATGACTCGTGAAATTGGCGTCGAAATTATTTATCAAAATTCCAATTTACGATTTATATTTCTACTAGCTGACCTGGCAAACGTTGTTTTGCCCTTGAGGATATAAAAAAATAGATAAATTGAAATTCAAGCTATCCTATCTTTTAAGTTAGAGCAAACTGCACCCCGTGTGCGAATTTTATTAAAATCGGTTAAGTGGTTTAGGAGTCCGTTGAGGACAAACATTGTGACACGAGATTTATATATATTAAGATAAGATGTGTCACTCGAATATTTGTAGCCATAGTTACAACGTATAAATCGCTTTATAATACCTTCTACATACTTGTAATACTAATACTGTTTCAATTTTGGATACTTTTGGCCGATCGTAAATTGTTACTGGATTAAGTGGCTTTCGATTTTCTTACGTAGATTGATATCAATGGTCATCAGAAGAAAACGATTCCTAATTTAAAGCTTTCTCAAAATAACAGGTGGTATCTGACTGTAAACGGTAGTCTCATAGCTCATTGACCGTAGACAGAGATCAGCGCAGATATACTATTCCCATCTGAAAAACAATCATTTGGGGAGATCTCCGCTAGGTCCATACAAACCAAACTCATTAACTTTTATATTACATTATATGAATTATAAATAAAATATATTAAATAACATGAAATTCGATTAAAACACTTTTTAGCCGCTTTTTAATTTTAAAATTTTTCCTTTGATTTTAAAATTCCTTTAAAGAATACTTGGTATTTCTGTAGTGAAAAGAAGTTTTCCGTTCAAAGGAAATGAAACTCAGTTTAAGGTATCGAAATATTGCATTAACAACAAAGTTGTACGAGACGTGACCATCGTTAGTTGGGTCTGTGAGATTCGTCTTCATTACAGTCGCATACATATTCAGCGGAGCAAGGCGGCGGGGTATTCGCCAACTCAAAACTTTTTGTGCCCACGGGCCACGGCCACAAAAGAGAGAGTGCCACGGCCCGGAGTCGTACACCAAGGATGACAAATGGCACTCAATAGTTCATCATTTCTCATTCCGAAGGTGCTTTTGCTCTTTTGGGAATTGGAGTTGCCTTTATTCGAAAGAATTTTACCGTCCAAGCAGTCCCTTGATAAAATACTACACACTCTTAGTTTAATCAGATTTAAAGGAAAGGTAGTAAGTATGCCATTTGAAGATTGATATGACGTCATTGATTCAGAAGTAACATAGTCCAGGCGGTGACTGCGTTAATACAGTCTGGGAAGGCTCTCTTGGCAAAACGTAAATAGGTCAATTTGGGTACAAAAAGACAAAAACGAATAATTGTAAAAACCATGTGAATATTAATTTTATTAGTAAGGCGATCTGACACTTGTAAAAAATGTTGAATTTTTTCATCAAAGAAAGGAGGAAACGATTCATCCAGTACAAGTGAGCCCAACAATTGAAGAGTTCTATTGTTTATTTTTATGCTAGGAGCTAAAGTGTTAATATACGTTTTTGTATGATTAAATCTTTTTCCGGGTGTAGATTAAATTATTAAATATAAACCAATTGTTTTAAATTTCATCAAAAAGTGTAGGTCACTGTATAAGCTACTAACGTCACCACCTAAAGTCCCATCATCCAAATACCAAACGTTAAGTTTTGATTGGCGTTGGATATTTGGATGAATTGCTAATGAAAATAGAGCAGGGCCAAGAGGGTCACTTTGTTGACAACCTACAGCGGAAATAATTTAATTACCATTATGTATTTTATTACGTATAAATTACAGTACCTGGATGACCGAGCTTCGCTCGGTTTTTTTTTTGTAAATTGTAATTTGGAGTAGAAACTATATTTAAATATGAATTACATAGGTACTAATGTAATGATGAAATATGAAAAAATATTTTATCTACGCTCATTGCTTAAAGTTCGAATTATGAAATCAAAATATGTCACATATTGACCTACTTTATTCACAGACTTCTATAATTATTAAAAAGTTATTCATTATAACATCGCTGTACTATAGAAATATCTCTAGAAAGTTGAATAATTTCTATTACGATACTCGGCTCTGGGTTCCTGTATTTTTATGTGTCGTCATCACAGATCAGGGAATAAACTTTCTTTTCTCTGTGGTCGTCATAGCCAAAAGAGAGTGTAGAGCCAATCCTCAATTTTGTTTTTTTTTTTATATATGGAGTCCACAGACAACATTTAGTTGGTCATGGGATGGGCCACGATTGACCATAGACAACAATTAATTCACGGAAACAATAATTTTTCCCTGCCTTATATGACTGATTAAAAAGTGTGTTCATACAGAATATTGAAAAGAATTATGTATAATTTTGATTATTTAATTATCCACTAAAAATATACTTTATCTGACTTGTATAAATATTTTTCTACTCTTTTTTGTTTCATGACTTTTTTAACAGACTGTACACAGTTTGCAACTGAATTTTGGCGCCATACCTAACTTTTAAAATTTCAATGTGTTATTTTTGTTACTTAGTCAAAACTTAGCGCGGCCAAATGTCTAGCAGTGAAACCTACAAAAGAAAATTTAACTCCACCTGACATTTTAGTAATTGCAACAAAAATAACCCACAATCTTTTACCGACAAAGTGAAGGATTTACGACAAACGTTAGCAAGATTTTATGGTTTGGATTTATGATAATTTGAGCGTAGATAAAGTAGTGTATGAAACTCTACATAATTAGGTATTAAAACACTCGTGTGATACTGTTAAAAAACTCGCCTGCGGCTCGTTTTTTAAACTCACACTCATGTTTTAACACCCCCCATTATGCATCCGTTTCATAAACTACTATTTCGATCTTATCGACATAATAATAAAAAAAATATATGAACTCGTAAGTATGGTTAAGGAGCACACCATGGGTCTGCCCGCGAAATTCAAATTTTTCGTGGTTTTTTGCGATTTTTAAGCTAATAAGACATAATATAGGCTTATGACCGACAAATTGCGATAATCCCAATATCTTCTTCACGTGTTAATATAAAAATCTCTGCTCGAAAGTGGCGAGTTAAAGAATAAAGTCCAAGATTTGCGAGTTACTCACATAAAACTCGATACTCGGACTAATTTCCTAGGATACACATTTTTATGCAAAGATTTTGATGTAATCATGTAAAGATGATACTGTCATTCTCGCAAATCTCGGACTAATTTCTTTAACTCGACACTTTCGAGCAGAGATTTTTATATAAATACGTAAAGAAGATATTGGGACTATCGCAATTTGACTGCCATAAGCCTATTATGTCTTATTAGGTTAAAAATCGCGAAAAACCACAAAAAATTTGAATTTCGCGAGCACACCCGTGGTGTGCTCCTTAAATAAAAATCACGAGTGTAATTAGTTTAATATTTATATATTATACTAATAATTGCTATTGGCCAATAGATGTCACGTTGTTTCCTAGTTTTCAATATATCGAGAAACAATATGAGGTAAATGAGTATTGTTGAGCAGAGTTTTGATTACAACTATGAGATGCATAAATGTTGTGTATAAACTATATAAACTTAGGATGTATAAGCCCACTAAACCAGAAAACTAAATAAAATTTGAATTTTCGCGCCCAGTTCGTTGACTCCATAAAAAAATTAATATAACTTCTCGCCAATAGATGTCGGGAGAAGTCATATTTTACCTTTAGCATTATAATATTATTCTCGTTAAAACAAATGCCGGCCGCGGTCATTAAAATTCGTTTCACTATTCGCTAATAGATGTCATGTAGTTTCCCAGATTTCAAGCTATCGGGAAAAAATATGAAGTAAATGATTATACCTTATTAAGCTTTGCTTGGTAATATCACAGCCACTCACCAATAGATGGCAGCAAGAAATTACTGTAATAGTTTAACTTTATGCCAATAGATGTCAGGTATAGAGTGATATTTTTTTTATTGATAAATACGACATTTAAAAAAAATGAATCCTAGCTAGATCGATTTATCGCCCCCAAAACCCCTTGTATACTAAATTTCATGAAAATCGGTGCAGCCGTTTCCGAGATCCAGATTATATAGAAATATACATATATACAAGAATTGCTCGTTTAAATCCTTTCTCGTTAAAACAAATGCCGGCCGCGGTCATTAAAATTCGTTTCACTATTCGCTAATAGATGTCATGTAGTTTCCCAGATTTCAAGCTATCGGGAAAAAATATGAAGTAAATGATTATACCTTATTAAGCTTTGCTTGGTAATATCACAGCCACTCACCAATAGATGGCAGCAAGAAATTACTGTAATAGTTTAACTTTATGCCAATAGATGTCAGGTATAGAGTGATATTTTTCTTATTGATAAATACGACATTTAAAAAAAATGAATCCTAGCTAGATCGATTTATCGCCCCCAAAACCCCTTGTATACTAAATTTCATGAAAATCGGTGCAGCCGTTTCCGAGATCCAGATTATATAGAAATATACATATATACAAGAATTGCTCGTTTAAAGGTATAGGATAATAAAATACATATATACTTTTTTTACTTTGACTGGAGGTTTTGAAATAAAACTAAATGTTGTACCCAATGGTTTAAAATATTTCTTATCTGACGAGAAGCTGCTGAAAGGTTTTAGAATTATAAAGTCTCCTGTTATTAATTAGCTAAGTGGTTAAAACGTTATAGAACCACGTTAGTATAGCAAACATGTTCTGCTAGATAAAATCTAACTGTACGCCAACAGTAGTTTAGTATAGCTTATTTATCCCTCTGACCACTTTAGTTGATAGAAAACCGACAAACAAGTGTGTGTTTGACGCAGATAAGATTAATAATGTATAATATGTATGTTTTATTAATTGCTATTGTTCCAACATAATAATCAATAACGCTAGGTTATAGAACACTTTTAATAAATTACTTAAACTAAGTAATATAAGCACCATTTATATTTCACTGGAGTACCGATTAGAACGTTTTGGTCAAACACGCATTATTGTATGGATAAAATGACAACACATACACAAATGTTTAATAACTTTTTCATGAAAAAATCTAAAGAGAAGCATGTAGAGAAAAAAGTGGATATTATTTCTAAAATATTTGCGGTTCTTGGCATTTGTTTAGGATTAAATCGGCTGTGTATCGTTTGCTTAAAGGACAAGAAACTTTACATCGCGCTATTGGGATGTTATTCTCTGCTTTTCTATTTCTTAATTGTGTATAGAGTCTGGTATAAATTTCAGTTTCATATCTTGTATATTCTTTTATTGCCGGATGTAATTCAGTGTGTGATTTGTGCCGCTCTGAGTTTTATTTTTCGCGAGAGATTAAATAATTTTTACCGCGAACTATCTAGCTTTGATGAAGAAAATAGGTTTTCACAGAAAGTTTCAGTAAAATCCGTTTATAATCTCGTCCAATTAGTTATTACTTTTTTATTCAGTGTAGCGTTTTCAAGTTTTCCAGACAAAAGCGGATCACCAATAATTCTTAAGCTGGTTCATTTATACGCAGCAAAGTTGTTGCATCTAGTAGAAATACATTATTTCGGACATTTGATCAGTCTATTGATTCCGAGATTGAAATTACTTAGCGATAACTTGACACTTTTCTGTCCGTATAAACATTCAAGTGAAGATTCCGTAGGATTTGATAATGGGAATGAATTGACAAATTATACCAAAACAGGAGAGGCAATGGGTCTAGATAAACTAATGGACTCTTACGGTAAAATCATAGAAATCTATGATATATTATATGAAGCTATTAAATGGCAGGTACATACAAACGTCTGGGCACGTGTTATATTAAAGTATAGTAAATAGTTATGTCTGTCATAATATTTTTTTTCAGATGTTAGCACTTATCACAGCATCATTCACAGTAACTTGTGTTAATATCTATAGTTTAATAATTGCTGCTACTCAAAAACACGTAAGTATATTACTATATATATAGCTACTCGTGCTGATTCACTGACTCACTGATTGATCACCTCTCCTGAACAATTTTGTATGAAAAAAATTTTTTTCAATCACCATTTCGTATAGAAGGGCAAAAATCATTCGGAGGAAAAATACGGAGAGAGCTGATGATTGAGGATTTCGGAGACGGGTGAAGAGCACGGGAAGGGTATCGTAGATAGGTGGGGGGTGCTCGACCAAATGTCATTTGAAACGTCATGCAATTGGCAGTGAGCTAAAAAAAAGTTCAAAATGGCGGATTCAAAATGGCCGCCATTCGAATTTCGCCGATATCTCGGAAAGTATAAAAGATGGAAGAATGGTTTCTTAACAAGAGCTGATCAGGACTCGAAGGTCTATTCGATGGATAGAAAAAAAATTCAAAATGGTTGAATTAATTTTTCCATAGAAAATGTATGGGGAATTTTGAAGGGATTTTTTATAGGCGGGAAGACAGCACGCGGGCCACATGTGGCCCGCGCACACACGCGCCCTACTAGTTAATATATATATAGCTGCTTGTGCTGATTCACTGACTGACTGATTATCACCTCTCCTGAACAATTTTGTATGAAAAATTTTTTTTTCACGGATGGGGTCTTATAGAAGAAAAAAATTCAATTTGAAGAAAAATACGGAGAGAGCTGATGATTGAGGATTTCGAAGACGGGTGAAGAGCACAGCCAAGGGTATTGCAGATAGGTGGGGGGTGTTCGACCAAATGTCATTTGAAATGTCATCCAACTGCCAGTGAGCTGAAAAAAAATTCAAAATGGCGGATTCAAAATGGCCGCCATACGAATTTCGCCGATATCTCGGAAAGTATAAAAGATGGAAGAATGGTTTCTTGACAAGAAGTGATCAGGACCCGAAGGTCTATTTGATGGATAGAAAAAAAAAATTCAAAATGGCGGAATATATTTTTCCATAGAAAATGTATGGGGAATGTTGAAGAGACTAACAGTTGTTAATTATGCAAGATTGTGATGCGGTTTTTCGGAGATTTACTAGAGAAAAATATGGGAGAGCTGATGATTGAGGATTTCGGAGACGGGTGAAGAGCACAGCCAGGGTATCGAAGATAGGTGGGGGGTGCTCGACCAAATGTAACTCGAAACGTGATCCAATTGGCATTTAGCTGAAAAAAAATTTTGCGGATTCAAGATGGCCGCCATACAAATTTCCTGTTTTTCTATCTCGGAAAGTATAAAAGATAAGAGAGTGGTTTCTTTGCAAGACGTGATTAGAATCTCAAGGTCTACTGGATGAATGAAAAAAATAAAAAGTGGTTGAATTTATTTTTCCATGGAAAATGTGAATGCTACAATAAACAAGGCCTATGAAAAACTATGAAAAGTATGAGAAGAGATGATGGTCTACATTTGGATGATGATTGAGGAGCACGGTCATGGATTTAAAGATAGTTAAGGGCTGTTTCAATAAAAAATACACTGAACCTCATCGGATGAGGTTCAGTGTATTTTTTATTCAAACAGCCCTTAACTATCTTTAAATCCATGACCGTGCTCCGAGGTAATTCTTTTAGCCCACTGCCAATCGGATTCCAATTGGAGATGGAGATGACGGCGATTCTTTTATAGGAGAGAAGACAGCCCGCGGGCCACATGTGGCCCGCGCTCCCACGCGCCCTACTAGTTAATATATATATAGCTGCTTGTGCTGATTCACTGACTGACTGATTATCACCTCTCCTGAAAAATTTTGTATGAATTTTTTTTTTTTCATGGATGGGGTCTTATAGAAGAAGAAAAAATGAATCCGAGGAAAAATACGGAGAGAGCTGATGATTGAGGATTTCGGAGACGGGTGAAGAGCATGGGAAGGGTATCGTAGATAGGTGGGGGGTGCTCGACCAAATGTCATTTGAAATGTCATGCAATTGGCAGTGAGCTGAAAAAAAGTTCAAAATGGCGGATTCAAAATGGCCGCCATTCGAATTTCGCCGATATCTCGGAAAGTATAAAAGATGGAAGAATGGTTTCTTGACAAGAGCTGATCAGGACTCGAAGGTCTATTCGATGGATAGAAAAAAAATTCAAAATGGCGGAATTTATTTTTCCATAGAAAATGTATGGGGAGTCTTGAAGAGACTAAAAGTTGGTAACTATGCAAGATTTTGATGCCGTTTTTTTAGAGAACAGCCAGAGTAATATATGTAATGAGGTGATGATTGAGGATTTTAAAGACAGTCAAGGAGCATGGGCAAGGTATTATAGTTAGGTGGGGACTGCTGACACAAAAAATACTCGGAACTTCAGGCAATTGGCAGTGAGCTGAAAAAAAACAAAATGGCGGATTCAAGATGGCCGCCACACAAATTTCGTGTTGTTCTATCTCGGAAAGTATAAAAGATAAGAGAGTGGTTTCTTAGCAAGAGGTGATCAAGATCTCAAGTTCTACGGGATGCATGGAAAATAATTCACTGTGGCGGAATTTATCTTTCCATGGAAAATGTACATACTATGAGAAAAGACAATGATCTAGGATTTGGATGATCATTGAGGAGCACTGTCATGGTTTTAAAGATAGTTAAGGGCTGTTCGAACAAAAAATACGCTGAACCTCATCCGATGAGGTTCAGCGTATTTTTTTGTTCGAACTGCCCGTAACTATCTTTAAAACCATGACAGTGCTCCTTGGTAATTTATTCAGCTCACTGCCAATCGGATTCCAATTGGCGATGGAGATGACGGCGATACCTTTATAGGCGGGAAGACAGCCCGCGGGCCACATGTGGCCCGCGCCCTCACGCGCCCTACTAGTTACTATATATATAGCTGCTTGTGCTGATTCACTGACTGACTGATTATCACCTCTCCTTAACAATTTTGTATAAAAAATTTTTTTTTCACGGATGGGGTCTTATAGAAGAAAAAAATTCAATTTGAAGAAAAATACGGAGAGAGCTGATGATTGAGGATTTAGAAGACAGGTGAAGAGCACAGCCAGGGTATTGGAGATAGGTCGGGGGGTGCTCGACCAAATGTCATTCGAAACGTCATCCAATTGGCAGTTACCTGAAAAAAAGTTCAAAATGGCAGATTCAAAATGGCCGCCATTCGAAATTCGTCGATATCTCGGAAAGTATAAAAGATGGGAGAATGATTTCTTGACAAGAAGTAATCAGGACCCGAAGGTCTACGCGATGAATAGAAAAAAAATCCAAAATGGCGGAATTTATTTTTCAGTAGAAAATGTATGGGGAATTTAGAAGCGATTTTTATAGGCGGGAAGACAGCACGCGGGCCACATGTGGCCCGCGCCCCCACGCGCCCTACTAGTTAATATATATATAGCTGCTTGTGCTGATTCACTGACTGACTGACTGATTGATCACCTCTCCTGAACAATTTTGTATGAAAAAATTTTTTTTCAATTACCATTTCGTATAGAAGAGAAAAATTCATTCGGAGGAAAAATACGGAGAGAGCTGATGATTGAGGATTTCGAAGACGGGTGAAGAGCACGGGGAGGGTATTAAAGATAAGTGGGGGGTGCTCGACCAAATGTCATTCGAAATGTCATGCAATTGGCAGTGAGCTGAAAAAAAGTTCAAAATGGCGGATTCAAGATGGCCGCCATACAAACTTCATCGGTGTCCATCTCGAAGAGTATTAAAGATGGAAGAGTGGTTTCTTGACAAGAAGTATTCAGGACCCCATGGTCTATTCCATGGATAGAAAAAAAAATCAAAATTGCGGAATTTATTTTTCCATAGAAAATGTATGAGGAATATTGAAGAGACTACGAGTTGTAAATCATGAAGTGCTTTGATGCGGTTTTTTGGAAGACTACTAGAGAAAAATATGGAATGAGGTGATGATTGAGGATATTAAAGACAGTCAAGGAGCATGGGCAAGGTATTATAGTTAGGTGGGGACTGCTGAAACAAAAAATACTCGGAACTTCACGCAATTGGCAGTGAGCCTAAAAAAAAAACAAAATGGCGGATTCAAGATGGCCGCCATACAAATTTCGTATTGTTCTATCTCGGAAAGTATAAAAGATAAGAAAGAGGTTTCTAAGCAAGAGATGATCAATAGCTCAAGTTCTACGGGATCCATGGAAAATAATTCACTGTGGCGGAATTTATTTTTCCATGGAAAATGTACATACTATTAGAAGAGACAGTGATCTAGGATTTGGATGATGATTGAGGAGCACTGTCATGGTTTTAAATATAGTTAAGGGCTGTTCGAACAAAACAATACGCTGAACCTCATCCGATGAGGTTCAGCGTATTGTTTTGTTCGAACAGCCCTTAACTATCTTTAAAACCATGACAGTGCTCCTTGGTATTTTTTTCAACTCACTGCCAATCGGATTCAAATGGGCGATGGAGATGACGGCGATAACTTTATGGGCGGGAAGACTGCACGCGGGCCACATGTGGCCCGCGCACCCACGCGCCCTACTAGTTATTATAATATATATAGCTCGATTACCACTCACTGACTGACTGACTGACTGACTCATTGACATAATTGTTCTCCCAGAAGGAGACGGAAAATGATATAATGATGTATGGGAGATGTGTTCGGGTGCGGGAGTCGACTAGGGAAAAATTATGACATTTCAGAAAAACAAGATGGCGGCCGACGTGACTTTCGTATCTCTTTTGTTTTCCAACCGATTTCGTTCAAACTTGCAGTATTCAAGGAAATAAGTAAATGGTTTTTAGAAAAATTGGAAAAATTTGGAAAAACAAGATGGCGGCCGAGCTGTGGCGTTTTAAAATTTTTCATTTTTCGACCCCAAACCGCGGCGCCACAGATCCTACACAGGGTGGTTGAGGATGTCAATTTTTTCTTGTTTCGCCCACAATTATCCTGAATTTTGACAAAACGGGAGTAATTTTTCAAAATCCAAGATGGCGGCTGTTCTGGCGGCCAATCAGTGTGTAGTACGAAAAAACGCGATTTTAAAATTCGAATTTCTCACAGTTGGCAACATCGGAGCGTTTCGACTTCTATGGGGCGATTGTGTGTACAGACTCAAAGTATTGAGTGGGGGAAAAAAATTACCCCATTTTTCGGGAAATTTCGAGATTTCCCCAAAAAGTAAAAAATCTAAATACGGACTTTTTGCGAAATCCGAGTATGAGCGACCACGTGTCTTACTCGTACAAATGACATTTGGGTATTTTTGTCGCCAAGGTCTGGCAACACTGGAATCTATCAAAGTAAAAGTGATTTTCGACATGGTCACTTTTCAGGGGCCATCATGTCGCCTGGGTGCAAGCGAGATAAAAAATTGGAACGTCATCGGGAGCGGTATATCCTGTAATTACTGGGAAGAATACGAAACTATGTAAAATATTAATGTGGAATGGGGTGGCGGCCATTTTGTATTTTTTCTTGTTTTTCGAAAATTTTGATCATGTTTTTGAGGCAGTTAGCGACATTTCGGAAAGTCGACATGTATGAACCGGTTGTGTAACTCAACGAGCAGTATCGAATTATAAAAGCAATGTTGCCACAATCGGGGTAGTTTTCGTGATTTTCCCCAAAATGTCCTCCTGTAAAATTTTGTATGAACAATGTTTGTTCCACTAATAGCCTCGTATAGAAGTCAAGAAATGACTCGGCGAAAAATATGGAGAGAGCTGATGATTGAGGATTTCGGAGACGGGTGAAGAGCACGGGAAGGGTATTGAAGATAGGTGGGGGGTGCTCGACCAAATGTTATTCGAAACCTCGTGCAGTTGCCAGTAAGCTGAAAAAAATTTCAAAATGGCGAAAAAAAGATGGCCGCCATACAAATTTCGTCGGTGTCTAACTCAGAAAGTATGAAAGGTAGAGAAGTGGTTTCTTAGCAAAAGATGATAAGGAAGAGAAGGTTTATCTATTGGAAGAAAAAAAATTCAAAATGGCGGATTTTTTTTTCATACTAAATTGTATGGCGATTGGGAGCTATGGGAAAATTGTCATTGTTCTCCTAGAAACAGAAAACGATAGAATAATGTATGGGAGATGTGTCTAAGGGCAGGAGTAGAGTACGGAAAAATTATGACATTTCAGAAAAACAAGATGGCGGCCGATGTGACTTTCGTAACTCTTTTGTTTTCCAACCGATTTCGTTCAAAGTCGGAGTACTTAAGGAAATACGTAAATAGTTTTTAGAAAAATTGGAAAAATTTGGAAAAACAAGATGGCGGCTGAGCTGTAGTGTTTGCAAATTTTTCATTGTTCCACCTCAAACCGGGACGGTTTAATTCAAATTTGTCACAGTTGGCAACATCAGAACATTTTGACGTTTATGGGGTGATCGTACGTATAGACTTCGGGTGTAGATTGGTGAAAAAAATTACCCCATTTTTCGGGAAAAAATTGAAACCGAGTATGAGCGACCATGGAAATCGCTCCAAGCAGTTACGCGGTCCGCTTTAGCGGGCCGCGCCCCCACGCGAAAAACTAGTTATAATATATATAGCTCGATTACCACTCACTGACTGACTCACTCATTGACATAATTGTTCTCCCAGAAAGAGACAGAAAACAATATAATGATGTACGGGAGATGTGTTCGGGTGCGGGAGTCGACTAGGGAAAAATTATGACATTTCAGAAAAACAAGATGGCGGCCGACGTGACTTTCGTATCTCTTTTGTTTTCCAACCGATTTCGTTCAAAGTTGCAGCACTCGAGGAAATGAGTAAATGGTTTCTAGAAAAATTAGAAAAATTTGGAAAAACAAAATGGCGTCCGAGATGTAGCGTTTTAAAATTTTTCATTTTTCGACCCCAAACCGCGGCGCCACAGATCCTAAACGGGGTGGTTGAAGATGTCAATTTTTGCTTGATTCGCTCACAATTATCCTGAATTTTGACAAAACGTGAGTAATTTTTCAAAATCCAAGATGGCGGCTGTTCTGGCGGCCAATCAGTGTGAGGTATGAAAAATCGCAATTTTGAAACTCAAATTTCTCACAGTTGGCAGCATCGGAGCGTTTCGACTTCTATGGGGCGATTGTGTGTAAAGACTCGAAGTATTGATTGGGGAAGAAAAAATTACCCCATTTCTCGGGAAATTTCGAGATTTTCCCCAAAAAGTAAAAAATCGAAATACAGACTTTTTGCGAAATCCGAGTATAAGCGATCACGTGTCTTACTCATACTAATGACATTTGAGTATTTTTATCGCTGAGGACTGGCAACACTGGAATCTATCAAAGTAAAAGTGATTTTCGACATGGTCACTTTTCAGGGGCCATCATGTCGCCTGGGTGCGAGCGAGATGAAAAATTGTAACGTCATCAGGAGCGGTTAATCCTGTAGTTACTAGGAAGAATACGAAACTATGTAAAATATTTATGTGGAATGGGGTGGCGGCCATTTTGTATTTTTTCCTGTTTTTCGAAAATTTTGATCACGTTTTTGAGGCATTTGGCAACATTTTGGAAAGTCGTCATGTATGAACCGATTGTGTAACTCGACCGGCAGTATCGAGATATATAAGCTGTGTTGCCACATTTGGGGTAGTTTTCGAGATTTTCCCCAAAATGTCCTCCTGTAAAATTTTGTATGAACAATTTTTTTTTCACTTATGGCTTCGTATAAAAGTCAAGAAATGACTCGGCGAAAAATATGGAGAGAGCTGATGATTGAGGATTTCGGAGACGGGTGAAGAGCACAGCCAGGGTATTGAAGATAGGTGGGGGGTGCTCGACCAAATGTCATTCGAAACCTCGTGCAATTGCCAGTGAAATGAAAAAAATTTCGAAATTGCGAAAAAAAGATGGCCGCCATACAAATTTCGCCAGTGTCTATCTCAAAAAGTATGAAAGTTAGAAAAGTGGTTTCTTAGCAAAAGATGACCAGGACGAAGAGGTCTATTTATTGAAAAGAAAAAATTTCAAAATAGGGCATATTTTTTTTTCATACTAATTTGTAAGGCGATTAGGAGCTATAAGAATAATATTGTCATTGTTCTCTTAGAAATAGGTAGAAAACGATACAATGATGTATAGGAGATGTGTTTGAGGGCAGGAGAGGAAAAAGGAAAAATTAAGACATTTCAGAAAAACAAGATGGCGGCCGACGTGACTTTCGTAACTCTTTTGTTTTCCAACCGATTTCGTTCAAAGTCGCAGTACTCGAGTAGATAAGTAAATGGTTTTTAGAAAAATTGGAACAATTTTGAAAAACAAGATGGCGGCAGAGCTGTGGTGTTTTAAAATTTTCAAACCCCAAACCGTGGAGCCACAGATCCGAAACGGAGTAGTCGAGGATGATATTTTTTTCTTATTTTGCCTGGAATCATAAGCCGATTGCACGTATAGACTCAGGGTGTAAATTGATGAAAAAAATTACCCCATTTTTCGGGAAAAATCTAAATACGGACTTTTTGCAGAATCCGAGTATGAGCGACCACGAAAATTGCTCAAAGCAGTTACGCGGTCCGCTTTAGCGGGCCGCGCCCCCACGCGAAAAACTAGTTAATATATATATAGCTGCTTGTGCTGATTCACTGACTGACTGACTGATTGATCACCTTTCCTGAACAATTTTGTATGAAAATTTTTTTTTCCATGGATGGGGTCGTATAGAAGAAAAAAATTCATTCGGAGGAAAAATACGGAGAGAGCTGATGATTGAGGATTTCGGAGACGGGTGAAGAGCACGGGAAGGGTATCGTAGATAGGCGGGGGGTGCTCGACCAAATGTCATTTGAAACGTCATGCAATTGGCAGTGAGCTGAAAAAAAGTTCAAAATGGCGGATTTAAAATGGCCGCCATTCGAATTTCGCCGATATCTCGGAAAGTATAAAAGATGGAAGAACGGTTTCTTGACAAGAAGTGATCAGGACCCCACGGTCTATTCGATGGATAGAAAGAAAAACCAATATGGCGGAATTTTTTTTTACCATAGAAAATGTATGGCGGATGTTGAAGAGACTAACAGTTGGTAATTATTCAAGGTTGTGATGCGGTTTTTCGGAGAGTTACTAGAGAAAAATATGGAGAGAGCTGATGATTGAGGATTTCGGAGACGGGTGAAGAGCACAGCCAGGGTATCGAAGATAGGTGGGGGGTGCTCGACCAAATGTAACTCGAAACGTCATCCAATTGGCAGTTAGCTGAAAAAAAAATCAAAATGGCGGATTCAAGATGGCCGCCATACAAATTTCGTGTTGTTCTATCTCGGAAAGTATAAAAGATAAGAGAGTGATTTCTTTGCAAGACGTAATTAGAATTTCAAGGTCTACGGGATGAATGAAAAAAAAATCAAAGTGGTTGAATTTATTTTTCCATGGAAAATGTGAATGCTACAATAAACAAGGCCTATGAAAAACTATGAAAAGTATGAGAAGAGATGATGGTCTACGATTTGGATGATGATTGAGGAGATAGGTCATGGATTTAAAGATAGTTAAGGGCTGTTTGAATAAAAAATACACTGAACCTCATCGGGATGAGGTTCAGTGTATTTTTTATTCAAACAGCCCTTAACTATCTTTAAATCCATGACCGTGCTCCGAGGTAATTCTTTTAGCCCATTGCCAATCGGATTACAATTGGCGATGGAGATGACGGCGATTCTTTTATAGGTGAGAAGACAGCCCGCGGGCCACATGTGGCCCGCGCTCCCACGCGCCCTACTAGTTATTATATAATTTTTGATTCCCTCAAAGCTACATTAGAAGCTAAGTAGACTCATAATTTATAAGCAACTAGCAGTGCCCGCGGACTCCATTCCGCCTTAGAAATATTTTTGTCCAGGCCCGTTTGTCCCGCGTAATACCCGTGTGGGTATTATCCACTTATACTTACTCGTAGGTACTTACGTATGAAAGAATTTTGAAAATCGGTTCAGTAGATCCAGAGATTACCCCTTACAACGTCACACTCTCACAAACATCGTTACGCTACCTCTTTATCTGGGGACACGGTAGTGTCCCCGCCAAGACGAGCCAAGCGAAGCGCGAGGGCACTACCTATCTTTTCTCGAAGTGTTTCGCCGTATTTTTAAACCCTTATAACTTAGGCCTGAATTATTTCAGATACTCAAAATTCTCGGAAAATGATGTCGCCAGTGAACTTATTAAACCTATAAAGTTTCAATTTTATAGGTCTTATACTTTAGATTTTATCGACGTCTAAAAAACCCAAATTTCGTCACTGACTGACTGACTGACTGACTGACTCACTGATGATCATCAAAATTCCTAGGTACTTCCTGAAGACCTAGAAAGCTGAAATTTGGTATATAAGCTAGTATTAGCACACAACCAACAAAAAAATTCCAAAAGTTGGAAATTTAACCCCCCAACCCCTTAAAATAGGGGATGGAAGTTTGTATGAAATTACCGCAAATATTGATGCTAGAGGTCTCAAAATTGATATAGGGACTCTTTGTAATAAACAATTAAATACGTGTTTCAGGATTTTTAGTTAATCACCCCACATCCATAAAATTAGGGGGTTGGAAGTTCGTATGGGGTTTCCCATAAGTATATAGGTATAATAAAAACTTAATTTCTGAAATTTGGTATATAAGCTAGTATTAGCACACAACCAACAAAAAAATTCCAAAAGTTGGAAATTTAACCCCCCAACCCCTTAAAATAGGGGATGGAAGTTTGTACGAAATTACCGCAAATATTGATGCTAGAGGTCTCAAAATTGATATAGGGACTCTTTGTAATAAACTACAAATAAGGAAAAAAAAACTAGGTGAACCAAGGAGGGTTCCCTCATTTAAATGATAGAGGGGGGGATACTTGATTCGGACAAATATCCACCTTGCAATGATATTCAAGAAATACACCAAAGAAAAGGAAATGAACCAAATATAGTCGTAAACAACTTACAAAAAGAAGTGAAATCCCAGCAAAAACATTTTCATGTAAAATGTTGCCAAGACGAGAACATGTGGCTCACACTATCAAAAAGTTATCAGATCTCATGTACAGCAAGACTTCTAACTCTACACGCCCTAACTCTATAAATCCTAACTTTATAAACTCTACACTTTAGTCAAAATATATTATGTCTTGGCTGTTTCGTTACTGTCACATGGGTGCAAAGTAAAAATATTATTCACTGACTTTGTACTTTTCTGATATGCAATACCTAGTTTCTGTAGTAACGAATATTTATTAGATAGGTATTGAGTCTCCTCAGAAACTGCACTTAGGTTTTACTAACTGCATTGGTTTCAAATACTTCATCACACTTTGCAAAAGTGTGTTCCTTTGCTTTAGAGGATATTTTTAATAAATGGAAGTTTTTTCCCATAACAATGGTGATACCATTTAATTTTAATGTGAAATTTCTTGAATTTTGCATGGTCCATTATGCCACTTGCAAAACTCTTTTAGAAAAGTACTGAACAGTGAATAAATTCTTCACTTTACGCCCATGTGACGGTACCGAAACAGCCAAGACATAATATATTTTGACTAAAGTGTAGAGTTTATAAAGTTAGGATTTATAGAGTTAGGGCGTGTAGAGTTAGAAGTCTTGCTGTACATGAGATCTGATAACTTTTTGATATTGTGAGCCACATGTTCTCGTCTTGGCAACATTTTACATGAAAATGTTTTTGCTGGGATAATATTAGTATAGATAGTATAGATAATTACAGTCGATCAAATTGTATATTAACCGACTTCAAAAAAGCAGGAGGTTCTTGGCTAGATCCCTATGTTTTTATTTAACTTAGGCCACGACTAGGCATTGATGGACTTGCGGATGTTACACGTTCGTCCATCAATGCCTCTTTTGCAGGCCGCTGCAGTAATATACTATTAAAAACTCAAATAATTAATTTCACACTTATTTATGTGGTATCATATTATTACTGTCTGTAGGTATGTATCAAAATTATTATCGCGGCTCAAAAAGAATACCCACATGTATTTACTCTAAAAAAGCTATGTACATAGTCGCCCACTTAGTATTTTAGTTGCTATTGTCCATTTTAAAATTACTCATATCTTTTAAACTCGAATGAACATGGGCGTAGCCAGGATTGAGTTTCGGGGGGAGTTTTTCAAGAAAGTACATGAATATTTGAGGAAACTATATTATATCAATTTTAAAAGAAACGTGAAAATTTACGATAGTTAGGTCGTAAACTATTTTTCATATCCCTAAATGACATAACAACGTTTGCCGGTCTGCTAGTATTTATCTAATATTCTGCAAATTTCATTGGGGTTTGAACCCCCTAACCCTCCCCCCCCCCTGGCTGCGCCCATGAATTATTATGTAATTATATATTTTGAAACGTTTCAGGACCATTATTTACAATTCATTGCTGTGAACATTTCATTTATTTTACTCGAAGTTGCGCCGCTAGTGCTGCCGTGCTTCTTTGCGGATCAAATCAATGCGGAAGCGTTTCGCCTCAGGACACTCATATCTAGCAGGCTTTATGAAAATACTTTTGGTATGTTTGAAATTTTCATTTCAGATAGGCAAACATTCATCTTCAACCATGTTATTCACGTAACGGGTCAGTTACATTGGTACATACATTGGTGATGTGAAATGTTTAAAAAGGTGATGGCATTTACGTGCACGAGTACGTACGAGTACGAAACCAAAACATTTTTTTTTGCAAACATTGAAAAATTATTTTTACAACTATTGACATAGAGGGTAAAATTGAATAAAGTTCAAACCGCAACATGGTTGAGAATTAAGAAATTAAATTTACTTTGCGCGATAGGGTTGAAAGATTGTGTTTTGTATTATGCTATGTCAAAATACATTCAATTTTACACTCTAAACCAATAGACGTTAAGTTAATTTTTCAGTCTTAATTTTTATTTTATTTCTTGATTCACATCACTCAATCGCTCAGTGTGTGAAAACGTTACGTGAATAGCCCCCCAGATGTTTCAGTTCTTAAGTCTCATTATGCCAATGATCTCCATATTATATTCTCTGGATTTATGATTCCATACATTTGACAGTTCATTTTTGTGCCGATCGGAAGCGCCTCCCCCGAACGTCCATGGTACTAAATTGAAATTTGTTGGTAGTCGTCCGTCACCGTCGTTTTGAATGTCATTTGATTTTAGTTCCATGGACGCTCACGCGAGGTTACGCAACAATTTAGCGCCAAAATACGAAAACCAAGTGTCTTTATTTTTACCGATCCCGAGATGGAGATCGATCAGTGCATTATGCCAAGTAAAGTCAACGGAATAACTTATGTCCGTTTGCACTAACATTTTAAGTGACACCTAAGCCCTTAAGTGACAGTTTTATTTAGGTACTGGGTTCATATTTTATTGGGTATTTCTTTATAATAAAAACATATAAACTTTTTTTGCAGTTTTACTGTACTTCCATTTTCTTTTACATAATCACACAGAGAAGAGAGAGGTGACCACAGAGTGGTATATTCACATAGGCATAGACATAAAAGTTTAACCATAGACTACAACTTAATAATACAGACTATTCCTAAAGATATTAACACCCCCCTTCAATGACCAGTTATGATTTAAACAAATAAATTGGTCATTGCAATATACATTACAAAGTTTTCTTATTTTTGTAAATACTTAACAACATGAAAAAAAAGCAAATTCACATACCTATTCATACTTAAATAACATTTAAATTATTAGTAAAATAAACATGTTTTAATACACATAAAGGTTTTGTTAACACATCAGATACATTTTTATCAGTTGGTACATAATCAATACAAATATTATAATTTTTAACAGAATCTTTTATGAAATGATATTTTATATCAATATGCTTAGTTCGCTTACTGTTCTCATTACAATTGATCATCTTTATAGTACTCTGATTGTCAATGAGCAAATGAGTTTTAATTTCCATTGTATAGAAGTTAGTAAGAATACCTTTTAAATATAGTATCTCTGCTGTTGTCAACGAGGCTGCAACATATTCTGCTTCAGCCGATGAGAGTGACACTGTAGGTTGTTTCTTTGAGAACCATGAGATTAAATTATTACAGTAAAATATAGCACATCCACTCACGCTTTTTCGGTCTTCTTTGTCGCTTGCCCAATCTGCATCACAATATGCTTTCAGTTCCTTAGTCTCTTCTGATTTGGTATATGTAAGAGATTTATGCATAGTATGTTTTAAATATCTAAGAACACGTTTACCTGCTTTCCATAGCTGTGATGTTGGTCTATCAAGATACTTACTCAAATACGAAGTTGCAAAAGTAATATCCGGCCTTGAAGTGGTTGATAAATAAGTTAGGCTACCTATGAGCTCTCTATATGGTACGTCAATTATTTCTTCATCTTCTGATATTGATATTAACTCCTTCTCCATTGGTGTTTGAACTCCTTTACAATCTTCCATACCGAATTTACTCAAGATCTTTTGAATTAATTTTTCCTGTTTAATTTTAATTGAATTTCCTTCCCTGTGTATTTCCATCCCTAAGTATTCTTTTACCTCGCCTAAGTGTTTTGTATTAAATTCCTTTTAAGTTTCTCTATTATAGTTTTTCCAGAACCCAGTACTAAAATATCATCTACAAAAATCAATACCCAAGTTTCTCCGTTGTAATAAAGACAAAAATCATATTTGGATTGTTGAAAACCATTTTCTAAGATGAATTTATGTATTCTTTCATTCCAGCATCGTGGTGCTTCTTTCAGACCATATAATGCTTTCTTCAATTTCAAAACTTTTCCCTTTTCAGGTGTTATCCCTTTTGGATATTTTAAGTATATGTCTTTATCTAATGTTCCGTTTAAAAATGCAGTTGGTACGTCTAATTGTTGTAAAACTTTACCTTCTTGTACTGAAATACTCAATAAAAGTCGAACTGTCGCAAGTCTGGCTACTGATGCATATACATTGTAAACATTTTCTTCTTGAAAACCCTTTGCTACAATTCTTGCTTTCTTAGTTCCATCTACTTTCTCTTTGAAAACCCATTTAGAATCTATGGCTTTCTGACCTTTAGGTAAATCAGCTGCTTCCCATGTATTTAACTTTGCGTGTGCATTTATTTCATTTTCTATAGCAGTTTTCCACTCATCATTTTGCACAGCATCCTCGTAGCTTAACATATCTGTTTCAAGTATAGTATTCAAACAATATGCAATATTACTTTCCATATTTTCAAAATTTTCTTCATAGTCCTTCAGATATGCTGGTTTCTTTATATTTCTTTTAGGTCTTGAACTCGCATTTTCTGTAACTATTTGATCATCTTCACCTGTATTTTCTTCCTCTTTTTCTTCTTCATTTCCATCTGTGCTTTCTTTTTCTTCTGTTTTATTCTCACTTGTCTCATTCTCTTCATGTAAATAAAAATATCTATTTTCTTCAGTTTCTTTCATAGTTGGTTTATAAATAATATCAGATTCATCAAATCTAACATCACGTGATACAATAATCTGATTTGTTTCAGAATTCCATAAGCGATATCCATTTTGACCATATCCAACCATACGTGCCTCCGTTGCCCTTTCATCATACTTACCTTGTCTGGGAAGTATAACTGCCCAACATTTTGATCCAAAGCATTTTAGTTTACTTAAGTCTGTTTTACCTCTGAATATTTCTTCAGGTGTTTTAAAATTGATACTTGCAGAGGGGCATCGGTTAAGTTGGTACGCAGAACACAATATGGCTTCTGTCCATAAGTGTCTCGGTAATTTTGTCTCAATTAGTTGAGTCCGTGCTTTATTATACAGCGTTCTGTTCATTCTCTCCGCTACTCCGTTACTCTGTGGAGAGTATGGTGTTGTATATTCTATTCTTATACCTTTATTGTTACAAAATGATTCAAACTTCTTATTTTTCAATTCAGTTCCATTATCACATCTTATTCTGCTGACTTTGACTTCTTTTTCATTCTCCAATCTTCTTATATAATTTATTAACTTTTCAGTAGCTTCACTCTTGCTTCTTAACAAATTGACAACTAAAAAATGAGAATAATCATCAATAATTACTTGATAATATAACTCACCGTGTATTCCTTCTGTTCTTGTAGGTCCTGAGATGTCAGTGTGCAGCAATTCACCTATGCGATGTGATCTTGGTTGTTGTACCGGTTTGAACGGGAGTCTCGTAGCTTTACCTAGCATGCATGGTTCACAAATTTTTTTACTTACCGGAAGCTGCAATATATTCAAGCTGTGTCTGTTTACATGACCTAATCTCCTGTGCCACAAATTGTTATCTGTCGAGCAATGTAAAGATGCAATATTTTGAGAATCAATAGTTGTATCTAAAATAAAAAGATTTCCTTTACGTTTACCAGTTATAACAACTTTAGAATTATTTTTAGCAATTATTACTGTATCATTACAAAATTTTACTGTATTATGTCTTAATATTTTTGTACAGACAACAAATTAAATGATAAATTTTTGACAATCAGTGCTTCAAGAGTTATTTGGTATCCGTTACTTATTAATTTTATAGTACCCTTTTTGTTTGATGTAATAAAATCACCATTTGCTACAAAAATTTTGATTTCCTTATCTAAGGTTATTATATTGTCCATAAAACGACTGTAACTCTCTTGTACTAGATGCTCAGTACAACCTGAATCGATCACAAACTGGATTTTACACTTGTCATTACTTGGGTTATCATATACCATGTTACACTGTTGACTGTCCGCATAAAATAGAAAACTTTCACTTGTGTCAGTATATTGCGCTCGTTGAACACTATTATTCGCTGCTGGGATGTTTTGACGTCCTCCCCGTCCTCTTCTTAGGGGTCGCCTTGATATATATCCTCTGCCTCTATTTGTGTATCTCCCATATGATGATGCTTGATTGTTGCTATAGCAGTTAATGGCTTTATGCCCACTTTTGTTGCATTTGTGACAGATAAGAAAGGCATTTTCCTCTGTATTGTCATTTTTAGAGGTTATTTTTAATTCCTCATCCAAGAGCCTTGTTGTCACATATTCAAAATTCAGGTCACTTTTATTTAGTGTTTCTATAGCTGTTATTACAGTATCATATTTTGTTGGCAAACCTATTAGCAAGTATGTTATTTTGTCCAGCTCATTGATTTTCTCTTCATTAATTTCAAGCTCTTCAATAATTTGATTAAATTTTTGGAAATAAGTTTCAAGTTTCTCACTGTCATTGCACTTTACGCTTAGTAGCTGACGCCGCAAATATAGTTTTGATATTAGAGATTTTCTCTGAAATGCATTCTTTAACTTTTCTATCATGCGTTTGCTTGTAGTACACTCCCTTATGAGGCTGAGATGGGTGTCGCTAAGACAAGAGATAATAATGTTTTTAGCTATCGCGTCATTTTTAGATTCTTTTGTATCCACTTCCGATTCGATACAGTGAAGCACCCCTTTTTCTTCAAGAGCTGCCTTCAATCGGAAAAACCAATTATTGAAGTTGTCCGCCTTTAAATTAGTAAGCTGACTCACGTTTCTGCATGACGCCATTTTTCCTTTGTTCGATAGCCGAACTCACGGGATTGCGGGAACCGGAGAATTCTTCTTTCGTTGATTTCACCAACACGTAATTTCACGTACAACGCCCATAACCTTTTATTTAGGTACTGGGTTCATATTTAATTGGGTATTTCTTTATAATAAAAACATATAAACTTTTTTTGCAGTTTTACTGTACTTCCATTTTCTTTTACATAATCACACAGAGAAGAGAGAGGTGACCACAGAGTGGTATATTCACATAGGCATAGACATAAAAGTTTAACCATAGACTACAACTTAATAATACAGACTATTCCTAAAGATATTAACAGACAGTTGTTGTATGTGAAAACTGTCACCTAAGGGCTGAGGTGTCACTTAAAATGTTAGTGCAAACGGGCATTATTCTTTCTAGATAAACCCAGCGGCCGCACAGCCCGCGCTCTGCTCGTATTGATGAAGACTCGCAGCCTGAACTTGTCGGTGTTCCAGATGTTCAACGTGGACACGTCGCTGCCTCTCAAGCTCATGGCGCTGTTGCTGGTTTATGTCGTCATTTTGCTGCAATTAGATAAATACATTACTCCAATCGGAACTCTATAATTTAGTTGAACATTTTATTGCAGCTTCAATGGTTCAAAATGTCTTTATTTTGAACCGTATTTATTTTTCCCGTATGAACAGTTAACGGAGGGTTGGACGTAATTTTTTCTACATTTTGCACGACAGATAAAAAAATTATTAATTATGCATGAAAATAAATAAAAATATGTTTTTAGTTGTAAATGTGTACATCTTTTCATGTTATCCCACTTTCAAATTTCATCCAACCGATTTCTCCTCTTTTTCAATAAAAAAATTGCAATATTTTTTTTAATAATTTTCTATTTTTTTTTATTACAATAGCGAGGGGGCCACTATTATCTCAAAATTTCATATCGATAGCTTTAATAGTTACCTACTGAATTAACTGCCGTAGACGGACAGACAGGCGGATGGTTGATATCGCACCATATAAGAGTCCAATTTCCGCTTTCTTGGTACGGAACCCTAAAAACTAAATATTAAGTTATTATGACTCACGATCTAATATTTTTAAACTACGTACCTATTGGTATTTTATAGGTACACAAGTATCCGTGACTTATAAAATATGTATAGTACAAGCTTTTATTTAACTCGCCATGTATGTTTGTTCGGGCGGAATCTCTGAACTTAATTTTAAAGGTAAAACATTGATTATTATCGAATTGAAAATTTAAATAAACAAGTTTTTGGTTTTTTACCTACGTTTTATTTTTTATCTTTTACAAAAATAGATAGATGAGTTAAGAATGCGTTTACCTACGATGCCTCCATACATTCGTATATCTGTCCTTTTTGACGCAAAAATAAGCAAATCGATATTACTTTATATTTCCTTTTAGAGAAGTATTTCCGACCCAAATATAGCCAGAAGCAAAGTTACTTAACTAACTTAAGACTTGAACCCGAATAACGTGATCGAAATATGTACGAATTAAAATGATTTTAGTATTACGAATGTATGGAGGCATCGTAGGTAAGTGGACTCTTAAGTGTAAAAAATACTTAGAGAAAAGTTGATGATGAATTATAGCGAAACACCAATCAAATGTCTTCGAAATCCTCAGTCATCAGTTGTCTCGTTTTCTTCCTCCGAATGAATTTTCCCGATCAGCAAAAAAAATCATACAGTTCAGAAAGGTGATCCAATCAGTGAGTGAGTGAGTGAATCAGCACAAGCAGCTATAATATGTATATTATAATAACTAAATCGTCATGTATGAGGGCGAAGTCGTGGCCATATGAAAACATAATATTTAGTTGCAACAAGTGGTTCAGTCAACTTTTATGCATGACTGATTAGTGATTTTATGCCGAAACCAGGCGAGCGATTCGCGTAATGTTTTCACACAGTGAGTGAAGTGAATCAAGAAATAAAATAGAAAATGAACACTTAAAAAAACTTTAATGCGTCTAATGGCTTAGATTGTATAATTGAATGGACTTTTACATATGGAATATAATGCCTAAATATAAAACCTTATTTTTCAAAGTAAGTTTAATTTCACGATTCTCAACCATTGTTAGGTTTTTCATTCATACAAGCTCTATGTAAATAGTCGTAAAATTAAATTTTCAGTGTTCGTAAAAATTGTTTCGGTTAGAAAAATAAAGAAAGAAAGAAAAAACGTTTATTTAGGTGAAAAAGTCACACACACACACACAAATACAAGATATAATCAAAAAACAGAATATAATCATAACAATCAACACAGAAATCAAGAGAACACACAACAGAACACAATCGACAGGATAAATATAATTATACAGTAACAATAAACAGAATTATCAACACAATACACAATCAACAACACACTACAATATCATTTGTTTATTTATATACCTAAATGCCAAGACATTTTTAAACATTTCACTTCACGAAATGTAGCCATCGCGTTAAGTGAATCGCCTAACAGTATCTAGATATTGTTTATATTTTATATTACTTTCAATTACTCCTGTAGCATCAATTGGTGGGTAGACTGCGTTATTTCGCACTTGTGTTGTAATAATGGGTAGAATGCGGGAAATATCAATTTCATTACTGTTGCATTTTTTTATTTTTATAGGCGTAGGGCTCGCACAAGATACTTCAACGGTTGTTGCTTTCCAAAGAGCGGATATCGTCCCTGATGCTATTCCGGTTGCGCCGCAGTGTCAATTGTTGGTAAGATTTATTTACTTAATAGGACAGATGGGTGGGTACGTCCGGTCGAGAAAATTACAATTTTATGCAGTTTCCTGAAAACAGTCAATAAATATCGATGGACACAATATATATGTTACCGGAAATGTGTGAAAACCAGGACATGCATACAATTCCTAGGAAATGTATACATTTCCTGGCTCATTTAGGAAAGACGAATTTAAAATCAAATAATAAACACATTTCCTAGGAAATATATACAAATTCTACACAGCACACACAGCGTTAGGAAATGTGTAAAAGAAGAGAGCATGGGAGTGCAGTGTCCAAATCAGATCTATCAGAGCTCTAAAATATCGACCAATTTGGTCTCCCGTCGCTGCATGAAGTGCAGCCCTTTCGCTTTTACGTAGCAAAGATTGCACCCAGGCGAGTCGAAGTTGCCAAGGCTTGTCGCCGTAGACAACCAGCATGCCGAGGCTGCGGATGTGAGACAGCTCTAAAATAGCGACCATTTCGGATCTGTGACGTCTCCGGCGCTGCGGGAAATGCAGCCCTTTCGCCCTTGCGTAGCAAACCACGGACGCTCACCTCCGCAGCCTCCCAAGCTGCTACCAGCAGCAGACCAACCTCGGGCGCTATGGCTCGCCCTTACTACAGCGGGCGGGGGTTGCACTCCCTCCGCGCCTTGTATGTTACTGTTGATAATTAGGTATTAAAACACTCATGCTGTGAGAAAATTAGACAATTTACAGACATTGATACAGCCAAGCTTGTTTACTACGCCTTCTTCCACAGTGTTATATCCTATGGTATTCTGTTATGGGGCAAAGCTGCTGATATTCAAACTATATTTGTATTGCAAAAGAGAGCAATTAGATCCATATACAAAATGAAGCCACGCGAATCTCTTCGCCAAAAATTTAAAGAAAAAAATGGGAAATGCTTTCCAAAAAACCAACTTCAAATGCCAATTTATTTAAATTTTAGGTACCTACACCAATTCGAAGTCGGCCAATGTTTCATACAATCCCTAATAGTCCTTCTTACTTAATTGATGTGCGAAGAAATGACAAAGTCATAGACAATCGCCCGACTTCGAATTGGTGTAGGTACCTAAAATTTAAATAAAAATTATTTCACTCTTTGTAGTGGCATTTGAAGTTGGTTTTTTGGAAAGCATTTCCCATTTTTATTTTATACTTTTTAGTGGAAAACAATAAAATGCACAAGGCGTTGTAAAATATCCAAATTGCTTGAGGTGTGTTCATAAAATCTGAAGAGATACCTCAAATTGACCAAGATCCCATCATCAGACCCTGACTTGATGACTTTAGTCATCAAATCAGTATCTGCTAGCAAATGCACCAGTAACTATAAAAAATACCCAACTCGCTTCAAGTATACTAGCAAAATTTGAAGAGTTCCCTCGATTTCACCAAGATCCCATCATCAGACCCTGACTTGATGACTTTAGTCATCAAATCCGTATCTGCTAGCATATGCACCAGTAACTATAAAAAATACCCAACTCGCTTTAAGTATACTAGCAAAATTTGAAGAGTTCTCTCGATTTCACCAAGATCCCATGATCAGATCCTGACCTGATGACCATAGAACAACTTGGAAAATATTACTCTTTCTAATAATACTCAAATAGTTTCATGTGTCCATATAAAATTTGAAGAGTTCCCTCGATTTCTCCAGGATCCCATCATCAGATCCTGACCTGATTAAAATGGGACCATCTGGAAACAAAACCCTTTTAAACAAAAAAAGAATTTTTCAAATCGGTCCACGCGTCTCCGAGTAATCGGTGAACATACATAGATAAAAAAAAAAAAAAAAGATTCCGACGAATTGAGAACCTCCTCCTTTTTTTGAAGTCGGTTAAAAAGGCATTCTTACAGTGGCGTGTCCATACATTTATAATTGTTTACTGTTTGTACGTCAAAATATTAATAATTACAAGAAACGTATAGATATAAGTAACCGTCCAATTAGAAGTGGAGCACATAAGTTAGTTGTAGTGCCACACCGTTTGCGTAAGGTACAGAAGTCCTTCGTGGGGTTGAGTGTACGCTTCTACAATAATATGATCCCGAAGTCTGTCTTGGACTTACCTTTGCACCGGTTTAAATATACTGTCAAAAAACATCTAATAAATCAGGGTTACTACACCATTGAAGAATTTTTAAATAACAAGGATTCTTGGAACGATAGTGATATGCTTCCATCTCCTCACGAGATATCTTAAAAATATAGTTTCATACTGTACTAAAAATTGTATATTGAGACATAATTTTTAAAAGAGCAAGTACCGAGTTTCTTGCCAGTTCTTCTCGGTGCGAACCTGGCGGTAGAGTCTTGACATTTCATGAGAGCTTATTTCTAAGCCTATGTGAAATAAAGAATTTCATCACTGTCTCTTCGACGCAATCACTGAACTCTTCAACAGTCAATGCGCTTTCATTGTTAAAAAATAACGTGCCTGAATGTAATAACACCTTTGCATTCAGCCACGTTACTGGCTCCGACGTAATTAAAGCATTTAAATTAATAAATGTTAAGAAAACTAAGGACTTATGGGGCATTTCGGTACACGTAGCCAAGTCACTAATTGATATATTTGCACCCGACTTAGCATTGATATTTAATAATTGCATAGATTGTGGTGTATTTCCTGACTTAATGAAACATAGTAAAATAATTCCATTGTTTAAATCAGGTAGTAACAGTGACCCCACCAACTTTAGACCAATATCAGTTCTACCAATATTTAGAAAAATTTGTGAAAAGCTCATATTAAATCAATTACTTTTCTTCTTCCAGAAGAATGATTTGCTACACAACAAACAGTTTGGCTTTACACGGGGTCGCTCGACAACCGATGCTGGTGTCGAGTTAATACAAAACATATTTGAAGCCTGGGAGGAATCACGTGACGCACTTGGCGTTTTCTGTGATTTATCTAAGGCGTTTGATTGTGTTCAGCACGAAACATTAGTCAGTAAACTACTCCACTACGGTATCAAAGGTGCAGCTCTAGAGTTGATGAGCTCCTATTTAAGTGATCGGATTCAGAAAGTAGAAGTTAATGGAAAGCGATCCTGTGGGTCAAGTGTAAAAATGGGAGTTCCTCAAGGGTCCATTTTAGGACCTTTCCTGTTCCTCATTTACATCAATGACCTTCCTTATGTTACTAAGGACAATCACGAGATAGTATTGTTTGCTGATGATACATCACTTGTATTTAAACTTAATCGAAATAAAACTAATTTTGACGATGTAAACAACTCTCTCGATAAAGTGGTACAGTGGTTTGAGGCTAATAATCTTCTTCTTAATAATAAAAAGACCAAATGCATTAAATTCACTCTACCTAATGTTAAGCAGACAAAAACGACAGTACTACTTAACAATGAGGAACTGGCTCTAGTAGATGCAACCGTATTCCTAGGAATAACGTTGGATGCCAAACTTCAATGGGGCCCTCATATAATTAACTTGTCGAACAGACTTAGTTCTGCAGCATACGCGGTTAAAAAGATACGGCAGCTGACCGACGTTCAGACTGCTAGACTAGTGTATTTTAGTTACTTTCACAGCATTATGTCATATGGTTTATTATTATGAGGTAATGCTGCTGACATCGACACCATATTTGTGCTGCAGAAGAGGGCTGTTCGTGCTATTTATAAAATGGGTCCAAGAGAGTCCCTCAGAAATAAATTTAAAGAATTTAATACTATGACGATGTATGGACAATATATTTATGAAAATATTATTTATGTACATAAGAATATTAATAAATTTACGAAGAAATGTGACCTCAATACTATTAATCTTAGAAACAAGCATAAGCTCGTGTTAAACAGCACTAGATTATCTAAAATTAGCAAATCCTTTGCATGCAACTGTATAAGATTTTATAATAAGTTACCACATCACGTATCTGAAATGTCACTTAATAAATTCAAAGGGTTTGTCAAGCCTAAACTCATTAATAAGGCTTACTACAATATTAAGGACTATATTAGCGACACAAGCCCTTGGAATTGATCGATAATGAATGCTCTGTTGTTGCGAGCCTATTTAGTGTTTACTATTTATACTACTTGTTGTTAAATGGTGATAACATAAAAAAAAATACCCGGCTGAGTTTGTTGTGGGCTTCTTCTCAGCGGCAGGGCGCGTTTGGAACCCTCGTAAACTTAGTTTTAAGTCGTGAATGGTTATCACCATTAAAGTGACCATGTAAACAAAACGACGTGTCACAGGAGCCTTTGTATGCTAGGCCTATGTGAAATAAAGAATTTTTCTATTCTATTCTATTCTATTCTATTCTATTCATTTCATTTCATTTCATTATTATCATCTTCGGCTTCGCATTCGCAAACCCACATTCGTGTTTTAATACCCCTTAATATACAACAGTTGCATAATAGTTTACATTACTTGTAAATGGAATTAAATTTAACGCCTTTTTTAAACAGTTGCATAAATAACTATTATTATGTTTAATAGGTTACGTACCGTAACGGTGTACGAGTTCAACTCGGGAATTTTCTAACTCTTCTTCAAACCTTGGTAGCACCTGATGTCTCGTACCCTTTTGGAGTGAGCGATGGACAGTTTTTCACTCTGATTCTCATCGGTATGTAGATACTTATTTATTCTGCCTTGCTATTCTGCAAAACAGCGACGAGCGTGCATCTCTGCATCTATGAATTTGTCAGTTGTAATAGAGTACAATTTTGCATGCCATTTTCGGCTTGGCAGCTGTCTGGCAGCTGTTTCAGAGATGGACATTTTGTAGAATAGCACGGCTGATACTTTATTATAATTTATTAGTAGTAACAAGTGTGCTGAAGGTGAATAAATATTACAAGTATTTCAAGAAGAAAGCTGTGTTTAATTCCGTGTGGCCTGACGCCGTTTATAGGGACCATGTATATTTCACGGAAAAATAAAATCAACTCTGTATCTATTACACTGGTATAAGCAATTAACCTCATAAAACAGAGTTAAGTTTGCCGTTCGTTAAAGAAAGTGATTCTTATGGTTTAACTTTATCTAATATAGTACGGAACCCACGGTGCGCGAGTCCGGCTTGCACTTGGCCGATTTTTTATTTAACTGCGTCTCGCTTTTGACGCTTTCAAAAATCCCTTAAGGGGCCTGTGAACTACGATGACTCCGTTAATGCAAAATACCAAATCATAGCCATATTTGGTTCGGAAATATTTCTTTAAAATAAAATACTAATCAATTTTGATCAAAAATTTTATAACTTTGGTTGAGTTCCGTAATACCAAAAATTATGAATGAAAACTTGTAACTTTCTTTATTAACTGGTGTTTTTCTTTAGCTGGACAGTAAAAACTGTGATCCTGAACTAATGCGACGTGATATAGTGTTGTTTTTATTACAAATCAAATAAGCAGAAAACATGTCCTCTTTGACATAAAAATAAGCAAAACTAAATTCGTGTACAATTTCGTTTAACAATAGTATTTCGGAACTAGATATGGCCAGGAGCATAGATTATTACTATACGAACCCTAATAACACCACAACATGATCGAAATATACACGAATTACAAATGATTTTGGTATTACGTTTGTATGGGAGACATGGTAGTTCACAGGACTCTTAAGGCAAAAAAGCACGAGGATCTTGTAGGTCTTCGTTTCAGAAGTAAAACTTATACTTTACAGATCTGGACGTACCCTCCCGCCGATTGCCGTTATTCCGCAGTTTGCGACACTGGCTGGTCGTGAATATCGAAGGTCAGCGAATATCATCTGGGATGACGATGTCGCAGTACCTGCCCCCTACACCCCCCCCGGGGACGGACCCTCATCGCTACGTGTTCCTGCTTTACTTGCAACCATCGAGCCTTGTTTTTGAGGAGCTTAGTCTACTGAACGGGTAACTTTTTATTATCCTTCGTAACTTTACCCCAATGTACCTACGAGTATACCCTGGACAGAGCGGACGGCGTGAAAAAATGTCGCCGGTTTATTGGTGGCAAAACTGGTTGTTTTGCTTCACGTTTCAAAAATCACGTTTGTTGTATGGGAGCCCCCTTCAATATTTATTTTATTCTAGTGTTTATTATTTGTTGTTATAGCGGCAACAGAAATACATCATCTGTGAAAATTTCAAGTCTGTAGCTATCACGGTTCCAGAGATACAACCTGGTGACAGACGGACGGACGGGCGGACAGACAGACGGACAGCGAAGTCTCGCTAATAGGGTTATTTTTTTACCCTTTGGGTACGGAACCCTAAAAAACGGCAGGACCGATTTACATATAATAATATGATAGTAAGATTTCTTGTATAATGTTTGGTATGAAACATACTTAAGTAGTAGGTACATTATTTATTTATATCTACTGGTTCTATAAGATGCGCATTTCTTTACGCATGACTGTAACTTTTGATTGCGTCGACTAGAGATCGTAGATTTCAAGCATCTGGTATTAATTAGGGTTCTATACCAAAATGGTAAAAATGGAATCCTTATTTTAACTTATCAGACCCTTTTACTATATATCCCAGCGCAGCAGTTAAGAAGCTGCCTGGCTACTGAGCCAGGTACTTACTAGTTACTTTGTATTTTGTAATTATAAGTTTTAATAATACTTTTTATTTTTCAGGACTCTCTCAAGCCGCATTTTATTTTCCGTCCAGGATTTCGCGACGAAATACAACCTGAAGCTAATGGCAGGAAATTTCTTTTTCGAAGAGTCCACGTTAACTAGTATTGTCGGACTTTGATCATAAAAAAATCTACCGAACGTATTTTCTGTGGCATTTGGAACTTCGCTTGCTTAATTGATGATTAAACGAACTTACCTGTAAGTGAAGTTCTATCACAATTATGTGAATACATTTTATTCGAATATAATAAACACAATTAGGTATACTTTCATTTTACTGGCAATTTCGCACTTTTATTTATTTTGTTTTTTAAAACTGACCACCCTGATGGACACGCGGTCCCCAGCCTACCTCCGCGTCAAGCTTCATTCTTTAGAGAATATTTAACAAAATTTTCGTATTATACTCATGGGTTTTGGGTATGGGCGGGACCTTATATTATTATATTCGAATAAAATGTATTCACATAATTGTGATAGAACTTCACTTACAGGTAAGTTCGTTTAATCATCAATTATATTTCATACATTTTATTCTTCATATAATAAACACAATTAGGTAGATGTTTAGAGATGAAAATTTTTGTTAAATTATGGACATTAACAGATAGTAAATTGTTTCCTATTATAATAGGAAATAGGTCCTCTTTATACCACAGAAGTATTTAATTAACACAATCTTTTCGTTCAATTCCTGGATCAATAACCCAGTCACATTATAAATAGGTTTAATTTATATTTAGATAGATTATAATGATTAATGATTAGAGAGCAAAAGAGCTATTGCGACAGAAGCATCATCGCTCAATAAGAGGTTATAAAACTTAGGTAACGTCCGTAATGGTTGTTACCAGCAGACTGCTTTTCTGATGAGGTCAAGCAACAAACTACGTGCTCGCCGAGGAAGTGTTGCTGAGTGCACTGAAACGCAGACCTCTCTCGTGAGAGATTATATTCCTCGGCAGACACGTTCTCACGGTGGTCTGCCTGCAGGCGACCTTATGAGGTCGCTTCAACATTATCAGGAGGTTGTCTATTATATATCTTGGTCTTAGATTTTGTAAACGACATATCGATTTGTTTTTCAAAGCTGTGGCAAATTTTTATACTTTCTCTTTAGTTTTAATTATGGTATAATTAAAACTGGTTCGCCCTGAGTAGTAGCTGGCGTTGTATAAACTCAATAATTCCCTTGAATTATATAAAAACAATAATACTAACTTTAACTAATGCTAATGTTCTCATTCTGTGCTGTGTCTACTGCCTAGAGCTAAAAAAGTTACAAGATCAGCAAAGCAAAGTTACGGAATGAATAAACTCTTATTAAGGCCCATTGAGCAATGTGTTAGCATACTATATTGTGTGCTACTATGTGGTGTTTGATGTTAATTTATCTATTCATTTTCGCAATATAATATATATATATATATATATATTTTTTTTTTTTTTTTTTTTTTTTATTTGACCCAAAATCATCAGCAGAAATTAAACTCAATGCCGAATGATAACAAGTAATCGTACCATATGCTACGTCGTTAACAAGTTGTTCTGTTGGAAATTACGAGGTTGACTTATAATGTAGGTACGGATTGTACGGATCTCAGTCGTTATTAAAGCAGTATTGCCACAAAACTTTGTAAATAACACAAAATTTTTGAAACATATAAATTATTAAAATCCCTCTAATGAAAAGGATTAGTCTTCATCTAGACCGGGAAATCGTGTGAATCACTAGTTCAACCTTTTAGGTTTAAGGGAGTTAGATGACTTAAAAAATGTTTTGTAACCACTGGCCATCTGATAGGATAACCGATGATGGACGAACAGCTGCGTCTAAAGTCTAATTTTTCTTACGGACTACATTTTTTGTTTCTACAGACGTTCTGTGTAACCCCATCCATACCTAATAGCTGGAGAAGTGGACTTTAGGACTTTTAATCGGAATTAAGCTTAACTCTTAGATGATACAACGATTTAAGCGTATAAAATTCTTTACAGAATTTGAATTGTTACATAATTCACGTCATAGTTTGCGGTTGGGTAACGATACTGCCATATCGTCAGAAATTAAAATAAAACCAGGAAACTGAGCATGTTTTGAGGGTAGTAAATAACTTTAACACTCTAACACCTAACAAATCTTCATGAAAAAAACCGCGGTAAGTATCTGAGATGAGTCACAACTCACAACTTCTTTATGTATTTTACCAAGGATGAATCGGTACTTTAAAATAAGATTCTTCAGTTCATAGGCATAAAACCCTTTTTAGGTATTCGCTTGTAAGCTGTTCTATGAACTATCAATTTCAAAAGATTTTGAACTACAAATTCATTCAACGCCTTTAAATTTAGAATGTATCTTTTACCACGTAAGATTTTGAGGTTAGACACATCTTAACTATAATCGAACATGCAGTGACTCACTCCCACATTATCTCACCCAAAAAAGAAATGTCGATTGTCAAAGACATTTGTCGCTTTTTCTTTATTGTGTAAGGCGGTACACTGTGTTAGTGTACGATTTTAAAAATGGTATTATGTAATAATAATTTTTTGGAGCTAGTTCCTTAATTTGTTCAATTCATTAAAATATTTTATTGAATGTACGTACATTTGTACACCTAGTGAAAGTCAAAAAATAGTCTTCACTTATTATAACTCCCGAAATTCTAGATCATGTTATAGATCGTGACGGATTCCTTGTCAGTGATATGTAACCAATAAACTTCAAAATGTTGAAGACAACTGGCATATAGGTACCTTAATGTCTAGCGTCGTCGATGAACCTGATCCTTGTTGTGGCTGAAGCTGGAAACTTGTTGTCACGTCGCATCTTCCTCGCGGCTGATCGCCAATACTCAAGTGTGTCACGCCCCCCCCCCTGCTGGCCGAGCCGTAACGAGAGGGGGCCAGCTAGTTTCTCGAGAAACGAGATTGCGCTGTCCCAGCGGTGGGTGTCGATAGCAAAGTCGCCCGCCGCGCCCTGCTGGTTTCTTTATTTACAACACCTGACGATCAGTAACCATTGAAACTAGTATAATGCCCGAAACTATTTCTCCGAAAAAACATCTGGTCCCGTTCGTGAACCTTTATTACTTGTCATTTGTCGAAACAAAATGTCATTTGTCAATACTTAAGCTTCTTCTCAGTTCAGGACGCGTTGTGGTTTAAGATTTTTATTAGTTTCAGAAAGAATTTAACAATTCACTTCAATGAAACTTTCAGACTAATGGTACATTATACATAATATTGTTGAGCTAACAGTTAAATTATCATCCCATTACACAATCTGAACATTAATTTTCGAAAGTAAGTAAAATTATTTTCCACCACAAAATCTAAACATTATTGTTGTAGGTACATAGTTAGAAAAGTTCGACGCGTTGGTACCCTCGTGGGATTAGTTTTTAAGTCGTGAAATAGTTATCACTGATAAAAGGCTATAACATTTAACTGGCTATTCATAAGCCAGGCAAGTATATCAAATAAACTATTTGATTCTTTGCAATGAAGGTCGGCTAGAATTTTATAACTGTCGGGACTAACCATTAATATAGTTCTTGTGACTGAGCGCCGATAGCAATTCGGGATCAAAGTCCGGGAGGTCATGCGGAGCCACTTGTAGTGAAGCCGAGAACAGCGCCACACCGACATCGTCCCCCGTTGGTATCCGCAAAGTCCTTTGAGGTTTTTTTAAAATCCTTCGTGTTGACCCGCAGTCAACCTCCAGGAGCATTGACGCATCATGCTATGCTTTCGTGGTATCCTCAACGTGATACCCTCCAAGCTAGCTTAGAGATGCCTGGACTATTTCGCGCATCATGCTATACTTTCGTGATAACCTCAATGTGATACCCTCCAAGTTAGCTTAGAGATGCCTTAGGATTTCAATTTTTGGACACACTTTCGTCAGCATTGATATTTGAGTTGATGTGATATCTGGGAAAAAAGGTTAATTTTCACTTACCCTCTTTCCTCGGAGTCTGACGAAGATGAATGCACAATTATATGATTTGATTTGATTTTATTTTTGTTATAATAATAAATTTTACTAGCGTCTAAGCATTATCAGTATAGAAAATTAAGCAAGTTTTAACACTGAACACTTAATTTTTTTTTACTTTGAACCTAAATTAACAAAAACGAGACGTGTTTTTGTAGTCGAGTGCTCATTGCCGCGCACAATAAAAGAATGAAGCTTGACGCGGAGGTAGGCTGGGGACCGCGTGTCCATCAGGGTGGTCAGTTTTAAAAAACAAAATAAATAAAAGTGCGAAATTGCCAGTAAAATGAAAGTATACCTAATTGTGTTTATTATATGAAGAATAAAATGTATGAAATATAATTACGTATTAAATAAAGACAATTTCAATTTGATTATTATTTTTCCTTATTTTTTTAGTTCTAAGTCGAATCCTTATCGAATATCATATTTTTCTTTGGTGCCAATGAATGCTGGTTGCATTTTTTTGCACTTTATCAAAGGACTCGTGTGATTTGTACTGTCGAGGACTGTTTCCTAGTCATTGTCATTACTCATCAGCATTTAAAGCTCATCACCAGAGATATAATTCAGGGATTGGATATCTGCAGGGCTATAGACAATGCAACCTAAGCGTTAAGCGTTGACGCTTGTAGAAAAATCACGTGACCACCAGTACACAACATAATATGAAAGCGCTGTTCACTGTGCTGCTGCTGCCGCTGTCGCTCACACGCGCAGAACGCTAAAGTTATCTACTGTCGAAAATCGAGTACGACTATAGTCTTTCTCGCAGACCTTGTAGATAACTTTAGCGTACTTCGCTAGCGACAAGCGACGCCGGCAGCTGCAGCAGCAATAGCGCTATGCGTAGAGTACATTCTGCTTTCATATGTTTTGTACGTCAGGAGTCACGAGGTTTTTCTACAAGAGTCAACGCTTAACGCTTATGTTACATTGTCTAGCCCTGCGATTAATATTCAGGGTCTGACGATTTTTGCTGACGATATTCTGGATTAACCACATAGCTGCTGAAACGATTTGGCTGGGAATGAAAATATACTGTATCGTGGAATTACCACATACGCTACTTTTTATCTCGGAAAAGCCATGGTTTCCTCGGGATTTGTGAAAAACGGAGAAAAACTAATTCATTCTGCAAATACAAAACCGATTTGGTTGATATTTGGATCTGGATGAACACATAGGCTTGTTTTTGTCTCGGAAAATCTATGATCACCGCGGGATAAATTGTGAAAAGCCAAATTTCACGCGGGGAAATACTCCTACACTCGTAGGGCCATTCCTTAAAACATAGATTTTAATTCAATTTAAATTGTAAAAGACAGTATTTTTAACAAAACTCCTCCGAAACAACAAATCTAAATAATAATAATAAAAAATAATAATTATTTATTGTCGCACTAGACATTCATGCGTCAAGTTATTCGGTAAAATGTTATCTGTTCCAAATAAGCCAAAAAGCAGGTTCTCAGATGAATAAATTAATAATTCAATTTAAAGCACATTATTAACTAACATTAGCATTAATTATTATGTATATATATATTAGAATGTTTGGGCCGAGATACCAGGAATCCATGAGCCTGGAAGTAACTTGACCGAAAGAAAAGTTAAGGTATCCAAAGTAGTAAGCTTGTATATTATGTTATCGACCAAACGAATTAGAAGAATACTGTGGGAACTTGGATATAATGATACAGAAAGGCTGAGGCCAGTACCAACGCTAAAATCTAGATCTGAAATGTAATAATCAAATTCGTTGTCTTTTAGGAAATTTTAACTTGTAGTCGGTATTTCACTATGCTCTACTTAAAATTGATACATCAGTCGACCATGTACATAATATTATGTGTCACCAAAACTGCAAAGTTGAATATATAACAGCCTCAACATTTATGATGCTGGCAGCAGGTCGTCGATGAGTCGAATGGCCCTCTTTTGGATCCGGTCTAATAGAAGTAGTTGATATCCAGGATTATGGGGTACTCCCACATTTGAGATGGAGTCTCAAATGTGGGAGCAGTAGCCCATAATATAATATAAGGTCGTACTTGCACTTTATGAAGTTGGAGAATGGAGCCTGTACCTGTTTAGGCTTATAATAATAACGCATGGATCTATTGAGCACTCCGAGTTTCTTTGAAGCTAGTTTAGCTTTACCTCCCAAATAGTTCATAAATAAATGCTCTCAAATGACACTGGAACTGGACATCGTTCGAGATGTTGAAGCCGTGATTTCCTATACTGTTGGAACATATTACTACGTGCTGGGTTCGACGATTTGGAGGAAAACACCTGGTGACTCTTGAGAATACTTTATTCTGCACTTCCAGTAGCCAATATCACTGGCCTTCCAAATAGTTCGCTTCCTCTTCGCTCTTGACCGCTTGCTCCGCTTGTTCGCTCTTTGCCGTCTCTCAACAGACTAAAGACGCGGGCGCTCAAACGCGCATATACAATTCTCGAATATTCGAAACTTCGCTTGCTTATCAGAGGGGTGAAACCTTCTCGATATCGCAGCTACCAAGAGTCCATTATTCGCAGAAATGTCATTGACCTTGTTTACAATTCAGAGTCAATACGAGCGATAGTGAACCCTGGTTGTAATAACTTTCGTTCTAGTAGGAACGAGCCATTGTGAGCCTTATTTTCTTTGCAATAAGTTTTATCCGTAACAATATTATAAGGGAAGTACTCGGAAAGCTGATTGGTGGCATGGGTGATGGGAAAAAAACTCAAACTTGTATCTTAGATGGGTTAATATGCACAATATTTTGTAAATCCCATTCAGAGACGTGATCGAGGGATTCCTTGATTTCAGTCACAAGTTTGGTTTTATACTCCTCCAGCTGAACGCGGTAAGCTGTACACGGCCCTTTATTATAAGATGTCACTCGTGCTGTTACCTGCATATCAATTAATGCTGGCCTATGATGCCGGAAGCATGTCATTTTTCTCAAACATGCATGGGAGCATTACTTTGACAATTTCTTCGATATAAATCGAACTTGCAGTACCTACCGGCCAATCAGCGACTGCCAAAATTGTAAATCCATATCTGTCGTGGTTTAGTGGTCTTATAGATATGATTGAATTTGAACTTAGTAAAGCGCGCATTAAAATGCGAATTGACTATTTGACGTTAGGAACACACCTACATTTAGACAACAGTGAGTGCTTGTAATTTAATATGAACTTTATGCATTAGCAATAAAGTTCAAGTTGACTCGTTTTAGATAGAAAACGTTTGTATGGCTAAAAGAAAAGGGTTGTTTGAATTTTTCCCGCCGTAAAAACGATCCTTGGACTTCAACAAACATTAAAGCTGCGGCCAAACCTGCGCGACCAAAGCGACTGCGAAGCGGGAGCGTCTACCGCGCGGCGGACGCTACCCATATATTCTTATGGCGCCTTGCACACCTACGCTACCGCGATGCGGGACGTACGCGTCGGCAGAGCGGGACGAACGCGTCCAGTGGTCAGACGTGTGTTTTGTAAAAGCGAGTATAACTCACAAAATTGTTACCTATTTTATTCCACAATGGCTACACCAGGAGATAATACAGAGTTGTTTGTATGTATGTATGTATGTATGTATGTATGTATGTATGTATGTATGTGATGTTTCTTTATTCCACCATAACTCCTGAACGGCTGAACAGATTTGAACATATGGGGTATCGTTAGAATCCTTAGATCCTTCCGAGTAACATAGGCTATAATTTTTTTGGAAAAAATCAATATGGCGGATGTGAGGCGCCATTTTCAAAAGTGTAAATCAAATTTTTTTCTTCAACTATCACAATATGTATATCAAAATGAAGTATTAGAGAGTAGTTACAGAAAATATGTATATTAAATATATAATTTTACATAGGTATGATGTATACCCAAAAAAACCTTTTTTATATGACTGTCCAAAACAGATTGTGTAGGTAAGTTTATTGCCATTTACCATAACTTCTGAGTGACTAATGACATTTGGACATATTATTAAGTGTGATTGTTGAATCCTTGCTTCCCCTAACTGCTGACCATCACTAAAAAATATGAAATAAAAATAAATAATTAAAAAACACGATCGGCCTCTTATAAAACGAACTAAAAAGTAAGGAAAAAGTTATTTTAGTTTTACAGATAAATTCATATGGCAGTCGGGGGTTGTTCTGAGGGATACCTTCTATTCTAAGAGGTCTCTGATGTTAGGTACGAGGATGTCATTAGCACAACTATTTACGAGTAGTTAGTTACACCAGATAAAGTCGCGCGTCTTCAGTGGCTGTTCATTAACAAATGAAGTTCACGGTTGGCGCCGTAGTCGCGTAGGTGTGCACGCGAGTTTCGCGTTGCAGACGCTCCCGCTTCGCGTCCCGCGTCCCGCGCTACTGACGCGCAGGTTTGGCCGCAGCTTAAAAAAAGGATTGGCCAAATTGGTCCAGGAGTTGTCGAGTTATGCGCTTACCATTTTGCGGTTCATTTTTATATATTAGACTAGAATCGTCTTGTAATAAATATTACAATATTTAGACGGTAAACCTTATTTGCGGAAACTTCTGCCAATGTTCTTTCTGCCTAGGTATTACGTAATAAATTATAATATAATAATTATTAATTATTTGTTTTATTTATTAAAATTATTAATTATTTAAATTTCCGCGCATTATTTGAGAAAAGTGCTATACAAGCCTTGGCCACAAGTAGGCATTGATGGACTCACGTTTGTGTTCCTCGGCTGCGCCTCCATTCCATCAATGCCTCTTGCTGGCCGCTGCAGTAATGTACTACATAGGTACTTCGAGGCAAACAAATATCCTGTACCTTTAAACGAGCAATTCTTGTATATATATATATTTCTATATAATCTGGATCTCGGAAACGGCTCTAACGATTTTCATAAAATTTTATATACAGGCAGTTTTGGGGGCGATAAATCGATCTAGCTAGGATTCATTTTTATAAAATGTCAAATTTACCAAAAAAATAATAAAATGATTTCTGCTGCCATCTATTGGCCAGTAGATAAACTACCGAGCGAAGCTCGGTCACCCAGATATTGTTTAATTAAACAATACACGGGCGAATAGCATAACCCTTCCAGAAGTCGGGTAATAAGCCTTTGTTAACCAATTACTATGTATCAAACGTAATAATTTATCAACAGGTACTTTCACATACCTATTACCACATATATAAGCTCAGTACTGTTTATTAATCTATTAATTCGTCTTCGACTTCGTTATTTCGCGCTTGTTCATTTATTAACAATGGGTGGATTATGGAAAATTTCGATTGTTTTACTATTAAAATACTCTCTTTTTACCGATAAAACTTTCGCTCAAGAAGTTGCAGCTGCTTTAGAACGAGCTGAAATTACCCCTTTTGTAGTGACAGTTGACCCATCAGTGGCTAAATTGGAGGTCAGTTTTATCTAAGTACTTATTATGACCTAGGCAAGGTTGCTTGACATGACTAACCGAAACCAGGTCAAGTCCACTTATCACGTGATCGAGAAATTGCAGGTAGGCGTCTCGACGTACTAATTTCGGATGGCCGCCACGCGCCGGATTCTTTGCTCGCGTTAGTTCGGGTTATTACGGTTAGTACCGTTTATTTCACGCGATGCGTGCGCCCGATGACGAGGTAGCCCTAGTGCGTCGAATGCGATAAAGCTACGCGATAGAAAGAGACAACAACATTGCGTTTGTTGCGTCTTCTTTCCGCAGGCGTGGCCAGGCACTTTTGCGAACTGAATTGCACTTTATGCGTCAGCGCTAGAGTCGCTATTTATTTAAATCAACTTGCCGAGTGAACCTTCTGTACCTTTAGGTACTATTAGGTATTCCGTGCCGTAACATTGTAGTTTCGTCAAAGTCCAGTCAATATTATGTTTGATATCGAATGTTAACCTCGTTTCTAATTAATCGAATTACGTCGAATTTACGTTAACCTCTATTGATCATTATAATTTCAGATTTTTCGATCGATAATAAACTTCGTACAAAATAGGGTACGGGATGATATTTTTTCGACAGTTTGCCTAATAATTTAAAGACTATCAAGCATAAAACTAAGTGAAAATCTGAATTAGAATATACAAGTGACACCATTTATGTGATATCCCATTCAATATTGTTACCTTATTTAAAAATTTCAACATCCTGGTATTCTCTCCTCTTTAAATAAAACTATTTCAAATTTTTAGAGTTCAATACCAAAATTGTAAAAATGGAACCCTTATGGTGGACACTGGACATATGGACTTTCTCCGTCCATCCGTCTGTCACACTCGATTATTTCAGGAACTATATTACCTGAAATAATTATTATATTTAAGCAATTAAGCTATCAACCTCAAATTTAGAATAGATAATTATAGGTAATAGTGACCCAACGTCATTGCAATCATAAAAATCATGAAAATTGTTTTTATTTTTATTTAAAAATGGGGGAAAACCTGGGTGTTAAAATTTTAGAATGAGATAACAATATTGAGTTGGGTAGGTACCTATTATAAGAAAGGGCATTACTTGTATATTCTAAAACAGTTTTTAGTAGTTATTTATTTTTATGTCTGATAGTTTTTAATGCTGATAGTTCTGATAGGGCAAATACTGTCAAAAAAATATCAAATTAGTTCAATAGTAGTAGCCTTTTTAGTAGCATTAAAGAATTATTATTATTATTACATTCACAAATATACAAGCACGGAGACGCAAGCTTTCACTCCTGTTTTCTTTTCTTAGTAGGGAATCCCAAGTAAGGTCGACCTTCACCGAGCTGTTTATTGGATGAAAACTATTTTATAATCAATTAAATATTATGTCAATAAATATATCGCAAGTGGGTTGCCTAAAAAATTTCAGTCCAGGATATAATTGATTAAGAATTAAAAAAAAAATCCATTGTAACATGAACTCCTATTTGTTAGAGTTCCGTTGACATCTTAGTTCAAATTAGATTGGATGAGCGATTCAGGTCGCAAATTGCAATTGTGCAATTTTCTACGATTTTATTATCTTAATATTTTATTATCTTAATTGCTTAAATATAATAAAATAAGATAATTATAGGTAATAGTGACCCAACGACATTGCAATCATAAAAATCATGAAAATTATTTTTTATTTTTATTTAAAAATGGGGGAAAACCTGGGTGTTAAAATTTTAGAATGAGATAACAATATTGAGTTGGGTAGGTACCTATTATAAGAAAGGGCATTACTTGTATATTCTAAAACAGTTTTTAGTAGTTATTTATTCTTATGTCTGATAGTTTTTAATGCTGATACTTCTGATAGGGCAAACTGTCAAAAAAATATCAAATTAGTTCAATAGTAGTAGCCTTTGTAGTAGCATTAAAGAATTATTATTATACGCAAGCTTTCACTCCTGTTTTCTTTTCTTAGTAGGGAATCCCAAGTAAGACCGTCGACCTTCACCGAGCTGTTTATTGGATGAAAACTATTTTATAATCAACTAGCAGCCCGCCCCGGCTTCGCACGGGTATTTTAATGGTTCCGTACATCAAAGAAAAAAAACGGAACCCTTATAAAATCATCATCATCATCTTTGTTGTCCGTCTGTCTGTCTGTCTGTGTGTCACGACGCTTTATTTCAGTAATTATTAAAGATATCGACATGAAATTTGGAATAGGTGTAGATAATGATGGCCCGCCATCAGTGCAATCATAAAAAATTGAAATCGTTTTTATTGGTATTTACAAAGGGGGGTAAACCAGGTCGTCGAGATTTCAAAATGAGATAGCAATATTGAGTGGGGTATCATATGAAAGGACGTTACTTGTGTATTCTAAAACCGATTTTTATTTATTGTTATGCCCGATAGTTTTTGATTTATTGAGCAAACTGTCGAAAAAAATACCGTTCCCTCCCCCTTATCTCCGAAGTTTACCAATCGGAAATTCTGAAATAATTATGATTAATAGGGATGAATGTATATTTTACGGGAAAATTAATATCAACTCTGTATCTATACTATTTTTGGTATTAACAATTAACCTCACAAAACAAAGTTAAGTTTGCGGTTCGGTAAAAACGTTATTCTTAGGCCTGGGTTCCATCAAAGCAGAGCGGAGTGGAGCTGTGTTTGAGTAACTAATCAGATTTCACCATTTTGACATCTCCTAAACTGAGAGGAGGAGGACGAAATCTGATTGGTTACTCAAACCATGGATGTAACATAAAGGATCAGCACTAAAGTGACGTCACGCATGTATTTTTAGGCTCCGCCCAGAAGCCGGATTTTTAATTTGTCAAAAGTGTCAAATGCCGCTAATGTAAGCGCCCATCAGCGGTATGTGCTGAGCGGTACCGAAATGTACGACGCGCGAGGCCATAATATTTGAAACATTTTTGGCTTCAACATACGTCACATCTTTCCCGTCCTCTTAGCGTAGCGTAAGTATTTCGTCATTGACTCAAACACAGCTCCGGTCCGCTTTGGTGACAACTGGGCCTTATGGTTTAACATTTTCTAATATAGTACGTAACCCTCGGTGCGCGAGTCAGACTCGCACTTGGCCGATTTTTTTATTTGTATTATTATTTTTCTTTATTTCGCAACATTGACCCCCGTCTCGTACCCCAGTGACGGCTACATCTTAATAATGGTAGTGTTCTAACTGAGCGGCGAACTTGCGACATTTTTCAAATAACTTACATTTTTAAACTTGTGATATCTTTCGAATGGAATGTCCAAATTGAATAATTCAAAAAGTTATATATTGGTTTTGAAGCAGACTTAAATATGAAGTCATTTATTTTGATAAGGATTAATTCCAAAGTGTAAATAAAAGAGCTTTTATAGCGGTAACATATCTTCTATACTTATAATAAAACTGTAAAGGGTCGAATTCTGTACATTGAAGATATTTTGAAAATTTTTGTTGGAGGACACTATTTAGTCGATACTGAAGCCAAAACTGTAATTTTTTTAATTTTTGTCTGTCTGTCTGTCTGTCTGTCTGTTTCACGACCGGGCACCACGGCTAAACCTAATTGGATTTAAATGAAACTTGACATGATTATAGTTCATACCCCGAGGTAGGACATAGGATACTTTTTATCCCAAAATTCATCATGATTTCCCTGGAAGACGGCATCAAAGTCCAAACGTTTTTTAGTTATAATTCATTAACGCGTTGTCCGATTCCATTCATTATTTTTTTGTTAGAAAGGAGATTCTTTAAAGATTATTCCCTACAAATCTTATCATCATCACTTTTGTAGTTCAGAAATTACAGACATCAGAACCTTTAAGTTCAAGTAGGTAGGTGACTTGAAACTCGGAATGCACAAAGAACCTAGGGCTAGGACGTAGGGCTCAAGTAAGACTGGAGTACCCTTACAGCCGTAAATAAATAGGCTTAGCAGGAGATTTTGTATGGTTTAAAATTTTTCACTTTTAGGGTGAACAAAAATCATGTAACTGGCGTTATCGCTACGTTATACCGTATAGCGCCATCTCTACAATTGATGTGGAACTTGAATGTAAAACTCTGAGATAGGTACTACCGAATTTTTTTTAATAAAAATTAACTGTCATGTTATTTACTGTTTCCTGACTTTATATTAAGATGGCACTGTTAATACATGAACAGATTTAAACTTTATCATCCGCAATATGGAAAGGGTAAGATAATGGTTCACAAATATTTTTAACTCTTATGTCTTATCAATCCTAACCGACTGACTGTCATCTAAGGTCTTTTTATACGTAAGGAAATATATAGCCATTGTCCATTCTGATGTTTTGGATTGTATTGAGATGAAGCAAAGATTTTTAAAGGACTCTTATAATATTATGTTAGGCTGGGGAATATTGTTAGTAGAGTGATTTATCCCAGTGGTACCAACCCGGCCGAACTCTGAAAGAAGAGTTCTACCACCAGTACAACTTTTCACATGGTTTAATATTTTTTGACATATTTCGTGGTTTCAGAATAAAAATCACAATGAAAAGGACGATTTTAACTGTCGATATATCGATACATTGGTACAAGTCGTGGTCACGTAAAAATGATGCGTATTGGTTATAAACTTATTAATTTTTCATATTACAAAGCTTAGAAAATGCGAGTCAACATGCTGAAAAACAATTTTTTAATAAAAAATCATTGCTATTAAAAATATATATGCGCATTTTGTTGCAAGTTGTTATGCTGATATTATGTCTCTCGCTAGTTTTCTGATCATAAAAACTAAACGATTGTAAAGACATAATTATAAGCTTTAATATGACGTACTGCTTGTCGATGGCCATGAATATTTTTTTTCCAGGGCACAGCTCCATACAAGTTTCGGCCATGTCCTTTGTATGGCGGCCATCTTGAATCCGCCATTTTGATGTTTTTTCAGCTCACTGCCAATTGCGTGAAGTTCCGAGTATTTTTTGTTTCAGCAGTCCCCACCTAACTATAATACCTTGCCCATGCTCCTTGACTGTGTTTAAAATCCTCAATCATCACCTCATTTCATATTTTTCTCTGGTAGTCTTCCAAAAAACCGCATCAAAGCACTTCATGTTTTACAACTCGTGGTCCCTTCTAAATTCCCCATACATTTTCTATGGAAAAATAAATTCCGCCATTTTGTTTTTTTTTTCTATCCATGGAATAGACCATGGGGTCCTGATTACTTCTTGCCAAGAAACCACTCTTCCATCTTTTATACTCTTCGAGATGTACACAGATGAAGTTTGTATGGCGGCCATCTTGAATCCGCCATTTTGAACTTTTTTTCAGCTCACTGCCAATTGCATGACATTTCGAATGACATTTGGTCGTGCACCCCCCACCTATCTTTAATACCCTCCCCGTGCTCTTCACCCGTCTTCGAAATCCTCAATCATCAGCTCTCTCCGTATTTTTCCTCGGATTGATTTCTTTTCTTCTATAAGACCTCATCCGTGAAAAAAATTTTTTCATACAAAATTGTTCAGGAGAGGTGATAATCAGTCAGTCAGTCAGTCAATCAGTGAATCAGCACGAGTAGCTATATATATATTAACTAGTAGGTCGCGTGGTGGCGCGGGCCACATGTGGCCCGCGTGCTGTCTTCCCGCCCATAAAGTTATCGCCGTCATCTCCATCGCACATTGGAATCCGATTGGCAGTGAGCTGAAAAAATTATGAAGGAGCACTGTCATGGTTGTAAAGATATTTAAGGGCAGTTCGAACAAAAAAATACGCTGAACCTCATCGGATGAGGTTCAGCGTTTTTTATTCGAACTGCCCTTAACTATCTTTAAAACCATGGCAGTGCTCCTCAATCACCATCCAAATCCCAGATCATTGTCTCTTCTCATAGTGTGTACATTTTCCATGGAAAGATAAATTCCGCCACAGTGAATTATTTTCCATGCATCCCGTAGAACTTGAGATCCTGATCACCTCTTGCTATGTAACCACTCTCTTATCTTTTATACTTTCCGAGACAGAACAACACGAAATTTGTATGGCGGCCATCTTGAATCCGCCATTTTGTTTTTTTTTCAGCTCACTGCCAATTGCGTGAAGTTCCGAGTATTTTTTGTTTCAGCAGTCCCCACCTAACTATAATACCTGCCCCTGCTGCTTGACTGTCTTTAAAATCCTCAATCATCACCTCATTCCATATTTTTCTCTGGTAGTCTTCCAAAAAACCGCGTCAAAGCACTTCACGTTTTACAACTCGTGGTCTCTTCAATATTCCTCATACATTTTCTATGGAAAAATAAATTCCGCCATTTTGATTTTCTTTTCTATCCATCGAATAGACCTTCGGATCCTGATCACTTCTTGTCAAGAAACCGTTCTTCCATCTTTTATACTTTTCGAGATTTTATACTTTTCTAGCTTTTGCCCGCGGCTCCGCCCGCGTTGAATTCGATTTTTCACTAATCCCGAAAAAAACTTGAATTTCCTCAATGATCTTTACACCTACTTTTAAGAAAGTTTATTTATTATCAAATTAATCTACCTGTGTCTGTAGCTATAGATTGCCTTAGAAAATTTAAGTTATTTTAAAATGTATGTTTCAAGGAATGTACCTATGTGTGAAGGAGTATTTCCCCGCATGAATTTCGTTTTCACAAATCCCGCAGAAACCATGGCTTTTCCGAGATAAAAAGTAGCCTATGTAGTATATCCTCTATATATTTATATTTATATTAATTCCCGGATATCGTCTATGTCTACTGATCCAAATTTCAATCAAATCATTTAGTTGCAGCATGAAGGCGTATTCCTGTCGCGTGATTTTTTCATATATCCCGCAGAATCCATTAATTTTACTGGATAAAAAGTAGCTTATATATCAATTCAGGTACAGTCTATCTCCATTTTAAATTCGAGCCAAATCGATTCAATAGTTGCGGCGTGAAAGAGTACCAACTTCCCCCGGGTGAACTTCAATGATTCACAAATTCTGCGGTGAACATGGATTTTCTGGGATAAAAAGTAACCTATAATAATCCAGGATATGGTCTAGCTCTACTCCAATTTTCAACCAAATCGGTCAAGTAGTTGTGGCGCGAAAAAGAAACACACATCCAACCTCACAAACTTACAAACTACGAAATTTACCTATAATATTTATTAGATTAGATAAGATTATAATAGTATCTTATATCCCATTGCTTAACAAAAACACACGTCAATAGGTAGTGAAACAGTTGTTAGTTCTGGAGTCAGGGACTATATAGGTACCCGTTTTCACAGTTATAATATTATTATTAGTAATCCACATCCCCTTGCTCAACTAAAACACAAAAAGTGATAATTTCAGAACCAACAAAGTGCCCATTTTCACATTTAAGTATAGTAACAATCATTAGCTTTCGCCCGCAGCCCCGCTCGCGTTAAATTCAACTTTAAAGACATCCTATGATATTCTCGTTCCCATTCCCATAACCTAACTATCTGTCTACTAATACCTACTTTCACGGAAGTCTCCTAAAGCAATTTCCCTGTAGAGGTAGCTATAGATTTCTATAGAAATTTAGGGTTTTTTCAATATCCCACGGGAACTGTGGATTTTTCCGGGATAAAAAGTAGCCTATGTTTTAATCCAGGTTATAAGCTATCTATGTTCCAAATTTCAGCTAAATCAGTTCAGTAGTTGCGGCGTGAAGGAGTAACAAACATACACACAAACTTTCGCCTTTATAATATTATATATTAGGATTTCGTTCTAATTGAACTATACGTACCCACTTTTCTCTTATATCTGTTTGACTCGGAAAACTAAAAATGTAATAAAACATATTATTAAGCTATAAATACCATAACTTTAACCGATAAGTGCATATTTATAATAAAAGATAGACTATGTAGGAAAACACAGGCCATATAAAATGCGACCCTGGTCCGAAGGGAACTGATGCAAAAGAAATGGCGTGATTTACACGTTACATTCTAAAATTTTTAATTATGAATTAAAACTAAATATTATGATTACTTACGAGTGATATGTAATTCCATCCACTTTTGTGATTTTTCGCATGTTATTTAAACACTTTAAAATACAACCCGGCATTTTGTTATTTTTGACGCGCAGCGTCACACGACCTCATTCATAGACTGTAAATATACTAATATCGAGAGATTAGCCCCAGTTGAACGTTGGGACCAACTTTTTTGCGGCGTTTCAATGTTACGTACATGGTGTCTATGTACCGTAGGTACAATAGAGGTCCATGCAATTAAAGCTAAATATTTCACTCGCAAGTATAAAATATGATAAATAAAAATATTTGCGCTTGGCTGTTGGCAAAATTCTTGTGAAAAAAAATGGACGTACTATATTAGGGCGCATTCCCACTTTGTCGTGACGACAGATTATCGTGTAGTTTTAACTTTCAAGTGTCGTGGCTTATAATATGTTAAAATGGAGGTGCTCACATATAGAACGGTCGTCTACGACATTTTTGCAGTGACAATAGATTTTCATGACAGTGGCTAGCACGACAGTCGTAAAACGATAAAAAATCATTACGACTAAATCGTGACCGCAAATCTATCGTACAAAATACTTTCTTTTCTTTGAAAAGAAAGAAAGAAAAATTTGTTTATTTCCAACCATTATGCCACACATAAAACAAAGTACACACTTATGCATTAATACATACATTAATATATACATATAAATCTTTGATCCAAACTGAATATTGTGTATTCAAAATTTCAGCCTGCAAAAATTAATTTATTAAAAAAAGAAACCTGCTTCAAAATTGAGTTCCAAGATTCCACACATAAACGTATGCAAATTGCAAGTTACAAATAAAACTTTGTGATGATACGCCGTATAACTTCGTGTTCTTCAAACCTACATTACTCAATTTATTGATATGTTTTAGTACAATTTATTTTATTATTTTTAACAGGTACGCTACTCGAGTGGTGTAACAGTTGAACTCGGAAACAGGCTGACTCCCACTCAAACAGGGCAAATGCCTGAAATATCGGTGCCTGATGGTGTGCTTACCAATGGTGCGCTTTATACCATGGTTATGCAAGGTATGTATATTGTATCTACCCTTCCAAATAATATGCTATTATATCATACTTGCTCAGTAAATATGGATTACTATGGTGGAAAGTCTCCTTGTAAGTTGGTGTTTGCAATTCAAGGCAACATGCTTGAATTGTAATGTTCACATTACAGTTCAAGGGCAACATTACGTCGCAATATGCTGAATTGTAATGTTCACATTACAGTTCAAGGGCAACATTACGTCGCTTGATTTTTTTTTATTTTTTTTTTTTTTTATTTTTTTATTATTATTTTTTTTAGTTTTTTTTTTAATTTTTTTATTTTTTATTATTATTTTCATATTTAAATGAACTCTCACACCCGGCACATGATAAATATATATAAAAACCAAAGACGTATAATAAACTTACTTACATACGCATAGATTAAATAGACATACATAAATGTTACACACATACATATATGTACCGGATGGAGGACTACACCCCGGCAGGGGAGACCAAACGGCCGGGGGTCAGGGCGACAGGCTAAGAAACCGACGGACTATCCTAGCCGAGTCGAGCACCACCGCCTTCTGCATCCTGGCCGCAAGTGAACTGCCACGGAAACCCAGTCGCCGCAGATGGTGAGCCAGGCTGATTGGGATTAAACCATTAGCAGATATCACGATTGGAATGGTTTCAGTGGACTCCACGTGCCACATGGCGGAAACCTCGTGAGCCAGATCCAGATACTTTCGCTTTTTCTCCGTCTCAGCTCTCACGAGGTTCTCGTCATACGGGATCGTGATGTCCACCAAAAACACCCGCGACTGTGCCCGGTCCATCACCACGATATCAGGCTTGTTAGCCAAGATCGTCCTGTCCGTGATGATTGACCGGTCTCAATAGAGCCGGACGCCGCCGCGCTCGAGGACAGGAACCGGCGTGTACCCATAATAGGGCACCCTCTCATCCAGGACTCCAGGAGTCGGTACTTCAGAGCAAGCTCTTGGTGGAGGATTTTGGCTGCTTGGTTGTGCCTGTGCAAATACTCAGTGTTGGCAAGCGCCGAACACCCCGAAAGCACATGTCTGAGTGACTCACCGGGATGGCGACAGGCTCGACAAATGTCGTGAGTGCCATCCTTCAGAATGTACTTTCGATAGTTCCGCGTCTTAACCACCTGATCTTGTATTGCACAGACAAAACCCTCGGTTTCCCCAAAGAGGTCCCCGAAACGCAGCCACTGCACGGACGCTTTTCTATCCACGTGGGGCTCATGAATAGCCTTAAAAAAGCGTCCATGCAGCTCCTTCCCCTTCCATACGGACTCCCGGTCAGAGGTGCTAAGCACAGCCGGTCCCCGCCACTCGGTGTTGGCCAAAGATAGGGGAGTAAGTCCTTTATCACATTCTATGACTTCCCGATGCACCGGAGACTCCCTTTTCGTCTCAAAGTATGCTCTGAGGCTGGATATCTCCCGATTGTGCATGGTCTTGACGTTGAGCACGCCTCGACCACCACACTTTCTTTATTATTATTTTTTTTTATTTTTTTTTCTCTAAATTTGCTAATTATTCTAATTAAAATTTCATTTTGCATCATCAATGTTTTATTTACCTCGCAAGAATGATATAAAGTAGAATGCTTACCTCGGTTGCAAGTAGCTATTACACCCTCGAACTATATTCACCCCCGCTCGCTGCGCTCGCTCGTGTGACTAAATATCTCGGGTGCACGCGATCCATTAGCGCCCTATGCGAGCTGCGCTCGCACTGGCGCCAAATTGGATCTTGTTCTGTAATAGCTTACTTACGTCCCTTGTGCAACAATCTACTATTTCAGTGATAGGGTATAAAAACAAAAAAAATCGTATAAACTCTCGAGCGCGTCAGATTTTTATACAGACACTTCATCTTAGGCCCGGTTTCCACCAATGCGGAGCGGAGCAGAGCTGTGTTTGGGTAACCATTCAGATTTCGTCATTTTGACATCATCTCTCCCCTCAGTTTCGCAGATGTCAAAATGACGAAATCTGAATGGTTACTCAAACACGGCTCTGCTCCGCTGATTTTTTTGGTTTTTTGTTCGGATGCCCATATTCTGAGGTACTCGTATCTTATCGGTGGTTGAGGCCCTTTTTACCACCCCGGGCAAAAACAATTTTTTATTTAGACACAATATGACAATTACGCCTCCTGCGATTCACTGCAACACCGCTTCGTCTGTGTGACCTGTTAGAAATGTTCGTGCTCGTACCGTTCTCATCGTACGCGAGGATAACGCTACGCTCGCGAGCCGTGTTTGAAGGGGCTTAGTGTATCATCACAGATCCAGGGTTATGAGCATGTCCATTAAAGTGTAAAAAAACAATTTTTTATTTAGACACAATATGACAATTACGCCTCCTGCGATTCACTGCAACACCGCTTCGTCTGTGTGACATGTTAGAAATGTTCGTGCTCGTACCGTTCTCATCGTACGCGAGGATAAAGCTACGCTCGCGAGCCGTGTTTGAAGGGGCTTAGTGTATCATCACAGATCCAGGGTTATGAATATGTCCATTAAAGTGTAAAAAAACAATTTTTTATTTAGACACAATATGACAATTACGCCTCCTGCGATTCACTGCAACACCGCTTCGTCTGTGTGACATGTTAGAAATGTTCGTGCTCGTACCGTTCTCATCGTACGCGAGGATAACGCTACGCTCGCGAGCCGTGTTTGAAGGGGCTTAGTGTATCATCACAGATCCAGGGTTATGAGCATGTCCATTAAAGTGTAAAAAAACAATTTTTTATTTAGACACAATATGACAATTACGCCTCCTGCGATTCACTGCAACACCGCTTCGTCTGTGTGACATGTTAGAAATGTTCGTGCTCGTAGCGTTCTCATCGTACGCGAGGATAAAGCTACGCTCGCGAGCCGTGTTTGAAGGGGCTTAGTGTATCATCACAGATCCAGGGTTATGAATATGTCCATTAAAGTGTAAAAAAACAATTTTTTATTTAGACACAATATGACAATTACGCCTCCTGCGATTCACTGCAACACCGCTTCGTCTGTGTGACATGTTAGAAATGTTCGTGCTCGTACCGTTCTCATCGTACGCGAGGATAACGCTACGCTCGCGAGCCGTGTTTGAAGCGGCTTAGTGCATCATCACAGATCCAGGGTTATGAGCATGTCCATTAAAGTGTAAAAAAACAAATTTTTCAGATTTGGAACTCATTTCCGGCGATGTGCGGGAATTGTCCAGTCTTGTACAATGGATAGTCGGGAACATTCCCGGTCAGCAAGTGCTGTTGGGTGAAACGATCGTCCCGTACGGCGGCCCGGTGCCTCTTCCGGGCACCGGCGACCATCGCATCCTGTTTACATATTTCCAGCAAAACGCGAGGCTTGTATTCGACGAGGATATTCTCGGGTAACTACTTGACATACTGTAATGTGTACAAGGCCAAACGAGACTTAATAACTTCAAATGTCTCAGGGTGATCAGTTACATTCGCATCTCGCGCAAGCCGGTCACGAGACGCGAATAACTGCAGCTTAAATCTGGCTAAATATTGCGATTTGCGACGCATGATATTGCAAAAATGAAGTATAAAGTTGTGAGACACACTCATCTAGCAAGAGCAAGTTTATTGTTTGATACCAGGTGAACATCTTTCTTATTTGCATCTCAAAGAGTAAAAAATCCAGCCAAGTGCGATTCGGGCTCGCGCACTGAGGGTTCCGTAACCGTATCCGTACTATCCAGACCCATACTCAATATAACATAAAATGGAAAATTCTTTTCAAAAAAACCGACTTCGAATTGGTGTACCTACATTGAAAAATTATTTCACTCTTTGTAGTGGCATTTGAAGTCGGTTTTTTTGAAAAGAATTTTCCATTTTATTTTTTACTTTTTAGTGGAAAACAACAAATGCACAGATCATTGAAATAAATGCCCAAATCGCTTGAAGTGTGCTTATAAAATCTGAAGAGTTCCCTGAATTTTTCCGAGATCCTATCATCAGAACCTGAGTTGATGACTATAGTCACTAAGTCAGCATCTGCAAGCAAATGCACTAGTCACTATAAAAAAATACCCAAATCGCTTCAAGTATATTAGCAAAATTTGAAGAGTTCGCTCGATTTCACCAAGATCCCATGATCAGATGACTATAGGACAACTTGGAAAATATTACTCTTTCAAATAATACTCAAATTGTTTCAAGTGTCCATATAAAATTTGAAAAGTTCCCTCGACTTCTCCAGGATCCCATCATTAGATCCTGACCAAAAAAAAAATGGGACCAACTTGGAAGTATACTCTTTCAAACAAAAAAAGAATTTTCCAAATCGGTTTACACGTCTTCGAGTAATCGGTGAACATACATAAAAAAAAAAGATGCCGACGAATTGAGAACCTCCTCCTTTTTTTGAAGTCGGTTAAAAAGTAAACTAAATACATCCAAATTCAAAAACGAGCAAAAATATCACGTTTGTTACATGGGAGTCCCCCTTAATTTTTAGGGTTCCGTACCTTAAAATAAATAAAACGGAACCCTTATAAAATCACTTTGTTGTCCGCCTGTCTGACTTTCTATGTATCACCACAATTTATTTCAGTAACTTTTAAAACTATCAACATGAAAAAAGGAGTGGTTGTAGGTAAAAGTAGCCCGCAGTCATTGCAGTTATAAAAAATTGAAAATCAATTTTATTTTAATTTAAAGAGGGGGAAAACCGGGGCGTTAAAATTTCAAATTGAGATAACAATATTGCGTGGGGTTTCATATTAAAGGGCGGTACTTGTGTATTTTATAAATTTTATTTTTATGCTTGATTTTGATTTATTGGGCAAACTGTCGAAAAAAATAACCCCCTTAAAATTTGAAATAATTATAATTGATAGAGATTTATGTATATTTTACAGGAAAAATTAAATCAACTCTGTATCTATTATACTTTTTTTGGTATTATTATTAACCTTAAAAAAAAAGTTAAGTTTGCAGTTTGGTACAAAAAGGGGATTTTTTGGTTTTAATTATTCTATAGTAGTGCGGAACCCTCAGGGCGCGAGCCCGAATCGCACCTGACCAATTATTTATTTTATTTTACTATTTATTTCTACAGTAAATATATAACTAAATATTCTGTAAAAAATTTAAACGTCTACCTGTAACCGTTGTCAATAACGAGCAAAAACAACCAAAAAAATTACGTTTATTGTGTGGGAGCCCCCATAAATATTTATTTTATTCTATTTTATAGTACTTATTGTTATAGCGGCAACAGAAATACATCATCTGTTGAAATTTCAAGTCTGTAGCTATCACAGTTCAAGAGATACAGCCTGGTGACAGACAGACGGACGGCGAAGTCTTAGTAATAGGGTCCCGTTTTTTAACCGACTTCAAAAAAAGGAGGAGGTTCTCAATTCGCCGTAATCTTTTATTTTATCTATGTATGTTCACCGATTACTCGAAGACTGAGAAATTCTTTTTTTGTTTGAAAGGCTATAGTTCCCAGATGGTCACATTTTAATCAGGTCTGGATCTGATGTTGGGATCCTGGAGAAATCGAGGGAACTCTTCAAATTTTATATGTACACTTGAAACAATTTGGGTATTATTATATGAAAGAGTAATATTTTCCAAGTTGTCCTATATGGTCATCAGGTCAGGATCTGATCATGGGATCTTGGTGAAATCGAGGGAACTCTTCAAATTTTGCTAGTGTTCTTGAAGCGAGTTGGGTATTTTTTATAGTTACTGGTGCATTTGCTACGAAGTTATAGACAATATACTTCGAATTTGTGTACCTACATTAAAAAATTATTAGTGGCATTTGAAGTTGGTGTTTTAAAAAGCATTTCCCATTTTTATAAGCTTTGGGTATGGCACCCTAAAAGTGCAAAAAAATGTGATAGATTATACAAAATAGTGGCTATATTTTATTTAAATCTTTAAGCGGCCTTTTTTCAGTCATTCCATAAAATACATTTTTATTGTTTATCCACAACCATACTTTAAATTTTCTATAAAAGATTTTGAAACATTGGGTGTTTTACTGTTAGTGTCCTGATAACCAAAGAGTGTTATTTTGACCATTATAGCATCCTTTTAGATGTGTACACTCTTTCGATCAACTGCGCAAATAGTTTACTCAGCACGCAGTTACATTGTTACTGCTCGATGAGTGGTATCTGTATCTGTGAGTGAGTGAGCCAGCTAGTGAGTCAGTTAGGTAGTCAGTAAGTGAGCGAGTCAATCAGTCAGTCAGACAGACAGTCAGCAGTATGGGTGTAGATAATGACGTCTGGTATGCAACTGTTGTTAGGTATTATAAAACACATTTTTTTTTCAGGACTGTCTCCGTCCGTCCTGTAGCTTTTGACCTGCGGCAATTCGCGGCTAAGTATAACCTAGGTAATCCAATAGCTGTAAACTTTTTTATAACACGATCTGATGTCACAGGTACAGTTAGGAACGCACTTACTGGACTGGTGATATCCTAAATTTATTGTATGATTTTTTTGTGCATTTCGAGCTATGTTTGCTTTGTTTTAATTAAAATTGTATTTCATTGCTTTTTAATTTTACTTTATTGCAAATTGCAATAAAACGTCCAATCATTCTAAGAATATATTATAATGTTATTTATAAGATTGTGTTGTTATAAGATTGTGCCCTGTTACTATGATTAATTAAACTAGATTTAATAAAAATAATAATCTATATTATATTATATACTTTTTATATATATTCAGATAATAAAACTATAGCGGGTCAAACTCTATACGTTGAAGATTTTTTGATTTTTTTTTATTGTAGGGCACTCCTTAGTCGATACTAAGCCAAAACTGAAATATGTTTCATTTTTGTTTGTCTGTCTGTCCATTTCATGGCCGCGAATCACGGCTAATCCGCGCTGGATGGATTTAAGTGAAACTTGGCATGATTTGAGTTCATATTCCGAGGACATAGGATACTTTTTGTCACGAAATTCATCATATTTTCCATGGAAGACGGCATCAAATTCAATATGTGTATTATAATTAATTAACGCGTAGTCCTGTGTCCAATTTCATTCCTTCTTCTTTTGTTAGAAAGAAAGTACTTCATACATTGTTCTAGAAATATTTAAGGGTCATCAAGTTCTATAGTTCAGAAATTACAGACTTCTAAACCTAAGTCCGATTAACAATGTACAAAGTACCTACCCTTAAACTTAGGCCCCAAATTATAGTAGGAAAGCCGGACCTACATCGAATTTCACCGAGCTGTTAACTTAAGGCGAAATCAACGACTCTGCCCGCGAGTCATCACACATCAGAGGTTTATGGTAGTCAATTTGCGAGAATGGCAGTATCATCTTCACATGATTATACCAAAATCTTTGCATAAAAATGTGTCCTAGGAAATTAGTCCGAGTATCGAGTTTTATGTGAGTAACTCGCAAATCTCAGACTAATTTTTTTAACTCGACACTTTCGAGCAGAGATTTTTATATAAACACGTGAAGAAGATATTGGGATTATCGCAATTTGACTGCCATAAGCCTATTATGTCTTATTAGCTTAAAAATTGCGAAAAACCACAAAAAAATTCATTTTCGCGGGCACATCCGTGGTGTGCTCCTTAATAAAACATTTTTATTATGAAAGGAGAATGCCGGAAAATGGTTATGTTGTGTCACTCTGCGTCTGAAGCACGCATGGATCAAAAATAGTATTTTCAATTATAATAATTTAAAAGAAGATTTTTGCGATTTTAATAAGATATACAAAACCACTTGCAACACCCTCAGAGTACATTATACTCGTACATATGAGTCATTACGTACATTACGTATTTTGTGTTATTTGATCTTTTAATGTGCAGAAAAATTTAAGAAAAATTAAAACACATCTTGATTGTGACCAAATCTAGTTTATTTTCTTTTAAATTATTATGTACAATACTTTTATTACCATTAAACCTTTGACTCGTAATCTGTCGCGGGCCTCGGCGCCACCAGAGCCGCCAACGCCATAGAGGTCCGCCACAGATGAAGTTTATAAATCTATGATCCATGGTTTCTATGATAATAGTGAAAAAGAAATATTCACGCTAACTCAAATACTACTTTACGCCACCGACTTGGCTGCAATATGAAACAGAGATAGATTTTATCTTGGAATAATACATGGTCTACTTTTTATACGGGGAAAATCAACGGTTTCTATAATAATAGTGCAAAACAGACATTCACGCGGAAAAATACCTCCACGCCGCAAATATATAATTGGTTTGGCTGACATTTGAACTGGAGATGGATGATATCCCGCATTAATACATTTACTACTTAATATCACGGGAAAATTCATGGTACTCCTTCACGCGGTCATTACTGCACTGATTTAACTAAAATTTTGAATGGAGATAAGTAGATCATATTCTGGCTACTTTTTAACTTTGAAAAATTCATGCTTTCTGCGGGAATTTGTGAAAAGCAGATATAACTATTGTAGACAGATATACTCCTTCGCGCCGTAACTATTAAACCAATTTGGCTGAAAATTGAAATGGAGATAGATTTTGTCGTAGAATCACTGACTCCTTTTTTCCGGAAAAATCAATGGTTCTCCCAGGAACAGTGGAAAACAGATATTCATGCGAGAGAAATACTCCTTCACGCCGCAACTACTACTGAAAACAACTGAAAAATCCAGGGGGAAGACTATTATTTACGCGGGTAAAGCCGCGGGTATCTGCTAGTTACAGATATAAAAAAAATAGCTTACGACCTGCCGAACATAATTATACAGAGAAAATTTCATAACAATCGGTCGAGCCGTTTCGGAGGAGTTTGGAAACAAAAATTGCCACAAGAATTTTATATATTTGAAATAAATACTAGCTACCCGGCAAACGTTGTGTTCCCATTAGGGATATAACAATAGCTTACGACCTACTCTCAGGCCTGACGAACATACACAGAAAATTTCATAAAAATCAGTCAAGCATTTTCGGAGGAGTGTTTGGTAACAAAAATAGGCACGAGAATTTTATATGACGGCGCATTGGACGAGAGTGTCTGTGGTTGTCACTGGTTGACATCGCAAGTGACAGCTGACAGGTGCTCTGGCGGAGTGTTGCAGTCTATGGTAGCGGGGCGGCCATGTTGCTTCGGGATTGAAGACAAGATGGACGCCAGCGGCCAGCGCACCGTGATAGCGACAAATCACCGTTTATCTTTCTAAACTCGCTAATTAATTGTAATGTTCGATTTGATTTAAATCAGTACAGTTGCTGTGTTACTACAGTTGATTTTGATTAATACACGTGTTCCTGTAATAAACGTTTTATTTAAACTCATATAGACAGTGAACCATTGGAAGTTAAGCGAAGCATTATGGATGAAGACAAAGGCCCTCCCCACGCGCCTTCATATATATTAGAAAATAAATACTAGCTACCCGGCAAACGTTGTGTTGCCATTAGGGATATAACAATAGCTTGCGACCTACTCTCAGGCCTGACGAACATACACAGAAAATTTCATAAAAATCAGTCAAGCATTTTCGGAGGAGTGTTTGGTAACAAAAATAGGCACGAGAATTTTATATGACGGCGCATTGGACGAGAGTGTCTGTGGTTGTCACTGGTTGACATCGCAAGTGACAGCTGACAGGTGCTCTGGCGGAGTGTTGCAGTCTATGGTAGCGGGGCGGCCATGTTGCTTCGGGATTGAAGACAAGATGGACGCCAGCGGCCAGCGCACCGTGATAGCGACAAATCACCGTTTATCTTTCTAAACTCGCTAATTAATTGTAATGTTCGATTTGATTTAAATCAGTACAGTTGCTGTGTTAGTACAGTTGATTTTGATTAATACACGTGTTCCTGTAATAAACGTTTTATTTAAACTCAAATAGACAGTGAACCATTGGAAGTTAAGCGAAGCATTATGGATGAAGACGCAGGCCCTCCCCACGCGCCTTCATATATATTAGAAATAAATACTAGCTACCCGGCAAACGTTGTGTTGCCATTAGGGATATAACAATAGCTTACGACCTACTCTCAGGCCTGACGAACAATACACAGAAAATGTCATAAAAATCAGTCAAGCATTTTCGGAGGAGTATTTGGTAACAAAAATAGGCACGAGAATTTTATATAAAAGAAAAATAAGACAATTATATTGAAAAACACCCAGACACAGGAAAACATTCATGCTCATCACACATATTTACCAGTTGTGGGAATCGAACCCACGACCTCTGACGCTGACAGTAGGAGCACCGCTGTGCATTCAGCCATCTGGAGTAATTAAATAATTAGGTAAGCAATTGATGATAATAATTGATTAATTAGTAAAATAAGCAATAAATATTAATAAAGAAATGAAGTAAGTAATTAATGCTCACCTTATTTTCAACAATGATCTAAATAGCCTGTAGAAGGACAATTTTTCACCCAGTCAGGTAATTTAAGCGAGTAATTATTGCTTTAATTATTATTAGTTCGTCAGTCGCCTTCGCTAGTTCACGCTAGTCGTAGAATAATGGGGTTATTGTTCTGGAACCTTTCGATTGTTTTACTATTTCAATATTTTATTCTTTTTGATAAAGGCTCCGCTGAAGACGTTAGGGCTGCTTTTAAAAGAGCTGCTATAGTCCCGGATATTTTGCCTGTCGGACCTGAGTTAAAATTGACGGTACGTTTTATTTTGGTAAAGACCCGATTTATTTAAGTTTCGTTTTTAGGGTTCCATACTAAAATGGTAAAAATGGAACCCGTCTTTCTCCGTCCGCCTGTCCGTCTGTCACACTCGATTATTTGTTTGTTTGTTTGCCGACTATAAAAATTTTCATTTCTAGAACTACACAACATCGTGAAATAATTTCCTGTGTAGTTACTACATAATATTATGACTTTGTTTTTTTTTTTTAATTTATTGACCTACGGATCAAGGGAAGTAGGTATCTGCCTCAAAGGTTTCGAGAAATAACAAGCCTTAATTTTTGTGATTGGGTTGACCTAGAATATTGTACTTTTTATTCATCCAAGACACCATAAACCTCAGTAAGTATCTAGTATGATATGAATTTAAACCTGATAATTATATCCTGTGATTATATCGTTTCCTGAGTAAAAGGGCCGTATGTGGTATAAAGATGTACGGACGGACAACAAAATGGGTGTTCCGTTTTCTTATTTGAGGTATGGAACTCTAAAAAACTAAATAGAATTCAACAAAATGAGTTTCAAACTGAGTTTATTCAAAACATTCAAAATGAGTTTATCAGTTAGACGCGTAAGTATACAAACTAAAATATTATAGAAATAGTAAAATATTCACAAACGAAATTATGATCTTCTTATCTGAGTTACGTGAAAACGTACCTATAAGTACTGTTGATAGATGCTGTTTCTGCGAATTTATTATTTAAGAATGAACTAATTTGGGTATTGAGTAGAAATATACTAATTAGTTTTTTATAATTTGAAATTTGTATTTAATTATTTTTTATTAGTGTAATCTAGTGTATGTAGTATGTACTTATTTGAATTTAGGTATAAGTATTATAGTTCTGCCACACCTACAGTCCGTGTTTCCTCTGCACTTTCCTAATCTGTAGGTTGCCTGGCAGAGATCGCTACTTAGCGATAAGGGCACCTTTTATACTAATTACTTTTTACTCCTTAGATATAGTATTATGTTGTACAAATAAAGTGTTAATTTATTTAATACTTAGTTAATTAAATAAATACTTTCCAAGCATGTTTGAGAAAAATACATTTTTATTGCCTGTGTTTAATAGGTCAAGTACCCGAGCGGCGCATCAGTTGAACTAGGGAACGAGGTGACTCCCACTCAGGCGCAGAAAGAGCCAGATGTATCGTGGCCTTGCGAAGAGAACGACGATGCTTTTTACACCATTTTAGGTTTCGGTATGTACCTACCCAATCGTAACTACTATCAGCCTATGGACGTCCACTGCTGGACATAATAAATAATCGGCAAGGAATCCCTAACGCGGGCAAAATTGCTCAGCTTACAACTACGTCGCAATGTTGCCTGTTTAGCGGTTTTTTACAGGATATACTTTGGTGAGTGTGCTCAGAAACTACGTAACCATGTACCTCCTTCACCTTTCTACCACAGGACTGCAAGACGCCTCGTGCCGTGGCATTCTTATGTGGTTGACATCCAACAAACTCGCACGAAACGTTTTTCTTCCACGTTTCTGATACGAACCGCTAAGGAATGAACCACCCTTCCAGCCTCCGTGTTTCCAGCCAAGTATAATCTGGGTGCCTTCAAGAGAAGATGAATAGGCATTTTCTAGGCAACCGCGGTCCAAACTAGACCTCATAATTGCTTTCCATCAGGCATGATTGTCGTCAAGTGCAAGCCTATCTACAATAAAAATAAAACAGGCCTTTTCGAGAGCGCGCCACCACACACGGTCCTTCGCCTTCCTCATCTACCCGCTTCCAGCGCCCTTTTTCAGGTCGTCGGTCCAGCGGGCAGGAGGTCGTCCTACGCTGCACTTACCGGTACGCGGTCTCCACTCCAGAACACGTCTGCCCCAACGGCCGTCGGTTCTGCGTCAGATGTGGCCCGCCCACTGCCACTTCAGCTTGCTAATCCGTTGGGCTATCGATAAGTCAGAGCAGAAGAGCACACTCCTCATCGATAACCTGCGTGTCTTCCCATACTGTCCCTACGTGGAGACTAAAGGAGTAAAAATTACAGGAACTAAAATTCCTTTTGTCCAATTGGGGTACAAATAAGTGAACGTACCAGTCAGACCATGATTTAATATAAATCGATACTATAGATCGATCTAATTTTTGGCGTAAGAGTAAACAATAATAACATGGAGAGGTTAAAGAACTCGTCATGAAGGTCGCCAAAAGGAGAATGGCTAGAGTGCGACCCACTAATAGGAGTATTGTATTTCATGAAAACTCTTAAATAATATCATTTTAAACATCGTTACTCTTATAATTATAATACATATAAATTTGCATGTGAACGATGCTTCGTCAATAAAGTGGGTCCATTTTCACCATTCTTTTTCTAAAAATATTTCAGATCCGGATGCAATTTCCGCCGATGTGCCGATTGTGTCTGATTTTATACAATGGCTGGTGGGGAACATTCCTTGTCAGAAGGTTCAGATGGGTGACACGATCGCCCAGTACTCCGGTCCGGCCCCTCCTCCGCCCACAGGCTTTCATCGCATCATATTTGTTGTTTATCGACAACCGTCGAAGCTTATCTTCAATGAGCTAAGTCTTGCAGACGGGTAATTTTTTTATGATACTAGTTTTTTCCGCCAACTGGGTCTAAAGGGATGTTGAAGCATCAGGGAGGCTATTCACGTAACGCGGCGACTATATTTCGTAAAGTGAAATGTTTAAAAGGTCATGCGTATAATATAAGAAGAATAATAAATCAAATTTTTTTGTCAACAATGGGTGTTGATAATGATGGCCCGCCGTTATTGCAATCATAATTAAAAAAAAATTTAATCTTTTTATTTTTATTTAAGTTAAAATTAACAAAATTTGGATTTTTTAACCATAGATAGGTCGTCGCTCGAGGGACCTCTATAATTTTAACGAACGGTTATTTAATTTTTTTATCTTTTCTTCTTTTCATATTTTTCCGACATATTTAATGAATTTTTAAATACCGATTTTTTTTTCAGATTTATCTTCATCCGCTTAAAGTTTTCCGTGACTGGTTTCCAGGCGAAATACAACCTCACTGGACCAATAGCTGGGAACTACTTTAGGTCAAAATTTGACGGTGTAGGAACAGTCAAAAACATAGTTGATGGAATTGGAGGTTGATAAGCCTTCTTCTAAAGTTCTTTATTTTGCAAAGGAGAATGCCGATTCTTGTATGAAAATTGGGCTATACCTTGCGTCTTAACCAAATCATCGGTAAAACATTAGAAATATTCTCAATATTATGTAAAAAAAGATTTGTAAGATATTAACAGGGAATTTGTAATAATCTGATTTTCTAAGTGCTTAATTTTCTGAGTTTTAGAAGTGACATGGCGGTTCCACATGTTTCGAAACGTTTAATTTTTTTTTTATAATACTTTTAAACCCGTGTTCACATTTCACTAAAATAAATATATGCGATATTAAAATTTTAAAGAAAATTCTTCATGCATACGTGCTTCTAACGCAGAGTGACGCAAATCTAACCCATTTTCTGGCATTCTCCATTGTAGGTTGCATAATACTTATTAGATGTATAATTAGGTACAAACAGTCTTTCCACAATCTGCCAATACATGGCGTGCAAAGTAACATACTAATAACAAAGTAAAAGCTACTAATGCAAAGTAAGAGCCTACTAATGAAAAATTACTAACGTTGGTATATTATTATCTTGAGTCTGCAGAATAAAACTGTTTGGGCACATTTTTGGAGCTTTGTTTGATTTATTATAAATTATGACCCTAGAATACACAAAGAAATTACTGTAAACAATTGTTGTATCCAATAAAGCATTTTAGTAACATGTAATGGTTCAATCTGTTAAAACAAGTAAATAATTTAAAAACAAAAAACAGGATGCCCTGTGGTAAAACGACTTTTTCCAAAAAAATATAGCCTGTGTTACTCGGAACGAAGTAAGGATTCTAGCGATGCCCTATATTATGTCCAATTTATTCAGTAGTACAGAAGTTATGGTGGAATAAAGAAACTCACATACATACATGAACCCTAAAAATATGACACTCCTTTTTTGGGCCGTCGTGTAAAAAAGTTATCACCGTTTTTCAATAATAATATTTTTTTTTAAATAAAATTAGTAAGTAACTAGGTAGGTACGTGTGTTAAAAGTGTTATCGATTTAGGCCTACCCATTAGATGTTATTAATTGTCGAGCTACTGTTTGTCACACATAAATTACATTACTTTCTATTTGATTACAAATTAAATAATGAATTTCCATTAATTATTTAATTTGAAATTAAATTATATTTCTATATAATATGAATCTCGGAAACGGCTCGGCCGATTTTGACAAAATTTTGTATATAGGGGGTTTTGCGGCCGATAAATGTGTTATGTACGGGCGCAATTTTTTTTGGGTCTCGTGTCGTTGAATGCCTCGCAGCGCTCAGGGTTCAACCCTAGAATCCTTCGCCGCTCAGCATTCAAATTTGACACTCGCCCCAAAAATCCACTTTGCACCCTTGCATAACAAATAACTATTGTTGTTATAATAGCGGCAACAGAGATACATCATCTGTGAATGATCTGTGAACACTTTAACTGTCCAACTATCACGGTGCATGAGATACAGCCTAGTGACAGATGGATAGACAGACAGACGCACGGACAGCGAAGTCTTAGTAATAAAGCTAGAAACACCTTTATCATGAATACGAAAAGTAACAATCATTTTTGAAGAGTGCTTTTAAAACAATATTAATGTAATTAATGCACGAACGTTTTGATGTAATTAATGGTATAAAGAAAATATGAAGAACCTAAAAGCTTTCACGTTAAAACGGTACTTGTGCTATTAGTTGGTTTCCTATGACAGTGCTGTCATGTCGCCACCAAAGCCAAAAATCAATACGTTCCTTCAAAGGTCGAGTAAACCTGTCGTTGAGCCTGTATCCAAGGTATTCATAATAGCCGGTCTGATATTAGGAGTAAATCGACTACCACTCATTGGAATTACCAACATCGCCTGTATAATTATTTGTTTGTGCATTTCTCTAATTTTATTATGCGTGATATTGTTCTTTTATGTGGTCATGCAATGGAACCCAAAATCATTCCTATGGCTGTCTGTAATTATAGTTGATTATCTTCAATACTTCTTGTGTGCTACCCTCGGATTTATGTTGCATAAAAGGCTTCTAAACTTCTATTTAAACTTGAATAAGTTTGATGACGAGATCGGTATCAATGTTACAAAATTTGGTATTCGAGCGACGGTGTACAATTTCCTACAGTTAATTGTTACTTTACTGCTAAGCGTTACGCTATACTGTATTGGAATAAAATACGGCCATTTCGTTAACTTGACACCGATTATACCAATTAAGATGTTCAATTGTCTTGAACTGCATTACTATGGTCACTTGTTGAGTCTCATGATTCCAAGATTAAAATCTATCATCCACTGTATGACATCTTCACGCCCTTATATTAAAAGCAGGGAAACTTCCACGAACTCTCCTAATAATGAGTTCGGAAAGAATGATATAAAACCACATTTACATAATCAGAAACTTATGGATTTTTACAACGATATAATTATTGCATACGATTGTTTGAATGAAGCAATTAAATGGCAGGTAAGTGTGTATAATATATCTACCTATACCTATATGATTTTTTTCTTCTTCAGTAAAAAATTAACATGTGTTTACGTAATGCATATAAGCATTCTGTGGAGAGATACAGTGTGTCTTTTTTTACAAAACATATTTTCATATTTTCCAAGCAAGAAAAAGTATTTTCTCAAACATGCTTGGAAAGAGCATTACTTTGAAAAATTCTTCGAGATAAACTGAACTTGCTGTACCGGTCAATCAGCGACTGCCAACAATTGTATGATTGAAAATCCATATCTATCGTGGTTTAGTGGTTGTATAAATTACGTATTAAAATCATATATGTCGTGTAATTTAAAAAAGTGATGTTCCTTCAATTTGACTCATAGCACGCAAAGAGGTAACTTAACAAAGGTTTTATTTTAATTTCGAATTTAATTGCAATTGAAAGCTGATATGAAAAAAGAAACAAATGAACACTTTAATGATAGCTCTACACTCAATCAGTGAATGAGTTTTATATTACGTGTTGGTTTTGAAAATTTCTGCCTAGGTGTTACTTACTTTAAACCTCGCATTGTTTGAGAAAAGTACTATATAAACCTCGGCCACAATTATGCATTGCATTGATGGACTTACGTATGTGTGCCTCGGCTGTGCCTGGGCCCACATTTACACGCTCTTCCATAAATGCCTCTTTTGCTGGCCGCAGCAGTAATGTACTATTCAATCATTCATATATTTCTTTTCTAGATGCTGATATACCTAATTTCGACCTTTTCTATAACACTGCTTTCGCTGTATAACCTGATTAAAATCATTATATCGGGAGATAATACGGTGAGTAAAAGGCATAGATACTCGTATTTGTAATCGAAGACGAAGATTTATAAAATATTAAAATTAAAATCCACAAAAGAGTCTCACCGCCAAGTTCAGAAAGCAGTTTTGCACCGAGAATGCGGTGGCGCCCTCTAGGATCCCTCGCTTGGTCTATAGGTACTGGGCAGTGGACGTCTATACAGTGCTACAAAGCTATACTGGCACTTGGCCAAAATCGGAACTAACGCCGCTATTTTGTGATATTGTTTGACAGTTCGCTTTGTCGGTATATCGCTATTGTATGTTGTGTTGTTTTTGCTTAATATTAATAAAATAAAACTAAAATTAAAGTTGCATTGAGGAGATTTTATGTACTGACTTGTTCTATAACAACGCCCTCCTGACAATGTTATTTAAGTGCCAAGAGAGCCTAGTCTGACAGTGGGTTGATTGTGAATGCAAATATTTCAGAATACCCGCGGGATGATACTACTAAGCCTATCGTTGATGGTGGTTCAGTTGTGCCCTCTGCTGATCCCCTGCGTGTTCGTAGACCTCGTCCAGAGGGAGGTCCGGTTCATCAAGGACTTCCTCGCTTGCAAGCTCTATGAAAATACGTTCGGTAAAGATATTTCGATCGACGACGACGCGCCCCACTCTGTCAAAATCGTTTACCAATGAAACGTAATCGATTTTGACAGTGTGGGGCGCGTCTTCGTGGATTGAAATATCTATAATGAAACTCAAGTGAAACTTTTGTTGTATTCGTTCCAAGCATGTCGCATGTCGCATAAGGCTGCCAGACCATCGGAGCGGAGCAAGGCAGCGGAGCCGAGAAACGGAGAAATATTAACCAATAGGATTGCACAAAATCTACGCTCCTCTTAAGTGGAGCAATCGTATTGGTTATTGTTTCTCTGGCAGCCTTAGTTTTGCTTGAAATGAAGCTTTTATTACATCATCTCAAATTTTTTCGTCTGTGTGTTGCATGTCGCATGACGGTTGGCCGCGGAGAAGGGATAAAGTAAAAGGCACTCATCAGAGCAGCCGAGGCCACAAAAGTTTCTCACCAACCTTAACCGTGGATTCATAAAACCACACAATCCTTTTTTTTCGTTTTTAATACTTTTTTGAAAAAAATATTGGTTTTACGTGTTTTCCCGCTGCGTGTTTGCGTGCCGTGCTCCGGTGCCGGCTCCGGCGGCTCCACGTTCCGCAGGAGAAAAACAAAACAGCACTAGTGCGTAAAAGAAAACTTTCCGCACGCAAAACACACATGGAAAAGTCCACTTTTTTTAAATGTATTTTAAAATTGTTATATAGATATTAGAGACATTTTTACACGACTACCCAAAAAAAGGAGTGTAATGTTCTTAGGGTTCATGTATGTATGTAGTATTTCTTTATTCCACCATAACATCTGAACGGCTGAACAGATTTGGACATATGGGGTATTGTTAGAATCCTTAGATCCTTTCGAGTAACATAGACTATATTAATAAATTCATATGGCAGAAACCAGTCGGGGGACTGTTCTGAGAGGTCCCCCGACTGCCATATGAATTTATGTGTACAACTAAAATAACTTGTTTCTTACTTTTTAGTTAGTTTTATAACAGGGCAGTCATGTTTTTTTTATTTTTTTTATTACTTATTTATATTTACGATAATTTCAGACAAGCAAAGCCGCAGTACGGCGCGCACGCTGCTGGCTCTGATAGAGACGCGGAACCTGTCGTTCTCCCTGTTCCACATGTTCCACGTGGACATGGCGCTGCCGTTCAAGTTCCTGGCGCTGCTGCTCACATACCTCATCATCCTGCTGCAGTTCGACAAAGTCATTTCGCCTTAAGAGGATTTATCCCATTTATTTTTGCCTTTCTCACTCTCACTGATACCGTGGTGGGTGCGACATGCAGCGTCGCGGAAAAATATAACAGCAAAGCACAGACTTGTATACTAAAGACAGGGCGCACAGCGCGAAAAAATGTCGCCAGTTTAAGGGAGCAAGAATGAACTATTTTGAACACACATAATGCCCCCCCATAATAATATATAGAAAGGTAAAGAAGTATTTCTTTTTTTTTGATATTTTAATAATATTGCAGGCAAGGTAACCACAGACACACAGATAAAAAAATATATAAAAAATAAACATGTATTTCGCAGGAGTTTAGACAGATGGCGCTACATTTTCTTGTATGAAGAACGTTTACTTAAAATGTTCGAATTGGCCTATCTTGACTATTTTTATCTATTCAGCAAAGCGACCTTTTACCGAATTACTCAAAAAGTAAGCTAGTTATCAAAAATCTGTTTCTAAGCGTTTTTTGGTATTATTATTACTGACACACTTAAACCAACATTACAATTATTACATGCATTGTAGTTTCCGATAAAAATTTGAAAAAACTGAGATTTTGGAGCAACTTTTGGGAGAACTTTCTATCGAGAAATATTTATCCAATCGTGTTTCTACTTCTCAACGATTTTAGATTAAAGACCCAACATACATGACGTTTAAATTTGAAGGTAATAGTCTTGATAGTTTTGAAAGTAAACTTTACTAAAATCGATTAAATACGGCTTCTACGTCGTTTAATACCTTAAACATCAGCTTTATACCCGACTGCGAAAGAAGAGTTATGTTGTTGGCGCGTATCTTGTATATTTGTTGGTAAATGTCTTAATTACCTAATACCATTCAAACGGCTATTGACATAAAGTATCATTAGATTCGGTTAAGAAACCCAAGTGTTCTTGAATAGATTTTTTAAGATCAAAATGGTGTTTATCTGCTGAAATTCCACAAAATAAAATTGAAAAATGAAAATACTCAATTAAGTAAGTCATAATAAGTAATAGTATAATAAGTAATAAATATTTTGCTATCAGAGACTATACCGAAATGCACGAGTACATTATTGCAATGTATTCGCGCGATTGTATTGCAAACAGCGCGCAATTTACACTGATAATAATAAATCATAATATGCATTCAGTTATATTATTTCCATAATCCATTAATTATTTACCAAATTCAATTAACACGTCTATATTACGAATAGGTATACATAAGCAATAATTATCTTTTGCATACAGTGCACCGCTATACCTAAAAGGTATTTTTATAGGTACTCGTTGCAGGTAAGTACAAGGTGCCTACGAAAAAATTACGACTGCACTCCTTCATAATAAGGCAAATATTTAAGTATTGGACTTTTTCCAGATTATTATTTATTATAGGGAACTTTAAAATATCGCGAATAACGCGATTGTATAATTATGCGATATTTGAATGTTATTCGCGTAGAAACGTCGCAACAGTTATATTTTGTTATACAAGGCCGCAAAGTGGATTTTTGGGCACTCTCAAATTTGAATGCTGAGCGGCGAAGGATTCAAGGGATCAAACAATAGAATCCTGAGCCTAGCGAGGCATTCAAAGACACGAGACCGAAAAAAAATTGCGGCTGTACATAACACAAAATTTTTCATCTCGCTACAGCGAGGAAAATTACTAGAAAAATACTTTGCATGGGCATTGCGACTTGCGAGTATGTTAGATGTTGTCTTTAGTAATACCAACGAATATATAATATTACTATGCACAGTCGCTGACGTGCAGCTGTCAATAGATGGCGCTGGCTGTAAATGTATGGAGGAATTCGATTCGTTCATGCGATGCGAGTCGACTTGAAATTCGTACAAAAACCTTTACTAACCCTACAGCCAAGGACAGTCACAAGACGCGGGCCAAATCAAATTAAATCGACTACGGATACACCAAAAGTTTTGGTTAATCTTAACGTTGGAAAGCATCTTAGTTTCCTACTTACCAACAGCTGCTGTAGATGTTTTCTTTCAGTATAATACTACACTTAACTTGCTGTTTGACTTAGCTGCGACACACAGACAGGACGTAATTTTATTTAACCGGCCTCTTTCCCATAATAGGCTACTGAATACTATACTAAGATAATAATATGTTAGAACCTAATAATAAACCTGAAGAGTTTGTTTGTTTCTTTGAACACGCTTATCTCAGGAACTACAGATTCGAATCGAAAAATTATTATTTTGTTATATGACGGAATTGTCCTTCTTTAAAAGTTCTAAAAAAACTCATGTCCGTCTTTTAAGGTTTAAGTTCTCTGTATAACTGTTTATGTAGAAACAGCAATTCATGCAGGCGGAGCCGCGCGCAACGTCTAGTAAAATTATAATATCATCGAGAGGAGAACCAATTATATTATAGTTTTTAATAATATGGGTGCAATACTGAATACAATTTTTTACTTTAGTCTAGGTACCCCCTGTTGCCCACATCTCCCACGTCAATTTCAAATTTTCATTTATCCCATATGCGAACTATAGAAATTTCTGGATAAAAAGTAGCCTAGGTGTTAATTCAGAGAAGGTATATTAAGTATCTATTTCTATGACTTTCAGCCAAATCGGTCCTTAAAGAAGCCTTACATTTGCGGAGTTTTCTCCAAATAAGTTTGCTGAAAACCCACGTCTTTCAAATCTCATAATGAGCATCTTGCTCGCGCCCACCCACGTATTTCCCGGAGCTTAAAAAGGTATTGGCCGACCTTCATAACTATTGTCGACTTGATAAGGGAAAACCTGAAATATGTTGACAGTACAAATTGCAAGGAAAAAATATAAGCATTTTATTTTGGCAATATGATATCGGACCCCCGGCTGAAAGCTATTTGACCGCGTGGGATGCTACAGGCCCGACTAATTCCGGAAACATGTTTGTAAGGACCCGCCCACTCAATGCTTTTCTACGGAGTTTACTCTACGCTAGACAGTTCGTGACATACAATCATGAATCAAATCCAAACCTTTAGAAGGAAGTACTTAACGGCTAACGCTATCCGAGATCAGAGCCACTTTATTTTATACGTACATATGTCAGTTTATATCTACAAAAAATATACTTAACTATGGGAGTGCTTGACTCTGAGCACACCTGATGGAAAGTCTATGGTGGAACGTATTTGCCTATAGGAGATGACTATTCACTTTTGATAAAAAAGAATAAAATAAATAAGGGGGCTTTCTCCCATACAGTAAACGTCATTTTGCTCGATACTTATAATGGTATCAGATGCTTCAAATGTTTACGGTCAGTTATATCATATTCATATTTAAAATTAAATATTTCATTTAAAATAAAACAAATATAAGAGGGTCTCCCATACAACAATCTTGATTTTATGTGCTTGTTTCTGAATTTGGTGGGCAGGGGTGTTAAGCTTACTTTAATACTATTTAGAATGGGTATTGATAGTAAGGAACCCTTACTTGACTCGCACTTGATCAGTTTGTTTAGAGATTTTGTACCTTCAATTTACAGAATTGGTGCTAATTTAAACGTGGAACTGGACACAATGAAAAGCACGTCTTAACACTGAAATGTAACTCAAACCATTCGTAACATCGCATCGTATAAAATGGTTTATTACTTCTATAAGGGGTATCAGCATACAATTTATGATAAGCACCCCATAAAATGCGGAGGCGTCGTTAGAACACGAGGGCGAGCTACTTAAGTGTAAGATATAAAAATAATACAACAAATTCTGTAGCTACAAATGAGTTATCGTAACTTATTTTTGACTTCATCGCATTGTTTGTGTACTGCCATGAATTTCACAACACCTGAGGCCGTACCAACATCTCTTATAGCAGTATTATTTTAATATTATTTTAAAAATATCTGTGTGACCGAGCTTCGCTCGGTAGTTTAACTACTGGCCAAAAGATGGCAGCAGGAGTCATATTTTTATGTTTTTGGTAAATTCGACATTTTCTAAAAATGAATCCTAGCTTGATCGATTTATCGCCCTCAACACCCCTTGTACACTAAATTTCATGAAAATCGTTCGAGCAGTTTCCGAGATCCAGATTATATAGAAACATATATATATACAAGAATTGCTCTTTTAAAGGTATAGGATTTTCATACTGAAAATTACAAAACAATATTACAATAATACTGCTATAAGGGATGGTGGTACGGCCCCTGATAAGTTATAGGTATACTTACGTAATATCCCAAATCCCATAGTTAACTATACGTTCTATTTTTCCACATAAAGCTCTTTATCTACGCTCATTGCTTAAAGTTCGAATTATGAAATCAAAATGTGTCACATATTGACCTACTTTATTCACAGACTTCTATAATTATTAAAAAGTTATTCATTATAACATCGCTGTACTATGGAAATATCTCTAGAAAGTTGAATAATTTCTATTATATTACTCAATTGAAATTTGTATGTTGTGTGATAGTTATGCACTTACATCACCCATATGATGTGTCCATGTACCTAGTGCACGGAATATAATAATAGTACTCAACGGTACGGAAGGTTCACTCCGCAAGATGCTTTAGAGAAATAGCGACCCTAGAACTGACACAAAAAAGTGCAATTCTGTTCACAATAGCGCCTGGCACCGCCTCCGCTATACACCTAAAGTTGTGCTTTCTTTCTATCGCGTAACTTTATCTTTTTCGACGTACTAGGGCTACCTCGTAATCGGAGGCATGCAGCGCGTGAAATAGATCGTACAAGAACCATCGTGTTAACCTGGCTGGCGCGCGGCAGCGGCCTGAAATCAGCCCATCTTAACGTGAAATCAACGGATGTGCCCGCGAAATTCAAAATTTTCGCGGTTTTTTGCAATTTGTACGCTAATTAGACATGATAGGCTTATGGCAATCAATTTGCGAGAATGGCAGTATCATCTTTACATGATTATTTCAAAATCTTTGCATAAAAATGTGTATCCTAGGAAATTAGTCCGAGTATCGAGTTTTATGTGAGTAAATCGCAAATCTTGGACTCATTTCTTTAACTCGACACTTTCGAGCAGAGATTTTTATATAAACACGTGAAGCAGATATTGGGATTATCGCAATTTGACGGCCATAAGCCTATTATGTCTTATTAGCTTAAAAATCGCGAAAAACCACGAAAAATTTGAATTTCGCGGGCACACCCGTGGTGTGCTCCTTAACGGCTACCTGTAGCGGTCTTGATGAGGTGACACCTGACAAGTGAACATGGCCTGCTAGATGAAAAATAGTTATGCTCTTGAAACTCATATTGCCATCAGCCTACGATGCATACGAGCGAAAAAACTAAATAAAATTTGAATTTCGTGTGCTACTTTGACCGAAACCCCTTAACAAACGATAATTCCAGTCACAGTATTATAACAGCTAGTCTGGTCTGGTGGTGGTAAATCAATTACTAATGATAGCCTGCGCTTAACAATTCCAGAAACGTTAATTGTATTTATTGCTCGAGCCGCAGCCCGCAGGCGGCAAGCAGGCCTCACGCCTATCAGAGGGGTTAGTACAGGTTTTTGTACGAATTTCGAGTCGACTCGCATCGCACAAGCGAATCGAATTCCTCCATACATTTACAGCTAACAGCAGCAGCAGCAGTGGTCTTCTCCGTTGGGCCTTAGCCAAACAGGAGTACGGGCCTCGAGGCTTGGCCTCCTTACCCGGGAATAGGCGCGGGAAAGATCACTTCCCCGGTAGTGCTATTTAAGCCTTTAATGGCAAAGGCCTGCCGTCTTGGCTTCGGGCCTCGGGATCCTGAAGGTTTGTAGGTTCCTTGTCCCCTACACGTCGGATCGGCTCGATGCTAAGTGCAAAGGAATAGGCGAATCCGGCAATGTTCTCATCGTCCTCTTCATTGCTGTCTACTCCTGCAGGTTGCCGTGCTGGCGAAGGCGCCATCTATGGGCAGTAGTTGACATGCGGCTGCCAATAGATGGCGCTGGCTGTAAATGCATGGAGGAATTCGATTCGTTTGTGCGATGCGAGTCGACTCGAAATACGTACAAAAACCTGCACTAACCCAAATTTTCCGACGCTATTTGGAATTCAACTTGAGCGCAACGATAAATTCGTCGAAAGGCCCCGGTCCCCCAAATCGTTTCAATTACAGAAAATAAATGTTTTCTCGCCTAAACCGACGATTCTGTACGTGTATAAATAAATGATAACGATAATAATTAGAGTTTCTAGCTCCTATAAATATATTTTTGTCTCTCATTCATTCAGTAACATTTGCATAAGCTGTGTCTGGGCACTGCCTTCTGTATGCGGCCCTAGATCCAGCAGCCTAGAGAAATTTCTTAAGACGTTTGTCTCTTAATAATATGAAATGCATAAGAATATAGGGGAAATAGTGCAAATACGATATTCGATCTCCAAAAATACCTTTTTTAACGGCTTAGACGGCCATTTTAAGCGATTTTTAGTGACCTGCAGTTCAAAAACTATAAATACAACTACTTTCAACAAATTCAAACGTCAAGTATTTTGGGTCTTGAATCTAATTTTGCTGTGAAGCAGAAATACGGTTGTTTGAAATCTCGATAGAAATTTCTCCCAAAAGTTGCTCCAAGATCTTCATTTTTCAAATTTTTATCGGAAAGTACAATGCATATTTATTGTAATTTTTGTTTTAATGTGTCGGTTATTATAATATCCAAAAATGCTCAGAACGCATTTTTGATAACTGGCTTAGTTTTTCAGTAATTAGGTAAAACGGGTAAAACGTAGTTTTTCTGTTATATTCTTCTGCAACGCTGTACGTTGCACCTACCAACGTATTTGTGAGAGTGAGAAGGACAAAAATAAATTCAATGAATCCTCTTAATATACCTACATTTTCGTAAAAACAGGGTTTGGTTATCATTTATTTGTACAATATGTCGTCGAGTTTTTTCCGCAGCACTTAAAGAAAGCGACATTTCCGTGACCTGCGCTTTTCACACTCCTACGGTTTTTGTATAGGGGTAGAAAAATGATGCTATTTGCTTCTCTGTTTCAAATAAAAGCATATCCTCTTACAATTGTGGTAACATTTCGAGGTTTCCCATATAATTACGGAGCATATAAGAAAGGTATTTCTTGGACATTTTACTACTCAAACAAAGAGTTATATTATAGGTCGTCGCTCTCGCTCAATGTTTTTAATATTTACGGTTTGCTTACTTGAAGTCTTCATTATATTTCATTACGATGGGTTCGGCGTATAGAGTAGGGTCCCAACTCACAATGAGATTATATTTATAAAAATGTCGAAAAAATTTACGAAATTATTTTCTAAGAGTACTCAAATTATAACTAAACGGTTCCTTTGGCACACAATAATGAAGATTTGCTACGAGAGCTTCCAGAGGGATTTTTTAATGATAAAACTGAATTATAAATTCATGTGTATCTTAATCTAATAGATAATAGTTTCCCTTCTACACCTTGCTTACTACTCGTATAAAATTGTCTCTACTCGTTAGACAGTTGTTTAATTAATTTATCGCGGTTTTCCTAGCGATGATTTATTTCCATCACCGTTATTAGTTTAATAATATAAGTTTTATACGATACAAAACTCAAATTCTAAGACTAAACCCAATTGGTTTGTAAAGTACCTAGAGGATCCGAAGTAAGATCACCCATCTGTTTAATGGGTGAAAAAAATTATATAAGTAAATTATTATGTTAAGAATAACAAAAAAATATGTGTTGTCTGAAACAATCCTGGCTTGCAGCTATAATTAATCAAAAAAGTTTTTTTTTAATTATTTTTTAGTGAAAAAAAGACGTGTGGCACTGAGACTGCCGCGGTAAAGCTATTGCATAGCATTTTTTATCAACTTCCAACACCCCACGGAGGTTATTTTCGTTACGGAATTTCTGGATTCGGTCTCCACGCTCAAGGCCCGCGATAGAAGCTATGCAATAGCTTAAAAATTTAATGAAATGAGCTTTTTAAGCACTGAGATAGTATGTACTGACGTTTTTAAGGTAAGGTAAAACGTCGTTATTAATATATATATAGCTACTCGTGCTGATTGGCCACTGATTGATCACCTCTCCTGAACAATTTTGTATGAAACATTTTTTTTTCAATGACCATTCCGTATACAAGGGAAAAATTCATTAAGAACAAAAATATGGAGAGAGCTGATGATTGAGGATTTCGAAGACGGGTGAAGAGCACGGGGAGGGTATTGAAGATAGGTGGGGGGTGCTCGACCAAATGTCATTTGAAATGACATCCAATTGGCAGTTAGCTGAAAAAAAATTCAAAATGGCGGATTCAAAATGGCCGCCATTCGAATTTCGTCGATATCTCGCAAAGTATAAAAGATGGAAGAACGGTTTCTTGACAAAAGTTGATCAGGACCCAAAGGTCTATTCGATGGATAGAAAAAAAAATCCAATATGGCGGAAAAATTTTTACTATAGAAAATGTATGGCGGATGTTGAAGAGGCTGAAAGTTAGACGGCAAATAGGGGGAAAGACGGCACGCGGGCCACGTGTGGCCCGCGCCACCACGCGCCCTACTAGTTCTGTTATATTCTTCCGCAACGCTGCTTGTCGCATCAACTAACGTATACGTAAGAGTGAGAAGGTCAAAAATTAAATCGGTAGCACCGTTACACCCGTTTACAGCTTAAACCTGAAAACATTTACATGTTATCTCGCAGAAGTTGTATTTTTTAGCGAATTTCGTTCACCCACTTATTAAAACACTCGTGTGTTTATACGAAAAAGCAATTAGCAATGTGTTCCGAAAACTCATCTCTCGCACAGCCATGTCAAAGCTGCCCTGTATTTGTGCAGCCTCTTCGAATAACAAGCCTCCTCGCTGTGAGAGGATCTTGTTAGGGCTTTTTTATATTTGCATGTCAATTAAAACTACAGCTCTGGCCAACAGACTCTCCCAGATGCAAATGTTTGCGGACCGACTGAGGGACGGTGACAATTCTTTTCTTCATTTTTAAAGCAACATATTTTTTGAAAAGCCAGCGACTCATCCCTAGAAAAAGCAATAAACATATTATAGGATCAGCACTTACTGACGTCACGCATACATTTTTAGGCTCCGCCCTGAAGCCGGATTTTTAATTTGGTCAAAACTGTGAAATGGCGCTAATGTATGCGACCAACAGTATGTCAGCGGTACCGAAATGTACGACGCGCGACGCCATATTTGAGAAATTTTTGGCTTCAACAGATTCAAAGATACCAGTAGTGTAGCTGCAATTTGTGGTTGCATTTTGCGGTCTGCCCATCTCGGAATCATACCTTCAGTCCTATGACGTACTCGTACTTACAATCTTCATAGTGACCTGCCGATCGCTGATTACATAACTGTATGGAACGAAATTAAAAATATATGTGAATTACAGGTATCTTTCATAAGTCACGTGATCATTTTCTCAATCGGATTGAACATTCCCATACAGTATATGAATTCGTTGTCATATTCCTAAAGGTATTGAACTAATCGGTGTAAAATTCAGATCCCAGCTTCGGACATTAAAATAGAGAGCTGCCATTTAAGTTTTAAAAATGTAAAGTAAAATAGAAAAGTCGAATTGTTTCGACGTACATTATGGGATTTCCAGAGGGAAATTCTTGCTGATGCGTTTAGAATCGCGGATTTAGTATGAATAAAACGCTGGCTTTGGTAAACGAGTAACAGAAGCATTAGACTCTTATGTAAAACTATTCCTTTTATAATTCATTTATGGTTTTTCATATTTGTCAGCTTAATACATAAGCTACATCTTCTTTACAAATCTATTGTTTCTAGTGATTTGAATTAAAAAATGCAATATAAAAAATTCTCGATAGATTTTCTTCTAAAACTTAGGAAATATAATGGATTTGTAATTTTAATATATTTTTTTATTTGTGTAGGTAATAACAATAATTTATAAAAAAAAATGCTTAATAACTAACTGTCTTATAGTTTTTTTTTTTAACAATTAGGTAAAACTTCGTTTTTTGTGATATTCTTGCGCAATGCTGCTTGTTGCACCCACGAACGTATGGTGTCACATCCTAATGTTTGGATTCGTATAAGAGTGAGGACAAAATGATAATTGGCGTTCTTTAAAGGTGAACGCACACTTATCGTTGAACGTAACGAGTTCAACGAAACCACGCACACTTCAGTTTCGGACATTTTTGGGATTTCATATTATACAGAATTCTAAACTTCGTTTCGTTCGACTCGGATCGACAACAGTTCAACAAACTCACCCGGATATTCTTTTTAAGGATAACCAACAAGTTTTCCCATCAAATATGACGTCATCAAATCGTATACCATTCGAATATTACTGGACCAAACAGCCGCTACCAAATATTAATCTCATACGTTACTTTATGGCCCACGTTTATGATTAATCAAAAGGTGATGTTACTCACAGGAATCACAGGGAGGTCGTTTACGTTTGCCTCGGAAAACATCTTTACTGCTTGCGAGTTTTGTTATAGCAATTACTATACCTACTTGAAAAAATATAATAGGCCCGTTTTCGCGTTTGAGGCCATAGAATGTTACTTGGAACGAAACTGAATGAAACAATAAAATAATAATTTATTACATAAAGTGTCAGTTACGTTCTCATTCTTTTTTTTAAGTTTTAGTGTAGTAACCACTTAATTACTGAAATTTACTAGCTTCATTCGGTTTTAATAGTAATTGAATATTGATCTTTACTGAAAAGAATGATCTTGGCGACACTGATTTCTATGAAATGGGTTGTCTTGTTAGCTTATAGTAGGAGTAGAAAAATAGTTGACAAGTACTCGTAGAAGTCATAATTGATTACTTTCAATATTTTTGAAGGTTGTTATATATATTAGTGAAGTAAAAAAGTCCTGTTTCGCTCACTCATTGACTGATCGTTATCTAGACCAAAAGTAGCTAAAGATAGCTGAAATTTAGCAGCAAAGTCCTCTTTAAAATGCATAAATATCAACATATATGCTTTATATCAACATATAACAAATGGTATTACTACAAAACACCCACGGGATAACCCGAGGTAAGGAGTGAAAGTCACCTTGAATATCAGAACGTTGTTTTTATGGTATTCTTTTTTGTGCACCACAGACAAACCACAAAGCACACTTTAATAATAAAGTAGACACAAACATCTTTGTGCATTGTACAGAGGGCTATCGATAAGAAGCGATTTGTTCCTGGTAACTCTAGAAGGAACCAACGAATAAATAAATATATAAATATTAGTTGATCATATAAAATTTAAATAGTGGACAACATCACATACATTGCTCCGATCCCTTAGTAAGTAGCTTATACACTTGTGTTAAGGAAAACAGAAACAACGAAGGTACCACAACACCCAGATCCGAGACAATGTAGAAAACTTATTTTTCTACATTGCCCCGACGATGGCGGCGCCTTGAAACCCGGAACGCTAACCACTCAACCACAGAGGTCGTCACGGACAGACGGACGGGTCGTGTCGGATATTATTATATGTATATTAACGAGGTTGAGCAAAAGAGAATCACCTACGTTCAGGTAGCACTCCTGTAATTAAAACTTAACGTTTAATAGAGCGCCTTTGAATGGAGCGCCATTTTCAAACTGCAGGACTAACTTCTCTAATTGCGAATTTAAGTTAGTCAGCTACTCTTAACTGGTAGTTATCTTTTCATTTATATTGTAACTGTGCTATATACCTAAGGCGAGATGAGACAAGCAAGTTGTATACCTGATATTAAGTAGGTTATGTCTGCCCATGCCGAATGCAGTGCATCCCAGGACTTTGATTTTGTCAAATTTCGATTTATTCAACTGCTTTTTGAAACAAAATTCAATAATAAATAACATTTTGAAAAAGCAAATGAGAGAAGGGATACTAATAAAATTCAAATAATAGTAGCTTTTGATTCAATTGCCGGATAAGAATTTTATTTTCAATTGATGTTATTATTTCTAACCTAGTTTACAGTAAAACAAGAAAAAATGGAGTAAAATACGTTCGCTACCTACAGCAGTAAACCATTACTTCCTCAGTTTCACCCCTTTAAGTGAGAAAAACCCCTCTGAGTGACCGAGCTTGGCTCGGTAGTATGACTACTGGATATTAGATGGCAGCAGGGGTCATATTTTTATTTTTTTTGGTAAATTCGACATTTTCTGTCGATTTTTTGATCGATTTATCACCCCCAAAACCCCCTTAATACTTACTAAATTTCATGAAAATCGTTCAAGCCGTTTCCGAGATTCAGATTATATAGAAATATATATAGGTACAAGAATTGCTCGTTTAAAGGTATAGGATATATATGGCAAAGCAACGTTTGCCGGGACAGCGTTTCATAAAATTTATGGTTCCTCCCAGTTACAAACGTTACACGACGTGTTACATAAACAGCCATGTTTTACATCTGTAAGTACAGTTTTAATTAAACACGCATTACGTTTCCACGTCTCTATATTACGCACGTGGGTACCAATTAAAGTTGGCGTAGAAATACCGTTACACACAGAATTTACGCTCGTAGCCTCGTAGTCCGGGAAAGTGTGGCCGCAAACTGGATGGGAAAACTCGCAAGTTAATTATAATAAGCCTACACATTAATGTTTATAAGTTTTTTTAGGGTTCCCTACCAAAATTGTAAAAATGGAACCCTTATGGTGAAACTTTCTCCGTCCGTCCGTCCGTCTTTCGCACTCGATTATTTCAGTGACTATTAAAGCTGTCGACCTGAAATTTGGAGTAGTTGTAGGTAATTGCTGCGCGCCGTCATTCCAATCATAAATAAAAATGGGAAATGCTTTCCAAAAAACCAACTTCAAATGCCACTACAAAGAGTGAAATAATTTTTATTTAAATTTTAGGTACCTACACCAATTCGAAGTCGGGCAATGTTTCATACAATCCCTAATAGTCCTTCTTACTTACTTGATGTGCGAAGAACTGACGAAGTCATAGACAATCGCCCGACTTCGAATTGGTGTAGGTACCTAAAATTTAAATAAAAATTATTTCACTCTTTGTAGTGGCATTTGAAGTTGGTTTTTTGGAAAGCATTTCCCATTTTTATTTTATACTTTTTAGTGGAAAACAATAAAATGCACAAGGCGTTGTAAAAATATCCAAATTGCTTGAGGTGTGTTCATAAAATTTGAAGAGATACCTCAAATTCATCAAGATCCCATCATCAGACCCTGACTTGATGACTTTAGTCATCAAATCAGTATCTGCTAGCAAATGCACCAGTAACTATAAAAAATACCCAACTCGCTTCAAGTATACTAGCAAAATTTGAAGAGTTCCCTCGATTTCACCAAGATCCCATCATCAGACCCTGACTTGATGACTTTAGTCATCAAATCCGTATCTGCTAGCATATGCACCAGTAACTATAAAAAATACCCAAATCGCTTTAAGTATACTAGCAAAATTTGAAGAGTTCCCTCGATTTCACCAAGATTCCATGATCAGATCCTGACCTGATGACCATAGAACAACTTGGAAAATATTACTCTTTCTAATAATACTCAAATAGTTTCATGGGTCCATATAAAATTTGAAGAGTTCCCTCGATTTCTCCAGGATCCCATCATCAGATCCTGACCTGATTAAAATGGGACCATCTGGAAACAAAACCCTCTTAAACAAAAAAATAATTTTTCAAATCGGTCCACGCGTCTTCGAGTAATCGGGGAACATACATAGAAAAAAAAAAAAAAAAAAGATTCCGACGAATTGAGAACCTCCTCCTTTTTTTTGAAGTCGGTTAAAAATTGAAAATCTTTTTTATTTTTATTTAAAAGGGGAAAACTGGATCGTCGAAATTCCAAAATAAGATAACAATATTGAGTGGGGTATCATATATGGTGGGTATGGAGTAAGATAGGCTATATTTTTTTTGGAAAAGAGTACTTTTACCGCAGGGCAGTCGTGTTTTTTAATTTTTAAATTATTTAATTGTTTAACGATTGATACGTTTTTACGCGAGTGGCCTGCAGAACCGAGCACGTCTGTGGCCTGCAGGCTTGATCAAGGGTTCCAGATTATTATTTTCATTGCAATGGATATAACTTGAAAACATTGTATTGTAACCGGAACGAGACCGGAATTTCTTCCTTGAGACTTTTCCACTTCTTTGCCAGCAATAAAAAGACGGGCTAAATTTCTCGATATAAAATTTAGAAAACGAATATCCGTAATTCATGGTTTGTAAACAAGATTTATGAGCCGAATCGGATGGCATGAAAAATTTCGTTTTATAAAAATCTCCTTTACAAAAACGGGGGTGATATTTTTTACGTTAAAAGTGTTCTACTTTAGATCTAAATAATTATGTCTTTAGTATATTCATGTATCTTTACAATGTTATTATGAAACTAAACTAGGCCAGGTCTACTTATCACGTGATCTAGAAAATAGAGTTTAGACGTACTAAGTAGTTTCAGATGGCCGCCACGCGCCGAATACTTTGCTCGTGTTAGTTCGAATACGGCCTATTTCACGCGCTGCGTGCGCCCGATGATGAGGTAGCCCTAGCACGTCGAATGCGATAAAGATACGCGATAAAAACCGAAGTTCTTTTTTGGGGCGTGGCTAGGCGCTTTTCGCTATTGCGAACTGAATTGCACTTTTTCGTGTCAGCGCTAAGGTCGCATTTTTTTTAATCATCTTGCCGAGTGAGCCTTCTGTACCTTTAGTACTATTATGTATTCCGTGACTAAACTAAACTGATAAGTCTGAAAAATCTTCAAAAAAAATCTTCTAAAATGTACCAGTGTTAGAACATAGTATCTGTCTACATCAAGGATATTTACATTCTTCCTTTACTATTTTGGCCTTTCTTATTTGTATAGAAATTTTGACCTATTTCATTACGTTTAATATTTAGTTTAAGCGAGGACTTTCCACTAGTTGGGGTTAAACGAGAACGTTGAATAATGTTGATTTCATCAAATCTCTGAGCTAGTCATAATTTAAATGCAAGACTATTTGAGTCCAATGAGTTCCTAAAAAGGGAAAGATAAAAAAATATTATTAAGCAACATCAAGTTTTTGTAGGTACTAAGTACAATCCCAACAAACCATTTCATACTTTATAAACTAGAGTTTGACTGTTATCATATCTCATAGAGAGTAATAATATCTAAGGTTATAATAGTGGAATGCGCTTTTTTATTTACTATTTATATTATAATATTTTTTTATTTACTAATTAATAAAATACCTTTAGCATTATAGGATCGAAATTTTGCACAAAAGATGAAAATTGAAAAGCTTTGTAGCCAATAAACATTTATTGGCAAACAGCCACCGAAAAAGTTCATTAATCATAACGACGTCTCGAAGAAAATTGGTTTTTGTATAAACCCACTCCGTTTTCGTCCACCGCGAATGCTATTCAGTTATCTCGCTCTAACTTCAGGTGGCAAACTGTGAAAGACATCAGAATATAGGTGTCTTAATACGCTCTATTCTGCGCTTTTGATAGTTCTGAAAAAATAATAACAAGTTACTGAGATCTTGGGAGCTAGAGTAAAATGTAAATGATAGTTTCATTGGGCCAAAGATACCTAAAAATAGTAGCTTTATTAGTTACTCAAATAAAATGTGGGTCAAACAAACGGAAAACAATATATGTGATCTTATAGGAATTCTTTTTTTTCCTTCTGAGGAACGAAACCCTAAAAAGATCATAATGAAAAAATAATTACACTGTAGGTAATCAATTTCAAAATAAGTGTGGAGAGGATGCTTTTTACGTAACTGCTTCCACTGATGCTTGCCACAAACCAAAAGAATCAGGATCGTATCATGGACAAAGCAGTTGGAATCACAGATACTCTCAAACTGTAAATGCATAATGTTAAACCTCAATATAGTTAAAATCCAAACTCAAAAAGTGAACCATGTACCTACTGACCAAGGTATACGTTTATACTTACAGTGCATTTACATTCTACATTTTGGTAAAGATATTCCTTTGTTAACAACCTTCAAACCCGAAATTACTTCTACCCCTTTAATATTCAGGGGCTGTGAATCTTTTCAAATTAATTCAATAAGTCAACCCCGTTTATAATGCTTTATCAATTTATTGAAATTCCATTAAAATTTCCCTTTCAATTACAAAAGATCGTGTTGGGGTCGGACTAGTAATAAATAACTTAGACAACGAAGACATGAACACCAATTTCAAAATTAGGTAATGAAATATTGAAATGAACGAGAATAGCTCCCCTGTATTCGGCAGGGTTAGTACAGGTTTCGTAGACAGAGAAAAGCTATAGACGCTGGTAAAGCGTGTCGCAAAAAGAGACAAAAACTAACCTTTAACACTACACCGCACCATGACTTTTTTGTTTTGAATCGTTGTAATAACATGTGTAAGTTTATAAAAGTGTTCAAAACCTTATTTAACTTGAATCGGACATAACATAATCGTAAAAACTGAATTATAAAGTAATACGATAGCTAACTGTTGGTCCGCTGTCAAACTTTGTTTAGCAAAGTAGTGTGACTAAAACATAAAAAACGTGACACGCTACGTGAAACAAAAGATCTTATCGTTCTATTTCTTTTCTTTACACGACATCGGCGTAAGTTGCTCTTTGTCTTGTGTGAATGAAACATAAGATAACAATTTGTCTATAGCTTTTCTCTGTCTACGACAGGTTTTGTTACAAATTTCGAGTCGACTCGCATCGCACAAACGAATCGATTTCCTCCATACATCTACAGCCAACTCCATCTATGGACAGTCTCTGACATGCGGCTGTCAATAGATGGCGCTGGCCGTAAAAATGTATGGAGGAATTCGATTCGCTTGTGCGATGCGATTCGACTCGAAATTCGTAAATAAACTTGTACTAACCCCTCGGAACTTACGCTATCGTGTAACGAATTCTATAGAGAAAGAATAGCTAGGCGGGTATTAGCAGCTAAGTGGGATGGAGGTGGCGTGGCGTGGTGTCGCGAAAGTCAGGGCCATGTGACACCACAGACCAAGGAATAACTTTATTGTGACACTGACTCACAAGTTGATATTGTTATTTTCACACAATAAATAAATTACTACAGAGTTTAGAGTGGATATCACACATTTACCGTAGAAGTACCTACCCCTTCCTATGAGTACGATTTCACTTTAGGTAAATTTTGTGTAGAAATAAAATAGTTTCATTTGAACGTAAACAATTAACGATGTAACCCGTCGCTTTAAGCGATTTTTAATGACAATAAAGACAAATTTTAACGTCATATGTGTTGATCTTTAATCAAATTCGATGTGAAGCAGTAACATGATTGGATAAAATTTTCTAGATAAAAATCTCTCCTAAAAATTGATCAGAAATTTTTGTAATTTATATCGGAAACGACAATGGATATAGTTTAGTTCTAAATACCTATACTAGAATTCATACGGAGGAGCCATTTACTAAAGTTTTTTAATAAGTCTGTATAGTAAAAGAAGGCGCCCCAACGCCAGTAAGTTTTAAGTGGCACTTTTATCTTTGGTTAACGACAAATTGGCTGCAATATACGTTTGATGACAAAAGCTTCTTAGGAGTATGAGAATTTCCTTTATGTAGAAAATCAAGTTAGAGAATAAGCATTTCACTTCAGCTGACTAAAGCAAAAGTGTTATTAGAATGTTTTCTATTACAGTTTTTCTTATAACAAGCTTTTTATTTTACAGACATTTATGAAAGTCTTAACTACCGCTATGTCCGAATAGGGTGTTCTGATATTCTCCGAGTACAACAAGCAAAACACTCTGTAACATACACATCACATCACAATTCCACAGTAATATCATCAGAAAGTGTGTGTGTAAGTGTGTGTGTGTGTGTTTGTGTGTGTGTGTAAGTGTGTTTGTATGTTTGTTACTTCTTCACGTCGCAACTATTGAACCGATTTGGCTGAAATTTGAAATGGAGAAAGACTATACCTCGGATTAAAACATAGGCTGCTTTTTATCCTGGAAAATCCATATCTCCTGCGGGAACTGTGAAAAAAAACCAAATTATCGCGGGCTGAGCCGGGACGTCCGTTGTGTATGTTTTAATAAATGTGATTTTAATAACTTTTTTTAAATAAAAAAGGTTTACTTTAGTGAGTAATTGACTACGATCTATCAACGTACAGCTGTGGACCAATACAGTTCGTGTAAACATAACATCATCATAACAAAGAAAAATAAAGATTTTCATTTTCATATAAATTAATGTTCACTTACAAAAAATCGCATTAAAATCGTTTTAGCCATTTTGTAGTACTTTTGTTACAAATACTGACAAGAGATTTATAGGTATAGGTGTATTAGAAAATTGCTCGAAAAATAGAAGTATAGGTACCTATCGCAGTACAGCCTGATTTCTCGGGAGACAGATGTTGTGTACCGCTAGAGGGTCGCAACTAACCTCATTTACAGAGGAACTAAACGTAACTGTGGACAGTAAATGAGGCCTTTTAGTTTTGCCAAGATTTAACTGCAGCTGACCTTAATTAAGTGACCCTTTGATATGCAAGTTCCATCAACCGCTGTGGATTATTACTTGTAACACAGTAAGTTATAAATACTCGTATGTACGGTACCTACTTTTTTATACTCGTAAACAGTACTTAGGTATTATGTCTTTTCTCTCTTAGCCCCTTCGCACACGGTGTCGTAGCGTATCGTTATCCACGCTTTTTTTTTTTTTTATCGTGGGGAATCCTCATGGATACCCAGTCGCCCGGGGGAGCGGCTGGGTTATGCCGGACTCTTACCGGCTAAACCCCACGGTGTTTCCTCCTCGCACCGTATGACGGGGACACGGGAACGCTTGCGCAAACCTCCGCGAACCCGCCGGTGCCCGGCCGCCTGCGCAGCCCCTCCACGAGGTGGAGCATGGAGCTCCCCTCCAACAGCAAGGCCCGCCAGAAACACCTAAGCCGGCCTTACCTCCTCGGCGCCCATCCGTAAGGCGACGGACCCCCCCGGGACCGCCACCCAGGGGCCGTGGACACTAGTAAGCCGATACCTGCGAAGCTTGCTCCTGCACTTCGCAGGCATCGACCTCCAATACCCCGCGGCGGATCTGATCTTTGGCTCCGCCGCAAACCACCAAACGGCCGCAGAGGACAGGGAGAACGGCAACGACACACCGACACTCCTCTTCCCCTGCGGCCCCGCCGCCGACGCATCTAACAGTGCGCCACCGCTTGGTCGCGGGAGATAGGGCGAGCGGCAACGACACACCGACACGCCTCTCCTCCTGCGACCCCTCCTGGCTGCAGGAGACAGAAAACTCTGTCCCCCGCACCCCTCTTGGACGCATCCAGAGCGGGCCCATCACCAGGCCCACTCCGAGCGTCCCCTCCTGGATTCCTTTTGGCTTCACCGTGGGGCCCAACCACGGCTACTGAGCCCCCCCATCGCGACAAGATTGGAATCCATCGGGGGGGATCGTTATCCACGCTACGATGAGAGCAATACGAGCAAGAACATGTTCTAAGAAGTCTGCATACGAAGCGGTTTTATATATCTAGGTACAATTTTTTTTCTATAAACTAATCTAAAAAAATAAATAAAGTTTCCTACAGTTAGGTACTCGTAGTTAGTAGATAGTTGATATAAGAAAAGCCAGAGTAAGTAATAAAATAAAGCTTTATATTTTAGTTATTCATTATTCATTTTAATATCGAGTAAAATGTTCGGCTTTTCAGAAAAATGAGCTTTAAATGCCTGCTCAAATTAAGGGCTGTTTAGAATTGAGATTTATTCTTGGCATGCTTAATCAAAGTCCATTAGGAGCATTTTGTAAGTATTTGAAGTAAAACATTTTTGCGGTCGGAACTCCAATCTACAGGGATATTGTAATGATTCCACAAAGCTCTTCCTTTTGAGTAAATTAAATTTCTCCCCCTGAGATTAACTTGGTGATATCGATATACCTACCTACTGTGCTCTTAGCTGTAAACGTCAAAAGTATAGACACAGTCGTTTCTTTCGAGAATGGTACCAAGGTCTTAGATAACCATATTATCCACAGTTTATGTTTATACCACGTAGTATTCATATTTGATCGTAAGGAATACTTCTATGCTTTTTCTATTCAACGGTATCATCTACCCTTTTATCCAACCGATAATACAAGCCACAAATTGAACAAGCAAATTGAACAAGTGATTTGGATAATCTTTAACAAAAAATTTTTGGTCTAAACTAAATATAATTTAAAAGAAAATATTGTTATTAAGACTATAAAACAAACAGAGTAAATCAAACTTTATATTCCGGGTTTTATATTAAGAGCAATGTAAATAACAATGCATAAAATAAATGAAAAATGTATGTTACCATAAAATATTTGATACATACTGGAAAAGCTGTTAAATATGGTTTATAAATAAAAATACCCAGCTTTGCTCGGTATTTTTTGGTCAATACGACATTTTCTAAAAATGAATGCTATCTAGATTGATATATCGACCCCAAAACCCACTGTATACTAAATTACATGAGAATCAGTGGAGCCGTTTCCGAGGTTCTGATAATATTTAATACAAGAATTGCTCGTGTAAAGGTATAAGATAAAAAAGTAAGTACTTAAATAGTTGATAATGTGCAATTATTTTAAAACTCTGCGCAAAGTACAAAGGAAGGTACTATATTGTTTCCATGCAATAAATAGGTCGTTTCGGGACTCAATCGACTGAAAAGGCTCTGACCGCGGTCCCTCGATCCTCCAAACTTTTAATCTAAAAGCCCAAATAATCACGGATTCCTATTGTTCGAAAACGAAGCTAATTTCTGCGTCTGGCTGAATGACAATCTATTTTAAATACGGAAACACTTTGGATCAGTCGACGTTTTATAAGCCAAAAGTTATTCGGGGTTGCGTAGTGAAATTTTTTGCGGAAATTTTTACTTTTGAGACTGAAATGCGTCATACATTGAAGTAAAGGAAGAGAGCGAATTAGCTAAATTACTTCGATATAAACTTTATCCCAAATCCATACATTAACTGTAATAATTTATTCTGTATAATAATTATATAGGTACTTTACAGTTCCATGATATATCCATATTGACACAAATTGCACACTTCTTCTTACTCTACTTCCGCTGTTCGCAAAGGTACCTACCTCGAGTGATCCAGCAAGGAGCCATAGCGGGCCCCACGGAAGACTTAAGGCGCTTAAAAGGTTCAAGAAGAAGGGGAAAATTTCCTTAATCTGTTCCCACCAACCCATCTGTTTAAAACATAGGTAGGTATATCAGCTAAAACACGCTCTTTCATTAAAATGGAAATGGGCTGGACATATAGCAAGACTTCAGGACAACCGATGGACTAAAAATATCACTATGTGGGCCGGACCACAAGGTAAAAGGAGGCGCGGCAGACCAAACTCAAGATGGGCAGATGAAATCAAGTTGATTGCTGGGGAAAATTGGAAAGAGACAGCTAACACAAGGGAAACCTGGTCAGTTTTGGAGGAGGCCTTCACCCGAGAGGGTTTCTCATCTTCACATAAAAATATCAATCAATCAATCAATCAATCAATCAAGTTTATTTGCTAAAAACATGTCAGATACAGATGTCATCATTACAATAATATAAGCGTTTCAATGTTTCTACCATTTTCAGGCATGCAAAAGTTACAAGTGAGTAGAAAGTAATCTATGCAAATATAAACATAATTAATTTACCAATAATAAATTTACAACAAATTGAATTTTACTCATAATAAACAATAATAAATGAATTATTAAAAGTTCTACTGAATTAAATCGCTAAATTACTTACATTAAATATTCTTTAATATCATAATAACCTTTTTCCATGAGATGTTCGTCAAGTTTCCTTCTAAATGTATTCAGCGTCAATTTTTCAAAGTCTTTTGGTAATTTATTATAAATTTTTACTGCCATACAATAAGGGCTTTTCATATATGTGCTGCAGCACAGTTTCCCTATGCATAGCCTTTCGGGATATCTTACAGACCTATTCATATTAATTTCACAGTTACGTTTGAAATACTTTAAATGTCTTTTTACAAATATACACATATCCCTGATATACATACAAGGTAGTGGAAGGATGCGTAAGTTTTTAAAAAGCGGCCTACAGCTTTCTAATGGCCCAACATTACATATAGCCCTTATGCATTTCTATACTATTTAACACATTTAAAATGGAGCAAGATATTGTTTGACTGTAGATACAATATATTATTAATATTAATTTTAATGTTATAATGAGATTAATAAAAACAATTAATGCATGCAATTTATAATAAGTATAATAATAATACTAGTGAACATGAAAAGAAAATGTAATGTAAGACTGAGAAAATAAAAGGCTTATTTATTTATTTATTTTATTTTATTAATATCAGCTGCTACGTCTACCTGCTTACAGTAGTTCACCTCTGAGAGTAAACTAAGTAACTGAGTCTGAGTTGTTATTATATCAGAGAACATATTAAGACAGGCAAGGACAGAAGCGGTCTTGTGATAATGAATAATTTTCTCGGTTTCGTGCAACACGCAGCGTTCATAACGAAGACTGATTGTAGTCTCGTAAAGCCTTAGTGCTTGTAGGTTCATGATGTACTTGCTGTAATCCTATTTATTTTGCAAAAGTAAAAGTTTGTGGATTTTGTACGCTGATTTGGCTGTGGAATGTAGGTACCTGATCTTTATAATATAGTTTTTAACCCAAAAGCTATATTTTTATCTAGGAGCAATTCTCAGTTGCGAAATTTTAATAAAACCTACTTATGTTTAAAAAAAATATGGCTACGCTACTTTGGTCGTAAAAAAGTCTGCGATTAAGACACTTTATAATAAGAGTAATAATAAACAAATAATTAAATTATACGTTCAATGTTATTAATGTTTATGTTATGTAAATAATGTTTTAATGTTATTGCTATCCATGAACGAGAAGAATGTCGTTATTTTGATTCATTCCTGTATTCGATATTAACATGAACACTTATTAGGTATTTACGCCAAGTGATAGCCATTCAGACACTAAAGTTGAGAGAAAAAATAAAAAATTTCAACATTTTTCATTACGATATCTCACGCTAGCAACACTGTGTCTGTCCTTCCATTAGCGTTCTAGTGCTCGGCCGTTCAACACAACATTATTAAACTCGTATAAAAAAGTGAGTGATTATAAGTATTTCTTGCGGAAATCAAAGTATCCGAAAAGAAATATTCAAAATAATCGGATTCATCGTCAAAACGAATTGTGAAATCTACGGAATTGTTATTATTGGTTCAGAAAATCCATATTGCTCCAGTGTTGGGTACACCTCTTAGAGGGTGTTACGTTCACAGCAGTATACATTGAGGGTAGTTGGAAGGACTATCGCCTTTGTTTTAATTACTGCAAGAGGAGCTAATCAAGATGCATTCTTCGGTGATGGGTACACTTCATTAAGAGGGTGTGACCTTCACGACAACATACATTGAGGGTAGTTGGTAGGTGAAAAACCTGAGGACTATCGCCTTTGTATTAATAATTGCAAAAAATAATTGCAAAGCATCTATGTTGAGGACACTGCATAAAAGGATGTGATCATCACGACGACATACATATGAGGGTGAGTTAATAAGATTAACGTCTCTATATTAGGTAATAATTGCAAAAAAGTCAATCAACATAATATATTCTGCAGTCTATGCTTCAGTGTTGGGTACACTTCATTAGAGAGTGTGACCTTCACGACAATATACATTGAGGATGGTTATTGGGACAACGCCTATGGATTAATCATTCCCAAAAATGACAAGATTATCTTGTAAGCAACTTCCAAAATAGCAAATTGGTGCTTAAACGCCCCCATATCATGTTGAAAACACCGGTTGACGGTTCTCGTCCGATCACCGAAATTAAGCAACATCGGGCGCAGTTAATACTTGGATGGGTGACCACCTGGGAACACCGCGCGATGCTGTTTTTTTTATAACCAACTGTATTGGAATGATATAAAGGATCAAAACGATTACCTTTAGAAACTATTTCGATATACCCTCATATCAATATTTTCTTTTACTGTCTGCTAATTTAAATGAACCAAGATTACTTTACTAGACCAGGTCTGAAAAGTACCCGCAATCAAATGCACTATTTACAATTATTTTAGTCTTCCGCACGAATCGTTTCTTGTTGTGCTCATTATTTATAGATACATCAATAAAAAGTCCATTGACAACGTCTTACAAAATCAACTAGTAATAGGTACTACTCAAAATTTGAAATGTACGAGTGAGACACAAAAATTTTATTTGATAATATAATATTCTAATAACTTCTGTGTATATTATGTCTTTTATCAATAATATGAAATACAGTTAATCAAGATCCAATATTAACTGGCACTGGAGGAATATCTGAGCAATCCACCTGTCGGTCCATGGTGGACCCACGGGCCAAATCGCAGGACAGCACTCGTCTCTTGCGACGACTTTTCTCGAAGATTTACCCAGGACAGAAGAGTCTTGATTTCCCCACAAGAACAGCACCAGGAGCAAAACAGCCTTGCAAGTACTTATCGATGTCCTCTTTTGACATTTCCGTCGACCTGTCATGTCAGGCGCCGCGCGGCCGCCGATCAGAGTGCTGGCGGAGCGTTGCGCTGTTTCGAACCTCGTGCGGACTCGCGCATGTTCGCATATAGTCGGGTCGGGGTAAGAAGGCAACCCGTGGTACCCCGGGGGGACCATCGGGGGTACCACGGGCAATAAACGACACCTACTTACTCGTACGTTTGCCGCTTAGCTTATAGAATAACCGCATTCATAAAATATTCGAGCCTGATGATATTATTTTATCGTGCTTAAATATGAGTGGAAAATTTATTTTTTCTCTCTTTATGTTCTCAAAACAATGAACAGAATTTAATGTGTATTTTTTTTTCTCTTCTTTAGTTCGCATGTAGTACAATGACACTTTAGATATCTAGGTACTATCCTAGTTTCATTCATAATAATTTACTTTTATACAAAAGGTTTTATATTATGAAGATTTATAAACTATTGAACCACTAACATTACAGTTAGTTTTCATGTTTAAGTAATTAAAAATGAAAATGATTTTTTTTTCAAATGGGCTTGATTTACAGGCTTTTATGAAAGCTTGAATCTGAAAAACGGGTTTGCGCTGAGAAGGTCTGGCAAAAAACTCGGCTATTATATACATGTTTTTAATACAACCATTCTTTCATCGTAACTCGATGTATTAGATATTACATCAAATTTATCAATGCTTTAACTGAGTTAGGATGCATGCTTTTAAAAGAATGCAATATTTTTGAATATCAAAGTTATTTATAGTTTCTATAATTGACTATTTCTTAAATTTCTTAAATGAATATTTAATATGGAAAATGTAGAGTCCTTATAAAACAATCGATGATATGTTTATTTAAATTTATTTTAGGTATCCTTGTGCCTGTATCTACAGGAATATCGGTATCCATACCTAGGAATAACGTAACGCAATGGAAAATATATTTAAAGACAAAATTAATTTTTGCTAGATCAAATATTTTCATTTTCAGGCGATCGCGCCGCTAATTAACTAATGGTTATCTATGCATCAAAAATGTTAAAGGATTTGGAAATTACCAATATATATATAAGATCATAGAATCATTAAATACTTCATTGGATTTATGATAATATGAACAATGATTGTTCATAATTTTGGCTTGCATGTATCATATTTTTTTTTTGTTCTTTTAGAGTTGATACATAGCCTACATTTTATGTTTTCTGTATTTAATCATTATTAAATAAGTCTAATATTTTGTTTAACTTTCATGCCGATGGATGACGCCGCTGCAAGGATTTAGCTCTCGATGATGACTGACCAAGGTCAAATGATAATTGAAAATTGGGTCATCACTGCTTCACTAGGAACTTGAATACCAGTACAGTAGTACTTCAGCTGTGGTATGTAATTAACTGATTATTATTAAACGAAGATTAGAGACTTATCTCCTGTGATGACAGTGGAATTATTGGGTAAGTGACAAAAAAAAAATTTTTTTTTTCATCGTCGCAACAAGTCTACAAAGCATTAATCGCGAACAATCGCGAATAACATTTCGACATGTCTACCTATTTACATGTTATATTTGCTCGTTGATTTTTGCGATTATCAACTTGGAAAAATCAGATCACATTTTTAAACTGAAAGACTGCTAAATTAAAAAATGGTCTTGATGCAGAAACTGAAGAATTTAAAAAGTATTGTTTAATATTTGTATTCCAATTGTATATGTGGTTTTTTGTTTACAACTAACCAGTACAACAGCGATAGTAGTGTTGGGGTGACTGTTAAAATAACAATTAATGATATTAAACAACATTATTATAACATGAATAAGAATAACAATTATGCCTTCAGTTAAAATTTTAATATTATGTGAAATGAGAAACTCAACACGGTTTTACATACTATATTGTATAAGATGTTTACTGTCTGACAATATTAGAAAACATGCTTTTTTCAGACTATCTTAAGTTTCTATTGTTATCACTTTATTAGAACTCAGGAATAAACAGTAGATACAGTTACTTCATCAGCCTTTGTCTCAGAATCAACTTTAAAATAGGCTTATAAGATGATTTCTCTATGGCTTTTTTCAAAATCTCTTGAGAATATTCTTACTTCACCCTATTCAGTTAAAAATATAATTTAAGGTCAATTTAAATCTTAATGACCTTATTAAAGCTGTACCTACACCAAAACCCAAATAACAATATTATTATGGAAATTAAATAAAAATATCATTGTTAACTCCTTTAATAGAAATAACTCTAAAAAGCTATGAATAAAATTAAACAACACTTTACGAAAATACTAATGCCTACTCCTGTATTTTCGTAAAGCTATATTTTTATCTAGGAGAAATTCTCAGTTGCGAAATTTTAATAAAACCTACTTATGTTTAAAAAAAATATGGCTACGCTACTTTGGTCGTAAAAAAGTCTGCGATTAAGACACTTTATAATAAGAGTAATAATAAACAAATAATTAAATTATACGTTCAATGTTATTAATGTTTATGTTATGTAAATAATGTTTTAATGTTATTGCTATCCATGAACGAGAAGAATGTCGTTATTTTGATTCATTCCTGTATTCGATATTAACATGAACACTTATTAGGTATTTACGCCAAGTGATAGCCATTCAGACACTAAAGTTGAGAGAAAAAATAAAAAATTTCAACATTTTTCATTACGATATCTCACGCTAGCAACACTGTGTCTGTCCTTCCATTAGCGTTCTAGTGCTCGGCCGTTCAACACAACATTATTAAACTCGTATAAAAAAGTGAGTGATTATAAGTATTTCTTGCGGAAATCAAAGTATCCGAAAAGAAATATTCAAAATAATCGGATTCATCGTCAAAACGAATTGTGAAATCTACGGAATTGTTATTATTGGTTCAGAAAATCCATATTGCTCCAGTGTTGGGTACACCTCTTAGAGGGTGTTACGTTCACAGCAGTATACATTGAGGGTAGTTGGAAGGACTATCGCCTTTGTTTTAATTACTGCAAGAGGAGCTAATCAAGATGCATTCTTCGGTGATGGGTACACTTCATTAAGAGGGTGTGACCTTCACGACAACATACATTGAGGGTAGTTGGTAGGTGAAAAACCTGAGGACTATCGCCTTTGTATTAATAATTGCAAAAAATAATTGCAAAGCATCTATGTTGAGGACACTGCATAAAAGGATGTGATCATCACGACGACATACATATGAGGGTGAGTTAATAAGATTAACGTCTCTATATTAGGTAATAATTGCAAAAAAGTCAATCAACATAATATATTCTGCAGTCTATGCTTCAGTGTTGGGTACACTTCATTAGAGAGTGTGACCTTCACGACAATATACATTGAGGATGGTTATTGGGACAACGCCTATGGATTAATCATTCCCAAAAATGACAAGATTATCTTGTAAGCAACTTCCAAAATAGCAAATTGGTGCTTAAACGCCCCCATATCATGTTGAAAACACCGGTTGACGGTTCTCGTCCGATCACCGAAATTAAGCAACATCGGGCGCAGTTAATACTTGGATGGGTGACCACCTGGGAACACCGCGCGATGCTGTTTTTTTTATAACCAACTGTATTGGAATGATATAAAGGATCAAAACGATTACCTTTAGAAACTATTTCGATATACCCTCATATCAATATTTTCTTTTACTGTCTGCTAATTTAAATGAACCAAGATTACTTTACTAGACCAGGTCTGAAAAGTACCCGCAATCAAATGCACTATTTACAATTATTTTAGTCTTCCGCACGAATCGTTTCTTGTTGTGCTCATTATTTATAGATACATCAATAAAAAGTCCATTGACAACGTCTTACAAAATCAACTAGTAATAGGTACTACTCAAAATTTGAAATGTACGAGTGAGACACAAAAATTTTATTTGATAATATAATATTCTAATAACTTCTGTGTATATTATGTCTTTTATCAATAATATGAAATACAGTTAATCAAGATCCAATATTAACTGGCACTGGAGGAATATCTGAGCAATCCACCTGTCGGTCCATGGTGGACCCACGGGCCAAATCGCAGGACAGCACTCGTCTCTTGCGACGACTTTTCTCGAAGATTTACCCAGGACAGAAGAGTCTTGATTTCCCCACAAGAACAGCACCAGGAGCAAAACAGCCTTGCAAGTACTTATCGATGTCCTCTTTTGACATTTCCGTCGACCTGTCATGTCAGGCGCCGCGCGGCCGCCGATCAGAGTGCTGGCGGAGCGTTGCGCTGTTTCGAACCTCGTGCGGACTCGCGCATGTTCGCATATAGTCGGGTCGGGGTAAGGAGGCAACCCGTGGTACCCCGGGGGGACCATCGGGGGTACCACGGGCAATAAACGACACCTACTTACTCGTACGTTTGCCGCTTAGCTTATAGAATAACCGCATTCATAAAATATTCGAGCCTGATGATATTATTTTATCGTGCTTAAATATGAGTGGAAAATTTATTTTTTCTCTCTTTATGTTCTCAAAACAATGAACAGAATTTAATGTGTATTTTTTTTTCTCTTCTTTAGTTCGCATGTAGTACAATGACACTTTAGATATCTAGGTACTATCCTAGTTTCATTCATAATAATTTACTTTTATACAAAAGGTTTTATATTATGAAGATTTATAAACTATTGAACCACTAACATTACAGTTAGTTTTCATGTTTAAGTAATTAAAAATGAAAATGATTTTTTTTTTCAAATGGGCTTGATTTACAGGCTTTTATGAAAGCTTGAATCTGAAAAACGGGTTTGCGCTGAGAAGGTCTGGCAAAAAACTCGGCTATTATATACATGTTTTTAATACAACCATTCTTTCATCGTAACTCGATGTATTAGATATTACATCAAATTTATCAATGCTTTAACTGAGTTAGGATGCATGCTTTTAAAAGAATGCAATATTTTTGAATATCAAAGTTATTTATAGTTTCTATAATTGACTATTTCTTAAATTTCTTAAATGAATATTTAATATGGAAAATGTAGAGTCCTTATAAAACAATCGATGATATGTTTATTTAAATTTATTTTAGGTATCCTTGTGCCTGTATCTACAGGAATATCGGTATCCATACCTAGGAATAACGTAACGCAATGGAAAATATATTTAAAGACAAAATTAATTTTTGCTAGATCAAATATTTTCATTTTCAGGCGATCGCGCCGCTAATTAACTAATGGTTATCTATGCATCAAAAATGTTAAAGGATTTGGAAATTACCAATATATATATAAGATCATAGAATCATTAAATACTTCATTGGATTTATGATAATATGAACAATGATTGTTCATAATTTTGGCTTGCATGTATCATATTTTTTTTTTGTTCTTTTAGAGTTGATACATAGCCTACATTTTATGTTTTCTGTATTTAATCATTATTAAATAAGTCTAATATTTTGTTTAACTTTCATGCCGATGGATGACGCCGCTGCAAGGATTTAGCTCTCGATGATGACTGACCAAGGTCAAATGATAATTGAAAATTGGGTCATCACTGCTTCACTAGGAACTTGAATACCAGTACAGTAGTACTTCAGCTGTGGTATGTAATTAACTGATTATTATTAAACGAAGATTAGAGACTTATCTCCTGTGATGACAGTGGAATTATTGGGTAAGTGACAAAAAAAAAATTTTTTTTTCATCGTCGCAACAAGTCTACAAAGCATTAATCGCGAACAATCGCGAATAACATTTCGACATGTCTACCTATTTACATGTTATATTTGCTCGTTGATTTTTGCGATTATCAACTTGGAAAAATCAGATCACATTTTTAAACTGAAAGACTGCTAAATTAAAAAATGGTCTTGATGCAGAAACTGAAGAATTTAAAAAGTATTGTTTAATATTTGTATTCCAATTGTATATGTGGTTTTTTGTTTACAACTAACCAGTACAACAGCGATAGTAGTGTTGGGGTGACTGTTAAAATAACAATTAATGATATTAAACAACATTATTATAACATGAATAAGAATAACAATTATGCCTTCAGTTAAAATTTTAATATTATGTGAAATGAGAAACTCAACACGGTTTTACATACTATATTGTATAAGATGTTTACTGTCTGACAATATTAGAAAACATGCTTTTTTCAGACTATCTTAAGTTTCTATTGTTATCACTTTATTAGAACTCAGGAATAAACAGTAGATACAGTTACTTCATCAGCCTTTGTCTCAGAATCAACTTTAAAATAGGCTTATAAGATGATTTCTCTATGGCTTTTTTCAAAATCTCTTGAGAATATTCTTACTTCACCCTATTCAGTTAAAAATATAATTTAAGGTCAATTTAAATCTTAATGACCTTATTAAAGCTGTACATACACCAAAACCCAAATAACAATATTATTATGGAAATTAAATAAAAATATCATTGTTAACTCCTTTAATAGAAATAACTCTAAAAAGCTATGAATAAAATTAAACAACACTTTACGAAAATACTAATGCCTACTCCTGTATTTTCGTAAAGTGAAGTCAAGATGAACAAAAATTTACGAACTAGTTCTCTGCAACCCATAGATTTATTAATCTTATATATTAATAAATTGATCTTATTTTTTTCTTTCCAAAAATAATATGTCTCGGTAATATTTATTCTACTCAAGTTTATAAAAATATATTCGTGATCAATTTACTGTTTAAAATATATTTTTCATGGTTGCATATTAACAGCTCAATTTATTACGATTAATCAAGTGTTGCATTTAAAAGTTTTAACTGATACAAATATTTTCAAGCTTGTTGAAAGAGGTTTAAAACCTCTTTTAATCGTCAAGACTACATACGAGCAGTACTGCTAGAATATAGTCTTAATATACCCTTGGTATTCGCACATATAAAAATATATGTTTTTGTACATATATTATTATTAATATATTATACTAATAATATTGATTTACTATCTATTACAGTTTTAATATTTCTACAAAATTATGCCATTAATTATTAATTTGCTTTGAATATCAACTTAAGTTGTTATTTTTATTTTTTTGCTCAATATTAAGCGATTATGCTTATTATTCTATTAATTTAAAAGCATTTCTTATTTACAAATGTCATGGCTCTAAACATCTACCTAATAAGTGTTCATGTTAATATCGAATACAGGAATGAATCAAAATTGATGATTAAACGAACTTACCTTAAGTGAAGTTCTATCATAATTTTGTGAATTCCTGTATGAAGATATTAACACCCTCCCGCCCCTGTTTTGTGGAAAAACCCATGTATGAATTTGTAAATAAAAAATGTACATATTACAATAATAATAAATATTTATTGAAGACAACATAACCCACATATATATATATATATATATATATATATTATTATATTTACATATATAATATTGTGTGGTTATGTATAATATTGTGTAGTTATGTATATATTAGGTATATGATACATATTTGGGTGCTCTGTAGTGCTCCTACCAAGACGAGCTTATCGAAGCACAAAGGCACTCTTATAATAATTACTCTGAACTAAATGAAAGGACAGACACAGTGTTGCTAGCGTGAGATATCGTAATGAAAAATGTTGAAATTTTTTATTTTTTCTCTCAACTTTAGTGTCTGAATGGCTATCACTTGGCGTAAATACCTAATAAGTGTTCATGTTAATATCTTCATACAGGAATTCACAAAATTATGATAGAACTTCACTTAAGGTAAGTTCGTTTAATCATCAATTATTAGATCATGCATATAACCCTTATTTTTTTGTATACGACTTTAAAAAAATTGTTGCAAAGAAGCCCAGAAGTTTCATAATCGTAACATGAATTTGAAACAATGAAATAATATCATTTTATATATTATTTTTATTATTCAATTTCGCAACTAACCTCGAAACAAGAGCATGTGGGAACAATGTTACGTCCGGGTACGGAAACCACAAATAGCATTGTGCCAATGTTGGTAAGCTGCCATAAAGACAACAACGTTGTTAAATGAGGATAAATAAAATAATGTGAATAAAAAGAGAAGTTCTGAAATCTGACCCATTCATTCCCACAATGACTCGTCATCGGTACCTACTGGGCTGCCAAACCGATGAAATATTATGTATAGAAAGCTGCACTGAGTTTTCATTCATTATGTAGACAAGGTTTATGGTATAATTTCCCACTACCGAATCACCAGATTACTAAGATACTATCGAAACTCTTTAAAAAAATTCATGTCCTGTTAAAAGTTTGAAGAATCTAAGAGAGGAAAATATTACTTAAAAACTTTGCTTCCTAATACATTAGAATTATTAGAACTATTAATAAGACTAAGAGTCCCAGACCTACAAACTTATCAAGTCATTTTATTCGGTTAGGTATCGACATCTCTATCGAAATTTCGTATCGTACTTAAAAGGCAAAATACGTAACTGTACATTGTTAAAACAATTAGTAGTCATAGACATATTTTGCAGCAATTAAATATAACTTGCAACCGCAAAGTTTTTAAAGTACAGTAAAATATAATATTGTCTAACTAGACTCTTCGAGTAAAATCCTCGAGTAAATACAATGTCCAATCTCATCGAGACTGCACAGCTGTGTTTCTTTCAGTAACAAGGATTTAAACTTCAATTCTCATAATACATCTTAGTTTGTTTCGGGAACGAACTAGCTAATAACTTTTTTTAGCAATTAAAGACTAATGCTCGTTTTCCTAAGCCCTTAGGTGACAGTTGTTGTAAGTGAAAACTGTAACTTATCGGCTTAGGCGTTTTGTTTCTTAAAGTGTTGGTGAAAACGAGCATTATAATCCCATGGATGTAGAAGCGTATTTCGTCATTGCCTAATCTGTAACTTTTATTTCGCCCTACAGAGAACTTTGTTCCCGCAAAACTTGACTTTGCTGTTTGCATTGAAAAATCTCTTTTTGAATTATTGTTTTTTTTTTTATTTCAAGAGTAATCGCATTTGTGGAATTGAAAATTCTTCGTCTAAATGATCTTTTTCGTTTGTAGACAAATTGTGGCCAAGAAAAATTGTTCATTCCATTGTGTCGGATTTTCTCTGTAGAGTCTTTTTAATTGAAATTAAGTAGATGGGAAAAGTAGGGAATAGATTTGTTTTGGCTAAGATTGGCCAAACGCCGCTTTCTCGCTCCCGCCTGCGGCTGGAGAGGGAGATGGGGCGCGCGGCTCCGGGGGCAGCGCGGTAGCCCCCCGTGTACGCAGTTCGAGTGTACATTCGTTAACAGGTCCGTGCGGCGGAGCTTTTTTGCTGCGCGGATCGTCTTTAAGTATATTAGCGTAAGGACTAGTCGCGCGAGACGGCCTGCAAGGGTCCTCTCCCGCGAGTGGTCCGCGACCGGTCGCCGGCGCGCGTGCCGTCGGCGGTCGCTCGCCCAGTCCGGTGCTACAAGCCGATCGAAACGGTCCATACCCAAGGTCCGCGTTGCCCGCGTTGAAGATTTGCCGGCCACGCCGTGTCGTTTAGTTTTTACGAGCCCTATTTATTGCGCTCCTTCGTGTGTCGTGTTGTCCGCCGCGTCCTTCTAACGCCGCGGGCCCATTTGACTGTCCGGAGCACTGTTTTTTGTGCTCACGCGCCATCTTGATACCACGCCGCCGCGGACTCGCTTCGCTACCCGCGAATTCGTGCCGCCGCCGCGAAAGACCCCTCAAGGAAGGGCGAGTGTGTTCCTTTGCATTTAACACCGCAGACACCACACACCACATTTCATCATACACTAACACACTCCCCGGATTCCACGTGCTGGCTGTCTCCATGCGCCGGTAAGTACCTAGTAGTAAGTCGTTCTGTGCCGCGGGATAAAACCCAGTGCAAATCGCCTATAAAATTTTTTGGCGGGTCTTTTTCGACCCGCCACCGCCGCTGCCTGTGGGAATCCGCTGGCCTGCTCTGATGGGCCCGGCAGTTGCCCGCTGATTCATCGTGCACAGGCGCGGTGCGTAATCATTATTGGTAGCAGTGAGCGCGGTTTGTCTACACCTCGCTTTGCGTTTTGCGCTGGTTTTGCCCGCCGCGCCGTTCGTTTTCTGCGCCGCTGGCATAAATCCCGCTTTCCGCCACGCGCCGTGTCGTTCGCCGCGCTGTTAGCGGAAATTCCGCAATCGCCGCCAGTTCCGCTGCGTCAACGCCGCGTTTCGGCCGCGTTCCGCTTATTATAATTATAAGTTTAATTTTTATTTTAAGTTTTGCTTGCGTGCCGGTACCGCCCGCTCGCCGTAATTTAACACGCGTACCTACTACGGTCGCGCCGCTTTGTTCATTGCGACTACGGTACGACCGCGACCGCGATACGACTTGTTTACTTTGCTTTAATTTTATTATTGCGTGCACTCGCGCCGCCCGCCGACTTGCCGGCCGCCTTTTCAATTTATTATTACTTTATTTTTACATTTTGTTTATATTTAATTTGTTAGAATGTCCGCGAACATCAAAAAGCTAGCTGTACAGATACAGTCTGAGCTTCGGTGGGCGACGTCCGCCGCGGGTTTGATAGGCCGCGAAGATAGATCCGCCGCCCTATTACACCGAGCGGACCAGGTGCGGACTCGGCAGGCCTCTGTGGAGCAGGCCTTCCAAGACCTGCTCACCCTCGGTCCCGAACAGGAGGTACTGAGGACGGCTCAGGCCGATTACGACCAGTTCTTCGAACTGATGGACTCGGTGGTGGAGGCCGCCCATGGGATCCGGACCGCCGCTGATGAAAGGCGTCGAAGTGGCGCTTTTAGAGACTCCCCCAGCCGACCGCCCACACAGCCGGCATTATTAGGGAAACTGCCCACGATCGAGCTGCCCAAATTCGGTGGGCAGCTTCAAGAGTGGATGGGCTTCCTGGCGTTGTTCGACAGTCTGGTCCACGCCAGGAAGGACCTGTCCCCCACCCAGAAGCTAACATATTTATTGTCCTCGCTACAGGGCGAGGCCCTGGACGTGGTGCGGCACCTCGACCTCTCGGAGGAGAGCTACACCACGGCCAGGGAATTGCTGGCCAGGCGCTACGAAAATGTGCGCCGGTTGGCCGACGCACATGTAGCCCAGCTACTTGCCTTGCCCGCCGTCACCGGGGTGGCCGGCCTCAGAGAGGCCTTGCTTAACCCTTGCATTGTGGCCACCAATGCTCTCCGTCGATTGGATCTCCCCGTCGACCAGTGGTCCTTCTTGCTACTGCACATAGTGCTCTCCCGCCTGCCGTCGGAGCTTAAGCTCCGCTTCGAGCAGCGCTTCGGAGGGGACGGTGCAACCTATCTGCCCCCTTTCTCCGACCTCCTGAAGTTTTTGGAGCAGGAGTGCCTCCAGGCCGATAACTCCGGAGTTACCGGCCCCCGAGTGGCCCCTGGGAGGTCCGAGCATGTCCGAGGGGGTGGGGCAAGGACTGGCCCTTCGGCGGGGACCGGCCCCAACCGGCGAGGCCGTGGAGCCGACGCCAGAGAAGGTCGCCGGGTGTCACAGTACAGCGGGGCCGTGGCCACGAGGCTCCCCCCCTGTGCCTATTGTCGGCACCCCGGCCACCAGGTCTCCTCGTGTTCGCACTTCCTGGCCAAACCGGTTGTGGCCCGGAGAGAATATGTGTCGGCACGCCACTGGTGCTTCTCTTGCCTGGGCCAGCATCTCGTACGAGACTGCCCGCGCCAGCGGCCCTGCCCACATTGCGGCGGTGCCCATTCGGCCCTTTTGTGCGCTAACCGGAGTGGTTCCGGTCGCCAGGACATTGGGTCGCGCACCCCCCCATGGGCGGAGGCGCTCGATCGCGCACCCCCCCATGGGCGGGGGCGCTAGTCCTGGTCACCCGACCAGTCCCGTTAGGCGTTCTCCGGTGGACCACCAACCTCCTAGAGGAGGTAGGGGTTCCACCCCCCGGAGGAGGGCTTCACCCCCCCGCGTCACGGTCACATCCCCCTCGCGTCATTACGACGGGGATATCGCGGCTGCCCCATTAAGCGTCGTCCCGCGTCGGTTCTCGCCGCCACTACACGAGTGGCCGCGACTGGAGCGCCATCCACCCACCATAGGTCGAGGCGATCCCTACCGGGTGCCGGACGTTAGCCGCATGGTGCGGCCCCAAATGGGTGAACGGTCCCCTGCTGATTACCAGCGCCCTAGGGGCGGTGGGGCTTCACCCCCCCAGGGGGGGGTCACACCCCCCCGGGGGAGGGTCACACCCCCCTCGCATTTTTATGACGGGGGTCTGACGGCCGCTCAAATGAGCGTCGACCCGTCTAGGTTTTTGCCTCCCCTTCATGTGTGGACGCAACTGGAGCGCCATCCACCCGTGCTAGGTCGAGGCGCTCCCTACCACGCCCCGGATGCTAGCCGCATGGTGCGACCCCGGGTTGGTTATGCCGGATGGTCCCCACGTTGGGTACCCTCCCCCTCTCTAGCAGCGCCCCAGCCGGAGTACCCCCGTCAGTGGGCTCCCGCTGGTGAAGGCACGTCGCGCTAGGTGTCCGCCACCCTAGCTGCCACCTAGCCACCTCCCCTGAGACTTTGGATCTACAGCAGACAGTATGTCAGACCATACTTTTGTCGACTGCCTCAGGGAGGTTAGGGTCTCAGATTACAGGAGTGGCTCTCCCTTGTGGCCTCACTTCCGAATGTTAATCGGATTTCGATGCCCCGTTGCTTCCTACCGCCCGGAAGGTGCCACGCCAGTCTCCACGGCTTTTGTGATGCGTCCGAAAAAGGGTACGCAGCCGTGGTCTATTTGCGAACTGTCAGTGACACCGGCGAGGTCGCAACCCACCTTGTCTTGGCGAAAAGTAAAGTGGCCCCAATTCGGTCACGCTTGACGATACCCAAATTGGAGTTGTCTGGAGCCGCTCTTTTGGTGCGCCTTCTCAACCATGTGCGTACGTCCCTCCTATCGATCGTTGACCTGACGGACGTGTACGCCTGGTCGGACAGCGAAATTGTCCTTTGTTGGTTGCGAGCCGCTCCCCACAACTTGGAAGTCTTTGTTGCCAACCGGGTTTCCCAAATCCAGAATTCGGAAACCCCGTTGACCTGGAGACATGTGCCAGGGGACCTGAACCCTGCAGATTGTGCTTCCCGCGGATGTGAAGCTTCCGACCTTGTCAACCACTCTCTTTGGTGGGGCCCTGACTGGCTGACTCGGAATGAGTCCGCCTGGCCTCAGAGTAGGTTCGCCGAGCCCGACGAGTTACCTGGCTTGCGAGTCGGAGTTGTCGAAGATAAGCCAGCCAATCCGCTGAGCTATCTTCAGGAACGCTACAGTTCCCTTGATAAATTGATTGGGGTGACGGCTTGGATTCAGCGCTTCACCCACAACGCTCGGAACCCACGCGACAAAATGTCGAACCCGGTCTTGTCGCCCCTGGAGAGACAGGAGGCCCGGACCTTTTGGATACGTTTGGTTCAACTGGAGCATTTTGAGTCCGCTATTGAGACACTGAAGCGAGGTTTACCTTTGAAAGGCTCGCTCGCCCGCTTAAACCTCTTCCTGGATGACACCGGATTGATACGCGTTGGTGGACGCCTCCGGAATTCTGACTTACCCTATGGGGCACGTCATCCCTTATTGCTTCCGAACAATAGCGCTTTTGTAAAATTGTTGGTGACGCATTACCACTTCAAAAATGCCCACGCTGGCTGCAACGCCCTTTCGGCCATATTGCAGCGCGAATTTTGGATTTTATCGGGACGACGCTCCATCCGAAGCGTCATTTTTAAGTGCATTCCGTGCTACCGCCTGAAGGCCAGCACCATGCAGCCCATTATGGGGGACCTCCCCACCGACCGTGTCGTGGCCTCGCGTCCTCTCTCGGCGGTCGGGACGGATTTTGCGGGGCCGTTCTTCGTCAAGAGCTCCAGCCTCCGCAATGCTCGTTCCCTCAAGGCCTACCTTTGCGTTTTTGTTTGCCTGGCTACCAAGGCCGTACACTTAGAACTGGTGAGTGCCCTCAGCACCGAAGCCTTTGTAGCCACGCTAGGCCGCTTCGTTTCACGCCGAGGTTATCCGCACCTGATCCGATCGGATTGTGGGACCAACTATAAGGGTGCCGATAGGTATTTGAAGGAAGTCGTCCAATTTTTGAATGAAAATAAGATAGGCCTCGGCACGGCAATGTCCAAGATGGGGATAACTTGGACCTTTGACCCGCCAGCTTGTCCCCACTGGGGCGGGATCTTTGAAGCCGTCGTCAAGGTCTCAAAGACGCATCTCCGACGCGTGATAGGTGAAACCATTTTGACATTTGAAGAGCTCGCTACCGTTTTTTGTAAGATTGAGGCTGTCCTCAATTCTCGGCCACTCTGCCCCTTATCGTCCGATCCCAATGACCTGGAAGTTTTAACCCCCGGTCATTTCCTAATTGGTGAACCCCTTAACGCCCTGCCCGAGTACCCCTTCAGGGACGTGAAGGTCTCACGGTTGTCTCGCTTCGAATTGCTACAGCAGATGACCCAAAATTTCTGGCATCGTTGGTATTTAGAATATTTGCATCTCTTGCAGCAGCGCGTTAAGTGGTCAGACAAGACCGACCCACCTAAGGTTGGTGATCTTGTCCTAGTTAAGGAGTCTAATTTGTTGCCTTTATGTTGGCGTCGTGGACGCATTCTTAAATTGATATATGGATCCGATGGGGTTCCCAGAGTTGCCGAGGTAATGGTCGGAGATTCGGTTTTGCAGCGAGCCGTCTCTTCCTTATCCCGCTTGCCCATTGGTTAGTGGACCCCAAATCCTTGGGCCCACGGGCGGGGGGATTGTTTTGGCTAAGATTGGCCAAACGCCGCTTTCTCGCTCCCGCCTGCGGCTGGAGAGGGAGATGGGGCGCGCGGCTCCGGGGGCAGCGCGGTAGCCCCCCGTGTACGCAGTTCGAGTGTACATTCGTTAACAGGTCCGTGCGGCGGAGCTTTTTTGCTGCGCGGATCGTCTTTAAGTATATTAGCGTAAGGACTAGTCGCGCGAGACGGCCTGCAAGGGTCCTCTCCCGCGAGTGGTCCGCGACCGGTCGCCGGCGCGCGTGCCGTCGGCGGTCGCTCGCCCAGTCCGGTGCTACAAGCCGATCGAAACGGTCCATACCCAAGGTCCGCGTTGCCCGCGTTGAAGATTTGCCGGCCACGCCGTGTCGTTTAGTTTTTACGAGCCCTATTTATTGCGCTCCTTCGTGTGTCGTGTTGTCCGCCGCGTCCTTCTAACGCCGCGGGCCCATTTGACTGTCCGGAGCACTGTTTTTTGTGCTCACGCGCCATCTTGATACCACGCCGCCGCGGACTCGCTTCGCTACCCGCGAATTCGTGCCGCCGCCGCGAAAGACCCCTCAAGGAAGGGCGAGTGTGTTCCTTTGCATTTAACACCGCAGACACCACACACCACATTTCATCATACACTAACACACTCCCCGGATTCCACGTGCTGGCTGTCTCCATGCGCCGGTAAGTACCTAGTAGTAAGTCGTTCTGTGCCGCGGGATAAAACCCAGTGCAAATCGCCTATAAAATTTTTTGGCGGGTCTTTTTCGACCCGCCACCGCCGCTGCCTGTGGGAATCCGCTGGCCTGCTCTGATGGGCCCGGCAGTTGCCCGCTGATTCATCGTGCACAGGCGCGGTGCGTAATCAAGATTATTTTCTGAAGTTAGGCATTTAATTATCTGAACGTGATCTGAACATTTCCATCTCGTATATTTCTTATTTACTACGAGAGAGTATATTTACTAGTTTATAGGACTTGCGTGGCGAAAATACCGTCACGAGAAAAATCCACGAAAATATTCGAAAAACTAGTATGAAAGTTTCTCTTACTAGTCAACAGAATAAGTACGCATGCAATTACGAATATAGATTTGGTATGACGACCTGATTAACGCGAACTAACTGAAGACGTTTTTTTTCTATTTTTATAATACGAGTATACCTACATTGTACCATTTATATTATTACGTTATTCTTGATTTAGGTCACGATTTTATGAATCGTATTAGTTAATATGATCAATAAAGAATGATTATTTCAGCTATATGAGAAATAAAAGGGCGAATGGTGAGGGTTTATTGGTGTAACAAAGACCTTTTATTATTATGATGAGAATCCTTATTGGCAGTATTGATAAACTTTATCAATATTATACATTAGATTCGAACAGCGACTTCTTTCATCATTTTTATTTTTTAGGGTTCCGTTATCAAAATATAAAACGGAATTGTCTGTCCATCTGTTCGCTACTTACGACCATTTTTGTGTGCTTTTTCAAGCATGGAAAGTACTTGGTAATAGAGGACGTAGTATCTTTAAACTGCGGTAATAGTATGCTCGCCTAACTCTGATGCAATTTATACTTATTCCCAGCTGACCCAGCAAACGCGGTCTTGCCATTTAATTATTTTTCACTGAGGTGTATGACAAAATATGGTTTACGTCCTGTCCCCAGACCTACTTTTTTACCCACAGTTAATTCATGCATACATGCGTCAGTGGAAACGGAGGGGTTATGTGGGGCTTGCACCCACTAAAACCTGCGCTTTTGTTTGCCACGAAGGACCACGTCGGAGTACGGGATTCACTTGTGCAGTCCCTCCTGGGAGGCACGTCTCGAATAGGTCGCGCCACCTCCTCGGCCTGTCGGTGAAATTCGAGTGACGGGCGCCAGAGCCCCTTACGTACGTCATCCGAAGGCCGGCAGCGGTTGGTCAATCGATCGATTAATATAACGAGGAATCATAGAAATCGGTCAAGCCATTTCAGAGTTTTGTTACAAACACTGTTTTACGAATTTCAATTTTTTTACGAATTTCAATTTTTGTTGTTGTTATTTGTATTTTTTTGTTATCGTTTAGACGCTTAAAATAGTTTTCACATTAGGTACGAGTAGGTGTGTGCAGTGAGTCCATCTGTTAGCGTTCCGGCGACCGCCACCTCTCTGAGTTCCGACATAAATTGATCGCATCTGTCATCGATGTGTTGTTTACGAGTTGCTGCAGCTGGCTCGTCGCCGATATCGGTCAATTTGTAGTATTGATTAAACATATTAAGGGATCAGCACTTACCGACGTCACACATGCATTTTTAGGCTCCACCCTGAAGCCGGATTTTTAATTTGTAAAAACTGTAAAATAGCGCTAATGCGACCGACAGCGGTGTGTGCTGTCAGCGGTATGTGCTGTCAGCGGTATGTGCTGTCAGCGGTATGTGCTGTCAGCGGTACCGAAGGAAATGTACGACGAGCGACGCCATATTTGAGATTTTTTTGGCTTAAACATACGTCACATCTTTCCCATCCTTTTAGCGTAGCGTATTTCGTCATTGATTTGTACGCGGTGGCTGGGACCGTTAGTCCATCGCACCAGCCCCTTGATTCTGCAAAAATACTCGTACTTATAGCAGCGACGAGCTAACATCTATGCTGTGATTGGTTAGTGCTTGCGTCAGTTATGCAGCCAAGGCTTACAATTGGCTGCTGATGCGTGCTATGGTTACCGCCGATGGTTGGCCGATGTACAATATTTATATTTTCTAGAATCACACCCCAGGGAGTTTCACTAGTAAGTATAGTCTATTCGCTTAGAATTTGTTGTTACAAGTGCAAGTGCACCGTCGGCGTCGTTTGATGTCGTTGGTGTTCTTAAAGGACATCAAACGATGCCGACCGTGCGTATGTACTTGTAACGATAAATTCTAAGCGAATAGACTAAACTTGGAATAAAGGCTACAAGTACATAGCGACGACCGCTCAGCGGTTTTATCAGGACCTCTGTAGCAAGCCGGTGAGAGATAGAGGGGAGATAAAGCACATGTAACGCGACAGAGAGAGAACACAACGTTTAGATTAATAATCACGTAGGTATAAAGTGCTGTTGCGAACTGAATTGCACATTATTTTGTCAACGATAGAGTCGCTATTTATTTGAATAATTTTGCCGGAGTGAATCTTCTGTGCCGTGAGGTACTATTATGGTATTCTTTGGCTGAGATCAATAAAGTGACGGGCGCGTAATGGACACGCGTCCCATACACCACCATAGGAGATGTAGGACCACTACTTCGGCGCCGTCTGCTCCTCCTCGGCGACGGCGGCGGTGGACAAACGCCCTTCCGGACTGTGACGTCAAAACGTTTAATTTCTCGTCGCATCGGAGAAAAAGAAGTATAATGGAAAGGATCACCTTTACATGGCTTCGAAAATTGACCGGACCGGAAAAATGCAATTTTATTACATAGGCCGCCAAACATTCGAACTTCAATCACAAGGGTCTGTCTTGTGACCGAAGACCTTGTGTGTGTCTTGTGTGTGTGTGTCTGAAGTTGAAGGTTTCCTTATAAAAAATACTCAATGAAATACCAGAATACGTTTATAAATAAGGTAATAATTTTAATAGGACAGTAACATTAGTGATTTGGTGGAACGAATGAGAAAAAAAACAATATTTTTCACGCGGTTTCAGTTCTCTTTAGCATATTAAAACGTTTTGCATTCATACCGGTATATTTTAATATTCAGACAACGTTTGTATGCGTGATGACAACGAATTGCGAAATAAAGTCCATTTTTTCAAATGGTAGTTTTGACAAATTATGCGAATTTACTGAATGAAAGCCACCGAGTTAAGAGTCCCATGAACTACAATGTCTCCATATATTCGAAATACCAAATCATTTGTAATTCGTGCATATTTCGATCATGTTGTGGTGTTATTCGGGTTCATATAGTAATAATCTATGTTCTTGGCCATAGTTGGTTCGTAAATACTTCTCTAAAACGAAATATAAATCAATTTCGGCTATTTAGGGCAAATAATCTACACGTTGTATATTTATACATTACTTCGATTCATTTAAACATACAATGAGCAATCTTCACATTCAAAAGCGGTGCGGTATTTTATTTTGTGTCGGAATTCACGACCAGTTGATTTTCTCTCATGTCGAGCGGTTAGCCCAACGATGAACCCTCCTCATTTATCAGGGCTTGGGATTGGCTATGTTTTTGGTCAAAACATCTAGGTGCAGTTGTTATCACCACTGCAAACGCTCAGTTTTATTATTTTCAGCCGAGGCATCCTTTGCGATAAAACGAAAGCATGAAACTCAAATAAAACTAATCCTAAACAAAATTCAAAAACAAAAATTCCTGTCGTATCCTAGGACAATCTGAGATAGGACAATCGTCAGGTTTATAATATGACTAAAGGCGCTGAATTCAGAGATATAATAGGTATGAAGTGAAATGAAATGAAATTATACGTCCATATTATTATCACCAAAAAATTCTAATTTTTTAGTTCTGAATACTTAACCCTTGATTAAAAAAAAAAGAATAGAGACAGAAAAAAGACCAAGATACAATTAAAATCTGCATGGAACAGGAACCGAGCTGTGCAAAATTAAAAACGAATGAAAATTAATACTCTAGAGCAAGTCATACATACGTAGTACTGTCTCGAATTAGTTTAAAGCCAAGAGAGAAGCTGAAAATTCATTAATGTCATTAGTCGGCGTTTCTTAATCCTTTAATTAAACAGAATAAAATGTTATAAAGGTAATTATCTACTTTGTATTTAAAAATGTGCTTAGTTATTGCGTAATTGTTTGACTCATAGTTTTTAACCGACATCAAAAAAAGGAGGACTTCGAATTGGTTTTAGAATTACTTATTCACGTAACATGTCGGCTACATTTCTTGAAGTAAAATGTTTAAAAAGCTCATGGCATTTACTTATATTACGATATTGAAGTCAAAACTATTTTGCGAACTCTGAAAAACTAATTTTACGCTAAGTGACATAGAGCGTAAAATTGAATATAGTTCAAAACGCAACATGGTCGACAATCGTGCAATTAAAATTAACTTTGCGCGAGAAGGTTGAGATATTGTATTTCCTGTTGAAATACATTATATTTTACACTCTAAACCAATTGACGTAAAGTTAATTGTCTATTTTATTTCTTGATATCACATTACTCAGTGTTTAGAAACGAAAAAAAGTGTCTCTCATTTTGACGTTTGTATGACATTATTATGTATACCTCATGATACTTATTTGCCACACAAGCAAAGAGTAATATTATACAGACAAAACCGGGGCTCAAACCTCGAACCTACGGATGTAATGCCGAAGTTTTAACCACTTGCCTATTACTACTGGAGGCGTATATCGACCTGTAACCGTGTTCTTTAATGTACAGTGAAAGTTTATCAACTCGTTTAAGACTGTAACGAGTTTCCAGACTCCGAAGTAAATAAGTTCTTTCCCATGTTTCGGAGAGTTTCGCGGGATGATTCGCCAGGAAATAAATATTTACATTTTCGACGCCACTTCGACGCGGTTGGGTGCTCTGTGGTTTTTTACAGACAGACGCTAAACAAGTAAAAAATTTAAAAATCAAAAAACACGACTACTCTGTGATAAAATTACTGTTTTCAAAAAAATATAGCCTATGTTACTGATATAAGAATTCTAACGATACCCCTACTCAATTCAGCCGTACGCCTGTAGATTAACGCCTATAATTAAATTATTATTTCATTCACAGAAAGATTCTCTCCAAAGAATCCACCTACAGAATTTAAAGGAATTCTTTCTTAACTAAGAACGAAATCCATAGAATCAATCTGTTGTTTATTCATAATGAAATCCGCAGGTTTTTTTGTGTAGTTCATTCACACAAAATCATGATCAATGACAAGGAAATCAGTTAGGTACTTTGAACGAAATCCACAGAAATAGTCTGTTGTTCATTCATAATGAAATCCGTACAAAAATTTTGTGTAGTTCATTCACACAAAATCATGAAAATGAACTCAGTTACGTAGATTGCACACTGCAGCTGCACACGCCGTACGGGAGAATATTTTACATTGAATTTGAAATTCGAATTCTCCCGGGAAATGTAGATGACGCTACGAACGTATATTTCCACAAAGTACTAAAAACATCTTGATGGCGACTGTTTTACAAGGTTCTTACCATTTGAGCTAATATTAAGTATTTGACTTTTCAGTGTAAAACCACTTTCACGCAAACGATTGATTAAGCGATTTTTAGTGACCTGTAGTTTTAAAACTATAAACACTTCAACTAATACTTTCAAATTTAAACGATTAAGCGATTTTAAATAATGAACCCAAAATACATGATATTTTGGGTTTATTATTTAAAATGGTGTGAAAAAGAAACATGATAAGATAAAAAAGCGTGAGAAGGACAAAAAAATACGGTGAATCCTCTTGATCCACTGATCTCTCTACCTCTGGATTGCTGACTGACAACGTAAAAATCAAGACACTTGATTTTCGACATTTTGGCGCTGATTGTTGCGTAACCGAGTGTGAGCGCTTATGGGACTAAAATAAAATGACAATCAAAACGACGATCCACTACCAACAAAAGTCAATTTAACACCGTGGACGTTCGGGGGTGGCGCTGCAACCGACACAAAAAATGAACTGTCAGATGTATAGAATTATCAAACCAGAGATAGAGTCTAGAAATCAGTCTCTTGATCACTCAGATACAAAGACAATAGTTAGGTTGCCGCTAGAATTATTATTAGTCTTCACATGGTCTTCACACATGGGAAGAAAGTCGAGTACGGAATTTTAGCTGTACACTAAAATACTTTTTACTTAAAGTAGTAGTAGTTTCAAAAAAGACTATTTAGTATTAAATTATTCGTATTTACAGTGCGATCAGTGAAATAGCAAGTTTCATTAATCTTTAAGACCAATGCTTTCTAGAAATTTTTGTTATTGGTAAATCGGTTTATACACAAATTTTCCTTAAACTATGTGGCTCGAACATCGGACTCCAAAAAGAGGTCCGAAAAGTCAAGAGGTGAGGTCTGGTAATCGAACTCTGTACTTTTTGAACATGGGTCGACGTCTTCTTCTGCGCTCCTTAGCTCGGAATGATCAACCTAAATACTTTATACTTAGTAGATATTCGTATAAGGTAATACTGTGGTTGCAACTTCTAGTTAGTTGGAGTTCAGGACCGAATATTCTAGCCACGTAAATCGTATTTGATATAGAAATTTAAGGAAATGGCTCTGGGTGTGGGCTCTATGCGTAAATTTCTCATTCCTTACTTTATCGCTTGGAGATTGAACCAAGGTTGAAATGCTTGCTGATATATTTTCGTGTATTTCTTTGGCACGTTTTTATCAAAGTTCGAGGGAGGGATGTAGAAAGATAGAAATCATACATATGTAAGATACATTCGTTGATCTTAAAGTCTTTTAGTGGCTACTATCTGTAGTTTGTGAATATTACCAAGTCTCAAGCAAAGTTTGTGAAGATTCCAAATGGAATGCAGATTATGGGAAACGATTTTAATAAAATTACGCAATTGGCATTGCGGAAATCAACCCTGTGGAGTCTCGCGTGTGGACTAATAGTATAATACAAGTATAGAGATCTGTAGCGTGGACCGCGGTTCATAGACAATACTGCAGTTGGCTTTAATATAAGTTAGAATTAACGCTGTCGGTGTCAAAACAATCATTTTTGACACCAGTAAACGACAGTGGCGACATTTTTTGCGCGGTCCTGTATATTTGGTTATCGCATCCTTTAAGTTATCCTATGACCTGAAGTGGAAGTCCGTCAGCAGAGGTACGATGTTATTAATAGTCAGTCGTTATCAGGCAGCATCCAATAATCCTCTAATTCCCGATCGACTAAAATCGATGAGGCAGTATTATCCCAACATTAGGGCGCCATAATTTGATAAAGTGGTCATGCCGTTTGTTGTTCGAACGTCTGCCGTTCCATTAAGGGGCCTGTGAGCTACAATGTCTCCATTCATTCAAAATAGCAAATCATTAGTAATTCGTGAATATTTGGATCATGTTGTGGTGTTATTCGGATTCATATAGTAATAATCTATGCATTTCATCATAAAGTTCTTAACCGCAGTTCTCAAATGAAGCCCGGCAATACAAGAACTAACGCGTGCAACCTAGCCGACACGCGGCGGCCTTCGGAAATTAGTACGTCAAGACGCCTACCTGTAGCTTGGTCGATCACGTGAAAAGTGAGCATAGCCTGCTATTTCTGAGACTGACTCATACTCAGCAGTAGTACCTTAAGTAGCATAAGACAGATCAATAATAATAAGATAAGTATAAATAATGATGATGATTGCTTAGTTATTACGAGTAAGTACTGATGCTCAGTTCAAGTTTTGGTATTGTACGAATCCGGCTTGATTAATGTAACACTTTATTCGGTACTTAGCCGCAATAGCTTCAAGGTAAGGCCGCGAGTAGTAAAAAGTGCCTAAGCTATGCCATTTGTCACGCTACAGACATGTGAACAGACAGCTTTGTCTAGATGAATGTTCCTCGGGCTTCTCTGAAAGAGTGAGCGTTTAACGAAGACCGATCGTCTCTCTTTGTGACCGTTTCATTGCTCCTTTGTTACATATTTGTTAGTGTGTTTAGTGTTTATTAAGAGCATCATCTAGCTGTAAGCTTTCATACCAAGAGCAATAACGTTTTCTTATCCGTAAATGTAGTCCGATTTTCAAAAAAAATTGCAGATACTTTAAACTATATATTGCTTATGTTAAAAGTTATTAGTTTTAGAGTTTTAGCGATTTAGCGTTCCGGTGCGATACTGTGTAGAAACCGTTGGGGTGACTTCACTTACCCCTTCCAAGTTAGTACTTCACTCCATCACTTACCATCAGGTGAGATCGCAGTCAGGTACTAACTTGTATAGTGTATAAAAAATGATTCCGACGAATTGAGAACCTCCTCCTTTTTTTGAAGTCGGTTAAAAAACAAAACCATAGGTAATATCAGGGCAGGTCAGTTAGCGGTCACATAAAAAACGAAGCTTATGGTCAACGCACTTGTACGCGAAAACGCGTTGAAAAACGTGACTTGAGTAGATATTTGGGTTCCAAATTCCCTCACTGGCGATAAATTTATTGTTGAGCCTCCCGTATTTATCTTTACTTGCCGTTGGTATCGAGTTACTTTTTCGCTCTCGGTTATTTATACGGACTTGCAAACAAATCCAAGTTGAATGTGTTTTCTATTGTATTTTGAATCTTTTTCTACGATTTTTTGGAACAAAGGCATATGTTGCATAACTCTATATTTTGCGATATGGATCCCCTGAATTACGATGTCTACATACCTTCAAATTTATTTGTAATTCGTGCAAAATTCAATCATGTTGTGGTGTTGTTCGGATGTGATTCGGATTCATATAGTAATAATCCTATGCTCCTGGTCATAGTTGGTTCGGAAAAACTTCTCTACAACGAAATATAAATAAATCAATTTTGATTAAAATTATTACATTTGACATTGTAGTTCATATTAAGAGTCTATTAAGAGTCCATGTAGTTCATGGACTCTTAATAGCTTTAATGAAACTATACTACTGTCAACAACTTTATTAGGGACAGCTAACTCGCAATAAGTGCTTTTACAAAACTTTACAGCAATCTGCTAAAAAATAAGCAAAAATTCGATTCAGATGGTTCTTTTCAAGGCGCTGTGCTTACGAGAGAAAACTTTTACCATTTTAAACACGAGAGATAGTGTTATCACATAGTAAAGCTTTGCAAACAAGTAGCAGAAACTCTAATATCTGCTCTCTTCCTAAAATTCTTTTAGATCTCAAATAGGTACTTTTATGTTTTCCGACTACTTTTTTCAAGGCACATATTAAAACGATGAAATAGAATCATTTTATTGGCCTTTTGTTTTTTTGTATTTCGCACGTTCTTAATACTATAATACTATCCCTCATTAGATATGTCTAATGTATTGTATGATTCCCTGTTGTCATTTCGTTGGAGATATAATCGTCTTCGACGGGAAAAAGCCACTAAAAATAAATAAAAACTATTTCATGTTTTCACGTTTATAGATGATTGATGGTTGATGGTTTTGCAGACTTTCAAATAGGATTCTTCACATCATATCGAGCCTAGATAAAAGAAATACCCGTGGTACTCCTGTGGGGACCACGGGGGGTACCACGGGTAATAAACGAAAATTACAATCTCTAAGACATTAAGGAATATTACTCACAGAATATAATATATACACAATACAATTTTTCTTGTCGCTTGTTATGGTTAAGGCGTCTTTTTTTGTGACAAAATAAAATATTGGAGCGACTTTACGAATATGCGAAATCTACGAAGTTTGAGTAACATAATTTATTCATGTAGCCCTGAGGCAGAAATGATAAACATGAAACGCGTTAAAGTGATTCATGTTGTTGACAACGGGTTCTAGAAAAGTGGTACCTACTCTTTGAAGAAAGATTAAAATGATTACTACAAAATTGGATAAAACTATTCTCTCTTTCAGTATTGTTATCTTACAGCCAAGACTCGATCCTAAAGTAGAGAAGTTCTAACTTTTTCTAAATTATCATCTGATAAAAGCATTGGATAAATGTGACGATATAACGAAATGTCTAAGGTTTCCAGTCCATTCTTGTCCTCTCTGTAGTATTATTTTTTTCTGCTGCTTTATCACTTCGTGCTGCAGTTTTGCTGATACAGCGACATCGGCTATCAAAGCTACAAGTAACGATACAATAATGGCTGTCTGAAGTGAGGAGTCATAAATTAGTAATTATGTTACCAGGCGAACATAATTGAGGAAACATGTCACACACTTCATCTGCCTTATTCCGTAAGTTGAGGGTATACACAACAGTTGAGGGTGATTAATCGTTGTTTGGGCAGTGTCCTGAATAATAACGCAAATATATTATGTTACACTTGTTGAGGCCTGTCACCGGAAATATTTCTGTGAAGAAGTTGTCTCTTGAGTTGAGCTTGAGTTATTATTTTGAATTATTCAACGATCAATCTCCGGTGTTATCCTCTGGGGAAACTCTGTACTCTCTTAATATAAATGTTTCTTGAAAAATATTTTTTTGTGTGTCTGCTCACGTAGAAACTAATATTGTTTTTGCAACCATGAGAGTGTGTAATAAAAAAAGAAGGTTTCCTATAATATATAAAAGTATATGATGATTGATCATCAAATCTAAAATTTTAATGATTGTTTTGCCAGATTGTTATATTCTTTTAGGTTGAATTTTATATATTCCTGTATTTAAATTTTACCTAAGTTTCCCGGTATGATTCATCGGTATTTTGATTCCCTCATTCTACTTTGGGTTTAGTGGACATACTGAGTTAGTTTTGTCCTGCTCACTCTTACGGATTTGTCGATGGGTGCAACGTTGCGGAAGAAAATAAAGCAAAACGACATTTAACCTAAATACTAAAACTACTTAAGCCGTTTTCAAACAAAAATCGTTTAAATCGTAAATAAAAAGTAAAGTGTGTATTAATTTTATTATTACACCCGAAGCGGCATGTTGACGCCATTAAGCTACCCGGGAAAATATCCCCATAGGCTTCGCTCAAATTTGTTGCGTTCCTCGGGGTGTTTGCTTAGGACCGCTCTTGGCCCGATATTATTGAACATTAGATCCTGTTACGACACTTTCATCAATAGCTAATATGTATCCTTGCGGTCAGAGCAAATGAATTGTTGTTGGAGAAGCAATAATATCATTTCTATAAAAATCATATATTACATGAATGTCTCGTACTTTTTTGTAACGAAATTCCTTCGAAACGTCTTGACCGATTTCTATATTTTTTAAGTATAATGGGTTTGAGAATAGGTTGAAAGTTATTGTTCATATCTCTATGTGACAATCGATCTAGCTAGGATTCATTTTTAGAAAATGTCGTATTTACAAAAAAAAAAGAAATTTAACTCTGCCTGACATCTATTGGTGAAAAGTAAAACTTTTACAGTAAAGGTAGGTAAAAAAATATGACTCCTGCTGCTATCTATTTTTGAGTAGCTGTAATACTACCGAGCAAAGCTCGGTCACCCAGATATTAGTAATGATCCACAATATCTACTTCAATCATATTAGATATCTACATAGGTACTTCAGTATCGAAAAGTTCTATTATGAAATTGATAGCAGCATCGAAATGGCCTATGTTTCAGCATTGTCTCTCATTTCAACACTGGAAAGTGGCTTTGATTATATTTTCGGCATTATGATTTTCTGAATCCAGATTTTATCTCTGTTCAGTAATGACGCCTAAAACGATTTATATCTTTGGTCTAAATCATGTATAAAATCAGGTAAGTAAGGAAAAGCGAAGGTAATTTTAAGGCATATTATAGCCTAATAAATAATAGTCGTGTATAGTTGGATCCCTTTTGGCAAAGCTTCCGGTTGTCCGATGATATACCGACGGGTTCTATTGTGTAACAAGGTCGTCGTGAGCCTTTTTAAGGCACGAGATTAATTCGGATCAGTGAATAAGGTATTTTTTACTCTCGGCATTAGGTACTCGTATCCTTATACATATAACTAGGGTTGCCACGTCTCCAAAGCTAAAAGCCGGACAGAAACGCCAGTTTGACCGGACATTGGGATGATAAGGTTGGACATTATTGAGGATTTTGTGTCTCAGTATTAATGGGTACGATAAAAATTGTATGAAAGTCAAGCTTTTTTATTATAATGTGGACTAGAGCCATCAGCCAAAGCGATTGACTGTCAACTCACCTGTCAATTGGCTGATGGATCCAGTCCAGCTTTGGCGCTAGCTCGTTTGCAAATAAAAAATCTAACAAAAGCTTGACACCATTTATTATAGCCGGACACCGTTTATTTTAGCCGGACACCATTTATTTTAGCCGAAAACCATTTATTTTAGCCGGAATTTAGAATTATGTCCGGCTTTATCCGGACGCTTGGCAACTCTACATATAACACACGAGTTGTTTTTGTACATATACCTATTTATTGGATAGCATTGCTGTTCTTTTGAGGGCTTATCCAGATTTGCCCTGTCGAAACGCCCGGATCGACGTCATACGATATATTCAAAGAATTGAGGAATGTCCGAATATTGGACGATGTCTGTATCAACGGGTACGCTCTCATAACACAGGATATCCAATTTTTTATTACTATTGGGTCGTTCTACTACTTTATAATACACATAGGTGGTTTCAATAATAAGACGTAGTATAACTAAGAACTTAATCCTTTCTTATCCTATCCTATCCTACTTTAATGTATACGAGTACATAAACGCGAAAGTTTGTAAGTATGGATGGATCTTTGTTACTGTTTACTTTGTTTACGGATTAACACAGGCTAAAAACCGAAATTCACGCGGGCGGAGCCACGGGCATTAGCTAGTTCAGGACTAAACCGAAATACGTATTTCAATAAAATAAAAGTGAAATATTTATCTTTATCTGCAAATCAAATAAATCGTATTTATCGTAAGAGGCATTACTACGAGGAATAACGGATATTGTTTTTTATTGTATCCACATTTCGGGGATTGAATGAACAATGTGTTTTTACGTAAAATGGCAGGAATATCGGCTCAATTTTTTATATAGGTATTTAGGTTAAAAGTTTCTTGAGTTATACCCACGTCTTGTATTAGGATTATTTTATTTTTACAGAACGAAATTTCCATGTCATATATGATATACAAAGATTTAAATCGCTAGATGGGCCCTAGGCCCCTAGCCCTAAATTGCGCTTATCAAGAACGTCCACACACACGCTAAATTGTGTTCTGTGTTTTGAGAAGTTTTCCTCGCAGATATTTGTATCAAATATAGCACAAAAATCTAAATTAATCGTACTCTAACCTAAGGAATAAAATATTTTAGCCGCTATGAAATGAAATTAAATTCTACGTAATACATAAGTTAAAATAAAAAATTGTCACAACAGAGTGGTCGGTTACGGTATAGATATTTCAATCCACAAAGACGCGCCCCACTCTGTCAAAATCGCTTATGTTTTATTCGATTCGTATGTAGTTTGCCCACTGATCTCCATAGAGTATACAGAATATACTCTGGAGTCTGGATAGCTTACTCCATGCATCTGACAGTTCATTTTTTGTGCCGATTTGAAGCGCTACCCCCGAGCGTCCACGGTACTAAATTGACATTTGTTGGAAGTGGATCGTCGTTTTGAATGTCATTTGATTTTAGTTCCAATGACGCTCACCCCAGGTTACGCAACAATCAGCGCCAAAATGGCGAAAATCAAGTGTCTTCATTCCAGAGATATAGAGCTCAGTGAGTTTGACAGAGTGCGGTGCGTCAACGTGGATTGTAATATTTATAACAGTATGAGGTTACGTTACGTTAGCGAGTTCAATGGTTTTTACCTATCTCAAAAATGAATACACGCGCCAAAAGAAGTTTTCAGATCAAAAAGGTATCTTAAACGGTATATATAGGTTAGGAGAGCGTATTGCAACTGATGCAGGCTCACCTGACCTTACTTGGCAGCAATTATTATACATTGATGATGATCAATTGTCACATGTCAATATTGTCAATGCAGCACTATTATATGTGGGCTGATTGGTCTGAGGCAGACAAAAGCCTGAGAGGAAATTACACCGGGTTTCTATTGTGTTAAATACTGGCTACTGCATAATTGATTGATTTTGGATATTTATTGCTCATATTATACGCGTATAAATATTACAGTAGGTAGAGACGTCTGGAGGATGGAGGCTAAAGTAATTATGAATTTCGAGCCCCAGGTGCAAGCCTTTGAAGTCTTGGTTCAAACTTCAACACGGAATAAAATATATGTGTCTGAAATGTGCCTGGTTCCAGGGAAAACAATAAAATGCATAAGTGATGGGATTTGGGTTGATTTTCTTCGGACCGGAATTTTCGGGACAGAAAATCAATTTTCCTACGGCTATCCTCCTTCGCCGTTTATTCCGAAAAAGGACTTATTCCAAAAATTGAATACTTATACTCTTTAACAATGAGTTTAATAATTGATTTTAACCCATGATGGAATGAAGGGAGAGGTTAATATGCGTTTAGAGTGAGATGGCGTTTGTTGGTTTGTTTGTTGTTTGTCTTTCATAAATCACTAGAAGACGCTCGCGACCTCTAATTTCCTCCCTTTTATTTTAGTACTAGCTGTTGCCCGCGGCTCCGCCCGCGTGAATTACGATTTTTTTACATAATATACCTTCCTACTGGAATTCCTTGATTTTTCGTGGGATTCTGGTGTGATGTTGTACAGAAACCTGTTCTTACTTTGCACGGGTTATCTTGTGGTGATTTTGAAAACTCCTTTTTCTTAATAATAATATAAAGTTTCATTAATACGTAGTTGAAAGATCAAAAGGACGATTTTATTGTAATTTTTATTCTGAAACCACGAAATATGTCAAAAATTGAAAACCATGTGAAAAGTTGTACTGGTGGTAGAACTCTTTTTTCAGAGTTCGGCCGGGTAGGTACCACTGGGATAAATTACTCTACTAACAATATTCCCCAGCCCAACATAATATAAGAGTCTTTTAAAAATCTTTGCTTCATCTCAATACAATCCAAAACATCAGAATGGGCAATGGCTATATATTTCTTTACGTATAAAAAGACCTTAGATGACAGTCAGTCGGTTAGGATCGATAAGACCTAAGAGTTAAAAATATTTGTGAACCATTATCTTACCCTTTCCATATTACGGATGATAAAGTTTAAATCTGTTCATGTCTTAACAGTGCCATCTTAATATAAAGTCAGGAAACAGTAAATAACATGACAGTTAATTTTTATTTAAAAAATTCGGTAGTACCTACCTATCTCAGAGTTTTACATTCAAGTTCCACATAAATTGTAGAGATGGCGCTGTACGATATAACGTAGCGATAACGCCAGTTACATGATTTTTGTTCACCCTAAAAGTGAAAAATTTTAAACCATACAAAATCTCCTGCTAAGCCTATTTATTTACGGCTGTAAGGGTACTCCAGTCTTACTTGAGCCCTACCTCCTAGCCCTAGGTTCTTTGTGCATTCCGAGTTTCAAGTCACCTACCTACTTGAACTTAAAGGTTCTGATGTCTGTAATTTCTGAACTACAAAAGTGATGATGTTAAGATTTGTATGGAATAATCTTTAAAGAACCTCCTTTCTAACAAAAAAAGAATGAATGGAATCGGACAACGCGTTAATGAATAATAACTAAAAAACGTTTGGACTTTGATGCCGTCTTCCAGGGAAACCATGATGAATTTCGGGACAAAAAGTATCCTATGTCCTACCTCGGGGTATGAACTATAATCATGTCAAGTTTCATTTAAATCCATCCAGCGGATTAGCCGTGATGCCCGGTCGTGAAACAGACAGACAGACAGACAGACAGACAGACAGACAGACAGACAAAAATTAAACAAATTACAGTTTTGGCTTCAGTATCGACTAAATAGTGTCCTCCAACAAAAATTTTCAAAATATCTTCAATGTACAGAATTCGACCCTTTACAGTTTTATTATAAGTATATATATATATAGACTAGTAGGGCGCGTGTGTGCGCGGGCCACATGTGGCCCGCGTGCAGTCTTCCCCCCCATAAAGGTATCGCCATCATCTCCATCGCCATAAAAATACCTAGGAACACGGTCATGATTTTAAAGATAGTTAAGGGCTCTTTGAACAAAAATACGCTGAACCTCATCAGATGAGGTTCAGCGTATTTTTGTTCAAAGAGCCCTTAACTATCTTTAAAATCATGACCGTGCTCCTCCATCATCATCCAAATCCAAGATCTTCATCTCTTCTCATATTTTCCTCTGGCAGTTCTCTGAAGAATTGTGTCAATGCCTTAGAAAGTTCCCTACTTATTGTAGCATTCACATCTTCCATGGAAAAATAAATTCAACCACTTTGATTTTTTTGCATTCATCCCGTAGACCCTGAGATTCTAATCACGTCTTGCACAGAAACCACTCTCTTATCTTTTATACTTTCCGAGATAGAACAACACGAAATTTGTATGGCGGCCATCTTGAATCCGCCATTTTGATTTTTTTTTCAGCTAACTGCCAATTGGATGACTTTTCGAGTTACATTTGGTCGAGCACCTTCCACCTATCTTCGATACCCTGGCTGTGCTCTTCACCCGTCTCCGAAATCTTCAATCATCAGCTCTCTCCATATTTTTCTCTAGTAACTCTCCGAAAAACCGCATCACAACCTTGCATAATTACCAACTGTTAGTCTCTTCAACATTCCCCATACATTTTCTATGGAAAAATAAATTCCGCCATTTTGAATTTTTTTTCTATCCATCAAATAGACCTTCGGGTCCTGATCACTTCTTGTCAAGAAACCACTGTTCCATCTTTAATACTTTCCGACATATTGACGAAATTCAAATGGCCGCCATTTTGAATCCGCCATTTTGAATTTTTTTTCAGCTATCTGCCAATTGGATGACATTTCAAATGACATTTGGTCGAGCACTCCCCACCTATCTCCAATACCCTTGGCTGTGCTCTTCATCCGTCTTCGAAATCCTCAATCATCAGCTCTCTCCGTATTTTTCCTCCGAATGAATTTTTTTTCTTTATACGAAATGGTAATTGAAAAAAAATTTTTTCATACAAAATTGTTCAGGAGAGGTGATCAATGAGTGAATGAATGAATCAGCACAAGCAGCTATATATATATTAACTAGTAGGACGCGTGAGTGCGCGGGCCACATGTGGCCCGCGTGCAGTCTTCCCGCTATATACGATAAAGGTATCGCCGTCATCTCCGGCAGTGAGCTGAATAAATTACCAAGGAGCACTGTCATGGTTTTAAAGATAGTTACGGGCAGTTCGAAGAAAAAAATACGCTGAACCTCATCGGATGAGGTTCAGCGTATTTTTTGTTCGAACAGCCCTTAACTATCTTTAAAACCATGACAGTGCTCCTCAATCATCATCCAAATCCTAGATCATTGTCTCTTCTCATAGTATGTACATTTTCCATGGAATGATAAATTCCGCCACAGTGAATTATTTTCCATGCATCCCGTAGAACTTGCGATCCTGATCACCTCTTGCTAAGAAACCACTCTCTTATCTTTTATACTTTCCGAGATAGAACAACATGAAATTTGTATGGCGGCCATTTTGGTTTTTTTTCAGCTCACTGCCAATTGCCTGAAGTTCCGAGTATTTTTTGTTTCAGCAGTCCCCACCTAACTATAATACTTTGTCCATGCTCCTTGACTGTCTTTAAAATCCTCAATCATCACCTCATTCCATATTTTTCTCTGGTAGTCATCTAAAAATCCGCATCAAAGCACTTCATGTTTTACAACTCGTAGTCTCTTCAATATTCCCCATACATTTTCTATGAAAAACTAAATTCCGCCATTTTGATTTTTTTTCTATCCATCGAATAGACCTTCGGGTCCTGATCATTTCTCGCCAAGAAATCACTCTTCCAACTTTTATACTTTTCGAGATGAACGCCAATGAAGTTTGTATGGCGGCCATCTTTTTTCCGCCATTTTGAAATTTTTTTCCGTTAACTGCCAATTGGATGACGTTTCGAGTGACATTTGGTCGAGCACCCCCCACCTATCTCCAATACCTTGGCTGTGCTCTTCACCCGTCTCCGAAATCCTCAATCATCAGCTCTCTCCGTATTTTTCCTCCGAATGAATTTTTCTCTTTTATACGAAAAGATTAGTAAAAAAAATTTTTTCCATACAAAATTGTTCAGGAGAGGTGATCAATGAGTCAGTGGCCAATCAGCACGAGCAGCTATATATATATTAACTAGTAGGGCGCGTGTGTGCGCGGGCCACATGTGGCCCGCGTGCAGTCTTCCCCCCCATAAAGGTATCGCCCTCATCTCCATCACCCATTGGAATCCGATTGGCAGTGAGCTGAATAAATTACCAAGGAGCACTGTCATGGTTTTAAAGATAGTTACGGGCAGTTCGAACAAAAAAATACGCTGAACCTCATCGGATGAGGTTCAGCGTATTTTTTGTTCGAACAGCCCTTAACTATCTTTAAAACCATGACAGTGCTCCTCAATCATCATCCAAATCCTAGATCATTGTCTTTTCTCATAGTATGTACATTTTCCATGGAAAGATAATTTCCGCCACAGTGAATTATTTTCCATGCATCCCGTAGAACTTGAAATCTTGATCACCTCTTGCTAAGAAACCACTCTCTTATCTTTTATACTTTCCGAGATAGAACAACACGAAATTTGTGTGGCGGCCATCTTGAATCCGCCATTTTGTTTTTTTTTCAGCTCACTGCCAATTGCCTGAAGTTCCGAGTATTTTTTGTTTCAGCAGTCCCCACCTAACTATAATACCTTGCCCATGCTCCTTGACTGTCTTTAAAATCCTCAATCATCACCTCATTACATATATTACTCTGGCAGTTCTTTAAAAAAACGGCATCAAAATCTTGCATTGTTACCAACTTTTAGTCTCTTCAAGACTCCCCATACATTTTCTATGGAAAAATAAATTACGCCATTTTGAATTTTTTTTCTATCCATCGAATAGACCTTCGAGTCCTGATCAGCTCTTGTCAAGAAACCATTCTTCCATCTTTTATACTTTCCGAGATATCGGCGAAATTCGAATGGCGGCCATTTTGAATCCGCCATTTTGAACTTTTTTTCAGCTCACTGCCAATTGCATGACATTTCAAATGACATTTGGTCGAGCACCCCCCACCTATCTACGATACCCTCCCCGTGCTCTTCACCCGTCTCCGAAATCCTCAATCATCAGCTCTCTCCGTATTTTTCCTCCGAATGAATTTTTCTCTTATATACGAAGTGATCATTAAAAAAAATTTTTTTCATACAAAATTGTTCAGGAGAGGTGATCAATGAGTCAGTCAGTCAGTGAATCAGCACAAGTAGCTATATATATATTAATTAACCTGTTGGAATATCGTGAATAAAAGATACAGCTATTTTAACACTATTTTTGTGTAGGTATTGTATCTTCTTTTGTTTAATTAAGGACTACAATTATTATTTGTATTTTATCCGCACGCATCACGCAATATTCAACATACTTATACTCTGTATAATGATAAAGAAAGGAATAATATTTATTTTCGCAAAATACGCAAACCGAATAACGAAGTGAGCGGCGACGCTGCTCTATTCATTAATTATTGCGATGTACTCGAATTGGTGTTTGATTACTTCCTGCTGCCACCAAGTGCGTCCACATAATTTATTAGGTAATCGTCGTTTACATGTAAAATTGTGTTATAATATGGACGAATATATTATAGGCATTCACTTCAAAATTTAAATCTTATTATTCTTTGATACAAGTAGGTAGATCCTTAGTTACGAAAGGTTTACTATTTCTTAGAAACAAATATTTGTAGAAATTAACGTAGTCAAGTACCTAAGTATCTTCGGAACCCATATTCCGAAATTGAAATGCTATGATCATGCTATAATGCTAGCAAAAATGTTGAAATCAACCAATGCATGAAATGAACCACTAAACTCTAAACTTATAGAAAAACTTTGAAATGGGTATAAGTCTACTAAGACTACAGGCTGCTGGGATTGTAATAATAATAATCCCTCGTTAGGAGGCAAAAGTCAGAAACACTGGGTTATCGCTTCTTCTTCGATACCTACTGCATGTATCAAATCGAATCTCTACTTATTTAGAAAATGCAACCAACTGTTCAGAAAGTACGAGAGTTGAAAATGTTGTAACAATGATTGTCCCAGACCAGTGTTTGTATTTGCAATGAAGTGCAGTACCTAGCTGTTTGTTTAGTTCTTGCTAGTGTTGTGCAAAGTTCAGCGGGCGGAAATTCAATTTGAGTATTTACTCGAGCAATATTTCATACAACATTACACACAATGCGAAAGTGCATTTTAGTAATAACACAGTAGTGAGAATCGAATAATAGATGTGCGGAGCTTATAACATCAAAACATAATATGATAAATTCGAAATATATGTGAAGTTGATTTTGTTTGTTTACATTGACACTTAATTTAACGACGTAGAAGGTAAAACACGACTACCCTGTGGTAAAACGACTTTTCCAAAAAAAAAATAGCCCATGTGACTCGGAATGATGTAAGGATTCTAACGATATCCCATATGTCCAAATCTATTCAGCCGTTCAGAAGTTATGGTGGAATAAACTCACACACATACATAAATACATGAACCATAAAAACATTAAACTCCTTTTTTGAGCAGTCGTGTAATAAGTTAAAATACCATGTTACTTGTGGTACTGGTTTATAAGGGATCCTTTTATACGACTCTTTTGTAGGTAAAAATGCTTCGTAAGTAAGTAGCTCCTTGAATTTTAGTACATGCATGTTACGCGTATATTGTCCCATCCTATATTTATTTGTCGGCGTAGCTTTTTTTTTATAAGTAAGTAGGTACCAGTGCCGCCGCAAGAGCAACAAAGTTAATCAAATCTTCATAATTTCGTGGAAGTAATTTCATTGTTCTTTCAAATAAATGCGAAGAAAGGCATTATTATGTTTTTGTTGAGGGAAATCGTGCTCTCGACTCTAAATAATTATTATAGCATTTATGTTATATTGAAATATTTAGATAATAAGCTTGTTTCTTACAAAAAAGAGGATTTCTTTAAAGGCCATGAAAGGAGATGTTTCATCAATGTATGATCCCTGGGCCAGGTCTATGTACGGTATACTCGGGTATAGCTCAGATCATAAAAAATAGTTAAACAAGAGATTTTTCTTAATTTTTTAAGATAACGTACAAGACCTAGCCCAGTTTGAAATATCTCCTTTCCGAGATAGGTTAGTGATTGAACCTTGTCACTTTATCATATCTCTTAATTATGTTCTCTAATATAAAAAAATAATACAATTGTCATGAATTGTGAAGATTTAGCAATTCGATAGCATTTCGCTCCAATCTTCAATGCAAAGTGATTCGTTTTTCATCTGATTCACGAAAAACCCGTAATTCACGCGAGTGGAGCCGCTAGAATAAGCTAATGTGGCATGTTACATCATTCTTCACCATGTCGCTTCCCAACAGAATTGCTTGTTATGCAGAAGTGACACTTTTTAATTAGCAAGAACACACAATCAATCAGTATTCGCCCGTCGGTGCATGTAACGCCGCGCATACGTAAACAGCAACTGTGCATTTGGAATTATACCTACCGAGAACCGTATCTACGTGGCGCATCTGCGTTATTATTCAATGAATTTACTCGTAAGTAGGTATATGCAAAGAATACCTAAATACAATAGAGGGTACCTACCTCACAGGTGTACTTACACTTTCAAAATAATCTTCTTTTTCTGTAACATCTCTACATTTTAATATATAAAATTTGAAACAATTTGATCGGTTTTACTGATTTTTTCGTACATTTTTAGTAGGTCTGAGAATAAGGTGTAATTTTTTTTTTCATTAAAAACAACGTTACTAGTTAAGTTTAAACTCTTAGCTAGTTCTGATATAATAAAATTCGCGTGTGACAGTGTTTGTAACCAAACGAATGCGAAACGGCACGACCGATTCTTATAAACTTTTATGTCTACGTTTATAAGAATCGGTCGTGCCGTTTCGCATTCGTTTGGTTACAAACACTGTCACACGCGAATTTTATTATATCAGAACTAGCTAAGAGTTTAAACTTAACTAGTAACGTTGTTTTTAATGAAGACCATTCAATCGTAGATATCATTGGCTCATAAATCTGTGGACCGCGGGTGTAATACAAAATTCACGAATAAAGTGTCCGGAGAAAAACTTTATAAACGAGGGTACATGTGTATTTTTATAAACAAACTAAAACATTGTAATTTATGTCTTAAACCAATATTATACAGCCTAATTTTGCTTAAGTACGATTGGAACTCTTTTCGCGTTTTGAATTTCATTTGGTTCGGACACTTTTTAGCGATGACCCGAAATCCTTAGTTCATAAACCAATGGTAGAGAATAGAGATAGAGCGTAGATATCGTTGAGCGTAGCTATATTTTTTATACCCCCTATACATGGCAAAACAATTTTTGCTTCGTCAGCTTGTAGGAATGCAGTAACAAACTATTTTAATTTTAGTATCATAGTGTATGGAAGTTGTGAGATAACAATTATCTCATAACTTCCATATACTTTACTTACCAAACTTACTTTTACAAAGGTACTTTGAAACAAATTAGTTAATTCATAAGCGTGGATGGAAAATTGGAAACATGAGTTGTCACGGACTAAACTAAGCCCTCGGACGCTGAGGTCTATTCAAATCGTCCCTTTTGTCTCGTATTTGTACTTGCCATTAAAAGCGATCCATTTTAGCGGAGCCGTACTCGGGTCTCGCCAAGAGCCATTAGTTTTTGCTTTCAATGTTCGCCGTGTTCAACGTTTTATGCCTTTCTATCAAACGGCTCACTCTGTACAATTGAATTAGAAACCCTTCGATTATTGTTATGATTTCAAGTGATTTAAGTTGGTCTGAACCCAGTAGGCGGTTGGCAGGCTTCATACGCCTAGGAAAAAATTATGGACAACTGTCAGAGACTAAGCTGGCTGAGGGTCAGAGAGCTCTCATCATAACTAGGTATTTAAGTTTGGAACGACGTTTTATTTAAAGCACTTAGAAAAACTATTTTAAATAAAGGGGATCGTCTAGCTGTTTCATACAAATGTAAAACGTTTTCCTAGATGTAAATGTAGTCCGATTTTCACCATACTTTTGACCTAAAAACTTGCTCGAGTTTTTTATTTTTATTTAAATAAACTAAAACACTAAAGAAATAAAACGTATGAGCCTGTACTGAATCTAATGAGATAAAATTTGTCCAATTCGGTAAACGTTTTGGGTAAAAACGTTATCACCCAAAGCAATAAGTACTTCAAGAATAAAATGTAGGCTAGTCTAGTTTGAGAATAGATCGTAAGTTATTTTCATATCCCTAAATGTCAAACCAACGTTTGCGGCGTCAGCTAGTTATTGTTGAAAATTAACTACAGGCTAACTTTCACTAAAATCACAGTAAACCATGCAGTCGGTTGGGAACCCTAGTACAAGATCTTAGCTGCACAAGCACTTAATTGTGTTACGGACTACGGTACAGATTGTTGACCGGACTCGATATAGCCCGGGGGTCGATCGCGAGCCATATCAGGGTTTGCTCAGCAGCCATCTTGAAGCTCAAACCTAGTCACGGAATACAATAATAGTACCTAACGGTACGGAATGCTCACACCGCAAGATGATTTAAAGTAATAACAACCCCATGCTGACACAAAAAAGTGTAATTCAGTTCGCAATAGCGCCTGGCACCGCCTCCGCTATACACCTAAAGTTGTGCTCTCTTTCTATCGCGTATTTAATTAGATTCGCATATTAAAAAGGATACGTTATTAAATAAAGTAATAAACACAAGAACTCGAAAATAAAATACCTACTCGTTTAAAGAATTACTATTTTTACATATTATATTAGTTACGTATAGTTACATAGATACGGAGACACGTTTCAATTCAATACATTGATTTGACGTTTTCAAACTAATGAATGACAAATCTGTTTAAAATAGAATTTAATTTGATTAACATATCCTCAAAGTAGCCAACTAAAATAAGATGTTAAAAAGGGTACGGTTAGTAAATAAAACACATAAAATTAACGCAAGGACTCGAAAATAAAATACTCTTACAAAGAATTACTTTTCCTCGTGTTAAGAGTATGTTAAAATACAAGTGCTAATTGTTCTTTCTAAAGCGGCTCTCAACACAATATTTCTACCCACTGCGCTGTTTGTAGAAGCTCTCTAAAAGCCGGTGTCACTGAAGCTTGTTAGCATTTTTTTATTTTTGCACTTCCCGGGTACCCCATCGCAAACGACCTTTTTAAATTAAAAAGTTAGTTTTGTCCGCAATTAGAAATGCGGAAAGAATTTTCATATTTAATTTCTTATGCCCACTTTGAATATAAATTACTACGTTTCGTCAAAAGTTTCGTTAAGAGAATCTTAATGGGAGTGGAAAAAAGTGGAATGGAAACATTAATTTACCGAGTTAATTGTCAATTTATCTTGAGATTTGACAACATAATATCGTTCTTTGTAGAAGGAACACGTTATTATATAAAATTGTCTCTAACGAATATTATTTTAATTAGAGCAAGTTATCTCAAATTAAAGGGGAGAATAAATACGAGAAATTGTTTGTTTTCGCAGCTTTCCTCGCGTCGAAGTACGGTTTTTCGCCAAAGCAATGAATTTTTTTTTAAATATGTTGGACACATAAAATAATAATTTAATTTGAGTAGTGAAATTGTATTAAATATTAAATTTTATTATTATATTTTGTTTTTTAATGCGGTGTTAGAAAAATTGTTGAAATTTTATTCCATTCACCCATATAATACGAGGAAAGACTAATTTGCTCTATTTTTTTTTTTGCGGTGCTTGAGACGCGCGACGCGAGCCGCCTTCAGCGAATTTAAATTAAATTAAATAAATAATAATAAATAGTGGACAACATCACATACATTGTTCCGATCCCTTAGTAAGTAACTTATGCACTTGTGTTAAGGAAATCAGAAACAATGAAGGTACCACAACACCCAGACCCGAGACAATGTAGAAAACGTATTTTCCTACATTGCCCCGACCGGGGATCGAACCCGGAACCTCAGAGATGGCGGCGCCTTGAAAACCGGTACGCTAACCACTCAACCACGGAGGTCGTCAATGAATGTTATTTATAGTAGGGGAGCCCACGATGCTAAATCGGTAGTTACTCAAGCGTCGTGAGGACCTATTGCGTTGTAAATATTAGGTGCTAAAATGAAAAAGAGGTTATACGAAGTTTGCTATTTCAGTGATGGGGGAAGCTAATACAGGTTTTCAAAAAATAAAAAAAAATATGTCTCCATGAAAGTATACTCAAGCGCGTCAGATTTTTATACAGACGCTTCATCTTGATGTGCTTGTCGTCCTGACACCATAATCTGACAATTATGTCGAGGAACTACCTTAATCTGCCGAGTGAAAAATAAAATTTTGAAACCGGCAGATTAAGAAAACTCCTCGACATAATTGTCAGATTATGGGGTCAGGACGACAAGGACATCAAGATGAAGCGTCTGTATAAAAATCTGACGCGCTCCAGAAAAAATTTTCAAAGTCACGATTTTTTTTTCATCTCCCACCACTGATATAGCATACATCATACACCCTCATTTATTTTAGCATCTAATATTTAAGATCCAATAGGTCCCCACGACGCTACCAGAATCCCCTCTTGGGCTCCCCTACTATTAGTAAGCCGTATACGGTAAGTATACTAAGCACACACATACCACAACTTTAGCCAGATCGTTTCAGAAGCTGTTGCGTGATCGAGTAACAAGCATACAAATATTCAAATTTACTTGAACTTTCAGGTTTTTAATATTTACCCGACTGTTCATATTTGTGTATCAAATCAAATTTAAATGGAATAATAATATCTTTATTTTAAATAGACGTAACGTAACGTAACAGGCTCTTGTAAAAGATGAATATGACATATTTTGTGATTTTTATGGATTAAAAATGGTGATAACAAGTAAAATTAAAACTAAGTTTGCCATACTCATAATTTTTATAGCGTGCTGTCCAAGTGCTGTCATTTTTTAAAGTGTAATTATTCTTCTCAGAATATACTGACTGTCGATCTTGAATATTACGTATAGTTTGGTGTAACGTAGCTAAATTAACATACACTTTCAATCCAATATTATTTGCATGGCTTAATTAAAGAGACGTGATATCATGATGTTAGTAGGTTAGAAACAATTTCCTGGCTCACAAACTGGTCTTATCATACATAATATATATGCTGGAAAATAGCGCAGGACTTATGGAAATTTACTCAAAGAGCCGGCAGTGACACGCCGTGCTTGATGGAAACAATTTGTATGGTAAGTAAGGGACAGGAAATATTACTTCACTTTTTCATCACTAAAGATGGTTTTTAGAGATTTTCGAGAGACATTTTCTTTGAACTTGTGTAGAATATGAAAGGAAAACGAAAAGAAGTTTTAAAGAATTTTTTCTGGTAGATTACCCGACAGCCAAGGAAGGGGTGTGTTGTTTACAATCTTTAGTGTTTGTTTGTTTGTTAATAACCTAATTGTTGTTGGGTTGGGTTGATTGGTCGAAAAACCCGAGTGTCAGGTTTTCTTCAAAAAAAAAATCAAAAATTTTGAGTGCTTGATTATTGAGTCATTAATAAAAAGACGGTCATCAAAGGGATCTTATAAAAGTTCCGATTTTTTTCTTTTGAGGTACGGAATCCTAAAAAAATTACCAAACTTATTAAGTTACGTATAAAAATTGAGTAATTTAAAAGGATATTACAAAAATTATTTATAGTAATTATATGTTGGGACAAATATCGTATTGACATTTGAAAAGAGCCTATGTAATATTTTATCTTGATTTTGATTTTTAATTGTTTCGAACTTTTAGTGCATTGTTTGTAACTTACCTTAACTTAACATACTTTAAGTTGATATAGAATAACGATAATATGTAATACCTCCCGAGAAAAACTATGTTATTTACTTCTCATCACAAAAATCCACGGTTTCGTTAGAATAAACAATAAAAAATCTACGTTCGTCATGGGCATGTGTGTTATACAAAGGTCTACATAATACTAATTAAATAAAACATGAATGAAATATAATATTATGTAAATGATAGGTGTGATTACTATACACTGCAGCATACTAAACTGAATCATGATTATGTTTCCTCCTAAGTACGGAACTGTCTCCCACTAAGTACGGAAGCAAATTTAAATTCACTCAAAACCGACATCAACTGGGATAGGCCACGGTAAAAGCCTACTGTATTATTATAATAAACGTTCAAGTAGGTAATTGGCGAGATCCATTAAAGCAGGTGCAATTTATTAAACCGTTCATACTGAGACAAAATGAGCTAAAGCGTGAACGGTGATTTCCGAAACATGGTTCGAACTTTGATAGCTTCTATCAGAATAAGATTATTCCGCTTACAACTTTCCCAACTGTCGTGACGGGCCGTTAGCTTTATGATAATATCTCTCTCGAAGTTGGGTTCGGACCAAAACACTGCGGATGCACAAAATTACTTTGCAATTTAAGATTTCAAAGCATCGGGACGGTTCAACGTGGTTCTTATCCAGACGTAATAATCGGCTAAGTGAGAATCGGACTCGCACACGAAGGGTTCCGTACCATTATCTTTGACGAGATAATGATGCAGAACTACTACAATACTACTATACAACTAAATTAATAATGGGTCTACTAGACAATGTTTGACAAATGACCAAAAACGAGCAAAAACCAAGTTTCTTGTATGGGACCCCCTTTAATCTTAATTTTAGCTTTTTTTAGTATTTATTGTTATAGTGGCATCGGAAATGCATCTGGAAAACTTTCAAGTGTAACTGTCACGGTTGATCATTGTAAATAGAATTCAATATGCCACTAATATAGACGTATGTTACGTAAGTCTGTGCCTAATTTATTTCCGCTTCGAACACGCTTAACGTATCCTTACGAAGGATACGCAATGATACGTACGGCTAGACGGACGGCGAAGTTTCAGTAATAGGGTTCCGTTATTTACCCTTTGGGTGCGGAATCCTAAAAAGGCGCAATAAACTAGGGAATGATATCTTTGGCCGCATCCTGGCTCTTAGTTTTATGGCCGGAATTTCCTCGCCGCTTCCTTGTTCCTCCACGGAACCGGAGCGTATGCCCCACTAAATCTATGTACGGCACATACACTGTGACATTTTGGTTCCTGGAAGTGCTATGCCATTCATGTAACCACGAAATTCATCTTCAAATGCTCTAATTTCTTCCTTTCTTCACATCACACTTTTGAAGCTTCGCAAGTTGTTATTTACCTTTTCTGTAATTATAATTATTTTACCTTTTAACCTAGGTATTTAATTAATGAGTTTTTTTTGGCCTGCTAATAAGGAACGCACGCAATAAACTCCTCTCTTTTCAGAATGAGAGGAGTTTATTGATGACTGATCATCAATAAACTCCTCTCATTCTGAAAAGAGACCATCAAACCACGTGACCGAATGAAAACAAATGAAAGCAGAATCTGCTCTATGCTTAGCGTTGTTTATTGCTGCTGCTGTTGCTGTCGATTATCACGCGAAATACAAAAACGTCTGCGAGAACGCCAAATTGTCGTACTCGTACTTTTCAAAAACAGCGTGTTTTCCTCTATTCGGTCACGTGGTTTTTCTGCAGTCACTTGGTTTGCCCATACTTTTTATCTACTGTCGTGAACGTTACACAACTGTTACTTTGTCTAGCCCCGCAGTAACCTGTGCCATATGACTTATCTGAGATCTGATAAAAACTTCTAGACCGCTCATTCCATAACTTTTTAATTTAGTTCCATACGAGTTACGAATGAAATTAAAAAATGTACGGGAAAGACAGTTACGTGATCAATTTTTCATACCGATATTTTTTTAACTTTGTTCCATTTAGATTTGAACCGAGTGATCGACGTGTTTCTATGGCGATTTTAGATGAGCCATATAGCTAAGGCCCAGACGTGAGACGTACTGCGTAAAAGGGTACCATTTTTGATCGTTTTAAATAAAACACGAAAGTGATCTCATTCGTTTAATTTCTTTCACCAATAAAATAGAAACTGGCATTCAGCACAAAAACAACCAACATTGGTGACGTGAAAAACGTCCCGATACCTAATTAGTCTTACATAAAATACATTTTGTAACAATAACAAAACAAAAAATCTAAACAATAATAAATTTTCGTATGACGTAACTCACTAAAATTGACTTTTTATTTATATTGATTCCACTTTTATTTTTGTTTCTTATAGTTATAGTTTTTAAGGTTCGATTTATTTCGTCTAATCTTAATTTAATTAATATGGCTTTAATCAAAGACTTTCCTTATATAATTTTAAAGAAGTTGAACAGTTTATATAGGTACACAGAGAATGTATATTATTAATTAAAATTTTACGTTATTTCATTTTAACTACGTTTTCGGAGGTCCCACATTTATTTGAAGAATAGGATAAATGGCCTAGTAGTAGTTTACAAATACTTATTTTAATATACTTAATTCGTCTGAATCAACATAATATCAAATACTTTTTTTAAGATTTTGGGAAGGAAATACAGAATTATCATAAACGATCAGTAAAATATTCGTTTTGGATAAATAAACTGTTGTAAAACCTACTTGGATAAGATACTTTGTTAGGTTTTATACTGTCATTTTTGTAATGTCGAAAAAAAAGATATTAAGATGTTTATTAGCAACCATCGTAAAACGTTTATTATGTTTTCATTTCGCTATTTCCCCAGTATTTAGAACGTGATTTCCTGATTCTACAGACTTCAATCACAACACGTTATCAGCACGAAGGCTCTGTATATTTTATCTACGATCAAATTTAAAAGAAGATTGGTGGTGAAATTGTAAGATGTCGTCTGCAGATTCTGGTATGTCCCTAAATGGTATTCCGATACTTCGTAGTAGAGAAGGATACACTGTGTGGAAATTTAAAATGCGAATGTTGTTAATCCATGAAGGATTGTGGGAAACCGTAAACGGAGTAGTGGTCGAAGGTAATAAGACATCCGACCATGTACGGAAGGAAGAAAAGGCTCTTTCTAAGATATGCCTTACTGTGGATGGCGCTGCTATTTCGATTGTTCGACCAGCTAAGACCGCAAAAGAAGCGTGGGGTGCTCTTATGAAATCCTACGAGGATCGAAGTTTGGGTCGTAAACTGTCGTTGGAACGTAAGTTGTACAGGTACTCCTTATCTGACTTTTCTGATTTAGAAGCTTACTTAACGGCAATAACTACTACAGCACTAGACCTGGCCGATATTGGCAAAACCATAGAAGATAGCTCTTTAGCAGCTATTATATTGGAAGGTCTGACGTCTCGCTACGAGCCCATGATAATGGCGCTTGAGAATGGGAGCGTTGAAGTCACAACAGATTTGGTGAGAACTAAGTTATTGAACGAAATGACGAAGAAGACTAAAGATGGTGTGGCTGCGTTGCATACTAAACAAGTTATTTGCTTTCGGTGTAAGAAGCCTGGGCACAAGAGTCCTAATTGTCCTCTCAAAAAGAAGGAGAAAAAGGCAAAGGCGCGTTGCTCTACAGAAAGTTGTTCAGAAGATAAGGGACTGATTGCTTTTAGTAAAAGGAATATGACGAATCGTGTGATGGAATTGGTTTTGGATGGTGTCACGGAACTGGCTTTGTCTGCACCTAATGTTCAGATGTCTGAGAAGTGGATTATCGACTCTGGTGCGTCTACTCATATGACTCCACATGCTGAATGGTTTAATAGTTACCGACCCTGTGATGGGAAGATAACTGTCGCAAATGTTAAAAGTTTGCCAGCTGTGGGTTTAGGAGATGTTGCAATTGACACAAAAACCGATTTCAAGAAGATTTTTAATGTTGTACATGTTCCTGATCTAGATTGTAATTTACTCTCAGTCAAAAAGGTAGTAGAGAAAGGTTTCTCGATTGTTTTTGATACAAATGGCTGTAATTTTTATAATTCTAATGATGTTTCTTTTAGGTCCTGTTTTACATGGTTCTATTTGTGGTGGATTGTATACTTTAGATTGTACAATAAAGTCGCAAAATGTTTCAGCTTATAATGTTCACACTAATTTGTCCCAGTTTCAGCTTTGGCATAAGCGTCTAGGACATCTCTGCCGTGTCGGTATGGATCTACTCAGAAAAGGTCTAGCTGTTGGTGTGGAGTATACTGAGGTTGACAAAGAACCATGTGTACCTTGTGTAGAGGGTAAGCAGGCCCGGAAGCCTTTCAAAGGGATAAAGTATAAGAAAGCTTCATCACCATTAGAATTGGTGGTCCATACGGACGTTTGTGGTCCCCTGACCACAGAATCTTTTAAAGGTAATAAATACTTTATTATTTTTGTAGATGATTATACACGTTTTATATTTCTTTATTGTATGTCATCTAAGACAGAAGTTCAGAAGTTTTTTTGCGCTTTCCAAGCACTTGTTGAGAGACAGACCGGTACTAAGATTCAAACTCTTCGGTCAGACAATGGTACTGAGTTTGTGAACAAGGAGTTGACAGATTATTTGCAAGCTCAAGGGATTCGACATGAAACGTCTGTACCATACAGCCCTCAACAAAATGGGGTAAGTGAACGTTGCAATCGTAGTATTGTAGAGAAGGCCCGTTCCTTGCTAGCACAGAGCTCTCTGTCGAAAGCTTTTTGGCAGGATGCTGTTGAGACTAGTGTTTATTTAAAGAATAGGTCACCTCATCGTGCACTTGATGGTAAGACACCATATGAAATGTGGTGTGGTAGTAAACCCGACCTGTCTCATTTAAGGGTGTTTGGTTGCCGAGCTTTAGTTCACGTGCCTTCATGCCAGAGAACTAAGCTAGACATGAAAGCTTCCGAACATATCTTCGTTGGATATTCAGATGATCCAAGGAGTTATTATTTCCGTAGCGCGGAAAACCCTCGGAGGTTGATTAAGTCACGGGATATTACGTTTTTTGAAAATATTTTTTCAGGATTGAAGGATAAACCTGTTCAGCATGAAGTTGTTGTGAGCCCCAATGTCATTGATCTTTTTTCAAAAACTTCTTCAGATACCACTTCGCCACAGGAGATTTCTATCTCATCTGCTTCTACTTCTTCTTCATCTACTTCAGCAGATGTGGAGATAGAGGTAGAGCAAGTTGACGATTTTGTGGACGCGACTGATGAAGCTGGTGGTGTTGGTGACACGGAGTCTCTACACTCGGGTGAACAAAGTGATCTGTCTCTGGTTCCTTCAGATGAACCCAGCGATGTATGTCCTGAGAGAAGATATCCTCAACGAGTACGAAAACCTCCTGATTATTATTCATACGGCACTCTCGATGTTGATTTGTTGTATGATGATCCAAAAAGTTATCGTGAAGTTGTTAATAGCGATGATAAAGATAATTGGATCTCTGCAATGAAAAATGAGTATGATGCCTTATTGAATAAGCAGACTTGGACATTAGTGGATAAACCAAATAAAAAGGTAATTCCATGTAAATGGGTATTCAAGATAAAGAGGGACGCGAACGGAGCAATAGTCAAGTATAAGGCGCGACTAGTTGCGAAAGGTTTTAGTCAAGTTTGGGGGACTGACTATAACGAGACTTTTGCCCCTGTGGTTCGAAATTCATCTCTGCGTACCCTTGTAGCGTTGGCGGCAGAAATGGATTTGAAGATTCAACACATGGATGTAGATACCGCATTCCTCAACGGAGACTTAGAGGAGGAGGTGTACATGCAACAGCCTGAGGGATTTGCTGAGCACGGGGCAGAAGGTAAAGTCTGTTTGCTCAGAAAATCCATTTATGGGTTGAAGCAGGCAGCTCGAGCCTGGAATATCAAATTGCATCAAACTCTTTCGAAAATTGGCTTTGCACGAACATCTGCGGAATCATGTGTTTACTTGAAAAAGTTTGGTAATAAAACCATAATACTTGCAGTCTATGTCGACGATCTAATTGTCTTTTACAAAGAAAAAAGTTTGTTTGACGTTGTCAAAAATGACTTGGAAAAATTTTTCTCACTAAAAGATTTGGGTGCATTGTCATATTGTTTAGGCTTAAATATTAACCGTGTTGACGATAAAATCGTGGTCAGTCAGAAGACCTATATACAGGCGGTATTGGAGCGGTTTAAAATGCGAGATTGCAAGGAGATGTCTACACCTTTGGAGAATAACAAGTTGGAGAAAGGTAATCCAACATCTCTTGATGAATATCCTTACCAAAACTTGATAGGATGTCTCATGTACCTAGCTGTGAATACAAGACCCGATATAGCTTATGCCACAAGCTATTTAAGTCAGTTTAATAACTGTCACGATAAAAGGCATTGGTTGGCCGCTAAAAGGGTGTTACAGTATTTAAAAGGTACAATGGATTACTGTATTACTTACAGGAAAGTCGGTGGACGTCTGTGTGGATACACGGATGCTGACTGGGCGAACTGTGTACATGACCGTCGGTCATACACGGGTTACTACTTCACGCTAGCAGGTGGACCTATTAGCTGGGAGTGTAAGAAGCAGCCGACGGTAGCCTTATCATCTACAGAAGCTGAGTATATGTCCTTGACCAGTGCTGCAAAGGAGGCTATTTTCCTAAGACGGTTAGTGTGTGACATTACATTACTGGTTTTGCTCATAGGGTTTTGCTATACAATGATAGTCAAAGTGCACAGAAACTCGTGCTCAATCCAATCCACCACAATAGAACCAAACACATTGATACGAGATTTCATTTTATTCGTGAAAAGGTTACTGAGGGTCTTATAGATATAAAGTTTATACCTACGGATAAAATGACAGCCGATGTTTTAACCAAGCCCTTAAGGCGCATAGCTCATCTAAGGTGCGTAGTTAATATGGGTTTAGGGATAAATAGGTAGAATAATTTTCTATTTATTTATTTTTCTTCGGTTTATGTTTTGTATTTCTGTTTAGTCTGGTAGTAATGTTTTAGTTTTTTCTATGATTGTGTTTAGCATTACTACTTTATCTTTTTATTCCCATTAAGGGCGGATGTTGTAAAACCTACTTGGATAAGATACTTTGTTAGGTTTTATACTGTCATTTTTGTAATGTCGAAAAAAAAGATATTAAGATGTTTATTAGCAACCATCGTAAAACGTTTATTATGTTTTCATTTCGCTATTTCCCCAGTATTTAGAACGTGATTTCCTGATTCTACAGACTTCAATCACAACACAAACAACTGTTATCTTTTGCAAATTGAGAATTTTAAGAATCAAATTTGCCAATAATAATTATTGCTTCAACTTCAATTGATCTATCACATTTACTTAATTCAATTACAAATATAACTTCTACGGACAAAAAATATATTTACATTATTTTACATTACATTTGTATCCTATCACACGTAAATTATCGACATATCATCACTCACAATTCGTATATCTAAAGATTGTGCGATTATACAGAGGTCGTAATTTGCTCTATGAGATGATGTTCGCGGCGATGGCACGGGGCTTTGCAGGAGTTCGAACGGCTGAAGGTACTGCCGCGACGCGCTAGTCCTTCGGGCACACTACGCGATGGTCGAAGCAGCGCAGCGCGACGACAACACTCCGGGTAGTGCGCGACGGAGCAGCAGGGACGATCTAGAGGTGTTGCGTAAGAGAGGGACTTGGGCAATCGCGTGGTACACGTGGGACCTGGCCAGGCGCAGTATGCGGTGGCCCCACCCGCGCTGCACGCACACCAAGCTGGCTCACACCTCGGCGGTGGTGTCACACACAAGCACACTTCCGATATGGTCGGCGCTGGAATCTGTGGAGGTTCCGGATCCCGTTTCGAGAATCCCACGAAGAACAACATTAAGGCACCGGCTAGAGTAGCAGCTGTTGAAAAATAGAATCCAGCCCTCGGCGCTTGCTGATTGATGTAGCCTGTCACAGGTACGCCGACCATCACTGGAATCGCCTCTGCTCCTTGCACGAAACCTGTTAAAGTTACACAAAGTTAAAAATTACTTTTCGAGCCTCCGAGTTGAGAAAAGCGAGTTATTTTGAGAAAGCACAAAAGTTAGGTATCGAGTAAACGTGAAGATGAGAAAGTTAAACTTGAGAGACTTTACGAGAAAGTTAAAGCTCTCTGACATCAAGTAGGCATATTGCGCCTGTCAGTAGTCTTCCGTGGCAATTTAGAGTATCAATGTGCTTAAGTAGGTATCACTTACTCCAAACTTTTGTAAAATGTCTTCCACGAACTCGTTCCATCGTCAGCATTTTTATGGAGTACAGGAACCCTCCCAGGCACAAGCCATACATCCACGCGAAAAGGACGTAGCCATGGTAGCCTTCGACGCTGCTCAGAGCCAGCATGGAGATTCCTGTAAATATATCGCTTCTCTAAAGCCTCAAATCTCAACCGCTAAAACAAAGCACTATAAAAATGCCACGTTAATGAAGTAACTAATGAGTTATTAACATTTAGCAATATTTTATTCAAGTTAAAGTTTATAACAATACATATGTTGCTATGTGTTGTTAAGTGTTTTTACTTGATTTTCCTATTTGCTGTGGTAGACGCCTTTTATATGCATTTAGATATAAAAGCATTTTTTGCGCCATAAATCGGCTGTATACAAAATCAGGTAAGCTTACATTAAAAGTGTCTGTATTGTTTACTTGGATATTCCTTTATTATTATAACTCTTAATGGACTCTGCGAAATATTTGGCAGTGTGGCAGTAGCCTGTAGCCCGCGGCGATTCGTTAGCATTCGATGTGCCGGACGGACGTGGTTTCATTATAAATGTGCATTATTAAGCAAAATATATTAAGCGTAAACCAATATTGTTGAGTTTTATTTCAAGTTCCCGCTACTTTAAAGCTGTGGTCTTTAGCGGACTTGTGCAGTAATCACTAATCAATATAAATGAGTGTTACGTTATAATTAGTTTTATTTTGAAAAAAATCAGAAATACTAAATTGATTTCGTACCTATACCTAGCATGGCCGTCTGGCACAAGTACTGCTTGGATACAAGGCACTGTGCTGAGGGCCGAACTAGCACGAGACCAAAACCAGCGCAGCCAAGCACAGCGGCAAATCCAAGGAATGTCTGCAGCAACACCAATGCGCTCTCTTCCAAGCCTTCTTGAAAACCTTGCAATGCCTGTAGGAGATACAATACAGGAAATATGGTTTAATGGAATCTCTATGCAAGTATTTTTCTATTTGTAGGCATTTAGTAGGTAGTGGAAAAATAAAAACTTATATCAGCGCCATCTCTTGACAGTTGTGGCAGTAAAAGTAGTAGTAGCTGTGACAGTAAAAGTATTAGTTGTGATAATAAAAGTTTGTAAGACAAAAATTAACGTGATAAGTCTTTGAGATGGCGCTATAATGCTTGGCGTCGACTACAGCAGAAACGCGTCGAATCGAATCGAGTCGCATAAATTATTCCTAGTGCGTCCATCTCTGAAGAATCGAATCGAATTGTTCATTCATCGCAACTTTTCAACAAGTGAGATTCGTTTTTGCATCATGTATAGCTCGGATGAAGAAATTTTTTTATTTAAAATACCTACTTTTTGATAAAGAAGAGAAGAATAGGAAAAGGAAACGCGTGCACCAAAATATAAATAAAACGAAAACGAAACTGACTGATAGAAAATAAAATACGTTGGCACGGATTCACTTCTCCGCGTCGACTGAGGCGCGCCGAGCCGAATCGAGTCGCATCGGCAAGAAATTCGCCTGCCGAGCAATTCGCGAGGTCGATTCGATTTGGCGCGCCGCGGCTCGTCGCTAATGCACGCAGTTTCATAGAAAATATATAAAAGGCGACTTTCTGCGATTCGATTCGACTCGGCTCGAGTCTAGTGGACGCGAGCGTTAAAAGTACTAAGCAATAATTGACATTACATCCGTCTCCGGCCCGATTGTGCGACATTCGACATACTTGGGACGATACAATAAAATTTTCACTTCAAAAAAAGACTAAAAACCTTGAGTATATATTATATTAGTTTTTTTATATAATATTTATTATTATTTATATATTTATTTTATTATTTTTATTTTTGTATTCTAGTGTATGTAATAGAACGTATTTATATTTGAATTTAGGTATTAATATTATAGTGTTGCACCACCTGCAGTCCGTGATTCCTCTGTATTTTCCTTATCTGCAGGTTGCCTGGCAGAGATCGCTTTTTAGCGATAAGGCCGCCTTTTGTACTAATTTAATTTTTACTTCGTTATAGTATTATATTTTGTGGTGTACAAATAAAGTGTTAAGTAAATAAATAATAAATAAATAAATAAAAACCACAGATGGGCTTAAGATTAGCAATAAAAATTGCAGAAATTGACTTCTAAAAGTAATGTAAAAGTTCACGCAAGCTTTTAAACAAGGGAGGGATAGAATAGAAGTCAATTTCTGCAAGCTTTGTTGCTAAACGCTAAACATTTTCAAACCGTACCATTGCACATGTCCAAAGTTCTGAGTCTCAATTCAACTTACCAGAAAAAATACAGGGGTGTAGAGCCCGAATGCCGCTAATCCGGCCGCCAGCAACAAAACCTTCGCTGATCGCGAATTCAGGGGGGTTAAATCAATAAATGACGACGATTTTAGGCCCTTCTTCTCTTTTACCTGCAAATTACGCAAATGAAAATACTTGGCTTGGTATACGAAAAACTAGTAAAGCATTCAGAAAAATCTTATACCTACTACACAAGTTATTGTTTTGTTGGAAAGCTAAAGAAAACAAACACACTAGAAAAATGTTCTTACCATTCAGGTAAAGTAAGTATAGATAGTATAAATAGTCTAAAAAATAAATAAAAATCGGTTTTAGAATACACTAGTAACGCCCTTTCATATGATACCCCACTCAATATTGTTATCTCATTTTGAAAATTTGAAGTCCCGGTTTTCCCCCCTTTTTAAATATAAATAAAAACAATTTTCAATATTTTATGTGTGCAATGGCGTTGGGTCACTATTATCTAAAACTATTCCAAAGGAGATGGTTCAGATTTGTATGGAGCGTCGGTCCGGTCCTTGTACAAGTAGAGAAATGAAACAAAAAAAATACTAAACCAGTTTTGATCATTCAAATCTGCGAATTTGTCGTAATTTCGGCGGTGTGATTATTTAATCTTTCCACGTTAAGCAACACTAAACACGAGTGGGTAACAATGGCGGATTCATATTTTTTGACGTTTTCTGTCAAGTGTCAAATAATGGGAGGTCGTTGATGTGTCACATAGGTTATTTACTTGATTGATTAGTTAATATTATAGACCAAATAATATAATGTTATTATTTTAGCAGCCTTTGATAATTGAAATGCATTAGGAAAACTAATGTACTTATAAAAATCTAGGAAAACACGTTAGCAGAGATGCCTAAGTGAGAATGCCAAATCGCCAGAAAATCCACAAAAAACACAAGAGATAGCATTCACGAGCACTTCACAACACCGCGGCAAACTCGGAATGAAAAGAAAACAGAAACACCATAGAGTTCATTGAATAATGCACTTGGCTGTCAGAAATGACATTTGATACATTTCGCGCCTCTATGGCTAAAGGTTGCCATCTTGAAAACGTATCGAAAACTTGAAATACATTTTATTTTATTTCTAGTTATTTGCTTTAATATTCTAAATTATTATATTTTTAATATAATCTACGTATTTTCCTCTATTCATGGTAGAGCGTACAAAGAGTACACCGAAGGTGAACCTTCTCCTTTCGAGTCGATAGCTTTGATAGTTACTGAAATAATCGAGTGTGACAGACGGACGGACGGACGGAGAAAGTCTCACTATAAGGGTTCCATTTTTACCAAATTGGTATGGTACCCTAAAAAGAACGCCACTCCACGTGTTTATATACTAACACCTTGAAATATTAATGTAGTGGAAGGGTATTCATTTTTAAATTAAACATGTATACACTATTCGATTATCTTAGAAAAAACGATTATGTCATGAGTAAATTCATCTAAGAATTTCATTGTATGTGAAATTTATTGTGTTGTGCCAAAAATAAAATAGATTTACTTTTATATTTGGCAACATAATCCTATTATCCTACCTTCTTTCGTTGGTTCTTGAGATGTAAAATGGCACGTCGTTGCGGATGGTAGAGGGAAGCGCTTCGGTAAACAGCGCTGAGAAAAAATGCTAACACTAATACTCCTGTTATAGCCTGCAATCCCAGTCGCCAACCAAGTTTTCTGTAAAGGATTATAATATTAGATATCATTTTAATTGTAATTGGATGCACGGATTGTGTTTCACTAAATTCATTGTAATATCTCTTTTTGTTTTTAAGCAAACCTATAGGTGGGTCTACGCTAGGCGAATCGAGCACGAGAAGAACACAATTCGTATAATGTGGACCGACTTACAAGCCTCAAACGAGCGCGCTGCGAGCATTTCGTTCGTGCTCGGCTACGTTCCGCCTGTTGTCGGTTTTTTGACGAACACAAAGCGATGGAAGGACAGTGATCGTTGTAGCTTCGTTATACGCATCGTGCATTTTCTAATTAAGGGCACTCAACTCTAGACCTCTTTTTTGCTTTCCATCAGGCGTGGTCAAGTGCAAGCCTATCAATAATAAAAAAGTTCCTACCCAACAGCTTCTTTATAAGCTACACTAAATAGAGCTATGCCGACGCCGCCTCCAGCGTGCGCCACCAGCTCCACGAACTGCCGGCGCCGTCTGAAGTACGTGCCCAACACCAGACCGGCCGCTTCGCGCACCAGCCCGCAGCCCACGCCCAGCACCACGCCTAGACCAAGCAAAACATATAAAAAAGGCATGTGGCACTCGGAGACTGCCGCGGTAAAGCTATTGCATAGAATTTAAAGTTATTTTTAGTTTTGCCATCAATCGAAAAGTAGAACTTTTGGTACTAGGCTAACTTCACACTTTTCATTAAAAAGTACTGCTATTTTTTGATAGATGGCAAACTAAAAACTAAAAAGTTGTGAAGTTGCGCTCCCTGCTTTCATGCTACCCTAGTACCAAAAGCTCTACTTTAGGAGTGCCAGGTTATTTTCGTTACGAAATTTCTGGATTCGGTCTGCACCGTCAAAGCTCGCGATAGAAGCTTTGCAATAGCTTAAAAATATACCTACTTATAATATATTACGAACTTATCCTACTTTTTTCTACCGCCACATCGCCTCGCGTCGGCGTGAATTTCCATTGTCGCGTTATGTTTACAACGTGTTTTTGAATCTCGATAAAATATTGAAAGGTATATGAGTTCACTTGATATAGGAGCGTTTTATTTAAATTAAAATAAGCAACTCTATTTTCCTGTACAAACTACAAACTGATTCAAAAGCTTTATAAGTCTATTTGCGACAACCCTATTGATGTTATTAAGACGCGTAGAGACTACGCTACGCAATAAAGTCACAGTCCGCCCACGCCGACAGTCTTAGGGTTGTCTAATTTCTTTCGCTAAAAATGGCGAAATTTTTCGCTTTCTCATGGCAGTGGATAGTTCAAAAATTATCAGGGCTTCAGTTTCAAAGATATCAGTGTCAGGGATAGTAAATGACGAAAACGAGAATAAAATAATATTATTTAGGAATCTCCATTTACACTTCGAGATACTTTTGATCCACCTCTAAATCTGAACCTAATTTAACGTGAAAATTCCGAGTTTAGTAGTAATTCTGTGTTCAATTGTCAAAATTTCCAAAGATAAACGTTAACTCTGATTTAAAATACTTTAGTCAATGTTTGGCGCAAGCGGGCCTACAAAATCGCAATTTGGCATGTTTATTAGGGTCTCTAAAATAAACATGATATGATTTACTTAAATTACATTTACATAGGATTAACTGTAAATCAGATTTTATAATTTATGGTAAATAATTGTTTCTGATGAATAAAATATTATGCTTTCTATTAGAATTTAGGGAAAACCCCTCGTAAACTTTTATCCTAGACACAAAAATATTTGTATTCTAAAAAGCTTACCATAACTTAAAAGGGTTTGATGGAGCTGCGTAGCGAAGGATGTAAAGAGGCAAGCGAGGGGCAGCAGCAGGCCTCCAATGAGTGCGGCGACGCGAGGAGACTTGCGGCGCCCGGCCACCAGCGCGCCCGCAGCGCGCGACACTCCCACGCAGATGGCACCCGCCCATACTAAACAAACATTCATGTTATCATCAGCAGACCTCAAGCCCACAAGGCGAGGCCTAGAAAAACAATACCGGGTATCGTCACTCTCCCGTGACACAACACCCGGATAAGTAGGCAGCCTCGTGGCCCGCAACCCTATGAGAAGGTACTTTTTAACCGACTTCAAAAAAAGGAGGAGGTTCTCAATTCGTCGGAATCTTTTTTTTTTTTTTTTATGTATGTTCACCGATTACTCGAAGACGCGTAAACCGATTTGGAATTTTTTTTTTTGTTTGAAAGGGTATACTTCCCAGATGGTCCCATTTTTTTTTGGTCAGGATCTGATGATGGGATCCTGGAGAAGTCAAGGGAACTCTTCAAATTTTATATGGGTAACAATTTGGGTACTGTTTGAAAGAGTAATATTTTCCAGGTTATCCTATGGTCATCAGGTCAGGATCTGATCATGGGATCTTGGTGAAATCGAGGGAACTCTTCAAATTTTGCTAACATATTTGAAGCAATTTGGGTATTTTTAATAGTTACTAGCGCATTTCCTTGCAGATGCTGACTTAATGACTACAGTCATCAAGTCAGGTTCTGATGATAGGATCTCGGAAAAATTGAGGGAACTCTTCAGATTTTATAAGCACACTTCAAGCGATTTGGGCATTATTTTCAATGCCCTGTGCATTTGTTGTTTTCCACTAAAAAGTAAAAAATAAAATGGAAAATTCTTTTCAAAAAAACCGACTTCAAATGCCACTACAAAGAGTTAAATAATTTTTCAATGTAGGTACACCAATTCGAAGTCGGGCAATTCGTACAATCATAGTCCTTCGCATTAATCGCCCGACTTCGAATTGGTGTACCTACATTGAAAAATTATTTCACTCTTTGTAGTGGCATTTGAAGTCGGTTTTTTTGAAAAGAATTTTCCATTTTATTAGGGTTCCATACCAAAATGGTAGAAATGGAACCCTAATGGTGAGACTTTCTCCGTCCGTTCGTCCGTCCGTCCGTCCGTTCGTCTGTCACACTCGATTATTTCACTAACTATCGAAGCTATCGACTTGAAATTTGGAATAGTTTTAGGTAATAGTGACCAAACGTCATTGCAATCATAAAATTTTGAAAATAATTTTTATTTTTATTTAAAAGGGGGGTAAACCGGGTTGCTGAAATTTCAAAATGAGATAACAATATTGAGTGGGGTATCATATGAAAGGGCGTTACTTGTGTTTTCTAAAACTGATTTTTATTTATTTTTGTGCCCGATAGTTTAGGATTTATTGGGCAAACTGTCGAAAAAAATACCGTTCCCCCCTTATCTCCGAAGTTTATGGTTCGAAAAATTTTAAATAATTATGGTCAATAGGAATTAACATATATTTTACAGGAAAAATAAAATCAACTCTCTAACTATTATACTTTTCTTGATAATAACAATAAACCGCCAAAAACAAAGTTAGGTTTGCGGTTCGCTAACAAAAGTACCTACATGTAAATTATACTCGTAAATTCATGAACAAAAGTAATTATTTCAATGTTTTACTTCTTTAATGGTATGGAACCCTCGGTGCGCGAGTCCGACTCGCACTTGGTCGGTTTTTTTTCCTACAGAGAAGACCACGAGTGATAGTGAATAGACTGCTTCTGGAATACTCGTATTTTCCACAACGCATAAGATCCTCTTCCTTTTTCGTTTATTTTGTTTGTGATCAGGGCAAAGTGACTTTACGTTTAGCAGTAGGTACTTATTTATGCTTTCTCAACTCTAGAAGCAGCTAAAATGTCTGCACTAAGGGTCACTATTTCTGCGACAGACATAACCTGCCTACTGCAGCCTACTTTTTTCAACTTACCAATTCATTGGAATATCTAACAATATTTATCTAATAACGAATAGTTATCTTAACTTTGGAGTGATTTATCGCATTTAATTCACGGCTTTGTTCGCTCAGTGAAACAAAGCAATTGGCGACCGAATGGCGTAGCGGTAGCGAACCTGCGTCGGAGGTTGTGGGTTCGATTCCCATTACTGGTAAATGTGTGTGTGATGAGCATGTATGTTTTCCAGTGTCTGGGTATTTTTTAAAGTATTATATTTATGTATATTTATCAGTTATCTAGTATCACTAACACAAGCTATAGCTTACTTTGGGCATATATAGGTTGCGATATGTGTATTTTCCTGATATTTATTTATTGATTTAATTAAAAAAATAAAATAAAGACGTTGTCACTTATTACCTTAAAATCATCCTTTTGCTTGCATAGATAACGTCGCATTTTATTCTAAAAGGCGCTATCGCCAATTAAAACACTGCTTGTAAGTTGTAGCAAATAATGTACTCCGTGAGTTGTAGCCAACAAGGTGCAGGTGGCGCAAGGAACTCATTTTAATTAGCAAAATTTAATTATACTATTTATAAAATTCTAACAGATAAAATTTATTACACCAATTAGTAACTTTCAGTTTAACAAGAGTTTCAATTTGCTGTCTTGTAATGATAAGCTTTTTCATATTATTCAAGCTTATAAATTAAAATTATAATAAAAATGTCTAGCGTGTTCGTGTGATCTGTGATGCTGCTCCTTTCAAAATTATTAAAGTAGTATTCTAGGAAAAATTTGTTTGTATCTATAAAGCTAATTTGTATTTTGAAAATAAGAACTTTTAGGCTGATTAAAGTATCCAACATCTTATTAGAAAGTGGACTCACGTTTATGGTCATTGATGGTCAAACATGAAACAATAAATCTTAGAAACTTAATTTTAAATTAATACGACTTTATGCAATTGTATACAACTGTAGGAAGGAATAACTATGTATTATTTCAGTAATAATATAATGGTGATAAGATAACTCCATTATTTAACATTATATCTTATTTTGCTTTGTAAAAGGGTAAGACCGTTAATATTCTTCATTTGCTAATGTGCGCAGACTTAAACCTGAATGTGGGATTAGTACGTATGAACAAAGATTATTAATATATTGGTATGAATAGGGTTTAGCCAGACATACCTAATACGGTTAGTCTTAACGACATTCATTAAGTTTGGTCAGTCTCTTGTTACGAAATTATACAGATGTACACATAGAGAGCGATGTAAGGGGAGGAGAAGCTAGATAAGGAGATTTGCATTAGTGCTTAGTACCTATAACTACGAGTACTTAGGTATATTGTTAATATCGAAGATCCGAATCCGTTTACCTCCTGTCTATTTGGTATCGACTCTATAAGGTCTATTTGTTATTATCTCTATCCAGCCATCACATCTAGCGATCTAAATTTTTGATCACGGGTAAATAATCTGTTGATGAGTGAGATGGTCTGACGTGCCACGTGACACATATAATTTTTAGAAACAGATTTAATTTATGTGGTATTTCTATGAAAATACGTTTGAATTTCCTTTGGTAAAAACTTGAAATCTCGTGCCATGCCGTGACCAGTATGTGGTAGCCTTGAAGAGTCGTAAAATATGTATAAAGAGTGACGTAAGTGAGTGACGTAAAGTAAGAGAGTGACCTAAAGAGTGTGTGGTTACATGGGTTGTAAGAAAACGCCTCATTGGAAATAAAATATCGTTGTAGAAAGGAGAATGCCAGAAAGTGGACTATATATGCATGAAAAATCTTCTTTCAAATAATTGTAATGTCGCATATAGGTATATTATTTATTTTAGTGAAATGTGAACAGGGGTTTAAAAGTATTATAAAAAAACGTTTCGAAACATGTGGATCCGCCATGCCACTTATAAAACTTAGAAAATTAACCACTTTGAAAATCAGATTATTTACAATTCCCTGTTAATATCTTACTAATCTTTTTCCACATAATATTGAGAATATTTCTAATATTTTACCGATGATATTTTGGTTAAGACGCAAGGTATAGCCCAATTTTCATACAATAATCGGCATTATCCTTTACACTATATATTTGTAAAGAGCTATAAAACAAATATAAATGCAACGAAAATCAAATCCACACAATTAGTGTAAACTTCTGCCTTTGTTTTCTTATCTCCATTTTACACCGATACCTTTAGTTAATATTTAATCAAAGTTTAAACGACATCATTCCCAAAGATAAAACAAATCTGACAAGACTTACTTATATACTAACTTATAATTAATGTTGACCCCTTAAATATCCGAAGCGGAGCGTGAGCCTTAATTCTATAAATCAATTCAGTTTCCCAATGAACAAAGGTTCAGCCTTTAATTTTGTTCTTCCTGCACCTTAGAGTATTAAATTAAAATTAAAATCTAACAGTACCTAAGTCAACTAAGAATTTTGTCTTTATATTCTCAAAAATGGTTACATTAAAACAAAAAGGATAAGGAAAATGAACAGGACATGGCGGGAAAATCTTGTGCCACCATTCTTTAGCGAGAGTCTATTTTTGGCCCAACTACGAGGTCTACGAGTTGGGCGGATTTGCCCCTGTCTGCCTGTATTAAATTATTACGTGTCTTTAAGTGTCTGATAATATGGATCGTCTGTCGATGTGTATGGATAAAATTATAAAACTATATTAATATTTTATTATAGGGGAACACTCATACAAGCTAATGGCAGCGCGAATGGGGCGATAATATTCATTTAGCTTTCCAAAAGCTTGTGGGGTATCATTGTGAAGATTTATAAAAAAGGTTTTCGCTCAAGGGTCGACGATTTGGGGGTCTCTCAATGTGTGTTATTTTTATCTTGGCCAGATCGTGTCATGGAGGGCAAGCGAAGCAGAGGCAGAGCGCCAATCCGGTGGATAGACAACATCTGCAAGGCCACCGGCGTGAACATCCAGGGTTATTTCCACAAGGCTCAAGGCCGCACCACCTGGCAAGTCTTGATCAACAAGCTGGTCTCGTATACGGTCACGACCCTTAGTCATACGACTAAGAAGAAGAAGTTGGTGAGCTCTCATAAAGTACAAAGGACTCCTACCAATATGAGTTCGGGGAGACCTTTTAAATAATATCAGGGGTCTGATTGCCTAAGAAAAACGTATTCATCGTTATCGTAATCGCTTGCGAATTCTGTCCCCTATTGAATGACGTAAATCAGAGAACCAATCAGCGGGCAGATTTTCTAAACGATTCAAAGATTCAAAGAGATTCAAAAATTCAAATCATTTATTTCATATAGGCCACTACTTGTTAGCACTTATGAAAGGTCAAGTAAGTAGGTACAAATACTTGTAAATAGTGATAACTATTTAAAGACTTAAAACTAAGTTTACGAGGGTTCCAACGCGCCCTGAACTGAGAAGAAGCCCACAAGAAACTCAGCCGGGTATTAAAACGATGAATACGTTTTTGTTACACAATCAAGGGGCAGGTATGTCCTCAGGCGCTAGTGCCAATGGTGCTAATGTGTGAACCGACCGCATTGACTTATACTCTAGACGGGGCAGACCACGCGAAAAAATGTTGCCAGTTTATGGGAGCAAAACCCCCTCCGGCGTCTGTAGTAAGCTGTAAGCCTACGCAGTATTTCGCAGGAGTTTCGACACATGACTCTACATTTTCTTGTATGGAGAAGGTTTACGTAAAATGTTCGGATGGGCCTATCTTGATTATTATTATCAATGACTGACCGGCATGGTCGGCGGCCGGTCCCAGGTGTCGCAGCGCGTACACGTGCAAAGCGCCGTACGCTAGCTGCAGCCCTGTGGACAGCAGGTGCGCGAGGAACGCCGCGCCACACACGATCCAGCTGGAACGAAATGCTGCATTTGGTACCCATAGACCATCCACTCTATCGTCCAATCGGTAGAGACGTTCAGTTGAAGCCAATGACGACGTCTACCACATGCAAAAGTCTTGTCTTACTGAACTGACGATAGCCGATCGCCGAGGTGGTTTATACGGTGTATCTTCTTTTTGAATGCAAGTAGGCCGTTTTCAATATGATTTTTTTTATTGTTATATCGGCAATAGTAAGAGAACGGTAAGTAATAAGGTTATGAAAGTGATTTTCTTCGTGGACATAGAAAAATATTAATTATAAAAAGTACTTAATAAGGATTAACTTTTTCCTGGATAGTCTCATGAACGGATCCCTCATGATTATTAATAAAAATGAAACTCATGAGGACTAAGCTCAAGGTTATCTTTCCGCTTATCTGAAGCAGAAAGATAACCTTGATAACCTCGTCGTGGGAAACAACTCGTTAGTTAATTTGATTAGACAATTTTATTTACATAACTAGACCTTACAAGAGGCCGTCCTCGACTTCAAAAGTGCGGCAAAAAAATTTTTGCCTAAATTGGCAATCCCGAGCCGGCGCTACACAATTTTTCACGCGCACTAGAATCCCCGCACCATACTTTCATATTATTGACACACTCACACTACAAGAAAAAGTTGCCGCACTCACGGAGCTGTCGTTGTAAGGTAGGGCTCTATCTAGTCGGAGCGCTTGCGACAAACTATGATAAATCTATGCTCCTGAGAGTATTTACTGTTTCCTTTCTAACTGGATTAAAGATTTAGCTGCGAAAAGTTTATGAAAACATTTTACCAGACTTTAAAATTAGCTGAATCATATTCAGAAATTAAAAGGTAAGTAGTAAGAATAATAATTTCCCTACTAATCGCATTTAAATAAATTAACCTTTATAATTTAATGTTCTCTGAGGAAGCCAACACGTCGGGAGCTGCACGTGTATGTTGAATCAAAACAAAGATTTAAATCGCTAGATGGGCCCTAAGCCTACATTGCGCACATCAAAAACGTCCACAAACATGTCGAGTGAGTGCTCTCAACATGCTATAGTTTCACTTGCGTCAAAGAGAGTGACAACGTGTCACACAAGACAAAAACGTGGACGTTTTTGAAGGTTTAGGGCTCATCTAACGATTTAAATCTTTGAATCAAAAGCATAAATTAAACGAGGTTGGAGTGATAGCAAAATAAACAATCCCGAGGAACTGGCGAGGTGAACTCGAAATTAGCATAATACTTATATGAAAAGCAATGTCGGAAACTAATAGTGTATTAGCAAAATGTACTTGATAAAAAACTTTACCTTAAATATTATTTTAGTTTTAAGTACAGAATACGAAATAACGAGATACCTTACTATATGTTTACACCTATACTTAAGGGTATTAATGATTTTGCATGATACTCTGTAAAATTCAAAGTTTGTCTTACCTGTGGTCTGATTCCGTATTATTCAGTCTGTTAGTTAAGGCTAGGTTTTCCCGGAACTATAGGTATTTGCGGGCTACCTCCCGCCCCCCAAAATTCTCGCGTACGAAAGTAAATGGACATCGAGCGCCGCTTGAGCGCAGTGACCCCATCCGCTGTCCCGGAACACGGCATAATTACATACAGTAGGACTTAGTTTAAGTTGACGGATGTTGTTTACAATTTCAATATAACAAATTATACATACTTATATAGTTATGTCTACGTATTATTTAGCGCTTTTAAGTTTTTAAGACATTGAAATTGATACTTGTAAACACGTTACTTATATACGAGTACAGACTCACGAATCACGTTGTACTTGTATAAATTATTTCCGAAACGCATTATAACTTCATCTACTTCAATGGGTGCATTTTTCGGACGTGGTGACGTCATAACCAGTATGGTTAAGATGTTTTAAACTATTATAGCTCTTAGCCACGATTTGATTTTTCGTAACAGGTTAGAATGAACGCGAGCGAAGCGAGCTCAAAATTTTTACGATTTTGCAGGATAAATCACTATTTATTCCAGTCTTGAATTTAACATGGTTTGACAGTGAGATACGCCTTTAATAAAAATAATATAATCATTTTTAGGCGTAGTAACGTCTTAAAATCACAAATATGCCCGAATGAATTGAACGCGAACTTTATATTATATATTTAGGTAACTGGATATGCGAGCGAAGGGAGCTCAAATCTTTTACGTTTTTTATTTTGTTTTATTATGTGATCCATCTTTAATCTTTAATTTAATTAATGTAATAATTTTTCGGTGAAATAACGTCTTGAAATCGCAAATAGTCCTGAATGAAGCGAACACAAACTTTATGTATCCTGACAACTGGATAAGCGAGCGAAGCGAGCTCAATTTTTTTACTATTTCGCAGGATAAATCACTATTTATTACAGTCTTGAATTTAACTTTGTTTGACAGTGAGATCCATCTTTAATAAAAATAATATAATCATTTTTAGACGACATATAACTTCGACGAATGAAGTGAACGCGAACTTTATATATATTTTGATAACCAGATATGCGAGCGAAGCGAGCTCAAATTTTTAGGTTTTTTTATTTCTTTTAATAGTGTGGTCCATCTTTAGTCTGTAATTTAAATAATATAATAATTTTTAGGCGGAATAACGTCTTGAAATTGCAAATAGTCCTGAATGAGGCGAAAACGAACTTTATATATTCTAATAACTGGATATGCGAGCGAAGCGAGCACGAAATTTTGAGTTTTTTTTTTAACTGAAAAATTCACAACATAATAAAGATTCTGGGGGCATACATATCTTGATAACTAGATATGAGAGCGAAGCGAGCTCAAATTGGCGACCTGAAATGACCTTGTATACGTCCGTGCAATCAAGGTCATTTCGTGAAAATCCGCCGTGGAGGACACTTAGATACAAATATAACTTGAGATTAATTAATAAAATCAGTAAATAAGGAGAATTATTGATAAATCAAGAAATTTCCTGGGAAATCAGGAGCTCAACAGTTAAAAGGTCGCGGTGGCGAGGTGAAATTCAAATTTTCAATATTTTCGTTACCTAATAATACGTTTGATACTAAAATATAAAATAGAATCAACCATAAATCAATTAAATATTATATGACCCCCCATGACAAAACCACCCTCCCTGGATCCGCCGATGCTTCCCATACAATGTTAGGTGAAATAGCTATGAAATATCTAATAACTAATTGATAATATTAACAGTGTGATCCCTTAGCAAATACGCTTATCCTTTAATATTATTTCGTAGTTTCTTTAAAAAGGTTTTCCATATAAATAAATAGATGTGTAATTATCAGGTTTGTCCATTGGATTACAAAATGTATCTAAATAAAATCTGTTTAGAGATGGGGAACTAGAGAACCCAGATGAAAAACCATGAATGGGTTTATAACTCGGTTGATTAGTCGATTACCTGTCTTACGTCAACGTTATGAAATGGACTTGATGAAGTTTATAAGTATCGAGGCTCAAGTCTCACTAAAGCCACAAACAGACAGCAACTACTTCGCCTTACTGTGTGTTGTTAAACTGTGTTCACATTGTTACTACTACAAATAAACCTATAATTATAATTATTATTTTTCTTGTTCAAAATTTATTTATGGCTATTGTAAACAAATCTAATCCAAATATTAGTATATTCTAATCGAGATAATATTAAAAAAGCTAAAATCTGCCCCTTGTAACGTATTCATCGTTATCGTAATCATTTAGAAACTGATTGACTGCCCGCTGATTGGTTCCCTGATTTACGTCAGCCAATAGGTGGGCAGAATTAGCAAACGATTACGATAACGTTGAATACATTTTCTTGGGCAATCAGACCCCTGTACGAAGAACTATTTAAAAGTAAGTAGGTACTATGCTTATTAACTTACAGCTAATTTTAAATTTTAGTGACTACAAAATAATATTTTTCAAAAAAAAATATAAAGTTGAAAATTTAACCGCGGGACAGCGTGGCCTGGCAAAACTGGCGTACGTCCTACCTCGATAGAGTCCGTCGGACGACTGGCGCACCCCCGCTAGAGGATGCGCGTGACCGTTTTCGTTGGAAAACAGGCTTGAGCTATGCTTGATTAAAAAAAAAAATTTTTTTACACGAACCGCTGATAAATTCACTCAGCTTTATTTTCATATATATATTTTTAAATTTAGTTAAAAACTTTAGGCACAAAGTGGAATAAATAGTCAAAATCGATATTTTTTCATTTTTTTTTATGATCGAGAAAAGTTTAGCTTTAAGCAATTATTTTAACTTTGAGTACTAGATAGAGAATGTATCTACAACATATTTTTTTTTCGATGCAAAAATATACTTATTCATGATTTAAACCGGGTTGGAAAAGAAGAGAAATTGCTAGAAACAGGGAAAAGACCCCGACAACCCTCATTGTTATTACGGAAGCAAATAACCAATAAATAAAATAAATAAATAAATAAATAATAGTGGACATCACATACATTGCTCCGATCCCTTAGTAAGTAGCTTATGCACTTGTGTCAAGGAAATCAGAAACAACGAAGGTACCACAACACCCAAGACAATGTAGAAAACTTTTTTTTCTACATTGCCCCGACCGGGGTTCGAATCCGGAACCTCAGAGATGGCGGCGCCTTGAAAACCGGCACGCTAACCACTCAACCACGGAGGTCGTCAACCAAGTGAGGGTTGTTAACCAACAAACTGAACGATACAGAATCAGACCACTGATCAGGGGGCACGGCAGTGCCCCCGCCAAAGTCAAAGCGCGAAGCAAAACTGCCGTACCATCTTTACAGGAACCATTTCGCCGCATTTTCGGGCTCCTATTTGAGAACCTCTGGATAAGACCAGAACGCTGAAATTTTCGCTATCCAGTAAGCTATAATCACATACTTAAAACCCAAAATTTCAAGTCTGTAGATCATATAGTTCCGAAGTTATGCGAAAGCAAAGTTTCGCATTTTCGACACTGACTGACTGACTGACTCATGATCATCAAAATAGAACTAGTACTTCCCATAAACTCAGAGAGCTGAAATTTGGTACAGAGTTAGGGTTTAATGGCCACATAAAGGGAAAACTATAAAAACTAGGATAATCGAAGATCTGGAGTACCTGGTGATCACTGCATTAATAACTTTGTAATTCCATATAAATTATATGAGATTACAAAGTTATTTATGCAGTTAATGTATCTAGAAAAACGGACAGAAATATTTTGTAATATTTTGAAGTTTCTACAAAAAGAAGTGAAATCCCACCAAAAACATTCTGTAAAAAACTAGCCAAAGTCAAAATGGAGCTGCTTGTTTATCCATAGCTGGGCACCGTTAACCAAATAGTTAACTTCGTTTATCGTTAATCCGTTACAAAAAAAGTTAGCTTCGTTAAACGTTAATGCGTTACATTTCGGAAGAATTAACGCAAGTTAACGTTAATCGTTAATCCGTTAATATACCTATGTAAAATTGCCTTTTTAAGTATATCGTTGCGTTAATGAACTAATAAAACCTGTTGCTTTAGGGTCTGGAAGTTAGGTTGGTTAGGAATAAAAAATATACTTAATTGTATAATTCAAATGTGTGATTCGTCAGGCATAGGGTGGATATTCCCCTTCATGAACAGTAACATGTTGAAATTCACAATTCATCATGAAGATTAAAAATAAATAACAATAATAATAAAATTAATGTACTTCGCAATAACTTTAAAAATTTGTGTACAAAATTTCAGTTTGATCGGCTAAGTAGTTTCTTCTTAATAGCGTAACAAACTCACATTCACATTTTATAATGCAAATAGTAGGCATTGGATTAACGATTAACGGACTTCTGCATATTAACGGAAGTTAACGTGTCCGTTAATATTTTTAGGAGTTAACTTAAAAGTTAATCCGTTAATCAAAATGTTAACTTCGTTAATTAACGATTAACGGATTAACGAGTTAATGCCCAGCTATGTGTTTATCTCTAAAAAGTACTGAAATCTAGACAAAGTCGTGCCAAGTCTAAGGTTCCTTACTGCGATTTCTTTATTATTATAGTTAATGTTGTGTGACTTGGCCGTTGAAGACCAAGAACCGCTACTCATTGACGATGAATTCTGGCGACAGATTGGTGCAATGGTGTCATGGAGCACCTGGTTTGAACCCTTGTGTACCCTTCAACGGCCAAGTCACGCAACATTAACTATAATAATAAAGAAATCGCAGTAAGGAACCTTAGACTTGGCACGACTTTGTCTAGATTTCAGTACTTTTTAGAGATAAACAAGCAGCTCCATTTTGACTTTGGCTAGTTTTTTACAGAATGTTTTTGGTGGTGTAGTGTATAGATCTTTGATGTTGACGCATTGTCTTGTATATTGACATTTGTGTTTGTTGACACTTGACTTAAGTGATCGTTATGTTCTATAAATACAGCGCGCCGACAGACGGTCGGGCATTATCGTACGGACAACCGCCGTGAGTGGTACTTAGTATAACGATATAGTGTGAGGTTATAATTACGGTGTTTCCACGTAAGTGTATAGTGTGCAATGTGGGAATATCACAGTGGCGACGAGGATAAACTGTAAGTCATTTAAACTTTTAAAGAAAAGGAGGAAACAGTGTTAGTTTATCATGCATGATAATGTTTCGAATTATTACCAAAAGTGGTCTTTTAGTTTTTACTTTGCAATTGAAAATGTTCTCCAATTAAAAACCTGCGGGTAGTTGAATAATACTAAAATTGCAAATGTAAAAGAAAATAGGGGAGTGTTGTTTTAAATCTGTTTTCATCCTGACCGTATTAATTCATTTCGGTTATAAAACTATTCGGGAATGCTTGCATATTGCTTAACTATCGAGTCAACCCTTTATCTCAAACCAGAATACGTCTTACGACATAAAATAAATAAATGCAGTACCTATAGTGTGAGTTGCTTCTGGTTTTGATCGAGATCAAAGGATAGTGTAGCGTTAGTTTTTAGAGAAAATTATCAAGCGTTAGTTTTTAGAGAAAATTATCGCGTGATCCATCGTGTACATAAAACGATTAGCACAATGATATTTCACGTTAATGTGATTGAGACAGGGGTCAACAAACATTCCTCATATTTTCTAGCTTTTGCTTTCACGAATAGTCTAACATATGTAGTGTAAAATTTTTATTGCAATTCACTTCCAAATGGAATTTAAAGATTTTATTAGTTGATCAAATGCTTAAGTTAATATGGGACAATAGATAATAATAAAACGAAATGGTATAATAATATAATCAATTGGCTACAGATATTAATAATTCTGTTGAGCATATGTGTGTAAAAATAAATTTAAGTGTAATAACAAAATTGGTATGGAGTTCAATTTTTGTATATTTTGTTGGCAATTGGAAATGAAATGAAATAATGAAATGAAATAAAATGAAGTCCAGAAAACTTTGTCTGGTATGGAGTCCAGAAAAGTTAATTGGAAATGAAATGAAATGATGAAATTAAATGAAATGATTTTAATATAAGTCTGGTATGAAGTCCAGAAAACTTTGTCTGGTATGGAGTCCAGAAAAGTTATGTGCAAAAAGTCTGTTATGAAGTTCAGAAGACTTTGTCTGGTATGGAGTCCAGAAAAGTTGTGCTTTGTCTGGTATGGAGTCCAGAAAAGTTGTGCTTTGTCTGGTATGGAGTCCAGAAAAGTTGTGCTTTGTCTGGTATGGAGTCCAGAAAAGTTGTTTAATAAGTCTGGTATGGAGTCCAGAAGACTTTGTCTGGTATGGAGTCCAGAAAAGTTGTGTAATGAGTCTGGTATGGAGTCCAGAAGACTTTGTCTGGTATGGAGTCCAGAAAAGTTGTGTAATGAGTCTGGTATGGAGTCCAGAAGACTTTGTCTGGTATGGAGTCCAGAAAAGTTGTGTAATGAGTCTGGTATGGAGTCCAGAAGACTTTGTCTGGTATGGAGTCCAGAAAAGTTATGTACAATAAGTCTGGTATGGAGTCCAGAATACTTTGTCTGGTATGGAGTCCAGAAAGTTGTGTGATAAGTCTGGTATAGAGTCCAGGAGACTGTCTGGTATGGAGTCCAGAAAAGTTGAGTTCAATTGGTCTCGTATGGAGTTCAGATAAGTTGTGTACGATTGACCACAGGAGTTCTGTGTTAAAGTATCGACTAGTTGAATGAAGTTTACACACCTATGCTACACGGATGTTGGAGTTGGACGATAGTGTCCATAATGTTATATTACGACCATTGTCATTTAAATGTATGCATTATAGCTACTACAGATATCTGTATATAATTCTTTTACGTCACATTTTACATTATTTCCGTATTTGAATAACAGAGAAGATAAAATATTTAGGTACTATTTTAATTATTAAAGTAATCCGTTCTAGGTTAAAGTCCTGGGTGGATTGGGTACTGAGATTATTCAATACCTGATCTAAGAGTTGAGATTGGTGTTAATTTTACTTATACTGGATACTATTTTCGATAGCTTTCGGTTAAAGAGGTTAAAACTACCTACTATTAGTTACCGTGTATCCTGGCATTATAGTTTTTATATCCATCGTTTCTGATTTTCATAGTTACTATTATTTATTAGCTATTTCGCTTCCGGTGTTAATAAGTCTTAATAATAATATCAAATAGGCCCAATAGCTCGACGATTAAATTATGGAAAGAACATAGATTACGAGGGGGTTTCGGGTTCGAGTCCCGATGGGAGGATGGTTGCATTGCTACGAGTACATATAGATGCATTCACTATAATGGCTGGAAGTACTAAGGCCATCCTAACACCACTACTACTGCTACAGAAATGCTGGGTAAATTAACCAATTATACCTACAAGACTCGCTGAGTTGACGGTTCGTCAGTTCAGTAGACAGAAGGTAAGTCAAAAGGAAAAGTAAAGTTTTAGCAGGCAGACAAGCGTACTGTTTTTAATTTATTAAAAATTACTAAGAAATTTAATTATTACTGTTAATAACATTGAGTCAAACAATGGTTAGTAACAAATTTTCATAACAGTGAGTGTTATTACAAATTATTCAATGTAAACCATAAGATTAAAAAATAGAATTAACCATCCTCAATACAACTGTGGCGAAGCAGAATGCCTGGAAAGCGGGTTGCATTACCTCTTGTATGGGAGAACTTTTTAACAATAATAAAAATATTCTTTATTGTAAGGCATTACACCCAGTTATGCAATAAACTATTACCATACTAATACTATTCCCCCAAGTTTCCACCAAAACTCACACAAAACATGTAATATTTTTAACTTGCTCTATTAAACTTGACTCGCAACTCGTTTTGTTGCTTTTACATTTTCACGGCATCAAAATGGGTAAATTTTTCAATATATTTCAAACAAATATGAAAAAATAGGGAATGTCAATGCAGTCGTACAATATCACTTTTAGTATGACAGGGGTTCTTTCAGAAGGTACTAGCTTCCTCAAAACCATAAAGAAATCAAAAATGGGTTATGAACGGGGTTGCAAATTGGTTCTTAGTTTTCAACGGCAGCGGTATGGGCGTACATTTTCATCTATCACTGCTGCATATGACGACTTGACAATCAGTGTGGAGCTGCGACATGCGACGGCAACAGTAATATGAGTTAAGTCAAGGACACGTCTATGTCTTCAATACTGACAACGTTCGGGTGAGTTCAAATCTATTTAGTTACTGCGACTAGGGTACGCTAATAGTTAGCGTTATATATCATACTAGTAGGGCGCGTGGGGGCGCGGGCCACATGTGGCCCGCGGGCTGTCTTTCCGCCTATAAAGGTATCGCAACCCTCAGTCATCTTTTCCCATACATTTTCTATGGTAAAAAAAAATTCCGCCATATTGGATTTTTTTTTCTATCCATCGAATAGACCTTTGGGTCCTGATCAACTCTTGTCAAGAAACCGTTCTTCCATCTTTTATACTTTCCGAGATATCGACGAAATTCGAATGGCGGCCATTTTGAATCCGCCATTTTGAATTTTTTTTCAGCTCACTGCCAATTGCAAGACGTTTCGAATGACATTTGGTCGAGCACCCCCCATCTATCTCCAATACCCTCCCCGTGCTCTTCATCCGTCTCCGAAATCCTCAATCATCAGCTCTCTCCGTATTTTTCCTCCTCATGAATTTTTCCCCTCTATACGACAATGTCCTTCAAAAAAATTTTTTTCATACAAAATTGTTCAGGAGAGGTGATCAATGAGTCAGTGAGTCAGTGTTGAATCAGCACAAGCAGCTATATATATATTAATTATGAGCATGATGGAATTTACTTCGTCAAACATCCAATAGTACTATTTATTAGGTATTGATATGAAATTACCAACCTTTTATGTAAGTATAAGTATGAGATTCGGTTTGAGTATTGTTTGCAAATTAAACCAACGACATGATTATAGTAAATATTTCCAAATCCTATACCTTTAAACGAGCAATTCTTGTATATATGTATATTTCTATATAATCTGGATCTCGGAAACGGCTGCACCGATTTTCATGAAATTTAGTATACAAGGGGTTTTGGGGGCGATAAATCGATCTAGCTAGGATTCATTTTTTTTAAATGTCGTATTTACCAATAAAAAAATGTTACTCTATTCCTGACATCTATTGGCAAAAAGTTAAACTATTACAGTAATTTTCTGCTGCCATCTATTGGTGAGTGGCTGTGATATTACCAAGCAAAGCTTGATCAACCAAGTATAATCATTTACTTCATATTTTTTCCCGATGGCTTGAAATCTGGGAAACTACATGACATCTATTAGCGAATAGTGAAACGGATTTTAATGACCGCGGCTGGCATTTGTTTTAACGAGAATAATATTATAATGCTAAAGGTAAAATATGACTTCTCCCGACATCTATTGGCGAGAAGTTATATTATTTTTTTTATGGAGTCAACGAACTGGGCGCGAAAATTCAAATTTTATTTAGTTTTCTGGTTTAGTGGGCTTATACATCCTAAGTTTATATAGTTTATACACAACATTTATGCATCTCATATTTGTAATCAAAACTCTGCTCAACAATACTCATTTACCTCATATTGTTTCTCGATATATTGAAAACTAGGAAACAACGTGACATCTATTGGCCAATAGCAATACTATTATAATGGCACAGGCATCCAACTGTTTTAACGACACAATAAATATGACTCTTTCTGCTGACATCTATTGACGAGAAGTACTTAATACTAATTTTTTTATGGAGTCAACGAATTGGGCGCGAAAATTCAAATTTTATTTAGTTTTTGCTAATAGTGGGCATAGCTGGGCATTAACTCGTTAATCCGTTAATCGTTAATTTACGAAGTTAACATTTTGATTAACGGTTTAACTTTTAACTAACTTCAACAGGTTTTATTAATTCAGTAACGCAACGATATAAAAAGGCAAATATTACATAGGTAGGTATATTAACGGATTAACGATTAACGTTAACTTGCGTTAATTCTTCCGCAAAGTAACGCTTTAACGTTTAACGAAGCTTACTTATTTTGTAACGGATTAACGATTAACGAAGTTAAGTATTTGATTAACGGTGCCCAGCTATGATAGTGGGCTAATAATTATACATCGTAAGTTTATGGCAATGAGTTTTGCGGGCACAACATTAAAAGGGGCAAGGTGGTATTCTCTCGTTCAAATCTAGCTCCATTCGAAATAATGGGCCTTTGAAATTGGTTTTTAATCGTAGTTTCCCAATATCAAAATTATCGTGCCATCCACAGAGCAAGATAATCCATGGCACAATTGGCAGGGCACTCAGCTGTGATAGCTAGGGGGTACGGGTTCAATTCCCGTTGGCAGCGATAATTTTAAACACTCGAAATAAAATAACTTACGTAATTGGTTGATGTAATGTAAAAAACCGGCCAAGTGCGAGTCGGACTCGCGCACCGAGGGTTCCATACCATAAAAGAAGTAAAACATTGAAAGAATCACTTTTATTCATGAATTTACGAGTAAAATTTACATGTAAAACTTTTGTTGGCAAACCGCAAACGTAACTTTGTTTATGGCGGATTATTGTTATTATCAAAAAAAGTATATTAGTCAGTGAGTTGATTTTATTTTTCCTGTAAAATATACATTAACTTCTTTTGATCATAATTATTTCAGATTTTTCGATTGGTAAATTTCGGAGATAAGGGCGGCAACGGTATTTTTTTCAACAGTTTGCTCAATAAATCAAAAACTATCGGATATAAAAATAAATAAAAATCGGTTTAAGACTACACAAGTAACGCCCTTTCATATGATACCCCACTCAATATTGTTATCTCATTTTGAAAAATCGAAGGTCCGGTTTTCCCCCTTTTTATATAAAAATAAAAATAATTTTCAAATTTTTACGATTGTTATGACGTCGCGTCACTATTACCTATAACTATTCTAAATTTCAAGTCGATAGCTTTGATAGTTACTGAAATAATCGAGTGTGACAGACGGACGGACGGACGGACGGACGGACGGAGAAAGTCTCACCATAAGGGTTCCATTTTTACCAAATTGGTATGGAACCCTAAAAATAAAGTATTAGTATAATATATAAATATTAAACTAATTACACTCGTGATTTTTATTTAAGGAGCACACCACGGGTGTGCTCGCGAAATTCAATTTTTTTGTGGTTTTTCGCGATTTTTAACCTAATAAGACATAATAGGCTTATGGCAGTCAAATTGCGATAATCCCAATATCTTCTTTACGTATTTATATAAAAATCTCTGCTCGAAAGTGTCGAGTTAAAGAAATTAGTCCGAGATTTGCGAGTTACTCACATAAAACTCGATACTCGGACTAATTTCCTAGAACATTTTTATGCAAAGATTTTGATATAATCATGCAAAGACGTTACTGCCATTCTCACAAATGCGTAATTAGCGAACAAATTGCAAAAAAACAATGAAAATTTTGAATTTCGCGGGCAGAGTCGTTGATTTCCCCTTAACTATACTTACGAGTTCATATATTTTTTTATTATTATGTCGATAAGATCGAAAAATATTTTTTCATATTTCATCATTACATTAGTACCCATGTAATTCATATTTAAATATAGTTTCTACTCCAAATTACAATTTACAAAAAAAAACCGAGCGAAGCTCGGTCATCCAGGTACTCAAGTCTTAAATGTGTAAGTAATGGGCAAAGATTACGATGTAACCTTTTATATAATTTGTGCAAGATTTAAACAATATTAATACTCATCGTTATTTAGCAAAATACTCAAACCTCATTTACCTACATTCTAGATATTTGGCTTCAATAAATTGGTTTTGCCAATAAGTATACCATACTACGAACGTTAGACTTCAGTAAATAAAAAAAATATATATTATTACATATTATCTGTAATAAAGTTTAATAAATAGTCACAGGATTACCATTGTAGGAAGTAAGGGTCTTCTGTTGTTTTATCATGTAAAGTCGACTACTAAATTATAGATATTGTCCAAGGGTTGCAGTGGAAAAACGTCAGTCTGCCGGTCGTGATCGCGATTTCATTGTTGAAGCATTATTCCTAACTTGCAAGCTTGAGGAGCTGGGAATCATTACTATTTACAATACCTGATAAGATTATTGGTATTGTTATTTTAAATTTTTAAATAGTTTTTAGTCAAAAATTCATAGTCATGTCACAAAACAATTAATTTATAATTCGTTTGATATTATAGTTACTTCATTAGTTTAGAACTAAGGTACTTTTTACTGCAGTTATTTTCAATTTAGCCAGTTTCAAACGTATCGGACATGATAATGAGCAACCATATTATGAAACGTTACTAAGTGGATTTAATGTGAAACAAGTAAACGTTCTTTTAGGTACTTACTTGATTTTACTCATAATAGAAATTAAGGTTCTAAATACAATCAATTTGCAAATGGTAAACAGTGACATATCCCAAGCAATTCCATTGGGATGAAAAATTGAATTAAAAACATTTTGATGTTAAAACCAAACTGAAGTCTTTAAAAGAGTCTTAAGAGAGAAAATGACCTATGATACAGTGTGTCTTAATGTTAAACTGCGAATCCATAAATTCATCTTTCAGTGGCAGTAACGGCTGTCACAATTGAGTTCGGTAACAATGCTAATTTATGAAATTTTGATAGTTCGTAAAATACTACCATATTCAGAAAGCACTCCTTAGTCATCCAAACGGTTACTCAAGTAAGCATTGTCAGACAACTTTATTAATTATAAATTTTGATTTTAGTAAAAGTTGTGAGTGATAATAATGTTATATGTGGGTATTTAAAAAAAAAAAAAAAAAAGAGACTAAATTGACAGCATATTATAATATAAGAGTTCCCAAGTACAAGTGCAGAACTTATGAGATATCATTGTCCTTGGTAGGTAGTAGATGAGGTGTGGTTTTATAGTTTCTTAAGGATTACTTCTTATTAAAGAAAACTGCGTTCTGAACTAACTGAAAAATGATTTCGTTTCAATTGGACTTTATTTGCGAATCTGGGTTATTTAATAGGCAGGTTAAATAGGCAAGTCCCGGTCCAAAGTTGGTCTTTTTGAAAATGTTAATATTACACTATGTAGTTAATATTAAATATTTACGATTATTTTCCACAAAATGGCTTGATCCGTTTTTCTAGGTTTATACAGTGTGGTAATTTTATTTGTTGACAATTTTTAATGCTATTTTCGACATCGTCCTGTCGCTTATCTTCGTATGTAAGCGACAATGATGGCGAATTATTTTGATTATACCTAGTAACTAGTCTGTTATTTTTGAGCGTAATTGGTTAAATTTCATTAACAGAAATAAATTTTATTAACAGAAAAAGGGGAAGGAATGCCCGGTTGAGTTTATTGTCTGTGGCTGTGGCCTCGTGGACTTGATGGTGAGCCGTGGAATACCTACTTATCACCGTTGGGTATAGACTACTTACAATTCACCGAAATATTGTTGCCTGTATGTCGAGCTTGTCCCAGGGTGACCAGTTTAAATGTGTGAATCTGTAAACCCTCTAAAAAATGGAGAAAGCTATATGATGTGGATAATGAGACCTTTATTTCAAAAATTTTATAGAAAGGAAAGGATGTAGTGTATAGATCTTTGATGTTGACGCATTGTCTTGTATATTGACATTTGTGTTTGTTGACACTTGACTTAAGTGATCGTTATGTTCTATAAATACAGCGCGCCGACAGACGGTCGGGCATTATCGTACGGACAACCGCCGTGAGTGGTACTTAGTATAACGATATAGTGTGAGGTTATAATTACGGTGTTTCCACGTAAGTGTATAGTGTGCAATGTGGGAATATCACAGGTGGGATCAAGTTTAGCATGGAGGACAAAAGTAGGTACCTTTACGAAACGCTTAAACCGCATTAAAATTGTTTAGGTGTTAATTGTGAAAGGCTTACGTAAGCTTTGTCGTAAGAGCATACACGCACTTGAGATTATGTCGAGAACAAAATGTCGTGACCACATTAAGAGTCCTATGAACTACCATGTCTCCATTCATTCAAAATACCAAATCATTTGTAGCTGGTGCATATTTCGATCTTGTTGTGGACTGTGGTGTTATTCGGATTCATATAGTAATAATCTATGCTCCTGGCCATAATTGGTTCTGAAATACTTCTTTAAAACGAAATAATAATCAATTTTTATCAAAAATTTTATAACTTTGGTCGAGTTCCGCAATACCAAAAATTATGAATGAAAACTTGTAACTTTCTTTATTAGCTGGTGTTTTTCTTTAGCTGGACAGTTAATACTGTGCTTCTGAACTAATGCGATGTGAGATAGTGTTGTTTTTATTACAAAACAAATAAGCAAAAAACATGTCCTCTTTGACATAAAAATAAGCAAAACTAAATTCGATTACAATTTCGTTTAACAAAAGTATTTCGGAACCAGATATGGCCAGGAGCATAGATTATTACTATATGAACCCGAATAACACCACAACATGATCGAAATTTGCGCGAATTACAAATGATTTTGGTATTACGTTTATATGGGAGACATCGTGGATTATACCCCGGCTCCACACGCTCGCCGAGTCGAGCCGAGCGGCTGCGAGAGGTTAGTACTTACCTCTTACTCGCACTCGCCTCCACTCGCCTCGCCTCGGCGAGCGTGTAGAGCCGGCATGAGTGGACTCTTTTGTAGTGAGTACAAAAACTATGCGTCTATTAACGTCTTGTCAATGTTTTGTCTCGCTGTCTGACAGATCTCGAAGCCACAAGCTCCGGTGACACTCACCCCCACCCCCCCTCAGGGTAGAAGTGGTGTTTGATCGCGCGGGTGTCGAGCTCCCGCCGCCGCAGCGCCGGCACGGTGCGGTGGAGCGAACGCAGCTCCCGCTCCCGCAGCGCGCCCCCCGTCGACTCGTCCTCGAGCTCCGGCCATCCATCTGACAACAAGTAATTGTTTTAGTTACAGCTACATGTTCTTACAGCAAGGGGAAGGTTTAATTGATCAGTGTTTGTAATCCAACTCCTCCGAAACGGCTCGACCGATTTTTTTGATATTTTTATCTTGTTTTTCCGTTTGTATCATGCGATCAGTCAGTATCAGTAATTTTCTTTATTCTGTATATTTTTTCCCATCGGAATGTAATATGATCTCACCTCACTCAATGGTTAGCTCATCTATGATCTGTACAGGGGCCCTACCACCATCTCTTATAGCAGTATTATTGTAATATTGTTTTGAAATTTCCATACTGGCACTGTATGAAAATGTCAAAACAATATTACAATAATATTGCTATAAGAGATGGTGGTACGGCCCCTGATCTAGGTTTTTTTTCCTAAAGTGATTTTTTTACTAAATTTCTAAATTGGCTCAGGGTTGGTCTGGTGGGAGGCTTCAGCCGTAGCTTACCACCCTACCAGCAAAGACGTACCGCCAAGCGCTTTAGCGTTCCGGTGCGATACTGTGTAGAAACTGTTGGGGTGGCTTTACTTACCCCTTCTAAATTAGTACGTTAACATCTTCGGCTGCATTATCACTTACCATCAGGTAAGATCGCATTCGCAGTCAACTTGTGTAATGTAAAAATAACATTTTCTTGGCATGAGAATTGATTTTTAATTCCTTGGAATGGCAAAACTATGTTCTCCCAGTCAGCTAATGGTACGTTTATTATATTTAATTGGCCTGGTTCATTTTATTCTATAACATCAATCGCCATTCAAATATAAGTAGCACGGGTCTTGTCTGTTAATATTTACTTAAACAACCGAGCCCTTGTCTAATACGGAGGAAATTACAGTTGATTCTGTGACGGAGACTAATGACACAAGGGTTTTGTTGTACCTACTGAAGTAAGTTGCAGGAGCGCTACCATTCTGCATGACAGCTGTATGGGCTTTACCAGAGTAAATGGCACAACAGCTACCGTATCTCTACAAGAATAAATATGTTATTACATATGGGAAAAAGGCTTTGATACCTCATTCTTATCTATACTTTTTCCATGTACGCAATTAAGTTAAAAACTTACTTATGCGAATTAGTATAAAGAACAAGGTGGTCTTTCCTCGTTCAAAGCTTCCCATCGGAAATGGGCCTTTGAAATTGGATTGAAACCGTAGTTTCCCAATAGAGGACTTCGCAGTCTGCCTAAGACTGCAACAATATGTATTGAAAATATCGTACCAGCGATAGTTGCTCCCATAGCTCAATTGGCAGAGCACCCAGCTCCGACAGCTAGGGGGATACGGGTTCAAGGCCAGTTGGCAGCGATAATTTTGATACACTATAATTAAGTTAAAAACTTGTTTTTTTTTCGGTGAAGCTATCTGCGATCAGTCGACAGACTATAAGCAAGTTAAAATATAAAATTGACTTTATCAGAAGAGAAGACGGTACGGTCCTCAAGTCTGTACAGTATCGAGGTCATTTGCCCGCTTAAGTCGTTTTCTCTGTTCCGTGGTTAACAGGATATTTGCCAGAGGATTAGGGTACTTTAAAAAGCGATCCCGGTGTTTCGCTATATGTTTATTGATTTCATCAATGACAGTGGGCATTCCTTAGTAATCGTGGATTTCAGTGTTGCGTGCAAACCAAGGAGCATTAGCGATAGTTCTCAGCATGCTATTCTGGGCTCTTTGTATGACCAGAATGTTTGATTTGCTAGCGGTTCCCCATATTTGAACACCGTAAAGCCAAATAGGTTTTAGGATTGAATAGTACACCATTATTTTATTATTCAGTGACAGAGTGGACTGTCTACCCAGCATCCAGAGCAGGTTTCTAAAACGATTGTTAAGTTCGTCTCGTTTGTTTCTTATATGTTTCATGTAAATCGTCGGTCCATATGGCTTCCTAGATATTTAACACATGTAGCCTCAGGTAATGTTGCTTCATCTAACTTTAATGCAGGGCAATTGCCACGGTTCAATGTGAAGGTGTTGTGATTTTTGTGCGCTAGGTTTAATTCGCTTTTTTTTAGCCATACATTAGTTGCGTCTACTCGCCTCTGCAAATGGTAGCTTTCCTGACTCGCATCACGGCTACATGACAAAAATGCAGCATCGTCAGCAAACGTTGCAACAGCGACGTTAGGTGAGAGGGGCATATCACATGTAAAGATGTCGTAAAACACAGGACCGAAGACGGAACCTTGTGGAACTCCAGCAGCATAGCTGTAGAAGTTTGACGTCGCATCTTGTTGTTTTAGTATAAAGAGTCTTCTTAAGAGTCTTCTTTTGAATACGATGCTAGTAAGTTGTTTAATAATGGTATAAGCAGGTTACCGTAGTGCGGCAAGCAGTTGTAGCTGGTGGAGAGCGCGCGGCAGCGGCAGCGCGGCGCGGCGCGGGGCGGCGGCGGCGGCGAGGCGGACGGCGACCAGCAGCCCGCCGCCATCAACCCGCCATGCTCGTCGCAGCCGCGCCCGCACCCGCGCTACCTGCGCACACAAACACAAACATTCAGACTAAATAAGCATCTTATCAGCTGCCACCATTTGGGAACAGAGGGGTTAGTATAGGTTTTTTTACGAATTTCGAGTTGGCTCGTGTCGCACAAACGAATCTAATTCCTCCATACATTAACAGCCAGAGCCATCTATTGACAACCACATGCTAGCGACTGTCTTTTAAAAAATTTGTACCAAAACCTGTACTAACCGATATTACTGAGAAAGAAATTATTTCTGCATGAGATCAAAACAAGTATCATTTTAAAAATATTTTAATAAACAAGCTTTTACACGCTTAATCCGTATACTTCTCAGCACCACACCCACTATCTAGCATCAAAGTACCTACTCGTCAAGACGAATCAAACTAGCCCAAACTTGATGGGGTTTGTGTCGTTTAATGCAAAACAATTTTGTGGTCATTGTGTCGATCATTAATTTATCCAAAAAATAAAAACATGGCGTCCCTTAGCGAATAGTCTATTTTTTACAGAAAACTGTCCACACTAGGACGTTCTGCTTACAATGACCATGGCTACCTCAGGCAAAATTCACAGCATTCCTACGGTTAAAACTATCAGAACTATACACAATAAAAAAGTTTAGACTTTTAGGATAGATAGGATACGTACTCATAAGAAGAACATTTTCAAGTCTCTAACCAACAATCGCAGCTACAAACAATTTCTGTACAACATAATATACAATACTCAACAACTTTGCCAACGAACAATATTACATTGAGCATTTAAACTGCAATAGGGAAAGTTTTCTCTCTACAATTTGTGCAATAGCTAGAAGAAATGCCTCTTAAAATCTTTTACAATAGTTTATACCTAAGTGAGAAAACGGTTTTTATTGAACCTCTAGCAATCTTGCGGCACTTCGCGGTTCGTAAGATACGGGAGTTCTTTTTAATGGACTTTTGTTAGCGACAGGAGCTAAGACTCGGAAATAGAGTATGAAATGAATGAGATTATTAGTAAATCTTACAAAAACTTTGTAAAGCGTCGCGAAGCTTATTTTGGTATGTTGGAGGGCAGATGCCAAGTTGGCGACGTAGTGCAGGAAACAGCGGAGTTAATGAAATAATAACATCAAGAGTTGATAAGAAAATGAAACTGACTACAACTCACAATATAAGAAATGCATACCTTATATGACTGCTGCTGCCATCTTTTGGAGAATAGTAATACTACCGAGCAAATCTCGGTCACCCAGATATTAATCTTTTAAATTGACCAATTTTCAATTCACAATAATAATTTTTGGAACTTGTTTTTCTTTAATACTCATATCACGTTTACTTATACGTTATATTCAAGTAATGAACGACTAGGTAGTTAAAAAGATCTACATAGGTATACCTGCGATTTGTATACCTTTTATCACAGGTCAGCAAAATAATGTAGAATCCATTCGTACGTGTATTTCACATATTCCGTGTTCATTCCTAATACTCAGGTTCGTGTATTCAGCTTTGTCACTCAACATGTCTCACATAACGAAACATTCAAGATCCAAGTAGACAGTTACGTCCTACTTAGCATCAGGCGCAAAGTAAGTAGTCCTATTTGAAAATGGACACTTTTTGTCAGCGTTAGAGGAGATAGTGAATAGGGCTGCTGAAAAGAACATTCACTTTATCTACTCATATCGCACTTCCTCGTCGCATTAAAAGGTTGTTTACACAACTCTCTTACGCATCCTTGCTCTTGATTCTTCATGCAGCCTAATAACGATGACTTCCCTGGCTCAGTAAATTCTAGCCGCTGGTTTTTTGGAGGTCCCAGATTACACCAGACCAGATTATTATTACCACAAATTAAAACTTAATTGCAATCTCGCTGGTGGTAAGGGACGGATGGAAGGTACTAACTTGGAAGAGGGTAGTTAACCCCCCTTGCAGATGCTACACAGCGTCGCACCAGAACGCTTAATCTCTTGGTGGAACGTCTCTAGTGGTAGGATGGTTACTAGCCGCGGTCGAAGCCTCTCACTGAATCAGTCCTAATTGAATTTCTCCTCAACCTCACAATTGCTGGCCTGGCAGGTTGTGGTTTTCTTCTTAGAGTAAGAGGTGTTCGGTTAGTAAGTTGAGGAAGACGAAGATAAAACGGCACGTTGACACTGATAGGAGAGAATGGAAGAAGATTACATTACCGGCCCGTCGAACATCGGGAAATTTCACTCATTTATCCCGAAAAAAAACATTGAATTAATACCAAGGGATTTGTAAAAAAAGCGAGATTCACGCGGGCGAAGCCGCGAGCAACAGCTAGTATGCCATAATGTTGTTGGAAGTCGCGATTTGAGTCCCTTTGGAAACGCGTGTGCTAACTAATAACAAGTGTAGTGGTAGGTAAAAATACAATTATGATATGCCAACTTGCTCTTGTTTTGGTTCAGCGTGGTTGCTGGTAGGCGATGGTTGAAGTTCTCTCAGTGAGAAGATGCGTATTCAGCAGAAGGAGGTAATAAGTTTGATGAATCAAATTTGAGGAAATAGACAAGATAATAGGTTACGCAGCCTTAATGAGGTTAATCAAATCGGTGTGAACTTATCACCTTCACGTCAATTAACTCCTTTGCTCGAATGAACGGAACACTCTGAGGCTCGCAGCATATATTACTCGCGTGAATTATTAATGCAATTTTGATTAATCGCACGTCATGTAAGCATTTCCGTGGCTTACTAAGCGTTTAATTCGAGTGGTAGATTCTCTACTTTTCTTCTAGAGTTTCGTCGTCATTGATTGATCGGCTAAGGGCCCATTCCCACATAACGGACCGTGTGTTTTGTGTCTATACAAGTACAATTTATATGGTACTTCATAGCATGAATCTAGTACAGTAACCAAAGACATCTATGTAATAACCTAGAAGTCATTGACAGTAACACCGCTCCACGCTTTCTCTCACGCTTTACACACTGCCTAATCGCAGCCGAGTCGACTTCATCATACGTCTCTGCCGCATTTTCCGCTGCCAGTCTAAACGTTTCCCTAATAAGATCAGACATCAAGAGAACATTGAATTCCATAGCATTTACTGAGTGCAGTAGCATCGCTCCACATCTTCGCTCACGCTGTACACACTGCCTCGACGCATCCGAGTCGACTTCGTCCCACGCCCCTGTTCTACATTTTCCTCCGCTCATCTCAACGATTCTTTAATAAGATCAGACACCGAGAACATGTTGTACTTCACAGCACGTACCTAGTGCAGTAACACCGCTCCACGCCTTCGCTCACGCTGTACACACTGCCTCGACGCATCCGAGTCGACTTCGTCCCACGCCCCTGTTCTACATTTTCCTCCGCTCATCTCAACGATTCTTTAATAAGATCAGACACCGAGAACATGTTGTACTTCACAGCACGTACCTAGTGCAGTAACACCGCTCCACGCCTTCGCTCACGCTGTACACACTGCCTCGACGCATCCGAGTCGACTTCGTCCCACGCCCCTGTTCTACATTTTCCTCCGCTCATCTCAACGATTCTTTAATAAGATCAGACACCGAGAACATGTTGTACTTCACAGCACGTACCTAGTGCAGTAATACCGCTCCACGCCTTCGCTCACGCTGTACACACTGCCTCGACGCATCCGAGTCGACTTCGTCCCACGCCCCTGTTCTACATTTTCCTCCGCTCATCTCAACGATTCTTTAATAAGATCAGACACCTAGAACATGTTCTTTACAGCACGTACCTAGTGCAGTAACACCGCTCCACGCCTTCGCTCACGCTGTACACACTGCCTCGACGCATCCGAGTCGCCTTCGTCACACGCGCCTCTTCCGCATTTTCCGCCGCCCGTCTCAACGCATCTCAGAACTAGCGTGCCATAGTTCACTTCACTTTAGCTGGTGAATGCTGATGAAGGCGTCATCATGATGCAGTACCTAAAAAGATAGAACAACGGTGAAACAAAGTGTGAAACATCCACCCATCCATAAAAAAAATTACATGTCCTATTACCTATACGTCTTTTATAGATGTCTTACTAAAATACTTGGACGAGGCTCGCCGGCGATAGGGATGGATGGAGCAAGATGGAGGAGGCCTTTACCCGAAAATGGGTACCCAAAACAAGAACTGACGAAAATAATTAATAGTAAAATTAGAATCAAAATTAAACACAAATATTCAATTTTGCATATTTAATTAATGATTTTATTGTAATTCTATTTTCTATTGAATAATTTGACATTAATTTAATTTATCATGAACGATTGTTTTTACATTTACAAAATCTTCGATTATAACAGACATATTATACCAATTATAAATCCCTGATATAATAATTACTCTGAAAAACGAAATGATTTATTGTAAAAACATAATATGTAACGCATGCATGTATTTTGGGAATAAATGGCTTATTATTATTATTATTATTATTATTATTATTACTAAATAAATACTTGGTGCAAATAAACACAAGGTCTTAAAACATTCAATGCTTTTGTAGAATATTCTGTGTTTGAAGTACTTATAATTTAAATTACACTCAAGTTATAGAAACTTGATCCCATGCCTTGTATCTAGAAAGCCAAAATTTTCGCTTCATAATATTGCATGGAATAAGGAAAAATTTCCTGAAAATGTTATAGAATTTTCGAGTTAATGTAAGTCTGAAACAGAATATTATGAACCATACAATTTTGAGTTCCCAAAAGATTTACATGTCGTGAATAAAAAAACGTTTACGATTTACGTGCCTTTGTATACCTATAAAGCTTCAGCAGAGTAGTGTTGTGTGAAATTCAAACAAAAGAGCACAAGTCAGACGGGAAAATCGTTTAAGCCTCTTCTTATTCGGGGCTTCGCACCCCTTTTAATGGTAACGTAGCAAGTGCAGATTTTGTGACGTCTCAATTGAGCCTTTGTTACGACTTCTCAGTGAAAATCAAATTGATGAAGGATGGCACGTTCTTTGTATTAATAGCGGTTCAAGAGGTTTTTCTTGTAAAGCATTTGAGTAAACTTTAAATACAATCGAGTTTGGTTATTTAATTGCTTAACTCCAAAATACACCAAAGAAGGTTTTCAAAACCTTTATGTCAACCGGCTTTTATTTTATTTAGATTTTCTTGCACAATTTTTAAAAAAACCGGCTATGTTTGATATTCTTGCCTCTTAAAATGTAAATTCTTGTACTCGATGTGAATACTACTATAGCCACAGGTTAAAGCCATTTTTGTTTTCTGTAAATATAAAGACAAAACTGACTAACTGATCGATCAAAGCGAAGCTCAAATTATTGGATGGATTGGGCTAAAATTGAGCTTATAAATAAATAGCTATAAAAAATGTAACATTGAAGAATTAACTAGACCTCTATTGGTTTAGAGTTGAATTGAATGTATTTTAACATAGAAAATACGACTACATCTGAAGGATGTATTTCCTATGAACCTTATCGCGGAAAGTAAATTTAGTTTCACGATGGTCGCCCATGTTGCGTTTTGAACTACATTCAATTTTACGCTCTATGATAAAAGTCATAAAATTAATTTTTCAGTGTTCGCAAAAAATTTTATGACTTCAATATCGTCTGCTTGTACATGTAAATGCCATGATATTTTTAAACAATTCACTTCACGAAATGTACCCGATGCGTTACGTGAATGTCCTCTGTACTGAAAGAAATATCACGCACAGTATGAGATCCCAGCTGCGGAGTCTTACATTGCCGCTCCGTTGGAAAACGTGGCTTTTTACACGACTGCCCAAAAAAAGGAGTGTAAAAGAGGTTTTTAGGGTTCATGTATGTATGTATGTATGTATGTATGTACGTATGTGATGTTTGTTCATTCCACCATAACTTCCGAACGGCTGAATAGATTAAAAAATATGGGGTATCGTTAGAATCCTTTCATCATTCCGTGTAACATAGGCTATATTTTTTTGAAAAAAGTCATTTTACTACAGGGCAGTCGTTTTTAAATTATTGAATGATATATGAAGGGGCTCAAAATATTCAAATCAGCATTTAAGTTTCATAATAAAAGCTTCTCCACTTCATTATGAGCTACAAAAGACACGTTTATTCACGGCTTCACAATGACGCCGCGTGAACACGAATGTTGCAGAGGCGGATAAAAGAACTCTCCATTAGGGTAATAACGAAAGCATTCGGCCTTTTGAGTCTTTCTACAAGATTGAACATAAATACTTATAGGCACATATATAATAAGTTTCTGTAACAGCTGGGACCCGCGGATCCACCCGCGTGAAATATCTTTTTTACAAATGAAACAAATGAAACAAATTTATTAGCCAAAGAAAAGGTTACAATTTCTAACAATCCCTGACTCTCAAACTAGGCAAAACCCGTGTCTTGGGAGTCAGTAAGTCTCTAAGTCCATCAATGCCCAATTGAGGCCAACTACTTTTCTGAAATGAAATCGTGAATCACTAAAGCTGAGTTAAATCCAAACCTATTAATATTTTTGTATGCAAAATTAAATTTCTGATGTGAAAAACTTTCTAGTGTCAATGGTTCTTAAAAATACTACTTTATTATTATTCTACAATATTTTGGTTTGAATTCATGAGAAAACTTGATACCACCTTTGGAATGACCAAAAGTGGTATCAAGGTTTCACAAAGTGAAAATATAAAAAAACTTGTAAGTATAATATAGAGGTGTCGGTTACAATAACAGTGTGAGGTATCGGTTAGGTTACGGTAGCGAGTTCAACGGTTTTACCCATCTCAAAAATGCCTAAAGAGTTTTCGAAGTTTTCACTTAAAACGTTTATCGTGGTTGTTTTATCACCATTCCCCACGATTTACGAGTAAACACAACGCCAGAAGCTAAACAATATATTCCGGCACTTACGTACTCGTAGGTACTCTACAAGGAACGTACAAATAGCTCGTAAAATATTCGCACGTTTTACGAGATGGTTTGTTACATAGAATTGCATTCACGGGGATGTGTGGTATGAAAACTTGACGCAACGGAAACTAAGGTTAACACAGGTTTTAGTACAAATTTCGACTCAACTCGATTCGAATAATAGGATTGGATTCCGCTCGTACGAGTATATATGAACGCGTGTATAGAACATCTGTGTCCACTTGTATATATTGGGACGCTGGCTGTATAGATGTATGGAGGAATCCGATCCGTCTATTCGAAGCGAGACGACTCGAAATTTGAACAAAAACCTACTAACTGAACAATATTTAACATCTACTTTACGAATACTGTCATGGTCAATGTAAAATGTGCATAATAATCGTCTGATTCGCTTTAAGCTACTGTTTAACGCCAGATTTTGGTGGTAAACAAATATTAGGCATTTCAAACGTTATACAATTTGAATTGTTTGCTCAATTCTCTGCCGTATGACGTATCGTATGAAATGATCGTATTTTCAAATGAGTTGCAATAGACTGCATGCTCGTATTTTCGAGTTATTTCAGAAATAAGAGAAATAAGTGATTAAGCATAGCATTAATATTTAATTCACTACTCCGGTATGAAATCAAAATTTTAATGCAACTTTACGCAAAATCGGGGACCCAATAAAAAAGGAAGTTCCTCATAATTACGAGTATCATTATTTCGTGTAAATTGTTTGCTTTAATTTGGAGACATTTTATTTGAGCAGAGTTCCCAATGTAAAGAGATGCTTTGGTCTTACATGCTTTGGTCAAGGCGCAGAATAGTGAGTTTCCATTGCCACAAGGATTGTAGGAAGTCTTTGCTCAATGTTATACCTACTCTTTTTTAGGATAACGCATGGTGTGACAAACATTAGATAATTGTGTCGTTATTTAAATAAATCTTGTAGAAATATTATGAAACACCTTTTAATTGGGATCAAGCCCTTGTTTGCTGGTTTTCTTGTTTTTTTTTTCATAAATTACTCACCCTGTTAATTTACCTAAAAATATACAGAATAAGGATTTAATTTACGAGTAAAATTCTTGTACTGTTATCCTCAGGATAATATCGTCTCGTAAAGTAACGGAGAGATTCCTCTCAGTGATTTTCTTTTGTAAGGAACTTTTATTTCGTGCGGAATTTCTTTAATTGAATAGCGATATATTTAAAAAGATTTTCATTGTTACTACTTACGTAAAAAATGGCCAAGTACGAGTTGGACTCGCAAAATTAAAAAAATCTTTATTTCACATAGGCCTAATATACAGGCTCTTGTAATAGGTCAATATGATATTTGTCACATTTGTTTGGCGATCGCACACGAGAATTCCGTAAAATCAAGCAAAAACAAAAGCTGAAGTCTCTACTTGACTCCATAAAGTAAGCTTTCGTTTACCCCTTTAACTTTTATATCCCTTTTTTCAATTTACAATTTTTTCCTTTAGGGCTCTAAACTTGTGTGAAAAATTGTCTACCCTAAAATTGCACTCATAAAATACTCGAGATATTGATTGAGTAGACCCCTTTACTAATTGTAGTAGGTACTAAAGTAGACTTCTGATCCGGTGAATGCATTTTGTGATATTAGTAGTTTTTAAAAGAAGGTAGGAGGAAGGAAGAAGAAGGACGTAACAGGCAGAAAGTTAGAGAAAATAATAGATAAGTAAAAAGTATTAGGTCCGTTAAAAAACATTCTCGTATCTACGTTACGGCTGATAATAATGTAATGAGCAACTTTCTGACCCGTATAAAGACGAGATGTCATATTGCAAATGCGGGACCCCTGACCCCAAGTCTTTATTTAAGCTGTTTAAATTAAATTCCATACAGCGGAATTAATTTCTGTAATGGCTCACTCTGCATTATAAATTCGCGTGGAGATGTAACGCGTAAATGGGAATCGTGTAATACGGGTCGAGGGATCATAAAATTAATTATTTCAGAGGGTTAAAAGTTGCCGTTATGTGTATTTGTATATGAACGCCCTGTATGTACGTCTATGACTGTATACCTTGCTTTGTGCTCTTCTTATTCGCTTCTTCATAAAAACGTATTAAGTCTGTTTTTGTATTATTTGCAGTAACAGATCTAAAACTAAGCCAGATATCGATTTTCTATACGATTTTGTTAAAATTCATAGTCTTCCTTTCATTTCTGATACTATGTTATATTATGTAGCAAAACATAAATTCATTATGATGAAGTCCTTCGATAGTTATGATTAAATTAAAGGTATCCTTTTTCCTTATAGTGAGTTCGAGTCCCGGTCAAACCTTGTTTAAAACTTAAATTGTTCTTAAAACTGAAAAGAAAACTTATTTTAGTAAAATCATGCTCTAACTACCCACTTCCCATTCTCTATAGGATGCTCTTTCCTTTCAATTTATATTTAATATTTGAATAATAAATAAAGTAAACTACTTTATTATGGAGGTAAAGAAATGTAGAAACCCTTCTCACTGATAAAGGTAGGCTGTTTTATTCAGTTTAAATAAAGATTTCTCTCAGGACTTCTAATTCAGTAGCGGCTCCGGATTAGTGTTCTGAATTATTCATGTAAAAAATTATTCTGTTATTAAGGTACGCATTATTTTTTGAATGGTTTCTCCATTTCCTTTATGAGTAAATATTAGATTAAATATTTAATAACCTGTAGCAACTAGCAGGTAACTTTTATTTATTTTTATTAAAAAAGCCATGTCTATTAAAACTAGAATATTAATCCCACTGCTGATATTCCTCAGTTAAAATGTTTTACATTTGGACTGGATTTTATCGTTCAACACGCCTACATAAACATAATAATAACATTTCTGCGTCTGCCATGAATCTGTTATCTACTTGGAAAATGGGATTACCGGCCTGGATAGACTAGAAAAGCGTAGAAAAGCGAGCGAATAAACATCTAATACGAATATAGTGTAAATAAAATGAGGTCACCTAATTTCATTTATATTGTAACACGTAGGTGCTTAGTAACTGCTCTGAGGTTAGCTTCTCATATCTGTTGCATTATGTCGGCGCTCTTAAATATTTATTATCCTGTGTTTATAATTAAATCTCTTGTCAGTATTCTTAGCACCATTCCACGCGGGCAAGACTTGTAGAGTAATTTATATAAGCTATAGGGATAAGTTTCATTGTTCCGTTCTGATAAATAAATGGTCAAGTACGAGTCGGGCTTGCGCACTTAGGGTTTCGTACCATCAATACTAATCCAACCAAAACACCTCAAATTGTAAAACCAGCAAAAAATCAAGTTTGTTGTGTGGTAGCCCCCCTTTAATATTTATTTTGTTCTATTTTTTTGTATAACAACAAATGTTATAGCGGCAACAGAAATACATAATTTGTGAAAATTTTAAGTTTCTAACCATCGCGGTTCAAATGATACATCCTGGTGACAGACGGACGGACGGACAGCGAAGTCTTAGTAATAGGGTCCCGACTTCATCTTTTGGGTATGGAACCCTGAAAAAATAAGGCATAACATAAAAAGAAAAGAAAAATAATTTGAAAGGTTTTTATAATCTCCTCCTCTGCTTCAAATTCCATTGTAAGAAATCACTCACTCGAAAAATTTAAAAAATGGCTTGTTTTTCCTTGTAAATTTTGTCGACGAAATTTTTTTATTATTATTATGGTTTAGAATTTTAATAATCACGTTAGGTTTCTTTTAGTTATATTATGTGTTCGGTGGTTTTTCTTTAACACTACAAATTAGTACTTGACCTCTCGCCTCTCCAGTGACGATGCAGATGAAGACATTTCGTACCAAATTGGAAGGGGGGAAGTGACCCCCTAAACGTTTTCTACATAGCATCGCGTCGGGGTGCTAAATCGCATGACGTTGCGTCTTTTCTGGTAACTAGCCGTGGCCGAAGCCTTCCACCAGAACAGACGAGTAAAAGAGAAGAACCAAAGTTGGTAACAAGTTTTCTCATGAAACAAAATGTAACTGTTTTAACTTATAAAATACCCTATATTCCTTAATTCATCTAAGTATTGATCTTTCTCAGGTTGGCTCGTGACTATCCCATGGTAGGACCCTAAGTATATTGTGCCATATTAACCCAAATCCTTTTAGAGAGCTGAGGTAAACAAACCAACACACATTCATAGTTCCCTAACTTTAAGTTTCTTATTTATTTTCTGATAAAAATGGGATCCGGAGTTATACCAGATCCAAATATTAATTCCTATCTCTGTGTTCAATTTATCTACTCTTAATGAGAGATCTAGATGGCATCTTTCCCTTGTGGTAAGGAAAAAATGATCCTGGGCCCCGCACTCGCCCAGAATGGTGAGCTCCCGCATCCGCCTCGAACCCATAGGCGCCCCGAAGGGTGAGCCCTCCCCCCCATCTCTCATAAGAGGTAAGACTAGCCGCTTCAAGGTGGCGGTCCACCTATGTTCACATCCCCGGAGGGATATGAGATAAACAGCCTCATTAAGGTGGAGGTTACACCTATGTGATGTGATAATGGAGCACTCTATCAAGAGCGCCCCTAACGGTTGTACCGCCCCAGATTTTATGTGTTATTCTTATCCCGGTGAGGATAAGAGATCAGCACCTTAAGCGCGGTGTCACGCATACTAGAGACCAAAGTATTGCTTCAGGCAACCACCCTTGTTACTTAGACAGCCTGCGAAGCTGTGTATTTAAGCCGAAGACTCGTTTATTTAACTTTTGTATTCTCTCAAAGTCAAAAGCGGATATTTAAAGAACATAGGGATAGGGTAGTTACAAAAACTGAAATATGTTTGGAAAATAAAATAGTTTTTTTGCAAGAACCATTGGCACTAAGAATTAGCGTTTCATATCCTTGAATTTAATTTTGCATACAAAAAGTTAATTTCTTTTCAATTTACATTTCTCGTCATACAGATTTTACTTGAATATTTGCCTTTAATTTTGGATTTCTGATGTTAATTAAAAAAATGAAGAAGTCAATGTCTAACTGACTAACTGTACTCTATAAAAAACAAAGTTTAGATTTGAAGCAGCTTTAAACAGGATTCCATACATTCATGGTCAAAATACTATAAAATTAAGTGGTCCGTAGCGGGAATCGAACCCGCGACCTCTCACCTGAAGTTGCGCCAGGGAGGTTTTTAAAAATTACAAACAGAATATGCAGTAATGTTACTGTTATGTATATGTTGTTAAATTATGAAGATTTCCAATATTAATGAACATTAACAGTATGTTCTAGTATAATGTATTTTCATACATTTTGCACTAAAGGGGCAATCTCATAAAAGGTTACACCGAGCCGGCAAACAAGTAGCAGTTTCAGGGGTCATTGAACATCGGCACCAATATTGGGCCCTAAATATCGTACTAGTAGGTAACTAGAGAGGTTTGCTGCCCAAACAATTTATACGCGTCGTTTACCCAATCTTCTGCAATACCCGGCCGAGCGCGGTCTATGACTACGTAGTATTGGAAATATTATGTTTTCTGAGGACATTCTCATCTGTTGCTTGGGTTCCACAGAAAGTAGAATACAGGAGCTTTGTTTTTTATTTTATTTCTTTTATCTTCTTCTTCTTCTAAATCATAATAAAGAAGAAGCTGACTGATTGGTGACTGACAAACCTATCAACATCCCATACCCTTGGATCGTGAGACTCCAAATTCGGCAAATAGATACCTTATGAGGTCTAGGGTTGAACAAAGAAAGGATTTTTTTAAACTATAAGGGGGGTGTAACGGGGATTCAAAGTTTGTATACTCCATACAAATTTTACTCTTTTGGCTGAAATTTGAAATTGAGATACATATAATATTATATGTATACCCTGGATTACTGGATTAACACATATTAAGCTACTTTTTAATACCGTAAATGGTCATATAGGGTCTAGGGGTGCACAAACCCGCGGATATCCGCTATTACTAGATTAAACAAAGACTTTACGCGGTTTTTTTTCATACAGCTTTAAAAAAATCTGAATTTTCTTGATAAGTAGGTATCGGAAACCTATCAAAATAGTTTTAAAGTGTAGCTGTCTGTGGAGCACTAAAACAGGGAATGCTGCACATTAGCCTGTCACTCGACAGGCCAGCTGACAACGGATGAAATCCGACAGAGATAGCAATGCAGCTTGTTTTCCCACTTTATTTATCTGCTGGCAGCGACCGCTCGCTCCAAGCATAGATATATATTGATTGATGAGTAACATTAGAAACTAAAAGATTTTAATATCCTACAAAAAATATAATATTAAAGGACGAAGTTAAATCTAGCAAAAAAGAGATGAATTAGTTGCGACAGCACGTATTAAACGATTACAAGATGATAAGGGTCCCAGTGACTTGAACACGGGTCTAACCTTGTTCCAGCTACATGTCTAGCATTGAAAATGACTGATAACAATTTATTGAAACAAAGATTCATTTATTGGTATTCGCTTCATTCTAAATTCAGTGAAGGAGTAACACACACGCACACGCACATGCACATAATCATGCACAAACACACATACGCACACACACACACACACGCGCGCATACACACACACACACACACACACACACACACACACACGCGCGCGCGCGCACATTAGGAATGAGTGATAGAGTGATTGAAATTTTTAAGAGCAAACACATTCTCGTCTACTTTAGCTAGCTTCGATTGGCGCCTGTGGGCGAAATCGGTCTGAAAGGCATATTCGCAATTTATTTTCAGTGTTTACAGATTATTATCACGTATTTGCTGTACCGTCAAAACTTCTCAGTGTGAATTTCGAGAATTCGTTTATTCGACCAGTGCTTGATTAATAAAATAAATATTAAATCTATACTTATAATAAAACTGTAAAGGGTCGAATTCTGTACATTGAAGATATTTTGAAAAATTTTGTTGGAGGACACTATTTAGTCGATACTGAAGCCAAAACTGTAATTTGTTTAATTTTTGTCTGTCTGTCTGTCTGTCTGTCTGTCTGTCTGTCTGTCTGTTTCACGACCGGGCATCACGGCTAATCCGCTGGATGGATTTAAATGAAACTTGACATGATTATAGTTCATACCCCGAGGTAGGACATAGGATACTTTTTGTCCCGAAATTCATCATGGTTTCCCTGGAAGACGGCATCAAAGTCCAAACGTTTTTTAGTTATAATTCATTAACGCGTTGTCCGATTCCATTCATTCTTTTTTTGTTAGAAAGGAGGTTCTTTAAAGATTATTCCATACAAATCTTATCATCATCACTTATGTAGTTCAGAAATTACAGACATCAGAACCTTTAAGTTCAAGTAGGTAGGTGACTTGAAACTCGGAATGCACAAAGAACCTAGGGCTAGGACGTAGGGCTCAAGTAAGACTGGAGTACCCTTACAGCCTTAAATAAATAGGCTTAGCAGGAGATTTTGTATGGTTTAAAATTTTTCACTTTTGGGGTGAACAAAAATCATGTAACTGGCGTTATCGCTACGTTATACCGTATAGCGCCATCTCTACAATTTATGTGGAACTTGAATGTAAAACTCTGAGATGGGTACTACCGAATTTTTTTAATAAAAATTAACTGTCATGTTATTTACTGTTTCCTGACTTTATATTAAGATGGCATCACTGTTAAGACATGAACAGATTTAAACTTTATCATCCGCAATATGGAAAGGGTAAGATAATGGTTCACAAATATTTTTAACTCTTAGGTCTTATCGATCCTAACCGACTGACTGTCATCTTAGGTCTTTTTATACGTAAGGAAATATATAGCCATTGCCCATTCTGATGTTTTGGATTGTATTGAGTTGAAGCAAAGATTTTTAAAAGACTATATTATGTTGGGCTGGGGAATATTGTTAGTAGAGTAATTTATCCCAGTGGTACCTACTCGGCCGAACTCTGAAAGAAGAGTTCTACCGCCAGTACCTACAACTTTTCACATGGTTTAATAATTTTTGACATATTTCGTGGTTTCAGAATAAAAATCATAATGAAAAGGACGATTTTAACTGTCGATATTTCGATACATTGGTACAAGTATCGACCTGTGCCACTGGGTCGAAATATCGACAGTTAAAATCGTCGTTTTGATCTTTCAACTACGTATTAATGAAACTTTACATTATTATATATTAAGAAAAAGGAGTTTTCAAAATAACCACAAGATAACCCGTGCAAAGTAAGAACAGGTTTCTGTACAACGTCACACCAGAATCCCGCGAAAAATCAAGGAATTCCAGTAGGAAGGTATATTATGTAAAAAAATCGTAATTCACGCGGGCGGAGCCGCGGGCAACAGCTAGTATACACATAAAGTTATTTTCGTTTGCGTAGTTACTCTAGTATTACTGAAATAAGTAAGCCCAGTGACACAACAGGGCTCAAAAGCTCAGCAATACAGTTCTCTTGTATTAATGCAGAGCTAAAAAAGCTCAGTGGCACAAGAGGGCTAAAAACCTCAGTGATACAGTTCTCTTGTATTACTGCAGAGCTAAAAGAAGCTCTATGATACAAGAGGGCAAAAACTCAGTGATATAGTTCTCTTGTATTACTGCAAAGCTAAAAAAGTCCATAGTCATTTGTAATATCTAGTGTTCTTTTACGCACTTTGTAGATATAAAATGCCACCAAGGTTCAATCAGTGATATTGGCAATTTCGGACAGTAACGCGATAGACGTGCCAACACTCGAGACCTCAAGCGCCATTGAGGGCTTCAAGACTGTCGGATATTACGTACCGCTTGCATAAGCATCTACTAAGAACTCCTCTAAAATGAGGTCGCACAGTGCCACATTTCATTCTAGTCATCTATTCTTTGAGCTTCATACCGGAGATTGAAAGCCGCAGTGTAAAATAGACATTTCTTTCCACAACTATATTTATTCTGAATAACTACGTTTGTCATTCAATTGCAGCACCTATAGAATTTAATCTTATTTTAATACGATACAATGCCAACGATTAGTGGGTGATTAGGTTTCTTTATTTAAAGTACTTATTTGTGAACGGTGGCTGTCACAAAACCGTTCATACATCTGCTCCCTGCGAGGTTCTGTAGTTCGTATTTCGGATTATCTATATAATAAGTATAGGTACTTACAGCAATTAAGTACCACTTAATTAACGGTGAATCATGAATGAAAACAGCGCTCAAAGTTCAAAGAAGTTCTCAAAGTTCTCAAAGAAGTCTCACTTCTTATTCTATGACACTTGTGCAAAGAGATGAAGACTGACATAGAATTTGTATCTTCATAATATCACACTATTAATATAATTATAAAGGCAATACGTAAGTTTGTATGTGTGAGAGTGTGTTACTCCTTTACGACGCAACTACCAAACCGATTTAGCTGAAAGACATAGAAATAACCTTTGCCCTGGATCACGTAGAAGAAAAAAAATCATGGTTCCCACGGGATGTGTAACAACCCAAAATAAGCCGCAGACGACTATTTTTAACCGACTTCAAAAAAAGGAGGAGGTTCTCAATTCGTCGGAATCCTTTTTTTTTTAATACAAACATTAGTCCTGCGTGCTATTCTACAAAACAGCGACGAGCGTGCATCTATGCATCTATGAATTTGTCAGTTGTAATAGAGTACAATTTTGCATGCCTTTTTTGGGTTGGCAGCCGTCTGGCAGCTGTTTCAGAGATGGACATTTTGTATAATAGCACAGCTGTTTCCTGTACCCATTGTGTTCTTGGAATCAATTGAAATATGTATTCATATTCAATTGACTATGCATGAAATCACAACGCGAGTAGTTGTGATTTCAAAGCAAGTTCGTAGAAATATTTCTCGTAGAAAATATACATACTCGTAATAAAATTATAAATATTTTCAGAAGTTTGCTATCTTAATATATATAAATCTCGTGTCACAATGTTTGTCCTCAATGGACTCCTAAACCACTTAACCGATTATAATAAAATTCGCACACAGGGTGCAGTTTGCTCTAACTTAAAAGATAGGATAGTTTAAATCTCAATTTATCTATTTTTTTATATCCTTAAGGGCAAAACAACGTTTGCCAGGTCAGCTAGTCGAACTATAAGTTTATTCATCAATAGCTACTTTACGCTAATTTTGAAGTCATAGAACTAAGTTTACTGGCTACTTGTTTACTGGTTCTCGTCTAAGTTTTGAACTTTGTAGTTTCGCAACTTTTCTCGAAACTTTTTATAATAACTATATTAATAAATCAGACGACTTCTTTTGAACTGCTGATTAACTATACAAGCGAAGTAATCATCTATTCCACAAAATGTCCATCTCTGAAACAGCTGCCAGACAGCTGCCAAGCCGAAGATGGCATGCAAAATTGTACTCTATTACAACTGACAAATTCATAGATGCATAGATGTACGCTCGTCGCTGCTTTAAGTATTTTTGGTGAATAGCACGGCTGGTCTGTGTCTATGACGGTCGTAGATAAGTGAGTAAGGACGCTATACGCAAAGTCATTTCCGTTGTTTGACGGAGTGGGGTGGCAAATTGCGGTTAGGTCATCGATAGACGATAATAAACCTAAGGATATGGTCATCGGAACATTTTACGCAAACTTTTTTCATTTGTATGGAGAAGTTGAAGTTGTATTTCCTTGTGAAAATAGTAGAGTCGTCTGCCAAAATTTTCTAACCGCTTCCATGGAAACGTCTGTGCAGACTGTTGACAAGGCCATTGTTAAAAATATTGAAGGATCAGCACTTACTGACGTCACGCATAAATTTTTAGGCTCCGCCCTGGAGCCGGATTTTTAAGCTCACAAAACTGTAAAATGGCGCTAACGTATGCGATTGACAGCGGCATGTGCTATCAGCTCTACGGAAATGTATGAAGCGCGACGCCTTATTTGAGAAATTTTTGGCTTCAACATACGTCACAATACGTCACATCTTTCCCGCCCTCTTAGCCTAGCGTATTTGTGTTTGGCGGGAACGGTGGTCTATAGAGTATAGACAATCTACTGTCAGCTGACGCTGTTGGTGTCAAAACCGGCGACATTCTTCCTCGCGGTCCGTCGCGTCCAGGGTATGTCTATTGCATAGAGGTCCGTTCGAGCGTCGATCAATTATAAATCTATGGTCTATTGGTTAGGTATATCGTTGCCATTTAGTTTATCGAGTAATAGTGGACGCAATAACTTATAGTCACGAGTCACGATGATCCAAGGAACTGAGCCACATAAGAATGTATTTGTAGCAGTGAATAGGACACGTGCTGCGTCATTTCCTTATTGAATCATAGTATAATGGGACGATCTTATTACTTCCTCCATTTTGGATGGGCCTTTTATTTGGCCTATTGGTATTTATTGATAAGTCATCAATAACCGAAGTGAATAGAAGCTCTGCTCACTTGAGCATCAAAAAGTTGTATAAAAATTTGTTAATTATCGTTTCTTTGAACCTTCCAAACGTAGTTAAGGTACGCTGTACCTGATAATAGTTCGAATTCGATTCGAGTTCAATTCGATTTCGAATAGATACCTACTTTAAAAAATTATGGAATTTCCCATGACTAGCGAGCGCCCTCTACCGCTAGAGTATCTATTTTTTATGTCTTTCGAATCTCGTATATATATCCCATTCATTTTTTAAAGAAGGAAGGAAGGGGGGGGGGGGGTCGTAAAGCGTCAGCTAGTGAAATACTTTACTTTCCACGATACCTACTGAAAGATACCTACCTATGTTAAATGTATTGCCTATGTTAAAATATATTCAATTTTACACGATAAACCAATAGATGTAAATATTATGTTAGTATGATTAAGCCTTTGGCTACATCGTTACTTGAATGATTGCAATTTTTGGTACTAACTTGTAGTACGCTTAAAAACATAGTTTTCATTATTCTAAAGACAAAACTGCTACAATTTAATCCAGGGCAGGATTTTATTTTACATAAAAAGATTTTAAGGTTTGTACCTAATACATAATTAAATATGTAATACATTTTGTTATAGCAATAAATTTACCCGAATTTTCGATTATATTAAATACATTTTATTTCCCACGTAGGTACCTACCATTTAATAACCAAAATCATATTTAATACTTGCCTTTATATTTAGTAATTTATATGGAGAGCAATTAATTTTAAATACATATCAAAGAACTGAATTGGCTGTCACGTGCACGAGTGGCGTTCGCGGAATATTAATGAGTCGAATTGCTTAATCCAGTTGAGAACAGATTCTAAGGATTTAAACTCGGTTAGTGAAATACCTCTCTCGCTATTTAAACTCTATTTCATACTAATGATTTATATGTCACAGCCAAAGCGATTAATCCGGATATTAAACATATCATCTGGGCATTATTAAAAATGTCAACTCAATTTGGATAATGTGATAATTGACATAGAATTAATCACATTAACCAGCTATTTTTTATATTATCTTCGAACACTTGGATAATGTAATAAAACAAGTATGGATAAAGGTTATTAAATTGTATTTCAATTTACCTCAAGCATACCTAACGATAGGTGTAGCAACATTATTCTGTTATTAGAAAATTAATAATTACAATTAACACTATTTCTTTAGCCACGGACATCGATATACCATAGGGGATCACGCTACGCGGCAGCGGGATGAAGAACGGGAGGGGTAACAAGCCAAATAGACCGTATTCATCACTTTCGCCAACTTTGACCAGCTACTATGAATAATATCCGGATAAAGTGATTAATTTATCACATTGTCCAGTCAATTTGGCTATTATCTATAATAACCAGTCATTATGTATACTAGCTGTTTAATCACTATGACTGTAACATATATAGTATAAACTACACAGTTTTAATAACCTTTATTTATATTGTAAGAAGATTTTAATATTATGACGATGGCTGATGGACCTACACAGACTATTTATACATGTACCTAAGAGTAATTTATCTACCTAACTTAAATCCATTATATAGGACTACTTTTTCTTTTATTTAATTAGATAGACCATGACTACGTTTGAATTTCAATAATAAAATCAAAATCGCGACGCGAGGATTACGCTACGCTTACGCGCCGTTTGGAAAGGGGCTAACATGGATATAAATTCGTCCTTAGCGCAATATTCGCCACTATTATTAGTCATATACGAGTATATTTTTGAAACAGTTGAACAAATATAATTGAAACTTGTGTGTTGAAAGAGGAAGATGTTCTAATTTGGCTTGCAAGGTTTGACCTGAAAACAACAAACAAGTGAAGTTAATAAAGCTTGTATAATAATAATGCTAATCGTACCTATTCTATATCTCAGTGCCCATCAAAGAATGATAGCCACTAGCAAATGTTTTTCATCCATTGAAGTTTTGCTAAGGAAATGTTATTTTTATTCCATAGCAAACTTTCAATGGATAAAAAACATATGCCAGTGGCTATCATTCTTTGATAGCCACCGAGATACAGAATACGGGCACTGGCCTGTTTGTGTTATGAAGACAGTTCGTGCTATTGTTTCACGAAATATTCAATGGAGAGATATTTTAATACTCATTGTTATAGTAAATTACTTGGTCTTAAGGCGGTGCAAGGTTTCTTATTGTTTGAAATACGACGTTTATTTTCGGAAAACTTAAGGAAATGGGAATTTAAATATTATATAATCCGTTTTTTTTCCGAGATAAATGTTTTGTGCAGCTAATGTTTTATTCGTCTGTAAGGTTTAATCTAAGTATCTACATTCACACACAAACAAACTTTCACCTTTATAACATTACATTGACTAAAATCGTATGAAGTCGTAAAATAAAAGTATTTACAGTTCACGAAGTTTTCTGTCACCCGACATTTGTATCCCGCGGGACTGGGAGCTATAAATCCGGCAATATAAAGAGTTGTCGGATTTAAACGTTCACATAGACGATCTAATCCGGCGACTCTTCAGTTCTTAAAGAACATCTTTCATCGGGATATTGAAAATCGGTAAGAGTCTGGGAGTAGCTGGATTTAAAAATCTACAACCGTAAAATTTTACCTCCTTGGATATATTTTACGGTTAGTAAAGAGATATACCTACACGTAGATTTAAAAATCTGCAAAACTAAAATTTTATGTATTTGGATAATACTTATAGGTATAATTTATTTTGTACATCAGCCTTTGGTGATCTAGTCGTGCACATCTTCAACTGTTTCATGTAGTACTAAATTTTTCTATGAAGAAATTAGTACCTATACAAACAAGCCTGTTTCCAAAATTGGCGGTGACTCAACCCGTGCCTCGAAGAACACCTTAAGCTATCGGTGCTACGTCGATCTCTCTATGGTCGAGTGAGAGCTGTCCTCCCACCAGATTATGAAAGAGGAGGAACAGAGAGTGCACCTGTGTATGCGTATACACTTGTGCACTGTAATATGTCCCGCTGATGGAAAATCTCAACAGACATTGACCGCCGTAGCGGAGTCGGTCTGGACGACCTTACTTACGAGTATTACACGACTGCCCAAAAAAGGAGTGTAATGTTTTAGGGTTCATATATGTATTTATGTAAGTGCAAGTGTGCAGTCATTACTTTCTCTCGTTCGCATGCCCCTATTGTTTATAATTATAACATAGACGGGGTGCAGATACCGAGAGTTACAGAGGTAAGAGACTTGGGGGTTACATTGAACGCTCAGCTAACGTTCCGTAATCACATCATTAAATGCTGTAAAAGAGCATACAGGAATCTGGGTTTTATGCTTCGTACAGTTCGTGGTTTTACTAATACAACGGCAATCGTTGCTTTGTACAATGCGTTGGTTAGGAGTCAACTAGAAGGGAATGCGGTCATCTGGGCTCCACATGAAACTAAATATAGTCTTATGTTGGAGCGGGTACAAAACAAGTTTGTTAGATTTTTATATATGAGGTTGTATGGAGTGTATCCATATTATCCATTGATGTATCCAACGTTATTTGTTCTGGGGATGGTTGGATACACTGAACTGAGAGTTAGGAGGGAAATTACCCTCGTCACATATATTTTTAAGGTAATAAGAGGGAAGACGTATCAAATCCAGACATATTGGCGCAGGTCAGTCTGTGTGCGCCGGAGAGGTATGTGGAGCGGAGACGCCGGCCGCCGTTGCTAGCGGTGCCGTGTGGGCGCACCAACTTGCTTCAGAAGGCGCCGCTGACGCGTGCCCTCCGCACCCTTAACCTTATTGCAGAGAGCGTGGATATTTTTAGTTGCTCTTTGAGTGAATTCACAATAAGAGCAATGTGGATTATTTCTTATACCTAAGTAGGAGTAGTGTAGGTTAAGATTAGGTTTAAATAAATAGACATGTATAAGTAGGTATAAATAAGTATAACAAGATAAATGTTTAGATAATAACTTCACTATCGCATTGGATATCTGTAATGATAGTGTAAGATGGTGTGAAAATAAATAAATAAATAAATAAATGTATGTGAGTTTCTTAGTTCCACCATAACTTTTGAACGGCTGAATAGATTTGTACATATGGGGTATATCGTTAGAATCCTTACATCATTTCGAGTAACATATAGGCTATATTTTTTTTTGGAAAAGTCGTTTTGCCACAGGGCAGTCGTGTTTTTAATTTTTGAATTGTTCATTTATATATTTTTAGTATAAAAATGTAGGTAAAAGGCATCTTTAACATAAGCGTAATGGTCTAAGTACGGTAAGTAGATACTTTCCCACACAGTAATAACATTAAATTATACGAGCAAAATAAAGCCATTATCTGTGAAGGTAAAGCTAACTTATTAAAAACATATCTTGGATAGTTCAAGAAACCCTAGTCTCCTGACTTCATTGAATCTTAACCAGATACAGCACCGATTATCTGTCGGAAGATCCCCTCGAGCTATATTGAACTTAATCCTGCAGTCCAGTGGATAATACAATTGAACGAGCAGTTCTCCGAAGGGATCTTCACACGGGAACTTGATAACAAACTTGCTTTAGAAACTTAATTTTAAATACTTCCCAATCGATGGCATATAAATCTATAGACCCCGGGTATAATACAAATAATTTATGTCTTAAGAGTCCACTAACCCACAATGTCTCCCATACATTCGTAATATCAAAATCATTTGTAATTCGTGCAAATTTCGATCATGTTGTGGTGTTATTCGTGTTCATATAGTAATAATCTATGCCATGTCTGGTTCCGAAATACTTTTGTTAAACGAAATTGTAAACGAATTTAGTTTTGCTTATTTTTATGTCAAGGACGACATGTTTTTCTGCTTATTTGTTTTGTAATAAAAACAACACTATCTCACGTCGCATTAGTTGAGGAGCATAGTTTTTTAGTGTCCGGCTAAAGAAAAACACCTATTAATAAAGAAAGTTACAAGTTTTCATTCACAATTTTTGGTATTACGGAACTCGACCAAAGTTATAAACATTTTGATCAAAATTGATTATTATTTCGTTTTAAAGAAGTATTTCCGAATCAAATATGGCCAGGAGCATAGATTATTACTATATGAATCCGAATAACACCACAACATGATCGAAATATGCACGAATTACAAATGATTTGGTATTTTGAATGTATGGAGAAAACGTAGGTCAGTGCATTCTTAAGGTCACTGAAATCACTTAAATTGCCGTCTACGCCTTTACGATGTTTTGATAACACCAATTGGATATCCATGTCATTACGGATGTTGGAGATCATTTATCAAGTAGAGATAAATTGACTGAGAAGAGTGGAATGCCTGCAATTTAAATTGGATATTTCATGTATGTTTAATCGAAAACGAAAAATGGAGGAAATCACCAATTTTATCAGTACAGTTTCCACTACTGCAATCGTGTTAATTCCTTCATGTCAACCTTTTATTTCAGTAATTATTAAAGATAGCGACATGAAAGGAATAGTTGTAGGTAAGTAATTATGGCCCCACGTCATTGCAATCATAAAAAAATGTTTTTTTATTTAAAAAGGGGGCAAAACTAGGTCGTCGAAATTTCAAAATGAGAGAACAATATTGAGTGGGGTATCATGTGAAAGGACCCCCTCGATATTATTACTTGAGTACTATAAAACCATTTTATTTATTTTTATTCCTGATAGTTTTTGATTTATTGCTCGAAATGTCGAAAAAAATACCATCGCCGTTAAATACCACAATATAGTACGGAACCCTCGGTGCGTGAGACTGACTCGCACTTGGCCGGTTTTATTATGAGTATCGAGTCGACCTACAAGCTAATATTTCATATTCTGTTCACCGTTAATCAGTGCAAACAATACTTTTTCATGTTTGTTGTCGCTCCCTGTAAATAATGTCCTCAGTAAATTAACTCGAGTCCAGTCCAGATGGATTTAGTGCGAGTCGGGCAGACGTTCTGGACATCATATTTATTAATATCTCTTAAATATAACCCGAAGTTGTAATAAAGGGGCGTATACTTAATAATATATCTTCGTCTATTTAATGCGCTGTCTGTCGCCAAATGTTTCCGCAAACAACGTTCAGTGTTAACGGAAATTACCCTATCCTCTAATTAAATGATGCAGTTACATAATATTTAGTTTATCTCATATATTTATTGTAAAATATAACATGTTCTTGAGTACATCACACAATATGTGATAAGTACAAAAACATATTATTGGAAGTGATTAGTATTATGATTGACAAAATATGATTCAAAATTTAAAAAGTATTTTTTCCTTTTTTTTTGATAAATTAAAAAATAATACAATAAAACAACTATTAATTAAAAATTGTAATTTAATTATATTATATGTTGTTACCACAAATAGAGCTAAATTGACTGTAACTTTTAATCAGGCCATTCAAATATAAATCCATTGTAATTCAATAAACGAATTCAACTTAATGAAATCGGATTCACTGGCTTTCAGTTCGTGATAAGCCGTGCTTTATTCAGATGTTTTTCACCGATGCATGCGATCTTTGTGGTGACAAAACTAATTTATAATTGCTGCAAAGCGAGACGCGTCGCGTTTCGGCTCATACTGTTATTTATTATGCAATTATGAGCATTATGCAATTTTTTGTGACCTGAGCCTGTAGACAAAGTGACATTCTTTATCGAAATAGCGAAGCGAGCTTTCGCGAATAGCGAAGTTGCGAATAGAAAAGTCCAAAATGTATGGGATTGACATAAGCTAACGCTTATAGCATGGCGTTAGCTAGCGTCAATCCCGTACATTTTTGGCATTCTATTTGCATCTTCGCTAATAGAATGTCACTTTGTCTAGGTCCCCTGAAGGTTAAAAATTATAAAGACAGTCGTATATTAAGTATTTTGGGTCTTTAATCTAAATTTGTCCAGAAACATAAACACGATTGGAATTTTTTGTCTCTATAGAGTGTTTTAGGTATAGTAATATTTCATACGTCTTTAAACATTTTTTTTGTAAGAATAATCCTAGCGAATTAGTCACAAAATACAAACAAACCACTTTCAATGAGAAAAAACTCACAACAACACTTCAAATCGTTTCCGAGCGAATTCGAAGACGAAAATTTTCACGAGCCTCTCTTTGAAGTATAAAATTACTTGAAAGAACCGCTAACAAAGGGAATCAAACATATAATGAAATCATCGAAAATGTCTAAGATTAATTGGGGAAAAATATCTTGACATGTATAATGCTCCCAAAAATTTAATTGGTATATAGAATTTATTGAGAAGTACAGATTGTTTATTTGCCTATTACTATGGAATCAAGATGTTAATGATAAAAATAATAAATGTAGGAGTTAACGTGAAGACCGTACTTAAGTCTATAAAATAAAGTTTGGATTGAATTAGCTTGATACGGGATCACATCCATGGACATTATCCTTTCGGAACAGAAATAAAATAGAGGTTTGTTTAAATTTGAAAGTAATTTAATAAATAATAATAATAAATAAATAAATAAATAGAGGACAACATCACATACATTCCTACGATCCCATACTAAGTAGCTTATGCACTTGTGTTACGGAAATCAGAAACAAAGAAGGTACCACAACACTCAGACCCGAGACTATGTAGAAAACTTATTTTTCTACATTGCCCCGACCGGGGATCGAACCCGGAACCTCAGAGATGGCGGCGCCTTGAAAACCGGCACGCTAACCACTCAACCACGGAGGTCGTCAAAGTCATTCTTCAAATTTGATTTCCGCGTAATAATAATTCGACACTATCAGTTTCCTCGATCTCTAAGTGAGGATGGAGCTCAGGAATAAAGTGTTCTTATCGCGATCTCTCGCAACGAGCAACGAATTTCCTCTCGCTTCGAAAAAAGGTATTCTTGTGAGCCATTTGGCACAGTCAAGTAGGTAGTTTTTTTTATTGTAGATAGGCTTGCGCTTGACGGCAATCATGTCTGATGGAAAACAATGATGAGGTCTAGGTTGGAACGCGCTTGCCTAGAAAATGCCTATTCACTCTTCTCTTGAAGGCACCCAGGTACTTGGCTGAAAACACGGATGCTAGAAGGGCGTTCCACACCTTAGCGGTTCGTATCAGAAACGTGGAAGAAAAGCGTTTCGTGCGAGTTTGTTGGATCTCAACCACATAAGAATAAGGAGCTCTCGGCGTCTTGCAGCGAGTGAATGCAGTCCTATGGTGGAAAGGTGAAGGAGGTATAAGGTTATGTAGTTTCTGAGCACACTCACTAAAGTATATGCTTTAAAAAACCGACGTTGTTGTAAACTTAGCACTTTCGCCCGCGTTAGCTATTCCGAAGTTTGACAGAGTGGGGCGCGTCGTTATGGATTGAGTTCTATATAGATTTCTAGCATATTATTATTACGATCGCTTCCTGGTTAGGTACTGCTCGAAAACGATTCCTTATCCCTAATTTTATGGATTTCATTACCGTACAGCCTCTGTTTTCTGTATAATTGTAATATGATACACTTTTTCAGTACAATTATTTCCCAAGAAATTTCAGATGCTTTTATTTTTTTTCATCTAATTTACCGTGAATAAAAAAAGATATTCCAAAATCTATCGCAGGTATACTACGATTGTATAATGAAAAATGATGAAAAGTATAATTTAAAATTGATAAGATAAAAGTAATTCAACAATTCTAAATTTTAATTCGAGTACCTTCTTTCAAAAGGGACTTGGGATAACAAATTAATAAGTAACACAGTCGGAGGCTCTGCAACTAAGGGACCTTTTCACGTTAAATAAGGACCCCGAAGGTCCGTCCAGTTTTAGAATTAATGGTACACATGTCTGCGACTTTTACCCTAGAGATGTCATTAATTACCCCTTAATGGCCTTTAACGTCCGAATGTATTCACATTTCTCCATCATTTCAACTTTACCACCATCTATTAATTGTTGCAGTAGTTACTAAAAAAACATTGGCACTTCGGGAATGCTGAATGAATGGACATAAGTGAAAACTTGTAGAGACTTTTACCGAGTTATATAATTATATAGTATAGTTTTTTCCCGTCTCAAAAAACGCCTTATACGCCTAAATAAGTTTTTACTTCAAAATCAGCTTGATTTTGTTAATTTCCTATCTATATCTTAGTAGATGGTGACGTAATTCATAATAAAAAAAAATAAAAAAAAAATAAGCCTTTATTGCTGCCAATGAATTCATAATAAACATACCTATATTTAAAACGTAGACCTCCAAGCTTTCATTTATTTTCAACTCAATTAAGCTGACGGCAACACCTGAACGGTTTCGGATGAAATATCGTGTACAGATGTAATAAAAAACCGATAGAGATTTACGAATTTGAATGCATCAAATAGTAATTGACAGAGATTTTTAACTGCACTTGTCTGTCCGCTCCAAAGTTGGTAGCTGCAAAAATCTACTGCAATTGTGCAAAATTTCATCTTATAACTTACTTTAATTATTTTATTCATCTAATATTTTGTATTCATACGATATTTTATCAATGTCATAGTGCTCCGAAACGGCTAGACCGATTTTTATGAAATTTTGTGTATAATCGGTAGGTCTTAACCTATTTTCGTTGAAAAATAATAAATTTATACCAGCTGACCTGGCAAACGTTGTTTTGCCCTAAGGGGATATGGAAGAATAGATAAACTGAGTTTTAAGCTATCCTTATAATATCTTTTAAGTTAGATCAAACTGAACACTGTGTGCAAATTTTAAAATCGGTTAAGTAGTTAAGGAGTGAATGACGGACAATTTATATATATTAGAAAGATGACAAACTGACGTCTGCCGGGAGAACTAGTGTCATATAAGATTAAAATTAATCTGTTACTTTTATCAAACAAAGTGTGATAAAATGAAGATATAAAATGATACCTACTATGACTTCAACGTCCAAATGTAAAGTTGGTAAGCAAGTAATCAGAATCACAAAGGTTTATAGAATAGAATGGAATAGAAAATTCTTTATTTCATATAGGCCTAGCATACAGGTTCTTATGACAAGTCATTTAACTTTACACGCTCTCTTTAATGGTGATAACCATTTCACGTTTATTATATATTATTCACCATTTATAGTTGTTTTATAAGATTTATAGTTGTAAGTATAGCAGTGGTAAGGTATATTGGTAGGGGTAAGGTTTCTATATAACTTTTGGTAATTTTTGCATACATATACAGCCAAGTAACGTAAAAGGACTTCCCTTCTCAGCCTTCAAACCGAATTTTGGCATTGTTGGCTTAAAATATATAACTGAGGAGACTCTAAAATTAGACCGTGCTCTATCTTGAGAGACCGGATTTCAACTTAAAACGTTCCCTTTAAGTTAAATTTGACTTTGAAAACATAATTTGAGTGCCCTGAAATTGGGGTTTGCGCTCTCACGGAACCAATTTCAGACTGAGGACGTCTTCACTCCGAAATTGATGTACTCTTATGGATTGGATGTACCAATTGGGTGTTTATTATAAATGAGGATGAAAATAATTAAGTACATTGAAAAAAAAACTATATGTAATATAATCAATAATTCACTGGAGTAAATTGACATTTCCAGTGTTGACAGTTTTTAATCAAATAAAAATAGTGTTGTGTCTTAATGATCGACATCAGTGACTCACTCATTACTTCATCGTAATACCAACTAAGCACAAAATATTTAATTACTGAGAAATTTCCCAATAGTATTTTATAAAAATATTTAAATGGACGATTAATTAAATCGAACGAATAACAAAAAAAGCTATACGCATTTAAATATTTCTGATTAGACAGAGATAGTGTTGTTGAATTGTGACGTCACATCTTACTGATGCCGTAGTAGCTTCTTGCGGCTTCATACAAATTTTCGTTTTGCAAGAAAGGGATATAGATAAGAAGACCTTCCCACTCCATAATTACAATGCCTGTTACTTTGTCAATATTCGTTGGGTTTTAATATTTTTTCAGTGTACATCAGTATTTTTATCCTAGTTTATAATAAAGTAAATTTTTATCAAATTCAAAAGTAGTGTAAATACTCAATTACTGAGTATTTACAGACCTGGGTCAGATCGGCATTCAGTGCGTATAAAAGCCGTAGTACGTCATTCTACTGTCTTTCTATCCAACAATATCTAGGCCGCGAGCTACAGTATCTAGGTTTTTACTTTTTATGCAGAATTACGAGTAAATCAGGCTTCGTAAGATTAGTTTTATGCCGTCAAATAAGGTTACTAATAAATAAATCAAATCTTTTACTGACTTGACATAACTGCGTTTGTTTTTTGGAAATTTAATACTTATTTATATTTTATCGTTTTCTTCCTATCACAGCAAAAAAGAATTATAATAAATATAAATGATAGATATTGATTATTATTTGATATTGCACTAAATATCAAGTTGCAAAGAAATTCATAGAACAAAACTTTTTCGTTTTGATGTCAGTAACTTATGATCCGAGAGGTTTCTGGTATTTTTTGTTTAACCCTGTATAAATATAAAACGTTCCTTGTAGTAACGAAATTACCACCATACCTCCGATTTAAGAAAAGTTCAAAACAAACTCCGCAGGATATTTCTTTTTTTATCAGGTTATACAAGAACCGCTTACCGCTCTCCCGATAAACCCGTTTATGGAATTTTCTCAATGACGCCTTTAAAAGCCAATAACGGTGGTAACATAGTTTATATTCTACTAGCTTTTGCCCGCGGCTTCGCCCGCGTGAATTTCGGGGTTTAACAAATCCCGTGGGAGTCATGGTTTTTCTGGGAAAAAAACAGCATATTTGTTTTGCCCGCGGCCCCGCCCGCGTCAAATTCGCTTTTTCATGAATCCTAAGGGAAACGTCATTTTCATGTTATCGTTCCCTATTCCAACCTTTAAACATGCTTTCAAGCAAGTTCGCTTGAACAATCTATCTATAGATGTAGCTATAGATTGATCATGAAAATTTGGTATTTTGAGTATCCCGCGGGAACTACGGATTTTTCCGGGATAAAAAGTAGCCTATGTTTTAATCCCGGTTATAAGCTACCTATGTTCCAAATTTCAGCTAAATCGGTTAAGTAGTTGAGCCGTGAAGGAGTAACAAACATACACACACACAAACTTTCGCCTTTATAATATTATTAGGATTTCCATAAAAACGCGCTGTTTTGCGAAAACTGAATCACTATTGATGATAAAAAACTATGACAATCTTCTTTTACCCAAATTGAAAAGCATTATTTTCACATTATTATAATCATTTTACAAATTTTGTTGTTGTTGTAGTTGCAACGTCTGCTGCAAAAAATACTATAGTATAAACAATATTTTTCAAAAATCGAGAAAACGCAAGATTTCGAGCTTCGAGCTTTAGCGAGGCAATAAAAAAATCGTAAATAGTTTTATTCCTAGCCTATCCACCAAGAAAATAATAACTATGGTAAAAAAATACGGCTTTTGGCCACTTGATACTTAGACGAATTTCCATCATAATTTTGCCAAACGTTTATGCAACAATTTTTATCAAGAAATATTATGATTTGGCCCCATGGAACCTAGCCCCTATCAAGATGTACAAAATAGAATCATGATAATGTCACTCTCTGAATTGAAATGCCTCGTACAAACGCGACCCGCACTGCGCATTGTGGATAGAGTTCCCATATACTGTTTGATTGAACCAATTTTAATAAGATTGTAGCCTCAACCCCTTTTTCCGGCCCACAACAGCAGCTGTAGCCTGTAGCCATGTGTCTTATAGCGTCGATTGGTGCAGAAAAGTTGACAATCCCTCATTCTATAAACTTCTTCGCTTGTGTAGAAAAAAAACAATAATAACTTTTATGTACCCTCATTGCTTAAAGTTCGAATTATGGAATCAAAATGTGTCACATATTCAACTACTTTATTCACAGACTTCTATGATTATTAAAAAGTTATTCATTATAACATCGCTATACTATGGAAATATCTCAAGATAGTTGAATAATTTCCATTACGATACTGGGCTCTGGGTTTCTGTATTTTTATATGTCGTCATCAATAGTGTTCTGTGGTCGTCATAGCCAAAAGAGAGTGTAGAGCCTCCTTAATTTTGTCTTTTTTTAAGCGGCGTCTTCACAATGGGCCAGCATGGCCCACTGCAGGCCATCGCCATTGTGTACAGGGGGAAATGGTATGCAATGGCGGACAATGGTCAACGATGGCGCGCGATCGGAAAGTTGTCGGTTTTTGGCGCACACTTCAAAGGAATCGTGGCGTTGCGTGGTCTGTGGTGTTCACACAATGGGCCATTGCTCAGTTCGCCACCGACCGCTGATACGGATAGTGGACTCTTTTGGCGATATTTTATATATTTTTTTTGCAAAATATATTCTAAATTGATTCTAAATTACTAGTTAACATTGTATAAATATTTAAAATAATCTCAACAAAGAATTATATTTAAAATAAATAGCCGCGGCCGTAACTAATTCCACGTCCATCGCAAGTGCCTAACCGGGCAGCAATGAGCCGTGCGCCATTGTGTGAACACCAAGTGTGCCTACAGTTGTGCGTTGCGTGCCAAGCGTGCGTTGCCAAGCATGGCCCATCACAAGCCATTCTGTAGAGGCGCCAATATATGGAGTCCACAGACAACATTTAATTGGTAGCCATTACCGATAGTGTGGATGGGCCATGATCGAGCATAGACAACAACAACAATGTCTATTGTCTATGGTTCTGCGCGCACATACGCAGTTTACAACTGAATTTTGGCGCCATACCTAACTTTTAACATTTTAATGTGTTATTTTTGTTACTTAGTCGGAAAAATGTCTAGCAGTGAAACCTACTAAAGAAAATTAAACTTCACCTGACATTTTAGTAATTGCAACAAAAATGACCCACAATCGTTTACCAACAAAGTGAAGGATTTACGACAAAGGTTAGCAAGATTTTATGGTTTGGATTTATGATAGTAATATACTTTTCTAAGTCATTCCAATGAAATTTCTACGACTTCAAGTACATACTTTATTAACACCAAAATCACCGTAATTAATATGCATATTGTTTATGCATTTCAGTACTTTTCTTTTACATGGTGAAACTATAGATTTACTTATAAGATAACTTTTCTCACTCGGCAGACATGCCAATCACGACTTCAAAACTAATCTTATAAACCAAAAGAAATCCAGGAAAACTCTCTTGGGAAACATTGCCTCGTGTAAGAAAAACCTCCATAATTAAATATTTGGTCCATCGTCAACTTTTCAAACTTTATCCGTAGGAAATGAAAGAAAAGAAAAGGGAACATCAATAAAGTATTTGTGTAATGTAAATAACTAAACTACTTTCTCACTCTTGGCAGTCCTGAAACGTATTTTCTTTTATTTTTCTTTGGCTTAGCTAAGGTTATTACAGCCAAACATCAGACCGGATTTATTAAAGAGGTAACATTAGGTACAAGACACTTATAATATCACATAATATAATTTGTTCTCAATCTATCTACTAATTAAACTAACTATAGTTGATCTTTAGTTAAACTTATGTGTTACGGTGTTAACTAGTCGTTGCTTTTAGGCGCATATGACAATTTTACTTTTTATTACATTAATAACTGCTAGTATAAAAAAGCACTATTTCTGTAATAATGTGTTCGTTGTGTCCTCCTAAAATGATTCCAATTAAGGGGTAACTATCTCGTAACAAGTAACAACCCCCTTATCCTATTTCAACCTGTACTTAAGTTTTCTACGATTATAGAGCAATTTCGGCAAACAACGGTCTCCGACAAAGATGGTAGAGAATGAAATTCAGCCGAACAATAAAGGTTATCCACAACTTTCGCAAACAGCTGCGAAAATTTTAAACTACTTCTTGTAACACGAGTGAGTTAGGTATTGCGTTGTATTCTACTCAAATATTTATTTCATAAAGTCTAGATTCCATATTTGTTTCTTTTTCGTTGTTATGGGTACAAATGTGTAATCTTGCTTCGTAAATTAAGAACTTTTTATAAAATAGGATAAAAATAATGTTTTGATAATTAAAACAAATATTTTTTAAATGAAACAAAGAAATACAAAGTTACTTAGAGATATGTAAAGTTTTGATGTAGGGGTCTTCTGTTCTGTCCTCGCAAAACGAAAAAGTTATGGATGTTTTTGTGACTTTACGACATTATGACGCCACTATACAGTATTTGAAATATGAAATTTATTTGAATTTTAGTATAACTCTCTCTATATAATCATAAATACGAATACTTATTACCTTTTTGTTATTTGGTCAATTTGGTCAGTTTTTTCGTCATTTTATTTGTTCTTAAATTCTACTTAAAAAAATACTTCCATTATGTTTCATTTTGTTTCCATTTTGTTTCATTATAGTACCCATTTATGTCATTCTATTTTATCTAGTGTTGAATCAATTGACAAATTTTTTTTCGTAACTTTTGTGGAATACAGTCGTAGAAATTGTTATGTAATAACAAAGAAGGCTTACGTGTCAAGAATGGGATTATTTAAAAATTAATCCCATAATTGTGTTAAAACCAAAACAAGATACTCGTAATATCATACAATATTGCCGCGTTACCCGATTGACAATTGAAGAGTGAACTTGAGCCAACAGCCCGTAATAAAATATTTCATCCTGACACGGAAACACGTTTGCTATGTTTGAAGGGATAATAATATAAAAGCTCGAGGAAGCTTTCGTTTTATTTTTCTCTGCTAAAGTCTACAGCCCTATACGTTAAACAATCTAATGATAATAACAATAAAACCATTTATCCTGAAATACGAGATTCACTAGAGAATATCTCGCATTTCAGTGTGTCTCCTGATATAGGCCTCCTCCAGCATTTTCCATTGAGTTCTGTCTCTCTCAACCCTCCTCCAATGAAGTCCAGCCGTGAGCTTCAGATCATCCGCCCATCTCATTTGTTAACGTCCTCTACTGCGCTTACCATCTCTAGGGTACTAGTCGGATATGATTGTACTCCATTGGTTTATTTCGTCCCGAATCAAGTAACCAGTCCACCTCCATTTCAGTAGGTTCTGCAGTTCTCCCCTACGTCAAACAATTTACACGAGTACAAATGATGGAACAACAAAACGAAGGTGTCACGTAAACAGTCAATATTGCATGCAACATTACGCCTGATAATAATATTATCATCCATTACTGCACGGCGCGTCGATCGGGCACCTAACACTTTATCAGCTCTATTATAACATTTGGCAACAATATACCTGTCAGTATACTATTTGACTAAGCCCAATAGCGCAATATGCAAATGCAGCGGATGTATAATTGATTACATTATTATAATTGATAAGATGTGGCAAAGTTTCTAACATGAAAATAGCATGTAAGAAGAATACGATGACGTTTCATTGCTTTATTGTAAAAAAAGATTAGAAATAATGGCATACACTGAAAATAAAATAATTTTCCGACATGGAAATCATAAGTTACAAGCGTTTGAATGCTTACAACTTTTTCGTTGTTTGCTCGACTTCAATTTCAATTTGTTTTTTTTTTTATTATTATTGAATATTGCTTTGATCAGGTCTATAATATACCTAATCAAAGGAATATTGTTTCAAAAATGACGTAAATAAATCCATAGATTTATAATAGTCGTCGCTTGCACTCCGACTAGATCAAGACTAGATAAAGCCCTATCTGACAACGACACCTCCGTGAGATTTTGTTGTGGTGTGAGTGTGTCAAATTGAAAATACTCGTATGGTGCGCGGATGCAAGTGTGCTTGAAAAATTGTCGCTACACAATTTTGGGCTTGGGTTCGCCCACGGAACAGAAAAAGGTTCGCCAATTTGGGCAAAGTATTTTCTGCCGCACTTTGTGAGGGCTCTATGAATAAATCTATATTTTGATTTGAATAAAATATTCTATTCTTCACCCAGCACGTATATTTTTAAAATTATGTTTGTGAGCGTCTTTTCCGCGTACCATGTAAGTGCTTATCTGATAACGTAGTTACAGATCGACAAGGCTATTTTGGCGCGTGGCCAAAATCTGAACTAACGCCGCTATCTTGTGATACTGTTTGATAATTCGCTCTGTCGGTATATCGCTATTGTATGTTGCGTTTTTATGCTTAATATTAACTTAAATATAACTTAAAAAAAAAGAAAAAAAAATTGAAGTAATATTGAAAAGATTTCATTTTCTGGCTACTTTTGTTCTATAACAGCGCCCTCCTGACAATGTCGTTCAAATGCCAAGAGAGCCTTGTCGGACTGTATTTATAGATGACACAAAATATTCGAGCACATTAATTAAAAGAGTGGTAAAATAATTAAATTTTGAAAAATAAGAAACTATTTCCAGCGTTAAAACCCAGTCGTAATGGAACTTATTTAAAAAGCTCATAAAAAGTAAAAAGCTGACGCTCTCAGAACTCTCAAGATGAGAGCGGAATGTTATATGAAATACCGTACCCGGTAAACCTAGGTGGGTTTTTGTTCATTTGCAGCGCGTTACACTATTATGCTTTTAACACATGAATTAAATATATATTCCGTTTTTAAAACTACAGTTATTTATCCTGCACGCGACGTCATAAAATCCAGGAGGTCGACGCGTATATCTTATCTTATTATACCTTTAAACAAGCAATTTTTATATTTCTTTGATTTTAATTATATTTTTGTGGACGTCATAATTTTTATCCTAGCTTATAGAAAAGTCATACAAAATTTAGTCAACTACCCAATTCCATAACAGATTTTCTTGATCTACCCCTAGATTGTCAAAAAAACTTATTCATCGTTATCGTAATCGTTTACTAATTCTGCACGCTGATTGGTTTCCTGATTTTCACCAATCGTGTGGGAGAATTCGCTAATGATTGCGATAACGATGAATACGTTTTTCTTACGCAAGCAGACCTCTGTTCCAACTAACTAGTCCGATGAAATAGAGTTTAAATCCCTACGTAGGTATAAAGTATACCAAAACCTACATTATTATAGGCTGTATGAAGTATCATTTTCATATTATGAATAGAAATCAAAGGCACGAGCCGAAAACTCTTAGGGTTGGAAGTTGGAACCAACAACGCGTAAAATACTCATATATCGCCGGGCAAGCAATCACCTTTAGCTGGGTAAAGTACAGCGTTTAGGTCCCAAACTCAACCATCCTCAACTAGTTTGTGCTCCGTTTGTCACATAAAATCCTGGATTTGGCCATTTTAGAACCAGCCATGTGTGATATTGAAAACTTAGGCTTTTCAAGTTTGTAAACTGTGATGTACTGTACAAACTAGGAAGGTGGAACTTTGGCGCCAATATGATTTCTTTTAGAAAGGAAAAAGACGTAAGCTTGTAAATTAGCATTTTATCAATTACTGTACGTAAGTACCGAAGCGAAACCTTATAATGTAAAAACAAATATTTTCTTGAAGTCTCTTAAAAAGTTCTTTTCAGTGTTATTTTTAGAATAACAAAGAATAATGATCACAGGTGGTATCAAGTTTTTTCACGATTCAAAACCAAAATAATTTGCAAACAAAATTCCTTGCGTGCATTACATACGTACATTACATAGAGTAATATTTCATAGATATTTTGAACCTCTCTCTTTTGTTTTAAAGTTGATAATTAAATAATTTGTGGTTACTTTCATACCGTTTTAGCCTTTAAGCTACTCGTATATATGCATTTTTGACCCTGACTGTACCTTGACTGGAACGCTCAAGCTCACACAAAACTGTGAACGACATGCTAATATGAGATTAAGTGTAGGGATACACCTACGTAAATGTCGTCGAAATTTCGGCAGCTGAATTATCTGTCTTACGAGTACATTCGGTTCCACAAAGTTGGGGCCTAAACTCCAATGTCCCGGTATGTACTTAGAGTTTAGCATCTACGCTGGGTGGCAACTTTGTTCTAGTTTGATAATCGTATGTAGATCTTTAGGTCAACGGTGCGGAATGTATCTGGCACTAATCCAATCTTAGCAACGATATGATTTTATAGTGTCTTGATGATAACCAACCCAAGACTAGACTAGGTTACCTTTTTTACATCAACAATAACTCATGTCACGTAAAAATATCGCTGATGGTCCTGTGCTAATGTGCATGCCATTTGTTCAGTATTATTATGTCAAGGAGCAATTTTTTCGTAGTCCGTAGTCGAGTCCGTTTCTCTACGGAATGGTTAATGGCTTAGCGGTACGTTTTTTCAGCAGGGTGGTAACCAGATTAGACCTGCATAAGTGCATAGGCCAATTTAGAAGTAAGAAAAAAACCACAAAAGTCTAGATAAGAATCGGACCTAGCAACTTCCACACCACAGTAGACCAAGCCCACTGTATCAGGGATAGTGTGAAATTATGTTACAGCAAATAATTACTCACTTTTTTCAAATTGAATAACTTGTCAACGGTCATTGCTCTTTTTACGTGACAGTACAATATGTAGTTCTCGATACAATTTAGTGCTCTATCAGAGCACTAAATTGTATCGAGGCCAACAATGCCCCGTAGAGATAAAAGATTCATAGAGACCGATCAAATATAATATTATTATTATCAACAAACTTTCGTCTATTGCGAATCATTTATTGTTGACCATTCAGGGTCAATGAATAACACAGTTGCAATGTCAAAATTGCAACGACGCACTAGGTACTGCACTAGTCATCAGCTCGAGGCGCTGTTACTGGTTTTGTTTTAGAGTTTTCAAGATTAGCGCGTCTAAAATCTACAATCTCTTTCACTTCGTGCATTATTGGAATTAGGTAATAGTCTTTACAGATAGCTCTATTCTATCCCTTTCCAAGCATACCGTAGTGAAAAAGACAGGGGTTTTTGGATCAAGTTAGACTCTAAAATATCTTGTACCATTTTGACTGGAAACAGGCGTTATTTCTCTTATCTTCTTGGTCTTTCCCTGTTCCCATTATTTGGGGTCGGGTCTCTCTTTATATTAGACCACCAGGTTGAAGGCGGGCGGTCCCTTCCTCTTTTCTCTTCGGGTCGGTTTAACGCGATTTGTGCCACGAGACGTCTTTGCTACGTCTCATTACATGTCCATACCATCTGAGGCGGTTTTCGGTTATTTTCTCGGAAATTGGTGTTACTTTAAAACTTCCTTGTATGTATTCGTTACGAATTTTATCGAGCCACACCTCCTGCCCACCGCATACGGGGATCACACAGTACTCCAGTCAGTAATAGTAGTTTATGAAACGGATGCATAATGGGGGGTATTAAAACATGAGTGTGAGTTTAAAAAACGAGCCGCAGGCGAGTTTTTTAATAGTATCACACGAGTGTTTTAATACCTTATTATGTAGAGTTTCATACACTACTTTATCTACGCTCAAATTATCATAAATCCAAACCATAAAATCTTACGTTTACGATTACGTTTATCTTTACGTTGGTAAAAGATTGTGGGTCATTTTTGTTGCAATTACTAAAGTGTCAGGTGGAGTTAAATTTTCTTTAGTAGGTTTCACTGCTAGACATTTTTCCGCGCTAAGTTTTGACTAAGTAACAAAAATAACACATTGAAATGTTAAAAGTTAGGTATGGCGCCAAAATTCAGTTGTTAACTGCGTACTGCTTGAACAGCCAACAATAACTCGCCCGAGGTTACTGAGATTGCAAATTGCGAGGTCGTCCAGTCATATATATATATACCTTGGAGCTTTAATCTCTAACAATGGCGGATGCGTAGATGAGATAAAGCGACGTATGGCGATCACCAGAACTGCAATGGATAGGCTGAAGAAAATATGGAGGAACAGGAAAGTCACGAAGGCCACCAAAATCAACCTCGTACAAACGCTTGTTTTCCCCATATTTTTGTATGCTGCTGAGACGTGGACTTTGCGACAAGTCGAGAAAAAGAAAATTGACGCTCTGGAGATGTGGTGCTGGAGGCGAATGCTCAGAATATCATGGACCGAATTTCGCACCAACATTTCTATACTCCAAGAACTCGGCATTAAAAATCGTTTATCGACGTTGGTACAAAGTCGCATCCTTAAGTTCTTCGGACACGTCTCCCGGCGAGGGAACGATTCCATCGAGCGACTCGTCGTGCAGGGCAAAGTGGAAGGCACAAGACCACGTGGAAGGTCGCCCATGCGATGGACTGACCAAATAAAGACTGCTGTTGGTGGTCCCTTGCATGAGTGTACCAGAATGACAGCAAGCAGGGAGAAGTGGCGTATGCTCGTGAGGACAATAACATCGGCCTCGAACAGTGTCAGCTCCTAATTTGACGACCACGACCGGTCTGTCAAGAGCGCCACGACGAAGAAGAAGAACTGCGTATAGTCTGTTAAAAAAGTCATGAAACAAAAAAGAGTAGAAAAATATTTATACAAGTCAGATAAAGTATATTTTTAGTGGATAATTAAATAATCAAAAATTAAACATAATTCTTTTCAATATTCTGTATGAACACACTTTTTAATCAGTCATATAAGGCAGGGAAAAATTATTGTTTCCGTGAATTAATTGTTGTCTATGGTCGATCATGGCTACCAACTAAATGTTGTCTGTGGACTCCATATATAAAAAAACAAAATTGAGGATTGGCTCTACACTCTCTTTTGGCTATGACGACCACAGAGAAAAGAAAGTTATTCCCTGGTCTGTGATGACGACACATAAAAATACAAGAACCCAGAGCCGAGTATCGTAATAGAAATTATTCAACTTTTTAGAGTTATTTCCATAGTACAGCGATGTTATAATGAATAACTTTTTAATAATTATAAAAGTCTGTGAATAAAGTAGGTCAATATGCAAAACTTTAAGCAATGAGCGTAGATAAACGCCATTTCTGCCACCCTACGCTTACCCTTTAAGCAGGCCTTATTTATTATGAATTATTAATTCGTTGTGTTATAATGACAATCTATGCTTTCGCACGAAATGAGAGGGCGGGGGAAGGTTGAATGGGAGGGCGGGTGGTGCTTGGCTTGTTTCTATATGTAGGGCCATACAGATTCTTTATAGTAGCGGATGATAGTGAAACAATTCTTTCCAGCTGATTATTTACCATTATCAAGTTTCTTTCATTTCCTGTAATTTTTTCGGCTTCCAAACGTGAACACAGTTATAATACTTGACAATGGCGGAATATTGCAAGAGCGCAAAATGGCCACTCAATGCAGAGAAGTAGACAATAGGAACGTCTACCTACATACGTAGATGAAGATAGATGGAAAATCAATTAAGCTGAAGCGTGTGGGCGAAGCGTGCTTTGAATACAACTGCCAACAAGACTGCCACAGCAATAACCAAGTACGAACCTCTAAGCGTTTTTAAGCGCTTACTCTGTCCATCCGTTCGTCACAAGATGTGAATTTTATAAAAGTGGTAAATAAAAGTGCCTCAACAGTGTTGGCATGAAGACTTTATTTAAAAAAAATTGGTTCCATGCTATCAAGACCAATTATAAACCTCTGCAAACAAGCTTGTTTTGCGGTACACTAAAAAAATTAGTGAAAAAGTAGAACTATCCTTTTGAAACTTTGTAAGTAGATGTAACCGCATTAAGATTTTCACATTAAGATTTTCACAGAAAATAACAATAAACTGCGGGGGTTTCCCCATACTTAAAACGGAAACTCAAAAAAAGTTTTATAATTCAAACCCGTACATGGATAGGTCTTCAAAAATGATACTTAGGTTTCTAATGACATTTTTTGTTTGTGCGACAGACACTTCCAAAGTGGTAAAATGTGTGTCCGAAATTGGTTTGAACGAGATCTAGTTAGTAGTTTAATTTAGTTAGTATAACTTTTGAAAGCTCTATTTAGTTCTTATCAGTTATCTCTCAAGGTGTTAATTTCCAACCTAGCAATACCAGCACATACTAACCAGCACATACTAATTTTCTTCGTTATTTTTTACAATAGTTACGAATACATAGTTTTTCCTAGTTCAGCAATAGTCTGTAAACTGGAGAACTAGTAAGCTATGGGAGCACTTAAGCGATTGGTTGTATTCGCGTGTTGTGCGACTGACTCGGATACATTTCCTGCCTCAAGAGCGAGTGATGGCCTCTCCACTCAAGGCTTAGAGAGATACATTTCCGTAAGCGGCTGTCGGCCACTCAGTCTTAAGAGTCGCTATACAGATTGGCTACGTAAGTATCTGTCGCAGGTATTTTGTAAGATTCCGCCGTTTACATACAGCCGTGGTCAGTTTATAAACGTTCGCCGTTTGTAATATAATGCCGATAGCAAAATGTGAGTTTAGAAATGCTCGTTGTTTTGTAATTTGCCGAAGACAAAATGACTTCAGCGTTGGTTGTTGGGTAGAAATAGTCACAGAACCAAACTGTCTCACCCCGACACCAAGCAGGCTTGTTTGTCCTATCCCTAGAGAGTTTTTTAAGGTGGATACGCGGGGGGAGAGCAGTCCCGGTCCGCTGTAGCAAAGCATAGCCATCCACGCTCACCGACGCAACCTTTGCCGCTCCGGCTCGCCCCGCTGCCTGTGCTTTGCTGCGCAAGGGCGAAAGGGCTGCTATACCTGGAGCGCCGGAGACGTTACAGACTCGAACTGGGCCGTATTTTAGAGCTGTGATTACTTATCATGCATCATGAAGGCAAAATGTAAAATAACATCTGTTAACACTTGAAGCGTCTACCTATTACCGTAATTAATATCGAGCAGCCAGCAAAAAAATCACGTTTGTTGTATGGGAGCCCCCTTAAATATTTATTATATTTTATTTTTTTACTATTTTTTGTTATAGCGGCAACAGAAATACATCATCTGTGAAAATTTCAAGTCTGTAGCTATCACGGTTCAAGAGATACAGCCTGGTGGCAGACGAACGGACAGACAGACGGACGGACGGACTGCGAAGTCTTAGTAATAGGGTCTTTCTTTGGGTACGGAATCCTAAAAATGAACCGTTACTTAGTAACAGCTATTTTTAGGAACGAAATAAGAGACTTCCTTTTAGAAACCGTTCCCACTCCGCCGAAAACACGATGGAATGAGATGAATGGCTTACTGAATAAAATAATACAAAAAGGTATCCTGAGGCCGGAGGACAGATTTTTTATAGTCGTAGTGTCGAGAGATTTACCGGACAAAATTGTGATGAGGCATCTCGGAGCACAGAATTCCTACTGAATAAGGTTTGCAGACTAGGTTATTTCGGAACTATTATAATTGCATTATAGTTGAATCATAACTTATGTTAAATTAGCAAACTTGGGCCCCAGAATGGTATGAATAATGTCGCATGTCATGTAAAAAAGTTAGAAGATGAAGAAAATTGGTCACAAACATCAATGTCTACTTATGTTCTATTGCGCATTAGAGGAATAATATTATGTAAAGGGAAACATAATTTCTTTATAAATTATATTTTGTTGAAAACTTAAAGTGATACATAAATCATAATATTAATATAATATTAAAGGCTATATTTACCTCATACACACTTTACTTTATTGATTTTAAGCTTTCTACACTTCTTCTATCTTATAAATAATTGATACCTTCCATAGGTATATACTTTACACATATTTTACATGAAACGACAGGAGTACACTTTTGATAGAAACAAAAAAGGAAAAAAAGAATAGTCTGTACTTACCTACAGTATTTTTCGTGTTGGTCTCTATATTAATAAGACTAAGTACAAAATGTTATGGTATCGGAAAACAGCTAACTCCTTTGTAACTGAACAGTCCGCTTAATTCAATTTGTCTTTATACTCCAATTTGAAGTTGCCATAAAATTTTAGTGCCTTAATGTAACTGAGCTTTTTATGGCGTAATTATTTTGTTCGCAGAGGTTTTGACATGATTTAGCTCCTTCTGTTCAGATCATAAATACTTTAATACTACAACATTTATGGTGATCTATCTTGTGGTGTTCTAAGGTTTTAAAAGGTTATTCGAGGTTAAAATTGTGGATTTCCTAAGTGAAAACCTATAAACCAGATGAGCATATTCAAGAAGTCAACATTAAATTTCCATTTTTCCTTAAATATTACTCGTATTATATCAGAAAGGGTTAAAGCTAACGAGCCTAAATAAGCAGATTTAATTTATTACTTCCGAAGAATCTCTTGAAAAAGCTGCGAGTTCTTGCGACTGATAGACAACGCCGAGCGAGATAAAAATTATGCTGAAGACAACGGTTCGATGGCATTTCGATGGGGTTAAACTTTAAACGGCTTTAGAAATACTATACTTGCTACTATTTCAGCGAACCTCTTTCAACGGTAAGTTTAGCTGCAAAATCGGAATGTTCATCACATGCCTTTCACATAGGCCAAACTTTCAGGTACTTATAAAAGTTATAAATGTCAGAAGGCTTGGTTTCAATCAAAAACAACCTACATTATAAATTACTGCAAATACAAGTAACAATGTGATTATCATTTGAATTTGAATCTTAATAATCATTAGGAACTATCTCACAAAATAAACCCCGACTGTGAGCTCACTATAATTGAGTACGAAATGACTTTGCTAATACTCTGCCTAAGCATCGTCGACCCGATATTCTCATACTCAGAAATACAAGTACCATATACCACCTACGCTATAACTGCTGAATAATCTATTGGATACACGGGTATTAATAGCTACAGACAAACATTGTAATCCACAAACTATTCCATCGCCATACAAAAGCTAGATGGTGAGTTTCTAAGAAAATAATATTTACGTTCATCGTTACAAAGACGCTAATAATATCTTTTGATGGCGTCTGGATATCTGGCGCAATCAGCCGTGGCAGTGCCTTGGTTCAATTCTCGACAATGCCACTTTTGGATTTCATCATGTATTTCTAAGTTCATAATAAGCGCCAAAAACCTCCTGGTATAGTTTCATATTTTGAAATTCATTATCTTGGAATATTATTTTTTTGAAATTGGTTCAGGGGAGCGATTTACGTAACGTTTTGACAGCGTGATGTGAATTTTGAAATAAAATAAAAAAATCATACTGAAAAATTAACTTTACGAGTATGTCACTTGTTTTAAAGTGTAAAATTAAAAGCATTTTCACATGGAAATACAATTCTTAATCATAATCGCGCTTTCACGATTCCCGACTATATTGCGTTTTGAACTACATTATATTTCAATAGTTGTAAAATTGATTTTTCAATGTTCGCAAAAAAATGTTTTGGTTTCAAATATATATCTTTAATTTTCCAATAGAAAGTTAGATTCTTTTTCTATACCGGAAAAGTTATGAGTACATTTCCCGCGGGGTTAAAAATAAAACTTCATTTCGTTTTGAACTTTTACCTATGAGTATATATTATCTCAACCGTGTGCATATAAAATGCTTTAGCATCAAAGGGATGATATTTATTAGGCAGTATTTGATCCACTGCTTCTGATTTGACGTGGTGGGGCCAAGGTGGGGCCCGATCGCAAGAGAATATAAAATGAGGCATAATAAAAGGGTTATGCTTATCGCCGTGTCTCCTTCTCACTTATTTCCATCTTTATGCCTTATTGATTCAGGTCATAAAACTTGAATCTTTCTGAGTTCCTCGAATTAATATTCATTCGGTGTTCTATTTATTTATACAGGTTTACAGAAAATATCTCCAAGATAATAAAGTTTTCTTTTACTTAAGAGTTTCAAGACTATAATATACTAGTTACTTAGCTAGTTGAGTTTTTTGTTAGTGTATGTAAAGTGTTAAAAATGCAGGTTTATTACCGTGCCTTTTCGATTTTTCACAAATCAGCCAATAATTTGGCTGATTTGTGAAAAACTAATGTTTTTTCACAAATCTTATATGCAACCCATGGCTTTTCCGGTAAAAAGATCGTTTTCAGGGTAAAATCTATCTTCATTCCTTTAGTTATATCGGTTCATTACTTACGGCGTCATAATATCAAGCTGTTGGTCAATAATAATGGCATTGTCATAAAAAACGATTTTTACTATATATTCAAACATACAAACTTTTTTGTATTAAATTGAATGGACATCAAATGAATTATAAGGATACATTTTATGCACGATAATATGTATATTATATGTGAAGAAATGAGCATCCAGGTATAAAATATTTAAGTTTAATAATAAATAAAGGGAAAAGCTACCCAATACAGGTGGCAATGGCAGGTAGCATGGGGCAAATAAAGAATGCAACAAGGTTTACCCTTATCTCACGTTCACACTTGACTACGTAAATCGAATTGAGCGCCCGGCGTCATATCGAATTTATGACTATACATACATACCAATTCCTAGTTTTAAATGTTATTCCTTTAATATTGGTAGCTTATATTTTATCTATTCAAAAATTTAAAATAGCATTTAACCTGAATCTATAAATGGATGTGTATTTAGGTAGCCCATTTTTTGCAAACGTTTGGCAAACTTCTTATATGAGTCTTCAGCTTCATATAAAAGTTTTGACTATACTACTCAGTGATTTCACAAACTTTCTAAATGTCTTCATTTTAGAAAACATTAATGTGATAAACAATTCATTTCCTTACCTATTTTAATGGTAAGTAATCGGTAAAACAACGCAAGTAGGTACTGAATAAAATCTGTATTTGAAGGTTTTTTTTAAATGAACAGATAGACAACAACATAGGTGGGCTTTATTTCGGTCACCAGTAGAACAAAGGCTTAGTTTAAGGCGCAAGAGACTCTTGTACCTAAAATATTTAAATGTGACAAATTACTATGAGAGTTCTCTTATAAATCATGAGACTCAAAAACTACGAGTTTGATCGGTTTGACATATTAATTTAGATAGTAAATAGTAGTTTAGCCTATTACTGGAGGGAATAGTTTGAATGAAGCTCAGTTTTGGGTTCTATTTATGTAGAAAGAGCAAAGATCGCACGCTGCGTAGCACCGCTACAGCTACGTAGTTATCTTTAACCATCTACGAGTAACTGATTCACGGGTCAACTCACTTTATATATGCCAAGTTTCTCAATATAGGTCGAAAGCCTTCAAGCATTTGAGGTCACACGACAATGGTCTTAGTAGAAGCAACTATAGTGACTAAAATATTTTAAAACTAAAACTAAACTTATATATTGCTTGTTACTTTAGAATTTTATGATTTCTTAATTGAATCAAGTCTGGTTTGGTGGAAGGTTTTGGAGGCTATTTATCACCCTACCAGCAAAGCGTTTAAATGTTACGGTGCGATGCTTTGTAGCAGGCATTAGGGGTGAGTTTACTTACCTCTTCCAAGTTAGTACGATAATATCTGCGGCTGCAGCATCACTAACCACCAGGTGAGATCGCAGTTAAGGACTAACTTGTAAAGTGTAAACAATAAATGAAAGTGTAAACAAACAGCCTAAGGCACCGTTAACAGTTTTCATCACAATGCAATGGAGTACTTATGGTAGTACACCCAGCCGCGATAGCTGAGGGACGCGGGTCCAAACACCGAGTACGATAAATTTTATATGTATTCAAAAATTTATAAAAAAAACACATCAATAAACCCAAAAATGATAATAATTAGTAATCCCTAGGTTGTATTTAATAAAGATGAAGAGACCCAAGGAGGTTTCCGCTTATTATACTACATAGTAGAAGTAGGGATAAATCTTGGCTTCATACATTATGTAATTTACCTATTGTTCTTTCATAGGCACCAAGCATGAATAATAAATACCAAGTTTCATTAAATGAACTACTGGTATGAACATAATGAGCTGGCGGCTTAAAAAGGGTAAATGAGAACTACATTTATAAGTTCTCTCTATTTTGAGGGTTGACATTTTTCATCATAACCAGTAGGTTAAAGAGCTTATATGAGTTTTTTTTAAGTTAATAAGATTAATTGAACATGATATAACATTTTAGAAAATTAGATTTTGACATTTTGATAAGCTCTCTAATTATCTACTTTAGATCAATTTTCTGTAACATACTCGTACGTATAATTTTAGTCATATCTTTAGGTATTCACAAGCATAATTTTGTTACTAAAAATATATACAAGAAAAGAAATTAATTAAATATAAATTTATTTACATATTCATGTAACATGTTGAAGTATAATTTTCATAGATAAACAGATAGGTGAAGTGCGACTTTAATTGTGATCCGCTACTATATAAGGGGATAGGTACTTATTTATTTTATCCCGGCTAGAATGCGAAGTTTTTATTTCTGGACGAAGCACCACTTCAGTTATGTTTTTTGAGAAGTGAAATCTCTTTGACAACTTAAAAATATTAGCGGATTTAAGAAAATGTTGAAAATGAAATTATCTATCTATTATTAAAATATCATGGATACTTATTATTTTAATTCAGCAATTAACTGTTGACAACCCTAGTTATCTATTAGCTTGTAGCTGAAAGCCTGAAACCCGTGAGCATAATGTAAAGAATTTATATTAAAAATTCTTTCATGATTTAATTAAATAAAAAGTAACTCGGCTTTGGAGTAAACTTCTTTTGGTAAAACTTTATTTTTGTAAGAAAGAAGAAAAAAGTATGTATGTATCAAGTTTACTCATGAAACAAAACCAAAAAATATTCTAGGAAAATAAAAAAGTGATTTTTAAGAACCGTATTGGCACCAGGAATTTGTTTTTCATATACGGAATTTAATTTTATATATATATATATATATATACGTTAAAGTTATTTCTTCCAATAAAAATTATAAGCTTTTCCATTCTCTATTTCTAAAAATATAAATTATTATTATTATTATTAAGAAGCTACATTATTTAAGGTCGCTTCCCTCAGCAGGTAACTGACAGAATATCAGCGTTGTGGATACGTTGGTACCCACAACAAGAAGCTGAGTCAGGACCTTTTTGTTGGCACGACACATTTAGGATCTACCTACTTATTTCATAATATTATTATGGTTAAGTTTTATAGGTTAAGATATTTTTAGGTTAAGTATTTCCATATGTGTTGTGTTGACAAATAAAGATTTTCTATTCTATTCTATTCTATTCTAATTTTACAAAAAGATACTTTCTTTTCATTGCACATTTCCTGTCATACTGATTTTATTGAAAAGTAAAACTTGTTTATTTGCCCATAACTTTGGAGTCGTTGCCATTACTTTTGGAACTTTGGAATACTGGAAACTAAAATGTAGGAGTTAATGAGAAGGTCGCAGTCTATAAAATGGGAAATGCTTTCCAAAAAACCAACTTCAAATGCCACTACAAAGAGTGAAATAATTTTTATTTAAATTTTAGGTACCTACACCAATTCGAAGTCGGGCAATGTTTCATACAATCCCTAATAGTCCTTCTTACTTCATTGATGTGCGAAGAAATGACAGACAATCGCCCGACTTCGAATTGGTGTAGGTACCTAAAATTTAAATAAAAATTATTTCACTCTTTGTAGTGGCATTTGAAGTTGGTTTTTTGGAAAGCATTTCCCATTTTTATTTTATACTTTTTAGTGGAAAACAATAAAATGCACAAGGCGTTGTAAAATATCCAAATTGCTTGAGGTGTGTTCATAAAATCTGAAGAGATACCTCAAATTCACCAAGATCCCATCATCAGACCCTGACTTGATGACTTTAGTCATCAAATCAGTATCTGCTAGCAAATGCACCAGTAACTATAAAAAATACCCAACTCGCTTCAAGTATACTAGCAAAATTAGAAGAGTTCCCTCGATTTCACCAAGATCCCATCATCAGACCCTGACTTGATGACTTTAGTCATCAAATCCGTATCTGCTAGCATATGCACCAGTAACTATAAAAAATACCCAACTCGCTTTAAGTATACTAGCAAAATTTGAAGAGTTCTCTCGATTTCACCAAGATCCCATGATCAGATCCTAACCTGATGACCATAGAACAACTTGGAAAATATTACTCTTTCTAATAATACTCAAATAGTTTCATGTGTCCATATAAAATTTGAAGAGTTCCCTCGCTTTCTCCAGGATCCCATCATCAGATCCTGACCTGATTAAAATGGGACCATCTGGAAACAAAACCCTCTTAAACAAAAAAAGAATTTTTCAAATCGGTCCACGCGTCTCCGAGTAATCGGTGAACATACATAGATAAAAAAAAAAAATAAAAAAAAAAAAAAAAAAAAAAAGATTCCGACGAATTGAGAACCTCCTCCTTTTTTTGAAGTCGGTTAAAAAAAAATGGATTTGAATCGTCTTTGGTACTGGGTTCTTATACATCCATAGTCATTGTACTTAGTCTATGTTAAATTCTACTATTGAAAATCATTAAAGCAAATTATGATAACATCGCTGCTAAGTGCTAACTCGAGTATAAACGAGGTTCTAAACTACGAGTAACTTGAATCCAAAACTACGTAGCAGAAACTTTGTGATGCACCAATTTCAGATCGGTTGATTTATTTGCTCTATTGAAGTTTATGTTTTTGGAAGTAGTCAAAGTAAAGCTCTGCTTTTATAACATTGAGGATTTTAAACTATAGAGGGGAAAAATAAACATTTTAACAAAAATACAGGCGGAATTTTCATTTCAAAAATTGACTATCGTATAAGAATGATGCGTTCATGTTGCCACGGGCCAGATCAAAAAGGATAATATTTTGTATGCATTAAATATTTTATTTTCAGATAATAATAAAAACAGCTGTGCACACACTGGGGTAAAGATGTGAGGTGTAAATGTAAAATTATACGGGTTGAGGGCTAAATGTAATTTATTATTTCTCCCGGGAAAAAGTTACAGGCGCGCACGGTATTTTCCGTTGTGGACTTTTAGCTTGTTTCCACATTTTTAATGAAATTTAATATAATTCGAGTGAGGTGTAATGTACGGTCTATTAATAACGAGAAAATGTTTAAAAATTACAAAGTGTTTACGAGTTTTTTTTAATTTAATATTCTAATGGGGTGTTGCAAGCATAATAAGTAGTAGACTGCCTACTGAATGCAGTAGGGTATAGGTTTTTTTTACATCATAGATTTATCGCGCTCCGACTGATAGAGCCCTACCTAACAACGAGCTCTGTGAGGGTGACAATTTTTTCTCGTAGTGTGAGTGTGTCAAATTGAAAGGTTTTTTGGATTTTCTCGAAAACTGTAAGTTTTGCCAAAATACTCGTAAACCTGTGTAGATACAAAAATCGTCTTTATGATTTTTTTGCCTAAGAGTTACCATTCTTGAGATATCGTGATTCTTTAGAGTCACATTATACTTGACTAGTGTTGCGCGTGGTTTCGCCCGCATGAATTTCGGGTACTACATATCCAGCTAGATGTGACAACAGCTAGTCATATAAATGTGACTCATATCTTAGGAATGGGTAACTCTTAGGAAAAAAGTCATGAAGACAATTTGGTAGAGTTATAGGATCAACCAACCTTACGTTTATTTTGGTAAAACTTACCGTTTTCGGGAAAAATCCAAAAACCACAAATTTTGACCATTTGACCCCGAATAACTTGTAGCACACAAAAGATCGATGGGGATGTTCGAAACTTTATTTGTAATGGTAAAGCTAGCTAGCTCTCCACCAATATTTGGCTCGCTGGGAATTTTTGTTATTTCAAATGCCTATATTGACCGAAGTATTGGTCCACAGTGCCACACCGTAATGGAGTATTACTCACTGAACATCGCAAAATTGTACGCCATTTGCGAGTGATTGGTAACCAACCGTGGTCGAACCATCCGGCCTACAGTTCACCCAATTTATGGATATTAAGAAATTACCGTGCCGTAAATAAAACCAGCGACTTCGCGCGATTATCCACGCTAAAGAGGCCTTGAAAACGCTATATTAAATCTCAAATTGGCTTATAAATTACGCACCTAATTCAGAACCTTTTCTTTTTTTTCGAAGTCAAAAATTTCCTGCAAAGGAAACCCGGAAAATTATGGAAACGTGAGGCCTTAATAAATTCCGAATTATCCGTAGCTAAGCTTTCTTAAAGAGGCGGGCATTTTAGCGCTTGGGTTTAATCTATTTTCTGTCGAGTATCTAATTGACAAAATGTTCGCAAATAATTCGAGTTCGCGCCTATTTGGCCTCGAAACGCGAAAATGAATGTGATGACAGCATGGGTACAATAAAGCGTGGGTACAATAAAATAATGAGATTATTACTCTATCTGCGGACGTCGCCTGTATCTGAAATGGGCCAAATGTTATTTATAAAATAATAATATTCGACTATGTGTCACATCCTAACTAAAAGGGCAGATATCAAAAATTTAGCGACCCAATATTATAAAGAACTCTACAGTAGTGCCACAACCTTACAATACATTCCGACTGAGCACAGCAATCTAAATTCTTCACAAAATGCAGACGAAGTTCGAGTGGAAGTAGAGCCGGTGATTTTAGAAATGGAAGTAAGAAATGCTATAAAAAGCCAAAAATTAGGGAAAGCACCCGGACCCGACGGAATCAAAAATGAGTTACTACTCGGATGTATAAACAGCCTGAGCCCTTTATTAGCTACAATATTTAACAAATTCTTACATTAGGAGAGATACCGGAACAATGGACTATGTCTCATATTATTCTGCTGCATAAAAAAGGCGACAAGGATGATATAGGGAACTATAGGCCTATAAGTCTTATGTCCAACATGTACAAGGTATTTTCAAAAGTGATACTCCAGAGAATTACTAAACAGCTGGATGAGAGCCAACCTAGAGAACAGGCCGGCTTCAGGAAAAATTTTTCAACCGTGGACCACATTCACACTGTGAAACAGGTATTAGAGAAATGTAGAGAATATAATAAACCGCTCTATCTGGCTTTCATAGACTACAAAAAACATTCGATTCTTTGGAGCATAGCAAAATATGGCTAGCACTGGAAAAACAGGGAATCAACAAGATTTACACAAACATTTTGAGGAAAATATACGAAAACAGTAGAGCCAAAATACAAGTGGAGAGTTTAGGAGACGAATTCCCAATAAGAAGAGGTTTAAGACAACCACTGCCGAAAATATCTTTGGTGAGACCCAGTCTCACCAAAGATATTTTCAGCAGTCCTTGAGGAAGTCTTCAGACAACTAAATTGGGAAACTTTTGGTCTAAATATAGACGGGTCGAAACTCAACCACCTCAGGTTTGCGGACGATCTTGTGCTTTTCGAAGAGAGCTCCGAGAAATTAGAAATTATGGTCCAGGAGCTCTCACGAGAAAGTGCAAGAGTGGGTTTATCAATGAACGTCGAAAAAACTAAAGTTATGACCACCCACACGAAAACAAACATCATTGTGGACGGAAAAAATATAGAGTATGTAGACGAATACATATATCTAGGACAAATAATATCTCCCTCGGACTTGACATCGACAGAAATTGACAGAAGAATAGCCAATGAATGGAAGAAATACTGGTCCATGAAAGAAATTCTGAAAAGTAAAGATCTTGCAATGGTAATCGGTAAAGAGCAGAGTCTTCAACACATGCGTTTTACCCTGCCTGACCTATGGCTGTGAAACATGGGCTCTTAATGTTAACCATAGAATGAAGTTGGCTAAGTGTCAGAGGGCAATGGAAAGGAGCATGATTGGAGTAAAAATTAAAGATCGTGTGAGTATGAACGACATTAGAAATCAGACTAAAGTTACCGACATATTAACTAAAATTGACTCACAGAAATGGAGATGGACAGGTCATTCCCAGAGAGACAAGCATGACAAATGGAGCAAAATTGTAACTAATTGGTACCCACGAGATGGTAAAAGAAGCAGAGGTAGACCTTACAGAAGATGGGAAGACGAAATTAGACAGACCGCGGGTCCAAATTGGAGAAGAGTTGCACAAGATAGGTCACAATGGTGACAGCTAGAGGAGGCCTTTGCCAAAAGGCAATCTGAAACGCGCGACATTCTTTAATTAATTTAATTTTTGTAACATTACTTTTGATAATAAAATATATTCTTTGACTAACCAAAAAACTTTGTTGACATAAATGTAACTATGACTTGATACCGTAAATTATGACATGTAAATTAATTGCTGTTTCGGAAATAAAGGCTTTTTTTTTATTTATTTATGTGTCACAAAGTGGGTCTAATACAAATGTAGCTATTGATAACTATATTTTTATCAAATTTTTATTCTCTCCTGTCATCCTATCCTATCCTATCATGAGTTGGGTGCTGGAATGATGGTCAGGCAAACGTAGTTTTGATAAGCCTCCCACCAAGTCGACTGACAACATTAAGATAATACCGAGGATTAAAATAGAAAATGTTTATTCTTTAACATAGGCTAATATGAAGAACGGGAAAGAAACAAGGAGTGAATGAATGATTGTGTGTTAAATATTATGTACCTATAACAACATATTATAACAGTAGTTATCGCTCACTTTGGGTTTGGATCGCGATATTTTATTCCACAAAGACGCACCCCACTCCGTCAAAAACGCTTATGTTTCATTCTATTCGTATGGAGTTTGACAGAGTGGGGCGCATCGTCGTGGATTGAAATATCTATAATTGTCCAAAAAAATAACGCAAAGCGGAACTTTTGACGTAACGTAGCGTAACAAGGATTAGCTTACAGTATTTTAAAATCAAAAAGTTGGTTTTATCCATGTTTTATCCTTAGATTAGAAAATATTTAAAAAGTATAACTTTTTTTCATTCATAAAACTAATAATTTATTAGCGTGCCATTTAATACTTCTGCAGAGTTTTTACTTCTTAATGGTTAAACGATAATGCATTAAATTCTCTTTGGGTAATAAAGTTGCTATAACGCTATAAATGTGCAAGAGCTATTAAGTGCTAAGCAATTAAACAGGTATTTATTCGCTCGAGCCAAGCTTCAATTAGCTACTCGCATTAAGAGCTTTTGTGACAGTCATTTATTTAATTATTTGTAGTGGTCAAAAGTACAGAATTTAATTAACGTTAACAGCATAGTAGGACAGACTTGTGAAGTCAACATCTGAGGATGTCCCGGTGTCGGGACGAAAAGTGCGTCGAAGAAAGCGGATTATAGCAAAAAAAATTAATCTGTCCTATAAATTATGGATTTCCGCAAAATAACGCCTTTTTTTTTTTTTTTTTTTTATCGTGGGGAATCCTCATGGATACCCAGTCGCCCGGGGGAGCGGCTGGGTTATGCCGGACTCTTACCGGCTAAACCCCACGGTGTTTCCTCCTCGCACCGTATGACGGGAACACGCGAACGCTTGCGCAAACCTCCGCGAACCCGCCGGTGCCCGGCCGCTTGCGCGGCCCCTCCACGAGGTGGAGCATGGAGCTCCCCTCCAACAGCAAGGCCGGCCAGAAACACCTAAGCCGGCCTTACCTCCTCGGCGCCCATCCGTAAGGCGACGGACCCCCCCGGGACCGCCACCCAGGGGCCGTGGGCACGGGTAAGCCGATACCTGCGAAGCTTGCTCCTGCACTTCGCAGGCATCGACCTCCCATACCCCGCGGCGGATCTGATCTTTGGCTCCGCCGCAAACCACCAAACGGCCGCAGAGGACAGGGAGAACGGCAACGACACACCGACACTCCTCTTCCCCTGCGGCCCCGCCGCCGACGCATCTAACGGTGCGCCACCGTTTGGTCGCGGGAGATAGGGCGAGCGGCAACGACACACCGACACGCCTCTCCTCCCGCGACCCCTCCTGGCTGCAGGAGACAGAAAACTCTGTCCCCCGCACCCCTCTTGGACGCATCCAGAGCGGGCCCATCTCCAGGCCCACTCCGAGCGTCCCCTCCTGGATTCCTTTTGGCTTCACCGTGGGGCCCAACCACGGCTACTGAGCCCCCCCATCGCGACAAGATTGGAATCCATCGGGGGGGGGGGGACAAACAGACAAAATAACGCCTGCTTCCATTCAACATTTAACAGCATATTTAATTTAAAGTACATATATTTAAAAGTAGGAAAAATTAATTTGTCAAAAATTACTTAAACCATTTTCTACCTCATAGTATCCGAAAATAGTATAAGTTAGTTTTCCCACGTTTTTACAATACCTACTAAAAGGCGTTGTAGGACTATAATATGTAAATTAAAATCAGATAGTCTCTATGGTCCATTTACCAAGCACGGCTACCATTTTACCAAGCACACAATACAACAACTGTTCGAATTTTAACTAATAAATTTTTTTATGTACCCGGGGTTCTTTTAGTTACAAGTATAAATGTTTTTTTTATAACATATTACAATTTTTAGCTTCTCAAATAAGTAATAACATGTAAAATTTGTAATAATATTTTTTTGCTATAACTCTAGCCATAGTAAAAAACATCATAGCTTTATCTGCAGTTCCAGTGATTTTCCAACATTACCAGTCAATTTTGATTTAGTACCTATAAAGTAGTAACGTTGCCCAAAAAGAGGGCAAAGTGTGTGTCTATAAAAATGAATCGATTCTCAACAAAAATGTGGCTGAATTAAAATCGCATATTTTTCATGATATTTGTATAACACGCCTTTAGTACACAGCTTCAGTGTTCAGTTTACAACCCCCGGACCGGAAGTTCAATCTATCTTTATTATAATCCGATAGTCAAATGAATAAAGTAGTAATCATAACGACGTTCACGCAATACATTTATCTGTGATTTCATTCATTTTCGATTTCTGCACTCCTCTCCTTATTAACTTTACACTCTGGAAAATCGTATGCGCTTTGTATTATGTCGCTTGAATATTAATTCTTTACGTACCTATTGTAACAATAATTAAGGTCGCAAATGAAAAAAACTTTAATACAAATTAAATAAAGATATTCCAAACTTACTTTAGAAAATCTTATAGTTATCTACAGCTAAGTGCACGCGTCGCTCAAATAGGAGCGTAAAGTTTTTTCTTTATGTATCGATATTGGTCCCAAATTTAATACAAATTAAAAAATTATTCTAAAAAACTTACTTTATCCGATGTTAAAAAAATCTGTAAAGATGTATCCACACACACTCACACTATGAACAACAAGTATCCAATACAGACGTACGATCGGTTATAAAATGCGTCGTTGCGGAGGGCGGGAAATTTGTTATTTGGAGTACGCGAGCGACTTTCCCGCTGTTCGCGCTCTGCTGGTCGCCGCGGTACTAGCGCGTCAGGGCCGCCCCGGGCGAGCGCTCCCGCGTCCTTGCCGGAGATCCAACTTAACCCTACGCAAAACGTTAAGAGGGTCGTCTAGCTGTAAGCATCTTAGCCTAAGCAGTCTTCTTCTTTCTTGATTGCAGCTGCAGGGATGGGTACACGTTGTTTTCAGTCAGGCGGAGTATGGTGTCATCTAATTATTTAAATTAGATGTATTGAAATTATCATGTCAGTGACTGTTGCTCCCATAGCTCATTTGGTAGAGCACCCTGTTAGCTGGGGATGCGGGTTTAAGTCCCGTTGGCAGCGATAATTTTAATACACTAATAATTCATAGTAACTCCTCGTGTGTAAACAACTGTAACAAAAATATAAAACGCTCGAGGATTTTAAATTAAATTTATTTTATTTTAATTTAAATAAATTTAAATATTTACTAAGAATTAAAACGTGAGAGCCTAGGTTAAGTGTACATACTAAATCTAATGAGACTAAAATTGACTAATTTTTGGGGAGAACATTTTGGGGAGTAAAAATGTTATCACCCAAAGCAGGACTTGCGTACGCCATAGATAGCATTTTTGATAACACCTATTCGCGTCACGCTAAGTCACTAGACGATAGCCTTAACTTTCCGCGAAACGTTAAAACCCCCACGCATCCAGGTGCTTTTTCCTGTAAATAGCACGCCTTTCCGGCTTATCCTGAATCATATTATTTTCGACGTGTAGGCATTGTATTTGGTGGATATGTGGATAAACTTTAAAGTAATTTTGGTAATTCTTATAGAAGTAGAGCCTTGGAATTCTGTGGAACCTGAACTCTTAAAGGGATGAAAAGTGCTGGTGCTGTCAATAATTAGGAGTAATTCATCACTGGCATATATTACTATCTATAGTTAATAGTAACATGAAAGTCAATCACACGTCTAAATGAGATTTTTAATCGGGGCTTTAGGCCCAATTAGAGTTTCCGATCAAAAAGCAGAGCTCCCAATTTACAATCCGCGCTCAGCTAAGCTTGCTTGAGCTCACTTCTAGAAGCTGGCCCACTATTTTTGCGTACATTATACGATTTTATTAACTTAATTAGCAATATATATGTATCTACCATTATTTTTGTATTATTTATATCATTTTCACGCTTCTGTACCCTGCCCAAAGATGGATGGCTGGCAATCCACGACCACCCGGTATACCAGATCCTTCTTTCCACGCACATGCAAACTTTGGAACCAGCTACCAGCAACAGTGTTCCCTCAAAACTATAACATGGGGTTATTCAAGGGGCGGATAAACAAATTTTTAGAGAGTCGGTAGCGCATTTGCAGTTCCTCTGGTGCTGCAAATGTCCATGGGCGGCGGTGATCGCATCAGAGGTAGATCTTTGACAAGAGAAGGTGTACCCGGTTACTACGCAAACCTGGATGTAGTGTCTTTAAAGATAATCCTAGGTGAATCTCACTCGAAATTCATCGTTGTCAAAAAAACGTGCTAACAGAAGTAAAATTCCAATTGTAGCCTGTCAAATTCGATTGTGAATTTTTTGGCTGTAAAAAGCAATTTTGCCCATGTCGGTGATTCTTCTGATATGATTCTATGGATGCGGTACAAACACGCAACAAAAACTCGTCCTATTCCTTGATTGGATGTTTTACCTTTTTATCAGCATACATCAATACTGCGGTCGTTAAATATTGAATGTCGTATAACCGTGATTTTGGTTGATTCATTTAACCTACGCTCGCGCTAATGGGATGACATGATTCGATACATGAGCCGCAGTCTGGCCACATTTTAATTTTTAAATGACTCTGGCAGTAATTCTACCCTTATTTAAAAACTGGAGTTCGTTCGTTTCAGCCGACGGACGTCCACTGCTGGATAAAGGCCTCCTGTAATGATTTTTATGCCTGCTTATAATACGTCTAAATGCCATGATCTTTTTAAATTTTCACTTCACCGATGTAGGCGACGCGTTATGTGAATCGGCTACCTAATATTGTTTATTAGCAAGATATCGTCTGTTAAAAAAATATATCGTCCCAATTATTGTTCATCTCACATGCCTGTATCTTATTTCCACATTATTTCCTTATTAATGAAATCGTCTCATATAAAATACGCTTTATTCTTCAATTGCCTATTTCTAAGCCATTATATCAGTACGAAAAGTTATCGTAAGAATAGAATATTAAACAATATGAGAATTGTTCGACCATTGAACATTTTTACCGTATGAGATTTTACACTAGACATTATTTTTATTAAGCCTTTTGGTAGCGGTTACCTACGATTGTTTTCATCAGTATTATAAACATGCTGTACCAGTTTCTGCAAACAAAAAATATTTAATTCATTTCAGTATTAAACTTTCATCTCATTCATTTTCGCATTTCAAACCGTTGCTAATAGATATGATATTTTTATTTTATCGTAGTCTGTATAAAGGAATTTAATCAAACATATTTTTTTGTATTTCATTTATATACTTTCCCTATCTTATATCAGCTTTGTGTGACAAACAATTAATCGGTAAGCTATGATAAGTAAGCATAACACAAATGTACAGGTAATGTATTGTGATAATTAATGACTGGAGTAATAACATCTGGCTTTGTTATTCTCGTTACATAAATCACTAATTGACTTGCTTCTAACATGTCATTATTTGTATTCAGAAGTAAATAGACTAAAACTATCATAATTGTATTCATAAACCTAGTGCGTATAATAATAATAATTATAAATTAGGCTGTACAAATAAAGGGTTATGTACTCGTGTATACTCGTATACGAACTCGTATATACCTCGTATGTACCTACCTATTTCTTATTGCTGTGGTCATCCTTGATGTAAAGTTACATATTTTCAAAATACCTGGCGATCTGCAGCATTGTCACCACTCACCACTCACCACTCACCACTCAATCAATTAACGATTAAAGCTTATTGTTATCATAGAAATACAAACAAAAAACGATGATTTTTATATAGCACTGTTGGCTTATTTCGATAATATGGACAAATAGGTACTTACCGAAATATATTCGCTTATCTCTCTGCGACTTTACAAATCATATTTTAACAAAATATATTCTGCATCTGTGGTGTACACTTGTTCTAATTATTTAATGACTCTATTTTATATTAAAAAATACAAATTAAAATTAGATTTTTAATAACAAAATCTAAATAGCACTTTTAAGTTTTTACCATGCTTCGATAACAGAAACTCTTATGCCATAATATCTGACTCCATAACTCACCATCATCCAGCCCAAAGCCTCGGCCCTAAAATGCAGAAATTTCCCTTTACGATGACATCTCTATTCATTCCTAGTAGTATGTAAAAAAACACTAAATAAGGATTTAAAGTTTTACAGAGTCAGCTGGATGAAGGAGGGGCGAGGGTAATATTTTTTATTTTATTTAAACGGAATATTTAAGAATCGGTATATCGGTAAATAAACCATCAAACTGCTTTGTAAATGTTTATTACCCACTCAAAAATACAAGTATTGATCCAGTTTCCTACTCTGTAAAAATGTGTGTAAATATCTCGACTATATGTTGAATAGTATAGAAGCACAAGTTTCTAATTCTGTCCCTCTCTGTTTGTCTATCATAGCTCTCTCAACTGTCTCACCTGAGTAAAGATTAAATATAGAGTTTCACAAATAGCCCTCTTTATTTAGCAGAAATAGGTCTGTATGAAGTAAACATTGTTGCCAAGAAATATGCATACAATGAAACAAAACTGTTCGATGCTTAGTTATTCGTTGAAGATCTGGCTCCTTTCCAAGCCTCAAGTTGCCAGCTTTAAACGTTTCATACGTAATATCTAAGCACGGCTGTACTTGTCAAAAAATAAGCAAAACTTAGGTTTTTGTGGTTAAAAATGGAAATACGAGACCGTTAAAATGAAAACGACTAGTAGCTTTGAATTTATAAAGTGTGCCCAAAATATTTGAAATTGAAAATTGTGGAAGATTGAAATGATATTGAGAAATATCTTTCACAAAATATTCAGGTAAATGTTCCGGCGCGCAGAATGGAGGTCTCCGACATCTTTAAGGCGTGTCTCCGCATTAACACAGACAGCCCCACTTTTGAAACCTAAACTTTCCTGAGGCATTTCTTGCCCCACTTCGCTTGCAGCACATTTTGCTATTATGCGGTAAAACTCCCCTTTTATGCTCGGAAAATAGGCATAAAATAAAACAACCGAACCGCTTTCAAAACTGTGACCTTATTTATTTATTTCACCGATGAATAAAACAGCGATATTAAAATTACAAATTCAATGGTAAGACAAAAACACTCCGTGGTACGCTGAAAGTGCCGACTGAACTGAAAACTTGAACACTAAGTACAGCTTATAATTTATACAGGGCTAAATGAGAAGTACCAAAAATCTCTCAGCCTTATAGTTCCTATCATTAAAACTAACAACTTTACGACTTTCCAAGATTCCGTATTAATTTTTTTCAAACAAAAAAAATGTTATTTCCGTAAAGTGACATTTGATTACACTGTGAAATCGAATACATGATTGTGTTTTACCTGTTTTTCAATACATAATAAATTAAATAGAACAAGTGGAAGTAATTTTGATTAAATTTGATATTATCACAAAATATCGACTTAAATAAATAGTCGTTGTTCAAAAGTGTATAACTTCATTAATAGGAACTACAAGGGTGAGAGCTTTAAGGTATTTTTTTAACCTTTTAAACCGAGGTATCGATAATATTTAAACGGCGTCACAGATTAAATTTTTTTCGCATCCCAAAAAAGGCTCAACGCGTCTAAAGACTTTTCCACTTCAAAAGGAAATCCAAGAACAATCTAGAAATATATTCATTCTATATAAAGGATTTCTAGTTAAAGTTAGAGTGAAACTTCGATGTGCTTTCTCAATATTTCTTCTTCGAATCTTGAACAGGTTGTTCAGTGGATCGTTCACATTCCTTATGTCGATGTCGTCCGCAGACACTGAAAGGTATACGAATTAAACCACGTACAGTATCTTGGCAAGGTTTTAGAGTTATAATGGGACGAAGTTTTCGCATATTATACACTAAGGGCCGATTTTTAAATCGCCTGATAAATCGAGAAATAACTTAGGAATAAATATGACGTTTTGACAGATTTTTAACCGACTTCAAAAAAAGGAGGAGGTTCTCAATTCGTCGGAATCTTTTTTTTTTTTTATCTATGTATGTTCACCGATTACTCAGAGACGCGTGGACCGATTTGAAAAATTCTTTTTTTGTTTAAGAGGGTTTTGTTTCCAGATGGTCCCATTTTAATCAGGGCAGGATCTGATGATGGGATCCTGGAGAAATCGAGGGAACTCTTCACATTTTATATGGACACGTGAAACTATTTGAGTATTATTAGAAAGAGTAATATTTTCCAAGTTGTTCTATGGTCATCAGGTCAGGATCTGATTATGGGATCTTGGTGAAATCGAGGGAACTCTTCAAATTTTGCTAGTATACTTAAAGCGAGTTGGGTATTTTTTATAGTTACTGGTGCATATGCTAGCAGATACGGATTTGATGACTAAAGTCATCAAGTCAGGGTCTGATGATGGGATCTTGGTGAAATCGAGGGAACTCTTCAAATTTTGCTAGTAGGTATACTTGAAGCGAGTTGGGTATTTTTTATAGTTACTGGTGCATTTGCTAGCAGATACTGATTTGATGACTAAAGTAATCAAGTCAGGGTCTGATGATGGGATCTTGGTGAATTTGAGGTATCTCTTCAGATTTTATGAACACACCTCAAGCAATTTGGATATTTTTACAACGCCTTGTGCATTTTATTGTTTTCAACTAAAAAGTATTAAATAAAAATGGGAAATGCTTTCCAAAAAACCAACTTCAAATGCCACTACAAAGAGTGAAATAATTTTTATTTAAATTTTAGGTACCTACACCAATTCGAAGTCGGGCGATTGTCTACGACTACGTCATTTCTTCGCACATCAAGTAAGTAAGAAGGACTATTAGGGATTGTATGAAACATTGCCCGACTTAGAATTGGTGTAGGTACCTAAAATTTAAATAAAAATTATTTCACTCTTTGTAGTGGCATTTGAAGTTGGTTTTTTGGAAAGCATTTTATATAAATAGTTTATCTGGCGATTGAAAAATCAGCTATAAGTGGAACAAAAAATGCTTATAAGGAAGACAGATTAATTTGTTTTGCTCTAATCCGCTACTTGAAAAGATTATGTATAGTACAATATGCAGGAACCACATGAAACACCACAATCAATTTTCCAGCACTTTCTTCGACGCACGTTTCATCTCGACACCGGATCATCCTCAGGAGATGTTGACTTCACAATGCGAAATCGAAAAGACAAACAATGGCTTTCCGCGAAATACCGCCTGCTTCCATTCAATAAAACTATTTTAAAAACGTGTCAAATTATTATTAAAAAGCTTTTGTAAAACGTGCAAGCTACTGTAAAAAAAATATTATGTTAAAATTCTATCTACATTACGTGAGCTAGCATAGACTGGGCATCCGCAAACATAATTTTCATACTAAATCAACTACGTACACGAAGATTAACAATTTACATTTTAAAACGTGAATTTTACATAAGAATTTATTATTAAATATTACTCTACGATTTCGCATTGTGGAGTCAACATCTCATGAGGATGTCCTGGTGTCGGGATGAAACGTGAGTCGAAAATATTGTTGGAAAATTTTAGTGGTGTTTCATGTGCGCGGTGTGGTGTTCCTGCATATAGGACAATATTATACAGATTCCTTTCAAGTATATTATTGGATTATAGTAAAACATATTAAACTGTCCTGCTAATTATGGATTTCTGCAAAATAACGCCTGCTTCCATTCAAAAATAAATAATAGTACTTACGTCAAAATACAAAAGTATAAAATTTCGACGATTTTGATCACTGAAAATCCCATGAAGAGACCGAGTAGCCCGCCGCAGCTCGCTAAGATGTCCGCTGTGCCGTACAGTTCAGATCTTTTAAATATGTCGAATAACGGCCTTTTGAAAAATATCACCACGGTAGAGACTTTAGACCTGGAAAACAAAACTAATTAATAATAAATTGGTACTCATATTAACAAAGTTAGTTAAGTGATTCGTTAACAAATCAGGGGTCAGATTGCCTAAGGAAAACGTATTCATCGTTATACTAATCGTTTGCAAATTCTGCTCCCCTATTGGCTGCCTTAAATCAGGGAACCAATCAGCGGGCAGGGTACGATTACGATAACGATGAATACGTTTTACTTACACAATCAAGGGGCAGCCCCTTAATTCTTACAATTTTACTTATTTTGTAGTATGGAACGGAACCCTCGGTACGCGAGTCTGACTCGCTTTTTGCCGGTTTTTTTACACAAAAAAATTAAGAGATGAGTGAGACATTCACCTCATGTTAAGAGTTATCTACGCTTGCCCTAGTCCGTCTCATGACTTTTCATTGCAATACTACGTAAGAAAAGTTTAAAATGTCATTTTTTTAAAAGAGCATATGCCGAGTTTCTCGCCAGTTCTTCTCGGTGCAAACCTGCTTTCTGAGCTTGTCGGTACAGTTTTCTGCCGTGCTTTTCTGCAAAAATACTTAAAGCAGCGACGAGCGTACATCCATGGATTTATGAATTCGTCAGGTGTATTAGAATTCAATTTTGCATGCCATCTTCAGTATGGCAGGTACATTTTCAAGAATAGCACAGCTGGTCCTATTTGAAAATTTTGATTTTGATTTTCAATAGGAGATATTATACGACCCACTCCACAGTACACTGCGCTTACATTTTGCCCAGTAATCTAGTCGTATACAGTGTCCTTCAAAACCAAAAATAGTAATTATTCGTTACTGATTCACCTACCCAGACAGATTCCTCAAGAAATGTCCTACCAATAGTAAAACCATTAGAAGCAATGATTCTGATCAAAGCTACAGCCTACACACAGATCTCTGTTCTACCGCTGACTGTCAACGTAAAAATGAAGGCACTTGATTATCGCCATTTTGGCGCTGATCATATGGCGCTGATTGTTGCGTAGCCTGGCGTAAGCGTCCATGGAACTAAAATAAATTGACATTCAAATGACGGTCAGTACCAACAAATGTCAATTTAGTACCATAGACGTTCTGAATAAACCAACGGAATAAACGAACATGAGTGGCGCTTCAAATCGGCACAAAAGAAGAACTGTCAGATGTACAGAATGATTAATCCATAGAATACAGATCAGTGAGCTTACTGCACTTACCTTGATGATAAGATAGGGTTACCCTTAGCAGAAAGGTATGAATGCCTCTCTTTGCCGTGAAGTTCAGTTTGAGTGACTTCCGTTTCGTATGATATTGAAGTACAAGCTGGCAGGCAGTAACAGTCGTCTGCTACACGAATAGCTTCCTCTGTCGTGACGTTGGTCCTCTCGATATCTGATCCATCTTCAATATCCATTGTAGATAACTCCACTGTGAAGGAATGTATTTAAGGACTAGCTCAAACTCGCACGAAATGTTTTTCTTCATCGTTTCTGATACAAACCGCTAAGGTGTGGAAAGACCTTCTAGCCTCCATGTTTCCAGCCAAGTACAATCTGGGTGCCTTGACGAGAAGAGTGATTAGGCATTTTCTAGGCAAGTGCGCTCCACCTCGACCTCATCATTGCCTTCTATCCGGCATGATTGTCGTCAAGTGCAGGCCTATACAATAAAAACAAAGGTCAGCCGCGCATAGATAAAATAAATAAATAGATAAAACTCACTTAACTACTACTACTACACTTTGGTTTTTAAATAAATTGACTAAGTATTTCTTACCGGAGAATCCGACGACGTAAAAGAGAATTGGGCTTTAGCCCTACGACCAGTGTGTCAGTAAAATATACTTTATAAAGTAGGCAGGTATATTTTAACAAGTCTAATTTTGTACTACTTACTTTCCGCTTTGTCTATGCATTCCAAGCTTCCAGAATTACATATTGCCATATCGGGACCGTCTGAAAACAAATTTTGTTAAGAAATAATATTCATAGTAGTTCGCACCAAACCTTCCGTGGCTATTCGTTTCTTGACCACGCATTGAAACCAGCTACCTACATACAGTCCGACAAGGTTCTCTTGACACTTGAATTGCATTTCAGGAGCCCGTTGTTATAGAACAAAGGCAGCCAGAAAATTAAATCTTCTCAATTTTTCTTTTATTTTAGTAATATTAAGCAAAAACAAAACAACATACAATAGCGGTATACCGACAGAGCGAACTATCAAATAGTATCACAAGATAGCGTTATTAGTTCCAATTTTGGCCACGCGCCAAGGTAGCCTTGTCGCACTGTAACAACAGTTTATCACAAAATTGTAAACTGTATCAGAGGGTGGAGATAAACAAAATCCTCGAGAGACAGAAATGCATTGGAAATTCCCCTAGTCAATCGGGATACCGCTCCTTATTTAAAATCAGGTGCCCTGCCAATTTTTTTTCTCGCAAATGATGGATAAAGTAAAAGAGATATTATTATCACTTACGTGGCATACCAAACTGAACGCATCCACACCTCGCGTAAGTGAAGTTGGTTAAGCATTCAAACTCACAATTCGATTGCGAGTAAATTTTAAAATATTTCAGGACACGCTCGTCTGCGAAATAACACCGGCGTCTGTATAAAAACATATTATCTTTCAAATATCAGAATATCTTTAGCAAATTGGTCAATAAACAAAGAAGTTTCAAAAGGGCGGCCAGTTTTTCAAAGTTATATACCATATTATATTCCTTCTCTATGCTTGGTGTTATACAGTCACATTAATAATTCCAAAAGAAATCGTTTTCCTCCTTAAATTTGAATTTCGAAAATCACACTTTCCACACTACAATTATACTTTTACTAGCAGATACCCGCGGCTTCGCACGCGTAAATTTTAGTTTTAACTATTCTACGGGAACCATCCATTTTCCGGAATAATAATTTACATGAAACCTATCTTCATTTCAACTTTAAAGCAAAAATTTTCAGTAGTTGTGCGTGAAGGAATAAATTTTCTCCCGTATGAATATCTGTTTTTCCCTATTATCACAAAAACAATGGATTTTCCGAGAAAAAAGTAGTTGATTCTAGGATATAATCTATCTCCATTCCAAATTTCAGCCCAATCGGTTCAGAAGTGACGGCACGATGGAGATTTCTCCCGCATGAATATCTGCTATTTAACTATTTTCTTAGAAATCATGGATTTTCCCGGGATAAAAATTTGCCTATATATTAATCCACGATAAAACATATCCCCTTTTTGAATTTCAGTCATATCCGTTCATTTATTACAGCGTGAAGTAGTATTTTTACCGCGTGAATATCAGTTTTTCAGTTTTCCCGCGGACACCATAGATTTTTCCGGGATTAAAAGTGGCTTTTGTGTTAATCCAGGATATAATCTATCCCTATTCCAAATTTCAGCCAAATCAGTTCAGTAATTACGGCATGAAGGAATATTTTTCACGCGTGGATTTCTGTTTTTCACTATTATCATAGAAACCATGGAATTTTCCGGGATGAAAAGTAGGCTTTGTAATAATCCAGGATAAAATCTATCTCCTTTCCGAATTTCAGTCATATCAGTTCAGTAATTACAGGGTAAAATAGTACTTTTCACACGTGAATATCCGTTTTTCAGTTTTCCCGTGGAAACCATGGATTTTCCCGGGATAAAAAGTAGCTTTCGTATTAGTCCAGGATATATTCTACCCCTATTTCAAATTTCAGCCAAATCAGTTCAGTAATTACGGCATGAAGGAATATTTTTCCCGCGTGGATTTCTGTTTTCCACTATTATCATAGATATCATGAAATTTTCCGGGATGAAAAGTAGCCTATATATTAATCCAGGATAAAATCTATCTCCTTTTATGAATTTCCGTAATATCAGGTCAGTAATTACAGCGTAAAGTAGTATTCTTCGCGCGTGAATATCAGTTTTTCAGTTTTCCCGCGGAAACCATAGACTTTTCCGGGATAAAAAGTAACTTTAGTATTAGTCCAGGATATAATCTATCTCTGTTCCAAATTTTAGCCAAATCAGTTCAGTAATTACGGCGTTAAGCAATATTTTGCCCGCGTGGATATCTGTTTTTCATTTCTATCATAGAAACCATGGATTTTTTGGGGATGAAAAGAAATCTTTATATGAATCCAGGATGAAATCTATCTCCATGCCAAATTTCAGCCAAATCTGTTCAGTAATTACGGCGTAAAGTAGTATTTTTCGCGTGTGAACGTCAATGTTTCAGGTTTCCCGCGGAAACCATGGATTCTTCCGGGATGAAAAGTACCCTATTTATTAACCCAGGATATAATCTGTCTCCATTCCAAATTTCATCCAAATCGGCTGTGTACTTGAGGCGTGAGATTTTTTTTCCGCGTGAATTTCGGTTTTTAACTTATCCCACGGGAACCATGATTTTTTTCGGGATGAAAAGTAGCCTATGTGGTAATGCAAGATATAATATACCTCCATTTCAAATTTTAGCCAAATCGGTACAGTAGTTGCGGCGTGAAGACGTATTTTAACTTGATAAAATCCAAACTTCGGACCCCCGTTTAACCCCCTTGGAGGGTGAATTTTGAAAAATCCTTTCTTAGTGCTCCCCTAGACCTCATAAGGTATCTGTGTGCCAAATTTGGAGTCTCTAGACCCAGCGGTTTGGGCTGTGCGTTGATATGTCAGTGAGTCAGTCAGTCAGTTTCTTCTTTTATATATTTATATAGATATAGATAACATAAGGAATATTGAACATGCTTTCCTGCCATAGGGAATATTAAACATACTTTCCTGGCCTGGCCTCAGGAATATAATCTCATTTTGCGCCCGCATTTTGGGCATTAAAGACCTCTTTTCCGAGCGGGTGAGATGAAAAAGTCTTAAATCAAGGTGTCCCAAGTCAAGGAAGAAATGAAGGAAATGTGTACTTTCCCACCTTATGGGCGTAAATATTTTAAGTCCTTCGGATGTGAATTCCAGTGATGCTGTGACAGCTACTGCTATTTCTTGATATGTCGGAACTCTAATGAAAAGCTGCGAAGGCCGCGGAAGATCAGTGGGGTCATGAAGTAATATCTGCAAATAGCATTTTTTGTATTTATTGTCTATAATTATAGATTATTCTCTACAAGTAAATACTCCACTGCGATATCACCTGATGATAAGTAAATACGCTATGCTATCGTACTAACCTATAAGGGTTAAGTTACCCCTAACGGTTTATTTTCTACACAGCATCGCGCCGGAACGCCAAATCGGTATTCGGTGCCTAGTAGTAAATATGAATCGCACGGCTAAAGTCTCCCACGAGACCAGACCTGAGTCAATTTAGAAATTATATAATTCTAAAATGGCCTGTCTCGGGAATCGAACCCGCGTGCATTCTATTCAAATCTGAGTGCACTTGCGCAGGGAAGGTCGTCATCGCTTAAAAGAATAGTCATTTCCACTTGTCCCTATTGTTGTTCAACAACCTGGGAATCGTAAATAAATGACAAAATTGCCGCACTTATCGAAATGTACTATTTTCGTTCATTAGTACCTTGAATCCAGAAATTCTTTTCTTGCAAGCCAAGTCCAAGCCTGTTTCCATCTCAGTCAATTGTAGTTCTAAGCCGGCTTTAGCGCCTGCACCCTGTAATATTTTGAATCATGTCAAAGCCAAGTTCTAGAAAAGATACCTGCCAAGCAGTGCAAGTGTCTCTCCCTTTCTCGACAAGTCTCAGCCAATGTACAGTGGACATAAACGCCTAGGGATGGCTAACTTCTTGTGTAAAATAATTCGTTCGTTAACGTCGAGTTTTTGCTCTGCCGCTAATTTCTTTTTTGTCGTTAACTTTTATTGTTATAGTAGGTAGGCTATTTTGAATTTTTCCGAATTCAACGTGCACTATGTTAGTCAACAGTAATAAAATGCACCTAAGTGAATTACTACTTTACAGTTATACGATTAATATATCGTTAGAGATAAGTATTTTTGAAAAAAACATGTTGAGGAGTTAGATAGTTGCCTATTTAGAGGTATAATAAACATATTTAAGTAAAATATGATGGTTTTTGTACAACGTGAAGCGCGTTTCATGATATGATGAGACTATTTAAAATATAAATTTTATCCTTATTTAATTTTGGCACTTACAGAACCTCTTTCAGGGTATGTCTTTGTCGGAGCGTCGGGAGGATAACCCATTTCTATCTCCCAGCCTTGATTTCTGGTCCTGTTTTGCTTCTCCATGTATTCATAGTCAATATGAAGGCTTTTAAAATAATATAATTTTTGAATCAATAGAGAACGTAAATAATATAATATTATGCATGTATAAAGGTGCGTAAAACATACTTTTCAAGCCGAAGTAAGTCTTCTGGACCAATAGTATTAAACGTGAAACACATCCCATCTTCTGTTAGGACAGGTGTAAAAATTCCATCGCAAGCCCTTTGTTTTCCCTTCCATCTACATAATGATAAGACTTGAGACATTACTAACGAAGCCTAAAATAAATGTTTATTTAAAGAAGCACGCCATAAATCGTAAACATATATTTTTACACACAGGGCTGAAAGCGCTACATTTCAAACAAGTAATAGCATACAATACCTTTTTAATATTCCCAACTGTCTCGTTACCGCTTGAAAAGTTACGTCCTCTGCCTAATTTACGATTGTAGTTGCAAATCAAGGACAAATCTTCAAACAAATTTTCCCTGCAATGAAATAGTATCAGATCCAACTGGAGTTCGCTTAGTGGAATTTCTTAATTAAAATGATTATGTAACAAAATATATTTGTCATTATTGTAATCGGTGGCAAATTCTGCGCCGTGATTTGCTAAATTCGCCTATGTAAAGGATAATAAATAAACATAATGTGGAATGTACCAAAGTGATTCAAATCTGAACTTTATTTCTTATAGACTACGGTCTCCACATTAACTTCTACAATTAATTATTTCTTAATTAATATCCGGATTCCTAAGTAAGCCAACCTTAGGGCAGGGTACCTATTTGTTTCCGATTACAATATTATTAATGCGTATTTCTCACTCTATCTATGCTCTTTATTCCTAGAATTAGTCACGATGGATTTATGTAGAGATAGATTCATTGAATGAACGAATGAATGACTGAATGTATATACTTTTATTGCACACCGCAAAGTCAAACAAAGGACAACACAAAAATTACAAAGAAAAGGTACACAATTTGGCGGATTCATTCATTCATTATTAATCCAAATAGGTACTTTAAGAATATCACTCACTGATTATTATACGATGAGTTGCCATTTGTTTGATTGATCTTATAGTCTTGATAGCTAAACACTGCAGTTCTTACTTTTCTCTCGGGACACACTGTTACAGCTGGGAAAGGAATCTGTAAATAAGTGTAGAAATTCTTCAAATAAATGCGGAAATCTCAAGAGATTTACGATGGCGATGTGATAGTTAGAGAAACGTACTAAATAGGTAGTACATTCCCCATATAAGTGCGGAAGGGACGTTATTTTTAGAGTTCCGTAGCATACTACAGAGGCTCTTATGACAAGTCATAAGAGCCTCTATAAACCTATTAGGCCTATATGATATTAAGAATTTTTTATTTTATTATATTCTATTCGAACGGTAAAAAACGGAACTCTAGTGCTGTGACTTCGCCGTCTGTCCGTCCGTCCGTCTATCTGCCACCAGGCTGTCTCATGAACCGTAATTGTTAGACAGCTTAACTACATATTATTCTCACAGATTATACTTACTAAAAAATAAAATAGTATGAATATTTAATGGGGCTCCCAAACAACAAACGTAATTTCTCTTTCGTTTTTGAATTTGGTGTGCAGGCGTGTTATGTTTACTTAAATATTATTTAGAATGGATCTTGATACTACGGAACCTTCAGTGCGCAAGCTCGACTCGCACTTGACCGATTATTAAATGGTCAATTGATTACCGTATATAAATAGCCACTTGGCTAGGAAAAAGCCCGAATGCATCGAACGGCTTTTTATATATGGTCGCATGGATAGCAAGCGAAACAGAGGCAGAGTCCCAACCCGGTGGATGGACAGCATCTGCAAGGCCACCGGCGTGAACATCAACAAGCTGGTCTCGTAGACGGTCACGACCCTCTGTCATGACTAAGAACAAGATGAAATTGACCATCCTTTTTCTTATATTACTATTATAAATGGGAAAGTGAGTTTGTTTGTATGTTTGTTCCGCTTTCACGCCGTAACTACTGAACCGATTTGGCTGAAATTTGGAACATAGATAGCCTATAACCCGGATTAAAACATAGGCTACTTTTTATCCCGGAAAAATCCATAGTTCCCATGGGATACTTAAAAACCCTTATTTCAACAGTAATATATAGCTACACCTATAGGTAGAATGTTTAGCAAACTTCCTTGAAGTAAAGGTTTTGAGCGAGAACGTGAACAGGACGTTTCCCTCAGGATTTGTGAAAACCCGAATCATACGCGGGCGGAGCCGCAAAAGCTAGTTTGTAATAAAACTTACTTCTCTAATTAAGTCGTCATTTTCAGTCAACATGATGATCGCGGGGCTCTTGCTCCACTTCCAGTAGGATCTCCAAATAAGAATCCCGCAATAGATGAAACATGACGTAAACATAATGAGCCAGATGGACCTGTGAAACAGAGTTTAAGGTGTTTCGGCCCTACCAGCCCTCGAAATACAAATTTTATTTGGTTTTTCGCAATTATTAGACTTACTAATAGGTTTATGCGGGCACAATATTGATTGCTACATGTTTTTTTTAGCTATCGGGAACCAATTTGAGCAGAGTTTTGTTAAAAACATGTATGAATGTTATGTCCGCAAAACTCATTGCCATAAGCCTATACGATGAATAATTAGCCCGCTATTAGCGAAACGGTACACTAAATCAGAAATAATGATCATCAGGAGACATTGGCTCGAAAACTTTGCTTCTGTGGCATACACACAAAGGTTTGGAACTCACTCCCAGGCATCTTTTGGACCAATACCTACTTTAATATGTGTTTTTGTCCTTTGTTAAATTTATTGCGTGGTGCAAATAAAGGGTTTAAATAAATAATTTTAATAAATAAATAAATAAATAAATTGTCTTTCCCTACCTTTACAACTTCCTTTATATCAAGAGTCTATATGCATTTCCTAGGCAAGTGCGTTCCACCTTAGACTGTATCAGCACTTTTCATAAGGTGTGATCACAGTCTAACGTTAGTTTGAAAAAGATATAAAAAATACAAAAGTACGTAGATAAATTCAATAAGATTTACTTACTTCTCTAAAGGAGTCGTATCTCTTTCTCTAGCCTCCCTCCAGCTGAGATGGCAATTCTTTAAGAACTTTAACATGTTTAGTTTGGACGTCCTTTTCTTTCGTTTTTTGGTTGTTTTCAACGCACCCGGCTGTTCTATGACTGATTGTAGCTCTTCATTTATTACTTCCATATTTACAGTCTGTGGTCTAGAAGGTTCTGAAAAAGAAACTGAAAGGAATGTTTATGATAACTCGAGCGCGTCAATCTGTTATCTCTAAAACAGCATCATATTATTTGAAAATTCTGGCTTCTCCCTTGTATTAATTTTGAAAGGAATCTCCGTACGAAATTCAGCTTTCCGGGTTCAATGGTTTGGGCGGTGATTATAATCAGTTAACGAATGAATTAATTAATGAGTCCTTTTATATTGTTGCTTGCTCTGGTGGAGGCTTCACCGCCAAGTGATTTAGTGTTCCGGGGCGATGCTGTGTAGAAACCGTTCATGGTGAGTTTACTTACCCCTTCCAAGTTAGTACGATAACATCTTCGGCTACATCATCACTTACCATCACATGAGATCGCAGTTAAGTATTGATTTGTATAGAGTAAAAAAAGACAACCTCCCTGATTGTTCTTGAACTTTCCCTAGTTAGGTACTGAAATGAAGGGTCGTGACATACAGACGGACAACAAATTGATATTATAAGGGCTCTGTTTTTTTTGTTTAAGGATCTATGGAACCCTAAAAAAGATTTAATTTATTTTATTTCTTGTTTTGCATCGAAGCTTTGTGTTAACTTTTTGAAGAACTAAAATTAATATTCCATCATCCATAATTACTCGTATTTTGTTCGCCCATATTATCCACTATGTAGTATAACAGTATGCCGTATGAGTATTAGAATGCAACTGAACTAATATTATTTTTCGTTTCGCATACATGTTTTGTGTAAACTTTTGAAAAAGTAAAATAATTAATATTCTACTAACCTTAGTTACTCGTATTTTGTTTATCCATCTTGTCCACTATGTATGTCCTAACTCTTACGAGTATTAGAATGCAACTGAACCCATTATGTTCCACATGCAAATGACATAAATAAAACATTAGCCTATATAAGTTAATTTATTCCTTCGAGATTAGGTATACGTTTTGCGCCATGCATTAAACTGATCAAGTTTTTATCTAGTTTTTATGTAAAAATTACAAATTACTGCAATTTGCAAGCGCCGAGTTTCTTGCCCGTTCTTCTCCGTGCAAAACTGCTTTCCGAACGTGGCGGTAGAGTCTGGACTCTGGCATTTCATTAAGTGGCTGTAAGTTAGGCCTATGAAAAAAAAAAACGTACTCGTATATAGATTTTTAAATATTGAATGAAAGCATGCGGATCATAATTAGCAGGACCGATTAATTTGTTTTGCTATAATCAGCTACTCCAAAATAACTGTTTATTCGGCGTTACGAAACGGTTCTTGGCGTTGCCTGACATTATATAATAAACACTTAAACTGCGAGTCTGCGACTCTTTTTGGTGCGTACTTTTAATCGTACCCACCCATGTGACAGTTTAATACCCTACTATGAACACAACTGTATTGAAAAACGTCTTGTGATACACGGGTGTGTAGGTTGTTGCAAACTTGTGCCAATTAAAACCCTCGCCTTCGGCTCGGGCTTGTTTATAACAGCTCGTTTCCAAAAACCTACCTATTATTATTATTATTATTACTTTTATTATTATTATTATTTTCATATTTAATTTAACTCTCACACCCGGCACATGATAAATATATATAGAAACCAAAGACGTATGATAAACTTACTTACATACACATAGATTAAATAAACATACATAAACGTTACACACATACATATATGTACCGGGCGGAGGACTACACCCCGGCAGGGGAGACCAAACGGCCGGGGGTCAGGGCGACAGGCTAAGAAACCGACGGACTATCCTAGCCGAGTCGAGCACCACCGCCTTCTGCATCTTGGCCGCAAGTGAACTGCCACGGAAACCCAGTCGCCGCAGATGGTGAGCGAGGCTGACTGGGATTAAACCATTAGCAGATATCACGATTGGAATGGTTTCAGTGGACTCCACGTGCCACATGGCGGAAACCTCGTGAGCCAGATCCAGATACTTTCGTTTTTTCTCCGTCTCAGCTCTCACGAGGTTCTCGTCATACGGGATCGTGATGTCCACCAAAAACACCCGCGACTGTGCCCGGTCCATCACCACGATATCAGGCTTGTTAGCCAAGATAGTCCTGTCCGTGATGATTGACCGGTCCCAATAGAGCCGGACGCCGCCGCGCTCGAGGACAGGAACCGGTGTGTACCTATAATAGGGCACCCTCTCATCCAGGAGTCCGTACTTCAGAGCAAGCTCTTGGTGGAGGATTTTGGCTGCTTGGTTGTGCCTGTGCAAATACTCAGTGTTGGCAAGCGCCGAACACCCCGAAAGCACATGTCTGAGTGACTCACCGGGATGGCGACAGGCTCGACAAATGTCGTGAGTGCCATCCTTCAGAATGTACTTTCGGTAGTTCCGCGTCTTAACCACCTGATCTTGTATTGCACAGACAAAACCCTCGGTTTCCCCAAAGAGGTCACCGAAACGCAGCCACTGCACGGACGCTTTTCTATCCACGTGGGGCTCATGAAGAGCCTTAAAAAAGCGTCCGTGCAGCTCCTTCCCCTTCCATACGGACTCCCGGTCAGAGGTGCTAAGCACAGCCGGTCCCCGCCACTCGGTGTTGGCCAAAGATAGGGGAGTAAGTCCTTTATCACATTCTATGACTTCCCGATGCACCGGAGACTCCCTTTTCGTCTCAAAGTATGCTCTGAGACTGGATATCTCCCGATTGTGCATGGTCTTGACGCTGAGCATGCCTCGACCACCACACTTTCGGGGGATATACAGCCTCATGACAGACGACTTTGGGTGGTGCATGCGATGGGCAGTCATAGTTGTGCGGACCTTTCTATCCAGGGCGTCTAGTTCGGTTTGAGTCCATCTGAGCACGCCAAAGGTGTACATGAGGACGGGCATGACCCAGCCGTTATAGGCTCGGACCTTATTGGCACCCGACAAATAACTTTTACAGATCTTTGCCAGGCGCCGAAAAAAGACCTCGCAAACAGACTGTTTCACATCCGCCTCCTGAACCCCTATTGATTGTGACATGCCCAGATACCGGTATGACTCAGCCTCGGAGAGGGTCTTGATGCTCGACGGCTCGAGATTGATCTCGGCCGAGCGAGCGACCCGTCCCCGCTCCACATGCAGGACCGCACACTTGTCTACCCCGAGTTCCATTCTGATGGAACTGCTGAACTCAGTGGTGATGTTCAACAATTCCTGCAGACGGGAAGCGCTGGGTGCCATCAGTTTGAGGTCATCCATGTAGAGAAGGTGAGGTAACTTCGGCCCTCCTCTCCGAAACTGAAAGCCTGTCCCGGAACCCTCCAGCAACGTGCTAAGGGGGTTCAGAGCCAGGCAAAACCAAAGCGGACTCAAACAATCGCCCTGAAAGATACCCCGCAATATCTTGATTCGGTCATCCGCAGCCGCCAGCCGCTCGCCATGGAGACAAAGGATCGTGCTCCATTGCCCCATACATTCTCCGAGGAAGTCTCGAACTGCACTGTCAACTTTATACAGCTCGAGGACCCTCAGGAGCCATGAATGAGGCACCGAGTCGAACGCCTTTTTATAGTCAATCCAGGCAGCGGAAAAATTCCGGCGACTGCGTTTGACCAAATGGCCAGCGACGGAGTCGATGAGAAGGAGCTCCTTAGTACCGCGACTACCACCCCTACACCCGTTCTGAGCCCCAGACATAATCCCGTGGTTGTTTACATGATGGGTGATTTTGGAGCTCAGAACGGATGTAAGTGTCTTATAGATGGTAGTAAGACACGTAATGGGGCGGTACTTAGCCGGGTCAGCGGTATCCGTGGTCTTTGGAGCTAAATGAGTGATCCCGGTGGTGAAAAGGTTTGGGAGCGCCCTTTGCTCAAGGGCGTCTTGGAATTGTCGAGCCAAGGTCGCATGGCAAGCCGAGAAACCCTTTAGCCAGTAGTGATGCAGTCCGTCAGGCCCCGGACTTTTCCAGTTCGGGGCCCGCCTTACCGCATCAGCTACATCCTCCGTAGAGATGGCGACCGGGTTCATCGGCTCAATTGAGGCACATGCTTCCTCTACCGCCGCAATCCAAGGGCCCTCTTCGTGCTCCACCTCTGTCGACCAAACACTGCGCCAGAAAGCGATAAGGTCAGCCGTGTCTGGTCGCTGAGAGGAGGAGCAGACCGCTGGGCACTCCAAATTTTTGTAAAACCTCTTCTGATCACTCACGAAGAGGCGATTTTGCTGAAATCGCTCAACTCTTTCCGAGTACCGCCGAATGCGGTTCCCCCATGCAGCGATTTTCTGCTTCAGGTCGTCGATGCGCTCCGTTAGCTTTTGAGCTATATCGGGCTGGTCTAGGCGAACCCCCAGCCCGTTAAAAGCTATCCTAACGGTGCGCACAATCCTTGGCCTCGTGTTGCCCGACCTGAAGCTTTGCAGTCTGCCAATGAGGCCTCTGGCAAGGGTGATACGTCGTTCTATTCTCTTCTTCCAGGCAGGCTCTGCACTGGATCTAGCGGCACACCGTCCAGGTTTCTTGGCTTTGACGCCAATGAAACGATGGACGGCTAAGGCAGCGCCGAAAAGAATAGAAGCCGTATCATCCAAACCAGTGCTGCTCTCGAGATGTTGTGGCAGCATTTGGTTAATGGCCTCAATGACATCCCGCGTCGCTACATTTAGCGAGAGCCGGGAGAGCCGCGGACGATTCTCTAGAGGAGCAATTCGGATTTCAGCAATCGTCTCTTCTAAAATCCTCCTCATCCGCTCTAAATCCAGGTCAACTGTTCCCTCAGTGTCCTCCTCCACAGGCAAATCTTGAGGCACAGTCTCGGTCTCTTCGCGGACAGGGGCCGCGGGAGACACGATTTGCGCTGTGGTTGAGGTTGGTACGTGGGGAACAGCCTCACGTCGCAATCGTTCGAGCTCGGCAGCGCTGAAGATGTTAGAGCGCATAATGAACCGAGCTCGATCTGCCAGGTTTTGTTCCGTGACAGCTAGTTGCGGCTCAAGCAGCAGAAACTGACGGTACATTGCCGCTCGGTAGCCAGTCCGTCCGGTTTCCCCCCCTGTAGCCCTGAAATACGCTCGCATGACGTTTTCATTCATTAAAGACGTCCATCGCATGCGGCGTACACCACCAGCGGCGGGCTCCGAAGATTGGATCCTAGAGGACCCTGTCGGAGCCAAGCCCTCTGGTGGGGATGATGGAATTGCCGGCCGGCTAGATGGTAGTGCCGGCCGGCTGTTGGTGTGGCTGGCGGACCGCATGCTGCCACGTCCAGCGCCAGCCCCAGACGCGCCCTGGCGCCCCCCAGTCAGCGACCCCATGTGCGCATTCCTTATATTTGTATCCATCATCTTAAAAAGGGGGGGTGAGTGAGTGGCAGTTACATCACCCGGGGTCCACTCAGGTCCCCGGGGAGGCTGTTTTAGACGAGCCAGCTAGCTCTTGGGAGAACCATGTCAAGTGTACACAGAGCAGCAACTCCGTGTACCCCCGGCTTAAAGACCTTAAATGGTTCTCCCATCCCTTAGTCGCCTCTTACGACACCCACGGGTAAGAGATGGGGTGGCAATATTCTACTCTGCCGTTGCCACACGGCTTTTATTATTATTATTTTCACATTTAATTTAACTCTCACACCCGGCACATGATAAATATATATAAAAACCAAAGACGTATGATAAACTTACTTACACATATATTAAATAAACATACATAAACGTTACACACATACATATATGTACCGGGCGGAGGACTACACCCCGGCAGGGGAGACCAAACGGCCGGGGGTCAGGGCGACAGGCTAAGAAACCGACGGACTATCCTAGCCGAGTCGAGCACCACCGCCTTCTGCATCTTGGCCGCAAGTGAACTGCCACGGAAACCCAGTCGCCGCAGATGGTGAGCGAGGCTGACTGGGATTAAACCATTAGCAGATATCACGATTGGAATGGTTTCAGTGGACTCCACGTGCCACATGGCGGAAACCTCGTGAGCCAGATCCAGATACTTTCGTTTTTTCTCCGTCTCAGCTCTCACGAGGTTCTCGTCATACGGGATCGTGATGTCCACCAAAAACACCCGCGACTGTGCCCGGTCCATCACCACAAAAATATTATTATTATTACTATTCTTTGCGATGTTAGGTAATAGTATTTTATGAAACGGATGCATAATAGGGGGTATTAAAACATGAGTGTGAGTTTAAAAAACGAGCCGCAGGCGAGTTTTTTAATAGTATCACACGAGTGTTTTAATACCTAATTATGTAGAGTTTCATACACTACTTTATCTACGCTCAAATTATCATAAATCCAAACCATAAAATCTTGCTAACGTTTGTCGTAAATCCTTCACTTTGTTGGTATAAAAGATTGTGGGTCATTTTTGTTGCAATTACTAAGATGTCAGGTGGAGTTAAATTTTCTTTAGTAGGTTTCACTGCTAGACATTTTTTCCGCGCTAAGTTTTGACTAAGTAACAAAAATAACACATTGAAATGTTAATAGTTAGGTATGGCGCCAAAATTCAGTTGTAAACTGCGTAGGTATAGTCTGTTAAAAAAGTCATGAAACAAAAAAGAGTAGAAAAATATTTATACAAGTCAGATAAAGTATATTTTTAGTGGATAGTTAAATAATCAAAAATTATACATAAATCTTTTCAATATTCTGTATGAACACACTTTTTAATCAGTCATATAAGGCAGGGAAAAATTAATGTTTCCGTGAAATAATTGTTGTCTATGGTCGATCATGGCGAATCCCATGACTACCAACTAAATGTTGTCTGTGGACTCCATATATAAAAAACAAAATTTAGGATTCTCTCTTTTGGCTATGACGACCACAGAGAAAAGAAGTTATTCCCTGGTCTGTGATGACGACACATAAAAATACAGGAACCCAGAGCCGAGTATCGTAATGAAAATTATTCAATTATCTAGAGATATTTCCATAGTACAGTAATGTTATAATGAATAACTTTTTAATAATTATAGAAGTCTGTGTATAAAGTAGGTCAATATGTGACACATTTTGATTTCATAATTCGAACTTTAAGCAATGAGCGTAGATAAAAATTAATTATTATATATTAGCAAGCCTTTATAAGCATCACACGATGGCCCGCTACAATGCGGGCGGTAACGATGGCAGCAACGGAGAAACACGTTGACGCCTGCATCGTGAACTCACCATCAGTAGGGTTAGTACAGGTTTTTTACGTATTTCGAAATGCGTAAACGAATCGAATGCTTCCCATTCGCTTCCAGGATAACGTAGGCGATCGGGAGTTTCGAGCACAGCACGACGCCACGACACAAGCCGGGTAGGACAGAGATTGAAATTGAGAATACTTCGCGACTTGATACATGACGCATGAAAGTATCAATAATCAAGTCACCGGTGGGTGTGCCGGACCTGTGCGACTTCGCCTGTGATCACACAAGAGCCCGTGCAGCTATAGATATAATCTATAGGAGTTAGTACAGGTTTTTGTACGAATTTCGAGTCGACTCGCATCGCACAAACAGATGAATTCCTCCATACATTTACAGCCAGCGCCACCTATTGACAGCCGCATGTCCATAGATGGTGCTGGCTGTAAATATATCAAGGAATTCGACTCGTTTGTGCGATGCGAGTTGACTCGAAATTCGTACAAAAACTTGTACTAACCCCACTGTATAGTCATAGGCATCGCCTTTTCCTTTTATTCGTAGAGCCAGCGATATTGTAATGGTCAGCAATTAGAGATTTCTAAGACGTATTTAGTTGCACACTGTGACTTAAGCTCAAGTACTATCATACTGTATCCTGTATCTAACGTTTATTTTGCAATAAAGACATTTCTATTTTTATGGTTAAAATTACCTGTATGAGAAGATCTCATCATACAAGTGAAACTAAGGGCTTAAACTGTACCTACTGTTTTTAATTAAATGAAGAGCCAATTTTATACTAACCGGGTGTGGCTTTCAAACACTATTAGCGTGCCGTTCAAATAAATTATTATGATTAATACCAATAACTAATTTTGTGGTAGCTATTATAACTACTTTAAGTTAGCTTTTGATTAATGAACTGAATTCTAAATAATTTAAATTAGGTTATATGCCACGATGAGGCGAGATTCGTTAATGTTTTATGCAAAACAAAAAGTATAATTTATTACATTTATTAAAATACAAGAAACGCAATAGATAAAATAATTGGAAATACGAGCAAAATTATATTTTTGTTAATTTTTTGTTGTAAAAGTAACAATTAAACTTATTGCTAACTGATTCTAATTACTATTATACGAGACCTACCTAAGTACGTGGAGTGATGCTAAGTATACCTGCTAGCTGTATTTTACCCATTCGTAGAAGCTTTGCCGACTTCCTGCAATCGTCTAATTACAGATGCGTTAAGTTCTGTAATCAGACGATTCCAGGAAGTCGGCAAAGCCTCTGCGAATGGATTATAATATAATGTCTTTGTATAATGTTAGTTATTTGCAGCTGGGCTGATACTGTCACTAGATGAACAATGAATATTTTGTTTAATAAAGTTAGAAGCAGAAATCGAGAAGCCCTTCATGTCATAAATCTATGTTCATTTCTTTAATCACTCTTTACTCAATAAAAGATCTTACAATTACAATTTTAGGATAGCACATAACATTAGTTAAATCTAATATTATAAATGTATTAGTTAGTAACGTTAGTATGTAATATTTTCCTGTTGAATGACTTCTTTCTCTTGTTCCCCTGGATTACGTCCCTGTTGATATGTCCTAAAATAAAAATAAAAATCATGAACTAATCGTCATTTCTCCATGTGACTTAAGTATCAAAATTAATAAACAACATTGGTTTAACTGGACCCGGTTACATCATTATCACCAGTTGAACGTAAAACTTCGCCATGTTAGAGATTACACTTTAAACCTCTAGGCAGCTGTAGCCTCTTCTTCTCGGTAGAGAGGTGAATGGATAAGTCGTTACAGGCTCGGTTGTTGTCTAAAGTCGGATTCTTAATTAGACGAAGTCAACTGACGTTTACTGTGTTGTCAGCTTTTGATGAAATAAAAATAGTGTTGTGACAAAGTGAATGATTAAAAAACTCCTGAATGAATGAAATTGCCTCGATTGTCTAGTGAATAGTTTTTGTGCCGAACTGCAGATATCGGGTACGGTGTTCGAATTTTAGTCGTGCTTTGTACATACCAACGAGTTTTCGATGACTATATGTTCCTATAGTATCTATCTGTACTGAATACTGAGTGTTTTAAACATTAAGGCAAACTCAACAGGTCTGCGCGCGAAATATATAAAAATGGGAAATGCTTTCCAAAAAACCAACTTCAAATACCACTACAAGGAGTGAAATATTTTTTTAATGTAGATACACCAATTCGAAGTCGGGCGATTGTGTATAACTTCGTCGTTTCTTCGTACATCAAGTAAGTAAGAAGGACTATTAATGTTTGTATGAAACATTGCCCGACTTCGAATTGGTGTACCTACATTAAAAAATATTTCACTCTTTGTAGTGGCATTTGAAGTTGGTTTTTTGGAAAACATTTCCCATTTTTATTTTTTACTTTTTAGTGGAAAGCAACGAAATGCACAAGGCGTTGTAAAAATCTGAAGAGTTCCCTCAATTTCACCAAGATCCCATGATCAGATCCTGATTTGATGGCTAAAGTCATCAAATCAGTATCTGCTAGCAAATGCACCATAAAAATTCCCAACTCGCTTCAAGTATACTAGCAAAATTTGAAAGTTCCCTCGATTTCTCCAGGATTCCATTATTAAATCCTGACTTGATTAAAATGGGATCATCTGGGAACTATACCGTTTAATAAGAAAAAAGAATTTTTCAAATCGGTCCACGCGTCTTCGAGTAATCGGTGAACATACATAGATAAAATAAAAAAAAATTAAGATTCCGACGACTCAAGTCAACCTCCTCCTTTTATTGAAGTCGGTTAAAAATAGAAATAATATTCTTTAATAGATTGAAATGATTCACTATTCACACTCATTGTTCTTTCATCTGATTGAACGAGAACTGAACGCATCAATATATTACTTTAAGTATGGCAACATTATTTTACAAAGTAACATTAGCTTCTGTCAGTTGACTTCGTCTAATTAAAAATCCGACTTTAGTAGAGGGCAATTTGTAAACATGTTCATAGCAGTTTTCATCACATAGTTTTAAGATAACTTTGGAATTTTGGAATATTATTCTTCAAGCTTCAGATGGATATACATATACTTAGTACAGGAACTGCAATCCGTAATGACTAATGCAGAATGCTCGTTTTCACCAACAAATATCTAGACACGCGGCAGCGTGTCAAGCCAAGTTCAAGTATAATATTACTAACGTATAAGCCCTTATGTGACAGTTGTTGTAAGTGAAAACTGTCACCCATAGAATTAGGAAAACGTGCATACTATAAGGATATAGGATAGGAAATACAATCCGTCATGACGTATCAGATACGAGTGGTGTGCAGACTGCAGTGAATGTGTTAATAAAATTATGGTCTTGCTATAATCCACTACCTGAAAAAGAAGCTATACAATCTAGACAATCTCACATTCTGAAGTCTACATATCCCGATGATGTACCGGCGTCGGTATGAAACTAGCGTCGCGTAAGAGTTGTTTGTGGTTTTGCAATAATTGCATAAGGGTGGCCGGTGGTGAAAGTGGTTGCATTATATGGAAGTGGGTGGTGATGTTGTTACAGTCTTTTTCAGGTGTATAATTATTTCTAGGTACAACGATTAGGAAATCATCAAGAAATATTGTACTGTTCATGCAATATACCTCAAAATACAGAAGTATAAGGTTTCAATGATATTGATCACTGAAAATCCCATGAAGAGACCGAGAAGCCCGCCGCAGCTCGCTAAGATGTCCGCTGTGCCGTACAGTTCAGATCGTTTCGATATATCAACGAGTGCTCTTTTGAAAAATATCATTACCGTAGATGCCTTATACCTTAAACCAAGGAAAGGCAAACAGTTAATGGGTTATTTGTTTCAAAATATTATCCGTGCAAATCAGGAATTAAAAAATTTTCATGTCATAAGGTTTGTGACTAACGAAACGGCTTGGCCGGTTATTGTGAATTTTTTTGTCAACATTCGGTAGATCTGAGAATAAATTGGTCAAAAGCTATTTTTCAAGTGAGAAATAATTTTTACACCAAATCAACTTTTTCAGTTACATAAATTATAATGTATAGCGATTGAAGAAACTTTTAAACAAGTCTATTTCCCTGATTTTTACACACATTTTTTAATTCACGTTAAAAGTTATTTTACGTTGATTTTTGTATCTACGGATTCCAAAAATTGAGCGTCTGCATACTTAAACTATTTCTTTTTATTGGTCACTGCTAATGCACTATCATCCCAGCTTGTCGGCTCTTAACATTTTCGATTACCAACGCTGATTTATTTTACTAACCTCGAGAGATTACCAGTTAATATAAAATCATGTAAGCTATATTCATCCCTGTCACTGTGATCCAGTTCAAGTTGTGATATTTCCGCTTCGTACAGAACTGAAGTGCAAGTGGGTAGGCACTTGCAGGCGTCGGCGATGCGAGTCGCTTCTTCAATTGAAGTATTCCCTGCTCCTGGTCTCGATATATTACGGTTAACATTCCAAATTGCCAGATCGACTAAAACATATAAAAATATAAAGATATTCCCTCAGCAAATCACGAATGGAAAACGATCGAGACTTGTTTGCTACCTCACCGATTACCTTCCGTATCCTAACGTGGGCAGGAAATATTCGTATATTATTCTTCGAAGACTTCTTACCGGCCATGTCATATGTAGCAGAATTGTGGACACTTGCAGTAGGTGTCATTCACTAGTTCAAAGTCTATGGGAAGGCCTGTGCTGGATGTTTTTCTGAGGAATCGAATCCGCAAGAGCACATCCGCGAAGAAACCAAAGTAACTGACTTCTTAGCTTACTTACTGCAGGTTTCTTCAACTGACTTTTACTGAAAAGTAATAGTTAAATATGGCGGTCTGATCCTTATGTCTTTCGTGATAAGGGACAGACCAACATATTTAACTGACTTTTACTTTTCAGTAAAAGTCAGTTGACAAAACCGCCCGTTAGCCCACCAGATTAGGGCATTAGAAATAGTTAACGGGTGCACTTCACGAGTGTGACCCTTGTTTTACAGTCTTCGGGTTTGAATAAGTATGCTGAGCTATCGTCTATAGATCATACTATCATTTGCCAAATGACAATAAGCTCAATAGAGATAGCTACATTGTTTTCTCTTCACATGGTACAATCGAATATAGAAATTAAGTAGGTACTTACATTCTGCAAAACTTGTGCAATTTAGACTTCCAATATTGCATATCTGCATATCAGGACCATCTAGAATACAATATAGGTTAGTATATGACTATAAGTCAATATAAAGTTATTCCTTGGTCTGTGAGTATAATATAAATACATTATTATACATTTGATGAATGAGAAAGATTTATGAAATAGGATAGAAGGAAGAGTCCCTATTCTTTTTTTAACGATACAGGCTGGCGCTTGACTGTGATGATACAGTCTAAGGGTGGAGCGGCTTGTCTAGGAGATGCTCTTGACACTCTTGATTTGAAAGCGCCTAGGTTGTAGGTGGCGGGAAAGACATTGCCTGGTAGGGTATTCCAGACCTAATAATTTATTAAATTGAATCAAAAATTACTTGTTATTTTAAATTTCACGTGTTAGAAATTTAAAATAACAATTAGTGTGGTTTCCTGCTCTTGCTTCTTTCTCGATGTAAATCTGCTTTACGAATATGGTGGTAGGATCATATAATTTACTAGCTGACCTGGCAAACGTTGTTTTGCCCTTAGGGGTAGTAAAAAATAGATAAATTGAGATTTAAACTATCCTATCTCTCAAGTTGGATCGAACTGCACATGGTGTGCGAATTTTATTTTAATCGGTTAAGTGGTTTAGGAGTCCATTGAGGACAAACATTGTGACACGAGATTTATATATATTAAGAATTATCGGGGGGAAGCTTTTTTCCTCATCTGTAATTATAACAACAACTACTATTCTTACGTAAATTATACTTACGGGGCATACTAAAGACAACACAACCACATCTCGCATAAGTGAAATTGGACAAACATTCAATATCACAATTGGTTTGCGAGTATATTTTGAAGTATTTTAGGGTGCGCTCCTTCGTGTAGTAACACTGCCTTCTGTAAAGAATATTTATGCAACTATTAATTAATGATGATCATTTTAACTCAAGTGCAATTTATTTAGATGGAGTTTACCAATATACAATATGACATTGAATGCATAGATTTATAATCGCTATATAGGTCGTCGCTCGCGCACTAGATAGAGCCCTACCTAACAACGACAGCTTCATGAGTGCGGCGGCAACTTTGCAGTGTGAGTGTGTCAATTTGAAATTTGTATGGTGCGCGGATGCCAGTGTGCGTGAAAAATTGTGTAACGGCGGCTCGGGTTTGTCAACTAAGCCAAAGTATTTTTTGCCGCACTTTTGGAGTCCTCTTGGACCTTCATGGTGAAATATGTCAATGCGCACGTGGGCAACATATTATATAATATGCCCAAAGCTTCCTTATTATTAAAAAAAAAGTTCCCAGACCCTGAAACTGGCTGCGAAATGGTTTGAGACCTACCTTTCTGGAAGAAAGTCTCTTAATCCGTCTGATGTTATAATCTTTTCTGGTGTAAAAGCAACTGTTACTTCTTCGTATATTGGGATCCTTATATACTGCTGCGAAAGACGAGGCAGCGAAGTGGGATTGTGAAGTAGTAGCTGTGAAAAAGAAGAGATATGAGAACTCATGCATTACGAATTAACAAGTGTTTCGTCTAAATAAAAAGTAGCTTATGTGTATTACTATATATATAGCTGCTCGTGCTGATTCACTGACTCATTGATCACCTCTCCTGAACAATTTTGTATGAAAAATTTTTTTTCCATGGATGGGGTCGTATAGAAGAAAAAAATTCATTCGGAGGAAAAATACGGAGAGAGCTGATGATTGAGGATTTCGGAGACGGATGAAGAGCACAGCCAAGGGTATTGGAGATAGGTGGGGGGTGCTCGACCAAATGTCATTTGAAACGTCATCCAATTGGCAGTGAGCTGAAAAAAAATTCAAAATGGCGGATTCAAAATGGCCGCCATTCGAATTTCGTCGATATCTCGCTAAGTATAAAAGATGGAAGAATGGTTTTTTAACAAGAGCTGATCAGGACTCGAAGATCTACATTCTACGTGATTAATAGATAAAAAATCCAATATCGCGGATTTTTTTTTTTCCATAGAAAATGTATGGGGAATGTTGAAGAGACTAACAGTTGGTAATTATGCAAGGTTGTGATGCGGTTTTTCGTAAAGTTACTAGAGAAAAATATGGAGAGAGCTGATGATTGAGGATTTCGGAGACGGGTGAAGAGCATAGCCAGGGTATCGAAGATAGGTGGGGGGTGCTCGACCAAATGTAACTCGAAACGTCATCCAATTGGCAGTTAGCTGAAAAAAAATTCAAAATGGCGGATTTAAGATGGCCGCCATACAAATTTCGTGTTGTTCTATCTCGGAAAGTATAAAAGATAAGAGAGTGGTTTCTTGGCAAAAGGTGATCAGGATCTCAAGTTCTACGGGATGCATGGAAAATAATTCACTGTGGCGGAATTTATCTTTCCTTGGAAAATATACTTACTATGAGAAGAGACAATGATCTAGGATTTGGATGATGATTGAGGAGCACTGTCATGGTTTTAAAGATAGTTAAGGGCTGTTTGAACAAAAAATACGCTGAACCTCATCCAATGAGGTTCAGCGTATTTTTTTGTTCGAACTGCCCTTAACTATCTTTAAAACCATGACAGTGTTCCTTGGTAATTTTTTCAGCTTACGGACGGCGATACCGTTATGGGCGGGAAGACTGCACGCGGGCCACATGTGGCCCGCGCATCCACGCGCCCTACTAGTTACAATATATATAGCTGCTTGTGCTGACTGACTCACTGATTGATCACCTCTCCTGAACAATTTTGTATGAAAAAATTTTTTTTTACTAATCATTTCGTAAAGAGGGGAAAAAATCATTAAGAACAAAAATATGGAGGGAGCTGATGATTGAGGATTTCGAAGACGGGTGAAGAGCACGGGGAGGGTATTGAGGATAGGTGGGGGGTGCTCGACCAAATGTCATTCGAAATGTCATCCAATTGCCAGTGAGCTGAAAAAAAATTCAAAATGGCGGATTCAAAATGGCCGCCATTCGAATTTCGTCGATATCTCGGAAAGTATAAAAGATGGAAGAACGGTTTTTGACAAGAGTTGATCAGGACCAAAAGCTCTATTTGATGGCTAGAAAAAATAATCCAATATGGTGGAAAAAAAAATCCATAGAAAATGTATGGGGAATTTTGAAGGGATTTTTTATTGGCGGGATGACAGCACGCGGGCCACATGTGGCCCGCGCACGCACGCGCCCTACTAGTTAATATATATATAGCTACTCGTGCTGATTCACTGATTGACTGACTGACTGATTATCACCTCTCCTAAACAATTTTGTATGAAAAATTTTTTTTTCACTGATGGGGTCTTATAGAAGAAAAGAAATCAATCCGAGGAAAAATACGGAGAGAGCTGATGATTGAGGATTTCGAAGACGGGTGAAGAGCACGGGAAGGGTATTAAAGATAGGTGGGGGGTGCTCGACCAAATGTCATTCGAAATGTCATGCAATTGGCAGTGAGCTGAAAAAAAGTTCAAAATGGCGGAAAAAAGATGGCCGCCATACAAACTTCATCGGCGTTCATCTCGAAAAGTATAAAAGTTGGAAGAGTGGTTTCTTGGCGAGAAATGATCAGGACCCGAAGGTCTATTTGATGGATAGAAAAAAAAATCAAAATGGCGGAATTTAGTTTTCCATAGAAAATGTATGGGGAATATTGAAGAGACTACGAGTTGTAAAACATGAAGTGCTTTGATGCGGATTTTTGGATGACTACCAGAGAAAAATATGGAATGAGGTGATGATTGAGGATTTTAAAGACAGTCAAGGAGCATGGACAAGGTATTATAGTAAGGTGGGGACTGCTGAAACAAAAAATACTCGGAACTTCAGGCAATTGGCAGTGAGCTGCAAAAAAACCAAAATGGCGGATTCAAGATGGCCGCTATACAAATTTCGTGTTGTTCTATCACGGAAAGTATAAAAGATAAGAGAGTGGTTTCTTAGCAAGCGGTGATCAGGATCTCAAGTTCTACGGGATGCATGGAAAATAATTCACTGTGGCGGAATTTATCTTTCCATGGAAAATGTACATACTATGAGAAGAGACAATGATCTGGGATTTGGATGATGATTGAGGAGCACTGTCATGGTTTTAAAGATAGTTAAGGGCTGTTCGAACAAAAAATACGCTGAACCTCGACCGATGAGGTTCAGCGTATTTTTTTCTTCGAACTGCCCGTAACTATCTTTAAAACCATGACAGTGCTCCTTGGTAATTTATTCAGCTCACTGCCAATCGGATTCCAAAGGGCGATGGAGATGACGGCGATACCTTAATAAGCGGGAAGACTGCACGCGGGCCACATGTGGCCCGCGCACTCACGCGCCCTACTAGTTCATTATATAATTTATCTACGTTCCAAAAATTAGCTTTGGTAGTTGCGACGTGAAGGAGTGACAAACCTAAACGCATACGAAATTACATATAAACCAATATTTCTAAATATTTTGATGTAATAAATGTGTTGAATCAATGGACCTTATACACTGGACGCGGTGGATCGCGAGAAAAAGTATACCGGTGCCAAAAATGTATGTTTTGACACCGATAGCGTCAGCAGCAAGCCGACTGCAATATTGCCTTTAAACCGCGGTCCCCGCCATATATATATCCGACTATACTTGTCAATAGTCTCCGTGAACGTTTCCATGGAGACGGTTTCCGCCTTAAGGGGCGCGACTGCGGAAAACGTGAAAAAGGGAGTTACGGATTTAACTATATTGAACCACTCGCTTCATTATACGACATCGAAAAAAAAACTCAGATGGATAGTAAACGAGTCTATAAAAACACCGCAAAACATTTATAAAATAATTCTTGATTTTTGAGAAAAAAAATGCGTCACTTAGGCAAAAACATCTAAAACAACCTTTTCTATTTTAACTCTGCAAGCCATTTCGTTATTATAATTGAAAATATTTTTGGTTAAAACATAGGACGAAAGTATAGATAATGCATTTACCGTCAAAGTTATTTCTAATTCAAACCACAGAGCAAATAATATGACCTCCAAATCAATCATCTTTTTATGCGAAAAACGCCATACATTTTACTATGAAAAAATGGTCTCCAGAAATCGCTTTATATTAGAGAGTCCGCGGCATGAAAAATTCAGTGCTGTCTCAGTTTTCAAGGCGAATCCACGTCTGTTTGAAGAAGCGCTTCGTTTTCGCGTCGCTCGCGATTGAAATTGTGTGTCTCACTCTATCCAAAACTGGGTGGGTCGTCAGTGCCAGCGTGGCTGCTGCCAAAATTATATTATTTGTAATTTTTTCGAGCAAGTAGACGAACTAAACTAAGCTGACCCGACAAACGTTGCTTTGTCATATATACATTATTTCTCACTTAGGGGTATAAAAATAGTTTGAATTCTATTCTCGGACCTACCGAATACTCACACAAACAATTTCATAAAAATCGGGAAAAGCCGTGCAGGAGCCATTTTGTTATTAACACTGTAACACCTGAGTGACCTTGCAAACTTTGTATTGCCTTTTAATCTGTTTCTCACTTATATGATAGGTGAAGATCGAAGTCAACTATAGGTATTTAACGCGCTAGCGGCACCGCCGCGCCTCCGCACCGGTAAGCGCGAAGCAGAATTAAAATGGTAAAAGTATTTTTTTGGAGTTTCACTGATATTATTTTTATTTGTTTTTGTCGTATGAGTAGGTATTTCTATTCAAATATAGGTTGTTGACTGGATGATCGACTTCACCTGACGGGAAGGTATTCTGCCACAAACTTTTCTTGCCCGGTGGCCAAAAATGGACCTAACGTCAAAATTTCGATTTACTCATAAATTATTCCTTTAGTTATAAGAACTTACGCGCGAAATATCAACACCATAAACGTCAACTACCACAATTCTTAAAAAATTGAAAAACCTTTGCAACAAGCGTGCAAGGAATTAATAATATGCTTACTTACAAAATGGCCGCCATTTTCAACTTTTTTGTTACTGGGGCCAATCGCTTTAAAAAATCGATATCTAAGTTTCGCAGTAAGCATAGAGAAGGAATATGTGGTCAAAATTTAAAAAAGTGGCCGCCATTTTCAACTTTTTTGTTACTGAGCCGATTGCTTTCAAAATTGAAATCTGACCTTGTCAGCGAGCCTAGGGAAGGAATTTGTGGTCAAAATTTAAAAAAAGTGGCCGCCATTTTGAACTTTTTTGTTACTGGGCCGATTGCTTTCAAAATCGACATCTGACCTTGTCAGCAAGCCTTGGGAAGGAATTTGTGGTCAAAATTAAAAAAAAAGTGGCCGCCATTTTGAACTTTTTTGTTACTGGGCCGATTGCTTTCAAAATCGACATCTGACCTTGTCAGCGAGCCTAGGGAAGGAATTCGTGGTCAAAATTTAAAAAAAGTGGCCGCCATTTTGAACTTTTTTGTTAATGGGCCGATTGCTTTCAAAATCGACATCTGACCTTGTCAGCGAGCCTAGGGAAGGAATTTGTGGTCAAAATTTAAAAAAAGTGGCCGCCATTTTGAACTTTTTTGTTACTGGGCCGATTGCTTTCAAAATCGACATCTGACCTTGTCAGCGAGCCTAGGGAAGGAATTTGTGGTCAAAATTTAAAAAAAGTGGCCGCCATTTTGAACTTTTTTGTTACTGGGCCGATTGCTTTCAAAATCGACATCTGACCTTGTCAGCAAGCCTAGGGAAGGAATTTGTGGTCAAAATTAAAAAAAAAGTGGCCGCCATTTTGAACTTTTTTGTTACTGGGCCGATCGCTTTAAAAATCGATATCTAAGTTTCGCAGTAAGCATAGAGAAGGAATATGTGGTCAAAATTTAAAAAAGTGGCCGCCATTTTGAACTTTTTTGTTACTGGGCCGATTGCTTTCAAAATCGACATCTGACCTTGTCAGCGAGCCTAGGGAAGGAATTTGTGGTCAAAATAAAAAAAAGTGGCCGCCATTTTGAACTTTTTTCTTACTGGGCCGATTGCTTTCAAAATCGACATCTGACCTTGTCAGCAAGCCTAGGGAAGGAATTTGTGGTCAAAATTAAAAAAAGTGGCCGCCATTTTGAACTTTTTTGTTACTGGGCCGATTGCTTTCAAAATCGACATCTGACCATGTCAGCGAGCCTAGGGAAGGAATTTGTGGTCAAAATAAAAAAAAGTGGCCGCCATTTTGTACTTTTTTGTTACTGGGCCGATTGCTTTCAAAATCGACATCTGACCTTGTCAGCGAGCCTAGGGAAGGAATTTGTGGTCAAAATTTAAAAAAAGTGGCCGTCATTTTGAACTTTTTTGTTACTGGGCCGATTGCTTTCAAAATCGACATCTGACCTTGTCAGCAAGCCTAGGGAAGGAATTTGTGGTCAAAATAAAAAAAAAGTGGCCGCCATTTTGAACATGGCAAAGATTATGAAAATATTGCTCTGGGGCAGTTGGAATCTTATTTGGGAAATGTTAACGGTTTCCCTTGTCACATAAAAAAGTGCGGTTTATTTGTGGATCCTGAAATACCATACCTTGGAGCAAGTCCAGATGGATTATTAGATGACGATAAAATCATCGAAATAAAATGTCCATATGCGTCTGCCAATATGTGTATAGATGACGGGGTCCATCTAAAAAAAAACACTTTTTGGAAGTGCAATCCAACTGGAAACCTGATAATAAATACGAGTCATGACTGGTATTATCAGATCCAAGGACAACTTCATATTACGCAAAAAAGTGAATGCATTTTTATGGTTTGGACTAAAGTAGACTTTAAACTTGAAAATATTAAAAGAGATGACGATTTCTGGAAAAAATTCATGGAAGAAAAATTTAAAAAATTTTACCTAGACTGTATGCTCCCAGAAATAATTGATTCGCGATTAGATAGAAAAATGGAAGTCAGAGAGCCTATTTATGTGATGGATGCAATTAAACGGAGAGAAGATATGAGCGATGCAAGAAAACGTAGGCATGAAAATTTAAAAGAAATAGTCAATAAGAAAAAAAGAATCTGATGGATTTAATGTCAATTGACTTTTGTCATGCATACAAAATGGCAAAAAATTAACTTGGGGAACTAGGGCTCGTTTTCACAAGAACTGTAACTTAGGTGATCCTTAAAATGTTGTAACCGTAACCCTTGGAATAAAAATACACGTGAAATACTTTAAAGCTACCTTTACATTTGAAATTAATACAATACATTACAATATTGACGTTTTACAAGAACCTGTACGTTAGGCCTATGTAAAATAAAGATATTTTGACTTTGACTTAATTAAATTTCGATTGATTATTATGTTATCTACTTATAGCTTGACCGCTATAAACTTGGCCCTCCCATGGTCTGCGGGACGCGGGGCGGGAGCTACTCAACCACTAATCTCTATTCTATGGATTAAACATTCTATACAATTCAGGCTGGGTCACTGTGGATCCATAGAATAGGGATCAGTGCACTCAAATAATCAGCTGTCAGCTGTGACTGACGTGAATAATGCTACACACGACAATATTAATCTTGCGACGTGTATTATGATACATACTCAAGAAAATACCATAGGTGAATTCTCAAGATGCGAGTCATTACATCGTATCGTGTATAGCCAATCGCACACCCGCCCCGCGTCCCGCAGACCATGAGAGGGCCAAGTTTATAGCGGTCAAGCTATATTTATCCTATCTTCTGATCTAACTTATGGCATTTTTATACGTATTTATAAGATCCTGTATAGTGAGGCCTATGTGAAATATTTTTTTTTAATTTGAAATGAGTTAACTTCAGATTGATTGTAATGTTTTGTACTTATCTATATTGTCTTCTGATGTAATATATGGCTTTTCAATAGTTCCTAAATAGAAAATGTAAATTTTTGAAATCACTGACTTGTTTTAAACTATATCAACCTTTAATTGTAATTGTTCAGTACTGTAGCATTGAGCGCGGCAGCACACGGTCAGTCCGCGACATGACGCATTCACACTGTGCCAACCAATACCTTATCATAATCATTGTTAATATTTAATTCATTATATACATTAACTGCCTATCATTTGCATACAGTGTAGCATACAACAGTAATTACAATAACTATCACACATAATATCACATATGAAACCCTTACATAATATGGATCAAAACATTGTCAAAATTATTCATTAAAAAAAAAATAAGTTAACAAACGCGTACAATTTGTCCCCGCCTTTTGCATCCGGGCGAGCACGGATTTGCCTACGGACTTCGTATTGCGATAAGCTAGTTTCGACGTACACTGCGCGTTTTCTGTGACAGTTATAAACTTACTTCAAATACTAAACCCGTGATGGACATTTAATTTATCTGAAGTATCGACATTATATTTTTACATGGTCAGGGTACTTATCATACACCGCGCGCATTGCGTTGGTTGAGTGGAAAATATCAATGTTGTTGTGTTATCGGAAGTTCGCGTGCTCGCAGTCGCCAGTCTTAACATGTCGTCGGTATTATAAGTAGGAAATTTTGATAGATGGCGCTTCAATTTTCTTGTAAAGAAGAGTTGAGAGCTTGAAGAAGGTTTGCGTAAAATGTTCTGATAGCCATATCCTCAGGTTGAATCCCTAAATTGATAAAGTAGTTACCTACCTTATATCCTGACACCATTCCCATGCACGTCATGTCTAGGCCGTCTTCTTTCTCGCCCAGCGTCAGCTGCAAGCCTACTTTTGCCCCAGCACCCTATATATGCAAAAATAATCCTACTAAATATTAACTTTTTTTTTGTAGAGTTTCACACACTCATACTCTGATTCACGAGTCAAACTCCTAGTCACGGAATACAATAATAGTACCAAAACCTAACGGTATGAAAGGTTCACCCCGATAGATAATTTTAAGAAATGGCAACTTTAACGTTGACACAAAAAGTGTGCAACTCAGTTCGCAACAGCGCCTGGCTCCGCCTCCGCTATGCACCTAAAGTTGTGCTCTCTTTCTATCGCGTAACTTTGTCTCTTTCGACGTACTAAGGCTGCCTCGTAATAGGGCGCACGCAGCGCGTAAAATAGACCATACAAGAACTAAAACCAATATTCAAATGATCCAAACTCCAAAAACATCCATTAAGCGAAAATTGGCTGAGTATCGGAACTTATTTTATGACCTATTTACAATTTTCAGTGTCGATATAAAGACTAGAGTATTTATGAACTATTTACAGTTTTGATTATTTTTAATCTATTCACAGTTTCGAGTGTATAGGGTCTCCTAGTTCAACATAATATATTGCAAGTTACGTTTATGTATGTTGTGGAATAGATTTATTTTTCCGGGATACGTAAATATATTTATGGATATCATAAGTAATACTCACATAACTTCTCTCCGGGTATTTTTTAATCAAGTTTTTATCGTAGCCATTTTCAGGTGTCCACCCTTTAATTCTTGTTCTATTTGACTTAGATACGTATTCGTAATCTGTGTTAAGACTTGAAAAATAACATATTTTATGTTAAACAAATTCTGATCAATTATACTTATTTGACACGTTATTTTGATCATTATAAAGGGAAACTGGTCGGGCGATCCTGACCCAAATAGACGTGAGTTAATAGCCGTTACTTTTTCCTTCTTATTATAAAGGGTTGCATTGATTTAACTTCAGTTGATATATTAAATAGTAGAAGATATATTAAAGTACCTACCTATGTACCCAGTATTATTAATAATTAGCGGTAAACTTATGCGTGATATCGTGAATTGAGATAAAACTTTCCGTTGTGTACCCCGCATATAGAGCATTGGATTATGCCCGGGTGCTTCAACTATTTTTAACAGACACGGGAAGGAAACTTACTTTTTACTGCGAAACATATCTTCTGGTCCAATTAAATTAAAAGTATAACATATTCCTTCTTCAGTAAGAACAGGCGAAAATAGTTTTTGACAAGATTGCAGTCTACCATTCCAATAACAACGCAGTAAAACATCGTGCAACTTAGTTGACGCCTAAAAAAAGGCAAAGGTAAGTGTTGTCAATACTTTTGCAAGCAAAGTGTGGAGATAAAGCTTTAAATTCATTTTTAGGGTTATACTATTATAATTATGATTTATAGGGATTAATTTATATTTTACGGGAAAAATAAAATCAACACTGTATCTATCATACTTTTTTGGTATTAGCAATTAACCTCAAAAAACAAAGTTATGTTTGCGGTTGGGTTATATTTTAAAAAAATATTCTTATGGTTTTCCTTTTTCTAATATAGTGCGGAACCCTCGGTGCGGTTAATTATTTATCAAATTTTGGCGTACCTTTCTTATATTACCAACTGTCTCATTTCCGAGTGAGGATTTTCTTCCTTTTAGTCCAGTGTTATGGTCGCAGATAAGATCAATATCTTGGTACATGTGTAAACTGTAAAAAAATATTGCTGAACTGTATAAATTAAAATACAAATAAAACAGATAATATGGCAGTCGGGGCTCTGTTCTAAAGAACACCTTCTCAGAGGTCCCCTGACTGCCATATGAATTTATCAGTTAAACAAAAATAACCTGGTTTATTAGTTTTTAGTTCGATTTGTAACAGGGCAGTCGTGTTTTTTTATTACTTATTTTTATTAGCAATTTTAATTGATATTGAGAAGATGCTAACCTACCTAATTTAACGATCTAGTAGGCATCTAATAGGCATCTAATAGGCATCTTCTAGATAAGCGCGCTCCATTTTCGACCACATCATCACTTTCCATCAGGTGAGATTGTGGTCAAGCGTGAATCGTATATAAGCCTACATCGATTAAAAAAAGGCGGTTAGTGCTACCGGCTAAATGCTGATACGTGATAAATGACTAATGGTCGTTTTTACCAACATTTTAAGAGACTCCATGGAGACTCCTAAACCCTTAGGTGACACTTGTTGTAAGTGAAAACTGTCACCTATCGGCTTAGGCGTTTCTTAAAGTGTTGGTGAAAACGAGCGTTACTCCCAATGATATATTACGAGTATATAATATATTAATGCTTACTCCTGTTCTGTGAAGTTTCCATAGGTTTTGTTGTGCTCGTAAAGTTCCTCGTAACGTTCAAAAGAAAACATATTTGCATTTATTTTTCTTTGAGGACATATCGTCACGGCGGGAAACGGGATCTGATGAACATACGTGTTAAAATTACTTATTTCTTACTCTGTTTCTGTCTAACTGAAGATGAACAATGGATGTATGGAAACCTGTACCAAGCTGATTCTTATCCAAACTTTATTTATTTTACTACGGTATCCACGTAATTACGTTATCCACTACTAAAATTTTTTAATAATTATTATTTTATAAATAATTTGAATTTTGCGCGCGAATATCCGTACCCAATCCCCCTTATTATCAATCGTCTTGCACATCTCGTTATCTATATATATATATATACTTATAATAAAACTGTAAAGGGTCAAATTCTGTACATTGAAGATATTTTGAAAATTTTTGTTGGAGGACACTATTTAGTCGATACTGAAGCCAAAACTGTAATTTGTTTAATTTTTGTCTGTCTGTCTGTCTGTTTCAAGACCGCGCATCACGGCTAATCCGCTGGATGGATTTAAATGAAACTTGACATGATTATAGTTCATACCCCGAGGTAGGACATAGGATACTTTTTGTCCCGAAATTCATCATGGTTTCCCTGGAAGACGGCATCAAAGTCAAAATGTGTATTTAGTTATAATTCTTTAACGCGTTGTCCGATTTCATTAATTCTTTCTTTGTTAGAAAGGAGGTTCTTTAAAGATTATTCCATACAAATTTTATCATCATCACTTTTGTAGTTCAGAAATTACAGGCATCAGAACCTTTAGCGATAAGTTCAAGTAGGTGACTTGAAACTCGGAATGGACAAAGAACCTAGGTCTAAAGAAGACGTAGAGCTAAAGTTAGACGGGACTACCCTTACAGCCGTAAATAAATAGGCTTAGCAGAAGATTTTGTATCGTTTAAGATTTTTCACTTTTAGGGTGAACAAAAATCATGAAACTCGCTACGTTTTACCGTATAGCGCCATCTCTACAATTTATGTGGAACTTGAATGTAAAACTCTGAGATAGGTACTACCGAATTTTTTTAAATAATAATTAACTGTCATGTAATTTACTGTTTCATGACTTTATATTAAGATGGCACTGTCAAGTCATGAACAGATTAAAGTTTTCACTTCTGTCGACATTCCCGGAGTGCCGCGTGTTTTTTTATCATCCGCAATATGAAAAGGGTAAAATAATGGCTCACAAATATTTTTAACTCTTAGGTCTTATCGATCCTAACCGACTGACTGTCATTAAGTCTTTTTATACGTAAAGAAATATATAGCCATTGCCCATTCGGATATTTTGGATTGTATTGAGATGAAGCAAAGGTTTTTTAAATGACTTATGTTGGGCTGGGGAATATTGTTAGTAGAGTATTTTATCCCAGTGGTACCTACCCGGCCGAAACCTGAAAGAAGAGCTCTACCACCAGTACAAATTTTCACATGATTTAATGATTTTTGACATATTTCGTGGTTTCAGAATAAAAATCACATTGAAAACGACGATTTTAACTGTCGATATTTCGATGCATTGGTACATGTCGTGGTCACGTAGTGAACACGACCTGTGCCACTGGGATGAAATATCGACAGTTAAAATCGTCCTATTGATCTTTCAACTACGTATTAATGAAACTTTATATTATAATTAAGAAAAAGGAGTTTTCAAAATCACCACAAGATAACCCGTGCGAAGTAAGAACAGATTTCTGTATAACATCACACCAGAATCCCGCGAAAAATCAAGGAATTCCACGGTATATGTAAAAAAATCGTAATTATGATTTGACTGACCTTTAATATGGATTCAGAGTTTTCAGTTAACAAAACGATCGCAGGACTCCGGCTCCACTTCGTGTAGGACTTCCAAATCAGGTAACCACAGTACGAGAAACACAGTATAAATATCAGAAACCAAATCATTCTGCAAATTAAATAATTCTTTATACCTATAGGTATCTACTATCTACAAAGGATTCTGGAAATACAAATATTTAGCTAAGTACTATATGACGAAGGAACTATAGGTGCTTTAACCACCAGTAAAAGATGATGATGCAGAAGCCAGAACTCTCAATAATACCTTAATCAAGTACAATGTAGAGTAAAATTGGGAGTTCTAGATCATCTACCAAAAACGTTTGTTATATGGGAGCCCCTTTTAATCTTTATTTTATTCTATTTTTTATTTAATATTTGTTTTTATAATGGCAAAGAAAATACATGCATATAAAATACGGTGCAAAAGATACAGCCTGGTGTCAGACGGATGGACGAACGGGCTGACGGCAAAGTCCCAGTAATAGGCTCCCGTTTTTTACCCTTTGGGTACAGAACCCTTGAAATGTATGAGAATTATCGCCAAATCACATCCGGTCACATGATCCCTAGCGGAAGCTCTTAGATGCAGCTTTCTCAGGCAATTACCAAATAAAAGAAAGAAGAGTGGAGAGTGCTCTCAGGAACTGCACAATCTAGCTCCTCTTTCACCTTTCTACCACAGAACCGCAGGATGCCAAGAGAAGTGGTGGTATGTGGTTGATGTCCACGGTCCACCGCTGAGGTGTGGAACCCCTTCTCCTCTTCCAGCTTCTGCCTTCAAAAGAAGGGTGAATAGGCATTTTCTAGGCAAGCGCGCTCCATCCTCATCATTTTCGTCCATCAAACATGATTGTAGTAGCAAGCCTATCATTAGTAAAAAAATAGAAGAATTTCTGAAATTTTCTGAAGAATTAAGCAGCATGTACGTACCTACGTGTAAAAGAATGCCTACCTTTCGAGAGGAGTTCTCTCCCTTTCTTTGACCTCTTTCGAGATGGTATTAAAGTTGCCATAGCACTTCAACAAGTGCTGTTTGATCGATTTCTTTTCACTGTTTTTAATTCTCGTGGGTGAACCAGCCGGCTGTTCTGTCGCCGAATCTATAACTGCTACCTCAATATTTGTATCTCTTTGAGCCCTGAAAGTAGACAAAGATTCGAGGATACGCCTAAACGCCACTGGTTTATAACGTGATCGAGTTTTTCATTTGTCTCCAAATGTTTATATAACATTTATAATCCATTCGCAGATACTTGCCGATGACTTACGGCCGCAACCAAAAACAAATTATTTTGCTCTATAATCGACTATTTTCGAGTTATAACTAACTCGATAAGTACGAGCTTATTAATTCCGAAACCCAAATTCTCGAGCACATCCGTTTGGTGTACTTTAAGTAAGGATTTTTGGAAATCCAAACGCGAGGCCTACTTCTTTCAAATAGAAAAGTTTTAAAGAAGACCAACGTGTTTCAATTAACGTCTACAAGAGATAATGGAATATACTTAAAGCCTGCTTCACAATCACACGATAAACTTTATGTAGCGAATTTATTTGACGTTGTGACAATTTTAATGCAATTTTGGTATTATAAATCTGATAAAATATCAAGTTTATTCGTTAAATAAAGTTTATGTGGCGGTTGTGAAACAGGCTTTTAATAAACTACTTATAATACCTGATAAAGTAAAATAATAATATCGACTTCAACTCTCATTAAACTACTCGTAGGTACTGTTGGATACATGCTTTCCAATTAAAAGTTTAAGACATGGTTTTCTCATAAATTGAAATCAGACTACACGGGAAGCGTCAGTTTTCTAATAAAAAAAGAATCATCAAAATAGATACACCCAGTCAAAAGTTATGAGGAAACAAACATAAAAAATACAGTCGAATAGAGAATCTCCTCCTTTTTTTGCAGTCGGTTGAAAATTTAAATTGTTTGAATCGTTAACTTAACTATACATTCGACAAAATCCAAAACATAAAATTTTACCTGAAAATGTCCCCCATGTTCCTATTAATGTTTTATCATGTTTTTCCTAGGAATACTTAGCACTGACTGTGTATTTTTGGCAAAACATAATAACGATAGGCATTAATTAAGTCCCATGGGATAGCATGTGCTAAAGTAATTTATTAATATTATTAATTTAATTACACCCCGCTTGGCCTTGTTCTAGTTATTATGAGGGATGGTCTTGGTACTATATTAATTTTATTTGTCATTAAAATAGTAGGTCTTTGACACATTAAAATCAATGTTTGGAGGTGTGTTACCCATTAGTGTTGATATCTATGTGGCAAACATATTATACTACTCGTAAGAACGTTAAAGTTGAACAAATTAAGTAGTACCATCAGTAGCATTTGTATGTAGGACCGTGATGACTATAATAAGAGTAATGAGACTGGAAAGCAACAAACTGAAAAGAAACGTAATTTATTACCTGAAAATATCTTTATAGTAAACTTATTGATCTCTGCCCCCAGATTGTCTAAGAAAAACGTAAATATCGTTACCGTAATAGTTTACTAATTCTGCCCGCTGATGGGTTCCTGTATTGCGTCAGCCAATCGCGGCGCAGAATTCGCTAGCGTTTACGATAACGGTGAATACGTTTTTCTTACGAAATCAGGGTGATTGGTATCTTATGTGGTCTCTACATAATAATGGCTACTAATAGTAAAATGAAACCATTATTAAGTACACTTAATAGCTTTTCCTCTTTGTTTAGCTTCACCATGGATTTACCTTAAAAACTTAATCGAAAACGAGTGTGTTTCTACTAGTTCCAAGTGTCAAGACTATTCAAAATACATTAAATAGATAACGGTGCCAATTCTGTTGCGCCAAATCTAATTTGACGCATCTAAAAATAGTGGTATCCTTTTCGATATGGAACATTTTAAAAGGGATAGCGCTCTTTTTAGACGCGAAAAATTAGCTCAGTTTAAACATTTGGCACTACAGAATCGGCGATCGGGAGTTTCGAGCACAGCATGACGCGACCACACAAGCCGGGCAGGACCGAGATTGCAATTGAGAATACTTCGCGACTTGATACGTCATTCCGCATATTGAATAACATGATCCTGCGTGCCGCATGATCCTATTGACAGCCGCATGTCACCGATTGTCCATAGATGGCGCTGGTTGTAAATATATGGAGGAATTCGACTCGTTTGTGTGATGCGAGTCGACTCGAAATTCGTACAAAATCTTGTACTAACCCCACTATTCGCTTTTTTTCTTCCATTCGTAGAGCCAGCCATATTATAATGGCAAGACGTACCTATTTAGTTGCACATGTGACCTAAGCTCAAGTACTATTATTCTGATTCTGATTTATGATAAAAAAATTACCTATATGAGAAGATCTCATCATTCAAGTGAAATTAAGAGCTTAAACTTAAACTTTGTACTGTTTTTAATTAAATGAAGAGCCAATTTCATACTAACCGGGTGTGGCTTGCAAACACTATTAGCGTACCGTTCAAATAGAATATTATACCAATAACTAATTTTGTGGTAGCTATAACTACTTTAAGTTACGATTTTGATTAATGAACTGAATTGTAAATATTTCTAATTAGGTTATATGCCACGATGAGGCGAGGTTGGTTAATATTTTATCGAAACACAAAGTATAATTTATTACATTCATTGAAATACAAGAATCACGAATGATATAATAATAGTTGGAAATACGAGTAAAATTATATTTTTGTTAATTTTTATTTTATTTTGTAAATATTAACATTAATTTATTTTAAACATTGTTAAAATATTATTTAACTGTAAAAAAATGAATGAGATCATAAATAAAACTTATCGCTAATTTATTCTTATTACCTAAATAAAAGACCTAACTAAATAGATACGTGAAATTATGCCTAGGTGCTGTATTTTCACGCTACACAATGAACACAGATTACTAAGTATTAGTTATTTGCAGCTGGGCTGATACTGTCACTAGATAAACAATGAATGAATGGCGGGACAATCGGATCGGTTTGGTCTCGGTTTTTTTTAATTAAATTTAGAAGCAGAAATTGATTATTCATATCAAAAATCCTTGTAGACAGAAGTCTCAAGAAAGAAAAAAGAAGGAAAGGAAAAAGGTAAGAAGTAAAGAATTATTTATATTAAGTAAATAATTACTAAGGTCCACTTGCGCGAAACGTGAGTTAAATATTTACATTTTTCATCCTAGAGTCAACGACTCTCATTGGACAATTTTGACAACTTACTCTGGGTTAGGCCCACTTGCGACGGCCTGGGATAGTGTGTAAACTCAGAGTTAGCACGCTTACCCAGGGTAAGTTGTCAAAATTGTCCAATGAGATACGTTGACTCTAGGGTTAGAAATGTCGAAATGTGAATATTTAACTCCCGTTTCTCGCAAGTCGATCTTAGGCCCACTTGCATCAACCCGGTTTAGTGTGTTAACTAAGAGTTAACACGCTAACCCAGAGTAAGTTGTAAATCCATTATAAATGTATAATTTACTATGTAATATTTTCCTGTTGAATGACTTCTTTCTCTTCTTCCCCTGGTTTACGTCCTTGTTGACATGTCCTAAGATAAAAAGAAAGATCATAAACTAATGGTTATTTCTGCATGCAAGTATTAAAATTAATATACAAAATTGGTATTCTGGACACGGTCGCCATCATTATCAGCAGTTGACCGTAAAACTTCGTGTCAAAGATGCCATAAGTTCGGCCAAGTTACGAAAAGCCCGTGTCACTGAGGGACACTTCATAGTCATATTGATATACTAGGGAAATGTTTTCAGCGGTAGTTTCCTATTGCTTTCTGGACCGGGCATGTTAGAGGATACTTTTTCAGAATTACTTTGTCAGAATTGGATCAAATTAAAATGGGACTACACTGAAAGCACCAGCATTCAAATAAAAAAGCATCATCAAAATCGGTTCAGTCAGTCGAAAGTTCTCACGAAACAAACAAGTGAATAACAGAACATAACAGAGATTACAGACTGAACAAAAATCATGAAACTGGCGTTATTGCCACGTTATACCGTATAGCGGCAAATCTACAATCTATGTGGAACTTTTTTTTTTTTTATTATTAAAATGTTACAATAAAACTTATTATTAGCTTATTCTAATTACTATACAAATCTTGCCCGCGTGGAATGGTGCCAAGAATACTGGCTGCATTTCCGCGTTGAACAGCTAGGCTGATACGTTGCGCAAAAAATGAGCCAGCCCTTCTGTCACCAGTTGAGGCTATTAACCGCGGGGAAAGCTCTCGAAGGAATTTTTTGGCACTATGACTCCATGGCCCCAGGGTCTCCACGGCAAACGGGACAAATATGTAACTCTCTAAAAGAGAGGCATACTTGCGACGCTTACCGGATTCAGCAGTCTCAGCTGCGGCTCCCGGCTTTGATTCTGTCTCCCTGATATGAATCGAAGCCAATGTGTCAACGCATGTTGCATCCCACATCAGCGCCCGACCCCGTTCCCAGGGAACCAGCGTCAATCCATCAGGTCTCTTGCCATCATCACGACTAATTCCTGCTGGCTCCAATAGGGCAGGAATATCAATGGTGGCAAGAGCCCTTTTAATAACATCGTTGAGGGAACCATGCCGAAAAAGCCTACCGGCGCTCCTGTGGCAAGAGAGTCCGTGAATTCCAAACTTGTCTCCCTCTTTTCCACACGGACACCTGTGGTCGTGGCACAGTGGTGCACCCAACCTGAGTCCTACAGCTACACGGAAACTTTCATTTTCGAGAAGAGTGCCGAGATTTCTAGATGGCAGAGCATGGAGCCAATAGCCAGATTCTTTTTCAGACAAAGCTAAAAACCTTGCACGATCTCGAGCACTTGTAAGATTTTGTACTAAAGTTGTGTGTGTCAGCCGAACCAACGGCACATCCCAAAGTTTTTGTGTAGTACGTTCCTCTGGGATGTGGGCATTGGGACACCTGACCTTCCAACTCTCTAAGGCCTCTGTGGCATAGGCCAAAGAAACCGAATTGGAACCGAGAATTTGAGAACTGAGCTCACGTATACTATGCACAGAGGACAGAAAAGCCGGAAGAGCAACACTAGAAATTTTTCTCACGCCGATGCCACCATATTTAACCGGTAAAGAAGCTTGGGTCCAAGAACGTTCATCAAAAGATAAATTCAGATTTTTTTCTAGCGCGATTTTCAAGCTGGCGTCCGTAAGTAAGTAAGTAGTGGTAAGTCTCTTCATCCTTTATCTGAAAACAAGTAACATTGGAAGGTGGATCCGGAAGCGAAGAGCTGGAATTAGGCAAAGGGTGCTTTTCTCGCAAGGCCTCTAGCGTTACGTCATTGAAAGGAGCGAGAGTATCATTAGAAAACAAGATGCGGGCGGCGTTTCTAAGATCACCCATCCATCACCTTGTTTTCCACAATCTTTTTTAAATTGAAATTTTTAGGTCTAGCTGGGTAATCAGGAATTTGAAGAACGCGATTTGCCGAACAATTACGTTTTAATTTTGAACATAACGACCCGCTTTCTGATTTATTGACATTGAAATGTTTATATGCAAAAAGAAAGAGGTTTTGCCAAGCTAAAAGTGAATTCGAATGAACATTTTGGATGGCGTGCGATAAGGATCTAGCTAATGATATCCGCGCTCCACGCGGAATGCGTTTTAATATCGGAATACTTTCATTATAATTTTGTAAAAGAATTTCAAATGGAACCTGGTTATCCGTTTGTGTTTGATCGCACACAAAATTTGGGCAAGTGAGAGGCCGTGTTGGCGGACCGTGAACACTAGAATCCCGCGAAAAATCAAGGAATTCCACGGTATATGTAAAAAGAACGTTATACACGCGGGCAGAGCCGCGGGCAACAGCTAGTTATTTATAAAAAATAGTGTATGCGATACCTCAAAATACAGAAGTATAAGGTTTTAATGATGTTGATCACTGAAAATCCCATGAAGAGACCGAGAAGCCCGCCGCAGCTCGCTAAGATGTCCGCTGTGCCGTACAGTTCAGATCGTTTTGTTAGATCGACGAGTGCTCTTTTGAAAAATATCGCTACCACAGATATCTTATACCTTAAACAAAGAATTTAGAATAGGAAAACAATTGACGACCGAATGGCGTAGCGGTAGCGAACCTACCGTCTGCGCCGGAGGTCGTGGGTTCGATTCCCACTGCTGGTAAATGAATTGGTGTTATGAGAATGAATGTTTTCCAGTGTCTGGGTGTTGTTCAATATATTATTTTTATATGTATAATATACGAGTATATTTTTCAGTTATCTAGTGCCTATAACACAAGCTATCGCTTACTTTTAGGCTAGATTGCGATGTGTAAAATGTCTTGATATATTAATGTCCTACTTATATATATTAATGCGTTATTTGATCGTTGATTGAGCACTTTATTCCCAAATATTTGGTTTCATAATATTAATTACTATCCGTGCAAATCTTCCCTTATAATCTTCTCTATAGGCAACTATAGGTATTTTTTTTGTCTACATTCCGTAGGTTTGACAATAAGCAAATTTTCAAGTGGGAAATAATTTATACGACAAAAAAAACGTTTTCAGTTACTTATAAAGTTATATTATAATATTACTAGTTGACCCGGCAAACCCTGTTTTGCCATTAGGGATATAAAAAATAGATAAATTGAGATTTAAGCTATCCTACCTTTGAAATTAAATCAAACTGCACACGGTGTGTAATTTGTTTAAAATCGGTTAAGTAGTTAAGGAGTCCATCGCGGACAAACAATGTGACGATAAGATAATGTCTATATGTCGCGATTGAAAAAAACTTTTGAACAAGTCAATTTCGTTGATTTTCACACATTTTTTTAATAACGTTAAGTTGATTTTTGTACCTACTTATTCCAAAAATTCAGCATCAGCATACTTTTTCTATGTCTCATTATTGGTCACTGCTATTGCATTATAAAGTACTATCCCAGTTTATCGGCGATTACCAATTATAATTTCTTCTACTAACCTTGTGAGATTAAAATCTAATATAAAATCATCTAAACTATAATCTTCATTCCCAATAGCGTGACCCAGTTCCAATTGTGATATTTCCGCTTCGTACAGAACTGAATTGCAAGTAGGTAGGCACTTGCAGGCGTCGGCGATGCGAGTCGCTTCTTCAATTGAAGTATTCCCTGATCCTCGTCTCGATATTTTGCGGTTAACATTCCAAACTGCGAGATCGACTAAAACATATACAAAATATAACCACGATGCATAATTATCAGAATACAAGGTCACCAAATCACGTATGAAAAACGAGTGAGACTTGCTCGATACAGTCGAACAGTCGTACAGTCAAACCTGTTTAATTGAGAGCTCAAGGAACCAAGATCTCGTTTTCTATTGTATGAAGAGGTTTCTCACTTACCTGAGTTTCAGAGTTAGGAGGGCAAAATGACTGAACCTGGCAAATACTTTCATTTATAAAATTTTCTCGTTTACCCAGTTCTCGCTTGACGCTAGTCACTCAGATTCGACTGTAGATAAGATTCGTATATTCTGCAAAGCCTGCATTTTACCAGTCATAAGTAACATAGGGAGCAGAAACGTGAACACTCACAATAGGCCTCGTTCGCTAGTTCAAAGTCACTCAGCGGGCTATGAAGAGGTTAATGCTTGATTTTTATCTGACGGATCGAATCCGCTATTAGGACATCCACGAGAGAACCTAGCGTAGCGTATTTCGTCATTGGGATAACCAAAGTCACTGATATAGCCCAACAGTTTAAGGTAGATATAAAAGTGGTAAAGTTAAAATTTTTAAGGGGTTTCGTTAGAATGACCTGTATTTTTACACTCTTCGGGGTTAAAGTTTGAAAATTCTTTTAGTAACGAATGTTCTTCATCAGAATAGCAATACATCATGCTATCAGAGTTACCTTTCCAGTCTTGCTTAATAACAATAAGCTCAATAGAGATAGCATTCGCTTCATTTTCTCTTCACATGGTACACATAGGTATAGAGATCACTTACCTTCTACATGACTTGTGCATTTTAAACTTCGAATATTGCATATCTCCATATCAGGAGCATCTACAATACAATATAGGTTAGTAAATTATAAATACATTATTATACATTTGAATGAGAAAGATTTATGATAGAAGGATGAGTCCCCAATCTAAAATAAATAATTAAAAATAAAATAAAACAAGCCTTTATTGCTGCTTAGTAGAAATTTTACATATATTTTTACACTTCAAAGTTAACATGAAATTCAATACAATCTGTGAAATTTTACTTTCGTGGGTATTATTTTCGACAATTTGCCGAATAAATCAAAAACTATCAGGCATAAAAATAAATAAAAATCTCTTTTAGAATATACAAGTAACGCCCTTTCATATGCCACTCAATATTGTTGTCTCATTTTGAAATTTCATACACCCCGGTTTTCCCCCCTTTTTAAATAAAAATAAAATCAATTTTCAAATTTTAATGACTAATTCAAATTTCAAGTCGATAGTTACTGAAATAATCGACAGGCAGACGGACGGACGGAGAAAGTCTCACCATACTCGTAAAATTTCCATCTTTTTCATTTTGGTATGGAACCCTAAGGGCGCCTTCGGAAGCTGGAGCCGCGCTACTTTGCAAATCTATGTAAATAAACAACGCGCGGCCGCAGCGCTGCAGACGCGCTACCGACGCGCGTCAGTTCATCGATCGAATAGTGCTGCGCGTATGTATTTTTTGTACCTACAAATCGAGCAGTGCTTTTTCGTCAGAGTCCATCGTGAAACTATGTATGTACAACAATACAATTCTTAAAACTAGTGACAGCATCGCGGCGGCGCGGCTAATTTGAAGGCGCCCTAAAAATCAAAACACGACGTGACCTTTTTAAAGAACAATTAATGGAGTTTCCCGCAATCTTAAATGTTTCTAAATGTTTCTCGATGTAAACCTGGTGGGATATAATTTAATATGGAGTAATTTGTAATGTGATAATTTTATTTTTCCTTAAATACTTACGGGGCATACTAAAGACAACACAACCGCATCTCGCATAAGTGAAATTGGACAAACATTCAATATCACAATTGGGTTGCGAATACAGTTTAAAGTATTTTAGGGTGCGCTCATTCGTGTAATAGCACTGCCTTCTGTAAAAAATATTTATGCAACTGTTAGATTAATGATGGTCATTTTAACTCAAGTGCAATTTATTTATCTGGAGTTTACCAAAAATAAAATTTAAGAGTCCCATGAACTACAATGTCTCCATACATTCGAAATACCAAATCATTTGTAATTCGTGCATATTTCGATCAAGTTGTGGTGTTATTCGGGTTCATAAAGTATTATGTAATAATAATCTATGCTCCTGGCCATATTTGATTAGGAAAAACTTCTCTAAAACGAAATATAAATGAATTTCGATTTGCATATTTTTATGCAAAAAGACATGTTTTCTGCTTAGGTATTTGTTTTGTAATAAAAACAACACTATCTCACGTTGCATTAGTTCAGGAGCACAGTTTTTATGGTCCAGCCAAAGAAAAACACCAGTTAATAAAGAAAATTACAGTTTGTAAAGAAAATAACATCACAACATGATCGAAATATGTACGAATTGCGAGTACAAATGATTTTAGAATGTATGGGAGACATCGTAGTTCAAGGCATCCTTAACATTTAATGCAGAGCTACATTCGACTTAAATCGTTACAATAATTTACTCCCAATATGAGATCCTTTAGATCCAATAGATGGCATAGATCCCAAAGTATGTGAAATCTGCCAATCCGCACTTGGGCAACATGATGAAGTACCGATATGCCTAAAGGTTCCCATTTGAGAGGACAAAACCAGCCCCTGAAATTGACTGCGCAATGGTTAGAGACATACCTTTCTGGAAGAAAGTCTCTTAATCCGTCCGATGTCATAATCTTTTCTGGTGTAAAAGCAACTGTTGTTTCTTCGTTTATTGGAATGCTGATGAACTGCTGTGAAAAACGAGGTAGTGAAGTTGGATCGTGAAGTAGTAGCTGCGAAAAAGAAGAGATATAAGAATTTCGGGTTTTCACAAATCCCGCGGTACTCTCTCAAAATCGCTTTACGTATTTCATTTGCTTCGTAATTTGACAGAGTGGGGCGCGTCGTCGTGGATTGAATTATCTATAACTAGTGTTTTGTCGGGATAATAAGTAGCCTATCCTATGTCTATTCAGAGTATAAATTAACTAGTAGGGCGCGTGTGTGCGCGGGCCACATGTGGCCCGCGTGCAGTCTTCCCGCCCATAAAAGTATCGCCGTCATCTCCATCGCCCATTGAAATCCGATTGGCAGGGAGATGAAAAAATTACCAAGGTGCACTGTCATGGTTTTAAAGATAGTTAAGGTCAGTTCGTACAAAAAATACGCTGAACCTCATACGATGAGGTTCAGCGTATTTTTTGTACGAACAGCCCTTAACTATCTTTAAAACCATGACCGTGCTCCTCAATCATCATCCAAATCCTAGATCATTGTCTCTTTTTATAGTATATACATTTTCCATGGAAAAATAAATTCAACCACTTTGAATTTTTTTCATTCATCCCGTAGACCTTGAGATTCTAATCACGTCTTGCAAAGAAACCATTCTCTTATCTTTTATACTTTCCGAGATAGAAAAACACGAAATTTGTATGGCGGCCATCTTAAATCCGCCATTTTGAATTTTTTTTCAGCTATCTGCCAATTGGATGACGTTTCGAGTTACATTTGGTCGAGCACCCCCCACCTATCTTCGATACCCTGGCTGTGCTCTTCACCCGTCTCCGAAATCCTCAATCATTAGCTCTCTCCATGTTTTTCTCTAGTAACTCTCCGAAAAACCGCATCACAACCCTGCATAATTACCAACTGTTAGTCTCCTCAACATTCCCCATACATTTTCTATGGAAAAATAAATTTCGCCATTTTGAATTTTTTTTTCTATCCATGAAATAGACCTTTGGGTCCTGATCACTTCTTGTCAAGAAACCATTCTTCCATCTTTTATACTTTCCGAGATATCGGCGAAATTCGTATGGCGGCCATTTTGAATCCGCCATTTTGAATTTTTTTTTCAGCTCACTGGCAGTTGGATGACATTTCAAATGACATTTGGTCGAACACCCCCCACCTATCTGCAATACCCTTGGTTGTGCTCTTCACCCGTCTTCGAAATCCTCAATCATCAGCTTTCTCCGTATTTTTCTTCAAATTGATTTTTTTTCTTCTATAAGACCCCATCCGTGAAAAAAAAAAATTTCATACAAAATTGTTCAGGAGAGGTGATAATCAGTCAGTCAGTGAATCAGCACAAGCAGCTATATATATATTAATTATCTAGGTACGTTCCAAAACCAGCCAAATCGCTTCGGTAGTTGCGGCGTGAAAAAGTCACATACTTACACACATACACAATTATGTACAAACCAAAATTTTTAGATATATTGATGTGATAGTTTTTTTTAATATATATATAGCTACTCGTGCTGATTGGCCACTAACTCACTGACTGATTGATCACCTCTCCTGAACAATTTTGTATGAAAAATTTTTTTTTCACTGATGGGGTCGTATAGAGGGGAAAAATTCATGAGGAGGAAAAATACGGAGAGAGCTTATGATTGAGGATTTCGAAGACGGGTGAAGAGCACGGGGAGGGTATTGAAGATAGGTAGGGGGTGCTCGACCAAATGTCGTTCGAAATGACATACAATTGGCAGTAAGCTGAAATTTTTTTCAAAATGGCGGATTCAAGATGGCCGCCATACAAACTTCATCGGTGTCCATCTCGAAAAGTATAAAAGATGGAAGAGTGGTTTCTTGACAAGAGTTGAACAGGACCCGAAGATCTACTCGATGAATGGAAAAAAAGTTCAAAATGGCGGAATTCAGATTTCCATAGAAAATGTATGGGGAATGTTGAACAGGCTAAAAGTTGAACGGCAAAAAGGGGGGAAGACAGCACGCGGGCCACATGTGGCCCGCGCCCTCACGCGACCTACTAGTTATTAATATATATACATCAGAATTTTTTACAAACAACATGAGAAGTCCACCAATAAACCGCATGGGGTTTTTGCGCAGGGACATAATATTTTCTTACCATTAATTGGTAGTACATAACAAATATGACATAATATATAGTTATATTATGTGATTTAATCCTTATATTTATAAATTCGGTTTCTACCTTAAATCCGGACTCCATTCTTGTGCACGTTATGTCTAGGCCGTCTTTTTTCTCGCCCAGCAGCATCTCTAAACCTAGCTTTTGCCCAGCACCCTATATGTTAAAATAAATTTATGTATAAATAAATTTTACCAAATATTAACGGCGTAGTAGCCGTATGTGAAGTTTAGTTTAAAAACTATAAAGACAACTAGATTTTTCACAAATCCCGAGAAAATCTTGACTTAATTTAATGACCTTTACACCTACTTTCAAGAAAGTTAGCTTGTTAAAGATTGTTAGCACCCAACTCTTCTAATAAAGTTGGGTGTTTTTCAAGGAATGTATGAGTATTTCCCCGCGTGAAATTTGGCTTTTCACAAATCCCGTGGTGAACATGGATTTTCCGAGACAAATAGGCTAATTTGTTCCAAATAGCAACAAAATCGGTTCTGTATTTGCAGAATGAAGAATAATTTCTCCTGCGTGAATATCGTTTTTCAGAAATCCCGCAAAAATCTAGCTGTTTCTGAGATAAAATATGGTATGTGGTAATTCCAGGATATCCAAATATTCTATATTGGGTCTAGCTCCAAATTTCAGCCAAATCGTTCCAGCAGTTGCGGCGTACCAATATGTTGATGTAGTGATTCCAGGTTATCGTCTATCTATATTCCAAATTTCAGCCAAATCGCTTCAGCAGTTGCGGCGCTTACGTGGTAAAGTGGTATTTTTAGGACATCCTCTACCTCCATTCCTCAATTTAGTAGTTGCAGCATGAAGGAGTATTCCACTCGCATGGATTTCAGTTTTTCACAAACCCGCCAAAGCCATGGGATTCTATGGGGCGATCATATGTATAGACTCAAAGTATAGAGTGGGGGAAAAAAAATTTTGTTTACCCTAAATGTGCATGAAAAAACTGACTTTAATGCCGTCTTCCAGGGAAACCATGATGAATTTCGGGACTAAAAGTATCCTATGTCCTACCTTGAAATATGAACTCAAATCATGCCAAGTTTTATTTAAATTCATCTAACGGATTAGCCGTGAATCGCGGCCATGAAACAAACAGACAGACAGACAAAAATGCAACAAATTACAGTTTTGGCTTCAGTATTGACTAAATAGTGCACTCCACCAAATTTTTTCAAAATATCTTCAATGTACAGAATTCGACCAGTTACAACAGTTTTACGAGTATTATAAGTATAGATACATAAGTATTAGATACTCACAAAACTTCTCTCCGGGTATTTATTCATCAAGTTTTTTTGATAGCCATTTTCAGGTGACCACCCTTTAATTCTTTTTTTATTTGATTTGGATATGTATTCGTAGTCTGTGTTAAGGCTTGAAAATAATACGAGAACATATTTATCTTAAACAAATTATGACCGATTTCAATTTGCCACATTATTTTTAGCATTATAAAGTGTTGCTTTGATTTCGCTTCAGTCGATTTTACAATGATAGAAGATATATTTTCTACAAAGTAGAGTTTGGCTACTCAAAGCAGAGACTGAAATCGCCCGGCAAATTCAAAAAAAAAAATTAGGAGCCCCCCAAAATTATAGTGTAAAAATTGAAATAACTTGATACTTGCAATTTTATTTTATTCCTTACCACATAATAATTCTTCTGCGTTTTTATATTTGTAATTTCACTTTAATAGGTATGTTAAAAAATAAAATACAATAGTAAAATTAAGATTCATTTTCTATAATCAAAATCTAAATCGAATACTTCGGATTTTAATATTTCCGAGTCTTTCACTGCACGTTATTATTTTTATCCTAGTTTATAATAAAGTAATATTTTTTATCAAATTCAAAAGTAGTGTAAGACCCAATTGTTTTATCAATTTTTAAACTCGATCACAGTAGAAAATTATAATCGCGTACCAATATTACAAAAATTGGTCAGGTCGGGCTCGCGCACTGAGGGTTCTGTACTATATTAGAAAAAGTTAAACCATAAGACCCGGTTGCCACCAAATCGGAGCGGAGCAGAGCGGAGCTGTGTTTGAGTGACCAATCAGATTTCGTCATTACGTCATCTTCTTTCAGTTTCGGAGATGTCAAAATAACGAAATCTGATTACTCAAACACAGCTCCGCTTCGCTCTGCTTTGGTAGAAACCGGGCCTGAGAATCACTTTTTTACCGAACCGCAAACTTAACTTTGTTTTTTGAGGTTAATTGCTAATACCAAAAAAAGTATAATAGTTACAGAGTTGATTTTAATTTTCTCGTAACATATACATTGATCCCTATAAATTATAATTATTTCTGAATTTTCGATTGGTAAACTTCGGAAATAAGGGGGGAATGGTATTATTTTCGATAGTTCGCTCGATAAATCAAAAACTATCGGGTATAAAAAAAATCGGTTTTAGAACACACAAGTAACGCCCTTTCATATGATACCCCAATCAATATTGTTATCTCATTTTAAAATTCGAACGACCTGGTTTACCCCCCTTTGTAAATAAAAATAAAAAAGATTTTCAATTTTTTATGATTGCACTGACGGCGGACCATCATTATCTACACTTATTCCAAATTTCATGACGATATCTTTAATAGTTACTGAAATAAAGGGTTGTGACACACAGACAGACGGACCACAAAGTGATCTTATAAGGGTTCCGTTTTTTTTTTCTTTGAGGTACGGAACCCTAAAAAGTGATCAACAACCGGTTGCTTTTTAAACAATTTAGAAAAAAATTCAGTTTGTTCTTTCACTAGCCAGACTCTGTCTATTATTATTAAAATAATTAGCAGTAATCTTATGCTTGATATCGTGAATTGAGATACAATTTCGTACCCTCTCAGTTGTGTCACGGAATCGGGAATACACAATAGTACCTAAGTTGGGTATAGTTTTGTATTTATAATATAATATAATATTGCATAGAGCATAAGATTACATCCGGGTGCTTCAACTAATTTTAACAGACACATAACTGTTAAAAGAATGGCACTTTCTATGACATTTTGTTCTGCATAGCACCATGTTAAACGATTTCGCATCTGCTAAAGTTTGCTGTTGCAACCGTGACATTTAAATACTAGAAGCTCGAAATAAATATTATAGAGTCGTTAGGCCTTACATTTTTATGAATATCAGTTAATCTAAGAATTTTAAGGAAACTTACTTTTCACTGCGAAACATGTCTTCTGGTCCAATTAAATTAAAAGTATAACATATTCCTTCTTCAGTAAGAACAGGCGAAAATAACTTTTCACAAGATTTCAAATTTCCCTTCCAATAACAATACAGTAAAACGTCGGACATCTTAGTTGACGCCTAAAAAAAAAAGGCGATAAATTAATTTTTTTATTAAAGTTCAAGATAAACGTTATAGTCTGTTTTCAACGGAGTCGAATAAACTCTCATTATTACTATATACATTCATTTGCAAAAAAAAACGGGCGGTTTCGATTTTCTTCCTGGCTGAAAAAAATAAAATACCAAAAAGGTTTTAATCATTTGAACATGTTACTGGCCAGTTATGAAAGTGCCATAATGTTTATAAAAGTACATTCCAAATTCAAATTTTTGATTGACCCTGGTTTTCAAAGAAAACAACTTTTAACTACATTTTGTAGCGCAAAGTCCCTATAGTTAATATCGACTCTAATTAACTTTTTATCAATTTTTATTAAATTATCTGATGTCCTTGACATTTAAAAGTATTGTTATTGCTGTTTAGCAATCTCGAAAATGGTAGATAAAGTGATAAAATCGAGCAAAATTATTGCGCTGCTTGAAGAAGGTTGCAGTCAATGCTTCGTGGCTCAGAGGCTAAATGTGAGTCGGTCGACAGTTCAAAGGACCTGGCAGCGCTATCAAGAGACCGGTTCTATCAAGAGAAGGCCTGGTACTGGCAGAAAGACATGTACCGAACCACGGGATGATCGTTTTCTAGTTAGTCAAGCTTTGAGAAATCGCAAATATTCTTATGTGACCCTCAAGAACAGCCTCGAAGAAGTAAGAAATGTGCAAATTAGTCTATGGACGGTCAGGAGGAGGCTTCTCGCTGCTAATATACACAGTCATCGCCCGGCACGCGGCCCTAAATTACTCCGTGGTCATCGAGTTGCCAGGCTTAGCTTCACTCGAAATTGTGTGTCATGGACTCATGAAGACTGGGATAGGGTATTGTTCACAGATGAAGCCAGGATATCTCTGCATGGTGAAGACCGACGTCGGCGAGTGCTACGTAGACGAGGAGAACGCTTTGCAGAGGCATGTTTTGATGAAATCACACCTTATGGAGGGGGCTCTGTTATGTTTCGGGCAGGAATAAATTCTATGGATCGTACGGAGTTAGTCTTCATCGAAAACGGTACACTGACTGTACACCGATACATGACAGAAGTTCTAATTCCTTACGCACAACCCGCTTTAGCCGCTCTTTGCGAAAACTCAATTCTTATGGACGACAACGCTCGCGCCCACCGGTCTCGCGATGTGGAAGCGTATATGCTAGAAGTCGGAATTCGTCGTTTGGACTGGCCAGCTAGAAGTCTTGACCTCAATCCCATAGAGCATGTCTGGGACGTTCTGAAGCGACGAGTGAGATCAGTGCAGCCGGCTCCGCAGACCATCAGAGAGCTAAAGAATGTGATTACCGCGGAGTGGGAACGTATTCCCCAAGAAACCATAAAAGATATACTCGCTAGCATGCCCAGACGAATGCAAGCCGTGATTTCAGCAAGAGGGGGTCACACTCAATACTAAACTTTTATCTGCTTTTAATGTATTCAAGAAAAACAAAGAAATTAACGTGTTTTATTTTTATTTAGCGAGCAGGTACAATAATAGTGTTTTGAGCTTAAACATTATTTCTCAATAATTTAATCAAAATGTTATGATAAAACTGATGAAAACTATTCCTTCCTAATTAATTTATAAAATTCTAAGGATAACAATACCTAAAATTGTCAAACAAACTAATAGTAACTATAAAATAGTTCTTTGCTTAAGTGCCCGTTTTTTTTGCAAAAGAGTTTATATAGCTACTCGTGCTGATTCACTCACTCACTGATTGATCACCTCTCCTGAACAATTTTGTATGAAAAAATTTTTTCTCAATGACCATTTCGTATAGAAGGGAAAAATTCATTCGGAGGAAAAATACGGAGAGAGCTGATGATTGAGGATTTCGGAGACGGGTAAAGAGCACGGGGAGGGTATTAAAGATAGGTGGGGGTGCTCAACCAAATGTCATTTGAAACGTCATCCAATTGGCAGTGAGTTGAAAAAAAATTCAAAATGGCGGATTCAAAATGGCCGCCATACGAATTTCGTCGATAACTCGGAAAGTATAAAAGATGGAAGAATGGTTTCTTGACAAGAAGTGATCAGGACCCGAAGGTCTATTTGATGGATAGAAAAAAAATTCAAAATGGCGTAATTTATTTTTCCATAGAAAATGTATGGGGAATGTTGAAGAGACTAACGTTGGTAATTATGCAAGGTTATGATGCGGTTTTTCGGAGATTTACTAGAGAAAATATGGAGAGAGCTGATGATTGAGGATTTCGGAGGCGGGTGAAGAGCACAGGGTATCGAAGATAAGTGGGGGGTGATCGACCAAACGTAACTCAAAACGTCATCCAATTGGCAGTTAGCTGAAAAAAAATTCAAAATGGCGGATTCAAAATGGCTGCCATACAAATTTCGTGTTGTCCTATCTCGGAAAGTATAAAAGATAAGAGAGTGGTTTCTTTGCAAGACGGGATTAGAATCTCAAGGTCTACGGGATGAATGAAAAAAAATTCAAAGTGGTTGAATTTATTTTTCCATAGAAAATGTGAATGCTACAGTAAACAAGGCCTATGAAAAAGTATGAGAAGAGATTAAGATCTAGGATTTGGATGATGATTGAGGAGCACGGTCATGGTTTTTAAGATAGTTAAGGGCTGTTCGAACAAAAATATGCTGAACCTCATCGATGAGGTTCAGCGTATTTTTGTTCGAACAGCCCTTAACTATCTTTGAAACCATGACCGTACCCCTAGGTTTTTTTTTCAGTCCACTGCCAATCGGATTTCAATTGGCGATGGAGATGATGGCAATACTTTTATGGGCGGGAAGACTGCACGCGGGCCACATGTGGCCCGCACACGCACGCGCCCTATTAGTTTATTTATATTTCTAATAATGGTCCAATAAAAAAAAAAACAAGTTTATATATTACTAGCAAACGCCCGCGGTTTTGCTCACGTTGAACCTTATATATTTCACTTCGTCAGGCATTTAATTTTTTTTTTAATTCATATGTAAAAGAATTAAAACATTTAATTTTGACAACAAATTCTTTCTCTTTGCTTGCTGGAATGGTTAGATACCAATTTTGAAAAAAAATCGGCCCAGAAACGAAAACGTTCAAAATGGTGGTAAATTTTTTTAATTTTGACCAAAGATTATTTGTATGGTTAGATCGCTTTATATCGTTGGGTTAAATATAATCTACAACGGTTAGATATCGATTTTGAATTTGACTACTTTTTCAATTTGACCATAAATTCCTTCTGTTTTTGCTAATATGATATTAATTATGTCGATATTATGAAAGAAATCGGTCTAATTACAAAAAAAAACACAACGGAGGCCACTTTTTTTAAATATTGACCACAAATTCTTTCTCTATGTTTGCTGCCATAGTCAGATATCGATTTTCTAAGTATTCCGCCCAGTAACAAAAAAGTTCAAAATGGCGGCCACTGTTTTAAATTTTGACCACAAATTCCTTCTATATGCTTAAACCCTAACTTATATAAATCTTGGTACTAAATTTTAGATCTCTATGACTTTCAGTTTGCCAGAATCCGTAGAAAAACTAAAAAAAAATCACTTTCGTATGAGAAAATCCCTAAACGCAACGGTTTTTACCCCTTAAAATTTGAATTTCGGAAATCTTAGTGCACCTCTATGACCTAACATCAGTCTAGGTACGAAATTTCAGATCTCCACAATTTTTAATTTTACCGGAATAGGTGGAACAAAGAAAAAATATTCATTTTTGTATGGAAAAATCCCTAAATTTAATGATTTCCCCCCCTTAAAATTTGAATTTCGGAAATCCCGTTCTTAATGCACCTTCATGGCCTAATATCAACCTAGGTACCAAATTTCAGATCTCTGCGACTTTCATTTTTTCCGGAGTAGCTGGAACAACGAAGAAAATTTACTTTTGAATAAATTTACCCCTTAAAATGTGAATTTCAGAAATCCCGTTCTTAGTGCACATTCATGACCTAATGGTCATGAATGGGATTATGCAGTGTATAATCAATCTAGGTACCAAATTTCAGCTCTCTACGACTTGCCGAAGCCCCCTTAAGGGGGTACTAAGGAGTAACAAGTAGAAAATTAAAAGAATATAAAACATCCAGGACTTTTGCAAATTTGTACCTAATTGAAAAAGTAAATAAATATGTATACGCTAGAATCGCCCGGCATTCGCGAGTGCATATTTATTTACAATTCACATATTTTGATAAAGGATGTTTTCAAATGAATAAAAAAATTTAATTAAAAAAAAAAGGAAATGTTTTTTTTATTCTTTAACAGAGGATAGTATAGGCATTGGATACTTTAATTGGTTTGCTTTTGTAAGACGATCATAAAAACAGGGTGTATACTTCGGTAGGTTTAACCACCACTAAAAGTCGATAGAGAATCAATATGGCCTCTATCTTCATCCAGTGCCAGTGTCCCAGTGGTCAAGGATACAACGTGAGGAACCTCCTCACAATGCGTGCCGTTTCCAGGACTATACATACTGCATTTTGTATGCTTGATTCAACAGCTGAGCAAAAGCTTCTAAATTCTAATGATATTGGTCGATTAATTATTATTTATTAATATTTGCACGATGTAGGTAGGTATTTGCTTCTTACCTTTCGTATATTACCAACTGTCTCATTTCCGAGTGAATATTTTCTTTCTTTCCTTTTCAGTCGTCTAGTATCATGATCGCAGATAAGATAAATATCTTGGTACATGTGTAAACTGTAAAAATCATTGCTGCACTGTTTTAATAAAAACTGGATAAATTTTTTTGAAAACTAATTTTCGTTTTTACCAACATTTTAAGAGACACCCAAGTCCTTAGGTGACAGTTGTTGTATGTGAAAACTGTATCCTATCGGCTTAGGCGTTTCTTAAAGTGTTGGTGAAAACGGTCGTAACGCTCGTTTTCACCGACATTTTAAGAAACACCTTAGCCCATAGGTGACAGTTTTTACTTACAATAACTGTCACCTAAGTAAGGTGTCAGGTGTTAGGTGTAGGTTAGGCTTAGTTAGGTGTCGCTTAAAATGTTGGTGAAAAACGAGCATACATGGCGTAGCGGTAGCGATCGTCCCACGACCTCCGACGCAGCTGTCGTCTGCGTCGGAGGTCGTGGGAACGACTCCGAAAACTGGAAAATGTTTGTGTGATGGAGCAAGAATAGTTTCCATTTCCAGTATCTTTTTCTATATATTGTATTTATGTAAATTAATATTATGTATATTTATCAGTTATCTAGTGCCTACAACACAAGCTTTTGTTTACTTTGGGACTATAGATTGCGAAGTGCGTAATGTCCTGATATATTTATTTATTTATTTTAAAGTATTTGTAAAAAAGCCATAATTTAAACCTCTAAACTTTTCCGATACTGGGCACAGATTGGTTAAAATATTCTCATCGCAAGGGCCAAACAGCAGTGGTTTACTCTGATTGGTTAAAGTTTACATCGGTTGAACAGCATAGGCACCAATTGGCTGTGATGGTGCTGTTACTATGGTTAGACAGTTAAGATGTTTAGCAGATGTACAATTTTCTCACCTCGCTGAAGATGTTTTTACCAAAACTAATTAAGATTGAGAAGTTGCTGTAAATTAAGGTTACCTACAGATTCTAATTTAACGACCATATATCGACTGTTAAAATCCTCCAAGCTGTCGATTGTCAGTTAAACGCTGATACGTGATAAAATATGACTTACTCCTGCTCCGTGAAGTTTCCATAGGTTTTGTTGTGCTTGTAAAGTTCCTTGTATCGTTTAAAAGAAAACTTATTTGCATCTATTTTTCTTTGAGGACATACCGTCACAGCGGGAAACGGGATCTGATGAACATAAAAAATATTGTGTTAAAATTACTTAGCTATTTCGCAACATAAGTTTCTTTAGATAGAAAATTAAATCGTGACTGTTTTACCAGGTAGTAGGACTTCAGTGTGAGAGTCCGCTCAGCCTATAGTTTAGTAAGTGTCATTTTGCAATATTTGACATCCTAGGACACACTGCATTAAACAGCAGACGTAACACTTAACATGAAATGAAAGTCTCGGTCATCTCGTTATTCTTTAATTTAAAAAAAAGGTTTATTCCGATTTGACTGACCTTTAATATGGAATCAGAGTTTTCAGATAACAAAACTATTGCAGGACTTTGGCTCCACTTCGTGTAGGACTTCCAAATCAGGTAACCACAGTACGAGAAACAGAGTATAAAAATCAGAAACCAAATCATTCTGCAAAAACAATTCGTTATGTAGGTTTCTTATTCTGGGAATCAAAATAAAATCGGCCAAGTGCGAGTCAGACTCGAGCACGAAGGGTTCCGTACCATCTTCTTCTAAATATATAAAAGAAGAAACTGACTGACTCACTCACTGACATAAATATATCAACGCACAGCCAAACCGCTGGGTCTAGAGACTCCAAATTTGAGACAGTGAAAACAGATATTCACCCGGTTGAAATACTTCAAGACGTTACTACTGAACCGATTTCGCTGAAATTTGATATGGAGATGTTATCCTGGATTAATACATAGTCTTCTTTTCATCCTGGGAAAATGCATGGTTTCTTTGTATTCTGGAAAAATATATGGTTATAATAGTGAAAAACTAAAATTTACGCGAGCAAAGCCACGGGTATCTTCTACTCAATAATAAAACAAAAGAAGAAGAATTTCTGAAAAGTAAAGAATTTTTAAATCACCATTTATAATCAAATTTTTTCGTATTTATAAAAAGAACTATGCAGCACGTAAGTACATACTTAAAGTTAAAACTGAACACATAATATGATCTATAAGCAGTAAAAGAATGCTTACCTTTCGAGAGGAGTACTATCCCTTTCTTTGACCTCCTTCGAGATGAGATTAAAGTTGCCATACCATTTCAATAAGTGCTGTTTGATTGACTTCTTTTCATTGCATTTAATTCTCTCTGGTGAACGAGCCGGCTGTTCTGTCGCCAAATCTATAACTGCTACCTCAATATTTGTATCTCTCTGAGCTCTGAAAGTAGACACAGACTCGAAGATATGCCTAAACGCCACTGGCTTATATGGCGTGATCGCGTTTTTCATTTAGTTTTGGTGAATAGGTCGGAGACATTGCAAGGATCCGCACGCAAAATTCAAATTTTATTTGGTTCTTTGTAATTTGTAAGCTATTACAATTTTGAGTTATTACAATAAACGTGGAAATAGCAGTATATACCATCTTCAAATTTTTAGGTATATAACCCATTCGCGGACAGTTTGCCGATGAGTTCCCGTCATACAACCACAACTAAAAAAAAATATTTTGCTGAAAAATGTTTAGCTTAGGAAATTGGTCCAAGAATCGACTATTTTGTGAGTTACTCACGACTAACTCGATACGAGCTTATATAAATTCCGAAAACCCTATTCTCGAGCGCCTCCTTTCAGTTTACCATAAGAAAGGATTTTTGGAAATTCAAACCCGAGGCTAATGTAGTAAACACATATTAAACGAATTACATATAAAATCAAATAGTTTTAAAGAAAAACAATGTGTTCACTTTCAATTTAAGATTCCAAGACAAAATGGAATATACTTATTTTTATAGAACCTAATAATGTAAAATAGTTAAAATGAAACAATCGACAAAATCTAACACATAAAATTTAGTGATTAGTATTAAAATTTTACCTGACCCCCATGTTCATAGTTATGTGTTATGATGGAACTTATTATAACCATGGATGGACTTATTATTGGACCAAGGAATACTTAGAACTGACTGTGAATTTTTGGCTAAACACAATAACGATAGGCCTAAGTCCTATGAGATAGCATGTGCTAAAGTAATTTATTAATATTAATTTAATTACTCCCCGCTTGGCTTTGTTCTAGTTATTATAAGGGTAGGTACAATATTAATTTTATTAGGTAAATAGGTAGGTACTAGCTTTTGCCTGCGGCTCCGCCCACGTTGAATTCGGATTTTCACAAATCCCGAGGAAATCCTGATTTTCCCGTCCCCGTTCCCGCGCCCTATTCCAACCTTTATACCAACCAACTTCCAACCTTTAACTGTTAAGAAAGTTGTAACAGGACATTCTCACTCACACAGTAGAACCTATTTTTTACTCTATAGGTTTTGGTAAACACTGTTATCTCCAGAAAGAAAATTCACTCCGATAAGATAACTACGATACGAAACCATAAAACCCATTTTTTTTTGTATAGATTCTGGTAAACATGGTTATCTCTCAAAATTCCAATCTAGACAGGCAATAAATTAAGTCAACCAACACCATTCATTCGTAGGGAAACTCTAACAATAGGACAAAAGAATTTTAGGTCGTAAAACTTCAGCCGTCGACCGAGTTCCAGGAAAACGAACGTAAACAAGTTAGACGTAAACGAAAGGATATGCGCGATGGACATATTTTGCGCGGGTCATACTTCAGGTAAGAAATTGCATAACTTTAAATCGTTCCTACGGAATTGTCTTTTACGGGCAGGAAAATGTTCCTGCGAAGGCATAGGTGCAAAGGGCTGGTTTAAAGGTGAAAATCTTGGCAGAGTTGTGGCGTAAAATATTGTGGAACGATTGCGTTAAAGCAAGCGGTCCTGTCCATGGTTTTATGTCGATGGCCCTTATCTCGATTCCTTATCGCTGACCAGGGTTCCGCAAGAGCGGATGGTAAACCGATTTTTATGTTTGGATTAGATTTAATTTTTTACCTTATAAATAAAATATTCTTTTGGATTAGGATTTTATGTTTATATGAGTTATAAATAGGGGCTGTTCAAGATTTGAGGGTCCATAGAAATATTTAATTTTTTGGAGAAAATAGAAGGGAAATGATTGTCGTTTGGAAGCTCCATGTTAGTGTAATAGTCCTAACTCTTCGTTGGTATTCGAAATTCCTTGTTCCAGACCTGGGTTCGAGAAAATTTAGTTTCTTCCTTTTCTACGGAACCTTGTCTGCTAACACAGTTCGGCCTTGACACCTGTATAGCAGGGCTTTTGTGAATAGCGAGTATAAGTAGGAGCGTCAGATCCTTCGACTTCACTTTACAACTTCACTTCGAAGAGAGAGCTCGCTCTGAATTTCTTGATCCAGATAATTCTGGAAGAATGGGAGCTAGGTCCCAGTAAGCCTGCACACGCGATATACGTGGCCGGCGGTGCCGATTATTCCGGTGAGGGAAGGGAGAGCCAAGTAATTTGGTAAGTTATCGACATTTTTTTATTGTATCTGGCCCCTGACGTAGCTAACGTTATGTACGGGTTTTATTTGTCGTATTTCTCCCAAATTCCAGGCCGGGTGTTGTTTAAAAGATATAAAAGAAAGAAGAATTATTTTGATCGGGTTGGATCCTATCGATCGACCTTCGACAGCCTTTCGAAAGAAGGCTAACCTCGAGGCCTAGCAAGGTCTTGGTCCTACGGGAGACCCTTCCAGCGTCCACGTCGGCCGGGAGCGGCGACGGCGGCTTGCGCGTGGCAGCGACGGCTGCTGGCTACCGCGGCGGTCTTCGCGCCTCCTTGTTGGTGTTCTTCGCGAGTTCTCCGGGAGTGTTCCCCATAGGGTAACCATGGCTCGAGGTACCTCATTTATTTCCTTAATTAATCATTTAGGAAGCTCTTAAAAGATTTTTGATACTGGTACAGTCAAGGAACTAAACGTTAGATACCTTAGCTTCAATGTACGATATATACTTAGAATAACCTATAACTATAACTAAGCGAACCTTACGGCTCCAGCCGACTGAGCGTATGTAACTTTCTATTATAAATGTTTCCAATATAATATAGGTAGTTAATTAATTTAAGATATAGAGGTAATAGTCGTATCGTATGTGTATTGTTTTTCTGGATACCTATTATAATGATATAACTTTTTTTCTGTGTTTCATTCCACTCTGATTCCACGTATAGTAATATAAATTCGTTGCGACGGGAATAAAACTCATTTATTTATCTATTAGCCGGGAAGACTTTAGAAAGGTTATTCGCCCAGTTTTATGCCCGTCACACGTGGCGCCCAACGTGGGGCCACGTGTGACGGGCATAAAACTGGGCGAATAACCTTTCCAAAGTCTTCCCGGATAATAGATAAATAAATGAGTTTTATTCCCGTCGCAACGAATTTATATTACTATACGTGGAATTAGAGTGGAATGAAACACAGAAAAAAAGTTATATCATTATAATAGGTATCCAGAAAAACAATACACATACGATACGACTATTACCTCTATATCTTAAATTAATTAACTACCTATATTATATTGGAAACATTTATAATAGAAACGCCCAACGTGGGGCCACGTGTGACGGGCATAAAACTGGGCGAATAACCTTTCTAAAGTCTTCCCGGCTAATAGATAAATAAATGAGTTTTATTCCCGTCGCAACGAATTTATATTACTATACGTGGAATTAGAGTGGAATGAAACACAGAAAAAAAGTTATATCATTATAATAGGTATCCAGAAAAACAATACACATACGATACGACTATTACCTCTATATCTTAAATTAATTAACTACCTATATTATATTGGAAACATTTATAATAGAAAGTTACATACGCTCAGTCGGCTGGAGCCGTAAGGTTCGCTTAGTTATAGTTATAGGTTATTCTAAGTATATATCGTACATTGAAGCTAAGGTATCTAACGTTTAGTTCCTTGACTGTACCAGTATCAAAAATCTTTTAAGAGCTTCCTAAATGATTAATTAAGGAAATAAATGAGGTACCTCGAGCCATGGTTACCCTATGGGGAACACTCCCGGAGAACTCGCGAAGAACACCAACAAGGAGGCGCGAAGACCGCCGCGGTAGCCAGCAGCCGTCGCTGCCACGCGCAAGCCGCCGTCGCCGCTCCCGGCCGACGTGGACGCTGGAAGGGTCTCCCGTAGGACCAAGACCTTGCTAGGCCTCGAGGTTAGCCTTCTTTCGAAAGGCTGTCGAAGGTCGATCGATAGGATCCAACCCGATCAAAATAATTCTTCTTTCTTTTATATCTTTTAAACAACACCCGGCCTGGAATTTGGGAGAAATACGACAAATAAAACCCGTACATAACGTTAGCTACGTCAGGGGCCAGATACAATAAAAAAATGTCGATAACTTACCAAATTACTTGGCTCTCCCTTCCCTCACCGGAATAATCGGCACCGCCGGCCACGTATATCGCGTGTGCAGGCTTACTGGGACCTAGCTCCCATTCTTCCAGAATTATCTGGATCAAGAAATTCAGAGCGAGCGCTCTCTTCGAAGTGAAGTTGTAAAGTGAAGTCGAAGGATCTGACGCTCCTACTTATACTCGCTATTCACAAAAGCCCTGCTATACAGGTGTCAAGGCCGAACTGTGTTAGCAGGCAAGGTTCCGTAGAAAAGGAAGAAACTAAATTTTCTCGAACCCAGGTCTGGAACAAGGAATTTCGAATACCAACGAAGAGTTAGGACTATTACACTAACATGGAGCTTCCAAACGACAATCATTTCCCTTCTATTTTCTCCAAAAAATAAATATTTCTATGGACCCTCAAATCTTGAACAGCCCCTATTTATAACTCATATAAACATAAAATCCTAATCCAAAAGAATATTTTATTTATAAGGTAAAAAATTAAATCTAATCCAAACATAAAAATCGGTTTACCATCCGCTCTTGCGGAACCCTGGTCAGCGATAAGGAATCGAGATAAGGGCCATCGACATAAAACCATGGACAGGACCGCTTGCTTTAACGCAATCGTTCCACAATATTTTACGCCACAACTCTGCCAAGATTTTCACCTTTAAACCAGCCCTTTGCACCTATGCCTTCGCAGGAACATTTTCCTGCCCGTAAAAGACAATTCCGTAGGAACGATTTAAAGTTATGCAATTTCTTACCTGAAGTATGACCCGCGCAAAATATGTCCATCGCGCATATCCTTTCGTTTACGTCTAACTTGTTTACGTTCGTTTTCCTGGAACTCGGTCGACGGCTGAAGTTTTACGACCTAAAATTCTTTTGTCCTATTGTTAGAGTTTCCCTACGAATGAATGGTGTTGGTTGACTTAATTTATTGCCTGTCTAGATTGGAATTTTGAGAGATAACCATGTTTACCAGAATCTATACAAAAAAAAATGGGTTTTATGGTTTCGTATCGTAGTTATCTTATCGGAGTGAATTTTCTTTCTGGAGATAACAGTGTTTACCAAAACCTATAGAGTAAAAAATAGGTTCTACTGTGTGAGTGAGAATGTCCTGTTACAATACCCTCTCCTCGGGGAAAAGGTTCAGCCAGGATGAACCGTTTTTCGTTGTCCTCAACGTTGCATCCTAACGAAAAAATAGTATTCCAATTCCTGTAACGATTAAAGAAACCGAACAAATAGAAACAGAAGTACTTATAAGACCATCTATATATCTCCTTACTAATCTGTATACAATATGAGTGTAAAGAAAAATTTAAATAATGCATCCTAGTCGCTGCACAAATCCTTGGTGGCTTGGTTTATAAAACACTGTGCGTATTTGCCATAATAAACCCTGTCCAGGGAACAAATTTGCAACAGTAAAAATAAATCTAGGCTACTACGAACCTAAAAAAAAAATGTTGGCAACACCTACCAAACATAAAATATACTCGTTCTCGTCCGCCATACAGCATCAACCGAAATTATGAAATGTATATAAAAAATGTATTCGAGCCTCACCTAACCAAGTAAATTGTTGAACCGAAGTACTAAATCCGCAAAACTAACCTACCTAATTTTCTTTGAATCAATTCTATCGAATTCTTACTTAGTTCATTCTTCTCCTTTCATTCATCCGCATTCAATCTTAAAGGTAGGACACTATCTATTTGTCTACCGCTTTCTTACACTTTTGTGTTTGACATACTTTTGTATTGTATTCAACACTTTTCAGAATTGACTATAGTTATTGGACAGTTGTTATGCTTTTAAATCTTTGATGTGCCAAGATCCAATGTTTTGGCCATCTTTAATTCTTTGAAGTTCATACACTAATGGGGATAATACCCTGATTACTTTGCACTTTTCGTATTTAGGCGCTAATTTCGCCATTTTAAATTTCTGTGCATATCTCCTGTGTTAAATTTTGCATCTCTACGTCGAGCATTATAATTATGTGCGTTTTTAGCATGTGCTTTTAGGAGGTGTTCCCTAACTTTATCAAAAATTTGTTGCAATGTCCCGAATTCGCCAGCATATTCCTCACGCGGAAAACCAATTTGGTAGTCTGCGTTTGGATCTTTGTAAAAATTTCCATTTATGACTGGCTCTCTAGCATTTACTAAAAAAAATGGGGAAAACCCAGTAGATTCATTTACTGCACTATTTATTGCAAATTGTATTTTATAAATATTTTCATCCCATGAACGATGATTTTCTTCAACGTAGGAAGCTATTGCTGTCATTATGGTTTTGTTATACCGTTCTACCAAGTTAACTTGGGGTGTATATTTTGGACAGTAATATAATTTCGGAATGTTATATTTTTTTATTAATTGTCGAAATTCTGATCCCACCATTTGTGGTCCCTGGTCCAGAATTACGCATTCTGGAACACCATAAGCTAAAATCACATGGTTCTCAAAATGTTTTGCTACGGAAGCTGAAGTTGCTCGACGTAAGGGAAATAACAATGTGTATTTTGAAAAACAACAGGTAACTACTAAGAGGAACGTAAACCCTGATTTAGAACGTGGCAATGATCCTACCAGATCCAATGACACTACTTGAAACGGTTTAGAACATTTCTTAGGTTTTCCCATAAGTCCAGGCGTTGCCTGTGTTGAATGTTTGTAAGCTTTACAAGTATCACAATTTTTTACAAAGTTTTGTACATCTTTAAACATTTCAGGCCAAAAATATCTAAGACACAATCGTCTATGCGTTTTAAATACACCAAAATGTGCTGCAGTTGGTTCACAATGATTTTCCTTAATAATTTCATTCCTATACTCTTTAGGGATTACTTCTTTCCAATCAAATTCACTAATCAGGTTATATTTACTTTTACTATATCTGTATAATGTATTATTTGTTACTATGTAATTTGGAAAATTTTTTGGATGTGATTGGCAGCCATTAAATATTCTTTCATACCATTCATCTTTTGTTACAGTTGTTTTGTTTGTATTGATTTGGTCAACCTTTATTAGTCGAGATAACGCGTCTGGCACTACATTGTCAGTTCCCTTACGATGTTCTATTTCAAAATTGAATTGAGATAGTCTACAACCCCACCTTGCTAGACGTCCTGATGGGTTTTCCAAATTCAAAAACCATTTTAATGAAGAATGATCCGTGACTATTTTAAAGGTGCGAGACCCTAAATACGCTTGAAATTTTTCGACGGAGAATATAACAGCTAACATTTCTCTTTCTGTCACGGAGTAATTTTTTTCATTTTTGTGTAAAGATCTGCTGACGTAGGCTATAGGATGATCAAAACCATTGAAATTCTGAGAAAGCATTCCACCAATTGCGTAGCTGGAACTGTCACAGTGGACCGTGAACGGCTTTTCAAAATCTGGTACTGCCAGGATCGGTGCTGAAACGAGTGCATTTTTAAGAGTATTGAATGATTTCTCGGCAGCTTCACTCCACTGGAATTTCGGTGCATCCTTCTTGTTGCTCGTTAATTTATTCAACGGTGTAGCAATATCTGAAAAATTTCTAATGAAACGACGATACCACGAACACATTCCTAGGAAGACCTTTACTTCTCTAGCAGTCGATGGTGTTGGGAAGTTCAAAATGGCGGAAATTTTTTCTGGATCTGTTCTTAACCCATGTTCATCTACAACGTAGCCTAAATATTTTATCGAATTTCTAAAAAATTTGCATTTTTCAAATGAAACTGTAAGGTTTGCTGACTTTAGTTTTTCCAAAACGCGGTTTAATAATAATAGATGTGTGGAAAAATCTGATGTGCAAATAACAATATCATCTATATAGCAGAATACGTAGCCGTTTTCAACGTCACTACAAAAATTTTGATTTATTAACATGTCCATTAATCTTTGTTGTCTTGCAGGAGCACTGCACAATCCGAAAGGCATAACTTTGAATTTAAATAACCCTCTACCCGGAACCGTAAAGCTTGTTTTTTCCTGTGAAGATGCTGATAATGGAATTTGCCAGAAAGATGAAGATAAATCTATGGTTGACAAAAATTTTGCTTCTTTTAAGCTATCTAATATTTGTGGTATATATGGAATTGAGTAAGAATCACCTTTTGTTATCCCATTTAATTTTCTACAATCTAAACAAAATCTCCAGTCACCGTTTGTTTTTTTTACTAGTAGTGCTGGGTTATTCCATGGGCTTTCACTTGGTGTAACCACATCTAAAGATAACATTCTATCTAATTCTTTGTGTAGAGCTAACTTCTTTTCTGGTGATAGAGGATATTGTTTTACTCTAATTGGTGGAGAGTCGCCCGTGTCAATAACGTGTTCAATTAGTGTAGTTCTACCTAAACCTTTTTTTTCGAATGAAATATCTTTAAATTTATCAATTATACTGTTGGCTCTCTAATTCCCTGCCTGGCCTGCCTGGCTTGGCCTGGAATTTGGGAGAAATACGACAAATAAAACCCGTACATAACGTTAGCTACGTCAGGGGCCAGATACAATAAAAAAATGTCGATAACTTACCAAATTACTTGGCTCTCCCTTCCCTCACCGGAATAATCGGCACCGCCGGCCACGTATATCGCGTGTGCAGGCTTACTGGGACCTAGCTCCCATTCTTCCAGAATTATCTGGATCAAGAAATTCAGAGCGAGCTCTCTCTTCGAAGTGAAGTTGTAAAGTGAAGTCGAAGGATCTGACGCTCCTACTTATACTCGCTATTCACAAAAGCCCTGCTATACAGGTGTCAAGGCCGAACTGTGTTAGCAGACAAGGTTCCGTAGAAAAGGAAGAAACTAAATTTTCTCGAACCCAGGTCTGGAACAAGGAATTTCGAATACCAACGAAGAGTTAGGACTATTACACTAACATGGAGCTTCCAAACGACAATCATTTCCCTTCTATTTTCTCCAAAAAAATTAAATATTTCTATGGACCCTCAAATCTTGAACAGCCCCTATTTATAACTCATATAAACATAAAATCCTAATCCAAAAGAATATTTTATTTATAAGGTAAAAAATTAAATCTAATCCAAACATAAAAATCGGTTTACCATCCGCTCTTGCGGAACCCTGGTCAGCGATAAGGAATCGAGATAAGGGCCATCGACATAAAACCATGGACAGGACCGCTTGCTTTAACGCAATCGTTCCACAATATTTTACGCCACAACTCTGCCAAGATTTTCACCTTTAAACCAGCCCTTTGCACCTATGCCTTCGCAGGAACATTTTCCTGCCCGTAAAAGACAATTCCGTAGGAACGATTTAAAGTTATGCAATTTCTTACCTGAAGTATGACCCGCGCAAAATATGTCCATCGCGCATATCCTTTCGTTTACGTCTAACTTGTTTACGTTCGTTTTCCTGGAACTCGGTCGACGGCTGAAGTTTTACGACCTAAAATTCTTTTGTCCTATTGTTAGAGTTTCCCTACGAATGAATGGTGTTGGTTGACTTAATTTATTGCCTGTCTAGATTGGAATTTTGAGAGATAACCATGTTTACCAGAATCTATACAAAAAAAAATGGGTTTTATGGTTTCGTATCGTAGTTATCTTATCGGAGTGAATTTTCTTTCTGGAGATAACAGTGTTTACCAAAACCTATAGAGTAAAAAATAGGTTCTACTGTGTGAGTGAGAATGTCCTGTTACAAAGTTTGTTTGCAAAGATTGTTATATAACGTAGCAAGATGATGCAGAAGCCAGAAGGCCCATTTACCTATACTACTGATAATCTAACTCTAACTACTATTACTCTAATAATCGTTACACTGGATCAACGACCAAAAACGAGCAAAAAATCACGTTTGTCGTATTTAATCCCCTTTAAATTGAGATTTGGGATTTGAAAAATCAATAATTATATCAGTGCAGAAAATTCAAGTTCACGGTTCAAACGATACAGACGGCCTGGGTGGCCCTATGGGTACAAAGCCCTAAAGACGCATGGATGGAAGATGTGGTTAGAGCTGCTGATATGTTTGGTCACAATAAGTACGCTCATACCTCTTAGTCAACATTGTCATCCTATCCTCTTGGATATAACGTGAAATAATAAACAAGACGTTTGGATGCTCATGTCTATCCTGTTCTCCGTTTGCAGCTTGGTCGGAAATGTGCAAAGTGGGTCATTATCCAGGGAAGAGCCGGCCGCCATCCATTTGCGCTGGTTCGGATCGCGGTAATTACACCCGGATTACAGACAAACTGCTCCTTATTTTCGACTTTGCGCACTAACAATTTAGGTCTTTTATCTTGTGAATTGCTCTTCAGGCTCCAAAACCATGGTTTAATTGTCGTGTTGGGACTGAGGTTTGAATCCCTTTCAATTATCTGTGATGAATGCTACGCCCAAAACTGAGATATTGCTGAATGAATGGATATACTATATAGTCTCTGGTAAATAAATCATATATTCTAATACCAGCTGACCCGGCAAACGTTGTTTTGCTATTAGAGATATAAAAAATAGCTTACTGTGTATAGAACATACACAGAAAATTTCATAACAATCGGTCGGGCCGTTTCGGGCTGATCGCCGTTGTTCTGCGAATCTGATCCCAAATCAATTTATTGTCAAGCTGTTGTCTTTAAAATTAAAATTGCATAGGCAGAATAGACAAGTAGGTCATAGGTGTTATTGAAACGAAGTATTTTTTCGGAGGATTTTTTCGCAAGCGACAGAATATGAATTTTAAATGTAAGTACAGATAGTTTATGCGCCCCACAATTATTACATGTTAAATGTTATATGTACGAGAATTCTTCGGAATTACTAGATAATTATAAACGTATATCGCATTAACCGTCGATTATCCCGCCCGAGCATGGTCCCTAGGGAATCAGTTCAATATTGCAGAAACGTTTCATTCGGTTGACCTAATTATTCTTTTGTTTCAGATAAACCTCAGCGTACTCCAGTACGGATTTTTTTTATCCATTTCGCAGTAAAATATTTTCTGTAAAGATTCAACGTAACTATACCATTATACCTACCATGAATTTTGATTGAAGAGGATCGTCTAGCTGTAAGGTCTTATATAAAAAGCGATAACGTTTTACTATCCATAAATGTAGTCCGATTTTTATAATTTTTAGTAATGTTGCAGATACAGTGAAGTACTAGCATAGTATATTTTATTTTTTTTAGAAATACGGAGGGCAGAACACAAAGCATGACATTTACGATCGCTAAATTGGTCAAATGACTTCTGCTCAGATGACTGTCCTTCTCCTATTTTTTTTTAGAATTTCATTTCATTTGAGTGTATCGTCGTTTCGAATCGAAGTATGTCATATAGCTACAGCAACATAGCCGAACAAAAAATGTCTATATTTATACCTTGACAAGGGTTTCCTTACGGCTGGTAGCGCCAACTGGTGGTGAGAATTTTGTAAAAATCTTTTCTGGGGTTCTACCACCATCTCTTGTAGCAGTAATGCTGCATTGCCATTGCACAAGTATTGTTTGATATATTCATGTAATGAAATGAGTGACATTTCATTCATTTGAATTTGCCGCGCTTCGCGTATCAGCTGTCTGTCGGCTATGATATTGATCTGTGTCTATGATTTAAAATGGCGTGGGACGCGCAGATTGTTTTGTGCATTTTATTGTTATAAAAACTAATAGAAAGAATGTGATTGAGGACTCGATATTTAGTGAACTTTAAATGTCGTTTCTTTGTACTTTCAGGTGAGATAGAAGTGTAATTGTCGTAACTTGATAATAACTTTTGTAAAGACTTGTTAATAAAACAAAACTTTGTACTTTCAGAGAAACAATTTGTTGTTTGTTTTTGGAGATCCTCAATGTCTTACAAAACGACATTTTTGTGAACTAAGAAAATATGGACCGGCTTCAGTTTGAGTTTACGATGATAGCCTCAAATGATGGCAAATCAAATGTATTAGCTATAACCTCAATATCTACTGAAGAAGGAAAATGTTATGTTTTACCCGAGGAACTGAAGCCGGTGAGTCATCATACATATATTGTTAAAACGAACACTTTCACAAAAGTAAAAAATAGCATTAAAAAAAGACACCAGAGTAGAAAAGTATGGATAAAGTTGGATGTCTGTCTGTCTGTCTGTTTCACGACCGGGCATCACGGCTAATCCGCTGGATGGATTTAAATGAAACTTGACATGATTATAGTTCATACCCCGAGGTAGGACATAGGATACTTTTTGTCCCGAAATTCATCATGGTTTCCCTGGAAGACGGCATCAAAGTCCAAACGTTTTTTAGTTATAATTCATTAACGCGTTGTCCGATTCCATTCATTCTTTTTTTGTTACAAAGGAGGTTCTTTATAGATTATTCCATACAAATCTTATCATCATCACTTTTGTAGTTAAGAAATTACAGACATCAGAACCATTAAGTTCAAGTAGGTAGGTGACTTGAAATTCGGAATGCACAAAGAACCTAGGGCTAGGACGTAGGGCTCAAGTAAGACTGGAGTACCCTTACAGCCGTAAATAACTAGGCTTAGCAGGAGATTTTGTATGGTTTAAAATTTTTCACTTTTAGGGTGAACAAAAATCATGTAACTGGCGTCATCGCTACGTTATACCGTATAGCGCCATCTCTACAATTTATGTGGAACTTGAATGTAAAACTCTGAGATAGGTACTACCGAATTTTTTTAAATAAAAATTAACTGTCATGTTATTTACTGTTTCCTGACTTTATATTAAGATGGCACTGTTAACACATGAACAGATTTAAGGGGCGCGACTGCGGAAAACGTGAAAAAGGGAGTTACGGATTTAACTATATTGAACCACTCGCTTCATTATACGACATCAAAAAAAAAACTCAGATGGATAGTAAACGAGTCTATAAAAACACCGCAAAACATTTATAAAATAATTCTTGATTTTTGAGAAAAAAAATGCGTCACTTAGGCAAAAACATCTAAAACAACCTTTTCTATTTTAACTCTGCAAGCCATTTCGTTATTATAATTGAAAATATTTTTGGTTAAAACATAGGACGAAAGTATAGATAATGCATTTACCGTCAAAGTTATTTCTAATTCAAACCACAGAGCAAATAATATGACCTCCAAATCAATCATCTTTTTATGCGAAAAACGCCATACATTTTACTATGAAAAAATGGTCTCCAGAAATCGCTTTATATTAGAGAGTCCGCGGCATGAAAAATTCAGTGCTGTCTCAGTTTTCAAGGCGAATCCACGTCTGTTTGAAGAAGCGCTTCGTTTTCGCGTCGCTCGCGATTGAAATTGTGTGTCTCACTCTATCCAAAACTGGGTGGGTCGTCAGTGCCAGCGTGGCTGCTGCCAAAATTATATTATTTGTAATTTTTTCGAGCAAGTAGACGAACTAAACTAAGCTGACCCGACAAACGTTGCTTTGTCATATATACATTATTTCTCACTTAGGGGTATAAAAATAGTTTGAATTCTATTCTCGGACCTACCGAATACTCACACAAACAATTTCATAAAAATCGGGAAAAGCCGTGCAGGAGCCATTTTGTTATTAACACTGTAACACCTGAGTGACCTTGCAAACTTTGTATTGCCTTTTAATCTGTTTCTCACTTATATGATAGGTGAAGATCGAAGTCAACTATAGGTATTTAACGCGCTAGCGGCACCGCCGCGCCTCCGCACCGGTAAGCGCGAAGCAGAATTAAAATGGTAAAAGTATTTTTTTGGAGTTTCACTGATATTATTTTTATTTGTTTTTGTCGTATGAGTAGGTATTTCTATTCAAATATAGGTTGTTGACTGGATGATCGACTTCACCTGACGGGAAGGTATTCTGCCACAAACTTTTCTTGCCCGGTGGCCAAAAATGGACCTAACGTCAAAATTTCGATTTACTCATAAATTATTCCTTTAGTTATAAGAACTTACGCGCGAAATATCAACACCATAAACGTCAACTACCACAATTCTTAAAAAATTGAAAAACCTTTGCAACAAGCGTGCAAGGAATTAATAATATGCTTACTTACAAAATGGCCGCCATTTTCAACTTTTTTGTTACTGGGGCCAATCGCTTTAAAAAATCGATATCTAAGTTTCGCAGTAAGCATAGAGAAGGAATATGTGGTCAAAATTTAAAAAAGTGGCCGCCATTTTCAACTTTTTTGTTACTGAGCCGATTGCTTTCAAAATTGAAATCTGACCTTGTCAGCGAGCCTAGGGAAGGAATTTGTGGTCAAAATTTAAAAAAAGTGGCCGCCATTTTGAACTTTTTTGTTACTGGGCCGATTGCTTTCAAAATCGACATCTGACCTTGTCAGCAAGCCTTGGGAAGGAATTTGTGGTCAAAATTAAAAAAAAAGTGGCCGCCATTTTGAACTTTTTTGTTACTGGGCCGATTGCTTTCAAAATCGACATCTGACCTTGTCAGCGAGCCTAGGGAAGGAATTCGTGGTCAAAATTTAAAAAAAGTGGCCGCCATTTTGAACTTTTTTGTTAATGGGCCGATTGCTTTCAAAATCGACATCTGACCTTGTCAGCGAGCCTAGGGAAGGAATTTGTGGTCAAAATTTAAAAAAAGTGGCCGCCATTTTGAACTTTTTTGTTACTGGGCCGATTGCTTTCAAAATCGACATCTGACCTTGTCAGCGAGCCTAGGGAAGGAATTTGTGGTCAAAATTTAAAAAAAGTGGCCGCCATTTTGAACTTTTTTGTTACTGGGCCGATTGCTTTCAAAATCGACATCTGACCTTGTCAGCAAGCCTAGGGAAGGAATTTGTGGTCAAAATTAAAAAAAAAGTGGCCGCCATTTTGAACTTTTTTGTTACTGGGCCGATCGCTTTAAAAATCGATATCTAAGTTTCGCAGTAAGCATAGAGAAGGAATATGTGGTCAAAATTTAAAAAAGTGGCCGCCATTTTGAACTTTTTTGTTACTGGGCCGATTGCTTTCAAAATCGACATCTGACCTTGTCAGCGAGCCTAGGGAAGGAATTTGTGGTCAAAATAAAAAAAAGTGGCCGCCATTTTGAACTTTTTTCTTACTGGGCCGATTGCTTTCAAAATCGACATCTGACCTTGTCAGCAAGCCTAGGGAAGGAATTTGTGGTCAAAATTAAAAAAAAGTGGCCGCCATTTTGAACTTTTTTGTTACTGGGCCGATTGCTTTCAAAATCGACATCTGACCATGTCAGCGAGCCTAGGGAAGGAATTTGTGGTCAAAATAAAAAAAAGTGGCCGCCATTTTGTACTTTTTTGTTACTGGGCCGATTGCTTTCAAAATCGACATCTGACCTTGTGAGCGAGCCTAGGGAAGGAATTTGTGGTCAAAATTTAAAAAAAGTGGCCGTCATTTTGAACTTTTTTGTTACTGGGCCGATTGCTTTCAAAATCGACATCTGACCTTGTCAGCAAGCCTAGGGAAGGAATTTGTGGTCAAAATAAAAAAAAGTGGCCGCCATTTTGAACATGGCAAAGATTATGAAAATATTGCTCTGGGGCAGTTGGAATCTTATTTGGGAAATGTTAACGGTTTCCCTTGTCACATAAAAAAGTGCGGTTTATTTGTGGATCCTGAAATACCATACCTTGGAGCAAGTCCAGATGGATTATTAGATGACGATAAAATCATCGAAATAAAATGTCCATATGCGTCTGCCAATATGTGTATAGATGACGGGGTCCATCTAAAAAAAAACACTTTTTGGAAGTGCAATCCAACTGGAAACCTGATAATAAATACGAGTCATGACTGGTATTATCAGATCCAAGGACAACTTCATATTACGCAAAAAAGTGAATGCATTTTTATGGTTTGGACTAAAGTAGACTTTAAACTTGAAAATATTAAAAGAGATGACGATTTCTGGAAAAAATTCATGGAAGAAAAATTTAAAAAATTTTACCTAGACTGTATGCTCCCAGAAATAATTGATTCGCGATTAGATAGAAAAATGGAAGTCAGAGAGCCTATTTATGTGATGGATGCAATTAAACGGAGAGAAGATATGAGCGATGCAAGAAAACGTAGGCATGAAAATTTAAAAGAAATAGTCAATAAGAAAAAAAGAATCTGATGGATTTAATGTCAATTGACTTTTGTCATGCATACAAAATGGCAAAAAATTAACTTGGGGAACTAGGGCTCGTTTTCACAAGAACTGTAACTTAGGTGATCCTTAAAATGTTGTAACCGTAACCCTTGGAATAAAAATACACGTGAAATACTTTAAAGCTACCTTTACATTTGAAATTAATACAATACATTACAATATTGACGTTTTACAAGAACCTGTACGTTAGGCCTATGTAAAATAAAGATATTTTGACTTTGACTTAATTAAATTTCGATTGATTATTATGTTATCTACTTATAGCTTGACCGCTATAAACTTGGCCCTCCCATGGTCTGCGGGACGCGGGGCGGGAGCTACTCAACCACTAATCTCTATTCTATGGATTAAACATTCTATACAATTCAGGCTGGGTCACTGTGGATCCATAGAATAGGGATCAGTGCACTCAAATAATCAGCTGTCAGCTGTGACTGACGTGAATAATGCTACACACGACAATATTAATCTTGCGACGTGTATTATGATACATACTCAAGAAAATACCATAGGAGAATTCTCAAGATGCGAGTCATTACATCGTATCGTGTATAGCCAATCGCACACCCGCCCCGCGTCCCGCAGACCATGAGAGGGCCAAGTTTATAGCGGTCAAGCTATATTTATCCTATCTTCTGATCTAACTTATGGCATTTTTATACGTATTTATAAGATCCTGTATAGTGAGGCCTATGTGAAATATTTTTTTTTAATTTGAAATGAGTTAACTTCAGATTGATTGTAATGTTTTGTACTTATCTATATTGTCTTCTGATGTAATATATGGCTTTTCAATAGTTCCTAAATAGAAAATGTAAATTTTTGAAATCACTGACTTGTTTTAAACTATATCAACCTTTAATTGTAATTGTTCAGTACTGTAGCATTGAGCGCGGCAGCACACGGTCAGTCCGCGACATGACGCATTCACACTGTGCCAACCAATACCTTATCATAATCATTGTTAATATTTAATTCATTATATACATTAACTGCCTATCATTTGCATACAGTGTAGCATACAACAGTAATTACAATAACTATCACACATAATATCACATATGAAACCCTTACATAATATGGATCAAAACATTGTCAAAATTATTCATTAAAAAAAAAATAAGTTAACAAACGCGTACAATTTGTCCCCGCCTTTTGCATCCGGGCGAGCACGGATTTGCCTACGGACTTCGTATTGCGATAAGCTAGTTTCGACGTACACTGCGCGTTTTCTGTGACAGTTATAAACTTACTTCAAATACTAAACCCGTGATGGACATTTAATTTATCTGAAGTATCGACATTATATTTTTACATGGTCAGGGTACTTATCATACACCGCGCGCATTGCGTTGGTTGAGTGGAAAATATCAATGTTGTTGTGTTATCGGAAGTTCGCGTGCTCGCAGTCGCCAGTCTTAAACTTTATCATCCGCAATATGGAAAGGGTAAGATAATGGTTCACAAATATTTTTAACTTAGGTCTTATCGATCCTAACCGACTGACTGTCATCTAAGGTCTTTTTATACGTAAAGAAATATAAAGCCATTGTCCATTCTGATGTTTTGGATTGTATTAAGATGAAGCAAAGATTTTTAAAAGACTCTTATATTATGTTGGGCTGGGGAATATTGTTAGTAGAGTAATTTATCCCAGTGGTACCTACCCGGCCGAACTCTGAAAGAAGAGTTCTACCACCAGTACAACTTTTCACATGGTTTAATAATTTTTGACATATTTCGTGCTTTCAGAATAAAAATCACAATGAAAAGGACGATTTTAACTGTCGATATTTCGATACATTGGTACAAGTCGTGGTCACGTAGTGACCACGACCTGTGCCACTGGGTCGAAATATCGACAGTTAAAATCGTCCTTTCGAACTTTCAACTACGTATTAATGAAACTTTATATTATTATTAAGAAAAAGGAGTTTTCAAAATCACCACAAGATAACCCGTGCAAAGTAAGAACAGGTTTCTGTACAACATCACACCAGAATCCCGCAAAAAATCAAGGAATTCCAGTAGGAAGGTATATTATGTAAAAAAATTGTAATTCACGCGGGCGGAGCCGCGGGCAACAGCTAGTATACATATATTAGTAAACAACCCAGTGAGGGTTACTAATCAACAAACTGAATGATACAGAATTGGCCCTCAAGAATTCTGAGTACTCGAAGTTTGTAAATTGGCGATGTTTCACTCCCTTGCCCCAGAGAGTACGTTAAGCCGTCGGTGCTGCGCTTGTTCCTTCTGTGGCCGTATCTGGATTATGAGAGAGAGCATTTGTCTTTGCACACACTAAATTGTTAAAGGTTATATCGTACATGATATTTTGTAAAACCTCATATAAATGATTCAAGATAAATGTAACTATGTTAATCTAGTTAGCGTTTTTGCAGACAGTGACCATGATGAACTACGAGTACAAATTATTTTTACTGCACACGCTAATATAAACTTTCCGTTTTTGTCAGAAATATCAAAATTGCGTGGACAGATAAAGATAGTATGTGACAACGTTACCACCGCCTGTAAGTATCGTAGAGGGTCACACACTGAGCAGGGTCACTATAAATCTCGGGTAAGAGGCTTCATTGTGGCGTCCACTGACAAAGGATACGTACGTAGTAATGTAATGTACGTGAGGAATTAAATGATAGCCACACAAACCCATAGGGACCGAGATTACCCCCATTTTAGACCCATCTATTAGCCTACATTGATCATTTGTCAAAAAACTTTTTTTACACTGCACAAGTAGCAATACGATTTTACCTTATGATAAGTGATGATGATTGATGCAACCAAAGATGTTATAATGTACTCAACTTGGAGCGATGAAGCATAAACTCAGTTTTATCGATCGCGTATTCGTTTCAGCCGTCGGACGTCTATTCCTGGACAAAGGCCTCCAGCAATGATTACCAGCTCATCACGGTCCTGCACCACTTGTATCCAGCGCCTTCCCGTGACTCTTTTAATGTCGTCAATCCATCTAGTAGGAGGTCTACCAAAATTGAGCTTTCCCGTGCGGGGTCGCCTTTCTAGCACTTTGGGTCTCCAGCGTCCGTCGGTTCTTCGATCTTAGTGTCCCGCCCAATGCTACTTCAGCTTCGCGATACGTTGAGCTTCTTCGGTGACTTTGGTTCATCTACGGATCTCCCAGTTCTTCATGTCATCATGCAGAGAAACTCCGAGCATAGCTCTCTCCATTCACCCGCTGTCGCATATTGTGTGGTGTTCTTGTCTATTTCCATCCGTATAGATTTGTAAATTTTTAAATTTCGATCGTGATCATAGAAATGGAATGGATAACGTACGTGGCTACACTGTTGTTCTTAACTTATTTAATGCGCAGCAATTTTGTCGGTTTAACCGCAATTACTATGCGGTACTACTGTAGAATACCTGACGTTGCATGATACCAATCCGAGCGCACTCTGCAAATCACATGTACCCATCGCATGTACCTATATTATGTGGTGGTCGTGACAGACAGACAAACGGACAACAAAATGATCTTAAAAGGGTTACGTTTTTTAGGGTTCCATACCAAAATGGTAAAAATGGAACCCTTATAGTGAGACTTTCTCCGTCCGTCCGTCCGTCCGTCCGTCCGTCTGTCACACTCGTTTATTTCAGTAACTATTCAAGCTATCGACTTGTAATTTAGAATAGTTATAGGTAATAGTGACGCGACGTCATAACAATCGTAAAAATTGAAAATTGTTTTTATTTTTATTTAAAATGGGGGGAAAACCGGGTCGATAAAATTTCAAAATGAGATAGCAATATTGAGTGGGGTATCATATGAAAGGGCGTTACTTGTGTATTCTAAAACTTATTTTTGTTTATTTTTATGCCTGATAGTTTTTGATTTATTGGGCAAACTGTCGAAAAAAATACCGTTCCCCCCCCCCTTATCTCCGAAGTTTACCAATCGAAAAATCTAAAATAATTATGATCAATAGAAGTTAACGTATATTTTACAGGAAAAATAAAATCAACTCGCTGACTAATATACTTTTTTTGATAATAACAATAATCCGACAAAAACAAAGTTACGTTTGCGGTTTGCCAACAAAAGTACCTACATGTATACTCGTAAATTCATGAACAAAAGTGATTCTTTCAATGTTTTACTTCTTTTATGGTATGAAGCCTCGGTGCGCGAGTCCGACTCGCACTTGGCCGGTTTTTTCTTTTGAGATACGGAACCCTAAAAAAGTAGCTTCTATGTCATAATCAAAGTAGGTATAATAATCTGTCTAAATAAACAGTCAAATTAGTCAAAGTAATTTAGCATTGAGCGTGTTATTATTAGGATATACTGTTGGTGAGGAAAGTGTGTATCCTAGTTGTAGGTAGGTACTTATAGTAATGAGTAATTGACAATAATTGTGCCTCTTATTTGAGTTACGACTCCCTTCAGTGCTCTTCAATAAATTAGGGTAAATAGCGTTTGCGTAGGGTAATTATATTAGGTATACCTACCTAAAATGTAAAGTGTAGAATAATGTAATTTACGTAGAATAATGTAATTTACTAGTTATTCTCTTAATGACTTCTATTCCCAAGACTTTCATTAGACAGAAACGTTATTGACATAGCAGACTTATTATTAAAATATCATTAAACAAGTAGGTAATTAATTAATTAAAAAATTAAAAAACGCCACTGCCCTGTGGTAAAACGACTTTTATAAAAAATATAACCTAGATGTTACTCGGAATGATGTAAGAATTCTAATGATACCCCATATTATGTCAAAATCTCTTCAGTCGTTCAGAAGTTATGGTGGATTAAAGAAACTCACATTTACATACATACATGAACCCTGAAACCACTCTGGGCAGTCATGTAAAAAGCTACTAATATTTCAATTATTTACTTACTATCAGACAGATTTTAATTAAAGAATCAAACAAATACCAGAGCTGAAATACGGACAACGTACAAGACAAGAAGAACGTCCACGAAAACTTGAGTCCAACTCCTGTCCAAAATCAGCTCTGACATGTTTTTGAAGGATGTTATCGTTTTTTTTTTGAGTTCTTGAAGATTTTTACCACTTTTCGAACTTTAGATAGCACATCGTTGTATCTAGTAAGACTCTATAAACGTGGATTCATTAGTAAATTCAACACCACCCTCGTCATTGTCTGTAGAATTCGTATCGTCGTTAAATTCTATAGTTCGCAGTTTTTGACCCAATACCGTTAAAGGCAAATCTTCATCCTCGTCAAGTTCAGCAAGCTGTGCAACGTTTTCCTCGACGCCGGTCTTGCATTTATACATTACGTCCACAATAGGCTATTTGACTAAATTTTGAAAATGATTTTAAAGAATTTATTACTACCTATTAAGCACATTACATTGATATTTCGCGGAAATTTAATGTAATTCCCTTTAAAAACCACTTTTAAAATTTCAATTTTCAAAACCGCGCCAAAAACGCCAATTTTGTAATGGCGCTTGTCATCTGACTCGTGACGTCACACATTGTCAAACGCATATAAACAGACTACAGTACCGTACAGTTTAGTTGAATTTCTTCGCTTTTCTTTAAATTTAATAAAAATTAATATATTTTAACAGAAAGAATGGTGTAAAAATGCTGTGTAGTACCATTATGTACAAATACCTCCATAAATTGCCCTCAAAAAGTGTTTGTGTCTGTACCATGATAAACCGAACTCCCATGAACTTCCTGAGTATTTGTCAACATAAACTAAAATGAGATAATGATTAATGATTATAATAAATAATGGAAGGACTAATATGTTCGACGCGGTAGGTACTTATACATTGCTGTTTTTATATTTTTCAGTTCCGCGCCATAATAATCAGCATTATTCTTAAAGTAAAGTGCAACCATAAAAGCATCTACCTTAGGTAGGTTGCTATTATCAGCTCGCACAAAATTTGATTCCATTCTGCGATTTGAAATACTTAATTATTTATTTCCTTAGTATGTTTAGTTATAAAGATAACCAGAAAATTACTGTTTAAATAGCTAAAAGATAAAATAAAACGCCCGCCAAACAAAACACTCAGAAAAATCAGTACAAACAGCTGTTGTTTTCCCGCAAATTTTCGAGTGTGACGTCACCAGAGTTGCAACCAATCACAGGGCGTTCCTGTCACAGGTAAAATATCAAAAATTATAACATTATTAAACTCTTATTTTGCTGAAAAATATACATATATTTGATTAAAATAAAGTGAAATATGCTTATTTACGTTGTTATTAGTGAGATTTACCACAATTTCAGGTATATTTTCATTGTTGTCAAATAGCCTATTGCCAGCTAAACGGCATGAGCGATGCATAGCTGATGGTATGACTTAAAGGACTTCCCTAACTCAAACATTAGGCTGCAACCGTCTGTGGTTTGAGCGACGATGTCATTTGTTAGAGATACCTCATGGCTCATATTCGTCCAACTTGGCCTCAATCAATTGTACGCATGAGGCTAGTAAATGTTTTTATTCCATTTACTTATTTTTGCATTCGAAGTGGCTTAAACTTAATAAATAATAAAAACAAAAGTATTAAAAAAAAACGAAAAAAACCCGAGTTTTAAAAATGAAACCCGGGTTTTTTGTAATCCTCAAAACCGGGAAAACCCGGGTTTTTTCGGTCCGGGTAAACCCGGGCTCGATGCCCTAATTCTGATACTTGTTTCTTACAAACAGTACGTTATTTGTTAGTTGTTACATACATTGATTTATAAACTAAGGATATGGTGTCAGCGCTAAAAAGTGTCCGAACCGAATGACATACAAAACGCGGAAAGACATTACAATCGCACTTCAGTCTCGTGTTTGAAAATTAGGCTGTATAGTAATGGTTTAAGACATAAATTACAATGTTTTAGTTTGTTTATATAAATACTCATGTACCCTCGTTTATATAAAGGTTTTCTCGGGACACTTTTTTCGCGAATTTTGTTTGTTGTGTCATCCATAGATTTAATAAGCCTATGGTTACATAGTGATAGCTGCTTCTTTGGAAAGTGTACTATGGGGGCCTAGGTAGGTAACTCTGTTTTTGTTATTGCTTACATAAGCTAGGTAGTTATGTACCTACATACTTATCTGTTGTCTGACACTTTGTTAAATATGTTTTTTAAGATTTTATACCTTGATTTTTTGTTGCGAAATTTAAAGTTAAGGGTTTTAAAAAAAATTCATCAATCGATTCAATTATTCTAATAAATCCTGATCCTGATGAAAACAAATTACTTCAAAAACTGTGTTTGAATTCAGCTGTGCTGTTCTTGAAAATGTACATCCCTGAAACAGCTGTCAGATACCTGCCATACCGAAGATGGCATGCAAAATTGAATTCTATTACACCTGACGAATTCATAGATGTACGTATTTTTGCAGAAGAGCATGGCTGGTTAGGTAGGTATAAGATCACAGGTTGACAGTCCTATCTTCATAACAATCAGTAATAGTGTTCAGATTTTAATTAATTATTTATTTATCTATTTAACCGTGATTTTACATTAAATACTTAAATACATGACGTTTAAATTCGAAAATAATTGTGAATTATTATTGTCTTTATAGTTTTGAAACTGCAGGTCACTAATAATCGCTTAATTAATACAAAGTCTACACCGTTAAGAAGATCACAAGAAAGCACTTATTCTGAAAGCACAAACAGAGTTAAAATAATAAACTTGAATTAAAGAAAAAACATCTATAACTCTCAAAAGAAAATTTAATCAAAACAACTGCCATACAAAAATACTAAGGTCACAAATGAAACACAAACTCTCTTTGACTTAAATTCAGAGTTCCCACTTTTTTTTTTATAAAACTTGTGCAATACTTTCCACCTGAATTACCAGCTCGCCATTGGCTCGGGAAGATGAAAAAGCGTTCGTAAATAATAATTCTTGAGCCGGCCGCGGCAACGCTAACGAAGTTTTCCATCGCTATGTCCGCAGTCCGCACCTGCGGGTTACAGAGCTACCAAGCTGTCAGTAATATTGGGATATTCCTACATCATTTTAATGTAGTGTAAAGCAGTGATAGCTCAGTGGTTCAGACCTCTGCCTCTCATAAGGAGGTCGCGGGTTTGAAACCTGTGCACGCACCTCTGACTTTTCCGAATTATGTGCGTTTTTAAGAAACTAAATATCACTTGCTTAGCGATAAAGGAAAACATCGTAAGGAAACCTGCACGCCTGAAAGTTCATAAAAATGTTCTCAAAGGTGTGTTAAGCCCACCAATCCGCACTTGGCCAGCGTGGTGCAGAGCTATGGCCAAACCCCTCTCAGTCTGAGCGGAGACCCGTGCCCAGCTATTAAAAAGGGGTTGAGAGAGAGGTTTTTATGTAGCACCTATGAAGCAGGAAATATAGGAATACTAGCGGACACCCTCGGCTCCGTTTACGTGAATTTCGTTCGTTTCAGTCAACGGACGTCCACTGCTGGACAAAGGCCTCCTGTAATGGCTTCCAGCCCGTACGGTCCTGCGCCACTTGTATTCAACGCCTTCCTGCGACTTTTTTAATTTCGTCAGTCCATGTCGGCGGAACTTCTTTGCTGGTAGGGTGGAAAATAGCCACGGCCGAAACCCCTCATCAGAGCAGACCTGAGCCAATTTAGAAATTATAATATTCCAAATTGGCCCATGGCGGGAATCGAACCCGCGACCTCCTACTCGAATCCGAGCGCGTCCCTTGCGCCAGGGAGGTCGTCAAAAATGCAACATACAAAATGAATGGATGCCCTATTGTGAGATTACTATCCTCGAACTTACCCTCAGTGGCAGCGGCGAGGGATTTAATCTGTCCGTATAATGTGATTACAAGACAAATTAAATAGGGTTTTCCTAACTCATCTCTTTCGCAAGTAAAGAACTTAACAGGTAGGTAAGCATTCATCTAACTTCAACACTCCCACCGAAATTATAACACCAGACAAAAGCAAAGTACACACTACAGGTTAAGCCAGAAGCCAAAGAAGTTTTAATTTCAACTTAGATACAATTTTCACTAAAATATTACTATAATCTATAGTATTAATTATTATCCTACGGACATAAATTATTAATCACATATTTTGATTTTACCTTGTAGACCGACCTTTAAAAACTCTCTCTCTCTCTCTCTCTATCTTTTTCTAGGCAAAGAACTTAAAATAATAAGACCAACATAATATTAGTTTGGCATAACAAAAGAGCGACGATTTCTGTAGCTCATCATTCGCGTATTTTAGAAGATACAGGGGGGGAGCACATTTACAATTCGGAATTGTCTCTCGCGCAAACTACTCAGGGTTTGATGGAAAAAAAATTGAGTTTATTAAATTAAAAATTTTGTTTACTCCAAACATTCATTCTTATTTTTTCTACTTTTGTGTGAAAATCCTAATTCGGTTCACATAATACATCTACTTACCAAGTTTCAACAGTATAGGTTATATACTCTTATAGTTTCCAAAAAAAGTGGCTGTGACATGTAGTTGGACAGACAACAGACATAACGAATCCATTAGGGTTCCGTTTTTTGTCATTTGGCTACGGAACCCTAAAAAGCTTTGCCGTCATACAGACGCAGTATGGGCAAAATAGGAAACCTAATACTGGAGTGAGCTTTAATAAGCTCCCAGATAGGGATTGAGATTTAAATTTGAAAATTATTTTCGTCTGAGGAGGAACACGACAACGAGATAGTTATAATAACGAGCTTCATTATATTAGACCCTTTATAACTTGGAAATCGTAAAAGAAGTTAGAAGGAGAAATAAGTAATTTTAATACAATTTATTCAATATTAAAAAAAACAGTTATTAATTTGAGGCGGTTAAATGCAATTCTTATTTTTAAAATGCTTCTTATACATCAACGAAGTCAACTACTGAAATAAGAAACAAGTTTAAAACGTCTGAGATTAGTAACGATTATTTAATTACTTGACTCTTTATGGGCTCTTTTCAGTAAAGAGCGATCTTTTAAAATAAATTATATTTGAATCCACGAAGTACCTATGAATTGCGACGTGAAGGAGTAACAGACTTACATACAAACTTTCGCCTTATAATATAAGTGACAAGGAGCCAAGCAAACAGATCACAAATCAGAACGTTCCGTTTTTCTCGTTTGAGGTACGGAACCCGAAAAGTTTAGTGCCTCATATTTTTTCCATGGGTGTTTCTTTAAATCAGTTATATCCATTAGCTTAATGAAAAAAATCTCAAAATTCCTCGACTTTGAAAAAGCTTTTATGATTTGAAAGTAAAGTCGGGATCCTTAGGGATCTACTAATTGTGCATTTTTTTTATAAAGACGGTACTCAAGAAATTTGGGACTCAATATTTAAAAAAAATCAAAAAGGTTAATTTAGAACCAAGCCTATATTTTAATTCATATTCAACATATTTTAGACAAAGAATTAAAACCATTGTACTGTACACTGTACAGTAAATACTTATTTTTATTTAAATTTTTGCCGAAAGATATGAATTAATGTATGAAAGTAACATGTGCGATGGCTTAATTGATCCCGTGACTTCCGCGCAGACAACTGTCACTCTCATACATTTTTGTATTTCATTCCATCCAATCGAATCGAAATGTCAAATGGCTACAGCTGGCAAGTGTCAATAAGTAAGTGCAAAAGATAACTTTTATTGTAGCTATTATTCCTACTCAACGTACATAATACATTCAATTTGGTCGTAGTGCCGGCAGGAGTAGTGCTCTTAAAATGGAACTAGTAAATGTCTCGAAGACGTGCAAATGTAGATACATTGTATATGCTTGAGCAGTGGAATCGCACTTGTATAAGGTAACACACTCGTAAGTACCTAATCCTTATTGCGTTGCACAAATAAAGAGTCCTAATTAGCAGGACAGATTAATTTGTTTTGCTATAATCCGCTACTTGAAAAGATTCTGTATGGTACAATACGCAGGAACACTGCCCACGTGAAACATTACACACAATTTTCCAACACTTTCTTCGACGCACGTTTCGTCCCGACACCGGGACATTCTCAGGAGATGTTGAATTCACATCGCGAAATTGTAGAGTCTACTATTATGGATTTCTGCAAAATAACGTCCTAATGTACTTGTCTATCTCCAGTAGTTTCTTCGTTGCCGAAGATCGTGGTCCTGCTCCTTAACCATTTACGATCGTCATAGGAATACAAATATATTTTAAAAATGCATGAGGGTGACATGTGCGATCGATAAATCAATCACGTAACTTATCGAAGACAACTGTCACTCTAAACCTTTTTTTTTAATTTCGTTTTATACAGTTTTTTAATTAATTTGGTTCTCAATTCGTCGGAATCTCTTTTTTTTTATTATTAAAGTTACATATTTTTCCCGTTTGCCGTGGGGCCATAGAGTCATACTGCCAAAAAATTATTTGAGAGATTTCCCCGCGATTAATAGCCTCAACTTGTGACAAAGGACTGGCTCATTTTTTGCGCAACGTATCAGCCTAGCTGTTCAACGCGGAAATGCAGCCAGTATTCTAGGCACCAATCGACGCGGACTGCGGACAAGACTTGTATCGTAATAAGAATAACATTTCAATAAAAAACGGGTGGACCTATATGGAATTCCGCCGGTTTTCCAGAAAAAATCCACATGAAACGAATTTAACCTAAATATTATTCACAGCCTTCCAATAAGCAAAACTTCGATAGCAGACACTGAGATAAAATCTTTGCACGAAATAGACCCGAGTCTCTCACTGAATATATTCAACATTTCACAAAGAAATAATATTATGCTGTATTGTATTTTGCAAGTCAAATAATGAAGTAGAGGAGATGATAAAAAGCCAGCTCCCATTCACAACGGAAATAAGACGACCATCTTTTGTTTCCAGAAAGGGTAAAGATATACTTATTGGAAATACTGTAAACAATTTCATTCCGATGTTACTGACACTGGCATTTGATTTCTCTCATGTGAAGCCTTGCGGTGTCGATGTGGAGCCTTTTTTATTGGTCCTTTTATTTTGTATGTTTATTGAAAATAACAACTTAAAAATTAAAATAATTAAAATTAGGAATTATTAAAATATACTACAAATTTAAATAAAAAGGGCACAAGCCCTAGGAAGGGCGCCCATTATGCAGGCAGCATTCCCGCGCTGAATAGCGATTGAAATTCGTTGCGCGAGAAAGCTGCCTGCTCGAGGGTCGCCTGTTGCCTCCCTAAGGCATTACTTTGTATTATTTATTTAGATACTTAGTACGATATTAGAGCTAAGATGAGAATGGGTACTTAGAGTGTAGTGTAGTGTAGTTAGTGAAAAATCGTAATCTTTCATTTTTTACTCAAAAAAGTGTAGCTGTACATAGTAAAAATACAGCCAGTATTCCACGCGGGCAATACTTGCACATATAGGTATAAATCAGAGTCACTTAAATAATACATATTTAAACCAGAGTCATCGATCTAGGTTAGCGTGTTAACTCTGAGTTAACGCACTAACCAAGTGGGCCCACTAGCGCCTGGTTTAGTGTATTAACTCAGAGTTAGCACCACGTTAGCACGCTAACCCAGAGTAAGTTATCAAAATTGTCCAATAAGAGACGATGACACTAGGGTTAAAAATGTAAATATGTGTGTAACTTCCGTGTAAGTCAATTAAATTTTTAGATATCCACTCAATTTCCATCTGCAATGTTATCAGAAACTTTTTGCAAATCCGGATAAAATATTAAAATAACAAGATAAAAAATGTCAGAACTGAAGGGAAAGAAAACAACAATATACATTCTGTCGCCTACCTCCGTCAACTCGGCTACTAAATTAGCTACTTAGGTAGAAGGAACTTTTTCTTATAAAGAGATTATTTTCATCATACTTTGTTCCGTGTTCTAGATACGAAATGTTTGAACTTTGAGTGATACAATATCATTTCCGACTATAACTAACTCACAAAAAAATAATATATATAGCTATACCTAAATCATTACGTGCCTCTCTCCTGGATCTTCAAAAAGCTTCAACACAACTACCTTTTCTTACATTATATTTAAATACAATCGCTAAATGCTAAAATCAAATTGCTCAGGATTAAATCATTAAGTAGGTTCGACATTAAAAAATTTGGTATCATCACCTAAAGTTATTTATTAGATATTCGTATTTGTTATTGTTGTACAAATTATAAATTCTACTAAAACAACAAACAACAAATTAAATTATCTATATTTAAAGTCCACCAAAAAGATAGAGGTTGTTTCCTTGCTCTTTGGCAAATGGCTCACTGAGCCACATTTCCGTCTGTTTCTTTAAATAATGCTTCAAAGTGGACCCTTTCAATATGAATCAACTCTGAGACGAGTAAAATTGTTTTGCTAAGAATATTAAGTAACCTCATGTTATATAGAATACGTACGTACCTACGTAGAATGCCAAAAAGAAGAAACGCCAAAATTTTTCAAATATTAGGTATCAATCAAATTGATGAAGAATTGACGAAATTATGGACGAAATCGTTAAAACATAGATGAGAATTGATAATCTCCTGCTTTTGTATTTCAGTCCGTCAGTGTTAAAGTGTGTTAAAATTTTATCATTGTTCTTTAAATAAATAAAATAATATTATGAGCATACACGATAAATATTACAAGCTAAAACCATTACGCGTAGCGTAGGTATAACATAAAATAATAAGTTAATAACGCTCCCTGCAAAGCAATTTTCTACGTTATCGTAATGTACCGGGGATCGTGCTGTTGCGGTGTTTATGCAAATATGTCGTAACCTGGATAGAACTTTGAAATATGCCAGTCCGTTCTCGTTTTCGCAATTTGCCTGCGGAAAATCACCTACGTTGTCCCCGTTTCCTGCTATCTCAGGTGCACATCAGTAGGGTTAGTAAAGGTTTTTGTACGAATTTCGAGTCGACTCGCATCGCACAAACGAATCGAATTCCTCCATACATTTACAGCCAACGCCATCTATGAACAGTAGCCTCGCTGGCTGTAAATGTATGGAGGAATTTGATTCGTTTGTGCGATGCGAGTCGACCGAAATTCGTACAAAAACTTGTACTAACCTCTCAGATGCGTTGTTGTACGCCCTTTGCAGTGCAGTGTACACTGTGCAGTCAGTTGTGCGCATCATTTACGATGAATACGAGCCTCACATCAGTTTTAAACCATTGATAGAACAGTGGTTCATACGTCTGACTCGCAATTACCAGAACTAGAAAGTATATTATGACGAAAGTAGCCTTTGGGATGATTGATATTAAATTGCGATAGAAAATTAATTTTCTCAGAGGCGCGTTTGTGAACCCTCATAAACTTAGTTTGTAGAGAGTTGTGTAGAGACTTGTCATAAGAGTCTCTGTATGCTAGGCTTATTCTATTCTATTCAAACAGAGATTACCTAGACTGCCCAGAAGTGCTCAGAAGTGGGCAGTCTATTATTATAGGTAATCTCTAACTATATAATCTCTAACTGTACAACTTACACGCATTGCTGGAAGAAAAAGTAAGATCGTCTAGTTATTTAAAATTAATGAATGCAGCTCTAGTCTCTAAAACATTTTTTTTTTAAGTGCAAGCGTAATCCTCTGTCTCCGCCCGCCCACTGCCACTTCAGCTTGCTAATACACCAAAAAATATTATGTAGCAAATATATCAAATTAAATTATGATACCTCGAAAAACACGACTGACTACATTCCACTAAAAATGTGCGTGACTGTAGGATGTACTAGTTCGTTAGTTTTCAATTTTTCACAGCAGTTTTATGGACTTTAATAAACTGAAATAAACTTCTGCTAGTTAGCTTTATCAAAGTCCGGGTGTTTTGGCATGGTTTTAACGATAAAATATATGCATTGTGCATGCATTGTTTTTAAACTTCCAAACCACTCTTAAATCGGTGTGTTTAACACACACACAAATAATCGCACTAAAAGAAGGGTTATATTTTTTCGAGTGTAGTGTATGTATTACTTATGTGCCTATTAGTATTGGTACTTAGTACGTAAGCTATATGTAAACAGGGCGCCCCACAGCGAGACGAAATATTTTGTTGAGTAGGTCAATTTTACTAATATTCATAAAAAATATAGAGCATTGAAATATTGCAGTTGAGTCCTTTTTATTCCTTACCAAAATGGTAAAAACCAGTCCACCCGTCCAACCAACCAATATAATATATGTCTGTCTATCGGTCCCAGTATTTTTTTAAATATAAGTAGGATGTTTGTTAAATACGAATAATTTTACTTGTAGTATTGGTTATTTTTCGTACTGAAAGCAATTCGCTAAAACACTAGGCACCATCCAGTAGGACTAGTACAAGATACAATAATGCCAAGAATTCGGTATCGTTATTCGTTTTCGTTTACATATAGATATAGCGCATATAGATCGCATGGCGAAACCAAATCGAGATTCGAATCGAATTTTATCCAACGAACCCATCTTGGCTACGCAGGAAATTTCAAATATCAACCCGACTTTATCTTCCCTCCGAATAGACCGGAACTGAGCCCATCAGTCTGCGACTCTGGGTTCTGTATCAACTATCACACTCCTATAGATCTAAGTAATAGACCATCCTGCTTCGTGGAAATCGAGGCAATATTTTATTTTTTATTGGAAGTTGTAAGTATATATTTACGACGCGCGGCGTGGTTAAAAGCAACTGGTAATAAATTAAGTTGAAGCGGAAATGAATCCAAGCTATTATAATAAGTGAGTGGCTGTGATTGTCCTAAATAGAAATAAAAACTTGTCACAGTCTTAATTGTTTTGCTATCATCCGCTACTTGAAAAGATTTTGTATGGTATTGGTACAACATGCAGGAACACACACATGAAATACCACACACAATTTTCCAACACTTTATTCGACTCACGTTTCGTCCCGACACGGGGTCGTCATCACCATCAGGAGATGTTGAGTTCACAACAGTTCGCGAAATCGTAGAGATCTCTACGATTCAAATCTTTTCAAGTAGCGGATTATAGCAAAACAAATTAATCTGTCCTGCTAATTATATAGACTTCCGCAAAATAATGCCTGCTTCCATTCAATACAGTCTTAACCGCTTGGATATAAGTTATAACTGCTTATATTCCAAGTAGCCGAAGTATCAGGCGCCAGCTAGTACACGAATTTTTCTTCAGATAGTAAGTAATGCTTATTACAATTGGCAGAGGCCGTACAGTATTTCCTTGGAATTTGGTTTCAATCGAAGCCTTCCCTCGCACTGGTAAATCCATAGAAATGTAAATACGCACCAAATCAGACGACTTATTTGGCGGAAAATGTGAAAAAGAGCGTCGAAATTAGGCCCAATTCTTCTTTCTCGCCGTGGTACAATTTTTAATCAAGTGACCTACGCTTTTTCACTGTGAAGGCATTGAAAATCGACAACTTTGCCTCTTTTTAGGAATCCGTACCTGAAGCCTTATGGGATCGATAGATAACACTTCACCTTCCACTAAAAAGGATTTTTGAATAATCAACCCCTAAGGGGGGAACGAACCCACGGGCGTGCGCTTGTATATTGATAAATTGTGGTTGATGCCCAGCGTACTAGAACGAAACGTTTTGCTTCCACGTTTCTGATACGAACCTCTAAGGTGTGGAACACCCTTCCAGCATCCGGGTTCCCAGTCAAGTACAATATGTGCCTTCAAGAGAAGAGCTAATAGGCATTTTCTAGGCAAGCGCGCTCCATCCTAGACCATAATTTCTGCCCATCAGACATGATTGTAGTCAAGCGCGGGCCTATATACTATAAAAAAAAATAAGTAAATTGTGTCAGGTAAATTCCAGTTAAAACAATAGATTTATGGAGTCCTAAAAACTCTCTCAACTCTCATCGTTCCTAATTCGGTGGAGCGCTAATTAGGTTTTCCGCCGAAACATTCAGCGCTTTGGGGGCGCATTTCACTAAGTTTGGCTTTAAATTTTAAATGATTTAGATTTGGAATTCAATTAAATGAGGAATCTGATTACGTAGTAAACCCATTTATGGACTCGTACCCTCAACAAGGAAACACGGTTAACACAGTACTAATAAATTAACGTACTAAACTTTGTATGAGTACCTAAAACAGCTTTACTCTTACCGCTGAGTTCGCTTAGCGTGAAAATACAGGTAAAATGTCACTACCAAAAAAAATTAGAGGTTGTGTTATTTTGTACGTATTAAACACGTATTTAAACATGAATAATATTATTATTTGACGGTCCATTCTTCTTTATTGGTAGTGGCTTCAATTCCGACAACTGGAAATGTGTGGTGAGCATAAAAGTTTTTCAGTGTCTGAGTTGATTATTTGTTTTTATTATCAAATCCAATAAATAGGTACAGAAAAAAATATACATAGTTAAAAGTCTGACTTGAAGTTTTTTCAATTTTTGTTTATTATTTTACAATCTAACCCCCTTATTCATAAACGTGAAATACCGGTGGAATAGTTATTCTATGTTTTTTCTCTTTCCTTCGCAAGTCAAAATACTGTTGACAAACAAAGACAAAACAGTTTATAACTATTCCACTGCTATTGTACCTTTATGAATAAGGGGGTAAATTTATATCAACACTAGCTGTTGCCCGCGGCTCCGCCCGCGTGAATTACGATTTTTTTTACATATACCGTAGACTTCCTTAATTTTCGCGGGATTCTGGTGTGATTTTGTACAGAAACCTGTTTTTACTTCGCACGGGCTATCTTGTGGTGATTTTGAAAACTCCTTTTTTTAATAAAAAATATAAAGTTTCATTAATACGTAGTTGAAAGATCAAAAGGACGATTTTAACTGTCGATATTTCGATACATTGGTACAAGTCGTGGTCACGTAGTGACCACGACCTGTGCCATTGGGTAAACAGTAAAAATCGTCCTCTTCATTGTGATTTTTATTTTGAAACCACGAAATATGTCAACAAATATTAAATCATGTGAAAAGTTGTATTGGTGGTAGAAATCTTCTTTCAGAGTTCGGCCGGGTAGGTACCACTGGGATAAAATACTCTACTAACAATATTCCCCAGCCCAACATCAGAGTCTGTTAAAAATCTTTGCTTCATCTCAATACAATCCTAAGTATCAGAATGGGCAATGGCTATATATTTCTTTACGTGTAAAAATACATATGACGGTCAATTGGTTAGGACCAGTTAAGACCTGAGAGTTAAAAATATTTGTGAACCATTATTTTACTCTTTCCATGTTGCGGATGATAAAAAAAGACGTGGCACTCTGGGAATGTCCACAAAAGTGAAAACTTTTATCTGTTCGTGTCTCAACAGTGCCATCTTAATATAAAGTCAAGGAACAGTACGTTACATGACAATTAATTATTATTAACAAAAATTCGGTATTACCTATCTCCAAGTTTTACATTCAAGTTCCACATAATTTGTAGAGATGGCGCGATACGGTATAACGTTGTGATAAATTCATGATTTTTTTTCACCCTAAAAGTGAAAAATCTTAAACCATACAAAATCTTCTGCTAAGCATATTTATTTACGGCTGTAAGGGTACTCCAATCTGACTTGAGCCCCTACTTCCTAGCCCTAGGTGCTTGTCCATTCCGAGTTTCAAGTCACCACCTACTTGAACTCATCGATAAAGGTTCTGATGTCTATAATTTCTGAACTACAAAAGTGATGATGCTAAAATTTATACGGAATAATCTTTAAAGAACCTCCTTTCTAACAAAAAAAGAATAAATGAAATCGGACAACGGGTTAATGAATTATAACTAAATACACATTTTGACTTTGATGCCGTCTTCCAGGGAAACCATGATGAATTCCGGGACAAAAAGTATTCTATGTCCTACCTCGGAGTATGAACTATAATCATGTCAAGTTTCATTTAAATCCATCCAGCGGATTAGCCGTGATGCGCGGTCGTGAAACAGACAGACAGACAGACAGACAGACAGACAGACAAAAATGAAACAAATTACAGTTTTGGCTTCAGTATCGACTAAATAGTGTCCTCCAACAAAAATTTTCAAAATATCTTCAATGTACAGAATTCGACCCTTTACAGTTTTATTATACTCGTAAGTATAGATATAGATAGATTTCATGAGTGATATATAGAAGAACCCACTTAATACGATCACGCTTAATACGATTTCTCGCATAATACGCCATTTTACGCTACATCTTGAGACATGTTTTCATACATTTCATAACCTACGCTTTCTCGCTTAGCCTCGATAGCGTCGTTCCCCCTACTTTGGTCGGACGGCACCGTCCGCCGCCCGGCGGCTAGTGGACGGCCGCGGAGCATCGCTGGCGCATGCTGCAGTATATCTTAAATTACTCTGTTTCTATTCATTATTTTATTTATTTCCAAGCAAAATCTAAACCTTTATTAGGACGCGGTTTTGGTTGGGTCCCTGTGAAATCGATTTACAAGGCGTTTACTGTATATTTTTTCTTTGCAATTACGATGTAAGCGACCAAACAAGATTTAAAAAAAGTTTCATCATCATCCAGTGCCATCTTCAAATTGAAGTTTGGCGGTCAACACTCGAATAGCCTCTCTATCTTTTGCCACTTCTTTTAATTGCGGGTAGCTTAGACCCTTTTACATCATCCTGCCATTTACGTCGCTGACGAACCGGAGATCTCCTCCCGGCAATCTTTCCCTCCAAGGCTAACCTTGGAAAGGAACATTGTTCTCCTCGTTGCAAATGGCCAAAGAACGCCAGTTTTCTGCGTAAAAACGTGGTCATGAGTTCTCTCTTTTTATAACCATTTCCAGTACTCTGCTGTTAGGGGTAAAACTGTACCACGTGATCTTAAGCATCCTTCAAGCAAGCAAAAAAAGTTTAGTTAACTCTATCTCCACATGTTTCCTTTAATATTTTGCAAATCTTGTCGCAACCATAAGCAAATATGTACCAGTAAAATACATTTATCCGATGCCAGCGTTACGATTTGTGCCGTCTGGGTTTTGAGCTAAACGCACGTCCAATTACGTTGAGTGACACTTCGACCCTGCCTTTGTTAAAATAATTTGCCTACGTCCATCTTTGCCAACATTTTCTCGGGCGAAAAGTTATCTAAGTTAATTGGTTAGGTATAACGATGATAATATTTTGGTCTTTGGACTTGGTTTCAATAATAAATTAATGAAGTAAGTTAATTAGAAAAACTAAACTTGTACGTAGTTACGTACCTAGTATATTATTAAAAGTTCATGAAGATGGACTGAATACTTAGTTGACTATTTGGTACCTACAAAAAAACCGGCCAAGTGCGAGTCGGACTCGCGCACCGAGGGTCCCATACCATAAACGAAGTTAAACATTAAAAGAATCACTTTTGTTCGTGATTTTACGAGTATAATTTACATATAGGTACTTTTGTTGGCAAACCGCAAACTTAACTTTGTTTTTGGCGGATTATTGTTATTAGCAAAAAAATTATAATAATTAGAGGGTTTATTTTATTTTTCCTGTAAAATATACGTTAATTTCTATTGATCATATTTATTTCAGATTTTTCGAATGGTAAACTTCGGAGATAAGGGGGGCAACGGTATTTTTTTCGACAGTTTGCCCAATAAATAAAAAACTATCAGGCATAAAAATAATTAAAATTTGTTTTAGAATATAGAAGTAACGCCCTTTCATATGATACCCCACTCAATATTGTTATCTCATTTTAAAATTTCGGCGACCCGGTTTTCCCCCGTTTTTAAATAAAAATAAAAACAATTTTCAAAATTTTACGATTGCTATGATGTCGCGTCACTATTATCTATAACTATTCTAAATTTCAGGTCGATAGCTTGAATAGTTACTGAAATAATCGAGTGTGACAGACGGACGGACGGACGGACGGACGGACGGAGAAAGTCTCACCATAACGGTTCCATTTTTACCAAATTGGTATGGAACCCTAAAAACATATGTGAGGTATCATTAAATTTTTATACGTCACGACAAATAATATTTTTTACAATAATCGGTCCAATCACGCACCAAGAGTGCCGTGAATGGTAAATGGATGGCAATCTAGAACCATCAGGTTAGTCCCAGATGATGGCCAAATTAGGGCCAGATGGGAAATAAATGTGTCTGGAAAAAAGTTTGTGTATGGGAGTGTGTGTATCTATCTGTGTGCTTGTCTGTTTTACGCAGAGTCACCGGGGCAGACAGGAAAAATAAATAAGAAAAATTCCCATCCGGCCCGGATAACGATCGCACGTTGCACAACGGGCCAGATGAGAGCAACCAAAACCATCGTATTCTGATACTTTAGAGTTTACACAATAAATCTACAACTTTGAACTTGTATGTACCTATTAGTATCAGATACAAGTTTTATTTATATTTTATTTCTAACAAAAGTTGAGTAAGTATTGTTTGAATTTCAAATCAATAAATAAATATACTCGTATCAGTGGCGAGTGCTATTGTATCCGAAATAAGACCTCAGGCTACGGTTGAAAGAAAGCACTTCGGAACAATGAAAACCACTTTTGTGGAACGACTATTGTTTCCTCGGCATATCTTTCCATCATGCGCATTTGCGATACGTTAATATCGGTATGCAGAACTCATGAAATGTCACAAAATGATTAGGTTTTTCATTCCGAACGGAGCTGGGGCTCGATAAAGCAATTAAATTAGATTCAAATTATATCATGGCTTTTAAAATTCTAATTTTAGTCTGTGTAGTTTTTTCTCTAGGTCAGTGCCTACGTTACGCAAGAACCTCTTTATTTGTACTTCAATCCTAAATATAAATTTATAATTTCAGGTCAAGCTCGAGAAATTGCAGAACCAGATTTATCGCTCGATGAGAAATATTTGAACTTAGGACCAAGTTCAATTCACTCAATTAAGGGTAAGTTTTACGAAGAAAGAGTCATTAGCTCGAAACCTGATAAATCTTATCATGAAACAAGAAATTTGAAGCCTGATGTAAATGTTGCTTCCGAATTACAAAATATTCTTACAAAAATGGCATATCAAGAACAAACAAAAGACGGTGAGAAAATTCTATTTCGTCGTAACAAAGACACAGATGGTTCAATAAATCCAACGCTGGACCCTAATAAAGATTTCAATGTTTCTAAATCTAAGTTCAAAAATAATATTTCCGTGGATGAACATGACACGGAAAATTTAAATACAAATATTAATAAGTCACCGATAACGCACTTTCACGCTGAAAAAGTAATATCGGGTCAAGACAAGAACAAAACCATAGAAACAATAAAAAGAGAATTAGCATTTGAATCTCTGTTAATTAAAAACGACTTAATTAATAATGTTCACGTTCCTGAAAACATTACTTATTCTTCGGAAAGTCAAGAAATCAATCCAAAAGTAGTATTGGATCCAGATTTACTCGTGCAAAGCATCTTGAAAAATCCAAATATGCAACAGCTAGATGAACCTAATAGAAGATTGGGCAACACAAATAATGTTCCCATATTAAATCCATCTCAAATACCAATAAGAAACGAATATAATTTCGTTCATCGCCCATCTAAGATGAAGCCAAACAAGAATAATAATAATCATCTATCTAATATTGTGATAAAACCAGTTACACCAACGACATCAAAACTAAGTGATAAAAATGACGTCATACAAATCTCACCAAAGTTCGTGCACCAGAACTATTATAGACAGCTCCCAAACGGTATGAATGCAAACACACCATTTAGAGAAAATTATTACAATGTTATAGATAAACATACTTGTGACGACAACGAAAGTGATGAAAGTGAACAATCCCAAAGAAGCGGCAACGAAATACTAGCACAAGAACCAACAAAAGGTCGCGGTATTACAACTGTAGTCAAAGCCCCTGTGATGTTGATGGATCATCCGCGAGTTTGCTATGCTTGTAGCAGTATAAATGACCTGACCTGCTGGTCTCCTGATAGAACAACCTCTGTGAAGTATTGTCGCGGAGACCACCCGTCTTGCTTAACAAAACATTATAAATACAAAGGTAAGGACGTAAATACAAAGGGAAGGTATTAGGTCTCATAACTCGTCGGAATTTCCCCCATTCTAAAAATTAGTAGAGCATGCGTGAACAGCTGTTGACGGTGAAGGTAACTTGCTTGTTGCTAATTTCAATAGTTGCTTGTTTCAATAGTGTGCCCAATAAGTATACTATAAACTAACAAAAATAAATAATAAATAATACTTAATAGGTTTTAGAATACACAAGTATCGCCCTTTCATAATATGATACCCCACTCAATATTGTTATTTCATTTTGAAGTTATAACGACCCGGTTTTCCCCCTTTTTAAATAAAACCAAAAAGCAAACTGGGCTGGTTGGAGACAACTCACGCCGTATGAGCAATTTAACAATAGTCAGCTCTAAGATATTGCGTAAAAGGAATAATGACCAAGGAAAGAAGCCAAAAACAAGGCATGATGATTTTTATGATGATATTTTTTTACAGGTTTATCGTTCGTCATAAGAGACTGTGGTAACACTTGTGAGCTGAGTGCTCTAGCCGGAGGTCCTACCAAGTACTCAGCTTGCACCATCTGCCATCATGATCTTTGTAACAATGCATTCCATTTTAAAATTCAAAACGTTGTTCTTTTGTTCGTGGTATTTCACTTCCTTTACGTGGTAAAGGTTTCTGTTAATTAGACTGTTATCATTATTAGATTTTTGATAAAAATCGCTGCTTGCTAATCAAACTCAAATCAAATAGAATATTGCATTATATGTATTTTGAAATTCAAAACATTGTTTTATTTATTTTCTTCGCTTTGTGTTGTATAAAATTCTGACTTTTGATTCGCTCTTTAGAATAAGTAGGTGTTCTTGGCGGATTAGTTATGTTATATTATATACTTATTCGTTGTCTGAATATAATATTCAGATGGATGCAAATGTGCATACATGCATGATACAATGAGTGTCATTAGTACCAACCAAAGATTTATTATAATATCGTTGGTACCAACAGTATAAGGCCACGCAGTAGTTCGGTCAGCGGCGGCGTCGTGTATTTTGACAGATGACGCTACTGTTTGCTTGTATGAAGAAGGTTTACGTAAAATGTTCGGATCGGCCTATCTTTACTATTTTTATCTATTACGATACTACACCGTTAACCATCATTTATTGTTATCAAATGAGCATTTCTGGACTCTACATGATATTATGTGTGACGCTGAAACAAACTTTGTGTCCTCCACTTCCATGGTCCACTTCTAATTTGTAATGGAGCATGTAAAGAGCAAAGACCACTGAGCCGACAGTGAGATCCTCTATCTTGAGTTATGATAACAATAGATTATCCGAGCCCCTTTGTGCTTCCTGTCTCTGAGCTTCGGGCTTAGGAACAAAGGAGAATGTCTCAGAAAAAAATTTTTTTCCCAAAAACATGATAATACCTTTCGGGCAATATAACTGCTCATAATTAGTCTCATTTTAGTGTTTCATTTTTAGGCATCAATTCCAAAACTTTTAAGAATAAATTAGTCCAAATATTGACTAATTTGTAAGTTACGTCAAACTTTATAAGACTTGTTGTACTTCTTGAAATGGACACTTGCAACTATCAAAATCATCATGTGAAAATCAAAGACTTCTATGTAGGTATGAAAATATATTTTTAACTAGCTGTTGCCCGCGGCTCCGCCCGCGTGCAGTTCGTTTTTTTACAAAATAGTTTCCCGTGGAATTTCTTAATTTTTCCCAAGATAAATGAGTGGTCCCTGGGTTCGATGGACCCGTAAAGGAGTCTTCTTCCAATCTCTCCTGTCAACGTGCTATCTTCTTTCACACAATTTACCTATATCTTCTTTGGTCTTCCTCTACTTATACACTCTGTCGAAATCGCTTATGTCACTCAATTCGCATGGAGTAAGACAGAGTGGGGCGTGTCATCGTGGATTGTAATATCTATACTAACCAAACTTATCTTATTCTGAGATGATACCAACGCCCAGATATTGTAATTAAGCATTCTGATGCGCTGCTGTGTACGTAGCAACCCGTTCCTGCTACGTACGGGTTATCTTGTATAGTTATACCTAGTTGCACGATCAAAAGGACGATTTAAACTGTCGATATTTCAACCCCGTTTTGATTGTGCTACGTAGATAAGTAGCTATAGGTTTTTTTAAACATCCCACGGGTGCTCTCAAAATTTTCAGGATGAAAAGTATCTTAAATGTTGACCGGGCATATATATAAAGTAGGATCATAAAATTTTATTTAAATCCGTTACTTGAAAGACGCGTGCTTACTGTTTTTGTAATGTTTTCTTTCCCGCGGGAACTCGATTGGATTAATAAGTTTTATTATATATATATATAATATATATATATATATATATACATATATATATATATATATATTAATATCAGCATAACAAATTTTACTAAATTAAGTTCATTAGTTGTTGTTTACAAAGCTGTTAAATTAATTGCAGTTTTTAAACTATCCCACGGGAACTCTTTATTTTACCGGGATGAAAAGTATCCTATATGTTGACCAGGGACATAAGCTACCACCACACAAAATTTCATTGGAATCGGTCCAGCCGTTCCAAAGATTAGCCCGTACAAACAGACAGACAAACAGACAAATAGACAAACAGACAAACAGATAAACACACAAACAGAGAAACAAAAAATTTGAAAAAAAATTAAATTAGTTCTATTTCACTTCTTACATCCCCCTGACTCCGTTTTTAGCATTTTTTTTATTTGTACAGAAATTCGACCTCTACAGATTTATTATATGTATTGATGATATCATAAGATTTTGTCGTATTAGTTTACGAACCAAATTAAACAAGTCAATTTGGTGGGCATAGCGGTTAGGTTCACCTCTATAAGCTACCTTTAAGTACCTACTGAGTAAAAACCTAGGTACCTATTCAATGATTGCATGTCACTGATGATAAAACCTGCACTAAACCTACTAATGTAGGTAGGTACAGTAAATATTTATGTTTGAATTAGTACCTATTATAAATGCTAGTATACCTATTCTTAATATATATAAATCTCGTGTCACAATGTTTGTCCTCAATGGACTCCTAAACTACTGAACCGATTTAGTTCAAACTTCGTGAATATCTGTCATTTGGTCCAACTTAAAAGATAGAATAATTTTTATCCCACGTGGACGAAGTCGCTGGCATCAGCTAGTATATTATAATTCTTCATTTCATTTCATTTTCCATTTCATTTCATTTCATTTTGTTAAAATACCTAGGTAGTTACCTGTCTAGATACTACCGATGTCTCACCAGATAGTAGATACCTAAGTGACAAAGGGCGAAGCAGTCGACGATGTCCCGAAGTAGGTAGGTACTCGTAAGTCGCACTAATTTTGAAGTAGGCAACACGCCTCATCGGTTGCTAAGCAGTAAGCACTACAGCATCGTAGAAGCTCTATCTTTCGGCGGTTCTTAGGTATTAGTATTACTATTGCCATTATGTTGGTAACCAGCCGTCAGTACTAGGTACCTAATATCAACGAATATATAATATTACTAACGTACTACGAGTTACATTTATAGTTGGTATTGAAACCTACGTAAGTAGGTGCCTAATAAGAATCTAATACATCATTCATTCATCAGTCGGCTACACCGATTTATATTGTACCTACGGTCCACCTATTTTTACAGTGTCTCCTCTCAAGATGAAGGTTTGGCCACAGATTTTATAGTAACCAAGTATAGGTACCTACTAGCTTTTACCGGTTGTGAGGCCATAGAGTTTCCTTCCAGGCAGGTGTTATGCCTGGGGACCGCTAGTGATCCCAGCGTATTACCTACTTCAGAACTTCAGAAAGCTCGTCATTAACCCCATCTATCGTCAGCTATCGAAGACTGCTGAATTTTACAGTAGTTCTTACTGACTACCTACTTAATAGTTTTGAAGAACTATTGTAAAGTGGTGATGACAAAATACAAAACAGTAAACACGGCTGAGTTTTATTTAACCTTCTTCTCAGTGCTTGGCATAGATTAGTTACAATATCATAGATTTTGCTTGGGCGCGTTCACGTTAGCACACCACGAGGGTTAACTACAAATAACGACATCTAGCGCATAATAGAATATTCATGGGAATAACCAACGAATAACTTCATTTTTCACCAGTCTACAGTCTACGCAGAGACGCCAGACGGTCAGATTTAGAATTTATCTTTACGTCCAAGACATAAGTGAATAATATTATTAATGTTATTTTTTTTTAATAATCAATCATTATCCAACAGTTTTTTGAATGATTTCAAAAATAAATCGAAAAAACAGCTGTTGGGCAAACTTGGCTCAGTCAAGTTTTTTTCCTTCTTTTTGAAGTTATTCAAAAAACTGTTGGATAATGATTGATTCTTTTAAAATAGTAGTTTATGAAACGGATGCATAATGGGGGGTAGATATTAAAACATGAGTGTGAGTTTAAAAGACGAGCCGCAGGCGAGTTTTTTAATAGTATCACACGAGTGTTTTAATACCTAATTATGTAGAGTTTCATACACTACTTTATCTACGCTCAAATTATCATAAATCCAAACCATAAAATCTTGCTAACGTTTGTCGTAAATCCTTCACTTTGTTGGTAAAAGATTGTGGGTCATTTTTGTTGCAATTACTAAAATGTCAGGTGGAGTTAAATTTTCTTTAGTAGGTTTCACTGCTAGACATTTTTCCGCGCTAAGTTTTGACTAAGTAACAAAAATAACACATTGAAATGTTTAGTTAGGTGTGGCGCCAAAATTCAGTTGTAAACTGCGTATAGTCTGTTAAAAAAGTGATGAAACAAAAAAGAGTAGAAAAATATTTATACAAGTCAGATAAAGTATATTTTTAGTGGATGATTAAATAATCAAAAATTATACATAATTCTTTTCAATATTCTGTATGAACACACTTGTTAATCAGTCATTAAAAGGCAGGGAAAAATTATTGTTTCCGTGAAATAATTGTTGTCTATGGTCGATCATGGCGCATTCCATGACTACCAACTGAATGTTGTCTGTGGACTCCATATATAAAAAACAAAATTTAGGATTCTCTCTTTTGGCTATGACGACCACAGAGAAAAGAAGTTATTCCCATGACGACACATAAAAATACAGGAACCCAGAGCCGAGTATCGTAATGGAAATTATTCAATTATCTAGAGATATTTCCATAGTACAGTGATGTTATAATGAATAACTTTTTAATAATTATAGAAGTCTGTGAATAAAGTAGGTCAATATGTGACACATTTTGATTTCATAATTCGAACTTTAAGCAATGAGCGTAGATAAAATGACATTATTATATCCTATAGGTACCTTTAAACGAGCAATTCTTGTATATATATTTCTATATAATCTGGATCTCGGAAACGGCTGGAACGATTTTCATGAAATTTAGTATACAGGGGGTTTTGTGGGCGATAAATCGATCTAGCTAGGATTCATTTTTAGGAAATGTCAAATTCATCAAAAAAATATGACTCCTGCTGCCATCTATTAGCCAGTAGTTATACTACCGAGCGAAGCTCGGTCCCCAGATATCGTAAATTGGCTGGCACGTCTATTTTCAATACAAAGTCAGTATAACAGAATTATAGAGGCGCCCTATTCATAATGAGGACCAAGCTTTGCTGACAAGTGACAACTGTTCGTGTTTGGTTCGTGTAGGTACTGAGCTGAGTTATAAGTCCTTTTCATGAAAGAAGTCCCGCAGACGCGGCGCTGTAATCACATTATTAAATATTGCCCTCTCACTCGCACTCGTGATTCGTAAACAGCTGTCAATTTTAGTTCATGTTTTTGCCGCGGGACTTCTTTCATGAAAACGCCATCTAATGCGCCACTTTACAGATTAAAAATAGTCACGCTTATTTAGTTGTTTCCCTTTGATTAGTAGGTAGTTAGTACCTTTTACCTAAATAGTTGTTTCCTGGGTCTGTGATCCCCTAGTTTTGGTTGTCTATGGTCAATCAGTTAGCTACAGACTTTCCAACTTACGTTATAATGGTCGTTATAACTGATAATTTATTATTTTTGTCATTTGTGTAGTCTGCAGTTGCAGACTACACAAATCGAATCGAAATCGAAAGGGCGATATCGGAGCCATCCTCATCGCCCGCCTCCGATGGAATCATATCCATATCATATTATCCAATCATATCAATGTCAAAACGTGATTTTCTCGGGTGGTCAGTGTCAGCTCTAGGCACTGCAGTGTTGCCATTGGCGGCTGGAGAAATAGAACGTCGGGGTGTCTGAAAAGGAACGAAATTCGAGGTGAGGGAACGAAGAACATAATCTAAGATTTTAAATCAATTTTTTTCCAAAAAATTTAATAGTGCAAGACTTTTATAGGTTTATAAAGGCATTTATATTTATTTATTTATATGTCACATAAGACATTTTTTATGATATTGTCCGTGACTTCGTCCGCGTGGAATTCATTTATATATGTTGCGTAGGATGATATGCATGAACCACCATGAACCTTTCTGATGAATCACTACGTCCACTGGTGAAAACCCAATTGAAAATTTTTCGGTATAGTCTGTTAAATAAGTCAGTGTACCTGGGTAAAAACCTTTCTTATAAATCACTACGTCCACTGGTGAAAACCCAATTGAAAATTTTTCGGTATAGTCTGTTAAATAAGTCAGTGTACCTGGGTAAATTAAAATGTGCAAGCTGCAGCAAACTTCTAACTAGCACGCAATAGTCAATACTAACACCATAAAAACATAAAATTAAAAGTAGGTAGGTAGGTACATACTCACACTCAGTGAAAAAACTTCCCAAGCTGCAGCAAAACAAAAACTTTATATATATTACTTTTCGCTTCACGTTGTTTTTTTTACGTGTCGTCTTTATTTTGGTCTAAAATAGGTCTTCTTAGATAGTTCAAAGTTTTAGGCGAATTAGGCTACTAGTGCAAAAAAATAGGCGAATTTAGGCTACTCAGCAGGCAAAATTTGACGAATTCAATTGGCAAATATCTGGCAACCCTGCTCGCCACAGACTAATGAAGCGTATTTTTTTTGTTATGGATGCTTGCTTAGGAGAGGGCGGCAGTTTTAGCCGGATGGAAAAACGAAATGCAATTTTTTTTCTTGAACACAGATTATGTAGTCTTGACTTCCTTAATTAATTTCTAATTTTGTTTTCGTAAAAGAACGAAAAGAACGGTTGAAGTAAGGGAACGCCGAGGGAACGCTTGATCATAAAATAGAACGCCCGTTCGTTCCCTAGGGAACGATCTGGCATCGCTGCTAGGCAGTGAGCATTGATGCAGTAAGTCAGTGACGAACAATGACGAAATACGCCAGGCTAAGAGGACGGGAAAGATATTGTGACGTATGTTGAAGCCGAAAATTCCTCAAATATGGCTTCGCGCTTTATACATTTCGGTACCGCTGGTAGAACATACCGCTGTCGGTCGCATACATAAGCACCATTTTTGACAACTTATAAATCCGGCTTCATGGCAGAGCCTAAACATGTATGCGTGACGTCAGTAAGTGCTGATCCTTTAATATGTTTAATCTATGGTGACGAATGACCTCGGGTTCGTGGCGTCACAGCTCTCGTTAGGTACTGCAGTGCAAACTGTCAGGCGTGCGTGTGCCGTGTTCGTGGAAATCTTTTGGCGGTCGTGTGATAAAGTCATTTATATCTGTATCATTCACTCCATTCACTCATTGAGTTTTGAGTTGAGGTTGAGGCTACGAACGTATCGAGTGCAGTAAAATTCGCTGTGATCAATATATAACATAATTTTGTTGAAAGACGTAAGTAAATCTCTAAATTCCTTGTAATTACTGCTTTTTAAGAAGTATTCATTGCCCTCATAGTTCTTTTACATAATAATAAAACGCCCTTCAAATTAATAACCTATAAAACGCAATCTGACTGCGGTTTTTGGAGAAATTCTTTGAAAATTTCGAAAATTAAGGGTATAGTGCTTTGGTTTTTTCCTATTTGAGTCTAAAATTAATTTTCCTTGAGGAATTTATGTCAGACTTTACCCGCTTACGTAATAATTGTGTCATTACCATGCTCGAAGTTGGCTGCTCCCTCATGACATTGATCCATATGTAGTGACCTAATTCGATGGCCTTGTTCAAGGCTTAGATCAGTTATTTTAAATAGTTAATCTCGTGTAAGTTCTGTTATCTACTATTATTTATTGATCACTCTTATGTCGTCATTCATAAATCGATATTTCCCGCTTTTTACCTTAACCTTTGTATAATATGGTTACATAATAGTTTTATGTTAGAAGCAGATTAAACAAAGAGAACTATCTTGCAATAACTGACTAAGGTGCGTTTAACTCTCTTTCGCTTCAGTATTCAAATATATTTACAACTTCATAGTAGTTATTACACAACTGTATATGTAATACCCTTTACATTGCCAAAATCCTTTTCATTATGAAATGAAACTAAAGTAGTCCATTGATTTCTATACTATGTAACATTGAGTGATATTTTGTAACACTCAATTGCAGAACCACAATGGGTGTCCCTGCAGGCAATGCTGAAAATGGAAAGAAGATCTTCGTGCAAAGATGCGCCCAATGCCATACTGTAAGTACTAAATTTAATTATACTGTGTTACATGTTTTTGCAGTTACACACAAGCTTTTCCTTTTTATTACTAGCTGTTGCCTCAGACTTTCCACCATCTCAAGAATGACTATAATTGTTTAAAGGATGATGACCATAGATGTATGGAATCTTGTACCAAGCTGATTCAAATCCAAACTTTATTTTTTATAGACTATGGTCTCCACAGTAACACCTAAAATTATAATTTTTTAATTAACATCCAAATTCGAAAGTTATAGGCAAATAAAAAATTGTATTGCTCAATTATATAAAATCTGGTATCTGTACAAGAAATGTGCATTGAAAATAAAATAACTTTTGGTATGCAAGATTAAATTCTGAATATGAAAAACTATTCCTAGTGCTAATCGTTCTAATAGAACACTGTTTTATATCTGTAGAATATTTTGGTTTTGGTTCACGAGAAAACTTGATACCTCCTTTGGTCATTCTTCTCTAATAAAGAATTAATTGAAATGAAAATAACTGAAAATGGTTTTTCTATCACATGTGGTGTTGACCTTACATCATTGCCAAGGCTGTGCTACTAAGTCTGATAGGAATTGATAATAATAGTTTGTGAAAGGGAGATATGATATAAGATTGTACAAAATAGTAATTCTAGAATTAAATTTGGAATATTCTTTGAAATTTTGATTGTTGTAAAGTATTTGTATTGTGATTTTAGGGCTTTAAATAAAATGTCAATTTTGTCTTGAGCCAAAAAGTTGATGGTGGTAATTAGTAATATTCAGGTGTGATTTAGAGAGGCCATAGAGGGTTTAAAGGTTTATTTCTGGCCAATCTTGGGATGGTTAGGTTAGCAATAAGGTCATAAATAACAAATGGCAATAAATAGAGGAACTCTTGAATAATATGATCTAATATAAATTATTTCTTTTGAATAGGTTGAGGCAGGTGGCAAACACAAAGTAGGACCCAATCTACATGGTTTCTACGGGCGCAAAACTGGCCAAGCGCCCGGCTTCTCCTACTCAGAAGCTAACAAAGCTAAAGGTAAATATATACCAGTTCTAAACATTGCTAGATGGATGTTTAGTTATGCAATGCATTGTCTTCTTCCACAAAGTCAAATTATTTAACAATACTAAACAACTGCTGATCAATTTTAAGGCCTATTAAGCCCCATTTCAACAATGTGTACACATTGGTACCAATGTTGGGCAAAATCTCTATACTAAACCTAAACTAAATGAATTTAAGATGTAAAAACTGATTTAATTTAAAGATTTAGTCCAACAGAATCAGCATTAGGCCTGGTTGCATGGCTAACAGAGCCTTAGTTATCTCTTTTTCACTGATATATAATATAATGCAAAATAAATACAGTGAATGTTTTACTAAACATTAGTTATTTGGGTTCTTAGTATAAACACATTAAAGTATACATCAATCACAGAAGTATACTGTATTTTCATTATAGTTCATCACTGAAAAAGCCACTGAACTCATTTCACATTGCTTGTTTTGTTCTACATTGCTATTGCAAATGCAGAATTCCTATAAGAGCATTTGCTAGATATGGTCTTGAATCCCGCTATACAACGACCTTCACCGAGCTGCTTATTGGATGAAAACTATTTTATATCCAATTAAATATGTCAATAAATATATCGCAAGTGGGTTGCCTAAAAAATTTCAGTCGAGGATATGATTAATTAAGAATTAAAAAAAAATCCATTGTAACATGAACTCCTATTTGTTAGAGTTCCGTTGACATCTTAGTTCAAATTAGATTGGATGAGCGATTCAGGTCACAAATTGCAATTGTGCATAATTGTGCATAAAACCTACGATTTTATTATCCGTTAACTTTCTTTTGCCAAAAAATATAGAACAGAAATACTTTCCTCAGCCAGGAAAGTATTTCTGGCAAAAAGCACTATTTATAACATCCAATCTAATTTGAACTACGATGTCAACTAAACTGTAACAGATAGGAGTCCATGTTACTATGGTTTTTTTTTTAATTCTTAATTAATCATACCCTGGACTGAAATTTTTTAGGCAACCCACTTGCGATATATTTATTGACATATTTAATTGGATATAAAATAGTTTTCATCCAATAAGCAGCTCCGTGAAGGTAGTTGTATAGCGGGATCCTAGGCTAATAGGCCTAGTTTACAAATAGGCACATTAAATCACCTGATCAGGGATAATATTCTGTTTATCTGGTTCTTAAGTATTTAATTCATAAATCTACACAATCTAAGACGGCAGTTCAGCTTGTCTTTTATATATAATTATTTTGCTATCGCGATTGGCAATAAATTCCATAAATTAAGTCACACTAATCAGAGCAGCTGATAAGATAAATAGAAATTCCTTAGAGACAACTTGTTCAATAAATTTTTTGACATGTTTCTATCATTTCTGAGTGTACAGTAATCAATGCCAATTTCTTAATCTTAACAAACATTTTTTTTTATTCATTTTAAATTAGTGCTATAATGGAATTTATTAGCCAATTCGAATTTGGTGGGCATAGGTGTTTAGTTTACCTTAATATTTAAATTCAATTATTAATTTATTTTCAGGTATTACCTGGGGTGATGACACACTTTTTGAGTACTTAGAGAACCCAAAGAAGTACATCCCTGGTACCAAAATGGTGTTCGCCGGTCTCAAAAAACCAAACGAGCGCGCGGATCTTATTGCTTACCTCAAGGAGGCAACAAAGTAATTTTAACTACACTAGGAAAACTAACAGAATGAGAAGAAAATTCCATTTTAAGGAACAATCTTCTTGTTTTTAGCCCAATCAGTATAATCATTATTTAATGTATGTACCTATTTATTTTGAGTTAAATAACATATTTCACAAAGTGATAGTTGTTACGTATGTATTGTACCTTTACCTATAACTGATGTCTGCGATGTACATAAATTATGAATGACTAAAATTCTTTGCTGAGCATTACAATGTTGTGAATGGTGTTCGGATGTTATTAAATTGTTTAATAGACATCGTGATTAGCTTTTTATTTGGTAGTAATATCCACAAAAGTTAATCAATTAGCTTTAGCTAAAATAACTCTTGAAATGTTACCAATTTTTAGTTAATTGTGCTGAAATTAGATAATTTTAATTAAATTTATTTTTTTATTTATTTATTTTACTTCTGTACCCTCTCCCGTCCGTTGAGTATTTTATATTATTGCATTAGATATAGTGTGAATATTTAATACAATGTTGCCCATATTTTTTTGACAAACTAGTTTATTGTAACGAGTATAAGTATGTTCTTGTTCAAAGCCTGTGGATGTTCACCTGATGCGCGTTGAGCATAATTTTTACAAACTTACATCGGGTGAGGGTGTCGCTGTCCACGTCGAATTCTGTTTTATTGGTACCACTTATTATAAGATATCCACACCCAAGGGCGGATCCAGCTTTGGTGCCAGGGGGGGGTCACAGTTGTGGTCAAGTCATAAGAAGTTATAACTTATAATTTAATTTTGATACTAATTGATACAGGTTAAAAGTAGGTAGGTATTTTATTAATGTGTATAAGTAGGTACTGTACTTAAAAAGACCTATCTTTAAATAAAAGAGCCAATTTTTCTTTTACGTCTTCTTCCGAAACGCATTATTTATTTCAATGGGTACGTTTTACGGACGTGGAGGCGCCTTAACCAGTCTTAGCCACGATTTGATTTTTCGTAACAGTGTAGAATGAACGCGAGCGAAGCGAGCTCAAAATTTTACATTTCACAGGATAAATCACTATTTATTCCAGTCTTGAATTTAACATGGTATGATAGTGAGATCCATATTTAATAAAAATTATATAGGTAATAATTTTTAGGCGTAACAACGCCTTAAAATCGCAAATATGCCCGAATGAAGTGAACGAAAACTTTATATATATTTTGATATCTGGATATGCGAGCGAAGCGAGCTCAAATTTTTTAAGTTTTTTTATTCGTTTTCTAATGTGATCCATCTTTAATCTTAAATTTAAATAATATAATAATTTTTAGGCGGAATAACGTCTTGAAATCGCAAGTAGTCCTGAATGAAGCGAACACGAATTTTATATATCCTGACAACTGGATATGCGAGCGAAGCGAGCGCGAAATTTTGAATATTATTTTATTTAGTCTAATTAAATAAATTAAAAAATCACTATTTATACCAGTCTTGAATTTAACATGATTTGACAGTGAGATCATCCATCTTTAATAAAAGTAATATAATCATTTTTAGACATTTTAGGTACTTGATTGTACAGCGGCTGTGTTCAATTCTGTCTTGGGGAATATGCTCAATTAAACACGACAGACTCCAATAAAAACTAATTTTAATTTCAGTTGAACAACTTCAGAGATTAACACCAACAATAAATCTAACATACAAGTTTACAGGTGAAGTAAGACAACTGATGTGCAACGCGTTTAGAACGTAACTGCTTGAATCTCATAGGGCTTGTCCTTATAATGCATCGAGCATACACAAGCCTATGTGAGGGATGCCCCTACAGACATAATAATTAATAACGTCTTAAATTCGCAAATATGCCCGAATGAAGTAAACGCGATCTCTATATATACTTTGATAACTGGATATGCGAGCGAAGCGAGCTCAAATTTTTTAAGTTTTTTTAATTTCGTTTTATAGTGTGGTCCATCTTTAATCTTTAATTTAAGTAATATAATCATTTTTAGGCGGAATAACGTCTTGAAATATTCGTCTTTAACGTCTTTATATATTCTGATAACTGCATATGCGAGCGAAGCGAGTGCGAAATTTTGTTTCTTTTTTACTGAAAAAGTCACAACATAAAAAAGATATGCGAGCGAAGCGAGCTCAAATTTTTTACAGTTTCGCATGATAAATCACTAATTATTCCTTAACCTGAAATGACCTTGTATACATCCGAGCAATCAAGATCATTTCGTAAAAATCCGCCGTGGAGGACACTTAGATATCTAAATCATTTTTACGTGAATATAATCTCAAAACCCAAATATATAGGAGATTAATTTTTTAAAATAGATTCCGACGAATTGAGAACCTCCTCCTTTTTTTGAAGTCGGTTAAAAAATCAGGAAATAAGGAGGATTGTTGATAAATACGGAAATCTCCTGGGAAATCCAGAGGTCATCAGATAAAAGGTCGCGATGGCGAGGTAAAATTGAAATTTTCGATACTTTCGATCCCTATTAACACGTTTGACAAAAATACCATATAAAACATTATATTTAACAATTTTAACTATTGGGCCATCTAGGTTTTGGAAGGCCCAGGGGGGGTCATGACCCCCATGACCCCCCCCCCCCCCCCCTGGATCCGCCGATGTCCACACCACACGATTCAGTACCTATTTAGTCAATATAAAGCATAATGTACCACTACTCACGAAGTAGACCGAAGTTGAACGGGGCGAGCAGTATGGAGGGCACTTCGTCTAACTTCGACCCACTTCGGGCAACTTCCATTTGTTGTCGGTTTTTACGCCCGAGTCAAAGGACGACAAAGCGTTCTCGCGAAGGTTCGCGAAGTTCACCGAGTAATGTGGTGACCTACTTCGACTTCGGTAAACTTTTCTGAGTAGGTACTTCGCCGAGGAACTTCTCGAGCAGGTGTGGACATGGTGTGGACGGGCGGTAAAGCATTTATATAAAGTTATTCCTTGGTCTGTGGGTACCTTTAATCTGTGGTGGGTTCCACCATAGAGTAAAGTAATATTGTCGACCTATGAACCAAACACCACTGCGACGTTAGAACCACCGTGAATGCCGTGACCAAGAATGTGGCACTATTTTAGGTATATTATGATCACAGAATTTAATTATGACTATAAAAACCATTGATCTATCGAGTTGCTCTCAAGCTCTCGTTAGAGAGTATTGTTCTCTCAAGTCCAAAATATGGCATAGAGTCATTAGACAACTAAAACTTGTAGCTATCTGTGGTTTTATGACACTTCAGCTGCGGTCTGTCCTATGACTAAAGAGGTAATGGACACAAAGTAGTGAGTCTTTTCGGCTGGGTATTTTCGCCATCTTCTGTAGCATCAAAAATAGCCAATCACAGCTATTAGCCAATCACAGATAGGCACCAGTCAGCTGATCAGAAGGGCTGCTCTAGCTATCTATCGATATGGAAATATTATCGATGTAGTTTGTGGTTAGTAATCCTATACCTTTAAACGAGCAATTCTTGTATATATATTTCTATATAATCTGAATCTCGGAAACGGCTCGAACGATTTTCATGAAATTTGGTGTACGGGGGGTTTTGGGGGCGATAAATCGATTTAGCTAGGATTCATTTTTAGAAAATGTCGAATTCACCAAAAAATAATTTAACATGACTCCTGCTGCCATCTATTGGCCAGTAGTATATTACCGAGCGAAGCTCGGTCACCCAGATATTTAAATATTTAAGAGCAAAAATGAATGAATTATTACTATTAAAAATTAATTATTATAGTAAAACTAGGTTTTGCCAGCGGTGCATGCGTTTCCGGATTAGGATTTTTAGCTTATCCCGCGAGACCAAACTACATTTGATAGCTATAGAAAAGCTCACAGCTTAGTTCCACAGGATTAAATCCTGGGAATACGGATAAAAAGTAGCCTTAAATGTTGTAGATGGAGTATTTTATTGAAAGAAGACTAATTCATTTTAGTTTCAAAAACAATTTAAACTGCATAAAATTTTAACATTTTGGTTTCATGAATTTTAAGTTATCGCCTGATTGAACCGGAATTCTAACCCGTTCAGAGAAAAATACCAGTACAATAGTTTTATCATACCGATCGGCTTATTCACTAGGGTAATTTTTATGAAGTCTTCTTTCAGTAAAATGCTCTAACTACATTATTTAAGATAAAATTATATACCTTACCAGCAAAGACGCATCGCCAAGCGATTTAGCGTTCCGGTGCGATACTGTGCAGAAACCATTAGGGATGAGTTTACTTACCCCTTCCAAGTTAGTACGATAAAACATTCGGCTGCATCATCGCTTACCATCAGGTGAGATCGCAGTCAAGTACTAATTTGTATTGTGTAAAATAAAAAATCCTCTCCACCTGCAACTATTGAAAATCCTTTCAATAGTTGCAGCGTGATTGAGTGACTTTTATGTTAAAAGGATTAGAAAATATAAAATATTATACAAGTAAAATATAAGCCATGACGGTGTATTTACAAATATATTTAAAAAGAAAATGGTTTGGTTTAATTTACGTGTTCTTTTTTTCAGGACATCCTCAGGAAATTTTGACTTCAAAACGAGTGCTTGTATAGTAAATGTTCGCATCCGCGGCTCGTTTTCTTAAAGCGGAAATAACTACGAGGAGTCAGAGGTGTAAAACCTCGAGGTCCAAATACCACTAGTATTAGGAGCCCTACTTATCTATTAACATTGAACTTAACATATATGAATTTTATCGATATCGGTATAGCAGCGGTCGCATCATTAGTACTTTGTTTTTGTTTTGTTAACATAACAACAAAAATTAAATCGAATTTATTTCAATCCTGAAGAAATATTTCTTCTTTTACACATTATATAAGTGCATGTAATATGATCATAACACATAATAACACATAATTTTTAACGATTTAACGATATAATTAATGAAATCGAATACTAACCTATGAAATGTTAAATGTGGCCTATTTTGTCTTTCCGCGATCTGCACTGCACAACACAACACTGAGTAGGCATTTTCACACCTGAATACTAATTATAATTCGCACGCAAATTAGAATAATAATATGATTGTCTGATATTTCAAAAAACATGATACGCATATACTTTGTATACATGTTTCGACATGTTCGAATCTACAAAATGCTACAATTTATGGAGGAATTGGCCACCCGGCTATTTTTTCGTGACGTCACAACTTCAGTGTTGCCGAAATCAGAAAAACAAATATGTTGCTATCTCGTATAGCGTAAACAATTTTGAATTAGTTAGAAAGAGACAATGTGATGTTTGTTATAGCTATGTCGATTTCACGCAACATATAAACGCATATGTGTGTATAGAAAACTACAGCTGCTCCACTTGTAGTTTCCTTTCTCGTAGGGTCTGTCAAAAGCAAAACGTCACTACTGAACACAAACATCAAAACTGACATACAAGCATTTTTCTGTCAAAACCACGTCAAAACCTAGTCCAGTGTGAGCGTTTTTGGCAGATCTCTGCCATTTGGCAAAAATTGCTCCTAAATTTGAACTCTGGCAGATTAAGCTGACCATTTAAGAAAGAAGCAAAATGTGGTAGAATTCAAGGAAATCCTTATTATCTTTGAAATAAAATTAAAAACTCGTGTTTTTATGTCTATTTACTTAATTTTGTATGATTTAATTGTAATGAACGGAGATTTTCCGGCGTCAAAACCACTAGGCAATTACTGCTTGCCCATTAACTGTACTCGTAGAGTACTTCTACAGTTCAGGAATCGAGTTGGCAGGTTTTGGCAGTTTTTTTTTGCCAGTGTTTGCCAGATTCCCCAATTTTGAAACGGTCACACTGATCAAGTCCTAAACGTCAAACCAGAAATAAAATGAAATGAAAAATGTTTATCCGAGTCCGCGTTGTATAAACTGGAATCCCGTTTTAATTTTAGAATTTTAGTGAAAATGTTGTGTAACTTGTGTTTTAAGACAGATTAAAATTTATCTGTCGACTGTCCGGACTTGAAAATGAAATTACTTATGAACAAGACTGAGATTCCCTTGTAAAAGCGAAGATTTTTAATACAGCTGTGTCAGTGCAAATATTTTCATTTATTGTATTGTTTACCATTGACTATTAATTCAAAATCGGCGCAAACAGGTGAGTTACATTTTTATATAGCACTTAAACCCTTCCTGTTAAATGTATGTTTAGTTTTCGTTATTTCTTTTATTATTTTCTTGGTTACCAGATGAATGATTGAGCGACCGCGCGTGTTGAGTTGACGTTGATGAATATTATTTACGCGCTATTAGTGCTTGCGGAGTCCTAAGCAATGAAGTGAAGGATATAAAAGTGAGGAAGCATGGCGAAATCCTCGGTAGTGCTAAGTTTCCACGAAATTTTACTCCATCAGTCTGACGTAGATCTACTCACTGGACCTCACTGGCTCAACGATACAATCATATCGTTTTACTTTGAATATTTGGAAAAGATAATCTTCACTAAAGAAAAAAATCTGTTGTTTGTCTCTCCGGAAGTGACTCAGTGTATAAAAATGGTTGAAGCAAAAGATATTGGAATTTTTCTGGAACCATTACAAATAGACACCAAGAAGTTTGTGTTCTTTGCGCTGAATGACAACAGTTCACCGGACGCAGCTGGGGGATCCCACTGGAGTCTGCTGGTATATTCACGGAAAGAAAACAGTTTTTTTCACTATGACTCTTCATCTGGCAGCAACCACAATGTAGCTTGGGACTTTGCCAGTCATTTGATGAGTTACTTATCCAAACGAGGTAAAGATTTAGTATCTGTTAAGTCATATTATGTAGTAATTTAAAAACCTACTACCTCTAAATAGTAGGGGTGTTATTAAGACTGTACAATGTAACAAATGTCTCATAAAAAAAATCACAAAAGGTCAGTCAAAGTTAAATCTAAATGTTGTACCTACTTAAAATTACTAAATCTTTGATAGATGGAAGTGACTGAAGGAATTTAAAAAAATATACAAGAATGGGTAGAAGTCTGAAGTCACTTGAGGAATTCAGGAATCATTTTCATACTTTTTTTTAATTTTGTTCCATGTCCATTCCATCTATTAGATCGCAGTGCCACATGTCTACAGCTGACCAATATTTCCATTGTTAACACAATATCAAGATAGTTCTGTTCCTTGATTTTTATTTTAATAAATCAGCCCCTTGATTGTGTAAGAAAAACATATTCATTATTATCATAATCGTTTAGAAACTGCCCCCTGATTAGTTCCCTGATTTACATTAGCCAATAGGGGGGCAGAATTAGCAAACAATTATGATAACGATGAATTAGTTTTTCCTAGGCAATCAGACCCCAGGATGTTGTAGTTTCAAAGTAAGCAATAGCTTCTGTTATTGGTACTAGATTACTGGAAAATCAATCAATAATCACCTTTCATATTGCGAACATAAAAAAAAAAGTTTCTTGAAAAATAGAACCTTACCTTGTTTTGTTGTTTCAGGGACTATAAACTTTGTAGACAAACACTGTCAACAGCAAAGCAACGGTTACGATTGTGGTGTTCACGTAATTTGCAACACTGAGACACTGGCACGGTACGCATGTCATCACGGAGAGATCAACACCTGTGATATGTCCATGCAAATAAACCCAAGTGCTAAACGTAAAGAAATTCTCAATATAATTTCTAGTCTGACTAAATCGAAATAAATAGTGTCATAATAAATAGAAACACACTTTTTTATTGTACCTACCTATTGTAAGTGATTTGTTGATGTCCTCATCAAATCATTAGATTTAGGAGACCTGCCTGGTGCAATTGGCATCACTCTCGGACTATAGCAGGAGATCCTGATTCAGTTCCTAGCACAAGCCATTTTAAAATTTTACAATACCTAAATTGGCTCAGGTCTGGGCTGGTTACCATCCTACTTGCTAAGCTGCAATGTGAAGCGATTTAGGGTTCTGATTAGATGCTGTATAGCCAAACATAAGGGGATACACTGTTACCAAGTTAGTTTTATAACATCTTCAGTTGCATCATCACTTAAATGTGTGATTGTAGGATGGGTATCTTTGGATTGTAAAAGAAGTTAAGTAAAAGCAAATAGCTCAGTGCAATCCTTTGAAGTATGCAATATATGACATTTATGAGAAGTAGGGAGGTAGAATATCGTAGATAGGTAATTAATTGGAGCATCAGTAGATTGAAATGAAACTGGGTTTATATAGTTTTTATATACTTTTGTATTAGGTAAGCCTCGAATATTTTGTAGAAAATGAGATATGAGTGAGGAGTGATTTGTGGCGAAATATGCGACAGATTGCTACAAACAGTGTTTTGAGCGATTTAAATCTTTGGTTTTGAATAATAAGATTCCCAGTCCCAAAATATCTATATATAGTAACTGGTTACCAATGACGAAATACGCTACGCTAAGTGTTTAATCGATGCTGGTTACTAAGAACTACCTCTGTTGAAAACTTTGGGGCTCAACCCACCCTCCAAACGCTTTTTCTAATTCTTCGGCCACCGCAAAACATAACCTATCATTATTAAAATTCGCAACGACCTGAATTCCAATAGGTAGGCCCTCTTTGTTGAGTCCCAAAGGTATGGTTGTTGCAGGGAATCCCAGACTATTTATAATAGCCGTGTACATGTAGTTCATTGGTCTGATCAAAGGCTGGTTATGGTATGGCGCTGCAGAAGGATGCGTGGGGAAGAAGAATACTCCATTATCCCCAAGCATTTCTTTAAAGATCCCTTCCAAATAATCTCGTGCCTCCATAAAGTATTTGTATTTTTTGCTTTCTGGGTCATACTTGTCTTGATCAGTTAACGCGACGAAGAGAGCTATTAAAGTGTTATCAGATAAGCCCAGAAGGCTTTTGAATATCTCAATGATGTTTGAAGTTAAACTAGGATTTTTCAGTATATACGAAGCGAAGGGCACTTCGCTCTTCATCGTCGTAAACCATATTTCTCGCGACCGTCTGAGCCACTCGATTTTCTTTTCTTCAGCAACAATATTGTATTTATGTTGAAAATGTTCAACGGCTTTTTTCAACGCTTGTTTTATTTCGGGAACTACCTCGCTCACTAACGGGGCTTCATTACTGAACTGATAAAAGACTTTTAGTTTCCCGATGTCTACAGGTTTATCCAGGGAAAGATTTTTTGCATAATCTCCTGATATAACCCTTTGAATGTGTTTAAGGTCAACCGCAAATCTTGTCATGGGTCCAATACCTGAAATCAGTTTTTAATTCAATTAACAGTATGATCTTGACATCATGCGTCTAGCTCGAAAGTAAATATTATTGGTAAATAAGCTTGCAATACAAAATATGGATGCTTTGTTGTAAGAATACTTACTCAAATATAAGTTAACGTCGTCATTATCAATTTTAGGATATTGGCCTTCATTGCACACTGCTCTCCTCGTGGGCTTGTGCCCGAATATCCCGTTGAAATAAGCAGGCATACGAACAGAGCCGCCTATGTCAGACCCTGGAACACATTACGAAAATTTTTTAGGCTTTCAAATAGAAATCATATTGGGAAGTACCTACAAGATGTAAAAAGAACGAAAACTTAGCAAAGAAATACGATGCTTCACCTTGTCGCTTGTCTACACGTCGCTCACATTAGCAACATAGAGCCTGATTAGTTATTTACTTATAGGTACTTACCTTATTATCAATTTATTCAAACGATTCAAAAATTCCTAGTCCTTGCCAATAAAAAAGTATGGGAATTTGCGTAGAGTTAATGCATAATTTGGCAAATAAATAGGTAGGTATATACTTAGTCTAACTGCTAAAATAAGGTACAATGCAACATTGATTAGTAATTTCAGCTTTTTCGAGAATAATTCGCATTTGACTGAATGTTGTTTAAATAGTTATTATTCGGAAAATGGCCATTTCCGCCTTCAATGGATAGTAATTAATAACTTTGTAGATATAAAATAGGTTCCTATAAACTTGGTATCAGATAGAAGAACGTTTTGTTACGGCTTTAGTTAATAAAAGTCAAAAATACACGCGAAAGTACAATACCTTACCTTGTCGACTGTCGTAAATCATTTAAGACGAGTTACAAGCATAAAAACGAGAGTGCTCATAACCTAATTTTATTTGTCCGATACAGATCTGACGTTAGGCAATTTCTTCTGACATCGCAGAAAATTACTTGATGTGGTCACAAACAAAAGAGCATTTTGACGACCTCCGTGGTGCAGGGGACGCACGCTCGGATTCGAGTCGCGGGTTCGATTCCCGCCACGGGCCACTTTGGAATTTTATAATTTCTAAATTGGCTCAGGTCTGGTCTGGCTTTGGCCGTGGCCATTTAGCGTTCCGGTACGATGCTGTGTAGAAATCGTGGGGTTGGGATAACTTACCCCTTCCAAGTTAGTACGCTAAAATCTTCGACTGCATTATCACTTACCATCAGGTGAGATCGCAGTCAAGTACTAACTTGTACATAGCGTAAAAAAAGCATTTTATTGAATGGAAGCAGGTGTTATTTTGCGGAAATCCATAGTAATTAGTAGGTAGGACTGATTAATTTGTTTTATTTTAATCCGCTAATATATCGTAGAGAGTTCGCATTGTGAAGTCAACATCTCCTGATTGTCCCGGTGTCGGGACGAAACGTGCGTCGAAGAAAGTATTGGAAAATTGTGTGTGGTGTTTCATGTGGGCAGTGTTCCTGCATGTTATTGTACCATCTTTTCAAGTAGTGGATTATTGCAAATCAAATTAATCACTCCTACTAAAAGAGCATAATTATTACCGACTCCAAATATGCTGCCTCCGACTGTTTGTATGACACCTTCTCCGCCCGATGATCCGCCCACAATGCGAGTTGTATTGTATGGATTGAGCGTCCTTCCATATAAGAAGTTGTAGGTTTCATACCTGTCCCGAAAATATTTTTTTTTAAATCACAACCACCATAAATCATTGATCATTTGCAGGCTCACTGTTCTAATACCGATTCTGGACCACTGATCGCTGACTGTCGACGTTAAAATGAAGACACTTTATTTTCGCCATTTTGGCGCTGACAGTTGCGTAACCTGGCGTGAGCGTCTATGGAACTAAAATAAAATGAAATTCAAAACGTCGGTCACTACCAACAAATGTCAATTTGAAGGACGTTTGAAGGTGGCGCTTCAAATAGGCACAAAAAAGGAACTGTCAGATGGATAGAATGATCAATCCATAGAATAGAGATCAGTGTTCTGGAATCAGGTCTTCTCTCGGAAGAAAATGTTGAAATGAAAATGAAAATTTATTTATTAATAACTGGGTTACAATTAAATAACGCAATGCAGAGACCTCCATTTAGGTGCCATAAACCTATTTGGAGGTCTCGTGCATGTTAGACTACTTCTTACATTGAATTAACGGTCTTTACTCTTGCGAAGGTTTAGAGGAAATCATGCATCCATCAGGTAATTTCTTGCATCATGATGATTACTTTCACCGTTGAAGCAAGTGTATGTCAAAAAGAATATTTAGCCTTCATGAATTAAATTTGAATCATACCACATGCACATTTCAGGATTGTTCGTTGATCCAATGATAATGGCGCCGCTATTTTTCAACAGCGATATGACGACAGCGTCCTTATCGGCTATACAATCTTTCCTAGCAATAATGCCAGCCGTAAAATGAAGTCCTATAAATAAACGAGTACTTAGGTAATTAGATAGATAATAAAAGGTAGTACCTATTATTATCTATCTAATTACCTAAGTACATTTAAGTAGGTACCTAATAGGTACCTACTTAAATGTTGTTGTTTTTTAACCTTGAAAAAGAATCAGCAGGTATATTTGTTAAAATTTTGCTTTTGCTTGCGGCTTTGCCTGCATTTGTTTCAGTTTGCCTCGCTATTCCAAAGCCAGGTTCAGATAAATATAATATAGGTATAATATACAATCTAAACAATAGTAGTGCGATACACCTACCTTGTACTCCTATGCTGTCCTTAGTAGTAAAAGGTACGCCCAAAAAGGGCTTCTCTCTTTCTAAATATTCGACAGATAGAGAACCGCTTCTAATGAGATCGTCAGCGTCCTTAGCTTCCTTTAGCGCCAATTCAAATCGATTGTCGACAAAATAGTTGCTTACTGGATTTGTTTCTTTTATCCTTTGTATACAAATGTTTAAAACTTCTAAGCTGGATATCTGCAAACAGTTATTATAATGATTTTAGTAGAATTACTCGTGGGCACGGAGTACATAATAGTATCTAACGGTACAGAAGGTTCACTCCGCAAGATGAAAAGAAATAGCGACTCAAGCGCTGGCCGCTGCGGCGCTGACACAAAAAAGTACGATTCAGTTAACAATAGCGCCTGGCTATCCGCTATGCAACTAAACTTATGGTCTCTTTCTAGCGCGTAACTTTATCTCTTTCGACGTACTAAGGTTGCCTCGTAATCGGGCGCAACATGGGACTAGCAAAAAATATTCTGTCGTATTGAATGGAAGCAGGCGTTATTTTGCGGAAATCCATAATAAGCAGGACAGATTAATTTGTTTTGCTGTAGTCCGCTACCAAAGAGTATAATAATATATCCGCTACTAGAAAAAAGAAGCCCTCCTGTATAAGGGAATTTGGTCCTGTATTAGGGATAAGGAAGCATAGAATGAGTACTCAGTGGAAAAGTTAGGGAAACGGTTACCAACCGTATTCTATGATAATCTAGGAAAACATGATGTAATTTTTACCTTTGTAGTTCACGGTAATTTGCATAAACATAATAGTTTAAGACTAGAAGCAAATTACCTACCGTAGAAACTACAATTTTTATTACCTTTTCATTGAAGTTATCTTTTACGTTAATAAAATCGTTAAAATATTACAGTTTGATGTCTTCATTTTTAATAACTTTCTAACCCAACCGCGAAAGCTGGGGATAGCGGGTTCAAATCCCGTTTTTAACGATAATTTTGATATGCAATAAACTGTATATAGATACATTCCTGGAAAATCTCTTCACCTCCAATACTTAACTAGGTAAGTAAGTAGAGTTTATAATAATCGAGTGTGACGGACGGACGGAGAAAGTCTCATCTAAGAGTTCCATTTCATTTTGGTATGGAACCCTAAATATCACCGAGGTAGAAATGTAACGTAATACGAGTAGGAATCTAAATTTTTCGATAGAGTGGGCAATAAACTAATGAAATAAACTAATGAACTAATGAAAATAAAGCGGCACAAGGTCGTTTTAATATAAGTCCATACTTTAGTATTTAAATATTCATCATGATATTATGTTTTGCAAACCTAATCAATTTTACCTAAATATTTCTTGTCATTGATTTATTTTTTGGGCAATAATGCAATATCATTGCGTAGGTAGGTATAGTTTATAACACAGGGTGATAAATGTCTCGTGATATCTCGTACTTAGATACTGGAAATCCGGTTCATATATCAGTGGTAGTTTTAAGTTTTTGCGTAATACTTAAATAAATTTCATTTTATAAACTTTATTACAAGTAATAAAAAGAACCTGTGTAAGTCTTTAGACATGAAAAGGGGCACTGTTTTATATTCGTTGTTACTTGTTACCAAAGTCAAATCACTGAAATATATTGAGGTAGGTACCTGCCCTACGAGTAAACGCAGCATGTAATTTGCTCTCACTATAATGCTGCGGCCTCAGAATTTTCGTTGGATCATACTAATATAATAGTCGTAATTGTATTGATGCATCTAGTATTGGTTATACCTAAGTACCTAATGTAGGTTATAATTAATTTTGATTTCCCAGTATTATTTTATGCCTAACACAAGTCAACCAAGCACTACGAAGGGACACGGTCAATTGCCACTCAAGTGTAGGATAGGAAGTCTGTGCAGGTACACTAGGTATACCTAGGTACTCTAACCTTCTTAGTTTTAGTTAGTCTCGTTTATCTTTCTGTCCCAAGTTTATAAGTAAGGCAGCAAGGATGGAGATGATCGCTATATTCAGCAAATAAATCATATTTCATATCACTTCATCGTCGTATTATTATATTCTATCCTCCTTTGGCGTCTACCTAGGCATACACTGCACACAAGCTGTAGTTTATAGCCATATATTATGTAACTATACCTAACAATACAACGAAGTGTTAGTTTTGCGACCTATTATAGGGAGAAGAGTAAAGGACAACTGGGACAGGCAACGAGCACAGCAAGTTCTATAGAACTGTCACACTTCCCGAAGTAATGCTTTTTATGCGGTTCCGGGAAGAATGACCAGAGAGTGTAGGAGGTTTTTAGTCCGTTGGTCGCTGGATATATCACCACTCCCAGCGAAGTCGGACATGTCAAAAGACATCAATGAGATTTTCCTCCTACGGAATATATAAAAAAGGAAAACCTAACAGTACTTAATATGCATTCGAATAGTAAAGTAAGAGATATAATATTTTAAACGAATGACGATTTTTAACTCGAACAGGGAAAATTTAACAAATACCGTTACCTATTAATAAGTATATTATAGTTTCAATGTTATAATAATCTTGAAAACCTATTCAATTATGTTTCCTCCTGACTTGATTGTAGCTAAATTGTGTTAATTAAGTTAATCTGAGCGCAGACAGTCTTTGTAATAGACAACTATCTAATCTACGGTTGTTTACAATAAAGCTATTGCTATAAGGATAATTTTACAGGTATCTACATTACGAAGCAACGCTACGAACCTCCCTCGTCCTTATTTTTCGGGCAACTTCAATAGCTGGTTGCTTCAATATCTCATTTTTTATAAGAGGCAATTTCTTTCCAGTCGTCCCGTAGTATATTCTGAACAGAAAACATGTTGACGCGTCCAAAATGCTCCTCAATGCACTTAGAAGTCTTATTTTAAAGCTAAAGGGCTTCGGTTTCATTTCGGTACCCATGTTTGCTCACACAGCTTCACTTTTAACGAAAATGTAAGTTATATGAGTATTTTAAATACACTAATTGTTTATTATTTCAAGTTCACGATTGCTTGTTCACGTTGCTGCGTATATGGACACAACCGTCGCTAACGCGGTCAATCGACGACTCATTTTTGTTCGTACTTCGTTCGTACGTTGACGCATAACAATACCGGCTAGGGTTCCCGTGGTAAAGATAATCTCCATAATATAAGTATGTATATACTGTCGTCTCGCTTGGATACCGGCATTGCAACACACTAACTCTCCTATTCCTATGTCTAGTTCCACTCAGACCTAATTCCGTTGTCTCCTGAATTTTTATGAGCTCCTGGTAGCGGGCATGAGTCAGTCTTGCGTGCACTATACTTGCTGAGCTCCTAATTATTTCTTCTGTAGACAAAATTTCTTTATAAATAGGTATCTACAATATTATGTAGACAACACAACTTTATGAGTTGAATCCACACATTCAACCCGTTTCATCTCATAAGATTATTATTTACTACCGGTTTGTCAAGTAGGTAAAGAAGTTATTTCATCGATGCAATCAACCATTAAGTACACATTAATAATTTTATTAAGTACTTCATAAAATCCTAAGCTGCAAAACATAAACGTGATGCCTACGTATCATTATCAATATTTGCTACCGAGTAATCAATCCTGTCTTTGTCTTATTCCGAAATTTATTATAGCCACCATTATTCCCATTTTTACTCATCCATAACACAAAATGTATAAGATTTCATACCATACTGGTAATAATAAAACCCTTATGTTGCGACTCTAACCGTTTGTTTGATCATGATATTATATCGTAATGTTGGAGTTTTATCGCAAATGCTATCAGCTTATCTGGTAAATAAAGAAAGGGTTAGCATTACGAATCTGGTATTTTATTGTTCTTGTTAAAACTAGGAATTGCAACGTTTTTATTGAATTACTAGGTGACCCGTAATTTCTTTATTACTTAGGGGTGTAAACAATACTTTACATCCTATTCTCAAACCTACCGAATTTACACAAAAAAATCACAAAATTCGGTCAAACCATTTCGGAGGAGTTTGGTAATTGTAACATTTTGTAATTATCGCGTTTAAAAAAATAACAATTTGAAGTGATAACACACGCGACAGATAGATAACCTTGTAGTACCACAAATAAGGTATTTTTTTAAAAGAGCATGAAATATACAGTCTACTTTTTGCAATTTATTTTACTTGTATCGTCTTTTGGTTCCAGATCGACATGTCCGATACGCTGCAAGACGAAGGGGGGACGCCGAAACGAAGTAACTCGCTTAAGATATCCCTCCCAACCGTCCTTTGCACGGACACTAGCGAAGACCCTGAGACAAACTCCTTAGTGACGTCATCAGAATCAAAGCTATCCCTGCCGACTAGTTTCGGTACACCGACCTCGCCGCTCAGAATATCCTCTCCGATATCCTTGCCTACGTCACCTAAGCCATTCACAAATTGCCTTCAGACACGCTCCAATAAATCCCTGGATGAACCGTCACTAACGCCCGAGAGCCAAACAAATAGCATGAGCAAACCCCTCGTCAACAACGGCTCAGCCACCGGTAAGTGCTTATAATCTTATTAAAGTCGGCAATAGTTGCTTCAATTAACGTATTTAAAGGAGTTACTTTGGAAACTATCAGAGAACACCGATATGAACCTAAGGATGAGCTCATCTGAACATTTTACGTAAACCTTCTTCATACAAGAAAAAAGGAGCGCCATCTGTCAAATTTCCCGCTAATACGCCAGAATATGGCGCAAACCATCCCTGTGGAAAATTAATGTGTATTAATAACAAGTATATGGATATGTGGCATGAAACGCAGTCCATAAACAATAGGTACATACTGCGTTCGGCTTACAACTGTCGCCGTTGGTGTCAAAACAACATTTTTGACACCAGTAAATGGTAACTTTATTTGCGCGGTTCGCCGGGTCCTGTACAATGTATTGTGTGTCTATTCATAGAAATTTTCAGAGAAACCAAGTCTATAGCTACTCTCGTTTACATACTCGAGTTAGATGACTCAGGGAACTTTGGAATCTAAGAAAAAGTATCTCAACAGTTATTCTTTCTTTCAAATTAAAGGAAAGAAAAACTGCTGATAAAGTTTCTAGACCATAGATTTATAGACATTTTGAAAAGCAACGCATTTAATTTCTGTATTGAGTGTATTTGCTAATTGGAAGGGACGAATGCTTTGATTTCTAATACGCCTGATAGATGACGAATCGAATATAATTAGCTATTAAGTATTCACGCTATCTAACCAGTAACCACCTTGGAAATTTAAGGCCGCTTATAATTAAAAATTCAAGTTACTTATAACTTCGTAATATTTATAAACCGTTATGAAAAACAAATTCTAAAGAGGTTTCTAAGGAGTTCAATTTACAGGGAAGAGTTACATTTTAAACCAGAGATAACAATTTCAATGTAGATTAGCGTGTTAACTCGGGATTAAGACGCTTATTTTTCACACAGGCCTAACTTACACATTGTTGTTGCATCATACTCATAGTAAAAACTTTTCGGAAAATAGGTTACCACTACATATTACATTAGACAACATTCGGTAAGTAGGTAAACTCGGTAGGTACTTGCTCTTTTCAAAATGTCGAGGCCTTTTACAGGTAATTAGGTATTTAGGTAAATAAACACAGCAGGAAATCATTGCAGGAGGCCTTAGTCCAGCAGTGGACGTCCGTCGGCTGAAACGAACGAACGAAATAAACACATCCTTATCATGTTGTCGTATGAAAACACGGAAGCGGATCTATTTCTTTCCAAGATTATGTTCACACGAGTAACCTTTAATCAGCTGAAGAATATTCCTTTAAACATATAACCAATTCTGTTGTGCCAAATCTCTAAACTAAACTAATTTGCCCCTCCAAAAATAGTGATATCCTTTCACAAAATGTGCCCCATGGAAGAGAGATATAGCACAACAGAATTAGCACCAATTGTTTGAATTTTTACTAAATATAAATTGACTTTGCTAAAATTGACATCGCTCTTAATTAAACTAACATGAACGTACTGCGTCAGACCCAGAAGGCTGCAGCGCAATTAAAAGTTTCAATGACAATACCAACACTGAATCGAATTGTTATAGCTTTAGGAGTGGTGGAAATTTTGCTAGAGTGAGGAAGGAGTATGTTGTTCTTGTAGCAAATCTTTCTTTTAACTCTTTACTAATTAGTACTTGACTGCGATCTCACCTCACGGTAAGAGATGATGCATCCGAAGATGTCTGAACTCACCCCTAACGGTCTCCACACAGCATATCCCGCTGAAACGCACGATGTTTCTTTGCTGGTAGGATGGTAACTAGCTACGAAGCCTCCCACAGAACAGACCTGAGCCAATTCGAAATTATAAGATTCCAAAGTAGTCCGTGGTGGAAATCGAAGTTCGAACTCGCGACCTCTCACTCAGAGGCACACTGAGAGTCTGAGAAGTCGTCAAAAAGTCAATACGTACTTTATGTGCCAATGGTTATAAACAAGTCAGATGTTTGCTTCCTAATTGGAGATGCCATCGAATCCCTGCAGGCATGCTGGATGCACGTCTTTTGGTAAAGTGTATTTGAGGCCGCTAAATATCACTTGCAGGAAGAGGTAAAAACATCGTGTGACAATCTGCAACCCGAGACTTTTCCATATTATTGTTAAAGGAGTGAAAAGCCTAACAACTCGCACTTGGCCAACGGGTTCTACAGCTTAACCTTTTTTATTATGATAGAGCCTTGACCAGGGGCAGGGATGGCCCATAAAAAGGGGTTAAAACAAATAAGCACAAAAGGATGTCTGATTTGTTTTCTTAACTATAGGCTGAACTGATGTATATATTTTAGGTTAGTTACTTTGTCGTTTTATGGACAAGGATTTTCATACCCAATTTAACCAGCTCAGAGACCAAATCTTTCAAAAGTCTTAATCGAAAAATTGACCAAGTATCGGAATTTCAGTTCAGCTTTTAGCAAGTTTTATTGTAACATTTTGAATAAAAAAAACTTGTCTTCACAATAAAGAAAAATTGAAAATGGAAAATCGTCTTCGGAAATCGGAAGGCGGAGGCCGCAGTCGAGCGCAGAGCGCGGCCGGCGTCGGGCGTGCCTCCACGTTGGACCCGACAATGCTACCACCAACTCGCCCTAGTTTCATCAAATGCGTAAACACTAGTCGAGTTTTTACGACATCGTCAAATAATGACGTATTTCGCATAAAAATATCCAGTACTGGGCGAGTATTTGAGAGTAAAATTAAGTTAAATTGAACTGCCGAAATTCCCAGCTTAGTCCGAAACATGATGCGGTGCAATTTGTATAGACATGACAGAAATGCGGTTGGCTTGATGCAAGTGAAATAGCTGGAGATGAGGTGTGACAAGTGACATAATGCCGTGTTGCGGCTGCTGGTGGAACGGCGGACAGCGGCACCGACCGCCCGATGCTGTCGAAGGTCTTTATGGGCTAGTTTTTAAGTATTTTCTCGTAATTAGGAAGTACTAGTAGTTAGTTAACCACGAGTTTCCAATGACGAAACATATACGTGAAAAGTTTTTTAAAAGCGAAAACTGCTTTACTTGCCTTGGGATCTTTTTGAGATATGGAGAAACCATTGAACTAGCGATAACGTTACCGAGACACCAGCTCTATATATACAATTTTTCACTTTTGTCGGCACTCCCGTTGTTTTTTTTTTTCAAATTGACTAAAATTTGTATCATATTTATGTTTCGTCAGTCGGAAGAGAAACCAGGTAAATGCAAGTATATTTGGTACTTGGTAGGGAATGTCTCAAAATGAGAATTGTTTGGCCAAAGTTTGACAATAACTTAATTAAGTAAGGTAGAGGTACTCGTAGGTACTTAGTTGTTTAGTTAGAATGTTTTATGTACCGAATCACAGATTTGTGAACACGTTTGTGATTATTGTACTGGAAAACTTGAAAAATACAATATTTGATTAATGATTGTATTAGTTACATTGACTAATATTTATTAGATTTTTAATACTTTTTACCTTCAGATAGATTTCCTATGACATCAATTACGAGTACACACACACCTTTATCAGAATTGAGAATAGTTAAGTTTATTAGGTAGGCTCTTCAGTTATCTTAATGTGTTGAGCTATTTACCCTAATAGATATATAAGTAAACAGACAATTAGAAAGAATATCAAAAATTATGTAAAGTATACATAATTTTTGGTATTCTTGTTTGTATTTAATCGTAAACATTTAATCTTATTTCAAAAATCTTCCAAATAAAAAATGGACATCCAAAGTATTCCTGATCCAAATTGATACAGTGATATTACTACCAAATGTTATTTACCGTAAAATATTCGGACTGCATAGAACAATTTGGAGCCGGAATAATACCTACCTATACTTTCATTTTGGATATTGTGCTGGTTTGTTTGTTTTTCGAGCTAATTGCATCGTACTAAGAGGAAGTAGGATATACGCTTTAATCGCCCAGAGTGTAGTCCGATCAATATTTAACAATAAAAATAGTACAGTGCGACAAGGCTGTTGTGGCGCGTGGCCAAAGTCTGAACTAACGCCGCTATCTTGTGCTACTGTTTGATAGTTCGCTCTGACAGTATATAACTATTGTATGTTACGTTGTTTTTGCTTACTATTAACTACTTTAAACTAAAATTGAAGTAAAATTGAGGAGATTTTATTTTATGGCTGCCTTTGTTTTGCAACAGCGCCCTCCTTCAAGTGCCAAGAGAGCCTTGTCGGACTGTAGTCATATAATAATAATTCCCACAGAGCCATATATTGGTAAAGACTAGAGTCACATTTACATTTTGCTATTGCCACATTTAGCTGGATATGTAGAACTCGAAATTCATGCGGGGGAAGCCGCAGCTAGCTAGTGATGTATAATGTGACTCTTAAAATCGCGATATCTCAGAAATGGTGACTCTTAGGAAAAAAATCATAAATACCAATTCTGCAGAGAATTTTAAGATCCTTGAGGTTTATTTTGGTAAAACTTACCGTTAAAGATAAAGATCCAAAAAACTTACCCCTTTAACCTTTGACCCCGAATAAATTTGTATCACACATAGGATCGAGGGGGATTCTTAAAACCTTATTTGCATGGGTAAACCATAGCTCTCCACCAAGTTGGTGGAGAGCTTAACAAAAATTGGCACCAACATTTGGCTCTGTGGGAATTTTTGTTATTTCAAATGTCTATATTGACCGGACTATTAGGTATCTTTATCCTACGTACCTCATAATTCCATTACAGTAAGTAAGTACACAGTCCTCTAAGGATATTTAACTTCCCAGATCCCAGATTACTTAAACATCTGTTTAACTTGCCGTCTTTCCATTTTCCTGTTTCTGAGATTTATTGCAAAAGTTTTGACATTACTTTAAGTAGGGTTCTACAACAGAAAATTTGTTGTAAGTAATTTGGTTTTTAGTATAAAACTTGTGGTATAATTTGTGAATGCATTTGTATATAAATAATTATAAATACAATAATTTTATATTATTTTAGTCGACATCTTTTGACGATAGATTCGCAAAAGGCGAGGCCCGAAATGAATGCAGAATTTTTTTGAAGGCTTTGCGTGATACTATATGAGCTACTATACTGATTCAACCGATATTACATAGTATAGCACTAGTACATTTGGTTACAAGTGTGGAAAATGTGTCATTTCCTCACGAACACATTTGCGCAAAAAATAGACTTCTATGGGTGTTTAGCGAGCAGAAACTTAGATATTATTTTCTACATTAGCGCTTTTGCTTATACCTCCTACATAAATAACATCCGAATACATGATGTTTAAATTAAAAAGTTTTTAGTTATACTCAATGATTTCCATTCTTTGTTTAATTTTCCCTTAATCATCAATACATATAATAAATCTGTAGAGGTCGAATTTCTGTACAAATAAAAAAAATGCTAAAAACGGAGTTAGGGGGATGTAAGAAGTGAAATATAACTAATTTAAATTTTTTTCAAATTTTTTGTTTCTCTGTTTGTCTGTTTATCTGTTTGTCTGTTTGTCTGTCTGTTTGTACGGGCTAATCTTTGGAACGGCTGGACCGATTCCAATGAAATTTTGTGCGGTGGTAGCTTACGTCCCTGGTCAACATATAGGATACTTTTCATCCCGGTAAAATAAAGTGTTCCCGTGGGATAGTTAAAAAACTGCAATTAATTTAACAGCTTTGTAAACAACAACTAATGAACTTAATTTAGTAAAATTTGTTATGCTGATAACTTATGTTGCCTCTTTAACAAAATATATATATAGTAAAACTTATTAATCCAATCGAGTTTCCGCGGGAAAGAAAACATTACAAAACAGGAAAAGCAGGCGTCTTTCAAGTAACGGATTTAAATGAAATTTTATGATCCTACTTTATACATATGCCCGGTCAACATTTAAGATACTTTTCATCCTGAAAAATTTGAAAGCACCAGTGGGATGTTTAAAAAAACCTATAGCTACTTATCTACGTAGCACAATCAAAACGGGGTTGAAATATTGACAGTTTAAATCGTCCTTTTGATCGTGCAATTTGGTATAACTATACAAGATAACCCGTACGTAGCAGGAACTGGTTGCTACGTACACAGCAGCGCATCAGAATGCTTAATTACAATATCTGGGCGTTGGTATCATCTCAGAATAAGATAAGTTTGGTTAGTATAGATATTACAATCCACGATGACACGCCCCACTCTGTCTTACTCCATGCGAATTGAGTAATATAAGCGATTTCGACAGAGTGTTATAAGTAGAGGAAGACCAAAGAAGATATAGGTAAATTGTGTGAAAGAAGATAGCACGTTGACAGGAGAGATTGGAAGAAGACTCCTTTACGGGTCCATTGAACCCAGGGACCACTCATTTATCTTGGGAAAAATTAAGAAATTCCACGGGAAACATTTTTGTAAAAAAAACGAACTGCACGCGGGCGGAGCCGCGGGCAACAGCTAGTGTATTAATATTTATTTTACGTCACTGATCTCGTACCCCCTATGTTTGAGCGTATACCCCCTAGCTAGAGCACCGAAGCCCGCTGGCCTGTCAATTCGGGTAGCATTTCATATATTAGATACCACTAACAGTATAGCTACATAGAGCCTGTTCCTAACGTAAATACCTAGGGACAACAGTATGTAACCTACGTCAAGTGCTTCCTATTTGGAACGTACCGTATTGAAGGTTCGCATTCTAATGGATACGTATTGATACATGGTGAATCATATCCATTAGTTATTAGACTGTGCCTTGTCTGATACCTCGCTGCAATAACTCAGTTGTTCTCCTGAGCCCACAGTTCTTGCTAATGGTGTACCTACTATCATTATTTTACTTGTATTATGTTTTGTTGTGTTTTCGCTAAACGAGTTCCGTCCAGTGAAGTTTCTTCGTCAAACTCTAGTTTATCGTGTAAGTTTTCCTTTAATATAAAGACGAGTGCTTGCCTTTTCGTTCGAGGTTACAATTAATATAACACCTCGTTATGATATAACTTTGATAAATAACATAAAACTTTTATCATAATATGTAAGTGAAAGAAAAAAGCAAATGAAACAAATTTATTAGCCAAAGAAAAGGTTACAATTTTGAACAATCCCTGACTCCCAATGAGTAATCTAATCATAGCTGAAAAACGTTTCGTTGAGTTTTTCTTGCGAGTGTATTACTGTAGCTACTAATTGACACATACCCTGGACGGCGCGAAAGAATGTCGCCAGTTTATCGGTGTCAAAAATTCTCGTTTTGCGCCAACAGTAAGGCCACCCTTTATTCGCTTAGCAGCCACCTGTAGAATTTTGACAGATGAATGATGATGCCCACTGTTTGCTTGTACGAAAAAAGGTTTACGTAAATCGTTTGGATGCCCAACTCCCATATCCTGAGTTTTCTTATCATTGACTGTAGTCTGCACTGCATAATATTATATCACCCGTTATGTTAAACTTTAAACATTCCACAATACATATTATACGAGTATAGGTGCCTCTTAAAAGTTAAATAACTCCTGGTCTAGTTTCACTCACGAATAAGTTAGCATAAAAGGCTTATTAGCTAACTTACTTGTAGTTATTTTTAGTTTAATCTACTTACTTAAGAACTACCGGACGAAGTTTTCATCAGTAACGTAGTTTCTCTCCGTTAGATATCTGAAAGTTAATAATTGCTCGACGAAGCGAATGGCGGTGCTTTTTGAAAGCTTTACGTTGCCTAGTTTTTAATAAAATTATTTTACTTTTTACGTTTTCATCAAAGGGTTCCAGTTTAATTGTTTTCCAAGGTATCTTTGTAATAAAAAAAAAATAATGTTAACGTTGATTTCGAGACATATTCTATTCAAATATACTGCACCCAAAAGCGTTTTTTACGCAATTGAATTATTAATTTTTTATTGTACTTTTAATTTCTGCTATGTATTTTGATTGAAAAGGCTTCCTGCCTTTTAAAGAACTTTGCTAAAGGAACTAATTAAGTGGATGTCCCTTTGTTACAATTTAATTGGCTTTTTTGTGTTAATCAACCTTCTTAATTAATGACTAGTCGTTTTTCAGCTTCTCTACTAGAGCTGAAATACACCTCGGTGGAAAATTTTATTTTAATATAGCAACACAGTCAATGGCGGGGCAAAGATATTTTATAAATTGAAAAAAAAATGAATATAGTAGTTAACTTGTACACGCTAAAATAATTTGACTTACTCGTTATTAATACTACCGCCTAACAAATAAACGTGGTGTAGCGATGGAACAGTTATACTCTGTTTTGTCTTTCTCTATCATCAGCAATTTGAAATTCATGGAACAAGACAAAACCGGGTATAACAATTCCACCTTTAGTCCACGTTTATTTGTAAGAGGTATAGTGTTTGCGCTCATATATTTCTCCTTTTCCTTTTAAACTTTAATATACCTACCCAAATCTCGCAATTGGCTTAAAAAAGAGTACAATTTACAAAGTATTCCCTTGACACGCAATATATGTATGTACACACAAATTATATCTAAAAAATTCGTACCCAGCGGAATTTGGATTCGCGTCCCGTCACGTCTTATGCTTATAAGATATCGAAGCAGGTGCCTAAGCAGTAGAAATTCAATTAAATCAATAGGATTCATACTTCATACGCGTGGCCTCAATATTTGCTAACCGCCACGTTCGCCCCATAATCCATATTAATCAAATGTGTTGCATATATTTATACGAGTAGGCTTTGATTAATGCAGTCTTTCTCAAAGTGGGCGATAACGCCCCCTTGTGGGCGTTGGACACCTAGAAGGGGGCTTTAAGGAGTCCACAAAAAAATGGGGGGCATTGGCGTGAATTGAGGGCGGGTGGTTGATTTGTAATTTCAACAATTTTTTGACAACGCACGAGGAAATAAAATTGAAACTCAAAAATTGCTACCAAGAATTTTGACTAGAAAAGTCAATGCCGCAGTTGTACCCTGGATTGTGGTCGATCATTCAACGATTTTTGATAGTATTCTCATCGTCATATTTGTATAAACTTGGATTTAGCGCTGTGACAACGCTGATTATTAAAAAAAATGTTTGCATGTTACCAATCGCGGCCACTTACGATTGTATTTGAGTAAAATGAAACCTATCAACAAACTTGTTAAAAATCATCAAATTCATCCATCTCCTCATTATATAACTTTTTAAATTGATTGATTACCTATCTAGATATTGTTTCTTTAAAGATTAAAATATATTCTAAATATTTTACAGTTGGATTTTAATCGTTCTCTAATTAATTACTAAGTTATTGAAAGTAATGAAATTGTAGTTTTTAAGTTTTAGGAGTGTATAAAATTGGGGGAGCTGCAAAATAATTGATTTTCAAAGGGGGCGGTAAAAGAAAAAAGTTTGAGAATCTCTGGATTAATGGAACATTGTTTGCGATTTCATCGCCCGAAACCCAAAAGTAAACATTATGATTTGAATTGGCCATAGCCTTGCGCCCAAACCATCACATCGATAATATTATAATTAAAAGGAACTGCAGCTGAAATAAAGATTGGAATTGGACTAGCTATTGCCTACGGCTTCGCCCACATGAATTTCGTTATAATGAGCCAACCTTAAAAGACAGACATGACGTGTTGTCTTAGACTTTTTTAGAACTTTACATATAAGAACATAATTTTTCTGTAACTTTACGCAGCGTACGCAATGAAAGCTTCCCGAAAGGAACAATTTTTCCCGTTATCCCGTTATAATGAGCCAACCTTAAAAAGACAGACATGTCCACCAAAAAAGTGGTAAAAAAGTTCACCACACCGGTAAACTTTTTTAGAGTACTTTTTTAGACTTTATTTAGTATACGCCACGGTATACATTTTTAGGTAGATACTAGCTGATGCCCGCGGCTCCGCCCGCGATGTTTTTACATAATATACCTTCCTACTGGAATTCCTTGATTTTTCGTGGGATTCTGGTGTGACGTTGTACAGAAACCTGTTCTTACTTTTCACGGGTTATCTTGTGGTGATTTTGAAAACTCCTTTTTCTTAATAATAATTTAAAGTTTCATTAATACGTAGTTGAAAGATCAAAACGACGATTAACTACTAACGAACTACGTGACCACGACCTGTGCCACTGGGTCGAAATATCGACAGTTAAAATCGTCCTTTTCATTGTGATTTTTATTCTGAAACCACGAAATATGTCAAAAATTATTAAACCATGTGAAAAGTTGTACTGGTGGTAGAACTCTTCTTTCAGAGTTCGGCCGAGTAGGTACCACTGGGATAAATTACTCTACAAACAATATTCCCCAGCCCAACATAATATTTAAAAATCTTTGCTTCATCTCAATACAATCCAAAACATCAGAATGGGAAATGGCTATATATTTCCTTACGTATAAAAATACCTTAGATGACAGTCAGTCGGTTAGGATCGATAAGACCTAAGAGTTAAAAATATTTGTGAACCATTATCTTACCCTTTCCATATTGCGGATGATAAAGTTTAAATCTGTTCATGTCTTAACAGTGCCATCTTAATATAAAGTCAGTAAACAGTAAATAACATGACAGTTAATTTTTATTAAAAAAAATTCGGTAGTACCTATCTCAGAGTTTTACATTCAAGTTCCACATAAATTGTAGAGGTGGCGCTATACGGTATAACGTAACGATAACGCCAGTTAGGTACATGATTTTTGTTCACCCTAAAAGTGAAAAATTTTAAACCATACAAAATCTCCTGCTAAGCCTATTTATTTACGGCTGTAAGGGTACTCCAGTCTTACTTGAGCCCTACGTCCTAGCCCTAGGTTCTTTGTGCATTCCGAGTTTCAAGTCACCTACCTACTTGAACTTAAAGGTTCTGATGTCTGTAATTTCTGAACCACAAAAGTGATGATGATAAGATTTGTATGGAATAAATCTTTAAAGAACCTCCTTTCTAACAAAAAAAGAATGAATGGAATCGGACAACGCGTTAATGAATTATAACTAAAAAACGTTTGGACTTTGATGCCGTCTTCCAGGGAAACCATGATGAATTTCGGGACAAAAAGTATCCTATGTCCTACCTCGGGGTATGAACTATAATCATGTCAAGTTTCATTTAAATCCATCCAGCGGATTAGCCGTGATGCCCGGTCGTGAAACAGACAGACAGACAGACAGACAGACAGACAGACAGACAAAAATTAAACAAATTACAGTTTTGGCTTCAGTATCGACTAAATAGTGTCCTCCAACAAAAATTTTCAAAACATCTTTAATGTACAGAATTCGACCCTTTACAGTTTTATTATAAGTATAGATTATTTACAAGATCGGGTAATTTATTAAATAAAGTTGAAATATCATACAGTCGCGATTAACAAAAAAATTACGGAAACAACCGAGGACAGACGGATCGACTCATTATCGACTTGACAGGCGAAATCAGCGAAACAGGGTTCTCTTCTGTTACACCGCGGATCCCCAAAACGTCATAGTCGTGAAGGCGTTTAATACGTCAAGTTTTAATAGCCCTTAATAGATCGACGTAAGCGATATTCCTGAGAGCACCGCACCTGCGATATTAGAAGCCCTCACGCAGTTTAATGGATTTTATGGAAACAGCATTATAGTATGGTAAAGTAGATTAATAGATGATACAGCCTTAAATAACAAAAGCAATCGGTTGGCACAAGTATGGGAACTCCTCCAGGAAAACATTATTAACGTTCAATTACCCCGGATGTAGGTGGAGAGTGCTGCTCTAGATTAAATTAAAGGCTTACTTGCTCCATCAATATACCTACATCCTGTCATTCAATTATACGACATAGTTTGTGAACTATTTTAGTTTTTCGACGAAAATCCATCGCGATTCACACAAAGAATAGCAGTAACCGCCCATCCTACTAATATTATAAACGCGAAAGTTTGTAAGTATGGATGGATGGATGGAACTTTGTGACTCTTTCACGATGCAACTATTGAACCGATTTGGCTGACATTTGGAAGATAGATAGCTTATACCCCGGATTAACACATAGGCTAATTTTTATCCCGAGAGATTTTATTTCTCACGGGATAAGCTTTATAATAACCCGGAAAACACATAGGTTACTTTTGATACTGGAAAATCCATCGCTGCCACGAAATTAGTGAAAACCCGAAATTCACGCGGGTGAAGCCTCGGGTAACAGCTATATGACATATTGCGTTTCAATGCGTCGTATGGAATGGAATGAAATTCACAGAATGTATGAGAATCAACGCTTAAGTGATATCATCCGATCAATTGAGAGTTGTCTATGAATTCCATTTCTTATCACGTAGAAACGCAGTATGTCATAATATGGCATACCTACTTATTGCAGGCAGGCCCTTGAAAATGCGTGTCACAATTTTTGTTGTTTGTTTGTTGATGATTAATTAGTTTTATCATCATTTTATTTGAAGGTTAATCTACACTAGCGGCACGCTATGATGGCCGGTTTGACACATTACAAATAAATAAATTTTGAGTCCTAAACCTAAAACTACATTCGATAAAATTTATGAATCTCTGCACATCACTATCATAAATTCATTCATAAATTTTATCGAATGTAGTTTTAGGTTTAGGACTCAAAATTTATTTATTTGTAATGTGTCAAACCGGCCATCATAGCGTGCCGCTAGTGTAGTTTCAAAAATGAATTTTAAAAAAACATTAAAGTCAATCGTAAATCAATATTCTGATTGGTATGTAATACCTACCCATGTAATTACTAGTAGTTATATACACACTAATTAATTATTATCATTACGTACCCTTTTTTTATAGACAGAAAATGCCTAACGCATACCCGTCCGTCAGGGGAAACGGAAGAGTTATGTTTCCACGACGGACCCGCTGGCGGAAGTGCGGGATTCACTGTCGTATTCACCGCGATTCCGCCAGGTCTCGACCAATATGAGTACGGTTGGCTTCGAGAATATGTCAAGTGAGAGAGCAGGTGAATTGCAAACACAGGCTCTTTGTAAACACATAATTACCCCGATGCGACGAGCCGTTTACGACAATTTTCCCCCCCTTTAATAGGTTAATTGACAACCCCTTCTTTGCTTCAGTCTGTCTCTATCACCTAAGAGATTTACTCACATAAACAAGACAACGACAACGTATAATAAATGATAAATTAATAAATAATTGACGATTTTTCTGGAAAAATGTTATTCCTTTTCACAACTTACAAGTCATTTATAGGTTCCTCATTCAAGAGTGATTGTTTTACACTTTTGCTGTGGTAATTCAAGGAAAACACCAATTATGCTGAATCATATATTCATGATTTAATTAATATGCTTTCAAGCTTTTTATTCCAATATTTATCAGGCACAAATTTTTGTGTCTGTGAAGAAAAATTCTGGAATTAATAATAAAGTTTCACTGGAGCTATTTTTTCGCAAAAAAAGCCATTCGAAGCTTAGCGCTAAGAGCTTTATGTTGACATAAATATTAAATATATCTCGTGGAAGTCGATTCCGTACAGAAACAATTTTCTAGGGCTTTAACCGGAAATATTAATTTGCTGTGGGGTTTTCAGGTAAAAATTATCTTGACTATATTGACATCTCTTATAACCTTTTATTTCTATATACCTAATATCTACCCTTATTTTCAACGTATTTACCCACCTTTGTATTAATTAATTTATTGTAGTATGATCATGTTTATTAGGCAAGAATTTATTTGTTATGTTCGATTTCAGTTTTATGTCGCAAATATTTTCCTATATGTGTAAGTTTTGCATAGTAAAATTTTTATAGAATAAATTAGCTGACCTGGCTAACATTGTTCTGCCATTAGAGATATAAAAAAAAATCTTACGACCTACTCTCAGACATACCGAACATACACAGAAAATTTCATAAAAATCGGTCTAGCTGTTTCGCACAAGTTGACACGAGAATTGTATGTATTAGAAAGATAGAATGCATTAGAAGATAGAATTTGCATGTTAAAGTAGTGGAATATGCAATGCCCAGACAAGCCGTTTAGGCGTATGAAGCCATCATTTTGTATGTACTTCTAGAAATAAATAATTTGTCAGGATCTGTATCTACAGTATTTGTAAAGGGAATAAATACTGTTTCAGTGCCATTGTATCAAAGATAGGAACTACTTTCTATATACTTTGTTTATGTTGCAAATACATAGAAAGATTGTAGCTTGTATAGTGAATTAAATTATACAGGCAGTGACCGAGTGTCCTGATTTCACGAGCAAAACAAAACGGCCCCGGCATGTATTTGGTTTGCCAAAAATGTTGGTATCAAGATACTTTCTTTTAGGCATCGTTTATTATTGTATTCTTGGCATTCAAATAATAGGACTTTAAAAACTAAAGTATATTTGAACCTCCCTGGTGTAGTTGGCGAACGCTTGGCTCTTAGTGGGAGATCCCATGTTCGATTCCCGATAAGGGTCATTTTGTGGATTTTATGAGTTCTGTATTATAATTTAAAGTTTGGCTCAGGTCTGATGCAGCGATGAGTGACGAAGCGGCGGAAGATGCTATCGTATTAACTCGGAGTACGAGTAAGTAATCTACCCCTAACGGTGCCTACACAGCTTCGCACCGGAATGATAATTGCTTCGTGGTGCGCGTTTGCCGTGAAGGTGGTAACTAGCCACGGTACAAGTGTCCCACTAGATCAGACCTTTTTTCATTCGAGGAGAAAAAAATCCCTAAGGCAGTGGTCTGCAACAGACGTGTTAGGTCGCGTCCGACGTGATAATATATGAATGCTTACTATGGAAATTTACTAGTGTGGTCTCCCTGACATGCCTGTCGCGACACAGGAACGACGAGACCCACTAGTACATTAAATTTACAGACCACCGCCTAACGGACTGTTCTGTCTTCCAGCGGGGTGTGTCCGATTCGCACGGACTAAAACAACCTCCCCGTCTCCTTGGTCAGCTCGGAACCGCTGAACATTACTTTGTGGGGACCCCCCAAGTTATCGTTCTTCTCTTTTTCTTCTATTTCCATATTTTCTCTTTTCATTATCCTTCTTAAAATTTGGTATCGCTGCCAAGGTTCTTCCCCCGACAGCGTGCGAGCTATCAAGTTATGGGCTTCCACGTCAGTATCTACTTCTTGTGCTGCTGTTTTTAGCCTATTTAGCACGCGTACGTAGAGATATATCTCTCTCCTTTTTGTCGCTTTTTTCCGTCTGTCAACATGGATCAGAAAGAGAAAAGAGAGCGACAAAATTAGAGAGCCATATCTCTACGCGCGCATTATTCTAACTCTGCAGGTCTGCACAAGCGGTAGACAAAGATATTATCCTGTCTTGGGGTGTCCACTGTCCAGCTCTCCTCGAGAAGATGTCATTAGTTGATATAGTTGCGTCGTGAAATGAAAATGATAGTTATTTTAAACCTAACCAGACCAGACCTGAGAACTATTAAGAAATTATAAAATTCCAAAGTAGCCCATGGCAGGAATCGAACTCGCGACCTCCCACTGGAATCTACGAGTGCCCACTGCACCTAATAAGGTGTTTATTAAATTTTATTTACTCACGACAATTTTAGAGACCCCGGCTGAAAACAATTTTGTGGACAGAGTTAGTTAATGAAATAGAGCTAAAATCCAATTTCATTCTTAATCTCAATTAGATTAACATTTCAACGAAATGGCTTTACTTTTCAGAGAAAATAATATCCGGATAATAATAATTAACGTCCATCCAATATTGTTATGGCTGGGTATTAAAATTTGGGTATATTATGTTTTAGCCGTGAATTCGTCTGGGTCCACCGGCAAAAAAGTCAATTATTAACTCAGGGTAATCTTTTTAGGGTTCTGTACCAAAATGGTAAAAATGGAACCCTACTGGGGAGACTTTCTCCATCCGTCCATCCGTCCGTGCGTCCGTCTGTCACTCTCGCTTATTTCAGTAACATCGTTATCGACCTAAATTTGGAAAAAATATAGACGTAATAGTGATCCAATGCCATGGCAATTGGCAATCATAAAAATTTTAAAACCATTTTTATTTTTATTTAAAAATATTAAAAAGGTAGGAAAACCGGAGTGTTGCGAAATGAGATAACAATATTGAGAGGGATATCATAAAAAACGCGTTAGGTACTTGTATATAATTTAAAAAAGATTTATTTTTATGCCTGATAGTTTTGAGTGTATTGGGAAAACTGTAAAAAAAAAAAAATTAATACTATTGACAGATTATAAAATACGAGTAGTTCAAAACTCAACATGACCGAGAACCGTAAAAAATAACTTAACGTTGTACGATAAAGTTGAGACATTGTATTTCCTTTTTTGAAGTACGAGTACATTCAATTTTACACTCTGAACCGATAGTCGTAAAGTTAATTTTTCACATCACTGTATGTGCAAAAGTTATGTGAATAGTTTAGAAATTAAAAATCCTGCACTGCTGTTCCCGAATTCGAACCCAAAACCTCACGCTAGAACAGCGCGAAAATTCTTCGTTGAAAGTTGGCATATACATACACGTAAATGGAGGCATACAAGATACTTGTGTTTTATTTTAATGAAGGGAATATCTACTTTCGTTAGAGCTGGTTGTTTTAATTGGCAAATCGGGATTATCCTAACAAAGTTTTGGTTTAAAATTAGTCGGTAACTGGATATACCCACTCGTAGGGTAGATAACGAGGTTTAATATTAAATTCCAGGTGAGGTTTGTTAGTTAATCAATCGTTCATGTTTCTATTTTCATACATTTAGAGATCCGAAAATAAATTGTTTTAAAATTCATCAGTAAAATTGTGATACCATGTATCTACCTACTTTAAAATATGTACCAGGTATTATACTTAAATATTTTTAAAGTGAAAAATATTTTTATCACTTCCTCTCAAACTTTTTCGTCTGTGTGTTGCATGTCGCGTGACAATCGGCCGCGGAGTAAGGATAAAGTGAAAGGCGCTCGCCAGAGCAGCCAACGCCACAAAAGTTTCACTTTTACCGTGGTTTCATAAAACCACACAATCCTTTTTTTATTTCTAAAGATGGTTCAAAGTTTTTACGAAATTGTCCTAATAAATATCCTCTAACTAAACAGCTGCATGAAGCCATTATTTTAATATTTATAAACAAACAAATTATTTATAAAAAGACAAACGAAACTTACTTAAAAATCCGCCAAGCGTGTGGAAACACTTCAATAAGCCATTATTACTTTATCAACGAATTTAGCGTAAGTCCACTAATGTCTTTTGGTAGTTTCACTAGTCATAACTTTGTAGAATGTACCTACTTACAGAGATTTAATCGTTAAATAAGCCATAAACCTCCAAAAAGGTCCACGCACTGATATATCATATATTGTATCTCTGGATTCGTGATTCCATACGTTTGACAGTTCATTTTTTGTGCCGATTTGAAGCGCCTCCCCTGAGCGTTCACGGTACTAAATTGACATTTGTTGGAAGTGGACCATAGAGTGGACCGTCGTTTTGATTGTCATTCTATTTTAATTCCATAGACGCTCACGCCAGGTTACGCAACAATCAGCGCCAAAATGGCGAAAATCAAGTGTCTTCATTTTTACTTTGACAGTCAGCTATCTAGAGTATATTCTATATACTCTATGGAGATCAGTGGATCTACGTTTTAATCTTGTGTGCGACACGTTGTCACTCTCTCTGTCACAAATAGCATGCTGAGAGCACTCACTCAACATGTTTGTAGACGTTTTTGATACACGCAATGTAGCGTAAGGGCCCATCTTGAGATTTAAATCTTTGCCTACTTACAATATTATTGAGTTAAGACAACGTCAAACGAGCTTACTCGTAAGAAAGCACAGTACTGGTTAAATGTGACCTTTGTAGGGTAAAACCGGGATAAACTGAAATGAAATAACAATGGACCTGTCTGAGAGACGGGCTAATGTAATTATTCCGAGGATTCAAGGATTAGGTCCATTGTTCATTTTTGCTTTCACGGCAAATACAGAAATTTTATTAACGTAAGCATTATTAAGATTACCTCATATTATTATGGCGCATTTTGTTAGATTGGGAACTTTTTATTAGATAAAATAAAATAAGCTAATCTCAATAATACCTACTTACGTAAGATAACAAGCTTCAACGAATCTTCACTTCAGAGTAACTTTTATCGCTTAGGTACTTATCTACTCTCAAGGGATAAAGCTTTCTAAGTGCCCGTCTACTTTTTATAAATAACTCCTATCCTGAATTTCATACCTCTACGTCGCCCGTCATGCAATTTTTGAGATGTAGTAAGTTTATAGTTATATTCCAATACCGTTTTACATGCTGAGCCTAACCGTATACATTGTCGATTTTCATACCTTTTTTAATGAAACTTATCGCTGCAAATTTTTTTCCTGGTCAATCCCTAAAAGGAGACAAATGAGATACTTGTTCAATGTTCAGGCCCTTTTCATATCGACACTTTGTCGATTTCTATACGTTCCTCATATTTTGGCCTCTTTTGACATAGGTCAATGAAAGATGAATTTTATCAAATCGCTTCATTGTAACAACAAAGAAAATGGAAGCAATAACGAATCTTCTAATTTCGCTTTTGATTGCTTCTTTCGTATTCGCCTTGATATCCTATTGTTATCCAAATGGAAATAGTAAAATTATACAGCGAACCATTATTTTAGAAGTATTATTCTGACTGTTCACTTAGTCCGAATATTCAGTGGAATATGTTTGCGCCATTTTTATCATACTTTGGAATTATAATAAAACTATTGTTGTTTAGGGTATACTATTGATTTTACGGTAGCTAGGTATATATTTGCGATACTAAAAAATAAAGTCAACTCTCTATTACTCGTAACTCGTAACTACAAAATTGAAAAAGTTAAAGCCTGAAGACACGAGCTCATACCTAAACTAAACAACAACAGTCAGCCACCGTAACGGAGTTTTACAAGCGAAGTACTTCATCCTACCTCTATATAATATCTAGTTACAAGCGTTATACGAGATATTTGATAAAAATAAGAGCACTGAATTTTGGTACTGGCTTTTCAGTTTCAGGACCTGAAAAATAATTTAGTTAACAGTAATTATATTTTGGTGAAACCTTAGTTCTTAACCCAAAAAGGCACCATGTCCTTGGAGATCCCACTTCAAAGTTCTTTTAGGTAGATTTAAATACGAGTATTTAGACCTTAAAATAGCTACAATACAATGATGGTGATCTATGTTACAATATGTTTTTACGACGCCGGTATTTTTACTACGACCTTGCATTGTTCTTCCAGGTACTTTATCTAAGGTAAGGTTTTATTTGCATAGAGCAGTGGTCGTATGACCTACGTGCTTAATGAACGTGTTATAGGAATTAATTGCAATCTACTGCAAGACACTTGAAGCCTCGACACGACGCGTTTTTACCTCATTGTGGCAATAGAGCTTAGAATCTCTACGTCGCTCAAATCTCAATCATTCTGGCAAATAACGATCCTTTTTTTAGGAATCTAGATGCCAACGACGCGTTTTTACCTCATTGTGAAAAATAGAGTTTAGAATCTCCACGTTGCTCAAATCTCAATCATTCTAGCAAATGGCGACGTTTTTTATCTAGAGATTTAGTTGAGATCTAGGTGCCCACGACCCATTTCTACCTCATTATTGAAAATAGAGCTTAGAATCTCCATGATGGTCCAATCTCAATCACTCTGGCGAAGCGATCTTTTTCATCTAGGGGTCTGGGTGCTCACGACGCGGTGTTACCTCATTACGAAGATAGAGCTAAGAATCTCCACTATGCACCAATCTCAATCATTCTGGCAAATGGCGATCCTTTTCATCTGGGGATCTAGGTGCCAACGACGCGTTTGTACCTCATTATCGAAGATAGATTTTAGAATTTACACGATGCTACAAGTTCCATTATTCTGGCGAATGGCGATGCTTTTTATCTTGGTGCCTAAAATGAAAATATACCCAGATAAATCGTATTATTACACATAATACGAGTAATATTTATCAAACGCGGCAATTTTATCACTTTTGGTAATGAAAATATTCGTATTAGGTACTTATACGAGGATAATAAACACTCATCGCATAACCGTGTGCGATATTTGCTCATTAAAGTCTTACATCATAGTCGTATAATTAAACGGAGTACGAAGAGACCTCAAACAGACTGATAGCGAGTAGGTGGGGGAGGCAATAACGGGAAAAGGGCGTTCCATCACGCTTCGTCGCTTTGCGATGAGTAGGCGAAATTGCCCGAATTCTCGGAATCGTTTACGCGTGTGCCCTATGTCAAGGTTGGCCTTTGTCACACTTACAGTAAAATACTCAGCAGCCGTGGCGATGTAATCAGCACCCTTATCGGTTCTGTCTCTATTATGTCAATAGAATCTATTTCGCTTTTCGTCGATCAGTAACCTAACCTTTTTTTTTTTTTTTATCGTGGTGAATCCTCATGGATACCCAGTCGCCCGGGGGAGCGGCTGGGTTATGCCGGACTCTTACCGGCTAAACCCCACGGTGTTTCCTCCTCGCACCGTATGACGGGAACACGGGAACGCTTGCGCAAACCTCCGCGAACCCTCCGGTGCCCGGCCGCTTGCGCGGCCCCTCCACGAGGTGGAGCATGGAGCTCCCCTCCAACAGCAAGGCCCGCCAGAAACACCTCAGTGGGCCTTACCTCCTCGGCGCCCATCCGTAAGGCGACGGACCCCCCCGGGACCGCCACCCAGGGGCCGTGGGCACGGGTAAGCCGATACCTGCGAAGCTTGCTCCTGCACCTCGCAGGCATCGACCTCCCATACCCCGCGGCGGATCTGATCTTTGGCTCCGCCGCAAACCACCAAACGGCCGCAGAGGACAGGGAGAACGGCAACGACACACCGACACTCCTCTTCCCCTGCGGCCCCGCCGCCGACGCATCTAACGGTGCGCCACCGTTTGGTCGCGGGAGATAGGGCGAGCGGCAACGACACACCGACACGCCTCTCCTCCCGCGACCCCTCCTGGCTGCAGGAGACAGAAAACTCTGTCCCCCGCACCCCTCTTGGACGCATCCAGAGCGGGCCCATCTCCAGGCCCACTCCGAGCGTCCCCTCCTGGATTCCTTTTGGCTTCACCGTGGGGCCCAACCACGGCTACTGAGCCCCCCCATCGCGACAAGATTGGAATCCATCGGGGGGGGTCAGTAACCTAACCTAACCTAACCTAACCTAACCTACCGACCGGCTTTGCTTTGATATATTTTGTTCTTTTTGTATCTATAATTCGGCAACATTGATTTCGTTACATTATTTCAGTCAATCAATATGTAGATAATAGACTACCTCTGACAAGCCTACTCAACAAAGAAGAATCATCAAAATAGTTTCGCCAAACTCGAGATAATCGCGGACAGACTTAAATACAAGCAAAGGGATCAAACTGAGAATCTCCTGCTTTTTTGAAGTCGGTTAATATACTAAATCCTTCTCCAGAATGTAGCAAATACTTTCCTGAAAACTGCGTCAAAATTGCTTCAGCCAAACGCGGAATAATCCGTATGTTTTTGAAGTCGTTTAAAAATGTTTTACTTATAGTTGGGTCTCATTTTAAGGGACTTTTAGTGGAATCACTTTGAATAGTTTGGTTAGAGCTGCAGTCCCATCGGATTTAACTGTAAAAATAGTAGCTAAGCAATTTGCTGATCGATTGATTTATTACAAAAATATATTTGGCCGACCGCCCGCTCAGTAAAAAGTTTTTACTTTTACACCTATTTCTATAAACTTGGCTTGTAGTATTCTACAATTAGGATATGTAGATTTAATTTAGATATAGTTTAATTTCATAGCTAGTTTTGATTTTTTTAACGCCAATGTCATAAGATCGTAGTCGTAAGTAAGGATATTGTAAGGACCTAATATTTGAGGCTCTTGTCCGCTTTCTGTGAGAATGTGCGATCACCTTTAAAAGTCTCAACCATTTAGTAGCATGATAAAATAAAGCGGAGTAGAAAATAAAACAATTCGGAAAATATCCCTTACGTAGCAAATGGCGACGTGACGAGACCGATCACCGAAGGACTGTAGGGTTAGTACAGGTTTTTGTACGGATTTCGAGTCGACTCGCATCGCATTAACGAATCGAATTCCTCCATACATTTACAGCCAGCACAATCTACTGACAGCCGCATGTCAGTGACTGTCCATAGATGACGCTGGTTCGCATCGCATGAACGTATCGAATTCCTCCATACATTTACAACCAGCGTCATCTATGGACAGTCACTGACATGCGGCTGTCAGTAGATTGTGCTGGCTCTAAATGTAAGGAGGAATTCGATTCGTTTGTGAGATGTGAGTCGACTCGATCCGTACAAAAACCTGTACTAACCCCTCTGAAATAGATACAACCTGATATGTACAACTCTATTTATCTGTTGCTTGTACAGTCCTCTTAATTTTGTCAGTTTTCAGATCTTTATATAACCGTACAATAATACCTCGTAAAAGTGCATTTGACTTTAACAAAGCATCGGCAAGGTGGAGGTTCGGACTCTCCAAGACTCTTGACTTGTTCCAAAAGTAGATCTTAATCTAAAATACAAATACAAACAGTTCGAACTTCGAACGATGTCGGTATACTGGGAGTTTCGAGTAGGTACTATATCCGAAGTGCAAACACTCTATTCGAAATACTCAGGGGAAAGAAATAAAAGTGTACAACTTGTGCATTTTGTCTATGGTTTGGCTTTTTAGGGTTCCATACCAAAATGGTAAAAATGGAACACTTATGATGAGACTTTCTCCGTCCGTCCGTCCGTCTGTCACACTCGATTATTTCAGTAACTATTCAAGCTATCGACTTGAAATTTAGAATAGTTATAGGTAATAGTGACGCGACGTCATAGCAATCGTAAAAATTTGAAAATTGTTTTTATTTTTATTTAAAAAAGGGGGTAAACGGTGGTATTGAAATTTCATTATGAGATAACAATATTGAGTGGGGTATCATAAGAAAAGGCGTTACTTTTGTAGTCTAAAACAGATTTTTATTTATTTTTATGCTCGATGATTTTTGATTTATTGGGCAAACTGTCAAAAAAAATACCGTTCCCCCCCTTATCTCCGAAGTTTATCGGCCGAAAAATCTGAAATAATTACGATCAATAGGCATTAATGTATATTTTACAGGAAAAATAAAATCAGCTCCCTAACTATTATACTTTTTTTGATAATAACAATAAACCACCAAAAACAAAGTTACGTTTGCGGTTCGCCAACAAAAGTACCTACATGTAAATTTTACTAGTAAATTCATGAACAAAAGTGATTCTTTCAATGTTTTACTTCTTTTATGGTATGGAACCCTCGGTGCGAGAGTCCGACTCGCACTTGGCCGGTTTTTTTTATAAAAAAGACTAGATGAACCTGATAGGTACATATTCGGTGACCGCTACAGTAGCTCTAACCATATGGAAATATAGGATAGGATAGATAAGAAATATAACAAAAAAAAGTATGAAAATCAGCGCTAAATTGATCTCGTGACTTCTGCACATCCTTATATATTTTTTTTAATTTCCATTCAATCAATCGGATCGTAATAGCTCTAGTCGTACTAGAGCTACAAAGCTTCAATATCTTTATCAAAAGTTTTTGAAATATTGATAAAATAAGTATCAACTTCAATTTTTTTTTATATCGATTCTCATTATATTGAACAATCCTTATAAAAAACTTTAGATTTGCTTCTGTAAAACAATCGCCTTTAGTCTATCAGTAGATAGATATACCAACAATATAACTTACCTTACCTTACCTTATATTTTCTCAGAAGCTTTTATGACCTCTTAAATGATATCAGGAGATAAACACTAAAGAGGATAACTTTATTTTTATAACGGTAATATATTTTATGTTGGAACAAGATAAAAATGTTTCACACTGTTACACGAAGAGGCTTTCCTCGTACTTGCCGCGGGCGGTGCTTATCTGAGGAACTCCTCAGATAAGCACCGCCTGCAAGAAAGAATTACCTAACTAGGTAATTCATTCTTGAGTTTTAGTTAAGGAAAAACATCCATAAAATATTACGGAGGTGAAAACTCATTACAAATTTTTGAGCAAAAATACTCGTATTACAAAGCCAGGAAATATAAAATTCAAAATTTCTTTATTTAACATAGGCCTAGCGTACAGGCACTTGTAAACTGTCATTATGATATTTGTCGCGTATGGTGATAACTACAAGTCGACTTAAAGCTAAGTTTACGAGGGTTCCAACGCGCCCTGCACTGAGAAGAAGCCCACAACAAACTCAGCCGGGTTTTGTTTTGTCTGTATAATAAGAGTTCTTTGTTTTATTAATATTGATAGAATTTAAGATTTTGTTTTTATACGCCCTACTAGCCGTTTTCCCGCGGGCCCGCGTCGTATTCATTAGGTATTTCAACTTACATATGCACAAACGCATAAACAAGGTTCTTGTATGGGTATGTCTGAGAATAGTAGGACATGAACTATATTATTTCATATGTACTTCTGAGTGAGAAATAATTTATATGGCAAAACAAAATTTGCCGGGTCAGCATAGTATTAATGTATTAGTAGAAGTAAGTATACTCTGACTCAATTAACCTTTGGATCAGGTTGTCCTCGTAATTTCTTCAGGTTGTCTCCAGGGAGATGAATCAATTTCATTACCATGGTATCATACTGTATACCAAAATCAAATTTAATAATAATAATGTATTTCAATGGATTTTCACTCGGTAATGTAATATTATTTGTTAGAGAAATTAGTATTTTTTAATATATGTTAGTTCTGACATAAACCATCTTACCTATTAACTATTAGAGGGTAGTTCGAAAACTTCTATCAAACGTACGTGTTTTACAACGCTCGTCAAAAAAATAATTCTTTAAAATAGTAAATAGTTCTTTACGCCATAATTAATTCGTGAAATAGTGTTCGGCAATACATAATACTTAAAATAAATAAAGTTGTGATCGTGAATAGCTAAGTTAGTTTAGTGCGTCATAACAACTTGCTTACTTGTGCGCGCGGCAGCCTACCTACAATCGTTTGAATAAAACAAAGTCAGCAATGAAGTGTCTTGCTTGTTCTAAGAAATTACACAAAAGCGAACTGATAAAATGCGTGACCTGTACGGGTACGTATCATTTTCAGTGTTTGAACATGACTTCTACACATTATACTGAACATTATGTAAACATAAAGAAATCATGGCGATGTCCGTCCTGTGAAAATGTTACTTCGAGACGTAAAGGTAATGACACACCTGTGCGACAGCAATTTAGTAGCCCCAATACGATATCACAGCTCGATATGTCCTGCGATGATGTGATGGCTCACGAAGCTAGCGCTATTATAAGTGAACCTCCTCTCAAAAACAGCGATTCAAATCCTTCGGGAGTTATTACCTATCAGCAGTTCGCAGCTCTTCTAGATTCGAAGCTTGAATATATGAAAGCTTGTTTATCAACGGAGATCCATAGCCAGATAAATAGTGCCCTTGAAAAAGTGAAGTCGGAATTCACTACAACAACAGATTTTTTATCAGCCCAAAGAACATGGGCAGAAATGTACGACAAATAAAGTTTAGCGTCTAGATGTAAAATTTATTTCAAGACGATTCTAGTAAATAACTGAATTTTTTCAAGGTATCACGAGTTATTGTAAAGGTCGGGTCAAAAAATAAAATATTTAAAGAAATTCAATTGATCACTGATAGGTTCCGTTTCCACATACCATACAGCTAGTGTTGCCGGTTGCCAAACTTTTCCACTTTTATACTCCACCTTTATGACGATCGGTCCACTTTTGTACGAGAACAACATGTAACAGATACTAAAGAAAAACTTACTTTCAGGTACTACCTTAATTCTTAGATCAGAATGTAGAATACAAGACCGAAGTAGAAGATTGTATCGATTTCAATTGTTCCTTTTTTACATTTTATTTTACTCGAATATATTATTTACATAAAAAGATTACATTAGTTTAGGGTTTTCCACTGCATTGGAGTAAATCTGAATATTATTATTCCGTGTGAGCCAGTCTCACTTAAATAAACTGCTTGAAGATTTGAGATTATTTGACAGAAGACTACACTTTTTAATAATACTGAAATCTATTACAACCGATTATTTTGAGCATAGATTATTTTGTCTTGGTTGTTTAGCGTTTCCGAAACACCCTTGTGATTCAATATTGATTAATTAACTCAATTAGAATTTTCTTTCAGTCGAGTTTTTTAATTCCGGCATCTCGCAACACTGTCCGTCAGCTACATGGCTACCAACTGTCAACAGTGACAAATTCTTGGACAAGTGAAAAGTATTTATCAAAGAGTATTTAGTGTATTTTCTATGCTCTCGGATGCTTCATGGCGGAGGTCGTTGTTGTTATAAAACTCAGATACAATATTTTGAAAATAAATATTAATTTTTCTCCACTTTTTTGTAAGAAAAATCTTTTAGCATTGAGTTCAGGCTTGCAGGCCCAATCAAAAAAATATTTTTTCATTTATAGTTGCAATAGCGTAACGTGAGCGAAAGCGATGTATGGGCCCGCACCATTGTTCTTTATGATCTCAGTAAAGAAGTCAAAAGCTACAAAAGTAAGTATGAGGACCTAGAAAATGAAAAACTTACTTTGCAAAAGTCCATCAACCAGCTCCAAATTGAGCTAAATATCAGGGAGCAGTCTAATCTGGCTAACGACATTCAAATCACGGGAATACCGGAATGTGAAAATGAATCCTTGGCCCATATCGTCACTACTATTGCATCCAAGATAGGAGTCAAAATTGAGGAACGAGATATTGTCAGTTCGGTCCGCGTCGGGCCTAAGCGAGCCGCCGCTGCCTCATCCAGTGCGGCGACACTTTCCTTTCGCTCGCGACCAATTGTCGTGCGACTTATACGTCGCGCTACGCGTGATGAGTTTCTTAAAAACGCGCGAGTCCGTCGCGGCTCAACTACGGGAGACCTCGGCCTGCCATCGCACGAACCCCGCCGTTTATACATCAACGAGCGGCTTACAAAAATTAACAGACAGATCTTCGTTAAAGCGCGCGACGCCGCACGTACTGCGAGATGGAGATTTGTGTGGACCAAGGAAGGCAAAGTGTATGCCAGGCGCTCTGAGTCCTCCGAAGTACACCTGCTGCAAACAGAAGCGGACGTCGATAAACTATTCCGCTGTACAAATACTTCTCACTTTGATGTATAGTTGTACTAGTCCAATTTTTTTTAACTTCAATTACTATGAGTGTATAGGCTATCTTTTGAAAGAATTGTTATTCGGTTTGCGTATAATATATATTATGTCTATTTATGTATACGGATGTTACTATATTATAAGGTTAATTTTCTCTATATATTATTCATGTAAATACGATAGTCCTCGTCGCCGTTTGCAAGATACCAATACAAACAGTACAATAATTTTTGTTTATATCATTATTCTTTTCCAGTTTGGTTGGGGGTTGAAAGTATTGTTCTGTACTCAAATATTGTTGCATATTACTATATTGTTAATATTAATTATTGATAAAATTTGTTTTGTTGGCCTACTTGGGAGTGAATATAACATTGTAACTTGTAACAACGTTGCAACTTTTTTTGTCTTCGTATATCTTATGTACACATATTGTTGTTACGTGCTATTATGTTGCGTGCCAATGAAAAATAGTAATGCAAAACAAATAACAGTGGCATCATTTATGTTTGTTTACATAGTAATAATAATAAGCTCTTGTTTGGATCAGGAAGCTGAAATATCTTTTATTACAATGTTTTGTAGGGTGTATCATTTGGTTATGTTTAAATTTAAAAGGTAATAAATCTAAATTTTTAAAATTAGGTTTATTCAATGCTGGATCACTCTCTACTAATCACGACGAGTTTGCAATGGCTTTAAATTTTCATTCCCCAGATATTCTGGCTATAAATGAAACTTGGCTGAAAGCTGGCGAAGATGCGCGAGCACCCGTTGTCAAAGGATTTAAACTTATTCATCTACCAAGGTCACCTACAGTTCGTTCTCGAGGGGGCGGTGTAGGCTTTTATGTTAAGCAAGGGCTTAAAGTGCGCAAGTGCTCACACCCGTCTGGCCCTGTTGAAGTTGAGCAAATGTGGATATCACTTACTATAAATTTACACAATATCCTTATTGGTACTGCTTACAGGCCGCCTTGGCTTTATGTGGATAAATTCTTTGACACTCTATCAGAATCCATTTTGTTCTTTGCTAAAGAACATGGGCAGAAATGTACGACAAATAAAGTTTAGCGTCTAGATGTAAAATTTATTTCAAGACGATTCTAGTAAATAACTGAATTTTTTCAAGGTATCACGAGTTATTGTAAAGGTCGGGTCAAAAAATAAAATATTTAAAGAAATTCAATTGATCACTGATAGGTTCCGTTTCCACATACCATACAGCTAGTGTTGCCGGTTGCCAAACTTTTCCACTTTTATACTCCACCTTTATGACGATCGGTCCACTTTTGTACGAGAACAACATGTAACAGATACTAAAGAAAAACTTACTTTCAGGTACTACCTTAATTCTTAGATCAGAATGTAGAATACAAGACCGAAGTAGAAGATTGTATCGATTTCAATTGTTCCTTTTTTACATTTTATTTTACTCGAATATATTATTTACATAAAAAGATTACATTAGTTTAGGGTTTTCCACTGCATTGGAGTAAATCTGAATATTATTATTCCGTGTGAGCCAGTCTCACTTAAATAAACTGCTTGAAGATTTGAGATTATTTGACAGAAGACTACACTTTTTAATAATACTGAAATCTATTACAACCGATTATTTTGAGCATAGATTATTTTGTCTTGGTTGTTTAGCGTTTCCGAAACACCCTTGTGATTCAATATTGATTAATTAACTCAATTAGAATTTTCTTTCAGTCGAGTTTTTTAATTCCGGCATCTCGCAACACTGTCCGTCAGCTACATGGCTACCAACTGTCAACAGTGACAAATTCTTGGACAAGTGAAAAGTATTTATCAAAGAGTATTTAGTGTATTTTCTATGCTCTCGGATGCTTCATGGCGGAGGTCGTTGTTGTTATAAAACTCAGATACAATATTTTGAAAATAAATATTAATTTTTCTCCACTTTTTTGTAAGAAAAATCTTTTAGCATTGAGTTCAGGCTTGCAGGCCCAATCAAAAAAATATTTTTTCATTTATAGTTGCAATAGCGTAACGTGAGCGAAAGCGATGTATGGGCCCGCACCATTGTTCTTTGATGAAATTATATTGTTAGGGGACTTTAATATTAACCTTTTAAATAATACCAGCAGCAGTTTTCAAAATCTGAATAATTTTTTGCGTTTCACTAATCTTAAAAATTATGTTACAGAGCCCACGCACTTCACGGCTCACAGTGCAACACTTATTGACGTTGTCTGCGCTAACATTCCAATTATTAATCTCAAAATCAATCATAACCCTGAACTGGGGGGACACGCGATGATTTTAGCTGAGGTGAAGATAAAAAAGCCTAAAATTCCTACGAAACGCGTAACCTATCGTCCTATTAAGAACATTAATATGATAGAATTTAATAAAGATCTTGAGAGCGTAAATTGGAATGCGATCATCAATGATAGTAGCGTTGACAATATGGTGGTTTCATTTAATAAATCAATTTTGGACATTTTTGATAAACACGCGCCTTTAAAAACTTTTATAACAAAAGACCAGTTTTGTCCCTGGTTAACTAGTAATGTTCGCTACATTATGAAACTGCGTGATGAGGCACACACAAAATACAAAACGCTCAAGACAGATGCGAGTAAAAGCGAATATAAAGACTTAAAACATCTCTCTCATATCAGCGCCATTTGTGAAAAGAAAGCTTATTATGATCATCATATAAACGCACACTTAATAAAATCAACTTACCTTTGGAAGAATCTGAAAAAGCATGTTTTACCTAATTTTAAAAGCACTGGTGATTTGCCAGAACAATTCGATAACCCTGATGTAATAAATGACCATTTTCTGAACATACCTGGGAATGATGAAATTGACGATGCTTGTTTGGTGCACTTTGGTTCGCAGAAATTTTTAAAAGATAGTAGTTTTCAAATCGAGACTGTAAATGAAAATGTAGTTGCAAAAAACATACTGATGATTAAATCGAATGCACAAGGAATAGACAAAATTAACATGGATATGGTTATTCTTACATTACCTACGACTCTTTCTGTTATCACAGCTATAGTTAACAAATCAATACTATCCTCGAAATTTCCTTCCCTCTGGAAAACAGCCTTAGTTCTGCCTTTGCCAAAAAATAATAATCCTGTAGATGTAAAAGATTTGCGACCGATAAGTATTCTTCCTTGTATTGCTAAGATTTTGGAAAAAATAATCTACAACCAGGTCATTAAGTATTGCGAGACCAATAATATTTTACCGTATTTTCAATCGGGATTTAGGAAAAATCATAGTACATCTTCTGCCCTATCTGACGTAATTGATAATATACTCACTTCTCAGGATTCTGGTAAGGGTAGTATTCTTGCATTGCTGGACTTTTCCCGAGCATTTGACTCAATTAATTTAAAACTTATGCTCGCTAAACTCTCATTCTTCAACTACAGTGCAATGGTTCTCTAGTTATTTACAGGATAGGATGCAGCAAGTGGTTATTCGAAAAAATAATGGAAAGGATTTGCTATCTTCTTTAAAAACTGTTGATAGGGGCGTCCCACAGGGCTCCATACTAGGGCCTCTTTTATTTATATTGTATTCGGCTGATATAATTAACTGTATTGAAAATTGTCAATATCATCTATACGCTGATGACCTTCAATTATATATTCCTGTCAACCATCAAGATGTCAGTAATGCAGTTGACCGGATAAACAAAGTCCTTAATAACATTTCACAGTGGTGTCAGCAAAATGGTCTCATTCTTAACCCCCTGAAGTCTAAATTCATGGTTATGGGTACAAAGAAGCAAGTTAGTACAATTCTTGCCCACCAGCCAAAATTATGCATTGACGGAGTAGATATTGAACATGTCAATGAAGCTCGAAATCTTGGCTTACGCATGGATGAAAACCTACGCTTCGAAAACCACGTAGCGGACCTTGCTCGGAACTGTTTCTATAGACTGAAAGTGTTGTACAAGATTCGGCCTTACATTAATATTAACCTTAGAATTAGGCTTTGTGACTCACTAATATTGTCGAAATTAAATTACTGTATAACAGTTTACGGTCCTTGCCTTTTCGGTAAAACGTGGCGATTACTTGAACGCATACAAAATGCATGCGCTCGTTTTTGTTTTCCTATCCCACCAAGATCTCACGTCACTCCATTTTTAAATCAAAACAACTTGCTAAAAATGAAGAACAGATATAATCTACTTTTAGGTACTTTATTATTTGGTATTATCAAAACTAAGCAACCTGAGTATCTGTACAAAAAGTTAGTATGGCGCGAGCCAACCTTTGGACTTAGATCGACAGTGCCTCCATTATTGACGCCACGCCACAGGTCTGCAGCATTTCGTGGCAGTTTTAAATACCTTGCCACGAAATGCTGGAATGACATCCCCCCACCCTTCCGTATCGTTGGCTCCAAATTTGCGTTCAAAAGATTATACCGTGCTCACCTACTAAATATTCAAAAGTCGGTAAGCTAGTTTGTGGCAGTCCAAACAACAACATCACCCCTAAATTAACCCCTAGATTAATCTATAATAGCAGTAACATATAAATAAAGAACACAATTTTGACCTATTTTTATTATTTTATTTTATTTTAAGTACAAATAAATAATGATGCTACTAACCAGGACTTCCCTCGTTTGGGCTCGAACAGAAAACCAGCGTTGTGGTTACATCGTGTAACCACAACATTCAGCTGAGTTCGGGCCTTTTCGTTGGCACGACACATTTTAGATAATAGGTACCTATTAGATTTTAAGGAATGTTTTTTTTTGTAAATATTTGTGTTTGTGTTTATCATGTGTCGGATCAACTAATAAACTTCTATTCTATTCTATTCTATTCTATTCTATTCTATTTAAATGATAAGATTTGCTGGTTTTGCTTAACCGAATTCCCAGCAGGTACATACTTACTGATTAAGCTATAACTTCAGGCTTCTTAATTAACTAAAATTAATCCCAATAACAAGCTTCGCCTTTAATTAGTTTTAGAACTTCCATCACACCAAACACTTTGCTAAATTTCGAGCCGATTAATTAATAGGGATAAATTATTGTCTATTATTAATAATACAAGTGTTACATCAGGATTTTGGAAGGAAAATAAATGAAAATATTGATTTTTCACATTTGGCTTATGTAGGCCTAAATAACAGGTTCCTATGAAAAGCCAAAACTCAACCGTTTGGTTAAAAAAACAACCGAGAAGAACTGGCAAGAGACTCGGCACATGCTTTTTTCAAAAATGTCACTATACAATACAATTTTAGTTTTTATGTACGAAATTATTACATACTTTATGATATCTCTCGTGAGGAGATGGAAGCGTATATTCCTATCATTCTAAGAATCTGTACCTTATGCAAACTGTATGGCACTATAACCAACTTGTATCCTCCATTTCTAATTGGACGGTTACTTATACCTATCTGTTGCTTAACAATTATTATTAATATATTGACCATCAAATAGTAAGCAGTTATAAACTGTGAGAATACCTATATTTTCTTTAAATTTTTAGCGGAGATATTCGGGTGGCTTCATCATTTCTTATATGGATCTAATTGGTCCTTTTGGTTTATTGAATGGAAGCAGACGTTATTTTGCGGAAATCCATAATTAGCAGGACAGATTAAGTTGTTTTGCTATAATCCGCTACTTGAAAATATAAATTGAAATTATAGCAAAACAAATTAATCTATCCTGCTAATCAGCAGCTTTGCCCCTGTTGCCAATAGAATAGAGGTAGTATTTTAGCGTCGCGTTTCTCGATTGAAAATTCTACAGGCGGCGTCAACGGAATTCTTTGAAAATTTGATTTGGCTTCGAAAAAGAAGCCAATATCTTACGTACCTCAATCACGTATCACACCTTTACCCTCATACGTTTTCTTTAATTTTATTTATATTGGAAGCAGTGACGCAAAATCAATAAGACTTCACGCATTCGTTGCTATGAAGGTGGATCATATTTTTTTTTGAAAATCTTTATTTTTCACAAAGGCCTAAATAATAGGCTCTTATAAAAAGTCAAAACTCTACCGCCAGGTTCAGAAGGCAGGTTTGGACCTAGAAGAACTGGCAAGAAACTGAACTGTTATCAAACTAATATTTGAAAGTGCAAGTTAGTCTATTTTTGCATTTGTTTGTTATTCGGGCATTTTTCGTTCTGTCTTTACTGTATTATATTATATTCGGTGCCATACATGCCAAATATTAGCCAATCGGCTAATGGAAATTTGTGGTAACGGCCACAAATTTCCATTTAGCAGTATAGCTACCTAGATGACTGGTTCAGTTGGTTAAATCTCAATTTACCGGGTCAATTAAAATGTATTAGAGAAATATCCTATTAGAAATTATAATAATAGTTAGTTTGGATTTTATTACTCAATCAATAATAATGAACCGTTGAGCTGAAATTTTTATAATGTTTGATTCGTTGCAGTTCAGTTCAGTTGGTTTGTATAACATTTCAGATGTTATAGCCTGTGGGAACGCTCGCTACGGGACGTCGTTCGTCCATGTAAAACGGAAATTAAATTATTTAATTGGATGCGGTCGCTCTCGCGTCGTTCCTTTGACCGCTAGTAAAGGCCGGTTTGGCACAGCTTTGGCGAATATTTTGTAAATGTATAACATTCTGACGACCTCTCTGGCACAGTGGAACGCGCTCGGATTCGAGTGAGAGGTTGCGACTTCGATTCCCGCCACTTTTTTAATTTTTTAAATTGGCTCAGTCTGGTCTGGTGAAGGCTATAGATACCATCTTACTAGCAAAGACCTACCGGCTACCGCCAAGAGATTTAGCGTGTCAGCGCGATGCTGTGTAGAAACCGTTAGGCATTATAGGCCTTCGCAGTTAGTATGATAACAACTTCGAGAATTCTTTTTTAATCTTTCTGTTTTCCCTGCGGAATTTGCTGTAATATTGTCACAGAGGTAGAAAAGAACTTAAGTTTTAATATGAGCTACTAGCAGAAACCCGCAGCTTCGCCCGCGCAAATTTTAGTTTTCTCTACACACGGGAACCATCTATTTTCCGGAATAAAAAGTAGCCTTTGTGCTAAATTGGAACGAAATCTGTCTTCATTCCAATTTTCAGCCAAAAAAATTCAGCAGTTGCGCCGTAAAGGAGTAGGTATATCTCCCGCATAAATATTTGTTTTCACTATTTCCGCAGTAATTGTGGATTCCCAGTACCATATCTATTAATCTAGGATATAATCTATCTCCATTTCAAATTTCAGGCAAATCTGTTCAGTAATTACGGCGTGAAGGAATGTTTTCCCGCGTGGATATCTATTTTTCACTATTATCAAAGAAACCATGGATTTTCCCGGGATAAAAAGTAGTAAATGTATTAATCCAGGAGATAATCTATATATCTCTTCCAAATTTCAGCTAAATTAATTCAGTAATTATGGCATGAAGGAATATTTTTGCCTCGTGAATATCAGCTTTTCACTCGTATTATATCAACCATGGAATTTTCCGGGATGAATGGTAGCCTTTGTAATAATCCGAATCTCCTTACCGAATTTTAGTCATTTCAGTTCAGTAATTACAGCGTAAAGTAATACTTTTCGCGCGTGAACATCAATTTTTCAGTTTTCCCGCGGAAACCATGGATTTTTCTGGGATGAAAAGTAGCCTTCGTATTAATCCAGGATATAATCTATCTTTATTGCGAATTTCAGCCATATCAGTTCAGTAAATACGGCGTGAAGTAGTATTTTTTGCGTATGAATATCTGTTTTTCTTTTTTCCTGCAAAAAACATGGATTTTTCCGGGATAAAAAGTAGCCTATTTATTAACCCAGGATATAATCTATCTTCATTCCAAATTACAGCCAAATCGGTTGTGCACTTGCGGCATGAAGATTTTTTTCCGCCTGAATTTCGGCTTTTTTACTAATCCCACGGGAACTATGAATTTTATCGGGACGAAAAGTAGCCTCCGTATTAATTCAGGATATAGTCTAAGTTTGTTCCAAATTTCAGCCATATCAGTTTAGTAATTACGGCGTGAAGAAGTATTTTTCTCGCGAGAATATCGGTTTTTCACTTTTCCTGCAAAAACCATGGATTCTTCTGGGATAAAAAGTACCCTATTTATTAACCCAGCATATAATCTATCTCCATTCCGAATTCCAGCCAAATCGGTTGTGCACTTGCGGCATGAAGATTTTTTTCCGCGTGAATTTCGGTTTTTTACTAATCCCACGGGAACCATGATTTTTTTCGGGACGAAAAGTAGCCTTCGTATTAATCCAGGATATAGTCTATCTCTTTTTCAAATTTCAGCCATATCAGTTCAGTAATTACGGCGGGAAGTAGTATTTTTCCCGCGTGATTATCGGTTTTTCCCTTCTCCTGCAAAACCCATGGATTTTTCCGGGATGAGAAGTACCCTATTTATTAACCCAGGATATAATCTATCTCCATTCCAAATTTCATCCAAATCGCTTGTGTACTTGCGGCGTGAGATTTTTTTTTCCGCGTGAATTTCGGTTTTTAACTAATCCCACGGGAACCATGAATTTTTTCGGGATGAAAAATAGCTTATATGGTAATGCAAGATATAATATACCTCCATTCCAAATTTTAGCCAAATCGGTACAGTAGTTGCGGCGTGAAGACGTATTTTAACATGATAAAATCCAAACTTCGGACCCCCGTTTCACCCCCTTAGAGGGTGAATTTTGAAAAATCCTTTCTTAGTGCACCCCTAGACCTCACAAGGAACATGTGTGCCAAATTTGGAGTCTCTAGACCCAGCGGTTTGGGCTGTGCGTTGATATGTCAGTGAGTCAGTCAGTCAGTCAGTCAGTCAGTCAGTCAGTCAGTCAGTTTCTTCTTTTATATATATAGATATACGAGTTTGTATGTATAAAAAATATCAATGCTTCAAGCTTCAAGAATATTTTTACAATACAGTATATTACTCAATTTTCTTAATTGCTTAATTGTAAATTCGGTTAGAATGAATGACCTACGTATAAAATAAAATTTTTATCCGACAAGGAAATCAAAAGTTGTGTTGTGTGACTGCAGGGTGTCTCGTAAAACAGATAGCGTCGTCAATATAAAAAAGTTATTCCCTGGTCTGTGGCGACGTCACTGTCCGATGTAGCTATCTTTGTCTAATCGGAAATTTTTCGATACTTGTTCGTTAATTTTTTTAAATTTAATTTATCATTGAATATAGTTCCAAGAATACCCTATTCAATCATAATAATCATTAACTCTTAGTTAGCACTCGATTTTCCGATATTATGAGCTACATAGTCGTATTATAAATGTTATCGCTTAAAAAGTAAGCTCCAAAAATGTTTTCCCGATTCAATCATAATAAATCATACTCTATGGACCCGCGTAAAATATTGAACATCGCTTACAATATCGTAACACCCTCAAAATCCCTTTCTTATAAAGGGAAAAGAAAATAAAATGCGAACATTTCCCAAATAACGTTCACACACTGCCGGCGTAGCGCGTAGCCGTAGCGCGTAGCTGTAGGCGCGTAGGTTAAGGGGGATGGGTATCATCCGGGCGCGAAAATTCAAATTTTCTTTAGTTTTTCGCTAATATGGGCTAATAATACATTTTAGGCTTATGGCAATGAGTTTTGCGGACATAACATTTATGCACTTACATGTTTTTAATAAAAACTCTGCTCAAAAAAACTTCATATCTGTTCCCGATTGCTCGAAATCCAAGAAACTGCAAAAATATATCTTTTGGGAATCAATATGAGATGAGTGGGAATTTTCGGGGAAAAAAAATACTAGTTTTATTTCAGTCTCTCGAGTATTGCTGTCTTACTTTGACGGATAATGGCGTCCCTTTCATTCGCTATACTATAGGTATAGAGTATGAATGATTTTTTGGCATTTATTAGTCTTAATTTTGTCTAACGAGGTGTAAAAAGTAGAGTAAGTATTCCACGCAGGGGTGCCACTTTATGCTGTCTTAATCTTGGGCGCACCTAAATCCCGGCGCTCTAATACCTAATACTTTGTCTCACCCCCATGTTGAATAATCAAAATACAAAAAAAAATCAAAATTCAAAAATTTTATTCTTTCACATAGGCCTAACTTACAGGTACTTGCGAAACGTTAAGACTCTACCGCCTCGTCGAATCTACTACCTTTATGCGCATATTGTGTTTTTTATGCCGGATTCTTTTTGAAATAGAATTTCTGTTTTGTTTCTGATGAAAGAAAAGTGTGTTATTATTGAGCAATGCTCAATAATATTTTGTTCATTTCAATCTCATTCGTACATGCAGGTCTCTATCTTATTGGAATCTGAATCGGAATTTGCATTGAATGTTTTTTCGAGATAGTATACGTGTATAATCATAGACGAATCTATTATATCGTAAAATCTGGTGTTATTAAATAAGTAAGAATGTAAATTAATTTTACCCGTGCAAGCCGCCGGCACAGAGTTATATTTCCACAGCCGAGGAAATTAATTATTTAGTTACACCGAAAAAAAGCTCAACATCATTTCTGGAACAAAAATTTAAACACATTTTTCACGAGCCAAAACACAAAATCTGTTATATTGTTTATTTTATCCCAGAAAGCTAGTTTCAGTGAACTCGGTTGAGTTTACGCACATATCTAATGAATTTCACTCCTGCTAGTCACTGCTAACTATATATGTATATGTAAAAATCTCTGCAATATTCAATTAGGAACAAAATATAAGTGTATAGCAGTGAAATAGTAATGAAATGATGCGTATATTTTGTGGATTGAATAAAATGGCGCATTTCATTATGAATTCCTGACACATCTATTCAATCGGATGATTCAATAAAAGAGCGAATATAATGAACCGGGTAAGCCGAAAGAACAATGGCGAATACATAATTAAATTTTATTTGAGAATAAATTATTGTAATCGAAAAAAATCTTTTGAGGTAGAGATATTTTTATTATCTTTGCTATTTCCGTGGGTCGGTAGAGTGCGACATATTGTGACGCAAGATTATATTTTTATAGTAATGGTTTGGCCGTCCACAGGTCGTTTGTTTTGGTAGCTTTATAGGTTATACCCGCCTTGAACCCGCTTAGTGTCGACAGTCGACACTGTCTATACCCAGATAATAATTTTTGTTTGTTTGTTTGTGTGTCCCCACGCCGATGGAGGTGAGATAGACCTAATTTTTCGCATGGTCAAGGCTATACTATAGTTTATACTATACTCTGAATTGTCTTAGCTCAGATTGACTTTCGTGCTATAGCTACATATGTTTTAGAGGTAACATAGAAATCTTTAGAAATTCGTGTACTCGTAAGTGTAATAAATCAATGACTTACGAAAAGTATTAAAACTTGTCCAAAATCTAAATAAAGTCCAAGAGCATTTTAGCTACAGGACATAATGAGAACAAAGCCTTATTAAGGGTAAATAAATGAACAAACCACAATGAGCTTACTCATGCTAATTCTTAGATGTATAAAAGAAGATGTATCAAAGCTATGAACTGTTACCTTAATAGACATAAACGGTGCATTAGCCATGAATATTGAAATCTGAAATACTTTGGGTCACATAACTTTATTGTTAATCTGCTGATAATTAAATAAACTAGGAATTACACCTTTATCCTTCGATTAATTTTATTGAACTGTTTACGTAAGACCATTCGAGCGGTTTCGCTAACAATGTCAGTATGTTTGCAATAAAGGGAAAACGAGGGTAAAGGCCTAAACAAACAGAAATTAATGTTATTTGCTAGTTTTCGGCTCTCTCCATTCTCATTCTGTTAACGTACATCGCAAACATGTACCTACAAAAACATAATGAAACTATAAACATAAACTAAAAGTTGCGTTACCCATTTGTGCTGTTACTCGGAGAAATTACCACCGTTAGTGTAAGTTACATGACTGCGTTCAAAACTTTACAAAAGGTCAAATTAATCAAATTATTTATATTACAAGAAGTCAAAGTAAAATTTTGTCCCTCAATCGAGTTATTTTGAATTCATAGCGAAGCAAAGGATTCTAAAGTAGAATCCTGTGCGTAGCGAGGACGCTCGAGAACAAAATATTTTTGTTCCGAGTTACATACACTATTTTTCATCCACTACCTATGAGAAAAAACTACTCTTTTGTATGTATATATACGAGTATTATTTGTAACAATATCTGTAAATACATATTAATTATATTACAAACTTAAACTCCTATAAGAACATAATTGAATCCAATTGTCACTTTAGAATAGTTACGATGAAAAATAATGTTGCGGTTTATATTGACCAATGTTGTGCAGGCAAATCGATGCTGTGTACGAGTCTGTAGCCAAATCTGTCAAGCAAGGAGAGATGTGGTGACTAGACAACGCTTGTCGTGGGATAAAAATCTGTCCACAGCAAGTCCACAGGCTCCTTACGACGACGTAGTCTTTGGCTCTTTGCGGAGGCTAAATTCCACCAGCATAATTTGAAATTATTTTGACAACGCAAGTAGGTATGCTATTCAAAGTTTAAATAGAACACTAAGCTAAGGTTATTTCAGACAGAACAGAAACGTGACGAACATTTTAAGTCGAGTGTTGTGGAGAATTTAAAACAGAGAATTTGACAAAACTCAAAGCGTCTAGAAGCTTTGGTAATCCTTTTCAGACATACGTATTTTATCATCCATAATAATGTACCTATTTATAAATGCGAAGTTCTGTCTGTGTTCCTTCGATTGTAATTTCTCTACAATTTTTAAAATGAACATCGCAAGAATCAGGTTTTCGGAACAAGGGAGACTTGCATTTAATTACTTTTTAGGGTATTCTTTTTATTTATCGAAGACTCGTGCAAACTGACAAGGCTTGCTATAGTGGGGATTGTAGCAAAATTCAATTTTTAAACGGGTGGTAGAACTCTTCTTGTGGAGTGCAGTACCTACGTTATGTATTACAGCTCTCATCTACCTACTCAACCCCAAGTTGTGCTTCTAACGAGTGCCGAAAAAACTGGTGACCCCGACGTGAAACTAGGTCTTAAACGTGTCGCTGGATTACTTTAAAAACTTTTGATGTGCTTTGTTGTATGAATGGCTTTTCTGAAGCTATGGCCTGCATTACAGAAATGAACGGTAGCTTTGTAACTGTGTAACGAGCACTTACACAGTAACGACTGGCATTGCTTGGTGAATGGAAACACTCACACACTCTAGAGCAGCTTTTCTGTCCGGAAATAAGAGAAGTTTTTCTTTAATGTCGCGTGCAGATGCTGTCGCCGGGATGCAGTTAATAATGTTTTATTAAAGTGCCTTACTTTATAAAGGTAGGTCTAGTTTTGTAGGCAAAAGTTAAGTTGGAATTGTTTTATAGCCTAACTTTGTTATAAAACCTCCAAATGAATTTAGTGTTGAACTGTTGGTCTTGGACTATCACCAAAATGTAGGAAAATTCATGCATAATGCAACAAAGAAGTGTTCACCATTTTTTTACTCACAGCGCACAAACAATAAATAAATACTATACGATTCCATTATGTTATCTGTGGGTGGTTTCATTATGTATCTTATATTATGTAAGTTACAAACCTAGAATGGTATGGTATCATCTCAACATATCATGCTTGCTAACATGTGCAAAAAGAATACAACAATAGGATTTTTGCCTCCGTAATAACCCAGTGAGGGTTGCTACTAAAAACTGAACAAAACACAATCAGCCCACTGACCGGGCATAAAATACGTAATAGAAACTCAGAAAACGGCTAAGTCATCATGGGTGGGAGAAACCAATTTAGCTCCGGGAATAATGATAAAAAACACTTAGCGAAATTCCATTATTACGTAAGTTAATTTATGAAAAGTAAGTTTTGTATTTATCATACGGTTAATTTTCACCTTTCATTTGGCATATGATATTTTACTCGAAATTATCGTCAAAACACAAAAACCGGTCCGATTCAACAATTTTTATGAACTTGAAGACGTTATATTTTATATACAACATAAGATAAATTCGTTGATATATTGATAGAAAAGAACCAGTGAATGTTCATTTTTTTATGCTTTCTACAGTTTCATGGAGCGGCAGAAAAATGAAGCATTCACTCGAGTGAACATTCTTTCGAATGAACCGTCTGACTATCACCTTTATATCATTTCGAGTGTAAGTTGCCGACTCAACAAATAATGAATCGTCTGGCAAATTTTTTAATTATGTTTTACAAAATTATTGTTATCATCCTTCCTTTAATAACTTTGAATTTTAATTATGAGCGGCTTACGTCAGAAATTAATATTTGTCGTGAATACGCGACCAATTAAAAATATTATTTTTAACAAGACTATCGAAATTGAGTCTTGATTTTAACGAAGTTTCATATTTTTTCACAATTTTTACCCACGACGGAACGGAGTACGGGTATATGCGTTGTGAGAGACCGTTTGTACATTAGTTGGTTGATGAAATTTTTTGATTGTTTGTGTGTTAAATTGTTCACAGAAAACGAATATCCAATAAAAAAAATGTTTGTTTGTTTGTGCACATCCAATGTTCCCATTTATTTCCACAACGGCTGAACCGATTTAGATTCAGTTTTCTGTATAATGTTTGGTATTCATTGGCGATGGTTCGTAGATAGTTGTTACGAACATCGATCACCAGGGGGCGCCATAAAAAACATTTATAGTGCAAACGAATGTTCCCATTTATTTCAAAAACGGCTAAACTGATTTCGATACAGTTTTTAATAAAATATTAGTGACTTATTGGCGATGGTTCGTAGATAGTAGTTACGAACATAGCTCACCAGGGGGCGCCATAAATACATTCGGAATGCAAACGAATGTTCCCAATTTAAGCTTTTGGAATAAAAACGACCGAATCGATTTGGATACATTAATAAGGTGGGTGGACCATGAAAGGCCACTCTAACAAATGAACAGTTATTATTCGTTTATTTACTGAATAAATGATACGAACAAATAATAAAGTAATACTTTGTTTTATTACGTAACATATAAACCACTTTTTTAAATTTCAGATTTGATCAATATTGATTAAACTTAAGTTTCGTTGAACCCTTCCAAATGGCGTTGCTAGGAACAAGGCTCCTTAGAAGGCCATTGTAATAAAGCAGTCATTTAAGACTAAAAGATATTAAATAGCGATTAAATCTACAATAAAAAGAATTGGTTTATATGTTACGTAATAAAACAAAGTATTACTTAAATATTTGTTAGTTTCATTTATCCAGTAAATAGATGAATAATAACTATTTATTTGTTAGAGTGGCCTTCTATGGTACACCCACCTTAGTTTAACGTCGTCGATTTCCGATATCAATGAAGCGAAGGACCGTACTGCCAAAATAGTGGCGCGAGCGATTCGCCGCCGCGTCTGTGATTTCTAGTTCGATGGATGTTTATGTAGATAGAAGGAATTTGTCATCACATGGCAATAACTACGAAATTTTAATAATTGGCCTTCGAAGGAGCATGGCCTTCCATGGTCCACCCACCTTAGATAGTTGTTACGGAAATCACTCACCAGGGGGCGCCACAATAAACGTTTCTTTATCATTTGGTAGCGAAATTTTCTAATGTGTCTTATAATGTTTCTAGTAAACTCCTAGTGTTTGAGATTGTTTGATATGTTCTAACGAGGCTCACACATTATATTTGGTGACGAGGACATTATATCTGATGATGCAACTTGGGATTGAGTGTTACTCAACAATCGTAACTATTAAAATACTTGGAGCTTGGGACCCATTAGGTTTCGTTTAACTATTCATTATAACACATTTGATCTGATGACGAGGGTCAATGATGCCTTCCGACGCCGCATAGAGGAGATAGTGGCTAGTTTAAAAATTAATTTTTATTTTGTAATAATATAGTAGGTACTTATACTAATTGAAAAAGTATAAAACAAGTGGAAAATTAAAAAAAATTTAAACACCCACGACTCTTATAGACTTGAAATTGAAAAAGGATTAAATAATATTTAACTCCCCGACTAAAAGAAAGTAAGAACTAAGAACCTATCAGTATACTTACAAATCCAAGAAAATCTGTCGGAGCTGCCATTGACATTTCTGTTTCCAATATCAATTCATGCAGTTAGTACCTATAGGTAAGCTTACCGGTAGCTTATTATAAGAAGTATCAAGAAATTGAATTAGTTACCAAATGAATAAAGTAAACACACACACTGGTAAACAGCAACATCTTGCACCATCAACACCGGCACAGGCAGAACATAGCAGCTCCGGCGGATTTTCTTGGATTTGTAATTATACTGATAGGTTCTTAGGCCTTACTTTCCTTTAGTCGGGGAGTTTTAAAAATATTATTTAATCCTTTTTCAATTTCAAGTCTATAAGAGTCGTGGGTGTTTAAAATTTTTTTAATTTTCCACTTGTAAATGAAGCAACCAGTCAGAATACCTACAGTAGGTATGTTTCATTATAGAATCTAGACCAATCTATATTAGTCAAGATATGACTTAATTATATAAGGTTATTTAAGGTACAGAACTCGCTGCAAAAAGTCACTTTTGCAAAGGTCCAAATGGCCCTTTTCTTACACTAAAACTAGCGATGGCCCTTGCGTGTAGCTAATGACAGCTTTTTAGTTCCGCTAGAAAAGGTCAGACTCAGAGAACAACTATGTAATACAATATCTATATTATGTAGAGATCCTACATGAGATTAATTCTTGTATATAATGAAGATAGGAATGTGCCATCCATCATAGCTTGACAGGCTCCAGAATAATATATATAAAAAACATCGATTTGTTTTGGACATTAATAGATTCTTATTTCTTTTTGAACAGCTAGGTACTACTGGCTAAAAACTTAAATATGAATTATACTCTGAATTATTCCGTATTAAATAGCGCTCACTGTTTTATCTTGCGACTCTCATTCCAGTAGGTATATAGTTCAAATTCTAAAAAGTTCTTCTTAGCATATCTACCACTCCACTGCTGGGCAAAGGCTTTTCAGAGAGCGGGCGCCCACACATACCTAGTCTCCGCCTTCCTTATATACAAACGACCTTTTTCAGGTCGTTTGCCCAGCGGGCAGAACTCAGAAGGTCTTTCTACGCTGCGCTTACCAATCTCCACTCCAGATCACGTCTATACCCCAATGGCCGCCGAGCATATTATTTGACCCGTCTGCCACTTTAGCTTGCTAATCCGTTTGTTGGCATTTATTAAAACTCATTGTCTTGTTTTTGATGGCATTTATTAAAACGCATTATCTTGTTCTTGATGGAATTTATTAAAACTCATTGTCTTGTTCTTGATGGCATTTATTAAAACTCATTGTCTTGTTACAGGCAACCCACGAAACAAATGCGCGCTGCAGCCTGGACACAGTCTTATGGACTGGATTCGACTCGGCAACTCGGGGAAGGACCTTACTGGCGTCGGAGGCCGCATTCGGCCCGTCTCACCCACCGAACTGGCTACACACAACACTCAAAGTAAATTAATGAACAAACCCATAAAAATACGTGTTGTTGTTTCGCTACGGTCACATGGTCGTCAAGTGAAAAAATTGATGTAAATATCAGTATCGGCCTGAGTAGATCCGCCTCGGTACATCTAAGAAACGGCCATGCCATATATTTTGATTTATTTACAGTGTGGAGTTTGTGAAGTGAGGGCTTGTAGAGTTAGGGTACGTAAAGTTAGAAGTCTTGGTCTACATGAGATCTGATAACTTTTAGACAGTGTGAGCCATAGCTCCTTCTTGGCAACACTTTACATGAAAATGTTTGTGGTGGGATTATATTCTCCAAATTATTCGAATTTCATTCAACTCTATAGACAGTGGCGCTGGAGCACTGATCTCTATCCGTTCGGCTTTTTTCTCCTGTTTTTTTCCAAGCTGGTAAATAAAACAACTAATACTAACTAATAGTAAATGTCAAGCAACTCTACAAACGACGCAGGAACGTAGTTAACAATTAATTCGAGTAAATGCTTTGTGAATTTTCGCCTTTTGAGTATTCGCCAGGCTGATACAGAACATTCTCTTTAATTACATTTCATCGAATATAAGCGATCCCTTTTAAAAGCATTGGGAAAATACCACAACGATATGACCTTCCGTTTTATATCGCTTCATTTCAATATATCCCTTTTGAAAAAGGGATGAATAAGAAGGATCAAAACATCTTTATCGATATCAGCCTCCATCTCTGTTGGAAATCGTAGTTTGGATACTTAAGCGAAGTTGTAGAAACAAGCTTAACGTTAACATATTAACGTTTATATCGTATTAGTCTCAGCTAGTGTATTCGTGCATATGAAATGATGCACTAAGTTTTATGTTCAGTAATCCGATTCTAACCCAGTGCTCTCTCGCTATAATGCTCATTATTCTCACATTAAGCTCGGGTATCTTTGAAGCTAAAGCAAACTTGTCTAGTTTTCTTAGCATAATATATTTCGCTTCAATTCTTCTTGTTGAGTTTGATCCCAAATAGATATCTTTAAAAGTTTATTTTCTGGCTTATTTATTTACAAAGCTTATGCAAGAAGCTTAGAAAGAAAGAATTTATTTATTCAATAAAAGTAAAAGTTTATTTTCTGGCTTATTTATTTACAAAGCTTATGCAAGAAGCTTAGAAAGAAAGAATTTATTTATTCAATAAAAGTAGTTCATTCGTTATGATATGAATACATTTAATAAAGTTTAACATTAACACATTAATTATTTATGTAGGTTTTATAGGACCGGTTTAAACGGAACTACGGTAGCTGTAAATTTCGTTGAAATAAACTCCTGGTGCAAATTCACAACAATAAATATTAATGAGCTCATGTTTATTTTACTGGAGGATATATTTTGAAACATTTTTTTTTCAGAAGACGCGTGGTTGGCGATACGAGGGAGAGTCTACAACATCACTCATTATTTACCTTACCATCCTGGAGGTAATGTTATGATTCACGACCTTATTATGAGCTTTAGCGACAGTCTTTTCTATGAGGAAATGGAAAATTTTCCAACATCTATGGCGAGTTCTGATCATCTTATCGGATGCCCCTTGTGGTTTGACAAAGATATGGTCTATCTTTGCTATTAGCAAATGCCTCACTCTTTGCCTTTGTTCTTATCACTACAGTGTAAGATAAGATCTCCAAGACCAGACAGATTTTGATGACCTCCTGGCCCTGTTGACGCGCGACGAGAAGTCCAGGGTTCAATTCCCGGTAAAGACGGTTCAAATTGGTTCGGGTCTGGTCTGGTGGAAGACTTCAGCCGTATCTTAACACCCTTCCAGCAAAAGTTTGTACGATAACTAGACTTTAGCTGCATTTCACTTATCATCAGAGAATGGCAGTCAGTTTTGACTTATATTTTATAAAAAAAAGCATAGTTGAAAAATATCCATCCTCTTGGAATAGGTTATACGCAATGCTGTAACGATGATAAAATATATGCAATTCTTTCTGCAGGCCCAGAAGAACTAATGCGCGGCGCTGGCATCGATGCAACGGAGTTATTCGACAAAGTCCATCCCTGGGTCAATTACGACTCACTGCTCGCCAAATGCCTGGTCGGACCTCTCCGATTCGACAGGCCAGACGCGGAAGAACTTTTCGACATCACAAATCCATCCCCCAAATCCGACCGCCTGCGAGAACCGTCTAAAGCGCAAGAGCTAGTCAGAAAATCTATGGAGAACCTAGCAAATTGCATAACGCCAGTTAGGAAGAAAATTACGGCTAAAAGCGAAGAAAACGTCAAAGGAAGCCCGCCTAGTAAAATTATGCAGAGTCTTATACAGTCGAGCGATTTGCCGGTATCGATAAGTCGCAGGGCCGGGTCGAGTCCCTTGAGGTCTGCAGACAAGTCGAAAGACTCGCCGTCTGCGCTCCGCTTTGACTGGATCCAGACGTCTACAAAACTAACCATCTCAATATACACGGGGCCTTTAGTGAATCCAGGCGGATCAGTGCGGCTTGCGAACGGCGTCCTCTTGATAGAAGTGGCTACAAACGGGTGGCTCAGAACTATTAAGTTGGTGCCTGAGGAGGCTTTGAGAGAGCCTCTGCAACTGAGGGTCTTTTCTGAAAGTGGAAAAATAGAGGTTATTATGATTGCTATTTTATTTACATTAGAGGATATCTTTAATTAAAACTCAACACTCAACTATTGACAAAGCGGCAAACTTTTTGACTTTAACGAGTTTTAATCTTTTCATACTTTCAAATTGTTCGAGAAACTTCGTAAAATTTTACTTTCTTTATTTACTTTTAAGTTATGTGTAACTTTGACACAGTATAGGCTGTACTCTGGTACTAAACTATGCTTTTCAAACATTTTAAGCTGCCGCTGTTGCTGACATGATCTCGTTAAGTATGTATATTAATTCTTTTAACATGATACTATTACTGATGGTATAAACACTATAAAATAATGCCTATACAATATTATGCAGTAACAATATTTATACGGAATCCAGTTTACTTATAACTAATAAAAAAATTTATGTGATAGGACTGCGATACCGTACATTAGACTAATGAAACATATATTCATGAAAATGTTTCACAGGTTATCGCTCTAAAAGCTTCGAGCAAAGTGTGGAAGAATATCGGGGAGACGACATACGGACCGGCGGTGCCAATATCCTCGCCTCGGTCGGTGCAGTGTCGCGTGAGGCACGTAGAGAAGGTGTCGCACGACACGACACTGCTCGCCGTATGTCCGGAGTCTGGGCCCGTTATTGTGCCTTTGGGACACCATGTGCGAGTGCACCATACAGTTAATGGTATGCTTTTTCATTGTTGTTATCTTTAAGACATTGTTACCTTTGATATCCTATAACGTCCACCGGTAGTACTCTACCGTTTTTGACAGCGAAGACTTATGAAGTAGCTACACAAATTACCTAATAAAGTGCTAACCTTCAGGCCTTCACCTCCCAGAAATTGAGACAGCCACTTACTTCATCACACAACGTTGTCCCCGCAAACGAAACCAAAAATTGACTTCGCATTCAGATTACTCACTACTCAGTGTAAAATCTGTGACTCAGTGTTACTAAACCGTAAAGATACGTTGTATTAGATCGTATCGTGTTATCCAGCCATTAGCAACATGACCCTGTACCAGTCTATCATGTATTATACAAACAAGAACTATAAATAATCCGTCCCGGAACTTCGTTGACACCCACGCTCCTAACTCCTAAGGCTCATAAGTGTGTTTGTTGGGAGGCTTACAAGTTACAAGTTATGTCATAACTTAATCAGCCTATGAGTCCACTGCTGGATATAGGCCTTTCCGAGAACAAATATAAGGTATTTTTTTGGCCGAAATCACTCTCTCACTCCAACCAGCCGAGCTCACTCCAGAATCCGAAGAGGCCTCCCATGTCGCACAGGATTTCTTGTTGCTGAGGAGCCCAAGTAGGTCTCGCGTTGATCCGAAACTTCAGTGCACAGCAGTAGCACGTGTGCCGGTGTTTCGTCCTCCTTCATGCAGGCTCTGATAGAGGGCTGTCCGTGATTCCTAGAGTAGAAAACTGTTTATTTAGTACTGCATAGCGTTCGTCATAACTGCAGATAAGGAATGCGTGCGCTCGTACACGCCGGTGGGCGACGGCTGGGACCGCTTCGGGAGCGACGTGAGCGCGCTGAAGCTCGCCGTGAAGCGGTACGACGCGGGCGCGCTGTCGCCGCTGCTCGCGAGCCTGCGGGCGGGGGACGCTCTCACCCTGTCCGGCCCCTACGGCAACTTTCACTTGCAAAAGGTAACATAATGCTATTTGAAATATTGAATACAGGCAAACGTAATTTACTGGAAGTCTATGATAAAAACATCAAGATGAGCCCCATCCGAACATTTTACGTAAACCTTCTTCATACAAGAAAATGTAGCGCCATGTGTCGAAAGTCCTGCGAAATACTGCGTAGGCTTACAGCTTACTACTGGCGCCGGAGGGGGTTTTGCTCCCATAAACTGGCGATATTTTTTCGCGCGGTCCGCCGGGTCTATGATATAGGTGTCTTTGCTGGAAGTCCATACAATATGCTCGTTTTCACCAACACTTTAAGAAACGCCTAAGCTGATAGGTGACCGAATCACTTATAACAACTGTCACCAAGGGCTTAGGTGTCTCTTAAAATGTTGGTGGAAAACGAGCATTAGTCAACTATTTTTAGGTTTCCTTACCCGAAGGGTAAAAACAGGACACTATTACTAAAACTTTATGAAAACCTGCCTGGCGCGCACCGGACGGCTAAATCGCTTGGCGGTGCGTCTATGCTGAGTTACCAACCTCGGTTGATATAGTGTTATGTCATACAATATGTCATGTCCGTTTTAATAACTAGTTAATAACCCAGTGCTTGTTGCTAACTAACGATATACAGGGTGTCCCAAGAAGTAGTGTCAAGCGGTTGTCCAGAGGTAGAACACCACTAGGGCTACCTGAATCACCCCTATGTATGTTCTGCGATTTTGCGTAGTTTTCGAGTTATAATTTTTTTTGTATTTTTTTTTACTAATCCCGACTTGCAAAAGATTATTCGTCAAAGAGGCCTTAATTATTGAGATATGTTCTGGTTTTTTTTATTAGCTAGGTGAATAGCGTACCTTACGTACAAAAAGACAATTGTGGTCAGATCTGATACCGTTGTCATAAAAAAGTTGAGTCCCATAGTTAGTAAAAAATCAAAACCTACATAGGTTTTTTTGGAAATGTCACATAAAAAATTCTTCTCAGACCTTTTTTAAAAACTTGCTAATTTTATCATTTATATTAATTTCATTGAGCTATCTCTAAGGTTTCATACTTAAACTTGCTACGCAAAATCGCATAACAAACAGAGGTGATTCAGGTAGCCCTAGTGGTGTTCTACCTCTGGACAACCGCTTGACACCACTTCTTGGGACACCCTGTAGAATCAGCTCACAGAACGTGTAATGAAGGTCGTAAAGGAGGAAAATATACGCTCCAAAGTTGCACCGTCACGAAGAGTCTATACTGTAGTAGAAAACTAATCTATTATTATCCGAGTACGTATATTCTATAACTACTTGGATAATGGATTAGTCATCGTTACCATTCCAAATATCATGTCGATATCTTTAATAGTTACTGAAATAAAGGGTCGTGACACAGACAGACAGATGGACATCAATAATTAAAGTGATCTTATAAGGGTTTCGTTTCTTTTTATTTTGAGGTACGGAACCCTAGAAAACACTATTTATTATTTTTCGTAGTCCTTTTCTTTGATCGGTGTTTACCTAAGAAGACTAAAAGATTTCGGAAATGTTGGTTTATAATAAAACCTGAATAACGTATGAAAAGTGCCCCCAAATAGGTACCCAATAATATATTTCTCATATTGATAACGCAACCTAAACCTAATAATATGATGTGTTTGTTTCAGTTAAAACACGTAAAAATCCTGTACTTGATCGCTGCGGGGACCGGCATCACGCCAATGTTAGGCTTAATAAAGTTCATGCTCAGTAGATCGAACCTCAGATGGTAAGTTCATGATTATGTTCTTACGATGAATATGACTTTTCAACATTTTTATATGATTGCCTACCGAGCTATGGGAGCAACTACCGCTGACATGATAGTTTCAATACACATTGTTTTCAGTCTTAGGCAGACGTTAGTGTAATTAATAATGTAAAAAAGGCAGAGCACCCAGCCACGATAGCTGGGGACACTGGTTCAAGTCTCCTTGGCAGCGATAATTTTGAAACACTATAAATAATTTTTAAAAATGTAAAAAAGTGTGTGAAACCCGCTGATTACTAACCTCAAGATATGGGCATCCGAACGATTTAGGTAAACCTTTTTCATACAAGCAAACAGTAGCGCCAACTGTCAAAATACCGCTGCCGCCGCTGAGCGAACTACCGCGTAGCCTTATACTGTTGGTACTAATGACACCCATAAACTGGCGACATTTTTTCGCGCGGTTCGCCCTGTCCAGAGTATAGAAGTCAAATTGTGAAACCACTATAAAAAAAAATATAAATGAATTATAGAATTTTTGCACGTTAAGTAAATGAATGTGCAGTACCCAGATAAACCTTTTAGGCTTAAGGGTACGATGCCATTTTGTATGTAATAGGTACTTTTAGATTAAAGAAAGAAAGAAGTAACTAAAATTAAATAACTGAACTGAATAAAAATATTGGAATTGTACAATAGAGATTATAATTTGTTTATGTGTCCCATTCCATGTATATAGAGGTACTGTAAACCTCTAACCTACGAACAAGGTTGTACCGTGTCATTGCCCTCTGTTCTATCTTCAAAAGAATCTAATTTATTCAAACTAGGTTTCTCATTCCAGCGAAAGTGTGCATTTACTGTTCTTCAACAAGTCGGAGGACGATATTCTCTTCAAAGAGAACTTGGATGATATCGCGAAGCAAGACGAGAGGTAAACTTTCCTTTGAGTTTTCAATTTAATTTGTTTTATGTCCGTAGAACATCTTAACTATTACCTACGAACTAAAAGACGATGTCTTTGAAAATAAAGTAGTTGTTTCTTATTACGAATTGACTTATTCCGAAAATAACTGAATTCTTTTTCTATGACCTTGCAAATGACGCGCTCGAGACTGAGCGGGAGGTCCTGGGTTCGATGCCCACAACGGGCCACTTTGGAATTTAATGATTTCTAGATCAGCCCCTAGATTGGTGTAAGAAAAACATATTCATCGTTATCGTAATCGTTTACGACTTCTGCCCGCTGATTGGTTTCCTGACTTACGTCAGCCAATCGGGGGATTACGATAACGATGAATACGTTTTCTTACGCAATCAGACCCCAGATATTTTCTAGCGGTAATAGACTTGGCGGACTGCGAGGCAAAATACGCCAGTTTATTGGTATCAAAAATGTTTGTTTTACACTATACAGGTAAGAACTTGACTGCGATCTCACCTGATGGTAAGTTATGATGCAGCCGAATATGTTAACGTACTAACTTGGAAGGGGTAAGTAAAGTCACCCCAACGGTTTCTACACAGCATCGCATCGGAACGCTAAATCGCTTGGCGGTACGTCTTTGCTGGTTGGGTGTGTCATGATTTATTAACACGACTGCTAAAAAAAAGGCATAATTTTATATTCTGTGGTAATCCTATGAATATTTTTGATTGTCTGTAACAATGTTTGCCACCATTTTGAGAGAACAAATAAACCTTACATGTTATTGGTCAAATTAAAATTCCCGCTCCTTTTTCTCAACCAATGAGAACGTCTCTAGTCAAAACCAATGAAAAATCTAGTAGGCTATGACAGAAAGATTATGGAATTGTTTTTAGGAGCACAAAAGCAAAAACTATACAATTGATATTGTACTGATATGAATAAAAAACTATGTAAAGTACTCATTGCATCGTAATACAAGAAATAAGGCATATGTATGTCAAAGTATAAGCAATAAGGAGTTTAATGTAATACGCTATTACTTGTAATAAGGAAAATAAAGTGTATACTATGGAGTCTGGATTTCATTCATAAAACTTCAGAAGTGGTACGTGATCCGAAGACCCACATATTGAGGTATGATATAATTTTAAATTCATTTCAATGATTTACCCTATTTAGTTGCATGTTTTAATAGGTCAGTGGATACAAATCAACTTAATTAAGTCCCTGTTTTATAACAATCTGCTGTACCTTGGCGTGTAAATAGGTAGATATGGATGTGCTTAGAAACATTATTCCAAGTTCATGTAGATTGTATGATATTCAGATATCATAGTGAAAAGATAAAATTCGAGGTTGAGCCAGTTAGTAATTTTGTTTGAACATAGTCATGGCGAAGTCTTATGTCGAAACTTAGAGCAACTAAGTAGGTACATTTTGATTCCTTCTGTAATGCCTTAATTATCTATTGAACCAGACGGGTTTTATCGGCGGCATCATGTCGGGTGTCGCTTTGGTTAAATAGAGTAGTTTTTGTTGCTTTTATTATAATTGCAACTTTGTTTGAAATGAATAATTTGTAAAAAAAAAAAACAAGACTAAACCTATCGCGAGTTATTGACGTGCAACGCCATCTAGTGAAAGCGCCATCAACAACCATTCAACAACTATGTAAAGCTTTGAATCGATAACGCCATATTGTCTGTGCATTAAAATAGAAGAGATTAATTTTGAAAACCTACCTGTTTTTAGGTTAGTGGCTTAGCGCTCTGATCCAATTTCTTGGTAATTGTTTGAAATATAATTTTAGATTCTTTCATACTGAACACACGTAAGATCATAATTATTTGCAAATAAAAATAAAAAAGGAGCATATCACATAGGCCCATAGTTCGGGGCTTTATTAAATAATTAATTATGAATGACTGAATTGTGTCAAGATATAGCATTAGTTGATTAATATCGGCACAGCCGTGTACAGTGCGACATCATGGCGCGTGGCCAAAATCGGTACTAACGCCGCTATCTTGTGATACTGTTTGATAGTTCGCTCTAGCGGTATATCGCTATTGTATGTTGCATTGTTTTTGCCTACTATTAACTATTTTAAACTAGAATTGAAGTAAAAATTGAGGAGATTTTATTTCCTGGATGCCTTTGTTCTATAACAGCGCCCTCCAGTCAATGTCATTCAAGTGCCAAGAGAGCCTTGTCGGACTGTAGTTTGTTCATTTCCTGTGTTATTAGGTATAGCTGAAGTTTTCAAGTAGTATTTCATGTAATTTGGATAATTTATCTAACGCAGAAATAATAATATTTAATGATGAATATCTGAGTGCAGAAACTTTTATTAAGCACAACTTTTAACTCATATCATGGAAAGTAAAAAAAAAAATAGTTCACTCTAAGAAGCTCTACCTAGATATAAATCAATAAAAAAAGAGAAAAATTAGAAACTGACAGTTCTTACAAACACTGGCATATTATTTTCATTTCTTTGCCATTCTGAACAGTTCTTGAAAGAGATACCGTGGCAGTGATTTCATGTAATAAAATATAATTTTAATTCATTTGTAATTCCCCAGTATACTTGTAAGATTTTTACACTGATTATGATATGATGGCATGAGAATAAAATTAATGCGATGCTGCTTTAGGCAATTACAACAATTGATGAGAGTTTACTAGTACTGTCAAGCGGTTTTTAATAGTACATTGTGATACAAGGGTGGAAAGTAGGTTTTTGCAAACGAGCTGTCATTAACAAGCCCGAGCCGAAGGCGAGGGTTTTTAATGTCACGAGTTTGCAAAAACCTATACACCCGTGTATCACACGACGTTTTTCAATACAGTTGTGAGAATTAGTAAAAAAACAAATCAAAGAGATAATATGTTTGCTCAAGATTTGGGGGGGCAATTTCCATCTTGTTTGGTTTTTACCTTAAATAAAATATCGAAGATCGAAATCGAAGGCGACTTCGAATTCGCAATCGAAAAGATAAAAGATAAAAGATAAAAATAAAAAGATAAAAATATAAAAGATAAAAAGATAAAAAGATAAAAAGATAAAAAGATAAAAAGATAAAAAGATAAAAAGATAAAAAGATAAAAAGATAAAAAGATAAAAAGATAAAAAGATAAAAAGATAAAAAGATAAAAAGATAAAAAGATAAAAAGATAAAAAGATAAAAAGATAAAAAGATAAAAAGATAAAAAGATAAAAAGATAAAAAGATAAAAAGATAAAAAGATAAAAAGATAAAAAGATAAAAAGATAAAAAGATAAAAAGATAAAAAGATAAAAAGATAAAAAGATAAAAAGATAAAAAGATAAAAAGACAAAAAGATAAAAAGATAAAAAGATAAAAAGATAAAAAGATAAAAAGATAAAAAGATAAAAAGATAAAAGATAAAAGAAAACGAAAAAAAATTCCTTCTGTGTCCATCCCATCCCAATGTCCATCCCATTTTATTGTACAATGAAAACTCCTTGGTATCAAACGTTTTGCAAAAGTAATGATCGAGCTTGTAAAAGTAAGTTACGACCACGAAAAAGCAAGATGCCTGTGCGTAAGATTTAACTTTCGAATACTAATGACAGCCTCTGAAAGTGCGCCATACCATACAACTGTATTGAAAATAATGTTGATTTAGTGTTGATAAAGTTAATTTCAACATAGATATTCTTTTATTAAAGTTTTCATTAAATTAATTGGCAGTTAAGAGTGCCGTGACCAAATTATAATACGGTTATGAGTGCCGTATTTATTTTTTCTATAATGTCCTTGGTTATGTGTGCCAAGACGGAACTATGTATGTTCTATGATGAATAATGGCCTTGGTTATGTGTGCCAAGAGTTACTTGGTTATGTGCGCCAAGAGTTACTTGGTTACGTGTGCCAAGAGTTACTTGGTTATGTGCGCCAAGAGTTACTTGGTTACGTGTGCCAAGAGTTACTTGGTTATGTGAGCCAAGATGGAACTATGTATGTTCTACAATTATTTGGGTTATGTGTACCAAAATGGTAATAATGAGTACTCAGTTGCAGTTTATCGATGTTTAAAAACAATAACAATAACTACAAATTTACTTATACATTTTCTATCATTGAAAGATTCTGAAAGGACAGTAAACTCATTAGGACTTCATGGTAATTAAAAGTGACAATAAAATAGAGGTAGAATGATGAATGGAATTTGAAACAATGTTTTATTAAATACAGATCTATTTTTGAATATAATTAGCTAAAACTAAAATAGATTTTTCACGAATAATCTCTTTTATATAACAGCTGCTATATATACCTATACATAGTTCATTGAGCATTGTTTATTTCTTTTGCCGAGAATATGACACGATCAACGGGCTGGACTGACGCGGGTCAAAGGCGAGCGCGTGAGGACGCATCCTCTGTCAACACCAAGGAGGTACATGGAACGAGCTAGCCGTGAACGGACGCGGCTAAGCGCGTGTAAACGCGATCCCCGTCATAACTATGGAAGTTGGTCCGCAAGGCACGTAGATGTCAACGTCGAGATGAAGATTATCAACGTCGGTGGACCCCACAACTCCCACACTGCTTGCGGCTCACCAAACCGTTGCTTTAGTTGGAACAAGTACTTACAATCATCAATGCAGCAGCAAGCAAAAGCTTCACAACAGACGAGGTGGTTAACATTTTTTGAAAATTTGCAATGACGATCATCTTAATGTAATTCCAGAATCGATTCATCAAGCAAAGCACTAAGCGTAAATAACTGGTTAGTCAAAGAATGTGTGACCATTAGTGAGGGAAACTAAAAATAAACGTTACAATTTGTATTACAAAACTTGTAAAAAGAAAAAAAAAGTGGTGCGCAGTTCTTTACCTTCCCTTAGTTACAGTTGGAACGAATAGCTTCCAAAATCATTCACAAATGAGCAAAATTACAGTCATATTATTTTGGTTGAGATGCTTGCATGCATTTCACGAAGTACCTAATGGAAGTTTGTAGAAATGCTATTATTGACATTTTTAATCGCTGTGATCTTAGCGGCAATAAAGCGGTAGACTATGATATCATTCACGCTATATAAGATAAGTCTATTTGAAAGAAGGCGCAAGTATTGGATAATGGATTGTCAGAAACGTGAAGATCTAGGTATACTATATTTCTTAAATTCTAAGTGACGCTACACTATCAGAATTATTTAAAAAAAGTCGCTTATAGCTATTTCATTAGTACCAATAATAATGATATAGCCACTTTGTATTTATTTGTTAATAAGGGGACTATCTTGTCAAAAATTCCCAAAACCCATAAAAAGAGTCATAATTAATGATTTAGAACAATTGGGCATGATTTAGTTCTCAGTCAACAGAGTCCGTTGACGATTTCTAGTGAGACTTGTGAAACTCAAACACACCAATGAATAGGTTTGCTTAATTTTTTTTTGTGATATTTTTGTTATAGTTATCCGGATGATAAAACCTACGTGTTAAAATGGGTCATGATCATTTTGCATTAATTGATTTTGGTATTTTTTATGCGTAAATTACACAAATCAGGAAACGTCAAAATGTATTCATGAGCTTTTAACCTTTCACAAAGGCCTTCAGTAATCCTGTCGTATCATTTTGAGTAACAGTTTAATTTCATTATTATTATCAATGACGTTGCCACAAGTATTGAAGTATTTAGGAACGAACTCTTACATACTCCTTTTCTGTCCTTATAAACATTCTAATAACCTAGAACATAATATTCTTTATCAGTCCTAAAGATAACGATATGGAACACTTAAGTTAAAAGAAACTTAAGTGACTGTAGGTATGTATATGATTTTCTAAATGTGTATAATGTCTGATTAAATGCCCATTCAGATTGCATAACGTATCCCCTATGAATTAAACGCAGTCGCGTATCCACGAGCGAACCGCCAAGCCAAATGTTTCAATCAGATCTAGGGAAGTCAAGGTTAACAATATTAGACATAAAACATACTTAAGATGTTCAGATGACATTAACATTAACAATAGTTAAAATCAGTAATAGTTATATATATTTTGTAAATATTTTAATTTAATTTTATTGAATCATGTTTGTTTAGTTTCTAATTTTTAGTTCTCTAATAACTTGAACTGTAAAGTTTATTGTACATTGAATAAATTTAACGTTTTTATATATTTTATGGAGCAAAAAAAAAAAATAAAAAAAAAAATAGAGGTTCAGTATTTCGATTTCAGTCAATTCAGTATCCAACATTAGATGATAATATCACGAATTATAAAATTAAAATTTTAGGTCCTTACAAAATTGTCGAAGATATGGAAATGATAGATAGGTACAGAATTAGCACAATAACCGGATTTCACATAGTCTGTAGTACATAGTCTAGTACAGATTATAAATAAAACCACTATTATGATACAGAGTTTGTAGTGCGAGGTGATTTGCTGAATAATTGAATATTGGTATGACGTGATCAACGTTCGAAATTCGGCGCTTAAATCGTCTGAAGTGAAATAGCAATTTTTAATTAGCAATATTTCATGAGTAATATATATTTTTATTTGAAATTACGATGGAAACAACTAAATAAAATGTAAAAAAAAAACTAGATGTATTTCCTATTGAGGTGGTAAGCTCGAGAGGCAGTTGATATTACGAGATTGTCATTATTTATCAGATTTAAGAAATTAGATTAATAACAAGATTGTAACACATTGATTATTGTATATAACACACAATATGCTATGGAAGGTTGACTTGAAGTAATTTTTGTTCAGAACGCACGAAAACGCAGACGGTACTTAATTCTTGATTGTAAGTCATTTTACTATAGAAAATATGAACGATAAAATTATGATTTTTACTTCAAAGAAAAAGATTTGAAAAATGTTATTCTACAATAACATAAACATTCTTTAAAAAAAAATGTTGTCATTTTAATCTGTAACCGTAATAAAAAAAAGATAATAATATTTGGAAAATTAATTCAGTCTCTGTCAGTTTTCGTCAATACTTGCTTCAATAAAATACTTAATATAATATTATGATACTTGAAATCTGCATAATTAAATTAATTGAGTCTCCAGACCCTAAGAAGTGATATTTTAACAATTTTGAGTTAGTCATTTATAATTTTCTAATATTGCATACAATAAATAATGTATAATTTTATGTAGGTCTGTATATTATTGTTAATAATTTCTTTAATTTAAATTTAAATTAAAAATTCACTGTACCCAATAATACTTTCATTAATCTAAGAAACCGAATGTCATGATTATTTTATGTTAGTGAGATTGGGACATAGGTAAATTAATGTCAGTATTATTTATTTAGATATTTAAATAAACAAATGTAGGTACTGAATATTCTTAAGTAAGTGCATGTAGGCTAGGCCTATGTGAAATAAAGTATTTGAAAAATATTGTACATCATATATGTAATGTAAATTATAATTTTGTTACTCATAAAGGCGAAATAGTGGTTACTTAACATGTACACTTATATATATTCCATCTTTTGTAGTTTTTGTATGATGATGTATTTTAGTAAGATTAAGCCGTAGGTAACTAAGAGTCAAAATCATTTAGACATTGTAAATAACCAATATACAGGGAATTGATAAGTAAGTGAAACCCTATATGAAGTGTGAAATGAGGTATTTGAAAAGTATTGTTTTAAATATAAATTAAAGTTTTGTTAATCATAAAGGTGGCATAATAGTTAGTTAATAATATGTAAGAATAAATACTATCTTTTGTATAGTTTTTGTGCAATGTTTTTATAGGTACTAAAACGCCTAGTTGAGTGGTCCTAGAATTTTTACTTTGATGAGAGTTTAATTAATGTGCACCAGGAGGTTGCACAAGAGTGGATGGCCGAATGTCATGATTTATTAACACGACTGCTAAAAAAAAGGCATAATTTTATATTCTGTGGTAATCCTATGAATATTTTTGATTGTCTGTAACAATGTTTGCCACCATTTTGAGAGAACAAATAAACCTTACATGTTATTGGTCAAATTAAAATTCCCGCTCCTTTTTCTCAACCAATGAGAACGTCTCTAGTCAAAACCAATGAAAAATCTAGTAGGCTATGACAGAAAGATTATGGAATTGTTTTTAGGAGCACAAAAGCAAAAACTATACAATTGATATTGTACTGATATGAATAAAAAACTATGTAAAGTACTCATTGCATCGTAATACAAGAAATAAGGCATATGTATGTCAAAGTATAAGCAATAAGGAGTTTAATGTAATACGCTATTACTTGTAATAAGGAAAATAAAGTGTATACTATGGAGTCTGGATTTCATTCATAAAAGGTGGTAACTAGCTAGCCACGGAGCCTTCTGCCAGACCAGACCTGAGCCAATTTAGAAATTATGAAATTCCAAAGTGGCGGGAATCGAACCCACGACCTCCACTCGAATCCGAGCGCGCGCCATTGCGCCAGGGAGGTCGTCAAACACTTGTAGACGGTTCAAACTTGTGTTGCAGGTTAAACACAGTCCACATATTGTCAAGCCCCAGTCCGTCCTGGACAGGTTACGGGGGTCGGATAAACAGTGAAATACTGTCCAAAGTGATCACAAAAGAAGAGAAGCAACACTTCGCGTGTGTGTGTGGCCCCACGGAGTTTACGCACACAGCAATAGACTTCTTAAAGACACATGGCATCAAAGAAGACGACATGCACGCTTTTATAGGATAAACCCACAGATTTAGTAAACAATACGATCTACAGAATAAGCGTGACTATTTTTAATCTGTAAAGTAGCGCATAAGATAGCGCCATCTAGGGAAGTAAACTGAGTACACGAACATTTGACAGCAAATCTTGGCTCTCAACATGGCGCCGCATGTCACGCAAAGCTAGGCTAGAATAAATGAATGGGGCGCCTCCTTAGTTCTCTTACTTTATGAATAAAATGATCTTTACAAAAATAATGGCCACGCGCTTTATCGCCCGTCGATTAAGGCTATCGTCTAGTGACGAAGCGCGACGTTAGAGGGTATTTTCAAAAATGCTATCTATGCTCTTATAGAGATAGTTGCTAGTCCAGAGCTAGGCTTACATTTTTTGTCTTGAAATATTGTATCGGGTAGTAACGTTTTTACCCGCTAACGTTGACCAAATTGGACAAAGTTGGTCTCATTAGGCTCGTATGTTTTATTTTATTACTCGAGGAAGCTTTTAGGTCGAAAATATGGATATTTAGACGCTAATAACTTCTAACATAAGCAATATTTCTTAAAAATTAAAAAGTACGAGCATAGGTTTTCACTGTATCTGATGCAACATTTCAAAAAAATTTATGAAATTCTGACTACATTTACGGGTAGGAAAACGTTATCGCTTTTTGTATGAAAACTTACAGCTAGACGATCCTCTTAATATTTGGGATTGGCACTGACCTCTATAAGACGCTGGACTTCAGACTGTCAACGAGACACTTGATTTTCGCTATTTTGGCGCTGATTGTTGCGTAACCTGGCGTGAGCGTCCATGGAACTAAAATAAATAATACAACATACAACGGTCATTTGCAGCAAATATGTATTTTAGTACCGGAGAATTTCGATGGGGGCGCTTCGAATCGGCACAAAAAAGGAACTATCAATTGTATAGAATATCTAGATTAGCGTACTTGTATTATGGATGGAGGTCAGTATCCTATAGAATTATCTCACGGTGACTCATAAGTTATAGAATCTAAAAGAGATAAAGAATTGTGGTAATGACCGATATTCCGTCTTTTAAAAGAATTGAACATAAGAGGAATAAAATTATTTACGTCTAAGTACTTTAAACAAAGATTTAAATCGCTAGATGAGCCCTAAGCCTACATTGCGCACACCGAAAATGTCCAAAAACATGCTGAGTGTGAAAGAGAACGCAAGTGCAAATTTCGTTTAAGAGTAAATGAGAGATAATTAGTTATGTCGCGTGTGTGTAAGATGATAACTTGTCGCACACAAGACAAAAACATGGACGTTTTTGGAGGTTTAGGGACTCATCTAGCGATTTCAATCTTTGACTTTAAATGTTTAAAATTAAATAAAATCGGTGTCCTAAAACTAGAACCTAAAATCAAAGTGTGATAATATTATATTTAGTTTTTTAGATAACTAAAAATAAGATAAAGCTTAGTAAAGATTATTTATTGTAATTTTTGATGTGCGACATAGAATAATTAAATCAATGTTTAGAATATAAAATTATTCAATTAATTCACTCTAGAAGTTACTATTTGGAGAATCCATCCACATTTTTTCTTGTAATGCTTCTATATTATTTATGTTAGTATATTAGTTTTGTGTTAAGAATAGTTTTAAGTAGCATTTGAATATTTCGAGTGTATTGTTTTTGCTTTACCTTATACTTTATTTACGTGATATAGATAGTTACCTACTGTTATTACAATACAAACCAATATTATTTTTCTACTTAACTATTTCGATATAAGTAGCGATATATCTTTAATAATAATTAAATATTATTGTACTATTAAAGTGCCTACATTCCAGGTAAAATTGAACTAATCCAAATGGTTTTGGTATTGAGTTGTGAATTTTAATAAATTATAAAATTCTACAGCGTAATTTGTTTTATTTAAAAAAATTGTTGCTATAATAATATTAAAGTAGCGAATTTACATAGTCGGCTACTGTAGACATCATGGTGCCGCGGGGTTTGACCATTGACCGTAAACTTAGTTTTAAGTCGACTTGTAGTTATCACCATTCTTATTCAAAAAATATCATACCGACGTTTTACAAGACCCTGTATGTCAGGCCTATGTGAAATAAAGATATTTTGAGTTTGAGTTTGATTAACGTCACTTAGTGACGTCACGCATGTATTTTTAGGCTCCGCCCTAAAGCCGGATTTGTAATCTCTCAATACTGTCTATCTATCAATGAGGGCAATAGGGAAATTTCCCTCCAGGCAAGTGTTGTGCCTGGGGACCGCTTTGTGATCCGAGCGTGTGACGTCAGAAGTTGTATTTATAGAACTCTCGTCGAATGCTCCGTCAGCGTGTGCTATTGCGTGAGTTACGCCATCTGTCGTCAGCTATCGAAGACCGCTATCGAAGACCGCTACAATCACTCCCCTCTGAGACTGTTAAGTCGTGTGTCGTCGTGGTGCATCTGGTGCGTGTCAACAGCGTGCAGCATCGTGGAAGTGCGTCAGCGATACCGGGTTGACTTGGGTGGACTGCGTGCCGGCGAGGTGTGAGTGACCTTCGAACCGGGAGTCCGTTGTAGATGCGGCGGCGCGCGATCAGTGAGTCGATCGGCGGTGAAGGACGTGTCGCGGCGACCAGTGAGTCGGTCGGCGAAGACTGGGAGTCTGATGCGAGGAATGAGGCTTGCGGTTGCTTCTTCGATGTTGTAGCGGTTGACGTGGTTCTTGCGGTTGCGGTTGTTGCAGTTGCGGTTTCGTTGTTTTTGTTGCGTGTTCTTCAGTAGATGTGTGCCCTCTGGTGGTGAATGGTGAGATCACGTCGGGGTCACCACTTTAGCGGCGCTGAGGGCAATAGGGAAATTTCCCTCCAGGCAAGTGTTGTGCCTGGGGACCGCTTTGTGATCCGAGCGTGTGACGTCAGAAGTTGTATTTATAGAACTCTCGTCGAATGCTCCGTCAGCGTGTGCTATTGCGTGAGTTACGCCATCTGTCGTCAGCTATCGAAGACCGCTATCGAAGACCGCTACACTGTAAAATGGCGCTAATGTATGCGACCGAAAGCGGTATGTGCTGTCAGCGGTACCGAAAAGTACGACGCGCGACGACATGTGAGAAATTTTTGGCTTCAATATACTTCACATCTTTTAGAAATAATTGAGGAATTTTTGGCTTCAATACACTTCACATTTTTGAGAAATATTTGAGAAATTTTTGGCTTCAATATAAGCAGGCCCGTGACACTCAGAACAAATAACATGATTTAACTACCTACACTTCTACTAAATTCCGGCCCTATAAGCATTCTTGTCTATGTGTGAGTAAATGTCATCATAGTCCAATAGGGCTGGCAAAACTCGACGTGTACGTGGCGACGACGCGACCTTTGCACATGCAAACTTGCAGCCCACTGTAAAACATTAGAATTGCGGTACAAATGCAATACTTTGTTTAGTTATTTCTAATGTAGTCTGAGGTTATTTCATGAAAACTATTTATATTTCATTTTGTTTATCTATAATTTTATTAATTTCTAAGGATAAAATTAAAACAGGAATACATAATTATTTTCATAAGTACATAGCTTTTTTCCGCGGCTTCACGGACCTGAATTTTGGAGTTTCACAAATTCCGTATGGACTATGGATTTTTAGGGATAAAAAGATAGTAATGTGTTAATGATAGTTAATATATCTTCATTCCAATTTGCAGCCAAATCGGTACAGTAGGTACGTACCTAGTTGCGGCATGAAAGAGTTACAAACATCCAAACCCACAAGCTTTCATATAATTCATATTCATTAACGTGAAATCAACGGGTCTGCCCGCGAAATTGAAAGAGTTACAAACATCCAAACCCACAAGCTTTCATATAATTCATATTCATTAACGTGAAATCAACGGGTCTGCCCGCGAAATTCAAAATTTTTGTGGTTATTTGCAATTTGTACGCTAACTAGACATGATAGGCTTATGGCAATCAATTTGCGAGAATGGCAGTATCATCTTTACATGATTATATCAAAATCTTTGCATAAAAATGTGCATCCTAGGAAATTAATCCGAGTATCGAGTTTCTGGTTTAAGAAATTTATTGTCTCGTAAAAAGTATACAATACTCACTTAAACGAAACTTAAGGCTAATTAATATAATATTTAAGTACAGTAAGCGTTTGCTCGTACACTAGTAACATTATATAATATTTTATTACATCTTACTCGTAGTATTCATATTAACCTATAACATTACAATGCAGTCATTTTAATTATTAGTAAAACTGCGGGTAGGCCTGTAGAAACTACACAAAAACTATACCAACGCGAGACCCAATGCTGTGACGCAATAACAAAGATACTGCAGACTGGATGTGGCCAGTAAGCCATATCGATTTTAACCTGAATTTAATTACGAATGTTTGATATTATGATTTAGCGTTAAATAAATGACTAATATAACTTAATAATTTAGATTATGTTATTTTTAATTTTTTTTTTTTTTTTTTTTTATTGTTAGGAAAAGTATGATTTTAAAAGTTTTTTAAATGTTTGCATGCCTTTGCATTCTTTTATATTTGAAGGAAGTTTATTATATAATTGAGCACTTTCAAATGTAATATTTCTTTTACCATAATTGGTTCTTGGTGGGCGTAATATTATATTATTTGCACTTCTTAAGCGTCTCAGATGAGGATATTTATTTTTAGTTGTAAAACTTATGTTTGTATGTATGTCTTTTGATAATATTTTTCTAATAAGGATGCAAGTATAATATTTATAGGTATTCGTTATATTCATTAATTTTGTTTCTTTAAATATTTTTTCCGTTGAAGTTAAGAAGTTGTAACGGAACAGTATTTTAATTAATTTATTTTGTGATCTTTGTAATGGCATAAGATTGGTTTTAGCTGCTGAGCCCCAGATTTGGATAAGATAGTCTATGTGTGGTTTAACCAAAGAATTATAAATAATATAGCAAACCTTACGAGGCAGACAACGAACAACACTGCGCAGGACTCCTGTTAAAGATATTAGTTTAGATCTTACAGATTTAATGTGTGCCTTCCATGTGAGTTTATTATCTAACATTAAACCGAGATATTTTTCGCAGTCCGACCTACTTATGCTTGTATTATTTATTTTAAGGGGTTCAAAATCATTAATTTTTTTGTTTTTGGCTGAAAAAATAACGTAATGGGTTTTGCTTACATTGAGGGTTAGTAAATTGCATTGAAACCACACATTAAGGATATCAAGATCATCTTGTGAATCTCGTACGATATTTTCTATGTTATTTCCATAGTAAAAGAGGGTAGTGTCGTCGGCATATAATGATAGTTCACCTTTGAGTTCAAGCTTACTTATATTATTTATATAAATTAAAAATAGGATGGAGCCGAGAATTGACCCCTGAGGGACCCCATAGGTGATTAGTCTTGGGGTACTTTGGTATTCACCTATTTTTACTACTTGAAAGCGATTAGTCAGATAAGATTCAAATATTTTGTGAGCAGTACCGTTGATACCAATGTCGGTGAGCTTATTTAGAAGTATCTCGTGGCTTACCGTATCGAATGCTTTTTTTAAGTCTATAAATATTCCAAGAGCTATTTTTTTTTCATCTATACTATTTTTTATCTTGTTTACTAAATCTACTGTGGCGGATAGAGTGTTGGACATTGTCCTGAAACCATATTGTTTAGGATATAAGAAGCTGATAGAAGTTAGATAGGCATCTAGTCTATTATAAATTATTTTTTCGAAGATTTTTGAGATCACAGGTAACACAGAGATAGGGCGATAATTATTAGGGTTTGATTTAGTTCCGGATTTAAAGATGGGGGTTACTTTGGCAATTTTTAAGGAGTCTGGGAAATTACCACTTTCTAGGCAAACATTTATGCACTCAGTAAGCTCTTCGGTTATGTAGGATTTAAGCGATTTTACTACTTTTGTACTTATGTTGTCAATCCCCGAGCCGGTGTTACTGTCAAGGTTATCTATTATTTTAGTAATTTCCTCTTTTGTTGCTAAGTTTAGTTTCGCGAGACCAAAATTGGGGTTAGCGGTAACAGGTGTTGCGTTGGTATAGGTTTTGTTATTGTGATACTTTTTGTCAATCGCTTCTGCAAGGATTGAACCTACTGTTGAAAAGAACTCACAGAAACATTCACAAATTTCTCTTTCATCTTTCAACTCGATATCTCCTTTTATCAATTTGGCTGGCAACGTTGTTTCTTTTATTTTATTATTAGTTAAGCTATCTATCAAGCTCCACATTTTTCTAGGCTTCTTATTGCATTCAGAGAACTTTTTAAGGTAGAATTTCGCTTTCATTGTCTGTATTTGTTCCGCAACTTTGTCTCTTTCATTTAGAAACTTTTTCTCGATGTCTTGATTCCCGGGGTTGGTCTTATGTTGTTTATATAGAATATTTTTTTCGTTTATTTTATGTAGTATATCTTTATTTACCCAGTCTTGTTTTGGAGGGTTTAATATCTTAATTTTTTTTACTTTACTTTGATTTATAGCTTGCAGTAATCCAGTCTCAAATCTTGCATAATCTACATTACTGTTCCCTTTGTCCTTGTTTTTAACTAATTCAGTAAGCTTCGTATAGTCAATGCTTTCATACGTAGTTTTTCTTTTCGGCTCCGGTTCATATTTATCAATTTCAAAATAGACCTGCTTATGGTCCGACATTGATGACTCAATAACGGCTAAATGAAATCGGTGACCCTTAAGATTACTGGCCACATGGTCCAATAAAGATTTCTTCTGACATGTTTCTCGGGTGCAGTATTGTTCTTCTATTTTATTGATTATCGTAAAGCCGCTTTCTTTTAGCACATCCTTATACTCATCCACTAACCTGTCTGGAGCTAACAAGTCAAAGTTGAAATCGCCAAATGCTACGGCTCTTTTTCTGTTATCCAGTTGACTGGAGAAGGAATCCAGAAAGTTTTTGACATTTGTTCGACCCGGTTTATAAATGGCACCAATATCTATAGAAAACTTTTCTAAGTGTATCCATAAGTAGTGGTTATCATCTTGGCAGAGTTCTTGAATAATATTATGCTTCAAGGTGTTACGGGCAAAGATCGAGACTCCTCCACCAACAGTATTTTGCCTGTACTGATAGTAGTGAGTATATCCGGGAATTTGTATTCTTTTGGCTTCTTCATTATTTTTAATCCAGGTTTCGGTTAAAATGATTAGGTGTAAGACACACTTAAAGGAGTCCACCACACACCGTAATTCATCAAGCTTTCCAGGTTTAATTATGCTCCGGATGTTCGCATATAAGCATCTGATTGCTTTTTTATTTATTAATATGTCTTCATAATTATTTAGTACTTGGTAAGTGGTGTTATGATGTTTTACCTGGTTCTTTTTTATAGCATGGAGTTTTTTGGAAGAGAGCTAACTATTCTTGGTACGCCTTTTATATATTTGATGCGCAGGTTTGTTTCCCCGTTTTCTGTGCGATTTTTCAGTTGCTCTTTAAGATTTTTAAATCTCGCTTGCTGAAGTGGAGTTTGATCTGGGAAGATTGTTAAGGCATCATTTTTATGTGAGTAACTCGCAAATCTTGGACTAATTTCTTTATCTCGACACTTTCGAGCAGAGATTTTAATATAAACACGTGAAGAAGATATTGGGATTATCGCAATTTGACAGCCATAAGCCTATTATGGCTTATTAGCTTAAAAATCGCGAAAAACCACGAAAAATTTGAATTTCGCGGGCACACCCGTGGTGTGCTCTTTAAACAATAGGATAATATTATAATGGGATACTTATAAAAATCACTGCAAAAATAATTAATTACAGTTCGTTGCCCATATGATTTTTTCATTTGTCAAGCACAATCAGAGAAAACTTTATTAATCCTCCGGTTAAGTATTTTATAATTTTTACTAATAAAAAAATTGACATCTAAAAAGGTATGCTTTTATTTACAATCAGTAGCCCTATAGAGTTATGAATTTGTGGCAAACCTATTGAAATAACGCACCTCGCGAGACAGCGCCCACAGGTACCACCCGACGCGTCGCGCTCGCCGCTCTGGGGTAATACATTGACGGGAGGGTGTGAATGTCCCTTCTTTACGTTAGTAATATTATATATTCGTTGATATAAGTCACATCTTTCCCGTCCTCTTAGCGTAGCGTATTTCGTTATTGGATTTGACTCACTTTAGCGACCTCTTAAATAATACAAGTACGATGGACTAAATATTCTATACAATAATAAAATTGTCAGTTCCTTTTTTTGTGCAGATTGTCGAAGCGCCCCCGTCGAAGACTAACAATAATTGACATTTACAATTTTTATTTTTATTCCATGGACGCTCACATCAGCTTACGCAACAATCAGCGCCAAAATGGCGAAAATCAAGTGTCTTCATTTTTACGTTGAGTCCGAAGTCCAGCGCACTTGTATTATTATAGAGGTCAGTGAGTATATTCCATAGAGCAGAAACAAAGGTATATTCTATATACTCTATGGAGATCAGTAGGTCAGTGCGAATGAAATATGAATCATTATCGTCAGTGAAATTGGTCGATCGGAGATGTCGGCTTCGCGGTTTTTGGGGCACGCAGGAAAAGGAATGCGCGTGTGTTACCTATATGTATAATAATTAATATCTGGGTGACCGAGCTTCGCTCGGTGGCCAATAGAGGGCAGTAGTAGTCATATTTTTATTTTTTTGGTAAATTCGACATTTTCTAAAAATGAATCTTAGCTAGATCGATTTATCGCCCCCAAAACCCCCTGTATACTAAATTTCATGAAAATCGTTCCAGCCGTTTCCGAGATCCAGATTATATAGAAATATATATACAAGAATTGCTCTTTTAAAGGTATAGGATTCACTAGCGCACACCACGCGCACACACACAACACACACCTTCAATATTGAAGTGCTGCTTACCACCAGCAAAAAGTTTCATATAAATCTACTTACAAACATACATAGACAGGTATAACACCTACATTACTATTAAAATTGCTATTATTCAATTTCTTGAATAACCTATAAGCCAAAGAGTATATAATCACTACGTGTCTATAAACCGTAATCCCCACTATTTTTAAACGTTTTCACGTCTAAACCGCTGATTTATTTTTGATGAAATTCGGTACAGAAGTAGCCGAATAAGTCATAACTTTTCTTCATTATTACATAGATATTAAATAAATCGACACGTATCTGTCATAGACATGTTTATTACAACATTGTTTACCTTACGGCGGTTTATAAACCAGCGTTGTGTTTATAAACTAAATTACAATAATTACAAAACGTATTATGCGTTGACGTCGTTCACGAACAGCACGTCTCGATCTTTGAGGCCGGCGTCCTGCAGGTTGGTCGCCCCCCGAGCTATGACGCGCTTCGGGAAGTTGGTCGTGATCTCGAACTCCTCTGGAGACTGCGGGTGGCTGAACACGTAGTCGTATAGGTCCTGAGAAAGGAGAATATAGCTAATTCCAGCCGTGCTATTCTGCAAAATACTTGAAGCAGCGACGAGCGTATGCATCTATGAATTTGTCAGTTGTAATAGAGTACAATTTTGCATGCCATCTTCGGGTTGGCAGCTGTCCAAAACAGTTAATAGGGAGACAGCACTAATGGCGTATCACGCATTCGTTGTTTCGTCACTAAGATATGGACTTATTGTATGGGGGAACTCGGTGGATATAAATCGTTTGTTTATCGGACAGAAAAAATGTATCAGGGCTATTTGTGCAGCAGGCCCCCTAGACTCTTGTCGACCGTTATTTGTTAAATTGAAAGTTCTAACGTTACCATGTTTGTACATTTTGGAAGTTTGCTTATTTGTTCGGAAAAATATGTCTGATTTATATGTCAAAAAAAGCAAATATGTGGAATTCAACACAAGGTATCCAGAGAGGCTTGTACTTCCTACATGTAGAACCACGTCACGTAGCAGGAATTGTCATGTAATGTCAATAAAAATTTATAACAAGATACCACAAACAATAAAAAAACTCCCTTTAAAAAGTTTTAAAAAGAAGCTACGTGAATGGCTCATGGGCAAATGTTATTACTCAATAGGCGATTTCATGGAAGATAAAATTAATATTAAAGATTAAATTATAATTAATTCTATTAATATAACATATTATTATTGTTAAATCTAGGTTCATTTATAAACACAATTAATATTTGCACACCCGTCTGTGGGTAAAAACACATTGACTCCTTTGTTGTTTGTATTCCACCTGTATTTACGTGTTTTTATGCAAATAAATTCATTTCATTTCATTTCATTTTCATTTCATTTTCATTTCATTTCATTTCATTTCATTTCATTTCATTTCATTTCATTTCATTTCATTTCATTTCATTTCATTTCATTTCTGGCAGCTGTTTCAGAGATGGACATTTTGTAGAATAGCACAGCTGTACAGCCGCTGTCAAAACGTTTCAAGATGGCCGCCGCCACAAAATGGCGGACAACATATTGTTTCACTGACCACTCCCTCAATATGGGTATCAGAAAGGTCTTGACTGGGTATTAAAATTTCTAGGTATAAGAACACTATACAAGGTGTGTGTTAGTGCCCGCAGCTAACCTTTTAACTTGATTCTAGAAACACATTAACGTGATAAGAAGTCCAAATTACATATTTTATTTTATTTTCAATACAAAAAAATATGATTTCATTTAGAAAAATAAAATTTAGCAACCCTAACTGTGACATCAACAAACCTCATAGCATTTTTATTATTCTCAGTTCATTGACATTAAACCAGCTGTTTCTAGGGATGTCACTTAAAATTTATGGTACATTTTTGAACTTTCTATAGTTCCCTCATGATATGAGCTCGTTCCCTACTTGGAGCTTTCGGCTAATTAGGGCAATAAATCTACATGTGTACCTATACTCTATAATAAATTTCACATTTGTAATTGTCTTCAATTAGAATAACTTATAACTATAAGCATTTTACCTATTAAGACATTGGAAAATTAATAAAAAAAAAAATGTTAAAAACTGAATTTCAAGCAGCGGGCAACAGCTAGTTCAAAATTAATATAACATGTTTTGTAAATAATAATGAATTACCTGCGTGGTGTGCGCGAGGAGGAACCGCCTCGTGAGGCGCTCCCCGCCAGGCAGCCGTATGAGCAGCGCCACGGCGTCTGCGCCCGCCTGCGGCTCGGCCGGCAGCGACGCCGCGCGGGCCGCGCGCGCCGCCACCACCTGCACGCACCACATGAATGGCAAACAGTTCATATGACACGCTTCTTGCCGGCACCCATACTCAATTTTTGATGTTTCTTTAGGCATTCCTTAAGCATTCTCGAAATGGCTAAAAACTGAAAACCATTGAATTCGTTACTGTAACGTATCCAACACCTCACACAGTAAATTTAACCGACACCTCACACTGTTGCCATAATTGAAACCTGTGCTTTTATAAGTTTCTCTGCTGTTGGCTCTCTCAGAGATCAACGTCTTTATTTCGCCGCGCTGCTGCTGCGACATACCTCCTGCCGGTGCTGCTCCTCCATCATGAGGCGGTGCTGCTGGTCGCGCTGCACCTGGTCGCGCGCGGCGCGGTCTGCCGCGCGACGCCGCTCCTTCTCCTGGTCGGCCTTGAGCGACTCCTCATAGGCCTCGTCTTGTGCCGCTCGCAACCGGGCCGTCACCTCGCGTTCCACCCTGCCAAAGATTGTATCAAACTGTAACGTATGAGAGTATAATTAAAATGCCACTGAAAAACATGCATTAAATTATTATTCATAATATACAAAATCCGCTCATGTCTATCGACTAGATAGAACATGAATTAACTGCTGTTCTATACAATAGGTTCACAAGTGTTTAATCCAGAATAGACCAAAAGTAGAAGATGAAAGATAGATACAGAAAATGCTTTAACTAAACAACTAGATCAAAAGCAAAATTCTTTCACCTGCAAAACAGCCCTATTTACATACTCAAAGTAGAGCGCGTTTATTGCGTAGTGATCACCCGAGCACTCACCTGTCGGCCCTGGCGGCAGTGAGGTGGGGCTCGTTCTCCTCCACGACGCGCTGCAGCCGCTGCAGCAGCTGGCGCGGCGCGCAGGCGCCCTCGTTGCGCGCCACCACCGTCATGCGGTGGTCGCGCACGCACACCACGCACAGCAGCGGGTAGCGGCGCCCGCCCACCGACTGCGCGACCCGCCAGCCCTCCGACGACTCGATGGAGCAGCCCCAGAACAGCGCGTGCGTGTTTATATACTGGATCACCTCTGGATCTGCTAACGTGGTTCTGGAAATTGATTTTATCTGATTACAACTCCCCTTCTCTGCCTTTCAATATTTCTTTGCAGGTTATAAATATTATAAAAAGCTTGTACTCATCCACACAAAGGATTTCTTTGTGCTGGTTAATCCATTCAGTTCATACTTCATTTAAAATAAGTGAAATACACAAGTATCATAAATGGATTCATCACCTGCAGAAGTTCTGTGTCTCGGTGGCAGATTCAGAGTGCAGGTACACAATGAGGAACCTGAGCTCGTTCTTGGCGTCGTTGAGCGCCTGCGCGTAGGTGCCTTGGTAGAACACGGGGTGCGGCGAGAAGCGCGCTGTGTAGCCGTTTATGAAGCTCATCACGTCGCCCAGAGGATCTGTGACCACTGGAACACACATCATTTCATTAACCCATTTGGAAAGTGTAATTTTTTTGCTTTAACATGATTAATTTTGTCCCTTACATATAACATGATGTGATGCAATTTTAACAGTAATCCTGGGACAATACAATTCATTATTAAGAATTAATAATACTCACATCTCCTTTCATCGTTTCTAACAAAACTAAGTAGTAAGTTTAACACAGAGGATATTGTACTATAACACACTGATACAACTAGGTTCACTACGTATCGCAGGAGGCCCCGTACGCCACCAGGTCCCTCGGGGGCCTCATCTGTGAACACTTGCTGCGCGATGTGGTCGTGCACGACAGGCGGTGCGCGAGCCTCTGTCGCAAATACTGAAGGTCTGCCTTCCCTTATATTCAGCTGTTCTTGTATTGCAACCTGTAAATAATATCTATATTTAAAGTTGGCAATTGTTTAACTCACTTCATACCAACCTCATTCCCATTGATCTCAATTAAAACTCACACTTTACAGGATGCTTTATCTTAGGATAAACATATTATTATCAACATCAAAAATTTTTGTGCAATTCTAAGTTATGACTGCAGATATTTGATGACTTAATATTAGATTCAATTATGTAATTCAAATATGCAATCTTTCCTTGTTAAATTGTTTCTCCTCAACCTATTTGCCTCTTAGCTGGTGGACACAGACCAACTTTTCTCTTTCAATAGAAGGTCCCTTGGATATTACAGAATGGAAACCAAGAACCCATTTTGCTACCAGGAATTTGGCTTTTAGGAAGGATACCATTACCAAGGATCTTAAATTTTTTCTTTTCATAAAATAAACCCAAACTTTTTATAACAAAGTGACCATTACTCCACCAATTTATAAAGTTAAACAAATCTACCTCCAAATCCCATTGGTGTCTCTGTAGTACATCTCTGCATATTGACATATCCTCAATTCCTGTTAGGTCTTGGAACTGTAGCATTTTATCAGTTTGTTCTTGGGTCAAACCTAATGCATTGTCTTCTAGATCCATTATTGCAAGAAAATGTGTTACAAGGACACTATAAAATATGTGATACGGTAATCTACATAAATGTGCTTATCAATAAAAATTAACACAAAAATATTAACAAGAAAATAATTGAAAACTCTTTTCCACAATAAAATATTTTTTACATTTATCGAATAGTTTCCGAAGTTGACACACATTTGACATGTCATACGTATGTCATCATGATTGTCATTTTTCGTCTTTGACACAGAGCATTAACAGCAACGAAAGATTCTTTATAACTACCTACCGGAAGTGACAATTGCCGATTTTTTGACCGATTGCTAATGTTTTTGACTTCTTTGTCCTCAGCATAAACAACTTATTTGTAGCAAGAAAAAAGAGCATTATTTAAAACTCCAAAGTGCAGTGTAACATTTATTTACAATCAGAGTTAAATAATTTAAATTGAATAAAATTATATTGTTACCTTTTTTCGTGCTACATTTTAAAATAAGATTTGAGCTTGTTAAAAGTTTCGTATATGGCCCGTTAAGAATATGTATGTCGGTAACGAATTCTGTACGTGATGCCCATCTTAATGTGCTAATCAAGGGCGGATCCAGCTTTGGTGCCAGGGGGGGTCACATAGTTGTAGTCAAGTCACAAGGAGTTTTAATTTAATTATGATACTAATTGATACAGTTACAAAGTAGGTATTTTATTAATGTGTATACAATATATCCTGATAACTTGATATGCGAGCGAAGCGAGTGCGAAATTTTCTGTTTTTTTTTTTACTAAAAAAGTCACAACGTAACAAAGAACCTGGGGGCAATACATATTTTGACAACTGGATATGCGAGCGAAGCGAGCTCAAATTTTTGACGTTTTTTTATTTCGTTTTATAGTGTGGTACATCTTTAATCTTAAATTTAAATAATATAATAATTTTAGGCGGAATAAAGCGAACATAAACTTTTTATATATTCCGATAACCGGATATGCGAGCGTAACGAGCGCGAAATTTTCGGTTTTTCTGTTTTTACTGAAAAAGTCACGACATAACAGAGATCCTGGGGGCATACATATTTTGATAACTGGATATGCGAGCGAAGCGAGCTCGACGTTTTTACATTTTCGCATGATAAATCACTATTTATTCCTTGACCTGAAATGACCTTGTACATCCGTGCTTTTAAGGTCATTTCGTGAAAATTGGCCGTGGAGGACACTTAGATACATCATTTTTGTAGAGATGTAATTTCAAAACCCATTTATCAACAATCCTCTTATTAATTAATATCAAGATATATTTATCTTGATATTAATTAATAAGAGGATTGTTGATAAATCAGGAAATCTCCTGGGAAATCAGGAGGTTATCAGTTAAAAGGTCGCGGTGGCGAGGTAAAATTCTAATTTTCGATACTTTCGTTCCCTAATAATGCGTTTGACACCATATAAAATAAAATCAATAAAATATTAATGGTACTCACTTACATAAAATCAATATTGTTCCAAAAAATCCCATCAAAACATTATATTTTACAATTTTAACTATTGGTCCATCTAGGTTCTGGAAGGCCCAGGCCCAGGGAAGGTCATGACCCCCATGACCCCCCCCTGGATCCGCCGATGGTGTTAATATCTATAAAAATATGCTTACACGGATTTTGGTGTACACACTTTTCCAGTATTATACTATACGGACATATTAACCATGTTTATTTTTAAAGTTTCTCAGATTAAAAAATATTATTTTTTCTTTCGGTTCTTTTTCAGCTCCGGTGGTGCGGTTGCAGGAGCTTTAGACACTAGGACTTCAGGTGAATCCACTTTCGGATCCGGTAGTACGGAAGGGTCCTCATTGGGATCTTCATACAAAAAGTCAGCCTAAAACATAGATAGTTAGGTAAATAATATAATTTTATACTACTACTAACTATAAGTCCCCAAAATGGTTTAAAAGTAATCATTTTATCTTGTCAGAGACTTTATTTAGTTTTAAATTTAAGTTTAAAATACCTAGCTGCTTATTATAGAATAAATAACTTAACAAAAAATATTTTGTACCTTTAACTGGTACAATTCAGGAGCAACACTAAACAAACTGTCGACAAAATCTTCATAGAAGACATTCCCATCACCATGAACATTTGCGTCACGTAACATCTCCTTTGTTTCAGCTTCGCTGTATGCGTCTCCGTAGCTTGTGACGATGTCTTGTATTTCGTCAATTTCCAAAAAATTGCGCTTTTCAGTATCAAACACCTGTTTCATTATTATAATTAAAATTGAATGAATTATATGTACACCTAGTTATTAACAGAAAATTTGATCTTGAACAGAAAAGTTTTGGCTTGAAGTAGAGGTTTTTTGTCTTGTACAAGACTTGACTGCGATCTCAGTCTCACCTGACGGTAATGATGCAGATTGCAGCCGAAGATGTTATCGTACTATCTTGCTATCATTTTTTTCACATAGGCCTGGCTCTAATGAAAAGTCAAAACTTTACCGCCAGGTTTGGAAATCAGGTTTGCACCGAGAACAACTGGCAAAAAACTCGGCACTTGCTCTTTTCAAAAATTTCAATTATTTATTTTTAATATGCAATTTTTCTACGTAATATAAAAAAATTACATAATTTTTAAGATATCTCGTGAGGAGATGGAAGCATATCTTTTTGTCATATCAGGATTCTTGGAATGATAGTTCAAAAATCCTTGTCGTGACTGCCGTACCGTGACACTTAGGACTTTAATATAGTTTACCTTAAAAGCTAATTTTAGTTCGTGTTTCAAATCGGCCTCAATAACCCATTTATCTAAAATGAAAATAAATTGTTCTTTTGTTAACATTCTTGTTGTAGCAGCTTTTAAATTTTCAACTTCATTCATAATTTCCGCATAGCTAGGATAATGAAAACGTCTTTTATGAAATCTACAAAAAAAAAATGTTGTAGAAGTAATAACTTGCAAGAAGTTGAAAAAGTTAGGCCTCCAGATGTACTAAAATAATATTTATTTCCATACTCTACTTTTTTAAGTCCAAATATTGTTTCAAATTCTCAACAGTTATTACATTAATTGGCTCGCCTTCGTTAATAATAAGCAAAGGTTTAGAATTGTTATCAAACCATTCTATTATATTAGCTAATTCTTCTTCCTTAAAACGTGGTGTTACATTCGCAAGGGGATTAAAAACATCAAATATAGCCATTATTAATAATTTAAAATTTTGAAATAAATTTAAAAACAATTTGAAATTAATTTTTCTTGACACAAACTACAACTGTTAGACATCTGTTAGACATCTAACTTTCGGTAGTTGACGTGTTATTTTACTTCAAACTTCAAATCACAAATGAGAAAAGTGTGAGAGGAAAATTCATGGATGTAACATAAAGGATGAGCCCTTAGTGATGTGACGCATATAGTTTTAGGCTTAGCCCTGAAGCTGGATTTTTATTTTGTCAAATCTGTAAGATGGTGCTAATGTATGCGACCAACAGCGGTATGTGCTGACAGCGGTACCGAAATGTTACATGATGCGCGATGCCATATTTGAGAAGTTTTTGGTTTCAACATACGTCACATAGTTCCCGTCCTCTTAGCGTAGCGTATTTCGTCATTGGGAAAATTGAACGCCCGCGCATAGTCTCTTTCTTGCAAGATGGTTGTCTTCATTGAATTCGGAGCAAGATACAGTTAGTATTTTTTAATCTTCTGCGTCTTGCTCTTTCTAGGGATCAGTGGAGTTGAAATTAGTAGGTATAATCAATAATCATTAATAAGTATTGTACTTGATCTGTGCCTAGATTTGCTACTTATTCTTGGGTACGTTAGTGAGATAGATGTATTATCTATGGAGATAGGTAATCTGTGGTTATTAAACTGGTACCCAAATCTGTGGTTTTTATTTTTATTTTTTTGTACTTTTCAGTTTTCTGCAGTTTTTCAAACTTGTTTCAAACCTGAAACTACATTGCATTTGATGCTCTAGTAAAATACCACTTAATTACCACCATACCTAACTACCATTTAATTTCAGGAGCTGAAGACTGAAAAAGCGATAATGTTTGAATCAGATGATTATGATCAGGTATTCCTAATTTAAATTTACTGTTTATTGGTTTATCATTTATTTGCTATGTTTTTAGGTTCTTACCCTTTGATATTATATGTTTTTTATTATGTCTACAGTTACTATCACAACTGGATTTCCCGCTCCCAGAGGCACGCGAAAAAGTACAATCGAAGAGCATAAATCTGATTTCGTTAAATGATTCTGTACATAGCAGTAACACTGACCAAAGAAAGTCAAGTGTAGAAACTTTAGTCACCGCTTTTCAACCAAATAAATCCCAAGAGACTTACATAAATACTTCAAATGTACGTGAAAATAGGAAAACTAAATCAAACAATGACGGTCCGGTACCACCAACACATGTAAAAAGGAAAATTTTGAATTCATACTTTAATCACAAAAGTAAGGGAAAGTTTCCAGGACCAGCTGGTCTTCTAACTGGTTCCTTTGAAGAGAAAAGAGATGAAAGTATTTGTCAAATGGAGCTCCTTTCACAGGTATAGTACTTATCATATTATGGTTTTTTTAAATAAAAATAAAAGATTTAAAAATTTAAAAATTATAACTGCTCTGTTATAAAATAATATATAAAGTTAAATAAATGGTGGTAACACACAGACAGATAAATTCATATGGCAGCTTGGGGACCTCCTAAGGGAAAGGTGTTCCTCAGACCGCAGATTTTTTTACTTTATCATTTTATAAAGGCAGTTGTGTTCTGTACCAAAAGTATTTTTTATAATAGTAATAATAATATGGGTGAATTGCTAATACTCTTAGTAAAAATTTTCTTTTCTACTAAAATATATTCTCTAATATAATAGAACTCTATTCCAAGGCAGATAATCATCCAGAAAAATTAAATAAGCTAATGACTTTTATATAAAAAAAAAATTGACATTATTATTTTCAGGATGTAGATTTCTCACAAAACTATATACATGGTGATGTATTTGAAAAACCACTCTGGAAGAGACTGTTAGAAGATACAAAAACTTTGATTGAAATAAATACAATAAGGAGCATCAAACAGCAGGCGTTGGTGGGCAGTCTGCTTATAAAGAAAGCTCACACTGTTACAGGGTTTGTGGAGAGTGTGGACAGATCTGCTGTTGATCCCTTGATCACATTGAGGGATAGAACGGGTGAGTTATTTATTTATACTACTGAACAACTAGGAATACTGTAGGGATCTGAGTTGAGCCCATAGTATACTATAGCAGACCTGTTATTGATACTGCAGCAAGTGCAAATTTAGAGTTTATTGTTACTACAAAGACTTACTCAAACTGGGTAGGCAACTGGAATATCCAAGCTAATGCTTGCGTAGCTAATGCATGTGTAGCTAATGCTTGCGTAGCTAATGCTTGCGTAGCTAATGCTTGCGTAGCTAATGCTAACTCAGCTAATGCTTGATCAGTTGGTGCAAGTGATTTTCACTCTTCAACAAGGGAACTGCCCATAAGTCAAACTGTGTTATAACACAACCCAACAGTTACCAAGTGAAATACCTAAGCTGAACACTAAAAAGAACTAGGCATGAACAGATATAACACATTCAGCGCCAAGCCACTACTGATGCAAATTTTGTGGAAATTGCAATTGGATGATAAAAGAAACTCCACATATTTTCAACTGTTTCCATTTGCTTGATTTGTGAGGGCCTGGGCTAGGATAATGACATAATAATATATGTGGTGGTTAACATGTCAAATTGTTACTTTCAGGACATATTAAGTGCACACTCCACAGAGATGCTTGGTCATCATTTTCAACATACATAGCAGCTGAACACTGTGCACTAGTCATTTGGAAACCAACTATACTGACCACGGGGAGTGCGTTCAAGAAACATTATCTGAACATCACTCTAAGTAACATATGGGCAATATACAGCTCAGCAGCCTTCATTGAAGGTGATACATTGCCAGATGGCTTCCAGAAGACTAATGAGAAAGATTACACTGTTATTAAAATGAATTCAGGTGAGTTGATGAGAATTCAAGTTTTCCTACAAAAAGTACCAGCCTGGTAGTTTAATATCGTAGTTTTTCATAAAAAGATCTAAGTCAAAATATTTGATAAGGAAACATCAATGTGCTGTCATCTAGCAGCCAATCAGTGAACTTTCAAGGAGTAATGCAAGGTACAACGCCATGATAGAAACCAGCTCCAGCTGTTGAGTATCTTCCCAACTAGATGGCGGTGCTCGCTTTTTCGATATATTTGTATCGCGCTGTGTAGATTCCTGGGCGCGCAATGAGTACCGTCGGTTGCGGGTTCCAAGTCATACTTACCTGGCGTAGGGGACACCGTGATCATGAAGGCGGTTCCCCCAGTAGAGATGAGTCGTACTAGGTAAATATCGTACTAGGTGCACCTAGTACAGTTCCGTAAAAATACTCGATCCAAATACCTGTTCCACCTAGTCCATAAAGTACGTGTATTTAAAGTGCATATTACTTGTAGTAGTAACGTGTAGATACGTACGTACGTATTAACGTACGTACTTACGCAATAGTAATGAATTATTGGAATCTTCCCTTCTTACTTTACATAGGCTTAAGACTGTCAACGTGAAGATTTATTGTTGGCGTATTTATAAGATTTCAATTCATTTTTCAAAGAAATCAGTTTTTTTTTCGTATTTTTTTATATATATATTTTTATTTTATTTTATGCGCGTAACAAATTACGACGTCGTCAAGTAGGCACAGATTTTACGAGTAGGTATCAAATACGTACGCCGTAGTCCGTACGGCGGGCAGGAGTCCGCACCGTACGTCTTGAACTTGATACTAGTCTACTAGTACAGTGGATACGATATTATTTAGTATTTAGTATTTGGTAAAGTCCCGACTAGTGGCAAAGATGTGACAAAGAAGACAAGTGACAGACAAAGATGGAAAGACTGCGGAGTCCTATAGTTAAAAAAGGACAATATTATAAGTATTTTGCAAGCGGCCCGCTCGTAAAGCGCTATTTGAATTTGAACCATATTACAGTACAATTAAAATTAACGCGACACGCACTCGCGTTTCCCGTAATAATTCTTGTGTCAATCATTTGAATTTGAACCATATTTCAATGTGAAAAGAGTGCTTGTCGTGTTATTTAAGTTTCGAAATATTATGGTTCAAATTCAAATGACACGTTTCGAATGCGCCGCGGGTGCCGCGTCTTTCTATGTAAAGTACCACAGAGTCCACAGACCACAAGTACTACTCGGACTAGGTGGATCGAGTATTTTATAAGTTGGAACAGGTGTGACCTAGTATCGATAAATACCTAGTCCCTGGATCTGTTCTAGTATATACGCCTCATCTCTATCCCCCAGAGCGAGGCCCTTCCATTGCACTGCGGTTGGGTTGACCTCTGCGATTATCCCTAATGTGGATAACTCGGACGCGTAATTTTTGGTAGTGGGGACTGCGTACGCGCCGTCCCCCCATAATCGATTTAAAAGACTTCTGGGAGAAACTTAAAGACCCTCCTAGAAAATCTGTTTCAAAATTTTCATTTCAAAATGTCAAAAAAATATGTATTACAATTTAATACTGCTTTATGGGATGGTGGTATGGCCCCTGTACTTCACATAATACATAGCATACTCTATATGTGTAACTTGTTTACATTCATTATAGGTGAGTATTAAATAGAGGGTTGTGACAGACAGACAGACTGTCAACAAAATGATCCAATAAGGGGTCTGTTTTTCCCTTTTGGAGGTACGAACCCTTCAAAAAATAATGTAATCGGAACACCATCATTTCACATTGTTTCAGTGAGAATTATTAGTTTCTATTCCAATATTGTATGTATACTTTACTTGCTATGAGGTTAAATTATGAATATAATGTATAAACCGAGTATTGTTTGCTATAACTATTAATTAATTAATTATTATTGACGACCTCCGTGGTTGAGTGGTTAGCGTGCCGGTTTTCAAGACGCCGCCATCTCTGAGGTTCAGGGTTGGTCGAGCCGTTTCAGAGGAAGTGGGTAACAAAATATGGCACTAGAATTTTATAAAGTAGAGAAAGATACAATTCTTAGGATTCTAAAAATGTATAATTTGCAATTGATTATATCATATATGCAAAGGATTATGAAAATTGGTGATAAGGCAGCCATTATAATGTATACAATTAGCATATTATGCTTAAAATATGATGTTTTTCATCACACTTGCAAGGAAAGAAACACTTGTTTTGTGTATCGATAAACAGAGATCTCTACCTGTACATTTTGATGGCAATGGGTTAATTTTTTGCTTTCAGCTGAAAATGAAAACCTACAAGAAAGTCTAGAAGATATAGATAATGTATTTTTGGATGATTTTTTTTAGTGATACCCTACTGCTAGAAGTCTTCCATCTAGAAAAGGGGTACAGAAGTATTAAAATTTTCAGTTTAAATTATTTAATAAATATCTTGTTAAATTAATAAAAATGTACAAATATCAATTATTTCTTATTTACAGCAGCACATCTTTCCTTTCAATTGAGCCCCCCTTTCGATTAAGATTTGTGGTAATGATTTGTCACGTGTATTGAGCGAGGTTTTTAATGAACGAGTATGTGGCAAATAAATAATATGGCGTAAAAATTAAACAATCAAAGAAAATAATTTAAATAAAATTTATTTTTTTAATATGATTCATGTACATGTATAACTACATTGTAAATTAGTCATTTGATACAGAACACTGATTAAAAATCTTCATACATTTATTTGGTTGTTATATGCAGGAAAAAAACAAAAAGCACTAGTGCGGAAAAGAATAACTTTCCGCGCGCTAGTTTTGTGTTTGTGTTAAAAGTTATTCTTTTCGACTTCTTTTTCAACAAATTTATTAAAAATGCAGGTTTTAAACCGGCCACATCATCTTTGGACCTGTTTTGCTCTGGTGATCCTGTGGAAATTTAGAAAAATCCTCATCCCTTACGTACATCATGATTGATGCCATAAACGAATAAGTTATGATTTTTCCTTTTTATACAGGGTTTTAAAAAAATCCCAAATCGCTCTCTGCCTGTATTTTTTTACATTAAAGCTAACAACTTTTGTTCTACGACTTTATTTTAACTCGATACTCGATATTTTAATCAATATTTTAGAGACATTACTTGTTCTTCTCTGTAATGCAACATCGGCAAGTAGCAATGGCGCGGCGGCGCAATGAACTCGCGGCGCGAAACCGCAACAGTGTAATGTCACTTTACAGAAATAATATTTTTTGTATGAAATAAAATAATACTGAATTTTGAAAAGTCGTAGAACAAAAGTTGTTTGTGTTAATGTAAACAACTACAGGCCGAGTGCGATTTGGTACTTTTATATAACCCTGTATAATATACTACTTATTAGGTATGAACATACCTATATCGACAAGGCTATCTAGACGCGTGGCCAAAATCGGTACTAACGCCGCTATCTTGTGATACTGTTTGATAGTTCGCTCTGTCTGTATATCGCATTGTTCTATCGCGTTGTGTTGTTTTTGCTTAGTCTTGTCGGACTGTAACACTAGATAGCATCGACGTGCTTGATGTGCCTGGTGACGATGTGCTTGGAGGTCAAAATCGGTACTAACGTCGCTATCTTGTGATACTGTTTGATAGTTCGCTCTGTCTGTATATCGCATTGTTCTATCGCGTTGTGTTGTTTTTGCTTAGTCTTGTCGGATTGTAACACTAGATAGCATCGACGTGCTTGATGTGCCTGGTGACGATGTGCTTGGAGGTCAAAATCGGTACTAACGCCGCTATCTTGTGATACTGTTTGATAGTTCGCTCTGTCTGTATATCGCATTGATCTATAATATGATTTAACTATTGTATGTTGTGTTGTTTTTGCTTAGTTTTGTCGGACTGTAACACTAGTTTATAGCATCGACGTGCTTGATGTGCCTGGTGACGATGTGCTTGGAGAGCGCGCTCGCGTTGAGGTAGGCGCGGCTGCACATCTTGCAGCGGTACAGCCCGAGCAGGCTCTGCGTATCGTCGACGCGGATCAGCCGCAGCTTCCCGCCGCCCGCCGGAGCCTCCTCGTCCTTGTAGTGCGTCTTTATGTGCTCCTGGCAGTTCGCTAGTGTTGTGTACACGATCTGAAAATAAATAAGCATTTTATTTATTTATTTTTATTATTCATGCACCAACAACATATATAAGAAAACAGGCTTAAAGAAAAATAAATGCATAGGATAGCGTATCTCTATAAAGAAGAGATTTCTTCCAGCTAGCCTAAGTAAGTTAACCATTGATATATAATAAGGATTTCGGGTCAGCGCTAAAAAGTGTCCTAACCTAAAGAAAGCCAAAACGCGAAAGAATTCCAATCGCACTTAAGCAAAATTAGGCTGTATAATAATGGTTTGAGACATAAATTACAATGTTTTAGTTTGTTTATAATACCTTCGTTTATATCTAGGTTTTCTCGGGGCACTTTTTTCCGTTAATTTTGTATTACACCCGCGGTCCATAGATTTATATGCCACTACCTGCGGTTTAAAAACTATGAGGACAATTACTTTCAAATTTGAACGTCATATACTTTGGGTCTTTAATTTAAATTCGATCTGAAGCAGAAACACGATTGGATAAAATGTTCTCGATGGAAATTTCTCCCAAAACTTGCTCCAAAACATCAATTTTTTCTAAAAAAAAATTCTCAACGATTTCTTTCATTCTTTCTTTGTTAGAAGGAAGGTACTTTATAGATTGTCCTAGAAATATTTAAAGGTCATGAGTTTTGTAGTACAGAAATAAACGGACACCCAACCCTCATTGTCAAACACAAATGTAAATACCTAAGTTGAAACGAAATGTACAAAGAGCTAGCGTGTGTCCTTCCAGCCATAAATAAATCAATATATCACAGGTCACAAAACTACACACATTTTACATTGTAGGTACTTACGTTACAAATATTGCAAGCATATTGTTTCCCTCTGTTGGTGTTCACTATTTTGTAAGCACTTATGACTTCATTAGAGTCAATAGTCGAAGTGTTATCGGTCAGCGAGCATTCGGTCTGAAAAGTAAAGACTAAACACGTGAAGGTCGTGGAACAGTCGGTAGAAACATAGTTTGGAATAAAACTTAAAACAAAACTATGTTTTCATGTGTGATTTCACCCATCGCTCGATAGATGGCGCAACTAGCTCGCGACAACGAGTTCGTCATATCAAATCTCTATACGTGATTGCATGCGTGCCTATTCTGGAAGATTTAATGAATAAAAGGAAATGGAATTTTATGATACGTAATGTAATTTTACTGCATCGAATTAAAAGCTGGAGTTAGTCGTCATTGGAGTTAGTACTGGCGTCAGTGCTGCCATCTACAAAATGCTTTTTCAGAATACCCTCATTAAAAGTGGAGAACATAAAATTATGGAGCACACCACAGGTGTGCCCGCGAAATTCAAATTTTTTGTGGTTTTTCGCGATTTTTAAGCTGATAAGACGTAATAGGCTTATGGCAGTCAAATTGCGATAATCCCAAGATCATCTTCACGTATTTATATAAAAATCTCTGCTTTAAAGTGTCGAGTTAAAGAAATTAACACGAGATTTGCAAGTTGCTCACTTAAAACTTTACTCGGACTAATTTTCTTAGGACAGACTTTTTTATGCAAAAATTTTGATATAAACATGTAAAGAAGTAACTGCCATTCTCGCAAAATGGCTGCCATAAGCCTACTATGTGTAATAAGCGTACAAATTGCAAAAAACCACGAAAATTTTGAATTTCGCGGGCAGACCTGTTGAGTTCGCCTTATGGCAAGGTTTTTTTTTATAAATTACCTCCTGGTGCATCCTCAGCCCCTCGTCTGTGCTGTAGACGCTGGCGCACACGCTACACGCGTACACTGTCTTCGCTTCTACCGGCGATTTATTGTCATTGAACAAGTGTAATGGAATATCTGAAACGCAATTCAGTTAAATGAGTAATCAAGTGCCAATAGTGTTGCCCTTTTAAGGTTTCCGCTTCCGTACCTTAAAAGAAAAAAAAACGATACCCTAATAAGATCACAACAACAAGAATTCATACACAATAAAATGATATGGCACACATAATACCACAATTTACAAAAAAAATTTGTCTGTCCATCTGTGTGTCTGTCTGTGTGTCACGATCCTTTATTTCAATAATTATTAAAGATATCGACACGAAATATTGGAATAGTTGTAGATAATGGTGGCCCGCCGTCAGTACAATCATAAAAAAATGAAAATTGTTTTTATTTTTATTTAAAAAGGGGGGTAAACCGGGCCGTCGAAATTTCAAAATGAGATAACAATATTCAGTGGGGGTATTATATTAAAGGGCGTTACATGTGTATTCTAAAGCCAATTTTTTTAATGCCTGATAGTTTTTGATTTTCCTATTATATATTACCCCCCCCCCCCCTATTCTTATGGTTTTACTTTTTCTAATGTAGTACGGAACCCGCGGTGCGCAAGTCCGGCTCGCATTTGGCCGGTTTTTTCAACAACCTCTAAAAACAAAGTTAGGTTGGCGGTTTGTTAACATCGTGTACGTTGTACTTCAGTGAAAAGTGAATTATTTTAAAGTTTACTTTTGTAGTACGACCCTCAGAGCGCGAGTCTGACTTGCACTTGGTCGGGTTTTTCTTATTTTAAAACGTCTCAATAACTCAAAAGTGAATATAGTTACTTACGCCTCTCGTTCAAAGTAATGGAGATCCTTATGATGCCGTCCATCGCTTTAGTTTCCTGAACGTGGATGTGCAGAAAATCGTAATTTCTGCACCTGCCCTCCTGCTCCTCATATTTTCTATTTTCTGTAAATATTATATATTCTCTATCCATTATATATTCTCTATATTATCTATACCAATTAATCTATACTTATAATAAAACTGTAAAGGGTCGAATTCTGTACATTGAAGATATTTTGAAAATTTTTGTTGGAGGACACTATTTAGTCGATACTGAAGCCAAAACTGTAATTTGTTTAATTTTTGTCTGTCTGTCTGTCTGTCTGTCTGTCTGTCTGTTTCACGACCGGGCATCACGGCAAATCCGCTGGATGGATTTAAATGAAACTTGACATGATTGTAGTTCATACCCCGAGGTAGGACATAGGATACTTTTTGTCCCGAAATTCATCATGGTTTCCCTGGAAGACGGCATCAAAGTCCAAACGTTTTTTAGTTATAATTCATTAACGCGTTGTCCGATTCCATTCATTCTTTTTTTGTTAGAAAGGAGGTTCTTTAAAGATTATTCCATACTAATCTTATCATCATCACTTTTGTAGTTCAGAAATTACAGACATTTAAGTTCAAGTAGGTAGGTGACTTGAAACTCGGAATGCACAAAGAACCTAGGGCTAGGACGTAGGGCTCAAGTAAGACTGGAGTACCCTTACAGCCGTAAATAAATAGGCTTAGCAGGAGATTTTGTATGGTTTAAAATTTTTCACTTTTAGGGTGAACAAAAATCGTGTAACTGGCGTTATCGCTACGTTATACCGTATAGCGCCATCTCTACAATTTATGTGGAACTTGAATGTAAAACTCTGAGATAGGTACTACCGAATTTTTTTAATAAAAATTAAGTGTCATGTTATTTACTGTTTCCTGACTTTATATTAAGATGGCACTGTTAAGATATGAACAGATTTAAACTTTATCATCCGCAATATGGAAAGGGTAAGATAATGGTTCACAAATATTTTTAACTCTTAGGTCTTATCGATCCTAACCGACTGACTGTCATCTAAGGTCTTTTTATACGTAAGGAAATATATAGCCATTGCCCATTCTGATGTTTTGGATTGTATTGAGATGAAGCAAAGATTTTTAAAAGACACTTATATTATGTTGGGCTGGGGAATATTGTTAGTAGAGTAATTTATCCCAGTGGTACCTACTCGGCCGAACTCTGAAAGAAGAGTTCTACCACCAGTACAACTTTTCACATGGTTTAATAATTTTTGACATATTTCGTGGTTTCAGAATAAAAATCACAATGAAAAGGACGATTTTAACTGTCGATATTTCGATACATTGGTACAAGTCGTGGTCACGTAGTGACCACGACCTGTGCCACTGGGTCGAAATATCGACAGTTAAAATCGTCGTTTTGATCTTTCAACTACGTATTAATGAAACTTTATATTATTATTAAGAAAAAGGAGTTTTCAAAATCACCACAATATAACCCGTGCAAAGTAAGAACAGGTTTCTGTACAACGTCACACCAGAATCCCGCGAAAAATCAAGGAATTCCAGTAGGAAGGTATATTATGTAAAAAATCGTAATTCACGCGGGCGGAGCCGCGGGCAACAGCTAGTTATTAATAAAGCTATAAAAGTTTATAATGACTAATATAATAAAGGCAAAAGTTTGTAAATGTTTTGTTTGATTCTCCTTCAGGCTGCAACTACTGAACCGACTTAGCTGAAATTTGGAATGGAGATAGATTATACCCAAGATTAACAAATAGGCTTTTTTATACCGGAAAAAATCATTGTTCCTGGGGGATTAGTGAAAACTCGAAAGTAAAATATACCAGCGACGCGACGGGCCGCCGACACGAGAGACCGAGCGAGTCCTCGCTGTACAGCACGACGTCTTCATTCCCTCGCAGTGCAGTTACCTTCACTGATGGCCAGTATCCGCAGCATCTCGGGCATGAACTTGAACCGGTAGCAGTTGTTGTCCCTGACGGCGCGCCCCGTCACCAGCGACGCGACGGGCCGCCGACACGAGCGACCGAGCGAGTCCTCGCTGCACAGCACGCCGTCTTCATTCTCTCGCAGTATTACCTTCACTGTTGGCCACTATCCGCAGCATCTCGGGCATGAACTTGAACCGGTAGCAGTTGTTGTCCCTGACGGCGCGCCCCGTCACCAGCGACGCGACGGGCCGCCGACACGAGCGACCGAGCGAGTCCTCGCTGCACAGCAAGCCGTCTTCATTTTCTCGCAGTATTACCTTCACTGTTGGCCACTATCCGCAGCATCTCGGGCATGAACTTGAACCGGTAGCAGTTGTTGTCCCTGACGGCGCGCCCCGTCACCAGCGACGCGACGGGCCGCCGACACGAGCGACCGAGCGAGTCCTCGCTGCACAGCACGCCGTCTTCATTCTCTCGCAGTATTACCTTCACTGTTGGCCAGTATCCGCAGCATCTCGGGCATGAACTTGAACCGGTAGCAGTTGTTGTCCCTGACGGCGCGCCCCGTCACCAGCGACGCGACGGGCCGCCGACACGAGCGACCGAGCGAGTCCTCGCTGCACAGCACGCCGTCTTCATTCTCTCGCAGTATTACCTTCACTGTTGGCCAGTATCCGCAGCATCTCGGGCATGAACTTGAACCGGTAGCAGTTGTTGTCCCTGACGGCGCGCCCCGTCACCAGCGACGCGACGGGCCGCCGACACGAGCGACCGAGCGAGTCCTCGCTGTACAGCACGCCGTCTTCATTCTCTCGCAGTGTTACCTTCACTGACGGCCAGTATCCGCAGCATCTCGGGCATGAACTTGAACCGGTAGCAGTTGTTGTCCCTGACGGCGCGCCCCGTCACCAGCGACGCGACGGGCCGCCGACACGAGCGACCGAGCGAGTCCTCGCTGTACAGCACGCCGTCTTCATTCTCTCGCAGTATTACCTAAACAACACCATAATAATATAGTAATAAGCCATTTATTCTCAAAGTATATGCGTTTCGTAATATTACAATTATTCAATAAATTTTGCAGAGTAATTATTAAGTTATTATAAGAATTTCAATTACTTACAATCAGAAATTTTATCAAGAAAAAATATGATAAAAAATTAAATTAATGGCAGTCACAAAATTATACAATAGGAAAGGATTGTGTGGTTTTATGAAACCACGGTAAAAGTGAAATTTTGGTGGCCTTGGCTGCTCTGATGAGCGCCTTTCACTTTATCGCTACTCCGCGGCCGACAGTCACGCGACATGCAACTTAGGCGATAAAGTTTGAGACGATGTAATAAAAGTTTCACTATAAAAGCAATAAGTTACAGTTTTTTGGTGTCGCTTTCCTTTCTTTTCCTCGACCCCCCCATACCTTGGTAATGATGAGCGCTCGCTCGGTGACGGCGGCGCGGAAGGCGGGCACGCGCGCCAGCTGCGCCACCACTATCTCGGCCGCCATCACGTCCTTCACGCCGCACTCGACGGTGCCGCGCACATACCTTGGTAATGATGAGCGCTCGCTCGGTGACGGCGGCGCGGAAGGCGGGCACGCGCGCCAGCTGCGCCACCACTATCTCGGCCTCCGTCACGTCCTTCACGCCGCACTCGACGGTGCCGCGCACATACCTTGGTAATGATGAGCGCTCGCTCGGTGACGGCGGCGCGGAAGGCGGGCACGCGCGCCAGCTGCGCCACCACTATCTCGGCCGCCGTCACGTCCTTCACGCCGCACTCGACGGTGCCGCGCACATACCTTGGTAATGATGAGCGCTCGCTCGGTGACGGCGGCGCGGAAGGCGGGCACGCGCGCCAGCTGCGCCACCACTATCTCGGCCGCCGTCACGTCCTTCACGCCGCACTCGACGGTGCCGCGCACATACCTTGGTAATGATGAGCGCTCGCTCGGTGACGGCGGCGCGGAAGGCGGGCACGCGCGCCAGCTGCGCCACCACTATCTCGGCCGCCGTCACGTCCTTCACGCCGCACTCGACGGTGCCGCGCACATACCTTGGTAATGATGAGCGCTCGCTCGGTGACGGCGGCGCGGAAGGCGGGCACGCGCGCCAGCTGCGCCACCACTATCTCGGCCGCCGTCACGTCCTTCACGCCGCACTCGACGGTGCCGCGCACATACCTTGGTAATGATGAGCGCTCGCTCGGTGACGGCGGCGCGGAAGGCGGGCACGCGCGCCAGCTGCGCCACCACTATCTCGGCCGCCGTCACGTCCTTCACGCCGCACTCGACGGTGCCGCGCACATACCTTGGTAATGATGAGCGCTCGCTCGGTGACGGCGGCGCGGAAGGCGGGCACGCGCGCCAGCTGCGCCACCACTATCTCGGCCGCCGTCACGTCCTTCACGCCGCACTCGACGGTGCCGCGCACATACCTTGGTAATGATGAGCGCTCGCTCGGTGACGGCGGCGCGGAAGGCGGGCACGCGCGCCAGCTGCGCCACCACTATCTCGGCCGCCGTCACGTCCTTCACGCCGCACTCGACGGTGCCGCGCACATACCTTGGTAATGATGAGCGCTCGCTCGGTGACGGCGGCGCGGAAGGCGGGCACGCGCGCCAGCTGCGCCACCACTATCTCGGCCGCCGTCACGTCCTTCACGCCGCACTCGACGGTGCCGCGCACATACCTTGGTAATGATGAGCGCTCGCTCGGTGACGGCGGCGCGGAAGGCGGGCACGCGCGCCAGCTGCGCCACCACTATCTCGGCCGCCGTCACGTCCTTCACGCCGCACTCGACGGTGCCGCGCACATACCTTGGTAATGATGAGCGCTCGCTCGGTGACGGCGGCGCGGAAGGCGGGCACGCGCGCCAGCTGCGCCACCACTATCTCGGCCGCCGTCACGTCCTTCACGCCGCACTCGACGGTGCCGCGCACATACCTTGGTAATGATGAGCGCTCGCTCGGTGACGGCGGCGCGGAAGGCGGGCACGCGCGCCAGCTGCGCCACCACTATCTCGGCCGCCGTCACGTCCTTCACGCCGCACTCGACGGTGCCGCGCACATACCTTGGTAATGATGAGCGCTCGCTCGGTGACGGCGGCGCGGAAGGCGGGCACGCGCGCCAGCTGCGCCACCACTATCTCGGCCGCCGTCACGTCCTTCACGCCGCACTCGACGGTGCCGCGCACATACCTTGGTAATGATGAGCGCTCGCTCGGTGACGGCGGCGCGGAAGGCGGGCACGCGCGCCAGCTGCGCCACCACTATCTCGGCCGCCGTCACGTCCTTCACGCCGCACTCGACGGTGCCGCGCACAGCCTCCCGGACGAGATCCTCCAGTTTATTGTCTTCGAGGCCGCCCAAATCTTCACATAACTTTTTATTTATTTATTTATTTAAAAAGTAATCAACAGCGTTACATCAAATTGTTTACAATTATAAGTTAGTTATATAAATAAGGCCAAAAAGATTACACAAACACAATTATTGTTTACCACTTTTGAAAATGGCGCCTCATATCCACCATATTGATTTTTTCAAAAAAATTATAGCCTATGTTACTCGGGAGGATTCAAGGATTCTAATACGATACGATACCCCATATGTCCAAATCTGTTCAGCCGTTCAGAAGTTATGGAGGAATAAAGAAACATCATACATACATACATACATACATGAACCCTAAAAACATTACACTCCTTTTTTTGTCTTTTTTCAATAAATAAATTGAGCTTTAAGCTATCCTTTCTTTTAAGTTAGATCCAACTGCGCACTGTGTGCAAATTTGATTAAAATCGGTTAAGTAGTTTAGGAGTGAATCGCGGACTAACAACGTGACGCGTAATTTAACAAGATTATAAAGCTGAAGAGTTTGTTTGTATGCGCTAATCAGTACAGTAGTTCCGAATTAATTTTTAGGGTTAATATTAAGATGAAAACTGTACTATAATAATATGGTCTACCGTACCAGTGTGTTCAGTGTTTGATGCTGTATCGTCTGTATTGTGGCTAGGCGTCCCCAGCGGTCGCACCCGTCGCTTGGTCTTCACAACTCTCGCTACAAGCTTCTTGCCATTAAATTTTCCTAACACTATTTCGGGTGGGATGCCTGAAAAATTAAAAACCCCTTAAATGGATCGCCTAGCTGTGAGCTTTCGTACAAAAAGCGATTGTTATATTTTTTAGAAATGTTCCAGATAAATTGAAGAACAATGCGTGTACGTTTTACTTTTTAAGAAATATTGCTTATGTTAAGAGGAAGTAGCTAGCTAAATGTTCATATGTTTGATCTAAAAACTTCCTCCAGTAAGGCCAAGCTCTGGACTTGCATCTCTCTCTATATACACGCGTAGATAGCATTTTTAAACACCTATTTATTCGCGTCGCGCTTTGTCACTAGACGATAGTCTTAAGGTTAAAGCATCTTTGTTCGATTTTTCGAAATTTGTAAGCTGATAACTTTAGCAAGTCTAAAATAGTTCAATCCACGAAGAAGCGCCCCACTTTTTCACTTCATGCGATTCATAAGGAGTCAGGAAGTAGTGGGGCGCGTCATTGTAGATTGAACTACCTCTACCTAAATATAGAGAAAATGGACCTGTAAATTTTCACACAACTAAATGACTACTTAAAAGTCCGCTTACCCACGATGTCTCCCATACATTCGTAATACCAAAATAATTTGTAATTCGTGCAAATTTCGATCATGTTGTGGTGTTATTTGGGTTCATATAGTAATAGTAGTATTTGTTTTGTAATAAAAACAACACTATCTCACGTCGCATTAGTTCAGGAGCACAGTTTTTATTGTCCAGCTAAAGAACAACAAGTTTTCATTTATAATTTTTGGTATTACGGAACTCAACCAAAGTTATAAAAATTTTGTTCAAAATTGATTATTATTTCGTTTTAAAGAAGTATTTCCGAATGGCCAGGACCCAGGAGCATAGATTATTACTATATGAATCCAAATAACACCACAACATGATCGAAATATTATGCGCGAATTACAAATGATTTGGTATTTTGACTGTATGGAGACATCGTAGTTCACAGGATTCTTAAGTCATAAATGAAAATCTAACTCACTACTAACTCACCTCTAAATGATAGTGCAGTTTTAACTCTGAGCATGTCACTTTTTTTCCTGACAAACGTTTGCTTGACAGAGTTGAGTTTGACATAGTCGTGTTCAACCTTGATTGAATCGAAGTCTGAGTCATAGGATAACTCTTCCTCTTTCATTTCATTTACAGCCACAGTCTTTAATGTTCCTGAAAAATGTAATACATTAAATATTAATACTTTCAATATATTACGTGAATAACTTGAAAAGTTGGTTTATCAATATAGATTAGACAATGGAAGGTACCCCATACCCAAAGTACAATTAAAATGTTCAATAGTTATGACGTAAAACATTTATAAACATACACAAAACTTTCGCCTTTCTGTTTTATAATGTACTTGATCTTACTTTTAAATTGGATACCCCCGACGTTACCCCTTTTTAATTAAAGCCACCAACCAAGAACCAAAACCAAAATATTCTAGGAAAACAAAATAGTATTTTTTTTGAAATCCTAGGTCCACTAGGAATTTATTTTCGTACCCGGAATTTAATTTCGCATATAATAATTTTTTTTTTAATGCATAATTCCTGTCATTCTTGAGAAAGTACTACTTTACTACTTTGCATATAGCTTACTACTTTACTACTTTGCATATAGCTTTGAAATCCAAATGTTAAATTAAAAAAAAAATATAGGAACGTATTGTATAAAAAATAAAGTTTGGATTTGAATCAACTTAGTATGTGATTTCATACATCCATGGTCATTATCTTTTCATGTTGATAGCTTTAATAGTTGCTGAAATAATAGAGTGCGACGGACAGACGGACGGACGGATAAAGGGTTCCATGTTTACCATGTTGATATGGAACCCTAAAATGATACATTTTAACTCTATGATTACCATCATTATTGGTAGTTGCGCTACTGTTTCCGGGTGTATTTGATGTATTCTCGTCCTCGATTCCCGCATCTTCATAAGCATATTGCATCCCATCTTCAACTTCATCTTGTGCATCAGGCTTTATGTTTTCCGTTTTTATTTTTAAACTTTCCTTATTTTCTTTACTTTCTTCTATTTCTTCTTTTATGAAACTAGAATAAACAAGTTACAGAATGTCAGCTTTGAGATTATTATGCGAGCTTATGAGCGTTTAGTGAAATAATTATAAATATACATAAACCCCAATCGATCTTAATTTTTTCAGATATTTCGATTAATCAATAAATGTAAAATAACCTTATATATAAGCAGGAACTGTATTTTTCCAACATTTTGCTTAATAAATCAAAAACGATCAGGCATAAAAGTAAAAAAATCTATTTAAGAATTTACTTTCATATGATACCACATTAGATGATAAGTTTAAACAGATTTTCCCCTTTTTTGCATTTTTTTATTTAAAATAAAAACGACTTTGTGATCATATAAGGGTTGCTTTTGAGATACAGAACTCTAAAAAGTGGACAAAAATACCTGGAAATATCCTCTTCTTCCACTAAATCCTCGTGGAGTTCATCCTTCAGTTTTTGAATCATTTCTAAAAGTTTAAAAAGATCCATATTTTATAAAATATTGGTTGGAAAGGAGACAGGTATTTTCTCCTGTAGGGACACAGTTCAGTGCAACTAAACGCATACCATTTTACGAGTGTGCACTTTATGCACTTTTGTATAACGCGTCAGTCCCTCGACGACCGTATCCGCGTTCAGTTGTATGTCTAGCCGACAGCCGTAGACTCGAACACGAATCTCTAAGTTGTAAATTAATTAGGTATTTGGGACATTAAATAATTGTGTTGTACTTTTACGTCTACATTTTTATTCATCACACCCAAGAACCCCTAAAGTGGTGACCCCGACGTATTAAAAGCTTTAAAAACTAACATAAGTTGGTTGAAACTGACATCGTAATTGCTGAGTGAAAACAAAGTGTTAATTTTTTAGATTTACAAAAAAATATGTCTTGTAATAAATAATAATTAGCATTTAAATTAAATTAGTCCATACTTACTCTGATCTGCAGTGATATCGTGTAACCCAGCGGAATCTAGTAAAAACATCTTATCACTACTCTCTAGTAAGATCCATCCTTTTTGTTCCAGCAATTGGTACTGCTCATCATTTAAGGTTATCTGGAAACATATTTTTCAAATTCAAAACTTGGCAGATCCAAAATTACTGCCATCCACTTCCGAAAATACCATCATGTGGAAAATATTCTATTTTAAGGATTCAAATTAGAGAATTATAAATCCAAATAGCAATAATATTAATAGGCCCTTCTGGAAACACTCTTACGTCTACGAGTGTTTCTCTGTCTGTTAGTCACTTAAAGACCTTTTTTCTCAGGAACAAGTATAGCTATCAAGTCAAAACTAATACCAAGCAAATACTGAAATTAACAGTGCCTTGGAAGTACTAAAAGATCAAGCCTCTAAACTTTTAACTAACTCATAAGTTACGGCCATTTAGGTTGGTTTGAAAATTCTAACCCTATGGAACAGCAAGGAAATTGGCTTTCAAATGGAAAAAACCCCATTGAGAGCTATGATGCCAAAGATGGACACATACACACACACACATACGCATGCACGCAGTCACGTATGCACGCACGCAGTCTCGCACGCATGCACGCACGCACGCACACACACACACACTTTTTGTGGTGGTGTTTAAAAAGAAACATGAATTACCTCAGTACAGTCACCACTGTTTTTGCCCTCCTCATTATCAATATCTGCTTCCTCAACAGTAGTGTCCTCATTGGGAGTTACCTTGTATTCATCACTCTCATCTTGTTCCATCTGCAAATCAATTATTTGTAAGCAGAATCATATAAACAACTATATGATCTATGACGAATTTTGGTTTTTACACATCCTATGGGAACAATCGTCATACCTACTTTCAAAGTGCTATAATAAGCTTTAGCTATACATATTATATTGTATTGTATTGTATATTGCTATAGCGAGTTTTGGATTATTCGAAATCCCACAGGAACCATGGTATTTTTCGGGATAAAAAGTAGCCTATGTCCTTTCCCAAGCTCTAGTCTATCTACGTTCCAAATTTCATATAGATTGGTTTAGGCATGAAAGCGGAACAGACAGATAGACATAGTTACTTTCGCATTTATAATATTAGCAGGGAATAGGGATTAGGATCACAGAGAGTATTCTATTTACCGGAATTTCCTTGGCATTTTCATCATTTTGCAGTAAGTATTTGCTCTCATACTCATCGCTTTCTGTTTCTGGTAAAACATATTGATCTGAAACAATACAAACAGAAATTATCAAATAACTTTTACTTTAGTATACAAATGTGATTTTGATAACCTCCCTGGCACAGTGGTGCCCGCACTACAGTGTGAGAGGTTGCGGGTTCGATTCCGACCATGGGTCATTTTAAAATTTCCATTCTAAATTGGCTCAGGTCTGGTCTTTGGCTGTGGCTAGTTACCACCTAGTACTAGCAAAGACACAGTGCCAATGGATATTTTAGCATTACGGTGCAATGATGAAGGCCTTTTAGGGTTTGCTTACCGACAAGTGAGATCACAGTCAAGTATTTTCAGTGTACACAAAAAAAAATCCAAGATGAATGATTGTATTGTATGTATATCATTCATACCTGACTCAGAAATGACTTCGGAGTTTTCCCCATCTATATAAAGCTGTTGTGGAATGTCTAACATGTTGCTGGCTTGCACTCCTTCCAGCAAATTCTCGCCATCGCCTTGTGTCACATACTGAATTGGTCTGTTAACTAGGGGAACAACCACCATGCCATTAATGACCCACAACTGGGCATAGGTGATAAAGATTGGCCAAGTGAACTACGTAAACGATAAACTACAAAATTATTTTCAAAACAGTCTGCCAAATTTTATCATATTATTTTCTACAAGCAAAGATGGTTTTTTTAGCAAACCAAGTCCACTCTTGCAGCCTCAGTCCTATAACTTATCTTCAATGATTGTTGTAGAAACCTGACGATTACTCATTCCATTACTATGTTATATAGAAAAAAAAGTATGAAAATGACAGCTTTTTTCGATAAGTAATGTGATAAAGAAATAAATTTTCATTGATCATATTTGTAGGTTATAGATAGATGTGTCATTTTTATAGATCATATATTTTTGACTTTTGTTCCATTTAGATATAAATTGAGCAATCAAGAGGTTTGTATGCTGATTGTAGTATGGCTAAGCGTGCTGATGATGGATCAGGACAAAATATACATATTAGAGTTTTAAAAAGAATAGTGTGGTACAGCAAGGTGTCATACTCAAAACAATTTTGAGGTTTATTACCATGGACTTTAGAAAGTACTCGGGTAAGCAGAATTTCTAACATTCAGTCAGTTGTCTTGTGAAGTGAAGTCAATGTAACAAAACTCTGAAAAGTCAAAAGTGCTAGCCTGAGGATTTTTTTTGGACCCTTGAATTATAGCCGAAGTCTTAACCACAATTCTTACTGTTTATTTTAACCACACACCATGAAACCAGCCCCAACACTCTATTCAAAGGTCTTCTAGTGGGAACCTTCCTTTTTTGTTGATCAGTGGGGTACCCTCTGCTAAATTAGTATTATGATGTATTCAATTACAGTGCCTCTTAGAGTGTACCACTAAAGATACCAATTCAAGCTTTCAGGCTGAAGTACACTTATGCTCACTTTAATGGACAACCTCCATATTTTAAGCATTAATTAAGGGACACCTAAGCCCTTGGGTGACTGTAGTTGTAAGTGAAAACTGTCTCCTACGGGCTTAGGTGTTCCTTAAAATTTAGCGATTATTGGTGAAAACGAGCATCAGTCGTTATTGACTAGTTGTGTTCTGCGTTGTGGTTAAGCAGACAATTGAATATACATACAACATACATATTAATATGCAAAATAGATAGCTCGTCTTTTAAGATACCTACCAATTTATGATGAATAGATGATATGAAATCGGCTAAAAAGCAATTATTTGGATACTTACAACAAAGAAATGTACCGTCTTCTTGAACTACTAACAGTTGATTTGAGTCCATCTTACTGTTGGAGGATAGGTATGTCTCGAACTCGTTTTTATCCATCCCTAAATTATTTTTTAGTAAGTCCAATAAACACCATTTGAATGTTATAATTTATTAAAAATCACTGCATGAATTAGGTAGGTACTAGGTAGTAGGTATTTTAAGTTATGAACAGTGAACATAGAGTACAGACCAGGAACCGAAACCAAACAAAGAATATAAATACTCTCTACCGAGAGATATGAACACAGAGTAGGTACAGGCCGAGGCCCGAGACCAAGCCGAGACCACAAAACTCAAAAGGTTATGAAGGTCATAGACTACTAACACTAACACTAGGTACAGATGAAGGTTGTGATCCATTGGTTGTTGCTTTTTCATGAAAGAAGTCCCGCGGCAATAACATGAACTAAAATTAACAGCTGTTTACGAATTACGAGTGCAAGTGAGAGGGCAACATTTAATAATGCAACGTAATAAGTAATAATGTGATTACAGCGTCGCGTCTGCGGGACTTCTTTCATGAAAAGGACTTCTACCAGTGATCACAGATTTTTGTCTTTTGATCTGTGTTTGGTGTTTGGTGATGGTTTGGTGTTTTTGATCATAGACCACAAAACTAGACAAAACAAAACCAAAGCAAAACCAGATGTTCACAGAGATAACAAAACTATGGAGATGCCTAAGACCTAGGAAAAAAATATGGACTGGCTCCGCCAACAAAATCAGCGTGACTATTTTTAATTTGTCAAGTGGCGTATAAAATGGCACCCACTAGGGTAGTAACTAAGTATAAGAACATCTTGAAAATAAATCTTGGGCCTTGGCGCTAATCATGGCGATGCATTGCTAGAATGAATGAATCTCCATGGTTTTATTATCTTAATGCCGCTCACCCGTCACCATCCCGTCATAAGGCCAAATCAACGACTCTGCCAGCGAAATTTAAAATTTTCGTGGATTTTTGCAACAGAGGATTATGACAAGGTCAATGACACAGAAAGCCACAGAAGGAGAATGCAAAATATATAAAAAGTTCTCTGTGATGCAGAACTCAGAAGATACAGAACGTAGTGATTATAATGTGATTATATCCTCTTTGACAATATCTTTGGTCTGTGAACTTTAAGTGTTAGTTGTCTATGAAAATTACCATAGAGTATATTGAACATAGTGTTTTATGACGTCTAACATTACCATAGACATAAAACACTATAGAGTACAGTCGGTCTATAAAGAGTAGAAAATGATTGAGGTCGCTAGTGTCGCTTATATGGTAACACTTGGCAAATCCACTTACTGCGACGACAACCGGCTTGATACTTGATATATTTTTTGATATATCTTGTGATTTTATGAAATGAATAACTTAAAATTTTGCATATAATTATTTTGAAAATACTTTTTTTAACTTTCATGAGTCATAAAAATGGAGGTGTATAAAATCAGTCTAATTAAATATTAAAAAATATTTGCCTTTGTGGAATATGGAACTAACTAGAGTATGATTAGTTGTACCACGTACACGTATTTTATTGTAGCACGTATACCAGGTGATTTTTTTTTTTATTTTTTTTTATTTAAACATACAAATAGACTTACATACAGTTATATGATTATGGAAGGTGTAGTCATAAACTCTTAAGAGTTTTTCTGTACACCTTGCGTCGCCGACAGTATTGATTATTGTGATTTAAGGAACACATCAATAAGCAAAATACACTAAGATAAACTACTAAACAATAGTGATGTTGAAATTATACAAATACACAAAAGGCAGATAAACATCAAAAGTAACAAATTATTATCCAACGTTATTACTATCTAAGAAGGTTAAAGAGGGTAGTTCGAAGTTAAAAGTCAATACGAGCGTAAAACCCTTTCGTTGACGCTCGCGCAGTTTGTATTCAGGCGAACCATCGCCGTTCATTCTTGTTGCTATACAGCGTGTAATAATGTTATTAATTGTAAATGAATATATGTAAATAGTTTGGTAAATCAATCTGAGTATTTATTAGTTATAAGTTGTAAGTAGTATTTTTTTAGTTTATATTTTACATTTTTGCTTGTAATTTCTTCTTTAAGGGTGTTTGGTAGCTGGTTGATAAGGTACGGTACTACATAACTCAAACACCTCTTCCCATATAAGTTGTTATATTGAGATACTTGAAGTTTTAATTTATCATATCTACGCGTCGAGTTGGTAATATGTACTTTCCTTAAGTTCTCATTAAAGTATTGTTCAGTTAACAGATTTAGTTCAATTTTTTCATGAATAGGTATGATTTTGCAGTACGCGAATAGGCTACGATAATCTTCTTTATAAAGATTTTTAATCTTTTTAGGTACAATTTCTTTTAATATACGTAACTGTAGCGAAAATATTTTATCAAGGTGAGTCTTAAATGTTCTTCCGTAACTTGATAGTCCATAAGATATAATTGATTCAACCAATGCTTTATACAGTAATAATAGTGTTTTGTAAGGTATTTTAGACTTAATTAGTGAGAATTTTGCCAATATAGCTCTAAGTTTATCACCTAAATAATTGATATGGTCTTTCCACACGATCCGATCGTCTATAACAAGTCCGAGGTATTTGTGTTTGTTTACTAAGTCTATGGCGTCACAATTACAAGTCACTATGTTGTTTGAATTCATGTCATGAAGGCATTGGTGATTATGGGCTATAAGTTTGGGTTTTGAAGAGCTTCTCATTTGACTAGAGCTGATGTACATTAGTTTGGTCTTATTTGCATTGAGCACTAATCCAACGTCATGTGACCATTTTGATAATGTATCAAAATCACTTTGTAAATAAGATAAAGCCTCTTCTACTCTGCCTCCTGAGGCAACTAAGCAAGTATCGTCGGCAAACTGGTAAATTTCACATTTCTTTATAACATTGGAAAGACTATTAACGTAGGTAAGGTAGTGAAGAGGCCCTAAAACGGAGCCCTGAGCTGTACCTTCAGATGCCTGAACTGAAAAACTGTCGATATTACCCACTCTCACCCGATAAGATCTATCCCGTAAATAATCTGCGCACCACCTTAATAATTTCCCTCTGACCCCACTATCGTCAAGGCTTTGAAGCAATTTGTCATGCCTAAGCGTGTCAAAGGCCCTGCTATAGTCGATAAAGACGACTAGAATATGTTTCTTTTTATTTAAGTGGTTGTATAAGCTGTCAGTAAACTCGGACAAAAGTTGCGTTGTATTTTTATTAGCTTGAAATCCATATTGGCTGCTTGTAAGTATACTGTGCTTGCCATAAAACTGGTATATCTGTGAGCTAATATATTTTTCAATTATTTTATCGATGGTGGGTAAAATGGTTATCGGTCTATAATTGTTAAGATCTACCCGACTGCCTTTTTTATAAACGGGTCTTACTATACCAGTTTTCAGCAAGGGGGGATACTTACCTGTGTGAATACAGGTGTTTATAAGTTTGGAGAGGACGGCTTTAATTTTGACACATAACAGTTTTATATCAATTACTCTTATTTTATCAATTCCGGGAGCTTTATTAATACTGAGTGATTTAATTATTTTTTCCACAGATTTAGGGTCCGCGGGCCTGAACCGCATTGTTAAATTAGCAGATGTTGCATACGCGCGTTTTTCCAACAATGATTCTGAACAATTTGGAATTATTTTCTTAACATTATTATCAAAGGCATCAGCAAAACTATTTGCAAGATCTCTAAAACTAATGTTCATACTACCGAATGACCGTTCTAGGGCTTCATCTACGGAGGATCTAATTCTACCTGTTAGTCTATTTAGAATATCCCACAGTTTTTTAGGGTTATTTTTATTAGAAATAATATCTGATCTCGTACTTTTATTTTTAGTTTTTTGAATTAATGAGTTAGCATAGTTTCGCGCTTTGTTATATTCTTGTTTTTAATCATATTATTGGAGTCTTTTATCCACTGCAAAAATAATTTGTCCCTATATTCACTAGCTTTGATAATTTTTCTGTTGATCCAGTCATTTCTATTACGTGAATTGTCAGGTTTTATTTTTATAACAAATTCCGACTTCTTATAGCATTCAGTTAAACTACTATAAATATAGTTGTATATACGTATAGGGCATTCCATACTGCGCGTTGGCTTCCAATACAATAATTTGAAGTTACGGTAGAAAAATAAACCACACACCTTAAAACAACCTTGAACACTTCAATGTAATGTTATAAACTTTATTGCAGAAAAACACAACAATTAACAAAACATCATAATATATTATAATTTTTAAAAACATTGAATTATTTTTATTAGTACATAATAAAGCATTAGGAATAAATACCTTCTCACTCCCAGCGTGCACAATAATCCACCTTTTACCTTTTGAAACGTCAGTTAGTACGCCCTTTATATCTATAGACTGCCAACATTTTTTCAATTTGTATGTAGAGTGGATGTAACTTTCATCTAAATATACTATATCTTTTTGCAATTCAGGAGATAAATTGCGATTGTCTAAAATAACTCTCAAATATTTTTTCCCTTTTATGGGCAATTAATGGTTGTTCTATAAGAACTGACCTTTTCGACTGGCATTTCTTATACCGAAAGCCAATTGATAACTATTGTAATAGAAATTATTTATTGTCTGTGGTTAAAACAAAAACATAATGTGTCAATGTCAATTCTTTTTACCGCGCTTTTTCTGTTCGGAATGTGTTCCTCAAATAAGTTTATCTTTAAATAAAAACTAAAGTTCAAATTAGAGCAGTTTAATTTATTAATAACAAGTGTTTTCGCAGGTGTTCCCGGCATCCATTGTATCCAATATCTTCTCGTAAAACAGTTTGCAGTTTACTTAAAGTTGGCACTTCTTTTCTAACTGCATAAAAGAAATGTACTTTTTGTCTTATGGCAGCAATGTCAAAATCATCTATTTGTATTTTAGGGCGTCCTTTGCGGTTTTTGCCGGGCGTAGAAAATACACCATTAGTTTTGACGCCTTCCTGTGCGATTCTTCTTATTGTAGTTTCCGATTTCCCTGAAATACAAAATAATTTCACTACATTAACTAGGATTTGCACTCCAACCGGTAACAAACATCCAATCTTAAAAAATTGAAAATTTATCATGAATCAACAAATTTATTTAAAGTTCATACAATTCTCGATTTTAGAACTATTTATAATATTAGGTACATTATACCTACAAATTTGTATGGGCCCCTTTAGTGAGTGAGTACGACTCGTTCTTGTCCGGTTTTTAACATTAATACGAATAAAAGCAAGCACGGGATGTTTGGTGATGATAATGAAAACAATTTTTGCTTAAACTATCAAATCAATCCGATCGCGCTACAAATTCTATGAAAAATTCATAACAACTAAATAACCTCAAAATACTAAGAAATTAGCAAAAAAGGAAAATAATGAACTTGTAAAGCAACAATCACTGAAATCATTTCACTTTTGTATTATAGTTATACGCAAAATACACTCAACATACCTGTCATTTCAGAAACTCTTTTATAAACATCGGATATGTCGTATAAAATTTGTCCAGCTTGAGATTCGGCCAGACATCGCAAATACACATTATATATAACTTTTCGCGTTCCGCTGCGTATTGTGCGGTTCTTGGTAACTATGGTGCTTGTCCCCTTTTTTACAAAAACAACTAATTTTCTAAAAAAAATATGTTTTCTTTAAGAGCAACCATACCACAGACTATAGAACCTGAACTATGTAAACAAAGGTTGTGTTTCCAGCATCAGTTTTAACTTTAGTTCCATTTTTATTAATTTCTACTCTATATAGATGGACTGTATGGCACCCACTAGGGTAGTAACTAAGTATAAGAACATCTTGAAAATAAATCTTGGGCCTTGGCGCTAATCATGGCGATGCATTGCTAGAATGAATGAATCTCCATGGTTTTGTTATCTTAATGCCGCTCACCCGTCACCATCCCGTCATAAGGCCAAATCAACGACTCTGCCAGCGAAATTTAAAATTTTTGTGGATTTTTGCAACAGAGGATTATGACAAGGTCAATGACACAGAAAGCCACAGAAGGAGAATGCAAAATATATAAAAAGTTCTCTGTGATGCAGAACTCAGAAGATACAGAACGTAGTGATTATAATGTGATTATATCCTCTTTGACAATATCTTTGGTCTGTGAACTTTAAGTGTTAGTTGTCTATGAAAATTACCATAGAGTATATTGAACATAGTGTTTTATGACGTCTAACATTACCATAGACATAAAACACTATAGGGTAACATTACCCTTTTTACTATCCACCAAGTTCCTGGTCTGTGCTATCCACAAAGATCCAAAAAAAAAAAAGTGAAAATAATAAGAAATTCCGTTTGAATTTTGATTGAGTTCATTGAGTTTGAGTTGTAATTTATTGTGTTGTTGTTGACTGTTGTGGTTTTGGTTGATGAATCCAATATGTACAAGTTGTTTTGTCCAATTGAGCCAATAAACCAAGAAGAAAAAAGATGTTTAGTGCAAGTGCAAGCGAGTGATTGATATTCAAGCACTTACAGAGATGAGAGTGTCCAAAATGAAAGTATCTTTTTACTTTTACTTAGAAGCAACGGAATCTAGGGTTGGGCTTGGGCTATTTGAAGAAGTCACTGATCACAACTAACCACTGTGTGTGTATTGTGTACCTCTGCATTGTATTACAGCAATAACATGTCTCGATTATACTTCATGAGTATCCTGCTTGAGGAAGCATACAACTTGGACTGCGTTAATTGGTCGAAGGCGGGGGGTAAAAGTACAGCAATTCGTCGCTCTACCTTATCTCGTTTGTACAGAGACTTCGTGAAGAACTACAGATTAACAGAGGAGCTGATTGACGATCTTTTGGAAAATATAGAACATCTTCTTCAACCTATTAGGCGTAGAGGCTGTACACATAAAGATAAAGTAAGTAGACAAAACTTTTCCTGGATAAAAAGTAGCACATGTGTTAATCCAGGGTGTATAAATAGTACAATCTACAAAGATGCACCCCACTCCTTGACAATCGCTTTTTGTTACATGCGATTCTGCAGGAGTGAGCAGTATAGCAATATTGTTTTTAAGTGGCTGAGACGGAGTGAGGAGCTCACTCCTCATATTATATTTTATTTTATATCTTTAATATATATATCTTTAATGGCAACACTTGCCTGGACAGCTAGTCTAAAGGTGGGTCTACAGTAGACAAACCGAGCATGAGGGAAGCACAAGAGGAGATTCTCAGCTTAGTCGTTCGCAGCATCAAGTGTGGACGTACAACAAACCTACAACACGAGCACAATGCAAGCGCAAAGCAAATCCCTTTGGGTTCCGCAAAAAACTGTCAACAAGCAGAACGCAGCTAAGCATAAAGAAAATGCTCACAGCAAGCTCTTTCGAGGCTTGTAAGTCGGTCCATGCTAGATGTGTTGGCTCGTGCTCGGTTCGCCTAGCCTTTAAATGTAATATTTTTGCATCTCGTGCTTAATACCTGATTACAATACCCTCCTCGTGCTTAATACCAAACTCCTCTGACCGATTGTTATTAAATTTTCTGTGAATGTTCTGTAGGTCTGAGAGTAGGTCATAAGCTATTTTTTATATTATATCCTTAATGGCAAACATTTGCCAGATTAGCTAGTTTAATTACATAAATTATAAACTTTTTTCAGATATTAGTTGCTCTCTCATTTCTTGCCAGTGGCAATTTCAGGAGAGTATACAACTCATCAATATCACAGCCTACGGGTTCTCGTTGGTTGCATGCAATTGTTGATGCGCTCAACCATCCGACCATCATGAAAAAATATATTAAGTTTCCCCTTAATGTCCAAGACAGGGCAAAACTTAAAGAAAGGTAAGCAAAGTAATAATTAATATACTGCATACAATTAAATACTAGCTGACTGGCAGAAGCTCAGGCTCGCTTGGCGGTACGTCTTTGCTTGTAACTAGCCATGCCTGAAGCCTCCCGCCAGGTGGCTTATTCTGTATCGTTAGCAAATCGCACCGCGTTATTAACTAAGAAAACAGAGGCTAAAATCCTATTTTTATATTATTTTTGCACAACTTACCAACCTAGGTTGGTTTGGTATTATGTAAACATACCATGCTAGTTGCTAAGTTATACGAAAATAGGATTTTTCCCTTAATTTTCTTATTTAATAACCCAGTGCGAGTTGCTAACTAAAAATACAGAATAAGCCCAATGAGCCAATTTAAAAATTATAAAATTCCAAAGTGGCCCATGGCAGAAATCAAACCCAGGACCTCTCACTCGAACCCGAGCGTGTGTCACCTCTGCCAGGGAGGTCTTCAAATTAGATTATCAATTAGATTATCTTACAATAGACAACATTCAATATTATGTTTTTAGTGTAGGAACACAGAATAACTAACTAATATATATAAAGGGTGATCAAAAAGTCATGGATCAAACAAGATAGGAGATCCTTTGTCTCATTTACTTATTTAATTTTTATTTGGAGAGCAATTAATTTTTTTCTAAAAAATTTAAACCATTACAAAAAATTCATGCTCACTTTAAAAGCACACTGTAAAAAAAAATGTACTATGAAAAAGTAACCTGTATTGATCCATGATTTTCTGACCTGCATGTATACAAAGTAATAGTTTGTCTTACTCTTAGACATAATATGGAATATAGACAAAAAGTTAAAATAAAAATATAGAATATAGATAAAAATTGGTCGAGCTGTTTTGGAGGAGTTTTGTTACTAACGCCATGAGAATTTTAAATATTAGACTATTTTATTTTTCTAATTTTGTTAAATTACAGATTAAAAAAAAAAACAATCAAGTTTTGTTGATTTACAGATTTTTAGAAAAATTCAAAATCCCAAATGTCATAGGGTGTGTACTTGGGACGTATGTGACCATGACCCAACCTACAGAAAATGAACACAATTTTATTTGTGGGAAAAAAAATCAATGGGGGAAAAGGAATTACGCAAGAAACGTGCAGTTGGTAAATTTTAATTCTTTTTAAGTGATTTACACACTTTTTTTGGCGCTAAACGAGAATCATTATTAAATAAATAAAATCGGTGCTAGTCGGACTCGCGTACCGATGGTTCAGTCCAGATAAACTATAAGAATCACTTTTTTACTGTTTTAATTTTTTATGATTCCACTGATGGTGGGCCATCATTATCTACAACTATTCCAAATTTAATGTTGAAATCTTTAATAGTTACTGTAATAAAGGGTCGTGACTCAGAGACATACAGACTTTTTTTGAGGTACGGAACCCTAAAAAATTAACTAAACCTTAAGTGGTGTATCAAAATGAAGGAAAATAAAAGGAGATTACAAAAATATGTACATTACATATGTTTGAAAGTAATTATACAATATTTTTTTTAGTACGCTGATGCTGACTGTAATATATTATATGTGGATGCATCTTACGGTGCAGATGTACCAGACAGTATTATGTTTGCCAGTGGCGAGGTTCGGCAAAATCTTGAAGAGTTAGTAAATGCTGGTGAAACTGTGCATTTGCTGGGTAAGATTTAAGTCAGTAAAATATTCTCAGTTCAGTATTTAATGTACCACTGCTTGGCCATAGGCCTTCCTCATTGGAGTGAGGGATTTATAATTGTTTATCTAAAGGCCGGCCGCGGCAGAACCTGCTTCCCGCTCCCTATTCGATCCCCCTTTGATATCATAACATAAAATCAAACCCTTGTGATTTGCACTGACCATCATTGTCAGGCCCGGATATTTAAAGAGATTTCCTTATATTGCTGGGGTTATATTAGCGGACGAAGATTCGTGTCGCGTTAGAGCGCTAAACTATCTTGTACATATGTATACGCAGTGATCTTGTCTACATAGCCGGGCGACGGTGTTGTTCTCTTTATAGGACGACGCTAAAGTAACGTACGTGATCCACTCCATGGAATACATAATAGTACCAGAACAGTAGTATCGGTACAGAAGGCTCACTCCGCATGTTGATTTAAAATAAGGGTCCATTTTTACCATTTTGGTATGGAACCCTAAAAAATAACGACTCTAGCGCTCGCAAGTCAGTTCAGTTCGCAATAGCGCCTGGCCACGCCTCCGGAAACAAACGCAAAGTTGTGGTCTCTTTCTATCGCGTAACTTTATCTAATTCGACGTACTAAGGTTGCCTCGCACGCAGCGCGTGAAATAGACCGTACAAGAACTAACACGAGCAAAGTATCCGGCGTGCGACGGCCATCTGAAATTAGTACGTCGAGACGGCTACATGTAGTTTCTCGATCACGTGATAAGTGGACCTGGCCTGCCCACTCTAGTTGCCGCGCCAAATGCCTTCGATGCACGCTAATGCACCTGCACAATCATTAATACAAATATTTGCCTAATGTAGCCCCAGAAATATAGATACAAGATAAGTCACAAGACCACCCAAACGAAGCAAGACCATATTAGCTAGTTTTATAGATAGTAAAAATTAATTTTAATACTATTTCAGGAGGTTTAGAATACAGGCAGTGGCCATTTTTAATGGTGCCAGTTCCCGACCCACAGCCCGGTTCACCTGAAGAGCTTTACAACGAGTTACATACTACGGCATACAATAGTGCACAGAGGGCAATTGAAATGTTGAAATCAAGATTCAGGTGCCTGCTAGTCCAGTATCCACTGCGATATGAACCTATAATGGTGGCGAAAATTGTGATAGCATGTTGTGTGCTCCACAACATTTGTAACAGTGCAGGGCTGCCTGCGCCGACATTGGAACCGGAAGAACTACAGCAAGAGACGCGTTTTCGCACCGAAGCACAAAGCCTTCTTCAAAATTCGTTCGATGAATCAGATAGCGATAATGATGATGATGCCGATGACAGTCAGAGTCACGGCCTGTCCAGTAGGCGAGAGCTAATAAATAAGTTGTGGAATGATGCACATAGCATTGCCTAATAACTTTTGTGTTTCACTGTATATACTGTAATATAAATCATACCAAAACTGACCAAAGCACTATACTTAATAACATGCAGAGTGTTGATCTTTATACTTTTTGTCCATTGAAGATTTACTAGTCATTTTTTTGTTTCAATCTATGAAAAAGCTTACCTGTGCGCAGAAGGTTTGCCTATGACTATACCTCTTCCCATTTCAACGACCGCTTCTCGCGCTCGTCTAGTAAACTGATAGATAGATGGTAGTCATCAGTAAACCTGCGCACGGTAGAGACACGAAAACTAAGTGCAGACTGCAGAAGCTATAATTTAGTGAAGAATCAATAATAAGTAAGTGAAAGTTCATAGTTCTCAATATCTTGAAAACAACTAAGTAAACCGTTTGTACTTTCAATAGTCACAAGTCAGGATAAGAAATTGAAACCATTTAATCAATTCTGACAAAAAATTAATTTATCGAAATATAAATAGCCAATTGGGTAGGTAAGTAAGTAGTTAGGGGATAAACTTTTTGAGATCTACTAAGTATATTGCGCATACCTAAATTGTTTACCTACCCTATTTTTACGGCAAAGTGAAATCAAACACGTAATTGCAAGTACAAAACGCTTCGCAGTTGGTCGTATTTCGTAATGCGTGAACATAATCTTTGAGATCAACAGGCTCATGCAGTGGAGCTACGAACTTTCCGATAGCCATCAATTGGATAATGTTATTCATCATGACGTCTTTCTCTAAAACACTTGCATATGCATCCCAATGGGCTAAATGGAATTTACTGAATAAAACATCTTCGCGTAAAACGTGCTTGGCAATCGGCATATCAAACGCACAGCCGTAGTAAACCATCGTACCGTTACGTTCGATTAATCTGAGCATTACATCTTCGAATTTGCCACCAAGGCAGTTCAGTCCCAGCACAGGCCTAGTAAGGGCAGTGTCAAAAGTTGTAAGCTCTTGAGCTTCTTCCAAAGTATGAACTGCTGTGGCACCAATACTCAGAAGATGACGCTTCACATTTTGATAATTACAGTGATTCGCTACTATGTTGAAAGTATTGATATCCCAAGCTTTACAAAGCTGTATCACGGACTGACCAACAGGGCTATTGGCTGCATTCTGAATAACAGTTTCCCCTGGCCTAGCCAATCTAAAATCTCTTAACATTCGATAAGCAGTGCAGGGGGCTATGGTTAGCATTGCGGCTTCTGCAAGACGGATTTTGGGAGAAATAACATGCACATCTCGTTCGTGATAAATGCCATAGAAGTTCCATGTTCCAAGCATCCGCGAGGTTAATACCACTCGTTCACCTGGTTCCACTGCGGAAACTAGAGCACCGATCTCCACAACTTCTCCAACCCCTTCATCACCCCCGATGCAGGGTAAACGGGGTAGAATAGGTTGTTTACCTGAAATATTATCATTATTTCATTATTTGTCTTACACATAACACAAACAGCAACTATTCTATATGAAAAAGCTATTCATTAAAAGTAAAATGTTTTAAGTACTTGGTAATTAATTAGCAAAAACATCAATTAATTGAGATTTATTAAAATATAAGGTTGAATGCATCAGCAAAGCCTTGTCTGCTATAGAAATTCAAATTTTATTTGGTGGTTCATAAATTTTAGGCTTATGGTAATTATATTGCATCAAATTTCTACCTACCTACACTGAAATGGCAACCATGCATTCAGAAACATTTCTGACAGTCTCCTAGTCCCTGCATGATGACATGGAATCTTGGAGTTTTTACCTTCATAACATGGTGATTGAATATCCCCAAAACACCTACTTTCAGCAATAGATGTAAATAGGAGGACACAATGACTTGATTCAATGCACCATCGTAATATTACTACATAAAGGCAAAAAACAGAAATGTGAGAGTAATAATCTTTATCTCGTATTTAATCTATATGTTATCACATTGACATATAACATTAATGTATCACTTTGAACTTAACCACTAAAATCTAGAATGTATTTACACCCAGTGAAGCCTTTACTTGACAATGCATTGCCAATAGCCTCCTGGTATTTCTCAAACTTCACCATTCTATGGACAGGTCCAACAAGTTTTTTCTCGCACATCAATTTGATGATATCTGCCATCATTTTCTCCTTTTTATCCTCTGAAGCATTTTCTTTCCAGGCAGTCATCCAAAACCCATGGAATGATATGTTTTTAAAAATAAGTGCTGAGTTTGGAATGGTCACAGGGTCCCTCGACATTGCTCCGTAGGTTACCATTGCTGCTATTTTGTCTAAATGCCTTACAATCTCCAATGCACTCTTCCCTCCCACACAATTCAGAGCTAATATCGGCTTCTTTATTTGCTTCTCTTTAAACAAAGTTGTTGTCCTCAATTCTTCCTCTGTAAGAACATAAGTAGCCCCTAAACATTCCAAATACTTTTTGAGGTCACTGATTTCAGGTCTATTTCTGACAATATTTACATTTGCAATCCCCCAAGCTTTACATATTTGGATGACATTTTGGCCACATGCACTGTTGGCACCATTCTGAATGACGACTTGGCCATCTTTCAGATTTTTGAAATCCGACAACATTCTGTAAGCTGTGCAAGGGTTAACAGTGAGCGTTGCTGCTTCCACTAGCCCTAAATCGTCAGGTACAACCCTCAACATGTTTTTATTAAAGACAGCAATATCACGCCATGTGCCTTGTGCAGGCTCAGTTATAATTACTCTGTTCCCAGTGCATATGCCTTTCACATCGCTGCCAATTTCTTCGACAACTCCAACACCCTCATTTCCTGGTATCATTGGTAGGTTAATCTTGACGGGGTACTTTCCTGCAAGGAGAAATGAACGTTATTGTAACACCTATTTCAGTTATAAAATAAACAATGAAACTTGAAATACTATAATACCTTGCTTTAATTAATTCAATTTCTTCTTCACTCTTGTTTTCAGGTCATGTTTTATGTCATATAGTAAGTATGGAGGAGTACCTTGTATGGTGTTAATGTCCGCCGGGTTCACAGGCGCTGCTAACATCCTCACCAGAACTTCTTGGCTCTTCAATGGAGGCACTTCCATTTCCCTAAATTTAACCACCTGGAGTGGATCTCCAAATTCATTATAGTAAAGACTTTTGGACATAAGGTGCCTCCTAGCATTTAGCAAGCCGACCAATGCTGTTTTTCCTGCACAAAACAATTTTCCAGTCTGTTGTAGAAGTGACATATTTAAAAACGATGAATTTGTTGCAGATTGAATTCCTTAATTTGATATTAATTGTCCTTTATTGTTTAATTTGAACTGAATGGCAAAACATTTTATTTCTAAATTCTAATAAATATTTTTTAGGTAGGTAGGTTTTTGTGGTCTGTGTTCGTGACTCGTGAGTAATCAAATGTCATTGTGACAACTGACCTACGAGGAACGAATTTTAAATGGAGCAGCTGTAGTTTTCTACGGGCATAATATGCGTTTATATGCTGCGTGAAATCGACATAGCTATAACAAACATCACATTGTCTCTTTCTAACTAATTCAGAATTGTTTACGTTATACGAGATAGCAACATATTTGATTTTTCTGATTTCGGCAACACTGAAGTTGTGACGTCACAAAAAAATAGCCGGGTGGCCAATTTCTCCATAATTTGTCGCATTTTGTAGATTCGAACATGTCGAAACATGTATACAAAGTTTATGCGTATCATGTTTTTTGAAATATTAGACAATCATATTATTATTCTAATTTGCGTGCGGATTATAATTTGTATTCAGGTGTGAAAATGCCTACTCAGTGTTGTGTTGTGCAGTGCAGATCGCGGAAAGACAAAAATAGGCCACATTTAACATTTCATAGGTCAGTATTCGATTTCATTAATTGTATCGTTAAATCGTTAAAAATAATGTGTTATTATGTGTTATGATCATATTACATGCACTTATATAATGTGTAAAAGAAGAAATATTTCTTCACGATTGAAATAAATTCGATTTAATTTTTGTTATGTTAACAAAACAAGAACAAAGTACTAATGATGCGACCGCTGTTATACAGATATCGATAAAATTCATATATGTAAAATAAATATCACTACCTTCTATTTGGACCTCGAGGTTTTACACCTCTGACTTCTCGTAGTTATTTCCGCTTTAAGAAAACGGGCCGCGGATGCGAACATTTACTATAGGTACAATCACTCGTATCAAATGTAGTTTGGTCTCGCGGGATAAGTTAAAAATCCTAATCCGGAAACATAATATGCACCGCTGGCAAAACCTAGTTTTACTATAAATTAATTTTTAATAGTAATAATTCATTCATTTTGCTCTTAAATATCCTAATCCTAATCCTAATCCTAATCCTAATAATCCTATATCCTAATAATATTATAAAGGCGAAAGTTTGTGTGTATGTTTGTTACTCCTTCACGGCTCAACTACTGAACCGATTTAGCTGAAATTTGGAACATAGGTAGCTTATAACCCGGATTAAAACATAGGCTACTTTTTATCCCGGAAAAATCCGTAGGTCCCGTGGGATACTCAAAATACCAATTTTTCTAGAGCAATCTATAGCTACATCTATAGATAGATTCTTCAAGCGAACTTGCTTGAAAGCATGTTTAAAGGTTGGAATAGGGAACGATAACGGGAAAATGACGTTTCCCTTAGGATTCATGAAAAAGCGAATTTGACGCAGGCGGGGCCGCGGGCAAAAACTGATTCTATTAATACTGAATCTATAAATGTGAAAACGGCCACTATGTAGGTTCTGAACATAGCACTGCACGCATTTAACAAGTGTGTTTTAGTTGAACAAGGGGATATGGGATAATAATGCTATAAATATTAATGCTATAATGCTATAAATAATGCATAATGCTATAAATGTGAAAATTGGTAGGTACCTATATTATAGGTTCCGACATTACAACTGTTTCGCTATTAGCATTTTGTGTTAGTTGAGCAATGAGATACCGGTTAATAATATTATAACTATGAAAACGGGTACCTATATAGTATAGGTTTTGAACTAACATCTGTTTCGTTACTGACAATGTATGTTTTAGTTGAGCTATGGGATATGGTATAGTAATTAGTAATGCTATAAATGTGGAAATGGGTATCTACCCATAAAGGTTCTGAAAGTAGAATTGTTTCGCTATTTATATTGTGTGTTTTGGTTATAAGCAATGGGATCATCTCAACCCCTTTTTACGTCCCACTGCTGGGCACGGGTCTCCTCTCAGACTGTGAGGGGTTTGGCCATATCCCACCACGCTGGCCAAGTGCGGGTTGGCGGGCTTCACACACCATCGAGAACATTTTTGTGAACTCTCAGGCATGCAGGTTTCCTCACGATGTTTTCCTTCACCGCTAAGCAAGTGATATTTAGTTTCCTAAACTGCACATAACTCGGAAAAGTCAGAGGTGCGTGCCCAGGATTCGAACCCGCGACCTCCTTATAAGAGGCAGAGGTCAGAACCACTGAGCTATCACTGCTTAGCAATGGGATACAGGTTAATAATGCTAAAAAGGTGTTCCTGTATAGTTTCTGATATTAGAACTGTTTCGCTATTAAAAATAGGTCTTTTAGTTGAGCAATAGAATATGTGATAGTAATTATGCTATAAATGCGAAAATGGATACCTATAAGGTAAAGGTTCTGAAATTATTTCACTCTTAAGCGAATACGTTGATTTTATTTTCGTCTTTCTCACTCTTATGAATACGTTGGTGGGTTAGGTTAGGTTAGGTTAGTAGGCGGAAGAATATAACAGAAAAACGTTGTTTTACCTAATTACTTCAAAAACTTAGCCAGTTATTTACGAGTAAATGTCGTTCTGAGCGTTTTTGGGAATTATTTTTTACCGATAAATTAAAACAAAAATTACAATTATATCAATCGTAGTTTTCGATGGAAATTAGAAAAATGGAGATTTTGGAGCAATTTTCGGGAGAACTTTTTGGCGAGAAATTTTTATCCAATCGTGTTTCTGAAGTTAGGTTAACACATATGCTGTTTTTTCCCAGAAAATCCAGTACTCCCACAGGATTTGTAAAACCCCGAAATTCACGCGGGCGAAGCCGCGGGCAAAAGCTAGTAATATTATAAAGGCGAAAGTTTGTGTGTATGTTTGTTACTCCTTCACGGCTCAACTACTGAACCGATTTAGCTGAAATTTGGAACATAGGTAGCTTATAACCCGGATTAAAACATAGGCTACTTTTTATCCCGGAAAAATCCGTAGGTCCCGTGGGATACTCAAAATACCAATTTTTCTAGAGCAATCTATAGCTACATCTATAGATAGATTCTTCAAGCGAACTTGCTTGAAAGCATGTTTAAAGGTTGGAATAGGGAACGATAACGGGAAAATGACGTTTCCCTTAGGATTCATGAAAAAGCGAATTTGACGCAGGCGGGGCCGCGGGCAAAAACTGATTCTATTAATACTGAATCTATAAATGTGAAAACGGCCACTATGTAGGTTCTGAACATAGCACTGCACGCATTTAACAAGTGTGTTTTAGTTGAACAAGGGGATATGGGATAATAATGCTATAAATATTAATGCTATAATGCTATAAATAATGCATAATGCTATAAATGTGAAAATTGGTAGGTACCTATATTATAGGTTCCGACATTACAACTGTTTCGCTATTAGCATTTTGTGTTAGTTGAGCAATGAGATACCGGTTAATAATATTATAACTATGAAAACGGGTACCTATATAGTATAGGTTTTGAACTAACATCTGTTTCGTTACTGACAATGTATGTTTTAGTTGAGCTATGGGATATGGTATAGTAATTAGTAATGCTATAAATGTGGAAATGGGTATCTACCCATAAAGGTTCTGAAAGTAGAATTGTTTCGCTATTTATAATGTGTGTTTTGGTTATAAGCAATGGGATCATCTCAACCCCTTTTTACGTCCCACTGCTGGGCACGGGTCTCCTCTCAGACTGTGAGGGGTTTGGCCATATCCCACCACGCTGGCCAAGTGCGGGTTGGCGGGCTTCACACACCATCGAGAACATTTTTGTGAACTCTCAGGCATGCAGGTTTCCTCACGATGTTTTCCTTCACCGCTAAGCAAGTGATATTTAGTTTCCTAAACTGCACATAACTCGGAAAAGTCAGAGGTGCGTGCCCAGGATTCGAACCCGCGACCTCCTTATAAGAGGCAGAGGTCAGAACCACTGAGCTATCACTGCTTAGCAATGGGATACAGGTTAATAATGCTAAAAAGGTGTTCCTGTATAGTTTCTGATATTAGAACTGTTTCGCTATTAAAAATAGGTCTTTTAGTTGAGCAATAGAATATGTGATAGTAATTATGCTATAAATGCGAAAATGGATACCTATAAGGTAAAGGTTCTGAAATTATTTCACTCTTAAGCGAATACGTTGATTTTATTTTCGTCTTTCTCACTCTTATGAATACGTTGGTGGGTTAGGTTAGGTTAGGTTAGTAGGCGGAAGAATATAACAGAAAAACGTTGTTTTACCTAATTACTTCAAAAACTTAGCCAGTTATTTACGAGTAAATGTCGTTCTGAGCGTTTTTGGGAATTATTTTTTACCGATAAATTAAAACAAAAATTACAATTATATCAATCGTAGTTTTCGATGGAAATTAGAAAAATGGAGATTTTGGAGCAATTTTCGGGAGAACTTTTTGGCGAGAAATTTTTATCCAATCGTGTTTCTGAAGTTAGGTTAACACATATGCTGTTTTTTCCCAGAAAATCCAGTACTCCCACAGGATTTGTAAAACCCCGAAATTCACGCGGGCGAAGCCGCGGGCAAAAGCTAGTTTAATTACTAACCACAAACTACATCGATAATATTTCCATATCGATAGATAGCTAGAGCAGCCCTTCTGATTGGCTGACTGGTGCCTATCTGTGATTGGCTGATAGCTGTGATTGGCTAATTTTGATGCGACACAAGGTGGCGGAAATACCCAGCCGAAAAGACTTACTACTTTGTGTCCATTACTTCTTTAGTCATAGTAACTAACACTGACAGGGTACCTACTCAATGCAACTGACACTTGATCACAGACTACCATAGACATAAAACACTATAGGGAAAGACTACAGAGTAGATGAGTTAGAGATGAGTTTAATTTTTCTGTCGGTAAGTACCCAAAGGGTATAAAAAACGAGACCCTACAAAGACTTCGTCTTCCGTCCGTCCGTCTGTTGTCCCCTATTATTTTGTACCTAATACCAGCGTTGCCAGATTTTATTTTGGCGGAATCGCGATTTTGGAACTTTTTGAAAAAAAGCGGGAATTTTTCGTCGAAAGCGGGACAGTAAAAAAGTTTTACAATAGATAGCAAAATTGGGGGAGAAAAAAGTATTTTAATAAAAACAGGAAAAAAAATTTTTAATTTGAAACTTTCAAAATAATTGTAGGCGTTTATTTATGATATGTTTGTGAAGATATAACTTCTTTTGTAGGTTCCTTATAAAGATGAAGAACTCTTTACACATTCTTTACAGGATTGGTACATAGATTAAGCGCTTCACGAACGGTCGAGTTATATCCTCGAAAAGCCGAACTGAGCCTGTCCCGCGCGAGGCATTTAATTTTGCTTTAAAAATTGGGACGTCCCGGCAAAAACGGGACGTCTGGCAACGCTGCCTAATACCCATGAAGATAACAATTCTAATAGACAGACAATTATATATAAATTTAAAACGAGAAAAATGAAAGATGCATGTATATTTCGTAAGTACATAATATAAACCACAATATGAGGTTAGGTAGATATGTTTAAGGGCATCTAAATTCGTCTGAAAGAAATCTCGAGACGCGGAGATCCAAATCCTTCTGGGCCGTGGTCGCGCTGCAGCTCGGCGACGCAGTGGCTCCAGGCCGCGGCGGCCGGGGAGGCGCTCGGAAGCGGCGCGCACGCTTCAGCTGCCACGCAGCGCCGCTGCTGCGGAACCCTCCGTGCGCCACGCCGCCGGCTTCCTTGTCCTCGGCGACGGGCACGGGACGAGGGACGCTGTATTGGATTGGAGGTTATATCTTTTTGAATAGGGGACTTTAAACTGGTAAATGTTTAATCAGTAGGTATTAACGCAGCGTTAAAATCCTAAGAATATCTTTAAACAGTGGTATTAGGTTGTGGGCACAGATTTTAGGGTACCTATTAGCACAGATTTTATCTATTACTATGTCACAGCACTGCAGGTTTGTTTTTAATGGGCTCACGCGAATTTTCGCAATTTGTAAGGACAGATTTTATTTGTAAGCCAATTAAACATAATATTATAATAACAGACTTGGCGTTACTTTGCAAAAATCCATAATAAGTAAACTACCTAACTTATTTATTTCATTTTGCTATAATCCGCTATGGAAATAGTTTGTACCATACAAACTCCCATTTGCAAATTCCCAAGCAAGCAATGCGACCACCACCCATAGGCAATGCCACAAACAGCTCTTAAAACACTCAACGTACGTTTTGTCCCGACACCGGGACATCCCACATCCGGACCGGATCCGGGACCGGGACATAGAAAATGTTGAGTTCACAACGCGAGATTGTACCTATGTCCTATACCTACGAGTATGTATACAAACTTTAGTAATACAGAGAAGGGATGGGTTACCTAATATAATTTATATTTTTTTAATAGTTACTATCGCAGTGGAATCCTATAACTGTAGGTACTCATACTACTTTGCCGGTAGGTACATACTATCCTGCTGTGACGGAAGACCGTAGACGCGCAGGCGCCATTATAGAGGGCAGCTCCATTGAAGAATTTCTTTTCAATCCTGCAATAATTTAAGAAACCATTATTATGTAATATAGGTACATTGATCACTGTTTTGGATGAGTTCAGGGTATAGACCATGGAAAGAGCGAATATTGAATGAATTTTAATTCATTCCTGTATTTCGATATTAACATGAATACTTATTAGGTATTTACGCCAAGTGATAGCCATTCAGACACTAAAGTTGAGAGAAAAAATAAAAAATTTCAACATTTTTCATTACGATATCTCACGCTAGCAACACTGTGTCTGTCCTTCCATTAGCGTTCTAGTGCTCGGCCGTTCAACACAACATTACTAAACTCGTATAAAAAAGTGAGTGATTATAAGTATTTCTTGCGGAAATCAAAGTATCCGAAAAGAAATATTCAAAATAATCGGATTCATCGTCAAAACGAATTGTGAAATCTACGGAATTGTTATTATTGGTTCAGAAAATCCATATTGCTCCAGTGTTGGGTACACCTCTTAGAGGGTGTTACGTTCACAGCAGTATACATTGAGGGTAGTTGGAAGGACTATCGCCTTTGTTTTAATTACTGCAAGAGGAGCTAATCAAGATGCATTCTTCGGTGATGGGTACACTTCATTTAGAGGGTGTGACCTTCACGACAACATACATTGAGGGTAGTTGGTAGGTGAAAAACCTGAGGACTATCGCCTTTGTATTAATAATTGCAAAAAATAATTGCAAAGCATCTATGTTGAGGACACTGCATAAGAGGATGTGATCATCACGACGACATACATGAGGGTGAGTTAATAAGATTGTCGTCTCTATATTATAGGTAATAATTGCAAAAAAGTCAATCAACATAATATATTCTGCAGTCTATGCTTCAGTGTTGGGTACACTTCATTAGAGAGTGTGACCTTCACGACAATATACATTGAGGATGGTTATTGGGACAACGCCTATGGATTAATCATTCCCAAAAATGACAAGATTATCTTGTAAGCAACTTCCAAAATAGCAAATTGGTGCTTAAACGCCCCCATACCATGTTGAAAACACCGGTTGACGGATCTCGTCCGATCACCGAAATTAAGCAACATCGGGCGCAGTTAATACTTGGATGGGTGACCACCTGGGAACACCGCGCGATGCTGTTTTTTTATCACCAACTGTATTGGAATGATATAAAGGATCAAAACGATTACCTTTAGAAACTATTTCGATATACCCTCATATCAATATTTTCTTTTACTGTCTGCTAATTTAAATGAACCAAGATTACTTTACTAGACCAGGTCTGAAAAGTACCCGCAATCAAATGCACTATTTACAATTATTTTAGTCTTCCACACGAATCGTTTCTTGTTGTGGTCATTATTTATAGATACATCAATAAAAAGTCCATTGACAACGTCTTACAAAATCAACTAGTAATACTACTCAAAATTTGAAATGTACGAGTGAGACACAAAAATTTTATTTGATAATATAATATTCTAATAACTTCTGTGTATATTATGTCTTTTATCAATAATATGAAATACAGTTAATCAAGATCCAATATTAACTGGCACTGGAGGAATATCTGAGCAATCCACCTGTTGGTCCATGGTGGACCCACGGGCCAAATCGCAGGACAGCACTCGTCTCTTGCGACGACTTTTCTCGAAGATTTACCCAGGACAGAAGAGTCTTGATTTCCCCACAAGAACAGCACCAGGAGCAAAACAGCCTTGCAAGTACTTATCGATGTCCTCTTTTGACATTTCCGTCGACCTGTCATGTCAGGCCGCGGCGCCGCGCGGCCGCCGATCGGAGTGCTGGCGGAGCGCTGCGCTGTTTCGAACCTCGTGCGGACTCGCGCATGTTCGCATATAGTCGGGTCGGGGTAAGAAGCCAACCCGTGGTACCCCGGGGGGACCATCGGGGGTACCACGGGCAATAAACGACACCTACTTACTCGTACGTTTGCCGCCTAGCTTATAGAATAACCGCATTCATAAAATATTCGAGCCTGATGATATTATTTTATCGTGCTTAAATATGAGTGGAAAATGTATTTTTTTCTCTTTTTATGTTCTCAAAACTATGAACAGAATTTAATGTGTATTTTTTTTCTCTTCTTTAGTTCGCATGTAGTGCAATGACACTTTAGATATCTAGGTACTATCCTAGTTTCATTCATAATAATTTACTTTTATACAAAAGGTTTTATATTATGAAGATTTATAAATGATTGAACCATTAACATTACAATTAATTTTCATGTTTAAGTAATTAAAAATGAAAATGATTTTTTTCAAATGGGCTTGATTTACAGGCTTTTATGAAAGCTTGAATCTGAAAAACGGGTTTGCGCTGAGAAGGTCTGGCAAAAAACTCGGCTATTATATTCTGTTCACATACAATTGAATATGAGACAACCTATTCGATAACATACTTAATTTGTTTTTTGTTATTCCATTACAAATACATGTTTGTAATACAACCATTCTTTCATCGTAACTCGATGTATTAGATATTACATCAAATTTATCAATGCTTTAACTTAGTTAGGATGGATGCTTTTAAAAGAATGCAATGCTTTTGAATATCAAAGTTATTTATAGTTTCTATAATTGACTATTTCTTAAATTTCTTAAATGAATATTAAATATGGAAAATGTAGAGTCCTTATAAAACAATCGATGATATGTTTATTTAAATTTATTTTAGGTATCCTTGTACCTGTATCTACAGGAATAGATACCTAGGAATAACGTAACGCAATGGAAAATATATTTAAAGGCCAAATTAATTTTTGCTAGATCAAATATTTTTATTTTCAGGCGATCGCGCCGCTAATTAACTAATGGTTATCTATGCATCAAAAATGTTAAAGGATTTGGAAATTACCAATAGATATATAAGATCATAGAATCATTAAATACTTCATTGGATTTATGATAATATGAACAATGATGGTTCATAATTTTGGCTTGCATGTATCATAACTTTTTTTTTTGATACATAGCCTACATTTTATGTTTTCTGTATTTAATCATTATTAAATAAGTCTAATATTTTGTTTAACTTTCATGTCGATGGATGACGCCGCTGCAAGGATTTAGCTCTCGATGATGACTGACCAAGGTCAAATGATAATTGAAAATTGGGTCATCACTGCTTCACTAGGAACTTGAATACCAGTACAGTAGTACTTCAGCTGTGGTATGTAATTAACTGATTATTATTAAACGAAGATTAGAGACTTTTATCTTCTGTGATGACAGTGGAATTATTGGGTAAGTGACAAAAATTTTTTTTTCATCGTCGCAACAAGTCAACAAAGCATTAATCGCGAACAATCGCGAATAACATTTCGACATGTCTACCTATTTACATGTTACATTTGCTCGTTGATTTTTGCGATTATCATCTTGGAAAAATCAGATCACATTTTTCAACTGAAAGACTGCTAAATTAAAAAATGGTCTTGATGCAGAAACTGAAGTACTTAAAAGTACTGTCTAATATTTGTATTCCAATTGTATATGTGGTTTTTTGTTTACAACTAACCAGTACAACAGCGATAGTAGTGTTGGGGTGACTGTTAAAATAACAATTAATGATATTAAACAACATTATTATAACATGAATAACTGTTAAGAATGACAATTATGCCTTCAGTTAAAATTTTAGTATTATGTGAAATGAGAAACTCAACACGGTTATACATACATATATACTATAATATTGTATAAGATGTTTACTGTCTGACAATATTAGAAAACATGCTTTTTTCAGACTATCTTAAGTTTCTATTGTTATCACTTTATTAGAACTCAGGAATAAACAGTAGATACTCGTATAGTTACTTTATCAGCCTTTGTCTCAGAATCAACTTTAAAATAGGCTTATAAGATGATTTCTCTATGGCTTTTTTTAAAATCTCTTGAGAATATTCTTATTTCACCCTATTCAGTTAAAAATATAATTTAAGGTCACTTTAAACCTTAATGACCTTATTAAAGCTGTACCTACACCAAAACCCAAATAACAATATTATTATGGAAATTAAATAAAAATATCATTGTTAACTCCTTTAATAGAAATAACTCTAAAGAGCTATGAATAAAATTAAACAACACTTTACGAAAATACTAATGCCTACTCCTGTATTTTCGTAAAGTGAAGTCAAGATGAACAAAAATTTACGAACTAGTTCTCTGCAACCCATAGATTTATTAATCTTATATATTAATAAATTGATCTTATTTTTTTTTCTTTCCAAAAATATGTCTCGGTAATATTTATTCTACGCAAGTTTATAAAAATATATTCGTGATCAATTTACTGTTTAAAATATATATTTCATGGTTGCATATTAACAGCTCAATTTATTACGATTAATCAAGTGTTGCATTTAAAAGTTTTAACTGATACAAATATTTTCAAGCTTGTTGAAAGAGGTTTAAAACCTCTTTTAATCGTCAAGACTACATACGAGCAGTACTGCTAGAATATAGTCTTAATATTATACCCTTGGTATTCGCACATATAAAAATATATGTTTTTTGTACATATATTATTATTAATATATTATACTAATAATATTGATTTACTATCAATTACAGTTTTAATATTTCTACAAAATTATGCTATTAATTATTAATTTGCTTTGAATATCAACTTAAGTTGTTATTTTTATTTTTTTGCTCAATATTAAGCGATTATGCTTATTATTCTATTAATTTAAAAGCATTTCTTATTTACAAATGTCATGGCTCTAAACATCTACCTAATAAGTATTCATGTTAATATCGAAATACAGGAATGAATTAAAATTGATGATTAAACGAACTTACCTTAAGTGAAGTTCTATCATAATTTTATGAATTCCTGTATGAAGATATTAACACCCTCCCACCCCTGTTTTGTGGAAAACCCCATGTATGAATTTGTAAATAAAAAATGTACATATTACAATAATAATAAATATTTATTGAATACAACATAACCCATATATATACATATATCATTATATTTACATATATAATATTGTGTGGTTATGTATAATATTGTGTAGTTATGTATATATTAGGTATATGATACATATTTGGGTGCTCTGTAGTGCTCCTACCAAGACGAGCTTATCGAAGCACAAAGGCACTCTTATAATAATCACTCTTATAATAATTACTCTGAACTTAATGAAAGGACAGACACAGTGTTGCTAGCGTGAGATATCGTAATGAAAAATGTTGAAATTTTTTATTTTTTCTCTCAACTTTAGTGTCTGAATGGCTATCACTTGGCGTAAATACCTAATAAGTATTCATGTTAATATCTTCATACAGGAATTCATAAAATTATGATAGAACTTCACTTAAGGTAAGTTCGTTTAATCATCAAATATACCTTAGGTACTCTGTTTCTACTTTTCACATTCAACGAAATTGCCGCCTACATAAGTAGGAGTACTTATAGTAGGCCGTCAAGCCCGTGATCAAACTTAGGTACCTACGAGTACATGTCAGGTCATGGACATCCCATAAGTACATTTTTTGTGCTTTTTTTTCGCTCTACATGCGAATGTAGAATTTTTATTGATTTTAAATGTAACTTTGCTAGATCAATACGCCTTCGGGGGTTTTCATAATATAATTTTTTAATTTTAAACAGGCCTTACCCGAATACTTAATATTCGCTATCGAACTCCTGTCCTTCCACTTTTGGGAGCAAACAGGACACACCGAGCGTCGGATCGACCAACGAGGCACGTTATCTACCCGCTTTTCTTCCACCTTTTGGAAGGCCGGTATACCAAGATAGGCCTGGAAATAATCTATTCGTTAGTGAATAGTGATGTCTTACAAGCGTATTCGTTTCTTTATGAACCGACTGTCCATCCAAGTAGGAACGGGCTCATAATAAGTTGTGCAATTACACAATATTTACTCAATTATTATTCTCTATTTATTTGTAATCCTTAGCTCATATTCGGTTTACTTGATGTATCATAAAAACTAGGTATAGCGTAGTATGGCAAAAGAGAAAGCATAGATTTATAGGTAGAACTTCAAGCCACGAACTCCTTTCAATTCATTACGAATAGCATAAAATCATAAGCGATATCGTATCCTACAACCAAGATTACTAGGAGCCCAGAAGTGCAAGATAAGTAGATGTCCCATCCTCAGTCCTCACCGGTGCAGGGGTGCTAGCGGTGGTGAAGGCGAGTATGGAGGGTATGTCCATGTCGCGACGTGTGGACATCCGCGACACACGCGATCGCGACATGCTGCGCTCCGTTGTGCGAACGTTGTGATATCCATGGATGCACACGTCATTCACGTTTTGAATCCTGAAACAAAAATTAAACTCACTAACCTTAAGAGTGAGGATCGGGGTGGGATCAGAATTTCAGAAATGCTTTGCATTAGGAAGAATCCTCTAGTATTTAGCTGACTCAAAGCTGGCATGTGTAGGTAGGTACCTAACTCAAATCCATGTATAACGACTTTCCTGGTGCAATTGGCATCGCGCTCAGATTTGATTGGAGATCTCCCACTCGTACTGAGCGCGCTGATTCCAAACTGATTCTGAGGGTTCAATTCCCGGCTCAGGTCAGATTGGAATTTATAACTCTAGTCACTGATCTCTATAATAGTTATACAAGTACGCTGGATTAAATACAACTGCAACATTACTACTTTAAAAGATATGGTGGTAGACTGTTACAGTTGAGACGGTGAGTCCACGTGCCATGAACACAGGTGTATCACGCCTAAGCCGGCGCAGCTGTCATTATGTTTGACATGTACGGCTATGACATTATTTGTAAGGTAAACAACTTAAAACCGTTTATGTTTACAATCATGTAAGTATACAGCGTAAATAGATGGCACTGATAAGAAGAAATGGCAACATATGGTGCATGATAATCAAATAACCAATTTTAATATCTATATAACAGCTGAAGGTGTAATGAGGGTAGTACGAAATTTTAACAATTACTTCGGTTACTAGTTGGACAGGCAGGTTGGAATCTCGTGGAAATTACGATGAATTATATAAAATGAAATTCAACACATAAGTACTTAAAAAACCTCCTACGCTTGTCATCTAACGATAATACTGGCACGCGTGAAGCACCATAGGCACAAAAATGCCTTACATCATTTTGGAAACGAGCTGATACCAACTCTTACACTGCTGGATCGATATTAAAACCAAACATAACTAAGAACCACCAGGCTTTCGAATGAAAAACGCAAGAGCTACGATGCCACTGACAGACACACACAGACAGACATCGACGTCAAACTTATAACACCTGCACTGTCGGGCAAAGACTTCTATGTACACCTACTGATTACGCACCGCGCCTGTGCACGATGAATCAGCGGGCAACTGCCGGGCCCATCAGAGCAGTCCAGCGGATTCTCACAGGCAGCGGCGGTGGCGGGTCGAAAAAAGCCCGCCAAAAAAATTTTATAGGCGATTTGCACTGGGTTTTATCCCGCGACACAGAACTGACTTACGACTAGGTACTTACCGGCGCAAGAGACAGCCAGCACGTGGAATCCGGGGAGTGTGTTCGTGTAGGATGAAATGTGGTGTGTGGTGCCTGCTGTGTTAAATGCAAATAGGAACACACTCGCCCTCCTTGAGGGATCTTTCGCGGCGGCGGTACGAATTCGCGGGTAGCGAAGCGGCTCCGCGGCGGCGTGATTTCCAGGTGGCGCGGGAGCACAAAAAACAGTATTCCGGATAGCCAAAGGGGCCCGCGGCGTTAGAATGACGCGGCGGACAACACAGCAAACGAAGTAGCACAAGAAATCGGGCTCGTAAGAAGGCGAGATGCGGCGTGGCGGGCGACTTCACGCGGGCGAACGCGGCACGCACAGTCAATCGACTCCGTCGGGATTTAGCACCGAACTCGGAGTGGCGGCGTGGCCGGCAAACAACACGCGGGCGACGCGGAACAAAATGGTACGCGATAAATAGCTCCTCATAAATAATAAGACAGCGCGATGCGGCGTGGCGGGCGACTTCACGCGGGCGAACGCGGCACACACGGTCGACCGACTCCGTCGGGATTTTGCACCGGACTGCGTACAGCAAGTGGCGGCGTGGCCGGCAAACAACACGCGGGCGACGCGGCACAAAATGGTACGCGATAAATAGCTCCGCATAAATAATAAGACGGCGAGATGCGGCGTGGCGGGCGACTTTACGCGGGCGAACGCGGCACACACACCGACCGACTCCGTCGGGATTTTGAACCGGACTGGTCGAGCGAACGCCGCCGGGGCGCGCGCGGGCGCTGATCGCAAACCGCTCGCGGGAGAGGGGCGTGCAGGCCGTCGACGCGATAGGCCTAGCATAAACCGAAGTGCTAGCGTAAAGCGCAAACACCCCCGCCAGTGGACCCAAGGATTTGGGGTCCACTAACCAATGGGCAAGCGGGATAAGGAAGAGACGGCTCGCTGCAAAACCGAATCTCCGACCATTACCTCGGCAACTCTGGGAACCCCATCGGATCCATATATCAATTTAAGAATGCGTCCACGACGCCAGCACAAAGGCAACAAATTAGACTCCTTAACTAGGACAAGATCACCAACCTTAGGTGGGTCGGTCTTGTCTGACCACTTAACGCGCTGCTGCAAAAGATGCAAATATTCTAAATACCAACGATGCCAGAAATTTTGGGTCATCTGCTGTAGCAATTCGAAACGAGACAACCGTGAGACCTTCACGTCCCTGAAGGGGTACTCGGGCAGGGCGTTAAGGGGTTCACCAATTAAGAAATGACCGGGGGTTAAAACTTCCAGGTCATTGGGATCGGACGATAAGGGGCAGAGTGGCCGAGAATTGAGGACAGCCTCAATCTTACAAAAAACGGTAGCGAGCTCTTCAAAAGTCAAAATAGTTTCACCTATCACGCGTCGGAGATGCGTCTTTGAGACCTTGACGACGGCTTCAAAGATCCCGCCCCAGTGGGGACAAGCTGGCGGGTCAAAGGTCCAAGTTATCCCCATCTTGGACATTGCCGTGCCGAGGCCTATCTTATTTTCATTCAAAAATTGGACGACTTCCTTCAAATGTCTATCGGCACCTTTATAGTTGGTCCCACAATCCGATCGGATCAGGTGCGGATAACCTCGGCGTGAACGAAGCGGCCTAGCGTGGCTACAAAGGCTTCGGTGCTGAGGGCACTCACCAGTTCTAAGTGTACGGCCTTGGTAGCCAGGCAAACAAAAACGCAAAGGTAGGCCTTGAGGGAACGAGCATTGCGGAGGCTGGAGCTCTTGACGAAGAACGGCCCCGCAAAATCCGTCCCGACCGCCGAAAAAGGGCGCGAGGCCACGACACGGTCGGTGGGGAGGTCCCCCATAATGGGCTGCATGGTGCTGGCCTTCAGGCGGTAGCACGGAATGCACTTGAAAATGACGCTTCGGATGGAGCGTCGACCCGATAAAATCCAAAATTCGCGCTGCAATATGGCCGAAAGGGCGTTGCAGCCAGCGTGGGCATTTTTGACGTGGTAATGCGTCACCAACAATTTTACAAAAGCGCTATTGTTCGGAAGCAACAAGGGATGACGTGCCCCATAGGGTAAATCAGAATTCCGGAGGCGTCCACCGACGCGTATCAATCCGGCGTCATCCAGGAAGAGGTTTAAGCGGGCGAGCGAGCCCTTCAAAGGTAAACCTCGCTTCAGTGTCTCAATAGCGGACTCAAAATGCTCCAGTTGAACCAAACGTATCCAAAAGGTCCGGGCCTCCTGTCTCTCCAGGGGCGACAAGACCGGGTTCGACATTTTGTCGCGTGGGTTCCGAGCGTTGTAGGTGCAGCGCTGAATCCAAGCCGTCACCCCAATCAATTTATCAAGGGAACTGTAGCGTTCCTGAAGATAGCTCAGCGAATTGGCTGGCTTATCTTCAACAACTCCGACCCGCAAGCCAGGTAACTCGTCGGGCTCGGCGAACCTACTCTGAGGCCAGGCGGACTCATTCCGAGTCAGCCAGTCAGGGCCCCACCAAAGAGAGTGGCTGACAAGGTCGGAAGCTTCACATCCGCGGGAAGCACAATCTGCAGGGTTCAGGTCCCCTGGCACATGACTCCAGGTCAACGGGGTTTCCGAATTCTGGATTTGGGAAACCCGGTTGGCAACAAAGACTTCCAAGTTGTGGGGAGCGGCTCGCAACCAACAAAGGACAATTTCGCTGTCCGACCAGGCGTACACGTCCGTCAGGTCAACAATCGATAGGAGGGACGTACGCACATGGTTGAGAAGGCGCACCAAAAGTGCGGCTCCAGACAACTCCAATTTGGGTATCGTCAAGCGTGACCGAATTGGGGCCACTTTACTTTTCGCCAAGACAAGGTGGGTTGCGACCTCGCCGGTGTCACTGACAGTCCGCTAATAGACCACGGCTGCGTACCCCTTTTCGGACGCATCACAAAAGCCGTGGAGACTGGCGTGGCACCTTCCGGGCGGTAGGAAGCAACGAGGCATCGAAATCCGATTAACATTCGGAAGTGAGGCCACAAGGGAGAGCCACTCCTGTAGCCTGAGACCCTAACCTCCCTGAGGCAGTCGACAAAGTATGGTCTGGCATACTGACTGCTGTAGATCCAAAGTCTCAGGGGAGGTGGCTAGGTGGCAGCTAGGGTGGCGGACACCTAGCGCGACGTGCCTTCACCAGCGGGAGCCCACTGACGGGGGTACTCCGGCTGGGGCGCAGCTAGAGAGGGGGAGGGTACCCAACGTGGGGACCATCCGGCATAACCAACCCGGGGTCGCACCATGCGGCTAGCATCCGGGGCGTGGTAGGGAGCGCCTCGACCTAGCACGGGTGGATGGCGCTCCAGTTGCGTCCACACATGGAGGGGAGGCAAAAACCTAGACGGTTCGACGCTCATTTGAGCGGCCGTCAGACCCCCGTCATAAAAATGCGAGGGGGGTGTGACCCTCCCCTGGGGGGGTGTGACCCTCCCCTGGGGGGGTGTGACCCCCCCCTGGGGGGGTGAAGCCCCACCGCCCCTAGGGCGCTGGTAATCGGCAGGGGACCGTTCACCCATTTGGGGCCGCACTATGCGGCTAACGTCCGGCACCCGGTAGGGATTGCCTCGACCTATGGTGGGTGGATGGCGCTCCAGTCGCGGCCACTCGTGTAGTGGCGGCGAGAACCGACGCGGGACGACGCTCAATGGGGCAGCCGCGATATCCCCGTCGTAATGACGCGAGGGGGATGTGACCATGCCGCGGGGGGGTGAAGCCCTCCTCCGGGGGGTGGAACCCCTACCTCCACTAGGAGGTTGGTGGTCCACCGAAGAACGCCTAACGGGACTGGTCGGGTGGCCAGGACTAGCGCCCCCGCCCATGGGGGGGGTGCGCGATCGAGCGCCCCCGCCCATGGGGGGGGTGCGCGACCCAACGTCCTGGCGACCGGAACCACTCCGGTTAGCGCACAAAAGGGCCGAATGGGCACCGCCGCAGTGTGGGCAGGGCCGCTGGCGCGGGCAGTCTCTTACGAGATGCTGGCCCAGGCAAGAGAAGCACCAGTGGCGTGCCGACACATATTCTCTCCGGGCCGCAACCGGTTTGGCCAGGAAGTGCGGACACGAGGAGACCTGGTGGCCGGGGTGCCGACAATAGGCACAGGGGGGGAGCTTCGTTGCCACGGCCCCGCTGTACTGTGACACCCGGCGACCCTCTCTGGCGTCGGCTCCACGGCCTCGCCGGTTGGGGCCGGTCCCCGCCGAAGGGCCAGTCCTTGCCCCACCCCCTCGGACATGCTCGGACCTCCCAGGGGCCACTCGAGGGCCGGTAACTCCGGAGTTATCGGCCTGGAGGCACTCCTGCTCCAGAAACTTCAGGAGGTCGGAGAAAGGGGGCAGGTAGGTTGCACCGTCCCCTCCGAAGCGCTGCTCGAAGCGGAGCTTAAGCTCCGACGGCAGGCGGGAGAGCACTATGTGTAACAACAAGAAGGACCACTGGTCGACGGGGAGATCCAATCGACGGAGAGCGTTGGTGGCCACAATGCAAGGGTTTAGCAAGGCCTCTCTGAGGCCGGCCACCCCGGTGACGGCGGGCAAGGCGAGTAGCTGGGCTACATGTGCGTCGGCCAACCGGCGCACATTTTCGTAGCGCCTGGCCAGCAATTCCCGGGCCGTGGTGTAGCTCTCCTCCGAGAGGTCGAGGTGCCGCACCAAATCCAGGGCCTCGCCCTGTAGCGAGGACAGTAAGTATGTCAGCTTCTGGGTGGGGGACAGGTCCTTCCTGGCGTGGACCAGACTGTCAAATAACGCCAGGAAGCCCATCCACTCTTGAAGCTGCCCACCGAATTTGGGCAGCTCGATCGTGGGCAGTTTCCCGAGTAATGCCGGCTGTGTGGGCGGTCGGCTGGGGGAGTCCCTAAAAGCGCCACTTCGACGCCTTTCATCAGCGGCGGTCCGGATCCCATGGGCGGCCTCCACCACCGAGTCCAACAGTTCGAAGAACTGGTCGTAATCGGCCTGAGCCGTCCTCAGTACCTCCTGTTCGGGACCGAGGGTGAGCAGGTCTTGGAAGGCCTGCTCCACAGAGGCCTGCCGAGTCCGCACCTGGTCCGCTCGGTGTAATAGGGCGGCGGATCTATCTTCGCGGCCTATCAAACCCGCGGCGGACGTCGCCCAGCGAAGCTCAGACTGTATCTGTACAGCTAGCTTTTTTATGTTCGCGGACATTCTAACAAATTAAATGTAAACAAAATGTAAAAATAAAGCAACAATAATAAATTGAAAAGGCGGCCGGCAAGTCGGCGGGCGGCGCGAGTGCAAGCACTAATAAAATTAAAGTAATAGTAAACAAGTCGTATCGCGGTCGTACCGTAGTCGCAATGAACAAAGCGGCGCGACCGTAGTAGATACGCGTGTTAAATTACGGCGAGCGGGCGGTACCGGCACGCAAGCAAAACTTAAAATAAAGATTAAACTTATAATTATAATAATCGGAACGCGGCCGAAACGCGGCGTTGACGCAGCGGAACTGGCGGCGATTGCGGAATTTCCGCTAACAGCGCGGCGAACGACGCGGCGCGTGGCGGAAAGCGGGATTTATGCCAGCGGCGCAGAAAATGAACGGCGCGGCGGGCAAAACCAGCGCAAAACGCAAAGCGAGGTGTAGACAAACCGCGCTCGGCTACCAAAAATGATTACGCACCGCGCCTGTGCACGATGAATCAGCGGGCAACTGCCGGGCCCATCAGAGCAGTCCAGCGGATTCTCACAGGCAGCGGCGGTGGCGGGTCGAAAAAAGCCCGCCAAAAAAATTTTATAGGCGATTTGCACTGGGTTTTATCCCGCGACACAGAACTGACTTACGACTAGGTACTTACCGGCGCAAGAGACAGCCAGCACGTGGAATCCGGGGAGTGTGTTCGTGTAGGATGAAATGTGGTGTGTGGTGCCTGCTGTGTTAAATGCAAATAGGAACACACTCGCCCTCCTTGAGGGATCTTTCGCGGCGGCGGTACGAATTCGCGGGTAGCGAAGCGGCTCCGCGGCGGCGTGATTTCCAGGTGGCGCGGGAGCACAAAAAACAGTATTCCGGATAGCCAAAGGGACCCGCGGCGTTAGAATGACGCGGCGGACAACACAGCAAACGAAGTAGCACAAGAAATCGGGCTCGTAAGAAGGCGAGATGCGGCGTGGCGGGCGACTTCACGCGGGCGAACGCGGCACGCACAGTCAATCGACTCCGTCGGGATTTAGCACCGAACTCGGAGTGGCGGCGTGGCCGGCAAACAACACGCGGGCGACGCGGAACAAAATGGTACGCGATAAATAGCTCCTCATAAATAATAAGACAGCGCGATGCGGCGTGGCGGGCGACTTCACGCGGGCGAACGCGGCACACACGGTCGACCGACTCCGTCGGGATTTTGCACCGGACTGCGTACAGCAAGTGGCGGCGTGGCCGGCAAACAACACGCGGGCGACGCGGCACAAAATGGTACGCGATAAATAGCTCCGCATAAATAATAAGACGGCGAGATGCGGCGTGGCGGGCGACTTTACGCGGGCGAACGCGGCACACACACCGACCGACTCCGTCGGGATTTTGAACCGGACTGGTCGAGCGAACGCCGCCGGGGCGCGCGCGGGCGCTGATCGCAAACCGCTCGCGGGAGAGGGGCGTGCAGGCCGTCGACGCGATAGGCCTAGCATAAACCGAAGTGCTAGCGTAAAGCGCAAACACCTACATAACTGAAGTCTTTGCTGTCGGGTCGGGGGTTAAATTTTTTTTGGTAGGAATAAGCTCGGGAATAAGTTGTAGAGTAGATAAGTGATAGAGACTCATGAGAAGTTAATAATTTAGTTTAATAAAAATTTGCTAGAGAAAAGGTTAGAGGTTAAGTAGGTAGGTATCTAGGTACTATAGTACCTACTACCTAGGCACTATAGTACCTAGATACCTACCTACTTAATTTGTGAAATCTGATATTTGCTTAAAAGTTAAAATTAAAGAAAGGTACCTATTATGACTATTAATTCATCACAGTGTGAGAAAATTTACTGTGTACTTACTGTAATTAAATAGCGAAAGTTAACGTAATGAAAAAGTGAAGATGGCTTTTTGTGTTCTATTATAAAGTATGAGATCAGATGGATTTTTAATGGCCGTTGCATCATTTTGTATTATGTACCTACCTTTTAATTGTGTAAGTTTAAATATGAATCCCACAAACCAATGTAAATATGAAACTCAGACTACCTACATTAAATAATATGAAAATGTTTCGTGCGAAGTCAGGACGAAAGAGTGTAGGTACTAGGTACCTATTTAATTTTTAGATTTTAATTTAAGGTGGTTTACCTATCTAAGTATCTAGGCAGACCTGCAAAATAATTGAAAAATGGAAATAAAAACAATATTGTTACTTGGATTTATTTTTTATAATATTAGAAATGGAAGATGAAAATGAAAAATGAATTGATCACGTGATTTATCGAAGACAACTTTCATTCATGTAGGTAGGCAAGCACATAGATTATTTGAATTTCGTTCCATGTAGTTATGGATTAAAAGATAAATCGTAAGGCTAAAACTGCTTGACAAAACTAAAGGACAATTGTCAGGATCTAACAGTACAGTTGTGTAACAATCGACAATACCTATTTCAAAACCATCGGGTACAATATCCAGAGCCTCTCACGTTATTAGTACTTAGGTAGGGTAGTAGATATTGTAATACCAACTCTTAACTAATATTTGTATGTAAAATTTCGTGTCAGTGTTTACGTAAAAAAACAAAGCTTATGACCTACTCTCAGACCTACTGAACTTACACAGAAAATTTTATAACAATCGGTCGAGCCGTTTCGGAGGAGTTGGCAACAAAAATTGGTACGAGAACAACAAAAAGATACAACGTGTACATTAATTACCCTGATTAGCAAAAAGCCTAAAGTAAAGTACGATGTATTGATGCATGAAAAAATATCACAAAAAGTATAGCTCACATTCTGAGGGAACTATTATAGGGAGTTCAAAAATGTACCATAAATTTGCAAATTGACATCCCTAAATACAGCCGGTTCAATATCAATGCACTGGGAACTCAGACTGGGAATAATGAAATGATATGAGGTTGGTTGATGTCACAGTTGGTTAGGGTTGCGAAATTTTTTTTTTTTTAAATCAAATCATATTTTGGAATTGAAAATAAAATAAATTAATTGGGACTTCTTATCACGTTAATGTGTTTCTAGGATCAAGTTAAAAAGTTATCTACGGTCACACTATACGAATTAAGCAACACCTTGTATTAGACTCATATTAGACTCACATCATATTGTCATGTTCGTCGGACACCGGGCATGGTAACGCTTGGGGCCGGTCCACCACTTGGTCTTCCAGCTCGCGGCTCCGGGAGCGTACCATTTCCAGCAGTAGGGTGTCGTGCCCGTCAAAATTCTGGGATCTATCAAGATTTAAGAGTAAAAGCATATTATACGGATTCTTTATTTACGATCACTAACGCTTCAAAAACTATGTAAACAGATGTATAGGTATGACCATTGAGTTCATCAATGGATTATGGATATGACATATATCCGTTCGATAGATGGTTCACGTACCTAACTAATTATCAACATCGATAACGAATGTTATTTCCATACGTCTTAGTTTTAAGAATATTAGAAAGACAATTGGTATCCAATATTTATCAAAACCTTTAGCTACTGTGTATGCCTACCTTTTTAATTACCTATCACCAAAGATTTATATTATATCGTTGCCAATCACAGACTTCTGCAGTAGTAACACTTAAGTAACAATTTGCTTGTTTTCCTTTCTGTATGTACAGTCAAACTTGAGTATGTAGGTACCTACCTAACTGAAAACAGGGTAAGCGAGAAAACTCTATATTAGAGAGTGCTTGTCAGGTCAGGGGCCTTATTCTGTATCGTTCACATAGTTAATTAGTAACCCAAACTGGGTTATTAACTAAGAAAACGGAGGCAAAAATCCTATTTTTGTATTCTTTTTGTACAAGATATCAACTAGCACGGTATACTGATATGATATCATACCAACCTAGGTTGGTAATTTGTGCAAAAATAGGATTTTTGCCTTCGTTTTCTTAGTTAATAACCCAGTTAGGGTTACTAACTAACTAAGTGAACGATACAGAATAAGGCCCCAGGTCCCGTCATTTTGCCCTCGTAACTTTGGAACTCGGGTAAGTCAGAAACCTCTATAAGAGAAAAAGAGATCTGGGTCCCTTGAGGTTTCACTTAACCAGGTTTGACTGTAGGTTATATAAGTCAAAATAATAATCTTAATATATATAAATCTCGTGTCACAATGTTTGTCCTCAATGGACTCCTAAACTACTGAACCGATTTAGTTCAAACTTCGTGAATATCTGTCATTTGGTCCAACTTAAAAGATAGAATAGTTTTTATTCCACGTGGACGAAGTCGCGGGCATCAGCTAGTTAATTATAACAATACTAGCAGATACCCGCGGCTTCGCACGCGTAAATTTTAGTTTTAACTATTCTACGGGAACCATCCATTTTCCGGAATAAAAAGTACCCTTTGTGTTAATTTACATGAAATCTATCTTCATTTCAACTTTAAACCAAAAATTTTCAGTAGTCGTGCGTGAAGGAATAAATTTTCTCCCGGCATGAATATCTGTTTTTCCGTATTATCACGAAAACAATGGATTTTCCCGAGAAAAAAGTAGTTGATTGTAGGATATAATCTATCTCCTTTCCAAATTTCAGCCCAATCGGTTCAGAAGTGACGGCACGATGGAGTATTTCTCCCGCATGAATATCTGCTATTTAACTATAATTTTCTTAGAAACCATGGATTTTCCCGGGATAAAAATATGCCTATGTATTAGTCTAGGATAAAACCTATCCTCTTTTTGAATTTCAGTCATATCAGTTCAGTAATTACAGCGTGAAGTAGTATTTTTCCCGCGTGCATATCTGTTTTTAAGTTTCCCCGCGGAAACCATGGATTTTTTTGGGATAAAAAGTAGTTTTTGTATTAATCCAGGATAAAATCGAACTTCATTCCGCATTTCAGCCACATCAGTTTAGTAAGTAACGTGTGAAGGAATATTTTTCCCGCGTAGATATCTGTTTTTCACTTCTATCATAGAAATCATGAATTTTTCCAGGATAAAAAGTAGCCTAGGCATTAATTCAGGATTTAAACTATCTCCATTCCTAATTTCAGGCAAATCGATTCAGTAGTTGCGGCGTGAACAATTTTTTGCGTGTAAATTTCTGTCTTTAACTAATCCTATATAAAATGTAGCTTATGTGTTAATCCAGGATATAATTTATCTCCATACCAAATTTGATCTAAATCGGTTCAGTAGTTGCGGCGTGAACGAATATTTTTCCCGCGTGGATTTCTGTTTTTCACTATGATCATACTCGTAGAAGTCATGAAATTTTCCGAGATGAAAAGTAGCCCTAGCCTACGTATTCAATCCAGGATAAAATTTCAGTCATATTAGTTCAGTAATTACAGCGTGAAGTAAGTAGTATTTTTACCGCGTGAATATCAGTTTTTCAGTTTTCCCGCGGACATCATAGATTTTTCCGGGATGAAAAGTAGCTTTTGTATTAATCCAGGATATAATCTATCTCGATTCTAAATTTCAGCCAAATCAGTTCAGTCATTACGGCATGAAGGGAATATTTTCCCTGCGTGGATTTCAGTTTTTCACTGTTATCATAGAAACCATGAAATTTTCCGGGATGAAAAGTAGCCTATGTATTAATCCAGGATAAAATCTATCTCCTCTCCGAATTCCATTCATATAAGTTCAGTAATTACAGCGTAAAGTAGTATTTTACGCGCGTGAATGTCAGTTTTTCAGTTTTCCCGCGGAAACCATAGATTTTTCCGGGATAAAAAGTAGCCTTCATATTAGTCCAGGATAAGATCTATCTCTATTCCAAATTTCAGCCAAATAAGTGGAGTAATTACGGCATGAAGGAATATTTTTCCCGCGTGGATTTCTGTTTTTCACTATTATCATAGAAACCATGAAATTTTCCGGAATGAAAAGTAGCCTATGTATTAATCCAGGATAAAATATATCTCTTTTCCGAATTTCAGTCATCAGTTCAGTAATTACAGCGTGAAGTAGTATTTTTACTGCGTGAATATCAGTTTTTCAGTATTCCCGCGGACATCATAGATTTTTCCGGGATGAAAAGTAGCTTTTGTATTAATGCAGGATACAATCTATCTTTATTCATAATTTCAGCCATATCAGTACAGTAATTACGGCATGAAGGAATATTTTTCACGCGTGGATTTCTGTTTTTCACTATTATCATAGAAACCACGGGATTTTCCTAGATGAAAAGTAGGCTTTGTAATCCGGGATAAAATCTATCTCTTTTCCGATTTTCAGTCATATTAATTCAGTAATTACAGTGAAAAGTAGTATTTCTCGCGTGTGAACATCAATGTTTCAGGTTTCCCGCGGAAATCACGGATTTTTCCGGGATGAAAAGTAGCCTTTATATTAATGCAGGATACAATGTATCTTTATTCATAATTTCAGCCATATCAGTACAGTAATTACGGAGGGAAGTAGTATTTTTCCCGCGTGAATATCTGTTTTTCCCTTCTCCTGAAAAACGATGGATTTTTCCGGGATGAAAAGTACCCTATTTTTTAACCCAGGATATAATCTATCTCCATTCCAAATTTCATCCAAATCCGTTGTGTACTTGCGGCGTGAGATTTTTTTTCCGCGTGAATTTCGGTTTTTAACTTATCCCACGGGAACCATGAATTTTTTCGGGATGAAAAGTAGCCTATGTGGTAATGCAAGATATAATATACCTTCATTCCAAATTTTAGCCAAATCGGTATAGTAGTTGCGGCGTGAAGACGTATTTTAACTTGATAAAATCCAAACTTCGGACCCCCGTTTCACCCCCTTAGAGGGTGAATTTTGAAAAATCCTTTCTTAGTGCTCCCCTAGACCTCATAAGGTATCTGTGTGCCAAATTTGGAGTCTCTAGACCCAGCGGTTTGGGCTGTGCGTTGATATGTCAGTGAGTCAGTCAGTCAGTCAGTCAGTCAGTCAGTCAGTCAGTCAGTCAGTCAGTCAGTCAGTCAGTCAGTCAGTCAGTCAGTCAGTCAGTCAGTCAGTCAGTCAGTCAGTCAGTCAGTCAGTCAGTCAGTCAGTCAGTCAGTCAGTCAGTCAGTCAGTCAGTTTCTTCTTTTATATATATGTTACGCTCGAAGATCGCAAACGCTCATTGAGCGGAAAAATAGCTCACAACGCGATGTGGTCACAGTGAAACATCCACATAGCGAAATTCGTGTTATGGCTCTAATGAAAACGCGCACGACGCGTTGTGGCAATCAAAGAAAGACCAAATAGCGAAATTCGTGTCGTGGCTTACATGCTATTCGATCTCAACGCGTTGTGGCACGTGCCAGAACGCGTTGAGATCGAATGTGGATGTTTCACTGCGACCACATCGCGTTGTGAGCTATTTTTCCGCTCAATGAGCGTTTTCGATCTTCGAGCGTAACATATATAGATAAAGTAGCTTCAATCGTTGAATATCAGAGTAAAATGGAGTAAAAGTTATCATGCGTACGAGAGGTGAAGTCATGTGAAAGTTTTGAAACATCATTTAAATCATGTCTTAATATTATATATGCAGTAATAGAGTTCTGTATTCCATCAGTTTCATCATCGTCATTAGTAATTTTCTCTTGATTCTGCGTGAGATTTATGATTCATCTACACAGAAAACATAAGTGTGAATGACATTTAAATAATGCAAGCATAAAGCCGTGTGTTCATTCTGTAAACTGAACGCGTGTTATGCTACTGTTATACTCGTAGCAATATTAAGTAAATATTAATATTGTACGAGTTCAAATGTAAAATACCGTTGGTGTGAGGATAATTGTTAATTAATTTACAAAAATAGATGTACTACCTACGTGTTTGTACAATGTACATATGGTTTTTAAGAGCGTAGCGTAAGTAATGCTGAAATAGCTTACAAAAGTAGCTAGATACTTAGGCCAAAATAAGAGAAAGATAAGGAACTCCAGGAGAGCCGACTGCCGAGTGCCGACAGAAGTGAGAACTCAAACAGAGATGATCGCGAGTTCAATGTTTTTAGAAGACAACATGTTATTATGTGACCGTGTTACCACGGACAATGCATAGTCTGAGCCACGGACTTCTATGTTCTATTCCCGCAAAATAGCTGTTGCTTTGTTCCGCATGAAATAACAAACATGCTTTTAAGTATGTGCGTAATAGAGAGTTAAACTGAAAAGTACTTGAGATGAACCCGAACATTTTCGAGTAAAAGCCGAAAAATAATTTCTATCATACAATGATTTGAAAGGTTTCTTCAGTAGTGCAACTACACCTTATACTATGCTTATTATTTATACTATCTCATGTTGAATCATTAATATTTATTCACAAACATCTGCCCCTGGCTTGTAGAGTCGAGATAACTAAGATGCTAGAAATTGATTATAAGAAATAGAGCAAACAAGTAAGCATAAGGACCACGAGTTGAATGTAAAATATTGACTTATAAGAGAATATGATTAGGCACTCTAGCACGTGCAGAGGGCCTTAAATTATCTACTCTACCTACACCTATTTCTTATAACTTTTGAACTACTAGCAATAAACATAATTACTAGGTTTACCCTGGACAGCGTAGGGCGAAAAAATGACGTCACTTTTCCAGCTAATAATAATGCTTGGTTTGTCACCAGCAGCACTGAAGATATATTACTATATTACTAACGTACTAGCAGTAAGGCTACGATGTAGTTCGTTCAGCAGCCACCAATAGAATTTTGATTTGACACATCTAGGTACTGTTTGCTTGTACGAAAAAGGTTTGCATAAATCGTTCGGATATATATCCTCAGATTATTTTTCTTCAAATACAAAAAAAAAATAAAAGTGTATAGATTTTCGATAACGATAGCATATCATGTCAGTTGTAGATAGAGAGATTGTAAATTGGCTACGGCCAGCTTGGCTAGACGAGCCAGTAGCAAGAGACTCGATTACACACACACGGTACTAGCTGGTATATACTAACTGTAGACTCCCTATCCTCGTTCCATAGCATTCACTCCGTTCGGCCAGCAAAGAGGTGAGCCCGGTGGTCACAGAGGGGTTTGAACAATCTTGACGGCTGGCTCGCAGCTTCTTTAGGAGAGTGGCGTACGGAGATACGTCGTTGCTCATGAAGGAAATTCGGCGTGGCTCCTCTTTCTTGGGCCTGAGTATGACATTCCAGATTTTAATGGCCTCTTTGTTTGTTAATGTTGTTGGCTGTACCTGTATATTATTGATCCAAAGCAAGATTCACACGGAAATCAATTAGTGGAAAAATGAAAATATTGTATGGAAACTTGTGCGCCCTTGAAGTTTTTTTTTTACGATTGATAGGCTTACGCTTGACCACAATCATGTCCGATGGGCAGAAATGATGAGGTCTAAGATGGAGCGCGCTTGCCTAGAAAATGCCTATTCACTCTTCTCTTGAAGGCACTCAGATTGTACTTGGCTGGGAACACGGAAGCTGGAAGGGTATTCCACACCTTAGCGGTTCGTATCAGAAACGTGGAAGAAAAACGTTTCGTTCGAGTACGCTGGACATCAACCACATAAGGATGCCACTTCTCTCGACGTCTTGCGGTTCTGTGGTAGAAAGGTGAAGGAGGTACAAGGTTGTGGAGTTCCTGAGCACACTCTCCAAAATATATCCTGTAAAAAACCGCTAAACAGGCAACACTACGTCGGTGTTCTAAACTGAGCAGTTTCGCCCGTGTTAGCGATTCCTTCCCGATAATTCTGCGTGCGCGGCGATCAACTGAGTCCAATGCATCGAGCTGGTATTTGGCAGATCCATCCCAGAGGTGACTGCAGCACTCCATGCCAGAACGAACCTGAGCTTCATACAGAGTCAGAAGCTGTTCGGGCGTGAAGCACCGCTTAACCTTGTTCAGGATGCCAAGCTTTTTGGCGGCTGTTTTTGCCTTTTCCTCGATGCATTTCCCGAAACTAAGATTGGGTGAGATGTTAATACCCAGGAGGTCGATATGATTGCTAATCGGTACGGACACATTTTGAAAAGTGGGAGCCAAGGTGAAGGGGCTCTTTTTAGCGGTGAATAAGCACGCTTGCGTTTTGGTAGCGTTAAACTTGACTAAATTAGCGTCACCCCACTCAGACACTTCTTTTAGAGTCAAGTTAACACGATCTACCAATGCCTCTCTTAGCCCGAGTATCTCAGCACCGCTGGCTTTTTAGCTAGTTCTTGGGTGAATGTTCCGACTTCCGATCGCGATTAGACGATTCTATATGTTGGTGCCAGCAACATTTGTAATAATTGTTGATGACAGATTCCCGAAACTCAGTTGCCACACCTTTTGTTCACTCGTGATTTTTGAGGTGGAGGAAAAGCGGGATGGTCGGATGGTTTTTCGATGCGTGTTAAAAAGAGCTGATTTTTGTTCCCAGAGTCGTTAAATATGTTAACGAACTAAACCGAACAACAATCGATCCTTTTCTTTCAAAGGCGAAGTAGGTAGTAAATAAAATACCGAACTAACAAACAATAAGGATTTCGATGAAATACGAGTACCCTATTGGTTTTACGACAATTTACAAGAAGCGTGCTCAAAATGTTCAATGATGCTGCGTCGATTTTTTCACATCCTACAATGAATCACGGCAATGAGTCACAGAGCGAGTCTCGTCAACTTACTCTCAATAGTCCTTGGTTGGTTAAATTACCTAGAATTGAGCTGTAATTAATTCGGATTAGGTAAAAAGGCCTATTAGGCGTGGTGCCTGTACCTATTTGGCATAGCGAGATATGTACTTAAATGGGTGATTAGGTACTGATTAGGTATGTGCTTAGCTAAATTATGGATTAAGTAGTATTAGCACATGTCTGTTAGGAAAGTATTTCCACAATCATCCGAACATGATTAATAAGTTCTTACTTTTAGAACATACTTTATAAAATCAGGCGTAAGTATTAGGTGTAATAAAAGCGCTATCAAACCCAGGTACTTACCGCATATTATGTTATGTTTGTCGAGGATTATAATAAAGGAAGCCTCGAAATGAAAATCCTCTCGGTCCTGTACTAGCTACCTCATCGTTTGAGTAAATTGCACTATTGTCCATTAGCTATGCTTCATATTTACAAGCTATGCTAATAATATTAGGTAGGTACCTGCTTATGAAAGTAATTATACTTACAGTGATATACCGCGCGATGAGTATAGTTTTGAGTAACGAGCTTTCCAGTCCCCGTTTCGCCGCCATGCTGTATCAGGCTTTCTGTAATGGATCAGGTTTAGATAAGGAATACTTTTTGCAAATTTACTTTTATAACGAGGCTACTTTTTTGAAGGCACAGGAGAGCCGAAGTAACCGACATAGTATAGTCGCAGAACTGACGGTCATTTGGGCAGACTGGAGTGGATACCGTGGTAAATGTAGGGCACAACCTCTGTCTACTGGACCAACGACCTGGGGCTGTACTAAATGCTGCATTACCTACTGCTTTAAGGCGAGATCAACGAGTCTGCCCGCGAAATTCAATTTTTGCGCAATTTTTTAGCGCATTATAGGCTTATGACAGTCAATTTGCGGGAATGGCAGTAACATCTTTACATGTTTATATCAAAATCTTTGCATAAAAATGTCTATCCTAGGAAATTAGTCCGAGTATCAGTTTTGAGTAACTCGCAATTCCTTTAACTGGGACACTTTCAAGCACAGATTACACGTGAAGAAGATACTTCCCGAATTTGACTGCCATAAGCCTATTGTGTCTTATTAGTTTAAAAATCGCGAAAAACCACAAAAATGGAATTTCGTAGGCACACCCGTGGCATGCTCTTTAATATTTTCCTACAAACATAGTATTAATTGTCAAAACAATACTGCAACTGTTTTAACGGAGGTGTTGGTACGGCCCCTGGTCGTTGGTAGCGAGCGGAGGGGGACCGTGTATGCCTAGCTCGCTCTCGGATAGGTCATGTCCAACAGTGGACATCTATCTGACAATAAATTAGATAAATTAACTTTTTTCAAGGAGTTTAAAAGCCTACCAGCTAGCAGCTGTGTGATTCTGTAAAAATACTTTAGCATCGACGAGGTTACATCAATGCAGCTGATTGATTAATGCTTGAATCGGTTGAGTCGCGTAGGTGCTGATTGGTTAATGTTTGCATCGATTATGCAATTAAGGCGCCAATTGGCTGATGTTGGTTGCGTCGCTATGGTTACCGGCGATGATTTGTCGATGAACAATTCTATTTTCGAGAATCACACCCCATCTGGTGCAGTTTTTGCACTACTCAAATTTTATTGCTAAGCGCAGATATAAAGGAAGTTATCGTTGAACCACGAGTCTAAAACCATATTTTGTTGAAAATGAGTTTGCCGGTGGATAGGTACAAAATACAATCCAGAGCAGTGTTTGTCAGATGATAATGACCATAGAACAAAGTATTCCTTGGTCTGTGATAATGACAATAGCTATACCTACTTATAGTTTTGACAGTTATACCTAGGTTGTGAGTACGTATTGTCGAGTATTGTTCAAGACTCAAGTCGCTAGGCTCTGTCGACTGGGCGTACCAGTTCAGAGTCGAAGGTCAAGCAAACGCAGTGGCAGCAACAACTAGTTACTACAGTCTACAATAGGTACTAAGAATGCTTATAAAAATATAGCTAACTGCAATATTGCACACAATGAAGTTTCAGGTTCATAAATAGTTTGCAACTAGGTATTTGATAAATTAAGGTACCTATAATAGGTACTACTAAATAAATATACTTACTTAATTTTAATAATGGTTGTTTTTATATAACTCTGTACCTACATAAATATTACTTACATAGTCTAGTCACCGTCAATATTCAATACTGCATTGAAATAACATTTGAATTATTAAGACAAAACAAACCATACTAAAATTCACTCTGAATTAGAGAGGGGTCAGATATCTGTGAGATTGATGCACCACGTGCGGCTTGGCAGGCTTCGCACACCTTTGAGAGTATGAAGAGAATTCTCAGTCATGCAGCTTTCCTCATAATGTTTTCCTTTACCGCCAAACATCTGATTTTAGTTTTGCACAAAATCTCATTACTCAAGAAAGTCAAAAGTGCTTGCCCGAGTGCCAACCTCCGAACCCTGATGATGAAGAAGGTCTGAAACTCTGAACTAACGGGAAAGAATCCTTGCATCGTATTTGTTAAGGCTGTAAGAATAACAAATACGAGAAATCTATAACAAAATAGTATTCTGATGATACTTACGTTTCGATCATTATGGGTATTGGGTACCGAATGTAAGATAAAAAATGTTTAGGTTCTTGATCGGAAGTAAAATAAATATTGATAAATGACAACTATTTCAAGGCGGGTAGTGACAACCATTCAAGCATTGATCCATGATTGATCCTATCATTGATCTATTAAAAAGGTGACAACATGGTGACATGATGGTGACAACCACACAGAACTGTTATGTTCTTTTTTAATACAGTTGCTCAAAAAGTGGCGTATTGCAGGGACGTATAGCGTTCGGGATGTGGGCTATTACATACGCGTGCTTTTTTTTCACCTTTCCCGAACTCGTGCGTTATCTTTCCCAACTGTCAAAATAATGTCTATTAAAAAGAAAAACCAACCATGAAGTTTTTACTAAAAAAATTCATAGAAGTTTTTATGATTCATGCAAATACGTATATTTCTAAAAAGAAGCTACTAATTTGTTTCAATATCAGATTTGATTGAATGAGTTTGGTTAGGTTTCATTTCATCTCATTAAATTTCATTTTCATTTCATATCAATAAAAAAAATTCTACTGAAGACTTGGCTGTATGGGCATCTAAGTTCCCTTTGCGTACCAGAATATTATTTAGTCTATGACCAAATTTTTTTTTTTTTTAAATCATGGGTGAAGAAAAAAAAACTGCTTATATTCTACGGTTGGCGCCATTTTTCAGAAATTTTCTTTGCGAGTTTAGTTGTTTGTTGCACAAAATGCTTCGGAGAACATTTTACCGGAAAAGTCAAAAAGTCGCTACATATCTACATACGACGAATTTATTGCGTGGAGAGAAGAGAAAAAAGCAAAGTTTTTCAGAAAATGTTAAGTAAGTTGAGTTTATTGAGTTTTTATTATTTTATTAAATAGCTTCATTTTTTCGCAACTGTATTAAAAATAATCGTTCAGTACACGTGCGGAACCGTCATTGCAACTTGTTCCGACTGTCAACCCTCGCTTTCGGCTGCGCCTCGGCTCGGGTAGACATTTGTCGGAACTCTTTGCAATAACAGCCTTTCCGCACTTGTAATGAAACATACTATTTCAAATTGATTTTCACCATTGATCTCTATAGATCAATGACTCTTACCTCGTTGATTTTCACATCTATCTACAAAATCTCGTGTCACAATGTTTGTCCTCAATGGACTCCTAAACCACTTAACCGATTATAATAAAATTCGCACACCATGTGCAGTGCGATCCAACTTGAGAGATAGGATAGTTTAAATCTCAATTTATCTATTTTTATATCCCTAAGTAATGGCAAAAAAACGTTTGCCGAGTCAGCTAGTAGCTCATATGTAGCTCCAAAGCTCATAGCCAAGCTCATAGCACCTAAGCTCTTATGTGACAGTTGTTGTATTGTAAGTGAAACTGTCACCTATCGGCTTAGGCGTGAAAACGAGTTTTGTCTGAGGTTTTTTTCATGTTTTTCTCCGAGTTACTTAAATGATGGAGATAATCATAGACAATCAATGTAGACAATGCACTTTTCGTGAAAAATTAGGGATTTAGTAAAAATGAAGCATAGATCAATATGAAATGAAGTGGCACATGTCGAGTCGCCTGTCGCACCCAATATACTTACCTATTTAATGTTTGCAATTTTTCAAATATGAAACTTCCTAGATACCTTGAGGTACGATGCTGTATTAAGTATAGGTTAAATATTATGGTTTTGCAATTCCTAGTGATCAATTGTTATCATAATCAAATATTTATATCGTTGATCATAATGCAAAGATTTAATCATAATGCAATGTATTTATGTAACCATGGTTTACCTTGAAATCCATGGGTAAAAGGTTAAAGTGAACGAAAATGACTACATTGCAGATAATTGTGCTAGGTAGATAGATAGATAGGTACCTACCTAGGTGACCTATGTAGGTACTAGGTACCTATACTTAGTTCCTATCTACTTACCTAATTCATACTGGACAAAAATACTTTATTATAAGTTTATGGTCGTATCACGTGAGTATATTGTTGATATTTTTTATTTAGGTGCATTATATCTTCATATAATTAACAAAGGCAATTAAAAAATATGAAACGGTAAAATCTCCAGTAGGTTTAGGTACCTAAGTACTGTCTACATAAGTAAAAAAGGAGACGAGATGGTTTCCCGTTAGTATAACTCTCGTTGGCTTCTCAGAACTTTGTCCGCCCGGAGTTAGAGTCAAAAATCTCGTGGGAGCGCCTGCTTGTTGTGGCAGACAAAAGAGTAGGTATTTATTTAGTATTGCAGCATTTAGCGCTACAATGATTCAATAAGTAAGTAATTGTATTTTGTAGTGCAGCTGCAGTGTTGTGTCGGAGCGACCACCGCGGGGGCGGCTAGCGTTGCGTTCCGTACTGCGAGAGACGTCAGTCGAGAGTCGAGACCGCTCTACGCTCTAGCTAGGCCCGTAGTCGACACTCGACAGTCGACAGGCAGTCGCTCAAACCGCGAACGCCGGCGCGCACGTCGGGCCTCCGCCCTCCACCACAACACGTACGATAACGCGCCCTATTTAAACGCTAAACGCACGTTAGCTGTCCACGCGAAACATTCGCTCGTTATTTACACGCGTGATAACTAATCAGTGATTTATTAAATAAAGCCGATATTTCCCAGCCCCGTGAGGATAGGTCGGCGCCGAGTCGCGACCCAAACCGGCTCCGTGACCATATGATCTGCACTGGACCCGCTCGAGCCGCGCGACCCTCGCCATCGGCTCGCAGTTAATGCGATGCGGATTAAACACTAAAGTTCAATTGCAAGACGGATCTTAGGATGACTCAGTGAGACTTTCTAGTGTTTCGGTGTCAGTTCTGTGACTCGTTTTCGCCGGAGATGTGATTGTTGACCCTGTGTTCGGATACTGTGCTGAGAGATATGGCCGGTGCCAGTGAGGATGGTGTGAGTGTGGAGGACGCGCCCCCGCAGGAGCCCCGCAAGCGCGGGCTGAGCGGCTCCATGTCGCTGCGCACGCGCAAGCTCGGCAGGCGCCTCTCGCGCAGCATGTCCATCGTGGCGCTCAAGCTGCCGGAGAAGGCGCAGAGCATAACGAGGACCTCGTCCAAACTGATGAGAGCAGGCAGCCGAGACAAGAAGAACAGATCCTTCGAGCTCTCTGTCATCCTTCCCGACAAAACTCAAAAACAGGTACCTAAACGCATTATTCGCCTGAAGCCTCCAATAAATAACCATAGAATTATGGTATACTAACATCGCCAAAAACTTCAAAAAGAAAAACATAAATCTGTGGTGAGGAGTCTACTAGTTCCTTTACCTATTCTGTTTTGCTTTTAGGCACGAGGCATTGTACCTATTTAAACAAAGAGCAATGTCAACACAAATTGCCTTTAAATTGATTAAGAATGCTACAATTGGATTCTTGTTAATTTTTAAGAAAGTATTGCCGTTAAAGAAGTTCATTGTAGAAGGAACTTTAAAATGTGTCATATTTATAACGGTATCGAATAACTGATAGCTTGAACGATATGATAACAACGTTTTCGTCAATGCTTGTTTGCTTTGTTTATTTACTTATGTCAGAACGTACTCTACGAAGTACGGGACGCATTCAAATGCGGTTGGGTGGTTTATTCATTTGTTGCGATGTCTGTTTCGCCACTTCGCCCACACCGTGGATTTCTCCATTGATACTAATAATAAGCCAATTGCTGTCGTTCGGTTCCGTGGTTAGGCATTGTTAGCTTTTGTCATTGAACCGATGAATTACGCTCTTTTGCTCGATTGTTTGACTACCGGCCAGGTTGTTCCATACCAGGTTGGGTAGCGTTGTCTACCATTTGCTTCAGACATGCATCTGCCGTACAGCATTATGTTTTATTATGACTATTATACTACACAAATAATTGGCGTGTCGTTTAACGTTTGATCGCCAATGCGACTGAAGTGTTATTGAGGCTAGTAGATGACTAGCTGCGTTAAAATTAATATTAATCGAGTGACAGACAGACGTTGGCTCGGTTTTGTTCAATAGTTCCGTGTTAATAAAGATCATGGAAAAGCAATTAAGTTTTTTAACAATCGCATCTTCCTGGCAAAAGTAAAGGACAGACGTGATTCCGGAAAATGATTATTTAGTTTAGGCGGTGTAAGTAATTAGATATTTTATTACCTCGGTTAAAGGTTTTTCATGCATGAAAAGCCAAGGTTTCAATGTTAAAAATGTATGAAACACATTTAAATTAAATAACTTTGCTTTTATTTATTGTAAGTGACAGTAATATATACCACTAAAGATTTTGCAACCGGAAATTTTTATTTTAGGAATTCATACTTTAATCAATTAACAGTTATTAACGCTGCAACAAAAGACGCCGCAGTGTTACTGACACCAACAGCTTATCAGGTCTACTTGATGAATTGAGTCGTGGCCTTTTGCAAATATTGCCAAAAGTCGCTAAGAATTTTTGAATTATTGGATTTAAAAGTAAAAAGATCACAGGTCGTAATTCGAATATGGGTGAATATGTTTTGGATTCGAAGTTAAATCAGCAAGTGACCTTTGAAAATAATTACTTGAAACAAAAACTCGACCTCATAGTGAGTTCATATTTATTAAATCCACTACATTATTGTATTGAATGCAGTTCCAGACAACAATACAGCTGACAGATACATTACCTCCAATGAGGAAGAACGCCTACAGCCTACTTTAACACTAAAGATTGAGCACTGCATAATGCACATGCTATGAAAGGAAATAACGTATCATACTTAACTATTTGTAAACTGTAACACATAGTACCTTTGTTAATAGACGATGTCAATTACGTTCAGTTGGCAGTAGTTGACTAAATAAACATTTATAGGTTAGAAGATGAGAATATTTTGAAAGTCTACGATGCAATTAAGAAAGGAATGGCGTGAAATTGAGGAGGAATTTTATGCGCAACAAGGAATAAGCGAAGGGCTTATTAAAGAAGTAAAATTGAAAATTTTAATGAGGGTAACGGGAAGGAATTTCGTAAATCCAAAAATATCACATTGCAACGAAGATAGGTCAATCAATGGGCACCAGCGTTACTTCAAACCCAAAATATTCAAGAATTTAGAATTTGGATGACTCTAATTACTTACACAACGTACGACATAATGTGGATAGTTTTGTAGTAATACATAACTGATTACTTTTAGCTTTTATTTCTTCTTCTTGTTTTTTTTTCGGGCATCTGAAATTAAGGAGCTTCAAATTAGAGCAATTTCGACATCCCTTCAGGCTCCATATACCTAAGTCTTTCACTGCTTTTAATTTTTAGATTGAGTGAATCCTGGATAGAAAACTTGTTGTTAGACAAACGAATAGTTGCGTAGTTTTGGCTTTCTTTTTTCTTTTTCTTATTTTTCTCTTTAGGCACATTATGAACCTGTAAATTGGAGCAATTTTAACATACCTCCATCCAAATCTATCCCTGCTTTCCAAGGAAACGAAAACGTATCAATATTGTAAGCGGCTAATATTGAAAGAATAACAAACTCTAGCTTATTACTTAGAGTGAAAGTGATGTCGCAATCAGAAGCGGTAAGTAGGAGTACTGCAAATTGCGTGCTAACATGCGGGCGTATAGTGACTACCTCACTGCAATTAGATGTCCATACCGTCTGTAAAATGGTAATTATCATTCTATAAGCGTCACGAAGTAGGGACATGTAGTAGTAATTTGATAACCAGAAACATTCTGATACGGTGATGGTTCCACTTCTTTAGTCACGTCCGGCAGTGCACTTATCTGAAAACGTTTTTATATTGTGTGATGAGGTTCTAAGATTTGACAAGCACGTTGGCGAGATTACGTGATTTGACAATTGTCTCGTAAAATACAAATCAATAATATTTAACTTACAATACAACTTACAACTTATAATAGGAGTCCGAGGTATCTTCCTTGAGACGTTTTTAAAATGTCAAATCATGCTGAAACAAAGCTTAATGCTTCTTTTAGAATAAATTTACCATACAAAGGGGTAATCCTTCCAATATTTTGTTCGATCATGCACTCGGCCACGAAGCTAATACCATCACGCTACCTATAAAAAAATAAATTACAGTTTGATGAGCAAATTTGATTTACTAATTATGTGGTTATTACACTAATATTTAAATGCTATACTAGAAGAATATTTGGCATTTGAGGATTTTCTCAATCTTAAATTCAGTTTAATGTTTAGGTACCTAAGTATACATTAGCGATATTACATTTTCTGTATTATTTAAAATACTCCATTGATACTGTTACAATTTTGAATTTTATTTTCAACTTAATTAGGTAATAAGGTTAATACAGCGATTTGAAATAATCATTTATTAATTTTCTACAATTGATAAAATATTTATATTTGTTAATAATTTAAGATTAGATAAGATGTTATGTAGAGTATCGTTTTATCTCCGATGGCATAACTTTAGTACCTATGCAAAGATTTCTTTAAATAACGGATAATTACTTAATAATTGCTGGCATGCAAAAAATTTGGTTGAAAGGAGAATGACCAAAGGTTGTATGAAGTTTTCTCATGAACCAAAACCAAAATAGTCTAGGCACAGAGTCGAGGAAAATAAAATAGTGTTTTTTAAGAACTCTTGGCACTAATAATTTGTTCAATTTTAATTATTCGGATTTTAATTAAAAAAGTTATATGTGGAGATAGTAGTCTATAAAAAATAAAGTTTGGGTTTGATTCAGCTTTATACGGGAATCCATACATCCATGGTCATTGTCCTTTGAGGAATATATTATTTTATATTCTGGACAAAACCTAAATATAGAGATATCTCAATCCACGATGCCGAAGACACGGACGCCCCCACTCGGTCAAAATTGCTTACATTTCAATCGATTCGTACGGAGTTTGGCAGAGTGGGATGCGTCGTCGTAGATTGAAATAACTATACTTATTTCTTACAAAATTTAATATGATGAATAATAAGCTATGCTCTACAAATCCTAAACATAAGTACTTACTTATTTATTCACACCTAATTTTTATCTCTTACCGAATCCTTTCGCAAAACCTTATCAATACCTATTACTACGTTATTGATTGTTTTGATAGAGGGTTTTGAAACTTTTAAATCATCGATTTTGTTATAGATACACGTTAGTATTATGTAAATATGTAGTGCTATTGGTCAGTGTTGTAGTTTCATTGGTTCAATGTTTGTAAATACTACTCGTTTTGATTTTGGAGGGGTGCCATTTTCATTGATCATAGACATGCCTAAATGTTTACATGTCTGACTGTCCTTTACAATGCATCTTATTCAGTTATGCCTATACATTATAATACACGTAGGTATTTAGTCTATCAATAAATATATTTATATATCTGCGTATAGGTATTAGAAGTTTATTTTTTGTTAAGAAAAATATTGAAATTGCTTGTTATTTGCCCTAAGGTATAAGGTTAAGGCCCTATTTGCTATAAGGTTTTATTGCTTAAGAAAAACGTATTCATCATTATCGTAATCGTTAGCATATTCTCCCCCCTATTGCCTGACGTAAATCAGAAAGTTTCTAAACGATTACGATGACGATGAATACGTTTTTCTTACACTCTCAAGGGGGTAGTTAGGTACTTAGGTAACTTATTTATTTATAGTTCGGTGAGTTTCGCTAATCCCGCGGGAACGATGGATTTTTCCGGGATAAAAAGGAGAGTATGTGCAGTTAAGGCGACTATATCCCAGCACTTTAGGTATTTGTCGCACAGTCAGACCCGCTCTACGATACCTAGCGACCATTGCCGTGAGCCGAGTAGTTAGAATGAACTCCGTGAACCTATTCATAAATATTTGCGTCACAGTACTGTGCAGTAGTGTACTGTTACAGTTGGACTATTTGTCATTATAATTCGCTTCACGAAATATATGCTGGAAGTTGCGTTTTTTACGTATATTTTGACTTTTTTATGGTAATCGATAATATCAACCGAGGTATTTATTTATAATAATTATGAATTACTAAAGTAGCAGGATTTGTAGAAATTTTTCTTGTACATATTAGGGAAATGAAGAGTTTTATATTTTTTTTTAATCTTCTTTGCTACCGTCCGCATCTTTCTTTTCACAGTAGTAGTTTTGACACATTCTGTGATCACCATAAGAGTGCGGCATTGAGTTTAACAATATCGTTGTGCAGAACTGATATGGCAACGTTTTTAGGGTTCCCAGATATTTTGTGATATCTATACTAATATAATAAAAAGGTAGCGTAACGATGTTTGTGAGTTTGTGACGTTGTAAGGGGTAATCTCTGGATCTACTGAACCGATTTTCAAAATTCTTTCACCAATACATTATCGTGGAGTGTCATAGGCTATAATAATTTCCAAAATTAACTATGCATTGTTACTAAAACTTGAATAATGTAATCCAAGTCGCAAAAAAATTGCTTTCATCGCGTACGCTGCGATTGAGGATAGAACAAAACAAAATCAAAATCATCAAATCAGTATCAAAATCTGCAAAAAAGTCCGCAATAGCATATGCCTATCTCCTATGGGTAACTCGCAATAACTGCTTTTACTTTAAAATTGTGGATTAAAAATAAATAATTTTTGTGAAGCTTATTTAGCCCATATGGTATTAATTTATATCTTTGTAAATATGTTTTTTAGAACGGAAATTTAATGTAAAATAGTTCTGCCCTTTACTCTATACAGTTTAAATACATATCTTCAAAGATATTAGCAAAACAAAAACGCGCGGTATGCAGGAGCGCGCCGCCGCCGCTTCGGTCGTTGCGTGGCGATAGGATAGGCATTTATCATTCATTTATCTGAATGCCTCGCGTCCAGCGCTGTGGGCTGTGGTTATAAGGCCCGTTTTCCACCACAGCGAAGCGGAGCGGAGCTGTATTTCAGTAACAAATCAGATTTCGTCATTTTGATATTTTTGACACTGAGGGATGTCTAAATGATGAAATCTGGTTAGTTATCCAAACACAGCTCCGCTTCGCTCCGCTTTCGTGGAAACCGGGCCTAACGTGGGACAAAAATATTTCTAACGCGGAACGGAGTCTGCGGGCACTGCTAGTTTTATATATTTCACGATAGCTTTTCTCATTATCATAATTCTTATGTTGGTAAGTGTTTTTCGATGTCTCAGGGCATTTGTTTCTGCTGCCAGTCTGCGTAGTTTTTTACAAAAGTTGCGTAATATGTGCTTGCGACACTCAATTTTTTCAACGGTTACATTTTGATTTTCATATGGTTTGGCATTGAGTATCCTTACATATGTCGAGTCGACATTTATCTCCAATCATTGTGTGATCTCCAATGTTGTAAATGAGACCGTTCATCGAAATAGAAGCCTTCTAAAATAATTTCAGTTTCAACAATTAAAAAACACGAATGCCCTGTTATAAAACGAAGTAATAACTCGTTTTTTACTTTTTAGTTCGTTTTATAACAGGGCACTCGTGTTTTTAGGGTTCCATACCAATTTGGTAAAAATGGAACCCTTATGGTGAGACTTTCTCCGTCCGCTCGTCCGTCCGTCCGTCCGTCCGTCCGTCTGTCACACTCGATTATTTCAGCAACTATCAAAGCTATCGACTTGAAATTTGGAATAGTTTTAGGTAATAGTGACCCAACGCCAATGCAATTATAAAACATTGCAAATTGATTTTATTTTTATTTAAAAAGGGGGGAAAACCGGGGCTTTGAATTTTCAAAATGAGATAACAATATTGAGTGGGGTATGAAAGGACGTTACTTGTATATTCTAAAACCGATTTGATTTATTGAGCAAACTGTCGAAAAACATACCAGCCCCCCCCCCCCCCCTTATCTCCGAAGTTTATCAATCGAAAAATCTAAAATAATTATGATCAATAGAAATTAACGTATATTTTACAGGAAAAATAAAATCAACTCCCTAACTTTTATACTTTTTTTGATAATAGCAATAAACCGCCGAAAACAAAGTTAGGTTTGCGGTTCGCCAACAAAAGTACCTAGGTACATGTAAATTATACTCGTAAATTCTTGAACAAAAGTGATTCTTTTAATGTTTTACTTCTTTTATAGTATGGAAGCGGTGCGCGAGTCCGACTCGCACTTGGCCGGTTTTTTTTTTAATTTTTTAATTACTTATTTTTATTTTATGTTTTTTACTGATGGTCAGCAGTTAGGTGAAGGTATTTTCTGTTACTACTCTCCAATACCTTCATTTTGATACCCATATTATGATAGTTGAAGAAAAAAAATTTTTTCCACTTTTGAAAATGGCGCCTCACATCCGCCATATTGATTTTTCCAAAAAAATATAGTCTTTGTTACTCGGGAGGATCCAAGGATTCTAACGATACCCCATATATCCAAATCTGTTCAGCCGTTCAGAAGTTATGGAGGAATAAAGAAACATCACATACATACATACATACATACATACATACATACATACACACATACATACGTACATACATACATACATACATGAACCCTAAAAACATTACACTCCTTTTTTTGGGCAGTCGTGTAAAAAGTAAAAAACGAGTTATTTTAGTTGAACAGATAAACAGTAACAGTATTTAAACTGTGGTTCCGTGTGATGGTATTTGCACGTGGTGGAATTTACACTACCTACCATAATTTTCTTAGTTCGTATCAGAGTTTCTTCGGAGCTTTTGAGGACTAGGTATTTTGATAAACTCAAGAAACACTTACTATATAATTTTTTTAAATTCTCCTTCGCTTCCTGTCAGATAGTTTTTTTTTCCAGCGCATTTAAAAAATAAATAATTTTAGCGCGAAAGGAGCGTGAGTCGTGAAAACTTGCGCAGGTCCGTCTCGTATGGAGGCTCGTGAGCCACTGAGTAGGTACATCGTTTATTCGATGCGTTAGACCATTTTATGACTTCTGTTAGGCGAAATTTTGCAGCAATTTTTTTATTTAATATCTGTCTGCTCAATGGATAGGCAATACAATGAGATTACTTTACGTATAAATTTTATGAAATTTAGTCTAAAGCTTTGGAAATACCATTAAAAAAATGAACAAAAACGACCTGTTTTCAAAAATTTTTATGATCGAGGCAAGTTTAACTTATCGTGTTTTCATGAGGCCATTATAGAGATAAAGCATGTATCTTTAATATGTATTTTTAACAGTGAAAAAAAAACAATTTTTTCATGACTTTGAATTGCTTTGAAAAGTGGCGTAGTCGCTAAAAACCGGGATAATGGGCCGTTAATTCGGATTATAAGCTACCTATCTATGTTCTAAATTTCAGCCTAAACGGTTCAGTCGTTGCGGCATGAAAGAGTAACAAAGATCCATCCATCCATCCATTCCATACTTACAAACTTTCGTGTTCATAATATTAGTAGGATTTATTCTTTCAGGATAATTTATAAAATGTTATTGCTAGATTATAAGTTGGTTACACTTATTACATAACGATAGGTAATAGGTATTATGTTGAAAAAAAATCCTCTATGAATTATTGTTACAATGTAGAAAACAGCACGTTTGTTGTGAAATATTCTCACTATATTGCAGAAAGATAAGTAAGGATAATAATTTTAACGGCGCTTATTTCCTACTAGCGATTAGATAACATTCTTATAGTTGTACGTGGTTTTACCCTCCATCCAGTATTCAAATTTCAATATTATATTCCTATACATGCAGTAAAAGTACGAGAACAAAATGTAACTCTGGAACGTCTGGAAGATGGGACACGAAAATGCCATAACTAAAAGGCCAAAAAGGGCTAACCAAAAATTTTTTTTTTATTTCACTTTATTAAAAAAGTCATTTTTAAAGATTCTTTTTTAATTTCGTTAAGTTTAAACTCGATTACGTCTGACCAGTATTTCTTTCTCTAAAATGATTATAAACCCGCTCAAAAAAATGTATGAAGGCACGAGACTAGGCTAATGCATATCTTGAACTGGGCAAATCCCTCTACTCTCTACCTCTCTTTTTCATAAGACCATATATTGTAGCTACTTTATATAATACCTATTTATACTTATGAAAAGTGTGCGTACAAAGATGACTAGGTTTTACTTTTAACCACTAATTGGAAAGTAAAAGAAAACAACACGATTATGGGTCCAGCCGTTTATAACTTACATGGAAAGAATAATTGTGTAAATAAGCGTATAAAAACAAGGCTAGGTTTCGAGGCGAGGTGACTATCACTTTTCTGTATCAGGAGCGCAACCGGTTAGGTCCAGCAAATAGGGTTACCAATCAACTAATAGGTAATGTAACCAGTTTCCTTAATGCAAAATAGCGAAATTGACGATGATTTTCACAAATGCAGAGAATATGGATAGCTGTACTTTTGGTTTCCCTAACATGCTCACCGCTAGGTAGACCAAAATTCCAAATTTCTTTATTTCACATAGGCCTAACGTACAGGCTCTTGTAAAACGTCACTATGATATTTGTCACATATGCATGACCAACAAGGCAGTTCTAGCTCTTGTTGCTGTCCTTACCCGCGTGAATTTTAGGATAATTCTAAAATCCTTACCTACCTTTATAAACGGATTTGCCTTTTATTTATACGGATATGTTAGATGAAGCGAGGTATATCGGGTATTTTGAGAATCTGGTAGTATGCTCTGAAGCCGCTGAATCAACGTTTTGTGTACAACTGTACTTCTGTTAGTGTAAGAATCTGGTATTTTGCGAATCTGGTATCTGGTAGTATGCGATGGAGTGGTCACTCCTTCAAGTTCAAGTACAGACTACAGAGTACTGAATCGATTCGGCTGTTTGCAATGGAGATCATTATTTTTACCTTGGCCTAACACAATATAAGGTTACCTACTTTTTATCCTGGAAAAATGTATTGGAAACCGAAATTTACACTGGTGAAGCCACAGTATTAATTTTATTATTAATCCCGATTTTTAAAAATGCAGAGAATATTTTAACTTTTTCTATTTTCCCGTGTTTGACCTTTGTTTCCTGACTTAGTAGTTGGTAATTACTTAGTTAATACCAGCCACATTACCAACATGAGCAATAAAGTATGAGCAGAAGGCAAAAAACTTAAAAAAAAAAAAAACTAAAATTGATGCTACTGCACTTTTGTAGTAAAGGAATACTAATATTAAAACTTGATAAAATTAGTATGATTGATAACCCTAAGGGCATATTGAATATAGCAATGATAATATTGTGGGTATCCTTAGGGCATCGAGCACTCCTATTTGTTATGAATTCAAAGTGTTCTCAGGTATAAAAGGACTATTTTCGTGCCTGTATAATTTTGCTGTGCAACTTAATAAGACACAATAAACTCTAATAAACTGCGATAATATGTACATTGAATGGTTGCAGAAATGCGGAGACATGTAACATGTAGATTTATGTTCTATATGATGATCCGGGGCCTGATTGCGTTAGAAAAACATTAGCGAATTCTGCCTGACGCAAATCAGGAATTCAATTAGCATTATATTATTGCAGAATTAGTAAACGATAACGATAACGATGAATACGTTTTTCTTAGACAATATAGAGGCTGTATCGTAAACAAGCTCTATGTACCTCGCGGTCCCACCTCCATTAACCATACTTTTTCGAAACCTTTGTCAGTTCAATAGATTAATAATTATAGATACGGCGTGAAGAAATCACAATAACAAGGACCTGACTTCCTAAAGTAGGTAATGTAATATCACGAGATATCATAGTACGTAAGAAAAATTGCAAGTATAATAATATGACGATGTTTCGAGAGCAAGCGCCAAGGCTCTGCCCAGTTCTTCTCGATCCAAACCTGCTTCCGAACTTGGCGATAGAGTTTAAACTTACGGAGCCTGTAAGTTAGGGCCATGTGAAAAAAAAACTAAAGATTTTCACTTTTTTTTCACATGGCATAGTAGACACAAAATTTCACTTTTATAATTTGAGTTTCATAATATAAATAGGCAATTTTAGTGAATAATGATTTTCATTTGCGGAGTTATAAATTATAAACTACCTATGGATAAAATTAAAGCGCACTTTGGTGTACCATTGAAGTAATATTTTAAATAGCAAAATAAGTGCATTCAAAATTGGTACAAAGTAGTATAAAGGCGATTGTTTTCAGCGAACACTTCGCCATTATCTTCGCGTCCTCGATTAACATAAGCAGAGTTAGCGATGAACCGTACAAAACTGTCATTGTCGCTTAAATACGTGACATGGTTTAGTGAATTGGTTTCTTTCTGTTTGTCATACTTAGATGTATTAGTAACATTCACTATTGTACTAAAAATGCTTATCGCCATAATTTGACATCTTTCAAGCTATTGCATAGCTTAATTTATCGCGGGCTTTGAGCGTGCAGACCGAATCCAGAAATTCCGTAACGAAAATAACCTAACACCCCTAACTTAGAACTTTTGGTACCAGATTACGATGAATGCAGGAGAGCGCACCTTCACAAACTATTTAGTTTTGCCATCTACCTATCGATAATTAGCAGAACTTTTTAATGATGAATCTCGCTTGTCTCTTTAAATAGCTTAAAATGCTATATGCAATACCTTTACCGCGGCAGTCTCCGAGTGCCACATGTCTTTTTTTATTCTAATTTATTAAAGGGCTTCTCTGTTATTAAAGCAGAATGTCAGCCCCGTTGATTTCAACAATTTCATCAGCGCAGCTTAATTAGACGAAACGGAAAATATTAAAAAAATACAATCACTTCAATTTGCCAACTTAAAATTGAAGCTTGGAGAGACGCTGTGTCTGTCTCATTTTACTTGTATGTAGCCTGTAGTTACTAGTTTATAATTGTTAATTATTTAGCCATACCTATTTTTTTACTTAATTTAATTGAAGACACTTATTCCCAAGATAACTTTGGTTGCCTGATTTGGGAGTCAAGGATTATTTAAGAGTGTAATCTTTTGAAAGTTTTATTTGTTTCACTTACTACTAAGTAGTTCCTTCTCTTCGACAAAAACCATGACTGCTTTAAATATCTTTTGCTGTGTGTGTATGTGCATATCTTTTTTTTGAAAACAAGAAACTCTGTTTTGAAAGCATATTGTCGGAGATAAAGTAGGTGCCTACTTGACCCATCTTATATCATAGAGATCTAGGCCGCGCGTGGTAGCGAGAACAATGAAGATGTACTGGAAAACAATATGTGAGTAATACTCTACTACTACTCGTACATGGGAAGAATATTTATTTTTGAATGACTTACTTTGCAAAACTTTTTTTCTCTAAAAGTTGACATTATATTTTCAATAATTAGTAAGTAATTAGTACGTTTGTATGTATGGAGGTAATTGACATCTGCCCTAGACAGGGTGGACCGCGCGAAATAATGTCGTCAGTTTATCGATGTCAATAGTACCAACAGTACTCGTATTAAGGCCACTCCGTAGTTCGCTCAGCGGCCACCTACAGTATTTTGACAGTTGGCGCTACTGTTTGCTTGTATGAAAAAGGTTTTCGTAAATCCTTCGGATGCCCATATCTTGAGGTTAGTAATCAGTGATGGAGGTACCTACAATATTATGTTTCACTTTCTAACTAAGCCGATTGCGTTATGAAATATTATACGTAAGTTTTAATTATCATAATGCAAATGCACCATCTGCAGTTAAATAACTTAAATAAGTACATACATAATAATAAGAAAATATTGGACATATCTTTTGATTTTTTAACTCTGGTTTTACTGAAACAATGCCAAAATTTCTTTAACTGAATAAAAGCCTCCTGAATCTTTTTTGGCAATAAAATACTTACAAAAAGCCGACTTCAACTCTCATCAAACTACTGTTGAACACATCCTTTCTAATTAAAAATTTAAAACTAATATGGTTTTCTCATGGATATCATTATCAGAACTAGACTAAATTGAAATGGGACCACAAGGGAAGCGTCAGCTTTCTAACAAAAAAAAGAATCTTCAAAATCGATTCACACAGTCAAAAGTTATGAGGAAAGAAACATAAAAAAACATACAGTTTAATTGAAACTATTTTTATATGTGGACACAGCTTCAGGGTAGCGGCAACTTTAAATAAATATCAACAGTACTAGTTTAAACTTGGTATATTTGCACAATGAATTACAACTTCCGATCAGCACCACGCGTGCAAACCAATTACCCTGTCGTGAGGTCACACTCCCGACTCCAGACACTTGAATATTTAGTAAACAATACAGACATTCGCAAAATAGGACTACACATATTCTTAATATATATAAATCTCGTGTCACAATGTTTGTCCTCAATGGACTCCTAAACTACTGAACCGATTTAGTTCAAACTTCGTGAATATCTGTCATTTGGTCCAACTTAAAAGATAGAATAGTTTTTATCCCACGCGGACGAAGTCGCGGGCATCAGCTAGTAACTATGTAAAAATTTAGGGACTTTTAATCCGTAACCTATTTGCAAACAATGATATCAATTTGTGATATTTCTACTAATTTAAATATTATTCGCTTATTGTTGCGAGATGAATACTTTATTTTCCCATCTTAAACCTATTCAACACCGTCTTCGTAATGATGATGATCATTTAAATTACTCTTAGAAAGTGATACAATGAGGCAAAAAATGTCTTAATAGCTTCGGAGTGTTATGTTACTAGTAGCTCGCATATGCTATTAAAACTAGAACCAGCTATGTCACTTCTACATTATAATGCCTGATAATCTTACACCGTCATTAGTTTTCTTATAGAAACAGATTTCATAATCAATCAACATTACTTTACTTTTATTCGTAATTAAGCTCTCATATATTTTGCAGGATCAGTAAGTAAGTACCTAAATAAAATGATAAATAAGGATACTTAGTGATTTTAAAAGTAAATGGAAAATAATACAATTCTTTTATAAGTGGGGTACCTCAATGTATATTGTGTATTAGTGTTGCCAGATTTTTTTCGTCAAGTTGACATATTTTTGGATTTTTTTGAGTGAAAAGCGGGATTCTCTCGTCAAAAGCAGTAGTCAGGTCGACGTAGTAAAAAAATCTGTTTATATTCTTATATGAATTCAAGTTACGTGACAATAAATAGCAAATTCCGAAAAGCGGGATTCAGCCTGTCCCGCGAAGGATATTTAATTTTGATTTAAAAATCGGGACGTCCGGCAACGCTGATCCACAGATGATTCTTTACAATGATATTATTTTCCTCCATAATTGCGATAGTTTCCTTTTTAACATCAGATGTTAAAGATTACGCAATAGTTAGCTAGATTTATGGCTAGCCAATAGAGTGGAAATGCTTTGATGCTCAGCGAGACGTGAAGACTTGGCCTATTCAGTGGTTTCAGGGACATACGGTAAAGTACTTTGTGTTCCCGTACTAGCAACAAGTACTCACCAAGTACTGGTATAGTTGTGTTACGAAGTAATTTCAAGGCTATTGGAATTACTAAAGGGTTCATATGGGTAGCAGCTTTGACGCAATCTTGTCTGCAGAGTGTCGACTGATTCGATTGGTTCCTAATTCAATTCGGGCGATTCCGCTTTCTCCTGTTGGTTGGAGCACGAGGCATATCTGTAGATGTAGCCATGTTACCTTATCTATTCTATTCCACAATTGCTATTAGAAAGACAACAAAAATTACGTAACACGTCAGCTGATTGATAAATTAATCACGTGACTTATAGCTGACAATCGTCATTCTAATATTTTTTTTTAATTTTGTTCCACTAGCAATCGTAAAAATAGAATAGATAAAGTAACATGGCTGAGCATGATATAATAAAAATCCCTTGTTCTTTAAGCAGAAATCAGTTACAGTTTTTGTTTCTGCTTCTACTGCTTGCTTTTGCAAATTACGCCTAACCAAGGCCTTCTGAAAATAAATAATTTTACATCAAAGTTGGAAATCATCAAAATATTTAAAAATACTTACTAAAATTTCCATTTCGTAAACTGCAAAATCTCAAAAATACATAGGAAATTCTGAAAAGTTTTATAAAGATTATTTTGCTTGGCAGTCCGCAGTGCATGTTAACGCCCGGTACTACCTCAGCTTGCTAAGAAAATCATCGGTCATTTAACGAATAGTGGAGATATTAAATCTATAATTCATATAGTATGGTTCCTAGTTAAGCATTGTTGCTAAAGATCACATGTACCGAAAACATGGTTCCATAAAAAACCTCGAAAGGAAAAAAACAAAGTTGATTCCAAATCTTACTGAAAAAAAGTAGGGCTTAAAAACTGTCTAAAATTAGAACATGCAACTTTACATGATTACTGTACTGAATACAAAGCAGTGAAAATGCGAAGTACTTTTCTAAAATTCCTTTTAATTTTCGCTTTTAAAAGGAAAAACTTTTTTTTTGAGTTCGAAATTGGCGCGCTTTTAAAGATTTTTCCCCAGAAGAACGATCGTTTCAGGTAGAACTGGCTCTTAACGTTAGAATAGGAAACAATAGCATCGATCCAGCTGCCGTTTATTTGTGTAAGTCAGGCCAGTAATGCCAGTGGCCTGCAATCTGGTCAAGTGCGAATTTATTGCCCGAAACTGAACTCGCCGAACCTTGAAACATATTTTGGTCTACTCGCCCTCATGTCTCAACGTACAAATTATGTATTTACTTCGTAATTTGCAAATAGCAATAATCTGCCAAGTGCGAGTCGGACTCGCACATGAAGGGTTCCGTACTATTAGCCAGAAGGCTTATTTACCTACTATACAAGTGAAGTAAAAATGGGTCTAATGGATCAACGACCAAAACTACTTATGTTGTATGTATAAGAATCCTTAAATTACACAAAAAGTGGACAGTACGGCTGAATTTTAAATTACGCGTTATTGACGCAATCATGCTTTGTAACAAACATTAAATTATTTTGAATCATTTGTCGCATATAAATTATCATGCAAATGTTAATTGGAAGCTTGGGACTGTTATCTTCTTGAATTTAATTAAAATTGAGATGTTATTGTAAGTTATTTGGAGTTTTATCAGCACCCGTACCTACTTTATACCCATTAAAGTAAAGAGGGTTCAACTTTCGAGATTACTCCAACACGGGTTGACGGGTCGCGCACTTATTTACTACTAGCTGTTGCCCGCGGCTCCGCCCGCGTGAGTTACGATTTTTTTACATATACTGTAGAATTCCTTGATTTTCGCGGGATTCTGGTGTGATGTTATATAGAAACCTGTTCTTACTTCGAACGGGTAATCTTGTGGTGATTTTGAAAACTTCTTTTTTTAATAAAAAATATAAAGTTTCATTAATACGTAGTTGAAAGATCAAAAGGACGAATTTAACTGTCGATATTTCGACCCAATGGCACAGGTCGTGGTCACTACGTGACCACGACTTGTACCAATGTATCGAAATATCGACAGTTAAAATCGTCCTTTTCATTGTGATTTTTATTCTGAAACCACGAAATATATCAAAAATTATTAAATCATGTGAAAAGTTGTAATGGTGGTAGAAATCTTCTTTCAGAGTTCGGCCGGGTAGGTACCACTGGGATAAAATACTCTACTAACAATATTCCCCAGCCCAACATAAGAGTCTGCTAAAAATCTTTGCTTCATCTCAATACAATCCTAAGTATCAGAATGGGCAATGGCTATTTATTTCTTTACGTATAAAAAGACCTATGACGGTCAATCGGTTAGGACCAGTTAAGACCTGAGAGTTAAAAAGTAAAAATATTTGTGAACCATTATTTTACTCTTTCCATGTTGCGGACGATAATTAAGACGTGGCACTCTGTTCATGTCTCAACAGTGCCATCTTAATATAAAGTCCAGGAACAGTACGTTACATGACAATTAATTATTATTAACAAAAATTCGGTAATACCTATCTCCAAGTTTTACATTCAAGTTCAACATAATTTGTAGAGATGGCGCGACACGGTATAACGTGGTGATAAATTCATGATTTTTGTTCAACCTAAAAGTGAAAAATCATAAACCATACAAAATCTTCTGCTAAGCATATTTATTTACGGCTGTAAGGGTACTCCAGTCTGACTTGAGCCCTTACGTCTTAGACCTAGGTGCTTGTCCATTCCGAGTTTCAAGTCACCTACTTGAACTCATCGATAAAGGTGATGTCTATAATTTCTGAACTACAAAAGTGATGATGATAAAATTTATACGGAATAATCTTTAAAGAACCTCCTTTCTAACAAAAAAAGAATGAATGAAATCGGACAATGGGTTAATGAATTATAACTAAATACACATTTTGACTTTGATGCCTTCTTCCAGGGAAACCATGATGAATTCCGGGACAAAAAGTATCCTATGTCCTACCTCGGAGTATGAACTATAATCAAGTCAAGTTTCATTTAAATCCATCCAGCGGATTAGCCGTGATGCGCGGTCGTGAAACAGACAGACAGACAGACAGACAGACAGACAGACAGACAGACAGACAAAAATGAAACAAATTACAGTTTTGGCTTCAGTATCGACTAAAGAGTGTCCTCCAACAAAAATTTTCAAAATATCTTCAATGTACAGAATTCGACCCTTTACAGTTTTATTATAAGTATAGATGTGGCATAGTTAAAATGTGCACAACAACGGGACGATTTGTCTATTCAAGGCACCGTGTACCCCAACACAGTATAAATAGATCACTGCCGGAGAAAGCAACACGTGCGTCTGTTACGTTATGACAACTCGTATCGGCAATTTTGGGTCACGCGAAATCATATAATTAAAGATGCTTGGAAGCTGTGCATGGATGTTGAATATCTTAAAAGTTATAGTATGACTAATTAGTTGAATTTAAAATAAATGAAATGGAAATGAAAATTAGATGATATGATTTGCATTCATAACTTTGTTACACTTTGATTTGAAATCGTCGTTATAAAATTTCCCTGCAATTTAATTAAGGAAGACAAAGAGAGTATTTTGTATAAAAATCGGAATCTGTTTCCCTTCTGTCGTTGTTGTTGTCGTCGGCTAAACCATATGGTTTATATACCATGATCGTCATTGCCATCACAATATCTGGATATCTCATGTGGTCCCCCATTGTTTTTAGCCTTTTAATGCATTAGCAAACACCGTGTACCAAATTAAACACTTTCAAGCCTTGGTTAAGAAGCGAACAGCGTCTGCATTGATTGTAAATATTATGTAGAGTAAGAATCTAATATGCCTTTCCTTTATTTTACGTTCTTGAAGTAGTTCTTGCGTTTCAATCTCAGTGGATCAGTGTAATGAATAACATCTATTCTTAATTTTTTTCAAAAATTCTAAAGATATTTTAAAAATAGTAAGCTTACCTCGACGTTTGCAGATATTAATATTAACAATAACCGAATTCTAATTTTTATGACCCAGAAATATTTATACCATTGCCTTGGCATGTCATAATCTTAATTAACTATAATGTATGCTGTGTCGTGATGATGGGTGAAAGATGTTCGGATAAATTTGAAATTTTTCGGAGAGAATAACGTTTTGTAGAGCAAAAAAATATAAAAATATAACGTAAGTAAAATAACTTTTCGTGATCGTGTACTTGCTAATTTTTTTTACCTACCTAGATTACATACCTATACCTATTATGATTTCAGAATTATTTATAGATGTTCTTTGAATAGTACCTATGTACTATAGCTAATTAAGTCATTTAAGTTTATTGTACTTCCAAGATAGATATGTAATGTTCTCTCTCCTTTGTTCAAACAATAATATTGATTCATAGAATAATGAGGTCGTCAAACCCTCATTAAATTGAAACATATTCATTTACATAATTGCCATGTGTTGTTCTAAATTCCATTACAATTTATCACAAAATATGCCAGCGAATTCTGTCTTCATGTTCAAATAAATATTAACTGTAGAAAGAAAAATATGTTTTGTAATTTTGTTAGTTTATCATGAATATTTAAAGCACTACAAATATCCTAATTACTTGGCTATAGCCTCCAACACCGAATAAAAGAACCTCAACAACAAATCTTAATACTTGGCACTTATTTGAAACATATACATCACATCCATGTTTATTTAGTTAAACCTGAAGAAGAGTTGTACCTTTTCTGATTTCTGAAATTGTCAAATCTGCTTGCTAGATTTGCTTATTAACAAAACTTGATCAAGTAAGTACGAGTATATTATCGTAATTAAGGTTAATGTTTAAAAACAAGTTTCATTTTCTATTGCTTGGGTTCAACTAAGTAAGTAAAAGTGATGAAATTATTTGAGACATAATACAAAATCTTGTTATTGTTGTATTAATTTATTTGAAAACTCTTAATCTTAAATAAGAATTTCCAAAGGTTTTTAAATTTTGATTATTTTATAGCTGATACTCCATGTATCTCCATTGAGATATCCAATTGGATTATGTGGGAGTTTTACCCACTAAAACCTCTTCGGTGGACTTCTTCAGCACTCATTTTGGAAGCCTCCGGGATATCCTACGAACGCTCCGGAGGCTCTTTTGCGCGACGTCCGTTGGATTCGTCTCTTGCTGACCCTTAGCACCAGCCACTTCCAGGAAAGGTCAGGGTCAGCCTCGTGGTCCCTGGCTGTCACTTCTGTACCCTACTACCTTATCATTCTCTTACACTATATATTATTTGAAATATGCGATAAGTAATGGCAATTTAAAAAAACCTGAATTTTAACATGTACCCACAAACAAATACATAATAAAAAGGCTGGCACAGTTATGCAATTACCGGAGAGAATGTGCTCGTTTGTCGCGCGTCCTTCTCGGTCAATGGGCTAGCGGTGACCATCGCTGCTCTTGTTACTGAATTTGCAACGTTGTGGGACGTTACAGGCTCAAAGGCAATAATTCTTGCCTAATTTTAAAGTACAAATGGATATTGATAGAGTTTCAAGTGATTCCAACCTTATGAGGATAATAGGATTTATAATGAGTCCGAATGTTCTGGCAAGGGTTTTTTACCTATCCTTGTGATAGGTACCTAGGTACCATTTGCATTAGATATAAGTACTCGTATAAGCGTTTGACGTCAAGCCTTATTAAAAGAAAGTGAAATGGCATTACGGATGTGAGATATTCCCAGGGCCATTACAAATTCAGCTCTACCATTACGAGTTGCCTTTTGTGATGAATTAAATGATGCTTTTTTGTCTGCTATGTTATGAATAAAAAATAGTAACCTTATAGATTTACATTTTTGAATCCACGTTTTAGTCTAAAGACATTTTTGACAATTTCAACCTTGGTTAGCGTATTAAGGTTATCTATGAGGTAACATAGAACAAACCGAAAAGGGATTCAAAATGTAGATGTACAAATCCGTAAATAGTTACTTGCTACATTTCAGTTTCGTAAGGTATAAGATTCTCATACTTATTTGTCTGTCTTTTCTATCGAAAAATATGGTATCTTGTTGGCATGAGGTATATCTACACCAAACCGTAGGTACCTACAGTAAAACAGAGGTCGTAAAAAGTTATATGAGTATGAAATATCTAGTATTGTAAATAACGGCAAAGGTCATTTTAACCATTCACATTTACTGTTTTGAATGCATTTCGCGATCGACAGTGTTAAACGGATAACCGTGCGCGCTATATCTGTGACCAACTTTGGCACTTTCTATTGACATAAGCTTCGAATGAAAGGATAAGCATCTACATGGCAAATGGCATGAGATTTCTAAATATCGCTATGTAAACTAAGTACTTGAAGGTATCTAATTAGGAGCAATATGGTACAATTTTATCCTATTATACTTAATTTTAAATCGGCTTCAGCTTTAATTCAATTTCCATATAAAGAGCTCTTTTTACGATTACCTATTCGGCGACCTCCACTGTGACACCTTAGCTTTAGCCAACTTTAACCAACCTTTCCTTATCAAGTATTTTCGAAGCCTGGCGACCTCAAACGGTCCTCCGGCTTACTATTTTATCTCTTGACTCTTTCATAGCTTATCTCTTCCCACAGTACCTATTTATTCTTTAAGCATGGAATCATAGATGGAGATAATATTCCCAGTGGAATACTTATCCCGTTCTATTTTTCTATGTTTTGGCCGATGGAAAAAATTATTAAATTATTCCCTATCAAAGAATAATAATATATATACCTATCGGGTGAAAAACTTGTTATCCCTTGGTAAGGAGGCAACAGAATAATAAACAGGGTAGGCGATAAAAGGTATATCTAAAATTGGTCTTTCGTTGACATTTACCTTCCGTATGCTGCTTCTGAATTTCTATATGCTAAGAACAAAATATTAAATCATAGAGAGCTGGAATCTCCGGGATGTCAGGCAGATAGATACTAGACAACCCAAACTTAAGTAAGGCAATACCCAGAAAGGTGTCAAGTAACAATCGGTGCAACAATGCAGAAGCAGTTATAAAATAAATGCATAACCTTGCATTAGCTCAGCTCAGAGTAGAATTTCATAGTGACGGAGCCGACTGCAGACAACCACGCGATATTATTTACTTGCTTTATTATCTTACTACCAAGTACCAAAGCCACGATATTACGAACAGCATTAATAAAAAAATGTGTACAATGTATAAATATGTTGTAATGGCTTGCACATAGAAAGCTGTTTATTGAAATAAAAACCAAATGAACACTTTAATGATGGCTCTACATGTCGGGTACCGACACCGCGGCCAATTCAATTCAACCATCTACGCGTCAAACGCCATTGGTGTCACCAATATGCTTGGACTACCAATATGCTACGTTGGACCAGCTCAGTTGGCCAGTATGTTGGCTCAGCATGTAGAGCCATCAGCCGGCATACTCGTACCTGGGAAAAAATTAAGTATACCTCAGTGTTACTTATTTTATTTCCGCGCATTGTTTGAGTAAACTACTATACAAGCTTTGGCCACAACTAAGCATTCATGGACTCACGTATGTGCGCCTCGGCTTCGCCTCAGCCTACATTTACACGTTCATCCATCAATGCCCCTTTTGCCAGCCGCTGCAGCAATGTAGATTGTACAATAGCTGTAATAAGTAAACGTATAGCTTATTACTTAGTAAACCCTACGTAATGTTGTTCTAGCATTCAATATTTATTCATAGAGTATAGGAGTCTAGACTTCCAATAGAACGCCCAACCCACGTACCACAAATGCAATTATGAAATACATGCAGCATGCAGACACGTGAGTGAAGTGACGTCACTAAGTAGGTTTGCGCTCAGCTTCATAAGGTTTCCTTACTTTAAATATTGTTGCTGTTTAGTCTAGCTAAACGGAAGGAAGCAAGCAGAGACTTTGATAAATAAATCACATTGGTGGTTGAATATAAAGTAATTCCCTGGTCTGTGGTTGAATCCGTCATCAATAATTCCGTTCTTAGATTTCTTCATTCGGATAAGTTATATAGAGATTCTACATTGTTGATGATTTTAAAATGACAAAATTTCAAAATTCAAAATTCAAACACAAGATTATGTTTCGAAAATCGTTCTTATTCATTTGGTTACATTAAATCTTTTAGGACTGTACATAGTCCGACCTTTAGGTAGGACATAAAAATAAAATTAAAGTGACGATCTACTAGATTTAAAGCTCCACGTTTATCCAAAAGTAAATGAACTTGACAAAAAACAGGTAAAAAATTACGGATGTGATTTCACACGCGAAACAATGATAATATTTTGGCTAACTAAAGCGCCGTGAAATATTCACGGTTGGATAGCTAACAAATTATTTCAATAGACACGCTGATAAGGTCAAGGCTAGGGGCACCCATTGATGTACTAAATGAAATACGATACATTAATTTTGATTTTATTCTGAACAATCCTATGTATAGGACGTACATAGTAAAAACTAATAAATAATAAAGCACTATTGGAAAAAAGGAGTTTCATTAATATTCATCATCCCTTTAGCTAATGGGACTTGAGCTCCTTATATGTCGTGATTACCATTTTTAAATTAACCATCTTGTTACGATGTGAGATTTCCCGATTACAGTCCATCTGTTCTTAGTACTTTTGGTCACCTGTTGTTAGGTTTGGGTGATTCTAACGAAACGTTCTCAAGCAACTTGTTGTTCATGAATTTCTCACAAAAGAATAGAAATTTACCACACCGTCTGTGCTTAAGCCGAGGCATTGTTTATTTTCTTGCGCATGTTTGTGGTTTTGCATTATAGCTATGAAGTCAAGTATATTTTTTTCTTGAATGAGAATTTCCTACTGACAATTTAATATTCAATATATTTTACTGAATAGTACGGTAGTGGTGGTTGGAGATCAGATGAATGTAAGTGATTCTTAGGTATTTTTAGAGATGATGAAAAGGGAATAAGAAAACAAGAAGACGAGAGATCCTAGTATTCAAAAGTCGGGAATTAACAGAATAAAGGTATTATAATTGATCACATTCAATAACCGATCATCATTATCAATAAATTCTTTGCGTTATGATGCTAAATAACAGTCAGCAATAAACCAATCATCTTGTTAGTTTTCTTTCTCACTAACATCTAATGACTATTAAAATTGAAATGTGGTTTGATTTCTCTCTAAAAGTAGCTGGTTTAGAAAGATCGCAGTTTTGAATACTTCATTTGGAAATCGTAGCTTTCATCATTAATTAATTAATTGACTTCTGATCATTTTCATAATCCTATCTTTTATTATATTTTTTAATTATAATTCTCTTAATACGATAGTTAATAAATATAAATTAATGTATGTAAATAGGTACTTTAATTACAACTTTAGCATCTTACGGATTAAGTTGTTATTTCTTTATCAAAGTGATAGCGTTAGCATACTACGATATAAGTTCGTATTAGTTACGTATTCGAGTGGGTAGTTAATGAATGAACAATGGTACTGAAGGTGCCAACTCTATTTTGGTCAAATAACTTTCCTTGTAGGTAACTTGTTGACATATTATTTTACTGACTATAAAATAAAAACCAAGAGATGGCTGAGGAACTAAACTATAGACAGTTCACTTCACTGGAGTTCACTTTACCATTTATAGTGAGGCTTAGGTTAAAAAGTTAATTTAATTTAAACTCATATTTTGAAAACTGTTATTGCTAAAGAAGAAGATCTTTTCGATTACATTGGTTCGCTTACAGGAAAACGGCTAACAAAAAATATGGATGATAAATATAACCAAGGGCGGATCCAGCTTTGGTGCCAGGGGGGGGGGGGGGATCACAGTTGTGTTCAAGTCATAAGAAGTTATAACTTATAATTTAATTTTGATACTTACTACTTGATACAGGTAAAAAGTAGGTAGGTATTTTATTAATGTGTATAAGTAGGTACTGTACTTAAAAAAACCTATCTTTAAATAAAAGAGCCAATTTTTCTTTTACGTCTTCCGAAACGCATTATCACTTCATCTATTTCAATGGGTACGTTTTTCGGACGTGGTTTGATTTTTCGTAACAGTGTAGAATGAACGCGAGCGAAGCGAGTTCAAAATTTTACTTTTCACAGGATAAATCACTATTTATTCCAGTCTTGAATTTAACATGGTATGATAGTGAGATCCATATTTAATTAAATATAATCATTTTTAGGCGTAATAACGCCTTAAAATCGCAAATATGCCCGAATGAAGTGAACGAAAACTTTATATATATTTTGATATCGATATACGAGCGAAGCGAGCTCAAATTTTTTAAGTTTTTTTATTCGTTTTATAATGTGATCCATCTTTAATGTTAAATTTAAATAATATAATAATTTTTAGGCGGGATAACGTCTTGAAATCGCAAGTAGTCCTGAATGAAGCGAACACGAATTTTATATATCCTGACAACTGGATAAGCGAGCGCGAAATTTTCAGTTTTTTTTTCTGAAAAAGTCACAACATAACAAAGATCCTGGGGCATACATATTCTGATAACTGGATATGCGAGCGAACCGAGTTCAAAATTTTTAATATTATTTTATTTAGTCTAATTAAATAAATTAAAAAATCACTATTTATACTAGTCTTGAATTTAACATGATTTGACAGTGAGATTTAAGTAATATAGTCATTTTTAGGCGGAATAACGTCTTGAAATCGCATATAGTCCTGAATGAAGCGAACACGAACTTTATATATTCTGACAACTGCATATGCGAGCGAAGCGAGCGCGAAATTTTGTTTATTTTTAACCGACTTCAAAAAAAGGAGGAGGTTCTCAATTCGTCGGAATATTTTTTGTTTTGTTTTGTTTTTTTTTTATCTATGTATGTTCACCGATTACTCGAAGACGCGTGGACCGATTTGAAAAAATCTTTTTTTTGTTTAAAAGGGTATTGTTTCCAGATGGTCCCATTTTAATCAGGTCAGAATCTGATGATGGGATCCTGGAGAAATCGAGGGAACTCTTCAAATTTTATATGGACACATGAAACTATTTGGGTATTATTTGAAAGAGTAATATTTTCCAAGTTGTCCTATGGTCATCAGGTCAGGATCTGATCATGGAATCTTGGTGAAATCGAGGGAACTCTTCAAATTTTGCTAGTATACTTGAATCGAGTTGGGTATTTTTTATAGTTACTGGTGCATTTGCTAGCAGATACTGATTTGATGACTAAAGTCATCAAGTCAGGGTCTGATGATGGGATCTTGGTGAAATCGATGGAACTCTTCAAATTTTGCTAGTATACTAGAAGCGAGTTGGGTATTTTTTATAGTTACTGGTGCATTTGCTAGCAGATACTGATTTGATGACTAAAGTCATCACGTCAGGGTCTGATGATGGGATCTTGGTGAAATTGAGGGATCTCTTCAGATTTTATGAACACACCTCAAGCGATTTGGGTACCTACATCAATTCGAAGTCGGGCGATTGTCTATGACTTCATCATTTCTTCGCACATCAAGTAAATAAGAAGGACTATTAGGGATTGTATGAAACATTGCCCGAGTTCGAATTGGTTGGAAAAATTATTTCACTCTTTGTAGTGGCATTTGAAGTTGGTTTTTTGGAAAGCATTTCCCATTTTTATTTACTGAAGAAGTCTCAACATAAAAAAGATATGCGAGCGAAGCGAGCTCAAATTTTTTACATTTTCGCATGATAAATCACTAATTATTCCTTAACCTGAAATGACCTTGTATACATTCGAGCAATCAAGGTCATTTCGTGAAAATCCGCCGTGGAGGACACTTAGATATCTAAATCATTTTTACGTGAATATAATCTCAAAACCAAATATATAGGAGATTAATTAATAAAAAAAGATTCCGACGAATTGAGAACCTCCTCCTTTTTTTGAAGTCGGTTAAAAAATCAGTAAATAAGGAGGATTGTTGATAAATCAGGAAATCTCCTGGGAAATCCAGAGGTCATCAGATAAAAGGTCGCGGTGGCGAGGTAAAATTGAAATTTTCGATACTTTCGATCCCTATTATAACACGTTTGACAAAAATACCATATAAAACATTATATTTAACAATTTTAACTATTGGGCCATCTAGGTTTTGGAAGGCCCAGGGGGGGGTCATGACCCCCATGACCCCCCCCTGGATCCGCCGATGAATATAACGAAAATAAGTTCTATAAAATTAAAACAAACTGATTTAAGAAAGCAAAACTGAACTGGACCTGATGACCTTGACTATGATCTGCCATACTTAAGTGGATCGTCTAGCTGCAAGCTTATCTACATACAAAAAGCGATAACATTTTCCTGTCATTTTTGGAAATGTTGCAGATACATTAAAGTACTATGCTCTTACGTTTTACTTTTTAAGAAAAGTGTGTCTAAATAATATAGCAAAGACGTACCGCGAAGCGATTTAGCGTTCCGATGCGATGCTGTTAAAAAACCGTTGGGTTGACTTTACTTACCCCTTCCAAGTTAGTACGACAAACATCTTCGGCTGCATCATCACTTACCATCAGGTGAGATCGCAGACAAGTACTAAGTTGTATAGCGTAAAAAAAATATGGATAATATTATTGACCTAAAAACTTGCATTTCTTTTAATTTAAATAAACTAAAACACTAAAAAAAACAAAAGAACCTAGATTAAAGTGTACTAAATCTAATGAGATCAAAATTGTCCAATTTGGTAAACGTTTGGGAGGGTAAAAACGTTATCACCCAAGCAATATTTCAAGAATAAAATGTAGTCATAGCTCTGGACTTCCAACTCTCTCTCTACGGGCATTGATAGCATTTTTGAAAACAGCCATTCGCGTTGCTCTAAATGACTAGACGAAAGCCTTAATTCGACGCATTTCTGTATTGTAATGCGCTTCTTATGCTTTGATGTCAAGGTCTAACATCCGACGCTAGTAATTTGTTATTGTTACTTACAGTGCGAAAACAGCTATAAACTTGCTGATTAGATTTTATTTACTATCATGTTCCTATATTACAAATTGTAAAATATTTTTATCAAAATTCATTCATAAAAGCAATTTTGTATTGTTCGCTTATTTTTCAACTTTGATTACACAATACAGGTAACTTACTGTATACTTGGGCTGATTTTTCAATCGCCAGATAAACTATCTGACCAATTAAGAAACATATTCCATAGAAAATCTGCCAAAACGTCATTATTCCTTAGTTAACGATTATCTGGCGATTGGAAAATCATCCCATTTATTCTGCAAATAATATGGCCACCTTGATATTTTCTATATCTAAACAGCCCCCTAAGCCAAGTACCTAACAGGAATAAAAGTACGGGTGGTATACAAATGGAACAAAATTAAAACAAAAAAAACCGGCCAAGTGCGAGTCGAACTCGCGCACCGAGGGTTCCATACCATCACTTTTGTTCATGAATTTACGAGTATAATTTACATGTAGGTACTTTTGTTGGCGAACCGCAAACGTAACTTTGTTTTTGGTGGTTTATTGATATTATCAAAAAAAGTATAATAGTTAGGGAGTTGATTTTATTTTTCCTGTAAAATATACAATAATGTCTATTTATCATAATTATTTCAGATTTTCAATTGATAAACTTCGGAGATAAGGGGGGGGTGTGTACGGTTTTTTTTTTCGACAGTTTGCTCAATAAATCCATAACTATCAGGCATAAAAATAAAAATCGGTTTTAGAATACACAAGTAACGCTCTTTTATATGATATCCCACTCAATATTGTTATTTAATTTTGAAAATTCGAAGCCCCGGTTTTTCCCCCTTTAATAAAAATAAAAACAATTTTCAATGTTTTATGATTGCAATGGCGTTGGGTCACTATTACCTAAATGATTCTAAATTTCAAGTCGATAGCTTCGATAGTTACTGAAATAATCGAGTGTGACAGACGGACGGACGGACGGACGGAGAAACTAGAAAGTCTCACCATAAGGGTTCAATTTTTACCAAATTGGTATGGAACCCTAAAAACGTGTACACAATAATATGTTTTTTCTCATCATTGCTCAGGGTGCATTTCTGTGTAACTAAATATTGGGAAATTGTAGGATATTGTGACTATAATATAGTAGTTACCTACATTAATTTATCCAAGACTGTAAGTAGAATACAAAACAAAGTTGAAATCGGTTAGGTATTACTTAGAAACAAGTTACAGCGAAAGTATTTTATAGAGTGTCTACCTATGCTAATTTGTTAATGACCAACTTTCATACAGTAACGAGAAACCTATGAAGTTCAAAATAAATTAATTTTTAAACTTGTACCTATAACTCGTTTAACTCCAGTAGTTTTATAAATAGAGAACTAATACGTTTTCTTTATTAGCTATTTTTGAACGGTGACTAAAGTATTGATCAATGTGTATAATTGACGAACACGAAAAATGTTGAAACAAAACATTGGCAATAGTATCCAGTCACGCGAAATCAAGATCGGTATATTTTCCGTTAACTTTTTACGGGTTGACCATTGACCTTCGAGTCAGTTGACTGGAGATCTCCTCAGTCTATTTACCTCAATGAATTTATTCCATGATCTAATGATCTGAACTTAATTTTCTACTATCTGTTTTGAGGTGCTGTAGGCACCTGCAAATCTCTAGGATTTGGGCCGAGAAACGATTTTTTGCTAAATAGTTTTCGCCCTATTCTCAGACCTCCCAAATCTACACAAAAAATGTCAAATTTTTTCGGTGGAGTTTCGTTGGGTACAAACACTGACTTCGACATTTTAATATCGTAGAAAGCATTAGATATTTCATATTCGCTAAACTGTTTTACGGTGATGTTTTTAAATAATATTGAAGAGTAGCATCTTAAAAAAATATGTATTTATCAATTTTGATAAAAATCCCTAGGTGAACAAAAAATTATACAGAGTTTCTTTGATTTATTCCCCTGGATTTTAATTCAATAAAACGTCTATGGGTTTATTAATTTGTATCTATTTGTATTAATTTCATAGCATCAATAATTTAAAATCTGATGTAGGTAGGACATAGCAGAACTTCTACGAGGAAAAGACACAAAATGTTGAACATTAATTCGCAAAACAATGGAGGAAATTGTGTTAATAGAAGTAGCACTTTCTAAGTAGGTTACTAGTGAAGCAAGTACATATTGTAATATTTGCTCGAACACCATTCGAACACATGTGAATTCCAATAAAGTTATGAATAAAGTGTTACTCATTAAGTCGTAAGCTAGGTTTTGTTCTCTCAGCATTGTTCCTGGTTTATCGTAATTGTCGATTGCAATCTTTTGTTTATCATTAATACGTACCTACCTGCTGTTACGCAGTGTTCGGAAGATAGGAAGTGTCTACGTCTTATAATGCACTTTTAATACTTCGATGATGCATGATGATAGATATTCATATTTCATATTTTATACATAAAGTACGTATTATGTACGCGGCTATGTGGCCATAGGTAAGTCTTTCTATGCTATAGCAGCCTTATTAACCATAATATTGCTTGTCTATGTTAAACTAATCTGACAATCGCTAATTCTATTAACGAAATTGAAAAGGTGTTATGGCATGGCATATCCGAACGAAATATGGATCACGTGACTTATTATTCATTTGTTTGTTCATTTATGGATTGAGCGATTGATAGGTTTTTGTAATGAATAAGTAATCTGGCTAAGGGTATTGATTTTTTTTCAACTTATTACTGTGGAGGTACATTTTCACTTTTTTCCGGATCTTGTCCTCTTTTTACAGGAGTCAAAATATTATGAAGGTCATAGAAAAACAGAATTGTTTTTTAATGGGGACAAGGATTGCGCATAAAAAAAATACAAAATTTTGAAAGTTAAAGAAAGTATGTTTTACAGAAGAATCCAGATAAAAACTGGGCGACGTAACAAATGACGTCAGAACACTCTTTCCCCTGGGGGGTCGGGTGGATACTTTTTAATCAGAGCACCGCTTGTGGTGGAGGTTAAAAATGGTATTCTGCTCCCCATTCAGCCCATTGCAAAGCTTCCGTCGCTGCATTAAAGCTTTCCATTAGTAGCTTTTGTGTTTTCAGGTTTAAACGGGAATTCTCTTGATGCGACGTTTTAATTGAAGTAACCTCTTCGCTTGAATTGTTGTGACACAATGAATTTCAGCTCCAATTACGCGCTTACGATTTCTATGAGTCAGCTCTGAGCTGTCCAAGGTCCAGGTTTAATTAACGTTTACCACAACAAGAATTATTGTATGTCCAAATAGAAGAATCTGAGGCCCGCACTTATTGCCAGCAATTAGAGTAGGATTTAGATAATTTTCGATCAATAGGTCATACGGGAGACAGTTAATAAATATGGTAACCTAAAGATGGGCTCTACTGGAATGACATTGGGATCTCCTGCGATACACAGCGAAACAATGGTGCCAGGTTGTCACAGGGAGGCCTACTTTTGCCAATAGATTTAAATCTTCATAATCGTTAAAGGCTGCAAAATTGACATGCTAGTGGTAAAGCATTACACATACATTACAGTACATTAGTTACGCTCTAAATTTTACAATCGGGGTCAATACCGGTTTTGGCTATTATACAAACGGCTGGATTATAACTAACAACGAACATATTATGTAATGATTAAAAACGATTTTTTTTCGCTACACAACACCGTTATACTCATTTCATATTTAATATTACTGACAACAATTAATAAATTTATCTTTAATCGCGGACGCTGTCTGATGTATTCATGAATTGATTTCTGAGGTAACTTGTAAGTTGTAACTACGAATCTGTATCTTGGTACAATGGCCATGATACTTTTCAATTACTTATAAATTATAATACTACTAGCTGACCTGGCAAACGTTGTTTTGCCCTTAGGGGTAATAAAAAATAGATAAATTGAGATTTAAACTATCCTATCTCTCAAGTTGGATCGAACTGCACATGGTGTGCGAATTTTATTATAATCGGTTAAGTAGTTTAGGAGTCCATTGAGGACAAACATTGTGACACGAGATTTATATATATTAAGATAAGATTGCGTATTGCGAAAAACCAAAAGATTAATTGCGATTTTTGACTTGGAACGGTACAGCTTAGGTTCTAATTTGGCAATAATTATTTTATGCTTAAGTTGGGTTTCATGACCTTAACGGTTTATTTTTATATGCAAAATCAGTTTTGTGCTTCAAAATTGGAGTCATATTATTTCACACCTACGTGTAACGTCCCAGTTGTTACTTCTGGTTATGGCTTTTAATTGATTAGCCTAACACATTTCAAACTTAACCTCATTCTGTTTACGTGTTTGTCGGTTTTCTGTAGGTGAATTCGATTTCTTTCAATGTATTTGTTTCACACCTACGCCCCTACCGTATCTACTTATCTAGTGTCTCAACTGGTCACCTAAATGCAAAATGCCTTTTATGCGAAGCCTGTATGGCTTAATGCCTGTTTGCGTAAAGTGGAACGACTTTTACTTGTAGGTGTAATATCCTTACAAACATGTTCAACGATCATGTTCGTTATTTCAATACTAAAGTCTTCTCGCTTCTAATGGAAATACTAAGAAATCATGTATCTTAACAGAAAAACAACTGCTTAGCTAAGATATTCGAGCGAAGTTTTTTACTTGCCTGTTAAACTTTCGGATACAGTTAAAAATTTAAATAAATATTCATTCATTAATATTGTATGGGGCCTTTTGATAATACACGAATAGATTGAAAGGTCCAACCCTAAACACGAAGCACTTGCAGTATTTGTTTAGTATTTATGTCAATGTTACATAATAATTATGTTAACGTGAACATTGTAAACAACTATTGCATACATACTCGTATCTACTGTAACGAAGTGTTTATTGGTGTAGAACCAACCACAATCCATTTTGATTTTTGTAGGCGTTTGCAACGTACGCCTTATTCGGAAAATTAGTAGGAATAATTTGGACTGGTTATTTTCATTGTACTTTAAAATGTTTGACATTTAATTTATGTAATGTATTTACAAGACCTTGACGAATCTCCTGGATCTATAAGGAAGTAACATTTAGTTGCGATTTTGCAATGTTTTATTTTTCTTCGTGACTTACATTGTTTAAATTTCATAGTTATTACTTTTTTATATTTTCTATTTTAATATAGGATTTTCACACAACTTTTGAACCTTATTTTGTGAGATCCTAATTCTTAATCCGCGTGTGCCGGATATGGAAATCAATTAGGCGAATCATCGTTGATCAATGGTAGCGTCGCTTGAGCATTTCGAGCACGTTCCATAACCGTTGTTTACGATTGTATTTTAATGTGAGTTTGTTTTATATTATCTGTGAACCGGAGAATATGTAAAATTTTCTTTTAGTCATCATTCTCTGTATTTAAAGATCTTTGTCTGTCTTTATAAGGATGGGTTTAAAATGTACCTACCTACTTCCTCATACATTTTTTGACGATTATTTTTATCCGTAACCAACTTTTTTTTGTTACGTCCGTCTCATTCTATGTTTCTTATTAACTTTTCTTTTGTATAAATCGCTCTATGGTATTGTAAATAGGTTTACTCCGATAGTTTTTATTCTTGTGAGTTGTTACAAAGAAGTGGGTGTTTCCCTTGTTTTCTTCAAGTAATTTCCTAGTATGAAAAAACTAAAAAGATATTGAAGATGATTCTGCCTTATTAACTAAAACTTGCTTTACAACATACTTGTTCATGCTCATTTATTTAAATTAGCGTAAAAAATTAGAATAACTTTTATGTAATGTACTAGAAATGAAAATTTGTTATTTATTTCGCGTCTTGCCTCTTTTAATGATATGATTTCCCTTCATATCAGGCATATGTAGGTAGGTTTTACCATTTTTATATAACAACAAGTTCGTGATACGAGTTCGTCCGGACACCGGTAATATTTCTTCACACGCGATTGGAGATTACCGTAATAGATTTGATTACCACACGTTGAACATTAGCCAGGATTGTTCTAACCATTTAGGTACAGAATTGTTTACAATATAAAATTTATTTAAAAATTAGTTGTTTTTGACATCTCTTAGTTAAAAATCCTTATCTTTGTTTGCTTTTCATTTTTTAGTATGCGTTGTGTTGTGTTACAAATATTAACTGTACTTAGGTATTATAATATCATAACGATGCCGCTTATAGCGTAATGAATCAAGTTTCATAATGAAAAATCGTACTTAAAATTTTAAAAAAGCGCGTACCGCGACCTACTTTGTAACGGAAAAATTTCGACCTATTTAAAACCAAATATTTGGAACGCGATAAGTGGTATGTACTGTAGTCGTCAAAAATATTAATTGTCTTGAGGAAAAATTCAACTTTTCAATTGTTTACTTCAGTAAACTATCAAAACTTATACTGATACATAAACAGATAGGCTAAATGGAAATAAATCTTATTTCTTTTCAATTGTAATTTGAGAGAGTTAGAACACAATTTTATAATCGAGAAACGTATATTATTGCGCTAAATTGACGATTGAACAGTATTCTCCGTGTACATTATAGTTCGGCCGTTCAGAGAATGCGTTCCTGACACCTATTGTTAGCACAGCTAAAGCGCTGACATAACCTTGTAATAGCACAGTATAGATTTAGAAAAATATGATTTACCAAGTTATTTGACACTCAGTTTGGCACAAAATTATAACATTAATTGATTATTGATATAATATCGTTGTTTTAATGCTCATCAATTGTTAAAACGGTAAAAAACCAGCAATAATATTATTTTTATCGTAACTGCAACGCCATTACAAAGTTACGTCGTCAGTTCAATCGCAACGTGTCAGGAACGCATTCTCTGAACGGCCGTAGTACGTTTTTTCTTGAATACAAAGACAGAACTTATTTGGTTGCACTTTTTTTTAAGTGCAGGTATTTTTATAGTAGGTGGTATAGTATAATAATAACATGTTCCGGCTCGGGTTAATTTAAGATTTAACAATAACAAGAACGTTAATACAAATTCAGTGTCCTTGTGTGATATAATAAATCAATCAATACTAAAATAAACCTAATCATTTAGATGCCCCCTTCATGTGCCATATGCGTTATGCACGTGCCTCCATTTCTATGTTGTTGTTTAAATCCGTTGACTTCCTCAAGGCATGGTCATCCTAAGTAACTGTTGCATGTTAACAATCTAGTCGATATTTGTTAGCGCGTGTAATTTTGCGATACGGCCATAATAATTATTACTAGACTTCTTCTATTGCTTCGACCACTTGATTTGGTTAATCGATTCCGTTATTAAGTAATTAAGTAGTTGAGTGTTTTGTCCAAGTAAACAACACGTAACTATTAGGCTCTTCCTGTTTATTGCGTAGCTTTAACCGCAATGGGAGCACATTTAATAAATTAAGTACACTAATATACTTACTAATATAACTGACTTATTGACTATGGGCCTCGTAAGAAGGCTCAGAGTCACTCAGCGGATGATGGAAAGAGCTATGCTCGGAGTATCCCTACGTGATCAAATCATGAATAAGGAGATTCGTAGACGAACCAAAGTTGCCGATGTAGCTCAACTTATCGCGAAGCTGAAGTGGCAATGGGCACATAGCTCGGACCTTGGGGGCCCAAGATGCTGGAGTGGCGACCCAGCACGGGAAAGCGCAATGTTGGCAGATCTCCACCAGACCACATGGACTGACGACACGGGGAGTCGCTGAATGCAAGTGGCGCAGGACCGCGTAATTGGCTGGAAATCATTGCAGAAGACCTTTGTCCAGCTGTGGACGTCCGCCGATGATTTTAATTAAATGTCACTTGCTTAGCGTGAAGGAAAACCGCGCGTCGTGTAAATCATGAATTCCTGATAATTCTCTATAATGCAGGTCTCTCTTTTTTGGCCAGCTTGGGGGTTTTGTCTAATAGCAGAAGACTGAAGGATGTTGAGACTGACTGATTTGATAAAAGCGAAAGTAGATACAGATTCTTCTTTGTACACCTACATATATCTCCGTTACATCCATATAAAATTATTTAGTTGAAGTTTAAATCTGTAATCTAAAAGTCCGCGACCCTTCAAAAACTTCTTAATTTTTCTATAATTTAAAAAGCGATCTTCATGATGGTTTTTAAAATGCGAAATCTGTTTTTAGTCATTAAAAATAGCTGCGAATTTAGGGTTGTTCACCTGTAGGCAAACTAGTTTCGCTAGTCAATCTTGTATCACTATTTAGTATCTAGCTTATTTGTGTCTAAATATTAAATTTTTAGTCCTGTGAGGTTTGTTTTCAGTGATCGACTACGATTCCTCTTGAGGGTAAGTGAGAAAGCAGAGACAGAACGACCAAACGTAAAATTTGTAAGGAACTAACTACTAGGTACTGCCTAGTAGCTCCCTTCGCAGCCATCAACTAGGTACTCTAGTGTTTTCTTATGGAAATAAGACTATCTTTGTCTAATCGCTAATATTAAAAACTTATTACATAATAATAAATAAAATATTATTTTTTACTAAATCTATTTCCAGAAATTAATATAATAAGCCATTATCGTCGCTATCTTTTTAGGTAATCTATTGTAAATACCAAAGTACGAGTATATCCTACAATGGCCTTTTGTTATAATTTCTTGTCTTCATCTATATCTTTCGTTTGGCATTTCCTTACGTAACCTTTAGCTGTAGAGTGGCTGGAAATATAATTAAATTGCACTTTTCAAGGTGACCGACAAAGGAATTACTAATTCAATTTATCCGAAATACGTTTACATCGCGAAATACGTGAAAAACATTTTGAACGAAATTTACTCCATGGAAAATTCTCCCAAAAATTGCTCCAATACCTCTGAGTTTTTAAATCTTTTTTGGAAAAACAAATAAGTTTGGGAAAGCGCTAACTCACGATTAGGTGTAAACCACAGAAAAAATAATAAAGGGTGTTGCCTGTGGTGTAAACATTTCCTCGTACGGCGCTACTATAGTTTGTAGTGTTGTACCTTGTCAGTTGTCACATTGTGTTACCCAATTCCCAACTTCCATTCAAGGTGATTATACTCCCTGCATACTTAAGTATCAGCAGTGTCATGGCGCAAAATTGTGTGACGCATACAATTCAGCGTAAGTTTTAACGTTCTAGAAAATCAATGAATCGAACCCTAAAAATACAGAGGTGAATAGATTAATGGAAATGACATATTGACAAAGTTATCACGTGATTTATCGAAGGCCCTAATTCCATTCTCATATATTTTTAAGATTCTGCAACCAAAAAATATTATTGCGTGGTTTTATGAAACCACGGCGTTCAATGCAATTGAAACTTTGATGGAAGTAGGTAAGTATAGTTATAACAGCTCCATATCTTGAGGCAAAAGTTTAATATTACTTGATGACAAGTGTTAAGATTTTAGAAAGTATTAGTTGCGACAGTAAAAGTTTATAAGACAAAAATTAACACTCAAGTACCACATACAAAAATTTAGAGATGTTGCTATAAAATTGCTACGAATTTGGCATGATACCCGGCCTCGGCACGGCTGTAGCCTGTTTCCACCAAAGCCGAGCAGAGTACCCAATTATAGATTTTGTCATTTTGACATCTCCGAAACAGAGGCGAGAGATACAATAAAAGTTTGATTTTAAAAAAAACGGGACCCTATTAGTAAGACTCTACCCGTCCGTCTGTTCATCTGGCACCAGGCTGTATCTCTCGATATTTGATAAACAGTTAACAATCGTAGCTATAATTAATTCATAATGGCTAATTGCTATGCAGCTCCATTCTCCAGTATTTCTCCCAATCACAAGCGCAAGTAACAAGTTAAAGTTGCAAGTACTTACCTACTCAATGCAAGACATGTCGCTTATATTTATGGCATACCGAAAATGGCGTAGAAATTGATGAAGTATATTTTGGTCAAGTATTTGAATAGAAACGTGAGGACATGTTTAATAGCAACTTTCTTTCATGATTGCTTTCACGGCTTCAAAAAGTATCGACATTCAATCTAGGTACTTACTTGTTACTATCATAATTTATGAATATTTTTAAATGGCTTCTGCCCTCTGGATGAAATGTCGCTGTTAGAAGGTGTATGAGGGATGCGGAGGACAGGTGTATGGTCACAGTTTAAAAATTCTTTGTGGCATGGTGATGGCTGGTGCATCATTGTAAAGGTAATTGGTCTTAGCCATTATAAAAAGCGATCGACATGTTTCTATGACGTGCGTAAATAAGTTACGCGTCATATGAGACTAATGGCACAAGTTATGCTATAGTGAGCCAATTATTCTTCAGGATATAGGTAAGAGCTATACTATTGAATAGTGCTCTAGTGCAGACTATGGCTGATCAGGGGGGTCGCTAATACAAGCCACACGACATCCGTATTCAGAGGATAAGCTAAGTTATGAACTATTGGCTCTAAAGGATCGCGGTCTGAACGGTTAAGCTAGTCTAATTGTCTTTAAAAAAAGTCTCGCTCTTTGCAATGATTCCAAGTTTCCATATCCTAGCCTTGCCAGCCTGCGACGCTCCTGTAAGTCTTAGTTTTGTTTCCTTGCCAGTTAAACGGGTTTTGTCTTACTCGGAAATCTTAAACAATTCCGCTTTGTTACAAACATTAGAGAGGGACGGAACGAGGAAGGAGTCAGATGTACCATATTTTAGTATTGGTTTGGTCCAATCTGTTTTTAATGCACCAAAGTAGGTAATTGTACAAAGAAATAAATTAATTAACAGCATCTTTTCAAATAATATAATATGATACAGTTTACGAGTAGATTTTGTCTTACAAAAAATAAAGATATACTCATACGTACGTATAAAGTTACTCAATAATCATACTGCGTGATTCAGAGGAAAGATATTTCCTTGTTGATATAATAATATCTTATTTGCTATAATAATATCTAATAAGTTATTTCTTGCTAGGGTCGTTCTCTAGTTGCTGAGCGTTTAGGGTTTCAGCACCCGTTTCGATATTTTGTAATTTGTGTCGTGTATTATTTCAAATTCAAATAAACTCTCTGTTTTTGTATCTATTCGTATTACTTTCAATAGTTTTCAATGTAGCGTATTTCGTTATTCAGTGGATATCACTCCCGGATCATTTACTTACATCCTTGTACCAAATTGTACGCCAAGTTCGTCTGCGTTTTGTTTTGTTTATTTCTTGTTTTTATTTATTCTGTGGTGTTCAATAAAGAGTTTATACATCTATGTATCTGTCTATACTTCTTTGAATCTATATCATTTTGAATTTTAATCTGTGTGTCCTCGGCCTCGGCTTCTATTGGCGTACATCTTTGCATCATACACAGTTTATTCGTGTTGTTGGGGTCCCTATACCTTAGATTGGTATCTTCGTCAGATTTATGACTAGTCTCTCGGTTTTTGACATCAGTCTTGCAAATGGCAATACAGTAAAATGTATAGGTAGCCAAGTTAGGAATGAATAATAAATAATCATCGTTGCTTTACTTAAGCCTGCTAAATATGTATAAGAACATAGTATAGGTCATTAAATTGTACAGTGTAGGTACATTGATGCCGAAAATATTAAAAAAATATAGTTCATATCTTTGACATACAAACTTATCAATAGTATGATTTTTAGAGGCAGTAAAATTTAATTATACAATCAGCAGATAGAGTTCCGTTCGGATTCAGTTAGTTCTATAATTATCGAGTCATTGGTCTTTTATCTTAGAGGAATTTCATCGACGTAGCATATTAAATCTTTATTATGATCGACATAGCATACATGATGAAAATTCAAATTGTATTTAGTTTTTCGCGTTTTGCGGGCACAATATTTATTTCTGTTCAACGATTCTCATTTACTTCATTTGGTTCCCAATAGCTCGAAATCTGGGAAACTGCAATAAATTATTATCTTTCGGGAACCAATATGGGGTGAATGAGAATTTTCGAGCAAAGTTTCTATTATACATACTATGCCCGAAAAATTGATTGCCATAAACCTATACACGGTGTAGTTAGTTTAATGTTTGCGAAAAACTATATAAAATTTGATTTTCGCGGGCTGGTAGAGCCGAAACACCTTAAACATATTGTGTTTGTTAGTTTATGCACAAGTATGTAGGTATTATGTAGTGTCAGTATTCGTTATCTAGTCGAAGTAATTATTCGCAGAACTCGATGGACTGGTTTAGGCGCTGGCTCATATTGGCTCGTTTTGATAATGATTTGTGATATTATCGTGAACTTTAATTTAAATTCTAAAAAAAACTTTAAATCGTATAATAATAACAATTTTAAAATCTTTATGCCAATAATACAGAGGTAAATGAACTTATGGTCACGAATGATATTGATATTTCGCCACACACGCCCATCAATATCATCGATATAATAGCCTGCTGGCTGCTGTCTACTACAAGGACACTAAAAAGAAAGAAAAAAAATGTGAGTTTGTAATATCATACAGATCTTGAACGTAGGTACCTACTACCTAAGCCCCGTGGCAAATAATTGGTCAGGTGCGAGTCGAGCTCGCACTGTAAGGGTTCCGTACCTAGTACCTAGTAGGTACCTAGTACTATAGAAAAGGTAAAACCCACAGACTTTACAGACACCGCGCGCCGAACAATCGAGTGACTGCGAGTTTTGCCTATGTGTGCGACGTGCGTGACGCGCGCTGCTTACACCGTAGCAACACGACGTTTGTTTGTGCGTGTAATGTTGCTAAGTATCAGATATTAAAATAGTAAATACCCATAAACAAAATCTATTACTTTTTCTATGGCTCTTTTTTAAATTAGGGCTCCCTATCAAAATTGAAGTATAATTAAGACGCACTAATTCATAAAAAATCACCTTTTACTGGCATGGTGATTCTTGAAGAAAATTCTTCTCAGACCTTTCTGCAAAACTACCTTTATTTAATGTAGTCTGAGGTAAAACCATAAAATAGGCAGGGGTGTTTAGTTTACTTTAATACTATTGAGAATGAGTATTGATGGTACGGAATCCTCAGTGCGCGAGCCCGACTCGCACTTGACCAATTTTTTTGTTTCTATATCGATTGTAGGTAACAATATGACTAACGTAAGGCGCAATTTAGTCATACATTACTCGGTTATACTCGTAGAAACTCTCCTTGTTTATAATCAAGTAAATAATATTTTTAAGATACTGTAATAAGTAATTACACAATTAGGGTTGGCAGAACAAGTGGATAAATTAACTACATAATACTCATATTTGCGTCGAATCGCCTTCTTATCACAATCGTTTAAACTTGTTTTGAATGTTGCTTTCAGTGACTCACGAGCATCTCACGACGCAGTAAGGTTTCTTTCTGTGAAGTCAAACGAATAATGACGTTTATAATATACCTACTAAATATCTCATACTCCCCCCCTTATCAGACCCGATCGCGTAAAAATATATTAATCTTTAAAGAAATGTTAAATACAATTTCAAATATCGAATGGGTTCGGATCACCAGTATTTTCAGTTATCAATCAACCCCGGTTTGATTGATAAAAAAAAATTCAGAGATTTTGATAAAGATTCATTTATAATGAAAAAATTCAGAGATAATGCTAAGAATAAACTCAAATTTGGTTTAATAGGGAGCGAAATACACGAAATATAGCACTGGAAAGAGGAATGAGAGCGTATCGCCATCGTCACAGCCCTCGTTGCTAAAAATCGAGCCGTACACTGTACCAAAGACTATCTATCATTAGAAAGTGAACTAAGGTTGACAAAGGTCGGAAGCGATTTTCCAGCGTTTGATGATTAACGACCCTTGAACAATTGATGAATACCGACAGGAAAGGAAATTTGCGATGGGATTGAAATTTTTGGAAAGTTCACAAACATTCAAAGGTCGGTTGAAGATATTTGGACCGTTATAATATGAGAACTTGAGCTGGTAGTTAAAGATAACCTTTGTCGACTTGCAAAATCATCCTTTTAGGATAGGTACCTACCTAGTACTAGAACTTGGAACCCGAGAACCCGACAAAATTTGTAACGAACCGGCGAAGCTAGGACTTGCAACTTGTAAGGTTGTCTAGGAGTAATAAATACTACTGATTTTAAGAAAACGGTATGTAGGTACGATAGATACGTAGTTTTCGTAATGGTATCTCGTCAAAACAGGTGAAAAACAGATGGTGAAATTTGTATAACATGTTTTGGTTATTTAGATCAACGAAAGCGATATTGTCCAAATTTTTTGAATGTTACGTCGTTGATCGTGAATAGAAAGTGGTATTAAGGTTTGCGAACATCGAAAGTCTAGATTCTCGGAACTTACTAAATTATTATGATTATGAATAATATTTAATTCTTACAACACTTCGAAGTTTATGAATATGTAAATTATTCAAAAAATCGATAAACCTACCTAATTAATTATTTATTGTGTACAACACTAGATATGATTATAGTTCATTTATTATTAGGTATAATATCTATCTGTCTAGTTTAGTACTATTATGTGTTCCGTGTCAGAACTAGGTAGAATATCACACACATAAGTAGACCGTACTTATGAAACACATTTGAAATTTGCAAGGAAAGATTGAAGACCCTGATGTGCCCTATTCATCAAACATTCCAAGCCTTGTATTACGCGTTTTCTCTAGTAAATTACTTAATTTAGGTACTTACATACCTAAATGCGTTTATCAGAGTTTACTAACCTACAACTTGAAAAGGTATTTTGTGGTTGAAATCTGTGTTTGTGGTAATATTCGTCAAAAATGCTTATAAGCATAGATTGTAGACTTGTAATATTTGATGAATAGGGCGCAGGAAATATATATACTTATAAAATTGGCATACAACATACCTAGCTAGTAGATACTTACTTGCTTGCGTGCTCTCGAACAGGCCAGCAAATGAGTCTAGCTGTGGACGTCCATAAGCAGCCCCTAGATGGTGTAAGAAAAACTTATTCATCGCTATCGTAATGGTTAAAATTCTGCCCACTGATTTGTTCCATGATTTATGTTAGCCAATCAGGAAGCAAATTTGATAACGATTACGATAACGATGAATACGTTTTTTTTAACGCAGTCTGACCCCTGATTAGGTATAGGCAAAGAGCAATTAAATTGGGTACTTGGTGGGCTACGTACTTGGTTCTAGGTGGATCGGTCGACGAAGGCGAACTAGAACCGCCCCCAAAACCACAAAAATGTGTAAACATCCGTTGCGAAATTCACGCACGGAATTTGATCGCGCGGGCATGTGCGTTGTGTGTTTTTATGCAGATAATAAATAAAATAATTATAACATCGCTGTATGAAGGAAAGTGTGTCATCCTGCCCGGCGACAGACGTAAGGCCGAAAACAAGCGGCCGATTGAAAGACCGGCCGCCTGTTTTCGATTTTATCAAAGCGATGATGATGAAAGAGGACAGTGACTATTGGCTTAGTACCTATAGCTATGGGCTGCTTAAACTCTACAGGCTCACCAATCAGCCAAAAAATATATTGAAATGGGCTGACTCCGCAATCTACACATAAACGTACCTATTTTAACTTTTTAACCAAAGATTTATATCTTTGTTTTTAACCCATACTTGTCTGTCCCTAATGTTCTACGTGACAGCTAGGTGTCCGGGTAAAGCCGGACATAGTAAGGCTTTTTGATTGCGGCCGGTCAAATGGTATCCGAGTGATAACAAGAACTTTATGTATTAGGTATTAACTAATAGGTATACCTTAGGTACACAGTCATAGTAATAATACCGCCTTAGGTACCCGTACTATCAACTATGTATCTCATCGATCTAGATATACCTACTGCCCTCGTAAGCAAACTGTATCAATAAATATTACGGGGCATAGGCAAGGCATAGGTATATATTTATACTAGTAGGGTGCGTGGGTGCGCGGGCCACATGTGGCCCGCGGGCTGTCTTCCCGCCTATGAAGGCATCGCAACCCTCAGTCATCTTTTCCCATACATTTTCTATGGAAAAATAAATTCCGCCATTTTGATTTTTTTTTTCTATCCATCAAATAGACCTTCGGGTCCTGATCACTTCTTGTCAAGAAACCATTCTTCCATCTTTTATACTTTCCGAGATATCGGCGAAATTCGAATGGCGGCCATTTTGAACTTTTTTTCAGCTCACTGCCAATTGCATGACATTTCAAATGACATTTGGTCGAGCACCCCCCACCTACCTACGATACCCTTCCCGTGCTCTTCACCCGTCTCCGAAATCCTCAATCATCAGCTCTCTCCGTATTTTTCCTCCGAATGAATTTTTCCCTTGTATACGAAATGGTTGTTGAAAAAAAAATTTTTCATACAAAATTGTTCAGGAGAGGTGATCAATCAGTGAGTCAGTGAATCAGCACAAGCAGCTATATATATATTAACTAGTAGGGCGCGTGAGTGCGCGGGCCACATGTGGCCCGCGTGCAGTCTTCCCGCCCATAAAGGTATCGCCGTCATCTCCATCGCCTATTGGAATCCGATTGGCAGTGAGCTGAAAAAAATTCCAAGGAGCACTGTCATGGTTTTAAAGATAGTTAAGGGCTGTTCGAACAAAAAATACGCTGAACCTCATCCGATGAGGTTCAGCGTATTTTTTTGTTCGAACTGCCCTTAACTATCTTTAAAACCATGCAGTGCTCCTCAATCATCATCCAAACCCTAGATCACTGTCTCTTCTCATAGTATGAACATTTTCCATGGAAATATAAAATCCGCCACAGTGAATTATTTTCCATGCATCCCGTAGAACTTGAGATCCTGATCACCTCTTGCTAAGAAACTACTCTATTATCTTTTATACTTTCCGAGATAGAACAACACGAAATTTGTATGGCGGCCATCTTGAATCAGCCATTTTCGTTTTTTTTTTTAGCTCACTGCCAATTGCGTGAAGTTCCAAGTATTTTTCGTTTCAGCAGTCCCCACCTAACTATAATACCTTGCCCATGCTCCTTGACTGTCTTTAAAATCCTCAATCATCATCTCTTTCCATATTTTCCCCTGGTAGTCTTTCAAAAAACCGCATCAAAGCACTTCATGTTTTACAACTCGTGGTCTCTTCAATATTCCTCATACATTTTCTATAGAAAAATAAATTCCGCCATTTTCATTTTTTTTTCTATCCATGGAATAGACCATGGGGTCCTGATCACTTCTTGTCAAGAAACCACTCTTCCATCTTTTATACTCTTCGAGATGGACACCGATGAAGTTTGTATGGCGGCCATCTTGAATCCGCCATTTTGAACTTTTTTTCAGCTAACTGCCAATTGCATGACATTTCGAATGACATTTGGTCGAGCACCCCCCACTTATCTTTAATACCCTCCCCGTGCTCTTCACCCGTCTCCAAAATCCTCAATCATCAGCTCTCTCCGTATTTTTCCTCCGAATGAATTTTTTTCTTCTATACGACCTCATCCGTGAAAAAAAAATTTTTCATACAAAATTTTTCAGGAGAGGTGATCAATCAGTGAGTCAGTCAATCAGTCAGTGAATCAGCACGAGTAGCTATATATATATTAACTAGTAGGGCGCGTGTGTGCGCGGGCCACATGTGGCCCGCGTGCTGTCTTCCCGCCTATAAAAAATCCCTTCAAAATTCCCCATACATTTTATATGGAAAAATAAATTCCGCCATTTTGAATTTTTTTTCTATCCATCGAATAGACCTTAGAGTCCTGATCAGCTCTTGTCAAGAAACCATTCATCCATCTTTTATACTTTCCGAGATATCGGCGAAATTCGAATGGCGGCCATTTTGAACTTTTTTTCAGCTCACTGCCAAATGCATGACGTTTCAAATGACATTTGGTCTAGCACCCCCCACCTATCTACGATACCCTTCCCGTGCTCTTCACCCGTCTCCAAAATCCTCAATCATCAGCTCTCTCCGTATTTTTCCTCCGAATGAATTTTTCCCTTCTATACGAAATGGTAATTGAAAAGAAAATTTTTCATACAAAATTGTTCAGGAGAGGTGATCAATCAGTGAGTCAGTGAATCAGCACGAGCAGCTATATATATAGTAATGTCACATTTCTCCGTAAACGATATTTAAAATTGCGAACACGAATATCGGTCATTCACACGATGTTTTCACTCATTACCCTCTTCCTGCGGTATTAGGTAATCGTCACGTAATGTTTTCACGAAAATTGGCAACTACCTCGGTATGTCATGATTGTATAGGTAAGTAATAATATGTACATATTTATTATATATATAATATATCATTGTATGTATTATATGTATCATACCTAGGTACGGTAGGTACATTATATACTACACTGTGATACTACATACCTATTGTGAAATGTAGTAGGTAATCTATCAAAATTTTCTTTATTGGCGATATTTGTAACAGTAAAGTTAAATATTCGGACATGGTGGTGCCTGGTGAATTGCATGAAATAGGTAATTAGGTATGTACCTACCTCTGTGCCTACCTATTATAAAAAAATAAGGAGTTAGGAGATAGACAAAAATAAACCAGAAGCAAAGACCATTGATTAGTAGGGATCAATCTGAGGGATCAATAATCTTTGCCAAAAGATAGAGACGTGGTAGAGACTATCACTCTCGAGACTGCAATCGGCAGTGCAATTTGTAAAGTAAGTGGCACTGGCAGGAATGTCAATTCTGTGGTCAGGAACATCATTGCTGGAAGCTAGGTCCTAGGAGGTCTTTTTTAAAACGTAAAAAATCCGTTTCGTATTTAATATCTAATGTAACTTCTAAAAAAATACTAAAGAAAATTATTTTGTTATGAAAAGATAATCTTGCTATGACGCAGCCATTTCTCAATGCAGCACCATCTGCCGGTGATAGTCTGAACTAAGAGGCGACATGAAGAAGCGAGCGCTGTTTTGCTCAGACTTTACGATTCGACGAGTCCCAGCTGTCACGTTCGTTTTCAAGTTACAACGTAGTACATAGATATTACATGAGATGGCGCTTTAAAAAAATAGTTTTGAAATAGTTTTATTAGATGGCTGTTTCCCCGAAAATTCGTGAATTTTTTTATTACCTCATAAGATTAAACCAATCACAAACAATTTTTCTAATTATAGTTTTAATATTAGGTAGGTACGGTCTGTATTACTTTTACCTTACTAAAGACTTCAATAAAACCTTACGTGGCTATTTATGCCAGTAATTTATATTGTAATTGCTATTGCTAATAATTTGCTTTATCAGATAAAGAAGTAATTTAGGTGCCTAGGTACTTTTTGCAGCTTCTCGGCTTTTGTAACAAGTTCATCGACTGGCCAAACGCGGACCTGAAATATCATTATTGCAATACTTACACTCAAGCTCTAAAACATCTTGAGAGGTTTTTACCGCAATTTTTACAAGTAAGCAAATAATAGTCACCTCGATCTATCCTTCTTCTTTGAATTAAAAGCTACATACTCGTAGGTACATTCTATGGTATATTCTATTATATTTTATACGTGATATACATACTACAGGTATTCAAATTAGTTAGGTAGGTAGGGCCTAGATACCTACTTACCAACCTACGTCAGTAATAATAAAGAATATTAGGATGGCTATAATTAAACTGACCATTTCACTAATGCTCTAAGGAAACTTAGGTAGGTACGTGCTTACAATCTAAAGAAACTTCAGGAGTCTATTTCTTCCTCAAGTTATATGGGGGCTCTATTTTAATTAGTGGAAATGTATGATCAAATTCATCAGCTGTTATTCCTTCAGGGTCACAAATTTGCTTGTGTGGAGGCACTAGGAATATTTCCTTCCAGGCGTGACAAAGTCATTGCGACTTATTATACGAGAAGGGGTCCATACCAAAGTGGTAAAAATGGAACCCTTATGGTGATTTTTTATTTTATTCTAATTTTTATACTATACTTGCGTCCCATCTCACCTCAAAGACGATGCAACTGAAGATGTTATCGTACTAGCTTGGATGGGGTCCGTAAACTCGCTCCTAACGGTTTCTACACAGCATCGCGCCGGAACGCTAAATCGCTTGGCGGTGCGCCATTGCTGGTAGGCCGCGGACACGGAAGCATCCCACCAGACTAGACCTGAGGGCTGAGACAAATAATCTTTCTAAGTTTGGTGGGTGTGAGGTTACGTCGTAAGTTATTTTTTATATCCCTAATGGCAAAACAACGTTTGCCGGGTCGGCCAGTAATAATAATAAAAAACGCGGGTACACGTAGGTACACCCACTGTATCTGGATCATCCAGCTAAACATAACTAAATATAATACTATTTACTATCAACGTATGGATTACGTGATATTATTGTCCCCGGTGGACAATGGTGCACACGTGACTCCTCGCACGAATACGATGCCACCGACAGATCCCTCCGAGATTCCTCCGAGATTCCCCGGTAATCTCCGACGAATTTAAATTCATAAGCCCCGACCCGGCGACCGAGGCTACATCAATCGAGTTTAAATAAAAATACGTCAGCCTGTCCGAAGATGATTACAGCTTTACGAGTACCTACTTACCAGAGGATTTTTAAACCATTAGGTGGATACATACCTACCTGGATACTAGGTAGGTATGTATATATCTACGTATATTGTTGGAAAGGTAATAAAATAAACTATGGGATATTATTAGATATTTTTTGTACGCAAGCGCGCCAGGTTCTAGACTTCACCATTCCGTCAGGTGTTTTTATCTTCAGATATTTAATCTTCATTATCAGTAAAATATTGGGCTTTTAAATTCGAGTCATTCCCTTCGTAATAAGTAGATATTGCAGTTTCGCAACACTGGCTTCTTGCCAACTGAGTTACAAAGATTTGAGATAGGGAGGTTGTCCCATAATGCAGTTTATGCGAGCGTGGGCAGTATTTGAGTTATACTTCATTGAATATGGGACTTTCTTGTATAGTAATGACTGTCTGTGACTACACCCGCCTTCATACATTTATTGACATACCTTTATTAATAAACTAGCTGTTTCCCGCGGCTCCGCCCGCGTGAATTACGATTTTTTTACATAATATACCTTCCTACTGGAATTCCTTGATTTTTCGCGGGATTCTGGTGTGATGTTGTACAGAAACCTGTTCTTACTTTGCACGGGTTATCTTGTGGTGATTTTGAAAACTCCTTTTTCTTAATAATAATATAAAGTTTCATTAATACGTAGTTGAAAGATCAAAAGGACGATTTTAACTGTCGATATTTCGATACATTGGTACAAGTCGTGGTCACGTAGTGACCACGACCTGTGCCACTGGGACCTGATCGAAATATCGACAGTTAAAATCGTCCTTTCCATTGTGATTTTTATTCTGAAACCACTAAATATGTCAAAAATTATTAAACCATGTGAAAAGTTGTACTGGTGGTAGAACTCTTCTTTCAGAGTTCGGCCGGGTAGGTACCACTGGGATAAATTACTCTACTAACAATATTACCCAGCCCAACATAATATAAGAGTCTTTTAAAAATCTTTGCTTCATCTCAATACAATCCAAAACATCAGAATGGACAATGGCTTTATATTTCTTTACGTATAAAAAGACCTTAGATGACAGTCAGTCGGTTAGGATCGATAAGACCTAAGAGTTAAAAATATTTGTGAACCATTATCTTACCCTTTCCATATTGCGGATGATAAAGTTTAAATCTGTTCATGTGTTAAACAGTGCCATCTTAATATAAAGTCAGGAAACAGTAAATAACATGACAGTTAATTTTTATTTAAAAAAATTCGGTAGTACCTATCTCAGAGTTTTACATTCAAGTTCCACATAAATTGTAGAGATGGCGCTATACGGTATAACGTAGCGATAACGCCAGTTACATGATTTTTGTTCACCCTAAAAGTGAAAACTTTTAAACCATACAAAATCTCCTGCTAAGCCTATATATTTACGGCTGTAAGGGTACTCCAGTCTTACTTGAGCCCTACGTCCTAGCCCTTCTTTGTGCATTCCGAGTTTCAAGTCACCTACCTACTTGAACTTAAAGGTTCTGATGTCTGTAATTTCTGAACTACAAAAGTGATGATGATAAGATTTGTATGGAATAATCTTTAAAGAACCTCCTTTCTAACAAAAAAAGAATGAATGGAATCGGACAACGCGTTAATGAATTATAACTAAAAAACGTTTGGACTTTGATGCCGTCTTCCAGGGAAACCATGATGAATTTCGGGACAAAAAGTATCCTATGTCCTACCTCGGGGTATAAACTATAATCATGTCAAGTTTCATTTAAATCCATCCAGCGGATTAGCCGTGATGCCCGGTCGTGAAACAGACAGACAGACAGACAGACAGACAGACAGACAGACAGACAGACAGACAGACAAAAATTAAACAAATTACAGTTTTGGCTTCAGTATCGACTAAATAGTGTCCTCCATCAAAAATTTTCAAAATATCTTCAATGTACAGAATTCGACCCTTTACAGTTTTATTATAAGTATATAGAATAGATACCTAAGATACATAAATAAAAATTCCTAAATGGAAAATTCTTGGTATTAGGTAGGTACATAGTTATGAAAAAGTACACCAATAAAAATGTAGAGGCATCGAATACATATTATGGTATTCTGTGGAAGAGCTCAAACTTAAAAAGTCAGAGAAAAATATAATGGGAACATTTTATGATGACTCAAAACCTAATGAGATTCCAAAAGATCAAGGTAAGTAAGTACGTGCGTACCTACTTTTACCACTAGTAAACAAGTAAGTGTTTTACATCGGATATCTAGTGATGTTAATGATACGTTATTTACTAAGATTCCCAATCATTGATTTATAAACTATTTCCAATGCAGTCTTTCATATGCAACATAGTCTCCAGCATCGACGTTACCCATAGTATCTCTATGACGTTACCACTTGTTTTACTAGCTAAGATTGTTATATTGTGTTGTTGTAATTAGACTAATATATATAGCTATAACTTGGAAATGCACGTAGAGGACGATACACTAAAAATTTTATTTTTATATTTGTTTGCACAAATGCCTTGTTTAATGGTAGACTTTAATTTTAATTATAAGCAACGTATTCATCAAGTGGAAAAACTGTAGAATATTTTGACGCTCGCTAAAACAAAACCTAAGACTTATTTATCTTCGCGTTCCTTATAATAATATCAAAACGCGTTACCCGTGAATTCTTGTTAGGCGAAGGCTGGTGCATTTTTGCTCTTTGTTTGATGATATAAATGCATCAGGATATGACTTCTGATTTTGTCAGCTTCGATTTCTGGCACTCGTTTTCTAAGAAAGGTCTAGGGATCTGTATCGCCTAGAACCTAAAGTTGATATGGTCCATAGCATAGAAGTGTTATGATAATTTTAAGTATACTGTATAGTCTGTTAAAAATTTCATGAAACAAAAAAGATTAGAAAAATAATAATTAAGTCAGAATAAATAAAGTATTATTTTCAAAGTCAGAATATCTTAATTTCACATAGGCCTAACGTACAGGCTGTTGTAAAACGTCAAAATGATATTTGTCGCATAGAGGTTTCGAACGCGCCCTGCACTGAGAAGAAGTCCACGACAAACTCAGCCGAGTTCTGTTTTCTGTTATCACCACTTCACAATGGTTCTTAAAAACTAATTATGAGTTAGTATAATTAGATACAGCAGTTCATTACTCCCAAGGATTTGATTCATGTAAACAATCCTTAAAATTTTATTCATGAGCTTTCGAGTTTCGTGTTACAGCCACTTTGAACTTATTGAGGGATAAGTTTAATGTATTATTTCATTGGGTTGTGAATTGTGATTATCCTGTAAGTCCGTTTTGGGCGGGGCGTAGGCGCGGGCGGCACGGCGTGCGGGGGCGGGGGGAGCAGGGTGCGCGTACGCATATCTCGGGGGTGACGTCACGAGGGACGGTAAAAACGCCATGAACCCGAACAGTCAAGGCCTCGGAGCCTTGTATTTACATGTTATAAGTATACAATCGCCTTGTACGACTCCTTCGCATTTATTAGCTGTATCGCAGAACATGGTTGCAAGTTGCGAGGTTTAATTTTTATTTGATGATTTCGGTGCGTTCGGTGCTGCCTTTTTTATTTTTTGATTGCAGAAGGAATTATACCATAATATTGATGATGATATTATGTTCGAGTCATATCATATTATGGGTTAAATATCATGGAAGATGTATCGGCTTTAAAATTAGATTTTGTAACATTGTACGTTATTGGCTTTTAAAATTCTTTAGACATCTAATCTGAACCTTGACCTTAGCTACATCTATAATACAAGGTACTAGTTACAAGAGTCTATCAAATAAATAAAAAACGCCTAAAACATTCTGTTAATCACTACTTACTTACTAGGTAGGTACTTACATGAAAAAATTAATATAAGGCTATTAAACAATTTAACGGTTACCATATTTCTTGGAAGAATTTAGAGATATCTTCTGACGGTGGCAGCACTTCTGTTTTTTGTGTCGAGAATCGACATGCCCGGAGCAGATTAGTTGTAAGAAATTTAAAAGAGAACAAGACACGTCACTGCTATGTAGATAAACTTCGTCTATGGCGCATAATAAACCATATTATATAAACTAAATAAAATAAATTAACTGTTGACTGCGCGGTTAAAATTGCCGTTGAAATGTAGCGTTTGTTAGCAAATAAATCACTATGATACCATCAGTTAAAATGAGTTGACATAGTAAAATAAGACAAGCCCTTTGACCTTTAGGCACTTGCATAACTGTACTTTTAACGTTATAATTTCATCCAAGTAATAATAGTTGATTATGGACCTATATTTTGACGCCAGTTTTTGTGCTTGTAAGTTGGAGTTTAGAGTCTCTGCATAGTCTCTACATTTAAAGCGCCAAACACTCGTATCACAACGGTAATGTGGAAAGGGACTAAATTAGTCTCTAGAGAAAGCGATATATCCCTCATTAATTATTTTAAGATGCGCTCAATTTAGAAACTTAAAAACTAAATCGATACCATAGATAGATACCTCTATATATCCGAAATTGAATCACAAACAGCACTCGAGAACTAAAGTTTTTTTATAATAATCCCGAGATATGTATAACCTTTTTTTTCCTTCGGAGGGCAAATCGAGGGCAACTTATCGGTAGTGCCGGACCTAAAATCTGTGGCCAGACTCTCACCGGCTGAAACCCTGGAGGGGTTTTAGTCGGTAGGAGTCCGGGTCTCCAATGTTACCGAGTGCCTGCCGTTAAATCTAAACACGGAAACACTAAATCTTTTAACTGAATGCTCTTTTTCTAGGTGACTGTATGGGGCAACAGCACCGTTGCAGAAGTGGTCTGCGAGACTCTCCACGAAGCTGGGGTTGTGCTGGCGGGGTCACCGACTGGGCCTCTGTCAGCTCCGCAAGTTTTACCACTGTCTGAGCCACTGCCGCCACCAGAAGCCACGGTTCCTCCGCCCACTGCGCTGCTGTTCCTCGGAGGGTCCAAGGCGCCGGTGGAACCACGAGCGTCTGCTATGAGTTTGGAAGGAGAAGTGTTAGTTGTGGAACACGAGCCGCAAGCATGGGACGGAAAAGACCTCGAAGTATTTTTGGCCTGGGAGAAAATTTACGGTAAGTTGCAACTCTTCCCTTTGTTCTTTACTCTAATTAATTTCTATATTGGGACAATAGTCCTATATATACACAGGATAAAATGGGCTCTAGGGCAATGGGCTCATTCTCATTCCTCAGGTTCATAACGGTGATAGGGACACTTTGTCTTCAACAACTCACTATCTCTCATTGCTCGAAAATGAGGTTTTACTTCAATACTCGTACTGCATACGTATTGAGTATTCAGATGGCAGTCAAATGATGTTTGTAGAAAGCTGTTTAGTGCTCGGTGCTGTTTGGCAATAACGAAACGCGTACGCACCGCATTGTCCGGTAATCTTTCGCAGAAACGACTTGTATGCAAACCCATCGTTGCTACCGTGAGACTCATAATGATTAGGAATGGGTGTTCTTTAGCTATCCTTGTCATGAACAACCATGCTGGCAATGGAAAACACACTGTAGATCTTAATTTACAAACCAATAGGCTTAGAATCGAACAATGGAGGAAAATGGTTAAAAATATACATGAAACTTTGATGAATGATGAATGGTTAAAAATATACATTGAGCAACATACAATAAAAGTACAATTAAAAAAAGAGGTTTTCATAAATATGTATCGGTACCTATTCCTAATCTAAGAAAAATGATTACTTGGTATCGAGCTGAACTGAATTGTTGTTTAGAATGTTTAATACCTTTGTGCTTCTGTTGTTTACAGCGTCAACATTGTTCTCCGCGCTGGAACTATATGGGAAACCACTTCTACGCGCTGCTGTTATTACCAAAGAAGAATACCATTTACTATTTTACTATCTGGAAGCAGTCTCAGAAGCTAGTGAGGCCCTTACGCAAAGAATGAGAAAATATATAGATTCTGGTTTACTCAAAAATACGAAAGACACAGAGAATGATGAAAACACACAAGAAGATAATATAAGCCATAAGGAAGTTGAAAGGAAAAGCATTTTAACAGAACTCATTCAGGAGGGAATACTTTCGCAGCAAGATATTGATTTATCTTCTCTAATCACCGATACAGAATGTCCAAACGATGTTATCGTGAATAACAAACTAGACGACGACAACCGATCCAGTGTTTCGTCGGTATGTTCGTCTCTCCGTAAAATTGCTGTCGACATTCCAGTGGATAATTGTGACTCAGTTATAGAAAGTCCTACTGTAATAGAAAGTACTGATAACGTTACGACTGTTACGATCAGGAGTGGCGGCCAATGTTGCGCAGACCACAGAATTTCTGCCGATGCAACTGATAATGTCTGGTCCAACGTCAAATGGAATTTCCTCAACCCCGCTGACTTTGGATACGATCAAGTGCCAAATGTTAAAAGAAGTCGTTCTGAGTCAGCCATAACCCCCGTTACCCAAATACGAAATGAAGAGCTGTATGAAACATTACAGGACGAGGACGAGGAAGGCGAATCGAATTGCGGGAGTATGACGCCATACGAATCGATAGAAGATTTATATGACTGCATAAAGAAAGCAGCGTACAATAACATCGCAGCTGAGGAATCCTCCCCATTATCAGAATATCCTCCCGAGCCACATTTTTCGGAGTTCTTCGAAAAATCCTGCGCGACCCGTCAAAGTTCTGCAAGTAGCGAAAAAAGTGGAACCTCATCAGCGTTCCCCTTTTCTAAATGCGGTTCGAGCGATTCAACGGGCGCGTACACATCGTGCGAATCGACCAGTGGAGTTAGTTCTTTCATACCCAAAAATATATCGGAGGTCTTAAAATGTCGGGAACTGCCACCTCCTCCAGTGGAGGTCGAAACAAACGAGAGTGCCGTACTACTGAAACAGCTGTTTATGGGTGAATTGTTGGACGCTTACGGGGAATACTTGTCAGCTTATCCTTATGCGAGAGCGCTGTTGCGGCATAAGTCGAGACGGGACGAGCATTTCATGGCGTTGGCTGACATCAGGCGAGGAGCCGCTAAGTACACCATCAGGGATTACCTGGAACTACCGGTAAGTGTTTTTTAACATTCATAAATCAAATACAAAAGGAGATTCTTTTTGGATACATACTTTATGCGGACAATTTATAGACGCATAGGCAAGAGTCAAGACAATTCTATCAATGCGTATCCGATTAAATTTCGTCACAGGAAAAGTTAAAGCATTCATGACACATAATGAGATGCAATAGTTTCTTTCACGCCTTTGACCTTAAAGCGGTCCGTATCGGTCGGGCCGTGGATTGAAAAGTTCGTATCAAATGTGGTCATTACTTTTAATCGAGAACAATACATAGTGCGATGGATTGATTCAGGACTAGTGTCAGAGACGACACTATAGTATCTTACGGATTCAGAACATAAATTAAGTTCTTCACTTACAGGCGTGCTTAGATGGTAGGTAAAGCTGCTTAATGATCCTTAGTAAAATCACTCTATAAATTGTCAGTACAATAATTTCATACCCTGCCATTAAGCATATTTGATTGGATTGGGTAAAGTGCAATTCTGTTATTATAAATTTAAAATAAAACTTAAAAAAATTGTGAGCCACATTATTATCGTAGGATTGAAATGTTTTAAGTGCATTGCAGAATCAGCATGTTTTTTATAATACTGATGGGTGTTGGATTGTAAATACTACGTAAAAAATGTTTGTATCTATGAATTCTGAAAGGTGACTATATACGGCTCAACCTTGCTGAGAATGAAATGTCAATCTCAGTTTGAAGAAGTAACTATATTTCAACTGTAAGATTCAAAAAAGATACTTATAGCATCGACGAAGTTACATCTTGTGCACTGATTGGTTTTAATGATTGCATCGGTTGTGCGTCGTAAGCACCGATTGGATGGTTGCGTTGCGTTGCTATGGTTACCACTTACCAGTGATGTGGGAAAGATGTACGATGTTCATTTAAAAGAATCACACCTGAGACAAAATAGGATTTCATTCGTCTCCTTCAAAGAGTCTGGCAGGAGCTCTCGGGCTACGCGCGTTGGATGGCTACGCGACAATGATACGCGTGCGATACGCACGCGCCGCCGACGCCGAAGCCTTCCATTCCTTCGTCTTGATGTTGCCATATAAAGACGACAGTCCACATTTGTTACCGAAGATATTGTGTGGGCGATGTACTTACGATGTTCATTTAAAAGAATCACCCCGCCGCACTGCTGAGACGAATTAGGATTTCGTTCGTCTCCTTCAAAGAGTCTGGCAGGAGCTCTCGGGCTACGCGCGTTGGATGGCGACGCGACAATGATACGCTCGCGATACGCAACCGCCGCCGACGCCGATGCCTTCCATTCCTTCGTCTTGATGTTGCCATATAAAGACGACAGTCTACATCTGTTACCGATGATATTGTGTGGGCGATGTACTAACGATGTTCATTTAAAAGTATAACCCCGCCGCACTGCTGAGACGAATTAGGATTTCGTTCGTCTCCTTCAAAGAGTCTGGCAGGAGCTCTCGGGCTACGCGCGTTTGATGGCGACGCGACAATGATACGCGCGCGGTGCGCACGCGCCGCCGATGCCATTCAATGCTAATGCGCCGGAAGAGTGCCCGTGTAACGCTCTCTCCGTGATTACAGCCATTGTTTCCCGCCACTTTGCCGGCCTTTCAGGCACCATTCATCTTGATGTTGCCGTATAAAGTCTACAGTCTACAATGTACATCGTAATAAACTAGGTGGACATTTATTGGACCATAAATATTATGTTAAGTTTTAATTGATTTCGCCGTATCTAAAGATCATAATGGAGAATAGGATTGTCATTTATGTGTGTATCGTAACCATAGTTAAATCTTGCCTCAATGTTGCCTAAACAGTCTACACTTTAGTACGAGTATATTCTTCATACTAAAATATGTACTGTAAATTATAATTTACAGTATTTATTATAAGTTACAGTATTTTAATAATAATTATTATTATTATTGATAGCTTTTGAAGGCTTTCATTTAATTAGAGATAATAAAAGTATCTTAAAAATCCGTCATAATTGCGAGAGTAGTATTTTTTGGGTATGGGGGAATTATCATTTTTCATCTGGAAGAAGTTTTACTGGGTAGGTTTATTTATGTACTTATTCGTGGGTATAACATCTACTATGCGTTCTTGATATAAATAATATCACTAGTTGTAATAGACCACGCGTGGTTTAGTATAATATGCCCGCGGCTAGTTACATAATGTACCTAATAGAGCCTACTACATACACGTACCTACCTAGCCTTTACTTGTGTGATTGTCGTGTGTTCGTGCCTCAGATACTATCGCCACTCCGGTATTCAGTGATATGTTATGCTAGGGTTGATACGAGAATATGCATTATTTCATAATTATCTTCGTTAAAGACAACATAAGTGGTAGGTGTTTGGATTGGGTCGTAGTAGATATTTATACTTAATCGTATATTGAATGTAAAACAGACGTATGAGTTTTGACTTATGAGCCTATTTTATCTATATCCGGCCTACTTTCCATGTTCATGCTAAAAAAAATCGGGCTAAGTGTGAGTAAGACTCGCGCAACGAGGGTTCCGTAACCTACAAATTATGATCAATATCAATATCTTAGTTACTGAAATAAATATAATTGATTTTTTTTTTCTTTTGAATCATGGCATGTTAATTGTTAGCAAAATATTGATTGAAAATTTTATCGGGATAAAATACGTGAGATTATCTTGTATTATAAAACTTGTAATATAAACTTGTATTATATACAGAGAAGATAATCAGTAAATATAGGTATAGGTCAGAATACGTACTTTCTTTCTTTTCTTTTTTTTTTCATATTTCCATTGATTTGATAACCCTACAGGTAAGTATTATCCTACCTATATTTCAAACATTTGCCATCTACAAACAATTGTATGAAAAACAATCGGCACGCATAGCAGCATAATTCACGAAGTTACCTCGATGTTTTATGTAACACTTAGATACAATATACTCGTACAATGCGATATTCATAAAAAGAAAATCTCAAATTATGTGTTAAAATTACCTATAGGTATCTTGTTATCTTGTGCAATGTATATAGGTACGCATTACTTTTGAATTCTTGGATTCTGCTTATACTTACTTAAAATATTAAAAAAAAAATCTGCAAAACAAGAAAAACACTTTAGCATCAACCGTGGTAAAAAGTTCGCGAGTATTTGGAATGATAAAAACTGGTCGGTAAAGTATGTTTACAAAAATGTCATTCCACTTTTTCCGACTTATAAAAGACCAACTTGTATTATTTATTGTAAGACTAGCTTTTGCCCGCGGCTTCGCCCGCGTGAATTTCGGGGTTTTACAAATCCCGTGGGAGTCCTGGATTTTCTGGGGAAAAAACAGCACATGTGTTAACCTAACTTCGGAAACACGATTGGATAAAAATTTATCGCCAAAAAGTTCTCCCAAAAATTGCTCCAAAATCTCCATTTTTCTAATTTCCATCGAAAACTACGATGGACATAATTGTAATTTTTATTTTAATTTATCGGTAAAAAATAATTCCCAAAAACGCCCAGAACGACATTTAAATAACTGGCTTAGTTTTTGAAGTAATTAGGTAAAACAACGTTTTTCTGTTATATTCTTCCGCAACGCTGCATACTAACCTAACCTTTTTTTTTTTTTTATTATCGTGGCGAATCCTCATGGATACCCAGTCGCCCGGGGGAGCGGCTGGGTTATGCCGGACTCTTACCGGCTAAACCCCACGGTGTTTCCTCCTCGCACCGTATGACGGGAACACGGGAACGCTTCCGCAAACCTCCGCGAACCCGCCGGTGCCCGGCCGCTTGCGCAGCCCCTCCACGAGGTGGAGCATGGAGCTCCCCTCCAACAGCAAGGCCGGCCAGAAACACCTAAGCCGGCCTTACCTCCTCGGCGCCCATCCGTAAGGCGACGGACCCCCCCGGGACCGCCACCCAGGGGCCGTGGGCACGGGTAAGCCGATACCTGCGAAGCTTGCTCCTGCACTTCGCAGGCATCGACCTCCCATACCCCGCGGCGGATCTGATCTTTGGCTCCGCCGCAAACCACCAAACGGCCGCAGAGGACAGGGAGAACGGCAACGACACACCGACACTCCTCTTCCCCTGCGGCCCCGCCGCCGACGCATCAAACGGTGCGCCACCGTTTGGTCGCGGGAGATAGGGCGAGCGGCAACGACACACCGACACGCCTCTCCTCCCGCGACCCCTCCTGGCTGCAGGAGACAGAAAACTCTGTCCCCCGCACCCCTCTTGGACGCATCCAGAGCGGGCCCATCTCCAGGCCCACTCCGAGCGTCCCCTCCTGGATTCCTTTTGGCTTCACCGTGGGGCCCAACCAAGGCTACTGAGCCCCCCCATCGCGACAAGATTGGAATCCATCGGGGGGGATACTAACCTAACCTTTTTTTTTTTTTTTTTTATCGTGGGGAATCCTCATGGATACCCAGTCGCCCGGGGGAGCGGCTGGGTTATGCCGGACTCTTACCAGCTAAACCCCACGGTGTTTCCTCTTCGCACCATATGACGGGAACACGGGAACGCTTGCGCAAACCTCCGCGAACCCGCCGGTGCCCGGCCGCTTGCGCAGCCCCTCCACGAGGTGGAGCATGGAGCTCCCCTCCAACAGCAAGGCCCGCCAGAAACACCTAAGCGGGCCTTACCTCCTCGGCGCCCATCCGTAAGGCGACGGACCCCCCCGGGACCGCCACCCAGGGGCCGTGGGTACGGGTAAGCCGATACCTGCGAAGCTTGCTCCTCACTTCGCAGGCATCGACCTCCCATACCCCGCGGCGGATCTGATCTTTGGCTCCGCCGCAAACCACCAAACGGCCGCAGAGGACAGGGAGAACGGCAACGACACACCGACACTCCTCTTCCCCTGCGGCCCCGCCGCCGACGCATCTAACGGTGCGCCACCGTTTGGTCGCGGGAGATAGGGCGAGCGGCAACGACACACCGACACGCCTCTCCTCCCGCGACCCCTCCTGGCTGCAGGAGACAGAAAACTCTGTCCCCCACACCCCTCTTGGACGCATCCAGAGCGGGCCCATCTCCAGGCCCACTCCGAGCGTCCCCTCCTGGATTCCTTTTGGCTTCACCGTGGGGCCCAACCACGGCTACTGAGCCCCCCCATCGCGACAAGATTGGAATCCATCGGGGGAGATACTAACCTAACCTAACCTAACCCACCAACGTATTCAACAGAGTGAGAAGGACGAAAATAAAATCAACGTATCCGCTTAAGAGTGAAATAATTTCAGAACCTTTACCTTATAGGTATCCATTTTCGCATTTATAGCATAATTACTATCACATAATCTATTGCTCAACTAAAACACATATTTTTAATAGCGAAACAGTTCTAATATCAGAAACTATACAGGAACACCTTTTTAGCATTATTAACCTGTATCCCATTGCTTAACCAAAACACACATTATAAATAGCGAAACAATTGTACTTTCAGAACCTTTATGGGTAGGTACCCATTTCCACATTTATAGCATTACTAATTACTTTACCATATCCCATAGCTCAACTAAAACATACATTGTCAGTAACGAAACAGTATATCATATAGGTACCCACTACCCGTTTTCATAGTTATAATATTATTAAACTGTATCTCATTGCTCAACTAAAACACAAAATGCTAATAGCGAAACAGTTGTTATGTCGGAACCTATAATACGGGTACCCATTTTCACATTTATAGCATTATGCATTATTTATAGCATTATATCATTATTATTTATAGCATTATTATCCCTCCCCTTGTTCAACTAAAACACACTTGTTAAATGCGTACAGTGCTATGTTCAGAACCTACATAGTGGCCATTTTCACATTTACAGTGATAATAGATTCAGTTTTTGCCCGCGGCCCGGCCCCGTCAAATTCGCTTTTTCATGAATCCTAAGGGAAACGTCATTTTCCCGTTATCGTTCCCTATTCCAACCTTTAAACATGCTTTCAAGCAAGTTCGCTTGAACAATCTATCTATAGATGTAGCTATAGATTGCTCTAGAAAATTTGGTATTTTGAGTATCCCACGGGAACTACGGATTTTTCCGGGATAAAAAGTAGCCTATGTTTTAATCCGGGTTATAAGCTACCTATGTTCTAAATTTCAGCTAAATCGGTTCAGTAGTTGAGCCGTGAAGGAGTAACAAACACACACACAAACTTTCGCCTTTATAATATTATTAGGATTAGGATAATAAAAACAATTTTTGTAAGATCTACAGCTAAAATATAACGGTGAGAAAGTTCGTGGTTTTTGTTTATTTCAGAATAATATTGCTGTTTTTAAGTTTTCCACGTAAGCTTTTCGTATACCATCTACGTATCTGTAAAATAACCTAAATATCGTTCTTGATCAGATACATACATGATTTTTAGGGTTCCGTACCTCAAAAGAAAAAAAGGAACCCTTATAAGATTACTTTGTTGTCCGTCTGTCTGTCTGTATGTGTCACCACTGTCTATTATAAAGTAGATGTGCTTTGTTAGAAAGAATTTCTGATAATTACTCCCCTAACTGGGGACAAAAATCTGCCTAAGCGTTTGTATGATAAATAAACAACTTGTGTTATTGCGAAAAACAGTCACGAATCGAAGAATATTTTGTTAAGAGTCCTGTGAACTATACGATATTTTCATACATTCAAAATAACAAATCGTTTGTAGTTCGTGCATATTTCGATCATGTTGCAGTGGTGTTATTCGAAATCATATACAGTAATAAATAATAATCTATGCTCCTGGCCATATTTGGTTCGGAAATACTTCTTTAAAACGAAATGATAATCAATTTTGAGCATAATGTTTATGGTCTTAAGACTTTGGTCGAGTTCCGTAATACCAAAAATTATGAATGAAAACTTGTGATTTTCTTTATTAATTGGTGTTTTTCTTTAGCTGGACAGTAAAAACTGTGCTCCTGAATTAATGCAACGTGAGATAGTGTTGGTTTTAATACAAAACAAATAAGCAGAAAACATTTCCTCTTTGACATAAAAATAAGCAAACTAAATTTGTTTACCATTCGTTTAATAAAAGTATTTAAATAAATTTGCACGAATTACAAATGATTTTGGTATTACGAATGTATGGGAGACATCGTGGGTAAGCGGACTCTTAAGGTCTAGACTTAGGTATTTGAAAAACTAAAATTGTCACCATAGAGGATGTTCTTATGGTAATTTGCACATTCTCGCTTCTCTGATACATCTGGGGATATGGTAGTGTCTCCGCCAAGATAAGCCATATTCTGAGAAAAATAAATTAAGAAAAAGATATTTTCTTAATTTATTTTTCTCAGAATTTTTACACTATTCTTCTAATAATGTCTATAGGAATACGATTTTTGACGAAATTAAAAACTGAAACAAATATCGTGCGGTTTTGAAATTAATTTATGTTAATAATGATCTTATTAACACACATGACGTAATCTGGTGACAGACCTGTGAGACAAGTACCATACCCCGGTTCTCCCCGCCCACCATCTTTCGCTGTTTCGCCCACGCGTTTATTGTAATCATGTCGCTGGTAATTACTTAAAATACTAGACATATATTCACGACCCGGCGGACTGTGCGAAAAAATGTCGCAAGTTTACTGGTGTCAAAAAGTTTTTTTTTGACACCAACGGCGTTAGTAATAAACCAACCGCAGTATCGTTTATAAATCGCGATCCACGTCTCGACAGATCACTTCCCTATGTTATTAGTCCGCACGTGTGTTTCCACAGGGACCTTTTTTTCCATATTGTGGCGAATTAACAAAAATTTTGTCAGATAGAGCTACTTTTTTCCCATAATATGAAGTAAGTAGGTTTATGGTAAAATTATCAGATGGGCTCATCCTTAGGTTCATATCGGTGGTAAAAATGCTAAATCGCTAGATTCAACTGTGAAGGTTACGTCGAGCCCCGGATTGCCAAACCCCCCATTGTATCGTAATTCGTAACTATCAATTGGTTTTTTGTTACAACCAATTCTGTTTATTGCGAACTCTACAAATCTATTTATGGTGACCTCAAAGCCGCCGCGGTCATTTGATTTTGACATTCCTTGAGAGAGATTAGCGTTTTGTATGTATTTTGAGAATGAATTCCTTTGCTCAGAGAAAATCTGCTAAACTTCCAAATAATAAAGCAGAAAATCGAAGATCAAAATCTACTGATCAATATCTATATATCTATCTATATACTTATAATAAAACTGTAAAGGGTCGAATTCTGTACATTGAAGATATTTTGAAAATTTTTGTTGGAGGACACTATTTAGTCGATACTGAAGCCAAAACTGTAATTTGTTTAATTTTTGTCTGTCTGTCTGTCTGTCTGTCTGTCTGTCTGTCTGTCTGTCTGTTTCACGACCGGGCATCACGGCTAATCCGCTGGATGGATTTAAATGAAACTTGACATGATTATAGTTCATACCCCGAGGTAGGACATAGGATACTTTTTGTCACGAAATTCATCATGGTTTCCCTGGAAGACGGCATCAAAGTCCAAACGTTTTTTAGTTATAATTCATTAACGCGTTGTCCGATTCCATTCATTCTTTTTTTGTTAGAAAGGAGGTTCTTTAAAGATTATTCCATACAAATCTTATCATCATCACTTTTGTAGTTCAGAAATTACAGACATCAGAACCTTTAAGTTCAAGTAGGTAGGTGACTTGAAACTCGGAATGCACAAAGAACCTAGGGCTAGGACGTAGGGCTCAAGTAAGACTGGAGTACCCTTACAGCCGTAAATAAATAGGCTTAGCAGGAGATTTTGTATGGTTTAAAATTTTTCACTTTTAGGGTGAACAAAAATCATGTAACTGGCGTCATCGCTACGTTATACCGTATAGCGCCATCTCTACAATTTATGTGGAACTTGAATGTAAAACTCTGAGATAGGTACTACCGAATTTTTTTAAATATGAATTAACTGTCATGTTATTTACTGTTTCCTGACTTTATATTAAGATGGCACTGTTAACACATGAACAGATTTAAACTTTATCATCCGCAATATGGAAAGGGTAAGATAATGGTTCACAAATATTTTTAACTCTTAGGTCTTATCGATCCTAACCGACTGACTGATCTAAGGTCTTTTTATACGTAAAGAAATATATAGCCATTGTCCATTCTGATGTTTTGGATTGTATTGAGATGAAGCAAAGATTTTTAAAAGACTCTTATAATAATATTATGTTGGGCTGGGGAATATTGTTAGTAGAGTAATTTATCCCAGTGGTACCTACCCGGCCGAACTCTGAAAGAAGAGTTCTACCACCAGTACAACTTTTCACATGGTTTAATAATTTTTGACATATTTCGTGGTTTCAGAATAAAGATCACAATGAAAAGGACGATTTTAACTGTCGATATTTCGATACATTGGTACAAGTCGTGGTCACGTAGTGACCACGACCTGTGCCACTGGGTCGAAATATCGACAGTTAAAATCGTCCTTTTTATCTTTCAACTACGTATTAATGAAACTTTATATTATTATTAAGAAAAAGGAGTTTTCAAAATCACCACAAGATAACCCGTGCAAAGTAAGAACAGGTTTCTGTACAACATCACACCAGAATCCCGCGAAAAATCAAGGAATTCCAGTAGGAAGGTATATTATGTAAAAAATCGTAATTCACGCGGGCGGAGCCGCGGGCAACAGCTAGTAGTAAATATAAGATCAATATAAGTCAAATAAAAGACACATTTAGTTTTCTACCGTGCAGATGGACTTCACGAAATGAATTGGAACTTGCTCAGAAAGGGATTCGAATAGATCAGCAGATGTAGCTAAGTCAGGCCGTTACCTTATTTTTCTCGTACAAAGGTACCTATAATATTCTATTTTTAAGATTACTAATAATATAAATATATAAATAATATAAATATAAATAAATAAATAGAGGACAACATCACATACATTGCTCCGATCCCATAGTAATTAGTAGCCTATGCATTAGTGTTATGGAAATCAGAAACAACAAAGGTACCACAACACCCAGACCCGAAACAATGTAGAAAACTTATTTTTCTACATTTCCCTGACCATTCGGTCGAATCGAAATTGAGGAAATGTTTGAGAATGACAGTTATTAATGATAAATCACGTGATCAATTTGTCAATCGGACATGTCTTGTCCGTTTTATACATTTAGGTCCAATAGCAATCGCCGAAATAGATAAAGTAACATGACTACAGCTATTTTATGACGTAAGTAGCTTTGTTAGATGACCACCGACTTATTATTCGTCCAGCTTGATTATACTCGTATAGTATAGGTACATCTTAATATATATAAATCTCGTGTCACAATGTTTGTCCTCAATGGACTCCTAAACCACTTAACCGATTATAATAAAATTCGCACACCATGTGCAGTTCGATCCAACTTGAGAGATAGGATAGTTTAAATCTCAATTCAACTATTTTTTATATCCCCAAGGGCAAAACAACGTTTGTCAGGTCAGCTAGTAACATTATAAAAAGAACATTTGTATTTCAGAGGAGGACTGCACAAACACCAGAAGCTTGGAGACGTTGAGAGTTTGAGACCGTGTAGACGTAATTTATATTAATGTATTCCAAATTATGTTCTAGTGTATAAAAACACGTCACGTTTGCGGCAAAATCTCCTCAACTCCTCAGTGAAGCAAATTCGCAAATTCGGAGACAATCTTTACCATCAGAAAAACATTTTATGGCTCATGTAGAACCGAGTACTTCCATGCAAGTAAGATTTAGTCTCCAGCATTTAAATGCGACTTTATTTTAGCATTCCGATCACGATGTTCCCCGCAATATATTCACACTTTAAGCCTGCATAGTCGTGACATTTACAAGGGTCTATTATTCAGGACAGGTCTATAAAACGGGCCCGCTTAATTCCACTTAAAAATCCTACTACTGCGCTTCAGAATTCCTTTCCGCAAAAGTCTTTGCAGCAAAATACACCAAATGCGGAACTAAACATGTACTTAAATCAAACTTAACCGTTGTTTTTATGGCACAATTTAGGGAATAATTGGTAATTGCAAAAATAAATTATTTTTCAAACTCATTTTTGCCCTCTCTACCAAGTCGCGACACGACAGACGGAAAAGATGTACCTTACACATTCAGTCGGGCTAAAATACCTCTTCAAGTAATGAATAATAGGTAATACTAATATCCTTGCTAAGAGTCACACAATTATTGCTCCCACGATTGAACGTCAAATTCGAAGACTTTCACCTTTATACTTAGTACCTACTTATGCATCGAAACATAATTAAGTCCGTTTTTTACACAATCTCCATCATAAAGCATCCGATTATATTTAGCTTCCAATCAAACCTATGCTGCTTTAGAGAAACCGCAAAGCCGTGAGCGATCCTACAAAGCTGTAGTATCGTTCACGGAGTGGAAGCCAATTAGAAATACGGATGACTTGGCCCTTTCACAACAGCCTTACATGGATATAACGATGAGAGAGAACACTTCTTCCTGATTAACGCTCAACTTAACTTTAACACAAATAAGTGTGTGGTTGAGCGATGTTTGTTTCAAAATAGTATCTCAGTGGTTTCAACTTATCTACCATTTCAATGAAAAAGAGAAGACAAAAAGAAAGATAAATAAGATATGTCGATACTCGATATGTTTGTGGGTACTAATGTACTATAGATGACTGGAAAGGCTTCAAGTGTGCCTTAAGCCCCAGGCGAAGGCATTTATCTCAAGCTTGCACATACCAAAGAACCTTTGTGTTCACATGCTCGCATACAAATTGGTGCAATTGACTCGTAGATACGGAAAGCCTACGAACTACAAAGTTGTATTCATTCAAGTGTTTGATATAAAATCTCAATAAACCTATTGAATGTACCTACTTTGTGAATATAATATCAAGAGAGTTTTTGTGTGAAGCTATTTATATTTCCAAATAGCAGACGCCCGCTTGTAATTCGGTTTTTCAACTAGTCCCGTGGGAATCGTGGATAAAATAAATAGCATTTGTGTTGATTCTGCGTTAATACTAAATTTATAATTTACAAACGCATACGTGGCTAAGCGTTTATAATTATCATCAATTTTCTCGAAAATCAAAATACCACAAGCTCCAAACTTCCGTAGCGGAAATTCCAGTCATATTCGTACTGTCTATTTTTTGTACGAGTAAGAAGTATGCCAACAGCTAAAGCCGTCTTGGCTCTTTTTAAAAACATCCGTGCATATCAACTCGAACGCATACTATTTATCGATGCCTGAGACTCCGTATGCATGTATCATCATAATGTATCAGATGCAAGATTTTTTTCAAAATTTTAATAATTATATTTTGACTACTAGAGAAGACCCGTAGGAGAACCAAAGTTACCAATATACATATGTATATTAGGCAGGTACACAGGTGGCAGATATAGGGACAGCTATAGGTATTAAAATGAGCTGAGCAAGGAAAGGTAATAAGTATACTGTATGAACAAAGCGGATTGGACAACACTAGTATTTCCATGCTAAATTAATTTTCTGATGAACTTTGAAATCATAAAAAGAAAAAAACATTTTATAAAGTAAGTAGAACCGTACTTAGTTGCCTGCATACATAAGAATACAAGAATGTGGCGTTCTTTGCAAAGAGTACCCATCCAACATCTATCGTGAAATTGATCGACACAAAATGTCTGTACGTGAGATGATTTTAAAAACAAAAGTGTCTGGAGCTGCTATAAAATGTAATCGACGCCTCGCATCACAGAAACAAGTGCTTATACTGAGATTTGCGATAAACTTATAGTTATAATGGGAATACTATAGCTTGCTTTTATTTTTATAAATATAAAGGAGTACACGTACAAAGGACACAAACCCTTGGGAGTAAATAGTGAATTGCTCTGAACAAAAAAAATACCCAGCTGAGTTTGTTGTTGATTTCTTCTTTTTAGTGGCAAAGCGCGTTAGAACCTTCGTAAACTTAGTTTTTTTAAGTCGCGAATATTATATTTATCACCATATAACAATTGGAATCTGTGAATTGGAAAATTAAATGACTCCATATAAGTGCCTGTAAGTTAGGCCTAGGTATATGAAATTATTTGAATTTTTCTTCGAATGAAAAGTGATTTAAGTAATTTTTTGTTCAAATACTCGTCCATAATACGCTAAATCAATTCGAAAGTTCGGCCCAAATTATAAACATCAACAAGGAAATTAGATCGAGTATTCGAGTTACACAATTCCGTGGGAGTTTGTGGAGCAGTAATCTACGTAATGACACGGAATACCTACTAGTACCTGTCGGTAATGATTATAATTAAACAGTAACGAGAATGCGATCCTCCTAATCGAAAGGTCTGGGAGTTGAATTCCTAGCCCCCACCTCTTTTAGGATTTTTGGAAGTTCTTTGCGCTTTTGGCAAATCGATATCACGTTCCTGAATAGTGAATAAAAACGTATATAGCTAGGTAGATGAAACCTACGCCCCTCGTCATTTGACTAATCTAGGATATTCACAGAGACTTAGCGATCATTCGTGCCATGGTTCCAGCAGCGGCCAGGCTGCCGACGATGACGGGACCCGCTGCTTTGGCTGGTCGAGACCTGGCGGGAGCGCGGTGAATACGACAGTGAATCCCGTACTCCCGCCAGCAGGTCCGCCTTGGAAACAGACAGTTTTTAGTGGGTGCAAGCCCCACATAGCCCTTCCGTTTCCCCTGACGGAGGGGTATGCGTTAGGCATTTTCAGTCTATAAAAAAAAATTCGTTCCATATTTCAATAGCAGATAATTCAGAAAAGTATGTGAATGACATATTCAATCGACATAGTGATCACTGGACGCGTTGTTGATAGGTTGTATATGATGCATAAGAATGGGTATAAATTGTATTTAGCGTTACTTACTTATTTGTTAATGATTTTTCTCTGCCATTTATTTTAAATAAAATCTTATAATGCTTTTAATAATAAAAATTAAAAAAAAAACACGTGTAAAAATATGAAAAAATGGAGTCCATTTGCCTGCCTTCTGTATACGGCCCCTTGATCCAACAGGCAAGCGAAGCTTCCTTGACATGTTGGTCGAAGCTTTTCGCTATAAGACCGTTAACTGAAACGACTATCGGAACAATAATAATCATCGAGTCAACATTCCACTTGGCAGTAATCTCGTGAGCAAGGTCCAAGTACTTATATTATGATTATGACATTAATATTGATGTTTCTTATATGTTATTGGGTACGATTAATATACTGTGTTACAAAAACAGTGAAGAGTGTCATCTGCTACAGACTTTTTCTCCACAATCTCTGTAGGCTAGCAAATGTGGTCAACGTTACTGCAATCTTATGTCATCATAATTCAACATCATAATCAAATTATGCCAACGGTAAGAAAGTACACCAAAAAGTTAATTGAAGTTGTAAGGTAATACCAGGTACGCATAAATTACTTTAATTTGCCATGTACAAATTGTTTTAGTAGCCACAACTAATTAAACGTGAGCCATTTGATAAAACTACACGACAAGCTTGAATCACTTCATTATAACACGTAATTTAATACCTGTAACACTTTCATATCAGCCTTGTTCAGTTAGGAATACGAACAACTTGTTCTAATGCTTGTTCTAGTGAAATTACATGTCAATTCTAGTATCTTGAAATATGTCCATAGCAAGTCTATAAATCGGATGAAATATTTGACTCGACATGGGCGATGTATTTAGCCAATAAAGTCTCAATGCATCGCGACTGGTAATTTTTTATTCGCATTTTTAAGCATCCGAGAGTCTGGACTCTTGTCTTGACAAAGTCGGCGATGATTTCCTTAAACGGAAATAAGTAACCTGTGATATGGCTAAAAAATGTATGTTTATCAGGTTTATCTCTAACTCTTATTTAAGGAGCATTTTAGTAATACAAGATGCTGTGGTGAAGGTACGGCTGCATTACCACGCTGAACAGCTAGCCGCTAGGCCAATTCTTTGCGCCAAAAATAAGCCAGCCTTTCTGTCATCAGATGAGGGTATATAATCTAAAAGAAAATGTAGCGAAAGAGTTTATTGGCACAACGACTCCATAAACCAAAGGTCACCATAGCAACGAGGACAAATACCTATAGGTAGAACTCTCTAATAATAAAGAGGCATGGGTACCTACTAGCGACGTTTACCGAATTCAGCAGTTTCAGCTGCGGGTAAAGGAATTCCCGATTGACCTTTTAAAGGAAAATTGGGAGACTCTTAAAACGAAAACCGTTTAATTCAAAAACCAAAACTAATACCTAAATAAAATTAAGCATGAGATTTATTTGGAGTTGAAATAAATCTGAAATATGCTTTAAACATATCTCAGATCTATAGAAACCAAAGAATATGCTGTCAGTCAACCCATGACACATGTTTAGATGTGTAAAACATGACAATCATTAGTATCCATCGCTTTCGCCTGTATCTATTTCGCTCTCGTCTCGAATACGCGCTACCAAAAGCATACCTTTACCTACCTGTTTCTAGACTTGTTTTTTTTTTAAATCGAAAGCAATCCACAGTAGGTCAGTTTCATTTTCGTCAAAATATAGCAAGGAGCCAGTCTGTGTTGGCGCTGCGATTACGCGAAGTTTTCGTAACTCCCGAACCTGTGTTCTGATGTCGTCTGTCAAGTGGAACAATGCTGATGAGTTTTGTGGGACGCAGATTACTATGTTATGCAAATAGTGAAGCATTAGGTGGAACATGACAGACGCGTATTTCATATTTGACCATCACCATAGCGCAAGGGGCGTGAGTTCGGGTTTGAGTAGGAGGTTGCAGGTTTAATTCCCGCCATGGGCCCCTGTCAAAGATATTATAAGTACCTCTGCTGCATAGCTCGTCTGTGCAGTGCCTTTGCCTCTGTCTCGTGCATGGGCTATGACGGTTTTTTGCTCTATAATCTTTGATTGTTTTCTTTGACTCACTGCGTTTTTATTTTCTTGTATAGTTTGTGAAAAATACTATGTCCTCCAGTCCGGTAATTAAATTTAATAAAAGTTTATTATTCCAGTACAAAATTCACATTAAACTCTAAGAGCCCCTTCTGAACTTCATAATTGGCTCGGGTCGGGTCTGATTGCATAAGAAAAACGTATTCAGCGTAATCGTAAGCAAATTCTGCCATTTTGATTGACTGACGTAAATCAGGGAACCAATCAGCGGGATGAATTTGTTTACGATAACGATGAATACGTTTTTCTTACACAATCTAGACTAGCTGGCCTTGGCCGTGGCTAGCTACCACCCGACAAGTAACGATGCGCGCGCCGCTTAGCGATTTAGCGTTAGGAAAATCGGAGTCAACTACTTACCTACTAACTTGCAGTGTATAAAAACACGCATTAGGTTATTTCTAGTTAGTTTAGGTATACAATATGGTTGTACTACCTATTTGTGAATTTGTCTACCGTTGCAAAATATGGGAACGTGTACAAATATGTTTAAGTTGTGCAAAATGTTTATACAAACGTAGCGTTTTATGTCCACTTTCTTATACATATTACAACTGTAGCTGTTGCCCACGACTCCGCCTGCTAATGTCCGATTTTTACAAATCCCGTGGGAATCATTGATTTTCGCGAGATAAAAAGCAGCCCATATGTCCAAGCTTCTCTCCGAGCTTTCAACTGTCTGTGAAAAAAAAAACATTTTGATCCGTCATTCCCAATGACGAAATATGCTAATTGCTACGCTAAGAGGACGGGAAAGATGTGACGTATGTTGAAGCCAAAAATTTCTCAAATAATAAGGCGTCGCGCGTCGTAACTACTTTCGGTACCGCAATTTTAAAAATCCGGCTTCAGGGCGGAGCCTAAAAATAAAATAGATGCGTGACGTCACTAAGTGCTGGTCCTTTATGTGTTTAATCAATGGTTATTCCATTTTGGCATGATTGAAGGACAAATAACAAACAAACCAACAATTCGCTTTATGAATATATGTATTAGTAGTAAGTATATGGCTTATTTATGACGTATGAGTATAGTCAGTCAAATCACCGATTTATGGTAGAGATGATTTGAAAATAAGGCTTACGTTCATTTAATGATTTATTATTATAAACAGAGGATTAAATAAACTATGCCTCCATATATTGTACATTTTATAAAATAAACACAAAATAAATAAGGTAACCCGGTCACCTTCCTCAACACCTCTTCAATACTTATTCATCATTTCCCTAACATTCGAATGTTAACAGAGATTATGTATAAAGGCAAAACAGAATATTTTCTAAATGTTTGGCCGTCAATTTGTTATTTTAAATAACCAAGGTTGTCATAATTCGTTCAGTAACAGTTTCTGAAAAGAACGACATCTCGACTGTTTTATGGTAGGTAAGAAAGTAAAAAGGGGCTTAAAGTTCTCTCATCATCTCATCTCAACCCCTTTTTATGTCCCACTGCTGGGCACGGGTCTCTTCTCAGACTGAGAGGGGTTTGGCCATAACCCACCACTCTGGCCAAGTGCGGTTTGGCGGGCCTTACACACCTTCGATAACATTTTTTGTGAACTCTCAGGCATGCAGGTTTCCTCACGATGTTTTCCTTAACCGGCTTAAAGTTACTTAAAAGTTAAAGGAAATAATTCTTTATCCGGCTGAAATACTCGAATAGGTTGTACTAAACCTCCAACATCCAAAAGCTTACTTAAATTATTACCTATGCTGGCAAGAGTTATACATTTATGATTATCTACAAAATACAGAATGTTTTGTAAATTGCTGTTCAAACTTACACGTATTTCAGTATTGCATAAAAGTTTTGATTATGTTGTCGATCGTATACAAAACTTATATTTTAAAAAAATTGGTCAAGTGCAGTCGGGCTCGCGCACTGAGGGTTTCGTACCATTCTCAATTAATAGTATTGAAGTAAATTAAACCCCCTTACATATTTTTATATCCTAATTTTTAGTATTTGTTGTTATAGCAGCAAAAGAAATACATCATCTGTGAAAATTTCAAGTCTGTAGCGTAGCTATCACGGTTCAAGAGATACAGCCTGGTGACAGACAGACGGATGGGCGGACGGACAGCGAAGTCTTAGTAATAGGGCATTGAGTTAATATGTACTATATGTGTATGTACTGTGTGTATGTATGAACTGTATTTGTAGTAACTGTAACAGTAGATAATATTAAACTATGATTTATTTAAATCTTAGCATTAGTTTCTTTTGATCGGATTTAGGTTTAAGCATAATAATATTACACGTGTTACTATTATGCTCGGATGGACGATTGACCTAAATGTTTTTACATACTTACACTGATAAAGGTCGAATTCCTTAAGATTAATGGAATGCGTTTTAGTAACGGTTAACCCGAAATCCGATCCGAAAACCACTCGAGTTTCGTGACATAACACGTTAAGACGCCAGCCAGTCTCCTCATACATAATGTTTTCATTATTTTAAGACCTTGACCATACATAATATACGAATACCCAAAGTTGAAATTAGTACACCCTTTATCTCTATTACTGTGGTTTCCATTGTTGGTACCTACTTAATTGGACCGTTGTAGGCAACCAGGTAGTAGACGTGCTGCATTTAGAGACTCTATTACCAAATCGCTGACATTACAATTTACAGTACCTATCTATACGAAAGTATCTATGATTTACGGTTGCCTAAATCCTAAATGGCGATGAATCTGCTTACTAAAAGAAAAGTCTTACTGAGTAGAATAAATTACATGTAAGAACAGCCTGCAAATCCACAAAACACATAATTTATTCGTGCTTTTAAAGAAAAATATCCTGATTTTTTTTAATTTGGGCCCAAGGCTTGCGCTTCATAACAATCATGCCTGACCTCGACCTGATGGAAAGCAGTGAGGAGATCTAGGTATGAGCGCGCTTGTATAGAAATGTCTATTTACTCTTCTCTTGGAGCATAGAAATACTATGTACTTCTTGAAGGCCCTTATTATACACGAGGTTATTAGGTCACGCACGGAGGCTTTCTCCATTTTGGGATTTATCTAAGTTGTTGGTAAATATTGGTAGAGCTACCGTAGAGTTCGTACCTATAGAATACTCCAAATAATATCTACGAGTATGTACCTACAGTAACGTAGCTGAGCTCTAGGTCATGTTAATTGTTATCTTTTTCTACTGTGTATAATATTTTACTTACACATAAGTCAGTAAGCACAGAAAGATTTAATTTAGTAATTCAATAGAGTTGCGGGTACGCGTGGTCGTTAATTCAAACCCGTTCGTAAACAGCACAGCACCACAGAATATCTATAATTCTGTGACTGCACTGCGGTCTACCCCTGTTGCTGTTGGGACAATAACCGCACAGTAGTATTTTATGGGCGCAGAACTAACAGTGCGTATGACGCCCCTCCAGAGTTCTGCTTTCTACGCGCGATTTCACTGCTGCAGAGGCGCCGCCGCCTGCGCAGCGCCTGCTTGCTTTTTGTACGTACACACTACACGCTATATTTCACGAATGCCTAACGTTTTAGCACCTGTTAGGTACGAGATTCTACGATTTTATCTATTGTCAATTTACCGAATTTATAGCCCAAGCCAAGCGTTTTAAGTTGCAACAATTTCTAACCCTCTGACGATTTCCACTCGATTTGCGAGACGCAGTTACGAGTAGATCTAACACATCTGAAACCTCGATATAATATGAGAAGGTTCAGTCGTGTTAGTTTACTTTATCAGTTTCACTTTACTTTCCAACCACGATATCTACAAACCTGGGTTCAGATGTCAATCATACAAGTAATTAAGTAGCTATTTAAGTACGAGTACGTAGTTCCTTAACACAATATATTTTAATCTATAAAAGAACTTTTATAAACTTTATCCCAACCAAAGATTAAGATTATTATGAATGTGTTTTTGTATTCATTGGCACGCCGCAACGTTGCCATCTGAGTCATAACAGTACTTTAAGACAATACATTGCAGTTATTCTATTATTGCAGTACCAGAAGTAGATAAGTTCATAAACTATTCGATCACAATGGGATTCCTCGACTGTTTCGGTAGGAGGTAGGAAGTTAGAAACGCGTAAGAATGTCGTATTTAGTCTTTTTCACGTCCACGACATATACAAGGGGTGCTTCTGAAAATAGAGCATAAAGATTTTATATTATTTAAACATTAATCTGTCTAGAATGGCATCTGACCTAATACCAAAAGTTAATTAAGTATTATTAGTTTAATTTCTTAATAATGTCTTGGTGTCTAACGGTGATCACAGAATACCATAATAGTAGGTACGTTCGACGTCATGTAAGTGTTGCAGTGACGTACCTATCATCTACCTAGGTCGTAATTTACCTAAACTGTGTGCTCTCTTTCTGTTGCGATAGTTAATTCCTCTCTATCTCTTTCCGACTAGCTACAGGGTCCTTGATAAAACCGCTGAGCGGTATATATTTGTAGCTTTTGTATCTAAAGTACGAGTGAAACACTACTTTACTCCTTTTGATGCTTAAGTACGTGTACAATAAGGGTATAAAAATAATCAGAAAGTCAGTATCGTGCTCGTATCGTGTTCGTTAAGTCAGAAGACATCATAAAGTGGCTTTCTTTGGTGGCGCAAGCTTCGATGACTCATGTTTGACTCACAATCATCAAAAGCCCAAAGACCTGGCTGACATCTCGACTTGTTTTACATTCAGCGCCTAATAAGTATGACGCAACGCAATCTCCCAATGTAACGTACTATGTATAAAGTGTAAACTAAATACCTAAGCGGACTATTCATTTTATTTAGTTATCGCTTCGTTATTAATGTAATCGACGTTAGGTAACATTTTTTTGAATAATCCATGTGAATTTATAAAAAATACATACATTTTAAAGGTTTTCTTAGAAAAATTACTAAAATCCCACTTAATTCATTGTGTCATCTGGAAAAATAATCTTAATATATTATGTGTTTAGTAATGATATTGAAATATATCCTCGTATCTACATTGTACAAGTGTAGACGCTGTAATGCTTATTTATGACCGGGCTAGGCGTAAGAGATGTCACATTAGAGGCTCCTAACCTCACGTGTGATGCAATAGTCAGTGTTAGTGATGAGCTGATAACTTAGGAATCTTACTGTAAACTGGGGAGCGATTCACGTAAATTTTTCACTCAATGAGTGAAGTGAATCAAAAAATAAAATAAAAAATTAGCTCAGAAAAATTAACTTTACGTCTATTAGCTTAGAGTGTATAATTGAATGTACTTCAACATAGGAAATACAATGCCTCAATCTCATCTGCAAAGTAAATTTAATTTCACGATTCTCGACCATGTTGTTTTTTCGCTCTATGTCAATGATTGCAAAATTAATTCAGTGTTCTTTAAAAATGATGTTCTGGTTTCAAATTTAATATCGTCTGTTTATGTACCTAAATCAAATTCAAATTAACATTCCCTTCAGGTATGAATTCGTAAATATACAACAACAAATCTTTAAGTATCGATTCAGAATGTACGATAGTAATTAATCGACGTCGCGCATCTCTATTCTGAGGTTAAAGCCATTCCCATGCCAGTACGAATGCACATTATCTAGGCAAGATGAAGGTCTGCGAACAGTGAACAGGTTGGGGGCAAAGTAGTCACGTTATTACTTTGATTGCGCCATTATTGACAACTAGTTGACAGTGCCATCCTGCTGCTAACTATGCTGCCTATATTTATTGTTATTATGTTATTTTATCATATTTATTACAGTCATCTATTACTGTAATTTTCATACTTATGCCAGCTATCTATACATGTTATACCGTATACGGCATCATGTCCGCATAGTGCAAAATTCCAAATATTTAAACTTGACCAAGCTGGTGAAAAGAAACATTAAACCATTAGCGTCAAAGGACATATGTTGATAATAAACTTAAAAACTTATATTATCAGAACAAAAACCATAAAAATATTTGATGTTCGCTTGCATAATATTATGTACTCTAAAGGCGTCATTTAAATGCGTTTAGGACAGAAATCTCACTGAGTAATTGCAACTTTGCGATGACCTACCTCATTAAATGGATAAAAAACTTTATAGGTAGGTATATCTTGAATCTATTAGACAATGTGTTTTAGGTATAAGTGGTATAAGTATTATGTATAATGCTTCAACGGAAGTTCACGTGGAGCGATTATGCTCAACTCGGTCCACGCAACATCCGGTCTTTTGTGTCGATTTATTCCTATTGCATGGCCATTAAGATGCACTGGTGTAATGCTCACTGATTGCACTTTAGGAACGTATGAATAACATCATCAGCATAGTATAGGTATAAGGTAAATGAAAAAGTGATGAGAGGTCAATGAAGAACTAAAGGACCGTAACTAAGATTTACCGTATTAACAAATACTAGGAAGATCTAAGAGAAGATCCGTGTCCAGAAATAGGATTCGAAAAAAGAGGATAAGATAAGGACAAAGTACTAACTATGCCTTAAGGTCTAGTTAAAGGTAAATCTGCTAAACATAAATTTATCAATGAGGCCAGATTCTAAGGCCAGATTTATTAATTCTGCTAGAAGGATAGATCAATTTGTTGACTCCACAATACGATGTCGTAGACTCTTTGATTTCGTATTGTGAAGTCGACAACTCCCGAGAATGTCGGGACGAAACGTGTCGAAGGAAGTGTTGGATGAATTGTGTGTGGTGTTTCATGAGCGAGATGTTCCTGCATATTGTACCATCCAGAATCTTTTGGAGTATCGGATTAAAGCAAAATAAATTAATCTGTCCTGGTGATTATAGATTTCCACAAAGTAACGCCTGCTTTCATTCTAAATTCTGCTAGAATCTAGAGAAAGTAACTTAAGGGATGGAGTAATAGTTCATAGTAATCTGCTATAAAATTCCGAATAGTAACTTACTTCATCAATTTAAAAATATCTGTAAATACATTTGCATCTCAAAAAAGTATTACCTGATGTGGTAAGTTACTGTAAAAGCATTGCAAAAAAGCTCAACGGTATTAGTTTATTTAATTTTGATTTTATAAAGAAGATGGTAGAAAATCTAGCCTCAACAAACACAAATGTTTTGTGCACACAACGGAATCTTTTAAGCTTGGTTTTAAGTACACACTAAATGAAGGATGGCCGCCAGTCGCCACACGTGTCCGCAAACATTTTGGTCGGCCAGTGTTTGTTGAGGTCTTAATTTTACCATTTTAACCGACTGTAAAAAGATAAGAAAGCATGAGTTTAGATGGTTTTTATGGTTATCACTTATCCCTTATCTAGTAACTTTTCCGCAAATCAAAAAGTAACATAAAACATTATTGAAATGGCGAACAAAAATGGTCTGAAGCATAATTTTGCTAAATTGAATGTGTCCAGGGTGTAAAGTAGCAATTACACCCTACTACTTATTTGGGCATGTAGTAGCAAAAGTGGTTCGGTCGTTTTAGAGCTAATTGTGGTAGTAACTATTGAAAGAAAGTCTTCACAAGCAGACACCTATTTTACTAACATTCCAGCAGTACAGTCATGAACGTGGAACTCGCAATCTACAACTGCCGATCGAAATTTAACCAGACAGGAATTTAGGCAGTTCGGTCTGGATCTGTGTGGGCGGAGATGCGTCAATGACCCGCGAAAAGTCACGGATCCGTATTCAACGGCTAACAGACTTAATTTTAATACGTCGAGCCTATTTCCATTTTAAGCATTGCTAAAAGAAATTTGCATAGCAGCTAATAGCAGCTTTTATGTTTATTAGGCGCTTGACCATAAGCGATATTATCGTCATCTACCTATGAAGGGATTAGAGTTAAAAATGTGTTTTTCTGCGAAAGACTTGTCATTTCACAACTAAGTAGTTCTGTGACCTCGCTCACGCATTCCCGCGCCTGCACCTAACTGTACTTTCCCGTTGACTTAATGCCGACTTTGGACAGAACCTGCTCTCGGGCAAGTGTACATTGAAGCTCTGATATAGCGATCGTTGCAATTTAATTATATCTTAAGCGAGTAGGTATGAGATGCTAAGCAGATGCCACGTAGGTCGGATTCGGAGCCTACCGGCAGAACCCGTAGCGGGCTGCGGGTATAGCCTCTGGCCCAGCTTGCGTGCCGCACATTCCAGCCGAGCCTTGTCGACCCGCGTCGAAGTGAGCCGAGTGCCGCGCCGTGCCGTGCGCTGCTCGCGGCCGACTTCACACCGTAGTATGCGCGAGAGTCGCGTAAACGTCTTGCCTGCTCTGTTTGTCTGTGCGAGCTATCTGTCAACAAACTAATTCGCGTCAAAAATATCCGATGTTTCCAATTTTTCATCAATCTCTTCTTTATTTGACTGACGAAGTTGTGATCCGTGTGTCGCTTGAAGGAAACTCGTGTTCAGTCCGACATTGACTCAGTGCAGAAACCGTGTTATTTTTTTTGTTTTGGATTGCGTGCTGCGCTCGCGATAGGCACTAAACCGACGTGTGTGAGTGACTATTATATTTTTCCTTGTAAAAATTGCAGTACAATACACGAAGTTGTTGCAACGAATTCCACGGATTTTGGAGATGTCCCATAATTTACGGTAATAAAAGCTAGTAATTAAATGGAAATTTCATTTTGTGGTTAAACAGCGGGTGGTGAATCTCGACGGCCTCAATCGTCCGCGTCTTGCGCGTTCCGTTAACTTAAATTATTATTAAAATTACTCGGTAATTGATGTTTCAAATGAAATAAATAAACAAAAGCGTAAAAGGAAGAAACTAGTAAAGCTCGATATGGTATTTTGGATTAATGGTCATTTTATCTGTATACTTAATGCACTTAAAGAGAAAGATACTTACATACTTTGTAATTACCTACGGATTCATTAAAGTAACCAGACTGGGATTGAATAAATAATTACGAAATTGTCAAAGAAACTAGTTTGGCGCCAAGTTAAATATTGTTAAGTTGAACGTCTGGTATAATGTACCTACTTACATATTACAGAACAAGAATATTATAGTGATGATGATGATGATGTTGATGATGAATCTTATATTAGACTCTTGTAGATAACCAAGAAACTCATTGATATTAAAATGACACAAGTGATGTAAGAATACAAATTGAGCATTGAGTAAAACATAATTTAGCGTTTGGAACCATCTAGAATTCCCTACCCAGTATCTACTCGTTCAAAAAATTGTTTAGATAGTGGTTTGAAATTAAAAGATATATTAAGTAGGTACTTAGTTAGTCTATTAACCGAATTTTTAAAGTGATTCAGTTCCTTTGAAAGAAAAATCTTATTCCAACGTGATTTTTGATGGATGGATTGTTGATTCCGAAGCAGATTTGAATAAAATATTTTATTTCCATGGTTGAAAACAAGAAACGTGAATGCTATAAAGCCTGCACAATAGAGTCATCAAAGTAAAGCAAGCAATTTTGTTGAAATTGACACCTTTGCAAAAAATATAACTGTCATGTTTCAAGAAGCACTAAAAACTCCGAAAAAGATAAGGCCAATCGATGTAAAGTAGATCTAGCACAGGCAACCGGCTACTTCAATATTATAGATGCTAAGAAAAAAGTAAAATTTGATGAAGCTAAATGGCTTCCAAAACTATCCATTTTAGCGAGAGTGCATAAAACAGCGATATTTCTCACTCAAGATTGATGAAGCTCGAAACGATTCCTAGAATATAAACATCAGACGCACATTGTGATATATTAGACAGGTTTCTCTAACTTCAACATCATCATCGATAAATATTTTAAGTTTCGATTCCAAACTAACGTCCCAATTCACAAAATATGCGTTTAATAAGAAACCGGTACCAAGCGAAAGGTTATCCGCTAATATTGAGAATCATGATTCCGTCAGCGTCCGTCAATTAATTGCACAAAATAGAAGTTCCTTCAACAATTGTAATATGTTTGCGATAAACGCTAAATAATTTATCTTTATACACGTATATGTGTATAATATCTGTTTCCACAAGAAGTTTTATTTACGTTTGAGTAATAATTATGCCAATTTTGTTGTGCGAAATCTATAAACTAATCTGACGAAACTAAAGTGCTGTCCTCTTTAAAATGCTCAAATTAGTTTCGTTTAGAGATTTTGTACAACAGAATTGGCACTAATGTCTCCCTATCATCTAGTATGGGCTCTTATGGATTTCTGAATGAAATCATTTAACTACACGAGCTGTATAAAAGCTCTTTCCAAGAGCGCTTTCTAAGTGCACCTCGCGCCGGATGCGACGCCGGAAAGACTGATTATAACCTCATTACCAACTTGACACTTGTTATACTAACTCTTCGTTTCGCTTTCATTTTCCCTTTGGTATTGATTGGAAATATTTAGGATAGAGCTTTGCGCGGCAATTTCAACCATAGATTAGTCACTAAGTGGTTCTTGTTTGCAAATCCGGTTGGCTTCTTGTCTGAGTTGAATATTTTTTACGATTAAACTCTTCAACATTCTTACTGTGTTCCACTCTTGCGTTTTGTGCCACATTTTGATCAACATTAAATCAAGGAAATGCTTCTTGCTTGTTTAGTGGATATTCCTATTATTACTAGGCTTATTGGATGAGTATAATTTCTGTAGCATAACGCCTTGGATGTGATTATCTCTACAAGTATTATTTAGTTTAGCGTTATTTTTCCTTGAACTATTGTCGTGTTCTTTAACGTGTGTAGAAAATTCATGCATTGATCTACCTGCCTAGCATATTTATTATTTACCCCAACGAGGTACCTCCAGCAGAACTACTTTAACTACTACTGGGTACTATTTTAACTACTACCTTTGCATTTTAACTACTACGTTATTTGCATAGACGTTGCATATTCTAGTATTATAATATGCAATTTCCCCAAAACTGATTTTTTTATTTACTGATTACTCTAAATCATACGTGAATAACCTTAGTTTGATGCCTGATGGCAAGTGAAGAGGCAACATAAGAACTTGTGTTTGCGTTGCCGTCAATGATGCATAAAACCAAACTTTCTCCGTTGTGTTTGATTAGGTTGAATAACTTTGTATGTTATTCTAGCTCATCCCAGGCATTAGCAAATATTTTATGCCTAAATGTAAAAACTTGATCATTTCACATTTAAATAAATATATCATAGGTATACAACATGCATACGAAGGCACATATTTTCACTTTTAAAAGCTCTATTGCATAAGACCAATAATAATTACCCTTTTAAAATCTCATCATACAAGCAATAGAAAATTGTTAGGAACTTTCATATTTTCAACGTCACTAATGGCAAGGCTTGTAAGAATGACGGTAAAACCCCATAATTTAAACAAACAATGCATCGCAGTTTCCAAACAAAGAATTTTCACTAACGAAAAAGTACACAAGACGTAAAACTACAGGTTTTATCGGATAAACACATACTCGTAGAGATACCTTAAAGAACGTTTACAAACGGATTTTTAGGCTGCTGTTATCGGATACGTACCTATTAGCTTTTTGGAAATAAGTATTAGTCTACTATACTTTGTTCACAAGAATTTGCATTTCAAACTTAAGTTTTTAAAGTAATCAAACTGGCTTTATTTTCTTTATAAAGTGACGAGTGTAAACTGTAAAGGGTTTTTCTATGAGCTGTTAGGGGTCTTGCATAAAAATGTAATTAAAATTGAAAATAATGAGGTAAACAAGGATAAGTAACCATAGATCGGGAGATTTTATGTTATACAGCTCTCTTTGATATCTATATTCTAAAGTGTCATATTTTTTGTTTTACTTTGCACAGTCACAAGTTTCATGATAGTTTCATTAGTACTTTGATATTATACGTTAGCCATGATAAGCTTTTGATTTTCTTCCAAGCCCTTTTTTGCTCTTTTCATTTTACAAAACAGCAACCCGTGAGGGAGTACTCACACGTTTTCTTTAAGTTCTTTAACACCAGGCATGTGTGATTGTATTCAGAACAAACGACTTGAGCAAATAATTGGCTTTGTGTTCATCGTTGTCATTGACCGCGAGTGATTTCTCCGATTATCGTAAAGGCTTTGAATCTATACGAACGTAATTAAGCGTGAAAACCAATTAGTATTTTAATTAATTCATCATTGATTACTTCTTTTTAACGCTGTAGTAATTAATGAGGTTCTTCGGATGATATTTCAGAACTTTCAGTCAATATAATCTTTTTTAATATCTGTTTCAATCTCTTAAATATGAACCCGTTTACTTAGTAACTATTTAAGATAAAATTTCATATTTTAAGAATAATGATTTCATTTGCTGCCTGAATATTTCGTTTTATAAAAAAATCATTAGTATGAACAGTAGCACCGACATCAAAGGTACTAAATGATTTTAAAATTGGCATTTTAAGAAGTGAATCAGCGAAGATTGCTGCCAAGTAGCATGCTCGTTAACGTAATTTTCTAAATTTGTTTCGTTTGTATTAGAATCATTTTCAACAAATAGCTAATTTTGGAATAGATCATAGAGTAAAATTTTATTGTTCGTTCAGTTCTCGTGTAAGTACAAATGTTTATTGTTTTAGGAGATAATCGGCTTAGCCTTGTGTATTGAGTTTTGTGCTAGCTAATAGATATTGATCAACTTCCGTTTTGTTGCGGGCACGTGAAGAACATTATCTTGATTCTTGTTCAATTTTGTATGATAGGATTCATTCTTAATCTAATAGCGCTGTATGCGTTAAATCTTCTGTAGAATTAGCATTGTTGGTATTGGTTATAATTTCGTAAGATCTGCTAGTTACTATGTTACTAAAATAATTACCTACAATTACGTCCACGACATTTCATTACATAGTATTTAGTTTTTACGGACTTTTAGCTCGTTTTCAGGTAATTTTAACACATATTGTTTACCATTTGTTAAACGGTTTTAACACACGTTTTTGCTAGCAACGACGTTTTTAATGAGACACTTAAAAGTGACCCAAATGCTGGTACCGTGTAAGTGGGTGGAGTTAATGGTGCGAGATAAGATTGCTCTGAATAATTATCAAATTTAACGCTTCTTTCGCTACTTATCTGAGAATAAATATTGTACTTGATTTTATCACTCCACTTACACTGTTTCATAACTCAGTACATACTTATGCTCGTTTTCACCAACATTTTAAGAGACACCTTACCCCTTAGGTGACAGTTGTTGTAAGTGAAAACTGTCACATATTGGCTTAGGCGTTTCTTAAAGTGTTGGTGATACCTTGGTACAAAATCTCTGATGCCGATGCTAGTTAAAAATAGTTTAAAACATGTAACGTTTAACAATGTACCTCTTACGTCCACAATCTTTGACGAACGTTAAATAATTTAATAGCCTTTTTAAAAAGTTCAAGTTGTATTTATGGTGTTTTTGGGTGAGTTCAAACGGATTAACATCTTGACTTAGTTCGCTTAGGACGCTTTTAACAGTGGACAGGAAGAATTTTTATTGCTATCCAAAAGAGAACATAAAATTTTATTCGGGCCCGGGAGAGCGACAGGACAGTTAATAGCCACTGGATTATAAATAACAACCAGTATGTTATTTGTTTTTAGTTCACGATTAAATTGAAACGCCTAGCTCATTATACCCCGAACTTATTATTGTACGTTTTTTAGGCGACACTTGTTGATTAAGAAACTAACAAACTGCATACATAAGCTTATTTTATATATTAAGATAAAAGAATATACATAATATTATGCACATAATGTTACGTACAAAATATTATATATTCATTATTCACACATAGGTGACCAAAGACACGTACGAAGAGGTTAGATTCCTCGTTCCTGATACGCACTGCTAAGGTTTGGAGTCAAAACACTCCCAGGCACTATCTTTCCCGACTCCTACAACTTGGGCGTCTTCAAATGGTGGAACGCCCTTGCCTTGGAAGTTCCTAGGCAAGCGCGTTCCACCTTAGACATCATCTATCTTTTCCGACTCCTACAATTTGGGTGCCTTCAAATGGTGGAACGCCCTTACCTTGGAAGTTCCTAGGCAAGCGCGTTCCACCTTAGACACCATCATTACTTTCCATTAGGTGTGATCGCAGTGAAGCGCTAGTCAATATTTAAAAAAAAAGATGTTGTTCCTTTTGAACGCATTTGCAATTCCTCTTGTAATGCACATGTCCATGGGTGGTGATCGCTTAGCATCAGGTGACCCGCCTGCTCCATTTGCTCGCGTTGCTCGCGTTCATTATAAAACCCTGAAGCGGTACTTAAGAAGAGTGTGAAAACCTGGTTAAAGCGATGCTTAAGAGCTTTTTGCAACATAAATTACCTCCAGGGCATAACATGATAGACATATTGGTTCACTTTTGTCATGGTGGATTGACGTACTATTAAATTACTAGGAAACCAAAATCAACCCATCATGAACATGATCGACAGTCCGACGATAAATCGAGAATCAAGCATCAGATAATGGATAAATGATGACAATACTACAGCTTTCGTCATTCAATTATGAGTCACATGAAAATAAAAAGGAGTATTTTCAAGCAGTTGACCTCTTAAGGGTCTGGCGACCTTTAAATATTCGAGTATCTTAATAAATCTGACCGACAGAACGGGTTAAGTGACCGTTACAAATACTTCGACCACAACTATTGACACGGAGAAAGCAGATTGGTACCTACTTAGTCAGTGTGTGTTTATAATTATTCAGCGTATGTTTATCTATCAAGAGATCAGTAGTAGTTCTAAAATTTTTGGTTATTGTTAGATTAACATTGATGTTGGTACAAACAACATCAATGCATGGGTAAACAAGTATGGGTTCGTGATTGGTACAAACTGCTAACATTGACGATAGGAATTTGCAGATCGTTTCTTTTTTCTGCGCGTACAATTATTTTTGCACACCAATTTCTTGTTATCAGTATGCATAAAGGTGTCTTCAGGTCTTGGCTATTTGCCTGTCTTGTCCTGGATCCGTTGCTTAATAGATACAATACTGCTAGGAATGGCCCAATCAACCTCGCGGTTATGGGGCCCAAATTGCGGGAGGGCGCCCGTTCAGTACTTGCTCTTGGCGTGTTCCCGGGGCGCCTTCTTGACTCCCTACAAATTGTTTCCTCTCGCTCCTTGTCCATATGTGCTCACTCTCCCCATTCTGGGGCAGGACGATACATAGACGGACTCGCCTCGCGCCGTCGCTGTCGCCGCTCCAAGCAAGTTACTCCAAGATCAAAGATAAGTAATTACGTGATGTCAGTGCTCACCCGCGTCATTCGAGGTGGTCGACTGCACTCGGCGCCCGCTGCACGGAGCTACAGCCACCGGCCGAGTTACGCTCGAGAGCTCTAGTGGCAACAGTTAGAGACATTGAAATCGGTTTGTCACGCTATCGCTAGAAGTGGGTACGCTATGACGGTACATACTACTCGGTACGAGTAGTCCTTTGCTTATGCTGGATCACAAATCTTTTACACCGTATGTTTAGTCAACTATGTATAAATTAAAAATATGATTTTCAGACGTTCCTTTATTGATTCGTGTTATACTCAGCAAATTCTTTAATTTTATACCCATCTTGGGTGGTCCACCATATTGGATTTAATATGATGTCATTTAGCAAACTATTCATTGTCATCAGGTGAATTAAACGTGTCATGAAAAAATTCAGATGCGCATATTATATACACGTTTATTGTTTAGTTTAGATGGTTATGCAGATGCTTGTAGGTTTTGATATTGGAGTAGGTATATAAGGACACTTTTAATGAGACATCGCTCTGCTCTTATTCATTTAATGATTTTTCATTTTTCAGTGGTCGCGTGTTTAATAAAGCTGCTCCTATTTCAACGACCTATAATATGAAAACTATACCTAAACCTATATGAGACCTATAGGAAATGTAAGACGTAAGTACGTCTTGCATTTCCTAAACGAGTTTCTTTGGTATTTGGTACAGATAGGTTGTACATCATAGGTATGTAATGAAAAATGCATAATCGTTGTAAGAATAAGTTCCTACCGAATTCGTTATTTAATTGCAAAACAACAAGGTTTTACGGGTAGGTACGTACCTAAACTCTTAACTTTGTGCGACATTGAAGTGGGTATATCTACAGACCTTGTACACAGACTTTGTGACGGTATTACCTTCACTAAAGGTTTTTCGACTAATATCGTTGGCTTACTAGGTAGTTTTTATCCCGCGGGAACTCACTTTCCCATGAAGTTTAAGGAATTACACATTCATTCAAACATTGACTGTTATACAAACTTAAAAAGAATTATCTGCGTCGGTGCAGACGTTATGAAGAAGTGCACTCATGCACTCTAGTCTCTACATTTCAGCTAGGTATATCGGTTCAAATAATAAAATACCAGAAAATACGAACACAAACTTTCTTGGAGCTTAAAGCTTGTCGCCAATTTCTTTTGTGATTCAGTCAAATTCTCCACACTGTGTTTCTGAAAATGTTGTTCTAAAAATAAAAATCATGATGGTTTTTGCATTGCCACGTCATCCACTAAATGCATAGCTTGTTCTATGTCATACATAATTAGTTAGGGCCATATAACGGGACACAACCCTTCTTCAAGAGGTTTCCGAAGCACAGTTTTCGAGAGCACTCAATCGGCACAGATCTATTAACGTTTGACACTCCATACAGACTTCGTAGAAGTGTTTACATAACTGAAGCGAGTATAAACACATACTTCAGAAAGTTTCCCAGCCAGCGGTTTCTCTCGTTTCAAGGTATTAAAATAGACCGTGTATACGTTACCAGATTGAATTACTTGCAATGTACATTGTACAGTCAACGCCTAGGGTCTTCACCAATCCATTGAAGCGAAATCGATTATGACATAACCACATTCTTCCAAACGTAATTACATCATAGCGAAAATAAGTAATTGCTCACTTACAAAGGTAAGTACATCGTAAGGTGAATTGGTTTTTCAACCGACTTCAAAAAAGGAGGAGGTTCTAAATTCGACTGTATGTTTTTTTATGTTTGTTACCTCATGGTGAATCGATATTGATGATTCTTTTTTTATTAGAAAGCTGACGCTTCCCCATCTTTGTGTGGTCGCATTTCAATATACTCGTAATCCAGTGCTGATAATGGTATCCACGAGAAAACCATATACTTAAGTCTAAAATTTTTAATTGAAAACGATGTATTCAACAGTTATTTAATGAGAGTTTAAGTCGGTTATTTTGTAAATTAATTAACGTATATTATATCAAAACAACGAATCACAACAATCAACTTAGCTGCGTGAGTCTTTTGTCAAATACCATAGCTACATTCAACGTAGATGGTGAAACCCTTTTCAAGGCTTTCCTCCAATCGTAAGAAATCTTTTAAATTTGTTGGATTTGGACAATCGGTCAAGGCAGTGCTTTTGTAATCTTGTGTGTTTTACTATTAATTTTATCTCCTTTTATGTTTGAAAAGTCTATGAATCACACAAGTAATATTATAAGTAAGTGGTAACCAATAATGTGGTTAGTGAGTTTGTTTTTACTACGAAGGTTTTCCAAATCTTTGTTATCCATAACTAATGAATCATCAGAAACTTCACCGTAAATAGAATGCATGCAAATTAGGATCTAAGTTATTACGGAAATTGCATTTACCCATCGATATAAATCTTTGCATTTACCTAATACACCGTTGTCATATTGTGATGAAGGTTTACTTGCCTCGCCTATTATCCTATACCTTTAAACGAGCAATTCTTGTATATATATATATTTCTATATAATCTGGATCTCTGCAACGGGCCCAACGATTTTCATGAAATTTAGTATACAGGGGGTTTTGGGGGCGATAAATCGATCTAGCTAGGATTCATTTTTAGAAAATGTCAAATTTACCAAAAATAAAATAATTAAAATATGACTTCTGCTGCCATCTATTAGCCAGTAGTTAAACTACCGAGCGAAGCACTTCTGCTGCCATTTATTAGCCAGTAGTTAAACTACCGAGCGAAGCTCGGTCACCCGGATATTAACATTTATCTGGAATATTTTAATACAAATGAGATAAGGAGCGAGGACCTTGGGCTTTCACTCACGTCTTGTCGTCACAGTAAACGATTCCGTGCGCTGTGGTTACTGGTTATTTATTCTTCTGGCGATTAGCTAAGGAACCAGCTCGACGGGCTGCGAGTCGCTTCGTGGGCGATCTCGACGTGTTCACATCCTAGTACTGGTCTTCATTATTTGCTGGTGTATCTGGCTTTCTTATTACTTATTACATAACAAGTCTTTGCGAAATTGAATAATGTTTTGAAACTTTTGTGTTCATCCATCCAGATCCACTTGGTACGACTTGTATGAAGAAAAGTTAAAGGATTTTAAAAAAATCCAGTCAAAGTGTGTCTTTTCTATCAAAAATTTCACTGATTAAAAATTTGATCAGTGGAATTTTTGTTTAATTTCCAAAACTAGAATTTTTCTGTTTTTCTCATACAATTTTTATCATTTGATTTGTCTAAATCCAACATGGCGGAACAACCAAGATAGCGGACTAGTTGATTTTAAAGCATTACTACAATATGGGTATCAAATGAAAGAGCTTGCTGAAAGTAGCTCGAGAAATATAAAAAAAGTCTCTCTAAATCCAACATGGCGGGGCAACCAAGAGGCACCACCACCACCGTTAACATCAAACATGATCATTTTACAGTCTGATCTTGATCCCATATTGGGCACTAGTTGAATAAGTACCCGTGGCCGGCGAAGGCCGCAAAATCTATAAGGAAATAAAATAAACGTCGCAATCGTAAGTGGCGAAATTATAAAAACTATGCAAGCGAAGACGTGACAAAATGATAAATAGTCAACCGCATCTGCAATCTGCATCTTGCTCAGTGATTGAAACGGAGCGTGCACTGCTGGTGGCTGGAGCGTGACGTCTGTGACACCCGATAGCCCATCTCACGAGCGACCCACTTCCAGCCAAGGTCACCGCCTGACCTCCTGATCTCACTATTTCCGTATCTTCGCATAAGCTCAGCACCAACACGCGACGTGCCAAACACACGCCTCATTGTATTCACATAACTGTCCAAATGCCCGTGCGTGTCACTTTTTAGGATTTCTCTGATATCACATAAATGCTATAACGGTTTTATCTTTACTCACGTGAAGTAGAAGAGGCTGTGTACGGTTTACGTAACTCTCTTGACATTTTAGCTTCTCTTGGCTTTGTTTGTTTAGTACGTGTTACTTTACTTACGTGTAGTGTTTTCTTTGCATAGATGTACTTCGTTACGAGCATTAATAAGACGCTCTTTTGAAGCATTTCTTGCGATACATACGGACAAACCTTCCGTTTATTCTGTGACATAGCTTCCATGCTTATCGCTTCCAACACCCTCGGCAATACCCGACTCAGATCGTGATCATATATCGTCTTAACCAATAACTTCTATCTAATGGTCAATAGATAATTTGGACCTCATTTTCATTGTATGTAAAATGTAAAGTATTTTATTTATATCATTAAAAACATTTAGGTCCTCCTCTTATTGAGGTTTGAAATGGTTAGACACTCAATCTTAGCGCCTCACTGTACAAGTAACGTCGTCGGCACTTAAGAGCGGTGTCTTGTCTATGCCCTGTTTAGAGAGAACTTTTTGCACGGTGTTTGTGTAGAACCATAGTGTACTGTGGTCGTGCCTGTGACAGATTTACAGATAGGGCGCCAATCAGAGCGTGTGCGCGCACAGGCTTTCTGATACACACCACAACATACTTTCTAATCTGCGCCTTTGTCACTACTCGGCTATTGGCTAGCTTGTTATACCAGACTTTCGCCAATTGTTTTCACGCTACATTAGATACCTTCTCGGTCTTTTCGTACAAACAGTCGCTACTTTACAGTTACATCACAACAATGCGAGCCGTAGCGAATCGTCATTAACATGGTGCCCTTTCACTGGAAGGAGTAGCGACTAGCGATATCTGCTTCGGTTATTAAATTCGATCTAAACTGCGGTCAGTCGGATCACCCGTGGGATATCGTGTTGCCAGTTTTGCCGGAGTCCGCTCTCGAAGATGAATTCGATACGAGCTATCTCAAGTTCGAGCGGGCTGTGAAATAGGAGAGCGGATACACGATGAGCTTAGCCGCAATGGCTTGATAAGGTGATGTGGATGCGTGTATTTTAGACGAGTGCGGGGGGCAGGAGACTCGCGGGGAGCGGATGACCGGTCTCCGTACCGGTTTGCTTCGCTGACTTAGGGCTAACCGTTTTATTAGCTGAGCCATGCTCCACAAATGATCGCCACTGTCCGGAGCTAGCAGCCCTCCGGCGCCGCACCCACTACACCTCGTCCGAGGGCAATCAACATCTATGAGTCATTGCCGCACGCACCATCAATGACTATTACAAACGGCAGGCTATCGCTAACAATGTATTAGTTGATCGTTTGGAAAAAATACTTTATTCAAAGGCTATCTTCAAATTCTTGGCTACCGACTAAATCACTTAGGTAACCTTGTGTTGACGGTTGCCCGCGGTGGCAGCAATAAAACGCAACAATTGTCTTGACACAGGTGCACGTTTCGTAATAACATTTCGCTCACGGTTTTATGAGAGAAATCGTACGAGCGTTTTCACTACATTTGGAATTGCTAAATCAAAAATGTTATTCGATATTCGTCAATCGTGATATACGATGTCATGATAAAATGCAAAACGAGAATCAAATTGCTTCGGTCGGCACTGTGAGGTTGCATACGACATGTCACATGACGTAGGTATTGTGTAATTCGCGTATCATCAATTTGTTATTGTAATAATAATACATCAATCGCAGAATAATAAATTTAACAATGTAGAGAAGAAACTGGATCGAAATATATTTATTACGTGTGAAGAAAATAAAACATTCAAGACTCAAGTCGTATTAAATTGTGGATTGATCCCATAATTGATTATTTGTAGGCCATTATGAGCAGTCATCATTGAGACTTGCTATTTTCACTATCAGTGATTGACCTTGCTTCATTCTATTTCGACTCTCGTGCATGGCAAGGTGCCATCGCAATGTTTTGGATTCAGCGACGGCGTGAGACACTTTACAGTTCACACTTTCAAAAGTTTCGAATACTTCGTCCGCATCTTTAAAGGTTCGCGTCGTGTTTGCGACTTGGCTCCGCGATCTCTCTCATTGTGATCACTAAAACGGTAACCGTTAACCTCGCAGTGCGTAATACTTGAAACGTGTGAAAAAAAACGAGTCTTCTATATAACAATCGGTTCAATTTCGCTGTTCACAAATATGTAGCCCCAGAACACGTCCGCAGTCGCTTCCGGAGTTGCGTATTATCCGTCACGGTGCAACACACCGAGTGAATGAACAGCGACCATATCGAGCGAGCTCATGACAAATTAGTTCAATGACAAAACCATCGCAGAACGGTCAACGATCGAATCTGCGCTGCCAGTTACCACCGAGAGGATGAGACGTGTTTGTGACTATTTGAGGCCGCGAGATTCAGCACACACGCGACCAGCGACGTAATAGTGAAACAGATTTATTTGGTTGTAGGCCGAGTCGGGATACAGCGAGCGACGGAAAATGGGTTGTAGTGAAGGTGATGTGAGGATTCCGCGCGATTGGTCCTCGAAGTACCACAGCGGTTAAGTGAAATGTTCGAATCGTTGGTGTCCCGGCTGACGTCGCCGCCCGTGTCCCGGCGGCGGCACACGGTGCACGCCTCTCGGGAAGTATGCAGCGAACCAGAGGAAGAGGCCGCGCCCGTGCAGCGACGCTCGAGGGCGGCGAAGCAGCTCCTGGACAAGCGACGCAAAGCTCGCCTGTCGTGCGCAGACCTCACCACCGCCGCCAATGAGCCCGAGCGAACCTCGCGCATGGACGCACTCAAAGCCTTCTTGCCACTCAGACAGTCCAAATCCCTAGGAAGACTCGACGGTCTCAAAGAGGTAGGTGTTAATTATAAACTTGTTTATTTTAAAAGCGTGTGGCCGCGATCCAGAGCGCATTCTCAATATTTTAAAAACAAATAACTTCTCTAAAATATGTAAAGTGAAGTTGGCACAGTGTCTGCCACGGAGGTTAGAGATGCATTCGAAATTGATATTTATTAACCAATAGGTAATAAAACTAATCTCTCAGATGAATAACTCTGAAGTCCCTTATGTATATGCGATGTAGCAAACACTAATAAATCTTTATACCTCGAAGCTAATGATGCTCTCTCATGTAAACATAATTTATAGAACATCATTCGAGTCTTATTGCTCAATAAAACCTGCAGTACAATTTTACACTTCAACGACCACTCTGCTAGAACATTGGTCAAATTGCGAAATATGTAAAGTTCCTTTGAACTATGACACCACATCAAGTTGTAAAACATAACACAAGCTAAAGGGATCGACATGCAAAGGAGTGACTTGTGGAATTTCTGACATCGCTGAATCATAATGCAATCTGAGATTCAAGGTGCCCGGTTACAGTTACTGTACACTTCCAGTACAAATGGGGTCTTTCATATCAACCGGTTTATATTTATCATACTTCATTACAAAATTATTCAGGGATGTTGTGACTAAAGTGGGCAATTTTAGATAAACGGAGCCAGGTCCAGCTAGATCCAGGACAAAACTGTACAGATTTAGGTTAAAACCGGTCTGAAACTATTAGGATTTTCGATTGCTGTATTGCTTTCGTTTGAGTTTTCTTAACACAACAATTTATTTACGTTTCCTTTAACAATTTTTTTCTAATGATATATCGACATCGATTTTTCTTTATGCATGCATCGCGTTAAACATTTTATTATTCGACCCATTAACATATTAGTATTTCAAAAGCATTGCTTGTCAGAAACGATTCGAAGGTTATTAATGAACAAGTTTTCTGCATTTGTAATTACGTTGTCAATCAATGAAACCGTCAAAGTTTGATTCGGACAGGCCTGAGAAGCTTAAACCGTTACGAGTTACGACACACGCGCGAACCTCTGATATTCCGCAGATAGAGCAAGAATGCGACAGGCAGGTAAGGGCAGGTACTCGGCAGGGCCTTGAGGCTCGACTGGAGCGCACACAGCCACGCGTTGTGTACCCACGAGATGCTGTAGTGTGCGTGCTATTTGCCCATGTGATTTACAGACAAATGCCACGTCGTCGACGCATCTGTTTGCTGCTTTGTGAGGGCTCCTCCACGCGTTAACGCCTTTTGTCTGTCACCTCCTATGGGAACATCTGCTCTCGAAGAAGCTGTTTTTAAATTGCCCATATCCGAATAAACTGGTTGTTGCATCACACCACTGCCTTGTGCCTAGATGTCCACTGTCACAGTTTTGATAGATAGGACTATAACAGGTGCCATTTATATACGGATAAATGTAGGTTTTAGTTTGAAAATAACCCTTCTTGCAGTCGGGTTAAAATGACATATGTGCTATTAAAATGGAAATATTAAATCAATGGAAATAGATAGTAAACATCTGCTACAGTTAACAGTATGTGCGGTACCTGATATTTACTTTTATTTTGGATGGCTATGGGTTTTTTTTGTTGCTGCTCAACTCATTTAACTGTAGTTGCATTTTATTTTAAATATAATTGGCCGCTATAAAGCTTTTTGTTCATACAAATACCCCCTCATATACCTAACTTGCGACTAACAATGTTTCATCTATGAATTCAAGTGCCAGAATTAAAATTGCAGATTAAGTTATTCTAAAATTGCACTAATTGCTCTGAATTGTTTCATTGTGCATCTTGACAGAAATTATTAGGACAACGTTGATGTAATTTTTTGAAAAGCAATTTCTAGTACCTACAAATTTTTCTAAAAGTCTATCGGTAGTGTCACCGAAACTTAACCAAAAATAATCTGTTGCAACTTTTTACGGAGGACACTGGTAAATTAATTTGCCGATGGTCATGTCATTTTTATGGCTGCTCTTGCTCATAAAAATACCAACATTTATATTGGAAAACGAAACTGGTAAAAATAAGATATTGTTATGTTTACAGATATTAGAAAAAAAGAATGTTAAGTTTCAGGCTAATTCCATCAGAAAAGAAGTATGACTAAAAAATTAAGTTTCTTCGTGTTCAAGGTTTATTGATGTTGGATTTCATTACTGTCAGGTAATCGTATGTCTAAACTCTACAGGTTGAGATTGGTGCAAGCCCAAACTCGTTCACAATAGTCGCTAAATAATTGCTAACGCTAAGTGGTGTCCTACTTCTTATAACCATAGCTATGCCATTGCGTTTGTTTTTCACTTGCTGTATTGTTTAGCAACTGACATTTATGATTGAATTAAATGTCGATTATTTTTACTTAACGCTTTAGACAAACGCTACAGGCTGTGACTGGTTCTAGCAACTTCTACAAATGACCTTTTAAATGTAATTATGTGTAAATAAACAACATTGTTTTAAGTTCATTACCAATATTTATTACTTATTAAAGAATAGGTAATAAATATTAGTAGAAAGAATCGAAAATACTATTTTATTATTTTCACACATAAGATACATAATATTTATGTTTGCTAATGCTTAAAGTGGTGTTTAAAAAGTAGGAAGTGATACGCCGTGAAGCCTGTGAATTGTAGTACCTATATTTAATACAAATCCAGTCTAATTTAATAGAGCAATGGGATGACTGATAAAATAAATACTTTCAAAGATGAAACACAGGATAAAATAATGGATGCAAAGAGTTAGTTTCAAATCTAAGAAATTAGATTGAAATAAAGCTGATGATAAAATCTCAACTAACTTTTTATCTCAGTGTTGCCTTACAATTTTGTCACTTGAATAATTCTTTGTCATAGACATAAGTTAATGTTGTTCAATTGATTGTTTCGTCGATACTAATAGCAAACTAACAAAATATATCAAAGACATCTAGATTAAAGTTTATGATTGACTTTGTTACTTGACATTATTGTAACTGAAAAGATTTTGTTTATATGCTGAAGTAAGGCTGTGGTAGAATAAATTTGTTCTGGATGCAGTTTAAAGTTATTGGAATAGTCTAGTTGAAAACAGTTAATTTTAGAATATTTGGAAACTAACACCTGCTGTGTTTACATTTTACAGTTATTTGCTATTTGTGTGACATATTCATACAGCTGCTGTATCATTCACACACATCAAATAGTGTTTCTTATCTTATTTTAACTGGCAGATGTTTTTCTTTTACATTAAGTTTGACTTACATTGTCGTTAATCGATAACGCTCAGAAGTTAACTAAGTTTTAACTGGACAGCTGAAAATTAACAAGACACGTTTTTCTTTCTGTTAATTTGGTATATAAAGTTAATTGCACCGGAGCATTATTTTATAAGTTTTCTAGTTTTTTTTTTCCATTACTTATTATAATGACATACGTCATGTCAAGGTTGTACATTTGTAATGAAGGTAAAGCCCCGTGATTGGTGATCATGTTTTCTTATTTGTTTAGGATCCTTTACAAATATTTTTCGTATTTTATTGAAAGCTTAAAGTCACGTACAGATTTGGAATTTGACTGTCGGTAACTTCGTTAAATAAACCAAGATAGACTTAACAAACGCTAAGCAAAAGGCAACGTATTAAATATCATCTAAAGAATTTCAGGGTCAGAACTCAGAAGAAGTGTTTTTTTTGTTTGTTAAACCGCTTCGTTTCCCCGTCCGTATTTGAACATTGATATGGCGTGATATGGCTTTAAAATAATATCCTTAGCGAATCTGTTCAGCAATGGACCAAGAAAATAAGAAATTATGCTAAGTTACCTCTATTTAGGAATTACAAGAGCCAAGAGGCTTCGTAGCTACTGAGGCTAGTATAATTAATATTATATGTATATAGGTAGGTATAGGGAGTAGGTAAATGACGTCATTTAGTTCCAACAATATCAATATCCAATAAGGAAAATAAGACATTTCCGACCGGGATCTCCGCCTCTTTACTGGAAGGTTTATGGCATCCACTCTGCTTAGCATGTTATGCTAAAATGTGCTTGTACGTTTTGGATTTTATCAGATTTGCAGTTCGACCCATATCTGCGATCATTACCGAATAACGAAATATCGATTGCTCAAATGGAACGAAATTCAAAAAATGTTTTCAAATATCCGATTGCTAAATTGATTAGCCCCCTGAGCCATACGTCACGAGTTACGACGTATTGTAAATGGAACTCATGGAGGTACCATAATGGAACTAAATTAAAAAATTGTATGCGATTTGACGTTCAGTGACACTTGGTGATGCTCAGCTGAGCTGATCACAGATCTGTCAAAATCACAGACCAAGGAATAACTTTATTATTGTCTATTCTTTGTTCTGTGGTCAAAATAACGATAGTTCCGCGATAGTTCGCATGCATTTTTTTTAAAATTTTGTTCTTTTTCTATAACGTCGCGAAGTAACGCTATTTATCTCTTGGCTCAGGAAGCAGGTTCATAATCATGAAATTTTATTCTTATATAGTTTTTTAATTTCCATTTGGGCGATTACAGATAGGTAATTATAGCTAAGGCTGTAGAGGATAATAATAATTTTATACGTACTAAAACTGTCAGCTCTCTTGATATTCAGTATACATGAGCCTTAATCGGTTGCTTACAGTACACCTTACTAACCGTCATAAAAGCGATGTGTTGTACGACAGTCGACACCCGTCCTCCTTGGAGAGCCGTGGAATTTGCATCGGTGCCACCGATATGAACCTGAGGATAAGCCCATCGGAACATTTTACGTCAACTTTCTTTATACAAGAAAAAAGTAGCACCATAAAATAATTTCCGCTAATACGCCGCAACATACGCGGAAATCGTCACTGTGGAAACTCGCTTGCGGGCTAATAAATAAATAGTGATCTGTGGCGTGGACCGCGGTCTGTAGACAATACTCTGTTGCTGTTGCGGTTGCTGTTGGTGTCAAAACAAACATTTTTGACACCAGTAAACTGGTGAAATTCTTTCGCGCGGTCCACCGGGTCCTGTGTATACATCTATAACTGGTGCCTTGACGTGTGCCCGGCTTCGTAGTACCGCGTATACCTTGTGCATGTAGAGGTTATTACACTCGGAGATCCATCTCGATCCTCACGCGTGCTCCTGCCTACGCGCACGCACTACGCACCTCATTGTTTGCTGGCGAGTGACACTGCTTGCGTTCAATTTAACGTGCTCTTTGACACGTATACGACACGGCTTATAAGTAGCGATGTTGGTGTCAAAATAAATATTTTGACACCAGTAAACTGGTGAAATTCTTCCGCGCGGTCCACCGGGTCCTGTGTATACGTCTATTACTGGTGCCTTGACGTGTGCCCGGTTTCTTCGTACCGCGTATACTTTGTGCATGTAGAGGTTATTACACTCGGAGATCCATCTCGATCCTCACGCGTGCTCCTGCCTACGCGCACGCTACGGACCTCATTGTTTGCTGACGAGTGACACTGCTTGAGTTCAAGTTAACGTGCTCTTTGACACCTAACTGCTCTCTGTGCTCGTAGTTTCGGAGTATACTCATGTGTCTAGCTACAAATTTGCTTATGATTTATTTTACTGTTTGGAGTTTCTTGTACCATATTTCAAGCATTATTTCATTTCGTTTCCATAGATATATGGAACTTTTATTGCATCGTCCCAACCACGTCGAATGGCTTAGTAAAGCCGGGCCGATGCCGGGTGTTATGTCAATTGATTAGTATCTCTAATGTGGTATTGAATGACAATTTTTGTCTTACAAACTTTTACTGTCGCAAGTCATATTTTTAACCGTAATACTTGGGTATTTTATAAACTGTTGCGTCAAGAGATGGCGCTGTTATAACCACTTATTTCCATCTAAGATTCATTTGCATCACGCATCGTGGTTTCATAAAACCACATAATAATTTTAAGTTTACTATTTTTATTTAAAATGCAAATGTATGTTAAAAACATAATGTATGTCTTCTAATACATATAAATCAACGATAAATACAAATGTAACCACTGGTTGAAACCACTTTGGTCTAATAAATGCCCGAATTAATTTGCGGGCGTGTAAAAAATATGAAGCGTGATGAACTTGACGCGGATCTGAGATTCGGTAAAGATAGTGTCCATTTTGGCATGCTTTTGTAATTTAGTAGTTCGGACAGGCGTGATTTCGTTAATAGTCTCTTAAGCTGGGAACAAACTATCGGATACGATACGACTGACGCGGACGGTTGCTTCTTAGGTAGATGTTATACCTATGTGTCAGATCTTCATCTCTCTTCAGTCTCTCAAGATCTCCGAAAGCTCAATTTTACGTCTGAGACTTATTACCGATAGTTTGCACGGGTTAGTTATATGGAACAATTTTAAACAGCCTAGGGCAAAGTTTTCCCCTATAGTCTCTTCTACATTTTTCAGAGTGTGCGCGCATTCATGGATTGAAATATCTGTATGGATCAAATACAGTCGCAACTACTGTAGTCTTTAGCCGCGACTTACGTATTTCCGACAGTTTGCTCTTGTACTTTTTACTCGTATATTACCACAGAATGGCTAGAAGTTTTTCTTGTCTTGTTAAATTTTTGGGCTTTGGCTACATAGGTAATAATTTCTAAGAGATACACGACAGCTGACTCATTATTTATTTTCAGTAGTTGAGCCACTTGTGAGGAGGAGTTAGTATGAAGTTACAATAGCGTAACATGTAATTGGTGACGGAATGACGTAATGATTGTCCAAGTGTCAATCTCGAAAGTAATGCGACCGCTCGTAATGACAACGGCAGGTATCAATTACGCGCTAATTTTACTTTTTAAAATGAAAGTATTGATATGAAGTAAGTAGAGACAGCAAATACATTTGTCAGATTGCTATACTTTTTTAACCGACTTCAAAAAAAGGAGGAGGTTCTCAATTCGTCGGAATCTTTTTTTTTTTTTATCTATGTATGTTCACCGATTAATCGAAGACGCGTGGACCGATTTGAAAAATTCTTTTTTTGTTTAAGAGGGTTTTGTTTCCAGATGGTCCCATTTTGATCAGGTCAGGATCTGATGATGGGATCCTGGAGAAATTGAGGGAACTCTTCAAATTTTATATGGATACATAAAACTATTTGAGTATTATTAGAAAGAGTAATATTTCTCAAGTTGTCCTATGGTCATCAGGTCAGGATCTGATCATGGGATCTTGGTGAAATCGAGTGAACTCTTCAAATTTTGCTAGTATACTTAAAGCGAGTTGGGTATTTTTTATAGTTACTGGTGCATATGCTAGCAGATACGGATTTGATGACTAAAGTCATCAAGTCAGGGTCTGATGATGGGATCTTGGTGAAATCGAGGGAACTCTTCAAATTTTGCTAGTATACTTGAAGCGAGTTGGGTATTTTTTATAGTTACTGGTGCATTTGCTAGCAGATACTGATTTGATGACTAAAATCATCAAGTCAGGGTCTGATGATGGGATCTTGGTGAAATCGAGGAAACTCTTCAAATTTTGCTAGTATACTTGAAGCGAGTTGGGTATTTTTTATAGTTACTGGTGCATTTGCTAGCAGATACTGATTCGATGACTAAAGTCATCAAGTCAGGGTCTAATGATGGGATCTTGGTGAAATTGAGGGATCTCTTCAGATTTTATGAACAAGCGATTTGGGTATTTTTACAACGCCTTGTGCATTGTTTTCCACTAAAAAGTATAAAATAAAAATAGGAATTGCTTTCCAAAAAACCAACTTCAAATGCCACTACAAAGAGTGAAATAATTTTTATTTAAATTTTAGGTACCTACACCAATTCGAAGTCGGGCGATTGTCTATGACATCGTCATTTCTTCGCACATCAAGTAAGTAAGAAGGACTATTAGGGATTGTATGAAACATTGCCCGACTTTGAATTGGTGTAGGTACCTAAAATTTAAATAAAAATTATTTCACTCTTTGTAGTGGCATTTGAAGTTGGTTTTTTGGAAAGCATTTCCTATTTTTTGTCGTATTGACTACCTAAGTCCTAAAGCATCGCAAAAACTTTGGGATTTATACTTTGAGCTTAAACTTTGGAATTTCAAATCATAGGTTACAATTTATGTATGGATTTTATCAAAAATAACCACTGTAACATAATTCAGTATATGACAACAAATCTGAATCGGAATAATGAACTTATGGCGAAAAAGGTGAATATTATATTGTGTAAGTAATGCGTAATCATAGGTACTACTGTTGAATATATAAATTTATTTGTTCGGGTCATTTTGGTACAGTACCAGGTTAGTAGGTGTTTTCTAGCAAAATATTTTTATAGCTTGTACTGCATTCACACAGTACAGTAGCAAGCTAGGACGAAATATTGTTTATTATAGGTGCTCTACATTTTACTATAAACCACAATACATATAATTGCCATTAGTGTCATTGCCCTATACCTCGATAAATTTCGGTGCTTTAGCCGAAGGAATTCGATAGCTAATGTAATTTATATCGACTTTTCGATACTCGATCAGCCGTTTACATGTCCGTACAGTATATTATATTGAATACAAGCGGTTTATCCTGCTGGGCCAGACCGCGCTTGACTCATACTCGACAACGGGCAATTTTGTCCGCTGCATATCTTATTATAAATGATTGTAAATTGCAATTTTGTCTTGTTTCTTTTTTACAGTTCGACCGAAGTTTAGCAGTCTGCAGCAGGCTAAAAATATTTACTTTTTTGGTTATAGAAAAAACTATAGGTACTTAATGTAAAACTTACTAGAGTGTTGGATTATTATGATCTTTAAACAATTATTTTCTATTGGTACATTTAGATACAAGTGCCGGAAAGTATATGTCATTTCTTTACGAGTCCTGATTTGTTAAACCAAGCCGAAGGCAAGGGCTAAAAATAGAAGACGAGCGTATTAACACATTTACGAAAAAAACATTAATACATTGACGATTAACAAAACAACGAAATAAAATGATTATTCAATATTTAATAATGGTTTAAAATAACTTGGTTTTGGTTGGAGTGTTTAAAACTTATAAGTACTAACCTACAACAAAAAAAAACCTTCTTTGTGCATTTGAATGTAGGAGGAAAACAATAAGCACTAGAAACGGAAAAGCATAACTTTGCGCACTGGAACGTGGAAAAATCTACGTTTTGAGCAAACTTTTTTTTAGTCAAAGGAATTTGTAAAGACGTCAGGAGTTGCTTTTTTATGGACATCTTAAGCTTGCTATACTAATTTTTTTTTAATTATCAAAAATTTTTTTTTTGTATGTTGTACAAATTAAATTAGTTTTAAGTTAGGTTTAAAATAATAATAAAAAAATACAAATGAAACCCGCAATAAGTTGCGTGTACTTCCTACATCACGAGGACTGAATTTTTCAATATTCACTTTCATAATTATTGGGAATTATCGACGGGGGATTATTTATTATTCATAATTGCACAAGCAAATGGGAAATTGATGCGTAAGATGGTTGAAGGTGTCGGGTTACGTTAATGTTTTCGTCAGATTCATGATGTTTATAGGGCTGTTTACTACCAATTTTGTAAATAAATTAACATATTTTCCATAATTATGGTTTTATCATTTTGTGCCAAGTAACAGTTTAAGAGGACAGAACCGGTTTCGAGTTACCTGAATCATCGATTGATGTGGCAAATATTTAAGCGGGATGGATACCATCCGGACGCGAAAATTCAAATTTTATTTAGTTTTTCGCTAATGGTGGGCTTATTATACACCGTAGGCTTATGGCAATGAGTTTTGCGGGCACAACATTTATGCAATATGCATCTACATGTTTTCAATAAAAACTCTGCTCAACAATACTCATTTACTTCATATTGGTTCTCGAAATCTAAGAAACTACAAAAATTATTATCTTTCGGAACCAAAATGAGATATGAGTAAGTGGGAATTCTCGAGCAAAGTTTCTATTAAAACATGTTGATGCATAAATATGATGCCCGCAATGGCCTACGTTCTACAATGTGTAGTTTGTCCTAATATTTGCGAGAAACTAAATAAAATTTGAAATTCGCGGGCTAGTAGGGCTGAAACACCTTTTTGTACTCCTTGCTCTTACGAATGCGTGCGACAGGCAGCGTTGCGGTAAAATATCACAGAAGAGCAATGTTCCGCCTAATTACTAAAAAACTATAAATCAGTTATTCAAAAAAAGATGTCTGGGCATTTTAAGAACTTATTAATGCCGATACAAATTAAAAAAAATATATATATGTATATCATCAGATAAAAATTAAAAAAAATAGAGAATTTGGAGCAAATTTTGGGAACATTTTTCTATAGATTTCTTCAAATCTTGTTTCTGATTCTGATTTCTGAGCGGATTTAGATTAAAAATCCAAAATACCTACATGACGTAGAGTAAATATTACGATTGAAATTAATTAAAATGTTCACACTTAGCTTCACAGACCTAACTGTGTCTTTCATAGCAATATTTTTTATCAGATCGTCTCTTAGCTAGTTATCTAGGCCAAGATCGGTGCTATAATGTGAAGCGTCGACCCAACGTGTGCACTTACCTTAACGGTAACAAAAAGCAACAGCTGCATACGTGTGTAAATTATGTACTTATCTAATTCGCACTTAACGATGCATTTAAGGTGGTTGGATAGAATTGGCCCGCCAAATTAAAATTTGATTTAGATTTTCGCAAACAGTGAAAATACCCTTAAAACTTTATTAGATATTATAATTATGTAGTTGATTTGCGCGATTTATCGTTGCCTGTAAGGTTTTACTAGTCTATCTACTATTTGCGAAAAACTAAAAACGATTTGAATTTGGCGGACTAGTTTTACACATCCACCTTAAATATAAAATTAACATATTACAAACGGTTGTATATGACAGTTTTATTGCTATTGATTTAAATGCTTTGCCTACTCTTGTACATGAAACATTGATATTTAGATGGTAAGAAATTAGTACCTAGCCATCTAAACCTGGGTCTCAAAATGGCGTTACTTTTTACGAATATTTAAGGTTTGTTTTTTAAATAAAACTAGGATATTAGGTCTCATTACTTATAACAGATAAATTAAAATTTAAATACGAAAAGAATATACAGTCACCATGATAAATGTTTAAAGTGTTCGCGGATGTTTTCACCCCATTTTTTGTATACTAATCGTGGGATAAATTCATTGAGTCCATGCCTGAATAGAAAACTAAAACTAATGTTTTAATTAAGGAAATCAAGATTAAATTAACTTGATGTGTTTGTTCGGAACGGCTAACTTGTTCGGAAGTAAAAGTGTCTAGCAGTAAAGTTACTAGGAAGAGATTTACCTAAGATGAAATTTTTTATTATATTGTAGGCAGACACGTAAATTAAAGTCATAATAACTTTGTGAAACCTGCACCCTTTGTAGCAATATGACTTATTTACGTTGTCATAGACACCTGTCAATTGCTCATTTTATATTTAAATGGAACGAAATGGAATGAATGAATATGACTTATCCAAATTGATTACGTGACGCATCGAATACAGTTGTCATAGCCATACATTTTTTGATTTTGTTCGATGTAGTTAGTTATGGCATATGCGATCGACAGCTTTTTAAGACGATCATAATATGACGTATTATGTGGTATTCCTTTATTTAATGTAGTCTGAGGTGGTATTCTTATACCCTTTCATCCTAGTTCTATCCTATTCTATCTTACTTCCTACTAAAAATTAACGCGAAAGTTTGTAAGAATGGATGGATGGATCTTTTACGCTTGAAACTCTGAAGCTATTCAAATAGGTACTTAATAATAATTCTGGTTTTATTCCAATGTGTAATTAGGCACAAATCTTCAATATTACAACGTTCCACGAAACATAAAAGAAAAAATTCTTTAGCATTAAACTTACTCTCAAAGTCTGTACCGCACCTTTTTACGGTCATAACTACGAGTATCATAACTCATGTTTTGAACGTTTCAATTGTTCAATTGAGTTTTTTTAAGTTGATTGGTTGGACAGGTGAGGCGAATGTATATTATGTAAAAATATTGTGGGTGCAGTATTATACTATTTTTTACCATTTTTTTGCATGATAATGAGAAAACTTGATCGCAACCTATAGAATATTTAATTATAGTTAAACTTGACCAAAGCTCAAGTAAACCGATCGAAATAATAAAATTCGACTCCGAATGGCGCAGACGATAGCCTTCTGTGTCGAAGATCGTACAGGGTTCGATTCCCGCTGCTGGAAAATGATGTGTTCAGCAGTATCTTGGTGTTTTCCTTTTATTTTCTTTTTATGTGAATTAATATTATACTTATATTTATCTGTTATATTGTACCCATAACACGCGCTTTCGCTTACTTTATGGATAGATTTCGTTATATTGTGATGTCCAGATATATTTACGTATCATAATTTAATATAAAATATAAATGCGATATGAAAACGATAATAATAAGTAACCTACTACACTACTTAGTAATATTTGTGTCATTGTGTGTACCTATACTAAGATATAAGATTTTTTTAAATACCTATATGAACTTTCTACAATTTTTGTACCAAAACGTACAATAACATTACTTTGTTTATAACAATTTCACAAAAGCAGGCATACTACGCACGTAGGCGACACCTGTTGTCGTATCACGGCTAACCCATAAAGTTGCCATATTAGTGCTAACTGTACGCCCAATTACGCAGTGAAAGTGTTTTAAAAACTCTATCTCACGCCTATCTCATTTTACATCTCATTATAAACTTGTCATTTGTTGACAGAACGTACTACATTATAATCTCACCGCGCGTGCAATACGTTTTTAGGGTTCCGTACCAAAATGGTAAAATGCAACCCTGGTGCGACTTTCTCCGTTCAATTATGACAGTTGATTATTATTTTAGTAACTATTTTCGCTATCAATATGTTTGTAATACCTACTAAGTTGTTTATAAAGTTTAGTTTGAGAAACGTATTAGTCTGACTTTTTCTTGGACAGAGATATCTCCTACTACTATATAATATTATTATCTTTATTATGGCGCAATATACTACTTCGAAAATTACAACTAGGTATTTTTAAAAATAAAAGTTTTTGACAACAATTACAATTATGGCCTTACGTGAATAAGGTCTAATCATTAGACATATTATAATAACACCATATCTGTAACATAATGTATTTAGTGGCTTGGTAGTAAATTCCGGGAGTCAGAAAACGGGAAAAATCTAGGTATAGGATAGACCGTATACTTAAATTATGTACGACGTACGTCCCTATTTGAAAGCTCATACAAATAAAAGCAACAGCCGCGCTTTAGCGTCTGTAATTCACATAAAACAGTCGCCCGGTATTTATATGATGAGCTCGTAATGGCGGTGAAGTTGTGGGGTTAATTTGAAATGCCTAGCTCATCGGGATCTCGCGGGATCTCGCAATACCGCTGATTGCGGGATGCGGAGATAGCGCTTCCGCTACAACGGGACCCGCATTCCTTTCATTTATATCTGCATGGTGTACAGCTATGCCTGCTGCAACCTGCAAACTCTCGCCGCCCTTGGGGCAGTAAAATGCGAGACGGTCTGCTTGTTGCGATCTCTGTCACGCTTACGGGGTCTACGGCAGGCGTCCTGTTTCTGCATTTTATTACATCGCGAGCAACGAGTGTAGCGACGTTTTCTTGATAGTAATGGCAGTTTATATTGATCATGCACACACAGTAGAGCCTGCACCTAATCCTACTAACCTAACCTTACTGTATAATAAAGTTTAGTTAATGTTTAGTTATTGGTTAAGTTAGTAATCTATACGTTAGCACTATAGTAATCTGTGGTTAGCACAATATTCTTTTTACGAGTTACTGAAAATAGATTTAGCTACTGTCTAAAGATAATTAAGTTCAGTAAGTATCAAAGAAGAAGAATAAATTCAAGAACATCTCTTTAAAAATATACTTATATCTGCTGGTTTAAGTACGGTTAGTGCACATTAACTCTACTATCTATTGAGTATAGACTCGGCTATAAGACTTTAGATTTTTCGGTGCTTGTTGATCAAGCCTTTTGAATTGTATTTGCTTTTGATATAATAAATAAATAAATCAGAAAGCTTTCAGTAGCCTTTGATCAATGATAAATAATTTAATACCTGTTGTCTGCCTTTGTCTCTCTGCCCCAACTCCTGAACTAATTTAGCTGAAATAGAGATAGCTTAGCCTGCCTCAAAATATAGGCATACTTTTTACATCAAATATTATGTCAACGGTTCTTGTGGAGTTGTGAAAACGAATGAACGAATGATCTGAGAACGAAGCCAATAAAGTATAAGCCACGCCCCTCTTGCAGTTTAAAATAGCCCATCGAAAAGTACGGTAAATCTAATAAGTACATACAAAAATGTAGGAAGCTTTTTCTTGTGTGACGCAAAGATAGATATACCAGACTGCATGTCTCAAGAAAAACGCAAAGTGTACGATTCTAAACATTTTATTACCACATGTACCCATGTTACGCAATATTTATAGTGTTGTTCTCAGTTTTTTGCTGGGCTCGTCCGTCCGGAGCTTTGTTAGGGTTACCGATATTTTATCAGCGGAGAATCTTCTTGTAAGTTATGTGTTTGCATGTTTACGAGTCTTTCTCGGTGGGTGGTCTGCTGCGATTTGTCCTCGCGAAATGGTAAGCATTTGACAGCCAGTTTACTGAATTTAGGTACCATCGAACGATGGAACTTTGTACCTGTATCATTAATATGAATGCGGATTCCCGTTCAGGCTTCACGTGTATTTTGAAATCCACTTACTCGTATGCAAATGACTGATTTACGAATACCTTAAAGTTACTCTGGTAGGCGACTGGATTTTATTTAAATACCTAAGTTGTCCTAGGAGAGTTTTGCGAAGATTTTTTCAAGAAAGCTTGTTTTTATTGGAAATGCCAATAAACCTAACTGATTTGAATAAGAATTTTGGTTTATAATAAAATGAAAGAACTTTCCTTGCTTACTTAAGATTAATCATGATTTTAAAACTAATTGGTCGAAAATCAGTTTTAAAATCAGGATGGGGTCTACCCGCGAAAAATCATAAAATATTCTTTGCTTTTCATCATACATGTTCTAACATTTTAATTTATAAATTATAATTACTCATCATAAATTCATCATATAGCTCCTACCTAGATTCTTGCAAGTACCCAATACACAAAATACTAAATATTTGAGTCCCTCGACACACTTTGTTCATTCAAATATTTAAAAGGTTAACATATTACTGCATTCGTAGTTCGTACTGTGTTGTGTTGTGTGTAGTGTCGCAATAGAAGATGTCAGCCGCGAAGGGCCGCGGAACGTTGCGCATTGTGGCGGGTCGCAGGTCGCGCAGGTTGCATCAAATCTGCACTTTCGATGCGCAAGTGAAAGGCGCATCCTCTCCACAGGTGTGTCAGCGGGGACGGCAATAACTAACTATGTACAGTGCGACAAGGCTATTTTGGCGCGTGGCCAAAGTCTGAACTAACGCCGTTATCTTGTGCTACTGTTTGATAATTGGCTCTATCAGTTTATCACTATTGTATGTTATGTTGTTTTTGCTTACTATTAACTATTTTAAACTAAAATTGAAGTAAAATTGAGGATATTTTGTTTCATGGCTGCCTTTGTTTTGCAACAGCGCCCTCCTTCAAGTGCCAAGAGGGCCTTGTCGGACTGTAACAGGAGTAGGAGCTACATTTACTATTGAGAACCTGTAACTTGAAAAATTCTCCAGGTTCAGTTAAGCATACAAAATGTGAAAATATGTATTTTTATTTGATTAAATAAATAAATAAATGAAAAAAATATGTCCCATCTATGTGTTTTTAAGATTGCTTTTGCGTCGCTTTAAAAAATGAAAAAGAATCCGTGAAGTCACGTGCCCAATTAAACGATAATTTAGCGATTATTTTTATACATTTTTGAACTTCTTTCCAATTATATTTTCGCGTAGGTACTTATCATATAGTGCCATATTGCTTAAGGTGCTCTATGGTTTGCATTAGGATGAGTATTATTTAATTTACAATAATTGTGCTCAGACTAAAATCTCGTGAGTGACTCGAGGTCTTTAAATATTAGTAATGGTGATCATAAAAAAAATAGAATTACTTTTCATTTATGACGCCACTCATGAATTTATTGTCAAAGAAGTACCTCAACCCTTACGTACGAGTACGTCAACCCTTAAGAGTCTACAGCGATAATTTCTGATAGCACGTTACCATTTTCTTCTCACTTTTTCCGCCTATTTCTCCACCACCCGATTCTTAAAAAGATTTTCGGCTTGTTTATTTCTCGCCTTATCAATATCTAACTGACTTGAAGCTTGACGCTAATCTTTGAAAAGCTCTAAGTCTATATCTCGACTGTTATGCGGCCGATTGGACGCAATGGCTTTTCTTTGTCCGCCTTGATGTTTTTATGGAAGCTCAGCTATCAATGGCAAATTGTTCTGAGCGGAAGCGTTATAAGATCTACGCTCGGGAGTCGGGAACAGATATTTTACCGCCCGGTAGATACTGGATACATCGGACGATTCATGGGTGATTGTATGAATGGAAAACTCGCAATTTATAAACACCTCGATACTCGCCCGCGGCTCTGTTTATTTCCAGTAGATCGAGATGCTGTATTTAAAAGATAGGCATTAAATTTCTTGAGCGCGTAATACAAGGTTTCTAACCTCTCTGGGCTCTGATTAAGAAGACTGTCCTCGATATAATATATTGTACTCGTACCTAGCTACTAATATAGGCGTACTAATCTTGGGATTTCTCAAATCATTTTAGTATAAGCATAAAGCCCTATGCTCTTTATCGCATTTTCTAAAATATGACAAGAATCCTATGTTCTGGATGAAGCATTTCTGCACGGAAGAACATTTACTATAATTTTGATAATACAAGGTAGTTTAGAGCAGCAGTACTTACTGGGTTGCTCCCATTTCGCCCGGTGCGTCTGCTCGGTACCGGGCAGGATGGCACAAAAATTTCCCATCCTGCCCGTTGCGCACCGTGCAATCGTTTGCCGGGCAGGATGGGAATCTTTACCCAGCATCGTTAGGAGAAAATGCAGTAGTCTACTACTCGATTTTAATGGTGCTTCAATAAAAGCAGTTGACTGCATTAATGCGGTCTTAAATATAAGTTTTTTGAAGAACGCCGCTAAAATCACCAAAATACGCCAGTTTTATTTTTAAAAAGTCTATTACAAGTTTTAGAAGAACACCTCTAAGAAGTCTAATGTAGCAAATGATGATAACGTTGTTGATGAGCCAGTGGAATCATAAAATAGCTGAGCTTCATAAGACATAATTAGTTCGCTGCAATCAGCGCAGAGAGATTTCATTACAGGCGTATGCTTATCCCATCTCGGTTCTAAGAAAACTCGCATTACATTCCTCGTTTAAATGCGAGGGCGTACAATGTAGGCCTGTATGAAGAATGGACTGTATCTCCTCTTTCTTAACAGGAAACTATTGAGCTTTAACAAGAAACATTTCTTCAAACTAGCTTTGGACTGCATAAATATGCTCGTACATTTTGAAATTCCCTAGGAAACGGTAAGTTAGGCTGGACTGAAAATTGTCTGTGAAACTCTCAGATATATTTTTCAACTTAAATATAATTAGCTAAACTAAACCAAAATAAATTAACATTGAAGTAGTTATGTTTTGTCTTAGTTGGGCTATACAACAATAAAACAGAAGTTTATGTTGAATAACGATGAACGTGGAAACTTTAAACACATCCTTAATGAATCATCAAATCAAAAACGAAAAATTAAAACATCTAAGATATGTAAAAAAGGACAAGGCGAGGCAGCAAATAAATAAACCTTATTTGGAAACCTGATCAGATAACCACCTATCTTTAATCAATACGCGAATAATAGAAGTCAGGTTCGTTTTCACAAACGCATACACTTAGGTATACTTATTATACTTATATACCTACATAGTTTTGTAATTTTGTATAGCTTAGCTTAAATAGCAGTAACCCGCTACTATACCCACCAATTTTTTTTGTTGGGCATAAAATGTAGCCTATATCATACAGGAATAGAGTAACTCTCTATAACTACGTACTTTCAAACTCGGTTCAGTGATTCTAAAAGATTACCTACATGAATTGAAGTTTCTACAATAATTCTACCATCTGGTAAACTTTCAAGCTTTTATTTGTTTTTGTCATGTACTTCAAATCATACATATAAAACCATGTACTCGTTTCTATTGCATAAAACATAAAATATACGAGACAAGCCCTAAAGCGATATAAAATGTTGTTACTGCAGTGCGTAACAAGAAAGTGGTGGCATCGACGCAGAGGGTATAATAAATTATAATTGGCGCGCGGCGTTTCCCGTTACATTAGCCGCACTGCATTCAATGACAATTTTCTACGCGACCGCCCCGTGTTAGGCCCCGTTCACACAAACCGGGACTTCAGTTGCTACGTGGAGAAATCCTACGCATTCTCGCGTAGGACTTCTCTCATTGATGATTGAATTCGTTGCCACTAGTACCATTAACTGTTATCCATGATGAGGCTATTAATGCTTTTATTTTAAACTAGCTGTTGCCTGTGGCTCCACCCGCGTGAATTTCGGTTTTTCGCTAATCCCGTCGGAACGATGGATTTTCCGGGATAAAAACTAGCCTATGTACCTATTAATACGGGTTATAGGTAGTAGGATAGGATAGGATCTGTAGTTCCATTTTAAAAGGAATATGCAACATTTTTAAAACAATAGTACTAGTACTATAGTAACTAATATATTTGCAAGCAATAAAGTAACTATATTTGCAAGCAAATGCCGTCGAGAAAAGGCGTAATTTTTTCTTCTTGACAATGTTCCTTCTTGACGTATTGAGGAGAGCTGCGACATTTTTTTAACCAAAATACTGTATTTTAAATAGCTCTCTTTAGAGGCTCTCCTCAATGTATCAAGAAGGAACATTTTCATGCCAACAACAGAAGTATTACGCCTCTTCTCGATGGAATAAAATGTTCCCTCTTAACGAATTGGTAAGTCAATCCACAGACGTATTCTCTCCTCCAAAATTGCTTATGTTTGATGCGTTTCGTACAATAACAATAACTTAGCAATAGGTTTTATGCCTTTACCTACTTACCTACCTACGATTTTATATTTAGAAGAAAGAACTTCTGAAACCTTATTCCTTACATTATACCTAAATCTTGACCAGTTTGTCATCTTTAATTTGGCCCTTAAAATTACGCGTTATGTGAACCAAACCAAGGAAGCAACAACCTTCCATCACAATTAGAAGCAATGCGCACGATCATAACATCTTCCCGGCGGCGTGTAACCGCAGACTTGACTTATGTTTAAAATAACTATCCAAGTTGCTCAGTTTGAACCTGTCAACTTGGATTAAACAGTAACATCATGGAAGTAAACCAAGTATTTAACTATTGACATTTCACTTGTAACAACAATGTAAGTAGCTTCTCTAATACAGTTTGACACCTTAAATGTATTTAAATGAATCGTAATTACCTACGAACACCTACGAAGTACTTGAGTTGTTGCCCACGACGTCGACTGCGTTTAAGGAGAACTGTCTTTTTCAGTAGATTTTCCAAAAACTTACAAACAAAACAATAAAAGTATAGTTTAATAGGTATAGCCATTTTGAAGTGATGCGTTTCGATAAATTTTATATTTGGCAATTGATGTTTGTTTTCGCCGCATTTTCTGAACCGATTTGGCTGAAATTTGGAATGGATATAGATAATAGATTTTACCCTAGATTATTACACAGGCTATAGGCTTTTAATCCTGGAAAAGGTTTTTAATCCTTTTATCCGACTCGAAAACTATTCGCAATTTCCATTCAAAATAAACAAAATAACATCCTTACTTACATTTCTATGGTATACAGAGAGATAGTATAATTTATTGAAGCTGATATTCATAACATAATAATATAGCTCCCGGTGTTCTTGTAAGGGGATTGATGATAGGCACAGCGTTATCGCAAGAAGAAAACGATAATCAATCTCCTTTGCTCGGGCCCTTGTAATATTTCAGGGAGAGGCTGGAAGGGCAGCAATTAGTGGTAATCGATCTCGCTGTTTACGCTCGCTCATATATGGAAGGCGGGGCTCCAGCTCGAGAACGAATGCCCCAATAGTGATGTGACGAATCGATACTCGGTATACCCATCATTATTCACTACAATACGATTTTAATCGGCAGTGATGCAGCGAATTGATACTCGAGTCGAACCACACATGGCGATTTTTACTTTACCTATGGGTAATTTTAAATATTTAAATCCCGTCAAACATTTAATAAGGAAAGCAAAAATGCACACAGCCACAGCCAAACGCAATTCATTTACTTTTTAAAAGAAAGATGATCCTATAAGAAAAAATATTAGTGTAGAAAAATAAACATTTTGAAACACAAAAAGATTAGTTAGTTTTCCACCGTTTACATCGAAGATTTAATGAAAATATAGTCAAATATAGTTGTATTGTATAGTTGTATTATATTAAACAATTATATTGGGATGAACAGAGGGTCTATTCACGTAAAACGTCGGCTACATTACGAAAGTAAGCAGACGATATTTCTTTAATTTTTCAGTGTTAATTTTTTTTCTTTTTTTTGTTTTACATCACTCAGTGTGTGAAAACGTTACGGGAATACCCTGAAATGAAAATGAAATTAAATGAAAATGAAATACAATGAAAATTTATTATTAATATCATGTTTCAGAAGTTGGTTAAAGATTTTTATTTAAGTGCAAAATTGACGAGAATTCTTTTAATCGATTTTTTCCTCAAACGAAGCGCGCCGCGTCACTACAGCCGAGTGCATTCACTCGCACTCCTGGCTAATTTCTCTATCTTTAGCCCGCGGTAACTGACCGGCCCGACTACCGGCCGGCCAAAGAGAAACTGCATTAGATGCGTCCGGTTTATGTGCACACTGCACACGTCAAACGATCACTTCCCTCCGCGGAGGCCGCGGCTCTCAAGTCTCAACTCTCAGCCGACCTACTACCACAAGTCACGTCTTATAATCAAATACGATTCCGATAATGATACGGTTACGATATCGAAGTGTTCTTCCGTCCGTGATACTGCAACAAAAAATTCTGGGACTAACCATTTTAATGATGTTATTGTTATAATATGATGTACCTTTACTACGCAAGTACATCCCTTGCTGATATTAATTTTCTTTGACTATCACTGAAGTAATAGAAAAAATAATGTCCTCCAAACCAAAAAAGAACATTTTTTACAGTAATAAACTGGTGCCATTTTGTCACTCGATTCGCCGGGTACTGTGTATATATCTATTCATATTGCTTTTAGTAAGTATGTCTAGATTGAAAGACTCAATACTTTATTTGGCCCACCCGGGGCAGGAATCCAGGACCTCGTCTGGTCACCACTGGACTGGTAGTTACCGAACGATACAAGATTTTCACCGAAATAATGTCTTATTGACATTCACTGAATCAGCCTGTTACACGCTTCTCTGATACCGTACCAAGCTAATGTAAGTGTGCCTAAGATTGAAAGTAGACCCAGTAATTCCACACTCGAGTTGTTTCACCGTAACAACCTGCAATAAACAGCAATAACTCCTACAAAAGTAGGTGTCTCAATTTTGTTACGGCCGAGAAATTTCCATCACACATTCCTATTAGCAGATATCGGGCAGATTGATCGTAAAACTATTAAAATAATGCATTATGCAAATGTATGGAAAACGCAGATTAATGTCTGAATTGATATACACAGTGGTTTAAAGTTTAAACGATTCTGATAACTCGATACGATGTATCGCAGACCATTTACTTATTGATACTTTAATGCATTAATTTTTAATGATGTGACTACAGCTGTACATTGATGAACGCTTGCCAGTTTTATGCTCATAAATTTTGTCTGTAAAAGTTATACGTGGTATTAATAAATCCATTCGAATGAATTTTATAATCGTTTTGCTTGTGTAAGCCAATTCAACATTAATAATTGTAATGATAGCATGCGGTGTCAATGATTACTTCGGTATTATGATAAATTATTTTAATATTTAGGTATCAAATTTCATGAACATTATACCTAATAACGCTAACGCATTAATATTAAATGGGATATCATACATTTCAAGGAAAATGATTCTATCACTATGCGATTGAACACTTTCATGATTCTTTTACCCATCCAAAGTTAAAGAAAATCAAGGCATAAGACTTGGTGTCTGTAATTAAGACTTAATAAAGCTTTTAACATCTAGCTTTAAATGTCCAAGGGTGCGTCTGTTAGTATTTTGATAACATTTTGGTTTGTTTAGTATTTTGGCTTTTTCAAATTCTGATGCATCACTGTTACGTTGCTTTTGTTGTAGCCTGTGCGGTTAAATGATTTATGACACAGTCTGTCTGTTTTACTGTGATTCACCTACGATCACTTTTATGGGAACTTTCGCTCGACGAGCGAGAGTAGATATTTTCTAGTTTACTGCATTTGTACCTTCTGTGGATGATTAAAAAGTTAGTCATGCAGCTTATGGAAACCTGTTTCTCGTGGACAGGTATAATATGTACACAACTACATTATATACATACCTAAGTATATACATATAAGTTGCGCGTTGCGTTGCAGTTACTCGTACATATACATGCAAGTGCATTGGTAGGTATATATACAAGTCATATAAAAAATACCAAATCCCTCTTGGCCTGTACTTGTTTACTGTAATTTCTGAAAAGAGCTAAATTTTTATGGGGACAGTTTTCTCAGTGATTTGTTTATAAAAACAAACAAAAAAACGTGATATCTGACCACTGATCTCTATTATACTAGTACGCTGGATGACAGACTTTCAACGTAAAAATGAAGACACTTGATTTTCGAGTTTTTGGCGCTGATTGTTGTGAAGTAAAACAAAATTAAATTCAAAAGGACGGTCGTTAGTAACAAAATGTCAGTTTAGAACCTTGCACCTTCGAGGGGGGCGCTTCAAATCGGGACAAAAATGAACTTTAACCGTGTAGAATGTTTGATCCATATGATAGAGATCAGTGTTTCTGACCCAATAAAAAGTAAAAACTCATTTCTGAATATAACTTTTTCTCTGAAACAGATCGCGTTGTCTGCGCCAGACAACTTGTCCAAAATGCGGAAAAGAATAGATTTTTTACGGCAACTAGTGAAATACGAGCGCGGTTACGTAACAGATTATTTGTTTAAGATTTGGTTCAGATGAATAAACCTCTATTGCGTCACTATATGTTCTAACTTCTCAGTCTGCATGACCGGTTGATTTATCTTATGGTTTGTTTTTGGGGCGACAACGTTGAGAAAGCTCGTTTATCATTATAATATCATAACTTGTATTATTTACACATAATCTTAATCTGTCTATTATCACTTTGTATAGTAATAATTTTGGTCTTATCTCCAAAATATAGTAAGTAGATACTCATACACACTAGATATTAATACGATATGATAGACAAACTGAATTTTAAAAAATTACATTTGTTTAACAGCTTCCTACGTTTATGGGCATTAATTTAAGGACATGACTTTTTTTCTACACTACACAAGTTAGTAGGTACTTGAAAGTGATGATGCAGCTCACCTAATAGTAGGTGATGATGCAGTCAAAGATGTTATCGTACTCACTGAAAGGGTACAGTTTTTACACAGCATCGCTCCGGAACGCTACATCGCTTGACGGCGCGTTTTTTTGCTTTAGGGGCAAGGTGGTAACTTACCACAGTCGAAGCGTCCCACAAGATCAGATCTGAGCCAATTAAGAAATTATAAAATTCTAAAGAGAGAGAGGAGAGTATCGAATCTGTGACTTCCCACTCTAATCCGATTGCTCGCCACTACGTCAGTGAGGAAATCAAATTACGAGGATCTTAGAAAACACATAAAAGCTCGAGAAAGCACATTATATTTGAACTTTTATGAGACTATTATTATATATTAGATGATGTATGATTACTTCATTTGTGTTCTCTACTCGGTATATGAAATTTAATCACTAGAATACTTTCAAACATGCAGTTTACAACATCCGCTAAACGCTGACACAGCACTACATAGTCACATCGGTGCGTTAACTTTTCCTCATAAAAAGCCAACCGGAAAGTCTGGCACCTGCGTAAATCGACGCGACTAACTAGCTTGGTTTGCATAAAATTATCTAAGCTTGCCGCGACTTCCCTTCACATATTATATCTAGGTTTATCCCGTGGTAAACTAAGTATACGCATTTTAACGATTTCTTGCTATATAATCTTAGCTATAGGTGTATAAAATCCAAAGGTACCAGAAAGTTTTGAATTGCATTGACCCGTCTCGCTTCGCTCGAGTGAATCTCAGTGCAAAATTTCATATTTCTAGTTGTAGATTAGATTAGGTTAGGCAATAATGAGTCGACCAATCAGGACTTATTAACACTATAGTCAACACAATATGTCGCTGCACGCTGTGTTATAAAAAGGTGATGACGACGTATGCGCGACAGAGAGCGCAACAGGCGCTCAGTTCCCAATTTTTTATGACCCAGGACCCAGCATGCAGCGAGATATTGCGTTGAATATAAAATAAAATCGTTCAGAACTTTTTAAAACAGTGCGCCTTGTTCCTTGTTGCATTTCATGAAGGATGCATAAAAACGAGACGTACACGCGCCGCGAGGAAAGCTTTGGCAAGAGCTAAGTGGGCGAAGTTTTTACCGCCCGAAGCATGTACAGGATTAGTACAAGGTTTTTGTGTAACTTTCAAATCGAATCGCTTCGAATAAACGGAACGGATTTCTCCATACATCTGCAGCCAGCGCCTAGTACTTATAGAGCTTAGTCATGCTTACATCTACAGCCATCGCTCCAAGCGACCAATCGCTGAAAGCTTAGTTCACAATGTTTCCGCTAGATGTATGGATAATTCCGCTCCGTCTGGCCCCAGTACTTGTAGAGTTTAATCATGGTTACATCTACAGCCAGTGTCCCAAGCGGACCTTTTGAACTAAGCTTTCGGCGACTTTCCGCTTGGGGCGTTGTCTGTAGACAGAAGATGTATGGAGAGATCCGTTCCGCTTATTCGAAGCGAGTCTACTCGATTTTTGAACAAAAACCTGTACTAACCCTACAGTTCAGTTTCGCAACACCTGCAGCAACGTCCGCTGCCACCCTGCTCTCCACGTGATGTAAAACGACACACTTGCCTCATTGCGCACGTGCTCGTACAACTTGAGTATTTTTTGTTTTCCTTATTGGTAGTAGTAAAGTTAAACATATGCACGATTTGTTTAATAAACTCAACGCGATAATACGGAAACGGGATTTTATCTTTCGAAATCATTCATAACTCTTGATTATAGGGAAAACTTTCTTATTTAACTTTCAAACTATGATTAAGTAGTTGCTGAAAATCAAATTAAGTATTATTAATTTCCATAGTCCTAACTTTATTGTTGAATGTATCCTTTTCTTACTATTGACAAAATACTCGGGTCTAAAAATATAACCTGGGAACCGTCCAAAACCACGACGTGGTTACATTGACGTTAGTCTCTAAGCGTCCAAAACCACTACGTGGTTCGGGACATCTGAGATTTTGCCTCTTCATATTTCCATAAACAGTGCTCAATGATCTATATCTGACCTTTTCTAATACCTTCTAAACTAAAGTCAATGAAATGAGACAGCAAATACGACCATCCGAAGTCTACATAGGGTTATTGTTCTATGGCAAATGAGGCCATATTTGAGATGGGTGTTTTTGTACCAAATACAAAAACAAACAATGTGACAAAAAAATGTATGAAGACCTAAGATATTTCTTTTGTTTCTTATTGCTAATGATAAAAGGTGTAAATAAAACAATATACTTTAGAATATAAATGGTTTTATTTGAATATATCAATAAAATAGTACCCTGAAAAGCCTTCCCTGAATCAATAAAATAGTAAATAAATAAGTAATAAGTAATAAAATAGTAAATTTACAGTAAAGAAAGATTACTTAATAAAGGTTTAGATTTTCCTTACAAATACATAAAATAATGAATAGAAACCGAGTAATATAAGTTAAACTGCAGCATGCGCCAGCCAAATTCCCGGAAGCGTCCAAAACCACTAGGCGGCGGACAGTCACACGTCGTAGCGTGGGAAAGGGGGTAGACGGCTCCCAGGGTAAGAGACCCTATATTTTTAAATCCGAGTAGGTATTTTTTTTCTGCGAGTCGTTTGAGTTATGTCATATTTCGATTTCTTTGATCGAAGACAATGGAACGAGCTTCAAAAAATGTTTGAGAATTATCGCTAAACTGATTCGTCACGTGATGAATCTAGCGATAATTCTCATACATTTTTAAATTTCGCTCTTTTCCATTCCATCCATCGAAACGAAATATGTCATAGGTATGGCTCAGGCCCCAGTATTATTTTGTAGAGCTTACTCATGCTCATGAGTTATGACTAAATGAATCTTGAAACGAAAGCTTCTGTCGTCGTGGAGTAGGTACAATATAAAGTTATGTAAGCGTCTGAGAAGGCTTCGATCAGTTATGTCTTCATCAAAATAATATAACTATACCTAATAGAGTAAACAGATGATTACATTTACCAGCATTTATCTAAATAATTTGGTATGATTGACCATTGGTGATGATGACCTGATTTTCACAAAAACAGGATTTCTTGTTAGCTAGTTGCGTTAGGAAAACTTAAAGAGTTTTTATGAACCAACCTATACAGGTAGAGTTGGTTCATACAAACTCTTTACTCTTTACTTGTATAAGTGTACCTATCTACGAAATCTATTATTGAGGAAAGAGAAAAAATTAAAGTCTACTTCAACTATTTTACACGGGATTTATGAAAACCCATTCCCGGATGGAGGCGTAGGCAAAAGCTATATTTTAATACTACTAATTTACTCGTAGAATAACCAACACATGTTACTATTTGTGTAGTCTTTTGAATATTGTGCATGGCTCACTGTCTAGTTATTTATTACTCGTGAGTTAATTTTCGTTTTCTTTTTCCAGGTAAGCGTCTATTGGTCACTTCATAAAACTACTGACTTTGGTAACGTATCAGACGTTTCTTGTTTCGATTGCGATACTGTTTTATAATAATAGATTATAAATCTTGTTTACCACACATGTAATTTACAACACTAGTGATCATGTAATATTATAATTATATACAGACGCGACCCACCAAGTATCAGTTGGGTAACTTACTGTTATGTTATGTTATTATAATTATGTCAATTTACTTGGATGAATGCAATTTTTATGACAGTATATGAGTATAGTGTTCTACATAATTGGTATACGTACATAATACATAAGCTTTTTTTCTTTATAATATATTAAAATTAAAAATGCGATGCTAATAAAAATTATTTATAGACTTAGCTTCATTTCGCAAGAGCCGATTAAAAATTCTTGCAGCGAGCGTATACATACTCGTACATGTCATGAAGCAATGCTGCAAACGAAGTTGATGCCATAAACTAGTTTTAATGGACATCGTAAGTGGTAAGACAAGGCCCAAGAGACTAAACGAAGGCGACCCGCCTCTGTCATTCGTCTGAGAAATGCCCATACCCGTCTCAGTACCTCCACGACCAATTACTAAAGCTATGGTGCTATTTATCTCGACATTAGAAAGTTCTAGGACATAATTAATATGGAGAGAGGTAATTATTTCGATACGAGGCGGCGGTCAGTGTAAAGATAGTAGTTACACCACTCAAATCCCATAGCATTATCAGAGAAAGTTCCCCCTAAACAAGGAATGCGCGATAACGGCTCCCGAGCGCACTGCTGGTTTAGTACTCTCCGATATCTGAGGGGCTAGTACAGGTTTTTGTACGTATTTCGAGTCGACTCGCATCGAATTAACGAATCAAATTCCTCCATACATTTACAGCCAGCACAGCAGCGTGTTCTTCTCCGCAGGGAGCGAGTCCCTTCGGGGGTACGGGCCTTGCCTCCTTACCCGGGTGATGTGTCGCGGAGGCGCAGCGCGCCCACGGTGTCGTTTTTCTAGCCCCGGTAAGGGGCAAAGGCCTCGCGATCCTGGCTTTTGGCCTGTGGGTCTTGAACAGTTTGTGGCCCCACGCCGTCAGCGATCTTGTCACCGCCCTTCGCGGGGATGTCGGGATCCAGTTGTGTGAACCTCGCGTCCATCGTGGTCTCCATCACCGTCCACGCGCAAGCGCGCGGGGAACGGAGACCGCAGGAGCTCGCGAGGTAGCGGACGCCCGTTTGCTGCTCGATCGACAGACGTTGCGATTCCGTGGAGGTGTGCGCATGGCCCGCTATGGCCATCTATGGATACTAGCTGAAATGCGGCTGTCAATAGATGGCGCTGGCTGTAAATGTATGGAGGAATTCGATTCGTATGTGCGATGCGAGTCGACACGAAATTCATACAAAAACTTGTACTAACTCCTCGGTTCTCTGTATGGTCGCCGCTTTTAAGCTGCTATGGTAATTATCATAATGTACTTTCATCGTAATTTTGTTTACCCTATTAGCATTTACTTTTCCATATAATGAATGCTACATTGAAACAGTAGTGAACTGCATTTACTTTATCTTAGCCAGAGATCATATTGTATTTCTAGAAATGATTATCGTAATGTTGGTTTGTTGTAATAACACAGAAACGTAAGTTATACTGATTACTGAGCCAGTATTAAAATTAATAAAGCTTATACTCCTGTGAAATATAGGAACATTCCTGGAGTTCAGTAAAATACGAAACACAAGGATGCTATATAAACTGTGTTTTGTTGTGACAGTGTATATGTAATGTAAAAACAAACAACACTACAAATGTATCTCCGTGATTACACATCTTACAATCTCGCTGAATTAATTACAAAAATAATGCCGCGTAAACGGTGCTTTAAAATTCCCCCGAGGTCAAACCGGGGGTCATTATAAACGGAGTAACGAAACCTCAGGGAATTTGTCGTATGCAGTTGTATGTGAGGTTGAACGTTTTTGCGTCAATCCGAGTGCGCCAAACATGTCACCCGGCCACATGCGCGCGCGCACGCGGGCGGCACTCGAGAGGAGAGTTAATTCAAACACGCTCGTAATTAATATGTGTATTAAATAAACAAATATTAAATAAACTGTAGTAAGCCGACCCCAGTGTTGTCTATGGACTGCGGTCTACGCCACTGGTAACTGTACTGGACAGTTCCAGTGGCGTAGACCGCAGTGGCGAAGAGCTCTATGTGTAGTCTGTACTGATTGACTGTCAATCATGAGTCATGACACACAAAAACTTTTCCCTTGCTCACTGAATTTTTCCCTGACTTTTATTGAGTTAGAGAACTTAGTTCAGTTTTGTGCAACCTCTTCAATGTTATATAAATTGTGAATAAGTACATGTTTATTTTAAACATATTTTCTTTTTAATTATACAGGAACCTACAGAGTTGATTTCTGAGTCTGGGCCTTTTAAACGTTGTGACTACAAGAATTCCACCACATGATCGCTCTGTCTCAGAAACCGACCCTTTATTTCACATCCCACATAGAAATTTTCATTTTTCAAAGCATTTATTGCATTATTATTTAGTAAGAGTGAAAGTTTGTTTGTAATCGCAGCTGTTATCTTACGAGCCCCACTCGATCGTGTATAGTGGCACTCGTGCGGCCCCTAATACATTTTAAATATCGCTTGTCATTAGCCTTGTCCATTATCTATTGCAGGCGTTACATAACACGTAACGAGCGAGGATCACGATACCCCCCGGCTATCACTTACGCCGTCGCGCGTCGTCCGAGGGCAGTAGGGTTAGTACAGTGAGGATAGTACAGGTTTTTGTAGGAATTTCGAGTCGACTCGCATCGCACAAACGAATCGAATTCCTCCACACATTTACAGCTAGCGCCATCTATTGACCCTGTAAAATGAAATTCGTACAAAACCTGCACTACCCCTCAGGTGTTTGTACAAATTTCGAATCGATTCGCTTCGAACAAACGAGCCGTGTTCCTCCATACATTTACAGTCAAGGCCATGTAGGTATATGTATATGCAGAGAGCCACATGTCAGCGTCTGTCCATAGATAGCACTGGCTGTGAATGTACGGAGGAATTCTGTTCGATTTTTCTAAGCGAGTCGACTCGAAATTTGTACAAAAACCTGTACTTACTCTACAGTACTTAATGCCCGTATACTTTATAACAAACAGCCAGTGCAATAAACACTTCTTTTCTTTTACATGCAACTTTTTTGTAATTGGAACCTTGTAAGATATTCTTTTTAACATCGCTCAAAACATAGAAAAGCCAGGAGGAGCCACTCTTATTACAACGCGTTGCAATAAGAGTGATGGGTCCGCCCCCATGATTGCTGAGGTGCGAGGAAACCTGGCTGGGGCGCAGTGATTCCCGTACTCCCGCCAGTGGGTCTGCTTGGTAGAATTCCCCTAATCAAGGGAAATGCGCCAGACGTTTTCTGTGTAAAAAAGAGTAAAACTAGTCGCAGGTAAATAGGTACAAATTATGGTCTTGGCAGTTACCTACGCGTATTATGTTTTGTCTAGTTTATGGATTAAACTAAAATGCAGAGTCATTTACAATAACGAATAACTCTAGTACGAGTAGGTATGTTACAAAATTTATGATAATAACTCAAATTAGTTTACTTTTATATGTGTTATTAATTACAGTTAAAATGTTACTAATTAAAATAAGAAAGTAAATGACAAGAATCTCTACTAATACCGAAATGTGTTCAGTTATAAAATATATATTAGCGGGCATAATTTAATACATATACGAAACGCTAAGGTATCAGGGCTAATTAAATTTCGACATTATCGATATGTCAACATATTCTTATGCAATACGCAAAGCTGCGTCGGCCCTTTGCTCTTTGGGCTGAAAAGCCGCCAAACCTGAAATCCAATATCGGCAATCCAGTTCGGAAGTCGTAATCCGAAAAATAAAAATTTCGTCAAGTCGATCAGTATTATCATCGCATGATGTATTAACATTCTTATTTAGTTATTGGACCGTAATAATTAAGGCTGATTGCGTCCTTATACGGATTAATTACAAAAGGTTTCGAGCGAAACTTTTTTTTACCACGAATCATGCTTTGTTTCTTACACCAAAATATATTTTTATAATATAGTATGTAACACGATCTCTGCGTGTAACAGCTAAGATATACAAGACACTCGAGAAATTTGTATAGGTATTTGAACCACGTGATGAGTTCTAGCCAGTAGAAGAGAAACGCATAGAAATATTATAAATAAAAACTACACCTCGATATAAACACTTCCACACGAATCTTATGTTCATTTTCACCGATAAATAATCGCAAAATTTTAAGAAACACTAATATCCATAGGTGACAGTTTTCACTTACAACACTTACAACTGTCACTAAGGGTTTAAGTTTCCCTTAAAAATTGTATAGGGTTTGCTGGTGAAAACGTGCATTCCGGAAATGGAATCAACTAATCAACTAGCAAGACAATGAAACAAGAAATGCACATCTCTCTCAATCACGCAAATCACGTCTGAGATGGTGCAGTACTAACCAAAAGTTCGACTAACGAATAAAATTACGTGTGACTGTGTAATCATTCTTCAATAACAATAAATAAGAAACCACGGCTCCTAAGCTTTTTCAGTTCCTTGATGCTAGCGCAACATAGAAACTAAGAGATAGAGCTGTCAGAGAGTTAACATTAATACATAACAGAAATGACGATGTGATTTCGGTGCTAACACCTACAGCTAATTCCGACAAGAATGACATATCAAATCTAACTCCGCGCCGGTTTTGATTCAATACATCTATTGAGTGTTATATTGAATGACGAGTGATGTTACATTCGGTAACACAATGCTCGGTGAACTTAAGCAAACTTATTTCAATCTCGATTTCGTCCCATGCTCGTTACAGAGTGAAAGTGATCCCTTTGATAGCACCGAGATTTATGCACCTCATTAACGAACGTGAAATCATCATTCGTTACGAAGATAGGTCGGATAAATGAGGTTCTTAGCGTTATCATTGCCCGGCGCTATTTCTGGAATGTCCAGTGACGTAAGACATTTTTTAAAATTATAACATCAAAGAATCGATTGCATCAATCTTTATGATAATGTTGTGAAGAATTATGGGGCTCGGAGATCAATCCGGTAGCTTTCCGATTCGAGATCACTTAATATTTTTGGTATGATTGATTTGTATGACGATGTTAATCTCGTACGCTTATTATAAAGGGTTCGCAGAACTTCCGAGTGTATACATATTTCAATCCACGATGACGCGCCCCACTCTGTCAAAATCCATACGAATCGAATGAAACATAAGCGAATGTGACAGAGGGGCGCGTCTTCAAGGATTGAAATATTTATAATATGCAAAGCAACCTCTGAAATTGGTAGGGATTTCAGAGGTTGCTTGGCATAAATCTAATCTACGAGTACCTACGTCGTAGGCCGTATTGCTGTTTAAAGTGCTACACAGATTTTTGTAGAATGCATGAATAGCAGGAACGCATGAATCTTTTTTGTGATTGCTGAAAAAGCTCCAAATTTTATTTTTATGGACTATGGTCCCCACATTAACTCCTATACAGGCTTGCTTATAGGGCTACCTCAAAAGGTCGAAAATCGGATTTTGCGTTTTATACTTTACGTAATATTCCTTCGTAGTGATTAATTAACAAGGAAAGAACAAAAAGCTTCCGTGTAAGTTTAAACTACGTTTTCAAAACTCATAAAGTACCTACCCTATTGTTTTAAATTTAAACATTAGGTAATTCAAATCTCGTGGGATTATATTAAGTACCTACCTATTATAAGATAATTATTGGTCTTTAAGATTATAAACATGTCCTAAATGATTCGAGTTGTAAAATCACGATTGTAATATCCACTGATGTAGGCTCGTACTTATCGGTTACTCAGAAAAATGATTGGGTATTCTTGAAGGTGTTAAGTAATATGCGGTGGAGGGGGATGCGCGTGCGACGACTGCTAACAATCAGAGTACAGTCGACTACGAAACTTTACATAAAACTTTAATTTCATTTATTTTCACAAGTTAAAGTAAATAAAGGTACTTAGCCTTCATTTATCATGATTTATGTATACATGCTTAATAATATTTTAATCAAATAGCGTTGAGCTATATTGCACTATTAATAAAATGCTTGGCGACCCCGAACGGGAAAGCGCAGTGTTGGCAGATCTCCGACTAGTCAAGATGCCACGGGTGTGCACGCGAAATTCAAATTCCCACAACTTGACTGTCATAAGCTTATTATGTCTAATTAGCGTACAAAAAAACCAAGAAAATTTTACATTTCACGGGCAGACTTGACAAAAAGAGTCGCGTGAAGGCGCTGGATACAAGTAGCACAAGACTGTGTGGGCTGGAAATCATTGCAGGAGGTCTTTGTTCAGCAGTGGACGTCCGTCGGCTGAAACGATATTGCAATAATAATAGATGAAACTAGATTTTATTTTCGTAAGCCGCAACAAACGATGGTTTAACATGATTAGCTGAACCAACGGGGACAGTAGAAGACGACGCGGATAGCCATCGCTTGCCTTTCCCTGATGGCCACATTCCGAGCAATCAAGCTTATCTATTGCAAATCAACGCAGCAATGCGCTTCATTTAAATTATCCACTTTTAACTAGTGTATTTTCAAATACACGTTGTTCAAAGGATGATGCAGCGTAGGAAGAGCTCACTAAATTTCCTTAAACGTTTAAAGCTTTATGGAAGAAGATAGAAGATACAGATCATTTTGCTATCCCTGAAATAATGCGATGACTGCCATATCAAGAAAGATATTTTTTAAACGCCCACGAGTTTTTGATGCACAGGGGTATACTATTTATTGAAGCATATTTTAAACCAATTTGTAATTTTTATGCTAGGTACTAAATGTACCTAGCATAAAAATTATATAACCGTCTATGACTGAATCTTGACTATAATTTTTCTTATTTGTAACATTTTATAATAATTGTCATCAACAAAGCTCCAGTCAATAATTCCTAATGTGATGCCTATGATGCAGTTTACACTAACGTACAGTAAGATCCGCTCGGATATCAAGTCTATTTTGTAACTATAGTGATTCTCTTTCCACTCCTTTGCACAGGCGAATTTTAAATTTATTTTTGTGATAGGTATTGTAAAATATATTATAACATCAAATGTTTCACAAGACAGCGTTTCAACTGATGAAGAAATCAGATAGGTATCCAAGAGCGTGAGAAAGCATTACATCTATCTAATACTAATTCAACGAACAATAGAGATTTACTACATATTAATATTTTCTTGTGGAATTCATTCACCTTGTGTATTCATAACTTAATTACGCTATTCAAAGTTATTCTAACGTCATATAAGCATCGGTCAACGTCGATATTCCCTTCTAAGACGCTGGAGTGCGTAAGTTCGTGACCAAACTCCTGAAACGCCTGCGCATATCGATGTCGGTCCGTGTGGTCACAGCCGACATAAAACGTTATTCGGCCATTGAAATATCAACGCAATCATCTATTTAATAAGTCTTATAATCGCTTGTTCTAAATATTATATCTTAATGGGTATACAGAGTGCTTCGTTTCGGCAGCATAGAGATGTAATATATGTAAACATCAGTAAACTCCTCATTTTTGGGAAAGTGATTACTGCCGTGCTATTTTTGAACATGTACATCCCTGAAACAGCTGTCAGATACCTGCCATACCGAAGATGGCATGCAAAATTGAATTCTATTACACCTGACGAATTCATAGATGCATTGATGGACGCTCGTAAGTATTTTTGCAGAATAGCAAGGCTGATTAATTTGCATTGCCCTCACCATGTGCGTTCTGTTCGGGTTGCCTGTGGACGACAATGTGGGTCATGCAATGGCCAGTTATCAGTGATAGTTACACAGTCAGGGAATTAAAAGGTTCGCCAATTTTCAAATTGATTCGTTTGCACTATTCGATAATCGATTGTTTTGGTATGTTGACATAATAGACTCTTACAGTAAGCTTAAGCTACTTAATATGGGATCGGAGTAATGTATGTGATGTTGTCCTCTATTTATTTATAAAAAAAAAAACACCCTGTATAAGAACATAGGTCTGTGAACAATCGACAGTGCCGCTGCGCACTCGGCACCCCGCTCGCATGGCAATGCGGCGCGATCACGCGGCATAGTGATGAGCACGGCATCGATATAAGCTTTAAGCTGTTGTACCTAAGCCACTATCAAATTTTATTTGTCCCTGTATTTTTATTGCTACATTTGTATTCAATACTTCCTTTGCACATACCATCGTGTAGATGGAAATAAATTGTACAACTTTGATTGACTACCTAATTTGAAAAAACATCCTTTTTGGTGTTTCGTTACAAAAAAAAACCGGCCAAGTGCGAGTCGGACTCGCGCACCGAGGGTTCCATACCATAAAAGAAGTTAAACATGAGAAGAATCACTTTGGTTCATGAATTTACGAGTATAATTTACATGTAGGTACTTTTGTTGGCAAACCGCAAACATAACTTTGTTTAGCCGGTTTATTGTTATTATCAAAAAAAGTATAATAGTTAGAGGGTTGATTTTATTTTTCCTGTAAAATATACGTTTACTTCTAATGATCATAATTATTTCAGATTTTTCGATTGGTAAACATCGGAGATAAGGGGGGGGGAACGGTATTTTTTTCGACAGTTTGCCCAATAAATCGAAAACTATCAGGCATAAAAATAAAAATAAATCGGTTTTAGAATATACAAGTAACGCCCTTTCATATGATACCCTACTCAATATTTTTATCTCATTTTGAAATTTTGACGACCCGGCTTTCCCCCCATTTTAAATAAAAATAAAAACAATTTTCAAATTTTTACGATTGCTATGACGTCGCGTCACTATTATCTATAACTATTCTAAATTTCAAGTCGATAGCTTCGATAGTTACTGAAATAATCGAGTGTGACAGACGGACGGACGGATGGACGGACGGAGAAAGTCTCACCATAAGGGTTCCATTTTTACCATTTTGGTATGGAACCCTAAAAAGATGTAAATACACCTATAGTCCTTGCTTTGAGTGATTTGAGTCCGAAGTCGAATCTTTTTCATACGTAATAATTATATTTACCTACTGCCTATACTGTTTATTGTTTATGTTTTATTGAATAAAACACGTAAATAAATATGGAAACAAACCTAATTAATATTCAGACTATTAAATAGAAAATGATTTTTTGAAAAATTAAAATATACATAGTGTAGCAGCTAACATATACTCAAAAGTATCTATAATGTAAATAGGTACCAAAACTAAAATTATTATGTACCTAACCTATAACTAAAATATGTTTAGTAGGTATGTCTGTCGAAAAGTATACCAATACGTCTGTAAAAATTTCGGGTCAAGTCTTTTCTAATGTCACCATTACTTTGTTACTTACTTTTATCACGTACCTCTATAAGTTAAAGTAACTTTAAACTTTGATCGCCTCACTAAACATGAAGAAAGTGATCTCTAACCCTTTATAAATCTTCAAAAGCTCCTCCATCCAAATAGTACTATAACATAGATAAAAAAATTGTAATCTCACGTTACTTTTATTTTCGATAATTCGAACAAGCTATTTATTTCCAAATCGGGGAATAGGCATTTATTGGAGAAAGTGGTGTTACTTTCCAGAGACTTTAGGAGTTATGGGCTTATGGCGACACTTATAATGAGTCAAGAGCTTTTCAGTGGACACATTGAAGGGTATAAACAATTTTACTGTCAGAAATAAAATTATTTATACACGGCTACCGGACAAGTGAAAGGATTTACATATTCAAAATAAAAAAGCTTTTCGTGAGGATTAACATTTTTTACTTCCAGTAACGAAAGAAAAAGTATCTTGGAAGCTACGGCCGTGTCTAATGGGTAATGTTCAATCTGTCTTTTTAAATTCTTTAGGAGTTTGGAGATTAAGTGTGTTTTCAAAAGACAAAGTTCAGAAAGATTATCATTTTTTAACTTAGGAATTTACTATTTTTTATTTTACTAACTCCTATTGTATTTGTATCTCAGCAGTATGTGTATTACAAAATTCATCATAAGATGGATGATTGATTTTAAAGATTCTACCTATTAGTTTTCCTGTACCTACCTAATCTGCTTCTATATCAAAAAATTGATCAAGTGCAAGCCGGGCTCGCACACTGAGGGTTCCGTACCATGAAAACCAATTCCCTTTGTAGTTATTAAAGTAAAATGGACCAAAAATGAGGACAAAAGCTCTAAGGCCTTCGTATACTTAGGGCCTGTTTCACAATCACCAGATAAACTTTATCAAGTGAATATATTTGATGTTGTGACAATTTTTGTATTGGGAATCCGTCAAAATGTCAATCAAGTTCATTCGTTAGATAAAGTTTATCTGGTGATTGTAATCAGGCCCTTAGTACTTATAACGTAAAAAGACCACGCGTTTGCGTTCGCGACCAAGTTATTGTATGAACTTATTACAGTTTCACAAATGACTACAGAATATCCTTCTAGCAATTTATTACAGTACACAAAAGAGGAATCGCGTGCGTCTATAAGGCTTTGCATCACGCACCTCAACGATGTGAGCCCCATTCATATAATAGAGCAAGAATGGAAAATTGGATAATTCGCTTACAAATAACACTTTATTAAACCTACCGACCTATTTTCTGTAAACTGGTTAAGTGCTGTTACTCATGCGTACCCACGTAAATGCCATGTCAGGCTTCGCTAAGTGATAGGCAAGTGCCCATAAAATTAGTGCGAGGAATGTCTTGATTGGTGATCTTTTCTGGCCGCGATTCCGAGAAGACAAGGGTTCCATTCCCGTTGATTCTCCAATTCATCTGGTTTTGATGGATCAAATATTTTTTACTATATCTGGAATTATCATGATGTTGTCTTTTGAGCAATGGAAAAACATGATAAACAACAGACGTTACCTTTCTTTGAAAGAAAAAAGAGAACAGTTTGAATTTTTTCATTTTGCCAAGCGATAGACAAGTGCCCATAATATTGGTGGTAATATCTTGATTGATTCTCCAATTTACCTTTTTTTTATAGAGGACAACATCACATACATTGCTCCGATCCCATAGTAAGTAGCTTATGCACTTGTGTTATGGAAATCAGAAACAACGAAGGTACCACAACACCCAGACCCAAAACATCACAAAACATCACAAGAGTTGGATCAAACATAATAATCGACTTTACCTTTCTTTGAACGAATAATTTTAGGTATTCTGTTTGTAATTTTCTCGTAATTTCCTTACAATCACGAAAGACCACAGCGTTTCGTAGCTTCAATTCATTACGCTCAACAACCGTTGACGCTGTTGAAACGTTAAGATATTCACAAGAACGCTTACAAAACGGCGACGGTTCATATTTTAATGCCTCGGACAACCTTGGGGCTTAAAAATATCCGGTGCAAGTGCTTGTCTAACGCTGTTTCCTAAGCAATGTAAATTACGATGTCTTACAATAAATACTGTCCACTTCATTTGCCTCTACATATTTCCGAGCTGGAAAACTCCTGAGTAATGTAAATTACATTGTTTTATAAAAAAAAACTTTTCACTCCTATTGCCTCTACATATTTCGGAGCAGGAACATTCCTGAGTAATGTAAATTACGTTGTTTTATGAAAAAACTGTCCACTGCTATTGCCTCTACCTATTTTAAGCAGGAGAATTCCAATTGCATGTTTATCAAAACCAGAAATTTCATCCACGGAAGTTAAAACACAAAAGCAGTAGGCAATATGTAGGTAGTAGTAGTAGTAATTTATAGTAGTAGTAGTATTTTTCTTGTCTAACTTGATGACTATGATTGTAAAAATTTCATTATTTTTTGGCAAATCTCGCTATGGGGAATAAACACATCATATGGGGCAAACATTTCTACAGGCACTGTGGATAGGTAGGTAGGTAGATGTGTGTGTACAGTAATACAGACGTATAGTAGAGATATACGCCTCTAGAAATATCTTCAATTGAACATCGCAATCATTACTTATGTCTAATTTCGTCAGAGAGCTGATGTGGGGACGGAAACTACAGCAGTTTCATAAATGTTGACATTTCTACATTTACTCGTATTAATAGGTCATCCAGTGGTAGTATTTCCTTAGCCTACCGTCAGCCAGTTTCACTAACACCTAATAGCGTCGGGACATTTAGCGTCGGGATATTTAAAACTTTAAACAGACATAATTTACGTCAATACATTTTGCCGTGACCCCAAAAGAAGTGTCACTCTGAGCGGCATCAGCAGTTTTGTAAGCGACGTTGCCATACAATAGGAAGCTTGGGGTGTTAAATGATAATGCTGCAAATTTACATTAATAGTCTATTGTCGATTCAGCGTTTGATGCCGCTGCCCACTTCGCTCGACTGGTTTGGTTATGACACATGTTTGAGCGCATGTACGAGTAGGTTCGTTGGTAGTGAAAATAGATGTGCTAAGAATACAAAACAGAGCACGGAACTGCACGGAAAGCTGTCCAGAGTGCAACGGCTTGAATTATCGACTAAATATAGAGCACATGTAGGATAAGTAAACACGGAAGTATCTATGTTGTTCATTTAGGCAGAGAAGTGTTAAATCTTATAACCAGACTAACTGTTGGCTGCGGTTCGGCCCGTATTAATAGGAAAACAATAATGTTTGAAGGGGTATAAAGTAGCCTATGTGTTAAGCATTCCAAATTTTAACCAAAATAGTTTTGAAGTTGCGGGCTGCGGCGTGAAAGAGTACCGAAGATACAAACTTTTACATTCATCTTCACGTTTCACGAAAAAACCTTTTGCTTCAAAGTGTCAATTTTAAGAAAGTCCGAGTATCGAGTTTGAACTGGGTAACTTACATTTCACAGATTAATTTCCTTTACTGGACATTTTCAAGCAAAGATTTTTATACAAATAATATTCAATTTCGCTTGTATTGGCCTTTTAAAGGTTGTATTTCAAAACGTTTTTAGTACTCACGCCATGATACCTTTCTGTATTCTATGTATTCATTGCCCTGCCCAATCCCGTAGTATCAACCCGTGTATAATGTAGTCAGTAAGCCAATCAGTTACGCTTTCCTTTTATACATACACATAAGAAACTCGTAAATAAAACAAAGCCTAATTCTTAAATATAAGTAATAAGGTTAAGTTGGTGCAATTGGCTAATATATAAATTAGGGACATTAGTAAAATGGCTCACATCCTAATACAAATTTTTATGAATTATAATAACACATTCATACATAACTAATGATTTTTAAATAACCATTAATTGCCACTAAGTATTCCTTATTTTTGAACAATAATAATTTGTATAATACTTTTTTGTAATCCAGAAAATTTCAATAATTTATTACCTATTAACACATTATGGATTAGGATAGGTGTATATTTACTTATTATCTATATATTACTAACTACCATCCATCCCCCTCTATTATTGAGGCCGTTTGATTACATTGTACAAAAATGAGTCTGATTAGAAACCAAAAACATAGATATCTCGATACCTACACCAAATAATTATCGTATCTCTTGCCTTTTGAACAGAAAAAGAAGAAGCCGATACAAGCACTATCTTAAACCAATTTGACAGGCTTGAGTTTTAGGGTATTAGAATCGATTACAGAGTATTAAATATCGTTTGGACGGGTGTTTAAGTAGCAAACCGGCGTAGTAAAAAATTGATAACCGACACTCCGATGAACATAAGAGCAATAAAGGCACTTCACAATGATTGGGCTCTGTGCCACTGCGAGTGCCCAGTGCCCAGTGCCCATTGCCAGGCGACGAAGCGTGTCGTGCGGTAAGTAATTGAATTATGGAAGTCAATGATATAATTTAACTGGTTTAATTGAATCCGACGTAGGTTGGGGTCAATGTAATTTAGGTTATAGCAGCAAAATCTAAATTGTAAACTGACTGCTAATCAGGTTTAATTTGTTTCACTAATTGATTTGCCTCAGTCAAGCAGTTGTTTGCACAAAAGTCTGTTCAGCAGTTTGAAATTGGACGCAGCAGGTCTTGATTTACAAGTGGCGTAACCTCACTACTACTATATTTTTCTGTACATACCTACCTATATGTATATGAATATTTTTGTCATAATATATATTTGTGTGAACTGTGAATGCAAACTTACTTAAATACAAAAAAATCTCAGCGTTAACTAGGTCTTATATTTGTAAAATCTTGGGATAAAGTTAAAGAGAACTTTTTAAAAATCAATAAAGAATTATATCCACATAACCAGTATCATTTAATTCGGATTAACTACGTGACATAGGTTTGTTAAAAGCCTGTATAAACATTTAATGGCCGTCTTAGATATTTTCAATGTTAATTCGTTCATAATTTAAACGTTTATGACATCGTATGGGATTATTTTATATTTATTAAGCTCGTTACGTAATAAAATCGCTATTCAACTGACACAGTTGACAAGCAAATAAGAGTGAGTGGGTTAGTACAGGTTTTTGTACGAATTTCGAGTCGACTCGCATCGCACAAACGAATCGAATTCCTCCATACGTTTATAGCCAATGCCATCTATGGGCAGTCACTGACATGCGGCAGTCAATAGATGGCGCTGGCTGTAAATGTTTGGAGGCATTCGATCTGTTTGTGCGAAGCGAGTCGACTTGAAATTCGTACAAAAACTTGTACTAACCCCTCGATAGTTAAAATTTCTGTTGCAAGCTGTCGGAAGTTTCGACACTATGATAGCTAGATTATGGGACCGTATTATGTAAATTAATACGAACTCAATATGGCCTTTGGATGAGTTCGAGTGTTAATTAATGTGGAAGTTTAGTTTCGGTTCCTGTAGTGTTATGTTATATCCGAAGAAGTCGGTCAGCGATTGTTTTGTAATCGGCAACAGATCGGTGCGTGACAGATTACGTGCAACCATGATTGATAAGTCGTGTGGCATACTCTACTTCGAATTATACGTACCGTAACTCTCCATGTCATGTCCCATATCCATTCTTTTTTATTAAGATCGCTTTGCATCGCTTTCGAACGAAATGAAAAAAAAATGTAAAGATTGTGCGGAGTCATATTATGACCAAATTAGCGATCATAATATTATAGCCTTTTCTATATCTTCTTCGTAACTTTTAAATTTCATTCTATTTTCATATCTTTACCCTCTTATTCACAAACGTAAAATAGAGGCGGAATAGTTATTTTCTGTTTTGTCTCTGTTTGTTAACAAGGATTTGATATCAAAGGAAAGAGACAAAACATAAGAGGGTATAAGTGTTTTTTTTTACATAAAATGGCCAGAGGCTAAACATGTGTACAATTACAACGTAGGTGGCAATTAATATGGTTATTTAATAAAGCGTCAGTCTATTCTTGTTATCAATGTGTTTTAAATATAATTCATTTAAGGGTGAGCGTCTTTATACTAATGTCCCTCATTTATTTATTAATTGCACTAAGAACTAGTTTTTATTATAATTAGGTAAGAAGAATTAGTAGGGTTAAATTAGTGGATAATCGCAATTTCACTAACCCCACTTAAGATTTGGGAGCTAGTTCTTTATGTAATTACTAAATTAGTTTTTTAATTAACTATGCCTGTTTTGTATTTTGTGTCATAGATTCTGTGCTAAAAGTAGGGACTAGGCCCATGTCGACCGCATACCTCAGTTCTAATTCAAGTCTAAGCTATAATTTAAAACAGGAAATTTTCTCGATAATCTATTCAGATCAGCACATTCTATCGGTAACTACATCAAAGTTGTAACTAGTTCACGAGGATGTTGCTTCATAATAAAGTTAGTAAAAATATTAAAGTATATCTTTATACTATTGTTCATTGTGTGTCGGTGCAAACGAATAAAACGATAAAGCATTTTATAACAAAAACTTACGCTACAAGCTCAAAGCCATAGTCAAAGCACACCTGTATATAACGCAAGGTGAATAAAATATGTCCATTCGACGGTTCTCTACAGCTTGCCAAGACTAAAAGATACAAATAATCTTTAATTCAAACTGATCACTTTTCAAAGTCACATTGAGCCGGTGAGGTCACAGTGTATAATACCCTAATACTACGTGTGTCAACAAACATAATACGTAGGTAGCGAAATATTTTATATAGCATTTTGATTTTACATTAAACTTAACTTACCTAATTTACTATATATTACTTAATAGAAGAAGCCATTACTATAAGTACAAGAAGCCAATGTTATGATTATAACAGCAAAATAAAGCATTGATTTTATTAAACTTTTTGTATTTTTACATAAAATAACTTTGTTTAGAAAGCCTCGTGTCTTATTTTACCTACCACATTTAAAGCTGTTTAAGTGAAATAAAGCGATTTATTGGAGTTTAGAAAAAAATGACATTTTACGAATCGAATTAAAAGACGGAGTATAGATACTAACTGACGATATACTTAACGTGCTAAAAGCCTTATTAGATGTTTGAGCAAGCGTCCGCGCCGCGCCGCCCGCCCGCCCGTCGCAAATCCGCTCACGAAGCTTTCGTTATGACAATAAAAATAATACGCTCTAAGCCTTTACATTTATTACCCCACCACATTACGGCAATGATTTATGAACGGTTTGTCGACGACGCCGATTGTTATATGAGATTATGCCATTTTTGCAATCTTCATAGGACATAACTTTTTCAATTGTATGTATATTATTGAATAATGAAACATTTAACAGCGTGAATATAAATAATGAAATGTCGTAAATGTACAACTTTTACTTTTTTTCGTAGTAAAAAGCGTTTTCTATGACCCACTTATTGTTATCGGTGTATTATTGGGTTTGATGGGAGTAGTAAAAATTTTACAGCTTTTGAGAGATCTATGGCACAAAAAGCTTACTTTAATCTATGGAATTTTTGAGATAAGTGTCGTTGTCGATCATTCCGCTCGGGGCAATAAAATTCAAAATAATGTAAATCATTGAACCTAAGGGCATGATTTAAAACTTAGCAGACTTTAAAGATTTATGTATTTATTTATTTATACAACACTTAAACCTATTCGAACAAGTAATTAACCTAATGATAATAATAAAAATACGTGCGTATGATCAATGATGGCTGGTACAAATTATTTTTAATAAAGAAGCATTATACCGCAATGGAACTGAAAAACAAACAAAAATTATTTTAAAAAACTGATTTCAAATGCTAGTACAAACATTGAAATAACACTTTACACCAATTTGAAGTCCTCATTTTTTTAAGTCTGTATTTAATAAAGAACGAACTATTTACCTTCTGTTTTTAACTTTAGTAGGTACCTATACCTAATTTAATTCCGATCAATGGAGAGGCTAGAGCCAAAATTTTAATAAATTGGATAAAATTTAAAATAACGTTTTATTAGGGAATAAGGAGTTTTCACAGTCCAAAATAAGCTTTAGACTGCAAAAGCGTTAGGGCTCTTTCTTAAGTTAGATTCTTTGTTCTCCTAAAATCATCTGTGGTCCACTCACTTAAAACAGTAGCGGTAAGCGGTAACAAAATACCCATAAGTAATAGGCATGTATTTACCTACTTTAAAGACTTTAATCTAACGATGTCATCAGCCTAGCATTGTTAAGATGTAACATATTTCGTGCTTATGGCTTCAATAACATTCAACCTCGTAGTATATACAGATGAAAAAAACCCAAGCCACCATCGATTGTCGATAAAAAGTAGTTTATCCCCTAGTTAGATCCATTGTTATGGTATAGTAGTTGCGCGTACGCATGCTGCCGGCTGCGTGCGTCCGGCGCGCCCGATCCGAGCTTCAGTCCAAATCGCGCGGCGCGTGTGAGCGCACGACTATTCGCTACCGGTGTTTTTTGGCTTTGGGTCCTGTGGGCTGTGACCCCAAATACCATGTGCTAAGTGGATTTATATTGGACTACCTGCATACGTGATTGACACATGATGCATGTAAGCTAGCTATTACATTTACTAATTAAGTCATTTGGTAATTAATGAGTCTTTTTAATTAATATGTTAAATTATTATGAGCCTTTTATTTTAATAACAGTAGTAAATTTTCTACAAAAACATTTTAATTTTCCCAACATTATTAAACTATATAGATTTAATACATAATTAGAATTACATACATAACATTACATTTTCTTTATTCTGAAAATTTTACCCTCGTGAAAGGGTAGAAAAGTGAAAGCAATTTCTCGCTGAAATGCTAAGCTCTTTAAAGTTATAAACTTTATAGAAACGACCTATTTTATATAACTATTCTAAAATCTGCCTAGTCTACCTTGACTATTAACCTTCCGAAACGTGGAAATTGTATTTAGCTGAAGTTGGTAAATTAATGTTTGCCTTGTTTTTAATGAGCCTTAAAAAGCCTTTTAAAATTTTATGAATTGTATTTTATCTTGTTTTTGTACAGACTAACATACTAGATAAGATATTTAAAGCCTACCTGCGATAATAATTCATGCATAGACTATAGCATCGTCAAATTAACTATTTTCCTTGTAAAACTCATTACAAATTCATAATGCGATAATAATTTCAAAGAAATGTATCATTGGACTCCACCTGCATACGAGATCTATTATTATAAGCTTTATTGTTATTTAATGATATGCTTGAGGTTGAGATCATGTTCGTTTCTAACGAACGTGTATAAGTTAGGTTCAGGTTTCTGAGCTGCAGTACCACGGGCATACAAACAAGTGTTATGCGCTGCGCTCACATTACCTGCGCAGTTTATACCCTTCATTATACTGATGGGATACCATTAGATGCGATGGTTCGAGAACGTAGCGGATGTATTCGCATAAACAATGACCTTACTGGGAAGAACAATTCGTAGAAAAATACTCGCGAGGAAGAAATATAATCACCAAAATTCTTACAAATATCCATACCTACATATTGGTAAATAAAATTAATTAAAAAAAAAAACATTTAGTATGACGTTTTTCCGCTCTGTTTATGAATCACAGGTGAACCAGTTTGCAACATGGAGATCACTATAAAAACCTGTTCTATTTTTTTTTATGTTAGAAAATAATCTTGCGCTTGTCTACAATCAGTCTAATGGAAAACTACTCTTGGGTCACGCCTTTTCACTCTTTCGAATTGAAATTTTATGTTTGACAACGTAAGGGTGGGAAGGACAAAAACGAAAGCAGTATTAAGGATACGTGGCGTCCCTATACCTAACCTAAAATATAAACAAAACATCCGCTTTTACCTGTACCTCAAAAAACGGTAATTGCTTAATGAATAGGCCGTACTAAGGGCAGAATGGGATAATAGACGGCCTACAGTTTAAACCACAATTCGGTTTATATCGCTTCTTACGTAACATTGATTGGGCTCTAAAATCGAAGATTCGATTGATTGATTTTGATTTCGAAACTGCATCGTATCGAATGTAATTACTCAAAACTGGATGTATCGTAACCCAATTTCCTAATTGTCGGCCGGTAACTGAGTGTTACACATGGTAGCAGACACTTGCTGTAGTTTCAATTAAAGTATGGTTCAATGTAAAGGAAATTCCGTACAAAGAATAACGTTGGTCTAGTAGCATCCCTATTTATTCATAAAGTATGAATTTCTTGACATTCTCAGTCACACAGAAGTGGTTAATAAAATTTACTAATTTCAGTAAATAAGTAGTAGGGCTGAATTTTAATCACCAGGTAATCGTTAACTTAGGAATCAATATGACGTTTTGACAGATTTTGTGGCATGTGTTTCAAATTGATTCCTCATATATAGTTTATCTGGCGAATAAAAAATCTGCCCTTGGACTATTAATATTTCAATAATTAGATAAATACTAGCTGTTGCCCGCGGCTCCGCCCGCGTGCAGTTCGTTTTTTTACAAAAATGTTTTCCGTGGAATTTCTTAATTTTTCCCAAGATAAATGAGTGGTCCCCGGGTTCGATGGACCCGTAAAGGAGTCTTCTTCCAATCTCTCCTGTCAACGTGCTATCTTCTTTCACACAATTTACCTATATCTTTTTTGGTCTTCCTCTACTTATACACTCTGTCGAAATCGCTTATGTTACTCAATTCGCATGGAGTAAGACAGAGTGGGGCGTGTTATCGTGGATTGTAATATCTATACTAACCAAACTTATCTTATTCTGAGATGATACCAACGCCCAGATATTGTAATTAAGCATTCTGATGCGCTGCTGTGTACGTAGCAACACGTTCCTGCTACGTACGGGTTATCTTGTATAGTTATACCTAGTTGCACGATCAAAAGGACCCCGTTTTGATTGTGCTACGTAGATAAGAAGCTATAGGTTTTTTAAACATCCCACGGGTGCTCTCAAATTTTTCAGGATGAAAAGTATCTTAAATGTTGACCTATATATAAAGCATATGACCTATATAATATGTTGGCATATATATAAAGTAGGATCATAAAATTGCATTTAAATCCGTTACTTGAAAGACGCCTGCTTTTCCTGTTTTTGTAATGTTTTCTTTCCCGCGGGAACTCGATTGGATTAATAAGTTTTACTATATATATATTTTGTTAAAGAGGCAACATAAGGTATCAGCATGACAAATTTTACTAAATTAAGTTCATTAGTTGTTGTTTACAAAGCTGTTAAATTAATTGCAGTTTTTTAACTATCCCACGGGAACTCTTTATTTTACCGGGATGAAAAGTATCCTATATGTTGACCAGGGACATAAGCTACCACCACACAAAATTTCATTGGAATCGGTCCAGCCGTTCCTAAGATTAGCCCGTACAAACAGACAGACAAACAGACAAACAGACAAACAGAGAAACAAAAAATTTGAAAAAAATTTAAATTAGTTCTATTTCACTTCTTACATCCCCCTGACTCCGTTTTTAGCATTTTTTTTATTTGTACAGAAATTCGACCTCTACAGATTTATTATATACGTATTGATGACTAGTCAAATTACGAACTGGAATTAAAATAAACAAGCTATCATTTAATTGATGAAGCACTTGTTGTTATTTTCTTACTTTCAATGTTTTAATAACGTGGATGAGTGTGTCAACCTGCCAAGAATGGTTCGAAGGCTTGAAGGGCAAGTTATTTTAAGACAATAAATTCTACCAGTGGCAGATGTTCGGCCATCAATAACTATAGTCCTAATTAATATGAAGGTTGACTCGTAAGTACCAGATGCATTGGTCAATAAAAACTAGAAATACAACGTTTGGGCTAGTTTCAAATAGTTTGTGCGACTCAAAACATAATGGACTGGTTCCAGCCATTTTTAAATACATTGTTTTTTTATATATTTTAAACTTAGATAAATATGCAGAACGTAAATATATAAAATACGAGTTTTTCCCGCAGTTGTGCCTACGTGGATTTCGGTTTTTTCATAGAGCAATACATAACTTTAAATAAATCAAAAGGACTTTTTTGAAATTCATAGGTTCTCACAGAATTTTTTTCAATCAACTAACTTTCACATTTATTAAACACTGTGTTTCAATGAATACAATTTGCACAAGTTAGTGTGAACGAGAAATTAAATAACATGGCTTATTATGTTTTTATGCGGACTAAATGAAGTTTAATTAAATTTATGAAAAAAAATTAATGAATTAAATCTACGGTTCATACTTTATGGTTACATAAGTATGAAGTTATCAGATTTCTTAATTAAAGTTATTAGCAGTATTTTAATGTAACAAACATTCGATAACAAGACACATAACGTGTTTATAAGTTGGTCATGAAGTCATTTGGTAACTTAATATATTCATCTCGAGTATAACGACCATGACTTGAGTATGTAACGACGATTAAGAAATATACCAAGAATTATTATTAATACAGTTCGTATACATACAATATTATGACACCCATAGGTGTTAATGGAAAATTTGAGTTAGAGTTTGGATATTGCGGTAATTTTACTTTTAAATTTCAATTTAGATCTTGTACATAAGTATTGGTAACTATACAAAGTAGCATGTTATTATGTAAAGTAGCATGTTGTTAAGATATTCATAAAAATAAAATGTAATCAGTAACTATACAAGTAAAAGGTGCAAATTTCAATATATCTTGTGTCATGGAAATATGTTTAAACTTTAAGTAGTACCTAAGGTACCCACAGATTAAAATAGCTAGATTTAAACGTTAATCAAAATGTTAATAAATTGGAAGGTATTAATAATTTACCCGTGATGGCATCTATGTAGAAATGGAATTCAATCCTTATATTAATGTAGAAGCAATAAATTCTCGTTATAAACGGCTGAGTGTAACGACGACTTCCATCCTAGATGCCATGGTGTTTTAATGGGAATCGATATTGATTTTTAATACAGGAAGCATTAGATCCTATTTATGGTCCATATTTTATTTTTAATTATTACTTGTGATTGTATCGTAAATTATTTTTATTGAAATTTGATTGTCTATATGGGTTGATGACTTTCAAGATTGGGAACTATAATATAAAAAAAGAAGTGCCGTCAATATTCAATAAGGGTTTCTGAAGAAAGAAAGTATTTATTTTTATTATTTCCTGTTGGTATATAAGAACGTAAGAACTTTTGATATACGTGTAAATTAGGCGTAACCAAGCGGTCCTTATTTTGAGTTCCCTTAAATTGACCACAAAAAAAACTTAAAAATTTCTAAATTTTCATCAATGCTCCTCAACTGTTGCGAAATCTGCTGCCATTTTTATAAATACAGATTGAATGAATGTGTTCTAAATTTGTTACTATCAAACTCCACTAATATTGTGACGAAAACAATAGACACTGCTCGGAATTCACTTATTGGTTTCAACCATTATATTTAAATGGGACGACGCAAACAATATAGCCATTTAGCGAATTCAAGCGCGTGCGAGATTATGCGAGTATTTAAAATTGGCAAACCAAGCACTGAATATAATGAGCTTAGAACGAACAAGTAATGGTTCTACGTCCTACAAAAGCCAAAAGCGGTCGTATCCTTACATCCAACAAACTCCATTGGATGGATTTTATCCATCTTCAGTCCACACACAGTTCTGTTTGTCTTCCACGTTTCTACTACGGACCTCTAAGGTGTGGAACACTTTTCTAGCCTCCGTTTTCCCAACCAAGCATACAATTTGGGTGCCTTCAAGAGAAGAGTGTATAAGCATTTTCTAGGCGAGCGCGCTCCAACCTAGACCTCATCATTGCTTTCAATCAGGAGTGATCGTCACCTATCTCAAGTCAATACATGATCCCTTTTTCATTGTTCACGGACCACCGTTTCTCGATGAATTATCCGCTGACGAGTTTTAGAGTCGACGCCTCTTTGTGCATCTCAGACGTTCCCACAGAGTGCAAAAATATAATGAAATCACGTAGCAAGTAGCGTTACTGAAAACGATCCGAACTACAACCGAACCGTTGCAATATTCTGACGTTTACCTCTATCACGCTACCGCTCAATGATCGTTTGCAATTCAGGTATTTAGCAAGTAACAGCATTGTTTGATGCAGCTTTACATTAGCTTTGTTAGCTTTACATTAGATTTAGCTTTGTTTAATGAACGTATATTCCGTTTTTTTTGTGAGGTAAGGAATTATGTCCAGCAGCGATCGAAGCAGTCTTTAATTTCTAGCTGTTATCTACATCAAATAAGTGAACATCAAGCTCACTTATTCGATGTTTAATCCAATAAGAAACATTTACAGTCTTTTTATCATGAATCCTAGTGTTATTTATTAGAGAAGCTTTTAGTGCTTTAAGGACTTTATTCAAAACGCTACGTTACTATCTTTCTTGGTATTAATAACTGATAACTAAAGCAATAACAATCTGTCCCAGTCACTTTTAAATGGTGTTATAAATTTGGATACAAAAGTGAAATTTAAGGTCCTTGATATAAATCTATTTCTTTAATCTCTATCTCTATAATTCATGCAAACTACAGAGATCTAGAAAATTATGCAAAAACTGGTCTGCATTCCATTTATACAATCACGTAATAAACATATATATATATATGCATAACATATTTATGCATGTACATTTAAATTAAATGTACAAAGGTTTATTATGAACTTAGGCATTTAAAATTTCAAATGGAAAATCAAGATTCATTAGCTTGTTCCTATATTATAATATGCATTAATGCTTCATTCAATTGCATGACGCATCCAGAGGTATGATCATACGTATATGTAATTATTATGTATTGTATGTTCATAACTATGTATCAATTGTTGATTAAACGAGGAACTATATAATAGGTTTACTGAATTCAATGAGTAAAATTGACTTTAATTTTGTGATAGGATCAAATTCCTTGTAACTGCGGGCACTTTCAATTTACTACAATTGAGTTTGAATATTCGCTTCAAATGTACATCAATCAACAATTATGTGTTAATTATTTCTTCATTTAAGTATTTTCCTGATAGGTTTCTTGACAACTTCACTTTCCGCGTGTTATTTACTATTTATGTGCATGTCTATGTTTGCTTTTATTTAAGTGACACTTTATATAGTATGCCACATCCGTTCTTCATCTTTTAGCCTGCAAATTCTAGTTTGAGATTTTTATAATACAGATTTTATTCACATCATAATACTATTATTTTAAATTAAACAATAAATTATTTAATTCTATTCTCCACATTTATTTATCCAGTTCTATACTTAGTAGAAGATACGTAGATTAAAGCAGCACGCATTGATAGATGTCTACTGCTGACGATATATAATTACTACTTAATTCCTTTTCCTAGAAGATTATATTACAAAAAATATACTCTATCTATAATTAGCCCCTGTACCTGCCGACGCCCACGAGAAACAAAACAACAAAAAATAACCCCAGCTCATAATGACGTAATGACATCGTGTCGTCTGTATAAAGCGGGCTAATTTGGTGGGTGTCACTCTCCACCATATTCCCGACACATGTGGTCAAAGCATTGTTAACATTTAGAACCTTCTTGCCTTGTAATAAGAGCTACTAAATGTTATGTTTGTGCACGTGTTGTTGCAGGCTATTATGATTAGCCTTGTTCCACCACTTTGGGAACCACGGATACCTACTGCATCAGCCTCCCTTTGTAACAGTTTACAGTGTCATGTTTCCATGTCCATTCGATTAATACGTTCACTATAGGTACGAGTAGTATAAATGGAATTTGTGACACTGAAGAAGGTTTGTTTGTAGCGTCACGGAATACATAATAATAGTACCTAACGGCACAGAAAGGTCACTCCGCAAGATGATTAAAAGAAATAGCGACTCTAGCGCTGACACAAAAGTCAAAAAGTGCAATTCAGTTCGCAATAGCGCATGACTCCGCCTCCGCAAACAACACGCAACAAACGCAAAGTTGTAGTCTCTTTCTATTGCGTAACTTTATCCCATTCGACGTACTAAGGTTGCCACGCAATCAGGCGCACGCAGCGCGTGAACGTTGATATAGACCGTAGAAGAACTAACGCGAGCAAAGTAGCCAACGCGGCGGCCGCCTGAAATTAGTACGCATAAACGGCTACCTGTAGTTTCTTCGATCACGTGATAAGTGGACCTGGCCTGGTACCGTGCTCAATAAATGCGAATTAATCGGTGTTGGAGAACGACATTGCATCTCGAAGTAAGCAATACCGTTTTCCTGGAAACGTGTTTGTTTTAACAATGCATTTAGGTAATTGCAAATTTCGCAAAACCATTGCACCATTAGCCAAGTTAGATACGTTCAGCTTGAATGAAAACAGGTTTGTTGGTTTAACGCGTAGTTTAATCTTGGCGAAATATATTGTATAGAATATTTTAAGCTCAAGGTGAGGACCTTGTCCTTTTCGTCAAATTTAATACAAGCGTTCCTCTGAAAGGATCTTTGATTCGATGATTATCAATGGTTATATCAATGTTACAATAAACAAACCACCGTTTAAGAATGTTATATTATGAATATGTACCGAATAATGTTTTTTTTCTCTTAGTTCTTAGTTGAGTCTATTCAATAGAAATAAGCTTTTATTTAACCCATGTGAACAGTACTCGTACATTTTACAAAATATCAAGACTGCCACTGAACAACTTTGAACAGAAAGTAACTTTTTATAGTGAGAACTTAACTAATTAGTAGCAGAACCGCCAAGTTGATAAGCACAAAGTATTTAGAATCTAGTAAGCGTAGAAATCTGCTTAGTTAGCATAGTGGCTTCTCGAGTATGGAAAGCAATTAAAACAAGGATGTTTCTTAATTTATTCCCTTGAGTGAGTTGCATTAAAAAGTAATGGATTTTAGATATTTTTGGCACGGCACTCTAAAACAGTCTTGATGGACATCACGTGCTTTACATTAAATACCTATCATGTATTACAACTTGGCTACTTTCCCAACGGCCTAGGTGTCGTAAATACAGCATTACGTTTTTCGCAAACACAGTGTCACGTGAGCTTTTTGGCTCTCTAAATGGAAGGATGTTACGTTTTAATAAAATATCACAATGGAACCAGCTACCAGCAACAGATTACACTCAAAACTATAATTGTAACTATAGGAAATTCAAGGGACGGATTAACAAATTTCTTAAGAGCCGGCAAAGCATTTGAGTTCCTCTGGTGCTGCAAATATCCATGAGCGGCGGTGATCGCTTACCATCAGGTGACCCGCCCGCTCGTTTGCTTGCGTTGACTATAAAAAAAGAATCGTCACTTTTTCTTTGTGAGCACCAGCAGATGTACATAATTCCTTAATGAGTTATGACAAACGGTTGATCCGTCCACACCTGCCTAGTTCTGCTGTATCTAATCGGACTTGTTGTGCCCAGCTTGAGGAGTGACACTTTATGCATTCTATACGCTCCTGGACAAAAAATCCTGGAATATCATCCCAAACTCAGGAGTCCGTTTTAGACTTACTCTTGCAAAGGTTTCAACTTTGAAGGAAGTAATTGTTAAAAAACATATAGCTAATGAGGGTTACTAGAATTCCATAGTCACTAGGGATCTTGGAATGATATGACGCGTTCGCCTGGTCATGTAATTAACTTACATTTTATCTAAGAAAAATTGTATAAGTATATTGAAATTTTGAAAAAAGCAAGTACCAAGTTTTTTGACAGTTCTTCTCGGTTCAAAACTGCAAATCTTCTTCACACACTTGGCGATAATTTTTTGAATTTTCGGAGTCTGTAAGGTAGGCAGACGGTAGACCTATGTGACAGATTGTCATTAAAAAAAACTAAGTATGCATCGTTAGATTAGTTTAGCAACAAGGGTTTTGCTCGTAACATTATTGTACGTGGTTCAATCAACGTGAAATAAAAAGTAAACATTACTGACGTAACAAAAACTTGTACATCGTATACAGTGTTTTGAAATGCGGCTGACCCAGCCGCTCTTCTTGCACGCAATTCGCCGACATCTCAGTTTATCAACGCGTCTAATGTAAAATACCTGCGATAAAAACTTTATGTAACTAGCAAACTAGCACAAAAGATGTTACATGCAACACGCAGAATTAATTTTTCTATCAATATTTCTTTGACACTTTCTCGTTCCACGAACACGACATCACCTACTTTTTAAACGTCGACATCAAAATATAGTATCAAATATCAGATGCTTGCTTTTGATTGCGTTAGTCGTTGCATTATTATACATATATCTAACTAGGGTATAGGTATCTTTCACTACTCGCGATTTAACATTTTTAACGCTAGTCGAAGAATGGATTGACAGTGGACACTATTTCAGTTATAATTATGAGTTTACATGAAAAAATTGTACAATTCAAAGTTGTAGAGCTTTTACAACTTTGTCATTCAACTGTTTTCCATAGAGATTATAGTTTTGCCGGAAATTGAGATAAACCGTTTTTATCTTTAAACCCCTCTTCCGTTCAACTTCCCGAAAATATTTTTCCTTTTATTTTTGTTATGTTCTCTTCCTTTTCCCGTGGGTTTCACTTTCTATAACTTAATATAATTTTTATTGTATCAAAAATTAACTATCCCTCAGCCCCTCACTACAGGCTTGTCTTTGTCTCTACCAAATTATGGACTAAGTTCTCATAAATCTGATAAAGATAAAGATTGCTTATCCACGTATGGCTGTCAATAATGTAGGTACAAGTTGAAAAACAAAAGTTACGTAAGTAGAAAGTAGGAAGTTTGTGACTTACCGGCGGTTGACTGCCTTCTCGTTAGTTATTATCGAACTTAATCGTTTATACATTTATATTAGACGACTTTTTTAAATTTGCGCCACATTTGCATTTATTTATCGTATTTGATCACAATTCTGCAATCAGGAAACGTATATTTATTTTTATCTGAAATTATCATATTATTATTATCCATTATATCAATAAAAGTTTTAACATAAAACTAAATCAAATACTGACTGTAGATAGGTACAGGTATTTTATATCGCTTGATTATCACGGAAATTAACAGCTCTCTGAGTTTTTAAATACTTCTCCATTATATCTTAAATGTACACTGACAGGCAGTAAATTTATCTGTCGGGGTATCGAACCAATGCATCACGGACGGGTTGACGCAAATCCGCTCAAAATTTTAACGGTGAGTATAGGGATATCTGACTTAAAAGCTCATTCGGGTTCGGGGAGATAATTTATAACCGTCTCCGTAATACGATTATTGCATAACTCTTAAAAACCATAAACGGTGACATTTTTTAAATGCATCGCAGTAATAGTCACACTGTTAAATCTTTACGACCGTAGAATTAGGAATGAGTGGGAACGATTAACATAAATTAAGATTACGAAACGAAAATCAGATTAACTATAAATATTAATCACGCGTCATTGAATCGACAGATCCAATCGGGCGAACGGTCACAATGAGAGACATGTACGGTGAAAACACGTCAGTACCAATGTTGCTGCAACAGTCAGGCCATCGGCCACGGCGGGTGAGGTGACTGTTGTTGACCCGAGGGCGCGGTTCTGAGCCTCAATTAGCCGGCCCATACATCGATTACCGATACATTACCATGCACACGTCACGCGCCCAAAAGTCAATGCACTTTCTCCCTTGAACTTATTTAAAATCGTCTCCAACGCATGATCGACGGCCGACGCTCCATTGTTACCCTCGCGTTACATAACCCGATTTGATCTGCCGTCACTCAAAGTAGGCATTTTCAAAAGATTTTGTTCTGTTAATGTGTAATGATGCGTATTCTATGCGCATGCCATTTAGTCGTTGAGCAATACGTGTGTCCGTTTAACCTATGTACCAATAGTTGCTAAAGATTGGATTAAAAGCTTTATTGAAAGAATTGATTTACACTCTCGCGTGATCGCAATCGGCATATCCTGCGGGGATGTTGGCCAATTCCTTGTTTATTATCTGATTTACAAGCAGTGGATCGTGTTGACTATCGATTGTGTTGATGTGTATGATGATTGCTTAGTTGCGGTTCATGTTTAAAACGTAAATATATTTCGGAATAACTTTTTAAACCCTTTAACGGGGGAAGATACAGGTACTACTTGTAAAAGTTTCTTGGTTTCTATCAAAACATTTTGACGCGAACTTTTTTTTAAACATGCGAACTGCAAACAATAAACATTACAAGACGTACAAATAAGATCTCGTTCATTCATAACACGTATGTAATTGTAACCGGGGTCAAAAGTGGGCTGAATTAACATGTGCTTGCTGATGGCTCACTACAACACGTAATGAAGGCACTCTTTGTGTGCGTAGTAAAATTAACACTAAACAAAGCTCACGTTGCTTTTAGTGTTTATTCGAGTACAAGCTGTGTTGAAATTGTAACTAGTAGACGTCCGCCAATAACATATCCGTTTTCCTGATTCGACGACGAAACGAGGAATCGCGTAAAATACCTATTTTGGAATATTCTGAAGCATCAGCATACCTATTTCATTAACTATAGCAACAGGAGTGATTACTATGCCGAGTATTAAGGTATCACGTTCAAGTCTCAAGTACTCCTATAAAAGAGTTTTTGCAGTGAATGCTAAATCGACTTTATAAGATTTAACTACCAAAAGAAAAAACAATCTCTTTCATGCTTCAGTACATAGTAAAGCTGCTCTTTAACATTCCTTTATTTTGTTCCCCTTTTCATTAATGTGTGTATAGATTTCTGGTCTTTTGTCTGGCATCAAGTCGAGATTAAACTTGGCCTCGCGAAAGTATGTGAATTATCGCTGTACATTTAAGTATTTTTTCCTGTTCTTATTCAAAGCGATCGTTGTCTCAGGAGACAGGGGTGCAGCAAGGAGGTCACTGGCCCCGATCTCGACGCGATTCGACCCGAATGCATTATTTGGATTCACCGCAGTCCCTGCATCATCCTCAATCGAAAATTCCACGCTTGATATCTTCTTCGGTTACATCGTTGCTTTCTTTATGATTTATGATCGCCTCGCTTCGTAATTACTCCTACCTTTTTTATGTTCTGGTTATTTATTTACATCTTCCACAACAAGTTGTAGTTTATTTTTGTTAGGTAGTCGATTCTTGTTTGTATCAACATCGGATATAATCATCAGAGTGTTCACGAGTCCATGAATAGCTAATGTTGGTGTTGGGAGAAAATGTACACTTATAGAACTATAGAATGTGCCTTAAGATTGGGAGATCGAATACGGCTTGTTTTCTCCGAAGATGAATCGGCAAGTTTACGGTTCAATGGATATCAATAACAATAGCGAAAATATGTGTCGCGGCGACCCGTCGCGTACCAACCTTTCACACTGCGCTAAATAACGCAAAAATTCCCAGCGAAAATATTTTGTGCACTTTGACCTTTTTTGACACCAATTCACATTTGAACTCCGAATAGTACACATAAAATATGTTATTGTAAATTTATCTTGCGAAAATCTTTTTCTTTGTTTCAATAATAATGTTCTTATCTGTTTCTGTCGTTTCTGTCAGGATTAATTGAAAAGTCCTTTCCAGTGAATCATGGTTTGGTTGGTACCAGGTTTTAAATGTTTCATTCTTTGTTTCTCAACTAGGGTTATCTAAGGTTGCTGAATTCCGTCGTAGGCTGTTCTTGTTCGTATCGTGGCCGCCTTGCATTCCAGATGAATCACGCCTTAATTACGACTTTCTGCGAACCTGTAACACTTACAAAGTTACAACTCTATATTATTTACCGTTTATAATTATTATAACCATCAAACAGTAAATTTACTTTCAGGAATTCGGAAACTAATAATTCAGCAAATTAACGAAAGTGGCTTTCGGGCCGTTTATAGGCTTTTTGATAACCTTATTTATTCGCTCTTGAATGATATTACCCACAAATAAATAATAACAAATAGATACAAAATTTTTGTAATCAATAATTTTTAAACCATTTATAAAATAAAAATACCAAGCCAATATCTTTTTTGTTCCCTAATTTTGCTAAAATATTGTTTTGTTTAATCGTCCATCCTTTTTATCCTCACGACAGCTTCCAGTTTTTTTAGGTGGGCTTGCGCTTGACGACAATCATGCCTGATAGAAAGCAATGATGAGGTCTAGGTTGGAGCGCGCTTGCCTACAAAATGCCTATTCACTCTTCTCTTGAAGGCACCCAGATTGTGCAGAACACGGAGGCTGGAAGGGCGTTCTACACCTTAGCACACAATAATTTTAAATTGCTTTCTCTTTTTTTAATAATAACTACCTACTTGTAAGTAGTCCAAAAGTTGACAACATAATAAGTAACATTGAACCAGACATAATTTCACACATTATTTTCCCCAATCGAGGACGTAAAACCAGAACAATTTAAACACTCTCATAAAAACGCGTGCAATCAGATTTTAAAGCTCGTGCTCATTTTCAAAATGTTTACCTTAAAAATATTCCCAGACAAGCAATTATATGATAAATTCGGTAGTTAAGTTCTCATTATTGATTCGTATTATTATTACTTTACTATGGTATTACTAGCTGTTTCTACTATAATATATACTAGTACGGCATGCGTGAATGTCAGTTTACAACAAATTATAGTTAGTTATAAAGTAGACTGCTGTTTTTGCGGAGCTTCAACTATTTCTTCGTTGTGGTGTGTTTGAAGGACAAACCAACTCATATTTATTTTTTAGTATGGATTAGCGATGAAAAAACTGCGCTAAGTACCTACATAAATGTACTATGTAATGCGCTAAGTATATAAACAGTGATTTCGCTTATATACATAAACGTTACGTATTGTGACAACACATACCTAATATCGACTTTCCACTTCTTGCGGCAATTCCTATATCAACAGAACCAAAACGATCTTTAAGATTGGAAGACAGACCTAATTTCTACGAATCAATATGAATACATCAATACTTATTTAATTTTTCATGTAGATCTAATAACACTTCGCTAGCAATCTTAGGTAACATTAGAACATGTTTGTATACCTAATCCGACCAAGTCGCTTTAGTGTAACCAAAATGTTATCTTGGTTGATCAGTGGTGACTTGGTGAGCTACTCGTATATCGGTAACGGAGCTAGTGACCTGGAATATATGGTTATGATGAATCGATTTGAATATTATTTATCGTCATCTGTCGAAACTGTCGTTTTATTTGTTTTTCGCTAATAGTGGGCTAAGGCTACTAGGTATACATCGTAGCCTTATGGCAATTTGTTTTTCGTGTACAACATTTATGCATCTGCATGTTTTCTTTGTATAAAAAAAATATTAATAAATTTTCGAGCAAGGTTTCGATTAAAAACATGTAGATGCATAAATATTATGCCCACAAAATTCATTGCCATAAACCTTACAATGTGTCTAATATTTGCAAAAAACTAAATAAAATTTGAATTTCGCGGGCTGGTTGGGCTGAAATACCTTAAATGACAGTTTAGGCCGTTAAGTCGTTGATACTATGCACCATCGAATCCCGAAGGGCGCGTCCAAGTTCGTGTTACGTGTAAGAAAGTGAAAGGTAAGTAGTTAAGTACAGAGCTAGTCTTAGTGAATTATTACATTACCTGCTCAACCGGCAAACCTTCACAGTTTCCGATCAACATTATCTCGTCGGTCACTACTTGTCGTTTCCAAGAAACTAAATCAGTTGTAGAAACTTAACCAGTGGAATTCTTTGAATTCGTAGTTAACCAGTAACCACGTTAACCGTTCTAGCGCTAAAAAGAAGGTGTTTACAGCATTAATAATAATTATTATATTATTATGTGTTGTACACTAGCACAAATGTGTGGTTTCCTCATGTATATTATAAACCTCTTATGAATCTTATTATAAAACTAGCTGACCTGGCAAACGTGGTTTTGCCATTAGGAATATAAAAAATAGCTTACGATCTACTCGCAGACGTACCGAAAATTTAATAACAATCGGTCGTACAGTTTTGGAGGAGTTTGGTAACGAACTCGAGACACGAGAATATTTTATTAGAGCAGAGATTTGGCTGAAGCAAAGGTTAGATTTCAGTTTGGAAAGAGATTCAAGGACAACGGGAAATACAAATTTTTATGTTTTCAGGAGCCTCAAAATAATTACATAAAGGGCTGTAACTTTTGATTGGGTTGGCTTAGCTTTAATTTTAACCTTATTTTTACCATACCTTTTTCACATCTCCAAGGGATTATAGACACCGTAACCGTTTATAGAACAACGTTGGTATTTATTTTGTATTTTCATCTTAATAACCCGTTCCTAAGAAAAATGAAGACAGACAACAAAGTACATAGGAGTTTTGTTTTTTGTGTTATACGGAGCCCAAAAAAAAACATTTTAGTCGGTATTGCTGTTAACATTAATAAAGAAGTTTTAGGTGTGTCCACCTAAAAGAACAGGTAACGAGACAGCACCGATAAAGCTAATTTGTAAAAAGCAGAGGGCCATAAAGCTCGGGCAGCGCACGCGCACGTTTTATCTATATTTTAGGACAGTTGGCTCGTTATCTAAAAACTCAACGTTACCGTCTCCACTTACTCTGGACTGGAGCAAACATTTGACTTAGAAAGTGCAGTTTCATGTTACGTCCACAGATAACGTTTACGTGCTTGAGTAGTTGTGTACCTAAGATTTGTGCCCCAAAATTATAAGTGAGTATACCCCAGATATTTTAGCGCCTCGAATTTGTTTTTTATTTTAATAAATAAATAAATATATCAGGACATAACATACATCGGAATCTAGCCCCAAAGTAAGCGGGAGCTTGTGTTATGGGTGCTAGATAACTGATAAATATACACAGTATTTAATAAACATAAATATAATATACAGTACTACTAGCTGATGCCCGCGACTTCGTCCACGTGGGATAAAAACTATTCTATCTTTTAAGTTGGACCAAATGACAGATATTCACGAAGTTTGAACTAAATCGGTTCAGTAGTTTAGGAGTCCATTGAGGACAAACATTGTGACACGAGATTTATATATATTAAGATATAAAAACTATCAAATTGCTACTACTAACAACTTTTGTTCTACGACTTTTTTTTACTCGATATTTTGAGAAATATCAAATATTCAATATTATATAGAGACTCTACTTGTACCTACTCTGTGATGTAACATAGGCAAGTGGCAATGGCGCGGACCATGCGGCGCGTGTACTCACGACGCGAAACCGCAATAGTGTAATGTCGCTTTATAGATTTTTTTTTGTATGAAATAAATTAAGTAATACTGAATTTTCAAAAGTCGTAGAAAAAAAGTTGTTAGTATACAACAATCGGCCGAGAGCGATTTGTTAATTTTTATATAATCCTGTATAGGAAAACGAATGATGCGAATGTCCACAATGAGCTATACAAATGAATCAATGTTTTAAAGTTAAGCCCGTACAAAAAGCTTTCTTATCTAGAGATGCTCTTTTGTTTGTCAGCTTAACTCGTATCTTAAAATTTTAAACTTAGAAACAATGCACTTATCTTTTCAACGTTTTGAGAAACAGAAACACACCTATAAGTCTTTATATTTTAAAACTGAATTGATAATATTATTATTGACATGTGAGACGAACCATTATTTTTTATAGATCTGTGTGATAACTTGATGAGTAAATAGGAATGAAATCGGTAACATAATATTTACTGAAAGTTCAAAGAAAGCGCCTCGCCCTATGATAGCCATAGTTACACCGGCCCACTTCGATAATGATCGTAGTAAATTAGTTATCAAAAAAACCAACACACTTATCATGTGCGTTGATGTAATCGCCACAAATTAGATCATGTAACGGGCTTGTCTGTTCACATAAGACGAGTAACGTTGCTGTACAGTGGGCGACAATTTGAATTATCAAATCACTTAGATAACGAATGTGTAAATTTCAACGTTATTCTAGTTTGCATAAGGCCTAAAATGGTTGTGTCTCTGGCAATTATCGCATATAACAAAGTAATAAATTGTATTTCATGTGCTCACAGATTATCCTGAAGCCTCTACGACGTTCTACGTAAATTTAGACGCTAAATTAATTATTTCTAAAGTAGGTTGGCTACTTACGGTTAATTAGTTTTTCCCCCGGTTCTGATCGCGTGAAACTCGGGTTTTCACTAATCTCGCGGGAACGGCAAGACTTTCCGGGATTATTTGAAAATCATATTTAATTTCCGGGGTAAAATCTATTTTTATTTCTTCAGTTAAATCTATTGAGGTTCAGGTGTGGCCTAAAAGAGTAGAGTCTACTATAAATTTTATTCTTCTATTTTTTTTACTTTTATTATTCAACTCTTTTACTACCTTTTTCCTTGTAATAATATTACCCATATTTGCGTTTGAGGCGTTGAATACTATAATTTTACAAGACTTAATAATAAATAATAATTTGAGTTAGCAGGAATTCTCCGCAGCAAAAGCTCTAAAAGGTTCCTACGTCTAAATCATCAGCGCATACTTACATCAAAATTATGATAATAACAACAAATCAGAACCGCTATAATTTGTTACGACGATGATAAGCGGAATGCCCGTTCTTAGAACGCGAGCGTCGTAATGACGTCGGTAAACCCGTTGATGTCTTTTATTACTCATAGCATCGCATCGGCGAATTCGCGATTCAATGAGCATTTTAGTGGGCTTATCCGCTTATGATCTCTTATTTTGTTTGCTTTTATACAATTACCAAGTATAAAACTGTTTTTGTAAAGTTGGTCAGTGTCCAATTCCGTTCTCAACTTTTCCGTTCTATTCTTCACATCAAAGTCATGAGAAATAGAGAATGACTTTTTCCTTTTTAATCTAGATATAGGAAGTGTTAAGAAACCTCATCTGTCGAATTTTAAGTAACTTGTTTTTATTCTTATTTACAGTTATTTAGTGCACAAAGACCCTGTAAGTTCACATGATCTCGATTTTTTGTATCATAGCATGGATCAAAAACAAACCTACTAATTATTTCGTGAAGATTCATAAAGGAAAGAAAATCTAAACACTTATAGTAATTCCATACCAAATGCGAGAAAACTTTTTTCGTCTCTTTGTATTAGAATAAATAGACGCCTCTCGAACACTGTATTGTATCGGTAGATAATTTTAAATTATAGTTGCATACAATGAATAGTTTGAGGTCTCACGGTGTCGGCTCCCGCGTATAATGCAGCGGCATTGTAGCGGACACGCTCCGCAGGGCGCGGCGTCGTGCCTCGGGAAGTCTCCCTCAGGACTCCCGTATGCCATTAGAATATAGATTAGTATCGCTGCCTCACAATACCACTCCCTAATGAAGCATAAAGCCTAAACGGAAATTAAGCTTCTCATACGCCTTATCAATTTATATCTGTTTGTTCAAATAGCCGGTATAATTTATTTATCGTGGCGAGCGCCAAGTAGTGGCTCATAATTCGAAGTAATGGCCGAATGCCTGCGGCAGCCGCAGGCTTGGAATATCACCATACATCAAACTGTGCCGCTACGCGCTTTAATCCTAGGCCTCGCATATTTTCCTGTGCCGACAAACCTAGCGGCCCCTAGCGCTATGCTACGTTATTATGCGTTATATTCAACAAATGTGCGGGTAATCCCGTCTTTGTACTTTCTTTCTTCGTAATAATCGGCGTACGGCGAAGGAAAACAGCTTGAGGGAACCTCAAAGGCTTCACACACCTCTAGGTTCCTCAAGCTGTTGATTAGCGTGGTGGACAAAGGTCAAACAGGTTGTGACAGTCGAAATGGATCGACGGCAAAGTCGAGGGCACCAAGTGGATCTAAGCATGTTCAGCTGTGGTTCTTAACACTTACAATTTGTGCAAGGCCCTTCGCACACGTAAGTGTAAGCGTAGCATAATCCTCGCGTACGACGAGAGCAATACGAGCACGAACATTTTCAAAGATGTTCGCAGACAAAGCCAAGTTGCAGCGAATTGTAGGAGGCGTAATAGTCAAATTGTTATGTGTAGCGTCATAACGATACGCTTACGTTACGCTTACATTTACGAGCCCTATGCGAAGGGGCTCAGTGTTGAGAACCAGATATTTAATGACACCAAGTGTCAAAATAGCGATTGTTTGCATACATTTTTTTTTAATTTTGTTCCATTTCTATTCGTCGCGACGAAACGCCTTTTGTCACTTGGCTCTGGCAGTTTGCCTTTTTTTTCTTCTGCCTGGCCTGAGCGAACATTGAACAAAAAGCTAATGACCTGTCGTTTGGTTGTTCTCAGATCGAGCGGCTGGCGCAGTACGAGCGGCTGGTGGGCGGCTGCGCGCGGCGGCGCGCGGCGCGCCTGTCGGACCTGGAGCGCGTGCAGGACCTGTTCCCGCACGACTACCTCGCGCTGCACGACGCCGACGCACCCGCCGCGCTCGCCTCGCACCATGCGCAGGTAGCTTTCGACTATATTACTCTTTTGCCATCCATCCTCCATCCTTGATCATCAGTGCATCCTCGAAATGTACGTTGAAGATACTCCGTCAAATTTTGGGTCGTGGTGGACTGGGAGTACTGCGCCGTTTGACGGGAGATCAGCTTTCAAATTCAGAACACATGGCCCATGTCTTCGTAGGCTCTCATGAGCTCAGAATCTGAAATATTATTGTGCGAACTCCGACAGTGGCGAGCCGTGCCGCCAGCGTTTATTTATAATTTATCAACATATTATCTCTCGTGAATATTGCACAGTTATAGTTGGATACAGAACACACGGAATGTTTATTTGTCTAAATTGTGCAGTGCATCTCGCTGATAGGTCGACTGCGTAAAGAAAGACTTGCAAATATTAAAAAATACTGATAAAGAAAGGCATCAAAGACAGTAATTCAAGAGTAATTGTAGAAACCCCAACACTTTTAAAAAAGTTTTGCGCCGAAAAAAGAACAAGAAAACGCCAAAACGACTTGTGATTTGTTTGAAGATTCTCATACGAGTAGCTATTCCACTCTGCAGTTATAAACATTAGATACATCAAGCACAATAATTGCAAATTCATCAATTATTCCAATATCAAGTTATTCTGCTCCAGTCAAATAAGAGCCCTTTCTTTTCAATTTCAGAAGTCGAAGAGTCTTCGCAAAAGGCCGAGCCTGGATATCGGCGGTACAGTCAGCGGCAACAGCTCTTTGTCGCCACGTACCTTCATCATGGAAGCTCCGGTCCAACTTTGCCCTCTGGGCTCGACGTCCCCACCACTGGAGCGCCACATGTTCCTCTTCAGTGACTTACTCCTCGTCGGCAAGTCTAGAGGCACGAACTGCTTTAAATTGAAAGAGAGCGTGCGGCTGGCGGAGCTGTGGATTTCCTTGCCCGAAGGCGACGACACAGGCTTCCTGATCGGTTGGCCTGCTATCACTGGTGTCACGAACTACCTCGCGACCTACCCTACGCAAGCTGCCAGGGATACCTGGTATCGGTACGTATTTCTACCATGATATCATCTTTGCAACCGACTTCAAAAAAGGAGGAGTTACTCAATTCGACTGTATTTTTTTTGTTTGTTACCTCATAACTTTTGATTGGGTGAATCGATTTTGATGATTCTTTCTTTATTAGAAAGCTGACGCTTCCCGTGTGGTCGCATTTAAATTTAGTCCAGTTCTTATAATGAGATCCATGAGAAAACCATATAAGTCTTAAATTTTTAATTGGAAAGGACCTAGTCGACCTAGAAAACCTAGTAGTTTGATGAGAATTGAAGTCGGTTTTTTGTTAAATAATGTTACCTTAATTATTGGCACGCAAATAAGAATCCTGTTCTGTTTCAGGAAAATTCAAAATGCACTAACCGCACAACTGGCAACGGAACCAAAGTCGACAAATATTCAGATTTTCTATAAGGATCTGGCAAGCTCGATAGAATTCGTAAGTATCAAGTAAAAGTTTGCCCTTCCTACTTTAAATCGTATCCGAGATATATTTAACGTCTAAAACTTTCATCTGCCTCACTTTCACGGATGTTCATTATAAACGTATCCTAAAATATTCCTTTGGTATTCATATCACGTATTAATGTCCTCTGCATTGAACGTGTTTACGAAGTATAAAGAGATTTTTATGCAGTTTTTCAATTATGTAAATCAATGTTTTGTATGCATTCAGCAGTGTTACAGTATTTGCTTATTTTATTTTTGATTTAGGTACTAGATAATAAAGTAAAATAGATCTAATAAAAATTTTGAAAACAAAAATCTTTTGAAAAAAAAATCGAGAAAATAAATAACGAACAATTTAATAATCCTGATTAGACAGAGATCGCTATATCGGATAGTGACGTCACTATCACTCATGCCGTAGTAACTCGTTTTGCGAGAAAGGGATAGACGAAAAATTCAACACTCATGCCGTAGTAACTCTATACTCGTTTTGCGGGAAAGGCATAGAAGAAAAATTCAAATGTGAAAACTTTTGATTTCCTAGTCGGATAAAAATTTTGTTTTAAATTTATTTCATCATTTCTTACCTAGTCAAGGATAAAAAGGAAGGAGGAAGTAATAAAATAAATGAAGTAAAAACCGTATTTTGTATCGATTTCAGTGTAAGACCGTATCGATAAGTCCCGAGATGAGCGCCCGCTGCGTGGTCCGCCAAGCGCTGCACGTCCTGCAGACGGGCGCGGAGGGGGACGCGGAGCACGAGGGGGAGCCCGAGGGGGACGAGGGGCGGTGGGGCGCCGCGAGTGACTTCACGCTCTGCGTGCGCGCGGGGCGGGAGGCGCCCCCCGCGCCGCTGCACGGCATCGAGCGACCCCACGCTGTGCAGGTGATTGATCATGTGTTTTACCAATATTTGGGTTATTGATGCAGTGACAGAAATATATGGGAGGTTATTCCGAAGATTGACACGCGTGGAACGTTCTCGGAAAAACATCATAAGCTTAACAGATGCATACGTTATGACTTCTGGCAAAAAAATGATCCATCATATCCTAATGATTATCCTGAGATCATGTGTTTTACCGATATTTGGGTTACTGATGCAGTGACAGAAACATATGGGAGGTTGTTCCGAAGATTGACACGCGTGGAACGTTCTCGGAAAAATATCATTAGCTTCTCAGATGCGTGCATTGACTTCTGGCAAAAAATGATCCATCATATTATCCTGATTTTAAAAATAACAGATGCAATTATTACGTCCTCTGACAAAAATCCTAATGAATTAATTTGAAAATATTTTTAACAATTTTTGTTTCGTTTCAGATGTCACGCATAAGGCAAACTTTGTCAAACGAGGACGGTTTTGATCTGGAACACGTGAATGCTAAAAACAATCCGTGTGGATTGGTATTCGAATTACGAAAGAAGAATCAAGTTTTAAAAAGGTAAGCAACTGAGGTGGGAATGGAATTTTCTAATGAGTGATATTTTACCCGTGATTCTGAGTGTTTTATAACCTGCGCAGAAAAATTCGGTCCAGCAACAAATAAGTTCAAAGTGATGGGCACTTAGATTTATATGCCAATGTGGGCATTTTGAAATTTTGATCGCAACATTCCCTTATTGAAGATAATACTACCATTTCCACAATTTTATGCCTTAAAATATGCTTCTCGTCCAATATTCCTCGGTGCCTGAACACTAAGGTCTTCGAACAGTGCGTGTTGCCAGTGATGACATACGGATCCGAGACATGATCTTGGATCGACTCTTGGCCTCATAAGAAGGCTCAAAGTCACTCAGAGGGAGATTGAGAGAACTATGCTCGGAGTTTCTCTACGTGATCAAATCAGAAGTGAGGAGATCCGCAGACGAAACAGAGTCACCGACGTAGCTCAACGTATCGCGAAGCTGAAGTGGCAATGGGCGGGGCACATAGCTCGTAGAACCGACGGACGTTGAGGACCCAAAGTGCTGGAATGGCGACCCCGCACGGGAAAGCGCAATGTTGGCAGACTTCTGACCGGATGGTTTGACGACATTAAGAGAATCACGGGAAGGCGCTGGATAAAATTGGCGCAAGACCGTGCGGGCTGGAAATCATTACATTAAAGAACGAACGAACATGCTTCTCTAATAAATAAAATTTCAAAAACTAATTTGTACAGCTCGCCTTAAATAAGAGCTTGTAAAAACGTGTGTATGTTGTTGGTCAGCTGTAGCACGGCGCCGGGTCGCGGGCTGCGGCTGCTGCGGCGCGGCGGGCGGCTGTTCGGCGTGGCGCTGACGCGGCTGTGCAGCGGCGCGCCGCCGCCCGCGCTGCTGCACGCGCTGCGCCGCCTGCGCGCCGCCGCGCCCAACACGCACGGCGTCTTCCGCAGGAGCGCCAACGCCAAAGCGCTGCGACTGCTCAGAGATAAGGTAAAGAGAAAAAAAAAACTAAAAATTTAATTTCCCTAGTATTCCCCTATAGTCCCCTATTGGGCGTCGTTTGAAGTCACTAATCTCCGTAGAGTATATAGAATATACTCTAGATAGCTGACTGTCAACGTAAAAATGAAGACACTTGGTTTTCGCCATTTTGGCGCTGATTGTTGCGTAACCTATGCGTAACCTAGCGTGAGCGTAAGCTAAAATTCAAATGACATTCAAAACGACGGTCCACTTCCTACAAATGTCAATTTAGTACCATGGACGCTCGGGGGATGCGCTTCAAATCGAAATTAACTGTCAAACGTATGGAATCACGAATCCAGAGATACATAATATTTGTTGTCAGTGTTTGAAGTCCATTGAGAATACCAACGCCGCAACCGGCTGCGCGACAAAATGATAGCGAACAAACTAAATATCAAGTTTTACAATTGTACAGTTGTAAGTTAGAAACTTTCCAACACAATTCAGCGCTGGTTTCTATTCAATTTTCACGATTAGGTTTGACACACTCGTGGAACAAAATTAAAAATTTTGCATGGGAATAACAGTTACGTCATAGTTCCGTGTAGTTTCGCATTTTTAACCGACTTCAAAAAAAGGAGGAGGTTCTCAATTCGTCGGAATCTTTTTTTTTTACAGTTATCTTATATCTTTTACAGTTGGATACTCTGGGCCCGTGGGCGGAGGCGCGCACGGAGCTGGACCGCGCGCCGGTTCTGCTGCTCGCGGCGCTCGTCAAGGAGTTCTTCCGAGCACTACCGCAGCCCCTGCTCTCCGCTGATCTGTACCCCGCCTGGCTTCAGGTTCTAAGTAAGTATCCATTGCTACTTCTTTATATCTAGCTCCTTTTGTGAAACGTATATTTTTAGGGTTACCCTTACCGGGGGGAAAACCGGGTCGTTAAAATTTCAAAATGAAAGAACAATAACACATGGAAGGGCATTACTATCATTATCGAAAAAGTACCGTTCTCCCCCGTTCTTCCGTTTCACGGGAAAAATAAAATCATTACTTTATCTATTATACTTTTTTTTGGGTATCAACAATTAACCTCAATAAACAAAGTTAAGTTTGCGGTTAGGTAAAAAAAAGTTATTATTATGGTATTACTTTTCTAATGCAGTACGGGTACGGTGCGCGAGTCCGACTCGCCCTTGGCCGATTTTTTTAAACCTCATCCGTCCATCACAAACAAGTCTTATATATTTTTCTTTTGTTTCAGGTTTACCTCAAGCAGAAAAAGTAGCCGCCGTTCGCTCCTTATTATTAAAACTACCGAAATCTCATTACAACATGTTAACATACTTCGTGTGCCTCTTACAAGCGATCGCAAAGAAATCCAACATCAACCTTATGTGCCCCATGAATCTGGGCGTCTGTGTCGGGCCCAGCTTGCTCTGGCCCAATGTTCCCTGTGACAAAGCTCCCAAAGCAGTGCCAATGGTCGTTGAACTACTTATAGTCAAAGCAGAAGCCCTGTTTGGGCCGCAAATAGCTGGTCTTCTCGGAAATGGTAGCCCTGAAACCTCTAACGCACTTCTCGATTCCGGAGCAGAAGAAAGTGACAGCCTTCATTCAGTCGGTATATCGCTGGATTCAATGGAACTATCCACACCTAGAAAAGAAAAACTATCGCTAAGTCGGGATTCAGGGCTAACACTCTCGGAAGACGATTCAAACAGCAACGGAGGCAACAGCCCAGCTCCTAGAAACATACTGCACAGTCTTTCTGCCCCAACTTGCAACTTGCAGCAAGACCAAAAACTACTGTCACGATACAATACCGACAATCACAATGTTAATGGTCTCCCTCAAATCGCGCAACGCCAGCAAAACATTTATTCTAATAAGGCTGAAATGTATAGAACCGTTAATGAAGAATTATATACGATGCCGTATATGGGAGAAAGATATGTACATAACACTATTAATATTGGAATCTCGAATGGTATCGATGAAAGAAATTACGTTTCAAAAGCTGCAGTCCAACGATCTACGGCCGATGTGTATGCACAGAGTCCTGCGAAGTACATAACAGGTTTGGAACCACAAAAACCACCCAGGAGCAACGTTTCTAAAGCAGCTAGAACGTCTAAAGTATACAGCATGTATGCCGAAACCCAGGAAGCAGATAAAAAAGTTCCAATCAAAAACTTCAGCAGAGCCAAAAGTTCCGACAATTTATTAGAATCTAAACAGGAATCCATCAACAATAAACGTGACATTGTGTCGAGCCAAGAAAATATCGTCTACAGCAATATCCAGGACCTGGCTATGTTCACTGAAAATATTCAGAGACAGAATCAGTACCAATCACACGCAGACATCATATCTAATAGGAACTACTCTCGCGTTTACACCGGATGGGAGAATAAGAGCGCGAATTACAACAACCAAGTAAATACATGCTCGAATGAGAAAATTTACGGCCAAATGAACCAAAGCCAAGGGGAGTCCTCGCAAAACAAAACAGATGGAAAATCAACTCCGGCAGCCACCATTTTTACAAGAAATGACTGGACTCGTCAAGCAGCGAGGACAAAAAGCTTGGAGGTTAATGATGACGGACAAAGCAACGTCACGGACAAAACTCGTAACGGCAGCTACGAAATAAACGTCGTCAACTGTTGCCGCAAACGAAGGTTTGACCCCGCGCACATGTGCACGAAGAGTTGCGTGCCGCTCTCGATCGTTAACAATCGAGACAAGGATAAAAATCCATCAAACTCACAAACTTACGCTTACATCGACGACATTCATGGAAACGGTTCAGAGGAGACCAAGAAATCTCGAGGTCGCATTTACAACAACAATAAGTTGAACCAGTCAAAATCATTAGCGAATATTATTCTACAAAGCGACTCCAGCAGCAACGATACGCTGTATCAGCCGCAGAACTCATTCAACAGCCGCTCCACCGAGTCGACGGCGAGCGAAAATTCTTTTGAGAATTGCTACACCACCCAGTACATCGAACCGCTGTACACGTCCGTTTATAACAGAAGAAGGGATATCTTCCACGAAGAGAAAAACAACATGTTCCCATCAGAAATTTACAAAGCGACGCCGACATCTGTGCAGCCAGATTATTCGTCGGAGAAGGAACAGAATAACAACAGCAAAAAGCCGCCCCACATGCCTCCACCCGTGCCCCCGAGAAAGATGGTTTACCAGAGAGTTCTTAAGAAGTTTCAGCCCGTTCACGTGAATAAAGACGACAAGGGGTCTCGGTCTAAATCCGTGCCGCCCTTGTATAGGGATCCCCCTAATGGTACTGAGAAAAATGGACAAAACGTTACTCTTGATTGTTCAGAATCTGACACGGAATCGGAGTCATACGTGTGAATGCAGCACAAAACATTAATTGTAGAATTCTTTATGCGTATGTCCCGACACCAAGCGAATTGAAGTATTAGAGATGAAAATATATTCCCTTCAACCTTCTTAATGTAGTATTGCAAGCACTCGAGGCAGGCGAGGTGTATTTGATATTTCACGCTCTCGACATTCTAACGTCTTCCCAAAGTCAAGCGACAGTTTTATGGCTATGGTTGGCTAGAACTTTTGCGTTTACTATAAAGTTAAAGTGCTGCAGCACGTCACTATTTTTCACCAAGTCACACATGTAGTTTTACGTACATGACTATACTTTGGGATATCGTTTCTTGAAGTATTATTTTTGTTTGCATTAATGGAGCAGATGAAAGTAGTACTATAACACGCTAATGGTTCACATGTTTTAGTTCGTCCAATTCATTCTTATAATGTTTGAAACCGGAGAAATCTTTTATGACGTAACCTATTTCGATGTATTTTTGTAACGTTATTGTAGTACTTCTATTTAATTTTAGCGTTATCGTGTGAATCCCGCCTTTTTCTATGTATGTGACCATAACCTGAGATGTTTTGGTGATGTAATTCCAAAGAAGTAAGAATAGTTTGCGAACTTTATTGTATTATGTACAGATGGAATATAATAGCAATCTATTATAGTTATGACATTAATGTACCTAGTTAAGTATTTTATAGTTATAACAGCAGCTACTATTTTAGAATTGATTGATTACTTATACCTACATAATATATGTATTGGATTTTACGTAATGTTAGCATCTATTGTGTCATTGTATGGAGTTTTAAATAAATTATAATATAATATTGTAATACAAATAGATTGTATATAGTGTATGATAGTGTACCTAAATGTACCTAAAATATTAATGAAAATACATACAATATGATTTTTAATGATATTTACTAGTTTTCTTTCTTCAACGCCCCTCACCTTTTGGAAAACCGCCATCTTCATGAGGCTGCTATTGAGAATTTTACGAAACCGCAAAGAGCTGTAAAAATAATGTTATTTGTTCGTGATCTGCATTCGAAGACCTTAAACCAGTCGAGCTAACCTACGAGGCAATTATTTATTGATATTAGTAAGATTGTTTATAGACCTAAATCAACATCCAAATGGTAATTATAGCACGTTCATTGAAATGTACGAGTAGGTACATTGGAATTTGGAATGTTGGCAGAGTAATTTACGATAATACGCTGTACTTTTTATAAAGCGTAAATGTTTCCAGCTAACCTTTACCGAGGTAGGTAGTACCTACATGGTTGATAATAATCGATCAAATTATGGGTTTGATTAAATAGTTTTTATAAGTAGTAATACTATTTAGTTCGTTCGAAGGGTTAGGCCAGGTGTCCACCAAAGCGGAGCGGAGCGAAGCTGAGTTTGAGTAACTAAACTGTGAAAGATGTCGAAATGGCGAAATCTGATTGCTTACTCCATCAGCTCCGCTTCAGTGGAAATCGGGCCTAATGTTCTATATCTACAAATCAAACTTTAATTTCGTTTTGCTATATTTTTTGTACTACATTAATTGTTTAATCAAATCCAAATTAGTTAGAAGGGACCTACCCCTCCAAAATCTCAGCCTTCAACGCGGGGCTTGGTTGTGAAATAACAATTTGAGGAAGGTTGTTAATTGGTCGAAATAAAAATAATATAAAATTCTAAATAATTTAATTAAAAGCTAATAATGAAACCACATCTACTCACATAAATTCATCACAGTCATAATAACAATATAATCATCAAAATAATATGATCTTAATTATCGCGCTAACTAACAGGTTCGTTTAATTTAACCTAGTTTGCGAACAATCGGGAATTCGCAATTAAGTACAATGGCAATTACCTAACTTTATTATTAAAAATAAATAAACAGTTGCCGAATTTATTTTAATTAGGACTTATAAATAAAAGTCTTCAGATTTATATTAATCTTTCAACGGGCATTCTTAGAAAACTGCAGAATCTATGAAGAATGTGATAAAATAGACTTATGAACATCCAAATGTATCTTAAATCAACCAAAACCAATAAGAACATTTTTTATAAGTATTTATTTTATGAGTAGGTATATACGTTTAAACTGGATGTCTGAACACTTAATTTTAAGTAGGATATAGTAATTATTAGTATAAAAATCTAGCTAAAACTTTCAAATAAAAAGGGGTCTATAATAATAAAATAATTTTACAATAAAAACTACGAAGATAGTGATCTCTAAATCTCTAATATTAATATAAAGATAGATATGAATTCTCTCTAATATACCTATATAGATGTGAATGCTCTGGGCACCTTAATACCCACCTATTTTTTTCAGTAATGTACTTAATTGAATAAAATTAGTATGAAAAAATATGTTTCATCTAATACTTAATAGTGGAATGAGCATATTTTTGATCACAGATAAGCCTCTTTTCGAGTCACGTTATTTTTATTCAATCTGCATTTAATCGGCGGTAACTTACTCTAATGCTTAGAGATATGCTTTGCACAAAAAGAAACCATAAATCTTAACATGTTTCTTGGAAGATCCACACACGGCCTTCCATAATGAATCCATTACTTTTTCAACCGTACGGCACAAAAACGGAACGTCATGCTCATACAAGCACTAAATATTATTTACGTCTTAATTGGAATGCTAATGGTAGTGTCTGTGGAATTTTCGGTGGGTCTTTCTGCGGGTCTTTCAGTGGGTCTTTCAGTGGGTCTTTCGGCGGGTCTTTCGGCGGGTCTTCCGGCGGGTCTTTCGGTGGGTCTTTTGTCCTGTTCCGTCGGTGCGACGTAGTTCCAAGACTGCGTGACTCCAGTTCCGAACAGAATGAAGTACAGCGCTGATGCGATGTACAGAGAAGCCCCGGTCATGAAGACAGGCCGCCATTCAGCGAAACCATTCTGTGAAAAAAGAGAAGTTAAGTAAGTATCTATTGTAAGGAATTATGAGATCCTAATAGGGAAAGACAACTACTATAACCTGTGATGTCTGTGGTGATGCCTGATAAGTACTGATTACTGCCTTCTATGGAATGGATCTTTGAAATAAGTATAAGAATACTTAGTTTGATATGCAATATCAGTTTGAGTCTTCTCAATAAATAAAAATATTTATTACTTATTAATTTTATGTTGTAGGTAGTAGATATTTCCTCTAATATCTCCTGCTTAGACTTATATCTAAATACGTAAATTCTTAAAGATCAAATATTTTAGTGGTGAGAACCAATTATTCGACCTCTTATGCGCGAGTTTCAGTGCTTGAATTCAAGGCACGTTCGTACCTTTGCATTTTTGAAGCTCGATGTGTTTATTAAGGCAGCTAGAATTATCATAGTTTTCTTTGACACTGAAAGAAAAATACCTAAATGGTGATTGGTGGTACGTCATAATCTCAAAGGTTTGTATAAAGGACGTAAATGTGGGGAACTGTGGCCATTGGCCTAAACTCTGCGTCCATCTAAGGTCAGACAACACCTGCGTAAACGTGGCCAAAAATTAAATAGACACGCAATTATAGTTTTCCTATCAAGTCACATTAGCCACGGATTACAATAATAGTACCTAACGGTACAGAAGGCTCATTCCGCAAGATGATTTAAAGAAAGAGCGACTCTAGATCTGACATAAAAAATGCAATTAAGTTCGCAATAGCGCCTGGCTCCGCCTCCGCAAACAACATGCAACTAACGTTAAGTTGTGTGTTTCTATCGCGTAACTTTATCTCATTCGACGTACTAAGGTCGCCTCGCAATCGGGCGCACGCAGAACTAACGTGAACAAAGTAGCCGGCGCGCGGCGGCCGTCTGAAATAGTACGTCGAGACGGCTACCTGTAGTTTCTTCGATCACGGTATAAGTGAATACGAGGAAATATTGTTATACACTACACGCCCATTCAATGCAAATCTATAATCAATTTTGAAACCAGTCATACTTTCATTTAAATGTAAAAAAAACACATTCAAGTTCTCAAGGTTTCTTTGAGGAAATATTCAGACATTTAAAGATTTTGATTTTATCATAAGGAAAACGATTTCACTGTGCAATCATCGAATACATATGGTACAATGGAAGCGTAAATATTAAATAAACATTAATTAGACAGGGTACTTTAACCATTTGATACATAGCATACATAATATTGTATGCTCGTAAAACATTGCTATAGGTACATGTCTCTATTGTGTGTGAATAGTTTTTTAATTGTAGTATTTTTCCAATGAACGCTGCCGACATACGATACTTAAAATATGAAAAATTCATGAGTTTTCCTTCGCGGAACAAATAAATAATAAATACCTTACATATTTGGTACTGACTACTGACCCGTTTCATTTATACTAGAATTATTCTAGTGATTAGTTACAATGGATGCTTTACTTGGAAACCTTGTTACTAGATAACTACTCGGTAGAGCCTCATACAGGATTATTATAAAAAAAAATACCAAATTGCTCTCGGCCTGTAGTTATGTACATTATCACTAACAACTTTTGTTCTAGAACTTTTTTTACTCGATATCTTGAGAAATATCAAACATTCAATATTTTACACAGATACTCTACCTACGTGTTTCTACTCTGTAATGTGTAAACATCGGCAAGTGGCAATGGCATCTAAACTCAAATGATAAGTTTAGGCCATAGCCAACCACATACAATGTTATAACGATACCACTGTCAAAATCAATCTAACCGTCTGAAAAATACGACGTAATAAATCTTACCAACACCCTTACCAGATGCGCGCGATAAATATATCCCTTATATTGGAAGTCGGGTAAATACAGGTATTTTTATTTTGACGACCTCCCTGGCACAGGGGATGCGCGCTCGGGTTCGAGTGGGAGGTCGCGAGTTCGATTCCCGCCATGAGCCACTTTGGAATTTTACAATTTCTAAATTGGCGCAGGTCTGGTCTGGTGGGAGGCTTCGGCAATATCTAGTTACCACTGTACCAGCAAAGACGTACCGCCAAGCGATTAAGCGTTCCGGTGCGATGCAGTGTAGAAACCGTTGGGGTGACTTTACTTATCCCTTCCAAGTTAGTAGGTACGTTAACATCTTCGGCTGCATCATCACTTACCATCAGGTGTGATCGCAATCAAATACTAACTTGTATAGTGTAAGAAAATTCAAAATCTTACCCCATTCTTGGTAAAGTACGCCGTCACCAACGGAGTGACAAATCCAGCAGTGTTCCCGATCCCATTGGCTATCCCGTACAGTGTGCCGGCGAAGTTGGGCGCGAGGTCTTGGTGGTTGACCAGGTTGGTCAGCGTGGCGGCTCCGTTGGACCCCATGGAGAAGGTGATGAGCGCCACCGACAAGATGGGCGCGCAGCCGGTGAAGCCCAGCCCGATGAGCAGCAGGCCGGGCACGATGTGAGAGAACAGGCAGAAGAACTTCCGCATGAACGTCGTTGATACTATGTTTTGTCTGACGATTCTGAGGATTATACAAATAATACGCATTAGGTACAGGATACAACAATGTGCAGGTGTTTTAAGAGCCAAGATGGTTAAGGTTTTCGTTCTTTCTTTCTTCCAATCCGTGTTTCTGTATCTGAGTGAATTTAGATTGAAGACCCAAAATATTTGATGTTCAAATTCTTAAATAAAAATTGTCCTTATAGTTTGGGTACGTACCTACTAGTATTTGTGCTGAAAGGCTCACGTTTATCACGATTAGAATTTGCTGTGAAATAATACTAAACAGCCTTTTCTTAGAGTAAGTATTTCACACTAATTAAATATCGTAAGGCGCTTACTCTGTTTAAAAATCTTGAGGTAAATTACAGAGTACCTACAGAAGATAAACGATGAAAAGTAAATAATAATATAAAAAACTTGTAGCTACCTGTCGCCAATAGCGCCAAAGACGAGCGAGAAGATCATCCTAGCCAGATACGGCAACGAGGAGAGAGTTCCAGTGGACGTGAGGTTGTACCCGAGGGCGCTGGACACGAACTTTGGCGCGGCCGTCATCACGAAGTACAGGCCCCAGTTGCTGCCGTAGTGCAGGATCACCATGGCCAGGAATGGCAGCGACGTGAAGATGTTTTTGAATGGAGGCACGATCTGAAAATATGTGTTGAAGTTGGAGTATTTCTGGCGCAGCAATGTGAATTTAATAGTGATGTAAATAAGGCAGACCTGAGACTTCGATTCATTATCTGCACTAGCTGATGTGCAGCTGCAAATCTGGGAAACTGTAGAAAATGATCTTTCGGGAATAAATTTGAGGTGAATAAATAGAAAAAAATAGTAAAGATAGGCCGATCCGAACATTTTACGTAAACCTCAACCAACCTTCTTCTTCATACAAGCAAACAGTAGCGTCATCTGTCAAAATACCCGCTGCCGCCGCTGACCGAACTACCGCGTGGCCTTATACTGTTGGTACTAATGACACCCATAAACTAGCGACATTTTTTCGCGTTGTTCGCCCTGTCTTTAGAATACAAGTCTGTGGGTGAATAAGAATTTTTGAGCAAACCTTGTAGATGCATAAATGCTCGCTATAAGCCTTTGATCTATAACTAGCCTACTATTTGCGAAAAACTGAATAAAATTACTATTTTGGAATTGATTTGAAGGTCCTCGTTACCCATCCACCATAACATTTGACGCTAGCGGTTAACGTCCGTGGCTGCTCACAGCGAAACTCAGCTGGACGCCGCCGCTCGCATAAAGTTCCTATACCCTGTGTAGCTATAAAGGAAATATTTGTACTTTTTCATAACATGGCATTGGTCATCTGTTAAATAAACTTACCTTGGTATCTTTTGATCCTTGTTGAACCTTGTCGCCAATAGCTTCCAGGATATACGCTTTCTCGTCATCAGAAATCCTCGGGTGTAAAACGGGTGAATCATACACCAGCAGCCACCAGGCTGCACACCACACTACGCCTATTACTCCTGAAATTAACAACAAAGCTATTACCGACGACGTTTAAACAAAACTATAAAAACTTCTTATCTATTTTAATGATACATCACACATGTAAGGAATCAGGTAAACGTGCTACACCAAATTTTTATGAAACCTAAGTACTAAATTATAAGTCTTATAGGTAGGTATAAATTATAGGATTCTTTCAATACAAGACCTATAAAATCGAATTTCATTGTTGCCACTTTTTGGAACAACATATCAACAATGAATGACGAAATAAAAGTTACGTCCATATCGGTATAAAATACAACCTGTAGGTGTAGTACCAAAAACTGTCAGAAAAATGATTAAATATCTTTGATTACATAAGTAAATAAGTATGTATGGTCTCAATGCAGTAACAAGCCAGCACGTCCGTCCTCCTGAAGGCAAGTTCCCAAGCAAGCAATGCAACCACGACCCACATGCAAAACCACGCACAACTCTTATAACACTCGTCGCACGCATCCTCAGGAGATTTTGACTTCACAACACGATATCATTGTAGATAGGCTTGCGCTTGACGATAATCATGCCTGATGGAAAGCAATGATGAGGAGTTGGAGTGCGCTTGCCTAGAAAATGCCTATTCACCCAAATTATACTTGGCTGGAAACACGGAGGCTGGAAGGGGGTTCCATACCTTAGCAGTTCGTATCAGAAACGTGGAAGAAAAACGTTTCGTGCGAAACAGAAACGTTCTGCTCAAGTTTGGCAAAATCTTCAATTAAAAATCCAAGTGTACCTGGGACGTAGAACGCGGCGCTCCAGCCGAACGTCTCGATGAGAGGTCCGCTGAGGGACCACGTGACCACGGTGCCGATCGCGCCGCCCAGCAGCGAGCTCACGAACTTGCCCTTCTCCGCGGGCGGCGCCCAGCGCGCCACCAGCGCGTGCAGCGCCGGGAACAGGAAACCCTGAGGGAACATCATTGTAAACTCACTGAACTCATACGTAAGGGTTCGCATACTACGGTTAATCTATACTACTCGTAATAGGTATTATAAAGAGGAAGCGTAACGATGTATGTGACGTTGTATAAGGGGTAATCAGTAGTATGTGTTTCGCCGGTTCTGCCCCACTGGCCCACCCTCCAACCCCCCACCGCCGGCGCAAAAAGTTTTAGCCCCCCATTTGAATCGTTTGCGAGCACTCCCGGAGTCGTATCTATCGTAGTTTCAGAGATAGCTTTTTTGAAGCAAACGTCCTAGTTCGTTAACTAATCGCTTAATTAATCGAACGCTAATCACCTCACCTCATGGACAATGGACATGGTCTCGAGGCTCGAACGCCGCTAATGACAGGCTCATTACTAATCACCTTAAACGATTGCAGGGTGCGTTCAAAGGAACTTTCTTACAGATCATATTCTGCCGGATTCATCGCTGCCAACAGCACGCTATATTGCTCGACCCGACCGACCGACGATTACCGACGATTGCTCTTTGGGAAAGTCTAAGCGTCATCGGCCGCCGCATACGGACTATGTCATCTTTGTTCATACAAAATTACAAAAATGCCTTTGAACACCCTGCACACGGTAACGCTGGTGGCTGCCGCTCCCTACAAATCATTGCTACTCACTTCTTGTGCTGCGCACTGCTCACTCAGCATGGGTTACAAAAAATATCACCCAGCGACCGCATGTGTCGACCACCGACCACAAGTGGGTTAATACGAAAGAGACACTAACCCCAAACAAAAACAAAATAACATAAATATCATAGTATTACAACAAGATACCTACCCATTTGACAATTGACTAGAGCGTGTCCACCTTTACCAGAATAAAAAACAATAAAGATCTATCAACGTACTACCTTGCGATAACGTAGTAATACACTGTAAAAAATCAAAAAATCAAAAACAATGCCTATGTTGTTAAAAATTGACAAAACATTCTCCACCCTGTAATCCTTCCCTTTACCCTATAAATTTCAAATCTAAATAAACTGTTAAACAAACTTGAAAAGAAATATGAGAACCACATAATATAAAGAAAGTAACAAAACAGCCAAAACAAATCTAGACACGGGTAAGATCCATATTACTTACACTAAAAACAAATATCTGTTTAGAACGGCAAATATCCCTTTTTTGCAAATTATGTGCAAATGATATAAAATATTTTAAATGGTGATACTGAAAATTTTAAAAGAATTTACAAACTGAAGAACGATAAAAGTCCAGGACCAGATAATAGGTACATGAAGCAATGCAACAAATATATCAAAAGTATTGATTATGCAAAAGCATTCGACGCTATCTCGCTTGAAAGCATTTGGAACGTCCTAGAAAACTTTGAATTCCCGCAAATATACTTGAAAATAATTAAAAATACTTATGAAAACTACAAAAGTATATTTGTAAAACCGTCTAGTTATGTTATAGTTATGTTGAGAATATAGAGACAACAATTGTATTTTTTATTTTATTTTATTTTTGTATGTATGCAAGTACAAAAAAAGGTTAAATGAAGTTAAGTTTGAAGACAGTATACTCGTAGTTTGCTTAAACTGTAATGGCAAATTTACTATTTTTTGCCTAAAAATTAACATGTACCTAATGAAACCTACTACATACTATTAGAATTGCTGAAGTTATCAATTCAGACCAAACTATTTTTTAGGTTTATGTTTATTTTGTTCAATATAAATTCGTTATAAATTTTAGAATTACAAGTACCAATATTAATATAATCTAATATTTTTTTTTTATAACTCAAATTTTTCTCTCATTCTATTCAAAATATTTAAACCACCTCCTACGAGAGCCTTACACATTATACATACATATAACACATACAAATTCATAGGTCAAAACAAATTCTGCGACAAGTGACATTTGTTTATCACAGAGTAAAGAAATCATTGTCTCTATGCTCTAGGATGCTTTGCGATGGCGCTCCCTGTCACAGTTGTTTTAACAAACGGATTATTGTAGCAACAACAGATATAAATATATATTTTTCCTACACTTTCTCTTTTGAAAAAACTCTATGTATCTAAATTTCAAACATACAGACAGAATCTAAAATGGGTTCGCAGCAATATATTCTCATCTAAAATTATGTTTGGTATATCACCATTGTTCTTTTACCACAATATAGTATGTTTTGATGAAATAAAATTTATCAAAAATTTTAACACAAAAAAATACAGAATAACTTAATTTAAAAAAAAATGAAAACTCTTTATCTTTCCAATGCATTTATAATTTTTAACTGATGAATAATATTTTTATGAAATATAAAACTATTCATATGTAAAAAAAAAAAAAGATTACACATAAAAAAGTTCACTTACTTTAACGTAACTCAAAAAAAAAAGTCATCTCTTGTTTTCAGAAAACATAGATACTGACAACAATATATAAATTTATAAAACTGTTTCACGAGTTGAAAAAAAAATGTATGTCACTAATCAAAATACAAAAAATAATATGTTCACGCAATTCTCTTTTCTGGTATTTCAAAATGAGTGAATTTCTTGTTTGATGTGTGTATTTTTTTTTAATTTAGAATAGTTTTATAAATTCATATACACTTTTATCTATTGTTTTCATTTTTTATTTTTGTCTAGTGATAATTTCCTTTCAACTCGAGAAATATTTTTATAAATTTATATATTGTTGTAGATTCATTAAATATATATACTTTCAAAACATTCAATTAATTTTTCAGATTTTTTTTATACTCATATTTACTAAAGATATCAATAAACACAATATATAGTTAAAACTATAATTATATTTCGAATATATGTATTTGTTTCGAGCAAACTTTCGCTGCACAGGTTTTTTTTTTATTATTGATAAATCATTAACAACTTGCCGCTTCCAGTGAGGCGACACTTGACTCCAAAAGTTTTAATAAAACTTATAATAACATGCATTAAATATGAATTTACAATATGAAAAATCTTGTTGACCAATATTATATTACATTATTAATATTATCCAATATTAAATCGCAGTTGCTCCGTTTGCTTTCGCTGCAATCCGAAGTGCTTTTTCTCCAAAAGCTAGCAGGTGAGAACGGCAGCTGTCATGTCCAATCGCTATGCGAAGACTCTCTTTAGTCAGTTGGAAGCCCAACCTGAATTCACCGTCCATGCGATGTTCGCTGCACAGGTTTATGAAGTGTGTAAGTATCTTATGACTGCCACCATTTTCTAACATCTTTTTTAGACATTTTTACTTCTCAATCTAGTTTTAATTAACGATGTGGTGATTAAATGAAAACAGTTGGTAGATTGTACTTTAAATATTTCTATGAAATTGCAACATCGGTAAAAGTTGACATTTAATGAGTAATTGCACTCATTAACTTCTTGTTCATAACGATAACTTATCTACCTCAAATATCTACTGAATGATTCATTCTTGTTAAAAACATTTTACGAAATACACGTCACAATGTTTTATTTTATTCATCCTTTTACCATAATTGCAGATATTTATAGAATCATCAAATTTGTATCAGTCACAAACAATGCATCAACGCTTAAAGACCCATAAAGAGCTACTAAATGCATTACATACACTTAAACCTAAATATAGAAAAGCTTTATTGAAATCTTGTGACGAAGAAGAAATACATTGCATTTGTGAATGTATTCATAACGTTTTACAAGGTAAAGTTCCAATAGAAGATAGGAACAAGAAAAAGTTACAAAAATATAAAAAAATACTACGCAACTTGGTTCGTAAAGGAAAAAATAAAATAAGAAAAAATATACTAATACAAAAGGGAGGAGCATTTTTACCTTTAATATTGGGATCTATTTTAAGTGAACTAGTTTCATCTTCAGTTTAAGATGGAAAATGCTAAGAAAATGTTGTTAGTCGAACCAAGTGTCATAGAAAAATTTAAACAACAAACTAATGTTGAAAATCCTATGTCTCGATTAGATGCAGAAATGCAAAAGATCTTAAAAAGTAACATTGAAGATACTAAAAAGTGTATTTTATATCTACAAATTTTACGAAGATACCTACATTTTACCCATGAGGATCGTCAACCTATTAAATTACCGATTATAACTGAAAGCATTAATAATATGGAATATGAAAATAGTAAAACGAAAAATGAAAACTTAGGTTTGACTGAAATACCATCACATGAAGTAAAAGAACAAAATATATTAAATAATAATCGGACACGTTACACTTCAACTGAAATATTAAGTTTAATACCTAAGTCATATTTGAAAAAGGGTGAGTTGTTACTGAACTTGATCTCTTTGAGTAAGAATACAATTGACTGGGATGATGAAGGTACAGTTATAATAAATAATGAAAAAGTTTCTGGAAGTAATATTGTTGATCTAATAAATGACTCCCTGAGATCACTTAAAAGAAGTGATCCTATAGGTTGGGAAAAATTTGCTTCTGCTTTAAATTCAATTAAAATACCGTTGTCTTACATCGGTAATCCTAAAAGATCTGAGTTTATTCATCAACTTCAATTGAATAAGCTTGAAGGTAACTATAAATCAAATCAAGACACCTTATTCACACCTAATTCTAGTGGTGATAAGCATATGACAAAGATTAAGAAGAAAATAGATTGGGAAAAATGGACTCCTTATTAGAAATAAACAATATAATATTATGATTCAAAACATCCTACTGGATTCAGTAGCAAAGAGAAATTTACAAATACTATGAGAAGTAAAAATGTCTAAAAAAGATGTTAGAAAATGGTGGCAGTCATAAGATACTTACACACTTCATAAACCTGTGCAGCGAACATCGCATGGACGGTGAATTCAGGTTGGGCTTCCAACTGACTAAAGAGAGTCTTCGCATAGCGATTGGACATGACAGCTGCCGTTCTCACCTGCTAGCTTTTGGAGAAAAAGCACTTCGGATTGCAGCGAAAGCAAACGGAGCAACTGCGATTTAATATTGGATAATATTAATAATGTAATATAATATTGGTCAACAAGATTTTTCATATTGTAAATTCATATTTAATGCATGTTATTATAAGTTTTATTAAAACTTTTGGAGTCAAGTGTCGCCTCACTGGAAGCGGCAAGTTGTTAATGATTTATCAATAATAAAAAAAAAAACCTGTGCAGCGAAAGTTTGCTCGAAACAAATACATATATTCGAAATATAATTATAGTTTTAACTATATATTGTGTTTTATTGATATCTTTAGTAAATATGAGTATAAAAAAAATCTGAAAAATTAATTGAATGTTTTGAAAGTATATATATTTAATGAATCTACAACAATATATAAATTTATAAAAATATTTCTCGAGTTGAAAGGAAATTATCACTAGACAAAAATAAAAAATGAAAACAATAGATAAAAGTGTATATGAATTTATAAAACTATTCTAAATTAAAAAAAAATACACACATCAAACAAGAAATTCACTCATTTTGAAATACCAGAAAAGAGAATTGCGTGAACATATTATTTTTTGTATTTTGATTAGTGACATACATTTTTTTTTTTCAACTCGTGAAACAGTTTTATAAATTTATATATTGTTGTCAGTATCTAAGTTTTCTGAAAACAAGAGATGACTTTTTTTTTTGAGTTACGTTAAAGTAAGTGAACTTTTTTATGTGTAATCTTTTTTTTTTTTTTTTTTTACATATGAATAGTTTTATATTTCATAAAAATATTTTTCATCAGTTAAAAATTATAAATGCATTGGAAAGATAAAGAGTTTTCATTTTTTTTTAAATTAAGTTATTCTGTATTTTTTTTTGTGTTAAAATTTTTGATAAATTTTATTTCATCAAAACATACTATATTGTGGTAAAAGAATAATGGTGATATACCAAACATAATTTTAGATGAGAATATATTGCTGCGAACCCATTTTAGATTCTGTCTGTATGTTTGAAATTTAGATACATAGAGTTTTTTCAAAAGAGAAAGTGTAGGAAAAATATATATTTATATCTGTTGTTGCTACAATAATCCGTTTGTTAAAACAACTGTGACAGGGAGCGCCATCGCAAAGCATCCTAGAGCATAGAGACAATGATTTCTTTACTCTGTGATAAACAAATGTCACTTGTCGCAGAATTTGTTTTGACCTATGAATTTGTATGTGTTATATGTATGTATAATGTGTAAGGCTCTCGTAGGAGGTGGTTTAAATATTTTGAATAGAATGAGAGAAAAATTTGAGTTATAAAAAAAAAATATTAGATTATATTAATATTGGTACTTGTAATTCTAAAATTTATAACGAATTTATATTGAACAAAATAAACATAAACCTAAAAAATAGTTTGGTCTGAATTGATAACTTCAGCAATTCTAATAGTATGTAGTAGGTTTCATTAGGTACATGTTAATTTTTAGGCAAAAAATAGTAAATTTGCCATTACAGTTTAAGCAAACTACGAGTATACTGTCTTCAAACTTAACTTCATTTAACCTTTTTTTGTACTTGCATACATACAAAAATAAAATAAAATAAAAAATACAATTGTTGTCTCTATATTCTCAACATAACTATAACATAACTAGACGGTTTTACAAATATACTTTTGTAGTTTTCATAAGTATTTTTAATTATTTTCAAGTATATTTGCGGGAATTCAAAGTTTTCTAGGACGTTCCAAATGCTTTCAAGCGAGATAGCGTCGAATGCTTTTGCATAATCAATACTTTTGATATATTTGTTGCATTGCTTCATGTACCTATTATCTGGTCCTGGACTTTTATCGTTCTTCAGTTTGTAAATTCTTTTAAAATTTTCAGTATCACCATTTAAAATATTTTATATCATTTGCACATAATTTGCAAAAAAGGGATATTTGCCGTTCTAAACAGATATTTGTTTTTAGTGTAAGTAATATGGATCTTACCCGTGTCTAGATTTGTTTTGGCTGTTTTGTTACTTTCTTTATATTATGTGGTTCTCATATTTCTTTTCAAGTTTGTTTAACAGTTTATTTAGATTTGAAATTTATAGGGTAAAGGGAAGGATTACAGGGTGGAGAATGTTTTGTCAATTTTTAACAACATAGGCATTGTTTTTGATTTTTTGATTTTTTACAGTGTATTACTACGTTATCGCAAGGTAGTACGTTGATAGATCTTTATTGTTTTTTATTATGGTAAAGGTGGACACGCTCTAGTCAATTGTCAAATGGGTAGGTATCTTGTTGTAATACTATGATATTTATGTTATTTTGTTTTTTTTTGGGGTTAGTGTCTCTTTCGTATTAACCCACTTGTGGTCGGTGGTCGACACATGCGGTCGCTGGGTGATATTTTTTGTAACCCATGCTGAGTGAGCAGTGCGCAGCACAAGAAGTGAGTAGCAATGATTTGTAGGGAGCGGCAGCCACCAGCGTTACCGTGTGCAGGGTGTTCAAAGGCATTTTTGTAATTTTGTATGAACAAAGATGACATAGTCCGTATGCGGCGGCCGATGACGCTTAGACTTTCCCAAAGAGCAATCGTCGGTAATCGTCGGTCGGTCGGGTCGAGCAATATAGCGTGCTGTTGGCAGCGATGAATCCGGCAGAATATGATCTGTAAGAAAGTTCCTTTGAACGCACCCTGCAATCGTTTAAGGTGATTAGTAATGAGCCTGTCATTAGCGGCGTTCGAGCCTCGAGACCATGTCCATTGTCCATGAGGTGAGGTGATTAGCGTTCGATTAATTAAGCGATTAGTTAACGAACTAGGACGTTTGCTTCAAAAAAGCTATCTCTGAAACTACGATAGATACGACTCCGGGAGTGCTCGCAAACGATTCAAATGGGGGGCTAAACCTTTTTTTTTTTTTTTTTTTTTTTTATTTTTTTTTTTTAGTTTTGGTAAGTTAGCCAAGCACGAAGCGACGGGGGGAGCGCCGGCGGTGGGGGGTTGGAGGGTGGGCCAGTGGGGCAGAACCGGCGAAACACATACTACTGTAATCTCTGGATCTACTGAACCGATTTTCAAAATTCTTTCACCAATAGAAAGCTACGTTATTGTGGAGTGTCATAGGCTATAATGAATTCCAAAATAAAAAAAACGCATTTTTACTTAAACTTGAATAATGTAATCCAAGACGTAAAAAAAATAGCTTTCATCGCGTACCTACGCCGCGGAAACTATTGAGGATAGAACAAAACAATGTTCTACAATATTCAAGAAAGTATCAAAATCTGCAAAAAAGTCCGCAATGGCATATGCCTATCTCCTACGGGTAACTCACAATAACGGCTTTTAGTGTTAAAATTGTGGTTAAAAAATAAATAATTTTTGTGAAGCGTATTTAGCCCATATGGTATTAATTTAAGTATATCTTTGTAAATATGTTTTTCAGAACTGAAATTTTATGTAGAATATTTGTGCCTTTTACGCTATACAGTTTAAACAAATATCTTCAAAGATATTAGCAAAATAACGCGCCGCCCCGGCCGTTGCGTGGCGATAGGAGGCAGTCCGCAGTATCTATGCGAGTGCCTCGCTCGCGTCCAGCACTGTGGGCTGTGGCATACTATTAGGTGTTTCGTGGCTGTGGTTATAAGCAAGTATAAGGCCTGGTTTCCACCAAAGCGAAACGGAGCTGAGCTGTGTTTGAGTAACCAATCAGATTTCGTCATTTTAACATCTCTGAGGGGAGAGGTGATGTCGAAATCTGGTTGGTTATTCAAACACAGCTCCACTCCGCTCCGCTTTGGTGGAAACCGGGCCTTATGCGGGACATACGGGCCGGGATAAAACTATTTTTAACGCGGAACGGAGTCCGCGGGCACTGCTAGTAACGTAAATATAATTATTTACTCCATCTTTTATTTATTGTAACCTAGTTAGGTTAGAAAAAGTTACATCCATTGAAAAAAAAATTTATCCGACCAGAAATCAAAAGTTACAGACATTAGAATTTTAGTTCTCGCAAAACGAAAATCGGAAAATTTGTATAGAGTTACTACGAGTTACTATGGGATGTGATAGTTTTTTTATTAGTGTACTTATATTCGTTATAGCTATCTCTGTCTAGTCAGGATTATTAAATTGCTCATAACTTTTTCGTTATGTGCTTGATTCATTTGTTCTTTCAAAATTTTATTTAATTAATTGAATATTGTTTTAAATATGAATTAAATAAATTCCATACTTTGATTTGAGTAAAGCCAACAAACAAGCCTATAATGCCAACAAACTACTGAAATTAAATTATGAATATGTTTTTAAGTTCATTTTTCTCTGTTTTTTTTTGTGCCTGTTTATCTTCCTTTTCACATACTATTACATTTCATAAAAACCGAGAAACACTTGCACAAATAAAGAAACTATAGCACGTTAATTAAATATTGCTCGATTGAAATAACCACTTATCGGTCTATAACATTACATTATTTTTTTAATTATTATTTTGCTTCTATTTTGTATTTAATAATAATAATTAGTAGGTAATATTGTTGCTCAAATCGGTACTACGAGTATTTTATCAGTTTCTACGAAGTTATGACACATACGAGTAACTAGCATAATAATTACTTTTTCATATACATTTTATCACGTTTTCAAACAGTTTAAAAAATAAAATCGGTCAATACCTGTGTCTCAATATTTTTTCACTAGAAACCTATATTTATTATCTTCGAATTATCACAATGTACAAATAGGTTAGTACCTACGTGTAGGTAGCCTATTTGTAAACCTTGTACCTAGTTGTCCTTGTTTCTCCGTAATGGCCAGACCGATTGTTATACAATTTTCTGTGTATGCAGTATGTTCGGTAGAGAGTAGATCGTGAGCTTTTATCCAGAAAATGAGTAAAGGATAATGTCGATTCTTGTATGAAAATTGGGCTATACCTTGCGTCTTTACCAAATCATCGGTAAAACATTAGAGATATTCTCAATATTATGTAAAAAAAAGATTAGTAAGATATTAACAGGGAATTTCTCATAATCTGATTTTCTAAGTGGTTAATTTTCTAAGTTTTATAAGTGGCATGGCGGTTCCACAAGTTTCGAAACGTTTAGGTAATTATTTTTTTTATAATACTTTTAAACCCCTGTTCACATTTCACTACAATAAATATATGCGATATTAAAATTTGAAAGAAGATTCTTCATGCATACGTGCTTTAGACGCAGAGTGACGCAAATATAGCCCATTTTGTGTCATTCTCCTTTACATTGGAGAGCGATGTTGACATTGCCCGTTCACGAGTGAAGAGAGAGAAGATTCAAAAAACCGAATTTGTACATTCACGAAACATAGACAAAACATTCGCTGTTGGTGTTGCCAACAAAAATATCTCAATAAGGCGAACTCAACAGGTCTGCCCGCGAAATTCAAAATTTTCGTGGTTTTTTGCAATTTGTACGCTAATTACTTACACATAATAGGCTTATGGCAGTCATTTTTGCGAGAATGGCAGTTACTTCTTTACATGTTTATATCAAAATTTTTGCATAAAAATGTCTATCCTAGGAAATTAGTCCGAGTAAAGAGTTTTAAGTGAGCAACTCGCAAATCTCGGATTAATTTCTTTAACTCGACACTTTCAAGCCGAGATTTTTATATAAATACGTGAAGATGATCTCGGGATTATCGCAATTTGACTGCCAAAAGCCTATTACGTCTTATCAGCTTAAAAATTGCGAAAAACCACAAAAAATTTGAATTTCGCGGGCACACACGGTGGTGTGCTCCATAAATGGCGACTCACCGCTGCAAGACCGATGACCAGTCGCACGACCACCAGCATGACGTAATGCAGCCTCGCCGCGAACGGCGTTAGGATGGTGAGCACGGCGCCCAGCAGCATGGTGAAGAACACCACCTTGCGCGGGCCCCACAGCTCGGCGGCGGTGCCGCTGAACAGGCACGTCACGGCGTAGCCCCAGAAGTAGCTCGACAGCACGTACGCCTGCTCTTGCGCCGTCCAGTTGAACGTCACCACGCCTTCCGGCTGAAAGTTTACCACCCATTTATACTTGACGCATCAAATAGCGGAAGTAATGCGGCGATACAAAGATTCATGTTGTGAAGTAACTTTAATATTTTTTTTTTTTGAAAGAAAATAAAATTTAAAAAAACCATTTATACTTCATTGTAGGAAACAGCTAAGGGGACGGTATTTTTTTGACAGTTTGCCTAATAAATCAAAATCTATAAGGCATAACAATAAATAAGGATATATTTTAGAATATACACGTAACGCCCTTTCTTTTGATACCCCACTCAATATTGTTACCTATCTCATTTTGAAATTTCAACACCCCGGTTTTCCCTGTGGTTTTCCCTCCCCTTTTAATAAATAAAAATAAGAACGATTTTCAAATTTTTTCCGATGGTGCCGATTCCAAAGATTTAAATCGCTAGATGAGCCCTAAACCTCCAAAAACAACTAAGTTTTTGTTTTCTGTTATAATAAATCTAATTTAAGAAATGCTCCCCGAGGAAAAGGATAACACTTAATTTAGTTTTCAGATTTTGTACAACAGAATCGCAATCGTTTTAACTCTAATAAAAAAAGTAAAGGGGACCAATAAAAGGAATAATATACCTACGTATCGCAATATTTTGCATTTTATATCATCGTAAAAATTGTAATAATCATTTGGATTCGCTATCCGTGAAGGTTCTTTTTTACGAACTGACAAGAAGCGGTTTGCGGTTCGTAGAATCACAAGGATTGATACAGCGACCGATCGCGAGTCGCGACCTAACAGCATCTTGACAAAGTATTGTTCTTAGTGTTGGGTATATACCAGTTCTACCAGTGCGAAATTAATACAAAAATTATAGTATTTCTATGCTATAGAATTCTATAATTCTGTAATTCAATGGTTACATTGATAATGATATTAATACCTATGTTCTTGCGAACGCCTGCCTCGCAATCTCAAACGCTCTATCTTGAAATGAACCTCCATTTTTCATTTCATTAAGGTACCCATCTTTTTTTTTAAATTATAATCTTCATTGAATAGTATACTGAAGTCTGAATTTGATGTACTACTGCGAAGCACGAGCACAGATTAATATAATCTATCCTATTATAACATTAAGTAGCAAAACAATTAGTGTAGTAAATTGTTTAATAACAACAATCAAGGTTCTCAGAGTTACGAAATCATATATACATAGTACTTGGAACTAGACGTTAAAAATACATTAATTAGAGTTTTGCAAGTTTTCATAGGTAAACATAGATAATAATAATATGTAAATGTATTATAACTTATATTTTCTACGGTTCAAGCACAAATAAAGAATTAATTATTGTATGAAAATGAAGGTTATGACCCTAGGAGACTCCAATGTATGCAATATTCCGAAATCCCCTACTTTCATTTCACCGCTTTTACCGAAGCCCTTAAAAGTATAAACACAGAGTAAAATTACAGTACCTAATAGGCTGTACGTACGTATCCCATAAAAGCTGATTTGATTACGTATCAGTTTTTATACCGCACATAAAATTATCATTTAATTAAAAACCGTTAGTACATTTTACCTATTTATGTACGTTTATTGCCTTATATTATGAGATCCTATTTATGCATTAGGCCTATTTTACTTATCATAACTTTTAGAACTTAGCTTTTTTGGCTTCGAAATTGACATTTAAAAACCATGGCCGGTAAAAATGATTGACTGGTTAACAAAATAATTTTACTTTATACAAATAGTTTTAAGCGGTTTTTTTAATCCGCTACTTGAAAAGAATCTGTATGTTCCAATACCTATGCAGGAACACCGCCTACATGAAACACCACACACAATTCTTCCAACACCTTTGACGCCCGTTTCGTCCCAACACCGGGACATCATCAGTGTTGACTTCACCATGCGAAATCGTAATGCGTGCAATGTGAAATGGATTTAATATTTAGGCAGCTTATCAATACATGAATCGTCATTGATTAAGCATAATAGGTATACAGTCAATAGTTAATCAATCAATCAATATACATATAATAAATCTGTAGAGGTCGAATTTCTGTACAAATAAAAAAAATGCTAAAAACGGAGTCAGGGGGATGTAAGAAGTGAAATAGAACTAATTTAAATTTTTTTCAAATTTTTTGTTTCTCTGTTTGTATGTTTGTCTGTTTGTCTGTTTGTCTGTCTGTTTGTACGGGCTAATCTTTGGAACGGCTGGACCGATTCCAATGAAATTTTGTGTGGTGGTAGCTTATGTCCCTGGTCAACATATAGGATACTTTTCATCCCGGTAAAATAAAGAGTTCCCGTGGGATAGTTAAAAAACTGCAATTAATTTAACAGCTTTGTAAACAACAACTAATGAACTTAATTTAGTAAAATTTGTTATGCTGATACCTTATGTTGCCTCTTTAACAAAATATATATATATAGTAAAACTTATTAATCCAATCGAGTTCCCGCGGGAAAGAAAACATTACAAAAACAGTTAGCAGGCGTCTTTCAAGTAACGGATTTAAATGAAATTTTATGATCCTACTTTATATATATGCCCGGTCAACATTTAAGATACTTTTCATTCTGAAAAATTTGAAAGCACCCGTGGGATGTTTAAAAAAAACCTATAGCTACTTATCTACGTAGCACAATCTAAACGGGGTCGAAATATCGACAGTTTAAATCGTCCTTTTGATCGTGTAACTAGGTATAACTATACAAGATAACCCGTACGTAGCAGGAACGGGTTGCTACGTACACAGCAGCGCATTAGGGCGTTGGTATCATCTCAGAATAAGATAAGTTTGGTTAGTATAGATATTACAATCCACGATGACACGCCCCACTCTCTCTTACTCCATGCGAATTGAGTAACATAAGCGATTTCGACAGAGTGTATAAGTAGAGGAAGACCAAAGAAGATATAGGTAAATTGTGTGAAAAAATATAGCACGTTGACAGGAGAGATTGGAAGAAGACTCCTTTACGGGTCCATCGAACCCAGGGACCACTCATTTATCTTGGGAAAAATTATGAAATTCCACGGGAAACATTTTTGTAAAAAACGAACTGCACGCGGGCGGAGCCGCGGGTAACAGCTAGTATACTATATAATTTGTCAAAACTGTAAAATGGCACTAATATACATATTAAGCGACCGGTAGCGGTATGTGCTGTCAACGGTACTGAAATGCACGACACACGACGCCATATTTGAGAAATATTTGGCTTCAACACACACATCTTTCCCGTCCTCTTAGCGTAGCGTATTTCGTCATTGCCAAATCAAAATGTTAAATCCCATGATTACGGAAATCGTTTTCTCAGACGTCACCGGATGTAGGGTTGGTTAGAATATTTTCTGCCAAGTTTTTGCACCTATTGTTTCATTGGCAATTTACTACCAAAGGCTTACACGGGTAGAGTCGTCCATAAATGCGATTTCCGTAGGTACGCAATATTACTATCAGTAAGCTGTTGCGCTCGGGTTTGCTCGCATGAATTGCGGTTTCTATACATATATATTATCCCGTTATAATAAGTAAACCTTAGATTTTAGAAGATGAGACATGTGGTGTCGCGGCCTCTTTTTAAGAACTTTAAAGGAGAACAATTCCGTCATATAATGGTCATAGATTATTTTTAAGTCACCTTAACCGTTTTTGCAGCGCACGTAACGAAATCTCTCCAAAAGGTATATTTTTTACAACAATTTTCAATGATACTCCGCTCATATTATAATAGTGTGATTATAAATCCTGAAGTCTTTCTTGATAAATGCACTTTTCAATGCAAAAAAAAAACGATTCGGACCAGTAGGTACTTCCTGAGGTTAGCGCGTTCAAACATACTAACTTTTCAGCTTTATATTATTAGCATAGAAACGGCAAAGGTACAAACTAGGCACTACCTTTAGCAGCATATGTACATACAATAATGAATGATTACCTGACGTATGTCCCGCTTTGTGACGGCAGCTGCGGTGTCATTATACAATAAACTGTCGTCATTTACGATGGCCTTGCATTCGCTTTTCACCCTGTGAACAAAATAATAGTATAACTACAGTGCACTCTGAATGGCACGAGTAAATAGGAGCTCATTTTAAAGATTTAAATCGCTAGATGAGCCCTAAACCTCCAAAAACATCCACGTTTTTGTCTTGTTTGCGACACGCTGCCACTGTCTCTCTGTCACAAATGAAACTATAGCATTCTGAGAGAACTCACTCAACATGTTTGAGGACGTTTTTGATGCGCGCAATGTAGGCGTAGGGCCATTTTGCAATTTAAATTTTTGGTCCATTTAGTAACTTACCCCGTGTTGTTCGAAGAAACTTTAGATATTTAAGTCTCACCTAATTATTTTGTTTCGGACAACTCGGGGTAAGTTTTATTAAGTATTTATTTCTCATTCTAACTCTGTTACATTTCTGTGCGCTTCCCCACTATTTCTTCCAAAACATGATGAGTATCTTGGAATAGGATTAGGTACTTCATTTTCTTTCAAGCGCAAAAGACGATTGACTGGAATAAATTAAATTACTAAATTGCTTAATTGCTTGACAATATGTACTTCACTGATTATTATTTATTTATAATAAGTATAACAGTTACCTACGATAGGCCCTCGCCTGGAGGGTGGTAAAAAGCCTTGGCCGAAGCTTCGATCTAGCCAACATGTAAATTGTAAAAGTAGCCCGTGTCAGGACCACTCATGGATGTATCATAAGCGTATTTAGTCATTGGGACCGTACTCCTATTAGGTCTTCTTGAAACCTATTTTGTAGATAATTCTAGAGTTCATCGTATTATTAAAGTTCTAGTAAATTTTACATACTCATCAGTGAATTTCAGATTATCAGCCTAAAACACGATAATATTATGTTCGTACTTCGTAATCAAACAATATTTTCATCTTAATACATATTTCAGATAGTATTCCGATATCAATTTGATCTGATCATCCATATATTATATTATCCTTATCAGATGTTATGCTCTCAAGAGATACGTGGAGGTTTTTATTATCATCTTTATCCGTGCTGCTATACCACAAATGATATAACATAATGTTATTATGCAAACTGATAAAAAGAAGAAAATTGTGTAACCACATTAGCATAGCAATAAAAAACATAATATAAACGCAGTTTTCAATTTCAGCAAATGGCATGATAAGAGATAATGATAACCCATTTAACCTGAACCCAAATGTGATAGAAAGGAAAATTAAGTACTTATCAAATTACGTCAGCCAATAGGGGGGGGGGCAGAATAACGATAACGATGAATACGTTTTTCCCAGCATCTGTTGCGGACTCTGTCGCAGTTATGATGTAGATAAGGTACGAGCACGGTCAAAAATGCAAATTAACCGGAAAAGAGGAAACGATAGTGGTCTTTTCTCCATACAAACGTTCTCGTCTGTTTTCTTTCTGGTTTATGAACTTAAAGCAATGATTTTTTACAGTAAAATAAATATCAATCTTTTCTATGTTTCTATGTTTTCTTTTTTGATAATACATTATCTTTATAAGCACTAGAAGCCTTAGAAAATGCTCAAAATTGCCTATTTAGACTCGCTGTTAACAGATGCCTAGTGTACGAATTTGACAACTATTACCGAAAAAAGAAAAACATAGCGACACAGTATATATTCTCTATATTCAGTTTACGAAATATCTTTTAAATTGGTCCAGTTTTGGAGGAGGAAATAGTCGAGAACAAAACCCCGAAATATAACATTTTACAAGGGCCTATTGTGTCGGATCTGCAGTTGTCCTTATTGCACGAATTTGCGGGCGGGGACGCGGGACGGTCTGATCATACGTACACAGATTGAAGTGATGCGTAGTAGTTGATAATAATATCGATAAACTAGTGTTGTTAACAGCTATCGATAAAAGCATTTACATTTTCAGGGTACTGTATCTTAAAAGGAAAAAGGAACCCTTATAGGAATCACTTTGTTGTGTGTCCGTATGTCGTGTCTATAAAAAACTGGCCAAGTGCGAGACGGACTTGCGTACGTAGGGTTCCGTACCATCATAGTAATATAATAAAGTTGAAAGTTTGTATGTTATATAAATAGATCCATGAATATCTGTTTTTAGGGTTCCGTACCCAAAGGGTAAAAAAGGAACCCTATTAGCGAGACTTCTGATCGCTGTCCGTCCATCCGTCTGTCACTACTTGTTGTATTTCTTGAATCGTGATAGCTACAGACTTGAAATTATCATAGATGATGTATTTTCGTTGCCGCTAACAACAAATACTAAAAAATGGAATTAAATATATATTTAAGGGGGCTCCCATACAACGTGATTTTTTTGCTTGTTTTTGCTCGACCTTGATAACGCTAACAGGTAAACGCATCAAATTTTCACAAAATATTTAGTTATATGCTTACTGTAGAAATAAATAATTAAATTAAAATAAAATAAAAAATTAAGGGGGCTCCCATACAACAAACGTGATATTTATGCTCGTTTTTGATTAAGTGGGCACGAGTGTTAAGTTTACTTTAATAGTATAGAGAATGGGTCGTGACTCGTGATGGTACGGAACCCTCAGTGCACAAGCCCAACTCTCTCTTGACCTTTTTTTTACTATTATCAAAGAAAATGCATAGAAACAATAGATTTCCCCGAGAAAAAAGTAGTTGATGTTATTACTCTAGGATATAATCTTTCTACATTCCAAATTTCAGCCAAATCGGTTCAGTAGTTACGGCGCGAAGTAGTATTTCTCTCGCATGAATATGTGATTTTCACTATTATTTTAGAAACTATGAATTTTTCCGGGATAAATAGTAGCCGATTTGTTATACCAGTGTAAAATCTTTCTTTTTTCCAAATTTCAAATCAGTTTAGTTATTACGCTATGAAGGAATATTTTACCGCGAGAAATTTCTGTTTTATACTACTATCATAGAAGCCAATGAGTTTTCCGGGATAAAAAGTAGCCTATGTATTAATTCGGGATAAAATCTATCTCTTTTCCGAATTTCAGTCGCATCAGTACAGTAATTACAGCGTGAAATAATATTTTCCTGCGTGAATATCTGTTTTTGAGTATTCCCGCGGAAACCATGGAATTTTTTCGGGATAAAAAGTAGCTTTTTCATTAATCCGGGATATAATCTATCTTCATTCCGCATTTCAGCCAAATCAGTTCAGTCATTACGGCGTGAAGGAATATTTTTTCTGCGTGGATATTTGTCTTTCACTTCTATCATAGAAACCATGAATTTTTCGGGATAAAAAGTAGCTTTTGTATTAATCCAGAATAAAATCTATCTCCGTGCTAAATTTCAGCCAAATCTGTTTTGTAGTTACGCCGTGAAAGAGTGTTTCATCCGGTTGAATATCTGTTTTTTACTGTTCCCGAAGGAGCCATGGATTTTTCGGCATAAAAAGTAGCTTATGTGTTATTCCAGGATACAGTTTATATACAGTCCTTTCCAAATTTGAGCCAAATGGGTTTAATGGTTGCGGCGTGAAGGAGTATTTAAGCTTGGTAAAATACAAAATTTGGAGCCCCGATGCACACCCAATTAGGGAATGAATTTGGAAAAATCCGTTCTTAGTGCACCTCTAGACCTCATAAAGAACCTGTGTGCCAAATTTAGAGTCTCTAGACCCAGCGGTTTGGGCTGTGTGTTGATAATATGTCAGGCACTCAGTCAGGAAGTTTCTTTTTCAATATTAATACTTTCGGAGTTTAAGTAGGTACTGCTGTTTTTTCTTGCAGTAAGTACTTTGAATTGCTGCCACGCTCACGATTCAATATTTTTGTTGGTCAATATTAAATCAATAGCGTAGCAGGGAGAACAATTCCAATAAACAAGCCAAAACCATTAGAGATCAATCACTTTTCGTCAATGCGTAAGTAAAGAATGATGCGAACACCAGAAAATAGCAGGAACGAGTGCGGACTGCGGAGCGGCAACGCGCATCGCGGACACGCACACTTTGTCAACTTACACACACATGGATAGGGCTGCCGGACCGGACACGGCAACGTCGCAGAGCGACAGCAATAGTTTTCTAAAATACCTAATGTTTAAAAGTCTCTCTGACCACATTTCCACTTAAGAAAACAGTGTTAGGTTCAAAATATTTTTGCGTAGGTACCTAATATTACACTATAATTATATGCACTGACTGGCCGAGTGTATGCATAATATTTGTTTCCACCATTCTATATGCACTTTTGACCCTGACCGGTACTACTCCTCTGTAGAGTTTACGGCAGGCCTGGCGGGCAATTGCAGACATTTTATTTCCCCGCGGGCAGAGACTTTTTACCCGTATGGTGCCCGTAACACAGATTTTCCTAGTACGGACGCCAAAGCACTCCGTTAGGTTAAACATTTTTTTTGTATAATATATCCTGTGCACTAGATTTAAAGAGATTTTTGTAGTGTGCAATATTTTCCTGGTTCAATTAAAAAAATTGTTCATATTATTATTTTGTACCTACGAATGTTATAAAAAATCAGGCTATTGCTTTTGTTATCTGTTTGAAGTTTACGCAATAAGAAGACTCAAACAAACTATAAATTCTTATCTAAAACCTGCTACTGCTAAACTGAAAACAAATAAACTTGTTATAAGTTTATAACGTAGGTACTGCATAGAAACCTGCATGTTATTTTCTTGTGGATGTGTAGTATGGTTGTAGAGTGTAAAATGTAACACAGTTTAACTGTTAAAAATGCGTTTGTTTAATATTTCCATTATGAAAATATCACGTCCTAAAAGTCATCCAAACATCGTTTATCGTTTGTTTAGTATCAATAATTAAAAAATAATAGAAAATTACCCACTAATATTTTAAAATTTCCAAGATAGAGCGTCAAATTCTGATATTAATTGCCTCTTCCTATATATACCTATTATTGAATACGCGCGAAATTCTAAATTTTCATGGTTTTTTGCAATTTGTTCGCTAATTACACATCAGAGATTTATGGCAGTCAATTTGCGAGAATGGCAGTATCATCTTTACATGATTATATCAAAATATTTGCATAACAATAGGTATATCCTAGGAAATTAGTCCGAGTATCGGGTTTTATGTGAGTAACTCGCAAATACACTTTCAAGCAGAGATTTTTACATAAACACGTGAAGATGATATTGGGATTCCCGCAATTTGACTGCCAGAAGCCTATTATCTCTTATTAGCTTAAAAATCGCGAAAAACCACAAAAAATTGAATTTTGCGTCACACCCGTGGTGTGCTCCTCAATCGTTATGGTAATCGTTAGCAATTCCTGCCCCCCGATTGGCTGACGTAAGTCAGGGAACCAATAAGCGGGCAGAATTTGTAAATCAAATCGGGGATAGACCCGGCAGTATGTTCCGCGTTTCCGTCTCTTCTCCGAGCGTCGTTTCATTACAATGAGAGAATACCTCCGTCTCGTGTGGTTCGCACCTAACTATACGAATCATTTTATTGCAATTTTATTCAAATCTGCAACCACGACGTCATTTCACGACTATGTCGTTTTGTAGTGACGACGTCATATCGAGTGTTCGTGTTTTTAGCTCTGTCTGCAGAAACAATAAAACGGCCTACGGGCTACGAATATAATTGTACTGTTGTCGTAATGGCCTAACAATTTGTTCTGTCACGTTTAACAGTTGTGCAAACCTAGGGGCATTTCACGAAATGTAACAATTTTATGATGTGAACCGTGTAGATTACTTGCCCTAATTAGCCGAAAGCCTAAGTTCAAGTACCTAGGGAACGATGTATAGATGCATGAAAAAATATCACAAGAATCACATCCTGTGGGACTATAGGGAGAAAAATATACCATAAATTTTAAGTGACATCCCTTAAAACAGCCGGTTCAATATTAATGAACTGGAAATTATGAAAATGATATAAGGTTTGTCGATATCCCCCCGATGGATTCCAATCTTGTCGCGATGGGGGGGCTCAGTAGCCGTGGTTGGGCCCCACGGTGAAGCCAAAAGGAATCCAGGAGGGGACGCTCGGAGTGGGCCTGGAGATGGGCCCGCTCTGGATGCGTCCAAGAGGGGTGCGGGGGACAGAGTTTTCTGTCTCCTGCAGCCAGGAGGGGTCGCGGGTGGAGAGGCGTGTCGGTGTGTCGTTGCCGCTCGCCCTATCTCTCGCGACCAAACGGTGGCGCACCGTTAGATGCGTCAGCAGCGGGGCCGCAGGGGAAGAGGAGTGTCGGTGTGTCGTTGCCGTTCTCCCTGTCCTCTGCGGCCGTTTGGTGGTTTGCGGCGGAGCCAAAGATCAGATCCGCCGCGGGGTATGGGAGGTCGATGCCTGCGAAGTGCAGGAGCAAGCTTCGCAGGTATCGGCTTACCCGTGCCCACGGCCCCTGGGTGGCGGTCCCGGGGGGGTCCGTCGCCTTACGGATGGGCGCCGAGGAGGTAAGGCCGGCTTAGGTGTTTCTGGCGGGCCTTGCTGTTGGAGGGGAGCTCCATGCTCCACCTCGTGGAGGGGCTGCGCAAGCGGCCGGGCACCGGCGGGTTCGCGGAGGTTTGCGCAAGCGTTCCCGTGTTCCCGTCATACGGTGCGAGGAGGACACACCGTGGGGTTTAGCCGGTAAGAGTCCGGCATAACCCAGCCGCTCCCCCGGGCGACTGGGTATCCATGAGGAATCTCCACGATAAAAAAAAAAAAAAAAAAAGGTTTGTCGATATCACAGTTAGGGCTGCTATGAAATATTTTTTTTATTGAAAATAAAGTGAAATAATTGGGACTTTTTATCATTTTAATGTGTTTCTAGGATCAAGTAAAAGGTTAGCTGCGGGCACACTATACGCATTAACCTTCACCTTGTATATTGTTATTGTTAATACTTAATAATAATTATCCTGTTTTACGACACTGTCTAAATTAAATCAGTTGCTAAGACTATTGTCGGCTAGTTGTATTACTATTAAAATATATATAGTGTTTGGCAATCGAGAATATCACCTTTACACAGTTGAACAAACACATGACGAATGTACAGTGACGAATCTATTCGATGCGAATTGTGTCACCATTGAATATTCGATTTGCATTCACCGACGCTTCGATAGGTGGAAACTCTACGTGCTATTCGAAAAACCGTCAATGGCCTTAGGCTTATTCTGAGGATATACACTTACTGAATTTATTTTTCCTCCAACCTTCCTGCCCTTCTCACTCTTACGAATACTTTGGTGGATGCGACAGGCAGGCGAATTTAGATTAAAGACCAAAAATACATGACGTTTGAAAGTTATTGTATTTTAGTCCATTGAAATGTTATATGAGCTTTGCATTTGTTAGATGACCCAATTTTATTCATCATCTTGTGTTGGAGGCAGCGATGATAAATTTAATGATTTTTTCCCCCATTTTTTAATAACTTCTTTAATATTTAATTTAGGGCAAAAAGCTATAAAAACATATTTGTAGGCAAAACAATTTGCTACAAATTATGTTCCTACATTTTATTTTGTAAGACGCATAGTTTCCGAGATATCGCGCAAAAAGCGTTTTCACCCCTTTTTCCAATATGGCGGCCGGGGGACAAAGGGTGTCGACCCCAAAAATTTGAGTTCAAGCTTCTATTGACCTCCCAAACAGGTCCCAAAAATAAAATTGCGTCCGCAAAATGCAAATGCAATATTCGGTGCTTAAATTGTAACTTTTCAATGGACTATTTACAGTTTTGAAACTGCAGGTCACTAAAACTGACAACTGACTGAATTGACACCTTTTATGATTAAATTTTTTTACCTTTAACACGAAATGCATTTTTCTATAATTGTGGCCCTCTTCTAGAATTTCTTGAATATTGTGGCACCCAATTGAAAAAGTTTGCCCACCACTGGTCTACGCCGTTAAATGTGTCGTACTAATTTTCTAAATTATAATCAGTCTCAATAAGCAAACTTCGTATAGCTATTCGATTTTTTACTATAAAAAAACCTAATAATGACGGCCTCTGCAACCTGTTTTGGATGAACGATACGTAATTTTATATTCTTCTTCTGTTCATTTCTTGTATATTTGTTTGAAAATATGCAACAAATCTGAATATTTTATTAAGTCTTGAAATTAGTGTCTTAACCGGTTTTGTCGAGATTATATTATGTTAAATGCACTTCTACCGATTTGCGTTAAAAAAGTAAGGATATTTCTGCAACTCAACCAAACTCAGTATCGTGCATGAAGGAAGAGGTAGGTATACAAAGCCGTTTTTTATTTTTCCCCGTTCAATTTAAAAACTGCAAAATCGCTTGAATCAGCTGAGGGGTAGTACAACTTACGTTAATGCTAATAATTCGAAAGCGTTAAATAATACGTTTTCGGTTAGTAAGGTATAGGTTTCGCATCGAAATCTATACATTCTAAGTATGTAATATGTATGTTCTGTAGGTCTACGAATGTGGTCTACGAGTAGTTCCTAAGCTATTTTTTTATAACTCTAATGGCAAAACAACGTTTTCTGGATCAATATAATAATTAATTAGTGGTGGTGTATTTGACCACTTATGATTAAAAACATACGAATAATGGATAAATTACCAGTTACCTACCATTTCTGTCTTGTCAACAGTAATTAATTAGTGGTGGTGTATTTGACCACTTACAATTAAAATACATACGAATAATGGATAAATTACCAGTTACCTACCATTTCTGTCTTGTCAACAGTAATTAATTAGTGGTGGTGTATTTGACCACTTACAATTAAAATACATACGAATAATGGATAAATTACCAGTTACCTATCATTTCTGTCTTGTCAACAGTAATTAATTAGGGGTGGTGTATTTGACCAGTTATGATTAAAGGACATACGAATAATGGATAAATTACCAGTTACCTATCATTTCTGTCTTGTCAACAGTAATTAATTAGTGGTGGTGTATTTGACCACTTACAATTAAAATACATACGAATAATGGATAAATTACCAGTTACCTATCATTTCTGTCTTGTCAACAGTAATTAATTAGGGGTGGTGTATTTGACCTCTTATAATTAAAATACATACGAATAATGGATAAATTACTAGTTACCTATCATTTTTGTCTTGTCAACAGTAATTAATTAGTGGTGGTGTATTTGACCACTTACAATTAAAATACATACGAATAATGGATAAATTACCAGTTACCTATCATTTCTGTCTTGTCAACAGTAATTAATTAGGGGTGGTGTATTTGACCACTTATGATTAAAGGACATACGAATAATGGATAAATTACCAGTTACCTACCATTTCTGTCTTGTCAACAGTTTACAGTTAGCATACGTTTCTGCGACAATAAAATCTGTTATTTATTTCATCATAATGCCGGTTCGCCTTGATCAACCTCCTTGGTAGGTTCTCAATGTTAGATCAAGTGTTGCTTACTTACTTTTTATAGCTTAGTGAGAAACATTCAGTAAAAACTCAAGCAGAAAATGTGTAACTGTTTTGATTTAGAAATGTCTGGGACTTGGGAGCCTACTTTCTCCGCAAATTCTGGTAGTAGTTCTACTAGGTACTTTCTTCGCAACTACTAGGTACCTATTTAAAAGTTTGTACAAGTTGTTATTTGACTGTTTACTTTAAGAAGTTTTGAGAGCTGTACGTAGGTATACTACTTGTTGCTATAGAAGAAAAGAGATATAGTACCTAATAGATAAACCTATAGTTTACGCAAAAGTTACATTATTTTTTGTACTTTTTCCTATTTTGTCCTCCATGTAGGTACCTATTTCCTTTTTTAAGTCAATAATATTTGTTACAAAAGAAGTCAAAGATAACAAGCACACGTATACAGTTACAAAGATACAGCAACTGTTACAAACTGTAGTTGCGTACTATAGTTACTTATATAATACTAGCTGTTGCCCGCGGCTCCGCCCGCGTGAATTACGATTTTTTTTCATAATATTCCTTCCTACTGGAATTCCTTGATTTTTCGCGGGATTCTGGTGTGATGTTGTACAGAAACCTGTTCTTACTTTGCACGGGTTATCTTGTGGTGATTTTGAAAACTCCTTTTTCTTAATAATAATATAAAGTTTTATTAATACGTAGTTGAAAGATCAAAAGGACGATTTTAACTGTCGATATTTCGACCCAGTGGCACAGGTCGTGGTCACTACGTGACCACGACTTGTACCAATGTATCGAAATATCGACAGTTAAAATCGTCCTTTTCATTGTGATTTTTATTCTGAAACCACGAAATATGTCAAAAATTATTAAACCATGTGAAAAGTTGCACTGGTGATAGAACTCTTCTTTCAGAGTTCGGCCGGGTAGGCACCACTGGGATAAATTACTCTACTAACAATATTCCCCAGCCCATCATAATATAAGAGTCTTTTAAAAATCTTCGCTTCATCTCAATACAATCCAAAACATCAGAATGGGCAATGGCTATATATTTCCTTACGTATAAAAGACCTTAGATGACAGTCAGTCGGTTAGGATCGATAAGACCTAAGAGTTAAAAATATTTGTGAACCATTATCTTACCCTTTCCATATTGCGGATGATAAAGTTTAAATCTGTTCATGTCTTAACAGTGCCATCTTAATATAAAGTCAGGAAACAGTAAATAACATGACAGTTAATTTTTATTAAAAAAAATCAGTAGTACCTATCTCAGAGTTTTACATTCAAGTTCCACATAAATTGAAGAGATGGCGCTATACGGTATAACGTAGTGATAACGCCTGTTACATGATTTTTGTTCACCCTAAAAGTGAAAAATTTTAAACCATACAAAATCTCCTGCTAAGCCTATTTATTTACGGCTGTCAGGGTACTCCAGTCTTACTTGAGCCCTACGTCCTAGCCCTAGATTCTTTGTGCATTCCGAATTTCAAGTCACATACCTACTTGAACTTAAAGGTTCTGATGTCTGTAATTCCTGAACTACAAAAGTGATGATGATAAGATTTGTATGGAATAATCTTTAAAGAACCTCCTTTCTAACAAAAAAAGAATGAATGGAATCGGACAACGCGTTAAAGAATTATAACTAAAAAACGTTTGGACTTTGATGCCGTCCAGGGAAACCATGATGAATTTTGAGACAAAAAGTATCCTATGTCCTACCTCGGGGTATGAACTATAACCATGTCAAGTTTCATTTAAATCCATCCAGCGGATTAGCCGTGATGCCCGGTCGTGAAACAGACAGACAGACAGACAGACAGACAGACAAAAATTAAACAAATTACAGTTTTGGCTTCAGTATCGACTAAATAGTGTCCTCCAACAAAAGTTTTAAAAATATCTTCAATGTACAGAATTCGACCCTTTACAGTTTTATTATAAGTATAGATTACTAATATGAATGGAAATTTAGGTGTTATGTAGTAATCGTTTCTCAATAAATCATATTTTAATGTGCTCTGCAAATACTACTCTCTACAAAAGATTAATTTCACATAACACTACATGCTTGAATATTACGATTAACGGCATAGACGGCGTACTTAAGCGTTTTAGTGACCTGCAGCTTAAAGATTATAAAGACATTCATTTCAAAATTAAACGTCATGAATTTTGTATCTTTAATCTAAAATCGCTGTGATACAGAAACACAATTAGAAAATTTTCCTCGGTAGAAAGTTCTCTCAAAAGCTCCGTTTTTTCTAATTTTTAGCGGAAAGTATGATAGATGTACTTAATTGTAATTTTTATTTTAAAGTGTCGGTAATAATAATATCCAAAACTCTCAGAAACAGATTTTCGATAACTGGCTTAGTTTTTTTAGTAATTACGTAAAACGTCGTTTTTCTGTTTCTGCCGCCACGCTGCATGTCGCACCCACCATCGTATTCGTAAGAGTGAGCAAGAAAAAATAAAAATTAATTCAATATAATATCTTCTTAAGGTGTTTTGGCCATACCAACAAGCAAAATTCAAATTTTATTTAGTTTTTCGCAAATATTAGAGTACCTACCTATTTATTGTAGGCAGTGAATTTCATTTTCCACTATTAGCGAAAAACTAAATTTTAAATTTTCGCGCCCGGATGGTACCTAGGTACTCATTCCCCTTAATACATTATACTAACACAAGATAATACTATGTAGGTATGATACTAACGAAGTAGCTTTGTTGTCGTCGGGCACCATGGCGATGATGTTGACGCTCATGTTGACTCGCAGCATGTAGTTGACCCAGCACGCGAAGAACATCATGACAGCCACGTTCAACCGCGCCGGCACCAGATCTGAAAATAATATACGTTAATTCATTAACAAAAAAAAAACGATTTCGCATTGTGAAGTCAACATCTGCTGAGGATGTCCCGGTGTCGGGATGAAACGTACGTCGAAGAAAGTGTTGGAAGATTGTGTGTGGTGTTTCATGTCGGTAGTGTATATACCTGCATATTGTACCTACCATACAAAATCTGGGTGAGGCTTTGAATCGTGTCGCTTTCATTCGAAGCCGTGCTTTAGAGGGTTAAAAAAAAGAGTGAACACTAAAGAGTCAACCTCAAGCTAGCACAAGGCTGAGGGCCTTATACCCGTTCGCTAAAGTCTAATGTCATAAATTACTTAGAATACAAGAACGAAAGAAGCGAGTTCGGGACTTGAGGGCACCTCGACTCGGATAATTTAGGTGACGAAGAGGATTATAGAAAAACAAATTAATCTGTCCTGCTTATTATGGATTTCCGCAAAATAACGTCTGCTTCCATTCAATAAAAAAAAATTACTTCAACTTTCATCAAATTACTGTTGAATACATCCTTTCCAATTAAAAATTTAAGACTTATATGGTTTTCTCATGGATACTACTATCAGAACTGGACTAAATGGAAATGGGAGCACACGGGAAACGTCAGCTTTCTAATAATAAAATAATCATCAAAATCGATTGACCCAGTCAAAAGTTATGAGGTACAAACGTAACAAAACATACCTACGCAGTAGAATTGAGAACCTCCTCCATTTTTGAAGTCGGTTGACAAATAACTATGTTAACAAATGCTGTGCAAACTATTCTAAATAATTCAAAATAAAATAAATATAATCAATCATAATGTACTCAATAATAAGATCATCAAATAGACATTAATTCTAAACTTTCAATAAGTGTGCAATGGTACCAAAATTGAATAATAATGACTTTTTTGCCTGCTCAATGCGAAATAAATATGATGATCTATACTAATATTATAAAGAGGAAGCGTAACGATGTTTGTGAGTTTGTGACGTTGTAAGGGATAATCTCTGGATCCACTGAACCGATTTTCAAAATTCTTTCACCAATAGAAAGCTACGTTATTGTGGAGTGTCATAGGCTATAATCATTTCCAAAATTAAATACGTATCTGTACTTAAACTTGAATAATGTAATCCAAGTCGTAGAAAAAATTGCTTTCATCGCGTGCGCTGCGGAAACTATTGAAGATAGAACAAAACAATGTTCTACAATATTAAGGAACGTATTAAAATCTGTAAGAAAGTCCGCGATAGCATATGCCTATCTCCTACGGGTAACTCACAATAACTGCTTTTACTGTGGATTAAAAGTAAATAATTTTTATAAAGCTTAGTTAGCCCATATGGTATTAATTTATATCTTTCTTAATAAGTTTTTTAGAACGGAAATTTAATGCAGAATATTTGTGCCCTTTACTTTATACAGTTTAAACATATATCTTCAAAGATATTAGCAAAATAAAAACGTGTTGCGCGCAGTGGCCGTTGCGTGGCGATAGGTAAGTATAGGCAGTATGATATGATCTATCCAAATGCCTCGCGTCCTGTGGGCTTTGGGTATAAGGCCCGGTTTCCACCAAAGCGAAGCGAGCGGAGCTGTATTTGAGTAACCATTCAGATATATCATTTTGACATCTCAGAAACTGGGGGGAGAGGAGATGTCAAAATGATGAAATCTGTTTAGTTATTCTTATTCAAACAGGTCAGCTTTTGTGGAAACCGAGCATTAGGTACGCGGGACAAACGGGCCGGGACAAAAATATTTATAACGCGGAACGGAGTCCGCGGGCACTGCTAGTGATAATATAACTTAGTAAGCACACAATGAGCGCTTTTATTTCCAAATATTCAATGTCAAATCTAATAAAATTAATCATGCATGCATCAAGACGGACCGGAAATCGTTATTTCAATCCACAACTCAAGCCAAGCAAACATTAGCAATCAAGTGCGCGACCTCGTAAGCGGTAAGAACCTGAAAGCCGGTTCGCGGAAGATAACTTTCAAATGCAATGCCAATAACAGATGGACAATGACAACAGCTCGCTGGCACGCGGGACGCTGAACTTGTATATTAATATAAAAGATTTAAATCTCAAGATGCGCCCTAAGCCTTAAAAAAAAACATGCTAAGTGAGTGCTCTCAGCATGCCGTAGTTGCACTTGTGACAGAGAGAGAGGGACAACGTGTCGCACACAAGACAAAACCCTGGACGTTTTTGGAGGTTAAGGGCTCATCTAGCGATTTAAATCTTTGATTAATATAATAACGCGATTAATTTTTATTTTTATCCAATAAGTACTTTTGCCCAAAAAGTAGATCTTTTCGTGAGTATGCGGAAAGTGTTTTGTTCCGTTCCGCACTAGTGCTTTTCATTTTCCTCCTATATAACACCTAAATACCTACATGAAAAAGGTTTCGTTTTCGATACATTGCATGAAATGACTATTTTATAGCGTAAATAATCTTCGGCTTGGGTCAATAAACCGAGAATCGTACTTTTCACACTTTCCACACTTGTATTGAAATGCAGTTTTACTGGCAGTTCCTTTATTTCTTCATAACAAAGAATGAAAATGCAACACGTTAACCTGATTTTAAGAGGCCACGTCATTTGCAGTGCTTACGGGTACTTTGCATTATAATATCAAATGACACACTAATCATTATAAGACATCGTCTAATTTTGCCCAGTAATCATCTTGGCATTTAGTGCGTACAGTGTCAAACCGAAACACGGTAGAAAAACTAACATTGCAGTCGCACCTATCCGGACGAACTCTACAAAAAGAGTTGTACCTGGGTCTCAAGTCTACTATAACAATTGTATCTCAATTGCCCAATAATGGCGCCATTATTATAGATTTTACCGATTTTGCTAGTCTACTCTGTTGTATGGACAATTTTTGCCATTGCATATCACTGGGCTATATCCATTTATTTTAAAGTCAATAAAACCGTTCAGCTTGAACTTGTCTGTTTAGAAATACTTGACTATAAAGTATAAACACAGATTTCATCAGATGAGTGATGAGTGAACACGAACTATAAATAGGATGCTTTGCCCAAGTTAGCCCTTAAGAATTAAAAAAAATCCGTAGATAGGTATAAGATACCTTCCTATAGTTTATATCGTAAAAGGAACTTCTATCACAGATGCCTGTGTGCAAAAATTCGTAAAATATTAAAGAGTCATTAAGTGAGTCTGTTCTTTTCATTAACGTTCTATAAGCACGTGGTATGTTCAGTGAGAAGTTCTTCAGACAAATTCGTCTATGAATTATTATTCAATAAAAATATCATTAATGATCTTAATGTAGACGTGTTTAAATGTCAATTAAAAAAATATCGAGGCATTTGAAAGAGAAAGCGATCAAACAGATTTGAACTAATTCGGTTGAAAGAACAATGATGCCGACAGATACGAGTAGATAATACTCGTAATTAAATGCTATACTTATTATTCTAATTTCTAATCGATCTGATTAAGTATGTCGCTGCTAAATATATAAATCATGGATTAGCATCCTTTTACTCTTACTCTTATAGTCGATTTATAAGGAAATGTTTAATTGCCGAATTGCTTACAGATTTTTACTAATTGAATTCGATATAAAAATTCATACATTAATCAAGTGTGGTGTGGGAGCAAAATAATTCATTTTGCAATACCCGATGCAATAACCACTCTTGAATGTAAGTAGGTGCCTTTCAGTGCGACAATTAAGTAAACTTATTAATGACAGTAACGCATTTGAATAAAATACTAAATCATTAATAGATTTTGAAGAGTAAACGTGGCCAGATGTGTGGTCCATGAAAGCGTCATGAAATGCATTTTGTGCAGAAATAAAATGAGTTATTAATTTTTTGTATGAAATTAATTAATACTGAATTTTGACAAGTCGTAGAACAAAAGTTTAAAAAAAAGTTTTAGTGTAAACATACATTAGCGGTATGGTATTTTTATATAATCCTGTATCAACTAGGCAATATTTTTATAATTTAAACGTGAATCTTCGTAAACGTAAACGACATCGCGTGTTTGAGTCGGTGTGATGTTAGTTCGTCGCTCGTTCGCAATGGATTGTGGTTTTTCTGTAGCCATGGACTAAATATTCATAGCTAAGTAGCTACCAAGATGCTAATGCGTAATACAATTTAAAATGAAAGATAATGTTCACGATAAGATACTGCCTAATTAAATATAATACAACGAAATACATTATCTCCAAATGGCCCTATATGGGGTGAGGATTACACAAATTTATTGCTGTATGAAAAAATGGCTTATGAAACGGGTTTTCACAAATCCTGTAGGAACCATGGATTAGGAGTTATATTCGGTCTTTAGTCCTATTAATACTTTACCCATAGGTTTTATTCGTACCAAAACAAAATAAACCAGTGACCTAATAATAAGATATTCCACAAATGATTTTAAACATTAGGCGCATGCCAACAAATTAAGTAGATATTTGTTCTTCATTCATTTTAATCAAAGGTGCTTAATTGATACAATTTAATGGATTAGGAGTTATATTCGATCTTTAGCCATTTTATTCGATTAGTATTAAAAACCCTGGCCAAACGTTTCTTATCGTAAAATTAGTATTTAAATAAATCGTCATAAATCATAATAGGAAGATTGGGAACGTTTAACAGTAACCTGAAACAGCTATTAAGGCTGATGAATAAGAAGCAATTAAATCTTGATTGTAATCATTCTATTTTTTAGTGTAATCATTTATCAAGCACAGACTAACTAAGTAAACAAAAATGGCTTCAAAAAATATTTACAAAAAATTTCCACAATTGATCATTTAAGGACATGGTACCCAAGCCGTTGAGCTAAATAAAGACCCATGGGTTTTCAGACGCTTGAACCAACTTTTGAGACACTCTACTTACCTATTTATGTTTTTAGTACCTATTATGATGACCATGGTCTAAAACGCAAGTGCCGTAAAAACGTAGTCCTTATAAATACTACTTAGCGTTAAAAACTTGAACATTAAACATTACTCAGTCGCGCGTTGTCAGTTCACGCGAGCGCACGTTTCCTATTTGTGTGTACCTGCGTACGTGTTGCGCCCTAGACGCCGCGCCGCGCCGCGCCGCGCGTCGATTGTTTTTTTTCGTCTACCCTCATATGGAGAAACAATGCGAGTCGAGCGATAACGCTACTGCGGCGTGTTCGAGTGATATGGAGCTGGAAGCGGGCGCGGAAGCGCTGGTAAACAGGGTAACAGGACTTAGTGAAAATTCAACTATGTTATGTTCCGACGACACAGTCGTGAATAAGGAAGCGCGGGTAGCATCAAAAAGGCAGAGAGAAAACAGTGAGGAGGATAAAAATGATGAGGAGGGCTTTATCCATGTTCAGCGGAAAACCAAACGTGCTCATCGAGTTTCGTCTACTGTCGACGAAAGTTTTGAAGTATGTATAGCGTCAAACCAGTTGTTGCCAAAACAAATTGGGCTGGCCAAACTTTTGAGATCGCAAGAGATTAAAAATGTTATGAGAATCAAGTATAAAAGCCCCTACAAGGTATTGATTACTTTTAGTACTAAAGAAGATTCTGAAAGATTGTTGAGTTGTGAAAAATTTATTGAACTTGAGTATAGATGTTTCTATACCAATCAAGTTAATATTGTGTATGGGGTCATTAAAAATATTGATTTGGAGTTGGATGAAAAAGAAATAATGGAAATATTTCAAGGTGAATCAGAAATAATTTCCGTAAGGCGGCTTCGGCGTTTAAATGAAAATGGTGTGTGGGTACCTAGTCTGTCCGTGCGTTTAGGGTTCAAAGGTTCGACTTTACCCTCGTATATTTTAGGATACGGGTGTCGGTTTAAAGTTGAGCCGTATCACTTCCCTGTGTCCCAGTGCAGCGGATGCTGGAAGTTCGGTCACTTAATTTTTGGGTGTCCAAATAAAAAAATTAAATGCCCTAAATGCGGATCATCGGATCATAAAAACTGTGTCACTAAGGACTTCATTTGCATAAATTGTAAAGGCCCGCACATGGCATTGGATAAAAAGTGTCCCATTCGCATTAAGGAGAAAAAGTTGAGAGATATTATGTACCTAAAAAATCTTACTTATAATCAAGCCCTCGAGGAATATCGTCAACAGAATGCTAAGGCCGATAAAAACAGTTTTAAAGAAAATGAGCGCTTATTTACTCAAGAATCAGAAATAAACAATTCTGATGGAGGAAAAAGATCTTACAAAGATGTGCTAATTGGAAAACTCCAACGTCAGAATATAGAAGTTTCTGAATCTATGTCAGAAGATGAGTCTGATTGCAGTGAGAATACCGTTCAAGAGCCTATGGAGTCACAGCCTTCTACAAGTGGCAATATGAAGCATCGTAAGAAAAAGAAAAAGAGACCAAGTGAGGTTCATAATCTCAATGAGGAATTCTATGTGCCTAATACTGAGGTGAATACGGAGAGTGCTAATAAGGAAGAACGAAACAAAGGAAGAATACTAGTGTGGAGAAGAATTCTTAAGGATTTAAAGGAGATAGTGTTGTCTGATAAAGTAATCGAGGAGAAGATTATTGATGCAATGATGGTGCTAGTGAAAGAGTTTGGTGCTATTTTCACAAGTTTAATGAAGGGAGGTGAAGTGTGTAAGGCGATATTATCTTTCTTCAATGGATAATACACAGTGCAGGAAAAAAATGGGTATTATGATAATGCAGTGGAACTCGCAAAGCCTGCAACCCAAATTAGCAGACTTTAAATTATTACTGAACAGAGAGAAGGTTCACGTTGCAATTATTAGTGAGACCTGGTTAGAGCCTGGTTCCTGTTTAAATGTAAGTAATTATAATGTTTATAGAAATGATAGGATCGATTCTTATGGAGGTGTTGCAATTTTAGCTCACAAATCTTTGAAATCAACAGGAGATTCAATTCATATGAATAATACGGGAATTGAAGTTTTACGAATAAAAATTTTTAATTGTAAATATTTAAAAAATGTGATTTCGGTCTATTGTCCTCAAGTATCAACACTAGTCAATCTGATTGGGATTATTTATTTTCTATCTGTCCGAAAGAAACTATTATCGCTGGGGATTTTAATGGGCATCATACTAACTGGTCCGACAGGGTTGATACTAGAGGAAATCAGTTGTTTGATAGCTCTCTTCAATATGGTTTCATCTCTGTTAATGACAACAGCTATACTAGAATAAAGCTTGTCAATGGCTTGTTGCAAAAGTCATCTCCAGATGTTACATTTTGTTCGTCTGATATTTCGATTTACATGGATTGGACAGTTATGAATGAAAACCTTGGCAGTGACCACCTTATTATTAAATACTGTCTTAGGTATGAAAGTCACTTACATTTTGTTAAAAAGAGAAACTATAATAAAGCCAATTGGAAAGAATATAAGATAGTTTTGACAAGGCTATTTACAGAATCGCCTTTAGAATCTAGTGAGGTGCAAGATATGTACGATTGGTTCGTTCAACAACTCGATAAAGCAGCTGATAAGTGTATTCCGATTTTTAAATACTGTACAAGTCCAACTCAAAAATTTATTCCTAAGCATTATTGGGATCAATCTCTATCTAAAATTGTTGCTGAAAGAAGACTAGCATTGAAAAATTTTAGGCGGAATCCAACTCCTAATAATTTAACATTATTAGAACAAAAGGTTTCTGAAGCAAGACTTTTGATTAAGAAAGCTGAATATAATAGTTGGCATAAATTCTGTAATAGTTTAGATGAGAGTATGAACATATCTCATGTTTGGATGAAAATGCAATGGATGAAAGGGGTAAGAAAAGCTAGGGTCTGTACATCAGATGAAAGAAAACAGGATTTATTACAGTCCTTGACTCCTGACTTTGTACCTTTGAATGCTCCTTCGTTCACGTCTAAGAATGAACTTCTAGAGTCAATTTTTACAATTCATGAGTTAGATAATAGTTTGAAACCAAAAAATAGCGCACCAGGATTTGATGAAATCTCATACTCAATGTTAATTAACTTACCAGATGTTGCGAAATTGTATTTGCTTAAAATTTATAATTTAATATTCCAATCTTGTATTATACCAAGTCAATGGAGGGAAATACAAATAATAGCCATTCCTAAATCAGGTAGCAGCAATGATAATATTAAGTTAAGACCTATTGCTCTAATGTCTTGTATCATTAAATCATTTCATAACATGATTCATAAAAGATTGGAATGGTTTTTAGAAAGAAATCACATTTTTTCTCCTTGTACAACAGGATTTCGAAAGTCACAGTCGTGTCTGGATAATTTAGTTCGTCTCGTTACACATATACAAATTGGGTTTACTAAAAAGACTGAAACTGTTGCTTGTTTTGTTGATATAGAAGGAGCCTACAATAATGTATTAACTGAAAGTGTTGTAAATTCTCTCGATAAGTTGCAGGTTGGCTCTTTAATATGTAAATATATTTGGAATTTCTTGAATGAACGACACCTAAAAATTAAAAGGGACGTGGATGACTCTTACTTTGAGAGATGGACGAATAGAGGTCTCGCTCAAGGTGATCCACTTTCACCTCTTTTATTTAATGTAGCAACTATAGAAGTCTGTCAATCTATTAAAAATGTTTATTTGAGTCAATATGCTGATGATATTGTTTTATACTCTAGCTGTAAGGAAATTCCAGACAGCATTGTAAACATTCAATCCGCCTTAGAAACGCTAATATTAGTTTTGAATAAATTGGGCCTGGAGTTATCGATTCCTAAATCTAAATTATGTATTTTCAGCAGAGGTCATAAGCGACATAACAATGTAAATATTAATATAAATAATTTAAGTTTAGATGTAGTTGATAATGTCAAGTATTTGGGTATTTGGTTAGATAAATCACTTCGATGGAGTAGACATATTAATGAAACTTGTGCAAAAGCAGGGAAGTTTTTACAAGTGCTCAAAGTGCTCGCTGGTTCTGGGTGGGGAGTTCACCCCTTACATTTGCGCAGATTGTATATAGCATTAATAAGAAGTAGAATAGATTATGGTTCTTTTTTATATGATAATAGTGCTAATACCCACTTAAATAAGATAAGTAGAATACAAAATCAGGCTATGAGAGTAATAGGAGGATACATAAGGTCTACCCCCATACATGTGATGGAAAACGACCTTTGTATACCTCCTCTTAATATTAGAAGGAGTTACCTCGCGATTAAATATTGTTTAAAATGTCAATCATGGTCTGGGAATGAAACTATTCAGTGTATTTCAGAATTGAGTTTACTCATATCCAATAACAGTTATTGGATTAATAAACGGAAACCGTTACTTTCGATCACTTATTTAAAAACAAAAGAAGAAAGTGTAAGTACATCAAATATTCAACTTATGTTCAGCTTAGAAAAGTGGATTTCTAGTATTGATATGAAAACAACTTGTATAAGCAATTTGGAATGTATGAAATGTTCAAAAAACCAGTCTGATATCAATTCTTTAAGATTTGAAACCATACAGGAAATTCGAGAGAAGTACACTGAATGGTATTCATTATACACAGATGGTTCTAAAGATAAGTTAAATGTAGGGTGTGCATTTTATGATCCAAGTTGTAACAAGGAGGCAATGTTTAAGTTAAGTAATGGAAATATATCAATAATGACGGCGGAGCTCACTGCTATTTTTGAGGCAATTTTATATGCTTCAAATGTTGATAGCAAAAACATAGTAGTTTTTTCCGACAGTAAGAGTGGAATATTTCATTTAAAAAGCTGTGTAAAAGGCAAGAGAGGAATTACAATTGCTTATAAAATCCTCAATGAAGTTAATAAATTGCAGTCAAGAGGTGTGGCTTTGAAGATACAGTGGGTTCCATCTCACATTGGACTCACGGGGAACGATAAGGCTGACAATTTGGCTAAAAGAGCTATCTCAGAAGGAATTGAAGTTGAAGTAAACCCCAGTTATTATGAAGTATTAGGCAAATACAGACAGGAATGTTGGAAAAACTGGAAACTTTACTTTGATGAACGTTCAAAAACAAAAGGAATATGGTACAAAAGTTTGCAATGTGAGCCTCCTCGTATCCCGTGGTTCAGCGATGTAAGATTGCCGCGTCAACTACTAGTTATGGCTTTGAGATTACGGTCAGGACACGTTCCTTTGAACAAATTTGCCTATATGATGAGGAAAGTATCCTCTCCTAATTGTGAAATGTGTAATGTGGAAGAGGATATAATTCACTTTCTAGGAGAATGTGCCCGAAACCATCACCTAAGACAACAAATCAAAGATAATTTTCAATTAAATTTTTTGGATGTGGGAATATATCAAAGTATTTTGGCCTGCCCGTCTTCACAGGCAGCCAAGATATTATTTAAATTTAAATTAAGATAGGCTAGAATTACGATAGAGGTTAAGAAGTGATTGTATTTTTTTTTTAATTTCTGTTTTTCTACTTTTAAGTTGCGCTGAGGAAAATGTTGTCATCAACGGGGCTGACATTCTGTTTTATGGCAGAGAAGCCCTTTAATAAATTAGAATAAAAAAAAAAAAAAAAAAAAACATTACTAAATAGCTACCTAATTTGCATATCAACTATATTTAAAAATTGGTTATGACATATTTATAGAAGAAAATAAAGAACGAGGAAGAAAAAATTAAAACTCAGGAAAATCGCTTTGTCAGGTACTTGTAGTATTAAGTATACTGTGCTTACTATAATTTCAACTGTCTAAACACCGCGGTTGACTTCCACTAAAGATAAATGAAGGTTTAATTAAGAAAATGATTTATGATTTCCATTCAAACCTGACATTGTTGTCCGCAATTCAATTCTTTCGCGGTCGCTCTTTGTTGAGTAGTCAGTCGTTTTATTGTCAGACTACTACGTCACTTCAATACTTGTTTATCTATTTCATTATTTAACCTACCTCTACAAGTGCAATAACAGCTTACCACACTCCCGTCTTCTTCATAATATAACTTGAAATGACTGAAAATATGCGCTCCCAAGTAGCGACTTTTCTCATGTTACGATGTTGTAGAGAAATGATCTCAGAACTCAGAAGTCGTAAAAAATTTCTACACACGGAATCTCTTAGAAACCTTTATAGGATTTCTCATATACTATCCTCCTATTAATCCTTTACCCATTGGATTTATTCGTACCAAAACAAAATAAACCAGTGACCTAATAATAAGATATTCAACAAATGATTTTAAACATTAGGTGCAGGGTCAACAATTGACATATTTCTCCTTCATCCATTTAGGTACAATTTAGTTTTCTAATTTTAAAATTACTCGCATCAAATAGGTATGATAATCGCAAGCGGCAAACATTTGCGTAATGAGGTGTTGGCTAATGGCCTAGCCGTGTTTTCTGGAAGACTCTGTTGCGGTGAAAGTGTAAGAATGCAGGGCTAAGACCTGGCGCGACGGTGCTGTCGCCTTGGCGTCGTCGAGGCGCCTTAACAGTAGGGTTGCCAATTAAAAAATATATCAGTATATAAATAAATCTCAGGGAAAAATTACAACGGAATCTCCACACTGTACATCAAGCTACTCTATAAGTTTCATAAGTTTAAGAAAAATCTTTTTTTTTCTTCATGAGGTACAACCGTACAAGTCAGTATTTGTTTTCCAATCATCTGATGCTAACGATGCTAATGTTATCAAGTTGAAATTTGACTTACTCGAAAGGAAAGGAGCCGTAATTAATGTAAGGATGTTCAAGAAGCATCTAATCCTAAACCACTACTCAGAAAAATTCTGACAATAATTACTTGACTTGCTTTTATTGCTCTACAAAAACAATAATTGATATAGATAACAGTGAGTATAGGTTGTTCAATCCACGAAGATGCGCTCTACTCTTTCTTATCCTTACGAATCGCCTGAAATAAAAGATTGTCAAGGAGTGCATGGCGCGCGTCTTCGTGGATTAAACTACCTTGGATTAACTATACTTAGTTTTAGATGATACTCGCAAGAGCGTCGACAACCCTGCACTGAGCGTAATGAACAAATTAATTTATTTTTCCACCGCACATATTACTTTAATGTGAGTGACAGATATCGAACACCGCTTTCAAGAGGTCGATTCATACAAGAGTTAACGGTGAGGCCTACTTATTGGACGAAAAATATTGATTCAGGCTGTATTTTTCGCACTTCAGATACTTATTTGCATAACAGTAATGTAATTTTCCTTCATTGTTATGTTAATGGAATTGATTCAACCTTGATGATGCTGATTTAATGACGATATGTAAGTGCAGATGCCCTTATTGGTAAGGTATTCGGAATAATTTTTGCATGATTTTTGTACCATGGTCAATGAGCTTGGATAGTGACAAAAATAATGGACTAATGTTAACGAATAAAAGCCATCCATAATGCAGTTCTTAAATAAGAGCTATTTTAAGCTATTGCATAGCTTCTATCGCGGGCTTTGACGGTGCAGACCGAATCCAGAAATTTCGTAACGAAAATAGCCTGGCACTCCTAAAGTAGAGCTTTTGGTACTAGGCTAGCATGAAAGCAAGGAGCGCAACTCAACAACTTTTTAGTTTTTAGTTTGCCATCTATCAAAAAATAGCAGAACTTTTTAATGACTTTTTGAAATATCACGCCGTGATATTTCAAAAAGTGTGAAGTTAGCCTGGTACCAAAAGTTCTACTTTTCGATTGATGGCAAAACTAAAAATAACTTTAAATTCTATGCAATAGCTTTACCGCGGCAGTCTCCGAGTGCCACACGCCTTTTTTTATTAACAGCCCGTAGTTAGGTACTTTATATCAGCTAACGTACTGAGGTAGAAAAGTTGAAGTTTACCGTACAATAGAATAGATACGTCTATCTGTCAAATTCAAGAATAAATACATATAATCGATAAATATGCCTTAACTGGTATAATATCATTGCTTAGAAAAATAAATGTTTGAGTTAGCTATTGGTAATTGGGTGGTAAGTATCTACTTATTTACACTCTCATAATAATGGTGTTCTTGGTAATCAGAGCTTTGTCAGCAATAACTTAAAAAACTTTTTCCAAAAGGAAAACATGTGATAACTATAGAAACTCAAGTATCTATCTTAAAAATAATAGGTACTTAATTAATTCTGAGATCAAAAAAAATGTATAAAGAACCACCCTGTTTTCAATGCGTCTTGTGTTGTTGTTACTTTTCATATTCGTTAGTGGCAGAATCGTTGAATCGAAACAAAATGGCGCTCTCTGTTATGCGAGAGTGAGAAGATTTTTCCCTACTAGGTACGTAAGTATAAAATAATTATGGTCAAGAACTAATTTTTGTTCGGATTCAGATAAAAAGACGCTAAAATCATGTTTATCCTTTTACTTCTCTGGGGGGCTATTCACGTAATGGCTTAGGCTACATTTCGTGAAGTGAAATGTTTAAAAGGTCAAGGCATTTAGGTATACGTATAAATTTATAAGCAGACGATATTGAAATCAAAACATTTTTTGCGGAGAGTGAATAATTAATTTTATGACTACTGACGTAAAGCGTAAAATCGAATGTAGTTCAAAACGCAGCATGGTCGACAATCGTGAATTTAATTTTACTTTCCGCGATAAGATTGAAAGATTGTATTTCCTATGATGGTGGATGATACACATTCAATTTTACACTCTAAACCAAAGGGCGTAAAGTTAATTCTTCTTTTTATTTCTTAATTCACATCACTAACCAATAATAAATTAAATAACGACCAAATTTCGATAAATAAAATAAATAATCCTATCAGCATAGTCGATAATCATCATCCACCTTTACTTATAAACCTACAACTGGGTAAGATAGCCATCATAAATGAAAAAGTTGTCGCAAAGTATAATTTTTATAAAGCCGATTATGATGCTATCGTAAGAGATCTGGATAGTACGTCATGGCTAGAACTATTTCATAATTGTGATAGTGTCAATGCTATGGTTACAATTTTCTACGATACACTTCATTCAATCATTACGGAACACGTACCAAAATCGCAACCCAGAAACAACAGCTATCCCGTATGGTACAACAATAAACTAATTTTTATGTTAAAGCTCAAAAACAAGTACAGAATAAAAGCTAAAATTTACAAAAACCCACTAGATATACTGAAATTTGAATCCCTAAGAGCTGATACTAATGATCTAATAAAAGAGTGCTATAATAAATGTAAGACATTGAGGATCTCCAAAAACAAACAACAAATTGTTTCTCTGAAAGTACAAAGTTTTGTTTTATTAACAAGTCTTTACAAAAGTTATTATCAAGTTACGACAATTACACTTCTATCTCACCTGAAAGTACAAAGAAACGACATTTAAAGTTCACTAAATATCGAGTCCTCAATCACATTCTTTCTATTAGTCTTTATAACAATAAAATGCACAAAACAATCTGCGCGTCCCACGCCATTTTAAATCATAGACACAGATCAATATCATAGCCGACAGACAGCTGATACGCGAAGCGCGGCAAATTCAAATGAATGAAATGTCACTCATTTCATTACATCTCCCCCCCTAAGAGCGAAAATTCTAAGCAATATATCTGTAAAATGTACTTATAAGTCATCTTCATATTCATTATCATCTCCTTCATCTTCTTCAGCCTCTGTTATGACAGGTTGCAATTTTGTTATATGAAATAATGTTGATTCTGTTTTTCTGTTGCCTGTATCAATCCTATAAATGGAATTCGATATTTTCTCTATTATTTTGAAAGGGCCTATTTTTAATTCGTCTAATTTCTTTCTATTCAGTCTATTTCCATTTTCTACATATACACTGTCTCCTACATTAAATTCTTGCATTTTTCTATTTCTATCAAATATTTTCTTGTTTATACTCATGAGATTTTATTGTATTCTCTAATGCCAATCTTCTATCAGCAATCCACTTGTCTTCCTTTTCCATCGTTTTGAACTCATTTGGTAGAATACTGACATTTGTACCATCCAGTAAATATTTTGGTGCAAAACCTGTAACGGAGTGTTCTGTTTCATTATATTTTTGTATACATTCTCTTGCCAGTGTTGTCCATGTTCTCTTATTATTTTTCTCATTCATTTTACACCTTATTTTATTTACTATTGTTTGGTTTAATCTTTCATTCAAGCCGTTCGAGAATGGTGTATTCACGGCTGTGAAAATTAGTTTAATATTATTTTCCTGCAAAAATTGTTTAAATTCTCTTGAATTTATGCCCGGATATTGATCTGTCAGGATAATTCCAATCTCATCTGTCTCTAGTACTTTCTTTGTTAAATTTATAAAGTCACATGCATTCTGGGTTTTCGAAGTCGCAATAAATGCATATCTTGTGTAGTGATCTACTAAAAGGTGTAGATATTTCTTTGTAGACCTAGATCCTCCAAATCCACCAATAGTATCCATTGACATTATTTCAAATGGTTTGGTAGCTGGTCCCAGTTGTGACATTAATCCAATTTTTTTTGACATCTTGATTTATTTTTTATGCATATTTCACATGTTTTACAAATATTTATGATATTTTTTGTTAGGTTTATAGCCGTATATATTGAACTTATTTTTTTCTGCAGTTGTCTGATCCCAATATGGCATAAATCTTCATGCACCTTTTTTATAAGTTTTTTACTAAATTCTTCTGAGAGGATAATCTTTTCCTGTTTCTTTATTTTTTTATAATAGATATTATTTTTTAGTGTTAAATTTTGTTTCTTTTCTCTTATTGTTTCATTTTTCTTTTGGTCTCCAACTATATCTTTTATTTGTATTAAATTAACTATTCTCAATGTTTCCTCTCTGTTATCTTCTGGTTCTAATACAGGGTTTCGGCTCAAACAGTCTGCTTCTACATTTTCTTTACCAGGTATATATTTTACGGTAAAGTCATACTGAGATAGGTAGTATGTGAGATCACCCAATTCTTCATCTGTCCTGCATTTAATGTTCATGTTCTCTAGAGGTTTGTGATCTGAGTAAATGGTGAATTGTTTTCCGATGAGCCAGTGCTGCCAATATTTAACAGCTTCTTTCATAGCAAGACATTCTAAATATATAGCCTTTTTCCGTTTTTGATGTTCATTCAATTTTTTTGAGAAATATGCCACCGGTTTGTCTTTACCATCTAATTGTGTCTGTTTTAATATTGCTCCAATGCCCTCCAAAGATGCATCGGTAAAGATTTTGATTGGTAAGTCTTTGTCGAATATTTCCAAGACCGGTTGCGAACATAAATATCTTTTTATCAGATTGAATGCTTCTTCACATTTCTCTGACCATACAAATTTCTCGTTTTTTCGTAATAAATTGTGTAATGGATCTAAGATAATTGCACTTCTTGGTATATAGTCATGGTAGAAGTTTATTTTTCCCAAAAATTGTCTGATGTTCTTTTGCGTCTTAGGAGTTGGAAAGTTCCTTATTGAAATCAAATTGTCTTTAAGTGGTCTTACTGAATTGTTCTGAATTATATGGCCGAGGTATTTTACCGAGTCTGAAGCAAAGGTACATTTCTTAAACTTCAGTCTAAAGCCTTCTTTAATTATTGCCTCTAATACATTTCTAATGTGCCTTATATGTTCTTCAAAGGTAGACGAGTATATCAAAATATCATCAATATAGTTAACAGAGTATCCTGTGAGATTGTGTTTTCTTAGAATATTGCTTAAGATTCTCTGGAAAATTGCTGGTGATGTTTTCAAGCCAAAAGGGAGGCAGGTCCACTGGAAGTGGCCATCTTGTGTGACAAATCCTGTTTTACTTCTGTCTTCCACCCGTAATGGTATTGCCCAAAATGCTGAGTTTATATCTAGTGTAGTAAAATACTTGCAATTTCTAGTTTTAATAATTAGATCATCTATCAAAGGAAATGGTTGAGCTTGTGGTATAACTATTTTGTTTAACTCTCTGAAATCTACACATAAACGGGATTTTCTATTTTCACCTTTTTTAAACGCCAATGTCACTGGAGCAGCGAAAGGACTGTATGATTCTTCTATTAAATTGTTCTTTAGTAACATCGATATTTGCTCTTCAATTTCTAATCTATCTTGTATTGTACATCTGTATGGTCTTTTACTACAATATTTATTTACTTGTAAATCTATGCGAGCTTCATAATCTTTAACTGAACCTATATCATACTTGTCCTTAGCAAATATTGTTTTATATTCCTTTATAATTTTCTCTATCTCAATTTTCTTTTGATTATCTAAATGGTCTGTCATACTTATGAATTCCTCTGTTTCTATGTGTTCATTGAAATTTACTGTATATTTTTTTATATTATTATCTTCATTTCTGTTATCTTTAGACATCCTGTCTATTTTATTTGTTATTTTCTTTTGTTCTATCTGCAAGTTCTCATTTTGGGTTAATCTGAATTTCTTTATCATATCTAATCCGATTATGAAATCATCAAAATCTTCATTTTCTACTATGTATACATCCACCTCTTCTTCTAAATCAAATATTTTAATTTTTATTGTTATCAAGCCATCCATCTTCTTCACACCATTAACCGTTTTCATGTATGCTATGTTCACATCATCTTTTTTTTCTTTTACTTTTATTAATCTTGAATTTATTATAGAAATCTGTGAGCCTGAATCATAAATACCACTCACTTCTAGTTTATTTTCTAATAAAAGCTTGATTTTGATTAATGGTGTGCTTACTAGTTTTTTTCTCAGTATTTATGTCTACTTCAATTATGGAGTTATTGTTTACATTTTTAGTTTTAAGAACTTTTTCAGGTTCATTTTTATTTTTCTTGAACCAACATGACTCCTCTGGATGATATCTAATTCCTTTGTCCAAAGACTCACAAGTCTTACATGACTTCTTCTCATAAGTTTTATTTTTATTATAAAATGTACTGCTCTTTATGTTAGTTGAGTTTTTCTTATACATCGTGCCTTCATATTTTCTTATCTCGTTGAACAAGTCAGTAGTGTTGTTGAGTTCATCCCTGTTTAACTTATTTAAGATAAATCCAGGTAAACCAGTTGCAATAAGATCTATCATTGTTTTGGAATCTATAGATTTGTTTATATCTAATAAAAGCCGTTATTTTTTTATGGCATAATCAATTAACTGTCCTTCTTTATACCTAAATGCGAGAGCATATGTGACTATGTCCCATCCTTGGTTTTTAAAAGTTTCTAAAAACTTGTCTTTCCATTCACTCCATTCAGAATTTATTGTTAGTTTTATGATCATCGAGCTATACCAATCCAAACAAGGTTTATCTAAAAATAACCTCAAAATATCTATTTTTGTCTCATCTTTTGTTATATTAAAGCGCGCACACTCTTTTTCAAAAATTTCTATCCATTGCATCGCATTAGGATTTTTGCTTGTGAATTTTTCAATAATAAATTTTTCTGAGATATGTTTTAAGTTATGTTGACTTTCTTTCTTAGTTGTAGTTTCTATTAATTATTCCAAGATTTGTTGCAAAGTGTCATTTTTGTCCTTTGCTTGTGTTGTGCTCACTACATCTAAATATTGATCTAAAAATTGCATATTACCTTCCTCATCTACATATGTCTTCTTTAGATTTTCATCCAACTTTATCCATACTTTTCTACTCTGGTGTCTTTTTTTAATGCTATTTTTTACTTTTGTGAAAGTGTTCGTTTTAACAATATATGTATGATGACTCACCGGCTTCAGTTCCTCGGGTAAAACATAACATTTTCCTTCTTCAGTAGATATTGAGGTTATAGCTAATACATTTGATTTGCCATCATTTGAGGCTATCATCGTAAACTCAAACTGAAGCCGGTCCATATTTTCTTAGTTCACAAAAATGTCGTTTTGTAAGACATTGAGGATCTCCAAAAACAAACAACAAATTGTTTCTCTGAAAGTACAAAGTTTTGTTTTATTAACAAGTCTTTACAAAAGTTATTATCAAGTTACGACAATTACACTTCTATCTCACCTGAAAGTACAAAGAAACGACATTTAAAGTTCACTAAATATCGAGTCCTCAATCACATTCTTTCTATTAGTCTTTATAACAATAAAATGCACAAAACAATCTGCGCGTCCCACGCCATTTTAAATCATAGACACAGATCAATATCATAGCCGACAGACAGCTGATACGCGAAGCGCGGCAAATTCAAATGAATGAAATGTCACTCATTTCATTACATAAATATATTGACTCAATTGAAAACAATCTGGCAAATAATCCTAAATATTTTTGGACGCATTTAAAAAATCTAAAACAATCATCAAACACTTATCCAGCCAAAATGATATATAACGACAAAGTTGCTACTGATGGCCCCAGCTTATGTAATGCATTCGCCGATTACTTCGCCTCAGTGTACGACGCGAGCGATCCTCCCTGCGCGAACGCTTATTTACCATCCAACTCCGGGAACTTTCTTTGCCAAGTTAATGTTACTGTTAAGGATGTTGTTCTAAAATTAAAAAGACTTGATAAAAAGAAAGGAGCTGGCCCTGACGAACTCCCCCCACTACTAATTAATAAATGTGCTATTCCCTTATCAAAGCCAGTCTGCATGATATTTAATAAGTCATTGCGTACCGGAACTTTTCCGGATTTATGGAAACGTGCGAGAATAGTTAAAATATATAAAAAGGGTAGTCGCGATAACATTATTAACTACAGGCCAATTTCAATATTATCAGCCCTATCAAAGGTATTTGAGTCTCTGGTGCATCCAATAATTTCACGTCATGTCTTGCACATGCTTTCTGAGGCTCAGCACGGTTTTATCGGTTCTAGATCTACCATCACAAATCTATCGAATTTCATAAGCTTTGTCTCAGCCTCCGTGGACTCCAGTCAGGAAGTTGATGCTATTTACACCGATTTTTCAAAGGCCTTCGACAAAGTCAATCATAAACTGTTGATAAAAAAACTATCCTCCTTTGGAATTGGTGGATCACTCCTATCATGGCTCTCGTCGTATCTTTTCAATAGACATTCTTATGTGGCAATAAAAGGATATTCTTCTCGATTATATAGTATGACATCAGGTGTACCCCAGGGTTCTATACTGGGACCACTTCTGTTCAATATTTTTACGAATGACATCACAAACTGCGTAGTTAATTCTAAGTGCTTGATCTTTGCAGATGACCTAAAATTAGCTAAAGAGATTGTAACTGATAAGGACACCCTATCCCTTCAGGAAGATATCAATAGAATCGCTAATTGGTGCAAACAAAACGGCATGGACTTAAATCCCTCTAAGTGTTCTTTCATTACCTTTTCTCGAAAACGCACCGTTTGCGAAAGAAAATAAACAATTAATAACTGCCAACTTCAAAAAGTTGAATTTATTTGGGATCTAGGGATTACAATGGATGCAAAACTACGTTTTAACGTGCATATCGAATAAATTTGTAGATCAGCACGCAAAATGCTGGGGTTTGTGTTCAGAAATGCTAAACCCTTTAAAAAAATTAAAACCATAAAAACTCTTTACGCAACTTTCGTAAGAAGCAAACTGGAATATGGTTCTATTGTATGGAACCCTGGCTACCAGGTTCATAAAGATCGAATAGAAGGCATACAGAGACGATTTACACAATTCTATTCCAATGGAAAACAGAAAAGATCCCCATACACCCTCAGACTCAAAGCCTTCAAATTAAAGCAATTGTCAGACAGACGCAAAGTTCACGACATGGTCTTTCTTCACAAGCTTGATAACGGTGCAATGAATAACCCAGAGTTATTGAGCCAAATTTCTTTCAAGGTTCCCATCCGTACTCCACGCTACCCTGTCTCACTTTTCACCCACCGGTTTTGCAGGACTAATCTTGGTCGCCACTCCTTAATACCCAGAATAAGTAGTACATACAAAAACTTTATTGCCAAGGATAAGTCCATCGATTTATTTATGGACAAATTACCTAAATTCAAAAAGAAATTAACTAAAATACTTGTCTAGATAGATGTTGTCTTTACAGTAGGTGAAATTGTCTTTTTTATATTAATTTATCAATTTCTCTTATAAATATTTATATATACACTTATGGTTTGTATTATTTTGCATTATTAGCTTATTTTCTTGATTGCATACATTATTATATTATGTTTATTAACTTTAGATTTAGCGTACGACTTGAACCATTTATACTGCATGCTGTAGCTACCCTTAATTTGAATTATATGTTAATTTAGCACTAAGGTCTTTTTAATGTAACATTGTATTACATATAATTCTGTGGGCGGCGCTTTAAAAATAAATAAATAAATAAATAATAAATAAATAAATAAATCAATCAAGTGTGTGAAAACGTTACGTGAATAGCCCGAGGTATAATGTTATATTCGTGAGCTCATCACATCGTCGACGACGCAGAAGCCACAACCTGATATTCCACAATGTTAAGGCCGGTTTTATGCTCAAATATTTTTGCATTCTCAACAGCAATTACATTCCTGCATTTATACATTTGAAGCTTAATCAGGACGTGCCTAGAAATCCTTGTTTTTTTTTACATCTTCGTTAGCGATGCTCAGACTATACGTGAATCGGAAAGAATGTTACACACAAAAAATAATTATCGTAAATATTATTTAATCTTCTTTTTAAATCAGTGCCTAAGTAGGTATACCTACTAATTCCACAAGTTCCGTCTTCATTTTTTGTATACTTATTCTGCAGGTTACCACAATTATGCAACCGAAGATTGTTATCCTGTGGTTTTTAGTAACTCAATTGTAGCAATTACTATCATCACTCATCTTATTTAAGTAAGGCCCATTTGCGTCACCCGGGTGGGGTGTGTTAACTCAGAGTTAACACGCTAACCCAGGGTGAAGTAATTAATAAGAAAACCGGTCAAGTGCGAGTCGGACTGGCGCACCGAGGGTTCCATAATCCATACCATAAAAGAAGTAAAACGTTAAATGAATCTTTTTTGTTCATTGAATTTACGAGTATAATTTACAAGTACCTTGGTACTTTTGTTGGCGAACCGCAAACCTAACTTTGTTTTGAGAGGTTTGTTGTTAATATCACAAAAAGTATATTAGTTAGCGAGTTGATTTTATTTTTCCTGTAAAATATGGGGGACGGTATTTTTTTCGACAGTTTACCCAATAAATCAAAAACTATCAGGCATAAAAATAAATAAAAATCAGTTTTAGAATACACAAGTAACGCCCTTTCATATGATACCCAACTCAATATTGTTATCTTACCTATTTTCAAATTTCGACGACTTGGTTTTCCCCCCCTTTTTAAATAAAAATAAAAAAGACTTTTAATTTTTTATGATTGCAATGACGGCGCGCCGGAATTACCTACAGCTATTCCAAATTTCAGGTCGATATCTTTAATAGTTAATACTATATACGTAATAATAGTTACTGAAATAATCGAGTGTGACAGACAGACGGACGGACGGACGGAGAAAGTCTCACCTTAAGGGTTCCATTTTTGCCATGTTGGTTTGGAACCCTAAAAATGACCAATGAGAAACGTTGACTCTGGTTTAAATAAAAATAAATAGGTACCTATTTCACCCGGCGTTTCGCGCAAATGGGACGAAGGGGGTCAATCAAAAGCAGCAGAAAATAGAAATTAAACAGGGATCAGGGAAGCTTTTCGGATGTTGATCACCAACTCCGTTTACATGATAAGATACATACCATGATGACTGAAATTGTTACAATAAATAACGTTTCAGCGCGATGCTGTGTAGAGATCTTTAGTAGTTGCTTAAATAATTACCACCTTCCAAGTTAGTTCTTACAAACATCTTCCACTGTAGGTATCAGGGGAGATCGTAGTCAATAATGTCCCTATAAAATATAAATCCAGTATAATATGACGTCTCTGTAACGTAGAAGACGTTCATAATAAGGTTCTACAATACGTCCTGCTAACGACTTCAAAAGACGTTCATATGACGTCATTAGAGACGTCGTGACGAACATGACATAATTATGTTGGTCATTTCGTACGTCCGTGCGACGAATATTACGACGTCATTTACATCGGAAATGCACCGGAAATGACTTTAAATGGACGTCGTGATGACGAAAATTGCTACCTGGGGTACCTACTAACCTGATTTGCTGTAAAAATATTTACAGGACATACGAGTAACTATCGAAGAAGATAACAGGATATTAATTTACGCTATAACCAACGTTTTGGTCCACTGAACCAATGGAATTCGTTCTCAAACTAGTGGAAATCTGACCTCATGTCACCGCTGCACGATGTAGAGTTTTAGATTCCCAGACTTACATTCCCAACATTAGATGAATATATGTATTAATATTCACTACTAAAAGGATAATAACCATGGATGGAATGGAATCCCAAGCTGACTCAAATCCAAACTTTATTTTTTATGGACTACGGTCTCCGCATTAACTCTAATTATTATTATTATTTTTAAATCACTTCCGGATTCCAAAGTTGTACTTCTCAATAATAAAGTCTGTATGACAAAAAATGTGTATTGAAAAGAACTTAGAAAGTACTTAACTTACTGTATGCAAAATTAAATTCCGGATACGAAAAACTAATGCCTGGTGCCAATGGTTCCTAAAAAAACTATTTTGGTTTTCTAGAATAATATCTATGTGGGTTTTGGTTCACGAGAATACCAGCTTTGGTCATTCTTATAAAATGTATATTTAGTATTTACTTCTACCTACCTTCTATCACTTCTGCTCCTCTATAATCGAGCTGAAAAATTACCTAGCTACCTACCTATACAACATTAACCGTGTAATTCATTTTGAAAGCCGAGCAGATAACAGTACTGAAATGTTAGAAAATTAACATATACCTAAGTATTTATTTTTGTAAAGTAGCTTGCAATACGTGCTTATCTACAAAATTTTCTAGATAAATTTTATACGTACCTAGCAATTAGCAATAACGAAATGCGGGCAAAAACAATGAAAGTATTCCGGTAGGCAGAGGTATTAATAAGGTAAGTTACTCTATTGACATAGGTTAGGTTAGGTTAGGTTACTATCTCACACATTGTGAGGTAGGTATCGCCATAGGAGCCTATCTCACACATTGTGAGGTAGGTATCGCCATAGGAGCCTATCTCACATATTGTGAGGTAGGTATCGCCATAGGAGCCTATCTCACATATTGTGAGGTAGGTATCGCCATAGGAGCCTATCTCACATAATGTGAGGTAAGTAGGTATCGCCATAGGAGCCTATCTCACATATTGTGAGGTAGGTACCTATGTCGAATCATAATTACCTAAATCTGGTGGCGTAGATTTTTTTTTTCAAAAAGCATTTTCCTTAAAGCACAGTACCTACTAAGTACATCATTTATAACATCAAGCATAAAATCATTTCATGAAGTGATCTGCACTTATACTCGTAACTTATAAGATGTGGACATGTGTGTGTTACAGACACATCATCATACAAAATAGGTCTATGTCTATGCAAGAGTTCATAAAGATAAGAAGATTTTAAAATAAACAGCAAAAAATTATTCAACATAAGGAAAACGTCCTCAAATAAATATAATATTATAATAAATTATATTATTGGGCACAAAAGGGCTAGTAGAGTTTACTGTATACTTAAGTAATTAATTTATTTCCAACAGAGCCATAGCAAATTCCAAGTAGGAAATACCTGTACACTAAATCTGTGTTAAAAAAAAATTAAACTTCCGACATCGTTGGAAAATAATTGGTATCTAAATAATGCGTAAGATTAAACTATCCAATCGAGTTGTTAATGAAAACAGCAATTTTGATGTTTATAATACCTACGAGTAAGTGTAGATAGGTAAATAAAATATTCGCAATAGATAATAATAATTAAGCATTAAATATTCATGTTGGTACAAACCGACAAACTTAAGATAATAACTTAATATCGAGACTAGCTAATCCGGCAAACCTTGTTTTGCCGTGATATAAAAATAGCTTACTACCTACACTACTCGATACGCAGAAGATTTCATAAGAATCGGTCGAGCCGTTTCGGAGGAGTTTCGTAACAAAGATTGGCACGAGAATTTCTTTAGATTAGAAATTCTAATATAGAAAATTATAAGTATAGAAAATTCTAATTTAGAATTTCTAAGTTCCACTTAGAAACTCGTGTAGTTATTTTTTGCAATATTACGTCTGTTTGCAATATAAGTAGGTACATACTTTTAAATCACAGGAAGAAGGAAATTAAGAATAACATTAAAAGTTTTAAAAAGCTACTAATCAAAAGGTTGTTATAAAAAAATTACAGATTGTGCCGAGACCACTTCACTATGACTAGCCCGCGACTTCTCCTGCATAGACTAGAATTAATAGGAGGTAAAACTGGTTGAATCTAACAAACGTCGAGACAAAAATTTCCCATATTTACATAAAACTATTATATAATTTAGTTATGTTTTGGACCATCAGCATCCTTCGCTAGAATGATTTAACTCAATTTCTTATAATTATAGACAATTAAATCGAAATTATTTTAATTAATTAATTAATAATTAAACTATAGGTGTAAAATACTAACCGAAGAATTTGAAATGTAACTTCATTTTGAATAACTGCCCGCACTCCCAATAATCACAAAATCACGTAACTAAGTAAATAGAAAACTCAAAACACGCAAATCGTAGATTACGGGCTGCGCGCGCGCTCGTCTTCGTGCGACTGCCTTTTGCCGCAAACGAATTACTTAGGCCTGCAGTTAGCACTCCTCGCGTGCCAATCGCCCATCCGACTGTCAATGAACACTGCAGAAAACTTGATCAAGTACTAGTCGCAGTCGATTAAAATCTGTGGAGTCGATATACTCGCGCAATGAGGGTTCCGTACCTCCACGCTGTGGTGTGAAAATAAGGGTGAGGATTTAAATAGAGTCCCCTTCAGAAGAAGCCGAGCTTTTAAGAGGGTTAAAGAGAAAGAGTGAACTCTAAAGACTCTTATAACCTCTATCTTAAAAACGTTATCACAAGGCTGAGGCCTGAGGGCCTTATACCTACTCTTTCGCAGAAGTTTATTATCACAAATAACTTAAAATTCAACAGCCAGCCAAGCGAGTTCGGGACTTCAGGGCACACCGACTCGGGTAATTTAGGTGACGTGGCTTCAAAGTGGTTATTTTCTTTAATGACCACCCAGAAATAGGCCGTCGATCGAGCTTTTAAGAAAGTTAAAGATATAGAAATATTCAAGGCGTACGATTTCAAAACGCTTACCGAAAATAACCCTTGATTTTCTTCAATTTTCCGCGTTAGAGCTAAAAAGTTAGGACAAGAGGCCTTTTAGTCTCTGAAGTCTGAACCGCAATTTAGTAGTGATTTTTTCGTCATTCAAGACAATTCAACGACATTGCACTTACTTTGAGTACCTACTTTCACTGCACCCAAAATTATAGATTATTTGGAGCTTTAGTAAGACGATAAAAAGTCTCCGTGTATAATATTACTAAGTACAAGGGAGTGAGCTGCACTTCAATGTGTTTTTGTTGTCTGTCACGTGAAAAACCGACATTGCGGGCATGGACGCGAGAGTTCGCTAGTTTTATAATAAATCGACTACAGGTAATTGCTTACTTACCTGTTACACCGTACATTCAACTGTGACTTCGGTCACAGCTACGGTCATGTACCTACCTACCTACTCGTACTTGCCTAGTACCTACGTAAACTATATCCGCAGGTTTTACACAGCCAGCTGATAGAATATACTTAAATATTTAAATAAATACTTCAAGCTTCAAATAAGTAAGGTATATTAAACCTGTTTACTTGCCTATAGTGTTCATGAAAAAAATAACAGTAGAGAATTTCAATACCTACACTCATGCTCGTTTTCACCAACATGCTAAGAGTCACCTTAGCCCATAGGAGACAGTTTTCACTTAAACAACTGTCACCCAAGGGCTTAGGTGACTCTTAACATGTTGGTGAACACGAGCATTAATGTTGGATATGCAGTTATATTCAGAAATTATACCTGTATTCTGTAGGCAAACCTAACCTAACCTAATTATCAAAGTGGCCCGTGGCAGGAATCAAACCTGCAACCGTCCGTACAAATCCGAGCGCACAGGTAGGTAGATTTAACTTTTTATCACGGCCCTCGGATTAATTACTTCAAAGTTATTATCCAGGAAAACCGAAATTGAGGCGGGTGTAGCAAGTAGCTGACCGGGCAAGCATTGTATTGCCATTTTGGGATATGAAAAACAGCTACGACCGATCGAACGCAGAAGAAAAATTGGTTACAAACACATGAGTAGAGACAAACAAAATCATTCACCAACAGCTACAGTGCTCCCCGTTTACCATTTGAAATCACAATAGGTCTTTAGAGACCTAAATATAAACCTAGGTACGTCTAGACTAGGCTAATACACACGAGCTTAGTATCTATTAATGTTAACGGACGTCGTGGAACTCGATTAGGTACCGTTAATAGGTGCTACGACTTTGTATTTGAATATCTAGTGACTAGTAGTTATCTATGTACTTCATACCATGTAGATACTCGTATATTATGTAACTTTAGTTTGAATTTAGCTGTTTTCTTGCCATTTGCTTACCTACCTACATGGGCATGATGATATTTAAGAATTTACAAACGTCACTGCCCGCTAAGTTCTAATTTCATTTAATTTTCGCTATTTGTAGGCAAATAACGCATACTTAGTAGGCTTGTGTCAGTCAAATTGCGTGTATAGCAGTAGGTATAATAATTAAAATCTTTGCTTAAAAGTTTAAATTTTAATAAATTTGGAATAAAAAAGGGATCCCCTTCGAGGGTCACTTTTATAATTTGCGGTTTACAGTCCCTTAAGAGCTCCCAACGTCCCTGTAACCACATCTGTAAGTTTCTTTCTGCTGAGGGCCCAGAAGGTTTAGGGCTTAGGGCTACAATTTGATAGCGTGAGCGCAAAACAAATGTAAGTATCTACCTATAGAGTGCACTAGTGTTTCACATGCATTTGTAGATGCCCCATAATTTGAAAGGCATACTTGATGTTTGATACATTGGTATAGTTATGAACCGATAAGAGGGCCAGCTTAACCCCAGCAAAGCATCTGAAGGTTTGCCGACTGCCGTATCTCCAACTCACGTGCAATACAAGAATTCCGTATCACCAGCTCACGTGTTTGCAACCTAAAGGTTTACAAACATATTTCCGATATGTCACAATTTGATGCGTGTATCTTGAAACTGATAATATGAATTTCATATGGGATCAGATAAGCAACAGGTTACAGGTTGATAGAAAAAATACAAAATCATTCATTGAGTGGACCAAATTTAGATAAGGATAAAAAGTGGAAGATCATAAGGTGAACTAGAAAATGAAAAAATCATATTTTATCTTCGGAAAAGATAAAAGAGTAAGTGTTGTAATGGAATTCAGTCCGAGAATTGAGTGACTTAAATAATAAATTGATAATTATTACTTACTTCAAAATCGATACTTGGATTATTTTCTTAAACTGACACTTTTCAAGCCAAGATTTTTATATAATAACGTGATACTGGCGAATGATGAAGTAGTCGCGACCGAAATCTTCCATCAGCCTGACCCTTCCCAACTTAGCCTGAGCCAGGATTCAAACCCCTTACGTTCCACATGAAGACAGTAAACTGCGCACTGAGCACATCGGGTTGACATTTTCTTTAATTATTTTAAATATCTGGGTGACCGAGCTTCGCTCGGTGGCAAATAGATGGCGCCAGTAGCCATATTTTTTTTTTGGTAAATTCGGCATTTTCTAAAAATGAATCCTAGCTAGATCGATTTATCGCCCCCAAAACCCCCTGTATACTAAATTTCATGAAAATCGTTCGAGCCGTTTCCGAGATCCAGATTATATAGAAATATATATACATATATACAAGAATTGCTCGTTTAAAGGTATAAGATAATATGACGTGAATGCAACCGTTCTCAAAATAGTTTTAGTTTAAAATGTTAGCTGACCCGGTAAACGTTGTTTTTCCATTAGGGTTAGGTATAAAAAATTACCAAGGACCTACTCTCGGGCCTACCGAACATACACTGAAAATTTCATGATATTCGGTCGAGCCGTTTCGGAGGAGTTTGGTTACAAACACTGACGAGAATTTTACATATTCGAGAATATTTAACGACCTAGTACGTACCAAGGGAAACACATCCTATAGGTCATTGGCTAGGTCAGTCACGTTCCCGGTTCCCCTACAAAATTAACACTTATTATTATCTACTTTATATCATTTTTCAGAAACAAACAGACTTAGACTTAGGTCGTTAAAAAGCAGTGTAGGATAGGTATAATAAAATAAAACTGCACGTAAGTATAACACATTAGATAATTTAATTATATATTTTGATGAAATATTACAGTTAACAAAGTAACAACTACAACTAATGAGCGATCAATGTCACAGGTGGGCCAAAAAAATACTCAACATAATTAAGTACTAAATTAGCTACTGTTAAACAGAAAACATTTAATACTAATATTTCCTAACGAATAGTACCTGTCTACCTAAAAAATAAGACTTAGTACCACTATAGTACAAATGATTCGAACAAAGATTTCGAATATCGACTCTGCATCCTGTGTTTTTTTTACTTATTTAATATTTACAAAGACTTCTATGTTACATAGAAGTCATTGAATATTTATCAAATACTTAATTGCGAGCATAAATGTTATTATCAGTGAATGCAAAAAACATAGAAATATTTAGTCCGCTCCAATATGGCGTAAGGAAAACTATGCTCTGTATAAACTGCTCTACGCGACTCATTCTGATTGGTCCTCGCAACTGACGCACTGCGTGAGTTGGACTATGACGACTAGCATGTCCCACAGGTCCGACCAATCGTGAAGCTTTTGCATTTGAGTTACGTACGTGTACCTTTAGCACCATTCTCGAAAGTCAATTTGTCATAAAGGGCGGGTTCTATGTTTTCATCTTTCACTGGTCTGGTTATTTAAAGGAATGATTACAAAATTTGGCCCTAAAATGGTTCATAAATCGATGCGATTTACATAGTCACAGTAACCAACATTAATTGATGACCATGACATGTCATGACATATGAATGAACATGACATATTAATTAACCTAACACTGGCATTTAGTCTAAGTGACGTGTGACGTCAGACTCGTGACTATATCTATATCTCAGTTAATGCAGCAACTAAACCTAATAAGACTATGAAAATTAAAACAACCAAAATTATAAGTGACCCCTCCGATGCCGATAGCTGAACCTGTTTGGCTGATTAGACATGGAACCCCGAATTCAGCCAATGAAAGCGCAGAATTTGCTATCGATTACGATAAATTACGTTTTTCTTACACAAACATACCCTGAATGTGGAAGAAATAATTATGAATTGTCATATTCATGACAGATAAGCTTAATTCAAAATCAAAATGTTTAAATAAGACTGCCTGTCCACCAAAGAAAGCTACGTATGTACGTCAAACGCACAAATAGGATCGCTTGAGGAAGCGATTTGCGTTCCGGAGCGATTCTGTGTAGAAACCGTTAACAGTTTTTACTCTTTTCAAGATATTATTACGATAACATTTTCAGCTACATCGTCACTTACAATCAGTGGGGTACAAGTTTTTTGTATGAATTTCAAGTCGACTCGCATCGCACAAACGAATCGAATATTTTCATACATTTATAACCAGCGCCATATATTGACAGCCCCATGTCAGCTCTGAGGACAAGAGGCTACAGCACCAAAAGCAATAATCATCTATGTTCGAACCATTATCATTCGTCTCATAGTCTTGGCACCAACCAGTCTCGCATACTCCACCACTTCTTGCAAATCATCAGTTTTATTGCCAGTCTTCCTCCTATACATCTTAAAGGGCATAACCTCCCCTCTGTGAAGCACCGGGATGTTACTAATATCGCTTTCAGTCCCACAATTTTCGTCGATACTATCTATATCGGGGTCAAATCTTGAATAAGGTGTGATATCCAGTTTGGGTGCACAGTCTTTTATAGGGAACCATTTGTAAGTCTCTGGGCACAGTAGATCGGAGGGGTGGAAGTTTCCTTTGTACCTCATTTTGGGACACGAGTGTATGTAATAGCCTATGTAGTAGTATTTAAGCTCTGGACACAGTGTGTGTAAGTGCCTCGTGAAAGCTATTTCCCTGAAAGAAACAACAAGGAATATCATTAATGTTGGAACTGGCATACCGCCACAAACTAAACTATAATTTTTTATCATTTGTTGATAACAGCCATTATTTTAACCAAATTAGTGAAATTTTTAAGCTTTACCGGGGGTTTTACTAGCGCTATAGGTACAAAGGTTCCAAGTACATTCAACCGACCGCCCAGCGGTTTTATCAGAATTTGTATCTGGCCAGAAAGAGATAGAGAGGTTTTAAAGTTACACGTCAGATAAACAGCATAACGTTTATTATAGTACCTTACAGTACAGACTTCCGTACCATCAAGATTGATTCCAACCAAAACACTTCTCAGTCTGCCCATTTTAAATTTATATTCAATTCTTACTTTGATATTTTAAATTTTAATTTCATGCCGATAGATGGTGCTGATTAAAAAATCATGTTTGTTGTATGAGAGCCCCCTCAAATATTTATTTTATTTTATGGTAAGCGGCAAAAGATCTTTGTACAGCATCTGTGAAAATTTCAAGTCCAAGTATCACGGTTCAAGAGATACAGCCTGGTGACAGACGGACGGCTGGACAGCGAAGTCTCGCTAATAGGGTTTCTTTTTACCTTTTGGGCACAGAACCCTAAAAAGGACTGTAAGTAGCAAATAGAGGGACAATGTAGTGACCCTATTCCGCCTTTTTCAGTTGAATTAAGGAAACCTAAAACCAAGAAAATCAGAGTACTTATTCTTTGATTTATTTACCTTAAAGCGCCATAAGTTCCCAAAACTAAATTCATATGGTCAGGGTCATAGATGAAGTACACAGAAGAGACACATTTGGGCAGTATGTCCAGGACCCCAACAGCTAAAAGTTTTCCATCAAGCCAGTACTGCTGGTGGAAAGACCCATAGCCACACGGTGGACCCTCATCCGAATGTTCTTCCTGTAACATTGAAATTATTCAAACTTCTGGATCCCTTTATTATCATCGTCTTTACCTATAAAATCAGTTTCAATACTAATGTTATATACCTATTGAAACAATTATAAATCCAATCAAGCCCAATGATAATGATCAAATTGTTGGCTGGCATTATATTGAGGTACTTTCTGTGAAATTTTTGCTCCGATTTTATTTATCATGAAAAAGAAAAAAATGCTTATTTTTTTAAATTTTGGATATGAAATACAAGTTTAACAATAATTATCATTGAACATTTACGTTATTTGGAGTTACTATACAACAAAAAAAACTCACCAACAAAGGGCTTTGTACTAGAAACCCATTAAATTGTGACTCAGTACATTTCTCAGGCTTGTCGCCGTGGACTGCCATCTGGTACTTCACATAAAGGCTGTGAGTCTCTTTGGCTGTAGCTTTCCACTCCGGACTAGGTGGAGTTGTTCTGACTAGTTTAATCTACGAATAAGTTAATTATTTGACAAAAAAACTGACTTCAACTCTCATCAACTACTGTTGAATACATCCTTTCCAATAAAATTTAAGACTTTTATGGTTTTCTCATGGATACCATTATCTGAACTGGACTAAATGGAAATGGGACCACAAGGGAAGCCTCAGCTTTCTAATAGAAAAAGTCAAATCGATCAAAATCGATTCGAAAGAGAATCACCCAGTCTAAAGTTACGAGGTAACATAAAAAAGTTGAATTGAGAAGCTCCAACTTTTTTGGAAGTCAGTTGAAAATAAGCAATAACGTATTAATAATGGATGACCCTGGGCAGTGAGCAATGTACATTGTACATGGCTACCCAAAATACTTTGGCTTGCAATAGTTTATAGCTAAGTGCAATTTGAATTCTCACACTTAACACTCCTTCTGATTATTACAATCAATAAAACATGGATCCAATTCACAAATGCCACAAAATAACATGAATCCAAAAAGACAATTATTGCACTTAGACTACACAGAGACTTACAAAATGTTATTTTTAACCGACTTCAAAAAAAGGAGGAGGTTCTCAATTCGTCGGAATCTTTTTTTAAATTGACACACAAAGTACATTGTTTTGCAATGGATAATTTTTTTATAAAATAGTAATAGTAATACCTCAAGTTTTCTTTTCACATCACTTGGCAACTCATTAATGAAATCTTCAATTTGTTTCTCTTTGTTTTTGTTTGTATTTGCTATAGTGCTCACATCAATACCCTTCTTCTTTAGTTTCTCTAACATCCTCTCTCGCCTCAATTGCTTGGCCTTCTTACATGGGGCTTTCATAGGGTCTGGTCCAGCAACTGCAAACCAGTTTGGGGTTTAAAAAATCTAATTAGACATACCTAAAATATGATAGCCTTTTACATGAGCAAATTTTTAAAACGATAACACTATTTTATAGCAATATGTAAATTTAGCATAATTTTGAGCTTTTTTAAACCAAAAGGGCATCTTTGGATACTTGATTTAAAGATTACTTTTTTCAATTTGGGGTATAATTTATGCCCAATCAATCAAGAGGTAATTTAAAAAAGGATTTACCTATTTTACTAATACATACTATTATTATTTCATACATACCTTCATTTTTAGGTTTTGTTTTGGATTCATTCAATATATTGTTTTGAGCTGATTCTGTAAAATAAAATATGATAAATCTAAAAGTTTATTACCACAAAAAAAAAAAGAAATTTCTTTGAAACTACATGGCCGGATTCTGCCCTTGGAAAAAAATATTCATGGCAATTGACAAACAGTATGTCATATTAAAGCTTATCATTATGTCTTTACAATCGTTTAATTTTTATAATCAGAAAAGTTGCGAGAGACATAATATTAGCATAACAACTTGCAACAAAATGCGCCTTAATATTTTAATAGCAGTGATTTTTTTATTCAAAAATTGCAATTCAAAATGTTTACTCGCATTTTATAAGCTTTGTTACATGAAAAAATAATTAGCTCATAAACAATACGCATGATATTTTAATAAAAAATCATTGCTGTTTAAAATATTTAGGCGCATTTTGTTGCAAGTTGTTATGCTAATATTATGTCTCTCTCAACTTTTCTGATTATAAAAATTAAAATATTGTAAAGACATAATGATAAGCTTTAATATGACATACTGTTTGTCAATGGCCATGAATATTTTTTTTCCAGGGCACAGCTCCATACAAGTTTCGGCCATGTCCTTTGTGCAGGATTACCGGATTTGGGATATTCAGCTGTAAATGTCATGGCTTTTTAATCACCTACCTGATTTTACCTCAGCCACAGATTCTGCAGATTGATCAATAAATGAAATATCATCAAAATTGATATCCTGGTGGTTTCTCCGACTCTCCACAAACTGTTCCCTGCCCTCAGTGTCTATGGTCATGTCCTCAGTGCTTGACATCCTCCTCTCCTCAGGACTTGCGTCCTGCCCCATTAGGAACTTGTTAAACCGTTTTAATACCTTCTTCTGTGACTTGGTGGGTTTGAACTCTACAGCTCTGCATCTGTAAGTATGAGAAAAATATTTTTTATAGTAACACTAGTTGACCCGGCTCACGTTGTTTTGCCATCAGGGATATAAAAAATAGATAATTTGGAATTTAAGCTATCCTATCTTTGAAGTTAGATCAAACTGCACACGGTATGCAAATTTGATTAAAATTGGTTAAGTAGTTTCGGAGTCCATTGCGGACAAACAACGTAATTTGTAATTTATATAGTAAAAACATAATGTCAGCAGAGGTTTATTCTCCAAAACTATACTCTAACTATCTCTTATTTTTTTAATTATAGGCAATCTCATAAAATAGTACATTCGTCATCATAAAATCAAAATACTTCAGAAACATCCTTGCTAGCTCTATGATTTCAACAAAAGAGGAACTATTAAAGAAAATGTCATTATTTAGAAGCTGAAATGGAATTGAAGTATGGACTTTGAAATGGTGCAGCATTGCTTGAACTTAAACTGTCTTTTGATTAGTATAAAAAAAAATTTAAGTTGAAAATCTACAATGACAAATCTTCACTCATAGAAATAATTAGTTTTTTAATGATGGATCTAAAATCTATGTAGGTATCAATTATCATAGGTACCAGTTTGTGCCTAAATTAAATAAAACTTCAAAGATGAACAATGAGGAGAGTGCCTAGAAACAAGTTGACTTACATTTTCCTCCATACATCACCATAATTAAATTGTAACACTCAGATACTAAAGTAATACGAACCTTATAGTGTACATGGGACAGCATACAATATCCATAACAGGCTTATAGCAGTACTTCCCCGACCTCCTCCAACCTCTGTCAATCAAGTCTTGATAGTCATGAACATTAAATTGTAACACTCAGATACTAAAGTAATACAAACCTTATAGTGTACATGGGACAGCATACAATATCCATAACAGGCTTATAGCAGTACTTCCCCGACCTCCTCCAACCTCTGTCAATCAAGTCTTGATAGTCGTGAACATTAAATTGTAGCACTCAGATACTAAAGTAATACGAACCTTATAGTGTACATGGGACAGCATACAATATCCATAACAGGCTTATAGCAGTACTTCCCCGACCTCCTCCAACCTCTGTCAATCAAGTCTTGATAGTCATGAACATTAAATTGTAACACTCAGATACTAAAGTAATACAAACCTTATAGTGTACATGGGACAGCATACAATATCCATAACAGGCTTATAGCAGTACTTCCCCGACCTCCTCCAACCTCTGTCAATCAAGTCTTGATAGTCGTGAACATTAAATTGTAACACTCAGATACTAAAGTAATACGAACCTTACAGTGTACATGGGACAGCATACAATATCCATAACAGGCTTATAGCAGTACTTCCCCGACCTCCTCCAACCTCTGTCAATCAAGTCTTGATAGTCATGAACATTAAATTGTAACACTCAGATACTAAAGTAATACGAACCTTATAGTGTACATGGGACAGCATACAATATCCATAACAGGCTTATAGCAGTACTTCCCTGACCTCCTCCAACCTCTGTCAATCAAGTCTTGATAGTCGTGAACAGTCATCAAATGTGCCCACATACCTGAAAACGTATATATAAAAATTAATCAGACTATTCATATCTTGTATGGTAAACATATTTCTCAATACTTAATTGAATTTTCCAATGTAATTGAAGACAATTATCCCAACAAAGTGCAAAAAGTACCCTTTTCATTCATTATTCTAATTTTCTTATTTCTTATTTGTTATTGTTGGTCAACATTACAATTATGCTGGATGGCTAATGCACAGGAGTGGACTGATGGGCATAGGTATGTAGTTTGAAGTTCACACAGTGTTAACTTCCTGACTAAGGGCTGCTATCTATAAATATATCTTGCCGGAAAGAAATACATTTTTTAATACTACCCAGGGTTAAATCCCAGAGCTGGGCATGATACAACACCGAACAATGTTAACGAAGCTATTTCATAAATGCAAGTAAAGCGGAATATTCAGATTTCAGCACTTACCATGGCTATAGTTGGAATCTGGCTTCTTACAGTAGCCGCACTTGTATCCATCGTGCTCAGAATAATATTCTATGACACTGCGTTGCATTATTGTAATATGATTGTGAGTTTATCACGGAATTTCAATTAAATTTAGTATTTAATTAAATTTATTTTGAAAAATTATTAAAATTTAAATTAAATGATGACAAAGAAAATACCACAGATCACTATATTAGTTGGAAAATACTTTTGTGAATGTCAAAGAGTATATGTGATGTGGTCTGTGACCACAAATTGTCTATACTCTGTGACTTACGTCATGAATAACACAGACCACAAACCTTAAAATTATTGGAGTAACAGCCGTTTTCACTAAACCTAGGAAACGCCTAAATCGAATGCTTAGCCCTAAGGTGACAGTTGTTGTAGGTGAAAACTGTCACCTATCGTCTGTCAGTTTTCACCTACAACAACTGTCATCTTAGGGCTAAGCATTCGATTTAGGCGTTTCCTAGGTTTAGTGAAAACGGCCGTTAGTGTCTCAAAACCACAGCTCAAAACTGTTCAGAAAATCAATGAGAAATCTAAGAAAAAACCTCACTCAAAAATTGAACAAGCGATCGAATATAAAGAACATGGCAGAAATGTCTCATAATATAGGTAGCCAAAAAAAGTAACTAGTCTGTGGGTCTAGTATAGTTTGTGGCGGATATGCATTACACTGGCAACTTTGCCATACGATTTACAAAACTTTCACCACAACTTCCCTCACGCGGGAATTATAAATTTAGGAGCAGGCGTCCCGCTAGAAGCTCGGCGTCTATCCCGGCGCGGGGCGCCAAAATTAGTACCGTCTCTACTCTCTCGTCTCACACGAGACACACTAGCGCGAAGCCTTAGCTCTCAATTCTATAAACTGTGTAACTTGCATAACACAGTGATTGGGATTAAATATTTGTTCGCGCTAACAGTATTTTTTATTAGGATTGACGAAAAGTTGATCTGTGGAGTTTTTGTTGGATGAAATAAGATTCTTCCTTGTTGCTTGCATAGACTACTAACACTATAGGTTGCTTGCGCATAAAATATGGGCGCCATAATTCTAAAGAACCTCAGTTTTGTATTAATTCTTTATTAAAAGTTGACTATGAAGAAAGATTCAAATCTTCGTTTAATAATTTACCAAACTACCACAATATTATACATCACAATATACCTAATATCCTTTTGAATAATTTAATTTGTCGAAAGTCTTATAGACTTTACCTTTTTTGGCCGTTGCGGAAAACTGAGTCTGTTTCTGCAATAGATAATTAAATATATTTCAAAGGTTATTTGCGACATTTGTTACGATATAATATTTCTTGTGGTAGAACCATAAAAGAACTTACAAAGAATCGTCTTCATCCAGTTCAGTTATATTGGACATAACAGAAGGTCTTACTAAAAGGTGTCGTTTTCTCCGTGGCCTTTAAAATAATTATATTTTAGGATATAGTTGTTAGGTACCTGCAGCTCAGTACCTATTGGCTACCAGCAGGGAACTCGGTGTTCGTACAAGTATACCTACGTACGGTGGGTACGTGCCTTAGGTTTCCCTTTTATATCATTCCAAATCACTGATAAGAAAACTTAGGATATGGGCATCCGATCGATTTACGTAAATCATTTTCGTACAAGCAAGATTAGCACCATCTTCAAAATTCTATAGGTGGCTGCTGAACGGACTACAGCGTAGCCTTACTGTTGGTGCAAAAGAAGAATTTTTGGCACCGATAAACTTGCGACATTTTTTCGCGACGCCCGCCCTTTCTAGGGCATAAGTTTTAAGTAATGTCTATTTATTAAAACGATTATCCTGCCCAGTTACCCAGATTTAGAAGAATAAAAGCGTTTTAGCTCATTTTTAGTGAATCTGTTACGTACTAACTCTTATTTTCGCAATTGTTACTGACCATACAGTTACTTTACCTAATGACAACAGTCTACTTGGTTCCAAAGTCATTGCAAAAAACCAAATAAAATTAAATTTGGCGGGTAGCTACTAATTTTTCCATAAGGCTAAATACCTAAGGAAAAAATAGGGAGGGATCCTGGATAACAGTCCATTCCATTTCCTCAAGTTGTAGCTTAAATGGCATTTCACGCCACTTGGCCAGGAATTCAAATTGGCAAAACAAATCAGAGAATGTTCTTCACCTGCGTCTAATCTCGTTCCATGGCTGGACATGGATATCGCCCCAAATGAGGAAAACAAGTCCGCTCAGCAACAGTAAAGTGCCATGGAAACTCCACACGTATCGCCAAACAAGAGCAGTGTCCTAAAATAATTTTTTTCTTTCATATTTAGCAAAGCAGTACCTAGACCGTCGGGTAAGGCAAACAAGTTGCTGTGCGCACATTTTGAAATTCAAACGAATTTCACTGAAGCTTTCTACACTCCTTCTCTAAGTAACGGAAGTCATACTCCTCCGTGAACGAAAAAAGAAAATAGGCTTGCTATATTCGTACCCTTTTATAAAGTTTTCTATTTGCTTATATTAATTACATCAAAGTACCAACTTGGTATTTATAGGTAGCTTCTCCGACGCAAAGTGAAACAATGATTCCAGGCAGGTTCCCAATAATTTTTATTACTGTATTGATAGGGTTAACGTAGTTTGGTGATAAACTCTGAAAGTTGAACATGGTTAATTTTCACGGTCAAAAATACTTATTTACTTCATATTGGTTCCGACCGAAATCCCACGGGAACCGTGTTATTTTTCGGGATAAAAAGAAGCCTATGTTCTATTTATGAACCAAATTTCATCAAAATTGGTTCAGTGGTTTAAGCGTGGAAGCGTGAAACAGACAGACAGACAGTTACTTTCGCATTTATAATATTAGTAGGGAAGTAGGGATTACGGGCAAGTTATCTAGGTTCTCAGGTATAAATAGTTGTTGCGGAGTTATTACGTAACAAATGTCCAAAGTGAGATCCATTCCCGCTGCGGTGAGCACGATGGCTGTGGTTATCAGAACTGGGCCAGGGTTGACGGCTACCAGCCAAGCCAGCGACACCAGGAATCCCGGCACCACGTGGGCTGGAGTCACAGATATGGACTGAAGTCAATGACGAAATACGCTACTCTACATAAGAGGACGGGAAAGATGTGACGTATGTTGAAGATGTGTTGAAGCCAAACATTTCTCAAATATGGCGTCGCGCGTCGTACACTCAGGTCATGCTCAGGTCGACATATCGCATACATTAGCGCCATTTTACAGTTTTGACAATTGACATATACTCTAGACAGGGCGAACCGCGCGAAAAAATGTCGCCAGTTTATCGGAGTCATTAGTACCAACAGTATAAGGCCACGCGGTAGTTCGCTCAGCGGCCACCTATAGTATTTTGACAGTTGGCGCTACTGTTTGCTTGTATGAAAAAGGTCGAAAATCGGTCGGAAAATCGTTCGGATGCCCATATCTTGAGGTTAGTAATCATTGGTTTTAACAAATAAAAAAATCCGACTTCAGGGTGAAGCCTAATAAAAGCGTGACGTCAGTAAGTTCTGATCCTTTAATATGTTTAATCAATGGCTGAAATACATCCATTCTTGTTTGCTAAAGTCGCTTATTTTTTACACGGTACATAAATAGAGTATAATGTTTTTAGGGTACATGTATGTATGTAGGTCTCTTTATTCCACCGTACCTTCTGAACGACTGAAGAGATTTGAACATATGGACATATCCTTAGAATCCTTACATAATTCCGATTCACATAATAATATAGTCTATATCTTATGGGAAAGGAAAAAGTAGTTACCTACCACAGGGCAGACGTCTTTTTAATTATTTACATGTTTGTTTCAATCCATATTATTGATCTATCGATGTAGTTAGGTATGGTAAGTATAAGTAGGTACTTACAAACAACGATAAAATATTTTCGTATGTGCTTAATTCTTTTGATCTTCTTATTATATTTGTACCAATGGTACGTTTGTATTACAATTGTTCCTAATATCAGTCGCAAAAAGAATGGCAGGGCCACCAACGCTGATGCCTGTATTGCAGTGAGAAGATTATAAGGGCATTAGTTACTCAAAAATCTTCCAACATGTTAGGTACAGTCACGGAATCAAAAAGTTCGTCACCTTAGTGTCAGTTATCGCTTGCACTAGTATTGCAAAAGTCCATTATGCGGTACACAGACCAAGGAATAAGTTGGTCTTCTTTTCTCTGTGATGCGGTATGCCAACATAAGCACATAATTATGTATTTCAAAAAGTAATAATTGTATGTGCTCGCGAGACTTTGAACGAATCAATAAAACGTAGTGATTATATACTCTTTGCGAATCAATTTGAAAATCGACGAAACTTTTTATTCCGTGACTGTAGATTCAGCGTGAATTATCATTTCTTAATGGTCATAAGCGTAGTGAAAAATTATATAAGTAGGTATTCCTATTTAAACTAGTTCAGAAATAAGTTTAAGCAAACTTAAAAATTGATTTGTGGATATACCTCGTAAATGCTATATTTAAGAATGGTGGTGTAGTAAAGAGGACCATGCAGACAAACCGCTGTTATCATCCACGCGTATCCAAAATTGAGGATGCATAGAGCCCAAAACGTAGCAGATTTTAATATCAATTTCCAGGGTGCTTGAGAATTTGTTAACTGAAAGTAAAGAGAAAGAGTGAGTGAGAAAGACCAGTACCTTTACTTTTTTTAGAAAAGAAGAACCGCGTGATTTATATAGATACTAACTTCCTATACTCTATTTTTAGGGTTCCATACCAATTTGGTAAAAATGGAACCCTTATGGTGAGACTTTCTCCGTCCGTCCGTCTGTCTGTCACACTCGATTATTTCAGTAACTATTCAAGCTATCGACTTGAAATTTAGAATAGTTATAGGTTATAGTGACGCGACATCATAACAATCGTAGAAATTTGAAAATTGTTTTTATTTTTATTTAAAAAGGGGGGAAAACCGGGTCGACAAATTTTCAAAATGAGATAACAATATTGAGTGGGGTATCATATGAAAGGGCGTTACTAGTGTATACTACAACTATTTTTTATTTATTTTTATGCCTGATAGTTTTTGTTTTATTGGGCAAACTGTGGAAAAAAATACCGTTCCCCCTCCCCCTTATCTCCGAAGTTTACTAATCGAAAAATCTGAAATAATTATGATCAATAGAAGTTAATGTATATTTTACAGGAAAAATAAAATCAACTCACTGACTAGTATACTTTTTTTGATAATAACAATAATCCGCCAAAAACAAAGTTACGTTTGCGGTTTGCCAACAAAAGTACCTACATGTAAGTTATACTCGTAAATTCATGAACAAAAGTGATTCTTTCAACGTTTTACTTCTTTTATGGTATGGAACCCTCGGTGCGCGAGTCCGACTCGCACTTGGCCGGTTTTTTTTTTTTATATCTCTGTCTTTTACACAGTTCCATAATTTAAATGATAAAGACAATAGAGTAGACAGAGAGTTTACAAATGTCTAGACAAACCACGTCTCTGGTCTCTCAGAAATCTACCCAATCACTTGCGATGATGCCTTTAATACGCAGTCTTTCAAAAAAATAACGTCTTTTGGATATTTCAGTCCACGAAGATGCGCTCCACTCTGTCAACTTCGCTTATGTTTCATTCGAATCGTATGGAGTTTAACAGAGGGTTGCCCGTCATCATGGATTGAACATGGATTGAAATATCTATATTTTGTTTTGATGAGCCTATCTACTTACCTTGATGTTGAAAACTGTCCCGATAGTTGTTGTCAAATACGACAATTCCTCTTTAGATATAAAAGCATGCTTTGACGGACTATCACTAACCACCAGAACCCAAACGATTGCCCAGAAAATTTGCGTCGCTCCCGACATGTAAAACCCTATCGACCACCCAAAATAGTATTGGACTGCAGCACATAACAAAAACGTAGAAAAAGTTCCTGTAGTTATACCTAAAAAAATTGCAATGATTTGACTCTTATGCGCCTAGATAACATAATAATATTATATGAGCGAAATAATGCTTTAATGCATGTTAGGTATTACCACAATACGCCCACATAAAATGATGCCTTTCAGTTGGTGGAACCCAATGCCTGAGCACTTGAATCATGCTTGGTATCATAGCACCCTGGAATCCGTATTAGAAGTTATTTAAGTTATAGAAGGTTAAATAAAAACCTATTATTTTATAAACATTATTGAGAGATAAGACGAGCAAGAAGAATACGGGCGCTGATTGCGTAATAAAAAACGTATTCATTGTTATCGTGATCTCTAGCGAATTCTGCCCCCTGGTTGGCTGACGGAAATAAGGGAACCAATCAGCAGGCGGAATTCGTAAACGATTACGAAAACGAATACGTTTTACTAACACAGTCTACAGACTAATGTTGAATCGCTTGGCCATGTCTGAAGCAGTGCTTTCCACAACTTTGTATGGCAATATTATCTTGCGCACTAAGCTCAGCAACCTGAGACGTAATTTGGTCTAGCTTAGTTCGTCGGCTTTTCAACTAAAAAACATTAATGCAATGATGAGAATAATTGACACGGTGGTGGTGCCTACCCGGATGAACTCCGCAAGACGATTTCTACCATCAATAAGAATAATCAAATAGGAATGATTTCTTACCGCGCAAAACCCAATCATAATGCGTACAGTGAAGAACAACCAGAAATCAAAATAAGCGCATGCGGGGGTGAGGCAATTCAAGACACCGGATGTAAAGCCAGTCGCTCCTACGACCCACATTGGACCAAATCTGAAATTAACTTCATTTTGATAACTAGCAGCAGGGCTACACAACGTAACTTTGGCGTTTGCTTTGGCGTTAAGCATTGATTGCAGTAGAAAAACCACGTGACCAGCAGATTGAGAAATCATATCGCTGCTATGAAATATTCAGTGGCTTAGGTAAAGCGAATGCTATAACAATTTTTGTTTTTCAATTTGGTAGATACTAGATAGTAGATACCATGCGGTTGCTAGGTAGTTTATGTAATACAGTCGGGTTTTTACGTTTTTTTAACAATACTTATTATATATTTTTTACTATTCGGAAACTTACGTATCCCCTATGTTATGGAAAATTGGAAAACAAACGCAGTACCCTATGTGATACGCCGCTAGCAACAGCGCCATTTTAACTTCATTCCAATGCATTATGTTCATAACGTTCTGTAATGTACGTCAATTAATATATGAACGTTATCTGTAGCACTGCAATTAATTCTACACACCTACATTTATAAAATAGTTTAATAAATATTTATAAGTTAAGTAGTTGTTTTACTAAACTTAACAGAACTGAAATCATATAACTTTAGCTACTTATTCTATTTATATTTTCTAGTTTCTACGATTGCTTTTGGAATGAATTTAATTTTTTTTTTTTTGAAAATGACAGTTGTCGTCGATAACTTGATAAAGGACATGGCCGAAACTTTTATGGAGCTGTGCCCTGGAAAAAAAATATTCATGGCCATCGACAAACAGTACGTCATATTAAAGCTTATAATTATGTCTTTGCAATCGTTTAGTTTTTATGATCAGAAAACTAGCGAGAGACATAATATCAGCATAACAACTTGCAACAAAATGCGCATATATATTTTTAATAGCAATGATTTTTTATTAAAAATGATGCGTATTGGTTATGAACTTATTAATTTTTCATATTACAAAGCTTAGAAAATGCGAGTTAACATTTTGAAAAACAATTTTTTAATAAAAAATCATTGCTATTAAAAATATATAGGCGCATTTTGTTGCAAGTAATTATGCTGATATTATGTCTCTCGCTAGTTTTCTGATCATAAAAACTAAACGATTGTAAAGACATAATTATAAGCTTTAATATGACGTACTGTTTGTCAATGGCCATGAATATTTTTTTTTTGAGGGCAGAATCCGGCCATGTCATTTGGTCAGACATGTCAATCCCATACATTTTTTTATTTCTTGTAAAAGCGTTTGTATAAATAGAATAATTAATATACATTACTAGTTATAGTAAATCTATGTAATTAGTGAAACCGGAATTTAATTTGTATAAGCAACTAGGTATGAAGAATTTAATTTTTACTACAAATCTAATTTAGATAATTAGGTCTTTAAAAACTTACTCCAGAACGTGATTTTGAAACAACCCGTAAAAATTTCGTTTCATTGGAGAAAATGTCAAAAGTAAGCTTTGGAATCTCTACCATATCCACGATATGCACACTTAGGTTATAACGAACCACGTAGACTAAGAAGTAGCCCAGAAAGATCATGATGCCCACCTATGAAAAAAGTCTATGAATACTAATTTTCTTTTAATGAAAGAGAAAAACAATCGGCGAAGTTCAAGTCGGACTCGCTCACGAAGGGTTCCGTACCATTTTTTAAATAACTTAGTGAGATGATGATGTAGAAGCGAGAAGGCCTATTTACCTACTACTACTATACAAGCAGAGTAATAATCGGTCTACTGGATGATGGATCAACGACCAAAAATTGGTTAAGTGCCAGTCGGGCTCGCGCACTGAGGGTTCCGTACTATCAAGACCCATTCTCAGTAGTATTAAATAAACTTAACACCCCCCTGCCCACCAAATTCAACAACGAGCGAAAATATCACGTTTGTTGTATGGGAGCCCCTTTAATCTTCATTTATTTTATTTTTTAGTAGGTATTTCTTGCTATAGCGGCAACAGAAATACCTACTAAAAAATAAAATATCATCTGTGAAAATTTCAAGTGTGTAACTATGACGGTTCAAGAGATAGGCAGACTGGTGACAGACGGACGGACGGACGAATGGACGCTGAGGTGTCAAGGTCTCACGTGTTTTAACCTTTGGGTAATGAACCTACAAGGTGTTTTTCCCCAATATGCCACAAATGACAATAAAATGTAGGTACACACTTCTGTACTAAAACGATGCCTGAAGCTTACCCCATCTGGGCAATAAAGCCCCCCAATGCCCCATAAAATCTATGTGTTGCCCTAGTGGCGGAAGCACCAGACACCACTTGCCATGGATGCCACAACCCAGAAATGTATTTTGGTACTCTGTTTTAATCTATTTCAGAAACTTACGATAGCACGGATCCGAATTTTATACATATCCAATAAACACCTATAACCAACAATAATATTGATTTATTTGTTCGTAGCCAACCTGATTTGGCACCTCACATTTTTTTAGCTATAAGTAAACACGGAAACCGGTTTTTATGAAAATGATAATAAGATTTTCCTTAATGAAAATAACATAGATTTATGCATAGGGATGATCGATTACTGAGTAGGTATAAGCGAAACAAATAAAAGACAAATACATAAACTTATAAGATTTTATTTTGAGATTCACGTATGTTTTGTCAAGTCAGCATTAATTGAGCTATGATTTCTAATTCTGCCATAATATCAATCTAATGGAATAAAATTTATAAATTGATTTAACATAAATTTAAATGTCTGACAAAATTTTAAAATAATTACATTGGTTTAAAATAATGTCGTAGTAGATTTTAGAATCTGCATACTCAGCCATGTTACCTTATCGATTATATTTCCACAATCCCTATTGCAACGAAAAAGAAATTCACCATACTAAAACTATTCGAAAGTTTGATTACATGACTTATCGATAACGATTGCCATTCGAACACTTTCATTTCACAATTATCGAAAAGATAACGATTGTAGAAATAAAATCGACAATCATCATGGCTAGAAGTGCTGAATCGAGTAAGTGCTAAATATTTTTGGTAATAAACATCACAGTTGCACTTTTTATACAATAAATATTCCCTAGGCACGTCTTTAAATAAAGCAAACTATTCATTTAATTAATACAAAGTTATACATTTAACACTTCTTAAACCTATAGTACAAGTACATTAACGATTACAATTACAGTCTATAACCAGTCCAATTTTCCTACTCGTTTCATATAATATAGGAAAATTACTATTCAGATCTCTGACGTTAGATTATATAATTAAAGGTATTGGTAATGTCAGATCTTTCCCACTCAAGGATGTGGGTAATATTTGTTTCAAATATGCTTTCCTTATATTTATCACATTGAGTGTTTAAGAATGCAGTTACTCGTACCTACGAATGTGTAGAGACATCCATACATTTGTAATACTAAAATTATTTTTAATTCGTGAATATTTCGATCATGTTGTGGTATTATTCGGGTTCATATGGGGGCCAGGAGCATAGATTATATACTAAATGACTATATGAACCCGAATAACACCACAACATGATTGAAATATGCATGAATTAAAATGATTTTTGTATTACGAATGTATGGAGACATCTTAGGTAAGCGGACTCTTAAGTACGAGTTGTAACACTAGTTGGGTTTTCTTTCAAGTCCTTAATATAGCTTTGTCTTGACGTATCATTCATGTCATTCTGGTCAGTACCCTTAGTTTTTTCTTTTCCGTCATTAATTTCCTTACTATCGAAATTCCAGTCTTGAATGTTTCCCGTTCCAAATAAAATGAAGAATATAGCCGACACTATGTACACGGACGCTCCTACAAAGAATACTGGACGCCATTGCTCGAAGTCATCCTGAAAAGAAATATCAGATTAAAATATTCAGTTATATGAGCAGGTACACCAGATTCAGAAATTTATTGATAAAAGGGTTGGCTTATTTTTTGCGCAACGAATTAGCCTAGCTATTCAGCGCTAATATGAAAGTAGGAAAGCTAGTGTTCTTAGCACCACTCCACGCGGGCAAGACTTGCCTTGTACATAATAAATTTGTTATCAGTTTTACTGTAACATTAAGCAGGACAAATTAATTTGTTTTGCCATAATCCGCTACTTCTTCATACCGCTTCCATTCAGTATTGTGACATTTTCAAAAAAAGTATAGTCATATAAAAATCAATCACAAAGAAACTAAGAAGTACGAGTATTTAACGGAAGTTCTTACCCCTGTCCTCGTAAAGTAAGCTGTTATCATTGGTGTAAAGAAGCCAGAGGTGCTTCCTATGAAATTAGCGATTCCATACAGAGTCCCGGCATAATTAGGCGCAAGATCCTGGTGGTTCTGGAGATTTGTCAGAGTCGCTGCTCCATTGAAACCCATTGACATGGTGATCATTGCAACAGATAATGCCGTGTTGCATCCAGTATAGACTAGCAACACCAGGAGAATGCCAGGGATAATGTGCGAGAATAGACAGAAGAATTTTCTTATAGACGTCGTTGACATGAGCTTCTTCGATAAAATGCAATCTCCGACAGCCCCAAATATTGTGGCCAGGAACAACCTCGCTAGATACGGTAGAGCAGACACGATCCCAGCCGCGGAAAGCTCAAAGCCAAGGACACTTGATACGAATTTGGGGCCAACTGTCATTATAAAGTACAAGCCCCAGAGGTTTCCAAAGTGCAGGACGATCATCGATAAGAAGGGTAATGAGGTGCAAATGCTCTTAAAAGGAGGCAGGCCCTGGAAATAAGAATAAAAGAAGTAATCGTCAATCACCATAACACTTCTACGGATTTATAATTAAAACAAGAAAATAATTAAAACAACGTAAAAAAACAAGTAATTGTAGTTGATCTGCATGTTGACAAAATGAAGTGTTCAAATTTCTTATTGATAAAAGCAGATAAATTCATATGGCCGTTCAGTGGAACACCATTTATTCTAAGAGGTCCCCCGAATACCCCACCCGTTCAGAAGTTATGGTGGAATAAACAAACTCACATACATACATACATACATGAACCCTAAAAACATGAACATAAAAACACTCCTTTTATGGGCAGTCGTGTAAAAAGTTGGATGTGTACTATTAGGCTCGGTTGCTTGACTTGACTTTAACCAAAACGTTATAGTTAAATATGGTTTTCTGACTCTTATGTCTTTCGAAATAAGAGTCAGGCCGCCATATTTAACTATAACGTTTCGGTTAAAGTCAAGTCAAGCAACCGAGCCTTAATAATGCTAAGTGTGGTTTCTGAGAAAATACGTTTACTAATTTAGTCTGAGGTTTTTTACACGTCTTATTACAAAACACTTATCGTACTAAAAAACTAATTGAGTGACACCCGTATGTTAAGTTAATATTGATTGTAGTTTAGTTAATATTTACTCACCTTGGAAGTTTTAATCTTATCACCGAGCGCATCTAAAATGTATTTCCTCTCTGCTATACTGATCCTCGGATGGTCGGAAGGTGTATCTGCGACTAGATACCACCAGAATCCGCACCAAATGAACGTTAATCCTGCTGGCACGTAAAATGCTGATGCCCAGCCGAATTTCTCCAGTAAAGGTCCTGTGAGGGACCAAGTAGCAACCGTCCCTAACGTCCCTCCCATCATAGCACTGACGAATTTGCCTTTCTCAGCCGGAGGCGCCCAACGTGCTACTAAAACGTGCAAAGCTGGGTAGATAAAACCCTGCAAAAAGGAAGATGATTAGATAAAGAAATATTCATTTTGAGCTGTTTATTTAAATTTTAAAGCATAACTATCGCTTATGTATATTTTATCGGTTGTTCAATGGGGAATGCTCTGAAGAACTGTTTAAAGCGGTTCCTCCTTCTACTATACATACATACATTCCGGCATAGAAACATGTTCCATCCATACCACCTGGATTGTTGGCAATCTACGACCACCCGGTATGCCAGATATTTCTTTCCACGAACATGCATAGAACCAGCTACCAGCTGTTCCCTCAAAACAATAACATGAGGCTATTCGTCTTCAAAGGGAGAATAAATATAACGCATTTGCAGTTCTCCTATGGTGCTGCAAATGTCCATGGGCGGCGATGATCGCTTACCATTATACCAAGTGACCCGCCCACTGGTTTGCTCGTGATGACTTTAAAGGAAATATGAAGAAGAAGAATTATAGCTTTTTGTTTGATCATACATACCCCAGCACATCCCAGAAAGAATCGCACAATAACCAAGGCGATATAATCCAACCTAGCGGCCGCCGGGCTTATAACAGTCAATACTGCACTGGCTAGGGAAGTGACTAGGACCACATATCTCGGGCCCCATCGCTCAGCCGCCATGCCGCCGAGGAGAGAAGTAACAGGGTAACACCAGAAGTAAGACCCTAGGATCGTTGCTTGCTGATCCTTTGACCAATTGAAAGACCCGCCTCCAATCTGGAAATATACATCCCTTAGAACTTACCAGGAGATACAACTTTCTGTATACAGTGATGTGAAATGTGAATCGAGAAATAAAATAAAAATAAACACAAAAAATAACTTTACGGTAATGAGTTTAGAGTGTAAAATTGAATGTATTTCAACATAGGAAATATATAACCCTTCAACGCGCAAAGTAGGTATAAGTTAGCGTAGTGGTTGGTATCACAATGCGATGCAAAAGCTTGGGACGTAGGTATTGCATCTGAATTGGGCACACCGCACAGGGCAGGCATATTACGCAACAACGTAACTCTTAGACCTGCTCATCTCATTTTCTTTGCAATAAAAAAAACTTCGTTATGTCTTTTATCCAAGAAATCTTCATTTTGGTCAACTTTTGTGTATAGTTCCTGCTACACCATTATAGCTAGGCTGAGCAAAACAAGTATTGTAGGTACGTTGTTACGTGCACATAAATCGCCTCTGGTGACAATTTGTGAAACTGATAAAACAATAGTGCAATCAAACATTCATGATGCAGGTATTTTTTAAGTGTTTTATTACTATAGTATATAGCGTGAAAAATCATTACATGGTCACATCGCAGTAAAAATATGTACTTATTACTATTTCGATGCGTATGTAAGCATTTTAAATGAACTCTTGAACTAACCACAAAGACGCATTTTCGAGAAGACAAAGGATGTGTTAGAAACATAAAGTATTGGTCAATTATTATTATTTATCAATAGAACAAGTGGTCATTTAGGACGTTAAGAACATTTTATTTAATAAAATATTATATCCTTTTTATAGCCTACATAAAATTCCAGATTTAAAATCAATAACACAAAATAATGTATCTAACTAACATGTAAATTCGTAGTTGTGGTTATTACGAGCATAAACAGAGCTACTTTCATTAAACTGTCGAACAAAATAAAAGAAATCTGTAATCGTATTATTATTTGAAAAGTGGAAATGGTTTACGACCTCTGCGTGATGGACAGCGAGTAAGTATCCCAAGGTTTTCATTAATTAAAGGATCAGCACTTACTGACGTCACGCATTTTTAGGCTCCACCCTGAAGCTGAGTTTTTAATTTGTCAGAACTCTAAAATGGCGCTAATGTATGCGACCGACAACGGTAGGTATGTGCTGTCAGCGGTATACCGCAATGTACGACGCGCGACGCCATATTCGAGTTATTTTGTCTTCAACACACACGTCACATCTTTCCTATCATCTTAGCGTAGCGTATTTCGTCATTGAAGGTTTTCGACCGCGACCGGCTGCAGCAAGCGGTATGCATTTGACACATGCTCGGAGCAGAATTACAGGGGTCATAAACCATTTTAATTTTCGAAATAATTTTTATTTAATTTCGAATTGAAGGTTTTTGTATTGAAAAAGTATAACAAATCAGGTGTTTTATTAGATTGGATGTTTGCATAATACAGGTCGTAGGTATACTACGATTATATGTATTACCTGTCTCGGCGCTTCTCTTATTTCCGAGATGTCGACTTGCCGCAGAGAGGTATTCAACACCTCATTATCGGAGACGCATTGAGATCGTGACCTAAGACAAACACATAGATAATATTACTGAAAAGTTTATCACACTAATATTATAAAGCTGTAAGTTTATTTTATTTGGGCATGCAGATATAAATGTTTGTTACTTCTTCATGCGACAGCTATTTTAACTGCGAACCAAGCCATGAAGATTACAATGGATCTACCCTGGATTAAGAAGATCTACTCAATTTATTTTTGTCCTTCTCATTCTTACGAATACATTGGTGGGTTGGGTGGCAACATGCAGCGTTGCGGAAGATTAGAACAGCAAAATGACGTTTTACCAAATTACTAAAAAACTAAGCCAGTTATCAAAAATCTGTTCAGACAGTTTTTGGATATTATTATTACCGACACATTAAATCAAAAATTACAATAACATCCATTGTAGTTTCTGATAAACATTAGATAAATGCAGATTTTGGAGCAACTTTTGAGAGAAATTTCTAACGAGATTTTTTTTAATCTAATCGTGTTTCTGCTTCTCAGCGATTCAATATATGCTGTATGACATTTAAATTTTAGAGTAATTGTTTTTATAATTTTTAAACTGCAGGCCACTAAAAATCACCTAAAGCGCCATCTACGCCGTTAATACTCACGAGATATTCCTGGCTGGCTGCGGCACCATGGCGATCAGGTTTAAGCTCATATTCACTCTCAGCATGTACACCACCCAGCAGCTAGTGAACAACATTATCCAGAGGTTAAACCGGACGGGGACCACATCTGAAACAACAAGTCATTATTGTAAAATATTCTTAACGATAACCGACAAAAATCCCTACATATTAAGGCTCAATTTACACCGCGGTGGAATGGAATGAAACGGAAACTTCAATTTCGCCTCATAACGTGAGAATTTGCTGGAATACTCGAGTATTCCAGCGAATTATTGGCACCGCACTGGTGCGCCACTTTCCGCCGATTCCACAGATGGCGCCAACAGTAGCTAGAAAGATTCTCGATAATACCCGGGAGGATCTTTTTTGTTCTCATTTAAATTGTTACACAATTGACATAATAGTAGTTTATGAAACGGATGCATAATGGGGGGTATTAAAACATGAGTGTGAGTTTAAAAAACGAGCCGCAGGCGAGTTTTTTAATAGTATCACACGAGTGTTTTAATACCTAATTATGTAGAGTTTCATACACTACTTTATCTACGCTCAAATTATCATAAATCCAAACCATAAAACCTTGCTAACGTTTGTCGTAAATCCTTCACTTTGTTGGTAAAAGATTGTGGGTCATTTTTGTTGCAATTACTAAAATGTCAGGTGGAGTTAAATTTTCTTTAGTACGTTTCACTGCTAGACATTTTTCCGCGCTAAGTTTTGACTAAGTAACAAAAATAACACATTGAAATGTTAAAAGTTAGGTATGGCGCCAAAATTCAGTTGCAAACTGCGTATAGTCTGTTAAAAAAGTCATGAAACAAAAAAGAGTAGAAAAATATTTATACAAGTCAGATAAACTATATTTTTAGTGGATAATTAAATAATCAAAAATTATACATAATTCTTTTCATTATTCTGTATGAACACACTTTTTAATCAGTCATATAAGGCAGGGAAAAATTATTGTTTCCGTGAATTAATTGTTGTCTATGGTCAATCATGACTACCAACTAAATGTTGTCTGTGGACTCCTTATATAAAAAAAAAAAAAAAAAAAAAAAAAAAAAAATTGAGGATTGGCTCTACAAGGGCTCTACACTCTCTTTTGGCTATGACGACCACAGAGAAAAGAAAGTTATTTCCTGGTCTGTGATGACGACACACAAAAATACAGGAACCCAGAGCCGCGTATCGTAATAGAAATTATTCAACAATCTAGAGATATTTCCATAGTACAGCTATGTTATAATGAATAACTTTTTAATAATTATAGAAGTCTGTGAATAAAGTAGGTCAATATGTGACACATTTTGATTTCATAATTCGAACTTTGAGCAATGAGCGTAGATAAAGTTCATTATGCTATGTATGTATGACCTACATGTCAAAATAAATGGTTATAGCCCCCCCTATTAACCCATTTTTTATTTGAAATTTAAAACCCTATCTGAGAAAAAATTGTGATCCAAAACCAGTATAAGTACTCCAAAGTTTAAACTAGTCTTAGAAATATAGCGGATCGGGTTTTAAAGCAAGAACTAGGCAAAAATACAAATACAGATCAGAGACCTAATTCATATTACGGAACATTAATGTTTCGTAAACATTCACACACAAAAATATATCAAAGATAATATTATCTTTTTGCATCGGGTTAGAACTTTGCCAATAAGAAATATATATGTATAATTTGGGGTGGGTTACCCCAATTCGAAGTAGAGGTGCTGCGAACGCGTTGAAATCTTTATACTGGTATGTACTTTAATAGAAATCATGATATAATAGTAATAATTGAAATCATAGAATATTAGCGGCATGATTATAGTTCGGGAATCGTATTTAATACTCATAAAATATGATAGAGAGTGTTATAAATTTCTTCTTCTTGAAATTTTCTTAGTTCAGAAGGCAATAGAACTCACAACCATAGACACAACAGAGAGTTGTCTCTGTTGTGTCTATGGTTGTGATATGTGTGTGTAATAGCTTAAAATGGTTAACATTCAGTTAACCATTTTAAGCTATTGCATAGCTTCTATTGCGGGCTTTGAGCGTGCAGACCGAATCCAGAAATTCCGTAACGAAAATAACCTTACACTTCTAAAGTAGAGCTTTTGGTACCAGGGTACCATGAATGCAGGAGAGCGCACCTTCACAAACTTTTTAGTTTTTAGTTTTGCCATCTATCGAAAAATAGCAGAACTTTTTAATGACATTCTAAATGAAATGAAATTACATATTTTGCCTGTATTTGAAGATCATTGTTTCTTAAATCATTATAAACACACGTAAGTAGGTATTGCTAACTAACAACACACGTATTACGGGAAATAAATGGAACATTGAATACCAGCAAGTGCAATTATTATATTTTATTACATGTATGTATTAGTTACACATAGCTATGCTATGCTCTCTATTATCAATGACTCTCTGCTCAACGAGCAGAGAGTCATTGATAATAGAGAGCATAATATTAACCAATACTTATAGCTAACAGCTATTTCATTTTCCAACTAGTGTGTAAATTTTATTGTATAGCTATGTGTAACTAATATATACATGTAATAAAATATAATAATTGCACTTGCTGGTATTCAATGTTCCATTTATTTCCCGTAATACGTGTTTTGTTAGTTAGCAATACCTACTAACGTGTATTTATAATGATTTAAGAAACAATGAACTTCAAATACAGGCAAAATATGTCATTTCATTTCATTTAGAATGTCATTAAAAAGCTCTGCTATTTTTCGATAGATGGCAAAACTAAAAACTAAAAAGTTTGTGAAGGTGCGCTCTCCTGCATTCATGGTACCCTGGTACCAAAAGCTCTACTTTAAAAGTGTAAGGTTATTTTCGTTACGGAATTTCTGGATTCGGTCTGCACGCTCAAAGCCCGCAATAGAAGCTATGCAATAGCTTAAAATGGTTAACTGAATGTTTAGTTTACCAATTGATCATTTATTTACGAACATAAGTCAGCTTTACTCAGAGAAACCCTTACCCACTTATTTTTGATCTTCGTCATAAAAAACTCCAACTTTTGGCTTTAGTAGGTCGTTGACTTTTGAATTGCCAATGAGGAACGAGTCCGTACTTCGTACCATAAGTCCTGTTTTCTTTTAATATAACTGAATTCTCACATGCCATTCTACATATACTTAATATTGGTAATAGTATAATATTATCGTAATAATTATTAATACTATCCCAGTAGGTAACTTGTTATAATGTTTTCAAAGACACTAGGTGACATTATTATGTCGATCGGCCAAGCGAGCCTAATCATTATCTAGATACGACACGGTTATTAGGAAAATTTGCACCACGTCATTTAATATGACGTTATAACACGTAACAAGTAAGTACATGGGACTCATATACTATCATGTATAAAATCAATAAGTAATCTTTGAATAACACGACATTTTGAACAATTTAGTTTTTAGAGTTAGCTTTTTCTAATCGACCAAGATTATACCAAAACCGACTGTCGTTGGGTTAATCTTTTATTTTTTTATCTTTGTATTTATTTTTCTTTATCTTTGTATTTTTTAAAAAAGTAAATTTTTATAAATTAGTAGGTTATCCGGCAAACGTTGTTTTGCCACTAGGGATACAAAAAAAATAGATTACGACCTACCGAACATACGCAGAAAATTTCATAACAATCGGTCGAGCCGTTTCGTATGAGTTTGGTACCAAACACGAGATACGAGAATTTTATTTTATACATTAGTGATTAGATCAAGATTCAAGATTGATGAAAAACTTGTATTATAGAGCTACAAAAAGTACCAGCAAAGTTATACCTTTTAAAATTGTATAGTCCTTTTTTAAGTTTGATAGATATAAATTATAAAATTAATTGATGTAAAGCAGTGAACTCAGAAGCTCTTAGCCCTCTCGGATTACGGTCCGTAAACACCACTTTCATCAGAGCTGAGATGGATGAAAGCTGATAGGGGTCATAGGCACCTATTTATTTCTTGTACGTTCTACGTAATAGGTATTTTGGTTGCGAACAATGTTATTATTAGGTATAAAGGTACCTAAGCTATTTTGGTCAATGATTTTGATCCTAAATTGCGACGTAATTGACTCATAAAGTAGGTAGTTTAAATAATTTAACGTATTTTACATGTGTGAGGCATGTGTAAGACATGTAAAATAAATCAAATGGACGCTGATAAACGAGTGTTTAACTATACGTACGTAATGAACGCTCTGCATACATAAGACGTTATTATTTTTGCCAAAAAACGTCTCGTCGCTTTCCAAAATAAAATACTTATCCTGCTATTGCAATCAGTGTAGTTATTATGTCCACTACAAAAGGTATCTATGCCTATTGAGAAGTACACATAGAATCATTCAGTGTTACTGGATTACAATATAGGTACCTAACCTAGGTACTTCAACGACTAACGCATGTAACAAAAGTCAAACCAACAAAACCTATTATGTATAGTACCTACATAGTAGATACATTTCCATGTATAGAACTACGTATCGTAGGAAAGAGAAGTGACACAAGAGTAGGTACCTACCTAGATAGGTACTTTCAGCCTAAATGTGGTTCCCAATAAACTATCTATCTTCTGTTTGCCCTTCTAGCACCGATATAAAAAAATAGATGAGCCCACCTGAACAATTTATGTTTTTTTCATGCAAGAGAAAAGAAGCGCCATCTGTCTGCCAAAATACTCGCTAACGTTAGTAGGTAATACTATATATTCGGTGCTAATACGCCACAATTTATGGCGAAAATTGATTGGCTTTATGGAAAAAATTAAAATGGGAGACCCATTTCAATTTAGTCCAGCTTTTTAATAACACGGGAAGCGTCAGTTTTTTAATAAAAAAAGACGTGTGGCACTCGGAGACTGCCGCGGTCAAGCTATATGCATAGCATTTTAAGCTATTTTCGCCATGGCGATTCGCAGAACTAAAGAGAACAAGCGTGATATTTCAAAAAGTCATTAAAAAGTTCTGCTAATTATCGATAGATGGTTTAATTAAATTGGTGGTTAAATTATCGTTAGAAAACTAAAAAGTTTGTGAAGGTGCGCTCTCCTGCATTCTTCATGGTACCCTGGTACCAAAAGTACTACTTTAGGGGTGCTAGGTTATTTTCGTTACGGAATTTCTGGATTGGGTCTGCATGCTCAAAGCCCGCGATAGAAGCTACACAATAGCTTAAAAAGAATCATCAAAATCGATTCACCCAGTCAAAAGTTATGAGGTAACAACATAAAAAAAACATACAGTAGAATTGAGAACCTCCTCCTATTTTGAAGTCGGTAGAAAATTATGACTGACTTCATCTTTAATCAAACCAGTGTGGGTAAAATTATTTTGCAAACTTATTAAAAAGCAATTGATCTTGTTTCATAAAGTATAATTTGACCACAATTTGTTAATTAAACACGTTTTTTAAATAGTAAAAAACGAATGCCACTTAAAAACGAAACGAACGATTAACGAATTTGGGGGGAAGATGTAGGAAGCTCAGTGGTTCAAAAAGCAGTGACAGCTCAGTGGTTCGAACCTCTTCCTCTCATAAGGAGGTCGCGGGTTCGAATCCTGGGCAAGCACCTCTGACTTTACCGAGTTATGTGCGGTTTAGGAAACTAAATATCACTTGCTTAGCGGTGAAGGAAAACATCGTTAGGAAACCTGCATGCCTGAGAGTTCACAAAAATGTTCTCGATGGTGTGTGAAGCCCGCCAACCCGCACATGGCCAGCGTGGTGGGCTATGGCCAAACCCCTCTCAGTCTGAGAGGAGACCCGTGCCCAGCAGTGGGACGTAAAAAGGGGTTGAGATGAGAGATGTTGTAGAAAGCGGCGAGCACAATAGATCGGAGGCGGTCAAAGAACTGGGAACGGAGAAGCCCTGCATATCCGCGTTATTAAAAAGTGGAGAAGATCAGACTTGGTCCAAACTATTGCTTTCAAATATTTCAAAATGTTAGGTATATTGAAATGAATTTTGAACGGACGTCTACCTATAATTTGTAGGCAATGCAGGTAAACGTCCAACAAATTAACCATATAAAATAATTCAGGAAATGATCATACAAACCACACAAGCGGAATGCCACGGTGTTTTGTGTTGTGACCTCGACCACACCAAACGCGACACCAAGCCCAAGTAAAGACCATTCCCTGTTTACACTATCATGGGAAAAACATTTTCTATTTGTAACATTTTATATCTAATTTTACCTATTTTACCTACGTACACTGAAACTTAGTGATGATTTTCAAATACCGACGCCCCTACGATTTCTAATTTTCTACGACCGAGAGGCGTATAGCAGTAGCGAACGTGCCGTCTGCATCGGTCGTGGGTTAGATTTCCACTACTGGACTAAATGTTTCCCGTAAAATTCCATTTTATATTGACCGTAATTAATAAGTATTTCCCATTGTTCGATTGCCAAAACTTGGATTTATATCCACGCCACGCCAATTTTATGCCTGGAAGACGGTTTTTTTTTTCAACATTTTACACAATAGATCAAAAACTAATGTGCTTAAAAATACTGTTTTAGAATTCGCAAGTAACGTCCCTACATTCATTTCATTCGAACCCTAAAAATATCTCTTTATAATGCCTGTCACTGATTACAATCCCTTGTCTCACAGGGAACATAATTTAGGTAGGTACGAGTAGGTATGTGTAAAGAATTGTTCTTTTTTGGTGTGTAAGAAATATTTTATTAAAATCGTTATCTTGTTAGGATTGGAATGGATTGGACACAGGATGACCTTATCTGCTTCTTTTTGCTATACCTAATGCAAACGTATAGTACTCACGCATATGCATACACCACTTGAATCTTTAACGATACCGTATCTAATAAAAATACACAGGTAATAGTGTGTGTGCGTGTGTGCGTTTGTTTGTTACTTTTTCACGTTAAACCAACTGGACCCATTTGGCTGTGTGAAATGGAGATGGATTTTACGCTGAATAAACATATCACGGATTTATCTCGATTGCCATGGGTTAAGTAAAAAATGTACGTAAAGTTAATTTTTCAGTGTTAATGTTTCTCTTGATTCACACCACTGGAAGTCGTGTTACAATCTGAAATCTGAGATTTGAACATTTAAAATGGTTTAAATCTTTTTAATGCTGAAATTCTGAAAGTCTCCATATAATAGTTAATTCGTTGAGAATTGAGATAATAAATAAATAAGCGTAGGTAAAAAAATAATTAATAAACTATTAGGTTTTTATGTTAATAAATAGCACGTCAATTGTTAAGTTTTTTACAAGCAAAAAATTTGGAACTACGTTTCAGCGCCGTTTATATTTTTTATAATAATTAATTAGTGTAGAAAGTCTCGAATGTCGCGCTCAACTATAATTAAACCAGCGCGGTGGACTGCGGCGTAAAAATAAACCAATCGTATCGATCGAGATAAAAAGCCTATAAAATCACGTCCCACAAATCGCGCAATTGAAAAATTCTTTTATCGTTGGCATTCTTTTGCGTCAACAAGACTCCGGTATTTGATAACATATACTCGTAGTTCTGATTCCGCCGACGCCCGACCGGTCGATTCATCTGTTGATGTTCAATTGTCGGTAATGGTATGTAATGAAACGGTCATGTTTCCAAAACATCATGCTTTTGCAGGTCTTTGTGGATCGAGAATTTTCAATCCAGTGAAAAGTTAAACAAGATGCAATTATTAGTGACTTTAACTTTGCTTTACCGCCACTAAACCAGAACGGCTTAACCGATTTTGAAGAGACTTTCATTAGCACAATTAACACATACACAAGACTCGGCAGACCGCGTGAAAAAACGTCGCCAGTTTACTGGTGTCAAATATGTATGGTTTGACACCAATAGCGTTAGTTGTACGCCGACCGCAGCACTGTCTACATGGACCGCGATCCACGCCACAGACATTATACTAGCAATAGCAATTAGTCCGCAGTTTCCACAGGGACGATTTCCGTCGTGTTGCGGCGTACTCGTATTAGTGGTGACAAATGGCGCCGCTTTTTTTCTCGTATGATGAAGGTTGATGTAAAATGTTCCGATGGGCTCATCCTCAGGTTCATATCGGTGAGTACAAAAAGATTCCGACGCATTGAGAACCTCCTCCTTTTTTTGAAGTCGGTTAAAAACAGTTTTACTTGTAGATTGTAGAAGACCAGTGATACCTACTGGTCCAATTGCTACAATTTCACATCGCAATTTCTATCGTAGGTGGTAAGTACCTATCTACCAAGAACAATCTAGCATTTTGTTCGACAGTTTAGAATACCTATTAGCTATTCAAAACATGCCTTAATGTAAGTAAAAGTTTCATGCCATGTAGCTGCTACACGGTCTGACACAATGTTGAAATTATTAAACAATATATTATCGTTCATTATTTATACAATTAGCCTGAGTTTTTATAATATTACCATAATCATGTTTTGAATACCTACGACATAACGCGGTTATGTGCACTAGTCTTTCAGTATGTAAGTAAGTACATACATATAAACTTATCTATTTTATAGTATAGTATCTGACCGGGCAAACGTTGTTTTGCCGTTTGGGGGTGTCAAAAATAGATAACCTGCTCCCAGACTCAGTGATCATACCCTGAAAATTTTCATAATAGTCGGTCGAGCCGTTTCGGAGGAATTCGGTAACAAAGATTGGCGAGAGAATTTTATATACTCGTATCAGAAAAGAGATAACTTATATAAAATTTATCTCGCTCTACTTATATCCTTCGACGTTTCCATCAGAATGTTCCGACTCTCGAAATATCGATGTTGCAACTTGCAAGATAACTCTGTTCCAAGTTTCCAACTTTCAAACTTTTAAATGGTAAATTTTTAAAGGAATCGTGTGTTATACGGGATGCAGCATTACTTAGGTACTTCTGTTTATCTCAATCTCATTCAAGTAATGTTTAGTTTTTCTTGGTTAATGAGATGCTATTAAACAAACGACTACTCAACAAGTTTTTTGTAATTATTCAATATCCAAATGCCAACCACGTGATAGGTGATTGATAAACAGGATTTATATGCTTTGCCCAACAAAAAATTAACCAGAAGATTTTAGACGGCTCTTCTCAGTGCGACGGCGTTCCCCGAAGGTTTATTTTTTAGGGTTCCAACAGCTGATACTTAAAATTGAATGAAAATAAATATTTAAGGATCCCATACAACAAACGTGATTCTCTCACTTGTTTTTACTCGATACGCTTAAAATATTCACATAATATTTGTTTTTAATATATTATATTTACTTTAAAAATAAATCTAGTTTAATTAAAATAAAATATTTATATCTCCTATACAATAAACGTGATTTTTTTCTCGTTTTGAATTTGGTGGGTAGAGGTGTTTTGATTGGAATTGGTCTTGATAGTTCGGAACCCTCAGTGCGCAAGACAGACTCGCACTTGGCCAATTTTTTTACTTGTTTTTTTCCCCGCTATTGCGAACAATATCACATTCAACGATCTATACTATTCAATATTCATATAGATCGATGATTACACTTAACTATTACCTACATACATTTTCATGATCAATATTGGTTGATTAATTACATAAATATATGGATACCTAACTACCTAGGTTTTTCCCGCCACTTTGTTTGTGTGAATGTCGGTTTTTAAAAAATCCCGCGAGGTTCATTAATTTTCCGGGATTTATAGTACCTATTAAGATAGCCTAAAATGTTAAACATTCGCAAATTAATTCTATACTCATATTATAAAGCCGAAAATTGTGTTTGTTTGTTACGCGTGCTAATTTAAGGAACTAGGTACTATACGCGTGCTAATTTAAGGAACTAGGTCCTTTTTTATTCGATACGTAGTCCAATAAAAAAGAAGGAAAGGAAAATAAAAAATATGATCAATGGGAGCGGAACATAATATAAGAAAAATATTGCAAAATTGGGAAAATTGTTCGTTTGGAGCATGGATGTAACATATATAGGATGAGCCCTTACTGACGTCAAGCATATAGATATTAGCATATTTCGTCATTGGTATTGAGAGCTTCCGATGCGGGCACTGCGTAATAGTTAAAGTTACGCGAAAATTTCATGTGTGACGGAATTGTTCTCCTATAGAAAATCTAAAAAAAATTCCGTAACACCCTGTCTATCTTTTGAGGTTGACCCATTATAAACTTACCGTTACCATTATCTGACCGTTGGAGCCGGAAAATCCTGGAGCACGCTTGGGAAAGCCTATGTCCAACAGTGGACGTATATGCAGGCTGATATGATGATGGTGATGATGAATACATTATTTATTTGCGAAAATGTTTTATTAACACGATGATGGTTTCCATGTATAATAGCCGAAATTCATGCATTCAAAATTACAAGAAAAGATGTTATACTAATTACTAATGTCATTTGACTACGGCTTTTCTCGTTTGTGGCAAGAAGGCGTAACAATCATCCAGACATTTACATTTCACATAACGTTTTTAGGGTTCCGCATTCAAAGGGTAAAAAACCGGACCCTGTTATAGAGACTTCGCCGTCTGTCCGTACACGTCTGTCCGTCCTTCTGTCCATCCGTCCTTCTGTCACGAGGCTGTATCTGTTGGACCGTGATACTTAAAATCTTCACAGATAATGTATTTCCGTTGCCGCTCCCATACAACAAACGTGATTTTTTTTGTCCTTGTTTTTGGTCGTTGATCCAGTGGACCCATTTTATTATTACTCTACTTAGATATTAGCTACTTGTATCATCTCGCTACGTTATAGAAATAATCGACTCGCACTTTTTTTACACTATACAAGTAAGTATTTGTCTGCGATCTCACCTGATGGCAAGTGATGATGCAGCCGAAGATGTTAAAGTACTAACTTGGAAGTGGCTTACCACTTCCAAGTTGGGGTGACTTTACTTAAAAGTCACCCCAACGGTTTCTACACAGCATCGCACCGGAACGCTAAATCACTTGGCGGCACGTCTTTGCTGGTAGTGTGGTAACAAGCCACGGCCGAAGCCTCCCACCAGACCAGACCTGAGCCAATATAGAAATTATAAAATTCCAAATAGTGGCTCGGGCGGGAATAGAACCCGCGAACTCCCACTCGAATCCGAGAGCGCGTCCCCTGCGCCAGGGAGGTCGTCAACTTGACCAATTATTAAATTAATAGATGTTTGTCTCGGAGCCACTGCTATGTCCGCTTGTATTTTTAAAAGATGTATCTAGTCCTTGGGTATTTTCTGTTGTTGATTTCCTGCACACGTTATCGTGGAGCGTCAAAAACCGGTCAAAAGAAAGTCGAGCTTATGACCGCAATTAGGATGTTCTTGATGTCATAGTCCGTTATTAAACGGGATTCAGGTACATACAAGTACCTAAGTATTATTTATTAATGTTAGTGTGCAAATGCATTAAAGTGTAAAGAAAGACGCTTAAGTGGTCCTAAGCGACTTTCTTTTACGACCATTATTAAACAAACAACTCAGAAATTAATTAATGACTAATCGCAATCATAATTATTATTATTCTGATTTCGCAAGATTTCGTTATGAGAATTAAATACCTACATGTAAGGAATTTTACACTAAGGTGCAATGTTAGTGTGCAAGTGCATTATAGACGCTTAAGTGATTCTAAGCGACTTTCTTTTACGACCATTATTAAACAAACAAGTCAGAAATTAAGTATTAGTATAGATCATAGATGCATGCCTCTAGTAGGTATATAGGCAAAGATACTAGCTATAATCAATCATCTTTGGTTTAGGTATCTAATATCTACAGAGTCTATTTTAGTAAATAATATCCATCCATGATTAATTATAATAATCTTACTAGGGGAACTCCCCGCGGCTTTGTGCACGTGACCTCCTATTTCCTTTAGGGGTTGAATTTTCTAAAATCCTGGAAAATCATGTTTTACGAGTAGGTACGCTGCAAGTACCTACGCTGTCACTATTAAAATGTCAGCATTGAAGTTGTCCAGGAATATGCCTACCTCTGGTATCTAATTGTGTAGGAATAACTTCGACAAGGTATATATATAAGATAACAGAAGAATCCAGCTGAGCATTCGAAAAATTGCGTCATCAGGACTTTAACTCTTTGATAATATTATCCAAATGCCTAAAGACGAACGAAAGTCAAACTTGCGTCTTATCGGTCATGTCATGGCGAACCAGAAACGTGGAAATTAAGTTTGAATCGTCTTCAAATTCAAAATCGCGCAGTTCGCTATGAAGCCTTATGGCTTATGATGGTTGTTTTTCTGAGGGACAACGTCAGGAATGAAGAAACCCACAGGATAACAAAGTTACCGACACAACAGATTAGCAAGCAGAGGTAGCAGTGGGCAGCCGCAGGTCATATTATTTTGTCGCAGAACCGAAGGACGTTGGCGTAGATGCGTTCCTGGGCCTATATTCTGTAAAATTGACCATTGTACATTGTTTGAGTTGTTGTTCTCTATGGTTTGTTGTAAATTGCTGCTTTATGAAGTGAAACGAAAGTAATATATTGTGACGGACCTTCAATGGATAAAATATAGATGTCAAATGAGCTCGTTGAAGGTCACTGAGTGATCATCACTGAAATAAGTACAGTCTACAGAGACTGCGTACTGGTTAACGCAACGTAGGAGCGCTCGCTGGACCGAAGACCTGAAAAAGGTCGCTGGAAGCGGTTGTCGAGGAAGACGGAGGACCATGTATGGTGGCGCACTCAGAAATGCCAATGTCCAGCAGTGGACGGCTTAATAGGCTGTTCATTTTATGTTGTGAATGTTATGACGTCATAAGCAAAACTTATTATATACCTAGTAGGTACATTTATGGAATGAAATCTTAGAAAAAACTAACGCGTAAAAAAATCTCTATCCAATTTATTTGTAGAAAATACAAGTGTCGACTTTCATTAAAAATAAAATAGATAATGTTTTGTAAATAACCATTTCATAACTAGAATCAATTTGTGCGTAAGAAGGAAAATTCTAGATGTTATATTTATCTACTCCAGCATCGAAATCTTCCAATTTCGATTTTGACAGCGGAATCGTTATGAACCCTCTTATAGTTTCGCTTCTCATAACAATTCAGCTGGTTGTATAGAAGGAAGAAAAAAAAATAGTTTCAAAAGCTAAACAATTTGGATGAAAATTAATTATTTTTTACTTTATTTTTTTAGTTTTTGTCGTTAAAGTGGCAACAGAAATACATCACCTGTAAATATTTCAAGTGTCTATCATAGTCCATGAGATACAGCCTGGTGATAGACGGACAGAAGAACGGACGGCGGTCGGCGGCGGGGTCTTTGTAATAGGGTCCTATTTTTTTACACGGAACCGTATTTTCTTTTTTAATTAAAATTTTATCAATTTTATTTTATTTTTTATTTTATAAATTTTTTTTTTTTAATTAAAATTCTTCCAGAAACATCTATCACACTGAATATTATATTTCAAGGCTTGAAGTAACAAGAAACCTGACTTAAAATGCCATAAGTACCTACTTAGTTCCAATTTCGAAAATAAGTAACCATTTTTCATCCCCTATTTATTTTTCATCCACCTTATTAAACCCCGTTTTATAAGAAAACTTAGAAAAGTTTTTTTATAAAGAAGAATGCTACATCTGCGTTACTCCAGATATACGATCCACAGGATTAGGCTACTGTTTGTCTTTTTGTAAGTGACTTTAGATCATTTTATTTATTTATTTATAAGAAAAACTGTAAAACATTAACGTAACAAACCCAGACTATTTCAAGTACTTTAACCTGTACTTATAAAAATAGGAAACCGGTCAAAATAAGAATAGCTTAAGCAAAAGATCACATGCAGCCTTTAAGAAAAACTGGTTGCTAATGTAGGAACTTTACGATATAATGTAGGGGTCTCTTTCAAAATATTTTTTGAAGTGATACAAAGCATTAGACAGAACCCAACTACGTGAACATTATGAGGACTTTATGTCGTAAAGTAAATAATAATTGAAGCTTATTGCCTGTGAAAAATAGTATTTGTCATAATAAGTTGATTTTTACATAATTTTTACGAAAATTGAGGATGAGTGTTGATTAGAGTTGGAGACAACAAAATATTTTTATCAATTTTTGTTTATACGCACACGATATTTACATTACAAAAAATTTAATCATTGTCTAATAGTCCAATAGTCCATACCACGTCCCTACCTCCCTATATACCTACGAGTATAATATTAAATATGCCCATTTGAAATTCATTAATAAAAAATTGTACAAAATAGAATCAAGCCAAAAGAAAAACTCACCAAAAATCTTCAGACTTATCAAAGCCATTTTGAGTTTTCCTAAAAACTGTTTTTGTCGACACGAAAAATCCTCCTATCTCAGCACAGCAACGTGGGTTCAAATACTTCACACCGCGAACATTTCTTCAGGTTTTCTGTTACGAGTAGCTGCGGTTTATAGGCCGGCCTACCTGAGGACAGTTTGCAAGCAAATGTGCGAAGTTCAAAGCCTGCGGAATGCCGGGGACTAATGCGGCGCCTAACACTGGCGATTTTGATACATCGGCGGCGCGAGCGTCGCTCGTATATACGAGTATCGTTGCTTCCGAATCCAATATTATGCGTACAGAATGGCCGCGTGTTTTTGCGGTAAATTATATTATTGAAATAGAAACTTGAGCGTGTAACGCTTGTACTGTACGCTGCGATTGGTTATGCGTTGATCTAGATTATGAGTTAGGAGCGTAGTGCAATGACATGTTTGGAAAATAATGAATGCCTGACTACCCACGTACGCACGTCGCTTGCCTTCATAATGGTATCATCTTCATAGTGTATGTGCCTATGTTTATCATTCTGAGATGAGGCAAGGGGTGCCTAGCAGTGGGACATATAATGGGGTTAATCTTCTTAATATATATAAATCTCGTGTCACAATGTTTGTCCTCAATGGACTCCTAAACTACTGAACCGATTTAGTTCAAACTTCGTGAATATCTGTCATTTGGTCCAACTTAAAAGATAGAATAGTTTTTATCCCACGTGGACGAAGTCGCGGGCATCAGCTAGTAAATACTATAAATATAAACGCTAGCAACCAAAGTTAACGCTAGCTTGTGTTACCTATGGGTACTAGATGACTGATAAACGTACACACGTATTATTATACATTAATATACATTAAAATAATGTATTGAAAAATACCCAGACGCTGGAAAAAATTCATGCTCATCATACAAACATTTACCAGTAGTGGGAATCGAACCCACGACCTCCGACGCAGACGGCGGGTTCGCTACCGCTACGCCATTCGATCGTCAAGATGTTTGTGCTTTGTTTGTTGCCTTAACCGATTTGGCCGGAAATCCTAAGTTCAAATTCATGGATTTAACTTTAACACATACGAGTAGCTTAGCCGGTACTTTGTAGTCCTGAAAAATTCTCGTTTCTTCTTTTGTAAAACCATTATGAACAGAATACACGCGGGAGAAGGCGTGAATAAAGTGAATGAATTAAGTTATTTATTTATGTTTTCCCCACACATGCTACAAAAAAGCTCGACTAACTAGCGGGAAAATACGATAGTGAATCCCGTATCCCGCCAAACAGTCCATCGTGGAAACATCCATCCATCTGTAACTCATAACCCCAATATTGTTTCTTCTGACCGAGGGTTTCCCGAAAGGTATTTTCTGTCCAGAAAAAAAAACACCCTTTTGAATCTTTGGAACCATAATTACGGTAAACCTGAATAGTACGAATGCAATAACCTCTGTTGGAAATCAGAGTTAACACTCGTGCCTTGTGTTTTCGTTTTCCTAATTACCATAAATACTTAGGCAAATAGGAATGATCACACATTCTAAATAGATTCTTGATTTACAGTTTGTCGCAGGAATTTATCGCTTTAGGTACTATCCCAAGTAGCACATGACAGCCGCACAGTGACTTGATTATAGAATTAGTGACTACTTAAAGCTGTTTTAGTTTCCTGCATAAGGGCTGTGTAGTCAGCTACCCAGACCTTGTAATTCTATTTTGGGCCCCAAATTAACCAGCTCTGAGCATTACAGTTGCTGGTTAACGGCAGTATAATCACCGAAACAGCTGAACAGGGCCTGTACAATAGCTTATACAGCTATACAACAGTCATTGCAGCATAAGATTCAGCTACTTTAATTCTCTTTAACAGCTTTTAGATGTTTTGGCGCTTCGTAATAGCTTTTATTTAGATATACCTAAATAACAAAAAAAATATATATTTTTATGTATTGTGTGTATTAAGTATGTGACAGCTAGTTACATTTATATTGTTTGCTGAAGAGTGTGCATGGCGGACATATTTTTTTAATAGTTTTTTTAGTAGGTATTAATTTTGATGGTTTTGGGTGGCATTAGTTAAGTAAATTAACTTGCGAGTACCATTTTACTGAAAATGTGTATAGGTAATTACATCAAATATTTCATGCGCCATCAAAATACGATTAATATCGCGTTTTCGAAAGTATTTCACAAAATAATTTGTATGCGAATAATAAATAAATTTATGAATCTATAATGAGTGTTTTAACGAATTGTATTCTAATAAGGAAATAAGTGTAAAATATAATATGCAGTTTGAATTAAATGCTATCAAGTATCCTGAAAATCATCATTTTGGATAATTCATTCAAAAACATTAATAACACATCGTTTTTTTACTGCTAAAATGGTGTCCATTTGTTATCCAGCACAAATTCTCCAAAAATGCATTTAAAAAGTTATTTAATGTGCAGTGGTGTTACCAAAATCTATTAAGTAGCTTATAGCATTATGCTGACTGGACAAAGGATTTAAACTATCTTTCTTACTGTGTACTGGTATAAAGAGAGAGCATACAACAGCTTTCTAGGGATAAAGAAACCTTGACCGAAACCCATTTCATTATGTACTGTATGCATTTTTAATTTAACAATTTTTAATTTAAAATGTCTAGACACAAGCGTATAACTCGTGAAGTCGCGTCACACGTTATGCAAAAAAAAACAAATCTGACGTAATTTGAACACTAATATTATATATTCATTGCTAATAATCTAGACCTACTCTTAAATAACGCTGAAAGCTTTAAAATAGCTGCCAGCTATACTTTATGCATTGTGATTAGAAAGGAGTTTAGCTACTCCAATTTACAACTCACAGTGTTTAATGATTTTATAATAAATGCAACGGCATTTTAAGAGATTAAATATCCACTTTTAATCAGCCATTAACAAGCTCGTTGAAGTAGACTTATAACTGAATTAGTGTACACCAATTTAAAACCAGTGAATACTTCAATGCAGCCCGCAGCATTATAAGAGAGGTGAATTTTTCGTGTTAACCAGTCGTTAACAAGCTTTGGACTTCTAAATCAGTTAATAGTATCACATGCAGCCAATAGCTGGACAAAACCATTTTAAAATGCTGCTTAAATGCTTTTAGTATAATTTTTCGCCATTATAAAGTCGTTAGTTAGCTCTGCTGTTTAATAGAGTATAATCTTTCCTCAGTACAGCCTGAAGACTCATCCTATCCTTTAGTACATCTGCATAAAAGCAATAGACTGTAATGTAGCTTGTTTATAACGTAAGTCATCGCTAATGTGCTACTTGGGATAGGTATTGGTATGGATAGGTAACCTAAATAAAAGTGTACCGTAAGTGTACCGACGGGACCCCGCTATACTAATGCTTGTTTTCACCCAAAGATTTAAATCGTTAGATGAGCCCTAAACCTCCAAAAACGTCCACGATTTTGTCTTATGTGACACTTTGTCACTCTCTTTGACGCAAGTGAAAAACTATAGCATGTTGAGCGCACTCACTCGACATGTTTGTGGAGTGTGGACGTTTTTGATGTGCGCAATGTAGGCTTAGGGCCCATCTAGCGATTTAAATCTTTGTTTTCACCAACATTTTAGGGAACACCTAAGCCCATTGGTGACAGTTTTCATTGACAACAACTGTCACCTAAAGGCTGAGGTGTCTCCAAAAATGTTGGTGAAAACAAGGTGAAAACCTTTGATCATACAGATAATCTAAGATAACCGTCCATCTGTCTGACAGCGAGATGTTACATGAACTGTGATAATGATAATAAATTAATAATATAATATGACAGTTTGATTGCAGTTTGACGAATGTATGTTTCTTCCTTCCTTCATCTGAGGCAACTGAGGTTTCTATTGCTGTCATACATACAATACAAGATACAGAATCCTCTCATCATTTTTGAGTCGAACCGCACTTGGCCGGTTTTATATACCTAAGCAATTGTTTTTGGTTCATAATTTAGGTTCCTATCATTTTTCCTCACTCACCTTACCTGTTATTTTTGCCGGCTTCTTGTCGGATTTCCGAATAAAGTTATTGTTCTATACGATTTGAGGATTTGAATTAGATTCGGTATATCCATACAATCTATAAAGAGGGGCTAGGGAGTAGCCGTAATCGTAAACTGATTTGAATTCATGTAATTTATTATAGCCCATAGGTACTTTTAATTGTTATTTGAGATCTATTAATAATATGAAAAGTTACATAAAATTTGAATTATCGCGGCCTACTTAACCAAATGTCAGTTGACACGCGCGAAAACATACCTACTGCCATTATCCAACCATTATCCAAAGACGAAGGAAATAAAAGGACAGGAAATTGTCAGTCTCTTTGGGTGGCAATATCCGCCATCTTGTGTCGCATTAAAATAGCCAATCACAGCCATCGGCCAATCACAGATAGGCACCAGACAGCTGACCAGAAGGGCTGCTCTAACTATCTATCGATATGGAAATATTATCGATGTAGTTCGTGGTTAGTCATCAAAGATTTGAGAGAGCAAAAATGAATGAATTTTTCTCCGGAGATGCAAAATTATTTTTTGTGGAATAAATAAATATACCTACGTTAAAAATAAAAAAATCTGTGATCCACATGACACCAACTGACAATAATTATCTGACATAACCATGACACACACACATCACAGATTAAATATACTGTATCTGACGTATAATTCAAATATCATACCAAAAAAAATCTAACACCACATACAATAATATTGTAGTAAAAAACAAATTAGTTACTTACAGTAGTGTCAGAAAATTTACATGTAATAGTAGTATTATGATTAATACACGACGTGATGTATTAGGCTCTTAGTTAGTTATCGAGAAATATTCTTTTTTTTTAATCTTGAGGTTACAACTCCTCTTTATTACTCAGTTTCTTTCACCCATTTCAAAGCTCGGTCAACAGAGTTTTGCGGGACTCCTATTTCTGGTTGGTCATAAAAGATAATAAGTAATAACTACCAATAAAGATCCTATTCGTCACCTAATTTGTCGGGGTTCTCCAAATCCCGAGCTCGCATCGGTTGCTCCCGGACTCTAAGTCATTTGTAACAAACATCTAATCTGCAAATAGCGTAGACCTGTAGTAGCTGAGACTTCAAGTTCAAATGTTCAAAGTTCAATATGGCGGCCGTTTATTTTTTAAATGTTGACCACAAATTACATACCTTTGCTTTGCAATGGTTTTTGTAGTTTATTTATTTCGAGATATGCACAATCGTTTTCTTAAATTATAGTCCCGCCAAACTGACTTACAGTTGTTACTTAAGTGTTGTCATACATCGATTTTAAAGAAATTATAGAAATTTTCACTCCTCGAAAATCTCCGTCTTTGTACAGAATATATGTAGATTTATGACCTAATAATATGAACCTGGGTAGGTACTAAATTTTACATCTCTACTACTTTTAGTTTTACCGGAATCCGTGGAACAATGAAAATGCCTCACTCCTTTATTTATATTTATTATTATATAGAATTAACGGAACCCGACGGCCGAAAGGCATGAGTCCGACTCGTACTTGTTTGTTTTTGGCCTACTCTCTGTTATTTTTATAACTTTAATCTATGTTATTGTCTATTGCGTGTTAGTATTTACGTCAGTAATTAGGTTTTGTGGGTTGTGGTCAGTAATATTTACGTGATGTGCTGAAAATTTTATTTAATTCATATAAAATAAATTCACATCTCCGGGAAAAAATAAGTATGTGTGGGTCTTATCATTCTACTGAATCTCCCTTAATTTATCGTAACTTCAAACTAAGGCGACCAGATTTAAACCAACAGCCAATATTTTAACAAATCCCGCGAGACCAAACTATATCTATTCCTGAAGCCTTTCCCTCTCTTTATTAAAAAAGGTTACAGTAGATAATAGCTAGGTATAGAAAAGCTTTAGTTTCTTTAAAACCCCGAGATTTTTTCCTATCTACTCAGCTATCACAATCATAGAATGAAATTTATCGATAGCATATTATAGAAGTCACATCATTAATACTTTGACATGAAGAAATGCGCATGTCAAAGACCAAAGTGCGACACATTATGGCGATATTTGCCACTCCGACTCATATTGTGTTAAGAAAACTATGGCATCTATATATAGGTTTAGTTTCTCTAAGCCATTATCTGACAATTTTTTGACAATTAGTGTCACTGTCAAGAGCTGTCAAGTGTGTCAAGCACATGTCAAGTGTCATAAATTACAAAATGACGGATGCAAATTAATTTAATTTTACGATTCGATTAGATTAAATTCAAAATTCCAAAGTTCAAATTCCCACATTCTGATTAATTAATCTGATAATAACCATAAAAAATGAATGCCTCGGCTTTGTGGCATTACAGAGAGCGCCACGATGACTACTGGTTAACAAGTATACATACGTACCAGAAAATTTTACTGTCCTTATCAAGATAAACAAGAACTTTTTTGCGGCAATTTTTAGGACCGCTGCTATCGCTCGTAGTAAGTTAAAGTTTCGTAGAGTAGGGGGAATCATTTTGCAATATCACTGTGCACTCTGTTATAGTTAATAGTTATTATTTACAAACATTTAAAATGTTATTAGGACACATCGCAAGACTGACACGGCCATTGTTTCGACGAAATTTGCACATTACACCGAAATATAGTCAAGCTATGGCCGTCGACGGCAACAATATATTGGCTGAAAGCTTGAAAAAACAGGTATGCTTTGGTGTTGTAACTATTCCCATGTTTGGAGGGGGTGATTTTAGAAAGTGAACCATTATGTAAAGCTGTCCATAATGATTACCTATTATCTTTCACATAATTTGATATAAGTTCACCAACTGTTATAACTATTATGTATGAATTTACATGAATTTGTATCTAATTTTTTTTATCTTGACTAATTAACTAATAGTAGGGATTGCTACTGTAGGTTTATTAAATCCAAATTATATCTTCTATCAAAATAACAATAATATTATTATTTTCATAGGTATGGTATACTCCAATAACCTCAAATATCTTTTTTTAAAATATAAAGATATTTGAGGTAAAGATATAACTTTATTGATGATAATCTCGTTAGAACCATAATCTTAGCATTGTAACAAAAAATATATATATATATTATACAAAAGAAAACTAAAAAATAGAATTGACACATTACACTTTATACTGTAGTTGACAGATTAGTAAGATCCCTGATTTTGTAAACATATTATTATCAGTTCCTATGAAAAATATTGAATGCATGTTATGGTATATGCATACTAAATTGAACCTCCATTAAATGATCAAAACTGTCAATTTTATGTTTCAGGGTGTTGAGTATGTGTTTGGCATAGTTGGTATTCCTGTAATTGAGACATCGCTAGCCTTGCAAGCGGCCGGCCTCAAGTATGTGGGGATGCGCAATGAGCAGGCTGCATGCTACGCTGCACAAGCCATTGGATACTTAACAGGTATTAAAATATATTTTATTTATTTACTATCATTTTATTTTATTTACTATCATTATGCGATGTTTGCAACCAACGTATGAACTGATTAGAAACACATAAGGAATCAACATTGAATGGGTATAGGCCATATGATATGGTATCAGTGAAACCTGCTTAGCCTATTATTACAAATTACAATCAATTTCAATTTGGAACTGGCTCCTTTAACATCTGGGACATTCCAATGACTTAGCTATCAGTGGTTGGCTCTAGAACCTGCCTTGTTTTAATATTAGTATCTATTTTGCTATGTAAATATTTCTATGTTTTATATAATATTCTGTCAAAGTCATACAAAAATTGTATAAACCCTCAGTATGAATTTAAATGGGAGAAATATCTTTATTAATTTTTATTCCATAGGTTTTACCTGCATGAATTTCGCTTTTTACATATCTGGATATTATAAGTCTTCTACATGCAGTATTTTTTTATTGTATATTTTTTAGAACTTTTAAAGGAGAACAATTCCATCAAGCATGATTTGTGCAAATTTAACTGTTTATGCAGAGCACGCAAGAAATCAATCAAAAAAATTTGAAATTAGTGTATCCAAACACAAAAAACTCTTCAGTTTTATAATATTCACATTAAAAATATTAACATGGGCTATTTTTAATTGTAGGCAAGCCGGGCGTGTGCCTCGTTGTGTCAGGACCTGGTCTCCTGCACTGTATAGGAGGCATGGCCAACGCACAAGTGAACTGCTGGCCACTACTGGTCATAGCAGGCTCCTGCCCAGAAGACCACGAGGGCATTGGTGGCTTCCAAGAGTGGTTACAGGTATGTAACCTGTAAAATATACACTAATGTCTATTGATCATAATTATTTCAGATTTTTCGATCAATAAACTTCGAAGATAAGGGGGGGGGAACGGTATTTTTATCGACAGTTTGCTCAATAAATCCAAAACTATCAGGCATAAAAATAAATAAAAATCGGTTTTAGAATACACAAGTAACGCCCTTTCATATGATACCCCACTCAATATTGTTATCTCATTTTGAAAATTCGAAGCCCCGGTTTTCCCCCCTTTTTAAATAAAAATAAAAACAATTTTCAATGTTTTATGATTGCAATAGCGTTGGGTCACTATTACCTAAAACTATTTCAAATTTCAAGTTAATAGCTCTGATAGTTACTGAAATAATCGAGTGTGACAGACGGACGGATGGACGGACGGACGGACGGACGGAGAAAGTCTCACTATAAGGGTTCCATTTTTACCAAATTGGTATGGAACCCTAAAAATGAAAAAATGAAAAAACATTTATTTGGCATTAAGGTTACAATTAAACAGTATTGTGGTTTGGGACCATCCCAATAAGTGACTAGTTGAAAACTAGTACTTTTATGATAAGTTTATGTAAATTATGATAATATTTGTAGATATAAATAATTTATCAAAGATCAAGACATAATATGGACTGATAATTTATTTTTCCAATTTTTTTTGGTAGATAAGATTACTTATTATTCATTTATCCAACTATTTAAGTGTGTGAATTTTTTGTACTGTGTAATTCGTTTTCCGGAGTAAATAAGACTACAATAAAGCAAAGTTACATCATTAATTTTATTTATAACTTCAGAACTTTTTGATTTGTTGGTCACTGTTAAAGTGAATTTAAATTAATACTTTACCGATTGCAAAAATTCTTTCATCTACTTACTCTATTCTAGCTAGGCTACTAATGTTAAATTAGGTTTAATCGTAAAATAACAATCTGTCCCACGGCAAACTAGCATAGTTGACACTCAATCTACAACTACAAGTTGATGTAAAAAAATCACATTAATCCATGCTTCAGTACAGCAGCATTGAAGGACAAACCAACAAACCAAAGATAATATAATTAGTATTTACCAATGTATTTACCAAAAGGTGAAAATATGGTGATCGCAGGTAGAGTCGAGTCGCATGTACAGCAAGTACGCGGCGCGGCCGCCGTCGCCGCGCCTCATACCGCTGCATGTGGAGAAGGCAGTACGCTACTCCTGCGCCGGCCGCCCCGGCGTCTCCTACCTGGACATGCCTGCCACGCTACTCAGTGTAAGACCATCTCGGTTCGATAACGTTCTTAATTTGCATTTGCGAATCGTAACGTACTTGTACATTTGAAAAGAAATATTTTCTTTTATTATGTCATGTCCTATGGAATCCTACTATGAGGCAATGGTGCTGATATTTAATATAACGTTATGTGGGGCTATATTTATTACACTATATATTTTTATGTTTTATATTTTATGTGTCCAAAATTTTGTGAGGCAACCAAGCCCTCTTAATTGTTATTGAAAGCTGTAGAGCTAATTCCAAGGCTATTAATGTGGCACTCCTATATCAGACTTTCACCCTAATAGCTTGGGCTTTCCTATTTAATGTCATGAAGCCTTTTTTATCTATTTGCAGGCTGAAATAGAGGAGGACAAAGTACCTCTGGACTACTACAATGCGGGTCATGTGAAGCTCGCTCACCCGAACCCGGAGCTTGTGGAGAAAGCCGCAGACTTGTTATCCAAAGCGGAACGCCCGCTTATCATAGTGGGCAAGGGCGCCGCCTACGGACACGCTGAGGAGGCTCTGCGCAAGCTGGTCGAAGTGACCAAAGTGCCTTTCTTGCCAACTCCTATGGGTAAGTTTAGGCAGTGCTCCGTCATTATGTCATACGATAATCACTAGCGTATATCCTGAGGTTACTAATTTGTACCAATACAGTACAGCTGTCGCAGCAATGCAGTACAATGGTTTACTGTCCTCCTAAGACCGATGTATATGACTGTTGAATATCGAATCTTTTTTTTATTTAATAGAGTGCATATTCGCTTTATGAAAACGGTGCATAAGGCAGAAGTTTGTCCACCACAGCCATCACTGAAATCAAGATTGCAACTGTTGCCTGCGGCTCCGCATGGAGTTTTCAGGCTTTTAAAAATACCGCGGGAACCATAGATTTTTCCAGTAGCATAATATGTGTTAATCCAGGTTATAATCTTTCTATGTATATGCTAAATTTCAATGTATATGCTAAATTGGTTCAGTAGTTGCGGCGTGAAAGAGTAACAACATCCAAAGTAAGGAACGATGTATAGATGCATGAAAAAATATCACAAAATTTGTAGCTCATATCCTGTGGGAACAATAGGGAGTTCAAAAATGTACCGTAAATTTTAAGTGACATCCCTAAAAACAGCTATTTAGTTATGGTTGCTAAATTTTTTTTTTCTAAATGAAATAATATTTTTTGTATTGAAGATAAAATAAAATAATTGGGACTTCTTGTCATGAGGATCAAGGTAAAAGGTTAGTTGCGGGCACACTATACAAATTTAACCACACCTTGTATAAACGTTCCGTGTTCCGAGCAATTTATTGGTATTGTTGCCTCTATGGAGGACGGACCTTCAGTCACTACTTACTCAACGCCATCTAGTGACGCTAGTAGTACGGACCTTCAGTCACTACTTAGTCAACGCCATCTAGTGACGCTAGTAGTACGGACCTTCAGTCACTACTTACTCAACGCCTAGTGACGCTAGTAGTACGGACCTTCAGTCACTACTTACTCAACGCCTAGTGACGCTAGTAGTACGAACCTTCAGTCACTACTTACTCAACGCCTAGTGACGCTAGTAGTACGGACCTTCAGTCACTACTTACTCAACGCCTAGTGACGCTAGTAGTACGGACCTTCAGTCACTACTTACTCAACGCCTAGTGACGCTAGTAGTACGGACCTTCAGTCACTACTTACTCAACGCCTAGTGACGCTAGTAGTACGGACCTTCAGTCACTACTTACTCAACGCCTAGTGACGCTAGTAGTACGGACCTTCAGTCACTACTTACTCAACGCCTAGTGACGCTAGTAGTACGGACCTTCAGTCACTACTTACTCAACGCCTAGTGACGCTAGTAGCACTGACATTCAGTCACTACTTACTCAACGCCTAGTGACGCTAGTAGCACGGACATTCAGTCACTACTTACTCAACGCCTAGTGACGCTAGTAGTACGGACATTCAGTCACTACTTACTCAACGCCTAGTGACGCTAGTAGTACGGACATTCAGTCACTACTTACTCAACGCCTAGTGACGCTTGTAGTACGGACCTTCAGTCACTACTTACTCAACGCCTAGTGACGCTAGTAGTACGGACCTTCAGTCACTACATACTCAACGCCTAGTGACGCTAGTAGTACGGACCTTCAGTCACTACTTACTCAACGCCTAGTGACGCTAGTAGTACGGACCATCAGTCACTACTTACTCAACGCCTAGTGACGCAAGTAATACGGACCTTCAGTCACTACTTACTCAACGCCTAGTGACGCTAGTAGCACGGACATTCAGCCACTACTTACTCAACGCCTAGTGACGCTAGTAGTACGGACATTCAGTCACTACTTACTCAACGCCTAGTGACGCTAGTAGTACGGACATTCAGTCACTACTTACTCAACGCCTAGTGACGCTAGTAGTACGGACCTTCAGTCACTACTTACTCAACGCCTAGTGACGCTAGTAGTACGGACCTTCAGTCACTACTTACTCAACGCCTAGTGACGCTAGTAGTACGGACCTTCAGTCACTTCTTACTCAACGCCTAATGACGCTAGTAGTACGGACCTTCAGTCACTACTTACTCAACGCCTAGTGACGCTTGTAGTACGGACCTTCAGTCACTACTTACTCAACGCCTAGTGACGCTAGTAGTACGGACCTTCAGTCACTACTTACTCAACGCCACCTAGTGACGCTAGTAGTACGGACCTTTAGTTACTATTCGATGCCGTGAATGCTGCAGGCAAAGGCGTGGTGCCCGACTCGTCCGCGCAGTGCGTGTCGACGGCGCGCACGCAGGCGCTGCAGCGCGCGGACGTGGTGCTGCTGCTGGGTGCGCGCCTCAACTGGATGCTGCACTTCGGACAGCCGCCCAGATACGCGCCCGACGTCAAAATTATACAGGTGCAGTACGCGGCACTCAAGTTTACTTATTTTTTTATTTAATTTCATAGGCTTATAAATCTATGGACGACGGGTGTAATACAAAATTCACGAAAAAAGTGTCCCGAGAAATCTTTTATAAACGAGGGTACACGAGTATTTTTATAAACAAACTAAAATATTGTAATTTATGTCTTAAACCTTATTTTCAAACCTATAAGAGCCTAATTTTCAAACACTAGACTGAAGTGCAATTGTATGTCTTTTCGCGTTTAGTATGTCATTCGGTTCGGCCACTTTTTAGCGCTGACCCCAAATCCTTAGTTTATAAATCAATGTTCAATTTAGACGACAATTTTTATTCACAATTTAACGTAAATTAGTGTTTAATGTGTCACGTAGAAGTGCAATAGATATTTCAATTCACGATGACACATCATCCCCCACTCTGTCAAACTCCACACTAATCGAAAGAAACATCGCGTCTTCGTGGATTGAAATATCTATAAAACATAAAACGTTTCTTCCAGGTGGATATATCGCCCGAAGAGTTGCACAACAGTGTAAGATCCGAGGTGGCCGTGCACTCGGATATCAAACCGTTCGTAGAAGCTCTAACGCTGAAACTGAGCGAGCGACGCTTCTCGCTGCCGACGACCAGCGGCTGGTGGCAGGCGCTGCAGAAGAACCAGAAGAAGAACGCGCGCTTCGTTGAGGTAAACCGTGTTCGAAATATTACATTTTGAAACATAAAAATCGGTCGGCGATTGATTTTTAGGGTTCCATACCAATTTGGTAAAAATGGAACCCCTATGGTGAGACTTTCTCCGTCCGTCCGTCCGTCCGTCTGTCCGTCTGTCACACTCGATTATTTCAGTAACTATCGAAGCTATCGACTTGAAATTTAGAATAATTATAGGTATTAGTGACCCGACGTCATAGCAATCGTAAAACTTTGAAAATTGTTTTTATTTTTATTTAAAAAGGGGGGAAAACGGGGGCATCGAATTTTCAAAATGAAATAACAATATTAAGTGGGGTATCATATGAAAGGGCGTTACTTGTGTATTCTAAAACCGATTTTTATTTATTTTTATGCTTGATAGTTTTTGATTTATTGAGCAAACTGTTGAAAAAAATAGCGTTCCCCTCCCCTTATCTCCGAAGTTTATCGATCGAAAAATCTGAAATAATTATCATCAATAGACATTAATGTATATTTTACAGGAAAAATAAAATAAACTCCCTTTCTATTATACTTTTTTTGATAATAAAAATAAATCACCAAAAACAAAGTTACGTTTGCGGTTCGCTAACTAAAGTACCTACATGTAAATTATACTCGTAAATTCATGAACAAAAGTGATTCTTTTAATGTTTTACTTCTTTTATGGTATGGAACCCTCGGTGCGCGAGTCCGAGTCGCACTTGGCCGGTTTTTTTTATTTATTATGGATAGGCTTGCGCTTGACTACAATCATATCTGATGGACAGAAATGATGAGGTCTGGGATGGAGCGCGCTTGCCTAGAAAATGCCTATTCACTCTTCTCTTGAAGGCACCCAGGTTGTACTTGGCTAGGTACACAGAAGCTGGAAGGGTGTTCCACACCTTAGCGGTACGTATCAGAAACGTGGAAGAAATTAGAAAATCGTTTCGTCCGAGCTTGCTGGACATCAACCACATAAGGATGCCACTTCTCCCGGCGTCTTGCGGTTCTATGGTAGAAAGGACTACATTGTGGAGTTCTTGAGCACACTCTTCAAAGTATATCCTAAAAAAGTACATTTAAAATTACATTTGTAACTCGTTTCAGGAACAATCCAGCAGCAAGGCACTGCCGCTCAACTACTACGCGGTGTTCAAGGCGGTGCAGGCCAACATCCCGCCAGACTCCATCATAGTGAGCGAGGGCGCCAACACCATGGACATCGGCCGCGGGATCCTGCTCAACAACAAGCCCCGGCATCGGCTGGACGCGGGCACTTTCGGCACTATGGGGGTAAGTCACTTCAAGCCAGCAGCAAGGCACTGCCGCTCAACTACTACGCGGTGTTCAAGGCGGTGCAGGCCAACATCCCGCCAGACTCCATCATAGTGAGCGAGGGCGCCAACACCATGGACATCGGCCGCGGGATCCTGCTCAACAACAAGCCCCGGCATCGGCTGGACGCGGGCACTTTCGGCACTATGGGGGTAAGTCACTTCAAGCCAGCAGCAAGGCACTGCCGCTCAACTACTACGCGGTGTTCAAGGCGGTGCAGGCCAACATCCCGCCAGACTCCATCATAGTGAGCGAGGGCGCCAACACCATGGACATCGGCCGCGGGATCCTGCTCAACAACAAGCCCCGGCATCGGCTGGACGCGGGCACTTTCGGCACTATGGGGGTAAGTCACTTCAAGCCAGCAGCAAGGCACTGCCGCTCAACTACTACGCGGTGTTCAAGGCGGTGCAGGCCAACATCCCGCCAGACTCCATCATAGTGAGCGAGGGCGCCAACACCATGGACATCGGCCGCGGGATCCTGCTCAACAACAAGCCCCGGCATCGGCTGGACGCGGGCACTTTCGGCACTATGGGGGTAAGTCACTTCAAGCCAGCAGCAAGGCACTGCCGCTCAACTACTACGCGGTGTTCAAGGCGGTGCAGGCCAACATCCCGCCAGACTCCATCATAGTGAGCGAGGGCGCCAACACCATGGACATCGGCCGCGGGATCCTGCTCAACAACAAGCCCCGGCATCGGCTGGACGCGGGCACTTTCGGCACTATGGGGGTAAGTCACTTCAAGCCAGCAGCAAGGCACTGCCGCTCAACTACTACGCGGTGTTCAAGGCGGTGCAGGCCAACATCCCGCCAGACTCCATCATAGTGAGCGAGGGCGCCAACACCATGGACATCGGCCGCGGGATCCTGCTCAACAACAAGCCCCGGCATCGGCTGGACGCGGGCACTTTCGGCACTATGGGGGTAAGTCACTTCAAGCCAGCAGCAAGGCACTGCCGCTCAACTACTACGCGGTGTTCAAGGCGGTGCAGGCCAACATCCCGCCAGACTCCATCATAGTGAGCGAGGGCGCCAACACCATGGACATCGGCCGCGGGATCCTGCTCAACAACAAGCCCCGGCATCGGCTGGACGCGGGCACTTTCGGCACTATGGGGGTAAGTCACTTCAAGCCAGCAGCAAGGCACTGCCGCTCAACTACTACGCGGTGTTCAAGGCGGTGCAGGCCAACATCCCGCCAGACTCCATCATAGTGAGCGAGGGCGCCAACACCATGGACATCGGCCGCGGGATCCTGCTCAACAACAAGCCCCGGCATCGGCTGGACGCGGGCACTTTCGGCACTATGGGGGTAAGTCACTTCAAGCCAGCAGCAAGGCACTGCCGCTCAACTACTACGCGGTGTTCAAGGCGGTGCAGGCCAACATCCCGCCAGACTCCATCATAGTGAGCGAGGGCGCCAACACCATGGACATCGGCCGCGGGATCCTGCTCAACAACAAGCCCCGGCATCGGCTGGACGCGGGCACTTTCGGCACTATGGGGGTAAGTCACTTCAAGCCAGCAGCAAGGCACTGCCGCTCAACTACTACGCGGTGTTCAAGGCGGTGCAGGCCAACATCCCGCCAGACTCCATCATAGTGAGCGAGGGCGCCAACACCATGGACATCGGCCGCGGGATCCTGCTCAACAACAAGCCCCGGCATCGGCTGGACGCGGGCACTTTCGGCACTATGGGGGTAAGTCACTTCAAGCCAGCAGCAAGGCACTGCCGCTCAACTACTACGCGGTGTTCAAGGCGGTGCAGGCCAACATCCCGCCAGACTCCATCATAGTGAGCGAGGGCGCCAACACCATGGACATCGGCCGCGGGATCCTGCTCAACAACAAGCCCCGGCATCGGCTGGACGCGGGCACTTTCGGCACTATGGGGGTAAGTCACTTCAAGCCAGCAGCAAGGCACTGCCGCTCAACTACTACGCGGTGTTCAAGGCGGTGCAGGCCAACATCCCGCCAGACTCCATCATAGTGAGCGAGGGCGCCAACACCATGGACATCGGCCGCGGGATCCTGCTCAACAACAAGCCCCGGCATCGGCTGGACGCGGGCACTTTCGGCACTATGGGGGTAAGTCACTTCAAGCCAGCAGCAAGGCACTGCCGCTCAACTACTACGCGGTGTTCAAGGCGGTGCAGGCCAACATCCCGCCAGACTCCATCATAGTGAGCGAGGGCGCCAACACCATGGACATCGGCCGCGGGATCCTGCTCAACAACAAGCCCCGGCATCGGCTGGACGCGGGCACTTTCGGCACTATGGGGGTAAGTCACTTCAAGCCAGCAGCAAGGCACTGCCGCTCAACTACTACGCGGTGTTCAAGGCGGTGCAGGCCAACATCCCGCCAGACTCCATCATAGTGAGCGAGGGCGCCAACACCATGGACATCGGCCGCGGGATCCTGCTCAACAACAAGCCCCGGCATCGGCTGGACGCGGGCACTTTCGGCACTATGGGGGTAAGTCACTTCAAGCCAGCAGCAAGGCACTGCCGCTCAACTACTACGCGGTGTTCAAGGCGGTGCAGGCCAACATCCCGCCAGACTCCATCATAGTGAGCGAGGGCGCCAACACCATGGACATCGGCCGCGGGATCCTGCTCAACAACAAGCCCCGGCATCGGCTGGACGCGGGCACTTTCGGCACTATGGGGGTAAGTCACTTCAAGTTAGAACTGTCCGTAGTACGAGTTATTGTTACCATATAGAACAATTAAAGTAAATAAGCTTTAATATACTACAAACTGTACTAGTGCCTACTTGAATAATTGACCTCAGGTTGGTTATTTACAGCATCAATTACTTACTCGTATTTGAAAATTCTAGACGCGTTTAATTTGGTCGCTGATTTTTTTTACGGCACTTTTATTCAGGTTGGCCCCGGGTTTGCGGTGGCTGCGGCTATGTGGTGCCGAGACTACGCCCCCGAGAAGAGGGTCATTTGTGTTGAAGGCGATTCCGCTTTTGGCTTCTCCGGTAAGTTTTATATTTGACACCTTTTGTCTCTATAACATGATGACCTAATATTCTGCATTTAAAAATCAAAATAAAAATAAAGATTCTTATCTGCACAACTTTGTGGTGTCAGAAAACTTGTGTTCAGGATTTATAAGACAGTATTTTGAACATGCGATTGATTTGCGGTAGAGTTTTTGACATTTCATGGGCGCCTATTATTTAGGCCTATGTGAAATAAAGAATTTTATTTCATTTAATTTTTTTTGCTTTTTCTATTTTGCTTTTCAATTTGATTTTGTGGGAGAAATAAACGAATAGCACATATTTTGAGCTTGGCTGGCATGGGCAGGTAATTAAAAATGTATCTTCTACCGAGGGATAAAATTATTTTTGCCACCGGCTATAGCACGGCAAATGAAAGAGAAAAGAAGAAAATATTTCGTCACTGAGGTATTTATTGCTTCCACTTATGCCTATACTCGAATAGTGCGGAGTGTATTTCGTCATTTTCTTTCTTTTCTTTCTTTTATTTTATTCGCGGGGGTATTATTTCCATCTCCACCCATACTTGGGTATAGTATTATATTATCTGTGCTTGGGTCTTGGATCTATTATCATCGGCCCCCATGCTAACCAGGGGTGTGTTAAGGTTATTTTCTTTGAGGTCTTATTAGTTCCTGTTTTCCAATAAATCGGCGGATTTATATTTCTGAGTAAGCTAAGTAATTAGTGCTTTAATGTTGTGAATTATCAAAGTCCTTATGAGATGTTTATATTGGTTGGTAGGAATGGAGATCGAGACGATGTTCCGCTACAAGCTGCCGGTGATCGTCGTGATCGTCAACAACAACGGCATCTACGGCGGCCTGGAGAGAGACGTCATGCAGGACTTGCAGTCCAGCGGAGACCTCGCGCAGTGGTAACTCTTTAATTATTACACTACTGCCCAAACAAGAAGTGTAATGTTTTTAGGGTTCATGTATGACTGTATGTATGTGAGTTTCTTTCTTGCACCATAACTTCTGCTTACTAGATTTAGACTACTTACGGGGTATCGTTAGAATCCTTATATCATTCCTAGTAACATAAGCTATATTTTTTTGGAAAAAGTTTACCACAGGACAGTTGTTTTGTTGTTTAATTTTTTATTAAATTATTTACTTGTTTTGTAATTAATTAGTAGCAGTTAGCCTATTAATTATTGGCTTCAGTCTCTTCTAAAACAAAATACTTAGGGAGCTATGAAACATAAGCGATTGTGAAATGAGAGGGAGTGGGGCGCGCCTTCGTGGATTGTACTATCAAGTGTAATACTTATGGCAGTACTGACATGTGAGATCCCACCCTCTCTAATCACTAATATTAAAATTCTTATGTGAAATGATTAGGTTGATTAGTTTTCATTTATTTCATTTCATATTTTCTCAGGGGTGTATGTTCTCAGTACTTCCTAATATACACAAAAAAATCATATAAATCGTTCAAGCGGTTTCTGTTATAAACACTGTGATGACAATTTTTTAAATTACGACGAACATACACAGAAAATTCCATAACAATCGATCGAGCCATTTCGGAGGAGTTTAGTATCGAAAATTGCCACTAAAATTTTATATCTAGTTTCAGTTTAGCGTTTTGGGTAAAATGCCCTGATAGAATTTTTTGTTTCCAGCACGCCACCAACGGCTCTGTCAACGGAGGTCCGTTACGAGAAGATGATGGAGATGTTCGGTGCGAGCGGCCACCTGTGCCGCACCGTGCCTGAGATCGAGGCGGCGCTCCGGGAGGCCGTGAAGGTCTCAGACAGGCCCAGCATCATCAACATACTCATCGACCCGCAGGCCAGCAGGAAACCTCAAGCTTTCAACTGGCTCACCGAGTCCAAACTGTGATAACAATACGCTCCATATTGAGCAAGGGTTATGGTGAACAAAGCATTATAATATAATATTTTTTCCTTTCTCTGGTATAAAGAGGATCATCTAGCTGTAAGTTTTCATACAAAAAGCTAACGATAACGGTTTCCTACCCGTAAATGTAATCGGATAGTCATAATTTTGCATTAGTAGAAATGTTGCAGTGAAGAACTATGCCTATACGTTTTCATTTTTAAGAAATATTGCTTATCTTAAAAGTTACTAAGGTCTAAATATCAATATTTTTAACCTAAAAACTTCTTTAAGCTTTTAAACTAAAATGCAAAAAAAATAAAGGTGTACTTAATATAATGAGACTAAAATTGTCCAGTTCAGTAAATGTTTAAACGTTATCACCCGAAGCAATATTTCAAGAACAAAATGTAGGTCTAGCTCTAGACTTGCAAGTTGCAAGTCTGTCTATACGGGCACAGATATTATTTTTGAAAATACCTAATCGCGTCGCGCTTCGTCACTAGACGATAGTCTTCACAGATATTGCGCGTAAAGTAACATCACAATAACAAAAAAAAACTCAAGTTTTAAGCTTTTTTTGAACAAAATAAATTTCACTTACAACTTTATGGTTGTGATTCTTTATCATCCTTGTAGCTAATTTCAAGGCAAGTAGCATTGAGCAGAGATATTATTTAGTATATTGTTATGTGGGTTTAGGTTATTATAATGGCAATACTACATGACTTTAGAAATGTACATAATAAAAAGATGTGTCCCCGTGATGTTGAGGAAGTATTGTAAATTTTACAAAATTTCTTTTCTGTACATACAAAAATATTTATTGTATTTTTATATCAGTGTTAAAGACTGTTCAGGATTTTTAGCATTTATATTATAAGATCTAGGTTTTTGATATTTCAAAGGGTTTGGTGCAATGTATGTTACGGTGAAAGGTGTATAAATAAAATTAAGGCGAATCGGTTTATAATTCATAATATATTGTCTGTCTATTGAGTCACATCACATCACTTGTTTGTATAAGTTGAACTTAAAATATATATTAAATACAATTATATTTTATATTATAAACTAAATCCCTGTATTTTACTGCTGTAAGCAAATGAATCCATTGTGTTGGTTGTCCAAAGCAACTGAAATGGATGGGTTGTTTTCCTTTACATCTTGCTGAGGCAGCCAATCAGAAAGTTTTCTATCACAGTTTGAGCTGGAAAGGAAACAAAAATTTCAATTAGTTGAAACAATCTTAACCTCTTACTCTTCCTGTTCTACTTACTAGCTATAGCTCACTAGCACATTGTTCAACATAGTACTTCTGAAGCGATTGCCAGTCCAACAATCTCTCAATGCACAAATGCTCACAAACACATTTATATTTAGCAATTGTAAAAATTTAATCAATAAGTATGACTAAATATGCCTATTCTCTTGTAACAATCACTACCAGAAATATTATAGTCCCTGAGTTGATTTTAATAATATACCCTTTTTATATAGGCCGGCCTCCACCAGGGGGCAGCCCAAAGCACTATTGCAAAGGTACCAAAGTTGTGGGAAAGACAGTCCCTGGGAGGATATTGCAGATTTGAATTGACAGACAGAATGCAATAATTACCCAGTTTGCAGTTGTTGGTAGTGGTAAGAGTGTAGGCATCTTGGTCGTAGTCGTTGGTTAGTGTCAGGTCAGCTCCTCTGACGAGGAGCTCATTGCAGGTGTAGGGGAAATCTGCTGCTGCAGCATACATCAGTGCTGTGCTTCCGGACTGGAAAGGAAATTGATTATATTGCATTTATACCAGTTAAAAAAGAGAGTATATTTGGTTTTTATTATACAGTTCCAGTGGAGAAAGTCAGTCCATACTCCATCATCAAAGAAATAAAAAAAAAATAAGCTTAGATTAGTTTGTCCATACTACATTCAAACAATCTATTATTCAACACCAAATTTTTTTAACTTTTCATGGATTGTATATGTTACTTGCATCTTACAATATACTATTATATTATATATTTCAATCCACAACGACAAACCCCACTCTGTCAAAATCCATACAAATACAATGAATTTGAGATCTTATCTTAATATATATAAATCTCGTGTCACAATGTTTGTCCTCAATGGACTCCTAAACCACTTAACCGATTATAATAAAATTCGCACACCATGTGCAGATCGATCCAACTTGAGAGATAGGATAGTTTAAATCTCAATTTATCTATTTTTTACTACCCCTAAGGGCAAAAAAACGTTTGCCACGTCAGCTAGTATATATATATATATAGACAATTACACAGAACTCTCAAGAACCTACACAGCTGGTATTTACTGTTTATTACCAAAATAGAAAAGGTCACCTGTATCAGTGGTAGAAATAGAGAGAGTTCACCTGTATCAGTGGTAGAAATAGAGAAGGTTCACCTGTACCAGTGGTAGAAATAGAGAAGGTTCACCTGTATCAGTGGTAGAAATAGAGAAGGTTCACCTGTATCAGTGGTAGAAATAGACACGGTTCACCTGTATCAGTGGTAGAAATAGAGAAGGTTCACCTCAGTGATAGAAATAGAGAAGGTTCACCTGTATCAGTGATAGAAATAGAGAAGGTTCACCTGTATCAGTGGTAGAAATAGAGACGGTTCACCTGTATCAGTGATAGAAATAGAGAAGGCTCACCTGTATCAGTGGTAGAAATAGAGAAGGTTCACTTCAGTGGTAGAAATAGAGAAGGTTCACCTGTATCAGTGGTAGAAATAGAGAAGGTTCACCTGTATCAGTGGTAGAAATAGAGGAGGTTCACCTCAGTGGTAGAAATAGAGAAGGTTCACCTGTATCAGTGATAGAAATAGAGAAGGTTCACCTGTATCAGTGGTAGAAATAGAGAAGGCTCACCTGTATCAGTGGTAGAAATAGAGAAGGCTCACCTGTATCAGTGGTAGAACCATGTGATACAAGTTATGTTTTTCAGACAGAAGAAGTATTGATACAATTAAACAGTCAGTCTATATACTAACATCATCCTGTATGTCGGCGTCAGCTCCTTCATTCAGCAGGAACTTGACAACTTCATGGTGTCCGCCGGCCGCAGCGAGGTGCAAAGCTGTTTCACCTTCGGGCCCTCTCATGTTGACGTTGGCACCACTCCTAAATTGATAGTCTTCATTAACATACTAAACACAAACATTCAATGCAGGCACACACCAAAGGAGAATGACCAAAGGTGGTATCAAGTTTTCTCATGAACCAAAACCAAAATTGTCTAGGATAATAAAAAAGTGTTTTTTAAGAAACATTGGCACTAAGAATTTGTTTTTCATATCTGGAATTTAATTATGCATACAAAAAGTAATCAGTTCCATAATTATAAATTATAACATTAAGAGCTTATCTAATATTTACTTTTATGTGCCCCATTTAATCTGAGAACCAACAAAGAAATCACACAAATACCCATACATCATTAGTAATAAAGAATTCTATGTTCAAAATAATCATCAAAGTTCTGTTGCTGACAACAAAGCCTTTGTTATACCTTCTAGATAGAGTTGAGTTCAACTTATTTTAAGCTACTATCACACAAACAAGAGTAAAACAATGAAAAAATAACAATCACTTGGAAAAAAAGTTGGAGAAAAAACTAGTTCCACTTTGTATAGAGCACAGAAACAGCAACACCCAGTGACCTATTAAAGAACAATGGAAAGGCCTCTCACCACACGAGGTCCTGGCAGCTGTTCAGTTGGCCGTAGCTGGCCGCCCAGTGCAGCGCCGTGAGCCCGTGCTCGTCCGTGATGTCGACATACTGCTCCAGCTTCACGTCGTCCCGCGTTATCTCGCCGCGGCCGGCCTTCGCGTGAAAGCTACAGTCCGGCTGGACTAGCTCGGGGACCCGCGCCTGCGTGTTACCTACGGACGCGACCTTGAACCCTTCAAAACTAATCCGACTCCTCACAAAGGATAATCAATATACAATAGATCATTACACGTTCGCCGTGTTCGCACACGAACTACGAATTAGGCAATAAACAACCGTCACCTCTCTGCAAATTAGTCAAAGCGGTGCACTGGACAGATTTGTAGGGCGTAAATGCACTTTTCCGGATTCCATTCAAATTAGGCGCCCACCGCTGGTATCCGCCGCTCCCACTTTTGCTGCTATCCTGGCTTCCAGAATCGAATTCACATTTGAAATTGTCAACATTATCTTGCTTTTCTTGTTTTATATCAATATTTTTTCCTTCGCTTTTAACAGATATTCCTTCCTCCATTTTATAGGACAGTTTGATTTTGACAAAGAGTATATAATCACTACGTTTTAAGAGACGGAACTTAGAACAATAAGTTTTTTTCACCAATTCCTAACCTTCTTTAGCCAACCTTTTAAAATAGGTAACATTGCTACCAACCGATGAACTTCCCTGAGTAGCATAGACTAAAGACTAACTTAGTAGTCTCTGTCCAATAGGGATGTGCAACGTATCAAGGGATGTGACACTTATCGATATTTAGGGTTTTGTCGATATCGATAAATTATTCGTACCTACTTATCTACATATTATCTTCAGAATTGCACGAAGATGAAATAGGAAAATTAAACAAAATAATCAGTTGATCAATCTTTATTAACGTGAAATTTATTGCTTTTTCTTTATTTGAAAGAACTTCACCAGATCTCCTTACAGGTCTCCGAGGTGTCCTTTCTGAAAGAATAAAATGTAAATTATAAATAACATTTGCAATTGATAATTATTATTGGTAAATTTGCTTGAAATGTACATAAATATTTAAAATATATATCAGGACACACATGGGGTACTAAATAACTGATAAATATACCTAACTAGTTGGACTATGCTCTGTATTTTTTTTGTTTAATTTTCTAAAAATGAATCTTAGCTAGATCGATTATCACCCCCGAAAACCTCTGTATATTAAATTTCATGAAAATCGTTCTAGCCATTTCCGAGATTCAGATTATATACATACAAGCAATTCTTGTATATTATACATTTATATTGCTCTTTAAAAGGTATAAGATATTTGATACACATAAATACAATATATTGAAAAACACCAGACACTAGAAAACATTCATGCTCACCACACAAATATTTTCAAGTAGTGGGAATCAAAGTGCAATCCTGACATGTGCTTTGGAAGAGGATAGACTGATGCAGTATTAATCATCATCCATTCAAATACATAAAACTTGGTGCAATTTAAAAGATAATATGATAAATTTGGACCTGTTAGGTGGGGTTGGGACCACAGAGCAGGACAATTTCTGCAAAATCAACTTTCTAAACCTTTAAACAAATGTATAAAATACACACCAATTTGAGGCAGCTCCCCAGGGCTACTTTTTTGTTGGCTTGTAGATGGCACTGCTTCTGGGCGGTGTTCTGAAATAATCAACACATACATATATTAATAATATTATTTAATGTATATTACTTTGAAATATCTGAGAGAATAATATTGTTACAATAGAATAACATCATAAAAGGCACTAATTCTTCAAACAACACTATTGTAAAGACTGAAATACAAATGCACAGAGCAAAGGGGAAAAACCCGGTATCTTATATCTTAATCTATATATAATTCATGAGGACGCACCCCACTCCTTCAAAATCGCTTGTATTTCATGCGATTGTAATGGTAAAAATGGTATGGTAAAAGGTAGGAATGGGGCAAGTCTTCGTGGATTGAACTAACTATACATATATAAATATATGTATAGTGATAGTGATGAAAAAATTTGTTGGCTCGAATTTTATATTATTTGACCTTTCCTTTTCTTACCTTTAGGCTCTGTAGGCAGATACAGTTGTAAGGGTAATTCCTTCAATTGTCTGTCAGTTAGAGGCGAGGCAGCTAAATTTAAAGTTGGTATTTGGTTTCAAAGTGGTTTAGCACACACATTTCGCTTCTTGTTAAGTTTTTCTATTGATCCTCTTTACCAGCTACTTTTACCCATTCCCGACACCTGGAATGTAAAAATTATGAGATGCAAACAATTGAAAGAGAGTGGAAGGTTAAGGACCAGGATGCACAATAACCTCTTGGTGCACATTGTCATGACCGCTGTTCATTATTATTAAGAAGAGTCACAAAAAATGATTGTTCTAATATAAAGTTTTTATCATTATTAATAATGAGAGCAATGGGAAATCCTCTGTAAATATCCTGTGACGATATTTCAATATTCATCTGGAACAGCTAGGACATACAGTACAGTGCAGATTATTCACTTCACATTGACTTAAATACTAAAAACAAAGGATAGATCATAATTACTGTAATGACAGTATCACTCACCGGTTTCGTTCTAGTGAAAATGATGAAAAAAGCAAGCGGCTTTCATCATGTCACTCTTTGATCCCGCAATTCTCACAGGTTCTGTGACCTTTACTGGTTTCATCATAATAAAGTACCTAACTATCTATTTACACTAATTATTAATTAAACTAACTAATTGAGTCCAATATCTTGTTCATACTTAACAAACACTAACTAATAGAGTCCAATATCTCGTTTTATCTAAATCACTAAAGAGTCAACCCTCGTGCGCTATGCGTGAGGAATCGGAGGAACAATGGCTCAACACGACGAATGACGATAAACATCGAGTCACACACATTTAATTATGATGAAATTTCGAACGTAAAAACTAAAAACAACAAAATACAAACAGCAATCAACTCAAAATTCTCATCACAAATGGCAGCTGACAAATGGCGGCCGTCATATTGAATTCATGCTTGTGGTGTTCAATGTTGGTCAATTGTCAATTCTGGCATAATTTCTGAATGTTGGCTAAAAAAGGTTAGGAATTTCATACAAGGAACCTTGTTCCGGAGTTTCTCGAGACTGGATTTTGACAAAAAATGACAACCATGAACACAGACCACAAAACTAGAGAATCATGACAACGAATGCCATTTACCACAGATGACAGATCAATGAATGAGATCACTATAAAGTAGGTACCTACCTACAAAACTTTTGTTTCTACAGTGCGACAAGGCTATTTTCGCGCGTGGCCAAAGTCTGAACTAACGCTGCTATTTTGTGCTACTGTTTGATAGTTCGCTCTGTCAGTCACTATTCACTATTCACTATTCATATCACTATTGTATGTTATGTTGTTTTTGCTTACTATTAACTATTTTAAACTAAAATTGAAGTAAAATTGAGGAGATTTTGTTTTGTTTTGCAACAGCGCCCTCCTTCAAGTGCCAAGAGAGCCTTGTCGGACTGTAGTCTACATTTACGGCTATAGACTAGAGATAACATATAATAGAGATAACAGAACTATGGAGGCGCTCCATTCATTCACTTTGGCCTAGCTTTGTGCGACATGCGGTGCCATATTGCTCGCCAAGGTTTGCTGTCAAATGTTTTGACGCCATTTTATGCGCCACTTTACAGATTAAAAAAAGTCATGCTTATTTTGTAGATGGGGCCCATCCATATTGTTTTCTAGATCTGTGCTGTGCCAGAGATTGATATCACTTATAGGTACTATACTATATTGCAGGGGAATTATAGTACAATATGAGTACCATCACAGTACCATAAACTTTTTTGGTCATGACTTGTGGCCAAAACTGGAACTATTACCTATTGCAGTTGCTTGGGCAGATATATTGATCTATGGGCAGGCCGCAGTGCTAGAATTTGACGCAGCCAGAGACACCCTCACTAACCGAATCTTTGTGGGTATTCTTGGTGGCATATTGTGAAATGACGGCACAGAACAACCAAAGAGTAGACTTGGTTTTGTTAACCCATTTTGTGGTTGTTCCATGGTTGTTCTGTGCCGTTCAGACACCTGTCACGCCTGTCACTCATACTTTTTTGCCAAGTGCTAACGGTTTTGATAATTTAAATTTTTTATCAATGACAATACAATACAACAAGCAATTTCAACAAAGAAATCGAAAGACGAAATCTTTTTGTATGTGTCACTAACCAAAATAAACCTACAACATGTCAGGAGCTGCAGATAACGTACAAAAGTTGCAACAAGATTTACATAATGAGTTAGTCACCTCAAATCAACTATTGAAATTGATGTAAGTATGTAATCCCTATACTTGAGTACCTACATATCGGGGTTGCATTTGAAATACGCAGTGGGGGTGGGGGGGGGGGTGAGGGGGGAGGGTAGAAACACTCCCCACCATCTCCCGCGGCGCGGAAACCTAAAATTTTATTTTTATTATTTTTTTTATTTTTTGAGGTTATGTGTATATAAGAATTTACGACTATAGCCTAAGAAAAAGTGGGGGACCTAGGAAAACTCCTTAGCCGTCACCCTCTTCCCCTCCATGAGCATGTCGACGGAGTTTCATTCCCCTCCTATTTCTGGGTGGTCAAAAAAGGAAAATAACCTTAACCTAATTACCTATAGGTGCACCTTGTTGGTTGGTTCTGAAATAGTAAAATAATACAATTACATTATTTTTTTTATACGTTAGATACTTTTTTTACATTATATTTACCTATTAAAAATAATAATAAATAAAGAAAATTACTAAAAATAAGGGTTAAAACAATATAAAAGTAATCACTATAACGCAAAATAACGTTCCGTTACACGTAACTTCAAACACATGTAAAAAAAAAATCTCTCCGCGGGATGGGGGGGTGTCGATTGAAAGGGGTAACCTACCCCTATAAAAATCAACCCTTATCAAGTCCAAATTCCAGATGCGTAGGTATTTCAAATGCTGACCCTACATCTCTGATGTCCACAAGCCTTGCATACCTAGTACCTACCGTATGGTGAACCCATCCCACATAATATTATTAATTTCTGTGAGTGTTAAGTTATATATCCAGGTAAGTTTTTTCTAGTTCTAGTACCTATTGTAGAATAGACTAGAAATTCGCTCCTTTATTCTACAATACGTACAAAAAATTGTGCTAAACATTTTTGTTAGACAAACATGTTTAGCATAAACGTTTGTTTGGTTGTTCTAGCCTAGAACCCACTTAATGTCCAGCCATGAGCTTTCCTTCCCATTAGTGCTAAGATTTTTTTTTCAACCTATATACCTTTTGTAGATCAGAGGAGTTACAGAAAATAAAAAGCTTTACGAGCCCTGGAGGTGATTTTGAAGACACTATTAAAAAAGTTAGTACACATGACATGGGATTCATTTCAATTTTATTCATCACATCACTCACGATTAGTGCAAAGAATTAATTACTGTCAATATTATTATAGATTTTTTTCTTGCAAATGGCTGAAATTGGGTTTTTGATGCTTTCTATAACTAGCTAATTGGAAAATAAATGATTTCACAATTTTTACAGAATGCATCTTTAATGACAACACTAGCAAATATGCAGAAATTAGACATTGAAAACTTACCACCATTACCAAGGACACGGTTGGATTTGAGTCAGCAAAGAAATCAAAATAACATGGATGAATCTCAGTAGTTTAAGATGTTTAGATAAGTAAGTTAGGTTTTTTTTGAATACAAACTTTGTTTAAATAGTATTTGTTTTAATATGATGTGAGTAAATCATGCTCAAAGCATGCTTTAACTTACTAAAATAGTTTAAAGCAAAGGATCTTCTGTTAATATAAATAGAAAGGAAACTGATTAAGCTATCAACACACAACTCAAATCTCTGGATGAATTGATCTAATATCTTTCATACAAAGAACTGATATATAGGCAGGAAGACTTCCCAATTGAGGAATTTGAAATTCTCAAACCCTGAAGGAATGAAATACAGATCACATCATATAATGAGCTGAGGCGTGGGCAGAGACATTTACTACACGCTGTGACCTTTCTACACGAGTAGTATGGACGGCTACAACTTATGATATTGTCAAAAAATATATATTATACTCTATTCAAGTGTTATACTTGACTGCGATCTCACCTGATGGTAAGTGATGATGCAGCCGAAGATGTTAAAGTACTAACTTGGAAGGGTTAAGTAAAGTCACCCCAACGGTTTCTACACAGCATGGCACCGGAACTCTAAATCGCTTGGCGGCACGTCTTTGCTGGTAGGGTGGTAACTAGCCACGGCCGTAGCCTCCCACCACACACCAGAGTTGATGAAAGGAGTAGTCTATGGAATTCCTTGCAATGCAGAAACCCCTTAGGCTGTACTGAAATGCATATTTGATGCAAATACTGATCAATATCGCTAGGCTCCTAGTTCTAACAACAAAAAAGCACCTTTACTTAGCAAAAATTTAATTACATATAAAATAAGTAAAATTACAACTATGTTAAACTTATATTAAAATCTTAACAAAACATGCAATCAACAAAGTTCATGTTTACAACAACACCAGCTTATTATTTCTTTATAGGCACATTATTTTGTCACAACTGCTCTTAAGCAATTGAAAACCTATTAATATATAACCAATTTTTTACATTTTTCCATTATTTTTTATTAGGTACAAGATAAACGGATGGCTGAATTCATTATAAAGCATAGGTAATTAATGTCGCAGCAAAAATTAGATTAACGTACTCTACAGTCTACACATCTCGTTACTGAAAACAATTTGTGCGACACGATTATCTATCTATAATAATTAGCCTAAAAATAAGATTTATTTAAACCTTACCTATAGCCACGTGGTAACAGCTTACAGACTAGATAGGCCAACGACTTAACATTTACAACACTAGAATACATTGTGTAATTAATTAGATTAGCATTCTATTCATGGTATTGAATAACCCGAAATTCAAAAATATGTATGAGAATTACCGTTAAAAATCACGTGATCAATTTAGTTTTAAATTCTCATTTCTCATAGCTGAATTCTTTTGATTTCATTCCATTCTGTTATACCATGCATAGAAATACTATGGTATTATGGCCTTGTAAGTAAATAGTTATAATATATAACCACAGATTTTATACATAATAACATTTAAAAACTAGGAATTGTATCACTCGTATAACAAGGCCCTCTGATTGCGTAAGAAAAACGTATTCATCGTTATCGTAAACGCTAGCGAATTCTGCGCCGCGATTGGCTGACGCAGATCAGGAACCCAATCAGCGGGCAGATTTCGTTTACGATAACGATGAATACGTTATTCTAACGCAATCAGGGGGAGTCGTAAATGATTGATTTACGATCGTCATAGATTTATTATTTATCGCTCATTCCATAGCTATTTGGAACGAAATTCAAAAAGTATGGGAATGACAATCGATGTCAACTGTCATTCCCAATTACCATACAGTTTTAAATTTCGAAGTTCGATCGTTTTCTATGACGAACCAAGTTATACCTATTAGCTAGAAGCAGTGATAGCTCAGTGGTTCTGACCTCTGCCTCTCATAAGGAGGTCGCGGGTTCGAATCCTGGGCACGCACCTCTGACTTTTCCGAGTTATGTGCGTTTTAGGAAACTAAATATCACTTGCTTAGCGGTGAAGGAAAACATCGTGAGGAAACCTGCATGCCTGAGAGTTCACAAAAATGTTCTCGATGGTGTGTGAAGCCCGCCAACCCGCACTTGGCCAGCGTGGTGGGCTATGGCCGAACCCTCTCAGTCTTAGAGGAGACCCGTGCCCAGCTGTGGGACATAAAAAGGGGTTGAGATGAGATACCTATTAGCTAAGGCTGCAAGACTTTCTCTTTTGTAGGTGAATGGTTCAACTTACAAGTTTTTTTTTTCCATAAAATATGATCATTAATTTTCCAGTAGGTAGGTAGTAGGTACTACCTCTTAACATTTTAACAAAAAAAATCTTGTTGCCTCACAATATGCCAGAAATGAGAAAAGTGAAAACTCTAGATAAAATATTGCATGATCAATATTCAGGTGTACCTAGTTATATTGACCTAAAATTATTATAATTAACATTCGTATAGTTTTATCCAAGTTTTTATACTCTAAAAAATGTAACATATTTTCACTGCTGGAATATGGCTGACTTTTCTTTAAATCTCTGCCTGCGCAAGGCTTTTTCTTCCGCTTCGCGTCGTTTCTCCTCCTGCTCTTGAAGGATCTCGTTGTGGAATTTATTCGTTTTCGAAAGTTCTTCGATCTTGGCTTCAAAGAAGTTCTTCGCGCCGTTTACTCCCACTTGATCGACATTGATCTCTGTTAACCTTGCGAGCGCTTCCAGCCCGGAGTCTGTTTCAAGCTCGCCCGCTCTCGCTTTTCTGAAAGGAGAAAAAGTTGCACTTTAGAAAGAAATAAGATAAATAATATTGCTAGTTACTGACATCGGTGACTACCGGTTCTTACGCGTTTTAAGTACCTAATTATACAGGTCTACCGTCTAGGTATTACATAAATCCTTTGAAACGGTGTCTCGTAAGGCTTAGCGTGTGCGTAAACGAACACTTTCTTCACGTATAAATATTTTTTTGTCGAGTAAAGACAGAGGAAGGAGGAAGTAATAGGTACGGTCCTGTTTTGTATGTACCTCTCCTTTAAATACTTTCAGTCCCTGGCATTATTCTATACCTATCCGTAGTTGAACAAGCTTGCCTTTAGTCTTGGCTGTGCTCACACTGCTGACTGCTGTGTGGGCAAATCAGTGATCAGCAGTGATGGACAGGGGACTATTTTGTCTCCGGGGAAAGGACAAATTTTCCCTTTCCACGTTTTTGTTTATCCCCCTTGCATGGTAATTGGGAAATGGAACAGAGGTGGAGAAAATACTCACTTGCTTAGTCTCGGGGGGTTCATGTCTAGTGAAATGTCAAATAGTGATTTTTTCCTTTCCCCTGTGGCCATGCTAAGGCGACTATTTTCTCCCCTTTCAAAGGACAAAATTGGTGGAATACGATTTTATCCCCTGCCCATGCTAGGGGTGCAAATTTTTAACTATGCATTAAGAATGCCCTTATGCCTTTCAACTGGGAAAAAATCTCATTTCAATTCAGTAGACCTACCAAGCTATTTACTTCAATTTAAGTATTCATTTATTCTCAACGAAACGAGTTCCGTCGTACCGCGGTCGTAACTAACAAAAAAAAAATAAGTTTCCTGTCGGCTAAATGTTGTATTGCCTTATTTGAAGTCTAGACAGCACAATCTATAACTTTAGACATGGTTAGGTTAGGTATGGTGTGGAGAAAAACCTGCCTTTTACAGCTGGGTCCGTAACGTAATGCTGCCTTTTTCGTATGTTTGAATATTAATATTCTTCTACCCTCCTGATTCGGAGAAGGTACATAATTCGACTATACTTTCACCGGAAATATGGATGTGTTACGCTAAACATTCCTAAGTGGATTTCGCAAAATCCTATTAATATTTTTAGATATGATAAAAGTTAGTATTTTTATTTGTTTTACTCCTTCACGTATCTCCTGAGATACACACTACATCACTGAAACTCGGAAAGAAGAAAGCTTTTAACACATTTCGGAAAATCCACGGTTTTGTGTAATTTTTATCAAACGCCTAATTGACGATAAGATGTGCTTCTAAATTGGCTCATAATAGTAATAATTAATTATCGTATTTTGATTTGTTTACTCATAAAGGGGTATCTGTAGGGGTGGGTAGGGGATAAAATCGTATTCCCCCGATTTTGTCCTCTAGGGGAGAAAATAGTCGCCTTAGCGGGACCAAAGGGGAAAGGGAGAAATTTATCATTATTTGACATTTTATTTACAAGACATACGTATTAAGAAAGAGAATTTTCTCCACCTCTGTGCCCATGCTAGGGGGGAGGTACCTAAACAAAAACGTAGAAAGGGATAACTTGCACTGCTGTGGCATTTGGCGACTAAGTATATATTGGACTGCGTCACTCTCCACATTTTTAATAACACTCATATAATGTGTGGATTGTGGACTGACGCAGATGGGTAATATTATAAACATTAGTCACAAGTATGTGTCATCAGTTCATCATTAGGTGCTCACCGGTAAATTAATAAGAATTCTCGGAAACTAATTTTGCTGTCACCGTCTTCGTCGACTTCAGAAATCATGGCTTTCAATCCAAGATGGGTCTGTGGCGCCCCCAGCCGCTCCATCATACGCTTGACTTCGTTGAGGTCAAGGTACCCGTCCTTGCCCTCATCAAATCTGAAAAGGCGGAAAATCCATACTTAATTAAACAATCTTAATATATATAAATCTCGTGTCACAATGTTTGTCCTCAATGGACTCCTAAACTACTGAACCGATTTAGTTCAAACTTTGTGAATATCTGTCATTTGGTCCAACTTAAAAGATAGAATAGTTTTTATCCCACGTGGACGAAGTCGCGGTCATCAGCTAGTATAATATAATAATTATATGTCCTACCTAATCTACAGTCAGCTAGACTATTAAAGCCTGCATTATTAGGTTAAAAACACAATCACAAATAAAAGCTATCGAAGTAAGGTGAATAAAACAGCGCGACGTTAAACGTCATAATTATGATCAACTTTGCATCGTCGTGGCGAGTGGTACAGAGTCCAATACCGGAATAATGAAGAAATTCTAGGTATTCTGGTCTGTATCGTGTTATGTATATCAGTGGTTCCCAAACTTATTTTGTCTACTGCCCACTTTGAGAATAAATATTTTTTTAGCGCCCCCATTTTTTCACCTATTTAAAAACCACTATAACTTCAAATTGAATTAATTAATTATTGTGACCTATATATGTATATTAACGGAGAATTCTAAACGAAACTTTTACTATAACCCGCAACTTGAAACCTGAGCGCAGTAGGTAACATACAACGGCGCTTAAGGTCTCAAGTTAACTCTTACGGGCTCCACCTGCCAATAAGAATGATTATTGAAACGCAACTTTATAGTATTAAAACAGAGTATCTTTTATTAAAAATATAACTAAAATAATCAATCCTTATATAAAAACTAATGTGAAGGATGAATCTGATGCTGTTTAATAAGTTTGTTGATATCAGGTTCCAATTTACTCAAGAACAGTCGCAAGTCGCCACGTTCGGTAACAAGCAAACGATTTCGCTTTTTAGTAAGCAATGTTGTCACAGCACTAAATCCACGTTCACACAAATATGACGATGGGAATGCTATCAAGAATCGTTGAACGATTGACCACAATCCAGGGTACAATTGCGGGATCGGTTTTTGTAGCCAAAATTCTTGGTAACCATTTTTGAACTTGATTTTTATTTCCTCGTTTGTTGTCAATTCTATAAGTTCTTCTTCCAGCTGAGGTGACATTGCTGTGTTGACATTTGAAAACGGATCCAACACCCAGTCTGGTATTTCCAAGTTCAAAATGTCCTGGTATCGTTCGGTGAAGTCAATGTGGAGGTTTTCCAAATGTTGGCAGTAGGCAAACAATTCGTCGTTACTGCATGATACTGATAAATTTGGAAAATTGTGAAACTCACGTCTGCCCAGATTCTTTTTGTGTAGAAGCAGTTTGGCTGCGAAAGCAGCAACGACGTTTTTTGTTTTAATTAAATTTAGTTTATCGCCTTGCATTTGGAGATTCATGTCGTTGAATAATTTATACAGGTCTGTCATGTAAGCTATATCATTTTTTGATGTTATGAGCTTGTCGTGCAATTCTGTATCTTTAGTTTCCAAGAACTCTATAACAGAGTCAAACAGGTTGTAAAATCGAGTCAGACAATTGCCTCTTGATAGCCAACGAACTTCAGTATGATACAACAAACGGTTGAAATCCTCGTCATTAGTAACACAAAGCTGATGAAATAATCTATCATTCAAAGAGCTGTTGCGGATTTTATTGACTGCTTTGATGACATATTGCAGTGATTGAAATAGTTTTTCACTTAAGTTTCTAGCAACTAAATGTTGTCTATGAATAACGCAATGTACACCAAGGACATCTGGAATTTTATTTTTTAAGTACGCTATGAAGCCTTTATGGCACCCTGTCATAGCCGGAGCGCCATCCGTAGCAACTGAAATAATATTTTTCAAAGGAATCTCTTTCTCATCGCAAAACTTTTCCAATGTATTGAATATGGTTTCACCTTTTGTATCGGTCTCTAAATTTCTAGCAAATAATAGTTCTTCACATATTTTCTCATCTTTAATAAACCTCACGTAAGACAACAACAATGCTTCATTAGTTGGTAAAGTGGACTCATCGAGCTGAATTGAGAATTGACTTGTCCTCAGGTGATCGCACAATGATTCTTCAATGTTTTCAGCCATTTCATCAATTCGTCTTTGCACAGAATTATTACTCAAAGGAATTTTTCGGATAATATCTGCGGCCGGTTTATGAAGCACAGTAGTTATTACTTCATTTATTGCTGGCAATATTAACTCTTCTCCGATGTTATGTGGTTTGCCTTTTTGAGCAATTAACAAAGAGATATTGTACGAAGCTCGAAGTCCGTCGTCATCTTGCTTAGCAGCCGCCGAAAATAGTTTTGCTACACTTGGCTGTGTATTATGCTTCTTCTCTAGGTCTTGAAAATATGCTACATTCTTGTCTTTCTTATCTGGATGCATTTTATTCAAATGATCTTGCAGCCTTGAAGGCTTCATTGCTTCATTCGAAAAGTTTTTAGACATAGAAGACACAAAGGCGACGATGGGTTTGTGGGATTTTCAATAAATCCGAATTTAATATATTCCGCACAGTATTGCCGTCTCTTCTTTTTTACTTCCGACATTGTTTTGCAATGAGAAATACGTTCAACTTCGCGAGTAGTGTAGAGGAGGTGTAAGTAGTGCTCATCTATTACGCGCGAGACCACAAATGAAAATAAAAAAAATATTACATTGTTTATATAGAAATGCTTAAGCAGCACGCACCGACAGGAATAAAACAAACATGCATAAACTCGTTAATCTCATTCGACGCTCAATCGTACTCAACAAGTCCGAACAAGTATTCAATGAATCATCCGACTGCTACAGGAATGCACAATTCGGGTTATTTAACAAAAACTTGTTAAAACATGATAGATATCTACGAGTACTAATAACTATTAAAATGCGAAAGTGTGTCTGTTGCCTTTTTATTTGTGTCTACTTTCATTACGAAACGGAGCGACCGATTGACATGATGATTCATTTTTTCTATATTCAATAAAATATGACAGATATATGAACTACGCGGAGAGAAATATAGAATCGAGTTTGAGCAATCTTTTAATTCATATTAGTTGATGTTCACAAGTTGTTGTTGAGAGTCGAGAGCTCTTGCAGTTAAGAGGTTGTTTAAGAGGCCTACTAGCTAAATAAAATTACAAATCACCCCCCCGCCTCGACACAACGCCCCCATTTTCTTTCTGGGTCTCTTACCGCCCCCCTTGAGACCTGCAGCGCCCACAAGGGGGCGTTATCGCCCACTTTGGGAAAGACTGATGTATATGATCAACTTACATAGGTAATTCCCATATGCATAAGAAAATGGTATTTATCCAACCAAGGAGTTTTAAGATTTTGCGATTTGAAAGACCTGTAACTTAACCTCAGCAGAATTGGGTCCATAGTCCACACGGTTGCCTTATTTTTACTACTATTAGGTGAATATGTACGTCACATCTATGATCTACAAAATAAATAATCAGTGACATCTCCAAAAAAAACAGAATAATTCTAATTAAACAGAAAATTATGGGACTCATCTAACATGGGCATGCGTATCACATATCATCAGATGAACGTCTTTTATTCAAAAACATTCAGACGCCTGCTAAAAACTCAAGTCAAATGGCCAGTTATTTTGTCGATTGTACCGTACATACAGTGTATAGTGTACTGACTACTGTACATTGTCTTCCAAATCAGAAAAAGGTCCGTTATAAAACGTAGGTATAAGTTATTTGATAATAATGAAAGTATTATACGCGTAGTCAGAATGTTGATGACTTAAGGACATTCGTGGACGTCGCGTCGCGTCGCCTTTGCAATAAATAACAACGTTGTTTTCTGCTTTGCTATAAGAACACTAGGTAAGAAAATTATCGTCGCATCGTTTTATTTGGATTCTTGATTTTGCATTTCTTTAAAATCATGTTTTATATGTTGTAAAAGCTAAATTAAGAGATTGATGTTTGTGATACTTTCGACCTCTTCCGGGAAATGTCTGGTTTTTATCAAGCCACTTATCAAAAGAAAGTGATACGATGTATTTAAACGGTAATTTATACTTTATACTCAAATGATGGGATTTGGTACCTACATAGCATTAGAAGGTGTGTATAATACCTACAGTTTATTTTGAATTAGAGTTTAGACTATGAAATGACTTTTCATATGATGAAGCTAAAAATGAGGAACTCTACAATCACCAATTAATAGTGCCAAAATCTCACTAAAAGTTGGTAGTCTTCAACCATCTATACCTATTTATTGTTCGCTTCCTGGAGGTCTCAGAAAATTCCTGGTTATACTAACACACAGAAATATTAGGTAGGCACTAGGCAGTAGCAGGTGGCGCAGAGAGCTATGCTTGGAGTTTCTCTGCGTGATCAAATCAGGAATGAGGAGATCCTTACACGAACCAGAGTCACGGACACACTCGTAGCTCAACACATCGCGAAGCTGAAGTGGCATCGGGCGGGGCACTGTGCTCGAAGAACCGAAGGACGTTGGGGATCCAAAGAGCTGGAATACCGACCCCGTACGGGAAAGCGCGTTGTTGGCAGACATCCAACCTGATGGACTGATGACATTAAAAGAGTCGCAGGAAGGATATACAAGTGGCGCAGGACTGTTGCGCGGGCTGGAAATCATTGCAGGAGGCCTTTGTCCAGCAATCGACGTCCGTAGGCTGAAACGAACGAACGAACTATAGGCAGTATGTACCTTTAGGCACTCTTTTTAACCTTACTGACCAAAGATATGCAGCCTGTAAAAGCACAGTTTAAAGATAAGGAGATGTGGTTACAGGTACTTAGGTAAAGATTCTAAAAATCTACCTAATGTTCAAACAATTTTAATGAAGGCTACCTTCGGGTACCTAAAGGTAGGTAGGTATTTAGGGTGACTTAAACCTGTGCTACACGGTTGCCAACAAGCCCGTATGCAGGGGTGACCTGGTTGGAGGGCCGGTTGGTACTGCCGTCGCGCGTTGCGGCTACACGGCTGCAAACTTCAGTGTGTTTACAACTGCGGTAGGAGCACGACGAGTAGATATGGCTCCCGCGTTATCAAAAATTCAAAAATTGGTGTTTCGCTGGCACTCTTGTGTGCTGTAGATAAAGAAAAAAGCCTAAAAGGATTTGGATGAAGCGATGGCTAAAAGAACGACTACTTCTGAGTCACTCAAATTTAATAGAATTATTGGATTTTGATGATTTATATAATTTTTTGACGAGTTGGTGGAAATGGTTCGACCATTCATAGAAAAAAAGGATACAAAATATATGAGACCAGCTATATCTGCCAAAGAATGAATTCTAGTTAGGTACTTTAAGATATCTGGCTACTGGAAGGGAATATAGAGATCTCAGATACAGTTCAATAATATCACATCAATTATTATCAGAAAAGACGTGCTCGCTCATTGCTAGACAGAGCGCGACTGTCTTTGAAGTTGGTTGGAACGCGCGGCTACATGGTTAGCAACCGCGCTCTCCGACCACTGTCGGCAGAGCAAGACTCCTGACCAAGGTTGTTGAATGTCAAATCGGCCAACATTGTAGAAACGCTGGCTACACGGCAGAAATCTGCAATGTCACCCCTGCATACGGGCTTGTTGGCAACCGTGTAGCACAGGCTTTAGGCTCATAGTTCGCATTAGATATGTACCTACGAGTATAATAGGTATATTTAGATCTAAAATACCTACTAGTTACCTACTTACTATGTTAAGAAAAATTACCTTGAAAAAGACAATGTACCTAATTGTGAAGACTTGTTATATTTATGTCCAGTTATAGTCCATGAAACTTGTTTTTATAGTCGCTAATAATGGCGTCTCATTGGCGTCTTGTTATTGTATTAACGGCCCATTATCCCGGTTTTTAGCGACTACGCCACTTTTCAAAGCAATTCAAAGTCATGAAAAAGTTGTTTTTTTTTCACTGTTAAAAATACATATTAAAGATACATGCTTTATCTCTATAATGGCCTCATGAAAACACGATAAGTTAAACTTGCCTCGATCATAAAAATTTTTGAAAACAGGTCGTTTTTGTTCATTTTTTTAATGGTATTTCCAAAGCTTTAGACTAAATTTCATAAAAATTATACGTAAAGTAAGCTCATTGTATTGCCTATCCATTGAGCAGGCAGATATTAAATAAAAAAATTGCTGCAAAATTTCGCCTAACAGAAGTCATAAAATGGTCTAACGCATCGAATAAACGATGTACTCAGTGGCTCACGAGCCTCCATACGAGACGGACCTGCGCAAGTTTTCACGACTCACGCTCCTTTCGCGCTAAAATTATTTATTTTTTAAATGCGCTGGAAAAAAAAACTATCTGACAGGAAGCGAAGGAGAATTTAAAAAAATTATATAGTAAGTGTTTCTTGAGTTTATCAAAATACCTAGTCCTCAAAAGCTCCGAAGAAACTCTGATACGAACTAAGAAAATTATGGTAGGTAGTGTAAATTCCACCACGTGCAAATAACATCACGCGTACCTAACCACAGTCTAAATACCACCAGTGTGTCCGGGATCGAACTAACGATAATTTAGGGGGGTGTTCTATACCTCATTACAAACAAAAAAAAACCCCCACAAAGGGGGCGCCCCCTCTCCCCCTCCCCTGTAGAGCCATTTCAATTTTGTATGCGTTTTTTGGGTATGTGCACACAAAATCAGTAATAACTTTAAAGTCTGTTGCTTCACATGTCCTTAAATGGTCTTATTCGACTGGATACAATACTCTCCATTGCTGGATACCTAATAATAGTGTAAAACGTAAAAATAAAAATAAGTAATTAAAAAACACGATTGCCCTGTTATAAAACGAACTAAAACGTAAAAAACGAGATATTTTAGTTGAATAGATAAATTCATATGGCAGTCGGGGGACCTCTTAGAATAGAACTTGTTCCTTAGAACAGCCCCCGACTGCCATATGAATTTATCTGTTCAACTTAAATAACTAGTTTTTTACTTTTTACACGACTGCCCATAAAAAGGAGTGTAATGTTTTTAGGGTTCATGTATGTATGTATGTATGTATGTTTGTATGTATGTAATGAAATGAGTGACATTTCATTCATTTGAATTTGCCACGCTTCGCGTATCTATGCTGTCTGTCGCGTGCCTGTGATATAGTGATTGGTGATCTGTGTCTATGATTTAATGGCGTGTGACGCTCGGATTGTTTTGTGCATTTTATCGTTATAATAACTTGTAGAAGAATGTGATTGAGGACTCGATATATAGTGAACTTTAAATGTCGTTTCTTTGTAATTTCAGGTGAGATAGAAGTGTAATTGTCGTAACTTGATAATAACTTGATGATTGTAAAGACTTGTTAAATAAAACAAAACTTTGTAATTTCAGAGAAACAATTTGTGGTTTGTTTTGGAGATCCTCAATACCTTATAAAACGACATTTTTGTGAACTAAAAGAAGATGGACCGGCTTCAATTTGAGTTTACAATGATAGCCTCAAATGATGGCAAATCAAATTTATTAGCCATAACCTCAATATCTACTGAAGAAGGAAAATGTTATGTTTTACCCGAGGAACTGAAGCCGGTGAGTCATCATACATATATTGTTAAAACGAACACTTTCACAAAAGTAAAAAATAGCATTAAAAAAAGACACCAGAGTAGAAAAGTATGGATAAAGTTGGATGAAAATCTAAAGAAGACATATGTAGATGAGGAAGGTAATATGCAATTTTTAGATCAATATTTAGATGAAATGAGCACAACACAAGCAAAGGACAAAAATGACACTTTGCAACAAATCTTGGAACAATTAATAGAAACTACAACTAAGAAAGAAAGTCAACATAACTTAAAACATATCTCAGAAAAATTTATTATTGAAAAATTCACAAGCAAAAATACTAATGCGATGCAATGGATAGAAATTTTTGAAAAAGAGTGTGCGCGCTTTAATATAACAAAAGATGAGACAAAAATAGATATTTTGAGGTTATATTTAGATAAACCTTGTTTGGATTGGTATAGCTCGATGATCATAAAACTAACAATAAATTCTGAATGGAGTGAATGGAAAGACAAGTTTTTAGAAACTTTTAAAAACCAAGGATGGGACATAGTCACATATGCTCTCGCATTTAGGTATAAAGAAGGACAGTTAATTGATTATGCCATAAAAAAAGAACGGCTTTTATTAGATATAAACAAATCTATAGATTCCAAAACAATGATAGATCTTATTGCAACTGGTTTACCTGGATTTATCTTAAATAAGTTAAACAGGGATGAACTCAACAACACTACTGACTTGTTCAACGAGATAAGAAAATATGAAGGCACGATGTATAAGAAAAACAGAATCAACATTATTTCATATAACAAAATTGCAACCTGTCATAACAGAGGCTGAAGAAGATGAAGGAGATGATAATGAATATGAAGATGACTTATAAGTACATTTTACAGATATATTGCTTAGAATTTTCGCTCTTAGGGGGGAGATGTAATGAAATGAGTGACATTTCATTCATTTGAATTTGCCGCGCTTCGCGTATCTATGCTGTCTGTCGCGTGCCTGTGATATAGTGATTGGTGATCTGTGTCTATGATTTAATGGCGTGTGACGCTCGGATTGTTTTGTGCATTTTATCGTTATAATAACTTGTAGAAGAATGTGATTGAGGACTCGATATATAGTGAACTTTAAATGTCGTTTCTTTGTAATTTCAGGTGAGATAGAAGTGTAATTGTCGTAACTTGATAATAACTTGATGATTGTAAAGACTTGTTAAATAAAACAAAACTTTGTAATTTCAGACAAACAATTTGTGGTTTGTTTTGGAGATCCTCAATACCTTATATGTATATATGTATGTTTGTGTGTATGTGTGTATTTGCAAAGTATGTAACTATGTATGTATGTATGTATGTATTTATGTATGTATTTATGTATGTATGTGATGTTTCTTTATTCCTCCGTAACTTCTGAACGGCTTAACAGATTTAGATATATGGGATATCGTTAGAATCCTTGGATCCTCCCGAGTAACATAGACTATAATTTTTTGGGAAAAATCAATATGGCGGATGTGAGGCGCCATTTTCAAAAGTGGAAAAAAAATTTTTTCATCAACTATCATAATATGGGTATCAAAATGAAGGTATTGGAGAATAGTAACAGAAAATACCTTCACCTAACTGCTGACCATCACTAAAAACATAAAATAAAAATAAGTAATTAAAAAAATTTAAAAAAAACAGCCAAGTGCGAGTCGGACTCGCGCACCGAGGGTTCCATACTATAAAAGAAGTAAAACGTTAAAAGAATCACTTTTGTTCAAGAATTCACGAGTATAATTTACATGTAGGTACTTTGTTGGCGAACCGCAAACCTAACTTTGTTTTCGGCGGTTTATAGTTATTATCAAAACAAAAGTATAAAATTAAGGGAGTTGATTTTATTTTTCCTGTAAAATATACGTTAACTTCTATTGATCATAATTATTTCAGATTTTTCGATTGATAAACTTCGGAGATAAGGGGGGGGGGGGGGAACGGTATTTTTTTCGACAGTTGGCCCAATAAATGCAAAAGTATCGGGCATAAAAATAAATAAAAATTGGTTTTAGAATACACAAGTAACGCCCTTTCATATGATACCCCACTCATCACTCACGGATTTATGATAATAGCGTAGATAAAGTAGTGTATGAAACTCTACATAATTTGGTATTAAAACACTCGTGTGATACTATTAAAAAACTCACACTCATGTTTTAATACCCCCCATTATGCATCCGTTTCATAAACTACTATTTAGTTCGTTTTATAACAGGGCAGTCGTGTTTTTTAATTGTTGAAACTGAAATTATTTTAGAAGGATTCAAGGCTTCTATTTCTATGAACGGTCTCATTTACAACAGAATGATTGGAGATGGTGATGCGTCGACATATGTAAGGATACTCAATGCCAAACCATATGAAAATCAAAATGTGGCCGTTGAAAAAAATTGAGTGTCGCAATCACATATTACGCAACTTTTGTAAATAACTACGCGGACTGGCAGCAGAAACAAATGCCCTGAGACATCGAAAAACACTTACCAATATAAGAATTATGATAATGAGATAAGCTATCGTGAAATATATATATATATGTAATGAAATGAGTGACATTTCATTCATTTGAATTTGCCGCGCTTCGCGTATCTATGCTGTCTGTCGCGTACCTATGATATAGTGATTAGTGATCTGTGTCTATGATTTAATGGCGTGTGACGCTCAGAATGTTTTGTGCATTTTATCGTTATAAAAACTTATAGAAAGAATGTGATTGAGGACTCGATAAATAGTGAACTTTAAATGTCGTTGTTGTATTTTCAGAGAAACAATTTGTGGTTTGTTTTGGAGATCCTCAATACCTTATATATATATATATATATATATATATATATAATATCACAAAACATCTCAGAACCCTAAAAACGTTGCCATATCAGTTCTGCACAACGATATTCAATGCCACACTCTTATGGTGATCACAGAATGTGTCAGAACTACCTACTACTATGAAAAGAAAAATGCGGACGGTAGCAAAGAAGATGTAAAAAAAATACAAAACTCTTCATTTCCCTAATATGTAAAAGAAAAATTTCTACAAATCCTGCTAAAGTAATACATAATTATTATAAATAAATACCTCGGTTGAGATATCGATTACCATAAAAAAGTCAAAATATAGGTAAAAAACGCAACTTCCAGCATATATTTCGTGAAGCGAATTATAATGACTAATAGTCCAACTGCAACAGTTCATACTGTGACGCAAATATTTTTATGATATAGGTTAACGGAGTTCATTCTCACGGCAATGATCGCTAGGTATCGTAGCGCGAGTCTGAGTGAGCGACAAATACCTAAAGTGCTGGGATATAGTCGCCGCAGAAATATTATGCATGTTTAATGTATTAAGTTATGTAGCATACCCAATCATACCCAATTATAAAATCATCGCCTATCCCAACTCTTGAAACTGTAGAGCCAAACTATAGAGCCTAGTACCTAATCAGATATTTTGCACACACGTTTATTTTAAAATGGAAGAAAGCTATAAGAAAGTGAGAATTTCCCATGAGATCACCCGAACGAATTAGGTGGGTACCTAGGTACCTACCTAAAGACCAGTATAATCGAATAATAAAGAAAAACGTAAATGGGGGATCAGTGGAAATAATCTAGGGGGCTGGGTCTATCTACTACTTGATAGGTGTGGGGATAGGTGATTTCAATACAAATCTCATCAATAGTTTCTCACTGAATCTGGAACAAGAGATGCTTGCGATTTATAATACCGCAACGTATAAAAATAACTATTTTTACCGCACTGCATCTGCACTCTTGACTCTTGACCGATTTTCCGACTTGAAAACCGTAAGGAAAGCTCGTAATTTTCCACAGTCGATTGTCCGTTTACATTTTCGGGAAACTTGACAAACCTATTCTAAAAATTGTTAAGCCCTAAGTCAACAACCTATACAAAATGTAAGTACTTACCTACTTAGTATATTAAATACTTAGGTAGTCTGCATTTTACTTAGGTAGCTGGATAAAACTCAGTACTTACCTATAATAGTAGATACCTACTAGCACCTATTGTAATGCATTTAGTAGTAAAACGTCACGCTAGTTGAGGCTTTGAAACGCATTGTCCGGAGGCAAACCATATTCAAACAAGGCATGTGCATTGTGCTCAAAAAGAATAGAAATAAATAGAAAATATAATAAGAATAAATGGTACAACACTAAAGTCTACATTTCCCACAATAAGTCACATAGGTAGGTAGTCTGGGAGGTACCTAGGTTGCTCTCTTTTGAGTATTTGACTTCTGAGCTCGATGACTATCCCGATTCTAACCGAGTTAAGTACCTACGATGTTTCACATACGAATATCCTGCCGTGCTATTCTGCAAAGCAGCGACGAGCGTACATCTATGCATCTATGAATTTGTCAGTTGTAAATTGTAATAGAGTACAATTTTGCATGCTATCTTCGGCTTGGCAGCTGTTTCAGAGATGGACATTTTATAGAATAGCACTGCTGTACCCACAGCCTGTACCTTACTAAATTCTGAAACTTCACGTAGATAAATGTTTCCGTAAATAATGTTTCAGTGCTCCCCACATCGCAAGTGGGGAACATAGAATTTTGCCACCTCAGATGGTTGCCACCACATATTTTAGCTGCCACGTCCTTATTTTTAGGGTTCCATACCAATTTGGTAAAAATGGAACCCTTATGGTGAGACTTTCTCCGTCCGTCCGTCCGTCCGTCTGTCACACTCGATTATTTCAGTAACTATTCAAGCTATCGACTTGAAATTTAGAATAGTTATAGGTAATAGTGACGCGACGTCATAACAATCGTAAAAATTTGAAAATTGTTTTTATTTATATTTAAAAAGGGGGGAAAACCGGGTCGAAAAATTTTCAAAATGAGATAATAATATTGAGTGGGGTATCATATAAAAGGGCGTTACTTGTGTATACTAAAACTAATTTTTATTTATTTTTATGCCTGATAGTTTATGATTTATTGGGCAAACTGTCGAAAAAAATACCGTTCCCCCCCCCTTATCTCCGAAGTTTACCAATCGAAAAATCTGAAATAATTACGATCAATAGGCATTAACGTATATTTTACAGGAAAAATAAAATAAACTCTCTAACTATTATACTTTTTTAGATAATAACAATAAACCGGCAAAAACAAAGTTATGTTTGCGGTTTGCCAACAAAACTAAATACCTACATGTACTCTTAAATTCATGAACCAAAGTGATTCTTCTAATGTTTAACTTCTTTTATGGTATGGAACCCTCGGTGCGCGAGTCCGACTCGCACTTGGCCGGTTTTTTATCATAAAAACGTAGATTTTCTTTCAGAAACTGTGTATCCGAAACATCTCAGTGAAGCTATCGTAACTAAGTAGTCATAGAAAAATCGACTTACGAGTAACTTAATTCTCAGTTGATAAATGAAGAAAATTCGCATTTAATCTTTATTAATTCAGTATAATATTTATGGGCTTGCGATGTTATTTACGCAATTAACATCTAATGAGTATGTACCTACCTAAGTAATTCCTCTAATAGCGGAAAAAAATTATGTAGATACCCTCAATGTCTAATCAGAAATATTAAATTGCTTATAACCATAACTTTCTGATTTCATTTGTTTTTCAAAATTGTATTTATTATAGTTTAATAATTATATATTCAACAATGATTTGTGTACAATACGCTTTTAGAAATGGAATAGATAAGTCATCTATATATATAAAAGAATGAGGCATTTTGGTTTGTTCCACGGATTCCGCCTAAACTATAGGTCGTAGAGATCTGAAATTTGGTGCCTAGGTAGATATTAGGTCATGAATTCGTACTAAGACGGGGATTCCAGAAATTCAAATTGTAAGGGGTAAAAATCGTACATTAAAGGGATTTTCCCATACAAAAGTGAATTTTTTTCGTTGTTCCAGGAATTCCCGAAAAACTAAAAGTCGTAGATCTGAAATTTGGTGCCTAGATATATATTAGGTCATGAATTCGTACTAAGACGGGGATTCCAGAAATTCAAATCCTAAGGGGTAAAAGTCGTACATTAAAGAGATTTTCCCATACAAAAGCGAATTTTTTTCGTTGTTCCAGGAATTCCCGAAAAACTAAAAGTCGTAGAGATCTGAAATTTGGAACCTAGGTTGATATTAGGTCATGAATTCGTACTAAGACGGGGATTCCAGAAATTCAAATCCTAAGGGGTAAAAATCGTACATTAAAGGAATTTTTCCATACAAAAGTGATTTTTTTTTCGTTGTTCCAGGAATTCCCGAAAAACTAAAAGTCGTAGAGATCTGAAATTTGGTACCTAGGTTGATATTAGGTTATGAATTCGTACTGAGACGGGGATTTCAGAAATTCAAATTTTAAGGGGTAAATATCGTACAATTAAGGGATTTTCCCATACAAGTGATTTTTCTTCGTTGTTCCAGGAATTCCCGAAGAACTAAAAGTAGTTCAGATCTGAAAATTGGTACCTAGGTTTTTATCAGGTAATAAAATCAATTCGTACTCAGGTTTTTCGGGGATTTTTGAAATCCAAATTTTGAAGTGGCCGCCATTTTGAACTTTTTTGTTACTGGGCCGATTGCTTTGAAAATCGGTATTTGAGTATCGCAGCAAGCATAGAGAACAAATTTATGGTCAGGATTAAAAAAAGTGGCCGCCATTTTGAACTTTTTTGTTACTGGGCCGATTGCTCTGAAAATTGATATTTGAGTATCGCAACAAGCATATAGAAGGAATTTGTGGTCAAAATTTAAATAAAGTGGCCGCCATTTTGACCTTTTTTGTTACTGGGCCGATTGCTCTGAAAATCGATATTTGAGTATCGCAACAAGCATGGAGAAGGAATTTGTGGTCAAAATTTAAAAAAAGTGGCCGCCATTTTTAACTTTTTTGATACTGGGCCGATTGCTTTGAAAATCGATATATGAGTATCGCAGCAAGCATAGAGAACGAATTTATGGTCAGAATTAAAAAAAAGTGGCCGCCATTTTGAACTTTTTTGTTACTGGGCCGATTGCTCTGAAAATCGGTATTTGAGTATCGCAACAAGCATGGAAAAGGAATTTGTGGTCAAAATTTAAAAAAAGTGGCCGCCATTTTGAACTTTTTTGTTACTGGGCCGATTGCTTTGAAAATCGATATCTGAGTATCGCAGCAAGCATAGAAAACGAATTTATGGTCAGAATTAAAAAAAGTGGCCGCCATTTTGAACTTTTTTGTTACTGAGCCGATTGCTCTGAAAATCGATATCTGAGTATCGCGACAAGCATGGAGAAGGAATTTGTGATCAAAATTAAAAAAAAGTGGCCACCATTTTGAACTTTTTTGTTACTGGGCCAATTGCTTTGATAATCGATATATGAGTATCGCAGCAAGCATAGAGAACGAATTTATGGTCAGAATTTAAAAAAGTGGCCGCCATTTTGAAATTTTTTGTTACTGGGCCGATTGCTTTGAAAATCGATATTTGAGTATCGCAACAAGCATACAGAAAGAATTTATTGTCAGAATTAAAAAAAAGTGGCTGCCATCTTGAACTTTTTTGTTACTGGGCCGATTGCTTTGAAAATCGATATTTGAGTATCTCAACAAGCATAGAGAACGAATTTGTGGGTAAAATTTAGAAAAGTGGCCGCCATTTTGAACTTTTTTGTTACTGGGCCGATTGCTTTGAAAATCGATATATGAGTATCGCAGCAAGCATAGAGAACGAATTTATGGTCAGAATTAAATAAAGTGGCCGCCATTTTGAACTTTTTTGTTTCTGGGCCGATTGCTCTGAAAATCGGTATTTGAGTACCTATCGCAACAAGCATGGAGAAGGAATTTGTGTCAAAATTTAAAAAAGTGGCCGCCATTTTGAACTTTTTTGTTACTGGGCCAATTGCTTTGAAAATCGATATTTGAGTATCGCAGCAAGAATAGAGAATGATTTTATGGGCAGAATTAAAAAAAGTGGCTGCCATTTATTATGGACACACGGGCAGACAGTGTAGTCTCAGTAATAGGGTTCCCGCCTTTTTCCCTATAGGTACGGTACCTTCATTGAACTACGAGTATATTAAACTTTTTGTAACAACCTCATATTTTCAAAACCGATAAGTGACTATAGCTGAGGATGTAAAGCAGAGATTAAACGCGAGCGAAGCCGCGGGCGTCCGCTAGTAATAATATAAATACGGCTGCGGCCTGCGGTTGCCTAATTTTGGTCGTCATCCCCAGAAGTGTGTTTTATTCGTAAAATGCTCATCGTTGCGGGAGTCCATCCATTCATTTGTTTTTAGGATGCGTTGTCCAATATACTGGCGTTGTCGTTGCCACTCGTGGGCGCGCCACGCGAATGATGTACTGTATAGAAATATGATACGTTCAAGTTATATATTAAGATAAATATTACGAAAGGGAGTATAATTTTGCGAAGGCGTCATTGCGGTCGAACGACTACTGTCGAATCTCTGATGTAATTCTGAAGATAGATGTAATATTTCTGAACAGATATTCAACATCGATTTATACGCACTTTGGAAGTGTGAACAGTAGGTACGGCCATACGAGTAGATACCTCGGTAGTCGGTACAGCTTCGAGCATTCAAATAAAACGATCAGCTGTGTGATGGATCTGCAAAAATATTTATCGCATTGGCGGATGGATAGGTAGGTACCATCCGGAGTCCAGACGCGAAAATTCAAATTTAATTAAGTTTTTTCCGCTTATAGCAAAAAGCTAACAATACTATCACTAAATTAGCAAAAATCTTAATAAAATTTGAATTTCGCGGGCTATTTAGAAGGGCCGAGTAGGTACCTAGGTAGTAGGGACAAAATAATTAGTCTGCAATAAGCGTAGCCAGATAAAGTAGAGGACATAGAGCGATAAGGAAATTCTGTAGACATGTAGATCAAATAAAATACATATGCAGTTATCAGTAGAAAATGGCCAAACATAAACTAGGGTATAAAGATAAATTAAAGTTAATTAAAGTTACCGTTTGGCCGAATAAAAGTCTAATGAACTACGGCACCTTTGCGCTATTGACAATTAATCAAATCATCACGGCCAATGACAAGAAACAATAAACATAACTTAAGTAAAGCCTGCAGAAGGCCTAGCCATGTTACTCACCGATTTACTACCTACTGCAATCGGCGCTAATAAATAAAGCTAAGAAAACAATGACAACATCTGTGACGACAGACGACTAACGTGAATCGTGATATCGTAAAAAATTGGATTCGATTTCGAACAACACGAACTAAATTGGCCAAGTGCGAGTCGGACTCGCCCATGAAGGGTTCCGTACCATTTACTTTCAATAATACCTTTAGGCTGCTACAGGCTACTACCACTATAACTCTCAAAACTACTCTACTTTTGTGTAGTACCTATACAAGTAGGTACAAGTACTTAGATTAGTTTTGAGAGTTCGTCGACCAAAAACGAGCAAAAAGTTAAGTTATTTTGTATGGGAGCCCTTTTAGTCTATTTTTTCGTATATTGTTGTTATAGCGGCAACGGAAATACATCATCTGTGAAAAGTGAGTAACTATCACGGTTCACGAGATACAGCCTGGTGACAGACGGACGGACAGCGAAGTCTCGGTAATAGCCTCCTTTTTTACCCTTTGAGTACGGATTTATGGAACCTTAAAAATTATAGATACTGACACTTAATTGTGAAATACAAAGTTTTGCATAGGTACCTCTCACTTATTGTAATATTATAACGTTACAGCAAAAACGTAGCATAATCAACGTGATATCAACATGCAAATCAGAGTAGGTTTGGTCTTATTGTTAAACAATATTGCATAAACCAGCAAAGCGTTTTGCTGTGAAACTAAATAAATTATTTCTCAATGCAATTCAATTGTTTATTTCCAATAGGTACTAGGATACATTTAATTTTTTAATCGTTAAAGCGACCGCGATTCTATTGAGAGCGATTTCGTAATTGTAACATTAACCTAACAACAAAACATGCAATGTTTTAGGGTTCCCAAACTCAAATCAGAAAAAACAGCAGCCGTATTATAACGCTAACTTGATCATGTGAGTTGTGACGAATCAATCCTATACCTTTAAATGAGCAATTCTTGTATATATTTATATATATTTCTATATAATCTAGATCTCGGAAACGGCTGGAACGATTTTCATGAAATTTAGTATATAGGGGGTTTTGGGGGCGATAAATCGATCTAGCTAGGATTCATTTTTAGAAAAAGTCGAATTTACCAAAAAAATAAAAATATGACTAATGCTGCCATCTATTGGCCACCGAGCGAAGCTCGGTCACCCAGATATTTAAGGTGTTAATTATAATAAATATTTTTTGAACTTTGAATTTCGTTCTACCACACATAGAAACGCAATATTATGTCATATGGCTGGGGCCCCAGGACTCTTAAATAGTCGTATGATCATTTTTGTGTTCGTCTATCTCTCTGTCCATGTATAGTGTGTACCGTGTAATTATGAGTTTCTTTTCAGAAACGATTTGAGGTATCAAGTTAAAAATAATTAAAATGCTAAATCCTATAAGAACCCTGGGAATTTAAAAAAATGCAATTCTCCAAAATCCGAAAATCTTTCCGGGTTATGTGCATTGTTTTAGGAAACTAAATATCACTTGCTTAACGGTGAAGGAAAACAACATCGCGAGGAAACCTGCTTGCCTGAGAGTTCACTAAAATGTTCTCGAAGGTGTTTAAAGGCCGTCAACCCGCACTTGGCCAGCGTGATTGGCCAAACCCCTCTCAGTCTGAGAGAAGACCCGTGCCCAGCTGTGGGACATAAAAAGGGGTTGAGATGATGATGAGATGATGATACTTACCTACTTACATTTATTTTTTGGCCTTAGGCTCTAGGTTACTACTATTTGATATTGGTATGATACGATCTTTTCTCGAAGATACGGAAGTGACCGGACGATCGTGTGCGAGTCCGATTCGTACTTGGCCGGGTTTTTTGCTAAAAAAAGCCACTAGTTAGGTACGACGCGATAGCACATGTGTGCTATTATAGGTAGTTACTTTTCTTGGTATAGGCACTTGCGTTAACTAAGATACTTATTTCGCATGCTTTTGCTAATTTAATAAATTTAACATAACCGGCCTTGTTCAACGGAGAAATCGGAAGGAAAATCTTCATTCCGTGTTTATACATACTTATTTGGGACCGAGGAATACAGTCCTAGTCTCTATCTATAGGCACCTATACTTACCTAAATAGTACCTATGTTTTACTAAGGCATTACTTATATTTCAAGTTTCATTTTTCAACCATACGAAGGTATGTTATACAGGTTCAACGAGATTGTTTTGGTTAAAAGTAAAGTAAAAATGTTACTACAGCTCGAAAGTTCAAACAAAGGACATTTTATTATATTGTAAATTACACTAAATTGATAAGACATTTCCGCCAAGTACTGGCAACAAAGTGATAGTGATAGCAACACATACATCGCAACGTAGGTTATATTATAGCAGTTGTAGCTTAGCTAGCTAATATCATAGAATAGTAAACACCTACTTTTTACTATTCTATGTTAATTGATATTGGATATTGGATGATGAAAATGAATATCTTCATTTTACAGGCTCTTCTCAAAAGATAAAACTCTACCGACAAGCAGGTTTGCACGGAGAAGAACTGCCAAGAACCTCAGCACTTACCTACGTTTATACAATTTTTCTTACATAATATTAATAGATCTTTATGTACCTACTTACTTACCTACTTTAAACTTGTTCAAAGGTACGTTCAAAACAGATTTTGGGACCAAATTGTAGAAGCGTCCACTCAACTCGATAGTGTACGTAGCTATAATCTAGATATTAGATAATTCCTGGTTAGTACCTACGATAACATCTTCGGCCGCATCATAAGCATCACTTACCATCAGGCGAAATCGCAGTCAAACACTAACTTGTAGAGTGTTAAAGGTAAACAGCTTCGATAACTGACACAGTCGCGTCAGTTCAAAGTTCGAACTCAACAAGATATTTGATAAATATTATAAATCAAAACAGTTTTCGCATATTGTATGACAGTATGACTCACTCAGCGTGTATGACAAATCGATCCAATGAACTGTAAGCATCAGTAATTGTTAAACGGCGTACCCCGGTGGCCACCCTTGTTAATATTTATAATAATGACTTCGGGAGATTACGTGTGAACGTACTATTTATGATCAATAGGTCTGGTACCTAACGAGTACCATACGAGTACATTGTTTCTTTTTTTAATAATTACAAAATTATCACTTTAGATTACAAGTCATATTTCGGCCTTTATCTTTTACTTTACGATTAAAGTATCCCGGTATTGATATGGTATCTATCTACATTATATACAAATTACGCAAGTTACTTATACGATAATACCTGTTTATTTTATTAATAAATACCTAGTTAGTATCTTTTAAAATAAAAATCAAAATTCTGAACAGTTAATGTAAAATAAACTGTATGGAAGGAAGAGCTCCTCAAGGAGTGACCTTTAAAACAAGTGAAAAATTGCAGGATGATGTTACAGGAAGTTCAGAGGGGATTTATATAATCCTTCATGTAGGGATAGCATGCAGTACGATAGACTATGATTTGTCTCGATTACTCCCTCCTCTCTCTACACTCTTTCCCCTAAAAAGCTAAAGAATTCTGGTAGATCTGTTACTTATACTTTTATCCCACGATATAATCGAGTGTGACAGACGGACGGACGGAGAAAGTCTCACCATGATTCCATTTTTATCATTTTGGTATGGAAGTTGGAACCATGAAAAGCGATAGGTCATGTAAGTAACATCATAGTAGTTTCCAATGAAGGCTAGTACATAAACGCGTTAGGAAGTCGTAACTAATGTGATTAATGTTTACTTACCGGTAAACTATGAATGAATCGACTTATACCTACCACATCATAATATGACTAATAGTTGACACAAAGACCAACGTAGGCAAAATACGTAAGTAAAGAGTAGGCAGGTAGGTAGGAAGGTAGGTAGTAAGTAATTCACATACATATTTCATACCTACTAAGCATTTGCCTATGTTACGAGTACCTACCATACAAATTTGGAAAAAACTGAAAATTATCTGATGCATTACAGGTGGCATGGTGGAAAGTTTTGACCTTTTCGCGGCCCACAACTGGGATATAGGCTGTATTTTGTGAGATTTTTGAAAAAATATTTCTTAGCCCTACTCAGCTTATTAAAAGAGGAGGTGCGGACTGCGGGAGAGATGACATATAGATAAAAATAGAGATTATACTAACTGTCAATAGTGCGGTCAACTATTAATAATATTATAACTGTTGACAATAATATAGACAAGCTAACATTGGCTAATGGCTAGTAAAATATGCGGGATTATAACTTTATATCATTCTAAGTTAATAACTAAGTATTAGACTGATATGCATTTTCAAAAAACAAATTTCCTTAGTTTCCTTATTTTTTTTAAATTTATTTAATGTAGTTTCAAACTATCCATATTTTTGATATACATATGAGTAAAATATCCTTATACAGCCCAGATAGTTCCGAGTCCTGACTCTTGACTAACAATAAATAATTATGCTATTGTTATCTTCACAATGTTTTGTTTACTAATTGTTGATGGTCACAACAAAAATAATGAGTATGCTGACACGAGCGATCATTAACTCTATTCAATTAATATAAATGTTGTTATGTAAATAGTTCTATTACTTTCGAAAATATTTTGGTGTCCAATGTATCGTATTACGGAGACAGCGGACATTTAAAAAGAATTGCTTACGTTCGTAAGACAAATTGATACTCATAAAAATTCCATGGGGGTCATAACAATTTGGATGAAATTAGGACGCTTATGTGGTTCGTACAATTATGAATTATTTTTAAGAAAAGACTTACATTTAGTTAGACATGAGAATTTTAAAGTTAACGAATTAAATATTATAATACTTTGACCAACTGATTTTTTAATGGACGAAATGGCCCTGAAGTTGTGGTAGATTTCTATACTTATTAATATATATATAGCTGCTTGTGCTGATTCAACACTGACTCACTGACTCATTGATCACCTCTCCTGAACAATTTTGTATGAAAAATTTTTTTTTGAAGGATGATGTCGTATAGGGGGGAAAAATTCATGAGGAGGAAAAATACGGAGAGAGCTGATGATTGAGGATTTCGAAGACGGGTGAAGAGCACAGCCAGGGTATTGGAGATAGGTGGGGGGTGCTCCACCAAATGTCATTCGAAACGTCATCCAATTGGCAGTTAGCTGAAAAAAAATTCAAAATGGCGGATTCAAGATGGCCGCCATACAAACTTCATCGGTGTCCATCTCGAAAAGTATAAAAGATGGAAGAACGGTTTCTTGACAAGAAGTGATCAGGACCCCACGGTCTATTCGATGGATAGAAAAAAAAATCAAAATGGCGGAATTTATTTTTCCATAGAAAATGTATGAGGAATGTTGAAGAGACCACGAATTGTAAAACATGAAGTGCTTTGATGCGGTTTTTTGGAAGACTACAAGAGAAAAATATGGAATGAGGTGATGATTGAGGATTTTAAAGGCAGTCAAGGAGCATGGGCAATGTATCATAGTTAGGTGAGGACTGCTGAAACAAAAAATACTCGGAACTTCACGCAATTGGCAGTGAGCTGAAAAAAAAACAAAATGGCCGCCATACAAATTTCGTGTTGTTCTATCTCGGAAAGTATAAAAGATAAGAGAGTGGTTTCTTAGCAAGAGGTGATCAGGATCTCAAGTTCTACGGGATGCATGGAAAATAATTCACTGTGGCGGAATTTATCTTTCCATGGAAAATGTACATACTATGAGAAGAGACAATGATCTAGGATTTGGATGATGATTGAGGAGCACTGTCATGGTTTTAAAGATAGTTAAGGGCTGTTCGAACAAAAAATACGCTGAACCTCATCCGATGAGGTTCAGCGTATTTTTTCTTCGAACTGCCCGTAACTATCTTTAAAACCATGACAGTGTTCCTTGGTAATTTATTCAGCTCACTGCCAATCGGATTCCAATGGGCGATGGAGATGACGGCGATACCTTTATAAGCGGGAAGACTGCACGCGGGCCACATGTGGCCCGCGCACTCACGCGCCCTACTAGTTAATATATATATAGCTACTCGTGCTGATTCACTGATTGACTGACTGACTCACTGATTGATCACCTCTCCTGAACAATTTTGTATGAAAAAATTTTTTTTCACGGATGGGGTCGTATACTAGAAAAAAATTCATTCGGAGGAAAAATACGGAGAGAGCTGATGATTGAGGATTTCGAAGACGGGTAAAGAGCACGGGGAGGGTATTGAAGATAGGTGGGGGGTGCTCGACCAAATGTCATTCGAAACGTCATGCAATTGGCAGTGAGCTGAAAAAAAAGTTCAAAATGGCGGATTCAAGATGGCCGCCATACAAACTTAATCGGTGTCCATCTCGAAGAGTATAAAAGATGGAAGAGTGGTTTCTTGACAAGAGTTGATCAGAACCCGAAGGTCCTCTTGATGAATTGAAAAAAAATTCAAAATGGCGGAATTTATTTTTCCATAGAAAATGTATGGGGAATAGTCAAGAGACCACAAGTTTTAAAACATGCAGTAGAATTATGCGGTTTTTCGGAGGACTCCCAGAGAAAAATATGAAATGAGATGATGATTGAGGGTTTTGAAGACTGTCGAGGAGCATGGGCAGGGTATTATAGTTAGGTGGGGGTGCTCGACCAAATGTCACTCGAAACATCATCCAATTGGCAGTTAGCTGAAAAAAAGTTCAAAATGGCGGATTCAAGATGGCCGTCATACAAACTTCATCGGTGTCCATCTCGAAAAGTATAAAAGATGGAAGAACGGTTTCTTGACAAGAAGTGATCAGGACCCCATGGTCTATTCGATGGATAGAAGAAAAAATCAAAATGGCGGAATTTATTTTTCCATAGAAAATGTATGAGGAATATTGAAGAGACCACCAGTTGTAAAACATGAAGTGCTTTGATGCGGTTTTTTGGAAGACTACAAGGGAAAAATATTGAATGACGTGATGATTGAGGATTTTAAAGACAGTCAAGGAGCATGGGCAAGGTATTATATTTAGGTGGGGACTGCTGAAACAAAAAATACTCGAAACTTCAGGCAATTGGTAGTGAGCTGAAAAAAAAACAAAATGGCGGATTCAAGATGGCCGCCATACAAATTTCGTGTTGTTCTATATATCTCGGAAAGTATAAATTATAAGAGAGTGGTTTCTTAGCAAGAGGTGATCAGGATCTCAAATTCTACGGGATGCATGGAAAATAATTCACTGTGGAGGAATTTATCTTTTCATGGAAAATGTACATACTATGAGAAGAGACAATGATCTAGAATTTGGGTGATGATTGAGGAGCACTGTCATGGTTTTAAAGATAGTTAAGGGTTGTTCGAACAAAAAATCCGCTGAACCTCATCCGATGAGGTTCAGCGTATTTTTTTGTTTGAACTGCCCTTAACTATCTTTAAAACCATGACAGTGCTCCTTGGTAATTTTTTCAGCTCACTGCCAATCGGATTCCAATGGGCGATGGAGATGACGGCGATAACTTTATGGGCGGGAAGACTGCACGCGGGCCACATGTGGCCCGCGCACACACGCGCCCTACTAGTTAATATATATATAGCTACTCGTGCTGATTCACTGACTGATTGACTGACTGACTCACTGATTGATCACCTCTCCTGAACAATTTTGTATGAAAAATTTTTTTTCCACGTATGAGGTCGTATAGAAGAAAAAAATTCATTCGGAGGAAAAATACGGAGAGAGCTGATGATTGAGGATTTCGGAGACGGGTGAAGAGCACGGGGAGGGTATTGAAGATAGGTGGGGGGTGCTCGACCAAATGTCATTCGAAACGTCATGCAATTGACAGTGAGCTGGAAAAAAGTTCAAAATGGTGGATCAAGATGGCCGCCATACAAACTTAATCGGTGTCCATCTCGAAAAGTATAAAAGATGGAAGAGTGGTTTCTTGACAAGAGTTGATCAGGACCCGAAGGTCTACACGATGAACAGAAAAAAAATCTAATATAGCGAAAATTTTTTTACCATAGAAAATGTATGGGGAATGTTGAAGAGACTAAAAGTTGGTAACTATCCAAGTTTTAGATGCCGTTTTTCGGAGGAATAATATGGAATGAGATGATGATTGAGAGTTTTGAAGACAGTCGAGGAGCATGGGCAAGGTATTATAGTTAGGTGGGGACTGCTGAAACAAAAAATACTCGGAACGTCATCCAATAGGGTATTTGACTCCAATTTTTTTATTACTTTATTATAAAGTAGAATTAAAATAATGACGTGCACTGAAAGAACTAATTAAATCGATCAAATAACAAAAAAGTTATAAGCATTTAAAGATTTGTGATTAGACAGAGATAGCAACATGAAATTGTGACGTCACACCGTACCAATGCCATAGTAGCTTCGTGCGGCTTCATACAAATTTTCGTTTTGCGAGAAAGGGATAGAAGATCCCCCCACTCCAAAGTTTAAACGCCTGTAACTTTGTAAATCTTCGTTGGATTTTAATATTTCTTTCACTGCACGTTATTATTTTTATCCTTGTTTATAATAAAGTAATATTTTTTATCAAATTCAAAAGTAGTGTAAGACCCCATTGGCAGTGAGCTGAACAAAAAAATTAAAATGGCGGATTCAAGATGGCCGCCATACAGATTTCGTGTTGTTCTATCTCGGAAAGTATGAAGATAAGAGAGTGGTTTCTTAGCAAGAGGTGTTCAGGATCTCAAGTTCAACGGGATGAATAAAAAACTAAATGGAGGAATTTATTTCTCCATAAAAAATGTACATGCTACAATATGTAGGGAACTATCCAAGGCATTGACGCAGTTCTTCAGAGAACTGCCAGAGGAAAGTATGAGAAGTGATGATGATCTAGGATTTGGATGATGATTGAGGAGCACGGTCATGGTTTTAAAGATAGTTAAGGGCTGTTCGAACAAAAAAATACGCTGAACCTCAACAAATGAGGTTCAGCGTATTTATTTGCTCTAACAGCCCTTAACTATCTTTAAAATCATGACAGTGCACCTTGGATATTTTTAAAGCCCACTGCCAATCGGATTCCAATTGGAGATGGAGATGACGGCGATACTTTTATAGGCGGGAAGACCGCACGCGGGCCACATGTGGCCCGCGCACTCACGCGCCCTACTAGTAATATTATATAGTCATAAGGTAGTACTGGGCGGTGGTGATAATCGCAGCCAAGTACATTTTTTAATGAATACTTAATACAATTAAGATATTCAATTGCAATAAGAGTCCGTGTGAATCTTCCATTTATCTTATTAAACACGTAATCAAATGAAAGTTTTGATGCAGTGTGTAGTGTTCTCATGACTGAGAGGGATCTATTATTATCTGCTGTATCCCACGATGGGTCACCACTTTATTTAATAAACTTGTATACCTAATTATTATCTTAAACTATCTTAACTTAATTATCTAAACTTGTATAATTTAAATCATAACGTTAGCATTAAGCTTGCCTTGCTACTTTCAAAAGATTGTACTACTCTTATATTTTTTTAATAATTTAAGTTTTTTGAAATAGGTTTTATTTAAGTTCAAAAATTACGGTTACACTTAACATCAATAATTAAAATATCGGTGCTAGGTACAACAATATTTTTTTGAAATAGTTTTTTCAGTACAACGGAGTAAGGAATTCTTCAATTATATAATAAATTGTAATGATTTTTTATTAAACATAGAAACCTATGCCAGGAAAGGCAGGGTAGGTAGTTAGGTACCTACTTAAGTAATGGAATAACGCAATTTAATTTTTAATAGTCGGTGCAGTTAATGTAATTATTATTACATCCTATGAACCTAAATACTTAACTTAATAAACAAACTATATATAATGTGGGTATTACAAACTGTATTACTTCATGGGTAAATTATTTGCAATCTCGTCTCAAGTTAAACAACTGCGGCAAAATGCAAACACCTGTCAGGATTAAACGTATATACGACGCGATCAAGTGCCTACGAAACATGCATTATAAAATGTTTCTAACAGGTTTAGACCCAGGTTTAAAATTAAATTTGGCTTACTTGTTAAACGTGTCCTCGTACTGTTTTATTTCCTTCCTGGAGAATTCATGAAATTCCGTATAAACGTTCACAATTTTGTATTTCGGTTTGACCTCGACCCCTTCCTCGAGTTTGTCGTTTATCGCCTGCCTTCTCATCAGGATACCACTCAGTTCTTCTGTAGCTGCCATGATGTTATTGCGCGGGAAAAAGATTAAAAAAATGTGCTTTTCGAGAGGAAGTGCGGTGAATTCAGACGCTGTTGTCTATCGTACGGCTTTGCGAGCACTGATGGCGGTTTTGGCCGGTCTGCACCCGCAGTCTGAACTCGGCAGTCAGTGCGACGCACTCGGCAAGCTCCACCGTATCACAATCAAGCCGCGGGGGACCGACGGATCGACGTACGACGCGACTACGTGCCGCGCACCATACAATCTTACTAATAATTTTACTACCTACCGGCTACCGCTATCGACGCAGAATAAACATTCACTAAAAAGTTAGAACGGCCTTGATGAAATTCCAAACATACATAATGCAGATTTTAAGATAGTCCAAGCTTAAGAAATACTTAAGTCTGTAAAATGTTCCACAGCCCACGTCTTTCAATTTTAAACAATCCGTATCCAAAGTGGAAACTTCAAGGGCGTAACAGGGCCAAGGTCACGATGAATTCAAGATGATGCTTGATAATAAACCGAAAATAGAAAACAAGAAGGTTCTAAATAAGTTGTACTCAAATATTAATGAAGATAATAATAAAATGCTCATTACTCATGCACTCAGCGGAGGACTAATTTAGGAAATTGGCATGTTTAACCTAATTTCATGGGGGTGAAATTGGGCGAGTCCGTTGTAACTAACATAACATAACAAATTACATCAATATTTTCCCTAATTCAATAAATAAGTATTAATTAAGCGAACGCATTTTACCTAAATGATATGGTGACACACCTGTATGAAACTTAATTTGCCAAGTAAGTATGACACAATCGCTTTGCATTTTAATGTCCATTTGATGATAATAACATTATCAAATGTATAATTCTAAGTAACAAGTCCAATTTCGTAATTGTCGTATGGGTATCCCATGGGATACGCTGATGGGTATTTCGCTCTCCCCAAACCAAGCCCCAATATTATTATATTTGAATGTGCAAGCCTAGCAGACACTCGTCAACATGAGGCGACATTCCAGGTAAATATCAGATATTAAAAAAAAACTTTCATGTATAAAGAATGTTACAAAAAATAAAAAAATATTTCCAGGTCTGAGAGCGTTTCAAACGTTCCAGTTGATCCAGAAAATATAAAAGACCAACGCGTTGCTGCTGAAAATGTAAAAATCAAAAGAGGTAAAATCAGTCTGATCAAGCAGTACTTGGTAGACTATACAGCTAATTCTAATCTCCACGGTCTCAGATACATCGGAGAAAAGGAACGCACGTTTGTTGAAAAGTAAGAAATTATATTTTTTAATAAATATCTCTATTCTCGTATTAGAAACACATTCTTTTAATTTATCTTTTTTTCTGTATTTCAAAATTATCCCAAATTTTACGGTTCTGTGTTTTTTTTATGTGTTGTTGTATGTTTATTTCAGAATATTTTGGCTCTTTATGTTCACTTGCTGTGTCGTACTCTGCGCCGGACTGATTCGCAAAGTTTGGATTAAATGGAATGAAAGCCCAGTTATTGTCAGCTTTGCTGAAAACTCTACTCCAGTTTGGCAGGTTTGAATTTTTTTGTCGTCTTTACCTCTCAGAATAGAAGATGTTCCACAGAACGGCCACCCGACTACCATAGAATTTATCTGTTTAATTCAAAATGAAATGTGACCATTGTTGTTGAAAATTTTCAATATGCAGATGAACTAATTTAACTTGTATTTTACTTTTTTTTGTATTTTAGTTCGTTTTATAACAGTCGTGTTTTTAATTATTATTTATTTTTTACAGTAAAATAACTTAATTTCCTTTACAGATTCCCTATCCTGCTGTAACGGTGTGTTTCGAAACAAAGGCACCACAAACGAAATTTAATTTCACGGAGTATTATCATCTTTATATGAATGAAAGCACATATAAAAACTTGACAGAAGAGGAGTAAGTATTAATAGCCTGATCAGGAAAAAAAAATTCTTGCTAAAATGTTCAAACTTTGAATGAATTTTTATTAAAGTTTCAATAATTTATTCCAATGCAAATAAAGCCACCAAAACTGCTTTTTTTATTTTCTTTGAGAGGTTGTTTCTAGAAAATATTAAATTTGAAAGTCTTGGTAAGTTTTCGTTTGTTTGTAGTGATTTTTTTTTCGAAATGACATGGCCGGATTCTGCCCTAGAAAAAAAATATTCATGGCCATCGACAAACAGTACGTCATATTAAAGCTTATAATTATGTCTTTACAATCATTTAAGTTTTATGATCTGAAAACTTGCGAGAGACATAATATCAGCATAACAACTTGCAACAAAATTACTTAGGCGCATTTTGTTGCAAGTTGTTATGCTGATATTATGTCTCTCGCAAGTTTTCAGATCATAAAACTTAAACGATTGTAAAGACATAATTATAAGCTTTAATATGACGTACTGTTTGTCGATGGCCATGAATAAGTGTTTTTTTTCCAGGGCACAGCTCCATACAAGTTTCGGCCATGTCCTTTGCTCGGGATGTCTAGCCATTAAATTTTAATTTTCACTGCCGGTTATGAAATCAAAAATTCTCTATTAATTTATGTTTACAGACGGGCTTTATTTGAAGACGTATCTCTCGTTTGTGACGATCATCTAGCACCGAAAAAAGGGCGAAAATTCTCTTCTGCAAATATGACGGTCGAAAATCTAAAAGAGGTAGGTAAAACTATTTAGTGTCATTATTGTAATTGGATATTAAATTACACATTTATCTTATTTTACAGCTATCTCCAAACATAAGCGAAGTATTTTTCGGATGCAAGTGGAAGGATACACCAAAAGAAAATTGTACCGATCTCTTTCTACCTATAATGACTGAGGAAGGACTTTGCTATACTTTCAATACAATGGGCGCAGAGGAGCTGTTTCGAGTGGAAAAGTATTCTTCTTTTATTATACCAATGTCTATGTGTCACAGAGCTTAAGTAATAAATTTATTTAATTTAATGTGTTATAATACCGCATCATTTTTATTAGTCTTCATACAGATTATAATTACCTGGAATACTCAAATCGGACGGAAAATATGACTTGGAGCTTAGAGACGGGGTATTTGCCAAACACACCATTAGAGACTTACCCACACAGGGGTTCTGTAAGTATTTACAACTTTTATAACCTTTATAAACTTATAAATTGAACTAGGAAACCCGCTGACTTTTGACCCCAAATTCGCCCCCTAGCCTTATTTAAAATATGTATAAAAATATTATCAAACAAGTTATTAAAATTTATTAATAATAGTTTCCGCCTCACTGACCGCTTCCATAATTTTCCCCTAATAACAAAATTAATAATTTATTATTATATTCATGAAACAAATATTAATGATCTTTTCATTGTCTGTATAATACAATAAATATAATTAATAATACAACTTAATAAAATGATTACTAAAAAATTGTTTATTTTATTTTCTTTAATTTTGTTCTCAGGGTTACGGAGTAAAAGCTGGATTGACTTTTTTATTGAAAGCTAAAAAGGCCGATTTGGATTATTTATGTAAAGGTCCGGTCCAAGGTTTTAAGGTAATCATAATGACGAATCTACTTCAGAATACTAGACGTCCTCAAATCTGAAAGTCCCTGATGTTGTTTACAGCACAGTACAATTAGACTTAGACATACAGTCCGACAAGGCTCTCTTGGCACTTAATGACATTGACTGGAGGGCGCTGTTATAGAACAAAAGCATGCAGAAAATAAAATCTCTTCAATTTTAGTTTAAAATAGCTAGTAGTAAGCAAAAACAACACAACATATAATAGCGATATACCGACAGAGCGAACTATCAAACAGTATCACAAGATAGCGGCATTAGTACCGATTTTGGCCACGCGCCAAGATAGCCTTGTCGCACTTTTACGTGTAGACTGCAGCAGTGTACCTACCTACAGCTCTTATTATCTGACGCGCCCCTTCTCAATTCTAATAATTCATCAGGAATCCATAATCCTTGTCTTTTTTAGGGTTCCGTACGTCAAAAGCAAAAACGTAACCCTTTATAGTGCCTTTGCCTTATAGGACCACTATTTGTTGTGTATATTGTTGTTTTTTTTTAAAAAGGGGGGATAAGTAGGGCGTCAATTTTCGACACGAAATTTTAATATCGCGTGATTCTTATGGATTTGCTTTTTCTGTATACAAATCAAGAGTGAATATGCATCTCCTAGGCAAGCGCGCTCCACCTTAGACTGTATCATCACTTTCCATCAAGTGTCACGACTCACGGTCAAGCGCTGGTCTATAGTAAAAAAAAAGTATAATATACCTAAGATTTATTTTTCAGATATTGCTGCACAACCCCGCCGAGCTGCCGCGGCTGTCGCAGCAGTACTTCAGATCGCCGCTGTCGCAGGAAGTCGTGGTCGCTGTCAAACCGAAAATGATGACCACCTCCGAAGGACTGAAGCCCTACGACCCTGTTAGGTGAGTTTACTGCTCGTTTTCACTAACATATTTCAATTGTCAACCTAAAAATGAAGATTTTCCATTTTGGCGCTGCCAAAGAGCTTAATACATAAATCAATGGGCGCTGCAGATTGTTGCGTAACCTGGAGTGAGCGTCTATGCAACTAAAATCAAATGACATTCAAAACGACGATCCACTTCCAACAAATGTCAATTTAGTACCGTGGACGATCGATCGGGGGAGGCGCTTCAAATCGGCACAAAAAATTTACAATTAATATTAAAATATAAATTAACTAGCTGATTCCCGCGACTTCGTCCACGTGGGATAAAAACTATTCTATCTTTTAAGTTGGACCAAATGACAGATATTCACGAAGTTTGAACTAAATCGGTTCAGTAGTTTAGGAGTCCATTGAGGACAAACATTGTGACACGAGATTTATATATATTAAGATATATTCGATACCTAAGCCCTTAGGTGACAGTTGTTATAAGTGAAAACTCTCACCTATGGACTTAGGTGTTTCCTAAAATGTTGGTGAAAACAAGCATAAGTCACCGATATGAACCTGAGGATGAGCTCATCGGAAGATTTTACGTCAACGTTCTTCATACAAGGAAAGAAGTAGCGGTATTTGTCAAAACATCCTGCACTTATAGGTACGGCGCATCATGGTGGAAATCGACCTTGTGGAAACTCACGTGCGGACTAATAAACATATTACTGTGGCATAAAGAATTGTGTAGGTAATAAACTGTAGCGTGGACCGCGGTCCATAGATAATACTGCGATAGGCCTACAACTGACTCTGTTGGTGTCAAAACAAACATTTTTGACATCAGTAAACTGGCAACATTTTTTTCGCGTAGTCCGCCGCGCGCCATGTCCTGTGTATACGTCTTCTGTTTACGTACCTAATATAATTATGCCCAAAACTGAAGGTATAATTTTATTAGATTATTTATACGCCTTCTATCTACGTATGAGTTGGTTAGTAAGTAGATTCATTGACGGGGACATGAACGAAAATTAAACCCACTCTTCGTGTAATTCACATCAGTGGACCATGAGATCACAGATAAAATCGAAGACTTCACTTTCTTTTGAGGTCGAGTAGGCACTAGTCATTACGATGTTACGTATAGATACAAGTTTTTAGGGTACCGTACCCAAAGGGTAAAACGGGACCCTATTACTGAGACTTCGGCATCCGTCCGTCCGTCCGTCTGTCACCAGGCTGTATCTCTGAACCGTAATAGTTACACAGTTGAAATTTTCAATAATATGATGTATTTCTGTTGCCGCTATAACAACATAATACCTATATTTAAAAAATAGAATAAAATATCAAAGGAGGCTCCCATAGAAAAAACGTGTTTTTTGCATGATGATCCAGAAGAGCCAATTACCTACTACTTGTAGTACTGGCTACTGCATCACTGCACCGTTTCGCTACGTTATTTAGATAATGGTACGGAACCCTCCGTGCGTGAGTCCGACTTGCACTTGGCCGATTATCCATAAAGCCCCTAGCAACACGACGCGGCGACACCTAGGATGTTGGTATTTGAGGTATAGCTACTTCTTTAATTATAAAAAGATAATTAATTATGAGTAAAATTGTTGCTTGTTGAAAAACTAGTTATTATCTATCAAAGATACTTCCCTATTTTACTAAACGATATTTTTGATTGTATTACCTTTATATATAACTAGTAGGGCGCGTGGGAGCGCGGGCCACATGTGGCCCGCGGGCTGTCTTCTCACCTATTTAAGAATCGCCGTCATCTCCATCGCCAATTGGAATCCGATTGGCAATGGGCTAAAAGAATTACCTCGGAGCACGGTCATGGATTTAAAGATAGTTAAGGGCTGTTTGAATAAAAAATACACTGAACCTCACCGGGTGAGGTTCAGTGTATTTTTTATTCAAACAGCCCTTAACTATCTTTAAATCCATGACCGTGCTCCTCAATCATCATCCAAATCGTAGACCTTGGGTCATATCTTCTCATACTTTTCATAGTTTTTCATAGGCCTTGTTTATTGTAGCATTCACATTTCCATGGAAAAATAAATTCAACCACTTTGATTTTTTTCATTCATCCCGTAGACCTTGAGATTCTAATTACGTCTTGCAAAAAAATCACTCTCTTGACTTTTATACTTTCCGAGATAGAACAACACGAAATTTGTATGGCGGCCATCTTGAATCCGCCATTTTGATTTTTTTATTCAGCTAACTGCCAATTGGATGACGTTTCGAGTTACATTTGGTCGAGCACCCCCCACCTATCTTCGATACCCTGGCTGTGCTCTTCACCCGTCTCCGAAATCCTCAATCATCAGCTCTCTCTCCATATTTTTCTCTAGTAACTCTCCGAAAAACCGCATCACAACCTTGCATAATTACCAACTGTTAGTCACTTCAACATTCCCCATACATTTTCTATGGAAAAATAAATTCCGCCATTTTGAATTTTTTTTCTATCCATCAAATAGACCTTCGGGTCCTGATCACTTCTTGTCAAGAAACCATTCTTCCATCCTTTATACTTTCCGAGATATCGGCGAAATTCGAATGGCGGCCATTTTGAATCCGCCATTTTGAATTTTTTTTCAGCTCACTGGCAGTTGGATGACATTTCAAATGACATTTGGTCGAGCACCCCCCACCTATCTAAAATACCCTGGCTGTGCTCTTCACCCGTCTTCGAAATCCTCAATCATCAGCTCTCGCTATATTTTTCTTCCTCATGAATTTTTCCTTTCTATACAAAACAATCAGTGAAAAAAAAATTTTTCATACAAAATTGTTCAGGAGAGGTGATCAATCAGTGAGTGAATCAGCACAAGCAGCTATATATATATTACCTTTATATATAATAACTAGTAGGGCGCGTGTGTGCGCGGGCCACATGTGGCCCGCGTGCAGTCTTCCCGCCCATAAAGGTATCGCCGTCATCTCCATCGCCCATTGGAATCCGGTTGGCAGTGAGCTAAAAAAATTACCAAGGAGCACTGTCATGGTTTTAAAGATAGTTACGGGCAGTTCGAAGAAAAAATACGCTGAACCTCATCGGATGAGGTTCAGTGTATTTTTTGTTCGAACAGCCCTTAACTATCTTTAAAATCATGACAGTGCTCCTCAATCATCATCCAAATCCAGATCATTGTCTCTTCTGATAGTATGTACATTTTACATGGAAAGATAAATTCCGCCACAGTAAATTATTTTCCATGCATCCCGTAGAACTTGAGATCCTGATCACCTCTTGCTAATAAACCACTCTCTTATCTTTTATACTTTCCGAGATAGAACAACACGAAATTTGTATGGCGGCCATCTTGAATCCGCCATTTTGTTTTTTTCAGCTCACTGTCAATGGCGTGAAGTTCCGAGTATTTTTTGTTTCAGCAGTCCCCACCTAACTATAATACCTTGCCCATGCTCCTTGACAATCTTTAAAATCTTTAATCATCACCTCATTCCATATTTTGCTCTAGTAATTCTACGAAAAACTGCATCAAAACCTTGCATAGTTTCCAACTTTTAGTCTCATCAACATTCCCCATACATTTTCTACGGAAAAATAAATTCCGCCATTTTGAATTTTTTTTCTATCCATCGAATAGACCTTCAGATCCTGATCACTTCTTGTCAAGAAACCACTCTTCCATCTTTTATATTCTTCGAGATGGACGCCGATGAAGTTTGTATGGCGGCCATCTTGAATCCGCCATTTTGAACTTTTTTTCAGCTCACTGCCAATTGCATGACGTTTCGAATGACATTTGGTCGAGCACCCCCCACCTATCTTAGATACCCTGGCCGTGCTCTTCACCCGTCTTCGAAATCCTCAATCATCAGCTCTCTCCATATTTTTGTTCTTAATGAATTTTTCCCCTCTATACGAAACAATCAGTAAAAAAAAAATTTTTCATACAAAAATGTTCAGGAGAGGTGATCAATGAGTCAGTCAGTCAGTGAATCAGCACAAGTAGCTATATATATATTAACTAGTAGTGCGCGTGAGTGCGCGGGCCACATGTGGCCCGCGTGCAGTCTTCCCGCTTATAAAGGTATCGCCGTCATCTCCATCGTCCATTGAAATCCGATTGGCAGTGAGCTGAATAAATTACCAAGGAGCACTGTCATGGTTTTAAAGATAGTTACGGGCAGTTCGAAGAAAAAAATACGCTGAACCTCATCGGATGAGGTTCAGCGTATTTTTTGTTCGAACAGCCCTTAACTATCTTTAAATCCATGACCGTGCTCCTCAATCATCATCCAAATCGTAGACCTTATCTCATATCTTCTCATACTTTTCATAGTTTTTCATAGGCCTTTTTTATTGTAGCATTCACATTTCCATGGAAAAATAAATTCAACCACTTTGATTTTTTTCATTCATCCCGTAGACCTTGAGATTCTAATTACGTCTTGCAAAAAAATCACTCTCTTGTCTTTTATACTTTCCGAGATAGAACAACACGAAATTTGTATGGCGGCCATCTTGAATCCGCCATTTTGATTTTTTTATTCAGCTAACTGCCAATTGGATGACGTTTCGAGTTACATTTGGTCGAGCACCCCCCACCTATCTTCGATTCCCTGACTGTGCTCTTCACCCGTCTCCGAAATCTTTAATCATCAGCTCTCTCCATATTTTTCTCTAGTTACTCTCCGAAAAACCGCATCACAACCTTGCATAATTACCAACTGTTAGTCTCTTCAACATTCCCCATACATTTTCTATGGAAAAATAAATTCCGCCATTTTGAATTTTTTTTTCTATCCATCAAATAGACCTTCGGATCCTGATCATTTCTTGTCGAGAAACCATTCTTCCATCTTTTATACTTTCCGAGATATTGACGAAATTCAAATGGACGCCATTTTGAATCCGCCATTTTGAATTTTTTTTCACCTATCTGCCAATTGGATGACATTTCAAATGACATTTGGTCGAGCACCCCCCACCTATCTTCAATACCCTTGGCTGTGCTCTTGACCCGTCTTCGAAATCCTCAATCATCAGCTCTCTCCATATTTTTGTTCTTAATGATTTTTTCCTTTCTATACGACATAATCCTTGAAAAAAAAATTTTTCATACAAAATTGTTCAGGAGAGGTGATCAATCAGTCAGTGGCCAATCAGCACAAGCAGCTATATATATATTAACTAGTTTTCCGCGTGGGGGCGCGGCCCGCTAAAGCGGACCGCGTAACTGCTGGGAGCCATTTACTTGGTCGCTCATACTCGGATTTTGCAAAAACTGAAAAAAAAAACTTATTTCAATTTTTCCCGAAAAATGGGGTAATTTTTTTCACCAATTTACACCGCGAGTCTTAACGTACGATCGTTCGATATCGCACGATAAACGTTCAAAATATATTCTGTTGTTGTCAACTGTTATAAATTTCAATTAAACCATCCTGGTAGAACAATGAAAATTTCAAAACACTACAGCTCAGCCGCCATCTTGGATTTACAAGATTTTCCATTTTTTCTATGATCAATTTACTCATTTCCTCGAGTTCTGTGACTTTGTATGCAATCGGCTGGAAAACAAAAGAGTAACGAAAGTCACGTCAGCCGCCATCTTGTTTTTACGAAATGTCATAATTTTTTCCTATTCTGCTCCCGCACTTAAACACGTCTGCCATACATCATTTTATCGTTTTATGTCTGTTTCTAGGAGAACAATGTCAATTTTCTTATAGCTCCTAATCGCCATACAATTTAGTATGAAAAAAAAATTCCGCCATTTTGAATATTTTTTTCATCCAATAGATAAACCTCCTCTTCCTGATCATCTTTCGCAAATAAACTACTTTTCCATCTTTTATACTTTCTGAGATAGACACCGACGAAATTTGTATGGCGGCCATCTTTTTTTCGCCATTTTGAATTTTTTTTCAGCTCATTGGCAATTGCACGAGATTTTGAATGACATTTGGTCCAGCACCCCCTACCTATCTTCAATACCCTGGCTGTGCTCTTCACCCGTCTCCGAAATCCTCAATCATCAGCTCTCTCCATATTTTTCACCGAGTCATTTATGGACTTCTATACAAAGCCATTAGTGAAAAAAAAATTGTTCATACAAAATTTTACAGGAGGACATTTTGGGGAAAATCACGAAAACTACCCCAAATGTGGCAACACTGTTTTTGTGTTTCGATACTGCCCGTCGAGTTACACAGTCGGTCGATACATGTCGACTTTCCGAAATGTGGCCAAGTGCCTCAAAAACACGATCAAAATATTCAAAAAAATTAAATGAATACAAAATGGCCGCCATCGCATTTCACAGAAATATTTTACATAGTTTAGTACTTTTCCCAGTAACTACAGGATATGCCACTTCGTATGACATTTAAATTTTTCATCTCGCTCGCACTCAGGCGACACGATAGCCCCTGAAAAGTGACCATGTCGAAAATCACTTTTACTTTGATAGATTCCAGTGTTGCCAGTGCTCGATCACAAAAATACCCAAATGTCATTAGTACGAGTAGGACGCGTGGTCGCTCATACTCGGATTTCGCAAAAAGTCCGTATTTCGATTTTTTACTTTTTGGGGAAAATCTCGAAATTTCCCGAGAAATGGGGAAATTTTTTTTCCCCCACTCAAAACTTCTAGTCTATACACACAATCGGTCCATAGAAGTCGTAACGCTCCGATGCTGCCAACTGTGAGAAATTTGAATTTCAAAATCACGTTTTTTCGTACGTCAGACTGATTGGCCGCCAGAACAGCCGCCATCTTGAATTTTAAAAAATTACTCCGGTTTTGTCAAAATTCAGGATAATTGTAGGCAAAACAAGAAAAAATTAACATCCACAACCACGCCGTTTAGGATCTGTGGCGCTGCGGTTTGGGGTCGAAAAATAAAAAAATTTTAAAACACCACAGCTCGGCCGCCATCTTGTTTTTCTAAATTTTTCTAATTTTTCTAAAAACCATTTACTTATTTCCTCGAATACTGCAAGTTTGAACGAAATCGGTTGGAAAACAAAAGAGATACGAAAGTCACGTCGGCCGCCATCTTGTTTTTCTGAAATGTCATAATTTTTCCCTAGTCAACTCCCGCACCCGAACACATCTCCCATACATCATTATATCGTTTTCTGTCTCTTTCTGGGAGAACAATTATGTCAATGAGTCAGTCAGTCAGTGAGTGGTAATCGAGCTATATATATTATAATATACCTACCTATGCATAAATTTTTCAATACGTCTTACTTGTAGCTGAGTCAAGTGAGGGTTGGACTCGCGCACCGGGGTTCCCCTTCCCTGTACCATAGAGCAATTCATGCCTTCATTATCTTTGCCTATACTTAACCCTAAAATAATGGCGACGACGTAAAAATTAATTAAAAATTACTTGAAAAATAATGCTAATAATAAATTAATTAACTCTTTGGTTGCAGGCGACAATGTTATTTCCCCAGCGAGCGATACTTGCAGTACTTCAAAGTGTACACGCAAGCCAACTGCGAAATGGAGTGTCTAACTAACTTCACGTACGCACGCTGCGAGTGCGTCCATTTCGGCATGCCCCGTGAGTATTTTTTTAATTAACTTTAAAGTTTAAACGCATATTGCCGTAAGAGCCGCAACGCATCCTTTACTTTACACATTTAAAAATAAATAAATAATTCGTTTAAGAATCTACAATTAGTAAAGTTCTTTCTTTTGATGCACTCCACCTACTGATCTCTATTGTATGGATTAGTAATTCTATACATTTGAAAGTTCCTTTTTGTGCCGATTTGAAGCGCCACCCTCGAACGTCATCGGTACTAAATTGGCATTCGTTGCTAGTGACCGTCGTTTTGAATGTCATACTTATTATTTTAGTTCCATGGACGCTCACGCTAGGTAACGCAACAATCTGCGCCAAAATGGTGCAAATCAAGTGTCTTCATATTTACGTTGACAGTCAGCGATCCATAGAATAGAAATCAGAGACCCCATCCCAAACAATATCACACTTTAATGAATTTCAAATTTTTTCAATAAAAAATAAATTTAAATTTTCTTTTATTCCAATGATTTTGGGCCACAGCTAATGTGTATCACTATTTCAAATTCATGACGATAATAATTGAGTGTGACTATGTGAACCACAAGGGTTCCATTTTTACCATTTTGGTATGTTATGGAACCCTAAAAATGTATTCTTTGAGGTATACTTAATATTATAAGCATTCCGTGGTCGGGTTTGACCGCTGACCGCTCGTGCAGATCTTGCGGCAATATGCGACAATTAACAATTGCTCATGTTTTATGCAAATAAGGTATACTTTTTAGTTAATGTTTGAGCAGTTATGAATAATATCACCATTTTCACAGACGGACCCGACATGGCTGTGTGCAACGCGGGAAGTGTAGCGTGCATAAAGAAAGCGCAGAGTAAGCTAACACTGTTTAATTTATAGGTCAACTAATGATAATTAATTTACTATCTTTATTATAATCCAATATTTTTTAAGAGTTCCGTAGCTAGCACGGAAAAATGTAACCCTTATTACTTTGTTACCTGGCCGTCAGCGGGCGCTACCTGTATCAACTAACACTATAATGGCGGCACCACACTTCGTTATTTGTTATTCGTTATTCGCCTTATTCGGCCTTATACGACCAAGTGTGGGCGGTTCAATCGTCTATAATATTTGCTTTATTTGCACGAATAACGCATAAGCGCGAATAGCAAATACGCGTATCCGTCCTCTTGTCGGTTTTTAGCACACTTCAAAGGACACGTATTGGCAATATTTGGCACATAGCACCAAATGTGGATAGCATGTTTGTTATTTGCTCACATAAACACATAATATCTGGGTTACCGAGCTTCGCTCGGTAGTTTAAAAGGTGTTGCGGCCCTACCAGCCCGCGAAATTCAAATTTTATTTAGTTTTTCGCAAATCTTAGACAAACTACACATTGAAGATTTATGACTATGCATTTTGCGGGTCTACTTTTAATGCATCTACATGTTTTTAATAGAAACTTTGCTCGAAAGTTCCCACTCATCTCATATTGGTTCCCGAAAGATAATTTTTTGCAGTTTCAATGATTTCGAGCTATCGGGAACCAATATGAAGTAAATGAGTATTGTTGAGCAGAGTTTTTGTTAAAAACATGTAGATGCATAAACGTTGTGCCCGCAAAACACATTGCCATTAGCCTTGAATGTATAATTAGCCCACTATGAGCGAAAAACTAAATAAAATTTGAATTTTCGCGCCCAGATGGTACCCATCGCCCTTAACTACTGGCTAATAGATGGCAGCTGCAGGAGTGCTTCGCTCGGTAGTTTAACTACTGGCTAATAGATGGCAGCAGAAATCATATTTTATTATTTTTTTGGTAAATTCGACATTTTATAAAAATGAATCCTAGCTAGATCGATTTATCGCCCCCAAAACCCCCTGTATACTAAATTTCATGAAAATCGTTGGAGCCGTTGCCGAGATCCAGATTATATAGAAATATATATACAAGAATTGCTCGTTTAAAGGTATAGGATTTGGACAAATACAGCGTAGCCGCATAACGTATAAACAAATAACGAAGTTTGGTTCCGGCATTAAAGGGGGATGGGTTGACGATGAGCCTTAATAAAATCTTTTGTTGATAGTGGAACTGGTCACTGCAGACATCGAAACGAGCTTGTCCAAGGAAGTACCGGCCAACGACACCCTCGACGCAGCTCGTCGCGTATCGGCTGAATGCAAATGCCTGCCCGCTTGCACGTCCATAGAATACGAGGCCGAAACTTCGCAAGCTGATTATGACTGGAAAGCTATTTACCAAGCGTATAAAATACCCATTTCTGAAGCGGATAACGAGTAACTTTTTTAATTTCTTTTCGGAGGGGAGGGCAGCTAGGCGAAAGATAATTGGATTCTTGATGTGACGAAAATCACGTCACGAAGAAAATCCACGAAAATGTAGAAGGAAAGTTTTTCTCATTTACTCAATAGAATTTATTCAATCAAGCTACCTATGTAGCGTGAGCTTACCGAAGACACCGCCATCTATCTGAAACCACACTTGAAAATACAAAGTGGAGTTTTGTCAATTACCAACCTACTCTATGGTCACAAGTGTTATTCCAAACTTTCCTCCGAGTGTCCCACGACTCACGAGCCACGACATCGCTTTTTATTAAATTAATTAATTTAATATCATCCTCAAATCGTCAAATCCACGACAGTCCACCACACCGACCTTACCGGAACTTAAAAAATAACGGACACATAAATTATCATGGAGTGTAGGCACCGACGTAAAATATATTGTACCTGACGCTGATCTCTATATCTCTGGATTTATGATTTCATACATCTGACAGTTCGTTTTTCGTGCCGATTTGAAGCGCCACCCTTGAACGTCCACGGTACTAAATTGACATTTGTTGGTAGTGAACCGTCGTTTTGAATTTCACTTTATCTTAGTTCCATAGACGGTTACGCAACGATCAGCGCCAAAATGGCGAAAATCAAGTGTCTTCATTTTTACGTTGACAGCACAGAGTACTTTTTGGTTGACAGTCAGCGATCCAGAGATACAGAAATCAGTGGTTGGAGAGTGCTGGAGAGTGTGGTTGGAGAGAAGGAGTAATGTGGGAGCGAGGAAGTGGTAACTTTAAAATCGTCCATCCGACGTCTATTACAGTGCCAGGCGCCAGCCTATTTGTAGTATTCTGATGGGCATTTTTACCTACGTAATTTACGTGTTAAATATTTTTTTTTGTTTTTACTATCTGTACATAACTTAATTTTTTTAGCCTTCTCTACGCACGAGTGATGATTTTCTTCAAAGAAGCGCAATTTATAACATCAAGGCGTTCAGAATTATATGGGCAAACAGATTTCCTTGCCAACTGTGGTGGTCTTCTTGGTCTTTTCATGGGATTTTCTATACTCAGCGTAGCGGAAATATTATATTTCCTTACTTTGAGGTACATCTTGAAACAAAAAAACAAATACCTATTTTATGAAGTTTACTACTCTGTGGTTATTAATTCATCTCCATTTTTCACAGACTCGGCTGTGTGCTCTGGCGGCGACGTCAAAATAAGAAACGGGATATCGCAAAGAAGTTTGGCGTTCAAGATACAAAAAATGAAAAAATTAAACAACTGTACAGTGATTAAGATTTTATTACGATATAAACTTCCAAGAATTTTGTGCTATTTCAAAATTATAAGGGTAATTTAAAAGTAACTACATTTAATCATTATTCAATAACACATCAATAAAATCTGCGCACATCATTTTGTAAGCACGATTATTGTAAAAAAAAAACAAAATTTACTTATTTTATTATTACAAAAATGTATTTTTATTCAATGTTTCAATAAACGTTTTTAAGAAGTATTGGTTTCATTTATTTTATACTGTCCTCTAGGCTTTCTAGGTGCATAACCTATCCTGTTATGTATTTCATCAATAGTTTTCGGTCCGCCAGTTAAATGTTTAGGCGATTCTTCTTGCATTTCATTTCCAACCGACGAGGAATTATTTCCTTGATTACGCCTGAAGGCTTCATACTCTTGTAAAACGTCTAGTTTTAACGTTATTTCTGTTAACGGTCGGCGTATCATTTTTTATCTGTAATAATAATGATTAATTTGAACGCACCTTTTGTAAATTGATCCAGATGAAGCAGTTGGTAGATATGGGACTAATCCAATGAGAATACATTATAGGGATGCTTTACTACTACCTACTTACTAAAATATCGATTTATTACGAACTTAGAAATATTAATTTTGCGATAACTGGAATATAAAATATGTTATACAATAAGAATACATCCCAAAACTTTTCCGCTAGTTATAGCAAAATCATTTACAATTTTTAAACACTACTATTACTAAATTATTTGTCATTTTTCTAATGAAATTACTGGGATCTAAAATTATTTAAAAGACCTAAAAATTACTTCAACTGAATATTATTGGCAACAATCAAACTCAAACTCACCCGATTTCTATCGAATATAAATTTATCGACAATACGGTAACCCTATCATGATATTATATCTAGTACTGAATATCTACATTCTTGATTCTACATCAGTACATCACTATTCACTAGTCCTTATTAGAGATGGGCGTTTTTGTTATTTTTCACCATCGTTGCGCAACGTTGTTTCGATATCGTCACCCGTTGTTAACATCGTTGTTTCTGACAACGGTGTTAGACGTCCAGCTAGCGTATTAGTAACGGCTTGTTAATTGCTCCGAGAGTAACATGTTCTGTTGACGTTGTCATAAACGTTGTTATATTGAAATGCGATGCCATCGAACTTCAACGTAATGGAAGATATTTATGGAAATAATAATAAAAGTGTTGATGCAACTAAATGGACAAAATATTTTTTGAAGATAATTTTAAGTATACTTATTATGTACATAAAGAGAAATTATTTAGATAAAAAATATGAGTTAAAATTTAAAAATTTACTAGTAACGTTCGGCCAACGTTCGGCTGCCACGTTCGTACGACATCGGTCGTTGTCGGTTATTGTCTCTAGTCTCTACTGTTGTCACTTGTCTGTGTGCTCGGCACACTGAATTTCGGTGTCCAACGGATGGTAATCCCATCCGTTGTTCTACATTTTGGCAACGGATGCCATCATCATATAGTGACATCGTTGGTCAACAACGTTCTTTTAAAAACGCCCATCTCTAGTCCTTATTCGTAAAAATTGTGTTACGTTGTTCTTACACGTCACCTTTTACTTGTTTTGCGTTTTAACATCAGGAATACACGATAGTAATAAAAGTTGTGTAGAAATAAGTGTATAAGAAGCAAATAAAGTTAATTCAACTCACCAAGATGCTCTACCTCGAGGATTATTTGGAAAGTAAGTTTTCCTTTTACTGATTGACAACGTTGCACGCTACGCCATTACGGTTGGCTGCATTGACTTCAATTACGCTCAATTTATTGCCCGCGATGTTTAAAAAATTATAATAAAATAAAATAAAATTAACAGAATTATTTTATGGAGACCGATTTACATTTTATTATTGCAGTGATTGAGCATCTGCCCCAGGAGTTAAGGGATAGATTCACAGAAATGCGAGAAATGGATTTATCTGTGCAAAGTAAGTGTTGTAAAAATAAACAATTTATAATCACCACCTTATCAGAAAACCATAAAAAAGTGGCGGGCACACTTGCTTATAATTATTATGTACCAGTATGTAAATAAAACTTGAAAATTGTAAGTACAAAGTTTTATTGTTTTATAAAGTTGCTGTAAGTATTTTACATGCTACAGTAGCTTCTTTTTTAAAAGCAATACTCATTTTCATTAAATAACTTAGACAAATAATAAAATTAAATCTTTAAGTACCTATACAACTAAGCTCTAAAGTAAAAAATATTTACAAAATGTATACACCATCCAAATGCTCACTTAAATGGCATGGTGCCCAAAAAACTGGCACTATTGCCTCTCTGTATAGCCAGGCTTAACTGTTTGGCGAAGTAAGCGCCAGCTCTTTGGTCACCTGACGCGTGAACCAACTATTTGGACATGACATTGACAAAATTTTGCTAATTTTTTCACCAAGTTTTGTTTACATGGTTTAAAACAATTTTGCAGATAATATGGATACACTAGAGAAGCGTGTTCGAACACTGTTCGGCGGCTGTCGTCGAGGCGAGGTGAACACTGACCAAGCTAACACGGAGTTTTCGGACATCAAGAAGGGCTACACTAAAACTCTGGAAGAGGCTGATGAGAAGGTCACACTGGCAAATCAGATGTATGACTTGGTTGATAGATACCTCCGGAGACTTGGTAAATTTTTGTTTTGTCATAATAACTTGTTATTTATCTTGCTTGTTTGTGAAATAAGTGGTTTCTGTAAAAGGTTATCATTAACTGGTACTTCTAGAACCATCCAATAGGTACTGCAAATTTATAAGAAAATGTAAACAGCTAAAAGTCACACACTGATCTGGGCATTGGCATGTGAGCATACTCTATGATTTAGGACTCTAAAAGAGGTCTGAAACTCGTCTGGCAGACCTGTCTCTGACCTTGAGCTGTTTGTATTTTCCTATAATGAGTTCTACTCACGATAGCCTAAATTCAAATCAATTTTATCAAATCAAAGCTGTTCCATTCCAATTTAAAAATTACATTATATTTCTATTTAATTACAAGTTGGTAATTGATTGATCAAACCAACCAGAGTCACCGACATAGCTCAACGTATCGCGAAGCTGAAGTGGCAATGGGCGGGGCACATAGCTTGTAGGACCGACGGACGTTGCGGACCCAAAGTGCTGGAATGGCGACCTCGCACGGGAAAGCGCAGTGTTGGCAGACCTCCGACCAGATGGACTGACGACATTAAAAGAGTCGCGGGAAGGCGCTGGATACAAGTGGCGCAGGACCGTGCGGCTGGAAATCATTGCAGGAGGCCTATGTCCAGCAGTGGACGTCCGTCGGCTGAAACGAACGAACGAACGAACGAATTGATTGATCTCAACTGATAGAATGTAAATGCAGTCAAAGACATAATCACTTGCTTAGTTTTGTTGGATAAAATTTCGAACACCTGATGGTATCCATGATTAAGTGATACCCATGAGTGTCTCAGCATCAAATCTATCATGGAGGAAATAACAGCTACATTTCCAATTACAAATGCAGGGTAACTATCCATCTACACACCTAGCAGTAACATTACTAATTACAATACCAAGCAGTTTGGAGAATAAAAGACAGGATTTACCTGATAGCCAAACATGATACAAAGGGGAATTTCCTGATGGGAAAGTCATCTTGTTATACCATCATTTTCATTCAAAATATCTGCTAATAGACTAAGGACTTAATAGATTTCATTATTTTCACTTGACGAAATAAAAATGATATTGACAGACACTGAACTCCACAAATTCAAATGCGAGCTGGAAGCTGACAACAAGGGCATTACAGAGTTGTTGGAGAAACGCTCGCTTGACCTGGACACCAACACCAACCACACCAGCATTTCCAACAACAACCATTACAAGGAGAGCAGGTCAGTTTATTTACACAACTGCCCAAAAAAGGAGTGTAATGTTTTTAGGGTTCATGTATTTATGTATGTGTGTATGTGACTTTCTTTATTGCACCATAACTTCTGAACGGCTTAACAGATTTGGACGTGGGTATCGTTAGAATCCTTAGATCTCTCCGAGTAACATAAGCTATATTTTTTTGGAAAAAATTAATATGGCTGAAGTGAGGTGTCGTTTTCAAAAGTGAAAAACAAAATTTTTTCTTCAACTGTCACAATATGGGTATCAAAATGAAGGTATTAGAGAGTAGTAACAGAAAATATATATATATTAAATATATAATTTTATATAGGTACGATGTACACCCAAAAAACCTTTTGTTATATGACTGTCCAAAAAAGATTATATGCGTATATAATAAGCTTACCTACATACTCGTACATAACTGATAAATTCATATGGCAGTCGGGGGGCTGTTCTGAGTAACACCTTCTTTTCTTAGAGGTCCCCCGACTGCCATATGAATTTATCTGTTCAACTAAAATAACTTGTTTCTTACTTTTTAGTTCGTTTTATAACAGGGCAGTTGTGTTTTTTTAATTTTTTAATTTCTTATTTTTATTTAATTTTTAGATTATTTACTTGTTTACAGCAAAAAATTACACGATGAGTAAGGCGTTCACTTGATGTTAACCGATACGCCTGCCCTTTTCAGATTTTGTATGTTCCATCACTTCAGTATCACCGGGCTATTTTGGTCACTGCTGAACATAAAGCCTCTTCATTTAAAACTTAAAAGCCATCTGCTTCTGTTTTAGCTCCTAATGCGTTGTAGCCACTTCCTTCATGCTATCTTAACAGTATCATTTATTTATTTATTTAGTACAGAGAAAAAAACAAACACATCATTTTCATCTTGCCATATACAGGTGGTCGCTCAAAAATTCCCATTCACGAACGGAAATTCTTTAGCAAAGTGTTTATTAAAAACATGTAGATATGCTCACAAAAGTCATTGCTATAAGCCTATGGTGTATAATTATTAGCCTATCATTTCCGAAAAACCAAATAAAATTCGCGGACTATAGTATGGCTTTAGAGCGTCACTCTTAAATAGCAATATATATGGAACCCTCTAGTCTGTTCTGTTCTGTCTATCTTGGGCCACACCCAAATGATGTGAATGTTAAATTCCTTGGGTGGCAGGTACCGCATCCGCGCTGAGAAGAGGCGCGACAGCTGGGCGGCGCGTGAGGCGCGCGGACACGCCAGCAACGGAAACATGTCCAGAACTGATTCTGCTCTACAGGTATAGAATAAATAAATAAGTCGTTTATTTCTTCATCAGTTACATCAATTTTGATCTTCACCAATAAGGCAGCAAAAATTGAAACCACTTATTACTGTAATTAAGTAAAACTCCCTATCGTAGCTAGTTAGTCGTTTACCATAAACAGAGGTTCCCTTCATACTGTAGACAAGGGATAAGGAAGGACTTCTCACAAATCCACTGGGATTACCTGAGAAACGCAGGGGTTGGTCAGCTAATAAGATAGTGTAGTATATTATAGTCAAGAAGCCATCTTAACACAACTTGGTTTTTAAAAAGATCATTTAGCAAGTTATTTTTTTGTTGGACATAGTGTCTAGCAAAAATTATGTCAATTGAGCTTTAATGCAGTCATTAGTGATGATTACTAAGAGACTATCCGTACTGGGCAACTATTTGCCTCACGCTCTACTCTCAAGGGGTAAAAGATTATGTAGAATTTCTTATTATATTATGTAGAATTTTTAATGATTATATTATGTGATTTCCCCTCAGGCCGCGCTGGGGCGCGACTCGTACTCACTGGGGCACGCGGGCAGTGCCATCGCCGCCGCCGCTAGCCAGGCCATCGCCGCCACGCAACAGGTATCTAGTGTTAAAGAACTATTTTATCAATAAACGAACTGTATTGTTAAATTTATCCTCCTGCGGGCATTCTCGGAGAGCCACGTCTTTTTTTATAGAGGTATATTAGTGCACATGATTTCACGTCATTTCACAATATCCAATGAATCTTCAATGACACCTCCCATTTACATAAAGACGTAAACTTAACTTATTCTTTATAGTCCGACAAGACTATCTTGGTGCGTGGCCAAAATTGGAACTAGAGCCGCTATCTTGTGATACTGTTTGGTAGATCGCTCTGTGGGTAGGTATATCGCTTTTAAAATTAAGGAGATTTTATTTTCTGGCTGCCTTTGTTCTATAACAACGCCCTCCTGTCAATGTCATTCAAGTGCCAAGAGAGCCTTGTCGGACTGTACGTACGTTTCACCCGCGCTTAATGAATGTCTGTTCCCCGTCAGATGCAGCAGGGTCGGCGCACGGCGTCGCTGAAGGCGTCGTACGAGGCGGTGGCGGGCGAGCTGGCGCAGCAGCACGCGCACCACTCGCACCACGGTCACCACGCGCACCACGACCACGGTACGGTACATTCCACGTATAGTACATTCCACGTACAGTAAATTCCACGTACAGTACATTCCACTTATAGTACATTCCACGTACAATAAATTCCACGTACAGTAAATTCCACGTACAGTACATTCCACTTATAGTACATTCCACTTATAGTAAATTCCACATACAGTAAATTCCACGTACAGTAAATTCCACGTACAGTACATTCCACTTATAGTACATTCCACGTACAGTAAATTCCACGTACAGTAAATTCCACGTACAGTAAATTCCACGTACAGTAAATTCTACGTACAGTACATTCCACTTACAGTACATTCCACGTACAGTAAATTCCACGTACAGTAAATTCCATGTATAGTACATTCTAAGTATATTACATTCCGATATAGTACATTCCACAGCTGGAACTTTAGGGAACAAATACTCGCAATTCATTGGTCAATGCGTGTGGTTAGTCGTAAGCGAAGACCGTTCGCTTTGAATGGAAGATTTAAATTAAGCGTTATTTTTGCCGAAAAGAATATAAGAATGGGATTATTGACACAGAAAAATTCAACTTTCTTTCGCCTAGCCCTATCCGTCGTACCTTCTAAAAAGAACGTCGTTCCAAAAACAATACACACTGAACAGATCTCATGACACAGGGATGTAGTAACCCCCTTATTCATAAACTTGAAATCAGTGGCGTCATGTACCTAATGACTATTTCAGGACAAGGCATGTCGTCGGGTCATGTGGTGCAGAGTACGACGGTACACTCTCACTCCACATCCGCTTCGTCTAGCAACAAGCGTCATAAGCAAAAGTAAATCTATTACGTTACCCTATTTATGCCGAATTTTATATAATCCATAGCTGGACATAGGCCTCCTGGAATGACCGCCAAATACTACGACTTATGTCGCCAATCGCCAGATTCCTGAAGTCAGTGACTCCCCGCATCTCTTTATGTCTTCAGTTTACCTAAGGGACCCCCCCCCTTAGGTAAACTGAGGACATAAAGAGATGCGGGGAGCGGGCTAAGATGCGGGAGAGAAAGGGGGGGTGTCATTGCGCTTGGGTCTCCAATGCTAATCGGTCCTATGAGCTATGTGCCCCTAATTGTTCCTTACAATTTCCAACGTTTCAACAAATGTGAACTCTAAATCTAAACCGTAAGTAACAACAAATGTTTTTAAGACATGCATTGAATTTTTACAGGAAAAATGCGTACGGCAGTTCAAGCGGTGTCGCCGCGCTGCACTCCCAGCAGCAGTCCGTGTCGGCCGCCGCCAGCCGCTCCTCGTCGCCCACTGTAGGGTAAGCATAGCCTCTAATGTTCTTAATAATATATAAAAAAATCAAAAAACCCGACTGCAAAAATTTTGTTTTCGTTGTCCGCCTTGTTTCAGTCTTTTAAGTTATTGCATTTTAGTTGACATTTTTGCAGTCGGGTTTTTTGATTTTTTTAATTATTTATTTTATTTCAGGCTTTTTAGTTGCCACACTTTACGAGCGAAACCTAAGCACTTTTATCTACACAATGTCATAGACGTAAAGTGGGTATATTTGGTTATATATTATTAGATTAAATCTGATCGACAAAGTGGAGCGCGTCTTAAAGTACACACAGCGCCATCTAGGGCGAGTAGCGAAAGTACAGATGTTAAATAATTGTTTAATGATTTTATTAAATTATGTTTTCGATGTATGCTATGATATACCAAGTAAAAATGCACAATATAAAGTACGACACACATTTGATCAAAACAAGATTAACGCTATCAAAAACTACAAATATTACCATTTTGAACGCATTGATCGACTGTTTATAATTCCAAATTAATTCGAAACATATGACTTATATATATTTTTGTAATCTCCTTGTAATTCCCTTCATTTTGATACCCCACTCGATAGGCTTGGTTATAAATATTTTGTAAATGACTGACAATTTTAGGCCCAAAATCCGCCATTTTGCTTTTTATTTTCAAAAACCTATCTAAGAACACTTGGGTTAATGAGACGAATCTAACGATACCATTAACGTCAAAATCCATCCAGCCGTTTGGAAGATACGTGGTCATAAAGAAATTTACATGCATACATACATACAAGATACGCGCGAAAAACATAACCCTTCTTGCAGTCGGGTAATAAAACTCACGTAACAATTTTTGTTACCAAACTTCTCCGAAACGTTATGAAATTTTCTGTGTATGTTGTTACTCAGCAACTCAAAATACTAGTGTGCGATTTTGTTTATTTTATTTATTTATTAAGGCACAATAACGTCACATACACGAAACATTGAAAATAAAGAATACAAAAGGCACCGGACAGCGTGGGTAGACATTTAGAACTGCGCACAGCGTTTACAAATAATTGTGCTCGAATTAAATTAAAAACTACTACAACCAAAAAAAAAATGATAATAATTTATTTATTTATTGCCAACACTAAACTGAACCTGTTTTTTTTCCAGTAACATGAGCGCAGTAGTGAACAATAAGGTCACGATAGAAGAGCCGATGGAGGAGGAGTGGACCTACGACCCCAATGAGCCGCGCTACTGCATCTGCAACCAGGTGTCCTACGGGGACATGGTTGCCTGCGACAACCAGGATGTGAGTATACATGTTATTATCAGTAGCATGGCCAAGTAGTGAACAAGGAAGTTACGATAGAGGAGCCGATGGAGGAGGAGTGTACCTACGACCCCAATGAGCCGGGCTACGGCATCTGCAACCAGGTGTCCTACGGGGACATGGTTGCCTGCGACAACCAGGATGTGAGTATACATGTTATTATCAGTAATATGCTCACCGTAGTCAACAAGAAAATCACGATAAAGGAGCCGTGGAGGAGGAGTAGTGGACCTACGACCTCAATGAGACGCGCTACTGCATCTGCAACCAGGTGTCCTATGGGGACATGGTTGCCTGCGACAACCAAGATGTGAGTATACATGTTATTATCAGTAGCATGGCCAAGAAGTGAACAAGGAAGTTACGATAGAGGAGCCGATGGAGGAGGAGTGGACCTACGACCCCAACGAGCCGCGCTACTGCATCTGCAACCAGGTGTTCTACAGGGACATGGTTGCCTGAGACAACCAGGACGTGAGTAAACATGTTATTATCAGTAGCATGGCCAAGTAGTGAACAAGGAAGTTACGATAGAGGAGCCGATGGAGGAGGAGTGGACCCACGACCCTAACGAGCCACGAGCATCTGCAAGTGGTTAAAACTCCTACAAATAGAAATAAATTGGTATAATCAAGAGCCAAGAATATAGAATTTTAATAACTCAAAGAAGGATTTAACGTTCTTCACAGTGACCTCTAGCCCAAATTATAGCAATCACAGCTTGCTTGGAACGTCTATAATAACATGAAAAAAAATGTGTTGTTCCAGTGCCCGTACGAGTGGTTCCACTACCCGTGCGTGGGCATCACGGCGCCGCCAAAGGGCAAGTGGTACTGCCCGCAGTGCCAGACCAACATGCGCCGCAACCGCGCGCACCGCAAGAACTAGACCACACACTTTGTAACACCATACGTATTATGGACACCCACACTGTGCACACACCTGATACACACCTCTATAACACAAGCACGCTGGACTTTAGGCTGTCAATGTAAAAATGGACACCTGATTTTCGACGTGGTATAATATTATGTGGTCTATCACTTTCCCATCATATTATGGCATCTATTCGTATACAGTCCGACAAGGCTCTTTTGCCACTTGAATGACATTGTCAAGAGGGCGCTGTTATAGACCAAAGGTATCCAGAAAGTAAAAAAATCCACATTTTTACTTCAATTTAAATTAATATTAAGATGATATTAAGCAAAAACAACACAACATACAATAGCGATATACCGACAGAGCGGACTATCAAACAATATCACAAGTAACGGCGTTAGTTCCGATTTTGGCCACGCGCCAACATAGCCTTGTCGCACTGTAGATTGTGAACCGAAAAATTGCGAGTTGCACCATGGTAGCAGGGTTCCGTACTACTAAAACAAAAGAATACTTTTTTTGAGTTTTTTTTTGTAGACTAACTACAAGTCTTCTGCAACAAAAAGTAACTGTTAAAAATCTTTATAACATGGAGTAATGAAGGCCACATTTTATGTTACAATAAATTCACAATTTACGGAATTCATTAATAAGTGGGCCGATTCTTTGCTTTTGTAGTAGATACTGTATTCAAATAATTAAATTACCTATAATATAATCGTTGTAGGACTTAAAATAGGCGGTGCCTGGCCATATCTTATAGATTGCACGTCACTGTTTATTCATTGATTTTTATTGTAGACTAAATAAATAAGTAATGTAAGGGCTGATTTTCAATAGCCAGATAAACTATCTGAGGAAAACATTTGAAACATATTCCATACAAAATGTCAAAACGTCATATTTTTTCTTTAGTTATCGATGATCTGGCTATGGAAAAAAAAAGATTCCGACGAATTGAGAACCTCCTCCTTTTTTTGAAGTTGGTTAAAAATGGGCCCAAATAAGTAATGTATCAAGTATAAATGTACGAGTAAACATCCTCAATCCTCAATAGAAGTTTTAAAAAAGTTTGAAATTCACTCACGATGAATAAATACGGAAAAAAGATTGATCGATCGTCGATAATAATTACCTAATTTTCCTACGTTCGCTAGTATGTACATTAGTGTGAAATTAATTTTGGCAGTTGAAATATGTAATACTAAAATCTGTGTGTAATACAATACGCAGCCGTTAAAATAAGTGCATACAGAACATCTCAATATTTATGTTTTGTTTATAGTAAAACTCTCTCATTTATTATAAACTACGGTTTATATGTATATCAAGTATGCAGTCTTCATAACTAATTATAGGATTATGCTTCACTGAAATAAACTTATTAAATTCACCTTTGGTTTTATTTCATTATATTATGTTGATATGTATCATATTAATAAAAACAATAAATCTAAAATTTTATATAAGACAGCTTATTCATAACTTAAGAGTCTGCTGACCCCTTGCTGACCCACGATGTCTCCATTCATACAAAATACCAAATCATTTGTAATTCGTGGATATTTCGATCATGTTGTGGTGTTATTCGGATTCATATAGTAATAATCTATACTCGCCCTATTTGATTCGGAAATACTTCTTTACAACGAAATAATAATCAATTTTGATCAAAATTTTCATAACTTTGGTCGAGCTCCGTAATACCAAAAATTATGAATGAAAACTTGTCACTTTCTTTATTAACTGGTGTTTTTCTTTAGCTGGACAATTAAAACTGTGCTCCTGAACTAAGTAGGTAATGCGACGTGAGATAGGGTTGTTTTTATTACAAAACAAATAAGCAGAAAACAATCCTCTTTAACTTATAAATAAGCAAAACTAAATTCGTTTACAGTTTCGTTTATCAAAAGTATTTCGGAACCAGATATGACCAGGAGCATAGATTATTACTATAAGAACCCTAAAATAACACCACAACATGATCGAAATTTGCACGAATTACAAATGATTTTGGTATTACGAATGTATGGGAGACACCGTGGGTTAGCAAATTGATTAGATTGGATTAGATTAGATAGATTAGAGAGCCCGCCAAATATTTGTACTTAGCAGGCTTGGTCGCAAAGTCGCAAAAAAATACTGCCCTTCGTTTTCCCTCGCTATTGCTCACAGACATAGACTAATGACCAAAAGTTATACCCTGGTCAGTGCCAATGACAGTATCTATTTCATGCTCGATTTCATGTGTCAAAAAAATATAGTCGTAAACAACTTACAAAAAGAAGTGAAATCCCAGCAAAAACATTTTCATGTAAAATGTTGCCAAGACGAGAACATGTGGCTCACACTATCAAAAAGAAAATAAAAGAATGGACAGAAATAGTGTTTTTGTATACCTAATTCATGTGCGCGGCAATCACAGACCAGGGAAATAACTTTTCGGCAATGATGAAGAACACAGACCAGGAACTGATGAAGAACGCTTCATCATTGGGTGCAATGTGTCCTATGGAGCGGATGACCATTGGGACATAAATATCTGAGATAAATAATTAACCCCGGCTTGCAGACGTTGGCCATATTGAGACGACCTCGACTTGGCCAATTTGTAGCCGACTGACGGCCACAAATCACTAAATAATATATTAGTTAGGTAGGTACTCTGACGCTTAAAAAAGTCTGTGCTCACTGCTCTGACGGCTCAGCGCAGTGTTGCCAGAGTATACTCAGCCCAGGTTGCCATTTGTAGGTTCAAATGTTGCCATCTGAAACCAAATGTTGCCATTAGAAAAAAACCTGTAAAAAACGTTCTGTGCCTTTTAGTAATATAAAAATATTTATACCTACCTATTGAGTACTGTTTTATTGCTCTGCATTTTGGTTGATAAAAATTTAAATCGAAAAAAATCATGTACATCCATTTAAAAATAATAAGATGGCAACACTTTACTTCTTTCGTTTGTTTGAAAATTGTATCCGACTAGAGGACTTTGTATCCATGGTCACAAAGAAGGGCGGACAGACCAAAAAAAGACAAGGAAGGATTTGTTAGATCCAAATTCCAATGCATAGTTTTATTAGAGCATTTTTTAGATTTTTTGTTTATCAAAATATAATATAAAAACTGAAGTGCATCTGTTCTCGAACCTACTGTAATGTATAGACGTGTACACCGAACACAGATCGCACTTGTTGAGTCTTCAATCAGTAAAATTGGTTTTTCAAATAGGTCTACAGTGCGACAAGCCTATTTTGGCGCGTGGCCAAAGTCTGAACTAACGCCGCTATCTTGTGCTACTGTTTGATAGTTCGCTCTGTCAGTATGTCGGTATTGTATGTTATGTTGTTTTTGCTTACTATTAACTATTTTAAACTAAAATTGAAGTAAAATGGAGGAGATTTTATTTTATGGCTACCTTTGTTGTGCAACAGCGCCCTCCTTCAAGTGCCAAGAGAGCCTTGTCGGACTGTATAGGTAGCTTCTTCGATTAAAACAATAAAGAGGACTTACGGAGGAGGAGGAGAGGATTTAAAACCAAAAGTATAGAAAACCACGAAAAAATTTCCTTTGCATTGCACTACACAGTGCACACAGTCACACACAGAGAATTTAGGTATTATCTTTTCTGCTCTGTGGTCACAAAGTTTCTTCCATTTTTGTTTACATAAAATTACTTTTATCTCTAGCTTCACCAAAATAGACCTTTTCGTGATAGAAATATGGGTAAAATTTGTTTGTCTATTATACATATAAGTATTGTTTTCATTTGGGAAAAAAAATGCGTTCAAGATATAGATTTTGTTCAATTCGATGAGTTCAGTTCATCTGCGAAATATATTCGATATTTTTTTACCGATGATCGCGCGACAAGTCGAAAAGTTGCCAAAAAGTTGCCATTTGAGCTCGGTTGCCATTTGGTTGCCACGAAGGGTCAAATGTTGTCAAAATGGCAACCAAAGTTGCCAAATGGCAACGCAGGCTCAGCGGCTCAGAGCCTCAGACCATAGTAGGTAACTAAAATCATTATCTTTATACATACAGTGCGACAAGGTTATTTTGGCGCGTGGCCAAAGTCTGAACTAACGCCGCTATCTTGTTCTACTGTTTGATAGTTCGCTCTGTCAGTATATCACTATTGTATGTTATGATGTTTTTGCTTATTATTAACTATTTTAAACTAATATTGATGTAAAATTTAGGAGATTTTATTTTATGGCCGCCTTTGTTTTGCAACAGCGCCCTCCTTCAAGTGCCAAGATAGCCTTGTCGGACTGTAGTAGGTACCTAACTTAAAATCAACTCCGTGGCTCAGAGTAATAGTGTTCTGTGGCTCAGAGTCTCAGACCATAATATGATTATGATTATGCATGGTATACTAAGGAGCATATACATATATAGCATACTTGCCCGCGAAATTCAAAATTCTTGTGGTTTTTCGCGATTTTTGAGCTAATAAAACATAATAGGCTTATGGCAGTGAAATTGCAATAATCCCACTATCTTCTTCTAAAAATCTCTGCTCAAAAGAGTCGAGTTAAAGAAATTATTCTTGCAAATTGACTGCCATAAACCTCTGATGTGTAATTAGCGAACAAATTGCAAAAAACCATGAAAATTTTGAATTTCAGAGTCGATTTGTCGTTGATTTCGCCCTAAAATATCTTGTCATTATGAAAAGAACGCTTGAACCTATTTATAGTAAGTTGTCTAATGTCTATGGCTTGAACTTGTGAATAGTTTTGTGGTCCAAATAGAGTAGGTAATCTGTGTTGTGGTCTGTGCTGTGAAGTTGATTGACGTAGTAACTAATATAGCGATCTGTGGTTGATTGATGATTCCGAGAGTAGGTACCTAACTAATATAGTGATCTGTGATTCCGAGGATTGAATTTTTATGGTTTTTACTTTTTAATTTTTATTGTTGAGGAATTTAGAAATTTAAAAACTGTGCTGATATTAATTAGAATTATCACTGTAGGAACTACGTTACATTAGTTTTGTGTAAATGGAATCTCACATTTATGAAAATATAAGAAACTATTCTGCAACTTTACTATCGCGTTTCAGAGGTAAATATGTGAGGGTTCAACTCATTAAAAACCAGTCAAGAAATGGTTTCGTTTATGCCATTGACCCCGAAGACTATAGGTAAGGCAAGTCACAACTCTGATTTACGGGTATTTACTAAATAGGTTATGTACAATTTGTACAAAATACAAATGCAATACTCTAAAGTGTTGAAAACTGATCTATGTAAACAATGAAAGTGCAATCTTTTTTAGGCCCTACTTTGGCCCTAAATTTAGATTGTTGAAAAAATGAGATACCCAGAGGTCCAAGCGGCCGCCCTCGACTTCGAAAGTGCGGCAAAAAATACTTTGCCCTAATTGGCAAACCCGAGCCGTTGCTACACAATTTTACACGCACACTAGCATTTGCTCACCATACAAAGGAGAATGCTACAAAATGGGCTAGATTGGCGTGTGGAACCGCCATGCCACTTATAAAACTTAGAAAATTAACCACTTAGAAAATCAGATTATTACAATTTCCCTGTTAATATCTTAGTAATAAATTTTTACATAATATTGAGAATATTTATAATGTTTTACCGATGATTTGGTTAAGACTCAAGGTATAGCCCAATTTTCATACAAAAATCGGCATTCTCCTTTCAAATTGACACACATACTACAAGAAAAAGTTGCCGCACTTATAGAGCTGTCAATGTTAGGACTTAGGTGGGGTTCTATCTAGTCAGAGCACAAGCAATAATGTTTTATAAACCTATGGAGATACCTTTTAAATGTGTATTACTTTTTATTATAATGCCTATACCTAATATATAGGCATCATTATAAAAAGGAATACACCTAATAATGCCTATACCGAATGTACTAAACAATACTTCAATAATTATTTTATAGTAGGTACCTATTGAAATATCAGTTTCAATTCAAGTTTCAGCAAATAGCAGTTTTACTTTAAAACACATTTTACATTTTTGTTCAACACTAATGTACTTATTAATTCCAGCATCATCTTGGTGGAAGAGACTGAAACGATCTTATTGCCGGGACATGCAGTACTTGGCATATCAGAAATAGACCCTCAACCAAATGTGGAACCTCCTCCGTTACCAAACACATGTGCCAGTACAGATAAAGAAAATTTGCTGGAAAAGAAACAAAGATTATTATCATGGTTTAGAATAAACTTAATTCCAATGACTGAAGATGGAGATAACTTGGTGTTTGGAAACGCCACCATAATGCCGCCTTACACTGTTTCTTCCATATACTCACCAAATTTATCTGTTGTTACCCAAGTCAGAAAGATGATGGAAAGTATGCCAGAGAATTTTGAAGGAACCTAATCTGGCTATAATAATCTTCTGTTGAACACAAGTAATTAAATTTTGAAATACTTATACAAAACTTACAAATAATAATTTATGTGATTATTATCTATCATTCAGTTTCAGTCCATTTTTATGATCTTTGCAGTGAATGACTAAGTACTTACTTATACTTAAATACCTATTTTGTATTAAAATATTTTATGATAATTTACTGGTTTTATATTGCCTCTCAACTCCTTTTACAGCCTACTTTTGGGAATGGGTCTTTGGGCTCTCAAAATGAAAAGGGTAAGCCAATGCCTAATGTGCTGCCTATGTGTGTTGATAGGCTTTACACGCATTTAAGAACATCGTTAGGCAAGTCAACAATGATCAAGTTCATCATGTTGTTTTACTTCAAAACTACCCAAAAATAAATGTCTTAAAAGTGATTGATGGGGTCAGGAGCCAGTTAATAAGTTAAAATCAATGTTAAAATTAAGCCATGATAATATATTACGGGGATTCTCCATTAACTTCACGTTGGTTCCCGATACCTAGCTCGAAATCTGGGAAACTGCAATAAATTATCGTTCGGGAACCTAGGTATGAAGCAAAAATCTTTGGTATGAAGCGAATTTTCGAGCAAAGTTTCTATTAAAAATGCCCGCAAAACTTACATTTGTGTAGTTAGTCTAATATTTGCGAAAAACTGAATAAAATTTGAATTTCGCGGGCTGCTAACCTAATTCCTCCGAAGAGCTTCTCCATTATGTCTGTGGCTGTGGCTGACATACATAGACAACTAACACTATAGAGATACTAACTATAAGATACTATACTAGCTATGCTAGAGTCTCTGGTATACATTTAGTATAGTAGGTATCTTATAGTTATCTCTAGTACCTTACTATAGTGTTAGCTGTCTATGTACCTATAAAGATAATATACTGACATGCAGTAGGTAGCTTCTAGAAACTTTGAGAAGCTCAAAAATCTGTGTTCGGATATTGTTGTTTGTCATTGAAAAGCCCATGCTATAATTTCACCACTGATCTCCATAGAGTACCTACCTATATAGAATATCATAGAGTAGTATGGTATACATATAGTATATAGGTAGAATATATAGCTCAAGACTCAATAGAGCAGTGGTGCCAGATTAGGCGAATTATCGCCATTTAGGCTACCTCGGGGGGTCAATCGGCGACCAAAAATCCCGATTGGCTACCGGTAGCCATTTAGGCTACCTGGAAAATAGAAACGGGCGGTTTTAGGCTACCTGACCAAAAGTTATCTAATAATTTCTTTTACATACTATGTAATATCAGGTTTTTTTGTCTTTCCATGCTGTTTGCTTTCTTATACGTATTGCAATTACTATTTGTAGGAATGAGATAGAGATACGTAAGTGCGTTTGACATTAATCTTTCACTATACTTTATATTGGCCGGACAAATGAAGTGACACTTCGATAAGACACAATGCCCAGAGCGACGGAAAGTTACGTCATGTATCCGTATCAATTTCATTCATGAGGGTAATAATAATAAAATTTGAATTTTTGCGCCTAGATGTTTACTACGGTATTCTGTATCTCAATGATCTTCATCAAGCGTTTTATATAATATAATATATATATATAGCTACTCGTGCTGATTCATTGACTGATTATCACCTCTCCCGAACAAATTTGTATGAAAATTTTTTTTTTCAAATTTTGATTTCGAAGACGAGTGAAGAGCACGGTGAGGGTATTGAAGATAGGTGGGGGGTGCTCGACCAAATTTCATTTGAAACGTCATGCAATTGGCAGTGAGCTGAAAAAAGTTCAAAATGGCGGATTCAAAATGGCGGCCAAATGAATTTCGCCAATATCTAGAAGAGTATAAAAGATGGAAGAACGGTTTCTTGACAAGAACTGATCAGGACCCAAAGGTCTATTTGATGGATTGAAAAAAAAAACATAATGGCGGAATTTATTTTTCCATAGAAAATGTATGGCGAATATGGACTCGAGATGGAGGCGATTTTTTATAGGCGGGAAGACAGCACTCGGGCCACATGTGGCACGCACCCCCACGCGCCCTTCTAGTTTATTATAAAACCGTTAGTACATAGTATCTCTGTGTATAAAATATATTTTTTTTATCCATTGAAAGATTTTCCACAAAATTTTATTTGAATGATAAATTAAAGTACCTAGCAATGTATAACGAACTATAGAACAAACAGCTGTTATTATTACTGCAAGTGTAAATACAGAACATGATCCCACCATAGGTTATAGTTTGGTAATTGGTACCTATCTACAATAAATAAATAAATAATATCTGGGTGACCGAGCTTTTTATTTTTTTACCGGGTGTTTTTATTTTTATTTAAAAAGGGGGGGAAACCGGGGCTTCGAATTTTCAAACTGAAATAACAATATTGAATGGGGTATCATATGAAAGAGCGTTACTTGTGTATTCTAAAACCGATTTTTATGTATTTTTATGCCTGATAGTTTTTGATTTATTGAGCAAACTGTCGAAAAAATACCGTGCCCCCCCCCTTATCTCCGAAGTTTATCAATTGGAAAACCTGAAATAATTAAGATCAATGGAGAGATTAATGTATATTTTACAAGAAAAATAAAATCACTCTCTAACTATTATACTTTTTTGATATTAACAATAAACCACCAAAAACAAAGTTACGTTTGCGGTTCGCCAACAAAATACCTACATGTAATTATACTCGTAAATTTGTGAACAAAAGTGATTCTTTTAATGTTTTACTTCTTTTATAGTACGGAACCCTCGGTGCGCGAGTCCGACTCGCACTTGGCCGGTTTTTGTTACGTGTGTTCTTTATTTGGATCTAAAATATAGGTCTGTTAGATGCGAAGATTTAGGCGAATTAGGCTACTTGTGCAAAAAAAAAATTGGGCGAATTTAGGCTACTCAGCAGGCAAAATTGGGCGAATTCAAATGGCAAATATCTGGCAACCCTGCAATAGAGCTTCTTGATTGACGTTCTTGGTTCTTACTTCTTGCCTAGTTTCGTGGTCTGTGCTTCTTGCAACTTGCAAGTTTTTGGTTGCGGTATATTCGGTACCTACACAGAACATTATTACTCCTAGATTCGGTAAATAAATCCAACAAAACCTTTGCAACAAAACGATAAAACGTAGTGATTATATACTCTTTGGATAAAATTGAATTATATTTTCCAGTTTGTCAGGCGATTACCAAAGAGTATATAATCACTACGTTTTAAGAGACGGAACTTAGAACAATAAGTTTTTTCACCAATTCCTAACCTTCTTTAGCCAACCTTTTAAAATAGGTAACATTGCTACCAACCGAAGAACTTCCCTGAGTAGCATAGACTAAAGACTAACTTAGTAGTCTCTGTCAAATAGGGATGTGCAACGTATCAAGGGATGTGACACTTATCGATATTTAGGGTTTTGTCGATATCGATAAATTATTCGTACCTACTTATCTACATAATATTATCTTCAGAATTGCACGAAGATGAAATAGGAAAATTAAACAAAATTATCAGTTTATTAATCTTTATTAACGTGAAATCAACGGATCTGCCCGCGAAATTCAAAATTTTCGTGATTTTTTGCAATTTGTACGCTAATTAGACATGATAGGCTTATGGCAATCAATTTGCGAGAATGGCAGTATCATCTTTACATGGTTATATCAAAATCTTTGCATAAAAATATGTATCCTAGGAAATTAGTCCGAGTATCGAGTTTTATGTAAGTAACTCGCAAATCTCAGACTAATTTCTTTAACTCGACACTTTCGAGCAGAGATTTTTATATAAACACGTGAAGAAGATATTGGGATTATCGCAATTTGACGGCCATAAGCCTATTATGTCTTAATAGCTTAAAAATCGCGAAAAACCACGAAAAATTTGAATTTCGCGGGCACACCCGTGGTGTGCTCCTTAAATTTACGCCCATACCTGCCAAGTTCATATTATTACAAAAAAATACTGATGTTGTCTTGTGATAATTTTATTGCTTTTTCTTTTATTTGAAAGAACTTCACCAGATCTATTTACAGGTCTCGCAGGTGTCCTTTCTGAAAGAATAAAATGTAAATTATAAATAACATTTGCAATTGATAATTATTATTGGTAAATTGCTTGAAATGTACATAAATATTTAAAATATATATCAGGACACACATGGGGTACTAAATAACTGATAAATATACCTAACTAGTTGGACTACTCGTATGCTCGGTATTTTTTTGTTTAATTTTCTAAAAATGAATCTTAGCTAGATCGATTATCACCCCCGAAAACCTCTGTATATTAAATTTCATGAAAATCGTTCTAGCCATTTCAGAGATTCAGATTATATACATACAAGCAATTCTTGTATATTATATATATTGCTCTTTAAAAGGTATAAGATATTTGATACACATAAATACAATATATTGAAAAACACCAGACACTAGAAAACATTCATGCTCACCACACAAATATTTTCAAGTAGTGGGAATCAAAGTGCAATCCTGACATGTGCTTTGGAAGAGGATAGACTGGTGCAGTATTAATCATCATCCATTCAAATACTTAAAACTTGGTGCAATTTAAAAGATAAAATGATAAATTTGGACCTGTTAGGTGGGGTTGGGACCACAGAGCAGGACAATTTCTGCGAAATCCACTTTCTAAACCTTTAAACAAATGTATAAAATACACAAGAATTTGAGGCAGCTCCCCAGGGCTACTTTTTTGTTGGCTCGTAGATGGCACTGCTTCTGGGAGGTGTTCTGAAATAATCAACACATACATATATTAATAATATTATTTAATGTATATTACTTTGAAATATCTGAGAGAATAATTTTGTTACAATAGAATAACATCATAAAAGGCACTAATTCTTCAAACAACACTATTGTAAAGACTGAAATACAATTGCACAGAGCAAAGGGGAAAAACCCGGTATCTTATATCTTAATCTATATATAATTCATGAGGACGCACCCCACTCCTTCAAAATCGCTTGTATTTCATGCGATTGTAATGGTAAAAATGGTATGGTAAAAGGTAGGAATGGGGCAAGTCTTCGTGGATTGAACTAACTATACATATATAAATATATGTATAGTGATAGTGATGAAAAAATTTGTTGGCTCGAATTTTATATTATTCGACCTTTCCTTTTCTTACCTTTAGGCTCTGTAGGCAGATACAGTTGTAAGGGTAATTCCTTCAATTGTCTGTCAGTTAGAGGTGAGGCAGCTAAATTTAAAGTTGGTATTTGGTTTCAAAGTGGTTTAGCACACACATTTCGCTTCTTGATAAGTTTTTCTATTGATCCTCTTTACCAACTACTTTTACCCATTCCCGACACCTGGAATGTAAAAATTATGAGATGCAAACAATTGAAAGAGAGTGGAAGGTTAAGGACCAGGCTGCGCAATAACCTCTTGGTGCACATTGTCATGACCGCTGTTCATTATTATTAAGAAGAGTCACAAAAAATGATTGTTCTAATATAAAGTTTTTATCATTATTAATAATGAGAGCAATGGGAAATCCTCTGTAAATATCCTGTGACGATATTTCAATATTCATCTGGAACAGCTAGGACATAAAGTACAGTGCAGATTATTCACTTCACATTGACTTAAATACTAAAAACAAAGGATAGATCATAATTACTGTAATGACAGTATCACTCACCGGTTTCGTTCTAGTGGAAATGATGAAAAAAGCAAGCGGCTTTCATCATGTCACTCTTTAATCCCGCAAATCTCACAGGTTCTGTGACCTTTACTGGTTTCATCATAATAAAGTACCTAACTATCTATTTACACTAATTATTATATACACTAATTATTAATTAAACTAACTAATTGGGTCCAATATCTCGTTCATACATAACAAACACTAACTAATAGAGTCCAATATCTCGTTTTATCTAAATCACTAAAGAGTCAACCCTCGTGCACTATGCGTGAGGAATCGGAGGAACAATGGCTCAACACGACGAATGACGATAAACAGCGAGTCACACACATTTAATTATGATGAAATTTCGAACGTAAAAACTAAAAACAACAAAATACAAACAGCAATCAACTCAAAATTCTCATCACAAATGGCAGCTGACAAATGGCGGCCGACATATTGAATTCATGCTTGTGGTGGTCAATGTTGGTCAATTGTCAATTCTGGCATAATTTCTGAATGTTGGCTAAAAAAGGTTAGGAATTTCATACAAGGAACCAACCTTGTTCCGGAGTTTCTCGAGACTGGCGATTACTTTACAGTTAACGTACATACAGTGAAGTAAAATAACCATCGCTTCACCAAATAGTTATAACAACATTCGTGCACTATGTCTGGATCAAAAATAAAGGAGGTAAGTTTCGATAAATATTTAACCTCTGGAACAAGTTTCTATACATGTAGACATTATTATAGTTGAAAAAATTTGTATTTTGTAGTTGCGGCAGGATATTGGCGAACTAAATGAACTACTCAAGCAAGCAAAACGAAAGAAGATTCAAGACATTTTGTCATTGGAGGTTCGTAAGATGGAAACAGAACTGATTAATCTGAAAGAAATTGAGGATAATTCTTCGATGGAAGTGTCTCCAGCACCCGCTACGTCCTCTCAGAGCAAGCGGTACCAGATTAAATTAAACGGCTATGGTAAGACTACTATTTGAAAGTAATTTATAACATCTGCAAGCTCCAGATTATGCTTCTTCACTACTGTAAGTATAAGTAATTTTATTCTTATAGACAATGCACACACCTCTCCATCTGGGGAAATGTTGGGGTGATGTGGGGCCATAAACTTTCCATGATACACTCCCTAGTGGGAATAAGAGACTCGGATTCATATCCACAGTGTTTGTGCTAGGACTATACTTGTCATTTTATTCTATGTACCTATATAGCTTTTGCCCACTGCTCCGCCTGCCTAAAATTCAGTTTATTGCAAACCCTGAAAGAAGCAAGTATTTAAAATACTTGCTTATTGCAATTTAGAAACTGTTAAACTCTAAAGTGGCAGGAATCAATCTGCAACCTCGCTCAAATCTGAGTGCCACAGCACCAAGGAAGTAATCAAATGTGATCAAACTCTAGAACTATCTCACATTTGTAAATGATTACTATCAACAGTAAACATATTATGACTTGCTTTCAGGTTGGGATCAATCAGACAAGTATGTGAAGGTGTTTGTGACACTCAAAGATGTCCAGAACGTGCCAAAGGAGCAGGTGTACTGCAAACTGACAGACAAGTCAATGGAGCTGCACGTAGAGAACCTAGACAACAAGGACTACCTGCTGGTCATAAACAAGCTGCTCTACCCCATCAATGTTGCCGAGTGCCACTGGAAACAAAAAACAGGTAATGTGGCTACACTAAAATAGCTATGGATAAACACTGTGTGTTGTATAATGGTGCCAATTACTGGTGGTTGACTGAAATCAAAATGTTAATTTTAATAATACATTTTTGAAACTGGAGTCACCATTTTATTATTAATTGATTTTTTTTTCCATTTTATCATTAAATAAAATGGTGAAAAAACTAATTAAATTTATCAAGTAACAAAACTGTTATACTTATGCATTTTAACTTTTGAAGTAGGATCTCTTTCTTTATCCCTTTCTCGCAAAACGAAAATTTGTATAGAGCTACTATGGCATGTCCGTACATTGATGTCATAGTTTAATTCAGAGCTGTCTCTGAAGTATTAAAAATATGCTTATAATATCAGAAATAAAATATATTAAAAAAAACAAGATTTTTGGTTTCAGGCAACTACACTGTTTGCGAAATTTCTAAACTAAAGTAATATGACGTGTCTTAATTTATAGTGAAACCCAATGGTGAAACCCCTTAAATGCTCCCTGTAAAACTACAGCACTATTTTTAGATGCATAAAATTAGTTTAGTTTAAACATTTTGCACAATAGAATTGAGTTTACATGTAACTGTAAGGGAGAATCCCTACATCTTAAAGCAGTAGTATTATAGCGATAATAATTTATATCTCATGATATATTAATATCCAGGTGCCAGGTATTCTGTTTTGGTAAATACGACATTTTCTAAAATGAATCCTAGCTAGATTGACTTATCGCCCCCGAAACCCCTTGTATACTTTTCATAAAAATCTCTGGAGCTGTTTCCAAGATTCAGATTTATATATATTTATTACGAGAATGGCTTATTGAAAGGTATAACTAAAGATATTTTATATGAATCCCACTGCACTGTAATGCACTGACCTACAATTTCTCCATACATTCTAATACCAAAATCATTTGTAATTCGTGAATATTTCGATCATGTTGGTATGTTATTCGGGTTAAATCTATGCTCCTGGCCATATTTGGTTCGGAAATACTTCTCTAAAACAAAATATAAATGAATTTCAATTTGCTTATTTTTGCATTATGAAGGAAATATTTTCTGCTTATTTTGTTTGTAATAAAAACACTATCTCACGTCGCATTATTTCAGGAGCACAGTTTTTATTGTCCAGCTAAAGAAAACCACCAGTTAATAAAGAAAGTTACAAGGTTTCATTCATAATTTTTGGTATTACGGAACTCGACGAAGTTATAACAACTTTGATCAGAATTGATTTTATTATATTATTAACTAGCGGACGCCCGCGGCTTCGCTCGCGTTTAACCTCTGCTTTACATCCTCAGGCATTTAATTACTAAAATTCCTGTCTTAACTGCCATTTATTTTAGTAATATTAAGACGACAAAAGCTTCCTTTGTGCTTGCTGCTGTCGTCACTTATCGGTTTTGAAAATATGAGGTTGTTACAAAAAGTTTAATATACTCGTAGTTCAATTAAGGTACCGTACCTAGAGGGAAAAAGGCGGGAACCCTATTACTGAGACTACACTGTCTGCCCGTCTGTCTATAATAAATGGCGGCCACTTTTATTTCTATTTCTAAATATCGATTTTCAAAGCAATTGGCCCAGTAACAAAAAAGTTCAAAATGGCGGCCACTTTTTTAAATTTTGACCACAAATTCCTTCTCCATGCTTGTTGCGATACTCAAATACCGATTTTCAGAGCAATCGGCCCAGAAACAAAAAAGTTCAAAATGGCGGCCACTTTATTTAATTCTGACCATAAATTCGTTCTCTATGCTTGCTGCGATACTCATATATCGATTTTCAAAGCAATCAGCCCAGTAACAAAAAAGTTCAAAATGGCGGCCACTTTTCTAAATTTTACCCACAAATTCGTTCTCTATGCTTGTTGCGATACTCAAATATCGATTTTCAAAGCAATCGGCCCAGTAACAAAAAAGTTCAAAATGGCGGCAACTTTATTTTAATTCTGACCATAAATTCGTTCTCTATGCTTGCTGCGATACTCATATATCGATTTTCAAAGCAATCAGCCCAGTAACAAAAAAGTTCAAAATGGCGGCCACTTTTCTAAATTTTACCCACAAATTCGTTCTCTATGCTTGTTGCGATACTCAAATATCGATTTTCAAAGCAATCGGCCCAGTAACAAAAAAGTTCAAAATGGCGGCCACTTTTTTTAATTCTGACAATAAATTCTTTCTGTATGCTTGTTGCGATACTCAAATATCGATTTTCAAAGCAATCGTGGGCCGTAACAAAAAAGTTCAAAATGGCGGCCACTTTTTTTAATTCTGACAATAAATTCTTTCTGTATGCTTGTTGCGATACTCAAATATCGATTTTCAAAGCAATCGGCCCAGTAACAAATAAGTTCAAAATGGCGGCCACTTTTTTTAATTCTGACCATAAATTCGTTTTCTATGCTTGCTGCGATACTCATATATCGATTATCAAAGCAATCGGCCCAGTAACAAAAAAGTTCAAAATGGCGTCCACTTTTTTTAATTTTGACCATAAATTCCTTTTTCATGCTTGTTGCGATACTCAAATATCGATTTTTAGAGCAATCGGCCCAGTAACAAAAAAGTTCAAAATGGCGGCCACTTCAAAATTTGGATTTCAAGAATCCCCGAAAAAACTGAGTACGAATTGATTTTATAACCTGATAAAAACCTAGGTACCAATTTTCAGATCTGAACTACTTTTAGTTCTTCGGGAATTCCTGGAACAACGAAAAAAATCACTTTTGTATGGGAAAATCCCTTCAATGTACGATTTTTACCCCTTAAAATTTGAATTTCTGAAATCCCCGTCTTAGTACGAATTCATGACCTAATATCGACCTAGGTACCAAATTTCAGATCTCTCCGACTTTTAGTTTTTCGGGAATTCCTGGAACAACGAAAAAAATTACTTTTGTATGGGAAAATCCCTTTAATGTACGATTTTTACCCCTTAGGATTTGAATTTCTGGAATCCCCGTCTTAGTACGAATTCATGACCTTATATCGACCTAGGTACCAAATTTCAGATCTCTACGACTTTTAGTTTTTCGGGAATTCCTGGAACAACGAAAAAAAAATCACTTTTGTATGGGAAAATCCCTTTAATGTACGATTTTTACCTCTTAGGATTTGAATTTCTAGAATGGGCGTCTTAGTACGAATTCATGACCTAATAATATCTACCTAGGCACCAAATTTCAGAGCTCTACGACTTTTAGCTTTTCGGGAATTCCTGGAACAACGAAAAAAAATCACTTTTGTATGGGAAAATCCCGATTTTACCCCTTACAATTTGAATTTCTGGAATCCCCGTCTTAGTACGAATTCATGACCTAATATCTACCTAGGCACTAAATTTCAGAGCTCTACGACCTATAGTTTAGGCGGAATCCGTGGAACAAACCAAAATGCCTCATTCTTTTATATATATAGATTTATTATTTACATTTAGGCTTATCTTAACATCTTCTTATTCTTACATATCAAATATCAATCAATCTTTTAACGCGTTTACGCAATAAGCGTGCGCATTACAAAAAATTGAATTCAATGGTTTTTCCCAATTGGTTATTAAGGTAACATTGGTGAAGTCGCTGCTTCTGGCTTAATATGTGACCTGCAGACAACGACATTAAAGCGCGACCCAGTGTACTACTAGCGCCATCTAGTATTGCTTAGGGGAAACTTAAACAATTTATTACGCTTATTCTGGCTTCACTTGGCAATATAGAAGTAATGTTTTGTTTTTGTAGCTAACCCTAGATACAAAATCGGTCAAGTGCGAGTCGGGCTCGCGCACTGAGGGTTCCGTATTATCAAGACCCCATTCTCTATGGTATTAAAGTAAACCAAACAGCTACCCTGCCTACTAAATCAAAAACGTGCATAAAAATCACCCCCTTTTTTTTCAATTTTACTATTTATTTCTACAATAAGTATATAACTAAATATTCTGTGAAAATTTGAAGCGTCTACCTGTTACTGTTTTCAATATCAAGCAAAAACAAGCAAGAAAATCACGTTTGTTGTATGGGATTGGGAGACCCCTTAAATATTTATTTAAGTCTATTTTTTAGTATTTGTTGTTATATCGGCAACAGAAATACATCATCTGTGAATATTGCAAGTCTGTAGCTATCAGGGTTCCAGAGATACAGCCTGGTGACTGATGGACGGACAGCGAAGTCACGCTAATAGGGTTCCTTTTTACCCTTCGGGTACGGAAGCTTAGCTTCTCGACGTACCAATTTCAGACGGCCTCCGCGCGCCGGATATTATGCTCACGTTAGTTCTTGTACGGTCTATTTCACGAGCTGCGTGGGAGGCAACCTTAGTACGTCGAATGAGGTAAAGTTACGCGATAGAAAGAGACCACAACTTTGCGTTTGTTGCTCTTTCCGGAGGCGTGGTCAGGCGTTATGGTGAACTGAATTGCGCGTTTAGTGTCAGCGCTAGAGTCGCTATTTTTTTTAAATCATCTTGCGGAGTGAGCCTTTTGTACCTTTAGTTACTTTTATGTATCTATAAATGCGCCAATTTCAGACATGGTAGTGGTGTTCCTGGCGAAAGCTCAACCGAACGTGAAATGGTCGCACATGACAGAGCTGGAGAAGAAGTTTGAGGACCAGCGCAACAACCGCTTCAAGACTGATGACATGGACAAGAAGGACCCTCAGGAGTCCCTGATGAGCCTCATGAAGAACATGTGAGTATCCATACAACCCACTGATCTCAATCACTGGATTAAGCATTCAATACATCTGACAGTTCCTTTTTTTGTGCCGATTTGCAAAAAAAAATTATATGACACATTTTAAAATTAACAGATATTACGTCCTCTAATTCTATGAAGCGCTGTAATAAATTATAGTATGAATATAAGATAAGTATAAATTAGTAATTGATAAAAATAGTAAAGATAAATAAATAGAATAAATAAATAGTGGACAACATCAAATCCATTGCTCCGATCCCTTAGTAAGTAGCTTATGCACTTGTGTTAAGGAAATTAGAAACAACGAAGGTACCACAACACCCAGACCCGAGACAATGTAGAAAACTTATTTTTCTACATTGCCCCGACCGGGGATCGAACCCGGAACCTCAGAGATGGCGGCGCCTTGAAAACCGGCACGCTAACCACTCAACCACGGAGGTCGTCAACCAGATAGGCCGATCCGAACATTTTACGTAAACCTTCCTCATACAAGCAAACAGTAGCGTCATCTGTCAAAATACCCGCCGCCGCCGCTGACCGAACTACCGCGTGGCCTTATACTGTGGCCACCACCATAATGGCACCCATAAACTGGCGACATTTTTTCGCGCTGTTCGCCCTGTCTTATACAAGTCTGTGAAATTAGCAGTAAAAATATTGTACATATTACAAGCATACATTTGATAGCGAAATTAGCGGTAGTAAAAGTAAAAGTGTATTAAAATAAACATTCAGACATTTCTTAACCAACTCAGTTAAGTATAACTGACTTGGCTGAAATTATTTTAGCCAAATCTGATTGGCTATAATTATTAATACCTAGAGGTTATTTTTTCCCTTAACCGTGGTTTCCGAGGGAGCTATAAAAAATGGAAATTCACTCAACTTATAATTTTGTTGTATGAAGCAGTGTTACATCCTATACCTTTAAACGAGCAATTCTTGTATATATATTTCTATATAATCTGGATCTCGGAAACGGCTCGAACGATTTTTATGAAATTTAGTATACAGGGTGTTTTGGGGGCGATAAATCGATCTAGCTAGGATTCATTTTTAGAAAATGTCGAATTTACCAAAAAAATAAAAATATGACTACTGCTGCCATCTATTGGCCACCGAGCGAAGCTCGGTCACCCAGATATGATTTCATTATGATAAGAATTTTTCTTTTTTTTCTTTTCAGGTATGAATCTGGAGATGATGAAATGAAGAGAATGATTTCCAAAACTTGGTATGAACAACAACATAAAAAGAAAACTGACACTTTGGATCTTTAAACTTAAGATTTTTTTGTACAACTTAATTTGTAAACTTTTAAGTTGTTTTTTATTTTTTAGAACAACTATTTTGATATAATTATTGTACCAACATTATCTCTCTCAACGAGTCTGGCCGCGAAATTTTCGTGGTTTTATGCAATATGTACGCTAATTAGACATAATTGGCTTTTAAATTAAATTGATATTTATATAAATACCTCAATTTAATTTAAACTATAAATAGTGCTTTCCTCTTTGCATTATTCTCCATAGATTTACTACTCAACAGAAGCTTACTATGTTAAGACAGATATGTACAGATAAATTTAGAGATTGAGTAAATCAGAGTCACCATTAGTGTATTTTTTCCGTGATAAAAGATATTGTTCTACTTAATTTTTCGTAAGTAAGCTTATAACTCTAAAACACATAGGCTTTGACAATAAAATTGCTAGGATGGCAGAATCATCTTCACAAGTTTATATAAAAACTTTTTAAAGTAAGAAAAGTTTACTTGGAAGTTTAGGAAGTTATTCTGAGAATGAAAATTATTCTATGAAACAGTCGATTTTGGGACTCATTTTCTAGACTGGCTACTTTTAAGAAGATATTTTTATTTAAACACGTGAAGATGATACAGATTCCAGCAATTTGACGTTCATTAACCTACGATTTTACATTTTTTTTAAATTAGGCAAACAAACTGAGAAATTTCAAATTATCTGGCGCGCATGCAGCGAGCCTTAATTAATGAGAATGTATGATTCAGTAATAATTGATTAATTTACAGTACTTACTCAAATGTGTTTAATTTTTAGGATTAAATATATCTTTTAAATAAATTAATCAATTTTGGTATAAGAAGCCAGACTGAGTGATCCTATTGCCTAGATCAGTTTCTGTAATAACTTTAATTATCTAGAAGTATCGTAAATAAAAGATGAATGTTATATAGTAACATTTGTGTTTAATTTTTGCTAAAATATTTATAAATATTTTAAATACATAACATTACATTTTATACAATATCAATAATTCCATTGTTATATCGGGGGTCGTTGTTTAATTAATATTCTTTACTCGATTTTCAGATAATCCGTTCTTGCGAACCAGCTTTCACCTCTGAAAAAATAAATTTGTATTAAAAACATTAAGATTAATTTTACATAACTAGTAATACTTTTACTGTTTGATTTAAATTTACCTTGTTTTCTTGAAATCTCTATTTTCTATGGGCATTTTCATGAATAGACTGCATAGGTATATTCCTTGGATTAGGTAGAATAGATATTGCCATTTTAATTCAACAGCTTTGTCTCTTTCAGCATTGTCTAAATCTTTGAACATATATCCGCTTCGTGTTTTTCTGTTATTCGTTTTTCCAGTCACTGGACTCTCATCTACTGCTTTTCTTGCTGTAAATTCGCGATTATTCCTACTGTTACGAATTTTGGTTTCATCTTGGGAACCCCTAATATCACGAATTTCATGTATTACCCTCACTTCGCGGGAATCCCTAGAGGCTCGATTAATGTCGGTCTCTCGTTGCTCGCCAGAATCCCTAGTTTCATGATTTGAATGAATTGCTCCTCTTACTTCGCGGACATTTCTAGAGGCTCGATGTACGTCGGTTGCTCGTTGCTCCCCAGAATTCCTAGTGTCATGAACTTCATGTGCTCCTCTCACTTCGCGGTCATTTCTAGATACACGATTTTCATCTCTTGCCCGTAGTGCGTAAGACTCTTTATTGTCACGAATTTCAATTGATCTCACTTCGCGAGCATTTATAGTGTCTCGAATTACATTTGTTGCACCCACATCGCGGTTATTTCTGGAGGCACGATTTCCGTTTGCCGCGCGGAGTTCCGCAGAATCCCTAGTATGCCGAATTTCATTTGCTGCCCTTTCTTCCCGAGCATTTCTAGCGTCACGAATTACATGTGTTGCCATCACTTCACGAGTATTTCTAGAGGCACGATTAACATTTGTCGCGCGGAGTTCCCAAGAATCTTTAGTTTGTCGAACTCCATTTGTTGCTCTTTTTTCGCGAGCATTTCTAGTGTCACGAATTTCACGTGTTGCTCTCACTTCGCGGGCATCTGTAGAGGCATGATTTCCGTTTGTTGTGCGTAGCTGGCCAAAATCTCTAGTGTGTCGTATTTGGTTTGTTACCCCTTCTTCGCGAGCATTTCTTGTGTCACGAATCTCACGTGTTGCTCTCACTTGGCGAGAATTCCTAGAGGTTCGATTAATGTCGGTGTCTCGTTGCTCGCCAGAATCCCAAGTTTCATGATTTGAATGAATTGCTCCTCTTACTTCGCGGACATTTTTAGAGGCTCGATGTACGTCGGTTGCTCGTTGCTCCCCAGAATCCCTAGTGTCATGAACTTCATGTGCTGCTCTCACTTCGCGGGCATTTCCAGACGCACAATATTCTTCTCTTGTCCGCAGAGCGTCAGACTCCCTATTGTCACGAATTTTAATTATTGATCGCACTTCGCGAGCATTTCTAGAAGCGCGAATTCCGTTGATTGTCCTGAACTCGGCAGAATCCCTAGTGTCACGAACTTCATGTGCTGCTCCCATTTCGCGGGCATTTCTAGACGCACGATTTTCATCCCTTGTACGCAGCAAGTCAGAAACCCTTGTGTCACGAATTCTAAATGTTGACCTCACTTCGCGAATATCTTTAGAGGCGGACATTCCGTCGATTACTCGGAGCTCGTTAGAATCCCTAGTGTCACGAATTCCAACTGCAGCTCTCCGTTCGTGGGCATTTCTAGATGCACGATTTTCATTTCTTACCCGCAGAGCGTCAGGCTCTCTATTGTCACGAATTTCAATTGTTGATCTCACTTCGCGAGTATTTCTGAAGGCGCGGAGTCCGTTGGTTGCTCTGTTCTCGTTAGAATCCCTAGTACCACGAACTTCGTGTGCTGCTCTAACTTCGCGGGAATTTCTAGACGCACGACTTTCATCTCTTACTCGCAGCGCGTCAGACTCTCTATTGTCACGAATTTCAATTATTGATCTCATCTCGCGAGCATTTCTAGTCAAGGCCCGAATTCCGCTTGTTACGCGCAGCTTGCCAGAATCACTAGTTTGTCGAATTCCATTTGTTGCACTTTCATCCCTTGCTCGGAGTTGGCTAGAATCCCTAGTGTCACGAATTCCAACTGCTCTCACTTCGCGAGCATTTCCGTTTACTGCTCGGAGCTGGCCAGCAACTCTAATACTACGAATTTCTTCTGTTGCTGTCATTTCGCGGGCATTAGTATCACGTCGATTTTCATTCGCTCCTATCATTTCACGCGTATTCCTGCTGTAACGAATTTCAGTTGCTGCTCTCATTTTGCGGGCGTTTCTAGTATCACGAAATTCCTTTGGTGATCGTGCTTCGCAAGAATCGGGTGTATTTCGATTTTCAACATTTTCAACTCTTTTTGCTGTAGGTAAACTACGAGATCGTTCTTGATGTACGTAACTACGTTTAATCTCGTTTCGTTTTCTTACTACACGTGAGTTAAGTGTATTTCCAAAAGCTTGTCCTTCCTTAGTCAAAAGTGGTGTTCGTTCATGGTGGATGTTCCCAGCATAGGCATTGTCTCTCGTATTTCGATTTAAATTAGAATATTGGCGCTCACTAGAAAAAGCTCGACGTTCTGCACTTTCTGTCCGAGAATTTCTAGTGTGTCTAAGTCCCCTTGATGCTGTTTCTTTGTGGGCATTTTTGGTGTCTTGAATCTTGTGTACTCTTTTTCCTTCACGGGCAATCCTAATGTCTCCAATATCTCTTGTATCGCAAACATTTGTTATACGTTGAATTTCATTTATTGTTCTAACTTCGCCAGCAGTCCTACGGTGACGAACTTCAGAACGCAAGTTGCGTGATCCTTCCCGGAGAGAATTCTCTTGAATAGTACGTTTTTCTCTAATGTTATACTTCTTGTTATTGTCACTAACCATAGTATTTGTTTTAATTTTTATACTGGATATGTTTTCAGGAACAACTTTATATAATTTATCAAGCGTGTTTGTATCCTCCAGTTGTCTCACCATTCGACGTCTCAGTTCAGGTTCCTCAAGAATGGTTTGACGAACTGATTCTCGTCTTGCAAATTCTTTACCAGAAAAATCGCGACCGTTATTTTCATTGACTCTGTTTATAATGTGAACTCCTCTTTCAGATACATCATATTTAGCTTCAATCCGTCTGTTAATGGCTCTTCTCTCTCGGAAATTAGGTTCTATCAGAGTAATATCATCGCGTTGCCGTGCATCAGCAATATGTAAATGAACTACCCTTTTTTCATTAGAATCACCACGAATGAAAGCAGGCTTTTCTGAGTTTAGTCTATTCACATTTTGATTTACAATTCGTGTTCTACGAACTTCATCTCGAGTAGCCTCATTGTGGTCACGTTTTCTTTGTCTATATTCTCGTCTATCATTGTGATCGTAATCCCCAGATCTCTCTGTTGCAATTAAGTGATCAGTCAGTAGGCGCTGGTTCTGTATCGGAGTCCCCCAACGTCGTTCACGATGTTTAAAGTGACGTTCTCGTATAGGTACTCCAGTCAATTCGGCATCTCTGACCTGATGGCTTAGATCTCGTCCATTCAGTTCCCGTAGTTCTTCAGGGCGAGGTTTATGGACGCGATAAGGATCGTGGATTTCAAGTCTTGTATCCACACGATAACTGCCCCTTCCATCAACGAAACTGCGTTCTGCCGAAGCTGATTGGAGTAGGCTGAGAACCGATAGGAGTAGTAAACGCCACTTATTCATAGTCACAGTACTCTGAAGATGGTATTGTGTTTTCCTTGAATGTGAACTGTTGAAGGTTGCTACTGTACTGATGCTTTGGAAGCGCCAGCATCCCTTTTTATACTAAACTGACAGCCATCGATCGAACTACTATTAAACGCGAGAACGAATTCAATTTTCTTTCAGCGTATTAAAGGACCTTATATAATACTGGGACCAACATGTCTTGAAACTTGTGTTAATACTTGTTATTTATTTATTTAGTCCATATCACGTTGAAAAGGACGATTTTAACTATATCTATTTTTGACACAGGTGGTCCAAATCCGTCATAACCGGGATCTGTGAGACGTTATTTAAAATTAATGAAATTAACTACAATATAAAAATATTTAAATACTAATAAATAACCTGCAAAAAATATAGGTACCTACAAATTTTACACATCATATGCGACTACTGTAAGGTTTATTCTTTATTTTATTCTGCCATAACTTCATTTAACTACTGGACTGATTTAGATGTTATACGGTAGGATCAGTAGGTTACTCCCGACCCCGGGTAAATATCATTGGCTTGTAAAATGACTATCGACCATACTTCACTTAGACTCGTTACCCTATCTTTCCACCAAAAACATGTAGGTAACATGTAATGTTTCCAAACTTGTATCACAACTTGTTTTGTTGGTTTTACGTTAGCACTGCATAAAACTGTGTAAATTATTTGATAGATTTCAAACAAATATGAAAAGTAATTAAATAGGAAATGTCAAAAAGTTATGTGACAATGCAAACACGGTTCGATACATTATACATAGGCAGAAAACAGAGTTTAGAGCATTTTTGCGTTAGTGGAAACTCACTCTTGTAAAAGTATCAAGATTCCTCGGATGCTGTACATTCAGCCTATTCGCGGTTATCAGTGGTCGCAGCTGCACAAGAGAATTTGTCAACGCGCGTAAAATACGATTTATCTGATGAAGTGGATGAAACCCATTGGAGCAGGATATTATAGGACTGTGAAATTGAAATTCTATGACGTCAAACACCCACATATTGTTGCATACATAAGTAAGTACTAGGATTTAACTAAGCTTTTACCATGACCTTTACTGTTTTTAAAGTTCCATACCAAAATGGTAAAAATGGGACCCATAGGTACAATATACGTCGGTGGACCCATACAATGATTTAACATAAGCGCATTACGCGTCATTGGACCTTTATGATGCGACTTCATACGTCCGTCCGTCTGTGAGTGTGAATTTTACAGTGTGACATTCAATAATTATTTCAGTAATGTTTGACCGCTTGCATTTGGCCGGTTTTTAGGGTTCCGTAGCCAAAAGTTAAAACGGGGTAAGTTAGTAGTGTTAGGTATAATATATTCGTTTCTATTACTAAGACTGTCTCTGTCTGTCTGTCACCAGGCTGTATCTCTTGAACCGTGATACTCGTAGTTAGACGGTTGAAATTTTTCACAATGCCGTGAACGTGCCGACAAGCGAGTTAGTTCTAGTGCGATGCTGTGTAGCAACTGTCAGGGCAAAGATTATTAATTATTGGTAAATCTTTGGTTAGGGGCTATAATACCTACAATCTTTGATACCTACCATAGTTTTAAGATTTACTACGTTTAAACTGTGGTTCTAAGTACTCTTATGATTTATAGGTATTAGGTAAAATTGCAGTAAAATAGATTGAAGGTTTTTAGGACCGTACTTTTGCAGCACAGCAGTGTTAATTGTTATATGATCAAAAAGAATACACGCTTTCCCTTCGGTCATGGCTTCTTCCAGACCCTGACCAGTAATCTAGAAATTATCAAAGATTGGCTAGAAATATTTAGAGCCAATACCTTGCTTAATTAACTCTTTTAAATAGCGTAATAAATAGCCATTCTTTGTAATTTGGTAGTATGCTGCTGGTATTACGTATTTATATATTATATATGCTGTTCCTGCTGGGACTTTTCCGCGCTTGACCAAAACTCTTCGTCCGTTTATATGTGAAAGAATAAATATTTTGATTTTGAGTATTGGAGTAGGAGCTATGGCCTTATCAGACCGACAGCTGTGTTCTAAAATCTTTGCTGTACTTAGTTAGTTGTTACTTTTTACCGCATCGCATACATCGCAATGTATGGTTACCTAAATAATTAGAAATGAAACAAAACATGGTCAACCATAGGTTTATTTTTTTATATAATTCCCTTAGTTCTAATTGTATCCATAGGATTGCATCACTGCAGTGAAGGGTGCTGTAGTCTTGGCCACCTTCGCGCCAGCTTCCTTGGTGATTTTCTGTAAACAGAAGATAAAGGTTGAGTATTCTTTATAATAATTGAACGAATAGGAACACAAAATGGGCAAAATTACATCAGCATGGTTTTCTTTTCATAACACATCAAATAATGTAGGTAAGATAAAATAATCATCATTACAAATACCTAATTTGTGTAGTTTAGTTAAAATTTATATGCAAAATTCATGAGTAACATTTGAATTCATTAGCAGTTAGCACTTTATTACAGGTGTAATTTATGGGTACTTTTTAACAGAATTTTGCAGTGGATTATTTCAGGATAAAAAGTAGCCTATGTTAATCCACAGTGAAGGCTACCTCCGTTCTAAATTTCAGCCAAATAGGTTCTCTAGGTTAGGCGTGAAGCATTAACATTTAAAATTATTACTGAAAAGGAAATGCATCAGCTTGCCTTGCATCTAACACTATAATAATGATCATATTTTTTTTTAATTGTAAGTCTCGTTATTTTGAAGAGAGCAAGAGAGTTATACAGTAGCTGGTCTGAACGTGGCAGTATTTTTGACTTTTTATTAGCCATGTAAGTTCTTCATTTCCAAAAAGAATAAAATAATTAACACCTGTTGCAACTTCACAAAGAGGTCTCCCATCGTATTATTGTGCACATGCATCTAGAGTTTATCCAGCAGCCCCACAAAATATTATTAATATCCAGCCCCACAAACCTTGAGTTTCTTCTCGTAAGCAACTCTGTGGATGGTCTTGAACTTCCTCTTGTCCTCAAGCTTGCGGACCACGTCGCGGTACTTCCAGCCCACCTCGTGCGACAGGCGGCCCACGTGGCAGTACTGAGGGCGACAGACAAGAGTTAGCCTCAGCGTCGACGGGTTGGTGGTTAATCAGCGGTTTAGAGTGCATCAGAGTGTTATAAAATTACAACAGCAGTCAATTAATGACTTTCAGTCGCAAATTACCCAATAATAACATCATGAAACAATAACATAATAAATATAAGCAATTCCTGTAGATGGCTCAGTCAATGTAAAGTCTATTCAATCTCGAGCGATACCAGACGCAAACAAACCGACTGCCAGGTCATTCGCTTAAGCAGGGTTGCGCAACCTTTTTAACGTATACTAATTTTTCAAATTTAAAATAAATTTATGTTTTCACAATAATATCGTATTGTTTGAATTTTTTTAATGATATCTTGAAACTAGATTTAACATAAGTGAAAGTTTCGTGTTACGCGCCACTTCAGTGCCTCACTAGAAGCACGCTGAGTGGCACGTCAGGTCATGCAGCGCCACGCCATCCACGCGAATGGACGCTATTCTATACAATCGCTTCGAATGTTGAGACAAGTGACACGTCAATATCACGCGTCAATTAAAATATTTATTCTAGGTTTATGATTAGGGGAACAAAATAAAATATAAAATATTATCCAAATGTTTACGATAACCCCCATGACATGCTTTGACCTTGAAAGCGAAAGTCGTGAGCGGTGCGGCAGATAGCAAACAAACAAGATAGAAAGAGATAGTCATATTTTGTTTGTTCCGTCGTCGCTACTACTAAATGATCGGCTTTTGTTTACGTCTGGTCTCGCGCTTCGTTGAAAAGACTATAGATGAAGATGAAACAGTGTAAAATAAAGAAATTTTCTTGCAGGAATGACATTATTTACTTAAGTTTACATTATAAGCATTGCATGCGCGGATTGAGTTTTATTTACATGATTAATCCTCCAAATTGACTAACTTCCCGTCATGAATAAATAAGTGATACTGCCATTCCCGCATTTTATGTCATAAGCCTACAATGTATTAACTATTATTATTAGCTTAAAAATTACATAAGATCAAATAAAATTTAAGTTTTTAAGCTAGCAGAGCCTCGAAGATGTATTTTGGAATACAGCTCTGTGATACATACCTTACGTCCAGGCTTTAGACAGAACACGCGGAGCGCTGCGGGGACAACAACGCGTCTACGGTTGTCATAGGGCGGGGGGCATCCGTCGTAGGCTCGGAGCCTCCTCAGAGCGTCCTTTCCACGCTCTGTTTTGTGTGGGATCATGCCTAGTAAGAAAATTAAATTCTGTTCAGAAATCCGGTTAATGAATTTGTATACAATATTTTGTGTTGTGAACTTCATAAATGTGGTTTTATCACAAACTGTCAAGTAATGTAGGTATGAAAATAAATAATCATTAGACAACTACTTAAATTATACGAGAATTAACAATAACTATCAAACTTGCTAAGAATTAAACTAGGGTCTGTGAAGGTTTTGAGTGATGTGGGTGTAGTGATTGAGGACTCAATTCTGTATATCCACCTTTTAATTATATGCATAGCTGGGCACTGTTACTCAAATAGTTAACTTTGTTAATAACAAAAAAGTTAGCTTCATTAAACGTTAAAGCGTTACATTTTGGAAGAATTAACGCAAGTTAACGTTAATCATTAATCCGTTAATATATTGTGTAAAATTGCATTTTTATATTATTACGTTAGTGAACTAATAAAACCTGTTGGTTTAGGTTCTGGAAGTTAACAGGTTAGGAACAAATTTTATTTTTTTCAACTTAAACATAAAAATAAAAAAGTAGACTTTTTTATTTTCAACTTAAACATAAAAACATAAAAATAAGAAAGTACAATAAGTTGACATTCAAAAGTTTAAAGGTATAATTTATGACAAAACTAACTGGAAACTGGAAAGCACATAATATTGACCGCGAAAAACGTTCAACTGCAGCGCTTGAGGGTACAGCCGTATTGTATTTTCACACTTGTCGTTTCCTTTCATACCATGTCTGAACCTGTTTTTCGCGCCGCACCGCTGTACGTGCGGCGCATAGTAGCTATTGGATTAACGGACTTTTGCTTATTAACGGAAGTTAACGTGTCCGTTAACATTTTGAAAAGTAAGTAAAGTTAATGCGTTAGCCAAAATGAAAACTTCATTAATTAACGATTAACGGATTAACGGGTAATGCCCAGCTATGATTATAATATGTTATAGCTTTGAGGGAACACAGTAGCTAGTTCCATAGTTTGCATGGAAATTAGGTGCAATTTCCATGCCTTGAGATAACTAAACTATAATTTTTGTACTGTATAGTAAGATTATATTTACCTCTGACCGTTTTCCACAGAACTTTAGAGGGGGCCCTGAAGTGGAAAGGGCCACGGGCAGGGTTCACATTGCACCGTTTACGCAGGAATGACATAAACTTCAACTTGTTCCTGTAATTAATCATCTTTGTGTCAATGAAATGTGATATTGCTTTCGTAGCGACAGAACTCATATTAAAATCAGACTATCAAAATTATTTTCAACATATTTGCCTTCAGTCGCAAATTACCCAATAGAAACATCATTTTAATTGCAAACTGTACCTACTCGCACATGATTCTTGCACATATTTATTAATTTATGCTATGGTTTGGTAATAGAATAAGCTACAACAAAATAACTTCCAGAGCTATCATGGTCATAATAGTAATGAAGGTGCACTCTTAATTCCTTACCATCACAGTGCAAATAAGTGCTGATCTACAACAATCAACCCAGGTTCTGAGGTGTACAACCTAACAATAATGATCAGCAAAATTATCTTTCATTTAAGCTAAGAAGAGGGATAAGTTTACAGTTCAAATTTGTAATGTAAACTAGTGGAATGAAGTTACAATAAATAATATGTCAACTATACTTGGAAGTTATTTCGAGCTTCAAATATTCATTTAGTGATTTAAGAGTAATATTATCAAATCGTTATCGTACATACCTGAAGAAGTTTCCTGAGATATTGAGTTGTTCACATCTCACGACAACAACTTTGTTTCCTTCTAGCAGTACCTTGGCGATAACTGCAGACAGCCGGCCAAGGAGATGGCCGCGGCCATCTATTACGATGGACTGAAATAATAAGTAAAACTTGAGTCCCTAATAAACTAAACACATCGTTCACATAACCTCAAATATCATGAAAACAAATATTGAAAGCATGAAGCACTATCAGATGAAACCGTAAAAGTTAAAATAGATAATTGATATCACACTTCATAGCTCAGAGAATATTTTACAGGGGTGTTTGTTTGAATAAATATAAAAATTATTTCACATTCTTCTGACACTAACAAGGCGGCACGTGTACACCGCACAGCATTTAATTTTTATTCACACTTTGTACTCTGATATGTAGCCATATTATATGAAAAACAACGTCGAAATAAAAAATCACAACAATTTTAAAGCAAATGTACACGATTTATAATGAAAAAATCGTATTATTTCGTCTCACCTTATTACTAAAGCCCGTCATTTTCTCGACAACCAAACGGAAAAGAATAGCTTTTGAAAGAAATATGGCGACCGGATACATAGATCTATTTTTTTAATGTCAAGCTCTATCGCAATGGCATCTAGTCATTTCAGTTATCAATCATTGCTACCAATTTACGAAATAAAATCCAATACTATTGATTTGTATATTATATGCTTTGATTAGGTAGTATCTATTAAATCAATGATTATATGCATGTCTTCAAATTCACTATTTTTAACCTGTCAAGTGGCGCGTAAGATGGCGTCCCCTAGGGTAGTACAGTGCGACAAGGCTATCTTGGCGCGTGGCCAAAATCGTTACTAACACCTCTATCTTGTGAAGCTGTTTGATAGTCTGATAGTCTGCTCTGTCAGTATATCGCTATTGTATGTTGTGTTGTTTTTGCTTACTATCAACTATTTTAAACTAAAATTGAAGTAAAATTGAGGAGATTTTGTTTTCTGGATGCCTTTGTTCTATAATAGCGCCCTCATTCAAGTGCCAAGAGAGCGTTGTCGGACTGTACATGACAAGTACAGTCCGACAAGGCTCTGTTGACACTTGAATGACATTGTAAGGAGGACGTTGTTATAGAATAAAGGCAGACAGAAAATAAAATCTCAGTCAATCAATTTTACTGCAATTTTAGATTTATTTTAGTTTATTATAAGCAAAAACAACACAACATACAATAATATTTAATAATATATATTATAATAAAACTGTAAAGGGTCGAATTCTGTACATTGAAGATATTTTGAAAATTTTTGTTGGAGGACACTATTTAGTCGATACTGAAGCCAAAACTGTAATTTTTTTAATTTTTGTCTGTCTGTCTGTCTGTCTGTCTGTCTGTTTCATGACTGCGCATCACGGCTAATCCGCTGGATGAATTTAATTAAAACTTGACATGATTATAGCTCATACCCCGAGGTAGGACATAGGATACTTTTTGTCCCGAAATTCATCATGGTTTCCCTGGAAGACGGCATCAAAGTCAAAATGTGTATTTACTTATAATTCATTAACGCATTGTCCGATTTGATTCATTCTTTCTTTGTTAGAAAGGAGGGTCTTTAAAGATTATTCCATACAAATTTTATCATCATCACTTTTGTAGTTCAGAAATTACAGGCATCAGAACCTTTAGCGATTAGTTCAAGTAGGTGACTTGAAACTCGGAATGGATAAAGAACCTAGGGCTAAGACGTAGAGCTAAAGTTAGACTGGACTATCCTTACAGCCGTAAATAAATAGTCTTAGCAGAAGATTTTGTATGGTTTAAGATTTTCACTTTTAGAGTGAACAAAAATCATGAAACTCGCTACGTTATACCGTATAGCGCCATCTCTACAATTTATGTGGAACTTGAATGTAAAACTCTGAGATAGGTACGTACTACCGAATTTTTTTAAATAATAATTAACTGTCATGTAATTCACTGTTTCATGACTTTATATTAAGATGGCACTGTTTAGACATGAACCATTACATGAATAGATTAAAGTTTTCACTTCTGTCGACATTCCCGGAGTGCCGCGTCTTTTTTTATCATCCGCAATATGGAAAGGGTAAAATAATGGTTCACAAATCCTAACTGACTGAATGTCATAGGTCTTTTTATACGTAAACAAATATAAGATAGCCATTGATTGTATTGAGATGAAGCAAAGATTTTTAAATGACTCTTATGTTGGGCCGGGGAATATTGTTAGTAGAGTATTTTATCCCAGTGGTACATACCCGGCCGAACCCTGAAAGAAGAGCTCTGCCACCAGTACAAATTTTCACATGATTTAATGATTTTTGACATATTTCGTGGTTTCAGAATAAAAATCACATTGAAAAGGACGATTTTAACTGTCGATATTTCGATACATTGGTACAACTCGTGGTCACGTAGTGACCACGACCTGTGCCACTGGGTCGAAATATCGACAGTTAAAATCGTCCTCTTGATCTTTCAACTACGTATTAATGAAACTTTATATTATGGTTAAGAAAAAGGAGTTTTCAAAATCACCACAAGATGACCCGTGCGAAGTAAGAACAGGTTTCTGTATAACATCACACCAGAATCCCGCGAAAAATCAAGGAATTCCACGGTATATGTAAAAAAATTGTAATTCACGCGGGCGGAGCCGCGGGCAACAGCTAGTTTAATAATATTAGCGATATACTGACACAGTAAACTATGAAATAGTATCACAAGATAACGGCGTTAGTTCCGATTTTGGCCATGCGCCAAGATAGCCTTGTTGCCCATGAAGATTACAATAAATCTTGGCGCTCAACATGGCGCTGCATGTCACGCAAGCCTATTAGAATGAATGAAATGTCATCTCCATACTATTGATATCTCATAGACCTATAGGTACTATACGTAGGTAGGTAGCCGTCTGATAAATACCTACATAGGTACGTAGCCAATAGCCATAGTTTTTAGGGTTCCATACCAAATTGGTAAAAATGGAACCCTTTATGGTGTTGCTTTTCTTTTCCAATTATTGACACCATTTGTCAATTTCGAAACTGTCATGTGTCAAAGTTGTTGACTGACGACTGTTGTCAATCAAAACTTCAAAAGTCAAAACAAACTAAAGGCCATGCTATGCCGTCTTAGAACAAATCAAGTCGAACCCATACAAACTAGCGATAACTAGCGGTCGTAGTTGAATTAAGTGGCAGTGTTGCTATAACTAAAACGATATTTTACCTAAAATGTTTTTTTTAACATGGCCACATTGTAAACATACGTCAAGTCGTCAAATAAGAAAAAAAAAAGATGTCCGCGAATGTAAAACCTTCCGTTCACCGTTGTTTTCTGGTTTTATGATTTTGATTTTTGTGTTGGTTTTGCTTTCGTTGTCGTCACTCGTCATTAGTGCCGCGCCAACGCATCTATATTCTATTGATTTGTATTCACGGCTTTCCGCGTCGAGTTGAATTATGCTCCGCATAAGTGTAGAGAAATTGGACTCATTTTAATGTTACAGAGAAATTGGACTCAAGTTTATAGTTTCAATATGTCTTTTATGTCGTGTTGCGTTGTAAATTGCTTCGTTAAACATGGACATGGTATGTAAACAGTTTGATGAAATGAATTAGGTTAGGTTAGGTTGTGTGTGATGTGATTATTTCACGATCTAGAATTAACGCATTTGTTTCCTTTTTTATAGGAGTGCCTCTTCACCGGTTTCCCAATCCCACCACGGATCATGAACGGTTCGAAGAATGGGTACGCAAAATCGGCGGAGAAGTTGCAACCTTAGAACAATCTTTCGTGTTCAAGAATAGACGAATTTGTCATTTTGATAGAAAGTATTAAGGATCTAAAAACCGGCTGAGTAAGATTGCTGTACCATCGATTTGTGTGCCAGGTATAATATTTATAAGTATTTCCGTCTTCAAAGAGCTCTATTAGGATACTCCGAGATACTCAATCACACTAGTCACTACAGTATGAAGATTGAAAAATCCTCACCGGTAAGAAAACATGGGAATAAGGGGTGACTATTCCCATATCTTTGTATTTTAATAGACTTAGAACTAAAGTAGAAAGACAAAATAAGTATAATATGATAGTAATAATGCCTTATGTATATGTCGCAAGCGGATTGCATAAATGACCACATTACATTACCGCTAGCTGTTTTGTATTAAAAAAATCGCCACAAAACAGCCCTGGCTTTAACAGCTGTAGTAAGGAGATTTATGCAATTGGCCTACAATAATATACACATTACGATCATAATATATAATACTAATTATTATTATTTTTATTATTATTAATTAAAATGAGGTTTAATTTTTGTTTCAGATGTGAATTACCCGTCTCACATGACCAAAACATACCACCTCATAATCAACCAATAGAGTCACTTGAACCATGTGTTGCAAATGATGTACCAATTGTTGCTAGTACTAGCAAAGACTGCAATGAACCTGTTACTCCCCTTTACAGAGATTCTAACGCATGTGACTGCAGCCCCATCAAGGAGATCAGGTAAATTTCCAAGTTACATAATAGAATATAATTATTAAGCTATATTGACTATATTAGTATATAAACTTATGCATGTTAAAACATTTCAAATAGATCCAGAGTTCCTAAGAAAGCTTTTGTAGATAACTGCCAACAATTTTATTTTAAAATTATGGCACAGTATGAGACACTTGGATTCAAGCAAGAGGTCCTGGGTTCAATTCCCAGCGTAGCCTACTTCAGAATTTCATAGCATCTAATTTCGGTTAGATCTGGTCTGGTGGGAGTCTTCTTTGGCTGTGGTTGGTTATCATCTTACCGGTTAAAACGCATCTCCAACTGGTAGAGTAACCAAAGAGATTAATTAGCCAAATTAATATTATTAAATCTTTAGCAGCATCTTGACTTATCATTAGGTGAAAGTATGTTTTAACCCTAATACAGTTACATACTCGTACGTAATAATATTTGGTTAACAATTTTGTATGCAAAAATTAAATGTGATGTATTTTATTTTTTTACAGTTTCTATGACACCTTATGAACTGAAGCTTAAGGAAATAATTACAAATTTAAAGAAGCAAGTGCGCAGAACCAAGTTGACAAATAAGTCATTCAGGCAACGGTTAAATTTGGCTAAGAAAAGTGCTAAACATGTTGCAATCAGTTATATGAATAGAACTTTGACAAAGTCAGCTAAAACATTTATTCAAATGCAATTGAAACAAAAAAGCAGCAATTCATTATTATGAAAAAAATAAAAACAAAAAGAAATTGTGAAAAGCATGATTTATTAATTTCATTTCAGTGTAAAATAAATTATGTCAATTTTTATGTATTGTTTTTTTTTTAAATTCCTTGATTCCTAAAAATAAATAAAAATAAAAATAGTGGTTTGGTAGTATAGTATGTAGGTACCTACTACGTATGTAGGTACGTCGCGTATTAACTATGACCACTAGATGGCGTTATTCCAAGAACCATAAATCGGCTTGAGACGTACATCTATTTCAGGTACATACATACTTATCTATGCTAAAGGCAGAACGCCAGTGATATAGAGTAAGGCAGGCAGCTGTGTTTGTAGGGTGCAAGCTAAATTTATTCCTTCCAATTTTCTTAGACCACGTCAGTATTTAGCCTGGATATGTTAAGAACGTTAATTACAGGGATCAATTCTAAAAATGGAAATCCCGTATAAGAAGATATTTATTTATGTTTTAACATTTGCGGCCTACGCTTATACTGGCATCGGGTCGAGTATGTTACGGAATTTAAAAGATGCAGTTTTATCCGCGGAGTCAGTCTTCGGGGATATGTTCAGGAATGTGATCACTGTAGCGGAGAAATTTAAATCGTTGCACGATGTTTTTGATGCTGCTGTGGAAGAGGACTGCATATTTACTTGCCCTGAAGGTACCCATTTCAATGCTATTATATTATTTTGGATGAACATATGATTAAAGTTCAAACACACTAAGACACAGCACTACACTATCAATACAAAAGATCCCCAAAAACCGCGATCTTGTCTACAAAAACTGCTTCCAGGTTTATGGTCCTAATTTCCGTACCTTGTACTACCTACATCTACCAAGTTCCAATTAATCATGGTTTCGGCACAATACAAGTATCTGAAACAGATGGATAGAGCTAGATCAATAGTTTCAATTAATCATTATTTTGACACAATAAAGTACGGTATTTTGCAACCATGTTGCCTGTAGGTCAATTTTATTATGCAATATAGAATTACGCCTTAATTTTTGTTGTAACTATATTTACAGGCCAGAAACCAGTTCGCAACAGAAATCATATACCATCATCAGATGGATGTGGTTCCTTAGGAATTGAAATATCAACTGAATATTTACCAATAGAGCAGATGACCAAATGCTGTGATAACCATGACATATGTTATGATACATGCAACAGCGGCAAAGAGGTCTGTGATTTAGAGTTTAAGAGATGCCTCTACAACTACTGCGACACATACAAGAGTGTTAATGTTGGCGGTGAAACTATTACTAAAGGTATGAACATGTGAAACTGAGATTTTTAAACTAGTATAATATGTGGCAATTAAGTTGACCATAAATGGATGTTTGTGCAATCACATCTCACACTAACTGTTGACTCCCATAAATGTGTTCTGTACAGCCCCTTCCTTCTGCAAAAATAGTTATAACAGCAATAAGTTTACATCTTTGTAGCTGATTGGTTGGTGCTTGCATCTATTAATTATGCAGCCAAGGCACCAATTGGCTGATTATGGCTGTGTTGCTATGGTTATCAGAGATGGTTGTTCAATTGTATAATTAATTTTATAGTTTTGAGTTGAGATTTTAGATTACCCTTTTAGCCTGGAGAATTGGATTAAGGGGCATTGCATACCCCTATCCAGGGCAAGCATGCATTCTTAGAAATATGTCTCTCTACTTTTGTCGCTCTCTATCTTCTTTCTGATCCATATTGATAGACAGAGAAAAGAGAAGGAATAAAAGTAGAGAGACATCTAATAATACATGGCTTAGCTGTTGATGGTAGTTCTTAGTAATAAAACCTTAGTTGCTGAATTTTTTTTTTCAGGTTGCAAAGCAGCTGCCAAGTTACTGTTTACAGGCACGTTAACACTTGGTTGCAAGTCATACTTAGATGCACAGAAGAATGCCTGCTATTGCCCACCTGCCAAGAACAAAAATAAAAAGTATACTGCTGGGAATTCTGAACTTTAATATTATAGTAGTTAGGCAATAAAAAAATACTAGCTATTTTTGTTTTGCCTTTGTATAATTAATGTTTGTTTTCTAGTACATACCTACTTGTGAGATTAAATATTACAGTATTTAATTTTTTTAAATACTTGTCCATGAGGCATGTGTAGTGGCTGTATATAGTATTTTTATTTTTGCAGTTAAAACAGCTATTATATTGTATTGAAAATTAAGGCATGTGAGTGACCTTAGGCCCCAGAACACCAGTGCTGTGTTACCTGATACCTCTGCTGTAATTTAGGCTGCTATTCTACCAGAGATGTGCTAGGCTACACGTTGCTATGGATGCATTTGATATCCACCAATCACATTCATTGGTACACATAGCTTAGCACTGGTGGAAACGGATTCAACTAAGATGTTTTTTATATGGAATGATGCTTGTTATGGATGCCTGCCAGTGGTGCAGATATGTGCAGGGCAGAGTACCAACAATATGTCCCTAGTATCGATACAACTCATAGCTAGCGCTGTGTATCTTTCTCGCACAGCTACATAGCTAAGTATTGGTGGAAACGGTCACAATTTCGAAGCATAGATTTCACATCGCAGCATAGCGCACATCTCTGGTGGAAAGGCAACCTTATAGTTCATACTTTATTTATTACATAGTATTATGTAAAAGCTATGAAATGTGATATATAACTTTTTGTATCTAGATTAAGTGTGACAGGGATGTGTTTGAAATAAATAATTGTTACATATATTTTGTATTTTATTTTAGCATAAAATTTACTCCATTATGTTGCCTTCTCTGTTATATAAAATAATTTATTTGCATTTTAGAGTATAGGCCTCAAATGCTAAACACAATCCTGAAATGCATTTCAAAACCTTTCGTGCAAATTGTTAGTTAAATGACTTACAGAGTATTCGTTAAAAATATAAACAAAATATATACTAATGGACGCAGTCAAAGTAAATAACTATGTCTTTTAGGGTTCCATACCTCTACAAAAAATAAACAGAAACCTGAAACTGCTGTATCTCTTACTACTTAAAATATGGGTTTTATTTTTCAGGAATTGGAATTAATTAATATTCCAAGGTCTATGTTATAGTCCCTCAGTAGTCAGTCCAAGCCTTTTGTAGCTACATCTTATTAAAATCTTTAGGCGTCATTCCGCCGCTAAAAGTTCCCTTCGTTACGCTCGTAATGTTTTAAAGTTACCTATAAGCTATGATACATTTACTAGGTACGCGTTACGTTCAGCGTCATTCCTACATTCGAGTACCTGCTGAACCGAACTTTCAGCAGTGGAACATTCCATAGGTGTGCTGTATTGCTTAGCTTCTTTTTTACCGAAATAAATCATGTTTAGCAAAAAAAGTTCATTAGCACAAGCAAGGAAAAATTATATGGAACCTATGGTATATATGGTATCTAAAAAATAAATATTTTTACAACTACTAAATATTAATAAAATTTCTCTTGCTCATTTTTTATTTTGATTACTTGAATCTTTTTCTGTTATAACAACAGAATAATAAAAGAATATAAACTTTTTGGTACAGAACCCTTTAAATGTAAGTCCGACCAGGCCGGTTCTTATTTCATAATCATGAGTTGAGACTATATTATAACAATATCATATAAATAAATGCATGTAAATATTATATCATTATTAATTTAGTTTGAATCTACTGATAGCTTTAAAAAAATCACTGAGCCACATTAAACTTAAGTTATAACACAATGTTGCATGTGCCTATGTTAAGAGCTCCTTGATCTCATCCTTTTCAGCTGCTTCAATGTATGGTGTACCATCTGGTGTTTTTCCATTTTTAGATGCACCCTGAAATAAAAACATTTAGTATACAGACAACATCAAAATAATTATCAGCGATCGATTCAAATTAAGTAGGAACAAGTAGAGCATCTCTGTAAAATATTGAATATTTGATATTTTTCAAAATATCAAGTAGAAAAGTCATAGAAAAAAAGTTGCAAAAAATATACAGGCATTTGGTATTTTTTATATAACCCAGTATAAAAAACATACATACATATAAACATACAAGTCTAATACAGAACCTCCTTTTTTTAAATAGGTTAAACCTGCCTGTTAAGAAGTACTTACATGTTTTAGTAGTGTCTTAACACAGTCCGTGTGCCCTTCCCAAATAGCTGCAAGTATCACAGATATGCCATGTTTATCAACCATCTGAAAATTTAACAAGTGTTATTGACACAATTATCTTCTTCTATATACATGAAAATGAATTACTGTTATTCAGTCTCGCTTAAACTTGAGAACGATTTATCTTATCTTGGTTTTGAAATGTTTGTGGAGGTCTAGGGAAAGTTTAAAAGTTGAGTAATAATTGCTGGGAAAACCCTCAAAAAACTGCCAACTGCCAGGACGAAGTCTGTCGGGTCCGCTAGTTATTAATAAAAAAAAATTGGTCAATGCTGTACAGTACAAATTATAAACTTGATGTGTGATGCTGTGTAATGCCCCAGTGTTGGAGCATGACTGTAAAAAAGTGTTCATCTTTTCATTATGTCTAAATCAATATGATAGCAATTTTTTTTCATGTTAGTAATAAAGTCGTTTATTCCTGAAAAGTGTACCGTTTCTGTGAGTTACAAAAACTGAAATTCAAGTGGGTGGTGATTCAAAATGACTAAGTTGTTTGTGTAGTTTAAAAGTATAAAATAATTTCTACATACATTGGGATCAGCTCCTTTGTCCAATAAATAATTAACAACAGCAGTTTGGCCGTAATCTGCCGCGTAATGTAGTGGAACTCGTCCGTCGATGAATGCGTTTACATCAATTTTCTACAACAAAATATTTTAAGATTACTGTTGTTCGTTCCTACATAAAATAATCCAATTCTCATATTAGTATTTACAAGTTTTAAGTTCAAATATGCTTTAAGACAAAGGATTTTTTAAACTTAATATAGTCCTGCTCGTAGTTTTCCTTTATTTTAGTTTTTTTGATGTAGTCTATTGACTAATGATGAATCAAAACATTTCCATTGATTCTATGATATATCACAAGTTTTACCTTTTGTTCAATGATGTCTTTTACTTGATCGATATCGCCGTTTTTGATTCCCCAAACTAATTCACCCATTGTTACGTACTTGCTATGTTTTTTCGATTTGTTTCTTTATAAAATACCTACTGAACAGTGAACTAAACCTGCAAACCACAGAACACTATTACTCCTGGCGGCTGCAAACTGCAAAGCCTGCTGAGCTGACACTCATGACAGCACCACAGCACAGATGACAGAACACATAACATTATACTCTGTACCTACCTATACTCTCACCACAGAATACTTTTTTTACCTATCGCATTAGAGCTCTAACAATGACTAAAGAATTAAATGGACACAAAGTAGTGAGTCTTTTTGGGTGGTCATTTCCGCCATCTTGTGTCGCATCAAAAATAGCAAATCATGAATCACAGCTATCAGCCAATCACAGATAGGCCTGTGATTGGCTGATAGCTGTGATTGGCTATTTTTGATGTCAGCTGATCAGAAGGGCTGCTCTAGCTATCCATCGATATGGAAATATTATCGACGTCACAGATTAAAGATATTTACTTATAAATTCCATGATATGGATACCAGGCCCCGGGTATAAAGTTATAAGATGATCATTGATCATGGTGATGATTTATGGTGGTCTGTGGTGATGATTGTATATACCTTTGTAATCTGATTTATTCTCTTTGATTAGGTATAATCCATGGACTTAACACCTGTATAATCTAGAAAAAAATAACTATGTAGCCTTCCTAGTTTTAACGGATAATGAAACAATATGTGCAGAAGAGTTTACTAAAGTTTTGATTGATTCAGTTTCCCTGTTATTAAAAAAAAGAGAAAATCATAAAAACATTGACAATGGCTCAATCGCTCTACGCGCGGAGCCTAAAACGAAGTGATTATATACTCTTTGGCGGAGCCAATACCTCAAAAGAAGAAGAAGGTAGGTATCTGGTATAATCTAAATCCGTTACTGAAATGTCGCTGATTCAAAATTTGAGATTTACAAATTACAAAGTTCAATTTTGGTTCAATTTAATTAAATTCTGATTTTTGAATAGGTACTTAAATATTTAAGTTATTAACAAACTTAATTAAATTAAATACATATCTGCTGTGATAAATGTACAAATGGCTATGGCGATGAATGTGGTTGTGATGAAGAATTAATTAATATTACCTATTGAATATTTTATTTTCTACAAAGAGTATATAATCACTACGTTTTATTTTCTACATTTCTTATAAAATGGAGTCAAGCTTTAGAACTATGAACTTAAAAAACTTGCCTAATAAATCTCGTACAGCTGTCATATTTATTGTGGTAAGATGCTTGAAACGTTTTACTTTAATTATTAAAGAATGCAGTTCAATCACTCAACATGTATTTGTTATAGGACTCATTGTTAAACAACATATATCCCTTGCTAAAGAGAATCAGTGATCAATTACATAATCAAACTAAGGATGAGATATTGGATGAAAATTTTACACAAATTCGGAATGTTTTTACTTTGTGTGCTGATCAAATTAAAAAGTGCATATTAATTTTACTTGATATTATTAAAATTGAATATCAACACCATATTTGTCTACAGGTATGCTAATTGTCATAACTTTTTATTCTACACTATAGTCTATAATATAGTCAGTAGTAGGAAGATACTATTATTGCAAGACTACTTGAACATAGGCAGAACTAATGGGTATTTTTTATAACACAAAAGGTGGAATTTAGTGTACTAAAAATATATTCTATCTAATAAAGAATCTAGTGTATTATTAGTATAGAACACATGCAATTAAAACACATTATAAGAAAATCATAATTAAGTATTGTACATGTAATATGTGTCTGTAAGTTTGTGTGTATGTTGTATAATTCGTTTGAAGAAGCCTTGCTGATGACTTCCGGTTCCCCTCCTACTTCATTTTTGTTGCAAATCATCACCGAATGGTGTAGTGGTAGCAAACCTGACGTTTACATTGGAGGTTGTGGGTTCGATTCCCACTAATGGTAAATGTTTGTGTGATGAGCATGAATGTTTTCCAGTGTCTGGGTGTATAATAATTTGTATTTATATTTATCAGCACAAGCTATTGTTTACTTTGGGGCCAGATAGCAATGTGTGTGATGTTCTGATATAATATTAATATATATATAGCTGCTTGTGCTGATTCATTCATTCACTCATTGATCACCTCTCCTGAACAATTTTGTATGAAAATTTTTTTTTTCAATTACCATTTCGTATAGAGGAAAAAAATTCATTCGGAGGAAAAATACGGAGAGAGCTGATGATTGAGGATTTCGGAGACGGATGAAGAGCACAGCCAAGGGTATTGGAGATAGGTGGGAGGTGCTCGACCAAATGTCATTTGAAACGTCATCCAATTGGCAGTGAGCTGAAAAATTTTTCAAAATGGCGGATTCAAAATGGCCGCCATACGAATTTCGTCGATATCTCGGAAAGTATAAAAGATGGAAGAAAGGTTTCTTGACAAGAGTTGATCAGTACCTCATGGTCTATTCGATGAATAGAAAAAAAAATCAAAATGGCGGAGTTTATTTTTCCATAGAAAATGTATGGGGAACGTTGAAGTGACTAACAGTTGGTAATTATGCAAGGTTGTGATGCGGTTTTTCGGAGAGTTACTAGAGAAAAATATGGAGAGAGCTGATGATTGAGGATTTCGGAGACGGGTAAAGAGCATAGCCAGGGTATCGAAGATAGGTGGGGGGTGCTCGACCAAATGTAACTCGAAACGTAATCCAATTGGCAGTTAGCTGTAAAAAAAATCAAAATGGCGGATTCAAGATGGCCGCCACACAAATTTCGTGTTGTTCGGAAAGTATAAAAGATAAGAGAGTGATTTCTTTGCAAGACGTAATTAGAATCTCAAGGTCTACGGGATGAATGAAAAAAAAATCAATGTGGTTGAATTTATTTTTCCATGGAAAATGTGAATGCTACAATAAACAAGGCCTATGAAAAACTATGAAAAGTATGAGAAGAGATGATGTTCTACGATTTAGATGATGATTGAGGAGCACGGTCATGGATTTAAAGATAGGTAAGGGCTGTTTGAATAAAAAATACACTGAACCTCATCATGAGGTTCAGTGTATTTTTTATTCAAACAGCCCTGAACTATCTTTAAATCCATGACCGTGCTCCGAGGTAATTCTTTTAGCCCATTGCCAATCGGATTCCAATTGGCGATGGAGATGACGGCGATTCTTTTATAGGTGAGAAGACAGCCCGCGGGCCACATCTGGCCCGCGCTCCCACGCGCCCTACTAGTTTATTTATATTTTTATAAATAAATTAAGTTAAATTGGTTCAATCACAAACTAAAAGGTGACAGTAAAGATAAGTTCTTTTCTTACACTTTACCCCAACAGTTTTTACAATTTTCGGTTTAATTTAATATTTTTTTTCTTTTAGGAAAGCCGTCAATGCACTATAGAAAGGATATGTTGGTGCACACAAAAACTGAACTCGATCGAGCAGCTATTAGAGAATCCTTCAAGGGGTATTCTGGATTCCTCTCAATTTATCCCTGTTTCAAATATGTACTTTGTTAATTGGATAGATCAGACATTTTATATACTGGAAAAATTGTCCAATGTTATATCAAGGAATGATTTTAAAAAAACAGAAGAGCTTTCTAATGATTGGAAAAAGGAGGTAACATAATTATTATTTTTCAAATATAACACAATCTTGCCATATTCATCAAATTATGTGATTACACAAAAGATGACATTATTCAGGACAGAATGGTGTTACCTTTTGCGATCATATTAGACAGGATGTCATTTAGTTGAATGAAGTGATGACGATGTGAGTGAGACGACACTTAATTTGGTGACGTTATAAACACCGATGATTTCATTCAGAGGTGTTGTTGAAATTGGCGTTGTCAGGTAATGACTGCGGGGAGACCCCTCTATGTCATCATGTGAATCAAGGGTGATGCCATCTGAGTGGATAACATCAAGGCATTTTGCTTCTTGAGATTATGTCTTGGTTTTATCAATATCTCAATATGGACAATAGGTACATCAACATTCTCTACATTGAATATATTTTCTACTTCCAGTTGTTGGAAAGTGTCTGTGGGCTGCACACAGCTGTGGATGAACTGCTGCTATCTGCAATGACTCTGTGCAGGCACTGTCTGCCTTCTGACCAGTATGTTGTTAGAGCAAGATGCCAAGTGGTATTGTATAGTTTTATAGCTTCATTATGCAATAGGGAACTTTTACAAAAATTTAAAAGTGAAATACAGATCTGGTACTGTAATTAAAATAGTTGTGAAAGGTGCCATATTGGTTTAATTTAATATATTTTTGACAAAGTATGACAATATTGCAGTTTACCATACATGTTGAGCTATGGCATCTGTGATTCTGGTTGCTCTGATTCAATCATGTAGAGATCCTAAGAAAAGCTCTCTCCACTGTCCACTCAGTGAAAATATTCAAGTATAATAAAAAAACTATTTGCAGGTGTTACGAGAGACCAAAACCCTACTCTCCGAGCTTATCCAAGGAGACACAGATACAGTCCACGCCACAATAGAAACACTGAAGCTGCCTATCATGCCTTTCAATATCAATGTTCGCATAGATGTGTTGAAGGATGTCTTGGGTGTATTGGAGACAAACACTAACGCGGCTCTCCTGGCTCTAGTGGTGCACTGCTTCAGCCAAGACGTTCCCTTAGTTGATACTTTGAAGCAACATTACGAGAACTCCTCAACTTGTGTGTGCACTCAATCAGATGATAGTGATGTTACAGAGAAGTGTACTGTCATAAAGGAGTTTGATTTATACAACGAGAGGTTGCTTCAAATCGGATCATTTGCGATGTCATGTTCGTCCGATCAGAAGAGTGAGTATTTGTCCATCATTGAACTTTGTGATGTTTATTTTTTCACATAGGCCAAGTTTCAGCAAATGATCATCCTCTATTCTACTAGATATAGGCCTCCTGAAATGACTATGAAATAGATCGCGCTATCGGATTCCATTGACGCGTTGCAGATTTCGTCGACGTTCTTCCACCTGGTGAAGACCTAGCTAATACTGCGTTTTCCAGTGTGACGCAAATTAAGAGCCGTGGGTCCCCAACAGGTGCAGTCGGTTCATTCACGCTGCATGCGCGTCACTCATTGCAACTTCAACATTGCAACAAGTTCTGATATGTAATTAACTTGAATTCATCTACATATTGTCTAACTTTTATTTCAACGACCTTCGATCTCTGCGAATACTGCCTTGGAATTCAAAATATAATAGTACCTAACGGTATACAGAAGGTTTACTCTGCAAGATGATTTAAAGAAATAGCGACACTAGCGCTGACACAAAAAAGTGCAATTCAGTTCGCAACATCGCCTGGCCCCACCTTTGCTATGCACTTAAAGTTGTGCTCTCTTTCTTTTGCGTAACTTTTCGACGTACTAATGCTGCCTCGTCATCGGGTACACGCAGCTCGTGAAATAGACCGTACAAGAACTATCGCGTGCAAACTAGCCGGCGCGCGGCCGCCATTTGAAATAGTTTCATCTTGACGGCGTTTCCCATCTACTTGTAGCAGTCTTGGTCATGTGACAAGTGAGCGTGATGTCAGGTCAGTGTCCAGCGCAAGCTCTGTGGTAATGGTAAGTTTTAGTAATACACTCTTTTGTTTTCAGGAATTCTAAATCTCCGCAGCGGTCTAGCCAGCCTGGAAGCCCTAGAGCCGCACTTGGTGCCGGCTGTGATGCTGTCTCCGCGGAGCCACCACGCCAGCATCCTCGCCAGGACTTGGAGCCAGGAGACGAGGCAGATTAGAGACAGCGTCTTCTTAATTGTAGACCCTGCTGCTTTTGCTGACGTGAGTTGATGTTTTTGCCGACCGATTGGTGTGGGCGATAGTGGTCTTCACATTAGGCTCTCTTGGGTGTGATTGCGTAAGGAAAATGTATTCATCGCTTTCGTAATCGTTCGGAAATTCTGCCCCCCGATTGGCTGACGTAAATCAGGGAAGCAATTAGCGGGCAGAACTGGTGAACGATCACAATTGCGATGATTAAGTTTTTCTTACACAACCTAGGGGCTGGGGTTAGATTCCCTAAACTGGCAATTTGTTTGTCTTGAGCATTAAGTTTCCAGTGTCTGGGTGCATAGCTGTCCTTCTTTACTTAATAAACGCGAAAGGTTATTTGGATGTAAGTCAGTTATCCTAAAAAAATCCATGGATTCCGTGGGACTTGGGAAAAATCGAAATTCACGCGGGTGGCGGCGCGGGGGTCGGGGGGTGTAAAATTTATAATAGTGTATATTATAAATTTCATATGTTATTTATCGGTTACACATTTAGTTCCCATAACACTATCCCTTGTTTTGAGGCTATAGCCTATAGCTAACGTTGAGTATGTCATGATATAATTTTTGTTCATATTTCACGACCTCCCCGGCGTAGTGGCGCGCGCTCGGATTCGAGTCAATTCCGCCACGGGCCACTTTGGAACTTTATAATTTCTAAATTGGCTCAGGTCTGGTCTAGTGCGAGGCTTCGGCCGTGGCTAGTTACCACCCTACCAGCAAAGACGCACCGCCAAGCGATTTAACGTTCCGGTGCGATGCTGTCTAGAAACCGTTAGGGGTGAGTTCACTTACCCCTTAAAAGTTAGTTCGATAACATCTTTGACTGCATCATCACTTACCATCAGGTGAGATCGCAGTCAAGTACTAATTTGTATAGTGTAAAAAAAATGTAAATCACTGACAGAAAGGCGGCAACAAAGTGATTGTATTATAGAGTTCAGTGTTTCTAGCAATTAAACATTATATATATTTCTTAATCTAATCTTTTCTTTGCATGATTCTAGTTTGTAGTTTTATTTTTGCTTGCCGTACTCTCTTGTTTGCCATGCTTGTACCATCTTATTTATAAACACTGACTGACACGGGTTTTGCCTAATTTGAGAGTCAGGGAATGTTCAAAATTGTAACCTTTTCTTTGGCTAATAAATTTGTTTCATTTGTTTGGTATTATAGCGTTAAAAAGTAAAAGCATTAAACATAAACCCATTTGCTATTCCAGAAAGCAAGACAAATGATGCGACAGAGCCTGTTGGAGCTACTGAAGCAGGACAGTTATGATAGCACGGGGACACGCTCGGTGATCGACGCGGGCTGTGTGGTGCACGAATTCTTCGAGGTGTACCAGCAATGGGAACCCGACGCGCTGTCTTACCACGACCAACTCGAACCGTTGCTGAAAGATTTGAACAAGGGTGAGTCAAGACCGCTTTTGTGATTGTTTTACCACGGGTGTGCCCGCGAAATTCAAATTTTTTGTGGTTTTTCGCGATTTTTAAGCTAATAAGACATAATAGGATTATGGCGTAGGTTATGCGTTATGGTTATGCGATATGTCAAATTGCGAGAATCCCAATATCATCTTCACGTGTTTATGTAAAAATCTCTGCTTTAAAGTGTCGAGTTAAAGAAATTAGTCCGAGATTTGCGAGTTACTCACATAAAACTCGATACTCGGACTAATTTCCTAGGATACACATTTTTAGATATAATCATGTAAAGATGATACTGCCATTCTCGCAAATTGACTGCCATAAACCTCTGATGTGTAATTAGCGAACAAATTGCAAAAAACCATGAAAATTTTGAATTTCGAGGGCAGAGTCATTGATTTCGCCTTAAATGGCCTCCATTAATTACATATTATCAAATCTTTGCATAAAATATTTTACAATCGGATGACATAATATGAGATGCTGGGTTCATTTTTGACAGAATATTATAATTTTTTTTTTATTTGTATGTGAACTACTTTTGCACGCCCATGTTGGGGTAAAACATGTCGGGACTCTATCATTAATTGTAACATCAATTTTTATTACCATGTTTTAAGCAAATTAATAAATGATTTGATTTGATTTGATTTGTGTTTCAACTCTCCTTGACGACATTCCTGGCGCATAGTGCGCGCTCAGATTCGTGTAGGAAGTTTCTTGTTTGATTCCCTATTTTAGAATTTTATAAATTCTGAATTGGCTCAGGTACGGTCTGGTGGGATACATCGGCCGTGGCTAGTTTCCGCCCTACCAGTAAAGATACACCGTCAAGCGATTTAGCGTTCTGGCGCGATGCTGTGTAGAGGCTGTTAGGGGTGAGTCTACTTCAATGGCGAAATACGATGACGAAATACGCTACGCTAAGAGGATGCGAAAGATATGACGTATGTTAAAGCCAAAAAATTCTCAAATATGGCGTCGCGCGTCGTACATTTCGGCACCACTGACAGCACATACCGCTGCCGGTCGTATACATTAGCGCCATTTTACAGTTTTGACAAATTTAAAATCCGGCTTCAAGGCGGAGCCTAAAATTGTATGCGTGACGTCAGTAAGTGCTGATCCTTTAATATGTTTAATCAATGGTAAAAGTACTTACATATAAGTTGTAGTACTTTAAATAATTCTAATACTCATATCATATTTGCTTTCAAAAGCACCGTTCTACGGATTTTTTTTAATTTATATATTTTTTTTTTCAGCTCGAATCGAGTGTAAAATAGTCAGCAATCTTCTAAGCGCACCCGACGAGCACAAGTATGATGTGAAAAACGCCAAAAAATCCCCCAAACCTACCGTACAACAACTTATAAAGCGTCTAAAACTTCTATACACACTGGTGAAACGAATAAACTTACTCTACAACCCACCTGAAAACGACGAGGAGTTCTACCAAGAAGACGAAGAAGTCGAAAATAAATACTGCACTCAAGTGAAGTCGCTCAGGAAAAATACATACAACTTCTCCAAAAGTGCCTTCGCTCGGACTTATGTTAGGAGCTCCACGGGGAGATTCCCCTTGGCAATACTGACGAAACATTTGAAAAGGGATACCAAAGATCTCAGCTTTTCTCTCAGATTAGATGGATGCGATATATCAGAGTTGAAATTAAACCGCGAACCGTCCATCTTGTACCGCTCACCAATGAAGTCGAGGGCCTCTTTAAGAAAAGTCGTTCTGTGTAAGCAGACTCCATTACCGCTAAAGTTTACTGAGAATAGAGATTCTATGGAAAAAACTGATGTAGGCGAAAGTATTTCGGATAAAGACAGCGTTATGGATGAAGCAATGAGTTTACAAATCACAGGTAATATTCAAAGCAAAAATAGATTTCATCGTTATCGTAATCGTTTGCAAATTCTGCCCCCCCGATTGTTTGATATTAATCAGGGAACCAATCAGCGAGCAGAATTTGTAAATTATTACGATAGTGATGAATACGTTTTTCTTACGCAATCTAGGGACAGGTTTAGACAGAATGGACTAACGCCCGAGAAAGGACAATGACCATGGATGTATGGATTCCCGTATCAAGCTGAATTAAACCCAAACTTTATTTTTTATAGGTTACAGTCTCCACATTAACTCTTACAATTATTACTTTTTTAATTAATATCCGGATTCTAAAGTTATAGGCAAACAAACAAGTTGTACTTCTTAGAAAAATCAGTATGACACGAAATGTGCATCGAATAGAAACTCTTTTTATGGAAAATTAAATTCCGGATATGAAAAGCAAATTCTTAGTGCCAATGGTTCTTAAAAAACCCTATGTTATTTTCCTAGACTATTTTGGTTTTGGTTGTCACTCTCTGTTACAAGTGAAACTACAGCATGCTGAGATACTGAATCACTCAACATGTTCGTAGACGTTTTTGATGTGCGCAATGTAGGCTTAGGGCCCATCTAGCGATTCTAAATCTTTGGTTTTGCTTTTAACTACAGAATATAAAGCCAAAAATAATAGTTTCATTTCTAAAAAGCTCTTGCAGTATATGAAGAAACCACATTTAATCTCCTTTTGAGTTTTCTAACATCGCTTTGGTACAATAACTTCTATTTTCAGACGTTTTGAATCAGATCAACGATTTGACCTTTAACGTGTCGACTGCCACGCGCCGTACATTCAATTCCACAGTGTTGATTGAAAAGCCGCTTCAAAACAACTCGACAACAAAAAACTGTATAAAACACTCAGCAAACTACGATTCTACGTTCAAGCGCGTTTGGAACATCAGTATTGACGGAAGCGTCGCCACCGAAACCGCATCAAATATGACACAGCCGTCTGAAGTTAACACCTTGGAGAGAATTAACGACTTGGATTTACTAGAAAGCAGATTGAGCGATTTGAAATCTGGCTCGGGGCATATTGAGACTAGTTTGTAAGGAAAAACATATTTTGTAAACAGCCCCTAGATTTCGTAAGAAAAACGTATTCATCGCTATAAATTCTGCCCGCTGATTGGTTCCCCGATTGACATCAGCCAATCAGAGGACAGAATTTGCGAACGATTACGATAACAATGTATACGTTTTTCTCACGCAATCAGGCCCCAGATTATTTTTTAAAATTAATTATTATCATAGTTTGTAAGAATGAAGATCAACTTGTAAATTAGTATTTTTTATGGAATTCCGTCCGTTATTTTGATCTATTTCTTTGTATTGTATTTTTTGGTCTTGGTTTTGGGATTAAAGAATTATATTCATATTACTTCGTTTTTTTTTCATTCACTAGTTAAGTAAACACACACACTACACACTCTAGTTTACGGGGGGATATGGCCTAATTGGGTCTTACACTACTTTTGAATTTGATAAAAAATATTACTTTATTATAAACTAGGATAAAAATAATAACGTGCAGTGAAAGAAATATTAAAATCCAACGAAGATTTACAGAGTTACAGGCGTTTAAACTTTGGAGTGGGGGGATCTTCTATCCCTTTCTCGCAAAACGAAAATTTGTATGAAGCCGCACGAAGCTACTATGGCATTGGTAAGGTGTGACGTCACAATTTCATGTTGCTATCTCTGTCTAATCACAAATCTTTAAATGCTTATAACTTTTTTGTTATTTGATCGATTTAATTAGTTCTTTCAGTGCACGTCATTATTTTAATTCTACTTTATAATAAAGTAATAAAAAAATTGGAGTCAAATACCCAATTGTGATAGCAGTTGAGTCTTGCCAATTACCGTAGAACCCGCTTAATTCGATTTCCCGCATGATACGCCATTTTACGCTGCAACTTGAGACATGTTTTCATACATTTCATAACGCTTAATACGCTTTCTTGCAAGACGCATGTAATGAAATGAGTGACATTTCATTCATTTGAATTTGCCGCGCTTCGCGTATCAGCTGTCGCGTATCTATGATATTGATCTGTGTCGATGATTTAAAATGGCGAGGGACGCTGAAATTGTTGTGTGCATTTTTGTCGTAATAAAAACTCATAGAAAGAATGTGATTGAGGACTCGAGATATAGTGAACTTTAAATGTCGTTTCTTTGTTATTTCAGGTGAGATAGAAGTGTAATTGTCGTAACTTGATAATAACTAGATAATTGTAAAATAAAACAAAACTTGTAATAAAACAAAACTTTGTTATTTCAGGGAAACAATTTGTGTTTAATTTTGGAGATCCTCAATGTCTTATAAAACGACATTTTTGTGAACTAAAAGAAGATGAACCGGCTTCAATTTGAGTTTACAATAATAGCCTCAAATGATGGCAAATCAAATGTATTAGCTATAACCTCAATATCTACTGAAGAAGGAAAATGTTATGTTTTACCCGAGGAACTGAAGCCGGTGAGTCATCATACATATATTGTTAAAACGAACACTTTCACAAAAGTAAAAAATAGCATTAAAAAAAGACACCAGAGTAGAAAAGTATGGATAAAGTTGGATGAAAATCTAAAGAAGACATATGTAGATGAGGAAGGTAATATGCAATTTTTAGATCAATATTTAGATGAAGTGAGCACAACACAAGCAAAGGACAAAAATGACACTTTGCAACAAATCTTGGAACAATTAATAGAAACTACAACTAAGAAAGAAAGTCAACATAACTTAAAACATATCTCAGAAAAATTTATTATTGAAAAATTCACAAGCAAAAATCCTAATGCGATGCAATGGATAGAAATTTTTGAAAAAGAGTGTGCGCGCTTTAATATAACAAAAGATGAGACAAAAATAGATATTTTGAGGTTATTTTTAGATAAACCTTGTTTGGATTGGTATAGCTCGATGATCATAAAACTAACAATAAATTCTGAATGGAGTGAATGGAAAGACAAGTTTTTAGAAACTTTTAAAAACCAAGGATGGGACATAGTCACATATGCTCTCGCATTTAGGTATAAAGAAGGACAGTTAATTGATTATGCCATAAAAAAAGAACGGCTTTTATTAGATATAAACAAATCTATAGATTCCAAAACAATGATAGATCTTATTGCAACTGGTTTACCTGGATTTATCTTAAATAAGTTAAACAGGGATGAACTCAACAACACTACTGACTTGTTCAACGAGATAAGAAAATATGAAGGCACGATGTATAAGAAAAACTCAACTAACATAAAGAGCAGTACATTTTATAATAAAAATAAAACTTATGAGAAGAAGTCATGTAAGACTTGTGAGTCTTTGGACAAAGGGATTAGATATCATCCGGAGGAGTCATGTTGGTTCAAGAAAAATAAAAATGAACCTGAAAAAGATCTTAAAACTAAAAATGTAAACAATAACTCCATAATTGAAGTAGACATAAATACTGAGAAAAAAACTAGTAAGCACACCATTAATCAAAATCAAGCTTTTATTAGAAAATAAACTAGAAGTGAGTGGTATTTATGATTCAGGCTCACAGATTTCTATAATAAATTCAAGATTAATAAAAGTAAAAGAAAAAAAAGATGATGTGAACATAGCATACATGAGAACGGTTAATGGTGTGAAGAAGATGGATGGCTTGATAACAATAAAAATTAAAATATTTGATTTAGAAGAAGAGGTGGATGTATACATAGTAGAAAATGAAGATTTTGATGATTTCATAATCGGATTAGATATGATAAAGAAATTCAGATTAACCCAAAATGAGAACTTGCAGATAGAACAAAAGAAAATAACAAATAAAATAGACAGGATGTCTAAAGATAACAGAAATGAAGATAATAATATAAAAAAATATACAGTAAATTTCAATGAACACATACAAACAGAGGAATTTATAAGTATGACAGACCATTTAGATAATCAAAAGAAAATTGAGATAGAGAAAATTATAAAGGAATATAAAACAATATTTGCTAAGGACAAGTATGATATAGGTTCAGTTAAAGATTATGAAGCTCGCATAGATTTACAAGTAAATAAATATTGTAGTAAAAGACCATACAGATGTACAATACAAGATAGATTAGAAATTGAAGAGCAAATATCGATGTTACTAAAGAACAATTTAATAGAAGAATCATACAGTCCTTTCGCTGCTCCAGTGACATTGGCGTTTAAAAAAGGTGAAAATAGAAAATCCCGTTTATGTGTAGATTTCAGAGAGTTAAACAAAATAGTTATACCACAAGCTCAACCATTTCCTTTGATAGATGATCTAATTATTAAAACTAGAAATTGCAAGTATTTTACTACACTAGATATAAACTCAGCATTTTGGGCAATACCATTACGGGTGGAAGACAGAAGTAAAACAGGATTTGTCACACAAGATGGCCACTTCCAGTGGACCTGCCTCCCTTTTGGCTTGAAAACATCACCAGCAATTTTCCAGAGAATCTTAAGCAATATTCTAAGAAAACACAATCTCACAGGATACTCTGTTAACTATATCGATGATATTTTGATATACTCGTCTACCTTTGAAGAACATATAAGGCACATTAGAAATGTATTAGAGGCAATAATTAAAGAAGGCTTTAGACTGAAGTTTAAGAAATGTACCTTTGCGTCAGACTCAGTAAAATACCTCGGCCATATAATTCAGAACAATTCAGTAAGACCACTAAAAGACAATTTGATTTCAATAAGGAACTTTCCAACTCCTAAGACGCAAAAGAACATCAGACAATTTTTGGGAAAAATAAACTTCTACCATGACTATATACCAAGAAGTGCAATTATTTTAGATCCATTACACAATTTATTACGAAAAAACGAGAAATTTGTATGGTCAGAGAAATGTGAAGAAGCATTCAATCTGATAAAAAGATATTTATGTTCGCAACCGGTCTTGGAAATATTCGACAAAGACTTACCAATCAAAATCTTTACCGATGCATCTTTGGAGGGCATTGGAGCAATATTAAAACAGACACAACTAGATGGTAAAGACAAACCGGTGGCATATTTCTCAAAAAAATTGAATGAACATCAAAAACGGAAAAAGGCTATATATTTAGAATGTCTTGCTATGAAAGAAGCTGTTAAATATTGGCAGCACTGGCTCATCGGAAAACAATTCACCATTTACTCAGATCACAAACCTCTAGAGAACATGAACATTAAATGCAGGACAGATGAAGAATTGGGTGATCTCACATACTACCTATCTCAGTATGACTTTACCGTAAAATATATACCTGGTAAAGAAAATGTAGAAGCAGACTGTTTGAGCCGAAACCCTGTATTAGAACCAGAAGATAACAGAGAGGAAACATTGAGAATAGTTAATTTAATACAAATAAAAGATATAGTTGGAGACCAAGAGAAAAATGAAACAATAAGAGAAAAGAAACAAAATTTAATACTAAAAAATAATATCTATTATAAAAAAATAAAGAAACAGGAAAAGATTATCCTCTCAGAAGAATTTAGTAAAAAACTTATAAAAAAGGTGCATGAAGATTTATGCCATATTGGGATCAGACAACTGCAGAAAAAAATAAGTTCAATATATACGGCTATAAACCTAACAAAAAATATCATAAATATTTGTAAAACATGTGAAATATGCATAAAAAATAAATCAAGATGTCAAAAAAAATTTGGATTAATGTCACAACTGGGACCAGCTACCAAACCATTTGAAATAATGTCAATGGATACTATTGGTGGATTTGGAGGATCTAGGTCTACAAAGAAATATCTACACCTTTTAGTAGATCACTACACAAGATATGCATTTATTGCGACTTCGAAAACCCAGAATGCATGTGACTTTATAAATTTAACAAAGAAAGTACTAGAGACAGATGAGATTGGAATTATCCTGACAGATCAATATCCGGGCATAAATTCAAGAGAATTTAAACAATTTTTGCAGGAAAATAATATTAAACTAATTTTTACAGCCGTGAATACACCATTCTCGAACGGCTTGAATGAAAGATTAAACCAAACAATAGTAAATAAAATAAGGTGTAAAATGAATGAGAAAAATAATAAGAGAACATGGACAACACTGGCAAGAGAATGTATACAAAAATATAATGAAACAGAACACTCCGTTACAGGTTTTGCACCAAAATATTTACTGGATGGTACAAATGTCAGTATTCTACCAAATGAATTCAAAACGATGGAAAAGGAAGACAAGTGGATTGCTGATAGAAGATTGGCATTAGAGAATACAATAAAATCTCATGAGTATAACAAGAAAATATTTGATAGAAATAGAAAAATGCAAGAATTTAATGTAGGAGACAGTGTATATGTAGAAAATGGAAATAGACTGAATAGAAAGAAATTAGACGAATTAAAAATAGGCCCTTTCAAAATAATAGAGAAAATATCGAATTCCATTTATAGGATTGATACAGGCAACAGAAAAACAGAATCAACATTATTTCATATAACAAAATTGCAACCTGTCATAACAGAGGCTGAAGAAGATGAAGGAGATGATAATGAATATGAAAATGACTTATAAGTACATTTTACAGATATATTGCTTAGAATTTTCGCTCTTAGGGGGGGAGATGTAATGAAATGAGTGACATTTCATTCATTTGAATTTGCCGCGCTTCGCGTATCAGCTGTCGCGTATCTATGATATTGATCTGTGTCGATGATTTAAAATGGCGAGGGACGCTGAAATTGTTGTGTGCATTTTTGTCGTAATAAAAACTCATAGAAAGAATGTGATTGAGGACTCGAGATATAGTGAACTTTAAATGTCGTTTCTTTGTTATTTCAGGTGAGATAGAAGTGTAATTGTCGTAACTTGATAATAACTAGATAATTGTAAAATAAAACAAAACTTGTAATAAAACAAAACTTTGTTATTTCAGGGAAACAATTTGTGTTTAATTTTGGAGATCCTCAATGTCTTATACGCATTTTTGGTTCGGTCCCTGTGAAATCGTAAACGGGTTTTATTGTATTATTAGATTTAATAGCATAAATATTTTGAAGGACGAGACTACGTGACGAGCAAGAGCATAATTCACCAGCGTGCTAATTCAGAGTTTCCATCCTATTATACATTATTAGCTTAAAAATCGCGAAAAACTACACAAAATTTGAATTTCCTCGTAAACATATTATTTTAAATAACTGGGTGATCGAGCTTTGCTCGGTAGTATTGCTATCCACCAATAAATGGCAGCAGGAGTCATATTTAAATTTTCTATAGATCGATTTATCGGCCCCAAAAGCCCCCTATATACTTAATTTCTTGAAAATCGTTCGAGCCGTTTCCGAGATTCAGATTATATAGAACAACCTATACAAGAATTGCTCGTTTAAAGGTATGGGTTACGTAAAAATATCTGTCAGATGCAGTGCATTCCTAGACTGAGACGTAGATTATCTTCGTGATGGGATTTTCGTCACGCAAAAAAAGATTCCGACGAATTGAGAACCTCCTCCTTTTTTTGAAGTCGGTTAAAAAAAACATTTTCTTTCGCTTAGCCCCCTACACGATACCGTCCGAAAAGAAACTTTCTCTCAATACCTATGCATCCTCATGTGTCAATTCCTTAGAGGATTGGATCAATACGAAATGCTATGCTTAAAGGTTAATATGAAGACCTTATCCATCAATCTTGGTAAGTAACGTGAAACTGAAATCTCCCTGAGCGTCCAATCAGTGTTGATTAGGTACTCGTATGTAAGCTGTCGTGGGAGTTCTAGAATATCCAATTGCTTACTGGCATCGGAAACTTATTCGAAGAATTATTATTTACCTACTTAAAATTACTTGAAGTCGTTATTCGTTGCATTTTTTTTTGCAGATTACAACTCAACTTACCTACTCAATTTTTTTTACACTGCAAGTTAGTACTTGACTTCGATCTCACCTGATGGTAAGTGATGATGCAGCCGAAGATGTTATCGTACTAACTTGGAAGGGGTAAGTAAACTCACCCCTAACAGTTTCTACATAGCATCGCGCCGGAACGCTAAATCGCTTGGCGGTGCGTTGCTGGTAGGGTGGTAACTAGCCACGGCCGAAGCCTCCCACCAGACCAGACCTGAGCTAATTTAGAAATTATAAAATTCCAAAATGGGCCCCGTGGCGGGAATCGAACCCGCGACCTCCCACTCGAATCCGTGCGCTCGCCACTGCGCCAGGGAGGTCGTCAAATACATCACAATAGAAATGAATAAAAATATTAATATGTCGATCGCTCATTCCATACCTCGACGAAAGTTACGAATGACATATCCGATCGACAAATTGAAGACAAGAGTTCATACTCATACATTTTCGAATTTAGTTTCATATAGTTATTGAAAAAGCAGGTTACTATGACGATCGTAAATCATATGGCGAATACATAATATATTTTTTCATACGAATACATTCTGGGAGATAGGTACAATCCAGCTAGAAAGGTCCAATTACGAAAAAAAGGTGAACCGCCGAATCCAGCTCGATTGGGCAGCTTTCGGGAAGCTTCGTGATGTCTTCTCGTCCAACAGTTCATGTTGCCAGTGACATAGGTACGGATCCGAGACGTGGTCTTTTACTATGGGCCCCATAAGAAGGCTCAGAATCACTCAGCGGGTGATGGAGAGAGCTCTATGGTCGGAGTTTCTCTGCGTGACCAAATCAGAAATAAGATCTGTAGACGAATCAGTGTCACCGACAAGCTGAAGTGGCAATGGGCGGGGCACATAGCTCGTTAGGACCGATGGACGTTGGGGACCCAAACTCCGACCAGCTGATGGGCTGACGACATCAAGAGAGTCGCGGGAAGGCGCTGGATACAACTGGCGCAGGACCGTGCGGGCTGGAAATCATTACAGGAGGCCTTTGTCTGACGTCCGTCGGCTGGAATCGAACGATATGATAATATGGCTAAAGGCTGCGACGCGCATAATATAGCAAAACAACCAGGCACCATATAAATAGGCAAAGGCAGGGCAATGGTAGCGTCGACGGTTTTTTTTGGATTTGTAATTGTACCTACGTACCTATAGGTTCTTATTCGGTGATTTAAAAAATAGTCGATCGTGAAGACTGGTTGCTACTATCTGGTTTCGATTACTACTTTGGTCGAGAGACTTTTTCACTATGAGATAATTATTTTCAGTAAAATTAGGTATTTGTAACAACAAAAATTCAGAGTCAAAATAAGTTGTTTAATTTTATCCGAAATTCCAATTCTATTTCTAAATTCGCTTTTTTTATTGGGACGAAAATAATGTAGGTAGATTATAGTTCAATCGTTTTTTTATTGCTGTCTTTTAATTCGGGTCAATGGGGCACTAGGGCATGTGGATATTAGAAATATCAAAGAACATATAAATATTTGCTATTGTAGAATATAATATTATGTAGACTCTAGAGATCTATTAATAACTAAAATAACCAAAACCTAGAGCCGGAAATCAGTTATTGTAACTATGTATATATTTTACTAAGCACATGAGAATAAAACTGCAGCATTTTATTCAGCCTGCACGCTGCAAAAATAACTTTACGGAAAATGTATTTTATCCTTTTACAAGGTACAGTGCGACAAGGCTATCTTGGCGCGTGGTAAAATCGGAACTAACGCCGCTATCTTGTGATAGGTACTGTTTGATAGTTCGCTCTGTCGGTATATCGCTATTGTATGTTGTGTTGTTTTTGCTTAATATTAACCAAAATAAAACTAAAATTTACGTGAAATTGAGGAGATTTTATTTTCTGGCTGCCTTTGTTCTAAACTACGCCCTCCTGTCAATGTCATTCAAGTGCCAAGAGAGCCTTGTCGTGTGTTTTTTTTTTTTCAAAATTTTTATTTTGCATTTTATTTATGTACAGTAACTATCTACCTTCTGTTTCTCTAAGTTTGTTTGAACATGTACAAGAGCAATCCATTCTACCTATAGGTACTTAATAAAATACATTTTCTAGAAAATAAATTATGTTTCCTTTGTCCCAGTAGCAATTTATCATGAATGCAATTTACTAACTATCAATATTGCACGAAGCCACCTGACCTCCAAGACGGCTAGGCAGACCTTGGACCGTTTATCAGTATTTAACTCTATAAAGCAATACCTGCACTCAATTTAAATAAACCCTAAGTGCCCATCAAATTGAGTGCATATTGTGCAGTATTCATAACTCCACCCCTATGTACGCTGGACAAAATATTGAACGTAAAAATCAACCGTATTTCTATAAGTGTAAGAGTTAAATAATTTCTTCGTGTAAATAAAGCTGGAGTACGCGCATGTCAGAAAACTTTGGGCAACGGTATAAAAGCTGAAACGCCCTGGAATAACCACCATTCCCGCCAAGTTCATAAAAGTTGCAACAACTTAACTATTTCAGTACTGAAAAGTTAGTGTGTGAATTTGGAATAACTTCTAAAGTAAGTATAAAGCTTGGTGCACACTACTTCGATGTTCGAACTGCATTTAAATACCATAATATACAAATAATTAATTAATACATAATTGCAAGTATCGGCTTCCATAAATAAAAACTCGGTTAGTAGGTACTATTACTTTACTCTATAGTTAGTACCTAATTAATAATTCGGTGCTTATTGCTGTTTCCTACGTGATGTCAAGTACTAGACCAATGAAGATAATGGATAAGTGCTGGGCTCTTAAAACGCCGCAACTGGTGGTGGACTCAATTTTGTGATAACTTTAATTGTTTTAATTATTTTTGACGACCGAATGGCGTAGCGGTAGCGAACTCTAGTGGGTTCGATTCCCACTACTCATCACACAAACCTTTAGGTACTAAAGGTTTGTGAGCATGAACGTTTTCCAGTGTCTAATTGGTTTTAGTATATTATATTTATGTATATTAATATGTATGTATATTTATCAGTCATCTAGTACCTATAGGTACCCATAACACAAGCTGACACATTCCTAATATTAAATACTTACATCAGATACAGCTTTAGCTTTTACTTTTTGACAAAAGTTTCAACAAAACTGGTGCCAACTCCATATTCTATAGACTAATTGCCAGTAAGAAAACCAATGTTAATGAATTTATTGTAAAAGTGTGCTCTATTTATGACAGAAAATAATTGCATATCCATCCAAAAATCGTCCAAGATTGTATGGTACTTAAAGATAGGGAAAAATTGAACTTTGTACAAAATGTTACGGAAAATCGTAGATATAAAGTTTTCAAATATCGCACTCGCATATACTTCAATTATTTTCCTAGTAGTTAAATACAGATATCTGTGTGGATTGTTAAGGTTTTCAATTTTACTTTATATATCACCAATAAAAAGAGTTAAGGTCTTACTCCGCTACCGTTAAATAAATTGTAATAAAAATCTTAGTCAATCGGTATAACGATACCTACTTCTTGTGATTTTAATAATGTCGTTAAAACAACAGTGTTGAGCGCTCCCAACAGTGTTAACTCTTGTAATGTATTCCAAGTCATGCTACACTGCTTATACTGTGTTCCATTAATGTCTGACGTGATTCTTGTTAATAGGCATTTTAATTAGAAGGTCCGACATACCTAAAGTAGCTTTTTTGCGGAACTAAAGAAAATCCCGTGAAACTGCGGATGTACCCGCATAAAAATTAAGTAATTAACTCAATGGAACTACAAAGCTTTTAAGGAGCACACCACGGGTGTGCCCGCGAAATTCAATTTTTTTGTGGTTTTTCGAGATTTTTAAGCTAATATGACATAATAGGCTTATGGCAGTAAAATTGGGATAATCCCAATATCTTCTTCACGTGTTTATATAAAAATCTCTGCTCGAAAGTATCGAGTTAAAGGAATTAGTCCGAGATTTGCGAGTTACTCACATAAAGCTCGATACCCGGACTAATTTCCTAGGATACACATTTTTATGCAAAGATTTTGATATAATAATGTAAAAATGATACTGCCATTCTCGCAAATTGACTGCCATAAACCTCTGATGTGTAATTAGCGAACAAATTGCAAAAACACCATGAAAATTTTGAATTTCGCGGGCAGAGTCATTGATTTCGCCTTAAATTTTAGACTGTGTAAAATATATATATAAAGGACGACGAATTTTACGAGAAAATGAAAATAAATACTATGTCATACTAATAACTATTAATACTATGTAATACTACTAATGTACTTTGAATAGACAACGTTTCTTAGACAACGTTTTAGACTCGACAGTGACACATTTTTACTGAATTTTTAACTATTAGTTTAATTTATTTAACTAATATATTAACTGAAACTAATTTCGAGTTGAGGTTCACTCCTGTGGAAAAGCTGATGAAAATGAAATTCTGAAATTTTTGGCATATTAAAACGATAAAGTAAATTTATAGAAACGGAATGTATGGTATTTAAACCTTTAAACGATAATATTAAATTTCCATTAAAACTTGAATGTCAATAAACTCAGTTGCAACAATGGTGCGCCTCTGTAATTGAATCAGCAAAGTTATTATCTTCCATGCTACGAAAGGCGTACCATCGTTACCTATACCTAAGCTTGTATTGTTTCGAACTTGAAAACTTAACTATGCTGTTTTGATTAATATTGAAACCTGAATGTAAGTAGGTACATAAAGTTTGTGACTTATTTAGGTAGGGCGTAGCTTTTTAACTAAGATGGCAATAATTTTGAAATTAAAGAAAAAACTATTGTAGCTGAGCTAAATATGGAACCCTAAAAAAAATCAATAAAGAAAAGTAAATGAAAGCAATTTCATGTACTTTTTGGAATTGTTTATTTGGAAAACTTTCACTAGTTTTGGACTATTGAAAAAAAAAACAAACAATTTCCAGAAATATGTCCTGGATAAGATTTAAAAACTATAGGTAACTCTGATAAAATTAACTCTTCTTTATTGTTATGTCTAGATGAAGAGTTCTGCGCATGTAGGAAGTCTTGGCCGGCACAGTAGTTGCTTCCTTATCAGTGTCACCACATTGGTTTTGGCGTATTCCATTTACATTGATCAGGTGAGCTATAGGACATTTATTTAAACGCTTATTCTAAACAAATTGTTCGTTTGAGTTAAGGGTTTTCACAGCTGTTTTCATTTAGGTTGTAGGTCTACCACCCGAAGCATCTTCTAAACCTTGGCCAACATTTCCGAGAAGAAGCATCGCAGCCTTAGCCAGAGACGGGTATCTGAGAAGCGCTAATCCAGGTTACAAAAGAAGCATCTCGACTTTGGCCAAGAATGGACAGCTGCCAACTTTTAGTTCGCCTTACGATGAAACTGATACGCAGGAGCAAGATGATGAGACAGCGCACGAGAAAAGAAACTTAGCTTCAATTGCACGCATGAGAAGCTACTCAGCAATGAAAAGAAACATACAATCGTTGGCAAGAGATGGCTTCCGATTTGGAAGGGGGCAATACAGCCAGTCGAATGATAAACGCAATATTCAAGCTCTGGCACGCAACGGCCTAATTCATAAGAAAGACGAAATGGTTGGAGATGAATACTACTTCCCGTTTTACCAAAATCCTGTACCACCGATCTCAGAAATCGACGGTCCTTTTGATTACAATGAAGTATATGATTTGCAACAATCCATAAACCCGGACATGTTACCGCCACTCTCGCAAGTGTTTAAAAGGAGTGAGAACAGTTTTTCACCTGATCCTGAGGCGATGCAGTCGAAATTGGATTATGCTGACAATTGGTATTTGAAACGTGGTTCATTCGGACTGCCCGCACATGGACTCTTCAGGCCAATTTATATAGAATCTAGTGGCAACATCAGGAACAAAAGATCAATTTACAATATACCCGACGTTATTGACCGCAATGACATCAACGTTCCTGAAGATTATGACGGTGAAAATGATGACAAACGATCTGTAGGTGAGTTTCCGGCTTTAACTTTAACTACATTTTCCTTGAATAAATTCGTGAAATTATTTGTTATCATTGAATCTGTTACAGATGAAGATGATGACGTTGCACGCGAAAATTATGAAAAGCGTCACATTGGGTCACTCGCCCGTTTAGGTTTATTGCCGTCCTTTAGGTTTACTGGCGGCCGGTATAGTAGGTCTGGAAGGGCCAGATTGTTATTGCCTAGTCACGAGTTATACAGGTGTCTACTCGGTTGTTAATACAATAACTGTCTAGTTTGTGGTCAACTGCAGTAGATAGCATATTGGGATGTGCTTACTAGACACGCTTTCAGAATGTTAACTCGAAATACTCGTAACACCTGGTAATAGAGGCATGATAAATGTTTAGATCGCATCTGTTTATAACTATGTCGATGTTTAGATCAGGCTCTGATGGATAAAAATATCGCGTTACAAGAATTTCAGTTCAGGGTAATTATTTCTAAACGCATGTTGATGTTAACTGTTTAGATTCTGTGGGGTTTGATTTATGAACAGTTTTGTGTGAAGACATTTAACGTTAGAGATCGATTGTTAGATGTTATCCTTAGTAATGCTTTGGCATATTCAAGTTATTAAAAAGTGATTTTCTTTCAGGAAGCATTCCTCTGACGAGAATTTCGGGATTAGGTAAGAGTTTAATACATTTAATCTATTCTTTTTGTGCACATGTGTAGGGGTGTGTTTGAGTGTGTGAGTTACTTTCTAATTCTTAATTGTTCATAATAAAAATGTATTAGGAAAATTAATTACGTATAGTAAATGGATAAATAATTAATAATTCAGTTAACAATATCTTACAAAAGTCAAAGTTATTTTTTTGATATTATAAATTTGTTCTGTGTATGCTATTCAGCGAACGGGCTAAGAAAATAATTTATTGACACAGAATCTGAAGTCGAGAACATGTCTTCAGGAAATTAAATTTACATGCGGTGGAACGTTTGTATTGAATTAAACAGAGTGTATGAGTTGCGCATGTAGGACAAACTTTGCTTTGTTCCTCGCTCATCTTGTATAATAATAATTGTAATAAATAAAATAATTCTTACCTAGTTAATTATACATTACTTACAATTACGTTACACCAATCCTCAATCAAGCTAGACTTTATTTGTAGAAATTCTAGCACGACTTTTCTGCCACACGGAATATCTCTCTGATTCCGAATCTGATCCCATCGATTCAGTTTTGTGCGGAATTTGATATCTTTTTCAATATTCTAAAATAATAACTTTTCCGTCACATGGAATAATAACTCTCTGATTCCGAAGATGAGCCCATCGATTCAGATGACACCGACCTACCGCCGCCTCCAGTACCTGCTCACAAATATCTCTCTGACTCTGTGTCGTTGTAATATAATAACTTTTCCGCCACAGAGGATGTCTCTCTGATTCCGGAGCTGAGCCAATCAATTCAGCTATTTGTGCGAACTTTAATATTTTATAACACTGTAGCATGATAACTTTTCCGCCACAGGGAATATCTCTCTGATTCCGAAGCTGAGCCCATCGATTCAGACGACACCGACCTACCGCCGCCGCCAGTACCTGCTCACACGCACCCGACCGGCCGGTACCTCCACCGACCGCTAAACAACGACCTGCCCAACGCTCCTCTCCCCCAGCCTCCGCTCTCGCTGAACTATCCGGACACATACGGCAAGAACCGCTGGCAGAGCAAGGACAATCCTAAGTTCTACTACTTCAGGTCCCTAAAAGTGCCCCACCACTCGTCCGGGAAACGGTACCTGCTGCTTCCAGCTGTGGATAACATTCTCCTGCGGAAGGCCTACCGCAACAGCAGTCTCCCGAGCCGTCGCAAAAATCAGTAGCTATGCCAATGCAAGCTGAGAAACTGAGAGTCTCTCAGCTCAGTCGAAGTCAATTGACATTAAATACATTGTTCGGGTTGGTTCAATTATTTATTTACAAAGTAAAGACTTCGACATGCGCTTCGTCCAAAAATGGTTCCGGCAAAATTATAAAAATTAAAATAATAAAATTTGGTGTCATAGAATTGGGGAACATGCGAAATTGACAATAAATTTAGTGGATATATAATGGAACTTAGGGTATCCATCACCGGGGGCTGTTAAGACATTAAGGCAGCGGTGCAAGCTATTTTGGATATTAAAATATATCTTTAATTAACTTTAAGATAACGACTATGGCCGGTTCATGATTAGCAGAAAAAAAAAACTAATGCTAAGTTATGATGTACGTAAGTACTAGAATTACGTTGCCAATCGCAAATTGCGTATCTATGGAATGTTAAACATAGATTCAAATGTTAGTAAATGTTATTTGATGTTACAAAAATAATAATTATAAGTACGGAATTATATGGAAACCTAAAAAACTCACCAACTGTTACTTGAACCATTTTTTTCTTCAATTTCAAGAATTAACTGAATTATGAAGAGATGTGATTTATTTTCAATAAAAAATTTTTTAGTACATATCGAAATAATGTCTCTAAAATGACTAGTATTAGCTGTGTTTGACAAATAAACAACTATTTTTAATGATTTTTGTATTGTGTGATTTTAACACGGACTTACATTGTTTAATAATATACAAAAGTAAATTATTCTTAAAAGCTCCAGATCTTTGAGCTTCTGAATGAATAAGTCAGTGTTATTTATGAATCTTTAAACTTGACAATAAGCGGGCAACTTTGGGTGACCACTCTATGATAATAATTTTAAAATTTTATACTGTAGTTCTCTTTTCATTGTCTTTTTAGCTATTAATGACTACTTCTAAGATATTGTAGGTATCTATTTATTCAGGTAGAGTTATTTACTGTAAATAAACGAATGCCACCATTACCTTCGACTTTTATTTAATAGTTTTCGCACCCTTCAAAGGTAAAAAAAACACTAAGAATTAGGTACTCTGGAATTTATTAAAGAATACATGTCGCTGAAGAATCTACAGAAAAATATTATATATCAAATTCGTTGGCCTGTAAATCGTGGCTTGCGAAATCTGAAACCAAGCAAAAAAGATTAACTAAATAAAAATAATTACAGGAAATAAATAAAACCATCAATTAAGTTTAAAAAAGACCAAATAAATAAATATAAAATAAATACCATGGTAGGGTACCTAGAATTTGGGCTCAGTTACTACCTACTTGTACAGCTAGACTGATAGGTATGTACTGGCCAAGGTAACCTGCCAGCTTTCCGGTTACCTGTGGACTCGTTAGGTGAGATGTCAGTTTCAAACGGCACAAAAGTGAAATAAATTTCATACACGAGTATATTATCCTACTTCGAACATTGTAAAACATAAAATCGATGTTTGGATAATAGGTATCAAGTAGGTATTCGATTGTCCAGACTTAATCTTCGTAATTCTAATTACATATTTCTGCTATTGTTTTGTCTAAATGGTGTATACAGTGTGTCCGGGATCGAACTAGCGATAATTTAAGGGAGTGTTCTATGGCTCATTAAAAGCAAAAAAAATCCTATAAGGGGGGGGGGGGGCTCACCCCCTCCCCGTGAGAGCCATTTCAATTTTGTATGCGTTTTTTTGGGTGCACACAATATCAGTAATAACTTGAAAGTCTGTTGATTTATTTGTTCTCAAATGGTTTCATTCGACTGGGTAGAATAATCTCCATCGCTAGATACTTAATAATAATGTAAAACGTTAAAATAATATAGACAAAAATGTCTGAAACTAAAAAAACGTTGCCCAAAAAAAATTAAACTTGAAGTTATTGGTAAATTTTGCAGAACCGGGATCGCTAAGACCATATGTTTTTGTAGTAAATCGATAGCTTTTGAGTTAAGCAATACAACAACACCAACATTTTGTCTGTAAGTTACTAACTTTTAGAGTTATCATTGCTGTTAATTATTATTTAATTGGACATTCAAATCGATTATCTGGATTTTCGATTACATATCGGAATTTCCTGGTTTGATTTGATTTGAATATTCGAGGTTCTACTGTATTTTATTAATTCTAAGTACAGTATTATTATGGAAAGAGATTGTAAGATTTCTTACCAGTTGGTGAAGTGAACTGGTGTTATACAGTCAGAAATCTAGCCGGTGACAGTGCCATTGCAGGCGACGGGGTCCGCTTGGAAGGAGCAGCGACCAGCGTAGCAGTACGGCAAGAAACCACTGCATCTTCGTACTATCGCGTTGCCGTTGGGGCGACACCGAGCGGCTTGGAAGCAGCTTGCGCAGTAGGAACCAGGCTGGAAATATAGTTTCAAACTTTAAAATAACTTAACTCTAGGATAATAATTGATTATGGCTTATGATGATATTTTAAGCGCGTAAAAGATAATCATGTGTATTGAAAATTGTTTATTACTTCTAAATAAGTAATAAAAACACAATTTTTTAATTAATTTTCATAAATTATAACAAAAAACATCTTCAATAAATAAACAAAAATTCAACATTACTAAAATATCGAAAATAAGTAGGACATTCCTTTTCTTTTTCTACTTAATATTGGGTTGTAGCAGTAGTTTTCTGTCTCTTATTTGAATTACGAGTTCTTAGTAACATTGTTCTTTGAATACACATTATACCTAATTCTCAAGTAGCCAAGTACTCTTATCACTAAGCAGTAGATAGGTACTTAATTGTTGAGGCAGTTAAAAACAGACCACGATAATTCCTAATGAGGCTTCAAATTTGGAAGGACCATGCTTAGATGAATATTTGTAAAAAGATGGACTACTTATGAACCATACTATGCTGAATTTAAAGTGTTTCAGCCAAAGTAACCCGCGAATAAAATCTGTGCCCGCGAAATTCTTATTTATTTTCTCGCCAATTTTTGACTAACTACGTCTACACAAGAGTATTTTCTGCAGTTTCCCAGATTCGGAGCAATTAGGAACCAATTTGAACCAAATGAGTATTTTTGAGCAAAGTTTTAATTAAATACCTAGATGTTATGTTCGCAAAACTCTTTGCCATAAGCCATGTATAGGTACCTAATAAGACCACTATTTGCGAAAAACTAAATAATTCCCCCTCAACTGATTTGCTGTAGATTCTTGAGGAATTGAGGAGAAGTGGAGGAAAATCCACTCACCGTGTTAGTGTAGTTGCAAGTAGTTATTAGAGGGAATAGGCTGAAGAACAGCCTTTCTTGTGCTGGCTCTGGTTGGTCATTGGAGTCCTCGGCCGCCCTCGCTTGTCGGGAGACACTCTCGGATAGATTGTCTTGGTTCACGTCAGATAGGAGCGTCTCATCAGCAAATATAATGTTAACGGCTACCTGTGAGAACAATTTTCTTGTAAACCACATGCCTTTTATTAATTATTGACACAAAAAATGTTTCTGGATTTGATTTGAAAAATTTAATTATTTGGTAAAGTAAAATAAATAGTATAAGTACACAAATTTTACTTTACTAAATAATTTTAAGTACGCTAACTGACCAAGAAAACGTCGTTTTGCCATATAAATGATTTATCACTTGAAAAATAGTTTACGTCCTGTTCTTGACCTACCTACCTACCGACCTACTTGAGCACAAAAATTTTATTAAAATTGGTAAATTAAAGCCATTTTAGAGGAGTTTGTGAAGTTTTGTGACTCGAGAATTTTATATATTTTAGGGAAGATGATTGTGAAGGAAGCTGCTTGAAATTAGTTGAAAATTAATTTATAAAAAAACTTACCAGCGCCGTAAAAACGAGGAAGTAGACAGTGTTTCCAAAAGCCATATTATGGACTTTTATTTGAAGTTCAAACTGGTTCAATGATTATAAAGTTTGTTTGGTGATGTCTAGATGAGCTGCTGAAATTGCACTGATATATCGGCCTTATATACTGCTGATGAATAATAGGTGCTTTCTATGCTAAATTATTTATCATTGGACTTAGGGATGTCGGTACGAAACTTTATTTGTGACTTCATCGAAATCGAATTTATTGAAAATTCCAAAAAATTCGGGGCACCTCATATTTTGCATTCGAAAAACCATCCTAACCATTATTAAGTAGGAAACTTTTTTTAATCTTGATTAACCAAGGTATACTTTGGAAAGAACGAACAGTTTATAAGACAAAAATTTTATTTTTTGATCTCCGCAACCGCAATTTTGATGTCGAGTGATACCTTGATGAATTCGTTAAATTGCATTACACTTTTATAACAACCATAATAGGTAACCTACCATTACACCGTATTATCACGATATTTACGAACTCCAAATATTTATCCCATAATCTTCGGTTTCAGCCCTGGCCGTGAACGTGATAGGTATATAAGCCAAACGCACACAACGCCATGATACAAACAAGAACATTTTAGCGCTGCGTATATATAACCATTTCATAATAGTCGTATGTCATACTCGTAAGTCGTACACTACATTCCTTTCATGCATTTATTACGTTCATTTCATTCCATACACAAAAGTGAAAAACGCCTCGTGAGGTCGTGATGCATGTTTCTAACAAAATGACTGATAAAATTGTATTTTAGAATTGAAACACTAGATAGTTATACCTACGTAGAGAAAGATAATGTAACATGTACGTATACAAGTTAGAATGTACCTACGTGTAATATTATTTTTTACGTACAACGCCTTTTATGTGGTGGGTATAGCTAATATAAGCCGTTGGAAAGCATCTACGCCTCTTTGTTTTTCCGCGATGGACCATAATATAGAGTCAGTTTCAGTTTCAGACACGACTAAACTAAACTACTAGACTAAATAGCAAGAACACGGTTAAAACGTAAGTAAACTGGTAAGACGTTAAATTTATTTTTGTTGTTAAACTATACATATTATTATATTATTACTAGCGTCAGTTAGTTGCAAAGGTTGCAGCTAATTTAGTTTTGCCATAATTATTTTTCCTTTCTCCAATGATGGAAAAATTTCAATTCTGGGACCTATAGAATATACCTACCAAAAAATCGGTCGAGCCGTTTCATGTTTTGTTTCAAACACTATAAAGTTTAATGTTACTCACGAATTTGGCCGAAATCTGGAATAGGGATAGATTATACCCTACAATATAATAATACATAAGCTTCCCAGGAAAGGATCCCGCGGGAATTGGAATTGACGATGAACCGAATTTCATGTGGGTGATCTCGCGAGCAAAAGCTCACTAATCGTCAAAACATTATTATCAACAATTAAACCCACACAGCTAATGTCATAGTCGTATATTCAAACATTTTTTTTATTTGTGCCATATTCTAGATAGTGTTAAAATTAAATTAAAGTTGTCTGTTGGAATCTAGTTGACAGGCGGATACGATTAGCACGTCCCATAAATCTGTAACTTGCGAAATGCAATTACAAACGACGAGACTCTCCGAGGAAACTGCTTTATATTTTACAGTATGAAAAGAGGGCTACAATCTTTCTCGGAAAATAAGGGAAGCCTTAACAATGACAAGGCCTGTTATGCGCTCTGTACTTAGGTATATAAAAACTCAAGTCATTTCTTTTTTGTACTGCAAAAATAGCTATTATGTGTTATGTAATATTATAATAAGTATTCCAGGCCTATCTATTCAGCACTCAACAGGGCTAAGTAAGGTCAAATGATACGTTTCACACCATTCTGACAAGGGCTGCAAAATTAGGTACGCAGTAAATATATACGCGAAAGCTGTGACGTAACTGGGTAGAAGGAATTTTCATTAAATGCAAACATTCATTCTACTTTTAAAAGAACTTGTCTAATTGAATTCCTGGCACTCCATACATAATTACAAACAAATGAGCAGAAAACATTTTCCCAACAAAGCTTGAAAGTTTCAGTTTTGTCGGGAAAAATGATCAGCTAAATGTTGACTTTTTACCGCGAGTTTCTATTTCGAATATAAATTATTACGTATACGTTAGTAATATTATATTATATTCGTTGGTATAGGTGAATAAATAAATTCAATTCATAGATATACATAAAATTAGGTAATCGGAAACAGTGTTTTAATAAAATTCTTTTCAGAAAACGACTTCAAATGTGTAGGTAAACAACTTTTTAATTAATTAACAAAAAACTGACTTCAACTCTCAGCAAACTAGTCTTGAATACATCATTCCCAATTAAAATTTAAGACTTACATGGTTATCTCATGGATACCATTCTCAGAACTAAACTAAATTGAAATGGGACCACACGTGAAGCATCAGCTTTCAAAAAACAGAATCATCAAAATCGATTCATCCAGTTAAAAGTTATGAGATAACAAACATAAAAAACATACAGTCGAATTGAGAATCTCTCCCTTTTTTGAAGTCGGTTGAAAAGGTCACCAATTTATCTGATAAAAAACGTATAGGTTTGTGGCGTGCATGGACTAAACACAGGACGCACTGGGCACGGCGGAACAAATGCCAAGATTGCAGTGAGGTCTTGCTGGGTTACTGCAGGCTTTCAGGAGCCCACCGACTGGTTTGCAGATGACACGAGTAGTACAATCGTGGCACGAGATCTTCGGGATGATTGTTGGATCGCATGTAGTCCAGTTCAACGGGTTTTGTCCTAGAGCGTTGGTTTCAACGACGGCATCAGGGTCCTGTGAGACTTGGCGCCGAGCTCTTCCCTGGTTCTGGTGAGGCCCTCCTTGAGACACGTGCGGACCTCCTTGCGCGGTTTGACCCAAGGTTACAGCCAGTAAGGCGCTCTGTAGGGTTAAAATAGTTATAACCATTATATCATTATAGATTTCGACGACCTCCCTCTGGCGCAGTGGCGGGCGCTCGGATTTTCGAGTGGGAGGTCGCGGGTTCGATTCCCGCCACTTTGGAATTTTATAATTTCTATTGGCTCAGGTCTTTGCTTCGGCCGTGGCTAGTTATCACCCTATCAGTAAACACGCACCGCCAAGCGATTTAGCGTTCCCGTGAGATGCTGTGTAGAAACCGTTGGGGTGAGTTTACTTACCTCTTACATCACTTACCATCAGGTGAGATCGCAATCAAGTATTAACTTGAACTGTGTAAAAAAATACTTTTGCTAGGCCTACATGTAATAAAGTATTTTCTATTAAAATTATAGTTTTTCTTTTCCATAAAGTTAATACATATTCAGTTCCTAGGCTTCCACTCTCTAGGCATTATTTGAATTTCATTAAAAACATCTCGAGGGAAGTAATTGAAAGTAAATAAAAATACAATTTATTAGAAGGGCGCGTTTGTCGTCTCTTGAAATCACTTTGGCGAAGTAATCATTTTATACATTGTACTAGCTGTAACACGCGACTTCGTCATAATTTCATCAAAATATACGAGTGTAAAAGCCACGTGTGAACCTGTCTTTTCCTTGGGACAAAAATGTTTTCTCATACTCTACATAAAGTATTTTACAGCAAAGAAGAGAAACTCACATTCTAAGATTACTTTTTAATATACTTTTGGATTTACAATATTAGTACTTTTTACTTCTAATTTTATTGTCTACCAGAGGTGCTACACAACAACTTAGCTCTATAAGTATTTGGTATCAAACACTGTCAAGTGATTCTATCTGAGTAATTTACTTTTCATAAAATTAACGAATGGATATTTTCTTGACATGGAATTGTTTTTATGGTGTTATAAGTAGGCTTTCATATTATTTAACTGTTATGTTTATTTATCTAATTCTATCATCAAATACACCTAAAGGAATGTAGGTGAAGGTTAAAAAATAAAATCAACTTACCAGCGCCATAATAACAACAATATTCTTGAGCCCAGCCATTGTTTTGTTCCACTGAATATTTGTGCAGATGATTGCAACCCGCTTTTATATGCTATTCTGTAATACGTAGTTATCTATGTAAACTATCCCCCGCCTAGAAAGTGCAAACAAGGAAATCTCGTAGAGGGTTTTCCTACAATACGTAGTCAACTAGTCAACAATGGAAAGATTATTTTTTGTTTATTATAGACTCACTGTTGCACATTCATGTTTTTACGATACCAACCTTATGTATAATAATTGTTAAGTATCTGGGTTTTTCGAAGTACCTAAGCAGCTTTCCAAGTGCTACTACGACTATACGACTACTACGAGCTACTATATATACTATACTATATCTATATCACTTATAATAAAACTGGAAAGGGTCGAATTCTGTACATTGAAGATATTTTGAAATTTTTTGTTGGAAGACCCTATTTAGTCGATACTGAAGCCAAAACTGTAATTTGTTTAATTTTTGTCTGCCTGTCTGTCTGTCTGTCTGTCTGTCTGTCTGTCTGTCTGTCTGAGCTAGTATACTATTGCATATATATATAGCTACTCGTGCTGATTCACTGACTGATTGACTGACTGACTGACTGATTATCACCTCTCCTGAACAATTTTGTATGAAAAATTTTTTTTTCACGGATGTGGTCCTAAAGAAGAAAATAAATCAATCCGAGGAAAAATACGGAGAGAGCTGATGATTGAGGATTTCGAAGACGGGTGAAGAGCACGCGGAGGGTATTACAGATAGGTGGGGGGTGCTCGACCAAATGTCATTCGAAATGTCGTGCATTTGGCAGTGAGCTGAAAAAAAGTTCAAAATGGCGGATTCAAGATGGCCGCCATACAAACTTCATCGGTGTCCATCTCGAAGAGTATAAAAGATGGAAGAGTGGTTTCTTGACAAGAAGTGATCAGGACCCTATGGTCTATTCCATGGATAGAAAAAAAAACAAAATGGCGTAATTTATTTTTACATAGAAAATGTATGAGGAATATTAAAAAGACTACGAGTTGTAAATTATGAAGTGCTTTGATGCGGTTTTTTGGAAGACTACCAGAAAAAATTATGGAATGAGGTGATGATTGAGGATTTTAAAGACAGTCAAGGAGCATGGGCAAGGTATTATAGTTAGGTGGGGACTGCTGAAACAAAAAATACTCAAAACTTCACGCAATTGGCAGTGAGCTGAAAAAAAACCAAATGGCGTATATGGCAGAAAGTATAAAAGATAAGAGAGTGGTTTCTTAGCAAGAGGTGATCAGGATCTCAAGTTCTACGGGATGCCTGGAAAATAATTCACTGTGGCGGAATTTATCTTTTCATGGAAAATGTACATACTATGAGAAGAGACAATGGTCTAGGATTTGGATGATGATTGAGGAGCACTGTCATGGTTTTAAAGATAGTTAAGGGCAGTTCGAACAAAAGAATACGCTGAACCTCATCCGTGGTTTTAAAGATAGTTAAGGGCAGTTCGAACAAAAAAATACGCTGAACCTCATCCGGGATGAGGTTCAGCGTATTTTTTTGTTCGAACTGCCCTTAACTATCTTTAAAACCATGACAGTGCTCCTTGGTAATTTTTTCAGCTTTCTGCTAATCGGATTACAATGGGCGATGGAGATGACGGCGATACCGTTATGGGCGGGAAGACTGCACGCGGGCCACATGTGGCCCGCGTACCCACGCACCCTACTAGTATATGTATATAGGGCTACTACGAGATAGAGAAATATTACTTCTAAGTTAAATAACGTCCTTCACAGTCCAGACAGGAGCTCTAGCTATATAAAATTGCTATCCGATAGATTTAAATGGATTTTTAGACCGAAATTCAACAAGTAAGATTGCGCGGAAGTCACGTGATCAATTTAGGGATCGTTTTCATACTTCATCATTTTCATTCTTTTTCATTTTTGACGACCTCCGTGGCGCAGGGGACGCATGCTCGGATTCGAGTGGGAGGACGCGGGTTCGATTCCCGCCACGGGCCACTTTGGAATTTTATAATTTCTAAATTGGCTCAGGTCTGGTCTGGTGGGAGGCTTTGGCCGTGGCTAGTTACCACCCTACCAGCAAAGGCATACCGCCAAGCGATTTAGCGTTCTGGTACGATGCTGTGTAGAAACCGTTGGGGTGAGTTCACTTACCCCTTCCAAGTTAGTAGGTACGCTAACATCTTCGACTGCATAATCACTTACCATCAGGTGAGATCGCAGTCAAGTACTAACTTGTATAGCGTAAAAAAAATTGAATTTTGTTCCATTTCGATTCTAATTTCTATATCCATCATATCGCGATATAGTATGTCATATGGCTAGAGTTGCAGGCTTCCCATAGGAGAGACCGATACCAAGTTTCATACATTTATTAAGGTTTTGAGGACATTCTGGTGTTCTCAGCCATGTAGGTTTTCTTACGATGTTACCCTTTATATGCAAAATGGTGGTTAATGCGAAACAATTAGTGCGTAAGTGGGATTTGAACCCCTGAACGCCGATAAAATTGCGGTTATTTAAGTTACATTGTTATTATACTGGGAAATGATTTGGAAATCAATTAACCAATGCTGAAAGCTCTTGAAATTCGTAAATGTATGTATGAAAATAAATCACGAAGCTATTCAAACACGGTTAAATTTCACATTAATATCAACATATTTGAAGTTGGCTTATTTTTGGACACTGCAAATATGGCGTTCGGTTTATTTATGACGGGCTTAAAGGCTGAAATTCCGTACTAGAATACACATTCATTTGCAAAATTTCAGCCGGAGGCTAAATTAAACATATTGTTCTGAACTCCGCGTTCGGACGTTTTGGAATTTCGCGTTATTTTCAAAAACGTATAGGTTAAATGTTTTGGAATTTCACAGTCGCGTTTTGAAGTATGTCTCTCTATTTAATTCACACAATAAGTACGTGGTTTCAAAAACGTATTGCATTAATTTTAAAATTCTGTTGTATTCAGATTTTAACCTCTTTAGAGGACAAGAAATAGCGACCTGTTAAATTATTACTCACAATATTTGAAAGATTCTCAAATTAAAGCTTCACTTTTCCTAAACTAAATATAAATATCTATTAATTGTTATTAAATATGGGTACTATTAAAAATTTTAAACTTGAGTAAAAATGGTAGTACAATTAATCATTGGAACTTACAAATCACTATTTAGTGATCGGAGCTACAGTCCTAAAGGGCATTGGGGCATTCTTTATTAATTGATATACGTACTCGTAGCTTGGTTTGAGGATATTAAAGAGCTCTTAGAGAAATCGTGGAAAAGAGTAGCCAAAAAGGAAATCCAGGAAATGGTGTACTTATGAGGCGGACTATGACCAACAGACAACAATCACAATAATATCTTATTAGGGGAGAGTGGGGGAAACGCGAACGCGGGGTAATCACGAGGTGATATCTTCTGTTTATATCGAATATAGTTTAGATGCTCTTTATTAACGATTATATGATATTTTCATATCTATGTTTCCTTACTTATATTTTCACAATAAGAAAACTACGTGTACGAGTGTATGCCTACTTCAAATCATTCAAAGGAATGTTTTGCTGAAATGGCTCCATTTCCTCGCAATGGGCCGGCTAAAGCTTTAAAGCCGCTCATTAGACAATGCGTTTTAAGATGTAAAGTGATCTCAGTTAGACTCTGAAATAGTCACAACTCAAGTATTGCTTAGTGTGTAACGAATTTTATACTCATAGTTCTCTGATTTTAATATAATTAATATGAAATATATTAAGCTGCATTTAGTACAGTGCGACAAGGCTCTCTTGGCACTTGAAGGAGGGCGCTGTTGCAAAACAAAGGCAGCCATAAAATAAAATCTCTTCAATTTTAGTTCAAAATAGTTAATAGTAAGCAAAAAACAAAATAACATACAATAGTGATAGAGCTGAAGGATAGAAGTTTTTATAGGTAAAATTACTTCTGACAGTTTTTATAGATTAGCTTGCAATTTCGGAAAAAAATAAAATAAAAAAAATATAGAAAATACGTCATTTATTCTAAGTAACTTTAAAAGTAATGAATACACTAAAATTACGTAATAAATAAGTGAAGCATTTTACACATTATTATGATTGATTTTTTTTATTGTAGTGAACACAAATTAAACAAAGAATACGAGCTAATTTGAGACTAACATTTTAATGGGTGACAATAAAACTGAACTACTCAAATATATTTTAATGAACACAGTAATAATAGAATTATTAGCAGTTTTGTTTACAGAATTAATATTATAAGCAGTTTTTTACAGTATTTAGCCATTCAATTAAACTGCAGTAGCCGGCACTGCGGGGACGGCGCACTCGTCAGATGGCGTGGCGGAGCATTCCCCGAGGTTGCAGTGGGGTAGTGCGGGGTCGGTGCAGGCCCTCACTAGCCCTCCCTTCTTAATGCAGACGACGCGGGTGTTGCAGTCGAGGCACGACGGGCCAACGCCGGTGCAAGGGATCCATTTCGGGTACCACGAGGCCGCAGCGACCCACGGTGGTATCCAAGGGTTAACACCGCCTGCGCCGGGCCACGCGCCCCAACCTCCGCCGCCAGCGGGCACCGCCGCCGCGATCGTCACCTGAAAATATATTACAATCGTTTTAAATATCAGAGAAACATTTTTTTGTCTGGATCAGTCCCTTGATTGTGTTAGTAAAACGTATTCATCGTTATCGTAATCGTTTAGAAACTCTGCCCGCTGATTGGTTCCCTGATTTACGTCAGCCATTAGGGGGTCAGTTTTAAACGATTTACAATACGTTTTTGTTACGCAATCAGACCCGTCACAAAGATCGAAACAAAACAGTTATTGCGTTAAAAGCTAATTAAATTTATCAATTTAATATTAGTTTGTGTATATAATACTTACGAGAACACATAGAGCAATTAAAAACTTAGCAGCCATTGTTAATGTTTTATGTTTCTTCGTCGTAGTCGAATCGAATGATGCTATTCACTGCGAAGTAGATATTTTATACCGTCTGCTGTTTGTTGAAGGCTTAAACGAAAAGCCAAATAGATTATTATCAACAACACGGTTTTCCCTGTGGAAAACGAATATGACAACAGATAAGAATGTAGAATCAGATATTAACTACTAGTACTTATTTGTTCATGGGGGATCTCTAAAGCAGGTAAGGTCAGAAAAACAATTCAGTAAGTAAATGTTAACATTCACTATCTCAATTCCGAAAAGTCCGTAATTTATTTATCTATTGTTAGAGTTCAGTATCCAGATCACGATTAACTTGAGTTTTCGAGTAGTAAACTTTAGCGCGAACTTTTGTATGAAAAACTGAGCACATACGCCACACTGACCACAGTGAGCGTTAACAGAACTTAAATTTCAATGCACGGGTAGAGGTGGGTACGTCCTCGATACGATTACAAGACTGGATTCGTGATCGGGGTACAGGATCTGTGATTGCAATTATAGGCTACTACAAAAAAAGGCTACCATAATACAATAAAAATAAAATAACCATAATAAAATAAAATAGGCATATTAAAATAAAAAAGTTAAAAGGTAAACCATTTTAGTGTAGGTAGTTAGGTGTAATAACCTACCTAGATTAAGGGAAATAAATGAAAATAAGTTTCTCCCCATATTTTATTTTAAAAGTTAGGTACTTGAACATAAATCTTTTAATCTATAAGGGAACAATTATTGTTTAAGATGTTTAGGTCGAAAGTGTTATTATTATTTTTTCCACTTCACGTTGCCTTATTTTGGTGACGCTACCAAGAAGTTTACGTATTTTCTATTAGCTGTACTGCACAGATTTATCTGAAGAAAATTTTCCCAAACGTACCCAGTTTACTATATTGTGACGAAAGAAATATCTGAGAAAATTCCTTTTGAAAATTATACCTGGGAAGGTTTCATAACTTACCTAAAATTCGTTAGGTAGGTTACTTTTAGAAAGGTTTTTCAGTAGGTACATGAGCGCTGAAGATGTCCGAGGTGGTTTCAGCAGTTAAAAATCCCACAGCATCCAACCGGGGAGGATATCTCAGTGAAGATTTCCTTCCCGTAATAAAAAATGTAGTAGGGACAAAATCAGTGTAGCGAAAAACTTTCTTTATCTTACGATAGCTACTACGAGTAGTAGTGGAGAAACATGGTTAGGTATATTGCACTTCAACTGCGTATAATTGTGTAAGACTAGGCAGTTTCGTCGTAATCGTAATCGTAATCGACCAAATGCGACACCCTGATTACCTTACTGAAAAAATTGGAATAGCGATTTCAGTAAATATCAAAGGGCAGGATTTGTTTTCCAATACGATCGGCCTCCAGCTAAGCGATTGTGTGGTGACTTAAGCAAATTCTGCCACTTTATTGGCTTCAAAAAATGTATGCAACAGATTCGGCCACTTAGCGGGCAGAATTTGTATACGATTACGATAGTGTTGAATACGTTTTTCTCACGTAGTTGCCCCTTGTTCTTAAAATGGCTCTTATTTATATTGTGTTCTATGTATATGTAATATCATCTTAGCTTATGGCTATTTTTCCTTTATGCATGAAACTCACACACACACACATTACTCTGTCCAAGTGTATATTTTCCATGATGTTCTTAAAGATTTTTCACGACGGTTTCACCTTTGGGTTTTTACCGATCAAATAAGTAAATAACAAAGTAGATCCTAATTAATCATCAAGATTCTAAAAAACATACTACGTGTATGTAACTGTTTTGTAAATAATATAATAATCATTAGCAAACTAGATAGTCCTAGATTTTTTTCTGGGCCTCAAGTCTGCTATGACAATTACATCTCAATTATCACTCAATTGCTCCATTATTGCTATAATTTACCGATTTTGCTAGTCTACTATTTAGACTATTTACTTCATTGTTATAGTAGGGGAGCCCTAGAGGAGATTTTGGTAGTTACTCGACCGTCGCGTCGTAGGGATCTATTGGATTTTCAATATTAAATGCAAAAAAAAAAATCAGGTTATATGATGTATGCTGACTACTGAAATAGCAAACTTCAAATAGCCCCTTTTTCATTTTAGCAACTAATATTTGCAATGCAGTAGGTCCTCACGCTAGAGTAACTACCGATTTAGCATCGTAGGCAACTCTACTATTAGTCTGTCACTTAATGACAAGTGAAGCTTTTTGCATTATAATTGGATCTCAGTTGGATTCGTTGGATTGCCAAAAAAGACTTGGGGCCCTGATTGTTTGTTTAATATTATTGTAGGTGATTAGTTAATTTTTTTGAACGAATATGACAACGTTAATCAATCTCTGACAAGATTAGTGGTACTTGCCCACAGAGTTTACTTTTATTCTTATTAGAGTGTTTATAAGAAATATTATTCACTCTCACAGACAGACAACACTAGGGGAAGATCAGCCGATTTACTTACCTATTCATTTTTAAAATATTCTGCAACCTAATACTTAACAAAACTGAAAATTTAATTAATAAGGATGATAGCTTCTTCACGCGACTTATCAATAACAACTATCAAAGATATGATAAGTCACATGATTAGCGCAAGACAGACGGCTTTACGTGGTTTTTGAGGAACAGGTGAATTTTTCTTTACTTTGTAGGAAGATAATAAATAAATATATGATCGGTAAAGATGCAACGATATGCGATGCTGTGTAGCAATTCCCGTTTGGAATAAAAAACCCCTTGCAAGTTAATACGATTATGTATCTTTATATGTATCTTTACTTAACATTAGGTGAGTCCGTAGTTTAAGAGGCCTGTGAACTACAATGTCTCCATTCATTCAAAATACCAAATCACTAGTAATTCGTGCATATTTGAATCATGTTGTGGTGTTATTCGGATTTATACAGTAATAACCTATGCTCCTGGCCATATTTGGTTCTGAAATACTTCTTTAAAACACAATAATAATCAATTTTGATCAATATTTTTATAACTTTGGTCGAGTTCCGTAATACCAAAAATTATGAATAAAAACTTGTAACTTTCTTTATTAACTGGTGTTTTTCTTTGGCTGGACAATAAAAACTGTGCTCCTGAACTAATGCGACGTGACATAGTGTTGTTTTTATTTCAAAACAAACAAGCAGAAAACATGTCCTTTTGACATAAAATAAGCAAAACTAAATTCGTTTACAATTTCGTTTAACAAAAGTATTTCGGAACCAGATAAAGCCAGGAGCATAGATTATTACTATATGAACCCGAATAACACCACAACATGATCGAAATTTGCACGAATTACAAATGATTTTGGTATTACGAATGTATAGGAGACACCGTGGGTCAGCAGACTCTTAAGTACTTAACTACTAAGCTTGAAGTGTGAAAAAAAATTATATAAAAAATCTAGCAACATTTTTCTCATCCAGGAATTGAATCTACTTGTTATCGACATAATTAGAATATGCGTAATATTAATTAGTATATTCGGCAGTTAGATAATTACACCAATAAAGTTATATTGGGAGAATTACTTGTTTGTTGGCTCCATTATTAAATATTTGATCTTTTCTGTTTAAACGGTGATTAAAATTGTTATCGGTGATGTCATTCTCTTCAGTTTCAGGTTTTACGTTCATTAGCAGCTTGAATTATACCGATTTTTCCAGTAGAAGCTATATTCCGAAGTCAATATTGTTTTATAGGTTTCTAATTTCTATACATCAACCCAAATAATGAAAACCTCTGTATCTATTTGCTATCTACTCTTTGGTCCCAGTGAGGTGTAAAAAATTGAAATTCGCTAAATTTACTTGACCAAAAGTTATTTAATTTCAGTACTTTTGCCATTTAGTTGTCATTTCAGTACTACTGCCATTTATTTTCGGTTCGGAACACAAACTCAATATCTATAAAGTAAAAGGAATAAAGGAATCGTGACAGACAGACGAATAGACGGACAACAAAGTGATCCTATGGGTTCCTTGTTTTCCTTTTAAGGTACGGAACACTAAAAAATTAGAAAATAGTTGTGTAGTAGATAAATTCACATTAAACACACATGAACGTTGTATCGTGACCTGAGAGTATAAGTAAAAGTACCTAAGTACTCAAGTACCTACTTACTTAGTACTTAGGAAATTTTACTTATACTCTCAGGACCAAATAAATAAGAGGAAAATAAAGCTTTTAATGATTTGATGGTAAAAGTATAAAAGCTTGGCCTTACAGTAACTGAGTTTCTGAGAATGTGTTTCAGCTAAAAGGAGAGCTTAATTATTTAGAGTTCTTAGTTTAAGGCTCGGTTGCTTGACTTGACTTTAACCGAAACGTTATAGTTAAATATGGCGGTCTGACTGTTATGTCTTTCGAAATAAGAGTCAGGCCGCCATATTTAACTATAAGTCAAGTCAAGCAACCGAGCCTTAGAGTTTAGAACATCCGTTTGATAGAATTTTAAAATATCTCAAAACTTAGAATCTGAAGGCATTATCACGTATTTTCATTGAAGGTTGGTTGCGTATTTATTTGTGAGGTACCAACAAACATGAGATAACAGCCGTGTCAGTATGCAAACATTTTACTACTTTTGACAAGACGCCGTTTGCTGTACGTACAAAAGACGTTCACATTACACGATCTGCAATGATGTATAAATAAATGTAATATAAAGAATCTTAGGGTATTTTGCGTTTTTCTGATAACGCTGTGTTATCTTCTCTAATATATAAAATTCTTGTGTTAATTTTTTGTTACCAAACACCTCTGAAAAGGCACGAATGTTATCAAATTTTCTCTGTATATTCGGTAGGTATCAGAGCAGGTCGTAATTTATATCCCTAATGGCAAAGCAACGTTTGCCGGGTCAGCTAGTAATAATCAATAAAACCTTGGTTTCTATACTAGTTTGATTATAACTTGGAGTTCAATCGTCTTTTTATAGACAGTGGCACCTCCATGTTTTTTACACTTTTTTCCAAAATACATTAATACAAATACATAAAATACATATGATTAAATTAAGTCCCAAGTAATCGATTCCCGTATCTACCAATGAAATAACTCCTACGGAGAAGACCACTTGTATTTCTAATAAAAATAAGTAAGTACTCATAAAATCACTGAACAAATACAACCTACGCATAATGTTTCCATAAAGCATCTCCATGCGTGGTTCACCTTTTATGTATTCCAGTATCGTATAGGGTAATTTACGAGCCTTCACGAGCATATTGTTTGTAAGGAAGGGTTTCAATTAATTTACAGTCCGTCTGAATCGAACCTATTGAATAAAACTGGTAGAAATCCCGTTTTAGTCCCTAATTAAGTGCGTCTAAAAGTAGTAGGTACTATCGCTTTCACAACATTTACAAACACATACACAACTTTCACAAACGCTGTGGTTAAGGATGTACAGTATTTCTAATGATTTAGTTATAGGTATTTCAATCCAGGAAGACGCGCCCCACTAGTTCCCAATCGCTAATGTTTCATGCGATTCGAAGGCGTTACGCAGGAGTGGCCGTTGTCTTCGTGGATTGAACACAGTATAACTTAGTAACTAACAGTACCTTTCCAGAGATACAGTTTTGAAAGGAATAGTAAATATTTAGACCCTTTAAATATAGAGACTCCAAAATCCAATTGTTTTACCTGAATATAAGACGTAGGTAAGTACTATACCTAGGTATGTTTAAATGCTTGTTAGAACGTTTCTTTTAATATCCTGAAGAAGTTATTATATTGCCAAAGATTTAATATTATTTGGTACCTATACACTACAGTACACATTGTATAAATTGGTTGATAGCTCTATTAAGGACAGCTTGTTTTAATACAGCAGTTTACTAAAAGCGTTTCAAACAACGATTTTCAGTGGCGCATGTTCACGAATTAATGAGATAAGTGGAAAAAGCATTCCCGCTTCGTAATGTTTCCTCCCTTAAAAGTGTAAACTGCCTGTTTGTTTGTCCTTTACTTACGACCTTTTTTCTCATGAACTAGAAATTAATGTTTTTTTTTTATTAAAATGTTACAATAAAACTTATTATTAGCTTATTCTAATTACAATACAAATCTTGCCCGCGTGGAATGGTGCCAAGAATACTGGCTGCATTTCCGCGTTGAACAGCTAGGCTGATACGTTGCGCAAAAAATGAAAAATTAATGTTGAAATTATTGGTGGAAGGATCTTCTATTACAACTCATTATAGGGTACTGGCTACTTGTCGTTCACTTAGAATTATGAAATTGTTCAAGAAGCACGATCTCTTAGCACTGATATTTTAAAATTTGAATAGAAACTACGCATCGAACGCCGAAACGTCGGCAGGAAATCGACACTTTGGTCTGACGACATTGCCAAACTGTTGGGAAAATATATTGGACGAGAATAGCCCAACAACCACCGATAAGGAACCTGAGGATATGGTCATCAGAACATTTTACGCAAACCTTCTTCATACTTTGTCTTCTTCATAAGAAAATAGTAGAGTCGTCTGTCAAAATTTCCCACTAACACGCCACATAGTAGAGTCGTCTGTCAAAATTTCCCACTAACACGCCACATAGTAGAGTCGTCTGTCAAAATTTCCCACTAACACGCCACATAGTAGAGTCGTCTGTCAAAATTTCCCACTAACAAGCCACATAGTAGAGTCGTCTGTCAAAATTTCCCACTAACACGCCACATTATGATGGAAACCATCCTATCCTATCCTTGCCTAATGACAAGGTAGTGTTCTGCGGCGGAAACCGCGGTCAAAATGCGAAATCAAAGAATTCAAGAAAAAAAATTCAAAGCTTAAACGTTTGTACGTATGTGTATGTTTGTTACACAATTACGCCAAGTAATGAACCGATTTGGCTGCAATTTGACTGCTGTTTATCCTGGAAAAGTCCATGGTTCCTAATGAAAAAACGAATTTAGCACTGCGGGTTTAGCTAGTTTTTAGGGTTCCCGGGTAAAAAGCGGGACCCTATTACTGAGACTTCGCCGGCCGTCCGTCCGTCTGCCACCACACCTTGAATTTTCACAGATGTATTTTCATTGCCCCTATAACAGCAAATACCAAAAAATTAAATAATATAAAGATTGAAGGGGAAATGTGATTTTTTTATCGATGATCCAGAACACCCTATTACACTTTATTTGTGTAGTAGTAGTAGCGGGGTATAATTGAGAGGTCTGGCTTCTGCAGAGTCGCGACAAGGCTATGTTGGCGCGTGGCCAAAATTGGAACTAACGCCGCTATCTTGTAATACTGTTTGATAGTTCGCTCTGTCGGTACATCGCTATTGTATGTTGTGTTGTTATTGCTTTATATTAACTAAAATAAAACTAAAATTGAAGTAAAATTGAGGAGATTTTATTTTCTGGCTGCCTAAATTGTTCTTTAACAACGCCCTCCTGACAATGTCATTCAAGTGACAAGATAGCCTTGTCGGACTGTAGATAATGTTACGGAACCCTTCGTGAGCGAGTCGGACTCGCACTCGGGCAATTATTTTTAAATGCAAACCAGATTAAACTGAGGGCGCAGTAAGTACCTACTTTAGCAACTGCAATTCAAAGAGGAGCCATTACTTTTGATAGTCACTTAATGACATTCTTATCCATGAATTTTAAGACGCCGCTTCCGTTGCCCGCTGAACAGACAATGGACGAAATGGGTAAACATAGTAATCTGTTAGATAAGTTCTAAAACCCGTGTTGCGTAATTTGAACCCGAAGTCTGAAGGTCGAAGGCACTTACACCTTTATTAAAGTCTTTAATACAAGGTTTAAGTAACTTTTATTTAGAGACTCTTACTTTTATCCCTGAAAGTGTTGAAGTTGAAAATGGCAGTAATTTGAAGATATTACTTTCAAATTGTATAAAAGTATGTAAGTTCATTTTAATGTTCGTTCCGCTGCAATTTCACGAGAGATAGGGAGGCCTGGTATTCCTTACAATATCTAGCTCCAAAGGACTGCAATCTAGCTCCAAAGTAAGCGATAGCTTGTGTTATGGATAGAGAACTGATAAATACATACAAATAAGTACTTATAATATATGTATATAGAAAGACACCCAGACACTGAAAAACATTCATCCTTATGAATTATCACACAAACACCATCCATTTCTGGGAATCGAACCCACGCCCCCTGACGACTACTACAGCGCCATATCGGTCGTCTGATTTTAAAGAACGATGTTAGAATTCCGGCACGAGATATAACTTGCAAACTGACTCAGCTTTCGTCTGATGGGACGCTTCGTATGCCATCCTACAGTCCGACAAGGCTCTCTTGGCACTTGAAGGAGGGCGCTGTTGCAAAACAAAGGCAGCCATAAAATAAAATCTCCTCAATTTTACTTCAATTTTAGTTTAAAATAGTTAATGGTAAGCAAAAACAACATAACATACAATAATTATATACTGACAGAGCGAACTATCAAACAGAAGCACAAGATAGTGGCGTTAGTTCAGACTTTGGCCACGCGCCAAAATAGCCTTGTCGCACTGTACTGCCAAACGATCCAGCCCCAAGCCGTATAACAACCGATAGGAATTTACTCCTTCCAAATTAGTAGGTACCTACGTTGAAATCTTCGGCTGCTTCGCCATATACCCATTACCGAGAGATAACAGTCACGCGGTAACTTGTAGGTACTTAGCAGTGCATAATTTGGACACATTTTTGTGGTAGTAAGGAAAGAAAAATGGAAAACCTGCCCAGAAAAGTGAAAACGCTTTTTAGGGTTCCGCAGTAAACAAGGAACCCTTAGTTGCGCCATGTCTGTCCGTGTGTCCGTTAGTCTGCGGTTTATCTCAAAGATTTTATTTATACTAGTTTAAATTAGTTTTGTTGTTATTGTACCTAAATTATGGACGAGTTAGATATAGGTTTTAATTTATTTAGACTAAGACTGTTCGATATTAACTTATATAACACTTATATAACAGTTTTTTTTCAAGTAAGTATTTTTTTAAATAGTGACTAGGTATCTCTACTTAATCTCTATTTATCATAATAAATGATTATTGGACAATTATTATTATTAAAAAAGTTCCTAGATGCTAGATGTGGTTATAATATGTAATGGTATAATCAATGCGGTGTTTATATACGTAGTTTTATTTGTATTTGAGCTATCATTTTACTTGTTATTGTATTAAATAAAATCCAGGGTAGGTACTTTACTCTTTACGGTTAAAATTAAAGTTAGGTATGTCCTTGCTATTGGCTAATTTTATTATTTTAAAGTAAACAATTTTTCAATTTTTAGAGTATATTAAATAATGATTTTCTGTAAAGGACTACTTAATTAATAGATAGTTACTTAATAGTATCCATAAATTAGGTACCTTTTTAGATGTGTCGTTTTGCTATCTACTAATTATGTATTTCTATAGTACACTGCTAAGTCACGATCGTTAAAATAATTATGTAATTAACAAATTACGTAGGGTTTACCCGTTTCCTTTACTGTTATTTGTATATGATCAGTTAACATCCGGTGTTTACCCCCGTGTACTTTCTTTAGCGCATTGCATAGCTACGACGCGCCATGAGTCAGATTGCGAAAACATTTTTGTTTATTTTCGTCTTCAGTTATCATCGTAGTCACATTATCTGTGTTATCTCCACTAATTGCTAGGCAGTGTATAAAAAGGTAGTGTTTAACTACTATCAACCATACTAACGAACGAGTTCAAATGAATCAGTGACTAGTTAAGTTTATACGAACGACAAAAAAATGAGGATCACAATTTTTCTATTTATTGTAAGTACCTAGTGATATTTTTAATTATCTCTTTATCGCGTTTTAATACCTTTTAAAATAAATAATAGGTATATTAAAATAATACTGCTGATTAGAATTCCTTTAAAAAGAAATAATTATTATGAATATTTTCTTATAACAACATTTTTTTCTTTTGCATTAAAATAAATTTCAGTAGTAACGCACTTTTATATGATACCCCATTCAATATTATTATCTCTTTTTGAAGATTTGACGCCCTGATTTTCCCCCTTTTTAAATAAAAATAAAATTGATTTTCAATTTCTTACTTTATTTTTTTTCTTTTTAAAAAAAATATCAAAATTGATATAAAAATTTAAGCTAAAGCCTCATCGAAGCCAAGGAAGCCAAAAAAAAAAATTTCATATCCTGAAATAATATATTAATTAAAAAAAAATGCCTTAGATTTTGGAATTCTATATAGTCATTGGGATCCTTTTAGAAAGCCTCCGTTGTCTGTCTGTCAGCTTATTGTATCACAAAATAAGATCAGTTAAAATTTTCACAGAGAATGATATTGTGTGTTCTGTTGTGGCCGGAATAAACAATCTATATCTATATATACTTACTAGTAGGGCGCGTGGGAGCGCGGGCCACATGTGGCCCGCGGGCTGTCTTCTCACCTATAAAAGAATCGCCGTCATGTCCATCGCTAATTGGAATCCGATTGGCAATGTGCTAAAAGAACTACCTCGGAGCACGGTCATGGATTTATAGATAGTTAAGGGCTGTTTAAATAAAAAATACACTGAACCTCATCGGATGAGGTTCAGTGTATTTTTTATTCAAACAGCCCTTAACTTTCTTTAAATCCATGACCGTGCTCCTCAATCATCATCCTAATCGTAGACCATCATCTCTTCTCATACTTTTCATAGTTTTTCATATAGGCCTTGTTTATTGTAGCATTCACATTTTCCATGGAAAAATAAATTCAACCTCTTTGATTTTTTTCATTCATCCCGTAGACCTTGAGATTCTAATTATGTGTTGCAAAGAAATCACTCTCTTATCTTTTATACTTTCCGAGATAGAACAACACGAAATTTGTATGGCGGCCATCTTGAATCCGCAATTTTGATTTTTTTTCAGCTAACTGCCAATTGGATGTCGTTTTGAGTTACATTTGGTCGAGCACCCCCCACCTATCTTCGATACCCTGGCTGTGCTCTTCACCCGTCTCCGAAATCCTCAATCATCAGCTCTCTCCATATTTTTCTCTAGTAACTCTACGAAAAACCGCATCACAACCTTGCATAATTACCAACTGTTAGTCTCTTCAACATCCGCTATACATTTTCTATGGTAAAAAAAAATTCCGCCATATTGGATTTTTTTTCTATCCATCGAATAGACCTCTGGGTCCTGATCAACTCTTGTCAAGAAACCGTTCTTCCATCTTTTATACTTTCCGAAATATCGACGAAATTCGAATGGCGGCCATTTTGAATCCGCCATTTTGAATTTTTTTTCAGCTAACTGCCAATTGGATGTCATTTCAAATGACATTTGGTCGAGCACCCCCCACCTATCTTCAATACCCTCCCCGTGCTCTTCACCCGTCTCCGAAATCCTCAATCATCAGCTCTCTCCATATTTTTGTTCTTAATGATTTTTTCCTTTCTATACGACATGATCCTTGAAAAAAAATTTTTTCATACAAAATTGTTCAGGAGAGGTGATCAATCAGTCAGTGGCCAATCAGCACAAGCAGCTATATATATATTAACTAGTAGGGCGCGTGGGGGCGCGGGCCACATGTGGCCCGCGTGCTGTCTTCCCGCCTATATAGGCCGACAATAATCCCCCTACATTTTCTATCGAAAAAAAAAATTCCGCCATATTGGATTTTTTTTTCTAGCCATCAAATAGAGCTTTTTTTCCTGATCAACTCTTGTCAAGAAACCGTTCTTCCATCTTTTATACTTTCCGAGATATCGACGAAATTCGAATGGCGGCCATTTTGAATCCGCCATTTTGAATTTTTTTTCAGCTCACTGCCAATTGGATGACATTTCAAATGACATTTGGCCGAGCACCCCCCACCTATCTCCAATAACCTTGGCTGTGCTCTTCATCTGTCTTCGATATCCTCAATCATCAGCTCTCTCCGTATTTTTCCTCCGAATGAATTTTTTTCTTCTATACGACCCCATCCATGAAAAAAAAAATTTTCATACAAAATTGTTCAGGAGAGGTGATCAATGAGTGAATGAATGAATCAGCACAAGCAGCTATATATATAGTAATAATAAAACTGTAAAGGGTCGAATTCTGTACATTGAAGATATTTTGAAAATTTTTGTTGGAGGACACTATTTAGTCGATACTGAAGCCAAAACTGTATTTTTTTTTAATTTTTGTCTGTCTGTCTGTCTGTCTGTCTGTTTCACGACCGCGCATCACGCCTAATCCGCTGGATGGATTTAAATGAAACTTGCCATGATTATAGCTCATACCCCGAGGTAGGACATAGGATACTTTTTGTCCCGTAATTCATCATGGCTTCCCTGGAAGACGGCATCAAAGTCAAAATGTGTATTTACTTATAATTCATTAACGCGTTGTCCGATTTGATTCATTCTTTCTTTGTTAGAAAAGAAGTTCTTTAAAGATTATTCCATACAAGTTTTATCATCATCACTTTTGTAGTTCAGAAATAACAGGCATCAGAACCTTTAGCGATAAGTTCGAGTAGGTGACTTGAAACTCGGAATGGATAAAGAACCTAGGGCTAAGACGTAGAGCTAAAGTAAGACTGGACTATCCTTACAGCCGTAAATAAATAGTCTTAGCAGAAGATTTTGTATGCTTTAAGATTTTCACTTTTAGAGTGAACAAAAATCATGAAACTCGCTACGTTATACCGTATAGCGCCATCTCTACAATTTATGTGGAACTTTAATGTAAACCTCTGAGATAGGTACGTACTACCGAATTTTTTTTTAATAATAATTAACTGTTTCATGACTTTATATTAAGATGGCACTGTTAAGCCATGAACCATTACATGAACAGATTAAAGTTTTCACTTCTGTCGACATTCCCGGAGTGCCGCGTCTTTTTTTATCATCCGCAATATGGAAAGAGTAAAATAATGGTTCACAAATCCTAACTGACTGAATGTCATAGGTCTTTTTATACGTAAACAAATATATAGCCATTGCCCATTCGGATATTTTGGATTGTATTGAGATGAACAAAGATTTTTAAATGACTCTTATGTTGGGCCGGGGAATATTGTTAGTAGAGTATTTTATCCCAGTGGTACATACCCGGCCGAACCCTGAAAGAAGAGCTCTACCACCAGTACAAATTTTCACATGATTTAATGATTTTTGACATATTTCGTGGTTTCAGAATAAAAATCCCATTGAAAAGGACGATTTTAACTGTCGATATTTCGATACATTGGTAGAAGTCGTGGTAACGTAGTTCTGTACAACATCACACCAGAGTCCCGCGAAAAATCAAGGAATTCCGCGGTATATGTAAAAAAATTGTAACCCAGTGGCACAGGTCGTACTTGTACCAATGTATCGAAATATCGACAGTTAAAATCGTCCTCTTGATCTTTCAACTACGTTTTAATGAAACCTTATATTATGATTAAGAAAAGAGGAGTTTTCAAAATCACCACAAGATAACTCGTGCGAAGTAAGAACAGGTTTCTGTATAACATCACACCAGAATCCCGCGAAAAATCAAGGAATTCCGCGGTATATGTAAAAAAATTGTAATTCACGCGGGCGGAGCCGCGGGCAACAGCTAGTACTAAAATAAAATTAAACCAAAAAATAACAAAATATCATAAAAATTAAAGGTACACCAATCGCTGAAGGTATATCTCTTGAACCGTGATAGCTTACTACTAACAATAAATTAATCTACCTAAATAGAAAAAAAATTAAGTGTTGTGTATATGATATGAAACTGTAAGAAACTTGATAATTTGTTAAAATATAAAAAAAGGGAAAAAGGAAAAGGGCCCCTAGTACTAAATGAAAATTTGTATTTACGCGACGGTACGGAACCTTTCATGAGCGAAGCCTTCGTAGTTACTCAGTTTGAACTTATTAATTCTTATTTCAAAGAATGCAAACAATTTATAAATTACATTTTGATACTGTAAATATCGTGTTATTTAAAGGATGTTTGTCAGTGCATTTTTCTAGTTAACTTCAGTTATTATAAAATCACGTTTGTAAGATATATAGGGACCGCCTTAAATATTTATTTTACTCTGTTTTTAGTGTTTGTTGCTATAGCGGCAACAGAAGTACGTACATCATCTTTGGAAATTTCAACTGTCTAACTATCACGGTTCATGAGATACAACCTGGTGACAGACGGACAGCGGAGTCTGAGTAATAGGGTCTTGTTTTACCATTTGGGTACGGAACCCTAAAAAGAGAGGGCAATGGGTTATTTTAAATTTACGTTGAAGGATTTTTCTCCGTCGTAAACCTAATTCAAAGTAAATGATTGACAGCTTTATGCCCGTCGTCGGTTTAACTTGTTTAAATCTACGTATAATAAAGTGTTTTTGTTTTATTTGACAAACTTTATATAGGTACAAATATACGAAGTCTGTAATCTGTATCCATAAAATTGCAGTATTTATTAACATTATCTAGTGCATATTTTACTACTTGTACATAATTCTTAATTTTGGTCGCCCCTTTATAAATTATAAGTTATGTGTAATCAAATGAACTTCAACAAGATTAATTGAAAAATAATTAATAACAAATATTTTCCACCTAGGTCTGAGAATAGGTTGTAAGCTAGATTTGTCATGCCCCTAATTGGGAAATATCTGATATAGTCGCGTCAACTAGTACTCATATTTTTGTAATTTCCTTTTAATTTCCTTCAATTGGATACCCCATTCGATAAGTTTGGTTAATTTATTTACTAACAACTTATATTTAGCGCCAAAAATACGCCACTTTGATAATTATTAAATAAATACCTATTAAGAACACATCTAACCAAGGGCGGATCCAGCTTTGGTGCCAGGGGGGGGTCACATAGTTGAAGTCAAGTCACAAGAAGTTTTAATTTAATTATGATACTAATTAAGACAGTTAAAAAGTAGGTATTTTATTATATATGTGTATAAGTAGGTACTGTACTTAAAAAATCTATGTGTATGTGGAGACGTCATTCGTAACAGTGTAGAATGAATGCGAGCAAAGCGAGCTCAAAATTTTTAAGATTTTGCAGGATAAATCACTATTTATTCCAGGCTTGAATTTAACATGGTTTGACAGTGAGATCCGTCTTTAATAAAAATAATATAATCATTTTAGGCGTAATAACGTCTTAAAGTCACAAATATGCCCGAATGAAGTGAACACGAAGTTTATATATTTTTTGATAACTGGATATGCGAGCGAAGCGAGCTCAAATTTTTTACGTTTTTTATTTCGTTTTATAATTTGATCCATCTTTGATCTTTAATTTAAATAATATAATAATTTTTAGGCGGAATAACGTCTTGAAATCGCAAATAGTCCTGAATGGAGCGAGCACGAACTTTATATATTATTCTGACAACTGGATGTGCGAGCGTAGCGAGCGCGAAAATTTCTGTTTTTTTTTACTATCAAAAGTCACAACATAACAAAGATTCTTGGGGCATACATATTTTCAAAACAGGATATGCGAGCAAAGCGAGCTCAAAATTTTTACTATTTCGCAGGATAAATCACTATTTATTCCTGTCTTGAATTTAAGGTGTTGCGGCCCTATCAGCCCGCGAAATTCAAATTTTATTTAGTTTTTCGCAAATATTAGACTAACTGTAACTACATTGTAGATTTATGGCAATGCATTTTGCGGGCCTACTTTTAATGCATCTACACGTTTTTAATAGAAACTTTGCTCGAAAGTTCCCAATCATCTCATATTGGTTCCCGAAAGATAATTTTTTGCAGTATCCCAGATTTCGAGCTATCGGGAACCAATATGAAGTAACAGAGTATTGTTGAGCAGAGTTTTTATTTAAAAAATGTAGATGCATAAACGTTGTGCCCGCAAAACACATTGCCATTAGCTTTCGATGTATAATTAGCCCACTATGAGCGAAAAATTAAATAAAATTTGAATTTTCGCGCCCGGATGGTACCCATCGCCCTTAACATGGTTTGACAGTGAGATTCATCTTTAATAAAAATAATATAATCATTTTAAGACGTAATAACTTCTTAAAATCGCAATATGCCTGAATGAAGTGAACGCAAACCTTAAATATAATATTAATTATTTTGATATAACGGGATATGCGAGCAAAGCGAGCTCATATTTTTTACTTGTTTTTATTTCGTTTTATAGTGTGGTCAATCTTTAATTTAAATAATATCATAATTTTTAGGCTGAATAACGCCTTGAAATCTCAAATAGTCCTGATTGAAGCGAACGCGAACTTTATTATTCTGATAACTGGATATGCGAGCGAAGCGAGCGCGAAATTTAGATTTTTCTTTTTTACTGAAAAAGTCACAACATAACAAAGATCCTGAGAGCATACATATTTTGATAACTGGATATGCGAGCGAAGCGAGCTCAAATTTTTTACATTTTCGCGTGATAAATCACTATTTATTCCTTGACCTGAAATGATCTTGTATACATCCCTGCATTCAAGGTCATTTCGCGAAAATCTGCCGTGAAGCACACTTAGATAATATCTACATCATTTTTTACGTGAATATAATTTCAAAACCCAAATATATCTTGAGATTAATTAATAAAACAGTAAATAAGGAGAATTGTTGATAAATCAGGAAATCTCCTGGGAAATCAGGAGGTCATCAGTTAAAAGGTCGCGGTGCCGAGATAAAATTCAAATTTTCGATAATTTCGTTCCCTAATAATGCGTTTGACACTATATAAAATAAAATCAACCATAAATCAATTAAATATTAATGGTACCTACTCACTTACATAAAATCTATATAATTTCCAAAAATACCATATAAAACATTATATTTTACAATTTTAACTATTGGTCCATCTACGTTCTGGAAGGCCCAGGGGGGGGTCATGACCCCCATGACCCCCCCCCCCCTGGATCCGCCGATGCATCTAACGAGGTAATAAAGAATTTTATAGATAAAAACAAACCTATTTACAAACATTCAAACATACAAGATACTCGTACGTGAAATAACATAACTTCTATAAATTCTTTTCCAGTCGGGTAAAAATTTAAAAATAGATCTCAAACCGCGATTCTTCATTAAACTTGTAAATGTTCGGGATTAGATTAATATTAATACTATATGTTGCCTGTAAGGAATTTTTATATTATATTAACAATAAATTAATAAATAGTTCTTTGTAGATCCCAAAACATAAATCAAGTTTTTTAATAAAAAAAAATATTATATTACTTGCAATATATATTTTCTGTAATATTTTAATAGTTATTACCTACTATTTCACCATAAAGCAGAATTTCTTGAGTTATGGTATCTGTGTAGTAAGCAACCAACTTATTTTCAGCCCTAAGTGGAGCGTACCCTTTGAATAAATTTTATTGGCATCAAACTACCTATATATACGTGTAACAAACAGTTGCTTGCGATGTTATTTTGACTTTTTTATTTGCATGAAAATTAACATATTATGAACAAACAAAAGTAAATACTTATTAGAAACATAGATTACAAAGTCTCTTTCTCTTTGAATTTACTACTTATAGAATTCATTCACATCACAAAACATGCTGGTATTAACTATAATATTAAGTTCTAAATCATAAAGAACCGAGAAGTTTTGATAACCGATGATTTTGTTGATAATATTATCGCTTTAATTAAGTTGCTCGCGATGTAATAAAGTGCGGAAGCCTTTAAGTTCGACAGAGATCGCTAGAAGTGGTCTTTTCCCTTTTATATTGCCTCGTAGGCGGCGACTGTTTGCTACAGCTAATACTCCGAATGCCTATTACTCCGAAAGAAATACTACTATATTTCTTTTATGATTATTTCATAGATAAATAGCATCATGGTATTTATCTATGAAATCATGGTATTTAAATGTGTTTTATCTTTTTCTAGGTTGGCATTTGCTTAGTAAGCGCAAAATATCTGTCATTCGAAGAAACAGACTCCAATACGTTGCTACGAGTTAAAAGATCAGACGAATCTGATGACTCTTCGAATTCAAATGAAACGAACTCACGTGAAAGTGAGGACGATGACGACGATGATGATAATGAAGACAGACAAGTAAAGCGAAAAGAACAAGAAGATAAGTTAAAAAGAAAAGCGTTGGAGCGTCAAGAAAAAGAAAGACGCAAAAATGAAGAAGAACATAAAAAAATAGCGGAAAAACAAGCAAAAGCACAACGAAAAGAAGAAGAAAAAAGAGAAAAAGAAGAGAGGAAACGAACTGAAAAACTTGAAAAAGAAAAACACAAAGAAGAGGAAAAACGAATTAAAGAGGAACGAAAGAAGCAAGAAAAACAGCGTAAGGAGCTTGAAAAGCTAGAAAAAGAGGCATCATACATCCAGTCTTTGGATGGTGGAGTATTAGAAATTGATCAAGATAATTCTGTGGAGCTAAGTGATATTTGGAAAGAACACATCTATGTTAAATATGGGTTGACCACTGCCAGTACGAATTTAGAAAAACAGGCAGCATTAAACAGATACATACAAGACGAACTCGGTCTTAGTCAAAATAGCACTGAGAGAGAACGTCACCAAGCCGTAGTGCAATTAATTCAAAACAAAATGCAAACAGATGCCGCCGCAAGAACCGATATGAAAAATCAACTGTTAAGTCACATTAATGCTGTATCAATTCAAAAATTGCGCGCAGATTTAGACAAAGATATTGAAAAGCTAAACAACAAATCAGAATTACTTAATAATGTAAGTTTACCTTGGGCACCACTCGCAAAACAGCAAATCGATGAAAGAAGATCCTTCCTTCAAACTATTTCACAATTCTTGTCTAATATTCTACCACAATGGTTAACTGGAAGACCAAATGTGCAAAAACCAAATACTCCAACTGTGACCGGATCAGTGTCAACAAGTATGGGTACCCAAGAAAATATCGCCACCTCTGCCAGCACTACTGATGTGGTCTCAGCTGGCATAACTGAAAACAACTTAGAAACAAGCATTGGTGCAATTCCACCAGGCGGTAATGCAGCTACCTCTGTCAATACTGCTGATGTATCCTCTATAAGTAACACTGATACTGCGCCTGCCGAACCATCAAATGCAGCTGACACAAGTGCTACACAAACATCAAATGTAAATAATGATGTGTCACAAAGTACGGATATTAAAGAAAATGTGGCTAACTCTGCCAGCACTACTGACGTAGTTTCACCTGGAATTACTGAAAACAACTTAGAAACAAGTGTTGATGTAATTTCATCGGGTGGTAATGAAGCTACCTCCGTTAACACCGCCGATTTACTCTCTACAAGTAACACCAATACTGCGCCTGCCGAAACATCAGATGCAGCTCTTTCTGTAAATAGCGACATAGCTGCAGCTGACACAAGCGCTTCACAAACATCGAATGTGGCTAATAATGATGGATCTCTAACTGTGAGTACCCAAGAAAATGTGGCTAACTCCGCCAGCACTTCTGACGTGGTCTCACCTGGAATAACTGAAAACAACTTAGAAACAAGTGTTGATGTGATTTCATCGGTTGGTAATGCAGCTACCTCCGTTAACACAGCTGCTGTACCCTCTCCAAGTAATACTGATGCTGCGCCTGCCGAAACATTAGATGCAGCTCTTTCTGTAAATAGCGACATTGCTGCAGCAGACACAAGTGCTACACAAACATCAAATGTGGCTAATAATGACGTTTTAACAAGTACAGGTACCCAAGGAAATGTGGCTACGTCTGCCAGCACTACTGATGTGGTCTCAGCTGGCATAGCTGAAAACAACTTAGAAACAAGTATTGGTGCAATTCCATCAGGCGGTAATGAAGCTACTTCTGTCAATACTGCTGATACTGCGCCTGCCGAACCATCAAATGCAGCTGACACAAGTGCTACACAAACATCAAATGTGGCTAATAATGAAGTGTCACTAAGTACGGGTGCCCAAGAAAATGTAGCTACCTCTGCCAGCACTACTGATGTGGTCTCAGCTGGCATAACGGAAAACAACTTAGAAACAAGTATTGGTGAAATTCCATCAGACGGTAATGAAGCTACCTCTGTTAATACTGCTGATGTATCCTCTATAAGTAACACTGATACTGCGCCTGCCGAACCATCAAATGCAGCTGACACAAGTGCTACACAAACATCAAATGTAAATAATGATGTGTCACAAAGTACGGATATTAAAGAAAATGTGGCTAACTCTGCCAGCACTACTGACGTAGTTTCACCTGGAATTACTGAAAACAACTTAGAAACAAGTGTTGATGTAATTTCATCGGGTGGTAATGAAGCTACCTCCGTTAACACCGCCGATTTACTCTCTACAAGTAACACCAATACTGCGCCTGCCGAAACATCAAATGCAGCTGACACAAGTGCTACTACCTCAACATCAAATGTGGCTAATAATGATGTGTCACAAAGTACGGGTACCCAAGAAAATTTGGCTAACTTCGCCAGCACTTCTGACGTGGTCTCACCTGGAATAACTGAAAACAACTTAGAAACAAGTGTTGATGTGATTTCATCGGTTGGTAATGCAGCTACATCCGTTGACACTGCTGATTTACTCTCTACAAGTAACACCGATACTGCGCCTGCCGAACCATCAAATGCAGCTGACACAAGTGCTACACAAACATCAAATGTGGCTAATAATGATGTGTCACAAAGTACGGGTACCCAAGAAAATGTGGCTAACTCCGCCAGCACTTCTGACGTGGTCTTACCTGGAATAATTGAAAACAACTTAGAAACAAGTGTTGATGTAATTTCATCGGGTGGTAATGAGGCTACCTCCGTTAACACCGCTAATTTACCCTCTACAAGTAACACCGATACTGCGCCTGCTGAAACATCAGATGCAGCTATTTCTGTAAATAGCGACATAACTGCAGCTGACACAAGCGCTTCACAAACATCGAATGTAGCTAATGATGATGGATCTCTAACTGTGGGTATCCAAGAAAATGTGGCTAGCTCCACCAGCACTTCTAACGTGGTCTCGCCTGGAATATCTGAAAACAACTTAGAAACAAGTGTTGATGTAATTTCATCGGGTGGTAATGAAGCTACCTCCGCTAACACCGCTGATGTACCCTCTACAAGTAACAATGATATTGCACCTGCTGAAACTTCAGATGCAACTCTTTCTGTGAACAGCGATATTGGTGCAGCAGACACAAGTACTACCTCAACATCAAATATGGCTAATAATGATGTGTCTTCAATTACGGGTACCCAGGAAAATACAATAGCATCTGACAGTACTCCCGATGTGATCTTATCTGGAATACCTGAGAGTAATGTAGATACAAGTATTGATGTGACGTCAGAAAGTAATGTAGCTACCTCCGTTAGTGATGTGATTTCGGCTGCAAATAGTGATGCAACCACTGCTGATACTGGAGCGCAACCAATATCTAATGTGGCTGACAGTGATGTCGCTTCCGATCCCAATGTGATTTTTTCTGAAGTAAACTCAGCCACAGTCAATAATGGAGCCAATAATCCTACGCCTAGTGTCAATGATCTAGCCGTAAATGCTAAACCTGATGTAGTGATATCAAATGTTAGTGGAAATGTACCTGTTGTTGCCGAGAGTGGTCTGTCTGAAAACCCAAATTCAATTTCAACTGAGAGCACTACTCTCAATAATACAGTTACCGTGAATGGTAATGTTTTGCTCCCAAACTCTAGTGTTGTTTATGCAGATGGTAATGAAGTTTTGACTGATAACAATATTAACTCAGCGTTGACAAGCGAAAAAGATGCAAGTACGAGTCCAATCTCTGACAAAGGCAGTGAAGTGCCCTCAGCAAGTGTTGATGCTGTATCCATAACAGTGACGGAAGGATCGTCTTCTGTAGGTTCTAGCCCAGATTTACCCCTTAGTAATAGTGGTGTTCCAACAAATAATGATGAAATTGTATCTTCAAGCGTAGCTGATAACAGTTCGCTTACAAACGAAGTCACTTCTGACGGCAGTTCTTCAAACGGAGTTGAAATTATCGAAGGCTCATCTGTAAATACTGGCAACATTGCGACTGAGGCAGTCCCAACTGAAAGCATTGGTCAAGTTTCGGAAATAAATGTTTCTACCAGTGAAAGTAATAATGTTGCAAGCAATCCTGAAGCTCTTCCACCTGCAGATTTAGCTGCTGGTCCATCAGATTCAAATGTAAATAATGTTGTTACCACAATATTACCAGAAATAATAAATTCGGTACAAGCACAGGACGGTACAACTGTTGGTCAATCAAACGATATCGTAACTGAAAGTCCTGTTGATTCTGGTAATGGAAATGATGCAGGCACAACAGTCAGTGAAGTAATTAATGAGAACACGGTTTATACCACAGTGGCCGTAACATCTGCACCCAGTGAACCACCACAAGAGCCAACGAGTGAAAGTACATTAGTAGATACAGTGTCACCGGTAGAGTTACCAACTCCAGTAGTAATAAAAGGAATTTTTATACCGGAAGAACCAGGAGCGTCAGTAGTTGAAATTTTGCCACAGTAACTGGACATTGTATGCAAATAAATTAATTAATTATTAATTAATAAACCTATGAGAATCATTTCTTTTTAAAATTTTTGTTTGAAATAATACAATTTATAACATAATTTAGAATATATTTTTGCATTTTTAGCAATTAAATCCATAAATTAAATGCTTTTGTCTTTTATTTTGTAATTTTATTTTAAGGTTAACTCCTGAGTTTGAAAACAGCTTCATGTTTACAGCAGTTTTTTTTAAATAAAATAACCAAGATATTTGTAGCACTATTTATTATTATTATTCTAATATTTACTAGTGACTTCTCTATTCACGAAATTTAAGGTTTTGGTATTAAAATAGGTATCAATGAATGGAATGTATAAAGAGGTAATTTAAATAATGAATTCACTTAATGACTATTAATTAAATACTTATTATAATTATACTTATTTTAACACTCATATAAACTATCTTATACATTATACATATATTTTTAAATAGAATATACAATATTTTTCACATTGATTTTAAATATAGAATAATAAAATATGTCAAAAGTAGACCTTTCATAAGCATGATATTTTCACGCGTTTCTTTGAAAAATACTAAAATATTTCAGTAATGATGGTCTGTATAAATTGTCAAATCCAGTATTTATTGGCCGCATTACCTGGATTTGTGTAACTATGTTGATTAAGAGGATCAGCAGCAATATTAGGAAACGTGTATGGATCACTCATATATTTATAGTCACTCGATAGTCCAGCTAAACTCATGTTCAATGAATTGTGCGAGGGGCTCCAATTTGTTGGAGTTGGATCTACGGGAACTTTAGAATAGTCTGTGGGAACTTTTGAATATTCACTATTTGGTAACTCTTTATATTCAGGTCCCGGAGCTTTCACATACGCTTCGTCTCTCTGCTCAATCACTTCATCACTTACAACTTTATCATCAGCTTCACCATCTTTTGGCATGTAATTAATCGGTTTATTATAGACATCGTTAGTTCCGTATCTTGGGTAATCGTTTCTAGGAACGTTGGATTCTAAAAGTTGACCGTGAGATGTCGCAGTGGCACCTGACACCAAGTGCCCGAAGGTAGTGCCAGAAGTGCTTGGAAACGCAGCGCTTTGGAAAGCTTGATTTAAATGCTGAGACTGCGCCATTAGTTGATTATAGTTTGCATATTTTTGATGATGCCACGCGTCCGGGTGCTGGGGGTGGTGTTGAGACAGAGAGGGTATTTCTCCCGCGGGATACGGGCAAGGAATCTGCGGCATCGGCAGCGATGAGTAGCTTGCTAGTGACGGGGTTGAGTTAGAACCTGTGTTTTTCCTGAGCCGGGCTCGCCTGTTAGAGAACCAAACCTGGAATAACGAGACAATCAACTCATAACTAAGCTTTCAAAGAAATAAAATAATGCATTAAAACTTATAGCACGAAATAAGAATAAAGAAAAGTAAAATGGGTTATTGGAAGAGTTTTGCTGTCGGAAAAAGGTTTCTTCCTTCTCTATGCAAGGTTTTAACGTTGCTGAATCTCACACTCCAAAGCAGGTCAAAAACGCCTGTACGAGCATTCTGTCATTCATCATTTTATGATACTTTTGATCTTTTAATAAAACAATCAAAACTTTTCCGATATAACGCTAAAAAATTCGTAGATATGAGTCTCTTTCTGTTTAGGCCAAAAGATTTTGAAGGAGTTGATATAGAATGTTCATTTGCTCATTAGTCTAAACCTATGATGAACTAACTAATCTAAGCTCTAAAACACATTTAAGAATTGTTAATAATGCCTAAATTCTGCTATTATTATGTAATTTATTAATTTCTCTATAATTTCTAATGTGGCTCGGGTCTAGCCTGGTGGTGGTCTTGCAGCAATCAGTCATCACGGTACTGGTGCGACGCTGTGTAGCAACCGTTAGGGGTTACTTAACCCTTCCAAGTTAGCAGTAGTAACATAACATCTTCGGCTGCATCGTTACAGGTGAGGTTGCAGTATAAAAACAAGCATTTGTAACATTTTGAATTATAAGCGTAAGTATGAACGTACTTGTATCCTAGCTTCAGTGAGCCCAGTCTGCAAAGCCAGTTCTTCCCTGGTGTACACATCGGGATACTGCGTTCTGTGGAAGGCTCGCTCCAGAGCGTCCAGCTGTTCGCCCGTGAAAGTGGTGCGGGATCGGCGCTGCTTGCGTTTGAGGGTCAGGCCTGGTTCTGATTCGATATCCGAGGAGTCTGAGCAGCGACCTGGAGGATACAAATCTTGATGTCATCCCTGGCTTTACTTGGAAATTTCTCCAAAATGCGGAAATCATGGACTTTTCCAGGATAAAAAGTATTAAGTCCAGGAAAATTCATCTCCGTTCTAAATTTTAATGAGTGACAAATATTATATACACACACGTACATACGAATTGTCCGTGAATTTATTCACAGACCTAGTTCTTTTCTCGTATATTTTATAGGTCGAATGGGAGAGAGTGAGACAATTTTTCAATAAGGGGTTTCCCGTAAAATAATCGTTGTTCAACTTGTTACCAACGAAATTGCTTTCGTATTAAATAACATTGAGTGTTGAGCATGAATGAAAAGTAAGTAGCTAGTAGTAAGTAATAGGTATTATTTGTTTCTTTAGAATTTTATGGAAATATCAGCGAGAAACAGGTTGAACAATAGGTATTTCAAAAGAAAATCGGAGTCCATTAACCAGTCTTTTCAGTAGTCTTTGCTTTCCTTGGATGGGCAATAAAAACAAAATGGGTTTTGGTGTTAGAGTAAAAATCCTCATACCATAATGCTTTATTGCTTACTCACAGGTTTTAAGACTCTGACACTAATCCACGAAAAATTCGCATGGCAGGTAGGTTTATAATAATTCATTTTCTGATTGATACATTGTAACGTTGCATTCGTCTTCATCTATTTGTCTGACACGCGTTATTTATAACAGCGAAGTTTTTTCACAAATCCCCATTCCCCATCTCGATTCAATTCGCTTAAATCAAAAACCGTCAAGGCATCACGGGCCTCCTCATTTATAAATCGGTAGCGGTATCCTACGGAAACATTAAAAAACCACCTCAACAATGCGCGGCTTTGCCCTAACACCGAATTAAAAAAATGCGGCTTATATTAATAGCCTTTTGAAAGAAGTCAAAATTGAATGAAATGAAAAAATGGGGGCTCAACGTGTAAGAACACCCAGCGCGGCGGTTCCTTTGGCGGCTCCTTTACTGTTCGGGTGACATTTTGGCACCATTCAATATTTTGGTGTCGCGCGATCTGGATTTATGGCATGTAAAACGACAACGCGGTTTAATGCGCTTGCGCTTATTTAGCCGTCGTTTGGATGAGATTTATAACGTTCAACCTGTACTTAGTGTTTATGCTTGGTAAAGTAAATAACGCTTTATGATATCGGCTATCACTATTATTAGGTATTATATTTTCTTTTGACATAACTTTCCGGAAGTAGGTATAATCTATACTTATAATAAAACTGTAAAGGGTCGAATTCTGTACATTGAAGATATTTTGAAAATTTTGGTTGGAGGACACTATTTAGTCGATACTGAAGCCAAAACTGTAATTTGTTTAATTTTTGTCTGTCTGTCTGTCTGTCTGTCTGTCTGTCTGTCTGTCTGTCTGTCTGTCTGTTTCACGACCGCGCATCACGGCTAATCCGCTGGATGGATTTAAATGAAACTTGACATGATTATAGTTCATACTCCGAGGTAGGACATAGGATACTTTTTGTCCTGGAATTCATCATGGTTTCCCTGGAAGACGGCATCAAAGTCAAAATGTGTATTTAGTTATAATTCATTAACCCGCTGTCCGATTTCATTCATTCTTTTTTTGTTAGAAAGGAGGTTCTTTAAAGATTATTCCGTATAAATTTTATCATCATCACTTTTGTAGTTCAGAAATTATAGACATCAGAACCTTTATCGATGAGTTCAAGTAGGTGACTTGAAACTCGGAATGAACAAGCACCTAGGGCTAGGACGTAAGGGCTCAAGTCAGACTGGAGTACCCTTACAGCCGTAAATAAATATGCTTAGCAGAAGATTTTGTATGGTTTAAGATTTTTCACTTTTAGGGTGAACAAAAATCATGAATTTATCACCACGTTATACCGTATCACGCCATCTCTACAAATTATGTGGAACTTGAATGTAAAACTTGGAGATAGGTACTACCAAATTTTTGTTAATAATAATTAATTGTCATGTAATGTACTGTTCCTTGACTTTATATTAAGATGGCACTGTTGAGACGAACAGAATGTGAACAGATTAAAGTTTTTACTTTTGTGGACATTCCCAGAGTGCCACGTCTTTTTTTATCATCCGCATCATGGAAAGAGTAAAATATTGGTTCACAAATATTTTTAACTCTCAGGTCTTAACTGGTCCTAACCGATTGACCGTCATAGGTCTTTTTATACGTAAAGAAATATATAGCCATTGCCCATTCTGATACTTGGGATTGTATTGAGATGAAGCAAAGATTTTTAAAAGACTCTTATGTTGGGCTGGGGAATATTGTTAGTAGAGTATTTTATCCCAGTGGTACCTGTCAGTTGTAATAGAGTACAATTTTGCATGCCATATTCGGGTTGGCAGCTGTCTGGCAGCTATTTCATTTTGTAGAATAGCACAGCAGGTTTCTGTACAACATCACACCAGAATCCCGCGAACGTCAAGGAATTCTACGGTATATGTAAAAAAAATCGTAATTCACGCGGGCGGAGCCGCGGGCAACAGCTAGTATAATATAAAAATAGTACAGTATAATAATATATTAGACCTACTACTTATATAGAATACTAGATGAAGAGTAGGTATTTACTATTTAAGGCGAACTAGATGGGTCTGCTCACGAAATTAAAACTTTATCTGGGTTTTGGCAATTTGTAAGTTTTTAAGACATAATAATAAAATGATTATTGCATTAAAATAGCGGGAATAGTACAGTACCTATGCACATTGTATAAATTAATATCTAAGTAAAAATTAGACTTTTAGAAATGTCTCTTCAAGAATATTTTTGTATTAGTAAAACTCTATATTTCGACTCTCGGTACATCGTAAACGTCGGTTACATGGTTTTACTTTACTGTACACTTTCAAGCAAATATTTTTATATAAACTTGTGAAGATGATACTTATAATGCCATTCTCGCAATTTTACTGTCGTCAACCAACAACGTGTCGTAAGCCAAAAAAATTTACTTCAAATTAGAATTTCTAGGAAGACCTGAGCTTTAATGGTACTCGTATATGGAATCTACTTATTTCAAGGATTTGCAAAAAGCATTCCTGAAAATGCATAGTAGTTGTGTTTGTTCAATTTACACATGCAATTGTTTAGAAAAACCTAAATACGAATATAATAATTATTTTAAATGCAACCACAAAGGCCGCGGAAACCCAATAAAATACGACACGTGGTAATAAAATGATTTACATTGCCCAAACTCCTTTGCGGTCTCGAGACAATATTATTTGGCCATTTTTTGTCCCGTCTTCGATCATAATAACGTATGGGGCTAAATTACCCGGTGTTTATACGTATGTAGCGTTACACCATAAAGCCTTTTTAATCTTTACAGCGCGGTGATAAAGTTCAGTTCGAATGATTTAAGCTTTCGCGTTTGGAAGGGATTATAAAAGAAAGCGAAGGTGTTATGCGGCTCATGTAGGTGGGAGAGGGCACGCTTCGCTTTGGCGATTGCCGAAATGTGACCCCGCGAAGTCGGCGCGTATCAAAAAAGTCGTATTTTGGAAGTTGAAAGAGCATCGACGGCGGTTTAACACCTTCATAATCTGGGCTCATTAAATCCGTCGGGTCGGCCTTTGTTTCAGCGGGTCGTTCTGATGTTAACAGATGGCCGGATTAGCACGTTCGTGGGCGTGCTTTGGAGTTCTTACGCGAGGAGTTGTATTATAATTAAAATATACAGCTTTCAAGCGAAGAGTTTTTTTTCCTCTTGCCGAATACAAATGTGGTACTTTTCTTGACATGCTTTTTGGAAATACGTAATGAGGTCAATGTTTTTATTGCTAAGTGTATCTAACTTATCTTATAGGGATAGCCTAGAGTGGTTAAGAGTTTTCATTAATGTTTCCAAAGATGTAAAGTTTGCCATATGCCACACTTGGTCAGTAACGGGTTATGACCAAAACAATTCTCTTTCTGTGAGGAGACTCGGATTATAAATTTTAAAATACATGTCATTTATTTAAAAGAATGCAGGTTTAAATTATGATTAGGCGGTTAGCAAAAGTAACAAATATATCCTTACCTATATAACCTACCTTATGGCGTATTCAGAATTTTAAAAAATCGAATTTTATTATATTAATATTCTATTATTTTTATAGAAGACAACCTTTTAATAAATATTTAATTAATATTTAATATAAAATATTTTTGTTAAATTTTAATTGATCCTACATAAATTACGTATGTTTACATATTACGAAAAATTTAAACATTATTCTTTAAAATAAATATCACATAGGTATCTAGGCTTAACTTACAGGCGTTTATAAAATGTGCAAATTTTATGATGCAAATGCATTTTTATGTGACTCAGAATGTGGCATGTAGGTACTAGTAGGTGAGTAATCGTAATACAACATTGTCTTACATGCATTGTGGAGGTGCCATGGTTTACGCACCGTGACATCACTTGATATAACGATGTTGTTATTATTCAAATGCTATAGATTTTATCGTGTTACGTGCTTTTTGTATGGCTGTGTGAAAGCGGCCCTTGATTGCCGGTTGTTAAAAATACTCATAAAATACTCATAGCTGCACTATGAGTATTTTTTGGCACCTACATGAATAATGTTAGCAATATGCTTATTAGTACTTACTGTTAGTGGTAGAAATAAATTGGTTTTTAGTTTCAAACAAATCAAAAATATTTCTATCTTTTATTACATATCACGCTTCTTAATATGTAAGATATATAGATTTTTCATACTATGTAAGAAAAGGTGTACTTATAAATGACATTTTTGAACCATAATATGCCTAGTTTCTTGTCAGTTATTTTCGGTGAAAACCTACTTCAGAAAGCAGATCTGTTTCGAAATTTTAGAACCTTGGCGGTAGAGTTTTGACTATTTATAAGAGCTTGTTAATCAGTGAAAATAAAGATTTTCATTTTCAACTAGGTAACTCTTATCCAAGCCTGCTGAGAGGTTTCAGCCGCCGCTAATTACCACCCTTCTGGCAAAGACGTACTACAAAGCGACTTAGCGCTCCAATGTGCTGTGTTGAAACCGTTACAACCTTCCAAGTTAGTACAGTAAGACATTCGGCTGCATCGTCACTTATCATCAGATGAGATTGCATTCAAGAACTAACCTGTTGTTTAAAAAAACTACGGATATGCATACAGGTACCATACCATAAATGTATATCTACCGGCGATTCACAAAGAGCCTCAAGTAAGTATTCTATACTAAGCTGCTTCAGAATAATGCCACAATGCCACAATGACCAAAACATGTTACGTCAATTGTGTAGGTTTCACCACTATCGAGTCGCGGCAGGCGTCCGCGGCCAGTTTGTCGGTAAACCTTTGCGAAAACATCGCTAACACGCACCGCCCCTTTGGCGGCCCAGCGGCTCCAATATTTCACCAGCGACAATGACTGCGTAAGATTTGTGTGCGGAAATTGATTTTTTGACCGCGCCACGTAAGAAAGCTTTGACGGGTTGGGGATGTTTGCGAAACTGCTTAAAGTTAATAAATAACCTGTGGCTTAATGTTATGCAATGGCTAGTAAAGGTTTGAGTTGTATTGGTTGACTAGTGGAATAAAATAGATTTTAAGTTGACGAGAAGTCGCCCCTGCTTCATTCTTGGAACCTTTAGGTATTTGTAAGCCCCAGGGTAGATAGCATTGCCACCCTTTTATTTTACCCTTAGGCATTACCAATTATTCTTCTTTATTAATATCGAATGCCTAAGTCATAATAGCACTCTGTATATACCTTTCAGCCCGATCTGTGTACAGTGTACAGTGGTTTGAGCTGTGCTGTGCAAATTTTTTCTTTCATAATTACTTTAAAAAAAAATTTAATAGATATTCTATATCTCACTATAATATTTCATGATAATAATATTTCAAATTAGTATCTAAGTATACCTATTTATATCTATATACTTTTTCAATACCATTATGTTAAGTAAAATTTAATACGAACTTAAAATTGAATAAGGCTCTACTGCGTAGAGCGTAGGGCGTAGCTAGAGCGTAGCGTCTACGAGCTGATAAAACCCAATGTTGCATTATGCGCTAATGCCACGGAAACCTAAAACAAATGACCGTCCTCTTACCTCCGAGGATCCCGTCTATGCTGTAGTCCTTTTTCCCATCGTCCCTGGAGCCTCCTCGCAATAGCCTGGATATCGATGAGATGCTGGGTGGATCAGATACGCCTTCCTGAAATTCATTATTATTCTTTTATTTTTGATCACTGCATATCTCATTTCTATTGCTTATATTAATTATTTTGAAGATAAAATAAAACATAATTGAAATGTTTGTACAAGCTAGGCTTATTTGTTACACAAAATATGAGTCTACCCTTGTGTCATATGACGAGTCTACTGCTATTATCAGTTAGAATAGAAAATCCAGTCTTAAGGCATAAAATAAGATTCGCAATCTGAATGAATAAAGTATTAAAATTGATATTGTTTCTTATTCGTCTATACATCCCTTCATTTACTACTGTCTTCTACGACATATATTAGAGCAGAACAAAAACATATTAAAACACGAAAAGGGAAATAAAATGCCTGTTTTTCGGAAGTCGTGGAATTTAAATGAAATAAACGTATTTGCGTATAAAACATTGTTGTCAGAAAGAAATTTCTTGCATTTTGATTCCAGAAATTCTCCGCATTCCAGACCAGAATGTGTCGGAGTTAGATATATAAAAACTGTACTGAATATTTTTGTTGCTTTTGTTGACTATTGATAATTTTGAAAAAAAAATTGCGAACGAAAGTTTCGATATCTTGTCTATATCCTGCAGTATTAGGCACACCCAATACAAACTAAATAAACAAAATAGATTTACTTAAGTATAAACTCTTAAATAAAAAAGCGCTTGTGACTATCAATATTATTTATGTAGATATTTCTAAGATTGAAAAAAAAATTTTTGAACGAAAGTTTCGATATCTTGTCTATAACCTGCAGTATTAGGCACACGCAATACAAACTAAATAAACAAAATAGATTTACTTAAGTATAAACTCTTATCTATAGGATTTTTTTGCGTGAAAAATAAAGTTTTGAATCTATTCTTAGATACTTCACAGCCAATAAAATAATACCTTAATGAGCTTTTCTCGTATTTCCCATGAGAATATTCCAGGGTTTTGGCGCTTAAGCTCTTCTATCCTTGACTCTACTTCCGGGGTTGCTACTCTGGGCTTGGAACCGCCTATCACGCCGGGTCTGATAGATCCTGTCTCCTAGACACAACAACATGGAATTAAACAAGTTAATGGTAACATAATTTTGGCGAAAAGTCTTTGAATTGAAAATAAATCTTATAAAAGCGTTATTTTTATTGTCAGTGTAGTATCTACTTATAGGAAACAGATGTGTTATAAAAGTTTAAATACCAAATAATTTTCAATATCTATGGTAGATTCAGTCATTAAAAGTTACCAAAAATACCTAAATAACATTAATTATTTATTACGAAACGAAACGCAAGGAGCAGTCATAATAATACCAAATACAGAAACATAATTGTAGTTTAATTACATCATTAATTCATTAATGCCGTTTTTTGTTGACTTTAATTAACTTTTAAGTTCTATTTTACACAAAATTTTAACTATAAAACTAACAAATATTAAAAATTAAACTTAAAAATGACAGTCATCAAGCACAATATTGAAAAACCTTAAATCTTATTGGACGGTTTAACATAAATCACAACAAATTTTAACACATCATTATAATTATATTAAAAACACAATTTGGGCAGATAGTGCTACTAGTTGTTAAGTTGTTAACATCAAGTAAGCTATGATAAATAGCGCTAAGTACCTATTATAAAAATGTTATATGCAAATAAACACATAATTGCTCTAAGGAATTTCAAAGGACAAATGTATGAAAATGTACAGAAGCTTCAAGCTTGGACTTAATTTCATTTGCACGTACATTATAAAAAAGATTGTAGTTACTAATGTAAATTGTACGTGTCGATATGTGCTTGTAGAACGTAGACAGGCAGGCAATGTTCATGAATTCAGTGCATTTCATTAATTCTGTTTTGAATTGTGAACTAAATGTAAAAGAAATTGTACGATTACATCATTAAAAAATCGCTTGCCAGTTGGCAAACGAACGACTTTCTAGACCAATTCAAGTTAGAAGAGGTTTCATTAGGATGCCTTTTCATCCAGATGCAAGCAAACTACGTGTACGCGTGTCTTGGACGTGACCGGTTCTATTGGTTAATTGGTTATGTTTAAGTTTCACACAGATATCTTCACTGCGGTACTTATTATTAAGGAGTTTTCAGTTAGAGCATTTGAGTTTTGTTATTCATCAAAGTCTAGATGAATAATCTCAATACAAAATACGATGGTTTGGGAAAAATCAAAATCAACGAAATCCGTGGGTAAAATCAAGTTAATATAAAAGAATAATAAAGAATTTTATCCTGTTATAATACTAAACTCCATAGTAATATGATGCCTTGGTTAGTAAGCCAGAGTTTTCTAAGTATCTGAAATACATATTTTAAATCCTATGTACAAAGATGGTCTACTTTTTTTATAAGAAAAAATGGACATAAAAAATGGAGGTGGTAAGTTCTCCCATGGGGCGTGAAAATGCACTTCCTGCGCAAAACAATCACTATTGTAACTCCAGTGCGCAGGAGTGGTGAAAACAGACCTTCAGGCTTCGCTGAGCAGGGAATCAATGGCGATTGTTTGCATCGACTCAATTGGACATACATTTTGAAATTTCAAATGTATTTAGGTAGGTACATATTTAGGTTCTAACTGAAACTTAAAAAATTGCGGATATTTAAAAGAATTATACAATTTTCATATAAGTATATTATGTTACCGGAAATGTGTGAAAACCAGGAATTGTATACAATTCCTAAACAGTGTCAGGAAATGAGTAAAAAACAATAGCGTGGGAGTGGAGTGTCTAAATCAGATCTATGACAGCTCTAAAATAGCAACCAATTCGGATCTGTGACATCTCCGCTGCTGCGGGAAGTACAGTCCCTTCGCTCTGACGTAAACAAGAATGTAGCTGAAGCTTGTCGCCGAAGACTACCCTCATGCCGAGGCTGTGGAGGCGAGACAGCTCTAAAATAGCGACCAAATGGTAGCTATCTGTATGGATCTGTGACTTTTCCGGCGCTGCAGGAAGTGGGCTATACACACACATCGTCCTTGCGTAGCAAAGCACAGGCACCCGGGCGAGCCAGAGCGGCTGAGGCTGGTCGCCGGTTTTTAATACATAAAACCTTTTTTTATTATATAGGACATTCCTATTAAATCTTGATTTGAAGGCCAAGTTGTAAGTGGTATATTGGACATTTTCGGTTCATATCTTACCTGATACCTATTGAGGATTTTGGAGACGCAACCATGAGAGACGCGGAGCTGGCGGGAGATAACGCAAGGCCTAACACCCGCGGCGGCCATCTCCACTATCTTCAGCCGAATGTGATTGGGCAGGGGCCGGCCGTTGATGAACAGTCCGCCCAATTGGTTCACCCGACCTTGTCCTAAAAAAAATTGGAAGAAGAGTTGATGTATTTAGAAAAAATAATTTAACTTTCGTCAAAGGGGATCAAATTTTTTGTATAAAGTCGGGCTATATCTACCACTGATTTTTATTAAAACCATAGCTCACATGAAAATGTAGGAAAATTCTTTAAACATTCGATAAAAAGGTTCGAATTTTTATATGATTTTTTGGTTTTTCTGGCCTGCCTATTGTACCTATCCACAATTTTGTCGTGGCTTACAATAACTATATGTATGAAAGTAAAGTCCTTGCGGCAAATGCTAAATATTTTTGCAATACGATTTAAATGATTTTAATATTGCAGTAATATAAATGATCATTTTGTAGTTTAATTATATTGCATTGATTAAATTAAATAAATGTTACTGTTTGACAATAAAAATATCTAATAGTCCATGTTGAGACTATTGTGCTCATTGATTGTATAAGCAATTTCAATAAATACGTTACAATATTTAACAAACTTTATACCTATGTAAGTAACTGTTCAAATTATTATCTATTAGATATGTGAATTTAAAATGAAACGTGTAGGTAATTAATAGGACAGGGTTATTATCGAATCTATACCTATATTATAGAATGTGATAAAATGAAGTAGTTAACAGTAGTATTAATAGTAGTAGAAGTAGTAAGTCGCTTTGTTTTTATCGAGTAATACAAGCCTAAGTAAATAATTATGACTCCTGCATCTCCTTTGTTACTTAGAAAAAGTCCTGTTTCACTCACTCATTCTCTAACTTACTGACTTATCAACGCCCAGAAGATCTGTTCATTATATGAGAGGAAGAAGTAAACAAACTTATTATAGTTTCTGCAGAAACTTATTATGAGTTGTAATTTTTAACTACTCTTATTAATTTCCTAAGTCTGAAAGCTTTAATACTGAAGAACCTTTTTTGATTAGCTTGAAGGATTGATATAAACGAGTATGGTTAAGTACAACTTAAATATTATAGTAATAAAAATTATAATACTTAATTTAACCACACAAGTAGGTTCTTAATATAAAATTGGATCTCTATGTATTGGAAATACATATAGAAAATACATATTATAGATCCGACCTTTTCAAATTATGAACTAATCAATATAAAATTGATTGCTTATAACTTGAACCTTTATTTTAAACAGCAGGCCTTATAACAATAATTGGTCAAGTGCGAGTAGGAATCGCGCACTGAGGGTTATGTATACTATCAAAATCAATTAGGTACAAACAAAACACTTCTGACCACCAAATTCAAAAACGAGTAAAATCGCGTTTGTTGTATTATAGGCCCCCTTAAATATATTTTTAGCTTTAATTTAACTGTTTATTTTTAAAGAGAATATAAGTAAAGTATATTCTGTGAATATTGTTAGTATCTACCTGTTGCCGTTATCAATATCAAAAACAAGCAAAATAAAGTGATCTTATATGGATACCTTTTTTCCTCAAAAGAAGAGTTGCGGAATAATAAAAATCACGTTTGTTGTATGCGGAGAGCCCCCTTAAATATTTATTTTCTTCAATTATTTACTATTTGTTGTTATAGCGGCAACAGTAATCATCATCTGTGAAAATTTCAAGTGTCTAACTATCACGGTCCAAGAGATACATTTTTGAGTGCGGAACCCGAATAAGTAATAGTTTAAAAATCTAATTTGAAACTAAAACATTTATAAAAATAGCAACTGTGTTTTGCCTGAGTTAGATTTGAGAGTATCAGGTATAGCCGATATTAAAATACGGTACCTACTTAATAAGTAAAATGGAGTAAATAAGCTTCAGGAAAATCAGCTGTGAAACGGTGTCTCCGTTTTGTTTGTCACTGGGTTATTAATTAGCCCATTGAACGATACAGAATCAGCCCATACTTAGGTAGCACGCCTAGAAGAGCCGTCGCTTCGGTTATTACCCTTAACATGATTATTGTCATTATAACCCGGTCCACCTGCAATGGAGCATCGAGTTCGACCTAAACAAGCTGTAGAAGAATTTTGCATCTTCAGCTGTACCCGCAACTGAGCATAAACCCTCTTCCATGCCAAAGAGCGAGACAGACCGATTTTACCGTATATTTAATTCGTTTTGCTGTATGAAAAAAGTCTATTACTGAAAGCGTGGGTAAAAGCTCATGATTAAACCCCTCTCATTCTAAGAGGAGAGGGGTTACCCTTACCCAGCTGGGGGATATAAAAAGGGGTTAATTAGTATGGTCAATGAAAAGTTAGTTTATGGAGTTAGATAGGTAACTATTGATAATTATGAATGCAATGTACCTAAGATATATTTTAAATGTAGAGCCTTTGAAATTGTAGTTCTGTTTCTGTTAGGCTTAGGTATAAAGTTAGTATTATAGTTATAAAAGTACTTATATACCCTTACCTACCCACACATCCATACCATTCTGGTGGCGTTCCATAATGGTATGTTAGCCAAGGATATTTACATCAACCGCGCCGGTACACGCGCGCCATACACTCAACAGAAAATCACTTCCCAAGCGGAGCTTTTAACATAAAACATAGTACACCGTTAACGTCACAAGTGATAAATGTCTGTTTACATAAAATTAAGTCCCGAACGTATATAATTTAAATCGATCATCACCCATTTGTATTTACATAATTATAACGACATGTTGAATTAATTACGGCGTCATAAATATCGTGATTGGAATAAAATCGACGAAGGCGACGCGTTCGTTAGTACGAGTCAGGTTAACCCGACTATGAGCCGAGATGTCTTTCAGACGGCGGTGTCTTTTTGTTAGAAAAAAGATCGATAGATCGCGTTATCTTTTTTTCTGCGCGTGAGTGCAGCTGAGGAGGTTGTATAGAACTGAGGGTGACACTGTGTTCGTAGAGAGGGCGGCGTGGTGTGCGCGCCTGTGCTCACGACTCACAGGCGAAGAGCCTTACAGACGTGAGGTCTGTTGCTTCTGTGTGGGTGAGTGCACGTTGTATACGTTCACCTGGACAAGTGTGATTTTTGTAGAAGATCCAAGCATCAGAGGCTTCAGGACGTAACTACGTAGGTACGTAGTTACGTCCTGAAACGAGGTCGTTTCAGCATGTTTTGGAAACGCGCTTTCGAGCTCTTGGAAATTCTACTACGAATAGGTTCCTTTAAAATTTCGTAGGAAACTAGGAACTATATAAGACGTACCATTAAACCAACACTGAATAATGATTTTGACGATATATTTTGACCTTTATTAGCTTAGCTTAATGGACATCGGAGGTAGGGCAGATTTTCATTTTTTCTATCTTTTATATAGTTCTCTAGTTAATTCTAACTATGTTGAGAAAAATGTAAATTTTAAGGAAATTAATAAGTGTTAACTTAGCTATTTTCAATGAAAAATTTTCATCGTCCCTTAATACAATATTTTTGTCACCCGAGCCGTTTACGAAAACAGACGCTAGCGCATTGGAGGGGCTTCAGTTCTGCCCATTCATTCCGAGTAGGACAGACAAAAATATATACGTCTCTTTTACACCAATGCGTGCATAAAGGAGTATAGTACGCGCTTTATCATTTTAATCCTCGAAATAAGTTCAAAATAATAATATAATGTTCGATCGAATACTACATGACTGCTAGGGTATTTTAGTTTTGTAGAGCTTTTCAATTTTCATTTAAATTCATGTGAAACTTTATTATCCACCAAGACCTCAGCTTTCCATAAATACGACCATGACGTGTATATTTTTAACCGACTTCAAAAAAAGGAGGAGGTTCTCAATTCGTCGGAATCTTTTTTTTTTTTTTTTTTATTTTTTTTTTTATCTATGTATGTTCACCGATTACTCGAAGACGCGTGGACCGATTTGAAAAATTCTTTTTTTGTTTAAGAGGGTTTTGTTTCCAGATGGTCCCATTTTAATCAGATCAGGATCTGATGATGGGATCCTGGAGAAATCGAGGGAACTCTTCAAATTTTGTATGGACACATGAAACTATTTGAGTATTATTAGAAAGAGTAATATTTTCCAAGTTGTCCTATGGTCATCAGGTCAGGATCTGATCATGGGATCTTGGTGAAATCGAGGGAACTCTTCAAATTTTGCTAGTATACTTAAAGCGAGTTGGGTATTTTTTATAGTTACTGGTGCATATGCTACCAGATACTGATTTGATGACAAAAGTCATCAAGTCAGGGTCTGATGATGGGATCTTGGTGAAATCGAGGGAACTCTTCAAATTTTGCTAGTATACTTGAAGCGAGTTGGGTATTTTTTATAGTTACTGGTGCATTTGCTAGCAGATATTGATTTGATGACTAAAGTCATCAAGTCAGGGTCTGATGATGGGATCTTGGTGAATTTGAGGTATCTCTTCAGATTTTATGAACACACCTCAAGCAATTTGGGTATTTTACAACGCCTTGTGCATTTTATTGTTTTCCACTAAAAAGTATAAAATAAAAATGGGAAATGCTTTCCAAAAAACCAACTTCAAATGCCACTACAAAGAGTGAAATAATTTTTATTTAAATTTTAGGTACCTACACCAATTCGAAGTCGGGCGATTGCCGATGACTTCGTCATTTCTTCGCACATCAAGTAAGTTAGGGATTGTATGAAACATTGCCCGACTTCGAATTGGTGTAGGTACCTAAAATTTAAATAAAAATTATTTCACTCTTTGTAGTGGCATTTGAAGTTGGTTTTTTGGAAAGCATTTCCCATTTTTATGAAACTGTTACCTTATTACTTAACTACCAAATATTTTGTTAAAATATTAAAATATTTGGTAGTAAATTTAGTCAAATGGAGTGAAGGACTAAAGGAAAGGTTAGTATTGAAATCCGTAATTTTTATAAAAGTATTTTATGCTTTTCTGCATGGTCAGCGCACATTGATTTTGTAATAAATAAATAAATCGAAGTACTTATCCTAAAATCTATGCTGCAGTAAATCGAAATAATAAAAAAAAAACCGGCCAAGTGCGAGTCGGACCTCGGTGCGCGACCGAGGGTTCCATACCATAAAAGAAGTAAAACATTGAAAGAATCACTTTTGTTCATAAATTCACGAGTATATAATTTACATGTAGGTACTTTTGTTGGCAAACCGCAAACGTAACTTTGTTTTGGTGGTTTATTGTTATTATCAAAAAAAGTATAAAAGTTAGGGAGTTGGTTTTATTTTTCCTGTAAAATGTACAATAATGTCTATTGATTATAATTATTTCAGATTTTTCGATCGATAAACTTCGGAGATAAGGGGGGGGGGAACGGTATTTTTTTCGACAGTTTTCTCAATAAATCAAAAACTATCGGGCATAAAAATAAATAAAAATCGGTTTTAGAATACACAAGTAACGCCCTTTCATAATATGATACCCCACTCAATATTGTTATCTCATTTTGAAAATTCGAAGTCCCGGTTTTCCCCCCTTTTTTAAATAAAAATAGAAACAATTTTCATTATTTTATGAGTGCAATGGCGTTGGGTCACTATTACCTAATACTATTCTAAATTTCAAGTCGATTGGATAGTTACTGAAATAATCGAGTGTGACAGACGGACGGACGGACGGACGGACGGACGGACGGACGGACGGAGAAAGTCCCACCATAAGGGTTCCATTTTTACCAAATTGGTATGGAACCCTAAAAACGAAGAAAAAAGGGGGTAAAATGGATGGTGAAACTTAAGCCTTTAAAGCTTTCCGTCGAATCGGTGTCAAATGGAAAAGTGCCCAGGAGGTTGGCAGCATCATTACGTTGAATAGAAATGCTAATTAATGATTACTATTACTACTATTCATAGGGTGATGTGTTAATGTAGCCTATAAGCCTTCCTCGGTAAATGGACCATCCATCACTAATAGTACATTGTGATACAAGGGTGCAAAAACCTATACACCCGTGTATCACACGACGTTTTTCAATACAGTTGTGAGAATTAGTAAAAAAACAAATCAAGGAGATAATATGTTTGCTCAAGATTTTGGGGGCCAATTTCCATCTTGTTTGGTTTTTACCTTAAATAAAATATCGAAGATCGAAATCGAAGGCGACTTCGAATTCGCAATCGAAAAAAAAAGATAAAATCTAAAAATATAAAAAGATAAAAGATAAAAGATAAAAAATAAAAGATAAAAGATAAAAGATAAAAGATAGAAGATGAATTCGCAATTGAAAAGATAAAAGATTAAAATAAAAAGATAAAAGATAAAATGATAAAAAGATATAAAGATAAAAAGATAAAAAGATAAAAGATAAAAGATAAAAGATAAAAGATAAAAGGTAAAAGATAAAAGAAAACGAAAAAAAATTCCTTCTGTGTCCATCCCATCCATCCCATTTTATTGTACAATGAAAACTCCTTGGTATCAAACGTTTTGCAAAAGTAATGATCGAGCTTGTAAAAGTAAGTTACGACCACGAAAAAGAAAGATGCCTGTGCGTAAGATTTAACTTTCGAATACTAATGACAGCCTCTGAAAGTGCGCCATACCATACAACTGTATTGAAAAATAATTTTTCAATTCGAACCAGTAAGTAGTTCCCGAGAATTAGCGCATTCCAACAAACAAAAAACAAACTCTTCAGCTTTACAATATTAGTATATTATAGGTAGTAGGTATATTAATGTTTATATTATAATTTAATATTATAGCTTTCTACCCTTATATATAGTTAAAGTTATTATAAATTTTTGGACTGCATTCTGAATACGTTTTCACTAATATGCAGCATTATAATTATAAGAATTGGATAGATGTAGTGGATCTTTTAAGAGGTTGGACACATTCGCGAAACAGGGCATGAGAGTGATGCTGGGAGTAGGTATTTATATTTCGGTACATGATCGAATCAGAAATGGGGCTTAGCGAGAAGTTGAAATGGCAATGTGCGGGAAATAGAGCTCGCAAGAGTCAATAAGCATGGTATAACCAAAATAAAATGGCGACCGCGCACCGGGAAGCGCAGTGGCAAAAAACCCACACTATGAACAGATACAAACTGATATGACACTAAAAGACACAGGTGGCATTAAAAGTGTCAGGTTCCAGAGGAGGGGAGGGAATTTTCAGAAATACACTCTTGATCAGATTTCAATTGACGTTAAAAGCTGTTTGTAGAAATTCAAATCAATCGACACAAACCTACGGGATTATGCTGGACTATATTATTTTATTTTCTGATTCACAGCTATAAAAAATGCATTTAAATAATGTTTGTTTGTTTGACATTGTGTGAGAGATCAATAAAAACAACTGTAACGATGAAATTTCTGAGGGAAATTTACAATAGCATGTAGCTGGAGTACAAAATCGTAATTTGAACGCTATGCAACGCGACTGATGACGGAAAATCGACTTAATTTCGCTTTAATTAATTTATTCCAAACAAAATCGGCCACACAAAGTGTCATCAGCGCATTCAATTTTGCATTAAATTGTTAATTTCCACGGCACAATAATTCGTAACTGTTCCACTACGGTTTACTGTTTTTTCTGTCTCTAGTTACTGAACCTACCTGCTCGCCATTCGATAACGATGAAAAACTTTTCTCACGGTTCTGGAAAGCAAATAGACTACTTACTTTCTTTTTTAGTCCAAATTAATCTTTACCGCGTCAAAGATTCGCAAACATAATCTAGATCTTAATTTTTTTCTGTCAGTTAACACTTCACTACCTACTTAGTTTTTTACATAGTATAGATACCTTCAATCACAGGTATATTTGTAATCGAAGCAGTATCAATTGTCATTTTAAACTTTTAAGTTATGGTATGCGTATAGGTATAGCCATTCTAATTTTGGTATGCATCATTAAAATCACTCACACAATCAATCACAATCTTAGTTTATTTTCATTTTTTCTAATTTTATTTAGTGGTGAGTACGTTAGGTCCATTTGCGCGAATTGGGGGTACAATATTTACATTTTTAACCCTTCAGTCAACGTCTCTCATTGGACAATTTCAACAACTTAATCTGAGTTAACACACAAACCTGGGTTGGCGCAAGTGAGCCTTTAGAAGGTTAATGTTAACATCTGTTACATTAAAGTCTTGTCTTTTGATTAATAATTGTCACTTGAATTCAGGGTTGACTTTCATTTTCTCCTGGAATTCAATATTCGGAAGTAGGCAAGTACCTACATATTGATTGGTTTCTCAACGCTCGTGAGACCCGGCTTCTTGTAACACTGGTAGCATCAAACTTATCAATGAATTCCCCGGAATGAAATGCTATTGTAAGAGATCTTCCATCAAAAAACGAACACCTAGTAACAACTGTAGCTCTTATATCGACGCACAAAGAGATAACTTCGTTTGTCGGATGATGGATAGTGTTTTTATGCAGTTGAAACCTACGTCAGTGGCTATCAATGAAGTCCACTATAAGTGTTTGTGTTAAGTCATCGTATTTTAATGAACTGCCGATGACATGCTATACGAGTAATAGACTCGGTTATTCTTTTTAGCGCCGAAATTTTTTATCCCCTGTGCTTGATCTGTGGATGCGAGGAATCAGAAATAGGGATTGACCGACTTTTTTACGAAGATTTTTTTCAGGCATTCCTGCTGATGGACTTCCTTTATAATTATTTTACCTCGTACTAAAAGAGGAACTTCGATCTACAGTACTTACTTACGTGCATTTTTGAAGAGTTGGAGAGATCACATTCCGCGTTCTCAGTAAATATGAAAGGAGATGAAAGGGTAATATTTAAGTACTTTTTTAATATATAGGTTCTTACTTATTAAATCATTCACCATATCTATATGGGGAAAAAAGAGAAGTTTAGTACTTAACAGTAAAAAACTAAATTTCTACTAATCCAGGCAAAATAATTGCCTCGTCTACCTACAACAGTTTGCTTCTTCACTGCATATACCACAACTATTCTAATGATCAAAATGTGGAAAAAAAATCCTTCTTGACGTAAAATGATTTCTTTGCTTTTTTCCACCTAATTCCACGGACGAAACTGATTAATTACTTACCATTTAATGTAGACGTTATAATCTATTCGGCTTCTTAATACCATCAACAGGTGTATGGAATTTTCACAGTGTCCACCGGAAACGCCGTGTTCACTGAGGCGGACGAGCCTCGTTACCGACCCCCCAATCATTCCTGCATCATTTCCTCCCACTTTTTACTTTAAAACCAAAATCAAGACATTGAAGTTTCCACTTTCAAAACTTTGTCGACCTTTATTTGTGACAGTGATATTTTTTGCCCGTGGGCTAGCAATCTCACTTTCTTTTCAGATATTATGAATTATAGAGTTGAAAATTCTGGCAAATAATCTTAGTTTACTTATTTGATTTGTGAAATAAAATATTTACTACAATTTAAGCTATATATTAATGTAGCTAACCCATTCTGGTTTAGGTTGTCTTCAATTGTTGAAAAATTATTGAATAAAATTTTAACTACTACAATTATCCCTAAAAATATTAGAGAAGCTTCAGTAAAATTTTAATTATTGACAGGGCTGCAGTAGCTTTCGTTATATTTCCACATTACAAGGAAGGTACAAGAGTCGAGCAAAAATACACTCAGAACTCAAAGAGTCAGTTATAACGTCTTACACGGCCTTTATTTGGTCACTTTTCATCGTCTACGGTCTAGGTATTTTTAATTTCCGGCCAGCTTCACAAAGGCTCACTAATTATTACTAACCACCCGCACCCGGATGACAAGAAATATTAGTCATCCAAATCGTATAGTATGTATCTAAATATATAAAAGAAGATACTGACTGACTGACATATCAACGCACAGCCCAAACCGCTGGGTCTAGAGACTCCAAATTTGGCACACATGTTCCTTGTGAGGCCTAGGGGTGCACTAAGAAAGGATTTTTCAAAATTCACCCTCTAAGGGGGTGAAACGGGGGTCCGAAGTTTGGATTTTATCGAGTTAAAATACGTCTTCACGCCGCAACTACTGTACCGATTTGGCTAAAATTTAGAATGGAGGTAGACTGTATCTTGCATTACTACATAGGCTACTTTTCATCCCGCAAAAATTCATGGTTCCCGTGGGATAAGTTAAAAACCGAAATTCACGCGAAAAAAAAATCTCACGCCGCAAGTACACAACCGATTTGGATGAAATTTGGAATGAAGATAGATAATATCCTGGGTTAATAAATAGGGTACTTTTTATCCCGGAAAAATCCATGGGTTTTGCAGGAAAAGGGAAAAACAGATATTCACGCGGGAAAAATACTACTTCCCGCCGTAATTACTGAACTGATATGGCTGAAATTAAGAATAAAGATAGATTATATATTGGATTAATACGAAGGCTACTTTTCATCGCGAAAAAATTCATGGTTCCCGTGGGAATAGTAAAAAACCGAAATTAACGCGGAAAAAAAATCTTTATGCCGCAAGTGCACAACCGATTTGGCTGGAATTTGGAACGGAGATAGATTATATCCTGGTTTAATAATGAGGCTAATTTTTATCCCGGAAAAATCCATGGTTGTTGCAGGAAAAAAGAAAAAACAGATATTCATACGCGAAAAATACTACTTCACGCCGTAATTACTGAACTGATATGGCTGAAATTCGGAATAAAGATAGATTGTATCTTGGATTAATACAAAGGCTACTTTTCATCCCGGAAAAATCAGGGAAACCTGAAACATTGATGTTCACACGCGAGAAATACTACTTTACGCTGTAATTACTGAATTGATATGACTGAAAATCGGAAAAGAGATAGATTATATCCTAGAATCAACTACATTTTTCTCGGGAACATCCATTGTTTTCGTGATAATGGGGAAAAACAGATATTCATGCGGGAGAAAATTTATTCCTTCCTATTGAAAATTTTTGGTTTAAAGTTGAAATGAAGATAGATTTCATGTAAATTAACACAAAGGGTACTTTTTATTGCAAAATATGGATGGTTCCCGTAGAATAGTTAAAACTAAAATTTACGCGTACGAAGCCGCGGGTATCTGCTAGTAATAATATAAAACTTTCAAAATCTCCATCTAACTGGTTAAGTCGCACCAATCCAACATACCTAAGTGTATGCCTATAGGTACGAACTTACCTATAATTATAAGTAACATACACTTAACTATTACAATATATATAGCTGCTTGTGCTGACTGACTCACTGATTGATCACCTCTCCTGAACAATTTTGTATGAAAAAAATTTTTTTTACTAATCATTTCGTAAAGAAGGGAAAAAATCATTAAGAACAAAAATATGGAGAGAGCTGATGATTGAGGATTTCGAAGACGGGTGAAGAGCACGGGGAGGGTATTGAAGATAGGTGGGGGGTGCTCGACCAAATGTCATTCGAAATGTCATCCAATTGCCAGTGAGCTGAAAAAAAATTCAAAATGGCGGATTCAAAATGGCCGCCATTCGAATTTCGTCGATATCTCGGAAAGTATAAAAGATTGGAGAAAAGTTTCTGTACAAGAAATGATCAAGGCAACAAGGTCTATTAGATGGCTAGATAAAAAAAACAATATGGCGGATTTTTTTTTTCCATAGAAAATGTATGGGGAATTTTAAAGCGATTTTTTATAGGAGGGAAGACAACACGCGGGCCACATGTGGCCCGCGCACACACGCGCCCTACTAGTTAATATATATATAGCTGCTTGTGCTGATTGGCCACTGACTGATTGATCACCTCTCCTGAACAATTTTGTATGAAAATTTTTTTTTTCAAGGATCATGTCGTATAGAAAAGAAAAAATCATTAAGAACAAAAATATGGAGAGAGCTGATGATTGAGGATTTCGGAGATGGGTGAAGAGCACGGGGAGGGTATTGAAGATAGGCGGGGGGTGCTCGACCAAATGTCATTTGAAATGACATCCAATTGGCAGTTAGCTGAAAAAATAATCAAAATGGCGGATTCAAAATGGCCGCCATTCGAATTTCGTCGATATCTCGGAAAGTATAAAAGATGGAAGAACGGTTTCTTGACAAGAGCTGATCAGGACTTGAAGGTCTACGTGATGAAAAGAAAAAAAAATCCAATATGGCGGAAAAAAAGTTTCCATAGAAAATGTATGGGGAATTTTGAAGGGATTTTTTATAGGCGGGAAGACAGCACGCGGGCCACATGTGGCCCGCGCTCACACGCGCCCTACTAGTTAATTATAAGTATGAACCCAAGTTATAATTGCTCTTTCCACTCTTAATAGTTTATGTGGGTCCAAGAGCGTGCATTGCGCTCGAATTTTTCTAAATAAGAAAAAATTAAGCCAAACCAGTAACCACCAGTACAACTTGCCAATTACCTTCATATTAAGAGTGATTACTTGAATAGGCATCTCGAAGGCAAGCGCGCTCCATCTTAGACTGCACATCACTTTCCATCAGGTGCGATAACAATCCAGTGCTAACCTATGGGTCTAGTTAAAAAAATCTAAGAAGTCACAGGAGCGTGCCATGACACACTGGCCACGGATTCGAACCGTCGACCTCCGCTAAGAGGCTGCCACTTTTAAATTTGCTGTATCCTTACTAGCAAATATTATATATTCGGTGCCTAGCATTATGTTGAAGACATTTTCCGGGAACACTTTATTCAGACCACTTGACGGCCATTGCCCGTATAGCTTAATATGTAAGAATGAAGCTTTTTGTGCAGTGAGCGGGTCAGAATGCTTGGAGCCCGGGGTACATCAGGTAGCAAATTAAGAATATCAGTAATTACATGTAGCTGCAAGCGTATTATGTTTGTATACGAATAAAAAGTGTTCTATCGGTCGGCCGGTCCTTTGTTAAATAAATTAGTTTCGGTGTCTACCAAATTACGCTTCGGATCTATCTATACGTATACGACACCGAAGTGTTGGCAGGAGAATATGCTCTACGTGTTATTTAGTTTTCGAATAAATTACTCATTCATGAGGTTTCCTTAACAAAACGAGAGCTGAAACAATGGGAGATCATGTGTCGTTTAAAAAAATGCTTTCGGGAACACTGGTAGCCGAATTCTATTTGTTTTCATTGATTTATTCATGGTCGCGGTGGAGATACAAGGCGCCGACAAAGACGCTGCTATTTAAATACATCTTGTTCGAATTGGTAATGAGAGTTTATGTGAAACGCTACAAAATAACGAGGCACGTACGTGTACCGCTTTAGTGAAACCGCATATACGAGTACTTAGTTGTAAGAAGGTTCAGGAATTCGGAAAACAAATACAATGGAAGACCCATTTATTTTTCGGCGCAGTCTTTGTTCTAGCTAGTCTTATGTCATTCTATACTTCAGTAATATGACTAAAAGATTTTATTTTGTAAAGAAGGCCATACTATATTAAATTTTGCACTAATTGGACGTTTGTTATGACAGAAATCGTTATTTAATTAATTGTATTTCCTATAATACAACATTTTCAGAAGTGGGATGTATTTTTCCTGTTTCTCATTTGAACGGGTTTTCCTCCGAAGGTACATTGCGGCCATTGTTTAAATAAGTTTCTTCATATAAAATTTATCAGTTTCGTGATAAGAACGTATGTGATAAATTGCCTGTTTCATAAGGCGTTCATTAGAGCCGTGCAAAATGCGCTCCGTTGCGCGGCGATAACTTTACCCGATAACGATTTTATTGCTTCAAATATTACCTATTTGCATATCCGTGGCTGCCATTAGTCGCCATCCTGCAGAAATGACAATTATTTTGAAATCGAGAAACCGCACTTTCGTCGTCATCAGGCAGTCAAAGTAAAATTACATTTAGCAAAGGGTAAAGGGGGATGGGTACCACCCGGGCGCGAAAATTTAAATATTTAATTCGTTTTTCGGTAATAGTGGGCTAGTTATACTTCGTAGGCTTATGGCAATAAATATTATGCCCGGAAAATTCATTGCCATAAACCTAAAATGTGTAGTTATAGACTAACTAATTTGCGAAAAACTAAATAAAATTTGAATCCGAAACACCTTAACCCTTTGGTACATGTAATTTTACCCGAAATATGAGACCACAAAACATATAATTTGACAGAGAATGACATGCGGCAGCACTTGGTAAAGGCTATAGTCTAGACTAGTTGTTACTCGTAGTTTAAGATGAATGCATTGTTTTCAGGGCCTTTAAATTATGTAGTTATAGAGGTAGAGACCTAGGTTCCAGGTTCTTCACGTGAAATCTTGTAGGCATTCTTGTGCATAGTTCTAGCAAACGAAATATACCTATACGAATAAATAAGTAAAATATAAAAAGAGACACACATTATACAGTTTCGAACCAGAGATAAAGTAGAGCAAAGTTTCCCTCAGCCCACAGCCTCCGGAGGGTCGTCTCAATAGAAAGAATCATCTCAAGTGAATTAAATCGCCTGGTGGCCTAAATATTATACGTAGGTGACTTGTATCATCCAAAAATATAATATGTATTTTTTATCTGTTATTTTCATCTAAATATTTTAATAGAATGTGAGTAGGTACTCAATGCAGTAACAAAACTAACAATAAAATAAAACATAGGGGTAGTAGGAGGATCTTCGCAGTACAAGATACGACTATTCAGGGATGGTCGTAATAGATATTTATAGACATTTGTTATTTTTTTTTGTTCTATTTTCGAATATTGAAAGAAAGGCTGTTGTAGGATGGTTGTAGGCGTATGTTTGGCATTTTTATGACTATTTATACATTAGACACCTAACGTTCAGATATATTTTCGATTCTATGCGATGACAAATATAAACGTTGATGATTTATTTTATTATTATTCTATTTAAATATTTTTAAATTAAGGCGCTTTTGTCTGTCAAACTCATTTTAAACTACGAGTAATTTAGATAATTCTCTTATCTAAGAGAATAAATATATTATTGTGTAGGTAATAAAATCAGTATGGAGAGCAGAAAGCTCAGCTAAAATAATTTTTTATCTGAACCACAGAGTCTGACTTCTAATCAACAAAAGAACTCATAACCAAAACTACCAGCACGAACTCTACCATATACCTACATGAGTCAAATGTAATTTCGCTAGCCACATAAGTGAAAAAATAATAATGATTTTCAACTAATGCTTTCTTCTGGAACAATCGGTTGAAAGAAAGTTTGGAATAACACCTAAATAACTCGCATTTCATTAATTTTAAATAGACTATAGAGTATAGGTGCATACAAACATAACATGGCATATATTTCTAAAGCTTTTGAATTCACGGCAAACGTTTTTCATAAGGCTAATTCAAGAAGAGTGTATAAATATTAAATATGGTAATATCTCAGAGGACTTTGTACCTATTCACGTCCTTAATTAGGCATTGCAGCAGCCAGCCTTTCGATCATGAGGCGGCTACCCGGCTTTGAAACCAGTGTTGATCGAAGGCAGTCTCATAATGAATGGACTTGATCCGTAATGTTGCTGAAATTTAACACCAAATAAACTGAGCGTCAAATGAAAGTAATATTTTATTTACGTGACTTACCTAATCCACAATATCTGGACAGATATAAATAGACATCGGATTATTATATGGACTATCAAAATGCCGAGATAGTCATGCAAATGTGCACTTAAAATAGGCGAAATATGCACATAATATGCACAGTCAAAATACTATTTGTTTAATTATTTTTTGCATAGATTTATAACGTCGTCGCTCGCTCCGACATTTTTTGACGTCAATCACAATATGCTATGATTAGACTAAGTACTCGTAGGTACCTAAAACAAATTATTGAAATAAAATATACTTTTGGTTAAGATTTAATTAACTTTAGCCTCATCTACAAACTTACGAGTATGTAAATAATTAATGTTCTGAGTGCCCGAGATTCGTGCCTAGCAGTGGGACATCAATAAGGTTTGATGACGGTGATGATAAGGTAAATTAATGGTAAATTTTATTATTCCGTTGCCAGTATACCAGTTGGACTAACCACACGTCTCAATTAAATTGATTTCAGTTCTTCAATATGAAACATCCACAATGCAACTTTACAAATCAAGAGTTTAGGCAATTTGAAGCTTTAAACTGGTGCAGTAAGAGTTCATTTGCTGCATTAAACCACTACAGGCGACTAGCTGTCTCGTCTTTAATAACGTATTTCTGAAATTAACCGTCGTTGATTCTAATGAGTTTATTATATAACAATCAAAGGTAGGTGAAATTGCATACTTAGGCAGTTGTGTTTCGATTCGCATTTTAACCGTCAAGAAAATTATCTTATGACCGTTGTTTATTAACAAAGGTTTTTAGGTCAATTTAACGGCATAAATCTCTACGTTAAAAAATGGGAAATGCTTTCCAAAAAACCAACTTCAAATGCCACTACAAAGAGTGAAATAATTTTTATTTAAATTTTAGGTACCTACACCAATTCGAAGTCGGGCAATGTTTCATACAATCCCTAATAGTCCTTCTTACTTACTTGATGTGCGAAGAAATGACGAAGTCATAGACAATCGCCCGACTTCGAATTGGTGTAGGTACCTAAAATTTAAATAAAAATTATTTCACTCTTTGTAGTGGCATTTGAAGTTGGTTTTTTGGAAAGCATTTCCCATTTTTATTTTATACTTTTTAGTGGAAAACAATAAAATGCACAAGGCGTTGTAAAATACCCAAATTGCTTGAGGTGTGTTCATAAAATCTGAAGAGATACCTCAAATTCACCAAGATCCCATCATCAGACTTTAGTCATCAAATTTGACTTTAGTCATCAAATCAGTATCTGCTAGCAAATGCACCAGTAACTATAAAAAATACCCAACTCGCTTCAAGTATACTAGCAAAATTTGAAGAGTTCCCTCGATTTCACCAAGATCCCATCATCAGACCCTGACTTGATGACTTTAGTCATCAAATCAGTATCTGGTAGCATATGCACCAGTAACTATAAAAAATACCCAACTCGCTTTAAGTATACTAGCAAAATTTGAAGAGTTCTCTCGATTTCACCAAGATCCCATGATCAGATCCTGACCTGATGACCATAGGACAACTTGGAAAATATTATTCTTTCTAATAATACTCAAATAGTTTCATGTGTCCATACAAAATTTGAAGAGTTCCCTCGATTTCTCCAGGATCCCATCATCAGATCCTGACCTAATTAAAATGGGACCATCTGGAAACAAAACCCTCTTAAACAAAAAAAGAATTTTTCAAATCGGTCCACGCGTCTTCGAGTAATCGGTGAACATACATAGATAAAAAAAAAAAAAAAAAGATTCCGACGAATTGAGAACCTCCTCCTTTTTTTGAAGTCGGTTAAAAACAGACTTAAGAGTCTGTTTTTATTAGGTAAATAGAAAATAATTAACCTTGAGTTGTTCAAAGCAAAGTCAAAAATGTAAGTGGTAGGTACTTAAAATTACATAGTATGCAAAAATATTCTTTTTTTGAAAGAATTTGATTTACCAAAGTAGTGCAAATGTTCACCAGATAATAATAATAATCATACTATACTTAACTATAATACAGAATACATATTAAGTTTGCGCGGTTATAAAATGAAAATGGAATCGAAGTCTCAAAAGCGAAGTAATCAAGTTCCACAGTCATCCATAATAACATATTACGGATAATAACAAAAAGGATTCATATATCAAAGGTGACAAATCAAAATAAACAAGTCACGCATTCCCGTAGGCGAGCAAGAAAGCTCAAATCGGAGATCGAAGACTGCACCTAATGTATATTAAATATGAGTAGACGCCTCACCATATGGCATTCAAGTGAAAAACAGTGCAAAAACGCGATGGAATTGCCATTATAGCTTATAACTCAATCAGTCCAGGGCCGGTGGCGAGGCAAGGCATGGCACGATAGGCATTTTGCACTTTTTTCATCCAGTAGCCGCGTTCCTGCCCAACAAATATGTCAACTTCTATTACCGAGCGAGCAAGCGTCAAACTCCATAAAATTAGACGAGTAGAAAGATAAAGCATGATGGGAGAAATTCCGCACATTTTACCGATCGAACTAGGCCTTACAATAATGCTTTTATACGTGGAGTATGAATAAAAAATGTCGTCAACAACGAAAATTGTTTCACGTAGAGATTTAAGATTGTTAGGAGTTGGTTAGGAGAGTATTTTTTGGAGTAGTTTCTTTCTTTTTAGGTTTGTTTTTTACTTAATATTATTTATCACATTGCAAACTTGCAGATGGTCACCACAGTGGTCACTTACTTACTTTTTAGTTTGTTTGTTTTTCCGAAAGAATTGCGCTGGATTCTGATCGACATTTAAGTATAGAGAGATTAAGCATATTAAGAAGGTTTTCATAAGTATATTTGTGTTATGTTCATTATCATTACCTATATGGTTCTATATAAAGCTATAAACCAGTGGCATAAAGGTCCGCGTCTGGGTAATTAATCACAAGACGTGTGATTTGTGATTACCATTGTGTTTCTCAATGGAAGCGGTCCGCCAGCTACCGGTTCAATTTGATAGCACTCCGAATAGATTTGACGTGCTCTTTAAAACCTAACTGATTGATTATGTAGCTACTCAGTTGATAGGGAAAATGAAAATACTAATTTGTGTTCTTTATTTCATTAAGGATACTATTAACAAGTACTGAATTAACGATCACGTTGTGTCATATATTTATTAATAATTAATTAATTAAACCAACTGACTGCCGCCTGGTGATCTAAAATTTCAGCTAACTAGGTCTAACGACGACAAAATTTGCACTTTGTAACTGCTAAAGTGGCTCAGGTCTGTTCTGGTCGGACGCTTCGCTTATATCCAATATTTTTCTCAATTACGTGAAGCTAATTCAGTGATATACTTAAAACTAACAAAAACAATCGGTACTCTGTCTTTTAATAAAGTTACAATATTAATGGTCAAAGTATAATCGCTAGATTTATAAAATTGGATGTCACAAAAGAGTAAATGAAGAGGAAAAATGTAATAAGATTTCGGCAAGATAGCCTGAGAATGATTGAGTTTATCGCCACGTAAAAAGAAGGGAGGTTTCCCTTTGTGTCCGTACATCAGTGCGAAAATCAGATGCCGCAAAAACTCACACGTTAACAGCCATCAGAACTGCAAGATTCAAGGGATGTCAAAAAGTTAGAGCCTATGTTGAAAATATCTGTGTTTTATCTTGTCCGACAATTAATAATTAATTATTTATTATACGACTCTACCTTCAAAGATTCTCCGGCAAGCGATTTAGTAAGACGTTGCAATACGATGCGGTGTAGCAACTGTAAGAGGCTATTTACCCCTTTAAAGTTAGAACGATAACACATCCGGCTGCATCGTCACTTATTCTGGTAATCAAGTTCTAACATTTAGTGTGTACTTAATAAAATTTTAGCACAGAAGGTATATGTATAGGGCCTATAGACTAAATAACTAGAAGTATCTACTGTTTCAATATCACTACCCCGTACTTAATTTTTTTAATATTTCATTGCCTCAATTAAAAAATTTAATTCAATATTTCTTTTGGTATTTTAAATTTAATATTTCTTTTGGTACTGAACCCTATTACTAAGACTTCGCTGTCCGTACGTCTGTCTGTCTGTCTGTCACAATCCCATAAACCGTGATTATACTATAGTTGAAATTTTCACAGATGATGCATTTCTGTTGCTGCTGTAACAACTATTACTCGTTTTCGAATTATTATGTATTGAGAATTTAATGCTCTTGATAGAGCAGAAATCTAAGTACACGAGCCAGCCTCACACAATTTTTTTTTTAAACTTTACACTGTAATGTTGCCAGCCCTTAAGCTCGATGACACACTTTTGACGGCTCGAAATGATGGACAGTCATTACGATGTCATTGACATCATTTGTTTCGTCCGCCTTCATTTACTTTACGTTGCTCGCCGCGGCTGTTGTTGCGGTGGGCTACTACACTGCACGTCCCAAAACATGTTGATGTGTATTTACAAGACCAAATGGTTCCGATGTAATGGCGTCTAACGCTACAGGTGGTCTGTATACGGACGCTACGCCGTATGCCGTACGCGTGGTCTAATAGCAACTAATAGTGGCGGCTAATGAGAACTTTTGGTCGCATAACGCATAGAATGATGTAGGTATTGTTTGTTGCTTAGTACGAAAGGCTAGCGGACGTTAATTTCGGTTTCGTACAATTTTTTCTGTGGGAACAAGAATTTTTCCATTCGAAACAGCCAAATCCATTCAGCTTTTTTTGCGTGAAAGAGTAACAATCTTTCGCGTTTATAATATTCGTAAGGATTATAGGTACCACATGACTAAATACCCATATAAATAGTCGCTTGACGGGTAAAAATCAAAAGTTTCGGGCTTTGGCCCGCGGTGAGATATTGAGAGCGTATAGAGCCGAACTTGCGACGACTTACGCATGTCGCTTATGTGTCCCGGCACTTGGTGGTTTAGAATAATTGGTAGTTACAATTAACGATATCCTTGACTCTGTTCTGGAGAGAGGATTCAATAATTTTCATCTGGTGATGAAGTTATAAGCTGTTATCCTGTTTTGCCACAACATTCACATTTTTGTCGGTTTTGTTTCGCAAAATAATAAAATATTTTTGAGAACGATTTTGTGAAAATCAATTTGAATAATGATAAAATGTCGATAAGACGGCGTATAATTATCTGCTAATCTACTGGCGAAGCGTTATGCTGGTCCAATTTCTGGATCAGTTACCCGCTTTGCTGCATCATCGGTCATCTAATCATGTATCCGAGCGAGATTAAACCAGCGCGGGCGGACTGCATCAAAGGCGGTATCACACTGTTATTTTGACTGATTGATCTCCTCCAACAAAAAAAGGTTGCATCGCTACCGAGATCGACAGTAGCCGAGAAAAAACAAATTAGTTGGCTAAACCTTTTCATAAAGCATTGTTATTATCACCACCTATACCGCCTTATATTCCTTTCCGAAATGCGTTGCGTTTGTCCGGCGTCGTGTCCTACGGAGACTTTTTTGTCCTGACTCTAATATAATGCTACGGAACACGGGTCTCAGTTTTGTGTCGGGATAGGGGCATATTGTTGCCTCGTAATCGACGTCGGAAGGCGAAACTCATGCTACGTTTGTGACCTTCGATACAAAAAACGCGATATATTTTTCATTAGAAGAAATGTTTTTCGGTGTCAGATGTAGCGGCTCGAGCTTTGATTATCAAGATTCTCATATTTAGTTTTAATTGGTGGCTTTATCGAGTTTACATTTTACGGTCGGATTCGATGAGAGGTTAATAAGCGGCTTTTTGAAAGGTATCTCCGTTTTTTAGAGGTCCGCGGCAATAATAGGAATATGAGTCGTATTGTCGGATTGGATTGTTGTGATCGTTAAATTATTGTATATATCTATTTCGGGTTTTGGTAATTAAGATTTATTAGATTCGTCTAATTCTGATCGTGTGGCTGCACAGGTTTCAAATGTTTCCGATGAGTCAGCCTCGTCTGGGCGTAGTTGAATATATCACGCGAGAATTTGCGTTGCTAAGTTGCAGCAATTCTTTACGGAACCGCTCATGGAATGTAATTGTAATGCGCTGTGCCCAATTTTTTATTGTTTAGGCATTAGTCGATATTGATTTCGGGTCTTTGATTCCGACGCATTATTGCTTGTTTTATTGGTACCTGGGAACATTGTAATTAAGCATGTCGGACCTTTTTTCTCATCTCCCATTCGTGTCTAGAGACTATAACAATTTGTGACTCACCTTGAAAAGCGTATGCTCCGAAGATTGGTCTCATACTGTTCATGGAAGACGCGGTTCCTGTTGAGTAATCCATTTTGTTATTTTTTTGATTGCGATCGAATTTTATTATCTTTCACAACACAGCATTATTCACTTATACACGGATTATTATCAAATTCACGAGAACTACGGCACAACATTTTGGAACTTGGCTTCGTTGATTCTTTTTGGATACACCTAAACTAGTTCCAACTGTAACTTTACCGGATTTGTTCTAAGCGTTTTCAAATGTATCACGTCAGTAATATTATATTACACATAGCGTGGTTTAGCTGCGAGTATGAGCGAATCAATTACTACGTCCACCGCCACTACTATTTTGGGACCCTACTCATAGGCCATTACAATAGCATTTCGCTCCACCTCTTTGCTCCCCTACCACTTTTTTTATTTACTGGTAATAATACTAAATCACGGGAACGTCACGTATGTGTTACATGGAACGCCGCTTTGGGTATTTTAATTTAGGTATGAGTATATAACATTTAAGAGTAAGCTTACGTCTTTAAGTTGCAGTTTAGTTTTAGCCCCCAATCAACGGTCTGGAATTCAAATCCTAGACATGCAGCTCCGATTTGGCCAAGACCAAATCAAGATCATTCTGAGATTCCTCTCAGAATCAAAACAACCCATGTCCTTAAAGTTGTGTAGAAGTAGATCATGGTAGAGTTGAGACGATGAGACATGAGATGACAAAAAGATTGAATAAGTATCTTCTAGGTAAGCGCGTTACATCTTCGACCACATCATATGTTTTCCATCAGGTACGGTCAAGTGTAAGCCTATATTAAACAGAAAAACGTGGCGATAACAAACAAAATCTAAATCAAAATCTTTATTCTTTCATTCTTAACTTCTCATCTCATCTCAACCCCTTTTTATTAAGACTGAGAGGGGTTTGGCCACAGCCCACCACGCTGGCCAAGTGCGGGTTGGCGGGCTTCTCACACCTTCGAGAACATTTTTGTGAACTCTCAGGAATGCAGGTTTCCTCACGATGTTTTCCTTCAACGTTAAGCAAGTGATATTTAGTTTCCTAAAACGCACATAACTCGGAAAAGTCAGAGGTGCGTGCCCAGGATTCGAACCCGCGACCTCCTTATGAGAGGCAGAGGTCAGAACCACTGAGCTATCACTGCTCTATTCTTAACTTACAGGCACATAATATGAAATGCCACGATTCATTCAGATTCTATCGCAACCTTCAGAAAGCTGTTTTGCAGCAAGATTTAGTAACAACAAATCACTATATAAATAAATTAAAATTAACATAGTTAAAGTTAAAATAGTTAATAAAGGTAAAGTTAAAAATTACATTGAAACATTTAATATATTTGTTGAAATACATGTGTAAGAGTTTATGTTAGGTATTATGTGTAGTTGTGTAATTAAATACACTGCTAATGATTGATTTACGGTCATGTTCCAATTGATCACAAATGTATTAAAAGGTAAGTGAGTGGAATTGAATTATTATTCTAAGAATAAGAACTTGCCATCAATAAAAACAATTATTTTAGCATGAAAAGGTATTTTTGTTGGTTAAAAAATCTCTGTATTGGTGCGATTTATTTTTAGCAAATAATTTTTTTCTTGAAATCTACAAATCTGTACCTAGTCTTGTTAAATCTATCGAATAAGGATTTTGATTGTAGATATCTATTCATAGGTAAGTATATACTATGATACTTGTATTTAGGCAAAGATAAAACGAAGAAAAATCAAAAGACTGATTTTGCTCTTGAACCAGCTGCTAGTGAGGTGTCGTCGGTATTGTAGGTATCGATAAAAAGCCGTCATGCAAATTATCGACCATTGTATGGATGTATTGTCGATAGGAGCGTATGCGAGTGTCCTGCGAACACTGTGCGATTCGATACGCGTTTAATGTTTAATTTTTTGACGAATTCACGTGAATTTAGTGGAAGCAGCTGTTTTTGGTATTCTTATAGGTACAACAGTAAGATCGTATGTACAATTGGTTTTAAATGTTGTAATGTAAGTGAATTTTTCATTTTTGGCTCAGCGAAAATCAATTGGTAGAAACTGTGTAATCTATCATGTACCTATAAACGTGGAGGCAATCCAGCTCCTGGATAATACCTACGGATCTCTTGAGAACATTTAAAAAGGCTTAGAATGGGGCTTATAAAGTCAGAACTCAGAACATAGTGCCTCTAATATTCTCTCGGTACTCGGTTGAAACAAAATTTGGAATAACACCTAAAACAAAATTCCAGTTTATATTTTCTGTGTTCATATATGTTCAGTGAATTTTGGTTTTTCGCTATTACCGTAGGAATGATGGTTTTTACCGAGAAAATAAGTGGCCTGTGAGTTAATCCGGGCTATAGGTTATCTATGTTCCAAAGGAGAATGGCGAAAATTGGCCCACCTCTAACAAAAATAACCCAAAGACCGTTCAGATTCTGAAATGATTTATTTTGGATTGCTATTTTTCATAGATTTTTTTTTGTATAAATACCATATTTTTAGAAGTAGGGAATCAAAAATAAAATACAATTTAAGAAAAACCCGGTCAAATCTCAAATGGTAATATTTTTTTAAATATGGCAACAAAAAGTCAACCTATCACCTAATATTATATATTCGTTGCTATCACCGACCCACTACTAGACGAGGGTCTTTCAGACTGAGAATGGATTTTTCTGTCTTTTTCCGATAATCTGCAGTTAAATAATTAACTTGGAAACAATGAAACATTGATTTGTATTAAGCTCTTTGCAATGAAATATATCTAAACCTAACCTCACTTTTACAATAATGTGAATATCTTCTTTCTACCCAATCCCTACTTTATTTGATTGACTTTGTATGACAGTTTTGTAAGTCAGGTTGAGTACTACAAGTATCAGAAGTTTCATAACTGAACGTGGATTGGAGTGGATTTAGTCTGGGCCAGGAAATGTATGGGAGTTCGCCGGTCTCCTTTCAGCCAACTCGGTTCAGTAGTTGCGTCGTGAAAGAGTAACAAACATCCATCCATTCATACTTATTACTTAAAAACGTTCGCGTTGGATAGGATAGGATACGAGATTGCAAGCGTGCGTTGTTCCGGTTTGGAGGGCACTGTATCCCGACAAGATTACTGACCAACATGAGAATAATGAACGAATGTCAGAATGTTAAGCGCATTGCAGTGCTTTGTACATTGACGTATACTCTAGACGGGGCGGACCGCGAGAAAAAATGTCGCCAGTTTATGGGAGCAAAAACGTCTATTGTTACTCCCTCAGTAGTAAGCTGTAAGCCTACGCAGCATTTCGCAGGAGTTTCGACAGATGGCGCTACATTTTCTTGTATGAAGAAGGTTTACGTGAAATGTTCGGATGGGCCTATCTTGACTATTTTTATCAATTGCTTTGTAGGATATTGTAATGCCAAGTCGAGTGTCGCACTGCATCACTTAGGCAAGCTTATCACTTAACATTAGGAACATCTTAGATGCCTCATCTTTCTTTGGTACTAAATATAATTATATGCTATAACTTACAAGTAAAAATAATAATATCAAAACCGCCGAGTCACGTTTCATTATTATCAATTTCCATTCATAATAATATGGTTTTGCTAAAAAAATGAATGAATGATGGAACTCTTGAACATGTCCGCGAATAATCTTTTATAGTGTCACTTCTTCAGGGTTCCTCAGTGGTAGAATGAATGAATGAAAGAACGGCGTGTGTCACAACAAAATCGAGTGGCGTCTTGGGATTACTCGTTATGTGGAAATCAACAGGCGATCATAACACCTTAAGAGTCGTCTCTTTGTGATATCGTTTGTAGCTGATAGTCATTGAACCATAATAGCAGTTTACAAGTCAAGTGCGTAAACTGATTTTTAGTAGGTAAGTTATACTCAAGGCGAATATTTTAATTTTAATAAACTTCTGTAAGGAAAATCACTGGACACATACTATTTACCAGATTATAATTGTGAGCTGCTATATCTTCTTCTTCGTAATGTGTAAATACTAAAAATAAATGAAGTCATAATTATATCTTATACCTAATAACAAAATAATACCTACATATCCTTAAAATAAAAGCAAAATTGTATGTATCCTTTGAATACATGTGGAACGGTGGAAAGTTCTTAGAATGTGTTCTTATACCTAAGTTACTAGAAAGTGAAACAGTTGTCTCGGTAATAGCTACTTATATCATTACCCGGCTGAGTTTGTTGTGGGCTTCTTCTCAGCGGCAGGGCGCGTTTGGAACCCTCGTAAACTTAGTTTTAAGTCGACTTGTAGTTATCACCATTATTATGCAGAAATGTAATGCCGACGTTCGCAAGTGCCTGTATGTTAGGCCTATGTGAAATAAACATATTTTGACTTTTTTGACTTTTGACTTTTATCCGATATTGTTAACAGCTTCGAGTATAATCTCATTCTTGTCTTACAAATTTTTTCTAGTCATAAAAACTTATTAACTTTGGTTATAGAGTCCAATTTAAGTTATACAATTTAACTTTAACTAAGTAATATTAAATTTTAAGATTCTAATGTTAAATAACACACCTGTTTGTAAGATGTAACTAAACTAGAATAAGAAAATTAAACGCAGAAGGAAAATAAAGCTATTTTTTTTATAGAATCCAAGAAACCAGTGGACAGGACTTCAGATTGAGAAAATTAACTCTAACTTAATTTATAGTAATGTGGATTTGCAACATGTATCCAATCGGATACATGTTGCAAATCCACATAACTATAAAATAATAAACCTTTGATCGGATTTGGTTATACGAGTATCAAATAATATGGCTTCTATAGTTCGTTTAGACGCAGTTTTTCAAACAATTGTGATCAAAACGACTAATGCTAGTCACATTTAACTTCATAATATTTGGTCGACTTAATATTATTATCTTATCGTTAATCGTAAGTGAACGGTGGTTCAAGTAGCGAATATGACTGCTCTAAAACTGTAAATAGATTTCGACGAAATAAGAACTGAAACGTTCTCAAAGAAATGCGCTATAAAAAGTTTGAGCCTTGAGAATTCGGCAGTTGTTGCACGAATCATAACAGATATAGTAAAAAATAGGTTGTCTAGAATTACTAAATTATGAGATTAAGAGATAATTTAAATGCAGTAAATCTTAATTATTACCAAATAAGGTATTTATGCAGTCTGTAGCATAAGTATTCAGTTAGCATTTACTAGAATATTCATACTTTATTACAGTATACAATAAACATATTATAGTAACAGGCCAAAGAACTTCTTTAATAAGGGGTCCATTTAACAATTATAACAATTATTATATTATTAAGATCCATACTAGTAAGCATTGTCAAACGTTGCTTGTAAACTTAACACCCATGCTGACTCGAATCGAGTAAGATTTAAGTATAGACCTAAGTGAGTTGTAAGTACTGTCAATGTAAGTAAAATAGGAGTTGCATATATCATTATACATATAGTTATTTATTATTTATTTATTTTATTAAACTCATCACAAAAAAGATACAATAAAATGTGTGAAAGGTGCAAACATAAACTCTTGTGAGTTTTTCCGTGCACCCAGCCGTTGACATAAATAGTTAGCACTTAGCACTCACAATATCTACGCAACACACAACAAACAATTCATAGCATACATAAAATAACCTTTACAAGTAATCAGTACACAATTTAAGAATTATCGATTGCAGAGGGTAATCAAAAATAAAAATAAAAATCTTTTGTTGACGTCGCCACTACTAAATGTCTAAATGTTAAAGGTCTATCTATATACAGGGTGTTTTTTTTTTTGTTTGAGTTCGAGATTAATTATTTATGTGTATTTGTTAATTGTTTCACGTATATAATATTGTTTTATTTTGTATTTAAAATTTTTCTTAGTAATAACTTCTCTTAGTGCCGTAGGAAGCTTATTTATTAGATAGGGTATTACGTAAATCAACCGTCTTTTACCATATAAGTTATTATATTTAGGTAGTTGCAGTCTAAATTGGTTAAATCTTCGAACAGAATACGTCTTTTGGACTTTTTGCAAATTTTCAGTGAAATAATTCTCAAGTAACAAGTTCAATTCAGTTTTCTCATGTATAGGAATAATTTTACATAAAGCAAATAATTTACGATAATCATCACCACATGTTCGTTTCATTTTTATGGGGACTAATTCTTTTAAGATTCGTAACTGGAGTGAGAATATTTTGTCAAGGTATGTTTTGAAGGTCCTTCCATAACTCGATAACCCATAAGATATTATAGATTCAGCTAACGCTTTATAGAGTAATAAGAGTGTCTGGTAAGGTAAGTTATATTTTATTAAAGAAAACTTGGCTAGTATTGCTCTTAATTTATGGCATACATAATTGACGTGATCATTCCAATTGAGCCTATCGTCTATAACAAGACCAAGGTAGGTATGTTTTTCAACTATTTCTATAGTGTCACAAGTACATGAGTTAGGATAATTATTGGCATTATTTAAATGTAGACATTGGTGAGTATGAGCTTTGAGTATAGGCTTAACTGAGCTTCTATTATGACTAGTACTGATATACATTAATTTAGTTTTGCTAGCATTAAGAACTAACCCGACATCATGTGACCATTTCGCCAAAATATCAAAATCACTTTGCAATCTTTTAATTACCTCCATAATATTGCCTCCCGCAGCAACTAGACTGTCATCTGCAAACTGTTATATTTCACACTGTTTGATTACGCTAGGCAGACTGTTAACGTAAGTTAAATAGTGCAAAGGGCCTAAAACGGAGCCTTGAGCTGTACCTTCCGTTACTGAGACTGTACTGCTATCTGTTTTACCAACTCTTACTCGATAAGATCTGTTTTGTAAATAATTTTCACACCAGGCAAGTAGTTTACCTCTAATACCACTCTCAGATAAGCTTTGCAGCAATGCAGCATGTCTGAGGGTCAGTTGAAGATGTTTATTTCATGCCTGAGGTCAGTCTTATTTGAAATCTGTTACAACGGTTATAAAGCCATTTGGTGTCATGTATACTGTTCCAATACATCCAACAGAGCCTGACGAGGCGTGAAGATATTTATGAAATTGTGCGCAATGCGCAATGCGTGACTGTGAATCAGTATTTTTTGCGTACAATTTTGCAAGAAATCCTAAAAATTTTTGAGAATTTCCGACAACTTTTCGATTTTAATGGATCTATAAAACAAAACAAGAAGAAGGTTCTTCATTCCGATTTTTTTCTCCGAGGTTGCTCAACGGATTGTTTGATAGATAGAGAATTTCTTAAGTAGCTGCTGAAAGACTAATACAAAATTTTGTACGGCGATTTCCTCTTGAGGCCTTATTACCAGGATGTCGTGGCATGCAGTAATTTTAAGATCTAGGCATTCCCTAGCTATGGTAGACTTTTGTTTGCATAATATCGGTTTATTGTTACTTCGGAAAATATTTTTTGGACACAAGACTTTACATTTTCCATGAGACCCTACATGAGTTAGAAATGACGACGCTGCAGACAATAACCCAAAAAAAATTTACGTCAGTAAAAAATGTTACAATAAAACTTTTCGTCAACTTATTCTAATTAAATAGTCTTGCCGAACTTGCTGCACAAGTCTTGCCGAATAAAAATTAATTGAATTCTTGTAGTCGCAATGAAGTCGGATTTCTGATAATCCGGTAATCGCAGCAGAGAAAGCTCATCAAATAGGTACACACTACAGCAAGAAAATGGACCTCTACCTACTGAATCTACACATTTGTACGTATGTTTCAAACTCTATGTGCTTCTATTGTTCCGCGCGATGGTGGTTACAGGTTGGCACTTTCACCATCCAGCGATTATCGAATAGGCCCGTTACCGACACACCGACCGATTGCACTCGCTTTTGTATGAAACATTTGTAGTACCTACCTACGAACTACGGGTAGGTGCGTTCTGGACAAGGAAATGGGCTTTGTTGGACGACGGGTAATGAAAATTGTTAAAATACTACAAAGAACACGACTATGTAACATTTTTGTTATGGCTGTTATATTGTGCTGTTAGATAGATAGATAGATGTCATTTATTTGCATTGAATACAGTTACATGCATCCAGCCATCTCTGGCGTACAAATTTAACCTTACAACTAACAATTTATTAGAATTTCATTAATTTTACAAACTAAACAAAATCACTAAGCCCTATCTATTAACAAAAAAGTACATTAGCATTAGATATTATCTTTTGTGAGTAAGGAACTCTTTGACGGAGTAAAAGCCATGACTGAGGAGCCATTTTTGCAATGCAGGCTTAAACCGCTTAATTGGCATACATTGGATGTCGGTAGGCAAATTATTAAATATTTTTATAGACATGGGATGACAACTCTTTAAATAAGTAGAAGTTCTAGGAAATTTGTCCAGAATCAACCTATTAGGGTTTCTCACTGTTCTCGGGTACTTATCAGATGCTTTTTTAAATAACTGCCAATTTTTTTTCACAAAAACCGCTACTTGATATATATACATACATGGCAGTGACAGAACTTCTAGAGTTTTAAATAAGGGCCTGCAAGAGTCAGTCGAGGGGACGCCGAACATTGCTCGAATGCATTTTTTTTGTGCAATAAAAGCTCTTTCTATGTCACACGAATTTCCCCATATTATTAGGCCATACCTTAATATAGAATCTACGTGGCCATAGTACACCATTAATATAACAGATAGGGATGTTGTTTTTCTTAGTTTATTTAGCACAAATACGTATTTATTAAGTTTATTACAAACGCTATCTACATGCGCTTTCCAATTTAGATTTTTATCTATTTTTATCCCTAAAAATGTGACATCGGCGACTTGTTCGATTTGCTGATTGTTATGATTCAGATTAAGTTTTGTCTCTTTTTTATTATTATAGTTGCTAAATTGCATGAATTTTGTTTTTGTCAAATTTACATGTAAATTATTATTACTTAGCCAATCTACCATATTCTTAATTGTATTGTTTATGTCAATTTCACTATTAATAATGTCATCGGTGCATATCTTTATAATTGAGATGTCGTCTGCAAATAATATAAATTTATCTAAGGACATGTCAGGGAGGTCATTTATATATAAAATAAATAAAAGAGGTCCAAGAATGCTGCCCTGCGGCACACCATAAGTATTCAGCATATTTGAGGATCTATTAATAATATGTGTAGAATTTGAATCTAAGCTAGATATTTCTACACACTGTGTTCTATTCTCCAAGTAACTTTTCAGCCAGGATAATGCTGGACCACGTATTCCATAATTTTCAATCTTACTCAATAATAGTGGGTGTGCAACAAAGTCGAACGCTTTGGACATGTCAAAAAATATGACTATGGGAGAGCTCAGTGAATCCAGGTGTGTTGCAACCGTTCTTACAAGATCATAGCACGCATCTATAGTAGATTTATTTTTTTGAAACCCAGTTATGCGTACTAGGTTCTAGCGGAAACCTACTACAAGATAATGTAGTTAAATAAAAAAATGATTGCGAAAACCTTAAAATTATACTTTGCTTTTATCCTGAAAATTCTGTTTCAATAAATGTTTTAAATTACTCGTAGTATTAACAAAAACTTAATGTTGACAATTTGAGCATTAACAGCAACCCATTCTCATTCTCACAAAGAAATAAAAATCGAATTGCAAGTCAAACAGTCAAAAAAGTCTTTTAATGGTTTGCTCAGACCTTTCCACATCTTACAATAACTGCATACAATTTGGACGTTTCGAAACATGTACCTTTTCTAAATAGGACGCTCCTTTTGTAAACATCGGCACCGATTACTTAAAAGTTTACAAAGCGACTGCACAATTTATCGGTGTCAAAACATCTAACTGTGCGACCTTCGATATTAGGTGGTAAATTAATAAAGTATGAGAATGTTAAGTCATTAGACAGAAGACAAGAAGTGGTATGGTAGAAAAAATGGAGGAAAAAAGTTTGTGATCGCACCGCCACACGCGGCCCTATCGCGGCCGTGGGCGATGTTTGTGGAAACAAGTTAATGTGTTAAATGTGGACCGATGGGCACATTGAAGTGCGCTGCCTGGAAGAGATAGAAAAATCACCAATAGAGCAACAAATCTTGCGAAAACCAGTTTTTGCCCACATTTTTCTCGCTTTGTTACACATTGCAATTGTGATTGACGAATCGAATCTTTATTTATGCATTGTGACGCGTTAAAAATTCTTCCGCGGACCTTAGGTATTTCATATTTAGAGTCGGTAGGTTAAAAAGATTTTTTAAAATCTAGGTAGGTAAGTACTTATACAATAAAAAGGTTTTTAAAAAATTGTTGAAATGGTTAGGTTACTGCAAAAATACAAAACAAATTTCAAATAATGAAATTATTTTTGGGCTCTAGCATGGAATTCTAGTAATTAGGCTATAGAACACATAGAATAAAACTAAGATTTGTTTTATAAGTTTTATATGAATCGTAAAAAAACCTTTACTATTTTTTGCGCAGTTATCACAGATTTCATGTTAAAGTTGTTTTAATTCAATTGCATCAAGTTTTAATGTTATCGTATCTTTTGTTTATTGATCTATGTGTCGCCCATTAACTTATTCAATTCACGCTGAGTGAATAGGATTTTCTTCACCATAATGGTACCTAATCCATCGTCACACATGGCTCCAACCTCAGGGCGGTAACCGCATTGCTCACCATTGATATGGGAAGAGCAGGAATTTCCCGAACCAAACATTACTTTACCTACTAAAAGCAGACTGCACAGGCCCTGAACATTGGATTTATCGCAGAACATTAACAGAGTATACTTAATATTATGTTACGTATATTTATGTTATGGGCAATTGTTTTGTAATACCAACCAAAACTTTTACAAAAAATTATGCAGTCGATTAGCGAAAACCCTGTCCTGATCTAATTCTTTTTGAGACAAACATTTAAATTTACAATCATACGGGTTAAATACAGAACCACCTTTACTTGAAATTATGGACGCGACGACCGTATGTAAATCTATTATTATGTCTTTTTATTTTTTAAACAACTTCAAAAAATTTTGCTCATTTTTATATTTCTGTATTTTCATAGTACCAGGAGATACAAATAAAATTACAATATTTGGGCATTTTCGGGCGTGGTGAGCAGAAAATTTACGTGATGTGTACTTAAATGAAATTAAAATAAGACAATAACAGGAAAAGCAATAAGTAAAATTCAGCTTCATCAGAAACGACAGCTACGACAAGTTTTTTCCTTTAAGCTTCAAGATTTTATAGATATAAAACTACGCTCACTGAATTCTGTCCCAGTTTGATTCACAAAAACTATGGTAAACCAAGTAATATATGAAACAAATTACAATTTTTCGTAACGGATCATTACAATATGTTATCGTGACACAGAAAAATTTTACATGTCATTTGGACGAATTTTTACGAGTATTTGTTTTTCCATACTGGGCGGGCCCCTTTTACCAACCGTTAAATTGCCTGACGAGTTTCAGGGCGGCAACTTTGATTCTGTTTTTTGGACAATCTTTACTAGAGTAATGTTGACTGCCTCGTTGGCTCGTCGGTGGTGGGTATGTTCGACTGCAGATTACGAGGTCCTGGGTTTGAGATCCAATCAGTAATCAGTATAGAGATTTTCCACCGATAAGAGTATGGGCATCCGAGATATTTACGTAAACCTTTTTCGTACAATTAAACAGTACAGTACCTAACAGTAAACAGAGCCATCTTTCAAAATTCTTTATGTGGCTGCTCGGCAAACTACTTCGTGTTGGTGAAAAAACGAGCGTTTATGGCACCGATAATCTGGCGAGTTTTTTTTTCGCGCCGTCCGCCCTGTCTAAGGTTATACGTCTATTGGTTCTCACATTTTTCTATTAAAAAATCTTAGTAAGTAGGTAGGTAAGTATTAGCCAAGATCGAAATTTGAATATTGGCGGTGTTTTACCCCAGTGCTCCGGAGAGCACGTTCAACCGTAGGGCACGCGCCCGATTCTCTCTGTGTCTGTGCACACACAATATGTGGACTGAATATTATGTCCCACGCTTATAGCAAATCAAGAATTTTTTTACTCTGCGATTAACGAAAAATAGTACCTATATTTTAAGTAGGCAAATATCTTCCATCTACATTCTACAGTGATAGAGTTGTTGAAAATCAGAATAAGGATTAACAGTGGGTACCGACATTCTCTCTCATGTTTATAAAGTATTGTCGTAAAGTTAAAATTAAGTTCATTAAGCGTCCTCACAGAATGATATCCCGGAACACACCATGGCGAATGAGACTAATTACATACCCGGACCTGCCGCGACATGTGTCTGTGACGTGCACCTTAATGACTAAAATGTTATTACTAATTTTGACTATTAGCTTTTTTTCATGAATTTACGGGTGACTTGATATTATAGCCCTATCCTATCCCGTGTCACTACAGCCCATTGTGGCCTCTTCCACAATATTCTTCCATTTATTGCGGTCCTTCGACTCCCTGCGCCAGTTAGACGATTTACCCGTTCTCCTTATTAGATTTTCTTCCGTTTATCCTTTTTCATTCGTTGGAATCATCGATTTAAAAGCGGTCCCTTATTTACGTCACATTTTAAAACAGATTGAGTCATTTTTATATAATGCCCAATATTGTTTGATTTATCGTTTAGGAAGTAAAAAAAAATACCGTTCACCCCTGTGGTTCACCCGTTATCTATGAAGATTAAAAAAATCAATATACAGGCAGACGTTTCAGGAAAAATTAATCGGTTTTAGAAATACTTGTTAATATCATTAACCTCTACAAACAAAGTTGGTATCGCGATTCAATAAGAAAACGGATTTTCATCGTCTGGTATATGGAACCATTGGTGTACGAGTATGACTCGCACTTGGCCGGTTTTTTTACATTGTACACTCGATTTAGCCCCTCTCGCTTGTTTTGCCATCGTGTGCGGCCCATCAGCGCATACTTCAGCGGCGTGTCTGCTCTCCAATGGGCCCTGAAGCGTGTACAGCGATTTCAGCGCGAGTTTCACGCCTTTTTTTACGTCTACCCGCACTGTTGTATGGAGACACTTAAATACCGTGAAATGTCAGCTGCCGCGTTAATTAGTTGCCAATATCTTCTGAATGCGTCTATCTCTTGCGGCTACTTTGATGTTCGTAATATTTTATATATCTAACCATAATGTAGTGATTAGAGGAATTAGATCAATATAGTTGGGGAACCCACGATGCTAAATACGTACTTGTTCAATGAAACTTACTCGAGCGTCGTAAAGACCTATTGCATTGTAAAGATTCGGTGCTAATATGAAATAAGATTATGTTATGCTTATGTTATGATTACGTTTGCTTTTTCCGGGTTCTGGGAAATACATAATTGTCAGATTATGGGGTCAGAGGCCAGGACAATGACGAAATACGCTACGCTAAGAGGACGGGAAAGATGTGACATATGTTGCAGCCAAAAATTTCTCAAATATGGTGTCGCGCGTCGTAACATTTCGGTACCGCTGACAGCACATACCGCTGTCGGTCGCTTACATTAGCGCCATTTTACAGTTTTGAGAAAATAAAAATCTGGCTTCAGGGCGTCGCCTAAAATACATGTATGACGTCACTTAGTGCTGATGGGTCAGGGCGATAAGAACATTAAGATTTGAAAAATTTCAAGGTCTATGTTTTTCTTACCCCACCATTGAAATTAACGTGAAATCAACGGCTCTGCCCGCGAAATTCAAAATTTTCGTGGTTTTTTGCAATTTGTACGCTAAATAGCCATGATAGGCTTATGGCAGTCAATTTGCGAGAACGGCAGTATCATCTTTACATGATTATATCAAAATCTTTGCATAAAAATGTGTATCCTAGGAAATTAATCCGAGTATCGAGTTTTATGTGAGTAACTCGCAAATCTTGGACTAATTTCTGTAACTCGACACTTTCGAGCAGAGATTTTTATATAAACACGTGAAGAAGATATTGGGATTATCGCAATTTGACGGCCATAAGCCTATTATGTCTTATTAGCTTAAAAATCGCGAAAAACCACGAAAAATTTGAATTTCGCGGGCACACCCGTGGTGTGCTCCTTAACCTTATTTTTTAACCATCAATATTTGCAATCCTAAAGGTCTCTATCTTTTTCTTACTCCACTATTGAAATTAACCTTATTTTTGTAGCATCTAAGATTTACAATCCTATAGATCTCTATACCAATGAAATTAACCTTATTTTTTAGCATCTAATTTCTACAATCAAATTGGACTCTGCGACGCTCGAGGATACGAAAAAATAGCTTACAAAGAAATCAAAATATAAAATAGAGGATTAGATAATATACCAACATACGTATGTATACTTAATAGCAAGCAATCAACACGTAAGTTAGGTTGAGAGCGTGGTTTAATCCTTGTGTCAGCTATTTGCAATAACCGTATTTCCTTTAGAGAGTGCCAAGGAAACTTTGAAGGGGTCACAGTCTGAATTTGTTTTGAAAGTTTAGTCTGAACAATTTTCACGAGAAATTAGGCACAAGGCTGGGGTTCAGTTGACGCTGTTTAATTGAGATTAAGCAGTATTATGAAGAGATAATACCTACCTAAATCGAGGGGTTTTGTAACCGGCGGGCTCGGCGGAGCGTTCTTCGGTTTTTAATTAAAACGCTACAAACTGAAGGTCAAATCTTAATGAGTTGACGATTTCTATTTCGATATTTCATTGTTTTCTGGCGCTGGCCGTAATTTACTTTGACCTTTTTTGTAAAACCACTGAATACGAAATTGTACCTTCCTTTAGGGATAAGTATTTTATTTGTCTAGGTAAAGGCTTTTGTGAGAACACAATATTTTAGGAAAGTAGATAGAGGCTTTTTTAGTGAATAGGTTGAAACTTTTTAGATTTTTGGTATACCTATTTACATACACTTCTTCTCAGTACTAAACTGAGGTCTAAGTGACTAAGGAGTGACTGACTCGTTAATCTGGTAATAAGTAAGTAGGATTCAGTGTCTACCTATACCTAAGGCAAAAATTGTTCGGTGAGAAGGTACGAGTACAAGGCTACAAATATATCTACTTATTAGAATTTCTAAAAAGTTCCAATGATAGAATTCTCGGTATAATAATTGGTGACGATGCATTACTTCTCTACCAAATTTCGAAGATAGCTACCTACAGCTGCGGGTCCACAATCCAAATATAAAGGTAACCTACTTACCTATTTCTACAACAAGTAATTATCTTTAAAAATAACAAATAATACTTAATCTTTAAAATTACTCTGATAAATTGTATGGTAGGTACTACTTAATTATTGCGATGACCTTTACCTAAAAATCTAGACAACTGAGTATAATTATAAAAAAAAAAGTATTTGTAGGATTAGGATTTCATTTAGGTAATTGAATATTTAGTAACAAATTATGCTGACCATGAGGTCATTGCTAAGTCGCTTTCATTTCAGTAGGTAGTATTCAACTACTTACCTACTCTAGTTCACCTAAGCTTATCACTAAGTACCTATACTTACCTATCTGTATAACCCGAGACATTTTAGTACCTAGGTACTTACCTACTTATTCTTACAAAGCATAAACTACCGATTGTCATTGGTCTGCATGCTGGTCTGGTGGTGAGCAAATTCACAAGATCATCAACTGTAGTGGGCTGATTCCGTATAAGTAGTTCAGTTTGTTAGTTAGTAACCCTCAGTGAGTTATTGACTAAGAAAACGGAGGCAAAAATCCTATATTTGTATGCTCTTTGCACAAGTTACCAACCTAGGTTGATATGGTACCTACCTATCATTTCAATTGTCAACATACCATGGCTAATTGCTGACTTGTGTAAAAGATTACAAAAAAATGGGATTTTTGCCTCCATTTTCTTAGTTATCTAATAACCCCGTGAGAGTTGCTAACGATTCAGAATAAGCCCTAAGATCACAAGGCTCTTGTTTCAATAGTCAGTTCTTGGCATATCAGACTAAGTATCAGCTAGGCGATTGTGTAAGACATACGTAAGTAGGTATTCATCGCTATCGTAATCGTAAAGATTCTGCCAATACGATACGATTCATCGATATGAGTTATGTATCATAAGCTAATTAGCAATGAATACGTTTTTCAAACGTTTTTCAAAAACATGGGGCAAACTCCATGATATTTTAGTAGGTAGATACTTACTAGGCCGGATTTTAGGTTAATAGGCGGTGAAACACCACTGTCCCTCGTAGAGCAGGCGCCGCCAGTCCTGCGCCTGATCACTCTCTAGTAGTGTCAGAGCTGTCGTGGTGGGAGAGACTATACCTTGTGCTTGCACACATAATTGTGGTCTAAGTAACTTTTAATGTGTTCCGCGCTAATGAGTGATCCGTGTAGAGATAAATATCTCTCTACTTTTGTTGATCACTTTTCTCTGTCTATATATATATGGATTAGAAAGAGAAAAGAGAGCGACAAAAGTAGAGAGACATTTATAATCTCTATATGCGCACATCCTATAGCCCTGCCGGTGAGAGATTGACCGCTGTAGCCGAATCAGCATGGCGGACATTATTTGTGAAACTTATGTAACAAAACCTCGGGAAGCCTATAGCCCCCTCGATCAGAAGTAAAAGAGTCCCTCGGACAGATCTGGACAGAAGAACATAATTGGTCTCGTATCTTTGCATCACCTGGTGCCTCAGGATATACTTCCCTAATCATCAAATAGATGGTTGTGATCAAAGGTTTTATTAGTGGCACTTGATTGGTGAACTTAAACTGAAGCAGCATAGGTCTTAGTTATAACTCTATAAGTATGCCCTACTTAGTTATAAGCTGTAATCTTACCTTATTAGTATAATCTATCCACCTATACCTACCTATGTTAAAGTCTTCAAGATGTGAGTAAGTAGGTGAAGTAGGGTAGATATATAACTAGTTACTTAATTATTTCTAAAATATAAGTGCAAGGTCTACGAGGGAAAGGATAAAAACAGAGAAAATAATAATAATAGAAGAAAAGAACAAGGCAAGACTCTTGTCTTATTTTTAAAGATGATAAGTACCTACTGAGTTAGTTATTTCATTAGTTAGATATGAGTCTAAGTACTTACCTACTTACCTAATGTAGATAACAGATAGTTATAGTATTATTTGATAAAGAAAAAACCTTGGTGAAATTGGATCATTATGTGTCTAATCTAGGTATAGATTAGACACATAATAAATTTAAGTTATAAAACCCTAGGTCCATAAGTAGATACCTATCACTAATTTATCTGAAGGTAAGAACAAAATATATGAAATGAATAGGTATAGATAAAAGGCTGTAACCACACTCTGTAGTAATCTACGTAGTAAAGACAATTAAAAAAGCTTTGCAAAACCTCCCTGTAGAGTAAGAACACAAAAATCAAAACATCTAAAAATTATTAAACTCAAAACCGGATCAAAGTGTTGTAATATTCAAATTAACACAAAATGCTAAGTGAGCAAAGTCTAGCATTGGAATCAACCCAAAGAAATAATAATACGTAATAAAATGTTGCTGAAAAATTATAAATTGTATCGTACACGAACGCCGAACGACAATGCAATTAACACACACACAAACAGACCATATTAACATCATAGTGTGCACACAAACTCCGCCCTAAACAAATTTTGACCAATCACCGATCACGCCAGGCACAGATCGCTGTTGCACGCACGCCTCATGTTTTTCGTTACGGAGCAGCGACTCAGGCGCGACTCACACAATGTTAAACGTAAGCGCTTCACTTTGAAGATACCGGATTAGCCTCTTCGTGCTGTCCCTTTTTAACACTGTCTTACCTTTCATAAGCTTGAAGGATATCACCTGTGTTACCTGAAACATTAGAAGATTAACTGTTTTCACCATTTTAGTTGAAGGCAAGGTTAGCTGAAAATTGGCCAAGGCGGTGATAAAGTTGAAATTCGGTGTTGAAGTAGAGATTTTTGGGGCCGGCTACACGCAAGTTGCGGTGGCCATTCGGGCAACAGAAAGAGACAAGCTATCTGGTGGAGTGGTGTCGAAGGCTGCGGAGGCGGTTTGACCATTTTTTGTTGCACCGCTGATTGTGAAAGATTACACTCGAGAGTCGAAATACATCTTTACATCACACGTCAGTGGGCACCGAGCTGTCTTCAAAGTAACACGGATTAGACACACGCAGTTTCCTTATACGTAATCATGCCTGCGCACCAGTGATTGTAGTGACAGACTGAGATTGTGCTTTTCCGGGACTTTCGTATGTGCTAGAACCGATCCGGTGTTTGAAAACGCGCTTCCTGCTCCCGCTTCTACGTCAATGGCTGTTTCAACATTGAACATGACTCCATACTTTACGGGATATTCATTTCAAGGTGAGTCCTTGTGCATCATTTTTGTATTGGTATCTACAATGATACCTACTTAAATTTAGATGATTGCGTTTAAACCTAAACATATTTCATCACACTTGGGTTTTATTTGATCTTTTAAGTTATAATTAGGTTACGAGTATCTGCCTGCTTCAGTTATTCCCTGTGTCTAAGATGGTTGTATCATGTTGTTTAATGAACTGTAAAATTTAACTAAATCCGTTTTAGCATTTCATGGCACATTTCATTAGCATTAACCATAACTCATTTCATAGCATGTAATTAATACAAAATGCTTGTGCATTATTATAACTTTATAAGCTATGTATTTATATATGACGACTTTAGTTGTAAGAGTTTATATTATCAACATTAAAATACTTACCCAATGCTTGCCTACAATCATTAATCGGTCGGATCTTTATTTCTTCATCCATCACAGCAATAAATAACTGATCAAAGGTAACCTGCTGATTAGCGGTCAATTACAAGCATCAAAATCATTTCGAATGACATAATAAGCCTCACAGCTCATTTTCCCGCTTTAAAATGTTCGAAACATGTCATAAAACGATAAAGTCATGAAGAAATTATACAACCAAAAGTGCGTTTTATTGCTGCTCATATAACAATATTTCATCCTAACGCTTCGGGATGAGATTGTTAGAAATGCTTGATTTTTTGTAGTGTAAGTAGGCCTTGTTTAGCCTCGGTTTCTGGAATAACCAAGGACTGCTGCATAAAGCCAATTGCTGTCTGTGCTTATAGTTTCAATAAAGAAATTCTGTAACCTATTGTCTCATTCTCATTATTTTCGAACGATCTTGATCATATTTTAAGAAGTAAACGTTTGCTAACTAACGAAAGTGATGACGATAATTGTATTGTAACAGTAATTCAGCAGAATATACCAGTATAAAGTTTAAGATCATGAACCTAATTGTGTTGTTCTGTGGATAGCTTATTCGCAAATGACGTCTTTGTTACTTGACAAACTTAAACGTTTGACTTGACCTAAGAATTGCTTTTAACGAATATAAACCACCTCTAAACTCTTAACAGTAACGTCCCGCTTGTCTGTTCCATCTTTTGTCTTCTGTTTGATCTAATCCCTTGCATCAAAAGGGGAACTAGGTTTCCCACGGCCGTCAGATTAGCCAGTTAGATTCGATTAGATTATTGGTTGCCAGATTATCGCAACCTTCTTCTAAAGCGAAACGTGAGCAGGATTCATGCAGTAGACACTCACACAGTTACCTTCTTCTTTTTCGCCCTTTTCTCGCATTATGTGTGATCGGCACAAGCGTGTTCTTCTTAAATTCACTCCTATCAGCAGCTGTCAACGTGCAATCCTCTCCTTTCACATCCATCCATCTCTTCTTTGGTCTTTCTCAACTTCTTTGTTCATCCATATTGCACAGTCATCATTTTTTCAGAAACATAATTTTTATCCCTCTACATTAGATACCCGTACCCCTTTTAAATACACTCTTCATCTTTTCTGCCACTGGCGAAACTTTAATCTTACCCTTACATATGCGCCTATGCGCGTGCTATCCGACAGTAAGAAGGTGGTGAAAAAGGCTCAATAAATAAAGCTAATACTGACAATTTAAAGTAAAAAAATAATTAAACAAAAATGTACAATGTACATTTCTTTATCAAAAGACACTTATTCGTGCACTTTATATTGATGCACTTAGTTCACCACGTGCGACACTGTTGATAAGTAGCTATTCGCACTGTATAACAGCATCCGAAATTAAATTTGAAAAACCATACATCAACAGTTACAATCAAACAAAAAATTATTGCTCGTCATAAAATCACTGAATAACCTTTGTTTCAAGCGCTCGGCTACGTGGATATTTATTGCTGGAGACAGTTTGTTCAAAGCCAATGGTTTCAAGGCCTTTTGAGAAATACTATCATTACTTCTAAGTCTTTTTGTTTGTTCAGAATTTGCTTTACCGGGTGTATCAGTTTTGTACATATCTAGTATCTACATATCTGTACATAGCTAGGTTCTTAGTCTTACCCTTACAATCGTAGAAGTTTATATTCCAATATATAGGTACATTCGAGTATGAACTCCATTGTGTGCAGTTAAACATTAAAAGCTGCACCATATTAATAAAATACGATCTCGCTCCTTAAATCTCCACGTACTGATGGTTTTACACATAAATCATTACCATACGAAAACATTTCCAATGTATTGTTAAAAATGTCACCACGACTTATGACCTGTTTCGTCTAAGTTAAATTAAAAGGAAAGGGACCGCTATTCACCGAAGGGCTAAGAGGAAAAGAGATGAATGACACCAAAGAATGCCGCCGACAGTCGCGTTCTTATTTTAAATTTTTGAGCTCGCTTCTTATGCGACATTATAACGTTTATGAAAGCCCTAAGTCGGTACCGATTTTTTAGTTACTTAATTAAGTTCATTTTGCTACTTCCTGAGATACCTAGGTAACAATTGCATGTTGTTTCTAAAAGACAATAGGTTAAGACACTTAGAAAATAGTTTAAAAATCAGGAAAAGGGAAGGAAAGGTTAAGAGGTTTGAATAGATTTTCAACTTAATAATTAAAAAGTAACTTTAACTAGGGGTCAAAAGGTGATAAAGTAATTTAATTGTATTCGATCCGCAGCACAAATACTTACCGTATAGTGAGGACCTTGAAAAGCTTTTTTAGGTGCCTTCCTGTCTTAATATATTTACCTACTTAGCTAATTTAAACAAAATATAAGTGGTCGTCTAGTTTGTGTCACATTAATTGGTCAAGGTAGGTATATACGAAGTCGCAAGAAAGCGAAACAGTTGAAAATAAAACTGCTTTCAAAGAGTGTTTTGCCATAATAATTCTTAATCTCTCAGCCTGGCGGTTTCTTTTAACGTTGGTATTAAGCTCTTAAATCTTTAATTCGACACAAAATTATAAACCTAACCTTAGTAAATAAATCGGGCTTAGTGTCAAAAGTCGCTTGGCTCTCGCAGGCTTCACAAAACATTTTTGAAAATTCAGAGGATTATTTATAAACACCAACATTACGAATTAATATTCAATGTTTGTTCTTTTGTTTTATTTAATTGTGTAGTGATGAAAATCGGAGTCATTTAAGTGTTCCGTGGAAAAACAGAAAATACCTAGGAATATTTGTAAATTCTCCATGTCTTTATTTTTTCCCTTCTTAGATAGGTGTTCTTTTTAAAGTATTTCTGTCTGTTTAAATATTGTTTCAGCATTTAATTTTTGGACTAATTCTGAGAAAAGGGACGCAACAGTCTTATGAATTATACCTTACTCGTGTCACGAATACTAACAATTACTTATCTAGTTCATTTGCCAAGCTTTTTAAGTTATTGATATTCCTCACAATAATTGAACGTTCCATTTTTTGGAAATTCATTAATAGCATGAATAACTGTTCTTATTTCATATGCTCAAAAGACGCAGGTACCTCAGTTTTAATGATCACAGTATTGTTGCTATCTCTGCGCTATCACATCATTCCCTAACAATACGAGTTACTTTCGATCCTTTAAAAATGATGTAACCGAGAGGCACAGCTTATTAACCTTTACCTCTTATTATTTGTGAATTACATTACCTTCTATTACCTGTGCATTATCCCTCTGTTCTATATAAAGAATTAAAAGTCAAAATATCTTTATTTCACATAGGCTTAAGGTACAGGCTCTTGTAAAACGTCAATATGATATTTGTCGCATATGTATGATTGATAATTAATTAGTCGACTTAAAGCTAAGTTTACGAGGGTTCTAACGCGCTCAGCACTGAGAAGAAGTCCACAACAAACTCAGTCAGGTTTTGTTGTCTGTTATCACGAGTAGAGGTATGTAGTAAAGTTTACCAAAACAAGAATTTTGAACATGAGGATTTATCGTCGGTATTAGTTCGCGTAATATGTTCGATGACGGTCGATGTCCGTAGATCGCCTGAGGCTGGGTCCAGATATGGATCGGAGCACACCTTGTAATTTGCACGAGGATCTGTTGTTCCGAACGATGCACTGATAAAGTCGATCATCTCGATAATCTCGTTGTTTGTTTCATACATCATCGGAGTTTTCAACAAAAATACAGGTACTTGCGCGATGCGATGACCCCCATAACAAGTTCAGTACCATAATCAAGCTTTAGTCACATTCATATCAAGTCGGACGGCGCGGCGCATCTCGCGCGAGGCTCTCGGGATCAAAGGCACCGACAGGCTCCTTTGCCCGCATAATATGACGCGCCGCCCGCCCCGCGCCGCCGCCGCCTCACAACCTCCAGGCTCTCACTTGCCATTATTTATGCCGATCTATTAATAAACAAATTGATATAACGGACGTTTAATTCATTTTCGTATCGTTCAAAAGTATTTATGTGTGATCGAACTTTGATATACGCTTATGATGGACCTTAATTTATCGGTAAGTATTATTTTAGGTCTCGACCGGTCAGAACCATTACTTAAGTAGGTACGTTGAGGTCATAAGACTCGGTAAAGTACACTTTCAAAAGATAAGTACCTACTTATTGAAAAGGTTAGCTCGTCGTTTAGGTATGTTCTCTACGATAGGTGTACTTCGATGTAATCGGGAAAAGATTGCTTACTTAGTCTGCTTTCTACATAAAAATATTTTCTCATAATACGAAGATTCTAATTTTATTATTATTAATTAAGATTAAAATCGACGTTGCCCCAAGCAGCAAATAACCGAGATTTGCTAGAGTTTCTTTCTCTGTCTCATTTCATTGCATTTTATAAATAATTGTCGTTTTTTCTATCTGGTTTGTATAAAATCAGTATCTTTCTTTAATATATTTATAGGCATTTTAGACTTAAAGAAATGCACTTAATAATAATAAATAACAACACGCGCCAAACGCGCAAACAGTCAAAACTAGAGTAGGTATAGCTTCGTGTAAAGCGATGATTGTATTTGTCGAGAAATGCTGTTTTTTGGTAATGACCTACTTTCAGGTAAATACTTAACAACATCCAATGATGAAAAACTTGCAATTCGTACGGACGACTACGTCGAAGATAACGATGACTCCGAACAACCTTCAGATGACAATTTCACTTCTTTTATTTTCCGTCGTCACTGCAATAGAGAATATTTATGGATTTCGAAACAAGACTGGCGAGGCCCCGCGGCAAGTGGTCATCAAAGAAACCATTTCTTATAATAAAAGAATAGACCAGTCAAATTAGTACATAGCGCGTTATGAATACGAAATAAGGTCAAACGGGGCACTCACAAACACACTGTTATAATGAAATAAAATATTCAGTCCCATTCATTGCTAGAGGTACAACAGGCATTATGTTCGCTGCCCGAAAGGCGTTTCTCGGTTTGTACAGTTGGCATTTTAAATGGAGGAAGATTTCGTTATAGCTCATAGGCACTCATATTTTATTACGGCAACAAGACGCCTTTAGGCGTGTAACATATGAAATACTTATTTGATTTTGAGAGCAATATTGGAACGAATATCGGCAAGAAAAGGACTCTTAAGGCTTTTATCGTTTGCTTTCACCCGTAATATACATCTTTCGGATTTCTTAATACGAAGAGATATCTTTAAGTTCAAAGACAGGGTCAGCAAAAAATTGTACAAAGTTATATTCATGGACCCCACTTCATAAAGTTAATAACTTTGATTGAATTTTTCTATTCTTCACAGCCTATTTATAATCTTTTTGCATAGGTGAACACCATAAAATATAACTACCATAAAATATAAATTAATACTAATTTAATAGAAAATAATAATGAATAGGTCCCAACTCCCATTTGCAGGACCATTTTATTATGTTAGTAGCTAACTTGTGCAAAAATAATAAAAAGTAGGATATTTGCCTCTGGTTTTTTAGTTAACAACCTAGTGAGGCTTACTTACTAATAAAATAAACGTAACAGAATCAGGATTGTGATGCCTTATTTGCCAAAGCTTATTAAAAATCGAAGTCTTTCTTTCACCGCGAGTCGCGACAGTATATCGACACGCATCCTATGAAAGTACAATAGAATGGAACTCTGATTTGATAACCGATTGCTACACCTCGAGCCACGCGACCAAGAGGCCACACAACAACTCCGAAGGCTTGAAGAAGGCTTAATGGAATGACATAGCCTTTGTAAGTGCCGCCCAATTCTAATGCCTATTGAAATGGCATCTCACCGCTTTGTTGCTTGATTTTGGACAGCAATAGCTTATTTTATTAGTGTATAAATGATTTTAACAGGCAACGAATAGAAATTTATGCGTGTCAGTATAATATTATAGAGATCCGATGATAATAGTCACGAATGGATTTTTATTATAATTTTTCAATTTCTTATTGACAGAAGTAATGGTGTTAGCGTTATCGATTTAATTTAAACTGTAACCTCTAACAGATAACCTATGCGATGAAAAACAATATTTTCTTAAAATATACATGTTATGGAATTGGGCGTGAACGAACATTTCTCGATTTCGTTTAGATATTGGAAATTAAATGAATACAAAAGTTTGAAATTGAATACATTTCTATAGATACAATATAAACACCCCACTCAAAAATAATAATAAGTATAATTTAGTAATTAATTCACTACTGAATGTACTATTGAATATTACTTGCAGATAAGTACGAAAATTATCTCATGTAAATTTTTCATATCATGCGGATTATGTACCTACTTATCTTTAGCACACAATCGGGTGAAGGAAAGCGACGTATGACGTAAAGCCTCATATAAATTTTACTATACGCACATTAATGTCGCTACGTGAAATTGATTTGCAGGCAGAAACATATTATGATTGTGAAAATGGGGTTTACGATTTATTTACACAATACTATACCGACTTCAAACATAAAAAAAAACTATCATTATACCTATCGATTTCATTTTTGAAAGTTACCTTAAAAAAAATCTGTGACTATTTAATTATTCGTTAACGGTTAAACGATTGCTGTTTAAATTAAAACAACGAAAAAATTTTGATTAGATTTTTCTACTGTCCACTGGTGTTATAGAAAATCAAACCATTTATCGCACATATTTTATACGAATCATCTATTTATCATTATATGATATATCCCGTAAAACCCTGGAGTTAGGTATTAAAATCTCATTGTTATCAAAGTGCTGTAACAATTTAATAGCGCATTGCAAGCAACAAATATGCCAATGGGATATCTTTACGCCGATTGCCTTCGTAACTTTTATTGGATATTTCACAGTAGTGAGCCTCAAGCAATGCTGAAGCTCTGACCTATGACTTTAAATTCTACGGTTAATAAGGGAAAAGCGAAGAAAAATAACCAGTGCCATCAACGTACAATAAAATCGGTGTTGAAGTCTGAAGTGTTTAAAAGCTTTCAATAGTGATGGCAAGTGTTATTGAATGAAATATCTCTTGAAGAAACGTTCGAGTTGCTCCACCAATTTCCAAACAACGAATCGGTTTCGAACTCAACGTTTCGGAATGTAATGGAGATGAGCCCTGGATTAAGAAACCGGAGTCAGTCAAATTGAAAATAGAATTCGGTAAAGCAAAAGTGTACTTGAGAAATCCAATCACTGGACGACAATGCTTATAACACTCGGCCGTACTACGAAGTTTTATGAAAATCTGATTGCTAATTAAAGTTGACACAGAAATGCGAACAGTGAATACAAAATCTTCATTTATTCGGTCACGGTTTGCTTCTAACGTTTAGCATTAAATGATTGACTCTGTTTCAATTTGGTCTTACACGAATGCGGCGGTTGAACGAATTGTTACATGATTATGTTATTGTGAGAAAATTTTATACCTTTCATAGCGCTGTGTGTCTATCTCGAGTTTAGTGTGTGACTACTTCTCAAAGGAATCGCTCTCGCTATGGCTATGAATAAAGCTCGTGAGTAAAAAAATTAGAAGTCTTTAGCTTCCGAACATCGTTTGAGGTACAGTTTTTTTGTACGCTACTTTCAGATCTTTCGTATACCACCCGGTAGCAGAGCTATTGTAGTGACAAAATGGTGCATGATTGAATTGTGCTTCCGAACGATTAGTTTTACCGAATCAATGTTTAAATTTGTTGTTAACTTCGCCTCCTTTTGCGTTAATAGCGTTACAATGTTTGTGAATTCTATTACGCATTGTAAATTTCGAGTTCTTTTTGTCCCTTTTGTGAGCTTTTATCGATTGTGCGTTTGATTGATCTCATTTCAGCTTTGAAAATGTTGGCCGTAAGAATTTGCGTTGATGTATTTTAATGGATAAGCCGATGCTGTTCCCTCATTCAAATTAAATTTTAAACAGTTGATGCGTATTTGAGATGTTCCTATAATCCACTTCCAAAAATAAAAGAGGAAGGAATAGGTTCTCAATTCAGCGCGTATTTTTTTTGATATGCCATCAGACAATTTTTACTAACTCTAATAAAGTGATACATTATTACGAAACCACCCACATTTGTATAGGGGAGTTATTATGGACACGTTATGCGTCATAAATATTTCGGGAACGTTAAATTAACACTCAAGAGCATGAGATTTCGCGGCACCACGTCGTCTACGGGGTTCCGACAAAAAATATAACACGAAGATCGCTTGCAGAACCGCGGTCCGGCCTAACCATAAAATACCGCATTCTTCTTTTATTACTTGCGACCTTATTATGGTTACATAGGGTTTATAATGAGCTTCGGAAAAAGCTGGCCCTGATGAATCCTCGCTTTCGTGAGCACAATTCTTAGCCATATTGTGTTTACGTTACGGTTTACTTTGGAGTGGCTTCCTTTGGTTTCTCGCATTATCAAAGGACATACTTGTTGACATGTTGTTTAATTGATCGGTGCTTCTCCACAGGGGTCTACAGCCCTACGTGTGGCGGCATCTTTGAGGAATTATTTGAAATTGATAAACTATAAATGCCCTTACAAGTGGAAGATGCCACTGTTATTTTTTTCTGTACAAATGAGAGGCGTCTGTCATATTTGGATGAGAATTAGGAATTAATGTCGGAATGCGTGTGTCATATTCCATGGCTGACTGAGTCTAGTTTACGCTGGTGCAAGTTGAAGGTATTGTAATTCATTAATTCATATAAAATTCCGAATATATTTGGACTATGCATGTTAATACAATCATTAACCAGGTTAACCAGTTCAAAAATGCAATTGAGACTTTTCCTATTGTTACTATTATTCAAATAGCTTTTTCTGGTATATTTTTACTAGTGGCTCCCACAAAAATTCCTATACCTTAATGTATTTTCGCCTGAACAACATTTAACGTGGATACAAAAGGGGTCGCAAAAATCGCCAATCGGCGGCTTCCTTTGACGATAGGTGGTCCCAACCATAGCCCGTGATGTGATTATAATAGCCACTACTCACACACACAATGGATACACCCAGAAATATTTTATATCTCGAGAAACTTAATTCGCAATTACTGTTGAACGAACTTAATTATTGCTCCCGATACTCATCGCGATAAAAGATTAATTAATTTTTTGATGGCTTACCTTTCACTGTGAGAAGTTGAATGACTCGACGATATCAGAAGTTCTGGCCGATATTACGAGTGGATCTACAAGTGTTTGTTTACGAAGCTGATGTAGGTACGAGTCAATGCCAAACATACTGTGTTTCTTGAGTCGTGGTAAAAGAAATTGGATACTTTCGCTTGAGATCGCTCTCTATTGATCGATCAACAGTGAAGCAGTTTTCCGGTGTAACGTTTTCCTTTATTGTTTATCAGAGGCATATTATACTCGTACCTACATTAGGCAGGATGTAATTATCTAAGTATCTCACCAAATACCACCCTGTTTTTCATTTGTATGTTTTGATTGAAATTTTGTATAATATTGATCTTTTTCCACACAATATGTGTGATGTAAGACCCACCATAAGTATTTCTACTAAATTAGTAATGCAAGAACCACAACAAGATTACCTTGTTCTTACTTTGCTAATTTAGTATCTATGTTACGGCTAAAACCCGAAGCCACTTACTCTTGGTTAAACCTAGTACGCGCCGATTGTTTTCGGGTAAAACTAGGTCTAGCCTTCATCATGCCGACTACAACTAGGTCCAGCCATTCCCTGTTGGACATAACTAGGTCTATCCGATTTCATTCCGGCTACAACTAGGTCCAGCCACTCCCTGTTTGATAAAACTAGGTCTATCCGATATTATTCCGGCTAGAACTAGGTCCAGACAATCAATCAAATCAAAATTTTAGTTTCTTTTCACACAGCTTACATTGTTTCTCCTCATTCTGGTCACAGAGCCCGCAATATGTCATTTCGATTGTTTTCTGGCAACTTCCTGATGTTTATGGCTCATGCTCTTTTGATGGCTCATTCTCTTAAGTAGCTTCGTCACTCTCATCATCAACTAACTCTCTAAGAATTTTCTCAAGATCTTCCTCACTTTCTATATTTGCAAGGGATTCTGGTGGCAGATCAGACGATTTCAGCCCGACTTTTACATCAGAACCGAACATTGCCTGGTACGGCGATCTTTTAATGCAGTGATGGTAAGCTCTATTTTTCATTAGCTGAATAAATCGTAAGCCTTCTGACCATTTTTGACAGTTCTCGTCAGCCATTCAAGCGTGAGCATTTTTTCGATGTCTTGATTGGCACGTTCAACACTACCTTGTGACTGGCTATGTCGTGGTTTCCCATGCACAATCTTCAAACCTGGCCACATCTGCATCAAACTTTCTACAACTCGATTCGCGAACTCTCTGCCATTGTCGGATTGAAGTATTGAGGGTGATCCAAAGATACAAAATATATCAAGTAATTTCTTTGATACCTCTTCCGCAGCTTACTTAGTAACGGATGACGTTGTATGAATTTCATCAGGTGGTCCTGATAAACTAGTATAAACTTGTAGGCACCGTCTGGGTTTGTCTGCATGTCTATTAAATCTACTTGGCAACGGCTGTTTAGCTCGCTGGATAAAATAGGCTTTACAACAAGGCCTTTTTTGGTAGATTTTTGTTTCAGTTGACATGGTTTACATAAAGGAAGATACAAAAGAATCGCCTCCTGAGTAATTTTTGCATACTTATTTTTAGCTTCTACAACCATTCTGTTCCGCCATGCCCAACGCACAGATGTATTTCATGAAGAACAAGAACAGTAGCTTTGATTGTCACCATGTTTTGTGGCTAATAAACACTGAAACTGTTCCAAAAAACGTGACTTCATAGTCTGTAGGTCTTCATTCACAGCCATTCTGAATTTGAACGTATGAGTGCGCAAAAACAAAAAAGTACGTCTGTTTTGTACAACGGCACAACGCGTACTTATCTCAACTCAAAGCGCAATGGCAAACGCGGGTGTACGGGTGGCGGGCGGCAGGGGCGCGCGACTCACGGGAGCCAGGCGTCTGTTACTTGTTTAAAGTTGTTTGCATCTAGTTTTATCCAACAGAGATTGTCTGGACCTAGTTCTAGCCGGAATAATATCGGATAGACCTAGTTTTGTCCAACAGGGAATGGCTGGACCTAGTTGTAGCCGGCATGATGAAGGCTAGACCTAGTTTTACCCGAAATCAATCGGCTCGTACTAGGTTTAACCAAGAGTACGTGGCTACACCTAGTTCTCACCGGTTAAAACTAGGTGCAGCCGCGGTTCGGGTTTTAGCCGTAACATCTATATAGAGTTACTAAACCATCAAAGTACAAAAGATGTATTCAGTTATGTGAATAATTGGAAAATATAGAGTTCTGTTCCATAAAAAAATATCCTCCAATTATATTGTTTCCATCCCATCCCCAGAGAGTAAACTAAATTGTAGGAGGAAAAAATATTTTATCATCTCACCGTGTACAGAATGTCCCAAAATTGTTTTCAAATGTGAAACAATAAACAATGTTGATAGGCCCGTACTTTTGAAAATAGCAATGATCCAAGTTTCTTGTCGGTTTTTCTCAGTGCTCTTGAGGCAGAATCGATGTTTCTCAAGTGGTCGTATCTCTTCCACATAGAGTTTAGGTATCTCATCTCGTATATTCATGTTTCTCGTATATTATATTTCATGTTCGAAAGATGAAAGGGTTTGAGTTTATTGCGATCTATTTGGCGTGCGCTCAGGTTCGACTGGGAGGTCGCGGATTCGATTCCCGCTACGGGCCACTTTGGAATTTTATAATTTCTAATCTGGCTCAGGTCTGGTCAGGTGAGAGGCTTCGGCCGTGTACCCTAGCAACCCTACCAGCAAAGACACACCGCCAAGCGATTTAGCGTTCCGGAGCGATGCTGTATAGAAACCGTTAGGGGTGAGTTTACTTACTACCCTTCCAAGTTAGTACGATATCATCTTCGGCTGCATCATCATTTACCATCAGGTGAGATCGCAGTCAAGTACCAATTTGTATAGTGTAAAAAAACTTTAACTTAGTAACATTGTTACAGGTCAAGGTCGTATGAATCAATTGGGCGGAGTGTTCATCAACGGGCGTCCTCTGCCCAACCACATCCGGCTGAAGATCGTGGAGATGGCGGCGGCGGGCGTGAGGCCTTGTGTCATCTCGCGGCAACTGCGAGTCTCGCACGGCTGCGTCTCCAAGATCCTCAACAGGTACCAGGTGAGGACTTTTCACAAATATTTCCGTTCTCATAAACAATAAGGAACTCTTTCAGTTTATAGATATCTCAAACTGGTTTTAAAATATTGGCAAATAATAATTGGCAAAGATTTAAATCGTAAGATGAGCCCTAAACCTAATTGCGCACATCGAAAACGTTCACAAACATGCTGAGTGAGTGCTCTCAGCATGCTGTATTGGGTAATTGTGTGACAGAGAACGCAAGTGCAAATTTCGTTTAAGAGTGAGTGAGACCTCGCTTTATCACCATATCTTATGTCGCTATGTGTGTATGACAAAGTGTCGCACACGAAACGTGAATAAAAACGTGGACGTTTTTGGAGGTTTAGGGCTCTTCTAGCGATTTAAATCTTTGCATATTGGTCGATTTTTGAGATTTAACATAAAGTTGCAACGGTAGCTATCTAAAATATTGTACCTACTAAAAAACTGGTAGAAGTCCTTATCTTTTTGAGATGTCTGACGTTCATTCAAAGAGGCTTGTATGATTTTTAAAGGGTACCTCTTGATCTGTTTTAGAAATCGTTTGATTTAATCGCTAATTTGTTGTGTAAATAGTTAATTTCCTTGTGGACGATTGTATTTTTGTGAAAGCAGTTCAAACGATAGGGATCTTTAGCTTCTACCTACTGTTAAACGTTTGTAACCTTGTTGCAAGAGTGTTAATGAGCTTAATTTATATTATTGCTTTAGATTATTATTAAAAGTAACAGCAGGTCTGTAATAAGATTTTATTTGTTTGTCGTAGGAAACTGGGTCAATCCGTCCTGGAGTGATAGGTGGATCGAAACCAAGAGTAGCGACTCCAGAAGTCGAGAACAGGATCGAAGAACTGAAGAGACAAAACCCAGGTATATTCTCCTGGGAGATTAGAGATAAATTAATAAAAGAAGGCATTTGTGATAAAAACACAGCCCCATCAGTCAGTTCGATTTCGCGGCTCATAAGAGGAGGCAAAAGGGACGAGTCAGACCCTAGAAGAAATCACAGTATTGATGGTATTCTAGGTAAGTCATACACTTACCTTGAAATTTGATTGTTTTATACAAATGCTTTTAATACAGTCCTGAATAATAAATAATCTAAATAAATAGAGCAAATAGAATTCTTCTTAAATATAAAGTAATAGATTATGTGTTTAGTTTTAATGGATTAAGTAGTAAAAAAATAATACTTATCTAAGTATCTACTCGTATTTATTATTTATATTGTCTACACAAAATAACAACAAACAAAAAAAGCAACACGTTTGCTACATACTTATTTGTATTTTTGCAGTGATAGCCTAATGTTAATAATTCGTATAATAATTTTAGGGATCGGAATTTATTTATCATTATGTTATTATCCATTCTCTCTTCAATCTAACTTCTGATTCTTCGGAAAGTTGGAGTTGGTGGCACAGGTTGATGCTCACTAAGTAGATTATTATCACTAATGTCTTATGTACACGGTGAAGTAAGAAATCGTGTGGTAGGTAATCTGTATGCCTTTCCGAGATCTCAAAAGTGTGTGGAGCCTGCCAACCCGCACTTGATGTTTGTGTTGAGCTTATAGCATTGAATTCGAAGAGGAGACCCGTGCAAAGTAGAGGCGCGTAAAAATAGTTCGAGGCAGAGTGTATTTTTATTGAAACAATTGTTGCTACTTAAAGCGTTGAGAGAGTACGTAAACCACTATGAGTAAACCACTTTAACAGTTTCACGCGCCACTCAGCGGTTTATTTGTTGAAAACTGTATATTGCTAAAGTTCCATTCGCAATTTTCATAACCGCCATCACATCGTGGATTGTTTCTGTTATTCTTAGACGCAAGGTTGTCTCATAAAGCGATAATTAATATTACATTTGGCATCGCATAATCCTTCAGTTTATTTTTCGGTTATTGTATCTCAACCTTCAAAATAATGACGCGTGCTAAGAGCTCTGTCATCGCGGTCTTTGACGCGAATTTCAGAACATATGCTCATACACTTTAAGAAACGCCTGAGCCGATTATGTGACAGTTTTCACTTACAACAGTCACCTAAGGGCTTAGGTGTCTCTTAAAATGTAGGTGAAAACGAGCAATAATCACTTTATTCTCCTTCAAACACGTTATTATTATTATAATTTTATTCCCATAATGAGACTATCTAAAACGTTTGCAAACTTAGCAAAATGCCGTATAAAGTTAATAATCCACGTAAAACTGAAGCGAGCGAGGCGCGCGCACGCCACAGCAGCGCCGCTTGTGTCGGCTTCGGAAATTGTAGGTTATAAAAATGAAATTAGTACCCAAAGCTGTTATTATCCCATCGCGTTTGGCCGCGGGGCTTGCATTACGACAATCTGTCCGTACTGCACGTCTTGTGCCGTATAGCTATCCGATGTAAAACGGCGCTCCTAATATCCCGGTGCGGCGACGACGGCGTGGTTTTGCCGGAGAGATTCCGCGACGCGATAAGATTATGCATATTAAGTTGTGTGCGGCTAAAGTATTGCCTGCACTCGCTGATCTCTATTATACAAGTACTCTGGATCAAACAGTCTATGCAACTGATAGTTCATTTTGTGTGCCGATTTGAAGCACCCCCTTCGAAGATCAACGGTACTAAATTGACATTATTGTTGCTAGTGACCGTCTCATTTAAAATTTAATTTTATCTTAGTTCCATGGACGCTCACACCAGGTTACGCAACAATCAGCGCCAAACTGGCGGAAATTAAGTGTTGTCATTTTTACGTTGACAGCCTGAAGTCCATCGTAAGTACTAGTATAATAGAGGTCAGTGCTTGCACTGGAAAAGCGGGTCTGATCGCAATGGTGTTCGCGTATTTGAAATTTGCGTTTCGTGCCTGTCTATGATACGGTTTGGTAAACTTTGCGAGTCTCAAAATGATCTTTGCTCGAGTTCATTTGAATAGGCTTCTGAGGAATAATTTGAGGATCAAAAAATTACTTCTTCTTTGAATTCTATGTGCTCTGTTTTATGCACTTTTTGTTTTAGTCTGATATCATAGTAATAGAATGACTATGAGATCTGACTAAGAGTCTGTCTCACAATTACCAGATAAACTTTATCTATCGAATAAACTTGTCATTTTGATAGATTCCCTATATAAAAATTGTCACAACATCAAATATATTCGCTGTATAAAGCTTATCTGGTGATTGTGAAACAGGCTCCAAAACTAATTCTAGTAGGTAGGTAGCTACTTAAATACCTCGTAAAGTGTTAGAGCCAAAGCTATTAGAGACTTCTTAATATACATTGTGGTTACATTTAATTTAATCGAGGACGCGTGTGGTCTGAGTAGTCAACAATAATAATATTATAATAGAAGAAATGAAACAAAATGATCTAGAAAGTCGCATTATAATGACAAACTCATACAAATCCATAATATCCACATCATGTAGAGCCTACGAGTACATCATTATCGCTATTAAGAAAATGTGTAGAGTAGACTACTCATGGACTAAATTTTCTTCGTCACTCATACGTAATTTTGTCATTAGGATATAAATTATCTTTATCGTAATGTTTTTTCTTCAATAATTGAAAAAAAAAACTAACCTATGTTAGATGTAAAATGACTACTTTTAGGTGCAAATGACGTGGTATCAAAGAAAATTTTTGTTTGTCAATAGGACCATCTTCATGTGAGGACTCAGACACCGAATCAGAACCAGGTATCACGTTGAAAAGGAAACAACGAAGATCGCGAACTACTTTCTCTGGAGATCAACTGGAGGCTTTGGAGCGAGCATTTACAAGGACTCAATATCCAGATGTTTACACACGAGAAGAACTAGCGCAGAAGACAAAACTTACAGAAGCAAGAGTTCAGGTACACAAAACTACATAAAACGAATGAATCAAATAAACGAATATGTTTCTTTTAAACAACAGAACAAAAAGATGTAATTAATGTAAGAATTAATTAAAACGCGTAACCGAGCTAACACATGTTGCTACTGTGCTCCTACTTTCGTTGAATTAATGGCTTCTAAATTATAGTATTACAAGACTCCATAATTAATGTAATTTAAACGCGAAGGGTAGCGGAGAGATCCCCTACTATGTAATTAGTCATAACAGTTTACAGTTTTATCTTTACACGTTCTTATTGTGAGTTATTACCTACTTTTTTAATTTCTACAGGTATGGTTTTCTAACCGAAGAGCTCGCCTCCGCAAGCAACTGAACTCTCAACAACTAAGCGCTTTCAACACCATGTCGCTACAATCAGCTTTCCCATCCGTCCACCAGCAATACGATCCACCTTCTTCTTTTAATGCTCAATGTGCCTCATGGCAACAGTCTTATTCTTCTGCGCTGGGAACTAGTTCTGTTCTCAATTCAGCATTAGGGCCTTCCCTGCACCAGTCAGCGTTAACTGCACCTTCTGTATGCCAGTCGGCCCTCGCCGCATCATCTTTACATCCTCCAACATCTTCGTCATTCTCATCAGGAAACTTGACTCCTCTCTCTCATACTTCTGAACTTCCAACTCCTTTGCAAGCATCATCTGATACGACTCCTCCTAGCTCAAGCCCAACTGCTGCAAGTCCTGCGGCTAATCAAACTGGTGGAATCACCTACCAACATCCCACCTACGCGAATGGTAGCGAAGCTGTCGGTCATCCATATGGATACAGCGACTACGCGAAACAAGAAATGTCAGCCCACAACCACTGGTCGTCGAGACAACTAAGCGGGCACCCACAAAACAAACTAGCGGAAGTCAGTGCATGGCCAGAAAATTACAGGTGAGTTAATATTAAACTTATAGAGACATCAGTAATGATTATGGGTCTATTTATAAAATATGAAATACCTTTAATATCTTAATAAACCCCGGCGGCGACCAATGGCCTTCATGAATTATTGATATTGAGCTACTTGTGTACTCTGTGTCCGAGGAATATCAATATGCAATTAAAATGAGCCGATTGTCATACTCATTTACATTTTGGAAAATTTACAAACAACGCTTTCTGTTACGAGAATTAGAAAGAAACTTAACTAAAAAGCTGTTTCTTGGTAAAACTCTATAAGCATGGAAATCCACAGTAAATACAGTGGCTTGTTTCATCGAATTATCCGGGGTAGACTCGCGAATCGGGATTCATTTTATTTCTTTTCACCTTCCTTTATCATTAGCCGGAGCGGCCGCTAATCAATTAAGAGTGTAAGAAGTCGGGCATTATACGCCGCTCGGATAGTTATTACAGGGCTTCCTTCGTAATATGCCGATGCGATCGTGAATGCAATAGGGCTGCAAATTTTATGAACGATTTTGATCGATCGCTCGGGCTAATTGGTTTAGTTGTTTTTTTTTCGTTATAAATATTCGTTATTGACAACGGATATTGATTAACGTCTGACCCTAAACGCTCTTAAAACGGTATTTAATATTTGAGTGTACGCACTGGTCGATTAGATTTATGATTCGTTGCTGTGAAGGGAGTGGAATTCCGGGAATTTTACCTTAAAATGTTGGAGTACCAGATTTTCACTAATTGTTGAACCTAAGTTGAAAAAATCATGAACCTTGACTTACTTACCCAAATCTAAAAACATTTTTATAACGATAAGCTTACCATTTGCTATTAAATATTATAAGTAGTTAGTACCTACTTGGAGATATATTTTTTTAAAAGTTGTTCAGGTTTACGTAACGTACACAATAAAATTGTCGAAAACGAATGTGACAAATTCATTGCCGCTTTGTATTTCAAAAGGCGACGACATTTATCTGTGTTATCGAGACAAAGCGAGTCTATAAACTTCACATTGGACCACACGCAATATATTTGGTCACACAACGAAGGCACAATGCTAGTAATATATTATGAGCTAGCCACGTTCCTGGTGATCGGTTTATCTAGTTTTTTCTTGCGATGTTAATTCACCAAACTTTTAGTACTGAAATCTTGCCATAGACTTTTTTCACATACATCGTGTGCGAACGAAAATGTACCCTAATGGAAATTTTATTGCGTGAAGAGCAAGTACTTACGTACTTTTATTATTTCAGTTCCTAAATCTGTTAGACTCTCTTTTTCCTATGAGTGAAACATTTCATTCAGTTCTCTTAACTTCCAGATTGAACTATTGAGTCACTACAAACTATCAGTAAAGTTTAGCGGATATTTTAATACCTGCAAAAACAAGAGGCATAAATAGCACAAAGCTTAAAATACAATCAGGAAAGAAAAACTGAGCTCCGTAGTAGTTTCAGCAATCAGAACACATGACCTTTCGTACCTAACTTTGTTACAAATCCTTTCAATACAGTTTTTATCGGTACAGCCGACAAATCGCAAATGGATCTTTATTTGTCGCACGGAAATTTAGTACCAACGTAGCGGTTATAAGATAAGTTTTTCCTTGCACATTACGTTGTACAGAAGGGCATTATCGTCGCCTTACATCGCGGAAAACAGATAAACATACGTTGCTTTGTAGTGAGCGCTTGGCAATTAATGGGAGGCCGAACGTGACATTAGTACGATGAACCCGTGCATTAAAGCTAACTCGAACCTGGTATTAAAACTTATCTGCAGCTATTTGCATTCGACTTCCTAAACAGCGTGGTTCTGTACGTTTTACCGGACACTTTATACAGCACGGACCGTTTGTTCGCTCGAAATGTAGCCGTGATTGTCGGATACAGGTGAAGGAAAATTGCTTTTCGATTGCGCGATTGAATGCTAGGCTCTCGGTGTAATGGATACGTGGACGTATGACTTACGAGAGCTCGATATTGACCTCTTGAATTAATAGGTTAGATCCTTAACTTCTTGGTCACGTGGTAAACGTACTGAAGCATCGACGTACTAATTTTTAGCTTTGAAATAGGTGCTCTATGTTTGGTACAGGTTAAGATGTACTAGAAGCCTTCTGCACGACACTTTAGCAATCGATTTTCAAGCCTTTTGCACGGCACTTTAGAAATCGATCGTAAAGATTTTTAAGGAGGAAGATACCATTTACTAGCTGCTCATGATTCTATTTAGTAGTACGAAGGAAAATTAAATAAACTTTGCCTAAAGATTTTTGTTCTTGTTCACATTGCACTGATAGTAGGCAGAGAACGTATACACGTATTTGGGATGTATTTTGCAGTCAAAACGTTTTTACTTTTATATCTTCTACTGTTCTCCCAGGATTGTGTACGTGTAGCCTGTCAAACTTCTCCTTGCCCATGTAATGGACTTTGGCCGAAAACTTTCTTATTTTAATATGACCCAATAACCCATGCTCACTGCTCAGCAGTGAACTAAGTACTGATGGGTTATTAAATATGTTATAAAATGTACCTTCTCGTCTGCAACTACATTGTTCATAACTTCAAGCCAACTAAGTTAAACAGTGTTTTGATAAGGTAAATTAGGGATTTTATCTCGTTGCGTGATCCGTTCCACTTTATTCTGCAGCTTTCTGAAATTGTACATCTTGTTGATGCTAAGTAATTACGCATAAACACTGATTTAATTCTTCCACCTGTTAAATTAAAAACAACCATTTCACGCAACCAGATAATGGTTTACGAACGTATGCATTTAGGTAGTTTATCTGAATTATGCTAAGACTGAAATGTTAAAATATCTAAGCAAATCTCTTGACAAGCTATCGCAAATTGTTAGTGAAGATTTTTGGGAAAACCCTTATAAGGTAATTTTTAGAAGCTCAATATAAACTGAGAAAATATTAGTTTATGGTATTCAAAACCTTATAACAGCCTACTTTGTAAAGAGTAGTTTAACATTAATAAATAGGTATTGCACTATTATCTTATTAGGCAGACGTCATCGGAAAATGAAGGCCGTAGTTTGTAGAATTGTTACCGACCTGTTTCAGTTAGTAGTATCTAGTAGTTTAATTTTAGTGTCTTAGTATCAAAAGTGCCTATAAAATATTTACTACGCAGCATACTTGTCTCAAGAATCACGTTTTATTTCCACAGGAAACAGAGTCTATCTATTTATTGTCTAATGCATTTCAAAGCTTAGGTATATTTATTAGTGTTGCAAGCGTTTTAATCTTTAAGCCTATCCACCTACACATTACAGTAATCCATGATTGTTTATGCGTACAACATGAATAAGTCTTAATAATGTGTTGGCCACTGAATTCAATTGAATTCATAATTTTATTGCACTCTTAGTCATGATTTGTTTCCATAAATAGTCATTTGTATGTATTTTCTTTCGAGTAAATCGGACCACCAAAATAACGTATGTTTCTAGAGCAGACAATATTAACAATTGCAAAGAATTTTTTAGATTGCTCTATTGAATGGAAGCTGGCGTTATTTTGCGGAAATCCATAATTAGTAGGAGCGATTAATTTATTTTGCTATTTAATCCACTAAGTACTTGAAATGATTCTGTACAGTCACTATGCAGGAGCACTGTGCCACATGAAACACCACACACAATATTCCAACACTTCTTCGACGCACGTTTCGTCCCGACACCGGGGCATCCTCAGGAGATGTTGACTTCACAACATTTGCGAAGTAGCGGATTATAGCAAAACAAATTAATCGGTCCTACTTATTGTTCTATTAGTATTTGAATTAGAACCTTGTCGATATTTTTCTCTGGTCTATTGTATTTACTTTGTGATTATCATTTACTCCTCCTACATCTTTATCATCATGGATCTCTCTAAGCTCTATAAAAGATAAAGCACAGTAACGAATGGATTCTGTTCACTACGTTTTCATATGTCCTCTTTAAAAAAAAAACAATAAATGCTGTGCGTAGATACCTAATTCTGACTAAAAGTCAAAGAATCGGGTGTTTGAACTTTATATGTTAACGATTTCGATCTATCACACTTCTATCTATCAGACCTTTAGTAATTATAACATAATATATCAGTTTTGAATATTTTAATCCAAACATCGCCCATGTCTACCTTTTCGTTCCCACGCTTTGTAAATGCAAACGTATTCGAATGTTAGAATAATAGCAGAGCCAGTATTTACACGGACAACGTTATTATAAATCTGTTGTTTTACGAATGCTTTGTTAATTGCTGTTAAATAATAACAGGATAATCGTATGCCATTTCAAATTAAATTGCTGCAGATGTTATTGACGGCATTCAAAACTTCTGTAGATTCCGAGCAATTAATTTAATATGGGTGTTTGATATTTAATTTTATACAGGGTTTTGAACCGATAAGAGATTTAATTGTATTCAGCGGTTTTGCCATTCAATTACAATAATTGGTGACTTGACTGCGATTTTAACTGCAGGTAATTAACGATGCAGTCGCAGCATATATCTGAAAGGAATTGTTACACAGCATCAGACCGGAACGCTAAATTTCTTGACAGAACGTTTTTGTCTGAAGGTTGGCCACCGTCAGTAATTAGCCACCATCAATGACTCCTACTAGACCAGACCTGCGGTCTGATTGCGTAAGAAAAACGTATTCATCGTTATCGTAATCGTTACTGCCCCGCGATTGGCTGACGCAAATCAGAAACCCAATCAGCGGGCAGAATCAGTAAGCGATTACGATAACGATGAATACGTTTTTTTGGACAATCTAGGGCCCTCTAGGGCTGACTAATTTAAACTTATACAAATACGGATTCTGCGTCAAAAATACCTAGTCATTAATAAATTATAGTGTGTTATCTTATTTTAATCCACGTTTTCCTTTGTTACAGTTCGTTTTTTGGCCCTAACGCCTCCCACTACGCGTCTCACGCGCACTCTCCGAGCGAGGCGAAATCTGGATACCCTTACATTGGACAACTTGGCGGCATGGACATGGGAAGAGTGCATTGAGTGAATTAATGACCATTAGTTAATTGAATTAATACGCGATTTAAGATATCACAGAATCTCTAATTACTATCGGGTTTCTTCGCTGATATTAATAATTATAAATATTACTATATATATAGCTGCTTGTGCTGATTCATTCACTCATTGATCACCTCTCCTGAACAATTTTGTATGAAAAATTTTTTTTTCAATTACCATTTCGTATAGAGGAGAAAAATTCATTCGGAGGAAAAATACGGAGAGAGCTGATGATTGAGGATTTCGGAGACGGATGAAGAGCACAGCCAAGGGTATTGGAGATAGGTGGGGGGTGCTCGACCAAATGTCATTTGAAACGTCATCCAATTGGCAGTAAGCTGAAAAATTTTTCAAAATGGCGGATTCAAAATGGCCGCCATTCGAATTTCGCCGATATCTCGGAAAGTATAAAAGATGGAAGAATGGTTTCTTGACAAGAACTGATCAGGACTCGAAGGTCTATTCGATGGATAGAAAAAAAATTCAAAATGGCGGAATTAATTTTTTCCATAGAAAATGTATGGGATAAGATGACTGAGGGTTGCGATACCTTTATAGGCGGGAAGACAGCACGCGGGCCACATGTGGCCCGCGCCCCCACGCGACCTACTAGTTAATATATATATAGCTACTCGTGCTGATTCACTGACTGACTCATTGATCACCTCTCCTGAACAATTTTGTATGAAAAATTTTTTTTTTAATGATCACTTCGTATATAAGAGAAAAATTCATTCGGAGGAAAAATACGGAGAGAGCTGATGATTGAGGATTTCGAAGACGGGTGAAGAGCACAGCGAAGGGTATTGCAGATAGGTGGGGGGTGTTCAACCAAATGTCATTTGAAATGTCATCCAACTGCCAGTGAGTTGAAAAAAAATTCAAAATGGCGGATTCAAAATGGCCGCCATACGAATTTCGCCGATATCTCGGAAAGTATAAAAGATGGAAGAATGGTTTCTTGACAAGAAGTGATCAGGACCCGAAGGTCTATTTGATGGATAGAAAAAAAATTCAAAATGGCGGAATATATTTTTCCATAGAAAATGTATGGGAAAAGATGACTGAGGGTTGCGATACCTATATAGGCGGGAAGACAGCCCGCGGGCCACATGTGGCCCGCGCACCCACGCGCCCTACTAGTTTCTTATATTTATACAACCTACTTAATGCAAACAACGTCGGCGGCTTTGTAATGTGACCCTAAGTTTTACCTCTAAGGGGTGCCGTATACTGGAAACAGCATGGCAAGGGATTTCGAGTTTTTAGCAACGAACATTCAAGCGTGTCGTATAGAAATACAATAATTTGCAAAGTGTTTGAATATACATTGGTAAAAACTTGAAGCCACTTGATGTGTCGCAGTAGCCATTATGAGGGAAAAATATTTTCTTAGTGAATGGTTAAATGCAAAATTTCAGTCGATCCGTCCTGTGAATTGAGCTGAGATTTGTTAGGTCAGTCAGACAGACAGTCAGTTATCTTTCTCTTATATTTTATACACAGACAGATATATAGGCAATAAATTACAATTATTAGTATGTATATTAAAAAATAATCGTTGTGCCTTCAGTGGAAATCATATCAGTAAGCAAAACAACTAAAATATTTTGGTATATTATACATTAATTATTAAATTCTTTGAAGACTAAGTTTAGTATAAGACAATTGTATTATACAGCTTTATTTACATGATTAGATAATTTAGGTAGGTATGTGCTAATTGTTGTAAGTGAAATACTTTGTTCCTAATTAATCGATAACTGCGTTTAATTACTAATTTAGTTTTAACTCACTTTAGAATTTCCTTTTAGGTTGTAAAATTGTGTAAAATCGGTAGTTCATACTTTTAGGTTAATATTTTAATAAATTGTATTGAACAGAATAGAGAATATTTCAAAACCACTGATTCTTCATGAATGTCTAGATGCAATTGTGATTTTATAATAAAGTTTGTATTTATTTACATAGTTTTTACGTTATATTTAGATAAGTATACTTATTTTAAGGAAACCAAGCACTTTTAAAAAATGTTTATCCGAAATAAACCTCAATTTACCGATAAAGTAATTTTATTTGCTCCAATCAATGGCTCCAATAGTCATAAACAATACCTATCTACCTAGCTATAAGGAGTTATGTAGGTACCTACCTACAATATGACTGCAATGATATTTTTTTTTGGTTTGCTACATTATACATGTTAGTTCTTGACTGCGATCTCACCTGATGGTTAGTGATGACGCAGCCGAAGATGTTAACGTACTAACTTGGAAGGAGTACGCAAATTCACTCCAATGGTTTTTACACAGCATCGCACCGGAACGCTAAATCGCTTGGAGGTACGTCTTTGCTGGTTGGGTGGTAACGGCTGAAGTCCCACAAGACCAAGCCTGAACCAATTTAGAAATTATAAAATTCCAAAGTGGCCCGTGGCGGGATTCGAACCCGCGACCTCCCGACTCAAATCCGAGCGCGCGTCCTCTGCGCCAGGGAGGTCGTTAAATGACAAAATAAACAAATAAATAAACAATGCTTTTATTTTTTGGTTATATAAATAGCAATGCATTTTTATTTATGGAATTAAACAATAAAAGTAGGTGCTTTTTCTTCTCCTGATCGCGGCTTCAGGTTCCTGTGGTGTCACGCTGAGCGTTCCCAATCTATTGAGTCGCCATCCACAGTTCGCACTTCGCAGCCAATGTTTGTTGCCGCCAGGAACAGCAGTAACTTCTTGGCTGAAAGGCGTTTAACATCATTAGGGTCTTGTGTGAATTTCCCCAGAAGGTTGCTATGTTGGTGCATCAGTGCTTGGCAGGAACCGATAATGTGCATCGGTGTTTCCGCCGCCTCATTACAGAGGCTGCACACGTCTGTATCCCTAAATGTGAAGAAGTGCCAGCACAAGGAAGGTTATTTCTTCCTACCTAAAGTAAACCAACAAAAAACATTTACAACTGAAACGAAAAAGATCTAATGAAAAATTATGTTTTATATTCTTTTATTATTTTTTAATTTTTAAATTTTTCCACTATGATTTACTCGTTTTGTTCTTGTAAATTAAGTTTACTTGTTGTAGTTATTAATACGTTAACTTAACAATTACAAAAAATTAGAACAACGAGAGTGTGCATGAATATCACCACGTCATTGTCAGCTTAAACATAACATCTAAAGACCTATTAGGGACATTAAATTCTCATTAAGGCCCTGGAAATTAAACGCAAAAAATATAATAACAAACGCGTGGGTGAAAACAAAATGAGCCAGTAATGAATGAATACATTTTCTGCACGTAGCAATCTGTGGTTCAGACACATATCATTTGGAGGCTTTTAAAAAGATGCATTGCATTTGGACACTTGAATGACAGAATTTTGTTGGTTACTATAAAGGTACGAAAACTTTGTTGAAGTATAAATAAAATATTTGAATGTTTGCTAACTACTTCATTATCACAACTAAACTCCAGCGCCAGCGACGACGTTTATTTATCTATGTAAACCTTTGATTAGGTATATAGTAGATGTAAACTCCTTAGCTGATTTGCTTGAGGAATGGAGATGTCTCAGCCCTATGTTAAAGTTCATGATTTTACAATATGGCCGACCATTGCTTCTATTTAATAAAATTGTGGCAACAACTCAATATGATAATAATGCGTAAAAAACTACTGCGGCTCTCTATATTTTTAGTAACCTTGTCTCATGATAAATTGGTGATATTCAATTCGAGGTACCATAATTTCATTCTATGAAGGGCTCATAGGAACAATCTCTAGTAGCCTGCCGTGCTATTCTGCAAAACAGCGACGAGCGTGCATCTCTGCATCTATGAATTTGTCAGTTATAATAGAGTACAATTTTGCATGCCATATTCGGGTTGGCAGCTGTCTGGCAGCTATTTCATTTTGTAGAATAGCACAGCTTTTCCTATTCATCCATGAAAAGTTCGCTACTTTTTAATCAAAGCTAGATAAATGAGCTTACTGTCAGGATACATTATTATATACATGGTTTCAACTTTCAAGTTTTAAAATTGAAACGCAATTGTGATTTGTGAGTAACAAGTAAGTAAGTATCATTTCACCAATTCCATTGTTGAATCAGGTGTTGATAGCTGTTCAAAAATAGCTCCGATTGTTGTTTAAATTATTTACGGCTATAACGTACAGAACAATAGTCTTAACAGGACTGATATTCACGTTTCGACAAAAGCAGGGTGGAGGAACGAGTAATCAGGCAGTCAAACGCATGCTTAGTTACAGGCGCACCATACATTAACGGATGACGTATGGCATCCATTTACCCTATATTTAGCTCAAGCCTAAAATGTACTCATTATAAACTAGTACCTACGTATGAACAAAGCTTTATGGAAGAATCTGTCTAAAAATTGACAATAGATAGGTAATGAGACAACACTGGGGTGGATAAGTGTTCAAATTAGGTACGTCTCTCGTTAATAAATTGTTATTTTAAATATTTTAAATTTCTATCTTGTACCCAAACCCTATTTAGTATGTTAAATATTATGATGACACTGATTGAAATATCAGCGAAGCGAGTGTGGAAAGATGCTGCGAAAATAGTGTTAGTTTACATAGGTTGTATAATGTGAGCTAAATTCAAGCAGTTTTCCCGCCCATAAAGATATCGCCGTCATCTCCATCGCCCATTGGAATCCGATTGGCAGTGAGCTGAATAAATTACCAAGGAATTATAGCTTTAGGGAATTTTGAAGGGATTTTTTATAGGCAGGAAGACAGCACGCGGGCCACATGTGGCCCGCACCGCCACGCGCCCTACTAGTAGGGTAAGTTGGTAAGTTTCTCAGCTCACTGCCAATTGGATTCCAATGGGCGATGGAGATGACGGCGATAATTATAGCTAATTATAGCTAGCTAAATTCAATTTACATAATAAGTACGATCTTGGTTATTGCATGTTAGTGCTCCATACCCCTTTAAGTACCTACCGAAATTAGTGTGGTACCTACTTGTATCGATAGTGAATGGGTCGTTTTAGGTTTGTCCTGTTTTTTATCAAATTAATCGCTGCTAGATAGATATACCTACCTACCAGTAAGTAGGTATAGCTAAATCCGTTCGCTTTATCCATTTATATTTTAAAAAAGAATCACGGAAGGCGTTGAATGGAAAACGTGATTGAATTCTGTTTTTTATCGTAAAAACTGGTGTTTTGATCACAAAAACTGTCCAGTAAAGCACACGCGTGGGAATCACAAATCGCAGCCGCTTGGTGCCGGATGACGATACGAAATGCAATGACGAAAAACGCTGATTTATCATTGACCGTGTAAGTGAAAAATCACTTCATTTTCTTGCGAGGACCTCGCAACACCAAGTCATTCGTTTCGGCAGTGTACCTATGTACATTTCCACATCGACATGATTAATGCATGACATCTTTTTTGAGTTCCATACCATTTTGGTAAAAATGGAACCCTTATGGTGAGACTTTCTCCGTCCGTCTGTCTGTCACACACGATTATTTCAGTAGCTGATAAAGTTATCAACCTGAAATTAGGAATTTGGAATAGGTAATAGATGCGTCATTGCAATCATATAAAATTGAAAATCGTTTTTATTATTATTTTATTAGGATTTTAACCCAGGATCTCCCGCTCTAAAACAAGTGCGATTGAGAGAGAAGACTCTCTTCTCGTCTCTTGATGTTTTTGAGCGTTCAATTGGTTGGAACCACAGATTTAAGTTGGAACAGTGACCCCGAAGTGTTTGAATGAGAACGGGAACTCTCTAAAGAAATGACTACTTATAACTCTAGAAGTTCGGAGGCAACGTCGTTTTAACATGGCACTAGTTTTTATATCAATGTATGGCACCTACCTTTTTGTATCTAGCCATAACAAGAACTGTGTTTAATTTTAGCTTCCACATTTTTTTAATCAGGATCCAAATTATAATAATCAATGAACATCTGTGTACCTACTGTGGAACCTGGAACTTTACGTTTAAAACCTCAGTGCAGCAATTGTCGCAGCAAGTGATGACAATTTCAAGGCTGAAATAGGTGATAAAGTATCGGTATGAACTCATGATTAATAAAATGTAAATATGACCCAATTCCTGACGTGTCTCGATGATGCATAGATGCACAGCCCTTGTTTTAATTAACAGTTTCAAACTCCGTTGTAGTAGTGCAAATTATAGTTCACTCAATAAATAGCTGCATTCTAACTTTGAAATGATGTCACTTGAAGGCTGCTCAAGATCACGTCGTGTTCTTGATCTTTATTATACTAGCATTATTCATAGTTCAACCTGTTCGTTTGTTAATTGCAATATATACTTATGGGTTATACTTGAGGTTATCTATTTCCGATTTTCTCTCAATATTCGAGTGACGACTTAAAATATCGACGTGCCTTCTCAAAAGATACTCTCCCTTTTATATTATGAAAGATTTCATTACACAAAACTGCAGTTTTCAAAGAATTATGGAATAGGTAGTTTGCCTAATAAATCAAAAACTGTCAGCCAAAAAAAATCTGTTTTAGAATAAACTAGTAACGCTCTTTCATAATATGATACCCCACTTATACATATTATCTTCATTTTTACTTTTATGGTCCGAGGTCCAGCGTATTAGTATAATAGAGGTCAGTGTTCAAGTTTGCTGCACAACATCACATCAGTCATCAGCTCTAACTCATACGTCGGGGCTAGTAAGAAAACTCATGCTGTCTCGTAAGTGGATATGACGAATGTGGTTAGTTGGAAAAACGGGGCAGGTCTGTGCGTGGGCCAGAGGCGGATGTAAAATGCGTTTTGTACTTGCCGCCTGCCATGACTAATCCTGTGTACAGATGACGCAACGTTGGTCGTATTGTCCGTTGTAGCCAATGACGAAATACGCTACGCTAAGAGGACGGTAAAGATGTGACGTATGTTGAAGCCAAAAATTTCTCAAATATCACGTCGCGCCATTTCAGTACAGCTGACAGCACATACCGCTGTCGGTCGCATACATTAGCGCCATTTTACAGTTTTGGCAAATTAAAATTCCAGCTTCAAATCGAAGCCTAAAAATGTATGCGTGACGTCAGTAAGTGCTGATCCTTTAATATGTTTAATCAATGGTAGTAGCCTACAGAGTCAAGGGATATCTTGCAAGTTTGGTAAGGTCTTCTTTGACCCTCGATTTTTATACCGACTCCAATAGAACAAGACTTCAAATGTTAAAGAGAAAGGTTGAAGTTTTTTCAGAGGAAACCTGCTTTCCAAGCTTTGGGAAAAGTTTTAACTATTCATAAATGCTTGAAAGTTGTAAGGCCTATGCGACAATTATTTTCAATTTTAATGCTGACTTCCGTAAGTCACATTTATATATACCCAGCCGCTCCCCCGGACGACTGGGTATCCATGAGGATTCCACACGATAAAAAAAAGTCACATTTATATTATCACTTTGTTAAATTTATTCTCTATTCTAGTCTCTACGCAGGTTTAATATGAAATGCACCAAAAATGCGTGATATTGAGGTCACTAGAATTAAAGTTGGAGTAAAAATGTCTGGGTTTAATTGCAACCGAAATTTAGGTAAAACAAATGTGTTACTTTTTGCAAATCATTGTAGGTATACATTTCCAAAAAAGTGCATAGCTAAAACCCATCAGATTTTATGAATGTATATTTCAGATCCTATATGGTACCAAAAAAGAAGCAGGTATAGTACTAAGGTAACGTAGGTATACGAATATGCTATATTAGTTATTGCATTCGATTCATCCGAAAAGGGTAATATTTTCTGTAAAATTCTATCCACATTCTTCATGAATGGGAACCATTCACCTAAAATTAAAATATTAATACATATTATGCGTATCGGAGAATATCTCAACGCTAGATCTCGTGTTTCCGAATTCTCACACTTCACCGTGAGAAAAGAAAATCACAATAAAGTCAATTACTAACTGTTCGGCAATTACGTGGTGTATTGGAGGAACATGACAGTTATATCGTGGCAGGTTCTTTCGTGTGATTCGGGTGGCGAGTCGAGAATCCGGTAATCGGTCATCGGCTCTGGCATTCGGAAAAGTCAAGTGGTTGATCAATTTCCACAACTTATACGCACGTGGGTGATATGCCGCTTCGTTACACTGCCGGTGTTGGTTTTATTTAATATAATTTCTTCCACGTTTCTGATACGATCTGATAAGGTGTGGAACGCCGTTCCCGCTTCCGTGGGCCCAGCCAAGTACTCGTACAATCTGGGTGCCTTCAAGGGAAGAGTGAAAAGGCATTTTCTTGGCAAACGCGCTCTTAGACCTCATCATTGCTTTCCATCAGGCATGATTAACGTTAAGTGCAAGCCTATCTACAGTAAAAAAAATCGTCGGATGCGGTTGGGACAAGCATAATATCTGCTATGAGGCAGATATTATGCTTGTCCCAATAGCATCCGACGCAGGGCGTGGAGGGCTCGAATGCCTCTGAATTTTCAGTATTATGTGCATTTAATGACAAAAATATGTGACTTGTTTAGCAGTCGTGAGAAAACCTGTGTGACTCCTTTGCAAGTTCTTTAAAGTGCTCTCAAAATGTTGCGACTTGCGAAATTCCACTGTACTTACCTTTAAAAGTCTGCGAAACCGCACATAGTGTGTTGGGCTATGTAAATAAACTCCCTCTTTCTAATTTTTTGATGAGACCCGTTCCCATTAGGGAATCGTAAAATGGGTGGGGACTAAAATACTTTCTAATTTATGCATTGGTCTGGTTGAAAAAGTACATAATACTTTGAAAACTAAGGAAACCTGTTGGTAACTTTCATATTCGGTCAAAATTACCCAATCGTTAAAATTACGCACCCGCTTATGGCATCCAACCTTTGACGTCGCTTGCGATCCAACGACATTTGTAACGCTGTTTTACCCTCCAAGATTTATCTTGGTAGGTACTAGAAATGCGATTTAACGCGTTCAGTTAAATGAAAGCTCCACGTAAAATTAAAAACATGTCCGAAACTATTTCAGCCCATGAATTCTTTCGAAATTAATTGTCATCACGTGCCAACGCATAACGGATTTAGATCAAATGGAAAATAGAGTGCTCTGATCACGGATATCTGTGATATTTTTGTCCAATATTGTGATTACATTTTATGAAGGCTTTCCTCGAATATTTTTGAATACATTACTTACTAGGTAGTATTAAAATTTCAGATCTGCTTTTCCTTAAATTTTCATCTATAAGTAAATCTTCAATAAAGAACACCTACTATTTATACGTACAAGTAAATTCAAGGAATTCTTCCTCAAAATTATTTTAGTAATTCTTCTCTTGAAAGCATGCCTAAGCATTAAATAATTTATTACATTTAAATGAATTTTCACTTCGAATAGTTTTCACATAACATACCGCAACACAAAGGATTTTGATCAGAATTTGCAATATAGCGCAGCGGATGTATCCGGATGAAATTTCAGTCGCTCATTCTTGGCTCTGATGAACACAACAATGCACCTGTATAAATAACTACGTATGTTATTTAACAAGCTGTCATGTCATATGGAAAATAACGATCCTCTCGAATAACTGACGGTTACCTTGTTATAATTCTGGCAGTAAACTGACGTTTCGTATTTTCCTAAACTCCAGTAGGTAAATCTGCTATATTTCACTTTAGTAACTTAAAATATTATAAAATAACCTACGTAACTTTCTAAACAAAATTAATTGCGAATAATACTTGGATACCCGATTATATTTTTTTTTTATTTAATTTACAACGTTACAATTTGCTGCATCGAATTAAAAGTCTAAGAATAATTTAATGTGCCTATTGTCTATTCAATTGACAGTTTTCTTATTATAGAATTAAAAGTCGAAAACTGTGAATTATTATAGAAGAAAACTGTTGTAGGCTACTGGCTATGTGTAATTTCTCGGATTTTACAACTCTATAGTATTAATTTATTCTCGAGGTCGAGTTTAGGCTGCTAGTTATTACTTTTTTATTTAAATAAAACCACAGAATACCATAATAGTACCGTAAAACAAAAATAAAAGAAAAACTGCGATAATTAGTTGAAGAATTAATATTTTTCTCAATTTTAGGTGATTTTTAACGACCTCCGTTTTTCATACAGATTTAAAAACGTAGGCATAACCGATCTCAATAAAAAAATCAATCAATGAATGTAACGGTATTAACCAAAACGTATCAATTAAATCCAAACTGCTATGAGTCACGCAGCGACGCGGACGGCTCGCTAATCTCCGCTGAAAAGGTGTAAAACGTTACGATTTTCGGAAACAAATATTGACACAGTTCCCAGGACACTAACAACTTTCATGTGGGAAGTTTCGTGAAAGATTCAACTAACCAAATTGCTTCCGAAAGTTAATAAAATCGCCGGCGTATCGAACGCATTCGTTTGGCGAAAATCCACAAACTTCTAACCATATTTGGTGATCGCACCAGCGGGGTTAATAACTTAGTACAGGATTTTGTACGAATTTCGAGTCGACTCGCATCGCACAAACGAAACGAATTCCTCCATACATTTACAGCTAACGCCACCTATCATAAGTCACTGACATGCGGCTGTCAGTAGATGGCGCTGCCTGGTATACCCTATGTTCAGCCACCCAGATGCACTGGCTGCAGGTGCAGCAGAACAAGTGCCTGCGCCTGATCGTTCGAGCCCCGAGGTACTATAAGCGTCAGAAATGGTGTTATACACCGGGATACCAGGACGCCTACTGTGGAGGAGGTTGTCCGCATTCTCGCGCAACGCCCTTTCGCTCGATCGGACTACGGGCCGTGCGCGCACCTCCACGGGATCGCACCACCTATCGATCGACCAGCAAACGGGCGTCCGCTACCTCGCGAGATCCTGCGGTATTCGTCCCCCGCGCGCTTGCGCGACGATAACGACGCGAGGTTCACACAACTGGATCCCGACATCCCCACGCAGGGCGGCGACACGATCGCTGACGACGCGGGACCACAAACTCTTCAAGACCCACAGGCCACAAGCCAGGACGGCGTGGCCTTTTCCCTCTTACCGTGGCTAGAAAAACGACATCGGGGGCGCGCTGCGCCTCCGCGTCACATCGCCCGGGTAAGGAGACAAGCCTCGAGGCCCGTACCCCCGAAGGGACTCCCTCCCTGCGGAGAAGACCACGCTGCTGTGCTGGCTGTAAATGTATGGCGGCATTCGATTCGTTTGTGCGATGCGAGTCGACTCGAAATTCGTACATAAATCTGTACTAAACCCAGAGTAGAGAGTAGAGACTAGTCCGTCGCGTCGCCGCCCATCAGCTATCGTCGGTTCTCACGAGAAATTATTCAGCGGCATTACTACTGAGTGTCCACAGATTCTTTATTAAATGCGAAAGTCGTGCATGTCCACGGACCGGAGTACTTCACCAAAAAAGTGTTAACTTAACACTCGATCGGCTCTACACTTTTTATCGATCCACTAAGTAGTATAAGTACTCGTGGTTTTATTTCGATATCGGTATACTTTGATCGACATATTATGTACGGCCACTTTATCCATTATGGTGAAATAAATTTGCAATTTAATCGACGGCTACCTGAGTAATATAATTTTTTGTTGGTTATGATATCGATTTTTTTGTGGATATAAGATGATAATAGTCCTGTAAAATTTTTGTTGTTGTGGAAATTTTTGTCAAGTCAGAGTTAAACAGAATAAGAGTCATTAGTTCTAGATAATTCACCAAGTTGTGGTTTTTGTTCAGTAAACAAATCAAGTTTTGGTAAAAATGACAGACAATGTGATGGTTTGTATCCTGTGGATGTTATACTTGTATTTTTCTTGAATTACTCAGACTTTTTATACTTAAGTATTTAGAAATATGGTTAAAACCATATAGAACTCCAAGAAACCGCCCGCGACTTCTAAAGTGCAGCAAGGAATAGGTACCTACTTTGTCTAAGTTGGCATTACCGAGCCGTCGCTACACAATTTTTCACGCAAACTACCATCAGTGCACCATACAAATTTCAAATTTACGCACTCACTATAAGAAAAAATTGCCGTACTCACGGAGCTGGAAATACCCACACGAATCAAAAGAACATCACTAAACTGCATCCTCAGAGACATTGAGTCAAATAAATAAATGCCTTAGTAGGCATGAAAACATTTTCAGTCCAATCTTACAATTAATGAGAACGAGGACGACATAATATTATAGGTTTTCTACAAACTTGCTTGGAGTTGATTAATTCTTCGAGATAAATCGAACTTGCTGTACCTACTGGCCAATCAGCGACTGCCAAAAGTTGTATGAAAATTCATATCTGGCTTAGGTACCCCATTATCCGACAATCATGTCGAGGAGTCTTTATCCGCCGGTTTTAAATTTTATTTTGAGACGACAAGCATATAAAGAAGTTAGAATGTCTGATGCGCTCGAGTCATGGACAAATTTTTTTTGAAAACCTGTATTAGCTTCCCCCACCACTGAAATAGCAAACTTCATATAACCTCTTTTTCATTTTAGCACCTTATAATATTAATATCTGGTTGACCGAGCTTCGCTCGGTAGTTTAACTACTGGATAATAGATGGCAGCAGAAGTGCTTCGCTCGGTAGTTTAACTACTGGCTAATAGATGGCAGCAGAAGTCATATTTTTATTATTATTTTTTTGGTAAATTCGACATTTTCTAAAAATGAATCCTAGCTAGATCGATTTATCGCCCCCAAAACCCCCTGTATTCTAAATTTCATGAAAATCGTTGAAGCCGTTGCCGAGATCCAGATTATATAGAAATATACATATATACAAGAATTGCTCGTTTAAAGGTATAAGATTTACAAACTAATAGGTTCTAACGACGCTCGAGTAACAACCGATTTAGCATCGTGGGCTCCCCTACTAGTAGGTCTATTTTTAAATTTAATTTTTATCGGATTACGGTCAAGTAGAAGGTAAGTTTTCGCGAAAATACGTAATCGTGGTTGTAAAAATAATTATTCTTTGTAAGAAGTTATACCACAATTTAATCAATTTTCCCTTCTTATGAGAACTTAGATAATATTATAATTATTGTTTTTAAGTTAGGTAGTGCAATTAAACAAAATAAGAACTTCTCATAATATGAAGATAAATATAACATTTAATTTAAAAATAACGGCCTCCATCATCGTTTGCAGAGCCATCACAATAGAGCGAGCATTCGTTTCGAGTTTTTGTCTCACAGCTATGAGGAATAGTAATGTTGCAGCAAATAAAAGGAACGAGGGTGTCGACAAGCCGTTTTGTTTCCCAATCTACAATACAGACTTTCGTTGCTCAGTTAGACCTCCCGCGGTGACCTTTTGCGCTGCGTTCCTTGTTTTGGACGAATTATTAGTCTGGTTTTACATAGAAGGAGGAACAATCGGACCATCACTGGTGATTCCTGTTAGTGCCTGAGATTTTGATGGTAATAACAATGACTTATGTATAGAATCTGAGTCATCGGTAGCCATTAGTCGTGCTCATTGTCTTTGGAAAGGATCCTAAGCGCTCGCTGCGTGCGCGCGTCCTCTCTGTTGGATAGCTTTGCTTGTTTACAAACATTTTATTAAGGCGTTACGTTTAATGGCTTCTTTAGAAGGTAATGTTTATTATGAGTTTGTACTGTCTACAATGATTTATTGTTTTCGAGCTAGTGATTTCAATAGATCAATCGATCAAAAAGTAGGTAGGTGCCTATTAATCCTATTATGCTCTACGTACATAGATGCCTACGAATCATATTTTCTGATCGTAAGGAGTAAGTATCAACCTATATTATTCTTGAACAGGTTGTTAAACTTCATTTTCGCAGAATTGAACAAATATATTTGTGAAGTAATAAGTATAGTTATATTCAGAGAGAAAATTCAACATACATATAAATTTAAGGTCAACTTCAAATATTTACTATAAGAAAACCTAGTAAATATTTGAAGTTGACCATTAATATAGATGGTACACAGAGTTTTCAATTTTTCATGAATTGATATTATACTCGTAGGTACCAACAAGCAACATGTACATATTTCGAATAAAGTGCACACACATCTTACCCGCCTACTCACAAGATCATGATTTTAGGGTTCCGTACCCAAAGTAAAAACGGGACCCTACAACTAAGTCTGCGCCGTCCGTCCGTCCGTCTGTCACCAGGATATATCTGACTTGAAATTTCCAAAGATGATGTATCAGACACAGATTGATAACAGTAGACGCAACATTCACAGAATAATTAGATACTTACTAATATGTACCTATATTCACTAAAATAAATATTTAAGTGGGCCTCCCACACAAGAGTGAGGCCCGGTTTCCACCAAAGCGGAGCTGTGTTTGAGTAACCATAAACCAATCAGATCTCTGAAACTGAGGGGAGATGAGATGTAGAATTGACGAAATCTGATTTGTTACCCAAACACAGTTCCGCTCTGCTCCGCTGAGGTGGAAACCGGGCCTGAGAGTTGTTTTATTTCATGGTACGGAATCCTCAGTGCGCGAGCCCAACTCGCGCTTGACAAATTATTCAAACACCCACACGACAGCTATAATGGTGAATATATCGTTACTTTTCTCTATTTTGCCCGCAATCCATTTAAATTAATCAAGTGTACATTTATGTATAACCCGTTCGCAGAAGCTTTGCCGCAGTGCTAAAAGATACTACAGAATAATATCTTTGAACTGTGGCTTTGCCGATACCTTCCCTTCCCACTTGATACTACCGCCACCCGAGCTCATCCCTTATCACTTATCATAAGTAGGTAGAAGTTCATACAATTTTGAGAAGTGAACATAAAATAGCATCATAATTTCAAAAGTGCGTGTTTTTCTTAATGTCTTGTCCTTCCTTAATTGATAGTAGTATCAAAAGTATTCATCCTGATAAAACTAGTGATGTATTAAATAAGTATAACGAAAGTATTGAAATCATGATTGCATAATAAGAGGTACGTTTTAAAACTATAAGACTTTAAACAAGCGAAAGGACTACGTCTACGGCAAGGCATTGTTTAAAGTCTTCATTTATCATTCGAAACAAAAGAACCTAGAACCGACGACACTGACGACATACAATGAGTGTAACAGTACCTACACAGAGTGTTTTATTGTTTTACAGCCATTTTACTGCCTAGCTCCCGTGGCAGGAGGTAGCACCCTAAAATAACGCGTAAAAACTTTTCAAACTAAACACCATGGCAATTAACTAGATTTACAACGTCTTCTTTCTCGGAATGGCGACAAAATTGTAACTATTTAGGACCCTTTCTGATATGACATTCAGCATTTATTTTTGTAGATATTCAGTTGCTTAGTACAAATAATCTCCGCCCATGTTTCTTTCGAAAATTTCTTTTGTTTCCATCATTGGCCTTGAAATTATATTCTATTTTCGTATTATTACTACATTATACGGTAACTAAATAAATTTTAAGTAATGATATGATTAATGTTTGTATAAATATTTCCAGTAGATTCCTGTAGGTATAAAACATGAATAGATATTTCAATCCACGATGACGCGACCTACTCTGTCAACCTCCATACGAATCGAATGAAACATAAGCGATTTTGACAGAGTGGAGCTGTGGAGTGGAGCGAGTCTTTCTGGATAGAAATGTCTCAAGTAAGGGATGTTCCTACTCATATAAGTGTACAATGTGTACATGTACACTTATACGAGTAGGTACATCCCTTTTCCATCCACTATTGTAAAAATATCTACCTATATCTATTCGTTTGTCTTGTCTGGTGTACGAATAAATGATATAAATAGCTGATATTTTTCTAGCAGAACACTTATTGAGCGAGAGTCCTTTCTTAGATTGTTTACCATTACCCACTTTGTTAGCACAGTATTTCCACGAATGAAACAAGTCATAATATTTCTATTAAAATCTAAAATACCTTAAATTGTGCACTGTGAAATTTCATACCAAAGTTTGAATAGATGCATGTTTAGTGCATGTGACTTTTACATGAGTTTAGTTAGAACCAAATTTATTGAAAGTTTTGAGTTTGGACAAATCGAATTGATCGATGAGCCCTAAACCTTCAAAACGTTCACGTTTTTGTCTTGTGTGCGACACGTTGTCACTCTCACTCTCTCTCTCTCTCTCTCTATCAATCTATAGCATTATGAGAGCACTCACTCAACATGTATGTGGACGTTTTTGATGGGTGCAAACTGCAATGTACGCTTAGGTTAGGGCCCATCTTGCGATTTAAATCTTTGTTAACAAGTACTTAACCGGAATATTCTTAGAATCTTAAAACAATCACGTCACGGCGTAACCGCGTTATAATGATGTGGTTCCAAATCCTCGGATGTATGGGCAACCGCATTTAAGACCTCATGGAGTTTCAAGAACAAAAGAAAGCTCCTACCGTCCAGTAGCAATGAGCGACCCCTGCGACGTTCGCCTTGTTGATTCTAAACCACAAACATCTCCATTCATTTCGGTTGGACGTATTGTCTATGGTGGAATGCTTTAGTACAGTTTATTGTAGCAAACCAATCTATAATGCTACCGGTGGGTGGTTAGCCTTTCTCTATACTTGTCTGTCTACCTGACGACAGTTTTGCAATTGATTGATTGCTTCCTTATTTTCAATTTTTAAAAGTACCCAAAAGCGTTCTTGAATCTGTAGATTTTGTCTAGCAGGCCATTTTACAATCTATACGGAATGATGGGCATTCTAGTGTATCAATCAAAGCTAATTATAAAGTACTTATAATAGGTCGGTACTATACATATAGTTAGCTTTATAGTTATCTATAAGAAGTATTTTCTCAAAGGTAAAGGTGTACCTACCTATAAGTAAAGCACATTTCTCGAGTTTTCTGTAAAACTGAGAAAATATAAAATTAAATGAAAATGTACGTACAATATAAAGTTTGTATGCGACCAATAAAATCTCGAGTTGGAGACAGATTCAATTTTCCAACGGTAATAGGTATTACAGTAAGCAGTGCTATAAATCAGTGGAAATACTTATATTTACGTTCTTGCTTAAGTACATTGAATGAAGATATGATTTCAAATTGAAATTGAATTGAAATAGGTAATTAATATTGAGGCAATATCACATTATTTATCACATTAAGTATTTTGGAAAAACTTAGTTTTAATCACAACAGAATACAGATACTTACCAAATTGAACCAAGAGGTAAAACTTTTCTTTTTTTAGTCTGATTTAGGGGAATTAAACTCCTCTGTCTGCAAAATTCAAACTTTAAGTAGGTACCTACTTGATCTTTCGCAATTTGTAAACTAATATGACAATAGGCTTGTGGCAGTTAAATTGGCCGAAATGGCAGTATATCTTCACATACCTATTACATTTAAAAGAAAAGGGTCTATTTTAGGAAAATACTTAAGTAGTCAATTCTCGGATTAAATTTTGTAAAGGCAACATTTTAAAGCAAAGACTTTTATTATTTTAAAAATATGAAGATGATAATGTTATTACTTAGAAATACTGTCATAAGCCTACAGTGAAGTGTTAGTTCGTTAGTTTCAACCGACGCACGTCCACTGCTGGACAAAGACCTTCTGCAATAATTTCCAGCCCACACGGTCTTGCGCCACTTGTATTTAGCGACTCCCCGCGACAGTCCATTTGATCAGAGGTCTGCCAACACTGCACTTTCCCGTGCGGATTCACCCACTCCAGCTCCTTGGGTCATCAACGTCCGTTAGCACTTCGAGCTATGTGTCCCCGCCCATTGCCACTTCAGCTTTGCGATACGTTGAGCTGCTACCGACGGTGACTTTGGTTCGTCTACGGATCTCCTCATTCCTGATTGAATCAGGTAGATCAGTGTGTGAGTACAGTATAGGAAACACGGCAAAAAAAACAAAATATATAACTTGAATTTGACGGCGGACCGTTGCATTGAACCCACATTTCATTGGACTCCGACGACCTACATCTTGGGCTCTCCGAACCACCCAAGTTATGCCACACAAGTAAGGGGCGTGCCCACTTTGTCACCTTGTGAACGTACCACCGATACATTTTGCGAGTACAATAAAAAGAGCCGACTAATTCGTAGCCGATAGATCACACGCGGGTAGGAAAGAAAGAAAATGAAGATCGTTCGATTTATGAAAGAACTGCCACACTGACGTTTATGTTGTGTCTTTGTAGTGGCGTCAAAGGTATGAATGGGGATAACGTAACGTAATAGGTGTGAAGTGTCGTCCTTTTGTACTGTTTCCATGTCGAACGAACAAACTACTATGAGGATCGTGGCGGTCTGCGAATGTAAGAGCAGCTTCTATGTGTGGCTGCAAGATTCATAATAGGCTGGTTATTCATCTACTCTGCAGCGTAATTATAGAACAGTGAACACCTCAGCATTTTTTTCCCCCTTTACCAAAAACATAGAGTTGCGGCGACCCACAAAACTCTACTTATGTATAACAGCCACTGCCAAAATGAAAATGCTAATTAGTGAAAAGGGTTCAATTTTATACACAATGGAAAGACAATATACAAGTTGCCTTGTAGCTTTTGTAGAATTCTTGAAAAAATATTCTTGTACAAACTGTTTAAGTAAAAAGTTATAAAACTTCCAAATCAAAGTATGAAGAAGTTACGCAGGACGTTTGAAGGGCTTCTCGCCAGGACATTAGGTATTTTCTACCTTACGTAAATAAAATAAAATTAAAAAGGGAAATGTTTTTACCTTAGCTCTTCCATACTGTGCCCTAAAGTTTAATGTATCCGACCAAATGTTAAAATTATCGTCCTTTGTACGCAGTAAGAAGTAAGTATAACAAAAGATTTTAGCAAGTGAAATTGTGTCGCAGACGATATATTAACCCAACATAAAAGCGAATGGCTGAGGCATTTAACTACACAGCAATATTTCGCATAGCGTTGTAAGGATGGAATGTTTAAGATATATAAAACTTTAGCGACAGTCCCTAGTGCTCAAAACTGTTAAAGGTTAGCCAATGCATAGTTTCAATAAGGTTCAGAATAGTTTGGTGTAAGAGGAATATTAACTGTATATAAACAGTTCGCAGAAGCTCTGCCAATGACTTCCCTTCCCACATCATACTACCGCTTCCCAGACGAGCGCGGGTCGCGGTATCATAAAGTGGAAGGGAAGTCTTGGGCAAAGCTTCTACGAACGGGTAGTAGGTATTTTTTTTTCTTTTGATAAGCTTGCGCTTGAATGGAAGCAGGCGTTATTTTGCGGAAATTATTATACTATAATAATTAGCAGGACAGATTAATTTTGCTATTATCCGCTACTTGAAAAGATTCTGTATGGTACAATATGCAGGAACACTACCCACATGAAACACCACACACAATTTTCCAACACTTTCTTCAACTCACGTTTCGTCTCGACACCGGGACATCCTCAGAAGATGTTGACTTCACAATGCGAAATCGTAGAGAAGCTTGCGCTTGACTACAATCATGTCTGGTGGATAGAAATGATGAAGTCTACGATGGAGCGCGCTTACTTAGAAAAAGCCTTTTCACGCTTCTCTTGAAGGCACTTAGATTGTCTTGGCTGGGAACGCAGAAGCTGGGAGGGCGATCACTTAGCAGTACGTATCAAAAACGTAGAAGAAAAACGTTTCGTTCGAGTTCGCTGGACATCAACCACATAAGGATACTACTTTTCTCGTCGTCTTGTGGTTTTGTGGTAGAAAGGTGAAGTAGGTACTAGATTGTGGAGTTACTTAGACGTAAAACTTACATATTATAGGCTATACCTGTATCAGTATATACCTGTGAAATTGTGACAAGCTTTACTATATTATGATGTATACCTACTCATAAGATAAAGAACGCGGTATATATCCAAGGATATGGTCAATTTCTTAGGTACCTAATTTGGTTATCGAAAATTAGACTTGTTGTTATCACTATTCTTATGCAACAAATGTGATACTGACTTTTTACAAGTGCCTGTATAATAAGGCCTATGTGAAATAAAGATGTTTTGTACACCGACTTTTTATTCGATGCAGTAAACTGCCGTTTCGTATTTTTCTAAACTCCAATAAATCTGCTATTTCACTTTTATAACTTAAAATATTATAAAATAAGAAATTCACTGAACGAATTTATATTTACTTGAAATAATTGGATTATATGTTTTATTTCGTTTTACCGAAGTCTAAGTATAGCAAATAAGCAATATGATACACCTAAAATAAAAATAAAATCGTATATTCTTTCACATACGAGTAGACGGTCACAGACATTTATGTAATGTCACACTGTACCGTCAAGTTCGGAAAGCAGCTTTGCATCGAAAAGAACAGGCAAGAAACTCAGCACGTGCCCTAAGCTAATTAAAAGTGTCCTCGATTCCTGTCCTTACACAACAGGGTAAGTTAAAGCAGGGTCGCATCGATTCCAAGCAGTCTCCTTTAATAACCGGGACAAGGTCAGGGGAAAACCCACGAAGGCTATAGAGAAAATATATAAATAAGTACCTATAGCAAATAAAAGCAAGGGGAAGAAATTTTGCATTCAAGGAGAGTTTCTCTCTTAATTAAACCTACTTTTGTATGTAAGTACTTCTAGTGTTCACAATATAATGTTTAAGAAAAAGATAGATTGTGTTTTTTAAGTTACTGGTTGGGTGGTTATTAGCTGCAGTCTCCCACACGACTCTGGGCCTCGGTGACACACACTATTTTTCAACACAACCTCTGTCTACTTAGACCTACAGAGAAAAGAACTAGGGTTATACTTATATACTTTTCAATTTATATGTAAAGTATTTCTTTGAAAACAAGCAAGAAAATTCTTCGAAAAACGTGGACCAATAACCAATTAGAAGAGAGAAAAACCAAACGCCTATAAGAATAAGGTTTAAAATTAAACCTTCGATGTTACTTCGATGTTACGCTTTCGATGTTACTTTTCAGTTATCAAAATCAATACTTCATTAATGCCATAATTTTTGTTGCTGCTATAAAAAAAATAAAGCAAGATGGCGGCGACCATCACGTCAGGGGTGAACAAATAATCAGGGCAGTAATGGCAGCCGTGTATTTACTTTTGTCGACTTATATTTACGCGGGGAGCGAATTTATTTAGTGGGGTTTGTAATGTACGCTATTCAGTTACGCCTCGTTGTGAAGGGTACAAAGCCAGGGGTTGACTTTTATAGAAATAGCCTGGGGATATTGGAGTAATGGTTTTGAAATTTACAACCCTAATATGAGCCCTATAATATTATTTTCACATCCAGAGGGATGTGAAAATTTTGCTCTGTATAGTATACGTAATAGTCATATTTACGACGTATATTTGCGCGATCGGGTGTTTAATCGTGAAATGTGAAGTTTGATTCCCAGCACGAGTTTCAAATTCCATAATTTCGGTCTCTCCATAATAACTCAGGTCTCATTGGTCAGGTCCTACGTACCACCAACAACGATATAAATCTGAGGATGACCCCGGAACATTTTGCGTAAACCTTCTCTATACAAGTAAAAAGTAACGTCATTTGTCATTTCCGCAAATACGCGGCAACATGGCGGAATTTGTCCCTGTGGAAACTTGCGTGCGGACTAATACCTAAACAAGTATAGTGATCTGTGGCATGGACCGCTGTCCATAGTCACTACTGCGGTCAGCTCACAACTGACACTGTTGGTGTCAAAACCAATTTTTTTGACACCAGTGAATTGGTGACATTTTTTTCTTGCGGTCTGCCAGCTCCTGTGTGTCCATTACTACAGAGCAATTGAATATTCCAGTGCGATTCTGTGTAACAATTCAAAACTTCTAGTTTATACGCCTCAAAAGTTAGTTCGATTCCATCAGGTGAAAATAAAATATAAGAGAATCGGATGAAAGTGGATAAAACCAAGTCTCCTTAAAGCCTTAATTAAGTACCTACCTAACCTTTTAAGTACATCTAACCCATGGCAGTGTATTATGGGTTCAGTGAACATCGTACATATAAAATGAATTAAAAGGCATTAATAAACAAGTTATTTTCAACTGATTCCTATATTTTAAACTGAAGCAAAGCATTAAAACGAATAAGTAGAGAACGAATACGAAGGAAGTTGATAGGCATGGAATATGTATAGGCATAGTGTATAAGGATATGCATTCAGAAAATGATCAAAAAAACAATATAAGTTGAAAATTTGTTTGAAAACGCTGCCTTACGCTACATCTCGTAGCAAATAATATGAACCAGGCTTCCAAAAATACTACAGATTAAACTAACAAACTGAAAATCCGCCTCAAAACTAAATTACCGACGCGGAGGGAGATTACGTTTAAAATAAGAAAGTAGAAAATATTTTAAAAAGATTTTCTGTTCTGTGTGAGCTAAGATTTCTAGGATTTATAGTTGAATTTCTATTTGTAGTTGTATTCTTAAAAGTTTCAATTTAACAATTCACATAAATACCTGTCACATTCAAGCTACGCAAGAATACGATATTGCAATATTATTTACTGTTAGAATTGTTTAAGGGTAATCTAATGAACTTTAACATTTCTAAAACACGTTAAAGGAACAGAATAAAAGTAGTGATTTTAAAAATTTTACGGAAGGAATCTTGTACAACCTTTGATCCTGCAACAACGAGAAGCTTAACTGTAGAAAAGAAAGTAGCTCAAGCGACCAATAGTCTTACATTATTTTAAAATCGATTTTGTTATACCTAAATAAAAACTACTTGTATAACCACTAAGTACTAACACAATTTAATATGCCCCTAAAACCGTGAACGAGTCCTATTATTACTACAAAGTACCTGAACGGGTCACCCGTAAAATCGTACGTATAACGCTAAGATACGTGTAAAATTAAGTGTTAAAAATTAGTGTAGAAATGTTGATTAGACGCAGGTATTTAGCCGCGTGCGATTGAGCGGTCACATCTCAGCAGCACGCATTGATACGCCGTCATATCACAATGCTATGCTTCGTTTGTTCCGTTATTGTGCCCGTACAATTCGTGTCATATGCCTAATTAATGCATTTGACTCTTTTTCGGAGAGGTCTTGCTTCTGAAGGTAAGTAAGCTGGCAGCAATTTTTCACATCTTGAATGCGTTTAGTTGCTGAGAAACAGTTATTAAATTACCTAGTAGGACAGATTAATTTGTTTTGATATAATCCGCCACAAAAGATTATGTATAGTACAATATGCAGCAACACTGCCCACATGAAACACCACACACAATGTTTTCGGCGCACGTTTTGTCCCGACACGGACATCCTCAGGAGATGTTGACTTCACAATGCGAAACCATAGAGTGACTCTGAAAATTGTGTGTGGTGTAACTGTGTTCATGTGGTGTGTGGTGTACCTAATGGTGTTCATCCTTATGTGCTTAATTACCTACCTGTCCTATCTAAGTAAGTATTGGTACGGTAACACTTTCGGACTTATCGCCATTAATTTGTAGAGTTTAAAAAATGTAACCAGGTAAACAGCATATTTCCTGTAACTTGTTCACCTCTTAATAAAATCTGTGCCTCTAAATAAACGTTTTATAGGTATAAGGTATTTTAATTTCAATTAAAATAAACGACTTGCCTTACTTACCATTGTCTTACTATTGTATTTAAAAGGTTGTTTTTGTCAGATATCTAAATAAAGTTTGCCTACTTATTTTAACACCGATCTAACGATAGTCTCGCAAGTGTTAGCCAGTGTAAACATGGCCAAGTATTTTGGGAAATCAATCGCCAGTTTTTGCGGCATTGTTACGCTAGCGACCTTGGGCGAACAATGATGTATCTGCGCGCTGTCAGTCATTATTTCGAGAGCCTCTCCAGTCTCTACTGTGTTGTAACTTGTACTCGTAAGAATGTTAAGACTACTAGTATTACACATGGGAATCACCAATCAAACTTTGACGTTTCTGAGATGTTGGATCGCTTGTAATCAGTCTTTCTACGTTTCGAAGCCCGCTGTATTGTTGAGTCGTCAATCAAGTGCCGGCGGTTATTTCTGATACCTGGTATTACGCTTCCTTTTTTCCTTTTATACTTAAGGAATATTGAAATTTAATTAAAATTCCTTAGGTCTCACATCGAGTCGTTTCAGATTAATCGTAATGAGTTACCTAAGATGCAGGTATGGAGTTGTTATCGCGGATTTTATATCTTTTCTATGAATATTTTTTTGCTCTTATAAGCTTATACTACATCAATAAATTAAAGACTACTTACTTATAGATATAATTAGAAAATTAAAATGTAAATAATATAAAAGTACCTAATTAGTTAAAATACCTTAAAAATCTAGTCGTCGCAATATTTGTTCATTGGGCAAAATAGAGGCCAGCGTTTTGGTCACGTTTCGCCCAAGTAAGGTTTCTTTACAAAATTTCTTCGCTCCCGGTCCTCACGTTATAAAGGTATTTTTAACTAGAGTATTGTACCTATATTTTAATTAATTATGCGTAATCAAATAGACGTCACTAGGTGCACAGTTTTAGAAGATTCTTAGTCTCGATTTCAATTTATTAAAAACAGTTACACAAAATTGAAAATCGGAATATTAATAGCACGAACGGATCGATAAAAAAATTTAACTAGCTGTTTATTAATGCGGCAGTCTTCCTCCATCCACAATTAAGGATCATCAATTCCACGACAACAATAAAGAAGTGAACGTAAAAATTAATTATTCGCCATCAGCACGCCATTCTAATAATCATAAATAACACTGCAATCGGATCAAACGCGGTGGGTCCACAACAATGTGCGAAACATTAAAAATATCAACAAAGGAACTTTTGACGTTCATAGTACATACTAATATTACAAACTTATTAATGCAACTAAAGAATTGTTTGCCAAGCGAATTCCTACTGTAAAGTGTAGGGATAAGGTAGTAGTTAGTAAGAAGAAGTGTAAGCTGTCGGTGGTCTATAGTTGTCGCTAGCAACAGCTGGCGTAGCGTGGAAAATCGATTTTCACGTGGGCCCGACGGATGTGACATCTGCGCGACTGTACCGCTTGTCTGCACCCGAAATATCGTAACCAAGGAAATCATTTCAACCTATTTTGATATTACTAGGCAATAGATATAGCTTTAAACTACATATAATACAATACAACTCTATGTAGGTAGATAAAAACTAGGCATGGGATTTAATAATAATATACCTTATTACGTTGTTTAGCACGAATTCAAAAAAAATACCTACTCCTTTTTTGGATGCCTAGTTTAAAAAAATAGAAATCACGATTTCGTGTTTAATTTTCAAGTTAAACCCCAAAAAAATGGTAGTTATAAAGTTACCTGTATCTAAAGATGCATCATTAACAATCTTAATGTAAACAATTAAAATATCTGCTCAAAAATTATCAAATCATTTGATACACCTATCTTAATAATATCTGAGTGACCGAGCTTCGCTCGGTGTTTTAACTACTGGCTAATAGATGGCAGCAGGAGTCATATTTTTTTTTTTGGTAAATTCGACATTTTATAAAAATGAATCCTAGCTAGATCGATTTATTGCCCCAAAACCCCCTGTATACTAAATTTCATGAAAATCGTTCAAGCCGTTTCCGAGATCCAGATTATATAGAAATATATATATTCAAGAATTGCTCGTTTAAAGGTATAATAGGATATATATAAATTAGGCGTCACGTTGTTACCCCTAAACTACTTAACCGATTTTAACTAAATTTGCACATAGTGTGCAGTTTGATCTTATATTTCAATTTATCTATTTTTCATATCCTTAATGGAAAAACAACGTTTACCATGACAGCTAGTAGTTCATAAAAAGTATATGTGGATCGTTAGTCTTGTCAGTATCCATTTAACGTATTGGCCATCAAATATACCAAACACACGTATCATCCCTTAAACAAATTGGCCATCCGTCAATACAACCAACAAACATATCAACAAAAACAATACAATTCCAGACCACACAGGGGCAAAAGCCGGTGGAAATCAGAAAGCTATCACCGTCGCGAATCGCTTTAACGCAAACGTATAATCGTTCTATTTGTTTTAGGCCAGCCGTGGCCGTCTGAATAAAAACATCAAAGGGGGTGTAGGAGACCCGGAGGAGTAATTATAATTTGTCTCGGTTTACCGGAAATAGTTCGTGTCGCTATTAATCGCGGTTGTATTCTGGGAACGCCCTTTGACGGAGGCAAGCGCGCCAGACTCGCTGGCAGTTGTACGGGTTAAGAAAACACGTTAATGAACAAATTCATGAAATTTGCTGTTGCCAGAGAAAACGACCTGTTAAAAATCTCGTGTTCCGGGGTCACTGAAACTGAAAATATAACAAAGAAACTTACACATAAAAACGCTTAGATAAAAACAAAACGTTTAAAGCATACGTGCCATGTGAAGTCTGAGTATAGCTCAGACTTTACCGACGTTTCGTATTTTTCTTAACTACTATAAATCTGCTATATTTCACTTTTATAACTTATTATAAGATAAATAACTTTCTAAACAAAATTATATTTGTTTGAAATACTTGATTTACATATTTTTTTTAATGATTATTGAATGGAAGCGCAGACGTTATTTTGCGGAAATACATAATTAGCAGGACAGATTAATTTGTTTTACTATAATCCGCTACTTGAAAAGATTCGGTACCTACCCACATGAAACACCACACACTATTTTCTAACACTTTCTTCGATTCGTAGAGACTCTACGATTTCGCGTTGTGAAGTCAACATCTCCTGAGGATGCTTTCGTAATCTGTAAGGTATCATTACATAGTTTCCTTCGATTTTTGAATAGTTAGAGCTGCTAGGCATATGATAATTTTCTCAATAACTTAAATACTATGTATTTAAATTAGCTGTAGTTTCATATGGAACAAAACATAGCCGTACCGCAGAAGATTCAGCAGGTAATCAAGGTAAAAGTATATTAACCATGCCATAAATAACTTTTTTAAACCTTACCTTTTTTAAAAATAGTATGAAGAAAAATCTAAATTAAAACTAAAATAAACAATGGTGAACGTGTGCACTTAAAAATCTTCAGAAACAATTTCTTTAATATGATTTGCATACTTATCAATAAATAGAAAAAAGATAAATAGCTGTTGTTCGTGGTTTCGCCCGCATTTTTACGCTTTTCAGCAAATCCCGCGGTAATCATTGATTTTCCCGGTATAAAAGTAAGACGGCACTTTTTGCACATTCAACTTAGTACGTATAACAACATTTTCTTAAACTACATGCAATTTTAAATGCAGGCTACATATCGGATAGTCACGCGTTTGCCTATCTGCTTTGAATGCTGTTGCTACTTGCCTAAAATAATATTTACAATTAAAAGTCAAAATATCTTTATTTCACATAGGCCTAACATGCAGGCACTTGTAACAAGTCGGTATGACATTTGTTGCATATGAATGGTGATAACTACAAGTCGACTTAACTAAGTTTAAGGGGTTTAACAAACGCTTCAAATTTTCAAATCAAAGAAGAAGTGCTTAAAAAACGGATAATTTTTTTATCATTACATCACCAGTTTTGCCTATAATAATGCCTAATAATGTTTTGCAATAAATCCAGAATTAAACTGAAGAGTCTAAATAATTTAGGTAGGTAACCTTCCTCGGTTCTTGAAGGCAATAATTTCTGAGATATTAAAAAGGTCGTTCGCTTCTAGATTAAAATTTATCTGGAATATTCGTAATCTCAATGTGAAGCGCTGTTGCTATATCAAAAATTAATAAAAATAATATTAATGTCTTTTATATTGGTTTGTTATGAATGCCTAATTAATCAGTTCGTATTTGCGAATGATAAAGATTTATTGTTGATCGTTTTGGAAATTAAAAACACTAATAAAAGTGTCTTGTTGCTGCTTTAGTAATGATTGACGGCGAGGTTCAGGGTTCGACTCTTTTTTAGGTTTCTACTCTTTGAATAGGCTAAGGAAAGCAATGGCTTCGATAATATTTATGACTAACCTTCGGTTTTGTACCATTATATAACTTTTACAATTCCAATTGAACTTGTGCCGGTGTTGAGGCAATATGGAAAGTTTCCAGCATGCAGGTGTTATGCCGCTTGTTATACCGGCGTGTGACGTCCGAACTTCTATTTATAGAACGCTCGTCGAAAGCTCCGTCAGCGTGTGCTTTTGCGCTGGTTACCCCATCTATCGTCAGCTATCGAAGACCGCTACATACTACTGATTATAATATTGACGACCTTCATTGTGCAGTGTGCACGCGCTCGGATTCGAGGGAGATCGCGGGTTCAGTTCCCGAAACGGGCTATTTTAGAATCTTATAATTTGTAAATGTATGCTCAGGTATGAGTCTAATGGGAGGCTTCGGTCGCGGCTAATTACCACCCAATATAGCAGCAAATATGCATCGTCTATTGACAAAGTTATGGGCTACTTAGTTATACCCTTTCCAAGTTAGTACAATAACATTGTCGGCTTCATCGTCACTTACCATCAGGTAAGATCGCAGCTAAGTACTAACTTGTAGCATGTACAAAAAACATCAAAAATACATTACGTGTTATCTACAGAGGTTTGGAGGTAGGTATAGTTCCTGTTTATACGGTATATCTATTTATTTTCCATCTAATTTTTTTTCCTCGACCTCACACTAGACGCGATTCAAAATCCAGAGTAATAAATAGTAGACAATTTATAGTCATTTGTGTGTTACGATGTATGCGCAGGAGTGTGAACTGCGAGCCCTTTGAAGGGCGGCTGCGCCAGGAGCGGGAATACCGTGACGTATCGCGATTTCCACGCATCCATCCCGGCGACCGGCCTTTGTCACAAAGGAAATTAACTAGTTGCGCTGCGTGTGTGTGTGTGTATGCGTACTGTCGACACAAAAAGTACAGATTAGTTTTTTTATACATCACTAGCAAACCCGGCGAACTCCGTTTCGCCACCAGATGGCTTCCTTTTACGTAACATTTTTTTTTTTAATTATTCCTGAATTTTCTTTGCTATAAACCTCACGGAGCCTGAGACCTTTCCAACGAATGCAAAACCGTGGAAATCGGTTCGTGCGTCCTGGAGTTATAGCGTCAGGAAGGCAAACCCGACTTATTTTTATATAGTAGAATATTTTTAGTGCATAAATATGTGCTATGGATAAGGCTATGCTAGGGGTTTCTCTGAAGGATAGAATCCGCAATGAGGACATCCGTAGGAGAACCAGGGTAACCGACATAGCCAAACGGATTTGCAAGCTGAAGTGGCAGTGGGCGGGCCATATCTTATGCAGAACCGACGGCCGTTGGGGCAGTCGTGTTCTGGAGTGGAGACTGCGTACCGGTAAGCGCAGGGTAGGACGATCTCCTTCCCGTTGGACCGATAACCTGAAAAAGGTCCATTCGGAAGCATAACGTAAATAGTACCTAGTCGTTGTATAGTTACGCAGTTCATAGTATAATATTTGTAGCATTTTATTATTTTAGATGTCAGTTTCTACTTTTTAATTCATAAATTTCAAAATACAAATAAAAAAAAAATTGTATCTACCCTATAATAAATCACATATTATATTTTAATTTAATTTATTATAGCTCAATTGTATTTTGCTAACCGTACCAGCTATAATCAACCGTCAGTATGCCAATGAAGGAACACCTATTGTTACTGTGTTGAATGAAAACTTCTATTTGAGTAGATGTTAAGCATTTTTTGTGTGTTTTAAAGCCATTTTCAGCAGATGTTCTCATTTGATCGATCAGTCTTTGGCGAGAAAGGTGGCTAGTTATTATTTTTGGAAGCCATGAAATTACTTTCCACCCATTTTTTACCCTTAACCAAGGCTAGGTATGTATAGCTGGCACATCTATAAATTTCATGAAATACATCACCTTCTTCTAAGCTTCTTATTTTTCATCCGTTAGGGTCAAGTTCAATCTTGTAGGAAAGTTTGCTTTTCCGGAATAAAAACCTGCCAAGTGCGAGCACACTCGAGCTTAAAACATAAAAAAATAAAAGAATGCTTAAAGTAGTTTCTGTGGAGACCACTTTAATTTTCGGTCTTATTTAATTTTAACTTTGCGTTGTTTCTTCAGAGGCTCTATCTAATTGCTATTATACGATTAAAAGACATTCAGCGATTCTTAAGTGAAAAACGTCAGAAAATCGTGAATTCAGAATGAATAATAATCTCTGGCTATAATATATTATTGCTATCGCGAGTTTTGGATTTTTCGAAATCCCATGGGAACCGTGGTGTTTTTCGGGATGAAAAGTAGCCTATGTCCTTTCCCAAGACCAATGTTATCTATGTTCCAAATTTCATCAAGATTGGTAGGTACTCAGTGGTTTAGGTGTGAACAGACAGACAGACCGACAGCCACAGTTACTTTCAGATTTAAAATTTTAGTAGGGATAGGGACAGGGATAAGGATTATAGCAGTAGGTTGTTCATATCATAGTGATACAAGCTGCTGACAGCTAGATGTGAAAACAGACAGTGGAAGCTTAGTAATAGGGCCCCGTTGGCATTTCTTAGGTAGAGAACGTAAAAAAAGCGTCTACACTGTATTAGACTAGAATAGTGTAGCTTATCCTGAAATAATTTTTCATGAGTTCGTAGAATCTTTGAAGCCCCCGTTTATTCAATATTGGAAAACTTATAAAGCCTTATATTCTCGTTGAATAACAATATAGCTCGGGTACAGACTATTTATATTGAAAATAACCAATATTGTGATATATTATTCTTCTTTATTGCCTTTTTGTTATTCCGTCGCATTGTCACAATATTGTCCTCTACCTACACACTTATAGTTTGTATGTTGTTTGTCAACTATTTTTTAAATATACGTACTTAAATAAATCTCCAATATAACACATAATATAATAGTTAAATCTAAAAAGTACAACTAAACTCTTAAGTTATTTACAAAAAGTATACACTGTCCAAATGCTCGCTTAATGGCATGGTGCCCAAAACGTTGTTTGTTATTTGTCACTACTACATACCTTAACACATTGATATAATATGTTACACCTTAACACATAAAATCCTCGTTTTACAGTGTTGTGCCTACTCCTCCGAAACGGCCTCAACGAAATCATTTGTGTTGTAGTGAATGTTCGGTAGATCAGAGTCTAAAATAAAAATAAAATGAATATAATATCAGGACATTATACACAGCGCAATCTAGCCCCAAAGTAAGGGATAACTTGTATTATGATGGGTACTAGATGAATGATAAATACACTTTATATTAAATAAAAAAAAACACCAGACACCATATAAGAAGTATAATATCCATGCTCATCACAAAAAATTTCAGTTATGGGAATCGAACCATGTCCTCCGTCCGACGCAGAAGGTAAGCACTACCGCTGCACCAATCGATAGTCGGACTAAACTATTTTTGATACCCCTATAGAAATAATTTTTAAGGCAAAATAACGTTTGCCTGGTCAGCCAGTATAAAATTCAAAAATTGAAAATTTCTTTATTTCACATAGGCCTAACATACAGGTGCTTGTAAAATGTCATGTCAATGTAAATGAAGAAGCCCACAACAAACTCAGCCGGCAATTTTGTTATCTGTTATCACAATGGTTCTTAAAAACTAGTTGAAATATTATAATTACCTACAGCAGTTCATTCACTCCCATAGATTTTATACATACCTGATACTTATATAAAAAGAAAATCTGAATCTGAGTCACAATCATAATAGGGTCCCATCAAAGCCCGGCCCAAAATTAATATAAGCAATAAGCACCCAAGGAAATGTAAAGCTGGATTTTCTCACAAAGGTTAGCTTATTAGTTATTATTATAATTCTAGGTAAACTACGAGTATGTAGAAAAAGAAGAAAAAAAATCCACGAGTTCAATTATTTAAAACAAATTCTTAATTTTGAAAAACGTGACTTTAAAACTAACTTAACAAGTTTTGGTAATGTCATGCTCATGAGTTAGATTGAAATTAATCATTATCATGATTAGGTACTTATATGATTTAAGTATCAATGCGATGTAAGAAAATTTCATTCCTTTTATTATTCATTCCATTAAGAATCATTTGTTGATCAAGCTCTGTCTTAATAATTTTAAAAAATAAATCATTTCAGCGAAATCAAAATAAAACCGTGGGAACTCTCATATTATAATATTCTAAATCGTTTTTTGGTTACTTTGATGTCAACATTTTTTTTTGCAAACGATGGTCTCGGTTGACGCAAAATCGGTTCTGCATTTTAAGAAGATTCTCGTTAAAAAAACCTAATTTAGTGTATTCCAGCTAACTGGAGCATATCGGTTGGGAAGTCTTGAGAATTTGGTGAACGATTTTTGCAATAGGTGTAGTCTATAACTATTTTTAGGGTTCCGTACCCAAAGGGCAAAAATTATATTTAAATCGTTTTTTGGTTACTTTGATGTCAACAATTTTTTTGCAAACGATGGTTTCGGTTGACGCAAAATCGTTTCTGCATTTTAAGAAGATTCCCGCTAAAAGAACTTAATTAATAATTAAGTTCTTTTAACGGGAATCTTTCTTGTTAATTTAGTGTATTCCAGCTAACTGGAGCATATCGTTTGGGAAGTCTTGAGAATTTGGTGAAGGATTTTTGCAATAGGCGTAGTCTTTAAGTATTTTTAGGGTTCCGTACACAAAGGGCAAAAACGGGACCATATTAGAACTAAGACTTCCCCCTTACGTCCGTCCGTCCGTACGTCTGCCACCAGGCAGTACAAAATAGTTTCACAAAATGTAAAGTAAAATTGTTATGGGTACTTTTTGAGGGTTCCGTATTCCATGGGTAAAAATGGGACCCTATTATTAAGACTTCGCCGTCCATCTGTCTGTCCGTCATTCACCAAGCTGTATCTCTTGAACAGTGTTAGTTAGACACTTGAGTTTTCCTATTTTTGAAATTCTTGAAATTGTATTTTAAACGGCTAATTAAGGGTAAAATTAGGGGACCCTATTACTAAGACTTCGCTGACCGTCTGTTCGTCCGTCCGTCCGTCTGTCACCAGGCTGTATCTCTTGACCCGTGATAGAATATTAGAAACTTGAAATTTTCACAGATGATTTATTTCTGTTGTTGTTCTTATAACAAGAAATATTAAAATATATAATTGAATAAAATTAATATTATAATACAGGCTCCCATACAAAAAAACATGATTTTTTGCTTATTTCTGCTCGATATTGATAACGACAACAGGTAGAGGCTTAATAACATACAAAATTTCGCTATATTCACTTTAATAATAAATAGTTAAATTAAAATAAATAAAAAATATTTAAGGGGGTCTCTCATTCAACAAACGTGATTTTATGCTCGTTTTTGAATTTGGTGAGCAGAGAGGACGTGTTTTGGTGGGAATTGGTCTTGATGGTACGGAACCCTCAGTGCGCGAGCCCGACTTGCGCTTGACCAATTATTTTGTATTAAACCTAAAACGATTACGTCAAAGTCGATTAATTATTATTAGAGTAATCATAATAATTCTGTAGGTAAGATAAAATAGCTCGCAAATTGCATACGTAGGTAAAAAGAATATCGAAACAACTAAAAACATAAATAATAATAAACTGTGATAATTGCTATCAGCTCTTTTTGTTGTCTCGTTGTTAGCAAAGCGAGCTATTTATTTCTTATCCAATCAACGCTGCAGTAAAAACGCTAGCAAAATATAACTTATTTTTATTTTTATTATAACATTTTAATCAAACTACTTTCGACTCATTGGTTATTAGACACCATGTTAACTTGAGGTCCTAAGTTCGATTTCCAGGTCGTACCCGAAATTATTGAGTCATAAAAGATCTTTGTTAGAAAATTTACAGTAGGTACCATATTGGACTTATATTTTTTATCTCTGACCTGGAAAATAAAAAAAATAAAAATATAAAATGCATCAATTTATTAGTAAAAAATATAATAATGGTGAATGGGTATTTTCTATGGATCAACTGTTAGTAGCAATGAATCTAAAATATTCCCTGTGAACAGCTTGTTAAATAAACTTTAATAAGTAAAACCGAGTTCATGAATAAGATTTAATTACGAATTTATTTATAAGTACTTGGGTTTAAAAAATAAGAAGCAGTTTCGAAATTCCAGTCATTTCACCTACTGCTATTTCATAACAAAATAAATAAAAGTCTACTGGCCCATATTTTAGTGCTGGTGTTCAGAATAGAAGCAGGAACACTTTAAAATTGAAATGTTAATATACAGTTTCCGAAATAATGGAGTGCTTAATGTTTATGAAAAGCTTAAAATTTACTCGCACGAAGAGGGTATCCTAATACGCTAGGGATTATAGTCGTTGATCCTTGATAAGGCACGCGAGACACCCAAGGTCGTTACGCAAGTGCCTACTGCCACACATATGACACATAGTCAACACTTAATAAATAGTTACGTAACCTTACCTTTTTCCTAGAGCCCGCTAAATATGCCGAAAGCTCTTAGGTTTCTACCTAAGGTGCACAACATCTTTCGCCTTTGATTCCTGTCATGCTTAATAATGTTCTTTCAACATAACATATTGGAATAGGCACAAGCTGAGTTTCTAATTTCCTATTTCCATATTATGGCAGGTACAAAGCTGCATATACAAAGCTGCCCTAGTATCGGGACCGGATCACCGGAGACAAGTATTATTTATCTAGGCAGGGAAATGGATAAATATTTTTTCCCTTCTACACTATAGCCACTTTCTAAACAAGGGCGCATGAGTTTAAAAAGTTTTCATTTTCCCTTTTGAAAGTGGGAAAAAATAATTTCATCCCCTGTCAAGGGATAAAAACGGGTATATATTTTTTATATCCTATCCGTCTTTGATGGGCAGAAAGGCTGATTACCTTAGTTGTATTTTAAAATGCTGGTTATTTATAATTCCCTTTTGTAATAGCTTGATTTTTTGTCTTCATCGTCTCCTAACCACCAGGTTAGTATTGAGATTGCAATCTTACCTAAGATTTACTCAGCAAATCGCAACAAATCTTCGGCTTTTCATTGTTCTTCAACTTATTATTCGCGAATCGTTGGATGTGTTTTACATTTTATAGGTTCAAGTGTTGGCCAGGTGGTCTGACAACATGGATGTGCCATTTCAAACCCGCGAAAAGTCAGCCGCGCATAGGTGAAGCAAATTTCAAAGGGATTTCTCAAAGCGTTATGGGGCACTGTTCTGAGCCAGGCTCAACAATACGCCAATAAAACTTATGGCTCACACCACTTTGCGCTTGTTTGTGTTTCAAGAATACATGGAAATTCTTTGTAGCTTAATTTACCGCCGTTTTGCAACACTTTCAAAACGAATAAATTGTCAGAAACTTTATGCGCCTAACTTACAAGCGAAACCTTCCAGCTTAGCTTCCAGTAAGCCTTCATATGACATACTCAGACTGACCAAAGCTGATAGTCGATAGGTCAAAACAAACCCAAAGACCTCCTACTAAAAGTTCAGGAAAACTAGGGATAAAAAAATATTTTTTGTCCAAAACAACATAAATGCTACTGATTCGATATATGTATAGGTACACCAACAACTAATACCTAGCTTCCAGGAAATATATATGTATATTAAATTCTAGCTTTTACCTGCGGCTTAGTTTGCATGATAGTCGGTTTTTCACCAATACCGTCGTAATTTTCTTTTTTGGATAAAAAGTAGCATAAAATATGTTTAACCTCATAAAATAAGTTATACTTAGCTAAAAACAATTTTAGTGCTTAGAGAGATAGATACTGTAGAGTGTGGACACTGCCAGAGTTCAGAGGCGCCGATGTCAGTATCATATCTCATAATCGGGAAGTAAGATCATAAGAGGCGATTGTCCTAAACCGCCTTAACCCGCGCTTTAGCCTTTTGGTAATATATCTCTTGACACCTGCTCCCAAGGTTTTTTTTTACCTTAAATAATATAAAGTATTCAGTTGTTTTCTATTATTATATAACTGCGATTTGATCTGCAAAATATAATGTTAAAATTATTCCTCCATTTTATTTGCCGTTTTATTATAACTTTGACTTTATTATTGTTTCACTTTTTCATATTAATATGGGATGGTACGAGTTTGAGCTAATATTTTAGACTTAGCGTTGTCTAGTTGTCTAATTGTGAGTACACAATTATTACCTAATAAGTAAAACTTTGTAGTAACTAGTTCACCCTTGTCTTATCTTGTCTACATTACAAGGGGAACCTCTATGGTAAGTCTCATAATTCTATGACTAAAATTGGACTGGGCACGATGAGTGTGTCTAAAAATATGAGCTATGAGTAACGAGGCAAATAAGAGTTGGGTATCAAAATATGAAATATTTTAAAATGGGTATAGCATTAAACAATTATTGTAAGATAAGACGAAATATCGATTTACGAAAGGTTAAAACTACCAAAAAATTGGTGACTTGCACATTCGCAGTTTAAACGAGAGACACTAGGGTTAACACATCCAATGACGGTCGCCCATTACGAGCTTTTAGCGAGAGAACCAACGCCGGCACCAACGAACCGACGCCGATCGCGTTGGACACGCTGCGTTGGAGCGAGGATGATATCGATGTGTTTGGGCGAACAAGTGTGTTAATGATGACGTACGGTAATCCCACCAACTAATGTATACAATATCTTAAAAACTTAGACCACCTTAACTGCCCATCGACGGCCTTGGTTTCACTACTGCGAATCTACTAAAACTCTCAGAGGTTAGTCCATAACTCTTAAATTAGCTAATTAATTACCATAATCCCAATGCAGAGGATTTATGTCACGTGTCTCCTGACTCCTGTCATAAGAGGGTTTGGTCATACTGCATACATGGTGGACTCGGGTTGCTTTAATAATTTTAAGTGTAATCTTAGGATTTCCTTTCTGAATATTTTGGTGATCATAAAGACTATGTTCTACTGTTTTTTTCTGGTAGGGTGGTAACTAGTCACAGCCAAAGCCTAACACCAGACTTGACCAAAGCCAAATTAGAAATTATACAATTTTAAAGCGACCCGTGGGGAATCGAACCCGTAACCTTTACACTCGAATCGTATGCCACTGTGCCAGGGAGGTGATCAAAGATTAACGTGAAATCAACGGGTCTGCCCGCGAAATTCAAAATTTTCGTGGTTTTTTTGCAATTTTTACGCTAATTAGACATGATAGGCTTATGGCAATCAATTTGCGAGAATGACAGTATCATCTTTACATGATTATATCAAAATCTTTGCATAAAAATGTGTATCCTAGGAAATTAGTCCGAGTATCGAGTTTTATGTGAGTAACTCGCAAATCTTGGACTTTATTCTTTAACTCGCCACTTTCGAGCAGAGATTTTTATATTAACACGTGAAGAAGATATTGGGATTATCGCAATTTGACGGTCATAAGCCTATTATGTCTTATTAGCTTAAAAATCGCGAAAAACCACGAAAAATTTGAATTTCGCGGGCACACCCGTGGTGTGCTCCTTAATAGGTAATAATAGTTGCAAATTTTGCGCTGAGTGGTTTGGTTGAACTTGGATAAGTGATATCTTGTGGTGTGCCGATACAAAAGATCACTTATTCGTCGTTTTATCTTTAGACAACTTAATACTTAACTAAATACTAAATAAGTTCATAATCAAGGAACATCTACAATGAAATGTGAAAATTGAAATAGGTATTCCATCATTCCTATAATCTAATATTTAAATTGCAAATCCATAGTTGTTATAGAAATATTCAGACTTCATAATAAATATTGCACGAAATGTTCAAGTTTCAACAGATTCATTTCGATGAAATTTTAATTTCATGCCAAAAATGGAATTTCACACCCAGCGTCTAATAGCGGCGCTGAAGCATCGTTTGTTATCTCCGAGGTAAAAAAACTTGACTCTATCTTTTTTCACCGATAGGTAGGTACTTTGTGAGTTTTCCATCAAAATGATGAATGAGCTCCTGTTTTCTGCGATATTTACCTCATCATATTGAGGAGGATTTTATTAGCTCAGCAGAATTTATTTTGAGAAGATAATATTTGAAAGACAAACTTAAACGTTGTTTGTTTTTTTATGCATTTAAATTAATAAAATTATAATAATATCTGCATTACATATTTACGATTTCCTTATACCTAGGTACTTTAGTTAAAAGCTCTCGGTTTTATACCTTACCTTCGTTAGCGTCTATCGAGAAAGGTAAAGCCCTATCCCTTAATCCTTCATTACCATACCAATAACCAAGGTTACTAATTAATTAGGTCGGACTCAGAACGGAGCTATATATCACGAGCTGACAAATGCGTTCATTCCATCACACCGGATAAAATATTATTAAAACAAACAAATGGACAAAAAAGATATCTTTTCGAATGAGCCGAAATCAATGTGCGAGCTCCGTACATTTCTGGAATGCCTATGAAATGAGAACGTCGTAAGAAAGGGCGATCTGTCAACTGAATTAAAACTTTATTTTTGTCAAAGTACAGTGGGTATTTCGTTGTTCAAGTAAAAGACAATAAGTACGAAAGGTCGATCAGTTTTGTGGCAGTAATTTAATGTAACAGTTAATATGACAGCGGGCATGAGTATACCAGCGGGTCGCCTGTATATATTTATGCATTCACACCTGGAGGTCTACCGATCAAGAATATTTTATTTCGAGCTGCCTTTATTATAGAACAGTATTTATGTTGATACCGATAAATATGGACTATTAATTACTGATTGTGTTACAGTTTTAATTCGGTATGATTAATTGGAACTTGGCTTTTTGTTCGCCCGTCACAGAGCTTTGTTTCGCTGATTAATTTAAAATGCTACTAATTTGCACCATCTGTTCTAAAAGAGTTCTTAAACCATCTTCCAACCGACTGATGATGAGAAAAAAGAAAGATATAGAAAAATATTTTTATTTCATAACATTATGCATATCAAAACAATGTATACACTCGTGTACTAAAACGATGACTGAAGCTTCCACCACCTTGAGTAACAAATGCCAGACTGTTATGGGTGGCACAATCTAGAATGTTTATAAAAGATGTACTTATATTTTACATTATTCTCCTTAAGCACTTCGTATACTGTTTATCGATAAACATTTTAAAAATAGACATAAGCTTTCAAGATAGCATCTTTGTGCACACTAATTCTTTTTCGTCACATTTTATCTCCAATTAATAAATGTTGGAATCGCGCTAAAATATCCAAAATAAATGAGCTCTCATTTCCAATGACCCATCTGTCACAGTTTTGCAAATTGCTTTTCTACAAACAAAATTAATAAGCGAGGGAGAGCGCAGGCATTAATTTCCGTCTAAAATAGGACCTGAATTTACTACTTTTCAGTCTTACTTTTTACTTTTCTATCAAGCTCTTTGAACTTAATAAACACACACAGACATGATTACAACGAGGTACAATTTTGTCACTTTGTTTGTAGTGTGTATATACTTGTAGTCGAAACATTGAAATCTGTTTAATTTTCATACCGAAATGATTCTAAACATTTCATGTCACTGACAAACTTATGTCCAGCTAGCTCAACCAAAGAACAATATTTTATAATTTGAATTTATTTTATTTAATAAACTATAACCTTGTGATAAGAAATTTAATAATCTTCTGAGAGAGAACAAAGTATCGTTTATTCGGGACAGTCGCGAACGATATCGCAGACAATAATTACCATAAGTATGCTGTTATGATCTATCACATATTTTATTATAGTATAACATACCTACTAGTATTCTGTGATTTAAGTATTAAACATGTCTCAATAACAAATTCCTTTAGTACAGTTTTTTCAAACCCTAATTTCGGGTTTATAGCCCACGGCCATTGCGTTCGGCGAAGGTCCAATAGGTACATTGAAATTTCGGTACAAAATGTACAAAAGTGTTTAAGTTCGTCAAACGCGTCCGTTTGCGAGCGCAAACACATGTAATTTGAGATGAAATGTGATGCAATTGATGTCTTTGTTCGTGTTCGAAACATTTTATGCGAACCCAAAAGCCTGCTGACTAACTTTGATGTTGCATTGTTCTGTATTCAAGATATTTAGGTGTTCGAACTTCGGATGTAGGTGAAATAAATTATGTCCACAACAGAGTTGTACAAGTGCCTCATTCATTATTTCGGTGAGCAGCATGCCAAGAAGATTTCGATTGAATTTCTGAGTTGGGCTGAAATATATTTTAATACCTTTGCTTAAAAATCTGACATTTCCATGTTGTTCCATGCGGAAAGTTATTCTTTTCCTCGCTACAACTTTTTCCCCCCTGCTTGAAAGAAAGCAGGCGTTATTTTGCGGAAATCCATAGTAAGCAGGAAATATTAATTTGTTTTGCCATAATCCGCTACTGAAAAAGAATTGGTATGGTCCAATATGCAGGAACACCGCCCACATTGACTCTACGATTTTGCAAGTCAACATCTGAGGATGTCCCGTTGTCAGGACGAAACTTGCGTCGAAGAAATTGTTTGAAGAATCGTGTGTAGTGTTTAATGTGACTGTATTGTCACTTAGAATCAGGTGAGATTGTAGTCAATCAAAAATTATAATACAATGCAAAGTAATTAATAATTGAAATAAACATACTTTGTATAGTTTCATATGCAGGTCTTAAGTTTTCTTATTTTTCAAAGGTATAACACACTTTAAAATACGAGTACGTTCAGGTGTGCAAATTATGGAAGAAAATCTTATGCGTATATTTAACCTGAAAACACTTAACTTCTTTTTAACAGTCGGTTAATCTATCATCTGCTCGTCAGTACCTACGAAGCCGAATTTACGTTTCTAAGTATTATTTAAACACTTATTATGAAAGAGAGTAAACTGGTCCGTAAGCCCCAAATAAATCGATAATCGTTTATTCACAGAATAAATATAATTTAGGCATTATTCAATCACGTACCAAGAATTGTTATTTTTAAAATCCGTTCTATATTTTATAGCGTAAATCTTTTAAAAGTCAATTGATTACTGTGTTTTAGGTAAGACATACTTTGTACCTAGTAAGAGAATTTTGTGTTACCTGTACCTATTTTTAAACTTGTTTTCAAGTTTCAACTTGATAATGGGACCTAGGTTTGCCTTCCGGTAATTAACAGTTAACGCAAATGAACAAGACCATAGTATACCAGTACCATACATTAAGAAATCGATAAATACAACAATGCACCTGATAAGTAATTAGAAAAAAAATTTATAGTGCTTAATTAGGTGCCAAAACAAGTCCTAAAGACGCGTGAAGAGCAATCCCCGGGCAATTAACACAATTAATACCTGGACAAGCATCACAGACGACCCGCCTCGGGTCGGCTATAAAGAAATCAATCTATCGATTAGGTATTTCAAATCAATAAAATCTGTAAAGACCATTATTATTGGATTGTTATAGTGAGATAGAGCGACTGGATGTGCTCGACCACAATAGTAGATTATTACCCCTTTATACAAAAATGTGAAGTAGCGTTAGAACATTCAGTTTTGTCTCTTTCATTCGAATGCCAATTTACTGGTGACAAACAAAGAAAAGACAATAATAACTATTCCATCGCTATTTCACGTTTATGAATAAGTAAGAAGCGGTAAGTCTCTTGATGATGAACCGGTATTAGGGTGAAAAGAACGTAGAGAAGTGTTTGGAAGTTTAGTGATATTGCAAGTTTAGAATATTGTGAGGCATCTGAATACTACAGATCATTTGGTATTGCAGGGCATAACGAAAATATAGTGGAGTAATTAGTATTTGGGAGAACAGGCATGTATGCACAAGAAAGGGTATTTGATTTAGATCCGCGTGTAAAAATATACGTACACGCTGTCAATGGAGCTACGGTAAGTTAGTAAAAGGAGTGATGTTGAAACATTTTTTATCTCGCGGAAAATACATGGACAACGTCGAAAGCTACAGAATCTTGCAACTCAATTTTGAAGCAGATATCTTAAGCCGCAAGCTGAAATCTTGTATACAAGTATAGTTTTGATAACAATATCTACATGGTTAATAGTGTGATGTCATTCTAAATCCAATATGGCGGAACTTCCAAAATGGCCGAATAGTTATTTTTAAATGCACTACCGCGATATGGGTATCATATGAAAGGGTTTGCTGAGGAGAATACAGATATCTTAGTTAGTTTTTTTTAAATATTTTTGAATGATATCTTATTGCAATTCATGCCACATCTAGCGACCCTGCTCATCGACGCTGTTTTTAGTTCTCATGGGAGTGTACGGTGCGCCACAAGACGCGGCGGCTCGCGTGGCGGGGAGGGCGGGCGGCGCGTTTGATGCGAGGCACAGGTGTGATGCGGTGCATTTGATCGGCGAGGCCGCGCTGGCCGGCCACGGTTAACGAGCAGGCCTGGTTTACACCGGCAACACTAATCCGTGGGTCCAAACATTTAAAGGGGATGAGTACAATCCGGGCGCGAAAATTGAAATTTTATTTAGTTTTTCGCATACAGGCTTAAAGGCTTAAAGTATAGGTTTGCGATTTTTTTAATATTGGTTCCTGATAGCTCCAAATCTAGGAAACTGAAGAAAATGATTTTTCGGGGACCAATATGAAATTAATGGGAATTCTCGAGCAATGTTTTTATTAAAACATGTAGATGCGTAAATTTTACTATTCTACCGGCTAAGATGCTCCGTTAAGCGATTAAGCGTTCCAGTGCGATGCTGTGAAGCAACCATTAAAGGGTTATCAATCCCTTCTAAGTTTGTTCGGTCAAGTAGGTACCTATATAGATATTTCAATCCATGACGACGTGATCTGTCAAACTCCATAGGAATCGAATGAAGCATAAGCGTATAATAGAGTGGGGCGCGTCTTCGTGGATTGAAATATTTATAACTAGCTTTTGCCCGCGGCTTCGCCCGCGTGAATTTCGAGATTTTTAAAAATCCTTTTTAGTGGATGTTATGTCATCAGAGCTATCTATCTATCTTTAGGCTATATTGCCTCGCCGCGGTTTAAAAAAATGATGATGGTGATGGAAAATTGTAATAATGATGGTAGTAAGTATTTTTTTTTCGCGCACTCATAAATGCCTCTTCCTCGTCCCGCCCGCAGTCGCCCGGCCGCGCCGGAACGCCTTGTATCGGGCACTCGGGGTTCACTATTTTGGCGATAATGGCTTACACATAAGAGTTGGATATATGCTATCGCGGGCTTTTTTGTAGAACTATTTAAGATAAACATTTCCATCACACATTATATACGTGTAACTCCAACAGTTTTCGCGGCGTACGTCAGTAAAGGTCGCAGATTGCAATTTTTTCCTATTTACGTGACACTTATCGTTATATATTTTGGATAATTCACACTATATCTTTATAAATAATAGCCTATGTGTTATTCTGATGTGTAAGCTATATTGTTGTAAAGTTTCATCAAAATCCATTCAGTAGTTTTTTCGTGAAAGAGTAACAAACATACATCCACACATTATTACAAACTTTCGCGTTTATAATATTATATTAATATTAATATATTAATATATTAATATTATATATTAAATATTATATTATTATATATATTATATTATATATATTATATTATTATACTAGCTGTTGCCCGCGGCTCCGCCCGCGTGATTTACGATTTTTTTACATAATATACCTTCCTACAGGAATTCCTTGATTTTTCGCGGGATTTTGGTGTGATGTTGTACAGAAACCTGTTCTTACTTTGCACGGGTTATCTTGTGGTGATTTTGAAAACTCCTTTTTCTTAATAATAATACAAAGTTTCATTAATACGTAGTTGAAAGATCAAAAGGACGATTTTAACTGTCGATATTTCGACCCAGTGGCACAGGTCGTGGTCACTACGTGACCACGACTTGTACCAATGTATCGAAATATCGACAGTTAAAATCGTCCTTTTCATTGTGATTTTTATTCTGAAAGCACGAAATATGTCAAAAATTATTAAACCATGTGAAAAGTTGTACTGGTGGTAGAACTCTTCTTTCAGAGTTCGGCAGGGTAGGTACCACTGGGATAAATCACTCTACTAACAATATTCCCCAGCCCAACATAATATAAGAGTCTTAAATCTTTGCTTCATCTCAATACAATCCAAAACATCAGAACGGACAATGGCTATATATTTCCTTACGTATAAAAAGACCTTAGATGACAGTCAGTCGGTTAGGATCGATAAGACATAAGAGTTAAAAATATTTGTGAACCATTATCTTACCCTTTCCATATTGCGGATGATAAAGTTTAAATCTCTGTTCATGTATTAACAGTGCCATCTTAATATAAAGTCAGGAAACAGTAAATAACATGACAGTTAATTTTTATTTAAAAAAATTCGGTAGTACCTATCTCAGAGTTTTACATTCAAGTTCCACATAAATTGTAGAGATGGCGCTATACGGTATAACGTAGCGATAACGTCAGTTACATGATTTTTGTTCTCCCTAAAAGTGAAAAATTTTAAACCATAGAAAATCTCCTGCTAAGCCTATTTATTTACGGCTGTAAGGGTACTCCAGTCTTACTTGAGCCCTACGTCCTAGCCCTAGGTTCTTTGTGCATTCCGAGTTTGAAGTCACCGACCTACTTGAACTTAAAGGTTCTGATGTCTGTAATTTCTGAACTACAAAAGTGATGATGATAAGATTTGTATGGAATAATCTTTAAAGAACCTCCTTTCTAACAAAAAAAGAATGAATGGAATCGGACAACGCGTTAATGAATTATAACTATAAAACGTTTGGACTTTGATGCCGTCTTCCAGGGAAACCATGATGAATTTCGGGACAAAAAGTATCCTATGTCCTACCTCGGGGTATGAACTATAATCATGTCAAGTTTCATTTAAATCCATCCAGCGGATTAGCCGTGATGCCCGGTCGTGAAACAGACAGACAGACAGACAGACAGACAGACAGACAGACAAAAATTAAACAAATTACAGTTTTGGCTTCAGTATCGACTAAATAGTGTCCTCCAACAAAAATTTTCAAAATATCTTCAATGTACAGAATTCGACCCTTTACAGTTTTATTATAAGTATATAGATATTATATATATATTATAATATTATATTATATTATATATATATATATATATTATATTATATAGTAGGAGTAGGATAAGCAAACTTGTATAGCGTGTAAAAACGAACAATTTTTTTTTTAATTTAAGTTTTACACGAGTTTAAATCGTTATTCTGGCGGAGCACGGAGATGTGAGTTGTAATCGTGTGTATCCCGTTGATTTTATGGGTATTCTTAATGTGTGGCCGACACGACTGTGTTCTATTTCGTGGGGCTTCATTGTGAACAAAAGTTCCGATCGATTCGTACATGAAATTTTAATTATCAGTTCATATTAATAATTATTTCAATTAATGACCAATGGGGTCTTACACTACTTTTGAATTTGATAAAAAATATTACTTCATTATAAACAAGGATAAAAATAATAACGTGCAGTGAAAGAAATATTAAAATCCAACGAAGATTTACAAAGTTACAGGCGTTTAAACTTTGGAGTGGGGGGATCTTCTATCCCTTTCTCGCAAAACGAAAATTTGTATGAAGCCGCACGAAGCTACTATGGCATTGGTACGGTGTGACGTCACAATGTCATGTTGCTATCTCTGTCTAATCACAAATCTTTAAATGCTTATAACTTTTTTGTTATTTGATCGATTTAATTAGTTCTTTCAGTGCACGTCATTATTTTAATTCTACTTTATAATAAAGTAATAAAAAAATTGGAGTCAAATACCCTATTCTTGTCTAGAACCCTCGGTTAATCGCAGGTTGCTGAAAATCGATAGGATTTTTTTGTATGACAAAAAAGCTACACTTTCACCTGGTGGCTGATTCTAAATCGTTCAATTTGTTAGTTAGAAAACCTCATTGGGTAGTTAAGTAACAAACCGGAGGCAAAAATCCTATTTCTGCATTATTTTTGCACAAGCTACCAACCTAGGTTGGTATGGTTTCATGTCTACACATCATGTCACATAGGTACACAATACTAGTTGCTAATTTGTACAATGATAAATAATACAAAAATGGGATTTTGCCTCCGTTTTCTTAGTTAATATCCCATTCAGGGTAACTATGGTATACTAACCATGGTAACTAAAAATCAGTCATTTGATGTTACGATACGTTATCCGTGCGTCTTGCAACTTTGCATTGCAATATCATAGGTACTTACTACACTAAAATAAAAAATAAAAAATTTATTTTTTCACATAGGCCTAATCTACAGGAACTTATAAAACGTCAGACTCTTATGAAAAACTTTTTGGTATCAAGAAGAGTGGTTAAGAAATTCGGCACTTGCTCCTTTAACTGCGCTCATCATTCTTGATACATCATTCTCAAGTGTCATTTAGCCTTAGTATTTAAGACGGTAATGTGCCCTTTAAAATGAAACACTGTAAAAATGACTATTACTGGTGGCTCAAGGTACATTTATATCTACGTATGACTCGTTGATGGTAGGTATGTAGGCGGTGGGACTCCGCAACAAGACTCTTATCGCAAGAAAAAGGTGTCGAAAGCCACACGCAATATTAAATATTGATTTATTATTACCCATTGAGAATGAAAATGACATCAGACGCAAAAGTCAACTGCATCGGTTCAGAGGTTATCTGCGACTCTTGCAAAAAATATAACGTCATCTTAATTAAAATGAACGCGCAAATAAATTCTAAATGAATCTGAGGTACCAGATATAATAGTCCCTTCAGACCAATCAAGACACGGGATTCAATATCTGCCGAGATTTTCCATCAGCGCGGGACATAATATTATACCTACTCATTGCACAAGTGCGCGCGGAGACACAGGTGCACTTTGTATTCCCTGTCTCTCAAAATCTGATGACAAATGCTGGTTCCCAATATTCTATCTATCTTCTATTTGCCCTACTGATATCAATGTGACATAATGTACTTACAAGTTTTGTCAAAGTTCTGTCTCTAGTAAGGCAAACCGTGGATAGATAGAATATTGGGAATCGCCAAAAGTTGGACGACAACTCCGTGACGATCGGAGAGAGAACAGGCTCAGGACCGACGTCTTTTAACGTGCTCTCCGAGGCACGGGGATGCACTTCAGGCTACTATTAAGAATTTCCTGATATGAAGGAATTTAGTTATGGTAGCAAGGAATTAATTGGTATAAACATAGAGTTGGTGCGGCAAAAGGTTTGTATTCTGAAATGCCTAACCATAATGGTTGTATGGATTACGATACCATGTATAATTTTTCAACGAATTAAATTTTCAAATCATAATATTATTGCAGAGTTTGCGTAATATCCTTAGCATTAAATCGAGGAATTATGAGGTGCGCTGCAGAATAACCTATTATTCTAGATTTTACCTTAATAAAGTCATTCCAGTTTAACCTTTAGGTATGCCGCTCTATTAATTAAGCCGGCTCAACAATATTACAGCGTGGCTTTTGCCAACAAATGGAGGTAATCTGTAATTACTTATTGGCGTCGACTAATTTTGCAATATCCATTTAAATTTTGTAGCGTAAAAATAGAATAACCTATGTGTTCTGATGTAATAAGTTACATTGTGCTTTAGCAATTAATAATAATAATCTTTCGTGTTTTGGTGATGTTTTAAATTTTTAAAAGGCGTTATAGAGCCTTGCAATCTTAGCCACTTTAGTCTGCTACGCTCGGTATAGAAAAATCTGTCGATCGCTCGTTCCATACCTAAATGGAACGGATTTCAAAAAAGTATGACTATGGCATATCCTATCGATAAAATGATAACGTGACTTATGGAAGACAATACATAGTTATTTGCAATCTCATACATTTCTTAAATTTCGTTTAATTTGGGTATTTATAGAATTAGCAGCCGTCGAGCTTCTTGTAAGTAATAGGAAATAATGAATACCTACTCGTAGATGAAGTCACATGGGAGATGACAAACGCGTATTGATTATTGAACTGTGAACAGAAAATATTATATACACGTGTTTATTGTAACACAAAAATCTACATGGACGAAAATTCGGCCAATGGCTTTACACAATATTATTTAATATCCAACGCCTCCATTGTTTTTTTTTTTCTAATAAATTAATAGCTCAGTCTGATGAACCGAATCCGTGAGCATTTCGTGTTTCCGTAAACAGATATATTATTTTGTATTTTTTTAAACACTAAAAGTTTAGTCTAGCCTCACTGTAGTCTCATCAGGCTTCTGATTGCGTAAAAAACGTATTCATCGTTATAGTAATCGTTTGCAAATTTTGCCCCCCAATTATTGGCTGTACGTAAATCAGCGAGCCAATCAACGGGCAAAATTTGTTTCCGATTACGATTACCTACATATTATACGTCTTACACAATCTAGGGGCGAATATGTCATCTTACTAACTAGGAAGCTCATACCCCATACGGTTGCTACACAGCTTCGCACCGTTTTATGTAAAAAGGATGGAAAATTGGGGTTTTGAAATTTCAAATAGAATACAATATTGAGTGGGGAGTAGGTATGTACGAAAGGGCGTTATGTGTATATTCTAAAACAGATATTTATTTATTTTTATACCTGATAGTTTTTCATTTACTTATTGGGCAAACTGTCGAAAAATTACAGTTCCCCTATCTCAGTAGGTATATCTGAAGTCTATTGATAGAAATTTTTGAAATAATCAGGATTAGGTAATATAAAAAGTTATATTTTACAGAAAAAATAAAATCAACTTTCTAAGTTGATTTTATTTTTCTAGGTACTAGCCTACACTTTTTTGATATTAACAATAAACCTCTACAAACAAAGTTAGGTTTGCGGTTCGTTATCAAAAGTAATTGTTCAATAAACGAAAGTGATACTCTTGAACGTGGTATTCTTTTTTGGTACGGAACCTCGGTGCGGGAGTTTGACTTGCACTTGGCCGTTATTTTTTCTTTCTGCAGCATTTATTTAGAGATATTTATAAAAGAAAGCGCGTTCGAGTGAAAGCGACGTTTGAAAACAAAACTTCATTGTGTTAAAGGACTAGCACTTTATAAGAAAGCACCCTGTTGATATCCAATTTTCCCTTTTACCACCCCGGCACAAAGAAGTAACGCCGTAATAAGTAGGGTGACAATAAGGAAGTAGGGATAAGACCACCGGTCGTGACATGAGATTGACAAAATATTTTGCAGTGTCCCCTTGTCAGTATTAATCCTGGATTATCTTGTTTGTTGAGAGGGATTAACAGTACTTTCGTTTGACATCTCATTTCATTTTTGTTTGTTTACCTGCAGTAAGTGTACGTGAAATAAGTAAAAAAACATACACTAATACTTACTTACTCGTATTATAAAGGCGAAAGTTTTTATGTAATTACATGTATCTATATATCTTAATTACATACACTTGTTACTCCTTCACGCCACAACTAATTCGGTTGATTTGACTAAAATGTAACCTTGGGGGCCTGGATAAACACATAGGCTACTCTCCCATTTTTTGGGATATACCTAGTTCTGACGTGATTACTTAAGACCCTTCGATAAGAAACCTCAGATTATGGTTATACGAACCCTTTTCGTACAAGCAAACAGTAGCGCCATCTGTCAAAATTCTATAGATGGCTGCTGAGCAAACTACAGGTTGGCCTTACTGTTGGTTTCAGACAATGATATATAATATATATAAAAAGGATCAGATATGGGACAAGCGCGCGCGTTGTGAAGACTCAAAAATCCTACAATTGTAAGTTTCGTAGTTAGTCTGCGTCGGGCGCAAGCACTATTGTTGTCTCTTTTGTTTGCGTGCTTTTTCGTATCTTTTGTTCTATTTATCATTGAGTGGCAGTTCGGCACAGATTTAAAACGCAATTTACTATGAACGTAACGTATCTCGGTGATCTATGGTTTCAGAACAAGCAATTTTATTGGCACCGATAAACTGGCGAAGTTGTCTATTTAAAGACCCCAAGTTCATGAGGGCGAAGCCGTGGGCATTAGCCTAGCTCTTGTTACATGAACATCTGACTTACTTGGCTATACCACGTTACTTTATTTATTTATTCTATTTTAACGATTGCTAATGGAGTGAAATTCCAAAAATGTATGGGATGACGTCATAATATAATATTATATGATCGACAAAATCACGTGACATCAATGACAATTGTCCATTCCAATAGATAAAGAAACATGGCTACAGCTACGGCTTCTGTAATCTATTCATCGCTAATTAAAAACACCATCCCACCAAAAACATTCTGTAAAAAACTAGCCAAAGTCAAAATGGAGCTGCTTGTTTATCTCTAAAAAGTACTGAAATCTAGACAAAGTCGTGCCAAGTCTAAGGTTCCTTACTGCGATTTCTTTATTATTATAGTTAATGTTGCGTGACTTGGCCGTTGAAGGGTACACAAGGGTTCAAACCAGGTGCTCCATGACACCATTGCACCAATCTGTCGCCAGAATTCATCGTCAATGAGTAGCGGTTCTTGGTCTTCAACGGCCAAGTCACACAACATTAACTATAATAATAAAGAAATCGCAGTAAGGAACCTTAGACTTGGCACGACTTTGTCTAGATTTCAGTACTTTTTAGAGATAAACAAGCAGCTCCATTTTGACTTTGGCTAGTTTTTTACAGAATGTTTTTGGTGGGATTTCACTTCTTTTTGTAGAAACTTCAAAATATTACAAAATATTTCTGTCCGTTTTTCTAGATACATTAACTGCATAAATAACTTTGTAATCTCATATAATTTATATGGAATTACAAAGTTATTAATGCAGTGATCACCAGGTACTCCAGATCTTCGATTATCCTAGTTTTTATAGTTTTCCCTTTATGTGGCCATTAAACCCTAACTCTGTACCAAATTTCAGCTCTCTGAGTTTATGGGAAGTACTAGTTCTATTTTGATGATCATGAGTCAGTCAGTCAGTCAGTGTCGAAAATGCGAAACTTTGCTTTCGCATAACTTCGGAACTATATGACCTACAGACTTGAAATTTTGGGTTTTAAGTATGTGATTATAGCTTACTGGATAGCGAAAATTTCAGCGTTCTGGTCTTATCCAGAGGTTCTCAAATAGGAGCCCGAAAATGCGGCGAAATGGTTCCTGTAAAGATGGTACGGCAGTTTTGCTTCGCGCTTTGACTTTGGCGGGGGCACTGCCGTGCCCCCTGATCATAGTTTGAGATTCTCTATTCGAACGACCTATTAGGTACATGAATCTCGTTCCCGTATGTATATAACCAGTACACAGCTGTGCTATTCTACAAAATGAAATAGCTGCCAGACAGCTGCCAACCCGAACATGGCATGCAAAATTGTACTCTACTACAACTGACAAATTCATAGATGCAGAGATGTACGCTCGTCGCTGTTTTGCAGAATAGCACGGCCACAGCAGTTCAGTCTTTTATATACAAACGCTCCGTTGATGTCGTAAGTCCTAGACCTGCCTGGGCTAGACATATACCTACCTACGGCCGCTACCGTTGATTGGGTTGCCATTCTTATTTCTTGCTCAAATAAGCACTACGACCCTTGTTCCCGGGGAGGTGCTCCAAACAAGTGAATTAAAAAAATCGATATCCGTAATATAAACCTGTTATAATATTTATATATAAAGAGGAGTTTAAGTTCATTATGCCATGGACGTATTTGTAGGTACATTACGTACAAAATAATTAATACTCGTCCATCCGTAAACTGTCAGGTAAAACGGGCGAAAACAAATACATGAATATTAAACGGGGAATAAGTCTGCGTCAGTGGTCCACTGTCCATAAGACATGGGGCTCGTAATAAAGTAACTTAATAAAAGTTACAAGTATCTATCTTCTGATATGAGATGAAATTATCATTTATGATTCACTATGAATAAGTATTTATAGGCTACAGTACTTATAAATAGTTCAACAGCTTTATATTTGAATTTTTGCGCCCGGATGGTACCCATTCCCCTTAAGGACGTGACTGCATCTTTATTACGATACAATCATGCGCTATGCCCGTAGATTGATGCAAGTAGCGCCTTAATACAGGGCTCGAGGCGATTCGTTTTTTGCACCCGATCCAGCCACCTTGGGCCCAACAAATGTGTGGGCAATCCGGTAATTTATTTTTTGGGCCAATAAATTACTCACATGTCAAAACTCTGGACGCGCGGCGCAACAGAACGAGTGATATATTGGGGCTTGTCACACCATTGTGCCTTTTTCTACCAATTTTAATATCCTCGATTAATTAATTGCTCAATGCGGTCGAATCGTTTATCCTAATGAGGTATTCTATTAGGATGCGGATGCCCCTTAAATGTACAAGTAACAGCGGAATTTTTCGGACCTTTTGCCCTGAGGGTAGAAATCATGAGGCTTGACGGAAATATTAGGTAGTTATATTTATTACAATAATGTTATTTATTTTGTATATTAAATTAGTGTATTTTGTTATTACATTAGTATAGCATTATCAAACATTTATTTTGAATACCTACTTCCATTCTGCGAATACTTATTTATGTATGTATTTATCAAGGGTTCTTACAATACAAACTTTCTTTCAGCCCTATGTTACTTACTTGGCCTTTCTTTTCCATTGCCATTACTTTTTTTGGAGTAGCAGACCTAAGTACTATTTTTACCTATAGATACTTGAAACGGACTTATGACCTCCTTATGCATTAATTCTTGGATGAGGTAATAAATAAGTATTCGTACCTATATACAAAATACAAATACACACCTATTTTTCTTATTAGAATACAAATGAAACGTTTTTATATTTACACATTTGAAAGAGTAAAAATATGATTTAAATGCAAGTACAAACGTGACAAATGGAATGAAAATATTTTTATTAAAGAAGTAGCTCGGTACATATCTTTGAAAGTCAATGTAATTAATTATTCTGATAACAAAAAATAAACATACAAATAGGGAGCATTGGTATTGTGACCATCTGTGAACTTCGAATTATTATTTTACTGATGATCAACACTAGCCAAGTGTTGTGGTCTGATTCGCGCACTCAGGGTTCCGTACTATCCGTACTTGCCGAGTTTCTTGCCCGTTCTTCCCGGTGCAGTGCTACTTTCCGAACGAGGCGGTAGAGTCTTAACGTTTCGCAAGAGCCTGTAAGTTAGGCCTATGTGAAAGAATAAAATTTTTGATTTTTTTTTGAATTTTGAATTTTTATCATTCCACAGCCGCTGTGGTTTGAGCCTTGGACCGTTTGCACCTTTATCAATAGTTATCTTTTCGAACCTACAAAGGTAATAACGGGATTTTTATAGTTTCAATACAGTGCAACAAGGCTATCTTGGCGAAACGTCACGAAACGTTATTTTAAGTGATTTTAAGTCAAGCTTAGTTTTCAGTAGGTATGTTTTCTCAAAATATCAAAATAGTCTTATCTAATATTCTTACTATCCTTCGGTCCTACTTAATTTTTGTTCTAAAGGATAATAATGATCATGGATGTATGGTATCCAGTACCTACAAGCTGACTCAAATCCAAATTTTATTTTTTATAGACTTCGGTCTTCACATTAACTTTTACCGTTATTATTATTTTTAACCGACTTCAAAAAAAGGAGGAGGAGGTTCTCAATTCGTCGGAATCTTTTTTTTTTTTTTTTTTTTTTTATCTATGTATGTTCACCGATTACTCGAAGACGCGTGGACCGATTTGAAAAATTCTTTTTTTGTTTAAGAGGGTTTTGTTTCCAGATGGTTCCATTTTAATCAGGTCAGGATCTGATGATGGGATCCTGGAGAAATCGAGGGAACTCTTCAAATTTTGTATGGACACATGAAACTATTTGAGTATTATTAGAAAGAGTAATATTTTCCAAGTTGTCCTATGGTCATCAGGTCAGGATCTGATCATGGGATCTTGGTGAAATCGAGGGAACTCTTCAAATTTTGCTAGTATACTTAAAGCGAGTTGGGTATTTTTTATAGTTACTGGTGCATATGCTACCAGATACTGATTTGATGACTAAAGTCATCAAGTCAGGGTCTGATGATGGGATCTTGGTGAAATCGAGGGAACTCTTCAAATTTTGCTAGTATACTTGAAGCGAGTTGGGTATTTTTTATAGTTACTGGTGCATTTGCTAGCAGATACTGATTTGATGACTAAAGTCATCAAGTCAGGGTCTGATGATGGGATCTTGGTGAATTTGAGGTATCTCTTCAGATTTTATGAACACACCTCAAGCAATTTGGGTATTTTACAACGCCTTGTGCATTTTATTGTTTTCCACTAAAAAGTATAAAATAAAAATGGGAAATGCTTTCCAAAAAACCAACTTCAAATGCCACTACAAAGAGTGAAATAATTTTTATTTAAATTTTAGGTACCTACACCAATTCGAAGTCGGGCGATTGTCTATGACTTCGTCATTTCTTCGCACATCAAGTAAGTAAGAAGGACTATTAGGGATTGTATGAAACATTACCCGACTTCGAATTGGTGTAGGTACCTAAAATTTAAATAAAAATTATTTCACTCTTTGTAGTGGCATTTGAAGTTGGTTTTTTGGAAAGCATTTCCCATTTTTATAATTAACATCCGTTTTCTAAGGTTAAAGGCAAATAAATGAATTGAACTTCTCAATAAAATCTGTAAAGTAAAGAAAAGTATCATTTATTTGCACAAAAACACGAAAATACAAGTGGAATACAAACAACAAAAGAATCACTGTGTTGTGTGTGTGTATGACAGGAAATATGCATTAAAAAGAAATTAACTTTGTGTATGTATGCAAAATTAAATTCTGGGTATAAACAAAACAAAATTCCTAGTGCCAGTGGTTCTTAAGAAAAGTTATTTTCTAAGAATATCTTACAACCTTTGTTTTTTTTTAACGCTATACAAGTTAGTACTTGAGTGCGATCTCACCTGATGGTAAGTGATGATGCAGCCGAAGGTGTTAGCGTACTAACTTGGAGGGGGTAAGTTATGTCACCCCAACGGTTTCTACACAGCATCGTACCGGAACGCTAAATCGCTTGGCGGTACGTCTTTGCTGGTAGGGTGGTAACTAGTCAAGGTCAAAGCCTCCCACCAGACCAGACCTGAGCCAATTTAGAAATTATAAAATTCCAAAGTGGCCCGTGGCGGGAATCGAACCCGCGACCTCCCACTCGAATCCGAGCGTGCATCCCCTGCGCCACGGAGGTCGTCTTTGGTTTTTTCTTTATCTAGTTCTTTAACTAATAATTCTGTTAGTGGCACGTGGGTGGTACTACACTGCAATTATGAAAAAATGGGGTTCCGTGATGATTTCAAAATACCTGTAAGAAATATCGTCGCCCTGTAGGTAATAGGTATAAGTAAGAAGATGCCATAAAATAAATGTTTACTCTTATTCGACCCACCGACTCTGTTATCAACGCATACTTTGAAAAAGTAGTAAAATTTAACAAATGACCTAGGCGATAAGGTGGATATATAAATTTGCCTTACTGCTAAATCTAGCTCCAGTCAAAATGTTGCGAGTTTGGCTGGGTGTGGTGGTGCTCCTGATCGCCCACGTGGGCGCAGACTTCAAAGACTTTAGTGATATCCCGAAGAAAATTGGTAAGTAACTAAACTCTTAAAATTATCTTTAGGCCGTTTGTTCACCGCAGCCGTCACTGGACGTCACGAAGAACGATATTACAGTCCGACAAGGCTCTCTTGGCACTTGAATGACATTGTCAGGAGGGCGTTGTTATAGAACAAAGGCGGCCAGAAAATAAAATCTTCTCAATTTTACTTCATTTTTAATTTTATTTTAGTTAATAAGCAAAAACAACACAACATACAATAACAATATACCGACAGAGCGAGCTATCAAACACACACAAGATTGCAGCGTTAGTTCCGATTCTGGCCACGCGCCAAGATAACTTTGTTGCACTGTATCTCTGGTTGACATCACGGGACATATGAAGTGACAGGAGAGTGGAGGACACAAGTTCTGTATGAACGCTACTTCGGCGCCGTCTGCTATCGGTGACGCCTCGATGACGGCTGCGGTCGACAACCGGCCTAATTATGTTATTCGGTCTATCACGAAACGTTTTTAGGGTTCTATGTACTCATGTCTATCTGTCCTTAACGAAACTTTATATACTCCTAAACATATTATGTACAGAACCCTTCGTGTGGAAGTCCAACTCGGACTTGACCAGTTTCTTCACAATCCACATCATATAACATTCTAAGCAGCTTACATCAGCCTTCGAGACAATTATTCCGTTACTGTCGTTCAGTTAGTCTAAAATCCTGTTTCACGCACGTCAATTTTTTAGACACTCTAAAACAGAATCACTACCAATACAATTTTCGAGCTACGGAACCTCCAGGGCACGAGAGGATTTTTTTAAATTTTTTTTAAATAATTTTTCCTCTTTCAGGCGACCAGACATTTTTAAAGCGTCAGATTGAGCTTTACAAACTATACACTCACGTAACCGAGCCATTTTACGACAAGGAACTGAAGACTATCGCAGAAACATGGGACCTGGAAAAAAATATAGAGCAGTTCGAAGTATGTATGGTCACTATGCACATGTTGATAATGATATTATCCATAGCAGTGATTGGCTTTTGGTTACAACTTCCGTCTTCTACATAGTAAACTAGGTGTTCAAGTTTACAAAACGGCCGGGCTCAGATCCCAGGCATAAAAAATACTTCAGGGAAAAAGTGAGGAAATCTGAAGAGTATGTGTCTCAAAGGTGTGCTAAGCTAACCATGCGTGCCGATCCGCACTTGGTGGATATGGTGTAGATCCATGCTTAGCTGCAAAGCTGTAATAGTAAGCTGTGTAATGGGTCAGTACGATGAGTATGACAAATACGAATCGCATACTTACTCCTGTATGTTTAGTCCATAAGAGAGATTGCTTAGGCTCGTGGAGTAACTAATGACGGTACTTTCGGGGTTAATTAAGTACGGCCATAATATGCTTTATCGTTGTTTTACTAAGCATTCATTTGATAAGCTCCTATGAATATGGATAACGTAACGTACATTGTATATTTAAGGGAAGTATGTATCTATGTGGTAAATAAGTTATTAATTTTATCACTAATGCAAAATGCATCTTTCAGAATGCGACTGCTGTAAAAATATACCAGCAATTAGAAGAATACAACATGCTGTTACCTCGCTCAGTTCCGTTTGACATACTTGAGCCCAGACATCAATGGGAGGCCGTTACTCTTTTCAATATGCTTTACTCGGCAAAGGACTATGCAACCTTCTATAAAACAGCAGTTTACCTACGCAACCGCATCAATGAAGGCCTTTTCGTGTACGTCCTCTCAGTGGCTATATTGAATTACCCAGAAACACAAGGAATTTTTATCCCGCCACTGTACGAAGTTTTCCCATCATATTTCCACAATGGGGAAATAATGAACATCGCCCAAAGGATTAACACTCACGGAAAACGTTTTGTAAAGCAATACCCTCAGACGTTCCTTTGGGAGGATAATGTCGTCATTAGATGGAATACGACCGTGTGGCCGTTTGGAGACAGGAGCTATGCTCCCGTTTTGTACTACTTGAACGACTATGCCCTGAATACTCTTTATTATAACAACCACCTGACCTATCCCTTCTGGTTGAGTGGTAAAGAAGGTCCACTAGCCAAGTACAGACGCGGAGAGATCTTCTGGTATTTAAACCAGCAATTTGCTACTCGTTACTATTTGGAGCGCCTCTCGAACGGTCTGGATGAGATCCCCGACATCAATTTCGATTTCAATATCCCCGAGGGTTACTCAAGCGGTCTTGTACATTACAACGGTGCACCATTCCCAGAAAGACCAGATTACTATAGCCTGTACCAACCTAAACTTATCAAATACGTGGAAAAAGTCAAAGTGCTTGAGAGACGTATTCGAGATGCTATCGAGATTGGCTACCTTGTCAACGTAAGTACTACTGTTTTTTTGAGTACTTATACGAATGTTTGCACATAATATATAACTTATTGTTACTGTTTACAAATAATGTAATTGGTCTTGCAGCTGAAAGGCGAGAAAATAAATTTAAGAACACCAGAAGCTATTGATGTTCTAGGTAACGTAATCGAAGGAAACGTTGACTCTCCTAACGTGTTCTACTATGGAAGCCTTTTGACAGCTTGGAAGGAGTTATTAGGAAACTCAAAGTTGTCAAAATACCAGTATTGGAATGGGTACGTAAACAAAATATACTTTTCAAGAAATAAGTTTTATTTTAAGAGAAAATTTTATCTTCTCCGTGAAACTTCCCTATTTGAGAGCGCCATGATCCTTCTGTAAGCTTCCCTGTGCTTTAAGGATCATTGAACCCGATCGACACAACTCTTTCTCACGTTTTGCCATTTCTGTTGGAAAGCCGTGTCTTAATTTTTAATTTCTTTCTTCGTTCCATCTGAGACATATTTTGCATCCGTCCTTTTCTAAATTTCCTGAATCCTAATCCTGTCTGAGTTAATGGAGAGTTTTATAAATACCATCTAATTAATTTATTTTGTTTTTCCCTCGCAGTCAGGTGCCCCTTGTCCTACCATCAGCTCTGGAGATGTATCAAACAACTCTTCGCGACCCAGCTTTCTATGTGATATGGAAACGCATTATTAAACTCTTCACCCTGTGGAGTACTTATCTCGACGTATACAAGCCTGAAGAATTAGCCTACCCTGCTGTCAATATTCAGAAAGTTGAAGTTGACAAACTTGTTACTTACTTTGAATACACGTACCTTAATGTCACGAGTGCTTTGCCAATGAACGAGTTTGAAAGTAAGTATTTTAACTTCAAGCAGTAATTCTTTTTTCTTATTTAATGTCCCCAAGATAAGACTATGTTAACTCATACCTGGATTTGTATAACCAGCTTTCATCTTTATCACGCATATAAATTACTCATCCCTACAAACATATGAAGATGGAGTTTTCCATTTCAAAACTTGTTGGATCAGGCTATAATGAAACTAATAAAGCTTTTAAATATGTAATTGATTCTTAAACTTTTTTCTTTTTTAGGTAAAGTTAAAGCAGATGAGGTCAGCGTTTTAGTACAACGTCCTCAACTAAACCATAAGGTATTCAAGATCAGAGTCCACGTCAAGAGCGATGTAGCCAAGACCGTAGTTGTAAAGTTCTTCTTGGCACCCAAATATGACAGCAAAGGCTACGAGATTCCATTGCATGAGAACACAGAAAACTTCTTCCAGTTCGATCAGTTTGTTTATGAATGTAAGTGTCAAACATAGATATTTCTTGCTATACGCGACCAGATAGTCAAAATGCACGTGAATTGTTAGTTCATAAAAATTAAAAATCAATAATTATCCACGAATTGGCTATACTAAAAATACAGAGGCCTTTCTTGAGAAAGGACTCCGGATAATACCGAAAGTAGTCGGGACAAATTTTACGTGAGTCGAATAATAATCACTTATTTATGAAGGTATCAGAGATTTATAAGGTAAGATAGGTACAGAGGTAAAACTAATACACATGCAATAATATGACAAATCATGGATGCAGGATTTGAGAATTATCAATTGTCTTTTCGTTGTTTTTCCTTCGACGAAAATTGATTAAGAGTAGTAACTATCAATAAAATAAATGATCTACGGATTTAATTAACTGACAGAATTTACTGAAAGAAGCGCTATATCAGTAACATTTGTACTTGTCAATTTAATATAATTTACAGTTTTGGTAGAGACATTTAAATCACTACTAATTATAGCTTGAATTTCAGTACCACAGGGAGACACGGTAATCCAACGTGACTCAAACTCCAATACGTATATGATCGACAAATGGACGTCTGGCTATGATGTGTACAGGAAGGCGTACAACGCTCTAAATGGAAATGGACAGTTTGTTATCGACCATAGTAATTTCTTCGATGGTTTTCCTCGTCGCCTAATGCTTCCTAAGGGTAATTTATTCGTTATTTTTAATGATTTAGCAGATAAATTAAAAAAATATAAAAAAATTTAAAAAAATTAAAAATTTCAAAAATCAGAAAGGTTTGCAATAAGATATATTTCTTTTGTTCTCTATATTTCTAGAACAAAAATTTTAGTTTTTTTTGATGATGTAAAACGTAGGTTGGACATGAGTGAAAATTCCTGCGTTTGTAATCTGTTGATTTAATATTTTGAGTACTGAAAACATTTTGTAGTTCAGCAAACGTTTGAAGTAACATTTGCATGGTAATAATTGATAGCAACAGTAGGCGTATTGCGATAAGTAGCTTATTGATTTCACCCACGTTTATTGCGTTTTTGTTATATCAGCTTAAACCCACAGCAAAAAAAGTCTTTTATAAAGGCAGTCGGATTACGCATTAAGTAATGTGAAATTAAAGTAGGTAAACTATGCCGGGATGTTATTTGTGTATCTTATTATTAGGTCCTTTAATAATAATAATAATTTGTGAATTTAATTACACTTTGTGTGAAAATGGGACTAGAAAAGGCAGTACCTCTTCCTTTAAATTTCATGGTAGCTTAGTGGGTGAGATTTTGATTTTAATATGGGTTTGTATATCTTTTACAGGCCGCGTCGGTGGCATGCCCTTCCACTTACTGGTCTACATCAGTGAACACCGCGCACCTGACGCTCCTTACGGCACAGGCGCCAACCCTGAGAAAGTATACGGCATTGGAACAGGAGCTTTCCGGATGACCAAGTATCCATTGCGCTTCCCCCTGGACAGACCGCTGTACGAGTGGCAGACCAGGAAGCTGACGAACTTGCGGATCCAGGAGGTGCAGATCACTCACAAGACTACGCCAGAAATCGTTGTTCCTTATTCCATGTCTGTTTGAAGACCTGCCACCAAAGATTTAAATCGCTAGATGGGTCCTAAGCCTACATTGCGCACATCAAAAACGCCCACAAACATGTCGAGTGAGTTACACGCGTCAATGAGAGTGACAACGTGTCACACAAGACAAAAACGTGGACGTTTTTGGAGGTTAAGGGCTCATCTAACGATTTAAATCTTTGCCTGCCACTTGATTGTGTAAGAAAAAGGTATTCGTCGTTATCGCTTATAAACTCTGCCCGCTGATTGGTTCCCTGATTAACATCAGCCAATAGGAGGGCAGAATTTGCAAACGATGACGATAACGAGGAATACGTTTTTCTTAGGCAAAGTAAAGGTTTCACAAACTGTACCACATACACTAGAATCATGTTATGAAATCTATATTGCTACTTGTAAATTAGATGCAATTGTATCCAAATAATTGAATGCGACTCAAGATTAAATATCCGCTATTAAATATAATGGAGGATATAAAATGAAGAGTTTTGTTAGTTTAGCAGGATTTTTATTCATTTCTCATAATTGCTTGTTAGCAACATTTTCATGTTTGTCCTCTGATGAGTATTGAATTTATCGTTTGAGTTATTGATCGCATTAAAATTTAAAATGCTATTTTTGCGATACATAATTAATCTGTGTAAGTGACGTGATGTAAATTATTGTAGTTATATTTATTTATTCATAAAAATAATGTCAATTATAGTTTATGTACTGAATTATATAATATTTTATTATTTCCCTCTTTTCATAAGCAAGTATGTATTATTTATAGTCTTTGTACCAAAAACTAGTAGGTACTTATTGTATAAAACTTACCTAATTAACTTGAGTGTGTAACGTTATTGCAATAGCCCCCCTCTTCACTCCTCTTTACTCCTCATCCTGAACAATAAAAGCCGTTTTCCCAATTTCCAGAACACAGCAATCAGCTCATAGATCTCAATAGAGTCATTACTCATTATTTAGTTAATTCGATTTGGTATGAATATTTTCTTAATTTTATATTAATATTATATATCCTATAATTATTTAAAATAATTTACCTACCTACCTAATTTTTGTATTTTATTGATGGAGATAAAGAATTATATTATTTATTGAAAAAGTTTAACTAGGTACTTTCATTTACCTCTTTAGGTATTTATCTAGTCTTGTTGGTTTTTTATACTGAAATGTGCAGAACCCAATTCTCACACACAAACTTAATTATAATTATTAATAAGTTAATGGTTCCCACAAAAACGACTTCTTTATTGGGCACTCAATAAAAAATATATCCCTTCTTTTGTTTTGTGAAGTCAGTTCATTTATTAGGTACTCGGGCTAAGGCTCAGAGAAGTAATTTTATATTGACGATTATATTATAAGTGAAGTCAGAAGCAGAAGTCACCATCTATTGAGCATTTTGGTAAATATAACATTGAAAGTACAGCGCCATCTTCGCTTGAGGCTGTGTACTAGGATGTAACTTGGTTATTCTGATACTGGAGTCTGGACGCACCGGGTAGCGCAGCGTGAAGCCAGCGTCTGGTGTGGCTCTCCTACAGTTAAGAAATGTTGCGTTTTAACGATAGAGTGCTTTTTGAAATTTTGTGCCATGCCTAGGGAATATAATGGCATTTTTCATCTGCATTTTGGGCATTAAAGATCTCTTTTCCGAGCGGGTGAGATGAAAACAAGCATGTCAACCCTATAAACAACTGTTCCTTACCTCCGGGCTCCCAGTGTAGGTATTTATTGCCCAGGGTAGGTAAAGCAGTCTGTCTGTAACAGTCGATTTTATTTCAGTAACTTAGTTACTAGTAATAGTTACTTAAAACTTAATAGTAAGTTGTACTCAATATGATAGTGGCCTAACCCCATTACAATCAAAAGAAATTGGTCGAGAGGATGAAATCAAGTAAGACAATTATAAACATCCAAAAATCAAAAATTTGTTTTGCGGTTCGATCTCAAAAGTGATTCTTAAGTACGTATCTAGTTTTAGTTTTTTTTTGCTAGTATGGAACCATCGGTGCGCGAGACCAACTCGCACTTGGCCGGTTTTAAAGTTTATAGCCGAAGCCTCCCACTAGAACCGTATTGTTTTGAAATTTTCATACTAAGTGCGTATGAAAATTTTATCTTAAATCAGTACTGCAGCATTACCTACTGCTATAAGAGATGGTGGTAGAGCCCCTGATTCAATCTTCAAATATAAAAAATTCTAGTGCCAATTTTTGTTAGCAAACTCCTCGGAAACAGCTCGACCGATTGTTGTGAAATTTTCTGTGTATGATCGGTAGGTCTGAGAGTAGGTCGTAAGCTATTTTTATATCTCTAATGGCAAGACAATGTTTGCCGAGTTTGCTAGTAAAATTATAAAATTCTAAAGGGCTTGGCGGGAATCGAACCCGCGACTTCCGGTTCAAATTTGAGCGCACTGTGGAAAGGGGGTCGTCAACTGAGTTTGACGACCTCCCTGGCGCAGGGGACGCACGCTCGGATTCGAGTGGGAGGTCTCGGGTTCGATTCCCGCCACGGCCACTTTGGAATTTTATAATTTCTAAATTGGCTTGGGTCTGGTCTGGTGGGAGGCTTTGGCCGTGGCTAGTTACCACCCTACCAGCAAAGACGTGCCGCCAAGCGATTTAGCGCTCCGGTACGACGCTGTGTAGAAACCGTTGGGGTGAAATAACTTACCCCTTCCAAGTTAGTACGCTAACATCTTCGGCTGCATCATCACTTACCATCAGGTGAGAAAAAAAAAGAGGTGTCATGTTTTAGCAGGAGAAAAAGATTTAAATCGCTAGATGAGCCCTAAACCTCCACAATTGTCCACGTTTTTGTCGTGTGTGACACATTGTCACTCTCTCTCTCTCTTTGTGGACGTTTTTGATGTGCGCAATATAGGGTTACACACAGGATAGATGGATAAAATATGACCTGGTTCGTGCTAAGAGTCGAACCCGGGACGTCCCGCTTAAACACTGAGCCAGGGAGGTCGCCTTATCTCTTATTTTTTTTTCACTGGACAATATATATAAATAAATAAGGGGGGTAAATAGCTTGGACTGTTTTAAGAGTTCCTTACCTAAAGGATTAAACGGGACGGTTACTAAGACTTCGCTGTCCATCCGTCTGTCACCAGGCTGGATCTCTTGAACCGTGATAGTTAGTTATATTTTTCTGTTGATGCTGAGGGAACAAATATATTATCTTCTAAAAATAGACTAAAATAAGTAATATGAAAGGTGGCTTCCATACTACAAAAGTGAACTACGAGTATGACCGTTTTTATAGATAACTAGCTGTTGCCCGCGGCTCCGCCCGCGTGCAGTTCGTTTTTTTTTACAAAAATGTTTCCCGTGGAATTTCTTAATTTTTCCCAAGATAAATGAGTGGTCCCTGGGTTCGATGGACCCGTAAAGGAGTCTTCTTCCAATCTCTTCTGTCAACGTGCTATCTTCTTTCACACAATTTACCTATATCTTCTTTGGTCTTCCTCTACTTATACACTATGTCGAAATCGCTTATGTTACTCAATTCGCATGGAGTAAGACAGAGTGCGGCGTGTAATCGTGGATTTTAATATCTATACTAACCAAACTTATCTTATTCTGAGATGATACCAACGTCCAGATATTGTAATTAAGCATTCTGATGCGCTGCTGTGTACGTAGCAACCCGTTCCTGCTACGTACGGGTTATCTTGTATAGTTATACCTAGTTGCACGATCAAAAGGACGATTTAAACTGTCGATATTTCGACCCCGTTTTGATTGTGCTACGTAGATAAGTAGCTATAGGTTTTTTAAAACATCCCACGGGTGCTCTCAAATTTTTCAGGATGAAAAGTATCTTAAATGTTGACCGGGCATATATATAAAGTAGGATCATAAAATTTCATTTAAATCCGTTACTTGAAAGACGCCTGCTTTGCCTGTTTTTGTAATGTTTTCTTTCCCGCGGGAACTCGATTGGATTAATAAGTTTTACTATATATATAGGTATATTTTGTTAAAGAGGCAACATAAGGTATCAGCATAACAAATTTTAGTAAATTAAGTTCATTAGTTGTTGTTTACGAAGCAGTTAAATTAATTGCAGTTTTTTAACTATCCCACGGGAACTCTTTATTTTACTGGGATGAAAAGTGTTCTATATGTTGACCAGGGACATAAGCTACCACCACACAAAATTTCATTGGAATCGGTCCAGCCGTTCCAAAGATTAGCCCGTACAAACAGACAGACAAACAGACAAACAGATAAACAGACAAACAGAGAAACAAAAAATTTGAAAAAAATTTAAATTAGTTCTATTTCACTTCTTACATCCCCCTGACTCCATTTTTAGCATTTTTTTTATTTGTACAGAAATTCGACCTCTACAGATTTATTATAATACTAGCTGTTGCCCGCGGCTCCGCCCGCGTGCATTACGATTTTTTTTACATAATATACTGGAATTCCTTGATTTTTCGCGGGATTCTGGTGTGATGTTGTACAGAAACCTGTTCTTACTTTGCACGGGTTATCTTGTGGTGATTTTGAAAACTCCTTTTTCTTAATAAAAATATAAAGTTTTATTAATACGTAGTTGAAAGATCAAAAGGACGATTTTAACTGTCGATATTTCGATACATTGGTGCAAGTCGTGGTCACGTAGTGACCACGACCTGTGCCACTAATCGACAGCTAAAATCGTCCTTTTCATTGTGATTTTTATTCTGAAACCACGAAATATGTCAAAAATTATTAAACCATGTGAAAAGTTGTACTGGTGGTAGAACTCTTCTTTCAGAGTTCGGCCGGATAGGTACCACTGGGATAAATTACTCTACTAACAATAAGTATTTCCCAGCCCAACATAATATAAGAGTCTTTTAAAAATCTTTGCTTCATCTCAATACAATCCAAAACATCAGAATGGACAATGGCTATATATTTCCTTACGTATAAAAAGACAGTCGGTTAGGATCGATAAGACCTAAGAGTTAAAAATATTTGTGAACCATTATCTTACCCTTTCCATATTGCGGATGATAAAGTTTAAATCTGTTCATGTCTATAATAACAGTGCCATCTTAATATAAAGTCAGGAAACAGTAAATAACATGACAGTTAATTTTTATTTAAAAAAATTCGGTAGTACCTATCTCAGAGTTTTACATTCAAGTTCCACATAAATTGTAGAGATGGCGCTATACGGTATAACGTAGCGATAACGCCAGTTACATGATTTTTGTTCACCCTAAAAGTGAAAAATTTTAAACCATACAAAATCTCCTGCTAAGCCTATTTATTTACGGCTGTAAGGGTACTCCAGTCTTACTTGAGCCCTACGTCCTAGCCCTAGGTTCTTTGTGCATTCCGAGTTTCAAGTCACCTACCTACTTGAACTTAAAGGTTCTGATGTCTGTAATTTCTGAACTACAAAAGTGATGATGATAAGATTCGTATGGAATAATCTTTAAAGAGCCTCCTTTCTAACAAAAAAAGAATGAATAGAATCGGACAACGCGTTAATGAATTATAACTAAAAAACGTTTGGACTTTGATGCCGTCTTCCAGGGAAACCATGATGAATTTCGGGACAAAAAGTATCCTATGTCCTACCTCGGGGTATGAACTATAATCATGTCAAGTTTCATTTAAATCCATCCAGCGGATTAGCCGTGATGCCCGGTCGTGAAACAGACAGACAGACAGACAGACAGACAGACAGACAGACAGACAGACAGACAGACAGACAAAAATTAAACAAATTACAGTTTTGGCTTCAGTATCGACTAAATAGTGTCCTCCAACAAAAATTTTCAAAATATCTTCAATGTACAGAATTCGACCCTTTACAGTTTTATTATAAGTAAGTATATAGATGTATGTATGTATGTATGTATATGTATGTATGTATATGTATGTATGTATATGTATGTATGTATTGATGGTACGGAACTCTTCGTGCACGACTCCGACTCGCACTTGACCGATTTATTGTATTAGATATGCAACGCCACTTTCATATTTTTCTAATGCATATTCTTTTGTTCTTTGTATTTCATAATCTACTACACAGTGTAGTTCGGTGTAGGTTGGTATACCTATACTTCGCTGAGATAAAATAATCGTTAAAAATTAAAAGTCACTTATAAAATAAAAGTCTGGCCTTGATCTTGGAGTCACCATGTTTATGTTTTTATTTTGATTGTATAATATTGCTCTTAATTACGAATATTTCTCCAGTGATTGAAGATAAAAAAATGTTTTCACTCTTACTCGATGATAAGCGAGAGATATGAAATAAACAAATTACATGAATTAAAGCTCTTCGCTTTGTGAGACTACCCGGCTTTGCTCCACCTATACGTGTACTTAAAATGGAAATTAATTTTCCACATGTTACTATTAAACTAGTTTACTGAATAAAATTACTATTAACCTAGTATTAAAATAGTATTACTGAATATAAAAGCAGTGATAGCTCAGTGGTTCTGACCTCTGCCTCTCATAGGTAAGGAGGCCGCGGGTTTGAATCCTGGACCTCTCACTTTTCCGAATTATGTGCGTTTTTAGGAAACTAAATATCACTTGCTTAGCTTTGAAGGAAAACATCGTGAGGAAACCTGCCTGAGAGTTCACAAAAATGTTCTCGAAGGTGTGTGAAGCCCGCCAACCCGCAGTTGACCAGCGTGGTGGGCTATGGCCAAATCCCTCTCAGTCTGAGAGGGATTTGGTCATAGCCCGGCAGCTCCGGCGGATTTTCTTGGATTTGTAATTATACTGATAGGTTCTTAGTCCTTACTTTCCTTTAGTCGTGGAGTTTTAAAAATATTATTTAATCCTTTTTCAATTTCAAGTACATAAGAGTCGTGTGAGTTTAAAATTTTTTAAGTTTCCACTTGTTACTAAGGGAGATGGGTGCGAAAATTCAAAATTCATTCAAATTCGCAAAACTCATCGCCGTAAACCTACAATGTGTAGTTACTCAAATATTTGCGAAAAAAAAAACTAAATTAAAGTATCTAAAACTAAGTAAAGTAGGGCCGAAACACCTTAATTAGGGACTGAAGCAAGAAAGACACATATCCAATTATAGAGGTTAAAAAAACTAAATCTTCGCAGCCAAAGCAGCGGTAAAAACTAGTAAGATAAGTTATATAGTTAACGAGTGAATTGATAAGTAGGACCTACTACCGACTTTGGAATATCACCGGTAAAGGTCGTGAGGTTATACTCAAGCAATAACAATTCTTATTGTTGTAGAAAGAGGATGGCGAGCAATAATAATTAGACATTTGATTAGGTAATAGTTGAACGACCGCTCTCACAAGTCACACAGTACCTATAATATGTACACGCGTTTCCCCAGATTCTGTTCCCGGCAAGGGCTGATTTAGGATTTTAAAATTGTTAGGTTTATAAAATTAATCTGGTCTAAGAGCAAATGCTAATTCGCTGGCAATTATTATGATTTAAGAGTCAAGCAAATATGTGTTTGGTGGTATGCTGGATGTAACATGGGTTTACCTGCCATTTTTTTTAAAGAGCAAGTGCTAAGTTTTGTTCTCTTGCTTATTGGTGCAAAACACAGAGCAAAATAAGTGCGGAACAGCTTTTCGGACGTGGTTGCGGTAGAATCTGATATTTCATAAGTAGGAGTAAGTTAGGTCCATCTCAAAGAATAAACTTTTGATTTGTTTTTTTAACAAAATCTACCGAAAATCAAAAATTACACACATTGTTTTACATACCTACGGGACCCTAAAAAAGTAGTGGGACACTGCCCACTGGAAAACATACATGCTAATCACAAATTTTTTTTTCAGTTGTGGGCATGGTCGTAGCCAGGATTAAGTTTCCAGGGGGTTTTCAAGAAAGTATATTATGAAAATTTGAAGAAAATATATATTAATTTGAAAAGAAAGGTCAAAAATTACGGTAGGTGTAAGCTATTTTTTTTTACATCCCTAAATGGCAAAACAACGTTTGCCGGTCTGCTAGTATTTATCTAATATTCTGCACATTTTTGTGGTTTGAACCCCCTAACCTCCCCCCCCTGGCTACGCCCATGGTTGTGGGAATCGAAACCAAGACCTCCGACGCAGAAGACAGGACCGCTACCGCCGCGCCGCCTGCGTGTCGATTTTGATACAATACTGCGTTTTTAGTGTTACGATATATTATGTGCCCCGTCTAATAGGGCCACCAACTTTGTGAAATCTCACATCTTATTATCTATGTGCCACTATGGTTATTTTGCGGATAGAACCCCTCTGGCGCAGTGGCGAACTCTCGGACTTTAGGCGGAGGGTAGCATGTTACATTCCACAGCTTTATAATTTTATAATTTTGATGAATTGAATGAATTTGAAGACTTTAGTCATCAGGTTCTGAGGAATACTGGATGAGAAGACATCACTGAGTGTCCCAAACACTTACCTAGTTGAGTTGAAAATTATCTCTCCTGCCAATGATTTAAAATTTAAATCGCTAGATGGGCCCTAAGCCTACGTCAGAAACTTCCACAAACATGTTGAGTGAGTGCTCTCAGCATGCTATAGTTTCCCTTGTTATGACAGAGAGAGTGATAATGTGTCACACGGAAGACAAAAACGTGGACGATTTTGGAGGTTTAGGGCTCATCTAGCGATTTAAATCTTTGTGTTCTGCTAAACCATGATAACATAATACCAGACTCAGTTGACGACCGCCCTGCCACAGTTACGTGCCTCGAATTTGAGCGGGAACTCGCGGGTTCGATTCCCACTAAGGCCTTTACAACTTGATAATTTTACTAAGTGAGACGTTACTATTTACATTATTAACGGCAAACGTTATTTTGCCATTAGGGATTTAAAAAATATCTTACGACCTACTCTCAGACCTACCGATCATGTACACAGAAAATTATTTCATAACAATTGGTCGAACCATTTCGGAGGACAAAATTTCGGATCGGATAACAATTTTTTTTTTACTCTATACAAGTTAGTACTTGACTGCGATCTCACCTGATGGTAAGTGATGATGTAGCTGAAGATGTTAGCGTACTAACTTGGAAGGGGTAAGTTGTGACACCCCAACGGTTTCTACACAGCATCGTAACGGAACGCTAAATCACTTGGCGGTACGTCTTTGCTCGTAGGGTGGTAACAAGCCACGGCCATAAGCGACAAACGTTGTTTTTTAGGGACTAAAAAATTAAATTCCTAATAAAAAATAGTTTACGACGATACACACTTAAACGACGTGACGATGTAAGTTTACGACGATACACACTTAGGCCCACCGAATATACACGGAAAATTTTATTACAATAGGTTTCGGAGTAGTTTGTAACAAACACGAGACACGAGAATTTTTAACCGACTTCAAAAAAGGAGGAGGTTCTCAATTCGTCGGAATCTTTTGTTTTATTTTATTTTTTATGTATGTTCACCGATTACTCGAAGACGCGTAAACCGCTTTGGAAAATTATTTTTTTGTTTGAAAGTATATACTTCCCAGATGGTCCCATGGTCATCAGGTCAAGATCTGATGATGGAATCCTGGAGAAATCGAGGGAACTCTTCAAATTTTATATGGACACTTGAAGCGATTTTAGTATTGTTTGAGAGAGTAATATTTTCCAAAATGTTCTGTGGTTATCAGGTCAGGATCTCATCATGGGATCTTGGTGTAATCGAGGGACTCTTCTAGTATACTTGAAGCAAGTTGGGTATTTTCATAGATACTTGTGCATTTGCTTGCAGATGCTAACTTTATGACTATATAGTCATCAAGTCAGGTTCTGATGATAATAATAATAATAGCTTGATTTCGGTAATAAAGCTATTATCTGATGATAGGATCTCGGAAAAATTGAGGGAACTCTTCAGAATTTATAAGTACAATTCAAGCGATTTGGGCATTTTTTACAATGCCTTGTGCATTTGTTGTTTTCCACTAAAAGGTAAAAAATGAAATGGAAAATTCTTTTAAAAAAACCGACCTCAAATGCCACTACAAAGAGTGAAATAATTTTTAATGTGGGTGCACCAATTCGAAGTCGGGCGATTAATAGGTACGAAGGACCATGATTGTACGAACTGCCGTAAACTTCGAATTGGTGTACCGTGTACCCACATTCAAAATTATTTCACTCTTTGTAGGGGCATTTGAAGCCGGTTTTTTTAAAAGAATTTTCCATTTTATATGTATAAGAATTAGGAGATACTGGGCTTAGGTCTGGCTTCGTAGGAGCCGCCAGCCGTGGCAACTTACAGCAAACTTATCTTATCAGCAAAGATGCACTTGTAAATGTTACCTCTAACATCTTCGGCTGCATTAAAATTCACCATCAGGTGAGATTGCAGTCAAGTACTAAATTGTAGAATGTAGAGTTTAAAGAAAGGTACTTTAGTTTTGAGTATAAGTAGGTATATCAATAGCGCTGTTATAATAATAAAATAAACAGCAATGATCAAACTATACTTTAGTGGCAAAGACCAGGGGCCGTACCACCATCGCTTATAGCAGTATTAGTGCATACGTACAAGCACAACTTTTTTAAATTTCGTGCCGATAGTTTTAATAGTTACTTAAATAAAATCGACTGTTACAGACAGACGGATGAAGTCACACCAAAAGGGTTCCATTTTGGTACAAGACAAAATTTCCGAATAATCAAGAACAAGCGTATCAGCGTAGGTATAGGTAACGTACACGTATGTTTGTCTCCCGAAGCGCGTCAGGTCACAGAAAGGCAGATAAGCGATCAAGAGAAATCGCGAGCTATTGTTACTATGGAATCGATCCGTTTGGGGGCTGATAAGATGCGTCCAGTTGGTATAAATAGTGCACCGAGCGAGGGTTGGAGCACAGTTGCCTTCTGGTCTGAGCACGATGAAGACTGTCGTCGTTTTAGCTTGCCTGGCCTTCGCCCTGGTCGGGGCCTCCGTGGTCCCACCAAAGCCCGTCTACAAAACCAAAACTGGTAAGCAATATTTCACCTTTTAAATAAAACAGTTTATAATGGGGGCTTCAATATTTCTGGAGAGTTTGCAAATTTCAAATCTTTTATAGTTTATTCCCATTTTTCAAATCTTTAATAGTTTATTACCATTTTATTTCCTAAAATAAATCAAACATTTTCAACTTATTCACACTTCCCATAAATTGTAAATCGTTTTTTTAACATGGAAATATTAAAAAAAACATCCAGTATATTTCGAATAGTATTTCTACTCCAAAGCAGTTTTTCAGTACAAATATGGTCTCTGGAATAAAAGACAGTTGTTCCAACCCCTTTTCTAAAATCCTCTCAGAACAGTAATGGCCATGGTTTACCACGATCCCTAAATGCGGGTTGGCCTCTTTGAGAACAGCTTGGAGAATTGTTAGGCAATACGCATGCAAGGTTTCTTCATTATGTTTCCCTTTACAAGATATTTTTCTCTAGTAAACGAACTTACCTCACTCCAAACAATCAGTTAGTCCACAAAATACGATGCCGAGGTCTTAAACACTATGGAATGGGTGTGTTGTGGTGGGTATCTTATTATAGCTTTTGCTCTTTGTTTCAGTGGACGCCGATTTTGTAGCTAAGCAGCAAAAGGTCCTTTCGCTGTTCTACCACCCAGAGCAGGTCAATCCTGAGGCTGACTACTACAAAATTGGCAAGGACTATGACATCGAGAAACACATCGATGACTACACCGTAAGCTTAACATTTTTGTTTCCTTCGCACGTCCCTAGTCTCTACGCCTCTTACATAGGCTTCTACAATGCCTGAAGCTAAATATTACTGAACCAGATGTTACTTACCCGATTCGTCTTCGCAGGAATACTCATATTCTTCATCTTCTTTACTGTATACTGTTCAATCCCTCCACTCCTCTTTATCTTAAAGAACGTTTCGAGTTCCGATGTGTTACGCACTCTTTTTCTCTTCGTTCTCAAAATAAACTACGCCTGAAAATTCCTACACACTCCTCTTCTTATTATGCTAATTCATTTACTGTTACCGCTATACTGCTATGGAATTCTCTCCCCTTGGATATCAAACAGTCTCAATCACTATCAATTTTTAAAACAAAATTGAAGCTATTTTATCTATCCTCCATTTGATGTGTTTATTTATTTTTACTTTTTATTCCACTTATCTGTCGTCTATTCCTCTCTTATTTACTGTTGTATTTTCATTTATATATATATACATACGTATATTATGTGTATTTACTTTATTTAATTAGTACACCCTTTCCGCTTTCTTTAATTTTTTATAATATCCTCTACCCTAAGGTTGCCTGGAAGAGATCGCTATTTTAGCGATAAGGCCGCCTATTGTACATGCTGTATCTACTATATGTCTGTTGTTTTTGTTTTGGTGTACAATAAAGCATATTTTACTTTACTTACTTTACTTTACTTACGACGTCAAAAACAACAAACAAATATTTTATTCATAGAAGTTCTTGTCCTCATTTACCGTGTCTGAGTTTTTTTTAATTTACAGAACAAGAAGGCCGTCCAAGAATTTTTGGGATTATGGAAGACTGGATTCCTACCCAAGAATGTTCCTTTCTCGATCTTCTATGAAAGGCAGAGGGAGGAAGCCGTAGCTCTATTCCACATTTTGTTCTACGCTAACAACTTTGAGACCTTCTGGAAGACGGCTGCATTCGCTCGCGTCTACATCAACGAGGGTCAATTCCTGTACGCGTACTACATTGCCGTGCTCCACCGTGCTGACACCGAAGGAGTTGTCGTCCCTGCCCCCTACGAAGTCTACCCCGAGCTGTTCACAAACTCCAATGTTTGGTACAAAATCTACCGCACCAAGATGCAGAACGGAGTTTTCACCCCTGACTTTGGAAGCGAACAAGGCATCGCTCAAGAAGGAGAAAAATACGTTGTTTACTCGAACTACTCCGACTACTTGACTTACCACACCGAGGAATACAAAATCTCCTACTTCATGGAAGACATCGGTCTGAACGCGTACTACTTCTACTTCCACTCTTACTTCCCGTTCTGGATGGACGGCGATCTCTACGCTCAAACTAAATTCCTGAAGGAACGTCGCGGAGAAGTATACTACTACTTCTACCAACAGCTTTTGGCCCGCTTCTACTTGGAACGTCTTTCTAACGGATTAGGTGAAGTTCCCGACTTCTCTTGGTGGCACCCGATTAAGAGGGGCTACAGCCCATACGTTAACTACTTCAGTTCCTTCGTCCAGAGGCCTTCAAACTACCCTATCCCCGAAAAGTACGATGAAGAACTACAGCTTCTTGACACATACGAAAAGACCTTCATCCAGTACTTGGAACAAGGACACTTCAAAGCTGTAAGTTCCCATTTCACCAGAAGTAGTTTCATATTTGTTTGAAGTTTTCACAATATTTTAATGAATTTTAATTTTTTAACAGTTCAACCAGGACGTCGACTTCCGCAACTCCAAATCTGTCAACTTTGTTGGAAACTACTGGCAAGCTAACGCTGACTGGCAAGGCAAAGTTGGACGTAAAGACAATCACAACTCGTATGAAGTTACTGCTCGTCGTATCTTGGGTGCTGCTCCAGAACCTGTTGACAAGTGAGTAAAAAAATCTTGTTAATGTTTTAAAATAAGCAGAACAATTTGCAGCTCTTCAATACGTAGACCAACCATATTAACACTTTTACTAATCATGTATTTTTCTCACAGATACACCTTCGTCCCGACGGCACTTGACTTCTACCAGACATCTCTGCGTGACCCAGTCTTCTGGCAGCTGTACAGCAAGATCCTCAAGTACTTCATTGAATACAAGAAGTTCCTGACTCCCTACACTCAAGACTCTCTGCACTACGTTGGCGTTAAAATCAACGACGTGAAAGTTGACAAACTTGTCACCTTCTTCGAATACTACGACTTCGATGTATCAAACAATGTATTCTACACCCAGAACGAACTCAAGTCCGAAAAGATGCCTTACTTCACCGTTCGTCAACCTCGCCTTAACCACAAACCGTTCAACGTTGAAGTTGATATTAAGTCCGACGTTGAGGGCGATGCAGTAGTCAAGTTCTTCTTGGGACCTAAATACGACAGCAAGGGCTACCCAATCAGCTTAGAGGACAACTGGATGAACTTCGTTGAATTGGACTGGTTCGTACAAAAACTGACCAAGGGACAGAACAAGATCGTGCGCTCATCCAGCGACTTCTTCTTCTTCAAGGAGGACTCTGCACCCATCTGGGAGATTCAGAAGCTCCTCAGTGAGGGCAAGGTACCAACTGACATGTCTATCGAATCTGGTGCATTCCCGAAGAGGCTGATGCTCCCCAGAGGTCAAAAGGGAGGTTTCCCATACCAGATCTTCGTGATGGTCTACCCATACGGTGCCGCTGAGAAGAAATACGAAACCATTAGGACCATCGTTGCGGACAACAAGCCTATGGGCTATCCATTCGACCGTCCAGTGCACGAGGTCTACTTCAAGCAGCCTAACATGTTCTTCGAAGATGTAGAGATTTACCACGAGGGAGAAATCCTTCCCTACAAATACAACGTACCTTACTACACAGCTCACTACAACGATGTAGCCAAGCACTAGTGGAGAGAGAAATCTTGCTATATATGTATCAATATTATATAAATATAAATATATATTTTAATAATTTAATATAATGTAATACCGTAATGTTACAACCTACAAATAAACAACGGTATGAATAAAAATATTTTTTATTACTTCTTGGTCCTTATAATGTAACTAAATTCGTGAACAATAATTGATTGATTCATTTACTTTACTAATTTAAATGAGGAGAAAAGTGACCTTCGGTTTCTTTATGGTTTTCCTTGTGATAGACAGAAATATTGAAAAATTTGTAATTATTACAATCAGTGCTGTTAATTAATACTTCTCTATGGAAGGGGTAACCAAAAGGTTCATAGTTATTAGTTTTAGTTTTTTCCGGCACAATTAAAATAAACAAGGTCAAGTCAAGCCCTTCATTTAAACCTTTTGGTATCATTAAATTTTCTGGAAATTTAAATATGTCAAACCTATTTAATCTATTAGTTTTTAAAACAGCATTGTAATAGTCGTCAATCGAATATTTGGATGATAAGTCCGATGACCACTCTACAAAATTAACACCTTCCTCAAGATTTTCAGTAAAAGAATCTAGTTCATAAAATTGTGTAAACAATTGCCAACAACTTACACCTTGGCATCTTGGCCCCAAGAACAATTTAACTAAAGAAGTTTTGTTGACTTTAGAGTTAACAGTAAAAGCCAAACTAAAAGGCAAATGCTTAATTCGTTTTTGTCTAGCACTGTATATAATATTTAAATCATCTGAGTCGACAAAAATATTATTTAAGCTAATGTGATAATAATCATAGTATGTAGTGATTCTTGAAAAACTACCATTGACTATTTCAATATCTTCACTTTTAAACGCAGAAAAATCATATGGCTCCAAAGTACTTGAATAATCCGTAAAGTACTTCAACACAGCTTGCATCATGTACCAATACATCGGGTCGCGTAAGGCTGTTTGTGGGTGATGTAAAACTGAAGGGGCTGGGTTGTATCTGGAAGAAAATAAAAAATAAAATAATTTAACTCTCGTATGCAGCTAAATATTCGTATGTATGTTGAAAATCTAGTGTGAAAATCTAGTAATTTATTGAATAAGTTTATTTAAAAAGTGACGTAATCTAATTGGAAAATTTTAGTTCTAAGGCGAAATCAATTATTTATTTAATACACCTCTTTTGCAATCATCATTTTAAATTACACCTGATTTTTTACAATTATTATTGAATTTGTTTTAGTGATAAATTCCAAAGAAATTTATCTGAAATGATAGTATGTTTTGCCCTCCCGATCACTTCTTAATCAATCTTTTAAAAAACTTACCTGTCTGCGGGAAATTGATTGCCTCCGTAACCAAGTATGGCTCTGATAGATTTGGCTGTTTGAACACCGTCATAATTGGCCCTTATTAGTTTAGTGAGCAAATCAATATAATTGTCTTCTGTCAGGTCAACCTTTGTTCCATTATTCTGAAATATATTTTCAAGCCTAGTTAGAACTATTTCTCAAACTATTTTATTGTACTTTTAAATTATCACGATGATACATGCACAATTCATGAACAATGAATCATCAACAAATTGACATTAACGTAATATTTTTTATCATCACTTAAAACTTACGACGAATATTACTCCCCTCGTTATACATTCTCTGATTGCAATATCTATAGATTTTATACGTGCATATTCATCATTCCATTCTGCACGTATTGAAGATCTAGTGGAAAAGAGCAAGCCATTCTCATAAGTTAAATAGGGTATGAAGTCATCGTAGCATTTAGAATCAGTTGAAATATTTCTTTGTTTAAGATGTTTTTTCTCCATTTCGTATCGAGCCAGTAAATTTCTATGATAATAATAATATTTTTTGGCATAATTTGAATCAATTGATGAAAGTTCATCATTGCTCATCCAAAATGGATACAGTAGGTGTATTCCATAGTAATAGCTATTCAGACCAATATCTTGTCTAAAATAATCCAGTTTGTCTCTGCAATCTTCATTCCAGTGATTCCACCCTGAAAAATTTGTGTTTATGCTGATCAAGTCTCCATCGATAAATACTTGATATATTTGTCTTTCTTGAGCATCAATAGTCCCATTATTTGCTTTTATTTTCAGTGCCTTTAGTATAGTTTCACTGTTAACAAAGAAGTTGGGTTTTTCCACAAAAGGTGGTCTCAATTCAGATATAGCATCATCGTTTCTATGTAGGGATGCTAACCATAGAGCATATTCTATGATATCCTTATTTATATTTTTAAAAGCCCATTCTTTTATTACTTTAATGTTTCGTCCTTCTATATTTTTCAAAATGCGAAAGAGTGCAATAGCAGTGTCTTTCATGTTGTCATCATATATTGTGAATGTGAGCCCTTTCATCGCATGGCCAGCTTCAATATGTTGATTTAAAAGTTTAAAATGTTCATTATCCTGAAAAGATATTATTGCGTTAACGTTAAACTTTATAAAGATCAACTGAAAACTTAAAGAAAAACTAGCTTACCTTATCATCAAAATCGTCTATTAGTTTAGGTTGCCTTTGTGATTTTCGGGGAGGAGTTCCTGGCACTATGTATTTTATGTGAACATAATCCTTTAAGTGAATTTCTGAAAGCAAAGAAGAATGAAAAATAAATCATATCACAGGGTAAATTATAAAGACATATGTGCTGGTCTGATGGTTTAGGTAAGTAGTGTAAAAGGAAAGAGCGGGTTGAAGCGTCATCCTAGTTACGAATGTAAAACTGGGTTTGTGCCAATAATAATAATTTATAGGTGAATTCCCTAACAATGCTAACACAATCCGGGAGAGTCCTAAATACAAAAAAAAAAAAAACACAATTTTTGGACCTTTAGGTTCAATGTTATATGTCAGCGTTTTATTCTTACCTTTTCCTTCCAATAAACTACGAAATTCATCTCCAGACGATGAAGCAGTTACATTCCCAAGCAAAAACAACCATAGAAACATAACATTTAGATATTTTAGAAACATCGTAGACGCTCTTCAAGCACACACTAAACGGTGTAAAAATTGTAATCAACCTATATGTACCTCAGTGCTACTATTTCTGCTCTTTCAATTGAAATCCTGGGGTCGCTACAATGAGAACAATTTTCACAGTAGGTAAGTACAATTGTTAATAAAAATCATTCGCTTGCAAGAGTTAATTTTCTTTCAGCTTGCCTTTAAACACTGGAGCAAAGTGCATCCGGCCCAGAAGGTATTTAGGATATAACCGTATTTTAATTATTATTACATTATTTATTTTTAATGTATTGTTTCTCTGAATATTCATATGGACCCCAAACTGAAAAATGAATTGCTTGGAAATAATATACATACGAGCACATCGGACCACATTAATTACGGGTAGGAAAACGTTATAGTTTTTTGTATGAAAGCTTATAGCTAGAAGATCCTCATAAAAGTAGATTTGCCGTTAGCGTTAAATTTTTTATTTCCTCATCAACAATAGATTTTGACGACAAAGAACTAACTAACTTTAGTACGGTCTAAATAAGCAAAAGCAGCTGGTACTAGTTTTAATCATGAAAGTGTGTTGCTATAAAAAAATTACTACCTTAAAACATTCATGAGCATGACTGCCCAAGCAGTATATTCTTCGGGAAGCAAAATGCAATTGGACAATTTTTCAATTGTTACGGTGGCGTATCTCTAATTTCGTTCGGGAGGTAACAAGTTGTTAACAAGCGCTCCTGGATTATAATAATAGACAATTTTACTGTCGGCTTTTGTGACTATTTTTCCGTCAACAGCTTGTATGACTATCTTTTCTTCCGCGTATATAATATGTTTGTATTATTTTTTGGTTGATTTCCACAACTTTTACTAGTAGGCTTTGTAGCATAAGTTTTGCAATGCTGACTCGCAACGGGGTTTTTGTAATCTCTTTTTTTTATTTATTTAAATATATTCTTAACTTTGGATTTTATCATAGCCACACGCAGACTAATCAAGGCCAATCAAGTCAAACATTTATTTATTTTATCAGCCCATTTCACTCGATTTTAATTTTGGTCCCTGTAGTGTTATAGTTTATTACTCTATCCTTAATTACGTCCATATTAAACATTAATTCACGTTTCACCCTGGATTACATTGTTGTACATGTAAGTATCTCCAATATCTGGGTGACCGAGCTTTGCTCTCTATCGGCCAATAGATAGCAGCAGTAGTCACTTTTGTTTATGTAAATTTGACATTTTCTAAAAATGAATCCTAGCTAGATCGATTTATCGCCCCCAAAACCCCCTGTATACTAAATTTCATGAAAATCGTTCGAGCCGTTTCCGAGATTCGGATTATACTAGAAATATATATATATATATATATATATATATATAGATCCGTTCACGGTAAATGTTGCTCCAGTGAGAAGCTAGAACAAATGTTGATCCACCTATTTCACGTGTTTACTCAGCTCTGCCTCGGGCAAACTGATATACTTTGATCCGCCCATAATGCGCGTGTGACGTCAGTGGATCTGCACGAACAGATTTTCGACATACTCGTCAGCGATTTGACCAATATTTGTTGATCCAAAAACGGCCAAAAAAATCATACTGAAAAAGCTTTCTTAGATCCAGAATATATTAAACTCATATGCGACATTTACTTAAAATAAGTGGATCCGGAGCCAAAACTGACGAATAGGCATCTTACACAGAGCGGCAACGCTGCGTTCTACGTGTGACAAAGAACCCACTACACTACTTCGTTAGAGAAATAAGGTAAGAAAGATGCGTTAGCTACTGCGTTTGTGAATCGAACTTTGTTTACAAAAGCAACAACACAAGCCTTCACTTGTTTGACAGATTTTATTGCGGGATGACGTTTACGCAGGTTTTTTGTTTGTTATCGTGTGGGTGAATTTGTTCATTGACTATTTTGGACTGTTTTAAAAAATCTTCAGCCGCAAGTACAAACCAATTTGGCTGAAATTTGGAATGGAGATAGATTATATCCTGGATAAATACATAGACTACTTTTATCCCGGAAGAGTCCATGGTTTCTGCAGGAAAAGTGAAAAATAGATATTCACGCGGAAAAAATACTACTTCACGCTGTAATTACCAAACTGATATGGCCGAAATTCGGAAAGCAGATAGATTTTATCCTGAATTAATACATAGGCTACTTTTTATCCCGGAAAATTATATGGTTTCTATAATAATAGGGAAAAACAGATATCCACGAGGGAAAAATATTCCTCCATGCCGTAATTACTGAACTGATTTGGCAGAAGTTTGGAATAGAGATAGATTATATCCTGGAATAATGCATCAACTAATTTTTTTTTCGGGAAAATCCATGTTTTCTATGATAATAGAGAAAAACAGATATTCATGCGGGAGAAATACTCCTTCAGGCCGTAAATACTGAACTAATTTGGCTGAAATTTAGTTTGAAGATAGGTTATATCCTGGATTAATATGTGAGCTACTTTTTACTATCCATGGTTTCTATGATAATAATGAAAAACGTTTGAAGTCGGTGCCATTAGCCATACCAACATTTTAGTTTAAGTTCGGAGAATTTGTAAACAGCATGCTTAAAATGATATGCGAATTTTGATTTGGCACCGAGTTCAAAAACTAAGTAGGTATACCCAGATTTATTAGAAAATTATTTTGTGCTTTTCAGTGGGTTGGTTTTTTTAAGGCGGTTCCCTTTTTAGGGTTCCATACCAAAATGGTAAAAATGGAACCCTTATGGTGAGACTTTCTCCGTCCGTCCGTCCGTCTGTCACACTCGATTATTTCAGTAACTATCGATGCTATCGACTTGGAATTCGGAATAGTTTTAGGTAATAGTGACCCAACGTCATTCGGTCAATTAAAACATATATTTCAGTCAACTTGAGAATGTTCTTCTCTTTTGAAGTCCGATAAAATCTACACTGTACACTATTATACCGATCGCAAGCGATTTACTATTTTCCGTTGAGGAGTTCCGCTCTCCATCTCCGAAGATATTCATTAAATCTCGACGAAATTAAAACGAGTCTACCTGTGATGTATGGCCTATCTAACATAAAAAGAATCATCTAAATCCGTTTTGCCGAACTCGAGATAATCGCGAACAAACTTAAATACAAATATGTCGATCAAACTAAGAACCTCTTATTTTTTTAAGTCGGTTAATATACTAAAACCTTCTCCAGAATGTAACAAATACTTTCCTGAAAACCGCATCAAAATCGGTTCAGCCAAACGTGAAATAATCGCGGACAAACATACATACATACATACATACATACACACACACATACATACATACATACATACATACGGGTCGAATACAGAACCTCTTTCTTTTTTTGAAGTCGGTTAATAAAGATCTTTGTATAAACCTACGAAGCGGCAACCTCGCGGATGCTTTCAGCCAATCCGATCGTTTGTCGTGCTCTGATTGGCTCATTTGAATGGGATCAACATTTTCCGTAACCATCGCAAGGTGGATTTGTATATCGGATCAACTTTTGCGAACGCTAGTAAAAAGTTCCATGAGTGTAGATGTTGATCCGGTTGGAGCCACATTAGTTACCAGAGATGCATATTGGATCAACAAAAGGCGTCGGATCAACATGTGTTTTCGGATTAACAAAGTACTCGCGTGACGTCGCGAATGATCAACATTTAGCGGGAATATATATATATATATATATATATATATTTCTAGTATAATATATATATATATTTCTTGTATATTTCTTGTATGTGGTATGCTTTAACATTTTCTGTCTATAAATAAAAAACAAACCAGCCAAGTGCGAGTCGGGCTCGCGCACCGAGGGTTCCATACCATAAAAGAAGTAAAACATTGAAAGAATCACTTTTGTTCATGAATTTACGAGTATAATTTACATGTAGGTACTTTTGTTGGCCAACTGCAAACCTAACTTTGTTTTTGGTGGTTTATTGTTATTATCAAAAAAAGTATAATAGTTACAGAGTTGACTTTATTTTTCCTGTAAAATATACGTAAATTCCTATTGACCATAATTATTTCAGATTTTTTGAACCATAAACTTCGGAGATAAGGGGGGAGGGGGGGGGGACGGTATTTTTAGGGTTCCATACCAATTTGGTTAAAATGGAACCCTTATGGTGAGACTTTCTTCGTCCGTGCGTCCGTCCGTCTGTCACACTCGATTATTTTAGTAACTATCAAAGCGTTCGACTTGAAATTTGGAACAGTTTTAGGTGATAGTGACCCAACGCCATTGCCGTCATAAAACATTGAAAATTGTTTTTATTTTTATTTAAAAAGGGGGGAAAACCGGGGCTTCGAATTTTCAAAATGAGATAACAATATTGAGCGGGGTATCATATGAAAGGGCATGACTTGTGTAATCTAAAACAGATTTTTATTTATTTTTATGCCCTATAGTTTTTGATTTATTGAGAAAACTGTCGAAAAAAATACCGCCCCCCCCCCTTATCTCCGAAGTTTATCGATCGAAAAATCTGAAATAATTATGGCCAATAGACATTAATGTATATTTTACAGGAAAAATAAAATCAACTCCGTAACTTTTATACTTTTTTGATAATAACAATAAACCACCAAAAACAAAGTTACGTTTGCGGTTCACCAAAAAAAGTACCTACATGTAAATTATACTCGTAAATTCATGAACACAAAAGTGATTCTTTTAATGTGTTACTTCTTTTATAGTATGGAACCCTCGGTGCGCGAGTCCGACTCGCACTTGGCCGGTTTTTTTTCATATGATACCCCACTCAATATTTTTATCTCATTTTGAAATTTCAACAACCGGGATTACCCCCCTTTTTCAATAAAAATAAAAATGATTTTCAAAATTTTATGATTGCAATGACGTTGGGTCACTATTACCTAAAACTATTCCGAATTCCAAGTCGATAGCATCGATAGTTACTGAAATAATCGAGTGTGACAGACGGACGGACGGACGGACGGACGGAGAAAGTCTCACCATAAGGGTTCCATTTTTACCATTTCGGTATGGAACCCTAAAAAGGGAACCGCCTTAAAAAAACCAACCCACTGAAAAGCACAAAATAATTTTCTAATAAATCTGGGTATACCTACTTAGTTTTTGAACTCGGTGCCAAATCAAAATTCGCATATCATTTTAAGCATGCTGTTTACAAATTCTCCGAATTTAAACTAAAATGTTGGTATGGCTAATGGCACCGACTTCAAACGTTTTTCATTATTATCATAGAAACCATGGATAGTAAAAAGTAGCTCACATATTAATCCAGGATATAACCTATCTTCAAACTAAATTTCAGCCAAATTAGTTCAGTATTTACGGCGTGAAGGAGTATTTCTCCCGCATGAATATCTGTTTTTCTCTATTATCATAGAAAACATGAATTTTCCCGAAAAAAAAAGTAGTTGATGTATTATTCTAGGATATAATCTATCTTCATCCAAATTTCAGCCAAATCAGTTCAGTAATTACGGCATGGAGGAATATTTTTCCCTCGTGGATATCTGTTTTTCCCTATTATTATAGAAACCATATAATTTTCCGGGATAAAAAGTAGCCTATGTATTAATTCAGGATAAAATCTATCTGCTTTCCGAATTTCGGCCATATCAGTTTGGTAATTACAGCGTGAAGTAGTATTTTTTCCGCGTGAATATCTATTTTTCACTTTTCCTGCAGAAACCATGGACTCTTCCGGGATAAAAGTAGTCTATGTATTTATCCAGGATATACTCTATCTCCATTCCAAATTTCAGCCAAATTGGTTTGTACTTGCGGCTGAAGATTTTTTAAAACAGTCCAAAATAGTCAATGAACAAATTCACCCACACGATAACTAACAAAAAACCTGCGCAAACGTCATCCCGCAATAAAATCTGTCAAACAAGTGAAGGCTTGTGTTGTTGCTTTTGTAAACAAAGTTCGATTCACAAACGCAGTAGCTAACGCATCTTTCTTACCTTATTTCTCTAACGAAGTAGTGTAGTGGGTTCTTTGTCACACGTAGAACGCGGCGTTGCCGCTCTGTGTAAGATGCCTATTCGTCAGTTTTGGCTCCGGATCCACTTATTTTAAGTAAATGTCGCATATGAGTTTAATATATTCTGGATCTAAGAAAGCTTTTTCAGTATGATTTTTTTGGCCGTTTTTGGATCAACAAATATTGGTCAAATCGCTGACGAGTATGTCGAAAATATGTTCGTGCAGATCCACTGACGTCACACGCGCATTATGGGCTGATGAAAGTATATCAGTTCGCCCGAGGCAGAGCTGAGTAAACACGTGAAATAGGGGGATCAACATTTGTTCTAGCTTCTCACTGGAGCAACATTTACCGTGAATGGATCTATATATATATATATATACATACAAGAAATACTCTATACTTTTGTATATATAATAAATATATATATATACAAAAATTGCTCGTTTAACGGTATAGGATTAATAGGATACTTTTGTCCAGTAGTGGAAAGTAAAAAGTGATTGATATACGAATTTAAAGTACCAAATTATTTACATTTTCCAGATTATAAACCACGCAAAATAGGGTGTGAGGATATTTTTAGATTTCAGCTAGTTTTGATTTTGAATCCAGACTGAAAAATGATTCCAGCTTGAGAATCTAGCTAAAATGTATAAGGAATAAAATACAGTTTTTGCGTTATAAATATTAGCATATATTTTGTCAATATGCATGGAATTCGCTTCACATAAATTATCATGGAAATAATTGATTGGAACGAAATTATAATTAAACACTTATAATTTTAAAATATAATTAATCTACCTGTAAGATAGATCAATTTTATAAAGTGCAGTTAGGATTTCCAACATTTCTTATGCTAATACCGCATTCGTTTGTACTGATGAAGTCTTACATCTTTTTGTGAATTATAAAAATCTAAGTATAAATAAATAATACTAAAGTAAATTGTAAATGTTTATTCTAATCACCAGTCATCATCTCCATGAATTCTGAAACAAAAACAAGAATCGTTTTAAATGTACACTTTTGGATATTTGGATATTTGGATGTCTGTTATGTTCAGCCCGCAACTACTGAATGGATTTGGGTATGGTTTTAATAATATAAAAGTAACTAACCCCCTGAATAAATAATTACGATAATATTTACGAAAATCTAATGCTGTATACGCCAAAATAGCTATTATTGGCGACCCACCCCATCCCAGCAACTCTAGTTATATGTTATGCTCGTATTGCGATACTATAGATGGAATGTAAATAGAACGAAATTAAAAAAATGATCATTTTAGTATACATTTTTCACGTGACTTCCTCGCATTCTTAGATTGTTTTTTTGAATTTGTTCCATTTTTCTTCCATAAGTCGTACCACAGGTCCAGGTTAAGGTACTTATTTCGCATATTGTAGGTGTATGGCAATGAATTTTGCGGGCGTAATATTTATGCATCTACATGTTTTTAATAGAAACTTTGCTCCAAAATTTCTACTCACCTCATATTGGTTCTCAAAAGATAATTTTTTGCAGTTTCCCAGTTTCGAGCTATCGGAAACCAATATGAAGTAGATCAGTATTGTTGAGCAGAGTTTATATTAAAAACATGTAGATGCATAAATGTTGTACACGACAAACTCATTGCCATAAGCCTACGATGTATAATAAGTCCAGCGAACATACATTTTTTTAGCGAAAAACTAAATAAAAAAACATCGTGTTTGGAGAGCATGAACACAAAAAATACGATGGAAAGGCCCTTAGTAAAAGTAAATATTCATGAAAATCCTCATCGATAAGCGATCAAGGGTATAATTCTCAAAAATATAAATTGTACATCTGCCAACCATCGACGGTTACGCAGCCCTCACCAGCCAATTGGTGCCTTGGCTGCATATTTGATGCAAGCATTCATCAATTAGCTGCATAGATGTAAGCTTGTCGCTTCCACAAGTATTTTAGCAGAATCAAGGGGCAGGTACTAACCATCGAAGTCCACGGTACCAGAACCGTCGGTGTCAATTTCAGCGATGATGCCGTCAAGATCAGCGTTGCTCAGTTTGTCGTCGAGCGCTGCGAGGATCTCTTTGAGCGTTGATGTGGTGATGTAGCCGTTGCCTTCACGGTCGTATAATCTGCAAATCGATATAAAAATAATGACATTAAGAGCCATGATGGTTTTTTCTTGTCTTCCTCGCTCTTACGAATACGTTGGTCATTGGTGGCTACGAAAGGGAGCGTTGCAAAAAAAAATGTCACAGAAAAATACAATCGTTTCTGAGAGAGTTTAGATATTATTATATGTCGTTTAAATTTAAAAGTAATAATCTTTATAGTTTTTAACCAGCAGCAAACGAATTATCGTTTGGTGCGATGCTGTGTAGCAACAGGTAATTTATCCCTTTACATTCACTGGGCAATTATTTACCCTGAGTTGTTCGAAAGGACGTCAATTATGTAGTAGGTGTTTACCTAATTTCATTGATAGTCTTTTATAAATTCTTTCACATATCTATTTATTAAGTTATATTACTTTTTTGAATTATGCTTCGCACAATTCTCTATCACCTGTAGGTATATACCACACGAAACTTTCAAACATTTCATACTATCTACTAATACTCCTAAAATGTTTGGGATTTTGGATCATAGCCAAAATTTTCTTTGCATTGAATTTAAGCTATACTAAAGTAACATATCGATAAATTTCTTAACTATTTTAAGTTTTGTACCTGTAAGAGTAGTAAGACTCTACTAATATTTGTCATTTTTAGTGATAAAATTAGTTTTAGTAATACCGACTTTTGTAAATCATGAGCGAACACACATCGTTGTTGATCATTGATCAAAACAGTCGAAATACTTCCAAAATATTATTTTTAGAGTTAATCATGATTAAAACAATAAAGGTAAGTGACTCTACAACACAACAACACAAAAATCCTAAAAGAAAGCTGCCAAATCTGTTCAGTAATCTTCGACAAAGTAGTAGACATACCTCAAAGTAAATAAAAACACAACATATGCGAGGAATTAAGAACTTTTTTTTTGGTTAAAAAATAAGGAAATCCTTAGTATTATTTTTAATTTACTAGAAGTGAAACAATTTAAATTTATTACGCTTTACATCGCTTCGGTATCGGTAAGTACTGGTCTCACGGAAGTGTTCCAACTTTTTGATGCGCGTGTATTTTTGAAAATGTTTCTAAACATTAATATACCAGCAATTATTTGTAGAGTGTTACCTGAAAGCTTCCTTCAGTTCCTGTTGCATGGCTTCCGCGTCCTCTTCTTCCAAGAAGTGGGCGGCGATGTTGCAGAATCCATCGAAGTTGATTTTACCGGAGCCTGACGAAAAACAAAATCATTCATCAAAAAAAATTTTTGACGAAATCTTATTATAAATAGTCAACAGAAACATACATCGTTTACTTTGCTCTGTGGTCATAATTTCAGTTTAGTTAAATTTACCTAAATGTAGATATAAATTCATGTCAAATCTAAATAGGTTCATAGCAATTAATATAAAACAATCTTCGAGCATGTTTATCTTATTTAAACTCTTATCCGAGTTATGTGCGTTTGCGGAAACTAAATAATTTATTATTACTTGCTTAGGTGGGACCTAAATGGTTAAGCGTCCACCATAATGTTTTCAAAGATATGCTCGTCAATCTGCTATTTTGTAGTGCCCTATGGCTAAGCCCTTCTCTCAGTTCTAAGAGGTAACTCGTGCTCAGTGATGGGTCATAAAAAAGGGTTGATGATGACGAATTCTACGAGTATATAATTAAAAACTTTGGTAACTGAAAACGCAAATTAATTTGCAATTTATAATTAAGATGCATCATGTTGTTGCAACTAACTGTATCTAAACATCTAGACTAACTTCCAAACTTCCAAAGGTATTTACAATCTTCAGAAGACACTCGCACCAAAATAGACTCATTATAACGACGGCGCGTGAAAATATTCTTGTATCTTCGAAGATTACGTCGCCGCATGCTTGTTTCAAATCTCATGATTAATGTTTCTCGTTAGTTTTACGAGGCATTTTTTTTTCTACGTACTAGTTTAAAGTGTCAGGTATTTCAGTTCATCAACATAATTTATTACCAATAGTACTTATATATTTGTACGCAGTATACTACAACAAGTGAATATTTGTTTAAAAATTCTAATTACCTTCCGGGTCATTTTCGCTGATGAGGGCCTGTAGTTCAGCATCATCGAAAAGCTGACCCATTGTGTTCAAGATTGTAGAGATCTTAAGGACATCGATGTAGCCACACTTGGTGGTGTCGAACATTTGGAATGCCTTGCGCAGCATGGCCATCTTCTGTTCGTCTTCAGAGTCCTACAAATCAGAAGAAAATAAATCAAACGGGACAAATAATTGCTGGAGAAAACGTCCCATGACAAATGTTTCATGATCGACACAGAAAATATAAAGAAATGACGACAATAAATTAATCATTGAATAAGGTCCAGCAAAGTGTAAGGCAGATGCAAATATAACACGTTTTCCAAATAACAATAAAGTGTCCAGGATGTTACAAGATAAACACACTGATAACTAATTAATTTGCATTATGCACTTATTCACGTCACTGTTTATTGCAAGAATGCACACATCACACATAATTGATTGAAGCTCACCATAATGAAGTATGGTAGTTAGCAGTAGTAACAAGAACCGAATCCGAGTGCGAGTGTTGTTACACTGGATTTTACATTCATGTGGCACCCTTATTTATAGACCATGCCTCCGGCGAAGGAATACGAAAATAAGTAAAAATCAGCAGCTAGTGTCTCTTCGTAGTGAAACGATGACGTTGCACGCTCGTCGTCAGTATTTATACGTCAGTTGCTGAAATTATTTGATGCGGAAATACAGTTTCTTTTGTGCCTTAAAAGAATGGGAACTCGCCGCAAAAGGTTCCTCTATTAGTATCTATACCTACATAACGTTCACTTTCCAAATTTTTTCTTTGTTAGCTTTTTCTTGTTCCACATCTTCCAGTCAATTGAACCCTGGCTGATCAAAACCAACTTTTTTTCTTGGTTTAACTCTTTCTGTTCCACAATATCATCCATCCAACGAAACCTTGGCTGATCGAAACCTTTTCATCCATGTCCGGTCAATACCTTTTTTAATGGCCTATCATCAATATTATTGTCACCCATGCGTTATACATTTCCACCCCACAGCAATATCGCGATATTTATGTGCTGGACATAGCTTAGATCGCTACAGACACTGTAAAGTTCATGTTAGTATCTGATATGCCACGCAGACTGTCTACTTTCACTACAATAAATATGGTCCGTAGCACTTTCCTTTCAAATATTGCAAGGGTTTATACGTCAGTTATGATAATTATTTTTCCAATTCAGTTATGGTTCGGGTAAAAAAATATACCTATGCTGATATTGCAGAAACTTAGTGAAAACTTTGCGCGAAAAAATGTCTAGCAGTGAAACCTACTAAAGAAAATTTAACTCCACCTGACATTTTAGTACACATAATCGCAAAAAAATGACCCACAATCTTTTACCAACAAAGTGAAGGATTTACGACAAACTTTAGCAAGATTTATGGTTTCGATTTATGATAATATGAGCGTAGATAAAGTAATGTATGAAACTCTACATAATTAGGCATTAAAACGCTCGTGTGATACTATTAAAAACTCACACTAATGTTTGATACCACCCCCCCCCCCCCCATTATGCATCCGTTTCATAAACTATTTTCATGACAAGACACAAAAAAGGCAAGCTTAATAATACCTAGTAAATCAGGAATTTTCATGAAATATCGTTCATTTTTTTCTTTCTCATATACCTTCTATTTATATTATTCAATATCTGCAAATGAGACATAATTTTGATCTGAAAGTATCTAGGCGAATCGCCTGTGAGCTCATGCATCGACACTGAAATCACAAAATATCCCAGAAACTGAAAGGTATGCGCTTATTAAGCAGTTCCCGATTAAGAACAGGAAATTCCTTGAAAGCAGCCGCTACTTCAAAACAGTCCGATGAAAATATTACGCGTAGCTACGTCACGGATCGTAGGCAGGACAGACTCCAGGAGTCAGACGTCGCTAACCTTTTGATGAAATAGCGGACAAGAGTGTTAAAAACGTATACTTCCTCACAGGATACGGATTAAAGTACTTTAGCTCTGAGTAGACTTCATCAATAAATTTAAAATCTTTTGTCCTGAGTGACTGGCTGACAGTACATACAAACGGGCGAATTTAGAAACTTGAGATTTTCAGAGAAGATTCTGTGTGAACCCTAACTGCGTGTTGAAAATGATTTTTTATAATCCTACCACTAAGGGGATTGAATAAGGGTTTAAGTTTGAATGAAAGTCCCTAATGTCTCAAGTTAGGTTCACGAAATTGGTATAAAGACAGAGCTTTAGGAAAATTCCCGCCTAACACTCTAAAAAAGGGATTGAAACTTGAAAACATCAAAAGATCCCGAGGGACTGACTCACAGGCAAGCTACACTGTTGACTGTGCACACACAGTTACTCAATATACATTATCGGAATTAATATTTTTCATTTAGAAAGCTCTTATACTTATATCCGCCACAGCTTCACGGTGCCACGAATTCAAGATGTCCTATTTCACTGTATTATTTTATTGTTTTCATAAAAAAATACGTTTTTTTTTATTTTTACAAAAAATTATCCATAAAATTTAAATCAGAATCAAGAGTCATCACGAAAGGTTGGAAAACGCTTTGGGCATGCGTCACTTTGCGACCACTGACGCGTGCAACGGGTTATACGGCGCGCGCGCAGATATACTCGTAGAACGTCGGTGATCGGCTATAATTTTTGTTTCCCGACCGCCACAATGCGTGTGAATGTGATGCGTGGAGCGCCGCCCACGTGGGTTCCCTTCTACAATGATACAATCTGAGACAATGGAGTCGAAAAATTCGACTGACGAGCGTTCATTTTATTCAAGTCGAATTATTGGCGGTTCGACTGACGGTAAAATGTATAGTCGATTCACGTGACGCGTTGGCTACATTTCGTGAAGTAAAATGTTTAAAATGGTCATTTACGTATACGTATAGGTAGTTATATAAGCAGACGAAATTGAAATCAAAACATTTTTGCAAATACGAAAAAAATATTTTTGCGACTTTTGACAAAGAACGTAAATATTGAACGTAGTTTAAAAGGCCACATGGTTGACGATCGTGAAATTAAATTAACTCTGCTAGATAAGGTTGAAAGATTGTATTTCCTTTGTTGAAATACATTCAAATTTACACTCTAAACATGAAGACGTAAAGTTAATTTTTCAGTGTTATTTTTTTTCATTTTATTTCTTAATTCACATCACTAAAGTTTAAAAACGTTACGTGAATAGACCTCATGCTGAATTTATGATTAAGATAAATATTATATTATGTTCTGGAGTTTTGAATTTTGATTTTCACGCGCGATTTCTACTTCATATTTATTTTTGTGTAGTTGTTATCATTAAAAGCAACATTATTAAAATAAATATTTGATGCCCATAACAAAACATTATTCAATTCATAACAATTAATGATTTCTTTGATTTTACACCTTAAAAAAATTTTTACAAGGGTTGTCTAAATTTAAGAAAATGTCTATTTATTTATTTATTTATTTATTTGGGTTTACAAACAACGACACAGTCAAACATATATAGGTAGGTATTACATTAAGAAATAGTTTTTACCATGGCGTCAACCACGTAAACCACATTAATTTACATACATATTGAGTAGACATATTATATTAACAAAGAATGCTTAAACATTGTTACATGCTGTCCTTATTCAGGTTTCTAATAGGTGTTTAAAGTTTATTTTTTAAAGTATCCACAACTAACCTTTTAAAGGCACCTACACGCGTCGAAAAAATATCAACATTATTAAAGGTTTCGTTATATGATTGTGTCATTCTAAATATTGGAGACCTCTTACCCGCATTAGTACGACATTTTGTGGTGGAAAAGAGTTTATGTATGCGATTACTTCTTATGGGTATTCTGAAGGGTACTCTGTAACATAGTTTACGGGTGAGGTCAATACAGTCGTATTTATTATGGCACAAGTCATACAACAACATCACATCCAGTTGTTTACGTCTAGATTTAAGATCGAGCATATTATATTTTTTTAGAAGTTGGCTGTATGATAAGTAGCATCGATTGAATTTAAAGTTAATCCTGCGTAAAAATTTTTTTTGTACAGTTTCAAGACTCTTATTGTACTTATCATAATATGGGTTCCATATACTGACTGCGTATTCTAATTGGGAGCGCACTAAGGATTTATACAAATGTACATATGTTTCGGCTCTTTTAAAATGACTGCTAGCTCTCATAATAAAACCATACATTTTATAAGCTTTATTTATAATATTCTGAACATGCATGTCCAGATGTAATTTACTGTCTAATATTATACCCAGGTCTTTTATATTATCAGTTTTGTCAAGAATTGTTCCACATAGAGAATAGGTATTGTTCCTAATAATGTTCTTTTTTGTAAAAGTGACATGTTTACATTTATTTAGGCTTAAGTTCAATTTGTTTTCAACGCAATAAGTAGAAAAACAATCAAGGTCAGCTTGAAGAAGGTAATGATCATCTGGTGACTCAATGGTTTTATAAATTTTGAGATCATCTGCGTAGAGGATAAATTTACTGTGCTTAAAACATTTGTGGATATCATTTATGAATAGAACAAATAGAAGTGGTCCTAGAATTGATCCTTGAGGAACACCAGAAGTGATCAAAACCGTTCTCGAGTCATGTCCATTAATTACAACTTTCTGTGTGCGATTTGTTATAAATGATTTAAACCAGCGCCACAGATCGCCACGTATACCGTTGTACGCCATATGTCATAATAATAATAATGATACTCTTGTTTGTTGAGGTACTCTCTCCATCGGTAAAGCTTTCAATTAGTATGCGTATGAAAGTTCTTGAGACTAATTTACAAATCTAGGAAAGATATGCGGAATACCTTGGCTCCCCATCCTGAAGCCGTTTTTGATTTATGTGCGCTATGTAGTGATACGCTTTATTTATATAAATTTCAAACGTCAATATAACTGTTTGTGGTCGATATTACTTGGCTTTAGTATAGGGCTGTCACAGACTCAAAATGACCATTTCATTTTATGACTTTCTAAACTGTATCAAAGAATTGTAACTTACGCGTCTAATGAGCCTTACTTGGAATTGTAACAATAAATAATTAATCTATAAGTTGAGACTTTTTTGTTACTGTAATTTTTTATGTTAATCTTTAGAATTTATAAGAATTATTTTGCAAAATTTCACACTTGAGTTACTGTTTTTTAGGGATTATTTGTTTGGGATTCTATTCGTTAAATAATACTTTTTAATTTTACAAGTTAATGAAGAAGGCAACCCTAGTTGCACTATGATGGCGTTCGTTTACATTGAACGTTTCTATTTCCTTGGCATACTGACTTTGTTATAAAAATAGGTTCTCGAATGCGATGACAAATAAATGCTTTTATACGTATCTTCACACGTCGATCAATTCCGGCCGCGATTGCTCATGGTAATGTTATTTGTGCGAACTTTAAGCGCCTATAAAGTGTGAGTTTAAAATAAAACTCCATTAATGTAACAAAAAAAGACAAAAAATAGAAATTAAGATAATTCATGAAACTAAGCCATTTCAATGACGATGTTGAAACAGACAGTCAGACGGACAAAGTTTTGACTATTTGCGATTCGATTACCGAACACCTTTGCCAATTAATTGGTTAAATTATTAAGCAATTAGCAATAAAAATTCAACCTAATTGCGGAAGCAAAAGTATCGTATCACATGGTTTAAATGAAAACTGTTTCCAAAAGATATTTGGTGTTTGTAAGTTTTCAATAAAATCTTGTGTTTTTTTGATAATTTTTTTGTGTTTTATTAAATACGTGTAAACTTGTTACTATAACCTGTTACTTTTTAAAAATGGGAGCCTATTACTAAGTCTTCGCTGTCCGTCCGTCCTTCCGTCTGTCACCAGGATGTCTCCCTTGAACCGTGAAAGCTAGACACTTACGAATAAACGTAGGTATCACTCAAAGTGAATTTGTTTCGCAAAATTCAGAAATAAACTTACAATGATTTACTAGTTACGAAGTATATAAGCGGGATAGTTAAGGCTTGTACCACCTTCATCAGTAATTATTTTAAAGTTATAGAATATCATAAAATATACTTTTATTTTATGTGTGTGTATCTTTGTATAAATTCTCAACATCAAGCACAAATATAAGGTTATACATAATTCAGCGTTATAATTTCATTGAGTTGCATTTGATTTGGCACATTTGTTGCGAATAATAATTTATTGCTTCCTGTATTTCAGTGAGGCGATTCTCTGAGTCTAGACGGAATTTAATGTTTAAGAGGGCGTAGAAAATTTTAATTAGGTGCAAAATAGTTTTGGATAGACGTTCTACTCTCGACGCTTATCCTTAAATAGAGTCAGTGATAAAGTTCAAAATAAGCGATCAGAGTTAGCATTCAAAACAGGACATGCAGAAAAATCTCTATATCAGTTAAGAAAACGCTGAAAAACTTTCTTTTTTTTGCTCTATACAAGTTAGTACTTGACTGCGATCTCACCTGATGGTAAGTGATGATGCATGCAGCCTAAGATGTTAACGTACTAACTTGGAAGGGGTAATTACTTACCCCTCCACCGGTTAGTTACCCCAACGGTTTCTACGCAGCATCGCACTGGAACGCTAAATCGCTTGGCGGTACGTCTTCAAGTGATTTCTTTTTTTAAGAGGACATATTGAATTTATTTTTGTTTTGACATGAAAGCGTTGCTGAAGAATATAACATAAAAAAATTGGTTGCCTGTAAAGTCGGTATACGGGCGAAAGTTTTACGTGACAACGTATGTCTGTCTCTCTCGCTCTTAGGCGGGCTAACCATGCCCGAGTGGAAGGGACGCGTGCCTCTCACTCGCTCTCATTGTGAGCGCATAACGTGAGCGGAGCGTAACGCAGTTTCTTGAAGTGTCACCCGGCAAACCAATTTATAAGACGTTGTCACGTCAAAATCGACGATTTACTTCATTTCTAAAAAAACAGTAGGTTATCAAAAATCCGTTTTCAGCCGTCCGTTCGGCCGCTCCGTATCAGTTTATAATAATATACGTTCTTGGATATTAAAATACACATAAGAATAAAAATTTAGTTACCTATAACAAAAGAAAAATGAAGATATTGGAGCTATTTTTGAAAGAAATTAATATGGAAAAAAAATTATGTTATCATGTTTCTGCTTCACAGCGTATTTAGATTAAACCCCAAAATACATGATGTCTTCATAGTTTTTAAACTTTAAACTGCAGTTCACTAAAAATTGCTTAAACGACAGTCGCGATTAAGTACCCCCTTAAAATTCCCTACACCCTCTCGGAGAATTATTTACGATTACCATTTATTTAAATCTACTGCGCGATGGATAGCTGAACGTATGAGAATATATTTATTTACAGTAAATTCCTAGTCGAAAATAATTGGCTGCTACGATGAAGTTTGGACAGGTTTCCTCGAGGTGTGTCAATGGAGTGGAAAATATAACTTTATTTTGGCACTGAACTTAGTGATTTTCATTGCTGGATGCGTTCATGAGATATGCATGCCAAATGCAAAATAATAAGGCATTAAAATAGGTTAGATGGAAAGTTGTATGGTTTCTGCATTTTCTTGTTACCTATCTACAACTAAATTTTTTTCTATATGTTAGTACCTATAATTTTTGTAAGGTCACATAACATCAAAACATCTATAAAATTAAATGAAGATGCCCCAATGACGAAATGCGCTACGCTAAGAGGACGGAAAAGATGAGACGTATGTTGAAGAAAAAAAATTTTCAAATATGGCGTCGCGGGTCGTACATTTCGGTACCGCTGACAGCACATATCGCTGTTTTGGTAAATAAAAATCCGGCATCAGGGCAGAGCCTAAAAATAAATGCGTGACGTCACTTAGTGCTGATCCTTTATATGTTTAATCAATGAGATGCCCAAGTAAAGTATACTATATTCACTTAGTTACCCTATATAAACAAAAATTATATAGGGTTACTAAGTGAATACAGCTAACCCTCTGATGTTTCCCATTTTTAAATTCAAAGAACTACTTTTTTTATTTTTTTTATTTTTTATTTATCATTTTTAGTTCAGTAGTATTATTAAGCCAGTATTATCCTCAACAAATAAAAAAAATATGTTACAGTATTTGTAACCAAACTCCTCCAAAACGGCTTAACCGATTTTTATGATTTTTTTGTCTACATCCGGCAGATTTTCATATCCCTATATGTAAAAACAACGTTTGTCGGGCGAGATAGAATTATATAAATATCGTGAAGATGGTAGTTACTGAAATAATCGTCTGTGACCTACAGGCATATAAAGTCACTTAACATATAACCGTTTCCACAGTTGTTTACAAGTTAGAGTTATAAACCACGTTTCAGATACATCTTGCGGGTATCTATTAGTTAATTATAAATTATTTATTGTACATCACTACATAATTACGTGTTTAAGCCGCACATGTGTTGGACATGGCAATGAGACAAGATGGTAAAATTAATGAATAATACGCTTGGGTTTAGTTTTCAAATGAATATTTCATTAATAACGAGGTGCTGTTGATAGCGACGAAGTCTTATATAGGAAAGATGATCTTAGCTGATAAAACATAAAATAGACTGTTCCTTATAGCGATTAAATAGTCTGATGATACACACCACACAGCTCACAGTTATGAAAGCAAAAGTTTTATATTTATAAATAGAAAAGAGGGTACATATTATTTCGGAAAAATCCGTCGTTCTCTAGGGATTTGTAAACCCGGAATTCATTCACGCGATGAAGTGAACTAAATCGCAACAAAAAAATATATGAAAATTGAACCAGCAAACGACCCAGAAATTTTCATAAAAATCAGTATAGCCGTTTTGAAGGAGTTTGGTAACAAACAATAGAAATGAGAATTTTATACCTTGGAGACTAGCTTCTGTCCGCGGCTAAACCCGCGTGAAATTAAGTTTTTATAAATCCCGCGTGTTCATTCGGAGTACATCTATATCTATTAAGAGTTTTAAGAGTCTGCTTACCCACGATGTCTCCCATACATTCGTAATACCAAAATCATTTGTAATTCGTGCAAATTTCGATCATGTTGTGGTGTTATTCTGGTTCATATAGAAATAATCTATACTCCTGGCCATATCTGGTTCCGAAATACTTTTGTTAAACGAATTTAGTTTTGCTTATTTTTATGTCAAAGAGTGTTGTCGAACACCACAACATGATCGAAATATGCACGAATTACAAATGATTTCGTATTTTGAATGAATGGAGACATCGTAGTTCACAGGACTCTTAAGCACTTTTCACAATTAACAATCATATGACAAAGGCACATGTATAGATATACAAAATCTTTCCATCATATCATTAGTGTGATATAAGCCCACTTTCTATCACTCGCAAACATCGAGCTAAAACGTCAGCGAAATAGTAATCGTAAATTTTTGTGCCCACCTATTTTTCACTCGCTACATCATAATACGTAATATGTAGTATTTTCGCATCTAAATGTAAAATGTCACAAGGCACATAATCTCTGTCACAAATTATCTGGCTATAATCAAAAGAGACACACAAATCTGTATCTTCCAAGACGAACAAGAAAAACTTAGCAGTTCTAACACTGCATAAACCACATTGGTCTTTGCGATTTTGTATTGTGAAACAAAATCTTAAGAAGATGCTCTGTATTGATGTCAAATATACATTTATAGATACCTAGAAGTTATACGAGATACTGACTGATTTTTTTTATAATGAACGCAAGCAATCGAGCAGGCGGGTTACCTGATGTTAAGCAAACACCACCAAAACCAGGAAAATTGCATACGCGTTGCCGGCTCTAAAGAACCCACGTTGAAGCTTTGAGGGAACACCGCTGTTGGTTGTTTGGTTGTATAATAATTTGCACGAGCGCGAAAAAGAGGATCTGCCAAACCGGGTGGTCGAGGATTGCTAGCCATCCAGATAGTAGGGATGAACGAGAGCGTGAGAGAGCTGACCCAGCTCGCAGAAGGAGACGCCGGGTAAGCTGGACTACCACTGCCGCGCTCATTCACCAGAAGTCACATATTCTCGCCGAAGGGACCTGAGACGAGCGCTGTGGATGTTTCGCTCGAGAGGCACCAGTGTGTTCGTCAGAGATCCTGGGGCCTCTGAAAATGCGCAGAGAAAGGCCATCAAGGGGTTTTAGTGGGTAAAAATCCCACTGAACTCGTGCTTTCCACAGGAGGCCGGGTATCTCTTGGGGAGATCTCCCCCCATAACGAAAAAACGGTCTAGTAGGGATGGAACGAACTGCTTGTGGTTGTAAAGTTTAGAGTTCGATACTAAAATGGTAAGATGGAATCCATCACCCAAACATCACCGGGAAGTCATCAAGACGAGCAGATGACGCCGAAGTAGCAAAGAAGCACGGCTATAATAATACTGTACGTCTTACATTTACTATGGACTTTTATAGGGCGTGTGTCCACCACGCACCCATTTCATTACTCCATCGATCGATTGCTCCTGGATAAGGTGAAAGATCAATATATCTTAGCCAGGAATGATCTTGTACTGTAAAGTCAAGATGACGGCAGGCCTTATAATACATTCTCCGTCTGTCCATCACAGCTGATTATTTTTGCAGTTGGATAACAAATACACAAGGTTGCTGCTTCCTACAGTTCTTTATTTTTCTGATTTCATATTTCGTATACAGAAGACGCTCAGAGTAGTCGTGTTTATGCGCTCGATTTATTCAATACATATTTCTAACCTTAGCGTTTCCATTCTATTAAAATAAATATCTGTAGAAGATCTCGCTACATCTGGTTATGATGGTGAATGATTTATCCCGACACCTAATATTATTTATCGCGCGTTAAACACGGTCATTAAAATACCTACGCCTTATCATTCATTAGTTAACATTTTAGTATTGGCTATGGAATGTGTTAATATGGAGTGTGAGCGTTCAGGAACCTTGTAATCCACTGTAAAATATTTCTGTTTGTATTCTAGCGGTTGTCGCATTAGTGACCGATGGTTTTTAAATTTTCCGCGATGAAAATAGGAAAGCGTAACGTCGTTGTAAACTTTTTGGACCGGTTCCAGGAATAATGATTGAAAATCGAGAAATAGTGATAATTATCCTGTAACTTTTTTGTGATGCTAATGATGTTTGGTTTTAATGTTCCGTACTCAAAGGGTAAAAACCCTATTACAAAGACGTCGCCGTCCGCCCGCCCGTCCGTAGCTATCACGGTTCCAGAAATACAGCGTGGTAACAGAGTTTGGATACGAAACCCTAAAAACGAAACAGTTTTAACTGTAGTAAATACCTATACACTAGGAGAGATTGATTTAACGGGATTTGGCAAAAGCAAAAATAAAAAATAGCCATTTTATATTGTTATTATTTATTTTTTTCACTTAAATTATTTAATACATAACAAAAAACAGCGTTTTAATCTAAAACTCTAAACCGCACAAAATATATTTTTTATTCATACAACTTTTCTTCAGAATCTTCAGTATCAATGATTAAAGGTTTTAAAAAAAGATTGAAATAATTTTTCAATTTCCTTCTTGGCATATTTAGTAACCCATGAGGCTTTACATTAGAATTCTTGATTTCCACAACTTTCTCAAAATCATTATTTGCCATTTTGTCCCATTCAGTATCTAGTGAAAATTCATCCATATGATCTTTGTCCAGTACTAATACTTTATATTTTGTTTTGTCATCATCATTCTCAACTTTTTCATGCGCTGAATCTCGACTTATATAAATGTTATTAACAACATCCATAGTATCAGGCTCAGTTTTATGTTTTACATCGTTAGTTGTTACGTCAATGTGTTTGTCAAAATTTTTAGAGACGGTTTCATATTTATCTATTGAAAATTTGTCTCCCTCGTCTAATATAACTTTATGTACAGTTTTATCATTATTGGCACCTTGGGTTATATCGTGCTCGGAGTCATAATTTATGTATATATTTTTAACATCACTAGTCTTAGGAACCGTGTTTACCTTTATTTTATCATCTTCTGTATCAAATTTTACTTCTTCTGGTTTTCTAATTTGATAATTATTATAATTACCACGCTTTGCTGCATAATCAGTCTTCTTCCCGTATTGATTTTTTTTCGATTTGTAGTCAAAAGTTTTCTTGGTAAATTCTGGTCGAGCACTTAAGTATAAGGGACCGTTTGGAAGTTCAGATTCTTGATCATCAATTGGCCATACTCTGTTATTTGATGCTGAGTTATAGTTGTTAGCTGGTTTGTTATAAGATGCGCTTTCACTTTTGTGTGTTATGGTTATTTCTTTGACCATTGTATTTGGAAGACTAAACAATTCTGGCATTTCAATATTTAAGTCTAGAGGATATCCCGGAGAAAGAATTGCATCTGTATTTAGGTCCATGCTAGTTCTAGAACCGCCTATGGTAGCCTTTACATAAGGAGCCACAAACACAAATACATGTAAAGGCAATCCTTCAATTGTACCTTTTGGTATGATCAAGCGTGATGGGAACCTTATTTGAGACCAAACAGTATTAAGAGGCAAAGCGTTCACTCCAAACTCTGCATCTAATACGAGTTTGTGTAGAGTTTCTAAAGACAAAAGGTCTTCGGAAAGATTTGTCATCTCATTAGACGTTCTTGACAAAACGTTACTGCCAATCTTAAGGTTAACTTCAAAATTGTCCAATAACATGAACAGATTTTTATTTTCTACTAACTCCCCAGGCATCACTTTAGGTCCTATGTATATCTTCACCAAAGCTTTCTGGGCGACTAGTGATGAAACAGATATTTTAAAAGAAAAGGGTTTGTGATTCAGTCGTGCTTGACTTATCTTAACTTCAAATTTAGAATCCACTCCCTCTGTCTTCAACGCATTGGTTACATCAAAGATGAAATTATCAAATGTTGTCATCATCTTTTTCACTTCAATATTTTGAATCTCAACACCGGGGAAGTAAAGTTCACTTCTGGAGTAACTTGGCAGTACCTGCAGGGCGTCATCTACGAGGTCAACGATTTTTTTATTCAATTTCCAAAATAAGGGATCTCTTACGGATGTCATATAATGCATTAACACAGGTGGCGAGCTGAAACACAAATAGAAACTATTTTATTATATTACCGACAAATTATAGGATTCTTTCGTAAGTATTAAAAAAATCAAAAGGTCAGGTACAATTCAGGCTCGAGCACCGATTATTCCATACTACCAAAGATAAAAAACTTTTATTAAAGAATCGCAAAACTAACTATGTTTGTAGAGATATATTTTTAATTTAAATAGTGTGCTAGTTCGAGAGTTGATTTTATTTTTCTGTAAAATATTATACGTCAATTCCTATTGATCATAATTATCTCAGAATTTTTGATAGATAATCTTCGTAAGGGGACGTAACGGGGTAAAAAAGGGGGGACAGTAGATTTTTCGACAGTTTGTCATGATTTGTGAAGTTTTGTCGTATTTTTCTTCATGGAAGGATTTTCGTCACGCCAAAAATCGATTTTCTTTCGCCTAGCCTCTGCGCGATACCCTTCAAAACGAAACTTTGTTTCAAAGTTTAGACGACTTGACACTTGAACTTACTTTGAGCGAAGTCCATCATTACTGAGAAACTGAAGAGCAAGATTCATGTAACTCTTTTCGCCTGTTACAAGAACTTCCATTAAATGATTTATAATCTGCGATTTATCATAGCCTCCATCTCTCTGTAAATATTTTAACTTCAATAAAACATCAGAAATGTTTAACACGAAATTATATAAAGCGAAAATTGGTTCATCAAAGACAAATCTTACCATGTGCACAACAATGGGTTGAAGATTATTTTCCATGTTTTTCAACCATGTTATGGTTTCATTATCGACGACACCTGCTTGTATTCTTTGGTCAAATCCATTCCCATTCGAGTAAATTAACATCGGATCAAAAGACGATGTGTCAATGCTATCCCAATCGATTCCTTCTAATTCTGGTAACCCATTCGAATACCTTTCCAAATTATATCTCGCCGCCATTTGTTTCATCATATGGTACAAATATTGTCCGTAGCTTTTTCTTTGCGAGTCGTTAGCCCACGGCAAGTTGTACAGTTTTGTTAAAAAGTAATACGAATTTAGACCAATGTCTTCATGGAAGTAGGCCAGTTTGTCATCGATATCGTCGTAGAAGTTCGTTGTGTAATTAACGTCAAGAATATATGCATTTCCTTCGTTTCGTATGGAATCGGATAGCGATACGGTTTCTCCTCCAATCAACGATGATGCTTTAATGATAAAATCTTTTTTTATGAAGTAATTGGGTAAGATCTCGTAGGGCGCTGGTACTGAGACCTTTTCAGTGTCGTGTCTGTTCAAGATTGCTAAGTAAATCGCGTCAACGAATAACCCGCAGTTAACGTTCTGCCGAACCCAGCAGGCGGCTTTATAAAACGTATCAAAATCCCTCGCGTAGTACAGCAGTTCGTAAATTACTTTTAGCTCATTCAAATGATCCGGGTTGTATTCTGTGAATATTTCTCCCTTAGCCAATAATCCTTTTGATTTAAGATTTTGGAAATTTTCAACAACCTCAGGATTCTGAAAAAAGTTAACCATTAATTAATTACCTTTTTCATAATAACTTTTCAACTAAAATTCAGCAAAAACGTAATTGTAATTAAGAAAATTATGTGCAGTTGTTCTTCATGACTCCAACAATATTATTCATGCACTCAAACTAAAACTATGATATAGACATATGCAACAGTTTTTGTTTGACTCTTGGATGATAAATCTATTATTATAGGCTCTCGGTTAAAAGTACGAATTGACAGTAAACATTTTTTATAGTTATTTCAGTTGGTATCAATGTACTAAATATTTGAAAATTCACTTTATTTTACACATGTATTAGTTACAGGCATCTATAAAGGCTAAAATGATCGATGATAAAAGTGATAACAACTACATGAATAAATCAAAGTTCAGTCCTAAAAATATGATCATTAAAAATAATAACCGGCTGAGGGCTTTTGTTTTTTTGTACGCTTCCTATCAAGTAAAATAAAACCCTTATATTAGGTTTCAATCATAATACTTTAATTAAGTGGTTTTCTTTATTAATAATACTAGGGTAAATTTATACTAGGAGTTACCAGATAAACGCCACTGGTCGGGTCCACTTTAAATTCTTCGCTCAATCTCATGACTATGGGGTCCGCGCTCTCTTCACAAACATTTTCGAATAGTGGAAGTAGCAGTTTTTGGATATGGACCCATCCTCCCGTAGCTGTGAAATAAAATTGTGAATACATTAAAACATAATCAGCTACCCTGAAAGTTAAGGTGCCCCGGGAACACGTCAAGAGCAAATACCGAACGGACGCCCTCCCGTGTTTCGGCCCCTATAACCGTTTTAAGCCCTATAAAGGTTGATCGAGATATGGTCGGTGGGGGGTGACCCTACCTTGATAATTGCTTCCTAATTGCTTTATGTCAGCATTGTGGCCGAAGACCTCCTATTAGACCAATTTAGCAGTTTGAAATTCCAAACTGACCAGTATTAAGAATCGGATCGGTGACCTTAACTTACGAACGGCTTGCTTGTCCACATAAATATATTTAAGGCTAAACGGTTATTTAAGCGGTTTCAAAACTATAAAGACAATTAGTTTCAAATTAAAGCGTCACATATCTTGGGCCTAAAATCGCTCAGACGCAGAAACACGTTTAAAATAATTTTTTTGGTAGAAAGTTTTTTGATAACTGGCTTAGTTTTTAGTGTTCCATACCCGAAAGGTAAAAAAGGAACACTAATACTGAGACTTCGCTGTCCGTCCGTCCGTCCGTCCGTCAATCTGTCACCAGGCTGTATCGGTGGACACCTTTCTATCGAGAAAATTTCTTCCACTTAAAATCACTTTGAAACCAGTTTAGCATTTAACCCTAGATATTTAGAACTTGTAGGTATTAAGAAATCGAGTCAGACTCGGGCGCCGAGGGTTCCGCAATACAGAAGACGTAAACCTTGACCAAATACAAAACTTGAACCACATAATATTTTGTTAACAAACCTTACAAGTATGTTGTTCATCTTATCGTATGTTTATCTTACATAATAAATAACTTCTAATGACTTTATTATTTCGGAGATTTCTATTCGTAAACTTTAAGAACACTTATTCTTTTCCAAATTATTCAATTATTACGTACAGCTATTACAAATTTCATTTCGTTAGCTTAAATAGTAACTAGAAATAATCAAGTCAGACAGACGCACAGATAGACAGAAGGACGGATGAAGTAAGAAGTTGCACCATAAGAGTGACATTTTTATTATTTTGGTACGGAACCCTAAACACGCAAAAATATAGCGTTAGCCCAAACGCCAAGAACTTTAGCGTTCCAGCGCGATGCTGCGTAGAAACCGTTTGTAGTGAGCTTACTTACCCCCTTCCAAGATGCTTCATCACTTACCATCAGGTGAGATCGCAGTCAATTACTAACTTGCAGTGTAAAAAAAAAAATGTACTTACCAACTCTAGTATTCGTTGGGGTAGTTGGGACCTTTATTAGATACCCCTGAATCCCTAGCCACAGAATCGATATAAAAAACACTGTTATCGCCTTCATTTTCTATTGCAAAATGCGAATAATCCTAAATAAGTGTCCCATTTTATACATTGCCGATTGAAAAGTTCGTAGACTTTACTGTTTTAATGTTTTATTGATAAGTGAATAGTTGAATGCACTAATTATTTTAAGTATGACACAATTATTACATTAATTATTTAGTTGTTATTCAATAAACTTCGGAATGACAAAAGTTTATTTGGTCATTCCTCCTAATAAATTATGTTTTAGAAAAACGGTCGAAAATATTTAAGATGGATGGGTACAATTAGCACACCAAATTCAAATTGTATTTTATTTCCGCCGTAAACATCTTGTTGGTTTATGACGATGATAATTACGCAAATAACAGATCATATAAATATTTTTAGCCACCTTTATATTTTTTGAAAACTACTCAGAAATCCTTATTTATGTCAAATTAAATCCTGATAGCTCCAAATCTGGGTGACAGCGCAAGACCTTTGGGAACCAATATGAGGTCAATAGGGATTTTTAGGAAAGTTTCTTTTATATGGTTCTGATACTGTTTTTTGCGCAATAAAAATTTCCATATGGCTACGATACGTAATTATACTAGTTCGGTGTTCTATTTCTGAGGAAATGTATTTAGTTTGAAATGCCGTGCTAATTGTACCCATCCACCTTAACTGTGCTTTGCTAATGTGAATATCCCCCTTTTGCGGCCCACTTCTGTATGGGTTTTCTTTCAAAATTAATAGCCAAGTGCGGGTTGACAGGTTTCATATTATATTTTTGAGAATGACGATTTTTTTTACTAACAAACTTGTTAGCTGTTATGAATACTCGGAAAAGACATGCCAATTATTATGACGAGAGCCGAAATCTATCTATAAACTGACTAAATAAAACTGTAAAGGGTCGAATTCTGTACATTGAATATTTTTGAAAATTTTTGTTGGAGGGCACTCTTTAGTCGATACTGATACTTATACTGTAATTTGTTTTACTTTGACATAGGACACTTTTTATCTCGAAATTAAGCACGGTTCCTTTGGGAGAGACGTTTAAAGTCGACGAAGAAGATGGTTAAAATGAAATAATTTTTAATGTATGTACTACAATTCGGAGTCGTGCGATTAATACGATGGACTATGATTATACGAATTGCCCGACTTCGAATTGGTATTGGACTAGCAAAACTTGAAGAGTTCCCTCGATTTCACCAAGATCCCATGATCAGATCCTGACCTAATAACCAAAGGAAAATATTACTCTTTCAAACAATACCCAAATCGCTTCAAGTGTCCATATAAAATTTGAAGAGTTCCCTCGATTTCTCCCGGATCTCACTATCAGATCTTGACCTAATGACCATGGGACCACTTGAGAAGTGTAATCTTTCAAACAAAAAAAAATATTTTCTAATCAGTTTATGCGTCTTCGAGTAATGGGTAAAAAAAAAATTGAGAACGACGAATTGAGAACCTCCTCCTTTTTTGAAGTCGGTTAAAAATGTGTATTTAATTATAATAATTCATTAACGCGTCATCCGATTTAATTAATTATTATTTTATTTTATTTATTTAAATATCTTTATTGCTTAAAATTAGTACATAAAATTACAACGAAAGGAAAACAGAGAAACACAAAGGGCGACCTTATCACTAAAGTGATCTCTACCAGGTAACCCACAATTACGGACCTTTGATCTGAAAAACGACGGGGAATCGCAATAAAAATAAAAATTAAATACATAGACTTACAAACTAATACATACACACTATAATAATAACAAATATGTAGAATAGACATATATATATATATATATATATATATATATATATATATATAGAGATCTCTTCCCGCTAAATGTTGATCATTCGCGACGTCACGCGAGTACTTTGTTGATCCGAAAACACATGTTGATCCGGCGCCTTTTGTTGATCCAATATGCATCTCTGGTAACTAATGTGGCTCCAACCGGATCAACATCTACACTCATGGAACTTTATACTAGCGTTCGCAGAAGTTGATCCAATATACAAATCCACCTTGCGATAGTTACGGAAAATGTTGATCCAATTCAAATGAGCCAATCAGAGCACGGCAAACGATCGGATTGGCTGAAAGCATCCGCGACGTTGCCGCTTCGTAGGTTTATACAAATATCTTTATTTGAAAGTATCCAGTTTAAGAATTTGAATGTTGAAAGTAGGCGGCAGAGCGTTAGATGGAAATGCAGGTCACGCAGCCCTCTCGAAGGATACCCACTAGGTGACTAGGCGTTGCCGTGTGCCATCCATAAGTTGCCGGCCTGCGGATGACAGACGTTAGGAGCCGTCCGTCGTCAAAACCGGTGGGTTATGACCTGGCGGGAGCGTAGTGCGTACAAAAGTGAATCCCGTACTCCCGCCAGCGGGTCCGTCGTGGACACAGACAGTTTTAGTGGGTGCAACTTAACCCATATGTTTCCCCTTGCCGGAGTGGTATGCTTTAGGCATTTTCTGTCTATAAATAAAAAAAAAACCGGCCAAATGCGAGTCGGACTCGCGCACCGAGGGTTCCATACTGCAAAAGAAGTAAAATTTTTTAAAGAATTACTTTTGTTCATGAATTTACGAGTATAATTTACATGTAGGTACTTTTTTTGGCGAACCGCAAACATAACTTTGTTTTTGGCGGTTTATTGTTTTTATTAAAAAAAGTATAATAGTTAGAGAGTTAATTTTATTTCTCCTGTAAAATATACGTTAATTTCTATTAATCATAATTATTTCAGATTTTTCGATTGAAATTTTGACGACCCGGTATTCCCCCCTTTTTAAATAAAAACAAAAATGATTTTCAATTTTTTATGATTGCAATGATGGCGCGCCGCTATTTCCTACAACTATTCCAAATTTCAGGTCGATAGCTTTAATAGTTACTGAAATAATCGAGTGTGACAGGCAGACGGACGGACGGACGAACGGACGGAGAAAGTCACACCATAAGGGTTCCATTTTTACCATTTTGGTATGGAACCCTAAAAAGGTCCTATTGATATTTGAAACGCATAGTTAGTTAAAACTTATTTTCGTGCGAAGTTAAAAACTGGTAGCCAAGTAAGTCCTTAGTCCTTGGTATCATAATATGAATACCCTATTTATTACCATACGTATCCATCACGGAAAAGGGAGTACCTACGTTTCCACTTTCCACTGAAGCGGTCTACTCCGCCCGCTCCTCTTCAATCGTTAACATAATACCTACATAATATCGAGTTTCTAAATAGATAATCTAATATGGATTACTAGCAGATACCCGCGGCTTCGCTCGCGTAAATTTTAGATTTCCTATTCTGACGGGAAGCCATGAATTTTACCGGAATAAAAAGTAGCCTTTGTGTTAATTTAGAACGAACTCTATCTCCATTCCAACTTTCAGCAAAAAAATTTCTTAGTTGCAGTTTGAAGGAATGTTTTTCCACATGAATAAACATTTTTCACTATTTCCGCGGAAACCATTGATTTTCCCGGAATAAAAAAAAATTAATAAAAACCCATCAAAATACACGATATTTCAAATTGTTTTTTAAAAAACGAGCCAAGCGCGAGTACGAGTCGCGCACCGAGGGTTCCATACTATAAAAGAAGAAAAACATTAAAAGAATCACTTTAGTTCATGAATTTACGAGTATAATATACATGTAGGTACTTTTGTTGCCAAACCGCAAACCTAACTTTGATTTTGGTGGTTTATTGTTATTATCAAAAAAAGTACAATAGTTAGAGAGTTGTTTTTTTTCTACTGTAAAATATACGTTTATTCCTATTGATCATAATTATTTCAGATTTTTCGATTGGTAAACTTCGGAGACAAGGGGGGGGGGGGGGACGGTATTTTTTTCGACAATTTGCCCAATAACTCAAAAAAAACTATCAGGCATAAAACTAAATAAAAATTGTTTTTAGAATACACAAGTAACGCCCTTTCATATGATACCCCATTCAATATTGTTATTTCATTTTTAAAATTTCGACGACCCAGTTTTCCTCCCTTTTTTAATAAAAATAAAATAGATTCTCAATTTGTTATGATTGCAATGGCGGCGCACCGCAATTACCTACAACTATTCCAAATTTCAGGTCGATAGCTTTAATAGTTACTGAAACAATAAAGTGTGACAGACGGACGGATGGACGGACGGACGGACGCACGGACGGTCGGACGGAGAAAGTCTCACCATAAGGGTTCCATTTTTACCATTTTGGTATGGAACCCTAAAAAGGGAACCGCCTTCAAAAAAACCCACTGAAAAGCACAAAATAATTTTCTAATAAATCTGGGTACACCTACTTAGTTTTCGATTAAATAAGTTCGATTCACAAAGGCAGTAGCTAACGCATCTTTCTTACCTTATTTCTCTAACGAAGTAGTCTAGTGGGTTCTTTGTCACACGTAGAACGCGACGTTGCCGCTCTGTGTAAGATGCCTATTCGTCAGTTTTGGCTCCGGATCCACTTATGTTAAGTAAATGTCGCATATGAGTTTAATATATTCTGGATCTAAGAAAGCTTTTTCAGTATGATTTTTTCGGCCGTTTTTGGATCAACAAATATTGGTCAAATCGCTAACGAGTATGTCGAAAATCTGTTCGTGCAGATCCACTGACGTCACACGCGCATTAGGGGCGGATCAAAGTATATCAGTTGGCCCGAGGCAGAGCTGAGTAAACACGTGAAATAGGGGGATCAACATTTGTTCTAGCTTCTCACTGGAGCAACATTTACCGTGAACGGATCTATATATATATATATATATATATATATATATATATATATATGTCTATTCATAAACAATATTAATACATACAATATACATATTATTTCATTACTAAATCTTTTAATGCTTCAAAGCGATAGATAGTGCATTTTGACGCGTTTTTTGAAAATCGCTAGTGATTTGGCACGTCTGATTTCAATCGGGAGAGCATTCCACAGAGTTGCCGCCTTCATGGTAAAAGAATCTGAGTATGATCTTGTATTGCACTTGGGGACAATTAACTTGCAGTCCCAACAGGAGCGCAGAGTGCGCTCACGTTCAAGTGAACTAATGAACTTAAGGTGTTGCGGCCCTACCAGCCCGCGAAATTCAAATTTTATTTAGTTTTTCGCAAATATTAGACTAACTACACATTATAGATTTATGGCAATGCATTTTGCGGGCCTACTTTTTATGCATCTACATGTTTTTAATCAAACCTTTGCTCGAAAGTTCCCACTCATCTCATATTGGTTCCCGAAAGATAATTTTTTGCAGTTTCCCAGATTTCGAGCTATCGGGAACCAATATGAAGTAAATGAGTATTGTTGAGCAGAGTTTTTATTAAAAACATGTAGATGCATAAATGTTGTGCCCGCAAAACTCATTGCCATTAGCCTTCGATGTATAATTAGCCCACTATGTGCGAAAAACTAAATAAAATTTGAATTTTCGCGCCCGGATGGTACCCATCGCCCTTAAATCTATCCTTAAGATAGGGCGGAGACCGCGGGTGGAAGAGGGTAGCATATAAAATAGATAGAATATGTAGATTACGCCGATGCCTTATATGAAGCCAATTAAGCTCTTTCCGGTATTGCGATATGTGATCATATTTCCGCAGGCCGAATATGAATCGGATGCAAAGGTTTTGCAGGCGTTCCAGCTTGTTCAAGAGGTCCTCGGTCAAGTCCAAGTAGCAAGCATCAGCGTAATCTAGGATGGGAAGAAGGAGAGTGTTGGCCAATAATATTTTGGTCTTAATCGGTAATTATTTTTTTAATTAAGTTATTGTTAAGAAATTTCTTCATAGATCGTCCTAGAGAAATTTAAGAGTCATCAGTTTTGTATTTCTGAAATTACAGACCTTCGAACCCTCATTGTCAAGTCTAACTTGAAAAGTGTAGATGGCGATGGAGATGATGATGACGACGCGCGATCCCCACATCCCCGCGCAGGGCGGTGACATTACCGCTGAACGTGCGGGGCCCTCAAGCCCCATAGGCCACAAGCCAGGGCGGCGAGGTCTTAGCCCCTTACCAGGGCTTAAAGAACGACACCAGGGCTAGAAGAACGCATCAGTTGCGTGCAGCGCTTCCGCGTCAGATCGCCCAGGTAAGGAGGAAAGGTCCGAGTCCCGTTTCCCTGAAGAGACTCGCTCCGTGAAGAAAAACACGCTGTTGAAAGCGAACTAGATAGTGGCGTAGCTACTGTACGCCGTAGGTCCACAAACAGTTTAGGGGCCAGTGCTCAGGTACTATTTAATAGCGCAATTGACTGGGTCCTGATTATCATCACGTTTATGTTACTTTTGTATACAGTACAAGGTTTGTCGGTATCTAGCGATAGCGGCTACCATGCGGCTACCAAATGAACTACTTGAGGAAACAGAACGTTTGCGAAGTAATTGTAAAGTTTTTCACTAGATGTCGCTGTTTATCATATCATCACAAAACAGATGCGTTTCGATGGCATACAAGTAACTTTTCAAGCTATGTTTATGAAAATTCGAATAAAAATTTTGGAATAGCTGCATTTACGCATTTTATGTTTTTATAAATTTTCTCCTAAAACCGTAAAATATCGACGGGTTTATACAATCGTTAAAAATAGCTCAAAATTATTTTGTGCTGCTGCCCGCAGCTCCGCCCGCGTGAATTACGGTTTTGCAAATCCCTTGGGATTCCTTGATTTTACGCGGGATAAATTAGTGATTTAAAAAGTGAATCTTTCCGGGTTCGACGGGCCAGTAATAGAGGCTTCTTTTATTTTTTCTATCAGTTTTAAACCTGCAACCCTCTTGCACACAATTTATCTAACTCTTCTCCACTCATCCAAACCTCACCAACCTCATCTTATTCTTAACCTAACTCATCTTATTCTGTGAGGAAACCCACGTCCAGCTATTATAAGGTTGAGAAGAAATTCAATTAGTTAGCGTTCTGGCGCGATGCTGTGTAGCAACCCATTCCTGCTTCGCACGGGTTATCTTGTGGTGATTTTGCAAACCCCTTTTTCTTAATAATGATAATAATAATATACGGTTTCATGAATGATTACACAGTTGCACGATCAAAAGGACGATTTAACCGTCGCTATTTCGACAGTTATCGACAGTTAAAATTGTTTCCATTGTTTCCAGGTAAAATCCAATATTTTTATTCTGAAACAACGATGAGAAAAATCTTTCAATCATGTGAAAAATTTTGCTGCTGGTAACTGGTAGGACTCTATTTGCAGAGGCCGGGTAGGTACCCGGCCGAACTACCACCACTGACCACTCCGATAAAATATCCTACTAACAATATCCTCCAGTCCAATATAATCGTTTTTTTTTTAATTATTTGCTTCATCTCAATACTATCCAAAATATCAGAATGGCCATATATCTCTCTGTAACCTCAAAAAAAAAAAAAATTTAGGAATTAATTATTCGGATAGTAACTTTATTTTGTTGTTATAAAGACTGTAGAGCCACTGTGAAACTATAATGGCAAAAACGACGAAAACAGTTAGGTTTATTTATTTTAAAATAAAACAAACGAATGATAATGAATATTTTTTATTTAGAAGCAACGCCGTTTTCACGACCACCTATCTTTTTTTTCTTTTGTTTTATTAATCACTCAGTAGCTCGTAAATTGTAGATCAATAAAATTAATTAATTAATGAACTAAAGTTTTAGAAAATTGTAACTAGAAACTTTTCTCATAAGTTACCATAACGCTATTTTCAAAACTATCCTAATTATTTCCTCTAAAAAATATTTATTTCACTTATTGGGTTAGCGTTCTGGTTAATTTAGAAGTAAAAATAATAAGAAAACATGTGAATAATAAATCATATACTCGTATATTTATTTAATTTTCATATACATAGCCTATGCGATATCCATTTATTTGAAATTCATTACAAGCATTCAATAGAAGTCTTTGATTTTACCACCAGCGGTGGTTTCAATGTCTACATCTACGTCGTAGTTGTCATAAACTGTAGTCCTGTCTACCAAGTCATAATTCTTGAGGATGTACCGGTCCCAGCGTGTCTTCATGTCACAAACTTGTTTCTTGTGGTAAATGGAGACATCGACGAACTTCATGTTTGGCGTGAAGAACTTAGTAACATCAATGTGACGGTCGAAGGGGAAGCCGAGAGGCATTTTGTCCAAAAGAACAGTCGATCTAAAGTCTACAAAGAGATCTTTACGGTTGGTGTCCAAGATGCTAGTGTCAATGCCATCTACCAGTTTCAATGGGGTGACAATAACGTAGAGCATCATCTTCATACCGCCAACGTGACCTTTAGGTAGCAGCAGTCTCGTGGGGAAGCCGGTGTGGTAGTTCCTGAGGTCCTTCATTAACAGATCTTTAACGTCAGTAATGGTATCAATCTTCTTCCACAGATCGCGGGTCATGATGCGGTCGCGTACGAGGTTGTGCATATCGTATGAGTTCCTGGTGATTGTGTTCTTGCCAGTGTTAAGTTTGTACAGGAAGGAGTCCAATTCCACGTAGTTCCAACGATTCTTGTTGAGATCTATTAAACGTTCAAAGTGATCCACCTTCGGTCCCAGGAAAATCCTGACAACACTGTCGACCGCCTTGTCTGATTGAACGTCAATGATGATTTTGAATGGATAGTGATTCAAACGGCGTTTACGTACGAAGAAGATCATGTCGGACGTCCCCTTCTTCAGCTCTTCGTGGTTGAGGGTGACTGCATTTGTCATATCCATGAAGTAGTCATCGAAGTAGGTGACGAGTTTGTTGTCGACTACAATATTGTCGATTTTGACACCGGGGAAGAAAAGGTCTTCATGGCTGTAGCTAGGAAGGCGGGCCTTGTACATCATTAAGAGGTAACATAAGCGTTTCTGTAGCTGGTAGAATACTGGGTCACGAAGAGCGGTCTGGTAGCTATCGAGAACCGATGGCATGACGAAGTGTCTGAAAAAATCCAACATATTAATTTATCATTACGTTAGGTAAAATCAATCCTAACTAATACTATAACTTTGTAGGATTCCAGAGCATTGTAGAAATAATTCAACTAATATTTTACTGATAATTAATTACTTTTCATAATTTATTTTATAAATGTACAATAGTTATTTGTTATGCAAGGGCGCAAAGTGGATTTTTGGGCCGAGTGTCAAATTTGAATGCTGAGCGGCGAAGGATTCTAGGGTTGAACCCTGAGCGCAGCGAGGGGTTCAAAGAATAGAATCCTGAGCATAGCGAGGCATTCAAAGACACGAGACCCAAAAAAATTTGCGCCCGTACATAACACAAAATTTTTCATCTCACCACAGCGAGGAAAATCACCAGAAGAACACTTTAGATCGGCATTGCGAGTTATGTTACATGCTGGTTTTGGTAACTCTGAATAATTTCACTTACTGAAACCACCTTCAATCATCACTCACCTTATTTCAAAGTTAAAACAAAAAAAATAATGAATAAAGTAATAAAAATATTAGGTATTTTCATTTAATCACGATTGGAAACATAGACAACTAACACAAGACTAGACCAGAAAAAAATATGAGAAACTTTTTTTTTACTTTTTTTTTTGAATGCGTTCTGAAATAGGAACTTCTAAGAACCAAAGATAATATAAAATTTTAATATTTTTTTTTAACAATAATTACATAAACAACTAGGAAAAATCATGGATTTAATCAGATTTCTTTTATAATTAATAAAACTAAATAGGAGTTATTATATTTATTGATATTCTAAGAAAAAGTAAAAATAAAATAACTAATGTACCTATACAAACTCTAAGGTCGAACTTTTTTAATGAACGTATGTGTTATTAGAAAAAAAAAGAAGTCTTCAGCTTTGACATTGACATGACACGTAATTCGAGTTTGAAGTTGGAAATGCTTTTCGGCCCAAGGGCCGGAAGGGATTTTCATACTACTTTGTCTCCCTTGGGGAAAATGAAAATGCTTTGGCGGCCTAGGGAATATAATAGCATTTCCCGCCCGCATTTCGGGCATTAAAAAACGCTTTTCCGAGCGGGTGAGATGAAAATAGTTTTATCCATTTTGACAAATTCGGTTTTTCACCAATCCAACAGGATGGATTTTTCCGGAATAAAAATTAGTTTAATATGACTTTGTTAACTCCATTCTACATTTCAACCAAATCATTTCAGCAGTTGCGGCTTGAACGAGTATCTAACACTCACAGACATATTACCTCATCCATTTAGTTTCAAAATTCCTAGACAGGACATTGCCTGATGGGCTCAGTAAAATATATAACCATTTTTACGAAATACAGCTTACTTGTCATTCTGGAAGTAATTGAGACCAACAACAGCTTTCATTAAGATAAGCATGTAACGGTAGGCGTCATATTTGATCTTGTCGACAACGTCTTTGTCAATGGTGCCGTAAATCAGCTTTCCAAGCGTCTCCACATCCCTAGTTTTGGTAAGCTCCAATCTTAAACCGTTAATCTGTAAATAATGTCATACAAAATATTATAAAAGGTGGTTTTTTAATACAATGAAATATTAATTTTAGGTCATAAAAACATGTTATACCTCAACAAATCCTTTAACTATGGCTTCTTTGATTATGTCCTCATACTCTTTAACGGTTTCCATTACAAATGTGTTCTTGTAGTCATTGAACACGTAGTTGTTCATCCTTACTGGTAATTGCACACCGTTGTGTAGCATCATCCAAGGCCAGTATCCCTTCCTGATAGGCTTGTCCCAAGAGAATGGAGTTATGTCACCGAGACCGTTAGAGAGACGTTCCAAGTAGTACCTGGCGAGGATCTGCTGGTACACGTACATAGTCAGCTCCCAGCGTCTGAACATCAACTTCTGGCTCACATCATCCTTCATCCAGAACGGATAGTCAACGTGGAAGTAGTAGTAATAGGTGTTGAGGTCGATATCTTCAGTGAAATATCTCAGCCTGTCCTCATCGTTCAAGAAGTGGCGACTGTCCATGTAGTTCTCATCAATGATGTAAACGCCTTTGTCGGTTTTCTTGATACCATAGAAATCGCAGAGTTTGTGGTCAATCAGTCCCTTCTTCATTTTCAGCATGTAAGCTCTCTGGATGACGTCCGCGCGGACGAAGTAGTAAGGATAGATTTCGTAGGGAGGTGGCAGGATGATTCCCTTGCAATCTTCACGATGCCTGACTGCTACGGTGAGGGCGTATACGAACATGCCTTCGTTGAGGTACAAACGCATCCAGCATGCGGTCTTAATGAATGTGACGAAGTCCTTTGCGTAGTAGAGCATGTGGAACATTGTAACGACCTCTTTCAGCTGGCGATCGACGTTGAGGGTAAACACTTCACCGCGAGGCAAGAAACCGAACTTCAGGTTGTTGAGGAAAATTTTGACAACCTCTTGTTTCTGCAATGAGATTTTTTTTATTAGTCAGTATAATAAAATATCTAAAAAGAGATAAAAATAAACATGTTCTGTTAGATTTTATTTTATTGTTACCGTATATAGCTCTACATTGTCTTCGATCTTGAAGTTTTTGCCAATGTCTTCGATCTCCTTGTAAATGACTGGTTCAGTGACGTGATTAAGCAACTTCAGAATGAACATTTGGCGCTGCTTAACGTCCATGTTCACTGAAATAGATACATATATAGACTTAAGTTGAGAAGCATGGTAATAGGCTCAAGTACTACAAACGACAACAGTAATTAGTTCAATTTCTGCAGGTTGAAGAAAGTTAAAACCTGGCAAAGCAAAAGTTTAACGCGATTGGTTAGAATAAATTGTTTCTATTTTCGCGTTTAGTTTATTTTAACCTGTTCCTTAAATAATAAGAATAATCAACCAAGAGCGAGTCAGACTCGAACATCGAGGGTTCCGTATAAATAGAAAATTATACCATAATTTTTAAACCGTAAAACTAACTTTATTTTTGGGGGTTTATTGCTTATTGAAAAAAAAATAAGAGAGTTCATTGGTAACTTTTTCAGCAGTTTGCTCAATAAATTAAAAACTATAACGCATTAAAAATTATTAAGAATTTAAACATAAAGCCCTTCCACATGATAGCCTATATGGTATAACTAATCTCATTTTGAAATTTCAACCCCACTATTGTCAATCCTTTTGAAACATCATTTTTTTTTCTACGTTGTTGGGTCACTAATATATTATACCAAAGCTCTAAATTATAACGATAGCTTTAATTATTACTGAAGTAATCAAAATAATCTAACGATAGTTTTAATAATTACTGAAATAATCGAGTATGAAGGACATACGGAAGGAATTTCATTCGTGATGCATGGGCAGATGGAAATGGGCAGATGAAAAATTTTAAAATTCTTACCAATTTTATGGTCATCATAAACCACATTGGCAGCGGCCAGGGCCGCGAGCCCTATCACCAGACACAGCAAAGCCTTCATCGTCACAGTTCGATCCCAACCAACTGTGACGCTGCACTCCTTGCCAGTCCCATTTATAGTTAAAACTCCTCACCTCACTGACCTGCCTTAATTCAAACACCTTACATTGTATTTAAGCTGATAAACAAAACAACTCGCAAATTGTTATAGGTGAAATGTTATCGCGCACCGTTGGTGAAAGTGCATTTCAAAAATAAGTACAATAACAACTTTTTATCTAGGCAATAACATTAAAAGTTAGGCGAACTTGATAAAGTGTTCTCGATAAACTTTATCCAGAATTTACACTGTAGTGTGTAACTAGGCGCATGTTGAGCCGGTAGGTATACCTACCTACTCCATTCGTTCACCGTTCATTTCAGCTGATAGACGTCCACTGCTGGACAAAGATCTCCTGCAATTATTTGAATGACACGGACTTGCGCTACTCCCGCGACTCTTTTAATGTCGTCAGTCCACCTGATCGGAGGTCTGCCGACACTGCGCCTTCCCGTGCGGGGCTTCCACCATTCCAGCACTCAAAATCCGCCGATTCTTCGAGCTATGTGCATTTGTTTGAGAAAAGAACTTCTGACCTAGAGCTATTTGCTCGACGTGAAAAAAAGTTAAGGTTTCTTTTTATTGTAGATATAAGTTTGCACTTGACTGCAATCATGCCCAATGGATGAAATAATGAATAAGGTCTGAGTTGGAGCGCGCTTGCCTAGAAAATGCCTGTACACTTTTCGCTTGGCGGTGAATGTACTGGGCTGGGAACACGGAGGCTGGAAGGGCTCACACGTTTTATAAAAGTATTGTATGCGAGTTTGTAAGATGTACACATATTCAGAAAGTTCTATAACACCTTACTAAATCTGACAAGGGATTGCTAACTAAGTATTATCATCTATGTCGTTATCAGACTTATAAATTCTAGACTTCATGATGTGGCCAAATATTTCATGAAATGGTTCTATTTCTTTTCTGTAGTAGCTGTTCTTATCTGTATTTTAGGAGTTTGGCCGACTCTCAATGGAACTCTGGCTAAATTGTAGTATGTTCTTACCCAACTTTTTTATGGCCAAATCCGTTATCATATGGATTAGCAAGTTGAGTGGCACCGGCAGTGGGCTGGCCATATCTGTCGCAGGACCGATGGCCATTGGACGTTTTTTGACGACCTTCTGCCCGCTGGATCGAAGACTTGAAAAAGGTAGCTTGAAGCTGGAGCTTGTAGGGATGAGAAAGACAGAGGACAGTGTGTGGTGGCGAATAAGTATGTTATATACGTTATGTATAGCAAAGAGTTATGGGGAGAGCAAAGAGTTATACAGGTATATCGAAATCGGGCGGGTGTCCCCTCGACGCGACCCCTGGTAGTTGGACAACGGGAACAGATACTTTCGAGCCACCCAGTGAGCAGTGTCTATAGAGGTCCGAGAGCAAATCCTCTTTTCAAACTAAAAGAGTCTCCAAAACCAAGTTTTCTAACTTAACCATACTAACGAGGCTCTAGTGTTGTAAAAAAGTTGCGGGAACAACTCTGACTTTTATTTTTTACACTACTAGGCAACCTGTATAAATTATTTCAAAAATGTAAGCCTTGACCACTAGATCAATATAAAAATAAAATCGGCCAAGTACGAGTCGGACTCTCGCACCGAGGGTTCCGAACTAGGTAAGTATATTAGAAAATTTAAACTATGACAATAACTTTTTTTATCGAACAGCAAACTTAACTGTTTTTTTGAGGTTAATTGTTTCTCATAAAATGTACATTGGTCTCTATTATTTTAATCGTAATTATTTTAGAATTTTTGATTGGTAAACTTCGGACATAAGGGGGAAACGGTATTTTTTTCCACAGTTTGCTTAGTAAATCGAAAACTATCAGCCATAAAAATAAATAAAATTCGGTTTTAGATTAAACAACTAACGCCCTTTCATATGATAACCCACTCATTATTGTTATTTCATTTTGAAATTTCGACGATAAGGTTTTGCCACCTTTTTTAAATAAAAAAAAACCGGCCAAGTGCGAGTCGGACTCGCGCACTGAGGGTTCCATACCATAAAAGAAGTTAAACATTAAAATAATCACTTTGGTTCATGAATTTACGAGTATAATTTACATGTAGGTACTTTTGTTGGCAAACCGCAAACACAACTTTGTTTTTGCCGGTTTATTGTTTTTATCAAAAAAAGTATAATATTTAGAGAATTGATTTTATTTTTCCTGTTAAATATACATTAATGTCTACTGATCATAATTATTTTAGATTTTTCAATCGATAAACTTCGGAGATAAGGGGGGGGGGGGCGACTGTATTTTTTTCGACAGTTTGCTCAATAAATCAAAAACTGTCAGGCAAAAAAATAAATAAAAATCGGTTGTAGAATAGACAAGTAACGCCCTTTTATATGATACCCCACTCAATATTGTTATGAAAATTCGAAGCCCCGGTTTTCCCCCTTTTTAAATAAAAATAAAAATAATTTTCAATGTTTTATGATTGCAATGTTGTGGGGTCACTATTACCTAAAACTATTCTAAATTTTAAGTCGATAGCTTTGATGGTTACTGAAATAATCGAGTGTGACAGACGGACGGACGGACGGACGGAGAAAGTCTCACCATAAAGGTTCCATTTTTACCAAATTGGTATGGAACCCTAATAAAACGGATTTTCATATTTTTATGACTGCACTGATGGCGGGCCATCATTACCTACAATTATTTCAAATTTCATGTCGATATCTTTAATATTAGTGAAATAAAGGATCGTGACAGACAGACAGATAGACACACAACAAAGTGATCTTATAAATGTTCCGTTTTTTCTTTGAGGTACGGAACCCTAAAAAGACTATTCCTTTATTCTTGTGTTTGTATTATTATTGTTAGGACGAGGTTTGTACTCGTGTATAACGTTTTTTAGGGTTTAGTACTCAAAGGGTAAAAAGGAGCCCTATTACTGAGACTTCGCTGTCCGTCCGTCTGTCACCAGGCTGTATCTCTTGAACCGTGATAGCTACAAATTTGAAATTTTCACAGGTAATGTATTTCTGTTGCCGCTATAGCAATAAATGTTAAAAAATAGAATAAAGTAATTATTTAAGGGGGCTCTCATACAACAAACGTGATTTTTTGCATGTTTTGCTCCATATTGATAATGGTAACAGGTAGACGCTTCAAATTTTCACAAAATATTTAGTTATATCCTTACTGTAGAAATAAATAGCTAATTTAAAATAAAATGACAAGTTAAGGGGGCTCCCATACAATAAAAGTGATGATTTTTATGCTCGTTTTTGATTTAGTGGGTAGGGGTAATACTATAGAGAATGGGAATATACTCTTGGTATGGTATATGATGATACGGAATCCTCAGTGCTCGAGTATTTTTCAAAATGTGTCCGTGATTAGCAATCATATCGACCTCCTGAGTATTAACATCTCACCCAATCTCAATTTGGGAAATGCATCAAGGAAATGGCAAAAACAGCCGCCAAAAAGCTTAGCAACCTGAACAAGGTTAAGTGGTTCTTCACGCCCGAACAGCTTTTGACACTGTATGAAGCTCAGGTTCGTTCCGGCATGGACTACTGCAGTCACCTCCGGAATGGATCTGCCAAATACCAGCTCGATGCATTGGACTCGGTTGATCGCCGCGCACGCAGATTAATAGCGAAGTAATCAATAACACAGGCAAAAATGCGATGTTTAGAACACCGACGTACTCGTAGTGTTGCCTGTTTAGTGGTTTTTAACCGACTTCAAAAAAAGGAGGAGGTTCTCAATTCGTCGGAATCTTTTTTTATTTTTATTTTTTATGTATATTCACCGATTACTCAAAGACGCGTAAACCGATTTGGAAAATTCTTATTTTGTTTGAAAGGGTATACTTCCCAGATGGTCCCATTTTCACAGGATATGTTTTGGAGAGTGTGCTAAAGAACTCCATAACCTTGTACTTTACTCCATAACATTTCTAGGCAAGCGCGCTCCATCCTAGACTTTATTTTTAATTTCTGACATGATTGTAATCGAGCGCAAGTCTATCTTTTATTTAAAATTTTAACCGACTTCAAAAAAAGGAGGAGGTTCTCAATTCGTCGGAATCTTTTTTTTTTCTATGTATGTTCACCGATTACTCGAAGACGCGTGGACCGATTTGAAAAATTCTTTTTAACCGACTTCAAAAAAAGGAGGAGGTTCTCAATTCGTCGGAATCATTTTTTTTATTTTTATTTATGTATGTTCACAGATTACTCGAAGACGCGTGGACCGAATTGAAAAATTCTTTTTTTGTTTAAGAGGGTTTTATTTCCAAATGGTCCCATTTTAATTAGGTCAGGATCTGATGATGGGACATATGAAACTATTTGAGTATTATTAGAAAGAGTAATATTTTCCATGTTGTCCCATGGTCATCAGGTCAGGATCTGATCATGGGATCTTGGTGAGATCGAGGGAACTCTTCAAATTTTGCTAGTATACTTGAAGCGAGTTGGATATTTTTTATAGTTACTGGTGCATTTGCTAGCAGATACTGATTTGATGACTAAAGTCATCAAGTCAGGGTCTGATGATGGGATCTTGGTGAATTTGAGGTATCTCTTCAGATTTTATGAACACACCTCAAGCGATTTGGGTATTTTTACAACGCCTTGTGCATTTTATTATTTTCCACTAAAAAGTATAAAATAAAAATGGGAAATGCTTTCCAAAAAACCAACTTCAAATGCCACCACAAAGAGTGAAATAATTGTTATTTAAATTTTAGGTACCTACACCAATTCGACTTCGTCATTTCTTCGCACATCAAGTAGGTAAGTAAGAAGGACTATAAGGGATTGTATGAAACATTGCCCAAATTCGAATTGGTGTAGGTACCTAAAATTTAAATAAAAATTATTTCACTCTTTGTAGTGGCATTTGAAGTTGGTTGTTTGGAAAGCATTTCCCATTTTTATCTACCCTGAATTAGGCACAAAAGCTTTTTGTTACGTTTTCAAGTCAAAACAAATTTTAATAATGATTTTTGGTAAACAGATCGATAGAATTTTTGCGAAGAGCATATACTTAATACTTTTTGACCCTATAATATTCTAGGAAGAAGCCGATGTGTAATCGGATGATACTGTAGAACACATACATTACCACATTATTGTTCAAAATATTTAAAACTAAACGAGAGTTTTATTTTCATACAATGTTGATATACTCATAATTTTGCCATGAATCTTGTCCTCATTTAATGTATAATTTAAACTCGTAAACTTAGTTTTTAAGTCCTTAAATAGTTATCACTATTAATAAGTATATGTACCTACTTGACCTTTCATAAGTGCTAGCAAGAAGTGGCCTATATGAAATAAATGATTTGAATCTTGAATCTTAGAATCTTAAAAAGCAAGAAAAAAGAAAGGATTTTTTTGGGTAGGTTTTACAATATCCTGTTGTATTTGATTATAGCCTTAATAGTATTCACATTTTAATTAACGAATTTAAGAGGTATAGCTATAGGGCTAGCAAAAAAAATAAAATATAATTCACAGATATTATTTTATAAAAATTGTTTTATTAAAGAAAATATTAATTGCAACAAAAAACTCGATTTATTTATAAATTACATAAATATCTTTTTATTCTTAAACAATAATACAATACTTTAATCCACTTCAAACGTCAGTCGTTTAAATATCGAGGAATATAAGAAACTAGTAGGGCGCGTGGAGGCGCGGGCCACATGTGGCCCGCGGGCTGTCTTCTCACCTATAAAAGAATCGCCGTCATCTCCATCGCCAATTGGAATCCGATTGGCAATGGGCTAAAAGAATTACCTCGGAGCACGGTCATGGATTTAAAGATAGTTAAGGGCTGTTTGAATAAAAAATACACTGAACCTCGATGATGATTGAGGAGCACGGTCATGGATTTAAAGATAGTTAAGGGCTGTTTGAATAAAAAATACACTGAACCTCATGAGGTTCAGTGTATTTTTTATTCAAACAGCCCTTAACTATCTTTAAATCCATGACCGTGCTCCTCAATCATGATCCAAATCGTAGACCATCATCTCTTCTCATACTTTTCATAGTTTCCAATAGGCCTTTGGGTTTATTGTAGCATTCACATTTTCCATGGAAAAATAAATTCAACCACTTTGATTTTTTTTCATTCATCCCGTAGACCTTGATATTCTAATTACGTCTTGCAAAGAAATCACTCTCTTATCTTTTATACGAAATTTGTATGGCGGCCATCTTGAATCCGCCATTTTGATTTTTTTTTCAGCTAACTGCCAATTGGATGACGTTTCGAGTTACATTTGGTCGAGCACCCCCCACCTATCTTCGATACCCTGGCTGTGCTCTTCACCCGTCTCCGAAATCCTCAATCATCAGCTCTCTCCTTATTTTTCTCTAGTAACTCTCCGAAAAACCGCATCAAAACCTTACATAGTTACCAACTTTTAGCCTCTTCAACATCCGCCATACTTTTCTATGAAAAAATAAATTCCGCCATTTTGAATTTTTTTTCTTTCCATCAAATAGACCTTTGGGTCCTGATCACTTCTTGTCAAGAAACCATTCTTCCATCTTTTATACTTTCCGAGATATCGGCGAAATTCGTATGGCGGCCATTTTGAATCCGCCATTTTGAATTTTTTTTCAGCTCATTGGCAGTTGGATGACATTTCAAATGACATTTGGTCGAACACCCCCCACCTATCTGCAATACCCTTGGCTGTGCTCTTCACCCGTCTTCGAAATCCTCAATCATCAGCTCTCTCCGTATTTTTCCTCCGAATGAATTTTTCTCTTATATACGAAGTGATCATTAAAAAAAAATTTTTTCATACAAAATTGTTCAGGAGAGGTGATCAATGAGTGAATGAATCAGCACAAGCAGCTATATATATAGTAATACTATATTAATTAATCTAGAAAAAAACATAAATGCAACAAGTAACTCGATTTATTTATATACTACATAGATGCTTTTGTAATTAAATAATAATAATAATAAAATAGTTGTATCGCTTAAATCCGTCTAAAAAGGGTCAGTCGTTTAAACATCGAAGATGTTGACATCTCTGTCTACTTTGGTATTAACATCTACATCAACGAAGTAGCTGTCATTGACAACGCTGGTTTTGTCCAGGTAATCCTTCCTAAGCACGTATCTTTCCCAACGAGTCCACATGTCGCTCACCTGGTTCTTGTGGAATAGCATCACGTCAACAAATCTCATGTTAGACGTGAAGAACTGAGCAGTGTCGATATGGCGATCCAACGGGAATCCAAGAGGCATCTTGTCCAGTAAAACAGTAGATCTGAAGTCTACCGACAGATCCTTACGGGTGGTGTCGAGGATCGAAATGTCAACGTTGTCAACCAATCTCAACGGGGTGATTATAACGTAGAGCATCATCTTCATTCCTCCGACGTGACCTTTGGGCAGAAGGAGCCTTGTCGGGAAACCGGTGTGGTAGTTCCTGAGGTCCTTGATCAATAGGTCTCTTATATCGGTAATACCATCAATCTTCTTCCATAAGTCGCGAGTCATCATACGGTCACGTACAAGATTGTGCATGTCGATAGAGTTCCTGACAATAGTGTTTTTCCCAGTGGTAAGTTTGTATAAGAAGGTATCCAACTCAACGAAGTTTAATCTGTTCCTGTTGATATCGATCAGGCGGCGTAAGTGATCTTCTTTGGGTCCCAAGAATATCCGCACAACAGAGTCGACTGTTTTGTCAGACAAAACCTCCAAGGTGACTTTGAATGGTTGATGATTCAGACGGCGTTTGCGCACATAGAAGATCATGTCAGATTTGGTCTTCTTAAGTTCGTCGTCTGTGTAGGTGATTGCGTTGGTCATGTCCATCAGGTAGTCATCAAAGTAGGTAACGAGTTTGTCGACTACTACGTTGTCGATTTTAACTCCAGGGAAGTACACGTCCTCACGAGTGTAGCTTGGAAGACGACTCTTGAAGAGAATCAGGAAGTGGACTAATCGTTTCTGCAGTTGGTAGAAAATTGGGTCACGAAGAGCAGTCTGGTAATGGTCCAATACGCTTGGCATAACGAAGTATCTGAAATAAAAAAAAAATAACAATTATTTTTTCAACACTGTTTCCATTATGGTAAAAGTACATTTTTTCATCGATATAAAGGAATTCTAAAGAACACTAAAATGTGTAAGTTCCACCAGTTCCTGTTTTTATTTGCAATCTTCAAGACGTTTTTATGAAAGATTTTTTGGAAAATTCACGGATAAAAGCAGTTCTCGCGGGAAGCGGACAAAGTTGCAGGCAAGAGCTAGTATATAGATAAATAAACAATATACGTACTTGTCGCAATTCAATGTGTTCAGCCCAACAACAGCCTTCATTAATATCAGAAGATACCGGTAAGCATATACTTGAAGTTTTGTCAAATCGGTCTTCTCAATAGTTCCGTATACCAGTTTCCCTAGGACTTCAATATCTGCAGTTTTGGTTAACTCGAGCCTGAGACCATTAATCTGCAATAAATAAAAATATGTATATTATTCTTCAATGCTTATAAAATTTAATTACTAAAATATAAAGTTGTGCTTTCATATGTGTCCCTTTTAATTTAAAACTAGATCTAAATCGGGCAGTAGCAAAGGCAAATTGAAAATAAAATGTTAAATTATTAAAGGCAATTCACCTCTACGAATCCTTTGATAATGGCTTCAGTGATAATTTTTTCATAATCTTGGACAAGTTTAACAGCAGCGATATCCTTTTCACCAACAAGGTATTGGTTGTTGAACCTCACGGGTAGTTGAACACCATTGTGAAGAATCATCCATGGCCAGTAGCCCTTGCGGATAGGTCTGTGCCACGACAGATCTATGATGTCTCCGAGTCCATTGGAAAGGCGTTCCAGATAGTACCTAGCGAGTATCTGTTGGTATACGTAGAAGGTGAGTTCCCAACGCCTGTGCACCAGCCTGGTGTCCATTATTTGATCCTTCATCCAGAAGGGATAGTCCACGTGGAAGTAGTAGTAGTAAGTGTTGAGGCCAATGTCTTCCGTGAAGTATCTCAATCTGTCTTCGTCATTTAAGTAGACGCGACGGTCGTAGATGTTTTCATCGATTATGTAGATATCCTTGTCGGTTTTTTTGATGCCGTAGAAGTTGACCAGATGGGGGTCGAGAAGGCCCTTTCTCATCTTCAGTAAGTATGCTTTTTGAATGACATCGGCACGGACGAAGAAGTATGGATAGATTTCGTACGGTGGTGGAAGGATGATACCCTTGCAGTCATCACGGTGCCTGACAGCTACCGTAAGAGCGTACACAAACATACCCTCGTTCAAGTAAAGACGCATCCAGCAAGCGGTCTTTATGAAAGTGGTAAAGTCCTTGGCGTAGTAAAGCATGTGAAACATCGTAACAACTTCCTTCAGTTGACGGTCGACGTGGAGAGTGAATACTTCACCACGAGGGAGGAACCCAATCTTTAGATTGTCGAGGAAAGTTTTGACCACAACTTGTTTCTGTAAAAAAGAATAAAATAATATCGAAAATTATCTCGTTGAATTATAAACGAGCTGTCTTTAAAAATTAAGCTTACAGTCCACAAGTCTAAGTTGTCCTCAATTTTGAAGTTTTTGCCGATGTCCTCGATCTCTTTGTACATAACTGGACCCATTATGTTATTAAGAAGCTTCAAGATAAAAATCTGCTTCTGCTTAACGTCCAGCATGTCTACTTTACCTGAAAAAAAAACTCTCTTTAAACTATTTCATGATGCTCGTAGGACATTATGTACCTGCATTTTTAAATCACATCGTATTTCCAGCATAAAATTCATCCCCTTTGGCTCCCTTCCCTTTGATTGCGTCGGCAAACGCGTAGATCTATCTGTTATAAATTATTGTGAAAAATCTGTGACGTCAGATGAAAATATATTCAGAATAATACTTTAAATTAAAAAATTTAGTGATTTCAAAAGGAAAAATTGAACACTGATAGGATACCTTTTTTGCTCGTCTGTCCAACGTCCGTCTGTCTGTCTATCACGACCCTTTAACTCAGTAAATATTAAAGCTATGGACATGAAAAAAAATATTTAGCTGTAGGTAATATTAGCCCAACATCAATGCAATCATAAAAAATTGTAAGTAAATCATTTTTATTTTTAGTTGAAAAGGGAGGAAAACCAGGGCGCCGTTTCAAAGTAAAATATTGAGTGGCGTCTCATATAAAAAGGCGTTACTTGTATCATCTCAAACAGAATTATTTATTTTTATGCCTGGTAGTTTTTGATTCATTGTGCAAAATGTCGAAAAAAATCTAAATTAAAAATTGTGATTGTTAGGGATGTATATTTTACAGGAAAAATAATATCAATTCTCTATTTAGTATCCTTTTTTGTAATAACACGAAACTAAAAAATTAAGGTTAAGTATGCGGTTCGAAAAGTGACACTTAAGGTTTATACTACAGAATCCTCGGTGCGATAAAAATAAAGGTTAAGTTTGCGGTTCGATGATTATTATGGTTTTACTTTGTAGTACGAAACCCTCAGTGCGCGAATAGGGCTCGTATTTGACCGATTTTTTTGCAATATTATGACTATCACTCACCAATAAGTGTGGTGTCAGCTACATCAGGCCGAGCCGCAGCCAGGGCGGTGAGCCCCAGCACCAAGCACAGCACCTTCATCCTTGCCGAGTCTCTGTCGAATCGTGATCCAGACTCCACACCTTCCGTTATATACTTCGTACTTGACCGACACTGACCTCTTATTTTGTTGCACTATTTTGTTGTGCTTATAATTATTTTGGAGCTGATAAGATATCGTTGGAGAAAATAACTCTCACCCAACTACTACTGGCAGTGATAGCCCGTTGGTTAATACCAGTTGGTCGCAGGTTCGAATCTCGGGCATATCTGACTTTTTGGAGGTTAAGTAGAAGACCCCATGACGGCGATTTTGGTTGTTGCTGGAGTGTCGTGGAGACTTTTAATATCAGATGCTAAATAAATACAGTTATAATATTATGTTCGCTATTTCAGTTGTGGGGGAAGAAGAAAAATCGTGACCTTTAAATTTTATCGAGCGCGTAAGATTTTTTTTACAGATTCAATTGTCCAATAAATGGGTCAGGACTGTCGGCCGCATACATTAGCGCCATTTTACAGTTTAGAAAAATTCAAAATCCGGTTTCAGGGCGGAGCCTAAAAATACATGCGTGACGTGCTGATCCTTTATAATGTTTAGTCAATGGTCTGAATGAGATAACAATATTACTAATCTAAAAGCAAAAGGTAATTGTGTATTCTAATCGCTTTATTTTACACAAATTGTCTTTATCTCATACACAGTTGGAGGAACTACAAAATAATTGGTCAAGTGCGAATCGGGCTCGCGCACTGAGAGTTCCGTATTATCAAGAACAGTTCCAACCAATACACATCTTGCCCGCCAAATTAAAAAACGAGCAAAAAATTACGGGTTTTGTAGGGAATCCACTTAAATACTTGTTTTATTCTATTTTTTAACATTTGTTATTATGGCGGTGACATAATATGTGTGAAAATTTCAAGTGTGTAACTATCATGATTCAAGAGACATATTACATAGTCTGGTGATAGACGGACGGACAGCGAAGTCAGTAAAAAAGTCCCGTTTTTACCCTTTGGGTAAGGAACCCTAAAACCCGTGTTACCTAAACCCGTGTTACCTAAAAGTTGTTCTGAAAGCTTATTCGTGTAATCCTACGTGCCTAAAACCGTTCATTTTGAATTACGTATTCTGAAAATCTGAACTGGAAACTGCCGAACTTTTCATGCTGAAAAATAATGACAACGTTAATATAAATGTCAAGGGTGAATCCTCTGCGGATCTAGTCATATGTCTCATCCATGCCGTTTTAGGGTTCCCGAAAAATCTGAAATAATTATAATCAAGTGAGGTTAAAATTCAATCATAGATTAATAGAGGTTATTTTCAAGAAAAATAAAATCAATGCTCTAACAAGTAGGTATACTTTTTTGATATCAACAATTAACCTCAAATCAAAGTTAGCTTTGGTGTTTGTTATGAAAGGTAGGTACCTACTTGTACATTATAATTTCAATGAAAAGTGAATCTTTTAAACGTGAATCTTTTAGGGTTTCACGTTTTAAGTTTTGTAGTACCTACCTATATGGCTCGCACTTGGCCAGTTTTTTTAAGATTGCTCTATCATACATTTTTAAAATCACGCGCGCCAAACTCGCGCGAGGTCACGTGGATTCAAAACTGAATAGAATGTGTATCGAAATTTTAGTCGGGTCGAACCCAAAGCTTCCCGCTCGTATAATCCATGCTTCAGGAAAGACATTGCTCACTCTGGAGAAAACCCCACTAATTTTTTTCAGCGTAAACCCGTGATTTACATACGTACAAAATAAATCACTGAAAAAGTTATTTCCGCACTCAGGACATCTCACTAACTGACACCAATTTACTCGTTCTGCGTTCCCGCGGGAGCTGCAACTCATCTCTACAAAAATAGCGTTTAACGATCAATGTGAATAGTAAAAACATATGCTGCAGTTTTGAGCTGATTTTATTTTAAATTCGTATAAAGCTCCTAGGATTTTATCGGTTTCAGGTTTTTCACAAATCTCGAGGGAATCGTAGATTTCCCATGTTCCCTTTCCCAAACTTTATAAGTACCTATTTACAAGAAAATGCAAAAGCAAAATTTATTTCAATGCACGATGACGCACCCCACTTTGTCAAACACCATACGAATCTAATGAAACATAAGCGATTTTCTTCTTCGTAAATTGAAATATCTATATCTTTATAGCGACTATACCTAGATCATATTTTATGCAGGTGGTGTGCTAGTACATATTGCTATAAAAAATCTTCTATAACAAAAAAATATCAAAAACAAAACGTTTATTCTTTCACATAGGCCTAACTCACAGGCACTTTTGAAATGTCAGACCGCCGCGTTCGGAAAGCTGATTTGCACTGAGAAGAACGGTCACTTATTATGTCTATAGAAATAAATGTTTCAGTTCTTTATAGATTTGATATCCCGACGGATGGCTTGAGTTTCTAAATTGGCTAAAATCTAATATAATATGAAGCTATGGCCGCGGCTTTTATCAAATGTTTACTGCTGTAGTACACCCAATTTTTCTTTCAATATAACCCTCATTAACCTAACCTAAGTTCATACTAGTCAAATAAAAAAAATATAATTTCAAAGAAATTCTATGAAAATAAATAATTTTCGTTACAAATTTCCTCTTTGTAATGAGCTACTTGAAACATTATTTTACATGAAGCTTAATTACCTGTCGCAAACATGGACATTGTACTACATGTAGTATTAGAAAAATAATGCCATGACTTACTACCTAAATTAAAGGCTATTGTGATTTTACATTTTAAAATAATATGAAGTCCTGTGTAGGTGTTTTCGAGTTTAATATTAGGCTAGTACTATAAATACGTGTGTGGATTCATCATCGTTTCTTCGATTCGTCGGTATTACTACTTCTGATGACAGGTTTTACTTTGTAATAGGTAGGTAAGGATTTATGGCATGAGCCCATGATTGCCTCTTATTAATTATCAGTTATACCTTCTTTACCTCCTTACCTCTAAAGTGCTTGTGCTCTATCTTATATTGTAATTTTATTTAATACATCGCTATACTAACTTTGGGGCTACCAACGTAAGCGATAGCTTGATTTATGGGTATACTAGATAACGACAGATACAGGATATTAATGTACATAAATGATAAATTTAATATGTTGAAAAACACCCAGACACTAGAAAACATTCATGCTCATCACACAAACATTTTCCAGTTGTTGGAATCGAACCCACGACCTCCGACGCAGACGGCAGGATCGCTACCACTACGCCATTCGGTCGTCGAATTTCTACGAGTATACCAAGAATAAATCTATACTAATATTATAAAGACGTAGCGTAACGATATTTGTGAGTTTGTAACGTTGTAAGGGGTAACCTCTGGAGTCTGGATCTACTGAACTGATTTTCAAAATTCTTTCACCAATAGAAAGCTACGTTATTGTGGAGTGTCATAGGCTATAATAATTTCCAAAATTAATTACATATCTTTACTTAAACTTTAATAATGTTGTAAACGTGTTGCGCGCCGCCGCGGCCGTTGCGTGGCGATAGATAAGTATAGGCAGTATGATATCTATCCAAATGCCTCGCGTCCTGTGGGCTGTGGGTGTAAGGCCTGGTTTCTACCAAAGCGAAGCGAAGCGGAGTTGTATTTGAGTAACCATTCAGATTTCTCATTTTGAAATCTCTGAAACTGTCGAAATGATGAAATCTGGTTGGTTATTCAAACAGCTCCGCTTTTTACAATTTACTTTATTGTTATAGTGCTTCACACACTAGGTATCCCTACTAATATATAAATGTGAAAGTGAGTTTGTTGGTATGTTGGTTTGTTGGTTTGCTGGTTTGTTGGTTTGTTGGTTTGTTTGTCCGTCAATCACGCCGCAGCCACGCAACGGATCGACCTGATTTTTTGCACACATATAGTTCAAGACCCGGAGAGTGACATAGGCTACCTTTTATCCCGGAAAAATAAACCTATTCCTGTGGGATTGCATTAGAAGTGTAAATTCTCACTGTTTCACAACATACGTATACGTAACTTTACTCACAATATAATATGTTGACTCCATACACTCGAAACCGTCAATCCCTACTAATATATAAATGTGATAGTGAGTTTGTTGGTTTGTTGGTTTGTTTGTCCGTCAATCACGCCGCAGCCACGCAACGGATCGACCTGATTTTTTGCACACATATAGTTCAAGACCCGGAGAGTGACATAGGCTACCTTTTATCCCGGAAAAATAAACCTATTCCTGTGGGATTGCATTAGAAGTGTAAATTCTCACTGTCTCACAACATACGTATACGTAACTTTACTCACAATATATGTTGACTCCATACACTTGAAACCGTCAATAGGTCATAAATACTTTAGACTCAATAGTCAATACATACCACTGAAACCCGTAATAGTCCCTACTAATATATAAATGTGAAAGTGAGTTTGTTGGTATGTTGGTTTGTTGGTTTGTTGGTTTGTTTGTCCGTCAATCACGCCGCAGCCACGCAACGGATCGACCTGATTTTTTGCACACATATAGTTCAAGAGCCGGAGAGTGACATAGGCTACCTTTTATCCCGGAAAAATAAACCTATTCCTGTGGGATTGCATTAGAAGTGTAAATTCTCACTGTTTCACAACATACGTATACGTAACTTTACTCACAATGTATGTTGACTCCATACACTCGAAACCGTCAATCCCTACTAATATATAAATGTGAAAGTGAGTTTGTTGGTATGTTGGTTTGTTGGTTTGTTGGTTTGTTGGTTTGTTTGTCCGTCAATCACGCCGCAGCCACGCAACGGATCGACCTGATTTTTTGCACACATATAGTTCAAGACCTGGAGAGTGACATAGGCTACCTTTTATCCCGGAAAAATAAACCTATTCCTGTGGGATTGCATTAGAAGTGTAAATTCTCACTGTTTCACAACATACGTATACGTAACTTTACTCACAATATATGTTGACTCCATACACTCGAAACCGTCAATAGGTCATAAATACTTTAGACTCAATAGTCAATACATACCACTGAAACCCGTAATAGTAGGTCATAAATACTCTAGACTCCTGTAAATAGGTCATAAAAATAAGTTGTCATCAATACTCAGTCTGGCTGAATGTTTTTGGACCATTTCGACAGAATTTACTCAGTACTTACAGTGGCACAGTAAAAACAGCAAGTCTTCTGTAAAATACCACTCCTTTAGAATATGCGCTAAACTGAGCGCATATTCTAAAGGACTGCTTGCCACATAATATATTTTAATTATGTTACAAATTGCTAGGATCTAACACAATTCTAACATCTGCCGCCAAAGACTCCTTTGTAGGATACATAGAAGTCATTAATTGTCTGTCGCTTTTAATCCAGAGTAGTTTAATTCTTCAATATTTAACTTTTTCTTAAATGACGCGGGCGAAGCCGCGTGTAAATGCTAGTAATTTTATAAATGTGAAAAGTGTATCAAAATTAACGCTACCAACGGGATTCGAACCCGTGACCACCACCTGTCGCGGGTGATCGCTCTTTCCGCTGAGCTATGGTAGCGAATACCGCTGGCACGATAATTTCGATACACATTGTTTTTTCAGTCATAGGCTGACCGCGGAGCCATCTATTGGGAAACTACGGTTTTGTGGAAACCGAGCCTTGCGCGGGACAAACGGGCCGGGACAAAAATATTTCTAACGCGGAACGGAGTCCGCGGGCACTGCTAGTAATAAATAATTGGAAAATGAAAATCACTACTAATGGCGAAATCGCTCAGTTATCAAACAACACAGACTTTGTCTGTTTATTTGTATTTGTTGTAAATAATATTTAAAAAAATGTGTGTTTCAGGATCTCCAGAACTTTTTATATACTTACTCCAGTTTTCTTCTTGCATATTTGCATATCCTTTTGAGCTTGACTTTCAACCAAATCACACAACGGTTATGATATTAACTGCTATGGTTTGCAAAGTACTCGTACAAGTAAATCCTTTAATGACTTCAAGATACCTATACCTAGATTCTGTTGCCAAGAGTAAAGTGAATATTATGTATTTTTTAGGGGAGACCACTCCAACTGAGATGTTACCTTTGATTTCTATCAATCTTGATTGTCGTCAGGCCACTAGCTTATTTGCAACTTAAAATTCACAAAGCACCTACGCTAGCAGAGCTTACAAATTATCCAATATGTAAATGAAAGAACACAAGTGATTAAAATATTTTAATCACCGGATTTGTATGTAGGTAATGAAGGTCACAAAGCGTTTTCGGGCGTTGCACTCGTAAAGTTATCGTTTTGCCCGCCGTTATCAGTGTTAAAGGTCTCTTATGCGTCTATAGGTGTCCATAATCGCGTTCTTGTAACTACTCTGCACTTTTTGAACTCACCTTGCAACATTGTATTTAATTTTATACATAAGTAGGCACCATTTTTTGGGATTCGTGCTAAAAGAGAATGAGCGCCTCCACGAAAATCCTACTCCCAATTCTTACTAACATATAAATGTGAAAGTAAGTTTGTTGGTTTGTTTGTCATGCAATCACACAACGTTGCAACGGACCAACGTGATTTTAGCACAGATATAGATGAAAGCGCAGAGAGTAACATGGGCTAATTTTTATCCCGGGAAATTTAATGATGCCCATGAGTGCCCATTTATGAAATACCGAAATTCAAGCAGGCAGAGCCGCGGGCAGCAGCTATAGTTGTAAATAATTATGCGCCTAAATAAATGCATACGTATTTCTAAATTGGCTACATTAAGAATAACTACGGTTTCTACGGGATTTGTAAAAACTAAAAACGCGCAGCCGCATTTGGGCGAAGCCGTGGGCAATAGCGAGAATTCAAGTTTTCACGTTGTAGATAAATAAATATTAAAAAAATAGCTGTCGGAATCCGTCTATCTTGATTTGAGTGTATGTCTTTAACTCAGGCAGTATGGGGAATTCTTAAACCTTATGAGATACAAGGAACTTTCATAGGAACTAACTACTTTGGTAGGCCAAAACCAATGAAATATGCCATAAATATTTTCACATAAATTGATTCCATGGTTCTTAAGAGAGATTCCCACTATCTCTTATAGTTTAAGACCCATACTGAGCCAGTTAAATTTGCCATTGACGTGAACTCTGAGCAACAATACCTTTTGCTATTAGGTATGCGACTTAATTGAAAATCTCGATACTAGACTGAAACGGGGTCGCGATGGCCTTTACTTTGAAGTGTGAAACCCAATTAATTCCTTGTGAAAATTGATAGATTGCAACAGCTTTAAGCCTTTAGATTGCACAAAGATAGTGTAGATATATACAGACATCTACTGATATTTTTATCTTTGTTTGTTAAAAAAATCCTTCAATTAATCTGCGGAAAGAACGAGTAAGTTTGGATGACGGTACATAATTTAATTAAACAATAAATTAACCTACCTATGCTTGTCATTTAACGATAATATTGGCACGCGTGAAGTACTGAGTCGAGTAATCATACGCCAAAAATTCCTTACATTGTTTTCGAAAAGAGCTGATACTCTTACCACCTCTAACACTCATGGACCGATATTAACCAAACATAGCTAAGAACGTCCGCAAGCAAACTGGCTTTCAAATGGAAAAACCAAATCGAAATTGGTCCATCTGTTTGAGAGCTACGATTCCACAGACAGACACACACAACCAGACAGACAGACATCGACGTCAAACTTATAACTCCCCTCTTTTTGTATCGGGGGTTAAAAAAATAGCATAGGTAGTATGACTATGCACTATATGCAACGTAGAATCGGAATCCAATTCAGGAAATTTGCAATAGTAACTAAATTAAACAATTTTGATTTACAAAGTCGATATTATGCTATTCGTACACGATAACCCATAATAATGTTAAAATCCTCTGTTACAAAACATGTAGATCCAACGAAGCGTCAATCGGCCTACAGAGACCCAGTTTCCATATTATGTACTCGTATAGGTAACAATTCGAGTAATGAATCCAGTGAAAGATCTGTCTCTAGAGACCTATAATGCTAAATTATATAGCACGTATTTTTAGATAATTTAGATGTTCAATCTTGTAAAATAAACAAAAAATATCCTTTACTCCTCTGCTTGCTACTGTATGTCGCATGGGTTTTTGAAGTGATATTATGTACTTAGGCAAGTAGGTTACAGAACACTTACTCGTATACTAAGTATATTTTTGTTATTGTATTTTTTATATTAGGACGTTACACCTATAAATTATTATGTATCAAAACTATGGCACCCGGCGGAGCTAGAACCCGCGTCTTCCATCACCCGTTTTTACCCGTTTGGGTACGAAACCGTAAAAAGGTAGATAAAAATTACTTACTGAACACTTTCAGAAAATATTATACTTGTAGGTATTATGACAACTTGAACATTTTAGTTAGTTGAAACTTTTATACCTTAGCAACAAATGGCACCGCTATACAATGAGATTACGAAATTGTCAGAGTGCGTAATTGGATAAAGTATTCTATTTATATTTCTCATATTGTACCTAGCTACAAAATACAACCTAAATTCAACTCTCTCTTAAGGTAATATGATATGTTTTTGCTTTATTGATGTCTGAGGTTATTTTCTTAATAAAAGTCAGTGAGCGCAAAGGTAATCCAATACTAAAGTTTTGGAACCGCAATAAGCAGGCTGAAAGACATTAGTTTCTGTGATAACCTCTTGTTGTTGCTATTATATATGTATTTATAAGGTATATACAACTACAAAGTATTCCATGAACGAGAAGTTAAACTGTTAAAGGAACAAATGACGTTTGGACCTCGGATTATAACATTAATTTAAAAATACTATATTACTTACAAATAATTTTAAGTGCAAATTTTATGTGCTTAACTTTCTTCATAGGTTAACAACTAAATGGAAACTTATTAAAATAACAAGAAATTTTGCGCTACGACTACGACATTAAGCTTCTATGAGAAAGCTTTCAAGGAAACTGAAAGTTTCCAAGCTGCTAATTTCTATTTAGCAAGAAAATTTCCAGTGCAACCAGGAAGCTAGCAAAATTGTATAAGGTTGGTGCATATAAAATGACGCGAAATGTTAAAATGTAATTAATGAACGTAAGTAAAGGGAAAACAGTTCAGTGTTTCGAAGATGAAAAGTACAGCGTAAACCAACTAACAAGCTTGGTAAAATCGGATTTAGTCTGTCTAAAATAATAAAATCATTGATTTGATCAATTGTACGGTAGGTTTCTAGTTTCTACTAATGAAACCCAAACATAAAGCATGTTGCTTTCAGTCAAAGACGTAGAAATCAGTTTTCTACTTGTTTCATGTTTATGTTTCATCGGCCACCCTCACGAGGTTTTACTTCCGAGAAATGATACATATTGAAATAATAGTTTATGAAACGGTTGCATAATGTGAAATATTTTGATTGCATAAATTGAATTTTAAGCTACGAGCGTAGATAAATCTAAACCCAAGTTAACAGTAAATATTACAATAAAATATATTTCCGTGCCGAAAACGTATTTAATTATTAATTTATTTTCGTGTTAGTTATTACATACTTGCCGTAAAACTTATTTCTGAACAAGTTTTGACGTTACGACCATCCAAACACCAGCTTTTAAATCTTACTCGTATACCGAAACTAGATTTAAAACGAATATTCGAACTGGAATTGCCTTCATTTTCATACGGGTATAGAACTAACCTCATAACATGAGCCCGAAAGGCAAAGAGAATAGAGGAAAATAGGATATAATTTCTAGGAACGAGCATGTTGCATGGGCTTAGGCCCTTCGCACACGGCTCGTAAGCGTAAGCTTATCATTCACTATGCATAATAATATGACAATTACGCCTCCCACGATTCGCTGCAACACCGCTTTGCCTGCGGACATGTTTGAAAATGTTCGCGCTCGTACTGCTCTCGTCGTAAGAGGATTACGCAACGCTTAAGCGGGTTGCAGACCGAAAACTAAGCTATTCCAAAGCTAAGCTAGGGAAGCTAGGCTAAGCCAAACTAAGCTAAGATAGAAATAAATGGCGTGCACACAAATAGCTAAGCCAAAGCTCAGTTAGTGTTGCGGAGTTCAATTAGACGGACGTCAGGCGCTTGCTATGAATATAATCGATGAAGAAAGTTCCGATGATGAATACGTTACACATAGAAAAAGAAGATTAATACTGACTTATTATTATTATTATATAAGAAAACGACATTCTAGACCTTGGATATGTCAACACATTGAATCTCGGCACGCAAGTGGAGAGTTTAGAACTTTATTTTACGAATTAGATGATGAACATTATCAGTTATATTATCGTGTTACAAGAGTTCAGTTTTATGATTTGTTATCATTGATTATCGGAGATATTACTACACAAGATACTAACTATCGGAAGGCTATAACCCCAGAAGAAAGATTTGCTATTATGCTCCATATTCGCTACGAAACGACCGTGCGTACGACAAAGGACACTGGACAGCACTGGCGAAGGATGTGCGAAGGGCGTGCGGGGAAGGCGGGAGGGACATAGCTTAGCTCGCGTAGCTGCGCATCGGCATACACAACTAACATAGCTTCGCATATTTTAGTTAGCTCACATAGCTTAGTTCACATAGTTTGCGGTCTGCACACAAGTATGGAAAACTGCGTCAGCTATGCGAGCTAAGCTAAACTAACTTAGCTTAGCTCTTGGTCTGCAACCCGCATTACGCTAAAATTACGCTTACGCACCGTGTGCGAAGGTGTTTAGTGTACAACACGTAATGTCACTTGTATTTTAGCCTTGTTTGTTCGCAGTAGACCTACTCCGTTTTAATTACAAGCATCATTGTTGTAATATTAAATGATCATTTTACCGGAGTCGAAGGGAATTTCTTCCCATCCACCCCGGCAACGTGGACATACAACGGGATAGATGGGACCAACCCACTTAAGCTGTCCTGCAAACATGGATAGTCTCGTAACGTGAGAGAACAAGCACATTATTAAAGGCATAGATTTATAGTAGTTCGTCGCTCGCGGACCACTATGATTAAAGGGGTAGGTCGTATTTAAACGCTTGACAGCAAAATAAAATTTTAAGTTGCTGTTCTGTGAATTTCTCGCCACGGGTCACTTTATAATTCCTAATTTGGCTAATAGTCTATTGAAAAGTTACAATTTAAGCACCGAATATTGCATTTCATTTGGGAATATGACACTTTATTTAAAAAAAAGTTCTTTAATTTTTAATTTATGACAACAAGTTATATAAACATATTTGTAGGCAAAACAATTTGCTACAAATTATGCCTTACAAATTTTTTGCAAGACGCATAGTTTCCGAGATATTGCGAAATAAGCGTTTTCACCCCTTTTTCCAAGATGGCGGCGAGGGACAAGGGTGGCGACCCCGAGGTTAAGCTTCTATTGACCCCCCAAACATGACCCAAAAATAAAATTGCGTCCTCTAACAAATACAAAGCTCATGTAACATTTCAATGGACTATAAGGTCTAGTCTTGTGAGAGATTTTTGCCGTGGCTAGTTTACCATCCCACCAGCAAAGACGCACGTCCGCAAAGCAATTTAGCGTTCCAGCGTGATGCTGTGTAAAACCCGTTACGTTAGTTTAACTTAACTTCCAAGTTAATCAGATAACATCTTCCGCTGCATTGTCACTTAGAAACAAATTCTACAGGTAATAAAAAAAACTTCTTGTCGCCAATTTGGCATTACACCCTTTATTTCTTTGTTTGCACAATATTGAAATTATACAGCTAAATATATTTTATTAAATAGTATAGTGATATTTTATAATTGTCATATTATAACTATAATATATTTTGAACGCTTAAAATTGTGAATAAGTTTGGAAGTTTGACCTTCAATAATCGGAAAAACTATTTCCATGGGATTTAAAGAACAAATCCACTAAAACGACAGTTAAAAAAAAAATATTAATATTAAAAATACGATACTCTGTTGATATAGGTTAGTGAATAGAATATCTTTATTTGTGATTTTTAAACTTGTATTATAGATTATTATTATTAGTTATAATTCAAGTAATAACTTTACTGTAAATGGATTCAATAAAATAATATTATTATTAATTTTAATAATGATAATAATACGTGTTTTAGTTTAATCAGTAGGCTTAGAAATGTACAATTTGTTTTAAGTTGCAATTGTATGCAGGGTGATCGTCAAGTGGTAGACAGCCGAAGTTTATTTATTTATACTATCTACTGATTGAGGTTCATTGACCTTCGGCTTCAAAACGACTCAACGAACACGCTGTATATTACAAGCATTGAAATAAAATAATTTTAAATTTGTAATACAATAGTATCTATTTAAAACATTATACGTACTTATACTGATAAATATTATATTTTAAATAATATAGAACTGTGTTTATTTTGTAGTAGGTTAATAATTAATTATTTTTATATTTGTGCGTTGACTCCAGCGGACAACTAAGTTGAGATTAACCTAATTATAAAAAGCTATGCTTAAATGGTAAAATTTTCTATAATTAAAATTAAATCTCTGGGACTATACGAAAGAAAAGGCTCATCTCAGATTACTTATAAGAACCTTGACTGCTTAATTGTTATTTTAAATGTGTGCCGAATTACGATTGTACTGAATTCAAACCAAATTAAAAATAGATTAATTAAAAAAAGGTCAGGAAAAGGTACTTTCAGTCCTTTTTATACGCAGTCAGAAATTAAACTTCAGTTTCATTATCATTATCAAATAAGATAGTGATAGGATTGGTTAGGATTGCAGTGATCTAAGCCCAGGCTCAGGCCTCTAGGCCAGGTTCAGGCCTCTGCCTCTAATCGGTCGGGATTCAATTCCCGGGCACGCATCTCTAATTTTTCAGAGTATTTTAGCGTTGGAGGAAAACATTGTGGCAATGTTCTCAAAAGTATGTGATGCCTGCCAATCCACACTTCGCTAGCAAGTTGGCCATGCACATAAAATAGACAAGATTTTTTTTTCATAAAGCATTCAACCAGTACGAAATAGTATTAATGTTAAGAATCATCCATGCATACTGTTATCAAAGGGAAATTTAACATTTAATAGCTAACGAGGATATGCCTTAAGGCAAGTCTGTAGTTAACAGCGAGCTGGCAATTAGAGCACCTAGTTGTCCGTTATGCAGTCGACTGGCTCCTCTCTCATGTAGACGAAAGGTAATCTAGACCTTAGCTCTATAACTTTAGGATTATTATTTCAATGCATTTAATAACGTCCATCTCTGTAAAATTATTTATGTGGTAATTAATCTGATTAAAGGTAGCGTTGTTTCTCACTGAACAGAAAGCCAAAGTCATGAATGGTTCTTCTACGTTGGTAAATTTACTGCACGTGTAATTTAATTTATAAATAAACCGTAGAGACATTTTTATCTTTATCCATATTAAAGTGTTAAGCTCTGTCTTCTAAATAAAACAACGTTGTTTAGATCCAATTATCTTAAATCTTCCGCAAATCCAAGCTCCGTTCGTCGTTTCTCGCACAAAAATACCCGTTTAAAGGGCGTGCAATGAGTGTGCCCGCGAAATTTGTTTTTTTTTGTGGTTTTTCGCAATATTTGTAGCTAAAAAGACGTAGATTTAAGAACAACAATGCTAATAGGTTTATGAAAGTAAAATTGCGGAAATGCCAGTAATATGTTTACTTGTTTATATATAAAAAATCTTTGCTTGAAGGTGTCGAGTTAAAGAAATAAGTCCGAGATTTGCGAGTAACTCACTTCAAACTCAACCTGGACTAATCTCAGATTGGCCTAAAATTAAGCAAAGACTTTGATATATATTCGTGTAAAGACGATACAGCTATTCCCGCAATTTGACTGCCATAAGCCAATTATGTCTAATTAGCGTAAAAGTTGCAAAAAAATCACGAAAGTTTTGATTTTCACTGAACACGTGATTTCTCCTCAAAAAATTTTATAAAGCGTAAGCGGTATGATATCCCAAAAGGTCGTAGACTTACGTTTAAAGCCTATTCGATGAAAGCCATCCAATCCTAAAGACGGGTAATAATAGCCATGTCCACGTGTTTCGAATAAAAATAGTATTACGCGGAACCTCTTAAAAATCATGGTACGGTAGAGTCAACAAAATAAGTAGGTTAGCAACCCCAAATGTTAAAGATAATAATCGTGCCTCAAAAGCTCCTCGTATGAGCCTATGATTCAAATACGATTTCCTATTTCGCTAACCTATTGAAATTTTTATTAACAGTACGAATTTTATTTAAAAAATGTCTTTTTTTTAATAAAATTCGTACTACATGAAGAGGTTACGTCCTTCGTTTACATGAAGAGGTTACGTTTACATGAGGTTCAAAACTTATGTCTAAGACAATCGGTTAACCGTTTGGCATGGTCGGTTCAGTTTGTTAGGGGATGCCACTGCTTGACTTGCTCCATGGGACTAGAGATGGCAGAATTCCAGTGCTGTAACGCCCGCCCTCGCGCGAACATGTATGATCCTAGCACGAACTTGCCTAAAAGACGATCTGGAAAGGATAGATGTATTAAGTAAAAATAAAAGTTTATGAAGTGTTTATGTGTTTCAGAGAAACCCCCAGCATAACCCTCTCCATAGCACGCTGAGCAACTTTGAATTTGTGTACAAGGCCTACAGTCAGTGTCCAACGTTTCTGCTCCGTATGTCATATGTGTACATGACCGGTAAGACGCAGGCAATGAAGATTTTTGTCTTTAGGCATTGGGGTATCGGCAAATTGAAGATTTGATGCAGTTTTCCAAATGCTTTTTCAAATGAAGATTAATAGACTTCAATACCTTTAGCATACACGGAGTGTGGTTGCAAGGCCTGTACAGTGACACTGGTGGTATGTAGTTCATCCGGCCTCAGTCGGAAGTGGAAGCATTCAGATATTTCAGCCGCGCCCTCCTCTGACACGTCAACTGCCGCGGTCCTCCGGGCTCGTACCCCACGGCACGCCCGCTCCTGTGTCACTCTTGCTACCATCTCCTTTTTACTTGACGATGGATCCAGCTGCATCAAAACGAATACTAACGAAACGAGGAATATAATGTCTGACCCAAACATTTTATTGGCTTCTTTCTTATAAACATTCTCATTGGATCTAACTCTCGTTTATAAAGGAATTCTGGATTGCAGCAATATTTTCTTTAATTGGATGCTAATTTGGTGCGGATTTCATATGCAGTCATATTTTTAGTTTAATATCTCGATAATTTTAATAACTTGGTTTTGACTAAATTTTTAGTACTCGTAAGTAGTGTTTTAAGTTTTATTAAAAAGAACAAAATAATCTTTATGTAACATGACGTGTACTTTAGCATCTTTACCTTAAGATTCCTTGCTTCTATGACTGTGACGGTGAGCCGATGTAAGTTTTCATTATAGAGCAGTGACACTTGAATTTCACCTAAGTCAGACGTAGGATCCTGGATTTCCTAATAACAAAAGATTCATGTTGCATTTACGCGAAAACTGTTTGTTCTAAAGCATGAATTTTTGCGTAGGAATTGTTCCTCCCACACAATTTAGTAGACCGTATCATTATGAAACACGTAACAAGCCTACGTACGTAATATAAATATCAATTGAGTCAATTTATTTTGATAAAATCTCGTCATGTTGCCTACGTTTTAACGTACTATTCTTATTCAATTCGTGGAAAGAGACGAGTGAACCTACCTAGAACAATTTTTATATTCGAGCTAAAAGATGTTTAAAAATAATAATCTTTCCTAACAAATAAAAACTAAGAACTCGTTAAAGCAGCAGTGTAATCATAGAAATAAAAATACCCACAGACGGACGTCTTACTTCAAAAATGCACAAAGGTTCTTCTATTCATCTCATAACTTTTGCCTCCCACATTTTTCATTTTTAGTTCCTTGAGAAAAATCTTGGACAATTTCCTTACCTTTTCAATATCCAATTTGTAAAGTTGGGGCTCCTCATCTGGCGCGGTCCCTTCCAGCTCACTTAAAGGCAGGATAACGTGGCCAATAAGTTGTTTGTTCTTTCCGACACGCCCTATGTCCAGTACTGAGAGTTTGAGAGTTAACGTCTCTAACTTTCCAGGCGGTATCTGTTAAAATAATTATGTTTTTAGATAAAAAAAAATCGTCGCTCATAGAAAACCGTCCTTGCAGTAAGTGTGTTTCAAGTTTTAACCAACGTTTTGTTATTTATCTGCAAACACTGATCTAATACCGTGGTATATATTGTGAGAAGGGCTTTATATTATATGCTCAAAGAAAATAATTGTAAATTAGTTTTTGAATAGAGTACACATTTTAATTGCTGTAATCGAGAACGTAAAACAAATAATTATTTTAATGAGAGTTGTTTAGAAAGCTCGGATGATCGGCGTCGCGGGCGTTACTAAATCTGCTTTATCTAAGAAAAGTCAAATTTTAAAAATAACAACTGCTTTTTAAAAATATATCTCATCTATCGAATTTAGTAGTCGGCTATGAAATACAACTTAGATGTTCTAAAAATGCCACAAACAAGTATGCATCTTAAAGCCAATTTCATAAGCAAACATTGTCTAGTACATTTGCTTATGAAAATCATTTGATTTGAGAGATCATTAAATATTTTCTTAATAAAATGTAAACTTACTTAATTATTTATTGTTAAAGTTGGCAAAATAAGTTCTTGCATATAAAAGCTCGTGGCATGAAAAACGGAAGCTAAACTATGAGAAACTTTGAAAAACGCCTCGTGTTCTGCTAAATTATGCCATAAGCCACGTAAATACAAGTAATATATTTTATTAGATACTCAAAGTTAACCAATTCTGCTATCATTTCTAGAGAGGATTATAAAAAGTTGTAGGAAGTTGATTGATTCAGGCACGCTGTGAATGGAGATACATTGGATGCTTTTATCGATCTAGAAAAAGTATTGTAGTAGATGTTAGTAATTCTAAAATTGCACTTACTTGGTACACAAAAGTTTCATCAAAGAACGGATTGCACGTCTTCTTCTTTTGTTTTGTTTGGAGAACTCTCCTCTCATCTGGCATCAACTGGATCCTGTTTAATTAAATTTACAAGTCTAAACTTTATTGTGCACAAACTTGTTTTTTCCAAAAAAAACCAAATAGGTACTCTGTTTGAAAACAATATATGTTTTACATTCTATTTGGTCTAAATTTTTATTTCTTTTTGTGCTAGAAGCAAAAATTTTAATGCGATTTAAATCTTTGGCTAGAAGACTCATCGGCAACCTGACACTGGTCCACAAAAAACTCCTAAGCCTCGAACATCGCCGTAAAGTTGCCTGTCTGTCGGTATTCTATAGAATATAATATTTCGGATAGTGTGCTTAGGAACTGTTTAATTTGGTACCCCCGTCACCTTTTTAGGGTACAGTACCCGATGGGTAAAAAAGGACCCCTATTAGCGAGACTTTGCTGTCCGTCCGTCTGTCCGTCTGACACTAGGTTGTATCTCTGGAAACGTGATAATGAACACATGAAATTTACAAAGATGATGTATTTCTGACGCCGCTATAACAACAAATAACGTGATTTTTATGCACAGTTTTTGATTTAATGGACAGGGGTGTTTAGTACTTTAATACTATAGAAAAAGGGAATATCCTCTTGATGGTACGGAACCCTCAGTGCGCGAGCCCGACTCGCACTTGATCATTTTTTTAGCATAGAACGGCAAGGCATCGAAAAGGATTCCACCCATACATAGTCGACGTACCAAACGGTTTGATTCCTCGTTCCTGTTATGTTATTTCATAGAGGACGGATATAATATGAAACAATATTTCGAGCAACATTTCCCATTGGTCCTCTTTAGATAAAACTGTATTACGCTGTATTAAGTTGATTAATGAGCCTGTCCCCAATGGCTTTTCTTCCACGTCCCATTCATCCCACGCTCGAACGCGCGTCGCAAATAGCTTCTGCTCCAAGCAAATAGAGCTCTTGATTTTGACACGCTGAATAAATGTAAACAAAAGTCTTCTTGAACCATAAACTTTTACTTTTGAGCTGGCTTTGATATATGAACTTTGAATAAAAGTGACAACGAGTACTGGCGTGTTTAAATTTCAAATCTCCGAGCCTTCATTTGTGGTATTTGGGTAACCTGATCGTTATTTATCTGGAAACGTAGGTAGCCTTCCTCTGATTTGTTAAATTTGTTTGACCATAGAAATCGTACCTTTTCATTTTTACGACTACATTCTGAAAAATACAGCCCTATTTTATGCAAGCCAGGGTAATTTGTATTTCATAAGGTACTTATATTCTACAAAAGTTTGCGTTAGTTTTTTTCTTTCTTTACAGATTAAAATTTAAAAACTTAAGAGGTCTTAAAAGGAATTAAAAGTCACTTTTTTATTGGGCTGGTCTAATTGTTAATATTTTTCTATACCTATGTAGGTAATAATTTATATTAAAAAAAAATATTAGGTATAGATCTGAAATGAATAATTCGTCATACTGCTTTTAACTTAATTAGGTTAAGAGTGTTCAACCGAATAAGGATCATTAACTTCTAAGATCTACTTAACCTTTATTACAAAATGTGAAAATACTTCACTTCAGTCGCAGTGTAACGGTTCAGCAAAATGTTAAAAATATCTTTGAACAAGTTGAACAAATATTTTAACAGCGAAATTGATATTATGAGTAGGGAGTATAGGGACATCTTCAAGCATGATTTAAAACGTATACCGAGAACATATTGTCAGTCCTATATGCATGTTCTATATTTTGTTGTTAAAAAAAACTAACGCGATGAACTAAAAAAAGGATTTTTTAATGTAACTTCTTAAATTTTTTTTTATTCTTATTCATTTATTTACAAGTAATATTCAAGAAAAAAAAATGTTGGATACTAATTACTTACACTGGATGTTTTAGAAAAAAGGTAAAAAAGGTCACTTGTTAAAATTTTGATTTACTTACTCCTTTAATCTCAATTAATTAAAAAAGATATATGAAATTTTGACATTTCTCACGATAACATTAGTTTAAGTGGGTTTTTTTTAATTTTTAAATTTATTTCGTGCAACTCGGCATTTGTTCAGTAAAAGTTAAGTTTTTAACTCGACCACAGGCAATTAAGAGCTACGTTAGATGGAGGATTATCTTGAATCCGCTTATTTCTTCGAAGCAATATTCTGTTCAACCTAGGTATTCACCTATATAGCCTTTATATAGCTAACTTTCTCCTTAATTGAAAATGTAACTCTACATTTTAATATATATTTTTTTAGCGAGAAAATTATGCTCACATACGAGTATAATAAAATGCCATTTTTATGACGAGCTGAAATCATCAGGTCATCCGAATTTTCATTACTTTAAAAAAATGATAATTATACAATGTGTCTGTAGTAGTCCTATAATTTTCTCATAATATTGTTAACATCATAATATACTTATGATACATCTACCTACTACGCGTTAAGTTCGCCCTACCAATATTAATAATCTTTGGTTCGGCGTACTTCGTACTTTCGCGGACGAATTTTCGGCGCCGTACGTTCGGCAAATGTGCCGTTACGCTAGAGCATGTCATAACCATGGAATTAATAAGTACTTCGTTATTAATTCCATGGTCATAACATTATGACGCACGTTTCTAACAGATTTCACGATCGCGTTGGCCCTGAACCTGTGTCACTTGACCCTGAAATGTGTGGACGCTGCTACATAAGCTCGAGACACCTGTTGAATAATTTACGTTACACTTAACTACTCCAGATTACGACTTACTTTATGTAGGGGTCGCACGCGTTCGCCAGCGCCGGAGTACGTGAGGGTAGATGTTTCACCTTTAGTATATGCACCTGGAGCCGCTCGGTGCTGGATTCGTACTTCAATGTGAACCACACGCGCCCCTTCGAAAGTAAAACACACAAATAAAGGAATAACTCATATTATGAAGTCATTTTTACGTCACTCTGTTTTTCAAAATTCACTAAAATTCTTACCTTTGAAAATTTTAACGAGAAATGTCTCGCCTCCTTATTAATAAACGTGGAGTAACGATGGAGTAGTTAAACTCTGTTTTGTCTTTATCTATCTTGAGGAAGTTGACATTTGAAGAGAAAAGACAAAACAAAGTTTAACCACTCCATAGTTACTCCACCTTTATTAATAAGGGGAGATGTCTGTCTTTACTAAGCAATAGATATTTCGTCGCAGTTGCCACAAATGTACCTACTTAATTCTAAAAAGACAAAGGTGGGTAAAACACCTCGATTAGGAGACAGGTATCTTAACCACTTTATAAGTAGGTACTGTGATCAGCTTATAATACTATTAGTATATAATATCTTCGGAACCTTGCCTACAGGGACTTCCTTTAAGCTAAACTAAGATATCCTAGCGTAACTAAGTTAAATCGTATTAGATATTTAGTACCTAATAGTAAGTTAAACTATTCCTAACAAATAAATCATTTTGCAAGTTTCGAGTCAAAGTCTTTCACACAAAGACACACTAATAAGGTTGTGCCAAACTTCTAACTTTATTCTGGAAAGTTTACGTGACGCCAAAATCTTTGCGTGACGCAAGAAAATCTGAAAATCTTATGTGACGTCATGCAACCGCCACGCCATTCAAAGGACAATCAACTCGTGAGGAAACTTTTGAACAGCAGGGCGAGTAGGTACAAGATACAGTGATGCTAAAATTTGATAGAGTTATACGTCTTCGGTAAATCCCCTTATGTAAATTGTATGGCAAAACTGATTCGAAAAGTTGAACAAATTATTCGTGTAAAGTTTCGTGTGGACCGAAATTGACGTCAATATTAGTTTTAGGCTTAGAGTTTTGAAATGTAACCGAGGAGTAAATTGACGAGGGTTGTAGTGTGGTTATATTATTATACCTACTCAAACATGGAGAGGCACTAAATGGAAAACGAAGTTTTATTGGAAATTGTTTCGGATCAGTGAATTCATTTGAGTCTTCAATGTTCATTCAGACAGGTTTTAACGCATGTGTAACTTAGTCTTATTATCATCATTTTTATAGCATAGTTTCAAACAAAACAAACAAGGGTCTTACAATATTTGTTTTTTTTCTTTTATGTTAAATTACTATAAAACTTTTGGATTTCTTTAATGAATAAAATATATAGTTGAAAATTAAAGTCAAAATTATAATTACACACTTAAAGTAATCGAGCAGATAATTAGCTTTGGTAGATTTATATTATTGCTAAGAGATTTTGACTCTATCCTAGTAAAAAATCTTTATCCTACAAAAAAAATTATATAAAAAACAAAAATCTTATTTATATACACCTAAACCAAATATGGCGTCCTTAAGAAAGATCTCAAATTATTCAAAGTATGTATAAACTTACTCTCATAGTAGCACTTTGTTACATATAAATTACTCAATACGGTGTTATTTAAATATGTATAATTATTATGTCAATATTTATTATTACAATAACTTACGACATGTCCTTCAGGCCACAGTTGATCTTCAACGAGACAATCAGCTTTATACAGCGAAGGGTCCAGAACTCCTAGATCCGTAGTATTTGCTGCAAAGAAACCACTTGGTTACTGGACTATAGAAGATATCCTTCGAATATCTACCGCTACGCTATCGAGCGTATCGTATCGCTACGGACGCTATCGAGGCTGCACCTCCCTCCCCCTCTTAGACACAAACTTATTCTTATTGATAGGAGATACAAACAAAGGACAGGATATGATTGTTAGGAAGAGAACAATAAATCGGAAGGATTTCATCCACAAACTTTTTATAAATTGGGTTCAAAAAAGGAGGAGATTCTTAATTCGACTGCGTTTTTCATGTTTGTTACCTAATAACTTTTGACTGCAAGAATCGATTTTGATGATTCTTTTTTTATGAAAATGCTGACGCTTCTCGTGAAGTTTCATTTGAATTTAGTTCAGTTCTTATAATGGTGGTCCATGAAAAAACCATATATGTCTTTAATGAAAGGATGTATTCAACAGTAGTTTGATGAGAGTTGAAGTCGGTTTTTTGTTAATTATTTACTTATATTATTATCTCACTGTTCTTTTGGTTCAGCATCCTAATTTACTTTGGATCTCCATTTGGTTCGATGCAAGTGACAGGATAATTGCATTACCTATTTGCAAAAAAGTAAACTGGTATTTACTAACTATACCAGCTATTACTATTTAAAGGGATTTAAACCATATCCATATTTGATTTAAAAGAAATTAAATAACTTTTTTCCTTTAATATAAATAGTTGCGTCAATCATATTTTGCTTTCAATTTGCCGAAAAATCCATGGATTTTTAACCGACTTCAAAAAAAGGAGGAGGTTCTCAATTCGTCGGAATCTTTTTTTTTTTTTTTCTTTTTTTTTATCTATGTATGTTCACCGATTACTCGAAGACACGTGGACCGATTTGAACAATTCTTTTTTTGTTTACAAGTGGAAAATTTAAAAATTTTATACACCCACGACTCTTATGGACTTGAAATTGAAAAAGGATTAAATAATATTTTTAAACTCCCCGACTAAAGGAAAGTAAGAACTAAGAACCTATCAGTATAATTACAAATCCAAGAAAATCCGCCGGAGCTGCTATGTTCTGCCTGTGCCGGTGTTGATGGTGCAAGATGTTGCTGTTTACCAGTGTGTGTGTTTACTTTATTCATTTGGTAACTAATTCAATTTCTTGATACTTCTTATAATAAGCTACCGGTAAGCTTACCTATAGGTACTAACTGCATTAATTGATATTGGAAACAGAGATGTCAATGGCAGCTCCGACGGATTTTCTTGGATTTGTAATTATACTGATAGGTTCTTAGTTCTTACTTTCCTTTAGTCAGGGAGTTTTAAAAATATTATTTAATCCTTTTTCAATTTCAAGTCCATAAAAGTCGTGGGTGTATAAAATTTTTTAATTTTCCACTTGTTTTATACTTTTTCAATTATTATACCTATTATATTATTACAAAATAAAAATTAATTTTTAAAGTACCTACTATCTCCTCTATGCAGCGTCGGAAGGCATCATTGACCCTCGTCATCAGATCAAATGTGTTATAATGAATAGTAAAACGAAACCTAATGGGTCCCAAGCTCGAAGTATTTTAATAGTTACGATTGTTGAGTAACACTCAATCCCAAGTTGCATCATCAGATATAATGTCCTCGTCACCAAATATAATGTGTGAGCCTCGTTAGAACATATCAAACAATCTCAAACACTAGGAGTTTACTAGAAACATTATAAGACACATTAGAAAATTTTGCTACCAAATGATAAAGAAACGTTTATTGTGGCGCCCCCTGGAGAGTGATTTCCGTAACAACTATCTATTAATGTATCCAAATCGATTCAGTCGTTTTTATTCCAATAGCTTAAATTGGGAGCATTCGTTTGCATTCTAAATGTATTTATGGCGCCCCCTGGTGAGCTATGTTCGTAACTACTATCTACGAACCATCGCCAATAAGTCACTAATATTTTATTAAAAACAGTATCGAAATCAGTTTAGCCGTTTTTGAAATAAATGGGAACATTCGTTTGCACTATAAATGTTTTTTATGGCGCCCCCTGGTGATCGATGTTCGTAACAACTATCTACGAACCATCGCCAATGAATACCAAACATTATACAGAAAACTGAATCTAAATCGGTTCAGCCGTTGTGGAAATAAATGGGAGCATTGGATGTGCACAAACAAACAACAAACAAACAAACAAACATTTTTTTTATTGGAGGTTCGTTTTCTGTGAACAATTTAACACACAAACAATCAAAAAATTTCATCAACCAACTAATGTACAAACGGTCTCTCACCCTAAACGCATATACCCGTACTCCGTTCCGTCGTGGGTAAAAAGGGTTTTGTTTCCAGATGGTCCCATTTTAATCAGGTCAGGATCTGATGATGGGATCCTGGAGAAATCGAGGGAACTCTTCAAATTTGATATGGACACATGGAACTATTTGGGTATTATTTGAAAGAGTAATATTTTCCAAGTTGTCCTATGGTCATCAAGTCAGGATCTGATCATGGGATCTTGGTGAAATCGAGGGAACTCTTCAAATTTTGCTAGTATACTTGAAGCGAGTTGGGTATTTTTTATAGTTACTGGTGCATATGCTAGCAGATACTGATTTGATGACTAAAGTCATGAAGTCAGGGTCTTGGTCATGGGATCTTGGTGAAATCGAGGGAACTCTTCAAATTTTGCTAGTATAATTGAAGCGAGTTAGGTATTTTTTATAGTTACTGGTGCATTTGCTAGCAGATACTGATTTGATGACTAAAGTCATCAAGTCGGGGTTTGATGATGGGATTTTGGTGAAATTGAGCGATCTCTTCAGATTTTATGAACACACCTCAAGCGATTTGGGTATTTTTACAACGCCTTGTGCATTTTATTGTTTTCCACTAAAAAGTAAAAAATAAAAATGGGAAATGCTTTCCAAAAAAACCAACTTCAAATGCCACTACAAAGAGTGAAATAATTTTAATTTAAATTTTAGGTACCTACACCAATTCGAAGTCGGGCCATTGTCTATGACTTCGTCATTTCTTTGCACATCAAGTAAGTAAGAAGGACTATTAGGGATTGTATAAAACATTGCCCGACTTCGAATTGGGGTAGGTACCTAAAATTTAAATAAAAATTATTTCACTCTTTGTATTGGCATTTGAAGTTGGTTTTTTGGAAAGCATTTCCCATTTTATTTTAACAGGTATGTAAATTATCAGTTTCGAAAGACCTTTTTTCGTTATATAAAAAACTGTGATTGGCATTTCATTTAAATCATTGACCGAAATTTTCCCTTCCGCATCAAAAAGAGGCTGCATTGCTCTCGTGTTCAAGATATTCCTTTATTCAGAGCATAATTAAGTAAATTCACAAATTTTTATTCGGGCCTAATTCTTAAAATTGATGTTAGGTAATTTTGAAGATCAAGCATCAAAAGAATTTTCATTGGTATAGCTTTCATCCCTATGTTTATATTGATTTTCCTTTGTAATAAATTACAAGATAAAATTAATTCTTTTCTAATAGATTAACTTTAGCCTTGTATTCATCGAAGTTCTCTCTCGAATAACTGTATATAACATTATTCACTAATAATAATTGTTTAAGTAATTTTGTTTCTTTTTATGACCGGATGGTGATATTATTACATTATTATTTAAGTTAAAGCTTCTATATAAACACTCTGCAGTTGTCGCCTACATTACAAAATTCTGGTAAAGTTATAGACTTGTAGCTCCGAAGAAATATTTACGTTGCCCATGGGTTACTGGTACGGTCTTATATTTTACTACTATACATTTTTGTATTGCGTTCAAGTTTGAAATTGGATTGCGACAGCAGTAGTTTAACCATAGGACTCCAAAGTCTGCCTAAGTATTCTAGTTAAACAGCAAGTAACTTATGAAGACAAACAGGGTTATGACAAAAGTATATACCAAGATATAATTTCAGGTGTGATACAATAATATGTAAACAGCCTATTGAAACAAACTAACGATTAACCAAGGTGAACTAGTTAGGTAAGTGTGTAAAGTATAATAGCTTCACACCATTAAAGGACAGACCCTTAAGTCATTTAATATAGAGATAATATTTGAAGAGGTCTTTCGAGAATATCCCTAGTTTACTCAAGAGAGTGTTAAATACCTATAAGTTATTATCGTACTATTTATATGTAAAGTTTTATTTTAACTGATGAATACCTAACCTTGTAGAGGTTAGTTGAATTTTATGAGAGTGAGCAAACATTTGTTTAATTGGCTTAATTAAAAACTGTGCGTTGAGTGATGTTATTTTAGAGTTTTAATAAAATATTAACATTGAAATTGAGTATAAACTTCAATGTTAAATTTTAACATTGAATATAGTATAGAGAGTAAGAGAGTAAGTGTTTATTTTTTTAAATTTTAATGTATGAGATATTCGCTTAAAGCTTAGTAAAGAAGTATTATAGAGCAAGTACCTATTCAGTTGCGAAATGTTGAAGATTGATCTTATGCTATAGCTAGTTACGAACAATATTATTATAGTTACCTATTTCGATCAAGTCACAGGATCTCTTGTCATCGTAACTGCCAATCTAGCAGCTCTTCCACAGTTAAACCATAACCGCCTAACAAATCAACGTTGAATATCGGTGGAATAGTTATACTAGTTAGTTTACTTTAGCTTCTCTGTCATCAATCATTTAATATTTGAAGGAAAAAGACAAAACAGAGTTTAACTATTCCACCTTTATTCCACGTTTATTTGTATTTTATAATATCAGTATACATACCATAAATAATTTCATTAAATTACCTAAACTATGTCTGTTAAGATCCAATTTTTTTGCAAGAAGTACTCCTATAGTATTTCTGAATAGTATAGTAAGTATACGAAAAAATAATGAAAAAAATATCTCTCATTCGTTCGTTAGCTTCCAACAAAATATAAATGCTGACTTTTTAGATTGATCGTTATCAAATGTCTATGAATACATGAGACAGCCTTTTACTACTTCAATATCCTTCAGCAATATAGAGCAAGTAAGTCAAAATTCTTACGCCCAAATTAACGTAAAAGAATACCTAAGTAAATGTTTTTTTTGGTAAGCGAAATAGGACTAAAAATATCATCAGTTTCGTGATAAGGGATATACCTGAAAATATAATTACGTCCACAAAGGTTATGAATGTGTAACTTAACGTTGGATCAGATTAAATTTGGTTTTCCTGTGATGCCGTCATGTCTTGTTCTATTTAATTAGCTTGCCTACCTCAGAAAGTTTGCGGTCCGGATAAGTTTATATGCTGTATAAAATGTATTTGTATGTAGCTTGTAAGCTTGGATTTTGCTTTATCATGAAACTAATTCGTAACTAGGCCAGTTATGCTACGGCGCAGACGTATTTAAGCTATTTTTAGTGACTTGCAGTTTAAAAAATATTAAGATTACTATTACGTTCAAATTTAAATTGCATGTATTTTGGGTCTTTAATCTAAAATCGCTGTGAAGCAGATATACGATTGGATAAAAATTTATTGCTAGCAAGTTCTCCCAAAAGTTGCTCTAAAATTTTCATTTTTCTCATTTTTATCAGAAACTACAATGGATTTAGTATGTGCAGTTGTAATCTTTGTTTTAATGTGTTCTTAATAATAATATCCAAAAACTCCCAGTAACGGATATTTGATAACTGGCTTAGATTTTTTGATCCGCAACTCTGAATGTCGTACTCACCAACGTATTCGCAAGAGTGAGGACAAAAATAAATTTAGTGAATCCTTTTAATTGATGACCTTAATTCATCTTTTATACCATTAGTTCCATCTGTATATCGACATGTATCCTATGAGGTTATAATATACTCGTATAAGATGACTCTGTTGTATTGAGATTTTACACTAGAAGTAGATATACAAAAGACATCAAGCGTAGCCCAGATAGCTGCGAATTTTTTTAACACTCTACCTATATAAGTACGAGTAGGTACTTAATTTACTGCGATCTCACCCTGATGGTAAGTAATTACGCAGCCAAAGATGTTATCGTACTAACTTGGAAGCGGTAAGTATACTCCTGACGGTTTCTACACAGCATCGCACCGAAATTCTAAATCGCTTGACGGTGCGTCTTTGCTGGTAGCTAGTAATTAGCCACGACCGAAGCCTTCCATCAGACCAGATTTGTGCACATTTAGAATTGTTTTAAATGACTCGTGATAGGATTCGAATTTGAGCCCTACGCCAGTCGCTACAGCATCAAGATGTCGGTAAAAGGTGATTTTATAGGTTTATTTAAGCACCAGCAAAACATTTCAGTTTAAAAATATAATATTTAACCCAATATCGAACGATTTACGGCCTCTTATAGCTATAAATAAAATCAGTGAATCGAAACTCCGATCACACACGATTCGAATAGGAAGCAAACGTAAGCTGGGTGAAGCAAATTGGAGAGAGATAATCCCCCGCTGTGGTCTCGGCCGAATGTTGCTAAGCTTTACGTTGTATAGGTGCAATATACGAGTATCTAATCTTGTACAGCTACTTACGAACTGTTTACGACACCTGTATATTTGATGATACGAAGATTTTGGATAAATTTCCTCCAAATTTGAATTACAATTGCCGGAGAAGAGCACAGGAACAATGAGTCAAAGTCACAAACAAAATAAACTAACAGTAAGTTACTTATGGATTCATTATTAAAGCATGGATTAAGTAAGTAAAAGCTTTTATACGGCCAATTTTTCAACAAACTCTTCCATTTGAACCTATTGCAGAAGCACATTAAAAATTACTAGAACTCCGTCTTGTGTGTCCCGCCATATTGGAATTAGAATGACGTCACATAGCTAACCATGTACAGTCACGGAATGAAAAGGTTCGTCGATTTTCAAAATGATTCAACGTATCGCGAGCACATATTACTTTTTAAAACTATGTAACATGAGTTGTTATGTTGGCAAAATGGACTCTTGCAGTACTAGTGCAAGCGAAAACGAACCCTAAGGTGATGAACCTTTCATTCCGTGACTGTACCTAATTGTCATCCAAACTATACGCATATAAGAAATTACCTCAATCGCTTGAAGATATCTGCTTCTTGTTTTTAGTGTCGTATTTATTATATTTTAATTTTTTAAAGAGTTACCTTGAGTAAAATCGAACACAGGTATTTAACCTGATCACGTACAGGACGGGTTGGCATTTACGGCTATCGTGGGCCGAACGGATGAAAAGCGGGAATTCGTATTCCAGAAAGTTCTGTGAATAGCACAAGTTCACAGGTTCTGAAGTTAAGCTAATGCCTAGTATTAGTACAGCTTACATTGAAGGAACTAGAACTAAGTAATAAGTTCTGTTCTTAGACTGGTATTAACCACAGTCCAGAGAGTAAGATTATAAGACCCACAGAATAGAGATAGGATTAGTCTATAAAACAACTTATAATTTCCGAAATCTGTTATTACAATAATCCCCTATAATTTTATCTCTCAAATAATAAAATCACACTGATAGCAGTATACAGTATACAGGCCAAATTTTGTATGTAAGTGTGTATCTTAGTTACTCCCTCATCGCCGAAAATAGGTACTGAACTGTTTATAGCTGATATATTTGAAATAGACATAGATTATCCCCCAAATTAAGACATAGGCTACCTTCGAATTTCTCCAGAATGAATCTGGAAAAATCCGCGATTTGTGGAAAATCAAAATTTACGCGGGCTATAGCTAAATAAAATAAGAATCCTGAAAATAATCTTGAAATATTCATATCAAGATTCTTCTCAGGATTCTTCTGTCTGTCGCCTTTCAAATTATCTTAAACCCAAGTTTCTCAATTGCATGCCAGCGTCTTCAATTTTGAACAAAACACACTTTGTCAACCTTCGTGTTGTTACTTCGAAGGAAAGTTCTGTTGATTTAATTTAATATTCGCATCGTAAACCTTATAAATATGCAATGAACACTTTGCTACTAATTGGGACGAGCTTTAATTTAAGGGCGTGACAAAAATTTGTAGAGGCAAGTTAAAATGGTGTTTCAGTTTTGGTTTCTAACTATTTGATTGTCGAGTCGAACATTCAAGAACGTGGTTTACGAGTATATTATACATACAATGTCTTATAACATTATTAGATTGTATTATGTTCATGTGTAGGCGACAGCTGATGTTAGAAAATTAAGGGTCACTTGGGAAACATTATTTGCTAGAAAGAATTCATGTCAAATTTTTACTAAACAAACGCGCGTTTACCCAAGGGCTAACTGAAAAAGATCGCTACTTAGCGATATAAGATAATTCTTAACACCTGCTCATTGTTTGTTTGTTTAAGTTATTTGCTTTTATATAGAATGTTTTGTTTAATAAACAAAAATGAAACCCACGGTTTTTGTGTAACAAAAGCAGCAAAATATATATTATAATCTAAATTGAAATAGAGTTTGGGTATACACTTTTCTTTAGAGAAACCACATTGGCTTATCGTCTTTAAGATAAAGGATCGTTTTCAAACGAAGGTCGAGGAAATAGAAGAAAATACATTTTACATGAGGTACCTACTAGTATATCGAAGGAAAATATTGGTTCAACTCCAGTACGGTCTCCCAAAGTATAAACTTCAATAAGTTAGATACTAAAGTATATAGTAAAGTTATAGCTGTAGTCTGTAAGCAATATTTTTGTAGGATCCATCATAACAAAATTTTATATTTTATCCCTGAAACTTTTTAATCAAAATAAGTAAACACTGGTCATTATTTGGAAGAAAAGATAAAACACACCAGCCGGTATTCCATCAGAACGATACTTTGTCCTTCTGTCTTTCATTACTATGCAAAACGATAATATTCTTTGAAAGTTGTTTTTATTTATTGTGTTGTTATTTAAGTCGTTTGTTTTATTTAAATTTTAAAATGAATCTCATTTTTATCGATATTTTTATAAAACTTGCATCCCTAAGTAAGATTCGTTCACCGAGGATTAAAATGTAATATCACTCACAGGTTTAAAACCTTAATTGACATGGTTATTTGAGCTGTTTTTTACCTGCAGCTTAACTAACTATAACGAGAATTGTTTCAAATTTTAATGTTATTTTTGGGTCCTTAATCTAAAATATCTCAGAAGCAGAAATACGATAGGAGAAAGTTTTCCCGAAAGTTGCTACAAAATCTCCATTTATAAATTTTATCGGAAACTACAATGGATGTATAAGTATTTAATTTTAATTTGTGTCGGTAGTATCAACTTCTAAAACTGGCTTGGTTTTTTAGTAAATATGTACGTTGTTTTTCTGTAAAATTCTCCCTCAATGCTTGTCGCACCCATAAACGTGTTAAAGAAAGTCGGGAGAACGAAAATAAGATCCGTTTACGGTCTTAACAATTTACGTATCAGAAACGAGGAACCCAAGCGTTCGGTGTATGTCTCACGCGTAGGTCGTCAACTGCAAGTACTTATATAGGGATGCAGAGTCTTATACGAAGCCCGAAGCGATTGCGATTATATAGTTAAAAGGTAAATTAAAAGAGTTAGATGTGAACTCCTGGTCAGTATCATGATTCATAAACAAGGGCGTGACATTCAAAGGGTGCGGTCAGCAAATTTTACATCGATAAAGGCCGTTTCTACCCAGAAGGCTATTACGAGATACAATAATACTAAAAAATTCAATATCATTATACATTTGCAGTTACACCCCGCATTGTAGATCGCATGGTGAAACCGATTCGAGATTCGAATCGAAATTTACCCAACAACTTGTATTAGGTTACATTTTTAGTGTAAATGAAGATTAATTCAGTTTATTTTGATTGTTAGATTTTTTTGAGCTTCTAATTCTAAGTTCGTTGAATTGCCTCAAGTCATGCTGTTGTTTGTAAGAAAATAGAAATCAGATAGCAAAATTACTTGATTTATCTGATATTCTTTTTGTTATATTCTTTTATAAGAAAATATTCTTTGTAATCAGAAAACAAACTAAGCAATGCACTAAGAATTATTATTTAGTTTTTGTCTTGTGAATGAATTGTTGATGCATTTATTTTATTAAAAAACTAGCTAGCTGAGCTCTGGTTAAAAAATAGTAATGTGTGAATCAAACATCTCAAAGAAATGTAAAAGAATGATAGACATTTCTTGTATAAATTATCTGAATAATCCTCAAATAGCCCTTGTTCATTTTGTGCTATTAATTTTAATTAAGGCTGCGCATAGGCTGCGGATAATATTAATTTATTAATTAGGTAAATACGAGGGCGTAAATTAATTTAGCGATTAAATGATGATAAATGTTTATCCTACTTTACACCTTTAGTCTTTTAGTTTTGTGTTATTATTTACACTTCTTGTTAATTTATAAAACTATAAACGTTGTGGGTGAGACTGTATAAAATTCATTCATTCAAGATGGTTCACCGAACAGGGAAATTGGCTACCAAGCCAGAGAGATTGGCAGGTCACAAAGTCTTAAAATTGTTTCTATTAGCATTACAAAGACCGTAACTAAACTCGGGCACAACAAAAGCCTAGGAAAATGTGATTTTGCAATTACCAAGTGCTATAAAAAGGCTTTAGAGTGATTAGCGTAACATGGACTGTATACCTTTTACACCTGGCCGCATAAAAACGCTGTTTGTTAGGTCGTAAATATATTGACGCGATGGTAGCTAAGTCTGTGCGTTAGTGCTTTTATCCACGATAGCGTAGGTACTAACTATCGGAATATTAGAAGGTAGGTATTTTTATAGATGCTTTGATGCTTTACATTATAAAAAAAGATTCCGACGAATTGAGAACCTCCTCCTTTTTTTGAAGTCGGTTAAAAATAGTTTTCTAAGGTTTATAATAAAGGTTTATAAAATAAGGAATACATTTGATTGCACACATATAAATCATTTCACATTTTAAATTAATAGAGTCGTTAGTTTAAGGTAATTAAGGCCCATTGGTCAAGTGGCCAATTAAGTGATTTCCTTTTATTTTGCATCTTTTATTCCATTAGGTATAAGAGTTACTGAAAAACTTAGTACAAAGGAATAAGCATCTTTGTATAATTTCTTACATTCATCGTCAAGTTAATTGGTATAAGTCATAAACAAACATTTATAAACTACTTTGATATACTTCAAAAACTTTGTATTTACTGAATATGTGCGTGTATCGCATATATAACTTAATAGCGAAGAAAAATCGAGAAAATCCTATAATACTTTCAAGGATGTTCGTTGTGTTTATGGACTATGACCAAACCTTTTTCAAACTTACCGCTGCTTTGTAATAGACCGTAAAGAAGGTTAAAGTCGGTGAACATAGTAAGAATATACTCACGAGTAAATGGATAAAGAAATCGATGTGTTAAACTAACTTAAACGTAGGTAGGCAGGTAATTGTAGTAGGGTCCTTATGCCAGCAAATTACAGTACAGGGTTACTATTAAAGACTGTTTAACTTTAACCTTTTGACCCAATTAGTATTCCTTCAAGGCCCTGTTCTAATTACATGATAGGTTAAAAACATTGATTGGAAGCTACGAGTAGAAGCTCTACGATTCTACGCCGTAGCACTTAGCTTCAAGCGTAGAGGTAAGTTAATTTTTGCGACTGAATGGCGCAGTGGTAGCGATCCTGCCGTCTGCGTCGGAGGTTGTGGGTTCGATTCCCACTACTGGTAAATGTTTGTATGATGAGCATTAATGTTTTTTAGTATCTGGGTATTTTTCAACATGTTATGTTGATGTATATTAATATGTTGCATATTATCAGTTTTCTAGTACCCAAAACACAAGCTATAAGATTGTGTAATGTCCTGAGTTACTTGTTTATTATCCTATATTGTCAGTGATTAAATGCACAACATGGCAACAACTAACCCACAAAATGAAACTTAAGGACACTTTCCTTTTTAAAACCTATTAAAACCAGTAGGTACAATGCTTAAAAATAATTTCGATATCTTACAAAGCCTGAAAAATATCCAGGTCACAGCAGACGCTCGACGAGTTCATTTTTGCATAGTCGAAAATAGAATTAGACTAGACAGGTATTGGAGGTTGGAGCTAAAAGATCTTCATAATATAACGTATATTTTGATCCTTTGACATAATAATATAACGTATATTTTGATCCTTTGACAAAAATATAAAACAGATTTCTTGAAAAATTGTGTTAACTTATTTATGAATTAATGATCTAAAAATTCATACAGTAAATATCCATTTAGACACAGAAACATTTTTTAAAGACTTCCTTCCTGTTGGCGCCGAGGGCTTAAAATACGCAAGGGAAATATTTATTAACGGCGTATAACAAAGTCTCTGATCTTTTCCTGTCCCAAAAGGGTTGAATTAAATAACAACAACGAAAATACTAAGGCGGGTGACGTAATTTAATTCTTTATTTTTGGAACATCGTCGTGACTTTTGCGTTGTTGTTTTATGTTAATGAAAACAAAATACGAGTAATTTGCGTTTGACTTGTTTTCCTTTACGCAAAATCTTAGCAGGTCTCAAATACCTACTTTAAATATGGTCGTCTGACGTCTGAAAGATCCCAGTATTAAGTCCAAATTCAAATATTATATATATATTTAATAAATATGAGACTTAAATTATAAATTGAATTATAATTTAATAAATGGGTACTCATTAACAAGTTGATTCACATTTTCAAATAAAAGTAGAATACGCGTCTCAAATGTTGTGGGCGGATCACTGATACATTTCAAATATGAAAGGCAAATTAGTCTGAGATCTGAACAAAATGGTATGAAATAATAATGTGGATTTCCTCCAAGAATTGGTAGTAGTAATATGTTACCGGAAATGTATGAAATCAGGAAATGTATACATTCCCTAAGAAATCTATATATATCGGCCGGAAATGTGTGCGAAAAATCTATTTTTCACAATTCCTAGGATACAATGTATACAATTAACAATTCCTAAACGGCATTAGGAAATGAGTTAAGAAAAACGAACGTCAATAGATTTTTGATGTTACTTATACTAACTTAGGTTGAAATAGTATATAGGACCCGTATGGTTACAAAACGAATTAGATTGACTTAGGTTGAAATAGTAATAGAACCAAAATGCCTAAGCCCGACACCATGCAGTCTTGTGTGTCCTGCCCCAAGAGTGTTTTTTTAAGCCGGAGGCGCGGAGGGAGTGCAGCTCCGCCCGCTGTAGTAAAGCACAGGCACCCGGGCGAGCCTGCTGTTTGCTTCGCAAGGGACACTTCCCGCAGCGCCGGAGACGTCAAAGATCCGAACTGGTAGCTATTTTAGAGCTGTCTCACCTCCGCGGCCTCAACATGCTGGTTGCCTTCGGCGACTTGCCTTTGCCTAGCCTTGGTCACTTCAGCTCGCCTGAGTGCAATTTTCGCTACGTTAGAGCGGAGGAGCTGCACTTCACGCAGCGGCAAAGACGCCACAGATCCGAATTGGTCGATATTTTAGAGTTCTTTGGACACAACACTCCCATGCTCTCATATTTTACACATTTCCTAACGCCTTTCCTAGGAAATGTATAATTTGTGTTTATTACTTCATGTAAAATTCTCCTTTCCTAAATAAGCCAGGAAATGTATAAATTTCCTAGGAATTTTATATATTTCCTGGTTTTCACACATTTTCGGTTTATATCATAAGTTTATACATTTTCAACCGACTGTATTTTCATAATATTTGTTGCCTCAGAACTTTTACTCGGTGAACCGATTTTTAAGATTCTTTTTGATTTGAAAGCTGTCCTTTTCCATTCAGTACGAGTATGTGCACAACGTGGGCGAATAGATAACTCAATATCACGGCATCCTATTTCAATTATTTATTTTATAGGAAAAGGTTGTGACTTAAAGACGACTTTTTTTGTTCAATTTGAACTTTCCATATAGTTACGGTATGAGTGATCGATACGTTTCTATTTTGAGAGTTTCGTATATTGTAGCGCCAGACAGTACCTATTTATACCTATAAAGCTACGTATACATCTGTTATCTCTATAGAAATAAAGTCGTAGAAGTGTATAGTGATTGATAGTGACTTACTGAACGAGTTGGAGCGGTACTGTGAACCTGTGGGCGGGCAGAGCACGTCACTGTTGAGGCTGGACACGCTGACGTCACGCAGCTCCCCCAGGGAAGACGAGCGCAGGGTCGGCAACGAGAAGTTTACTTCCTTTGTCCTGTAATAAAGTTACGATTAGTTCCTCTGTTCTACGAGTAAAGTTTCATCCTCATCATCAACAATACCGAGAAGAACCTAAGTATTCCTTCGAAACTTTTTACGTAAGTGAGCCTTTTTCATACAAAAAAAAATTTAATCAATCGCAATCTGTAGAATTTCCCACTGATACGCTACAAAAATAATTAGTATGGCCATGTATGGCGGAAACCGTGACTGAAAACGCAAACTGTGAACTAATAACAAGTATAGTGAACATTGACATGGGCCGCGATCCATATACAATATTGCGGTTGGCCGTTGCTGAGGCAGTTGGAGTCAAAACGAACATTTTTGACACCAGTAAACTGGCAACGTTTTATTCGCTGTTTGACGGGTCCTGTGTATTTGTCAGCTACCAACCCCTTTTTTTGCCCCACTGCTGGGCACGGGTAAGCTCTCAGAATAAGAGCGTTTTGGCTCTAGCCAACCGCGCTGGCTAAATTCGAGTAAACAATATAGTTCTATAAGGCAAAGTTGCAGGTGGTGCCAGACTTTTAATAATACCTACTCTGTACAGTTTCTCATCATACCTAGTCTTATAATTCAACCTGATATGAATAAGCTTATTCAAGTTAACATGCAAACGATAATATCTGGGCAAAAAACGCTATTTCTTAGGCGATGCTACGTAATTTCTTTAATTCAACTCGATGGTACCCAGGAGCCAAGTAAGAGCTCATAAAATTCCACGCGATGGATAAAAGCTGAAATAAATCTGAATTATTTACCACTGCGACAAAAGCTAAAATCATCTTCGCTCGAGGCTAAGTACGCCGTCGCGTCGTTTGGATAGGAGAAATAAAGTTAAAACCATGTTTTTTGTAAATTAAATCTTATCCACTGTTAATTAAACAAGGTACGCCGTAGAAAACAGGAATTTTGCATAATTTTGCTACGAATATTCTAATTTAGGGGCATTAAGATACTAATTATGTTAGACTGCCAATTTTTACTATTGAAATGTCCACGGTTTCATCGGGATCAGTAAATAATAATCGAAGTTCATGCAAGTGAAAGCGTAGGTAAAAGCAAGACGCGATTAATAAATTCAGTTTTAGTTTACATACATAAATATTAACCGACAATGCGACTTATAGTTACACAAATGTGATTTAAATTTTAAACCAATTGGAAAGCACTTTACAAAAGTAAGCGATCCAAGATACTGGAATGGTGGCCCCAAAAAACGCAGTGTTTACAGTCTCTCTACAATGTGGATCCACAATTGTATGTTTTTTGTTCATTTCAGAAGGCCTATATCCATTCAACGATTGAGACAATGATGACGCTAAGATGTTAGTGCGAAGAATCATAGATCTGCACTGGGTATTCTATTTAATGGAAATAAATGGGAAATTAACTACTTGCAACTTAACAAGTAACCATAGTATTTCTACGTCATATAGATACATACTGTAAAGACCTTTTACAATCCTAATGTACCTACTCTGAGAAGTTAATTACGTAATTTGTCTCTTTTGTCATAATAATTATTAAATGTCACGAACTCTGTGATGTGGCCTGTGGGTGTAATTTGAATTTTACCCGAAAAAGACTATTCACCTGGAATCGCAAATGTAAAATAAAATATTATTTAATGAATTGTAATTCATTTTAACTAAGTATTATTTAAAAGACTTCTTTTATTATATAAATTTTGTCAGCTGTTTATTATCATGCAAAACCGAACGTTTTTCAAAACTTAAATTCAAAGCCTAGCAAGACTTAGCTGAGTCAAGTGCGCAGTTAACACCGAGAAAGTACCTATTTCTTTTGATATCGTTGCTTAAGACCTTGTAAATGCTTGACCCTTTCTAAGCTCTATGTTTTACACGATATCGTCTTTACTATAATTATATTACCAAATTGTATTCAATTATCAAAATTTTATTATTACATTGCGAGGCATGCTTATGCTCACTTTTAATCCTGCTACTTTTCGAGTATAAAGAGTCAAAATTCAAATTAAAAATTCCGCAAAATAACATTTATAACTTTGAAATCAACAAAGTTTACAAAACACTACTTAAGGGGCCTGTGAACTACAATGTCTCCATTCATTCAAAATTACAAATCATTAGTAATTCGTGCATATTTGGATCATGCTGTGGTGTTATTCGGATTCATATAGTAATAATCTATGTTCCTGGCCATATTTGGTTCGGAAATACTTCTTTAAGACGAAATAATAATCAATTTTGATCAAATTTTTTATAACTTTGGTCGAGTTCCGTAATACCAAAAATTATGAATGAAAACTTGTAACTTTCTTTATTAACTGGTGATTTTCTTTAGCTGGACAATAAAAACTGTGCTCCTGAACTAATGCGACGTGAGATCATAGTGTTGTTTTTATTACAAAACAAATAAGTAGAAAACATGTCCTCTTTGACATAAAAATAAGCAAAACTAAATTCGTTTACATTTTCGTTTAACAAAAGTATTTCGGAACCAAATATGGCCAGGAGCATAGATTATTACTATATGAACCCGAATAACACCACAACATGATCGAAAATTGCACGAATTACAAATTATTTTGGTATTACGTTTGTATGGGAGACACCGTGGGTCAGATGACTCTTAAGGTCGAAAGAAGTATATATTTTTGTTTCAATTATATCAAAGGAGTAACCCATTTTTCTCGTAAACTAAAGGAAAATATACCTACTTTAGGTATTTTTGTCTATAAAATATAAAAAAAAACGTTAGTAATTTGTTACTTATAAGTAACAAATTCGTAGAACAAAGTACTCGTACATATGTATTATTTATAATATTTTATGTCATAATAATGTTAGTCAACGTCAATAAAAGAAACCATCAAAAACATGTATAGTAGCTACATTTACCTACTTATTTCATATAAAAAGGAGCTTATGTCGAATGAACATAACATTCGAAGTTCTCGTAAAAGCGCTAATTAGGGTCGTAACTCCTCGCGACAGCTACCAAATTAACAGAAGATGTGTATGTAACGTGTTGCTTTGAAATGTCTTGTACATACGTTTGTTTCTATACCTAGCTACGTCTTTTGACTAATAATCGTCATGATTATCGTATGAATCTGTCATCCGTCAATCGTTACATGCCCGTCAATTGAAATACGGAAAGATACGGGGGAGGGAAAATTTTCCGGGTGTGCTTACTAATGCCATAGAAACTGCGTGCGACTTCATAAAAATTTTCGTTTTGCGAGAAAGGGATACCTCCCACTCCAAAATTAAAATGCCTGTAACTATGTAAATCTTGGTTGGATTTTAATATTTATTTTCAGCGTACTTCATTATTTGTATCCCAGTTAATAATATTTTTTATCAAATGCAAAAGTATTGTAAAATACCCAAGTGTAATATTTAGTTGCCACAACCACACTACATAAGTGAGCCTTGAACACCGAACCCACAACGATAAGAAGGCAAAAATTATTATTTTATTGTATAATATTCTATAGTTCTTATGAGTTGTTTTATTGTAAAATATGGGAGTAGGTCTCTCTAACTTGTTCAAAGTAAATTCACTTGTAGAGTGCAAATAAAAGGAACTCAACATTTTTCTACATTTACTCGAATGTGTCGATATCCATTAGCACGTTGCTTAAGTACAAAGAAGTACCTACTCGTATTGACTTAGAGGAGGCAAAGTAAACAACACAATTCGATAGGTATAGTATTGCACACTCTTTCACTAGGTATCGTTACGCTTTCGTTATGTAATCATACTAAAACCTTGCTTGGAACAGATCAATTTGGTTCTATTAATAAAATATTGCCTAGCTTTAATTGTTTTGTATTAAATTATAAATTAAGTACTGACTTGTAAAATAAATAAATTTTCCGGCCTTGCATTGCTCGGGTGATTCTGTAGGATTTTTAAACCCTTTATTATTCCTTATCTAGTAAGCAATTACTGCTTAAAGAGTCGGAGTAAACATGCAATAGTATAGTCATAATTTCACGCGTTCAAAGCTATCGTTGTATTGTACCTACATATTAGAAACTATAATATAAAAACACAACGTAATTCTTTGTACTATGGTTTCTGAAATGTACACAAAATATTTGAATGTGACGTTACGAATAATAAGATTTCATACTGGCTGATATTGGCAATATAGAATCAATAAGCAAAATTAATGTAAAAAAGTAATTCCACTCCACGATATTATTTTTGTTACGTATTTGTTATTTCTTCTTTTAGTAAGATGATCCCAAATTACATAGGTCTGTATATAAAGCGTAATGTTAATGTCGGGTCGAATATAAAGCCTGGACAAAATTGTTTTGCGAGTTAAATAAACGAGAACTGAGGGTCCTACAATAGTGGAAAGGTGTAAATATACTAGTAAACTAAAGTAAACCTAACATAGGTACACGTTTTATCGCAATAGTTGTTACAGAGAGAAGAGATGGGACACTCTGAAATTCTATTAGCAATCCTCCTTATTATTATTTTTTTGCTATTTTGCTAGCTACTAAATGCCTTTACCAAAATTGTACTTTTATCAGTATAGAGATTTTGCTTGAGTATCTTGTCCCAATCCAATCTTACACAGAGTGTGTACAATGTTAGCCTTGGCAACTAAATATTATGTCGTCCTTGATTTGTTTCTCGGAGACAGATAACATTGTAAGGAAACCTGCCAAATCCTTACACATTTAAAAAGCTTTGACAAGTAGTTGGGTGTCTAAAAGGGATGAAAAACGGTAGCTACAGCATAAAGTATCACCGACACTTGGAGAGGATTAATTAAGGTGTCTGGCCTACTTACAAATAGCATGAAGCGGCGATGTCGTGAGGAGGGTACACCAAAATGGGAGGAGACGGGACAGGGCTGGGGCTGTTCTTGCGTCGCCTGGCGCAGAAGACTCCTGCCATTACGATCAGAAGAACTAATGCTGCGCTTGCGCCGCCTAGCGCCACCAGTGCCGCTTCTGTTGACAAAAATACCCTTTAATAAAATTAACAACACCCTTTAATATTTTAACTAGCACATTTTTTTATATAGATAAATATATATGAGGACATTCACACATCGCAAATCCTTTAGTTATAAAGTTATTGGTGCCAATTCTGTTGAACAAGATTTTTAAACTAAACTTATTTGGCGCATCTAAAAACTGCTATCTTTTTCCATCGGGAGCATTATGAAAAGAATACTTACCACTATTTTTAGATATGTCAAATTAACTTATCTATATATATAAAAGAATGAGGCATTTTTGGTTGTTCCACGGATTCCGCCTAAACTATAGGTCGTAGAGATCTGAAATTTGGTGCCTAGGTAGATATAAGGTCATGAATTCGTACTAAGACGGGGATTCCAGAAATTCCAATGTTAAGGGGTAAAAATCGTACATTAAAAGGATTTTCCCATACAAAAGTGATTTTTTTCGTTGTTCCAGGAATTCCCGAAAAACTAAAAGTCCTAGAGATCTGAAATTTGGTGCCTAGGTAGATATTAGGTCATGAATTCGTACTAAGACGGGGATTCCGGAAATTCAAATTTTAAGGAGGAAAAATCGTACATTAAAGGGTTTTTCCCATACAAAAGTGTATTTTTTTCGTTGTTCCAGGAATTCCCGGAAAACTAAAAGTTGTAGAGATCTGAAAATTGGTGCCTAGGTAGATATTAGGTCATGAATTCGTACTAAGACGGGGATTCCAGAAATTCAAATTTTAAGGGGTAAAAATCGTGCATTCAAGGGATTTTCCCATACAAAAAAGATTTTTTTTTCATTGTTCCAGGAATCCCCGAAGAACTATAAGTCGTAGAGATCTGAAATTTGGTACCTAGGTTGATATTAGGTCATGAATTCGTACTGAGGCGGGGATTCCAGAAATTCAAATTTTAAGGGGTAAAAATCGTACATTTAAGGGATTTTCCCATACAAAAGTGATTTTTTTTTCGTTGTTCCAGGAATTCCCGAAGAACTAAAAGTCGTAGAGATCTGAAATTTGGTACCTAGGTTGATATTAGGTCATGAATTCGTACTAAGACGGGGATTCCAGAAATTCAAATTTTAAGGGGTAAAAATCGTACATTTAAGGGATTTTCCCATACAAAAATTACGAACTTTTTTGTTACTGGACCGATTGCTTTGAAAATCGATATTTGAGTATCGGAGCAAGCATAGAGAAGGAATTTGTGGTCAAAATTTAAAAAAGTGGCCGCCATTTTGAACTTTTTTGTTACTGGGCCGATTGCTCTGAAAATCGATATTTGAGTATCGTAACAAGCATGGAAAAGGAATTTGTGGTCAAAATTTAAAAAAGTGGCCGCCATTTTGAACTTTTTTGTTACTGGGCCGATTGCTCTGAAAATCGATTTTTGAGTATCGCAGCGAGCATAGAGAACGAATTTATGGTCAGAATTAAAAAAAGTGGCTGCCATTTTGAACTTTTTTGTTACTGATCCGATTGCTCTGAAAATCGATATTTGAGTATCGCATCAAGCTTGGAGAAGGAAATTGTGGTCAAAATTTAAAAAAAGTAGCCGCCATTTTGAACTTTTTTGTTACTGGGCCGATTGCTCTGAAAATCGATATTTGAGCATTATGACAGCAACCATAGAGAAAGAATTTAAAGAAAGGAAGAAAAAAGTGGTTGCAATTTTTTTACTTTTTTGTTGTTGGGCCGAATGCTTTCAAAACCGATATCGGACCATAGTAGCAAGCAAGCACGGACGGACGGACGTACGGGCAGACAGCGTAGTCTTAGTAATAGGGTTCCCGCGTTTTACCCTTTAGGTACGGAACCCTAATTGAACTATATTAAACTTTTTGACGACCTCATATTTTCAAAATCGATAAGTGACTATAGCAGCAAGAACAAAGAAAGAATTTGTCGTAAAAATTAAAATAAATAGCAGTTAAGTACGATAGGAATTTTGGAAATTAAACGCCTGAGGTTGTAAAGCAGAGGCTCAACGTGAGCGAGCCGCGGGCGTCCGCTAGTAGACTTACAGAAGCTTCAGGCATACCACATCAGACTAGTATACCACAGTCCGGTCAGATATACCTTTTATAGTATGAGAAGTACCTACTTAAAGACGTTAATGCAAAAAGCCTGACCAAAAAAAGAATGCGCCAGTCTTTGAAGCCTTTGAAGTTTTGGTTCAAACCTCACCGCGGGAAAAATTTTATTATAATTTCTTTAAAATGGAAAATAAATGAAATATTTGCAAGTCGAATGTACTGTACTGGTTACACTAAGAAGATTGAGAAGATTAAAAGACATGGAAGGAATTTTCGTGACGGAGAATCCATTTTCCTTCGCCTCCGTCGTACCGTCCGAAAAAGAACTCCGTTACAAAATTAAGACAAATTTTCACACTCTTACATGCTTCAGGCAAGTTGTATCATAGGCCGTACAACAGGACCTTCAAGACAAAATTTGTTAATTTGGTTTTGCCAACCACTATCGGTCTAATTTAACTAAAACTAATTTTTAAGAAGCATGTACAGAGTCATAGGTTTAGTATTCAAAATAAAGTAAAAATCTACTTTACCACTCGATTTATTATATAGGTAAAAGGAAATCACTGTTCAGTTCGTTCGTTCGTTTCAGCCGACGGATGTCCACTGCTGGACAAAGGCCTCCTGTAATGATTTCAAGCCCGCACGGTCCTGCGCCACTTGTATTCAGCGCCTTCCCGCGAGTCTCTTAATGTCGTCAGTCCAACTGGTCGGAGGTCTGCCATCACTGCGTTTTCCCGTGCGGGGTCGCCATTCCAGCACTTTGGGTCCCTAACGTCCGTCGGTTCTACGATCTGTGTGCCCCGCCTATGCCACTTCAGCTTCGCGATACGTTGAGCTATGTCGGTGACTCTGGTTCGTCTATGGATCTCCTCATTTCTAATTTGATCACGTAGAGAAACTCCGAGCATAGCTCTCTCCATCTACTTTTTCATCCACTGTTCAGTGAAAAGCCAAAATGATTTTTCAATAGGTATCGTACTCAACTGCAAAATCATTTGGGTCATTAATCAAATTGTGGCAAACAGACCAGTCGGTCAGTGGCTATAACTAATATTCGTCGATACATTATATCGAAAATTGAAAATCATCAACTGCGTACAGTACCTAAACACCTGAGAACAATTGTTTGGTATAATATTATTATTATACGTGGATACAAAATTACTAAATTCTGGTCGGGATAAGTGACAAATCAGCATAATATATGAATTAGTTTCACACTGATAGGACATTGGATCGGTATCATACTGATTTTCAGTGTTTCGAAATACAGCATGTCTAAATACTAAACAGTCCTTTATCTCTTTGTATTGTACAAAAAATCCTTCGTATTCTAGTCTAGGGAATCTCAATGTAAAATTTCAGCTTTTTAGTGATGATTAAGAATTTTTATTTATTTTTTATTGACAAGTATATTTACATTATTTTTCATAATTTTGTTATTGATTACGAATGTGCTGAAGAGTAAAAACTCTATCCCCAATGGTCCTCATCAGACTGTTGCCTTTAAATAAAAGCACCTCAGGATACAATTGACTCAAAGAATATACTCAACTTGGCCTTTAAATAAAAAAGAGCATCCAAATTTATTGATTCAATAAAAAGTTATTTGACGTGAAAATCTTAAGACCTACTCGTACGTTCTAAAAATTTATCAATTGTAAATGTTGATTGTTTGAAATATTTTTTACTGGTTTTTCCATAGGAATATCATTGATATTTTATTTAAATATTGGTTAGGTTAGGTTGTATAGAGACTATAAAATTTTAAAATAAAACTATCTATTTCTTTATTATTGTGATACTTAGGTAATTTCATATCCTTATAACATTGTTCGTAAATTTCCTACAAAACATAAATATATAAGGCACGATACGATCGTTAGCTTTTTATGAGCTTCATTATATTTTGATAGCCATGACGACGACGATTTTTTTAATCTATCCCAGAAAATGATTACTTTACGCTTTCCAAATACCAAAACGACTCAATTTGCTATAGTTTTATAACGTAAAAGACTACCTAAAAACGACAATCTTTTATCAAAAGATTCAAAGGACTTGTAGGGAACTACAAGTCTTTGACACAATATAATTAGGTACTTTTAGGCTCTGTGCCTTGGTGAAACCAACCATTGTAGAGCGATTTATAAAAATAATCAATATTTTCAATTAAATATTTCAAATTTTTTTTTTTTATAAATATAAGGCATTTATTCATCATCCACTAAAATCGTGGGCGAGTTCCATGCACTAGAAAAAGGTCACAGTTTAGTGTCAAGTTTACAAGTGCAAACAGACTTGCACATCCAGAGGAATTTCCAGAACCGGGTGATGTCGTCCGTGAATTCTGTATAAAGTATTCAATATTTATATTGCTCACAAATATCGACTACTTGTACAGCTAGTAGCCAGTGACTCCGCCTGCGTGATTTTTGGTTTTCACTTTGGTTTTTTTTGGTTTGGTTTGGAATTTTGGTTTGGTGGACTTTTTTAAAGTTTGTAGGAGAACAATTCTATGGAAGAAACTCCAAAATCAGGATTAAGTTTCTTCAAAAGTCGCTTGTACCAGTATTATCTATCTGTATGCAAATAGTGTAACGGAAAATGCTCATGTAATAGTAGATATATGTATATATGTATTATATGGGTGTTTAATGTATGTATATATATATATATATATATATATATATTTATTTATTTGCTAGGTCAGCTAGTATATATATATATATATACTAGCTGACCTAGCAAACGTTGTTTTGCCTTTAAAAAATAGTTGAATTGAGATTTAAACTATCCTATCTCTCAAGTTGGATCGAACTGCACATAGTGTGCGAATTTTATTATAATCGGTTAAGTGGTTTAGGAGTCCATTGAGGACAAACATTGTGACACGAGATTTATATATATTAAGATATATACAATAAATAAATATATATAAATATATATTTATATATATTTATTTATTGTATATATCTTATTTTATTTTAATTGCACCATCCCGCGCTTCATTACACTAATCCTCTCACCAAAGGTTGCCTGGTAGAGATTGCACTAGCAATAAGGCCGCCTTTGCGCTCACTGTGTTCCGTTGTATTTTGTCTCTCTATTTGTTTTTCTCTGTGTGTGTGCAATAAAGTTATATAAATAAATAAATAAATAAGTTTTTGTACCTCTTTGTGTGCGATTAAATATCAAATAAATAAATAAATAACTTTAACCGTTTACTCAGCGCACGCTTTATTCGTTCTGGAACGTTCTGGAATGCTCCACTCCTTTAGGTCATAGCGTGTTGTTTTATAACCTTCCTCGATAAAAACTAACTCTTCAACTATAGAATTTTAGTATAGATTAGTCAAATACTAGGTATATAATGAACGTACCTCTCAAATTGATAGCATTAGCGAGTGAGAACTCCGAGATAGTGGTAACGGCGGTGGGTGGTTCGTATCTTGGGTTTGCTGATGAAGACTCCACCTGTCCTAGAGCTTCCACCTGGATGGGTGCAACTGGGTCTTCGCTCTCCTTAAAATACTCCTGCGGCTCTTCACGCTCTTCAGAATCAGGGTACTCGCCGTATTCTAAGAACAAAATAAAGATATCGTAACCCGAATTATGAGTAGGTCGTTTTGGATTGGTTGAAAATCGAACTAAGAGTAACTATAAAGGTACGCCCGCACTGGGCGTAACTGCACTGCAGCGGAACGACGCGATATTATTTAAATGAAGTTCGGTATGTCGCACTAGAACTGCAGCGGCGCGACAGTTTTGTTCGCAGTTGCTCGGAATTCTTTAAACGTGATGGATGAAATTGACGACAAATTGCACGTCCGGCACGTCATAACTTGCATAAAATATGGGGTGACATGTCGCAGTCGTGCTGCTAACTATAGCGCACCTAGCGGCAACGGAACTGCGCGTCGCGACATCGTGCGTCAGTTTTGCTTAGTTGCCAACCTTTGCAGCGCTGTGTCGCGCAGCGCGGTTCCGCTGCCGCGGAGTGCGATATGTCTAATACTTTTACGTAGAAACAATATTTTGCAGTGCAGTGTCGCGTCGCTCCGCTGCAGTGCAGTTACGCCCAGTGCGGGCGTACCTTAACACAATTTTTGAAGTAAAAACTTCTTTAGGCGCGTATGGCATATTTTGAGATGTGGAAAAACCATTGAACTGACATCAGGTATCCGTATAGTGTACAAGTTTTTATTACTGTCGGCACTCCTCGGTTGTCACTGCTTGTTTAGTCAGGAGTAGGTACCTAAATTACTTGAGACAGTATTAAACCATTGATATTGAACGTATTTCAAAATAAATAGACGTATTCAAGAAACTTCGAGTAAGTAGTAACGTGACTTACAATTACCACTATGACTCTCTTTAAAAAGATCAGCTACGCAATTGAGTAAGGAAAACGTATTCATGGCTAACGTAATCGCAAATCTGCCCGCTCATTGACTGCTTGATTAACATCAGCCAATCTGCGTCGTGCAGAATTTACTTACGATTACGATAACGATGAATACGTTTTTCTTACGCAGTCAGACCTCAGAAGTCTCAGACGTATTATTTATTAATTACGACGAGAATTCGTTATTCCAAAAGTCTCTCGTTATTATTATTATTAGGTACATTAATTCAATGATTTTAAATGACATGTGAAAATTACAATTTTATTAGGTGAGTAAATACACTGTTACATGTTTTACATAATTTTTAGATTTAGTCTTATTTGTTTAGTGTCTGGTGGGAGGCTTCGGCCGTGGCTAGTTGCCACCCTACCAGCAAAGACATACCGCCAAGTGATTTAGCGTTCCGGTGCGATGCTGTGTAGAAACCATTGGGGGGTGACTTTACTTACCCTTCCAAGTTAGTACGTTAACATCTTCGGCTGCATCATCTGCACTTAGCATCAGGTGATATCGCAGTCAAGAACTAACTTTTAAACTGTATTATTAGTACATATTTAAAAAAATTACTTACCAGAACCGTATGGGTCACTAGATTCTTTGATGATTTCTAACGGGTCGATCACCGCTGGAGCATACCAGGGTCTTCTAGAGTAGATCTTCTTACTGTTCACCGTCCGTGCCACGTCATCAACATCCCGGTAACTTGGCGGAGACAAGTTTAACATCTCTACACATCTGTTGAGACCTACGAACAATACGGCTGACATGCAGTTCGTGTTTAGAATGTTTAGTCTTTGTACTTCCATATTGTTCAATTCAGGAAGTAGCGTCTGTTGTGCTAACTTGTGCTTGCACTGCAAACAGGAGTAAGTATATTAAATTACGATGAGATAAAGTAAGTATAAAATATTGATTGATTGTGAAATAATGCCAACGAACAGCCTGTAGACAGAGTGACATTCTAATAGCGATGTTGCGAATCGAAAAGTCAAAAATGTATGCTATTGCATAGCGTTAGCTAACGTCAATCCCGTACATTTTTGGCATTCCATATCGCTATAAAAGCGATATTGCTTGTATATTATTGTTATATATTGTTGTTATAGTATATTATTGAATGTTACTTTGTCTAGGCCTTACGCGCGAACCAAATTCGCAAATTCAGACCTTAGAACAAGACTATTCACATACTAATACTTATTATCTTAAGTATCTGGTATACGTTGTATTCTTTTTTGTATAACTTCTAGCCATCGCCTGCAACTCGATTTCTTGTTCATAAAATATTCAATAAGGGAATCATACATTTTTCTACAAACAAAAATAGAATAAAGACGCTCTCCGTCCTACGTACATAATATCGATTGGATTTACATATTGGTTTTTAACTTGATGCGATTCCTCCGTTGAATATAATATGGTTAGAGAACAAATCAGTAATTCAACGAACAACCAAAAAAATACTTTCTTTATGTTTAATCTGTATAATTAAAGTTTTATCAAAATGGGCACTGGTACTTTGGCATAATTTTGACTCATTTATTAATTTTTAGAAGGGACGCTAAACCGAGATACGTTTCATACACACGAAAAACTGCGGAAAATAACATTTATCGCACAGTAAATTAGTGCCTTCCTAAGAAAGAAACCTTTCTTTATTTACGACACCAACCAAACCGTGTGCCTTACTATATAAACACAAACTATTGCTTTCAGTAAACTGGTCGATAGCCTTTATACTACTTCGATTCTTTCTATGTACAAATCCGCTATTTTGCAAGAGATAAAATAAGGTCTTTTTTTTTTTTAAATGAAAAAATGATTTATTAATAAAAATATTTCAAAACATTCATCAGTTGTTGGGACATCCTTTTAGGTAAATTTATACCTGTGCCAGGATGTCCCGCTCTTCCGTAGACAATCTTTATGAAAATGTTATAAATAGAAATGAAGTACACATTTAAAATATATAAGTTAAATACAATATAAGTTAAATATCCTAAAAGTGTGTGTGTGTGTGTGTGTGTGTGTGTGTGTGTGTGTGTGCGTGTGTGTATGTGTGTGTGTGTGTGTGTGTGTGTGTGTGTGTGTGTGTGTGTATGCATACATGCGCGCGCAGATAGATCTTTCAGGTGATAACTTCGAGTAATGCCTCAGTGTCTTCATAATTTAGGCTAGTGAGCCATTCAGTTAGAGACTTTTTAAGATCGTGAGTATTTAATGAATATATTTTTAACAAATTATTTACCTTCTTGTAAACATAAGCCGATTGTTTAGTAAACTGTTTACTAGCAAATTTAGTTTTTACAGTATTTGTTTCTATTCTAATATTTACTCTTCTTTTTGTCATTGTGTCAGTATCTATTGTAACTGTTTTATGCCGATTTAGTATTAGTTTTAGAATATAAAGAGTTCTCACACTCATTAAATTATTTATGGAGTATAGCTCATTTGTAGGGAACCGATAAGGTTTACAGTACATAACTTTTAATAGGGCACGTTGACTACGCTCTAATTCAAGAAATTTAATTTTTGATGCTCCTCCCCATACTGGAATGCAGTATGATAGTATAGATTCAGCAAGGGCTGTATACACTTGAATTAGAACTTTGTTTGTTGCAACATGTCTTAATGTTTTAAAAATCCAAATAAGTTTTCTAATTCTGCTAGATAGTAGTTCCAGATGGGAATGCCAGGATAATCTTTGGTCAATAATTATACCTAAATATTTAGTTGAATAAATTTTATCAATGGTAGGACACGTGCAAACGCTCTGGACGTTACAATGGTGAATTTGTAGATTTGATGTTAAAGGTTGACCTTTATTATTTATTGCGAAACATATGTAGTTTGTCTTATTAGTGTTAAGTGTCAAAAAATTTGATTTAAGCCAACTAGATATTTTCCTTAAACCTGTTTCGGCAGTACTATGCACTTCTTTCCAAGTTTTCCCGTGAAAGACTATAGCAGTGTCATCTGCATAAGAATAAATATTTCCAGAATCTATTTTGAAATTACATAGGTCGTTTATATATATTAAAAACAAGGTAGGTCCTAGGACACTACCTTGTGGAACACCAAAGGTCATTTCAAGGTCAGTACTGATATAGTCGTCTATTTTTACACGCTGAGTTCGATTACTTAGATAGTCCTTCAACAGATTAAGCTGGTTTCCTCTAATGCCAATGTTTTCAAGCTTTTTTAGAAGGATAGGGATCGAAACTGTATCAAACGCTTTTTTGAGGTCCAAAAAGACGGTCAAACATTTATTTTTACTATCAAGATGGTTTACAATATTCGAAGTTAAAGCCAAAACAGCATCTTGCGTGCATTTCCCTTGCCTAAACCCGTATTGTGATGTTGATAGAATATTAAATTTATAAAGGTATTGCATTAGTCTATTATTGATTAATTTTTCCATTATTTTAGAGATTCCCGTTAAGACTGAGATTGGCCTGTAGTTATTCATTTGAGTTTTATCCCCATTCTTATACACAGGAGTAATTATTGATTGTTTCATGAGCGAAGGAAAAATACCTTTAGTGAAACAAAGATTTGCTAAGTAAGTGAGTATGGGAACTATTAAGTCTTTTGATAGTTTTAGAAATTTTGTAGGGATATTGTCAAGTCCAGAAGCACTGTCTGATTTTAAATTCATAAGGATTGAAGTAACCTCTTCGTGATCAGTATTTAAGATAACAAAGGATGACAATTGATTTTTATCGTGAGGTATCTGTATTGGATTATTATGCTGTAATAATAATTGGTCGTTTATTTTAATTCCTTTAGCAAGCTTTGATCCAACATTAGCAAAGAAGTTGTTTACTGAGTTAACTGCCTTCATAGGACATGGGTCAGTATCAAGTAATTGTGAATTGATTGTTTTTGCAGGTTTTGAGCTTGTAAGATTTTTTATATTATTCCATAGCACTTTTGGGTTCTTATCTAGTAATAGTTTCCTGTCATGTACACGTTTCAGTTTCTTAATTAAATTGTTACAGTAGTTGCGATATCTTTTATATGTTATTTTAAGTATATTATCGTCAGGATTACATTTTAATTGCTTTTGCATTTTAAAAGGTTAAATCTAGGTAAGGTAAAAAAGGTATATTAACCAGAAAACTTCTGACTGTCTCGTCACGGCTAGCCCAAACCCACAGTACAAACCCGTCATAGAAAGCTAAAATTTTGCACAGCTCTTCTCGTATTCATGTAGGTACACAAGCCCAATGATAACTTTAGTTTAAAATCTTTTAAACGGCCCGAATCGAGAATCGATCCCTGGATCATCTACTGAATAGTGACGAAATATATCAATTTACTTATGCAAAACATTCTTAGATTCTTTTGAATTATAAGTGTCTGCAGTATAAATTAGGCATAAGTGCAGTATCTTTTGAATGTATACGAATATACATTTTGGATTTTGCATTTGCAAAGATAAATAAGTTCATTACGTTGGAGACTAGATCAAAGGTAGAAAAAGAGAAATAAATAAATTCATTTTCTCGTAAAAATATTTTAGTTTTTAACACTCATAAAGTAAAAGCTTCTTTAAAATAACAAAAATTGCATTTGAAAAGTGAATTTTATTACCTTTTCCATTTTAAGTAAATAAATACAATATAATAATAATACTATTTTAAATACAATACAGAATTAATACAATAATAAATACAATACAGAATAAATATAATAAATACTATTCGAAGTAAATAAATACAATAATCAAAAAGACCTTCGTATAAAGTAAAAATGGAAAAGTAGTAAATTGATAGTAATAGAGTTATAATAATGTTCTTTCTACTGAATTTAAACACCTCATTGAAATGCCAAGTTATAATTTACCGCCCAAGTTCTGAAAACGGCTTTTCCACGGTCATCCAAACAATTTACCTAATTCGAACGTCCATCATTTCCATTCAAATGTCATCCTACGAGTATTTACGAACTAAACAGCTTTACCGTTCAAACCGAAATTGTAAACCTTTTCAACGTTTTCACTGTAAAACGTTTTTTACGCATTCGTTGATAATTTCAGTTCGGCTGACATTTTTTTACATAAATATTTAATATGAATTTATGATTCGAGAAGATTTCAAAATGTATCATTTCAACTGGAAACTTTTAGTTATTGTTGAGAAAAAGAGCCGATAAGACGTTACACATAAGTATCTTGATATTAGCTTCTAAGTTTCAACCATACCCAAGTAGAGTTTGATATTTATAATTTAAACTGGACATTTTTAATCGTTGTTGAGGCAAACAGCTAAATGCATGCATGCATTTGTTTTATAAACCTAACCTTTACATACAATTTTCGCATTTGCAAATTTCACAAAGCTCTCACAGGAACAGCACACTTAAAATTCAATTTGTATTTCCGAACCAATCTCAATTCCTTCTGGACCCGAATTTATTTATGGAAACGTCGCGATTCTTTGTGTGAGCGTGTAAATAAATGTGGAACCAATTCCAACTGGAAAAGCATGTGGAGGTAATTCTACAGTAAAACTGACCTACTACTGAACTAAATCAGCCTATGATAGAAACAAAACCTAAACTTATTTGTTCAGACTCTTACTAATTATTTTGGACAGTTTATAAATAATGGCAATTAATTGATAGACTCATCAATATTGTATCCCTATCTACAGTAATTGAAACTGTGCTTATATTGCCGTGAAGTTTATTGTCATTAAACGCCTTTTGAAATGTGAAAAACAATAGCATAGTTTGAATTAATTACGAAATTGCGAAGGCGTTGCACTCTAAAATATCAATGATTTATTGAGTGAAAAAAAAAAAACCATCTACAAATTCTGGATATATTTTTTTCCCACTTATGCCCCAACAATGTATATTAACGAATAGGTACGTTTCGTATAATGTCGGTAATTTTTTTTTCGGCGAAATTTTCAACCCTTTCCTCTTTTTCTTCTGCAAAATGAAGAGCTTTTCAAAATATTGTTATATTATTATTATTTTTTTACAAAAATAACAACCATTATTATTTTATAAATACTCATACGTAATTTGTACTTTACGGTTACTGTAATCGATTTTCCGCTAATACTTGTAGATCTTTGCTGTATAGTACCTATCTACAACCAATATTATATATTCGTTGCTACAACCAAGACTGACCTTAGGCGATACAAATATCTAATGATTAGAACATTAATTTAACATGCGCAATATATCAATGTACTAGAGGTGTTTAATCGGCTTAGAAATATTATGTCAGCAAGTTTAGTATCTATATACTGAACAAATTTATAGAGCGTAATTCGAAAATTATTGTTATTGTCAATTCAGCGAATGCGCAATTAGAACCCGCATCCCGTATACCTATCGAAAACGTTATTATTGTATAAATTTTTGTACAAATTATAATAGGTATATTATTAATTTTAATAAGATAGGCTTATATAGTTTTGTTTGAATTGTTACTCAAGAGTTGAATATATGTTGAATATCTACTCAACATATATTCAACTCTTGAATAACAATTTCCAAAGGTCAACAGATAAAATAGTCCCTAAAATTGTTATTTTGGGTTTTATGGGGTTGTTTCTACCTACAGGTTTGGGATCACAGTAACTACGATAATAAGAGTTTACTACGCTCCTGCGGTCTAAAATATTAGCGATAGATTAACGAAATGGGTTATGTAAAGCGCTAAGGAACGAGCCTTGGGCGATTAACTCTTTGAAGCTTGGCCCTAATGAAGATAAGTCACGACACTTTTTTAAAGTCAACAATTATTTTACAGAGGAAATTTTATAAGAAATAAAAATTAAAATTAAAAAAATACAAGACCAGTATTACCATATTAATTTCCCAAAAAGAGGTTTTGTTCTACTCAACAATTGCTATAATTAACAGGCGAATAATAAAATTTGACAAATGAATGGTAGAGCTGGCTGGAAAGATAAGGGACAACTTCATTCAGTTCAGTTCCCTCCAAACTGGTGCCTCGTTGTCAAAGATAAATGTTTAATTAAAAGAAAACATTCGGATGAATGGGTGGATGCCTGAATGAGAGAAAAGGCCATTGGTAAAAGGGGTATTATAGTCACCAAAACCTTCTGTTACCCTCAAAGAACAAATTCTGGGTGGCTACAATGAAACTGCAAAAAAATACACATTTGTGAAAATTTTCATTTTTTGATTCTCTACCGCAAATGAGACAAAATTTAATTGGTAATTTATAAGGAATGGAAATTTTAACTGGATATGTATTAAATTGTAATGCATAATAAATACTAGGGTTCTTGGAGGTTTAAAAATTCATGAAAACTAAAGCGCGGAGCTAAACGCGGAGCGCAAAATGAAGCTGAGCTGCGTTGAGCTTCGCGCACCGCCCGTGTACGTGGAGGCGGCCTGGCTGTAAGTATATTACTGCAGATACCAGCAAAAGTAAGCCTTGGCCACAACAGCTAGGCATTGATGGACTCACGTATGTGTGCAGTGGGCCTCGGCTCCACCTCGGTGAAGTAATGTACTATTTCTCGAAAGCTGCTTCACAGTCAACCTATAATGACATTAATGATTTGCGGCACGCAAAGTAAAAAGTATGAAAAGAAAAAGACACGATTTGAAATTTCAGAGCGTGCTGAATTAAATTTTTGTGCTTCATTAGTAAGGTAAATAATATTTTACTCTGGTAGGTATCTTACATACCGTAGCGGTGAACTAATGCATAGCATTATTAAACACGTACCTGACCTTTTAGACCATTAATTATTGCGGTAGTTACCTATATAATCCCAGGCAGGCAATTTCACTATCAATTTGATGGGAACTACGCAATATTAATGGGTATGATACTGATAGATAGGTAGTTGTGGGCCGGAATCTGATAAAGATCATAGAATGCACGACGCACGTACTATGTAATATGTGACGTCACCATAAATCCAATATAGAGGAAGAAGAACAGAAAACCATCCTTTGACCTATAAAATGCTAAAAATATGTGCTTGGTATATATCACGTACTTACACCAATTACTTACCTTGTTAACTTTTATTCTTTAAAGAGATTTGTAATTTTACATTTCACACCAAAACTATCAAACTGCTTAACAGATTCATACGTCGAAGGGTCTCGAAAGGATGATAAAGACAAAGTTCCCAGTTTTTTGTGTTCCGTGTTGGGCCAAAATTAAGTACTAAGGTTTTTTTGACAAAAAAAGTTCTTGTGCCGACCTAGAGTGGGTTGGTGTTTAGACCCCATGCTCTGATGAGTAAGTGGAGCTGTTGGTGTAGATTGAATATAGTATCTTCTTATACTGACAATATTCCCCCCATTAGGGCATCAATAGGTTATTTAATGTTTAGTTTTGGTGGTGGGTTGACCATAATCCATCTTCCTTAATTTACACGTAGCATCGAAAAGGTCATTTGGAGTTGTGGTTTTACTCGAATAGCACGAGGAAAATAAATCACTTCGAAGTTCTTACTAATTTTACTACAAGGAGAATGTAAAATGCAAAATGAGCGAAGATACAATCTGCCTCAGACTACATTATCTGCAATCTAACAGGCAACATTATTTTTGCACAAAATAAGAAAAACATCAGTAGGAACATTTGAAATAACACAATTTCGTTTTATTCGTTTTCCTTTATTCCACTTTACGAAGTATGTTCCAAATGAATCATTGTATATTTCATTATATTGTATTCTTTCTTTTTGTCTTGAAAAGGGTCTGATAGTTATGAATTTACTGTCTAAGTAAGTCTTAAATATAGTCGTAGTTTCCAAAAATGATGCCATGCTTTACTTTTGGAAAAAACCAAATGAGGTTTTTATCACTATAAAGAATTTCGTTTTAGCCTGAAGGTGGATAAACGACTGAATGATCTGGGTCTAAAGATGCACGCTGTAGGCATGAATTCTCAATTTCAGCGTAATCGATTCAGCAACTGTCAGTAACTATTAGCAACTACAGCATAGCTGCGTACAAACATCTAAACCTTCGCACGAATTAAAGAACTGTATCACTAATAAATAAATAACATATAAATAAGTAACCTCCATAATCGTGAGGTGTGCAATCTTAGAGATTATTTTCTTAAGATAAGCGGTGGTATGCATAGGGATGTGGTTGCAGTGGATAAAGGTCTTACTCCACTCTCCTTAGGCAAAACGAATTGGCGCAAGCCAATAGAGCTAAGTACCTCGGAACGCATGGCGATATGGAAGAGCAAAGAGTTGCATGGCAGATTCTACAGGGCCCTGATGGGCCCGGATGTAGATCCCATTGCTTCTGTATCTTGGTTACAGTTCGGAGACCTCTTTGGGGAAACCGAAGGTTTTGTCTGTGCAATTATGGATGAAGTTATCAAGACGAGGAATTATCGGAAACATATTATGAAAGATGGCACTATTGACATATGTCGAGCGTGTCATCGTCCTGGGGAGTCCCTCAGGCATATTGTTTCCGGTTGTTCCCATCTTGCTAATGGCGAGTACTTGCACAGACACAATCAAGTAGCCAAGATCATCCATCAACAACTTGCACTTCAGTATTGCCTCGTAGATGTTGAGATACCGTACTATAGGTACGACCCTGCGTCAGTTCTGGAGAATAGTAGTGCATTGCTCTACTGGGATCGGTCGATTATAACTGACAGGTATATATTGCTGCCAATAGACCTGACATAGACCTGAATAGTCGACCGTTCGGCGCGCCGTGCAATAATTGTGGATATCACCATTCCACATGATGAGAATCTCATGAAAGCGGAGAAGGAAAAATTATCAAAGTACTTAGACCTTGCTCATGAGATTACCGCCATGTGGAGTGTGAACTCGACGATTATTGTTCCGATAGTCGTTTCAGTTAACGGTCTTATAGCGAAAAACTTCGACCAACATCTTAAGAAGCTTCCGCTCAACTGTTGGATCAAGGGCCGTATACAGAAAGCAGTGGTCCTGGAAACGGCACGCATTGTGAGGAGGTTCCTCACTCTTGAACCCTGACCACTGGTAGCTTGGGTCGTTAAGGCTCCGCGACCAGTGGTGAACTCAATCTATCTATACTTATAATAAAACTGTAAAGGGTCGAATTCTGTACATTGAAGATATTTTGAAAATTTTTGTTGGAGGACACTATTTAGTCGATACTGAAGCCAAAACTGTAATTTGTTTAATTTTTGTCTGTCTGTCTGTCTGTCTGTCTGTCTGTCTGTCTGTCTGTCTGTTTCACGACCGCGCATCACGGCTAATCCGCTGGATGGATTTAAATGAAACTTGACATGATTATAGCTCATACCCCGAGGTAGGACATAGGATACTTTTTGTCCCGAAATTCATCATGGTTTCCCTGAAAGACGGCATCAAAGTCAAAATGTGTATTAACTTATAATTCATTAACGTGTTGTCCGATTTCATTCATTATTTTTTTGTTAGAAAGATGGTACTTCATAGATCTTCCTAGAAATATTTGAGGGTTATCAGTTTTATAGTTCAGAAATTAAAAACCCCCAAACCCTCAGTATCAAGTCCAAAAAACTTGAACCACGGAATATATAAAGAATCTTAGAATGTACGGCTCAACTTAAGCTGGCTGGAAGTTCAACCATATGAAATAAACAGAACACATATATTGAGACTGTTAGTAAATTAGCAATACTCATTTAAAAAAAAAAAGAAAAAATCTGACAATGACTAGCACTGAGACAACTGTGTCAGAAAAATATTTTAAAGATTTAAAAACACACATTGAGATCGTTTTCAATTTAATTCATCTTATTGGAAGCCAGCACATACCCATTAAGGCTTGGATTTTTTCTGTGGTTCCAGTTTCATCATTTACTCTTGGACTTTTGGATTTTATATTATAGAAGGACTTGGAGATTTTATATTATATACAAAGGATTGTAAGCAATTCTTCCCAGTCTTCTCCAAATTATTGAAATTCCTTTTCGTTTACAGTTCCAGGATTGTGAATAAAAGATTCTTTCCACTTATTTATCTTTTTGTATTTTTTCATAAATCAATAATTCAATTAGTAACATTTTTTCGACATATCTTTTTCAATCACAGACAGAACTAACTGCATTTCTATTTTCAAATTCCATAAAAAATAATATTAATCGTAAAGAGGTTTGTTTTCCAAAAATTATACATATTAAATACTTCACGGTGACGCAAAATATTAATGAAAACTAAACATAAATCTTCAGCACGCTAACAACTCGTCCATCCTGATATACATTTCGCGTCCCCGCGAAATACTGAACACTGTTACAAACAAACATCAAATACCCTAAGAATCATATTATCAAAACCGTATGATATCATTTAAAATTATTTTTTATAAAGAAAGCTTTTATACATTTTATTAATATCCTTCTCAGCACCAGATCCAGGTTACCATCTAGCACCAAAGTACTTGTCAAAACGGATCAAACGAGTCTAAACTCGATGGGGTTGTGTCATTTAACTACCGAGTTCCTATAACAACTTTCCTGTTCATCATCAGAGCAGCTCCAAGTCATAATTGTTATCCAATTACACATGTATACAAAATTTAAGTTCAATCGGTAACCGGGACGTGGATCTTTAACTTGCAAAATTTGATTACAAACAAACAAACATTAAAATTGGTGAAACTAGTAACAATTACAAAACATTTCAGGGTAACCCATAGGTATTAATTGTCATCATCTGAATTACTAATTTTTGACTTTATAAATTATGAATTTTCAATTATTGACATCTTGAATTATAGCGAACAATATTATGAAAAATGATAGTTACAAATTGACATTCTGAATTACTAATTTTTGTCTTTATAAATTATCAATTTACAGTTATCGACATCCTGACTTATATCTATTATAAAATTATGAAAAAAATAATTTCTAATTTAATCAAACAAATATTTACATTTAGTTTTTTTAATTCATACGCCATAAGGCAGAATATATAAGGATAATAATTGTTATTGCTGACCACCTAATGTACCTGCATTCATATGAATAATTGACATTTATTTATTTATTTATTATAATCATTAATTTAAACAAATAACATTGAACACACAATACACTTTATGCACTTTCTATATTATTAATTAACAAAATTAAACAAATCAAATTATTGTATTGCGTTTAAAGTCTTAAAGTACGTGCACCTTGCACTTCCAGGTCTTCCACACTATCGTGCTACCTTAGCAGTGTGGGCATAATGATCTTCTACACTATCATGCTACCTTAGCAGTGTAGGAATAATGGTCGTCCACACTATCATGCTACCTTAGCAGTGCGGAATTAATGGTATTTTTACACTATCATGCTACTTTAGCAGTGTAGAGGGTAAGAACTAAGTATACGTGCACATTGCACTTCAAATGGTCTGTTACACTATCATGCTACTTTAACAGTGTAGAAACGAGGTGCATATTGCACTACAATTAAACATTTACAATTTTAACTTCATGAGGAACAATCCTTGTTTGCATCAAAACATCAAACAAAAATTACTTTACACTAATTGAAATACAAACTTCCAGTTTGTACTAATACACAATGAGGCAGAATTAACATACGATGTTTCATCTCAATACATTGTCTCGCTGTTACAAATTAATACTCCATTCCATGCATTAGATCCTATAACGTCAACAAATATTTTTAAAGTGAAACTTTTATTACATCGTCTCAAACTTTTTCGTCTATGTGTTGCAAGTCGCGTGACGGTCGGCCGCCGAGTAGGAACAAAGTGAAAGGCGCTCGTCAAAGCAGCCAAGACCACAAAAGTTTGACTGTGGTTTCATAAAACCACACAATAAAAAAATTAATATTATAATCTCTCTGAAACACATATCTAAATCACAAAATTTTATTTTTAACCATCAGTATATCCTCGCAAAGAATTACTCACTACCCTCTCCATTAAAACAGGACCAAGGATGTGCTTCATCAATCGTGTATAATGATAATAATATTATGTTGTTAATCCTTTTTTTTGGTAACAAAATTATCCTCCAATCCTCATGATGCAATATTTTAGTTACACTATATATAATATAAACATAAACATTTCGGTCTTAATTTTATACTTTTATCGCAACCTTGTTTATACATTATGTTCTTTCAATTCTCACTAGATCTCTCATTTTAATATCAAACGGTTTTTTGTTTCTTTCTATATCAAATCTATTGAACTCTTTTTTTATGACTTTTGCATACCATTACCACTCATGATACTAATAATTACATGGCGTTTTCATTTATTTTTTAGCTCGTGAAATGGCTTCACAATATTTGTTTTTTACATCTGTGTTTTTTAACACGCGGTAAAAAAAATAACAGTGCTAACCAATTTTTCCTTAAGTCACCAGTGGGACATGTGAGGTCACAATATCTAAATCGACCGCCAGAAAAATTAAAATAAAGTGCTGAATTTAATCTAATTACGAAGTCTCACAATTTTGTGAATACGTATCAAATTTAAGTGAAATAAATACGAATATTCCTATAATGACATATTTTTAAAGAAATAGATGACAACCATTTTTATTTCCCTTTTCGTCTTTCTCAAGCTCTTTGTTACTAACCTAACAAATGGATTGGACATAATTATTAATATTCGATATGGTATGGGATGACTTTCGTATTTAAAAAGACTATTTTTTTTTTTTTTAAATATTGCTAAGGTTTTGCCGTCTGCAACACATTGGCACTACCGTATCTTAATCCATCCTTAGTCACCTTATACTCCCAGATGCGCTTAAACACAAAATTCTTAGGTACATAAATCCATCAATCATCTGCTTCTAAACTGGAAGATTTTTTACATATTCTTGTGTTTTCAAGTTTCTGGTGAACAATCATGTGTCTACCGTTTCAATTAAATATAGACATTAATCAGAATTTTCTTAGTAATTTCTACTGCTGGGCTTTTACTCGTTATAAAATGGTATAAGTAGGTACTTATAGCTTTCTCAAGACGAAATTAATAGTTCGTTAAAAAAAACTGAATCCTATTGTCAAATCTCAATAGTTAGGTTGACCGAACTACTATAGGTATTAGGTATATATAATTCATACTGCCCATCAGGTGTTAGGATCTTTTCTTTTTACTCTTAGTGTCTTGAACAATATTCATTTATATGGTTATAATATAATTCAACAGGTTTTATACAAAATTTCCAACCGAACGATCACTCTATTCCTCAATACGTAGCAACGGAAAATCTTACTATATTTCCTTTCTGTCAAAGCAAATCAAAAAAATCTATCACCCGTTCTAAAATAATTTAACCCATACAGTCTTTAAGCGATTGCTCCTATAGTTGCAACTTGACTAGTTATTTCTGTAATCATTTTCGATTTTTAAATCATCTTGCCGAGTGAGCCTTCTGTACCTTTAGTACTATTATGTACTCCGTGACCTAGCTCAACGAAATTCTTAGTAAGTAAACAATCACAAAACCAATTCATAATAATAGACAACTTTGTCTTTTGTCCAAACTTGCGTAATTATGAAGTTAATTCGAAAAAATGAATGCTTATCGCCATAATTTTAAACTATTTGTAAACTTATACCACAGATTTTAACTTATACTATCAACACTACTTCATATCACAATTAAAATAAGTTATACAATGATTACCGTTTTTGATGTGCCCATTACTATAATATCGTTTAATCATAGATCGTTACGAAAACAATTTCGACTGGTAAAACTTTTACTATCGTCTAGCTGTAAGCTTTCATACAAAAACCAATAACGTTTTCCTACTCGTAAATATGTATTCCGGTTTTCATAACTTTTAGAAATGTTTAACTTTTTAAGAAGTATTGCTTATGTTAAAAGTTATTAGAGTCTAAATATCCATATTTTTGACCTAAAAACTTACTCGAGTATTTTTTGAAATAAAACGTACGAGCCTAGATTAAAATGTACTGAATCTAATAAAACCAAAATTGTCCAATTCAGTAGGTAACGTTTACTGGGTGGATGGGTAAAAACTCAAGCAATATTTCAAGAATAAAATTTAGGTTCTGGACTTGCAACTCTCTCTATACGAGCATACGAAGTATTTTTCAACCGCGTTTATAAATCGTATTTAGGTGAAGTTAATAAAATATTTATTTCAGTTAACAAAATCACATTTTTTTTAGTAAAGCCAAATTATTCAGTTAGCCATTTTACGTATGACACAATTTCCTTTTCAAAAAAATATTTATTTTATTACATTGACTGCCAATAGAACAATGACGACTTCCCATTCATAATTTTAGTTGAGAATATTTTCTATTAATATATATATAACAAATATCTTTTAATTTCATTCTGCCTATATTCCTTAACTCATTATTTTTAAATTTTCTATTTAGTTTATCTAAGTAGATATATATCTATCAAGAAAAAAGCGACTCTATCCAAGAAATATCCAAAGATAATAGGTATTCAATATACGCTATGGTTAACATAAGTCACTTGTCTTAGGATTTGTTACTATCATTAGTTGTGTTTTATCCTTTATAACTATAGTTGTGAGTCTTGAGCAATGTTGCGAGGTACACAATTGTAAATAAATCCGTAGTCAATTAAAGAAAACCCTATTGAGTTGATAAAATAATATCAGATAATGTAAATATGAATAATTCGAAAATGCAGAACTACCAAAACAGAATATTAGAAATGAACGTTAGAAATAGTTTTGTCTGAATCAATAACCGAATAGTTGTGTTGATAACTATATAACAAAATAATTCAATAAAAATAACATCAAGTGCACATACTGCACTAACGTTTCCTACAAGTGCTTACTCTTTATCTAAGTTGATTGTAACTTTATTGTAATGCTTCTTTAATAACTTTTTATTTTAGTACCAAAATTTACCCACCTATGTGATTGTGATGTGTTTCTCTATCACATTATCGACATTTAAAATTTGTTACAACTTGCCAATTACAAGCAACGTTGCCGATTACTTTTTGAGTAAACAATAACAAGTATTTACTAATAACTGCCAAATAACATAAACGTCCAAAGAAACTGTTTAAGCAGAACTGACTTGAATTATAATATGTGTAGTTAATATGTCTTCATCTAAAACAATTCAGTCATCTAGTCACAATAATATCAATGAGCAGTTTGTTTGCTGACCCAACAATAAATTTCAGCGCTTTCTCTTACTTTATTTCAAGTTATAAATGATTATAATTATTCGATATTTAGATAGCAAATTACAATTATACTGTGAGATTAGTACGAGTTGGATCAATTTAAATTCAAAATTCGATTCAATTCAAACTGACTTTTTTTTACAAAATTAAATTGTATTGAATGTTTATGAAAACATTAATTTTTCTCTACTTATTTATAGTTGTTTGATTATAAAACCTCTTTGATATATATTAATTATTAATAATCAATAATCATAAACCATTATCAGTTATCACAAAACAACATAGTTTGCAGCGATGCAGGTATAATAGCGCAAGTACAAACGAGAATACGCGACCCATTAAGCTCAAGTCTCGATAACATCTGCAATGTATGACGCCTGTGCAATCTATGACTATCTCTAAATCTATTTGCCGCTTATCGGTTCGGTGATGTACGGGGTGTGCGTCGCTGTACCGCAGGCCGTCTTGCCTGCCATCCAGCTGCCAGCACTGCTAAGAGCGACATCCACCGACGTACTCGACTCTCGTAGCACGTTGCCGCCAGCGACGATTTCGCCTGCACCTTGAAACACCAACTGCTCCACCACCAAGCTGCACCTTGAAACAGCAACTGCTCCACCACCAAGCTGCACCGTAGACTCCAACTGCTGCCACCACCAGGCTGCACCATGGGACACCAGGCTGCACCGTAAGACACCAACTGCTGCTACCACCAGGCTGCATCGTGAGACACCAACTGCTGCAACCACCAGGCCGCACCGTGAGACACCAACTGCTGCTACCACCAGGCTGCACCGTGAGACACCCATTCACGCCGGGAACGATCACATGGCATCTTGAGTCACTTACCTGAAACCATTTAAACAACGAGTATCTCTCTCCTTTACACATTATGTACCTACACACAATAATATGTAGTACATTCAATCTCCTACCATAAACTTATGAAACATGAATCTCTTAGAATCCAAAATTACTTTACATTTAGTACACACACTGTGGTAACTGGTAGAGATTTGTAAATCAATCAATCAATCAAACAATTTATTTGCATACATGTGTCAGGTATAAAGATTATAGAGAAGTTGTACAATCTCTTATCTCTTTTGGCAATTTATTGTATATTTTACAAAGATTTAAATCTTTGATATTTTAACAGCCATCACGCAAACACCCTTATAAAAGAATGCGGAATTGTGAATGTCTTGTACATTCTAAAACACAAATACATTAACATGTACCTTCTCGTGGGCGTAGAATTGCACCAGGGTAACGGTAGTACGTTATAGTCCCTGATGTCGTCCCTCTTCAGATCTGTAAGCAATTCTTCCCAGTCTTCTCCAAATTATTGAAATTCCTTTTCGTTTACAGTTCCAGGATTGTGAATAAAAGATTCTTTCCACTTATTTATCTTTTTGTATTTTTTCATAAATCAATAATTCAATTAGTAACATTTTTTCGACATATCTTTTTCAATCACAGACAGAACTAACTGCATTTCTATTTTCAAATTCCATAAAAAATAATATTAATCGTAAAGAGGTTTGTTTTCCAAAAATTATACATATTAAATACTTCACGGTGACGCAAAATATTAATGAAAACTAAACATAAATCTTCAGCACGCTAACAGGATGTACTTGAATTCTGAGGCAGAGCATCGGGGTCATCATCATCAGGTCGCGTCCGCGTTGGTGCAAATGCATCACCCATTAATCACAAAACTAGGCATGTTAAGAGTCTTAACACGTTGCTGTGGCTACGATTTTTTTTAAACTTACCCTGGTGTGCTAATATTACCCCGCAATAAACTTCCTTACGGCGCGGCACGGGGTCAAGGGGTCAAATTTTGTTTCGTAAGACTTAAGTACTACCGAAATTTTGTTAAATAATAATTAATTATCATGTACTATTCTGTTGCCTGACTTTATTAAGATGGCACTGTTAAGCCATGAATAGATTAAAGTTTTCACTTCTGTCGACATTCCCGGAGTGCCGCGTCTTTTTTTATCATCCGCAATATGGAAATAGTAAAATAATGGTTCACAAATATTTTTAACTCTTAGGTCTTATCAATCCTAACAGACTGACCGTCATAGATCTTTTTTAACCGACTTCAAAAAAAGGAGGAGGTTCTCAATTTGTCGGAATCTTTATTTTTATACGTAAAGAAATATGTAGCCATTGCCCATTCTGATATTTTGGATTGTATTGAGATGAAGCAAAGATTTTTAAAAGACTCTTACATGTTGGGCTGGGTAATATTGTTAGTAGATTATTTTATCCCAGTGGTACCTACCCGGCCGACCTCTGAAAGTACAACTTTTTACATGATTTAATGGTTTTTGACATATTTCGTGACACCACAATGAAAAACCTTTTGATCTTTCAACTACGTATTAATGAAACTTTATATTATTATTAAGAAAAGGAGTTTTCAAAATCACCACAAGATAACCCGTGTGAAGTAATAACAGGTTTCTGTACAACATCACAACAGAATCCCGCGAAAATCAAGGAATTCCACGGTATATGTAAAAAATCGTAATTCACGCGGGCGGAGCCGCGGGCAACAGCTAGTTTTTTAATATTTTTAAACATGTTTTTTTAATTTTTTTTAGGAACATTGTTAAAAATATTATTTAATTGTAATAAAAATAAATGATAGTATTACAGGTATATATGTCGAACTAGAAGTATCAGGTTTCAATTACAATTGAGGTTTATATTTGTATCAAATATTTATGTTATACAGAATAATTTAATTGTGTACATTAGTACAACGTAGACCACGTTAATTGCAAGTACGGGAAACAGTAAGCGCGTGGTAATTCAGACACGTGTTATTAACGAACCACTCAGTATGTTTGATTATGAAGATTAACTGCAGCGTTTCATCTAAAGCTAGTCTATTTTATGCTTGCATCCATCCTTTTAGAATGTTTAATTTTGTGGGGTTAACATTAAAACATAATCATAACCGCACTCCTAGAAAGCACTGACTAGGAAGTAGGTAGGTTCGAAGATGACCGAGTAATTGTAGGAAGTAACTAACCTACTAAGTTTAAATTATATACCTACTTTCTAGTCAGTGTTTGACTGCAATTCCACCTTGCGAGGCGAACTCTACAGGTCTGCCGGCGAAATTCAAAATTTTCGTGGTTTTTTGCAATTTGTACGCTAATTATACATCATAGGTTTATGGCAGTCATTTTGCGAGAATGGCAGTTACTTCTTTACATATTATAGAGATTTTTATATAAATACGTGAAGATGATCTTTGGGTTATCGCAATTTGACTGCCATAAGCCTATTAGGTCTAATCAGCTTAAAAATCGCGAAAAACCACAAAAATTTGAATTTCGCGGACACACCTGTGGTGTGCTCCTTAATGTAAGTAATATCCCAGTCGAAGATGACCGAGTAATTGTAGGAAGTAACTAACCTTAAAATGGTAGACAAATAACCTCTAGAGATTGCTAAACAATATTAAATCCCCTTATAATATCTGGATTTAATTTTAATAGGTATGTAGCGATCTTCGATAGCTGACGATAGATGGCGTAGACAATCCGTTAGCATACACTGACGGAGTTTTCGATGAGCGTTCTATAAATACAAGTTCTGACGTCATACGCTCATAGCGGTTCCTAGGCATAACACCTCCACCCTGGGGGGAAATAAAATTTTCGCACTCTAATTTCGCTCCCGCCGCTAGATGCTCTATCAATTAGGCCACGAGTATCTACATCAACATAGAGCCCGAAACTTCTGAGCGTATCATTTTTATAAATATATCGGACATTACTCACATCGCAATCTAGTCCCAAAAGCAAGCGATAGCTTGTGTTATGGGTACTAGATGACTGATAAATATATGTATATACATATTCATATACATAAATATAATATATGATAATATACATAATAAATATAACACCCAGACACTGGAAAACATCACACAAACATTTACCAGAAGTGGGAATCGAACCCACGACCTCTGACGCAGACAGCAGGTTCGCTACCGCTACGCCATTCGGTCGTCAAATTGAATATGACCTATGATTATGATTATTGATAAGTATAAGCAGAACTGGTTCTAAGGAAATGTGCGAACTACAAATTTATCGGGATGCTAAATCGCTAAGTAAGTAAGTAAGTCTTTTCTTATAAATTGGTATCAAGTCGCGGTCGAACCCTCCCACTAAATAAGACCTAGGGCCCTACCACCATCTCTGATAGCAAGGAAGGTGGTACGGCCCCTGAGGGTTCAATTTGGGTTGACTCAGTGACTTTCGGAAAGTACCGAAGTTTGTTAGGTGTGTGTATAAGGAATTGCTTTAGTACTTCATCAATGAAATAGTTTGAGACTTGTCAGTAGGTATAAACTTATTATTTGATCTGTGGCTTGAGATATATTGATAAAAATACTAAACAAACACGTTAATAAACCGAAAGCATTGAATGTTGTATAACGAAGAACAAAGTGTAAATGTTGCCATCGACAGCGTTGTTGACAGGTCGTGACAGTTGTGATGTATCGGAACGACGCGACGCCTGCTATCCGATAACATGGCTCCTGTATTAACGATGATAGGGAAACATGATAACAATGTATTATGTATTATTATCTTTTATTATTTAATGTGGATCTAACGCGCGAAACGAATTTTGTCCTCGTTTCTAATATAAGCAACAAGGTGTGGAACGCCCTTCCAACCTACGAGTTCTCAGCCAAGTACTGTGTACCTTCAAGAAAACAGGCATCCCCACTCAATATTTATGTCTCATTTTGAAATTTCAACACCACGGTTTTCCCCCTTTTTAAATAAAATATAAAAACTATTTGGCTGGCGGTCAATATTACCTATAATAATCAGGTATTCCAAATTTCAGATCGATAGCTATAAGAGTTACTGAAATAATCGAGTGTAGCAGACGGACGGACGGACGGATGTCGGATGGACGGAGAAAATCTCACCAAAAGGGTTCCATTTTTACCATTTTGGTATAAAACCCTAAAAATTAATATGCTGTTAAGAGGTGTCCAAAATGTTTTAAAGGTGGGTGAAACCTACCAACTCGTATTTAACAAGCGTGTTGGGCCAAAATCTTTCTCATTTTAAAAGTGAAGAGGGATCGAGATAATACTCATCACGTTACGTAGATAATCCTATGTAACTATAAATCACAGCGGGTTGATTACCAGGATCGATATGAAATTCATTTCTTGGCCTTATCTGTATACGATAAAGATTTTATATTATCAACTTGCTTTGATCCATATATGCAATGTGCAATGCGTGCCCATATATGAAATCTTGCAAATCGTTCGATCCACACTGTTGTCTGTTACTTTTCCTGCTACATTAGTTTTGATTTTGGTACGTATACCTACCAACTCAAAGAACATTTTCAAAACTGTGAATTGAGCTATAAATTATTTTTTTTAGATCTATAGCTTTATTTTTAGTAGTAGATAAAGGCAGTATGTGTTTTCAAGAAATAACCGAATCAATATACCTACTTGATTCGTACACTGTAAAAAGTTTAAAAGAAAATATTCTGTATTTACTCACGCTCAAGTTGCTTTAAAATTAATTGTGATTTTCAAACCGCGGTAACCGACTATTCTATTAGTTAATGAGGCTGTAGCCAACAAGGGTATGTATAAATAATTGCTGTTCTCGATATCAGACAGTAATAGCTTCTGTTTAGCAATATATATCCACCGGAAGTTTTGCCGTTAAATCTTTATTAGGTGCAGTGGTCGTAATTATTCGGAGGGGCTCAAGGCTCAAGCTATACAGAAATACATTCATGCTTGAAGGTCTGAGAATTATATTGGCAACCCAATTATAAAAAAAAAGGAAATGTGTATGTGTATGTCTGAATAACATTAAAATAAAGATCTGATATAAAATACACCTGATCAGGTATACTTCGTTGAATACGGTAACAAAAGACATTTCCATCTTTGATGCATTGTCGAAGCATCCACCCATTTACTCCGCTAGAATAAAAACATCTTTTTAATAAAGTGGATCCAACTGAAAATCCAATTTGAGACACAATTCACAAAGGGCACAAAGGGCTCTTCAGAAAAACGCCAGAAAAGTCATCTATCAAAAAGCAGTAAATCTGTGAATCGAATATCTGTATTCTGTACAATACGGGACAATTATTTATCTAAACAGGTATCTCCGGGCTTGACAAAGTTCTCATAATTTGTCTGAAATACAATTAGATTGAAATTTCATGTCACAGACACGTCGCAGGATTTTGGAACCTATAACTTTTCATTTAATAAAATAACACTTTTCTTTCATAATAATATTCTATCGTAGGAAAAATACGCGACCTTCAAAAACCAATTAATTCATTTTTAAATTGATACCATTATTTTCCTATTTCTCATTTTGTTAAGTTACTAATGAATTATAGAGTTGAGCCACTTAATTTATGTACCTACTATTTCCCGCCCACCCTATCCTAACAGCTTAAACTTAATGTAAAGTTTGATTGAGTTATCAACTCTTTTCGTTTGAAGTTATAACTGTCAAAGACTAAATTCATCTATCTTTCATAATATTAAAACTGCGATTAAGTAGGTATGTATTGAAACAGTTTTGCGAGATAAGACAAGAACACCTGATATTACATACACATTACATATATTACATATCAGACGTATTATTATAAGTATACATATTTTTCATGCAGGCTGCTGAGTGGTATTTAGTCTTTACTTTAAAAACGTGACCAATAATTAATAAATAATAAATTGTGGGTAGTTTTTAGGTAGTATGAGTTGAGATCATGCCCAGATCTTAAAATTCACTGCTGCACATGAAATAGTCAAGTTACTTTAACGATTCTATTTATATGTTACGCTCAAAGATCGAAAACGCTCATTGAGCGGAAAAATAGCTCACAACGCGATGTGGTCACAGTAAAACATCCACATAGCGAAATTCGTGTTATGGCTCTAATGAAAACGCGCACGACGCGTTGTGGCAATCAAAGAAAGACCAAATAGCGAAATTCGTGTCGTGGCTTACATGCTATTCGATCTCAACGCGTTGTGGCACGTGCCACAACGCGTTGAGATCGACGCGAACGCGCGTTTGGTCTTTCTTTGATTGCCACAACGCGTCGTGCGCGTTTTCATTAGAGCGATAACACGAATTTCGCTATGTGGATGTTTTACTGTGACCACATCGCGTTGTGAGCTATTTTTCCGCTCAATGAGCGTTTTCGATCTTTGAGCGTAACATATACACGGCTATCACTTCGAAAATTAAAATGGTAATGAGGTACCTATAACGTGATTGTTTATCGATGTTATGTGGTTAACAATTTTTCAATTTTTAATAATTGCAATGATGATGGGTCATTATAACCTAAGACTATTCCAAATTCGATATCTGTAATAGTTACTGAAATAACGGATTGTGGCCATTGACTATTGTACTATGTCCTACTAAATGATCGTGACAAACAGACAGACGGACAGACGGAAAACAAATCTCTTACAAGGGTTCCATTTTTCTTTTGAGGCACAGAACAATTCGCAACTTGTTAAAACAACTTTATTTTAAAAATAAATTAAAGAATGAAATAATCGATGTAAATAAAGCAAAAATACCAGTGACGGTAAAAATAAACTCAAACCAGAACCTAAGTAAATATAGAGTAATTTGAAATGCAATTGATATCATAATTTTGAATAACATTGCGGAATACCGGAAAATAGAACAATTTCCTGATTTGAATACATACCTGCGAATAGGACCTTGCCTCTTTGATTTTACAAAAACGCTTATATAGGTACATTTGCATACGGTATCCGATTTCAGCACGTTACAATATTACGAGTATAACGTGTAACACGAATGGAGTGATTACAAGTATTTATGTAGTCGGAAATGCCATAATAATTTTGTAACTGGCTAAATCTTTTTGTTCTAGGTATTTAAATTTAGTTCACCATTACAATACGTTGGCGACTAGAATTCCTTTATCCAAAAACCGAGTTTAGTGCTTAGTTTTTAAGTACTTAGTGCTAGGTTGTGCCCGTGACTGTGTCTGGGAAGATTTCGGCTATTTAAGAATAAATCTGGGTGACCGAACTTCGCTCGGTAGTTTAACTACTGGCCAATAGATGGCAGCAGGAGTCATATTTTTATTTTATTTTTTGTAAATTTCATGAAAATCGTTCGAGCCGTTTACGAGATCCAGATTATATAGAAATATATATACAAGAATTGCTCGTTTAAAGGTAAAGTATAAAATTCGGTTTTGAATAATTTGATATACTTATCACGTATAAGCTATCTCCATTCAGAACTTTCAACTTAAAAGCTTAATCCTTGCATCAAGCATTATTAGTTCCATCGGCGGTTGACAACGGAAACTTTTTAAGCTCCGATAAACTTTTTAGAAAAGCCCATAAGTAATATAATCCGTACCTAACAATGACTGGCGCATAAGAATACTAGCAAATATTAGCGGTTTTGCTCCTTCCTATTCTTCTCCTTTGGGGTCGAATTTTTAAAAACTGGTTCCTAGCTGATGTTAACCTCGTATGATAGCAATTGTAAGCTGATACTTTCAGTAGCTTGAGCTGTGCATTGATAGGTCGGTCAATAAGTCAGTCAGTCACATAGACTTGTATACTCAGGACAGGGCGAACAGCGCGAAAAAATGTCGCCAGTTTATGGGAGCAAGAATAACTATTTTGCACCCTCCTCCGTCAGTAGTCAGTATAGGTAGATAGGTAAAGACCTATTTCTTTTTTTTGAATTAATAATAATATCGCAGGCAAGGTGACCACAGACACATAGATAAAATAAATATAAAAAAATAAACATGTATTTCGCAGGAGTTTCGACAGATGGCGCTACATTTTCTTGTATGAAGAACGTTTACGTAAAATGTTCGGATGGGCCTATCTTGACTATTTTTATCTATTGTCAGTCATCATTTCTTTTTGTATAATCTGTTTAGTGTAACAACATTAAAATTTCGTTTAGCACACACATCTACAAACTCCATTATAAAACGCATTGTATGACAGATTTTAGAGTGCCATAAACTTAGAGCTCATTAGTTTGTAATGTGTAAATTCGTAAAATGTCAACGAGCCAAAACAATGTAAAGGTGGCGTTACAAAAGCTTCCATTAGGTAATGAAACCTTTATCACCGCTGGGATGACAACTCTAAAATATCGTACTATCACAGAGCTGATGTTAGACGTAGTTTAATTGGCTTTGAACCTGAGGTTTGGACATTAATTATTATTAGCAATTATGATAACCTGTATTAAATACTCCATGTATCTACGTTAAATACTATCGTACGTATTTTTTTAAAACTTTATGTATTTTTTATTTACATTAGGAAGTTTATCGAATAGTGAAATATAAAAGTAAAACATAATATGTTTTACAATTGCACTATCTAAAATAATAATTAATCATTTCTAATATTTCTAAGTAAATTAGACTAGATAAAAAGCTTCCTTAAATTGAATGAAAAGCTTCTGAAATTCCTACATTTTATGAAAAGACCAAATCAAGTAACATTCAAGCTGAAGAAAACGCTAACGAGTAATTTGTGCGTTTCCATCAAATAATGTTCCTTTCCTTCTAAAAATATAAATTTCAACCTCGAAAACCTGATATCCATTATTGTCATAACTAAAAAATATTTTCGTGATACTGTTACACCGCAATTATAATACGAGTATATTCATAATGGTGTTATGGAAAAATTTTACGCGCGACTCGTCCTTCTCTGCGAATATTTTATTTTCAAAAATTTTACAAGGTTTTTTTTTTCAGTAATTCATTTACAGTATGTATTTTGTTCTTTCCATATGCATTGTAGGTTAAATTTACCATAGTATTTTGAATTGACGAGAATGTATATAACCTGTAAATATTTTAAGTTAATTTCAGTAGCTATTTTAATTACCCGTAATGTTAACGAAGTTATAATTTCTACGAGTACAACCATGATTAATTCTAACGCCAGACCATTTATTAATTATTTAATTAATCTAGTTAACATTCAGACGACCAAGTTTTACACAAGTCATGCAATATCCAACAGGTACCAGGGTACTATAAGATAGCTACAGGTGAGGCCACTTACCTCGAACAATATAAAACGCGCACACTTATGTAGTTTCGAAGAGCAAACTTTAGGAGAAGTTTCGATTTCTCTAAACACACAACTGCATGCTTTTCTACTTTGTTATGCTTACATATAACATTCGGCGGTTATAGGTACATGGAGGAAAAAGTCGAGGTATTTTTCCTCTCGATTGCGAGCGCACGGAGCTTTAGGGCGTTAGAAAGCTACTGTTGGGCGACCGCGGCAAACTTGTTAAAGGCGACTGCGCATGTACGAAATAAATGTACTGTGTGGGAACATTGTAACACCATAGTACCTTGCCTTGCATAGCCTGTCTCCTAGCTCTATTGAAGTCGCATCTGTTTCGTGGGTTGTAGCTTGTTTATATCCAGTACATGACTTGAATACTGTATGAATTATGTACACTTTGACGTATTAGTATTCGGATATAATGTCTCTTTCTAAGTAAGTAGATATCTTCATACGTCAAGGGGTGGGTGAGTGGGTGATCCAATGTATACCTATTATATAATTATATAATTATTATATAATTTATGTCAATTCATAATTTATAACAATAATTGAGATTCTGTGAGATTGTATCATTCATTATGTAAAACGTTTTCTTGGTTTTAGAAGCTTGGTGTTTTCAGATATGAAAAAATGGGAAATGCTTTACAAAAAACCAACTTCAAATGCCACTACAAAGAGTGAAATTATTTTTAATGTAGGTACCTACCTACTAATATACATAATCTAAGGTACCTACACCAATTCGAAGTCGGGCAATGTTTTATACAATCCCTAATAGACTAATAGGCCTTCTTACTTACTTGATGTGCGAAGAAATGACGAAGTCATAGACAATCGCCCGACTTCGAATTAGTGTAGGTACCTTAGATTATGTATATTAGTAGGTAGGTACCTACATTAAAAATTATTTCACTCTTTGTAGTGGCATTTGAAGTTGGTTTTTTGGAAACCATTTCCCATTTTTATTTTTTACTTTTTAGTGGAAAACAATTAAATGTACAAGGCGTTGTAAAAATCCCATCATCAGACCCTGACTTGATGACTCTAGTCATCAAATCAGTATCTGCTAGCAAATGCACCAGTAACTATAAAAAATACCCAACTCGCTTCAAGTATACTAGCAAAATTTGAAGAGTTCCCTAGATTTCACCAAGATCCCATCATCAGACCCTGACTTGATGACTTTAGTCATCAAATCAGTATCTGCTAGCAAATGCATCAGTAAGTATAAAAAATACCCAACTCGCTTCAAGTATACTAGCAAAATTTGAAGAGTTCCCTCGATTTCACCAAGATCCCATGATCAGATCCTGACCTGATGACCATAGGACAACTTGGAAAATATTACTCTTTCAAATAATACCCAAATAGTTTCATGTGTCCATATAAAATTTGAAGAGTTCCCTCGATTTTCCCAGGATCTCATCATCAGATCCTGACCTGATTAAAATGGGACCATCTAGAAACGATACCCTTTTAAACAAAAAAAGATTTTTTTCAAATCGGTCCACGTGTGTTCGAGTAATCGGTGAACATACATAGATAAAAAAAAAAAAAAACAAAAAAAAAAGATTCCGACGAATTGAGAACCTCCTCCTTTTTTTGAAGTCGGTTAAAAATAGGCGAAGTCAGATTGTGGTTTCCATGCCAGTAGTACTCATAAATAGCTTTCGTTATGAAGGGATAGTAACTTACTGTGGCTGAAACATTTGATCGATAATTTTAAGTATAGATACCTAAAAAAAGAGCTCTTCCTTGTTTTACCTACACTTTTCTTCCCAGAAAAGCATAAGTTATGAAAATGAGCGAAACTAAAATATAGATCTCACCCTAATAGCCCCTGACAGTAAAAAGGTAAGAAACAAAAGTTATAAATTAAAACCCTCATCTCACCTTGACCTATTTACGAGATTTCCCTTGACACCTGGTGGTGCATCTGGTCGACGTAACTTTATATTTAAGACGGAGACAGAAGGATTTATAAAGGTTCTCTTAGAATGAAAATCGCGTAGAAACAACTTCTAATTTATTCCAAGAAGTCGGGCTGTGTTTTTACTAAGACTTTCCGAGTCGGAAACTCAGACTTGAGCTTATGGTATTATTTAAACTTTTAATTAGACCATGTTTATTATTTATGTCTATGAAACATTATTTAGCTGTCGCAATTATTTTTAGCAATAAAAGTAGCTATTTTCCTAATCGCTTTAGTAAAGAAAATTTCCTTGAAAATAGCACAGGAAGCGAGACAAAAAACAGTAGGGTTAGTATATGTTTTTGTACAAATTTTGGGTTGACTCGCTTCGCACAAACGAATCGAATTCCTCCATTTACAGCCAGCGCGATCTATTGACAGTCGCATGTCAGCGGCTATTTATAGATGGCGCTGACTGTAAATGCATGGAGGAATTTGACTCGCTTGTGCGAAGAGAGTCGACACGTTTTCCTCAGGATTTGTGAAAAACCGAAATTCATGCAGGCAAAACCGCGCTAAAAACGTCGTTTTACACAAATCTTAGTCTGTTAATATTTAAGGCGTACAATCTAAGACTATCCAATATCCATATTATAAAGATACTGCTTCTGTTATATCGCTTAATATGTATTTTGTTCACGTTCCGCTCCATGAATGCCAAGCGTACTCTTTGCCCCTCAAACAAAAGGAATATGCAAGTCAAAGGAAGCTAGGCTAAAGGCAATTTTGGGAGCAAACATTCGTAAAAGTGTCCCTTTGATCGCAATATGAAAATTGGGATTTGTTAGCACGATACTATACCGAATACATAAGATTAACTGACGAGGATATTGTTATCTATTTTGAAGAAAAAAATCTTTAAATCAGTTCACTCTTGAATAAAATTAATTAATAATGATTTAGATACCGACAATTTGTATACTGTTTAAACATCTATTCTAATATTATAAGAAAGCATTTCCTTCATGACAAGTCATAGGATAAAAGCTAGTTTATAATATTTACTTAAAATGAGGACGTTAAAAATTTTATTTTTAAAATTCACTTATATACGAGTAGTTGATAATAATATTTCGTTTTCTCCAAGGGCTATTTTCACAGCTTTCACGGAACTTTATAAAACTCACATTTTGCTTTAAAATGGATATCCTTCGGCGCGTTCATGACTGTTTTTGTGAATACTGCATCTAAAACGCTTTGAAAAATTTAGTGTAGGGGCTAGTACTCTAGTGTGATCCATATTGTACGACAAAAATCAATCAATATTTTTGATATTTTCGTTAAACATGATAGAGGAGTGGTAGCTACGAGTATTAGCCGTTAACTATTATATTTCACTAAGGTTTGAGGCACACTCATTTTTTGTAGTAAAAGCATTTCTCAAAAATTCTAAACCTTTTTTTCTTATAAGATCCCCGTCGTATGTCGAGAGTAACTTCTTGTACTTCAAGTTACTCGTATTTTAAGACTTAGGTAAATTAGATGATATTTTATGTGATTATATTTTTTATGAGATCTTTCTTAAATAGTTGTCCTTATTTATTTTTTAATTTTCACGAAAAAGTTCTCAGAATTCAGACTTTTTTTTAGTAAGTGCTTAAAAAAAATCTAAAATTTTCTTTTGTTTTTAAGATCCACCGTATGTCGAAAGTATCTAAGGATGTTTTTTTTGTTATTTTTAGACTCAAACAATATGATAATTTTAATTGTTATGAGATTTTTATAAATAGATTTCCTTATTTCCTTTTTTATTTTTATGAAAAACCTTCAAAGAATTCAGACTTATTACTTATTCCTATCGTGGGTTCAAAACCCTGTCAGCAAACGCAATTCAGTACTTTTGAATCATTTGGCATTTCGATCATACCAAAATTAAATGATAAATCTATTTTATCAGAAAAGGGACTAAAAGATTTATGACCAACTCGGTTACCCTTAAAATTGTACTATATATTAAGTTAATATTCTGTAGTGTAAACCCCTTAAATTTTACGTACATCCAATTAACCCTGCCTTTTGTTAACAGAAGTTACATTATTTTAAATTTCTACCATCTATTCACATCACGCATTCTAGGACGTAGGTAAAGACCTTTTGTCCGGATGCTGTCTTAGTCCCATGTGGATAGAAAGCCTTTATGGGCTTAACCTTATCAACCTTAGTACAGTGACTCAGTTTTGTACATGTGATACGGGGTCCAGTACACCCGTGTAAATAAGTAATTTTCTCATTACTGCATGTATGAAAGAGTAGTAATACTTTATTCTGATTAGGATAGTCACTTATTGATCTTACTAAAATGTTCGTACAATATGCACCTATATTTCTGTAACCCTGATAGTTATTCTGTCGAAATCAATCTATATGTATGAGCAAATTATCCGGAAAAATAATTTTTACGGTACGTTTTGTCAGTTATGATACTACCGAGTTTATCTATAACATTACTTACTTAATAATACCATGGATAACCGATATTTATTTACAGTATTGGGTAGAGTCGATATATTTATTTTCTAAGAGACGAGTGAGGCTGTTCACCTGATGATAAGTGATGTGCATCCTAATACATTCTATTACACAGTCACAAATTGCGCTGTAGTATGGTATAATTATCTAATATTTTTATGGTTTATATATTAAATATTGTTTAGTTATGTATATTGAAATTTCAAAATCCGTGGAACGTTGTAATTTTTTTTACCCACAAGGACATTGAATGAAAGACCTTTACAGGTAGGTATTTTGTATTGTTGAAGACTTCTTAATTAACTTATTGCATAATTTTCAGCTTTGATTGATAAAGGACACTATACTTTCTCGATCTTATACTAATAAGTAACTCCATGTTATTATCTCATGAATCCTACGTTAAATACTACTATGAAATACTATGCTAGGTAAGTAGGTGGTTTTATGTTTTTAAATACTTTAAGCAAATATGACGTGTATTTTTATTTCTTGTTGCTTTACGACCCAATATCCAAAAAAATCAGTACTTTGAATTTTTAAAAACCTACTCCAAGAATGTCACTGAGGCTCGGTTGCTTGACTTGACTTTAACCGAAACGTTATAGTTAAATATGGCGGCTTGACTCTTATTTTGAAAGAGATAAGAGTCAGACCGCCATATTTAACTTTAACGTTTCGGTTAAAGTCAAGTCAAGCAACCGAGCCTAAGTAGTAAGTATAAAACATTGTCTTGATTTAGATACTGAGTTGGTATAAGGTAGATCATAAATTCTAACTTTTAGTCACAAAATGTTGGTAAAGTTCTCTATCTATTTCAATTTGTCGCTTCTCGAGTAACAGATCCATTTCAAGTTTTGCAAGTTTACGTACGTAGCTTCTTGATCGTGGAATATTTTCGTTTATGAGCTTACTTCATATTTTATATTTTTTTTTAAAGAATATGAAGGTACAATATTTAAATAAATGATTTCGAAATTCCCTATCGCTTATTAGTATTTCTTCTCTATTATCAGACTCTAGAAAATAAGCTATCGCCGTGCATATTTAATTATTTATATCACTTCATTAGTTAAGAATATTGTCTAGTGTTTTTAAAAATGTAGGCTTAATGTAATGCACCTTAATATTGTAGGCTTGCACGTGTTATTATTTTTAGAATTTGAGTTTTCTTATGGATAGCTTTTGTTAAAAGCTTACAGCTAGACGATTCTCTTAACCCTTGAATATTCTCTCGTCTCCTCACGTCGCTTTAGTGGAAACCGGGTGTATAAGTTTAAGAAAATCACTCCTTTTGCATTAACACCACTATTTCTGAGAATAAGTAACCGTCGGTATCTACGTCACTATATTATCCATAGTTTAAACACTTTTAGTTAAAATCAACTGATACTGAAATTAGTTCGCGTATTATCGAGTGACATCACGGCGTTAACTTTGCGATTGCCAGACACCCAAGTTTGGAACTGCTCCTCTACTCACGGTTACCAAGTTATCGACAGGTGTTCTACAAGACATACTTACGATATACTCGTGTATCAGAGAGCCATTAAAAGCTCTCAAGAACCTTTAAAGTTTGTATTTCTCCATCTTACTTACATCAAACTGAGTACTTATATGATATCATAATTAAACTATGAAAGCACTTTGGTACTGGTTTTCCCTTCTTTATCATGTTATACTTTATACCTACTAGTACTTTTGACAGTATTTACCACATGGTATCTATCATGGTTTGTCCGTAAATAGGTACCATTAGGATTCAACAGTAGCTGAGATAGTCCCCGCATAGGACCCGTATGGTTAAAAATTCGAATTGTGATTGAATTGTGGACTTAGGTCCAAATAGTCATAGAAACGAACTGCCTAATCCCGACACCGCAGTCACTGTAATAAAAACACAGGCACTCGGGCGAGCTAGAGAGAGGAGGCTACTTCCCGAAGGCAATCAGCATGCCGAGGCTGCGGAGGTGAGCGTAATTTGCTACGCTAGAGTGAAGGGGTTGCATTTGCCGCAGCGCCGGAGACGTCACAGATCTGAAATGGTCGCTATTTTAGAGCTGTCATACTCATAGAACGGATTTTCATACTCCACTCCCTTGCTCCCGTCTTTTCAGATTTCCTAGCGTTGTTTAGGAATTGTAAATATTTCCTAAGTAATGTGTTTTGGGAGAACTGTTTATGGATCTTTAAATTCTTATTTCACAATATTAGATTATCATGTTATAATGTATCTTAACCACAAATTGTTATAAAATTACTTATAAATAATTAATTATTAATTGTAGCAGCTGTTGAATCTAAGTGACCTTTTACTTGTTGTATAGGTACTCGTCACTTCACATTCAATTTATACGAAAAAAAATTTGGTCTGATATCTTCTTGATCTCCAGATAGGTATTCTTAGGTCGTATTCTTTAGACGCCTAGGCGACGAATTTAACGATGTTGAATACAAAGAGCATTTCTGAGGGTGGAATTTATCAGAGTATTTATGATTAATGGTTCAGCCTGAGTGTCTCAGAGTGTCTCAGTGCTTCTTTGTTGGATTTTTATAAATACAACAAATAACTACCCGTTTTCTTTATAACGCTGACTATTCATTAATAACATTGGAGATCAGGTGGCATCCGTCTTTCATTCACATTCTACATATTTATTATTTAAATGCACACCTACGAGTAAAGGATAATTACCAATGGATATATGGAATCTCGTAAAAAGCTGATTTATACACTACTGTCTTCACAATTAACTCCTACATTTTTTTATAAACATCCAAACTCCAATGCTATGGGCAAATAAATATGTTGTAATTCTCAATAAAGTCTGTATGACAGGAAATGTGCATTGAAAATAAAGTAATATTTGTATTTAAAATTAAATCACGGATATGAAAAACAATTTCTTACACGAATGGTTGTAAAAAAACTATATTTTATGTTTCTTGAACATTTTGGTATTGGTTCCTGAGGTAAGGTAAGTTTTATTACCTTGCAAAATAAGCTTATTTATACCATCAAACTGCTATGCTAGACGAAACTGACGATAAAATATTCACAAACTATCATCTGGCTAGACGAATTTAATTACTTGAAGGACCTTTCTTAGCACTATTTAGTACGAGCAGGTACCTATCTAATTCCAAACATACGACACTTGAAAACGAAAACTGAGTAAGCGTATTAACGGTGTAAACTGTAAACAGTAAAGTATTTACGCTATTTTTAGTGACCTGCGGTTTTTACTGTAAAGACATTAGTTTCAAATTTAAACGCCATGTGTTTTGCAGGGACTTAAATCTTAATTCGTTCTGAAGCAGATTTTTATTGGATAAAATGTTGTCGATAGAAAGTTCTCCCAAAACCTCCTCCAAAATCTAATTTTTTCTAATTTTATCAAAAACCACAATGGATGTAACTTTAATTTTTGTTTTAATGTCTTTGTAATATTAATATCAAAAAACGCTAAGAAACTGATTCTTGATAACTGGCTGATTTTTGGTAATTAGGTAAAGCGTCGTTTTTCTGTTACTTAAATCTTTCGCAATACTGCATTGCGCGTCGCACCCACCAACGTAAGAGGGAGAAGGACAACAATTAATTCAGTGTATCCTCTTAAACAAAAATATGCCTGTCTACACGAATCAAAACAAACATCAATTACTTTCAATTACAGCGTTTTACATCAAATTAGGTTAATTAATATGTAGGTACTTATTATACAATTATACAGTAGCAACGTAGCGTAGGTAAGTGTTAGCTAATTAAGTACCTATTATTATTAAATTATGGCTCGTTTCTACTTTACTGTGGAAATAATTCTTAATAATAATATATATAAATCTCGTGTCACAATGTATGTCCTCAATGGACTCCTAAACTACTGAACCGATTTAGTTCAAACTTCGTGAATATCTGTCATTTGGTCCAACTTAAAAGATAGAATAGTTTTTATCCCACGTGGACGAAGTCGCGGGCATCAGCTAGTAATTACTGTATTAATATAATGGTTTAATGTACTTGATATACGTCATATATTTTTATAAATTAATATTAATTATGTTCTTATGGTCACTTAAGATGTTCTTTATTTACATAAAATTACCTTCAATTAATTATTTATGTTTGATTTATGTACTTCGTCTCAACTCAACGTTAGTTCACAAACTTAATACAGACTTTAAATCCAATTTAGGGTCGAAATTACTTATTCGAGTTGTGATAGGTACTTTGCTTGTTAACTATACTAATTGTACCGAGTCTAGTATTTTAATAGCACTAAGGTTGACTATAGAATGGCTTAAGGTATAAAACTTTATTATAAAATATACATGTATGTTCATATTTTTGTTATATTATGTCCCCTATATCGTCGATATACCTAGTCTAGTGGTGAAGTCGATACACCTCTAGTATATAGTCGACCTAGCAGACTACCAAAATCGCAAAAATCGGTAATAATGGTGTAATTATTGGACGATCGAGATACAATTGTCATAGCAGACTTGGGGCCCAGTGCGGTTTGCTTCTTCATTTCTCAATATCTGGGTGACCGAGCTTCGCTCGGTAGTTTAACTACTGGGCCAATAGATTGCAGCAGGAGTCATATTTTTTTTTTGTAAATTCGACATTTTCTAAAAATGAATCCTAGCTAGATCGATTTATCGCCCCCAAAACCCCCTGTATACAAAATTTCATGAAATCGTTCGAGCCGTTTCCGAGATCCATTCGAGTACAAGAATTACTCGTTTAAAGTTATAGTATACGCTTGGCTAGAATTTGATTGGTGTCCCGAAATCTATTTTTCCTGTATCCTACAACCTGAAAGGGTAAATAGGCATCTTCTAGGTAAGCACGCCCCCCATATTCTACCACAAAGTCACTTTCCATCAGGTGAGATTATGGTCTAAAAAAGTATGTTGATAAAACAATAAATATTGAAACTCAAAATCGTTATTTTACTTAAATCTCCCTCTATCTAGGGAAAAATCTATTTAACTGTAACAGTCATGTTTTGTTCCTACTCCATCATAAAGTTTCGTGTAGCAAATAACGAAGTCACGTAGAGTGTTCACACTAAACTGAGATTGTTGGTTATACTCTAAATGACGTTGTTAATTCCATTTTATAGCTATTTCGTTGGACGAGTAAGTGGAGGACATATTAATATGTACAATGTAAATAGGTACGTATAATGTAGGAGCACTTCGCCTTCGCATAATGCAACGTACCATGCAAATACGGTGCATGAAGTACATATAATAGTACTAGCTGACCTGGCAAACGTTGTTTTGCCCTTGGGGATTTAAAAAATAGTTGAATTGAGATTTAAACTATCCTATCTCTCAAGTTGGATCGAACTGCACATGGTGTGCGAATTTTATTATAATCGGTTAAGTGGTTTAGGAGTCCATTGAGGACAAACATTGTGACACGAGATTTATATATATTAGAATTATACTTAAAATTAGTTTCGGCGCATGCTTGGCTTGTTTCAATGTCCTGTAAGAATCCAATCTCCTCAGTGTTGAGGTACTTGGATCCGGTGGTTCCCCGATACTCTTATGATAAATCAATAGGTTATCTGGTTAGAGATCTCCATGTCATCATTTTGGATCTTCAATGACCAATTGTCCAACGCCCTATGTGACCCACATAGGGCGTTGGACAATTGGCACTTCACCTTTCAGCTTTGCATGCAGCAGCCGTACTTGTTGAGCTATAATGGTGACTCGTGTGCGTATACGAATCTCCTCTGCATGTTTTAAGATTGTCAAAGAAACCCACATTTTAGTCGTTTTAAAAAATATAATGTCCTTCAGACCGATCCGGCCACGGCGATTTCCCATCAGGCATAATTTATAGTGCACAAGTGAATGCGCAAACACAAATGCCCTATTCCCTTTCTCTCATAATCCAACGGAACGATAGCTCAGAAACGACAGGAGACACTTCTCTTTCTACCACAGAACTGCAAGACGCCGAGAGAAGTGGCATCCTTATGTGGATGATATCCAGGGAACTCGATCGCATTTCTCCCACGTTTCTGATACGTACCGCTAAGGTGAGGAACACCCCTCCAGCATCTGTGTTCCCAGTGAAGTACAATCTGGATGCCTCCAAGAGAAAAGTGAATAGGCATTTTCTAGGCAAGCGCGCTCCATTCTAGACCTCATCATATTTTCTGTCCACCAGACATGATTGTAGTCAAGCGCAAGCCTATCTATAATTAAAAAAAAGAGAAATCAAGTGCAGGGCCGACGGCTAAACATGCTCTTTGAGGCACAGGCATTTCCAAACTCATAGCTAGTTAAAAGTTTTGTGATTGAACTAGCCTAAGACTGAACCAAGAACCTCGTGATCTGTCAAGTCCAACACTTGCCCACCACTAGACTAACGAGGTAGTTAAACTAAGTGTACTTAACTACTCATTCAAGATCCAGATTTTCGCTTAACTATTTTCCGTCTATCTATCCTGTGGCGCTACAGCCCCTTGTAGGCCCTGGCCTCCTCCACCATATTCTTCCACTTGTCGCGGTCTTTCGACTCTCTACACTTAAGTCTTCCTCCCGCGCCATCAGCCCAACGCTTTTTTGGTCTAACTATTTTCCGTATAGGCAAATTTTCTTGTTGAAAATGTACTAAGAGAAAAAGTCGTTGACTGAATACCTTTGCAATATGAAAAGCAATACCAGAACTCACCGTAATTTTTATCTTGATAACCTTTAAGGGTTTATAGCTTTTCCATTTATTTTGTTAGGTCGTGTGGAGGCGGGATGAGGGCGGGATTATATCGCTTTTGTTGCCTTATTTTACACTCCCATGACTTTAGTGAAGTGAGTTGATAGGTAATCCAAAATCCTGTGTAAATAAACAACACATTCAAAAAATAATTACGCCTGTATGAGTATGTATCTATGTATTTTTATAACTTTTTAATTCAAATCAAATAGATATTATGAATAAAATCATAAAAAACGCACTAACGAGAATATTTATTTTCAAATTCATTTTCGTTTTAATTAATTAATTTAGAGTCATTATCTACACATTTCATTTTTGATAAGCTATTTTTAAACACTATTAACATGTACCTACCTACACAGAAATAAATTAGAGTATATAACTGTAAAGCCTTGAAATTCTTTATTCTCATTTGCTTTTACGGATAATTTATTGCATCGCAATATTTATGATTCCATAATAATATCATCCTTAGTAAAATATAGTATCTACTTAAACATAAAATAGACACGTCCGTAAACTTTATTATTATGACTTGATATAAAGCATTCGTGACGCTGTTATGGCTGGAAATGACAAACAAATAATTTATTAAACAACTAGCTGTTGCCCGCGGCTCCGCCCGCGTGAATTACGATTTTTTTTACATAATATAACTTCCTACTGCAATTCCTTGATTTTTCGCGGGATTCTGGTGTGATGTTGTACAGAAACCTGTTCTTACTTTGCACGGGTTATCTTGTGGTGATTTTGAAAACTCCTTTTTCTTAATAATAATATAAAGTTTCATTAATAAGTAGTTGAAAGACCAAAAGGACGATTTTAACTGTCGATATTTCGATACATTGGTACAAGTCGTGGTCACGTAGTGTCCACGACCTGTGCCACTGGGTCGAAATATCGACAGTTAAAATCGTCCTTTTCATTGTGATTTTTATTCTGAAACCACGAAATATGTCAAAAATTATTAAACCATGTGAAGAGTTGTACTGGTGGTAGAACTCTTCTTTCAGAGTTCGGCCGGGTAGGTACCACTGGGATAAATTAACTAACAATATTCCCCAGCCCAACATAATATAAGAGTCTTTTAAAAATCTTTGCTTCATCTCAATACAATCCAAAACATCAGAATGGACAATGGCTATATATTTCTTTACGTATAAAAAGACCTAAGATGACAGTCAGTCGGTTAGGATCGATAAGACCTAAGAGTTAAAAATATTTGTGAACAATTATCTTACCCTTTCCATATTGCGGATGATAAAGTTTAAATCTGTTCATGTGTTAACAGTGCCATCTTAATATAAAGTCAGGAAACAGTAAATAACATGACAGTTAATTTTTATTTAAAAAAATTCGGTAGTACCTATCTCAGAGTTTTACATTCAAGTTCCACATAAATTGTAGAGATGGCGCTATACGGTATAACGTAGCGATAACGCCAGTTAAATGATTTTTGTTCACCCTAAAAGTGAAAAATTTTAAACCACACAAAATCTCCTGCTAAGCCTATTTATTTACGGCTGTAAGGGTACTCCAGTCTTACTTGAACCCTTCGTCCTATCCCTAGGTTCTTTGTGCATTCCGAGTTTCAAGTCACCTACGTACTTGAACTTAAAGGTTCTGATGTCTGTAATTTATGAACTACAAAAGTGATGATGATAAGATTAGTATGGAATAATCTTTAAAGAACCTCCTTTCTAACAAAAAAAGAATTAATGGAATCGGACAACGCGTTAATGAATTATAACTAAAAAACGTTTGGACTTTGATGCCGTCTTCCAGGGAAACCATGATGAATTTCGGGACAAAAAGTATCCTATGTCCTACCTCGGGGTATGAACTATAATCATGTCAAGTTTCATTTAAATCCATCCAGCGGATTAGCCGTGATGCCCGGTCGTGAAACAGACAGACAGACAGACAGACAGACAGACAGACAGACAGACAGACAGACAGACAGACAGACAGACAGACAGACAAAAATTAAACAAATTACAGTTTTAGCTTCAGTATCGACTAAATAGTGTCCTCCAACAAAAATTTTCAAAATATCTTCAATGTACAGAATTCGACCCTTTACAGTTTTATTATAAGTATAGATGTCTTTTGTATTGAATACTTTTATTTTATTTCACGTCGAGTAATCATCAAAGTCTTGAATAAAATTCAGTGTTACGACGTTACATCAATTTTATCGAAGTAGCATCTATTTGATGATTAAACGAACTTACCTTAAGTGAAGTTCTATCATAATTTTGTGAATTCCTGTATGAAGATATTAACATGAACACTTATTAGGTATTTACGCCAAGTGATAGCCATTCAGACACTAAAGTTGAGAGAAAAAATAAAAAATTTCAACATTTTTCATTACGATATCTCACGCTAGCAACACTGTGTCTGTCCTTTCATTTAGTTCAGAGTAATTATTATAAGAGTGCCTTTGTGCTTCGATAAGCTCGTCTTGGTAGGAGCACTACAGAGCACCCAAATATGTATCATATACCTAATATATACATAACTACACAATATTATACATAACCACACAATATTATATATGTAAATATAATAATATATATATATATATATGTGGGTTATGTTGTCTTCAATAAATATTTATTATTATTGTAATATGTACATTTTTTATTTACAAATTCATACATGGGTTTTTCCACAAAACAGGGGCGGGAGGGTGTTAATATCTTCATACAGGAATTCACAAAATTATGATAGAACTTCACTTAAGGTAAGTTCGTTTAATCATCAATTTTGATTCATTCCTGTATTCGATATTAACATGAACACTTATTAGGTAGATGTTTAGAGCCATGACATTTGTAAATAAGAAATGCTTTTAAATTAATAGAATAATAAGCATAATCGCTTAATATTGAGCAAAAAAAATAAAAATAACAACTTAAGTTGATATTCAAAGCAAATTAATAATTAATGGCATAATTTTGTAGAAATATTAAAACTGTAATAGATAGTAAATCAATATTATTAGTATAATATATTAATAATAATATATGTACAAAAACATATATTTTTATATGTGCGAATACCAAGGGTATATTAAGACTATATTCTAGCAGTACTGCTCGTATGTAGTCTTGACGATTAAAAGAGGTTTTAAACCTCTTTCAACAAGCTTGAAAATATTTGTATCAGTTAAAACTTTTAAATGCAACACTTGATTAATCGTAATAAATTGAGCTGTTAATATGCAACCATGAAATATATATTTTAAACAGTAAATTGATCACGAATATATTTTTATAAACTTGAGTAGAATAAATATTATTTTATTATTAGACATATTATTTTTGGAAAGAAAAAAAATAAGATCAATTTATTAATATATAAGATTAATAAATCTATGGGTTGCAGAGAACTAGTTCGTAAATTTTTGTTCATCTTGACTTCACTTTACGAAAATACAGGAGTAGGCATTAGTATTTTCGTAAAGTGTTGTTTAATTTTATTCATAGCTTTTTAGAGTTATTTCTATTAAAGGAGTTAACAATGATATTTTTATTTAATTTCCATAATAATATTGTTATTTGGGTTTTGGTGTAGGTACAGCTTTAATAAGGTCATTAAGATTTAAAGTGACCTTAAATTATATTTTTAACTGAATAGGGTGAAGTAAGAATATTCTCAAGAGATTTTGAAAAAAGCCATAGAGAAATCATCTTATAAGCCTATTTTAAAGTTGATTCTGAGACAAAGGCTGATGAAGTAACTGTATCTACTGTTTATTCCTGAGTTCTGATAAAGTGATAACAATAGAAACTTAAGATAGTCTGAAAAAAGCATGTTTTCTAATATTGTCAGACAGTAAACATCTTATACAATATAGTATGTAAAACCGTGTTGAGTTTCTCATTTCACATAATATTAAAATTTTTAATGGAAGGCATAATTGTTATACTTATTCATGTTATAATAATGTTGTTTAATATCATTAATTGTTATTTTAACAGTCACCCCAACACTACTATCGCTGTTGTACTGGTTAGTTGTAAACAAAAAACCACATATATACAATTGGAATACAAATATTAGACAGTACTTTTTAAGTTCTTCAGTTTCTGCATCAAGACCATTTTTTAATTTAGCAGTCTTTCAGTTTAAAAATGTGATCTGATTTTTCCAAGTTGATAATCGCAAAAATCAACGAGCAAATATAACATGTAAATAGGTAGACATGTCGAAATGGTATTCGCGATTGTTCGCGATTAATGCTTTGTAGACTTGTTGCGACGATGAAAAAAAATTTTTTTTTTTTTTTTTGTCACTTACCCAATAATTCCACTGTCATCACAGGAGATAAGTCTCTTATCTTCGTTTAATAATAATCAGTTAATTACATACCACAGCTGAAGTACTACTGTACTGGTATTCAAGTTCCTAGTGAAGCAGTGATGACCCAATTTTCAATTATCATTTGACCTTGGTCAGTCATCATCGAGAGCTAAATCCTTGCAGCGGTGTCATCCATCGGCATGAAAGTTAAACAAAATATTAGACTTATTTAATAATGATTAAATACAGAAAACATAAAATGTAGGCTATGTATCAACTCTAAAAGAACAAAAAAAAAAATATGATACATGCAAGCCAAAATTATGAACCATCATTGTTCATATTATCATAAATCCAATGAAGTATTTAATGATTCTATGATCTTATATATATATTGGTAATTTCCAAATCCTTTAACATTTTTGATGCATAGATAACCATTAGTTAATTAGCGGCGCGATCGCCTGAAAATAAAAATATTTGATCTAGCAAAAATTAATTTGGTCTTTAAATATATTTTCCATTGCGTTACGTTATTCCTAGGTATGGATACCGATATTCCTGTAGATACAGGCACAAGGATACCTAAAATAAATTTAAATAAACATATCATCGATTGTTTTATAAGGACTCTACATTTTCCATATTTAATATTCATTTAAGAAATTTAAGAAATAGTCAATTATAGAAACTATAAATAACTTTGATATTCAAAAATATTGCATTCTTTTAAAAGCATGCATCCTAACTCAGTTAAAGCATTGATAAATTTGATGTAATATCTAATACATCGAGTTACGATGAAAGAATGGTTGTATTAAAAACATGTATTTGTAATGGAATAACAAAAAAAAATTAAGTATGTTATCGAATAGGTTGTCTCATATTCAATTGTATGTGAACAGAATATAATAGCCGAGTTTTTTGCCAGACCTTCTCAGCGCAAACCCGTTTTTCAGATTCAAGCTTTCATAAAAGCCTGTAAATCAAGCCCATTTGAAAAAAAAAATCATTTTCATTTTTAATTACTTAAACATGAAAACTAACTGTAATGTTAGTGGTTCAATAGTTTATAAATCTTCATAATATAAAACCTTTTGTATAAAAGTAAATTATTATGAATGAAACTAGGATAGTACCTAGATATCTAAAGTGTCATTGCACTACATGCGAACTAAAGAAGAGAAAAAAAAATACACATTAAATTCTGTTCATTGTTTTGAGAACATAAAGAGAGAAAAAATAAATTTTCCACTCATATTTAAGCACGATAAAATAATATCATCAGGCTCGAATATTTTATGAATGCGGTTATTCTATAAGCTAAGCGGCAAACGTACGAGTAAGTAGGTGTCGTTTATTGCCCGTGGTACCCCCGATGGTCCCCCCGGGGTACCACGAGTTGCCTTCTTACCCCGACCCGACTATATGCGAACATGCGCGAGTCCGCACGAGGTTCGAAACAGCGCAACGCTCCGCCAGCACTCTGATCGGCGGCCGCGCGGCGCCTGACATGACAGGTCGACGGAAATGTCAAAAGAGGACATCGATAAGTACTTGCAAGGCTGTTTTGCTCCTGGTGCTGTTCTTGTGGGGAAATCAAGACTCTTCTGTCCTGGGTAAATCTTCGAGAAAAGTCGTCGCAAGAGACGAGTGCTGTCCTGCGATTTGGCCCGTGGGTCCACCATGGACCGACAGGTGGATTGCTCAGATATTCCTCCAGTGCCAGTTAATATTGGATCTTGATTAACTGTATTTCATATTATTGATAAAAGACATAATATACACAGAAGTTATTAGAATATTATATTATCAAATAAAATTTTTGTGTCTCACTCGTACATTTCAAATTTTGAGTAGTACCTATTACTAGTTGATTTTTGTAAGACGTTGTCAATGGACTTTTTATTGATGTATCTATAAATAATGACCACAACAAGAAACGATTCGTGCGGAAGACTAAAATAATTGTAAATAGTGCATTTGATTGCGGGTACTTTTCAGACCTAGTCTAGTAAAGTAATCTTGGTTCATTTAAATTAGCAGACAGTAAAAGAAAATATTGATATGAGGGTTTATCGAAATAGTTTCTAAAGGTAATCGTTTTGATCCTTTATATCATTCCAATACAGTTGGTGATAAAAAAAAACAGCATCGCGCGGTGTTTCCAGGTGGTCACCCATCCAAGTATTAACTGCGCCCGATGTTGCTTAATTTCGGTGATCGGACGAGAACCGTCAACCGGTGTTTTCAACATGGTATGGGGGCGTTTATGCACCAATTTGCTATTTTGGAAGTTGCTTACAAGATAATCTTGTCATTTTTGGGAATGATTAATCCATAGGCGTTGTCCCAATAACCATCCTCAATGTATATTGTCGTGAAGGTCACACTCTCTAATGAAGTGTACCCAACACTGAAGCATAGACTGCAGAATATATTATGTTGATTGACTTTTTTGCAATTATTACCTAATATAGAGACGATAATCTTATTAACTCACCCTCATATGTATGTCGTCGTGATGATCACATCCTTTTATGCAGTGTCCTCAACATAGATGCTTTGCAATTATTTTTTGCAATTATTAATACAAAGGCGATAGTCCTCAGGTTTTTCACCTACCAACTACCCTCAATGTATGTTGTCGTGAAGGTCACACCCTCTTAATGAAGTGTACCCATCACCGAAGAATGCATCTTGATTAGCTCCTCTTGCAGTAATTAAAACAAAGGCGATAGTCCTTCCAACTACCCTCAATGTATACTGCTGTGAACGTAACACCCTCTAAGAGGTGTACCCAACACTGGAGCAATATGGATTTTCTGAACCAATAATAACAATTCCGTAGATTTCACAATTCGTTTTGACGATGAATCCGATTATTTTGAATATTTATTTTCGGATACTTTGATTTCCGCAAGAAATACTTATAATCACTCACTTTTTTATACGAGTTTAATAATGTTGTGTTGAACGGCCGAGCACTAGAACGCTAATGGAAGGACAGACACAGTGTTGCTAGCGTGAGATATCGTAATGAAAAATGTTGAAATTTTTTATTTTTTCTCTCAACTTTAGTGTCTGAATGGCTATCACTTGGCGTAAATACCTAATAAGTGTTCATGTTAATATCGAATACAGGAATGAATCAAAATTACTTGTATTTCTCTTTCCTTGTTAAGTAATTGAAATTGATTGAATTAGTTTAGTCTTACGCTCGCCCTTTTAGTATTTATTGCTACAAAAATCCTTTGTTGAACTCACCGCAACAATTTAAGTTAAAAAATTTGTTATCGTACCTACTTATATACCGACTTTTAATTCAATTTAATAAAATAACGTTATGTCATTTGGTAAAGAGGGTAAATTATATAAACAAAAACATTATTTTGCTTTTAAAATCACTTCTCTTATTTTTTAACAATTTCACATAGATTTATCGTCGCTCGCGCTCCGCATTTTCAGTTATTTTCGTAAACTATAGGAGCATAATGAAGTTTAGTAAGATTTAAAATGCCATTTTACTGCATCGTTTTAAAATTTGTAGTTATAGTATCTATTTATCAAGGTAGCAACAATAAAGAAAGGTTATATTTCGTTTATGCACGTAGGTATACTTATTAATACAATTTTAGATAGGTGATGGTTCTCATCACGAATGCTAACCATTTGTTATTTACTGTCCTCGTATTTGTTGAACCCGATTGGGTCTGTTTTGAAATTCAAATACGTAGGTAGGTAATTCACTGCTAACTGGTTACAAAAACATAATATTTCCTGAATATTCTGAAATGAAACTGCTAAACCAAATTCAGGAATAATTACTATGTTAATTAACTGCATAATACACACTCGTGTGTTTATTGTGCATATAATTCTAAACTATCTATATGTGTAAACTATCTATTGTACCTATTAATTACGTTTTGTTAAAAAAATACACTATTGATTAAACTGAAATGAAATTCTTTCTTTATTTTTCTCATAGGCTTCGATATAAGCTCTCGTGAAACGTCAAAACTCTACCGCCAGGTTCGGAACGCAGGTTTGCATCGAGAAGAACTGGCCAGTAACTCGGTACTTAAACTAATAACCAATAATGTCATAATGTACTGGACATTGTTTTTATTGTTATATTTCGAATAATATAATAAAGTCACAGTCGTAGACATAATTAATATTATGTGGAAAAACAATTTTATTTTATTGTTGGTACCTGTACATCATTTCGACAAGAGTAGGTACTTAACATTTAATATCTGTGACAGTAAACTATGGTTAATTTATATTTTCGACCTAATGTCAACTTACATATGCGACAAATATCAGATTAAGTTTTACAAGAGCCTGTACGGTTAGGCCTATGTAAAAAAAAAGCAATTTTGGCTTTGACTTTGAAAATAAGTATTATAATCATGTGCCTACTTGAAAATATTTAATGTTTCCCGCTAAATGAAGGGAGAGTGCAATCCTTGAATTATTAATTTTTCCAAGCCATTTTCCAACAAGGTTAAAGCGCTCTACTAAGTAGGTATATTCCATACCTACGGCTATTAAATTTAGGTTTGCAGTGTTTTCCATTTTCCTATCGTGTTATGTTATGTCAGCCAACAGGCTGCTTTTCCTTTTGATGCTCATTTATTCATTGTTAACATTATTCTCCTGTAAACCTTACAAAGGTTAAGGGCAACTATGAAACTAACAGTTCTAAAGAGGTAATTTATCCAGGTGATGTTGTGCAGCCAAACTAAAATCTAAGCTGTCATATACAAACATTTCTCCTGATTTTCAAACTCTACTCCGATAAATGATTGCAAGCTCTCTATACTGAAACCTGTTAAGATCGCAATAGTTTGTGATTCTCTGTCGCCTATACTGTCACAAAGCTTTCTCAAACATTTTGTTAGTAGTCCCCGAGGCAAATATACTCACAAAGTGGTCAATATAAGCATACAAAGTCCACCAAGATCCCCTTAACAATACATAATATAGTATACGACGTGTCACTAATGTCACATGCTGATATTTAAAACAAATTGTAAACAAAATATTTAAAAAATGTGGCTGGACTAAAAGAACTAGTGGACTTGCCAGCAAGAAAACTAATTTAAATAATAATGTGGGACGTGAAACTCCCAACTAAAATAAAAATAAGACTGAAAAAATTTAATATATTTTTCTATCACTTTGCCGTATATGTGATAAAGTCTAATCTTGATTGCTACAGAGTTAGTTGTCTCTATATGATATTATCTCATAATAAACGACAATTCATACTTCTAGTTATGGTAACATCTCGCTGAAAGAAATCTCATTAAAATTTGCACGATTTCCATCTCTAAACCTAGGGTGGTTTCAAAATTTGTCATCTAAAGGTTACCAGCTGCACTCCTACGCAAAATACAATAAACCATAAACAAACGAATACATCCCACGGCTTTTCCAAACAATAATTTTTAGATAAAAGTTTTTACAATCTAAAAGTTTTAAAATATAACCATTAAAAATAATTGAATTATAATTGAACTCTAGTGATGAGGTTCTATCTATGATTAAACTCTTCTTTTAATTATAATTCAATTATTTTATTTTAAAACATTCAATCAGGACGTACGACAGGGCATATTATTATCAATAACATCAATAACCGTGATATATCGATGTCACGCGTGTCCAATTTAAATTTTGAACGATCCAATTTAAATATCCTATAATAAATTGTATCTATAGAATTCATTTGATTCGAAAAATATTGTCATGACCGAAAAAGGTTGTTATAATTTTTGATAACAATTTAAAGATTGATATAAATTATGTGTAGGTATTAAATATTATCGTGCTTCTAATATTTTACCCAAAACACTTTGATATATATACTTATTATAACAAAATCTTTATGCAAACACACTTGTATCTCGTATCGGTCATAGATGTGACTTACCTCCATCGTCCATACTTTATGAAAATATCCGCATGACCTAAATGTGTCATGACATATAATGTATGGTGAATTTTTCCGTCTTGTGCACTTAAGAGTATTAATTGACATACTCATAGAAGTCCTAAAGATTTTGGAAGAGAAATATTTGCAGCAAAATTTTTACATGTGGGAGATAAAGGTACCTACTTACCTATATTTACTTATATCCTTTTAGTTAAATTGTATTACTTGTAAAACCGTTGTATTTTACCGAATTTCAAACTTTTTTGAGAGGTTTCTGTAAAATAGGTAATTTCAAACCAAGAGTTCAGTTTAATAAGGAATTTGTTTACATTTTCGCTTCATTTCACTTTATAGGCATCAAAAAATCTTCGTAACGCCGCTTCTCGTTAAACTTTTAATGACTTTTAGGCAAATTGGCGAATAGCTCCGTAAATCTTGATAGCCGTTTTAATCAACATCCAAATTGTTTGTACTTAATTCGAAACAATTTAAGGCTTTTAAACTCCAAAGAGCATGTAACATTGTTAATTGCTGTGCTTTATTTTAGATACTGAGATATACTTAAAGAACATCGTGTTTCTATGTAGCCTAGTAGTTTAGAGGTCCGACCTCTTTTACGTATACCTAGTAGTTGATTCGGGGTTCGAAGCACGTGTGCCTATACTTCTAAAAATTTTGAGAAGGGTGGAATTATGCTTATAAACTAAATATCACATTATAATGGTAAAAGTAAATTTCGATAAGAAAGCTGCATGCCTAAGAGATATCCGCAATTTCCTCGAAGACTTGGGTATGCTATTAACCCGAAATGGGGCAGTGTGGTGCTATACTTAGCTAGTCAACCCACTCCAGTTAAAAGATCCTCCTGCCTCATTAGTGGGGCGTAAAATAGGTTGGTAATAATTTCATATTTTACTATAAAAAAACCAGTTTTATTAATATCCGGAAAACTCTCAGGCATGAAGGTTTTTCATTTGCCATTATTAGTGATGTTTAGTTGGCGTAAATGGTGGGTTAGGTGTAGCTACTGTTAGGGAACAGTCGGAACTCAAACCACTGACTTATATCAAATTATTAAGCTTTTTTTCTGATATCTAAAATAATCTATTAAAATAAAGAATTGCCAAGGCCATTTTGATTCACGTAGGTAAAGCCACAGCATATTGCTGTTAAAATCACTTTGTTTCATTTTACTGAATGGTTGTGGGATGATCCAGAAAATAGACACATTTATGAATGAATAAACAAAGCGTAATTAACTTGCCTACATATTTGAAATTCATAAGACACAACGAAATCCTTTTGACGCCCTAATTTGCTAATGCTATATCCCGCTGAATATTTTCAAGTCACGGAAAGCGGGGTAGGCTGAGCGGGATTCCGCGACTATTTAAATTTATCGTCCTACGATGCCATATATCATGGTTAACTCGGCCTCGTTATCCTTTTGGAATTGGAATCTTGGATATTTTAGGTCCCATTACTAACCAATTATTTTGGACATGACCAATTATAATTCAAAACTCATAATTATTAAATAAAATGGCACAGGGGCCTTATTCTGTATCGTTCACTTAGTTAGTTAGTAACCCTATCTGGGCTATTAACTAAGAAAACGAAGGCAAAAATCCTATTTTTGCACAAATTACCAACCTAGGTCGGTATGGTATCATATCAGTATACCGTGCTAGTTGCTATCTTGTGCAAAAAAATATACAAAAATAGGATTTTTGCCTCCGTTTTCTTAGTTAATAACCCAGTTTGGGTTACTAACTAACTAAGTGAACGATACAGAATCAGCACACAGATCCTCCATAAAATACCGTAGAGGTCCCGAGCGACGACCTATTATATATTTATAATTATAAATCTATGCTCAATACATTAAATATAATGGCAAACAAAATATTGTAAATAATGTAATATTTGTGATGTGTTAAATTATATCGCTCTCTTATTTATCGTGAAAAATATATCGGATATTATTTTAATATTTAGTAATAAGTAATAACTATCTCAAAGAAATGTTAAAAAAGTAGAAAACTGAAATTCATATCGACAGGTAAATTATGAAAGAAACAAAAAGGTAAACTACAATGAAGATCCCCGGGTTTTTTAAAGGCATAAGGCAACGTAATACTAGTTAAGTAAGTATACCTACTACTAGCTATTAAGGATACTTTGTTGTTTAAAATACATTTTACTTTTAAACTCCCGCAGGACATAAGCAATACAAACATAGCAATCTCAAAGAAATGGAAAATAAAGTAATTGAAATCAAATGAAGTATACGTAGGTTAGGTTAGAGCGCGTACATTCTCTCTTTGTTTCTTATTAGAGAGAATTATTTTGTACATGATTCTTTTGTTAGAGAATTATAAACGTAAATATTATTTTATAGTAACTCGACATTGAGTTGTACGCAAATGAACATGTGTGTATGCAGATCTATAAAAACTCATTCTATTTTTATCCTAAACTGTTTGATCTGATGTGGTAGGTATAATATGACGCCGGTAAATATGAAAAAATAATGTCTTTGAACCACTAAATAAGTCTAAAATTGCATTCATACACTAATGATGTTTTAGTGAAGGTAATAATATTATATTAACGAATTTTACATTAATATTTCTAAGAGCGTGGCGTTGATAGTTGATACTAGTAGGGTGCGTGGGGGCGCGGGCCACGTGTGGCCCGCGTGCTGTCTTCCCGCCCATGAAGGTATCGCTGTCATCTCCATCGCCCATTGAAATCCGATTGGCAGTGAGCTGAAAAAATTACCAAGAAGCACTGTCATGGTTTTAAAGATAGTTAAGGTCAGTTCGAACAAAAAAATACGCTGAACCTCATCGGATGAGGTTCAGCGTATTTTTTGTACGAACAGCCCTTAACTATCTTTAAAACCATGACCGTGCTCCTCAATCATCATCCAAATCCTAGATCATTGTCTCTTTTCATAGTATGCACATTTTCCATGAAAATATGAATTCCGCCACAGTGAATTATTTTCCATGCATCCCGTAGAACTTGAGATTCTAATCACGTCTTGCAAAGAAACCACTCTCTTATCTTTTATACTTTCCGAGATAGAACAACACGAAATTTGTATGGCAGCCATCTTGAATCCGCCATTTTTTTTTTTTTAAGCTCACTGCCAATTGTATGACGTTCCGAGTATTTTTTGTTTCAGCAGTCCCCACCTAACTATAATACCTTGCCCATGCTCCTCGACTGTCTTCAAAACCCTCAATCATCATCTCATTCCATATTTTTCTCTAGTAATTCTCCGAAAAACCGCATCGAAACCTTGTATAGTTAGTAGTTACCAACATTTAGTCTCTTCAAAATTCCCCATACATTTTCTATGGAAAAATAAATTTCGCCATTTTGAATTTTTTTTTTCTATCCATCAAATAGACCTTCGGGTCCTGATCACTTCTTGTCAAGAAACCATTCTTCCATTTTTTCTACTTTCCGAGATATCGGCGAAATTCGTATGGTGGCCATTTTGAATCCGCCATTTTGAATTTTTTTTCAGCTCACTGGCATTTGGACGACATTTCGCATGACATTTGGTCGAGCACCCCCCACCTATCTACAATACCCTCCCCGTGCTCTTCACCCGACTTCGAAATCCTCAATCATCAGCTCTCTCCATATTTTTGTTCTTAATGATTTTTTCACCTCTTTACGAAATGATTAGTAAAAAAATTTATTTTCATACAAAATTGTTCAGGAGAGGTGATCAATCAGTGAGTCAGTCAGCACAAGCAGCTATATATATTGTAATAAATATTTGAAAGACGTAGCCCGTAGGCATCTAGGACGTTATGCGTAGCGCTTAGGAATAATATTCATAATGATCATAATGAAATTGGTATCTCTACTATTTGGTGTCATAACCTAAAAAATAACCAGAATATTATAATACTAGCTGTTGCCCGCGGCTCCGCCCGCGTGAATTACGATTTTTTTTACATAATATACCTTCCTACTGCAATTCCTTGATTTTTCGCGGGATTCTGGTGTGATGTTGTACAGAAACCTGTTCTTACTTTGCACGGGTTATCTTGTGGTGATTTTGAAAACTCCTTTTTCTTAATAATAATATAAAGTTTCATTAATAAGTAGTTGAAAGATCAAAAGGACGATTTTAACTGTCGATATTTCGATACATTGGTACAAGTCGTGGTCACGTAGTGTCCACGACCTGTGCCACTGGGTCGAAATATCGACAGTTAAAATCGTCCTTTTCATTGTGATTTTTATTCTGAAACCACGAAATATATCAAAAATTATTAAACCATGTGAAGAGTTGTACTGGTGGTAGAACTCTTCTTTCAGAGTTCGGCCGGGTAGGTACCACTGGGATAAATTAACTAACAATATTCCCCAGCCCAACATAATATAAGAGTCTTTTAAAAATCTTTGCTTCATCTCAATACAATCCAAAACATCAGAATGGGCAATGGCTATATATTTCTTTACGTATAAAAAGACCTAAGATGACAGTCAGTCGGTTAGGATCGATAAGACCTAAGAGTTAAAAATATATGTGAACAATTATCTTACCCTTTCCATATTGCGGATGATAAAGTTTAAATCTGTTCATGTGTTAACAGTGCCATCTTAATATAAAGTCAGGAAACAGTAAATAACATGACAGTTAATTTTTATTTAAAAAAATTCGGTAGTACCTATCTCAGAGTTTTACATTCAAGTTCCACATAAATTGTAGAGATGGCGCTATACGGTATAACGTAGCGATAACGCCAGTTAAATGATTTTTGTTCACCCTAAAAGTGAAAAATTTTAAACCACACAAAATCTCCTGCTAAGCCTATTTATTTACGGCTGTAAGGGTACTCCAGTCTTACTTGAACCCTTCGTCCTATCCCTAGGTTCTTTGTGCATTCCGAGTTTCAAGTCACCTACGTACTTGAACTTAAAGGTTCTGATGTCTGTAATTTATGAACTACAAAAGTGATGATGATAAGATTAGTATGGAATAATCTTTAAAGAACCTCCTTTCTAACAAAAAAAGAATTAATGGAATCGGACAACGCGTTAATGAATTATAACTAAAAAACGTTTGGACTTTGATGCCGTCTTCCAGGGAAACCATGATGAATTTCGGGACAAAAAGTATCCTATGTCCTACCTCGGGGTATGAACTATAATCATGTCAAGTTTCATTTAAATCCATCCAGCGGATTAGCCGTGATGCCCGGTCGTGAAACAGACAGACAGACAGACAGACAGACAGACAGACAAAAATTAAACAAATGGGGTCTTACACTACTTTTGAATTTGATAAAAAATATTACTTTATTATAAACTAGGATAAAAATAATAACGTGCAGTGAAAGAAATATTAAAATCCAACGAAGATTTACAAAGTTACAGGCGTTTAAACTTTGGAGTGGGGGGATCTTCTATCCCTTTCTCGCAAAACGAAAATTTGTATGAAGCCGCACGAAGCTACTATGGCATTGGTACGGTGTGACGTCACAATGTCTCTGTTGCTATCTCTGTCTAATCACAAATCTTTAAATGCTTATAACTTTTTTGTTATTTGATCGATTTAATTAGTTCTTTCAGTGCACGTCATTATTTTAATTCTACTTTATAATAAAGTAATAAAAAAATTGGAGTCAAATACCCTATTACAGTTTTAGCTTCAGTATCGACTAAATAGTGTCCTCCAACAAAAATTTTCAAAATATCTTCAATGTACAGAATTCGACCCTTTACAGTTTTATTATAAGTATAGATTGCATTATAACTACGCAACTCCTACCCTTCAACACAAATTCTTGCTCCTGAATAATTAAACAAAACCCAAACAGAGGGTTGCCTAATATTTTTTCAACTGATCAAAAGTTATGTTACGATCCTTTTTCGTTCTATACTTAAGTGGATATCGTAATACCTTTTATTGCGACCCAAATATCCAATTTCCCATAAATATAAAAATACTAAAAAGCTGCTTTTACTTACACCTTTTACAAAGGAAAATTCACGATTTATTCATTTGCTACATTTACAATTTGTATGCTTACAATGCATGCGTATATTTTAAGTACATAGATATATAATATGAACAAGAGCGTAGGTACACATATTATAAGGTACACCGCAAGTAAATATTTGTTGTTGCCTCACTACAGAATACTTACATTCTTAAAAGCAAAATGGTATTGATTTTATAAGTAGAGAAGTTTGCGATAAGGTATCTTATTACTTTTCGCCCTTTTTTCTAATCGTTATATCTACGTAATATAATGATTAGAAAAAAAGGGCTATTTGTGTACAATGTTAGTGAAAAACTTTCTTCGCATTTTATACGATAATCTCGAGATTTTTTTTCATAATTTACATTATTAGGTAATAATTCCAGTAGGTGTATTTTAAGTGCCATTTCGTTTGATACCTTTTTGCTATTTTGTAGGAAGTGAGATGAAAGATTGTTCAGAACATATTGTAAGTAGTAAACCACATTTATGGCGCGTAGGCATAAATAAAGTCATAGTAATATGAAAGCTATGAGTTATATTCGTGCATTAACAATGTGCGCGAAACTGTGAGTATGATAAACTGTCGGGGATCTGAAAGAATCCCCTCATATTTTATACCCAATATAATGTAATAGTGACTCCATCTGCGTGAAAGGTTTTCAGCTCCTTTTATGAAGATAGAGAAAAATATAGGTTAACTTAACGTCATCAGCTGTTTGTATGTCCCATTGCTGGGTATGAGTCTCCTCTCAGAGCAAGAAGGGTTTGACTTTGGCCATAACCCACCATGCTGGCCAAGTGCGGGTTGGGCGCCTTCAACTACCTTTGAAAACACTGTGGTGTACTCTTAAGCATGCTCTCGCCTCTCACCTACTTGAACGAATTAACAGTTTGATTTATTTTGAGTGTTTTTATTAATATAACGTATATTTGTTTGTAGTTAATTCAGTTATACAGAGCTATACACAGTTACAGTACAGAGATTTGTTACATTTTGATTTGTACAGAGATTAATTGTGAGTACAGAGATGGAAAGAACCATACTGTACAAAACTTAACTGTACAAAAGCTTTCCATTTTCACCATAATATGGTTATGTTATATAACCCAAAATATAAATCTAAATCTATATATAATTCTCAATATATTATAATGTACCTATATTTTAGGTCAAAAATAAAGATAAGTACTTGTTGACACGAGTGTGTAGGTATTTTCTTGGGTAGTAAAATACCTACACACTCAGGTTTATTATAGTGTCCAGGTTTTATGACATGCCGTTATACTCGTAATTTTATCTCCCTGCAGAGAGCCATTCCGTACTTTGATATCAACTGACATTTTATAACACGAAATGCGTTTGCATCCTTCATTAAAATTGTCAATCTAAGAACAGAATAGTCTGTGTATGAACACAAGTATCTACAGGAGCCGTACCACTATCTCTGCCCGGTTTCCACCAAAGTTAGTTCGGAGATGCCAATATGACGAAATCTGATTGGTCACTCAAACACAGCTCCGCTTTGTGGAAACCGGGCCTCATAGCAGTATTACTTTAATATTGTTTTGACATTTTCATACAATGTCAGTATGAAAATTTTAAAGCAATATTACAATAATCCTGCTATAACTTATAAGATATGGTGGTACGGCCCCTGAACAAGTAAAAACATTACGAAATAAATATTTAGGGCAAAATTAATACATGCGTGACAGGAATTCTCAAGAGGCTGAGCTATTTTCAGAAAAAATAACTTAACGTGCTCAATATACATATAAAGGATGTTAGAGTTTTATATTCTTCTTACTTTAGCGTTTTGTTTAACTAGACGAAAAATTTAAGAATAAGTTCTTGGATTAGTAATAAGATTAAGTATCTAAAAACAATAACTCTGTGAAAGCGGCAACTTTTTATGACAAAAAGGATAATGTGATTCCAGTGTCTTTCCTGGTTTTTGTAGTACCTATTCTTTATATAAAATATTGGTTTTATAGCTTTAATGACATAATATATCTTCATCGGTAGGTGACCATAGACTTACAGGGACAGATAATATAGACTACTTACCTAATATGTATGTGTATATATTATTTGCTTTAACTAGCAAAGCAGAAAGTTTGGCAAACGCTCAGTAATATAAATTGTAAAGTATTGTCAGAGTACTAAAGAGTTAGTTGCCTCTAAAAGGGTAATAAAAAGCGAACGTTCTGGCTACTATATTCCGTGTCCCGATGGGACTATAAAGTCTCAGTTTTGTTCCATTGTATAAACTGCGTGCAACTGCAAAATGAATCAGGTAAAATACCGAGGTATTCAAAAGATTTGGAACAAAAATCTGTAGCTACTATTTCAAAATCGCTGTCTTTTGAGTGTTAAAATATAAATAATATGGATATGGAAAAAATAGTATATCAAGATATAACACATTACAATCTAGCTACATAAGGTAAGCGATAGCTACCTTATTGGTGGCCTACCTTGTGGGTACCTACTAGAACTGCAAATAACAAATTATATATAATTTACATAAATACTTACAAATACAAACAAAAACATACAGATACTGGAAAACAGTTATACTCATCAAACATTTCCGGTTGTGGGAATAAAACATACAACCTACAACGCAGAAGACAGGATCACTACCGTCTGTGCCATTCGGCCGAATTAATTTTTAAAAACCAGAGGAAAGGAAAAATTTCAATAAAAAATACTGTGTTGATTAGTTACAAAAAAAAAAAAATAATAAGACTCTATTTTGTTGGCACTTTACTTGCGGCAATTTGCCTGTAAAGCTATTGTTAATATTGAAATAGCTAAGAGCTAAAGTGTTAATTTTGTTTTTCCTGTAAAATGCACGTATAAATTCCTATTGAGCCATACTAAATGTGAACTTAATTAGCTAGGTATCGAACTAACAATCCTTAGTAGTAAATCTTATAGAAATACCTACCTAGGTGCTTAGTGGTATTAGATGCGTGTAAAGAACAATGGTGTGGGCCCATACATCGCTTTCGCTCACGTTACGCTATTGCAACTATAAATGAAAAAATATTTTTTTGATTGGGCCTGCAAGCCTGAACTCAATGCTAAAAGATTTTTCTTACAAAAAAGTGGAGAAAAATTAATATTTATTTTCAAAATATTGTATCTGAGTATTATAACAAGAACGACCTCCGCCATGAAGCATCCGAGAGCATAGACAATAACACTAAATACTCTTAGATAAATACTTTTCACTTGTCCAAGAATTTGTCACTGTTGACAGTTGGTAGCCATGTAGCTGACGGACAGTGTTGCGAGATGCCGGAATTAAAAAAACTCGACTGAAAGAAAATTCTAATTGAGTTAATAAATCAATATTGAATTACAAGGGTGTTTCGGAAACGCTAAACAACCAAGACAAAATAATCTATGCTCAAAATAATCGGTTGTAATAGATTTCAGTATTATTAAAAAGTGTAGTCTTCTGTCAAATAATTTCAAATCTTCAAGCAGTTTATTTAAGTGAGACTAGCTCACGCGGAATAATAATATTCAGATTTACTCCAATGCAGTGGAAAACCCTAAACTAATGTAATCTTTTTATGTAAATAATATATTCGAGTAAAATAAAATGCAAAAAAGGAACAATTGAAATCGATACAGTTATTGTCTTGTATTCTACATTCTGATCTAAGAATTAACGTAGTACCTGAAAGTAAGTTTTTCTTTAGTATCTATTGCATGTTGTTCTCGTACAAAAGTGGACCGATCGTCAAAAAGATGGAGTATAAAAGTGGAAAAGTTTGTCATCCGGCAACACTAGCTGTCAGGAGTGTGGAAACGGAACCTATCAGTAATCAATTGAATTTCTTTAAATATTTTATTTTTTGACCCGTCCTTTACAATAACTGGTGATACCTTGAAAAAATTCAGTTATTTACTAGAATCGTCTTGTAATAAATGTTACATCTAGACGCTAAACTTTGTTTGTGTACATTTCTGCCACTGTTCTTTAGGGTATTGTAGTGTGTGCAGGGGTAGGTAACGTATATACGTATAAATATTATGAAAGAAACTTTACACTCAGTCAAGCTGACTTCGACCACTTAGCCTAATATACAAGTTTAGTAGAACATGGCTCCCTGCAGTGATATTTGAAGAAAGCCAAAACAAAGTGCCCGTTGCTCTAAGAGGCCAGGAATGTTGATAAGGCATTTAGAAAATGGGTCCCATTTACTGAATATTTATGAGTGATTGAATTAAATTAAAGTATGACTGTTTTTTTGGTATTTAATTGCAGACACAAAACTTAATTATCCTACTGGACCCGTGATTATGACGTGGATTTGGGCTTATATTAAGTCTTATGGGAATCGTTAGTTTTCTCGGGAAAAAAGATAATTTATCCGGGATGAACAAACTTGACCTTTTCCCAAGTTATCTTACCCCTACCAGTAGGGAGGTTGAGGATCTATTCTTATGAAGAGATTTCGCTATTTCTCCCGTGTCTCTCCGAGGATTACCTAATTGGTAAACTTAAACCTGCCTATTTTGGAACGTATTTCAATCCTCTAATTGTCCTATTTATTTCAACATTAATTTAGGATAAAGAAAGAAGAGAGGAAAACAGAATTGTTAAAATAGCTATAAGTTTTGGGTCTTAATTCTGAATTCGCTAAGAGCAGAAACACCATTGGAAAAAAATATCGATAGAATTATTCCCCAAAAATTGGTCCATTTAGGACCTAAATTAGAATACTTAAATTTTAGGTATTCTAATTTTGTCCGAAACTGATATGTTTTTTTTTGTATTTTTAGGGTTCCATACCAAAATGGTAAAATGGTGAGACTTTCTCCGTCCGTCCGTCCGTCCGTCCGTCAGACTCGATTTTTTTTTGTGACGGATATATTCATTTCAACAAACGCGAAACTATTAACTTTTTAGTAACTAAACAACGTCGTTTTTCTGTGATAATATTATTTGTTTGTTTCAAAATTTATTTCAATGTTTCATTTGTTCATTTGTTTGTTTCAAACTCTGTTTCAATTTGTTTCATTTATAGAAAGGTGTACTTACTTACTTATTCAGCGCACGTGAATTTGTGACGTCACTGAAAATCAGCCGCGTCATCGGACGTGGGCGGCAGGTGTTCGATAGATGGTGCGTAAACGGGATCCACCCGCGTTGCCTTCCCAAATTGATGCCTGACACGGAAGTGAACTTGGACCATAAGGGTCAATTTACACCTCCGCGGAATGACACTGACTTTTTGCAACGAAATTGTACATAGCTTAATGAACTTTATGCCAATTATTGTATTTAACATACAAATTAAATAAGAGCATATAATAAAGGTCGCGCGTCTTTCAGTGGATCCTCGCGCATTTTCGAGAATTTCTGTCGGCGCCATCTTAGGAATCCGCGAGAAGTGGAGCGAACAGAGAGTCCGTTGGGGCGGTCACAGTAGTGTGATGCCAAACGTTTACGAAACAATTCGCCGGAATACTTACTGGAGCATTACAACGAATTCTCGCGGCTTGAGGCGAAATTGACGCTCCCATTCCATTCCATTCCGCGGCGGTGTAAATTGAGCCTATTATTATCAATTTTTGACAGTTGGTGCTTTGTAGAATTTAAGCTTCAGTTCCCAGGTCCGTGCCCTGAAATGGCACTGATTGTTTTTTTTTAATTTTTGGCTCTCCACAAGTTGATCGCCATACAATCTACTCGTATATGCGGGGATTTATATAGAATTTGAATATCTATAATATTGAAGAATTCTTAGTATTATCGTAGGTACTAGCCCTGCCAGTCTCGGTGCCTGGTGGGAGGTTTGGTACTGGGAACCACTGTGTACCTAGTACCCTGTTTCGGTGCGATACCGTCATTTAAAACTTCCAAGATACCATCGGTGAGATTCCAGTCAAGTACCTATCTTGAAGTAACATCCATTTTTCTACTTATTATATCATAGGAAGTAACTTACCAATTAAGTGCAACAGTTAACTTCTAAATATCTCTTTTTCTATTAGTTTACAAGAAATTAGCAAATAATTGATTTTCTAGTATGGTTAGGATCAACTTCCTCTCTTTATTTGTTTTAATTAGGTGTCTAGTTAGAATTAGGTAAATTCCAAAATAAAAATAATGTTTAATTCGGTTTGATTTTACGCCTTGCGGCAAACAGGTATCAATTTCCCGAGTCACTTAAAAGCCTGTGACCCAAATTAAATTATAATCAGCGGAAGCAGGACAAAGTCGTATAGATTACTTCAAAGGGCAGGGCATTATTGAACAGAAAACCTTTGAATATTCCGACGCTAATTGAAAATGATATTTTATTTAATAAAAATTCTTACGTAGCTACTAGCTACTTACCTACCTTTCTAATAATTTGGTGCACAATTACATACCTAGATGGATACCTTAATAAAATCTTATCATCATACTTATGCGACAAATATCATATTGACGTTGTACAAGAGCCTGTACGTTAGGCCTATGTGAAATAAAGATATTTTGACTTTTGACCTTCTTGTCGTAGGTAACTACCCACGACAAGAAGGTCTAAACTTAAAGGATTTAAACTTACCTAATAAGTAGTTACTTATTAGGTAAGTTTAAACTTAGTAAAAAATGTAGGTACCTATTCCATTATTCTTTCTAATAAGCCTATGGCTGCACTTATGAAATGTCAGACCACAGACCAAGGAATAACTTTATGTCAGACTCTACCGCCGCGTTCAAAAATCTGTTGTACACCAAAGATTTAAATCGATTTAAATCTTTGTTGTACACAATATCTTTCGCTGGATATTTCAATCTTGAAACTCCATAGAAATTGAATGAAACAGCGATTTCGACACCTAGGAAACGAACGTCAATGGATTTTTGATGAAACTAGACTTATTTAGCACGAAATAGTCCCGTATAGGACTCGTATAGTTACGAAATCGAATAGGATTGACTTAGGTCGAAATAGTCATACAAACGAACTGCCTGACCCCGACACCATGCAGTCTTGTTTGTCCTACCCCTAGAGTGTTTTTTTTAAGCCGGAGGCGCGGAGGGAGTGCAGCCCCCGCCCGCTGTAGTAAAGCGACCAGCATGGCGAGGTTGCGGAGGTGAGCGTGGGTGCCTGTGGTTTGCTACGCCAGGGCTGCAGTTCCCGCAGCGCCGGAGACGTCACAGATCCGAAATAGTCGCTATTTTAGAGCTGTCTCATCTCCGCAGCCCTGGCATGCTGGTCGCCTCCGGCGACTAGCCTTGGCCACTTTGGCTCGGTTGGGTGCAATCTTTGCTACGTAAGAGCGAAGGGACTACACTTCACGCAGTGGCGGACACGTCACAGATCCGAATTAGTCGATATTTTTAGACCTGACATAGATCTGATTTGGACGATACACTCCCATGCTCTCATCTTTTACACATTTCCTAACGCCGTTTAGGATTTGTATAGATTTCCTAGGAAATGTGTTTATAACCTGATGTTAAAATTCTCCTTGCACACATTTACTAAAGAAGCCAGGAAATGTATACATTTCCTAGGATTTGTATACATTTCCTGGTTTTCACACATTTCCATTTGTATACATTTCCTGGTTTTCACACATTTCCAGTTGTTTGATTAGACGACTTATAATTCAAAGTTTTTTTTAACTGTGGTATTTATATTGTCTGAGGTTCCAGATTCGTTTTCCGGCTCATGAAACTTTGTTGGCCTACTTCTATACTATTAGAAGCAAAGAGCTAAGATGATTAGAAACTCCTAGAATAGCGTAACTCGTTAGGTTTTTGAGCTGCATGCTATGACCTCAAAACTGACAGCACTTCTGCGAGGAGGTGTTAGTCAGAGTAGAGGGCTTTTTAGGGCGTCTTGAGACGTCGTCGTGAGTCATAGATAATTACTGTAGTTATTCCCGTTAATGAAAATAACATTGTTATCATTTTGTTACTAATGCTTTTTTGTCTAAATCTTTTGAAAGTTGAAAAGGTTTGTAGGTGTTCAGGCACACATACATATAATTATATTATAGTAGCTATGTACATACAAACCTTAATGAAAAGTAACTATTTGCAAGGCTGCTATGTGCACATAAGTTCCATGTTAATAGGTGGTTATCGGTATACCTAATATTTAGTTAGCCTCTATCTTACCGAGTAATTAACCCAGGTTGGGTTAAAATATAATTTAAGTGTCTCCTTTTAAAAATCGCATACCTAATTATCGTCAACTGTCAATTTAAAGGGATTTATGCAGAACCACAGTGTTAAAATCCTGCATAAATATCTTTAAACTGTGTCGGAACTATAGAGATTTAGTACGCACGTAAACGTTTGAGACTTAGGTACGAGTATAAGGTCCTAAAAGGCTAAACTTACCTAAGTATTATGTATCTATACTAAAGCTAAGTTTCTTGTTTATGCCTTCCATGGCACCTCGTATATGGTACTATAGTGTCGCATAGCCGGCATAGCTGTCGATTTCCGGGTAGGTAAGTGCCTACATCACAAAAAATATTATTTCATTTCATTTCTTTTCAGCTTTCATGTACAATATATTGTTCTTAATTAATATTGTTGTACATGAGGCCCTGTTAGGGCGTTGCTGTTTTTTCCTATGCCCGTACAGGAAAATCTAAAAGAAAAGCGACATCTGTATTCGTGGCCTATATAACACGAGTTTGGAAGAGAACCTGGAGTTCTTGAAGGTAAGTTAAGTAAGATAGGTAGTACCTACCTACGCTTAGCATTGCTTACGGAGATGGCGTTATTTTAGCATTGGTGTGGTTTACGCAAATGGGAGTTGGGATTTGTTTTCTCTCTGGAGTTAGAGACTTCGGTGAAACTTGTTTTGAAAAATTTGAAACTGGGATTCAGTTAACTAACTAAGATTACGCAAATTAATTTTCAGTAAAATTAGCAGGACAGATTAATTTGTTTTGCTATAATCTGCTACTTGAAAAGAATCTGGTTGGTCCAATATGTAGGAAACACCATACACAATTGTTCCAACTCTCTTCGACGCACGTTTTGTCCCGGCACTGGGACTTCCTCAGATGTTGACTTCACAATTCATCGCGACGATGTTGACATCGTAGACTCACTGGAAAGTTTTAGAAGAATTGTGTGATGTTTAATGTGGGCGGTGTTCCTGCATACCTATTTTACCATACAGATTCCTTTCAAGTAGCGGATCGTAGAAAACAAATTAATCTTCCCAACTAATTATGGATTTCCGCAAAATAACGACTGATTCAATATTTTCAGTAAAATGTGAACTGTTTTTTTTGGGTACAATGCAGAATACGTTTGCGCAACATACAAACATTTAATCTCACTTTAAATTATTAATATCATTGTTAGGATGTCGATCTTTAATTAGGCAGGCAAACTACCTGGTTATAAAATAACAGAATGTAGGGGGCATACAATGAAACAACAATATTTATTTAGTAATTAACTATTTATATATTTCAATAGTATCTCTTATAATTATAACTATTAATAAGTATATCTCTAACGCTCCGCGCTCGCAATATTTGGTTTAAGTCTAGGAGAAGAATCAACAGTTAGTTTCAACTTACAATCATTATCAACAGTCAAACAAAGATCTAAAAGATTACATTTAATAATTAAAACTAAATGTAAACTTAGAAATATGTTAGCGCGCTTCTCAACTTAATGATTCACAATACTGATTCATCTCTACTACGGTAATTATAAAAAAAATCTACGCTATTTAGTGGGGAATGTTAACTTTGGTATAAAATATTAATTATAATCAACAAAACATAATCAAACTCAAAGACACTCGAAACAATTCTTATATCAAGCATAAATTAGGAAAAAATACTGATTAATTAGTCTAAGACTGTATTAATGTTTATTTACAATGCGTTGAATGTTGGCGAACCATTTATAACGTCTTTTGAAACATTTTTACTTCAAGATCTAGATGGCGTAACTATCGCCAATCATGTTTTTCGCTTTCGATCGAATTATAAAAGTCGTTCTGTAGAATTGAAGTGTTTTATTAATTAACTGTCCTACATTGAAAAAGCAGAATATAAATCATTGCACTAAACTTTAAATAAAGCCGCAATAATATAAGAAAAAATAAATACTGTATGTCTAAAATAGAAAATATTAACAAACATTTATTAGATAGACTATATGATATTTATCATAAGTTTTTTTTCTAACGCACCATATAAGTATTAGGCTTCTAGATAGTAAAGGCTTTGTTTGTAGGTACCGTTTTTTTTCTAATTTTATATATTCTGAGAAGATAATTTACATTTACGCTACATTTTTCTTTGTTTTAACAAATTGGTATCTTAAATAACCTACTTTGACAGTCGCAAGTTTTTAACGTAAACAACTTTCAAATTAGTAATAAGCAAAAATACATTTAATATCGAAAAGATACGACATTGCCTAATACGTTTATTTATTTTTCAAAGACACACTACAAATTCTTTAATTACAGAATATGTAGGTATAACCTCTACATGTTGGAAAAGAATTAAAGTTTACATTCACTTGAAAAAAAATGTAACACAATTAATATGAAAAGTTTTACAGAATACATACTAGTAAATTAATGCATTGTTTTTTGTCATAATTATTAGATATCAAAACAGAAATTCGTCCATATTATTATCAATATTACCTAGTTAATTAAATACATATTTAGTGATTCTCTATATTATATCAGTCAAGTGACCTAGAAAATTTATGATTAAATTATGGACTGGGATGTATAAAAAAATATGTACTTACTACAAGTACAATCTAAATTGTCTACCACAATCGTATGGTATGCTATTGCAAAATTCGAAAATCAATATTGCACAATTATTAATTATTATTAGAGAAAAGTGCTATTAATACACATAATAATATTATGTCATTTAAATATAACTACATATACATTGTGCTCCTTCAAAGAAATGGGTACAATGCTAAAATTCTGATTCACCAAAAATTTTCCATATTGGAATAAAAATCGACGTTTCCCTTTTCACAGAGATTTGAAAAAGGATGGTATTATTTCTAATCATTTATAAATCATCGGTCTACAATTTTTTCTTGCAATCAATACAAGATTAATCATCAATCTTGACCAATCATCAATCATTAACAATCAAGAAATTAAATCATCTATCAAACACTAGATGGCGTTGATTACAAACTTAGAATAAAAGTGAACGCTAACATTTATAGCGATAACATCCAATTCTAAGATACATGTTTGTTTCAAAAACGCTAAACGTTGATAAGCCCACATAATATTATGAAGCTTAATGCTAATGTGCTGCGTGCTTGTGGCGCCCTCAAGCGGTGGAGTCGTGGGTGGAAGGGTTCGGGATGATGGCGGTGGTTTGTTCGCAGTGCCGTCGTCTGTCCTTCGACACTGCCGCCAGCTCGGCTTGCAGCGTCATCACTCTTTCTCGGAGGCATTTTATTTCGTTTTGCCAAGTCTGGAAAAAAATATTCAAATATCAAAACTATTACGAGGAAAATTATTATTATTTTGTCTATCCGCAAGCATGCTTCTATTATTACTAGATAAGTAGAATTAATAAAGAAACGAATTAGAAGTTCTAGCTCAATTGTAATAAAACGATGGTCCCGTAGGTACAAAACTTCCACGCAATATCATGTCCGGCGCCACTTTTCTACCAGATTCTACAAAAAGCAGCGTTGTAAAAGTATCCCCTCATGGATGCTGGCCGTGTCTGACGTCCGTTATTATACAACGTATCAAAGGCACAATATTTTGATTCAGCAGGTCCAGCTTGTCGTTCTTCAAGCGGCACACAGCGTGACGTGCTGTTCCCATGCGTTGGCGCCCGCTTCCGCTGAGGACATAGACTCCAGACCTGTGACTTACGTCCACCACTACACAGTGCATCAATGACTACTCATAATATTCTGTTTCAGCAGGTCCAGCCTGTCGTGCTTCAAGCGGCACACCTCCTGCCTCAGCTGGTCGGCGTCGCGTGGAGTGACGAGCTACTCCTGCGCGTTGGCGCCCGCTTCCGCTGACGACATGGACTCCAGCCCTGTGTTTTACGTCAGTTGCAACGCAACGCATCAATGACTACTCACAATATTCTGTTTCAGCAGGTCTAGCTTGTCGTTCTTCAAGCGGCACACCTCCTGCCGCAGTTGGTCAGCGTCGCGCGGCGTGGCGTGCTGTTCCCGCGCATTGGCGCCCGCTTCCGCTGACGACATGGACTCCAGTCCCGTGTCGCTGTCTACGTATACTGCACCTATAAAGTCAATAATATATTTTACTATAAAACACATCAAAAGTAATTTATTACTGTAACACATAGGCCTAACTTAGAAGCACTTAAGAAGACCAAGTATAATATTAGTTTGTTTTTTATTACAATCTTAACTTAGTCAAAATTATAGTAAGGTGTCCTTGATTTTGGATTCAAGAATTCACGCATATAACATTGATTAACATAAAACTATAAAATTTAACATTTATACAGTTTTAATTTACTAACATTACGCAGAAAATAACAACAGAATTCCAAATAATCGTTAATTTTAATATAAACTCGCCGGCATATTTAGCGGAACATAAAAAAAAGGTTTGATATCAGTATCATATAAAGTTGTTGGCTGGTTTATACGTTATTTAATTTAAAAAGAAATATTTTCAAATTAAGAAAACAACTGAACATCACATTTTATGCAATTGTTTTAATTTTATTCAAATACACCTTATCTGGAGCGAACTTCGAGTATTTATTTCTTCCTTCTGAGTTTGATTTAAAATTTCATTGAAATACTGTTTTTTGTTATTTTTTTTTTAAACGCGTATCTTTCTGGAGTTGATGACTGAATTATGCCTGACTTAGCCCCAACGGAGATTGCCAGGGCACTCGAAATGCGAAGAAATGGTCAAACCTACAGAGTGATATCCAGAGATCTTCGTCGACCAGTTTCAACGATCCATCGCAGTATCCAACGGTTCAGGGAGACCGGTACTTATGTGAGAAGAGCAGGAAAAGGCAGAAAAAGACGCACTTCGAGTAGGGATGATCGTTTCATTCGGCTTCGTGTACGTAGGAACCCCCGTTTGACGGCCGTCCAAGCCCGACATGAGCTAGAAGCAGTGCGGGGTGTAACCGTAAGTGAGCGTACGGTACGAAGAAGGCTCGAAGAAGCTGGTTTGGGTTCATTTGTGCCCGCCAAGGCTCCAAGGCTCGAGGTAAATCATCGTAGAAACAGGTTAACTTTTGCTCAGGAACATCGACTTTGGAACGCGGACCAATGGAGTAAGGTATTGTTTAGTGATGAGTGCAGAATTCTCTTAAATCAAATTGACGGCAGGCAAAGAATATACAGACGCAAAGGAGAACGATACATTCAGACAAATTTTGAAACTACAGTTGCATACGGTGGTGGATCAATAATGGTTTGGGCGGGCATTTGTTTGGGAGCTCGCACAGACTTGGAAGTGATTGACAGAGGGAGTCTGACTGCAGACCGCTATATCAGAGAAGTTTTAGAAGAAAATGTCGTACCGGTTGCCCCATATATCGGTGACGATTTTGTTTTTATGCAGGATAATGCTCTGCCGCATACCGCTCGGGTAACTCAAGCTTATCTTAATGATATAAATATCACTGTTATGGAGTGGCCGGCGAGATCACCGAATATGAACCCAATAGAGCACGTTTGGGACTTGCTGAAAAGAAAAGTTAAGTCCAGAATTCCAGCTCCTGCCAACGTGGGAGAACTGCGAATCGCCGTAGTTGAGGAATGGCGGAGACTATCCCAGGAGACCATCGATAACATCATTCTCAGTATGCCTAGACGGGTAGAAACTTTAATATGAGCACGTGGAGGAAATACGCGATATTAATCACCATTTTTCTAATTTAATTAATTGTAATTTTAATATTAAATTTCACTTTTCCAGGTTACATGAAAAGTTCAAAAATGTACCATTTTTCACAAACAGCCTTTACTCGCAAAATCTGTTCTTAATGTGATCTCATTTTAAGTAAAAACAAATGAAACTTTAAATAACAAAAGAAGTGTAGTAAGTAGATTTTAAAATAAAACCATATTTTTTTAATTATGGACCTTTTTTTTATGTTCCGCTAAATATGCCGGCGAGTTTATTTCATGAATCAGATTGCCCGTTATTTCTCAAAAAGAGATTTTAAGAACACTAAATTAAAAAAAATTGTGATGAAATAAAATAATCTACAATTGCGACATGCTTTAATATACTGTGCTCCACAAAAGCTTGCCATAGGTAAAGTGTAAATACATTCAGGGACACATTCTACAGGACTAACCTGTTGCTTTACCACAACTCAGCCAGTCCTTGTCGTCTATTTGAGAAGAAAATTCATTTCAATATCATGGCTCGACGTCACATCATTGTGTTTATTATTTTGCCATCAAACATCATTAGGTAAATACACAAAGTTACGCGATTGAAACAACGTAAAGCTGGCGTAAAGACGATACTGGCATCCCGCAATTTGACTGCCATAAGCCTATTATGTCTTACTAACTTAACAATTGCGAAAAACCACAAAAAACTTCAATTTCGCGGGCACACCCGTGGCATGCTCCTTAAAAATCTGTGCTTGAAAGTGTCGACTTAAATAAATTAGTCCGACATTTGCGAGTTACTCACTTGAAACCCGATATTCGAACTAATTTCCTAGGATAGACATTTTTATGCAAAGATTTTTGATATAAACATGTAAAGATGATACTGCCATTCTCGCAAATTAACTACCAATATCTGGGTGACCGAGCTTCGCTCGGTAGTTTTAGGTGTTGCGGCCCTACCAGCCCGCGAAATTCAAATTTTATTTAGTTTTTCGCAAATCTTAGACAAACTACACATTGAAGATTTATGACTATGCATTTTGCGGGCCTACTTTTAATGCATCTACATGTTTTTAATAGAAACTTTGCTCGAAAGTTCCCACTCATCTCATATTGGTTCCCGAAAGATAATTTTTTGCAGTTTCAAAGATTTCGAGCTATCGGGAACCAATATGAAGTAAATGAGTATTGTTGAGCAGAGTTTTTGTTAAAAACATGTAGATGCATAAACGTTGTGCCCGCAAAACACATTGCCATTAGCCTTGAATGTATAATTAGCCCACTATGAGCGAAAAACTAATTAAAATTTGAATTTTCGCGCCCAGATGGTACCCATCGCCCTTAACTACTGGCTAATAGATGGCAGCTGCAGGAGTGCTTCGCTCGGTAGTTTAACTACTGGCTAATAGATGGCAGCAAAAATCATATTTTATTATTTTTTTGGTAAATTCGACATTTTATAAAAATGAATCCTAGCTAGATCGATTTATCGCCCCTAAAACCCCCTGTATACTAAATTTCATGAAAATCTTTGGAGCCGTTGCCGAGATCCAGATTATATAGAAATATATATACAAGAATTGCTCGTTTAAAGGTATAGGATATGCCTATAATGTGTAACTAGCAGAGAAATTGCAAAACACCACGAAAATTTTGAATTTCGCGGGCAGAGCCGTTGATTTCGCTTGCTGCGTTGGATCTATGGAGGGTACTTCCAAAAACGAAAACGTCCAGCAAAATGCGTTGAATTGAAGGTAAATTTTAAAGAAAGCGCCTAAAGGTTTTATCGATCTTTTATATACTGCCATTATTGGACTAGTCACCAGTTATACTATTTTAACTCCGGTCAATTTAACCCGTCTACAAAATATACTACATTCATACAATACTCAACCATACTTTTTCACACAAAATAATCAGATGTCGAACAAGACGATCACCTGATGTTAGTGATACGCATAGAGCGTAACCGGGTGACTGTTTATGAAGGAGTCACGTCGGGGTCACCAGTAAAGGTCAATTTACACTGCGGCGGAATGAAATGGAATGGAAGCGTCAATTTTAAGTTTTACGAAACTATTCGCTGGAATATCGAATATTCTAGCGAATTGTTTCGTAAACACTTGGCACCGCACTGCTGTGGCCGACCCAATTGAATCCTCGTTCATGCCACTTTTTGCGGATTCCACAGATGGCGCCAACAGTAGCTAGGGAAATTCTCGAAAATGCGCGAGGATTCCCCGGAAGACCTATTTTTGGTCGGTCTTATTTAATTCGTACTGACATAAAGTTCATTATGCTATTTACTATTACTTTGCAAAAAGTAGCTTCCATTCCATTCCGCAGCCGTATAACTTGACTCTAAGGCGGCATTCAGGTGTGTAGGTGTGTGAATCGTGTACTTAGTATGTGTGAATCGTTTATAACATACACCGGGAGACCTACCAAGAGGGTCGAGATCCACGGAGTTAAGGCTGGAGTCGTCGCTGTGGTCGTGCAGCGCCGGGCGAGGCGGGGCCACCCGTGACGTCACGTCGGGGCTGGACTCCCCCGACCCGCCGGCGGAGCGGACCGACACTGCGCTCGCTGACGATGACGCGATCGAGGACTTGGAGCGACCGCTCTGTTAACACGGATAATGTCTCTGAAAATGTCTTTGGATTTATATTCACTAGGTGGCGACACCGAGGCGAGCATTTGCAGATGGCGCCACCCGTTTCAAATGGGGATCCTGACGCAAAGCTCATCACAGAGGCCGCTAGCGGCGCAATGGCTATTGTTTAAAAAGTTTTGTTTACGTGTGGTTTTCTGCTAGCTTATGTGTGGAAAACTATCGGCCTTCATAATCACATTATACTATACCGAAATATTATTAAAATTAAAATGTGATTCTGACAGTTTTTTTAAAACGCTTTGGCATTGCCATGTCGATAATGCGCCATCTGTCGTTATAAAATGGCAATGCAAACAAGGGATTTGAGAAATTCTCACTATTCTAATAGGTACAGCTGATAAGCTAGTCCAGAATATAATCACCATTCCAAATGAATGCCATCGGGTTCCATCGGTTTGGTTGCCATCGGTAGTTTGTGAATCATTTACCAGAGCGCAATAGTAAAATTACCTACTTCTGCAAAAATTCTCTTTACTCACATTAGGCGTTGGTGTGTCGTGGAGATTAATTTTCTTATTTAGCGCGTTGTTTTTGTTGCTGTCGCCCGACAGATTTGTGTCTACGCTCGGTGATCTGCAATCAAAATGATTTTACTTTATATTAAACTAGCTGTTGCCTGCGGCTCCACTCGCGTGAATTTTAGTTTTTAACCGACGTCAAAAAACGGAGGAGGTTCCTTCTCAATTCGTCGGAATCTTTTTTTAAATATCTCGTCATAATGAGTCAACCTTAAAAGATAGACATATGGTGTCGCGTGATTTCTTTAGAACTTTTAAGGAGGAACACTTTCGTCATACAAAATTTTTCGCAACTTTTACCGTTTACGCAGTGCACGCAGCGGAAGCTCTTCAAAACCCTCTTCAGCTTCATAAAAATTAAAGATTGCATTGAAAATTGCGCATCAGCACTGCAAATGTTTAATACCCACTGATAAGTAGTTAAAGCTACTAACCTGACTTTAGGGTTTAGGACTTTTCTGACGGTGTCAATAAACTTCGAAGCTGGTCCGGTTTCTTGCTTCGGCGTGCCTTCGGGTTGCGGAGACACCGCTCCTGGTTCATTCCGCGCCCCCGCACCAAGGAACTCTACGGTCTTCTCCTTCAGCTTATCAGCCAGAGCTTGGAGCAACGAGGCGCGGGTTCTCTGCTCGAGTTCAGCGAATTTAAAGGCTTTGTAACACGCGTTCTCAGCGTTTATGAGCTTGGTAAGGAGGAACTCTTTTAACTCGCGCCCCTTTCGGAATACCGGGGGCTGGGGGAGCGTGGGTCCGAAAAATGGTACGTCTTGTCTTCCTGTGACGGCCACCTTGTACCTGCAATAACGAAATTGTTATGACATAATTGACTTTGAAGACTGGAAGCTCTTCTTCTATTATTATTATTACAAAGAATTGTGTATAACAAAATGATAATCTGAATTTAAAAGAAATAACAGTCAAGGTCAAAAGTGCACATAGAATTTGCAAACAAAATGATAATCCCTTGCACGTATACATAGTGTAATATTATATACCTACTTAGTAATATTTTAAACTTAACGCTGTTGTCTATGTATGCATTTTTGAACCCGACTGTACCTACATCTTGTCTGCAATGTCTTTTGTTCAATTTTTCAAAAAAACTCAATTTTAATTTATTTGCGAAGATTAATATTGAATGAATGAATGAATGAATGAATATACTTTTATTGCACACCACAAAGTCAAACAAAGGACAACACAAAAATTACAAAGAATAGGTACACAATTTGGCGGCCTTATCGCTACCTAGCGATCTCTTCCAGGCAACCAATGCTGTAAAGAATTTTTGTTGCAGATACTAGAGGTAGGTGGTGCAAATACATAAAAAAATAACTAAAACATAAATAAATATATATGTACACAAAATAATACAAACATAAAATACATAATACTATATGTTATATTATACAAAATACAAATAAATATAAAATACTTACACATACTAATAAATATAAAATGCATACAAATACATATTATATAATATCCTCCCAATACCATATGGACCCTATAATCAAAACTAAGTTGCCAGTGACGACGACAAATAGTGATCCTTAACCAGTCTTTTGAAGATGTTAATAGACTGGGCCTCCCTGATTACCAGGGGTAAGGCGTTCCACAATTTTATAGCCTGAACCGTAAAAGAATGGTGATAAAAAGAAGTATTATGCTTAGGTATCCTTAAAATAAGTTTTCTTGTAGTACGGATATCTTCTCCCGGACAACCAATAAATACAAATTTCTCCTTTAAATAAGGAGGAGTGGAAGGGTGAAATAACACACAGTACAGAATGGAAAGCATATGCAAGTTCCGGCGAAGTCGGATGGGTAACCACTTGAGACGAGAACGAATAAATTATTTATTAACGATAATATTATTTATCAATCTGTGATTTAATTTGTTAAAGTCAACATTAGTAACTACCTAAAGAGACCTGGGATATTCTTAATATGCATTACAATTTAAAATAGTCCAAGAAGTAACTTAGTATCACTTCTTAAAATATTAACTAACGCCTGTAAAGTTTATCACACAACAAATAAAATGGAATAACCTACAGTTTTAGTCGTCATAAAAACTCCTTAATTACATAGTCGCCATTCGTTTGCATATAAATTACTGGGTGAATTTCCATTCCCTTTTCCGACCCATTTTCTCGGGTTCCTCATGCTAATATTGCCTTGCGTTGTTCAAAGTTGTATAAACTTTATGCTAAACAAGCAACTTGACAACTGTATAATAGTGGAATTAAAATATGGAGGATTTTTTAGGACGTCCACGTAACTTATCGCGAATGGAAAATGTTCCACCATTTTATTTGGCAGTTGAAACTGTAAGAAACACAATAAAAAAGTTTCACTGAGATAGCAAAATTTTTAAAGTCTGAACAAACTTTTGAAGGCGAATAAAATAGCGCGTATTTTTGGTCTAATGTAGTGCTTTTGGTTTGGTAAAATGTATTTTTTGTTCTTATAGTATCCAAGGTCAATCGAACGAGTAAAAGAAAGGCATAGTTGATTCAACAAAAAACAGATACACAACAGAGATGGCATCAGACCGCCATATTTAACGGTTAAATGTCTGTTTGAATTAATTAAAACAATCGGGCTTCAGTGTCCTGCTTTGTATGTTCGAATTTCCTCTTTTATTTCCTTCATATTTAGCTTATTGATGAACACGAAGCAGTTTAATGTCATCAGATATTTACAAGTATTTGAATATGTATTTGAATACGATTTTGACCAACAAAATAATGCATATAGTTGAAATGGGCGGCCGGTTATTATTTTCAGATGTTTTCAAATGATTATTAGAAATGATGATTTTTAAAATTGATATGTACCTGGTCTCCCCATCAGCGGTTTCTACGGGTGTCACCACAATAAAAGCGTGCAAAAAGTGAGACGCAATCATGTCTGGAGTGAATGGAGTTGCTTTTTCCTGAAAAAAAAAAAAAAACATATTATATTATAATTTATCCGGCAATAAATGTTTTGTTACAGATGGACCTAAGCAGATGGTCGCCATTTTGGGTTACCCAATAGATTTATACACAGGACCCGGCGGATCGCGCAAAAAAATGACACCAAAAATGTTTGTTTTGACACCAACAGCGTCAGTAGTAAGCCAAGCTCAGTATCGTCTAAGGACCGCGGTCCATACCATAGATTACTTTACTATGCTATTAGTCGCACGCGCGTTTCCATAGGGGCGGTTTCCAACATATTTTGACGCTTACGTACTTATATTAGAGGGAATTTTGAAAGATGGCGCTACTTTTTCTTGTATGAAGAAGGAAGGTCTAAAGATGGGTCTACACGAGGCGAACCGAGCACGAGCTTGAACACAATTCGTCTAGAGTGGACTGACTTACAAGCCTCGAACGACTTACAACGACGAAGCCGAAACGGCTCCGCTCGTGCTCGGTGCTCGATGCTGAAGGTGGGTGCGCACTGCGCGTACCTGAAAAACAATCGCCACGATGTCGTTCCCGACGTGGCGCTTCCTCTGCAGCTGCTGCGCGTCGCCCGCCGTGTGCGGCAGCAGCGGCGCCACGTGGAACATGATCTCGCGCTCGCAGAACCGCTCGTACACCGCTTCCGAGCCCGTGTGCCCGTTGGCGATGTCCAGCCCGCCGCGGTACCCTGCAACAGCGGACCAAAACGTTTACGTCCCCTTATTATCTCGTGACAGTTTATAGCGACGCTTAGACCCGTAGCCACAATTAATTTACACCGCCTTTCTCTTCTTCTTCTTCCTGCCATTTTCCCACATTATGTGGGGTCGGCACAACATGTCTTCTTCTTCCATTCGCTCCTGTCAGCCGTCAACTCGCAATCCACTCCTTTCACACGCATATCTTCTTTCACGCAATTAATTTACACCGCCGCGGAATAGAATGGAATGAAAGCGTCAGTTTCGACTCAGACGATTACTGCTGTAATTACTGCTGCTGCGTTACCTTTGTAATACTTATTATGTTTTCAATTAAAAAGATGACGAAGAGAAGAAAGGGTTTGCGATACAGGTTAATTTTGCGATTACTCCTGTCAAACGTCACTTTTTAGGGTTCCGTATTACTACAAAACGTTTAACAGCAACAATTACGAGATGAACGTCTGGTGCAAACCAATCTTGAAATACGTAGGTAATAGAAGGTAAAATTTACCCTATCAGAAATAGACATTTTACACAGCCGTGTGATGCCAACAATGTCTGGTAGGACAAAAGGACAGGAGAGGTTAATTTTGGCATTGTAACCTCAAAATCTGCTTCGGTAATGGTAACAGATGCAAAAACAGTCACCGCCCGAAACAACATTGGTTTCAAAATCGTATGTGATATGTGCAAGTAGCCAAGAATTTTGTAGCTAGCGCATTCTTGTGGGGGATACCGGATAGCGTTTAGGAAAAAAACAATATTGCATTGCCGGCCGATAGGAGAGGTTCTAGCTAGTCCTCTAAGCAAGATTTTTGTTGGCACGTCATAAAGTTTCCAAGTTGTAGAAAGTCCAAGAAATAATCAACAAGAAGTAGATTTGGCGTAAACGGTACTGAAGAAAGCGCTTACCGTTAAAATCAAAGAATATGCTTAAAGAGCGCGCTTGAGTCACAAGCCGATTCTGATACTGATAATATCCCAGGTAAACGTGTATCTCAGTTCGTCATCATAATATCAAGTGGAGATGTGAAACGTGTTCAAAATGTTTTTAAAGAACTGTAGTCTGTAGGGTCCTCTTTTGTTATTACAGTTTTGTTATTACCCTTCAGTTTGATATTGCAATCGTATCATGTTGAGACTATGGTGTTTGAAAAATGAGTTGTTGTTTATTTATTTCATCCAATTATGTACATGCAATCAATCTTTGGTAAGTTTCGTTTCTACGTCCGCGGAAAATTCAGTTTGGGCCTGACGACGGTCGCTTTTATAATATATTCACACCTATTAGAAGAGGGCCCAAATTCCGTAAGAAAATCGTATTTACCGTTATCGTAATCGTTTGCAAATTCTGCTCCCCGATTGGCGGACGGCAATCAGGGAACCAATCAGCGGACAGAATTTATAAACGATTACGATAACGATAAATACGATTTAGGGGCAGGCACAGAATTGTTGGTCATATCAGCTAGTACAGCTCATATTACAAGCTTGTTACCTTTATGATCTCGTAGAAGAATCCTCTGTCCAAGTATTTCCAAGAATTCGTTAAATGCCGGCGAGGTTTCGTTGTTCCCGAACAGTTCTTCCTCGGTCGTTTGTCCGTACTTCTGGTAGAGGACTCCGAATTTGAATGTGTTCACCAGCACATGCTCATCGTAGGTGGCTATCAAGGAGGATGCGTTGAGGCACATGACCGCCATAAAGTTGTCCACGTTCACTTGGTCGTTCACCATCTTTGCCATTCTTTGTGGTGATGGCATCACACCTGAATCTGAAAACAAAAAAAAATGAGATAATATGGATGATAAAATCGTGGGTTTTATGCACAATTATGCACAATTGCAATTTGCGACCTGAATCGCTCTTCCAATCTAATTTGAACTACGATGTCAACTAAACTGTAACAAATAGGAGTCCATGTTACAATGGTTTTTTTAATTCTTAATTAATCATACCCTGGACTCAAATTTTTTGGGCAACCCACTTGCGATATATTTATTGACATATTTAATTGGATATAAAATAGTTTTCATCCAATAAGCAGCTCGGTGAAGGTCGTTGTATAGCGGGATCCTAGGCTATTAGGTATTACAAAAATTTACACACTTCCCCTACCTAAGCAATAAAGACCAATCATTGCCTAAGATTGCTTTCCAGATGAAGCCCTTAGCCAGGCGCTTAATGTTGTCAGTGCATTAAAATGAGGGAATGTTTATGTATCACTGCTAGCTGAAGTAAAAAAATGTGAATTTATTACGTTATGTTAATGATAAAATATGGTTCACAACGACTTGCGTAGGTAGTTATCAAATATCTAATAATTACAAAGATAAATAAAATGAATAAGAAACCTATTTCACATTGTAAGAAAAATAAAAATAAAATTTCATTTACAATTTAAATGACACTTAAAAGCATCTCATATTCAACGTCTAGAGAGTATTACAAAAGCAAATAAAACTACTGCATTTATAGTTTCAACGCTCTCCTGATACACGAAGTATGAAGTGGTAATAGAAAAGATAGTAAAATAAAAGTGTATTATTATTATCACGTCCGTGCGGGGTTCTTCCATTAACCCACTTTACTGGGAAGAATAATTGAACTGTTGTCTGTGCTAGGTGATATAATTGTCTATTTGTTTATTTATTAATTGTTACGTATGCAACAGTCGATAAACCGAAGACGTCCTTACGCTTTAGGGCGCCTGGAGTTAAAGAGCCATCGTTCTTGTTATAGTGACATTTCCACAGTCAATTATTCAGCTTGCTATAATATTCAGATTTTATCTAAAAAGTACCTTGGCTACTTTGCAAATTTTCAAAGATCCTCGTTTTCGGAACTGTTACCAGCCTTCCTATAGTCCCCTGAAAGACTTTTTGACTAGGCAACAGGGTTCACATTTCCAATCCATAGGTGAGGACTGGGAATAAACTGAAATTAAGGAATAACTTACTCGGATAATTCCATGGTAGTTGAATATGTGGTTTGTCTTCAGAGCCGTCACTACTGTACCCTGTTTAATAGCAAACCAACCAAGTTGTATGCTCTTTTAAAGTAGATACACTTACTTGGCGCGGGAATAAGTCCGTGCAACGTGGTCGTCTTTAGCCTAAGCAGTATCCTGGTGTGGTCCTGGCCGGCCATGTGGTCGTTCTTCAGAGACATCACCACTGGACCCAGGTTGGGGTCGAACCCAACCAAGTTGATGTGCTCCTGAGAACAACAAAGGCTAATTATTATTATTGTGAACGTCAGATACTTCGTCATTTTTTCAAAAAACTCAACAACACAAGGATTCTACACGGACCTTGCACCTAAGTAAGATCTTATCTGGATCTTTGGCTAAACTGTAGGATTCTAGTACCAGACATTCGTATAAAATATTATTGGACAATTATTGACAAGATCAGGGTTTTGTTGGATAAGACAACACAAAAAGTAATAAACGATTACATATAATATGTCAAATTAGCTAGCAAAAAACGATGAGGTTTAAGACGAAGCCTTCCGAAGTCTAAAATCATAGTCTAAAATTAATTAAGTTTTTGAAACACGATATGTTTAAATGGACCGTCCTGATAGCTTTAGGCTTAATAACTGAACTAGTTAATGCCATACTGAATAAATAGACTGATCACTCAGGCAAAGGTCTTTGCACAAATTATTACCAAGGGATCTATTACGTATGGCTTGTCCATAAAAATATATTTTGGTAGTAGGTAGACAAGGTCAGAATGCAAAAAGATTTAAGTCCCCTGATATTTAATTTTGTGGAACATCATTATTATCATGAAGAAATATGTACTAGCAAAATGATAATTTTATGACAATAACCAAAACTTTATTAAAAACAAAGTTATAAACAACATTAGGCTTTATTTGTCTCAAGACTAAAATTATATATAATTGTAATAACTTAGGTATTGTAAATACAGTCTCAATTCTATGAATTAATTTGTTTGAAACGTTTCATAATCCTGAAAGGGAAGTATGAACTACAGCAGGAAAACGTGGGTTGGTAACAAATGAAAAGCAAATATTGACGGGTGAAACTAACGCGTACGTAATGACAGTCACACCCAACTTTTATATGCATACCATTCCTACCCATTTACTTATTACATTAATACTGTAACTAATAGGTATGGCCTAATTTATTCCTCCTTCTGTAGCTTAGCCATACGTTGCCTTGATGGGATTCAGAGATGAGATCAAATATAATAATTTTCTTCTATGCAAACTAATAAGATTTTAAGGACTATTTATCCAGACCAGCTTCGTATCATGTGCTCTTAAAAAATGAATGCTGCGCCATCAGTATCTAACATCGTATCCATCAGTATCGTGCTGGTAGGATTTCTTGACAGAAATTTCAAATGAAGAACAGTTTTTGACAGAACCCGGGAATCGAATCCAAGACCTTAGCCACCGTAACGAAGCGGTTGATTAATTAGAATTCGTTCTTATTCATTCAATATTAATAAGATCAAACCTCTCTCTAGCTAGACTGTCATTGCGCGTAGGTCCAGGAAGGTCATCTAGGTCATCAATACGAAGTTTCCTATAAATTACGTCAAAGTGCATGGCAATTCACCAAAGGCATGTGATAGGAAAATCTCAAGTCACATACGCCATAAATTGAATACGCAATAGGAGTGAATCAGATGCTTAGCGAACAAGTGATCTCATACTAGTCGTAGATGATATGCCAGACTAGAATGACCTAATAAAGATGTGGCAATTTATTTAGCAGGTTAATAAATGTAGGTTATAGCAATTTGTTTGTTATTAAGGCGGTCATGAAGAACGTAAGTATGGACTAATTGGGGCAGCTTAGCCACAACATTTGCTGATCGATCATGGAGCTTGAGCTTGATTCATGCTTGCCATGAAAGTTGATAAGTTAAAGGGATTTGTTAAGCCTGAACTCGTTAGAACACTACACATTATAGTATAAGTGACTTAGCGACACAAGCCCTTGGGAGTGATAGTGAATTGCTTTGATTTTATATAGTCTGTTAATATTGATTTTTGGCAACAAAAATTTGTTGTAGGTTCTTCTTATAATGGTTTGGCGCGTTGGAACCCTTATAAACTTAGTTTTAAGTCGTGGAATAATTCCTATCAACGTTATATAAGTTTTAACGAAGTCAGTTAAAAATGTAATGAATCCAAGGTCCAATGTGCCCGAAAGTTAGGCCTAAATGAAATAAAGAATGTTGAAGTTTGAAACAATCATCATTTTACTACAGCCTGTAGATTTTTGGATCTATCATGATACTAATGACCAAACCTTTGAACCAAGTAGGTGATGTAATTTATAAAACCAGTAGTCTTTTAATTATTCGTGTGACATTCGCCAAAGGCGGACAAGGTTTTCATGGTCACACCAATTGTTTCCAACGCTAGGGTGTAACACCGAAGGTCGGTAACACTGATAGCCCATCCACAGACAGTAAAATGTAATTGTTATGGGACTAGTTGTTAATTAGTTTTATTCATTGTTACCTCAGCCTTGATATGGAATTATACAAGGTTTATATAAAGTTCGAACATAACCTTGACAGCCAAGACTATTGTTTGTATCTAATTCACGCGTAGCATTGTTTGAGGTATTAAAAACTCCTCTAAAATTATTTGGTAAAAAATAAAAACTTTTAAAATTATTTGATAAAAAAAAATCTTAAATTAATAAAATATAATATAAGAACCACTTACATATATTATAACTCCATCAACGAGAACATACTTATATGACTTTGAATGGTTAATTAAAACAAGTTATTTAATTATAGTAAATACGCAAGACATTTTAATCTTTACATTGGGCGAAAAAAATGAGTTGCATAAACATTCTAATTTAATTTAGGACTGGTTATTAAGCATTTATTTCCCTTAAAACAAAGAGTAATAAGCTCAGTAAAATATTGTTATTGCCTAAATAATGTTTAGTGTTTTTTAACACTATACTTTTCTAGAAAATCCTATCTGGTATCCTGAGTGCAATTCTATCTAACGTACTAGTAGTACGTGATCGGTTTAAACAATTTGTCACGGACTAAGTGCACAGAACATCCTTATAAATTCTATGCCAGGAAATCATTAGTGTACTTTGCTTAATTCAACCATAATCAAGTCCGGTAGGCTTAAGCGGTTTTGTCTGGTGAAAGCTTTATCCTTTGTCAGTAAATTGCTGAACAGAAATAGCGATCTTCAAGTTGCCTCTTGCAAGAATTTATTACACTGTATTTAATTTGATTGTTGTGCATTTTAAGCTATTGCATAGCTTCTATTGCGGGCTTTGAGCGTGGAGACCGAAACCAGAAATTCCGTAACGAAAATAACCTAACACCCCTAAAGTAGAGCTTTTGGTATCAGAGTACCATGAATGCAGGAGAGCGCACCTTCACAAACTTTTTAGTTTTTAGTTTTGCCATCTATCGATGAATAGCAGAACTTTAAATGACTTTTTGAAATATCACGCTTGTCTCTTTAGTTCTGCAAATCGCCTCTAGGTGGCCGATACAACCAATGACAAAAAACTAAAAATAGCTTAAAATGCTATGCAATAGCTTTACCCCGGCAGTCTCAGAGTGCCACACGTCTTTTTTTTATTTTTTATTTTCACGTAAGTAGTACCAGTAGTAGTAGTACGTTACCACTAACATAAAACAACATACACAAAAATAATGCTCGCTATTCTCCAAATCTTTACGTACTCTTTACGTGTAAATCTTTACGTATTTTATAATCGTGAAAAAAATGTGTGTATGCAAAAACAAATACCTATTGAAAAATTTCTATCAGAAATTGCAGTAGGTATTTAGGTTTAAACGAGTCCGCTAATAAGGTCATATTTCAACCGGACTTGGGAAGGCCTAAATATGTCCAACAGTGGACGTCACATTACTATCAAAGCTGTCATTAAAATCATGAATCTTTCCATATCATCTCACTTTGAGTTTCACGAATTCATCACCAGTCCCTTTTCGTTTCAAAGACGCAAATTGAAAGCTAAAGACGGTAATTGAAGGGACGAGGGGTTAATGTCCCTTTTTGAGCCGTTGATGGATGACGTCATTGTAGAGGAAATGTTCCGGGGTTTTTGAAGATCAACCATCCGCATTAATCCTATTCATCGGCGCAATTTTCTTTAGGAAAAATTAGTTACAACAACCCGAGTATAGGAAAAACACGATTTTCCTCAAAAAATTCGAATGCTTTTATATCTTCTTGAGCTCTACATTTTATTTTCTTACAATTATTGTTATGTTATGATTTAAAAGATTAGTTAGGGATGCATAAACGCCAATGCACATTACTTACAGAATCAATAAAAAAAATGTTACTTCCTTTAGTTCTTGCTTTTATTTAACTTATTAATTTTCATTTTGCTTCTTTTTTCTTTCATTCAAATGTTATAATGAAACTTATCGGTACTTTATACAGCTAGGCTGATTCGTTGCGCAAAAAAATAGCTACCCCTTCTGTCCCCAGATGAGGCTATTAACCGTGGGAAAGCTAGTACTATTTATTTATGTAAAATCGCTTTATTAGTGTTTGTGATTAGGTTCCCAACTCCTTCACAACAATTTATAATATTTACGCTACAACTTAAACTCGTCAAGACTTGGGTAACTTCTCGCTCGACTCATAATTAGTGTTTGTTATAACTACCTTCATAACGAGTCCTTTAACACTAACTTATGTACCTTCTATCCCATTAGCAACACGCATTTTGTTTTCAAAATTACATTGTACAAATTTAATTAATTTTAAGATTAATTTAACTTTTACTTTTCAAGAGCACATGCTTTCCTATACGAGTAAGTATATATCCTATATCAACTTTAGAAAAAAATCTCTACAAGAATACTGAGTACTCGTTTCAAATAAATACAAAACTAAGGTATTATAGATATAGTACCAATGAGAATATCGTTGGATTTTATCGGAGTATTTACTGAAAAAATATAACAAGTATGATACTAAAACTTCGATAGAAAAGCTCGTAAAAGAACCCTAAAAGTATCCTAAACATTATATCCCCGCACCTGCTCCCTCAAGTATCTTTTTCAAGTCGCAGAATGACATTTTCATTTCTACCTTCCACAGATTTATTCAATCGAACTGGTGCCAAAGCGGCAATCATTTCTGAGGAGCCATCGTTCGTCCCCAAACGAATTGTTCCCGAACCAATTTCGCGTTATGAAAAGACGCATTTGCTTATTGCCCTCACTTTTCTTTCGTCGCTTGCGAGCATCTGTCTTCGTCGCAGATTTAAATGAATTCTCTTACTTCACGCTGCGTCTGATCCTTTGTTCACTTTTCATTCAAATCTCACTTACGAAGCTCAGTTAAGTGTAATTTGGCAATTAATTCTTCGAGAAATGCCACATAATTCTACTAAAAAGAAAGATGACTTCATTAAGATAACGCAATTAATTAGAAAAGACAAACTTTACTATCCACATTATTATCAGAAGTGGGTGGGTATTATCATTCTTCCACAAATTGCCTTGAGTTTTACCTACCTAAGCGTTTGAGCCAGAAATGATTAGTATATTTACTAAATAACGTAAATTTTACTGCAAGTCAGACAGTCTTTTTAAAATCAGAATAATTTTTTTTTTCTTGTTCGTGATATCTGCGATCAGCCCCAGGTCTATAAGCAAATTTGTTGTAAGCTGTGATGTTTTGAGAGGTCGACCCTCATTAGGAGACGGCACTCTTATTTGTATTCCTGGGCTTGCTTGTCCAGGTCCAGGATGCGCTTTCTTTTAAGACGCCTAGGACAGTCGTCAACTAGGAGTCCGCTAGCCAGGGAGTTGGGGTGGGTCTGCAGCCGCGTCTTGTAACGTTGCGCCAGCTCCCGCACTTCCTCTTTTATTGTAGGCACTTTTAAGTTTCGATGTATTTCTTCGTTAGTTATGTACCACGGCGTGTTTGCAATTGAGCGCAGGATAATATTTTGCATTCTCTGTAGGATGTTGAGACTAGTATCACATGCACTGCCCCACAGTTGTGCTCCATAGGCCCAAGTGGGCTTCAAGATGGACGTGTATATTAGCAACTTGTTGTCGACTGACAATTTTGAGTTTCTGCCTAGCAGCCAATGGAATGTTTTATATCTGATGTTCAGTTCTTCCCTTTTCTTTTTTTTATGATATTTCCAGGTTAGTCTTCTGTCAAGGTGGACACCCAGATATTTCACTTGATCACTATGGGGCAGGGTGTTATTACCCAAAGTCACTGGTGGACAATTGCCTTGTTTTAGAGTGAAAGTCACTTGCACCGAATTGTTAGCGCTGGCTTTAATCCTCCAGTTGTCCAGCCAGGCAGAGATCTGGTCAAGTCCTTGTTGTAGCAGTAGTGAGGCTGAAGAAGCATCTTTGTGACTTGCTAAGATGGCTGTGTCATCTGCAAATGTTGCCGTAGTAACATTTGGTATGGTCGGTAGGTCTGCTGTGTATATTGTATACAACGTGGGTCCAAGAACAGACCCTTGGGGTACTCCTGCCATAATATTGTAAAAGGTTGATCTTGTATCCCTGTCTTTTACTTGAAATATTCTGTCAGACAGATAAGATGTAAGAAGCGGCATATAGCTGTGTGGTAACACTAATTTAAGCTTGCAAAGAAGACCCTTGTGCCAGACTTTGTCGAAAGCTTGCTGAACATCCAAAAAAGCGGAAGCGCAATATTCTTTTTGTTCTAAAGATTTTCGTATTTTATCACATACTCTGTGGACCTGTTCAACTGTTGAGTGATGGTGTCTGAAGCCAAATTGGTGTGATGGAATGACGTTGTTCTTACTTAATATTGGAGTTAATCTATCAAGTAGGGCCCTTTCGAATAGCTTAGATAAAGTAGGTAGTAGGCTTATTGGTCTATAGGATTTGATATCTTGTGGTGGCTTTCCTGCTTTGTATACCATTAATATCTGAGACACCTTCCAGAGGCTGGGGAAGTGTTGGGTTCTTAATATTTCATTAAACAAGTATGACAAGAAGATCAGTGCCTTTTTGGGAAGTTCTCTTAATACTTCTTTGGTGATAAGGTCAAATCCAGGTGCTTTCCTATTATATAGAATAATGTATTACACTAATTTCTGATTCATGCTGTACCGACTAGGTACTACTCAGGTACGTAAAATGGGTTCCGTTTTTTAGCTAAAGGACGTGTATTTGTCAAACTATTGAATGTTGATTCATATAACTTATTTAACCGTCAATCGTCGCCTATCGGCGTTGGCATCGCGGCCGCACATTCATCTATCCTAACGCGATCTCTTGCGGTCACGAGCCTGAACTATGTTGACAGGATGACATGTGACAGGTAAGCGTTTGTGCAACAATACGTTATACGCTGCCATTGGGTCTGGTTATCTCACTATTTGTATAACATGTTTTGAAAAAGCCTAGCATGCATTTAGGGCGCTTGTTTTCAATCAAATAAAATGTTATCATCGGACTTTTGTATTTACATGAAGTGAAGCTAAGTCAGCGCACTTTTCAGCTAACTATCACAGTTTAAAGCAATAGGTAATTATAGTTTTAAATTCATTTATATTTCTTTTAAGAGAAGTATTTCCGAACCAATATGGTCAGGAGCATAGATTATTACTATATGAATCCGAATAACACCACATCGAAATATGCACGAATTTACAAATGATTTGGTACGAGTATTTCGAATGTATGGAGACATCGTAGATCACGGGACTCTTAAGTTTGCGCTTTATTTTATTTTTACCGAAAACTGTCCAACAAGCTTGACATATTAACTTTAATAGAGATATCTCTAGAAAGTCCTGCGAAATCCAGTTATTGTAATTTTACGTTATTTTTCAACAGCGGAACCCAGAAAATTGTAGCCCGCAGTGACATTGAACATAGACAATCTTTGTCACCTTGTCAACTCATTTATGTTAAAATAGTAGCTGAAATGTGATCGTCAACAGCCAAGAAACGATCGATCAAGTTACTGCAGGTGTAAAGACAGACGCACACTGTATTTACTCGCTGCTTTATTTCACAGAGATAACAAAACTATGGAGATGCCCCATACGTTTATTCTAGCGGCTAGAATCATGGGCATCATCAGAAATGGGGCATCTCTCTCAAATTTAGGCTAGAATCTAGCCTATACTTGCGTGACATGTGGCGTCATAATGAGCGCCAAGACTTGTTGTCAATGTTCATGCACTGCTTTACTATCCTAGGGGACGCCATCTTATATGCCACTTGACAGATTTGAAAATAGTCACGATTATTTTGTAGTCAGGGCCAGTCCATATTGTTTCCTAGGTCTATGTGGTTACCTACACTTGGCTAGGCTACAATCTCTACTAAACTAGACTATCTCGGATCTGTGTGGCGTATTTTGCCGCAATGCATCGAAGTAAAGGACTTATGCGATGCAGTTCAATAAGTCCTTTATAAAAAGTTTTTGCATTAAATTTTATAGCAAAAGGCTATGCTTTTAGTGCTACGAAGCGTCTTAAACTTGTCTGATGCAATGTTTCGCAATGCATCAACTGCATTGTCTGCAGAGTACTTACTGGCATTAAAATACAGAAGAACAATAATAATTATATTAAATTCTATAAATTGAAACTAGCTGTTTTTAGTATAATTTATGGAATGTAGCCAAGATTTTTTTATTAACTTTTTTATTATGATTATAAAAATAACTGCTGAATTCATCAAATGACTGTTTTTTTTTCTAATTTAACATTAAAATTATACAGGTTTATCTAATTACTCAAAGCGATTTATTTTAATAAGAAAAGTTTATTTTTCAATGTTGATATATCAAATGTTTGTTCCATTATTGTTGGTATCTCGTGCAAGGTTTTTGCTACTGTGTTTGTACCAAATAAGTAATTTTATTGAAGAAACCTCCGTAAGTGGGCATCTGATATGCAAACGGTCGATCAGATTTCTGCATAAAGGCCGTTGCACACGATACAGCAATCACACATTAAGGCTCTTGGCAAGCACTCACTTTGCGCAGTAGTTGACCCAAAACTACGAACTAACGCCTGCTTCTGGTAAAGCTTAGTGTACATAAAGGAGTCTAAACGTCAACTAAATATTGCAGTCGTACTTTTTATGAGTAAAAGTGGTAAAAATACAGGCTGACCCAGCAAACTTTGTTTTGCCACTAGGGATATTAAAAATAGCTTACGACCTACTCTCAGACCTACCGAACATACAAAGAAAATTTCACAACAATCGGTCCAGCCGTTTCCGAGGAGTTTGGTAACAAAAATTTTCACGAGAATGGAAATAGAATAGAAGAAAGAAAGAAAGAAAGAAAGAAGAAAGAAATAATTTTTATTTGGTCACAACTTAATGGTCACAAAATAATACTTATGACTATAAGGAAAGACTTAAATAACTAATTAACACAAGGGCGTGACCAAACATAGGTCTCCACTCAGCATTAAGCTGCAGCAAGCTGCAGCGCTGATTTTCAGTGGAGCCTAAGATGGGTGCGGTCACGGACGAGACCCGCAATCCACGACTCCCCGCAAAATATTAAATGTTAAAACAAAAACATAGTAACAATTAAATACTCAAAAAAAAAGGCATGCATAACAATCTGAACAACATTTAAATTATTAAAGTAAAAAAAAAAAAAGATTAAATAAAAATAAAAATAAATAAATAAAAAAACGATAATATTATTAACGGCGCAATGAGACACAAATTTACAGTACAGTAGCAAATACGTACATAAGTGCTGAACTGATCTATGTTATCAGCTTTTGTTGGGCTAAGAAATAGCTTTTAAGTTTGTATTTAAAGGTCCCAACAGAAAGTCCCAACATTTTAAGCGGTGGCGGTAAGTCATTCCAGCACTTAGTAGCCGCAAACTTGAAGCTTCCTGTAAATGCTGATGTTTTATGAACTGGCATTGACAAGTTTGCGGATCTAGATTTGCGTTCTGACCTGTCACTACGCCACATCAACTTTAGTCGCAGATATTCTGGGATTCCGGATTTCAGCACTCCGAAAAGCAGCGTGGCAAGGTGCAGTCTTCTACGTGCCTCCATTTTCAAAAGGCCCGCCTTGTTAATATACGGTGTGATATGTGTGCGTGGTGGAATGTTGAAGCAGTATCCGGCGCAGGCATTTTGTACACGCTGTATGATCTTTTTTGTCCTACTCAAAAGTCTAGGTCCGTACACCGTATCAGCATAATTAAGCCTCGAGAGCACTAGAGATTCGCATAGTTGTACTCTCAATTTTACACTTATAACCATATATAACTATATATATTATTTACAATAGAAAAAATATAAGATAACCAAATGGCTATAGAATGTAACGTCCCTGCCTTTTGCGTCTGAGGTCGTGGGCTCGATTCTCACAATTGGGATTTTTTTGTGTGAACAACCGCATTGTAAAAAAAATAAAATAAAATCCTGACGGGAAATGGTCAGCGCGTGGTAAGATGTTTTAGTACGAACACTAATAAAAGCTTAATGATCATCACTGGCCTATAAATTTAAGACGCGCTCCACTCTGTCATGAACTCATGAATGTCATGTCATGAAGCGAACCGCTTCATAATTTTTTTGGTGGATTGTAATATTTAGATGAAGTGCGAGGGGCACATATTGCTTAGTACAAAGTCTACACGCAGCGCGTATAATCTTTTAGATCTACATGGCGGTTGTTTCGCAGAGCGTGAAGTAAGACGGTTCCGCGTGGCTGAGCCCAGACTTTCCCACTGTCGGTATTGCAGTCTGTGTTATGTACAGACTACAGGTACGAGTACACCCCTCAATGGAGGCACCAGTAAGTAGGTACAGGTACACTGGTACACCCTTCAATGGATGGATGCACCGATTTTCATTTACTGTAAGCACGTAAATGCAGTGTGCAAGAAAACATATTCATCGTTATCGTAACCGTTAAAAAGTTCTGCCCGGCGCGGCGATTGATTCCCTGCAGGGCGATCGGCTAAAAATGAATCAATAATTAAATAACTGTAGGTATCAATGTCAAAACGTGATTTTCAAGCGTTGTGATTGGTCAAAACCCGTGTTTTGATATTGAGACTGTTATTTAATTCCGAGTTTCTTGCCAGTTCTTCTCGGTGCAAACCTGCATTCCGAAAACCTGGCGTTAGAGTTTTTGACTTTTTCATGGGTGGCTATTATTTAGGCCTATGCGAAAATAAAGAATTTCATTTCATTTCTTTTCAATGATTGATACATTTTTAGCCGATCGCCCTGCTGATTAACGTCATCCAACCGGAGGGGCAGAGTTTGCTACAGATTACGATAACGATGAATACGTTTTTCTTACACAATTAGAATTCAGCTCTACTGTGGTTCGTGCAACGGGATTTTCTAAACCAAGTTTGCAGGTTATGCTAGAAGTTAAAGCCTAGGTCTCGCCGTTGATGATCATTCCATACAGAGCATCATTATTTGTTAAGAATAGAAAACAATGTATCATAAAACCTAAACACTCTTTATAATTATTAAGACAGATTAAAAAATGAAAACATAATAAACTCCAATCTTCGTGTATCAAACCAGGCCACAACGAAGATACATCAAGATTCAAGATGCTAAAAGAAAAAAGCGAGCCTACGCGTGGCGTGGGTATGGGAAAGTTCACACGTGTTAGATGCGCCCCAGACGCGGGGATAGTTGGGAACATCAGCTATAACAGATCACCGGATATTAAAGACTCGAAATTTTAATAGATAATGGCAATGGAGCATTTGGAGAATCATAAAAAAAGATTCCGACGAATTGAGAACCTCCTCCTTTTTTTGAAGTCGATTAATAATAAAGCCAGATAAGATAAAATACCTTAAAGTTATAATATATAATTATGATAATTATATAAAAACCTACCTACTATTATTAAAATACCTTAAAGTTATAATATATAATTATGAAAGTTATAATATATAATTATGATAATTATATAATTATGAAAGCTCTCTGATGTTTGAAAATTGAAGTCAACAAAAGTATTACTGAGAGAGTTGTATTACTATTGAGAATTTATACATTACTCGTATAATATCGTGGCGATCAGCCCCTGCCCGCCGATCTCGTAAAAATTAAAACATCCTTATCTTTTGTCTGCATCATAAAGGGAAAGAAAGATATGAATAAAACAGCGATAGTAACTCAATGATATCAAGATTTTCGTTAAAAACGGGGAATGTTCATTAAACGAAAGATACTCAAGCAATGCAATGTTATATAACTATAATTTAAGCTCAAAGGAGGCCTCACATTAACCTACATTTATACCGAAAAATTGAATTGCATTGCGTTTTTGCGCAATTGAGTGAATTGCATTTTTCTTACCAACTACTCGTAAATTGAAAAATCAAATAAAGGTGCAATCTAAATTCTGATTTCACAACACACTTCATATTTGTGAGTCCTATTCACTGGTCAATTTTGTTTTATTTTATACAGAGATAAAAATTAACAGACCTACTACAGTCCACTTGATCACGTTTCCCTTGACATAGCGACATGAGCATGGCACGCTGCATTCGATTGCCTTTTACGTGCATATTGGCCTTCCGGAAGACCTCATGCAATGACAATACACTGTTCCTTGTATACCTCTACAGCAATTAATTTATATAAAAAATCATAAATATTTACATTTTAACCTTAATGATCTGACCATTTGGTCTTAAAGACCCATGTTTTTATTTTTTAAAACCTCTAGTTTAGGCTTTGTTTATTTCAAATAATAGACATATCCTCAGGACCCGGCAATCCGTGCGAAAAATCTATGTCACCAGTTTATTGGTGGCAAAAAATGTTAGATATGACGACAACGCGCAACGGTGGCAGTAATCGCAGTATTGTCTGTGGGCCGCGGTCCACGCTACAGATCACTACACGTCTTATTAGTCCGCGCGTTCGTTATCACAGGAATCGAACGGTTTCCGCCGTATTGTGGCGTATTATCCGTATTGTGGCGTATATGTATCGATATATCTTTCGGAAAAAGACGTTTCACGACAGGGCAGTCGTGTTTTTTTAATTTTTTATTATTTTGTTGTATGAAGAAAGTTTACGTTCAATATTAGGTCATTGTACGCGTCGCGTCGCGTCGGTCAGACAGCACGGCGCGCAAAATGTCAAGGCACGCTTGCGTAACAGTTTTGTTTTCCTTTTGCCAATATTAATGGCCTCTGGGGCAGCCATGCGAACTTCTCCAAGACGAGAGGTTCCGGGTTCCATTCCCAACGGGATAAATTTAGCTAACGACATTCACTGAATGCGTAACCGCTGTAAGATGAAATTATAATGCGAAAGAGAATATGCTGATTTGCTTTATCAATAAAGAAAATATTAAGGTGGAAATTGGTATCACCTGGACACAAAAATTTAAATTTTATTTAGTTTTTCGCAATTATTAGACTAACTTTGCATTGTAGGCAAGTGCTTATGGCAATTATGGCAATCTATTTTGCATCAGCACATTTTTCGTAAAAACGTTGGTCAAAAATACTCATTTACTTCATATTGTTCCCAATAGCTGCAAATCTGGGAAACGGTAGTTAATAAATAAGCTTTCCGGAACCAATATCTTAAGCATTAGGAGTATCAGCTCAAGTTTTATTATCATACGAGTTTTAATATCATACATGTTCCAATATTTTTTACTTCGAGGATATTTCTATTCAGCTACTTGTATAATACATTGAAAAGGCTGCAGATAACTGGGAAAAGAGGATCGAATTTTAAATTCAATGGTGCAAGCTCTTGGACGCCTACTTGGATCGGATTTCCTACGTACTTTACATATAGGAGCTCTGTAGGTAAGAATATACGAGTAGATATAGTTCTTATATGCAGCCGTTGTATTTAACATATTCAGTAGTGCAAAGATGGCGATGGCAGAAAAAGAGCCAAGATTTATTTCGTATTGTGTTACCATTTAAGGAGCACACCACGGCTGTGCCCGCGAAATTCAAATATTTCGTGGTTTTTCGCGATTTTTAAGCTAATAAGACATAATAGGCTTATGGCCGTCAAATTGCGATAATCCCAATATCTGCTTCACGTGTTTATATAAAAATCTCTGCTCGAAAGTGTCGAGTTAAAGAAATTAGTCCAAGATTTGCGAGTTACTCACATAAAACTCGATACTCGGACTAATTTCCTAGGATACACATTTTTATGCAAAGATTTTGATATAATCATGTTAAGATGATACTGCCATTCTCGCAAATTGATTGCCATAAGCCTATCATGTCTAATTAGCGTACAAATTGCAAAAAACCACGAAAATTTTGAATTTCGCGGGCAGAGCCGTTGAGTTCACGTTAATTCCTCAGCCCATTGTTCCTTTGTTTGTATCAATTATTTTAACTGACATTTTACTCTATCTAGTATAAGTAAGTACTACTTGACTGACCTAGGCTACAGAATTTCTTTCATTCATTAATTTAAGGGCCTGTGAACTACAATGTTTCCATTCATTAAAAATAACAAATCATTAGTAATTCGTGCGTATTTGGATCATGTTGTGGTGTTATTCGGATTCATAATATAGTAATAATCTATGCTCCTGGCCATATTTGGTTCGGAAATACTTCTTTAAACGAAATAATAATCAATTTTGATCAAAATTTTTATAACTTTGGTCGAGTTTCGTAATACCAAAAATTATGAATGAAAACTTGTAACTTTCTTTATCTTTAGCTGGACAATAAAAACTGTGCTCCTGAACTAATGCGACGTGAGATAGTGTTGTTTTTATAACAAAACAAATAAGTAGAAAACATGTCCTCTTTGACATAAAAATAAGCAAAACTAAATTCGTTTACATTTTCGTTTAACAAAAGTATTTCGGAACCAAATATGGCCAGGAGCATAGATTATTACTATATGAACCCGAATAACACCACAACCTGATCGAAAATTGTACGAATTACAAATGATTTTGGTATTTTTGTTACATTGTATGGGAGACACCGTGGGTCAGAAGACTCTTAAAGACTTAACATTTTTTTCATATTCATTAATGCAAAGATATTTTTGTCCTAGGAATATAAATAAAGTACCTACACCATCTGCTTGAATCGAGCATTTTAATTCTTTGTTATAAGAAAGGACGAAGACGGTAGGATCCCAGTTGTTAAGAAACATGGACACTTTAAATTAAGGAAATTTCAAATTTGTTTAATACGTACTCGTAGTTTATTTTAAACTGCGGAATAATATACGAGTACATTTATTTTAATTACTTTATAGTTGATCTTCGTCGACACTAATACGGAGAATCCTGATTGTGAAACATAATGGTGGATGAACTGAACTATCAACTAACAAGGCATCCCAAAAAAGCCTAACAAATCCCCAAAAAGCCGATCAGGCTTTTTGGGGATTTATGACTCTTTCTACATAATATTATGATGAATCTGTCTCTCTCCGGCTCACTGCTGAGATCCTGATAAAACCGCTGAACGGTCGACGCTATGACTTTGTAACACTGACGAAATACGCTACGCTAAGACAACGGGAAAGTTGTGACGTATGTTGAAGCCAAAAATTTCTCAAATATGACATCGCGCGTCGTACATTTTGGTACTGCTGACAACACATACCTACCGCTGTCGGTCGCATATATACATTAGTACCATTTTACAGTTTCGACAAATTAAAAATCCGGCCTCAGGGCGGAACCTAAAAATGTATGCGAGACTTCAGTAAGTGCTGATTCATTATTATGTTTAATCAATGCTTTGTAGCCTTTGTACATACAGTCTGAAAGAAACCCCCTGATAGACCATAAACATACCTTGCCAAGGAAGAACCGCCTGTAGAACTTGGCAGTGTCATCGGTATCGATAGTGTGCCTTCGGGAGGACTGGCGGGGGGTGCCTGGCTGTGGACGCGGCTCCGACTCCTCGTCCACGGAACCATCCTCCCCTCCTTCTATCCAGTAGCCACCGTTTGGCGGTGGCACTATGGTGGGGGGTGTTCCTGGAACAAACCATTCAAATTTCATAAACTTTTTATGTGTATTTTGTTACATTCAAGTTATGCTCGTAATTCCGCGGGAAATTTATAGGCAAAGAACATTGATTTATAAACTAAGGATTTCGGGTCAGCTCAAAAAGTGTCCGAACCAAATAAAATCCAAAACGTGAAAAGAGTTCCAATCGCACGTAAGCAAAATTAGGCTGTACAATGTTTTAGTTTGTTTATAAAAATTCACACTTTTTTCGTGAATTTCGTATTATACCCGTCATCCATAAATTTATGTCTATGGCCAAGAAACAAGTTGTACTTCATAGTAAAATCAGTTTGACACGAAATGTGCATCGAAAAGAACGTAACGTTTTTTTTTTATGCTAAATTAAATTCCGTATATGAAAAACAAATTTCAGATGCTTATGGTTCTTAAAAACTTTATTTTATTTCCCTAGACCATTTTTGTTTTGGTTCATGAGAAAACTTGATACCACCTTTGGTCACTCTCCTGTGTTTAAAGATTTCGCACAACAAAATTGACACCATTACTTATATTCTTTTCCAATACTAAATCCGATAACTAAGAACTATCTTATAAAACCGCAATTTCAAACAAGGCTCACACTGGTCTAGACCTCCTTTGTTGAGTTATTTTTACAAGGCTTTCAATTCTGCGTCCCGTGGGACGCCATTGTTCCCGATGACTATGTAAAGCGTTTCGTTAGATGTATGTTAAACTCTGACTTTATCTTGAGTTTTAGAATTCCGCAGTCCAATCGAGCAAGAACCACGCCTTAGTGATAGTTCGTGATGGATTACCATGAAAGTTAGGACATTTTTCAGTTAATTATAGATACAGAATCTTCTGTCAGCGATTTTAATTTGCATTGGAATTTATTTTTCATGAGCCATGGCTCATAAAGCCATATTGACCGAAAAGTCATGAAAAGGGAACATGCATTTTAAGTTTTTAATTTGCGATTTTACCCGTTTACAATATTTACTCCATAAAATGTTTCCGTATATCGAAAATTGAAAATGTTTGGTAGAACCCGTAGACCTTTGTAACTTTTAATCTGTCTATGTTAGATGCTTGCTTGATGAACGGGAGTGGGTACATACAGTTTACATTTTATTTAAAAGTCTAAATCTCTCTTGTTGTTGATCCATAACAACAGGTAAAAAAATTAAGCTTGAGACAGATAGAGAGAGGTTAAGTTTAAGTTTGGGTATATTAGTACCTAATATATTATTATAAATCTGTGGTATGGGATGGGAACTAATGTGCTCATCCCTTACGCCAGCAATATTTAGATCATCCTACCCTATAAACAAAATAAATAAATCCAAATGCCAAATATGTTGGTGTGGGATATTAAGCGGCCTCACAAATAAAGACTCAAGACCCAACTCAGACCTCACGATCCCTCCTACATAAATAACGCAGGGTATAAATATTGCCTATTACTGTGGCATGGGCAAAAATTATAACCGAAATATTAGTAGGTTTTTTATTTTTTATTAGGGTCGAAATTAGGGCGTGATAATCTTAACCAACCTAAGCAGTCTATCTTTCACAGCCTGAAACAGCTTCTTTCTCTGACATCAAAAAATACAACCTGAAAAGTATTTTATAATAAAATCTAGTTCATTAGTAGGTTAGGCCTAAAAATTAACTGCGGGTTAAACACAAAACGGATTATATTACAATTTTTTTACACATCTTTACTCCTCCTCTTGGCACAGACCCTTTTACCTATACATATTCGACAATTCGCGGATTATTCCTGAAGCAAAGGACGCATAAGTTTGTGCAACCTACCTAAGTATCATGAAAAATTATTACGAACGTAGCGCGAGCGTTAATACATTCCTTATACAGTCCTCTTGAAAACAAGTCAAGATTTCCCAAGATATTTATCTCTAGAAAACAAGTCAAGATTTCCCAGGATATTTATCTCTAGTCTGTGCCACCTAATTTAATTAAGACTTTAATCAACTAATTAGGAACGGGACAAATATTTCTCCATTGCACATTGCCTGAGTAACAGTCAGAATTTCGTTTCTTGGTTAAATATTTGTTTCTTATGTTAATTTTTTATTTATCGTAAAAATCATATCGAGTGCAGTTACAATCAAATATAGAGTGTATGCAACGTCCAAAGTATAGAAGACCTAATTGAAATGGGTAAGAAATTATATTTGCAGAGGAAGTTGGAGGACCGAAGTGCAAAAATAATGTAAAGGATGCTAGAATCCGCAAAGGGTTGTAATACCGCAGGGTGACAATATAGACAGTATTTTACATAATAATGATGTTCCCAAATGTTAAACACCTTTTGTTTTCTCTATTTTGTAAAAACTAACATTGCGAGATTAGTAAATGAAGATTATAATAAACAATTAAACATATTTGTAATGGAATTATTATTTTTCTTTAAAAAAAAAATAGCAATATTGATTGACGCCTATAAGACCTGATTAAAGTTATATAATATTATCTCATTTTCATTTTTTGTTACCTACTCCTAAGTTAGTAGGTACTCGACTGCAATATGATGGTAAGTGAAAATGCAGCTGAAGATCGTACCAACCTGGAATAAGACGGTAACCCCTAGCGGGTACTAAACAGCATGGCATGGGGGTCCTTATCGCTTGGCAGTGCACTTTTGCCAGTCCGGCAGTACTGAGGCTAGTTGTAAATTAACACAATTATTCATTTTAACTATACATATTCGATAATTCGCGGATTATTTCTGAAGCAAAGGACGTAGAAGGTCTCAGTTTCACAGAACGTTCTCATGATTTTTGAAACTTTCTACATGTAAATGCTAATGGCTTCCAAACAAGTAACTAGAGTCATTATGCACAATAGCACTTAAAAGAGACCGAAAACTTTTGAACCCGTATCTCAATTTGAAAAAAATAATAACAGCCAGACTTTAGAGATATTGCCAAATTAATTTTTTTTTTCTTAATCCGACCGGACATATAGTATGGAAACGTTTAATCAATGAAGACAGAAAAACATTTCATACACGTTTATAATGGTTCATTCTTTAGGAATAGTGAGAGACAACAACAATAAAGAGTTTGAAGTTAAAGTTCACAATTATAATTTTAATATCAACAACATTTGGTCAAAGATTTGAAATCGGAATACTGTTTTCTGCTCCAAAGAACTACCACAGTAACAATATTTTAGTATAATCCATTGAAAAGAAATTCACAGTTGCCTGGCTTCGCAAAATATTAATAGATTATACTCCAGTACTGTAGTGTCTCTCCAGAGTAACAATAGTGAAATTTTATTCCAACTCGTTCCCATCAAAATAATATTGTTCTGGAACTATGGTACTTGACCTTTTAACAATTGCAGTCGTGCGTTAGTTTTAGGTATTTTATTGCGAGTCAGATCACGAGCTTGTTTTATCAAACTTTGTTCATCTCGAAAAGCGTGTTTCCAACATTTTGATACCAAACCTTGAAGCTTCACAACTCTCATAATAATTTGAACTTAACTTCATTTGTGAGGGCTATTTTAAGTTAAAAATGCTGTTGTTTCACAAAAAATAAAGCAAACAGCAAATTTTAAACAAATGAATAGTGCCGATTCTGTAGTGCAAAATGTATTATCTAAAGTAATAAAAGTGCTATCCTTTTTCATGGGAGCATTCTACAACGAACATAATTGGCACTAATAAGTATACCCCAGCTAGCGGATGACACAAATATGTATATGTTACGGCTAAAACCCGAAGCGCGGCTGCACCTAGTTTTAGCCGGTAAGAACTAGGTGTAGCCATTTACTCTTGGTTAAACCTAGTACGAGCCGATTGTTTTCGGGTAAAACTAGGTCTAGCCCTCATCATGCCGGCTACAACTAGGTCCAGCCATTCCCTGTTGGATAAAAATAGGTCTAGCCGATATCATTCCGGCTAGAACTAGGTCCAGACAATCCCTGTTGGATAAATCTAGATGCAAACAACTTTAAACAAGTAACAGGCGCCTGGCTCACGCGAGTCGTGCGTCCCTGCCGCCCGCCACCCGTACACATGCGTTCGCCCTTGCGCTTTGAGAGAATGAGCCATCAAAAGAGTCAAAACAATCGAAATGACATATTGCGGGCTCTGTGACCAGGGGGCCGATTCTCGTGCAGTAGAAAAATAATTCACATTCGTAAAAAATCCGAAACTCGAATTCTCAGAACTTTACAATCGAAATAGTTCGATCGAACGTCACTCGAACGCATCGAGCGATACCGACCAGTAGAACTCTCAGTTCGTATACGATCTATGCGATTATCACAAATGAATTTGTCAAACAGAAGTTAGGTTAGCCTCACATTTTTGGTCAGTTACTAGGTGCCCAAAGAGTATTAAATCACTACGTTTCCTGTTTAAAAATCTAAGATTTAGTATTTGAATTGAAAATTGACGACAAAGAGTTCATTGTAAACTTTTTCGGTAATTTCCCACTTTTAAGCTGTGGGTCAGCCTCAACTAATTGCACTAGGCGGCACTTTTGCTCCGCACAAGCATAGCTTTTAGGTGTTTTTTCTTCCATCGTGAGTTATTTAAAGTTTTATTGAAGTTATCATCGAACGTTTTATTTAACAACACTAGAAACAACACAAACATGTATGACAATGACAGTTGACACTTGACACGGCAGCCTTGGTACGTTCCGTTTCATAGAACGCGCGTTACGTAATATTTAAAATTGACTCAAAGAATACTTCTACTTACTACTATACTAATGCGTATTAGTTTTAGTTTAATTATTAATGTATCTCATATTAAGAATGAGCCTTATAATCAAAATTTAGGAAAATAAACAAGAACTAGGTGGGTCCACAAAGTTTGCAACAGCGTTTTAAAAACTCCTAAATGGAACGTAAGGTCCGTATCTATAGTCATGATCACGTTATGATCGAATTTATAGTACGAATGGTAAATTGTTCTAAGAGTGCTCCAGAATACGAGTCATACGAAACATTCGAACTTTTCATTCGAACGGACAATCCGCATACGAATTTACCACACGAAAAAAATTCTACTGCACGAGAATCGGCCCCCAGAATGAGGAGAAACAATATAAGCTGTGTGAAAAAAAACTAAAAATTGACATTAATAGGAAAAGCGCACAGGAAGGTTTGGTAAAACAAGCTATGAAAATGACGGTTTCATTACTTAAATGAAAAGTTTCCCCATGTAAAGTCGGTGATATAGTCCGAGTAAAAATTCCTAACGTGGACAGAGGTAGAGGCGACTTTCCCAATGTGTTAATGGTTGTACTTGAATGTAACGACAAGGGGTTATACAAATTAGGAAACAAATACGGCACTATATTAGAACTTTTTTCAATAAATCAGTTCACTGTGTGCGAGTCAACATTTTAAGATATTGACATTGTTTTAACCGAAAAGAAATCACTACGCCAAATAACCAATGGACCTCTGGTGGGCATGGCTATAAAAGGTGCAACTGCAAAACCAATTGAGGCAATAAAAAGTGCCTGTGCAAAGCTGCTGGTATTTTGTGCAACTCAAAATGTCACTCAAGTTAAGGTTCTTCTAATAAATATTTTATGCTACTTTATAAAAGTGTGATTTATAATTATAACAAAAAAAGCTCTGCCGATACCATGCCAGCTACAACTATTGTTTGCGCTTTACGCTAGCATTCCGGTTTATGCTAGGCCTATCGCGTCGACGGCCTGCACGCCCCTCTCCCGCGAGCGGTTTGCGATCAGCGCCCGCGCGCGCCCCGGCCGCGTTGGCTCGCGCAGTCCGGTGCAAAATCCCGACGGAGTCGGTCGACCGTGTGTGCCGCGTTCGCCCGCGTAAAGTCGCCCGCCACGCCGCATCGCGCTGTCTTATTATTTGTGAGGAGCTATTTATCGCGTACCATTTTGTTCCGCGTCGCCCGCGTGTTGTTTGCCGGCCACGCCGCCACTCCGAGTCCGTTTCTACAAGCCGACTGAAAAAATCCGCGTTGCCCGCGTGAAATTTGCCGGCCACGCCCGTGTCGTTTAGTTTACGAGCCCCGATTTATTGAGTTCCTTAGTTTGCCGTGTTGGCCGCCGCGTCCTTCTAACGCTGCGGCCCATTTTACTATCAGGAACACTGTTTTTTGTGCTCACGTGCCACCTGGACACCTCGCCGCCGCGGACTCACTTCGCTACCCGCGATTTCGTACCGCCGCCGCGAAAGATCCCTCAAGAAAGGGAGAGTGTGTTCCTATTTGCATTTAACACCGCAGACACCACACACTACATTCATCCTACACGAACACACTCCCCGGATTCCACGTGCTGGCTGTCTCCATGCGCCGGTAAGTACCTAGTAGTAAGTCACTCTGTGCCGCGGGATTAAACCCAGTGCAAATCGCCTATAAAATTTTTTGGCGGGCCCTTTTCGACCCGCCACCGCCGCTGCCTGTGGGAATCCGCTGGCCTGCTCTGATGGGCCCGGCAGTTGCCCGCTGATTCATTGGCACAGGCGCGGTGCGTAATCATTATTGGTAGCAGTGAGCGTGGTTTGTCTACACCTCACTTTGCGTTTTGCGCTGGTTTTGCCCGCCGCGCCGTTCATTTTCCGCGCCGCTGGCATAAATCCCGCTTTCCGCCACGCGCCGTGTCGCCCGCCGCGCTGTTAGCGGAAATTCCGCAATCGCCGCCAGTTCCGCTGCGTCAACGCCGCGTTTCGGCCGCGTTCCGCTTATTATAATTATAAGTTTAATTACATCATAATTTGTTTGTTACATTTGTTATTGTTTTGCTTGCGTGCCGGTACCGCCCGCTCGCCACGTAATTTAGCACGCGTATCTACTACGGTCGCGCCGCTTTGTTCATTGCGACTACGGTACGACCGCGACCGCGATACGACTTGTTTACTATTGCTTTAATTTTATTATTGCTTGCACTCGCGCCGCCCGCCGACTTGCCGGCCGCCTTTTCAATTTATTGTTGCTTTATTTTTGCCATTTGCTTACATTTAATTTGTTAGAATGTCCGCGAACATTAAAAAGCTAGCTGTACAGATACAGTCTGAGCTTCGCTGGGCGACGTCCGCCGCGGGTTTGATAGGCCGCGAAGATAGATCCGCCGCCCTATTACACCGAGCGGACCAGGTGCGGACTCGGCAGGCCTCTGTGGAGCAGGCCTTCCAAGACCTGCTCACCCTCGGTCCCGAACAGGAGGTACTGAGGACGGCTCAGGCCGATTATGACCAGTTCTTCGAACTGATGGACTCGGTGGTGGAGGCCGCCCATGGGATCCGGACCGCCGCTGATGAAAGGCGTCGAAGTGGCGCTTTTAGAGACTCCCCCAGCCGACCGCCCACACAGCCGGCATTACTCGGGAAACTGCCCACGATCGAGCTGCCCAAATTCGGTGGGCAGCTTCAAGAGTGGATGGGCTTCCTGGCGTTATTCGACAGTCTGGTCCACGCCAGGAAGGACCTGTCCCCCACCCAGAAGCTGACATACTTACTGTCCTCGCTACAGGGCGAGGCCCTGGACGTGGTGCGACACCTCGACCTCTCGGAGGAGAGCTACCACACGGCTCGGGAATTGCTGGCCAGGCGCTATGAAAATGTGCGCCGGTTGGCCGACGCACATGTAGCCCAGCTACTCGCCTTGCCCGCCGTCACCGGGGTGGCCGGCCTCAGAGAGGCCTTGCTAAACCCTTGCATTGTGGCCACCAATGCTCTCCGTCGATTGGATCTCCCCGTCGACCAGTGGTCCTTCTTGTTGTTGCACATATTGCTCTCCCGCCTGCCGTCGGAGCTTAAGCTCCGCTTCGAGCAGCGCTTCGGAGGGGACGGTGCAACCTACCTGCCCCCTTTCTCCGACCTCCTGAAGTTTTTGGAGCAGGAGTGCCTCCAGGCCGATAACTCTGGAGTTACCGGCCCTCGAGTGGCCCCTGGGAGGTCCGAGCATGTCCGAGGGGGTGGGGCAAGGACTGGCCCTTCGGCGGGGACCGGCCCCAACCGGCGAGGCCGTGGAGCCGACGCCAGAGAAGGTCGCCGGGTGTCACAGTACAGCGGGGCCGTGGCAACGAAGCTCCCCCCTGTGCCTATTGTCGGCACCCCGGCCACCAGGTCTCCTCGTGTCCGCACTTCCTGGCCAAACCGGTTGCGGCCCGGAGAGAATACGTGTCGACACGCCAGTGGTGCTTCTCGTGCCTGGGCCAGCATCTCGTAAGAGACTGCCCGCGCCAGCGGCCCTGCCCACATTGCGGCGGTGCCCATTCGGCCATCTTGTGCGCTAACCGGAGTGGTTCCGGTCGCCGGGACGTTGGGTCGCGCACCCCCCCATGGGCGGGGGCGCTCGATCGCGCACCCCCCCATGGGCGGGGGCGCTAGTCCTGGCCACCCGGCCAGTCCCGTTAGGCGTTCTCCGGTGGACCACCAACCTCCTAGTGGAGGTAGGGGTTCCGCCCCCCGGAGGAGGGCTTCACCACCCCGCGTCACGGTCACATACCCCTCGCGTCATCACGACGGGGATATAGCGTCCGCCCCATTGGGCGTCGTCCCGCGTCGGTTCTCGCCGCCACTACACGAGTGGCCGCGACTGGAGCGCCATCCACCCACCATAGGTCGAGGCGATTCCTACCGGGTGCCGGACGTTAGCCGCATGGTGCGGCCCCAAATGGGTGAACGGTCCCCTGCTGATTACCAGCGCCCTAGGGGCGGTGGGGCTTCACCCCCCCAGGGGGGGGTCACACCCCCCCAGGGGAGGGTCACACCCCCCTCGCATTTTTATGACGGGTGTCTGACGGCCGCTCAAATGAGCGTCGAACCGTCTAGGTTTTTGCCTCCCCTCCATGTGTGGACGCAACTGGAGCGCCATCCACCCGTGCTAGGTCGAGGCGCTCCCTACCACGCCCCGGATGCTAGCCGCATGGTGCGACCCCGGGTTGGTTATGCCGGATGGTCCCCACGTTGGGTACCCTCCCCCTCTCTAGCAGCGCCCCAGCCGGAGTACCCCCGTCAGTGGGCTCCCGCTGGTGAAGGCACGTCGAGCTAGGTGTCCGCCACCCTAGCTGCCACCTAGCCACCTCCCCTGAGACTTTGGATCTACAGCAGTCAGTATGCCAGACCATACTTTTGTCGACTGCCTCAGGGAGGTTAGGGTCTCAGGCTACAGTAGTGGCTCTCCCTTGTGGCCTCACTTCCGAATGTTAATCGGATTTCGATGCCTCGTTGCTTCCTACCGCCCGGAAGGTGCCACGCCAGTCTCCACGGCTTTTGTGATGCGTCCGAAAAAGGGTACGCAGCCGTGGTCTATTTGCGAACTGTCAGTGACACCGGCGAGGTCGCAACCCATCTTGTCTTGGCGAAAAGTAAAGTGGCCCCAATTCGGTCACGCTTGACGATACCCAAATTGGAGTTGTCTGGAGCCGCTCTTTTGGTGCGCCTTCTCAACCATGTGCGTACGTCCCTCCTATCGATCGTTGACCTGACGGACGTGTACGCCTGGTCGGACAGCGAAATTGTCCTTTGTTGGTTGCGAGCCGCTCCCCACAACTTGGAGGTCTTTGTTGCCAACCGGGTTTCCCAAATCCAGAATTCGGAAACCCCGTTGACCTGGAGACATGTGCCAGGGGACCTGAACCCTGCAGATTGTGCTTCCCGCGGATGTGAAGCTTCCGACCTTGTCAACCACTCTCTTTGGTGGGGCCCTGACTGGCTGACTCGGAATGAGTCCGCCTGGCCTCAGAGTAGGTTCTCCGAGCCCGATGTGTTACCTGGCTTGCGAGTCGGAGTTGTCGAAGATAAGCCAGCCAATTCGCTGAGCTATCTTCAGGAACGCTACAGTTCCCTTGATAAATTGATTGGGGTGACGGCTTGGATTCAGCGCTTCACCCACAACGCTCGGAACCCACGCGACAAAATGTCGAACCCGGTCTTGTCGCCCCTGGAGAGACAGGAGGCCCGGACCTTTTGGATACGTTTGGTTCAACTGGAGCATTTTGAGTCCGCTATTGAGACACTGAAGCGAGGTTTACCTTTGAAGGGCTCGCTAGCCCGCTTAAACCTCTTCCTGGATGACACCGGATTGATACGCGTTGGTGGACGCCTCCGGAATTCTGACTTACCCTATGGGGCACGTCATCCCTTATTGCTTCCGAACAATAGCGCTTTTGTAAAATTGTTGGTGACGCATTACCACGTCAAAAATGCCCACGCTGGCTGCAACGCCCTTTCGGCCATATTGCAGCGCGAATTTTGGATTTTATCGGGACGACGCTCCATCCGAAGCGTCATTTTTAAGTGCATTCCGTGCTACCGCCTGAAGGCCAGCACCATGCAGCCCATTATGGGGGACCTCCCCACCGACCGTGTCGTGGCCTCGCGCCCTTTTTCGGCGGTCGGGACGGATTTTGCGGGGCCGTTCTTCGTCAAGAGCTCCAGCCTCCGCAATGCTCGTTCCCTCAAGGCCTACCTTTGCGTTTTTGTTTGCCTGGCTACCAAGGCCGTACACTTAGAACTGGTGAGTGCCCTCAGCACCGAAGCCTTTGTAGCCACGCTAGGCCGCTTCGTTTCACGCCGAGGTTATCCGCACCTGATCCGATCGGATTGTGGGACCAACTATAAGGGTGCCGATAGATATTTGAAGGAAGTCGTCCAATTTTTGAATGAAAATAAGATAGGCCTCGGCACGGCAATGTCCAAGATGGGGATAACTTGGACCTTTGACCCGCCAGCTTGTCCCCACTGGGGCGGGATCTTTGAAGCCGTCGTCAAGGTCTCAAAGACGCATCTCCGACGCGTGATAGGTGAAACCATTTTGACATTTGAAGAGCTCGCTACCGTTTTTTGTAAGATTGAGGCTGTACTCAATTCTCGGCCACTCTGCCCCTTATCGTCCGATCCCAATGACCTGGAAGTTTTAACCCCCGGTCATTTCTTAATCGGTGAACCCCTTAACGCCCTGCCCGAGTACCCCTTCAGGGACGTGAAGGTCTCACGGTTGTCTCGTTTCGAATTGCTACAGCAGATGACCCAAAATTTCTGGCATCGTTGGTATTTAGAATATTTGCATCTCTTGCAGCAGCGCGTTAAGTGGTCCGACAGGACCGACCCACCTAAGGTTGGTGATCTTGTCCTAGTTAAGGAGTCTAATTTGTTGCCTTTGTGCTGGCGTCGTGGACGCATTCTTAAATTGATATATGGATCCGATGGGGTTCCCAGAGTTGCCGAGGTAATGGTCGGAGATTCGGTTTTGCAGCGAGCCGTCTCTTCCTTATCCCGCTTGCCCATTGGTTAGTGGACCCCAAATCCTTGGGTCCACTGGCGGGGGTGTTTGCGCTTTACGCTAGCATTCCGGTTTATGCTAGGCCTATCGCGTCGACGGCCTGCACGCCCCTCTCCCGCGAGCGGTTTGCGATCAGCGCCCGCGCGCGCCCCGGCCGCGTTGGCTCGCGCAGTCCGGTGCAAAATCCCGACGGAGTCGGTCGACCGTGTGTGCCGCGTTCGCCCGCGTAAAGTCGCCCGCCACGCCGCATCGCGCTGTCTTATTATTTGTGAGGAGCTATTTATCGCGTACCATTTTGTTCCGCGTCGCCCGCGTGTTGTTTGCCGGCCACGCCGCCACTCCGAGTCCGTTTCTACAAGCCGACTGAAAAAATCCGCGTTGCCCGCGTGAAATTTGCCGGCCACGCCCGTGTCGTTTAGTTTACGAGCCCCGATTTATTGAGTTCCTTAGTTTGCCGTGTTGGCCGCCGCGTCCTTCTAACGCTGCGGCCCATTTTACTATCAGGAACACTGTTTTTTGTGCTCACGTGCCACCTGGACACCTCGCCGCCGCGGACTCACTTCGCTACCCGCGATTTCGTACCGCCGCCGCGAAAGATCCCTCAAGAAAGGGAGAGTGTGTTCCTATTTGCATTTAACACCGCAGACACCACACACTACATTCATCCTACACGAACACACTCCCCGGATTCCACGTGCTGGCTGTCTCCATGCGCCGGTAAGTACCTAGTAGTAAGTCACTCTGTGCCGCGGGATTAAACCCAGTGCAAATCGCCTATAAAATTTTTTGGCGGGCCCTTTTCGACCCGCCACCGCCGCTGCCTGTGGGAATCCGCTGGCCTGCTCTGATGGGCCCGGCAGTTGCCCGCTGATTCATTGGCACAGGCGCGGTGCGTAATCAACTATGTACAGCCAATCCCTGTTGGATAAAACTAAGATACGCGCTGCTGCTGCAGACGCTGTGAGTCACACTCGCTAGTAGACCTGCAGTAGATCAGCAGCACCTGGCGCTGACAACCTGTAGAGCCGCGTGCCTTGCTACGCCATCCACCCCGCGCCGCTGATGCAGATGCTGTGAGTCATGAGTGTGACGCGGGGCGGAAGGCGTGGCTGGGCACGCATCTTAGTTTTATCCAACAGGGATTGTCTGGACCTAGTTCTAGCCGGAATGATATCAGCTAGATCTAGTTTTATCCAACAGGGAATGGCTGTACCTAGTTGTAGCCGGCATGATGAAGGCTAGACCTAGTTTTACCCGAAAACAATCGGCTCGTACTAGGTGTAACCAAGAGTAAGTGGCTACACCTAGTTCTAACCGGCTAAAACTAGGTGCAGCCGCGCTTCGGGTTTTAGCCGTAACATATACACCAGCTAGCGGATGACACATAGATGTATACACCAGCTAGCGGATGACAAAAATATATATACAATACGTATCTATCAGATGACACAAAGATGTGGATGACTGGCTAGCAGATGACACCAGCTAGTGGATGACATAAAGATGCATACACCAGCTAGCGGATGACACAAAGATGTATACACCAGCTAGCGGATGATACAAAGATGTATACACCAGCTAGCGGATGACACAAAGATGTATACCTACACCAGGTAGCAGATGACACAGAGATGGTGAAGCAGTTGCAAACATAGATACTCGTACTTGCACGTTGCTGCAATGTTGCACTTGTGTAGACCAGAGAAAAATACGATGATCTAAAAGCATGAATTTTGATGCTGGTGACGTAATGATTGAAAAAGTGTCGTACTTATTTATACCAGTTTTTCAAAAATGCTCTTCGTGTATTATCTGCTGTACGAGTATGTTGTACCTAAAATCTGTGGTTGTACGTACCTAAGTTGTACAAGTCAGTACTTGGCTACGATTTAATCTGATGGTAACTGACGATGCAGCCGAAGATGTTATCGAACCAACTTGTAAAGAGTAAGCCTCCCAGACCTTAGCCAAGCAATATTTCAAGAACAAAATGAAGGCTTAGGATCTGGACTAGCAACTCTATCTATACGGGCATAGATATAATTTTTGAAAATACCTTATTATGGTCTTACCTGGCCTGGCCAAAGTTTCCTCAAGCAACAGCCGGCTCGCCTGGCATGCGGCGGCGTTGCGGCGCTGTGCAGCGATTGCGCCTGGCGAAGAGGGGGGTCCATGTGGCTCAGGGACTCTGCTGTCGGCGTAAGAGTGCCGCGTCCCTGCCGCAGCTCCTACTGACACAGGCCGGCGGTGGTCGGCAGGCCGTGACACCTTGAAAGAAGAGAGAAGATTTTAACTCACACCGGTATTGTCAGGTACATCATCTAATCAAAAAACGGACTGAAAAGCCACAGATTCGGGTCTTACTTGAAGAGAAACGAGAAGAAGAGAGAAGTTGGTATGTGTCGCCCTAATCATAACTTATATCAGTTAACATTAGTTATCCCGAATCAGTTTATTGGCAAGTGTTTGCTATTTTGGTAAAATTTTAAAGAATGAGATTGAGAAAGTCTGGAGATTATGGTGGTTTGTAGATACCGTAAGCAAATATCGTCGCATGGCATGGCAAAAGTCATACAACAATATTTTTTTATGTACTCGTAAATAGCATGTCTGAAATAATGTACGTCGATTTGTTTTTTAATATTAACTATGGTAATAATTAATTTTGCTCGTGAATATTTTGGGAAATCTTCCACGTTTTATGTAGGAACACTTGGCGAAGCAAGCCAGCGTGACATGCGGGGTGCGTTGACCCACCGCCGTGGGATCCTATTATTGTGGTAATAAGTACTTAGGTTATACCTATATTATAGTTAGTATAGGTGCTATCAATTTGAGGACGCGATGCAATTGTTCACACCGTGAATCCGCCACAAAAGGAGGCCACAAAATTGAATTTGGTACAAGCTTGGTTTTATTTGTGAGAGGTTTTGAACTCATTTGAATTGACGATTGAGCAGTTTGGACAACGGTTCAATATTGGTAACCAGTGTTGACGATATTCGATCTTAATTGTAACACCATAATGTAATTTTTGTCTCGAACTCTTCTAACCGGACTTTGACAGTCGGAACGCTTATGTATTTTTTGCTGTTTTTAGGGTTCCGTAGCCCAAAAGAAGAAAAACGGAACCCTTATAGGATCATCATCAGGATATTGGCCGAAATTTAGAACGAAGGTATGGTAACAAATGAGCTACTTTTTATCTCAGATAAAATCCATGGTCAAAAGCTAGCGAGAAAATAAGGAAATGAAAATTATTCAACCTGAATTAAAATAGCGAAAGGATGATGTCTATTTCCCAATAGCTATAGTTAAAAAACTTGTAGTAGATAGCGTAGGTAGTAAAATTTCATATTGAAGACTGCAAGCTTTTGATCTGCGGAAGTTTTAACTTTGCCTTTAAAATACCTCAGACTTTTATACTTAAAAAAAAATAAAGAAATTTAAAGTGAGTGAACGAGGTTTTAGTTGCCTCTTTAAAAAAATGTTGCAAAAATGACACTAGCTGACCCAGCCGTTGCTGATCGTTGTTTTACCATTACGGATATAAAAAATAGCTTCTGACCCACTTTCAGACCTACCGGACATACGAAGAAAATATAACAATCTGCTGAGCCTCAGTTTCGGAGATGCCAAAATGACGAAATCTGATTGGTCACTCAAACAAAGCTCCGCTCCACTCCGCTTTGGTGGAAACCGGGCCTAACAGTGCTCGAATATTAGATTTCAACGGTTGCGTGAGCAAACCAAACATTCAGTTAGTGACGTAAGATTAATTTGATCAAAGTTAAAACGCTCGACATTTTCCACGACGCTTGTTTCGAGTTGCTGTCATCGCTACCGATAATGCTTCCGTCGGAGAACTTTTGATGGTGTTTGTAGTTCATAGATTTATGATCTGCGTTTCCGTATTGCAGGGTTTTATTGATTTAAAAGAAGTTTGATAAGAAGATTAAAGTGAATGAACCTCGGTGGAAAATCTCTTGATAAAACTGAGATAACCTCAGTTTTTCTAGAGAAAAAGGATATCACTGTATTGATTTGATTTAGTTTCTCAAGCTGTTAATAGTTGTACTCACTGTAAGACGCATTTTTAGAGTTCTGTACCCAAAGGGTATAAACGGGATCAGACTGTCCGTCCGTCCGTCCGACGATCACCGGGCTGTACTTATCTCTGGAACCGTGATAGTTACAGACTTGAAATTTTCACAGATGATGTATTTCTGTTGCCGCTATAACAACAATAACCTAGAATAGAATAAATATTACAGGGGGCTCTCATACAAAAACGTGATTTTTTTGCTTGCTTTTGCTATATATGATAACGGTAACCCTCGTACTTGACCAATTTTTTATGATAAACTTAATGGAATAAAGTTCGAAGGTGCGACTTATTCTTCATATAGAATTTTTGTAAAATACGAGCACGTTATTAAGTATTCATTAATGACATGGTGATAGTCAGTAGTTACTAGTTACTAATTGAAATGAATATATTACCTTCAGGTAGTAGGTACTTACGCAGCAATATTGAATAAGCATAACAATTAGTTAATTGCGAAGGCGCCCGCTATTGTAACATTGCCTGGATTTAGCGTATCAAATGTCTGTCCACGTAAGGTTTCACTTCCTGTAAGCAGGCACTAGGCAAGTAAATACACCTATTACCTACTTACTAGCTAGATTTGCAATAGGTATGCTCGTGATAATGCCAATTTACGGTATTTAATTATACTCGTGATAAACCTAGTATTTAGATAATTCTATACCTAACATTAAAAACTATTCGATTTTATTGTATTCCGACTAATGTTGTAATTGTTGTTTTATTGTAAACAACGAACAAACACACGCATTTAAATTGGCCGCGTCTTCGTGGATTGAAATATCTATAATACGCTCACGTGCGGTTTACGCAAGTTAAGTTGTGAGATATCTTAAACCCGTAAGTTGTACTGTCCGGTTAAGCTCCGGCCTAACAATCTATCATAGGTCCTATCTATAGGGTAAAAGTTTTCTATATTAATAATCAAAAATTTCAAAGTAAATATATTGAAAAATAATGTAAAAAACTATTTTTTTGTTATACTGCCCAAAACACAGGTGCTCCTCTTTGGAGGTACTCATGAAGTTATGATATTTTGAGTAAAATATACGACAAATTATAATCACCAAACGACTGAGGAACTGACAATGTTGTCAGGACTAATAATTTAGCTCAGACTGTTAGTTAACTAAAAAGATGTATGAACTACGCGTGATCCAAATAAGTATTAAATAATGCACATAATTATAAACACCGCGCATTACTGAAGTGTGTTTAATTAATGAAATTGACGAGATTCTAGTGGTTAGGGGTTGATCTAAAAAATTTGCGTAACTTTTAATGAGTCTGCAAGATGGCGTCATGCTTGTCGTTTAGTCGGTATTGCCATCATTTATTATACTGCCTCGCAATTTGCCCCTAAATTAGGAGGAAAAGCGGATTAATCTGTTCGTATCGGGTTCCGTACCTCAAAAAAAAAATATAACCTTCATAAGATTTGTTAAGTGCTAATTATTAATCTGTCTAACAATCTACCACATGCTAAATTCTTAATAACGGATCCCCAAGTTAATAGAAGATATATTATGTTTAGTAGCCTTAATTGATCAAAAGTTACTATAGCCATTCAACACTAAGTTATCTTAAGTCATACTTATTTAGTAATTACTTTCTTCATAACATACATACTGATAGGTACTACTAAAATTATATGTCAAAGTAACGGAGTTCAAAACCATGCATCAAGTGCACCCGTACATAAATTTAACATCGCCTTTAATCAAAACTTGGCTTTCCGAACCGGCGCCTTTGAATATAAAGTGTATTTTAATTGTGAACAATGGCAGGCATGTATTGTGTATGATTTTGCTTGAAACTTTGTATAGTGCCGAAGGACAATGAATCGCTCTACGAGTAATTTGTTGTTTCATCTCACAAACGTCGGGCTTCCTCTTGCGGAGTTTCTTAACTTGGCAAGCTACCATATTATACAAGTAATTTCGATGAATTGGAAATAGCTATGAAATATTTTATTATCCTCGATTCCGGATCATTCGCAACAAAAAGAAGAAAAAAGTTTTTTTTTTTTTTAGATTAACCCATCTCTTGGGGTCTAGGCTGTGGAGGGCTCATTTGAACCCTATGGCCAGCTTTTTTTTTAATATAATAATATATATTCAACAGTAGTTAAACGAAAGTTGTTATTAGTATACAAATTTAGACGAAGGGACATACAAAATAAAATAAAAATGCCGGGTGTTCCAGAAGCGCAACGGGATAGTTCAGCATTTTAATTTTCAACATCACCTTTACGATCTCTTTGACTATCAATCTCTCAGAGTGGGAAGGACCATAGTCTTTTATACTAGCCAAGTGCGAGTTGGCAGTTAGCACACATCTTTGGGAATATTTTGGAGATCTCTTAGCAGTGTAAATGTACTCACGATGTTTTTCTTCCCCACCCAGCTAGTAATATTTAATCGCTATGGCTCCGAAATTACATGATGAGGATGGAGGAAGGACGTGCGCAGGATCTCAAATTACTAACCACAGTTCCAAGAGCCCAGACTCTCAAATACGAGGTCGAAATCTGAAGCAATCACTGCATAATATTGTTATCACAGAAATCAGGCCAAACAGGAAAGTGTAAAGGAAAGCATGTCGACCAGCCACCGATTGGTTTGTGATAGAAAGTAAATTGCTTCGACGGGACCGAACGTAGGCTACTTACGAGTATACCTCTATACCTACCTGTGTAGCAGTCGATCCTACACGATGCATTAAACGAAAACGATTGGTGGTGCCAAAAGGAAAATGTATGAGCGCGACGAAGAGTATAATATTATTTAAATATTAAGTATAGTAACAAACGGGGTTTTCTTGTAAAATTCTCCCGCAATACTGCCTGCCGCATCCGCTAAAGTATTCGTAAGAGTGAATGTGACAAAAATGAAATCTGTCTACGGCCTTTAAAGCAAAATAACTATACATAAATAATGCGCCTGACTGGCTGGTAGTGGGGCGGCTCATATTTTCTCATCTCTACACTCTATTGTACAGGATATGTGCGTCCATTGTTTCGCTTCAGATGCTGCGATGCTATTCAAGTATACCCGATGCGTATACCTATTGCATAAAGGTACGCTGTACTGTATGATTAGGTACTTAGAGGGCTTGTGCATTAATAAATGGACACCAACAATGTGGGATAATTTTTTTATCTGCGACTGTTCACTGAATTGAAAAAATTAACAAATAAAAAAAAGATTCCGACGAATTGAGAACCTCCTCCTTTTTTTGAAGTCGGTTCAAAATGGAACGAATTCAAAAAACGTATGATCGCGAGATTGATCACTTGACCTCTGTGCATTCTTATACATATTTTTTTTTAGTTTCGTTCCATTTCCATTCCACATATCTTATGGCAATATGTCTAATGGCTAGAGCTGGAGCTCTAGCCATATGACATATTGCGATAAGATGGATAATTAATAAATTGTACATGTAAATGTAATGTAAATGTAAAAAGAATGTATACAGTCAATATTATCTTCTCTTGTGTTAACTGTTTCCTACTAGAAATTGAATAGGTACTGAATCTCTGTCGCAAAGGCGATGGACAGATTCAACAGCAAAAGAGGGACAAAATTACAATCCTACTATCCTACTAATATTACTACTAATATTATAAACGCGAAAGTTTGTAATAATGTGTGGATGTATGTTTGTTACTCTTTCACGAAAAAACTACTGAATGGATTTTGATGAAACTTTACAACAATATAGCTTACACATCAGAATAACACATAGGCTATTATTTATAAAGATATAGTGTGAATTATCCAAAATATATAACGAGAAGTGTCACGTAAATAGGAAACAATTGCAATCTGCGATCTTTACTGACGTACGCCGCGAAAACCGTATTATAAACGCGAAAGTTTGTAATAATGTGTGGATGTATGTTTGTTACTCTTTCACGAAAAAACTACTGAATGGATTTTGATGAAACTTTACAACAATATAGCTTACACATCAGAATAACACATAGGCTATTATTTATAAAGATATAGTGTGAATTATCCAAAATATATAACGAGAAGTGTCACATAAATAGGAAACAATTGCAATCTGCGACCTTTACTGACGTACGCCGCGAAAACCGTTGGAGTTACACGTATAGAATGAATGATGGAAATGTTTATCTAAAATAGTTCTACAAAAAAGCCCGCGAGAGTATATGTCCATCTCTTATGTGTAAGCCATTATGGCCAAAATAGTGAACCCCGAGTGCCCGATACTAGGCGTTCCGGCGCGGCCGGGCGACTGCGGGCGGGACGGGGAAGAGGCATTTATGAGTGCGCAAAAAAAAACTTACTACCATCATTATTACAATTTTCCATCACCATCATCATTTTTTGAAACCGCGGCGCGGCAATATAGCCTAAAGATAGATAGATATAGCTCTGATGACATAACATCCACTAAAAAGGATTTTAAAAAATCTCGAACTTCACGCGGGCGAAGCCGCGGGCAAAAGCTAGTTTATTTATAAGCCCAAAGTAAACAAAAAATACACTAGCGAAATATTACGATTTGTAACATAAACAGACCATTATTATTGTTCTATGTAGTAATAGTAGAAAATCAGCGGTTCTCAACAATCTTTCTACAGAATTATAGCCTAAAGCTTGGTAACTCCTCTCACGACTGAGACCATTTGCACCAGATGCATAGAAATGATTTTATTAATATTTAGGACAATAATTTATTTTTGTAACACTTTTAAACTCCTTTACACACCCTTGAAAATGATTTGGTATTTAAAAATCGGTAATAATACATGCTGAATGCAAATTAAAATACATAATTATGGAATATGGAAATGCAATTGCCATTTAACGTGAATAAATAATCATGTAGCTCAAAAAGTTTTTATAATTGCTTCATTGATATTCCAAAGCAAGTGATTCAGACCTTTTTACATGCATGGTTTTGGGTTTTACGTCTCTCAAACCACAAATTATCGGATTTACTCTAAAATCTCACCACGCGGCTTTTAACGGCATAGAAGGCCTATTTATGCGATTTTGACAGGCCTCTCAGTCGAAAACTATAGAGACAATTAGTTTCAAAGAACGTCATGTATTTTGGATCTAATAATTGTGTAGTTAAGACAGTTCATTGCTACTTGTATATTGATTTACTTACGTATTTATAATTATAACCACTTCGCGTCCTCAATGACTTATAAGCACTATCTACCAATCTACATTATACCTTTGTGACCGATATGACGTGATGTGCCACTGGTAACCTTGTTGCGATCGGCTTTATTAAAATTAATGAGAGATATCAAGTATTCGTAACGAGTTGCCATCTGACAATTATTGTCTGACTGAATCATTAAAGCACACGTCGTATAATGAACCACTCCCAGATACGAATGGCAACGTAAAGTGAATCTGGCTTTATTCAGAAAAATTCATTATTGTGAACGGAGTATTTCGCCACAAAGCCTTCTCAATGAGCATCGGGATCTCTTCATTGTGATGTCACAAAAACGCACCAGTGCTAATTCTCCATGCACTCCGAACTTGAATACCATTATGAGCGTACTAATATGGCTCCTATGTAGCAAATTATGAAAAAACCTAAAAACGAACATTCATAGATACCAGACATGAAAATTCTCGAATAACTACGCAAAAAAAAACATCGAAATCAGTTTAAACTTAGAGAAGAAATCAGAGCTAAAAAAACACACGAGAAACACAATAGTTAGATGTTGGCCAACTTTAAAGTTTAAACCGAATAGCTTCGAAATCGTAATTGTGGAGTTGGATTTCGTAAACTACGTCTGGGAATTAGTTGTCTGTTCAGTATCGAGAGTAGTGAATTAGGACGTTCGAGAGATAAACGAAGTTGGAATAATAGGACCGCACTGTGTCAGCTTCGAGCGCTAAATGTTGGACTGGTCAGAAGCTGCCAGCATTAGCGAGAATAATGTGCCCGAGATTCTGGCATTCCCCATGTGGCTACTGAAAACATAGCCTACCATCTGTGTTTAACAAGTGGATAAAACAAATAACGCCGCTCACGTTTTCAATAAGTCACGATGGAAAATGATATTCATAAACTAAAGCAATACTGTACGAAGTCTTGCTCGCAAATATTGACGACACAAAAAAGGACAACCTTCAATATATACTTGAAAAGATTTGGTAATAAAAATTTCAATCAATACGGCGACGTCATGAGTTTTGCAGCATATTTTGTGTACGGAGAAATATGATATTTGGCTTTTAAACTGGAAGAGTTCATAAACCTAAAATAAATGATTAATAGTAAAAATAAATGCCACAATAAAGGACAATGTATATGACAATATTTCCCAAAGAATTTAGGAATCAAATTCATCACAAGTTATTAAAAATAGGGACGTTCGAAATTTTTATGACGCGGAAACTTTTACTTGCGCAAAAGATTTACAGTTTGAAGAAAGTGCTAAACGTAAATGATGTTAAATCGCCTACAGTACGTCAAGCGCGACCAGAAAGTGCACACAAAAGGTAAAAGCAAACATAGGGGTTAGTATAGGTTTTTTATTACGAATTTCGAGTCGACTCGCATCGTACAAACGAATCGAATTCCTTCATACATTTACAGCCAGCGCCATCTATGGACAGTCGCTGACATGTGGCTATCAATAAATGGTGTTGGCTGTAAATGCATAGAGGAATTCGATTCGTCTGTGCGATGCGAGTCGACTCGACATTCGTAGAAGAACCTGTACTAACCATACAGTATCAGGTTTACGATAGGAACAGTTACATGGCACACATTGTTGACCAAAAAAGATAAAGCCTATTGTGTACAAACGACCGAAGTTGAGGATTTCTTCCCATTTTAGTCGCCATCGCATTACGGCAGCGTTAACTACATTACACTTGCAGACATACTTGAAACTCAAACAAGTTTCACGATGACTCACTTGAAATTAATGTTCGTAGTCTTGAAAACATTCAAGGTCACACACGACACGAATCGTATGATTGTATTTAAAATATTATGTCACGAAGTCTTGGTTAGTTAACTTTTGACACTTTGGACACTGTTATTTTATACTTTAAATTAAATATGGTGTGTTGTGGTACTGAATATGGGTAACCACGAATGTAACAACAAGGCAATCCAGAAAATAAAATTATAAAAAAAAACATCTTTCCATATTATTTTGTAAAATCCTCCTATAGGCCTAACAACTAAAAGCAAACGCATCGAGTGGACTATCGAATAAAACAAATTGATTGAACTCAATCAAGTAATAAACTTCGCGGTCAGCTCCAAACAAAGGGTTCGGTGCGGAAAATACCAGTGCAAATCAATCTGTGAACCCGATGCAATCTGTAGAATTTTATCTGTCGGTGTGACAATACTGAATAATGTTTATGAAATAAAGTTGTTACAATAGTCATCAACTCATAATTTCAAATAGAGATCAAGATTTTAGATACTAAAAAGATTATAGGAAACAATAAGTAATTATTTATGTAAATTCAGTCTCTGTACCATAATATAAGGATGCAAAAATATCTCTTCACAAATATCGTTAAGTACTCGTATTTCAAATTCCGTATCTGAAAGTGGAAACACTTAGAAAACTTATAATATAAAGCTACTTTTTCGAAATGAAAGTAGAAAGAAAGTGTTTAGTAGTGAAGAAAGAAAGAAAATTGTTTGAAGACACAATACTTTCTGGTAAGCTATTTTTGTAATAATTCAAAATTAAATATTTTTATAAAAGATGACAAAAAAGACCACAAACTGTATAAAACCCTTGCAATTTTATTTCGCAACACACACAATACAAAACTACTAGATATATCATACCAAAAAAAACGGTAGTCAAGAAATTATCCTACAAAAAGAAGCAACCAGTAACCGGAACGGCTAGCGTGAGAAATGACCTGCCGCGGTGTCCGAGAAAATTGCGTATTCTTTATAGTCTATGTTAATGCAAACTTTAAAATGGGGTGAAGTATCCCATGATTTTCTTACTCTACTATGCATGTCGTTAATAACCGTCCTGTTAAAAAGTAATATTATCTCATTATTAGTAATTTTATCACGAATGAAACTACAAAACTTATCTTTCTTTCGTATCATCTATCACAATTTACTGACTCAAACCAGATATCAAAATCCTATCTAAATTAGGATTTGCTGAAAATAAATTAAACAGTCAAACTGGAACGGAACACCGTAAACTAGTATAAACAACGCCAAAACAAACAATATCAGAACTTATTACAGCACTGCATTCAATAACATCTTTGTTACCATGCAAAAGTAGTCGCGTACACGAGATTAAACCTTATTCCTATTTATATAACAACTAATGTAGGTTATATTTTGGATCTGCATTGCTTCAAGCATGGAGCGAAGGCGTATTGCGGGCCATGTAGGTCGTTGGATTGAATTTTAGTCTCCGATTGACAATGGATTCAATCAAGCGCAGAGTTCATTATAAACCAGCGCTTTATTAGTTTGATCTAGTGTTGCGTAATATGCTGTGGTATTGAATGCAGACTAGCTAGATTACTAAAATAAAATAAAATGGGGTGAAGTATCCCATGATTTTCTTACTCTACTATGCATGTCGTTAATAACAATCCTGTTAAAAAGTAATACTCTATTATCTCATTATTAGTAATTTTATCACGCATGGAACTACAAAACTTATCTTTCTTTCGTATCATCAATCACAATTTATTGACTCAAACCCTATATCAAAATCCTATCTAAATTAGGATTTGCTGAAAATAAATTAAACAGTCAAACTAGAACGGAACACCGTAAACTATTTAGTATAAAACAATACAAAAACAAACATTCAGCACTTATTACAGCACTGCATTCAATAACATCTTTGTAACCATGGAAAACTAGTCGCCGTACACGAGATTAAACCTTATTCCTATTTATATACCGACTAATGTAGGTTATAATTTGGATCTGCATTGCTTCAGGCATGGAGCGAAGGCGTATTGCGGGCCATGTAGGTCGTTGGATTGAATTTTAGTCTCCGATTGACAATGGATTCAATCAAGCGCAGAGTTCATTATATACCAGAGCTTTATTAGTTTGATCTAGTGTTGCGTAATATGCTGCGGTATTGAATGCAGACTAGCTAGAGTACTGGCAGTATCTAAAACGAATGTTTCTCCTAGATAACAGAATGGGCACGAATGAAATCACGTATAGATGTTTGGAATGACGAACTCGATAGCGTGAGCCAACTAAAGACAGCGCCATCTATCGAGCTGTGGGTGAAATCACACATGAAAATTTTTAAATAGAGTTAAATGTTATTAAAACTTTATTTCTGCCTAGTGTTTCACGACACTCACAACTTTATCGTTTTATTTTGTTTATTGCACTCACAGATGAATACGTCATGACCCTCTCAAAGAAGCGCAAGATACAATGGTTTACCACTTCGCAGATTTCGACAAAATGCAAAATCGCCGTATTATATGGGATACTTTTTATCTCAGAAATATAAAGATTTCTTTTTGCCCGAATATCAGGGCGAAAAATTATAATTCTTAGTCATGATAGTTTCTGGTTAAAAATAAAAGAACTGCTTCAATCAGTTCAATTTTTTTTTATCCTATAATGTCAAACAAATTGTATAAGCGCAGATATTTTCCAAGCCCACGGGCGTTTGTGTTCAAAGATTGTACTACATGTGGCAGGAGCACAGGACCCCTCTTAAAGTCTCGGGACTGTGAAAGGTAAATTTGCCGTAAGCTACTGTAGGAAATTGACAAGTTTGAACATCGAAGGCTGCTTCTCCTTTACATTTCTTGTCAACGCTAAATAGAATATGACCTCTTTGTGCTTTCAAACTGTATTTTATTTAGTATTTTATTTTCGTATACTAACTATTTTATAAACATAGTACGGTTAGGTATAATGTTAACGGCATATTAAAGTAAGAAAATGTCTTCAGAGTTTCTAGCACTTTTTACTTCTAGAGTGTGGAAAAGATGGCAAAAGCAAAGCACAAATCAATATAATATATTTAGAATATAACATAAATCATAATATATACCCTGAAACAAACAACTAATAATATATATTATTTTATTAAATGAAGATTTTAAAATAAAATTAATTACTTGAAGCTTGAAAAACTTAACTTATTCGTGTTTACTCAAACAGGAAACAATTGCCCATGTAGGCCCAAAGATACCATCACTCAGTTTATTCGTACAGCCAAAAGCGTTTCATAAAATCTAAAGTCTGGCCTGGCGACTGGTTGGCAGGTAAACGGAAATTATTAGCGGGGTCGACGACCGCCCGCCTAGCGCGCCGCCCGCGCCCGCCCAAACGTCATGATAGACAACTTGATTATACTTTTTATTGCACTACGTTTTACGGACGGGATTTTTGTTACTTATTGATGCATAGTTTGTAACGTGTTATTTTAATAAAACATGTTACTGCTAGTTTCTTTAAGGTCTAGTGGTTAATACTTCGGTATTTTATTTGGGTTATGTAGTTTATTAATCACAGACGTTATTATAATAATTGAGTTTGGATCACTTGTTTTATTAGATGCCTGCCTGAAAGATATCTTCGCTCTTAAAGGTGTGTGAGGCCTGCTATTCTGCACTTAACTAGCTAGACAGGTTATAGCCAAAACCCTTTATGATTCTCAAAGGAAGGTTATGTAAGGATGACTTAATGCAGAATGATATGGACTAGTGAATGCCTGATACCTTAGAACCGCCGCCACCATAACGTGAGTATGTTATCTAACCATAAAACATGAAATTTGCTCGAGCTACTAACATAAACTACACTCAGGCACTCAGGCCACCTCATACTCGAGCCATCGTACTAATTGACGATATCGAACGCTCAAAGTTTCGAGCTCGAGCAAACTTAGGCTTTCGAATTCCAATTTAAAACTAGAAATACGATAGGCTGTTGGGAAGTTTTATAATAATATTGCGCTCGACGAGTTATGTTATGAGTGCTTTACTTAGTTGCAAGTTCGCTAAAGACGTTACACACTCTGTGAACTGTCAGAAGTTCGGTAATGTGATCAAGACTGTCAGATTTTAATGAAATACCCTCACTAGAGACTTACACGTATAAGTAAGCTAAATCGAAAATGACTTTCACACAAGCCAATTATCGCACGTTAATCTAATTTTCGACTAAGAAATTTTCTTATAATTATGAAAATATATTTTAGTTACATTCAGAATAGTTTTCCAATTGTGTGAATTTATGAAAAGCCTCTTTCGACTAAATCACAGAATAAATAATAGTACCTAACGGTACAGAAGGTTCGGTCTGCAAGATGATTTTAAGATGATAACGACTCTAGCGCTGGCACAAAAAGTGCAATTCAGTTCCCAATAGCGCCTGACCCCGCCTCCGTAAACAACACGCAACAAACGCAAAGTTGTGGTTTCTCTATTGCGTAACTATTATCTCGTTCAACGTACTAAGGTTGCCTCGTGATTAGGCGCACGCAGTTCGTGAAATAGACCGTACAAGAACTAACGCGAGCTAAGTAGCCGGCGCGCGGCGGCCTTCTGAAATAAGTTCGCCGAGACCTTACATATAATAATTTCGATCACGTTGATAAGTGAACCTGGCCTGACTAGATTAAACTTGTTCCGTAGACCTATTTTTATTTTTTTATGGATTTTTGTATAATAGATATAGCCATTAGACATGCCACGAATATCTGGCTACTATTCGGTATTCGGCCTATTCGGCCACTTTATTTCGTATTCGGTATTCGGCTGAATAGTACTTATTATTCGGCCGAATACCGAATACCAAATCGTGGACAAAAAAGGCACATCATATTACTCAAGATTTGTATTTATTACCAAATTACAATATTTTAATAAGTAAAATTAATCAGAGGTAAGTTGTGATGGATAAAAAATGGGAAATGCTTTCCAAAAAACCAACTTCAAATGCCACTACAAAGAGTGAAATAATTTTTATTTAAATTTTAGGTACCTACACCAATTCGAAGTCGGGCAATGTTTCATACAATCCCTAATAGTCCTTCTTACTTAATTGATGTGTGAAGAAATGACAAAGTCATAGACAATCGCCCGACTTCGAATTGGTGTAGGTACCTAAAATTTAAATAAAAATTATTTCACTCTTTGTAGTGGCATTTGAAGTTGGTTTTTTGGAAAGCATTTCCCATTTTTATTTTATACTTTTTAGTGGAAAACAATAAAATGCACAAGGCGTTGTATAATATCCAAATTGCTTGAGGTGTGTTCATAAAATCTGAAGAGATACCTCAAATTCACCAAGATCCCATCATCAGACCCTGACTTGATGACTTTAGTCATGAAATCAGTATCTGCTAGCAAATGCACCAGTAACTATAAAAAATACCCAACTCGCTTCAAGTATACTAGCAAAATTTGAAGAGTTCCGTCGATTTCACCAAGATCCCATCATCAGACCCTGACTTGATGACTTTAGTCATCAAATCCGTATCTGCTAGCATATGCACCAGTAACTATAAAAAATACCCAACTCGCTTTAAGTATACTAGCAAAATTTGAAGAGTTTTCTCGATTTCACCAAGATCCCATGATCAGATCCTGACCTGATGACCATAGAACAACTTGAAAAATATTACTCTTTCTAATAATACTCAAATAGTTTCATGTGTCCATATAAAATTTGAAGAGTTCCCTCGATTTCTCCAGGATCCCATCATCAGATCCTGACCTGATTAAAATGGGACCATCTGGAAACAAAACCCTCTTAAACGAAAAAATAATTTTTCAAATCGGTCCACGCGTCTCCGAGTAATCGGTGAACATACATAGATAAAAAAAAAAAAAAAATAATAAAAAAAAAAAAAGATTCCGACGAATTGAGAACCTCCTCCTTTTTTTGAAGTCGGTTAAAAACAAGCTTTTCAGCATTTGATGGTAGCAAACGATTACGCTTCTCATCGTAAATGATACCAGCTTCAGAAAACAACCTCTCACTATACTCCCGCTTCATTTGCTGACCACCACTTGAAAGGATCAGCTTTCTTATCTAGGCGAGTAGTTTTCAAATAAAAACCTCTATACTAATACTTAGTGCCGAATGTTCGGCGGCCGAATATTCGGCGCTTCGGCCGATAGCGTTGCAGAATATTCGGTATTCGGTATTCGGCTAAATCACTATTCGTGGCAACTCTAATAGCCATATTTTAACAGGGCAGCGTAAATGTAGGCAAGTCAAGAAAGAAGCTATGAGAATGGCTACAGAACAATGGGGAACTTTATAGTCGCCTTGAAGAAATGCTAAAAAGGTCAGTAGCTTCACGGTTCGGCACTTGACTTCTCGCCCTTTTGTGTGAAGGTAATTTTTGGAAGCTTAGTAGGCGTTTGAGTGCCTCTTTCGTACGTTTACTTGCTGAATGTTAAACAAAATGTTATCCTTAGAATGTGAATATATTTTTCACCTGATCTAAGTTATCACGTAAGTTAATTAGATTCTTCTTTAGATTCGACCGTCGATAATACTCACCAAACCAGTGATGAACAGTAGTTTTTGATGGTGCTTTTTCCCTGAAAGTCGATTTGAGGTGATCGATGCACTGTTTTTAACCGACTTCAAAAAAAGGAGGAGGTTCTCAATTCGTCGGAATCTTTTTTTTTTTTTTTTTCTATGTATGTTCACCGATTACTCGATGACACGTGGACCGATTTGAAAAATTCTTTTTTTGTTTAAGAGGGTTTTGTTTCCAGGTGGTCCCATTTTAATCAGGTCAGGATCTGATGATGGGATCCTGGAGAAATCGAGGGAACTCTTCAAATTTTATATGGACACATGAAACTATTTGAGCATTATTAGAAAGAGTAATATTTTCCAAGTTGTCCTATGGTCATCAGGTCAGGATCTGATCATGGGATCATGGTGAAATCGAGGGAACTCTTCAAATTTTGCTAGTATACTTAAAGCGAGTTGGGTATTTTTTATAGTTACTGGTGCATATGCTAACAGATACTGATTTGATAACTAAAGTCATCAAGTCAGGGGGTTTGATGATGGGATCTTGGTGAATTCGAGGGAACTCTTCAAATTTTGCTAGTATACTTGAAGCGCGTTGGGTATTTTTTATAGTTACTGGTGCATTTGCTAGCAGATACTGATTTGATGACTAAAGTCATCAAGTCAGGGTCTGATGATGGGATCTTGGTGAATTTTAGGTATCTCTTCAGAGTTTATGAACACACCTCAAGCGATTTGGGTATTTTTACAACGCCTTGTGCATTTTATTGTTTTCCACTAAAAAGTATAAAATAAAAATGGGAAATGCTTTCCAAAAAACCAACTTCAAATGCCACTACAAAGAGTGAAATAATTTTTAATTAAATTTTAGGTACCTACACCAATTCGAAGTCGGGCGATTGCCTATGACTTCGTCATTTCTTCGCACATCAAGTAAGTTAGGGATTGTATGAAACATTGCCCGACTTCGAATTGGTGTAGGTACCTAAAATTTAAATAAAAATTATTTCACTCTTTGTAGTGGCATTTGAAGTTGGTTTTTTGGAAAGCATTTTTGGGTTAACGAAAATATGAACGTGTTAAATCCATGGTGAGACACGCAAATTTCAAAATGGCACCAATGAAAAATGATAGCTACTTTAAATAAATTGTATTCTTCATCCAAAGAGTTCCATTTTTGAATGTAATAATTAGTTTCTTGATATTGTTCTGTAACGGGCCAGTTTTGGATACATAAATAGCAGCCCTTGTACCTAAAGCTAAAATACCTCGCTGATGTGAGAGAGTTCAGAGCATCTTGTTTTACTATCACACACAATAAAATTCTTAACTTGTTAAAATCACCATTAAGTGTCGCTTCTGAACAGAGCCTGGTTTTAGTAACAGGAAAGTTCACAAGGTTGATCATGTGATCTATCGATATTGATTGTAATTGAAGAAATATAATTGATTAGTAATGCGGCTCGTGGTAATGGATCGAGTAATAAAAAATACAAGTTTGATTCAATCTACGATAGGCACGTATACATACGAACACGGAAAACTCGTTCACCTCATTAACACTCTTTAATTAAGGAACAGAAAAGTAATGAGCTATTGTTACTAAAAAGCCAGTTCGTTAGATGAAAGCATCGCAATGTCATTGCAAAAATTGGCACTTGAAAACACAATTTTTATTTAAAACGTTTCTATAGACTTGCTACGGTGTTTATTTAATAGGAAAACTGTTAGATTCGTTATGAAAACCTAGGTTATATCTCGCGTAAACAAAATGAAAATCTACAATGAAAACTTTTAAGTATTGAGCCAAGATAATATTCTGGCATGAATGCACCCAAGTTTGCGGCTTTCAAATGAAAAATTCAGAGCGGATTTTGAATGAGCGGTTGTGGAGAAAGGGAGGGAAAAAAAATTGTACGCCGCCGACAAAACAGTGGTTGCGATGCCAAACAAGAAACGCGTTTCCATACTCCAGCGGCTGTACTCGTATTTCCTAAAGTTTATTTTTCGGATTATACTTTCCAACAGCATAAGAGCCATGTGAGTTAACTAGTTTTTACTGTAACTGTAGTGCTTGGCCAGAAATGAAATCTGAATTTGCAACTGTGTAATGTGTTTAATTTTTTTATGCAGTAGGTAACATTAGCCTAACATAATATATCTCATACGAATATATCTATTTGATGAACGTTTTGATTAGGTAAGTTTATTAGATTATCTAAGAAGATTGAAAATGGAACGTAACATGCTCTCTTAGGTTAATAAAAACAGTAGGTACTCAGAAGCAGGGTAACGGAACATGAAGTGCTTTGTATACTTTGCGCAAAACTTTTTGAGCTCTTTCAGACGAAGGTCTGCACAGTAGACTATTTATATAGTACTGTAGAGTAAATACACTCTACGCGCACTGTAGAGTAGGTGTCCGCGAGACCATACAGTCTTCCCGTACAGAAGGCTCATAAAGTTTTGCACTAGCAGTAATAACGATCTTAGCCTGCGATTGTCACAAATATATTTTTCATATCTAATCCCCAATCCGTCTTACCGAAACGTTATTGTTCTCCAAAAATACCTGCAACAAAAGATATCAGAAGTTAAAACAGTGAACAGACATTTCAAGAGAAAGAATAGTCGGCATTATAAGATATTTTCAGTAAATGGGTTGTTTATTTCCTTGTCGGCCTGAGCCCTGTCTATCCGGATTATTTTCAGAATACCTACATTATGAGTCGACAAGAGAATTATACGAGGATAGCTTTAAACGGCGTCGTCTTTACGACGTTGCTGTTAAGCCAGCTAAGCCTACTGAAATGCAGGAATTAGCTATAAGCTCTGAGAACGACTTTACCTGTGACTGCTATGACTATAAATCATCCTAATGACATTGACTATCTATTAATATACCACCTAATGATGACATCACATCACAATTAATATTATAAAGGCAGAAGTTTGTATGTAAATACCCTGGATTAACACATAGGTTTTTTATTCCGGAAAATTCCAATAAATTCACTCAAGATTTGTGAGAACCCGAAATCTACACGGGCGAAGCTGCGGGTGACAACTAGAAATACACCAAAATGATATCATTAAAGAAAAAATATAGCCCTACTACATTTTATTACGAATTTCTACTGATAAAAACATTTTAAGGCATGTAAAGACGGCCTTTAAGCCATGATTTAGCAAGGCTTAGTTGAAATAAAAGATTCCTCATCACTTAGTTTCTAATAAGTTACCTTATATAACAATTCGTAGTCACTTTAAAAAAATCAAACATTTCCAATTTGGTACCTTGAATCAGATCGTCACACGAACGTCTAAAATCTCAAAAATAGAGAGGTGGCGAAATTTTCTGTTGTTCCTTTATGGTACCAAATTTATGCGCAGACATGAATAAATCGAAGTAATAGAAGGTGCAAGGGGAAGCTTATCTTGCGATGTATGGGTACTATAAAATATCGCAACAGAGAAAATGTATAAGGAGCTATTACAGAAAGATAAGTAAGAAAATAGGAAGGCGATATGTATGATAATTTTAGGACCAAATCAAAAATATGAGCAAAAGCCTCAATATATCGGTATGTTATTCAACAGTGAGAATAAATCACAGAATAATACCTACATGTCAAATATTTTCAACCGACTGTAAATCAGAAGTCGGTTAAAATTTTGTCAGTGTCTTTGGTATATAGTAGGAGTAGGTACCCATTTTAAATGAGCCGTTCGAATATGAATGTAGTCGTAACATTTGTCAATCATTCTCTGAGAACATTATCTCTAGCTTTTCATTCCAATAAAATAACTTTATATCAATCTATTTATATGGTCAAATCTCGGAAACCCTCAACTGACCTACAAATATTATCATACTTATCTTTTATGATTATGGCACATCACACAATACATTGATTGCTAGCAATTCTATGTAATGAGATATAACAAATCAATATTTTACTATCGGGTGTCACCTACTATTTGAAGTATGATAGAGGAAACTGTTGTATATTGTTATATTGATAATGATTTGACTGTTATATTGTTAGTACAGCAAAAAAAATAAAAGCTTTAGGATTGATAATCCAAGGTTTTCACTCGAAAATGTAAACTCACTATCGAACCCCTTTTTACGTCCCACTACTGGGCACAAGTCTCCATTTAGATTTTAGAACGAGAGGGGTTTCCACAACACCTGTTATATGCATGAATTTTTCCGAGATTAAAGAGAGCCTTTTTGTCAATCCATCGAAAATCTATTTCTATACAAACTTTCAGCCAAATCCGTTCAGCTGGTCCTTTTCCGGCGTGAAGCAGTTCCAAATATACACACATGTAAATATTTTGTAATATATAAGCTCTTCGAAAAAAAGGATAAAATGCATTTCAGTTTTACAGATATAAGGATTTCCGAAAAAAATTATAAGTACCTACAGCAAATACCTAATATCAGCTTCACGTAAAACAGAACATTGAATTACCATTGAGAAGGGTCTCAAAGTTTATTTGGACAGTCTTTAAGATAAAACAGCTAGCGATAAAATCGATAATTACCTTGGGGCCAACCCAAGCAATCACAAGGTAATCGGTGGGATGAGAATAGGTTCACAAATTGCATAGATAACATCGAGACCACGGGCTTAACGAATGGAAGAAAACTCGACGGAAGCCTCAATTTTCCTATCATGTTTTTCCAATCACTTTCCTTTTACCAAGCTACAGAATATATTTTGCAAAAAATAAATGACTCAGATTTTATCTCAACTGATTTAAATAAAATTATTAAGGATTATGAAATGAAAGAAAATAATCGTTAATTTAAATTGAGCGTCGAATATCGGATTAATTGCTACACAAATGCTCGTTTCCACCAAAATTTTAAAGAACACCTAAGCCCATAGGTGACAGTTTTCACTTACAACAACTGTCACATAAGGGCTTAGGTGTCCCTTAAAATGTTAGTGAAAACGAGCATAAGGATTATACTTTAGAATCCTTTGCTTTGTTCTGAATTCAAAATAACGTCTTCAAAGAAGAACATTTCGCTTTGCCCTAAGACACATACTATTATTATTATTCAATGAAAGTTCTTTTACGTAATATTAAATATTACAAGTCATTAATTTTGCAACGAAAGTGATACACCACTTCTGATTATGACGGCTTGAGTCATATAGTGGCTATTTTGTAGACAGAATGGCGTCTTCACCTTCTAAGTACAGATTACTGTCAACGCGAATCTCACCCTTATAACCTAAGACATAAGCATGATAAACAAGACTTATTTGAATGGTTGCCTGGAAGTGCGGATCACCACGTAGTGTCGGTTATAAACAATTCTAGTCACGCCGTGATATGGAGTGATGCTAGGTACCAAATCGATCACGCTATTCAAATAAACTAACCTTATTTAAAATCGGTTTTGTCTATCCGGTTCGCTAATATAGATGGTTTTGGTAGGTATTGTAAAAATTATAATATGTGCCTAGTTTTGCACGAAAGACAAAAAAAAAAGATTGAAATGTGTGGCAGATAAGAACAGGTATACGGCTGTATTGTGAAGAATACCAAAGTAAACCTACCATCATATATATTTATTTAGGGCCTCAAATCTCAATACCTACATTCACAATTGCTTTTTTTAACTGATCGAAATTACTAAGTATTGGTCCTACAAATGGCACATCTAGGCAAACACGAATGTTGAAAATGACTCGTTTTTTTAATGAATACAATTGGCTCCTTGAAATTTCCATTTATTTTACAAATTAACAATAAATCGAACAATGAACAAGTAATCGAAGAAAATTCTAATATCGAGTATCAAAGGAAAAACAAAATCGCAACTCTTTGACTTATTTTTACGTAATTTTGTCGCAGCTCCTCTTTACATTGGTCGTATTTCGCATTGTCGACAGAGTAGGCGTCGGGCGGGTGAAAAATGAAATGGAATTTTTCCCATTTTCACAAAATTGTGCACCTGGCGGACGGAACACAGGGCCGGTGTAGGTTTAAATTTATAATAAGCTGACTTCAACAGATCGTTTTCAAATAGCAAATTAATATATTATTTGGTTTCATAATTAAATTATATCTCTTGCGGCTGTGTTTATCTATAGCTGTTGTCAGTTAAGAACTTAACAAGTGGAGAAATTTAAGCAGTGGCTTTATTGCTGAGAAAAAAAAGGAAAAAAAAGAAAAAAAAATGGCGTTTATTTGGAACCATAATAAAGTTATTATATACCAACTGACAGAAACATAAGACAGTTATTAGAGTTTCCCCTGTTTATAAGCCTTATTTTAACTGACTCTCGAAAACTTACATACATAACCCGTATTTTGTCATTTCGTGATTAAAATAATCACGAAATGACAAAATACGGGTTATTGTTAGGTATATTGTTAGGTTTATATCAACTGTACCAACTGTTTGTATGCATGTACTAATGTTGGTCCACCAAACTCAGAAAGTATAAAATTAATTAAATCGTTCTCTTTATACTTTCAACTTAGTCACAATGCAATTTTCATTTAAAATCGTTTTATTATCTTTTTTGAAGACGGTTAAGGCGAGTTACCTGTATATTTTCAGTTAAAAACATTTATGCAAAAATTTTTTTCTCTTGGCGAAATATTAAATGTTGCCGTAAAATATAAAAAAATATCGTGCTACGGCATTCGCTCTAGCGCTGCAGTGGTAATGAATGCACACGTATATTTCACGCAAAGTACATAATATTTCTTTAGGTCACTCGCGAACTGAGCTCACGAGTGGTTTTCAAAACGGCAAAATTTACCTTCCGTAAAATATTGCGAGACCGGTTTATTTTAGAGCAGCCAAATATTTAGCTTTTTCATGTATAAAATAAAAATACACTTGTAACTTTGCTGATAATATACCTACATACGAGATTGTGTTCTTAAATAATATATAGGTCTATCGAATGATTAAGTATGATTAATGGCTTATAAAAAACATTAAAATGGCGATCCCACTCAGAACCATGTAGTCTTAGCATACACCTGTGTTAAATGGAAAGACGACATCAAGACACACGCAGAGATCCACCGTACCTAATACAAAAACGTCGCGTGTAATTTCATCAGAAACTAATGCCTGCCGATGTTTTAGCCTATGGACGCGTCCACGGCTCCTCTTGGATCCAGAGGTCCCACTGGGATCCAGTGGCTCCTCTTGGATCCAGTGGCTCCACTTCAATTCAGTGGCTCCTCGCAACTGTATCTACATTTTCAGCTGTGGGCTCCCAGCACCAGCACCTTCCAGCACCTTAGGTCGCCGAATTCTGTCGCTCCTATACGCTACGTCCCATCTATTACCTCCGCCGCTTGAAGGTATAATTATTTAAGTATACGAGTCCTAAGGAAGCATAAACTTTAAGTTTAAAAAGACTGAATTCAAAACAGAGTCTCTGCGTGCAATCACGAACGCAATACTGCCTAATGCTTTGTCGGAGTTCGGTTTTATTGCTCGTTTCTCCTAAGTTATAGCGTAATTATGTACTTTTACCTGCTGTGGTAAAAAATACAGTTTATTTTTGTAATTGATTTACATAACCTTTTTATAAAATAGCAAACAAATGTATGGTTCTAATTAAATAGGCTGATGATAGCGATTAATAAATTAAGATAAGTACCCATAGCAGATATATATATTTTTAATAATGCACATCACAATACTATTAACCAATAACTCTCCCTTTTCCATTTTCTTTTTTGTTCAGTGGCCCTTTTAAGCTATTTTGTTAATATACCGTTATTTTTTTATGAATCAAACTCGTATGGCTGGCGTCATTCATCATTTTCTGCACCTCCTATATAAAATCTCATATTGTCGTTTAATATAAGATCAACTTAATTAACCGTAATTTTTCACTTGCGACCTAGCATTTCCGCTCGCTTACCGCGCCCGACCCTAGCGCTGAATAATTGCAAAATGCAAGCTGCGATATAAAGAATTCCACACGTGTTTTATAATGAAAATATTTGTGGTCCACCGGAAACGCAAATTAGTTTCGAGATCGTGAATGTATTTCAGCGTAGGTAGGGTGCCTACTCAAATACGTAATTCCATTACATGACTTTATTTGCAGATTTACGTTTTACGTAAATATTTGGTATGTTTTACGACCAAACGTTTGTCTGTGGCGTAGTTTTGAAACGTTTGTTATTTTAAAACAAAGTTGATTGGGTCCCAAGGGGTTTTCGTGATGTCACATTGAGTAAAATCCTATTTAGGTATACTAAGGTACTCGTACCTACACATACAGTAAATAAGTAATAAATACATAGTAACCATTACCGTTCCTACTAAAATATTGCTCTGGATCGATGATGCACCTACTAATAATGCTGTCGGGATCCTAAGCCTAAAACTTTCCAGTCAATCCAGTCGATGCCATAGTGGGTTAGTTACGAAACGCACTACATGATATGCACTACATTGCGTACCTAGCATAGGGCTTGGGTACTTTTGGTAAAACTTGCCATTCTGATTTCATATCATTGCAGCTGTAGTTTGTTTCCACCTACTACCTCAAGGAGTTTATAGGTAGATACTTACTTAAAATTACTATGAAAACAAAAAAAAAACTTTACGTACTAATTTGTGGGGTTTATTTCTGTGGTTACTTGTTTCTTTCATTATGGAACACAGATAGACAGTAAAATGATTATCTAAAATAAAGTTTTAACTTTATTCATCAAACCACAAACTAACCCAGGTCGTTGAATGATTAAAAATGTTAGAAAGGCTGAATGTAATAAAAATTTGCAGTGAAATGAAATATTTTTACTACAGGGCCAGGCTCTTACATTTTTTCCAAGCACTCGTTAGAATGGCAGGAGTGGTAGAGTATGTTCACAAACGCTAACAATCCACAAAAGTGGATACAAACGCGAAACGTACTGAGCGCCCGCATGTGTGTAGTTTCGATCGTAATGCTTGAAACATTTTCACGATAATGGTAGAGACAAACCAGTCCCATGCACGCAATGTTTGCAATGCAACTTTCCTACACTGGCGGACCCACATCAACTTAGTATGGAGCTGCACCGTAAAAGCGAAGTGAAAGACCATTTATCTTATGTACTAATGTATCTATTACTAGGACCGCATTGTATACTATGAAATTGCCGACACTGAACAATTTAACACTTAAAAAAAAACAGCATAGGTAAATCACGAAACAAAAATTCAACAAATAAGTTTAAAACTTATTTGTTGAATTTTTGTTTCATGTTGTTTGCTACATTGAAATTCTACCCAATTCTGTATACACATCATATACAGTAATACATACACTTCTGATTGATTGTATATTGTTTTTTAACCGACTTCAAAAAAAGGAGGAGGTTCTCAATTCGTCGGAATCTTTATTTTTTTTTTTATTTATTTTTTTTTTTTTTTTATCTATGTATGTTCACCGATTACTCGAAGACGCGTGGACCGATTTGAAAAATTCTTTTTTTGTTTAAGAGGGTTTTGTTTCCAGATGGTCCCATTTTAATCAAGTCAGGATCTGATGATGGGATCCTGGAGAAATCGAGGGAACTCTTCAAATTTTATATGGACACATGAAACTATTTGAGTATTATTAAAAAGAGTAATATTTTCCAACTTGTCCTATGGTCATCAGGTCAGGATCTGATCATGGGATCTTGGTGAAATCGAGGGAACTCTTCAAATTTTGCTAGTATACTTAATGCGAGTTGGGTATTTTTTATAGTTACTGGTGCATATGCTAGCAGATACTGATTTGATGACTAAAATCATTAAGTCAGGGTCTGATGATGGGATCTTGGTGAAATCGAGGGAACTCTTCAAATTTTGCTAGTATACTTGAAGCGAGTTGGGTATTTTTTATAGTTAATGGTGCATTTGCTAGCAGATACTGATTTGATGACTAAAGTCATCAAGTCAGGGTCTGATGATGGGATCTTGGTGAATTTGAGGTATCTCTTCAGATTTTATGAACACACCTCAAGCAATTTGGGTATTTTTACAACGCCTTGTGCATTTTATTGTTTTCCACTAAAAAGTATAAAATAAAAATGGGAAATGCTTTCCAAAAAACCAACTTCAAATGCCACTACAAAGAGTGAAATAATTTTTATTTAAATTTAAGGTACCTACACCAATTCGAAGTCGGGCGATTGTCTATGACTTCGTCATTTCTTCGCACATCAAGTAAGTAAGAAGGACTATTAGGGATTGTATGAAACATTGCCCGACTTCGAATTGGTGTAGGTACCTAAAATTTAAATAAAAATTATTTCACTCTTTGTAGTGGCATTTGAAGTTGGTTTTTTGGAAAGCATTTCCCATTTTTTTTCTTTACCGTAAAATTCAAAGTTCAGACCTCATAATGCGTTGCGAGTATAGCGTACGTAAAACCAGTCTGCGAAACCCTCGTAAAACGTTTTCACTATTACAGAGGCGCACATAACCTTATGTAATGCCAAATCATTATTTAATCGTTTTAGTTTAACAAGACTGTATTTTCAGAGTACTCAAGCGTGTAACACAACAATATTGTTTTACGTATATACGAGGAGTAAGTAAACGTTGAGTTTCATTAAACGGTTATTGTTCCCTTTCAAAGGACTATATATTCGCGATAATTGCTGCTGAGGTGAATAACTTCCGCTTTAACATATTCATGCTTGAGGACATAATAAATAATCCAAGCCGAGCAACATATTCATCAACGAAGTATCTGTTTATCTTTAGCTATACAGAATCTTATTTTAATATTCTTATATTACTTAGTTAGGTTAGGTTAGGTTTTTTTACACTATAGTTAGTTACAAGTTAGTATACTTGACTGCGATCTCACCTGATGGTAAGTGATGATGCAGATTAACGGAAGGGGTAAGTAAAGTCACCCCCAAAGGTTTCTACACAGCATCGCACCGGAACGCAAAATCGCTACACTTTTCTGTTTTTTTTTTCTATAGAGCTACACTTTTTACCACAAGAAAACTTATATAGTCAAAAAGTAATGTCGTGGTTAATTTAGTCTACAAAGTAGGTATATTTTTAACCGACTTCAAAAAAAGGAGGAGGTTCTCAATTCGTCGGAATCTTTTTTTTTTTTTTTTTTTTTTTATCTATGTATGTTCACCGATTACTCGGAGACGCGTGGACCGATTTGAAAAATTCTTTTTTTGTTTAAGAGGGTTTTGTTACCAGATGGTCCCATTTTAATCAGGTCAGGATCTGATGATGGGATCCTGGAGAAATCGAGGGAACTCTTCAAATTTTATATGGACACATGAAACTATTTGAGTATTTTTAGAAAGAGTAATATTTTCCAAGTTGTTCTATGGTCATCAGGTCAGGATCTGATCATGGGATCTTGGTGAAATCGAGAGAACTCTTCAAATTTTGCTAGTATACTTAAAGCGAGTTGGGTATTTTTTATAGTTACTGGTGCATATGCTAGCAGATACGGATTTGATGACTAAAGTCATCAAGTCAGGGTCTGATGATGGGATCTTGGTGAAATCGAGGGAACTCTTCAAATTTTGCTAGTATACTTGAAGCGAGTTGGGTATTTTTTATAGTTAGGTACTGGTGCATTTGCTAGCAGATACTGATTTGATGACTAAAGTCATCAAGTCAGGGTCTGATGATGGGATCTTGGTGTATTTGAGGTATCTCTTCAGATTTTATGAACACACCTCAAGCAATTTGGATATTTTACAACGCCTTGTGCATTTTATTGTTTTCCACTAAAAAGTATAAAATAAAAATGGGAAATGCTTTTCAAAAAACCAACTTCAAATGCCACTACAAAGAGTGAAATAATTTTTATTTAAATTTTAGGTACCTACACCAATTCGAAGTCGGGCAATGTTTCATACAATCCCTAATAGTCCTTTTTACTTAATTGATGTGCGAAGAAATGACAAAGTCATAGACAATCGCCCGACTTCGAATTGGTGTAGGTACCTAAAATTTAAATAAAAATTATTTCACTCTTTGTAGTGGCATTTGAAGTTGGTTTTTTGGAAAGCATTTCCCATTTTTTAGTACTAGCTGTTAGCTAGTGGTAGCTAGTGTAAAAAACGAACTAACCTAACTAAGTAATATTCTTATATTACTTAGTTAGGTTAGGTTAGGTTTTTTTACACTATAGTTAGTTACAAGTTAGTATACTTGACTGCGATCTCACCTGATGGTAAGTGATGATGCAGATTAACGGAAGGGGTAAGTAAAGTCACCCCCAAAGGTTTCTACACAGCATCGCACCGGAACGCAAAATCGCTACACTTTTCTGTTTTTTTTTTCTATAGAGCTACACTTTTTACCACAAGAAAACTTATATAGTCAAAAAGTAATGTCGTGGTTAATTTAGTCTACAAAGTAGGTATATTTTTAACCGACTTCAAAAAAAGGAGGAGGTTCTCAATTCGTCGGAATCTTTTTTTTTTTTTTTTTTTTTTTTTTTATCTATGTATGTTCACCGATTACTCGAAGACGGTCAGGTCAGGATCTGATGATGGGATCCTGGAGAAATCGAGGGAACTCTTCAAATTTTGTATGGACACATGAAACTATTTGAGTATTATTAGAAAGAGTAATATTTTCCAAGTTGTCCTATGGTCATCAGGTCAGGATCTGATCATGGGATCTTGGTGAAATCGAGGGAACTCTTCAAATTTTGCTAGTATACTTAAAGCGAGTTGGGTATTTTTTATAGTTACTGGTGCATATGCTACCAGATACTGATTTGATGACTAAAGTCATCAAGTCAAGGTCTGATGATGGGATCTTGGTGAAATCGAGGGAACTCTTCAAATTTTGCTAGTATACTTGAAGCGAGTTGGGTATTTTTTATAGTTACTGGTGCATTTGCTAGCAGATACTGATTTGATGACTAAAGTCACCAAGTCAGGGTCTGATGATGGGATCTTGGTGAATTTGAGGTATCTCTTCAGATTTTATGAACACACCTCAAGCAATTTGGATATTTTACAACGCCTTGTGCATTTTATTGTTTTCCACTAAAAAGTATAAAATAAAAATGGGAAATGCTTTCCAAAAAACCAACTTCAAATGCCACTACAAAGAGTGAAATAATTTTTATTTAAATTTTAGGTACCTACACCAATTCGAAGTCGGGCGATTGTCTATGACTTCGTCATTTCTTCGCACATCAAGTAAGTAAGAAGGACTATTAGGGATTGTATGAAACATTGCCCGACTTCGAATTGGTGTAGGTACCTAAAATTTAAATAAAAATTATTTCACTCTTTGTAGTGGCATTTGAAGTTGGTTTTTTGGAAAGCATTTCCCATTTTTTTACAAAAATGTTTCCCGTGGAATTTCTTAATTTTTCCCAAGATAAATGAGTGGTCCCTGGGTTCGATGGACCCGTAAAGGAGACTTCTTCCAATCTCTCCTGTCAACGTGCTATCTTCTTTCACACAATTTAGTACCTATATCTTCTTTGGTCTTCCTCTACTTATACACTCTGTCGAAATCGCTTATGTTAGGTACTCAAAACGCATGGAGTAAGACAGAGTGGGGCGTGTCATCGTGGATTGTAATATCTATACTAACCAAACTTATCTCATTCTGAGATGATATCAACGCCCAGATATTGTAATTAAGCATTCTGATGCGCTGCTGTGTACGTAGCAACCCGTTCCTGCTACGTACGGGTTATCTTGTATAGTTATACCTAGTTGCACGATCAAAAGGACGATTTAAACTGTCGATATTTCGACCCCGTTTTGATTGTGCTACGTAGATAAGTAGCTATAGGTTTTTTAAACATCCCACGGGTGCTCTCAAATTTTTCAGGATGAAAAGTATCTTAAATGTTGACCGGGCATATATATAAAGTAGGTTCATAAAATTTCATTTAAATCCGTTACTTGAAAGACGCCTAACTGTTTTTGTAATGTTTTCTTTCCCGCGGGAACTCGATTGGATTAATAAGTTTTACTATATATATATATTGTTATAAATCAGAAGCGGAAATGATTTTTTAAAAATAAGAAACGAATGCCTAATCACAGATTCAATGAAAATCAAAATCACACAAAAAATAAGACACGATTAGCACTAGAAGGCACGTCCGATAGGTCCAAGCGCTCGAGGCAAAGTGCGCGACGCCGCGCCTCGCCACCTGTCGTGACTAGTTTCACTGCGTTGAGGGGCCGGGTTGCGGGAAATCTCTAAGACGGCTTCTCCTGACAGCTGTACGTCCTCGTCAGCTTGATTCTGTTCATCCTGGTCAACGGTGGATTCCTCAGCTTGGTCTATCTGCTCCTCATCGACGTGAGCACTTGGGGCTTGATTTATATGTGCCCCATTCAATTCATCATCATCATCTAAAACGAAATAAGATTATTAGAAGTGGTTCCTTAATTCCTTAGGGTTTATCACCGTCCATTTTAAAATGATCACACGCATGCACACAGAGCGATCACATCAAAATAGGCGGCCGGGACTTGTGTCCACATATTATGAGAGCTTCACACGCTCTCATACGTAACGAACAATAGCCACTGTCGGGGCAAAGATTACTGCCTCAATGTCGGGGCACATACGACTGCCACAGTGTCGGGGCATATACAACTGCCACAGTGTCAGGGCATATATGACTGCCACAGTGTCGGGGCATATACGACTGCCACAGTGTCGGGGCATATACGACTGCCACAGTGTCGGGGCATATACGACTGCCACAGTGTCGGGGCATATACGACTGCCACAGTGTCGGGGCATATACGACTGCCACTGTGTCGGGGCATATACGACTGCCACAGTGTCGGGGCATATACGACTGCCACAGTGTCGGGGCATATACGACTGCCACAGTGTCGGGGCATATACGACTGCCACAGTGTCGGGGCATATACGACTGCCACAGTGTCGGGGCACGTATGGATACCTCAGTGTCGGGGCATCATATAAATAGCAACGTCAGAGCAAAACAACAGCCACAATGTCGGGGCAGAGTACAAGCCACAATGTCGGGGCAAGGTAAAAGCCACAATGTCGGGGCAAGGTAAAAGCCACAATGTCGGGGCAAGGTAAAAGCCACTCCGCACCGAGGCGCGCCGGCGGAAGCCCTCGCACCAGAGGCGCGCAGGCGGAAGCCCTAGCACCGAGGCGCGCAGTCGGAAGCCTCTCGCACCAGAGGCGCACAGACAAGCCTTTCGCACCAGACGTGCGCAGGCCAAAGCCTCTCGCACCAGAGGTGCGCAGGCGGAAGCGCTCGCACCAGAGGCGCGCAGCCCAAAGCCTCTCGCACCAGACGTGCGCAGCCCAAAGCCTCTCGCACTAGAGGCGCGCAGACAAGCCTCTCGCACCAGACGTGCGCAACCCAAAGCCTTTCGCACCATACAGATGCGCAGCCTTTGCACACAGTTAGGTCACTGTAAACAAAAGAAAGTCAGAAGTAACACGCCCTAGTTATCTGGGGACCGCTCGTCCAGCCTGACCACAGACCAAGGAAGAACTTTATCCTGACTTCTACACATTACACTACTTAAGAAAATAAACGTCAGAACAAAAGGGCGAAAAGCTCAATAATCTGGATCAACGTGTCAGCTGTGCTTTCGATCAGCCCTCTAAGTTTTATCTCACTTCATAGCGGCATGGGCGGACTACACTCGACCTCCGTCTACTCACTCTTATAAACATGGACCGCCACACGGGGAGACACAGACAGTAAACAGGCAGTTATACCACTCGCAGGCGCGAGCCGTACACGTCGAAACATGTAGCCACGCGCTGAAGCGAGCTGTACACGTAGAGACACTCGGCGCACACGAAGCAACACAAATCGAATGGCGCCGTCATCTAAAGAATTAGTCGTACATAGAACATAACAAAAACACACGTTTTAGTGGAAATAGTCTCTAACTCTTTTACTATGGAACGATTATACGTTACCAATCGGAATATCTTCGTAGACAAAAAAAACACGCCAGCACGTCTAGCGTACCCAAGACGTACACAGAGTGTAGACTGTAGACCTCAAAACATGAAAATTTCAAAATACTTTTACGTAGATAAAACTCATCAAACAAAAAGCGCATGACAACAATGTGACGCAGGCGCGTAGTCGCACGGTCTGCAACTCGGCATACGAGTACTAGTAATTGTTGAACATCTAATTTTGTTTGCTGCTTTTGCGGGTAGGACGCGCAATCCTTATCGCACCAAACATAAAAGTTACGTAGTCTAGTCAAGATTGGACACGTAATACTGTACCGGTTTCACTTTCGTTTATCGCACCGATCGCGTTTGTAAATGCTTGCTCAGCATTGGATAAAATGCTACTACCCTCACATTGAAGTTTTTTTTTTTTTCTCGATTGAACGATGGAGTTCGCGAATTACTAGCGGTGCCATAATCGATAAAATCAAGTCTAGATGTTATTGAAGCTAATGCTAATTTTAAAGAAATGTCTTTAGGGCTAGAATCGTGAGCACATGACCGCGTGCAGGAACGTAAACCAGAGCGTAAACGGGACCGCTAGCTCAACGATATGCGTAATCGCGAGCGAGTATTGTGATCCCTACGGCGAGACCAAGGCTTGGTTGGCGTCGGCGCAATCTGCTACGAATGCGCTGAGCACTGCGTGATCTAGCACTTTTCTCACATGAACGGGGTGAAAGTGGCACTATGGGTTAACTGACCACTGTTTGTTTGTCGGGCAGCACGTGGGTTTTAGTTGTTTAACACGGATCACATCTATCACTATCACAACGGCCAAACGAACTATTGCGGCGACTGCGTCGGGCGCTTAAACACGGGGATTTTCTGCGCGCGTTCCGAGAACGGGTTTGCCTGCCCACGCGGTCGGCGGCATCGCGACTATGCGAAGCATAACGGTGCATACGAGAATTTTGCCTCCTATCTCGTCTTTCAGGTGGCGTATAGCGATCCGCAGGCCTAGACTAACGATCAGACATGATTATTGAGACCGAAAAACGACACTCAAATTAATAGCAAACCGGTTTCTTAAATATTCACGGCACGCAAAAGAAAAATAAGTTGGCGAACGGTCGCAACGCGCGTTTCGATCCCAATTCTGATGTTATAAATCAGAAGCGGAAATGATTTTTTAAAAATAAGAAACGAATGCCTAATCACAGATTCAATGAAAATCAAAATCACACAAAAAATAAGACACGATTAGCACTAGAAGGCACGTCCGATAGGTCCAAGCGCTCGAGGCAAAGTGCGCGACGCCGCGCCTCGCCACCTGTCGTGACTAGTTTCACTGCGTTGAGGGGCCGGGTTGCGGGAAATCTCTAAGAATATATATATGTATATATTTTGTTAAAGAGGCAACATAAGGTATCAGCATAACAAATTTTACTAAATTAAGTTCATTAGTTGTTGTTTACAAAGCTGTTAAATTAAATGCAATTTTTTAACTATCCCACGGGAACTCTTTAATTTACCGGGATGAAAAGTATCCCATATGTTGACCAGGGACATAAGCTACCACCACACAAAATTTCATTGGAATCGGTCCAGCAGATCCAAAGATTAGCCCGTACAAACAGACAGACAAACAGACAAACAGACAAACAGAGAAACAAAAAAATTAAAAAAAAATTAAATTAGTTCTATTTCACTTCTTACATCCCCCTGACTTCGTTTTTATCATTTTTTTATTTGTACAGAAATTCGACCTCTACAGATTTATTATATGTATTGATAACGTTGGTACATTTAGAAGGTAATTTTCAAGATCTTGTTCTCAACAAACATGTTTAAAAGAACACGGCCAATTAACGAAGAATCACGTACAATACTTATACGTTTAATACGAAAAACGTATTTTTTGCCATTTTTGGGTACCGTGCTTGTAATATATTTACGAGATCACTATCATTATAGCATATATACAGTATACATGCATAATTATTCCAAACGAATCCAAAGCTTGTAACTATGTAACGTTAGCTTAGTAGCTGCATTAATCTGTGCTATAACCAAATTAAACTAACTGTTAACGACTACTTCCATGGGTGTAATTACCAAAAAAATTAGAGTGCTTTCTTTTTACAACATTTCACTGAAAATAATTTACTCCGTAACAAGATAACATAATCGTGATAATAACAACTAAAGTCTTCTAATTAAGATAGGTCCTTGAGAGTTTTCTTCCAAATATCTTAAGGACTAAGTATTATATTTAGATACTATACTATCTATCCTGAAGAGATTTTAACATAACAATTAAAAACTGTTAAATAAATGTTATCATTTGAAAAAACATTTTTAATAACAAGCTTATTTGTACGTATCCAAACCCATCCATCCAAACTAAAATGGTATAAAAAAATTAGACTCAATCGGTTAAAGATACTTGCTTCATAAGATGAGTATCAAGATTCCGCTCAAGACACTACATTGATAAAAGCTTGTAGGACGAATTAGTTGGATAGATTAATTGGTTTTCCTATAATCCGTTAAAAAGATTCTGTATGGTAATTACAATATGCAGGAACAATGCCCACATCAAAAACCAGACACAATTTTCCAGCACTTTCGTTGACGCACGTTTCGCCCCAACACCGGGACATCCTCAGCTATGTTGACTTCAATGCGAAATCGTAGAATTCAATATTTAAAAAATGGGAAATGCTTTCCAAAAAACCAACTTCAAATGCCACTACAAAGAGTGAAATAATTTTTATTTAAATTTTAGGTACCTACACCAATTCGAAGTCTGGCAATGTTTCATACAATCCCTAATAGTCCTTCTTACTTGATGTGCGAAGAAATGACGACATAGACAATCGCCCGACTTCGAATTGGTGTAGGTACCTAAAATTTAAATAAAAATTATTTCACTCTTTGTAGTGGCATTTGAAGTTGGTTTTTTGGAAAGCATTTCCCATTTTTATTTTATACTTTTTAGTGGAAAACAATAAAATGCACAAGGCGTTGTAAAATACCCAAATTGCTTGAGGTGTGTTCATAAAATCTGAAGAGATACCTCAAATTCACCAAGATCCCATCATCAGACCCTGACTTGATGACTTTAGTCATCAAATCAGTATCTGCTAGCAAATGCACCAGTAACTATAAAAAATACCCAACTCGCTTCAAGTATACTAGCAAAATTTGAAGAGTTCCCTCGATTTCACCAAGATCCCATCATCAGACCCTGACTTGATGACTTTAGTCATCAAATCAGTATCTGGTAGCATATGCACCAGTAACTATAAAAAATACCCAACTCGCTTTAAGTATACTAGCAAAATTTTAAGAGTTCCCTCGATTTCACCAAGATCCCATGATCAGATCCTGACCTGATGACCATAGGACAACTTGGAAAATATTACTCTTTCTAATAATACTCAAATAGTTTCATGTGTCCATACAAAATTTGAAGAGTTCCCTCGATTTCTCCAGGATCCCATCATCAGATCTTGACCTGATTAAAATGGGACCATCTGGAAACAAAACCCTCTTAAACAAAAAAAGAATTTTTCAAATCGGTCCACGCGTCTTCGAGTAATCGGTGAACATACATAGATAAAAAAAAAAAAAAAAAAGATTCCGACGAATTGAGAACCTCCTCCTTTTTTTGAAGTCGGTTAAAAAGCTTGTAAAAATAAAACGCTATCAGAGTATTAATGTCAAACGTGAAAATCCCTTAGATAAATGGACAAATATGATCATGTTACGCACAGATATTTCGATAGTACATTCCAACCCAGCATCCAATATCTGTAACAGATACATCCGAATCAAGCTCATTGCGAAATGCTGTTGCGAATGCAATGCACGCTTGATTGATGGTGGATCGTGTGATATGTTGATTAAGTATATCTGTTTCAGAAGTTCAAAGAACTTCGAAAACCAATAAATACATAAAGGACATTTTACACATCGCAGTCTAGCCCCAAAGTAAGCGACAGCTTGTGTTATGGCCTTATGGGTATGAATTAATGACAGATAATTGTACATAATATTTGATATACCTACAGAAATACAACGTAATGAACAACACCACTTGAAAAACTCATGTTTATCACACAAAAACTTTTCATTTGTAGGAATCGAAACCACGATGTCTGACGCTACATATATTTTCTGCCGACCCGGCGACCGTTGTTTTGCCGTTATAGGTATAAATAAAATAGGTCACGACCTATTCTCAGACCTATCTCATATACACAGAAAATTTCATAACAATCGGTCAAGCTGTTTCGGAGGAGTTTGGTAACAAAAATTGCCACGAGAATTTTATATATAATTTATAATTAATTAGAGATGAATAAAACTGGACTTAAACCTAATTAACAACTGCTAAAACAAGATAAGTATTAATTTTTTTTATGACTGTACAGTGTACACTTTCACAAATCAGAAAGACTGTATTTACGCGGCGTCATTTATTATGACCAAGATCTGCACTTCTTGCATAATGCAAAACAATACAGATACAGAACAAGTGCATTCGAAAGTTCGCTTTTTTTTTATTTATGTAAGGAAAGCTGATTTCTCTACATGATGTTACAGTGGCGCTCTGTAAAAAGCTACTTTTACTCGTTCCGACAAAGTTTTGATCCATGATCTTAACTGATGATTATAACGAGTTTAAAATAGAGCTTTCACTTGCTATTCGTATTGTTTACAGTTTATGAATTTTATTACCCTTTTTACTTACGGGATATAAGACGTTCATGATTATATGGAATCCAAGGCTAGGCTGAATTAAATCTAAACTTTACTTTTAATAGACTACAGTGAGATCTTAACTTCCTATGACCTATCATAATTATATTTTTGGTAAAAGTCTGGATTCAATTTCAATTTCAATCAACTTCAAACAACTTCTCTATAGCACGAATTATGCATTAAAAAGAAAGTAACTTTTTGTACATGCAATTATTTGATTCCTGATTGAAAAGACAAGATATTTTGCCAGTTGTTCGCAGAAAATACAATTTTTTCGTATAATATTTTGGTTTTGGTTCTAACTTTAATTTTGCTTCTTTTTTATTTATTTGCTTTATCATATGAATCCTGACTTACGAGTACAACATAAATAACAAAGATCGTTGCCGCTTACAGAATAAAAAAAAAATCAACTGGTAAGAAAATAGCGTTGGAATTTTCAGAGTGTTTTCTGTAACTATGAGGAATTCAAACAAAAACAGACACCAGCTTTTCATCTATACATAAAAACGTTGTCCGCGTTTAAGAAATCTGGATTCAGGAATGCATATCGTATTTTCGGAGAGTGCATCCAGAAGGGATCGATCGACGACCAAAACTATAAATAAAACCACACTCGAGTTGCAGTCGTGAGTCGTGACCCACTTGAGAAGTTTACCAGGATTCTGTAGAGACCTGAAAATTTCGACAACCGCTAAAAGTATCTAGGAAACTGCTTTAATACGAGCACAAGTTGGGAAAGAGTTGCAACCGCTGAGACCGTTAACGGCCATTTAGTGAAACATACACGTTTGTTTCTGAAATCATTTAAAAGTACAATGCACTTTTTTACATTAACAATATTTTGCATGTTATTTTTATTAATCCATACATTATTTATGCGTGTAGCAGAGCAATAATATCGTAACATTTATTAAACAAGATCAAATAAAAATGTCAAAAAATAAAAGGCCCGTTTCGACATTTTAGAGAGACTCTAAAATGTAAATTATGAGTATAACGAAATTTAAAGAAATTGATTAGTACGTTTTGACATTTGATGTCAAGTGCAAACTTCTTCTCAATATTATTTTAATTCAAAGACAAACGAAACATTACTGATTTACGAACAACAATGATTTATATTGTTGACGAACAATAAAGTAGACTCATATTGTGTAAGGTGTGTAAGCCAACAAGTTATTAATGGGTACTATATTTAAGGCAGAAAGGCCCAAAAACTTATTTCAAACTATCGTTAACTCTGATTGACCCAGTTCTGGACGAGCAAACACCATATGTATCTAATCTCCGTTGCCCAACAGGAAAACATGGTGAACTGACTTGAAAAACAACCAAGTCCTCATTATCTATTAATGACAAAGATTTATGGCACATAATGCATCGCTGTAATAAACTATGATATTGAGGAAATATTAAAACTTTATAGAAACCTAGCTGATCCGGCAATCTTTGTTTTTGTCATAAAAATATTTTTCACAAAAACCTGACAAGCTGTGTTACACAAGTATGTTAAATATAAGATAAATAGAACAGAAACTTTTTAGGTATTTGGCTTCTAATTGATAAAGATATAATTTTCAACGGTTCATTTCATGTTTTTATTTCTTTATTTTTGTTGATTCCCAACAAAATAAACTAACGCACGACGCTAACGCACTTGGCAATGGAAAACGCAGTGACAGTTATTTTCCCGCTAGTAAAAGGATACAACCAAGAAAGTTTAGAGATTCAGGCGGTGAGAAACTTGTGCTCTAAGTCTAGCAGTGGACATCAATTGGATGAGTGTCGACTGTAACGAGCAAGTTGTTATTTTTTAATCGATAGGTAACTAGTAGGTAACTTTTATAAATTACTGCCGAATTTAGTTATTCTTACATGCGTAATACGGGTTGAAAATGGAGCCTAGATATGCATTGGATTTTGGCAATTGGGTAATCAGTACCTATTAGTTACAGCTGTGGAGGTCGATCTGTATCATTGAAACAACAGCCTGAATGTTTGAATAGCTATTTGATATGGCGATTGTTTAGTAATCAACGTTACTGTTATTTGATCCGCAGAATCTAGAGTCATTAACGCAGAATTTGCCTTCAAACATTTTTTTATTATTAATTAATTAAAGAAGGGAAGTATGTGTACGTGCGGAATGTATTCTTTACCACACCAGTGCTTATTATTTTGCTCATGTATTATATAATATCCAACGCGTGAAGAAGTTTTATTCTATAAGTTTTGTATAGATTTTTTTTAGGAAATGAGTAATGACTATTAATACATTCATGTAATAACTGCTGTAATAATTCAATAATTTCCTTTCGTTATTTTATTTTTGATGCAAATATATCTTGTAAAAAACGGCGTTCAATGCACATGCGGAGTTGTAAATCTAAACTTGTACCTAATATCAAAATTAAAACTAAATTAATTGAATTGATAAATAACTAACTTAACTTAATTTTTATTATTATTATTTATTATATCGAACCGTTGTTCGACGTGGAAACAGAGCCCTCCGTCGGTAAGTCTCCACTTACAATAAATAGTTTTTAATAAAGGAGTGATTTTATGTAGATAACCGCCTTTTATTATAAACTTCATTTAACTAATTTTTGCAGTCTTAATTTCTAAGCTAAACAGGTGTTATCGTATCTTTACTCAAGCCAACTTATTTGACTTTGGTTTTATCGAATGAAAATTCGGCCAAGGACTGTCCATTTCACTTATCACTACAAACAAAGATTGTCAGCGTCAATTGCTCAAAGCACTGGCAAATTAGCGCAATACTAAATCACTCGTCGCTCCACGCCGGCCCCATATATATCATGATGCTAATACTCCTAACTGGTCACAGACTGACTGTAATAAATACAGAAGTAAATTCGTACACGGGTAAATCCCGGAGCGAATTACGATGGAATTGTTTATTAAATTTATCTACAAACAAGATATAATAATGTGTGGAAATAAATAAATAATAATAATCAAGAATCAATCAAATGTTAGCTAAATCAATCAATCGTCATGAGCAATTAAATGTAAATTACGAGTACCTTACACTTACGCCTCTTAAATCAGCAAGTATAGGTACTACTACTATAAACTCATTCGCGTTCTTGTTTTCATAAAAAATGTCTTAAAACAATAAAAAGACATTTCGTATCCATTGAAGGTACGATTCATTAGAAAGCTTGTCTCACAACTCAAAATTAAAGGTGTTGCAAATATTCTTTTATCTACGCTCATTGCTTAAAGTTCGAATTATGAAATCAAAATGTGTCACATATTGACCTACTTTATTCACAGACTTCTATAATTATTAAAAAATTATTCATTATAACATCGCTGTACTATGGAAATATCTTTAGATAGTTGAATAATTTCCATTACGATACTCGGCTCTGGGTTCCTGTATTTTTATGTGTCGTCATCACAGACCAGGGAATAACTTTCTTTTCTCTGTGGTCGTCATAGCCAAAAGAGAGTGTAGAGCCAATCCTCAATTTTTTTTTTTATATATGGAGTCCACAGATAACATTTATAGGCCATGATCGACCATAGACAACAATTAATTCACGGAAACAATAATTTTTCCCTGCCTTATATGACTGATTAAAAAGTGTGTTCATACTTTTCATACTGAATATTGAAAAGAATTATGTATAATTTTTGATTATTTAAGTATCCACTCAAAATATACTTTATCTGACTTGTATAAATATTTTTCTACTCTTTTTTGTTTCATGAATTTGTTAACAGACTATACACAGTTTGCAACTGAATTTTGGCGCCATACCTAACTTTTAACATTTCAATGTGTTATTTTTGTTACTTAGTCAAAACTTAGCGCGGAAAAATGTCTAGCAGTGAAACCTACTAAAGAAAATTTAACTCCACCTGACATTTTAGTAATTGCAACAAAAATGACCCACAATCTTTTACCAACAAAGTGAAGGATTTACGACAAACCTTAGCAAGATTTTATGGTTTGGATTTATGATAATTTGAGCGTAGATAAAGTAGTGTATGAAACTCTACATAATTAGGTATTAAAACACTCGTGTGATACTATTAAAAAACTCGCCTGCGGCTCGTTTTTTAAACTCACACTCATGTTTTAATACCCCCCATTATGCATCCGTTTCATAAACTACTATTTTGAAATTTTAAATAAGTATAACTTTTCGAAATCGTTTCACGGTACATACTCATTGTGATAGACCGAGATTATGTGCTTGACAGTTAAATATATAACACAAAAATAGTAATTATTCGGGTGGTTAATAAAGTTTGTCTACAAACAGGACGTGAAAATGTGTAAGAAAATAACAAGTGCGTTTCTTTTCAAAAAAGAGTCTTCAGAGCAAAACTACTTTCCAAACATGACTGTAGAGCTTAACATAAATTAAATAAATTAAGGCCTATAATACACATTTTGAATTTTGAAAATCAACAGTCATGTTAAGAAGTTTCACATTTATTTTTTAATCCGTAATTACTTAATTGGTATTAAGTTCTCCTCGAAAATAATATTTAAAAAACTTCTTAACATTCAGTCCTAATTGAAATGCCTCAAACAATAAAAAAGAAATTATGTTACGTAATCATTGGATGTACAATTTCACCAGCAATGTTTTTGCTTGTCTCATAACTTAAAAGTAATGGCAGGTCTTGCAAACATTCTCTTTTAAAATTACAAAATTTAACTTTTACTAAAGCACTTCTCACTCCTTGTTAGTTCCAACATATCACGATGATATGCTTAATGTGGCTACGACGGGAGTCTAAAAATAAATTCAGACTTACATCCGAGAACGAGATTCACGTAATACATTTGCTACTGTTTATACCCAGGGCGTAAAATCTATTACTTTGGATGAAACCCGATGTCTGAACTTTACAAATAAAACCGATTTATTGTAACGCGAATGGTAGTTTTATTTAGATTGATACAAATCCGGCAACATTACGAACGAGTTGTGGAAATATTCAAGATCAAACGGTGTTAAATATCCAGGGTTTGTATTGATGCCGTTCCAAGACTTGTGTATTTAAAAAAGCAGCAAATACACAAAGCGATTTAAAGCACGAGTAGATTATGTTATAAGTAAAGCCATAGGATATGAGGAAAGTTATAGGCTCACGTCACAATATATTATAAACTAAATTATTTTGCTATGTTATAATATAATATCATGCATTTCTACCCCCTTCTTCATAAACGTGAAATAGCGGTGGAATATAGTTATAACCTGTTTTGTCTTTGTTTTCCAACAGTAATTTGACATTCGAATGAAAGAAATAAAACAAAGAATAACTATTCCACCCACAGACTTAAAGCACTAGATGAGCCTACATAAAGCACAACGAAATCTTCATCTTCGAGCCCTAGGGGCCTTCTCACTAAACTAATTAAATTTGAATTTTCGCCGGATGGTATACCCATCCACCTTACCGATTCTTTTCAGATATTCATGATTATTGAAGATATATTTATTTACATAAGGTCAAAGATTTAAATCGCTAGATGGGCGCTAAAACTCCAAAAACGTCCACGTTTTTGTCTTGTGTGACACGTTGTCACTCTCTTTGACACATTAGTGAAACTATAGCATGTTGTGTGCACTCACTCGACATGTTTGTGGACGTTTTTGATGCACGCAATGTAGGCTTAGGGCCCATCTAACGATTTAAATCTTTGCATAAGGTACGCCAAACAGGTACATGCAGTATACGGATCGACGGAAAATAAATGGTATGGAAGTAGTATTCATTTTTTAGTCACTGACTTTTAAGTGCTCTGATTGGCATATCGAATGAATGAACGGTCCGATTCTCATAATGAAGAGTTTTTTATGCGTATTCATTTAGCTCGTGAAGTGTTCATTGAATTATGAATAATTAACAACAGAAATATTGAAACGTTCTAGACTCCAGTATTCCGATTCACAAAGCATTTTTTACCGTTTCATAGCTCGATCAATTATTGGGAGCAACCATTAGCTCTGATATTAAACGTAAGAGGCAGGAGATGTGCATTTATCTAAATTATTTAGAAACTTGACGAGTCACATCCTTTTTTAAAATTTAAGTGTATTAAAATGTTGAAAGATGAAGTTTAACACAGGAAATATTATCGTATCTCAAACGCACCACCAGACATGTGGTCTAGAATTATAAAATAAAGAGTTTTATTGCTCAAGCAAGTTGGAGCATTGTTCAGCAAGGGGCTAATAATATTACAGTCATTTCATAAGCAGTTTAATTTTTAAATTTCTATTCTAAATGAACCATACCGAAGTTTCTTTTGTTGGCATAACCCATACGCTAAATCCGTAACACGCTAAGCGTCTCACAAGAATAGCGAAGTTACTCTCAAAAAATGAATTGTTTTGATAGTTCTAGTTTAAACATGTTTTAAGCTATTGCATAAGTTCTATCGCGGGCCTTGAGCGTGAAGACCGAATCCAGAAATTCCAGAACGAAAATAACCTAACACCGTTGTTAGAAGTTGATAAAAAATGCTATATATGCAATAGCTTTACCGCGGCAGTCTCCGAGTGCCACACGTATTTTTCTTATGAAATATCAATTACCCCTTTAGAAACTCATTGAATTTACAAATCACAAAGCATGAAGATGAAAGCATGAATAATGTACAGTACGAATACATACTATTACCTGGATAGTTACGAATAGCTTGCGGTGGAAGGAACAGAAAATCTTTCCAGATGAATTCTCGCAGCTTATGCCAAATCACATGTAAAGAAACACGTCTAGGGAGAAGCATCTACCTACTTATCGACGAAATAAATGCAGTTTAAATAACGTCTAGTCAAAGTGAAAGATTTTCTTTAGTTTATATAATAAGGATTCTGCTTTTGAAAGAAAATAACTCGTTATGTAGAAAAATGCATTAATTTATTTTAAGCCCACAGTAAATAAGCCAAGATAAGACATTTTCTCTTTGTAAACGTAACATTTTAAGACAAAATATTTTTAAAAATAGTTAAAGAATCTCAAGAGATAACTAGATAATACTTAAAATACTTATAGAGATAATACTTAAAATACTGAAAACAATTGTACCAAGAAAAATTAAATTGAAGTACTGTAATGACTATCACAAATTATTTTCATATTGTAAAGTATTGCCAGTGCAAAGTAAAGTAAAACTGGCCATACTTAAAGAAGAATTTAATAATTTAAAATATCTTAGACGTAAAGAACGAGGCAGCAATTTACGTAAATTAGCTAACTATAAAAAGTTTATTGTACCTAATACTAATAATGCATATGGCAAAAGAAATTATAAATACATGCTTCCTAAAATCATTGAAAATTTTCCAATGTCCTTGCAAACTATTAATGATAAAAAACACATCTATATTCGGAAATGTAAAAAATATTTATTAAGTAATTTATGATATATTTACATAGATTTGTCATATTATATATATTGTATGAATTAGTTTTTATAAATTTCTGTAAGTTTATCTAGCGAACTCGCCATCCCCAAAATAAACGACAAGTTTCCTGGGGATGGCATATATAATGTAAATTTTATAAATTGTGATTATATGTATTGACCAATAAATTAAAAAAAAAAAAAAAAAAACTCTCTCAAGTGCAATATTCGATATCTGTGATTTCTATACTGCGATAACACAATGAGATTTTTCCCACATTAATCGGCCTTACAATGAAATTGTCAAGATGTCTCATATTATAAGTACCTAATTACCAGCAATCTATGGGAATCATTGAATGATATACAATTATAGGTGAAATCTTTATGAACTTCTGATTCACAATACTGATTGATGTATTCTTCATGTTTCATAACGTTAGAAATAAATTTTAGTTTGGTATTTCATGTAATACCTACCGTTAATAATGTTAAATACTTAATACGACTTCGTTATTAATACAGAAATATGTACAAATAAATATTTATTTATTTTCCTGTCGCATTTAATAACGGAAAGATGGAAACGCCTTCCTAATTATAGAATTATTGTGGTTAACGTTAATTATAGGGTATTATGAACGTGTCACGTAAGTTAAAATTGTAATTAACGCAATATTCGCGTAAATTTATTTGTTTCATACTGAAAAACTTGGTTCCCAGTGACTATTCTCATTATATTTTTTTGTGTTCTTCTTCTTCTTCTTCAGATTAAGTTTAGATTGTCAAAGTTGGTCGAGAAAATCTTCAATCAGGTCCAATCAATGACGAAGTATAGATATTTCAATCCACGATGACGCTCCTTACTCTAGTATGACAGTGGTGGGAAATTGTGTGTGGTGTTTCATGTGGTTCATGTTCCTGCATATTGTACCATACAGAATCTTTTCAAGTAGCGGATTACAGCAAAACAAATTAATCTGATTAATTTCCGTAAAATAAAGCCTGCTTCCATTCAAATGCTCACTCACGTCTTCGTGGAGTTTACGCTACGCTAAAGTTCAATCAATGAGTCCAATAACGTTATTTGAAAAAAAAAAAGCTTTCCAACCTTTCTACACGCTCACGTTTTGATCTATTGTTACTCCCAAATGGCATGACAGCTGTTTTGTACACCTGCCAGTATACAACTGTCGTCATGACGACCACCGAGCAAACAGAGTGCGTAATGTAGGCGTAATGCGGCTTCTTAAAATTATGGTCACCAAACATACATAGTCTGAGATACAGTGAAATATTTCTACGAGAGAAATTAAATTAAATACGTATGAGTCAATGAATAAATTAAAGACAAAAACTAAATATTATAAAACCTCAAATAAACACGTCACACTCTACATATCATTGGTATGTAAAATTTAAAAAAATATGGTGTTGCTTACCTATGTTATAACAAAGAGCTAAATTGTACTCTTTTAGATTCAGGCAGAACCACAGTTTGAGTTATCTGTGGGCAGAACCTAGCTTGTCCTTCCTAGTGTTTTTCTGCTTTAGGATTCTTACCCGTCAATAGTTTCTTGTAGTTTCTTACCCATCAGTTGTTTCGTGTAATTTTTGAGTAGGCAGGTATGCAATAATGATGATAATATGTGTATTATACCTAGTTGAATAGGTATCCTACCTACGCAAATTGACTTGAAAAATGAATCTGGAATTGTAGATTTAATCGTTTGATTGGATTAGATTGAGATACATAAATGTTATCTAGTCCAATTCGATAAAACTTGATAAAACAATGTAACTCAATCCTCATAAGAAGAAAAAGATGTTATGAGAAACTGCTGGTAGAAGTGTATTTTTTTACTAGGTATATTATTCCTATAGGCTTGCGCTAGACTACAATCACGTCTGATGGACAGAAATGACTAGGTGATGGAGCGCGCTTGCCTAGAAAATGCCTATTCACTGTTAGCTTGAACCCAGGTTGTACTTGGCTTGGTATTTTTAATTACAAATATTACGGAGACGGAGAAGTAGGTACAAAAAACCGTAACTGCATGATGTCATAGTTTTGCAAATGTAGTTTTGTTGGCGATGCTCATAAGCACAGCTCGCGGTGGATTAGATACGAAACCTCACTAAACAGCCACAAGGTCGGGCCTTGTAACACATCCAAACCTGAAATTCTTCTTCAACTCGTACACCAAAACTGGTATAATATGATAAGTATGATTTTTGTGCAAAAAAATAGCAACAATATCGTTCGAGAAACCTATGTTATTTCTATTTTTGTACACGTTATAGCAAATACAGTTTAATAGTATGTATTTTATTTGGAACTTTATTGCTAAATAAAATAAGTACATATTCCGAAAAATAAAGTTATGAATGCATTTTTTATGTAAATCTGATAGTACTTTTAAAAGAATCTATTTTAAAAGAGAAATTATAAACTCATCAAAAAATATACCTACGCCAAGACTTGTTGCATCTTGATTAATTAAAGGATTAAGGTCATAATCATGCAGTTATTTGTTTTTTTTCGTTAGTTGACTCTAGGTCTAGGGCGTATTCTCAGTTCATATTTATAATAGAGAGAGTCACTGTATCAATGATTGCAAATACGAGTAACCTTGAAAGAACGGTGATATTATGCAGTGAGCCTCAAGAAGTGTTTAGCTTACGAACGTTAAAAAATTAAAATGTATTTAGGTGGTGATAAGCAGCGCGGAACAGATACTCGTTTTTCGCAGGAGTAACTACGAGTATATCCGGTGCCTAAGGATGCCACATGTTAATTTTCTGTCGCTTTTCTTTTGTTCTACTTTCCTTGTCTAGAACATTGCTATGTTGATAGTTGCTAATTCGGTTTTTTTAAACGTTTTCCTCGAAAGCTACTGAAATTTGAGTAATAATGTTTACAATTTATAAATTAAAACCTAGTTATTATTTTATCTATCTGCCATTAATTTCTAACTTTGATTTACTTAAAAGAAAAAACTATACTTACCGAGTATTATTGAATGACATAGTTAACTTGATTTTAGCGATTGTATCTGTATTCTGTTTGGCTTCTAAAATATCAAACAAAACTTGATGCTGTCTTCACTTTTCATGTTTTAGTTTTTAGTCTGGTTATTTGTTTACGATTGTTTTGATAAAAATATGCCCCATTTTGGTGACAACCCTACACATGTAGATAGCAGATAGTAACATAATCTCGAAACATTTGTGCACGCCATGTGACAAAAATGACCGCGAATTGACTACCATACGTGTACAACGTTTGTACAGCAATATAACTGTGGGGTGACGATCTTTATTACCATTAAACTGACAGTATTAAGAGTCCTGTGAACTACGATGTCTCTGTTCATTCAAAATACCAAATCATTAAATCATTTGTAATTCGTGCATATTTCGATCACGTTGTGGTGTTATTCGAATTCATATAGTAATAATCTATGCTCCAGGCCATATTTGGTTCAGGAAAACTTCTTTAAAACGAAATAATAATCAATTTTAATTAAAATTTAAGTTTGGTCGAAATTCGTAATACCAAAAATTAATGAATGAAAACTTCTATATTAACTGATGTTTTTCTTTATTTGGACACTAAAAAATGTCCTCCTGAACTAATGCGACGTGAGATAGTGTTGTTTTTATTACAAAACAAATAAGCCGAAAACAGTACTCTTTGACATAAAAATAAGCAAAACTAAATTCGTTTACGATTTCGTTTAACAAAAGTATTTCGGAACCAGATATGGCCAGGAGCACTACTATTATATGAACCCGAATAACACCACAACATGATCGAAATTTGCACGATTTACAAATAATTTTGGTATTACGAATGTATGTAAGACATCGTGGGTAAGCGGGCTCTTAAATTATAATTACTTTAAATCATCAATCAAAAAAACATCCAGTCCCCGTGAGTTTCCTAAAATATCAACATTTGGCAAAAAAAGTATGCAAAATGACATGTATTTATGTCGGAAGGTTATAAACAATGGTTGTTGGTGCCAACTATTCTATTTTTAATCATTATTAACACACTAGCTGTTGCCCGCGGCTCCGCCCGCGTGCAGTTCGTTTTTTTGACAAAAATGTTTCCCGTGGAATTTCTTAATTTTGCCCAAGATTTCCCGTACAAAATGAGTGGTCCTTGGGTTCGATGGACACGTAAAGGAGTCTTCTTCCAATTTCTCCTGTCAACGTGCTATCTTCTTTTACACAATTTACCTATATCTTCTTTGGTCTTCCTCTACTTATACACTCTGTCGAAATCGCTTATGTTACTCAATTCGCATGGAGTAAGATAGAGTGGGGCGTGTCATCGTGGATTGTAATATCTATACTAACCAAACTTATCTTATTCTGAGATGATACCAACGCCCAGATATTGTAATTAAGCATTCTGATGCGCTACTGTGTACGTAGCAACCCGTTCCTGCTACGTACGGGTTATCTTGCATAGTTATACCAAGTTGCACGATCAAAAGGACGATTTAAACTGTCGATATTTCGACCCCGTTTTGATTGTGCTACGGAGATAAGTAGCTATAGGTTTTTTAAAACATCCCACGGGTGCTCTCAAATTTTTCAGGATGAAAAGTATCTTAAATGTTGACCGGGCATATATATAAAGTAGGATCATAAAATTTCATTAAAATCCGTTACTTGAAAGACGCCTGCTAACTGTTTTTGTAATGTTTTCTTTCCCGCGGGAACTCGATTGGATTAATAAGTTTTACTATATATATATTTTGTTAAAAAGGCAACATAAGGTATCAGCATAACCAATTTTACTAAATTAAGTTCATTAGTTGTTGTTTACAAAGCTGTTAAATTAATTGCAGTTTTTTAACTATCCCACGGGAACTCTTTATTTTACCGGGATGAAAAGTATCCTATATGTTGACCAGGGACATAGGCTACCACCACACAAAATTTCATTGGAATCGGTCCAGCCGTTCCAAAGATTAGCCCGTACAAACAGACAGACAAACAGACAAACAACAGATTTATTATATGTATTGATAACAAGATTATGAAATAAGCAGTTACGGTTTATTAAGGTTATTTACGATGAACTCATTTCCTTTGGACATTAACTTCATACATTTTTATTAAAAGATGTAAATCTAAAAGTGTTCATGTAGGTACCTATTTTGAATTTCATGTATCTCATTCACAGACTGACGGGTATTTATGCTTCTTTATAATTAAACTGCATCTGTAAAAGCAATCCAAATTTGCTCAAACACATCTCTACATCATTCTTTATTCTCTAATATTAAAAACGCTCAAGTTAAGAGCCTTAAATAGGGATGTTTCAGACATGAATTTACATCAGAATAACACAAAGTCCACCTAGTATATCCACATTTATCTCAGGATTAAAAAAAGAACTAAAATGTAGGCAGAGGGTTCATTAAAAGCTTCTCATAAAAAAATTATAAAAATCGAAGTATAGGTACCTACATAAATAAAAATGCAAATTGAATGACATAGAGTATGGAGACGTATTGAAAATTCACTTTCATTGAACGTCATAAGTTTTAACGCATTTTGATTAAGGGCATCAGTTCTCGCAAAAATCAGTTCCGTCGTATTTGTCAGCGATAAACACTTTAGCGTTGATAACAGTGATTTAAATGCAATTAAAGTGACATATTTAAAACCTATATAATTTACGTACGACGTAACTTGTTTCATGTCGATATCGATGTCGTATCTTAATAATTTATGCATTCAAAACCATTGCCACCGTGTGATATTGACCTTAACCATCGAGTCGGGCATCGATATATTTATATATGCGCAAAATGTTATACGAGTGCTTTTTGTAGCAAAAAATCGTTCTGTAATCAGTCAATGATAAGATTGGCTGGGATTCAAGGCTATCGGAACATCAGTTTGTTGTGGGCCAATATTTACAATTTATATCGACCTTTTTAACGGGCTAGACTAGAAGGGCGTACTATGCTACTTTAGGTGACCTGTAAAGATATTTCAAAAGATTTTGGGTCCTTAATTTAAATTCATCTAAAGTTAGTAACACGATTGGAAAAAAAATACTCGATATTAAAGTTACCGGGGGAAGTTTTACTTAATTTTTGTCGGTAATAATTGGTATTGACGCGCTTGTTATTTCTTCGATAGTGTTGTGAATTGTATATTTAATAATATTATAAATGTTAAACCTTTTCTGTAATGTATGGTATGTAATATATAATTGTTAAGTGTCCCACCCAAAGATTGTCCCACCCAAATAAATAAAATCAAATAAAAAATAAGCTATGTAGAAGCTCCTGATAATTTGCTTAGTTTTTTACTTATTAAAAAGCTTTTTTTTTTGCGATATTCGCGCGCAATGCATCTGTCTCACGTACACAGCGAGTGGGGAGAGCAACTGCTCGGGCTAATATACTAACTAATATAATACAGACAGCATGGGCATGCAGAAAGCCGAATTTCTGCATCATCAAACTCAATTTATAAATGTTCAAACACACATATTTGTTTGAACATTTATAAACTGAGTTTGATGTTTGTTGTTCAATGTTTCAGCTTGGGTCTTCTTTAGTTTTGGTAAAAAATTTACAATTGCAGCCTTTATTACAAAAAATAAGTACAAAGATTAGAGAATATAAGTACCCGATAAATCTCGATATTAAACTCATATTCCGGATATAATAAAACTAATAATATAAAAGAAATCTTCACTAAATATTAAGGTAAATACGTTACCGAATCTGGAGACGGATAAGGCGAATCCTTCATAAGAGGGGAGTGTATCGGCGTACGATCCTTCGAGTTACGCCGTTTGGACATAATCTCTACGACCAAAGCGTTGAACGATCCCCTTCTCCTTGATTGTAACATCGTTTTACTTTTATATAAAAATCACTAAGTATACACGAACAACACGTTCTAAGTCATTAACTTGATTAAATGAACAATTGTTTTGAGTTTATTTGAAGAAAAGAAAACGTACAATCGAATTTAAATAGTGATACAATAATAATGAATTAAAAATAATGCGTCCGTCCCATCTGAATTGACAGAGGAAAATGCTTCATGAAAACTGGCAACGCTGTACCTACTGAAGTGCTGATATCATTGGCACCAGGAAAACGTGATAAGAAGGTACTCGCAATTTATGTTGAAGGAAGGCCTTAAATGGATTATTTTGTGGCTTTAAAGAAACAAAAGTAAAAATACTAATCAGAATCAGCAGTACAAAACTGTTAGTTAAGTTTTGCAATCACACAATTACGCAAATGCAATTTATCCAGTAATATTATTAAATAATACTTCCTCAACAATTAAGAGTTAATTGAAAATATAAGATTACAAAAATACGTAAGAGTAAGAATAACTATATTGCATTTGTAGTAAGGTATACTTAATCTTATATTATTCAAAAAATATTACAAAACATATGACGGAAGTTAATGGTCATAAAGTTCAGTAAGTTATGATCTAATAAGTACAGGACTTATATGATAATTACCAAATACTATATGAAATTAAAAAAATAATACAACTCATAATAAAAAAAGCTATAGCTCTTGCATAAGGCTTACGTACATTTATACGTGACGTAGGTATAACATAGAAATCCGGCTGCAATATAATCATAGGTAATAAAAGTACCTATGATCAATAAGGTTGTTGCATCCAAGCCTAATTCTAATAGCTGAATGCAATACCTACATTGCATCAAACTAAAACAGTGATATTGGGAATCTACTACTTACCTTTAATATCATAAAAATAAAGTAGGTAGGTAATAGAAGATATCACGTATAGTACCTATGTAAATTTGTACAAAATTTTATTTAGCTTCACATTTCCCTATATTTTTGTTTGTTTGCCTGTAATCAGATCTTGAAAGTGAGCAATATTGAGCTGAAATTTTACAAATTACTACGACATGGAGTTTCCTATACTACAATACCTAAAAATTTTTGAATATATAAACATTAATAATAATTAATACAACTGCAAACAATGAACAAAGCTATGCCGGCGCGCTTGGTCTGTTAAATGAAAACTAAGACCATTTTCACTTCATTTTAAAATGTTAATAATTAAAAATTCTGACACCGGCACCAACAGCCTCAAAGCTTATACCTAAACAAAAGATAAATATTTTACGTGTATATCTGTTCAGACTAAACAAAGCCCTTTTGCCTTTGTAAGCCTTATTTTTGATTCGAATAAAACCATGTATTTATAATGATTATCAGGAAAATACTATCTTGAAATTATTATTGATTTCTGAAATCTACGATATTATTTTTATAAACGTCTGCTGTATTAACTTCGCTGTTTTTTTTTTGTTTTCACACACTACAAGTTGGTACTCCAATCTCAGTGACAATGCGCAGCCGAAGATATTATTAACCTACAACTTGGAAGATGGTTTCATCACAATATCATCGCACCGGAACGCTACATCGCTTGGCGATGCGTCTTTGCTGGTAGAGTGGTAACCAGCACTGGCCGAAGCCTCCCACAAGAACAAACCTGAGCCAATTTAGAAATTGTAGATTTCCAAACAAACGTATTTTGGGCAGTGGAGCAGGGATCTCCACTTAAATCCGAGAGCGCTGACAACTTCGCCATGGAGGTCATAAAAAAATTGTAGGTATAATTATTTTGTTTGTTTGTTCATATGTTCGTCCATCAGTCTGGCAGAGCCTTATGGTTTTAATTAAGTTAACGTTTACCCATTCTTTCAATTCGTAGAGAGGTTCGGACATAACCACAGCTTCATTTAATGCCAGTAAAGTAAGTAGATGCTATATTGGTAAAACGTGAGCTTAGCTCAACACCGCAAATCTGGCGCCATTAAAGATGATAGCGTGTGCTCCAAGCTTACCTTCGTCTCCCGTGTAAGAAACTTAAGGTGTTATTATACGTAATCTCTTAGCTTCAACGTTTCTTTAACATGTGGATGTAGTATAACGTTAACCAGTTAAACCATTCCGATGATTTTCTATTATCTGGATAAAAGAAAACTTTTATTTTCTAAATTGTTCCAAAGCGTTTGTTTAGAAATAATCTAGATAGGTAATAGCACAGTTCAAAAATATTCTTTAATAGTAGAACTTAAAGGTGTTGATATTCTTGATGCTTCAAATATTGAAAAAAAAAGTGGAATTATGTCTCGTAGGTAGACTTTTGGGCTCTTTTCATTTCATTTCATTTCATTTCTTGATATGATTTTTATCAGTGAATATCTATGAGTCCGCAAAACTTGAAAGCCTTTACTTAAAAATGAATTTAGTAGTATTTAATTTTTAGGCAAGTTATCTGCAGTGTTCGAAAAATTATGTCGAGATCGATAAAGCTACGCTCGAAAAATTATGTAACTATAGAGATTGATGATTCCAAAGTAGTGGTATTTTTGCTCAGATGAGTCCCTTGTTTAGTATCATAATATTAAATCAACTATTTATTTATTTAAATAATAATGCTTTCCCTAAAATTTGCCTCACTAGAAAACTCCTATGCTAGACAAAGCTTATGATTGTCGGAGAGTGAATAGAGTCATATAGTTACATTGCTGATTTTTCTACCCTGTGGCAATGGCAATGCTCTTTGATAGGACTAGCTCGCCTTCACACAGCGTAAAAAATGGGAAATGCTTTCCAAAAAACCAACTTCAAATGCCACTACAAAGAGTGAAATAATTTTTATTTAAATTTTAGGTACCTACACCAATTCGAAGTCGGGCAATGTTTCATACAATCCCTAATAGTCCTTCTTACTTACTTGATGTGCGAAGAAATGACGAAGTCATAGACAGTCGCCCGACTTCGAATTGGTGTAGGTACCTAAAATTTAAATAAAAATTATTTCACTCTTTGTAGTGGCATTTGAAGTTGGTTTTTTGGAAAGCATTTCCCATTTTTATTTTATACTTTTTAGTGGAAAACAATAAAATGCACAAGGCGTTGTAAAAATACCCAAATTGCTTGAGGTGTGTTCATAAAATCTGAAGAGATACCTCAAATTCACCAAGATCCCATCATCAGACCCTGACTTGATGACTTAAGTCATCAAATCAGTATCTGCTAGCAAATGCACCAGTAACTATAAAAAATACCCAACTCGCTTCAAGTATACTAGCAAAATTTGAAGAGTTCCCTCGATTTCACCAAGATCCCATCATCAGACCCTGACTTGATGACTTTAGTCATCAAATCAGTATCTGCTAGCATATGCACCAGTAACTATAAAAAATACCCAACTCGCTTTATGTATACTAGCAAAATTTGAAGAGTTCCCTCGATTTCACCAAGATCCCATGATCAGATCCTGACCTGATGACCATATGACAACTTGGGAAATATTACTCTTTCTAATTATACTCAAATAGTTTCATGTGTCCATATAAAATTTGAAGAGTTCCCTCGATTTCTCCAGGATCCCATCATCAGATCCTGACCTGATTAAAATGGGACCATCTGGAAACAAAACCTTCTTAAACAAAAAAAGAATTTTTCAAATCGGTCCACGCGTCTTCGAGTAATCGGTGAACATACATAGATAAAAAAAAAAAAGATTCCGACGAATTGAGAACCTCCTCCTTTTTTTGAAGTCGGTTAAAAACATTTTCGCCTCGCATTAGACGTTTCCATTACGCTGAGAAAATTGTTACAAGCAGCTAAAGTAGCAAAACTCATACGTTCGTATAAGGTTTATTAGGTTAGATTAGAATCAGTATGTATAAAAAAGTATGCGTACCCAAAGATTTTTAAATCTTTATTACTATAGTAGGTAACTATTTGAATATTTATTTCTTCAAGATGACAGTTAGTAGGTAGGTACATAATATACGATTACGTTTAGGGTACGAACTCCTGAAACTTTTGGTTTTCTACAATATATTTTGATCTTACTTTCTAAAATAGATTTTACAGGATTTTTTAATGACTATATGCACATAATATTATTGGCGTAGTCGAAGAACCTAAAAAATTCGTCATTATTGTTGCATTTTATAAAAGGTATCTATTGCAAACTTAACCGCGGACTATACGAATACCTCAAGCTTTGTTCACCCTATACCTACCGTTGAAACCTTATAAAATGTCATCTTTACTACGACCGAAAAAAAGGTCTAGTTACGAAAAATATATATTCCCCGGCGTAACGAACTGCGGCTCCCACAGGTATTGTGAACTTCAGGCGTGAGTCATCCAATTAGACGGTCAGGGACATATGGACTAAGAGTCAGCGGTAGTATAACTATGTTTCACACATTAATGATATATTAAAAAAATACTAAAAGCTTATCTACAAATTTTTATCAAAATTTCATCAATTTGTAGGGATTTTAATATGTATGGCACCGTAAAATTAAAATTAATTATATTTTGTTACAAGTCAATACAAATAAATGTTAGTTAGTTGCTCAAAAAACCCTAGTTAACCCAAGATTATATGCAGCCTAATAAAATTACGAATATCGTTCACTGCACAGGCGTATTTTTTTTTTCAAGTTTTTAAATTAATATTATGTACGTCGTAGATAGATACCTCCTTAAGTAACAATAGAAAAATATTCATAAAAATCATAAAATACTGTAAGAATCATATTCCTCATTAATCTATAAAGTTTTTCTCTGGATCTTAACTGAATTATTTGTGGATACTGAATACTAAAGCGTACTTTGAACCTCCTATAGTTAAGTTTTAGCATCCAAGTTAATAATAGCCGCACTGCACAAGTTAGAAGATACAAAACTATTATTATACTCGCTTCTGTATAAATTATAACTTAGTACATGCTTTGCAAAATTTTGATAAAATACAATAATAATTAAATATATATTATTCTAGTTGGTAGTTGGTAGTTGGTTGGTTCTCAAAATTAACAATTTATTTACTTCGCCAAACATCGGACTAATTTTAATCATTTGGAACTTTACCTAATTACCTTTGCGTAGGTTTGACTTACGAATATCTTTCTTTACAATATGATTCGTTGGTTGATACCATTGGCATATAAATCTATGAACCGCGGGTGTAATGTAATACGAAATTCACGAAAAAAGTGTCACGAGAAAAACCTATATATAAACGAAGGTACATGCGGTTTTTTTATAAACAAACTAAAAGATTGTAATTTATGTCTTAAACTATTATTATACAGCCTAATTTTGCTTACTATTTTCGTTTTAGATTTCATTTAGTTCGGACATTTTTAGCGCTCAACCTAAATCCTTAGTTTATAAATCAATGGTGAAACCTATTATTAAATTATCAACTAAAACATAGGCATAATAATTGGTATTATGTATAAAAAAGAAATATATTGTAAATTTATTTATTTAAACTAATATTAATTTTATTTGGTTTGTTCGTTTTAAAGAGATATAAAATAAGTATATCGCGTATGGTTTTTTCACATGTCCAGATGTTAATGTTATATAATACAAGTTAGGAAGTCACAGATAACAAATAATTTTATTGATATTGTTTATTGTATTTGCGCCATGGTTCGTGTCAAAGGCCTTTATCTCGAAATTATTTTCGTTCAAAGAAAGGTGAATGCCACTCCGGGCTTATCAGTTTGAGCATAAATCAATTTATTTTAAATGAAGCGACATCTGATATTTAATTTTTATATTGAAGGCGAGCGAATTCCATTTTCGATCGAGGATGACAAATTAGATTTTTCGTACTCGGTCGTATAATATTTCGCATACCTAAAGAGCACCGTTACAGTGTACAAAACTTAATTAAATAATGGCTACTTTTTAGAAGGCATATATTGCAGCTCCTTAGTATTCAATAAAATGGGCATTGTATGAAAATCTTTTGTTATTTTAAATCAGAGAGAAAATGATTACTAGGTCACATTAAATCTCAATCAGCCAATCAATCAAATCCAAAGGCAACATACATTTTACTGTCTATAAAATAAATAAATAATAATTACTGAATCTATAGGAAATCTATAAAATTTAACGTCATTGCGATGCGCTTTGTACGATCTGTTTGTCCAACTGCCGGCGATGGTCGTACGTTTATTTCACTTTCTCTATTTATATAGAGTGCCATATTTGCTGTGCGTACGCAGCCGGTGCGAAGAAAGGCACTTTAGACTGGATACACACATTCACATTAATTTGCTCGAGTATTGTTTCAAGTAAAAGTGTTTATCTACGCTCATTGCTTAAAGTTCGAATTATGAAATCAAAATGTGTCACATATTGACCTACTTTATTCACAGACTTCTATAATTATTAAAAAGTTATTCATTATAACATCACTGTACTATGGAAATATCTCTAGATAATTGAATAATTTCCATTACGATACTCGGCTCTGGGTTCCTGTATTTTTATGTGTCGTCATCACAGACCAGGGAATAACTTCTTTTCTCTGTGGTCGTCATAGCCAAAAGAGAGAATCCTAAATTTTGTTTTTTATATGGAGTCCACAGACAACATTTAGTTGGTAGTCATGGAATGCGCCATGATCGACCATAGACAACAATTATTTCACGGAAACAATAATTTTCCCCTGCCTTAGACTGATTAAAAAGTGTGTTCATACAGAATATTGAAAAGAATTATGTATAATTTTTGATTATTTAATCATCCACTAAAAATATACTTTATCTGACTTGTATAAATATTTTTCTACTCTTTTTTGTTTCATGACTTTTTTAACAGACTATACGCAGTTTACAACTGAATTTTGGCGCCATACCTAACTTTTAACATTTCAATGTGTTATTTTTGTTACTTAGTCAAAACTTAGCGCGGAAAAATGTTTAGCAGTGAAACCTACTAAAGAAAATTTAACTCCACCTGACATTTTAGTAATTGCAACAAAAATGACCCATAATCTTTTACCAACAAAGTGAAGGATTTACGACAAACGTTAGCAAGATTTATGGTTTGGATTTATGATAATTTGAGCGTAGATAAAGTAGTGTATGAAACTCTACATAATTAGGTATTAAAACACTCGTGTGATACTATTAAAAAACTCGCCTGCGGCTCGTTTTTTAAACTCACACTCATGTTTTAATACCCCCCATTATGCATCCGTTTCATAAACTACTATTATTTGTTGGCGTCTATAGAGCAATTAAGGTCTTTTCGATAGTAATGTTTATTTTCGACGTCCCTGTGTTTTTCGTTTTGAGTCTACTCGTCTACTCATCTTGAAAAAAAAAAATGCTAACTCTCTGATGACCACAAAGTGAGCAAAATTTCTCCGTACTGCTAAGTGTGTCAATACATTCAGAAAAATTCTAATTCAAAATTTTTTTATTTCACATAGGCCTAACGTACAGGCTCTTGTAAATCATCAACATGATATTTGTCGCGTATGGTGATAACCACAAGTCGACTTAAAACTAAGTTCACGAAGGTTCCAACGCGCCCTGCACTGAGAAGAATCCCACAACAAACTCAGCCGGGTTTTGTTTTCTGTTATCGCCACTTCACAATGGTGATAACAGAAAACAAAATCCGGCTGGTATTCTTGGAGAGCCTTGAAAGCCTGAGAATCGTCATTCAACAAGGCTATGTGACCAGCATTTTGGGAATAACTACTCGTAATTTCTTTCGATGGTGAGGGACTAGGTATATATTTTACAACAGATAAGTTTTGTTTTTTATTTATTTCGTTGCTTATTTAATGTTTCATGTTTCTTTTGAACATAATTAAAAGCTCTAAAACACAGATCTGAAATTTAATTCTTGATTTCTTATCGCACACAACATGCACTAGGGGACTTTGTTATACACATTGGGGTTTCCCTGGGTGAAATCGGTATCATTTTATCAGTTAACAATAACATTATTCTATACATAGGTAGCCCACCATCCCACGCAAGCTACGCACATTATATTAGTTATTAATAAAACATTATTTACTATGGAAGAATTTTCCTTTACGTATATATGGGCGTGTCAATAAACTCAGTTGGCTTTCCTTTGTGCTTTGCAAAAAATAAATTACATGAGCATTTCACAATTCTTCAGCACGATAATAAGTATATTGTTAATAGAATATCTAAATTGATCATATTCAAGACAATGTTCTGAACTATTTTCTGGCTTCAGTAAAACTTGGGCTAGGAGTCGAACATTCATTAATGTACGTAAATTCTGCGATTTTGTTGATATCGAATCTTCTAACATTAGGTCTTCAGTCCAGTGCTATACCGTTGAGAATTAACTTTTACACAATATCTAAGGAGTATGTACATTATATTTATTTACTTTATCTTTGAGTACCTGTGAAAGTATAGGTACACCTACCTACTTACAAACCAATTCAATAGAGTCTTACGCTATGCTTTGCGAGTACCTACTGAAAATGAAAAGGTACCAACTAAAGCCATAAAAATTACAGTTCAATCAGCTAAAAGCCCGAATGTCTATCGTATCATAAGTCATAACCAATTGTACCATAACGTTTATTAAACAACCTTTTCACACCTAGTGTTACGAATTAGGGGTGTGAGTCATGAAACGCGATGGTGTTTTTGTGGGAAGCGGTATTACAAATATATTTGGCACATTCCTATTATAAGACAACCATAATCATTTCACAGTTCATTATGTTTTGGCATATATTTTTGTATAAATTGATTCTTGTCGAAGTCGTGATGTAATGTATAACTTTGTGGTTTTATCTTATGCCCTTGGGCACACGCATATAATCATGCTTCTAAAATTTATCTAATATCATAGAAATAATTCAAAACAATATTATTAACCTATTTAAGCTGAATTGGTTACCATTATTTTGGAATATTATACAACCAGTCTCATTCCAAGCTAACTTAGATAGAGAATTTATTAAAGCAACTTTTCTTTATACATTCTCTGGATGCACAGTTGTCAAAGAATGCCAAAGAGAGTTAGGCTCTACATGGTTGATTCTTAATTTGATTATATGCTATGTATGAATTAAATCTAAATGTATAAATTGTATTCTCTTTACGAAATTTAAGTTTCAAACATAACGAGAGCAATAGCTGTATTGTTTTGATTATACTTTAATTATAGGTTAACTAAGACATAGAAACTACAATGGTGCGAAGCTGATGTTATAACAAGACCTTCACCCAAGCGCATGAAGGAAATAATTGCCTGCCTGACTTCTTTTTACAACAAGAAATTGCCGTAACTAACTATTTAAACATAGGTAATATCGAACGATTAATAACTGTTGATAATAGTGACAAAAAACTGAATTCTTTAGGAGCAGACAGATTAACCAAACAATTTTTAAGTTTTTTACTCATTGATATAATACTAGTTTTACTCGTAATACTCACATAATTGCTTTTTTAATCTGCGTCGAATAATGAAAACTCTTACCTGAAACAAAAACAATTTTAGTAGAATTTTACTAATAAATAATTCGTGATTTTTTTGTGACCCGGGTTGATCCCATTTTGCCCGGTGCGTCTGCCCGGTACCGGGCAGGATGGCACAAAAAGTTCTCATCCTGCCCGTTGCGCACCGTGCAATCGTTTGCCGGGCAGGATGGGAATCTTTTTTGAAAAAAGTTTCCCATCTCGCCCGGTAACATTTAGTTATGAAAAAAAGAAGCCTTTAAATGAAATAAGGATAGTGTAACTCATTTTTATTTATTAATTATTTACCATTCAAAAGTAAAGTTACCGAAAAGGAATGTCTAGAAATGAAAAGATTGTATAATTATCATAATCAAATTTTACTAGATGTTCATAAATGAAAATAAACAAAATATATGACATATATATATGATTATACAACAAGAGTCTTAAAAAATAACTTAGATATCTGAAATCACAGCACCATTTTAACCATTAATCAACAAAATAAGAACAGTTTATCTAAAAGGCATAGTCATAAAAGACATTTATAACCCAAGATTTTTACAATGATGTTATGCGACGTTATGCGAATAATCTTATACTTAATAATCAACAAAAATATACTTAGTTTCACATAAGTTCGTTATAAAAAGGACATAACACACATCTAAAATCACAGACTAATGACTAAGAAATTAAAAACTATTTCTGTTTCTCCTAAAGTCAAAGATAATCGCATTCTTCGTTATGTAATCAAAATATAAAGTTTCTATTTAATATTGTCGAAAAAAAGACAAAATAAAAAACTCAAGACTCCAAAAATTACAAATGTAAAAAACATCAACAGAATAAGAACATGAGTTTTTCTGAAAGTCATAGTTATAAAAAGACAATATAATAACTTAAGATTTCCTACAATCACCGATGTCATACGTATAATCTTTTTAATAATTTAATAATAATAATAATCAACAAAACATACTAATTATAGTTATAAAAAGGACATAACAAATAAACTTAACATTTCTAAAATCACAGATTATTGATTTATAAATAAATAATAATATTACTTTTACTCCTAAAGTAAAAGATAATCCCAGTCTTCGTTATGTAATCAAAATTTAAAGTTTCTATTAAGTAATGTCGAAAAAAAGGCAAAAATAAAAAACTCAAAGAGTCCAAAAATCACAAATGTCAATAATTATACATAGATAAATTTTCGTTAGTTCTAAAATCAATTAATAAACACTTAAAAATACATGGATACCTTGTTACCTTAGAATTTCTAGGAAATGCCCTGTTGTAATTTTTTCCTTCAATAGTTCTTCAGTTCTTCCAAGTAAAAATCGATCCCACAGAATCGACTCTTTTAAACGTGCTGTTGCTGACGATTTAATTTTCGGAATGACTTCATAATAAGAGGCGTCATTTTTTAAAACATTTAGAATTTCAATTATATTGGGCTGTTTCCTTTTTACTGTTCCGTTTAGTTTCTTGTGCCAAGCTTCAAGTAAATTTGTGGTACGATTTCGCTCTCCAAATACATTCCATATAGGCATGAAATCATCTTGAATCCACTGGCTTAGCATGTATTGCCTAAATTTCTTGCTTTTGGTATTATCAGGACTCTGACCAGCAATATAGAACCAACCTTCAATTACTCGGTTTGGAGGTAGGTGTGGTAAAACAGCGCAAAGCGCAACTTGCCTGCGAGTTCTTTTATTTTTTGTAAGTCCTAAATCCTCACCTTTTTTCCAAACCGCTTTTCGTTGATTATTAAGTATAAGATTATTCGCATAACGTTGCATAACATCATTATAAAAATCTTGGGTTATAAATGTCTTTTATGACATTTATAACCCAAGATTATTACAATGATGTTTCCTTTTAGATAAACTGTTCTTATTTTGTTGATTAATGGTTAAAATGGTGCTGTGATTTCAGATATCCAAGTTATTTTTTAAGACTCTTGTTGTATAATCATATATATATGTCATATATTTTGTTTATTTTCATTTATGAACATCTAGTAAAATTTGATTATGATAATTATACAATCTTTTCATTTCTAGACATTCCTTTTCGGTAACTTTACTTTTGAATGGTAAATAATTAATAAATACAAATGAGTTACACTATCCTTATTTCATTTAAAGGCTTCTTTTTCATAACTAAATGTTACCGGGCGAGATGGGAAACTTTTTTCAAAAAAGATTCCCATCCTGCCCGGCAAACGATTGCACGGTGCGCAACGGGCAGGATGAGAACTTTTTGTGCCATCCTGCCCGGTACCGGGCAGACGCACCGGGCAAAATGGGATCAACCCGATTCAAAATACCCAATGTGAATGGAATCAATGATTAATTATTAAAAGAGCAAGAAAACATAAATCGGACGTTAGTTTTTAACAGCAGTAAACGTAACGATACTAACAATATCTCAATGGGTTCCTACTTCCCATCATAAATAAGCTTAACATAAGCACCATAATCTCACAAGACCCAATTTCAACACATCGTAAACTAAACATAAATAATGTGCGACAATATTGCGAAAGCGGAACGCCATAGTTAACTTACTAACCATGCACATGTTACGTGTTTTGATAGATGCATTTGTTTAGATAAAATGCATGGAAACTTGCACATACCTACGCAGTGTGGGAAACTTATTATAAGGTACCTAGGTACTACTTACTATCTAGCCAGCACTCAGACTGCCTGCTTCGAATATATAAACATTGAAACTGAGATTTTTCTGAAAATGAATGTCGGAATATAAAATGGTTTATTACTGCATAAGATTTTGCATGCACAATTTTGTCAGTCATTATCAACCAAATAAGAATGTCCTACGGATCGGCATATGATGCGTGGCTTACACTCAAAATACTTCAGATATCGGAATAGCCAAAAGATAAACCTTACAGAAAACGAGACTTATTTTTGAATATCTAATATCACTTATTAGAATTCTTTAAAATGTTATATTTAAAGTTGATTATATATATGATATGTATTAGAACCAACTGGTCTGGCGCGTGGTGATGGCAAGAGACCCGATGGGATGACGCTTGTTCCCTGGCGTTTAGGGAGGTCGCTTGTTTGGGACGCAACTTGTGCTGACACCCTGGCTGCGTCCCACATTGAGGCGACCTCCTCTATGGCGGGGGCTGCGGCTACTAGTGCCGAACGGGCCAAGGGACGCAAATATGAATCTCTTGACAAGATTTTCATATTTGCGCCTTTTGGTGTGGAGACTCTGGGGCCGTGGGGCCCGGGGGCTCGAGCTCTTTTTGAAGAAATTTCAAAGAGAGTTATCGAGTCTACCGGGGATCCAAGAGCTGGCAGCTACCTTGGCCAACGTATTAGTTTGGCCATCCAAAGGGGCAATGCTGCCAGTATCTTGGGTACCATGCCTCGCTGCGATGGATTCGATGAGGTTTTAAATTTATAACCTAGTGTATAGTCCGTTATTTTTATTTTAAATCTTTTTATGTACATATATTTAAGTATTAGTTATAATTTTCTGGTAATAAAATTTTATAATTTTAAAGTTTCATTAAATTACAAAAGTGAATAAAATTCATGAGATTTTAAATTTCCGCACGATTGCTTTTAAAGCTTTTAAGGTTATTGTAGAGCGATTTAAAATTTATGGAGCTCTTGATATTACTAAAAATTAAGGTGGATATTAATTCTTGTCAAATTTGCAGACAGATTTCAAGAAAATCCTTGATTTAAGCTAAATCTTTAGTTTAAACATAATCTCTGAAAATAGTCAAAATTCAAGAATTAAAAAAAACAGCAGATTATAAAAAAATAGTGTTCACATAATATATACATATATCAAGCGAATCTTTGCACTGGATTAAAAAATATTTGTAAAGCCATAGAATACTATAGCGGTACATTAGTATAGCTCCCTTCAGAAATTTCCCAAGCTTACGTCTGCATAAAAAAAATTAGGAAAATTGATGGAAAATACATTTGCCTATAAAGTAAAGAAATATTATTTTTCATCAGTTTTCATATACGTGTCACAAGAAAGCGCTTACGAGTACCTACCTTTTTTATGAGATGACCTGACTAAGCAAGATCGGGTATAGGTTAGAATATTTTTTGTAATACAAGCAACTTATGGAGTTACCTGTAGAAGGCATCTAGATCGTTTTCGGAACTGCTTAGATATGTAATTTTAGTACCAAGTATTATCTCGGTTAGGTAGCCTTTATTTTCACTAGTATACTAAACTGTGACTAAGTAACAGTTATAGTAATTTTACCGTTGAACTATGAAAATCTATAAAACAAGAACTCCCCGTGTTGTATGCAGGCAATGTCACAGGCATCTGCAAGTTCGAACAAAAGAGCTCTCCCACGCTATTTACAAGCAAGATTAACGTTAGAATTCTTTAATGAGTTTTGCTTTGCATGACTAAGATGGGAGAAACCGAGAAAAAGCCATTAGATTTCACATTGGAAAGCGTTTCTGTGAGCGGCGTACAATGATTACAGAAAAAAACATTAGTGAATTATCGTTTGTGGTTGAACCATGGCCATGGGGTATAACAATTTGCAATACTGGGAAAGAACTGCCATTAGAAAAAATGTGTTACGTACGGTTATTAGGGTAACCGTAATATTTATTATTTCGTAAGGCCGAGTTTGTTGTTGGCTCCTCTTGGTACATACCTTAAGAACCCGGCGGTGAATCACTACAAATACAAGTTTGTGTAATATGTAATAATTATATATTTTAATTTTTTTATCCCCGAAAAGGTAATTATTTGATCTTCTCATAAGTAGGTCTCTTTTCTCATCTGAGATATCTCTTTTTCTTTTATGGTTAGTGATATTATGGTAGTGATAACTATGGTAGTGAATTAAGGCGCAATCACTTTTATCATTTGCAAGGATTTTCACGTAATCCAGTCTGATAAATATTTTTATGCACAGATTTTATGTACTTTTATTGAATTTCGTTTGTGTATAGAGCACCTATATCGCATCTGATAACAGAAATAATAACGACACGAACAATCAATGTATTAAAAGTTATGAATAAAGGTAATTGGCAAGCTATAAAATTTAACTGCCTCTCTTGCGTAACTTGGTTAACGAATTTTATGTAACAGAACATTATCAAACATTTATTGTACGTATGTAAAATTGCCTACAAATATTTTGGTGTATAAAACCTTAGAGAGGGTTTAATAATAGCCTAGTTATAGCGAGATAAATCTTGATGTAGCTGGTAGCAATTGACTTAACTTAGTTATAACTTGTAAGTATCTCACTAGCGGAAGCTGTAGCTGAGGAAGGCCTTCCAGACCGCCAATGCCTGACGGCAGCCCAAGTTAAACAATTATATCTCATGACTTTATAGTGCAGTTTGTAGACTAAGTACACTAAGTATACCCATCTAGCAGATACATGCCAGACATTAGAAGAAGAAGAGTTTAGGCATCTCAAAATTTATTAAGAGAGTATTACCTCACAAGCAAAAAAGATTAATGTTAAGCCAATTACTGAGGTTTATAGTCTATGACCAATTTCAAATCCCGATGCGATTTGGCCATAAAGGATCGAAGTGTCTGAACTTCTAATACCCTTGAAGACTGTGATAAGCACAAAGGGCCCTAAGTCCTTTTGCTTTGTTTAAACTTTGAATGTACTGTTCGAAACGCTACAAACTTCTGGTCATTAATTTCGAATTTAAGGGACGGTAGAACAAATTTCTTTACTTACTTGAATCGCTTAGAAGTTACTTTGACAAAAGTTTATAAAATACTTTCAAATGATGAATTTATAGGCTTTAATAGGGCATTATTTTCAAGATGTCCTTCTTATTAGAGTCATTAATCGTTTTGAATCAACTAATCGTAGGTTAAATCAAATGACAGTCATTTTCCTTGTTCACTAATGGCCGTTGTCGGTATTCTTTAAGTAATAACATTCCATAAAAATCATCTTCCTTTTTCTCGAATTTAAGGCAATAAACAGAGTATTGCGGATAATTTGTGTAATACAATTTTTTGTTTATATTAATTCATGCATTTATTACAAGATTTAATTTAACTATGTTTATGTTCGTTCGAGTGGAATCTTGCAACTCAATTTTAAAGCAGATAATATCTTCAACCGATTGAGCTGAAATCTTCACTTCTACTAAACACGAACGTTTAGTTCGGACAAAAATGCATGGTTAGCTGTGGGACGTTATTCTAAATCCAACATGGCGGAACACTTAAGATGGCGGACGAATTTTTTTTTAAATGCACTCCTAAAATATGGGTTTGCTGAGAAAAATGCGGATACATTGACTCAAAATTGAAAATTTGACTTTATTACCATTCAAAACATGTTGCATTCAACATAAAAATATCTAGTGCACTTACAAAAATAAACAAACTGCGATATTCATCATCACGGTTCGTCCTGAATAAGTTATTGCATTCAAATATCAAGCACAGGATATATTCATACCGTGATGCCTGAATAGCTTGTTTCAAATGAAAAGCTTTCATGAATAGCTAATGTTTATAAAACGCACACCTGGTGACCTGATTCATAAGCTCCGTGAAACTGCAACCAACTGTTTCACTCTCCAATTTATTTCATTCATTAATTAAAATAATATATATGAGGACATTATACACATTGTAATGTAGCCCCTCCAATTGTGGGAATCGAACCCACGTCCCCCAACGCAGAAGGCAGGAGCACTACCAACTGCACCAATCGGTCGTCATTATTAATAAAATATTAATTGCGACAATTTTTTTATAATATTAAGTAATACTTAAAGAACAACTAGTGAAAACTAGTATTTACATTATTTATCATACTACATACATATAGATAGTCATAAGTATAACATGAGTTTAAAGTCTCTATATTATAATGTCATAATTAATAATTCGAATTTCGAATTGCGAGAAATTAAATCTAGATACACTAGTATAGTACAATCATGGTCCTTGGTAAATGGTTATATGGTTGGTTATGGTTATAAACGTGTTGTAAACTTGGCACATTTATAACTAGTAGTCGTTGGTACGGAATACCAGTCTATCTGCACCTCAAGTGCAATTTATACAGTACGAATTCTCGTTCGTATTTCGTATTCGTACCCATTCTTCCATTATACACAGAGTCGTGACAGTGTTTGTTTCGTTGGATTGGTTACGGACATCTTTGCCATGATGTTGTTACTAGTTCGTGGGCCAAATGTGTGTACGGATTATGGAATCAGGGTCACTCGGCGTTGTTTACGGAAAATCGGTAGTGTTCTGCTTGAGGTTGTAATTTTTTTACCGATAAACGTACTTAATTAGCACACCAAGATATAAACCTGTTTACATCTCCGTAAAACGTATGTCAGTATAAACTAACCGCTGATGAAACGTTTAAGCGTGGGGCAAATAATATTTAATGTCAGTAATGTATAATCATTAATAGGTTAAATACAGTATTAATGCTGTATTAAAACTATTTTGTTATATTACAAAAACTTAGCAAAACGTAGCCTTTTCAATCACCTGACTTTAAAATTCTCGAGTTTTTAAGTCATAAGTTAATAAGATTTTTGACTCATAGTCTAAACGGCTTGATTGGTTTTTACAAAAATTCGGTAGGTTTGTAAATAGGACGTTAGCTATTTTTCTGACCCATAAATAGTAAGATAAATAATTTTATAAATAAAAATATCATAATTCACATTCGAAACGCGATAGAAAAGGGATCGTGATGTATTAATAAGCTTTTAAATAATTATGTAAGAGTTATTTATAACTTCAAGAAATCACTAGCAGATATAGTAATATTGGCAAGAGTTTGCATGACTAGCGTCCTACTGTAACAAATGCGAAATAGAAATACGATTATGAAATATCCATTGCGTGTTGAAATAAACAACCTATTAGAACTACTAGTTTTACCCGAGATTTAGAATGCGTTAAATTAATAATTCTTCAAAGGTGTGTTCGGAAAATGTTACAATCTGCAACTAGGTACCTAATACAATAATCAATCAGTCTATGAAACACGCTGTGTTACAACTATCCAAAATTTCAAAAGCAACGTGTGAACGTGTGAAGTTTGGCTCGAGTTATAACTTTTAACAATTAAAGATTTAAAACCTGGCTTATTCATATAAAACAAAATATAATCGCCCTGTACAAACAGTTTTTTAAGTATTCATAAAATAATTTTACCACCACATTTGTCAGGACTTAGGTCATAATATACTTTAGACTACAAGGATTTTTTTTGGAGCAAGAAAATAAAGTTTCAGAATTTCCAAATGAGCGACAGGCTAACGAACTGTCACGGTCATACCTACGGGTACTTAAAAAAATTAGGTCTTAACGAAACTATGCTTACAAAAAATGTTAAGTCAGATAAAGTTCCAAATACCGACTTAAACGCCGGAAAAACGGTTAAGGAAAGAAGGGCACGTGTCTATAATAAGGCAGATATGGAAACCGTCTCGTTTGACATGCAACCGGGTCATGACACTTCAAAGTATGACCGCGGGTTGAAATCTCGTCGCTCTAAACGATTTCAAAGCTCTGAAATAGAACCCGGGTTTTTCATGATCGTATCTCATTTGCAAAACATAACACCCAGTGGTCATTTCGAGATTTAAATGTCCCCTTCGAATGTGTATGTCTATGTACTTATCTATTTTTACAAATTTTTATTTCTCATTTTTTTGACATAATATTTAAGTATTCACAACTACGGAGATTGGTGGCTATATGTTTGCTAATATAGTCACCAATCTCCGCTCATCCCTTCTATTCACACTAGACCTGTGTTACATGTCATCACAAAAGTTATTGCCATCAGAAGCGTGGAAGGCATCTGGAACTACACCTATGCCTGACTACAGTGGTAGGCTGACAAATAATATAATGAAATATGTAGTATTCTTATTAGGAAAGTAAGTAGAGCTCATCTAATTTAAAAATGAACGCCCCTCCACTACATATTTCCTTTAGGGAATGAGCTCAAACATGTAGAGGGGCATTCATTTCTAGGTTGCATGATCTTTACCTACCAACTTACCTACCACAGTAAATCCATCATCTGAAATCAGTTATCTTTCACCTACTCACTTATCTGTAACTTTATGACACATTTTATACTCTAGATGAGTAAAACATGTTTACCTAAAAATCAATACTATTATTAATAACTTATGTATTTAATCAACTTTTATAAGTTATAACTTTACGTGTGTATCGAAGAAAAGCAAAAAGGTTAACGCACTGGCGCTAATGGGGTAAGAACTACATGATAGCATTGACAGCGCGTGATGTATTGACCGCTGATGACACCGTTTATGGTTTATGGTCTTTGAGGCGTTCGTGTGTCATGCGAACAGACTCTGGGGGTCGTTGGGTCGACGAGCTCTTGATTAGGGGCATCATAACCAAAGAAAACTTTTTCTTAAATCTATGATAAATAAATAAATAAATAGAAAAGTCCTGACGTATTCATTCACTCACTTTCATTCACATTCAAATACATCAACGCTTATTCATTCATTCAATTCATCAACGCCCAGCACTAACGTACGTATGCTCGCTATTCCTTAACCCTCAAAAAAGTTTTTTCCTAGTATTGGTTTCAGTACAAAATCTGACTTTTGATGCTTTTGCTGACACCCGGATACCACAGTAGCATAAATTAGTTACTGTGGTAAATTCTTACTGGGATTCGAACTTAGTCCCTGGACTTGTCTAAAAATATTCATCGCTTGGCCATAGAGGTCATAATAAATACTTCCTTATAAACCTTGCTTCGGTAACGGCATAGACCGTCACCGCAAAGATAAACTTTGTACAGCAGTAAGCTTATTACTAAACTGGGGCACTCGATATGCGTCTATTACACCGTATAACAACATTATTTATTGACTTTTTAATGTGTAATAAAAATGTTAGTTATTATAACTTCTTTCTTGGCCTAAATACATTATATATGCCTGATATCTTTGAGTAGTAAGGTGCATACTAATATTAATTATTCATCTTATTTGATGAAATTAGGAACAAATTAAATAATCTTAGTTTTTTGAAATCTACTAAAAGTTTAAATATACCAAATCGTAGACGTAACTCGTCGCGCATGCAATATGCCTGTAGAAAGGCTATTCTTTAAAAAATATTATAGTTCGTATAACATTATAATTATAGAGCTCGTGATTAGTAATAATTATGTAGTAATTATTATCAAATAAAAACTGAAAATTAAAAAAAAACAAGCGAAAGTTTATAGTAGCGTACACTATAGGGTTTGTTTGACTCGAGGAAACGCGGCCTAGAAGTAATTGAAACAGTAGGCGAGTGCTGTTAATATAATCCCACCAAAAACATTCTGTAAAAAACTAGCCAAAGTCAAAATGAAGCTGCTTGTTTATCTCTAAAAAGTACTGAAATCTAGACAAAGTCGTGCCAAGTCTAAGGTTCCTTACTGCGATTTCTTTATTATTATAGTTAATGTTGCGTGACTTGGCCGTTGAAGGGTACACAAGGGTTCAAACCAGGTGCTCCATGACACCATTGCACCAATCTGTCGCCAGAATTCATCGTCAATGAGTAGCGGTTCTTGGTCTTCAAGAGAGAGAGAGAGTAGAGGTTCTCAAATAGGAGCCCGAAAATGCGGCGAAATGGTTCCTGTAAAGATGGTACGGCAGTTTTGCTTCGCGCTTTGACTTTGGCGGGGGCACTGCCGTGCCCCCTGATATTTTTTATCTACGCTCATTGCTTAAAGTTCGAATTATGAAATCAAAATGTGTCACATATTGGCCTACTTTATTCACAGACTTCTATAATTATTAAAAAGTTATTCATTATAACATAGCTGTACTATGGAAATATCTCTAGATTGTTGAATAATTTCTATTACGATACGCGGCTCTGGGTTCCTGTATTTTTGTGTGTCGTCATCACAGACCAGGGAATAACTTTCTTTTCTCTGTGGTCGTCATAGCCAAAAGAGAGTGTAGAGCCAATCCTCAATTTTGTTTTTTTTTTATATAAGGAGTCCACAGACAACATTTAGTTGGTAGTCATGATCGACCATAGACAACAATTAATTCACGGAAACAATAATTTTTCCCTGCCTTATATGACTGATTAAAAAGTGTGTTCATACAGAATATTGAAAATAATTATGTATAATTTTTGATTATTTAATTATCCACTAAAAATATAGTTTATCTGACTTGTATAAATATTTTTCTACTCTTTTTTGTTTCATGACTTTTTTAACAGACTATACGCAGTTTGCAACTGAATTTTGGCGCCATACCTAACTTTTAACATTTCAATGTGTTATTTTTGTTACTTAGTCAAAACTTAGCGCGGAAAAATGTCTAGCAGTGAAACGTACTAAAGAAAATTTAACTCCACCTGACATTTTAGTAATTGCAACAAAAATGACCCACAATCTTTTACCAACAAAGTGAAGGATTTACGACAAACGTTAGCAAGATTTTATGGTTTGGATTTATGATAATTTGAGCGTAGATAAAGTAGTGTATGAAACTCTACATAATTAGGTATTAAAACACTCGTGTGATACTATTAAAAAACTCGCCTGCGGCTCGTTTTTTAAACTCACACTCATGTTTTAATACCCCCCATTATGCATCCGTTTCATAAACTACTATTATGCGCTTGTTTCGCTCTTCTAACTAGTCATCAGTCGGTCACAAAAAAAAAACAAAATTTACACTGATATTCGCGAAGTCTAAGTGCGACACTGAAATTCGGAAGGGATATAGATTTTATCCTGGATTAATACATAGGCTACTTTTTATCCTGGAAAATTTCTTGGTTACTATGATAAAAGTGAAAAACAGAAATCTACTTGGGAAAAATACACTTAGTTTTACACTGAAAATGCCGATGTTTGCCGATCTTCTTTATTAGTTGTATAGGAAATTTATCTATCTACTACACTGGTTTTCTAAGTAGGTTATCCAATACGTGCGGAGCCACAAGCAACGTCTAGTGTAAACAGAGTAGTATGTGCCAAGAGTTAGACTACACGTAAAATGCAATCTACGAAAATATACCCAGTATAAACAAAACAGGAGATTGCGTTCTAGTATATTAGTGTGACACAAATAATCCGTACACTGCTTTTCTGGGGTAATACCTCACCCGGTTTCCTTCACAAATACTTATTTATGTAATAAAATTACATATCTACTCTACTATTACTATATAAAAATAAGTCGGGTTTTCCTTCCTGACGCTATAACTCTAGAACGCACGAACCGATTTCCACGGTTTTGCATTCGTTGGAAAGGTCTCGGGCTCCGCGAGGTTTATAGCAAAAAAATTCAGGAAAAATTAAAAAAAAAATTAAAAAATGATACATAAAACGAAGCCATCTGGTGGCGAAACGGAGTTCGCCGGGTTTGCTAGTTAATGCTAAATATTAATGTTTGCTAATTCTAAGGATGCCAATCCTTATGATTAAGTATTTTTCACTATCAAGACTTCATAAATGTAATTAGTTATTCCAAGAGAAATATAATATTTTGTCCGGATATAGCGAATTTACACCTTGTTACAAGTAATCTGTATCAAATAATAATAAATAATACTGTTATAACTATCAAATCAAATGGTTTTATAGTAAACCTACAAGGTAGTATTTTGAAGCCATTTAAACGAGATTTCGTTAGGAATACTTAGGTGCCTAAAATACTTAGTTAAGTACTGTTATTGATCAAAGATAACGAAATATATACGTCGAGTATGTTATCCTATGCAGTAAACATCGAATTCAAACACAATTTATGATCTGATAGCTAGAGAGGCTTACAGGTAGGGTAATCTGTGATGAAACATTGAATGCATTAATTTTTTTCAAAAATGGATAAAGTCAGCGATCCGTTTGACAGGCAGGAACAAGTGCCGTAAAATACTTGACTGGCTGCCAACTCGGCTAGTGGACGGTGGTAAAGTGCAAGACAGTTCCTCGGAGACTGCATTCAGTTGTATAATAATATCAGGAACATAGTACACTGCTAATGAGGGTTAACGAGGTGCTTAGTTTTACAACTTTATGCATACCATAAAATATGCAGACCAAAACAGTGGCACTTTTAGATTACCCAACCAATGTACCTACTTTATCACTTCATTCACAACTCATTGAAGAAGACGACAAAAATAGTAGTAAGAATGAGCTTGGGTTGGGAGTAAATTAATAATTAAATTAACATAAATGCTTAGTATATATGTATATCATTTTGATCACGTACCTAATACCTACCTATAATATTTAAATTTTTTATTTATTTTTTATTTATTAAACCGTGTGCTAAAATGATCTAATTACATGATAGCTTCCAATTTAAGAGAAAAGAAAATAAATGGCATTTCTAAAAGAAAACGTGACTACTTGAAAGGCGAGAAAAAATGTCGTAAAATATTTGACATGAAGCCAACTCCCACTACGCGTATATATGGGGGTACGGAAACGGGCTATTAAAATTGCATGTTGCTGTAAATCTTGCTGACATCTACAACAAAAAGAATCAATGATTCGTTTTTTACTATATCTCCCTAGCCTAGACGCAGGGGTCTAAGAATTCTATACATAACTTTGCTTACGCGTTGCCCGTTTATAGGTAGTTTAATCCACGAAGATGCGCCCCACTCCTTAACAATCACTTTATCTTTCATTGAAGGAAGGAAGGAGGTCTGCATGGACTGAACTATCTATTTATGTGATCTTATGAGACAACGAAAAGTGTAAGACAGCCTTCCCCTTCTTAACACTGTTATACGAACATGCAATTGGAATGAAAGTATTAAGTGTTGTAGACCATAAAAGTGTCTCCCTAAAAGCCTTTTTACTCAGCAACTCCGTACAAAATTTCATTAAATATCTGGCAGCCAAGAATTATATAAAACCGAAGACCAAGTCTGCATGAGATTGCTCTTAGCAATACATTTGGCCTGTTTTATTTTTCTATAATAATATGCTTTAGCTTATAATAATAATTGTAAAAAGAAAAGTCCTTAACTGGCATACTGCCCCAAGCCCTTCTTAGTTAGATAGGTGAGAAAATGTAGTGAAAATTGCAGAGGTTCCTTTTATAATAATTACATACAAGGAGGGATTTAACGATAATCAACTCAAGGATTAAAAATTCAGACATAAATAAAATGAAATGGCCTCCTCCAAATCCTCACGAGAAAAGCAACAGAAATCTAAATTGAATTAAGAACTTCACTGCAATGCGATTACCTAAGACGAACGAGGGTACCTAATTCATTGTTCTATTAATGCCTCAATTCTTGATAGCGTAAGCAAAGTACGCCTAAGCTCTTTTAAATTAAATCACAGAGCTTAAATTTGCAACGATACAAAACATTTTAAGCACCGTCTGATCCCGCAATTCAATTTTTGTTTTGTCTTCATTAAAAGAAATAAAGAGTAGTCTTAAAGAAAGATAGGTCTAAGCTCTTTAAATTGAATCTCAGTACAAATTGTTGCCCAATAAAAACAAAGTAAAGATCCGTCTGAGCTTGCAATTCGTGTCTAATTAATTTAAGTTGGGGATAAGTGGAGAATAAATGTAAAGAAAAAGGAATATCTTTATTTATAACAAACTCCTTTAGACATTCCTAATTCGTCGTTATAATATCAAGGTTCGTGTACAGTAAATATAATGATCAATGAATTGGTAATTTATATTATAACAACATAATTTCACGAATTAAAAAAGTAATAAATATTAATGTAGCAGCTCAACATGAAGTATTCAGATTGATCACGCGATTTACAATGAAGACTTAAAAGATTGATTTATTATGAGGTATTGGAGTTATGCATGCTATGTCTCAAATATTTTTCACGGCACAGTACATCACAGATCTCCTCTCAGAATGAGATACTTTGAAAAGTTTGGCAATAACTCATAAGTACAGTCAGTCATCACAATTAAAGAGCACACTAGAGCCGGGTGTGTCCGCGAAATTCAATTTTTTTTGTGGTTTTTCGCGATTTTTAAGCTAATTAGACATAAAATGCTTATGGCAGTGAAATTGCGCAAATTCCAATATCATCTTCACGTGTTTATATAAAAATCTCTGCTTGAAAGTGTCGAGTTAAAGAAATTAGTCCGAGATTTGCGAGTTACTCACATAAAACTCGATACTCGGACTAATTTCCTAGGATAAACTTTTTTATGCAAAAATTTTGATATAATCACGTAAAGATGATATTGCCAGTCCCACAAGTTGACTGCCATAAACCTCTGATGTGTAATTAGCGTACAAATTGCAAAAAACCATGAAAATTTTGAATTTCGCGGGCAGAGTCGTTGCGATTTCGCCAAGTGCAGGCACCGTTACGTCAATGGTTTTGGTATTTAGTTAACTACGAGTAAACGCATAAATCCGCAATTTGGAGGTGCTTACATTGGGCTCATACTCTGGAATTCGAAGTCTAGCGAAGTAAGTTCACTTCAAAAATTATTAAGATTGGTTAGAATAATAATATAACATTCAAGCAAACTTTTTGCTTTCATCGGAAAAATATCTGCAGTGCCGAAATATAAAAATACTCATGTATAAGTCATACGAAATCCCGGCTTATGTTAATACAATTTTATCCCGAACGTGTCGCCTTAACTAGATCCATCAAATATATTACGGACTCAAGGGCTGACAATAATAAATAAAGTATCCAAATAAACATTTGACGGATTTAGAGATTTTTTCTATCCTTATTATTATCAATTAGACACTCGCAATTTGTTATTAAATATTATAAATTGGTAATAACTGGGTGGTTTTTAAATAACAAAAACCATAAATTTTGTATTGTTTATAGTTTATATACAATGGTAAATACTCTAACAACTCAATAGGTAGGTACTTCTTGGTGCATAAGACAACTAATTTGGTAATTACTTTTTTATTTATTTTCAACTGCAAAAGACAAAAGATACTTGTATCACTAAACAAGCTTTTCTATAGAGTCAACAGTTCCATTCAGCTAGGCGACTTTTATTAGGCAGGAGTTTTCTGTTTTCTTACAATTCAATAAAAACAAGTCGCTGCGAATGCTCACCGTAAAAAAATCTTAAACCCGAATCCTAATTAAAAGAGTATTTTTTATAAGAGTGAAAAAATGCAGCATTCACGCAAAGTTGCATTAATTAGAGAATTTTCGCATGGCAACCCTGCGGTGAAAACGTGAAGAGTAATTGGAGTGAGAAAATATACGACGATACGACGACTGCTCGACACGATTTTTCTTATGACCTCTTTTAATAGTTTCGCTTTGCGAATCTGTGCTGTTATCATAAATTACTGACTATAAAATAGTTTATGTTATTAATAGATCTGCAGAGCTGCTGTGTGGTTTTGCTCTCGCAAGGTAGCACAGGTTTTAGGACACGTTTTCCTAAGAGCATATCATTGTTAATTTAGAGTTATAAAAGTTAAAAACACGATTGATAAAAATTTTCATGTGAAATAATTAATTATTTTACAGCGTACATACTATTAATATATGAATTTAATTTAAAATAAATTAATTTACAGTGATTTCCTTTCGTCGTTTTATTTATTTAAATTGGATTAAAAAACGTCGAACAACGCACGTGCGAAATTCATTGGTCTCTATTGGGTATATGGGTCAACAAACCAAGACTCATGGAAAAAAATTACATATTTTCTGCACTTGTATCGACATGTACTACTTTACAATAAGTTTAATAAATTATTGAAAAAGTGAATATATCCAACTGGATTGTAAGTGTAACCTACGGTAGAGGTCGTAATTTTTCATTAGGCAACGTCTCGGCCGTGAAAGGAAACGATGCACCTGCGCGCTTGTTGAATGCGAAGTACACAGATGTATTGCAAGAACATGATAAAAGGAGTCCTGCGATTTATTATTATAAATATTTGTTTACTTTCGGCACGTTTATAGTTAGTGCCTAAGTCTGTTTCAACTTTACCATAGAAAACTCACTGCAAAGTAGCTTTTATACTTACATTGAATTTTATTTATTAGAAACACGTCAGGTATGCAAATGCTTTAAGTAAAACTTGACCACTTCAACAATTAAAAGTAGATTTGTAATCGCAGAGACCAGAATCTGTGTTTCAAAAAATTAAAATCAAATCAGATATTGCTCAAAATATAAAAATAAGGAACTTTATCAAAATCAATGACTTCTAGTGGGATACATAGAAGTCATTAATCAAAATGTATTTAATTTTTGTTTTTTTAAAAAACAGTTTTTTTGCACATTTTCGTAAAACCTACCTATAATTACTTATGTGGCCCGATAGTTACGAATCACCGCAGTAGGTAACAAGTACCACTTCAAAAAAAACTATCCCGTGACACAGACTCCTGTAACGAAAAGTGAGTTCATAATGAAGATAAAACGAAAACGACATCGAAACCGCAAGTCTGACGTCAATAATATCTTCGCTAAGTAGGCAACGGCACAGACTAGGAAAACCGGACTTGGATGAAACAGAATTTTCTCCATTAGTCATTATCATTTACGTAAGAGAATTGTCACAAAGTCTCTTTGTGATTCACTGACTAATTGGGTAGAGTCAATATTTACAAACAAAAGTAGGTATAGGAGAAAACATCTGTTAAGTATTTGTTATGAATACGTAAAAGTTAATGAAGGCTTAACATTTACACGAAGTAGGTAAATTGCTGTGAAAAAAAGAACATAACACTTCGGGAGTGCCGACATAAGTGAAAACTCTAACATAGGTACGTGTCGATTAAGGTAACAGTGTTGTCAGTTCAATGGTTTTTTCCACCTCAAAAATGCCTATCGCGCCGGTGTCGGTTACGGTAACAGTGTGAGTAACGGTCAGTGTCACGAGTTCAATGGTTCTTTCCACCTCAAAAACGCCCATCTCGCCGGTGTCGGTTACGGTAACAGTGTGAGTTACGGTCAGAGTCACGAGTTCAATGGTTTTTTCCACCTCAAAAACGCCCATCGCGCCGGTGTCGGTTACGGTAACAGTGTGAGTAATGGTCACAGTGTCGCTAGTTCAATGGTTTTTTCTAAACCTCAAAAATGCCCATCGAGCCAGTGTCGTTTACGGTAACAGTGTGAGTAACGATCACATTGTCGCTAGTTCAATGGTTTTTCCCACCTCAAAAATGTCCATCGCGCCGGTGTCGGTTACGGTAACAGTGTGAGTAACGGTCACGGTGTCGCTAGTTCAATGGTTTTTTCTAAACCTCAAAAATGCCCATCGAGCCGGTGTCGGTTACGGTAACTGTGTGATGTTGCAAGTTCGATGATGTTCAATGAAAACAAAAGATTCAAATATAATTAATTCAAAAATCTTCAAGACCCTCATATTCATGTTTTAACACCAACCTCTTTCTGTTCAGTAGGAGTGCTACTCCTGACTCCTGTCAAATCCTTCCAGCGCAGAACCCCCATGACGGCGGTCCTGACCCACGAGCCGCGCCTGCTCCTCCCGTTGGACAGCTCATCGACCACGCCACACAGAACAGAGTTCACCACCAGCCCGCGCCCGATGGCATCCTTCTCACTCTTAAGAGCCACTTCGTTCACAGGAAAAGAACGCCTCTCCCTCATAAAGCCCAGAAAATCCATGCGAGAAGCTTTCAGCGCTTCCCGAATCGCATCCTCACACGCGCACCATTAATCACCATCAAAGACTTTCTTTAATAAATCTCGCCGTAATTTTTTTATAACTCTTTCAATTATCCACGCGACTCAAGAAAACTCCGAAAAAATGCGTCCCAAATAACTGTCTTCTGTTGTCCAGTTCGTGAACAGTGAGTACGAAATATAAATGCGAACTTTCTCTTTGAGACCGGCGCTTTTTGGGTTAAATTTCTTTCAGTATTTCCCAAATAAGTTACTGTCAACACTCGCTAAAACACACTCGTATTGGTCAGCACAAATACACAAGGCATTAATTAACCAAAGATTCGAATTTCAGATCAGCTATGAGATTCCGGAACTGTCAAAACACGATAGCTTTTACGAAGTACGAGAAACAACCGCGAGACTCGACAACGACTATCCAGCCTTGCGCTTGGAAACCGAATGGCGCCAGGCGCGTGCCATCGCCATGCCTTGCTCAGTCATTCACGTGTAACCTGAAGACGTTCTTTCTCTTTCTTTTCAATGCATTTTCTCTACGTTAGATAAGGAAAAATATCGTCTTCAACTTCAGTTACCTAGAGATCGCGAAGATAGACAGGTGAACGTTGCAAAATAGAAAACAAAAAGTTTACAAAAGATCTGATAATTTCAGAGTTTCTGCGGGACCAGTTCAATTCAATTCGGTGACTCATTTTATTACCTCATCATACCCGTAAGTCATAACTGTATCTAATATATGCGATTGGTTTCCAAAATAATACAATAAATCTGAATTCTACAATCAGGACCTATTATGTAACGAATAAGTCTTGAGTGTAGACTCTACATAAATTATTATAGATAATTTTGTGATGATTTGTACCACCTACCTACTAGTTGACAATTTCTTAATTACTGATCATCGGCTAATTGGGTTGGTGAATACAAAAAGCTAATTTAAACAAATCATTTACAAATGAACACTTGACTAATCTAATTAATCTGTTTACTCATAAAGAAAACAAAGAAAATAACACTATAATAATAACTCCTTATTTACAGGAAACTGTGGATGGGTTTTCTCACGATAATTAACATATAATATTTAGTATTAAGTGCCACAGACACAATACTTATATACTTCCCAAAAAAGTAAAAAATACTCGTACATGCAAGGGATTTGTAATCTCGACACCTCTACTTTCCAACTCGGAGACAGACGTTTCTCTCTACATTGCTATCACTGCTTCTCAAAAACAATTCAATTCAACAGAGTTCGCACAAATTGTTCCAAATCCCTAAATCGGCAATAAGGTTTGCAATAAAGGAAGGCGTTTGTATGTAGGAGTGGTACGTGGCGTGGGAACATCCGGCATGCACGTTGCACGCAGCATGGCCGACAGTGCTGTTCCATGGGGAGCAATTGGAACAAGGGTCTAACAGGTGCATTTACAGCTGCTTCCGAAGCCAAAAACTAGTGGGGAAATCTTAGAAATCCGTCCGGGTGTTCGGAGGATGCGGTTTTGTTCTGTCTGGTAGTTACCGGACATAATGGTACGACAGTTGCGGTATTTTTCAAGGAAACTGGTGTTATTTATTTATATCCTTTGAATTAGCAGATGCCACAACGAACATGTAAACTTGGTGGTTTGAAGGAGCTATTTTATTTTCATAGAATATGTACTTACACCTGAAGTTGTAAGTTATCTCTGTTTATCAATTTGCTCCCTTAATCAGACTAATGTTATGCAAAATGAGTTTTTTTTGTAGATTGGTAGACGTGATAGAGTCTCAAAGGGGTAACATCTAGACCACTTTTTGTTCCATCCAGATGAAAATCGACTTAGGAAGCAAAATCGAGGGTAACAGCTAGTCAAGAGCTCCCTGCCAAATTGCATTTACTAGTCAGGTTTGTATAAGTTCTGATTCAAACGATTTTATTTCAGTATGGGGTAGTCGGAGTGCACTTTACCGTACAAACAGTTTCAAATTACAGTGACACAACACTATCATTACTTCGATCTAAAAAATGGATTTAAAAAATGGCGAAATATGAGCAAGTCAATATCGTATCAGCTGCGAATAGAGTACACAGAAACTTTTGCCTTTATAATATTTGTGTGATGACGTTTCATTAAACAGCCCCTAGATTGTCTAAGAAAAACGTATTCATCGTTATCGTAATCGTTTACTAATTCTGCCCGCTGATTGGGTTCCTGATTTATCTCAGCCAATCGCGGCGCAGAATTCGCTAGCGATTACAAAAACGATGAATACGTCATTCTTACCCAACGGGTTACGGAAAAGAACAACTTTATAGTTAATTAAATATTAAAATACATTAGTCAAACCTAAAATAAACTAGTCATTCTGCGGAGAAGCAAAACATTGATCTTTGTCTACAATTAATATAATATACCATTTATAGTACATGCATAAGCAAAACGCGTGGGATGAACGTACGCTATTAGTACTTTGAAGATAGAAAACGACCATTAGTGGACCATAATCTCTTTGCAATGGAAAATAATGATTTGTTTGCGAATGCGTCATTCTTACACAATTGCCCAGCTAATACTAAAAAATATTATTTTCCCTGCAATCACTATGTGACTATTAATATGATGAGGATAGCATGATTGACTTGAAATTATCGTGGTTCGTTATATTTAATTTTTAATTATATTTTATTTTATTTTTATTATATTATAAGATTTTTTTATGAATGCACTTTCTTAAAATCATGTGGCATAGCACCTAGAATATAATACTATAATGTGCCGAAAAAAATTGTTCTTTACAATGTTGCCCATTCTGTTGTACAAAATTTCTAAAGTAGGTAAACTAATTTGATGCGTCTAAAAAATAGAGCGTCTATAGAATAGAGATAACTCTATTTTTTTGATGCATCAAATTAGTTTACTTTAGAGATTTTGTACAACAGAATTGGCAACATTGTAAAGATTATATTGTCGTGTTTTAACTCTACGTACGTTAGGCAATAGATGTCATTAAGAAGAAAATAATGACTATATTGAATATCCCGTTAGTCATACTTTTGTCACGACCTTATAACTCAAACACAGTTCATTAGCGTTGTACACCGGCGTCAAAAGGTTAGATCGTGAAGTAGGCAGCCTAGTGTTGCAACCGAGTCCTACCCTAGGCTATCGACCGCCAAATGAGGCGCGAGTTGCATCGCCAATGAGCCGCTTACGTAACCTCCTCCCTAGGGATGTGATACGCATTATGCACTTTTTAATTTAAATCACCAGAAAGTAAAGAAAAAATTAAATATGTAAAAAGTTCCCTACGCTTGTCATTTAACATTATTATTTCATTTATTATACCTTCTGGCAGGCGTGAAACACTCAATCCAAAATTACCTTAACTCATTTTGGAAAAGAGCTGATACTCTTACACTGCTGGACAGATTATAACCAAACACCTAAGAACCACCGCAAGGATATTGGCTTTCAAATGAAAACCACATCGAAATTGGTTCATTCGTTTGCCATGCCACAGACAGACACTCACTCAGACAGGCAGACACCGACGTCAAACTTATAACACCCCTCTCTTTGCGTCGGGGGTTAAAAAGATCAAAAACTGTCTGAAAATTAAAACAGCCAAGGTGTTGTTATATCGAATAAGGAGCGAAATACCAATGGATAGCTGGTAAACATGACATAATTAAGAAAACTTCGATCATATTATTACACACATAAGTCACATAATGATAATTATCATGTGCATTAGAAGAATATATCAGTATATTACTAATACAGTTGCTTTTGCTCTTTCCGTAACTTTAGATATATTTTTTAGCTTTCTACGGAAAGGGTTCTAGCCACAGGTTCTAGCATACTAGTTGTTTAATATAGAAGAAAATACTCCTTTATAATTTTGTTCACATAACAACAAACTAAAGCGTTTCATAAGCTCAGCAAATTTAAAATAAGTACCTACCACTGTTTTGAAATCTTAATAATTTCTTGCCTATTTACCCGACTGCAAGAAGGGTTATGTTTTTCGCGCGTATCTTGTATGTATGCATGTAAATTCCTTTATGACCACGTATCTTCCAAACGGCTGGATGGATTTTGACGTTAATGGTATCGTTAGATTCGTCTCATTAACCCAAGTGTTCTTAGATAGGTTTTTCAAAATAAAAAGCAAAATGGCGGATTTTGGGCCTAAAATTGTCAGTCATTTACAAAATATTTATAACCAAACCTATCGAGTGGGGTATCAAAATGAAGGGAATTACAAGGAGATTACAAAAATATATATAAGTCATATGGTTCGAATTAATTTGGAATTATAAACAGTCGATCAATGCGTTCAAAATGGTAATATTTGTAGTTTTTGATAGCGTTAATCTTGTATTGACCAAATGTGTGTCGTACTTTATATTGTGCATTTTTACTTGGTATATCATAGCATAAATCGAAAACATAATTTAATATAATCATTAAACAATAATTTAATATCTATAATTTCGCTACTCGCGCTAGATGGCGCTGTGTGTACTTTAAGACGCGCTCCACTTTGTCGAACGATGTTTTTCCCGAACGATCCGCTTAAAGCGACGTGAGTTAGATACGCCTGAGCCCTAAACGTACACAAACTACACCTATGAAATGTTACTGGTCAGCTTATATATTTCCGGGATAAAATCCAGGTTTGCGTTTGACGACACTGTTTACAACTTTTACTTCTTCCAAGTGACTGACTGACTTGAACCGACATAATATAATATACTAGCAGATACCCGCGGCTTCGCACGCGTAAATTTTAGTTTTAGCTATTCTACGGGAACCATCCATTTTCCGGAATAAAAAGTACCCTTTGTGTTAATTTACATGAAATCTTCATTTCAACTTTAAACCATAAATTTTCAGTTGTTGTGCGTGAAGGAATAAATTTTCTCCCGCATGAATATCTGATTTTCCCTATTATCACGAAAACAATGGATTTTCCCGAGAAAAAAGTAGTTGATTCTAGGATATAATCTATCTCCATTCCAAATTTCAGCCCAATCGGTTCAGAAGTGACGGCACGATGGAGTATTTCTCCCGCATGAATATCTGCTATATAACTATTTTCTTATAAACCATGGATTTTCCCGGGATAAAAATTTGCCTATGTATTAATCCAGGATAAAACCTATCCCCTCTTTGAATTTCAGTCATATCAGTTCAGTAATTACAGCGTGAAGTAGTATTTTTCCGCGTGCATATTTGTTTTTAAGTTTTCCCGCGGAAACCATGGATTTTTTGGGATAAAAAGTAGCCTTTGTATTAAACCAGGATAAAATCTAACTTCATTCCGCATTTCAGCAACATCAGTTCAGTAAGTAAGGCGTGAAGGAATATTTTTCCCGCGTAGGTATCTGTTTTTCACTCCTATCATAGATACCATGAATTTTTCCAGGATAAAAAGTAGCCTAGGCATTAATTCAGGATATAAATTATCTCCATTCCAAATTTCAGCCAAATCGATTCAGAAGTTGCGGCGTGAATAATTTTTTGCGCGTGAATTTCGGTTTTTAACTAATCCCACGGGAACCTTGAATTTTTCCGGGATAAAATGTAGCTTATGTGTTAATCCAGGATATAATTTATCTCCATTCCAAATTTGAGCTAAATCGGTTTAGTAGTTGCGGCGTGAATGAATATTTTCCCCGCGTGGATTTCTGTTTTTTACTATTATCATAGAAACCATGAAATTTTCCGGCATGAAAAGTAGCCTATGTAATAATCTGGGGTAAAATGTATCTCCTTTCCGAATTTTAGTCATATCAATTCAGTAATTACAGCGTAAAGTAGTTTTTTTCGCGCGTGAACATCAATGTTTCAGGTTTCCCGCGGAAACCATGGATTTTTCCGGGATGAAAAGTAGCCTTTATATTAATCCAGGATACAATCTATCTATATTAAGAATTTCAGCCATATCAGTTCAGTAATTACGGCGTGAAGTAGTATTTTTCGCGTATGAATATCTGTTTTTCTTTTTTCCTGCAAAATTCATGGATTTTTCCGGGATGAAAATTAGCCTATTTATTAACCCGGGATATAATCTATCTCCGTTCCAAATTCCAGCCAAATCGGTTGTGCACTTGCGGCATGAAGATTTTTTTCCGCGTTAATTTCGGTTTTTTACTAATCCCACGGGAACCATGAATTTTTTCGCGATGAAAAGTAGCCTTCGTATTAATCCAATATATAATCTATCTCTATTCATAATTTCAGCCATATCAGTTCAGTAATTACGGCGGGAAGTAGTATTTTTCCCGCGTGAATATCTGTTTTTCCCTTCTCCTCCAAAACCCATGGATTTTTTTTGGGATAAAAAGTACCCTATTTATTAATCCAGGATATAATCTATCTCCATTCCAAATTTCATCCAAATCGGTTGTGTACTTGCGGCATGAGATTTTTTTTCCGCGTGAATTTCGGTTTTTAACTTATCCCACGGGAACCATGAATTTTTTCGGGATGAAAAGTAGCCTATGTAATAATGCAAGATATAATATACCTCCATTCCAAATTTGAGCCAAATCGCTACTGTAGTTGCGGCGTAAAGACGTATTTTAACTTGATAAAATCCAAACTTCGGACCCCCGTTTCACCCCCTTAGAGGGTGAATTTTGAAAAATCCTTTCTTAGTGCTCCCCTAGACCTCACAAGGAACATGTGTGCCAAATTTGGAGTCTCTAGACCCAGCGGTTTGGGCTGTGCGTTGATATGTCAGTGAGTCAGTCAGTCAGTCAGTCAGTCAGTCAGTTTCTTCTTTTATATATATAGATAACCAAATATACCCACTTTACGTCTTTGACATTGTGTAGATAAAAGTGCTTAGGTTTCGCTCGTAAAGTGTGGCAACTAAAAAGCCTGAAATAAAATAAATAATTAAAAAAATCAAAAAACCCGACTGCAAAACTGTCAACTAAAATGCAATAACTTAAAAGACTGAAACAAGGCGGACAACGAAAACAAAATTATAATAAACTTAAAACGATGCAATTTTTACTTCATTTTAACAAACAACATTATGAGCTGAAAGCTTTAGTTAAATTTTCGCATTCAATTTAAAAATAAAGCAGGCGGGACCTATTAATTTTCTCTATGTTAATTTATAATTTGCGAAAATAGGTCCCGCCTGCTTTATTTTTAAATTGAATGCGAAAATTTAACTAAAGCTTTCAGCTCATAATGTTGTTTGTTAAAATGAAGTAAAAATTGCATCGTTTTAAGTTTATTATAATTTTGTTTTCGTTGTCCGCCTTGTTTCAGTCTTTTAAGTTATTGCATTTTAGTTGACAGTTTTGCAGTCGGGTTTTTTGATTTTTTTAATTATTTATTTTATTTTCTATCAACTTACTTTCTTATTTAACTTTAATAAGAAAGATAATTAGTTTCGCAAACACATTTTCTCCGAGATTTTAATAAAAACATCATGACCTATTTTTTACGCTGGAAATATATTTAGATAAAAAACCATAACTCCTGCATTTCATTTTCAATCAGCTCAGCTACACAAGGGAATAGACACGACGTCGGCGGGAAACTCATCACTCTAAAAGGGTTTTTATTTCAGATATATTAAAATATCACAGTTAAAGCATCTACAGATAAGCCGATACGATAAGTCTGTTGCTTATATGCTACAATTCAGGGAAAACCTATTAAGTTGGAGGCTGAGAAGTAGGAAAAAGTTGTTACATGAATGTGGACTCGCCCGTGTAAAAATCGCGTGCAGGAATTTGCAAAATACAAATTGAAATCTTGCGAAAATAGTGAGTTTTTCCGGGATAAAATAACCTGTCTCAATCCTGATATTAATTTATCCGAGTTAATACGATTAATTGTAAGGGTGTGAAGCAACTCATTCGTGTGACGAAGTCAGAAGACTTTGTAAGTCCATCCAAAATGGCATTATGCAACACTGGCAGGTTTTTTTCTTCCAAATTACTCACCGAAATAAGTTTTTCGGTATTTGTTTGATGAAAATATTACGACAAAAAATCTTAAAAAGAGTTTCTGATGAATTTTCAGCAGCTACTAAATGAAGAATTTCCTCGTGTTATACTCGTAGTTCATGTTAAGTTGCAAGATCGTAGGAAGAATACATATGCCCAGTAGGAAGCAATCACAGTATATGGTTATGTATATTAAGTTGCCTCATCCACAAATGCTTATTCATTAAAACAAGCTTGTACGAATACAATACCACAGATTAATAATAATTAAATGCGGTTGTAGCTGTATTTGGTCTATGTTCAAAGAAAACTGGATTAAGCGCATATTTAACCACTAGCGGCTGTTGCCAAAAATATGTGAATGTGTTTCAATAATATTAAAGACTTTATGAACTTAAACTTAAGCGGCATGGATAATAAACTTGGAAAGCTTCAGTACTAAAGGCTCGATTCAATAAACAAATTACTCGTGGGATTTTTTTTAGATTCTTCTACATTTAGGTACATTGTGATTTTTTAGTTTGTCGAGTTACAGTATGCAGTGCCTTGAAACTGAATAAATGTCCAAATAAATAATGCGGTTTTGGCACCAAAATAATATTAATTGCCACTCATTCAGTCCCATAAATTTAAAATTACTCAACTGATTTTGATGTTTGTTTGAACTCTTCGAACTTTCATTGTTATTACCAAACGAATCAAATAAGATCACTCAAAACGGTTCGGAAACAGCAGAAAAATGGACGTGCATCCCACCATGACAATAGTGAAAATAATAATTGTAACTCATACAATAAGATGCAGCGGTTGAGAAAAGTTTATAATTTTGGTTAATTTATTTGACACAAAATTGTGGCATAACATGATTAGTTATGCCACTATTTTGTATGAAAAATATAGTTTAGCCGTATACCCGGATTCCGGAGTGTGGTCTTTGCCAAAATACTCGGGCAATTGGATATGTAAGTCCAGAGATTTCCACAATAAAATGGTTTGCAGATACCAATGCAGTGTTTTTGGTCACTGCCAAGCCAAGATATCTATTGACTTATTTTATGATCGCTTTTGAAACAACTCCAATTTATTTTTTTAGGGTTCCATACCAATTTGGTAAAAGTGGAACCCTTATGGTGAGACTTTCTCCGTCCGTCCGTCCGTCCGTCCGTCCGTCCGTCTGTCACACTCGATTATTTCAGTAACTATTCAAGAAATCGACTTGAAATTTAGAATAGTTAAGTATAGGTAATAGTGACGCGACGTCATAACAATCGTAAAAATTTGAAAATTGTTTTTATTTTTATTTAAAAAGGGGGGAAAACCGGGTCGACAAATTTTCAAAATGAGATAACAATATTGAGTGGGGTATCATATGAAAGGGCGTTACTTGTGTATACTAAAACTAATTTTTATTTATTTTTATGCCTGATAGTTTTTGATTTATTGGGCAAACTGTCGAAAAAAATACCGTTCCCCCCCTTATCTCCGAAGTTTACCAATCGAAAAATCTGAAATAATTATGATCAATAGAAGTTAATGTATATTTTACAGGAAAAATAAAATCAACTCACTGACTAATATACTTTTTTTGATAATGACAATAATCCGCCAAAAACAAAGTTACGTTTGCGGTTTGCCAACAAAAGTACCTACACGAAAATTATACTCGTAAATTCATGAAAAAAAGTGATGATTTCAATGTTTTACTTCTATTATGGTATGGAACCCTCGGTGCGCGAGTCCGACTCGCACTTGGCCGGTTTTTGTATTAAAAAGTGAGTTAGCAATTGAATAAATATTTGCAACGCCTTGCCTTTCTTAATTCAAAATAGCTGGCAAGCAATGGCCCTATTGAAGTGTGTGTACTGTGTAGATGGTTAATTTTTAATTAACAAGAAAGTTAAAAGTGGTTCTACTTCAGTTATAAGATGCACGTGCAAACCACCTGCATCTTATAAATTCTTTTTTGGCGCTTTTAGATTTATTTTATAGTTGTAAATTCGTTTCTTTACAATTCTTTCAACTACTATCAAGTTGCAACTATAGCAAATGCAGTGTCACGACTAAGAAACAGTTATTGCAACAATGTTTCCCAATAAATAAGACACTGTATCTAATAATTTTATCTCCAGCAGCTTTGATAGAATTTGTATGTATTGTGACCAAGCCTATATGTACGTGAAGGTCAATCGATAGCCCAAGTGACAGCTTACTGACTCATGCACAATAGGTCTGTGCGACTGCACAATAGGTCGAAAGCTATATATGTTTACCTATATTATATTCAATTCAAATTGCAATGTCTTTTTAACCGACTTCAAAAAAAGGAGGAGGTTCTCAATTTTTCGGAATCTTTTTTTTACCCGACTGCAAGAAGGGTTATGTTTTTCGCGCGTATCTTGTATGTATGCATGTAAATTCCTTTATGACCACGTATCTTCCAAACGGCTGGATGGATTTTGACGTTAATGGTATCGTTAGATTCGTCTCATTAACCCAAGTGTTCTTAGATAGGTTTTTGAAAATAAAAAGCAAAATGGCGGATTTTGGGCCTAAAATTGTCAGTCATTTACAAAATATTTATAACCAAACCTATCGAGTGGGGTATCAAAATGAAGGGAATTACAAGGAGATTACAAAAATATATATAAGTCATATGTTTCGAATTAATTTGGAATTATAAACAGTCGATCAATGCGTTCAAAATGGTAATATTTGTAGTTTTTGATAGCGTTAATCTTGTATTGACCAAATGTGTGTCGTACTTTATATTGTGCATTTTTACTTGGTATATCATAGCATAAATCGAAAACATAATTTAATATAATCATTAAACAATAATTTAATATCTATAATTTCGCTACTCGCGCTAGATGGCGCTGTGTGTACTTTAAGACGCGCTCCACTTTGTCGAACGATGTTTTTCCCGAACGATCCGCTTAAAGCGACGTGAGTTAGATACGCCTGAGCCCTAAACGTACACAAACTACACCTATGAAATGTTACTGGTCAGCTTATATATTTCCGGGATAAAATCCAGGTTTGCGTTTGACGACACTGTTTACAACTTTTACTTCTTCCAAGTGACTGACTGACTTGAACCGACATAATATAATATACTAGCAGATACCCGCGGCTTCGCACGCGTAAATTTTAGTTTTAGCTATTCTACGGGAACCATCCATTTTCCGGAATAAAAAGTACCCTTTGTGTTAATTTACATGAAATCTTCATTTCAACTTTAAACCATAAATTTTCAGTTGTTGTGCGTGAAGGAATAAATTTTCTCCCGCATGAATATCTGATTTTCCCTATTATCACGAAAACAATGGATTTTCCCGAGAAAAAAGTAGTTGATTCTAGGATATAATCTATCTCCATTCCAAATTTCAGCCCAATCGGTTCAGAAGTGACGGCACGATGGAGTATTTCTCCCGCATGAATATCTGCTATATAACTATTTTCTTATAAACCATGGATTTTCCCGGGATAAAAATTTGCCTATGTATTAATCCAGGATAAAACCTATCCCCTCTTTGAATTTCAGTCATATCAGTTCAGTAATTACAGCGTGAAGTAGTATTTTTCCGCGTGCATATTTGTTTTTAAGTTTTCCCGCGGAAACCATGGATTTTTTGGGATAAAAAGTAGCCTTTGTATTAAACCAGGATAAAATCTAACTTCATTCCGCATTTCAGCAACATCAGTTCAGTAAGTAAGGCGTGAAGGAATATTTTTCCCGCGTAGGTATCTGTTTTTCACTCCTATCATAGATACCATGAATTTTTCCAGGATAAAAAGTAGCCTAGGCATTAATTCAGGATATAAATTATCTCCATTCCAAATTTCAGCCAAATCGATTCAGAAGTTGCGGCGTGAATAATTTTTTGCGCGTGAATTTCGGTTTTTAACTAATCCCACGGGAACCTTGAATTTTTCCGGGATAAAATGTAGCTTATGTGTTAATCCAGGATATAATTTATCTCCATTCCAAATTTGAGCTAAATCGGTTTAGTAGTTGCGGCGTGAATGAATATTTTCCCCGCGTGGATTTCTGTTTTTTACTATTATCATAGAAACCATGAAATTTTCCGGCATGAAAAGTAGCCTATGTAATAATCTGGGGTAAAATGTATCTCCTTTCCGAATTTTAGTCATATCAATTCAGTAATTACAGCGTAAAGTAGTTTTTTTCGCGCGTGAACATCAATGTTTCAGGTTTCCCGCGGAAACCATGGATTTTTCCGGGATGAAAAGTAGCCTTTATATTAATCCAGGATACAATCTATCTATATTAAGAATTTCAGCCATATCAGTTCAGTAATTACGGCGTGAAGTAGTATTTTTCGCGTATGAATATCTGTTTTTCTTTTTTCCTGCAAAATTCATGGATTTTTCCGGGATGAAAATTAGCCTATTTATTAACCCGGGATATAATCTATCTCCGTTCCAAATTCCAGCCAAATCGGTTGTGCACTTGCGGCATGAAGATTTTTTTCCGCGTTAATTTCGGTTTTTTACTAATCCCACGGGAACCATGAATTTTTTCGCGATGAAAAGTAGCCTTCGTATTAATCCAATATATAATCTATCTCTATTCATAATTTCAGCCATATCAGTTCAGTAATTACGGCGGGAAGTAGTATTTTTCCCGCGTGAATATCTGTTTTTCCCTTCTCCTCCAAAACCCATGGATTTTTTTTGGGATAAAAAGTACCCTATTTATTAATCCAGGATATAATCTATCTCCATTCCAAATTTCATCCAAATCGGTTGTGTACTTGCGGCATGAGATTTTTTTTCCGCGTGAATTTCGGTTTTTAACTTATCCCACGGGAACCATGAATTTTTTCGGGATGAAAAGTAGCCTATGTAATAATGCAAGATATAATATACCTCCATTCCAAATTTGAGCCAAATCGCTACTGTAGTTGCGGCGTAAAGACGTATTTTAACTTGATAAAATCCAAACTTCGGACCCCCGTTTCACCCCCTTAGAGGGTGAATTTTGAAAAATCCTTTCTTAGTGCTCCCCTAGACCTCACAAGGAACATGTGTGCCAAATTTGGAGTCTCTAGACCCAGCGGTTTGGGCTGTGCGTTGATATGTCAGTGAGTCAGTCAGTCAGTCAGTCAGTCAGTCAGTTTCTTCTTTTATATATATAGATAACCAAATATACCCACTTTACGTCTTTGACATTAAAAATAAAGCAGGCGGGACCTATTAATTTTCTCTATGTTAATTTATAATTTGCGAAAATAGGTCCCGCCTGCTTTATTTTTAAATTGAATGCGAAAATTTAACTAAAGCTTTCAGCTCATAATGTTGTTTGTTAAAATGAAGTAAAAATTGCATCGTTTTAAGTTTATTATAATTTTGTTTTCGTTGTCCGCCTTGTTTCAGTCTTTTAAGTTATTGCATTTTAGTTGACAGTTTTGCAGTCGGGTTTTTTGATTTTTTTAATTATTTATTTTATTTAGCTATGTATGTTCACCGATTACTCGAAGACGCGTGGACCGATTTGAAGAAATCATTTTTGTTTAAAAGGGTATAGTTTCCAGATGGTCTCATTTTAATCAGGTCAGGATCTGATGATGGGATCCTGGAGAAATCGAGCGAACTCTTCAGATTTCATATGGACACTTGAAACTATTTGGGTATTATTTGAAAGAGTAATATTTTCCAAGTTGTCCTATGGTCATCAGGTCAGGATCTGATCATAAGATCTTGGTGAAAACGAGGGAACTCTTCAAATTTTGCTAGTATACTTGAAGCGAATTGGGTATTTTTTATAGTTACTGGTTATGAATTTCGGTTATTCACAATTCCCGCGGGAAAAGTGGATTCCTTTGAATGTCCATTCTTAGTGCTCCCTTAGACTATATACAGAACCTGTTTGCCAAATTTAGAGCCTCTAGACATAGCGATTTGGGCGTTTCGTTGATATGTTGTTAGTCAGTCACTAAATGATCAGTCACTCATTTTATTTTTGTAAATATTGTTGAAAAACATTTAAAAATATTTTAAGTATTATTTAAGTGATAGTTAATACTCAATTCAGTTATAACTACACAATACCCGAACCAAATTAAACTATGACTCGAAAGGCTTAAAAACCGAGGTCGTATATCGTACAAAACATTGTGATAGAAGTGCAATTCTAAGCAAAACATAGCCCAAAGTAAATTGGTAAAGCTAAAAAATTAAGGTAAGTAAGTTTGTTTTAATTTTTGTCGAACATTCTACAAATCTTGGAACCAACTCTCGGTTCTGTAAAACTCTATATTTTGAAGGTCACACGAATGCACCTAATAAATAATATACGTTACCTCCAGTGACTTATTGATGAAATATTTTTCAAATTACGTATTACAATATCTACACACTTTGTTATCCTCACTTTGGAAAAATATATTAATAGTACTTACTTGATACACGTCGATATTACAGAAACATCTAAATATTCCCAGATACATAGCACCCTTGCACAGAAAGAAATAAATAAACACAAAATAAAAGGACATCACATACAATCTACACCTGATACTTGACATCAATGATGCTTGGTATATCGTTTGCTGATTTTACTCTATAAAAGTAAAAGGGAATGACAATTATTACCGAGTTCATGTAAATGAGCGAGGCCGTCTTACGTTGGATGCATCTTTACTTTTACTTCAATCCAATCTTGATTGCAATCGGAATGTATGACCTTAGTGCAGCTTTAGAATCTTCGTAAAGGATAACAATCGAAAACAGAGAATTCACAATCCAAGAGAAAATATTGGAAAAATTACTATATTCTAAATATTGTTGCATAAAAAAGGTAAATTATATCGACCTTTAAGAAGAAACTCAAGTGCAAAAGTTACATCCAAGGGGATAAAGCAAATGATGAAACACAATATAATATCATTTAAATCAAGAGTGAATTGCACCATTTTGTCTTAAAAATGCTGAATGCTGACAATAATTAAATATAAATTAAAATATTTACGAAGACACTATGGATATAACGTATTTTTTATTTTTCTAAACCAATATGAAAACATGATAATATCAATAAAAAATATTTATTTAAAAAATATGTGACACCCATCTCTAACGCAGTTGTAACTACCGGTACCTTAGTCAACAATTCAGGTTTTTAGGTCGTAGGAAATTAGGTATCACTATGAAGCCGATGAGAAAAAAAGCCATTGCAAATCAATTAATTTATTTTAAATACAATTTAATGAAGATAGCATAAACGATCCGTTCCGGCTGAAATCTCTAAAGTAAATTAAGAAATAACTTTCTTTGATGACCACTATCTGAGGCTAACGGTGATATAACAGTTCACAGTAAGTACAGCTACTTAGAACGTTTTGGTCAATTGAGATTTTTTGCGAGCATTGAGTGCAGATTATGACCGCTAGTTATAATTTAAGTGTTTAGTACCTCAAAAGCTCTAAGAAAAAACAGGGTATGGACAATGGACATCCGAACAATTGACGTTAACTTTTTTCGTACAAGCAAATAGTAGCGCCCATCCGTCAAAATTCTGTAGGTGGCTGCTGAGCGAACTACAGCGTAGTCTTACGGTTGGTGGCATAACAAGCATTTTTGGAACCAATAAACTAGCGATATTTTTCCGTCCGCCCTGACCAGGGGCCTTATTCTGTATCGTTCACTTAGTTAGTTAGTAACCCTAACTAAGAAAACGAAGGCAAAAATCCTTTTTTTGCACAAATTACCAACCTAGGTCGGTATGGTATCATATCAGTATACCATGCTAGTTGCTATCTTGTACAAAAAGAATACAAAAATAGGATTTTTGCCTCCGTTTCTTAGTTAATAACCCAGTTTGGGTTACTAACTAACTAAATGAACGATACAGAATCAGCACACAGGATATACTATTCTCAAAAGAGAAAATGGAATTATAAGGATCACTTTTTCTTCCATTTCGCTGCCTTTATTTAGTCCGATACTTATGCCTCCTTTTTCTCAATAAGGAGTAGTATAGAGGTCTCAAATTGAAATTGATACCAAACTAAAGCCTATGGCTTCAAAAAAACCAGACTAAAACACAGACAGTAAGTAACGTAGTCTTCTGAAATTGTTATAGTGTAACAATAAAATGGTTTCATGAACTATAAACCCTGAACACCGGTTAAACCAGTGGATTAAACAATGAAAAGAAAAGCAGAGCGATTGCCTTGACTGTGAATCTCAGTTTTAAACATTGCGTGTTGGTATTTGTGTTAGTTTTTACCACTTTTTACGTCGGCTGCCGGTTCGAGACACCTACATACATTAAAACGGCGACTAAGTATCTACTGTTCACACATCCACACAACTGAGAACCCAAGTATTTGAAAATACGCCAAAGAAGCCACGACTGTCCTAGCGTTTGTGGACTATGAGAAAGCCTTCGATTCGGTGGAGACGTGGGCCGTGTTGAAGTCGTTGCAGAGATGACTATCGATACATCCAAGTGTTGAAGTGCTTGTACGAAAACGCCACAATGTCAGTCCGTACCCAATAGCAGACTACGAGACCGATCCAATTGCAGCGAGGAGTGCGACAGGGAGATGTAATCTCCCCCTTTATATTGTGTGTGTTTTATTTATATGAGTCTTCATTTATTTATTATGATTCTCATAAAAAATTACTCACAGCATAAATAACTCAGCATCTTCAGTATTTACTTGTTTATTATTATTATACAAAAATATTCCGAACGGAAGCTTGCATTTACTGAGCCGCTTTTGTTATTCTATTTCGGAGAAAATCAGATCTGAAATGATTCAATAATAACAAAATTCTAACACTTGACGACGGGTTTATTAGGAATAGGGAGAATTAGAGACTGGAGTGCGTCAAACGCTGGCTTTGATCTTATTTTTGTAATATTTATTTTATTTTTTACACACATCACATTCCTCTGGACAAGACGAGAGTTGGAACTTTGGTGGTTTGGAACTATAGGTACAGTCTATTCACTTAGAATTTGTCCTTAAAAGTACATATGCACGGTCGACATCGTTTGATGTTCTTTGAGATTACCGACGCAAACGCCGCAACCGGCCGCGTGAAAAAATGAAAGCGAACGAACTATAATTCCGAGGACGCGAATAAGAGGAGTTAGTACAAGTTGTTGTATTTTCGAGTCGAATTTCAATTCGGTTTTGCTATAGGTACACCACAGGTACATTTCGGGGATTCACTGAAAAAGTAGGTATATCTAAGTACACAATATAATATCTTTCGCAGTTAGGTATAATACTGTGCAAGTAAATTAATTAGTTAATTAATGGTGCCTTTAGGTTAAGGATAAATAAATACGGACGATACAGTTTTCCTGCATAGATATTTCGTCTGTAAAAATGGGACGCGTGGCGCCGCGCCACGTACCTAACTCCTGTAAACATTGCAACCGATAAACAAACAGCTTGGCGCAATTAGCTGTATAGTGTTGTTATTATTTTGTACCTTTTAGCTATAGTGTTAATATTCTGTTTCCTTTAATAGCAGCTTTACAAGTACTAAAATAATATACATAGTATCTTAGCAGTTCAACAGTCTGGTGGACCGACGATGGTATCCACTTGCTTGCCACAGGCCTCCTCTCAGAATCATAAGGCCTACGGAAATGCCCAACTTGGTGGCATTATAACAGAAATGGCATGAAAATTTGCACAATCACCTGGCGCAAAGGTCTTGCCCCTGGTCTTTTTTTGGAAATTGTTCAAAAAAACACCAAATCCGTCTTTGGCTGAACAAAATGATGGATTTCAAACCAACATTAAATAAACAAAGCTTTTTTAAAAAAAAATGCAAATGTGATACGATCTACCTACGCGCGATTAAACGAAAGTTTGAATTTTTGGGTGGCATTTTATTTTACCAGATTAATATTGTTCTTTGTTCCCATGCTCTCAAAACATTAAGAAATAAAGCAAGAATCTTAACCACCTAATAAGCAATGCAACAACCACTGGATACACGATTCGTTACAAGATATACCTATAAATATAGCCTATTCTGTTTTTGAAATTCTAACTTTTAGAAAATAGTGCACCTTCCTGTAGAAAGGATAACACTACTTTTTTCGTTAAAAAGTCTGTTATTGAGAATTAATTTGATTTTCTTTATAATGCAAACACTTGCATGGTGAAGCGAAGTACATATCACATTGGTATTAGGCAAGTACCTACCTTAGCTTCCTGCGAAGATTTTACAAGCTGCGGTCAAGAAAGGGCAAATTATTTATTATTAGAAGCACAACAGGTAAAATTCTCCACGCCATGACGGTCGTGACAAGATAATTTCGACATGCTCCGCTTGACACCCCAAGTTCGTTCCCATCTTTATACTTAGCCACCATTTCCGACGATTATGTTTAGTGCCGAGGAACCGAATAATAGGTGTAGCTGGTATAGTAGTTAGGTTTGTCCGTTGAACTCAACGGTCATTGTATAGAAGCGCGGAATGATTTGAACGACAATTTTATTGTTCACTTCTGAGTATGCCTCGGTTGGTCTAGTATAGTGCGCATCTTTGACTGCAGATGACGAGGTCCAGGGTTCCATCCAATAAATAGTAATCCAGCAAAGATGTACCGCCAAGCGATTTAGCATTCCGGTACGATGCTGTAGTAGTAACCGTTGGGGTGACTTTACTTAGGTACCCCTTCCAAGTTAGTAAGTTAACATCTTCGGCTGCATCATCACTTACCTACTATGAGGTGAGATCGCAGTCAAGTAGTCAGTTGTAATGGTGTAAAAAATGGGTCTTCCTGTCAGGAAATGCTTAAAGACGTAAGTTGAAGTAATAAGTATAATTAAATAATGATGATAAAAATTAAATTATAGGTAGGTAGTTACTAGGTACCTAGACTTGTATTTTGGCCTGCAGTGGCTGTAGCTGTATTAAAATAAATTAAAACATTTATGTTTTGATGGTCTGATGCCCACGACTCGCACTTGACCGCTTTTTTTTAATGCTAAATTCTTACCTGAGAAAAATACGGTGGCAATACTGCCCTCTGATCGTCGAGCCTGGAACATTGCACTCTTTCAAGCAGCTCGAACAGTTCGTGCTGAGCTCGAGCGCTGCCTGTCGTCGTCGTTGAGCTGCTCCATGGCGTCGAAACGTGCTGCCGCCTGCGGGAAAGAGCGGGACTACGTTAACAACATTGCATTGTGGTTCAACTAATACACGTTAGATGGCGTTAGTAGTAAATTGACTTGATGTGCATGAATGACAACTTTTATGTAATAATATCTGAAAGGGTTGCTAGATGGCGCTAAGCTATAAGTTTGAAAATAAATGAAAAGTAGGATTGCTACATAGGATTTAGGAATTAGGAATACTAAATTACTGGGGCGCCTTTGCTCTTTGCCGGTAGTGTACTGTGTAGGATAGGTAGGTAGCCGCGGCCGAAGTCGTCCTCGAACCAGACCTGTGCCTAGTTACTGTGTCTGAGCCTGGTGAGTTTAGGAACGAAATTACGAACTCAAGACCCGTCGATGAAAGCCGCCCCTTACCTACTAGGTACGCCGTACGCACCGACGTATATTGTACCTACGGTACACGCATCTCGCGATAGGATTGGGACAGGCATAAAACTAGCAATCGTTGCTGCCAAACGTCACTTTTGTTATAATTAGTTGCAAACCTGTTGCTAGATACGAAATTAGAGAGCCTAGGGCTCAAACTTTTTTTTTATATAAATAAATATATATATATAGTGTATGTATATATATATAGTGGACAACATCACATACATTGCTCCAATCTCTTAGTAAGTAGCTTATGCACTTGTGTTAAGGAAATCAGAAACAACGAAGGTACCACAACACCCAGACCCGAGACAATGTAGAAAACTTATTTTTCTACATTGCCCCGACCGGGGATCGAACCCGGAACCTCAGAGATGGCGGCGCCTTGAAAACCGGCACGCTAACCACTCAACCACGGAGGTTGTCGAAAATGCTGAGATAGACAACACTGAAATAAAGTACCTACCTACCTAATATAAGTAGGTATATGAAAGCAAGAAATAAAATCTGTGGCAAGAAAGTGTTAAAGCTAAACTGTTATTCGTAAATCGTAAGCAAGCACGGCTCAGCCATTCATCACCGATTTCTGTCATGTTTTACAATAGCCAGTTTGTACAGCGGGATTAATCGAACATAAATCAACGCTTGCCAGGTTATCTTTACACTCGGAAATTCTAGACGGGGAACCTATCAATGGAAGTAGATACAGGTAAGCACGTGCTACAATAGCACTCGTTAATATTTAATCGATGTTCTTAGGCTTTTTTGTTTTCTTATACAGCAAGAAATTAGGTTAAGTGCGAGTATGACTGTGTATCGATGGTTCCGTATAGAGCATGCCTATGCGCTCAATTTTAGGTCAAAATTTGTACATTTACTTATTAACATTCTAACCCTCTAATTTATTTAATTCTCAAGCTAATTTTGTTACCAAACTGCTCCGAAACGGCTCGACCGATTGTTATGACATTTTCTGTGTATGTTTGGTTAGTCTGACAGTAAGTCGTAAGCTATTCTTTATATCCCTAACAGCAAAACAACGTTTGCTGTGTTAGCTCGTTAAATATTTGAAATTACTACATTTTATGCCACATTCTTTGTAACTAAACCCATCCAAAATATGGCTGGGTCGATATTTATGCAATTTTTTGTCTGCATAGTTGTCATGTCTCTGAAATAGTTCGCACTATTTTCATACCCCAACCACTGTATAGCATAGCGACGTTCGCTTGCTCAGCTAGTATAATATGAGCAGATATTATTTGAAAAAATCCGAGTTACAAAGATATATTTACAAATCTTATTAGACACAGACCATTTTGGTTTATTTTAGATGTCATTAACCATAATTAAGTCGTTTTTACAGAAAGACAAATAATAATAATAATTATTACAATTTATGTGAGATAATACCGTCAATTTGTCATTAATTTAAGCACATTGCTTGGAACTTTACCAAAATAATATGCAGAGATTTTGACATTCTGTAACAAAACAATACCTTAATGATATAATAGCTCTAAAGTATTGTTGGTGCCTTTAAATTTCGAACAACATTGTAATAGTCGATTCAAATATAGAATAATGCCTTAATTATCGCCATTTCGCTGGCACGAGACCAGTATTTAATATTCAGAATTTTGAAAAGCGTATTATAAACAATGACAGCGGGATATAACTTTTAAGAACCGGTACTGTTTGTATAAAATATGTATTTATGAAATAAAGCTGGACAATGCGAGATATGGGCTGGAAAGTGTGGGTTCCGTAATCATTAGTAAGTAGTAACGCATCTTACTGTAAAAAATCTGGATTTTTAACTACAGCTAACTACTTAAGAAGTTGTTTTTGCGTCTGACTTATTTCCATTCCTACAGAGTTTAGTATAAGAAAGTTTGTATCAGGTGTAGGGGAGTGTTGAGTATACCTACTTTTCTCATCAGGTACCTAGTTATATGTTTAATATGTAAGCTATATGTGTAACTAACCTTCTTACGATAATTTTGTAATTTTACGCACTTAACTTATTTCTTCTTGATTTTCAAATTCTTCAAAACAAACCGATCTTGTATTACTCTCGCTAAAGACAAAGTAGTACCTATACATATTTCAGGATATATGTAAGTATATATTTTTAGGATTAGATACTTTTCGAGAACACTCTTTCAGCTAGTCTACGGAACCCTACAAATGGAGCTCGAACAACCCCATCTGTTGTCCAGTGCCCGTCGTAGCTTCACGGACGATTATTATTATAAATCCTACAGCAATAATGGCGCGAGTCTGTGATTTATTGTGTCAATTAACTGACCATTCACGATCCCCTATGACCCAAAATGGTTTTCCAAATTAAATTCGTCTCCCCTTGAACGCTGAATGGTTGCGAAAACCAGTTTTGGAGCAGCTCAATCAACGCATGTTTGTTTTTCGGCTGAGCCTAATTACCGTGCTTGGAACTTGGAAGGGCGTGTTTTGTTATGATTGGATTTAGGTACAATGTGCATAATTGTAAAGCAGATGTTTCGATAGTAGAGTACGAACACAACGATTGTTTTCTTTGCATTATAACATAATGTAATTCTCTCACAATATGAACAGAGGTTGTGTTTGTAACTTAGTCACAGACTTGTATACTAAAGACAGGGCGAACAGCGCGAAAAAATGTCGCCAGTTTAAGGGAGCAAGAATGACTATTTTGCACCCTCCCCCGTCAGTAGTCAGTATAGGTAGATAGGTAAAGAACTATTTCTTTTTTTTTGAATTAATAATAATATTGCAGGCAAAGTGACACATAGATAAAAAAAAACATGTATTTCGTAGGACTTTCGACAGATGGCGCTACATTTTCTGTATGAAGAACGTTCACGTAAAATGTTCGGATGGGCCTATCTTGACTATTTTTATCAATAATTAACTTAGTAGATAGGTACTTACAATAATAGAAATTTTAGAGCAACTTATGGTAGAACATTCTATCGAGAAAATTTTATTCAATCGTGTTTCTGCTTTATAGGGTTTATACCCAAATAAATAAAATTTTGTCATAGTAATTTTTAAACTGCAGGTCACTCGCACTCGGTCACATTAATGCCGTGTACGACTTTAATATAATTACATGAAAAGTCTTAACTAAAGCTGCAATTATACCTAATCATATACATATAATACTTAATCACATATGTAAATTTCTAAAAATGAGCTTATATTTACCAACGAATTTAAATATGATATGCAAAGTTCCAGACATTAGCTTATAAGTCCCTACATCAACAGTGTCAGCATTGACGTATATATACTCTAGACGGGGCGGACTGCGCGGAAAAATGTCGCCAGTTTATGGGAGCAAAACCCCCTCCGCCGTAAGTCTGTAAGCCTACGCAGTATTTCGCAGGAGTTTCGACATATGGCGCTACATTTTCTTGTATGAAGAAGGTTTACGTAAAATGTCCGGATGGGCCTATCTTGACTATTATTATCAATGAGTGTCAGCGATAGCAAATATGCAAAACTAAATTCAGTAATTTTATTAACTATTGCCGTAGGTAACCTAAATTATGAGTAAATTAAGGTCTATTCGAAGCTTCATATGTACATGCATTAAGCCAAGGACAATCTAATAAAGCTGATTATTTTTTTGTGTCTCAGCTGTCACACCTGCCCAAAAGAAGTTTTGATCATATCGATTAAAAGCCAAACTTACGTAATGAATAAGTACTTTAATCCTTTTATTCTATTAACCAATGTACAGACTACAGGTGTAATAAATATGGATAGATAAAGAATTTAGTCTGTCCGTCCGTCCGCTCTTAGACACATTTTTTTCGGACCGATAGAATTGACAAGTTGCTCTACTTTTTTTATTCTACTAAACGATACTTACATCTGTGATGGTTATATTATAGTATAGGTACGTAAAAACAAAATAAAACCAATTAATATATAATAACCAAAAATTACGGCCTTTTAGGTCTTAGAGGCGAACTAAAAACTTGGGTGCGTAACTGCGTATAGATTGTCCAATCTAATATTGGACAAGTGCGAGTCGTGCTCAGATAATGAGGATTCCATACCATTAAAACCAATTCCAACCATATTATTACTCCTCTCACTCTGCTCACCAAATTCCAGAAGAGCAAAAAATCATGTTTGTTGTATGGGAGCCCTTAAATATTTTTTATTTTAATTTAACTACTATAACAGTGTCCCGTATTGTACAATTTATGAAGAAGCAAGTTATATCATAGAACAATTATTAAAGGGAAAATCGCAGTTTGTAGTAGATATGTATCCTAATATTATCACAAAATATATTAAGTTCTGAATGAAAAGTGAGCGCAATTCCTTCAAAGGAGTTTAAAAACTAAGAGGAGGTTATTTCTCGCTGTATTTAACTTTTCCAATTAGCGGGTTTATACTCACAATCAACAAACGAAGTTGACGAAACCTTCGCAGTCCTTGGAAGAATTCGTTAGAAGAGACGGGACGCCGCTGTGCGGGCCTTTGAATAGATCCTTAACTTGTAAGATCTTAATTAAATAAACTAACTCTAACTTCATTTATTACAGCAGCAATGAAATAATAAAATAACGGACTCCACAGACTTGTATACTAAAGACAAGGCGAACAGCGCGAAAAAATGTCGCCAGTTTATGGGAGCAAGAATGACTATTTTGCATCCTCCCCCGTCAGTAGTCAGTGTAGGTAGACAGGTAAAGACCTATTTCTTTTTTTTAATTAATAACAATATTGCAGGCAAGGTGACCAGGTGACAGACACAGATAAAAAAATATAAAAAACAAACGTGTATTTCGCAGGAGTTTCGACAGATGGCGCTACATTTTCTGTATGAAGAACGCTTACGCAAAATGTTTGGATGGGCCTATCTTGACTATTTTTATCTATTACGGACTCGATCCCTAGATCGAATCCTAGGCTCCCCCTTGACTCTGGGTAAGCTCAGAGTCGAGAGGGAGTCTAGGATAGACGTTATTTTCGTAATGATATTAGGTATTTTGTGGAACCCGCTTGTCTAGGAAATGATTATTCACTCTTGATTTGAAGGCGCCCAGGTGGTGGTAATTACAGTGCCTAGTAGGGTGTTTCAGGCCTTTGCAGTGTGTATCATGTGTGTCTTTGGTACGTCTACTATGTAGGGGTATGTGTTATATATTATTACACTGAAAAAAAAAAATGATATGACACGACAAAAACAAAAACTCGAAATGCGAACAATTACGTGAGGAGTCGGTAACGGTAAGGGTGTCGCGAGCTCGGTGGCTTTTCCCATCTCTGAAATACCCAACGTTGATAAAGAAATATCAAGTCAATAAATACTTTGCTTACTACTTACTTGGTAGGTACCTACTTCATTTTCAGAATTGAACATAGCACTACGAGTTCTTTTGATAATAATGTACACTCAAAGACACAGTATACTATAGACCCGCCCGGCGGACCGCGCGAAAAAATGTCGCCAGTTTATGGGAGCAAAGCCCCCTCCGGCGTCAGTAGTAAGCTGTAAGCCTACGCAGTATTTCGCAGGAGTTTCGACACATGGCTCTACATTTTCATGTATGAAGAAGGTTTACGTTAAATGTTCCGATGGGCTCATCTTGATGTTATTATCATAGTGTACACTATAATTCTATCATGATCTTTGAACTAGTTATAAAACGCGTCATTTAAAATGATAAATTTTGTAATAGTCAATCACCACCCACACTGCAAATCACAGAAATCTAAATAATAGTCCACCGTCCAAGTAAGTACTCACTATTCAAAGTGTACTAAGTATTGACGCTATAGGCACCCACATAAAGGCATATCTCTATTGGACAATAAACGTAGGTAGAGATCGTCGAATTTAAAAATGAACGCCCCTCCACTAAGTATTTCATTCAACGTGTGAGCGTAAATACGTGGTGGAGCGTTCATGTTAAGCTTAGACGGTTTTATACAAATACCTACTAATTATTATAACTGTTACTTTTGATGCAATGACAAAAAAATGGGTAGTGGCAAGTAAACTCTTATTCTAAATTCTCTTGCTTTTTACACTCATTTAACCTCTGTCCACATTCAATGAAATCCTTTAAGTTTTGCCGATGTTATGGTTCCGAAGTCTAAAATGATTTGTGAAAACATTCGCAAATGTGCCATATGGTTAAGCATGAAGTCTTTGATATTATATTCTTACATAAACAAATAATTGCTAGTTACAATATGGAACAGTTTATTTTCATTCTACTATATTCGTGGGAAGGTTAAACAATTTTTAAACACATGGTGAAAACGCAATCTCCTTCCTCATAAGTACTCAACTTTTCTTACACACTACGAGTTTAGTACTTGACTGCAGCCAAAGATGTTATGGTTCTAACAAGGAAGTAACGCCTAACGGGTTCTACACAGGATCGCACCGGAACGCATCGAATGGCGATGCGTCTTTGCCGGTAGGTATAAGTATATACTCGTATATATAAGTTTATTTGTGGTTTAACATATAGTTGCTTTGTAACCATACAATAGTGATAATTTAATTGCAGAATTTTTTTCGCAGTTTTTGAGGTTTTTCTTTACTAATCTTTTAATAATTTATCCTTTAAATAATATAAACATGACTCGCAGTGATATTTAGTGTCAGGATCGATATCAGTCACACTTCCCTGGGCATTGGGCCTAACTGACATTTGACACGATCTTCATAACTCGCTCTGCACTGAGAAGAAGCCCACGACAAACTCGGTCGAGTTAAAGCTATTGTTTGTGGTTTATCCTCAAAGTCTCTATGATTTGTATAGTCTTTGTTAGATAACATACTCGTAAAAACAGTCACAGAAATATTTTCGATAAAGTTTATACATCTTCGTCATAAAGTATAAAAATCATGACATTCATTACATATCTGAGTCCATGGGGTCAACTTAAGTACGCAGCAATAAAAGTGTGCTTTATTCAAGTTTACGTCAATGATATCTACGCAAAAATGTTCGGTTTTATTTTATCGTTCTTTTTATTGTGCGTTTTGATTGAACAATAAGGCTTTCTTTCAGAGCAATACTTAAATTTTATGTGACCATGAACCCTAGTTATTTTTCAGCTTTCTTATGCTTATTCGCAGAGGTAAAACAAATATTTACAGTTTTACGATGCCTACATTATTGCTCTCTGTATTCATGTTTTAGGTCTTAACCTTGAGGTCATTAGCTCTCTAACTAGTTTTAACCCTAGCTTGACCATTTTGTCGATTTCATTCTATAACTTTTGAGAATGTTTCATGTGGCGAGCCTTCTATTTCAAGCATGAAAGATACTGTTTCGGACTGATGAATTTCTTTAAGTCATTTGGACTAAATAAAGTTCCTTGAAAGAAAAATCTTACACTTTGCCCCAGGACCCAAGGTCTCAAAACCAAATGGCAGAGACAAGAAACTTTTAAAACTAGTTTTATTCAAATTCTACATTTCTTATAGTTACGAAAATATGCGGCGCAAACTTTTGTAGAAAATAGATGACAGCAACACTTGATACCACAAAGGCTTTTTGAAAAATGTCTGGAAACGCGTGAATCACAACAAAGAACCGCTTCCTGGGTCTGACGTGCATCCCTAAGCGGATGGGCCACGACAGAGCTAATAAACCTTTGGTGCGCGTTTAAAATATTGTTTTTGAATACGCAGAAACAAAAACTTCCCGAAACTTTTTTAACAAGAATCGCAAGGATTCACAACAATCTGCAAACCCTAATATTATCATTATTATACTCGTAGTCGACGTAGGTACCTAAGACACGGACTCTTCCTCGTTGTTGATGCCCTCTCCTCTTTTTCACTGCCCATAATGCCACCCATATTACTCCACATCAAGAGTCTGTGTTCTTAATTAATTTAGTAGTAGCCGTTTGAGAGTATTAAGTAAATAAACGGAGTTTTCAGACAATCGCAAATCGCAATAGTAGGTATATTGTACGTGAAAACACCTTGAAACATACACACCGCCTAAAAGGTTTACCAGACCTGAAATAGGGAAATTTTAGGGGAGCACTCAGATAGCATTCCGTACATTACAGGTGTGCAAGTACATATACGAAAACCGGAAAATTTTATTTCGTGTATGCGGCTGATGGCGGACGCGTCTTTCCCATTAAAATTCATGATACAACTCCAAACTCGTGTCTAGAGATAAGGGTTTTGGGATCATTAATATGTAGAAACCATGATAACCGTAACGCATAAATTCATAAAATGATCTCGTATGGTAGCTTTAATTGAACCATTTTTATAATGCATACTTGCCCAATATTCCAGATAGGTACATAAGATTTGATTGCAGATACTGGATGAGCGGATTGTGGCTAAGGTAAAACTAGTAAATTATTAAAATGGATTACGACGAGTAGTAGCTACTTGCCAATAGAATCCATTCTCGGCTCCACATTCTCTTGAGACCAAAATAAAATAGATATTATGACATCTCAAATTAAGATTGGAATAAAAATGCAAAATCGTATTCCTAATTTTATTATTAATATATATATTATATTATATTATATTTAGTTAGGAAAATCTCATTTCCTCGGTTACGAAAGCTTAGGACGTTTATCCACTTCCTCCTTTCTTTCGCATCCTTCACTGCAAAGTCAACGAGAATGATCATGACGGCGCTGAAGTAGCGGTCATATTATATGTATGGCCGTGTGTCCACTGCACGTCCGTCACTTCATACTGATCTCAGCCACAAATAATCTCGTTCCGGTGACGTGACGGTGACGGCTGCCGTGGATAAAGGGCCTTGAAATCAATCGAAATCGCACATCCAAGTTTTCCATTACAATTGATGAAGGCAATGCAAGGCGTAAAGTTCTCTAATTGCAATTCTTCACTACCAGACTCAATCAGCATTTCAAAAGTGAGAATGGATGTGATTGAGAAAGGTTTGCGCAATTAACCTCGGGTCCTCAATAAATGTTTAGGTCTGTGCAAATACAGAGATCCCAATCAGGTCCAAATCTGAACGTGATTGTTGAACAAAGACAAGATTTCACGAATTAGATTTCGAGTCGGCGAAACTTATATTGAATTCGATATCTACGGAACTATTTTCATGTAATAACTGTGGTAAAATGAGAAATGAAATAAAAATACAGGCTTTGTCGTAAAAAAAATAACACCTGTCTGACACTGTGACGAATGGCCATCGGCCTCTCTGTAAAGACCTAATCGACCACAGTAATCGACAAAGATGTAGTTGTGGGGAAATCCCTAAATATATTTGCCTAAATTGTTGTCTCTTTTAAGCTACTTTAGAGTTCTAACCTGTGAGTTGCTTACCTATACCTACCTGCTTTCAAGTTAGTTCGATGACATATTCGGCTGTATCGTCGCTTACCATCAGGCGAGATCGTAATACCTAAAGTTTGTATTTTGTAGTGTGTAAAATAAATCTTTACTGGTGCTTTTTCTATTTTATAAAATCTCTAAAGTCTAAGTTACGATGATGCGTTTCTTGTCATGAAACTTTTTTAAAAAGGAATAACTCAGTAGATTCCTTCTTACCTTTATCACTGACGTTTAATTTATAGCAACAAACCGAACTATACCATCATAAAATACGATATAGCAAATCAATAAATTGATGCCGAACACAGACCGATATTTCGATAAGGGAACCTCGGATGCATAGCGGGATGTCTGTAATTCCGATCTATCTAATCATCTCTGGCATTGTTTTTTAGTTCTTTCACGTCTTCATACCAAGAATGTATCGATGGAACCAGTTCCTTCACTATAATAGTCGTTATATATCATCGGATGACTGTACTCAGTTCAAATCATCTTTGCACTCATCCCTATGTGTGCGTCAAGTATATTAGCATAGTATTACACACACACATACAAGATCCTCTGGCAAAAACTGTGACGTCACTGGCACACAAAGGTAAACTGCATATACACAAGCTAACGTACACCTAAACACTCGCGTAGAGATGTCTTGGAGATATCTACTAGCGGATGTTAAAGGCCCCGCTGAGCGGTCTTGTAAACCGCTGTTTATTGGTACATTACTCATTTATATTGCCTGCTTGGCTACACTGGGCTTCTGTTCCGCGGTGTTACAGCCTACAAATCAATTAGATACAGTCTTAAGTATACAGTATAGGGTAAAGTTTAAATACGAGAATCATAGTAATATATTCTGTTGAACTCAATATTTCATCATTATTGTTCAAGGTAAGTATAACAGCTATATCATATTTTATCATACATTACATTAGATAACATGATTATCAAGTTTCTTTTACCAGACTCCTGGTAAAATGGTGGCGAAATCACTGGGCACATCTGATGACAAATCCAGTGAATAGCACGGAGCAATAGCAATGATATTGCAATTTGCAATACAATGTCTTGGAATGCAGTATGCACAGCATCAGCCATGAGCAGGTTTCAAGTCATTCATATCCAATAAAAAAGAGTAGTGGATAGGTTAAAGAGGTCATAAGGATACGATCTCTAGATCCTCTGACGCTCTGACGGCTTGGTTTAAGTCGCTGACTCAAGAGATTGTTTTTAACTAGCACTGGTTATACGCAATACTGAAAAGGAATATATTTCAGGCGAAGTATAATATTTATTTAAATTAGGCGTTAAAATCAAAAAGCTTTGGGTACACCAGACATCTACACACAATATAAGGGAAGCCATTAGTTATAATAACTGTAAAAGCTCTGTCCCGGATCGCATCAAACCTCCGAGGCTGAAATAAATTTATTAGCGGGAAACATTTCGTGACCAGCGCCGTACATAAGTCACCTTATGAATGTCACGATGTTTGGGGCAAAGAGATTGCATTTTAAATACACGAACTAGCTGGGACTACGTCTGTACAGAGTATGGAAACTAGAGTTCATGATACAACCACAGGTCACCTGATTTGAGCTTACAAAACGCTGGGAAAGTGTATCCCGTATTCCGGCTAACGGGAAATGGCAGCGAGTAAAGTGACAGCTACGTTGACAGGCGAAAAATAGTGCTACTGATCTATAGCTATATACCATAGCTATATCCAGACTAATTTAACTTACATTTTGTCCGACAGACTTTTTGTGGTAGATACTAAAGGATACTATATAGATAACGTAGATAGTGATTTGACAACTTTCATTTCCCGGAAAACATTCAGTTTCTGCCGTATTAAAGAAAACTGAAATCGACGAGGACATGTTGCAAGCAAAAGCTGGTTTGTGATAAAATCAATGTTTAAATACAAGAAATTTAATAGATTTTCCATACGTTTAAAGTTCATATCGTATAATTCGATTGAAGCGTGTAATCATGTAAACTTTAAAATTTATTATAATCATCATAATAACAGCCCGCCATCGTCGCAGGTGCCTTCAACCATTGTGGTGTTTTGTACACGAGCCAGAGGCTACTTGCAAATTAGTGGTTTTAATGATTAAGCTTAGCGTACACTAGCGATTCCCATACAGCAATGCTAAGGTTGTTATGTTCCATACAAACGTTAAATGTTTTAATTCAACAGCTGTTAAACAAAGTTACACGTTAATAGATACTTACTTACTTTGCATAGATAATATCTGTATTATGTATCAAAGTTTTAGTAATTTCTTGAGAATACCCTGTTCTTGACGTCATCAAAAAGCGTAAAACATCCAAACTATCATATTTAACTATTTTAAAAAGAATTCATTTAATTGTAATTATCATAATAATTGTATTTATCACTAGTCTTTCTATACAATGCATCCTAAAATCAACCGATTCTTTATTCTTACATGGATTTGTATGGTCTTGTTCGTGTGGATGTGCCTTTATAACTATAGGTGAAAAAAGCTCAACACTACCGAGCACGTTCGATATAATTATGTTAATCTTAATGTGGTTTAGAAAAAATATATTAAAAGGGTTCCGAAACATGATACGGTTCTGATATTATGACTATGGAGGTTAATGTTAATAACCCGTTTAACTACTGGAATGTTTGCAGTTTGGGATAATTTTTATTTAAATAGAATGGAAATACGTGGGTTAACGTACTTGGTTACCTATTTAATGTCCTGCATTTATATAATTTTTGAAAATTACTAGAGCATGCTCTTCTGGAGCATGATTAAAATTTTTCAAAAATTAGTATAGGTAAGGTATTCATCATTACCATCACCTTTTAACATCCCACAGCTGGGCAATGGTAAACATTGTAAATACCTTAGTCCCGTATTCACGAAACGTTTCCACACTCAGTGATGTGAATCAAGAAATAAAATATAAAAATGAACTTTACGTCTATTGGTTTAGAGTGTAAAATTGAATTTGCATCGACATAGGAAATTCAACATTAGTGAAAAGTAACCATTGTCGACCATGTTGCGATTTGAATTACATTCAATTTTACGCACTATGGAAATAGTCGTAAAATAGTATTATAAATAACGATGAAATGCCATGACCGTTTTAAACATTTCACTTCACATTTCACGAAATGCAGCCGACGCGTTACGTAAATAGCTCCCCTGCATCTAAATACGTGGTGACGGGTTATAAATATAATTGATTTTTTTAACAAACAAAACTTCATTCACAGATCTTCCAATTTGAGCTAGCCTACACTCTGCAGAATATATCCATCGCGTTCATTGGTTTTAAAACTAAGGATTTGGGGTCGGCAATAGATAAAAATAGTCAAGATAGGCCCATCCGAACATTTTACGTAAACGTTCTTCATACAAGAAAATGTAGCACCATCTGTCGAAAGTCCTGCGAAATACATGTTTATTTTTTTATATTTTTTTATCTATGTGTCACCTTGCCTGCAATATTATTATTAATAAAAAAAAAGAAATAAGTCTTTACCTATCTACCTTTACTGACTACTGACGGGGGTCATTTTTGCTCCCATAAACCGGCGACATTTTTCGCACTGTTCGCCCTGTCCTTCGTAATAGTATACAAGTCTGTGGGGTCGGCGCTAAAAAGTGTCCGAACCGAATGACATACCTACAAAACGCGAAATGACATACAATCGCACTTCAGTCTCGTGTTTGAAAATTGGGCTGTATAGTAACGGATTAAGACATAAATTACAATGTTTTCGTTTGTTTATAAAAATACTCATATAACGAGGGTACCTCGTTTATACATATAGGTTTTCTCGGGACACTTTTTTCGTGAATTTTGTGTTACACCCGTCGTCCATAGATTTATAAGCCTATGATCGCGTTAATAATATGTATTATCAACTTGTTTACGTTTTACTTTACAGGGCCTATTATTTCCTCAATTAGGACATGAGGTTCAACGAATTCTGTATCTGCTATTGTGCTGAGTAATGGTGTTAAGGAAAAAGGAGGCTTAATTGTAAATGTTATTAAAATAAGTAGGTATTCTATGCTTACTATGTATATCTATAGAGTTTATTTTATATAGGTCCTTCAAAATTTTTTTTTCATAAATAAACTTTTTCTTCATAGTAATTTTTGAAGATTTCCTTTATGGAGAACATTCTGGCGGCACCAAAATATGACTATGTCTGTCACACAAATATTTTGAAGGTTATGAAAACATGAACATGGTACATTGTACAACGGTGCTACAAGCTTTAAGTATGACGGCTCTAACCGACGGCTCTAACAAAGATTTATTTATTTATTTATTTATTGTTTATAGCTTACATGTTTACAATGTTGCAGTAATTGTATTAACATGTGGCCCTGTCAGGGCGTTGCTAACAATATACATAATCTAATCATTATTTATTACAGTGACGAATCAAAATTTTTTAATTTATTTTATAAAAGCAGTGGAATTAAATATGTCAATAATGTAATAATAATTTGTCTAATGAGAACAAATACATTAATAATTAAATTATTAGATCAGAATGTCAATAATGATAATATATGCGCCTCGTAGTCATTATTATTTAAGTCAATTCAAGAGCGTTAATTTACAGTCACAAATTTAAATCAGTGCAATAATTATATTACTTAGTTAACAATTAATAATAGTCAGTAGTTACAAGTATATATAAAATAAAGTGAAAATATATAGTCCATATTAATCAATGCGTATTCGTGCTATTGAGGTCTAGAATTGTGAGGAGGAGTATTTACTTTTGGGGCTGTAATAACTCATTAATGTCATAAAAGCAGTTATATATAAGCCATTGTTTAAGTTTCTTCTTAAAAGTCTTATCATTTGTTTCGTCAGTAATGTGGTTCGGGATTTTATTATAAATATTTATTGTTCGGTGTAATGGGCCACTATTTGTTATTTGTAATTTGCAGCTGGGATAAACGAGTTTGTTTCTTCGACGCGCACTTCTTTCGTTTTTTGTTGCATTCGCAGTTTTATATATATAGGGATGTTTCCTAACAAACAAAGCCGTCTCCATTATATAAATGGATGGTAAGGTGAGAATTTTTTTGTCCAAGAAATGGGGTCTGCAACTTTCGCGGGGTTTTATATTTACTAATATCCGGATGCATTTTTTCTGTAGGATGAAGATATCCTCTGCGTTGGTACTTCCGCCCCAGAGGATAATCCCATATCTTAACCACGAATAAGCGTATGCGTAGTAAGCAGAGAGGACAGTTTCGTAGTTTGTATTTGCTTTCAAGATACTGAGAGCATACACAAACCTCGAGAGCTTTACACTTAAGCTGTAAATATGGCACTTCCACTTTAGGTGGACATCAATTGTTAGGCCGAGAAGAGTAAAGTCTGCGACCTCTTTTATTTTTGTGATATTCCCGAGTGGCTTTAGATTAAGTGGTTGTTTCTGGTATGGTCGGAATTGAATTAACTTTGTTTTATTAGGATTCATCTCTAGATTATTGGAACCAAGATAGTTTTGAATTTTTGATTAGTTTTCCAAGATGTTGTTTTCGCAGTCAGTTACGTTTAGGCACTTGCTTAATATCGACACGTCATCCGCAAACATAACACATGTCGAGTGTGAGTCTATATGGTTGGGTAGGTCATTAATATATACTAAAAAGAGGATGCATCCAAGGACGCTTCCTTGTGGAATAGACCAATTGGTCACACGTACGTCTGAATCGAAATCACTCGTTGCGTTAGCCTCATCATCGCGATATCGTACTTGAACGAATTGTTGTCGGTCTTTCAAGTAGGATTCTAGCCATCGGTGGGCGTTTCCTCGTATACCCGAATCGTAAATTTTATTCAGCAATACCTTATGTGAGACTTTGTCATATGCCTTGGTCATGTCCAGCAATAGTCCGACATCGTACTTTTTTTCCTCTAAGCAGTTAAGGATTTCTTGTACGTATTTAAAGACAGCTAGAGTTGTCGAGCGGTTTTTCCTAAAGCCGTATTGAGTCTCATTTAAGATATTAAATTTTTCCAGAAATCTGTTTATTCGGTTTGTTAGGGTTTTTTCGAAGATTTTGGACAGCGCTGGCAAAAGAGCGATAGGTCTATAGCTGCAAGGGTCATTGGGTTTTCCGCCATTTTTAAATATCGGTCTTATTTTTGTAATTTTTAGTTTATCGGGACAGTAGCCTTCGTCAAATGATTGATTAATTAAAAATGTCAACGGGGGGGTTAATTCCTTAATGCAGTATTTGATTAATGTCGGTGGAATGTCATCTGCGCCGAAGCTGCGTTTGTTTTCTAATTTGCGGATAATTGTATGAACTTCCTTCGGTAGCTGGCTCAAGGAAAAGCGAGTTGGTAGATCGCGACTGCAAATCACACACATGCCCTGAGTTGGCGTTGGGGTTATAACTGGTTGGCGTCTTGCCGACTGATATGAAATATTCATTAAATATATTTGCGACTTGGTGCGGTTCCTGAACTAAGCCCGATTGAGTCGAGAGTGTTATATTTTTTGAGTCTGTCTGTTTGTTTTTGTCCGTTATTCCCTTTATTATGTGCCACATGGTTTTCGTTTTGTTTTTCGAACCATGCATTTTTTTTGCATTATCTAATTTCTTTGATTGTTTGATGCATCTTTTTAGTAGTTTCCCGTAGGTTTTGTGGTGTTTTTTTAGTACACTATTATTGGACTCTTTAGCCATTAGTTTGAGTATGCGTTTGTGTTGGCATGACTTTTTTAGCCCGGTGGTTAAATAGGTTTTAGTCTCGGTTCTAATTTTTATTCGTCGCTTTGGAATACATATGTCAAGGATATGTGTTAGTTTACTGATAAAGTTATTATAGTTTTCAGTGACGTTGTTATTTAGCATTATTATTTCGTCCCAGCTTACATTTGTCAGTTTTGTTTTAAAGTTAGCCATTTCTTTGTCACTGAAGACTCGTTTAGTTACATAATGGGTGGGATTTGGTTTTGGTTTAGCGCGGACTTTTAGATTGCAGATGATACTTTTATGATCTGAGATGCCATAGTCCTCAACTGTAGGAGTAAGGTTTTTTTTATCGGTGAACACTAAGTCTATGCACGAGGATGTCGTTTCGGTAACTCGTGTTGGTTCATTTATTAACTGAAAGATATTAAGTTCGAGCATCAGATTCGATAGTCTGTGGTAGTATTTTGTTTTAGGTATTGTAAGAGCATCAATATTAAAGTCTCCCGCAATAATAATTTGTTTTTTCGATATTTTGGTGCGGATTTTGTTAAGCATAGTTTCTATAAAAGTAAAGAAGAGATAGATTTACGTGGAATGTGGTAACTGTGTATCCAATCTGTATGTTTAAAGGATATTTTCACACTGACTGGTTGACAAATTGAAACTCGACTGGTTGGCAAAATGACTGAACAAGTGCAAGTGGTTACCTTTTTTTAACTATTAAATTTTCGCTTGATAGTTATAAAACCTATAGGAGAACACCTATGGAAAACCTATATACGCCTATATACTATTGATTGGAAGGTACCCAAGCTGCAAGTGGTGGCGAAGACGGAGGCCGGGAGGCTACTCCAGACTTTTGCGATGCATATCAGGAACGAGGAATCAAAGTGTCTATATATCTTTGGTACACACATGCCAGAAATTATGGCCTATAATACTACTATTTTGTGCTGTGTGAAGGCAGCGATTCACCGCAACTCTCTTGATGCCAACGTAGTAGGCCAACCTGATAGGAGGTCTTCCAACTTTCCTCATTTCATGACCATTATTTCATCACCTTTTAGGTCCACAAAGTCTATCGGATTCTAGGAGCTATGTGCCTCCGCCCTTGAATGCTTCAATTTCGCTATACTTTGAGTTGTATCAGTCATTCTGGTGTATCCTCACAGTTCGCTACATCTGCAGAGCTTTGACGTCAACGAACTCTCCAAAATAACTGTTACTAATATATGAAGAGGCCTTAAGCTTTCCTTACGGCTAGATATTCACAGAAGCTTTAGCAAATTGTGCTTCTACCAACGCTTTTACCTGTAATCGCCCGCAACTGCGTATCATTTACTAATGGCACGAAATGATTACTACAAGGACCCACTAATGGTGCCAATAGCCCTACAGCATTTTGCTCTTAACTAACATAATTCACTACAACCATAGACATACTCTACAACTAAAGAAATCATCGTCAAACTACGCAGCTACGAAGTTTTTGAATTACGCAGTTTATCTTTATACAAATAGCCTTCAAAAATGTTATTATCATTAATAAACTGCAGAAGGTAAAGTTTTAAGATGGCAACCAACACTAAAAAAACTTTTCCAAAAACTTACTTAAGTACTATATAAGCCGCGGATAAATTCATATTTTGATTGATTATACAAACATATATTAACTCATATGTTGAAGTGGTATTTGAATTGGGTTCTTTTTTCGGAACTTGTGTATTTGGCTTATGTACAATTTGGCTATTAATACTCTGTCTTCTGGGTGCTCTATGCTGTATTTAGAATACTTATCGATAAAGTCACATAAACTCTTATATTTCTCGTATCTGAATCACGCCCAAGAAATCAGTCCGCGATGCGAAAAGGTATTAGGAAATTAAAGAAAGGTGTTATTGCACCGTTCGTACAGGAGAAAATACAGTAACATCGAAGTTCGGTGTTGCAGTTAGTAGTTTGTTGCGCTTTCGATACAGATTGCCCGTTCATCTATCATGATTAAAGATCTCGCCAGTAACGGGAGCTGGGCAACTTGTACAACAAAAGTCGTTACCGACTGCAATTTTACAAAATCCTTCACAGATGAGGTACCTAACTTGGCTCTAAGAATCTTGAGCACTTAGCTGGCTTGGGTGAAGTAGTAATTGATTGTTGCTTATATTTTGCTGTTGTTTTACTCTAAGGAACGAAATGCTTTGTTTTAACCAGTTCCAGGCACAATTATGGGTACAATGCATTCGTATCATAAATATATCGGAAGCTGCAATGAATAGTCATAAGAATAAACATGGAGAAATGTTAATTTAGAATTTAGGAACTTTAAAAATTATATATTAGTATGTCCTTTAGAAGTCTTGTAATATGAAAGGTACTTTTATTATAAACTTGTAATGTTATGTGACAATCATAAAAAGTTCATGGAAAAAAATTAAATTAAATGTTTATTAAAAACATGATGATACGTCGATATCGCTGCAATAGCTCACTATGGTAAAGAGGTGATCGCTTCTTGGAACTTAAGTTACAAGTTATCAGCTTTTAGATTAAAAAAATATTTTTTTTAACCTAAAAGCTTATTATTATTATTTTTTAATTAAAAATATTCCCAAAATGGACAGAATATCCATATTAGATAAAAAATACTAAGACGTAAAAGAAAAAGAAGAACCCGCTTAAGGATTACAAAAAGAAATGAGAATATAATTAAGATAATAAATAGACTAAACCTACGGGTGCATGGGTGACAAGACTTAAGTTAAAGAAAGCAAATTCTGTACATACATTAGTTTCTTCATATATCTTCTTCTTGCTGTGAGGAGTGTGTACGATTCCTTTTGCCCGCGCGTGGGCAAATATTTCATTTTCACAACTTTCGACTTCATTCGGTGAGCAGCCGAACTCAAAACTCCGCAGAAAACTATAATCCGTGGAACCTATGGCACTGTCTTGCAATTCGCAGCACTCCTATAATGAAGAGAAAGAAATTTGAAAGCTTATTTACAAGAGGCGCTAAACTACATAAAGCTCTACAAAGTTACAACAAATCGAGTGCAACTAAATCAGTGGAAACTTGGAACACAAATAAGTCACCACATCACTTTTGAATCAACAATTGACGAAGAAAAAACAACTGACACATGCGTAAAATTAATTAATATAAAAAATAGAAATAAAAAACAATATACTAGTATATATATAAAAAACAATGCAATGTGCAAATTCTTTTAATTGATACATAACTTTTAATGGAAGGTATAAGATGAAAAGAAAAAGAAGTAATGATAGACTAAGATGCTTTATAATATGTGCCTGATGCAAAGATACAGTGTTGAATAACTCTGCTATTATAATAATTACTTTAGATTACAAAGCATTATTTACAATCACGCAGTATCTGTAACGGTATCTAAAATTCTAAATTGTAAAGATCTGATACAATTTTGATTGCGCATCTCAGATAGACTTGTGAATAGATTCGCTTATTACCGACCATATCAGCACTGGAAACCCGATTCCTAATCGAAATCAGTATCTAAAGAATGTTAATGGCATTTTAAATATTTAATTTTAAACGTTGCGATTTTTATCGAAATTTTCAAGATAGGATTGCAATTATACAAACTGCAAAAATGGCGAATTCATAAATATACTAAAAAAATAAAATGATAAATACAGGATAGCCAAACTGAAGTAGACTAGTTATTCGAAACAAGACTTTCCAGAGTTTTAGTATATCTTAATTACGTTAAATAATATATTGATGCTTCATAATTAACTATGTATATTTTATTTATGCTGCAAAGGATGATAAAATTTATTGACTGTAATAATGGTATGGTGGATTAAGTTTGAAATTCGAACGATGCGATTCATTACTTTAAAAATACGAATATCATGAAGGAGGTCAGGAATTTAACGAACCTATAGTACTTGAAATCCAGAATGAGGTATTCAATAGATTTTTATCATTAGTCCGCATTTTTTGATAATTAATGGAGTATATTTGGGAAGTTTAATGACCTTTTGTATTGTACCGAAATCCTGATTAATGTTTTAATAAAATGCCCACCCACTACCGCTTGATTCTTCAAATTATTAAGTTTTTATAGACCAGACACGAGATGCTAAAGCACGGTTATCGTTAAACGAGTTTTTGTCGCTGTAAATTCATTTGAAGTAGCTTCAATAATGATTTTATCTTTGAAGGTCCAAATATTGATAAACTGATACAACGCAAAGTAGAATAATACTCACTGTTACAATATTTTGAATGAATATAAACGATTATAATATTATGGGATGATTTATATTTACAATAACAGGAGCTATCGCTTACTTTGGGGCTAGGTTGCGATTTGTGTAATTGTCCTGATAAAATATTTTGCTTTGCCTTTATGACTTCTTCTATTTGATGTCTTAATTTTTTGTTTCTTTTAATTGAACACGTCTTATAAGTGACCTTGGTTTATGGAACTTCTATAAGGAACCGCTTAGCTCTGATTTTTTTTCAGTTTTTCACTGACTATAATGCACATAATACTGAAACATAATTGTAGTATTGAAAGTCACCTTCATTGTAACGTAGTTTAGGTGATAGAAACAAGTTTGGCTTTCAAAAATACGATTACTTGAACAAGCTCGAAGTAAAGCAACAAAGGACTGGAAACAATTGCTGCGTAGGCAGACCATTTCGCAATATAACAGTGATATATCAATTTGTCTGCGCAAATCTAAAGAGCAAAAACTACCACGATTACGTAACCATAATCGCTCCTTATAATACCGAGTGCCAAACCAATTCAAATAAATGGCACTTTGGTAATTGGCTGATTGACGGTTAATGCTTGTTATGTGCAGACATCGGTATCGTTTGTTTTGTTTTTGCTTGCGTTAGAGAGATCAAAAGGTCGATCGAAAGATTTCATTTTAGGTGATCAATTTAATGGCTTACGTAGAGCTTTTATTGGCTTCCTTTAAATGCGTGGTATTCAACGATATTTAAATACAAGTTGCTTGACACGAATAGTCGAATTAACAAATTCAAGTTATGATTAATTCAATTTGCGATTTCACGCTCAATTGAATCATTAAGGACCGCTTGGCTATAAATCTGGGTATCAAAGACTTCATTGTGCTATTTAGTTGCATTTAATTTGTACCTATCCGCAGGTGTATAATTATGGATTAGCGTGCTAGTTTGTTTCTATACATATTGCTTCATTTTCATTGGAAATATTAACGAAATCAAACGTCACTCAAATGTTTCATAGTAAACACTAGACAGCTTCTGGAATATTAACTTACTGCATTTCCTGGAGTAGATAAACACTACAACATTAGTTCTATTATGTTAAATAGGTCAACAATCACACGAGTACGCTGTATTTAGTAATAGTAAGTAAATACATGATAATGATAACGTTCCGAAATCTCTGAATAGATGAATTGTTTTGTGAGATGAGAGGTCAACGTGGTTGCTATCAATCATAGCAACTAACTATGTTGGGAAACATACATAAATATTTTCGTAATCGTTCGAAAGTATCAGTGAAAATAATACTTGCTCCAGTTAAATTGATTTCAACAATCACTTGAATATTTAAAGTTTAAAAACCTAAGAATAATTTAGGACTTGTTTCGCCACCTAATGTAAGTGTCGGATAGGTAATTCATAGGTTTTGTCTTTATCACTCAACTTAAGTAAGTTTAGGCTATCCGGACAATTGGTGGTGAAACAGACTCGATATATGGCTTGGCTAAGAGATCTTGCTTGAAAATTCCTAAAGGACTTTTTCTGAAATTATAATTTTTATATTTGGTTATTTTATTTTATTAAAATGTTACAATAAAACTTATTATAAGCTTATTCTAATTACTATACAAATCTTGCCCGCGTGGAATGGTGCCAAGAATACTGGCTGCATTTCCGCGTTGAACAGCTAGGCTGATACGTTGGCAAAAAATGAGCCAGCCCTTCTGTCACCAGTAGAGGCTATTAACCGCGGGGAAAGATTTATTTATTATATGTTTCTTTGGTTATTACATGCTATCCAAACACTACCTATCTTTTCTTTATTCGACTAAATTGCTGCGATCAACCTCCTATATTTATTTTTGTTTTTGTTAACTTGTTTACTTATAGTAATCCGATCTGACAACTCATGGAACTCTCTGAGGCACTGAGTGGGAATACATGAACATTAGTCTTGTCAGTGTCGGACATAGATCCAGTTACACGGCTACAGTAACAGATTTGGGTCAACATGAATGAAATAATAGTAACAAGCTGAATACGAAAATTGTACATAATAAAAGCGGTGTGCTTTCATTTGTGGGTCAATTTGTATTTTGCTTATTATAGTTGTACAAATAGGTAAATCTATTATAGAGAAATTACGGGACTGATAAAGTTAACAATAGAGGCATCTTTTCCACCATTCCGCATGATGAGAATCTTGTGAAAGCGGAGAAAGAAAAATTATCAAAATACGTAATAGACCTTGCTCATGAGATTATTGACGATAGTCGTTTCAGTTAGCGAAAAGCTTCGACCAACATCTTAAGAGTCTTTCGCTCGACTGTTGGATCAAGGGCCATATACAGAAGGCAGTGGTCCTAGAGACGGTACGCATTGTGAGAAGGTTCCTCGCTCTGGAACCCGAACCACAATTTTATTTTTTTAAGAAACATTGTTAAAAATATTATTGAATTGTAATACAAATAAATGAGAGTATGTAAGGCATCTTTTCAAAAAAACATTTTACCAACATTAACGTAAGTAGAGATACTTAATTGTTTTAGAGAACTTAAACTGAAAAGAGATTAACTAAACGAAAAGGTATGATAAAAGAGAAGTTAAATGCAGGTACACTTTGTGAATGCATTATGTAAAATAATCGCTACACAAACGCAATTACGGCGTAAATTATAAGAGACACAGCATGTTCCATATGCTTCGAGAGCCCACGTGTGCTGAGAATTTAATGCATGACAAACACTTGATGCAAATTTTGCAAAAACATTCACAAAGCACCGACTATGTTAGCAAGTCTGGTATAAAGAGGGTTTTAATTTATGTACGTTGAGTGTACTTAAAAATGCGCTTTGATAATTCTGTTGATAATATTATGTTCAAGTAGTAATAAGATAATTTGTCTCAAAATTAATTTTGGTAGTGGCATTACATAAAATAATGATTCTATGCCACAGAGAGAAGTAAATGCTCCAAACATAAGAATATTGAAACATATCATTTTTTTTTTTTTTTTTAAATAAATTTGAAAGTTTTATAAAGCTAGATTTCATTTTATCGTATTAAATCATGAAATGTGTCAACTACTGACGCCAGCGCTAGTTATTGAAGATTTATTGATATGACACATTATCCTAAATTGGAATACATTGATTTCTAGTTCTTACGCCTTCAACCCATAGCCTACGCTAATAAGCCCTCATATAGGTGATTATTCTTAAATGAAGCATTTCCAGTAAGATAGGTACGAGTATTTTAAAGTACCTAAGGCTCTACGACTTTTACATTAAATATACTTACCTACAACATTAGCTTTATTTAAAACAATGTAAGTATGAATGCTCTTCGTGTACTAAATAAGAGTGTAGAATTTATTTTCTATTGATATAAAATTGATTAATTTTTTGTATTTTTTTAATAAGTAGGATAAAAATAATAACGGCCTCAAAAAATTAAATTAAAATCATACAAAGAAAGACAAAGTTAGAGGTATTTTAACGTTTGAAGTAGGGGTCTGGACCGTATCTCGCAAAACATCTAAAGTGACGTCACAAAACAAAGCAGAAATATTAAAATGCTTCTATTTTTTTTTGTTATTCGGTCGATGTAATTATTCAGTTTTTAAACTATTTAATTTTTTGATAATTCTTGTTACAAAAGTAAATGAAAATTATTAATATTTTTATTTCGGTCGTCTTTTTTTTTTTTTTTTTTTTTTTTTTTTTTTATCGTGGGGAATCCTCATGGATACCCAGTCGCCCGGGGGAGCGGCTGGGTTATGCCGGACTCTTACCGGCTAAACCCCACGGTGTTTCCTCCTCGCACCGTATGACGGGAACACGGGAACGCTTGCGCAAACCTCCGCGAACCCGCCGGTGCCCGGCCGCTTGCGCAGCCCCTCCACGAGGTGGAGCATGGAGCTCCCCTCAAACAGCAAGGCCCGCCAGAAACACCTAAACCGGCCTTACCTCCTCGGCGCCCATCCGTAAGGCGACGGACCCCCCCGGGACCGCCACCCAGGGGCCGTGGGCACGGGTAAGCCGATACCTGCGAAGCTTGCTCCTGCACTTCGCAGGCATCGACCTCCCATACCCCGCGGCGGATCTGATCTTTGGCTCCGCCGCCAACCACCAAACGGCCGCAGAGGACAGGGAGAACGGCAACGAAACACCGACACTCCTCTTCCCCTGCGGCCCCGACGCCGACGCATCTAACGGTGCGCCACCGTTTGGTCGCGGGAGATAGGGCGAGCGGCAACGACACACCGACACGCCTCTCCTCCCGCGACCCCTCCTGGCTGCAGGAGACAGAAAACTCTGTCCCCCGCACCCCTCTTGGACGCATCCAGAGCGGGCCCATCTCCAGGCCCACTCCGAGCGTCCCCTCCTGGATTCCTTTTGGCTTCACCATGGGGCCCAACCACGGCTACTGAGCCCCCCCATCGCGACAAGATTGGAATCCATCGGGGGGGTATTTCGGTCGTCTACCCAATATACAGGGTTATAGAAAAAATATCGGAAACCTCTCGACACCTAAATGATATCATTAAAAGTAACAACTTTTGTTCTACAACTTTTGTTTTAACTCGATATTTTGAGAAATATCACTTATTGAATATTTTGCATACATTCTTTCTTTGTAACTACTCTGTAGCGAAATCAGCGATTATGACTATCCCTGTTGCGTTTGGCAACAGGGATAGTCATAATCGCTGATTACCTGTATTTCGTTTCACAGTGTAATGTCACTTTACAGAAATAACATAATTTATTAAATTTTTGTATGACACAAATTAATACGAAATTTTGGAAAGTTATAGAACAAAAGTTTTTAGTTATAATGATATCATTTAGGTGCCGAGAGGTTTCCGATATTTTTTCTATAACCCTGTATATATGTACATCCTTTCTCTCTACCCTCCATTTGTATCTATCATATTAATTGTAACAATGTATTTATTTTTTTTTTTAGTTGTAAAACTAAGTTATCATAATCTCTTTGTTGCTCTGTGTGTTTTGATTGTTACTCCTAGTTATATTTCACTAGATTTTACTTTAAAACGATTGGTCAATAAAGGCCTGGTAATGACCTCTACCTTTATGTACAGAATTCCTTTACGAACGTATAATTTTCTTTGTGTACAAGCAATTACTGTGCTCACAGGTAGGTACTTTTGTAACATAAGCTGGCACAATATGTTTGAATTTTAATGCGCGACGTCAATAGACGTATACACAGGACCCGGCGGACTGCGCAAAGAAATGTCACCAGTTTACTGGTGTCAAAAATTATTGCTTTGGCACCAACAGCGTCAGTTGTAAGCCGACCGACGTATTGTCTGTGGACCGTGATCCACGCCACAGATCACTTGTTAATTGTTATTAGTCCGCAGTGCGAGTTTTCACAGGGACGATTTCCGTCATGTTGCGGCGCAAATTTTGACAAATGGCGCTACTTTTTTCTTGTATGAAGGAGCTGGTTGACGTAAAATGGGCTCATCCTCAGGTTCATATCGGTGGCGACGTCTCACTTTTATGTTTTTTACCGCATGCGTATGCGCATATTGTTCCATACATTATAATATCGTAGCGTGAACCTTGGCTTTAGAGTGCTTAACGAAAGGCTCTTTATGTACTTAATCCCCGTAAAGCGGTGCTTAATTTAAATAAGGCCCGGCGTGCTGGCAATGTTATGATGCCGATGAGTTTTTTTTGTAAACGTATTGCTTACTTAGGTACCTACCAATATTTTTTTGGAGTTATTATGTATTAATTAAATGTTAGTGATATAATAGTATATAGATATAACAATAAGCTTTGTCTTAACTTGCCTTAACTTTAAATTTATACAACAATAGATATAACAATACAAGGTGTGGGTTAATTCGTTTTTACTTGATCCTAGAAACAAATAATTGGAGATAAGAAGACTCAATTATTTTGTTTTATTTTCAATGCAAAACCTATTATTTAATTAAAAAAAAAAATTAGCAACCCTTCCTGTGATGTCAACAAAGCGTAATAAATACACTAATTATTTCCAGTTCATTCATATTGAATGAGCTGTTTTAGGGGTGTCACTTATAGTATCCTCCTTATAGTATAGTATCCTCAGGATATGAGCTAGACTTCTTGTGATATTTTTTCAGGCATCTATACATCGTCCCATACTTAAGGCTTTCGGCTAATTATGGCAAGTAACCAACAAATTGTGTACAACTTGTCATCGATAAAAATAAACTCGATCTCGAGTAAAGTTATAAACAGTGCATTATGCTAGTTAGATTTATCAAGGAGAGTTTGTCTGACCGAGGCCAACGGCTCCTACGCTTAGTGGGCATCGTAAATCCAGAACTTGTCTAGACTTAGTTGCTGCCAACGAAACTTAAACTTAGTGCCAAATTCGTGGGTGCAACAACCGATAGCGGTTATGAAATTATATTTACAACAAATAATTTACCGTAACACTTCCTTGATTAGCAAGACATAAGTGGACCAAAGTACAGGCCAAACATTTCTCATATTATATTTACACAAGCTGATCTGGCAAACGTTACTTTGCCATATACAGAGTTATATAAAAATACCATATCGCAATTGGCCTGTATTTGTTATCATTACAACTAACAACTTTTGTTCCACGATTTATTTACTCGATATTTTGAGAAATATTAAATATTCATTACAGAGATGCTCTACTTGTTACTACTCTGTAATGTAACATCGGCAAATGGCAACAGTGCGTGCGGACGCGGCACGGCGGCGGCGCGCGAACTCGCGGCGCGAAACCGCAACAGTGTAATGTCACTTTACAAAAATAACATTTTTTGTAAATAAAATAAATTAAGAATGAATTTTGAAAAGTCGTACAACAAAAGTTCTCAGTGTTAACGTAAAATCAACGGGTCTGCCCGCGAAATTCAAAATTTTCGTGGTTTTTTGCAATTTGTACGCTAATTAGACATGATAGGCTTATGGCAATCAATTTGCGAGAATGGCAGTATCATCTTTACATAATTATATCAAAATCTTTCCATAAAAATGTGTATCCTAGGAAATTAATCCGAGTATCGAGTTTTATGTGAGTAACTCGCAAATCTCGGACTAATTTCTTTAACTTTGAATTTCGCGGGCACAGCCGTGGTGTGCTCCTTAATGTTAACAAGCGCAGACCGAGAGCGATTTGGTATTTTTTATATTATAACGCTGCATAAGTTATTTTTCACTTAGGGGTATACTAAATAGTTTATTTCCTTAGAATATACAAAAAAATCATAAAAAAACGGCAAAGCGGTGTCGGAGAAGTTTTGTTACTTAACAATGTGATAATAATATGTTATGTAGTTTTTTATATTACAAAGCACCAACACATCACGAAGCGCACTATAAAGCAATATAGAATCATTATAATTCATTTCAACGATCATTATGCGAGATACTCATTTCAATAGATATCTTAATTTCTATGATTGTGTTTACTATATTTATGTTCTGACTCGGGTTGGTAACACGAATATACTTATTTGCATTTAATCGTTTAATTTATTTGCATTTGTGATCAATCTTTAATCAATTAGTCATGCAGTTGAAATAATTATGATAAAATGTTTATTCGCCGTAATAATTTATAATATATGCGCTTTTAATTTATAAGATTTTGTGTCACTATACTATAATGTTATATTAGATCGGAAAATACATTCTTTTTCTTAATTTTATACATGGGAATCTCTTGAAAATTCTGGTGAACTGCGAGTCGTGCATACACTCTGAGGGTTCCGTACTAGGTACTAAGACCAATAGTAGGTATCGACGTCCTTGCAAAAAATGACAATTATGTCTTCCGTACGTAATTTAATTTTTTATTAGGTTGAATTAGAGGTTTTAATAACTTAAAAAGCCACCATTGAACTTAGTATTTGTTATAAATTTCACATTCCTGAAAAATCGTTATGAATGTTTTGCTTACATATTTACTGCAACATCACACGGACAACAAAATATAATATTTGCCCTTTGTATATCAGCGATCCCTCAAAAAGTTGAAATTCGTTATACCCACGTCCGGTCCAGAATTAAAAACCTGCAAAATCAATACCGATGTTTGGAACTGGGTCAGTACTGAGTAAACAAAGATCCCACTCGCTGGGTTTCATTATTCAGTAGGACCAGCCAATACCTGCACGTAATATAAATCAATAAATATATAAAACCTGAGTGACTCACTATCAGCACAGTTTAAAGATATTCTAGTGCAAATAACTTACAGCCTAGCCGTAACGGTTAAATGTAGTAATGACCTGTAAATCTAAAATTTCTAGCCAATTTTTATTGAGTACCCTGGAAGTGTATAAGAAGGGATTTTTTTAAATTCTACTTCCAAGGACGTTCAACGAGGAAGTTTGTATGAAAGTCCGTCATTATTCGAGTTAAGTTCAAGAAAATAATAATCGGTAGGTTGCTATAACGATTAACGTGAGCCTTTGATAAAAAAACAGGTATAGGTGTTTTAGGATTTTTGGTACATAAATAGGCAGACATCTATAGAATTAGCTTTTGATTATAATAAACATAACCTAGGTGTTTTAGGATCTTCTGAATTCTATCCCTTACAACGTTAAATAGATGTTTACTCTACTTACTCGTATTTAACAATTAAAAGTCACTGATATTAAGCTATATCGTCCCTGTCTTTTAGCGGAAGCAATGGCCGTATATATTCTGTTTAGTGGCGTATCTTAGAAATTAATAACAGGTGTCAGTAAATCGGGAAACGTGAAATCGAAATCGGAAACATTTCGCAAAATCCGTGCAGATACCTCCGCTACGTGGAGATTCATAGCACGTCCGGGCTTTATCAATTTTCGAAAGAGCGCTGTGCTCTCCCAGATATATTTATTTTACCTCATGAATTAAAAGGTCTCATACGGATATTTTTCAATTTTTTCAAATAAATTTGCTCAAAATGTAGACTTTTACATAGAGCGTTTGGTGTGAGAAAAGTTATGCTTTTCCGCACTATTGCTTTTTTTGTTATCAAATGCATGAAGGAGGTTTTTAATCAAAGGCGTTCTGTACATTTTTTGTGTGAAATTACTATTTTACACATACATAATATGTTACTATTAATTGCAAGTGGGCAATTTCTATTTCCACTCACCTGTCTTTCATTGCTGACTCGCGCCTTCGGCTTGGGCCAATAATAAAGACGAGTTAACAAACCGGGCTTCGTGAAGGAATGACCAACTTTCTGCACTTATATCAAAAAATTACTTTTGGTATTTATATTGATCTCCAACAATGCAGGGCTCTGGAGTCCTATAGTTCCGTCAAGTTCTAAGTTCTTCGTAACTTTGAGTATGAAAAAGATCCCATTCAATCATTTTTATATTACGAAAATAGATAAAAATAGTAAATAGGCCGATCGGAACATTTTACGTAATTCTTCATACAAGGAAACAGTAGCGTCATCTGTCGAAATACCCGCCGCCGCCGTTGCCCGAACTACCGCGTGGCCTTATACTGTTGGTACTAATGACACCCATAAACTGGCGACATTTTTTAACGCTGTTCGCCCTGTCTTTAGTATATACAAGATAAAATAATTACTTACGATAAGAAAAACTTTATAATCTTAAATAATGAGTAGGTACTTTGTTCTTTGTAATTATTTCGAAGTTCAATTTGTTATTTAAAAAGATTTTTTATAAGTTTTCCATTTTAAAAGTTAACGTGTGACAAGAAAGTTTTAAATACTTAGTTCTATGAACTGCCAGCTGCAAGACAACTTTCTTTTGAAAAAAAAATTGTTCACTTTCAACTCGATTTAAAACTTGTCCTGCCGGCGTTCTACCTGATACTCTAGTTTTCCGGCATCCAGTCCAATAGAAAACGTTAGGAATAGACATAGATTTATAAATGTCGTCGCTGGCGGATCTCAATGGGAATAGATATGTAAGATTATATGTTACTTTTTTACACTAAACGAGTCAGGTTAGGTACTTGACTGCAATGTCTCAATGGACGTCACGGTGCCTTCATACATTATTATCGAACTAACTTGGCAGGAGTTAAGTAACCCCTAATGATTGCTACTCAGAATCGCACGTATACGTTAAATTTGCGACCGGTTTGCTTTGTAGCATGGTAGGTAATTGGTAAACAGCCGCGGCTGAAGCCTCCCACCAGACCAGGACCTGAGCCATATTAGAAATTATTAAATATAAAATACCTAATTTAATAAGGCCAGGAATCGCGTGGTCTTCCATATGTCTACGTTACCTACGTTACGATGGGTACGTGTATCGCATGTACAAGGCCTCTTAAATGAACTTAGTAAGAGTAGGCAAGATTTGCATGCGTTGGTTGGATTGGAGGCTCCAAATTGTTGCTTAAAATATTCATGACTGTTCTTGTATCCAATGAAAAGAGATTGCGTTTTGTGATTAGGGTTGGAGATTTTACCTCAAAATTGTATTGTTGCATATATTTACCAACTAACTCTCGCCCGCGAATTTAGACACGCCGAATTTCTTTAGTGAGTTAATCCACCACTTCTTTATACCTTGACCTACCTGCCAGTGAAAATCTTTTTCAAGTTTCAACCTCTGCATCATAGAGATTCAAACAATATTGACTTATAGCACGGAATACATAATAGAACTAAAGGTATATAGTCACTAAAAACTTATAAGTACGTATATCTACAAAATACAAATACACGCAGTTAACGTGAACTCAACGGGTCTGCCCGCGAAATTCAAAATTTTCATGGTTTTTTGCAATTTGTACGCTAATTAGACATGATAGGCTTATGGCAATCAATTTGCGAGAATGGCAGTATCATCTTTACATGATTATATCAAAATATTTGCATAAAAATGTGTATCCTAGGATATTAGTCCGAGTATCGAGTTTTATGTGAGTAACTCGCAAATCTCGGACTAATTTCTTTAACTCGACACTTTCGAGCAGAGATTTTTATATAAACATGTGAAGAAGATATTGGGATTATCGCAATTTGACAGCCATAAGCCTATTATGTATTATTAGCTTAAAAATCGCGAAAAACCACGAAAAATTTGAATTTCGCGGGCACATCCGTGGTGTGCTCCTTAAATACGTCTATTTATTGTTTAACCACCAGGCATTAGTAATCGATAAATCTAAGTAGTGCGAGAGATAGTGGATTTTTGAACCTGCTACATTTAAAGACTATTTATAAAACAGAATCGTTAGGTAGGTACCTACTATTGGTAATGACAATGAGTTTTTCACACAGACCGAAGAAAAAATGTGGTTTTTCAAATAAGTAGTGTATTTTCAATATCAGACATATCTATACTTACAAAATATCATTTATTCTTTTTTTAAATTTATTTAAAGTTATTAAAAGAAATTATTTAAATAATTTTTCCTTGATTTTTAATCAGTGTCAGAACCTACAATCCTATTTCCGACAGAATAGGTATATTGTGTGAAGTAAATAAGACATTTATGTAATTAATAACTTACACTATTGTACATTAGCAAGTCAGTTTGTTCACATTTAAGAACATTAAGATACGAGCAAAGTTATCTCTAAAACAAGTCCGCAATTTGTAAGCAATAACTTATAAGTTATAACGCTTGACTCGGTAAGTACCAGAATTAGATGACAAGTTACTCTGTGTGGTATTTATTGGAATAAACTGAAAACAAAAGTGTCCACAGTTCTGCATCGCACGCATAATTTATTAATATCTGGTTGACCGAGCTTCGCTCGGTAGTTTAACTACTGGATAATAGATGGCAGCAGAAGTGCTTCGCTCGGTAGTTAAACTACTGGTAGTTTAACTACTGGCTAATAGATGGCAGCAGAAGTCATATTTTTATTATTTTTTTATTGGTAAATTCGACATTTTATAAAAATGAATCCTAGCTAGATCGATTTATCGCCCCCAAAACCCCCTGTATACTAAATTTCATGAAAATCGTTGGAGCCGTTGCAGAGATCCAGATTATATAGAAATATATATACAAGAATTGCTCGTTTAAAGGTATAGGATTTGTATAGGAAAAATTGTCATATTAACACAGGATGCGGCGAACCGCGCGAAAAAATGTCGCCAGTTTATACCTGACGTCAAACATTTTTGTTGGACTTCATGTAGTTCGTGCAGCAGCCACCTATTCATGATAGAATTTTCACAGATTAGGCGCTACTTGTTTGCTTTTATGAAAATGGCTTACCTAAAACGTTCGGAATTCGCATGGCCGCATCTTCGGGTCAATATCGGTGATGAAAACTCATAAAACTAGCCTAATGATTCGGTATATTCGCCACTGCCTACAAACTATGACAATTCATTTGATGCAGTCCGTGCGATGTGCTTATTAGGCATTATTTCAAATTAGATAAAGGTGTTCATTTGTTAGGTACCTATACTTCCAACAAATTGGGGTGTTTTTGTTTTAATAATAATTACAAGTTATCGCAGTCTCAAATGATTTATATTCTCTTCTTATTTATATACTCTATTAATTATTTATTTATACTCCTAAGAGTTAGCCCTCCATACTAATCACGTGCAGCACGCAGGGTAATAAAAGGAACAGGACCGCAGTAATGCTCGTAAGTTCGACAGAGAGTGCAACAAGTGGACTGTTTATCCATTTAATTGAACCGCAGGCAGCGAGATATTGCGCCTACTGTTGTAGCTGGTCATACTCTAAAACAAGCGATATGATAAAATAAGTGCTCAAAGATATTTAGTTCAAATGTCATTAATTATTCAAATAAAGATAAAAATACAAAAATAAAGCATTTAAAATTTAATAAAAGAATAATTCTGAATTAATGATGCAATAAAATGAAAAATTTATTCAATAAAAATGAATTATAATTTATAGCCGAAGAAATAAGGACTGCAATTAGTCTCATTAGCGTGCATGCAACGCTATCGTTAATAAGTTATTGTCCCATTTTATTATGGCAAAGAAATAGGACCAAGCATGTGCAGTGATAATTATTTTATTATATGGTTACTTTTAATGATGATTGATAACGCAAGTACAGCATACAATAAAGTCAGGGATAGCCTAAATGAGTCACTTTCTTACTTTTTTTACGTCAAGAACAAAGACAAAATAATATGGATAAGTTATAGTTTATACACTTAACTCTATGTTAAGTAATGGTGGTGGCTCTAAGTTTAGTAACTCGTAAATTGTGTTGTAAAATCGATAGCACAATTTAATTACAATACCTCCTTTATTATGGCTCCAATTAATAAAAGAATGACAATCGTCTATGAGAAATAAGCTTTTGTGAAAAAATGCTAAAATTCAATTTTATTTTGTGAACTCAACTCAATTTTATTGAAGTTGGTAAATAATTTAAAGCAATTCGGTTTATTCCATCAGCAATTTCCATCTATAGAATAAGTGTCGTGAAAAAGGTTGGTAAAGGTCACAGCAAACAGTATTAATTGAAGTTGGCACCACTTTGCCGAGTTAATGGCTGATTAATAATTCAGCACCATTCCCTCTACTCTCTAGTTAGAGTGAAAATTTCAGTGAACATTCCTGGGTAAAACAAAACATAATTACTATTTGTTTTTTAAATGCATGCAACAAGTACCTAACTTGTTTATTACAAATCTACTGCTTTTTGACATTGGTTTTTTAATTGAATAGTAGGTTCATAATCTGCGTAAACTTACGAACTAAGTACATTATTTTTACCCGACTTCAAAAAAAGGAGGAGGTTCTCAATTCGTCGGCATCTTTTTTTTTATGTATGTTCACCGATTACTCGAAGACGCGTAAACCGATTTGGAAAATTCTTTTTTTGTTTGAAAGGGTATACTTCCAAGATGGTCCCATTTTTTTTTGATCAGGATCTGATGATGGAATCCTGGAAAAGTCGAGGGAACTCTTCAAATTTTATATGGATACTTGAAACAATTTGGGTACTGTTTGAAAGAGTAATATTTTCCAGGTTTTTCTATGGTCATCAGGTCAGGATCTGATCATGGGATCTTGGTGAAATCAAGGGAACTCTTCAAATTTTGCTAATATACTTGAAGCGATTTGGGTATTTTTTTATAGTGACTTGTGCATTTGCTTGCAGATGCTGACTTAATGACTATAGCCATCAAGTCAGGTTCTAATGATAGGATCTCGGAAAAATTGAGGGAACTCTTCAGATTTTATAAGCACACTTCAAGCGATTTGGGCATTTTTTTCAATGTCCTGTGCATTTGTTGTTTTCCACTAAGAAGTAAAAAATAAAATGGAAAATTCTTTAAAAAAAACCTGCTGTGCTATTCTACAAAATGAAATAGCTGCCAGACAGCTGCCAACCCGAATATGGCATGCAAAATTGTACTCTATTACAACTGACAAATTCATAGATGCATAGATGTACGCTCGTCGCTGTTTTGCAGAATAGCACGGCTGCTTCAAATGCCACTACAAGTAGTGTAGTGGCATTTGAAGTCGGTTTTTTTGAAAAGAATTTTCCATTTTATTGTTTATCTTTTTTTTAATAAATAAAGAAGGTCTTCTTTTACAAGCGAGCAACTGTGGGATTTTAAAAAGCAAAAAATGATTAAAACAATAACGTAATTAAAAATTCAATAAAACAAAAACAAGCGGTTATTATTTTTATCGAGCCAAAATGTGATATAAAAATACCAAAAGAGAGAAAAAAACATTAGCATGGAATGTATACTGCGCAAACCTCTAAAATAAATTGAGACATGTCTAAAAATAGTGCAATGTTATGGATGTACAATATTTCAGTTACAGAACCGCATATTTTTACCATTAGTTGTAATAGTTACGATTCTGCTATCCCAACTGCGGTAAGAAAATATTATATAGTGAATAATATATCACTCATAAGCGATGGTCGCCCTACGGAGAATAACATCGTTTGTTAGAATTAATTATGAATCAGTGACATACCTACCTGAGGGTGTTTCGCCTGATAGTAATGAGGGTGTTTCACCTGATAGTGTGCACTTGAAAGAACAGCGAGCAAATGCAAATGTTAAATTTTCTACACAAAAAGACACGCTCACGGCTCAAGGTTACTCTGTCAAATGAGAAGCAATCTGGAGGATATGAGAGGTCAGAGCTAGAAAGCATAATTAAATTGTAAAGGATATTTAAATTTCATTGTAGTTAATTAATAATGCTATACTTACCGTCTAAAATCCAAATCATATTTAGGAGCATACTAACAATTTTATAAAATGGTTTTGATAGCTTAATGATACCGGGTGAAAATTTTGGAAGGTATCCAATTTAAATTAATTAAAATAAGTACAAAATTATTATGCTTAGATATTTTTTAGAAAAAAAATTGTAAAAACCAAACTCAAATCTTATCAACGGTTTGTAAAAGCCAGCTATCAAGGCTTAGCGCGCACACCACGAAGTAAGAAATGCGGCACAAATCCTAACAAATGTAAAAGTATTATGCTGAATAGTTTAAAATAACGCCTCAGAAGATTATTTGCTTTGTAACAAGTGGACAAAGGTTAGTTTCTTTTGGTAAGTATAAGGACCGTCTAACGAAATCAAAGTTTTCCTTAAATAAAGCATAGTTTTTTGTAGACTTTAAACATACAATTTTCAAGGACGAGTAGCTAAATGTAAAAAGTCATTAATTTAATAAGATGCCGAATTCAAAATTTAAAAATCAGTTTTGAAATTAACGGTTTTCGGTACTCTAATTAACGTAATTGTATCAGATCAGACATGTAAATAATTTTATCATCAAAAAACTCGATCTCCGAACTCAGCACCGCAAACCGAACCGGTTCAATCAAATGTGGGTTTCATTTGCATTCATATGGACATCAAATTATTATAATTGCTTTACGATTTGTACTTAATAATTGATTCGAAACACTTCCTTATTGGAAACCTTTTAAATGGACACCGTACTCGTATATGGAGTGTTTAGTGGGTAGTCTAAAAGCTTTTTTAATAAAATTTGAACCTAATATTTCTCGTATTAAAAATTTGTAATGTCATACTCTACCGTCTTTTAAATTATTAATTTTCTCAAGTAAAAACTTCTTATGTATTATATTAAATTATTAAAATACGTACTAAAGATTATATTCTGCCTTTTCAGAGTTATTGTATCATACGGAATACTTTTGTTATCCCACTAACCATTTGTGATCACAAGCGTCGGTTGGCCCGTTTATTGTTTGAAGACGTATTGTTTGCATCCAAGATTTATTTGCTTTTCGTGCCCATAAAACCGTTTCCGACTATCCAAACATTTCCCTTCCATATTCAAAACAAAGCGGAGTCAATAAATAACGAAACGATAACCGACTACAGATTACCTATCGATAAATCACACAGATTAAAACGCAACTGTGAAATCGCGGAGTTAAGCCTAAGTGAGCGCGGAACTAATCGCTTATACTGGAGTCTAAAACAGAGTGTATAGTGTGCGGTTTTATGGTCCATGAAATAATCGGGAATAACCAGATATATATACCGTGTAACCTATAAGACAAATAAAGAATGTTAACTGGATCATGAAAATAAAAATTTGATGGCATCGAAATTCATTCATTAATCTTTAAAGTTCGTCATTACCTATACAGTAATACACAATTATTTATCAGTAAGAATCATTGATGTTACACAACGTAACACATCTGATTGCTGCTCCGGTATTTTTCTGTCATTATTTTACCTGTTGAAAATGCCAAAAATGCAACCAAATTGCTTTTATAGTTTTTCAGACATGTGATATTAATTCTCTTAGAGCTCTAATTTAGCCATTGTTGGACAAAGGCTTCCTCATAAGCACGCAATTTTTGGTGTTGTTGGGCTACTCTTGTTTATGATTTCGCTAAAAGTTTGGCAATTTCGTCAGACAAACGTGCAACGTGTTTCCATTCAAAGGTTTCCATTCAAGTAAAGGTACATCGGTTGTCTGAAGTCCTAACTAACTGTCATTTGCTAATAAGCAATAAGTTGAACTTATTTACGTCCGTTCTTGTCTCCGCCGATCAATGCCGTGTGAAATGAGTACTTATCAATACTTGTTTATTTTACCACAAACAAATATTCATTTAAGTTCTACCATTCCCTAGAATCTATCCACCGTCTGCTTATCATTCTAACCCTATAGTATATTTGTTAGGCTGGAAGGTTCTTGCCATATTAACTTTATCGAAAACAATATATTTCGCCAAGGGGGCTTATTGTCACCCACGAAGATTGTATCGACTTTGCATATTGGAGGCCCAATGGGCGCTTACGAACAAAGCAGCAGCATTTTCCGTAAAAGATGTGGGCAGGAATGCGCCACGTGCCAGAAACTGGCCACATTGGGGCACAATAGATGCAGGCTGGTATATACATATTTATTATAATAATTATGATGTCAGACTTCCTCTTCAGATATCCTGACCTAGTACCGGACGAAAAGGGCATCTATTGTTGATAAAACTGTTTATTAGTCTATTTTTTTGGGCAAGCTAGGAGTAGCTTTTGGACACATTCCTAGAGATGGACTATATTGTTAGTTTTCAGTACCACAGTCGAGACCGGAATATTCCCTAGTTTATCTAGCATAATCATGGATCAAATAGATCCTGGTTTGCGACTTTTGATCTTGTAACGACTTAAGCATCGAAAGATAAGAACAAACAAATTTACTTTTAAAATAAGGATATTTAGAAGAATTCTAATTCCTAAGACGAGCAAAGATACCAGCTGGAGTCTAGATTCTCTAGAAGACCAGTAGATTTACTGAACATTTAAAAGAAAGATCTTCGAAGGATCCAAATTCTTAAGACCAACAAAGATATCAGCTGGAATCTGGAGGAAAATCTAGAAGACTTGTAGATTAACGGAATTAAATTGTAAAAACTATTAAATAACATTTTTTACGAACCCTTGCGCTCTAAATAGTCAGATGTGTATAAACTAGAAGAGTGATTTCAAATACTTGCTTTCGTGAGTGCAAAATAATGAATATAGAAAATTAGAAGATATAAAAGGATTTTTACACCTACATCTTACTAAATGTGAGCTTATATTGGTCTTATCTTAGATCTGTTTAAACAGAGTGAAACATACTCAGGTCTTTAAATTTAACTGCGGTTTTATGGACTAAAATTGCCTTTTAAGATATTTTTTATGTATATTTCTTTAATACGTATAATTTATTATACTAATATTTTGCAGCAACATTTTATTACTTTTTAAGTATGTTGTTATAATGATTTATTAAATTCCATACACCTACTATTATTTACTGTTACCATCAATCTGTGTAATATAGCTAGGTTTTTGCCGAACTTTTGTCATAGAGGAAAAAATAAATGTAACTAAAGACAGCCTCTAAGCTATTCGTACATACTATAGGTAAGCACTAAGCAGTAAGACCGCCGAACATTTTTGGGGGAGTTTGAGGTCAAGGTTTCAATTTCTCTGATTTTTCTGAGTTATGTATATTGTGCGTATGTAGGAACTACGTATTGCTTTGTACAACCGTGAAGGAATAAACATAATGAGTAACTTGGCATGGCATTCTCCGTCATATATTAAAACATGCGAATCCACATCTAAAGAGCGTAGGAGCTCGAAAACAAATTATTTTTCCGAGATGAGACCTATGCCAGAGTTACAAATTTATTGAAAGTAACTTATGATGATGATGAGGGACAAATTATGACGATGCATCGGTGGTAGTTAGTACTTAGTAGTTTTTAAGAAACTAAATATCACTTGCTTAACGGTGAAGGAAACATCTTGAGGAAACCTGGATGCCTGAGAGTACACAAAAATCTTCTCGAAGGCGTGTGAAGCTCGCCAACCCGCACTTGACCAGCGTGGTGGGCTATGGCCAAACCCCTCTCAGTCTGAGAGGAAAACCGTGCCCAGCAGTGGGGCATATTAAAGGGGTTTAGATGATGATCGGTAGTAGGCTAGTAGCGCACGCATCACTGAATCCATTTATGTTATGGAGATAATGTGTCATTTTCATACTGCCATACAGATTAATAGCATTAACAGCGTTGGCGTATAACACCACAAAATGTCACTCTAATACCTAGCTGATTAATTGGGGTTTGTACTAGGTATCATAGGTGTGACGCTAAAATTAGAATGAGCAATTTGCGCATTGTTTTATTATTCGCTGACATTAAAATCATAAATTATTTTTATTAAAATTAGGTACCTCTTTCTATGGTACATCTCTTATCCGTTTAAACAACGGATCTACGACAAATGCCAGACTTACAAGAAGCAGTTTTTAACTCTAAGGGGTCGGGCTTCGGGTTCAAGAATTCATCTCACGTATTAAATTAAAAATATGTTGCTTACTCATACTTTATTCAATATCACAAGGACAGCACAACCCTATTCCTTACAATAATGTTACGGGCCAGAAATGAAACGCGTCACACCAATCGCACATTCAATTATATTATCTAACTTTTTAAATATCACAGTAATTACAAATTAATCACAGTAACACTTTGCACTGGTACACGACTGATAATGACCGCATGCCTCACCGCTCGCCCATTTTAAGGACGCACACTCGTCACGCCTCCCTCTCGCCGCCTCACCTCGACCAACTTCGACACTTGTCGGCTCTTCTCGTCGCACCTCCGGAATTGCTCGTTACAGTCGGCCATCCTGTAACAATTGCGCCGCAATTGGCGCAGAGTACACTTTAATTCTCTAGTAAATCCATTAAGTCAATCTCAGGTTTCGATTACCTCAATACTACTGTTGCAACACGGTTAACTGTTAAGAGCACGTTAATGACACTACGGTAAGTTCCCCCCCAGAAAACCTGCAGAAACAATGACGAGGCTGTGAACCTTACACTCAGTGCTCTCAATTTCATACATACACACATCATCACGTCTCAACAGTCCCTTAATAAAAATCCCCTTAAATTACCACCAAATCTCGGCCCCGTGGATTAACTTGACAGCCAAAACCACACCTGCTTAGAAGTGCCACAAAACCAACCAGGACAATACCTAGGCAGAGACGAACTCTCAAATTAAATGATGGACATGAGATTACTTCTCTAATCTGATAATATCAGTCTAATAATATCGGCCAAGTGACAAACCCAAACTCCAGGCTCAAATTATTAACTCAACCTCATAGTCAATCCAAAGCAAAACTATGTGCAAAACTATCCTTCAAAACGCTATCCTACAAAACTATCCTGCTCAACACAATTCTGCTACACTTTCCTGCTAAACACTATCCTACTAAACACTATTCAGCTAAACACTATTCAGCTAAACACTATTCAGCTAAACACTATCCAGCTAAACACTATCCTGCTAAACACTATCCTGCTAAACACTATCCTGCTTAACACTATCCTGCTAAACACTATCCTGCTAAACGCTATCCTGCTAAACGCTATCCTGCTAAACGCTATCCTGCTAAACGCTATCCTGCTAAACGCTATCCTGCTAAACGCTATCCTGCTAAACGCTATCCTGCTAAGCGCTATCCTGCTAAGCGCTATCCTGCTAAGCGCTATCCTGCTAAGCGCTATCCTGCTAAGCGCTATCCTGCTAAGCGCTATCCTGCTAAGCGCTATCCTGCTAAGCGCTATCCTGCTAAACGCTATCCTGCTAAACGCTATCCTGCTAAACGCTATCCTGCTAAACGCTATCCTGCTAAGCGCTATCCTGCTAAGCGCTATCCGGCTAAACGCTATCCGGCTAAACGCTATCCTACTAACCGCTATCCTACTAACCGCTATTCTGCTAAACCCTAATCTGCAAACCCTATTCTGCAAACCCTTATCTGCAAACCCTAATCTGCAAACCCTAATCTGCAAACCCTAATCTGCAAACCCTAATCTGCAAAACCCTAATCTGCAAAACCCTAATCTGCAAAACCCTAACCTGCAAAACCTAACCTGCAAACCCTAACCTGCAAACCCTAATCTGCAAACTCTATATGCAAACTCTATATGTAAACTCTATATGTAAACTCTATATGTAAACTCTATATGTAAACTCTATATGTAAACTCTATATGTAAACTCTATAAGTAAACTCGTAAACTCCAATGACGACCGCAACCAATTAAGCTCAAAATATGAAATTCAAGTTCCCATTAAAGTCAAAATGAAAGCTTAAAGAAACACAGTTTAACTCATCGATAGAAGTTGCAATCTGATTCCGAACTCTAATTTAAAACCAAGTGGTGTCTAAGCTCTTCCAAAATTGAAGTTTCAAGCAGACTCCCAACCGATAATGCAGTCTAAAACTGATAAACTCAACTAATTCAAAATAACCAATTCAAACTTAAGTTTCTTAATTGCCAAAATACTAAAACCAATGTAAATTTGCTAAACGAAATTCCAAATTTATAATACCGGCTAAGACTGATTCACTTAAAGTTAACTCAAAAATATAAATCCAACCTAAAAGTCAAAACCTCTCATCTCATCAAAACTCATGGGAGGACTCGCCAAACGATAGCTAACTATTAAATTTAAGTCGACAGAAGTAAACTCCTAACTGATAACTATAACCTATCATGGAAATTAAAACTCAACTAACTTATCGAAAGATACTCTTTCAAAACGCTAAACGAAACATTAAAGTTACTCTCTACACTAATGTTGGCCGCACTATGAGACAGAACCCGCAACACTAGTAACCTCCCATTCCACCAAGATACAACAAATCAGGTTTCTGCTCGGTCACGTCACTGCCCCTTCAAATCAAGTCCCTGCTTGGCCACATCGCCTCCCGGTGCCAGAGAAGAGAGACAGAGCAGCGCAATGCAAATAAAAAGCTTCATATAAGCTTTGAATCAAGCATCGCTCAACAAGATCATAAGACTACTAATTTAGATACTAGGTACTCAACTTAACAGGCTGGAGTCTCCTCCGTATCGAAGGACTCGCGAATGATGCCTGAGCAGCGACCCTCCGCCGCATAACTGCTAGAGTTGCTTTCCTTCTCTGATGATGCATATCGGATACCAAGGCTCTCTCGAAAGCAGCATAGTAACTGTAAACATAAGAACATTTTGAACACATGTGATTGTGCCAGCTCGGATTAATGAAGAACTGTTTGTCAGGTCGGAATGTACGCTTAGGCCTGTCCTCAACATAATTGTTCACAAATCCTACATTCATTTCAATCAGTCGTTAACTTGTAATCCACTTTTTTATACGCGTATCCTCTTACACAATCCATCCACCTATACTTTATCTTCCTTTACATTATTATTTGTTACGTACGTGATTTTCAGTCTACGTATTATATGGCCCGTACCACGCTAACCTTTACTCCTCATTTATTAATTTCATCAGTAACAAGTGCTACTTTCAAACTTTCACTAACATACGTGTCCTTTGTCCTATCCATCCTATCCATTCTCATCACACCTTACATCTATGTCAAATTTCACCAGTCGTCTATATTTCACCTATCTCTTTTACTTCCCAAAACTTTGACCCACCCAACTGAGATTACCCTCTTAGTTATTCCTGTAAACGATTTATTTCCTACCGTTTTATTATACTCACAATGTAACCTACTCATTTTCCTCATTACAAATAGCTACACGTAAGAACTCCTACTACTACTATCGTAAAATCCTGATAACCTCTTAACAAACAACCTCGAGCCTCTGTAGTAAGACACATAAAATTCCCACCATGCTACACTTGCGAGAAGTCTCAATCCTCACTCACATGTAGAAGCACGTACAAACATACGCGTACATACACGCACGCAAATAACTTTTGTTTTAATGTGTCATTAGATCCTTTATACCAAAACTGTTAGTACCAAAATTTACGTTTTCTACCTTATCCCAACAAAACTACCTTCTAAGATTTTATTAATAAGCTTTCAGCTTCATTCGCTGCTTTAAGACTCATTTGCATAGGTACAACTCTGAAAGTTGATACGATGTATAATTTCGACTATATTGGACGGCTCTTGAATTCTACAGACTAAAATAAATGTACTTCCCGTCTACTAGTATCACGCAAACATTTTGATCACTGGTGGTTGTTAAATTAACTCCCTAGAAAACTACACAAGTACCTTCATAAATAACGTATCTGAACTCATATGATCACACAGTTTCACACAATTTTTGACTGTGAGTTAAAATGAACACAGTATCCGACGGTATAGCAGTGGACTATGTCAAATGTTTAATATTTAAATCAAAATAACAATTGGAACAAATACAGCTCACCAGAGACGCCATCTGGTTGATGACATCATACATTCCGTGACATGACATCATATACACGTGGAGACACGTGGCCAGCGCACAGATGCAGCTCCAGCATAGCACGGCGAGCCAACATGCACGACGCGACACGCTGACCAGCGCGCAAGACTCATCAGTTCATCAGTTGTTCATGAAACATAAAAACAAATATTAGCAACGCCTACGTTACATTCTCGTTGTAATATTGGAACGATCATACATTACCAAAAAGCTTCTTAAAATCCTACGTTCAGTCTCAGGAATCCCAGCCCTCGTTATTGCGGTATACCCGCGCTCATATCTTGTTCCACTTCGAATTTTTTTTATGCCACGTAAAATGCATTGAAAACTTTCAGAAGTCATTCACTTGATTTTAGCTGTACTTTGGACGAAACAACCACACTTATAGCAGATACTGCCCGCTTCCTTTTTGTTTCCACCATTACAAAATGTCATCATCAAATATACCGTCAAATCTTCTCACAAAAATGAAATTGCAATGTATACTATGCTGCCGTTGTTGCTAACCGGCTTAACAGAGTACACGCCAGACCCCTTATTGTCACTCCACCGATAAATCTCACTCAATCTTGTAAATCCTCGTTTTCACATATATCACGGTTTTCCGGGTTACAATCGGGTACAATTTAGCAATTATCATATTTTCTTCCGATTTTTTTTAAAGTACCCTCAAGTAAAAATTATTCCACGGCTTTTCTTTCTCACGTATTCATCATGCATCGCCTTCAAGCAATTTTTGAAACGATAACTACTTTCATCGGCACTTACATGAGACTTTTCGCTGGGTGTCCAATTTTCTTCAGTTTTTCGCAACCTCTTTGACGTCACGTGACGTCACATGTTCCCGGCTTTTCGCTTCACTGTGGGTGTGGTGAACAGTATCCCGCTTCTGACTGTTACGGGCCAGAAATGAAACGCGTCACACCAATCGCACATTCAATTATATTATCTAACTTTTTAAATATCACAGTAATTACAAATTAATCACAGTAACACTTTGCACTGGTACACGACTGATAATGACCGCATGCCTCACCGCTCGCCCATTTTAAGGACGCACACTCGTCACGCCTCCCTCTCGCCGCCTCACCTCGACCAACTTCGACACTTGTCGGCTCTTCTCGTCGCACCTCCGGAATTGCTCGTTACAATAACATTACAAATATGTGGTTATATCCAATCCACCAGACAATGAACAAGTGCAATAAATAAAATGTTCGTATTGTCATTGTCGGCAACATAATAATAATCTAACGGGTCTCAGCATCGCGGCTCGGTTATTGCAATTCTCTTTGCTTTGGAAGTTTAGAAGAGGTAATTGTGAATTGTGGGCGGTGAATATTGCTACGTTTACCGGCAAATGGCACTAACTGTAAACAAGGAGAAATGAATGGAGGGCAATTTTATGTAGAACTTTCGCTAACAAGTAAATAATAATTTCAAAATTCAAAAACATGACTGCCCTGTGGTAGAATGACTTTTTCCAAAAAAAATATAGCCTATGTTATTTGGAATGATGTAAGGATTCTAACAATACCCCATATTATGTTCAAATCTATTCAGTCGTTCAGAAGTTATGTTGAAATAAATCAACTCATACACATACCCTAAAACATTTCACTCCTTTTTTTGGCAATCTCTTGGTAGAAACAAACTTTGCAATAACACCTAATCCAACTATCCTAAAAATATCCAGTCGATAGGTTCATTACGTGAGTTACCTATCGATCACGAATGGCATTCAAATATTTTTTTTATAGAAAAGATGCAATGATGTGTTTTAGCGTTTAGGTGCGATGTTGTATTAGGTATATTATGAAGATTAGATAGGGACCGCTGTAGACCAGACTCTTTCTTATTATCCAAATTGTTGATTAAGTTCTTATTTGCTGAACAAATAAAATTGTTGTTAATTATTATTTATTAACATCAAATGAGAGTATGCAACCTACTAGGTAACTAAAAGTTCAATTAATGTTAACTATAAATTCCATTAATGTAAAACATATCTTTAATTCAAATATTAAAACTAAGAATATGATGATATGATATGATTTAATATATCCTTGTCCTGTGGATCCCTCATATACATAATATTATAGTAGGTATACAACATGTTAAGTTGTAGGTATACACTATGCATACTAATTAAATATATTAGGAAACACAAAGATATGCCCAAAAAAAGATAATGCCTCAAAAATAACAATTGTTGATATTAACACGGAAGTTTAAAAATAATTTGTATCAATAAGATATGAATTGAACGATTTTTAAACATTTCATCGTACAAAAGCACTGTTGGTACCTACCTATATACTTACCTACTCGCTGACGCTGACCTTTCCGTTTTGATAAGATACAGTCGTAACACAATTTAAAGTCCAAATTAATTAGTTACATCAATTTGTCAAGAAAGGCATACATCACTTTGTATGTAGTTCTTTATTTTATTAGAAGTAGCTTACCCTCCCTCGCTGCCGGGTAATTAGTAATTACGAGGTAATAAAGAAAAATAATATATCCCTTTAAAAGAATAGTTTTGAAACAAAGTTAATTTTTGGGCGGTATCGCGCAGGGGGTAGGCAATAGAAAATGGATTTTTTGTGTGACGAAAAGAAAATCTACAAAAATCTGCGGAAAATTTAGCATGAAATTTTCTCTTCCTAGTGAACAGAATGGGCACTCTTGCAATCACGTATAGACATTTCCTATTTGGTTATCAGCGCTATCTATCGACCGATGGGTGAAATCACACATGAAAATATAAAACGGAGTTTTGTTTTAAGTGTTATTCCAAATTTTGTTTCTACCCAGTGTTCCAAGATGTCTTCTCTGTGCAAAGGAGCGATCTTCTGTGAAAATTTCATCTTTCTAGGACCGTGGGCTTAAAATACAAAACTAGTGACCCGCCATGGCTTTCCTCGAGTATTTACTACTTATATTATCCATAAATAGATGTATGTTGGACTTTATTTAGAATATTTTGAAAGCCAGTCACTAATAATAGTTTTTACATAACCTTCCATAACTATTTAGTACGCATTTACAAAACCTAAAACTAAAATTTTGAATTTCGCAGACATTTCGGACACCAAAATGTTGAATAGATAGTCCCTACTACCTACCTACCTTTATTTAGCAAATTACAATGCTATCTATTTATTTCAGTTTTTTTCTATATTTTATTTTAAGTATAACTTACTCGTATAGATACTTACCGCTTTATTCACTAACCGCGTAAAAAGCAGTAATCCCCGCTCATTTCAAAATCAACACACGCAAACTTAATGTGATTATTTCCGAATAACTTGAAGTGAATGTGACCGGATTTTTTTTAATATATCCGAATCGATAATCCGATTGTGTTACCGTTAAAAAGGTGCATGCCGTTACAAAAGCTATCGATTTATTTGAAGTTACCGGTAAACAGCTGCAAAAGGATCATAATATTAAAACTGATGTTTAATTTACTTACTTAATTTTTTAACATTAGTACCTACCAATATATGACCGTTATTTATATAAAAATGTTTAAAAACGTGGTGTTGTTATTAAAAATACCTAATGGTTTCTTTTTTAATCCTATAATATGACTGAAAAAATAATACAATTCATCAAACTGGTTGAAGACTCTATCTGCCCTTCACTATATTACAATCATTGTACTTACGTTGATGCGAAGATTCGTTTATGCAACACTGCTGCATCGTATGCGAAGCGTTGTAACGATACGCATATGATACGAATACGCTTACGACCCGAGTGCCAAAGGGTTTACTTTATAACGGATAGAAATGTTTAGTATCTCTATGGTGTAGCTATTATTTATTTATTTATTTAGTATAGAAAGAACATGTACAAGGAAACAGACACAGAAAGGACATGTACAAGGACATCTTAACACTACATAAGAGGATCTCTTCCAGATGCTCTAGATGTTGTAGACAGCCGATAAAGAAGGATTTTTGAACATTCAATCAATGTATGTAGTCTAATATTCACACAAGCGAAGTCGCCCCGCCCCGCCCGCTAGTGTAACATAATTTAGAAAATAAGATATCAATTTGTCACAATGGGTACTAAGTAGCGTAATTAATCGCAGAATGCACCAAAATTCCACATAGCTAACGGTCAATTCACGTGCAGTCACTGATCTCTATTCTATGGACTAAACATTCTATAAAATGCAATTGACAGTTAATTTTATGTGCCGATTTGATGCACCCCCGTATCGGTGCCAAAAATGCTTGTTTTGCCACCAACAGAAGACCACGCTGTAGTTCGCTCGGCAGCCACCTATATAATTTTGACAGAGTGCGCTTCTGTTTGCTTCTACGAAAAAGATTTTTTTTTTTATCTTTCTGCGATCAGTCTATAAGCAGATTGGATGCGTGAATTTTGGCATGGGAGAAGGCCACTCCATTTAACAGCCCTTCTCATAAGAGTTTTAACTGGGCGTCAGTGATCACAGCATAGGTCAGCTATTGTGGATCTTTTTAGTCTCTTCGGCCTGTTGCCCCTGGTATGAAAAAGATTTAAGCAAATCGTTCGGATGCCCATATCCTGAGTTTTTTCATCAGTAATAGAGACCGTAGTTTTGAATATCAATTTATTTTAGTTCCACAGACGCTAACGCTAGGTTATGCAACAATCAGTGCCAAAATGGCGAAAATCAAGTGTCTTCATTTTTACGTTGGCAGTCTGAGATCCATAAAATAGAGATCAGTGACTTCAGTCAATTCGTCGCATTGGCAGAGCGCAGAGGTTACGCGGCCGTCCATTCAGCCGGAATGACCGGAATGGGGAACAGTTTGCTCTCAACAATGACCGCATTCACTAAATATTGGATAAGCCATAAAACATTCATAATTCGAACAACAATGAAATCGCCAGGACTAATGCACCCCTCGATAAATACGAGTAATAAACATATTATTACGCTCCGTGCCTAAAAATAAGTCATGAATCCAAATAAACATGGTGCAGTGTTCGTTTACGTGTTCGGTGTTAAATCTTTCGTTTATACTTACTTATTTTATTCATAAAATTATTTTTTCAAAATTTTATGCTGTTACTATTTTTTCTGGCTACTTTTTAGCTCCTAATTATAATCTGTGCAAAGGCACCAAATATTTGATAAATTGTTTGCGTAAGTTTCCTACCCGAATTTGGAATTCAGTATCTGAATCGCATTCGGAATTTTTTGCTTTTATAAAATACTCCAGAGATATAAACAGTCAATAATCTCGATCTAAACAGTCTCGCATCACAACTTTAATTACTAGACTTCATAGGCTTGTTAGAATAGCGATGGGAACTGGTTCCACTGGCATCCTCTGCCGGATTAAAATATAAAATCGCAGCGATGATTCATGTAATTGTTGGAGGTATTTATTATCGAGTTTAAAGCTGATCTTACACTCGTATTGTTAAGTTCGCATCTTACACGGCGCACGCTATGAATCCTCTTTATACGATTAACATCTCACAAGTATCACAATATTATTATTATTCACGCTATTAATCTTTATTTTCATACCGGCCGGTACTGCAAAATTGATTGACACAAATTGTATTTTTTCTTACTGTCGGCACAAGGCAATAGAATTCGCGAGTATTTTTTACGTTTACCGTTTCAACAGGTAGGTACTATTCGTAATTGTAAGTAGCTAACTATATGAATAATGAGAAAGTATCTTGGCGAGATTTCTATAATCCTGGGTCTTGTGTCACTAATGTAGGCAATTGGTATGCAACAGCTATATGCGACTCTGTTTACGTCATCAGTTTGTTGGGCTACGGCTAGACTATCCTTTTGTTTTCCAATACGATGTTGTGTTGTTGTAATCTGAATAATAAAATGTTATATTGATTATTTATTAATTAATTATACTAAGGATAGGATACGTGCGGCAAGTGCGTGCAGTTTAATGTGCGACAAGCTAAAGTCAGGCTTTTTCTGTTTGCTCATTGCTATTAATTTGATCTCAATTCCCATGTCAGTCAGTTATGCTAACAAAAAATATTTAATAATAAATCTCTTGCAGATGCTTTTGTATTGATTACAAAAAGTATCGAGGTTCAATATTTTATTAATCGAATAGCGTGTTGTGTTGCGTAAGCCAGTTATTATGTTAGACATGTCAGCAACATTGGTAATATAATTATTATCATCAGACAAAGGGGTAATAGCAATGGGAATCGCCATTATTGCTTTGATAATGACAGTTGAAGGTAGCCTCAAGTAGGGTGCAATACAAATTGGTAATACTGACCAAATACATAGTCAAAGGCTTTGAATTCATATTGTAATGAACAGCCAACAAAAGCTGTTAACTACAGTAGTAGCAACGAATATATAATATTAGTAGTAAGATAGTAACTAGTACATAATAATAAACGAGTACACAGTTTTACAAGTACTGTAGCTACGGTGCCTGTATGGTACAAAATATACCTAATACCTATGCCAATCAAAGTGAAACAATTGAATAATAGCAGTAACATCCTAAGCTAAGTATAGGTCGGTTAACAAGCGAGCTTCTTTCTAATGAAAACAAGGTAATAAAAAGGTTCGATAACTCAAAGATTAACGAGCTATTGTAACAAAGCGCACTGACAGACATCATAGAACAACGAAACAAAAGTTCATAGCTACGTCGTAAAATTGTGTACCCCTTACAACGATTTTACTGCTAGACTAATAAATAAACTTTCCCGATTGTGGGGAACGGCAAAAAACGGGAGGATTCAATAATAGCTATATTACTTTCGACGCAAGCGCGTGCTCGGGAATGCTGTTTATTGGTTCGCGTGACTGCTAAGGGCGACCACAAAAGGTAGACTTCGAATACACGGCAAACAATAACAAAGCTAGTATAAGCTAGTATACAAAGTTAGTATAAGTGACAGCAAGCTTCTCACAAACTTTGTTCAGCCGCGTTAACAGAAATAGGTAAGTTTTTAGCTCTTGCTTATTTTAATAAGCAGTAATATAGGAGTAGCAAATATCATCGATTACTCGTATCCAGATTTCAAACCAACATAATCAGCGGCGTTGCGCAGTGTACCTAAATCCCAAGCCTTTTGACCCAAATTTTGAACCTGATTTAGAGATTCTTATTTGTATACGATTCTCATCAGCTATACCGGTTAATATAAGCGGGATTACGTTTTAGATCGTTGAGAAACTTAGGTTGGTTGAATAGTAACTGTAGTATCCGTGAGCCAGCGCTTTCAAGCTTTTTATAATGATTTTTGACCATTAATTTTCCTGAAGTTAATAACTGCTACCTACGCTAAAAAGTTACGCTACAGTTACAGTACGTGGAGCTTAGTAAAATTCGAGATACTTGCGCCAAAAATATCTTAAGTTTGCACTCGCCCTAACGCAAACGATGCCGATGCAATGGTGCACAATCGGCAAACAGCATTCACAAAGGTAACCTAACATTATTCAGCACAGTGATTGAAACCCTCAATGACAGATGGCAAACACAATAGGCGTATACAACGCGTCATTGTTAGTCCAATTTCCTATCGAAATGCTCTGGGGGCATTTTTGCGTATTCATCCTATTTCACCGTACTCCTCTCTATATTTCCGCAATACAAGCTGTCGGATTAATGCGGATTATTGATTATGATTATGACACTCGTTAATAATTGGCCTGGCGATAGTTTGTCCGAGGGTTTATTATCTCATCATTTTACATTGTCATATTTTATGAAGTTTGTATTTCAAAATTTTCGTGAAAACCTTAAGGCCTTACATTGAAAAAAACTCATTTCAGTTTTTACGAGTACTTCGGAAAAAGGGGCGTGTCTTCAATATAGCACGCCGTTTGGCAATATGCGGCGAATTTCGGTACTTTTACGTACGAACACTAGCACAACGGCAGAAAGCGGTATTAATACGTAAAAAAAACTATCACTAATGCCTATAGATGGCGCGGAAAGAATACAATACTTTAAAAGTAGGTACCTACGTGATTGAAGTTGAAGCTGATTGTGCAAATAATAATAAATTTGGTAGGTATATATAGATATAATTTCACTCCACGAAGACGAATCGAATAAACACAAGCGATTTTGACAGACCGGGGCGCGTCGTAGGTACCTACTGATTTCCTTATTTTTAGGGTTCCATACCAAAATGGTAAAAATGGAACCCTTATGGTGAGACTTTCTCCATCCGTCCGTCCGTCCGTCCGTCCGTCCGTCTGTCACACTCGATTATTTCAGTAACTATTAAAGATGGTAAGTGATGATGCAGTCGAAGATGTTAGCGTACTAACTTGGATGGGGTAAGAAAAGTCACCCCAACAGTTTCTACACAGCATCGTACAGGAACGCTAAATCGCTTGGCGGTACGTCTTTGCTGGTAGGGTGGTAACTAGCCACGGCCGAAGCCTCCCACCAGACCAAACCTGAGCCAATTTAGAAAAACCGGCCAAGTGCGAATCGGACTCGCGCACCGAGGGTTCCATACCATAGAAGAAGTAAAACATTGAAAGAATCACTTTTGTTCATGAATTTACGAGTATATAATTTACATGTAGGTACTTTTGTTGGCAAACCGCAAACGTAACTTTGTTTTTGGCGGTTTATTGTTATTATCAAAAAAAGTATAATAGTTACGGAGTTGATTTTATTTTTCCTGTAAAATATACGTTTATTTTTATTGATCATAATTATTTCAGATTTTTCGATTGGTAATCTTCGGAGATAAGGGGGGGGGGAACGGTATTTTTTCGCCAGTTTGCCCAATAAATCAAAAACTATCAGGCATAAAAATAAATAAAAATCAATTTTAGAATACACAAGTAACGCCCTTTCATACGATACCCCACTCAATATTGTTATCTCATTTTGAAATTTTGCCGACCCGGTTTTCCCCCCTTTTTAAATAAAAATAAAAACAATTTTAAATTTTTACGATTGTTATGACGTCGGGTCACTATTTCCTATAACTATTCTAAATTTCAAGTCGATAGCTTGAATAGTTACTGTAATAATCGAGTGTGACAGACGGACGGACGGACGGACGGAGAAGTCTCACCATAAGGGTTCCATTTTTACCATTTTGGTATGGAACCCTGAAAATATAAAATTCCAAAGTGGCCCGTGGCGGGATCGAACCCGCGACCTCCCATTCGAATCCGAGCGTGCGTCCACTGCGCCACGGAGGTCGTCGAATTGTTTTTATAATTTCGCATTGTCACTCGATTTACCGATTTATCGGTAGCCATGAAGTGGATTTTTGATTAGTTACAACAATTTGGCAAACAAACAAACATCGGGACATGTGAAACTAAATAAAAGCTTGTAATAATAATAATAAATTATCGTCTTCAACCTGCAGGGCAACAGGCGACGTCCTGTTTCCCCTTTTTATTGCATCGCGAGCAACGAGGTATTTACTCATAGATCTTCGACCAACTAAATTTCTTAATTTTTATAATAATTAAAAATAATATTTCTTAATTTTCTCATTTTTTTATAAAATAATAAACCGAAGTTTTAATAAAATAGGTAAATGACAACATATAAAATTAAAATATTATCAAAGTACATATCAAAACCACGTGGGTTTCCTGCGCACATAATCGTTCAGCGACATACTAACAGATGGCGTGTTTGACAGTATATAATATAACCATTCAGCCGCTTAATAGAGGGCGTTATTTCAGCGGTTATTGCCACAGACCAAGGAATAACTTTCTATATTACGATCAGAAATCTACGGCTGCGAAATATACATTCACGCGCACGTCCGACTCTCGCATTAGCGCAGGACAGACTAACGCCTATGAGGCGTTTCAGAAAGACAATGATGTCAATATACATGCATCAAACGTCCGAAAGAGTTAACCATATGCTTATCACTTACGTAATTTGGGGGCGGAATAATGAGTTTTCACTTGAATAGGTTTTAATTGTATTGTGAATAATGTATAGTCCTGATTTCAAAAAAACTTCACGTCGATTTGAGTACTCATCAATAAGGACCCAAAAAAAAAAAAAGAACAGAAAACTGTTGAATCGTTTCCGATAAATCTGAATAAATATGAGAAGATTGGAGCAACTTTTGGGAAAACTTTCTATCGAGGAAAGTTTTTCCAATCGTGTTTCTGCGTCTTAACGTTTTGAGGTTAAAGATCCAAAATACATGACGTTCAAATTTGAAACTAATTGTCTCTATAGTTTTCAACTGAGAGGCCGGTCAAAATCGCATAAATAGGCCTTCTATGCCGTTAAAAGTGCCTTGGATGATTTTATTTTAGACATTTCTAAATGCAAAAAAGGAAAAAAGCTAAGATATTATGGGTCTATTTATTACGAAGGTGATGAAGAAATAAAAATTTTAGTTTTCGGACAACATAGAGGATTATGCAGTAGGTTTAGGTATTCATGATAATAGTAGATCATAAACTAACGTAAATCTTTCCCAATTTAGGATATTTCTAATTGTTACTCTACACCGCCATATTTTGTTCGAAGAAAATGAAATATTTGAGTGGTTCTTTAGCTTATTTTTTCATTTCTTGTGATTAAATTAGTCTAAGTACTGAATTTGTTTCGAACAACTTGGGTAATTCTCCAACAAAGAGTATCCGTTAACATTTCCTTTTTGGTCAAGTCGTAATAATAACTTGATGATGTACTTATACGTAAGTGCAACGTAACAATTAGAAACAGATGCTAATCTCAGTACAAAGAGTGTGAAAGGTGTAATTAATTAGATAGAAAATGCTTCGTATGCATGAGCGAGTAGTTTAACAGCACCAGTAGTCAGTAGCTCTATATGGAAAAGTAAAAGTGAAATGAAAAGATGAGTTTTTTTAGAATCAGCCTACAATGTAGTAGCGACTCATTGCGAAGAATCTCAAGTATTATGAAACTGTTGAATGTTGTTTTTTGGAAAGGGAAGCGAAAAAAGCAAAACTCTTTTAGAAAATGACTTTCATTCATAAGCATGGATATATTAGGGCATTTTTACCGTTATGTTTTCCTAATAGTAAAGTTAAACTTATAACGATCTCGTGCGTTGTAACGGTGATTTAGACATCTTCTCCCAAAGCCTTAAGTGCTTCAAAAGAGTGGCCCTTTCCACCGTCTCGACCTTGAGGGAGGATCTGACCAGTAGCTAGTTTGTATTTGTAGTAGCCTATATTTTATTATTATCATTAAGTTTATTTTTTTTTTTATGTTAGGAAATCATTTTTGTCTTCATTATGTTATTAGTTCTTCCGTTCTTATATTATTATCATTTTTTTTTTGGTTGTAGTAGTTTTTAATTTAATTCGAGCACTATTATTTGTAAACGCTGTGCGCAGTTCTAAATGTCTACCCACGCTGTCCGGTGCCTTTTGTATTCTTTATTTTCAATGTTTCGTGTATGTGACGTTATTGTGCCTTAATAAATAAATAAATAAATAAATAAATAAATAAATAAATAAATAAATAAATGTATCCACAACTAGAACCATATCTTTTCTTTTGAATGAATGTCGTCATTGCTCAGAAGTTTATTTATTTTATCTAATGTAGTGAAATGATGAGAGAGAGCTGGCATTGAGGCCTTCTTTAAAGTATGCCCTATAAGTATTTTAATTAAGATATATTGTTTGAGTTTTTATAAAAATACGAACATGAAGATCAAGAGGTAGGTACCCAATTCTGTTATAAAATTAATTAATACTTCATCAAAATATACCTACCCGTTAAGCCTAACTAAGCTTTAATTTTCTTTACTTTAGTATAAGTATAAATGAAACAAATTTTTAAATTATTTTATTAGTTCCATAAATTAAGAATTGACACCGCTTCTGCATCGTAGCAATAAGTCAGTAACCCGAAGCGCACACTCATATTTTATTGTTCAGTCATAGATTTAATCGCCGACACACGGATAGCGTGAGATGAACGGCACTTTCCATTACAAACACTTTGTAGTATCATATCGTTACTTAATTAGAATTTATGACTTAATCTTTAAATACATTCTTGAGCATACTGGATTTTTCTAACATTTTGCTGCGTTCAATTTTAAGTGAATCTACAATTCTACAATTACATTCGATTGTATCGATATCGGTTATTAAGCACGATATTTTCTATTTCTTTGTTTACTTGATAATCCAATTTATTGCCAATTAGGTTGTTCCCATTCCCAGTTTTTTCCCCATTTGTTTATACATATTATTTGATCCTTATGTAACTGAATTTTGGGTCATACCTATGTTCAAACATTTCTCTAAGGTTTCACTTTCAAAAGACTGATTTACTTGAGTATTATTTGTTATTGGTCTTTGTTTCGTTGAACCAATTATTATCCCAATTAAATCTTTTACATTTAGGTCAAATTCAGAATCAAGATATATAAAATTTGATGAGAGGATTAGATTAGATTTTATATCTGTCTACAATCCAGGTCGAAATCTAGTCTACAATCCAGGACATCATTCCTATTATAAAATCAAACTCGGTTTACTGATATTCACCCCAAAATTTGAAACAGTTTGTTTACCGTATCGTATGTTCGATTGCTAATTTTAATCGTTTAGTTAGAATTTAGAACGACTGACACTCTGCTAGTGTTTCAAAGATATTTACTACTCTACCGGTACAGCTTACCACTAAACAATTTACTGTTCCGGTAGAATACCGTGTAGTTAGAGGCTAAAGTAATTAGACGTATGGGTCTATACAACTGTCATACTTCTACCATGCTGGTGCATTCCAATTAAGATTAGTCACCATGGTTAGGCTGAAACTGTTTTTTTGTTATCTCTTGTTGAAAATCGTATATAATCCAGCAATTAAATTAATCAGTCACACCATTAAATTGTATCGAGTATGGTTATTTTACTTGACAAGAGACAAGATTTCTGGAAATACAAAAAGTTCTGCCAAGAAACGAAAGATTGTTACCTGCAATTAACTTGATATTTTCAATATTAAAGTAGATTGGAATAAATACTTATAGTACCTATAAACACATACTCATATTTATGTAGGCCACATCTTAGAGAGGTCCCTGAGGCAATGTCACGTTCTCGGAAATACTGTTCGTTAGGCAAAATATGACCTAAATCAAATCGAATTTCCAATACAAGTCTACGCAACGCTCGGGGTTCTACAACGAACTGTCTTATTACAAAAATTTCGCAGTAGAAGCTTTGTAGAAAAACATTATTAGGTTTTATGTTCTCCGTACGCTTACTTTAATACAAATAGAAAAACGGTCATCTAAAAACATAAAAGCACATTTGTTACAAAATATAAAAAAATGGTCCAAGCTCTTTAACAAGACAAGTGCCAAAAGTCGTATAAACTAGAGTACCTCTTCATGACCTCTACCAAGATATTTACCCAAAGGAATATCAAATAACAATATTTACTAAATAATGTGCTTTACGTGACATGAGACATGATTGTACAATTGTTTACACTATCGACTGCAGTGAAAGTGAATTAGGTAAAGTTATATCTATGATTCACGGGTAATTTACTGTATTGACTTTCATTTTGTGGCCAAATGGGGCGTACAGTATCTATGTACAATCGAAACGAACATATTATGTTACTTGTATAATGTTTCAATGATTATTATATGTATTTGTACCGAAATTATGTTGAAGGATTTACTTTACTTGGTAGATTTAAAATTCAAATACAATGATTATGGTGCTTATTAAATGCAATGCATTTTGAGTTTTATAAAGAAGTTGAAACATTGCTAATTAAGATTGATGTTACTAGTGATATAATTGAACACTTAAATCAAAATGTGACAAATAGCATGAGACTGGACAACACGTAAGAATAATCTTGAAGATTAATTATACCTGTAAGTTGTAACTTAACTGTACATGACGTTACCACAAATGTGTTATTATTAAAATAGAAGCAAACATATCAACAGGAAGTTAGAACTTCAATATTAACAAGGCAAAAAGGAATCAAACTATTTCTAGTGTTAAAAAATCACAATGTAGTTTCGTTGATTCCGGCGATATAATCAATTTGTATTTGGTCGTCACACCATAACAATTATATATGGTATTCCAATAAATGAAGTATAGATGAAGTTAGAGCACTTATAGAGGTAAATATGGTCGTGGGCGAAGACCTAGTGATTCATGGCGCACAGGCGTCCCACTTGACTACACGAGAATGGACAGAAGACAAAGATTTAAAGGACAATATTTCCCGTCAATACACAGTGGCCATTGATGTTTCTATTGTGTGGAGATAAGAAAATTTATTACAACACGCGTTATATTAAGGAATAATGCCTAGAAATTCAGTCTCTAAATCCAGTAATGCTACATCAAAGCATATTATTTATTTTAAATGAGACCAACTAAGAATTAACACTGCACGATTGAACAATAAAGGTTGGAATATTATGATTACTCGTAGTCATAGAGAAAAATCAACTGTTTTATTATCTTTTTAAACTATAAAGTCTACAAAATATCTGATTCTTTCCCTAGCATAACTTTTCTCATACTTTCCTAACTAATATAACATAGTGCCTACGTTCGTATTGTTACTAATTATGGTTTATATGAGAATAGGGTTTTTTTTTTCAAGAGCTTTAATGCTTTGGTGCAAGTGATTTTGTGAGCGGGTCGACTTCTAGCGATTACTGTTTCATTATTATTGTTTGTACCATCGTCGTTTTCATAATGATCTCACTCGGTAATCGGATTTATACATTAATTAATATTATTGACCTTTAATTGGGATCAATTCAAGTTATCCAATAACCAGACGTAAAAAAGTATAAGTATGGGATGAATCAGAATATGAAATTCTACGTCAGCGGGACTCAGTAATTTATTAGTTAAACAGACGACTACTCAATTGTCATGTTCGGAAAGCTGACACGACCGCATTTGTGGTTATCGATGGCCATACGACTAATAGTTGCGTTTGTTTTTACAACTTCACTTCTCAGAGGGAACCGCTATATGCATGGAAGTGTGCAGCTGGGCGACGCCATGCGTGCACATGCATATTCAAAGATCAGTTTCCATTTCGCGTGCGTAATCGGAAATGCACCAACACGTCCAAAATCAATATGCACTTTATTTTTAAAGAAATAGAGTTGGAAGTCGTTGAAACGGACGTCGATAATGATTTATTCATTTATAAATTACTTAGTAAAGAGGAAGAGGTAGCAAAAAAGGGAGAAAAAAGTTAAATATTGTATCACGCGTCAAAGTGTGACGGACTGACGGACTGACAGTGATATACGAATGTTACGGAAGTTAACGGATGTATTTTGCGACACGTGTTGTCAGGTGTTTCTTCTTTTGGATATAATGTTTAATTTTGAAGCAGTAACGATGCCGGTAATAGGAAATTAAGAAAGGTGGAAAGACAGGGCCGGTTGTGATGGCTCTCATTTGAACAATTTAATGCTGTTTGAAAACTTGACATCATTCGAGGACATGATTATAATGTAAGTATACAGTCTGTATGTACTTGATTATACTATATGTATTAGCTCTTACAAATTCTAGGTGTCTCTTAGGTTATTAGGATACCTCCCTTTAAACAAATTTAGGTTGTTTTTGCTGATTGGAAAATGCGGTACCTACGTGCTAGATTCGGAGATGCGAGCCTACTATTTTACACTTATTGTCGTTGGTGTAGATAATAACAAAGCAAGAATATTAACGATAAAAATATTGGAGTATAGATTCTTTTAAGTCTTTACTCAGTAAGTATAGAGTAATGAATTAGGAACTGATAGCATGCGGCTACGTAATGATCAATGATCATGCAATATCACCAATCAATAATGATCATGCTATGACAATGACATCTGTCAATGACTCGTCAACTCAGGGGGGATGCAAGCTCGCGGCCCAGTCGACGACAGATGGTAAAAATCATTAAAAGTTTGACTTTTGTTTGTTTTTCCTCGTCTGGCCGACTGGAGGGAGCCTTTGGTGCATTTTTGTATCATTATTTTCTCGAGATTGAGTTAATGATGACTTCATTATTATGTGTTTAAATCTTTTACACGCATTTAGTGAGTTGATAATCAATATAATAATAACTTTTATTAGTATGGGCATAATTTAAAATTGGTATATTATTATTTGTGTGCCTAGGTATATATAGGTATAATAATATAGGTATAATATAGGTATAATAGGTATATATAGGTATAATATTATATAGGTATATTAGTTAGCGTAGTGACTTATAGGTATGTTCAGATGTTTACTGCAAAGATTCACGCCATTTTTACTACGTGCATATCTAATAACTATGAACCTTACTAACTTAAGACTCATCATCGGTTTTCCCAGTGTTTTTTTTTAAACACCGAATTCTATGACAATATCTTGTGGGTAGGGTATTTATACGCCCACCTCAAATTAATAAAAATAGGTACTGCAATTGGTAAATAACCTATCTATACTACTACTAATGTATAACTACTACTTAACTAAGATTTCTTATGATAATAAAAATTTGAACCTGCCAACGGATTAAGTAACCTATTGTATTTAAACATCAGGTCACATGGACACAGGTCAAGTAAAAACTGATTGGTAAAAATGGTAAAAACTGTTTTATATAAGAATAGGTATGTAGATACTGGGTAATTGAATCATATTAATGAATTTATCGTAACAAGTAACAATGAACTAAGTACTAACTAAGTATACAAATGAATTTTAAATTAGGCGACGGTACATAAATATGTAAACGTTGTTCCTATCAGTTATGTGGGCTTTGTACATAACATTGATATAACAGAGGAAATCAACCGGAACATTAAGAATTGTAACACAAAATATTTTAACAATGATAAAATTAATTAATCGGTAATAAACTTGCAAAAATCTAAGTACCTAGCTGATTTAGTTAGGTAAGGCATGTCTTAAGTTTAAGAGAAAGTTTCTCATCACAATAGTTATTGCAGGAATGTTAATTAGGGAATACTTACCTAATAAATCAGTCACATCGATAACCATGCAAATTGCTTAAATCAAAATGATGCTTAAAAACAAAACTGACACTGACCTGTTAAAAACGCTGACGATCACCATACTAAACAATCCAGCCACAATGTTTAAACAAAAACAATATCCATCAAAATTCCTCAAATCTTGAACACGCACATCACAAAGCGGTCCATTTTCAAATTCGAAATTCGAAGTCCGATGCTCGTAACCGTTTTACGACGAGCGACACAGCTACGCCGTACCACAGCCGGACGACAACTGAATTTTTGAGTGACGCTACCCCAGTCTCTGATTGGTTGAAACTTGAAAACTTGACGTTGTTGGATGCGCTTGCGCCGCGGATGCAACGCCAGCGGGCACCGATCAGGGGTACGTAATATCCAGTATCCACCATCCATCATACAAATTAATAAATAGGGTTAGAGGGTTCAATAGATTCTTATTCAAATAAGCGGAGTCAAAAATTAACAAGATGAGTAGGCATGAAGTGTTCGTAATGAAATTGACAAAAAAAAATTAAAATTTAAAAAGGTAAGCTACTAAACCCTAGAAATATGTAGATATACTTACGAGTATAAAAGAAAAAAGCGCGCAGTGAAAATCCTCCTTCTTTTGATCTTCGAACTTGTAGACGGTTTTAAAAATTCTGGCGAAAACATTTTCTTTATGTCAAAAAATGTGGCTTTGTCGTTACTAAAACATCTATTAGTATCACACAGTTAAGTAAATAATTTTTATCGTCACACACAGTAGCGATACGGTCAAGCAACATATTATTTTGATTAAGATGTAGGGCTTGTAAAGTTATTATAAATATTTTATTAAGGACACGACAGAAGATAGACATGCTAGCAAGTTTTAAGTGGACGCAAAGGTCTATTCCAAATGCAAAGTCAAAACCTTTAGAGCCGCAACAAAGGGCTATATGGCGTATGCCGTTACTTAGGTAATGTATTCCACAGTTCACCGGGGCATCATTAGTCGTGGGTTAGTCACTGTATCTTGCTGATGCTACACGCCTCTTCACTCCGTTTCGCGACGCATACTAATGTTCTATGATAATCTGCCTGGAGACGTCCCTAAGTATCTATGTACCTTAACAGGACTATAATATTGTTGTGTTCTTTTACGTTAAATGACTATATTCTCGAGTTTAAGCACGAAACTAGATATATCATCACCAATTTTAAATATTCCTTCACGCCATTGGTTGCCTGGTAGAAATTGCTATGTAGCGATAAGGCCGCCAAATTGTACCTCTAAGTTCGTCTGTGTTTTGTTTTGTTTATTTCTTTTTTTATCGCTTTCAGTCCCTTTAAAAAAATATACCTTTATTTCGTACCTGTTGAAATAACACTACTTACGAGTATGTACAAGAACTACTTAGTTGGCAGTACTTCGACATCGCCCCTTGTGAAAGGTATAAGTACTTACCGATTTAAGTGGATTGTATACATATTATTTTAAGATGTGGAGAAATCTCTCCTTATGTAGGAGAAATACCCAAGAGGGACACACAAACAAAAAACCCCTTCACAAAGCAAACTAATCCATACACCGATTTTGGTCAACGCAAATGATTCATTGCTTTTTTCTATTGTAGATAGGCTTGCGCTTTACGGTAATCATGCCTGATGGAAAGCACTGATGAGGTCTAGGTTGGAGCGCGCTTGCCTAGAAAATGCCTATTCACTCTTGCCAATTGCTCTTGAAGGCACCCAGATTGTTAGCTGGAAACACGGAGGCTGGAAGGGCGCTCCACACCTTAACGGTTCGTATCAGAAACGCACCTTCAATACTAAACCTTTCTCTCAATCAGAAGCTAAAATAAACTAGGACTTTTAGAAACGAAATCCCCTCAAGCGAATCGTTAGTTTACTCGCCCATTATGTCGTTTATCGAGATAAAGACGATAAAGTCTCCTAATTTGCGTGCGAGATGAAAAGATTACCGTCAATGGGGTCGGGGCGTCCCGCGGGCACGAATCCGGGTCACTGTGCTAGTGCGACCACCTGTGGACTTTTAAAGGGTTCACTTTAAGGGTGTGGTTCAGTATGGGACGTTTTGTTTTTCGAACGACTAATTGGAACGATAAAGTGCGTTTAAATGGGTTCGCATACCTTTTTATTGACGATAGAAGATTTTTTATTTGATAAAGTCTGATTACAAATTGAAATTACTAAACTGAAATACAAACTAGGTACGTATTTACATACGCAAAATATGGTCTATCTTATAACAACGACATAAGAATTGTAGCATGAAGATGACATGTGCTCTCTATATTTTCATGCTTCTATATTCCAATGGATCACACTGATGACGAAGGAATACCTATAAGGAATAAGTCTTTTCAAGCCTGAACAATTAAGAATATGCGTAGATAAATGACGTTTTGATGATTCTTGAAGATTAACAATTTTCCTTATGAAGTAAAGATGAAGAAAAGATTGGCCAAGACAAAAAAAAATACTTGAAAAAGTAAGTACCTGCTATGCCAACAGTAAAATCCAAAGGGAACTTCGCTTCGCAGAAACTACATATATTGTGATAGAAATATTTCTTATGGCAGCTCCTTAAGTGGCCTTCCTTATGTGGCCTTCCTTATGTGGCCTAAATGCTTTAGTAAAGCATTTAGGCCACATAAGGAACACGTCTCCAAAGTCGTAAGCTTGGCACGTGTTAAACCCGATTAAAGCAAACACACGTGAACTTATTATAAACTCAGATAGCGCGAAGTGGAATGAACTACCATTATTATGTGCGATGAAGTTTGAATTGGCAAAAGTTCATTAGACGAAACTTAAACTGTAGATAATACTGTTTTGGTTTTGATTAAGACTAAAGTAGGATACAAAGATGTGGCAGATGTAGGTATAATAAAAATGGGCCATAAATGGGTCTGGTAAATTTTATTGTTTTTGTTCCTAAATTTGAATTACATTTTCTGTGAATTCTACTGCTTATAATTAATTAAAGCCTAAAGAATGTTCGAATATTTGATGGAATGAATTTTACTACACTTCCCAAGTTTTTTATTACCCAGTAATGAATTGGTTCAGAAAATTTGCCAACTTAAATTACAGACTACAGTAATAAAAGCACTTTTGTGTTCTTCTATAAGGTAATGACTTCACAAATTGCTATAGTAGGTATACAACTTAAGTCCATTCATCCAAAATTTGAAAAGGGTCATAACCCAGTTTGACCTGTAATTAACCCAACATGGGACTTCAAACGTTCCAAAATTACCCACGGGGATTGTTTGCAGTGTCTTTGGCCGTTTGCTACCGTACGGTATTCATTTGATGTAGATGGGTAATTTGTAAAACAAATTATTTTTGGAACGTACCTACCTAATATACAGTAGCGGGGACCTCTTAAATACACAACTGTTTTGTGAATGTTTCGTAATGACAGATACAAGTTATTTTGTCCGTAAAAAAAGTTTTACAGTTAACTACAGAATAGAATAGACTAGAATGAAATGGGTCGGATTGTACTGGATTTGACTGGAGTGGATGGAACTGGACTAAACTGGACTGGACCAGACTGGACTGGACCCGACTGGCTCCAAGATTCCTTCACACATTTCCAAAAGTCTCTTTTTCTCCTCCAAAAGGCTTTGACGTATGCCAGTTAATTCCAATTAATTATCTCTCCTATTGCCGATTAGGTGACCAGCCCACTTCCATTAATAATATTCTTACAGTAGTACTGACGATTAATTCATAAACACTTACCGTCCGAACCCCTATGAACTCCTTGTTTGCTATCATTGTCACTTACCTGAAACAAAAATGATATGTACATAAAGATTTTATTCAAGTCAAATTTATTCTCACCATAAAATTTTGCATTAAAAATAACCCCGTACAAATTTTAGGATCATGGAAAATGCATGTAATAGCATTTTGTGGACCTGATTACTATTATTCTTATCCCCTTTATATGCAAAAACGAAGTATAATGAGATCACATCTGCAAACTCCATTAACATGTTGGCCGGTTTCTGCAACCTGTTAGATATTACCTGATCTTCAATTGTAATCTCGTTTTGGATCTCGTGTTCTCTCGATTCCGATGAGAGCACGATCGTGTTTGACCTGACTGACCGACATCTGAGTTTTCATCAATTTTATCATAACATGTTTCGCATAAATTTAAATTAGATTTTTTTTGCAACACGCAGGGTTGATTGTTGCCATGAAATTAGTAATGTTCAAAACTGGTTCGACGGACACCACTACTTGAAGTTTTTGGATGTTATGGGAAACAGAAGCTGTTTTGTTCTGTGGCTTTCACTTTCAAACAGCTCTACTGAAATAGTTTTAATTTCCCAATAGTTTAAGTTTCGCTATTCGGGGAGGATGTACTCGAAGTATTGTTAAATTTTAAGATTAATTTGAAATTTAATATGCCAATCAATCAATTTGCAATGTACTTATGTACATAGTTTGATTTGGCTTCGTAACAGATGTAGCTGGTTTTGACACTTTCTTACTTTTGTAATTGGGAAAAATTCATATTGAATACGCCGTGTGATTTTTTTCAGTCAGGAATCAAAATTCTTCGAAGGAAAAAACCACGGGATACTTGGTCTAAACAACATTTCAATTCATTTGTATCAATAAGTATTTTGAGACGCATATAATGCAGACAAGACAGATTGGAATAATAGAAGACCTAAATGCATCTAAAATCAAATGATCCAGTGGTGCCGCTATTCCTTACTCGTAAATCGTACTTGTATCATTATAAAATACTTAACGTTACGGTTTTTGACGGTCAGTTATAAAAAACAAGAAAAAATACTGAAAACGCTGATACCACAGCAATTTTACGAGAAAATAATGCATTCAATGTGCTTTAAATATCTACACATTCCAATTTTGTATTCTGCAAAACGCTGTGCTAAATAATGGAGATAAGAGTTAAGGCACTCAGCATTATTTTCTAAAATGAAATCTTGCAAGACTGAACGAGCAACGAGCCTGAAGCAAAATAATTTTGCACGATCTCTCATAAGGGAAGGGCTGATACTAAATAATTATACGATGATGAAACCTTCTAAAACACCAGGAGCAACGTAAGTGGCAGCTTTTGTAAACCCCGTAGGAAGGCTATTAACGAAACGAGCTTCAACGTAAGCACAGGTACGATATTTTGTGGTGAGCATAACCTACAATCAACTGTGAGGAATTTTAAGGTGGTGTATACATTTACAAACCTGGCCACATTTAACAAACAGCGGCTAAAAATTTACATTTTCTACTTTTTTTGGTTGGTTGACGCAATTGTGTTAATTTGGTACGGTTATTTTAATTTCTCCGTTACGTATTTTTTATGAAACATTTATTACAATAATAAATAATTAACGTAATAAAACTTTTTACACTAAATTTCGCATGTTTTTGGTTTTTAGTTCAATACTTTTATGAACATTGACTACAGTGCGACAAGGCTTTTTAGGCGCGCGGCAAAAATCGGAAACTTTAATGTCATCGTGTGTTTGATAGTTCGCTCTGTCAACATATCGCTGTCATAACAACACAAATTATTGTGTTGTTTTTGCTTACTATTTATTCAAAAAATATGCCAAAAGCACTTAAAAGTGGTGTTTGAGAAATAGTGCTAAAAGTTAAAGAGTTTTTTATGCAGGAGAAAGAGCTAGGGGCCCCAATAATTCTATTTGAAAGAGTAAATGATCGAGTTGCCGCTGCCACAGGTAAATGTTACCATACTCGGGAATCGTAAAGTCCCACCCGATCGGAATAAATACGTTACCTATTTCTATAATTAGGTATGTTTCTTTATTCTTCAGGCGTTTCTTTACGTACTGTACTAAGAATTTCAAATGAAGGAAGCTTTGCTAAAGCATCAGGCATTAAAATAGATAGAAGAAGAAGAGAAAAACAAGAAATAACAAACTTATGATGGATGCTTTTGATATCGGTGTTTTATGTCGGAAAATTCATCAATTTTATACCATGAAGGAAGAAATCCCAACAGTAAAGAATTTACATCGTGTACTTAGAGAAGAAATTGGTTTTCTAGGTAGTCGAGAAATTCTTAGTCAGCATATTAAAAAGATTGGTTTTCGATTTAGAAATGCAACAGAGAGATTCTAATGGAAAGAAATGATAATAATTATATCTGCATGGCGGGGGATCGTTATTTGCACGTAACTTGTTTTGTCACCATGAAACTATATTAAGTTAAATATGATTACACAATAAAATAATTAAAATAATTATTCAAGGTCATTTCTACAGATGAGTGGCACAGTTGCTGCGTACCGTTTAAAAGATGGATATTTGGATAAACCATTAATCATAGAAGTATTTTCAGAAGAAGAAAGAAGTGACAGTGATGATCGAAGTAGTGAAGACGATGATAGAGGAAATTGATGCTCACCCGCTTGATATTTGCAGAATTAAAATTCGCAGTGAATTATAATAAAATAATCTGAAATTCAATTTTTTAAATTACAGCCTTTTTAATTTCCATACACCTACATATTATTATCGTCACGCTTTTTCCTGATACTAGAATTCAGTCAGAATATAGTACTCAATCCGTTAAAATAAGATAAAACTCACTCGATTTTTTCAGCACTGACATTTTTCATATACCTATTTATTCCCTAAATTTGAGGAAAATTTATATGCTGGCGGCCTTTGGCGTACGATGGCGCCCTCGTGACAATGTCATTGAAGCGCCTAAATAGCCTTGTCGCACTGTAGTAGCATTTCCTTGTCAAGAAACACTATTGCAGTTTTTAAGTGACAGCGTAATATGATGGTAATTTCAATCATAGATTTCAATCCTTTCCCATGTGTCATCATGAATTGGTGTGGTTCAGAGTGATAAAATTACAACTGCACCATAATATTTTTTTTACTCTATCACCGTGCTGTTTTGACATAAGATGATTGATTGAATCAAATTAAACATCACTTTCCGTCTGAAATGTGATTTAGTACCTACTCGTATTTACAGCTCATGAAATCCAAGGAGTGGCGCTGCAACGCAATTTCTTGGCGATTTAAATTACGCCCGGCTCAGAGTGGAAATGCACATTAATTGAAAACTAAGTGCTTTAGGCGAAATTTTGTAATAGCCCTCGGGTCTCGAGATCTTATTTTTAGTTAAAGAATTTTAAGATAAATTTTAAAGTGGTACGGATTTGCGTCGACGACGGCTCCACAATGGCTCTTTTAAGTCTATTGTAAGACTACTCTATGCAGTTTCTATGAGACGCATTCCATGAACGGTCGTTAACTTGTTTTATTTTGGATCACACTATTAGGTATAATGAAGGTATATTAGGTATTCATTAGAACTAAACATTCACAAATATGTTGAAATAACTTGGACCGGTAAAATTTGGTACACTGTAAGTTTCGGTTTAGCATCCAACCAACATACAGTTTATACAGGAATTGAAATAGTTCTTTGAAAAATATATGAAACAAGACATTGGATTTCAATGATCAAATTGAATTCAGTTCCGCTCTCCATTGCATATACCATTAATCTTTTCTATACTTCCATCAATTCCAGAAGTGGAACGAGATTAATTAGAGGACTGAAACTAGGTTATTGTGGACCAGTCTAGTGTTTCAAAAAACAGTTTAGAAAAATAATGAGAAGAAAATAAGATTTATCATTTTTATTAATCCTTTGATCTTTTGCTCTTAATAGTTAGTACGATAAAAATTAACGCAAATAATGCATTAACCCACCTATTTCGAAAGCCTTTAAGGTAGGGATACAGTTACCAGGATAGTAGCACACAGAAAGAGGCAGTCTCTACAGTGTGCAAAGGTTCCTTCAATTTATCAACTGGGGTCGTCAACAAGTCAAACTGCCGACTTTTGAACCGCTAAAATGGAAGTTTGGAAGCGCCAGCCACCAAGTTGCATTGGCTGCCACAATTCAAAATCTTTTGGACTTTTTCAAGATTTTCGGACGCGATGAAGACAAAACTAAATAAATGACAGATGATGAATCCGATCACAGGTTCAACTTAGATTTCTCACACTTCGATAGACTATTAATTATCTTATCCGTTTTCCCAGCGAGCGATAAGAGGGACGTGATTAATTATAAAAATAAAACTAGGTTACTGGGAAACTTCATGCATCGAGAGCTTTAGAAAACTTAAAAAAATGATTGTGAACTTTTAGAAAAATAATTAATGTGAAAGCTGTGTTTGTGAAAAACTATTTACTTGTGTCGTAAGAGTTGTGTTTGATTTTGCATGTGGATTGTGAAATAAGACAATTTATTCTTTCTACCTTTTTTTTTCTGTTTTCTTAATAAGTAACTAGTACCTAATAGTTTTCTTAGTAGGAGCATTGAAAGAATGGAGCTTAGTTAAATTAATGGACAACTTAATTTAAAATTTCATTTACAAAACGTCAATATATCATTTCCCGTTCTCATTTCGTGTTTTTTAAATTAAATGAAATTCGACTTTATGAGATTGGGTTCAGTCGCATAACGTTATTACATTTGTAATTCTGCAGATTTTTTGCCGATTTGACAACACACATCAGTAAGATGATCCATCACTGTCAACATACTGTCAATGTGTGAAAAATCAGAAGCCACTTTTTCACTGCCGTTGCATTTTAAACGGGGATAAAATGTGACTGATTTGTTTTTGCCGACGGTGATATTACATTCTGGGTTTATACGCACATTTTATTTAATAAGTATTTCATCTGTTGATTTTGAAGACATTACACGCTTCCTTGAAATTTTTGACATTAATAATGAGTTCTCTAGTAGTTGCCCGAAACAAGTTCATTATTTTATGGTGTGAAAAATGTCGTTCTTTAATTGAAACGTTCCATGTGAAACTACAGTTTCAAGTATATATTTATCAAGTAGGTACGTTATAAATGCATGCTAATACGATCTTCATGAATGAATATTAGAGTCAATGTCCGCCCTCCCACTTAGTTTCATCACCCAAAGGCGAGCGGCAGAGTGCTCAATTATTTTATTTCCAATGCGTGTAATTTTAAACAGGCCCTAATGGCGTTGGATATTTGACTCCATCCGACGCGATAATGCCGAAGTGTCGGGTTCCGTTGACCACCAAATCGAAAATTTCGAGGGTTGTCCATTCAGCTTTAGGAGGTTTGAATTAGAATTAGGGTCGATCCCCTCATTGTCGCCTCGCTGGATTGCGATGCTATTCAGAAGTAAACCGGGATTACACGGGGTTTGTTATAAATTTCAAAAATGTAATGCGTTTTTTTTGAACGTCTAAATTAACATAAATAAATAAAATCCTCGATGCTATCCAAGTTTGGGTGACCTGGTATTAATTTAATATTGAATGGTTCACTCATAACTTTTCACGTAAAAAAAATGAGTTTTTACAAAATATGCTAAAATTTCACATTAAACAAGAAAATATAACAAGTGAAGTTAAGGAGCTTTGGGTTTCAATTAAAGTTTTGTTTAACATTTTTATATGGAATTGACAGGTTTAGTTAAAGTGACGTTTAACTGTTTTACTTTATTTTTACACAAACCAAACAAAACACTTTAGCTTTAGTAACTGTTATGAAAAGTGCCTCCGTGATTTCTTTTAAAATAACTATTATTTTTATTATAACTTACCCCTCTTCCATCTGTTTAACATGTTGATTTAAGACCGTAATACGCGGATTAACATAATCGAAGCAACAGTGCGTGAAAAACATCGATTCAAGTGTGTACAACATCAATTAAAAAGGGCTAGCGTATTTTCTAAAATAACCCTTGCACTTACAACCAACCTTGTTCCAACTGTTTAAAGTTTAGATTTCTCTTAACGCAATGCATTTTTTATATTGGCGTAATTGGAAGAGTTTGGCATTGCAATCGAGATTCGAGAGGTAAACGACCTTTTGGCAGATCGCGAACGATAATATAATGACGTAGTGATTCGATTATAGATTATATCGACTGTAAGTAACGTCAGAAAGATCAGATAAAGCGGCATGTTGATAATCTTGTTGTATTTTATTTCATCATAGATGCTTGAATGTCGATCTTTGATAGATAAGAAATATTTCATGAGGATGGAAAGGGCTTCCAGCTCACGGAAAAGATCGGGCAGACCAGGCAATATTGCAAATGCTTTATTTTCAACTTGTTTTTCCATGTAGCATTTTATTTTGTTTTTACCAAAAAATTTTTACTAAAGTGATTAATTAGTGAATGCCCTGGGTATAGCTGACTACTAGAAAACTATACTACTACATTTCAACATGCTAATCTAAAGATATGGAGTACTTACATTATCGTCTATCTTAATATACTAGTAGGGCGCGTGGGAGCGCGGGCCACATGTGGCCCGCGGGCTGTCTTCTCACCTATTTAAGAATCGCCGTCATCTCCATCGCCAATTGGAATCCGATTGGCAATGGGCTAAAAGAATTACCTCGGAGCACGGTCATGGATTTAAAGATAGTTAAGGGCTGTTTGAATAAAAAATACACTGAACCTCACCCGGTGAGGTTCAGTGTATTTTTTATTCACACAGCCCTTAACTATCTTTAAATCCATGACCGTGCTCCTCAATCATCATCCAAATCGTAGACCATCATCTCTTCTCATACTTTTCATAGTTTTTCATAGGCCTTGTTTATTGTAGCATTCACATTTTCCATGGAAAAATAAATTCAACCACTTTGATTTTTTTTCATTCATCCCGTAGACCTTGAGATTCTAATTACGTCTTGCAAAAAAATCACTCTCTTGTCTTTTATACTTTCCGAGATAGAACAACACGAAATTTGTATGGCGGCTATCTTGAATCCGTCATTTTGATTTTTTTTTTCAGCTAACTGCCAATTAGATGACGTTTCGAGTTACATTTGGTCGAGCACCCTCACCTATCTTCGATACCCTGGCTGTGCTCTTCACCCGTCTCCGAAATCCTCAATCATCAGCTCTTTCCATATTTTTCTCTAGTAACTCTCCGAAAAACCGCATCACAACCTTGCATAATTACCAACTGTTAGTCACTTCAACATTCCCCATACATTTTCTATGGAAAAATAAATTCCGCCATTTTGAATTTTTTTTCTATCCATCAAATAGACCTTCGGGTCCTGATCACTTCTTGTCAAGAAACCATTCTTCCATCTCTTATACTTTCCGAGATATCGACGAAATTCGAATGGCGGCCATTTTGAATCCGCCATTTTGAATTTTTTTTCAGCTAACTGCCAATTGGATGACATTTCAAATGACATTTGGTCGAGCACCCCCCACCTATCTCCAATACCCTTGGCTGTGCTCTTCATCCGTCTCCGAAATCCTCAATCATCAGCTCTCTCCGTATTTTTCCTCCGAATGAATTTTTCTCTTCTATACGAAATGGTAATTGAAAAAAAAATTTTTCATACAAAATTGTTCAGGAGAGGTGATCAATCAGTCAGTCAGTGAATCAGCACAAGCAGCTATATATATATTAACTAGTAGGGCGCGTGGGAGCGCGGGCCACATGTGGCCCGCGGGCTGTCTTCTCACCTATAAAAGAATCGTCGTCATCTCCATCGCCAATTGGAATCCGATTGGCAATGGGCTAAAAGAATTAACTCGGAGCACGGTCATGGATTTAAAGATAGTTAAGGGCTGTTTGAATAAAAAATACACTGAACCTCATCAGATGAGGTTTAGTGTATTTTTTATTCAAACAGCCCTTAACTATCTTTAAATCCATGACCGTGCTCCTCAATCATCATCCAAATCGTAGACCATCATCTCTTCTCATACTTTTCATAGTTTTTCATAGGCCTTTGGGTTTATTGTAGCATTCACATTTTCTATGGAAAAATAAATTCAACCACTTTGATTTTTTTTCATACATCCCGTAGACCTTGAGATTCTAATTACGTCTTGCAAAGAAATCACTCTCTTATCTTTTATACTTTCCGAGATATAACAACACGAAATTTGTATGGCGGCCATCTTGAATCCGCCATTTTGATTTTTTTTTCAGCTAACTGCCATTTGGATGACGTTTCGAGTTACATTTGGTCGAGCACCCCCCACCTATCTTCGATACCCTTCCTGTGCTCTTCACCCGTCTCCGAAATCCTCAATCATCAGCTCTCTCCATATTTTTCTCTAGTTACTCTCCGAAAAACCGCATCACAATCTTGCATAATTACCAACTGTTAGTCTCTTCAACATTCCGCATACATTTTCTATGGAAAAATAAATTCCGCCATTTTGATATTTTTTTTCTATCCATCAAATAGCCCTTGGGGTCCTGATCACTTCTTGTCAAGAAATTATTCTTCCATCTTTTATACTTTCCGAGATATCGGCGAAATTCGAACGGCGGCCATTTTGAATCCGCCATTTTGAATTTTTTTTCAGCTCACTGCCAATTGGATGACGTTTCGAATGACATTTGGTCGAGCACCCCCCACCTATCTCCAATACCCTTGGCTGTGCTCTTCATCCGTCTCCGAAATCCTCAATCATCAGCTTTCTCCGTATTTTTCCTCCGAATGAATTTTTCTCTTCTATACGAAATGGTAATTGAAAAAAAAATTTTTCATACAAAATTGTTCAGGAGAGGTGATCAATCAGTCAGTCAGTGAATCAGCACAAGCAGCTATATATATATTAATATAAATCTCGTGTCACAATGTTTGTCCTCAATGGACTCCTAAACCACTTAACCGATTATAATAAAATTCGCACACCATGTGCAGTTCGATCCAACTTGAGAGATAGGATAGTTTAAATCTCAATTCATCTATTTTTTATTACCCCTAAGGGAAAAACAACGTTTGCCAGGTCAGCTAGTATTAATTTTATTATTTGCGAAGTTATCTGAACGAGTTTAATGTTATAATATAGTCCCTCTTTAAGACTTTCAGAGTTCAAACAGAACGATCCGTACGAATTCATTAAATGTACTTAATAATAATGTACTAAAAAAGATTCCCTAATGATTTCAGTGGATGAACGCTGTGTACTAATTGAAGCGCGCGCTCAGCAGACCATGAATCATTTCCTCAAGAGCTTTTACAGCTTATTAAATTAATCTCTGATTATTTTATACACACAAGTCAGACACACACACCAAACAGACTTTGTGATAAGTATAAAAAAGTAACAAAATAAAAAAGTATGAGTAAAAAATAAGTATTCTTGCGTACGGATTCTTTCTTCAATGCTTTATTGAAAACTACATTAGAAATAATGACATCCATTGAAAATATTTTTTTTATCCGACAAGGAAATCAAAAGTTACAAGCATTTAATTTTTTCTACTGTCCCTTTTTCGCAAAATTATAAATTGTATGGAGTTACGTGGAGTTACTATGGTATGAGTGATAGAGACATCACTATTTTATAATATGGCTATCTCTGTCTAATCAACTTTTTTGTTACTTCCTCGACTTTATTTGTTTTTCAAAATTTTACCTATTATTGAATATTTTTCAAAAATAGTTTTTTTTTTTAATTCTCATTACTATACAAATCTTGCCCGCGTGGAATGGGGCCAAGAATACTGGCTGCATTTCCGCGTTGAACAGCTAGGCTGATATGTTGCGCAAAAAATGAGCCAGCCCTTCTGTCACCAGTTGAGGTTATTTTAACCGCGGGGAAAGCTCTCGAAGGAATTTTTTGGCACTATGACTCCAACCATGGCCCCAGGGTCTCCACGGCAAACGGGACAAATATGTAACTCTCTAAAAGAGTTCAATAAATCAATATTTATATCGCAATAATGAAAATCTAAACGTTTTTAGGACCATCGATCTCTCCAAGTCTCAACTCGTGGATTCATAATATTATGTGGAATTGTAGATTGTAGAGATGCTCTGAGTATCGCTCTTTATGTAGGTGCCTATATCGATGTGAACCTACTTTTTTAATATAATTTACTCTTTTAATATAATTATCATTATTATAATATCATTGTTGTAGTTGCTATACGAATGTATTAGGTACTCAAACTTTAATAAGCTGTAACAATAAAGTTTTTTGAGTAATTATGTGATACACTGAGGACTTAAAATTAATTAATAGTCACATGATTTTCGGATAAAATAATTTCGTGGATTATTTATTGACTCTAAATATAAGTACTAATATTTTATATTTGTCATAATTAAATAAGTATTACATAGTTGAAGGACGATAACATATTGCATTATAAGATTAATTACTAAGTATACACATAAACATATTAAGGTTAAGTACTAAGTATACACATAAACATATAAAGATTACGTTTAAAGCGAAGATTTACTTTGAAAATGTGAAGTGTTGAATTCTAACGGAGAGGAAAGGGTAGGGTAAATTGTGTTTACCCTCAAAGCGAGGACAAATTAAACGTCTAGAGCTCTAGGCTTTTCATATAGGACATGGACTTACACAAACTACGCAATTTAGCCTTTATTATAAAGCAAAAAGAATTACACTCGTGCAATCACGCATTCGTGAGGTCTATCTTCGCGTGTGTTGTCACTTATCATACGTGCCGGCACTTATATATAGGGAGATCCATATACGAAGGGAGATTTGTTTGGGGGAAAATGCAGCAAAAAATATATACTCGCAATTAGTGCTTGATGATACAGTCTATACAGTTTTACAACGCTCAAATTATTTCGCGTATGTTTATATCTAATTTTTTTTTAATTTGGTGTTTGTTTTACGCAGTTTTTGATATTAAATTAATACAAATCTTACTGAGCTTATGTAGGTACATATCTACCTAAGTATTTGTCAAAATGTTTAACAGAAACGAACAGTATACTAGTTATGTACAAAATGAAAGTTGAGACAACTTTCAAGGATTTTTCTCATTGATTTCAGAAAGAAGGTTAAAATAATTTCATTTATAGGTCAGTGGGTATAATAAACGTGAAAAATGAGCCGGGTATTATTTTATTCGTCGTCGTCGGGCTATAAAAATGTAACAGATGTATTAAATGTACATAAAACTGGTATTAAAGTGTCTAAGTATTTCTTATCGTCCACGTAATGCGTCGTTAAGAGGAAAATATAAGCTACATAGTACTCGTATGTAACAGAATCAACGAAAATGGTCTAGGACTATTATGGACGCTATAGTGATCCCTGCTGCCTCACCGCATAAAAATAATCGAGTGTGACAGACGGACGGACGGACGGAGACAGTCTTACCATAAGGGTTCCATTTATACCATTTTGGTACGGAAACCTAAAAACAATAGGGAGTGAGGGAAGACCTTTTAATTATGGTCATTATTGTTACGCGTTAAAAGAGATAAAATAAAGCGTTGTTTAACCTTATCTTTATCGATTATCCCATTATCCCTAATTGTTTGTCACATACAGTTCCTGGTATTTACTTGTATTAAAGGAATTTTTAAGACTTCGTTTACCTACTAGCTTCGTAAATTACAACGAATATTCTGTTTTAGACATTTAATAGTAAAATTACAATTAGTATATTACAATATTGATTTTGCTAGTTATGGAACAATAACTCACAATCTACCTATGATCTCTTATGTGCAGTCATGCAGTGTTTTAAGGGTTCAGATATAAGCAACGCACAGCATCTTCTCTGGCTAAGATGAGGTTTAGATTTCTATGGAGCTCAAGTTTCTGAAAACAGCATCAAAATTTGGGGAGCACATTATATAGCTACGCTTATATTATACGCTTTAGTCAAACAGCTGTTGTCATCGATAAATAAGTCACGTGATCAAATTATCTATCGGATCATACACATTACACAATATGTATATAGGTATTTTTTTAAAAGCAGTGATAGCTCAGTGTTTCTGTCCTCTGCCTCTCATATGAAGGTCGCGGGTTCGAATCCTGCTGGGCACGCACCTGTGACTTTTCCGAGTTTTTTGCGTTTTGAGGAAACTAAAGATCACTTGCTTAACGGTGAAGGAAAAACATCGTGAGGAATGCCTTCTCAGGCAGTGATAGCTCAGTGTTACTGTTCTCTGCCTCTCATATGAAGGTCGCGGGTTCGAATCTTGGGCACGCACCTCTGACTTTTTGACTTCGAAAACATTTTTGTGAACTCACGTTCAAAAAAATGTTTTCGAAGGTGTGTGAAGGCCGCCAACCCGCACTTGGCCAGCCTGGTGGGCTATGGCCAAACCCCTCTCAGTCTGAGAGGAGACCCGTGCCCAGCAGTGGGACGTAAAAAGGGGTTGAGACTTGAGATGATATATTTTTTTGAATTTCCTTGCACAAGCATCTCTAGGATCTTCTCACTTCAGCTTTCCACAGATTTTTGTATCTCATTGTAATAATATGTAAGTGGCTATATCGAAAGCTTTTATATCGCCATTGTTGGCTAATAAAAGTAACAGATACGGCGCCTAACAACTTTCGGCTGCAAAGGTATCGGATATCGAAGGGTGTTATTTATTGCGAAAGTGTCCCACTTCGAATGACCACTCATTGTACCTTTAATATAACGGTCTCGTACCTTTTCGGGGACACAAGGGACTTAATATTGATGACATCTAGTGTTAGCTCGGTATTATTAGAGATTTTTCAGAGATCCCGAATCGATAGAGGTTTTCCTTTATTGATAGGGACTGTTTCGGTTTCAATTTGGTTGATTGTAGGTAAGGTTTTTTTGAGATTTAAGTTCGTTTTTCAGAACAAGTAAACTCAGTCTTTTTTAGGGTTCCGTACCCGAAGGGTAAAAACGGGATCTTATTACAAAGGCTTTGCCATCCGGTTGTCCGTCTATCACCAGGCCTGTATCTTTGTATCTTGAGCCGTGATAGTTACACAATTGAAATTTTCACAGATTATGTATATCTGTTGCCGCTATAACAGCAAATACTAAGAATAGAATAAAATAATTATTAAACTCCTATACAAAGAACGTGATTTTTTGTTCGTTTTTGGTCGATGATCCAGAAACCCCGATTAGCAATTATTATGTAATTTATAAATAGGACCCATGGCGGGGTTCAAACCCGCGACTCGAATAACAGAGCGTGCCACTGCGCTAGGGAGGTCGTCAAGTATATATTTTTTAAGCAGCAACTTAGCAGATGTTGGGTTACGTCCAATCTAATCGATCAACTTTATGGTAACGCATTTTATCAGTTATTTTTTCGCTTAATTGGGTCCAGGACCCTATTTTATCATCCAATCACTATCACACGGTTGAGTGAAATGATACAGCTGATGTAACCAATTACCAAAACAAACCATCAACGCATTTACGATCGTTTTAAACCGACTTTAAAAACAGGAGGAGGAGGAGGGAGGTCAGGAATATAAAAAATAATGGGTTTTATTGAATTAAAAATAATATGATAATCTTTTAGGGCTTCCAGATCAAAATACAAACACAGAAAGTCTAGGTAAGTACTTATTTATATTTTAATTATATTGGCCAACATAATATATCTCAAAAACTATTATACGAATGGTAATTTGTAACTTTTTTTAGTGGGTTCAATTTGTTTTAAAAGAGGGAAACCGTCAGTCGTGCAAGTTTTATAGACATCGGTCGAGAATAGTTTTGTTTTCAAGATATAGATTCTGTCTCTATCGGAACTAGTAAGCTATTCAATATCGCCTAGCTTTAACACTGATAAGTGCAAGGCGATGATGAGGCAAGCAGCGTTCAGCGTTTGCTTGCAGCTTCGCTCCTGTAAGACTTTCGAATGATGCTGTATTCCAACATTTAGGAAACTCTGTGCGCGTAGCCATATGACAAGATCTCTCAAATGGAACGAATATCAAAACTGTACGAGAATGGCAGTTGTCTGCACTGAAGTCTGTGATCAATAATTTAGCAATAGGATCCATTTTTTATTTTTTTTTGGACTGGTTACTGCGGTGATTATCGCTAAGTTATACCTATGGCTGGCTGCTGTTTACAAATCGTCCTGAGATATTATGTAATAAAGAAAAATTACAGCCCTAAGCCGTCCCGTCTCTACTTTTGTTCTCTATTTAAATAATAAGACTTTATAAGTTCCCCAAGTCCCATAAATTCAACGCAACGTCACGCTTATGGTTTAACATTATGACTAACTTAATAATTCTAACCCTATTTTTCGAAGACAAATGGTTAATAGAGCGGCAACTTCTTAGCTTATTCCAACCAATTATTTTCTTAGCTTTAAAAGTAAAACAATTTATCTTCAACCTTTTTTCGGTGTAAAGCAATTAGTTTTTCTAAAACCCTTTCAGGTTAAAAAGTTTATTTTTTGTTCTTAATTGAAGTTGAGTTTATTTACTTTGCAGGAACAATTTATAATTCTAAATGAAAATAAATGTGTTTGTTGGAATAATCCCATTTTATTTTACGTAATAGCTCTTTTTAGAAGACTTATGCACTATATTATGTGAATATTATCTCTAATGATCATATTTTCTGTACTACTAAGATATGTTCTAGTTTCTTCGGTTTAAGGTATAAACTATAGGTATAGTATCTATCTAATATCTATATCTATACATGTTATAATACAAAATCTTACAATTATTTAACTACCGAGTTTCTTGCAAGTTCTTCTCGGTGAAAACCTGTTTCCGAACCTGGCGGTAGAGTCTTGACATTTCATGAGAGCTTATATCTAAGCCTATGTGAAATAAAGAATTTCATTTCATTTCATTTATTTATTTATCAAATCTTTCTTTTATCACAGTTAGTTAGTATTTAGACAATCACAGTTACTTACCTACTTGAGGTTGTACTTTAAAGTGGTTTACTGTTTACACTTGTTGTATTCACTTAATAACTTCCGACGGAAACAATTAGATGCTTTGAAAAATGTTGTCTTGTATTAAATTAAATTAAATCTAAGTAACGAACCATGGTATGTCACGTGCATCGATGCATAACCTAAATGTTTACGATGTAAAGAAGCAGCTAAGTAAGTTAAGTCTCTTTGATAGAAAATATCCTGCGTAGATACTATCTCTTGAGGAAGTGATGAGTGTTTTTTCACTCACTTGGAGCAATAAATCCATGCATGACAGCACTAGAAAAAGTAAGTATACTCACTTTTGCTTGAAGCAGGAAATCTGGACGAAAATTGATCATTATTTTAATAAGAACGTGTTTATTTTAACACTTATTTTAATATTAAAAAGATCGCAAGTGGCAACTAGGTTGTTAACATTTCGATCCGATTAAATTCAAAATGCTTATAGAGACGATTTTACGAGTAGCTAAGGTGATACATAGCACAACTCCTGTTTGCAGTAAAATTGTTTTGCTGCCCTTCTGGTAATTGGTAGAGAGAGGTAGGTAACGTTTTCGGAAGTTCTTTGGGGCTTTTGGCGTCATACAGATTTATTATGGTGTATTATGGTATTCTACGCATTTATCACTTGACAAACTTGATTGTAAATACTTTATGAACAGTCCAACAAACTTTGCCAAGTTGTCATATCGTCTCTCTTTGAATCGTTGTGCTTAACACCACAGACTTTATTGAAACACAAACAAATCCCATTGATGTTGCAGAAAACTACGAGTATAGTAAGTGATATTTTTTCCGGATGGAATACTTCACATTTTTTGCAATCACCTTCACTTACATCAGTTAATAGTCCTTATATAGTAAATAGTTTTTTTTTCTAGTAAATTCAATAGTATATTATGCCATCTTTACAAAAGTTTCACTGTACCTACTGATTTACTGGTGTTTATTCCTTACTCGTAAGGAACGAATAGGTACATATTACTCCAAGTCTTAGGATCTAACCATTTATTTTTCCACTGAGGCTTTTGTACTACATTTCTCTTTCAGGTCAATAATGGAAACTTCATTGAGCTGGCTTCATTTAAGAAAACTAGGTCACGGTTGGAGGGCGCTGGATGTACGAATATGTAGATTGAGACATACATAATTCAAATCTGCATCACGTTTCTTACTCTAAGCCTGCGATATACAAAACAGTACATATCCAATGTTTCAAAATTAGGTACCTTGTAAAATTTACCGTATTCTAAATTCTAATGCATAGTACGTGTTTACTAAATTAGTTATTACGATGAGAACAGGTACACACTAATCAATATTTTCAGAATCACATCAGTCAATCAATTTTCTTTATGAATCTCATCAGTCATCAACACGTCATCAACGATGTATTTCGAAGGCAAGATTTGAAGATCTAGGATAGGTGCGTAATGCGTTATTGTTAGAGACTTTAAGAGAACCAAAAATCTATGCATATGTAGGTACTTATTTAGCCAACTTAAAATTGTAATCTGGTACCAAATTAACCAAAATAATATTTTTTTTAAATAATTAATCTGGGAAATGCTTGTACATATTATTACTTATATGTACAGCGTGTTAGATTTGTTTAATTTTAACTTTATTGTTCCTATGGTTCCATACCAATATGGTAAAAATGGATTATGTAACCCTTATTACTGGACTTTCTCGATTATTTTGTTAAATGCTGATAGTTTCAGTAGTTCAAATACAGTTCACGACAATCAAAATAAGTACATTAATTCGTCCCTATTATTATCCGTACGTACCTCAGTAAGCACGTGTCACCATAAAGGTGCAACCATAGCGCAAGCGCAACGCTGTTCCAAAATTAAAAAATCAATCCTTTGTTACGAATCGTCACAATAGATTACGAGTTCCAATTTTAAATTTCCTATTCGAGTGCCTTGCGTACGGAAAGCGCTGCGCGTACGCCGAAAATTAATTAGTTCCATCAATCATTTGTGAATGGTGACAGTAGGAACCGGCCCACTGGTTTCGAAAAGGCTAACTCTGTACTCAAATGTATAGGAACTTGATTCGGTGATGTATTGTGCATCTAACCCTTCTAATGACTGAACGACGCTCACGCCCGAACGCGCTGGGGCGGAGATGCGGCGAAAATATTTTGAATTTTAAATTTTGATAACGGTCGCTTGATTTACCTACTGACAGGACTTTTTTTCGATGAGTACATCTTGGAGTTCATTACCTATAGGAAATTCCAAAAAACTGGTGCAAAAATTTGTATCTATCATTAAAAAACTAAAGATTCTTTAATACCTTTATATCGGCAAGGTGGCCAAATTAAGTCGAAGAATATAAACCGTCCGTTGGATAGGCATTGGTTGATAGACTTATACAAAATAATCCTTTGTGTGATTAAGTAGTCTGCGGTGTTCTAACAGCCGTTTTCACTAAACCTAGGAAACGCCTAAATCGAATGCTTAGCCCTAAGGTGACAGTTGTTGTAGGTGAAAACTGTCACCTATCGGCTAAGCATTCGATTTAGGAGTTTCCTAGGTTTAGTGAAAACGGCTGTAAGAATCCTACTGGGATTCATAAGCGTACCTTCCTAATCCTTAACCGAAATAATATATTACCTATACTAAAAAAGGAGACCTTTTTCAAACTTTACTAAACGGAATTAAAGAGACACACTGCACAATCCATAACAAAATTAGGTTACTATTATTACCCAACAAATGTCACACGTGATGAATTTTTCACGTTTTTTTTAACAAAAAGCGCGCGTGCAGTTGCACTGTACAGTGTACGTACATTCGTCGTACATCACAAACGGATTTGCATATGTATGGAGCGATAGTTGGAATATGACAGCTATTCATCATGGCGCGACAATGCGCGTGCGCCCCACGATGACCTCTGCCTTACATTCGTATGATTTGTATTCTGTTTTGACGGATGCTGGTGAACGGAGAATGGGTAACGTAACCATACGTCCCACTTTGGGAGAGAGCGGGACAAAGCGGGCTTTGAGGTCCGGCTGTAAAGTACTGACAAGCGATTTAAAGTTCCGGCGCGATGCTGTGTAGAAACCAGTAGGGTTGAGTTTACTTACAAAGCTAGTACGATAACATCATCACTTACCATCGCATGAGCATCGGTGAGATCGCAGTCAAGTCAAGTATCTATACTAAATTGTATTGTGAAAAAAAGTAGACCCACTTGTGCGAATCTTGGCTATAGCATGATTAGCCCCTAAAATAATTTTTAGTAGTCATTCTGGGTAAAATTGTCAAAATGTTCAATGTTAGATGCTAACTCTGGATAAACATCAACATTTAAATCCCGCAAAATAGCGCAAGTGACCAGAACTTTTAGCGATAGGTATATACTCGTATGTATATGCACAGAAGTATATAGGGCATCCCACAACTATTTAATAAACTCATTACATAACTCCGCCTGCCTCTGTACCTACCTATTTCAGAATTTCACAGGTTTTTGCTGAAAGTATTTAAATCAAGGAATAAAGAAATTGATCATGTCTTTATTGTCTACTGAGATTTGGGAATCGAACTTTTAAAAGCTTTTTGCGATATTAGTATTCCCACGACATTACCAAAAATATATCTAAGACGTATCGTATACGGACCTAACTGTAACTTGATGGGAACTAGATCAATGTATAAAGCTGCTAATTTAATTACAGGAAGCAGTCAAACTATAAGTAATTATACGATGCTAGCTCGACAGCATTCACAATAGGTGAGCTATAAATATCAATAAATATTGAACGAATATATTAATCCACATACAGCCACACATTAATTTCCCTTTCCGTGTTTCATGCATGCATATTTTTTGGAAGTATTAATTTGCAAGCTTTTATTTAAATTGCTTTCTTAGTTTATCCGGTTCAAATATTATTATTTTAATCAATTTTCGAAGCTTTTCTGACAGTCGAATATGGTAAGATTGACTTATTTACCCACGCGAAAACATAAAACAGCCAATAACGGCAAACATAGTAGCACAGAGTAGGTGCTTACCCAAAATACTCGTACGTGCGATTTTGGTCTCAATTCAAACTCTGCAAGACGCTTCTATAAAACAAATTTAGTTTACACTTTCGAAAATAAGTACAATACTGCAAAAGCTGTGCGATAAATTCATTAAAAGAAATTAAACTTCAAATATACAAACAGGAGGGCCCGCGTTTATTATTGTAACCACGTAAAGAACTAATACATTATACATTTGTCATGACAATGCGCCGGCGCACCTTTTGTACTAAATTTTAATTTGCATTGTGAGTTGTGACATTTTGTTGATGTTGATTCGTGGAAAAGCGAGAGAAGTACCTATTTTTCAATCCTCGTAAATAATTATAATATATGAAACAGTAAAAATCACTGACATAACAATACACTAAAAGATGTGAATGGTGAGTTTCTAAGATTGCTCAGCGGGTTTCAATTAAATCAATGGACAAAAAATTAAAAAATTCATACACTGACATTTGAAAGAACCTTTCGTTACTCTTATTCAAATTAATACGAAACGTTATTATTATAAAGTAACCTTTTGTTTTGATTGTGAGAAAAAACTAACCGTGAATTACCGATATTGTTTAACTACACTCATTTGCATACTGCGGTATTGCAGAGTGTTACGCGTGGTTCAGGGTTAATTAAATTGAAATTTATACAAATTATCATATTTTATAAGACACATGGTACAAATTAGAGACTTTGATAAACATAACATGCAGTTTGTTGAATGCAACAAACAAAATAGCAACTTTAAAATGGGTAAATGAATTACAAGAAAACCATAGGTAATTGTTTGCATTTTTACGAGATTTTTTTAGTGCTATGATTTTATTGAGTTGATAGGTATTTACTTGTAGTGAGGGTTGCACCCTAGAATTCTGTTTAGCACTTAGGTATATTACAGATTAACACTATCTGCTGTTGCCTTCGACATATAGAGGTATTTAGTTTTTTATCCCTATTAAAAATTTGCTTATAAGAAGGTAGGTAGGTATATTACTCGCTAAAAATATATGTTCATATTATATGTATATTTTATAGGTAAAGATAATTACCTTTGTCGTTTTTGAGTAGTCTTAAGTTACACTTCAGTACCTATTACTTAGATTGGTATGCTGGAAATACCTATTTAGAATATTTTGTTCAAAATTTTTTGACCTAAGAAAATTGATTTCAAACCTACCGCTCTATTTTATTAACCCAGAAATTAAATACTCTTGAGGTTGCTATAAAAACACACATTTCATTCAACACTATTTCAATAGACAACAATGGCCCTTCGTTTCGAGTGTTGAATTTATTGATGTTAGCAAAAACTGTGCAAATATTTTTTTGGTAACAGAACCGAACGCGCCCCTCTCGCGCAAACAAAACAAGCGTAACTACATCCCTACTCGTACCTATCGCAAACATTACCCACATTGCAAACCCCTGTAAAGTGTACAATCAACAAAATAATTAGGTTACCAGACCCAAGTCAGGCCAAGTTCACTTATTCCATGATCGAAGAAACTACAGGTAGCCGTCTCGACGTACTAATTAAATACGGCCGCCGCGCGCCGGCTACTTTGCTCGCGTTAGTTTTTGTACGGTCTATTTCACGCGCTGTGTGCGCCCAATTGCGAGGCAACCTTAGTACGTCGAATGAGATAAAGTTACGCGATAGAAAGAGACCACAAGTTTGCTTTTGCGGTTTGACGGGTGTTGTTTGCGGAGGCGGAGCCAGGCGCTATTGGAAACTGAATTGCACTTTTTGTGTCAGCGCTAGAGTCGCTATTTCTTTGAATCATCTTGCGGAGTGTGCCTTCTGTACCGTTAGGTATCTACTATTTTATGTATTCGTTGCTCAAGTGTTAAAGGTAATGATGTCCCAGAAACAAGAGTTCGGATCGAAATTTAATTCTGGTAAAACACTTTGATAAGCCTAATTTCATTTCAATTCAAAGTCAAGTTTTTGCACAAAATCGCTTCAAGAGCGCTCATGCCGACACTTTCTTGAAGTAATATTATATATTCGTTGCATAGAAGTGTGATTACTATATTATTTCATTTGGGGGAGCTTAATTATTCTGTTGTCTGTATTTGATCAAATTACAATAAAACCATATTATAAGTTATTCGCGTAGGTTTGCGATATCAGATTCGAGCTTCACTTTTTGTCTGTGGTTGAGTTTTGAATTTCAGATAGAACCCAGGGTTATGAATATAACTTACGTCCTATTCTCAAACCTACCATACACAAAAAAATCGGCCTAGCCCTTTCGGGGGTGTTTAGTTACAAACACTATTGAGACAAAAATTACTTTAGTTAGTGTGCTACTTTGATTATATTTTAGTCTAGAAAGTGTATAATTAAAGGTGTACTAGTTGTTTTGCTATTTAGGGATATGAAAAATACTTAGCCTATGACCTATTTTTAGACCTACAGAATAAATAGACAAACTTTCATAAAAATAGGAGTTTTGTAACAAACACCCCAGGTAGCATTTTTACGTCATTATGTCGTCAGTTTACGGTCCTGCACGACGTAAGAGACGTCCTGTTTTGACGTCGCGGGTCCCTTCAGATGACGTCAATTTGTCACAGCCTCAAGACGTCAGTTTACAGACGTTTCAGGGACGTCATAATATACTAAATGCATAGTGACGTTACTGGGCCGTACATATTAGGTCAGCCACTGACGTTGGAGTGACGTCATATACTTAATTCATAGGGACGTTGCTGGGCTGGGCCGTAAATACTACATAATATTAGGGCAGCGACTGACAATGGTGTGACGTCATGCAAAAGATTCAAAACATCAAATTTTGTTATATTATTCACTTTACCCGTCAGGCGTCATAAATTTAAATGCTGCTATTCAACAGTCTCGAATCTCCCTCTCGGGGTTTATTTATACAACTACCCCGTAGAAAACGAATTCGATTTATTTGGTCAAACCTCGAACTATATAAGTGGCGGACGCACAATCTTCATAGTGCAATACAGTGTGTACATTAAACAGTATAGCGCCATCTAGTGGTGGAGTAACAAACATATTTAATTATGCTGTACAATACAGTACTACAATGGTACTTTAGTATGACGTACAATAATGACGTTACTGTACTGACCCCAAATTGACTTAAGAATGTCGTCATTTTTTAGTCGCCGACGTCACTTGCTACCTGGGACTGTGACTCGAGAATACAAGATTTAAAAATAAGCTCGGTTGTGCGTAATTACAACGGCACAAATAAACAACATTCTGTAAAATACAGCTCTTACCCTTACAACTAAGCAAATAAAAACCAAATCAGCAAACAAGTAATGCCACCACCTTGCAACACCACACCAACCGCATGTTTCGCTCCAATACAGGAGCATCCCCAGGAGACGTTGACTTTACAATGCAAAACAAAAAAGTGCATGAAAAGTAAATGTGGAAAAAACTTAAAATAGTTTCAGGATTTTCACGGGCGCGTTTATTTTTCTTTATTTTTTTAATAACTTATCTTGTTCTTAATCGTTGTTTGATCTTTTAATTGCGCATAATATAATTGCGCAGTTGCTTATTTAACTGGGGACCCCAAACGAATGAATAAATTAAAACAATCAGAAATAAATTGCTATTGTTACGGTTTAGGCGCTGAGGGCGGACGAAAATTGAATTCAAATATTCAAATTCTGTAATAACAAAAGCACCATTTATTATTTCTTACTGCAGCAACTGACTGGCTGATATTGAATGGAAGCAGGCGTTATTTTGCGGTAATCCATAATTAGCAGGACAGATAAATTTGTTTTGCTATAATCCGCTACTTGAAAAGATTCTGTATGGTACAATATGTACAACGACACTACCCACATGAAACACCACACACAATTTTCTAATACTTTCTTCGACACACGTTTCGTCCCGACACCGGGACATCCTCAGGAGATGTTGACTTCACAATGCGAAATCGTAGAGATCTCTACGATTTCGTTTTGTGAAGTTGTGAAGTGTCAGAAAATTTTGTGTGGTGTTTCATGTGGGTAGTGTTCCTGCATCAATATGTACCATACAGAATCTTTTCAAGTTTTTTTTTTAATTTATTGCACAAAACCAAACAACAATCAATATGTATACATCTTGCCATCCTCTTAAACTCCAGGAGTTTATGTGAGGATGGCGAGTTCACATAGGTACATGAATATAAAAATAAAGAAGTCAGAAATTTTACATAATTTATGCAAAAGTCACTTCCTAGACAATGCTTTCATAAGAAGAGGTACTTATGTCCAGGAAGTGCCTCTTACATTGTCTTAAAAATAAATGTTTATTATGTTTTATAATTAGAAGGGAGTGTGGAAGTTTGTTTAATATTTTAGGTAATGCGTAGTTATAGTAGTTGTAGTAGCGGATTAAAGCAAAACAAATTAATCTGTCCTGCTGACTGGCTGATATTTAAGATTCTTTAACACTCTACAAGTAAGTACTTGACTGTGATCTCATCTCAAGTGATGATGCAGGCTGCAGCCGAAGATGAAAGTCACCCCTAACGGTTTCTACATAGCATCATGCTAAATCGCTCGGCGGTGCGTCTTTGCTGGTAGTGTAGTAATTAGCTACTGCCGAAGCCTCCTTCCAGACATTACCTGAGCGAATTAAAAAGTTCTCCCGTGGCGGGAATAGAACCTGCGGCCTCCCGCAATTTTCTGTGCGACTCGAATCCGAGAGCGTGCCACTGTGTTGTGTTGCCAATATTAGCGCCCATCACTTTATTTTAGGAAAGGCATTTGATTTGTGTATTGTCAGGTGCGTTAAAAACACCGACATAATTATATTGTACCTACGGTTGGTGGTTAAAAAAGTACTTATTCAAATATTCATACGGAGTTTATTTGTTGTTTGTGAATATTTACTGCGCTGTTTGGTTCGTTCGTTCTGTTGTGAGCCGCAAACGACTGAATAAATTTGGACAATCAAGGAAATTGCTATTGTTATGCCGTAGGCGCTGATTCCATCCTATGATAACAAAAACTTTTTTTTGTTTTTTTTACGGTAACTATGAATTTGATTTTTTACAGCTTGAAGAGACTGTAGATTTGAGTATATAATATACCGATATGGTCTTAATTTAATCTTGATACCTCCATGCTTTCTGAGATAAAGGGTTTAGGGTCGTGGTAGGCAGCAAGCGACCAACAAAGTGCGTTATGAGGGCTCGTTTTGCTCATTACAGCTACGGAACCCTAAGAATCAAAAACACGACTGCAATATACTCAGTTGATATATGATAAAATTAATAGGGGTTGGATTGAAGTTAAAAGCTGCTTATTCCGGAAATAAAACTGGATTGGCATTTGGCGCGTGTGCCTTAGAAGTGGCACCTATTGAAAAATACATTTGAAGACAGCTGAATATGCTTCTTATAATCAAAATCAAAACTCTTTCGCATTCATTTTTAACATAATAATAGGTACTTATCTACCCACTCTGCATTTTATGGATTTTGAAATCGATTCAATGAAAGGCACCGATTATTACGATGCCATAAAAAGAAAACTAGTTTCGGATGTTTTAAACTAGGCAATAGGTTTTTTAGCAGTAATAATAATAATCTTTAAGCCAAAATAAGTATGTACAAATACAAGTCATCAGGGGGCCTACCACCGAGACCTAAAGACCGTAGGTACAATATACATCGGTGCCTAAAGTAATATTATTGTAATATTGTTTTAAAATTTCCATACTGACATTGTATGAAAATGTCAAAACAATATTACAATAATATGGCTTTAAGTCACGGTGGTAGGCCCCCTGTTTGTAAAAGTAAATTATGTATTAATCCTAAATTGATATTGAATAATATTATAGTTATCTCTCTTCTATAGGAGTAGGCAGATTATTAGTACCAAGGTACTTGTAGGTACAATCTGTTATCTGGGTCGACGTAAAAAAGAGAACTTCCTAAGCAAACAAGCAAAGCGCAAAAAAACAACGTTCCTTGATGGTTCCTTGTTACTCCTGCGAGCTCCTCAAGCGTGAATTATTGTTTTCCTTATGACTGCATACCATTTCTTGAGCAGATGTTCAAGTTATTAAGTTGAGACACTGTTTATAAGGCAATGAGGCATGACCCGTAAAATTAAGTAGGTACACGTGGTTATAAAATAAGGACAGCGGAAGCTTAGTAATAGGGTCCCGTTGATACCCATTTGAAAACACCCTTGATACTTTATAGGAGCATCTAAGCTATCTAAGCTGCCATTCGTCTGGGTTTGCCCGGACGTGTCGTTGTTGTTTGCCAAAAATGGCTTTTGGAGTCTCCCGATTAATTGAAAGATAAGCGATGAATGAAAATAAAATTTGAAACAATTATTCATTCTTAATTGGTACCTAACCGCATCCAAGCTATAGCCCGTTCGCAGAAGCTTTGCCGATGCCTTCCCCCCACTTTATACTACCGCGGCTCGCATTCGTCTGATAACGGACGATCATGTCGAGTCGCGGTAGTATATAAATAAATAATAAATAAATAGTGGACAAAATCGACAACATCACATACATTGTTCCGATCCCATAGTAAGTAGCTTATGCACTTGTGTTATGGACATCAGAAACAACGAAGGTACCACAACACGTTGACCCGAGACAATGTACATTGCCCCGACGGGGATCGAAGCCGGAACCTCAGAGATGGCGGCGTCTTGAAAACCGGCACGCTAACCACTCAACCACGGAGGTCGTCAATGAAGTGAGAGGGGAAGTCACTTCATCAATGTAAAAAGCTGCAAATAGCGTATGACAGGCGATGTCCAAATGTATCTGCTGCGCTGCCATTCACCGCAACTGCAAGTCCGAGAAAAACTGCAATGTCACCCAAACGTCGGGCTTTTCGGAGTTTTCGTCCGTCGTCGGCAAATTAGATGATGGCAACCCTAAGCTTATTAAATTTTGAATACAGTTCGCTGGCTTTTACCAAGCTTTTACCATTATTATTTTTAATATAAAATAATACCTAATATATTTAATATTTTTAATTTGACGACCTTCGTGGCGCAGGGGACGCACGCACGCACACACACCTTACCAGCAAAGACGTACCGCCAAGCGATGCGTAGCGTTCCGGTACGATGCTGTGTAGAAACCGTTGGGGTAACTTAACTTACCCCTTCCAAGTTAGTACGCCAACATCTTCGACTGCATCATCACTTACCATCAGGTGAGATCGCAGTCAAGTACTAACTTGTATAGCGTAAAAAAAAACCTAGTCAATTTGATTTGGTTTTAAAATGGTCACCTGCTTCTAAAATCAACTATGCCTACTGAAACTGAATACAATTTATTTTATTACTCTAGAAAAATATTTTATTGTGATAAATAGGAATTAGGAAACTATTAATACTGTCGAATTATTATTTCACTTGAAACAATTTGAAGTTCTTTGTTAGATACTGGTAGTATCTGTTTTAGAGTCTTTAAATTTTGTGCAACAAAAAATCTGTTATCCCTTTCACTATGGAAGGAATATAACTACAATCTACATACTTATTTCTAAAGTACTTAGTGATCCCTTTTACCACCGTACCATAGTGAAAAAACATATTATGATTGAAGACCAACCACTAACAGGAACTCACAATTAACACATTACAACTGATCATTTATTAACACGGTAACACGGTGACTGTTTTATCGTCTTACAGAAGCAAACCAGTGAAAGTACCCAATGCCTTCTATCCCCTGTTAAAAAATAGTATGTTTCATTACAAGTGCGGAAAGGCTGTTATTGCAAAGAGTTCCGACAAATGTCTACCCGAGCCGAGGCGCAGCCGAAAGCGAGGGTTGACAGTCGGAACAAGTTGCAATGACGGTTCCGCACGTGTACTGAACGATTATTTTTAATACAGTTGCGAAAAAATGAAGCAATTTAATAAAATAATAAAAACACAATAAACTCAACTAACTTAACATTTTCTGAGAACTATTTGCTTTTTTCTCTTCTCTCCACGCAATAAATTCGTAGTACGTAGATATGTAGCGACTTTTTGACTATTCCGGTAAAATGTTCTCCGAAGCATTTTGTGCAACAAACAACTAAACTCGCAAAGAAAATTTCTGAAAAATGGCGCCAACCGTAGAATATAAGCAGTTATTTTTTTCTTCACCCATTCTGGTGATTTAAAAAAAAAATAAAAAAAAAATTTGGTCATAGACTAAATAATATTCTGGTACGCAAAGGGAACTATGCTCATACAGCCAAGTCTTCAGTAGAATTTTTTTTATTGATATGAAATGAAAATGAAATTTAATGAGATGAAATGAAACCTAACCAAACTCATTCAATCAAATCTGATATTGAAACAAATTAGTAGCTTCTTTTTAGAAATATACGTATTTGCATGAATCATAAAAACTTCTATGAATTTTTTTAGTAAAAACTTCATGGTTGGTTTTTATTTTTAATAGACATTATTTTGACAGTTGGGAAAGATAACGCACGAGTTCGGGAAAGGTAAAAAAAAAGCACGAGTATGTAATAGCCCATATCCCGAACGCTATACGTCCCTGCAATACGCCACTTTTTGAGCAACTGTATTAAAAAAAACATTTCATTAATAGTTTTTTATTATTTTTTTTTTATTTGAAAACACCCTTTATCAAATGTAAATAGGAAATAAATATGTACGTTAGACGCGCCCGGCGTTAGCGAGTATATATTTATTTACTAATTATGTATAAATCGATTACATTACTAATTTAATGACAAAAATACGTTCTTTCTGTACAATCGTAACAAAAGGTCTAGGTAGGTCTATTATAGTAAATTTTTAAAAGCGCTAAATTAATATTATTAGCTGTTTAGAGTATAGGTGAATTATTTAGGTAGGTAGCTAAGAGGTACCTACCTAGATATTATCGCTATTATCAAAATGGTCTATCATGAAAGGGAACCATGATACATTTACAGGGTCATACATTTTATATGAATCATCGCAAAGGGTTGGACGTGTAGCCCATACAAAATGTATGAAGCGATAGTTAGCGTGTGCAGTCTGCTGATATTTGCGCTATGTATTATATAGGTAAGTATGTACTATGTACTAACACAACTTAGTAGAGGATAATATAATACCAAATAAAATTGTGGGAATGGCAGTGGGCATCCTCTTCATAATAATGTGCTATAACTCGCTCACTTTATTTTTAACGTGTGTTGTGTGAGACGAATTACTTGCTTTTATCGACATGAGTAGTAGTCTCCAATAGATGGCGCTAAAAAATAAGCTAGTTTTAAGTAATACTTTACCTAGACATATTATAACATACCCTGGAAACATACCCTGGACGGCGCGGAAAAATGACACCAGTTTATCGGTGTCAAAAATGCTTGTTTTGTAACCAGCAGTATTCGCTTAGCAGTCAGCAGCCACCTATAGAATTTTGACAGGTGGCACTACTATTTGCTTGTACGAAAAAGGTTTACGTAAATATTTTTGTTGCCCTTGCATATTGCTATATTGGTGCCCCCTTTATTAGTAATGCAACTTTTAGCACAAAATATGCGAATAGGTACCTAAAGTTTACATAGGTGGAGTAGGTAGGTACCAGCTAGTGTAAACAACACGTTATGTAAAGTTCAAAACTTCGTACAAACTAATCCAATTAGGAATTTATAGGGAGACATGGAGTAGGTTAAAATCGATTATTGGCTGTGTTTACCTACCCAGTTAAGTACGAAGGTAGTTACTTAATCATTAGTACCTGGATGACCGAGCTTCGCTCGTTTTTTTTTTTGTAAATTGTAATTTGGGGTAGAAAAACTAAATAAATAAATAAATAAATAAATAAATTGCTTTATTTGAAACTTATGATTTAGATACAGTAACAAATGGGAACGATGATCCTGCACAAGTATGAACTGTGTTGCAGTGATCAACGCCCTCCTCATACAATATCACAATGTCTGAAGTGACAAACAATTGTAACTAGTTACAAAATATTATTACAAATGCATGCTGTAAGATTTGTGGTTATTGTGTGTGCGTGTGTGTGTGTATGTGTGTGTTTGTGTGTGTGTGTGTGTGTGTGTGTGTGTGTGTGTGTGTGTGTGTGTGTGTGTTTGCGTGTGAGTGTGTGTTCTATGTACCTTTATTTTAAGACCAAGACTTTACAAGCTGCTCCGACTCATCATAGGACAGAGTTAAAAGCCATTGAGTACATATCTTTTTAGCTCTTGCCGCTGTCAAGGGATATATGTGTAGAATTTTGTTGATTCGGTTGTACAATGAAGAACTGATGTGATAATAATGGCGACTCTCAATAGCAGTTCGACGAGGTCTGTAGGTACACACCATATCAGATCTCCTTTTTAAGTTTCCTTGAGGGTTGTAGGATAGTTCAGAGTGTTTGCGTAGAATTGTTTATAATATAAATAGTTGGCGGACAGTGAGCAGCTGACATATCGAATACAATTCAACAGTAGGAAAAAGAATGGGTTTTTTGAGAATAACTTTAAGAACTGCTCTTTGGGCTCTTTCAACTCTTAGCATGAGCGTTTTCTGAGATCCACCCCAAACAGTTATACAATAAGATAAGACTGACTGTGCAAGGGCATAATATACTGTCTTTAGACACTGTAGGTCAACAACATTCCTTATGTTCCTAAAAACAAACATTAACTTTCTAGTTCGTGAAGCAACAGATTCAATATGTTGTTTCCAAGACAAGGAGCAATCCACTAGAACACCAAGGTACTTAATACAACTATATTTAAATATGGATTACATTTTTACTAATGTAATGATGAATTAGTTTCACTATTCCCTAATAGATGTCACGTAGTTTCCCAGATTTCGAGCTATCGGGTAGTATTACAGCTACCCACCAATAGATGGCAGCTGGAGCTGTAATAATTTAACTTTTTGTCAATAGATGTCAGGTATAGAGTTATATTTTTTTTATTGGTAAATTCGACATTTTCTAAAAATGAATCCTAGCTAGATCGATTTATCGCCCCCAAAACCCCCTGTATACTAAATTTCATGAAAATCGTTCCAGCCGTTTCCGAGATCCAAATTATATAGAAATATATATACAAGAATTGCTCGTTTAAAAGTATAGGATACCAGTAAAGGTTTTCAACTACGAACTAGGTACGTAGGAAAAATTAAGGAAGCTTTCCTCGCTGGGAAAGCGGGACAGACAGCCTGATAGCGGGACAGACAGCCTGAAAGCGGGACTTACGGTCACTTTGCGTATGCCTCAAGTTTAGACAGTGTATTCGCTGTGCGCTGGCCTGGTTACGTATCTAGGGGCAACTAGGGGTCGGAAGAGGTATACGGAAGCATAAGAAGAATAATACTCGTGTTTGCCAGAGCCTTCGTTGACAGGTAAGGAGCATGCCCACGATATTTTTTTTTGTGGTTTTTCGCGATTTTTATGCTAATAAGACATACCTAATAGGCTTATGGCTCTGCTTGAAAGTGCCGAGTCAAAGAAATTAGTCCAAGGTTTGCGAGTTACTCACTTAAAACTCGATACTTGGACTAATTTCCTAGGATAGGCATTTTTATACAAAGATTTTGATATAAACATGTAAAGATGATACTGCCATTCCCGCAAATTGACTGTCATATACCTATTACGAACCCAAAGACACTAGTAGGTACATTGTGATACAAGGGTGGAAACTCGTTGCATTGTGATACAAGGGTGGAAACTCGTTGGAAACTCGTTGCAAACTCGTGACATTAAAAACCCTCGCCTTCGGCTCGGGCTTGTTAATGACAGCTCGTTTGCAAAAACCTATACACCCGTGTATCACACGACGTTTTTCAATACAGTTGTGAGAATTAGTAAAAAAACAAATCAAAGAGATAATATGTTTGCTCAAGATTTTGGGGGCCAATTTCCATCTTGTTTGGTTTTTACCTTAAATAAAATATCGAAGATCGAAATCGAAGGCGACTTCGAATTCGCAATCGAAAAGATAAAAGAAAAATAAAAAGATGAAAAGATAAAAGATAAAAATATACAAGATAAAAAGATAAAAAGATAAAAAGATAAAAGATTAAAGATAAAAGATAAAAGGTAAAAGATAAAAGAAAACGAAAAAAAAATTCCTTCTGTGTCCATCCCATCCCAATGTTCATCCCATTTTATAGTACAATGAAAACTCCTTGGTATCAAACGTTTTGCAAAAGTAATGATCGAGCTTGTAAAAGTAAGTTACGACCACGAAAAAGTAAGATGCCTGTGCATAAGATTTAACTTTCGAATACTAATGACAGCCTCTGAAAGTGCGCCATACCATACAACTGTATTGAAAAATAATTTTGAGTTTCGCGGGCAGATTTTATTTCGATGATGTACCTGGTATCACCATTTGATGACCGGGTAATTTAAATCCACGGAAAAGTAACTCTGACGCTAAAATACACAGCTGCAGAAATATTTGGGTAGTTTCGATGAAGTTTTCAATGAGAACTTGTAGTGCAGACTTTTAACCTTTCAGCTTTCAGCGGTCCCGGTTTGCGCGACCGTAATTTATGAAGTCTGGCTTCCAGCAGTGCTATTCTACATAATGAAACAGCTGCCAGCCAGCTGCCAAGCCGAAGAAGGCATGCCAAATTGTATTCTGCAATTAATTTCAGTTTGCTCGACAACCATCCATGCGACACTAGCGCTGCATTGGCGGTAACGGGAGATGTAGAAAACTTCAACTTGTCTTATTTGTATGAAAAATGGTATTCTGAAATTCTAATGTCCATCCCTGACACAGCTGTCATACCGAAGATGCAATGTCAAATTGTATCTCGACTACCACCTAAGCGACACTAGCGCTACATTAGCGGTAACGGGAGATGTAGAAAACTTAAGCATTTCTTATTTGTGTGAAAAATGGTATTCTGGAACTTCTGATGACATACCATCGACGGTACATCCGCATCCCAGCCTTAGACTTTATCTGTCAAACTAAAAGCTAGTAAAAGTAGAGGTTTTCGTGGATGTTTGGTGGTTTCGTCCTGGAAAATGCCGAAATTAGTGTTTGAGTAACAAATTTAAGTGTTTTTCTTGAGGACAATGTTGTTTTAGAAACCTAAAGTGGGAATACAATTGCGAGTGAAGATAAAAAATTTACATAGAGGTCCGCAAGCGACGACCTATTATAAATCTATGAGTTTTTACGAATTCATAGTTTTTATCTATACGCTCGAAATATGAAGAGTACCTTATTACGGAAATAAAAATATTTAAACGGTCCCTGAACGTCTCGCAAAATGGTTTGAACATTATATCTTGCTATCATAGGAACGACTCCGTCTATACTTACAACAAAGATTTTGGTAGACACGCTCCCTGGTGATTTCTTCTCAGCTCATCTTAAGCAGACCTACTACGAAGCACGAGACTCTCTCATAATTGGAAGGACATAAAGTCATAGCCGATACCATCCCCAGCCAAGTGTGGGCTCTCGGCTTCACAAACCTTTGAGTACCTAGGCATATCGTAGATTAAAGAGCTTTTATTCATGACTTCCTTCACCATTTAGGCATAATGTGCTCACATAAATGCTGCTGCTAAGATATACCTAGGTACCAAGGGTACCATTGTAGGAAGTTTAAAGGTAGGGGAAAAATGTATAATGAAATTTACATATTATTTCTCATCATTTATTTAATTCTGTAATTTTAGAAAGAAATAAAATTTATTCAAACTTAATTAATATTTTTTCTTTCCCTTTACTTACTTATTCTAAATACAGAAAGATCTTTAAACATATCTAATATCTATAGATACAAGACTTATAAAATTGGTGTCCTATAATAATTATTTGGCAAAGTTATAGAGCTTCATGTAATACTTGTTTTGAAAGGAAACAATCTATCGCAGAGGTAGCTTAGGTCTCCTTAGGGCAATTCTGGGTCCATATTGCTGAATATCTTGATTTTACTCTGCCACCGGACCTTGCCGGACCAACTGCAATAATTAAATTTTTATTAAGGTAGTGATTTATTGTAAATTCAACTAGGTATGGACTTACGTAATTAAAATAATGCATGTGCATTATTTTAATTACGTAAGTTGATACCTTTATGAAACTTACCATTATTTTATCAAAAACCAAATAAGTATGACTTGGGGGCCTTGGCAGTAACTTTGTAGTTTGTACTTTCTATAAAAGCATTTCACAATCTACTTCCGTGGTTCAATCCAGGTAGTGGTTCCAGGTGTACCATCTTGAGCGCAGATAGGTCGAATCTTATAGCTTTGCACGATACCCAATCCATAGGACACCCAATGAATGTACGAATTTTGAGGCTTTTCCTAGTTGCTACTAATAAGTGGCATGAACCAATTAATTTTAAAAATAATACTGTATAAATATGTAAGTATGTAAATACGATAACTATTGACTTGACAGACTTACATACGTCTAATTTGGTGTATGTGACAGACCATTGACAATTTTTTTTAAGACAGGAAGGTAATGGATTCCTAGCTTTCTGCCTTCATAGGATACGCAACTTTAAATACGTATTTTTAAATATCGTTCAGTTTCACATTGAAACATATATTTTAATGGTAAAATATATAATAATTTGTTTGAAGAACTATTAATAAGCCTAAATTTTGGAATCGAAATATTTTACCGGCATTCAATCTATATTTTGTGTCCATCACTAGTAACAGCGCCAATACCGCGATTGGCATCAATTCGCCAACAAGACAGCTATGATGTTTAAGACTTGTAGAATCGCATGCAATCATGAAATATTGCAGCGATGTTACACCTGGCGAATTCTTCGCTGCTTTTTTAGGGTTCCGAACCCATAGGATAAAAACGGTACCAAATTACTACGACTTCGCTGTCTGACCGTCCGTCCGCCCGTCTGTCACCAGGTTGTATCTCGTGAAACGCGATAACTACAGACTTGAAATTTTCACAGATGATGTATTTCCGTTGCCGCTATAAAAACAAATATTAAAAAATGGAATAAAATAAATATTTTAAGGGGGCTCCCATACAAAACTTTTGTGATTTTTTTGCTTGTTTTTGCTCAATATTAATAACGGTACAGGTAGACGCATAAAATGTTCACAGAATATTGAACAATATAGGTATTCACTTTAAAAATAAATACCTAGTTATTTTATTCAAATAAAACACATATTATATTTAATGGGGTCTCCATACAACAACAGGGGTCAACATACCTACGTACGTAATTTTTTGCTTGTGTTTGAATTGAGGTAATCCTCAATAGTATTAAAGTAAACTAAACTATAATGATAGTACGGAACCCTCAGTACGCGAGCCCGACTCGCACTTGAACAGTGTAAATATTATGTAAATACGATTATGATTGACAGCTACTTATTATTTTTTCTGTGATTGACAGCATTACATTATTTCGTCGATGCCATTGACATATAAATCTATGGACCCCAGGTGTAATACGAAATTCACGAAATAAGTGTCTATAAAAATAAAACTGCAACCTTCTTGTTGGTTCAACCTGCCATTATTATTTCTGTTAGAACTATTGTCAATCGGTCAGTCATCATTGCAAAATATCATAATTTCTCCTTTTATTTTATAATGCCACGACGAAGTGTTGAAGAAAGAGCAGCAATTATTGCTGAACGTGAAGCTGGCTACAACATGTCTAAATGTGACCAGAGATAGTGTGGAATTCTGGATAAGAAGACATAGCGACGATGCGACGATGGTGCACTAGTCGATCATCGTCACAATAATTCTAGTCGCCGTCCTATCCTTAACGCCGCACAAAAATCAGGCATGAGAAGGCAATAATATGAAGAAAACGGCTTTTTGTCAGCGAATCATTTCGCCCAAATATATGATGTTTGTCCAAGAGTGATAAGAAATACATTACATTCAATGGCATTATAGGAAAGACACTAGAGGCACGGATCTATGCTCTCGTAGGTTCCATGAGAAATAGGTTATAATGTGTGATTGAAGCTAAATATGGTGTTTATACCCGTTATTTAAAATTAATGTCATTAAACTTATTCGTAGTTTTCACTAACTTTTTCTTCTGTAATTTTATTGCTGTTTTAATCAGTTTAATACATTTTATAACATTGCATTGATGCATTGATTAAACGTATTAAAGTATCAGCACTTACTGACGTCACGCATACAATTTTAGGCTCCTCCCTGAAGCCGGATTTTTAATTTGTCAAAACTGCATATTTGAGAAATTTTTGGCTTTAACATACGTCACATCTTTCCTGTCCTCTGAGCGTAGCGTATTTCGTCATTGCATTGATGGGAAGAAAAACAAGCAAAACCTTATTTGATAGCAAACGTCATATTTATTTAAATGTTAGCAGCATTGTTTCTTGCACTGGTATGTTAGCATAATGGACTCTTGCAGTATAGTAGTGGAAGCGGAACCTTTTCATCCCCCGACTGTACATTATAATAAAGTTAAGTTATAACTTTGTAATAACTAACAGTAAAAAGTTGCTACATTATGTTTCAAAGGTGGGTGTGATAACTGTAATGCATTTCATACCTACTTTTACAGTTGTCATCGTTCTTGATAAACTGTGTTCAGTTGTTAATGTTCCAATAAATAAATAAATAAATTTCATTTCATTTTTATAAACAAACTAAAACATTGTAATTTATGTCTTAAACCACTATTATACATCCTAATTTTGCTTAAATGCGATTGGAACTCTTTTCGAGTTTTGGATTTCATTAGGTTCTGACACTTTTTAGCGCTCGAATCCTTATTATTATATATCAATGGTCGATGCATAATGTCCAGTGAGTCGATGTGACACACCATTGACATTATTTTTTAAGACAAGAAGATAATAAAGATAATAATGGATTTCTAGCCATAGATTTATAAACGTCGTCGTTCATAGTGCATAATTTATGTCACTTTTACGTGTATTTAGAATATTAACATTTAAACATATGTTATAATGATAAAATATATATTAATATCATCGAAGAACTATTCAAAGGCCTAAATTTTGGAATCGAAATAGTTTACCGGCATTCAATATATATTTGTGTCCATCACTAATAACAGCGCCGATACCGCGGTTGGCTTCAATTCGCCAACAAAACAGCTATGATTTGTAGAATCCGATGCAACATGACGTATTGCCTCGCTGTTACACCTGACGAATTCATAGATGCAGAGATGTCAGCCCGTCGCTGTTTTTAGTATTTTCGCAGAATAGCACAGCAGTTTCGGTTTTGTCGGGACTCGGAGCAATAAATTTGAAGTGTGTTTAAACTTTGAAGTAGGAACGAGTTGCGAGTTGTTTGTGACTCGGTAAATAAACATCTTATGTTTCTTATAACATGAATTTCTTTAGAGCAATTGTTTTATGTAAGCGACCGACAGCTGTATGTGCTGTCAGCGGTACCGAAATGTACGACGCGCGACACCATATTTTAGAAAATTTTGGCTTCAACATACGTCACATCTTTCCCGTCCTCTTAGCGTAGCATATTTCGTTACCGCCGGCCGTCTGTCACCCCGCAGGAGGGTCGCGCACGAAGTTGCCAAACTATAGAGAACTGTGCTAATTTTTGTTACCAAACTCCTCAAAAACGGCGCGACCGATTATTATGACATTTCTGTAAGCAATTTTTTACTCGTATATCCCTAAAGTGTTTGTATAATCTACCGCCGATTTAGCGTGTGTTAAACAGTCTCTTGTTACTTATTACTTGAAAACTAACCTAACATGAAACTAAACGAAAATGCTTCTCACGAAACTTTCGCCACTATATTATCTGTCAAACAGGCAAATGTAACGTAATAATAGGGCCAGCGTATCTTGATCTATCTGTGTATTTATTTCCCTCGGGATTTCCTCAGTTTCAGTGAGATTAAGTGAAATCCGAGGGTCTAGGTAGGTTGGATGTCGAGATTTTCTTGGGAGCGACATTTTGATCTGGGATAAAGTGACGTTGTTGCCCCGCTTTGACAAGTTATACCTTTGAAGGTAACAAAGGGATATTATTGGTGTCGGCAAGCGCCCTGCCTTCGTTATTCGGATCCCTTGACGCCAATATGCGAACACACGTAATATGGCCTTATGGTCTTTTAGTCTTATAAAAACCGGCCAAGTGAGAATCTGACTCGCGCACCGAGAGTTCCGTACCGTTCCGTATAGAAAAAGTTTTTTTTGAGGTTAATTATTATTCCGAAAAGAATATACCTAATAGATACAGAATTGATTTTATTTTTCCCGTAAAATATAATAAGTAAGTATAATAAACATAATAATTTATGTATTATGGAGATAAGGGGGGGAACGGTATTTTTTCTACACTTTGCCCAATAAATCAAAAACAATCAGGCATAAATCCTCTTATTTCCAAAGTTTAAGTATCGATCGAAAAGTCTGAAATAAATGTGATTAATTGATTAATATCTATTATGTAACAGAAAAAATAAAATCAAGTCTCTAGCAAGTATACTTAAAAAAAAAAAATAATAATAAACCTCTAGAAACAAAGTTAGGTTTGCGGTTCGCCAACAAAGTACAGTACTTATAAATTAAATAATAGGTACTCGTAAATTCAATGAACAAAAGTGATTCTTTACATGTTTACTTCTTTTTAACCGACTTCTAAAAAAGGAGGAGGTTCTCAATTCGTCGGAATCTTTTTTTTTTATCTATGTATGTTCACCGATTACTCGAAGACGCGTGGACCGATTTGAAAAATTCTTTTTTTGTTTAAAAGAGTGTAGCTTCCAGATGGTCCCATTTTATTCAGGTCAGGATCTGATGATGGGATCCTGGAGCAATCGAGGGAACTCTTCAAATTTTATATGGACACTTGAAACAATTTGGGTATTATTTGAAAGACTAATATTTTCCAAGTTGTCCTATGGTCATCAGGTCAGGATCTGATCATGGGATATTGGTGAAATCGAGGGAACTCTTCAAATTTTGCAAGTATACTTGAAGCGAGTTGGGTATTTTTTATAGTTACTGGTACATTTGCTAGCAGATACTGATTTGATGACTAAAGTCATCAAGTCAGGGTCTGATGATGGGATCTTGGTGAAATTGAGGGATCTCTTCAGATTTTATGAACACACCTCAAGCGATTTGGGTATTTTTTTTACAACGCCTTGTGCATTTTGTTGTTTTCCACTAAAAAGTAAAAAATAAAAATGGGAAATGCTTTCCAAAAAACCAACTTCAAATGTCACTACAAAGAGTGAAATAATTTTCAATGCATTATGTAGGTAGGTGTAACCTAACCTACACCAATTCGAAGTCGGGCGATTGTCTATGATTCCGACATTTCTTCGCACATCAAGTAAGTAAGAAGGACTATTAGGGATTGTATGAAACATTGCCCGACTTCGAATTGGTGTAGGTACCTACATAATGCATTGAAAATTATTTCACTCTTTGTAGTGGCATTTGAAGTTGGTTTTTTGGAAAGCATTTCCCATTTTTATAGTGTAGAACTCGCCAGTGCGCGAGTCCAATTCGCATTTGGCCGGTTTTATTTTTTTGGAGTTGTTTAAAAAAATATAAAAGAGTCAAATCGTATACTCAGTTGTGTCGCTCGCAACTTCAGGGGGAGGGGGTACACAAGCAACCACGTTGGTCAACTCACGTGCCAGTTCGTTGGCGTCAACTCACTGGTGATATCACATCAACCAACGCGATAGGAACATACATAAGTTGCAAGTCAAAATCGCTCAGCGAACCCACTATGTAAATGTTGTGATGGTGGACACTTACATAGCGGGTAGGTAATAACGCCATATACCCGATGGATTACTGAGTATACACGGACTCCCGATGATGATTCACTAACCTCGCCTTTATAGTTCAAATTTTTAAAAACTCCGATAGCGCGAGTTAGACCTTCATACCAGTTTAGCTGTGATGTAAACAAGGAACACCCATTCACGGTTTCAAATCCCAACGGGTACGATTACATATTTTGATACGCATTAATAATTTATATTTTATAGAAATTAAATCCATAGTAAAATCTTACAAAAAAAGAAAATTAAATTATAATTTATCTTAGGTTGTGCTATTGGTCTTCACTTTCATAATAATTATTAATTATGTTACATATCTGTAGAAAAGTACCCGGCTTTATAAGGCAATCCTGTCGGCATCAAGCGATATCATTTTACTCCATTTTATTGCACCGCGGGCAGCGAGATATAGTGCAACAGTTAGCGCAACCATAGTTGTCAGTTTTATAATATGGTTATTCTGATAAATTGAATAACATGTACATAGCGGATAGGTACAAATAATTGACATTAACCTCTACAATTATATCACCAGGACCCCGGGGGCCGGCCCAATTATAATACACGTAGATCGTCGATACAGGCACGAGGACGCCGGGGTCCGCACCGCTCCGGGCGACTTAAAACCAAATTTTCATCATGTTAGAGTTTAAATTATTACTAAGTGCGATCAACCTATTCTTGGGATTATCCAGTAGAAATTTCCAATCTCCAGTAGAAGTTCTTCAACGAAAAATTAATTACCTGTTAATAAAATACTATTCGATCAATATGTTTCCATAAGATATTTACGTCTTGCTTACACTTTATTGCCGTTAGCAGCATCGGAAAGGGATGTGCATAAAGCATAATATAATTAAGAGGGATCGTTCATAGTGTAAGCAATTCTTCCCTCTTCCCAGTCTGCGCCAAATTATTGAAACTCCTTTTCGTTTACAGGTCCAGGATTGTGAATAAAAGATTCTTTCCACTTATTTATCTTTTTGTATTTTTTTTCATAAATTAATAATTCAATTAGTAACATTTTTTACGACATATCTTTTTCAATCACAGACAGAACTAATTACATTTCTATTTTCAAATTCCATAAAAAATAATATTAATCGTAAAGAGGTTTGTTTTCCAAAAATTATACATATTAAATACTTCACGGTGACGCAAAATATTAATGAAAACTAAACATAAATCTTCAGCACGCTAACAACTCGTCCATCCTGATATACATTTCGCGTCCCCGCGAAATACTGAACACTGTTACAAACAAACATCAAATAACCTAAGAATCATATAATCAAAACCGTATGATATCATTTAAAATTATTTTTATAAAGAAAGCTTTTATACATTTTATTAATATCCTTCTCAGCACCAGATCCAGGTTACCACCTAGCACCAAAGTACTTGTCAAAACGGATCAAACGAGTCTAAACTCGATGGGGTTGTGTCATTTAACTACCGAGTTCCTATAACAACTTTCCTGTTCATCATCAAATCAGCTCCAAGTCATAATTGTTATCCAATTACACATGTATACAAAATTTAAGTTCAATCGGTAACCGGGACGTCTTTAACTTGCAAAATTTCATTACAAACAAACAAACATTAAAATTGGTGAAACTAGTAACAATTACAAAACATTTCAGGGTAACCCATAAGTATTAATTGTCATCATCTGAATTACTAATTTTTGACTTTATAAATTATGAATTTTCAATTATTGATATCTTGAATTATAACGAACAATATTATGAAAAATGATAATTATAAATTGACATTCTGAATTACTAATTTTTGTCTTTATAAATTATCAATTTACAGTCATTGACATCCTGACTTATATCTATTATAAAATTATGAAAAAAAAATAATTTCTAATTTAATCAAACAAATATTTACATTTAGTTTTTTTTTTTATATTCATACGCCATAAGGCAGAATATATAAGGATAATAATTGTTATTGCTGACCACCTAATGTACCTGCATTCATATGAATAATTGACATTTATTTATTTATTATAATCATTAATTTAAACAAATAACATTGAACACACAATACACTTTATGCACTTTTTATATTAATTTACAAAATTAAACAAATCAAATTATTGTATTGCGTTTAAAGTCTTTAAGTACGTGCACCTTGCACTTCCAAGTCTTCCACACTATCGTGCTACCTTAGCAGTGTGGGCATAATGATCTTCTACACTATCATGCTACCTTAGCAGTGTAGGAATAATGGTCGTCCACACTATCATGCTACCTTAGCAGTGCGGAATTAATGGTATTTTTACACTATCATGCTACCTTAGCAGTGTAGGGGGTAAGAACTAAGTATACGTGCACATTGCACTTCAAATGGTCTGTTACACTATCATGCTACTTTAACAGTGTAGAAACTAGGTGCATATTGCACTACAATCAAACATTTACAATTTTAACTTCATTAGAAACAATCCTTGTTTGCAACAAAACATCAAACAACAATTACTTTACACTAATTGAAATACAAACTTCCAGTTTGTACTTAACACACAATGAGGCAGAATCAACATACGATGTTTCATCTCAATTCATTGTCTCGCTGTTACAAATTAATACACCATTTTATGCATTAGATCCTATAACGTCAACAAATATTTTTAAAGTGAAACTTTTATTACATCGTCTCAAACTCGTTTCGTCTATGTGTTGCAAGTCGCGTGACGGTCGGCCGCGGAATAGGAACAAAGTGAAAGGCGCTCGTCAGAGCAGCCAAGACCACAAAAGTTTGACTTTTACCGTGGTTTCATAAAACCACACAATCCTTTTTATAAAAAAAAAATAAAAGAATTATCTCTCTGAAACACATATCTAAATCACAAAACTTTGTTTTTAACCATCAGTATATCCTCGCAAAGGATGGCTCACTACATTCTCCATTAAAACAGGACCAAGGATGTGCGTTATCAATCGTGTATAATTATAATATTATTATGTTGTTAAGCCTTTTTTTGTAACAAAATTATCCTCCAATCCTCATGATACAATATTTTAGTTACACTATAATATAAACATAAACCTTTCGGTCTTAATTTTATACTTTTATCGCAACCTTGTTTATACATTATGTTCTTTCAATTCTCACTAGATCTCTCATTTTTAATATCAAACGGTTTTTCTGTTTCTTTCTTCAAATCTATTGAACTTTTTTTTATGACTTTTGCATACCATAACTACTCATGATACTAATAATTACATGGCCTTTTCATTTATTTTTTAAGCTCGTGAAATGGCTTCACAATATTTTTAGTCAATATAAATTATTCCCTAGTCTGTGTTTTTAACACTCGGTAAAAAAAAATAACAGTGCTAACCAATTTTTCCTTAAGTCACCAGTGGGAAGGTCACAATATCTAAATCGACCGCCAGAAAAATTAAAATAAAGTGCTGAATTTAATCTAATTACGAAGTCTCACAATTTTGTGAATACGTATCAGATTTAAGTGAAATAAATACGAATATTCCTATAATGACATATTTTTAAAGAAATAGATGACAACCATTTTTATTTCCCTTTTCGTCTTTCTCAAGCTGTTTGTTACTAACCTAACAAATGGATTGGACATAATTATTAATATTCGATATGGTATGGGATGACTTTCGTATTTGAAAAGACTATTTATGTTTTTTTTTTAAACATTGCTAATGTTTTGCCGTCTGCAACACATTGGCACTACCGTACCTTAATCCATCCTTAGTCACCTTATACTCCCAGATGCGCTTAAACACAAAATTCTTAGGTACATAAATCCATCAATCATCTTCTTCTAAACTGGAAGATTTTTTATATAAATATAGACATTAAATATATTAAATATAGACATTAATCAGAATTTTCTTAGTAATTTCTACTGCTGGGCTTTTACTCGTTATAAGATGGTATAAGTAGGTACTTATAGCTTTCTCAAGACGAAATTAATAGTCGTTAAAAAAAAACTGAATCCTATTGTCAAATCTCAATAGTTAGGTTGACCGAACTACTATAGGTATTATATATAATTCATACTGCCCATCAGGTGTTAGGATCTTTTCTTTTTACTCTTAGTGTCTTGAGTTAACGAAATCTAACAATATTCAGTTATATGGTTATAATATAATTCAACAGGTTTTATACAAAATTTCCAACCGAACGATCACTCTATTCCTCAATATGTAGTAACGGAAAATCTTACTATATTTCCTTTCTGTCATAGCAAATCAAAAAAATCTATCACCCGTTCTAAAATAATTTAACCCATACAGTCTTTAAGCGATTGCTTCTATATTTGCAACTTGACTAGTTATTTCTGTTATCATTTTCGATTTTTAAATCATCTTGCCGAGTGAGCCTTCTGTACCTTTAGTACTATTATGTACTCCGTGACCTAGCTCAACGAAATTCTTAGTAAGTAAACAATCACAGTACTAATTCATAATAATAGATATCGAGCAACTTTGTCTTTTGTCCAAACTTGCGTAATTAGGTATGAAGTTAATTCGAAAAAATGAATGCTTATCGCCATAATTTTAAACTATTTGTAAACTTATGCCACAGATTTTAACTTATACTGCCAACACTACTTCATGTCATAATTAAAATAAGTTATACAATGATTACAGTTTTTGATGTGCCCATTACTATAATATCGTTTAATCATAGATCTCGATCTAGATTTCGACTGGTAAAACTTTTACTATCGTCTAGCTGTAAGCTTTCATACAAAAACCAATAACGTTTTCCTACTCGTAAATATGTATAATCCGGTTTTCATAACTTTTAGAAATGTTGCAGATACAATGAAGTATTAATTTGTTCATAAATTTAACTTTTTAAGAAGTATTACTTATGTTAAAAGTTATTAGAGTCTAAATATCCATATTTTTTACCTTAAAACTTACTCGAGTATTTTTTGAAATAAAACGTACGAGCCTAAATTAAAATGTACTGAATCTAATAAAACCAAAATTGTCCAATTCAGTAGGTAACGTTTACTGGGTGGATGGGTAAAAACTCAAGCAATATTTCAAGAATAAAATTTAGGTTCTGGACTTGCAACTCTATATACGAGCATACGAAGTATTTTCAACCGCGTTTATAAATCGTATTTAGGTGAAGTTAATAAAATATTTATTTCAGTTAACAAAATCACAATTTTTTAGTAAAGCCAAATTATTCAGTTAGCCATTTTACGTATGACACAATTTCCTTCTCAAAAAATTATTTATTTTATTACATTGACTGCCAGTAGAACAATGACGACTTCCCATTCATAATTTTAGTTGAGAATATTTTCTATTAATATATATATAACAAATATCTTTTAATTTCATTCTGCCTATATTCCTTAACTCATTATTTTTAATTTTTTTTTTAACATATTAATGTAAAACAAACTCATTTTTAGTTTCATCTATTTAGTTTATCTAAGTAGATATATCTATCAAGAAAAAAGCGACTCTATCCAAGAAATATCCAAAGATAATAGGTATTCAATATACGCTATGGTTAACATAAGTCACTTGTCCTAGGATTTGTTACTATTATTAGTTGTAATTTATCCTTTATAACTATAGTTGTGAGTCTTGAGCAATGCTGCGAGGTACACAATTGTAAAATAAATCCGTAGTCAATTAAAGAAAACCCTATTGAGTTGATAAAATAATATCAGATTATAATATGAATAATTCGAAAATGCAGAACTACCAAAACAGAATATTAGAAATGAACGTTAGAAATAGTTTTGTCTGAATCAATAACCGAATAGTTGTGTTGATAACTATATAACAAAATAATTCAATAAAAATAACATCAAGTGCACATACCTACTGCACTAAAGTTTCCTACAGGTGCTTACTCTTTATCTAAGTTGATTGTAACGTTATTGTAATGCTTCTTTAATAACTTTTTATTTTAGTACCCAAATTTACCCACCTATGTGATTGTGATGTGTTTCTCTATCACATTATCGACATTTAAAATTTGTTACAACTTGCCAATTACAAGCAACGTTGCCGATTACTTTTTGAGTAAACAATAACAAGTATTTACTTATAACTGCCAAATAACATAAACGTCCAAAGAAACTGTTTAAGCAGAACTGACTTGAATTATAATATGTGTAGTTAATAGGTATGTCTTCATCTAAAACAATTCAGTCATCTAGTCACAATAATATCAATGAGCAGTTTGTTTGCTGACCCAACAATAAATTTCAGCGCTTTCTCTTACTTTATTTCAAGTTATAAATGATTATAATTATTCGATATTTAGATAGCAAATTACAATTATACTGTGAGATTAGTACGAGTTGGATCAATTTAAATTCAAATTTCGATTCAATTCAAACTTTGACTTTTTTCACAAAATTAAATTGTATTGAATATTAAGCATTATTAATGTATTTTGTACTAATCTTACTGGTTACATTATTTTATGAAAACATTAATTTTTCTCTACTTATTTATAGTTGTTTGATTATAAAACCTCTTTGATATATATTAATTAATAATAACCAATAATCATAAACCATTATCAGTTATCACCAAACAACATAGTTAGCAGCGATGCAGGTATAATAGCGCAAGTAAAAACGTGAATACGCGACCCATTAAGCTCAAGTCTCGATAACATCTGCAATGTATGACGCCTGTGCAATCTATGACTATTTCTAAATCTAAGTATTTGCCGCTTATCGGTTCGGTGATGTACGGGGTGTGCGTCGCTGTACCGCAGGCCGTCTTGCCTGCCATCCAGCTGCCAGCACTGCTAAGAGCGACATCCACCGACGTACTCGACACTCGTAGCACGTTGCCGCCAGCGACGATTTCGCCTGCACCTTGAAACACCAACTGCTCCACCACCAAGCTGCACCTTGAAACAGCAACTGCTCCACCACCAAGCTGCACCGTAGACTCCAACTGCTGCCATCACCAGGCTGCACCATGGGACACCAGGCTGCTCCGTAAGACACCAACTGCTGCTACCACCAGGCTGCATCGTGAGACACCAACTGCTGTTACCACCAGGCCGCACCGTGAGACACCAACTGCTGCTACCACCAGGCTGCACCGTGGGACACCAACTGCTGCTACCACCAGGCTGCACCGTGAGACACCAACTGCTGCTACCGCCAGGCTGTACCGCGGGACATCCATTCACTCCGGGAACGATCACATGGCATCTTGAGTCACTTACCTGAAACCATTTAAACAACGAGTATCTCTCTCCTTATACCCACACATTATGTACCTACACACAATAATATGTAGTACATTCAATCTCCTACCATAAACTTATGAAACATGAATCTCTTAGAATCCAAAATTACTTTACATTTAGTACACACACTGTGGTAACTGTTAAAGATTTGTAAATCAATCAATCAATCAAACAATTTATTTGCATACATGTGTCAGGTATAAAGATGATAGAGAAGTTGTACAATCTCTTATCTCTTTTGGCAATTTATTGTATATTTTACAAAGATTTAAATCTTTGATATTTTAACAGCCATTACGCAAACACCCTTATAAATGAATGTGAAATTGTGAATGTCTTGTACATTCTAAAACACAAATACATTAACATGTACCTTCTCGTGGGCGTAGAATTGCACCAGGGTAACGGTAGTACGTTATAGTCCCTGATGGTCATCCCACTTCTGATCTGTAAGCAATTCTTCCCTCTTCCCAGTCTGCGCCAAATTATTGAAACTCCTTTTCGTTTACAGGTCCAGGATTGTGAATAAAAGATTCTTTCCACTTATTTATCTTTTTGTATTTTTTTTCATAAATTAATAATTCAATTAGTAACATTTTTTACGACATATCTTTTTCAATCACAGACAGAACTAATTACATTTCTATTTTCAAATTCCATAAAAAATAATATTAATCGTAAAGAGGTTTGTTTTCCAAAAATTATACATATTAAATACTTCACGGTGACGCAAAATATTAATGAAAACTAAACATAAATCTTCAGCACGCTAACAATAGTAGCCCGCGAAATCCATTTTTTTTTAGTTTTTCGCAAATAGTAGGCTATGATCTAAAATGATCTTTCAGGAACCAATATGAGATGAATGACAATTTTTGAGAAAGGTTTTAAACATGTAGATGCATAAATTGTTATGCTCGCAAAACTCATTGCCATAGATACCTATAAGGTCGTCGCTCATGACCGCTATGTTCATTGCCATAAACCTACGATGTAAAGTTGTTGCTCCCCCTTAAATCTTAATCCTATTCTTTATCTGACAGGGTAGTTATGTTATGTATGATTCTGTCTGTTGTATGATTCTACACGAATCTGAGTTTTGGTGGCATGCCAGCTTGCTCGTAAACTAGTCGATCTTGAATGTTTGTGCGAGGAAGACAGGCGTCGTCGCGGCGGGTTCTAGCACTTTCATTAACTTTTTACGATCGAAAACGTTCTCATATTAATGTTTGCGAGTTTCAGCTCAAAATATGGGGAGGCCAAGCAAACAGCCAAGCAGATGAACATTATGAAAGTCGTTCCAAATGTTATACATGCGTAAATATTATAGCAGCAGCCTTGTACATAGCTAACGTAGCCTGTGGTCAAAGAATTCGGTCGATCCAAAATTTTGGAATAAAAGTCGATAAGTCACTTGAATAAAATTTGTTGATCTGGTATGTTACTTACACTTTTTTGAATTTTGTTTCTGAGTGATTGACAGGTTTCTATGGCGATTGTAGATAAATCATATGGCTAGGGCCTAAGCTTGCATTGAATAAAGGTTCATAGGTAGCTTCTTCTGCAGATATTTTTCTGTAAATGGTCAGTACCACTTTCGGTGTTTTTACATGATCAAACTTAGTTAAGAATTAAGTAACCACCAGAGTAATACAGTGAAAGATTATCTCGTGGTCTGTCTACAGCACACTTATTATTTGTTCTGTGGGTCTGTCCACTTCCAGATATTTGAAATCAATTTCTGGCGTCCAGATACGTTTCGCATGCAGGGTCATCGCGAAAATGTATCATATATTTCAAATGTGTGATACAGTTTCCTACCCAAAAAAATGGCCAACTTACAGTAGCAAAAATCAGCTTGTTTTGATCAGGAAGGTTTACGAATCTCCTATTGGCCTATACCACAATATATTAAGACCATAATAGTACCTTACGACGTACCTATACACGTTAGGACTAATGGCGGCTTTCGGCTTGTACATACTCATAAGTCTGTTATTGTTATTACTCCCTAGCTATTTGTTTGCGCAGGGCCTTTTGTATACAGGTAGTGTAGCAATTTCTATCAAATAAAGCCAGAACAATGGGCTTATCACTAGCAGTAATAACTTAATAAGCCTCTTGGTTCAGTAAAGATATCCAACTCTCATCAGTCATCATTTATCATGAGGTCCAATTGAAACCTGGGCACGCACTTGGCCAGCGGTGGTGGGCTTTTCTAAACCACTCTTATTGTGAAAGAAAACCTATGCTGTTGGAACAAGGGTTAAGACTTAAGATAGAGAGAGAGAGAGAGAGAGATCGAGACCATAAAAAGGTCTTAGCTAAACAGTCGCATCATGAGACAAACAACAAAAGTTGTTCAATAAAAGATAATAATAATTTGCTACTTGCTAGCGTGGCGCCTCTGGGTCGGTCAGTCCGGCGAAGATCGATACTAAATGTGTTCAGTGTTAGTAGAAATAGAACGTAGGTGAGCGAATAAATTAAGATTTAAGTACTTGCTTCTGTTTCATTGTTTTTTTATCGAATAAAGCTTCTGGAATTAATTCGGAAGCTCGGAGGAACTAATCCATTAGAATAATAATAGCTGTTCAATTTCATTAGTTCTATTTAGTTTTCTGCACAACTTCTCAACATACTCGTACGTTAAGTTAAGATGTTCGGCTTTGCAAAATAGGACTATTTTTATACACACTACGTCTAGTTAGTAGAAGCCATGTAGAAGCGATGTTATCGTAGAACTTAAAGGGCTTAGACACCCCTAACAGTAGCTACACAGCATTGCACCGGAATGCATAATCTTAAAATTTTGATGTTAATCTTCTCTGATATTAAATTGTTCGGAATATTCTTATTCAGTTTTAAACAACTAACTTTGGAACAGTAAATATACAAGGTAGTTTTACAAAGTGAAATCTGTAACACCAGAGAAACTAATGTTTAATCAAGGAATTAAACCGCTTTAACGCACATTAAGCCTAACAAATGCTGCAGACGCGGTGATTAGTGGTTTAGTCTACAATTTGTGTGGTCTCGTTCGTATTCCTCGGCGCATGCGCAGCGCTGTGTTTACCTGTCCTGTAGACCCAGTGGAGCCTAGAATTTGTTTACTTGTTTATGTCCTTGGGGGTGGAAAGTTTCGTTTTTATTCTACCCTAACAGCTTGCGACTTATGCTATGTTCAAGGCAAAAACACTGTTACTTAAGACATAGGCGATTCCTAATTTATTGTTTCTTTATTTAGTATAGATTTGCACTCTAAGCTTTGAGACTGGCTTGGACATATTATAATAATGTTAATCGAAATGGAATCTTACTGGTTTTGAAATGCTCATTAAAGTTTTTTTCAACCGAAAACGAAAAAAGAAGCAATATTAGAATATTGCTTGCTAGAGCAAGCTCGAACGAAACGATTTTCTTCCACATTTCTGATACGTACCACTAAGGTGTGGAACACCCTTCCAGCTTCTGTGTTCCCTGCCAAGTACAACCTGGGTGCCTTTAAGAGAAGAGTGAATAGGCATTTTCTAAGCAAGCGCGCTCCACCCTAGACCTCATCATTTCTGTCCATCAGATATGATGGACAAGCGCAAGACTATCTATAATAAAAAAAAGTTGTATGTGATGTATGCAACTAGCTACTCAATACTCACCCATTTTGCTGCGGCTCTTGGTTCTCATCAGCTTCATTACTGACGATTGACTCTAACATCTGTATCTTCAACATTGTAGGTGGTCACATGACAGTGAATTTTTCTTTATGCACTTGACGCAAAAGTTCGAAATTAATTCGCACTTTAGAAACTCTTTTTTCGACACTGGGATCTGAAACAAAAAAAGTTGGTTGGTATGTGTGTCTCTGGGTGACAAACGCAGGGAATGGCAAAGTTGTGGAAGTTCTGCATAATATTATACAGGGTTAAATAAAAAATGCCAGAACTTTCTACGACCACGGTTCCCTCAGATCATTATTTATTTATTTATTTAACACTTTTTTTGTACACCACGAAACATAATACTAAAACTACGAAGTAAAAAAATTAATTAGTACAAAAGGCGGCCTTATCGCTAGGTAGCGATCTCTGCCAGGCAACCTACAGATTAGGAAAATACAGAGGAACCACGGACTGCAGGTGGTGCAACACTACAATAATTATACCTTAATTCAAATAAGTACATACTACTACATACACTAGATTACACAACTAAAAATAATAAAATAAATATAAATACAGTCATCATTGTGACAGTTCCTAACACTAAAGTCAACTATAATTGCTCTAAGACTTTCTTTGTAATTTAATTTTTTGTGCAATATCAAAATATGATCAATATTTATCACAAATGTACGTGCAGTTCGTTATCCTATAGCTTTTGATACTATCATGGTAGGTATTCCGTGGCCTTGTCTAGCAGTGAAAGGTCATTTACCCTGCGCTCGCATGTATTTTGTACAGGGTAATGTCTTATTAGAGATATTAAATTATTTTATATGTATAAAACTTAATACTGAATTTTGAAAAGTTGTAGAACAAAAGTTGTAGGTTTTAATTAAAGGACCTACAGGGAGAGTGTGTTTTGGTATTTTTTATTTCACCCCGTATATTCGCCCTTGCACTGGGCCCCAAATACCTGTTTGTTTGGGGCCTACAGGGAACAGCCACCTTGTAGTTTGCACTATAAGTGGCGCAGGGGCGCGCGCTCGGATTCGAGTCTCGGGTTCTATTCCCGGCACGGGCCACTTTGGAATTTTATAATTTCTAAATTCACACAGGTCTGGTCTGGTGGGAGGCTTCGGCCGTGGCTAGTTACCACCCTACCAGCAAAGGCGCACCGCCTTTTAGCGTTCTAGTGCGATGCTGTATAGAAACCGTTTGGGGTGAGACATCTTCGGCTGTATGATGCATCATCACTTACCGTCAGGTGAGATCGTAGCCAAGTTCTAACTTGTATAGTGTAAAAAAATAAATAACTTTATGACTCCCGATAAATCTTTGGAAGGAGAATGGAGGAAAAAGAACGTCTTGCTCAATGTTCATTCGCTTAGGGCTCGAAGAAAGTTATTATTGTGTAGACATTATCCAAGATTTCCACTTAAACCTAAAGTTTAGTATTTGGGATTCAATATTTGTAAGTACTTTGAATAAGTTAAGCCTTAATTAATTTCTAGTGGTTCCCTCTGAACTCTGTAATTAATTGAAATACTTTGTTGTTCCTGTTTTCCAAGACGCTTTGGGTAATGTTTTATTTAACAGTTTTAGATCTTTGGATATTTTCATATTTTTCGACTCAATAACAATATTTTGTTTACTAACGACGGGTTTCTTCAACTGACTTTTACTGAATAGTAATAGTTAAATATGGCGGTCTGATCCTTACATCTGTCGTGATAAGGGTCAGCGTTCAGACCGCCATATTTAACTTTAACTTTTCAGTAAAAGTTAGTCGAAGAAACTGGTCGTAATTCGCTACATGTAATATCTCCATTTTTGCCTAAATGTAATTAGGTCTTAGCGTTCTGTTTATATTTAAATCGTAAGTATGCTAATAATATATTGGTAATTTTTCATATATGACTATCAGCGTTCTATAAATTGGCACGAAGTTCCTTTTCGAACAGTACGGCGGTACGGATACTCGAAAGAAAATTGATTTTCCCGTCACAAAAATCCTGAAATGAAGAAAATCCACGAAAAAACTCAGCAGCATGTGTTTTTGTGTGTAAGCATGTTTTCTTTTCTGTGTAACTAGTACATTCAACGTGTATGTATGTCTGTTCGATCATGTGCCATCGAAAGTGATATTTACGATGTTCTATTTCATCGCGATTACAAAAAAATCTAAGTATTTCCTGCGAAATTGTCTGAAATCGGCATTACTTAATAGTATTTATTCTGTATTTAAAAAGTTTTCACTAAGCATACCTATCCATAAAATTAAGACCATCTTTTCTGAATGATGTCTTGCCTACAATGAGCCTTGTTGTTAGTGTACCTAACCGTTTTGACGCTATTCAAAAAGACGAAAACAAATATAAATTTCTTACGCTAGGTCATTGAGTTACTATGTATAATACTAGGTATTCTTTTTTTGTGGGGATCTATTTGCAAGAATGCACCCAAGAACGGTATTACAACTAACAAAAGACTATGAATAGAAAACTACATTGTCCACACTTCAGCCGACGCTCATTCTACTGAACGACATTCTTATCTAGAGACCTCTTTGAGATCCATTTCTATTGTATTGCAAGCTGCGACTACCTGATGCCCTTCCGTGACGTCACACAAACGATGCTTTCGCCTATTTTTTTTCTATGAATTCTAAATCTCACTTGCGAAGTTTTTGAACGTTTAGGGTATATAGCAAGCTTTGGTTGCTGAGTGCGTGGGAGTCCGTTTCTACGCAGGAAATGCAGACGCGTATTAGCTATGATACCGTCGCATCCCCATTGGTTTGAGTGAAGTACCTTGAAGGTATGGAGCTGGCATCAGAAGGCCCTGTGCTGTATGATGAGGAAAGTGAGGTGCACTGCACCCGACACCACTGACGTAGAAGTTTTGACTCCTTTTTAGGGTTCCATACCCAAAGAGTAAAACTTCGCAGTCTGTCCGTCCGTCTGTATCTCTAGAACTGTGATAGTAAGGCACTTGAAATTTTCACAGATGGTGTATTTCTGTTGCCGCTGTAACAACAAATACTAAAAAATAAATAATTAAGGGGCTCCCATACAACAAACGTGATTTTTTACTTGTTTTGGCTCGGTTTTAAAACGGTTCAAATGTTCACGGAATATTAAGTTATGTTTTTAATTTTAAAAATAGTTCATTTAAAATAAAACAAAATATATTTAAGGGGGTCTGGAGATACAAAAATCGTAATTTTTTGTACATTTTTTAATTTGGTAAGCGGGGGTGTTTATTTTAATACTATTCAGAATATGGAATTGATAGTATGGAAACCTCAGCCGTGCTATTCTGCAAAAATATCTCTGCATCTATGAATTTGTCAGTTGTAATAGAGTACAATTCTGCATGCCATCTTCGGCTTGGCAGCTGTTTCAGAGATGGACATTTTGTAGAATAGCACTACTGTACGCGAGCCCGAATCGCACTTGGCCGATTATAACTATAATTCATCCGGACCGTTCATCCATATTAACTAAAGTTATAAGATACCTAAGTTAGATACGGGCCGTCACATGACGTATCATGAAAGTTTTATCTCCTAGATAGACTGTCCTTTCCAAAACTTTTCGTATCAACGAGAAAACTTTGTACATGTTCCAGTATTTATATCTGTTACTGGTAAAGTCTGGAGATGGGTAATTCTGACAGTGTCCGGTTTTTGTTTTGCTGGTATAACGATTTCCTAAAGTTTTCCGTAATCCTTTTTTATTTTATTATCTGGGAAAGAATTTTCAGAATTATTAAGCTAGATAAGTGCTTAATGAAAATCTGATTAGTTTTTTGTTCCATTTAGCTATAGTAAATTACTTTCTGAACAGAGCCTTTACTTACTACTTTAAAACATACGAGTAGAAGCAAAATCAGCTTTAAGTACTAATATTTTATTAATAACCAATTACTTCGTCATAGGTAGACACTAATTGTCGACAGCTATACCTAATAGTATTGCTACAAATTGGTCTAAATCAAAGTTATATTTCATATCGAATCTTCAAGGGATAAAAACTTTCCTCTCCGGTATTTCAAAATATCAGCAATTTATACGCTGCAAACTTAGTTCGTAACGTACCTACTGAAAATTACGCCCCGGGTTTTGATTAAAATAATATCCTTTTATGTGTTTACCCAAATACTGCCACTGTTATTCATATAGAGGGGTGATATTGAACTTAGTTCGAGGGCCCTGAAACTTTTGGTATAATCCGTCCATTCCAAGTGATAACTAACCCAAGCTAAGTGTAAATATTATATTTTAGGATAGTATAACAATTGAACTTAGGTAAGTGTAGTAGATTATAATGACGGCACCACACTTCGTTATTTGTTATTCGTTATGCGCCTTATTCGGCCGCATACGACTAAGTGTGTGCGGTTCATTCGTCATTGCACGAATAACGCATAAGCGCAAATAGCAAATATGCGCATCCGTCCTCTTGTCGGTTTTTAGCATACTTCAAAGGACACGTATTGGAAATATTTAGCACATAGCACCAAGTGTGGATAGCATGTTAGTTATTTGCTCACATAAACACATATTTGGACAAATACTGCGTAGCCGCATAACAAATAACAAATAACGCAGTCTGGTTCCGGCGTAACATCTTGGGGCTTACCTACTTAGAAAAAGGTACTGTAACAAATATTGCAATATTTGTTTCAATACCCATATTGCCTCTAGGTCGCAGATTCGATTCTCAACACGGACCACTTTAATTTTTTTTTAATTCCGAATATGGCTAAGGTCTAGTCTGGTGGCAGCCTTCGGTCGTGGTTTGTTACCAGCAAAGACGCACTGCCAAGCGATTTAACATTTCAGCGCGATGCTGTGTAGAATCATTCGGTATTACTAACTCCTTTGGCTGTACCGTCTGTGAAAATATATCGGAAAAATTCTCAGGCATACAATTTTGTTCACAAAGTTTTTCATATGCAAGTAATATTCAGTTGCCACGAATCTACTTACCTATAAACTCGAAACCTTGAAACGAAAGAGATTCATAAGTCATAGGTTTTAAAAAATCATGTTTATTTAACTAGAAATCGACAAAATATCGGAACAGCTCTAACTAGTTCAACGAATACATATGAATGTTCAATTTAAATTAATGGGGTTATTTCTAATAGCTTGATTTTAATTCATTTCATCGCCCAGTCTCGGGCTGTCGAAATTAAGTTTATTTAAATTAACCAGTTGTGAAATAATTGACAATTATCTAATTTTACTGACTTACTTCATAGCTTACTTCTGACTTCCGAAACCACAAAAGAAGGTTCGTTTTTTCACTTTATAAAACAAAAGGTGTCAAAGTCGCTCTCCTGCGGTGGAGAAGAGAACAGTAGGTATACTGAACTCAGCCAGAGGGATTACAGGAGAGATTCCCGCGCCAATCTCTCCCGGCACCCCTTCACTGCTAAAGCAGGGCACCTCAGTAATTGTGAGTTAGGTCTAAAGTAACTATCATTTTCAACTCATGACGCATGATAAACTCATAACATCTTCCCGAGGAGAGCTGGACACCCGAGAAAACTTTGTTGAACCTTCCTTATATATCCAATTTAGAAAAAAATACCAATAGCGTGATTTAGGATTTTCTTCAAAACAATAAATCACTTAACTATTTAGTTCACGAATGTACCGAAAAATTGATAATTATAAATAAAATTTTTGGAACAACAATATATTGCTCAATCTTCTGAATTATTAGTCTTATTTTATTAATAAAAACTTGTATCAAAACAATGACATCTATTGTGATCAGAATAAATCTTATCGATACATTGCAAGGTAAATAAAATTTCTCCAACAATAAAACATTGCAAAATAAATTTTGGACAATTCATATTTAATACAAAAAAAAATATTATAATGTAGACTGTATATACATTTTTTATTTAAATATTGATCAATGAACTTATGAATAGCGACATCTATTTTATAAATGAGAAATGTTGTTGACAATTTAATGAGGGTAGGGTGATAAAATTATATCAGTTGACGTTCGTAATGCTCAGTGTCAAATACATAATATAAAATGTTTTTCTTTTTATCACTTTATAATAGTTAACTTGTAACCAAATTACTGCGGGGCCTCATACAAATCTTTACATATACTCGTGTAGTGACTATCCGCATTCATCTAATAATTATTATGTAAATTGTGCAGTGTACTTTATTCAACACTACCTATTAGTAAAAATTTTCTTATTCAGTGGGTATCATGAAGTTGCTAAAGGTAACGTACCTATAACACCTGCTTTTATCCATGATCAATTATTATGGGTAACGAATTGATAGAAAGAACCTAAAAATCAGTATTGAAACGAAGGTATTGACTAAGAGGTAAATATTTTTATTCATATTTTTTAAGATAATAATGACTATTTACTTCCAGCTACTGTTAGGCTTTTTGAAGTTTAGTTACGAAACTTATTTGTCTAATCTGTGGTTATGTTGTGGTTATGGGACATGCGACTGGTGTGCCCGCGAAATTCAAATTTTTCGTTTTTTGCAATTTGCATGCTAATTACACTCTAAAAAATAAAAGCCAACTAAGACTGATTTTCTCTTAGTTGACGATAAATTAATTATTACAATTATGATAATAAACTTAACAACAAAAGCTGATTAGTTATATCAGCAAGTTCATTATTGATTAAGCTAACAATGTAGGTATGTCTATTGACCCTAACAAATAAATACGTTGTTTCTATTATTATTTACTTCTTTGTATGATACGATCATTTTTTATTATTTAGCTTAAACATGTACGTAAATTGAATCAATGTAGAATATACTCATTCACATAACTAATATAAATAATTGTTTCGATTGATTTTTATTATCAAACTAATCAATTTTTCTTATTTAAATCAACTATAAATTAAAATCTTCAAGACAACAAAGTTATAATGGTATGTTTTATTACTTGAGATTGTTGGATTATTAATTAAAAATGTTAAATTCAACTAAGACGCTCATATTTAAAACGACTATTAATATTAAAGTTACGTAGTCCCTAGACCCGCGCGGGAGTGTAAGGGGGTACAGAGGTGGGGTCCGGGGAGCGGCGACGCAGGACTCGATAGTTTTTTAATGTTTCCTTCAAAATCAAAAATCAAAACAAATCAAAATCAGTTACAATTCTAACGGTGTCAGTGTAACTCGTCGCAGCCGTACTCGAACTTCAGCGCGTTTTTTTCATCTTGGTACTATACGTTTTATCTACTCGTATGGAGGATGGAGGATGTAAAGGAACTTCTCAAGACCTGGGAATTGGAGGAGCTCATACCAGTATTCAATCGTAAGTATCTCGATCGGTTATTTTGTTTGAATTGAAGACGTTATACTAAACCATTTTAATTAGGTATTTTTTACTTTCTGTTTAAAATCGACGATGCCTTACTGTGTAAAAAATAGTCTCGTTTATTAATTATAATATAAAACTATGCTCGCGTCTCGACTCGATCTCTAAGGCCTCTTTTTATAAATCTTTTTGGTATTTTGGTAAACGACTGTAGTACAAACTCAGTATAGCCCAATGATATTATATATATAAATCTATGGTATAGCCCAGTAGTAGATATACATAGGTACACTACATATTTAAATGGCAAAAAATGTTATTTTCAGAACAACAAATTACGATACAAGCGCTATCAGCTTTGAATAGTGACGACATCAAAGAGATTATCCCTCTTGCGGGTCCCAGGTCGCTTTTCATGCGATGCTGGAGGGCCTGGAAAGCAGAGTTTTCATCTAAATATATTCCAAACATTAGAGTTTGACAACCATTTCTGTTGTTATGAAGTTAAAGAGTCAAATACAGCAGGTTGTCAGAGCACAGAAGGTTGTCAAGTTCTACAATTCATTATTATCTCCGATACCATGTAATATTAATATTTTAAGCAATGGTAAAAAAATGTGTTACGTTGCGCTGTACTATTTAATAATAAATTAATAAATAACTTGTTGCAATTTATTTTGTTTTATTTTAGCTCAAATATATCGCTTACACATAATAATATGTTAATTGCAATAATTAATGAGACTAATTTTAAATTTAACTATGATATAAATTTAATATTTATTACTAGATGCTTACATAATTAATTATATTGATTGAATTATTTAGAGACATTGATCTTTGAACATAATTAAGTAATATATAATATTTAGTTAAATCTACAGTAAATAAGATATCTAATTCACTTTGATTAACTGAGGGTCATATTAATAAATCAATCTTAACACAGAGAGCGCTTTTGAGATCACACTTTAAAGAATTTAAAGTGTGAACTCAAAAGAGCTCTGTGGGTTGAGAGTGATTTATGTGACAAATGCCCGTTTGCACTAACATTTTAAGTGACACCTAAGTCCTTAGGTGACAGTTGTTGTATATGAAAACTGTCACCTAAGGGCTTAGGTGTCACTTAAAATGTTAGTGCAAACGGGCAAAAGTGTCTTAGTGCATATGAACAAGAGTACCTAGTTGTCATAATAATGTTACCTAATAGAATTGAACAAGTTTCATAGTTGTTTCAAAATATTTATGAGGCTCAAATTAAACAAGATCTTAGTTAGTTTGACTAAGATGAATAAGTCATTTTAGTTGTTTTAATAGTAATATTGAACAAGGTCTTAGTTAATTTGACTAAGATCAATTAGTCATTTTAGTCATTTTGATATTAATATTGACCAAGGTCTTAGTTCATTTTACTAAGATTAATGAGTCATTTTAGTCATTATCATATTAATATTGACCAAGGTCTTAGTTAAATATATTAGAAGACATGGTTAGTATAGTAATTTAACGTGTTAATATTGAATAAGGTCTTAATTGCCTTAGTCATGTAACAATAATAGGAGCAATACAGTTGCCTAGTCTATTGAATTATGATAAACAATCAAAATCATCTTGTTTGATGTATCTGTGTTGTTGTTAGGCTCGTATGGAATCAAGATGTTTAATCACAATAATCACTACCTTGTTAGGAATAACTAATTTTTTTTTAGAGTGTACATATGATAGGCTTATGACAGTCAAATTGCGGGAATGGCAGTACCATCTTTACATGTTTATATCAAAAACTTTGCATTAAAATGTCCATTCTAAGAAATGACTCCGAGTATCGAGTTTGAAGAGCTAGTCGCAAATCTTGAACTAATAATATCTTTGACAGGACACTTTCAAACAAACATTTTATCTTTTTTACTGCCATAAGCCTTGCATATCTTATAATTAGCTTGAAAATCGCTAAAAGCACAAAAAAAATTGAATTTCGCGAGCACATCCATCAAATGCCCCTTAAAGTGCGATAAACGAAAGCGGTTTTTCAGTAGGTCAAAATCAATTTATATGTCTGATTTCAGTGCCATTAAAAAGGTGTCAAAGGTTCTTCGTCGTTGGTGTTGAGACTCTGACATGCACTCAGTGCCAAATGCCAGTCGACATCTAAAGAGGTAGGTGCACTGGGATTAATGAAGGTCATAGGATAAAGAACCCTAATCACTTATTTATAGAAGGGATTTTGGCCAGCTCCCGATCACTGGTTTAACGCGAAGAAACGGACACCCGTTTTCTAATAGGAATAGTACGTATCTATAGCAAAATTTTAAAAAATTTCGTAAGCGAGATTTGGAATTCTTACCTGAATCTATTCGTCAACTTTTTTCGTTAATTTTGGGCAGGGTGCGGTAGTAAGGGTGTCTATTGTTCAGTTTTTTTCCTATCCAAACCTCGCTCCTCGATTGAGTCGGCTAGGTACCCGCTGAACCGCCCTTGTTTGTTCAATAAGCCTACAAAAAAAAGCCGGCCAAGTGCGAGTCGGACTCGTGTACCGAGGGTTCCATACCATAAACGAAGTTAAACATGTAGGTACTATTGTTGGCAAACCGCAAACATAACTTTGTTTTTGCCGGTTTATTGTTATTATCAAAAAAAGTATAATAGTAAGAGAGTTGATTTTATTTTTCCTGTAAAATATACGTTTACTTCTTTCTTTATTATTTCAGATTTTTCGATTGGTAAACTTCGGAGATAAGAAATAACGGAACCCTTTTAAGTTCTCTTAGTTGTCTGTCATTCACGACCCTTTATATTAGTAACTATTAAATATATCGTTATGAAATTTGGAAAAGTTAAAGCCCAACGTCATTTCAATCTAAATAAATTGAAAATCTTTTGAATTTTGCTATGATCGACCCTCAGAAAAAAACCGGGGTGAATCCAAAATGTAGACTATTTTTCAGAAACGTTCGTATAGAATGTACGATGTTCCGATTGGCCTCACATCGATGCATCGAGTTTTCAGTTTTAATCATCGATGCCGCCCAAGCGTTAACATCTTGGAGCTACGAATGAATGTGATGTTACAATTTGATCCTTTCTAGGTTCTTTTTATGTCCGTACATATCTCTTTCAATACCTAACAAAGGCAGCGTTAAACAATTGCGTCGATATATGTTATTGCTGTATTTCTAAATTAAATACATTTCTTTATACAAGTTTCATTTGTTTGGGAGGCTTCGGCCGTGGCTACATTATCAACTTTTAACCCTACAACGAAAAATATATTTTCAAGATATTTAACGATTCCATGTGATAGCATTGCTTTACAGTTTTTTTGACGTGACAACGTCTTATAAATTGGTTTGCCGGGTGACACTTCAAGAAACTGCGTTACGCTCCGCTCACGTTATGCGCTCACAATGAGAGCGAGTGAGAGGCACGCGTCCCTTCCACTCGGGCATGGTTAGCCCGCCTAAGAGCGAGAGAGACAGACATACTTTGTCACGTAAAACTTTCGCCCGTATACCGACTTTACAGGCAACCAATTTTTTTTTGTTTTAAGGAAGAAAATGCCTGACGTTTTTCTGACAACAAAATATATGCTTTACCCCTCTTTCAGCGGTAATGGAGGGTTATCCCACTCACTTGTTTCCTCTACAGATTCGCTGGTGGCATTGACCTGACCAAAATGGCCAGGGAAGAGACATAATTCATATGCCAAAATAAATTTGCGTAAGTATATTCCTTTATTTCCACTTATGGCTATTTTCCACTTCATATTAAGCATACCGCTTCCAGTATTTTTTTATACATCAATGTACCGTAAATATCACAGACCATGGAATAACTTTACATGTAAATATACCTTCGTAATACACGTATTGTAGTCAACCACTTATTAAAATAAAGGCGAAAGTTATGTGTGTGTATATACAATTATGTTTGTGACTCCTTCAAGCCCTTAATACTATTCTGCCTGATTGCGTAAGAAAAACGTATTCATCGCTATCGTACTCATTTAGAAATTCTGCCCGCTGATTAGTTCCCTGATTTACGTCAGCCAATCGGGGAGTAGAGTTTGCCAACGATTACAATGACGATGAATTCGTTTTTCTTACGCAATCGGACCCCTGCTTAGACTGAAATATGGAAATGAATCTTGGCTGATAGATATCTAACATTATTAATCTTCGTAACTCATTGTAATTAGGTACCTATTGTGTTTTTTTTTTAGTCTTCCGTTCTTAACTCATTATGCCCTGAAGAATCTTTGAATTTGTGTTAGGTGTTCCCTTACGTGCAACGAATTATCCTCGCGTGACTAAACCTTAAAAACATTACGAATGAAAGTTTCTTTTCCAAATATCATCAAACGCACTCTCACCTTAATACAAGTTTCAAGTAAAAACTCCCAAGTTACCAAGCATCAAACAATTTTAGCTTTAAAAACGCGGAAGTAAATTAAGGATTTCCCAACAGAATTAAAAAAGTTTCCGTTTTCTCTCTTTCTCTTTTTAAAGCGCGGAAAAAGTAAAATCGAGGCAATATAAAACTTTTTACTTCACTTGGTCTCGTTTTTTTTTCGCAACCAAAAAAGCAGGAAGAAATTTTCCTTCTCATTTATTTATACTTGATTTACTACTACTATACGTAACTCGCGTATCCACTTAGTTTTTAAAACCCCACTTTTTTAATTGTTATGTGTATCGTATGTACTTCCTTTTCATGTTTTCAAAAACCTTAAACTATGGACCACCTTAAAAGTTAAATAAGACAAAAGAAAAACAATCGATCACTATATTTTCCTTGCTTAATTTTCTGTAAGTTTAACGCTAAATGGATGGCGTTCGAACAAGTTTGGCGACACGACTTTGTACAAGATAAAGTATAGTAGGTATAGCTTCACGAATTGCGAGTGTTTGCGATCTTTAATAAACAAAAAGCAATCTACGTATAAGATTATTCGGGGGACTTAATGTTCTTTATGTCTTTGTTTGTCCTCCTTTGGCAGATTGGTCCCGAATGTAAACAATATCTGGCGACGTATTTTGGATTTTATATTTTTTGTGCTTTTTGAATTGAAATACAATATTATCGTATTACAGGAAGTGAGATAAGGCGATCTATGGTAAAACAAAGTAACCGATAGAACTCAACGAGTCGCGAAACTGCATAGGCAAAGAGCGACGAATTATCGTGAAAAAGACGACAATTACCTGACAGAAAAGGCTGATCGAATTGCGAGTGTTTGCGATCTTTAATAAACAAAAAGCAATCCAATGTAAGATTATTCGGGGGACTTAATCTTCTTTATGTCTTTGTTTGTCCTCCTTTGGCAGATTGGTCCCGAATGTAAACCATATCTGGCGACGTATTTTGGATTTTATATTTTTGTGCTTTTTGAATTGAAATACAATATTATCGAATTACAGGAAATAAGGCGATCTGTGGTAAAACAAAGTAACCGATAGAACTCAACGAGTCGCGAAACTGCATAGGCAAAGAGCGACGAATTATCGTGAAAAAGACGACAATTACCTGACAGAAAAGGCTGATAATGAAAATATAAAGTAAAATATATATGAAGAAATCATGCTACGGGATGTTGTGATTGAGGAGGAAAACAAATATTGCCAGGTGAATAAGTAAAGTTTCTAGTTGATAAAAGTTGTTTAATAAATTAATATATAAAATATATATTTATATATTAATTTATAATGTAGTTTTATTATTTTAGTTTTTAATAACCAATAATTATTTGCATGAACCCTCGACATAACTATTTATGATATGAAATATATTGGCCCTTGCTGTATCCACCCCCTATTCACCAACTTAACTTTTCAGCTGAAATAATAATGTGCTTTGCGATTCTAAGCCCTATACGTAATGTACAGAGAGGTTCTAAATTGAAAATCTGCATGTAAATAATAATATTGTATTAGCAAGTCTTGCAAAAAACTATTGCTTAATTGACCAATAGCTTTTAAGGTCCCTATTCTTGTTATAACAAATGATTATTGTAATAAATGCTCACTTTTATCAAATTGTTGCGAGTATTTAATCTGTCAACTGGCTTTTCAAGTCCCAAAAGTGTTTGTCAGCACTATAAAAACTGATTCTGCGAGACTGTAAATGACAGTTTAATTAAATCACATGCAGAGGGGTTTTTGAACGAATTTCGAGTTCACTCGCATCGCACAAACAAATCGAATTGAATGCCTTTGGCCTCCATACATTGATAGCCAGCGCCATCTATTGACAGCCAGATGTCAGTAACTGTCAATTATAGATGGCGTTGGTTGTAAATGTATGGAGGAAATCGATTCGTTTGAGTGATGCGAGTCGACTCGCAATTCGTTCGAAAACCTAACTGTATTAACCCCACAGTTTATTAAAGTTTATGTACCTCTTTTTCCAGCCTACCACGCCAAACAAGTGCTGGTTAGCAGGTTTCAAACACCATTGAAAATATCATGGAGAACATTAAGACATGCAGGTTTCTTCACAAGTCACAACGTTCTCCTTCAGCGCTGATTCTTCCCCGGTGCAGCTATGTAGCAGCTAGAAAGCATTCGGAGTTATTTAGCCCTTCGCAGTTATAGTACAAACATCTTCGGCTGCATCATCCCTACATCGTCATTTAAAAATAAAGATTTCGACAAATTTCATCCTCCTTTTTTTGAAGTCGGTTAAAAATGAGCGTCAATGTGAAAAATGTACGCCGGCCAATATTTCATACAATAAACAAGAACGTAAATTGCAAATAGGTCAAATAGCAGCGGCATACGAGTATTTGTAGTAACGTAAATATTTGAAAAATGTCCCGTTTGAATACATTCCTTAAAATAATTTCACCTTTACTCACAAAAAATGGTTTCCCCGTAAAATATAACGGTATAAAGAGTAGCAGTAATTTCGCGTGGATTTGTCTCAAAGGATACATTTTTGCTAAAACTTAAAAGGGCTTCGTTGATTTTTAAATTTTTACCTTATTTCTTCTGACATAGAGATTAGTTTTGATTTTTGTTCAAATACGTGAAATAAAGGGTTTTTGGGTTGTCCCAATGCCTAACATGTTTTATATCCGAGATTTGCTTTCAAGAACTGTATATTATGTTACTAGGTCAACATTTCAAAATCAATGTTGATTTATAACCAACTTTCAAAAAGGAGGTAAATGCACGGTGTTTCTCCATCACTTCTTCAATACATGACCAACTTTGGTGATAATAGTTTATTCTTGAAAGGGTTTGAGAATTTGAACTCGTCTAGTTGATATTTTGAGTGAAAATTTTAGAGATAGGGGATGATCTATGAAACTCGTATTTATTCTGGACTGGTTTGGAATAATCTTCTGATTCAGTAGATTCTTATGTTGTTTGAATTAATTATTAGTAATATGGGACAAAAATTAATTACAACTAGCTTTCTTTTGTTGTTTTGCCGCTGTGAATTCAGGGTTCTAATTTAGGTATTAAAATACATAACATAACACTAAACATCTTACTTTAGTTATTATTTTTTTTAAGAGTTTGTGAAAAAGCTTTTAAAGCTTATTTCTGTACCTGCGTCTGATGCTCATTTTACATTATCTTGAGACAAACAAGAGGTTCCCTTGGAGGTTCAAACTTTACGCTAAGCAGATGTTATCTTAAAGTTTGTTGTACATTATTTACTGTTTACGATATTACATTTGACTCTGAATTAAATTAGTATGAAGATTTATACAGTCACAAGTCACATTTGCACTAGTAAACTACAAATAAGATTGTTAATTCGTGATAGGCAAATCTGTAAAATAGGTTTCTGCTGATATTTTTGTAGCTTATTTTTTTAATATCTACTCGTCTCACGAACTTCGACAAATATTTCCATCCCGCAAAGACTGATAATAATTAAGATGCGCTGGTCTTACCACCAAATACTTCTTTCTCTTCTCACGTAATTTACTATTAAATTTGCATCTCTACAGTCGAAAACTTTTCTAATTTTTAAATATTTCGTTCCAACCAACGATATCTTTGGTTCTAAATCCAAATTGTTCTTCTGGGTTATTCCTCTGTGTTTATTAAAAGTCGTGTGTTTATATTTAAATCTTTGGTGTTTATCATAAGGTGTATTATAAGTCCTATCAAATTGAAGTTCATCTCTGAGCAATAATGAATAGAGGAGCTATGGAGGCTTCCAAATTGAAGTTGTTTAGGTACTATTGCAAAACATTTATCTTGTACGTTGAAAGAAAAATTGTTTGTAACAACGTTTCTGAAGGTACCTAACTTCTTTTATAGAATAAAAAAGTTTGCGCGACGTCAGGAGGCGTTGTTCGACTTTGAAAATCTGAACTGATGTCGGATAGAAAACGTTATTTAACTTTTAAAGTATCGAAGTCGAGTCTCGTGAACTTTATGCATGTTTTATGTGTGTTGTTTTAAAGCGCAGTCTGTTATTTTACGATAAATATATGTATTATGTCACATTTGACGTCCAGTCATAATTTAAATTGCTTTAAAACTGAAATTATTGTGCCAGTGCTGCCTAGTGCCTACGTATTATCAGAAGCAGTATCTCAAGACTAGTTTTATACCTCTCATTACTTCCGAATAATCCGACAGTCTGTTATTTTGAGTTTTCAATTTAGGCTCCCTTTACAATCCCAATTTCATTTTTCAAAAAATTCATTCAATTTGAGATTTAGGAACTGTAAGGCGAAATAATATATTTTTTTAGAATAAGCTAATAATAAGTTTTATTGTAACGTATAAAAAAAAGTTTTTTTATTTTATAATTTAATAAAATTTTGACAATTTTTCTCAAAAATATAAAATTTAAAAAACACGTTTAATTATATTAAAAATTGAGTCCACAACTGGTCGCGGAGCTTTAACGGCCCAAGCTGTCGGTGGTCAGGGTTCCAGAGTGAGGAATCTCGAACCAATAAATTATTTTTACGATTACGATATCGGATCCGATGGTGTGAAAACGCTTAACTAATATTCTCGATTGGGTCCTATGTCAACAGACATTTTATACGACGACATTATGTACCTTCCTATTTTTAGCTTCGTCAAACAGCAATCTAAAATATTTTTCTGTGTACATACAGTAATTTACTGGAAAATAAATTGTCCGAAATTAAATCGTGAATTTCTATAAATAAGTAGACTCGACACTCATAAAAGTGCCCCGGAATAATATTATGTTATGCGAGAAAGAACAAACTTCGTTTATCGTTACTACTAAACTGAATCTGACAATTATAAATATTTTCAGATAGCTCATAATAATAGTTTTAAATCAATTTAGAAAAAGGGGTTGACAAGTATGTTATTTTACATAATATTAGAACTGTAATAATGAAATATATTATGACACATAATTATGATAACTTGTTATAGGATTCCAATAATTATGTTTGTATAATGTGTCTGAAATTATATTGATTTCATCCGTTTTTATTAAGCTCACGTTTAAAAACTTGCCTATAGTGAGTAAAGTAGGTATAACTTTCAATCATTTTGATTATTATTTATTAGCACTTCTTTAGTATCGTATGTTGTCCTATACAAATTGTTTCTCTTTCATCATCATCATCAGAAACTGCCTCCTCTCTAATAGAAGCTCTTTTCTATAACAGAAATGCTCTTCTATAAACTTTTTTCACCAAACCCAATCTAATTGACGTACTTATATTACTTACGAGTATGGTGGCAACTACACTATAAGAATCACACGTTAGACTCCTAAATCGTACTAGAATGTCGCCATTGTTTCGATAACGTTAGGGTCACCATGAATTTCTTAAAAGACACATAACATTTAGTTAAGTGTCTTTAAGAAATAAGTTAGTTTGGGTTAGTATTTGAATAGAAGTCAAATTATTTTTAGTCCCTTTCCAAAAATTCCGGATTCCTATTTCCGGATAGTTATGGAACCGTTTATCAATTAAGACGTGATAATGTAGTGTACTTATCAAGTCTTAATTTCTAAATTTCTTTACTTTAGTCTCTAATTAAATTCTTCGAGCGGGCGTTAGGTCTATATATTTTGCGGTCTACTTTCCTACAAATTTTTTCCCGACCTTGAGTAAGTAGGTATCTTCTAATGAAACGAACGACTACGTTCTACGTAAGTTTCTACGTACAATATTTCTGTGCAGTAGTCTATGCAAAAATACAGATCTAAGTTCCTATAAAAACGCATCTTTAAGGTATCTTATCGATATCGGTTCCAATTCCTGTTAAAATAACCGAAACTAACTAGCCATTGCTTGTTTTAATCCGATAATAATTATGTACTTTGATATTCCCTTTACATTTCCCTCTTATTGCATAAAAATATGATTAAGCACCGAGTGATAATACATAATTGAAATCAAAATGAAAATGTTAATTCTTTCACATAGGCCTAACCTACAGGCACTTGCGAAATATCAGACTCTACCGCCAAGTTCGGAAAGAAGTATTACACCGAGAAGAATGGGCAAGAAACTCGGAAAAAACAAATGGAGAGGAAAATCCAGATGAATAAGGTCACTCCTTCTCGTTGGTAAGGTTAAACTTCGAAAGGAACTTCTTTATGGTGTCCCATTTTGGTACGTATACAAAATGGCTACCCTGTATAGTAAATATTCTGTGCGCGCGCGCAGGCGTGTTAAATATTTCGATAGAAAGTCTCCATGGTATTGTTGAGGCTGCCCACGTCTCAAGGGATAGCGACAACATAAGATTCTCATTTGTTGGTTGGTCGTACTTGTATTTTGTATGTAAGTGTTAAGCTAAGTATACCTTTGGGAAAAGAAAGCAATAGAATCTCCAACGCAGAATGGGCTGCCTGTGGTATCGTCTCTATCATTGTACTTATTTGATTCTAGTTTTTATTTGAAGATTGAAATGACAACTTTTTTGGAACTGAATTCGCATGTTGATATTTGGTAGGAGCAAAACTTATGGACTACCATCACCGACATCCGACATGTGACCTGTGTTGCGCCACATACACTCCTAAGTTATAAGTTTTCACTACTAACTTAAAACTCCATGAATTTTTTATCTATCTTCTCTGGATGCAAATGAAAAACAGTCAGCTATCTTTGATTTCGATATAGTTCTTGGCAGTCCCATACATTTTATAAAATATGAACGTTGTTATTTCTCCTTTACGCCAATACTTACACTATACTTAATAAGTAATTTGGCTGAAAGAAGAAAGTTTATACCCTGGTTTATAATTTCTGAATCCGAAAAATTCCGCTCGATTTGTTAAAAACTGAAAACCACGCGGGCAAAGTCGCGAACCTATACGTTTCTATATTCATTCAAATTCTTGCTCGTATTCAGTGTATTTATATCACTATGTCAGTAGGAAAGAAACCATTTAGGCGAATGGCATATTATCTGTTACAAAAAAAAATAATAGTATACAAATCGTTCTGCAATAATATAAACACTAGTCTAAAGTATTACCATTGTGTCTTGCAGTTATTAGAAACATTCCCACGTTCTAGAAGAGCCATTGTCACAGCATTGCTCACTACTGTACAATATCATGACAGTTTTTCACATTTCATTCGCTGCATGAGATCAATTTCTCAATGTTATATACCTAGCTAATAGTTATTGTTGAACCACGTTGTTATTGTTAAGTAAGTTACTATTAATTAAGCGACGACTTAAAGTTAATACTAAAATTTCGTGAATTAGAATAATTTAATGATTGCATTAAACTAGTTCTGCATTGTTTGATCAAGCATAATTGATAATAATAGTCAAGATAGTCTCATCCGAGCATTTTACGTAAACCTTCTTCAAACAAGAAAATGTAGCGCCTCTGTCGAAACTCCTGCGAAATACTGCGTAGGCTTACAGCTTACTACTGACGCCGGAGAAGGTTTTGCTCCCATAAACTGGCGTCATATTTTCGCGCGGTCCGCCCCGGCTATAGTATACGTCAATGGCAAGCATGCAATAGTTGAGTCACAAAGATTGTATGCAGGAAGAAAGACTATTAACTAATTTATTATTTATTTTAGGTACTATGTAATCGTCAAAATAGATGTAGGCCATAATACGGAAATCATTTTATTTTTCATTCTAAAATCCTTTTACGCCCTGCAACCTGCGTAGTCCATTGAGTAAAGTTTTATTTACTTTTTGGCACAAAGGTACGTGACTTTTCTACTCATTCTTCTTTCATACTTCTTTTGTTCAGCCAGAGATATTTCGAAGTTATGCTGCGGTTGAACTTTGTTATTAAGACCGAATACTAAGTAATATTTTTTAAACGGTAGATAATTTACTTATTTATGTAATGAAATGAGTGACATTTCATTCATTTGAATTTGCCGCGCTTCGCGTATCAGCTGTCTGTCGGCTATGATATTGATCTGTGTCTATGATTTAAAATGGCGTGGGACGCGCAGATTGTTTTGTGCATTTTATTGTTATAAAAACTAATAGAAAGAATGTGATTGAGGACTCGATATTTAGTGAACTTTAAATGTCGTTTCTTTGTACTTTCAGGTGAGATAGAAGTGTAATTGTCGTAACTTGATAATAACTTTTGTAAAGACTTGTTAATAAAACAAAACTTTGTACTTTCAGAGAAACAATTTGTTGTTTGTTTTTGGAGATCCTCAATGTCTTACAAAACGACATTTTTGTGAACTAAGAAAATATGGACCGGCTTCAGTTTGAGTTTACGATGATAGCCTCAAATGATGGCAAATCAAATGTATTAGCTATAACCTCAATATCTACTGAAGAAGGAAAATGTTATGTTTTACCCGAGGAACTGAAGCCGGTGAGTCATCATACATATATTGTTAAAACGAACACTTTCACAAAAGTAAAAAATAGCATTAAAAAAAGACACCAGAGTAGAAAAGTATGGATAAAGTTGGATGAAAATCTAAAGAAGACATATGTAGATGAGGAAGGTAATATGCAATTTTTAGATCAATATTTAGATGAAGTGAGCACAACACAAGCAAAAGACAAAAATGACACTTTGCAACAAATCTTGGAACAATTAATAGAAACTACAACTAAGAAAGAAAGTCGACATAACTTAAAACATATCTCAGAAAAATTTATTATTGAAAAATTCACAAGCAAAAATCCTAATGCGATGCAATGGATAGAAATTTTTGAAAAAGAGTGTGCGCGCTTTAATATAACAAAAGATGAGACAAAAATAGATATTTTGAGGTTATTTTTAGATAAACCTTGTTTGGATTGGTATAGCTCGATGATCATAAAACTAACAATAAATTCTGAATGGAGTGAATGGAAAGACAAGTTTTTAGAAACTTTTAAAAACCAAGGATGGGACATAGTCACATATGCTCTCGCATTTAGGTATAAAGAAGGACAGTTAATTGATTATGCCATAAAAAAAGAACGGCTTTTATTAGATATAAACAAATCTATAGATTCCAAAACAATGATAGATCTTATTGCAACTGGTTTACCTGGATTTATCTTAAATAAGTTAAACAGGGATGAACTCAACAACACTACTGACTTGTTCAACGAGATAAGAAAATATGAAGGCACGATGTATAAGAAAAACTCAACTAACATAAAGAGCAGTACATTTTATAATAAAAATAAAACTTATGAGAAGAAGTCATGTAAGACTTGTGAGTCTTTGGACAAAGGAATTAGATATCATCCAGAGGAGTCATGTTGGTTCAAGAAAAATAAAAATGAACCTGAAAAAGTTCTTAAAACTAAAAATGTAAACAATAACTCCATAATTGAAGTAGACATAAATACTGAGAAAAAAAACTAGTAAAGCACACCATTAATCAAAATCAAGCTTTTATTAGAAAATAAACTAGAAGTGAGTGGTATTTATGATTCAGGCTCACAGATTTCTATAATAAATTCAAGATTAATAAAAGTAAAAGAAAAAAGATGATGTGAACATAGCATACATGAAAACGGTTAATGGTGTGAAGAAGATGGATGGCTTGATAACAATAAAAATTAAAATATTTGATTTAGTAGAAGAGGTGGATGTATTACATAGTAGAAAATGAAGATTTTGATGATTTCATAATCGGATTAGATATGATAAAGAAATTCAGATTAACCCAAAATGAGAACTTGCAGATAGAACAAAAGAAAATAACAAATAAAATAGACAGGATGTCTAAAGATAACAGAAATGAAGATAATAATATAAAAAAATATACAGTAAATTTCAATGAACACATAGAAACAGAGGAATTTATAAGTATGACAGACCATTTAGATAATCAAAAGAAAATTGAGATAGAGAAAATTATAAAGGAATATAAAACAATATTTGCTAAGGACAAGTATGATATAGGTTCAGTTAAAGATTATGAAGCTCGCATAGATTTACAAGTAAATAAATATTGTAGTAAAAGACCATACAGATGTACAATACAAGATAGATTAGAAATTGAAGAGCAAATATCGATGTTACTAAAGAACAATTTAATAGAAGAATCATACAGTCCTTTCGCTGCTCCAGTGACATTGGCGTTTAAAAAAGGTGAAAATAGAAAATCCCGTTTATGTGTAGATTTCAGAGAGTTAAACAAAATAGTTATACCACAAGCTCAACCATTTCCTTTGATAGATGATCTAATTATTAAAACTAGAAATTGCAAGTATTTTACTACACTAGATATAAATTCAGCATTTTGGGCAATACCATTACGGGTGGAAGACAGAAGTAAAACAGGATTTGTCACACAAGATGGCCACTTCCAGTGGACCTGCCTCCCTTTTGGCTTGAAAACATCACCAGCAATTTTCCAGAGAATCTTAAGCAATATTCTAAGAAAACACAATCTCACAGGATACTCTGTTAACTATATTGATGATATTTTGATATACTCGTCTACCTTTGAAGAACATATAAGGCACATTAGAAATGTATTAGAGGCAATAATTAAAGAAGGCTTTAGACTGAAGTTTAAGAAATGTACCTTTGCTTCAGACTCGGTAAAATACCTCGGCCATATAATTCAGAACAATTCAGTAAGACCACTTAAAGACAATTTGATTTCAATAAGGAACTTTCCAACTCCTAAGACGCAAAAGAACATCAGACAATTTTTGGGAAAAATAAACTTCTACCATGACTATATACCAAGAAGTGCAATTATCTTAGATCCATTACACAATTTATTACGAAAAAACGAGAAATTTGTATGGTCAGAGAAATGTGAAGAAGCATTCAATCTGATAAAAAGATATTTATGTTCGCAACCGGTCTTGGAAATATTCGACAAAGACTTACCAATCAAAATCTTTACCGATGCATCTTTGGAGGGCATTGGAGCAATATTAAAACAGACACAACTAGATGGTAAAGACAAACCGGTGGCATATTTCTCAAAAAAATTGAATGAACATCAAAAACGGAAAAAGGCTATATATTTAGAATGTCTTGCTATGAAAGAAGCTGTTAAATATTGGCAGCACTGGCTCATCGGAAAACAATTCACCATTTACTCAGATCACAAACCTCTAGAGAACATGAACATTAAATGCAGGACAGATGAAGAATTGGGTGATCTCACATACTACCTATCTCAGTATGACTTTACCGTAAAATATATACCTGGTAAAGAAAATGTAGAAGCAGACTGTTTGAGCCGAAACCCTGTATTAGAACCAGAAGATAACAGAGAGGAAACATTGAGAATAGTTAATTTAATACAAATAAAAGATATAGTTGGAGACCAAGAGAAAAATGAAACAATAAGAGAAAAGAAACAAAATTTAATACTAAAAAATAATATCTATTATAAAAAAATAAAGAAACAGGAAAAGATTATCCTCTCAGAAGAATTTAGTAAAAAACTTATAAAAAAGGTGCATGAAGATTTATGCCATATTGGGATCAGACAACTGCAGAAAAAAATAAGTTCAATATATACGGCTATAAACCTAACAAAAAATATCATAAATATTTGTAAAACATGTGAAATATGCATAAAAAATAAATCAAGATGTCAAAAAAAAATTGGATTAATGTCACAACTGGGACCAGCTACCAAACCATTTGAAATAATGTCAATGGATACTATTGGTGGATTTGGAGGATCTAGGTCTACAAAGAAATATCTACACCTTTTAGTAGATCACTACACAAGATATGCATTTATTGCGACTTCGAAAACCCAGAATGCATGTGACTTTATAAATTTAACAAAGAAAGTACTAGAGACAGATGAGATTGGAATTATCCTGACAGATCAATATCCGGGCATAAATTCAAGAGAATTTAAACAATTTTTGCAGGAAAATAATATTAAACTAATTTTTACAGCCGTGAATACACCATTCTCGAACGGCTTGAATGAAAGATTAAACCAAACAATAGTAAATAAAATAAGGTGTAAAATGAATGAGAAAAATAATAAGAGAACATGGACAACACTGGCAAGAGAATGTATACAAAAATATAATGAAACAGAACACTCCGTTACAGGTTTTGCACCAAAATATTTACTGGATGGTACAAATGTCAGTATTCTACCAAATGAGTTCAAAACGATGGAAAAGGAAGACAAGTGGATTGCTGATAGAAGATTGGCATTAGAGAATACAATAAAATCTCATGAGTATAACAAGAAAATATTTGATAGAAATAGAAAAATGCAAGAATTTAATGTAGGAGACAGTGTATATGTAGAAAATGGAAATAGACTGAATAGAAAGAAATTAGACGAATTAAAAATAGGCCCTTTCAAAATAATAGAGAAAATATCGAATTCCATTTATAGGATTGATACAGGCAACAGAAAAACAGAATCAACATTATTTCATATAACAAAATTGCAACCTGTCATAACAGAGGCTGAAGAAGATGAAGGAGATGATAATGAATATGAAGATGACTTATAAGTACATTTTACAGATATATTGCTTAGAATTTTCGCTCTTAGGGGGGGAGATGTAATGAAATGAGTGACATTTCATTCATTTGAATTTGCCGCGCTTCGCGTATCAGCTGTCTGTCGCGTACCTATGATTAGTGATCTGTGTCGATGATTTAAAATGGCGTGGGACGCGCAGATTGTTTTGTGCATTTTATTGTTATAAAAACTAATAGAAAGAATGTGATTGAGGACTCGATATTTAGTGAACTTTAAATGTCGTTTCTTTGTACTTTCAGGTGAGATAGAAGTGTAATTGTCGTAACTTGATAATAACTTTTGTAAAGACTTGTTAATAAAACAAAACTTTGTACTTTCAGAGAAACAATTTGTTGTTTGTTTTTGGAGATCCTCAATGTCTTACATTTATTTACGGGTAAAGATTTTCGATAAAATTACTAATTTTATATGAAAATGTTTGTTTCCCAATAGTAAAACGTTAACGTCAACCACTATGTATGGATGTCTATCTTTCTAAAATAAATAAATATATTTTGATATTAATACATTCATTTCAGAATAAGAAGAGTACTAGAATTTTGATTAAGTTTATCAAAATTTCATTAGCGTACACGTAATTTGATAGGTACATCATACAGCCTACATACCTGTGCAAATTGGTTTTCTGGGCGCGTAGTAAAATTATATTAAGGTTATTTTATAAACCTAATAAAATCTCAGTTATTTATTCACGTAAGTAACTCCGGCCTTAGTTTTACTATGGTAATAAATGGCTGTTGTGGTTTTTATGTCTTGTAAGCTTTAAATACTAATTATTGAAAGTTGGAACCTGTAAGTGTAGAGTGTAGATAGTTGCACATAATAATTTTATTATACTGTAAACTATAATACGGAGCTGAGGCTATGTACTATGGCATAGGAAGAATGTTACAAATTTTTTTCATAAATAAGTACTACTTACCTAAACATATTGGCCCCGTTTTCAATTCATAAATGCTCTGGCTAGTTGGCAGCTTTCACACTAGTTTAAGAACATTATGAAAAACTCTCAAGTTACCTCTAGATGTTTTCCCTTCATCATTTAAGCAAACTTGGTATTTATAGTTTCAAAAAAGGCACATATTATTCATTAACTGAAAGACGCAGGTGCTGATCTCTGTACTGACTGATACTTAGCTACCTACTGAAAATTATACTAATATTAAATATAATACATTGTTAAGAACTTGTTGTTTACTATAGGTCTCATAAGAAGGTTCAGAGTCACTCAGCGGGCGATGGAAATAGCTATGCTCGGAGTTTCTCTACGTGATCAAATCAGAAATGAGGAGATTCGTAGACGAACCAGAGTCACCGACATAGCTCAACGTATCGCGAAGCTTAAGTGGCAATGGGCGGGGCACATAGCTCGTAGGACCGACGGACGTTGGGGATCCAAAGTGCTGAAATGGCGACCCCGCACGGGATAGCGCAGTGTTGGCAGACCTCCGACCAGATGGTCTGACGACATTAAAAGGGTCGCGGGAAGGCGCTGTATACAAATGGCGCAGGACCGTGCGGGCTGGAAATCATTGCAGGAGGCCTATGTTATTATTATTATTTATTATTATATTATAAGTATAGATAAACAATACAATTGTCTTACAAGCTAAGTCTCAGATAGTGCAACAAAAACCACAGTCGATTTTTCTGTGGTCTCCTCTCAGACTGAGAAGGGTTTGGCCATAGCCCACCACGCTGGCCAAGTGCGGGTTGGCGGGCTTCACACACCTTCGAGAACACTTTTGTGAACTCTCAGGCATGCAAATTTCTTCACAATGTTTTCCTTCACCGTAAACCAAGTGATATTTAGTTTCCTAAAAACGCACATTACGTACTCGGAAAGGTGCATGCCCAGGATTCGAACCCGCGACCTCCTTATGAGAGGCAGAGGTCAGAACTACTGAGCTATCACTGCTTCCACAAATCGGCATGAGAATTTTATATATTATCATATAGTGGAGGAGAAGATAAAATACACGCCTGAAATAAAAATATTTCAGGTTTTAACTCAGCGAAAAAAAAATTGAAAAAAATGTGTATTTCCTGAAAAAAACTCATTAGCCGCTATTGAGTGCTTTATAAAGGTAGGTATCTCGGGACTCAATGGAATAAATTTTATATGTGGAACGCGGAGATTTTTTGCCTATTTATTAACACAAATGAAGTCAACGGAGATTTTATGAAAAAGTTTTGAAAATGCTTTAATTATTTGCGTATAATATATGTTATCTACATTTATGTACTTAGGTACAAAATTCAATTTAAAATTATAGTAGGGGATCCCAAGTAAGGTCGACCTTCACCGAGCTGTTTATTGGATAAAAACTATTTTATATCCAATTAAATCTTCTATATATACAACGTGTTCAGGACGAATACGAACAACTCTAGGGTTAGGTTCCTTATCGAAAAGTAATCAAAAATGGCTAAGGAACATAAGTTCTAAAACGGATATTTTCGGAATAAATAATTTTTCTTTTGTAAATAGATCCTAAAATGTGTCCCATATGCCGCACTCTTATTTTTGCGACGTTGCCAAACTTAAATCATTCAAAAATACTACAACTACGGTCTGACTAGTGATGTGCCAGTAGAAGCTATCTTGTCGGTATCGATAAAGTCTTACCGCAAACGATAAAATATAAATTTTCCTTCGATTTAAATCTTTTACAGTTTGGCAATATTGAAAATAATTAATTTGAAACTTTATGATTGTAAACGAAATACTGCCAATAAAAACGTTCCTACTTCCTGCCAATAAAAAGACTAGACCTTTAGTACTCGTAAAAGGTAGAATACCGAAGTGAGCTGAATCTACTTAAATTCACTCAAGCTTACATACTGTCTTATTTACCATACCTACTCAAAAATACAAACATACCTTTTTCACAGAATAGTTAGGTAAACAATTAAGTTCATCAGTAAGATTCTCAGTATCGATTGTCGATATTGTTAAAAATTATAACAAGAGCGCGCCGCAAGTTCAAAAGCTCCTGAAGTTTTTTGTAGAACTTCGGGTCTCTCTTTCTCTCAGGTATACGTATCCCTTAGTTAAACTGCGATCGAAATACTAATTGTTTCCTAATCTTTATTGCTGTTGCCCCTTTGAGTGTGTGACGGCGTCGGTATTATCAGGGTTGTAGCTTTAAGGTAAAATGTGAAATTGACTTTTTTTATTTACATTTTACATGCATGTTATTATGTTATTAATTAGGTAGGTACAGGTATTAATAAAATTATGAAACATCAAGTAAAACAATGTAATAATTTTATAAGCAATGTTATAAGCGAAAATTTTAGTAAATTCCCTAATGATGATTTTCAAATAATCATAGGGAATTTTCTAAAATTTTCGGTGTAAGTATGTGTAATATGCCAATCCATTTGCCAATCCGCATGGGGCCAGCGTGTTGGCCAATCTCTTTGAGAATCGAGGGGAAACTCGTGTTCAGCAGATTTGCTACTATTGATCCTGAATTTCCTTTCTTCCACATTCATAATTTTTAAACTCACGCATAGATGACTGTTTAAGTCACTTTACTAAACCCATTCTTTAAAACGATATGAATCATTGATAAAATTCTGACAATTTTTTTTTTAATTTTTCATTAAATCATTATTGTGACAACCCTCGCTTGTGGCAACAAACAGTGTTCATTGTTTAGTAAAATTAAGACCATTCATAAGTTATGTTTTGAAATGCGACGATGTCAGTTTTTGCATAAAGGTGTGTGTAACATGGATAGTTGGAAATAGTTGAATTACTTTGTATGAAAACTGAATTTTCTTTTTTTATTTTATTTAAAAATTATTCCTTATGTGGATCGATTCCTATAAGTGGTCTGTTCAATACCTCGAAGTTGTTCGTATTCGTCCTGAACACGTTGTATAAAAGAAGGCACGGACTGACTGTCTGACTGACTGACTGACATATCAACGCACAGCCCAAACCGCTGGGTCTAGAGACTCCAAATTTGGCACACAGGTACCTTATGAGGTCTAGGGGAGCACTAAGAAAGGATTTTTCAAAATTCACCCTCTAAGGGGGTGAAACGGGGGTCCGAAGTTTGGATTTTACCAAGTTAAAATACTCTTTCACGCCGCAAATACTGAACCGATTTGGCTAAAATTTGAAATAGAGGTGGATTGTATCTTGGATTAACACATAGGCTACTTTTCATCCCGAAAAAATTCATGGTTCCCGTGGGATTAGTTAAAAACCGAAATTCACGCGGAAAAAAAATCTTACGCCGCAAGTACAAAACGAAATTTGGAAATTTGGAATGGAGATAAATTATATCCTGGATTAATAAATAGGGTACTTTTTATCCCGGAAAAATCCATGGGTTTTGCAGAAAAAGGGAAAAACGGATATTCACGCGGGAAAAATACTACTTCACGCCGTAATTACTGAACTGATATGGCTGAAATTATGAATAAAGATAGATTATATCTTGGATTAATACGAAGGCTACTTTTAATCCCGAAAAAATTCATGGTTCCCGTGGGATTAGTAAAAAACCGAAATTCACGGGGAAAAATAATCTTCATGCCGCAAGTGCAAAACCGATTTGGCTGGAATTTAGAATGAAGATAGATTATATTCTAGGTTAATAAAAAGGCTACTTTTTATCCCGGAAAAATCCATGGTTTTTGCAGGAAAAAGAAAAAACAGATATTCATACGCGAAAAATACTACTTCACGCCGTAATTACTGAACTGATTTGGCTGAAATTCGGAATAAAGATAGATTATATCATGTATTAATATTAAGGCTACTTTTCATCTCGGAAAAATCCTTGGTTTCCGCGGGAAACATGAAACATTGATGTTCACACGCGAAAAATACTACTTTACGCTGTAATGACTGAACTGATATGACTGAAATTCGGAAAGGAGATAGATTTTATCCCGGATTATTACAAAGCCTACTTTTCATCCCGAAAATCCCATGGTTTCTATGATAGTTGTAAAAACCAGAAATCCACGCGTTAAAAATATTTCTTCATGCCGTAATTCCTGAACTGATTTGGCTGGAATTTAGAATCGAGATAGATCATATCCTGGATTAATACAAAAGCTACTTTTCATCCCGAAAAAATCTATGGTGTCCGCGGGAAAACTGAAAAACTGATATTCACGCGGTAAAAATACTACTTCACGCTGAACGGATATGACTGAAATTCAAAAAGGGGATAGGTTTTATCCTGGATTAATACATAGGCAAATTTTTATCCCGGGAAAATCCATGGTTTCTGAGAAAATAGTTGTCCAATACCAACTTTAGTTCATAGGACTGTCAACAGATGGCGCTGTACGAAATTAGCTCGCGGTATAATTTCGCCCAACTAGCTTCGTATAGCAAAGTGGATAAGTAGTACTAGTTGTTAACTTTTTGTAAACCGAAAGGTCAAATACATCTGCTCAGTACAAAACCGCCTTTCATTTCGATCGCGGTCCTGGGTTTGAAGTACATTGATGGGCAGGTAGTAGACATTTTGTTCCTACCGAGCCGGAAGTGTTTTGAAGAGCAGTGGTCAACCGACCACTCACCGTACTCGCAGTGGATCGCTGCAGAAACCTGAGTACGAGGTACAAGCAGCGGAAGGTGCCAGCAGAGGGCGCCAGCAGCTTGGATCGGCGAGCGAGGGAGAACGGTGCAGAGCAACAAGAACAACCAACTGGGAGTTGAATAGGTGGCAACTGTCAACGGAAAGTGAGTGCATAGTGCAGTGTAAACCGTGAGTACAAATTTCAAGCAAAAGTGAACTTTATTTCTTTGGATTCATTAACTTAGAATTTGGATCAGACATTCAAGACTTGCAAAAATTTAGTGAACTTAACTTTAACTTAGAAGAAATTGCATGGTAGTTTAGGACTTAGAATAATTTAACAAAAAACGAGGGAACGGGGAACCTATGTCCGTTTTTCCCTAGGATTGTACATGTTTCAAACACTTGTAAAATTTTTAGCAAATATCGTTAGGACTTAGAAAATTTTAGGTTAGTAGGTATACTACTTACTTAGACATTATTAGTGATGTTTTATGATTTAAAGACTTGTAATGTTTAGGAAATATTTAAAATTTGAAAATTTTGAATAAGTGCATTTTTTCAGTGCAAATTTTGTAAGTTAAATTGAAACAAAGATTGAGAGTACAGAACACTTGTTAATAAAAAGAGAATTTTGTTATTTTCTTATGTATGGTTCGAGTTATGTTATTTATTTATAATTTAAACCAAAGAAACTTAATTTTCCTATCAATTTAGGTATTAGTAAATTATAGTGAATCAAATAAGACTAATGTTTTTGCTAGTAAATTCTTTAGTTGTTAAGGTGTAGTCAACTAGTACGTCGGATTTGTTTTAATATAATATCATCAAATCATAAATAAAATAGTTTAAAATGGAAGGGCTTATAAATGTGCAGTTCGATTTACACAACTCAATGAAAAAGGATTTATCAAACTTTAAAAAGAGTCCTAAAGAGATAATTACTATAGATTATGTTGATATAAGATTCGAAAGCTTAGAGACCGACTGGGCTACTTTCAGAACAAACCATTCAAAATTGTATGAAGTTTCTAAGCCAGATATTTTAGCCACGACGCCATATGTCGTTAAAGAAATTTACGATGTTACGAAGGATATTTATTTTTCCTACAAAGCTCTGTTAAAAGGTTCTTTGGCTCAACTAACCAAACCCTTAGTGGAAAACCAATCAGAGCCTGGTGTTAGCAAAGAAAATTCAAATCCGTTAGTAAAGCTCCCAAAAATAACTATTCCGATTTTTTCGGGTAGCTATTCACAATGGACAACATTCAAAGACCTCTTTATTTCCTTAGTACACAATAATAATGCATTAGACAATGTGCAAAAATTGCATTATTTAAAAACACATTTATCGGGAGAGGCAGAGCAATTAATAAGGCACACGCCTATTACAGGCGCTAATTATGACATTTGTTGGTCTCTCCTTGTGCAGCGATATAATAACAGAAAATACTTAGCTAATTGTATTTTTAATCGCTTTTTTGGGATTAAAAGACTTAACACCGAAATAGCATCTGGTTTAAAAGATCTTATTGACACCACTATGGATTGCTTAAATGCTCTTAAAAATATATCAATTGATGTCAGTTCATGGGATACTATCATTATTCATGTTGCTTCGTCCAAGCTCGACCCAGAGACAAGGAAACAGTGGGAACTGCATGTGTCTAGTACAGCTGACTTGAATAATTTGCCAACTTTAGGTCAATTCAAAACTTTCATTGAAAGTCGATTCCGGGCATTGGAATTTATTGATACTAGAAAGTCTGCAGGACAGCAATCTGGTGGAACAAATTCAATACCAAAATCTTTCATTGCTGCGAACCTTGGAGGTATGCGTTGCGAATATTGTTCTGAGAATCACAAGATGTGTTTCTGCAAAAAGTTTGCTAGTGAAGATATCTCAAAGAGACGGGAATTTGTCGCGAATAATTCAATTTGCTTTAATTGTTTAGGTGGAAATCACCTTGTTGCAGAGTGTAATAATCCTCAATCCTGTAGGATTTGCAGAAGACGTCACCATTCCTTATTGCACACTGAATCAGAGCACACCAATACTAGCACAGTAGATAATGAAACAGCAGAAACTTCAAATGAGACTTCACCTATCGTCTCATGCATAACAACCCAAAGGATCTCAAATCATGGTCAAGTTTTGCTCGCTACAGCATTAGTTAACAGCCAATCAGAATTTGGAGCGAACCACATGCTTAGAGTTTTATTAGACCAGGGTTCAACAGCCTGTTTTATAACTGAGGCCGCGGCTAAAATGTTGCGTCTGAAGAAAACTCCAGCAAGAGGAGTTATCAGTGGCATAGGGAGAGATAAACCAATTATATCCAAGTCCATAGTCACTCTTACGATAACGTCAAGAATATTTCCAGACGTGAAGATGCAGGTCACTGCATATGTGCTCAAAACCATTACAACGGTTTTGCCTGAACGTCAGGTTCCTAGGATTGAATGGGAAGAATTGCAAAATTTGCATTTAGCAGACCCCGATTTTCATACTCCTAACTCGATTGATATGCTATTAGGCGCGAACGTATACAGTAAAATACTACAAGAGGGGATCAAAAAGAATAAAAGCGGGAATTTGGTTGCACAAAAAACAACATTAGGCTGGATTCTGTCAGGCACAACCGACGAAAGGTTTTATAAGTCCAAAAAGTCCACTATGAAAATATCTGTCATGCATGCTGAGGTCATAGAATCGGATATGTTAAAACAGTTTGGGAAATTAGAAGAACAAAGCTATAGTGCAAGGAAAATGTGGACAGGCGAGGAGAAAAGATGCGAAGAAATTTTCGAAACTACAACAAAGAGGTCAAACGATGATGATGATGATGAGGGTAGATACGTTGTTAAACAAACATTCCGAGACGACCAACCTGGTTGCCTAGGAGCTGAATCAAGGAAAATAGCAGTAGCTAAATTTCAAACATTAGAAAAAAGGCTATCGAAGAATTTGGAACTAAAAAATAGTTATACCGAAGTGATCAACGAATACTTACAACTAGGACACATGAAACACGTAGCGAAAAATGATTGTAAAATAAATAAAGCTGTATACTTACCCTATCAAGCTACCACAAAAGTACATGTAGTATTTAATGTTTCTAGCAAAAATATTGTAGTAATTTCGTTGAATGACACTCTGATGATTGGACCTAAACTTCAACCAGATTTACACCACACAGAACTGAGATGGAGAGTTCATCCCATTGCTTTAGTAGCAGATATTGTCAAGATGTATCGGCAAGTTAGAATTACTGAAGAAGATACTATGTTTCAACGCATTGTAAGGCGGGAGATTCTCGAATCAGAAATTCAAGATTTCAAATTACGAACTTTCACAATAACGCTAACGTTTGGGACTGCATCCGCTCCATGCTGTGAGAGAGCACTGAACCAAATCAGTTTAGATAAAGGTATTAATTTCCCATTAGCGTCATCCAAGGTACTGGACTCATTCTATATGGATGATTTAATGTCGGGGTGCTCTAGCGTAGAGGAAGGACTGGAAATTTATAATCAAATGAAGACTTTAGTATCGAAGGGTGGGTTTGAATCACAAAAGTGGAACAGAAAAAGTGAAGATTTATTGGTGAAAATACAAACCAGCATAGATCAAAGTCAATATAAATCAGAGTTAACAGATCCTGTAAATAACAAATCAAATTATAAAACACAAGAAATACTCAGATCAACGAAGGAGAACAAACCAAAGCAACACACAATAAGTAAAAGTAACAAAAAAGAAATAAAAGGTGAGAATTCTATGAAAAATTTGGGATTTGCCTGGGATAGAGGTGAAGATCAATTTCGATGCTTGGTGCACCTCCCCCAAGAATCATCTACACGTGCCACCAAAAGATCGTTACTGTCAGTAATAGCACGCTTACAGGACTCTTTAGGATGGATAGCTCCTAGTGTTATCGTAGCGAAAACCTTTATTCAAAGCTATGGTTGGCAGGAGTCGGTTGGGACGACCCTATTTCAGACGAACTACAAAGCGAATGGTTTACTTACCGCAATGAGCTAGAACAACTTACTAAAGAACACTTGCCGCGGTGGTTGGGTAATTCAACAAGCGATTCTAAATTTGAATTGCACGGATTTTGTGATCCTCCAAATTAGCATACACAGCAGTTGTGTATTTGAGAGTAGTAAATAGCACGGTAAACATAATGGTTTCTCTACTGGCATCGAGAACAAGAGTAGCGCCAGATTACTTAGATAATATTCCTCACTTATAGCTTAGTGGATACTTCCTATAGCTTAGTGGAGCAACACTTTTATCAAAATTTTAGCTGAAATAGCTGAAGTTTTAGCCATTTCCATTAACAACGTCAGAGCATGGACAGATTCAACTGTTGGTTTTGCTTGGTTAAATCGTCATCCTAGTAGACAGAAGACACGAGTTTAATAAACCTTCTTCATGAACCGATACAAGTGGAACTCCAGAATACCTGAACCAGACTCTTTTCAAGGAGGATAATCTGCCACCTAGTCGCTGGTTGAGGGGGTCGAGTATTGGCGAAGCGTCCGGGTACTGATAGTATTACAAGAGTGGTAACTATCAAAGTAAAAAAAATCTGTTATTAAAAACCTACATCTAAGTTATGTGTATTACCGATTAGTGAATAAGCTATTGTGAATCTTTTATGTACATTTTCGTGTTTGATTCATTTAGGCTTAAAGTGCAACTTTAGTTCGTTTAATTTGTAAGTTCAAATGTTTATGTAAGATCACCCTTACCAAGAACATGGTCATGGTGGGCGGCAATAATCATTGGCGTAATTTATCAAATTAGTAAGAACATTTCTGACTAAATGTCCTTGGTGGGCGGTATGTCCAATACCAACTTTAGTTCATAGGACTGTCAACAGATGGCGCTGTACGAAATTAGCTCGCGGTATAATTTCGCCCAACTAGCTTCGTATAGCAAAGTGGATAAGTAGTACTAGTTGTTAACTTTTTGTAAACCGAAAGGTCAAATACATCTGCTCAGTACAAAACCGCCTTTCATTTCGATCGCGGTCCTGGGTTTGAAGTACATTGATGGGCAGGTAGTAGACAATAGTTAAATAGCAGATATTCATGCGGGAGAAATACTCCATCGTGCCGTCATTTCTGAACCGATCGGGCTGAAATTTGGAATGGAGATAGATTATATCCTAGAATTGACTACTTTTTTCTCGGAAAAATCTATTTTTTTCGTGATAATAGGGAAAAACAGATATTCATGGGGCTGAAAATTTATTCCTTCACGCACAAATATTGAAAATTTTTGGTTGAAAGTTGAAATGAAGACAGATTTCATGTAAATTAACACAAAGGGTACTTTTTATTCCGTAAAATGGATGGTTCCCGTAGAATAGTTAAAACTAAAATTTACGCGTGCGAAGCCGCAGGTATCTGCTAGTATGTCAATAAATATATCGCAAGTGGGTTGCCTAAAAAATTTTAGTCCAGGATATGATTAATTAAGAATTTAAAAAAAATCCATCGTAACATGAACTCCTAATTGTTAGAGTTCCGTTGACATCTTAGTTCAAATTAGATTGGATGAGCGATTCAGGTCGCAAATTGCACTTGTGCTTATTTACCTACGATTTTATTATCCGTTAACTTTCTTTTGCTAAAAAATATAAGACAGAAATACTTTCCTCAGCCAGGAAAGTATTTCTGGCAAAAAGCACTATTTATAACATCCAATCTAATTTGAACTACGATGTCAACTAAACTGTAACAAATAGGAGTCCATGTTACAATGTTTTTTTTTTAATTCTTAATTAATCATACCCTGGACTGAAATTTTTTAGGCAACCCACTTGCGATAAATTTATTGACATATTAAATTAGATATAAAATAGTTTTCATCCAATAAACAGCTCGGTGAAGGTCGTAGTATAGCGGGATCTTAGACCATTAGTATTTCATTGAAATGAAGACGTTGACAACCAATTTAAATTTAAGGGAAATTTTAAAATTCCAAAGTGGCACATACTGGGATTTCAATTTTTAACTCCCTGTTCAAACCGAGCGCTCTGCATTTCTTCCGTGCTAAACATTTTGTAGGTAATAAAACTTGGTACGAGTAGGTACCTAGTAAATAGAATTTCATCTACGATAACTTCAAGTAACATGGTTGTTAAGGGGGATGGGTAGGTACCATGGCGCAAAAATTCAGATTTAATTAGTTTTTCGCTAATAGTGGGCTAATCATACATCGTAGGCTTATGGCAATGAGTTTTGTGTGTACAAAATTTATGCATCTACATTTTTTAAATAAAAACTCTGCTCAACATGGTCATTTAGGTACTTCATATTGGGGAACCAATATGAGGAGAGTGGGAATTTTCAAGCAAAGTTTCTATTAAAAACATGTAGATGCATAATTGCATACATATTATGCCCGCCAAATTTATTGCCATAAACCTACAATGTGTAGTTAGTCTAATATTTGTGAAAAACTAAATACATATAATTTTGTATTTCGCGGGCTGGTAGGGCCGACACACCTTAAAGTATGTAAATCTCTACCTAAATGTAATTCTATGTTACCGAACTCCGAAACGGCTAGACCGATTGTTATGAAATTTCCAGTGTATGATCACTGGGTCTGAGAGCAATTTTATTGTTATCTATTTTTCATACCCCTATAGCTTGACCGCTATAGACTTGGCCCTCCCATGGTCTGCGGGACGCGGGGCGGGTGTGCGTTTGGCTATACACGATACACTATATATATATGTAGATAGACGATCCGATGTAATGACTCGCATCTTGAGAATTCGCCTATGGTATTTTCTTGAGCATGTAAATCCACGTCGCAAGATTAATATTATCGTGTGTAGCGTAATTCACGTCAGCCACTGACAGCTGATTAGTTGAGCGCACTGATCTCTATTCTATGGATCCACAGTGAACCTAGCCTGAATTGTATAGAATGTTTAATCCATAGAATAGAGATCAGTGGTTGAATAGCTCCCGCCCCGCGTCCTGCAGACCATGGGAGGGCCAAGTATATATAGCGGTCTATCTATAAGTGGCAAAAAATGGCTAGTTATAATCAAAAACCACGCGCTACTGAAACTGATCGGAAACTGAAAGGTATTACTGTGCCCGACTCCGCTCACCTAGCTAATCCCTTGAGATTGGTGATGCTAAATTGGAACTATTTCAACGCGACTTTTCTGTTTGCGAAGCGAAATTATTCTTTGCTTTATCGGCATCGGTGTCAGAAAGTCAGTCAGGATTTTAAAATTTTATGATAAATTGTGTTTTTTTACACTCTTCAAGTCATCACTGGATTGCGATCTCACCTGGTGGTAAGTGTCCATGTAATCGTACTAATTTGAAAGGGCAAGTAACCCCTTATGGTTTCTACACAGCATCGCATCGGAAACCTAAATCGTAGTTGAAACTTAACCATTTTTCGAACTCTTTAATTATAAATTAAAAATTTAAGACTTATATGGTTTTCTCATGGATACCAATTCCAGAACTGGACTAAATTGGAATGAGACCAAACGGGAAGCTTTCAGCTTTCTATTAGAAAAAGAATTATCAAAATCAATTCACCCAGTCAAAAGTTATGAGCTAACTAACATACATAAAAATAATCAAAAAATAATTCGGTCGAATTAAGAAACTCCTCCTTTTTTAAAGTCTGTTAAAAAACTCAATAATTTTTCTTTACTTTAACCATGTCAAAAATACCTTATGCGCCTAAGGCTCGGTTGCTTGACTTGACTTTAACCAAAACGTTATAGTTAAATATGGCGGTCTGACTCTTATGTACTTCGAAATAAGAGTCAGGCCGCCATATTTAACTATAACGTTTCGGTTAAAGTCAAGTCAAGCAACCGAGCCTAAGAAGTTTACACTTCAAACAAAAGTGCAACGCCCAAAATGAGGAGGATCTATTGATCCCAGGATGGGCGAATTGTACAGACTGACAAAAATTCATAGAATATTAAAGTGGCTATCATGTTTTTGCAGGCAAAACTTTGTCTTTGGTATAATTTGCGAGTACAGTGTGCTAAAATCTAAATAAAATTTAAAAATTAGAAGGGTTTTCACTGTAGCTTTTATTTTGAGCTAGTCAGGTTTTTGAGCTCGTTCCATCCAGCGCTCCAAGCAATGTGCGTCCATGCTCAATAACGAGGGAGTTGTTAGTCGTTGTGCAACGGAAGGAAGTAATCAGGCGATTTTAAGCGTGTTGGTATGAACGGGCTGCCGGCGGTTTTGTTTTTTCGTCCTTATTGCTGCGAGACTAACAATTATTATGTGGGAGAGAAGTTTGAATTACTCTTGCCGTCCGTTTTATTTTGCTTGAATAAAATATTGTTTTCCGGCTGTATAAAGTTTTATGTACGTGTTCAAGATCAGCTCAATAATAGTAGTAATAGGCACGATCCACCGACTTAGATCCGGTGACTAGAAAAGCAATTAATGAAATGTTCTTGCCTCTAGATGACTACTAGAAACCGGCAGAACTACTGGTAGTCATATGAACTGTCTATTATATTTTTACGATTGCTTTTGATACGCTTTGGAACGGAATTAAAAAAAAAATGTATGTGCACAGCAGTCGTCATTGATAAGCCACGTGATGAATTTCTCGATCGGATATAGCATTCACATACATTTAAGAAACCTCGTTTCAAAGTGCGTATTTAAAGCAATCTTCTTAGAAATAAAGACAAGCTTTTCAGTCATACATAGATATAAATAAAATAGTTTCATTACGCTGCAGTTTATGACATTTCTCATAACAATAGTTATTAAAAAAAGCTAAATAAAACTGGAAGCTCTCTTGAAGGTATGATTCTTTGAATTAAAAAATAACAATTTTAGTGAATCTTGAGTTATCCTCTTTTTACAGTCGCGTAAAAAAGGGTAACGTAAATAACAACAAAGTAACTTTTCGCACTGGTAAATGACAATTTTCAGTACCAAACTGCCTGGAGGCAGGATCCGTGCTCGAGATAACTAAATAATTTACCAAAAAAAAGTTATTTACCCTGTAACGGGATTATGTAAATCTTTGCGACGGCATTTTATTTACCCTCCTAAGATGAGTTTATACGAAGTTGCTGATTTAGAAAATAATGGCCTTCCGAAATTCGATTAGAACGAGGCTTTTGGGTGTATTCAATCTTTCTTATAACTTTTTGTTAAATTTTATTTTTCATACGAATGCGTTGGTATTTTTTCGTCTTGAACCTTTTCTAAGCAAGGTACGAGTCACATAGAGATTTGCTCCTCAAGGAGCTTATGGTAAAACACGAAGATTTAAACAAATAATACTGCATTTTGACAGGGCATGCTCACTGCTCAATGATAATTTAAATACTTAGTAACTCAAACCAACAAACTTACCTTACCTTATTTGCATCACGAGCAACCCTTATTTAACCTCTACCAACGAATATATAATATTACTAACGTACCACTACGTTCCATCGAAATAGGACAAACTATAGCACTCAATTGCCTTCCATTGCGTAGTTTCCCATAATGGAATAAGTTTGAACAGTGTAGGTTTAATGTCAAACACTATACAGGATTGATTTTTGAAACGTGGCAGTAAATTTACCGGCAGGAAAACGGTTTCAGGACCGTCCCTAACTTTTTGAGAAATTTTAAGATACATTTTTTTTTTATCTTTTAAAAGTACCAGGATAGACTGGCCCCAAAAGATATTTATGAAAACTAAACCATTTTATAATCCATAAATATGTGTTTCTAAAAAATATGACTCTAATAGGATGTTTACTCAGCAGCATGATTTATGAAATCGTCGCATTTCCTAATTTTTTTGTCATTTCTCTACCCAGCGTGATTTGTATCAATTGCGCATCGATATAATTTGTTGATTCCCAACCCTATGACCTTGAATGTGCACGTGATTTGGGGTTTTATAGTGTTTATACCTAGTTTATCTACTAAATCTAGAAATCATTCTTCCAAGACGATAGGGAAATTGAAAGAAAAGTAGTGTAAGTTAACCTTCCACTCAGCATGCGTGACATAATCGATAGAGTTTAGAGTTTAAGACTGACATTCAGGCACTGAAGAATGCAGGTCGCTGACCTCTCTTGAGTCAGATGTCAGCCGCTCGGCCTTTGAAGCACTCACCACTTGCACCCTTTCGACACTGCGGCACCAGCTAGTGATGGTCTTGCACATATCGAGACATTAACGAGCGGAATTAAAACATCAGTTTATTGCCCTATTTACAGACCACACACACAAAGAGACAACAATGTATAAACATTATATCGATATGGCTAATATTATATGTACTTAGAGATTTCCTTTAACAGATTACCTTTTTTCATAAAGGCCTAAGACATACGAGTATAAAAAATTCGAAAAATTGGGCGATTAAGAAATATTATAATATTATACTTATGTATATACATTTGTTGTTATGTAGTATCTACTCGTTTATACGAATTTAGCAATATTTGTTACCTAAAAGCTATTTGATACCAATCTCCAATTACAATGACAGATTAAAATGTTTTTCTTTAGAATAACTTATAACGTTAACTTGAAATAGAAAAAAAAAATCTACATCTTGCTTAGTTATTAACAAGTGTCCTTGCTATTAATCTGCATTTCAAAATCATTAGATTAAAGGTAAGCTCTCCTCATATAAAATAAAGTTATCTCACAAGATTAAACTTGTTTACTCCATGCCGTGAAAAACGATGGTATTAAACCGTCAGTGTCATCACACATGGAGTTAATGTTTCACTTATATCGATATCTATAAAAACAGTCGTCTTCCCTTACTCTTAGAGCGCCTTGTTTCATCTCCCGCTATAAATGACCAGATAGGAGCTGAATGACTGCTTTGTAGTGGATATTGCCTGCTTTATCGACTATACAGCTGTAGTAAAACCACTTCGAGACAGAGCAGTTGCCTAACTAACGCTAATCAAAAGTCCTTCTTATAAATAGCCAAAACTGTTTTATCGATTAAATAGTTAACTGGTTTCACAACACAATTAACCTCCCAAGTGAAAAACGATCTCCCTAGTGCAGTGGCGCGTGCTCGGATTCAAGTATGTGGTCACGGGTTCGATTCCCGCCACGGGCCACTTTATAATTTTATAATTTTTACTTTGACTCAGGTCTGATCTGATCTGGGAGGCTTCGATCGTGGCTATAATAAAAAAAACATACGCCGGTGATAACGTTAAATCTCATTTTGGATAGTGATTATGACATAGTACTTAACTCAGAACGGCTGTGCGCAAAACAGATGTTACTAACATTGAAGATTACCAAGAAACAACTGAAATTATTTTGTACTAGGCGATACCCGCGACTTTGCCCTGCCTTTGATTTTAGTTTTTCACTATTCTCACGGGTACAATAGATTTTTCCGCAGTAAAAAGTATCCTAGGTATGCGTTAATTTAGGATACAACCCAATCCGCTCTAAATTGTAGCTAAATCCGTTCAGTAGGTGCGGCGTGAAGGAATATTCAAACTTGATAAAATACAAACTTCGGACCCCCGTTTCACCCCCATAGGGGGGGAATTTTGTAAAATCCGTTCTAAGTGCAGCTCAAGATCTCATAAGGAAACTGTGTGCCGGAGTCTCTGGAATAAGGTTTGGGCTGTACGATGATGTCAGTGAGTCATTATCTTCTTTTATATATCTAGAAGACAAGATATAATCCGTGAAGCAAGAAAGCTACCAAGTAAGTAATACAGCATCATCTTCAAGTGATGTTGACTTTTCAATGCTAAATTACCTTTTTTCCTACAAACTGATATTTAAGTTTTAGCTAAAAAACTAAAACTAAGTAGGACACGCAAGAAATAAATGATTTATAAGTACTCGCATCAGCTAAATAGTCTCATGTTTTATGTAGATTACAATCCACTTTCGCTGTTCGAGATTACGTTATTTGTAAGAGCGAATAAGCATCCACGAATAAATATTTATCTTCTTAGGATTACCACATAATATCCTGATACATCTAGAGTATTTCGTATAGAGTTATAGATTAAGCAAAAACCGTGGAAATGCTTGCTAAAGGTATATTTTATTAAATCTTGGTTGTGAATTAATACACCCTATATTGTGGTTTGTAATTGCATAAATTTTTCAGTTTGAAATTTTAACGTTTTACAGGATATTGTTTTTCATAATTATCAGGACAGATTAATTTGTTTACGCTACTTGAAAAGAATCTGCATGGTCCAATATGCAGGAACATCTGAAATACCACACACAACTTTCCCAACAATTTCTTCGACGCACGTTTCGTCCCGACACCGGGTCATCCTTAGGAGATGTTGACTTCACAATGCGAAATTGATAGTTCACATTCGTATCGTAATGTGTATCGAAGTTATCATGCCTATGATAGTTGCTCCCATAGCTCAGTTGGCAGAGCATCCAGCCTCGATAGCTGAGGGGAGGGACATGGATTGAAAATTTTGATACGCAATATTAATAAAGGGCAAAGATTTTGATATAAACTCGTGAAGATGATACTACAGTTGCTGCAAATTTACTGCCAAAAGCTTGTGTTGTTAATTTACAAATTGCGAAAAACTAAATGAAATGTTGAACCTTAAAAATGCTTGAGTTTGACTCCTACCTACATGATAAGCGCTTTCTTGTAAGGTAAAAGCGAAAAATTAGCTTTACATTTTGCCTCACAGAAAAGTAAAAATAAATCCAATCTCCTTTCAATCTTGATATTTGCGTAACAAATTCGGTTACGAGTTGCTCCAGAAATAGGGACCTAAGCGCGGACCCAAATAAATTATCCTAAGTAAATATTGAACTAAGACACTTACTCAAGTTAGTTTCTGCATCTTAAACTATGCTAAATTTAACACCACGTTATTTGTAGCCCGACGTTAAGTACCTCAAATGAGAAAAATGGAACCCTTATCGGTTTTCTTGTCTTTCTATCTGGCATTTACTGCCCTGAGCCTGTTAGCGATGTTGACAATGGAAAAGTCCGAAATATATAGGATTGACATTAGCTAACGCTATGGCATAGCGTTAGCTAATGTCAATTGGGATATTGACGTTAGCTAACGTACATTTTTAGGGTTCCGTAGCCAAATGGCAAAAAAAACGGAACCCTTATTATCATTCTATTCGCAAGTCGCAACATCGCTAATAGAATGTCACTTTGTCTAGGCCCCCTGCTTTCTCATCAGAGGGCCTAGACAAAGTGACATTATATTCGCGATATCGCTTTATTCAGCGATATAGAATGCCAAAAATGTATGGGATTTACGTTTGCTTACGCTATGCCATAGCGTTAGCTAATGTTAATCCCATACATTTTGGACTTTTCTATTGTGTACGATTTTTGTAATGTTGAATGACTGAAAGATTTGTGTTCTTACGTACGTAAATGGAAAATTGAATAGCGTTTCTTCTCGTAGTTTCAACAAAACCGCACCTGTTATTTCAGTTTATGTCCTAAATAATTTGTCATAAGTAACTACAAATATACGATTTCAAAACGATACGGTTTTATTTCTAATCTTATTACGTTAAGGATGGATTGTGGATTATAGTAACACTGTCCGTTCAAACCTTATACGAGAATAACATAAGTGTCGTTGTGTAAGGTCGTTGTCCTCGCTAATAGGCTTTACGTGGCTTTTCTTTTTTCCCAGACTACGGAAAGCAAAAAGAAAAGTTTACGTTTAAATATATCATAAATGTGTTAAAAAAAAAAAACTTTAACTGAAATCCGAGAATAAATGAAGGAAGTACGAGAAACGAGTTTTTATTCAAACTCGATTCTCGGAATCGATAAACTTTATCGACTCTTTTTTTTACTGAAAGTGTCCTTTCAAGTAAAGATAAACTTGTGAATACAATTCTGTCATTCATACGAAGTGTTATTTAGCTAACAAATTACGAAAAATCTAAAAAAAAATTGAATTTGGCGGGTAGGACGCTGGACGATGCATTTAACCTCAGCACCGTAAAACTCACTCGTAAATTGAAAACCGCAGACCACCAAACTTGTTCTGTGGTCAACAGTTCACTATCCTTTTATCTTTTTATCGATATTTAAATTAAAATAGTATGGAGTGGCCTACATAATATGAGTCAATAAAGAGTCATGTTAGGTCTATAAAGTTCTATCCCACATACTATATACCTAGTCCATTTCGCTGATTTCCCTTGAGATACTCGTGAATGTTAGATTTTCTCGTAGTTAGGTAATACTGTGTTGGGGTTTAAACAACAATTTTGTCATATGTGTAGACTGGGGTTAATGCTTGCATTATGAAGAAATTGCACGCCTCATAATAGCATCTAGCATACCTAGACATCCTCCCTGGCACAGTAGCGCGTGCTCGGAATTTGAGTGGGAGGTCGCGGGTTCGATTCCCTTTAGAATTTTTTGATTTGGATCAGGAGGCTATTCACATAACCTTTTCACACGCTGAGTGATGTGAATCAAGAAATAAAATAAAAAATAAACACTTAAAAATTAACTTTACATCTATTGATTTAGAGTGTAAAATTGAAAGTATGTATGTATGTATGTATATTCTTTATTGTACACCCAAACAACTATTTACTAAATTACAAGTACACAGAAGATAAAGAAATAGGCAAGTACAAAGAGGCGGACTTATCGCTAACTAGCGATCTCTTCCAGACAACCTCATGTCATCAGGATAATTTGGAAGTAGGAGAGTGGGTGGTAGAATATGAAATATTATACAATAAACTTACATGCTAATAGCTATACATAAACTAAACACTAAAATAAATATATATATATAAAAAAAAAAACAGACTAATATATAATATACAATAAATTACAACAAGCTTACAACATAATAAACAAATATAATACACATAATCATTCTTAACAATAATAGAGAGAAGAATAATTATTAATGTCGCTATCGATTATTGCATAGTGACAGGTAATGATTTTTGACGTCAGCCTTAAACGTTTCCAGTGTCTTGGCACGATGGATATATGAGGGAAGCTCATTCCATAGGCAAATGGCCCGGACTGTAAAAGAAGTTTGGAAATATTTGGTACGATGTGAGGGCATTTGAAGTAAGAGCTTCCCAGCCGCACGTAGAACGATACCATCGGTATCGTGGCCAAGAAATTTAAAGTTTTCCTTTAAATAACTAGGAGTCGAGGGATGAAACAGAACACAGTACAGAAGGGAGACAATATGAAGATTCCGGCGAAGGCGAATCGGTAACCACTTAAGCTTTAAACGGAATTCGGATACATGGTCATATTTGCGTAAGCCAAATATGAACCTTATAGCAAGATTTTGGATTCGCTCAAGTTTATTAAGTTGGTCCTCTGTTAAATCAAGATAACTTGCGTCGGCATAATCGAGGATGGACAAAAGCAGGGATTGTGCTAACATAATTTTAGTAGGAATGGGAAGAAACGAACGTAAACGTCGGAGAGAACCCATAGCGGCAAAGGTCTTTCTACTGAGCTCTTTTAATTGATGAGACCACGAGAAAGTAGCATCAAGGTGTACCCCAAGATTTTTCACGGTGGTACAATAAGGTATAACTACACCGTTAAGAGTAACTGGTGGAAGGTTACCCCAATCCACCCTGGAGATCATACCAGCGCCACCAATTATAATCGCCTGGGACTTAGCGGGGTTGATTTTAAGCCCGTAGCAGTTACTCCACTCACTGATAGCCACTAGGTCATTATTAATGGTAGCAACAGCGTTAGGCAATTCAACAAGGGTAGACTGCGCGTACACCTGAAGATCGTCTGCGTACATGTGATAGAGAGAAGTGATATTTTGAGAGATTGAATTAATGAAAATAGCAAAGAGTAAAGGAGTCAACACGCCACCTTGAGGCACTCCAGCTCGTAACTCACACCAAGTATTTCAAAATAAGAAATAAGAAAAAAAGAAAGAAATTTATTAGTTTTTAAGCATACAAAATTACATAACTTAATCTAAGTATTACCTTAATATAGGTACAACGTTAGGCTAAATGCTTATGAAAACAGCAAAAACAATCATGTTGTGTCCCCTGCTCCTGCTACAATCTTTCAACCTAACCGTATCTCACCTAACGCTATTTACGTTAACCCTATGAGGTATTAAAGATCAATGCGTTAACCCAATAATTATTTAAACTAACTTAAATACATCATGACTTATGTGACTTTTTATAGATGGAAAATGTCTAACGCATACCACTCCGTATAGGCTTTTCCACGACTGACCCGCTGGAGGGGAGTATACGGGATTTTCTATCGTATTCACCGCTCTCCTGCCAGGTCACGACCTACCGACCTTAACAACACGTCCATCTAAAAAGATCGATCCTCTAGGACATCCTGTGTTACAAAATAATGTAATGCTGGATAAATAGATATTAAACATATACCTACACAGGACCCGGCAACCGCGCAAAAAATGTTGCTAGTTTATTGGTGTCAAAAAGGTTTGTTTTGACACCAACTGCGGCAGTAGTAAGCCGACCGTCGTCTGTAGACCTCGGTGCAAGCCACAGATCACTACACTTGTTATTAGTCTGCACGTTCGTTTTCACAGGAACGGCTTCCGACATATTGTGGCGTATTAGTGGGAATTTTGACAGATTTTCTTTTTTCTTGTATTAAGAAAGTTTACGTAAAATTTTCAAATAGGCTCATCCTGATATTCATATCGGTGGCTGGATACCTACTCATTAACTATTTCGGTAAAGCGTGAATTGACCTACGTCAACCTTCACCAAACAAAAGAGGACATAAGAAAATGACTTCCAAATGGATTTTTAACCAATTGCTCTGTTAGTAAGGTTGTAAATTGAGGACTTACGGCATCTATTTTCAATAAGGAGGTTGCTGGTTAACAATAGTTAGGTATTTAAATAAGGTCGACGCATCCGCCGTCATTTGAAATGCCAATTGATTGCATCAATCCATAGAACAGGCACAGTTTTAAGCAAAAAATGTGGTACAAGTGACACAACCAATTGGACATTGTAGACAATAATATAAACAATCGGTTAAGTAGTTTAGGAGTGAGTCGCGGACAAACAAAATGATGATATTTTGATAAAAAGTATCAAGTGGCACTTAAAATATGGACCAATCATGTCAGTCTGACGACGAATGACTCAGCGACCATGACCTGACCTTTGCCCTTCTACTATCAGTTGGGGGATTGATGGGAGATTTATATCGTCCTAAGACAGACGGCCGGGTTATTTTTAAAAAAGGAACTTGAGCATCGAAAGGAATTTGGCAAATCATGGAATTTTGGAATTAGTATAAAAAAGACGTGAGTTTCGTCGAACACTCAGTAGAAACAGTTTGGGATAACATTTAAAACAAAACTACTCGTACATTTTATATTTTCATGTGTGATATTATCTCTCGCACGTCATATCAAACAAAATATATACAATCTGACAAGGCTCTCTTGGTACTTGAAGGAGGGCGATGTTGTAAAACAAAGGCAGCCATATAATAAAATCTCCTGAATTTTACTTCAATTTTAGTTTAAAATAGGTTATAGTAAGCAAAAACAACATAACATACTGACAGAGCGAACTATCAAACAGTAGCACAAGATAGCGGTGTTAGTTCAGACTTTGGCCACGCGCCAAAATAGCCGTGTCGCACTTAGTTGACTTGCAATCTAGATCTACGTAGATTTTCTTCGTTTTCATCACGTTTTGAAATTTTCATCACGTTAAAACATCTTTTTCTTTTGCCTATCCCCCTGCGCGATATCCTCCAAAAAATCTTTCAGTTATTCACTATCACCATCATGGACTTTGACCTACTCGTATCATGAGTCAACATTTTACTCGTTTATTGCCCGTGATAGCCCCGATGGTCCCCCAGTGGTACCACGAGGAATTTTTTTGTCCATGGTACACCTGAAGCTTTTACTCTGGTCTATAAAAAAGTGACAAAATATTATATCGGCCATTTTTTTTTAAAGTTATTTTTCAAAGGGCGAAATTTTTCAAAGCTAATTCAAAATTTTCCAAGAATATTAAGAGGTGGTTTAATTCTAAAACTTTGATCTTTAATTATAAATAAAAGATTAAAGGTTCTTCACAAATATGTCCAATTGTAGTAAATATTTGTATTATCATAGACTACTTTGAAATAATCTTTTATGTTGTAGGTATACCTAACCTAATCTACACTTTACTCACCCTCAAAATAGGTATTTAAAAAATGTACAAATGGCTTCAGATGTGAGTATATAATATATGCCTACGGATCTTACGATGTAGGATCAGTATAAACCGGAACTGTTGACCCATATGCCGAATGGAAGGGTCCTATAAATTGAATGGCCTTATTCAATGTATGTCATGTAGTTATATAATCAGTATTGTATAACTATAAAGTATATAATGTTGAAATAAAGTTTATCTTAATTATATGCATTATAAAACTAGTTTAATCTTAATTATAATAATTTCCTTTTTGAACAAAATATCCTACCTATTCACTTTTTATTTGGCACGCTCTTATCTCTAAGCCTCCTTCCTATTCATCATAGAAAGGCTTTTATGCAGAGGATTAAAGCATTATTAAAACTACGCTTTTTGTACCTCTTTTATTAGAACTTTGAACTATTTTGATGAATTTTCAAATTTATAAGTAGAGGTTCACTGATCGTAATATTTAGTTTGACGCCACTAATTTCTCAAATGCCACAATAAGTCAGGCTGTGTCATGATAGCTAGTTCTAAGCTGCTGTACAGAATAATATGGAATCGTAGTCGTTTCTATGAGAAATTTAATTAATCTTACGAGTGATAAGGTAAGAAACAAAGCTGTTTATAAAAATGCTATGTTAGAAATTTAAATACGAATCAAAATTTCACTCCCAACCATCGCGGATGGGAGGCGCGGTTTCAAATCCCGCTGCGAGTGTAATTTTGATTCGTATTTAAATTTATAAAAATTACATCTTAAGTGTGTAAAACAATAATCAAAAAGATTATTAGTATGCTATATTGCTATATCATAAATTTTTTTTCTGTCCATATATCGAAAAGGTATCACAAACTCTGTTAAACTTCCGACACCTGTATACAACACTGAATGAAATGACGTGGGAAAATAAGTTTTTTTTCTAAAAGAGGTTTACGGTGAAATTTTCCGAGTTTCACTATTTTGGCAAGTTTTCACGTGCAATATGAATAGAGGCAACTAAATAGATGTATTGGAAAAGTGTCACACATTGTTATCGACATGATAGAGTACGGTACGGTATACAGGGCGCTTTAGATATTTTTAGACGTCGTTTTATTTATTGAAAAAGAATTTTTATTCTAGGCTATCCCTAGTATAAGGTAAAGGAATAAGACGTAGATTCTGAATATGGAAATTCCATCAATAACTTGAATAGGATTCCCCAAAGCTTTATGAAAATAATTGTTTTCAATAACAATTATTTTCAATAAATGCAACATTATTATAAAGTAGATAATGTAAAGAATATTTTTTTTAAACCTGAGCATAACTTTCTCCTATAAATGTAATGCACAAAAATATACTAAATCAGTAATAAGTATGCTAAATATCAAGAGACTATACTATAGACTGAAGTCGATTTTCGGAAATTATTTTAAAATTATCGCGATCAAAACCACATTAATAATATAATATAATTATAATATAATTTCATAAGCTCAAAAAATTGATAAGACATTTAAAATGTGAGAAAAAATACTAAATTAGCTAGTTGGACTGCAAATAAGTGCAGGTTACCAATGAAGTCTTTAAATTGTTAAAAAAAAAGTTTGCGGTATAACAGATTGCCTTCTAACTCGCCTCCGACATTGGCTCTCCGCTCTTGGCACAAAACCTTGTTATATTATTATTAAGCCTACCGCAGCCATATCCCAGTGCCCTATCTCGAAGGTTTGCTCCTTTTGCGCATTTGAGAAAACAGGTCAATTTATTAATAACATCATTATACTGATGAGCACTACTCAACATGGGCTTTCTATAGAGATATTCAGTTAAGGAAGTTTTAAGTTCAGTTCGACGTAGACCATCCCTGAAAAATAGTAGATACCTAAAACAATAATCATTTGCACAATGTTTTTATCAAATAAAAAGCTTTCATTTGCACAAAAAAATTCGGAGGCAGTATTGTCGCAAGTAAATGAGTAAATGAAGCAAAATATGAACTTCCTGGAATGGGAGCAGTATCGTTATAATATGTGCGCATCATTTAATAATAATACCTTGAATCTGTAAGCTCCTGTTGTTTAGAAACAACCATCGGCGATTTACTTTTATAGAATAGAGCTGCAAGCACATGATGTGAGGTGTGTGTCAATTTCACTTACCTTATTTATTGTTCTCTGTGTGTCTATTCTTCGTCCACCAACTGGTGTAACGATTTGACTAAAATTCGGAATGGAGATAGATCCTTTGTATCTAAAAATAGCTTTTGGGGGATAAAAATCGCGCAAAAGAAGCATCGTTACCACGGGTTTGGTGAAAAACTGATTAACTAAAAAAAAGAGATATATCTATAATAATAATCTATGATTCTATAATAATATTATTCTATATATTCTGTAATTCACATTTATTGTTACTAGCTGACCTGACAATCATTGCTTTAGATTTTGAAGATTTTGTATATATTAAAAATAGCTTACGACCTACTCTTAGACCTAACAAACATACGAGTACACAGAAAATTTCATAACAATCGGTCGAGCCGTTTTGGAGGAGTTTGGTAACAAAAATTGGCACGAGAATTTTATAAATATTGAGAGAGACTTTTTTTCAGTGTTAGTTATGACTTGCTGTGATTTGATTTAACTTTCAGTGTCATGTAGGTATATTCCAAAACAATTTTGAAATTGGAAATTTCTGTGAGACTTGAATATAATATTGGTTCAATGTGTGCGTGAAGACAAAGAGAACAAAGCATTATGCGAAGCGTAACAAATGATGTGCGTACCAATACGTTATTAGCTTCATTATTATAACGATGGTTACGTGAAAAAAAAACGTAACTGTGTCCACGAAATAAAAATACTTGTTTATAAGCGATTCGGTAATGTTGTGATGCAGTCATTTGATAAAGTGGCAGCAAGATTTTATTGGAGGTAACAGATTTGATTGTTACCGTAAGCCCTTCGAACCCATCTTGGTCACTTTAAGATACCACCACAATAGTCTTTAGGTACTATTATTTATTCCGTGACGATAGTAAAGAGCGAGAGAGCGGTTTGAAATCCTGCTGGGCGCGGTAATTTTGATACGTATAAAGATACCACCACAATAGTCTTTGGGTACTATTATTTATTCCGTGACGATAGTAAAGAGCGAGAGAGCGGTTTGAAATCCTGCTGGGCGCGGTAATTTTGATACGTGTAAATTTATAATTTATAAAACTCTCTTGTCAGAGTGTTTGCAATCTAACTGCCTACTCTGAAAACGGATGACTGATTTTAATATAGACTAGCTGTTGTGCGCGGCTTCGCTCGCATGATTCGGGTCCTACAATCTACTCTACTTCTATTAACCCTTTATTTAATGTAGTATGAGGAATCAACCTTAAACGATAGATATAAATACTATGGTGTTTAGAAATTTTAATTTGGAGCAATTTTGTCATACATGATTTTTGTGTTATTTTAAACGCAATGGAAGATCTACAAAAGGAGCGATTTTTCCCGTTATTCCAACATTTTGCATCAATGCTCCGCTCCTATTTGTCATAGCGTGATACGTATTATAATATAGCTTATAACCCTCCTCGGTAAATGGACTAACTAAAACAAAAATATTTTTTCTATTCGGACCTGTAGTTCTAGAGATTAGCGCATTCAAACAAATAAATAACAAACAAACAAACTCTTCAGCTTTATAATATTAGTATAAAGTATTCGTAGCAATCTCTTCTCGGCTCCATGGAAACAGATCCTTAACCAGGATTTACTACTCTTTAAGCACTATGAGTCTGAATAATGCGTCCATTCATTAAAAATTACTTTCATGTCATACAAACTGTCTCACATAGATTAAAAATAAAAATGAAACAATGGAAAGCCCTCAATGCGGCTCGAGTTTTAATTCGCCCCGCTCCCACTTGACCGGTCGTGACGTCGCGCCGTCATTACGCGGTGAACTTTCATAACAACTGATTTCCACCACGATACGGAAAAAGTGATCTATTCATAAAGTCTGTGATTTTTATTCTATGATCTATCTAATGTTTTTTTTTTATTTTCATCTCATAGACAATATTGTTTCTCGTTACAAGATGATGCCTATCAACATAGTAAAGAAGGATTTGAAGCGTTGAGCCTCCACGTAATTTTCGTACTTTCCGAGGCACAAATATTATTAATCTGGTTTGGTTTAGAGATAACAGTAATTATAATACTGAATTCCTTTCCCAGGAAAAGCGCCCATTTCTTCGTGAATCATGATCCGCATTAAAATAATATGCTTACCACCGCATGCAGACATTTTAAAAATCAAACTTCTTTAGGCACGTCGGGCATTTTTTGAGATGGGAAAAACCATTGTACACGCGATACTGTGGCAGTTACCGTTACCACATCTGCATATAAATATTTGTAGTGTAGTGTAGTCTGACGATTCAAAAATAGTTTTATTTGTTATGCAAGGGCGCAAAGTGGATTTTTGGGCCGAGTGTCAAATTTGAATGCTGAGCGGCGAAGAACTCTAGGGTTGAACCCTGAGGTAGCGAGGGGTTCAACCCTAGAGATAATATAAAAATTTATAAATATATTAACATAAACTATGAGGAAAAATAATGGATTAAAGATTTATTTTATAAATAATAACACTTAATGGAGTTATTTTTTTAATTGATATTCTAAGAAAAAGTAAAAAGAAAACTAATAAACCTATACCTACAAACTCTAAGGTGGAACTTCGTTACTGACCGTATGTGTTATTAAAAAAAAGAAGTCTTCAGCTTTGACATTTGACGAGTTTGACTGTGGAAATGCTTTCCGGCCTAGGGCCTGAAAGGATTTTCATACTACTTTCTCTCCCTTGGGAGAAATGAAAATGCTTTGGCGGCCTAGGGAATGTAATAGCATTTCCCGCCCGCATTTCGGGCATTAAAGATCGCTTTTCTGAGCGGTTGAGATGAGAATACACATGTCTTTCTGCAATACCGAGTCCCGGAGAGCCACTGGTTTTTTATAAATATTCTTATCCCTTAATTTGTAGCCATAACATTACTTTAAAATGAGAAAAGCATAAAACATAAGTGTGCTAAAAAACATACTAAAATTGTAAAACAAAAATACTGCTTTTACACTTTCCGTAGCGATTAAGATTACTACTATCTTTAGGAGCCGTAAAGTGTTGTTTTATCACTTGACTTGTCAAATGACTAACCCGAAGAAACTGCACGTTAGGTACATTGACATTAATTTAATAATAATTCATATTATAAAGCCATTTTCCTTCCCTATTAATTAATTAGCAATGCGTGAACATTATTGTTTGTGTCTGTTGGAAATATCAGAATGTCATATCAATTTAGCGTGTTGTGTGTCTTCCGAGCGAATTGTCGTCCGTTGTTGAAACCGCAAAGTGTCGTGCCAACCGCAACGCAATGGTTACGTTGATAATGTTGTAACATAAGCTTGGAAAAAAAGCAGACCGAATATTACTGTACAATGTTAGAGATTTGGTTTTAATATCTTTAATAACCTGTCGAAGGTGTCTCAAAAATTGGGAAAGTGATACTAATGTTTATACGCCCTAAATTTGGAGACACTAAAACCAATGATAATGGATACTTTATTGAATAGCTACCACTAAGTAAAGTAGATATTATCCAAATTCGATCGGTTCGTGTGCGCTCATCAAAATATTAGAATGTATTTCTTATGTTAAATATTAGTTCATGTTTTACTTATGCGTTTTATGTATTGTTCTTTTATTTTTATATATTATTATTTCAGTTATTTATTAACTTTACTTTAGCCCTATCCCACTTTTTTCGTTTTTCTTTTAAGCATCAATAAGGCCGCCTTTGCATACGATTATAATTTTTTTTTTTCAATGTTTCTCTGTTTGATACACATCTTGTTTGCAATAAAGCGTATCATCTACATTTTCTTAGCTAAGTTAGAGATTTATTTACCGGTTATCACATATTTATCAATGTTTTTGCTATGAACCATATTTTTAAGTTATTCATTTAAGTTACGTCTCCGCCTGCTTTAATAATTTCATAGCAAGATTGCGTCTGCCTTTTATTCTTGGTTTGCGTACTGTGAATCACTTTTGATTTTTAATTGTTTCACGGTCGAAGTGTGCAGAGTAGTTTTGTTTAGCGGTAATATATTATTAAAGTATTATTCCGTTATAATAATATTATTTAGCAATGTAATTTACTATGAGATATATTGTTAAGTATTATCTAACTGTTGTTAGATCTGGAATTCACGGTCTATGAGATTTATACCAAAAGATCTTTTGATATTGTGTCCGTAAAGAAGAAAAAAAATTAGACGTAGAATTAAAAATTTAAATATAAATTTATTATTATAGCGGGGTAGTAATTCTTTTGCTGCACCTGTATTATTTTGATAAACTTAATATTTTAATAATAAATAACAATAAAACTGTTGGTAATTATCTTTGTATAAAAACGATATAATTACACAAAAACTTATTTTGGCAAATTGAAAAGGGTTTTTTTGTCTTAATCTTAAGTATGTTCATAAACTGATTACTAAATTAATCATATAATGCACACCCACATGTACACCTTACAAATAAAACATGTATCCTAATAATATTATAAAGGCGAAAGTTTGTGTGTGTGTATGTTTGTTACTCCTTCACGGCTCAACTACTGAACCGATTTAGCTGAAATTTGGAACATAGGTAGCTTATAACCCGGATTAAAACATAGGCTACTTTTTATCCCGCAAAAATCCGTAGTTCCCGTGGGATACTCAAAATACCAATTTTTCTAGAGCAATCTATAGCTACATCTATAGATAGATTGTTCAAGCGAACTTGCTTGAAAGCATGTTTAAAGGTTGGAATAGGGAACGATAACGGGAAAATGACGTTTCCCTTAGGATTCATGAAAAAGCGGATTTGACGCGGGCGGGGCCGCGGGCAAAAACTGAATCTATTATCACTATAAATGTGAAAATGGCCACTATGTAGGTTCTGAACATAGCACTGTACGCATTTAACAAGTGTGTTTTAGTTGAACAAGGGGATATGGGATAATAAAGCTATAAATAATAATGCTATAATGCTATAAATAATGCATAATGCAATAAATTTGAAAATGGGTACCTGTATTATAGGTTCCGACATTACAACTGTTTCGCTATTAGCATTTTATGTTTTAGTTGAGCAATGAGATACAGGTTAATAATATTATAACTATGAAAACGGGTACCTATATTATGATATAGGTTTTGAACTAACATTTGTTTCGTTACTGACAATGTATGTTTTTGTTGAGCTATGGGATATGGTATAGTAATTAGTAATGCTATAAATGTGGAAATTGGTACCTACCCATAAAGGTTCTGAAGGTACAATTTTTTCGCTATTTATAATGTGTGTTTTGGTTAAGCAATGGGATACAGGTTAATAATGCTAAAAAGGTGTTCCTGTATAGTTTCTGATATTAGAACTGTTTCGCTATTAAAAATATGTGTTTAAGTTGAGCAATAGAATATGTGATAGTAATTATGCTATAAATGCGAAAATGGATACCTATAAAGTAAAGGTTCTGAAATTATTTCACTCTTAAGCGTCGATACGTTGATTTTATTTTCGTCCTTCTCACTCTTATGAATACGTTGGTGGGTTAGGTTAGGTTAGGTTAGTATCCCCCCCCGATGGATTCCAATCTTGTCGCGATGGGGGGGCTCAGTAGCCGTGGTTGGGCCCCACGGTGAAGCCAAAAGGAATCCAGGAGGGGACGCTCGGAGTGGGCCTGGAGATGGGCCCGCTCTGGTTGCGTCCAAGAGGGGTGCGGGGGACAGAGTTTTCTGTCTCCTGCAGCCAGGAGGGGTCGCGGGAAAGGCGAAAGTTTGTGTGTATGTTTGTTACTCCTTCACGCCTCAACTACTGAACCGATTTGGTTGAAATTTGGAACATAGATAGCTTATAACCTGGATTTAAACATAGGCTACTTTTTATCCCGGAAAAATCTACAGTTCCCGTGGAATATTTAAAAAACCCAAAGTTTTTACAGAAATCTATAGCTACATCTATAGGTAAATTGCTTTAGAAGACTTCCGTGAAAGTAGGTATTAGGTAGGCAGGTAGGTAGATTATGGGAATGGGAACGAGAATATCACGTTTCCTTCGGGATTTGTCTAAAGTCGAATTTAACGCGGGTGGGGCCGCGGGCGTAAGCTAATCATTGTTAACATGAATGTGAAAATGGGCATTTTGTTGGTTCTGAAATTATCACTGTTTGTGTTTTAGTTCACCAATGGGATATGGATTACTAATCACACTAATACATTGAACAGTAGAGATAGACAACAATATCCGGGAATTACCAGATTACCGCATTGGTATGCCGCAACTGCCGAAACGATTTGGCTGAAATTTGGAATAAAGATAGACGATATCCTGGAAATAGGTACTACATAGGCTACTTTTTATCTCGGAAAAGCCATGGTTTCTGTGGGGTTTGTGAAAACGAAATTCACGCGGGGAAATACTACTTCACACATAGGTACATTCCTTGAAACATAGATTTTAAGATAACCTAAATTTTCTAAGGCAATCTTTAGCTACAGATATAAGTAGATTACTTTGATAATAAATAATCTTTCTTAAAAGTAGGTGTAAAGACCATTAAGGAAATTCAAGATTTTCTCGGGATTAGTGAAAAATCGAAATCAACGCGGGCGGAGCCGCGGGCAAAAGCTAGTAATTCATAATATCATCAAGATAAAGATATTTAAAAAAAAACAGAAAACTGTCTGCTGCAGTAAACTGTGTTTACTTTATAATTAAATTTACTTTGCATTTTAATAATATTACCATGAAACTGTATTTTTGTAACAACCAAAAGTAGTTAAGTAGTTATAAAAAAGCAGTTTCTCAAAACGATGCTTGTTTGACCGTTCTAAATTAATCTTACATTTTTTATGTATTACAATTTCGTACTTTACACTGTAATCTTATCTGGTGCAAACGAAGATATTATCGTATGCGATTGGAAGGGGTTACTGACAAGTAACGGTTTTTTTTATATAGGTATATTCTGTACATATAAAGCTACATATAAACACACACATATAGAGAGGACATATCTTATCGCTACGAATGAGGATCTCTTCCAGATGCTCTAGACGTCAAAACAATGAAAACAAGATAATTGAAGTAGAAAAGTCGTAGAACAGAAGTTGATAGTGTAAACATCTACAGGCCAAGAGCGATTTAGTACTTTTATATGACCCTGTATAAATAATACAGCAATGTACAATGTATATAATTATACAGCATTACACCAGAATGCTAAATCGCTTTGTGGTTGTCTATGCCGATAGGACTGAAGCCTCCCACCAGACCAGACCTAAGCCAATTTTAAATTTATAGAGAAAAAATAAAATTCAAAACTGGCTCGTGCCAGGGATCGAACCCAGGAGAATGTCAGAAGCTTTGGAATTATAAATTCATTAATACAACCAACCGACATTAGCCATCATCATCATCATCATCAACGGCACTATAGTCCTATCATGTGGGCCCAGCACCCAGAAGATTCTTCCATCAGTCGCTGTATATTATATTCCCAATTTCCTATCTAGCCAACGAAGCTTTGACCGATCAACATTACTAAAAAAGCCGTCTGGGTGTGTGGCTTAGATATGTACCAGAATGAGCCCAATCGTAAAACTTCTCATATAAGAAAAAAGTAGCGCCATCTGCCAAAATTTCCATTAATACTCGTACGCTACAATATGAAAAAAACTTCCGTGCGGAAACGCCATAAACGAAATGAGTATTAGTTACGGTCTTACTACTGACGTCAAAATAAACGTAAACTGGCTACATTTTTACGCGTGGTCAACCGCGTTCTGAGTACACTTTGTGTGAGGTCAGTATTTCTTTGATGATCTCTGATCACTCATGCGCTGTACAATGTACATGTCCAGCCTGTCTGAGATCTTTATGTGCTACAATATAATGTCTCGCTCACCAAAGATAGCGTTTGGTCATCATCGCCCCTTATTTCCCGCACTGCATTTGCTGTCTAAGCTTATCATCCGGCATCAGCTTCGAGTACGCAATAAAACAGCATAAAATTTGTATAGGGGAGTGTAAGGGAAGGATGTGCTTCATAAATAACGTCAAGAATCGTTCTATTATCCCGCGCCGACGAAACATCCCTCGTGAAACTGCCACTTTTGCCCTTTATCAAGCAGTACGACTCGATAAGGCACGCGCCAGCCATTCGAGAACCCTGAATTATTAACCCCTGAGATACTTATTTCGCGGTTGTATGAGAAATGCAACTCGCCTGACTTGCATTTTAAGTGAGAATGTAGAATAAGCTTTAGTTAATTTAGGTAACACGGATAAGATACTCGTAGGCGTTCAATATGATTAGTATGAATTCAATAATTATGTTTAATTCCGCTAAGGGTGTCCCAGGGGGTTTTAGTGGGTAAAAATCCCGCATAATCCAATTGGATATCTCAGTGGAGATTTCCCCCCGTAATAAAAAAAAGTGATCAATCGCTTTTTTTTAACAAAATAGGCTAGCGCTTCACGATGATTACTCCTGATGGAAAGGATGATACAGTCTAAGGTGGAACGCCTAGGAATTAATGCCTATCACTCTTTATTTGAAGGCGCCCAAGTCGTAGGAGTTGGGAAAGACAGTATCTGGGAGTGTATTCTTTGTATCAGGAACGAGAAATCAAACCGCTTCGTACGTGTCTTTAATAATAATTATGCAAGCACAAAACTTTAGACCTTGAATTAAAGGTATACATACATCACACCTTTGACTTGTCTTAAATGATCTTAATAACTTGAATTCAATGATAAATAAGAAAAATAAAACCGTTGTAAATATGAATTTATTCTATTCAGTTAAGAACAATATAAATATTAAACGTATTAGTAAGCATCTCAATGTTGTAGATATACAGCGAGCTTATCAGACCATGTCTGATTACAACGTTGAATTACGTATAGTAAGTGGGCACGTAGCAAGACCTCACGCGGGAACGCTATTGCGATTTGCGTTTTATAAGAATTGCTCAGGATTGCAGGTTGGTAAATCTCAATTTGATTTCCCATGCTGTACCTACCGGTAGGACAAAGATTTTTTACATACTAGAAGCTAACACCTAACTGCAATGTCAACTAATAGTTAAATGACGATGCAGCCGAAGATTTTATCGTACGAACGTACCCGTTAAGTTTGGTACACAGCATCGCACAGTGCAATGAGTGCAAAAGCGCTTGGCGGTGCGTCTTTATAACCCGCCGCGGCCAAAATCTTTGAACTGACCAGATCAAGCCAACTTAGAAATTAATTATAGAGCTATTAGAATCTCTTTCAAAGTCAAAAGTTAGGCCTATATAATTATATAGTAGATATTATAATATGTAGATACCATTATATATACATAAGGCCTAACTTACAGCCACTTACGAAGAAATAAGCTTATTAAGTTAACGTGATTCAACAGATATCCAGACTGTCAATGCCAGTCAACGCAGTTTGCGGTCAACATTACCATACATGTTGCATTAAGAAACCATAATATACAACCATTATATTAGGTATCTCTATCCATCATTAAGGCTAAATCGTCCTGAATCAATAATATCTCAAGCAGTTATTACTCAAGAAAGTATAAGTGTTTTCTGTACGGAAGAATTCAGGAGCCCATAAAATTACTGAACTCAATTAAATAGTAGGTGTATACTTAGTAAGTAGACTAGATGTAACTTCAACGTTTCGCAATAAAGGCTACGACGCACGGAGAAAAGAGAAAAATCGTTACGGCCTTTCATCCTGCGGCGTAATTATCCTTCACGCCCTTTTTACATGACCTTATATTATTTTCATTTTATTAAAAAAATCCTTGCTGATCAGCAATCTTTTTTTTCTAATCATCCCATCATTCATTTCCAATGATATAAAACCAATAGCTATTTTCTCCTCAAACTGCAGATTCTGCTTTGAAATTGTTTTACCTGCCTATTATATTATTATTTTCAAATCAGAACGTATGCAGATTTGTTTCAAGGCATCACTGACACGTATTGATCAAAAGATATACTGCCCTAATGGAATAGATTAGGCAAGGGAATTCTTTTGCATAATCTTTAAATACGGCGTAAAGGGTTATAGGTACCTGTTAAATAAATGACTAATTTCGTTTGAATATTGAAATCTACTTGTACCTGGAATCTAGAATGTTTGCAAATTAACATAGTCAAATTGAAATAGAACAAGCAGAATTCACGTAACCTAGAATGTAATTTCTAATTTCTTGATACAGGGTTATAGTAATTATACCTTAATTCAACTAAATTAATTAATTTAAACATGTTGAAGTCATGAGAAAGGAGAATAATTACCAAATGACGCAGTAAGCAATGAAATATTTGCGAGGCGGACTGAGACCCAATTATCCTCGACTACTTCGAGATTAAACAAAGGTTAATTAATATTGCAGACACAGCTGTCATGGATATAACTATTCATGATCGGCTGTAGGTTTAAAATGAGAGCTCACTTTAGGAATGACCTCCAGTAAAGTCATCAAGTTCGATACGTTTTTATTTTTAACCATGAGACATCTTTGTCGTGTATCTTCTCGTATTAATCTTAAAAAGACTAAGACGATGAAAAATACAGTTTCAGGACTTTTTTAGTTGTTTAAGGTATCCTTATTATCCTGTCGTTATTTTACTAGCGAATAAAATTTGTGCAAGCGAATTCTAACAAGTTTACAATCTTCAGTAATCCCTTACAGGTTATTTTCGATCTTTCACAATATAGTTTGTTTTACCTGTTGTTTTCCATGTAATTATTTTATTACTTAAGTATTGTCAAACCATAACTACTTGTTTTTAAAATAAGCACCGTCCACTCATGAGGAAGTACGTTAGTATTAAAGACCGGTGCCGGCTATAAACAATTCACATAAATCTTCATTACTACTTCACACTTCATCACATTTTCACACAGTCATCAATACATCATGCGGGTTTAAACTTACCATAAGTGATTTAACATTTTTTGCTTCACCTCCCATCTCTTGATAAATCATCGACAGTGATTACTGGTCTTAGTGGTTGTGAAGTAAACTCATGAACTATTCAGCTGTATAGAAGGATGGAAAGGAATGTGTATTGTGTAATACGTTTCATTCTTGATGCCACTTGAGGTTACTATTGAGGGTATCTTTCATTCAAAGGTATAATTGAACATCGACAGCAGTGAGTATCGATGAGTTTTCATCCAGACCCTTGATTATGCAAAAAGTACTTATGCAGCTGATTGGTTAATGCTTGCATCAATTATGCAGCCAAGACGCCAATTCGCTGGTGATGCCTGTGTTGCTATGGTTAGGCACTGGTGATAGTTTGCCGATGACAAAATTCAAACAGACTTCAAAAAATGGGGAGGTTCTCAATTCGACTTGTTGGATAATTGGAATGTTGGATAATCTTATAGATAGTCTAAAATTTTTAATTGGAAAGGATGTATTCAACAGTAAGTAGTTTGATGTGAGTTCAAGTCGGTTTTTTGTTACTTAATTAACGTATATTATTATTACCTCAGTTTTGTTTCACGTTTTGTAAAAACGTGGTTCTATAGCCATATGTCTAGAATACAGCTTAGTACCTACTCGCACGTTCTAAATTCTAGATTAATACATTGGTGTCGATTCTGTTGTGCAAAATCTCTAAACCTAAACTAAACTAAAATATTTTAGTTTAGGTGTCTGTATCGCTAAGTGGCATTCGCTTGGCAGCTTCAACTAAATTAAGAATCTCTAAAAGGCTCGCTAAACTGACTTTTAAATTTAGTTACAGGTGATTAGTGTAGTGTTGCCATTTATGATACACAAACTCCACAAATGTTGTTTTTTATTTATTCTATTAATTTTTAAAATAATTTGAGCTAAAAATATCAAAATAAGTTACTCAAAATACACAAGTAATAATTTTATTGATTTGTTTTGGTCTAATCACCTTACAAAGTGTCGAAAATTGATATTTTGTTTAGTTCTTCACGTGAATTAGGCCTATTATCTTTGATTAATTATCTATACCTTGTCTATACTCACATCACGGTTGTCAATTGTCATTTGTCAATTGTCAGTTATAATTATCGGTTCCTGGTCTGAGGTTATAATAATAAAGATTTAAAAACTACAAGATGAATACCTAATAATATTAGGAAAAGAGCAAACAAAAAGCAACAGGAGCTTCTTGTGGAGAAGCTTCACGCCAATATGGTCATTTGTAAGGGGTAAGTCCTTGTATTTTACGCTTTTATAATAACTACTAATTTGAAAAAATAATTAAAAAAAGTGGTAAGTAAGTTATCGTCTTTATATTATACTTTGTTATTGTGATAAACCTGGTAAAAATATACAAATAAACCAGGCTTCGCCATCGTGAATTACAGTTTTCGAAAGGCAAGAGGAGATCGTGAAGTTCCTATACCATTTTCCAACCTATCAAGGGTTTTCAAAATTCTGCGAAAACTTCCGGGATTAAAAGTCCAAGTGTTAATTCATTCAATCAATGTGGTTATAACCTTATGTTCCTAATTACATTTTCAAATATGATGATGATATATATATAGGATAGGATTTATAAGAGTATAATCTACCCACGGTCATTAACATTAGTTTCTTTCCCATAGATAACTCAGCACGACAAGAGGTCCTAGAATTTTGGGAGTCTCTGTGTGTGCAACTGAATTCACTGGGATGCAGCCGCACTGTGGAGCAGTGGAAGCATGTAAGTTGAGACTATCTATTTTGTTAGTTCTTTCAAACAAATCAATATTATTATCATCAACTCTCATATATAATATTATCTTTATATCTTTATTTTCTTTCTTGTTTTATAGATTTGGACCTTGTGGGTGGCAAAAGTAAAAACTAAGGCCCGAAAGGTGCGGGACTCCATACAAGAGACTGGTGGCGGGCCAGCAGGAGCAGGCCTCACAGATATATCACTAGATATTGTGGAGTCTGCTTCTGTAGATGGATTCACCAATCTGGAAGCGGTAAGCATACTTAATATTTTCAAAAGGAGTATAATAATAATATATTATATAAATAATAAATATATCTTGACATTACATTCATCACAATCTAGCCCCTAAGTAAGCGATAGCTTGTGTTATGGGTACTAAATAACTGCTATATATATATATACTAAAAATAATGTATAGGAAAACACCCAGATACTGGAAAACATTCATGCTCAGCACACAAACATTTACCAGTAGTGGGAATCAAATCCCATGACCTCCGACGCAGACGGCTTGATCTTCCTGGCTTTGCTTAGGTGGATTTATATTATATAAACAATAACAGTATGTGTGTGTACAGCGTATTATTTTCTAATAATATAGCTTTTGCGCTGACCTGGCTTGGTACCTATGTAATTTATAGTCTGTTACTTCTGGATGAAGTTGATTTCTAATAATGGTTAAATCATTTCAATCATTTTTGATTACATACAAGCATACAAATACTTCTTTATAATTATTATAGTATAGAAACTGCAACTCTTTTTTCTAGGGCTTGCTATCAAGTTCTGGGGTGGTGTCCCCACCACTGCCAACGCTACCACCAAGTACACCACCACCAAGAACACTACAACCAAGAACATCACAATCAAGAACACCACAACCAAGAAGACTGCCACTGCAAGGAAGAGCAAGGCCTTATCACCTTCCCCGTCCACCAGTTGTGATAAACTGCTTTACATATATCGTTAATTATTGTGTGCCTGACTTTAATTATAATAGGAGCGTTTTAAAAATTTGGTCATTGGTTGATTGTTAAAACAGTAGTTATAGCTTTGAAATAAAAAAATTATATGTGAAAAGCATATTTTATTGATTAAAATGATTAATAATATAATTTTCTCTTATTAATCGTGCCTTATTGAGGAAATCTGTTTCTATCTCATGAGGGTCCAGGTATGGTAGGGTGTCATCTGCATCACTTGGATCTGCATCTTCTTCACTATCTGCAAAATACAGTGATTTTATACATCAGAGGTTCCGGGTTTATAGTCTGTAACACAGTGATGATCAATGTTGTTTTTGTTTTTATCAATTAATAATGGTACAGCTAAGTATATATACATTTTTACATTCGCATTCCTTAAGGGTCTCGTAATTAGTTGCCCAGAGGTATTTCTGTTCCTAGAGGAGACTACAGTCTGTAGGAAGTAAGGAAAGAAAGGTCTGTAGTAGGTGCATACCTATCTTTCCTCTTCACAATAAGAACTACCTACTTATTTACCTAAGAATGAGAATATTACAAAATAAAATTACCTTTCTCTGGAATCAATCAGAGCTGCAATCACGTATTCTTCCATTTTGAGACTATTTAAATTTTTAAATTTATAATTTTGAGGTTATCACACCACCAAGTAAAAGTTAATAAATAAAATTACTAGTTTTTTCTAATTTTCTCACAGTAATATTAAATTTGAATCGTATTAAAAATATTTCTTGCAATATTAAATAAAAAATCCGTGGTTTACGACTTTACGGCAGACGAGTTAAATTTAGTCGGCACCTCCTGAGGTCCTCTCTTAATTTAAAGAATTTTAGGTTGACTTTTCTTAACTTGGAAAGTTAGCGCGTACAACAGAATAGCTTTTGCACTCTAAAATCTAAATTGAATAGTTTGGAGCTGTCAAACTAAATTTTAAGTTAGAGCTGTCATTTAGTGTGTCTTCTGAATAGCACACCTCTCTAACTCTAATTTTAACGATTTTTAGTTTAGAGAAACGCCAACAGAATCGACACCATTATCTGCTACGTTTCAATCCACCGTTTACCATAACAGGCTGATGTGATGAATTTTGTATTTTCTTTACCGTAAGCGGCACGTCTCAATAAGTCAATGGCACACGGCAGCATGCGGAACAGGCAACGAGCCTAATTAATGAGAGGCTGTGTCTGTGCCTCATGAATTTCAAATGGCGCTCTGTGATGTTCACCTGGGATGTGACGCATAGAGCAAGGAATAATTTCCAGGATATACTGGACTACATCAAGAGACAAAAGGATTATGTGTCTACTTATTAGCAGCACTCGGATTTGAGTGAATGGTTGCGGATTCGATTCCCGCCATTAACGACTTAAGAATATTATTATTGGCTTAGGTCTGGCCTCGTATTCTGTAAAATTTACTCTTCCAGTGATAATCACTGTTGTCTGTAGTTCCTTATACATTGCTGATTTACTAAGTGAAACAAAAATAATATTTTGTGGAAAACCTTCAGTGGATAAAAAATAAATGCGAAAAAAAAAAAAAGCTCTTTGAAGGCAACTCACTACTGAGTGATTATCACTGAGATACGAAATAGCCCCCCTGGTCTGGTGAGAGGCTTTGACCGTGGCTAGTGATCAGCGGCAAAGGCGCACTGTCAAGCATTGCGGCGCAATGCTGTGTAGAAACCGTTAGGGATGAGCTACTTTCCCCTTCGAAGTTGGTACGTGGTAACTTCTCGGGCACATCATCACATAAAATCAGGTGGGATAACAGCAGTCAAGTACTTAGGTACTAGTAAATTTTATTTTATTTTATTTTATTTGTTAGGGTTTACAAACAACGACACAGTACAGGTACAAGAGTAAAGGATTAAAAATGAAAATATAAGGTAAATTGCTTTGGATCCATCCAAGCATGTTTATGCCGTTGCCGTTATCAATATCGAGCAAAAAATTACGTTGTTGTATGGGAGCCCCATTTAATTTTTATATTATATGATATTTATGTTATAGCTGCAACAGAAATACATGAACTGGGAAAATTTCAAATATTTATCACAAGTTCTAGAGATAAAGCCTGGTGATGATGGTGGTGAAGGACGGTCGGCGAAGTTAGTATAAGGGTTTAGTTTTTTACCCTTTGGGTACGGAACCTAAAGAGAAATTAGAAACTCTTTATAAGCCCCAACTATGAGACAATCACTTAGAGCAGCCTTCCCGGTAGATTTTCCATACAAACGCTCGTGCGCGATTATGGCGCTTTACATCTTGTGAAATTTTTATTAAGTAAGTACAATGCACATAAGTGAAAGTTAAATTGAGAAAATTTTTGACGTAGAATAAACATTATTTTTGGAGGCTGGTACTGAATTCGTTGCTAATAAATTTTGTTTCTATACAAACCTAGATACAGCTAGGTTTGTATAGAAACAAAATTTATTAGCATATTATTATATTGGGTATTCCATAATTAATTTTAACTCATTTCAATCAAAGCTGAATTGAGACTTCGTAACGCAATTATCCCTCCATTCGTAACCCAACTGTCTGATTAAACTTTTATAGGATTAGGTTCGTGCTGACATTACCTACGTCTGAACTCTTGGAGGAAAATCAAAACAAAATAAAAAGCCTTCGCAGAAACTAAACTGGATATTCATTCTCAAAATATTTCCAATCGGTAAAGATGTTTTGAAGGCCTCCATAGCTCAATTGACGCGTACGAGGATTTAAGTGGAAGTCCCTAGTTCGATTTCCGGCACAGGCCAGTTTTTTGACTTCAATTGGCTCGGTCTGGTTGGAGCCTTTGGCCGCGGTTGTTTAGGATCCTACCAGCAAACACAGTTTTCACTTACAACAACTGTCACCTAAGGACTTGTCTTAAAATGTTGGTGAAAACGAGCATAGCGTTCCAGCCATGTGCCGCTAATGGCTCCTTTCAAGTTAGTATGACAAAATCTACGTCTGCATCGCTATTTATACCATGAGGTACATTGCAGTGAACTACAAAAAAAATACTATGTTTATTGGCATTTGTTTTTCTATTTTTGGCTTTAATTTATAAGGATCGAAAGCTGTTATTTGAACATTGATTTCTTCATCCGTTGAGTAACTAAGAGTAAATTCCAAGTTCCAATACCTTTACCTACCTAGATTCTTCGCGGTAAAAAGACGATTAATGATGTACCGACTGTACATTTTTTACGAGTTCCCTCAATAAGTCAACGGCAGGCGATGTGGCTTAATTGACGATCTGAAGGCAATGCTCATGAAATTCAAATAGGGCTCTGAGATGCTCACCTGGGAACCGAGGTTAATTGCACCGTTAGGATTTCTGAACGTAAGAGTTAAAATTTTCTTATGCTACAGCGTTTGATGCTCGTTTTCACTAACCTAAGCCGATAGGTGACAGTTTTCACTTACAGCAACTGTCACCTAAGGGCTTTAGGTGTCTCTTAAGATGTCAGTGAAAACGAGCATTAGTACTTGTTACTGATTAATTTACTTACTCTTGTTATTGCGTATATTTTTTTTTTAGATTTTAAAGATTTAATATCATTTTAGCTGAATTTTTCCCTACACGGTGACTGGCAATGTCATTTTTACAAGGATCTTCAACTTGTCGTGATCTTATTATATCAAACATAAAGAGCTGTGTGAAGATATTTATAATTTTTTGAAAGGAACTGTTACAACACTGAATTTAAAATTCAAATATTTTTTTACTGTGTGTACATCGTAATCCAATTAAAGCTGTTCACTAAGTTAAATTAATTTTACTATCGCCGATTATATAAACCGGTTTCCCACTGTTGGATTATGGAATTAGGATTAGATAGATAGATAGATAGATAGAAAATGCTTTATTGTACACCATTACAAGAAGAAAGAAAAAAAACAAATACAAAAACCAGAAAAGAAATGTACAACATGGCGGCCTTATCGCTACATAGCAATTTCTCCCAGGCAACCATCGGGGTAAGAAGCGGCTATTGGAAATTATGAGGCAGGTGGTACAATAAAAAAAATTACCTCACTGTTACTACCTCACTTAAGTCTCAGATTTACTCATCCAGTTACTTCCCGAAACCATCATAATACCCTTCATATCGTTGCGCTGGTACATTTTGCTAGAGAATGCATTAATAGTAATAAGGTCAAAAACATCCTCTTAGCAGTTTTGTCCCGCCCCAACTCTTGATCAAAGGAAACTGAATGCACAGAAATCGTTGTAAAATCTAAACAAGAAAAAGAAACGATTTTGTTAATTTTCTACAGGATCACCATAACCATTGAAGAGTTGTGGATCAGCGAATGAAATATGTATTTAATCTATTATTATAAACCGGTCCTTGTACCTAGTCTACCTATTCTGTTTGGTTAAAAGCAATACCTAGGTCAACTTTTGATATTACGCCTGACTACCATTGAGATTATTTTCCATCTCTAAGTCATCTCAGTCATCTTCTTGAAATAATCTCAGCTATAAAGCTCTGAAACTGGCGGGAGAGTATTGTCTATAGAAGCCCTATTTAATATTATGTACAGTGTCTTCCAGGAATCATTAAGCTCATTGATCCCTGTAGATACATGCAGTGTGACACAGCTATTGGTCTATGATGAAACGCTTGAATGGATACGTATTAAATTGAGAGTGATAGATGATAATTATGTTCTGTTTATGAATGTATTCAATGATGAATTTATTAGCTCTAAACTAATAAAAATATCCTGAGTTCTCAAATCATCATAGGCCATTTTTAAGGATTTGTAAATTTGTACATGTACCTAAATTGGTTAAAGTTTGGTCTGGTGGGTTACTGAAGTACCTAGATGCTGAGGAATTATTGAGTAATGAGTATCCTGGACAAAATCTGGATCTGGATTTATTACAAATTCTAAGTTCAGGTAGGCTAGAACATTTTGGTAGTCTAAATCTCGTCTGGTCTGTTCAGGAGGCTTTTATTAAGGTAAGGCAGTGGACGATATGTTACAAACACAGTTACAAATCAGTGAACTAAGTTGTATTATTTTTCATACTTGGAACACTGAAATGCATTGCGTGTAAATTGCAATGTGGACACTCACCTTAAGTCTGCTGCAGCTGTATACGAGTGGATGATAATATCAATGTAGAGTGATTATTAGGTAAGTGCTCGTTAGCGGCAGTGCAACTAGAACGGCTAATAAAGTCGATATTACACGCAATTTATGTTCAGATAGTCATCGCTTTAAACAATTTATTGCTGCTATAGTCTGTTATAACAACGACTATTTTTAATTTGTTTTCTTTTTTACTGTTCACGCTGGTGACCCAACATGCAAGATATCTTGCAGAAGCGCTCTGTCTTCTGCCGGACCTGCACCGGTATTCGTCAGCAGACTCCCAATCAGATGAACTGATGAAATTATTCAGCAAATGAGGCCAGGAAAACCTCTGCATCTATATGTAACCCCAGGCCCTACTAGAAGCCTTCGTCTAACAAATATTTAAAAGAAACAAAAAAGAATGGGTGTGTTTTCAGAGTGACAAGAGTTTGGCCACAGCTCACTACGTTAGCTAATTGCGGGAGAGTAGGCTTCACACATCTTCAAAAACATGCATCTTTAAAACCATGGAATTTCCGCTTGATTTTTCAATTTTAGTTATCACAAAATATGCACATGACGTAACTTACCCCGTACTCTAGATTAGGATGCAGTCCACTTGAGAGGTCGAAGTCGCAGGTAAATTGTCAACGAGCTGACAACAGTGAGTTTACTGTTAAACTACGCCGGATTGCATGTTAATAATCTTTATTAAGATTGCTAAGTCTCTGTGAACATCAAGATGCCTTTGCATCTTTTTTTAGATAACCAGCTAATGAAGAGGAAAACAGAAAGTGTGGCTAATTTGAGAGAAATCATAAAACAGCAAGATTTTAATAAAGCTATAATTATCAAACTAAAACAATCAAAATAAAATGTATGAACTGTAGAAAAATGCAGAAATCTTCGTATAGGAACAAGCTAATTTATCGTAAATCGGAAACGCCTACAAATATTGCTGCAGAACAGTACAATTAACTTCCTCTTAATTCTCTGAAAAGCTGCGAGAGAGGCGACACTAACAAAAAATGGCATATTTAATAAAACGTGGCGTCATGGATGAATTAATTTGCGAGATTCAACTTAAAATTTAATTTTGTTACACGTCTAGAGCCTAATTAGGTACAATTTACTCGACACACTCAAATTATACTTTACAAAGACGTGAGGTGGAAAAACAAATCCAGGTTTTTCTTAAAATTATATAAAAGAACATTTTTCTATGCAAAATACACTCAAATACTTCATCTACGTAGTAGCAAAATAAAACACATAGGTACACCAAATAAAAGGTTTTGAAGAAAGAACTTTGATTTGACAAAACTAAGCCAACTAACCAATAAGCCTATTGGTAGAAATCCGAGAAGTCTTCAAATATTAGCATACTCGTAACTCGGAAAGAGAAATTGAGCGCACACCAATATACGACCGATATCAGCGTTATTGATTTAGATACGACAATGAACATTGATTTAGAGCCAATTGCTACGCGGATAGTAACTTTGAATTTTGCCACCGAACAAGCCTTGAGTGCAAAATTTAATATCGAATTATCAAGTAATAAGGACCCTCCGTCTATAGGCATAGGATTCAAAGCAACGCCCTTCTCAAGATTTACGCCCTTCTACAGATCATTAGTCAGTTAAATGGATGCCTAAACATGCTCGGAGGGACATTTCTAGGACGTGGTCTGGAATTGGAAATCATTGGCATAGTTAATCTAACATAAAAAGTTAGAATCGATGACATTATTATATTTCTTTTAGTAAACAACCGTTGTTCAGTCCTTCTACTGTATTTCTGATAAGGACATTGATGACTGCTAAAACTGTTCGATAGTGAACTCAGGCATAAGTTCCTCTGTTATTTGTTATAGTTTGTAATCTAATTTGAGGTTTGATGCTTTAAATTACAGTTATGTTCTCTAAATCCGATGTAGTATTTTAGTATCAGGCGAATCAGTTTTCGCACGCTACCATCTTATTAGTTTTTTCTAAGTTCTTAGGTTACTAAATATATATTTTGAACACACGTAAGTACCTGCTTTGTATACATTTTTTACTTAAGGTCATCTTTTGTTATTGTATATTCGTTTGTGAAGTCATCCTATGTGAAGTCATCTTCAAATTAATTGATGATTAAACGAACTTACCTGTAAGTGAACTTCTATCACAATTATGTGAATACATTTTATTCGAATATAATAAACACAATCAGGTATACTTTCATTGTACTGGCAATTTCGCACTTTTATTTATTTTGTTTTTTAAAACTGACCACCCTGATGGACACGCGGTCCCAGCCTACCTCCGCGCCAAGCTTCATTCTTTAGAGAATATTTAACAAAATTTTCGTATTATACTCATGGGTTTTGGGTATGGGAGGGACCTTATATTATTATATTCGAATAAAATGTATTCACATAATTGTGATAGAACTTCACTTACAGGTAAGTTCGTTTAATCATCAATTATTATTTCATACATTTTATTCTTCATATAATAAACACAATCAGGTAGATGTTTAGAGATGAAATTTTTTGTTAAATTATGGACATTAACAGATAGTAAATTGTTTCCTATTATAATAGGAAATAGGTCCTCTTTATACCACAGAAGTATTTAATTAACACAATCTTTTCGTTCAATTCCTGGATCAATAAACCAGTCACATTATAAATAGGTTTAATTTATATTTAGATAGATTATAATGATTAATGATTAGAGAGCAAAAGAGCTATTGCGACAGAAGCATCATCGCTCAATAAGAGGTTATAAAACTTAGGTAACGTCCGTAATGGTTGTTACCAGCAGACTGTTTTTCTGATGAGGTCAAGCAACAAACTACGTGCTCGCCGAGGAAGTGTTGCGTACTTGGTGCTGAGTGCACTGAAACGCAGACCTCTCTCGTGAGAGATTATATTCCTCGGCAGACACGTTCTCACGGTGGTCTGCCTGCAGGCGACCTTATGAGGTCGCTTCAACATTATCAGGAGGTTGTCTATTATATATCTTGGTTTAAGATTTTGTAAACGACATATCGATTTGTTTTTCAAAGCTGTGGCAAATTTTTATACTTTCTCTTCAGTTTTAATTATGGTATAATTAAAACTGGTTCGCCCTGAGTAGTAGCTGGCGTTGTATAAACTCAATAATTCCCTTGAATTATATAAAAACAATAATACTAACTTTAACTAATGCTAATGTTTTCATTCTGTGCTCTGTCTACTGCCTAAAGCTAAAAAAGTTACAAGATCAGCAAAGCAAAGTTACGGAATGAATAAACTCTTATTAAGGCCCATTGAGCAATGTGTTAGCATACTATATTGTGTGCTACTATGTGGTGTTTGTTGTTAATTTATCTATTCATTTTCGCAATATAATATATATATATTTTTTTATTTGACCCAAAATCATCAGCAGAAATTAAACTCAATGCCAAATGATAACAAGTAATCGTACTATATGCTACGTCGTTAACAAGTTGTTCTGTTGGAAATTACGAGGTTGACTTATAATGTACGTATTGTACGGATCTCAGTCGTTATTAAAGCAGTATTGCCACAAAACTTTGTAAATAACACAACATTTTTGAAACATATAAATTATTAAAAATTCCATTCCAATTTTTTAAATGCCTTCAGAGAACTTCCTCCAGTAATTCCTATGAATTGTGGTTCTCTAGTGAAAGACCATATTTATTTATTTATCATCAATAAATGTACTATAAGAAGTAAGTCTTTTGACACCTTATGTAAAAGAAGAAAATCCAAAGTTGTAAAGGTCCTTAGACGATGTATGTCTAAAGCATTGTCTATAATAGTATTTTTAAGCATTCTACCTCTAGAAGAATGTATAGAAGAGCAAAGGTAAACTTGGTGTTCCAAAATGTTCAGAATGCGTCTGTTTCTAAGACGTCTGGGTTCGTATTGATTACATTTCGCATTATTGTAAGAAGCGATAAATTCAATAACTGGATTGAACTCTTTGAATAACTTTGAATTATATAATTTTACAGCGATAGCTTAATCCCATTAACTGGATGTAACTCTTGGTCAGCTTTTGATTATCTTTAATTTCCATATAAGAAACAATTAACCCAATCGTTTAAATGAGGATATTTGATATCCTCTATGCAACTGATGTAAATCATGTGTATCAAAATAGATGTATCGAAAAATATGGCCATCAACTCTGTAAAGAGGTATTTCGATTCATCTTAACGTTAATTATTACAAAAACAAAAATCCCTCTAATGAAAAGAATTAGTCTTCATCTAGACCGGGAAATCGTGTGAATCACTAGTTCAACCTTTTAGGTTTAAGGGAGTTAGATGACTTAAAAAATGTTTTGTAACCACTGGCCATCTGATAGGATAACCGATGATGGACGAACAGCTGCGTCTAAAGTCAAATTTTTCTTACTACATTTTTCGTTTCTACAGACGTTCTGTGTAACCCCATCCATACCTAATAGCTGGAGAAGTGGACTTTAGGACTTTTAATCGGAATTAAGCTTAACTCTTATATGATACAACGAGTTAAGAGTATAAAGTTCTTTACAGAATTTGAATTGTTACATAATTCACGTCATAGTTTGCGGTTGGGTAACGATACTGCCATATCGTCAGAAATTAAAATAAAACCAGGAAACTGAGCATGTTTTGAGGGTAGTAAATAACTTTAACACTCTAACACCTAACAAATCTTCATGAAAAAAACCGCGGTAAGTATCTGAGATGAGTCACAACTTCTTTATGTATTTTACCAAGGATGAATCGGTACTTTAAAATAAGATTCTTCAGTTCATAGGCATAAAACCCTTTTTAGGTATTCGCTTGTAAGCTGTTCTATGAACTATCAATTTCAAAGGATTTTGAACTACAAATTCATTCAACGCCTTTAAATTTAGAATGTATCTTTTACCACGTAAGATTTTGAGGTTAGACACATCTTAACTATAATCGAACATGCAGTGACTCACTCCCACATTATCTCATCCAAAAAAGAAATGTCGATTGTCAAAGACATTTGTCGCTTTTTCTTTGTTGTGAACGTGTAAGGCGGTACACTGTGTTAGTGTACGATTTTTAAAATGGTATTATGTAATAATAATTTTTTGGAGCTAGTTCCTTAATTTGTTCAATTCATTAAAATATTTTATTGAATGTACGTACATTTGTACACCTAGTGAAAGTCAAACAATAGTCTTCACTTATTATAACTCCCGAAATTCTAGATCATGTTATAGATCGTGACGGATTCCTTGTCAGTGATATGTAACCAATAAACTTCAAAATGTTGAAGATAACTGGCATATAGGTACCTTAATGTCTAGCGTCGTCGATGAACCTGGTCCATGTTGTGGCTGATGCTGGAAACTCGCTGTCACGTCGCATCTTCCTCGCGGCTGATCGCCAATACTCAAGTGTGTCACGCCCCCCCTGCTGGCCGAGCCGTAACGAGAGGGGGCCAGCTAGTTTCTCGAGAAACGAGATTGCGCTGTCCCAGCGGTGGGTGTCGATAGCAAAGTCGCCCGCCGCGCCCTGCTGGTTTCTTTATTTACAACACCTGACGATCAGTAACCATTGAAACTAGTATAATGCCCGAAACTATTTCTCCGAAAAAACATCTGGTCCCGTTCGTGAACTTTAATTACTTGTCATTTGTCGAAACAAAATGTCATTTGTCAATACTTAAGCTTCTTCTCAGTTCAGGACGCGTTGTGGTTTAAGATTTTTATTAGTTTCAGAAAGAATTTAACAATTCACTTCAATGAAACTTTCAGACTAATGGTACATTATACATAATATTGTTAACTTATTGAGTTTTGAGCTAACAGTTAAATTATCATCTCATTACACAATCTGAACATTAATTTTCGAAAGTAAGTAAAATTATTTTCCACCACAAAATCTAAACATTATTGTTGTAGGTACATAGTTAGAAAAGTTCGACGCGTTGTTACCCTCGTGGAATTAGTTTTTAAGTCGTGAAATAGTTATCACTGATAAAAGGCACACATTTAACTGGCTATTCATAAGCCAGGCAAGTATATCAAATAAACTATTTGATTCTTTGCAATGAAGGTCGGCTAGAATTTTACAACTGTCGGGACTAACCATTAATATAGTTCTTGTGACTGAGCGCCGATAGCAATTCGGGATCAAAGTCCGGGAGGTCATGCGGAGCCACTTGTAGTGAAGCCGAGGACAGCGCCACACCGACATCGTCTCCCGTTGGTATCCGCAAAGTCCTTTGAGGTTTTTTAAAATCCTTCGTGTTGACCCGCAGTCAACCTCCAGGAGCATTGACGCATCATGCTATGCTTTCGTGGTACCCTCAACGTGATACCCTCCAAGCTAGCTTAGAGATGCCTGGACTATTTCGCGCATCATGCTATACTTTCGTGATAACCTCAATGTGATACCCTCCAAGTTAGCTTAGAGATGCCTTAGGATTTCAATTTTTGGACACACTTACGTCAGCATTGATATTTGAGTTGATGTGATATCTGGGAAAAAAGGTTAATTTTCACTTACCCTCTTTCCTCGGAGTCTGACGAAGATGAATGCACAATTATATGATTTGGTTTGATTTTATTTTTGTTATAATAATAAATTTTACTAGCGTCTAAGCATTATCAGTATAGAAAATTAAGCAAGTTTTAACACTGAACACTTAATTTTTTTTTACTTTGAACCTAAATTAACAAAAACGAGACGTGTTTTTGTAGTCGAGTGCTCATTGCCGCGCACAATAAAAGAATGAAGCTTGGCGCGGAGGTAGGCTGGGACCGCGTGTCCATCAGGGTGGTCAGTTTTAAAAAACAAAATAAATAAAAGTGCGAAATTGCCAGTACAATGAAAGTATACCTGATTGTGTTTATTATATGAAGAATAAAATGTATGAAATAATAATTGTTATTAAGTATACCTATATTATAGTTGACGCAAAAAAAAGAAAAGAAAGACGCCAGCATCATTAATAGTTTTTACACTTTTTACACCATTATATTTATTTCCTACTTCGCAATGCATTCTTCCAATTATCTTCCTTTCATAAATTAACTTTTTGAGAAAACTACATAGTTTCTGAGGTAAGGGTTGCCGTTGTGAAAATATTGTTTTTTTTTTTTAATTCAGCACTGATACCAAGCAGTGCTCGATAATATTATGAACCCTAAAGCCTCTACTAAAAAGTTGTATTAAATAAGTGGTTGCTAATACTGTATAAATACTCTACATACATAAATAAGTACGCGTCAAATATATAAATACAGGCCCAGATACTTAAGTCTCTTGATGTCTCTTATCTCTTGTATTGGTATGCAAAACAAATACTTATTATACAACGTTTATTTAATTGAAATCTCATGCAAACACGTTTGAAGCGACGGATTGAGTACTTGACCGATACATCATCACTCTGGATCCTTGATATGCCGATGAATATGCAATATGCATACTGTATCTCGGATACCGTACAGTGATTGATGTGAGTACTTAAATTACTTAGGTCTTAGACTAAAAAAGATTTAGGTAGGTAATGTACTGAAATAGTCAACTAACACACTCTTTTTAGTGTATTTAGCATATATAATAATTTATAATTAAGGCGAATACACAAAAAAATTGAAATTAAGCGTATTAGAAAATTTTCAAGAAACGATTGACGGACGCGAGACCTTCGTGAAACCAATTCGGATTCTCACCCTCTAGTCTAAAGTAACCATAACCAAAATTCCCAGTACAGTACAGTGGTACGGAATGGTACAATTAATTTCTTTAAGAATTGAGTACGGTGCTATATTTCCGACAGCGTTTTCTTTATCTTTTTTCTTTAGAAAGAACGGACCTCAATTAATAACAAAGAGTCAATGATACTAAAACCAACATCACAAAATGTTAAAAAAGTACTTTGCTTAATTTTTTTTAATGTCAACTATTATATTATAGCCACTGATAGGAAACCTGAGGTTATGAGGTTCGGATGAACGACTTACGTAAACTTTTTTTTTACGCAAACATTGGTCAAATTCTATAGGTAGCTGCTGAGTAAACTATTATATAGGTACATCGTGGCCTTACTGCTGGTGACAAAACAACCATTTTGGCACCGGTAAACTAGCGACATTTTTTCACGCTGTCCAGGCTGTATGTCTATTGTCAAACCTAACTATGTTCTATTAAAGAAAACAAAATTTTCATAATTTTACGTAGAGCTTAGTTACAATATCTTCTACCAAACACGTTGAATAACGATATACCTCTGTTCAAGTAACAATAAGTATCAAAACAAGTCAAATGCAGTATCTACTCGTTATGCCTACGAGAATTTACCATTATTTCGTGTATCCGAATTTCTGGATCGGAAGGTACCTAAACTCGGTTGGTTTTCCACTTGGATAACTCGTAAGCGTCTTGAAATTGCCTTTGTTAATCCATATTGCTGAGGAAAGGGCAAATTGTTCAGACCGTCCACGTCAATGGATTTGTTCACAAATAAATTAGAATGAGCGGCTCAATCAAGAATTCTTTTAATTAAACTACACATTTATTTATCACCAAAAAAAAGATTTAAGAACAGTCTAGAAGACTGTTAAACACGATGTGCTAGCGGATTTTGCGCGTTGTGGTGCCTTCGTTTTGGTTTCCTGAAAACTTTCTTAGAATCACGTGAAATTGTTAAAAAATTAACAGTTTTTATTTTCCTTTGAAACAAAATATTGTGGTAAAGAATATAGTTTGCCTTTACAGTTAGGTAATCACGCTTTCCAATCAATCTTCCAATATTTTTTTCAAAACTACGAACATATTTCCTTCCTTTAATTTATTACCTCCCTGACACCTTTTATAACTTACATTAAATAGGTAAATTATATATTCAAGGTGGCTAATGCTTTGATTTTTAAAAAGTAATATTTTTTTTTTCAAATGAAACCACATTTTTTCTTCAAAGGTATTCTCCTTACGTAAATAATAGACTGTAAGTATATTTTTATTTACCGTATTCAAATTATCTTTATTTAAAAAGAACACTGCCCGCGAATATTTTTCCTATCTTTCCTTGATAATGTTTTGTGACCTACTTATTTACATAGTGACGTGTTACATGAAAATTTAAAAGAAACCTGTTTATCGCGGCCTGGCTCAATCTAATTGCACGAAATTTTCTTCTACTGGCATTTTTGATAAAAACACTTAGATGTGAAATACCCTTCGGCCAGGTTATAGTTACTTTGACCAACCATGTTCCCAGCCACGTAAGTATAATCTGGTTACCTTCAAGTGATGCCCGAAGTACATGTGTTTGACGTGATGAGAGAGAAGGTATTCTCAAGGCAAGTATCTTCAACCTATATATTCCATCATTAATTTCCCACAAGCAAGAGTATCTTCAAACGCAAGCCTATCTTGCAAAAGAAAAAAAAGAAAATATCATTTGCGTTTCCTTAAATCGAGTTAACAAAGAGAGGATTTCTTTTTGTAAGGAATGGAAATCTGTACCTATTATAATCTTCATTTTTAGAGATTTGCTGGATACATGCATTGTTATGTAAATCAAGCAGTATATAATGCACTTGAACGTTGAAGATGGGAACGCTGCGTTCTTTATAAATAAAGATCTCGATTTAAACTAGGTATCTCCCATTTTATACTTGCGCTATTTTTCAGCTACCTATTTTATAGACCCTTTTAGTAGTGTTCTAGTTTGATAGATTCCAATTTAAATGCACACTCTTTATGAGTTTTGTGAACGTTTGTAATAATAATTGCATAAGCTTTGTGTACTGAATGATAAAATAGTTATTTGTAAATTGTAACAGTTAATTTCACTAAGCGTAATTAATATTATTAAGCGTTTTAAAACAGTTGGGGGCTGTCATTGTATTCCGGGATATTTTCGGGATAAAAAGTAGCATTAGTCACTCTCCATTAAAAAAATGGTGTTATTTCCGTCATAATATATCGATGATCTGTTTAATTATTCAATATTACTCTATACGAAAAAAATATTCCCATCGTTAAGCAAGTCGATTGTTAAGAGAACAAATTATGTACTCGTACCATGTCCATGTGTCATTGAGTTCATGCAAATGTTTTTGATTCCATCTTTGTTTTTAAGCCAGGTCGGATGTTGTTATTTCATTATTGAAACTTTAATTGCAGGTTCACATTTCACATGCGGCGTTTCATAATAATAATCTCCTTGCCGATTTCAGCTACGGTGACTGATTTTCTGAAATAGTGTTAAAAGGGGCTTCGTTGGTGCACCCTAATATGGCTTATATACCTACTATATCTACTGACAAGTTTTTAGCGTATCGCCAATTTAGTTGTCATGACATTAGAGGGTGGCTTACTCTTAAGCTGGTCACGTTTTACTGTCGAACTCATTCCTCCTATATTCCTCAAACGAGATGGACAAAATTTGCCCCAGGCTGTACAAACATAAAAGTATTATAATAATTTCAGGTAAAATACGCAATTAATTTTGAATAACTATTAACATTTAAAAGCAGTTGCTGAAAAAAACTGAAAATAATAAGAAGTTAAATCGATTTTGTCCATGATTTTGCAGTTTTTTTTTAGTTTACGGCCCTGAGTGGAAGTTTTTTGAGGCTATCACAGACAACAAATGGTCAGAAAAGCTTAAAAATATTTGTTATAAATTATTTTTATATAATGCTGCCAATCAACTCTATTTAAAATAATAATGCATATATAGGCGCGTATATACTTAATATAATAATAAATAAAGCATTACGATATTCACAGATGGTTTACATATTTTTGCATGTAGCCATTGTTGGTCTGTGTCTTTGGTTCTGTGGTCTCTATGCTTGATGAATGTCGTTGCTTGACATTCTGTGATCTGTCATCGCAGCATTCGGCGATCACCATAGACCACAAAACTCCTGTCCTGTCACAGGTTGCCCTTGAAAAACTTCGATCTGTTTATTAAAAACCTAACCTCAATCAACTTTTTAAAAGCTAAATAATGTTAAGCCACGATTGCAAATAAAAATGCGACTTTCTTTTTCTTAAAATAGAAGATTTGTACTATTTAATGACACATATATCATCTCTGTACATTCTGGGGCACGCGTCCATACAATTTTTGTCCATCTCGTTTGTGGGAACTCTATTGCACTAAGCGTCTCTGCTCATTACGTGTTTTGGCCAAGCTTTCCCAACTAGAGAGGTCTGTCTTGCATGCCTTTATGTGTCTTTTCAGAACATCCTTGAATCTGAGGAACTGGACACCTGATTTCTGCTTGCCGTCCTGAAGATCTCAGTAAAAAATACGTCTAGCTAAACTAAAGAGCCATCGTACTCGTCATTCTCATACATTTTTTGAATGTCTATTGTAAATGTGTTAAATGTTATTTAACCAAGTTGGATTGAATTAAAATATATGCCTAAGTTTCGCACTGCAACATTGGTTGAAACTCCACTAAATGTGGTAAAGGTATTATAAATCCTCGATTTTATCATGAATACGGTTAGTACCGGGCATTTCATCCCTTTCCTGAATTATTTATTAAAGGATAAATAAGACGGACAGAAAATAGTCAAGGTATTTTCGTGACCCTTTTCATTGGATAGCTCTGTGTGAACTTTTAATAAAGAAAAAGGTTTATTCTTGATTTGGGATAAAACCAAATAATATACATATATTTATATCGAATTAAAATCAAAGCAAAATATGCTTTCTTTCATATATCTTACATCTAAAATCACTTCAATAGTAAGCACAAACTATGATATTAATGAATACAGGTAATTCATTAACTAAATAGTACTATACTATCTGAAACAAAAAATCTAATCAATCATTTATATGCGTATCGTGCTCAAAATTACTTCAAAATGTTTTTTATTAATTCTGAACGAAGTGTTTGTATATAAAACAAATTTAGTATGAAAATGTCAAAACAATACGGCAACATACTTATAATAACTGCTTTAAAAGATGGTGGTACGGCCAAAGACATCTATGTAGGTACGGTACGGCCGGTCCTCCGCTGAAATTCGGCAGGAATAAGAATAATTTTGTACAATAAGAATAAATTCGGCAGAAATAAGGAAGGATACATTTTGTGGCATCTTGACAAATTCAATATCGCGTACGAACTCCGAGACCTCAGATAAGGAATTAAATTCTTGTTTCTGACGCGCCTTTATGGAGGACAATTCATTGTTATCAGATTAAGGTACTATAATAACTTATTTTCTATTAAATTATTTACTGGTGGTATAGGATTCTTCTTGCGGAATCCGTCCTGGTAGGTCGCACACAATCGCAGTGCCAAATGGTCTACCCTGAGGCACCCTGAGGGTCTACCTTGAAGTATTGTAACTTCAACTTAATCGCTCTACCAATACCTGAGAAAAATGGGTATAAAGACAGCAAGGTACACGGGTACATTTCCTCATTTGATATACGGAACCCTAAAATAATAAGCGAAAATTAGCAGATACGCTCAGTAAATAAAACGTTATAATTGGTCAAGTGCGAGTCAGACTCAAACGAAGGGTTCTGTACCATAAAACAGCAAAAAAATCACGCTTGTTATATTGGAGCCCCCTTAATTATATTTTTTTTTAATTTTTACTCGTATTTTTTATCTCAATATTCTGTGAATATTTTAAGCGTCTCCGTGTAGCCGTTATCAATATAGAGCAAATCAAGCAATAAATCACGTTTGTTGTATGGAAGCCTACTTGAATATTTATTCTATTTTATTAATTAGTACTTGTTATAGCGGCAACAGAAATACATCATAATATGTCAAAATTTGTCTAACTATACTAGAGATACAGTCTGGTAGATGGACGGATGACAGACGGATAGATAGCGAAGTCTTAGTACCAAGGTCCTTTTTTTTTTCTTTTGGGTACGGAACCCTAAAAAGCAGTATACCACGTCTGTCTATGTAAAATCAAGCATACAGCTGTTACTAGGTAGTTAATAATAATAATATTAGACAACATCATAACTGAATGCAACATTACATACAATGATGAAATTATTGAAGTAATCAGTTAATCAGCCGGAGAAAATGTATTCCTGAAAACCTGACTAATACATAAACGTTATATACTAGTTAACTACTGATCAAGCATTTACCTATAAGAAAGTATTCAGAGAGTTAAAATGAATTAGCCTTTTTGGTACCCAACTCAAACACCGTACGTTCTTTAGCATTTTTCTATATTGCTAGTATGCTGTTCTTCCAACTCTTAAATTTTAAGCCTTTAACGTTCTAGTTAAAAGAGAAACAGATCAAAAACAATCTCTCTTTTCTTGTTTGGAAAATATTTACGTCCATATCATACAGTGGTGTAATATGCAAAAGAGCTGGTTTTCTTTTTATGGTTGATACTTGGAACGTAATGTCTTGATAGAAACATTAGCTAGAACTTAATAGCTACCACCATCTCCAGTACCTACTCGTATTATTGTAATATTGTTTACAGAGTTTCATACAATGTCGGTACAAAAATTTTAAAACAATATTACAATAATAGTTATAAGAGATGGTGGTACGGCCCCAGAACTTGCAAATATTGGTTGCAGAATCACATGAGTAATCGCGATTAAAACTTGCAACGGTTTCGACACATCTAGAAACAATTACATTACGTGAGTGCACGGGTAGCTATCAGGTAGGAAATTAAACATTAATTATAATCACTCCAAAATTCCGGTGAAATCAAAACAAACCTGTACCGGTTCACGCACATTGAGAATTTATTGTAGATTACTTATGTATACTTATAATGCTTACCCACTCGTGTTGTAAGTCAGATCTATAAAGTACCTAGTGAATGGAGTAGTTTTATTTACACTCTACAAGTCAGTCTACTGCTAATAATATGGTTAGTTATAATGCAGACGTATTAGCGTAAGTCATGACTAACGTAATAATCTATTGTAGTCTAGACGTACCTACCTAATATTTTATTTAATAATTGTTAGAAAAATAAGGCAAATCCTTCCAATCCGGTAAAGGAATGTAATACTAAAGTCGTAGGTTTACCTACTTACCTAAGTTGTCATGAACCCCCAGATGTACTTACCCCCAGACTGTATAACCCCCAGATATACTTACTTAATTGGTTATTTTTATTTTTCAATAACGTAAATGTACGCCAGTGAAAAATTAAGATGACTTCTCAAATTATTGTAGGTAAACACCCACCTAGTATGTATTGTATGTATAGGTAAATTATAAATAAATATAGCTAAATATTAAAATATTTTATCATAATATTTCTTACCTGAAAAACTGCGAAGCAATTGCTCGGAGCGAGGGCTCCAAACAGTTCAGTAAGCACGCTCAAAAAATCCTCAAAGGGTCACTCACAATTACGTCCAAAACAATAATATTGTGGAAAACGCGAACCAACCAACACTTCGACGTCACTCTGGAATTTAATATGTGCTTTTATGAACGTCACTTAATTTTTGCAAATGCCACGCTACTTTCATAACGAAAATTTAATTTTTCCGGTTCAGAGTGTGAACTTGCAAACTCTAAATCCAGTCTGAAACGGAAAAACGGATACCGTACTGATATCTACACGAAAAAAAATATATCTATGGATTTATTATATTTATATTATCTTTAACAATTCAACATCTCTTATCAACCGTGATATCTAGATTATCCGATGAAAATAGATTTATCAAGTGCACACGCTAAGCCGGTCTCACTGTATTTTTTCTGTTTGTTTACGTATCGCGATGTTAGCAAGGAGGTCGGCGTCGAGACGCACTCTCCCACCAAACGCTCTATCGAAACTGGCGAGTGCCGAGAGGGCCGATGAAAATTGTCGGCGGCGACCGGCACTGGAAAATTGTTTTCTGCATACAATGTACAAGAGTGATTAAAATTTTATGACGTATTGTAAGGAAATCGTATGAGTTTGTTGCCTTTTTAATGTTCTAAATTAATTTTAAACACAACAAGATGTATTATGGATGATTGTGTAGGTGAATTATTACATTTTATCCTCAGCGTTAAAAACTATAAGCTCTCATCTTACACCTAGGCTAGTACGTAGATACAAGTTATACTGCTAACAATTCGATAGAGCTATAACGTTTCCCTCCTCCGCATATAGATTTTATATGTAGCACGAAATCGAGTTTCGAATCGTAATTTTTCCAACAACTAGTACTAAGTATACTTACCTAATATTCTGACCACACTGTTTTTTTTAACCGCGAATTTTCCTAAGTAGTTAGTCTTATTAATTGTCCATCGATACATCATAGGTATAAATCATGATAAAGGTTTTCCAAATCTTAATAACACCACGTTACACTCATAGTAACTTCCTATAATTAATTAATTGCATTCAGAGAATAGTTGAATTAGTAAACAGTGTCAATTATTACTTATTACGGCACAAGTGCACCGTGCACGTAAGTAAACAGTCACGAATACAATTTGAATAATTTGCATTCTAATTTGTCGTCCATTAGCCTTGAAACATCGCTCTTCCCTTTAGAGATGATCCCTTGAATGCCTTCCTATTTTCCAAAAGAGGGTCGCATTGTAGAAATATCTAACTTTTTAATTCAAGATTATGTGTTTATCCATGGCATAATTAATCTCTATTCCAAATTTAAGGCCAACCAATTCAATAGTTGCGATCGAAGGATCAAACATACACTCACACACATACTTTCACGTTACAATCTCTCAACCCTTTTTTATGTCCCTCTTCTGGGCACGGGTGTCCTCTCAGAATGAAAGGGGTTTGGCCATAGCCCACCACGCGGGCCAAGTGCGGGTTGGCGGGCTTTACACACACTTTCGAGAACATTTTTGTGAACTCTCAGGCATGCAGGTTACCTTCACCGTTAAGCAAGTGATATTTAGTTTCCTAAAAACGCACATTACTCGGAAAAGTCAAAAGTGCGTGCCCCGGGTTCGAACCAGCGACCTCCTTATGAGAGGTAGAGGTCAGAACCACTGAGCTATCACTGCTCTTATCGTTACAATATTAGTGTGATTTCCAGTCATTAATTTTTAACACTCTACAAGTTAATACTTGACTGTAATCTCATCTGATGGTAAGTGATGATGCAGTTGAAGATATTGTTATCGTCCTAATTCGAAAGGACAACCTCTAACGGTTTAGATAAAGAATCGCGCCGAAACGTTAAATCGCTCGGTAGTGCGAATATATTTGGTAACTAGCCACAGTCGAAGCCTCCCACCAGACCAGACCTGCTGTGCTATTCTACAAAATTAAATAGCTGCCATACAGCTGCCAACCCGAATATGGCATGCAAAATTGTACTCTATTACAACTGACAAATTCATAGATGCATAGATGTACGCTCGTCGCTGTTTTGCAGAATAGCACGGGAGACCCAAAATAGAAATTATTGAATCCTAAACTGGCTCCTACTTGAATCCCGAACTCCTTAGCGCGTGCCAAGAAGGGAGTCAAAGGAATCAGAAAAGGTCATCGGAGAACTTAGTTCACCTGATGCATATCTATTCCATAACTGTGTGTGTGTTTCTGATTTCCTTAAAACAAGTGCATAAGCTACTTACTGAGGGATCAGAGCAATGTATGTGATGTTGTCCACTATTAATTTATTTATTTAAAAACTTACAGTAGGTAGTTGAAGCTCTGTATTCCAAAGTCCGAGAATCCTCAGTAATATGTATTGTACGTCAGAAGTCGTAAAGTTGCGCATTGATTTCAGAGGGTGATATGGCTTCGGTAAGGTTCTGTTCTGACTGATACACTGAACAACCTTATCCTCTCTAAGTTGAACCCTTGAATTTTGATACATATTTTGTGTCATGGATGTATATTAAAAGCATACCTTTGTCACCCTAACCTATCTCTAGATGAATGTTTGTGTATTTTTATTACTTCTCCCGCAATAACTCTCACTTTTTATCCCTCAAAAATCTAGAGAAGTAAATATTAGGTAAGTAAATTGTAAAAATAAGAAGTAAGAAACCTGTGATATTGTATTAAAAAAATGTAAATATTCCTCTCGTATGCTTCGCTTCATCCCCTTTTACAAAAAATATAATAAATTTAGACCGATACAGGAGGTCGGAAAAAATGGCCCAAATTGTTACAAGAACTTCGCGTGTACTAAAAATTGTAGATTTTTTAAAAAGTACTTATTTCAAAATTTTTAACATTTAGTTCACCTAAGTTGTAGAGTAACTTTTCAGGGTTCCGTACCTCAAAAAAGGAATATAGTTTCCGCCTTTATAGGATCACTAGCTTTTGCCCGCGGCTTCGCCCGCGTGAATTTCGGGGTTTTACAAATCCCATGGGAGTCCTGGATTTTCTGGGAAAAAACAGCATATGTGTTAACCTAACTTCAGAAACACCATTGGATAAAAATTTCTCGACAAAAAGTTCTCCCAAAAATTGCTCCAAAATCTCCATTTTTCTAATTTCCATCGAAAACTACTTTGGACATACATAATTGTAATTTTTGTTTTAATTTATCGGTAAAAAATAATTCCCAAAGTTAGGCTTAGTTTTTGAAGTAATTAGGTAAAACAACGTTTTTCTGTTATATTCTTCCGCAACGCTGCATACTTACCTAACCTAACCTAACCCACCAACGAGTGTGAAGGATGAAAATAAAATCAACGTATCCGCTTAAGAGTGAAATAATTTCAGAACCTTTACCTTATAGGTATCCATTTTCGCCTTTATAGCATAATTACTATCACATATTCTATTGTTCAACTAAAACACATATTTTTAATAGCGAAACAGTTCTAATATCAGAAACTATACAGGAACACCTTTTTAGTATTATTAACCTGTATCCCATTGCTTAACCAAAACACACATTATAAATAGCTAAACAATTGTACTTTCAGAACCTTTATGGATAGGTACCTATTTCCACATTTACAGCATTACTAATTACTATACCATATCCCATAGCTCAACAAAAACATACATTGTCAGTAACGAAACAGATGTTAGTTCAGAACTAATATCATATAGGTACCCGTTTTCATAGTTATAATATTATTAACCTGTATCTCATTGCTCAACTAAAACACAAAATGCTAATAACGAAACAGTTGTAATGTCGGAACCTATAATACAGGTACCCATTTTCACATTTATAGCATTATGCATTATTTGTAGTATTATAGCATTATTATTTATAGCATTATTATCCCATATCCCCTTGTTCAACTAAAACACACTTGTTAAATGCGTACAGTGCTATGTTCCGAATGCCTACATAGTGGCCATTTTCACATTTATAGTGATAATATCATCAGTTTTTGCCCGTGGCCCCGCCCGCGTCAAATTCGCTATATCATGAATCCTAAGGGAAACGTCATTTTGCCGTTATCGTTCCCTATTCCAACCTTTAAACATGCTTTCAAGCAAGTTCGCTTGAACAATCTATCTATAGATGTAGCTATAGATTGCTCTAGAAAAGTTGGTATTTTGAGTATCCCACGGGAACTACGGATTTTTCCGGGATAAAAAGTAGCCTATGTTTTAATCCGGGTACGGGTTTAAGCTACCTATGTTCCAAATTTCACCTAAATCGGTTCAGTAGTTGAGCCGTGAAGGAGTAACAAACATACACACACACAAACTTTCGCCTTTATAATATTATTAGGATGAAGATGTCTATCTGTATCCCTAGTACCCTATCTTATAGCCCTTATTAAAATGAATTGAACTACTTAACAAGTTAAAATTATAAAATATTTAGATTTATAGTTAGCTCATGCAACATATATCTGCTCAATGCTCATACTCTACAAACTGATTACAAGATTTCTAAAACAAAAAAAATCGTTAAAAATTGTGGATAGATTGTTTCCTTTAATTTCGTCTGTGCAAATCCTTAGAAAAAGTTGACCGCATTGTACTCGTATCATTCAAGCGAAGCGTGTTAGCTTTCAATCAGGCTTCAATACTGTATTTCAAGACGTAGTTACATACTTTAAAAAATAATATTCTCTACCACGTATACCTATAGTTACAAAATGATTCAACATCATTTAAACATCATAAAATCCGTGGAGTTGGGGTTTGAACTCTTTCCTTCGAACATGAAGTGTAGTTATAATTATTTACCTCTTGGCTTTCATAGCTTATTACTTTATCTTCAAACAGATAAACAAATTTGCTAATTAGTAATTATTTATTAGGTATTATCCTAGCCGCCGGCAAAATTTATTTAAATGTTAAAGAGATGAATAGTAAAGTGTAGTGTGTAAGGCACTTTCATAAGGTACATCGGTATTTAACTTTCATGTTATATGCCAACTACAAGCTTACATGACAGAACCACGTTAAAACAGTTAATCAAGATTTTATCTTAACAAAAATTATTCATACATAGGATTAGCGTCTTCCAACAAGTTTTTCTTTATCAATGTTGCATCTTGTAAAATCGAAATCAGCAGACACGGCAAGGGGATTAAAAAATTGTGAGTTGTTTATTAGGTATGTATAATAGACACATGAACAATATCACAATATTATGTACAGTAAACGCAAGAACAAGTAGGCAAGTATACAAAGAGTGGTAATACTGTGTAAGCTACTTTGTAAGAAATCTTTGACAGGTAATTGTTGATGATAGAAAAGATGGTTGGTAGTAATTAAGTTTTTTTTAATGTTGATTCTTTGAACCCTGACCTCAGAGTCTCTACTAGTCTATGATGTGGCCGACCATTTTACGACATGGTTGTATTTCGTGTTTGCCCGGTAAAACTAAACTGTAATCTGTAATAAATATTTGTGCAATCATAGCCTAACTCTAGTTTTCTTAAAATTTTCAGAAAAAACTAACTTTTATGCTTTGAATAGTCAATACTCTACAATGTTATAGTACCTAAAGCTCATATCATGATTCATGTATAGGGCACTTTGCAGAAATCAAAATATTGATTTACTAGACTGTTTTTTTAAACACTATTCAATAATAAAAAAATTTAGAAAAAAAAATCAAATAAAATGAGTAAATCTTGGATTAGGAAGAGATAGCTATATCGGATAGTGACGTCATTGTTCACTCATGTTATAGAATACTCGTAGTGACTTTATAACAAAATATAAAAAATGTAACAGAAATATCATTAAATTTAGTACCTTACAGAAAGAACATTAATACCTTTCAGAACCTTATTCGCTTTTCATAATTACGTTTTATGGATTAATACTTAATGACTACCTAATTATAATAAAATATTGTCAAATAAATACGCAGTGCAAAATTCAGCTTCCTCATCCGACCTACATGATGTGTACCACGTTACCAGTGTATTCGATTTCAACATAGACCATCCTTATTTAGTAAGAATAAGACATAAAATGGGATAAAAAAATCTTTGAAGCAAGCATAAGCTATAGACGTACGTTGTTTTGTACGTTGGTTGTGGTTCATTTCTTCCTATACAAACTAAAATGGGTTCGCAGTTTGTTGGTGTAAACGTTTTAGCAGCGGTCTGGGAGAGGCATGTTATTAGATTTTGGTTGCACGCAGTTCTTGCTTGCCTAGATAAATAATCGCTGAATGGTCCGTTTTATTACGATTCCGTACCCAATGGATAAAACGGAACCCTAATAAAACGGAACGGAACCATAACGGAACTGACTCTGCTGTCCGTCCATTCTATAGAATATCTTAATTTCATAATAAGCTACGAAATCAAATCAAAATTAAAAGATTCCTATTGGTGTCGTTTCACCAAATCGTATCGCTTAGCAATGTAACATCACATATTTTATTCTTTGGTGGACAAGCTCCCTTAGGCTACAAAAGTGAATACGTAGGTATAGCTACAGCATCCCGACTTGTATTATTAATTTTGCGTAATTTTAAATAATTTGTCTGATAAAATTATGTAAGTGTGTCGCGGTAAGTAAATACCGCACTGCGCCATGTCTCGCTACGCATTGGTAAACTCGGTTGTTTATATTATCACACACTTTTTTATTTTGATTTTTTTTATTTTAGTTTGAGGCGTGAGCTAACAATGCCCACTCGGAGACCAGTTAGGTATCTTCATGAGAACTTATTAAGTTTTTCTTGCTGAGACCCATTTCCGTTCTATGCAAAGATAAAAGTGACCACTTATTATTTATTTAAAATGAATAATTATTATTATTATCTGTTTTTAGTTCCTATACGTCACGTCTTTCGTGTCTGATAATACTTTGGCCGAATCGTCCGCAACATTAACTTTCTTATTATATGAAACCTCGTCGATAAAATTACACTAACAAGCTTATTAAACTGAACCGATGAAATTTCATCATAACTGTTTATTAATTAAAATGTTCATTAAAAAAAAATTCATTACTAATGTTCAGATATGTACCTGGACCTACTACCGCGTGTGCGTACTGAAAAACACACGATTCTTATTTTAATCTCTCGTTTCCGAGATAAGTACGCGGAAGAAATTTATTCATATACAAGAATTTTTCGTTTCAAAACCTAGTACTAGTCATTGGCAATCTCACAGTTAGGTATTAATTTTGGGCACATTTAGTACACAAACCTCTACATAGTAAAACAGAGGCATACGAGTAGCGGACAAATGAAGAGACGGACTACGAAGAGATCCTAAAATTAGTGTTTCATTTTTCTTTCTCATAAGGTAAGGAACTCTAAAAACAAACAAATAAGAGTGCCAATTGTTTACCCTAATATCATCTTACCTCACTGCCTTTAATCATTATCACAACAAACACCAAATCCGATTTTATTCCAACAATTTAATCCAATATCTGTCAAACACTAAACAATAAGCATCATCCCAAAACGCCCTATTTTAAGTAGAGCGTACGCCGATGCCGATTGAATTTTACGATTGCAATCTGTCAAATACCAATAGCCGAGGGTTCGACCCCAGCCGCGGAACTGAATTATCCCATTAGGCACAGGAATGGGGATCGCGCGAAAATGCGACGCTTCCTCGCTACACGGCGCGTCCCAATCACGACTGCTTTGAGCTTGATTAGAGAAAGCCGGAGTTAAAGTTTGTGATTTTTAGTGACCAACAGTTTAAGAACTGAAAGTGCAGAAACACGACTGCATAAAAATTTTCTCGATTGAAAGTTCTCTCAAAAATAGGAGAAGGAAAAAAAAATTCAGTGAATCCCCTTAAGGAGCAGTGATGTCCCATCAGTTCAGGCCTCTGTCCACCATCATGGGTCGAGGGTTCGAATCCGGGGCGAAATATATGACTTCGGTGATATTATGTGCGGTTAAAAAAAAATTATATGACTTGGATATAGATAAGGGGGCGCCGCGAAGGGAAGACACCAGTGCATTTATAGAGATCCCAAAGCCTTGCAATTTGTGATGTTGATATACAATTTTTGTTATATATATATAGATATATATAAATATAAAATGTTTTTAAAAAATAAATTTAACGAGAGCCTGTATTTTAGGCCTATGTGAAATAAAGATATTTTGAGTATTTTTTTGAATATCGCATTGGTATTAAATTTGATAGTGTTCGCTAATTTGCAGCGAGAATGTAGAGCGGGTTCATACAAAATACGCTAGTATAGGTAATGAGTGTAGGTAAACCCATTACCTGCCAGTGCGACCTGAATCTGCCTCTAGCACGCTGGATTAGCTCCATTTTGCGCTCCGGTTTGCACGTTGCCAGACTTACTCTTTAATTAATGTCACTGAATAGGAGATTTTAACACCTTGCCACACTTGTAACACGCTACCGGATGTTGTGACGAGTGACGACGACGCGACGTTCGAGTCAGAGGTCGCGGGTTCGAATTCCGTCCGAAGCGGTTCCATCACGGGTCAATTTTGAATTTTAAAATTTCCAATTTGGCTAAGGGTCTACTTTGGTTAACCTCTAAAAACGTTCACGTTGTTGTCTTGTGTGCGACACGTTGTCACGTTGTCTCTATCTGTTACAAGTGCAACTACACCACGCTGAGAGCATTTATCTCAGCATGTTTGTGGACGTTTTGATGTGCGCAATGTAGGCTCAAAGGGCGCATCTTGCGATTTAAATCTTCGAAAACTGCAATAACTTTTGTCTTGATACAAGAGGACAGCAGTATTTTTTTTTTATTGTAGATAGGCTTGCGCTTGACGACAATCATGCCTGATGGAAAGCAATGATGAGGTTGGAGCGCGCTTGCTTAGAAAATGCCTATTCACTCTTCTCTTGCAGGCACCCAGATTATACTTGGCTGGAAACACGGATGCTGGAAGAGCGTTCCATACCTTAGCGGTTCGTATCAGAAACGAATGGATTTCACTCTCAGTCGTTACTTCATGACTCGTGTTTTCCAAAACCCGGAAAATGGATTTATACCTCCTCGTATTTTACAGGACTTTTTCGGTGTTCGAAAGTAGGTAGTGGGTAGGTACTTACCGGGAAAGCTGATAGGTTAAGTGTCCAGTCTCGAAGCTTTGAATCAGTGATGAAAGGTTTAAAATTTTTATAACTCATGAATCCTGTGGAGTTTTTATAATAAATTTCCTTCTGGTCACTTTCAAGCAAAGATATAAAGATAGTACTGGCATTCCCGAAATTTTACTGTCGCAAGCATACCATCATAAATGAACTGCGAAAAGCTAAATAGAATTCGCAGGCAGACTCTTGGACATAGGTACCTTCCTATAGTGCATCGCGTATGGTTAGGCGTGGCCTGGCGTGTTACAAATATGCATCTAGCTTTATTTCACTTTACTTGTCCTCGGTTGTTCATTAGCGGGCTTTAAACACACTCTAAACAATGCGAGATCTGGGGAGATGTCTTAATTTTGCTTAACTTTCTTTGTTGCTCTTACTACTTATTGTTTTCTTATTTTTTTTGTTGAGCCTTAGAGTTGTACTTCTGAGAAAGTCAGAGAAAGTTAAACGGCATACACTTAGCTAGGGTTTCGACTACCTATTTTGAAAAAATATAATATGATCCCGAAGTCTGTTATGGACTTACCTTCACACAGGATTAAAGTCACTGTCAAGAAACATCTCATAAATCATAGAGATACTATGTACTAATGTCATAAATAAGGGTTATAATTGAAGAATTTTCAATGACTGCAAAGATTATTGGAACAATTGGGATATATTTCCATCTCCTCATGATATATCTTAAAGTTATGTAATAATTTTTCGTATTATATAAGAATAATTATATATTATGAAATTTTTGAAAAGAGCAAGTGCCGAATTTCTTGCCAATTCTTATCGGTGCAAACCTGCTTTCCGAATCTGGCGGTAGAGTTTTTGACTTTTCATGGGTGCCTTAATAAGCACCCATGAAAAGATATCTTCCCATCCATCATAGTCCCATCTTTATTTTTCACATAGGCCTAAATATTATTTAGTTCATTTCATTCATCATTTCAATAGTAGGTATTAAGTGAAGAAGTGTACACTGCGAACTGCGAAGAAATAAATCCAGAAACACAAAATAGGAACGTTGAAATATGAAACGTTGGTCCTAGGTACGAGGTCGCCGGTTCTAGACCGTTGCAAATAGGCCGCCGGCCTTCAAGATTATATTTTAGTAAGGAGTTATATACGCACGTCGCACATACCTTTTTACCTGTCGAAAACACAATATCAAATAATAACCTCCAGACTCCCTGATGACCCGGCGGTCAATATCTGCCGTGATTTTCCATCAGCTTCGGAAATACCTAATATTATATTGCGCAATTATGTGCGCAAACACAGGTACCTATATTCTCTATTCCTCCTCCTGTACAAGGTACCTATATTCTCTATTCCTCGTCCTGCCCCAGAATGGGGAGAGTGAGCACATAGGGACAAGGAGCGAGAGGAAACAACTTGTAGGGAGTCAAGAAGGCGCCCCGGGAACACGCCAAGAGCAAGTACTGAACGGGCACCCTCCTGCGATTCGGCCCCCATAACCGCGAGGTTGATTGGGCCACCCATGGCCCAATTTGGAGGGTTGTCCCTATATTCTCTATTCCGTCACCCATTATCCGATGGGAATTTGGTGAGTAGAGGTGTTTCGGTTGAAATTGGTCTTGATTGTACGGAATCCTCAGAGCGCGAGCCCCACTCGCATTTGACCAATTTATTTGTGAATACTCGGTAGGCCGTAATTTTTAATACCCCTAAGTGAGAAATAATACAAGACAAAAAAATGTTTTCCGGGTCAGGGGGTTATTCACGTAACACATGAATAACCCCCTGTGATGTGAAACAAGAAAAAGAAAAAAAATAACACTGAAAAATTAACTTTAATAAGCGGAGTTATAATGCATTGAGGATTCAATATAACAATGCTTTTCGCATTTTAATGAAGCTGCCTCGTTTTTGCAGCGCCAAATCTATGTTTGCCGATGCTAGGGTCCCTGATTTCTATGCCATTCTTCGAGCTAGAACAGCCTCCTTCTGGGGAAGATTGAGACAGAGTACCAACTCCATTCTCACAGCGGTGAGTGACTACCCAAGCAATCCTTTTGCCAGATATTGGTCTTCCCTGCATCGGAGCGAAAACAAAGAGGTCCCTCGTTTGTAGGGGTATAAGATTTTATATTTTATTTTATTTATATTTATTAGTACTCCTTACTAATTGTTATTTATTTTGCATAGGTACTTGTAGTTGTAGTCTTCTTTTGTTATTTATATGGGTTTATTGCCTGATAATAAAGAACTATTATTAATATTATTATTATTTATACATCAATTGATTTAGAGTGTAAAACTGAATGTATTGCATGATAGGAAATTCACAATTGTCGAGACCTAATATTGTGTTTTGAATTGCATTCAATTTTACGCTCCATAATAGATCAACAAGTAGTTGTCAAATTTTTTCAGCGTTCGCAAAAAATGTTTTTATTTCAATAACGTTTGCTTATATACATAAATGCCATCACCTTTTAAAACATTTCACACGAAATTTAGTCGACACGTTAGGTGAATAGCTCCCAACTTTATTAGTTTAATTCTAGGCTAGCGGATGAAGGTATACTGATTCCAGTTATTTAGGCCGCACTTCCGACGCTACGAAGAGCGGCACAACTATTGCTGGCTGCAGGATAGGAAGGACTTCGCGATAGTTGCCAGCGGAATTCCGTGTCGGGGCGCAATGGACGCTTGGTCACAGAATAATATAATGCAAAGATGTGGCAGAACTCACATTTTTACGGGATAAAAACTTTTTGTCTACATTATTCATAGATATTTCAGTCCACGATAATGCGCTCTACTCTGTCTTTCATACGCATCGAATGAAACATAAGCGGTTTTGAATGAGTGGGGAATGAGTGGAGTGAAAGAGCGTCAACAATCTTAAAATGCGCCTATTTTCTATGGAATAACAACGAATAGTAGTCCTTGTAACTTATCATTATTTACTAGGTACTACCCAAATGTATCTAAAAAAAAACATCATTTGGTAACAAGTCTCACAATCATCAAAATTTTTAAAGTATTTATTAATATAGGAAAATGAAAACAAAACTTCTGATCGAAAAAGTGTATTTAACGTTTCTCAAAATTTTTATTATATAACTTTATAGCATACTGATATTAATTTTAAACTTACACTTACTCTATTATTTATTCTATTTACTCTATGATTAAAAAAATAGTTATAGTTACAATTTTATTTAAAACATAAGAATTAATTGCTGTTCATAATATTACACTTAGTTAATAGACAATAAATTTCATATTACATTTTCGTATTTAACTACTAATATGTACATAACAATTTTTGCGAATTCATTTCGGAAGACTATGTTAATCGAATTTACAATAATATTAATATGAAGGCTTACTTACCATTAACACGATTAAATAGGTACACAATGCATGAAACTAGCTACCATTTAATGCCAGCAATTAAAAAAATACAATTTGAATAAAATATACAGTGTAGGATAGCTATCTACACGATTTGATAAGAATCATATTTTGCAAGTGAAAGGCACATATTTTCATGTTAGGTATAAGTTATTACCTATTACTAAAAAACAATAATGAATACTAATAATATACGTATTGTATAAATTGTAAAAGAACAGTAAGTATTTCGCTTTTAAAGCAATGTTGATTTAATTTTTTTTATCTCTTTTTATATTATTAGTCAATTTTGATTCTTAAACTTATGAATTATTATTTTAACATGTAGGTTCAATATATTATAGATAGAGAACCAAATACTTTGAAATGTAACAAAACAGAAAAGAAAAAACCAAAATGACGGTCTATAGATTAAAAATGTATTTCGATCAATTAAAGAGACTCTGTATTTATATGTGGCTAAATAGAATTCGATGAAATTATTAGTAGTTACTTAACATAAAAAATATTTATTTACACGCAGCAAAAACTAATAAATCTGGATTAAATAGACAACAGATCGATAGACAGTATCTATATAATTACGTGGTAACGATATTATTTTGGTATTTAAATACCCTGCTACCTACTTTTGAAAAATACCTACCGTTAAATAGGTAATATACAGTGCCACAAATTTAACTGTTCAGGTGGTAAAAATAGAAAATAGAATAGCGCTAGGAACTTTGTATAGAAAATTTAATGTAATGTATCTATAACCACTAGCGACGTCGTCATCTGAACAGAAAATATTGTTGGACTGTTACGTTATATTACTATTGCGTTATAGAAAAAAAAATTGTCGGTAAAATATGTTGTTCAAAACAGTATACTTATCATATAATTTTTTTTGAGTCTACTTAATGTAATAAATACCTAGTTTAATTTAAAATATCATTGAATATGTTAAAACTTTAAAAGTAAATGGAAGTTACGTAAAAAGTAAGATCTTTAATCAGCGATAGTTCCCAAAATAAATAACACCACAAATATTTATGCAAATACTTAGCTACAGAAAACGGGGAGGGCTGTAAAATAGCTGTTAATTAATAAGTTGAAATGTAGTTATTTTTAATTTGACATACAAAATCTCAGAAGATATTAATTTGCAGAATCGCTATAAATCTGCTATAGATACTTGGCAAGCGCTGTAACTAATGTAATGGCAAACAGCTTTAAAAACTATGAGATATTTCTTATGCGTATAGGTATACCTACCTTTTATTATTATCTATCATGATTGCCACATTATTCGAATTTTACAAGGATAATTAATTGCTTATCCTGTCCAACGCTACGTTTTGAAAGTACGATGATGAGAGTCTTATTGCGAAACAAATTCATCATTTCAATTATCATCAAATAAATAAAAAACAATAATGATAACCACAGACCAAGGAATAACTTTATATTGAATGATAAAACAATATTACTTTACTCTATGATGATAAACTACAAATTCATTTTTTTAGTCTAACACATTTTACTACTGCCACCTAGTATCGAGTGGCAAAGTTATAAAGTGGTACTTTCATATATTTTATACTAGATGGCGCTAATTACATTTTCACCAGAATTTTGTGGTTCCTAAAGTTCAATTTGTAAAATTAAAAAAATACGATCATGACTTATAAAATCATGACTATATTATACTAACCTATAAAATTACCTTCAATAATAGAAGTTTTATATGCCTTGGCTTAGGCCTTATCACTTCTCTATAATATCATAAAGACTTTTGGATTCCAAGGACCAAGTTTGGTGAACGATGAGTGAATGAGTGAGTCAGGAGTGCATATGATATTATTATACCAAATGTAAAATAAACATAGGTGGACCCGGGACCGTGACTTCTTAAGTTCATATTTATACTTATACTTTTAAGTAAGTATGCCAGGAACTTTTTTATTACATAACACAAGTCACAACTTCAAAATACGAAATACAACCCATTACGATGTAGCTAACTGTCATCATAGTTTTACTACGTCAAATTTAGCTTGAGCTTCATACAACCCATAGAAATTTAGTTAACTCCACTGGATAGCCGATATTTTATTCCTCTTTCAGTTAGAAAGACTGTCATCATCGTGGCCTCAAAAGAAGCGTAACTAAGCCAGGCTGTACGGGTGTCCCCAGCGGCGCAGCGGTTAGAAGGTGGCGTCCCATCCGGAGAGATCGTCGGGCGGTGGTTCGTCCGCGTCTGGCGGGTACTGGTCGAAGTTGTGCGTGTCCACGGCTGATTTGACCACGGGCGTGATTGGTGGGTCCAGAGTGCGCTGTGCTAGACCCTCCCAGTTGAAGCCGTCGAACCATCTGAAAAGATACGTTTTTGCTACACCTAGTCCTTTCGCGCTAATAAAATTACTCGTGAGCACTGATATCGAAATGAGCCCACTGAATAATTTACGTAAACTTTCTTCATACAAGAAAGAAGTAGCGATTTAAAAGACAAACACATTAAGTTTGATGGTACTGCGTGACTAGACCCAGTGGCGTAGCGTGGTATTTCGCCGCTCGGGGCCGATCGTAAATACGCCGCCCCTTCTTATTTATTATTATGGTAAAATGCATTTAGCTAGAACTTTTCTATGATTAGAAATGTACTTTACGGTCCGGCGCGCGGCGGCGGGCTAGACATGCAGTTGTCGCCACTTCCGCTGCATTTGACTCTATATCACTACTTATCTCGCGGCTCGCCACATGTCTTTCGCTGGCTAACTTCCTTTCGCTTGGCACGTTTGTTAGAATATATTTAAAAGGTATTTTGATCGTATACCGCCCTTTCGTAGGCTGCCCCTAGGTCCTTGGCCGGCCTAGGCCAAAAAATATAAATAGTTATGGCCTATAATGATTTAATATTTCGTAGGAATTTTGGCGCTACATTCTGCATGTATGAAAGCCGTTTTCGTAAAACATTCAGGTAACCTCATCCTCCCTTTCTTAAATCTATTATTACGAATTACTTTACAACATTCTAGTACGCCAAGTGAAGTGAGAAGTGGAGTGATGTCACTCGAGGTAGTACTATTATATAGGTATTTCGTGCTCTCGAGGCCCTCCACTCACTTGTGTTTCTGTATCTCGGTGATGCCGCCGCGCTGGTAGCCCAGTCTCTCCGCGGGGTTGTCGCGGCACAGCTTCTTGATGAGGTTGGCCGCGTTCCGCGTGATGCAGCGCGGGAACTCCACCGCGTCGATCCCCTTCAGGATCTTGTTGTAGGTCTTCATGGGGTCGGTGCCCGTGAACGGCGGCGACCCGGTGAGCAGCTCGAACATTAGTACACCTGGAACGGAATTAGCCAACATTTCACGCAGGAACCTGACGTTCTTTGACCAAGAGATCTCCGGGTTACTAGCGTCGTAAATGGTTGGACGACATAAGGGGTCTGGCCATGTTTTAAAGATGCAGGATGACATAGAAAGGCTTTTTGAAAAAGAAATTTCAGAAGGTCTAGTACAAAATATAATACGCGAAAAATCAAATATACCCGGCCCCACTCTTTCTTAACTCCTTGCAAATAGTATGAAACATACATAGTAAAGGAGTAGCGTTCTTCGTGAATTGAACTACCTGTATCAATATCCTGTTTCTTCCCGGATTTGGATTTTATTATTGCATATATCTTGCTGGATGTGAGCCAATAAAATAGTGAAACTGAGACTGCCTGTTGCGCTCTCTGTCGTACTTAAGGGATGTTCGGAAAGCCTGACGAGCAAGGGCATCGTCCCGCTTCCCCATTTTATTGAATCGCGAGCAAAGAAATATTGCTACTAAAGATTAATTTTACGATCGAACACGAACAGCGACCAGTAATAAGAATAACTCTGCACAAATCTAAGTTCCATTTTCTACAGATCATCATAATAAGCAAAAATTGAGTTAGACAGATGGTAGAAGGAAGTCGAGATTTAGGAGAAAATTAAGTAAATGGCGGGGATATAGAAAATGGAGGAGATAAAGTAAATTACGGAGAAGACGAAGAAGATGTTACCTAAGGACCAATAGTCAGCGCTGATGTCGTGGCCGCGGTTCATGATGACCTCGGGCGCGACGTACTCGGGCGTGCCGCAGAAGGTCCACGTCTTGCGGCTCGCTTGCAGTTTCTTCGAGAAACCAAAGTCCACCAGCTTCACGTAGCCTTTCGAGTCGAGCAGTAAGTTCTCTGGCTTGAGATCCCTGAAAAAAAGAAAAAGGGAGAGATATAGTCAAAAGTTATGAAGAGTTATGAGAGAGAGCTAGTAGTCAATTGTTAGACACAGCAGCCACTATAAATGCGAAGATGCGAAGAAGAACTTACCTATAAATTATATTTCTAGAATGTAAATAGTGGAAAGCTTCAACAACACACGCCGTGTAGAACCTCGTGGTTGCGTCGTCAAATTGTCCTGGAAGTATAAATTGTTAGAGTCAGAGATGGTATTAAAACTATAAACCGAAATATACTTCAATTGCTGTACGATTTTCCGTTAAAAGACGATTAAAATGCATAACATAAAAAGTCAGTTATGGTTTTTGATGATTGAGTTCTGCTCTACATTCATCAAAGTATTCAAAAAAACTTTATTTATTTCTAAACTCCACTACACCATTAACTTAAACCTTACTGCCACGTATTTCGATCTAATGAGAAATTTATTTTTACTAGTTTTTGAATTTATTAGACTGCAAAAAAACTGTTACCTCTATCTCTCAATATAGTCCACAGCTCCCCACCAAGGCAAGTCTCCATCAACATATACAAGTATTTCCGATCCTTGAACGTCTTATACAGCTTCACAATGAACTCGCAGTTCATTTCCGACATTATCTCCTTCTCCGACATGATGTGCTGTTGCTGCCTCGTCTCCACTATCTGAGCCTTCTTCATCTGCTTCAGCGCGAAGGATCGACTCGAGTCGCCGTGGATCTGGACCAATTCAACGCGGCCGAAGCCACCTATACCCAGAGTCGCAATGATTCTGAGATCGGAGAGCCGTAGGTTGGCGAACTCTTCATTAAGTCTGGAAAAGTATAATTATTGATATCACAAGTTTGAAAATTGCCACAACATTAGTGGAAGTTACACGATTTTGTTAAAGGAGCATCCCAGAAAGACCAATAAGCGGCGTGAACTACCTGATATTCTTTTTTTTTCAGCTAAATGACTACTTAATTGAAGTCAGATCAATAAAATTGAGCAGAAATTATTTCTGCAATAACAAGAAATATCCACCATGCGAAAGTTGACAAATCTTTCGATGCCTGGAAAAATATTCGATAAAGTAGCCCCAGGTTGGTAGTAAGTGCGGGACTTTTAACAATCTTATCGAATACTAGCTAATGCGTAAATCCATCAACGCACAATACAACGCTTTCTACTAGCTCGAAAGCCTTGATAACGAAACCGCGAACAAAAGCCACTAATCTACCTATATTAATTTAATCTTGAAATCCATTAGACCTTGTTTTAATTATTCGAAATATAAAGTGCAATCGCCTCCAATCGATAGTCGTTTATCACGTTCGAAACGCAGCTTCATTGTTTCAATTGACAATAACCAGCGATAAAACCGCGGGAAGCGCCAATTGTGTCGGCTCAGCAAAAAGGCACAAGTTTCTATGCCAAAGAGGAAAGTTAATAAGCCGCGATTTACTTCCACTGTTCAATACTAATTTCTTTCACCATCGCATTGCGGTTGATTGATAGTGAAAGTGATAACTCGATAACCTCTAACCGTAACGTTTGGTTTCGTAATTTGTTTGCAATACACACATACCTAGCATAGTTTTCTGTAGGTAAAATTTAAGGGGCTAAAGAGTGCGCACTCTGCAATCTTTAGTGACCTGAGAGTTAAAAATTACCCATAATAACCGTGACCCTCAAATTTAAACAGAATATTATGTCTCACCTTATTTCGTCTAGAAACAGAAACGTGTAATAATAAATTCCCAGATACGCAAAATGATATCAGACTTAGATTTTTAGTAACTAGAAAAACGACTTTTTTTATAATTTGAATGAGATGCACAATGTTTCATAAGAGTTAGGAAAGCAATTACTTGGGCTGATATTTTGCAATCTTTTGACTTCAGTTTAATTATAACATTAATTTTGTTGAAACATCAATAATAATGAATTAATATTTCTGAAAATACTTATAGTATATAGTTACGCGCTGACTTATGTACCTTTATATTCTGGATACTGAATCTATATTTGGCATAGCTCGCCAATTTTTAACATTAGGTACTCGTTACTTGTTATATGCATGCAAATCACTTACCGTAAAACATATCCGAGTTTGCGTTAACAGAAATACAATATTACTAGACGGTCAGACGGACGCCTAAAACAGTGGCGTTTCAAAATAAAATCAAACACAATGGCACATATAAGTACAGAGACGGTGGTCGCATTCTTGTGAAATCTATTGTTGTCCGTATTAGTAGATGTGGTTTTTGCGAACTTGACATAAGAACGTATGTTATTGGATACTACATTGTTAGGGTTATACCTATGGCCTAGTTCAATTAATAGCCTTATATCATAGTGTACCTAAACACATTGAAATCTTTGAATTGCATAATCTGTAATTTCTACGGATTGAATATTACTGGGAATAATAAGACTCGAGAACTGATATTTCAGGATGACCACCGCATTGCAGTGTGTCGCATAATTTTCAACCGACTTCAAAAAAGGAGGAGGTTCCCAATTCGACTGTATTTTTTTTATATATATTTGTTACCTCATCACAACTTTTGACTGGGTGAATCGATTTTGATGATTCTTTTTTTTATTAGAAAGCTGACGCTTTCCGTGTGGTCCCATTTCAATTTAGTCCAGTGTGCTGATTCTGTATCGTTCACTTAGTTAGTTAGTAACCCAAACTGGGTTATTAACTAAGAAAACGGAGGCAAAAATCCTATTTTTGTATTCTTTTTGTACAAAATAGCAACTAGCATGGTATACTGATATGATACCATACCGACCTAGGTTGGTAATTTGTGCAAAAATAGGATTTTTGCCTTCGTTTTCTTAGTTAATAACCCAGTTAGGGTTACTAACTAACTAAGTGAACGATACAGAATAAGGCCCCAGTTTTGATAATGGTATCCATGAGAAAACCATATAAGTCTGACATTTTTAATTTGGAAGGACGTATTCAACTAAATTTTGATGAGAGTAATAATTGCAGACAGTTTTTTTTGTTAATTAGGTAATTAACGTATATTATGTACACCCCTAGATGGCAAGACAGGGGTTTGCCGGGTTAGCTATTGGAAAATATGGTTTTATCTCACCTTTGCCTGTCGTCGCCCTCGTCCTTGTACTTGCTCCGGATCTCGTCCAAAGTGGATATGAGCTGGTTAAAGGTCTCCCGGTCGATCACCAGGCAGGTGGTGCCGTTTGGAGAATCGCAGATGATGTTCGCTGTGCGGAGATCGTCCCTGAAACATTCAAGTGTAAGTATGTAGTCCTAGTCTACCACATATTGGTAAGTAAAATAATCAATTCTACAATATCTAAGCTTTCAAGTGAAAAATATCATTGCATGTATGCACCATCCAAATGCTCACTTAAAGACATGACGCCCAATACACTGGCGCTATTGCCTCGCTGTATAGCCAGGCTAAGGCCGTTGGGCGAAGTAAGTACCAGCTATTTGGTCACCTGACGCGTAACCAAACCTTTTGGACTCGCCATTGACTTTCTGTGTCTGATAACCATGGACCTAATGTCTCAAATGCAAGTGCCGCAAAGACTGCACAAATGCAGAGTAGTATAAGTTACACCAATACAAAAATTAGTAATAATTACCCTTGCAATGCTTTCTCTCCGAAGAAGTCGCCTTTCGTAAGGGTCCTAATGAATTTCTCGTCGTTGCTATTTGGTTGCTTCTGGGTTACTTTGACCTGTAATGGAAGAAAACGAAACATCAATAAAATTACTGAAAAATCAAACCCCAGAATTTCTGAAATCCTATTAGATACGGTTTTAGACAAGGTTCCGTACCTATCGGTTTTTCTATATAGACGGCACGGACCATTGTTGAATATTATGGGCCTATGCTATAAACGTACCTACTTTCCGCCAAGCGAATTGGTGTTCCGGTACTACACCGTGTAGCAAGTAGCAACCAGACCCATTCGCACTCTTTAAAATGATTGCATTTCTAACTACATTGTCTTACTATCAGGTGAAATTGCAAAAAAATGCCTATTAGATAAGTACTTTCAAGTTAGTACAAAAAAAATCGTCAAATATTTGTAGTTTGAAATGAAGTTATTTGGAACTAACCCGCACGAAATGTTTTGTTTTGTTATCTTTGACCCCAATGAGAAGTCTTATATTTGAATAAACCAAAACAAGCAAAGATAACAGTTAAGGGCCACTAGCCCGGTCAAGTCACGACTACGCATTGTGAATAATTTTCCGCGTTATAAAATGTTTTTAGGTCAAACGCCCAAAAACGTTTCCTAGGACGTATTTCGATTGAGGAAATTGTAATGTAAGGCCTAATTTCTGAAATGTGTAATGTAATGAATAGCTTAGCCTTTGATAGACGTATGAATGACCAGTAATTAAATTGTCACCTTTTGTTTACAGTCAAAACAAAAGATGAAAATTCAAATAAAAAAATAACTAAAAATGATAAACAAAAGAAGCTAAGGTGCTTTATAGTAATGGTAATGGTAATTTAAAATTCTGCTTCACTGGATCGTTCTATATTCAAACTCAATATGACAAAAAAGGAAATTTATTTGGTAACTACAGCCACTACCTCCTAAAGTAACGATTACTCAAACAAGGCTTGATCAAAATATAACATCAAAAACATTGGCAAAATGTCGATCACTGCTAAATAAACTGCTTCCCGTTTACTTTTCTTTTACACTACACTTTACTTTGTACTTTTGTGGTTAATATTAATATTTTTCCTTGATGCAACTTACGAGAAGTATTTTTACGATTACTGATTTCACTTTTTTACGGGCTATACAAAGTTTAAGTAAGTAATACATAATAATATTATGGCACCGAGAAATGGATATAATAAACTTGTTTTTCTATGGTAATAATATAATGTCAGATTGGCTGATAGATGACACGATTATTTATACAATAGTTTTGTTACCTTCATTACGTCATAGTTTCTAGACAGTTATTCAGGTAACGATTCAGAATTTGAGAATCATTTATTTTCTGTACGTTATGGAGTAAGAAGGTTATTTGAATATGGTTTGAGACGCGGTACCTATTTATTGATTTTATAATGGTCACCATGACCTGCTATAGGACCGAAAGGATGTAATCAAATAATTTACATTGTTTATTTAACCGCTTGCACCGTAGGCCCAGTTTCCATTATTAACCGAATTCAAATTTGGCAATTAACGTACAAATCGAAAAGGTAAGCGATCGGTATGAAGTAGAACGTCTTTATATTCGAAGGAACTTCCTAAAAATCCTTTATCTTAAAAAAAACTTGTGTTAATGTTATAATTATTACACGGTAGAGAAACAATAGGCATAGACAATTTATGTAAATGCACCATAAACGAGGGAACCAATTACATCCTGGTTATCTGCGTAGGTTATTTGTCTGAAGCTGACACCAACACATTTATCTATCTATCATATTATTTATCTATCGATTCATATTGGTATAGTAGCTCAATACTATTTACCTACGTCACGTCAAATATTAATAAATATAAGAAACTTATAATTTATAGACTGAATTAACCTTCACAATTATATTAAAGCCGAAAATCTATCTATGTAAAAATTACGAGAAGATGGGACTGAGATAGAAAATGGGAATGAAGAAAAATAAATTGAACTCTACGGCTGAGAAGGTGTGTCTGCACTTTTACAGTGATTATTAGGCAATTACCGTAATTAAATTAGGAAAATCGAAGGTATATTTTTTAACTCAAGGGTCTATTATTAATGTTTATTTGTAACCGAAGGGTCTTTTTAGTTCCTTACCCAAATCATATTATCGGGAACCTGTAACTAAGTCTCCGCTAATGCTGTATTCCTGTCGTAAGTCTGTCTGTAAACGGGCTATACCTATCTCACGAACTGTAATAGAGGTTATAATATTAATTGTGGATAGAATTAAATAAAATGAGTATTTCTACTGTCGCTATAAAACCACAAAAATAAATATACAATGTAATTCACAACGCTACTCTATAGGTACAACAAATGTGATTTTTGCCGTTTTAGGCTTTACCCAAGTTGTATTCTTGATCTCAGCTATGGTGGCAACATATTTCTTCGTGTAAGAGTCTTGCTCGCACTTGGACGGTTCTTTATGACTGAATACAAGTCCAAAAAAACCGCTGAACTGACTTTTTTGGATATAACCTTTTATGTACGAGTAACTATAAACGAGACGAAGTTATTGTGTTCATGAAAAAACGACCATCTCCAACGCTGTTTACTAAATCTACGCTCTATAAAATATTTAGGTCAAGAAACTTAGTCACAATATGACAGTTACTTATCTTAGCGCTTTTTCCTAAAAACGTTAGGAAAAAGCGCTAAGCTAAGTACTGTATACTTAATTTGATAAAAATTGACTATATTGAATGTAAACGCGCGGGTTGTAATGATTTTAAGTTACCTACTTATATTACGTATATTTAAATCTGTATACGAGTAATTTAAAGGAAAAAGTAACTTACTGATCAGCCAATGCACAATTCAAATCAGTTAGTCGATTTGCGTATCGTTTTGATACACTGAGTGTAGTTTATAAATCAATGACTGAGTGTGATGATTTACTGACAGTATTCCCACAGTAAACCACAGTATTCACTGAGGCTTTGCCAAAATGACTTTATTGCAATTACAGTACCTATGTGTGAAAAGGCTTCACTCATGGCCAACACTGACATGCAGACATGACGCCAAATTGCAAAAGGTTTCTTTTAGATAACCATTTTACATGCGGACGTTCAGAAATCTGACCTCATATCCCTCTCGTTAAGGTAACCGCCCACCATAAAGCGGATACACGAACCGTCGCGTCGCACAGCGGACGTCTTAACTTACCTCAAAGGATATTAAGTAACTGCAACTTACAAATCTCGGCAGCACTCCGAAAAGTTTTAGTGAATTATAGGTAAACGGATACCTATGTGCTCATTATAATGGCAGATGTCATGTTATTTTAACAAAGTCGGATATGTGCTCATTATAATGACAGATGTCATTTTATTTTAGCAAAGTTCCACACGTACTCGTACATTGGAAAATTACAACATCCCAGATTTCCCTCTTTTTAAATATAAATAAAAAACATATTGAATTTTATATGATTGAAATGAAATGAAAATTCACCATATATGTATCATTTAACAATGGTTTTTGGGGATCCTGGAGTAAGTTTACTATATAAAACCTGTGTCCCAGGATCCCCGCTCTTCCTGTTAGTATACAGCTATACTTATACATATAGTTTTAATTTCTATGCGTGTTTGTGTGTGTGTGTGTGTGTGAGTGTGTGTGTGTGTGTGTGTGTGTGTGTGTGTGTGTATGTGTATGTGTGTGTCCATATGTACCTGTGTTTTACAATTTCTTATAATTGATCAAAAATGTAATTTTAGTAGTTTTTCGGTGTCATCGTAATTTAGACTGTGTAACCAAGTTGTTACTATTTGTTTGCATTGGAGTAGTGGCTTGTCATAAATATTCAGTGTTTTATTAACTGTCTTATAGATAAAAATTGAATTGGCCTTATGCTGACGTTTAGCGAACTCAGTGTTGCATGGAATAGCGTTAAGGACAGTAAGTTTACGTCTTTTGTCTTGATTGGGTTTAATGTATTGGGTACTACGGTGAACCCTTAGAATACTTTGGAGTATGTACAATTGCCTTATAGTTAATAGTTTGGCTGATGCATATAAACTATGTGTTGGGTATCTGTATGGTCTAAAATACATTACTTTCAGGAGGGATCTTTGCGCTCTTTCCAACTGAAGAAGTTCTGTTTTGCATGCACCGCCCCACGCAGAAATACAGTACATTAGGTTTGACTGGGCAAGAGCCAAGTAAATGTTCTTTAATAAATCAGGTGGCATAACGTGACGTAGTTTTTTGAAGATCCATATAAGGTTTCTTGTTCTATTTATCAAATTATTAATCTGTTTATACCAATTTAGATGCTGGTCGATGAATACACCTAGATATTTGTACTCAGTCACTTTATCGATATTAGGACAGTTACAGGGTTCCGAAAGTGAAGCTGGGCATGAGTGGCATTTTAAAGTAAAGTTGTTGGGAGGTTGAGTGGATTTCCTGATCGAAAAAGTCATAAATTTTGTTTTAGAAACATTTAATGTTAAGACATTTCTGTTTAGCCAATTTACAACGTGTTTCAAGCCTTTCTCCGCGTTTAGTTTGGTTTCTTCCCAAGTGTTGCCATGAAAAACAAGTGCAGTGTCGTCTGCATATGAGTATATCTTGCATGTTTTATTGTTTTTTAGGAGGTCATTCATGTATATAAGGAACAGGGTAGGTCCGAGAACACTACCCTGAGGTACACCGTAAGTAATTGATGCATCTTTACTTATTGTATCGCCAATTTTAACACGTTGTTTTCTGTTATTCAGATAGCTATCAAATAATTTATACTGATTGCCGCGAATGCCAATGTTTTCTAATTTTTTCAAAAGCCTAGGAACCGAGACTGAATCAAAAGCCTTGGCCAGGTCCAGATATACTGCTAAGCATTTCTGGCCCTGGTCAAGTCTCGTTACCAACTCGTTTGCCAGATTTAAAACAGCATCCTCAGTCGAGACACCTTTTCGAAAGCCATATTGTGATTCTGAAAGTATATTCCGATATTGTAAATATGTATTTAGTCGGTTATTTATTATTTTTTCTAAGATTTTAGACAGTATCGGCAATAGAGAAATGGGCCTATAGTTCTCTACTATGTCTTTATTTCCATTTTTATGAATAGGGTGAATTACCGATAATTTAAATGCGTCTGGAAATATTCCTTGGTCAAAACAGATATTATATAAGTGCACTATAACTGGGATAAGAATATGCTTTGCAAGTTTAATTAATTTAGTAGGTATAGTGTCCCATCCTGTGGAGCTGCTGTTTTTAAGATTCATTATAAGGTTATTTACCTCCGTTTCATCTGTGCCAATCATTCCGAATGAGTTAAGTGGGGGGTTTACCGTGGGGTTAGTTGGTTCAGAATTGTTATGACTGTCTACTATCTTTTCTGCCAATTGTTTGCTAACATTTGAAAAATAGTCATTTACAAAGTTGAGCGATTCGTATTTAGATGGTTTTATGTTAATAAGGTTAGTACTATGCTTTTTGGGTTTTGATATTTGAGCTATAGATTTAATATTTTTCCATAAATGGAAAGGATTTTTTATAGTTTTTTTAATCTCGTTACGTTCATAATTTGTTTTAACTTTTTTTAATAGGTTGTTACAATAATTTCTATAACGTGTATATGTTGTTTTTAGAATTATATTATTAGGATCTTTTTTTAATTTTCGCTGCATATTATTTCTATTTCTAATGCATTTTAGTAAACCCGGTGTGATCCAAGGTTTTATGTTTCTTTTATTTTTAGGTAGATTTATAACTTTAGTATTATCCTTTATAATTTGGCTAAGTTTCTTAGTTAGTTCGTTTGCTAGGATATTTGGATCATTTACTAGCAAAAGTTTCTGGATATTAGCGTTTTTGAGTTGTTCTACAGCTGAATCAAGGTTGAGTTTATGTATGAGTCTGTTTTTATGAGTGTTATTAGGTTTATCTTGTAATGAAATAACTACTGATTGGTGGTCAGTAACAGTCGAATTAAGAACAAAAATCCTTACCAGGCTTTGAGTTTTAATCATAGCATGATCGAGGCAATTGTTGCCTCTAGTAGGAAATATATGACCTGGGAGCATACCATGCTCAGCTAATGTATTTAAGTAGGTGTGCCTATTTCTATCAGTGCTGTCGTCTGATATATTTATATTTATGTCTCCTGTTAATATTACATTTTTGTAGTTCTTATATAAGTTTAGTAGGTTATATACAGAGTCAACAAAGTCATCAGTAGTTTTAAATGAAGGCGAGCGATATATGGCTAAAACAATAGTATTTTCGCCTATAGTAATAACCATACAGGTAGCGTTAGTTATTAATTTTTCTTCGACTTTAATTTGTCCCAATGTTTTACCTATGTAAATAGCAACGCCACCATTTTGATTAAAGTTATTTGAACTGCTGAAGATTTCATAATTATTTATTGCTGGTAAATGATTGCAATAACTTTGGGCAACTTTTACCTATAACTATTCCAAACTTGAAGTCGGTAGCTTTAATAGTTACTGAAATAATCGAATGTGTCAGACGGACGGAGGGACGGACAAACGGACAGACGTACGGACGGATGGATGGACTGAGAAAGTATTACCATAATTGGCTGTTAGTTTACTGGTTACCATATTATCTAATTAAAGTACCAAATTCTTTCTATCTCGTGGAATTAATTTAAAAACTGAAATCCACAACGTGCGAAGCCGACAGCAAACCTAAATAATATTATGTAGTTTATATAACAGTTTCTTTAGTTTCATTATGGTAACGTCGAAATCAAGAACATTTACAGTTATTTAGCCTCACAAATGACGCATAATTACTGACTATGAGCTGTGTTATGTGGGTAATAAGACATTAAAAAATCTACACTAAGTAGATGTTATATCTTCCTCTTTGGACATTTTTTTTTAGTTTGTCGAGTTTCAAAAACCACATTTGACTTAGCAGGGAACTAAGCAGTTATGGACCTTTTTATGCAGCATAATATTATATTAAAAGAATGTCGGATACAATATAATATTATTGAAGCATTTAACTTTCATTTTATAGTCAAAATAAAACTTCTTGGACATTTTTTTTATTGCATATAACAATTTTACCACATTATATTGAGATATAATTAAAAATGACCTTATAAAAATATTCATTTATAAATACTAGTGATTACATTCACTGCTAAACGTCTAGCAACTTAAGAACTTAAACATAATTTACTCAAAAGTCATTAATAAAACTCGTTCAGAGCAGGGGGGCAATGTCATTAAAACGAGTCATATTTTTCAATGTTTTTCCATATTTTGTAGCATGCAAATTATGCAAATACATTATAACATTATTATTTCATTAATTCAGTTGACCAATTTGAATTAAAATAATTCCACTATAAAATAAATCACTTCAACTGTCCTAATACCCATAAAATGTACCTAGGTTCTAAAATAACTTTTCAATACAGAGGCTTTAATAATTATGATTCGAAAATTAAATCTTTAGCATAGGCATCTTCCTTTTACGCGGTTGAGACAATTGTTTAAGAGCTCGACGATTCGTTTTGCAGTTTAGTTAATATTAATTAATTACAACTTAAAAAAAATTAACTTGATTACTTTTACATTTGCCAAAAATAAATTTTCGAATCTCTAAACTGTATTGTAAAACGTCGTGCGATAAACGGGTGTGTAGGTTATTGCAAATTCGTGACACCATTATTGCAATAATAATAATGTACTTTCCTCTCTTGTATCACAATGTACTATTTTCACGTCATTGCCTATATCGTCCAAATCAATTGTTCTGGCAGTGATCCGATTGTAAATTCGTTTCGGTATTAGAGAAGGTAATTATAAAAACGAAACTTCGATATTTGATAAATGGGATTAATAATTATTTAGTTAATCATATTATGAAAGTACACATTAAAGGACTTCAATTGCGCGATGACCCTAAACGCAACCGCCCGCGTGCGGTGCGCTGACCTTGTAGGCACAATAGCCTGACACTGTGGCCTCTACACTGTAGTACACTGTACAGCCTTATACACTGTATGCTCGTATTGAGCCTTACACCTCTCACTGTGCTCTACACTCAACGAGTACATGTCTATCTGCCGTCTCCTGCCCATACATCGCATTACGCATATGACTATCGATAGCTAAGCGAACTTTTAAAAGAAAGCTAACAAATGACTTCCGTTCTAAACTTCTAAATACTACTACTAATGTATACTAGTACTTTTATTAAACAAGGTTAGGTTTGCGGTTAGTTATCAAAATAACTTGTTTATAGTTCACTTGTGTGTTCAAAAGTGATTCTTTACGAGTTTCACTCCCTTTGTAGTACTTATAGAACCCTCGATGCGCGAGTTTAACTCGCCCTTGACTGATTTTAGGATACCTACACTGTTTGATACTGTAAGTTGTTGGTACCACTTATTTTTACATGCTTGCTCTTTATATTTTTCGCTTTCAATAAAGGGTCTGATCGTTTCTTGGGACTTCAAATGTTTAACTATCTATACTATAATTGTTTTTTTTTATTTAATTTTACTTTATGTCTACATCATTAGTTGATTCTACCCACTACCCAATTTTTAATGGGCTGTTCTTTAAAGAGACATAATTTTCATAGACCACCAATATTTTCGTCATCGGGTCTGGTTTTATATTTGCGCGATTTGTTTTTGGCTTTTTTCCTATTTAGGTTTCCTTCGCAGAGTCTATTAATTAGCGTATCTGTCGATGATCTCAATTCACGGAATTCATTGGCCTCAGCTCAATAGCGTGGTGTATCTAAATTGGTAGTTTTTGTGCATTTTTATGCTCGTCACCCCTGATTAGTCACAGAATTAATAGGGTGTTGAGATTGTTATACCTACATACTTTGATAAAATACATGTAGGTACAATAATTAATTTGGCGGCAGCCCAAGTGAATTTTGATTTTCTTTTTACAAAAAATCCGCGGGAATTAAAGAAAATCAGGGTGATAACTATAACTATATAATAATTCAGGGACCCATGGTGTACGTGTGTACATTTAAAATTTTAGCCTAAACATGGGTTCCGTATTTGTGTCAAGAAAATAGACATCTAAACCTACATTTTAATTATTGTAATAAACCAAAAACCGAAATCTTCAATAAATACTGGAACAAATCATCAATTTCGAAAGGTTTAATTTATTGTAAAATGAAATAGGTATTTCTGACGGAAAATTTTGAATTTGCAGAGATTGAATTTGACTGTCACCAGTGCCGAGGCTGGATTGGTCTGGAAGACTATAGGCACCTATTATTATTAGGTTATTTCGCCTCTATTTTGCATTGTGAAGTCAACATCTCCTGATGATATTCCGGTGTCGGGTGCCTCGAAGAAAGTGTTGGAAGAATTGTGTGTGGTGTTTCATGAAGGCGGTGTTCCTGCATATTGGACCATACATGATACAGAATTATTTTCAAGTAGCGGATTTTAGAAAACAATTTAATCTGCCCTGCTAATTATTATGGATTTCCGCAAAATAACGCCTGCTTCCATTGAATATTTATTAGGTATCGTTTTGCTATACTATTTCGACCCATTAAATATTTCAAGTTTCAACCCATTCAATTCTCAAATGAAGCTTAATTTCAAAGTGAGGTTTCAAAATTGCAAATCGTTGTATCTCAAAGGCAGACCTAGGTATCGAGGTTTAGTTAAATGCCAAGGTGAACCACTTATACCTACCTACTTACAATCTCCGTTTCTACGCGGACAATATATTATTTCAAAGTCAAACTTAAATCACAAGTATTATTCAGAAACTAGATTTACTGATAAATTTACTACTATTTTTAGATTTGGGTTGATATGCATAATATAATATGCCTATAACTATATGTTAAACAGCTATACAAATACACAGATTCTTTACGGGTCTACGCTTTCACTTAAAAAATAAATATAAAATGTTTGTTTTTCAAGTTACCTACCCAGATAGTTATTACCCCGTGATAAAACCCTCTAAAAAGACCGAAGTATAAAAAGACCAGAGTTTTTTATGAATTATTATTTTATAATTTGTACTCGTACTATAAATTAATTTTATCATCTTGACCTTTTCCATTTATTTAATATTCTTATGGTTGTCTAGAACTATTAAGAGAAGTATTGTAAGTCCCTTTCGTAATACATTACGAATGCCGACGTTTATTAAAAGATTTAATTGGTTTTATTGTCACATCCGCTATGAACGCTAGAATTGAATCAGTACAAGAATTTCTCACTTTCGTTACATAAGAACAAATTGTATTAACCTTCCTCTTTACTTTACCTTTCGCACGGCTTATGCTATACTAAGAATTTCAAACAAAGTAGGTACAGTTTCTCATAACTTTTCATCAAAATTTCGAAGTATTCTATTTAGTGGTTAACTTATGATGACAAAGATCTCCAAAGATGCTTTTTCTACATGACCTTGCCCAAACTTTCCAAGTGTATTTTGGACCTACGTAAGGATTAATAAATGTTCACGATTTTTTTAAAACGAAAGTATGATGAGATCAGCAAGACATTAAAGTAATACGCATATCCATGTTAGATACAGTACATTGCAATATCATATCATGATTATCATGTGACACACTGCACTGTGCTCATTATCCTGAAACATTAGTTTTTACTTCTTACGTTTCAAGTGCCCAGTACCTAATCACGTCGGATTACAGAGGCCTTCAAAACGAAATACAGTAATACAATACTGTTTCCCGGTAGAGTAACTGACACCACGGTGCGTTACCTACCCGGACGGACCCCCCAAGAAGAGTCTATACATAATATATAACAGTTTATAAATCAATGTATAACACCGTAATATTCGACTTTATACATATTATACATAAGAGATTAATTATATTTATTACGCTCCGTATACCAATCAAGACTTTCAGTGCTTTTTACGCATCATTAGAACAAAAACTACGCTCACACACCATCCTCCTAGAATATTATACCTACGTAACAATTCCTCCACGGGAGAGAGAATGCAATGTTTTTCCTCCTACGGTTTTATCCACTGTTTGAGAATGGACGCAGGATAAAGATAATATCACCCGTGGATAAATTATACAAAAACATTTCTCCTTTCCCCTTTTACCTTAATTAAGCCGATGGTAAAAATTAGTTTTATCTCCTATCATCAGTGATCAATGATCATCACTAATGTCACTAAATAGAAAGCCCCTGCCTTTGATTTGTTATACATCGTCTCTTAAATGTCACGAAAATAATATTTTACAAAACCTTTATTGGATAAAATAAAATGTCAAATGAGCCTGTTTTCAATTTTTTAAAGCCACTAAGTTATAGCATATTACACCATAGAGAAACCCTATCATGAACAATAAACCATAGAAGAGTTGATCTTAAAGTTCTAGGATTGTTGAAGACTGGCACAGCTATGAGCTATCAGAAGTGAGACGAATCGGATATTTACAAAACAATACGACGCGGTCAGAATCAGGCCTGTCTGTATAGTAAGAACTACCGAGCCAAGCTGCGTGAGAGGTGTCGATCTTTGTGAATTGTAGTCAAAAGTGAATGGCGTTTAATTTTAATCCCCATCATGAAATTGCTGTTACAACAGCATGTTTCGTCAGAAAGTTGGCAAATTTAGTAGGCATTTTGTCAATATTCTCTCAAAAGTAAAAAAAAAACAGTTTTATCTATTATGCGAACTTGATATGCAAAGCTTCATTGAGGACACATCTCTATGCGAAGGGCTTATAAAGGCACGAAAAATACAAAAGGAAATATTTGATTTCGAAGTTTACGCTGCCAAGATACGGCCAACTTGGATAGAAAATTCTCCATAGAATACTTACTCGTAGTTGAGTTAGAGGAGCTTGTTTCATAGAGACGGATATAGAGTCAATTCTGCTGTGCGAAACCTCTAAACTAAACTGATTCACCTAATGGGGTAATTTTGCTATCCCTTTCCATGGGAAACATGAATAGGATACCACTATTTTTAGGTCCGTGAAACATGAATAGGATACCACTATTTTTAGGTCTGTGAAACATGAATAGGATACCACTATTTTTAGGTCTGTGAAACATGAATAGGATACCACTATTTTTAGGTCCGTGAAACATGAATAGGATACCACTATTTTTAGGTCTGTGAAACATGAATAGGATACCACTATTTTTAGGTCCGTGAAACATGAATAGGATACCACTATTTTTAGGTCTGTGAAACATGAATAGGATACCACTATTTTTAGGTCTGTTAAATTAGTTAAGTTTAGAGATTTTGCAGAACAGAATTTGGACTAACGTAAAGAAATGATGATAATGACAGATACTGAATAACTCGAATGTAAAATTCATTTACAAACATTGCATTATTTATGCATTATGCAACAATTCATTACTGCTCCAAAAAAAAATTCCGGTTTTTAATAAATCTATGTTGTTTTTATTACACTGGCAGCCCTAAGCCAGACCAGCCTTTCTCGAAAGTCGATCCAGTAAACGAAAGTGAAAATGTGAGCTCTCGTGTCGAACATCTTCACGTGTTTAACATTTACGAGTAATACATATTGTATGAATTCTTTACGCCTAGTCATCTAAACAAATATAAAAAGTCTTATCACATTAGAGAAATTGTTTGGAGATTCATTATTGGTTAAGAAATGTATATAGTTAGGTGCAAGTTTCACTATACGTTGCGTATCTTATACTCGTATACAATATTTAGATAGATATTACTGATATACCTCCATAATAAAATTCTGTAAAAAAATACTAAAGGTTACGCCCATTACGTCTTTAAAATTCGATTGTACATTCATTTACATTTTCTTCACTCCTCTTTCATATTATAAACTAGTTCAAATATCTCTGTGTAAACAAGGGTCATTTTCACTTGTTATTTTCTAAAACATACAGCTTTCGTAATTTAGCTAAGAATAATAATCCTGTTGTCTCTACTAAATCTTTAAAATCTGTTTACTGACTGTGAAATTCACGCAAAAATTAATTAATTACACGAAACGGAACACTTCACTTAGAGGAAATTTAATTTACAGCAATTTTATAGCATTGCTTGAGCAGGGCTCAAAATAGAGACTAACTCCAATCTCATCCGGTTAATATTGAAACCGAATGTCTCTAATGCCACAGTTAATGGTCAACTGTTAACTTTAAAGTTCCATGTCCCTTTGACACCTCAATTAGCTCGTTATTTAGCACAAAATCAGCAGGAAACGCGCGATGTTCGCGCACTGCAGTATTAAACAGTCAATTAAGTTTTATGTGGCTCTTAACATGATGCTTTTTAGGAGACAGAATTTATTAGTGGTTACGATCAACATAACATTAACCACATAACAAATAAACGTGGAATATCGGTGGCATAGTTATACTCTGCTTTATTTTTCTCTATCATCAATCATTTGATATTCGAAGGAAAAAGACAATTAACAGAGTATAAATATTCCGCCTCTATTCCACTCGTACGTTTATTTGTAATGGGGTATGGATATTATAATTAAGAGTTTTGATGTTTCATTTATAAGAATGGTTAAGTATGAATTGTAAAAGCTTAACGTAAAGTTTGTCATTTACTAAGTCCTTAGAAATAGGCAATATGCATGATAAACATAATAAATATTTTCCGGCTCCTTACGAATTTTAATCTGCAAAACCTACAGATTTCCTAAGTCTTTTTTTTGATACTATTTTAGCATGAAATCCCACATGTTAAAATTCAAGCTTCGGTAAAAGTATACCACATACCTACTTAGTTTTATCTTTTGCATTAATCCTTCAAAGTTCATTCGGATCAATTGCATATTCAACTGTTCCCAATGCATTTTAAACGATAATTACTTAGTTTTAAATATATTTGGATCGTTCTGTAATAGGAACGCGATTTTTTCCGAAAACCAGTTTTAATTTTAGTGTCACACTTGTCCTTAAAATATTTATTATGAAATATTATTTTTCATCAAATGACATAAAATCAAATTTTAATTTTTAGGTGTTAAAAAAATGGCACATTTATCTATCTACATGAAAAACGATGAAAAGGATGGCGTCTTTTAATTCAGTGATTTAATTAAAGTCAGTTATTTAGTCTGTAAACAAAGTATTCTGCGGTTTACGTAATGGATTACGTATCTATGGTATAACAAGATAGGCATTAATATGTCATAAAATATATCCAATAACTCAATACTTCGGTTAATTAACATTGTAAAGTTGAAGGTTCCGTTGAACTATTCAATCAAATGGCAAATGTGAGTGGGTTTTTTTGTAGGTGTGTCATTCATTTCAAATTGAAACTGGACGGTTGTTTTAAGATCTTATTTTAAGAGATTATCTTCACCTATTTAAGATAACTTACACATTCTATATCAACTAAAACTGTCCTTTATTCAGAATAAGGCGTTGGCGTAACAAAGGATGTAAGGATCCTAAAGGAAAACAAACGTACGCATTTCAGATAGATTTCATAGCATACATTGTACTGCATTGCGTTTGTTATCCTAAAACATAAGATCGCGTTGTTCGCTATCGCTACAGGGATACAAATGCGTTGCCGGTTGTCTTAAGAAATTTGTTTATCCGCCTCATGATGTAGTTTTGAGGGAACACTGTTGCTGGTAGCCGGTTCCATAGTTTGCATGTGCGTGGAAAGAAAGATCTGGCATACTGGGTGGTCGTGGATTGCCAGCCATTCAGGTAGAATTGATGGAACATGTTTCTATGCCGGAGTGTATTCACAGAGAAATTGGAAGGAGGAATCACTTCAAACAGCTCTTTACAGCACTCCCCCTTGAAACAACCGATAGAACACACATACAGAGCTGACGTATCTACGGTGTTCTAAAGGCAACTATTGCATTTTAATCGCTTTACAAGCGTTGACTTAACACCGATTAAGATAATAAGCGGTCTCCTCACCTGTCCCTTTGAGATAATGAAGAACGTGTCTCCCCTGGCTCCTTGCCTGATGATGTAATCCCCATTCTGGTAATGAGTCTCTTCGAGCACGTCGGATATCTTGATGAGCGTGTCTTCGGGCAGGTTTTTGAAGATAGGTACACTGTGGGAGACGAACAATAATTTAATTATAACAGCATTAGAGATTGACAGTTTTGTTAAAAATGATACGGTATTGGATTTTAAATTAAAGATGCCATTATTTATTGATGGATATTTTAAAACTGAAATTTCATTGATAAATCATTAGTATTGCGTGCAATCACAAATATTTGTGTAAGAATTTAGTAGCTAAAGTTTTTAGTAAGGACATAATAACAATTATTACAACAAATTATGTACAATTTCGTTGGGTATGCAATTTTAAAAGTATCCATGAACTGCATAATATTTCATTCGATAAAGCAATGAAATTTAATATTTTCTTTCAATAAATAAGTCAGTGTATATAATGAAGTTAAAGGCTTATTTACACACATATCAAACTAAAATAAATGGTCGCCTTAAAGTCGCGTCAGCAGTCGCAGTTTCCGGAACTAAAATCGTTTTTCGTTGTTATTGATTAACATACGGTCTTTATAGAATAGAAATACATTTTCTGAGAATATGACATCGCGTAGCACTTATGCAGACAATGGGGGAAGAATTCTTGAAACTCTTGTTTCTAGATACGTTAGAGTAATTTTTAAAAACTAGCATCTTAGCGTTCGTATGGGCACAACTCGATATTCTTTAGAAATCAAAACATATTTCGAACAGGTCCTTTGTAGTTTCCAAAGCAGTTAACTAACAACATATTTGATTCTCGGACTTATATCCATTTAGGTAATTTTTTTAATTTTAAACATGTCAAGATGTATTATTCCCGTAATGTATGTGTAGCCTGCAATTGTGTATTAGCTTACAAATGAAGAAAAATAATTTAAAAAATTAAATTAAGAACGTTCTATTAGCCACGTGTGTGTGCTAATTGCAAAAGGCGTATCAAAATCATAGGATTTTACCTAATCGCTATACTTAATCACTCGAGCATGTAGTTACAGTTCAAATTTTACGGTCGACCGATATTAAACTTGTTCTTTTCGACAACAGAAGTATTACATTTTTTTCTTCAAATATACTTTCTGTTTGCATTTATGAATCTTTAAGTACCATGACGGCTTATACAGAACGTCTGTCAATCGTAAAAAATGTGTGTACATTATGCTGACCATCATAGGTTCCTTACCAAAATGGAACAAATATTATAGAACCCTCACGGTGCGACTTTATTTATTCTGTCCGTCTACTATAAGAGGTATCGACATGAACTTGGAATTAATATAAGTAATAGTGACCCAACATCATTGCAATTATTTCTGCTTAATATTGTTTTCTTTGGAAATTTGTCAAATAATGTACATAAGATGTATAATAATTATTAACTCAATTTTATCTTTATAATAGTTGCATTATTAGATCTTATCAGTTTGTAAATTATATTTTCATCTCACCCGCTCGGAAAAGCGTTTTTTACTGCCCGAAATGCGGGCGGAAAATGCTATTATATTCCCTAGGCCGCCAAAGCATTTTCATTTTTCCCAAGGGAGACAAAGTAGTATGAAAATCCCTTCCGGCCCTTGGGCCGAAAAGCATTTCCAACGTCAAACTCGAATTACGTGTCATGTCAATGTCAAAGCTGAAGACTTCTTTTTTTTCTAATAACATATACGTTCAGTAAAAAAGTTCGACCTTAGAGTTTGTATAGGTACATTAGTTTTTTTATTTTTACGTTTTCTTAGAATATCAATAAATATAATAACTCCTATTTAGTTTTATTAATTATAAAATAAATCTAATTAAATCCATGATTTTTCCTCGATGTTTATGTAATTATTATTAAAATATTTATAAAATTTTATATTATCTTTGGTTCTTAGAAATTCCTATTCCAGAACGCATTCAAAAAAAAAGTTTCTCAATTTTTTTTCTGGTCTAGTGATAGTTGTCTATGTTTCCAATCGTGATTAAATAAAAATACCTAATATTTTTATTACTTTATTCATTATTTTTTTGCTTTAACTTTGAAATAAGGTGAGTGATGATTGAAGGTGGTTTCAGTAAGTGAAATTATTCAGAGTTACCAAAACAACATTTAACATAAATCGCAATGCCGATCTAAGTGTTCTTCTGGTGATTTTCCTCGCTGTGGTGAGATGAAAAATTTTGTGTTATGGACGGGCGCAAATTTTTTTGGGTCTCGTGTCTTTGAATGCCTCGCTATGCTCAGGATTCTATTCTTTGAACCCCTCGCTGCGCTCAGGGTTCAACCCTAGAATCCTTCGCCGCTCAGCATTCAAATTTGACACTCGGCCCAAAAATCCACTTTGCGCCCTTGCATAACAAATAACTATTATTTGCGACGTTTTGTTGGCATCTGTTGATATCTTTTACTTTAATAGTTAAGTTTTAGCTTAATTATTTTAAGTCTACGCCTTTCAAACAAAAGTATTCTTGACCTTAAAATTGGCCTTAAAATGTATTTATTTTTATACGTAATCATAATCTCTTATATCATTTGGCTTTTAGTACAGTAATACTATCAAGGTAACCTACATTTGTAAACAAAACATTTTTTAAGTAAATCTAACACCACGTGCTCAGTGCACACCTCTTACCAAACCAACGGAAAAAAAAATGTTTTTATTTTCTTTTTAGGAAATATAATAAGACAAATTATATTGTAATCTTAATAACATAATTTTTTTAACCTAAAATACTCTTAGAACAACAAATTAAACTGTTATAACTAATAACATTGGGTGTTTTAATGTTTGCAATAAGATAACTGTTTCAGAATCTTTTATAGAGGATTTAAATCACGATTCACGGGCAACTTCTTAATATTGTTGATCATGGGTGAAGGCAGGTTATTTATCATAATGAAACAAAAAAAATTATATTACATTCTGGTATCGCAAGTTTGACGCAAGGCAACAACGAGAGTCGTTGTGCAAAGCTGACGTAAAATATCAGCAATAAAAGAATTTAATATAATATTTTGAATCAATGGAATTAATTATACTACAGAGATATAAATGGTTATGTTAACAACCAATAATTTTGAGCTGAGGGCTATATTTTTAGATGTAAGTACATTATTTTTGTAACATAGCAATCTATGGCTAGCTTTTTATGACAAGTGAAGAGGTCACATCAACTCAGCGCATGCAAAATAGCATATGTGAAACAGATTTATTTATTAAACACATAATGTTATACAGAGACATAATACAATGTAGTTCACATTAAAATAAAAAGGCTACATTATACGTTTTAGCTCGGGTTTTCGGGGAGTTAAAAATTTAAATCAATTAAATGATTGAAAAACGGCATGTAAACGGGTAAAAAACAAATAAGAGTGGAAAGAATGTTGTATTTTAAATAGAATATAAAAAAAAACAATAATGGCTGAAGATACTGTTTTATCCCTCTTTTATTAATATAAGTACCATAACAGATTAGCAAAAACTTAAAAAAGTCTCCGGGGAAAAAATTGCGTCTCTATAATATTGAGACTTCCAAAAGATCCTAGTATTTATGCTCTTGGCAGGCGTGCCTATAACTTAATATTGAGTGAGTCTTGCTCCTCTCGTCACCAAAAACACTTTAAAAGGAAGGTTTGACAATAAGCTAGTCAGCTGTCAGATTTATATTTCGATTTTCTTACGAAGGATATAAAATAAACCCAAGAGTGGCCTTGAATAGAATAATACTGCAGAAACCGCAATTAAAAATGACGCTTCATGTTTATATCCGCTTGTGCAAGTGTTTATTTGTTACGTAAGTGTAGTCCGCAGTAGGAGCAGCAACATAAAGTGGTCTGATAGACAACTAGGTAATTACTCGTTGATATGTGCCGGCAATGTGTGTCGAGGCGGTGGACTCACTAATAGGACCTCGTTGACCAATATGTTCCACAACACTGTTCTATTCGCCTACTTGTACCAGCATTTGAGTACCTCTATCTTATATAGGACATGTGTGAAGTTGTACCGGAAGATGGTTTTGTCATAGACATAATATATGACAGGACCCGGCATTGGCATATAAACTATGGACCCCGGGTATAATACAACTAGTCCGCCATATTGGATTTATAAACAACTTAATTCTCCACGTATTGTAACACAAATCGTTGCAAACTAACAATAACATTAAAGCTTCAAAATCTAATTTTGTAATACTCTAAGACATGTGTAGGATCAAAAGATTCCATAAAATAGATACAATTTCATCAAAAATGAAACCACAAAGAAACTCTTTCCGTGTAAGCTATAAAGCAAGGTTCCTTGAACTTGAGTTCTTCTCAATTCAAAGGACATTATTACGTAGAGTAAAGCATTGGACCATATTTTGATTAATAAACCAAACGAGCTCATTAATTGTGTGGGCCATATTTTGGTTTATAAGCCAGCACACTAAGCTTCATTCCCACGAGTTTTTAAACACACAAGTGCTATATTAATATATGATTGTGAAACGGTTCCGTCACCGTGGTCATGGCCACGGTGACGCGTTGTGTCCAGTCTTCCTAGAATGAAACTGTACCGTGGCCAGTGAAAGGATTGAAAATTCAAATGTCATGAGCTACGTGACATGCTCCTATTTCGTAAAGTATCGCACCAACCTCTTGGGCAATACTGTTTGTTAAGCCTTTGTTTTACAATTTATGTTCGAAAAATCTTGGAATACGAATAATTGTACGTAGTTGCTGCAGACAAAGACTTCTATGTAGGTACATAGAAGATACTTAGAAGTCATTGGCTGCAGATCAAAATTTCAATAATACGGTCTCATTCTCAGAACCTTCTCTTAGACGCTCAATCATCTATGTTGTGACGGGAATTATTGTTGTAAATGCACGCGTGACTTATAATATGACGTTGCTACCGCTAACAAACAATACAAAAGAAATTACTATCATGTTTTTAAAAATACTACAATTCCAAGAACTTAAACTCCAACATCTCCACAACTCTTACATAAAAACAATGGCTTTTAACTAAGTTTATCTCCTGATCCCATTTTTTCTCAAACAAAGTTAAAAAAATTAAAGTAAGTATAAATTTGCCTCGACTTTTCAAAAAACTATTCTAAGATCTATCGACCTTCAAGTTGAAATAGGTCACTTATAATACTAACCACTAGGTAAGTAGATGGAAAATAACTTTGAGAGTAGAGACCTTGTACCTAGTGCTAGACTATAGTTTGATATGCTATTGTTTTAAAATATTTTTCGAAAATCTACCTTTACAATGATTGCTTATAAAATTTTCTATATAATAGTCACAACAAGTAATTTTAAGTCACGTAGCTAGGCACAACATGACTTCTATCACATTCTAGTAACAGATAAATATACTGTAATTTGTAACACAAGGATTCAGAGAAGTGGACTGCAATCGGTAACGCGACACTATGCTCTTAGGTACTTTCTAGAGTTGCATGAATATGCTGACATACATAATCAGAACACACAGTAATTGGAGCATAAAACCTGAGAAAATTTTCAATTTCACAATAATATATTTCATTAGTTCTTTTGTAAGGAAGTAGATCAGTCTCTATCAATTTAATAGATAACGTAATACTCTTGCAAAGACTTTTATGAATATCTTGACGTTTTCATAAGACCACATTTACGATTTCTTGCCCATTTCTATATGTGTAAACTTATTTTCCAAACGTGTTGGTAGATATTTGCCTTCTTAATAAGAGCCTGCTGTGCTATTCTACAAAATGAAATAGCTGCCAGACAGCTGCCAACCCGAATATGGCATGCAAAATTGTACTCTATTACAACTGAAAAATTCATAGATTCATAGATGTACGCTCGTCGCTGTTTTGCAGAATAGCACGGCTGATTTTTTGAGAGCATGAGCAGATTTGGTTCTTAGATAGATAAGTAAATTAAGATTGCAGTTACTGAATTTTACAATACATATTTTCAAGCTTTGTTCTAAAAATCTTATGTTCTTGGTATAGAAATTTCGTACCGTTAAGTGTTACTATTTTACCTACTATTTCGCATTTTGTTACTGTATTTAAATGACCCTTCAATATAATATTAGCAAACGTCTGATTGCTATGTTCCTGACAATGCATTTCCTCTTAATAAGTGGTGTAGACGACAATTTCAAGTCCCCACCGATGAAAGAAGAATAGGCCGTTGTGCGCCCATTGAATTTGCATAAGTGTCTCGGGTCAATACCCGCTTTTAACTGTATGCTCATATGCTCCTTACGTATAAACAAAGTACCATCCTATCAGTCTTTACATATAACAGGAAAACCTTAACAAATAATAAAAAGGATAATATTATGATCTATTGACATAAAATAGTTAAACGCAATGAAAAAAACATTAATTTATAAACATTTAATATATACCAGAAAACATAAATGTTTACACAAAATGAGTTCAGCCTTACTCTACCTAAGAGTACCAAAAAAAACTACTAGCCCAACTAGCATGGCGTGGATAAAAAACAGGAGATTAAATTATTTTCTGTAACGGCTAAGCAATGCTAAACGAGAAATTCTTTTTTGTGAACGAAATCTGTATGAAGGAATCTTATCTTATTACGGTGGAGAGACTGGAGCCCCCAAGGAGGACGAATAAAAACATTAAAAGCCGAAAGTTTCTTATTACAAGTATTAACTAGCGGAGAAGAAAATAAACGCCACATAAAAATAAACAGTCTTTAATGGACGAACCTTAAAATAGACAGGGAGTAAAAACCGCTGTCCATGTTATTGACCGAACATGTAAACAACATGTTTAATTAAAGGAAACCAAGAATAGATGTAAAGAAAGAGTCGATGTTTTGTGACTGACTGAAAGCCAGATTAATCGAAAGCTAAATCCAAAACTGAAAAGATAATTTCAATGTTGTTTTATCCTACAAGTCCATATTTTAGTCGAGCAATGACTTGTGAGATTGACATCATAAATCTAAAGTGAACGCACACTAACATTCTTCGTCATTCATCAAAAAGAATAAAATACACTGTTTTCTAAAGAAGATTTTGGGTTAACTAATGGAGTAAAAGCTGATATCAATTTAGCAAAAGGTTATTGAAAGGTCAATGAATTGAATGCATGTAGCCTAATTTATGTGGGTGAATCAGATATAGCTATGTCTAAAGCTTTTATTTATTGACTTTACCTCGATACATCTACTTAGCATGCTAGACTTGTAAAATCGGCCGATAGGGAAATCAGATTGCATTGTTATTTTATCTATAAACAGGTCTTTGTGGAGAACTTGGGTGTGTCTAATTTGAATTGTATATTTAACATTACTATATTTCCTCGAAAACAAAATAGATGAAACATTAGTTTGATATATAATTTATGCAAAAGAATGATGGACAAGCCTGACGTCAGTGATACAGGAGATGCAGTTTGTCTCACAACTTTGCAAACTAAACACTGTACTCTCTATCACAAGAGCAACGTAGTAATCTAATCGGCTATAGTATCCTTCAACCGAAACGCAGCAACACGTTACTGGTTCACGACAAAGCAGTGCCTGACACTGTGGTGGTAACTACCCGAATAGGCTCTGCAATAAGAGTCATACCACCAGATAAATTAAACTTGGTGCCTGCCTGGATACTGAATAGTAACAAGAAAAATCAGAATGTAGTAAACAAATATCTTAAGTATTTACCTCTTAAGGAAGTCCGTGTATTCAGCCTGGCGGATGAGTCCAGTCCTCATCATGATGGTCTGGAAGCACTGTCGTTCGATGGCCCACAGACGGCAATCGGTGGCAGCCTTGATGGTGGCCGTTCTCTTGCAATTGTATAGGATTGCCAACTCGCCAAAGACCTTTCCGGGTGCCATCGTGCTGAGGTACTTGTTTTCGCGGGATACTTCCACTCGACCCTCTGAAGACAAAAAAAAATGGGTTTTAGATGCACATCCCGAAAATATCACACTTATTGACTACACGAGAATAATGATTTAAATAAAAACAACACACTTTGAGGATAATATAAGATTAAGTTGAGCATGTAATATTTGCTTGTGGTTATAATTTCTAAAGTATTAATTTTTAGCACTTTAATTATAGGTACAAATATAAACTCAATCAAGTCACTGTAGACATGCTGTAGACCTTGATTTATAATATCAATAACAATAATATTAAATTATAGGTATTTACCGCATACTTTATTCCGGAATCAAATAATAAAATTCTTAATAAGTAGCAATAAAATTTTAATTGTAATTATAATCATACAAATAAACAAATGACAGCCCTAATTGGTAAAAAATACAGTTTAAAGGTAGATTTTAATCTGATATTTATGATATAATAATAATAATCTGTAGCTACAAAAATTTTCAACTAATAACGGAACTGTTTATTGAGACATAGGCAATGTTAAGAGCACAAGGCTAATGCTTATACAGAAGCTAATCGTTTCTCACGATGACTCAGAACCAGTCTCGTTAGAAAACATGACAGGATATTGCAAAAAGTTTCATACTTAGCAGATCTTATGAGCAGTATATCTAGACAGGCAAAACAAAGTTGATAAATGACTAGAAAACTGTAAAAAATTTCACCCACAACGTGAAAAATAAGTTTCTTGCTAAATTCGTAATAATAATAATGTAAAGAGATTTATAGAAGCAATGAAAAGTTTTTCTGAACAAAAGAATTAGGTATTGTAGAAAACATAAACATTGTAATGTAAAAATTCTAAACTGTTCCACACAATATTTCATCAGCATCACATTTCAAGTAAATATACGGGCATTAATAAGGAATCTATGATGATAGAACAATTGAGTCAAGGTGACAACCGTGCGAATAAACAAAGAGGCGTGTGATATCGCTCATTGTTTTCTTCATTCTTGTTAAAGCACTTCATTTACTACCATTCTGGGTCTAATTAATAATTACGGTTTACTCACTTTGTGCATATTTTACATTTAATTCAATAATATTTTTACTGTCACTAATAGACCACACTATACACACAACATTTTTTTTAAAGTAACACCTCTTCAAAAAAATGATGGAATTTGAAAGATTGAACATATTTCATACACTTTAACAACAGCTGTACCTTTTGATGTTCAAATAAAAACATGTATAGTGACTGTGCAATTAGAAATCACATATTCAAGGTGAATGTAAGTTGTAACATTGAACCCATTGTGACAAGTAAAATGGAGCTTTAACTCGGTATGTAGGTATTAGCCATAACAGCAATAGCCTGACATAATAGAAAATGAAATTTAAATTATTGTGTTTATTGTTCGGCTCGTATTGTTAGAAATGAGTTTCACGTATGAAAGAGCTTGTTTGATTTAACATGGCAAGATAAGGTCACGCATTGCGAAATGTGATGAACCTACTCATAGGTATATGCTATTATTTTACTGACAAAGTTACATGATACATATTACATAGAACTCTCATCTGAAAATAAATAAAAATTTGGAAAGAAATGAACAATATTGGAAAACATCACACTTGTAATAAAAGTAAGAGTACCTAATTTAAGCAATAGTTCCGACCAATTTACAGATCACATACGAAATGTTTGTTGTGAAAACGAAGGCAAAAGACAGAATTCACATAATTGAAAGTGTTTCAAGGCAACATGCATAACAATAGGTCGAAAGTTCAAAATGTAAGTTTACGCTTTTGACTTTGCTTCATAGAATAAATATTCTCACATTCAGTTATTACATTCCATCACACAGATGTTATAACCATTTTTTGATATGAGTTCTGGTGTATCGAAATAATTTAGCATAATTAACACCCAGTAATCCGCTCTGATTTGTACAACAAAAATTATTTTGGTCCATTAATTTATATTTACAAATTACTATCGGAAACAGGCCCAATTTAATAAACAATATTCATTCTTCTTCGCTTGCATGATTAAATTTTAAAGCGGGGCACTTTAAACTAGTTTTAATTAATACGCGCAAGTAGGTTTGTTGAGCAACTTGTACACTTCAATTGTGGTATTGAGCAAACGAAATCTAAATTTGCTTTCAGAGACTTCAATAAAAAAAAATAGAAAATTAAAAAAAAATAACACTGTAGTACTTCATTTGAGTTAGTAGAATGTCATATACCTAATTAATATGAAAAAAATATGTGGTACGAAATACAAATACAAAATGTGCTTGATATTTAATATTGATGTTTACTAGTCACATTAATACATTATTTCCCAGTAACACAAGCAGAAGACTCATAGGTTTTACTTTTAATATCATAATATTGAAAATATAACGAAATATTTGAAAAAAATTGGCAGTAACAAAAAATAAAGCAATTTAAAAAAAGATTCCGACGAATTGAGAACCTCCTCCTTTTTTTGAAGTCGGTTAAAAATATAAAGAATAGTTGAAGTTGCTAGTATGACTTCGTAATTTTATATCGAGGGTTATGAGTTTATGACCGATAATAATTAATTTATTCAATAAATTATTTACAGACAAAAAAATTAATTGCAGAATAAAAAATTTTTAACGCATAACCCTCCGACAGGGATATAAAGGGGTTATATGGGGCTTGCACCCACTAAAAACTGTCTTATTCCTTTAACAAACCTACATTGACTGTAGTACGGATTCACTATCGTATTCATCGCGCTCCCGCTAGGGTGCATGTAAGGCTGTCTACTTGGTATTACTTTTTAACATTTGAATTGGGTATTTGACCCCAATTTTTTTATTGCTTTATTATAAACTAGTATAAAAATAATGACGTACACTAAATAAACTAATCCAATCGATCAAATAACAAAAAAGTTATAAGCAGTTAAATATTTCTGATTAGACAGAGATAGCGATATTAAATTATGACGTCATACCTCACGAATTCCATAGTAGCTCTATACAAATTTTCATTTTGCGAGAAAGGGATAGGAGATACTCCCACTCCAAAATTAAAATGCCTGTAACTTTGTAAATCTTCGTTGGATTTTAATATTTCTTTCAATATATGCTATTATTTTTATACTAGTTTATAATAAAGTAAAATTTTTTATCAAATTCAATAGTAGTGTAATACCCAATTTATTGCTATGCAATTACCTTATATCAAAATTTTTGTAGTTAGATCATCCTATCAAGTATCACATAACCAGCTTCATATAATGATCACATGATAAAGATAACGTTGACATGATAAAAATAGCCGAGAGACGAAAATAACTCAAACATGATTATGTACGAGTATGTAGGTTTACCTGAATCTCCATTTCGTTGCGTGTCAAGCGACTTGTTGTCTTCTAAGCGGGTAACATCCAGTACTATTCCAGCGTCAAGTGAAGATTCAGTAGCTGTGCTATCCCGCTGACAGAGGTTGCCAGTCCTCCTTTTACGAGTTCCATATGTATGAACGGGCACAATAAGTTTTGGTCGGGGTATAGAGAAATCTGAGTCCGAACCGCTCGATGAACTTTTAGCACTCCGCGAATAAACACCATTACTATTAGTCACACGTTCCTCAGAAATACGGTCTTTAGCTGAATTGAATGATAAAATGTCGTTGTACCTATCGTACCTATCTTCACTTTTCACTCTCACTGTATTGTATAGCTTCCCATATTTATCCGGTTTAATTTGTCTAGCGACGCCGTTAGTCCGATATTCACTTTCTTTTCCTAATGGGACCGAATGAAATCCATTGCTGGTTAAAGGGGCAGATGGTGGGTGACTTCCACGTAACATTCCGTATTGCATTAGCGTCAGCTGCTCGCTCGGAGAGAGATTCCTTTTCGGTTGTGTAACAGTGACGCCATCGTACATTTTGCTATTATCATCTTCTATAGTTTCCAGATAAGCTCGCAATGGCGCTCGTCCTTCGCTTTTGACTCTTAAAGATTTAGAGCGAAAACTTGGCCTGACTTCCGCACGTCCGTTTCGCTTATTTTCAGGTTGCGTTATGTGCTCAGGAAGTTGCTCGCATGTAGATAACGACTCATTAATAGGGTGCATGTATATGCCTAAATCTTCCGCTTCGCTATCTATGTCGAGGTTTTTATTTCCGGATCTGGATTTGATTGGGGTTAAATCTAAAGTTGCCATGGAGTTTATTATCTGATACATAGTATCATTACCGTACCCGCGAACAGATCCTGTACCGTTCATCTTAGCATCTCCATTTGCAAAATTTCTGTCTTTCTTTGGATCCTTCTGAATCAACTTTATCTTATCGCTATCGGTATCATTGTTTTGTTGGCTGACCCTCGAATAATAATCGTAGTATGATTCAGATGAAGGATCTGGGGGTACAGGTCCAGGATCAGGCAGAGGATAGCCATTCTTTTTTGAATCAACTTTTCTTTGGCGATGAGCGTATTTTAGAGAATCTTTTCTTTGTGGAGGAATCGGAGCCTGTCTTTCATTGGGACCAAATGTTTCGATGTCCCATTCAGTAAAGTTTCGCCGTTTCACCCTTTTTAAAGTTGATGGTTTATAACCATTTGGCATGTCTTTGAAACTATAACTATGTTTTAATTTATTTTGCATTAAGAAATTATTGTTACCTCTAGCTTTCTCTTCGATATCTTGTTGGTATTTAGCTAATTGAGATATGTTTTCATTAGGAACATTATTATTGTAGTAACGACCATGACTTGCTCGTGAATATGTGTTATATTTTTCTTCTTCTTTTTCGACACTACGTCCCACATCTCGACATGATTTGCTTCTAGATATGGAACTAAATGATGATTTATTCGATTGGTTGTCATCGTCTTTGTAACCATTAAGATTGTTGGCCCCTACCCAATTGGCGGCGTAAACAAGGTCCATAGTTCTATCACTGATAGAGAGCCACGGGTCCTCCATGACCGCTTTTCCAGGGTAGTGTTTGATTTTCATAATGCTTCAAAATAATTAAATTCCTTATTAATTTTGACGCTTTCCAAATATTTTTCTGTCACTGTTTGCACACATAATAATCCTTTATCCATCTTTGTTTTGGTCTAGAAAAGTTTTAAGATTTCTTGTCTGAGATAAGCTGCAATAAATTTTTCAAATTAATTTCACACCTACTTGAGCGACACAAAAATTTATTTCACACGTTATAAAATAATATTTTTTTATTTTCCTCTTCATGCCACAACTTGTCAAATAAATAATTTGCTTATATTACTTTTTGTTCTACCTTCGCACACTTTAATTTTTGGGAAGAATATTGTGTCTTGTTATACAAATAATTGTCTAATAGTATTAACTTCGTTCACTTATGTTTTTCTTGTTTCTTGAATTCTAATAATATAGAATTTTGATTTCTCTACGTAGAATTATTATTAAAGCTATAAATAACTTAAATAAGCTGCCTTATTTCGATTCTTATTAAATGACTCAAATGACTCATGAACTCTGTATGATTCATATATCAACAAACGCCCTGATGTAAATTATATAGTTACTGCACAGCCAGTCGCTTATAGTATTTTGGTATTGGGATAAAATGCAAACGGTTAAGTAATATTCATGAAAAATGTTATTGGTGTAATTTTTGAGAAATTAGTATGAAATTTGTTGATTTTGACAGGATAATATATATCAAGCCAAATCTACCATTTGTATTTGCTTAATATAGTATGTATTTAATACCCATTTGCGTAATTAATAGATTTGATACCTATATACTTTAGATTTGTTAATAACAATAATGATTATAGTAGTTGAAGAAAATAGACACAATGCACTAAACGGATTCTCAAGTGATTTTCGCTGCCAAGTTTCTTGATACCTTAGCTTCAGTTACTTTGTAAGTATGTCAAGTGCAAACTAAGATTTAAGTTTACATACTAAATGATGCGTATTAAAGACATATCAAGTTACATTAGTTACAGGATATTTTTTGCGTGTACAGAGACCACGTACATGATGTGAAATAAATGGTACAAGATGTAGGCAAATTATGCATGAATTAATTAAGCAATTTCTTAAAGGCTTTAATAAAAAAGGACCTTCGTTGGACATCTGATATCGCTTCAAATCTGCCTTGAAAATATTCATTTACTGCTCTTAAAGCCAATGTAATTAAACAAGTTAGTGTTCTCTTTATGTTAATAAAATTAATCCTGTTTCTAGTTGAAAGCGAAACAATGAAGGAACTGGTATTCTTATTATATTCATAAATGTCATAGCTTTTATAAAAGTTCAGTATACTTATCTACAATAACAGGTTTTAAGGGGTAATGAACAGGTATAATACGAAATCCATCGATTATATTTTATGCTACATGGATAGATTGATTTACATTTTACATAATATTATAATATCTACCTCATTACATTAGATCTTGGTAATCTAAAATAAAAAGTATTTGATACCTTTGGTACAAAAAGGGACAACGAAAGTAGAGTAGAATAATGATTATGAATCTTAATATCTACTAGTAATAGGTACCTACTAGTTTATAAAATGAGTAAACGTAAATTAAAGACATTAAGTCTTCAAATAACCAAAATTTTGATGTAATTAAATTCAATATTTTGGGAAAAGTTCATCTTCGGCTCTGGACTTTGAGCCTGCTAACCTTATTAGCACTATATTTTTAATATGAATGTTAAAAGAAAATTATTTTCCTGTTAATTTATTAAAAAAAGAAACTTCGTTTGTTATTGTTACTATAATATCGCATAAAATAATAAATGGTTATTAATGTAAAACGACTTTTCCTTCTGTACAACAGTCCCCTATCTAACTTAGCAGTCCCCTGTCAGGATTTCTTGAGAAATCGCAAATAACTCGGAAACTAGGTATAATTTCAGTGAGCCTCCTTATCTAACTAAAATAATAGTTAATTCTCTACAAAATAGAACACGATATTTTGTCAAATCTATATAATCTGGTTCTATATAATGAGTTTATAACATTATAACTATGTACCTACTGAAATACGAAAAAAAATTCGAACTTATTCTCTTATTATAGAAGAAAGTAGAAAAAGTAGTGATACCAAAGCGGTATATTTAACGTTACTACATTATTGTAATTAGCTAATGAGAGAACGTCGTTGATCTTATCGGTATAGAGTAAAGTGAGTACCGCTTTTCACTTGTGAGAATGAATATAAACGAAATAACCGTCCATAAGAACGGATGCGTCACGGACCGTAAGCACCGAATTGCACAAAGCATATCAGCCAAAAGGAAACAACTGGGCCACAAGACTCAAGAGTCCATCAAATGCGAACTGTACGGTGTACCTCGGCTCGTTACGCAATAATTAGATAATGCCCAAGACTTTATTCCATCCGCACAGTAGCCAGGTTTTTAACATTATTATTGTTATTGCACTTTCACTACTATTTACTGCAATTCGGTAAGGGTGTGTGTATACACGTAATTTTACCGCGCGATCAATTTGGAGTGCGTTTTTGGAATTTGGGAATTTTGTGCGTTTCTTTGTTTTCATGTTTACTTCTGTATGGACGTGGCTTTGAACTTTTATACAACTCAAAAGAGCTCTCTTTATTTTCACCTTTAAATGCTTGAATACGACTAAACGGTTTTCAGGGACTGCTTAGTGCCTAGGGTTATAGCAATATTATATAGTCGGTAGTTATAGTGTCTAAAAAGGAAAGTCACAAAGATTAATTTACAAATGAAATAACAATACGAAAATTTACATTAAATTTTTCATTGACCATTACACAGTAAAAATCAGTGTACTTTATTGATAATAATATGTTTTCTTTTCGCACACTTCTTCCTGCATCATAAATGGCCGACTCAATTTATTATACCTAGATTTTTAATACCTAGTACTTTTTAAACTCAATTTTTTAATACCTAATACCTACACATACATACTATGTTTTTTTTTTTTAATTTCTTTTGTAATTTTTAACTGATTGTTTTTTCTCTTACTTACGTGTAGCGTGCAATAAAAAGTTTTATCTGTCTATTTGTATACTCATGCACACGTAGATAAATGATCGTGTACATAGCGCCTTAAAGCCACTGCAAACACCAGACAATGATAGTTTCACGATGATGATGGCATAATGACAAAAAATGTAAAACAACTTCTATCTATCTATTTTCTTAAGAGTTTTTGCGCCATCATGTCTTTTATCTAATAACTAGCTGTTGCCCGCGGCTCCGCCCGCGTGAATTACGATTTTTTTACATAATATACCTTCCTACTGGAATTCCTTGATTTTTCGCGGGATTCTGGTGTGATGTTGTACAGAAACCTGTTCTTACTTTGCACGGGTTATCTTGTGGTGATTTTGAAAACTCCTTTTTCTTAATAATAATATAAAGTTTCATTAATACGTAGTTGAAAGATCAAAAGGACGATTTTACTGTCGATATTTCGATACACTGGTACAAGTCGTGGTCACTACGTGACCACGACCTGTGCCACTGGGTCGAAATATCGACAGTTAAAATCGTCCTTTTCGTTGTGATTTTTATTCTGAAACCACGAAATATGTCAAAAATTATTAAACCATGTGAAAAGTTGTACTGGTGGTAGAACTCTTCTTTCAGAGTTCGGCCGGGTAGGTACCACTGGGATAAATTACTCTACTAACAATATTCTCCAGCCCAACATAAGAGTCTAATATAAGAGTCTTTTAAAAATCTTTGCTTCATCTCATTACAATCCAAAACATCAGAATGGATAATGGCTATATATATTTCTTTACGTATAAAAAGACCTTAGATGACAGTCAGTCGGTTAGGATCGATAAAACCTAAGAGTTAAAAATATTTGTGAACCATTATCTTACCCTTTCCATATTGCGGATGATAAAGTTTAAATCTGTTCATGTGTTAACAGTGCCATCTTAATATAAAGTCAGGAAACAGTAAATAACATGACAGTAAATTTTTATTTAAAAAGTTCGGTAATACCTATCTCAGAGTTTTACATTCAAGTTCCACATAAATTGTAGAGATGGCGCTATACGGTATAACGTAGCGATAACGCCAGTTACATGATTTTTGTTCACCCTAAAAGTGAAAAATTTTAAACCATTCAAAATCTCCTGCTAAGCCTATTTATTTACGGCTGTAAGGGTACTCCAGTCTTACTTGAGCCCTACGTCCTAGCCCTAGGTTCTTTGTGCATTCCGAGTTTCAAGTCACCTACCTACTTGAACTTAAAGGTTCTGATGTCTGTAATTTCTGAACTACAAAAGTGATGATAATAAGATTTGTATGGAATAATCTTTAAAGAACCTCCTTTCTAACAAAAAAAGAATGAATGGAATCGGACAACGCGTTAATGAATTATAACTAAAAAACATTTGGACTTTGATGCCGTCTTTCAGGGAAACCATGATGAATTTCGGGACAAAAAGTATTCTATGTCCTACCTCGGGGTATGAACTATAATCGTGTCAAGTTTCATTTAAATCCATCCAGCGGATTAGCCGTGATACCCGGTCGTGAAACAGACAGACAGACAGACAGACAGACAGACAGACAGACAGACAAAAATTAAACAAATTACAGTTTTGGCTTCAGTATCGACTAAATAGTGTCCTCCAACAAAAATTTTCAAAATATCTTCAATGTACAGAATTCGACCCTTTACAGTTTTATTATAAGTATAGAAGATTATTATGCTATTAAAAAAAAGAACTCATTTTCAAGAGAGTTTTAAAATATATACAATAAAGAAGTTATTAAAAGGCAGCTAGTGTACCAGCTTTAAGAGCTTTATTTATTTTCTGCAGATAAAATCTTTAAAACTCGTAATGCTTCTGTATTTTCCACATTTACAAAATACGAGTACGGAGTACATAAAATCATGTTTATTTTTAATTCACGATTCAAACTTATTTTTCTTTTTTAATTTACTAATTTTTTTATTGGTATCTTCTGAATGAAAAAAAAATCACTCACGGTAGGCATCCATTAAAATTATTAGTGGATAATTTACATATTGCAGTAATTATGTTTATACTGTGTGCTACTTTTAATAAATATTCGTGGGCGGAGCAAATTTTAATTGCCTAAAAATCTTGTAAAATCATGTGATTTAGGTAAGCATAAGTAAGTTCATGAAGGTTTATCGCGTTAAACCAAGCAGAAACGCCTCAAGTGAAATCATTATTATTTTAGCAGAATTTTTAAATTTGATCTGATTTAAGAAAAATTACAATAAAAAATACATTACAATAATGTGCATACTTCACAAATTGAAGATATTATTAAACGCATGATCGAACTACTAGAAAACGATTTCTATATCGATAGAGTTGAAACCAGTTCAATGGTCCACATATCCATTGGACTGGCCAGCTGATATGTGAGAATCTAGGAACTTGAGAAATCTACGCATTGTTCATCACTTACTAGCCTTATTAATTCTAACAAACAATAATTAATAAGTGAGCAGCGTATAGAAAATAGATATATCCGTCTGTCAAGTTAAATTGGTAAAAATAGGGGTAATCAAGAAGTTACACGTAGTTAGTTTAGACAAACGCCTAGGTACCTGTATCACTATGTTAAAGAATGAAGCTAAAGAATGGCAAGTAGGAAATCCATAGTTTACAATGTAGAGCCCATTTTTATGGCTCAGTACCATAGGCTTATAAATCTATGGACGACGGGTGTAATACAAAATTCACGAAAAAAGTGTCCCGAGGGAACCTATAAAACGAGGGTACATGAGTATTTTTATAAACAAACTAAAACATTGTAATTTATGTCTTAAACCAATTACTATACGGCCTAATTTTCAAACAAGAGACTGAAGTGCGATTGTATGTCTTTTAGCGTTTTGTATGTCATTCGGTTCGGACACTTTAGCGCTGACCCCAACTCCTTAGTTTATAACTCAATGCTCAATACCCACTACCCAAAGGGCAAAATGGGACTCTATTACTGAGACTTCGCCGTTTATCCTTCCGTCCGTGTTAAGAGTGTGACAGACTGTATTCTTGAACCGTGGTCCGTGATAGTTAAAAACTAAGTTGAAACTTTCACAGATGATTTATTTTTGCGGATTTAACAACAAATACTAAAAAAAAATAGAATAAGATAAATGTTATAAATGGGGCTCCCCATAAAACAAACATCTTTTTTGGCTTTTTTATTATAAAGGTACCGTATGTAACCAAAACAAAATAAACTTTCTAGAAATAGTGATCAAAAAACGTTGCAAACAATGCAAGATACAACATGAACAATCTCGATTCAGCAATCAGTTTGATAGGATACGAGCAAACAATAGGTATGACACCTTGGTATTTGTAGTACTTAGAAGAACAATAAGAGGTTCAAATAACTATAACTATTCTGAAGATATTCAAAATGAAAAGACATTTGCATACAATAAAAACTATTAGGGGAATAGTTTCCATTCGAGGTAGGTACACGAATTTATAATTAAGGTTTAAACTGTTCTAACGGGTCACAAAACATATATTATCTCATTTAGATATTTAAAAAAAAATCACGTGATTTACTTAGATAACCATTCACATGAAAAAATATTGGTTCTGAAATTAGTTCACGCAGCAAGTACAATGTATCCAGAACATTTAATGACCTCAAAACCAACCATGGCTGATGGCATCGAAAAATAAATACGACGATGCTTTCAAACAATCAGAATAAACTGTCAATCACTGTCGCGGCCCACAAATTAGTTTCATTAACAAAAAACAATGAGATTTTTTTATTTGGCTCAAGGTTACGGTTTAAAAGAAAACGTTGTGATAAAAACTGATGATAATATTATCGACTACAATACGACTACGATTTTTATACCAACTCTATAACGTTTCTACCCAGAGGTTAGATTCATAAAGAAATTAAGTGATGAATCATATAATATAAGCTGTAGGGAGAAAAGACAAGAATCAGAGATATAAATAGCTCGTTCCGAATTTGTATTTACTGTAACTGTTGAAGTAGTGGAAGACAAAACATTCCATGAACTGAATCTGTATGAGCTTATCAAAGAAACAGCAGCTGTCCATCTAACTTATTAAAAAGGTCATTTGTTTAATAATGTTATTGATTTCTAAACAACAATGATGCTATCCAGGTACATTTAAACCGTAAATATTTTGCTTATTACCATGATTATAATTTTCCTTTTTTAAAATATCACTAGAAAAGCAACTTTCTATAGCGTCGTGACAATCGTTACAGCCCACACTATTATTAAATGATAAAATCGATGTTATACATGAGTTAGTGTAGCATATTGTTGAGCCGGTACATCACGATCATAATATTAGACACATGGATTTGATAAAATCAATGTTACTTTCTAATGTTTGAGTGAATAGGATGACGGAACATGCATTAGAACTTCTATTGATGTGATGCATTAGTACCTATTTCAAACCGCCGAAACTAATTAGTTACGACCTATCGGTAAAGATAATTAAGATATGACCTATCATAGATTACCAAAACAAAACCGGTTGTTTTTAATCATGCAAACGGATTTCAATACAACACGCAACTACAAATAATTACACGTTGTTAACGTTGTTGTTAAATAAATAATATAGTTGGAGAATATTTTTCTCAAAATAACAACAAAAATAAGCTATGTCATAGAAAATCCGAAACCAAAAGGTCGTCATGTTTCGAGACTGAAAGTCTGATATAGAAAGCTCCGGGCTCAAGGCTACATTAATATGCTAAAAATCTTCACCGTGAAGACAACACTCCAAAATACTTTCACGACACATTCGGGTAATGCACGCAAGCATGACTCGAGTGCAATATCAATTACTGAGAATGCAGTCTAGCTTACTTGACCAAGTAGCGTATCAGTAGGTAAAACTTGGGTTTTCTCAAATCAATTTGAGATGGTCTGACATCTTTAGTCTTACAATCATTGCTTATTTGTATTCAAAAGTTGTGTTGGAATATTTTTTAAACTTCAATGATAATAATGAATTTATTCTTAATCTCAACATCAAAATGGTAACGAAATATAATTTGTGGCATGAAGCGGATGTACACTATCCGAGCTTTTCATCAAGATAGTCACTTAAATATCCTTTGAAATCTTTGTGTTGTGACAGCTGCGAGTTGCGCGAAAAAACACCTTGACACTTCACTGCGTCCTCCACAACATTATAAATGTATCACTGAATCATAAGCATTGAGAAAAACTTGACATTTCACAAACCATCATTCTGAGAAGTGAGATATATCGCGTCGAATTTTAATAAAGGGATATAAACCATGGAGCGCAAGGCGACCAATCACGACAGCGTCGCCCCGCTTACTGTTGCGCTCCGGTCTTGATCAACTCCTGCGCACGCCGTGGTGACCTGAGAGAGCGAGATCGATACAAAGGTAGGGACGGGGACTGAGCATTTTTATACCTGAATTTAAAAAGCTCTAGACTATACAAAATACCTGAGCAAAATACTACATAATATGGTGTGAAAAGGTTTAAGTTAAAAATACAGAGTTTATCTAAGAGAATTTAACAAAAATCATTGAGTTACTATGTGTTACTCAATGACAAAGATACTTTTGCCTATCAAGAACTGATTAGAGGTTATAGATACTGGTTATTCTTATATATTTATTTTATGTCTAGAAAACACTTGGTTTTATATCCGAAAAAAAAATCAATCAAATTCTTGAATATGTTTTATATCTAGGTAAGTGGTTTGGTAGAACTAAATAATGGTTATCACGAAAATGAAGGTTTTATTTCGAATGTCACTGTAAATACCTAGGTAGTTAGATACCTACCTAAATTAGACATGAATAAAGATTTTATGTTTTATAGAATGTGCGGTAATTTAGTTCAACCAGTGCAAGGTATTGCCCATGACCGGCTGTTCGAATGCCAAACTTGAAGGTAATAATATACCCACTAATAAATAACTAAGATAATGGTCGACAATATCTTAGCAAAATGAAAATTATTAGAAAGTTGACAGTATACATATTATTAGGTAGGGGATTTCTGATATTGAATATCTTGGTATACTTTATTTAATGTAGTCTGAGATCTTGGTATATAAGTACCTACATATTCATTGCTGCTCTACAAAATGAATTCTCTAATATTTTTACTTTATTTATTAAAGTTATTAATGTAAATTAAATTAAGTAACTCAATTAATAAAAACTATCAAACATAACAAAATGCCGATAAAAATGGCGATAAGACAAAGAAAGACATTAAAAAAGAAATGAAGTAACCAACGCATTCCGATATTAAATTAATTATAATAATTGTATAAATGAAATAAAATAACGTGAAACCGTTAATTTTAATCAAAAAGCTGCTTTAAAATCCCATTAAATGTAAATAAGCCCAACATCATATGGTAGTGCCGTTACGTCAATTATTATTACGTAAGGAATAACATTAATCCGGATGATGTTATGGAAAGTGGGGAAGTTGGAAGGGAAAGTGCTAAATCATATCAAGTATATTTATAAGAGGCCTACAAGGTTTTTGTAGAGCAGTATGAGGCCTAAAGCGGTACATTTCTGTTATCTTCAAAGTGAATAAGGGTGCTATGGTATTTTTAGTAAACTGGGTTAAATACTATGAAGACTATTTCTTTGTGACTGACAATGTAATTTTGGTCTTTAATTAATACTAGCTGACCTGGCAAACGTTGTTTTGCCCTTAGGGGTAATAAAAAATAGATAAATTGAGATTTAAACTATCCTATCTCTCAAGTTGGATCGAACTGCACGTGGTGTGCGAATTTTATTATAGTCGGTTAAGTGGTTTAGGAGTCCATTGAGGACAAACATTGTGACACGAGATTTATATATATTAAGAATTATTCATCCAGAGACAAAAACACAATTGAAAAAAAACTCGATAGAACGTTAGTTTTTTTAGAAATTAAGATAAACGTAGTTTTTTTACATAATAATGAGAGTAAGAAGAGCAACTTCTCGGGTCAATATACTGAGGTACACTCTATTAAGCCACTGAATCCATAATATTGCTAACAAACATCTTAAAGATTGTACACTCGAGAATTTTATATTAATGTCGAATCCAAGAAAAAAAGAAAACTTTTAAGGGGTGAAGTTCAAAGGTGGGTCTACGCTAGGCGAACCGAGCACGAACCAAGCACGAGCCGAACCCAATTCGTGTAGTGTGGACCGCCTTACAAGCCTCGAACGAGCGCACTGCGAGCATTTTGTTCGTGCTCGGCTGCGTTTTGCTTGTTTTTGGGTTTTTTTTGAGAACACAAAAGTATTGGAGAACAGTGATCGTTGTAGGTTCGTTGTACGTCCACACTTGACGCCGCGAACGACGAAGCGAAACGGCTCCGCTTGTGCTCGGTTCGTCTAGCGTAGACCCACCTCAAGAGATTGGTATTTGTTGTACGATGGACAGTTTACACGTGTATGCGTTCCAGTAAACTGCCAGATCTGAATTACGGTGATCTGTAGATATGGGTTTAACACCGAGAAATAAGTGCTAAATTGGATATAATTGCTAAATAAATATAGTTCAATGTAACGCTATCCATCTTCACTAACACGAGTAGCTGAATCGCGTTTGTTGTACTAATTGCATGTGATAAATCGTCTAGAATCTCGTATTATATTACTTTTCATAAATAAACTGCAGCATCTTCATATTAATATCAATTACATTTTATCGAGAACGGCGGACGATATTTTATGCTTTTAGGGTGAGATTCTAGTTAGCCTATTTATAATGTTATATCTATTGAATCCTTGCGAGTGTTTTTGGTAGTAGACTTGATACAATTAAATTAAAAGGAACTATACGTATCAATTCAGTAAATCACTATAAGATTTCGTTATAAGAAACCATTCCCTAGCAGTGCACGGTCGGATAAAAAACAGATATTTCCCACGATTTCAGGTTTATTTAATATGAAATAAACTTAATTTCGTATTTGTATATTAATTATGATTCTATGAGTTATGGCGGAATTAATAAAATAAAATTTTGATAACTGAATATTTAACGGGTTTCTGAATAGTATATTCTCATGGACATTGAATCGGCTTTTGTTAACAGTTTCTTATGTTATTCTCCTAAGACAATAAGATCACATTCAGTTTGTAACCATTGATTTATATTGCTCATATATTTTAGTAGGTACTGAAACAAATTCACTAATCACCTCCTATTATAATGAAATTCATCTGTACACTGCAAAACGAGGAAAATACATGTCATCGACGAGTTAAAAATAATCTAAAATAACGAAAAGAAACTATAAGGTCTTCTTGGATTTATTATGAACATATTTAACGATATTAAATTAGAAAACGTTTACTACCTACACCAAAATAACTCCTTAAAAAAGGTCAAGTGCGAGTCGTTCTTGCCTAGGGCAAGGCAATAATTCCACTTTTACGTGCTCTTGCTAATAAGTTTTATCTCTAGGATCATTAATATTTTTGTCTGTTGTTTTTATGCTATACATTTTTACGAGTATATTTATATTGTAAGTAGAGTTGAACAAAATAATCTTGAGGGCGGGTGGAAAGTTCAAGTAAAAGTAGAAAATGGTAATCAAGGCTTCAATCGCGTTTCATTTGCGTCGCAAATCGGACCTCGGTCAATGCCGAGATTGTGGGGTTTCGCTTTCACGGATCACGATAGTGAACAAAAAACATAAAAAAAATTACCCTCGGATCTGCCTGCTAAGTTCAAAACTCTGATTTCAAAAGTGGTGAAAAACTTGAAGGGACAATTCGAATAAACACCTGTTAAAAGTTATAATGAGGGGCTGATTTTGTAACGACCAAAACTATCACGAATAAGTGGCCATTAAGTACCTACCCCATAAGTAATGAGTTTTTGGGCTTGTAAAGAAACGACATAAATGCAAGATAAATTATCAAAATCACCTTTGTTGGGTCTTCGTTGCCCCTACTTCACCGATCATATTTTAACCTTACTGTAATTAGTAATATTATATTATATTATATTCGTTACTATAATGCTGTCCATTTTAGCAAAGACATAAGCGATTTTCCTAAAAGTGAGCTGAGAGATATAACCATAGCGCGGGCGACGACATAAATACATAATGATTTAACTATTAAACTAAACGTTGATTAAAAAGTCGGCGAAAAAGGAACTTAGAGCTCAAGATGTAATTTGATGATTAAGAGATTTTTTTGTGTATGTACTCTTATCTCCTTTTTCAAGACAATATTACAAGTTTTTCTAAAGAACCACTTAAATATGCTTAGTTAACTCCGATCCTACATGTTTGAAGAACAAGATCTTAGGTAGGTATAGAGTTTGATATCAATCTCAACTTGATACGTTTATAACAATAATCTTGCATGATCAGCTTCAAGACCTATTATGATCTAAAAGTATGTGGGCTGTAAAAAGAAACCCGACTCGGATGGTCACAATAACATCACGTCATGTTAACAATCTGTGACAGTATTGCACGACCAATTACAGACATAAACTGTTTACATCTAACGCCGTACACGAGTTTACCGTTGCAAATTGTTCAGATAACATTTGTATTTTTTCGCGGAACTAGAACGTAACTAAAGACGCGATTACCGCGATGCGAAAGAAAAGTTTACAAGAATTCGTTGTGCATGTAATTAGCTACTGGATTGTTAGAGATTTTATCTTCTGAGCGTTTGTTATTTTCTAAAGTGCCTGATCAATGTAATTTATGATTGATTTGAGAAACTGATTTGACTTCAGCTTAGATCGTTGAATAATTGAAAATGCAAATCTTGACTAAGTGATGCAAACATGTGAAATAATAGGCATTTACTTGAAATGACTTTGAAATTAAATGTTAGATACGATGAAGTTAAGACTTCATTTTATTTTCCTACCATTATCATTTAAGACTTTACAAATCTCATTTATTCAGTGTTTTTGGACTTTTCAATTTACTACTTTACATTGGTTGGTAATTGCCACATTGTGTATTGAATGCATTTTTTTGATCTATCTTCTTTTAGATATTTTATTAACGAGAAAATTAATCTATTATTTTAGGTCTATCACTATAGTTTTGCATCGTTACTCGTACAGTAAGACCTATTTACAGCGCTAAGGCGTACTTAGGTAAACCTATTAATATAATGAAATTACACGTATTTTCCACAACAGTATCATTACTTCATTAAATATCATTTAAGTATGTATTTGTGCGTGTATTGAGCAATTTGTATCAACAGTATTGCATTTCGTCATCACCTTAGATAACAATAATATTTCTCACAATAACCTATAGACATTAAGGCCATATTGGCTAATGTGGTCAGTACTGAGTGAGTGAAGCTAAGTCGAAAATTATCGTCGTACTACATTTTAAAGGAATAAGGAATCTGTGCCTTGTTCCCCTTGTAATAACGATCAATATAATGCCATGGCGAGATCATTTTAGTAGGCCGGGATCTGCTTTTTTTCTAGCACAATTTTCTATCAATTTGCGATAAAACCGCAACTGATTAAAAACTGTTTCATTTTGATTTCCCGCTTTAGAAGTTTATTGAATTTGTGCAACAAAACAACTTCACAATAAGAATACTATGTTTTACGAGTAGTAAGTTTCAACCTTTAAAAATAAAATATTATTATCTACAAAAGTCCTCCGAAACTTAACCGATTTTTATAGGTTTGAGAATAGGACGTAAGCTATATCACATAACCTTAAGTGAGAAATAATTTATATGACATATAAACGATAGCCGGGTTAGCTAGTTATACAAAAAAATCATTTTTATATTCACAACCATATTTTAGCAGTCACGATAAATGATAGTAAGGAGGTACTAATTTGGTTACACCCACCCAAACTCATTTTAGCTTATCCGTTCATGTGCAGTGGATAAATATACGTATCTTTAGAATTAGCACCGTGTATCTTTATAATTAGCACCGTTATCGGAAAATAATAATAGATATAACCTCATTTATAGTTTTGTTTATGCTACTGCACTTATGGCTTTAAAACGGAGGTCCCGTATTTTCGGCATTAGCTTCAAATTTCATTATCAGGCGCGATGCTGTGTAGAAACCGTTTTAGGGTTTGCTCACCCCTACCTAGTTAGAACGATAAATAACGGCTTTTTACTGCATCGTCATTCTTCACCTACCATCAGGTGAAATGGCTATCAAATACAAGCTTGTAGTCTATAACAAAAGGTTTGTTGAGATCATTGTTTTGAAGTCATCAACATTTGCCTTTCTGTGAACCTATTAGTCATACATAACTCATTACCCTTCTTAATTTTTTAAATTCTTGACTAGGTTTGTACGGTAAGTAATTAGAAACAGTTATTATATTCTCCGGTCCTTTGAGCGATGAGTGACAGTGACCACAGACTACGCAATCCACTTTCTCTTCCTAGTCTATACGCGAACGTGTTTGTAATTAAAAATTAAATATGCGTGTCTCTATTAGTCTCAAGTCTGGCCCTTGCATAATGATTAATAAATAATCGATTCCATGCGTCTATGTGATATCGTCTAATCGCATCAGAAGGCTGAAATTCGCCACAGGATTTCCATTTATGAAGTACCTAAGTACATAAGAGTAATTTTTCTTCTATTTTTTTACTTACTTTTTTTTTGGTAAGTATTTGACCTTATTTTAAATAACTACCTAGTGTTCACAAGCTCCTTTTCACAGTGACTGACCCCTTGTTTTATAATGCCCAAGTAATATGGCATAGTTTTTAAGCGCGATTTGACCAGTGCAAGTGGTTTGATATTTGTTTCCTTTACATAGATATATACAACTATTTATTGTACTTACACCACAGAAAAAAAATTAAAACGCATAATACCTAACCATCAATATATTATAATATTATGCATATGCATAAATATATAATAATTTATATAAAGCGTGTACCTACATTTGATGGAGAGTGGTCATTCCGACAGGGGTCCTGCGGTCACTCCTGCCATTTAATGCCCTTGTTGTTTTTTCATCTGACCGTTTTATTTTAAACATTAGGTACTAGCTGAACTTCCAAACATTGTTTTTCCTACATAGTTTTTCACTTAGGGATATGAAAAATATATTAAATACATACATCCTTTCTCAGATCTAACTATTTGCTTACCTAACATAAGTTAGATCAAAGTTAAGATAGATAAGTTAGTCTTAGAGAAAAAATGACATAAAAATCGGTCAAGCGTTTTCGAAGGAGTTTTGTTATGAACGCTGTGACACGAGAAATCTTAATATATATAAATCTCGTGTCACAATGTTTGTCCTCAATGGACTCCTAAACCACTTAGCCGATTTTAATAAAATTCGCACACAGGGTGCAGTTTGCTCTAACTTAAAAGATAGGATAGCTTAAATCTCAATTTATCTAATTTTTTTTGTATCCTTAAGGGCAAAACAACGTTTGCCAGGTCAGCTAGTATATTATAATTATAATACATATTAGAATTATAAACATTATTGCTAAGGTAGATAAGAGAAGAAAATTGAACAAGTAAAGTTTGTTTTATTTATATAAAGTTCGGTATAAAGAAAAGTTTGCAAGACCGGCCTTCGAGGATCACGATTCACGTGTCGGTTGCAATTTGTTTCGCAAGCCACAGTACAAAGAAGAATACTAACCAAATTATATGGCAATCCACTTCAGTGTTGCAATCGCCGAATACCTACCTATTTTACCACAATCGTTATTATATTATATTATGCACATCCTAGTGTTTGCTGAGTTGAATACTTTAATTTCCTATGTTTACGAAATTTTTGTGAACTACTGAACTGCTTTTAATGAAATATTGTGGTCTGGTGGGAGGCTTTGGCCGTAGCTAGTTACCACCCTACCAGCAAAGACGTTTAACGGTGCGATGCTATGTAGAAACCGTTAAGGTGACTTTACTTACCCCTTTTAAGTTAGTACTTTAACTATTAGGTATTCGGCTGCATTATCACTTAGGTGAGATCGAAGTCAAGTACTAACTTTTTTACTGTAAGAAAAACACTGCCTAAAATTGACATCTAGTCTAGATAGACAGGGCGAACCGCGCGAAAAAATGTCACCAGTTTATCGGAGTCATTAGTACCAACAGTATAAGGCCACGCGGTTGTTCGCTCAGCGGCCACCTATAGTATTTTGACAGATGGCGCTACTGTTTGCTTGTATGAAAAAGGTTTACGTAAATCGTTCGGATGCCCATATCTTGAGGTTAGTAATCAGTGCTGAAATTCTGATCAGTCCTGTGCCGTGACTCTTAGTGTCGTCTGTCCACCTAGTGACAAAATTTTGTGGTCTGTAGTGACAACTAACAACACTAGTCTATGTCCAACAAATATTAATTTAACTAATTAGTATCTAGGTAATACCTATAGTGGCATTCGAAATACGATCTAACTCAAAACCCGTCAAATAAGAATCTGTTTACTGCTCCATAAAATAAAAATGTGTGGTGATTTTCTACTACAGAATGCATAAGGTCTTACTATTTACTAACTCTCGCACCTCGCAAGAAAAGTCGGTATCGTTGCTGTTTTTCTGCTTTCTCGATGGGCGAAAGTTACCATAGCTAGTTTCATCGATTTAATTTAAAATACTAGGTACTTGCTAATATTGCAAAGCAATGTATTCTTTATTAGCCAAAATAACAGGAGGGAATATAATGTATGCTTTGGTATTACGAACATGCCTGCATATTTTTTTTTGTATCTAGGTACCTATTTTGCAAGTATTTTTTTATGCAAATTGTTAATTTATTTTGCAATCGCAATTGAAAATATTCCATTAGGTTTAGTCATTAAGTATAGTCTTAAAAACTAAACCATTAGAAATTTATTGATGATGATGATGAAACGCAGATACTATTTTAGTATTTTGATGCATTTTCATGAGTAAATTTTCCTATAGGAATCTTCACATAAAACGCCATCTATTTTACATGTAGGAAACCTTTATGTGCACAGGTGGCGCTGTACGTATAAGAAACTAAACTAGATGGCGGTAGCAAGTTTAGTTTAGCTACTCCTCGCTAGATGGCGCAGTAAAGTAAATTTAGAAACTCACCCTCCATGACGTATACAATGCTGCCAACATCGCCTTCCTTGATGATAAGGCTGCCGGCAGCATATTCAACTGGGTACATGCAGTCCACAATCTCTCGAATCTGGGTCATTTCCAAGTTCTTCATGAAATCGTTGTCCAGGATTGCACTCTTGATTAATTCTCGTGATCTGCAATAAAATGAAAAAAAAACTTTAATATGGTGATGTTTATTGTTTCTGTACTTGCACAACGGTCGAGTGCACGTTTTTTTGTGACGAGATGGAATTTAGAGTCTGAATTTTCAATTACATCTTGGAAGTTTGAATTTGTTTGCCCTATTGTGTTTTTTGCCGTCTTGAAGAGCAAAAAAGAATCAAGTTTATTTCTACTTATGGTTTGGCTGAAAAATATAGGAAACGTACGTAAATCGGCATTTAAGAAGAGGTCAATTTTGTTTCGCTTACTTAATTATATCTAAAAAAAAAAGATTCCGACGAATTGAGAACCTCCTCCTTTATTTGAAGTCGGTTGAAAAATGTATTTGATACCGTCTTATTCAATTTGCATTGAACTGTTTAACATCTTAATTCTTAACGAATTAAAAATTTGTTCTTGTTGTCATATTTTATTTGAATTAGTAATATTAAATATATTAAATGAGTATGGCGTGTTGTTGTGTTGTGCATGGCTAGATGAGTCTCCGTAATTGCTTCTCGAGAAGTCTAATAACTTCTACATACTATCCGTAATTAATACTAAGCAAGTACCTACGTAGTTAAAATGATGAAAACGAGTCATATCCGCATTCAAAGCGGTTTTATATAGTTTTATTTTTTCAATAATTTTAAATCATCAGTGTAAAGTTTAATAGAAAACGGGACTGACTGACTGACTGACTGACTAAGTGACCTGACTGACTAACGGCGGTTCCCAATATTCAATCTATCCATGGTTTGCCTTACTAGAGATAGAAATTTGACATAACTTGTATGGAGCTTATGTCACATTGATATCTCTAGTAGGGCAAATGGAAGATAGATAGAATATTGGGAACCGGCATAAGGGCCGATATCTCAATCGCCAGATAAACAATCGGAGGAATCATATAAAATCTGTCAAAACGTCATATTTATTCCTCACTTTAACGTTTATCTAGCAATTGAAACATCGGCCTTAAGTGACCTATCAAAGCGACGCTCAATGTTTAAAACACGATTGGATTGGATTGAAAGATATATTATTACATAAAGTGACTTGAGTATCCACTAAGATTTTTTTTTTCACAATTTAACGTTTGGGGGTAAAATAGCTATTTTTTTTTACGCTATACAAGTTAGTACTTCTACTGCGATCTCACCTGACGGTAAGTGATGATGCAGTCGAAGATGTTAGCGTACTAACTTGGAAGGGGTAAGTTAAGTCACCCCAACGGTTTGTACACAGCATCGTACCGGAACGCTAAATCGCTTGGCGGTACGTCTTTGCTGGTAGGGTGGTAACTAGCCACGGCCAAAGCCTCCCACCAGACCAGACCTGAGCCAATTTAGAAATTATAAAATTCCAAAGTGGCCCGTGGCGGGAATCGAACCCGCGACCTCTCACTCGAATCCGAGCGTGCGTCCCCTGCGCCACGGAGGTCGACATATTATTATTATTCCTATCATTGAAAGCTTCGATACGATCCGGTAGATGGGCAAATTCGTAATTTTCCACGTTGGATACGTGAGTAATTTAATGTCACGAAGCTTCGCGGTACAATGACACAAATGACACAGACCAAGTTTTTTTAATTAAACATTCATTTTAAACATGACACAAAAGGTTATATTTTTTTAAAGTGCAGTCTCAATTTAAAGCAATCTACACAAGTTACTGAATTAATAAGCTTGCTGGATCTCAGGTACAATTAATATGTTAAATCTAAATAGGTATGTACCAATAATTACCAAATATCATTCTATTAAATGTCAAAAATAAACTCAAAATATCAGAAAGATTTAATTTTGTATTACGCCTATAAATATTTTGTTTTCATTTTTCGGGGAAATTTTAGCAGATAAAACATCTATTCCCTTCTATTGGAATCAAAACTGAAGAAATTCAAAATAAGAACCAATAGGGTAATATTTATACGAGTATTTTCATAAAACAATAACCTATTACGAATGAATAGCCAGATCGTTCCAGACAGGGCTATTCCGGTAATAGAGTTTAATGACAATAACCTTTATATTACAGCAAATTGATGTCGTAAACTGCTATCAAGATCATGATACGTTATAATAAATCTTAAGTAGGTATAGTAGTATGTAATTAATGTTAGGCAAGATGAACTCATTGGAGATCGTTCAAAATTGACTCTCGCCCAAAATCTCTAAGTACCTGGAAACTGGAGGCTTCGAACAGTCCATATTGTTAGTAATAACATATGACTTTGAGTCAGAGACATGAATTATGAGCCTGCTTAGAAAGCTCAGACATTAAGGGTCAATTTACACCGCGGCGGAATGGAATTGAAGCGACTTTTTACATAGCATAATGAACTTTATGTAAAAAAACCCGCTTCCATTTCATTCCGCCATGCTGTAAATTGACCGTACACAAGCAATAGAGAGACATAGAATTGTACGGGTTAAAGACTAAGAATTTTACGGGATCTTAACGGAAATGGAAATTCCGTAGACAAACAGGAGTCGCCGTCTCATCGGCATAACTTAACGTGTCGTTAAGTTAAATAATAAATATTTGACAATGGGAGGGGCACATTATAGAGCATAGGATTGATGATGGATAGGAGGAAAAACGTGGAAAAAGCGATTTCTGAATAATTTGATTCAGAAACCGCGGTTTAGGCAGGCTTTTGACCAGGAGAATTGATGACTTTAATAAACTCGAAATTTGTTTAGATTGAAGATCACATTTTGATTGATTTCATAAAAATACCTCAGCGATGGATTTCAAACGTTTGACTTAAACAACCGGACTATAGTATCTCTTTTTTTAACAAAAGCAATCAAAAAGAATCAAGGTGTAAATTAAATTGAATTAATGGCCCGCAGAGGAATTGTAATTTTTTCTTATTTTGATGTTCAAGAGTAAACGGAATCAGCACGTCATAGCGACATTTTAATTTTTTGCACACCCAATCCAAAAACGTCCCGTGGTTTCAAAATACTCCTTTAAAAACCAATTTTCTTCCAGGTGGTATCTCGGTCAAACGATATTTTCGTCTTGGGCAATGTGCCTACATTAAAAATAAATATTATTCCGGTTAAATTCGCACGGAGTTTTTTGAAGAACTGATAAACTTGCTGGATTAAAAGTATATGAAACTGACATGTACTGTTATCATCTTCAATTTTAACTATTTCCCTTGCCAATACTTTGATCTGGAATTTAGTTTTTGTATTATAATAATAATTAAAAAAAGATTACCTATAAAAGTAAAAAAAGTTCAGAATACAAGAATACGTTATAACTTAAATCTTTGGTTATAACTATCGAATTTCTACTCAATCACATGCAATAATGAATGTCATTTATTTTTCGCACGTCATACAAGAGCATGAAATCATAATTGAAAGAAATTAGTCACTGCGACCATAACGGCCCGTCAGCGAGTGCCATAGGCGAGGACAATGTAAAGTTCGTTCGTAATTATACCAAATGGGAGCGATTGAAGGCACTCCGGCTAACACAGGTCGACCTCGCTGCAGCACATGCGAAGAAATTCAATCGCGCTGATTGATTACATTACATTACTTATTAACCTGTTAAAAATATCTTCAAGCTCCATGGAACACTTTTTCGATCGTTTTATTTCAAATGAAATATTTTAAAGTCAAACTTTTATCTGGGGACACGGTAGTGTCCCCGCCAAGACGAGCCAAGCGAAGCGCGAGGGCACTACCTATCTTTTCTCGAAGTGTTTCGCCGTATTTTTAAACCCTTATAACTTAGGCCTGAATTATTTCAGATAATCAAAATTCTCGGAAAATGATGTCGCCAGTGAACTTATTAAACCTATAAAGTTTCAATTTTATAGGTCTTATACTTTAGATTTTATTGACGTCTAAAAAACCCAAATTTCGTCACTGACTGACTGACTGACTCACTGATGATCATCAAAATTCCTAGGTACTTCCTGAAGACCTAGAAATCTCAAATTTGGTAAATAAGCTAGTATTAGCACACAACCAACAAAAAAATTCCAAAAGCTGGAAATTTAACCCCCCAACCCCTTAAAATAGGGGATGGAAGTTTGTATGAAATTACCGCAAATATGGATGCTAGAGGTCTCAAAATTGATATAGGGACTCTTTGTAATAAACAATTAAATACGTGTTTCAGGATTTTTAGTTAATCACCCCACATCCATAAAATTAGGGGGTTGGAAGTTCGTATGGGGTTTCCCATTCCTAGGTACTTCCTGAAGACCTAGAAAGCTGAAATTTGGTATATAAGCTAGTATTAGCACACAACCAACAAAAAAATTCCAAAAGTTGGAAATTTAACCCCCCAACCCCTTAAAATAGGGGATGGAAGTTTGTATGAAATTACCGCAAATATTGATGCTAGAGGTCTCAAAATTGATATAGGGACTCTTTGTAATAAACAATTAAATACGTGTTTCAGGATTTTTAGTTAATCACCCCACATCCATAAAATTAGGGGGTTGGAAGTTCGTATGGGGTTTCCCATTCCTAGGTACTTCCTGAAGACCTAGAAAGCTGAAATTTGGTATATAAGCTAGTATTAGCACACAACCAACAAAAAAATTCCAAAAGTTGGAAATTTAACCCCCCAACCCCTTAAAATAGGGGATGGAAGTTTGTATGAAATTACCGCAAATATTGATGCTAGAGGTCTCAAAATTGATATAGAGACTCTTTGTAATAAACAATTAAATACGTATTTCAGGATTTTTACTTAATCACCCCACATCCATAAAATTAGGGGGTTGGAAGTTCGTATGGGGTTTCCCATAAGTATATAGGTATAATAAAAACTTAATTTCATGTTAGATATCTGCTAGTAATGCTAGTAAACATATGGAAAACACGTAAATTTTTCCACTGATTCCAGTGCCCAAGCGGCCAAGCGTCCAAGTGCCCAGTGCCACGTGCCCAGTAATATTACACGTTTCAAGCCCAAGTTCCAAGCATTTCATGTTTAACGAGCCGAGTTTCACTGCACGTCGAGTGACCATGATCCAGTGCTCAGTGACAAAAACCCACATTGAGCCGAGTGCCCAGTGCCCAGCGTGAGCTGTCGAACGTGCCAAGCGTCAAATCCGATTTTGAATAGCGTTATATAGCGCTCAAATACCTGCTTAGTGCCCAAACGCACGCATTTAATTTAATCCGATGCTTAAAAGTGGGTTAAAATCACGTTCAAAAATTTCGTTACATACCTACCTACGTAGAACTACAAGAACCAAGTAGGCAGGTACTAAGTTCTCTCATTTAAATGGCAGACTGCACTCGGACAAAACTTAAAAGTAGGTATCGTCTAGTGACGACCCTGTGGAAACGCACGTGTGGATTATTAAAAAAAATCGTCCAGTGACTTAGAGCAAGCGAGTAGGTATTTTAAAAAATGATATTAATTATGCCCAATGCCCATGCCCGTATAGAAAGACTTGCAAGTTCAGAGCTGGGATTTTGTTCTTGAAATATTGCTCCGGGTGATTTTGCAATGACCTTGGGCCATTAACGCCGACAACTATTTCCATGTAGATAGGCAGCGTAAGTAGGTAGGTAGTTGCTGAAATATTCTATTGTTTGTGATAGACGGACGGACGGACGGACGGAGGAAGTCTCAACATAAAGTTTGCTTTTATAACATTTTAATATACGAGTAGAACTCTAACAAAAAACCGGCCAAGTGCGAGTCGGACTCGCGCACCGAGGGTTCCATACCATAAAAGAAGTTAAACATTAGAAGAATCACTTTGGTTCATGAATTTAAGAGTATAATTTACATGTAGGTAGTTTTGTTGGCAAACCGCAAACATAACTTTGTTTTTGCCGGTTTATTGTTATTATCTAAAAAAGTATAATAGTTAGAGAGTTGATTTTATTTTTCCTGTAAAGTATACGTTAATGCCTATTGATCGTAATTATTTCAGATTTTTCGATTGGTAAACTTCGGAGATAAGGGGTGGGGGGAACGGTATTTTTTTCGACAGTTTGCCAAATAAATCAAAAACTATCAGACATAAAAATAAATAAAAATTAGTTTTAGTATACACAAGTAACGCCCTTTCATATGATACCCCACTCAATATTATTATCTCATTTTGAAAAAATTTCGACCCGGTTTTCCCCCCTTTTTAAATAAAAATAAAACCAATTTTCAAATTTTTACGATTGTTATGACGTCGCGTCACTATTACCTATAACTATTCTAAATTTCAAGTCGATAGCTTGAATAGTTACTGAAATAATCGAGTGTGACAGACGGACGGACGGACGGACGGACGGACGGACGGAGAAAGTCTCACCATAAGGGTTCTATTTTTACCAAATTGGTATGGAACCCTATAAAGGGCCACGCGCAGTCATACATTATAAAGTATAAATAATAGACACTGTAGGTATGCATCTTGTATTTGATAAATATTTTCCATGGAATTATAACGAAATTCTTACTATTTTCAAGTATATTTTATAAGTTAAGGCCAATACTCGTTAACTCGTTACTTAACCGTGATAGTTTTCCTTAGCTGAACTTCAATAGCACCCCAGACCAAACTAAAAAAGATAAACGAGAAGATAGGTAGTGTGGGCTATAAAAAGGCACCTTTGATGCGCAAGAAATATAATACATATTCTACAAATAAGGAAAAAATAAACTAGGTGAACCAAGGAGGGTTCCCTTATTTAAATGATAGAGGGGGGATACTTGATTCGGACAAATATCCACCTTGCAATGATATTCAAGAAATACACCAAAGAAAAGGAAATTAACCAAATAAAAAATATAGTCGTAAACAACTTACAAAAAGAAGTGAAATCCCAGCAAAAACATTTTCATGTAAAATGTTGCCAAGACGAGAACATGTGGCTCACACTATCAAAAAGTTATCAGATCTCATGTAGAGCATGACTTCTAACTCTACACGCCCTAACTCTATAAATCCTAACTTTATAAACTCTACACTTTAGTCAAAATATATTATGTCTTGGCTGTTTCGTTACTGTCACATGGGTGTAAAGTAAAAATATTATTCACTGACTTTGTACTTTTCTGATATACAATACCTAGTTTCTGTAGTAACGATTATTTATTAGATAGGTATTGAGTCTCCTCAGAAACTGCACTTAGGTTTTACTAACTGCATTGGTTTCAAATACTTCATCACACTTTGCAAAAGTGTTCCTTTGCTTTAGAGGATATTTTTAATAAATGGAAGTTTTTTCCCATAACAATGGTGATACCATTTGATTTTAATGTAAAATTTCTTGAATTTTGCATGGTCCATTATGCCACTAGCAAAACTCTATTAGAAAAGTACTGAACAGTGAATAAATTCTTCACTTTACGCCCATGTGACGGTACCGAAACAGCCAAGACATAATATATTTTGACTAAAGTGTAGAGTTTATAAAGTTAGGATTTATAGAGTTAGGGCGTGTAGAGTTAGAAGTCATGCTCTACATGAGATCTGATAACTTTTTGATAGTGTGAGCCACATGTTCTCGTCTTGGCAACATTTTACATGAAAATGTTTTTGCTGGGATTGTATCGTCCCAAGCACAGACCAAGGAATAACTTTATGGTCCTAAGCATTTCAAATGTCGCATTACAGCCGGTCGGGATCAAGTGTCATATCAATTGCTTAGTAATTTTATAGCGCCATGTTTAAAATGCGTTAATTCTTGTCTTACAAACTTTTATTGTCGCAACTAGTACCTTTACTGTCACAACTAATAAACTGTTGCAAAAGAGATGGTGCTGTTATAACCACTCGTAAACCGAAAAAAGTTTTACTTGCATAGTTATTTCATCCATATTCCTGTTATTCTTATGTTAAGATGTTTATGTCTTGTTTACGAATAAGAACAATGTGGTTAATTCTTAGGCCGTTTCCATGTCTACGGGAGGAGCGCGGAATGTGAAGCCTAAGTAGTGAGTAAGCATCTTAGCGTTACGTTGAATGTCTGTGGAAGCGGCCTTAGTCTTTCACTGTTGCACGTTCCCTCACAATGTTTTCCTTAACCGTTTTAAGCAAGTGATATTTAGTCGTCAAAAATCAGGGCCTACGAGACTCGAATCACGGACTTTCAAAATGTAGGTACGAAATATTAACTCCTGAGCTGTCACTAACATAATATGATGTACCGAAATATTAGCATCGTTCTTGTTCTTGTTTTGGTTTAGATGCACTCTATTATTCATAGTAGTCAATTTGATAACAAACTTAATCTATTATCAAAATTGCGTATTATTTAGAGCTACTTACTTATGAGTTTTCGGAATTTTAACCAACTTCATTTCATTATCCTGAGACAATGAAGACAGAGGTTCAGCTGATATGGCTGTTCTTTTCAGCCTCGGCTCACCGAGCGGTAGCACTCTTGTATTTTCTATACCAGGAGATTTGACACGTTCCTTATCCATATCTACGCCGTTCCTTTGTATATCCAACATTTGTCTAGTCAGCGGTTTGACAACCTGTCTGAATTTATCAATTTCATTCTTCAGATATCTTATAGTAGCGTCTTTGTCGTCGATTTCGTTTTCTAACAAGGCTATTATGTTATCTCTGCGTTTTAACTCTTGTGTCTTCTCTATGACTAATCTTTTCATTTCTAATAACTTCTTCTCAAGCTTGTGATAATCGTCTTTCTTACAATGTGTGGTATGTGCGTGCGTTTGAGCCATCTTGTTAGGTTACGAAAGTCCTAGAATTTGCACAATTCACTTAACACTTTTGTTGATTGAAATATTCAGTCACTGATCAAACAGTTCGATATTCACATGACTGCTGAGAAATCACATTTTTTATTTTCCGTTTAGTTGAGCTGCCATCAATATTTAAAAAATCTAGATTATAAATCAAATAAGTTATATTTATGCGAATGAGAATAATATTCTAATCGTCGCAAGAAAATATTATTGGAGATATTGTGTCCGAAAGAATTATTTTATGTCTGTTAAAAATATGTATATTACATGTTGTTAAGTAATGATAGACTATAAATGACAACAAGAAAACTATGGTGATCGAAAAAATACATAAATTATCTTATTTAAAACCGTCACAAAATTAGTTCAATTAATGTCATTTAATCTAATTAATATACCTATTAAATGGGGACAATACTTTTTTTTTAATATATCTAATATTATGAGTAAAAATTCTCATAAAACAAAGGGAAGTAATTATTTATTTAATGAATAATACTGATTGCAAGGGGTGTGTGATATAAATTATGACTGGTTTCTAAATGTGGGTGGTTATACATAAGGCCGATGTATCGACAACATGTATCAAGAAATCATTATACCTTTCAAAGCGTAAGGCAAAGGCCAGTGCAAGATTAATGACCAATGAAATTATTTGGGACACTTGTGAGACTGTGATTATGAAATACAATATATATACATAATAATTAATCAGATTATATTGAAGAAACTGATTCGGAAAATGAAACAATATAATTTCTTCATAGTGAGTAGTGACTCTATCAATAAAAAAATATTATGAAGTAGTTACAAGTATATATATATATATATATATATATATATATATATATATACTGGCCTGCAAAAGTATCACACTTTTCAAATTAAATTGATACAAAGTGTGATACTTTCTTTTGCAGGCCAGTGTAGTATATACTATTGACAAGTCATGTCAGTTTTTTTGTATACTTAAAACATGAATTTTTTCTGAAAGTGTCGTCAAGAAATTCGGTTGCTCATAATAGTCAGGGTTAAGTTAAATTCCATGTATTTTTTCGCATTCATCCGTATTATGTGATCCGCCTTTAAAAAATGAAATACAGAAGTAGACTGTATATTTTTATGAACCTTCAAAACAGGTCAGATTCGAAAGGCCAATACACGTCACGGTTTACACACAAATTTTAATCTTCATTTAACCAAATTATGGCGGCCAATCACTGATTAATTAATTTGAAAATGCAACGGCAGTGATTCATCACTTTTATCGAAAAGTATTTTAGATTCAAATGATAAAATTATGATTGATACGATACATGCTAGACTACGAATTACAGTTATAACTTTAGAATTCATATTCTACTGTCAGGTTTAAATCAATATGTGTACCAATATACTTATCAGTGCATTTAAATATAGCACTGCATACGTTATCTCAACTGCATTACCTTCATTGTAATACTGACACTAAAAATGAGTAAATATAAACAATAAGAATAAAAAAACATACTACGTGCTAACCTTTTCCTTCTTTTTTTTTCAAATTCGGTTAAATGGTATAAATGAGCAAATAATTCTCCAGATAAGGTTAATTTTATAACTTTGAATATTATCGATACATTTACCAAATTAAGCAAAAAGGACTATGTGACCTTCATTTTGTTTTACAGGAAAGTAAATTCGTTAAAAGACTTTCAGCAGATAATGCAATCTCTTTTGCTCTATATTCTGAGTTTACGAAATACATTTAAGGAAATTAAGTAAACAGGTCAAGTATAACGTGTTAAGTAATAATTATGCACTGGAAACACTGAAACACGGTTTTCTGGTAATTTTCAAAAAAAAATCATCGGATTAAAGCAGGTGTCGGTTTGCGAAAGACCATGATAATAAAAATGAATCAGATAATTATTTTGCTTACTCCATAAAATTGTATGGATCTGTATCCTCACAATGAAATGAAATGAAATGAAATTCTTTATTTTACATAGGCTTAGATATAAGCTCTCATGAAATGTCAAGACTCTACCGCCAGGTTCGGAAAGCAGATTTGCAGATTTGCGAGAAGAACTGGCAAGAAACTCGGTACTTGCACAAAACTAACACAAAATCTTTCCCTTTCTTAATAAGTGAGTTTTCTTTCTTTTCACCTCGACACTGGAGCAAAATCTACCAATAAAATAAATAAAATCAAGTAAATTCATCTGATACTGCGCAGTATAGAAAGATTATTGTAACAACACATTAATTTTAGATTTTAAAAATTCAATTTGTCATACTATTATAATCATGAATCAGTAAAACAATAAAAATATTCATTACTAAATATCCGTATTATCTCTACAGGTATATTTATAGAATCTGACATCGATAAAACAAGATAAGATAGTAGATACATTACTTATTTCCAATCACCAAGTAACTGGTGTGGTGTGATACATTTATTTTACTAACGCAAACAAATTTAACGTAACAACATTGAATTGTAATACTATGTACAATACATTTATTATCATCATTTCAAATATAAAATAATGATAAAATTTCTATTGACATCAAAGTATAAAAAGTAAAAAAAAATGTCCGAATAAAAGTATTTTCAATGATGATTCTAAACATAAATTAGTTGTCAAGTAATCCATCCATGACTTTCAGAACTATCTCTGTCCTAGACCCTTTTCCATTGGCCTCGAGCCCAAAATTTTTGCAATGGTAAGTTCATCCTTGTCCGTCTGATCTGTAAAATATTTTTAGCTTTCTAATGAGTAAGATAGATGATGGAGAGTCAAGGAGCTGTATGAGTGATAAAAGAGGCCACAGTTAATTCTTCGATATAAATTAAGTTAATCTTAATCCACTATTGATACACTTTACATTCATAACATTATTTATCTTCATTTCAATGATATATTACGTGACTCCAAAAATAAATAAATCCCTGTTGATAACACAAAGCATTGAAAAATATTTTATGTTATTAAAAAATAAATAAGTGACAAGATTATGCACACAGATATAAAATTGATTATGCATAGGTTTTAGATAAAGCTGTGTTTGTAATTTTACTTTATGTAGGTACTGTGAGACAATCAATAATTGAATATGATAATGAATGGGTAACATAATAATAGATTGTAATTATTTCATGCTATAATCATTACTACTCCTATTACACAATTCCTATTATCATTCGTTTGCTACTGTATTTGTTTTACTCAGACATTTTACTTTAGTAAAAACTTACAGTCATGTTTTAGCTCTAACTTAATAATTTAATTGCTTAAACGTAACTATGATTTAAATATTATGATTATGACGCGATTTGACTAACAGTATTAAATTAAACTCTTATATTTATTACGAAGTTTTTTTTTTCTTTTTTATAAAATTAAAAACCTTTGAATATCATCTAAAAATCAATGGTAATTTGAAAATAAATCTATATAATATAAAAGTAAAACCTCGTGATGAAAATATGTATTAATATAATATGTAAGCAACTTTTTAAAGTAAACAACAAGAAAAAAGAATTACAAACTTTCGATCCGTTGAATACTCTACAATTACCGAAAATGTCAGATGAATAATTGAAACACGTAAATTCAATTAATGGTAATTAGCATTGTTTATGTAGGGCGCATCATTAAAGACGTGGTGAAAACCAATTTGAATACAAGAAATGCTTGCATTGACTGCGATTATTCGAAAATTTGGGTAAATAATTTTGTATTTCAGCTTCAGATAATTTTGGTGTTCAATACGCATTATTAAATTACATAAAAATATCTCATCTTCTTCAGAAAATCATGACATTTACATTTGAATGTAATTCTATTAATTTTCATTTTGCACGAAAACTAAACTCATGTTCTACTCGTAAGTAGAGGTTAATTTGGGGTTTTAGTTGCAATCTAATCTCCTTGTTGCTAGTGACATCCAGTTTACCGGATTTTATCTAAGGCTAGCTAATCTTCATTACATTTGACGTCATTTGACGTGCCATTTAAGCCCGTTTTAGCTGAGGTTGTCACAGAAACTAATGCTATTTATGGAGGTTGACGTTATCATGACTCCGGTAAAACGGCCAAAACCATTAGGGAAGCTCTGTCATTTTGCATAATGATGTCAACTCGAATGCCACTAAAGTTAGTCTCTACATGGTTTCTACACAATGCGGCAATTTTATCAAATATCTGCATCGTTTTCCTGATCATGATCGCTGACGTGATAAGTCAAAATGACAATATTATCTTGATGAGTTAGAAATGTGGGTATTTATATTTCTGATTGACTTAATCGGGGATATAATTTTATTGTGCATACTAGGATGATTTAAAAAGGTGCAAGGATTGGCAAAAATGGTAACAACTAACAAGACGTAATTTAAATTTAAGCAATTACGGGAGCTATTCAACTTATTAAGTACCTAAAACTTGTTTCTTGTGAGACATTAATAAATTTCGTCTCTACAGAAATTACCTGCTAACTATAATATTATACTGTCATTGCCGAAGTAGCCAAAGTTTAAATCATAGAGTGGTACATGTCAAAACAAATGGTCATGCCTCTGGAATAGTGTGTTATGCAAAGATTATATCGTTGGTGTTATGGCTATTTTAGTCGACTTTCAAATTCCATTTGGTATCCATCAAAGAAATACACGTGCAGAACGTTTGGCTTTCCTATCGATCTGTTTCATGGAGTCATATTTTGCCGATCAAATTATCTTGTGTACTTTGTTTTGCTACATTTTACCTTTTATCAGTTCTTAGACTATTTTATTGAATAATTTGAAGTTTATGAAAACGTAAATAAAAGTTCTAGGAAACTCAGTGGTCACATTTTTTATCAAATAGCTGTATGTATAGCATTTAGTCGTAACAATAAATATGATGCGATTCATATGATGTAAGGAGTGTTCAATGAAGTATTTAATTTACAGACTTAGTTAGATCTAGTCACTCAGGAAAATGAATTTCGTATGGATGTGACCTACAAATGACTGTCATCTTTATTTTACAGCTATCAATTATCATTCACTATTGAAATATTAACATTTATGGAAGTTGTGGAAAACTAAACAAATAACATCCAAGTGGAGAACTAAAGCTTCAATATGTAAAGCATCTGAGTAAATATTGCCCTGCTAAATTTAATTTGAGATTTAAGGACATCGCACCAAGGTTAAATGCAATTGCTAAAATTGTTATATTATAAAGTAAATCTTTTCGCAAAGCAACTTTTTATAAACAACAGTTAAATATCCTTTAATGAGGCTCTTATTTATTTTGAATTATATTAAGCAGTAAAGAGTTAATACGAGTATGAGAGATTGCCAAAAGCATATTTTGAACCATTGAAGATATTGATAACTGAATTTCTGTTTAATGCAAGTTGGTGCAATGAGATAATATCAACTTTATACTATTTAATATATTATTATTTTCATTATAAATTGACAAAAAAAAATTGATTGAGGTGTAGCAAAATTATGTGATAATAACGATGAAAATTCCTGCAAAGCATTCCACATTCCAAGTTTAACGTTTCCACCTGCGTTTACAAAAATAGAACGTTCGAAATAAAACATTTTTTCCCTGAAGATGAACCTTGACACAGAAGTATGGACAGCAACATTTGTCGTTAGAGACGAGAGTTAAGATAAATATCATTGAAGTGTAGTTTAAACATGCACGATAGATTAATGTCGACAGATCTTGTTTACTCAAAAAATATTGTTGATATTGACATACTAAGGAAGTTTTTACGTAAAATCTGTTTTTTAGAATGCCCGAAAAAATATAAGGTCATTCTATTATTTTTTTCATAAATTGTGAATAAAGATATTTTCTCCTACTTAAAAACGTGAATTTTGAGTTACAGTAAACTAATAGAGCTGATTCTATTTAGGTATTTTATTCACTGTTAAACCTCATATCTATCTTTGAAGTCAGTTTAAATACGTGCTTTTTGAAGAGCATCAATTCATGTTTAACAATAGGTAACCGAGTACTTGGACAAAAATTATTATTGACAATCGAATTCAATTAAAGGTGAAGGAAATAACTTTTTGTGGCACATTAAACAAAAACTCTGAAACACCAAAAATTAAGTTTTTACGTACTTGTAAGTAAATGTGATTTTTTTAACGCATTTATTTATTACTTTTGATACCTACTTTTGAATAACTAGATATTGCCCATGACTTATATGCCTGCGTGAATTTTGGTTACTCTCAAATTTTTATGGTTATAAAATTAGTCTAGCCTTAGGCTACTTTTTATACTGGGAAAATCCAGGCCACCTAGCTTCATATCCGCCATATTATTATTATTATTTTAGAAGTTGCGGCGTGCAGGGGTAACAAAGAGGTAAAACTTTCAACTTTATATTTTCAGTGCAATTCAAAGATTTGGAAAAACTGTAGAAAATAATTAGTGCCTGTACCTATATTATTTAAATAAGTATAAAATATGAATTATCGAAACATGTCCATTTAAATATTCAGAAAATGCATTTCGTGTGAAAGTGAAGGTTAAAGGAATATTTATTTTAGTGACATTTTATCACTAGAAAAAAACTACTGAAGAAGTTAGAAAAACTTGATTTCCGGAAGGTAGTGGCAAGGTTGTCGTTGATGTTATCGGAAGTTGACGATGCGTATCGGATAACCTACTATACTTACAGCAGATCACGTATTTAACTACCATGCGAATTTATAAAGGTGACCGAATGACATACGGAGCCAAACATCAATGCCTTAACAAAACCATAATGAATAAACTCATTGTGTAAACATAAATTATTATGCTTACACAATGTAACAGCGTGTTAAATGTTTACAATTTTAAACCAGTGTTAACGTCTATAAGCTTTAGGTTCTCTAAGGATTCTGTAAGGACTTGCGTCTGTATTCATTACATTTTATTCTTTAAAAATTCCCATAGTTAATTGTATTTTTATTTTAACTATCAATATGTAAGTATCGACTACCGAGCCAATCTGCCTTATGGATGTCGTGATATTTCTTCTCGAAATTAATTTATATAATTAATTAGGTACAATGAATTATATTTTAATAAAATATGTTTCATTTAAATCACTTTACTATTTTATATTTCAGATGAAGTTTTGAAAGCCGTACAACACGTTATCATTACAAGCTGTTAAAGATTGGGCCTCGCTCTATATCATCAAGGAAAACAATAAGACCAAAATAATTTTGCAAAGTTCGTGATAGTTTAGTTTTGATCTCTTTTCAAAATGAGAGACACTATTAGACCATGGGAAGTAATGATGATGATGATCCAAGAAGCTGTGATGGACGAATAGGAATAAAAACTTTAACATTTTCTACTTAGGTATACCTATCTAATACTGATAATTCCCAAGATAAAAAATATAGGTAACAATATTATCATAAGTAATCTAATCATAATGTGTAGAGAGATTTAGAAGCGTTTTTTTAAAATAATACACGGTGAAAAATAAATGGTTTTAGATGTGAGGCGAGGTGAATCGCTATTCGTAGTACATTTAATTTTTGCAATTTATTTTGACCCCAGTAGTAAAATAAAAAAAATATTTTTCGAGAAATTTTGTTTTCAAAAATTCGCAAACCAGTAGTAGATAGTAGGTAGGTACCGCACAAGTACCGCACGCCGCGCTCGCGGCGTGAGGTACACGTACTACACGCCACGTACCTACCGCTTAGTCACTACTATTGGTTATCACATTTTCGAGTTTATCTCGATTATTTTTTTTGCAATAAAAATAAAAATGCTTACTTTTCCGAAACAGTGTAGGTAATTCGATAGTACTGCTGATACTGATTCACCCTGCTTAACATCGAAAACCATAAATTTTTCACCTTGTATATTTTCATATTTTATTTTATGTTTTCAATAGTTGAATTAGTCAATAAATAAACTGTGGTCTTTATTTATAATAATAATATATGGATTTGGACTTAAAGTAATTTTTTCAAAATGTTCTTTGAGTCAAGAGACAATATCTTTTTAATTATATTCATGAGTAGCTTGATTTGCTGCTATCACTTTACATTCTATTTTCCGTCATTTTTGCTTTAAATTATATCATTAACTCATACCTAATTTGCATTGAAAGAGATTACACAGTTGTCTATCATCATTTGTCCAGTGAATAGATATTTTGTTCTATTCCTCTTATTTTTATTTTCAGGGTTATATAATTCAAATGAAAAACGAAAGGCTTGTAGAATCACTTAAGTGTTCTTCTATATGACAATTATGGATCCCTCTTGTAGAGTGAATAAAGTTATCAAGTTGAAATGAATATTAATGAATACTCAGGTCTATGCTAATTTGCAGGTCCCATAGGTATATAAAATTCCAAGCCTCTAAATCAACCTAATCAAAAGGTGCATTTTTACCGTTTCAGAAAACTCAAAATTGTGTACTTCCCATCATCTATACTTATAATAAAACTGTAAAGGGTCGAATTCTGTACATTGAAGATATTTTGAAAATTTTTGTTGGAGGACACTATTTAGTCGATACTGAAGCCAAAACTGTAATTTGTTTAATTTTTGTCTGTCTGTCTGTCTGTCTGTCTGTCTGTCTGTCTGTCTGTCTGTCTGTCTGTCTGTTTCACGACCAGGCATCACGGCTAATCCGCTGGATGGATTTAAGTGAAACTTGACATGATTATAGTTCATACCCCGAGGTGTCCTACCTCGGGGTATGAACTATAATCATGTCAAGTATATAGAATACTATTTGTCCCGAAATTCATCATGGTTTCCCTGGAAGACGGCATCAAAGTCCAAACGTTTTTTAGTTATAATTCATTAACGCGTTGTCCGATTCCATTCATTCTTTTTTTGTTAGAAAGGAGGTTCTCTAAAGATTATTCCATACAAATCTTTTCATCATCACTTTTGTAGTTCAGAAATTACAGACATCAGAACCTTTAAGTTCAAGTAGGTAGGTGACTTGAAACTCGGAATGCACAAAGAACCTAGGGCTAGGACGTAGGGCTCAAGTAAGACTGGAGTACCCTTACAGCCGTAAATAAATAGGCTTAGCAGGAGATTTTGTATGGTTTAAAAATTTTCACTTTTAGGGTGAACAAAAATCATGTACCTAACTGGCGTTATCGCTACGTTATACCGTATAGCGCCATCTCTACAATTTATGTGAAATTTGAATGTAAAACTCTGAGATAGGTACTACCGAATTTTTTTTTATAAAAATTAACTGTCATGTTATTTACTGTTTCCTGACTTTATATTGATGGCACTGTTAAGACATGAACAGATTTAAACTTTATCATCCGCAATATGGAAAGGTTAAGATAATGGTTCACAAATATTTTTAACTCTTAGGTCTTATCGATCCTAACCGACTGACTGTCATCTAAGGTATTTTTATACGTAAGGAAATATATAGCCATTGCCCATTCTGATGTTTTGGATTGTATTGAGATGAAGCAAAGATTTTTTAATATTATGTTGGGCTGGGGAATATTGTTAGTAGAGTAATTTATCCCAGTGGTACCTACTCGGCCGAACTCTGAAAGAAGAGTTCTACCACCAGTACAACTTTTCACATGGTTTAATAATTTTTGACATATTTCGTGGTTTCAGAATAAAAATCACAATGAAAAGGACTATTTAAACTGTCGATATTTCGATACATTGGTACAAGTCGTGGTCACTACGTGACCACGACCTGTGCCAATTGGTCGAAATATCGACAGTTAAAATCGTCGTTTTGATCTTTCAACTACGTATTAATGAAACTTTATATTAAGATTAAGAAAAAGGAGTTTTCAAAATCACCACAAGATAACCCGTGAAAAGTAAGAACAGGTTTCTGTACAACGTCACACCAGAATCCCGCGAAAAATCAAGGAATTCCAGTAGGAAGGTATATTTAAAAAAAATCGCGAGCGGAGCCGCGGGCAACAGCTGGTTTATACTAAAATCATGAAAATCTGAAGTAAGGTCTTTTAGAACAAGTGAAAGAAATAATCAAATAATTGTACAGTTATTAAAATAAGACAGTAGTCAAAATTTTCACAGAAGAATTGCGTTGGCCTCTATAGGTAACTATCGATTAATTTGGATATAGTATGTTTCATTACAAGTGCGGAAAGGCTGTTATTGCAAAGAGTTCCGACAAAATGTCTACCCGAGCCGAGGCGCAGCCGAAAGCGAGGGTTGACAGTCGGAACAAGTTGCAATGACGGTTCCGCACGTGTACTGAACGATTATTTTTAATACAGTTGCGAAAAAATGAAGCAATTTAATAAAATAATAAAAACACAATAAACTCAACTAACTTAACATTTTCTGAAAAACTATTTGCTTTTTTCTCTTCTCTCCACGCAATAAATTCGTCGTATGTACTCGTAGATATGTAGCGACTTTTTGACTTTTTCGTTAAAATGTTCTCCGAAGCATTTTGTGCAACAAACAACTAAACTCGCAAAGAAAATTTCTGAAAAATGGCGCCAACCGTAGAATATAAGCAGTTTTTTTTTTCTTCACCCATGATTTAAAAAAAAAAATAAAATAAAATTTGTTCATAGACTAAATAATATTCTGGTACGCAAAGGGAACTATGCCCATACAGCCAAGTCTTCAGTAGAATTTTTTTTATTGATATGAAATGAAAATGAAATTTAATGAGATGAAATGAAACCTAACCAAACTCATTCAATCAAATCTGATATTGAAACAAATTAGTAGCTTCTTTTTAGAAATATACGTATTTGCATGAATCATAAAGACTTCATGGTTGGTTTTTCTTTTTAATAGACATTATTTTGACAGTTGGGAAAGATAACGCACGAGTTCGGGAAAGGTAAAAAAAAAGCTCGAGTATGTAATAGCCCACATCCCGAACGCTATACGTCCCTGCAATACGCCGCTTTTTGAGCAACTGTATTAAAAAAGTATTTACACAAAGGTAATGCCAAAAAACGCATCAATAGTAATGAGAGTTCAAACCCATAATAAAATTTTACTATTGATGACAGCTCTATGACTTCATCAGATAAACGATAAAAATTATCCAAGTGTCTATTGTATATGAAGAATAAGCTACTTAAATTGAAAAAAAAGAAAAATACAAAGACTGGAACATGAAAATAAGAGCTCAAATTTTATTGGATTAAATACTTAAAAACTTGGTGATTTCTAGTTTTGAAAAAAAGTACTTCAGTTGAAATGTTTTATCACTTTCGGGGTAAACAAAGCACGTTCGCAAAATGCTAATGTTCAATTATTTTCGGTCCGGTTTGAACGTTATGTCGCGTCGGACGTCGCGGTTTGACTACCTCGCTCGAAATACGTCAACGCGAATCAGTCTTGTGTGTGAAGTGCTTATTAACGTAGGTATGATCACACTAGCCACTTTTTGTTTCGCCACAGACACAAATATTGATCTCTGTCCTATAATATCAAAACCTATAGGTTCTATAACTCACGTAGGTCACAAAACATTTCCCAATATGTTCAATTAGCAAGTAATTAACCTTTATTATTAGCTACATAAAATGGGTCTATTGTATTTTCATAAAGCTTAGAATAATCTTATATCTATCTGTCTTTTCCATGATACGTGAACAGTGATCAACTTTAATAGGATAAACATTATCAGCTATTGTTTTTTGCGGTATAACTTTGTTTTTCTATTATCCTCTTCCTCTAGTTTTCATTTGTAATGGCCATTATTTTTGGATAAACTTTATCAGTTTAATTATAACATAAAATCGATGTTAACCGTTGTATGAATTCATAATAAATCAATTAATTATGAAGCACGAAACATCTCCCGTGATATTTCATATTTGTCCCATTATATTATGTAGCAAAATCCAATCAAATTGTGTGTGAGCGAACTCCATCAACCTTCCAAACTATATAGGTACTTAGATGCATCAATGAGTTTTGTCGAATCTCATATATTATCCCTTCAGCTTTCCAGGACCACCTTTCTTTAGGTTTAATTACATATTCTATCTTTAAGAAAAGCTTCTCTGCTTTATTTTGTTTCGCGACTGTCGCTAGTGTGGCCTTTCTCTTAAGATTCTTATATTAATTCATACTTTAATGAACGCAGCGTTGACCAGATGGGTGTAATTGAAGGATGTGCCTACTGCCTACCGCTTAGACTGTTTATCATTTTGATTGGGAATTTTCTGGAATAATAATGGCTTTTCTATTTATGAACGCAGCACTTCCTACTAAGTATTTCTATTTCTTTTGGCGATTGGTTGATTTTGTAACTTTAGTAATAATAATAATTGTTAAATATATTTTAGCTGTTGGCTTTGGAAATGAAATTTATTAGCTATAATAATACCTATCGACGTATAAAGACTATTTCCTTGATTTTGATAAACTTATTTTACATGATAAAATAGATACCTTTTCCATTATCTCTTAACTCTTTATCGAACCAAATGTTAGCATCAACATAATATTATATTAATAAGATACGGTCGATTGATTCATACTCACTTTTATTATAACTCTTTTGTTTTTTTAATGACCAAGTACTGAGATATCAATAATTGCACATATTATTAGCTCTCTGGCCAGTTACTGTTCTAATAGTTAGTGAACGGCCTATTTTTCTCTAGTGTGCTTGTCGTTTGCATGGAATTGTGCGTAAAAGGGAGTCTCCCTTTTTCACACAATAGTATTTTTATTATTATTTGCAAGGTCCTTAAAATTTTTAAAAAATGACAGTATCCATTCCATAGCTTAATATTATTTTTAATCGTTCGTTCGTTCGTTTCAGCCGACGGACGTCCACTGCTGGAAATAGGCCTCCTGTAATGTTTTCCAGCCCGCACGGTCCTGCGCCACTTGCATCCAGCGCGTTCCCGGGACTCTATTATTTTTAATACATTTGCTCAAAAAGTTGTCATTTACATGTGTTTAGGATGCGGAAAGTCATTCTTTTCCGCAATAGAGATAACTTATTGTTTTTCATTCTAAATGCATGAAGGAGGTTTTCAGTCAATAAGTTTCACACTTATATCATCCTTTAATCGCATACTGATAAAAATTTGATTTTGATATTCGATTGTCATGAAGCGCTAGTTACACTTATTTGTAGTTATGAAGTTGATAAATTTTTTTTTCACTTAATACCTATTTCTTTTTTCAAAACTTATAATTTAATGAATCGGCTGCCCACAACATGAAATTTTAATCATCTTTCGTCATTCCCTTGATACTAATTAATTCATTTGGCACATCTGAAGGCAGTTTAAACAGATTAAAAGAATTAGCTTTTATGAATTGCTATCATTTGAGATGGTTGATAAAATATGAAATGGCTAAATGTCTTAATTTAGCGCAGCCTCGTTGCTATTTCGGCCACAGCACACTGGCAAATTAGTTTTAACCTTGGAGCTGTTTTGCCATAAACCAGGTACGCTGACTGTACGAAACACGGCTCTACTATCGTACAGCTCAGTATTAAAGTTACACAAGTCAGAATATTGTCCTGGGAAAGTGATAGCACCAATCAATCAATAGTTTCAGGCGCTTATGGCACTTGTGTCTGACCCCAACATTTTTTTTGGTATACAGTATACTGTTCATTCCATGATCTCTGCATCTGGATTGAAACATAGAAAGAACGAAAGAAATTTTAATTTTCCACAATGCCACACATTACAGAGTGAAAGTAGATACACACTTATGGACAAGAACGATGCCTAGTGCTCCCCTCACCCGGGACATAGACTACGTTCCACCCCAGAAAAAGTTGTTGCAGGATAGTTACAACAACCGAGGTCTTTGGTTAAATACGAGAGGGTTTAAGTAATTAAAGGAATTCGTACTAATCGCCATCGACGTATTTCTAGAGGTAATCCTCGGTAGTTTGCACTACATTGTGCAGTCGCATGGCATCTCTTCGCATCTAGGTTACTCTTTGTTTTCACAGCAGTATATAACCAACTGTAAAGTACGTAAACTGCGATACTGTCCAAACCAAACACTATTAAAATATTTTTAGAATTTATTATTTATCCCAGCACACTTTCTCATTTGATATCTTAAGGGATGTGTTATTATCTATATTCTATAGCAAAGTTCAAGATATGATTCTCGGTTACTTTGTAAAATGTAATTAACGTTAGATTGAAAGGCCGATTGCCGTTGCAGTAAAGTGGCCACCATCAGAAAATGCGGTGTCCGACGGTTATTTTCATCGTCAATGCTTTTTCCCCTTTTTATGTCCCACTGTTGGGCACGGGTTTCCTCTCAAAGGGCCTTTGACCAGCGATCTACGATGGTCAAAGGCGGGTTGGCGGGTTAATATAATGCAACCAACTGCATTATAAGGGTGTGCTTTAAGACCAGCTTGCAATTGACTGTCGGTCGGGCTTTGGCGCCCGCAACACGAATAAAACAATGAAAGGCCGAAGGATGACCTGAGGTGACCTAAGGTGGCCAAGGAGGAGTCAACAGCGATGAGACTAGCTGCGTAGCGAAGTGAATCCCGTACTTTCGTCTAGGTGGTCAATTGTGGTAATAATATGACCCAGGTTTTTAGTTTGTGCAGCCCCACACAACCTATAAGGTTGTGTGGGGCTTAACACTTTTTCCCTGACGAAGGAGTACTAACGTACTTAGGTACCTATGCATAATGCATCACACATAATTATTTAAACATCATTGAAAATTATTTTTAAAATATTTTTGGATGCCAAAAATTATCAATTTATTTTCAAAGAATCAAAATAGTATACCTACCGTTTTACTAAAATTATTCAGTATTCTTTATGAAGTTTAATTTTTAAAACAAGTAGCGCTATCTGTGTGCATACTTACTACAACAAACTTTAGCGAATTAATCTACTTGGCAAAAGATGGCGCTCTTGTACAATTATTTTCATAATTAATAATTATGTATTTTATTTTTCTAAATGTTTTACTTTAAGTAGAAGTTTCGGGTGTTTGATATATTTTACCGAATCCGCTTGCCGCTACGGCCACACGAAACCATACTTCAAAGGTAAACGCCAGACAGGTGCGGCCCCAGCCCGGATTAGAAGAGCTGAAACAAGAAATCCAGGCAGTGGAGCAACCTGTGAGGACACGCACCGGTAAAAAGGCCAAGCGTCGAACCCCGTATCGCCGCCGGACTTCGCTAATCGGAGATGATCGGAGAGGACCCTTTTCTTGCTAAATAATATAATAATGTATAATGAATTATCAACGGGTTCGGAGAGAAGACTACATCTCCGCGTCAGAGTTAGGAGCGCCAGCTAGGAGCACCTTGAGGCGCTGCTTGAGCGTCTCTTGCTGCGAAGACCTGTTCCTCACATTCAACTACGTGATAAACAGTTTTCGCAGCAACCACACACCGACGCTCAAGCTGGCAAGGGGTCTTCACTGCATCGCCAGTAAGAAGAGGAGTGCCGCAAGGCAGCTGTTTATCACCATGTCTTTACGCTGTGTTCAATGACATAAGTACTAGCATAGCCAAACTTGACCTTAAAATTTTTATCACACGACTCGCAGTTTACATGTATACAAAAACTACTATATATAGGACAAATGAAGCCAAAATTATAACCAACAGCAACAATCTCGCTCCGCGGTCGCCTACAAAGCGAGATAGGTCAAAATGATTGCGTGTCACAGTTGATCATGGACGTACATACTTTGCTCGTTGACTAAAAATAGGCCACCTACATACATTACACTACACCACTCGCCTTTATAATAACGTCCTTTTATTGTTCGACCAACGCCAATTGTGGGTAATTTAGTGCTGGACTTTTGAAATGCCTAACATAGATACTGGTTGATTTCTGTTCTTGACGTAAATTATAATAAATTTTGTTTTGTCAGGCCAATTTTGACGATCTAAAATTTTACCAGCTTATATTTTTGAGAAAAGGTCTATTGGAGCAATTACCGTAATTACTTTTTTGATTGTTTACTTGTACTTAAGATAAATTATATGATTAGATACTTCTCCTAGAGCACTTAAATCTTTAACTTTATGATATGTTTTACCTATATTTTATAAAAGAAATAACCAATTTCCTGTCTAGTAATACCTAGTTGTAAATTAAATACACAAGACTATACGGTCCGCTGCATTTCCTTTGACTGATTATTATCGGAACTCGATACGCGAGATATATTTCCAGTTTAATAAGGCTTGTACACACGAAGCGGGTGGAATTCGGATTTCATTAGTAGGAAGAATGACAGTCGAGACAGTTTACGACTGTATTCAGCTGTCAATTATTGCTGATGGAAATGAAGAGACATAATGTTAGTGATCAAGAAACCAAAAGTGGTTCGCAGTGGTGACAGATAAAAAGTACAGTAAATATCATATTATCATATGCACATTTTAGCACTGGTTTATTCACAATCCATTCATAAAAATAATAGTAATGGCTCATTCTTTCGTAATGTCCTAGTCAAGGGTATAAGAGAGGATTTTTTAAACCCTCATGCAAACTCACGCAAGCGTTGCACGGGCGGGTCAGCTAGTTATAAATATACACACTACATAGATGAACTACTTATTCGAAACTTTTAAGGGAAGATTCTGATTATACTTATACGTGGGTAGATACTTACTGATTATACAATTTTGTAAAGAAAAAGACTGTAGAGGCAAATGCTAACGATAAAAAAAGAAGACTTATTGGGACTGATCGATATGTTGATATACGTAAATTTTCTGCAAAAAATTATAACAAAGAACAATTTTTTTTCTAAAATTTGGTCTTTGTTATAATTTTTAAAATTTTTTAAAGAACAATTTTTTTTCTAAAATTTGGTCTTTGTTATAATTTTTAAAATATTAACAAGTTAATATTTTAAAATATTAAACCTAAATTTTATTTACTCTATTCGTTAGTTTATCTGGCAATTGTACATATGTAAATAAATAGTTTATTTTTAGACCAAAAATCCGCTTGCTCATTACCACGTTACCTATTTAGGAAAGGTACCTATATTTAAATTACATAAGTATTTACATACTATGTAATGTGTACTTAGGGTCTATTTTCGTGTAACTACTGACACGTACATGTACACTTGTTCAAAAAACATCGTGAAGGCATTTATCAATGGCAGGCTTATACTTGACGCAGAAGATTATTCAGTTTATATGTCATTATATGCAGGTCCTAAGGAATAAGGATGCTCAACGTGCAGGTACGCAGAGCGTCCTAACCTAGGATCTGCCCCTACGTTGTCTGACAAAAACGTTTTCATCGTTACCGTAATCATTTACTAATTCTGCCCGCTGACTGGATTAGTGATTTGCGTCAGCCAATCGCGCGCAGAATTCGCTAGTGATTACGATAACGATGTATACGTTTTTCTTACGCAATCAGGCCCCAGAGAGGACTAAAAAGAAATCGGAGTATTTAGTTACATAGGTACTATATAGGTATTTGTTATTCAGGGGCCGGAATAATTATACACCTTCCTTGAATGTTTAAGATTTAAAAGTCTTACATGTCTGTTTCACTCTTTTTATAACAAAAAAAATATGCATTTGTGATTTTTTTTACAATTTTATCACTCAAATTATTATTATTCACATAATTAGTATCTTAAAATTATATTGGTGTAGCCTCTTCCGTCTTTAACTTCTATGTGCAAGTAAGCACTTAAGTATCAATAATCTTGGTAAAATTAACTTAAATTAATATTAAAAAACGTTTAATGAGTTCCTTGCAATAATATTTACAGTATAGTTTACAGACACTGTTTCAAACGAGGCAAGTAAGAGACTCGGCAATTTAGCAAAAACTTGCCGACACAGGAAGATATTCACTCTGCCTTTAATACCATCAGCAGAGAGTTCAAAATGTATTGATCATCATCGCAGCAGACTAGCAGACCACACGCGTAATGTGATCGAACAAGATAACGTATTAGACATACTAGTTTCGCTTAGAAATTAGAAACCTATAGGTAATGGACGATAGCTTGCTAGTAACACCTGCAAGATATCATCTACTCCGCAAATTATAGGCGAAGCGTTCTTAGAACAGGTGAGATATAAGTTAATAAGTTAATAACCTTAGTAACGAAAGAGCTTAATAATGTAATTTAAGTAATTTTAGCATGTTTTTATAGCAAGTGTTTAAAGTTTAGGGGACGTTTGCTTTTGATGTACTGTACTATTCTGTTCATTCCACCGGCAATGATGAGGATGTATGCAGGTACAGGGACAAAGAAGTGGAAATACTGAAGGGGAGATGGATGGATTGCGTGAAAGAAGATATGCATGTAGAAGGAGTAGATTGCGAGTTGATAGCTGATAGGAGAGAATGTAAGAAGAAGACGTGTTCTGCCTACCCTACATAACGTGGGAAAAGAGTAAGAAGATTATGATGATGTACTATTCCACCGGAATTACATGTCAAATAAAGCTTAAGCTTTTTAAAAATATAAAGGAAAAAGAAGAAAATATAGTTTTGCAGAGAATAAAATATACTGCATAGTGCATACGACATAGGTTTAGGTACTTAGTGTCTCTAAATTAGTGTCTGTTAATGACTTAACAAATAACTCACCCAAAGGTTGAAAGTTTAGGTTGGCAGATGAAACCAGAAGAAGAATTATTACCAATTATACAAGTAAGAATTTCCAGAAAAAAAATCATTACAAAAACAATTTTTTATTTTTCAAATTTAAATGTTATGTTAGTGCCCAACCACCATTTTATTATGATTTATATTGCTCATAACATCAATTTAAACTAATTGGTATTTACGATTTCCTTAGAATTTAACGTACCACCAAACGTTAGTAAAATGCGTTCTAATATCAATTCCAGTGAACTTTTATTTTATAGCTTAGCATTTGGGAAGTTGCGGCCAAACATTTAGTGCTAACGATAATAATTTAAACCTAGTAATCCTAAAACCCCAATATATTTATTGAAAATACTCGTATCTACGTAAATTTTGACCTAAATCTTGTAGCCAATTAGGTAATTATTTTATTGAATTAAATAATACTTTCTCACTGATTCGCCGTTATCGAACCCAATCTCTTCAGCCTCATCAACGCGTCATGGTGATAGCGAATCTGTTTTAGAATCCTAAGTTAAGAGCGTCTAAAATCTACTATTCATTTCACTACGATATGGTTGAAAAGTAATAGAACTAAATATTTTTAAAAACTAATTAATAACCTAACCCTTTCCAACTGTACCTTAGTGAAAAAGATGGTATAAATTTTGAAACGCTTGAGACTCCCAAACAGAATCGTCAGACAGAGTTTGTTAACCAAGAGCCTAAGAGGTATTTATATTATGTACCTTATTTAAATCCAATTAGGTAACCGCGTGGCGCGCAACTTAAACGAGCATCTCAAAAAGTTTTGTATTCCAAATTCAAAAGTTTGCATCTGTAGTAATTACATCCTTTAATTGCTCGTACAGGTACTTTTGGTGGTCCGAATTTCTCAAGTAAATTAATTTCTCGGTTTGATAAGCCAATTAGGTAATTATTTTATTGAAGTGAAGGTCGAAACTCATATGATTTTATCAGAGATAATACTGTGATATCGTTACGTACACGGGTTATAAAAGTTACTTATCATTCGGAAAGAAAGTTTAACAATCCTTTTTACAATTCTTTATCGTCTTGATAAGGAGATTTCAATTACTTTATTTTTGGAACTTTTCGTTGTCTGTTACCTTGCAAACGTTAAACAAATAACATATTGATGTAATAAATAATGTTAGGTACATTTTTGAATGACAAACACTTGATATTATGATTTTTTTATACGCAATTAAATTCGTACGCACGTTGAAAAATTTTGCTACTAACGTACATTCATAGTACCTAGCGCCATTCTACAGTTTTAACAAATTAAAAAGGATGCTTCAGGACGGAACCTAAAAATACATGATGTCATCATGATGCATCTTACGAGTATACTGCTGGGTGCTGATACTTTATTCCCTATCCCTACTAATATATAAATGTGAAAGTGAGTTTGTTGGTTTGTTTGTCCTTCAATCACGCCGCAGCCACGCAACGGATCAACCTGATTTTTTGCACAGATATAGTTTAAGACCCGGAGAGTGACATAGGCTGCCTTTTATCCCGGAAAAATAAACCTATTCCTGTGGGATTCCATCAGAAGTATAATTTCTCACTGTTTCACAACATACATATACGTAACTTTACTCACAATATATGTTGAACCCTAGACTCTATACACTCGAAACCGCACAATAGGTCATAAATACTCTAGACTCCATATCGACACTGAAAACAGTAAATAGGTAATTAAAATAAGTTCCCATCAATACTCAGCCTGACTGAATGTTTTTGGGCCATTTGGACAGAATTTACTCAGTATTTACAGTGGGTCAGTAACAAAAACAAGTATTATGTAAAATACCACTTTTTTAGAATACGTGCTCAGTTTTCTTGCCACATAATAAGTATGTTACTAATTGCCAGGATTTAACACAATTCTATGGTTTTATTCCAGCGCAGTTTATCCAGCGCAGTTTAATTCTTCAATATTTAACTTTCTTTTAAATGACGCGGGCGAAGCCGCGGGTAAATGCTAGTAATGATATAAAAGCGTGCCAAAAAGAGGTTGACAAAATATTTCTCCTTTGCTAGCCCTTATATGCCCTATGACATTACGAATCCCATGAATCGGTGGTCAAAAATGAGATGGCATTTTATTGCGTCAAAATAATATATTGAACACGCGAGTCGCTGGACCGAGGCTTAATAAGCGTCGGAGATATTAATTACTATCTCAGAATGAATCGTGGGACATTTAAAATGAGTAATTATTTATTATTATAAACTCAAGAAAGCTGCTCTAATTTAAAGATATTCAAGAAAATTTCATGCCTAGTATTGTCGAGTACCGAGAAATATTACAAAATTTTATAATTAACTCGAATACCAACTTACTGTTTCATTTAAGAGAGTGGAGTTAATACAATGTGCTCTACATAAGTACTTTTAATGATCCAAGTCTATTATTGAATGAATAACTGTATGAATTGCGGACATAGACTCAACTTACGAGTACACCTTTAAATAAACCTATCTCTATAAAGTTGTAATTTTCTGCAACTTGATCAAAGCTTGTGTCGCCGAATCTACCCGTGTGAAATTCGGGTTTTCCACAAACCCGCAGGGACAACGGATTAAACGGATATAATTTATCTCCAATTTAAATAATAGTCCATTCAGTTTAGTAAACACACATACTTACTGCATAATAAACTTTCGTTTTCATTAACTTTTAGCTGTGATAATTTATAGGTATCTCAATTTAGGTCTGTAGCTGAGGTCTTTATTTTCAAAAAATAAATAAATATGGAAAACTCCAAGGGTCTGATTGCCTAAGAAAAACGTCTTCATCGCTATCGTAATCTTTCGCTAATTCTGCCCCCATATTGGCTGACGTAAATCAGGGAACCAATCAGCGGGCAGAGTAACCAACGATTACGATAACGATGAATTCGTTTTTCTTACACAATCAAGGGGCTGGTATGTTATTGTACGTTGTTTACAATCAGTTGCAAATCAGTTGGAGCAACAGGTACAAATTCTCTTGACACCTGACTGACGTGTCGAAATTCCCAATCACAGTGTAATTTGCGGTCAGAGCAAAGGGTCAGGTAATGATCGGTTGGCACTGATCAACATTATAGGTTTGCACCGACATTTTCAATTAAGCCGCCCGTACATGGGCCGTGTGACGTGTTCATGCTAATTTCCTGTAACTCTAAGTATCCCTTGGTTTATTGCAAGTGGAACATGAATTTCCATAATAAGTTGTACTAAGGACTGAGATCGTTGAAAAAAGAACCTTGTTCAGTGTTCAATATCAAATACTTTTACAAGCAAAAACTGAGCATTTCTGCTGAGGATACATTGTTGGGCAATGTTCATGCCCATCAATACGAAATAATTTTCGCCGGTAATCTACGCGAAGAACTGAATGGCCCCAATAACTGCAAATCTGGGAAACTGTAAGAAATAATCCTTCGGGAACCAATATGAGGTAAATTGAATTTTCGAGCAAAGTTTTTATTAAAAGCATGTAGATGCATAAATATTATGCTTGCAAAACTTATTGTCATAAACCCTGTCTGTAGTTAAGCAAAAAATTGAATTAAGCTGGCTAACACCTTAAGTAAATAAGAATTTATAGCAAACGTTCAGTGGGTGCAAAATGAGGTGCAAAATCAGATCCTGTCTCTCTAATATTCAATGTTGCGCATAAGAATTTTGCATACCTTTTTCTCTTAGAATGGCCTCTGATAAAAAATTGTGAATAAAAACCCGTGGAATCTAGTCATTGCGATTCTCGAGTGAGTAAAAAATGTTAAGCTAATTACCTAAATGCTATTAATTAATTATCCGCACTACCGTTAATGGTCAATGAATTATAGTTCTAACACACGGAGACAAGTATAGCTGGTAACACCATTATTTAAATTACGCAGTTTTTTAAATAGATAGCTGTTTTTGGTTGCATACCACGTGACGAATTTAACCGTACCTATTAATTAGATGGAACTTAACATGTAATAAGGTGGCAAAGTGACTAATTAGTAGTTAGTAACAAATAAGTAGTGAAAAACATGAAAATGTAAACCCAAGGCCAATAAACTTCGTTGTTCACGAATTTTAAAACAAATAAAATAAAATGCCGTCTAAATTGCACAATAAACAGTACACATTGTGCAGAATTTAAAATGTATTGCGTTACATAATGGCTTCATTTGTGTTATTTTGTATATTGCTCTGTGTCACGAGATGTACATTTTATGGTAGGCACTCTTTAATCGCGGATCTTAACGACCGACAGAATAATTGGTTAGCAAATTCGTATGTATGCTGACATTTAATTTTTATTTTTTTATTATTATTATTGACAACTCGTTTGTTTTATCGTGTCATAATCACACCTAATAGTATCACACTAATATTATAAAGGCGAAAGATTGTGTGTATGTTTGTTACTCCTTCACGCCTCAACTACTGAACAGATTTGGCTGAAATTTGGAGCTTATAACCTGGATTAAAACATAGGCTACTTTTTACGATTTTTAATCCACGATTCCCGTGGGATATTGAAAAAACCCAAAATTTCTACAGAAATCTATAGCTACATCAATAGGTAAATTGCTTTAGAAGACTTCCGTGAAAGTAGGTATTAGGTAGGCAGGTAGGTAGGTTATGGGAATGGGAACGAGAATATCACGTTTTCCTCGGGATTTGTCTAAAGTCGAATTTAACGCGAGCGGGGCCGCGGGCGTAAGCTAATGATTGTTAACATAAATGTGAAAATGGGCATTTTGTTGGTTCTGTATCACTGTTTGTGTTTTAGTTGAGCAATGGGACATGGATTACTAATCACACTAATACATGGAACAGTAGAGATAGACGATATCCGGGAATTACCAGATTACCGCATTGGTATGCCGCATCAACTGCTGAAACGATTTGGCTGAAATTTGGAATAAAGATAGACGATATCCTGGAATTACTACATAGGCTACTTTTTATCTCGGAAAAGCCATGGTTTCTGTGGGATTTGTGAAAACGAAATTCACGCGGGGAAATACTCATTCACACATAGGTACTTTCCTTGAAACATAGATTTAAAAAAAAAAGACGTGTGGCACTCGTTGACTGCCGCGGTAAAGCTATTGCATAGATACAACCAATGCCACCTAGACACGATTTGCAGAACTAAAGAAACAAGCGTGATATTTCAAAAAGTCATTAGACGTTCTGCTATTCATCGGTAAAGGCAATACGTGAAAAATTGTGTTAAATTTATATAGGGCTACAAGACATTTTAAAGCGATCCTTAAAATAAGAACTTTACGGTTGATTTCACATTTACTAATAATTTTCTTCTAGAACAATTCAAATTTCGCTATTTAGCCACTACTGCACATAACATATCTATTAAATTAAAATAAATACTGTTGGAACTTGTGACGAATGTTTTATTTTACAGTAGTATGACAAGTTATATAATAATAGAAAACTGTTGCTATGGAGACTGAAGGTACAGTCCTCCTAACATTGCACTCCTCTTTTAGGAACTGAGGCCAAGAGCTTTAGTCAGCCTTTCCAGCCTGGGTGCATATAAGGGCTTTGTGAAACAATCAGCCAGTTGGTCCTCAGTAGTAACTTGCTTGACCTCAAGTATGCCAGCTGCCACACACTCTCTGACATAGAGATACCTTCGTTGTATGTGCTTGGTTCGGCTATGTTGCTCGTACGACGGATTGTATGCTAGCTTTATTGTTGACTCATTGTCAATGTAAAGAAGTGGTGGCTTTTCAGTTTTAGTGATTTCCTCCAACATCTGTTGTGGCCATATAATTTCCCGGGCTGTCTCCGTAACTGCCACTAACTCTGCCTCTGTCGACGATAAAGCTATCGTCTTTTGCTTGTTACTCCAGCCTTCTGCATTCACTGATAATATGTCCTTTCTTCTTGCAAAATTTGCATGTTTTTACGAAATTTGTCTCTTCTTCGTGTTCATCTTTAGTGTTGGTAGTATTGGTGTTGGAACCATTATTAAATTGTCTGGCTTCTGATTCTTCTAAAATTTTTACCTTGAGTTCTTCAGGTTTCGGTAACGTGTCTCTGGATTCTATCGCTACACGAAAATTTTCGTAGTCAGGTGGTAAGCTGTATAGCATCATAACAGTGAGCAAATCCTCATGAATACAAATGTCCATATCCTGCAATTTGTCTACCACGTCCATGAACTTATTTAAATGCTCTCTAATATTGCCATGTTCCATTTTGGACAATATTAACTTCTTTAAAAGAGAGGCCTTCTTAGCTGGTCCCTTACTGGCATAATATATAAAATCAAGCAAAGTCCAAATCTCGTGAGCTGTTTTGCAGTTTTTTATTTGCTTCAATTCAGAGGGTGAAATTCAAAGTACTAACTCAGATTGAGCTAAAAGATCCTTCTTTCTCTTCTCTTCATCAGCTTTCTCAAGATTCAGCGGCTTCTCAACATCACTCCATAATTTATTTTTGATGAGTACGGCCCTTGCTTGAATTCGCCACGTGTCGAAATTTTCTTTATTTAAAGTCTCAATTTATGTACTTGAGCCCGACGCCATCGTGATCAACGTATTTATCGCTTAATTTTTTCTCTGCTACCATATGAAAGTAAAATAAATACTGTTGGAACTTGTGACGAATGTTTTTATTTTACAGTAGTATGACAAATTATATAATAATAGAAAACTGTTGCTATGGAGACTGAAGGTACAGTCCTCCTAACAATATCGATAAAACATTATCGACTTTAATTAGAATGTTCCGCGTATAGACGAATCTGTTCAGAGTAATCTTAGGAAGTTTTATCACTACTGTACGGATTTTGTACGCTTATCAATAGTAGAAAAATGGCTTTTCATAGCGGTAATAGATTACAGTAAATTTATTTAAGAATTAAAGATCTTACTATTTCAGTTTCTTTAGGGAGCCATTTTTAAAAGAAAAATGGACCAAAGCTACTGGAAGGCTACATTAGTTCCCTTCAAAAACAAGTACAATCTGCTCCGATCATTTTTTGAAAATTTCATAATATTACATGAAACAATGTTTTGTATTTCAAATCGGTCTTTACTCAGTTTATTTTTTGGTGAATATAACATTTTCTGAAAATAATCCCAGCTAGATCGATTTATCGTCCCCGAAACCTCCTGTATACCGTTCATGAAAATCGTTGGAGCTGTTTCCGAGATTCAAATATATACACGAATTGCTCGTTTGAAGACATAAGATTAAAAAAAGTTTTGTGTGTAGCAACTTATGATAAAAAGTTTTCTCAAATTAGGTAATAGTAAATTCTTTTCCTTCAACAGTTCTCTGATTGGCCCATTGTGTCATTTTATGTGATTTTTTATGACTTAGAAGGAATTAATTAAATTTAATTTTTTCATATTGATTTTTTCAACTTTATCGATAATTTTACGAGTCACGGTTAAGATGCATCACTATACTTTGACAGTTATCAAATATTAAAGTTTATTCTTTGCCATTGAAATTTTAACCTTAACTACATAAAAACAGAGTTCCTAGAAAAATCTTTAAAATACGAATCAACTAGCGCTGGTGCGGGCAAAAGCGGAACTATAGGTATATTTTAAGTCAATTTTTGCAATATAAATTATATGCCTGTGACAATAAGGTTGACTTTAATGTTGGCTTGTTGGTTGGCTTAATTTTTTCGTTACGGTTTTTCTGGATTCGGTCCACCCGTCAAAGCCCGCGATAGAAGCTATGCAATAGCTTATTAACCTAAATTTTCTAAGGCAATCTTTAGCTACAGATATAGGTAGATTACTTTGATAATAAATTATGCTTCGCAACTTTTTTCTTAGCAATTTTGATTTACGTTTTGTATATGCGGTCCCACGCATCAGCCTACAACACGGAATTTTAAATTTATTTTGATATTTTTTTATTGTTTTTTTTTTTTTTTTTAATGTTGGCAACACTTTTTTTTTTTTTTTATTATGGCAACACTATCTCCCCACTCCTATCAATACTATATATAATTCCTCACGAACATTAACTCGTCATTACGTGTTTCCGTGCTGAAGCCTACGCACATCACAGAAACCCGCTCAAATCTTATCACCGCTACGAACATGGGGAAGAAGAAGAAAAACGGAAAGAAACAGGCGGCTGGCACTGGGTGAGTTATATCCATAAAATGATGCGTAATTGCCAAAAATATGGGCTCTTACCTTCATAATTCTGTATGACAAAACCTGCTGTTGTCGCCCATGACTAGCGTGCCTTGTTTACGGTCACGCAGACGGCAGATGGCAGCATTGGGCCAGCGGCGCCACTTACGCGCGCGGCGGTGCCACTTACGTGCGCGGATGAAACAAGATGGCGATCATCGGCCACCATCATCGGCTGCCATCTGGATGCGAACAACTAATAACCTGGGTTGTATCCATCCCTAAAAGTGATGCGTACTTGCCAAAATCTGGGCTCTTACCTTCACAATTCTGTACGACAAAACTTGTGGATCACGATCATCGGCTGCCATCTGGATGCGAGCAACTAATAACCTGGGTTGTATCCATCCCTAAAAGTGATGCGTACTTGCCAAAATCTGGGCTCTTACCTTCACAATTCTGTAGCGACTCGGTAACGCCTTAGCCGCGTTAAGCACCAGCAATAAGGATATCAAAGAAATCGTAAGCAGAAATATTTTACTAAAGACAGTGTCTTAAATATACTTCGATGGCCTCATAACGAAGCCACGTTCAACACAGATCATCCGTAAGCTGTTACCGAGTCACCGCCGATTGCGGATCAATTTGGACCGGTGTCCAAACGTTATAAGACTATTCGGCCCAGAACCAGATTGCACAAGAACTTCGCAGCTACATAAAAAATGACTATATATATATATATGTACTTAAAGCTGCATGACACGTGCAATATTTTGTGCTACATGCACCACGCCATAACCATAATAATAAAAGAGGGCCGTCGTAGATCAATAAGTATTGTGTTTACTAATAGACACTTTCTAGCAAAATCTAACGGTCATTAAGATCGATTAAACTTCAAACACCTGCATCATCTTGTGATGGGCAAACAAGGGGCAGCGACGAGCCGGTCTGTTTCGCACCGCTACCTGCAGCATAACAGTGAGGCTGTTCCGCGCCGTGCTGAAGGCGCGCGACCGCTCGCCGCCACCGTCGCCGCCGCGTCGCACTGAAGACACCCAGACCGCGAAAAGAGGTATCGTACACAATATGACGATAACGTTTCTTTCTCACAAGTTTTGGTCTTGTACTACGAATGGTTTCATTATATTATCTTGGATCAAGGGAATATTCCTTGAGACAATACGCCTGTTTTAATGAACAGTGCTTATTTTTGTCCAATATCACGACAAAAAGCATTAAACTTCCAGAATAAATAAGAAGTACTTGAAAATAAAGCGATTCGTTTAGTTATCACTACTTCTCTAAATCTTTATCTACTATATTATATTTATAGAACGTAATGGCATCAGAAGATTTAACATAAACAATCTGTATACATTTTTTGAACCTAATAATTTCAAAATGGTGGCTTACTTTAAGTAAAGCATCTAAGTAATAACACCAAACTACATTTTCTGACATATCGTTTATTGATTGTCACTAAATCGCAACGGAAATACGACGTTTCTAATGTGAAATTGTCATTCAATATTATTTATGCAACTACCCTAAAAACATTTACGAATTTACTTAACTTCCGTTGCATGTACACCATTTTACTACAACAAGTACTAAATTACTAATGTGTAATAGAACACCATAAAATAATTCTGATTTATTATTTGTTTAATAATATCAAGTGTTTATTCACCTTTATGATTTCATCAATTTGTTTACACCTTTTTTATTTCTGACGAAAATATATCTGGCTGTTGCGCCTTATAGGATAATATTGAGGCGTGCGGTCATTGTTACTTAAATTAATTTTGCCTCTTGCGACTTAAACTGAAAGGCTAGGCTTTTCTTACCTTAATAAATATATTAACATTCTTATTGCATAATATATTCCATTAAGATTTTCACAATACAACCGCAATTCGTTATATCAATCGAATATAAAGCATAAAGTACCCTCATTTTAATAAAATAACCAGAAAAATCTGGCAATGGTATGAAACTTAAAACATATAACATTCCTTTGAGTCCTAATATAATTGATAGTCAGCAAATATAGAAAATATAGAAGCTAATACTTTTACGGCACCGAATAGGAATTCGCAGACCATGCTTTTTGAAAATTTTGATTGACACACTGATTTTAATCTCGGAATTTTTATTCATTATAAATTATCAATCACATTACTGTCAGTTGTCACTACTATTCGCGGGCGCCACAGAGTGTCCCTCGGCAAACCGGCAACCACAGCGGCGCCTCAGGTCGAGGGTGCTGCCATCGCTCGCACAGTACGACCGCCGCCGAACGCAGCCGAGGCGCCCCCGATCCCATTGCGACAAGACGGCGCGTCACAAATTCAGTGCAAAAAACAAAACACTATTTTGGCGCGTGGCCAAAGTCTGAACTAACGCCGCTATCTTGTGCTAATGTTTCATAGTTCGCTCTGTCAGTATATCACTATTGTATGTTATGTTGTTTTTGCTAACTATAAAGTATTTTAAACTAAAATTTAAGTAAAATTGAGGTGATTTTTTATGGCTGTCTTTGTTTTGCAACAGCGCCCTCCTTCAAGTGCCAAGAGACTGTGCCTTGTCGGACTGTTAAATGATTGATGTTTGGAACGTTGATGCCTTAACGGAATCCTGGAAAAAATTTAAAATTTAATGCGTTACCGCTATTTATAGTGATTTTAAGTATTTAAAGCAAACGGCTTTAATGTTGTACTCATATTTGTCCCTACGGCCGCGGTTTGCATTGCTTAAAAAATTAACTTGCTCATATATTATGATATTGAAATTAATTTTTGTACATTTCCTTTTAGGATTCCTCGTAACCACAGGACACTCGGCTTCTTGAAAGGTTACTTATTTAAAAAAAAAAAAAAAAAAATATCTGAAGATGTCTATACCAGACAGAAAAAATTGATAATTACAAAAACTAGTTATAAATTAATTTAAATAATTATAATTATATACTCATATTAATACAATTGTTACTGTGGTCTTAACCTTTCTTAACGAATATTTATTAATTAAGACAAAGATTTGGATTAAGGTATAAAATGTGTGAGAATTCATTCACACAAATCTGCACTATTGTTATTATTTTCACTATAATATGTTAGATGCTTTTCGAATAAAGAGGTTTTTTAATAGTTGAGCTTTTAGGTCCAGGCCAGCTCAACCGAAATACACTATGATCTGTGGATATTGATATTGTTCTAGGTTACTTTTCTGAACAATGGCCACATGAGAACCTCAACCCGGAAACTCTTTCGAAGAAGACTCTTACTCTATAATCTGTAAACTGCTCATAAAGTGCAAACCTTTTCGAAGATAAGACAATTAAACAATATCAATAATTTCAATTCAATTTCGAATCGTGTCTCTGTTTTTCAACAACTTTGGATTGGGAACCCAAAACACATGACGTTTGGATTTGGGAGTGATTGTCTTTATGGTTCTTGAACTAAAGCACTAAAACTAGCTTACAACGACCCTTTACGCCGCCAAAATTTAAAATATAATAGACTTCTCGTCCTGACACGTTTCAACTAAATTCAGGTTTAAATTCAAGATATCTTTATTTCACATCGGCCTAACATACAGGCTCTTGTAAAAGGTCCATACGATAGTTTTGATAAACATATTATATTATAGTGATAAACACTAATAACACTTGTTGAAATTGCCATCCTTAATTATGTTTGTCCAGCTACATATATTAAAGATATACCAATTCCATTCGTGAAACTAACAACGATTATTCGTTTATTCGATTTCATAAAAATAAGAACTGATACAAAGTTGTCATCCTAACTATTAACCCTATTAAGAAAACTTTACAATAAAACGGTATTTGATAAAAGCATATTCAAGCAAACGCCATGCAACAATTAAACAAACAAATAATATCGTTGACAAAATTTTTGTGTCGGCTATACAGACTTAATTGTTATGGCTAATGACGGCCGTCGTTGATATACTTAATAATAATCTTAATATATATAAATCTCGTGTCACAATGTTTGTCCTCAATGGACTCCTAAACCACTTAACCGATTATAATAAAATTCGCACACCATGTGCAGTTCGATCCAACTTGAGAGATAGGATAGTTTAAATCTCAATTCAACTATTTTTTAAATCCCCAAGGGCAAAACAACGTTTGCCAGGTCAGCTAGTATAGTATAAAAATATTTAAAGTCTTATGTCTCAAAGCTTCTTTTCCTATTTCAATATCATCAGGGCAAAAAAAAAAAAAAATGTCATTAATAATACTACAAGTTGGAGCCAAACTCCATCTACTTTTGCTAAATTCTATATAGGTATAGACTTTACGCGATCCATTCTAGAATGAACGAAATAATAAGATGACATGTTATTATTATAACATGTTTACTTAATAAAAAATATTGATTTGGAAAAAGCTTGTTTTATGTAACAAACCAATGTCACAAATTTTATATTTGTTCCTCTGAACATCATACAAAACGTAAATCAAAATTGCTAAGAAAAAAGTTGCGAAGCATAATTAAAAATCAAACGAACTTACCAAGTGAAGTTCGATTGTAATTATGCGAGCAACTTTTTTCGATGCAATTTATACACACCCTCCCTATTAAACTTTCATGATAAAATTTAAACATTATGCCCTACCCTAAAATATGTATGTATATGACATACACAAAACAAATATAAAATTTGAATCAACTATCAACAAAATGACGAGTTAATGTTCGTGAGGAATTATATATAGTATTGATAGGAGTGGGGAGATAGTGTTGCCATAATAAAAAAAAAAAAGTGTTGCCAACATTAAAAAAAAAAAAAAAAAAAAACAATAAAAAAATATCAAAATAAATTTAAAATTCCGTGTTGTAGGCTGATGCGTGGGACCGCATATACAAAACGTAAATCAAAATTGCATCGAAAAAAGTTGCTCGCATAATTACAATCGAACTTCACTTGGTAAGTTCGTTTGATTTTTAATAATCTTTCGTAAAAGGAAGTGTAAAGACCATTAAGGAAATTCAAGTTTTTCTCGGGATTAGTGAAAAAACGAATTCACAACAAAACAAAACAAAAGCTAGTGTGATATAATGATAAATTATGCAATTAAACGAAATAATGCGAGTGGTAGTGGTAGATAATTTATGAACCTTATCCATTCACAAAGGACGAATTCTCCACATAAAAGGGAATGGATTTCGCGGATTTCTCCATACAAACAACATTCAAATCATTTGCTATTCTAATATATTCAATATTTTAATCAGAAACAGCAGTTATCATTTTTGCAGGTTAATTACTAATTAACTTATTGCTTAAAAAATTCATAAATAGGTTAGGAAGGTCCTATTGCACGAAACCCCGAGATTTGTTAAAAAATAAAATTTACCATGGTGAAGCTTCGCCGAAAACAGAAATATCTAAAATGTATAATCAAATGCTTAGTGCAGAATAATTTAACCAAGTTGGTTATCGTAACATTCAAAAAGTCGATCATCGCCTTTCATTTAAACTGGTTAACGTCAATCACAATTTTAATTACTTGTATTCATTTGTCAATAACCGTTGATAAGTAATAAGACCGTCAAAAGGTTTTTAATTCTGATTTTGACACCTCGTTAAACTCTCGCTGGAAAATAGTTGGACCAAAAAATATTTTTTGGGTAGTTTGTATACAAAGTATTGGTTAATTTGTATAGTGTGCCCGTGGCTAACCTTTTTACTTGATTCTAGAAACACATTAATGGAGATAAGATGGAGATGGATGGAGATGGAATTTTGTTTTATACAAAACATATTTTTTAATTTAGAAAAAATGTTTATAGCAACCCTAACTGTGATGTCAACAAAGCGTAATACTTTTTATTACTTCCAGTTCATTCATATTGAATGAGCCGTTTTTAGGGATGTCACTTAAAATGACATGGCCAGATTCTGCCCTCGAATCGTCAAAAAAAAACATTAATGGTCAATAATTATTAATATGTGAAAATTCCTTTTATAATTAAATAAAATATATCGCAACAATTATATTTCTCTAGAACTAGCGAGGAAAAATCACAAAAAAATATGAATGTGAGTTGTTATTTTTGTTTGTTTTTATAATTGGTAGGTACATTTTGCATTGGCGTTTGGATACACGTATAGTATAAACGCTTTTTTTAGCGCTTATGGTCAGATATTAACGAAAAATATTACAAAACAAAATAATAAATTAAAATAATGCACGACGGTCAGAATTATTGTTTTAGTATGTATAAGATTCACGATTATCGCAAACAAGGCTTTTTATGCACAGCACTAAATGATCACGTTACTTTACGCAAGCATAAGGTACCTAATCCTATTGAAGACTGCGTGTATCCGAAATTGCATTTACGTTTGAAGCGCCATCTGTTTTTTGGAACTGTCACTATTTCTACCTTCCTAAAGTCTATTCAATCTCGAGCGATACCAGACGTAAACAAACCGACTGCCAGGTCATTCGCTTAAGCAGGGTTGCGCAACCTTTTTAACGTATACTAATTTTTCAAATTTAAAATAAATTTATGTTTTGACAATAATATCGTATTGTTTGAATTTTTTTAATGATATCTTGAAACTAGATTTAACATAAGTGAAAGTTTCGTGTTACGTGCCACTTCAGTGCCTCACTAGAAGCACTCTGAGTGGCACGTCAGGTCATGCAGCGCCACGCCATCCACGCGAATGGACGCTATTCTATACAATCGCTTCGAATGTTGAGACAAGTGACACGTCAATATCACGCGTCAATTAAAATATTTATTCTAGGTTTATGATTAGGGGAACAAAATAAAATATAAAATATTATCCAAATGTTTACGATAACCCCCATGACATGCTTTGACCTTGAAAGCGAAAGTCGTGAGCGGTGCGGCAGATAGCAAACAAACAAGATAGAAAGAGATACTCATATTTTGTTTGTTCCGTCGTCGCTACTACTAAATGATCGGCTTTTGTTTACGTCTGGAATCGCGTTTCGTTGAAAAGACTTTACATTACCGGCTGCTTTAATAATCAAAGGAATTCAACATTTTGGCGCCAACCGCAAGTTCTTTGAAAATACTATGATTGAATATACTTTTGTTTAGTGTCCGAAATTGTATGATGAATAATATGATGTAATTATTATAACTTGTAGAAAATGCGAGTATCCGTATGTATGCGAGTATATTGCATAGCAATTTTTTATTAAAAAATCATTGCTATTAAAAACGGTTAGGCGCATTTTGTTGCAAATTGTTATGCTGATATATGATTCTCTCGCTAGTTCTCTGATCATAAAACTTAAACGAATATAAAGACATAATTATAAGCTTTAATATGACGTATTGTTTGTCGATGACCATGAATATTTTTTCCAGGGCACAGCTCCATACAAGTTTCGGCCATGTCCTTTATGGTACATTTTTGAACTCCCTATAGTTTCTTCAGGATATGAGCTAGACTTCTTGTGATTCCTATAAATTGAAATATGCATCAATATTTCAGTCTCGCGGTGGGACTCGAATCCACGTCCCCCAGCTATCGCGGCTGGGTGCTCTCGTACCAACTGAGCTACGCAAGTACTTTGTACGCAAGTAGTTCTTGTGATATTTTTTCAGGCATCTAGACATCGTCCCCTCCTTAAGGGTTTCGGCTTGTTATGGCAAGTAAATAACACATTGTATAATAGTAATATTTTATCTTTCTATATTTATCTCTGAATATATTATGTGTCCATGTAGTCAGGTTAGTCATTGTTAAACAAATATAACACATAAAAGTCAAATATTTATGTCACAAAAATTTTAATTGATAGCAGCTGTGGAACATGTGTAGGTTTTGACAAAATGCTTTGTGACAAATGTAGGCCAGTCGTGTTTTCAATAACCTTAACATGTTAAGGCAGAACAAAAACTTAAACAGATCACATGCCTAATCCATCACAATCAGTCAAAGCGTTTACTTATACCTATTCGTATAGTGATTGATTAATAGGCTGTTGAATTGATTAATTTGTTTTACTACCATATGCAAATACAATGTACATTCACACCTACGTATGACTACTGAGCTGTAATGTATTTACTGTTATGACCAGGAAAAAAAGGAAAACGTTAATTATCCTCATTCAGAACGATTTAACTTGGACGTTCCAGCAAAGAAGTGATAAATCAACACAAATTCAATAAAGGTTAAAAATCAGACAGCGCTTTGCATTTATTTAGTGCCTAACTAATTTTTACTATAACACTAATAATATGAAGGCTAATGTTATAAGGTTTGTGTGTATACAACTGTGTGTATGTTTTTTAGTTCTTCGCGCCGCACTACTGAACCGATTTGGCTAATGATGATAGATTTATACAGTGGATAAAACATTTGTATACAACAAGGCTTAAGTAGTCTTCTTGGTTAACAAGAATCCAATAATGGCAGAAATTATACTAATTCAATGACGAGTTTAAATAAAGGCAATATTGATAAAGTTGATTAAATTTATTATAAGGTGGAGAATAATGAAATTATAGTCATTTCTGATGACGAGGATGCATTAGAAACTCATAAAAGAGATGTTACTAAAAATATAAACCTTATTGAAACTACAAATTGTTAATAATGTTCCCGTTAACAAATTGGTTCGCGCGGGATTTGTGAAACACTGAAATTCACACGGCCGGAGCCGCGGACCTTAGCTAGTTCAGAACAGATAAGCTAAATTCGTCAACAAACCGATTAATTACTGGCCGTGACTAGTGAAGAACTAAACTCCACACTAATATCCTAGTAAAAATGATATCATGCTTGATGTCCTTCCTTGCAGCCGGCCACTTGAACAATAAAATGATTTCTTGAATAGCTCTCTTGAATCTCTTGACATACATTCTGTAAAACAGAATAGAATTCAGCTATCAACAGTATGTGACTCGACTATAAAACACATTAATCATATTTCTAAAATTTATTAAATCTATAATAAAGAAAAGTATTTATTGGAAACGATTTCGAGGTTTACCACAATCTTAATTAACGTTAGGAAGTTATATTTATTAAAAGCAAAAAAGTGGTAAATTTTATATGCATCCGAGTACAAATATTCCGGTGTAAATAAAATATTATGTGAGCTCTATGAAGACAATTTTATGTTGTAAACGCAATCAGTTACAAAGAACCAAAAAAAGAGTTATTTACAAAGAAGACATCAGCCATACGAAGACATCACACTTATAAGAAGACATCACACTGCAAGTAGATCAATGGTCAATTTGAATAAATTTTGCATTCGCATTCTAAATACACACGCACTCAAACAATTGCACAATGATGAATTTTTTTTAAAGATGGTTATAAAATGTAACAAGAAAAAGTTGAAACTCGCGAGGCACATGATAAAGGCCAAATTGGAAAACGAGATTTCACTCATTGCCATCTTTGGGATTCGATGTTGCACTGCGCGCGCGCACCTGTATTTCAACTTACAGGGTACGAACTTATTTGTTTTGCGTGACAACTCTCGAGCTGTTACCTACTTAAGTTAGAGTTGTGAGACACGATATTCTTTAAGGTTAAGGACATTATTTTAATAATCCTAAACTCTAGAATATTTCCAGGTAATATATTATTTGAAATAATAAAATGATTTAATTCATTTGCAATAAAACACGCTAGCGACGACGTTAATAAATCTGTAAAAAACAAAGATTTGTGAAAACGTTGTTTAGAATATAATAATTACTTCAAAAAGGAGGAAACTGACATTACAAAAAAATATACGTCCAACATGGTGAAAGACAAAAATAAATTGGATTATAGATAAACAGCAATCGATGATCTTTAATCAGTTTCTAAAAGAAATATGCAAAATAATAGGCAATCTTACCTGCCCCTGGTTAAGTAATTTATACGTAATATCACTATGAAGGAAACTGCAAAAAATACAACCTGCTTATATTTTAATATTATTCGTAATGCTTTCTAATTAAAACTCCAGAAACAACTTGATTATCTTTAACTTGTGGCAAAGAAATATAATTATTTTGCATATGAACCTTTAAAAAACTCAATAATCATAAGATCAAAATATGATACATGGAAATACCAAGCAGTGAACATAAATATGATTTATTTCAATGATATCACATACCAAATCACAGTTTTATCTTATTTCAATCTAATCTGACATGCATGACACAAATAAATATATTGAGCCATTCGCTAGATTTTATGGCGTTTATAGCTATTTACTAGCTTTATTATTTACTAACTTGTCATTTTTATTTAACACACCCTGTTAAAATTACTTTGCATCTCTCATATTTTGCTTTATTAATGACGTGACGTTCAACTATATCTTCATTTAAAAAGAAAAGATATGTCTAAAAAATCTTAATAGACAAGGCAACGATAAAGCATATTCTTCTTTTAACCTACAATCGATTGAAGTAAACAGGGCTGATATTGATGCAAATATCGAACAATTGGTAGTACAGCTACTTATTTTGAAGGTAGTATCACAGATAAGGTGGTACTTACTTGCCTTTCAGGCTTAAACGTTTAATTGGGTACGTTGGTATGTAGCTGTACACGATAATTAGACAACTGGTACTCTGGTAACTCATTAATACGCTCATTTAAAGAACTTTTGGACGAAAAACCTTTAACAAACTACAGATCTCTCATATTTACGTTGAACTTTGCACTGGAATTTAAGTAAGAAACCACAACAACACTCGAAACTCGACACGTTTAAATTGAAATGTGAGCATTTTCAGAAGTAAATTAAATAAAAATTGACAAATCGTAAGTATCTAAATTAAAATAATTATAATCGTAAACGAAAAGTCATTACAGAAAAAGAATGTAGTCGTCAATCAGATAATTTTTAATATTACGAATGACAAAACATAATATTAAATTGACAATGATCACTGAATAAAATCTGTATCACTGAACTGGATGAATTGAAAATAATTATCTATATTTCCATAATATCTGCACCAGACTGATCCTTTTTACTTAATTAGATACACAGATACATCATCTAAACCTAGATTAATATGTTCGCAAACATTAAAAATGTTGTATAAATTGATAAAATATCATGTATTATGTATTCCATTTATCCATCTTGGGTTGCTTGCTTCTATTACCCTACATTACCGTCTACCGATACCGTAACTCACAGTTCTAAACATACTTCACTTGAAGTGGAGGGCTATTAGGCAAATAGACAGCCTCATAAAACTTTTATGTAAAAAAAAAGAATTATGTGAACATTTGCACTTGAGGTCTTTGCAAAATAATTTAGCTCCCGTCGTGTCTTAAGTACGTAGGCGTAGATGTGTATGGCCAATATTAGGACACCGTTGCATATGCATGCATTTGGCATACTAGGAGGCGACAACGGCTTCCGCCACGTATTTTAAAAAATCTTTTTTTAGCGTATTCCTACGTCATAATACTATTCATATTGATTTATGCATTGTTTTGAGCTGTACGTTGACAAATCAGTCACTCAATTTTTCATTTTTTAGATTATCCATATCAAAAAAATCAAAATGTTTATTCTTTCACATAGGCCTAACTTACAGGCACCTTACCTGTGAAATATCAGACTCTACCACCACGTTCGGAAAGCAGTATTGCACCGAGAAGAACAGGCAAGAAACTCGGCACCTGCTCTTTAAAAAAAATGGTTACAGTTTTGTTTTAGATGGATATACTTAATAATTGCTACACGAACGCATGTTATTAAATATGATTTGCCAAATGACTGTCACTTTCTGTTGCGGAATAACCATTAAGAAACTTGTACGAAGATATTTTTCACAAACTGCACTCTCACTCTACTGCATAATAATATATTAATGCAGGTACGTACATGCATAATATTATATTAATAATGTTCTTTCTAAATAAAAGTGACTTTAATTTAGATTAACGTTAAAGATAATGGTCACAGGAGAATTTAAGAATTTAAGTTGAAAAATGCAATTTACTAAATTATTATATTTTTTAACTTTGTATTTTTGTATAAACTTTAAATTTTAATTTTAAATTTTAAAATACGTACTAACAATAAAAATTAATTTAATCAATAGTGAAACTAAAATTAAGGAAATAAGATAGAGCCTCTTCTATTTCCCTATATGTATTTATAGTAAAATAAGTTATTTTATTTATTTTATACTATAAAACACTCCTTAAGTAGAAAAATAATGAAAATCAAACATAAGATTTTAGAATAAGAATCAGCGTAAAAATCCTAAAGTACCTAATTACCATTAGTGCGATGGGTTTGAAACCAAGATTTAAAACAAAATTGACTACCACGACACCGGAAAATAAATTACAGTAATAGAAGTAAAGATCCAAGGAAACACTAGTGGTACTATAAAACGTCCCCGAATACAATAAAAACTGTACATCTAGTACGTTTGGAGCATACGGGCGAGATGTCGTAATGATAAGGCCAATCAAGGAGGCTATCTTAAACACCTTGAACCGCCGCTTTTGACAATATTTTTAAACCGCTAACACATGCTAATAAGATTCCAACGGAGTTTATCTAGATCGTTTAGTATTTCCCTGATCTACTTGCTTTGGAAAATTATAGAGTCACGAAGTGTATAACAATTTCAATTTTAAGTACACAACATATTAGCAACAAATAACTGACATGACTTTTAATTCGTATCACAAAAAATAACTTAATTCTATCCTTGATTACTCAGTAAAATGACGTTAATGTAGGTACCTAGGGTCACGATAGCTATAATCGTAAATATGTTGGAAACTATGAAGAAGCAAGTATTGAAATAGTTATTTTAAACATCAACAACGTGTACTTGATTATTGGCATTTTATGACTAGAGAATCATAATATTCTCATGAATTCATATGCCTATTAATATTATATTTCATCATGAGATAGAAGGTTAATACTAAAGTTTCAATACTAACTGTCCAGGCTCCTTGCCAAATAAGATTCGTTTTGATCACATATGACATTATTGGGTCATTGTTTTATGGTATAATCTTTAATTCATTACTGATACTATTATAAAAATATCCACATGTTGATCTATTTTTAACCCTGAAATAATACTACTCGACGCTTGAGTACCTTGCATAAATACTTTAAGTTTATCTTGATTAATGCCTTGCACTAAAACAAGTCAATAGATACTTGTTAAAGTGAATAATAAGTTGATGGAGTTTTTCTTACTATTTGTGACACTAAGTTTTTATCTAGACACGTTTACTTTGAGAACTCTGAGGACTAGCAGCCGTAGGCGTATGCGTTATCTTTTCTTTTCCTACGATTGCTTTTCCTTCGCTTGTTGAATGAAATCCATGAATTGTATGAGTAGTACAGCTATTGTCACCATAAGGTCATGTGCTCAGTTTGTCAATCGAATCTGTCGTTTCCATACATTTTTTGATTTTCATGAGAATTATCATGTGCACAAAAAATCGATTTCATTATATAATAAATAATAATGAAGAAGTTGAACAAAGACACAATATAGAGGATGGTAACGCTGTTTATAAATACTAAGATAACTATTATCTTAGTATTTATAAACAGCGTATTAACGTGTATTGTAAAAAAACTAATAAATATTGTATTTCTTTCAAAATTTCAATACGTTGAAGACGTAATGCATTGAAGACGTAAGCCTTCAACTAACACATTTAGCAAGTCTAATTTAGATAACGCTATAAAAATGCCGTACCTACTGCCAAAACCCTCCCGTATCACACCATTGGGCATACTAATGACTATTTTAAAATTCAGGGTATAGCTCACGTTTTATCACTTTTGAAGCAATGGCGTATAAAGAGCAACTCTGTTGGGAATGTTAATTAATAGTTAACCGGTGACTGATACGTTCGAATAGCAAAAACAGCATAATTGGCCAATTTGGACAATGAAACTAATACCGCTTGAGAATTTAAATGGTGCTATCAATCACAGTTTACTACTAGTCTGTGAGGTGTTTTTTTAAGAAACCACGATCTTGTCCAGTGTTTTGAAAGTTAGCACATCAATATTGATTAGGAGTAAGGTGGAATACTCAAGGATGACACCACAATCAGATGAATAAACTAGAAATATAAAACCTCTACTGATTCATTAACTTACTTTTAATCCTAAAAGTGATTGTTCAAATTATTATCTTTTACTTTGTTATAACAATATTAAATGACCTACAAGTTTATTAACTTTTAGGTAAAAGGGCAGTTCTTAACAGAAATTAGATCTCGTAATAATAAAGTTTGATATAGGTGGTTAAGGATGCAAAACAAAATAATGTAGCTAGTTGCCCTAATGTGACTAGGATTAAGAGTTAAGTACTGGATGCCTTCTATTTAGTAGCAACTTAAGTAATTGTAAATAATATTTTTATGTGAAAACAATTTAAGTAATGCCACTATAAATATTTCATCTCAGATGTTTCAAAACTGTTACGTACGACGATGTTGTTATTTCACTAAAAAGTAAATTTAGAAGTTCGAAGAACAATTTGAGCTTCAGATAGTTGATTGGTACTTAGTAATCGTATCAAGACAGAATAATGGGAACCTTTAAAGTGATCATAGGTTCTTGGAAGTCACTTCGCAGTATAGGACATCCACCGGTACGAGAGAATTAAAAACATCCTCTAATTCTTTAAGTCCTGGAAATGATGCTTAACTTATTTTTACCTCCGGTGTGGTAAATATAAAGTGATATAAATAAAGTATCTAATGGTAGATATTAAGTCTTTATGTCTCTACATAAAGTGTTCGTATTAAGAAGAATAGTTTAATTTATTATTTCAGTAACTTATCAAATACTTATCACATTTTTATTGCATTTTTTGTCAGAAATAACACTAATTCCAAATGATAATAATGTTTGTGCCTTCCGCAAGTGTTGTCTTATTGCGTAATTGCTGAAACTGTTCTATTTTTGTCTCGTTTAAATACTGACAATGATAACTCATTTGCAATATCATTGTCGAAGGTATATTTTATATCATAATATTATATTACGTTAGTACGAAAATTAAGGAAATAAACGTTATCAAGATAAATCTCTGCTGTTATTATTGTATTTTGTAGGTATATTTTAGCTCTTTTGTTTAAAATATTTCTCAAAACATTTATTTTTAATCGTAAATATGTTGGAAGAACTTGCATACTGAATAGGTATATTTTTTATAATCTATGCTCTATTACCTAACTGATTCAATAAATGAAAAAACTACTGATTCAGTTATTAAAATAATACATTCGTCTCCAGTAACAAAAATCTGTTTGCGCCTTCGATTTGAAAACTACTTTTTTGATAATAATAATTTCATGGTTAAGTAAAATGAGTATTTAAAGATTAAATTTATTCATATGAAAGTAAAATAAACACTGTTTGTGTCAACTTATATCAACAATGCACCACTTCACACTACATAAGAAGCACATAACTTTACAAGTCGGCAACCTTAAAGGGATCATTAAACAACGCAGGCTGCTTTTTATGGTTCAATTAAACCTTCAGAGGGAACAAAAAATAATATTCTCAGTGTTGCTTGATGCATGTGATGAGGCATAAACCTCGATTTTATAAGCTTTTGCAAAAATTACTTTTGATATAGGTCACTTTTATTCAGTTATGACTTTCATTATCATATTTTTGCACAAGCCACACATTAAAAGTTTTATGTTTAACATGCATATTACTCTATCATTGTTCAAAAAAAACTTTGTTCGCTTTTTTCTGTTCAAAGAATCATACCTATTGTTAGATGCAATTCAATGAATTTTACCTGATCTGCAGGGTTAGACAATGTAACATAAGCGTTAAGCGTTGACGCTTGTAGGAAAACCACGTGACCACCAGTACACAACTTGTATGAAAGCAGTTATGTACTCTAATCGTAGCGTTGTTGCTGCTGCAGCTGCCGCTTGTCGCTAGCGAAGTACGCTAAAGTTATCTACAAGGTCTGCGAGAACGACAAATAGTCGTACTCAATTTTCAAAAACAGCGTGTTTATTCGATGACGTGGTTTGTCTACATGCACGTGGTTTGTCCGTACATTTGTGTCTACTGTCGTCAACGCTAAACGACTGTTACTTTATATAGCCCTGCTGGTTGTTATATACTTATTCAAATGAAATTTGAATGTAGGAAAACAACTTCCTGTCCTGTTAGTGCATATTCTACATCATATTCTACATTAAAAACTCTTCTGGAACTGAGTAGTCGAATTAATTTCATGTCATAAGTTTTCCCTCGTAGATAATTGGGTTTAGTATCATCTTACTTGATGGTAAGCTATGGGTGCTATTCATGACTGATTTAATTTCTAACATCTACAAGTATTATCTTTACTTTGTTAGGCGGTAAATGATCATGAACTACATTTGTAAATGATTCAATCGTAACTAAGATCATGCATAATAGGGTCTCTCGTAATTAGTTTGCAATTAGTTATTCAGTTTTTTAGGAATTAATGTATTTATTATTTATCTAAGAAATGTTATTTATCAAATACAGCGTTTATAGTCATCACTCATTACTCTATACTATACAACTCTATATTATCATCTTGAGTTAACCTACTCGCTTTTGCTCGTCAATAATTACTATTTTCGATCTTTAATAAAGTTTTATATTTATGCAACCACTATATCAATTACAATGGTATTGATTAATATTTAAAAAGCAGTTAACCATTTATTTTTATGAAAATTATTTGCTCAGAACAAGATTTTAATGTGCCATTATTTTTACGGTTCTTATACAATATTACAATTTTATGGATATTTTATAACTTACATATAAAATTAAGTGGCAATACAATATGCCTATGCAATATAATGTCAACAAGTGGTAGTTAACGAATTCAACAGGCTTTAAGACATTTTTATAGACAAGAATGATGACGAAGATGTTCAATGATAATTGATAGCAGCTGTTTGAAAAAAGTATTCATTACTATCGTTATCGTAAAGAAATTCTGCCCGCTGATTGACCGAAACTGCTGTTCAATTTTTTTTAAGCCAATCAGCGCGAGAGAATTTGTTTAGATTGCTATAGTGATGTATACGGTTTTGTTACACAATCGCCTATTGATATCGCTGACTGGGCACTTAGGTAGGTTTGCCCAGTACCCATATCAATATTTCCAACAATTTAGGGCCGAAGAAGAGATGGATGGATTGTGTGAAAGAAGATATGCACGTGAAAGGAGTGGATGGCGAGTTGAAAGCTGATAGGAGAAAATGGAAGAAAAAGATGTGGGAAAAGGGCAGGAAGAAGAAGATATCACGCACAGCACTGCGCTCGTCATTCTGAAACATCAGTGGATAAGCCTCACTGTGTCCAGTAATTTCACCGGCCACAATACCTTTCAAACCGACAAGCAATGACTGCTTCATCACAGAATATTGAAGAAGTGATGAAAAAAATTCCTACCACTTAAAAAAATGCTATTTCAAATAACGCTTGTCGTTGTAAGTCATTATGTCTAGCTAACACCGGATACAGCGCGTTCAAACCGAAACATGATACCTAATTTATTAAAATATTATGGAAACAAAAATCAAAACAACGAGATTACAAAATTTTTACGAGAAGTAAGGTTTAAAGTTTAACTGTATCAAATAGATAAAGGTTACCAATCAAAAGAGAAAGAAAGCACTACCAGAGTTATAGCATAAGAATGAAAACAATAATATAAATTGGAACAGGTTAAAGGTCACTCATAAAACGCAACAATTACAATAAACTTTACTTATAACGGTAATAAAAAATTTAGAGCCAAAAAAGCAAATGGGTGTTACTTTTCGATGTAAAACAAAATTAAAATTGAGAAACATTCTATAAAATTTAACACAAATACGGAAGTTTAAGTAAGCCTAGTCAAGGGTACTTTTCTAGTTTATTGAAGGATTCGTTTTAACTTGGCATCTAAACCACAAAGGATTGTGCTTTAAACAAACACGTTTAAGAATAGTTGCTTGAACTTGGAGTTGGAACAGAACGTCATGGCTATTTACTTTAAAAATACAGCTATTTATCAAAATATTGACATTCATCAATGGTCAATGTAAATACGTACATAATTTTCATGTTTTGGAAGTCACGACTTCAGCGACCAAAATTTCTGATATTTGCTAATTGATAGGAATTTAATCTTAAGGTTCATCAACTTTTTTGTTTGATGAGTCTAAAAATGTAGATTTAGAAAATTTTACTGGTGTTCATTACTATAAAAAAATACTAATAAAATATGAAAACAAAATACATTTGTAGACTGTGCAAGAATATTAAAGCAGCTGCTGAAAAGATTGCACTGATACGAAAAAGTGTTATCGAAGGAAAAAGTTCTCTACATTTCCCAACAACTAAATTGTGTCACGAAGGTAATGATGGCACATACGCAAAAGGACAGTAAACACAATTCATCAATCGCTTATACAGGGCTACATAATATTATGTAGACATTTCACTTTTTCATCTATTGTTTTCCTAACTTACCTTGTATTTAAAACACATTTCTACTCACATCTCAACTATATGAGACTAATATAGGTTACTTGTTGGATTTGTCTCCGGCTTAAGAGCAAAATAACTACCTAATGAGTTACGAAGAAACTTCATTGCCTTCATACATTTTGTATGGGATCTTTTTGTTGATGTCTTGAGAAATTATTGCTTGATTACGATGACTTTTATCGTTTATGAATCTTTATTGATTCTTACTTATGAGGTGAGGAAATACGAAGTTCACCGGGATAGCAAGTTAAGCATAAAATGAAAATATCTTGCAACAAACCTTTTAAGTTTCTACAGCTATTAATGACAAGTTTTCTTTTAATTACCTGCATTATTAATTACGTCTTAATATGATAAACATTTACTATTTGACATTGGCTATATAGCCAATTAATAATATCGCCATTTGTGTTTTCTAGGATCATTACAACCGCATACCTGTTACAGTTGATATTTCTATAATACCGGCACGGGTTTGAAGCTACGAGTCATATCCTTCACAAAGGCCACAGGTTCGAATTCGTGGTACTATGTGTATTCTGAAGCATATTTTATTTAATTATACATTTCGTATGAGCCTTCTATACAGGTTTTGCTTTTACTATCTATTGTTGTCGCTTATTCCTTCAAGACGATGGAATCTTTAAAAGTTTGAACACAAAGGTAAATAAAAGCTATTTGATAAGCTATGGATTGATAACCATAATTCAATACCGTTGTTGTATCATGTAAGGAATATTGTGAAAACAATCGAAGACTATACTCAATAGCCTTTAAAGTAGGTGTCATTGTGTAATGTGTAAGTCGTTACGATAGAAAAGTAATGTTTAGTAGGTACTTACGCTTCACTTTTATCGTAGATCGGGAACGTCTGGTGCGCCAAGTCCTGGAGGGAAGAGCTCGTCTGTGGCTCGGCTGAGATACCCTGCGCTCGTTGCTTCCTCGGGCCCCTGGATCCCCTCGCGTATTGCTGGTACGGGAACACGCTCTGCAGCTTGTCCAGCTGCGAGCGCAGCTCCAGCATCTCCTGGTCCCGCTGCTTCAGCAGCGCCTCCAGCTCTCTGATCCTCTCGATGAGCGGCTGCATGTCGCCGGTCACCGTCGCGTTAGCAACACAATTCTCGTCGGAACTCATCGCGCTCGGAGTCCCCATTATACCATTCAGCTCCTCTCGATAGGTCTCGTCTAACGCACGTCTGTCGCCGTTGACGGTGGGCGCCACGGTAAGCGCACCTCCTCCTGTCAGCACTACGGCCCTCGGCTCATCGTCACCAGCTGGACGCTGTGACGATCCGAAGCAGAGGGTGTCGAAGCAGACGCGCATTCACTCGGCTACCGAGCACTGCACAGAATCACTAGGGATTACTAGCACTTGGGTTATAAGGGTTCACGTTTGCACTGGCTCCGGTAACGGTTCGTGGGCGATAGGCACTAGCTGTCGGGAGTTCGCAGGATGCGTGCGTGAATGCGAGTCGTGCGGCGCGAGCGCGGACGGGCGTTGTAGTGATACGGTGAGCTACTCGCCGCGATAGCCCCGCGTGCCTCGGTGACGCCCTGCAAATAATACATTCCTCATTATACTATAATCTATTCATCAAAATAAACGTAGATATTATTTTTGTGCCGTAATTTTTATCAAATGGAAGCGTTTAATCTATTGTAAATTGGGTAATTAGTGTAGAGTATAATATGTATTTTCGAATTACGTGACTTATCAATTTGGATATTATAATGTTGTACGGACTATATATTGGCCTTGCTCTTTATATGGCTAAGATTTGTTTGCTGTCCATATTCAATCTATACACAATTACATTTTATGAGGTCTTACACAGAAGTAAAAAGTCGCTGGGCACCTGATTTTCTTACATTAGAGCATAGGTACTTAAAATGCGGCTGTATTTTGTTTCGTTGGAGGCAGTCAGCAGACATCAGATAACCTCTGACCTCTAATATACCGAATCCTCTGATAAGTCTGAGAAAACAGAAATGTCGATCCATCCAGAAATTTTAGAAGTCAATTTACTTATTTAATTGAATCCTAAAATTTATATTAGTCTGTCTTTCAGATAAGACAGAATATTGATATAGATAATATTATATAGAAGAGGTATTAATTATTTAACACCTTATTTGTACACCGCAAAACAAAATACTAAGTAAAAATTAATTAGTACAAAAGGCGGCCTTATCGCTAAGTAGCGATCTCTGCCAGGCAACCTATTAACTGATAAAGGAAAAAGTTGAACAAAAAAAAGGTAATTGAAATCCAAAATTTTCTGGATGCACCACTATAAAATCTATTGCTCTGAGGGGAGAAAGAATATTGATATTGATATTTTGTAGAACAGGTATACCTAACTATAAACTGATAAGGCATACGTTAAAAAAATATATAATAATATATTGCAATTGTAACTTTTACGCATAATGATAATAGGTATACCTACTAAGATAGTCGTAATTTCTGATTACAAAAATATTTATTACGCCTTAACAATATTAAGAGGTACCTACTAAATGTATGAATGATTGGATAAGTCGTTCTATACCTACTTTTGATTTAAAAAAGGAAATTTCCGCAGAAGTTTTAGTCAAAACCTAATCAAATTGAATGAAAAAGGAAGGGATAGGTAAAGCTTTCTTACAATATAAATTAACCCATTAGAGGTCAAATGAAAAGTACAAGAAAGTAGCCCTCTCATCAGAACAAAATTTCTTTTACCCCACTGTTAGATACAATTGATTTTTAGAGTATGGAGTAATAATATTTATATTTCGTAGTATTTCTGAAGTGATTTGGAACAGATAAAGCTGCAATTTTATCAGCTGAACGATATCACACTTGTTTGTATGATAATACAGTCGATCACCTGATTGAGAGTTGAGCTGGCCTCATGATGCTTGATGCTGGCTATCTAATCTTATAATCCTTACTACTGACACAACACAAAGTAGGTAGGTAAGTATCTACGTAGATAGTCTCCATGTAAAATAAATCATTTTTGCCCATGGAGAGAATATTAGGAGATGCTATTGGAGAGGATATTATAGGAGAGGCATAATTATGCGATTGATTGTTATAAACGTAAAATTCACCAAAAACAACAGCCATCCAATGTTTTTTTAACCCAAAGTTCCTTACAGATAGTTATGGATACTCAATATCCAATATCAAGAAAAATATTTAAAAAAATTGATGAAAATCATAAAATAAAACGGCCAAATGCAAGTCGGACTCACGCACCGACTAAGTACTATAGAAAAAGTAAAACCATAAATGTGTGTAATAACTTACTCGTAATGTGTTGAAAAATTATTATTATTTCATTTAATACACAGTAGTTTTCATAACTGTACATAGGTATATTATAGAGTAAAGCTAACTTATATATTGATTAAATAATTACCGTCACATTAATAATGGATAAGCAGTTTGTAAACTATTGAATTAGATCCTGCCTAGTTACCAACCAGAACAAAAAGAGTTTTAAATAGGAGTTGTTAATTGTTCACAAAGAAATATTCGTGACACCTGTATAAGGTAAGGCAATAAGTGTTATATCTGTTTTTAAAACACGATATGTATAAACTCGCTATTCTTGTGTGCAAAGTGTTTTAAGTTTTGGCTCTATATTACTGTTATAGAATACAAGAATTTTGTAATGTTCACTTAATTATTTTAGTACCTAACTACCTATCTACTAAAACAAGTGCTTAGCTAAATCCTGACTAAACAATAACCTATGCTCCACGACATAAGCTATCAATTCAAAAGTGACGTGAATTATAAAATTAAAAGTTCTGGTTAAACCTTTACTTCGTTGCTACTCAATCGAGTTATATCTATCGACCGTATTAATATTAATGGGTATATTATTAACCAACTTATATAACAACTAGCTGACTCGGCAAACGTTGTTTTGCCATTACGGATATAAAAAAAAAAATAGATAAATTGAGATTTAATCTATCCTATCTCTTAAGTTGGATCGAACTGCACATGGTGTGCGAATTTCATTATAATCGGTTAAGTGGTTTAGGAGAGACAAACATTGTGACACGAGATTTATATATATTAAGATATCATTTGAAGTTCAAAAATAGACACTAATAGCAGACAGAGAGTCATAGTACTACGCTAGCAACGAATATTGTTATTAGTCATTATATTATAACGACGTGTAAATCGACGCGTTAATTAACCTTAACGATATATTAAGATTTTTTGGCACGTGCTGACAAATTTTCCATTCAAAACGTTCAACTCTTTAAAGTCGTCACTGTCATAAAGGGCGACAGGACAATGCTTAGCAGATGTTATGAAAAAACTCTTGCGCACCGATAACAAAGTTGAGGATATGAGCATCCAAACGATTTACGCAAACCTTTTTCGCACAAGAAAAAAGTAGCGCCATCTGTCAAAGTTCTATTAGGTGGCTGCTGAGGGAACTACAGCCTGTGGTTAGTGGCAAAACAAGCATTTTGGGCACCGATAAACTGGCAATATTTTCCAGATTATTTCTATTTTTCATGCATTAATTTTATTGATCTAGTTAGGAACTTCTGAAGGTCTGTAGTACCTTCAGCATTTTAATTATAATTTGAAGGTCTAAAACCCCTAAACCTTTCTCTAATTTCCTCTATAAAATATTTATTTTGTAAATATACAATTGGTGTTTTATGTTGTTTATTATTCATGTACTTAGGTTAGTAGGAAGGTGATATAATTATATGTACTCAAGTAGGTATTCAAAAATAGTAGCCTCATTAGCCTTTGCTATTCAAACGCATCCAGCATCTAAGCACATTTAATATTTAAGTATATGCATAATAGCAAGTGCAAAACAAATTCTTACTTAATATTCACGATCTAATTTGTAGTGATAACGACTTTCATTATTTATTCTTAGCATTAACCTTATATTAAATCAACTTTGCAGTGCCATTAGATATTTCAAAGTTCAAAATACATACGTACCTATAAGATATAATTTTATCCATTTATCCATACTGTACAGTAACAAGTACTTGAAGCTCGTAGTTGACATGGTATTGACAAGCGTAAACGCTAAATATCTACTCATGTGTAAACTGGGTACATATAATTATTTTGTTATTGATTTATAGGCTAGTAAAGCTTTTGCTCGCGACGCTGCACGTGAAAACCTCACTTTTTCACAATTAGGAACATAAATGTGTCATAGGTTTTTATGAAAAGACATGGGTAAGGATACGTATAATCTATCTCCATTTCATGTTTCAGCCAAATTAGTTCAGTAGTTTTAGCGTGAAAGAGTAACAAACTAACACATAAATACTGTACACAATACACACAAACTTTCATCTCTATAATGTAATGCGTGATTAATGGACTTATGTATCGTATCAACTTGTATTTAAGGTGTGACTCGGATATACGTGGGTGTGTCAACTGACAGTTCTTTCTTCAAGGCAGTTATAACGCTGTTGTCCAAGGGCCTAGGGTGTTTCCGCCCAGAGATCATGCAACGGTTTTCATGAACTATGTTAGATTGGTAATTTATCATTATCGATTGAAGGGACAAAAAGTATAATTTTGTCATTCCCCTAAGTTATAACATATAACATAGTAGGCATTGATAATAATAGTCAAGATAGGCCCATCCGCCCATACATTTTACGTAAACCTTCTTCATACAAGAAAATGTAGCGCCATGTGTCGAAACTCCTGCGAAATACTGCGTAGGCTTACAGCTTACTACTGACGCCGGAGGGGGTTTTGCTCCCATAAACTGGCGACATTTTTTCGCGCGGTCCGCCCCGTCTAGATTATACGTCAATGGTAGTAAGTAAAATATTTAATAACTTGATCTTCTGATCCAAGTTCGTGTCATTCACCTTTTATTATGCAAAAGAAAGACAAGCAAGACGTTCACCTAATATAGATATTTAAATCCTCAATGACGCGCCCCTCTCTGTCAAAGTCCACACTAATCGAATGAAACACAAGCGATTTTGGCAGTGGGGCGAGTTTTCGTGGATTGAAATATCAATACCACAGAATACCAGGGATACGCCTGGTCAATGCCAAAAATTCTGAAGCAATGCGTCCTACGACATAGTATTGCAATAACATACGACACATTGCACAGCGTTCATCCTGAGATGTTTTGATCAGTAATCTAGTAGGCTTACTGTGCTCTTCAAACCTAAACACGGCTAAAGCACATGACACTTCATGCTAGACTAACAGACACGGTAGTACCAACCTGGATGGACTGCGCAAGAAGAATCCTACTATCAGTAATGAAGGTTAGAGAAAACGAAAAATATGTTACTTTATAAGCTACCACAATATATCCTGAAGTGCAACGATCTTTTTTAAAAACTGGCTCAGTCGACTGCACAAATAAAGACTAGGAGAAAATAACCCGAAGGCGACAAACGCGGCGCTCAGCCAACAATAACGGCAACAGTTTTCATTACCACGACCAAATAAACATGAAATGAATAATATATTTAACGCAATCCAAGCGGGACTCTACCTAACATGGATCGCGAATTTTCCATGACGTTCGCTTTAATAAGACTTGGAAAAGGATTTAATACTTATCATAAATTAACGAAACATTGTAACAAAAAACTTTGATTTCATAAGTATGATAAAGTGCCTAACCAACAGAAAATTAATCCTTGCTATTCTTAGAATAAAATGAAAATCTAAACTTACGAGTGCATACTTATAAATGACCCATGTTTGTAGGTAGAATACTGTTTGCTAAAATATGACTATGAGTTACGTCGAAATATACTTGTACAAGTGGTCGAAACTAAAGATTTAAATCTAAATCTTTGACCGAAACGGTTGGGAGTGGTTGGGAGGGCATATTACGTGTAGATAGGTACGTGCATTATAATATTGTCCTGTGAGGAAATGTAATGTTTATTATAACCTTGTTCCACTTATCAAAGTGGGCATTCTCGCTCTACATAATGTTACTTCCGGTGATTATAAATATGGATCATGTTAAAACTACAAAGAAAATTCATAAAAGCTTATTTGCACACAATCGAGTAAACATACGAGATGAAACCAAATGTCAAAAGGTTGAAGGATTAATTGCAAAGGTTGAGTTTCGAATTTTTCAACTCTACGTTTTTTATACGTACAAAAGTCCGTTATTTAAAAAAGGTTGTTCGTCCAATTTCTATCCAAGTCCAATTTCTATCCATTTCCTATTTATTTCCAAAAAAATATAACCTAGATCTAAGTTGGGAGTGATTCTTTATCCGTATTTCACGCATTTTTGCAGATAAGTTACTCTGGATTTTTAAAACAATCAAAATTCACGTGGGGGAGTTTTCAGGAAAATCTTAGGTGTCGAATTGACAAACTTCTTTTTAATAGTCGTTTAAAAATTCGCATCGATCATTTCGACGACTGATAACAAAGTCAGTGATAAAGCAGACTGCCCAATTTACTTGCGTACATCAAGATATGGGCAGTCAAGCGTGCGCCACTTGTCTTCCACAATAAAATTATGTCAATGAAACAATTATCTCGACTCTGTAATGTTTGCATAAATAATTAAGGACGAAAAGTTGGACTGTGCAATTTCGTGAAATTAAGTTAATTGAAGGAAAAAAAATCGTGAACATGTTTCATTAAAAATTTATTTTTTTGCAGTGCTACTTCTACTTATATTTTTACCTAATTTTATTATTGTATATCAGACTGACCTTATTATAGAAAAGTGCAACGAACTCTATGAAAAAAATTGATACTAAATATATAATACTAACGAACGTTTTCACAAACAATTTAAGAGACACCTTAGCCCTTAGGTGACAGTTGTTGTAAGTGAAAACTGTCACCTATCGGCAGTGTTGGTGAAAACGGGCATTAATGTTCGTTTTCACCAACACTTATATGTATATAGGTGACAGTTTTCACTTACAACAACTGTCACCTAAGGGCTTAGGTGTCTCTTAAAATGTTGGTGAAAACGAGCATAAAACATCGAAAAGGTTCCAAAAATAGATTAACAAAGAAAATCTTTAAACTTAATTTATTTGTTACGTCTATAAATTAAATCTGTTTTAAAGTGTTCTCCATGGTATTGAATAGCACTATTTAAGACTCCTTAGCCATGTCTTCGATCGGCAAATCCTATGAAAACATTCAACAAACTTCAACAGAAGAATATTAATCACGTTATTTAAATTACAAAGCGAGTTCAAAAATTCCTATGCCGTGTCGTCGGACGGAATTGACTTATTGGAGGCAGTTAAAATAACTACGCTAAATAAATGGTTTCCTTATTCGATCAATATTTTGGTAAATGGCCTTACGAGATGAATTTTTATCGTATTTTTTAGTATTGGATAAATTGGGCTTATACTTTTTTATTAAATACCTACAGATATAGTTGTAATTGGGTGATCTTTATTTTTATCTGTATTGTAGTTTTGTTAACCGGTTACAAGACTTCCAATCACTTGAATAGTAGATACAGATTCTAGCTTATTATACTGTGGAGATTCTATCATTTTTTTATATTTCACGGAAAGTGAAAATTTCAAGCTTAAGTGAGACCTCATACTATAATTAACAATAGAAGTACTTTATTTATCTCTACAGATCATTTTTGATTCTGAGTACCTAGATAGTTAAAATGAGGTAGGTTACCCCCACGACACACGCAAGTATCTAGAATATTATATAAAATTAATGTCAGAATATTAAATTATACATAACACACCCAGACACTAACTAGAAGTTATGTTTCTAGAGACCTGTTTAAAACATGGGTTGCATGTAAAATTAATGTTACACATTAATCTATGTTTTTAATTGCCACGTATGCTTGAAACTTAATTGAACTTATATAAGCTCTTAAAAAAAAAGGCGTGTGGCACTCGGAGACTGCCGCGATAAAGCTATTGCATAGAATTTAAAGTTATTTTTAGTTTTGCCATCAATAGAAAAGTAGAACTTTTTGGTACTAGGCTAGCATGAAAGCAGGGAGTGCAACTCCACAACTTTTTAGTTTTTACTTTGCCATCTATCGAAAAATAGCAGAACTTTTTAATGACTTTTTGAAATATCACGTGCGTGATATTTTAAAAAGTCATTAAAAAGTTATTTTCGTTACGGAATTTCTGGATTAGGTCTGCACCGTCAAAGCCCGCGATAGAAGCTATGCAATAGCTTAAAAATGTGACTTTAAGATTTATACGAGACATTTTTAATTGCCTGTTAGAGAATTACAAACGCACTGTTTTTAAGATGTTTCCTATTTGATAAACATTTTTTATTGTACACTTGATGCAACTGTTTTATATTAGGTGAAGCTATTATTTATTAAAGTAAATGTATCACAATATAGTTTTACTTCTTGATCAATAAAATAAACGATTAAATAATTAAGTAAAAGAAGAATTCATTTTTACTATAGTCAGCCTTGAATCTTATTAGATTCTAGCCTTAATGGCGTGGTTAAAACACTGAATCATTTAATTAGGTAATATTTTAATTGACTTGGTTTAAAATTACCGACCAAAATGCTTCCGAAGTTAACCAAAATATAAATGATCTTATGTTGTTTTTGCCTGTATTGATCAAGATTTAATATTTTTTACTATCTCAGCTATCTTCTAGGAAAATTTTAGATTTACTTTAAAATACTACTGTGTAAAATACAATATTTAAGTAATACAATTATACTGTGTAAGTCTAATTCTGAGAATATTTTATATGGCCGTTCTTAAAAGCGACCACATATAGTAGAAAACCTTGATGGATTTGTACAAATTACGCTTTAATCGCACTACAAAAGTTCACAGTAATTAGAGAAATAATGTTGTGGAAAAAGTCAATGTAACCATTTTATAAGAGTTGCATCTTTTTCTTATTATTATACTTATATTATCTTGTTCTTTGAGTCTTTGAGATTTTGAGGCCAAGAGATGCAGTCGGCCATTTCTCATCGAAATGTATGGTTTTAAATTGAGCAAGATTTTACTATAAATCTTTTGAAGAGTATTTTCACCACTTTAATCACAACATCAGTAATACATCATGTCATACGATTATTATTTTGCTGACGTAATTTTTTTATGCGAGCCCTGAGGTACCATTTTAAATTTCCAATATATGTTTTCTCGCAGTTAATGGGCTATAAAGACATTTAAAAGAGTCGTTATAATTAATAAAAGACCGTTTTTGCCTGAAAACCTGTTCGCTAAATTACAGTTTAATTTGAACGTTAGCGATACCATAAATTTTAAATGCTCTACTTTTGAGCCTGAAAACGAGTTATTTTTGTACTGCTTTTGGCGTGCATCTCGTAAATTATTAAAAAACTTGTAAAAAAAATTGTTAAAAAGTTTTTATACTTAATCTGCTGAGTCACTGTTTTTTATAACCCAGCCAAAACCCAGATAAAATAGGATAGAGTTTCACTTTAAAGATGTAAACGTGAGTCAAACAAGAGTTTTTTATTAAGTATCATGTGATCTGCCTATAGCAAAGTAAGGATGGGTCCAGTGTGAAATAAATCTAACCAAATGATTTAGTTAATAGTTTATCATAGGTATTATAGAATATGACATAAATAAGAGAACATAATATTTCACACGTGTGCAATATCAAGACATCGTGGAGTATATTTACGCAAAAACAAAGGAGCACGTACAGTTACAAAAAATAAAAATGAAGGCCAAAAAAGAATATAATGCCTATAAGATCATGGTTACACAACAGAGTTTACACGTGTTTCTAAGCGATGAAATCTGGCCTGAGGGTGTAACGTGTCGTCGGTTCATGCCTTACAAGAAGCGAGAAGAAAGTGGGGATTCAGAAAAGAAACATTCAGATAAACAATGATGTCTAACTGAGCATAGTAACGTTTAACTGTAAAGGTATTAAGCGCTCCTTGGAGGGTATAAAGCAGTTATGCGGTTTTGCGGACATTATTGCTCTCCAGGAGACGTGGCTGCTTCCCCATGACTTGCCGTTTCTGAGCAGTGTACATGAAGAGTTCGGGAGTACGGGGACCTCTGCGGTCGATGTCAGTTCCCGAATTCTGAAGGGAAGGCCGTATGGTGGTGTGGCGTTGTTGTGGCGAAAGTCAGTTTTCCAGTGTGTGTCGGTGGTGCAGTGCGCAAACCCCCGAATAGCGGCAATTCGGATCACGACAAAAGATAGACCAGTGCTGATTGTGTGCGTGTACATGCCCACGGATTGCAGTGAGAACGTGCCGGAGCTGACGGATTGTCTGAGCGCTGTAAGCGCTATCGTTGAGGAAGCGTGCGTTGAATCTGTTTTCATTCTAGGTGATTTTAACGCGCATCCAGGTGAGCGATTTTATAAAGAGATTGTAGACTTTTCGTTGGAACAGGATTGGATATGTGCGGACGTGAATAAGATGGGTACTGAGACTTTTACGTTCGTAAGTGAGGCTCATGGGTGTAGGCGATGGTTAGACCACTGTTACGTCACTAGTGCGGCTTGGCAGTGTGTGACGAATATATATGTTAAATATGACGTTTACTGGTCAGATCATTATCCTTTGGTGGTTGAGTGTGATCTTAATGTAATTAAACAAAGATTGCCTCTGTACGCGGCAGATCCATCTAAAGTTGTTTGGGGAAATAGAACTTTGAATCAGATAAATGCTTATAAAGCAATATGTAACGAGGGTTTAAGAAAAATAGATTTCCCCTGTGAATTTCAAAATTGCTCGCATAATTACTGTAACAATGTTGACCATAGGTGTATTATAGATGAAATATATAGTCAAATTGTGGGCGTACTACGACGGGCTGCCAGTGAAACTTGTGAGCCTAACACTAAACCAAAGAAAACTAAGCCACTGGCAGGCTGGAATAGGCACGTGAGCGATTGCTACTGGAATGCTAGACAAAAATTTAATATGTGGGTGTGGTTTGACAAGCCTTCTAGCGGTCCTTTATACAAAGATATGGTTGATTCCAGAAAGTATTTTAAAGGAAAGCTTAAGTGGTGTCAAAACCATCAAAACCAAATAAAGATGGACATGCTAGCGAAACACCACTTAAACGCAGATTTCAAGAGTTTCTGGAAGTGTACCAATCGGCTTAATCTTAGGCCTGGCATTCCAGGAAGCATCGATGGGGTATCAAACCCCACAGATATTGCCAATTTGTTTGTGAAACACTTTGCAGTGAACTCTTTCTTGGGGCCCGCGTGTCGAGTGTTGGATGGTGTACCCAGTGGGACAGAGACAATCAAAGTAATTCTGGCCAAAGACGTAAGACAAATCTTAAATAAATTGAAGAGAGGCAAGTCTCCTGGTCACGATGGGCTCAGTATCGAGCACCTAAGATACGCGGGCTGTCACCTGCCGCGAGTGCTGGCTATGCTGTTTAATATGTGCTTTAGCCACTCTTACCTGCCGCAAGACCTGATGAGGACCCTGGTGGTGCCTGTTGTGAAAAATAAAACGGGGGATGTGTCTGACAAATGTAATTACAGGCCAATCTCGCTAGCTACCATCATAGCGAAAGTACTTGACAGTGTGCTTAACCAGTCTCTCACTAAGCAAGTGGACCTACATGATGCTCAATTTGGATTTCGGCCCGAGCTGTCCACTGAGGCTGCTATATTGAGTTTAAAGCATACTGTGAAGTACTACACGGACAGACACACCCCTGTTTATGCTTGTTTTTTAGACCTTTCTCGGGCTTTCGACATGGTGTCGTATGACATACTCTGGGAAAAATTGAAGAAGGTAGGGTTGCCACCTGAGGTCTGCTCACTTTTCAAATACTGGTACCTTAAACAGGAAAATCAGGTAAAGTGGGCTGGAGGGCTTTCGGACTCATACAGGCTGGAGTGCGGCGTCAGGCAGGGCGGGTTGAGCTCACCACTGCTCTTCAGCCTGTACGTGAACGAGCTGATTGGGAGACTCAGCAGCACGCAGGCTGGCTGCTATGTAGATGGAGTGTGTGTCAATAATCTCAGCTATGCCGATGACATGGTGCTGCTGGCTCCCTCAATCAGTGCATTGCGGAAGTTGCTCGCGGTGTGTGAGGAGTATGCTGCATCGCATGGTTTGCTGTACAATGTCAAGAAGTCGGAGATCATGCTCTTCAGGGCCGGGAGCAAGTGCCCAAAATATATTATACCAGCAGTAAAAATCAATGGTGTAGCTCTTCAAAGGGTGCAAAGATTCAAATACCTTGGACACTTGCTCACTGAGGATCTTGGTGATGATGCTGACATGGAGAGGGAACGCAGGGCGTTGTCAGTCCGAGCGAACATGCTGGCCCGCAGGCTTGCCCGATGTACAGACGCGGTGAAGATTACGTTGTTCAAAGCGTACTGTACATCTTTATATACGGCGAGCCTGTGGTTCCGGTATACGCGGAAGGCTTACAATGCCCTGCGAGTCCAATACAATAATGCGTTCAGGGTGCTGCTGCGGCGGCCACGGTTCTGCAGCGCGTCGGCGATGTTCGCTGAGGCGCGAACAGATAGCTTTGACGCTATCTGGCGTAAAAAAACCGCCTCGCTGCTGAGCAGGATCCGTGGAAGCAGCAACGGCATCCTGCGCATGATCTCAGACAAAATGGATAGTCCTCTGATGAATGTACTTCTTCAGAGGACTAAATCCATGTTAGTGATAAGGTACTAACATAGATATTAAGTTATTTTTGTTACTAACCTAGGTAAGTACTAACGTAGTGATAAGTTATTGTTATACTAACACAAATGGACTGAATTGTTGTCTGAATTAAATAAATGAATTGAATATAATATTCTCTTATTTATGTATTACAGAAACAATTATAATTTCCGATATAGTAGATAAAATCTCAACAATGATATAGCTATCTAATTTGAATAGGATTAACATATCGATATCATCTATTGTATGAATTAGTGCCCGCTCCGCATCATTAGCATGGATAATATAACAAGTAATTTAATACTGAACAAGACCTCTACTCACGTTCTGTTCCACAATCCATATGTACTTCGCAAACGTTATATAGAATTATCAATTACGTAGGTTGGAAGTTAAAAGACATAATAGCCATACATGAAGTTTATACAATAAAGACTGTGTCTTACATTGGAATTGAACGTTTTAGTATGAACTAAAGGCAATATGGATACAATGAAGTTCTTTCAGAAGGATTAAAAGACATGATTCAGAACAATTTTACGCCTCGTTTAAAATGAATGCTCTTTTTGTTGAAAATTAAGTCGTGAATGAATTTCGCACGCTGTGTACTTATATATTTATGTTATCGTTTAATAATAATAGACTTGTTTTAAAATATACCTATTACGTACAAATTCTGAATGCCAAGCTTGAAGTACTTACCCCCAAGTAAATGATATTAATTATTAATGCAAACGGATTCAAGCAAAGGATTTGTAGCAATTCTGATTTAGATTCTTATCACGTAGAATAAGAACTTTGCGTTAGGGACTAGGGTTCCGCTGGAAAGGAATAGCATTAATCTTACGCATAGATTTACTATATATCAGTTATATCTACTTACTACTCTACTTACTTGACCCGAGGTCTTTAGAAATAAATCTATCCTTTTTAACCATAACCAACCTTAATGATAGTTGATTTCTAGATGCGCTAGTGTCGTTTACCTGAAGTTAATATTTATTTATGTAGCAGCTTTAGTATGTAGTATATTTTTAAAAATGTGCTCAAGTTTGACATTAATATCAATAGAGTCATGCTAAATAAAATGCATCACTTACCAACTTTTCTTTAAAAGTAATGTAGGAATTGTTCATTTTTAAACAAGATTTAAAAATATTTATTTTCTCCAAGTAGCTTGTTAACGTTTATTAGAAGAATTTTTCGCTCAGATATAAATTGGAGCGCTAACAAGCTACTAAACGCGGTACATAAATATATTTGACTTTGGTTCTTTAGAATTCCCTGCCAAAATGGTGTAACCGTGTAAATACCCCTCCAACGCCAATGTCCCCACTGGTACATTTTACCATAAAAATGTCAACTATAAAGATCTTGTTTCAAGACTATTTGATCTTCTTTAACTAATAAATAAAATAAAATAAAATAAAAATTCTTTAACTATACGAGTTAAATACAAGCTGCAAACTTTGGAGTGTGTATTAAAAACATATTAATTAAGACCTGTACAGACCCAAAAACTTCATCAAATTGAGGGAAATTTTCAGCTGTGCTATTTTGCGAAGTAGAATAGTTGTAGGAGTTAATTTGGAGATTGTAGTCTACAAAAATAAAGTTTAGACTTGAATTAGCTTGATACGGGATCCCATACATACATCCATGTTCTTTATCGTCCTGTTTTGTCCGGATGACCATATTGATGATAAAATGATTTTAATTGAAAAGTAAAACCCGAACCATAACAGTGTTAAGACGACCGCGTACTGTTGTAAATTAGTTTGCTCTACGGAACATTGGTGTATTTATCTAACATGCACTTGGCTGGTTATTCATCCAGCTTTTATCGTGCGAAAGAACTCCGTCAGTCCGTTGAACCAATTATGAAGCATAAGCAACCACTTAGAGTTAATAAGCTTTAATGTTTATTTTAACATGCTCAGCCTCTCAAGCTATTTATAGACACTCTCAATTACTTTCAATTCAACAGAGGCTGGGTTGTGATATGAGCAATTGTTATTTACGGTATATAGTCAGTGCTCATACGACTATGTTTTGTTGTGTGGTAGTTAAACCGTGGTTCTTTAAAATTAAGAATAATTGATTTTTATTGGTCGGTGCGGCTCAAACACTTGATTTGTTGATTGTTGTCAGGATGATTTTGTCTTTTTACGTAGACTTCAAAATTATCATTGCCTCGCTTCTTGTTTTGGATATAGAATATATTGGATTGCTAGCAGCAAGGTTACATCGATCCTTTTGGAGTACTTCTAACTTTTTTGCTTTAACGTCCGTTCAAGTCCCTTCTTGTAGGTTTCTTGACTCTCAACTTGAAAGTCAAACTTTGAAGCTAATTTCAATGGGATCAGCTCATTCAGTTCAATTCACATGGAGCCGATAGAAAGCTCAACACATCAAGGTAAAGGACATGGATATATGGTATCCCGTATCAAGCTGAATCAAACCCAAACTTTATTTTTATAGACTACGGTCTCCACACTAACTCCTACAATTATTTCTTTTTTAATTAATATCCGGATTCTAACGTTATAGGCAAATTAAAAAGTTATATTTGTAAAATCATTATGACACAAAATGTGCATCGAAACTTTTGTTGTAATGTAAAATTAAATTCCGGATATGAAAAAAAAATTCTTAGTGCCAATGGTTCTTAAAGAACACTTTTTTATTTTCATAGACCATTTTGGTTTTGGTTCATGAGAAAACTTGATATCACCTTTGATCATTCTCCTTTAGGTTCCGATTTCTCTTGTACTCTTTAGTAGTAGTATTAAAATATTTGGTCAATCGACTCCGCTCAGTACAGCACATCACAGGCATGAAGTCTGTGATATGATAAAGGTATTGTATTTATTTTCTTAAGTACTATTAATGAATGCATCCTTTTTATACAAGTCTTATACGGTTATAGTATATTTTTAAACCACTCCAATTCACAGATAGGTCGCTATAGAATGCGTCAAATAAGGCGCTTCCGTACAGACGTGGTAAAGATGCAGTCATTAGGTAATTGAACGCGAGCAACTTTAGGTCTAAGGCCCGAGCGTGCTCTGGCATTCAGGGCGGCCAATTTAAGGACTCGTCTAGGGCAATAGGGTTACCATTAACATAATAATTCAATAACATTTCCAATTTGACTTTGCCTACCACTTAACAGTTTACTATAGGTAGCTACACCGTAGGTACACTGCTGTCCATTATTTGTATATTATTTTAAGGTGTGGTATCAAAGATATATAAACAGGACCCGTCAACCGCCTAAATGGCACCTGTGCACTGGCCCCAAAAATGGTTCTTTAGGGCCTACGGCTAGTGGCTACCAAAGAGTACGTAGATATTTAGGCAGAAGACTTTTTGTTAGCGTGAAAATGTTTACGTAAAATATTCAGATGACTTCATGCCTCCTATTTAAAATCTTTGTGTGGTATTTTATACGTATTTAAATACGAATAGTTACTCTTAACTTACGAAAGATAATACAAGTAGGTAAGTACTGTACAGTATCACACAAATCTTCGTAAAACTTTTTTCAGCTTATATTAAATATTTCCATCATGCACCGATGCCAACTCAACAAAATGTATTTAAAAAGACAACAATACATTTAATTTAAATTACCTGTTAATTTGTATGGTATCTACGTTAACATTCATTGGACATAGCGGAGTATAGAAAAAGTCTTTTGTGTTTTACTGAATACAACAATAGTTTTACTTTCGATGGTTTCAAATGTCACGATATATTAAAAAAAAATAACAACCCTAACAGCGGGTAGCCCTAACTAGTGATTACATGAACAGTGATTAACTCCTCGATTAAGTTTTTTAAAGACACCAACAAGCAGGTATCTTGTTAAAGATCGATGTTGTCGATAACGAACATAATTATATCGATGATATCGCCGCGCGTGTCAGTTTTTCTCTACATCACTGTTTTAGGGAATTCAACATCTGATTGACCTTTTGGATTACCATATTACGCGAAATAGACATCCATACATAGGTATAGCTGGCTGAGCTTTAACACAAATGTCGTTAATTAAATTATACCTGTACTAAACAGTCGCTGCCCGTGGAGCAATAAAATGGGACGGAAGCGGGACGGCGCCTGTTGCCCGGCAGTCTAATTCCCTATTTTATTGCCTCACGGGCAGGGACTATTCAACAATAGTAAGTATACGAGTAACTTACATTCTGTTTAAGTACAACAAGTGTAAGGTATACCTACTACTTGTAGATGGAACCTCCGTCTTAAATTTTGTCGTCCATGGATTAAGTAAGTTGGATGGATAACATTCGTTCGCGAAAAATCAAAATTTATTTAGTTTTTGTAAAATAGTCGGTTAAAAATACATTTTACGCCTTTGCTATGAGTTTTGCGGGCATAACAATTACGCATTTACTTAGTTCAGTAAAAACAAATAAACATTGCTCGAAAATTTCCATATTTCAAAATTTAGAATTATAAACGATATGCTCTGCTTGAACAATTTATTTCCATATGCCTACACATTGTAGTTAGTCTAATATTTGCGAAAAACAAAATAAAATTTGAATTTCGCCGGCTTATTGGGCCGAAACACCATACGACTTACGAGGCTGTGTTTTGAGACAGTGAGCGAGTGAGTGAGTCACAGTCTGAAGTATTTTTTATATTATAAAAATGTAGAAATGTTTGCTAAATGTAATGTATGCACAATGAACATTAATTAACTACTTTCCGGCCCAATGATATCGTGAGGCATGCCTCTATACTTACGTCTGTCATACTAGTATTTTGACAGATCCAGAGCAAGCTGATTAGAATGCAAATGCACTAAGATATTGATTATTATCGCGTCGATCTTAAGAGTTTAGTATTAGTTAAATTATTTTATTAAGATATATTAGAATAGGTACCCATATAGTAGCCATATAGTAGTACTTTATCTCCATACGAGCATTCTAAGCATGTCACACATCTTGATTTCATAAAACAAATGTCTACCTAATCGTCTATAAATAAAAACTACTCTAGTCTAAACTACTACTACTACTTAAACACATATATACATATTTAGTAAACCATAATTTTCATTATCTATATATTTAAAAGAAGAAACTGACTGACTGACTGACTGACTGACTGACTGACATATCAACGCACAGCTCAAACCGCTGGATCTAGAGACTCCAAATTTGGCACACAGATAGCTTGTGAGGTCTAGGGGAGCACTAAGAAAGGATTTTTCAAAATTTACCCTCTAAGGGGGTGAAACGGGAGTCCCAAGTTTGGATTTTATCAAGTTAAAATACGTCTTTACACCGCAACTACAGAACCGATTTGGCTAAAATTTGGAGTGGAGGTAGATTGTATTATGGATTAGCACATGGGCTACTTTTCATCCCGCAAAAATTCATGATTCCCGTGGGATTAGTTAAAAACCGAAATTCACGCGGAAAAAAAATCTTCATGCCGCAAGTACAAAACCAATTCGGCTGAAATTTGGAATGGCGATAGATTATATCTTAGCATCAACTACTTTTTTCCCGGGAAAATCTATTGTTTTCGTGATAATAGGGAAAAACAGATATTCATGCGGGAGAAAATTTATTCCTTAACGCACAACTCCTGAAAATTTTTGGTTTAAAAATGGAATGAAGATAGATTTCATGTAAATTAATACAAAGGATACTTTTTATTCTGGAAAATGGATGGTTCCCGTAGTGATGTTATTCGGTAATAGTGTAAATTCAGATGAATTATTTATTTTACAAAAAAAGTGTATCCGCGTCCTATTTAATCTAAAAAATGAAGACAGTTGCCGACCTTACTTCATTCAATATAAAATTCTCACATTACCTAGTTTATATATACTAGAAACGGCGGTATTCGTGAAAAATAACTTAAATCTTTACAAAGAAAGAGGAAACATAAGAAGCAATACGAGACATCAACGAAAGCTTGTTTTTCCTAAGGCGAGAACCCATCGATTCGGGAAAAGCCCATATTTCTCATCAATATTAATATATAACAAGCTCCCCGAATCGTTAAAAATTATAGATGACCACAGAAAATTTAAAAAGGAACTGCAAGAAATACTCACGAAAAGATGTATATACAAAGTAAATGACTTTCTTCATAGCCCAAATTAACCTCAATCTCACTTTTGAAAACATTTAATTATAAACTTATACTTAACTTTTTAACTTATACTTCTAATAACTATTTTGAATGATTTTACAAAATGACTTTATAACATTGAAACTGACATCCATTATTTAATGTAATTTTATAATCCAAGATTGTTTAGATAATAAGAATTTATATTATTTTCATTGTACGAGTACCTATATTATGAGAAAAATGATTTAGATTAAGGATAACCTTCTACGCCCTAACAGGGCAATATGACTGTAACTATTTGGTCATGTATGCAAGGAAATAAATAAATAAATAAAAAATAGTTAAAACTAAAATTTACGCGTGCGAAGCCGCGGGTATCTGCTAGTTCTAATATTATAAGGGCGGACGATTGTGTTAAGTGTGTCGTATGTTTGTTACTCTTTCAGGACGCAACTACTCAACTGATTCGGCTAAAATTTTGAATGGAGATACATTATACCCTGGATTGAAATATAGTCTAACTTGTATCCCTCAAAAATCCCGGAAAAACCGAAATTCACGAGGTGGGAGACGCGGGCGCCTGCTAGTAAAAGAGTAAGAATTAGCAGAGGAAAACGGAAGCTCAGCATTCTTAAACTAAAATAAACATATGAAAACCATATTCAGGTTATTTCAAAGAAAAGGTTTCACAGCCCGGTCGGATTGATTGACAGTGAATAGTGAGTCAGAACTCAAATGTCGTATGCCGTAGCAACTATTGGAAATGAGACAAATTGATTACTGTCCCTACCGCACATTTTACTTATAAGGAAAATATAATGTCTTCAGGTTTTATTGAGTAGCGCTAGTCTATACTTGTGACGGTAAATAAAATGATTCAGTCTAAGGTAAATCAATTGGAAATCTTTTGATAACATTTTGTAAGTTTTGCAAACAGTGACCGCAAAAACGTACTTTTTAAGCTCAGGCAAAGTAAGGACCTGAACTTAAAATTTACAAACTACTACATAAGCTCTCTTATTAGCATGGAAATTACGCATTTCAGGTCGAAACAAGTTATTTGAACCTACACCCCGTAAATCTGGTCTGGAATGAGGGAATACCCTACCAGGCACTGTCTTTCCCTCCAGCTGTAACTTGGGCGCCTTCAAATCAGGAGTGAATATACCTAATATGCATCTCCTACGCAAGCGCGCTCAACCAAAGACTGTATCATCACTTTCCATCAGGTGTGATCACAGTCAAGCGCAAACCTACATATAGTTAAAAAAAAAACTACTTCCAACACTCTGCTGATGACTTTTGTGTAACCCGCCGGCAGGTAACTACGAGTACATACTTGCAAGGTATTTACTTGTAGTGCTACATATGTAGTATGTATTTGCTACTAATCTCACAGTGACCTGGATTAGGTTTAGGAATTTTATATTAAAAAGTTTCAATCACATACCTAAAACATAGAAATCGGTTCAGAACATCTGCTTAACAAGAACAATTACTTCGGTAAATCAAAATTGAAGATTGAGAGAGAATCAAAATTGTATAAATTTCACTCAATTCAATGCCTTGGCATAATTAAACGTTCCACGCGCCGACTGCCAGTTCCATTTTGTAGAACCGCCAACCTAACCCGGCCTTTATAAAGTTCATTGCAATAAGAGTTCGGAACGTATTTCATGTTGCGGTGTAATTAAATAGCGATCATATCGGAAACAAGTGTTTCTGGGCGGTACCGAGATAAATCACAGCAATGGAAAAAATAAATGTGAAAAAACTGTGCAGGTGGTTTTATTTTATTGATTAATATGCTCTTAAGGTGTATGCACATTAGAATCCTTTTTTGGTGCAAAATTAATACGCCTTACCCATGACTTTTAATAAATAAATAATAAATAAAATAAGATTTTGATATGTATCTACTTATTTAATAACCGACAGTTAATCTTGACATTTATTTATAAAATGCATACTTACAGATTAATTATTTCTATAAATAGTTCTGGTTTGAGTTGAATACTTTAACTGTGAAAATATGTCCTTTGGTACTTACTTAAGTCCACATATTAACACAACGTCAATTAATAATATAATTAATTACTTTTGCGTTAGGACGAAGTTTCATTATAACGTTTCTAACTCCAAAAAAACATACTGACATGACAAATAGTTTTATTGGCTGCTAGAGATAAATCTCATGATTAATGTGCACAAGCCTTTTGCTGACATTTTGACCTCACAGACTTTTGACTCTGGTAATTTGGTCAAATGATATATTTCTTTGTGTGAACGCAACATGTTTAATTCGCGGATCTTTTTGACACTGGGCGTGTCGCTGTGGCTGCAATTTTGCTTTAATTATGGTAAAATAAAGAGTACGTATTTATTTAGTCTTTTATATGTCTAGGTTAAAAAATTTTTAGACTTAAAAGTACACATAATTTTTTTTCTTTTTTTTTGTAGCGGGGAAAATCCACATGGACTTTGTTGAACTATCCCACCAATGAGGTATTATCCCTACCAACACTGCAATAAATTATTTGTCTTTCTCTACCTTTCTCTATCTGTATTTTTCATGTCTTTTTTTTTTAGTTTCATTAAAGGAAATGACATAATAATGTACACATAATTCTAGAAAGTTGGATCAAATTAGTGCCTGGGATTTGAACCTTGTTTCCCTTTATCTGGGGACACGGTAGTGTCCCCGCCAAGACGAGCCAAGCGAAGCGCGAGGGCACTACCTATCTTTTCTCGAAGTGTTTCGCCGTATTTTTAAACCCTTATAACTTAGGCCTGAATTATTTCAGATAATCAAAATTCCCGGAAAATTATGTCGCCAGTGAACTTATTAAACCTATAAAGTTTCAATTTTATAGGTCTTATACTTTAGATTTTATTGACGTCTAAAAAACCCAAATTTCGTCACTGACTGACTGACTGACTGACTGACTGACTGACTCACTGATGATCATCAAAATTCCTAGGTACTTCCTGAAGACCTAGAAAGCTGAAATTTGGTATATAAGCTAGTATTAGCACACAACCAACAAAAAAATTCCAAAAGTTGCAAATTTAACCCCCCAACCCCTTAAAATAGGGGATGGAAGTTTGTATGAAATTACCGCAAATATTGATGCTAGAGGTCTCAAAATTGATATAGGGACTCTTTGTAATAAACAATTAAATACGTGTTTCAGGATTTTTAGTTAATCACCCCACATCCATAAAATTAGGGGGTTGGAAGTTCGTATGGGGTTTCCCATTCCTAGGTACTTCCTGAAGACCTAGAAAGCTGAAATTTGGTATATAAGCTAGTATAAGCACACAACCAACAAAAAAATTCCAAAAGTTGGAAATTTAACCCCCCAACCCCTTAAAATAGGGGATGGAAGTTTGTATGAAATTACCGCAAATATTGATGCTAGAGGTCTCAAAATTGATATAGGGACTCTTTGTAATAAACAATTAAATACGTGTTTCAGGATTTTTAGTTAATCACCCCACATCCATAAAATTAGGGGGTTGGAAGTTCGTATGGGGTTTCCCATAAGTATATAGGTATAATAAAAACTTAATTTCATGTATGATATCTGCTAGTAATGCTAGTAAACATATGGAAAACACGTAAATTTTTCCACTGATTCCAGTGCCCAAGCGGCCAAGCGTCCAAGTGCCCAGTGCCACGTGCCCAGTAATATTACACGTTTCAAGCCCAAGTTCCAAACATTTCATGTTTAACGAGCGGAGTTTCACGCACGTCGAGTGACCATGATCCAGTGCTCAGTGACAAAAACCCACATTGAGCCGAGTGCCCAGTGCCCAGCGTGAGCTGTCGAACGTGCCAAGCGTCAAATCTGATTTTGAATAGCGTTATATAGCGCTCAAATACCTGCTTAGTGCCCAAACGCACGCATTTAATTTAATCCGATGCTTAAAAGTGGGTTAAAATCACGTTCAAAAATTTCGTTACATACCTACCTACGTAGAACTACAAGAACCAAGTAGGCAGGTACTAAGTTCTCTTATTTAAATGGCAGACTGCACTCGGACAAAACTTAAAAGTATCGTCTAGTGACGACCCTGTGGAAACGCACGTGTGGATTATTAAAAAAAATCGTCCAGTGACATAGCGCAAGCGAGTAGGTATTTTCAAAAATGATATTAATTATGCCCAATGCCCATGCCCGTATAGAAAGACTTGCAAGTTCAAAGCTGGGAATTTTTTTCTTGAAATATTGCTCCGGGTGATTTTGCAATGACCTTGGGCCATTAACGCCGACATCTATTTCCATGTAGATAGCGTAAGTAGGTAGGTAGTTGCTGAAATATTCTATTGTTTGTGATAGACGGACGGACGGACGGACGGAGGAAGTCTCAACATAAAGTTTGCATTTTTAACATTTTAATATACGAGTAGAACTCTAAAAAAAGGGCCACGCACAGTCATACATTATAAAGTATAAATAATAGACACTGTAGGTATGCATCTTGTATTTGATAAATATTTTCCATGGAATTATAACGAAATTCTTACTATTTTCAAGTATATTTTATAAGTTAAGGCCAATACTCGTTAACTCGTTACTTAACCGTGATAGTTTTCCTTAGTTGAACTTCAATAGCACCCCAGACCAAACTAAAAAAGATAAACGAGAAGATAGGTAGTGTGGGCTATAAAAAAGGCACCTTTGATGCGCAAGAAATATAATACATATTCTACAAATAAGGAAAAAAATAAACTAGGTGAACCAAGGAGGGTTCCCTCATTTAGATGACAGAGGGGGGGATACTTGATTCGGACAAATATCCACCTTGCAATGATATTCAAGAAATACACCAAAGAAAAGGAGATTAACCAAATAAAAAATATAGTCGTAAACAACTTACAAAAAGAAGTGAAATCCCAGCAAAAACATTTTCATGTAAAATGTTGCCAAGACGAGAATATGTGGCTCACACTATCAAAAAGTTATCAGATCTCATGTAGAGCAAGACTTCTAACTCTACACGCCCTAACTCTATAAATCCTAACTTTATAAACTCTACACTTTAGTCAAAATATATTATGTCTTGGCTGTTTCGTTACTGTCACATGGGTGTAAAGTAAAAATATTATTCACTGACTTTGTACTTTTCTGATATACAATACCTAGTTTCTGTAGTAACGATTATTTATTAGATAGGTATTGAGTCTCCTCAGAAACTGCACTTAGGTTTTACTAACTGCATTGGTTTCAAATACTTCATCACACTTTGCAAAAGTGTCTTGCTTTAGAGGATATTTTTAATAAATGGAAGTTTTTTCCCATAACAATGGTGATACCATTTAATTTTAATGTGAAATTTCTTTAATTTTGCATGTTCCATTATGCCACTTGCAAAACTCTATCAGAAAAGTACAGCTGTGCTATTCTACAAAATGAAATAGCTGCCAGACAGCTGCCAACCGAATATGACATGCAAAATTGTACTCTATTACAACCAAATTACAACTGACAAATTCATAGATGCAGAGATGTACGCTCGTCGCTGTTTTGCAGAATAGCACGGCTGAACAGTGAATAAATTCTTCACTTTACGCCCATGTGACGGTACCGAAACAGCCAAGACATAATATATTTTGACTAAAGTGTAGAGTTTATAAAGTTAGGATTTATAGAGTTAGGGCGTGTAGAGTTAGAAGTCTTGCTCTACATGAGATCTGATAACTTTTTGATAGTGTGAGCCACATATTCTCGTCTTGGCAACATTTTACATGAAAATGTTTTTGCTGGGATATAATGTAGTCTGAGCTTGTTTCTTAAATGCTAAACCTGTGGCTAAACCGAATTCGCGACAAAAAGGCCATCAAAGTCGTAAGTCGCAATGAGTGATTAAGCATTTAGGCATAGAGAAATAAATAATATACCCTGATTTAGGTTTAAGACATAGAGTACTTTTAGTATCACGACTTATAAATTATACTGATATAAAATATGTCTAACCGTTCAAACCTTGAATACTCTACCTATACATATAGGTGTGGTACTACATGTGGTATCATATAAGTGACTAGAGCAATTACAGACCGTTACCTGCCCCCTGACATTTTGATTTCATACGCATGATACTGTACAGTTTAAACACTGTAATTAAATAATTATAATGTGTGCTTCGAATGTTAAAATGTAACAGCCGTGTATCGGTACAGATTGATCTCATAAACTTTTATTTTATCGCTTTATTATAATTGTTTGATTACCTATACGTATAGGTACTTACTTTATTTAAGAATGGCTTCATCGACTGTCGATGTGGAAAATAAAACTAAAGTAGTAATGACTGTCACAGTCATTACTACTTTAGTTTTATTTTCAAAACGTATATGACCAAACTGTATACAGTAGATAATATATTTTATCTACGCTCATTGCTTAAAGTTCGAATTATGAAATCAAAATGTGTCACATATTGACCTACTTTATTCACAGACTTCTATAATTATTAAAAAGTTATTCATTATAACATAGCTGTACTATGGAAATATCTCTAGATTGTTGAATAATTTCTATTACGATACGCGGCTCTGGGTTCCTGTATTTTTGTGTGTCGTCATCACAGACCAGGGAATAACTTTCTTTTCTCTGTGGTCGTCATAGCCAAAAGAGAGTGTAGAGCCAATCCTCAATTTTGTTTTTTTTTATATAAGGAGTCCACAGACAACATTTAGTTGGTAGTCATGATCGACCATAGACAACAATTAATTCACGGAAACAATAATTTTTCCCTGCCTTAATGACTGATTAAAAAGTGTGTTCATACAGAATATTGAAAAGAATTATGTATAATTTTTGAGTATTTAATTATCCACTAAAAATATAGTTTATCTGACTTGTATAAATATTTTTCTACTCTTTTTTGTTTCATGACTTTTTTAACAGACTATACGCAGTTTGCAACTGAATTTTGGCGCCATACCTAACTTTTAACATTTCAATGTGTTATTTTTGTTACTTAGTCAAAACTTAGCGCGGAAAAATGTCTAGCCATGTCTAGCAGTGAAACGACTAAAGAAAATTTAACTCCACCTGACATTTTAGTAATTGCAACAAAAACAAGCAGCTATATATATATTAATGACCCACAATCTTTTACCAACAAAGTGAAGGATTTACGACAAACGTTAGCAAGATTTTATGGTTTGGATTTATGATAATTTGAGCGTAGATAAAGTAGTGTATGAAACTCTACATAATTAGGTATTAAAACACTCGTGTGATACTATTAAAAAACTCGCCTGCGGCTCGTTTTTTAAACTCACACTCATGTTTTAATACCCCCCATTATGCATCCGTTTCATAAACTACTATTTCCAAATTATATTACTAAATAATCATGATATTTGCAAACTCTGTCCTTTTGTAATCGCCATTAAAGCCATAACTTTAGCTTTTAAAGTGCTTAAAAGGCTGAACCCCACTTAATCCTTTTATCATAAAGCTGTTAAGGCTTTCGGGCGCAATATACGAATTTATTGATGTGTCTTTCATATCAGGCACCTGATAACATATCTAAATGCGAAGCTGAACGCATTTCGAGTGCATACGAAATTCACAGAACCTAAGTATTCAATATGCTATTCTAGTTTCCACGCAAACCCTGAAAGTAGTTGTTTTAGAATTGATAAATTATTTTATGTTCAAGGTATTCAATATTTTAATTTTCCTGCGAATACCAAAGAAATAAAAATTATGAAAACATTTTGTTAATCGCAGATTTTGGCGTAGCCCGGATTAAGATTTGGTTCTAGAAAGTACATTAATATTTGAAGAAAATACCTCGTTGTTTGAACCCGATACTATGTTTGAAATCCCCGCTTTTTGGCTACGCCCAAGATAGGTAGAGTTTGAATCTTGTAATAATAACGTAATTTCTTCACACAGTGTTCTTCACTTAAATATAGAAGCCATAAAACTCTATAGGTATTTGCTAAGTACATTTTAGGAAAAATAAAATTTCATAGCAAACCTTCAACAATACCAAAATAATATCTACGTACAAGTACACTATTTGTTTTTTTGGTATTATTATTACCTAATTTATATTAGGTATGTAGTAAAAAATGCACTCAATAATATAATGTTCCGGACAAGCTCGCATTAGATTTTTTTAGAATCAATGTTCATTTTATTCAAATTAAACAATACTATTTGAATAAAATTGCAATAAAATATGTCAGTGTACACGAGTCGAGCTGTTATGCAATTAGTTAATTAGGACACGTGCCTTTTATTCCGTAGTGTGTAGCTACTTGATTTGAATTTTTATTTGATTACTAGCTTGTTTTCCCATTAGGGACACAAAATTAGCTTATGAGTTACGACTCACTCTCAGTCCTACCGAACATATTATAGGCACAGACAATTCCATAACAATCGGTCGTGGGTCGAGCCGTATCTGAGGAGTTTCAAAACAAAAATTAAGACGACAATTTTATAAGTATAATTTATTGGAAGGGATTATAATTTTTGATTAGCTTTTACCCGCCGCTTTAATTTTATATATATTTGAGAAGGATGTATAACTGGTAGGAATTTATATCGTACTAAATTTTTTTCATAAAGGAGAAAACTATTTTTGGCTATCGTACCTCATCCTATGCAATGATATAATGTAATGTGTATATTTATATTATATGTATAAATGCGGAAATTATACATTATTTAGATATGAATGAAAAAATCTTTTGTTAAAGTTAAGTTAATCTTACTTAATAGAGTCAAAGTTGCACACAAAAGAGCTCGAGATTGTAATATGACACAGGATAGCCACAGAATAGCAATTTCAGTAAAGCCACAACCCATAACCTTTTCCCACCGGATTTCAATCGGGACAATCATATGACGAGTCTTGTGAAATAAATAAAAACAATACGACGTCATCTAGTCGTTTAGCGTGCAAGCTGTAATTGAAACCTCGTGACACGATGCCTGTACCGTACCGAGAGTTACGTATGCCATTTAATATATGATAAAACGTTTTCTAATGTGCCATTTTATTGTGTGGACAATATTGTGCTAATTTTGTTTAGAAATTTTTCGTTCAACCTGCTATGTCGGTTGTTATGTCGGAAAATACGCCAATGGAAACGTTTACGTGTGAATCTTTAAATACGTTAACTCGACTAATAAGTACACAGGCATCCACGACTTCTTAATTAAATACAAATGTGTTAATAACTTACATAATAATAGTGTCATTCTTCTATACATAATAATATATTATACTGTTATGTTGAATACATTATAATTATTTTTCTGAGATAATTTAAAACAAAACCCATTGCAATTATGAATTATTATCTTTCTACAATTAGCTACCTAAGTACTATAAAGTGATGAAAAGTTCATCAATTGTTGCACCAAAAAAGAATCACACTTTATTAAAGTTACTTATCACGTATTTTATTCGTTTCCTTTTTATTTTGTTAGAGAACATGAAATGTGAAAAACTTTCTTCAGCAGAAGCTGATAATTCCTATCAATCAAGCGATAACGTTCTTTTCACCTTATCGCGATATTACGTTGGTTGAACTGAATTAGCTGAACTATGTACTATCGGTCATTCAAATTTGTTCCATAAATTATCTATTCAGTTGAATTTCAATTTTTTTTTACTAAATAAATTGATATCGAAGGATTTTGAAAACGTTGCCATCGTCATATTTTTTTTTACTTTTAGATTTACTTATATTAAGTATGTGTTTACAAACAAGCAGTATAATTTAGCACTAACGGCTAATGTTTTATATATATTATTATTTATATTTTGTATAAAATTTATTAAAGAAAATATTTTATGGAAAAAGTCATATAAACGTTGTGTTTTACATTCATTTTATGTACGGTCGAGGTCAAAGTGCATACATAGGTTAAAGGCTGGCTAAAACGGTGTGCAAGTATCATACACTGTTAGCAATGTCAACCTTAAGTCAATGACTATTAGGATTAAAATATTTTTATGACTTTCGACTTTTGACCCTAACTGTACTTGTGTCGATGTAAGTAGATAACTTTTTTCTTAATTGGGTCATTTCGGCAATAAAGTTGTAACTCATGCGCGATTTCATTGCTTCAATTGATTTTTATGTGATCAATAATATTAAACATGCATGTAGTTGGAGATTTGATTGGATCATAAAAATCTTATTTTGCCTCAAGACACTCGTGCAACGTTTAAAGGTAACAGAAAGGAGAGTGGAAATACTGGTTTACTTATAGTTTTTATTTATTACTGTATTAGAATTTATAAGTAGTGTTCTGTGTTTTATTTTTAAGAATTTTAAGAAGAGAATTATGAGATTGCTTCGAAACATTCAATAACTGACAATAGGAATTTCATGCATTTCTGTTATGTACCTAGGTCGTAGAGTCGCCTAAACTTCTTCTTTAATTTATAATATCATCTTACACTAAGGTGTAAGGGTAGGAGATGATAAAACATAATATATAAATAGGTACATAATTATACTTTTAAATTTGTTTTTTTTTTGAGTTTTTAGCTATAAATTAATTATTTTCAGTAAAAATGGGATGCCCGCGTCATACTTAGAGATTTGCTTCTCGTATTCTTTTATTAATGAGTTTTAGCTTTACCTCAACCTACGTATTTATTTCTAGTTATTATGCTAATCACAAAATAAAGTAAACACTCACCAAAAATAACAAGAAAGATAGAATTATTTAGAACAACCAAAATATTTGGTTGATCTAGTATTTCGTCCGATAATTAATCCTTCCTATTTGTGACAATTCACAACACTGCACTATGCACTTCGAAACTACCGCAAATGGGGGTTTTGTCTTCTTAAACCGTTAACGGCTCAACTACACAAGGTTGGTATGTTATCTTTATTAACCCTTTCAACACACACGGGTTTGATTTCGGATCCGGTCAAGATCTTCGGATTAGATTCGGGATCACCGGAGATGCGCGCGCTTACGTACTACGTAGACGGGCGGACAATAAATTCACATTGTACAAACGACAAGCGCAACGACTCATATTTACTAGTTTAAACCACTTGAGATACGGGCCAAGACACGAGTGATAGCGTACCTACCTACCTATTGCTTCAAGCGTAGATAATGTGAGTACAACATGCAGACAATTTACGTCTTTAGACTGCAGTTTTGTCATCTGGAATTTGGCTCCATAAATATAAAATACAAAATTATTAAATAAAAATATACTCTTAGTTTTGCAAAGAAACTTCTGAAAAAGAATTTTCATTTAAACTTATTTTACTACATTCGTATGTAGTTTGAAACTTTCAAGGCAAACCTAATTATTTAACTAAAATATTTTCACCTTGGAACTGCAAATATTTTTCTCAATTGTTTTGTCTTCTTGTGGATTGTCTCCTTGGAGTTGACGTTAAAATTACCTACTTCGCGTAGACCATCGGAGTATTTTTAACATCAACTTGTTAAGGCATGTTAAAACGTAAAGAATAGCCATGAAATGTATAAAAAGCTCAAGGCCTATGTAGAGCCTAAATCTAAACAACCGAATAAAGTCAACATAATCAAAAGTTACCTACTGCCTTTTAGGCATGCTGTTTTCAAAAATTTAAAACGTTGTCAAAAATCATTAAAAGGAAAAAGGAATTACCTGTCCGAATTTCGTTTCCAGGCAGATTTTCGCAGAATAGGTAGTAAGTAGCTACGTAAAATATCCTATATCCGCTATATGAAGAAATATTTATGTGTGTGTAGGTATAGTTGTCACTCCTTCACCGAACAACTAAACCTATTTGGCTGATGTTTGGAATGAAGATAACCTGGGTTTACACTATACACAAGCTATTTTTTATCCCGAAAAGAGCCATGGCTGATGGCTAACGATTGAAATTTTACAAAGCAATATCGTTGTTTATAGCTACGAGTTTGAAGTAGCTCAGGCTACTCGTAGAGAGCAGTCCGTTTCGGTTCCTAAATCCAATCGGATCTCAAGCAAAAATCCAATCGGATCTCGGTCAGCTTGAAAGCTTTTCTTGATTGAAATTCTTTTAATTCTTCCATTACTTGTACCATGATCAATCTATCACATACATCACGAAGTAACCCGTACCGCGCACCGACTTTTTAATATGTTTGCGCTGGTGAACATGGCCGTACTGTACGTACTTTGTCAAAATTGTCACTGCCTCCACTACTCACTACGTGATACTACAAACTATTATTAGATCACTTGAGAAGTTGAGCCCTGTTGTTGTGAATGGGGAAATACGGATCCTAAAATAGTAGATCCTACGATCTACTATTTAGGATCCGTATCCGTATTAGATACTGCACACTTAGCTACGAGTACCACTTACTAACACCTATAAAAAGCTTCTGATCTGATTCCAAGGAAATTAGGTACCTTTACCTACCTATGTTAAAAAAGTGTGAAAATTATTATAAGGTTGAAAGGGTAACTAATGAAATTATGGAGATACTAATACTATTATTAGTAGATTAATTATTATCATTTATTATGATTTCTGTATACTTTAATAACACAAATAATTTTTTTTTCGTTTTGTAATGGATTACAATAAAGTATTTTCTATCTATCTATCTATATATCTATCTATCTATCTAAATGAACTTAAAAACAATTTCAGTAACAATTATTATAGTCTCAGATACAATCGTTCTAACAAACACGCGACTGTGTGCGAATAACGCGGAGTTTCTCCTGCTTGGTAACTAAGCAATAATTCCCTCAAAATATTTTAAGTAATGGTGTGTCCTGACACTAAGACGGTTAGTTCAGGCCTTTATTCAATATAGGTACTCGATGACTTCAGCTGTGGATCGGCGGCGACGTAAATGAATGCTGACAATGTTACGAAACTATTCAAATAAAAAATGTAGTGCCATCTAGTGACGGGTAGCAGTACTTTATGTTAATCTTTATGTTGTGTATTGTTGTTTTGTCTATTTCATAGATGGCGCTTTATAAAAACACTTAAAATTCAGTACACTAAATTTAGTATAATTATTTATAATCTATATATATAAAAGAAGAAACTGACTGACTGACTGACTGACTGACTGACTCACTGACATATCAACGCACAGCCCAAACCGCTGGGTCTAGAGACTCCAAATTTGGCACACATATTCCTTGTGAGGTCTAGGGGTGCACTAAGAAAGGATTTTTCAAAATTCACCCTCTAAGGGGGTGAAACGGGGGTCCGAAGTTTGGATTTTATCAAGTTAAAATACGGCTTCACGCCGCAACTACTGTACCGATTTGGCTAAAATTTGGAATGGAGGTATATTATATCTTGCATTACCATATAGGCTATTTTTCATCCCGAAAAAATTCATGGTTCCCGTGGGATAAGTTAAAAACCGAAATTCACGCGGAAAAAAAATCTCACGCCGCAAGTACACAGCCGATTTGGATGAAATTTGGAATAGAGATAGATTATATACTGGGTTAATAAATAATGTACTTTTCATCCCGAAAAAATCCATGGGTTTTGCAGGAGAAGGGAAAAACCGATATTCACGCGGGAAAAATACTACTTCCCGCCGTAATTACTGAACTGATATGGCTGAAATTTGAAAAAGAGATAGACTATATCCTGGATTAATACGAAGGCTACTTTTCGTCCCGAAAAAAATCATGGTTCCCATGGGATTAGTAAAAACCGAAATTCACGCGGAAAAAAAATCTTCATGCCGCAAGTGCACAACCGATTTGGCTGGAATTTGGAATGGAGATAGATTATATGCTGGGTTAATAAATAGGGTACTTTTTATCCCAGAAGAATCCATGGTTTTTGCAGGAAAAGTGAAAAACCGATATTCTCGCGAGAAAAATACTTCTTCACGCCGTAATTACTAAACTGATATGGCTGAAATTTGGAACAAACTTAGACTATATCCTGAATTAATACGGAGGCTACTTTTCATCCCAAAAAAATTCATAGTTCCCGTGGGATTAGTAAAAAAACCGAAATTCAGGCAGAAAAAAATCTTCATGCCGCAAGTGCACAACCGATTTGGCTGTAATTTGGAATGATGATAGATGATATCCTGGGTTAATAAATAGGCTTCTTTTTATCCCGGAAAAATCCATGGTTTTTGCAGGAAAAAAGAAAAACAGATATTCATACGCGAAAAATACTACTTCACGCCGTATTTACTGAACTGATATGGCTGAAATTCACAATAAAGATAGATTATATCCTGGATTAATACGAAGGCTACTTTTCATCCCAGAAAAATCCATGGTTTCCGCGGGAAAACTGAAAAATTGATGTTCACGCGCAAAAAGTATTACTTTACGCTGTAATTACTGAACTGAAATGACTAAAATTCGGTAAGGAGATTCGGATTATTACATATGCTACCATTCATCCCGGAAAATTCCATGGTTGATATAATACGAGTGAAAAGCTGATATTCACGAGGCAAAAATATTCCTTCACGCCGTAATTACTGAACAGATTTGCCCGAAATTTGAAACGGAGATAGATTATATCCTAGATTAATAGATATGGTACTGGGAATCCACAATTACTGCGGAAATAGTGAAAACAAATATTTATGCGGGAGATATAACCTAACCTAACCTAACCTAACCTACTCCTTTACGGCGCAACTGCTGAATTTTTTTGGCTGAAAATTGGAATGAAGACAGATTTCGTCCCAAATTAGCACAAAGGCTACTTTTTATTCCGGAAAATAGATGGTTCCCGTGTGTAGGGAAAACTAAAATTTGCGCGGGCGAAGCTGCGGGTTTCTGCTAGTAATTATAATAAAAATGAATTGTGATGATTGTTGGGTTGGACTATAATTAATAATAAATAATTATTATTTCATGAATAAAAACACTACGTCATAATAAAATTTATAAAAAACCAAAATATAACCAAGTAACCTCGCGGGACCTCTATGTTCTTTAGTCGTTAGTGCCTTACTTGGTACGATAGCAATTAATAATAGCATAATCAGAAGATACGATTTATAAACTCCCTGATAATTTTATGGGTACTATTTTAGGACAAAATTTACAAACGGTAATTACTTACAGTTGCTGTACAATATATATAATTATAAAGTAAGTTGCATTCAGTGCAATTTCGTTACAACTTACAATGCTCTGTGCTCTTCATCCTGAGACGTCAGAACTTAAGATTTATTAGGTGTATGTTTAATAGGTATGTCGTAGCCATATAGTGCTCTTCAACCCCAAATCGGAGACCCAAGGTAACTTTTGTGGTATTGTGTGCCGAAACCCAGAAGATACTAGGTAGGTATCTAATGAATTGCAGATAATCTAGATACTAATGTTTTACGGTAAATATTGTTAGAATTATGATACTATCCAGAGCGACTCTGCAAGAAGAGTTCTACCACCTGACACAATAATAATGCTGATCTGTTTCTTTGTATTAAATGATAGGAGTTTATTAATAAACGCATGTGGCTCTAGAGTGACCTAATATTTCCGCGATGTATTTTTAGCTCAGATAACGAGCGTGCCCTCGCAATCACCGGCTATATTATTGCCAGTATCGCCTTGTTTATCGTAATAAAATACCTATAAAATATTATTTTCTTTTCATTATTTATATCAAGATAAGCCCATCTGAATATTTTAAGCAGACCTTCTTTATACTCGTACCTACTAGAAAAATGTAGTGCCATCTCTCAAAATTCTCGCTGATAAGTAGGTATGCCGCAATATGGCGGAAATATTCCCTGTGGAAATCCGCGTGCGATCTAATAGGTATAGTACGATGCAATCAGCTCAAAAAACATAGTGTGTAGCGTGGACCACGGTTTATTGACAATATCAACAGCTGCGGTCGGTTACCTAGTGACGCCGTTGGTGTCAAAACAAACATTTTTGACACCAGTAAACTGACGACATTTTGTCATGTGGTCCGCCAGGTCCTATGTATATATATGTTCTACTAGTTCTTCATCTTTAAGCCAGCTGAGTTTACTCCAAAATACTAAAGGGCTTTCCAAGTCGGCGAAGATTTTGAATTAGTGTTCACGCTGAGGTTTCCAATTAGGCCTTGCGTTGGTCGGACTCATTTGCTGTACTTTACCAAGGGCGGACATTCAACCTTCTCTATGCAGGCTTTGACAGAAGAACGCAGTAGGTAAGGCGTTTCAAAAAATTCAAAATTTCTTTATTTAACATAGGCCTAACGTACAGGCCCTTGTCATCATTATGATATTTGTCGTATATGGTGATAACTACAAGTCGACCTAAAGCTAACTTTACAAGGGGTCCAACGTGCCCTGCACTGAGAAGAAGCCCACAACAAACTCCGCCGGGTTTTGCTTCGTTAACACAATTAAGCCTTCTTATACTTCTTAGACTGAGTACTATACCGACAGAGCTCGCTTCGCTCACGTTTTTTGTGCAGCCTAGGTTGCCTGCTTGAAAGCGTTTGGATTGGTTATTAATTTAACGATGTTGGCACAAAGTTTGTCAAGTTTAAGTAACGAAGTTTGTACCCAACGTCCAAAAGTGGCGTTGGGAAGTCAAGCCTTTTAGATACGTGTTTCGAAGCGAGATTCGGTCGGAACCGGTTACTCGCATGTTATTCGGGAGCGTGATGTACGTTGCTCTGATAGGTACCTACTAATAAGCTCTGAGGAATTATTCATCAAAGTTTCAATAAGAAGGTATCTTCCTTGTTGATAACGCGGCTATGCAGGCCTCTTCTGTTCTCAGTAGCACGTTGGGATCACTTTACTTACCCCTTCCAAGTTAGTACGTTAACATCTTTGGCTACATCATCACTTACTATTAGGTGAGATCACAGTCAAGTACTTGTACAGTGTAAAAAATCTATTGTGCTCTCTGATATCTAGATTTTCATAGAAGTACAATAGCGGTTGTTGTAATGAATGTCAGCATCTTCTTATCAGGTAAATCATGTACCTACCTACTAAGTAAAATATAATCTCCTGAATCCTCTGGTCAGAAACATAGATAATTTTTTTTCTCCTACTAAATATTTATAGTTGTAGGTATCAAAGTTCACACCTGGCAACCATTTCACGATAAATCGCAATTTAAAAGTATGCAAAATTATAGTGCATTAGGTACTTTACATTCATCGCAAACGTTTCCCATTGGTTGGAAAACGGAAATATGAAATTAGATCGCATAGTACCTACGAGGCAGCAAATAAGTTTCATGTTTGTTTTGAAATTAGGTAATAAGAATTCAATTTCTTTTTAAAAAAGGATAATAGTAGTTTATGAAACGGATGCTTAAGGGGGGGTATTAAAACATGAGTGTGAGTTTAAAAAACGAGCCGCAGGCGAGTTTTTTAATAGTATCACACGAGTGTTTTAATACCTAATTATGTAGAGTTTCATACACTACTTTATCTACGCTCAAATTATCATAAATCCAAACCATAAAATCTTGCTAACGTTTGTCGTAAATCCTTCACTTTGTTGGTAAAAGATTGTGGGTCATTTTTGTTGCAATTACTAAAATGTCAGGTGGAGTTAAATTTTCTTTAGTAGGTTTGACTACTAGACATTTTTCCGCGCTAAGTTTTGACTAAGTAACAAAAATAACACATTGAAATGTTAAAAGTTAGGTATGGCGCCAAAATTCAGTTGCAAACTGCGTATAGTCTGTTAAAAAAGTCATGAAACAAAAAAGAGTAGAAAAATATTTATACAAGTCAGATAAACTATATTTTTAGTAGATAATTAAATAATCAAAAATTATACATAATTCTTTTCAATATTCTGCATGAACACACTTTTTAATCAGTCATATAAGGCAGGGAAAAATTATTGTTTCCGTGAATTAATTGTTGTCTTTGGTCGATCATGACTACCAATTAAATGTTGTCTGTGGACTCCTTATATAAAAAAAAAAAAAACAAAATTGAGGATTAGCTCTACACTCTCTTTTGGCTATGACGACCACAGAGAAGAGAAAAGAAAGTTATTCCCTGGTCTGTGATGACGACACACAAAAATACAGGAACCCAGAGCCGCGTATCGTAATAGAAATTATTCAACAATCTAGAGATATTTCCATAGTACAGCTATGTTATAATGAATAACTTTTTAATAATTATAGAAGTCTGTGAATAAAGTAGGTCAATATGTGACACATTTTGATTTCATAATTCGAACTTTAAGCAATGAGCGTAGATAAACGGATTTATGCGAGTATGTGTCAGTAATTTTTAATATTCACCCTGTAAATCCTGAAAAAATGGCTAAGTAGGTACTTACCTATGGTAAGAAAGTTCATTTATGATTCCCAGTGGTTCTAAAACCAAACCATGAAACCAAAGATGAAATGCTCTTTGTATGAAAGAGACAATATGAGTTTAAAAGGTGAATAAGTAAAGTGCCATAAGTTTGGAATTTTGTATCTGGTAATTTTAAATGCTAACCCTGAAAAAAGTCTTGAAAAATAGCTCAGTAGGTAGTAGGTACCCATACCTGAACGGATATTAGAAACTTGAGCTGTGTACTGCAATGTCCGATAACCGGTAAAACCGAGTCTTTACACTTTTAACCGAGCTTTACGACCGAAAAAACACTTTAAAATGTTATTTTATCTCCGAAGTTTATGCTCATTTCATGAAGCTTTGGACATAAAATTGCTAAAAATATTACGCTTTTGGCTCCTTTGTTATGTTTGGAACCGATTAAACGAAAGCTACACCCGTGTCATCGAAATTTGCAAATAATGTTGTTTGTAAGAACATTATAATATGGCTAAGGGAAATATTTCAAGATTTTTAAGCTATTGCATAGCTTCTATCGCGGGTTTTGAGCGGGGACACCGAATCCAGAAATTCCGCAACGAAAATAACCTAATTTTTTATCAATTCTAACAGTCCCCACGGAGTGGCTATGCAATAGCTTTACCGCGGGAGTCTCTGAGTGCCACGCGTCTTTTTTTTTAGTTTACGCATCTACTTACTTTTTTTTAGGAACTAAGTAAAGTATAACCTTGGTTGAAGCCACAAGATACGTCACGATCACGACCATTTTATCTTAAAGCAAATATTTCGCAGACAAGTGAATTCTAAGCGCAGCTGTTACATACTTAATAGATATGAGTGTTATGGGTAAAACATTAATATTTGGTATATAGATTTTGATTGAATTGAAATCCTTCATTCAGTTCGAACTTCGAACTTCCGAAGCATCTTAATGCTGACGCATCCTTGCCACAACATCTCCCTCGCTAATTAACATCTTAATAATAAATTGTTTGATTTCACAACCGGTTAATAAGTAGAATTTATTTAGTATGTAACTACCTTTATAATCCATTACGATAATTGAGAAGTGTACTGTACGTACTTTACCTGATACGTCAATTTTATTACTCAAATGTTTATTACTTTTACTGCTTTTATGTAAATATGTGAGACGCCATCTCGCGCGACCTTCAGTCTTGTTATGACTGAGCTAAATTATCTGACTTAAATTCACAAGAAAATTACCTATGTACATAATATTATGTACTTAAAAAGTTACAGAGCTCGAACTCGTCTAGTAATAAATAATTCTTATTTATTTTTCGGACAGACTAGGATGAAAGAAAAAAATCATTTGAGTAGAAACTCTAAGCAATATTAGATACCTGATCCATGAAAACACGAATGCAGGTTGGTAGCTAATAGAGGAGGAAGGTAATTTATAATAGGTTTGACATCCGAAAACTCGCGCGAATCTTTTCCGCGTTTCTGATACGAATTAGAATCACTGCTAAAGTATAAAAATATCCCTTCCAGTCTCCCTGTTCCCAGCCAAGCACCTACAAACTGGGCGCTTTCAAGGGAAGCGTGAATAAGCATAAGCGTTGAGCTGCAAGCGTAAAGCATTTTTAGGCAAGCTCCAACCTAGACCTCATCATTGCTATCCATCAGGCATGATTGTCGTCAAGCGCTGTAGGTACAATGAAAAGAAACAACGTTATGTTCATATTATATTTGGCCCTAACTGACATGGTTACTGTAAAGACGTTGGTAAAAGTCTGTACCCATTCGGTGGTTGTAACGATGTAGGTATTAAGTTATTAAACGCGAGATGTGGCGTTTCGATTGCACAAAGTCCATAAACGGAGTGACGTGCATGTTATTATTGTATGAGATCTATTTCGGGACACAATATCTCTCGAGACGTGTACATATTAGTATGTGGCTTGAACTTGTTATAAATGTTACTCTAATGACATTTTCGTGGTCGCTTTTGTATAGTCAAGACAAGTTAAGCCTCAGACTACGTTCATTCTGAAGGGCTCAATTCTCAAATGAACAAAGTATCTGAGAAAAAAGCCCTTTTGAATGAATGTCCTAACTTGTAAGTAATGACCATTGACAGACAACCTCCCTGGTGCAGTGGTCCGCGCTCGATCTCGACTGTTAGGTTGCGAGTTCGATTCCCGCCACGGGCATCTTTAATTTTTATAATTTCTTAAATGCCTCAGGTCTTGTCTGGTGGGAGAGACAATGCTGAGAAGCGATGCTGTGTATAAACCGTTACTGATGAGTTTATTTATCGCTTCGCTGCATCTTCACTTACCATCATTGATATCGCAGTCAAGTACTAACTTGTAGAGTGTAACAAATAAATTGACTCAAGTTAATAATGCAAAAATAACTATGAAAAGTAGGAACCAGTGAGAAGATAAGCTGTGTAAAGCGTGGCTGATCCTCTCTTTAATCTTAATAACTATATTTAAAATACTTTTAAATTCACAAATTACCTAAGGACAAGTAAAAATCGTTCGTTTACTAAAAATTGTCTTAAATATCTTATACGAAAAGTGTTAGACGCCAGGCTGCCAATTTTATGAAAGAATCAGAGATGATCAGTAATTTTGGTTTTTATTTTCATGATAATACGTATGATAAATAAAAACAGTTGACTATAATCATAAACACAAAGCTTTTAAATTAGAAATTTACTTGAAAACAACAAGACATGAAAATACTGTCTATCCTTATCATCAATCAAATAAAACAATACCAATAATAACAACTAAAGACGTTTCTTTCTGTTTATTTCTTTGCACTATTGTAGTCAATTCCGAACTCAAAACTACCTACTCGATATTCATATTTACGACCATAATATATATTTTTAACGACCTGTTATTCCAACTGAGATGCCGCATTTTCCTTACAATAATAATATAATTAATAACCTATTTCAAGCGTTGTTAATTGAAGAGACTTATCAATTAACTATATTTTATTTTAGACTGGGTTAAATTGATAAAGCCATTGAATTAATAATCACTAAACACACAAAGCTATATTTAACTACACTGATGAAATAAACATGATACGGAGAGCTATTTTTAAACCATTGCAAGCATTAACTCCAACGACACGAATAATAATTTATTAAATACAAAACTAATAATAGCTTATTGTTCTTGAGTCATTACAGTAAATTACTATGTGCATTTGGAATAGGGTTTTAATTGAACAATGGTTTTAATTAAAGCAACGAATATATAACATTAATTAAACCAAGTTATATATTTTAGCTTCAACGTTTGAGGTAAGAAAGAAGGGTTTTCTGGAACAAGCAAAACATTTTAGACCTACGTTTTCTAATCTGTAACGAAATAATAATTTTGGTATTTCGATTCTATCATAATGACCAAAAATAGCCCTGCAACAGTAGCCGAGTTACTTTATCTAATCTACTCTATTTCTGCTATTTTAGAAAAAATGTATGGGAATCAAATACGAGTAAATTGATCACGTCATTTTTAGAGTTCCATACCTCAAAAGAAAGAAAAAACGGACCCTCTTCCCTTTGCATTTTTATGATATTATCATCTACCGAACTCGCACTCGGATTTCAGAGTTTATTTTAAGAATTTAGGCTAAAGCTATAAAAACAAAGGTAGTAAAAAGCTAAAATACGATAATGGTATTCTAAGAATTGGAGAAATGCCTAAAATCGAGGCATTCTAATAACTTAGACATACGAATAAATTTCTCTTAACCTACATTCGAAATTAAATTCACGGCTTTGATCAAAATAGAATAAAACGAGAATTCAGAATCAGGTAGGTAATCTACGTAACGAAAAGAAAGTTTTATAGGAAAACTGGATTTAAAGCATATGAAGGTGTAAAGCTACATTTATTAAAATCTAGAATCAATGTAAAAGAATTTTCAGAATTTTTATAAAAGATTTTATTAAAAAAAAATATTAATTTGAACATGGGCAGAAATGTACACAAATAAAGTTTAGCGTCTAGATGTAATATTTATTACAAGACGATTCTAATAAATAACAGAATTTTTTCAAGGTATCACCAGTTATTGTAAAGGACGGGTCAAAAAATAAAATATTTAAAGAAATTCAATTGATTACTGATAGGTTCCGTTTCCACATTCCTGACTGCTAGTGTTGCCGGATGCCAAACTTTTCCACTTTTATGCTCCATCTTTTTGACGATCGGTCCACTTTTGTACGAGAACAACATGTAACAGACTATACTAAAGAAAAACCTATTTTCAAGTACTACGTTAATTTTTAGATCATAATGTAGAATACAAGACAATAATAACTGTGTCGATTTCAAACCCCTCTTCAATAAAGATTAAAAAAAAACTGTGTCGATTTCAATCGTTCTTTTTTTGCATTTTTTTTTACTCTTATATATTTACATAAAAAGATTAAATTAGTTTAGGGTTTTCCATTGTAAAGTTCCATTTCCATTCCATTCCATTTGAGTAAAACTGAATATTATTTTTCCGTGTGAGCCAGTCTCACTTAAATAAACTGTTTGAAATCTGAAATCTAATACAACCGATTATTTTGAGGATTGATTATTTTGTCTTGGTAGTTTAGCGTTTCCGAAATACCCTTGTAATTTTATATTAATTTATTAGCTCAGTTAGATTTTTCTTTCAGTCGATTGGCGTTTTTCGATTCCGGCATCTTGCAACATTGTCTGACAGCTACATGATCTCAACTGTCGACTGCATCGATATAATATGTTACACTAGATTTGTAATTATCGCGCCGAAGCGTAGCCAGTGAAGATGGGTCCACAGACATACTCGTAGCTAACGTCAGTTTAGTGTTCGGTGTGACGCCAAACGAGCTGAAACGAGTGACACGCGAGAAAAAATAATTCAAAATGGGTAAATGTATAGTGAAAGAGTGCGATTCAAGAACACAAAAACTTAACAAATCAACTGGAATTACGTTCCACAGGCAAGTTTAATTTTCTCAGTTGTATCAATAAAAAAAAAAGAAATTTAAGAAATAAAGTGAAAATAAAATGAATAAAAAAAAATTGGTTCAGTGTTACCATGAAAAACTTAGTTTTAGTTCCCCACATTTATGGGAGAATTTTTAATTGAGTATGGAGTAAGAGATTTTGTTTTAAGATTTTAATAATAATCACAACGTTGCAGAGTGCCTAAAGATGCAGCACTACAAAAAATACCGTTCCCCCCGCCCCCCGTATCTCTGAAGTGTATTGTTCGAAAAATCTGAAATAATTATGATCAATAGGAATAAACGCAAAAAATTTACAGGAAAAATAAAATCAACTCTCTAACTATTATACTTTTTAATAATAACAATAAACCGCCAAAAACAAAGATAATTTGCGGTTCGCAACAAAAGTACCTACTTGTAAATTATACTCGTAACATGACATGAACGTCGTGACATGAACGAAAGTGATTTTTTAATGTTTTACTTCTTTTAAAGTATGAAACGCTCGGTGCGCGAGTCCAACTCGCACTTCTATAATATCTCCAAATAATGTAGATCTACTTAACAAATATATACAGTACAGAAACACATGTAATAGAATTATAAAGTCACTTAAAAGAGAATATTTTAAAATGAAATTCAAAGACAGTAATGGTGATAGTAAAAAAACGTGGCAAGTGATAAAAGAGGCTTGTAACATGAATAAAAAATGCGCTTCCCCTAGTGAGTTATTAACCATTGATGAGACACCTATAAAGTCATTAGATGTAATAAATAGCTATTTTACATCAGTGGGACCAAACCTAGCGGACAAAACTCTCTCGCTACTAAATGAGACTGATACAAATTTAGCTAAAAACGCGCTTAGGCAAACATCACCTCTGGATTCTATGGTAATGCTTCCTACGGACCCTATTAAAGTTATTGAGATCCTATCAACCCTAAAATCGGGTAGTGCTTGTGGATGGGACCATATACCAACTATTATTTTGAAAAAATTCGGCGCCCTTCTTGCTGTACCTATCTCTTCTATATGTAATCTTAGTTTTGAAACAGGCAAATTCCCAAATTGCTTTAAAAAGGCAACAATATCGCCGATACACAAGTCCGGCGATAAATCCTTACCAAGTAACTACAGGCCTATTTCTCTTCTCCCTGTTTTATCTAAGGTCCTAGAAAAACTTGTTAATAAAAGGCTATATACTTATCTAGAAAGTAAAAACTATCTTTCTAAGAACCAATTTGGATTTAGAAGAGGTAGGTCAACAGAAGATGCAATATTTACAGTCACTTCTAAAATAGCGAACGAACTAGACATAGGTAATAAATGTTTAGGGGTTTTTATTGACTTACAGAAGGCTTTCGACACAGTTTCAGTTCCTATCTTGCTATCACGGCTACAGAATGTGGGGATACGAGGAGTTACCCTTGATTGGTTCCAAGATTATTTAACAGGGAGACAACAGGCCGTAAAAGTAGATAATTTCAAAAGCTCGGTTGCTTTCAGTTCATATGGTGTCCCTCAAGGAAGCACGCTTGGGCCAACTCTGTTCCTATTATATGTCAATGAGCTCTGTGACTTGAACCTACCAGGGACAGATATAGTTATGTTCGCAGATGACACAGTGCTGTTAATTAGTGGTAAAACATGGGACGTAATAAAACGAACCACCGAACAAAATCTATCGAGAGTCACCGCATGGCTTGAAAGCAATTTGCTTACACTAAATGTAGGTAAAACTAAATACATGTGCTTCAGTAAAACTAAAGTGTCGTCTCCCAGTAGTAGTTATAACATAATAATTCATACCTATCCCTGTAATAGATTAGCTAATCAATATAATGATAGATGTTCCTGTAAACAACTAACCAGAGTCGAAGACATTAAGTATCTTGGTGTAAACATAGATAGTAAATTAAAATGGGATGTACATGCCAAAACACTATCAGGACGTGTTCGTAGACTAATCTACGTGTTCAAAAGTCTTAGAAAGGTTGCAGATAAAGATACAATACTACAAACATATAAAGCCCTATGTCAGTCCGTTATAACCTACTGTATCTTAGCGTGGGGTGGAATGTCTAAAACTAATATGTTAAAAATTGAGAGGTCTCAACGTGCTGTTTTAAAAGTGTGTTTGTCCTTACCGTTTCGCTATCCAACATCTGATCTGTACAAGCAATCTAAGGTGCTGAGTGTTAGGAAATTATTTGTATGCCAATGCTTAAATAACTACCACCGTACAATCGTTTCTACCATTCCAATTTCAACCTCAAGAAGAGATTTATGTACCATCCCACTTGTGAGAGGCTTTTACTCCAGTAAGTTACATACTAATCTCGCGCCGCGTCTTTATAATTTAATTTTAAGGTACAAACGCGACGCCAAAAGATTGAATAACTTTAATTTTAAAAAGTTAATTATACACTGGATTTCTAAATATGAATATCAAGATGTAGAATCTTTGTTTGTGAAATAAGTTCATACAACATACACACATACACTTACACTTTCATACACTACACATTCATACATTCTTACACACATATTTCTTAATCTTTTCTTTGCATGATTCTAGTTTGTAGTTTTATTTTTGCTTGTCATACTCTCTTGTTTGCCATGCTTGTACCATCGTATTTGTTAACACTGACTCCCAAGACACGGGTTTTGCCTAGTTTGGGAGTCAGGGATTGTTTGAATTTGTACCTTTTCTTTGGCTAATAAATTTGTTTCATTTGTTTCATTTGTTTCATTTGTTTCACTTGGCCGGTTTTTTGTAATTTAAATGTTTGAAAATATAAATAATAATAAAATAAATAAATAGTGGACAACATCACATACAATGCTCCGATCCCTTAGTAAGTAGCTTATGCACTTGTGTTAAGGAAATCAGAAACAACGAAGGTAGGTACCACAACACCCAGACCCGAGCCAATGCAGAAAACTTATTATTCTACATTGCCCCGACCGGGGATCGAACCCGGAACCTCAGAGATGGCAGCGCCTTGAAAACCGGCACGCTAACCACTCAACCACGGAGGTCGTCAAACTGAAGAAACGGTGCAATTGATGGAAGAATTAAAAAAACCTTCAAAAAGAAAAGGACTTTTTTTGCGACGCAATTGCCTACAACTATTCCAAATTTCAGGTCGATAGCTTTAGTAGTTAGTGAAATAATCGAGTGTGACAGACGAACAGACGGACGGACGGATGGACGGACGGGCGGAGAAAGTCTCACCATAAGGGTTCCATTTTTACCATTTTGGTATGGAACCATAAAAAGGAGTGATGTCCTTTGTATATAGATGTAAATAGATATACATTTTTAATATAAAATATAAAAAAGGTAATGTCTTAGTTATTTCATTAATTATTGACGTCTAATACATCCATTAAGCAATTCTTCAAATATTTTAATTATTTAAATTATTTCAAAGTTATTTTGATTGCCGCATTATTTGGCTTCAAAAATTGGGTAAAATTTCGCATGGGTGGGTATCCCCATCCCGCGCCATTGTGTGATTTATTGCGGTCTTTGTTTTTTTAGCGACGGAATTGTTTTAGCGCCTTGTGTAAGTGAGACAGATATATGTTTACCTGTTTACCTTCAAATGTTTAGAGGTTTCAAAGCTACGTCGTCACGTTTAAAAAGTGGCTACACGTATTTAGACGTATTTTAATGAGGTTTGTTTCTCTATGTATTTATCTCGATGGTCGACTGTGACAAATTGGGACAAGTGACAAGTATTATCAAAGCGTATATAGTGTATTGTCTATGCTCTCAGATGCTTCATGGCGGAGGTCGCAGTTGTTTTAATACTCAGATACAATATTTTAAAAATAAATATTAATTTTTCTCCACTTTTTTGTAAGAAAAATCTTTTAGCATTGAGTTCAGGCTTGCAGGCCCAACCAAAAAAATATTTTTTCATTTATAGTTGCAATAGCGTAACGTGAGCGAAAGCGATGTATTGTTCGCACCATTGTTCTTTACAGAATTTTTATAAAAGATTTTCTTTTTATAAATGAATTTTCAGAATTTTCAAAGATAATAATTAATAAACAGTGAAGCCAAATCATTGCCAATCTCAAAATAAGCAAAACCATTTCTTTATTTATATTTCTAAAAACCTCACGTGATAATATTTATTATGTTAAAGGAGGCTCAATTAATCGTTCATACTCGTATTTAACTAAAACCCTTGGATACAAAGTTGCAGGTAATTGCTAGTTATAAATAACAATCACCCACCATCATAAACTATTATTCCATACCTAATAAGTAACATGGAAGACACAGCGACGGACGTGTGAATAATCTTCTATAACTATTTCCATCCTGCCCATTTTGATAAAGAGGACGTGGAATATTTCAAGGGGGTGCAGTGTTTTATTACAATCTGAAATTACAGTGTTGCAGATTATTCAAACGATGCACTTTGAAATGAGTACGGCTGTTTCTTCGTTGTTGTCACTATCAATAATTTAATTATTATCTGCTACTATGCCTTCTGAAAGGAGCTTCAACCAATACCACGATCTCACTTCGAATTGGATCAGACTCTTGACGTAATCCATCGCAATAGTATGGTTTGTTTTGTTCACCAATTCATTCTAGAACTCTTTAATTGTGAACCTTTTATGTCGACATATAATTAGTCTGCTAAGTCATATTTTGATAGGAAAAGATCAAACATAATATGAGCGAAGAATAAATGTTATAAACACCCCCCGACAATTGAAGCGCCCTCTCCGACTATTTTATATTTAGCTGACGTGGTGTAAATATAACCAACCAGTTTAGTTTTGAACCAGTTATCGCGGTGTCCATCCCTGGCTATTTTTAGATTCGGTTAGTCATGTTATGACCGTTTACGAGGACAATGCATGGGAGCTATTTTGGTCTCGGTGTTTTACAATAATGCTATGTAGGTAACAGCAAGTAACACTTAGGCCTACAGGAATTATGTTATAACAACGCATATTGTACTCGTAAGAATACCATTGGTAATTTATCGTAAGCCATAGTTGGCTCAGTCCGGAGCGCTATCGATTCTCAGACTAGATAGAAAGTAAGTAAACTTTTTGGAGTAAGGGCGACCGCCGAACCTAGATCTAGTTCAGCTGTGCGCAACCATTTTTGCTGTACGAAGCGCTACTGTATCTTTTGTAGAAGAAAATTGAAGTTTTGTAGCTAATGGTATACAAGGCACTGGCTGTGGCACTGGTCCACCAAACATTCACCATCATCTGCTAATGATTGTAAGTCTCGTTGATGGCCGCTTTGTTCACATGGCAGCCACTTTTCTAGCTTTTTCGTCTACCTGATTTGACGAAAACGCTTCTTTGTTATTTTATCACCAATCCAAAGACCGCAGCAATATCAGGATCATTGAGTTATTATGCCGTGGATTCACTTGGATTCCACTATCGCCCTCAATTCATCGTTGTCAACGAGATTTTTGTTTTGTGTAACCTAATTCTGTTCAATCAGCAAACGAAGCCTTTAGCTACCATGAATAATGCATTTACTTGTGCAAAAATGTTTGTAATTCTTCAGCCATTACACGTAACTCGTGTAGAATAACCGTTGTTCGAGGTTTCGCGTGTAGTGAATTATAAATACCTTTTAGTAACAAGGAATACTCGTAAGTACCTATATAATATGATGCTAAAGTCATAATAATAGCTGACTTTAAGCCTCAGTGCGTTCCGTCAAGTGGTTTGAGCTGATAGGTCAGCCATTCACTTTTCACCTCTACACTATTCCATTTATAACAATATTAATTGAGATATCAGGTTCAACAATTCAGATTATGGAGACATATTATGTACCTTAAAAAAATATTAATATATATATAGCTGCTTGTGCTGATTCACTGACTCACTGATTGATCACCTCTCCTGAACAATTTTGTATGAAAAATTTTTTTTTCAATGACCATTTCGTATAGAAGGGAAAAATTAATTCGGAGGAAAAATACGGAGAGAGCTGATGATTGAGGATTTTGGAGACGGATGAAGAGCACGGGAAGGGTATCGTAGATAGGTGGGGGGTGCTCGACCAAATGTTATTTGAAACGTCATGCAATTGGCAGTGAGCTGAAAAAAAGTTCAAAATGGCGGATTCAAAATGGCCGCCATTCGAATTTCGCCGATATCTCGGGAAGTATAAAAGATGGAAGAATGGTTTTTTAACAAGAGCTGATCAGGACTCGAAGATCTACGTGATTAATAGAAAAAAAATCCAATATCGCGGAATTTTTTTTTTCCATAGAAAATGTATGGGGAATGTTGAAGAGACTAACAGTTGGTAATTATGCAAGGTTGTGATGCGGTTTTTCGTAAAGTTACTAGAGAAAAATATGGAGAGAGCTGATGATTGAGGATTTCGGAGACGGGTGAAGAGCATAGCCAGGGTATCGAAGATAGGTGGGGGGTGCTCGACCAAATGTAACTCGAAACGTCATCCAATTGGCAGTTAGCTAAAAAAAAAATTCAAAATGGCGGATTTAAGATGGCCGCCATACAAATTTCGTGTTGTTCTATCTCGGAAAGTATAAAAGATAAGAGAGTGGTTTCTTGGCAAGAGGTGATCAGGATCTCAAGTTCTACGGGATGCATGGAAAATAATTCACTGTGGCGGAATTTATCTTTCCTTGGAAAATATACTTACTATGAGAAGAGACAATGATCTAGGATTTGGATGATGATTGAGGAGCACTGTCATGGTTTTAAAGATAGTTAAGGGCTGTTTGAACAAAAAATACGCTGAACCTCATCCAATGAGGTTCAGCGTATTTTTTTGTTCGAACTGCCCTTAACTATCTTTAAAACCATGACAGTGTTCCTTGGTAATTTTTTCAGCTTACGGACGGCGATACCGTTATGGGCGGGAAGACTGCACGCGGGCCACATGTGGCCCGCGCACCCACGCGCCCTACTAGTTTAATATATATATAGCTGCTTGTGCTGATTCACTGACTGACTGACTGATTGATCACCTCTCCTGAACAATTTTGTATGAAAAATTTTTTTTCCATGGATGGGGTCGTATAGAAGAAAAAAATTCATTCGGAGGAAAAATACGGAGAGAGCTGATGATTGAGGATTTCGGAGACGGATGAAGAGCACAGCCAAGGGTATTGGAGATAGGTGGGGGGTGCTCGACCAAATGTCATTCGAAACTTCATCCAATTGGCAGAGAGCTGAAAAAAAATTCAAAATGGCGGATTCAAAATGGCCGCCATTCGAATTTCGCCGATATCTCGGAAAATATATAAGATGGAAAAATGGTTTCTTGACAAGAGGTGATCAGGACTCGAAGGTCTATTCGATGGATAGAAAAAAAAATCAAAATGGCGGAATTTCTTTTTCCATAGAAAATGTAGAGGAATATTGAAGTGACCACGAGTTGTAAAACATGAAGTGCTTTGATGCGGTTTTTTGGAAGACTACAAGAGAAAAATATGGAATGAGGTGATGATTGAGGATTTTAAAGACAGTCAAGGAGCATAGGCAAGGTATTATAGTTAGGTGGGGACTGCTGAAATAAAAAATACTCGGAACTTCACGCAATTGGCAGTGAGCTGAAAAAAAACCAAAATGGCGGATTCAAGATGGCCGCCATACAAATTTCGTGTTGTTCTATCTCGGAAAGTATAAAAGATAAGAGAGTGGTTTCTTAGCAAGAGGTGATCAGGATCTCAAGTTCTACGGGATGCATAGAAATTAATTCACTGTGGCAGAATTTATCTTTCCATGGAAAATGTACATACTATGAGAAGAGACAATGATCTAGGATTTGGATGATGATTGAGGAGCACTGTCATGGTTTTAAAGATAGTTAAGGGCTGTTCGAACAAAAAATACGCTGAACCTCATCCGATGAGGTTCAGCGTATTTTTTCTTCGAACTGCCCGTAACTATCTTTAAAACCATGACAGTGCTCCTTGGTAATTTATTCAGCTCACTGTCAATCGGATTCCAATGGGCGATGGAGATGACGGTGATACCTTTATGGGCGGGAAGACTGCACGCGGGCCACATGTGGCCCGCGCACACACGCGCCCTACTAGTTAATATATATATAGCTGCTCGTGCTGATTGGCCACTGACTCATTGATCACCTCTCCTGAACAATTTTGTATGGAAATATTTTTTTCAACAATCATTTCGTATACAAGAGAAAAATTCATTCGGAGGAAAAATACGGAGAGAGCTGATGATTGAGGATTTCGAAGACGGGTGAAGAGCACGGCCAGGGTATCTAAGATAGGTGGGGGGTGCTCGACCAAATGTCATTCGGAACGTCATGCAATTGGCAGTGAGCTGAAAAAAAGTTTAAAATGGCGGATTCAAGATGGCCGCCATACAAACTTCATCGGCGTCCATCTCGAAGAGTATAAAAGATGGAAGAGTGGTTTCTTGACAAGAGTTGACCAGGACCCGAAGGTCTATTCGATGGATAGAAAAAAAAATCAAAATGGCGAAATTTATTTTTCCATAGAAAATGTATGAGGAATATTGAAGAGACCAAGAGTTGTAAAACATGAAGTGCATTGATGCGGATTTTTGGATGACTACCAGAGAAAAATATGGAATAAGGTGATGATTGAGGATTTAAAAGACAGTCAAGGAGCATGGACAAGGTATTATAGTTAGGTGGGGACTGCTGAAACAAAAAATACTCGGAACTTCAGGCAATTGGCAGTGAGCTGAAAAATAAAACAAAATGGCGGATTCAAGATGGCCGCCATACAAATTTCGTATTGTTCTATCTCGGAAAGTATAAAAGATAAGAGAGTGGTTTCTTAGCAAGAGGTGATCAGGATCTCAAGTTCTACGGGATGCATGGAAAATAATTCACTGTGGCGGAATTTATCTTTCCATGGAAAATGTACATACTATGAGAAGAGACAATGATCTAGGATTTGGATGATGATTGAGGAGCAGTCATGGTTTTAAAGATAGATAAGGGCAGTTCGAACAAAAAATACGCTGAACCTCATCTGATGAGGTTCAGCGTATTTTTGTTCGAACTGCCCTTAACTATCTTTAAAACTATGACAGTGCTCCTTGGTAATTTTTTCAGCTCACTGCCAATCGGATTCCAATGTGCGATGGAGATGACGGCGATAACTTTATGGGCGGGAAGACAGCACGCGGGCCACATGTGGCCCGCGCTCCCACGCGCCCTACTAGTTTTATATATAATAAGATATTCGGGAACGGTTCTTCATGGTAATTTGTGGTTGGCATATGGTTTTAAAGCTAATTAATTTTGTAATTGCTTATTTGAACTATTGGTCACTCTATGTATTCAGTAAAATAGGAACATAATATAGAATTAGGTAAGACTGCTTCATAACATCAGGATGTTACATAGTTAAAAATAAATCGCGCCTTTATGTAATGAACCACTTTTACTTAACATAAATATTAAGAAAAATGTATATTTTCTACCTAGGTACGAAATATTCATAAACCCAAAAAAAATAATTTTCAAAATCATTTCAATTCATAAAACAAGATGTACCTAGTTATATTTTTTTGGTAGTACCTACATAGGTTTTAAAATTACAACTGAAAAGAAAGCTCTTTAAACAAAAAGATTAGGTTAGAATCAATTTCTCAATTTGGATCTATTTCAAAGTGGCCTTCAGATTTCAGATGTTCAGTCGTCCTGGTTCAACTTTATATATTGCACAACGAGGCAAATGTGAGTTTAATACAAAAATATCACGTTCCCTTACGAGTTGCCATTCAATATCGAAGGACTTAATGCGTCGATACCGATAAAAACATTCACTTTACCTACCACATCCGTCCTCAAAATCTTTGCTTCCACAAAAAATATTTATTATCAGTAAGTACCACGAAACGTTCGTTCATATAACCATTGAAATAAATCAAAATTAAATATTTTTACGCATTATATTTAGGAGCAAAAACCAAAATTCATTTATTACTTAATACAAGTTAGTCAAGTACTGCAATTTCACCTGATAGTAAGTGAAGATACAGCCAAAGGTGTGATTTTACTATCCTGGAATGTTGATAGGGGAATAATCTGTAAAGGTTTCTACACAGCATCGCACCAGAACGCTATATAACTTGGGTTAAGTGTGGTAAGTGGTAACTGGTAACCAGCCGCGGCCAGAAGAGGAAAATAGAAATAATGTATTAAGAATCCTAATATAATATTATAAAGGCGAAAGTTTGTGTGTGTGTATGTTTGTTACTCCTTCACGCCTCAACTACTGAACCGATTTAGCTGAAATTTGGAACATAGGTAGCTTATAACCCGGATTAAAACATAGGCTACTTTTTATCCCGGAAAAATCCGTAGTTCCTGTGGGATACTCAAAATACCAATTTTTCTAGAGCAATCTATAGCTACATCTATAGATAGATTGTTCAAGCGAACTTGCTTGAAAGCATGTTTAAAGGTTGGAATAGGGAACGATAACGGGAAAATGACGTTTCCCTTAGGATTCATGAAAAAGCGGATTTGACGCGGGCGGGGCCGCGGGCAAAAACTGAATCTATTATCACTATAAATGTGAAAATGGCCACTATGTAGGTTCTGAACATAGCACTGTACGCATTTAACAAGTGTGTTTTAGTTGAACAAGGGGATATGGGATAATAAAGCTATAAATAATAATGCTATAATGCTATAAATAATGCATAATGCAATAAATGTGAAAATGGGTACCTGTATTATAGGTTCCGACATTACAACTGTTTCGCTAAGCATTTTGTGTTTTAGTTGAGCAATGAGATACAGGTTACTAATATTGTAACTATGAAAACGGGTACCTACTCGTATATGATATAGGTTTTGAACTAACATCTGTTTCTTTCCTGACAATGTATGTTTTGTTATTATGCTATAAATGCGAAAATGAATACATATAAGGTAAAGGTTCTGAAATTATTTCACTCTTAAGCGGATACGTTGATTTTATTTTCGTCCTTCTAACTCTTATGAATACGTTGGTGGGTTAGGTTAGGTTAGGTTAGTATCCCCCCCGATGGATTCCAATCTTGTCGCGATGGGGGGGCTCAGTAGCCGTGGTTGGGCCCCACGGTGAAGCCAAAAGGAATCCAGGAGGGGACGCTCGGAGTGGGCCTGGAGATGGGCCCGCTCTGGATGCGTCCAAGAAGGGTGCGGGGGACAGAGTTTTCTGTCTCCTGCAGCCAGGAGGGGTCGCGGGAGGAGAGGCGTGTCGGTGTGTCGTTGCCGCTCGCCCTATCTCCCGCGACCAAACGGTGGCGCACCGTTAGATGCGTCGGCGGCGGGGCCGCAGGGGAAGAGGAGTGTCGGTGTGTCGTTGCCGTTCTCCCTGTCCTCTGCGGCCGTTTGTTGGTTTGCGGCGGAGCCAAAGATCAGATCCGCCGCGGGGTATGGGAGGTCGATGCCTGCGAAGTGAAAGCTTCGCAGGTATCGGCTTACCCATGCCCACGGCCCCTGGGTGGCGGTCCCGGGGGGGCCCGTCGCCTTACGGATGGGCGCCGAGGAGGTAAGGCCCGCTTAGGTGTTTCTGGCGGGCCTTGCTGTTGGAGGGGAGCTCCATGCTCCACCTCGTGGAGGGGCCGCGCAAGCGGCCGGGCACCGGCGGGTTCGCGGAGGTTTGCGCAAGCGTTCCCGTGTTCCCGTCATACGGTGCGAGGAGGAAACACCGTGGGGTTTAGCCGGTAAGAGTCCGGCATAACCCAGCCGCTCCCCCGGGCGACTGGGTATCCATGAGGATTCCCCACGATAAAAAAAAAAAAAAAAAAAAAAAAAAGGTTAGGTTAGTATGCAGCGTTGCGGAAGAATATAACAGAAAAACGTTGTTTTACCTAATTACTTCAAAAACTAAGCCAGTTATTTAAATGTCGTTTTGAGCGTTTTTAGGAATTATTTTTTACCGATAAATTAAAACAAAAATTACAATCATGTCCATTGTAGTTTTCGATGGAAATTAGAAAAATGGAGATTTTGGAGCAATTTTTGGGGGAACTTTTTGGCGAGAAATTTTTATCCAATCGTGTTTCTGAAGTTAGGTTAACACATATATGCTGTTTTTTTCCCAGAAAATCCAGGACTCCCACGGGATTTGTAAAACCCCGAAATACACGCGGGCGAAGCCGCGGGCAAAAGCTAGTTTAGAAATATAAAACAATAAGCACAGTTTACAAATATACTAAAATACAAATTATAAAAAACTAAAGTGACCCGTGAATTTAATCCGGGAATTCAATTAATAAATTAACCCAAACTGGGACTGGGCAAAAAAGTCGTCGAGATATGCCTTGTGTGTCGTTAAAAGTAACTCTAGTAAGAGTAGGTACACAGATTTTATCACCATTAAAAATAACTTCCAATTCCAAATGACCCTCGGTAAAATCCATTGTCATAACACTTATGATTTTTTTTTCAATGTTCGTGATTGGAATTTACCTCCTTGGTGTTATGCAAGGTAAAACATTTGATCGTGCTAAGTTTGTTACTGATTGCTATAATTTACATTCAATCGATGAATTCGCAAAACTCGGCATTATTATGTACCTGACGACGTTGGAAAACCTTCATAAATATGAATGAACCTTCTCTTGTACGATTGACTGTACTGCAATTAATTTTACGAACTCCAACCGACTATGGTACTTAGGTTTTTGAGATAGAGACTATATTTGATAGACACGTCATCGCTGAATTCCATGTTTCATTCGATTGAAAATCGCAAATTAGAAATGTGGTGCAGTCTACATTTTATGTTAGCAAGAGTTTGCTGTATCAGATCTCACAATTTATAGCTACCATTTTTTTTTTTTTTTTTTTTTTTTTTTTTTTTTTTTTTTTTTATCGTGGGGAATCCTCATGGATACCCAGTCGCCCGGGGGAGCGGCTGGGTTATGCCGGACTCTTACCGGCTAAACCCCACGGTGTTTCCTCCTCGCACCGTATGACGGGAACACGGGAACGCTTGCGCAAACCTCCGCGAACCCGCCGGTGCCCGGCCGCTTGCGCAGCCCCTCCACGAGGTGGAGCATGGAGCTCCCCTCCAACAGCAAGGCCCGCCAGAAACACCTAAGCCGGCCTTACCTCCTCGGCGCCCATCCGTAAGGCGGCGGACCCCCCCGGGACCGCCACCCAGGGGCCGTGGGCACGGGTAAGCCGATACCTGCGAAGCTTGCTCCTGCACCTCGCAGGCATCGACCTCCCATACCCCGCGGCGGATCTGATCTTTGGCTCCGCCGCAAACCACCAAACGGCCGCAGAGGACAGGGAGAACGGCAACGACACACCGACACTCCTCTTCCCCTGCGGCCCCGCCGCCGACGCATCTAACGGTGCGCCACCGTTTGGTCGCGGGAGATAGGGCGAGCGGCAACGACACACCGACACGCCTCTCCTCCCGCGACCCCTCCTGGCTGCAGGAGACAGAAAACTCTGTCCCCCGCACCCCTCTTGGACGCATCCAGAGCGGGCCCATCTCCAGGCCCACTCCGAGCGTCCCCTCCTGGATTCCTTTTGGCTTCACCGTGGGGCCCAACCACGGCTACTGAGCCCCCCCATCGCGACAAGATTGGAATCCATCGGGGGGGATAGCAACCATTACTTTTGCTTTCCCGTAATTAATTTATTAATTAAGATTGCTTCATGGTTAAATCTATTTCCATCACTCATGTCAGAGAATTTATCAATCATCTTTTGATATAAAACTTTTTATTACTTTTCTCTCTCCAAATTTTCTATCGATTTATATCTATCAGTAGATTGAGGGTACTTATTGGAACTTTTTTGTGAAAAGTTCAATGAAGCAAGAGTTATATTATTATTATATTAGTTAGTGAATATTCATTTTTTGGCGAGGACGACGCTAAAGTACAACAAAAAACTTGTACCATTTTGTGTTTGTTGCAAACAAATAAACTGAATAATCAACATTAATTTACCATAATATTTTATTTATTTTTTAATCAACACCTCATTCACCAACTTGGCTTTTATCCAATTCAACTAAACTCGGGTTATCTATTAATTTTGGCTTTCTGTCAAATTTTCATCTTATTGGAACCCGAATTGTGCACTTGGGCACTTGGGCGTTATTATATGGTTGCTATGCACATTATTCTTTTTTAACTACATAGTGATGTTATGATTATTAATCACAACAATTATACCAATCACAAAGGACGATGGTTTTGCTTAGAATTAAAACAGTGCAAAAAAGTTAAATGGAATTTTATTAATGAACAGATTTTCAGTACGGTAATAATATGTACTGGTTTTTTAATGAAATATGCACTTACCACGGATGTTATATATTTTGCGCACGGTGAAACAATTTACCATGGTTTTCTTCTTTAGGTCTTCAAAATAACTACATGAAAGTCTATAATTCAGGGTCACCTTTTCAGCACAGCTACAGTTATTCGGGAACATCCTGGTTATATATCTTAACTTTGACATAAAATTGATACGTTCTAAAGTTGAAAGTTTTAAACTATGCTGGCATTTACAGCTGCAACTTGTTGTCAAGGTTACCTTATTATTGTATCATCATACGCTATGAATAGCTACATTATTTTTTAAAACCTCCAAAAAGGCATAGGTAAATAGTATATCATAATGGCAACACGCACCAATCTGATTCTAAAAATAGATAATTTTATTTTTATGCATGAATTCTTTATTGGACTAGGTAATAAAATTTAAAGAGTTGCTAAATATTATTTATAAGGTTGCTCATTTAAATTCTCTTATTTTTTTAGGTCCCTATCAAATCTGCTGCTTTTCTATTATTACTCCGATAGATAATTTTTTTTTATCTTAAGGCCATTATCTGATTTGAACTTCCCAATGTGATACTAATGCGTTAGTTACATTTTTAGACTGTATCAAATAATAGTAGTTTATGAAACGGATACATAATGGGGGGTATTAAAACATGAGTGTGAGTTTAAAAAACGAGCCGCAGGCGAGTTTTTTAATAGTATTACACGAGTGTTTTAATACCTAATTATTTAGAGTTTCATACACTACTTTATCTACGCTCAAATTATCATAAATCCAAACCATAAATTAATCTTGCTAACGTTTGTCGTAAATCCTTCACTTTGTCGGTAAAAGATTGTGGGTCATTTTTGTTGCAATTGCTAAAATGTCAGGTGGAGTTAAATTTTCGTTAGTAGGTTTCACTGCTAGACATTTTTCCGCGCTAAGTTTTGACTAAAGTAACAAAAATAACACATTGAAATTTTAAAAGTTAGGTATGGCGCCAAAATTCAGTTGTTAACTGTGTATAGTCTGTTAAAAGAGTCATGAAACAAAAAAGAGTAGAAAATTTTTTATACAAGTCAGATAAAGTATATTTTAGTGGATAATTAAATAATCAAAAATTATACATAATTCTTTTCAATATTCTGTATGAACACACTTTTTAATCAGTCATATAAGGCAGGGAAAAATTATTGTTTCCGTGAATTAATTGTTGTCTATGGTCGATCTCGGCCCATCTCACGACTACCAACTAAGTGTTGTCTGTGGACTCCATATATAAAAAACAAAATTGAAGATTGGCTCTACACTCTCTTTTGGCTATGACGACCACAGAGAAAAGAAAGTTATTCCCTGGTCTGTGATGACGACACATAAAAATACAGGAACCGAGAGCCGAGTATCGTAATAGAAATTATTCAACTTTCTAGAGATATTTCCATAGTACAGAGATGTTATAATGAATAACTTTTTAATAATTATAGAAGTCTGTGAATAAAGTAGGTCAATATGTGACACATTTTGATTTCATAATTCGAACTTTAAGCAATGAGCGTAGATAAAATACTTTATCATTCTTGTTTATAAGTCTTATTATTCAGCACTACCTACTAACATGGAAAAGATGGTTTTGTACCCATGTTACAATGTGGTTCAACATATGAATTGATGCTGATTTTATTTAAATTGCATTAGATATCCATTACAGAGCTCGCTTATCTGAAACTACTTAGTACCTGCATATATAGCAAAACTAGCACTAATATCTGAGATTGTTTGATCTTTAAACGTACTGCACTCAGCTAGAGAACGTTTATGTCCGCATATTTGTTTATCTCAACCACGTTCGGTGATGTTTATTATAACTGTTGCTATATCTGTTGTAAGATTTAAAATAAATTGCATGTTGCATCACATGTTATTTAAATTATCTTCATTTTTAGATGAAAATTGTATTGTAAACATTAAAACTTCAAATTTAACAAAAAAATGAGAAGTCTATGTTTAAGCTGTATGTCCCTCTTTTATTTTAAAAAAGTCTACCTGTATTTAGAAGGGTGATAATATGATAATGATTTATGTTGTTTAAGACAAAATGTAAGTACAACTTTCAAAGTCAACTTTGCATATCGGTGACTGCCAGTAAATGCATTTGCATCGACCTTGATTGCACGTATTTGCGTCGCAGGCACTTGACAGTAATATTAAACAGCAGAAGCAACGAAAAGAACTTTGCGATAACTATTCAAATTTTGTCCCACTTATTTATCATGACGAAAGATATTTATGAATTATTTTTAAGCATATTTTCCTTCACTTGCATCTTAACAGTTTAACTAATCAGATACTCACTCTAGATGTTAATAACTTGTTACAGTGACAAAACACTATAAGTCTTGGGCAAACGCCGTCCCTAATCTCTTCCACAATTTGATGTCATTGGTGATATCAACTCTAAAATATCACCTCTCTACCTATTAGCTGGTCTTCTTTTGTACCTGACAATATGTTGTCCTTTCGTTTCATAAATTGGCCAGCCCAGTTGTCATATCTATCACATGGAAATATGTAAAATACCCTAAATACTTAACTATGTAAGTAATTGTAGACAAAGCGAGATAATATTTAACTAGAAGAATCTAGGATGATTGGTAAATTAGATATTGGAAATTATTATTGAAAATAAAAATAAAAACCTTCAATGCAGAAATATGAGTAAAGTGGAGCAGTACAAACATTGGATACCAGCATACACCTACTGCATAACAATTAGGTGCTTAGTCTATTTCTGGCCGTGTTTTATTCGTACGTTTGCACTTTGCTATTGCACACAGAATAATTTGTGAATGAAACCGAATATAATATTATCATTGAACAATGATTTTATGTATTACATTCTTATATTCTATATCTTGTACTCCTATATTAATACTGACTCCTTTATATAATTTAATTATTACAAGAACCTTTTCGACATGCTATCAGTATTGACACGCACCGATAGCAATCTGAATTTTGACCTCCTCAAACCAGTTTGCCGTTTACAAATTAGCCAACTGAGTGATCTCTGTCAAGATCTGAAGATTGGCATCAGATGTAATGTTAGTCATCAAGACTGAGGTCAATGACTTAACTTAGTACCATGTAACAACAAAATTGTGTCGACAAAGTAATACGAGACCGATGTAAAAGAATTCATAATCAATGAAAGCAATCAGATCAGATAATATACTCATGATTATACGGTTTATACCAGAAGCTTCTATTAGTTTGGAATCGCTAAGCTTAAAAGGGAGTGAAATAATATACAGAGTGAAAGGATTCTGTTAAAGATTGTAGTTTTATGTGTGTGAATTATACATGTATAGATTGAATTTGATGGAAATGTAGTGTTTTTTATAGAAAACAAAATGAGCTAGTTGTACCAAAACCATCCGCAACTCAATGTCAAATTTTAGACTTCCCTTAAATAGACCGTAGTCCATATACTTATTTATAGTAATTGATTCTGAAGATTATTTTCAGATACCACTTTATCCGGAAGTAAAGCGATCAGCGATTCAGATTCTTTTATTTGTCAACTACTTATCTTGAAAGATGAGACAAAACGTGTCAGCTATCGACATGAGTCTCTTAGGCGGAAAATGCTTATCATTAAATATGAGCTCTGTTTTATCCAAAGACACCTATACTATAGACCTGGCGGACCGCACGAAAAAATGTCGCCAGTTTATGGGAGCAAGAATGACTATTTTCACCTCCCCTGGCGTCAGTAGTCAGTAGACCGCGGTCCCCGCCACAGATAATGACGCTAACAGCACGTTTCCATAAAGACGGTTTCCGCCATATTAGATTCTTAGTAGCGGGAAAATGGAATATAACTTAGTGGGAAATTTAACTAAAAAACATCAAAATGCCTAATTGCATTGTAAAAGGCTGCAAAAATTGCAGTTTTAAATTTAAAAAGGAGCATGGGATAACGTATCATCGGTAAGTAACATCTAGTAATATTACATGAGTTTGTTGGAATTAAATTATTATGTAGGTACTTACCAATTGTAAATGGCAATGCAATAGTTATAACCACATAATAACCACTTAAATATTATAAGATCACACATATTGTATTGTTCTTGCATATAAATAATATAAATAGTTATTTTGATATTCAATAATTAGTACCGAACTGCCATTTCCGAAGTGACTTTGTAAAGACGTCATTTTTATTTGTTTTATTTTTGTCTCAGACTTTATTTCTTTGGATACTTCTTTCGGAGTTGTGAGTCTTATATTTTGCATATCTTCTAATGATTCTTTTAAGGGTTCATCGAAATCAATTAGATAGCCCTCATTTGGCTGGAATATATTTTCTAAGTGTTGTGCAAATCTATTAGCTTTTTGAGTGTTGTTAATAGCCCATTTTTCATTTAATTCTCTAATAGGCGGTATGTGAGTGATTGGTTTTTTTAAATTCCCTGTAGCTTTCCAAAGAGAATAATCTGTTTCTCGGTCATTGGATAGGCTTAGTAGGTAGTTATTCAATTTATTTTCATTGTAACTTTTGATAGCGTTCTTGACTGATTTAGTGAGTGAATTAAGTACCTTTTTATCTTGTGGTGATCTAGAAGCGTGCCAGATTTTTCTTTGTTTTCTCTTCTTTTTAATTAGTTCTATAATTTCCTTAGGATAAGTAGCACCAATGGTCCTTTTTTTTATTGGTGGCGTATTATTCCAGGCCGACCTTTGTATGTCAGTTATAAACTTTGCTAGCTCCATGTTAAGCTGATCTGCATTTTTTAGAGGAACCTTCAGATCTATAACACTATCTAGCTCTAATTTAAAGCTCTCCCAGTCTGTATTCTTATTTACTAGTGTGAGCTTAGATTCTTTGAATGCAATATTATATTCATTTATTGTTAACAGTATCGGCGAGTGATCTGAACTCAAATCATATCTTCCTTCAATATTTAAGTATTTAGGTGAGATATTCTTCGATATAAAAAAATCTATCAGATCTGGAGTTTTTTGAGGGTCGGTAGGCCAGTAGGTCGGCATTCCGGTACTGACTACGTCACATCTCATTTCCTTGATAGCATTAAACAGTTCCTTTCCTTTCGTAGTTGTTAGTCTTGAACCCCAGTAAGTATTTTGGCATTAAAATCTCCACCAATTATAAATCTGTGTCCATATTGTTCTAAAAATCTTATATATTCCTGCTTTTTTAGAGAATGTCGCGGTGGGCAGTATATTGATGCAATCGTAACAGGGTACCTCTCTGTTTTAACATTTACTGCCACGGATTGAATTTCTTGTTCCTCGTATTTGATTTCTTCATAGTGGTAAATATTCTCTTTTATTATAACGGCACTGCCTCCTCTGGCTTAATTGTTGGGATGGAGTGCATGATACACTTTATACCCTTTGATGTTGATATATGATTCCTTTGTGAAATGAGTTTCTGATATCAAACAAATGTCGATATTATCATTATCTAGGACTACCTGCAGCTCATGTTGGTGCTTAAGTAGCCCATTAGCGTTCCATGCTTATATTTTTAATGTCTTACCCATTATTTACTTTTAGCTATAGCTTTTTTATTGCTATTTTCAAGTTTTCGCAGGCGTTCATCAAATGATGTTATAATTTTTAGAATCTCATCTAATTTCTTTAATGTGGAATCGCCTGCATTGGCATGATCGTTGGTATTTTTAGACGCTACTTGGGCATATGTCGCATTTTTACTCTGGCTTGCAGTATTTTTATCGATGGATTTCTTATTCTTGAAAGAAGTATCCAAAGAAATAAAGTCTAGCTTAAGTAAAAAAAAATCTCCGGGTTATGACCTTATTACTGGGGAAATACTGAATAATCTACCTCGAAAAGCTTTAGTAAAACTTACCCATCTCATAAACGCAGCATTTAGACTGAGGCATGTACCTGAGTTATGGAAAGTCGCTGAAGTTATTATGATTGCTAAGCCTGGAAAACCACCCCATGATGCAGCATCATATAGACCAATATCTTTGTTACCAGTGATATCAAAATTATTTGAAAAACTGTTATTAAAAAGACTGAAACCATTACTAGAAGCCAGAAAATTAATTCCAGATCACCAGTTTGGATTCCGAGAGAAACATTCGACCATAGACCAAGTCCATAGAATCACTGGCATAATTGAAAAAGCTCTAGAAGATAAGAAAGTATGCACAACTGTTTTTCTTGACGTGGCTCAAGCTTTTGATAAAGTATGGCATGAAGGTCTTATCTATAAACTCAGAGCCATGCTGCCAAAGCCGTTCGCGGATATCCTAGAGTCATATATTCTGAAAAGATTCTTCAGAGTCCGCCAAGAAGATGCCTACTCTGAACTGAAAGAAATTAAAGCTGGAGTGCCCCAGGGAAGTGTATTAGGCCCAGTCCTATACCTTTTATACACCTGTGATTGGAAAGCTCATGTAAAAAAGAAACGCGAGGAGCTAGAATTTCGCTACAAAAAAATGTATTGGCTTATTGGAAGGCACTCAAAACTGTCAATACATAATAAACTATTGCTATATAAGCAAGTTCTGATGCCCGTGTGGACCTACGGTATACAGCTCTGGGGGTGTACCAAACCGAGCAATATGCAAGTCATTCAGAGATTCCAGAACAAAGTACTCAGGGAAATAGTTAATGCACCCTGGTATGTTAGAAACGACGACCTCCACAGGGACCTGAATATGGAGCTCGTAAATAAAATAATTCAAAAATACGCAGAGGCTCACCATCTTCGACTTCGTCACCATGTAAATCGGGAGGCTGTTAAGCTTCTCGATTACACGGCCATCAAAAGAAGACTTAAACGAACGAAACCGTTCGAATTAGTGTGATAGTGCCTTGCAGTGTGTGTCAGTTTTACAGTGCGTGTGCAACTTAAGTAGGTCACAAGAGCAACGTGAACCTCAAAAATGCAGTGTAGTGCAAAATAGTGTTGTGTGTAGTTACATACTTTCTAGGTCACAATAGAAATAGTGGACTCTAAGTAAAATAGGAAAAACTAAGGACAGTTATTGGACTGCAACTTAGATTTAAGAAAATAATCAATACTAGGAAATTTAAGTTAGAATAATATTACTAATTAGCTCATAAGCTAGATTGTAGTATAATATTGTACAGTATCCATTTGGCAATGGTACTTTATAATAAGGAAAAAAAAAAAAAAAAAAAAAAAATTTTTGTCTCAGGAACTTAGATTAATTTTATTAAGTATACTAAATATATCTGCATGATTATTTTTTATAGGCGTGCTTTTTATTTCCGTATTTATTAACAATCAGCTGTTGCTCGCTGTGAGGCTTTTTCAATGCTCCACGTTTTTCTTCAAAACAATATTAGTCGAAGAGAAGTTAGATTTAATATTAGACAAAATATAAAGTTAATAAGTCGAGGAACAAGCGCTATTAATTTTAATGACAGAAATACCCAACATTTTCCGTCCAAGAACATCTTGGTATTTTAGGTGCTTTTATAACTATGAGATACAGGCAAACTCTATTAGGATACATGGAACCGATTTTAAATGTAAAAATATTTTAAAGTTTTTTTTAGTCAAGCTTGAGTTCTGCACAAAAATCCATAGCATTTTTTACTGTGAATGGACTAAGTTTTATATGTGCAAGCAACATTTCATTGTATTTGAAAAAATAATTCTGCCAGTGGAAGTTGGTCAAATTTCATAAAGTATTATTTTTCATAATTACTAACAAGCTGAATTCAATATGTGTAGTACTTGCTCGTGGTCAAAAGTAAAATCATTCAGAAAGTATTATTACAGATTTCCAAGAGATCCCATACGTGAAGAGATTTGGAGTCGCATTATCAAGGCACAAGAAAATCAGCCTTATTTGCCTTAGCCTCTGCTCATTTTAGTGACGAGGATTTTGTTATCTCAAAAGCTGGACTGCGAAAGCTAAAAGAATCAGCTGTACCGCAATTTAATAATACCTATATACAGGTACTGACCTCATATAAACTCATCTATACTAAAAATAAAATGTATTTTTAACACAAAAGTTTTTTATTTACTCATATTTTATTAAAGTAAATGTTTAGCGATCACTGATGAATTCTGAATTGTAAGTAAAAATACATTTAAATTATATCGGTATACCACTAACTTTTTTACCATTAATTTATACGATTAAAACAGGAAGTACGTCCGATTCCCGAACAAGGTTACCTCTACAACCTGTGCAGCATTGCAGGCAAGGTGACCACAGACATAGATAAAAAAAAAAGTTTTTCGCTGGAGTTTCCACAGATGGCGCAACATTTTCTTGTATGAAGAAGGTTTACGTAAAATGTTCGGATGGGCGTATCTTGATATTTGTATCTATTGTTTTATCTCATTCGCTGAAATCTGTGGTTACGTGTATCCTTGACATTTTGACTTGTGTGTGTATCTCTAGACATTTTCGTTTAATTTTGCAAAAAATTGGGTAATTAACACTTTTTTATTAGAATTTTCAAAATAATGATCCACCAAGGTAATTAAAACCGGTCAGATAAGAATCGGACTCGTGTATAGAGGATTCCGGACTACAGAAGAATTAGACTCACTTTTACATAACGTGAGGTTTCACTTTTTCTCTTTTTCTATAGTACGTAGTACGGAACTCTTAGTGTGCGATTCCGACTCGCACCTGGCCGGTTTTATTTACTTTAAATCCGTTTACGTATGCTTTATAATTATTATGTTTTTATCGCTTTACATGTACTGATGCTTACACTACAGAAAAATACACTTTTAATATAAGAAACGATTACATACCATCGAAACGTCCTTTCAGTTTAGAATTATAAATTATTGTGAATGTCTCAGAAGAAGAGAAGAATCATTAATTAAAATATATTTATTTGATGTTTCATAATAGTTAAGCGCGGTAGGTTGAAAATTGAAATCCATTATACTTATTCTTAGATCGAATTGAGCACGAGGTAACGAGTTTAATTGAAAACGCACGATTAAGCGATCAATGAAATGCTGTCAAGATACTTTTGACAAGAGGTTGACAAAGCAGTCGTAGTGCATACAAAACATCGATATAATATGTTACACAAAACACGTCTGATTAAAATCTGTACTATTTTTAGCACCTACATGTATTTTAATTACATATTAATTTTAAACTATTCTAAGTTAAAATGACGCTATACTTAATTGGCTGCCTAAAGCCCGGTTGCATCAATAAATTTTGACAGACACGTAACCGTTGAACATGGCGGCTCAATGAAAAAAAAATTAACGAATGTTTGTAACGTTACCGAACGGATTAAAACAACCAGCGCATAGATGTGCGGAGTGGCGAGTGCAAACTGCAAAATATATTAACAACTATCTATCATTTAATCTTTTTTTGGACATTGACGTGTATTGCGCTGCCGAAAAATGAAAAATATCATGTAGGTATAGATAAATAAGGTGCCATAAATTCCTAAAAGGTCGTCGCTCGCGCTCCGACTAAATAGAGCGCTATTTATACCTAACATCGACAGGTCCGTGAGTGCGGCAAGTTTTTTGTAGTGTGAGTGTTTCAAAAAAGGCAAAAGGCGATAATTAACAAAAATAACCCAGAGACCGTTCAGATTCTGGAATTTTAATAATAATGAATATTTAATGAATAATTTATTTTAATAATATGACTATATAATGAATCTGGAATATTTTGGATTGCTATTTTTGATACATTTTTTTGTGTAAATAGCATATTTTTAGAAGTACCTAGAGAATCAAAAATAAAATACAATTAAAAAACCGGTCGAATGGCTATTTTTTTTAAAATATGGCAACAAAAATTCAACCTATCACCGACCCACTACTATACGCGGGTCGTTCAGAGTGAGAATGGATTTTCTGGCTTTTTCATATAATCTGCAGTAAAATTATTCACTTGGAAACAATGAAATATATCTAAACCTAACCTTTTAACAATAATGTGAATATCTTCTTTCTCCCTACTTTATTTGATTGACTTTGTATGACAGTTTTGTAAGTCAGGTTGAGTACTACAAGTATCACAAGTTTCATAACTGAACGTGGATTGGAGTGGATTTTAGTCTGGGCCAGGAAATGTATGAGAGTTCGCCGGTCTCCTTTTTCTGGTGCGCGAATGCTAGTGACAGTGAGCGTGAAAAATTTTGTAGCGACGGCTCGGGTTTGCCAATTTAGGCAAAGTGTTTTTGCCGCATTCTTGAAGTTTAGGGTTCTCTCTTGGAAAGTCTAACGTAAAATCAAAATCGATTTCCATAAATTGGAATAATGTGAATACCCAGTTTTACTACGACATTAAAATTGCAAACACTATGATAGTTATAAACAGCTTTTATTAATAACCTTAACTTCATGACGACAATCATTGGCCCTTGCATTACGAATATTATATCACAATTTACAGTATTATGTAGGTACTTCCTGCAATAGGTAACTTTAATTTGAGGTTCAACGTTCTCTTGACATCAGACAATTAAAATTTTATGGTGTCGTTCGACATAAACAGGATTTATTAGCACTTTAATATTGGATTTTATTGCGCTTTAATTTAAAGTTAAATATATCATTATATATTATCTCTCTCGTTTTTAAGAGAGATTAAGTTTTTGTAAAAAAGGTACGTAGTACGTACTTATTGGTTTTCTGTAAATATTCCAACGATCACGCCTTAAAATCAAAATTTGCACGCCTTAATAAGGCAAATTCACTGTGTGTCTTTTGTGTGTGTGTGTGTGTGTGTGTGTTCGAGTGTGTGTCTTTTAAGATTTTTATTGTTAATGTCACCTTTAATGTAATCTTTATTGTCACCATTAAAGTGACCATGTAAATCAAAAAGACGTGTCATAAGAGCCTTTGTATGCTAGGCCTATATGAAATACAGAATTTTTCTATTCTATTCTAATGTGTATTTTAAGCAAATAAAGAATTTATCATTTATTATTGTTATCGATTAGATTTAAACAAGCAGCGTTTTAAATTATTTATAATACGAAAAGCTATAAAAATTGAAATTATATCATTAGGAGTTACTTACCTATTACAATATCATTAGCATTACCTGTTAAATTAAAAAAAATAATAAACAACTTACAAACAATCCTACAATACACATACAAAAAATAAAGTTTAAATTAGTGGACTTTACATTTCAAACCCGCATACAACTTTCTGTCGATTATAAACATCCAAGTGTATTTACATCTACATACAGCTATAAATTTACCACCATGCAGTATATTCACATGAAAGGGTATAATGAAGATTTATATCCATGAAAGACAGCATTTATTGGCTTGTACTCGTAAGTTATCTATTGGTATTTTGTTTACCCTTTGTAAGTATTGAATCGAATAAACATATTCAGTTTAAGAGAGTTTGGTAAACTCTCTAAAGGAGTAACACGTCACGTTTATTTGGGAGAATTACTTTACGAAAGGATTCGCCTTTATTCGTCGGTTTAACAATGAGTTGGGTGATTACAATTCGAAAGTTTTGGTGATTCTCACCATGATCCAGCCAAAAGCATTATTTGATAGCTGTTTCTAATAGAGTTCTAGAGTCGTAACGTATCTTAGGAATGTCATAAAGCAACGGCAAAAATTGTATTTGTTTAGTAAAAGAGAATACGTGGTAGTTGATATCAATCACTATAGATAATGATAATATGTTGTGCAATATAGTTAAAATTTAAAAATATATTGTATAGGTATCCCATTATCCCACTTTCCACCATGGCCTCAAGTTGCTATGTAGGTACTTAACTGAATCTGCAATAACATTTGTTATGCTAGCACATACCTCAGCGTCATATAATGCGAACACGTGTGGGATAAAGGAAAGACAAATGGAAATTTTAATGTAGGTACCCGGTTCATATTATTATGAGAGTATAATTATAGTAGTTTATGATACAAGTGAGTAAAGTTGGTGATTACCGCTGCAGTGCATCGCCATTGAGACCCGAGCCGTTATGTTATTATTTTATTTAGTAGATAAAATTAAAAAATAATCTGCCTAACTCACTAGTGAATAATAGTAATGAAAAAGTGACAGTTTACGATGAGCAAGTGTGTTGAAAAAACTGTCTAACCCACTAGTGAATAATAGTAATGAAAAAGTCACAGTTTGCGATTATAGGTGTCATTATGTGCCTAATTGTGGTGAAATTAGAGCCACTTTATGAGCAAATGTGTTGAAAAATCATTAATTTTAATGTCGTCTTAATCTTTCTAATATGAAAAAATCTCGTATCACAGGTTTGTAGCAAATCTCCGAAACGGCTTGGCTGATTTTTATAACATTTTTTTTTTCTACATTCGGTTAGTCTAAACTCTAAGGTATAGTCGTTATCTATTTTCGTACCCCTAAATGGCAAAACAACATTTGCTCCGTAAGCAAGTTTTTTTAATAATAAACAATCACACGTAGTTCCAATTCCCACCTATGACAGTCAAATCGATATATCAATCTATTTATCTTGACGTCATAGAAATTTGTCGCTGTATCAAAGTTATCCAACACTTACAGTTAATATTTTATTTGGCAACATGCGATATGACGCTAATCTCATCGATTGGAATGGCCCGACCTTTATGCTTTGACGTAATTGCAGCTGAAAAGCGTCGAAAGGAATAATTTGACGAATTTGAACTTATCACTACAGCTTTTCCATTAGAAAATAGTATGAACCAGCTTAATTTATACTGGAAAGTACAGAACCTTATTCAAAAAACTTCCAATTTTCCGTAGGAGTCTCAATAGTCAACAATTATTTTGATGTCCAATCCATTGCACTGTAATCTTTAAGATCATAATATTACCTCATTTTGTACAGTAATGTCCTCGGTTATAATTCCCTTAAAACACAGTAAATATAAAATACCTATTTTCGAAGCATTACTATACTATAGCATAGCTGTCATTTTATTTAGTCAGCAGGATAGGTATGATAGGACGCACTCATCAAGAAGGCCTATTCAAATATTCAATTGTTTGCTTAATTAATTGTAAACCATAGTTGTAAAGTAAGTTAATGTTAAAAGGAACCCTATTACTGAGACTTCGATGTCCGTCCGTCCGTCCGTCTGTCACCAGGCTGTATCTCTTTATCGGTGATAGACTTGTTATATTCACAGATGATGTATTTATGTTGCCGATATAACAAAAAAAATACTAAAAAATAGAATCAAATAAATATTTAAGGGGGCTCCCATACAACAAACGTGATTTATTTGCTTATGGAGCAAAAACAAGTAACAGTAATAACTACAACAACAACGGTAACAGAAAATATTGATTTATTTATATACCTACTGTAGAAATAAATAGTTAAAATAAAATAAATAAATTAAGGGGGGCTCATATACAATAAACGTGATTTTTTTGCTTGTTTTTTCTCGATATTGATGACGGTAACAGACGCTTCTAATTTTCACAGAATATTTAGTTATATTCTTACGGTAGAAATAAACAGTTAAATTATAAAAAGATGAAAAATTAAAGGGGGCTGCCATACAATAAACGTGATTTTTATGCTCGTTATTGATTTAGTGGGCAGGTGTAATTTACCATAGAGAATGGGTCTTGATGGTATAGAACCCTCAGTGCGTGAGCCCGACTTGTACTTGACCAATTTTTATTTATTTAAGTAATTTCACATTATTTTGCTATCAACCAGTATTGTTACGCGTAGATTTTTACATTGTAATCACAGATTTTAATTGTAATGGTGAGTAACATAATAATTAATGTGCAAATAGATTTGTGAAACTCTAACACGTAAAGATGATTTATATTTCAAAAGAAGTCGGTTAAAAATACATCTTTCTTTTGGGATGATAATTTTGTTTCGTGCTCTATTATAACAAGCAAGCACCTCGGCCAAGCAAGTGCGGCAATTGAAAATGATTTACCGGTTTTACTGTTCACTTATGTTACCGTTTTATGGTTCTGTATCTGAAATGATAAAAACGGGACATTTGTAGGATCACTTTGTTGCCTTCTGGTGCGCCTGTTCGCAGGGCCTTTTCTTCAGGAACCCTTTCCAAAAAAAGGACTTTATCATTAAGATGAATTTGACATTAAATAAGTATTATTTGTGAGGTATATGGTTCTTTCAAGCCTCATACCAACGTTAGGTACTTAGCCTAAAGAAAAATTCAAAACCTCAAAATGAGGCACATTGTGAAGTCTGGAATCAAAAAATCAGGCAAAAAGCAAAGTCTTATTAACATAAGTAAAATATGAATTCCCAAAGTTGTTTTGTTTGTAGGAGATCTTTTTTTAGTGGCTTCCACAGAATAAGAATAATAAATTCCACAGAAAAATAATTATGTACTCGTAAAACTGTTAATGTAGCTTTAGCCCAAATGATTATTAAATATTTATGGTTTGATGATACGGGACCCTTAATTCGTGAGCCTGACTCGCAATTGGCCGTTTTTTTACAAAGAAATATTTTCATTTTTAAGCAATAGACCAATAACTCATGTAAAGGAAAGTCGCGTGTGTGGATTTAATTTTATAGCTTGTTAACCTCGTTTTATATAATTGAAAATCTCAGATATCTCGATCGTTTAGCGTCAAAACCATATCAGAAATGTTTCTTATCCAGTCGCTTGAACATTACTTACTATAAAGTAGACACTTTATGATAATAAATGGGTAGGATAAGAGTATTCCTTTTAAAGTAAGTAAGTACAAGTTTTATTTAATTCAAGTTAAAGTAGTATGGGTCGTTTAAAAAGGTTGAGCCGCCATGTTACATTTTAAAGTCGTCGATAAAAGGCATTGCAATTTAATGTAAATATAAATAAATAATAATGATTTCTACAGAGTATGGAACTAAAAGATGTTTAAACACTGGTGTTAATAATCTGTCTGTTTGCAATAAACAAAAATTACACTACTGATTTAACGCCATAAACTGTGGTTTTGAGCGATTTTTAGTGCAGTTTAAAAACTATAAAGAAATTTACTTTCAAAAAACGTCATGTATTTTGGGTCTTTACTCAAAGATCTCTGTGAAGCAGAAACACGATCGGATAAAGATTTCTCTATATAAAGTTCTTACTTAAATTTCTCCAAAATCTCCATTTCTTATTTTTATTAGAAACTACAATGAATGTTATTGTAATTTTTGTTTTAATGATAATAATATCCAAAACACTCACTATAGTACGGGTTTTTGATAATAGCTGGCTTAGTTTTGTCAGTAATTATGTAAACGTCGTTTTTCTGTTATGGAATTATTCCGCAACGCTGCCTGTTGCATCCGCCAACGTATCCGTAAGAGTCAGGAGAACAAAAACGTAATCCGCTTTTTTAAAATATGCGCTACTAATTATGCAAAGCCGTGGCACATCGCTAGTATTTCAAACAGAAAATTGTATTTATCAGCTTACTTCACTCATAACTTTGCTATGTTATGCTTGTTTCAATACCTTATTAAAGTAATACTGAATAATTAATGTGTCTTTACATTTAGTAGAACCTGTGCCTACGCTTATACAAATACTTCCGCCCTATCAAGACCAATTCTCAATAGTATAAAAGTAAACTAAACATCACATCAATATATATACAACAACAATATCAAGCAAAAACATGCAAAAAATCACGTTTGTTGCATGGGAGCCCCGCCCCCTATATTATTATTATATTATTTTATTCTATTTTTCAGTATTTGTTGTTATAGCGGCAATAGAAAAACATCATCTTTGAAAATCTCAAGTCCGTAGCAGCTATCACGGTTCAAAAGATACAGCCTGGTGACAGACGGACGAATGGAAGGACGGACAGCGAAATCTTAGTAATAGGGTCACGTTTTTACCCTTTGGGTATGGAACCCTAAGAATCAGAGCTCCTTTAAACCTGCAAGGTGGCGGAAAAACGCTTGCCCGGAAGGACATTCCACACCTTAGCGGTAAGTGAGCTTTGGTTTTATAACGTTGACCTAAAATCAGTGATGGGTGACGCGATTCGTGGTATGTGGTTAGACCCGTTTATTGTTCAGTAACATTTGATGGTAATCGAAAACCATGGGTAATAAAATACATCTATGTGAACACAGTTTTTGTTAACGAGTAAGATGAGATTGCGAACACTTTTTGTGTAAGTGGGCGTAGGTGTGATTACCTACCTACCTTAGGTACATAACTTAATCTTACATTTAAATTAAATTATAAGTAGGTACTAACTACACTATTTCCCTTACCTTTCCAAAGTAGGGTAACCATATTGTTAAACTTACATGACTTGTCCTGTTAATAGTTTATTTGCTATGATGATCTAGATTTAAATTATTATTTTTGCTACTTGTTACACACGAATATTATGTGGGTATCTAATCTGATTTAAAGGGATTTTAGTCCTTAACAGACAACCGTTAAAAAAATATTTAAAGTGGTAGGTTTAGGTAGGTCCCTACTCGTAGAATGGGACCAATTTTTCGGTCAGGAATGACCACTTTTAAAATTAATGCTCCTAAAATATCTGTGCTATTTTTTCTTAAGTACTTACTTAATTAAGTAAAGCTAAACACTTAGGTTTAAGTATTATTGTTTGTCAGTTAAAAATCAACTTTAGTACAAATACACCTAAGTACAGCAATCAAATATGATTTGTGTATCAACATCATGCCCACATGAGTTTGTCGCATGATCATGTACATTATCTGGTGACTGCTTACATAAAGTAATTAAGACAATCTCCGTATGTAAAGTATCTAATAGGACTTTAACTTAGAGCAAAGGCAAACCAACCGCCATTACTGTGCGAGCTATTTTTAGATTCCGCACAGAGATCACGACTTTGTGTGCCTTAAATGAATACCGACTGTAGTCAGTGTGCTGCGTGAATTCACCGCAGAGCCGGCACATAACAATGCATGTGTGTTATCAGAATGACATAACCTAAACGCACATAGCTCTCAGATAGAACAATAGTAAAAAACCTTTCTCACCAAGTCCACGTTGAAGCGAGTCGCACATTTCCCGCGTCATCATTGATATTGCACTAATTAGAGTTCGAAAAACATAAAGAGGTTATGTCAGGGCGATGTCACATCATTGTGACAGGTGACGTGCGACAATACTGCCACCTGCAAGCGCGGACGGGCGCATGTGATTCGGAGCCGGGTTTCGCGTGTTATTTAGTTGGGATATTATCATAGTTTAGCTTTAGGGATTGGAGAGCAGCACGGATCGTCTTGGCATCGCGGCCAATGAACGGCGCACGCGGCGTCAAGGTCACTGGAGGCGATACCAGCGCGCGACCGAGGGCCGCTCGCGGTGGATACGAGTAGCTACCTCGCTGCCCGTATGGCAACTAACAGAGACTGTAAGCCCCAGCATGATGTGCCGATAAGCGGTATATGGTATAAATAAAAACGCCGCGTTGTGAATAATGAATGAATGCGCAGCGACTGTACGTCATTTGGCCATTTCGATGTGGGTGAAAACTGTTTGGAATTCTGCTAGGTAGAAACACGGGCACGGATTAAGAATAAGATAATAGCCATGGTTATTTAATCCGTATTCTATGCCTAATGCCAGGGTCCCCTAGTGCTTCTAATATTTAATACAACATAATTAGGTAAAGTTAGACAGACGGACGGACGGAGAAAGACTCACTAAGAGATCTGTTTTTCTTAAATGGTATGGAACCCTAAAAATTCCAAGCGGAATTGCAAGAGAAAGATTATAGATAATTAATGTAGTTACATTTTAAACTGATGCATTTGCAGTCGATTACCTACTGCATTTTTAAAACGTTGAGGTTTGAGTTTTAAAAAGCAGCCAGTCAGCGAAGGAAAATTAAACAGAAATAATAAATTTTCCTTAGTTCGTTGACTAATCTTTTTCATGATCATAATATTTCTGATGTTTATCAATTAAAAAAAATACATTACCATTCAAGTCTCAATTTAGATATTTAAACTTGTTAGGTAGGTACCTAGAAACAATCAAACATTGGGTAGTTAACATTTCCTGATGATGCTCTGGTGTTGGTCAAAAATGGTACAGAGGTATTTTTTGTAAAGATCGTGTTGGTACAGCCTGGGTCATACAGATTCATCCAATATTGCATTGATTAACAGCAAAAGAATTTTGTGGTTTATCAAGGTAATATATGTAGTAGGTACCTACCTAGATAGTTGTTTAAAAAGTCTTGTGGTTGCGCTCACGCCCAATGTCATTTTTTAGGGTTCCGTATCCGAAGGGTAAAAAAGAACGAGACTTCACTGTCCGTCCGTCTGTTACCAGGCTGTATCTCTGGAACCGTGATAGCTACATGAAATTTTCACAGATGATGTATTTCTGTAGCCGCTATAACAACACTACTACTAAAAACTAGAATAAAATAAATATTTAAGGGTGCTGCCATACAACAAACGTGATTTGTTTGCTTGTTTTTGCTCGACACTGAGAACGGTAACAGGTAGACGCTTCAAATTTTCACAAAATATTTTGTTACATTTTTACTGTAAAAATGAAATAAAAATAATTAATATAATTAAGAATAAAGAAATAATTTTTAAAATAGAAAATGAAGGGGGTCTCCCATACCATAAACGTGATTTTTATGCTCGTTTTTGATTTCGTGGGCAGGGGTGTTTAGTTTACTTTAATACTATAGACTTATAGAGAAAGGGAATACACATACTCTTGATGGTACGGAACCCTCAGTACACGAGCCCGACTCGCACTTGACCAATTTTCATTTATTTCATTTTTCTGCATTTCTTCTCCATGTAAATTCTATGCCAAATCTCACACTCTGCTAAGCACACAATTTGCAGAGGTATAATATAGATGTATTTTTAACCGACTTCTCACGTACCTATTAATCAATATTATGTAATTTTCAATAATCAGATTCATCTGAATATTTTCTTTATGAAGGTAATTGAGTGTCTACATTGTTTAATTTAAATATTATAAATTAATTAACGTCTTGAACTTATTGAATGAAATGAAAAAAGTAATAATTTAGGACACTATCCAATTAATGAGAGATGTTTAGTTACCCTACTTACCTACGTGTCTCAGTTTTTAATGACAATTTTCTCTGCAATTTAATCCGCCTGAAAAATACTATTTTCATTTAGATATTCTTAGATTTTTAAGCTATTGCATAGCTTCTATCGCGGGCCTTGAGCGTGGAGACCGAATCCAGAAATTCCGTAACGAAAATAACCATACCTCCCACGGAGTGGGGGGGTGTTAGAAGTTGATAAAAAATGCAATGCAATTGCTTTACCGCGGCAGTCTCCGAGTGTCACACGTCTTTTTATTTAAATTTGTAATAATTTCAGACGTATTAGAAAAAAGTCTATACCTATGGAGTTTAATCAATAAGGAGTATCCAGTATGTAAATTAGTTTACCAGGCAAACGTGGTTTTGCCTTTACTTTAAGGTACTAATATTATGGTACATACTCTCTGCTTATACCTAAATTATTTCTCAATTGATATAAATAGTTTACACCTAATAGTTTTTACCTACCTACCGAATATAATACTCGGAAACATTTTTTCTCGTATTGAAATTTTTAAAAATCGGTCAAGACGCTGCGGAGGACTGCTGACTGACTGAATGACTACTGTACTGCTTTTGTCACAAACACAAAGATACGAGAATTTTTTACCTGTTTTATACCTATAAGAAGATAAGCAGTGACAATCCTGAGCCTTTCTACAGGGAGTCATTCGAATCACGTACACGCACGCTGTGACATTTTGGCATGTGAGTGTGTGGAAAGTGTTCGCAAAAGTATTCGAAGCCTGCTAGCCCGCACTTGGCCTGGCGAAACAAAACCTTATTCGCAGGGTAGATCAATGCCCAACAGTGGGAAACAAAATGGGGTTAAAATATTTGAGTTTGTACCCGTAAGTTTGCTACTAATGCGAGTGATTAACAAACATACAAACTCGACGACGACTTTTAACCGATTTACACTAATTATAATCTTATCTTATCTTATCTTATCTTATACCTTTAAACGAGCAATTCTTGTATATATCTTAATATATATAAATCTCGTGTCACAATGTTTGTCCTCAATGGACTCCTAAACCACTTAACCGATTATAATAAAATTCGCACACCATGTGCAGTTCGATCCAACTTGAGAGATAGGATAGTTGAAATCTCAATTTATCTATTTTTTACTACCCCTAAGGGCAAAACAACGTTTGCCAGGTCAGCTAGTCTTAATATATATAAATCTCGTGTCACAATGTTTGTCCTCAATGGACTCCTAAACCACTTAACCGATTATAATAAAATTCGCACACCATGTGCAGTTCGATCCAACTTGAGAGATAGGATAGTTGAAATCTCAATTTATCTATTTTTTACTACCCCTAAGGGCAAAACAACGTTTGCCAGGTCAGCTAGTATTTCTATATAATCTGGATCTCGGAAACGGCTCGAACGATTTTCATGAAATTTAGTATACAGGGGGTTTTAGGGGCGATAAATCGATCTAGCTAGGATTCATTTTTAGAAAATGTAGAATTTACCAAAAAAATATGACTACTCCTGCCATCTATTGGCCACCGAGCGAAGCTCGGTCACCCAGATATTTATAATTGAACAGTCCATAGCCACAGCGTGATCTTTTGTGGAGGAACGGACCTCGAGGCTTGCCTCCTTATCCATGGTCCAGGTGATATGTCGTTTTTCTAGCCCCTTTGTTGGTCTTAAAGCTCCTTAACTAAGAGCTGAGGGGCCTTCATGGCTTGTGGTCTGAGATCAGAGAATGAGTTTTAATTTACTTCTTTAGTCATAGGTTTAAATCTATGAGGTAGGTATCAGAAAGTAGGTTTTAATATTGCCACAAGTTGTTTAAACACTCAGGTATGCTACTCCATACTAGATGTCGCTAGTGCCTTCAAAAAAAAGATAACATTATTTCTTGGAGTCAGCGGTCAGATGCATTTCTAAACCTATTTTTAATTTAAAGTTCGAGACCTACCTTATCTCATTTCGATAACATTCATTTAGGTAAAATTCGTTTTGTTAAAAAACTTTCTGATAAGAACCTACTGACAAACCTTTCTTATACATAGGTATAGATAGGTAAGTATGCAGCTACAGTATACACAAAACAGGAATAGAAACATAATGTCCTTCACGCGCATATTCCTTGACGAATCCAGTGGCAGGAGTATGGGATTCACCTTTGTATACAAAACGCTCCCGCCAAATCAAGACTCATCACCTTAGTCCATTTGGAGTAGCTAGCCTGGGCTGGCCGCTGCTGAATCCATCAGACTCTAAAACATCTACGGTTCTGATGACGGACGACCACTAACGTCCATCACCCCTCAGGCCGGAGATACTTCGGCCTGCAAAACTGAAAAGTAGGTACCTAGTGATGCTATGAGGAGGTACTTAATAAGGTTGACTGTGGTTATCTTGTAGTAGGTATTTTATACAAATATAGTTTCTGAATGAAATACAATAAAATTCGAGTTGGTAATAAAAGTCAATCATCATTAAACTACGACCGATAAGGAATTTTATTTTTAAATTGAAAATGAAGTTATACTTACCTACCTATTGGTTGTAAAATGTCAATGAATATAATATGTTAAAATTCAGATAAGGAATACGTCTAGCAAATTTTTGCCACTTTTGAAGTTATCTATATATTCAATCTTCGTGGATTTAAAAGTGGCTATTAAATTACAAGAAACTTTATGTTTTTAAAATATTTATTATATACCTAACAGCTATTATTATAAAGCAACGCACGGTATCTCAAAATATATGAAATAATTTATTGTTGTCTGAAATATAATACCTATCTTAAAATTTATTTGCCTTCAGAGCACTTTTACTAGTATTACGATTTCGAACCATCAAAAATAAATTAGAGTCTAATGGAGAGAATTTGTCTCTCCGTTTACGCTACAATTAAGTACCTACTAATATCTGTTTCTATTTTTTAAGTGCACCATTCAGAGATAATCAATCAATCAAACTCGAAGTCCAAGGTGGTATCAAGTTTTCTCGTGGACCAAAACCAAAATATTCTAGGATTTTTTTTCTGTTACAAATTTTTTTTCAATGCACATTTCCTGTCATGCAGATTTTAATGAGGAGTAGGTACCACTTGTTGAAACTTTGGAATTCAGTTGTTAATTAATGAAGTCGGTTAAAAATAACAATTGTTGGAGTTAATGTGAAAACCGTACTTAGTCTTTATAAAGAAAATAATGTTTGGATATTGATCAGCTTGGTATGGGATTCCACACATCCATGCTCATTATCCTTTCCAATTCAGTCTCTACCTACTCTAGAAATCTAAACGAGCGTTTTTTTTATATATGACAATAGACTTTTGTAGACAATTTTAATGATGGAGACACTTCTTATCTTACATCTAAAAGTAATTTATTATAACATTTGTAGTGTGTAAAGAATGCAGGATATTGAATTACACACACATAAAATTAGATACTGAATATTTTACTTTTTGATTTTAAGCGAGCCATGTGCCACGTGCCACTTTATAACAGTTTACCTTTTCATTATAAAGCTTTTAGCGCCGGTAAAAATCCACTGTAAAATAGTAAAAGTCTTGGATTATTTTTTTATCCCAAAGAATGAAAGTAGAAAGACATCACCTGATACTACGAATATCAACGCTTGCTCTTTTTGAATGCAGCACAGAACTCATATGACTCTTAGGGTCAATTTACACCGTGGCGGAATGAAATGGAAGCGACTTTTTTACATAGCATGAGCTTAATGTAAATTGTATGAGATACAAACTAAATAAGAGCCAAAAAAGGTTTTCCGTTTTCCGAGGAATCCTCGCGCATTCTCAAGAATTATTTATTTTGTATGTTATACAATAAGACGTAGGTACCTACCAAGGACACGTACCAAGCGGTTTGATTTCTCGTTCCTGATACGTACTGCAAACGTCTGAAATACCCTACCAAGCACTGTCTTGCCCACCAACTATTTTGGTGGTGGGAATAGTGGGTTTCCATGTATTCCTTAATTTTTTTCCATTATTTCCATAATAGTATCTAAAAGATCGCAATGTCTTATTGTTAGAGCTCCTGAATCGTTTATAAAAATTGTCAATTTATCAAAATCTGACGTTCTCATGACGAATACGGTACGGCAAGGAACTTGGCACGTTTTATAGAATTTTGTTATCATTTGTATTCTCGCCGATAAGGCTGCGTCTCCACCAGACCGGGAGGCTTATGTTGTAACTAGTTACCCTACCCTACCAGCAAAGATGCACTGCCAAGCGATTTAGCGTTCTAGCAATGCGGTGAAGAAACCGTTAGGGGTTGCTTACTCCTTCCAAGTTAGAGTTACAAGAAAAAAAATCAAAATGGCGATTTTTTTTTACATAACGATTGTATAGCGATTTTTTTCCATACCCACCAAATTGTTTGACGTGTTGTACCAAACAAAACCTGTATCTCTAAAGCTGATCTAATTTAAACAATCAAAGAAATGAAAACCTTGATGCGGACGGCTAGTGTGCGCTGACCCTAGGATTCCCAGTTCCCAGCCGTCATAACATGATTCATATGACGAAAATAGATTAAGGAATTATCGTGTGGATAACCTGAGGGTCGACAGACGTCTTGGCCACTTCCTCATTTGCTACTACTCATTACTCTTCCGTGTTGGCGTATATTATCAAGAATTAGTAAGCAGTATGTACGTTTTATAGTGGAAAACGCAGTAAATAATATTATGAATGTAATTGTGAGAGGCAAGAATTATGTTGTCATCATCATCAATGTGAAGATTCTTTGGCAATTAACATGCGAAAATCTTTTCAATAAGCACAGAATACGGAATATGATTAGGTAGGTAAACTGGTACAATGATGAAGTACGCTACTTTACTTTATAGTGAGTGCCAGTTTCTTCAGGGTAGTCTGTGGTTCAATAATCTATGTAAAAATTATGTCTTATAAAGCAGCCCATTAGCTTTTGCTTTAAGCCTATCTTATCTTGAAACCCTATATATTCTTAAGAACAAGGAGACCTTTGAGTTTTATAAAATTTCCAGATATTTTTCGAATAGACTATAATCAGCTCTCAACTTTTGTTCTACGTCTTTTTTGTAACTTGATATTTTGTGCACTGTTAAAATGATCATTTTTTTATCATAGATATGTACGCGCTGTTCATTGCTCTGTAACACATCAATAAAAGGTCATTGACCCAGCGCTCGCACGTAATTCGTCATAGGATAATGCCACTTTTGAGGCATCGAATAATTTTGTAGAATGAAAAAATACTAACTTCTGAAAAGTCGTAAAATTGTAGTTTTAATTATCAGAACTACAGGGTTTTTTAAGTATTTAAATAATCTGTGCTGTAGGCTGAAAGCATTTTGGCATTATTTATTTAACAATGTAGGTATGTGTTATTTTTACCTATAAATTATGTATAGTGAGTTTGAAAGAATAAGAGGATCGAAGTAAACACGGGTTTTTTTTCTATAAATAAACATACCAATAAATATTCTCAAATTTTATTTAAAAATAAATTATCGTAGTACAACTTGCAGCAATAACAACAAAATTTTGGTTTTGAACAACTTGAAACCGTAACAGTAGCTCTAAGCATGAATCAATCGTCATAGTGAGTTTATTATAGAAATAGTCTTAATAATAATCATATTAATTAACGAGAATACAAAATTATCTACAAGGTGCGATAACCCTTACTTAAAAGTTTGGATTCGCTGCTATATGTAGGTTGATAGATGGTCATCAGCAATCTAACGATGTGGTAGCCAGTCTCAAAGGAAACCAGCCAACTGTTGGGACTACCTATCAGCTGATATTCTAACAAACATGGATGCAAAAGGTGTGTTCTTTAGAGGATTGGCGGAATACCAAATAAAATAATTATATTAAAGTCCAAGGCCGCATTTTTTATTGACATAATATACTTGAGTAACTAAGAATGCTTTCTTCATATAGAATTAAAGTGTGCAGTTTTGACAACATCTATGAATCTACCAAAATAACAACGAACCCTATAAGTCCAATTGACTATGATAAGACTCATTCAAAACGTTTTCCTAATTCTGATACCTAGTTACTTTTTAGTAAGCATTTCATCTTTGTCCACATTTTATGTACAAGCTAGGCTTCAGAGGACAAAAATTTCCCATTAATAATACCTACTCATTTAACAATTATTCCTATCTCAACCACACAACCTTTAAGAGATTCGCCCTCTAATTACATGTTTGCACAACATATGGGAAATAATAATATTAATCTAAGAAAATTTTACTTAACAAATGATAAATATGTATTTTTACTTGGCGCTAACGTATTAGTGGTATAAAAAAAAATTCGTGATAGGTCTCTCTCCTATTTTCATAATAGGACACTCTCCTACAGAAATATTGTTTCATGATGATATAATTTTCATGATAGGACCCTTCTAGAGATATATTGTTTGATCAAAAGGAATTACTGAAAAACGACACATAAGTAGACCGATGTGAAGAATGGTATTGGAAACAAAAAAATACTAAAATGAAACCAATAGCTTCCAATTTTTGCAGTTTTCAAAAAGCATAGAAAATTTTAAGAATAATCGGTGAACTCGAAACTTAATCTGCCCCTATGTTATAAATGTATTACTTTAGAGCTTATCAATAACTTAAAACTGTACACAATAATATTGTTATTTTTACAAAATAAGTCAAGACACATAAGTGAAGACCATATTTTTCAAATATTGTTTTAATCGCTTGACTTCTTTTCTATATCATTGTCTAATTCATCACGCAAACCAATTCTATTATGTTAAGATTTATTTAATCATAAATTTACCTAAATTACCTCCTTTACTCGTACATTATTTCTTATAAAGTAATAGTAAATTTACCTCTAACTTTTGCATAAAGTGCCATCACACTACGTGTTAAAGGCTAACATTTTTGGCTTGCTATTTATTAGCCAATTTAAAAATGGTTCTTAATTTAGCTTTAGTACTTAAGTAGTGTTAATTTTAGTTTAAGTTATATGTATACCAGTTTTATTTTTTATCAGTAGAATTATATAATTAGCTACAAGATTGGCAAATTCATCAAAAAATGCAGATGCGATACATTCTAATATAGATTTGATTTTTGTAAGAATAATTGACTATGCAAGAAACTTTTCAGTTTCTTATTTTATTGCAACGGTAAAAATGCTAAAAGGGACGTGTCTATTACTACGTAATCATTTATTTAATATGCTTTTATTAAGTACATGGTTTGACTAATAAAGTTTGCTAAGCTTATTTAGGTATTTATAATTTTATACATTTTGATACTACTTTATAGAACCGTAGTAATTAATTACATTTAAGGGTTATAGTCTGAGTTTTTTGGAGTCCCTATACGGATTGGCTATAAACATGTGAATGTGTACATGTGTGTATATAATTATTAAGATACTACGAATTAAATTACAATACACATGATTCCTCATAAACTATGACCATTGATTAGATGAAAAAAATTCTTTATTAAGTAAAGATTGAAAATAAAAAGTCAATTCTACTCAAATCCACATTTTCGTGAAAAAATTTCGGAATTAATGTACCTGTTTGTCATTTCAAAAAGTAAAAAAAAATATTTGTAACACAAGGACAATGTTTCTAATATTGGTGGCAGATTTTTCATTCAATCCGTAGTGTAATATTTACAAAAAATCTTTACTCAAATTTTAAGAAGGTAGGTTTACCTACCTTCTTAAAATTTGAATTTGAAGTTGTACCTAGCCTACCTTTTAAGGTAGGCTAGGTACAACTTCATTAGCATGTTTTTCTCTCTATTTTACCCATAAGAATTAGAACCCATAAGAACAAAAAAAATCTGAAAAATAATATATAATGTATTATTCAATCATGTGTACTTAATCAATATTCAAAACTACGTAAGCGCGGGTTGTTTAGCGCTCCATAAATAAGTACGTTGTAATTTCAAATAAGTGCATTCTTTCTTCTTTCTTTTTTCTTTAAGTACCAAAAAGACCACAAAGTATCGGAATAAGTGGGTGGGCAATTTACCTTAAAATCTATAAATTATCATTATATCATTAGTAAAGACTTAATGCTTGACTTACTTAATCAAGAGATAATTTTTTAACAGAATATCTTCTCGAACTAAAAATTTAAAGTTAAGTTTCGGATGGTGCATAAAAAATGTTTATTAATTATTGCTCTTTAATTACAATATTTTATTTGTATGTTTAATGACGTGCCGTCATACTGTACACGGGATAAGCTATGCTTGTAGTGAATGCTATTGTTATTCGAGTTTTTTGTACATATCATCGATCTGGGGCTTGAAGTAATTTCTGATCTCTGGTCGTTTCGCCTTCATTGTGGGGGTTAATAGACCGTTTTGCACGGAGAATGGGTCTGGGTGCAGATAAATGTCCTTTACCTGAAACGAAAATATCATTGTGTCAAAATAATGTGTGGTGAAACATACAAAATAAGCAGGACTATTTTTAATTTGTAAAGTGGCGCATAAGATGGCGTCACCTAGGAAAAAAAATGAGTACACGAACATTTGACAGCAAATCTTAGCACATTTCCGAACCAAATATGGCCAGGAGCATAGATTATTACTAATACTATATGAACCTGAATAACACCACAAAAGGATCGAAATATGCACGAATTACAAATGATTTGGTATTTTGAATGAATGGAGACATCGTAGTTCACAGAACTCTTAAGACCGTATTTTTCCTGTTCGGGAAAACGAATGCACGAGCCACGAACTACTGTACCATACGCTGCCTTATAACATAGGTCTTTTTAAAGTTGAGAACTTATTAATTTATCTTCTCACAACTAATGAATTAGGTACGTGCCTAGTTTCAAAAAGATAAAGATTGTAACTAGATCGAAAAGATCCTCTTTGAGTTAATTAAATCACATTTCGTTTGGAAGGATGCACGGAGTGCTAATGATGAAAGAACTAACTTGTTCGAAAGTCTTAAGTCCAGCGGATTTTCCCCACTGCAGCATGTCCTCAAGTATAACTTTCTTGACACGTTCGTCTTCACAAAGCGATGAAAAGGTGCCTTTGATGCCATTCTCTAGCGCCCAGCACTTCACCACATCGACGTCGGGCACCACGACAGCTACTACGCATGACTGGAAAATTGAAAGATTTAGACATTAATTTTGATTACTTAATTGCCTTTTTACGGCAAAATTTACTTGTTTCTTTACCTCAATTAATAAGCTGTTTTAATTTATCGTATTGTCATAAAAAAGTTTGATTGACTAACATTATTCAGCCCTCTACTTTTTCGTTTTAATTTGCCATAAAAAGAAAAAAGCCAGAAAATAATAAAGTAGATTAGGTTAAATCGTCATCTTATGCGAACAAAATCCATAGGCTTTGGTTCGCATAAGATGACGATTTAACCTAATCTACTTTGAATAAAGTAGATCTATAAATCATGCAGCATGCATAGTTGAATAGGGATATGGCAGTATTTTTATATGCTAAGTATTTAAAAAATCCAATTTTACCTTTAGTGATTCACCGTGTACGAAAACTTGTTCGACGTATTGACTCCTAATGTAGATATTTTCTATTTTTTCAGGAACTATGTATTCGCCTTGTGACAGCTTAAAGATGTGTTTTCTTCTGTCTATAATTTTCAAGGTACCATTCTGAAAGGAAATTATGCCATCAAGGTGAAATCAAATGAAATCATAATAAGTTAAATTAATCAGCATCATGTTGTTTGTTGTCATTTGTTTTTACTTTTAGAAACAATGATTCCTTTAAAATCTCTAACACGATTTTTTTCCCGTCCCAGATTCTGTTTTAGAGTAGGCAACGATTCTGTGTCTTGAAGACTTTGAGTTGCTACCAATCTACCATTATATTTAATTGTGGTCTAATGTCGACTCTTTCTTTTCCAACAGATTCAATACTCACAGGTAGCCACTTTCCAACATCGCCGGTATGATGCCAACCGTCCTGGTCGATGACCTGACGCGTCTTGTCTGGCTCCTTAAAGTAGCCCTTAAACACGTTGGCACCCTGCACACACACCTCCCCATGCCCCTGCGCCGCGTAGTACTCCATCTCTGGGACATCCACTAGCTGCAAGAAAGATAAAATCATTTTTTACTATACTCCTTAAGAGCCCATACTTCCTGAAGGACTCTTTTCTCTTCGAAGAACATTTTGTGTGAATGCGATAGACACGCATGGCGCGCCAATTTAACAAAAAATAACATTTTTCCTTTTTAAAGCGAAGAAAAGGAATTTCAAAAATGTACTTCTCATTTTCACGGCTTTGTATTTAGTTTCACCGACCGAGATAAGCTGATGTATTAATGAGGGAGGCTGAGGCCGCGAATGATAATCAGGGACACCTGGATGATGATGATGATAGGCTACCTTCACTTTACAACAAGCGACTGGAGGCCCAACATGTTCAGGGACGTGATCACCCTGAACCGTCAGAGTCACCGGCGCGGTGCACTCCGTCTGACCGTAGCCTTCAACGATCTGCAGGAAAACAAATACAAAATTACATTTACTTAACAATGCTAGGCCATAGGCAAACATCCTGTTAACCGTGGAATAAAGAAAACTTCTGTACAGACTTGAGGACAAAGATCTTCTCTTCTGATAAAGTTACTTTTGAAACTCAACTTTGCTTATGGTTTGTCGACTGATCAGTGATCACAGATATCATCAGAAAAAATGCTAGACAATCTAGAAACGAATTCTAATCAGTATTTTTAAAAGAATGAAAAGACAAGCAACTACTATACTATAATATAAACTAAATACTTTCTACAATTGTGTGATCAATGACATAAATTGGAATATTTCTTGAAATATATAAATCAGTTTTATTTATTACTAGATATTAACTTCCCGGTAGATCTATCCAAAACAAATATCGAACTGTATGCGTAATTCTCGGTATTTGAAAGAATAACAAACCGTAGAAATATTCGCATATCTTTCATAGAGTATATCATAAAGAAGCCTTGGCTGCCATGTTGTTTTTATAGTAAACATTCCCGGATCTGCTTCTAAGATAATAATTTTAAGAACAAAGTACTTATAATACCGCATTTTTGATTTTGCATCAGTAACTGAAGTGATTCATTCACGTTAAAATCTATAGGGTGAATCATCTACCGAGTCATCAATGTACGAGCTATGAAGCCAAAATTGTGCATAGAAATTATTTTTTCAATGGAGACAAGGGAAACGCAAGAATAGTACGAAATTTACAGGATCACCTGCGTAAAGCAGTGGCGAGATAGTTACCCGCATTTATCTATTCAAAAAATCTATGCAACTAAAACTGAAATTTTGCCAAGTAGGTACGTCCAAGGGATCTTTGGATAAATTAATAGTCTTTAAAATCAATAAGCATAGGTACCTAATTATTTTCGCAAAAATATTAAAGAAAGTTAATTATAATCTATATAAAATAGGATGCAGATTCTAGCCAATACAGAATATATATGAGAGTATATTTGCGCGATCAAATCAGAAACGAGAAGATTCAGTAAAGAGCCAAAGTAAAAAGTTGAAGAAGCAATGGGAGAGGCTGTAGCTCATACGAACGATGGACCATGGGGACTAAAGATGCTGAAGCAGCAACAACGCACCGGGTAGCGCAGTTTTGGCAAACCATTCAGTATTCAAGAGAGTCAAGGGGAATCACTGGCTTCAAGCGGCACAAAATCGTAATATTTGGCGGTCATTTTAGTAGAAATCCATCAGCTGAAACGAGGACGATAGAAAATATACTTACCAGACATCCCAGAGCGCATCTTGCAAAAGTGAGAACATTGCCAGCCAACGGGGCGGACCCCACCACCATGATGCGTAACCGGCCTCCCATGCCTTCGCGCACTTTACGGAAGACCAGCTTGTCCCATATCGAGTCGTGACGGATTATTCCCCTATAAAATATTATAACATAATGTCATCCAAACCGATCTGACTATGAAGGTCAATATATACTGAGCATGTACATAATCACATGAGATATATAATAGTGCAAAAGTGTGTACGTAAACACAGGTAGGTACACTCGTAATCCAATGGAATGATATCTTCGACAAGACCGGAGAGAAATAAGTCGCAGAACCGATGGCTTAGCGTGCTCTATACAAAGCATGGAGGTGATACACTACCAAGTCCCAGACTCCATGTTGGTACTACGAATTTCTTGATAAAAAACCCGATAGTATTTATAGGCCCGATCTGGGTATCGAACCCTGGTGCATTCCAACATGCTCACCGTAAAATAGATCACCAATGTATCCTATATTGTGGAAATTCGTAAAACATGTTTCAACCATTTTTAGGGCCGCGGGTCTTGTCTCAGAGTGACAGGGGCTTATATTCTGGCCAATTCCGGTTGGTAAGATTCACACACCTTTGAAACATTATAAAGACCTTCAATTGAATGCATTTTGTTTTCTTACGTTGTTTTCCTTCACTGCTGGACAAGTTATATTTAGTCTCCACGAAAACAATTCCAAAAGTCAGAGGCTACGGATTCGAGCCCCGTACCTTGATTATGAGGATAAAACACTGACCAATCAGAGCCTACGTGGCTCCACCGATGCAAGCATTAACCAATTAGTGCCCAAGATGTAACTTAGTCGATGCTTATAAAAGTATTTTTGCAGAATATTACAGCTGTTGAAAACATCCCTTTGTTATAACAAACAATACTTCTAACGGGGAGACTAACCTCTTTAATTCTGACTCTTTTGCAGATAACGCCATATTGAAGAGTAACTTCTTGATCTTCGAGTTAGATATCTCACTCTGTGCCTTATCGTACAATCTGTTTAGGAGGCGCGGTACGGCCGGCATCATTGTTGGCTTGAGGGCGGTTAGGTCGTCGCCTAGTCTTCTGATGTCACCGTTGTAAAAACCGACAGCCCCGCCTACCATGTACAGAGCATTCTGAAACAATTTGGAAATAATTGAACAAATAAAAGGTTTATTTTCATTTATAGGGACATAGTCAAAACCAAGTGATCTTCATTAAAGTATTTACTTTATTATTCGACAGTTTTTAACTATTTCCCGATATTGAACGCTACGCTTGCTCATGTCATATGCAGTGCTTCCTCAAGATCTTGCAATCATGTAGCAGTATATCCTAAGATACTAGGATATTTATTTTAATTTATACATTGTAGATACAGTCAAACTTGGTTAGGTGAGAGCTCAAGGGAACAAGATTTATTTTCCTCTTATAGAGGTCCCTCACTAACAAGAGTTTCAGAAAGAGATGATCTGGCAAATACTCTCGTTAATAGAGTTTTCTCGCTTACCCAGTTCTCACTTAGGTACTCAGCTTCGGCTGTAATTTCCATAACGCCTGGTAATTTTTACAGTTATAGTGTCTTTCAAACCTAACCAGAGTTAAGCTTCGCAATTAATGCTTCTAATGAAGAATACTAAATACCCAACATTGCATTGGTATCCATCAGGGTGGATTCTGCACAAAATAATTCTTCCACTTGATAGACAGGTTATGGTGGTGGTGGTAAAGAAACTGCAGTTCAAGCAAGAAATACTGACCTCACAACACCGCTCAAGCATGTGTGCGAGTGGTAGGAAGGATATCATGACGTCATTCTTCATCGGCCGATGTTCGCCCAGCTGCATGATCACGCTGCACATGGAAGCCACCACGTTCTCGTGAGTCAGCATCACGCCCTTTGGCATGCCCGTCGTGCCCGACGTGTAGCAGATTGTGCATAGATTGTCTGGATTTGGTGGCTGGAAATAATTAAGACCACGCTCAAGCTACAATGGTATCTATTCGGTTCATATTGTGGATCAAAATGGGCTCATTTTGCTTTCCCATTTCCTTGTGTCAACTGTATCTGGACTTGCATTGTAGAAAAGAAGTAGCTGTTTGATTTTTTGTATTGAATTTACAGTCATTAAAGTCTTGGGCCACAATTTTTTTACCACAATCAATTCAGTAATTTTATACTTTAACCATAAAATATGTCTTAGTTCTATAATTTAAGCTTCCGTTATAATCATATGAAGCTTTCACAATTGAATTCTTTATTATAAAATGTATTTATTTTAAATATTTATTATATTATTTTTATTTTTATTTTTTTATAAAACATGAAGAATGACGATACTTGCTTCTATAATTTAAAGCTTAGAATCCAATGTAACTGTGTAACCATAGCAATTACTCTAAGCAGTCTTTAAGAGTCGTTTCGAAATACACTTACAACACAAGGATGGTCTTTCTGCGCTCCCAGTATTTCGACATCGCTGAATTTAACTATTTCCACACCACGACTCTTCGCCCTTTGGTGCGTCGACGGCGAGACTTCCTTTATCGTGACGAGCTTGCGCAAACACCGCGGAGACTGGTCGAGCAAGAGGTTGGCTTTCTTGTCGTCTTCGCACACCACAATTGTCATTTCCGCTGGAATTTATGATACAAAATCATTATTTCAATGAGTTTCACACTAAAGGTTGCAAGTCTGCTATATGTAGGTACAGTCAGCTAACACGATATTAAGCGATTTAACAAAATATGGCCAGAACTCAAACATTTGGACCTGCGCTTTTTAGAGACTTCCGTTACAGAGTTTGCTCTGCTGAACAAAATATTTAAGGAGTAGATCCGGCAATCACGGAATGAGCTGCACGTGCATCTTTAACTAAAAGTCTTTCTAATGTTTCAAGAGCCAAAGTTCTTATTTGAGTCGACCTATATACACATCTAATTAAATGTTTATGGAGCCTATTACAAATTAGCCCCCATTGGATACAAAAAGACTTACTTTGATTTATAATGAAGGCACAGGCATTAGCTCCTAAAGTATCATACAACGGTACTATGACCATTGAATAGCAGTACGCTGCTTGCTCTGTCATGATCCACTCGGGACAGTTCTGGGCGTATATACCTGAAAAAAAAGTAATATTAACCAATCAATAACAATGTCGCCACAATTTATTTTACAAGCAGCTGGCATCGATCCGTGTCCCCCAGCTATCGCGGCTCGGTGATCTACCAACTGAGCTACGGGAGCAATTACCACTGTTATGATAATTTCCATTCACATTGTTTCCAGCCTTAGGCAGACTGCGGAATTCTCTATTGGGAAACTACTGGTTTCAATCGAATTTCAAAGGGCCATGATTTCGAATGGAGCTAGCTTTGAACGAGAGAAGACTCCTACTATTAGCCTATTTTTATAGCTTATATTTTATTGAGAGACCCTTTTTCTAGAAAGTATGAGCCAAGTAAAAAAATATATCCTATATTTAAAAAGTTAAGTGACGGAAAAGTTATTATGGCTAAGTTACTCACCGACAAAGGTGCCTTGCCCTGGGGTGAGGCCTTGACATATAAGACCTGAACCGAAGTTCTTTGCTCGCAGCAGGGTCTCATTGTAGGTCTGCCACACATAGGGCTTGTTTGGTCCCTCGCGCCAACCAAGGCAGTTGCCATTGTCTGGAAATAAACAACTTATCACATCCTACTACTGAGTAGGTACCACCGCAGTGTAAGTTTCATTGCTTTTGGAGCGGTAATGTACCACCTCAGTCTCAGATATTCCGTGAAGCAGTTTGAATTTAAAAGGAGACTATAGCCGGGTCAAATGAACTGATGGCTCAAGATGACGAGTGCAGTGCAGTGCGTCATTATACATTGCAGTACTGGAACGCACTGAATCTGACATGAGCAGGCGCATCACGTAAAAGCAGATGAACAATATGCTAAACAATCTTTGAAAAAAATAATAACGAGAACTCTACATATATAAACTTCGCTTCAGAATGTATACCCGCCACCGCTATAAACATACCTATAATTTCCTTAAACGCCAAACTCTCAGACTTCATCCATAGTCCACTTTGTTAGAGTATTGACAGTGAAAACCATTCCGCAGTGCTACATTGCGATTATATAGGTATTTTTAATGGTCGGCATTTAAAAGATCACTTACGAAGTAAAAAAACGTAGATGTTATCGTTTAATAAGTGAGATGTTAATCTCGGAATATTCCGCAAATGATTTTATATTTAGCTGCATTGCCAAGTATTTTTGTTATTTCCACCAGCAACGTAGTTTATTCGTTTTATACGCAAATAAAACTAGGCGTCGCGACAACCTACCCTGCTCACACAAATTACGTTAACTGTAAACCTTGATTAACCCCTTTTTAGGGTCCCGTATGCAAAGGGTTCAAAGTCAAAGAGCCTGTTACCGGTGCTATTACCATTAATCATTAGTCACCACTCACTCGCTTTGGCTGTCCATTTTATAAAGAGGTATTTTTTAAAAGAATCGCATACGTTTCATTCTATAAACTTCCTGGCTCAAAGGTCGCCATCACCAAGCATCGGCAATGCCGCTAGTCTGATGGGCAATTTAGGTCTAAAAACACCTAGTTTCGGTCTTTTTGACGAAGTGTAAGTTTAATTTTTATTTCATTAAAAAAAATTTAAAGTAGTTATGTAAGAAGAAGCTTGATTTTATTTAAATGAGTCTTGGCGTACAAATCGACTCGTACTTGTCGGGTTTTGAATAATGCTAACATTCATAATGTGAAGACTAAATTGCATATTTTATTAACGAGCGAAAATGCGACGCGAAACAAAGTGGGCCCTAGAGTTGTGCCTTGAGGCACTCCCGTGTAAACACTGTAACCATGATCTGCATACTTAGTTTCTACAGGTTTCATTGACAAGAATTCTAGGAAGGCATATGCTTCCATCTCCTCACGAGATATCTTAAAAACTATGTAAGTAATGATTTTTTGTATCATGTAAGAAAAATATATACTTAATGACATTTTTGAAACGAGCAAGTACCGAATTTCTTGCCAGTTCTTTTCGTTGTAAGCCTGCTTTCTGAACCTGGCGGTAGAGTTTTGACTTTTCATAAGAGCCCATTATTCAGGCCTATGTGAAAAATAAAGATTTCATGTTCTGTAATATTTTGAGGTCCAGAGAACAAACTAGGCTGCCCGACTGCTTTTTTAACCCATTATTCAGGTCTATTTAAAAATAAGGATTTCATTTTCTCTAATATTTTGAGGTCCAGGGTACAAACTAGGCTGCCCGGCTGCTTTTCGAACGTGGCGCTTGAGTGGCCTATGTGAAAAATAAACATTGAACTTTTTTCTGTAACAAGAAGAAAGTCTACACTTACTTGATTCCTTAACGCCTCTACGAAAAGTTTCATAAAGTGTGCGTGTGTCTTCGTGTAGATATCGTAGGTATTTGCCGTTTTTTGCTTCTTTGTAGAACTTTGACACGCGAACCAATTCAGGGCCCTGAAGCAATAAATTACCACAAATAAGTAACGTTAAATTTTTAAGTTTATACAAAGTTATATAAAAAAATACCAAATCGCTGTCTGTCTGTATTTGTTTACAACTTTTGTTGTAATTGGTATTTGGTATTTGTGATTTTTCTTTAATTGTGATTTGGTATTTTTTATATAATAACTGTATAGCAGAAACCCGCGTGTTGATTAATAAGAAGTATGGTTGATCTGTGGCGTGGACTGTGGTCCATAGACAATACTGCGGTCGGCTTACAACTAATGCTATTGGTGTCAAAACAATCATTTTTGACACCAGTAAACTGGCGACATTTCGCACGTCCACCGGGTCCTGTATATTATAGGACACAAGGCTAGAGCCCACAAGCTGCAGCTATCGTACCCTACATACTTGCTTACAGTTATAATTTGATTTGTCATGATAATATACAGTTCATTACCCTGAATCCTTTCAAGGAACTAGGAAGAGAACCGCATCCATACACTCTGGTAATCTTTTTAGCGCCGCCGCGTATTACACGTTGTTGTTGATCAGATTACGTAATCATATGTAATGGTCTACATAAAACTTAGTAGGTAGGATCTGTACCTAGTAGTATCTAGTTGGCTCTATGCAAGGTTTTTAATAGTATAATCTAAAGTCTAGACAACCTTTTAGGGTTCCATACCAAAATAATAAAAATACGAATCCTTATTTATTACGAGTATAGGTATCTTAAAATTTATTTTTCAATACAGTTGTAACAGAGGTTTTTATTATCATTCGAAATTTAAATCTACTTATTAAATTTTTGACAAAATGTTTTTTTACAACTGATACAGTCCGACAAGACTTTCTTGGCACTTGAAAGACATTGTCAGGAGGGCGTTGTTATAGAACAAAGGCAGCCAGAAAATAAAATCTCCTCAATTTTTACTTTTATTTTAGTTTATATTAAGCAAAATCAACACAACATATAATAGCGATAAACCAACAAAACGAACTATCTAGCAGTATCACAAGATAGCGGCGTAAGTTTTGATTGTGGCCAGGAGCCAACATAGCTTTGTCGCACTGTACATACTGTTCTCATTAACACGCCCGAGCAAAAGGCGAGGGTTTTTAAAGTCACGATTTTGCAATAAACTAATTTCCACCATTGTATCACTATTTACAAATGGTTGATGAATTTATTAAAAATTACTCCTTAACTACTCGCATTAAAATCCTATTTCTTAAATTGTTGATGAATTTATTCAAAATTTACTCTGTAACGAGTAGCTTTAAAATCCCATTTCTTATAAGCATACAATATATCATTGTTAATAGCCCAAGCTTTGCTTTACCGTTTTCATAGGAGTAATCCAAAGAAAACATGAGTGAAAAAGAAAAGAATCTGTGTGAAAATGTATCAAAAGTAATGTGACATAATAATAATATTATGATTTTCACCATTGCATTGACGGCTAACAATTTTCTATTTTGTGATTTTCACATAATAACATTAGATATCGGTAAACAGAATTAAGTATTTGTCAAGTTGTGCTACTAAAAAAATGTTTTCGTAAGCATTATAATTTGTAAATACCTACGCAGGTATTATTTTGCTAGGTATATTGACTACTTGACACCTTTTCGACGAAAATCATACACTAAAAGCTTGAGTAAATAATTCTCCGTTAGCCCAATGACACGATTTGGCCTACTTATACTGTTTTTGAATTAAGCACGTAACACTTTATACACGTGCCGACTAAAGATACCTATAGTATTGCCTATTGGGTGCTAATTTTTATAGCAAAGATAAAGAAATACTAATTCGGAACCAGACAAAGTGTTGTGATACTACTTTTACTACTCTACTTTTTCTCTTAGATTTGGAAACCAAACCGACTTAAATGTATTTTCTAAGAGGCAATGATACAGGACACTGAATTGGTGTTTTTTGACATTGGTGGTATTTGAAATTGAGTGGGAAGTCGCGGGATCCACTCCCGCCACGGGTCACTTTAAAATTTTATAATTTCTTGGCATATATCTGGGGTCTGATTGCGTAAGAAAAACGTATTTATCGATATCGCAATCGTTCACAAATTCTGCTCCCCGATTGGCTGACAAAATAGAAAATATAAGTCAGGGAACCAATTGGCGGGCAGAACTTGTAAACGATTACTATAAAGATGAATACGTTTTTCTTACACAATTTAGGGTTCATGTATGTATGTTTGTATGTATGTGATGTTTCTTTATTCCACCATAGCTTCTGAACGGCTGAACAGATTTGGACATATGGGATATCGTTAGAATCCTTAAGATCCTTCCGTAACATAGGTCGGGGGACTGTTCTAAAGAACTTCTATTCTAAGAGGTCCCCCCCGATTGCCATATGAATTTGTCTTTTCAACTAAAATAACTTGTTTCTTACTTTTTAGTTCGTTTTATAACAGGACAGTCGTGTTTTTAATTATTACTTATTTTTATACAATATCTCAAACACTTTCATATGAGTAAAGTCGAAATATTTCCGAGGAAACACGTTGACATGAGAATTTATATATTAGATGAAAAATATCATAAAGTAGATTGATAATGAGATAATGATTAATGGCGTACACTGAATAAAAAATACTATGCCAAAAATCAAAGATTTAAATCTTAGCCAAAAATAAACAAAAAGATACAATATTCATAATGTATAGTTTTCATAGATAAGATAAAATTCTTCTGCTTAATATGCGTTTGAACTACATTATGAGTAAAATTTATGATCCAGAATAGTGATGATTAAACGACCATTTCCACAAATATGTTCTCATCAAGAGCAACCGTTAATAACAAACAGGAAATTCAAGATGTTCATATGTTTCGTTTAAAACTGAACAAGGTTAGGAGGAAACAGAAGTAAAGCAGAAATGTGAAGCGACAGCTGTGAGGTTAGGTGACCGAGTATTAATATACTCTTGGTGACATAACGCACACGTTGTCTGAGATATTTTAGGATACTTCAAGAATAGGACTATCAACATGAGGATCTTCTATTACGATGAATTCACGGGTGATGAAATAATAACATACTCGTAACTCGTTCAAAAAGATTCTATGACAAATATGATTTTACCAGATTTAAAAACTCAGTATTTAGTGAGGATTTACAACCCTCCTTGCTTCAAGTTTAATACTAAAAGTTTTTGAAACTCTAGCTAAATACACCTACCCTCTTAAAGAGCTGTTAATAATAATAACTATGGCTAATGGGGCGTTGTTTGTCTTGGTAGTATCTCTATTTTTGCATTCAATTCTCTTAACAGTTGTCAAATACTCGTAAAACTTAATTCTTCTTGAATTTAACTGAACGTGCCTATTATATAAACATTTTTGTCAATAAAGTCCTATATAATATGGACTCCATAAAAGGTTACATCTATACTACAATATTGTCAGGAATTCACATACATAATATTGGTCATTTCATAATTAATTTTTAAAATTTCGTATGAGCTTACAATAATTGTCATAGTCATGTTCATATTGTGAACGCTTTTATTCGTCTTATATCGAGAGACTCTGAACGTAAAGTTTGCATAGTCAAGCGCGCAAATCCGTTTTAAATAACAAAACTGTATAAAAAAAAGTGTATCATTAATCAATCTGTGAAGAATTTCTTAAGGTCAGCATTGGGCGGGTCCGGGACAACAGCCTACCCTGTCACTCAAAATCGTTTTAAAATATCATATATTTTTAAATTCCCGAGACTGTAGGAAGGTTTGGCGGCGCCAGATTTCCGCATATCACGCTCTAGAGTGTTCAGACTTCAGAGATGTAAACAAGATTTGAAAGAAATGACGTGTTGTAAACAACATGTGGTTTATACAGTGGAATGTTTTAAATATCTTGTCAGAACATTATGAGATGATTTTCATATTTAGATGACGGACGGGGGCCCTTTAATACAACACTTTGAGTTTAGCTTGGCATACCATGGAATAAAGTTGTGCAATTTATACTGGTAGGTAATCTCTAGCACAAAGATTCATATCATACGATATTACTCGAATATTTATCTCAATGATTATTTATCACTTTCCCCTCAATTATCACAGTCTCGATTTTTTTCTAATATTCCTTTACTCTATGCATGCTCTATAATAAATCATAGTACGATATTTATTACTCCTAAATCATCACAGTTTCAATTTTCCCTAATATTCCTCTTCTCTTCTGTTTATTTTTTTTATTAATTATTTTATTCCTCTCCTCTATGTATGTTCTATAGTAATGGATCTTCAAGGATTTCCGGTACTTTTTTGTTCTATCATACTATGCTACATACCTAAATGGTTGATCTTCTCTGTTCTCAAGCACTCATTTGCTAATGCGATTCCCTGATCAGCATCCTCTTATAAATATTTACTATACCTATGGCTACAAATTTATCTTTAGAATTCTAAATTATAATTAACTAGCTGACCCGCCAAACGTTGTTTTGGCATTAGGGATGTAAAAAAATAGATAAATTGAGATTTAAGCTATCCTATCTTTAAGTTAGATCAAACTGTTGTGTTTAGAACGGGTACATACCACGATATACACGATGATTTTATGTGTTTTCTAACCACGAAATAAGTCTTAAATCATTAGATCAAACTGAACACGGTGTGCAAATTTAATTAAAAGTTAAGTAAGTTAAGTAGTTTAGGAGTCAATCACGGACAAACAACGTGACGCGTAATTTATATATTTATGAATTATATAAACAGTATCAGCAATAAATATAAATGTTAAGTAACAACAATAAAGTGTCAATCATGAATTGTTTGCAGTGATAACGTTAGTTAATTTGGCAAAACACCAAATAGTGTGTTATGTTCACATGCAATATACAAACAAACTGCAAGTGACAAACCATAGCAGTATGATATTTAAAATAATAATATCTTCTGAGACATACAAAACGGTAAATTTTATTTTACGGAAATATAAAAGTGAAAAGCTATTACTAAGTAATAAGCGCAATTTAGTGGGTAATTATTTCTAAACGTATAGATAAAAATTGTTTTGTATTGATTTAGCATAATTACGTTTGCAGAAATAAACATGAGAAAGTAATCTAAAACGTTAATGCAAATATGAAAGAATTCGATGGAAATAACGGCTTCGGCTTTCAGCAAAACAGTGACATGTGAGTGACATGCTTATTCAGTTTTCTTACGAAAGCCGTGTCATGGATATTTAATTCTTATGTCGTAGGTACATTAAAAACGCGATATACTAACTAGCAGATAAAAACTAGAGTGCCTATCATATAATACGTAATAATGAAAAAACTCAAACTCAAAATATCTTTATTTCACATAGGCCTAATATACAGGCGCTTGTTAATGGTCTTTATGATATTTGTCACATTTGTATGGCGATAACTCCAAGTCGACTTAAAACTAAGTTTACGAGGGTTCCAACGCGCCCTGCACTGAGAAGAAGCCCACAACAAACTCAGCCGGGTTTTTTATTTTCTGTTATCACCACTTCACAAAAGCTCTTAAAACTAATTGAGCTAGTATAATTACAGCAGTTCATTCATCCCCAAGGATTTGATTCATGTAAGTAATCCTTAATACTATAGTAAGCTTTATTAATAAGCTTTCGTTTTACAGCGACTTTGAACTTATTGAGGGATAAGTTTAATATTTCATTAGGGAGTTTGTTGTAAAAGCGTATCCCATTGCCTTTAAATGATTTATTTATTTTCTCTAGTCTTGTTTTATGAACTAATATGATAGATGATATGAATCATAGATGATATGATAAAAATAAATTTATACAGAAATATTAACAAAAGAAGAGATTTCACAAAGTTTATATTTAGAAGAATATCTTTAATCTAGCTACATTTTCACTAGTTTCATAACGTGTTAATTTATGACGCACGATGTGTTGATAAAAATAATATAATATAGATATATTTGTACCATTCATCAAGACGTAATAATTAGTTGTCACATAAGAATGTACATTTCATCAATAGTGATGTTTGGATACCTCTGTCACGTTCGTCTTTACAGATGAGTATCTACTAAACATCCGAGAAATTCGTATTTACAAAAAAAATCACAAATATTTTATTCAAGAGCAATAATTAAGTCTTGAATGTATTCCCACTGATATATTTAATCTTAGTTTTCTAATCATGAGTTTAGTTTCAACTCTTTTATGAGATGGCCCTGATATACTCGTAATGCGAATTTTCGCTTTCCATCCTAAATAGTAAACGAGCAACGCTTGGTCACCCAGGTATACTTATAAACTATTTCCAAACATCCAAGCAATTCAAAATGACTCAGTGCAAATCAGTGGCACTATAAATGTTATAAAAAATACACTCGTGACTCGTCTGGAAAATGTGCCAAAAATTTGAATAACGTTAAAACATGCTTTCCATAAGCTCACGTGCCGATGAGTAATAAATATTGATAAATCTGTTACCATGTGGTTTAAAGATTAATGAAGGTTCAGCAGGTCGCTGTGAGAAAGGAGATGCTATTAAAATTCCTCTCATTAAAAATAAATTAAGGGTAAAGTTTTGAAGCGGAGCTTGTATTACTTTAGTTTTAACCTTTATGAAGAGTATCATTAACGTTATGTTAACTTCTCGTTATGTAAATACTGGAGTAACAAATAACATTATAAGAGCGTTATAATATTTTAATGTTTGAAAATGGAATCGTTTGTAAAACCGCTGAAGCAACAACTTTTTTTTCTAAAAATCTCGTATTTTGTGTTTGTTACCAAACTCATCCGAAACGCCTCGACCGATTGTTATGATATTTTCTGTGTATGTTGGGTAGGTCTGAGAGTAGGTCGTAAGCTATCTTTTAAATACCTAATGGCACAACTACGTTTGCTGGGTCAGATATAAATTTATAATACATATAGCATCTAAACTTCGGGGTGCATGTAAAACAAACTGAACAATTTCGCTATAAATTAATTCGAATTGCTTTTACTCACTAGTTTTATTACTGAAGGAAACTGGTCATTAACTTTGCTTCACAGTTATGGTACAGAGTTATAAAATTTACTAGACATTTTAATTGCCCACGCGAAGATGCCATAAAAACAAACAATTTTGGCACTAAATGAATCATGATAATGAATTACTTGAATACAATGCTTTTCAAAGTGGCAGTTTTTATTATCATATTCTCCTGATGAAGCACACCTCTGGATATCTCCAGATATCTATGTTTGACGTTTTCCAGATACATAATAAATCATTATAAAATTTATGGAATGCCAAAGTGCATTACCATTAGAACGCTTTGAGTCATACGCCAGGATAATGGAAAGCTTACGCACATACACTTACGAGTAAAAACACTACAAAACGCCGTAATATTTTTAAACCGTAAAGAAAATTAAAATGATCTTTCTTGAGAATAGCAATCATTCCTTATAACAATATCGTTTATCTATTCTTGATATTAGAATTGACCGATGTCGTACTTCTAATATTTTTTTCTAATATTTACACCGCTGTTATTTATTTATTTATACATTGCGTCTAAGTTATTTAGAATCTGAGAGATCATACGGATTCATATTATGGTATTAAAAATATAAAGTAGATCATGGATGTAAGATATACTCGTACCTCATGGTTCACACTTCAAAACAACCATAAAATAATAATATGAATGAAAAATAACACTGCAAGTTTAAAAATGCTATTCTCCAAACATGCAATTTTGAGAATCATAAAATCACCTATCTTGATCTCATTCAAATGACGAGGAGCTTTGCCAACAATCACAACTCGATTAACAGCGTCCCAGAGACACGGATTACAATATTTCTTTTTTTACACTTGTTTGTGTCCACCACTATGTGGTCAGCGTCTATTTTCTCCAATTATATCTTTTTATTACATTTTTTACCCTAATTTATGGACGTGCGACAACTCTACGCGTGGTTTCATCGTAATCTGTTTTATCTTTCATCTACAATGTCATTCTACGATATCATCATTGGATGTCTTCCCATTTATCATAACTATTTTCATACCTTTTGTCATTTTATTACTGGGAACATAGTCGAATGGTACAATTAAACAATTCAAAAATCTTATTTTGTTTTGGTCTTACTTTTATCGTGTCCGACTGATCACTCAATGGTATAGGTGGTCGAATCGGTGCAACACCAATGCAGCAGTCACAGCAAGCCATTTTAACTGTCCTTTATCACTCACTCACTCTTTTATATCAATTTCATTAGCACATCACTGACTCATTGCGCAACCAGCATCATTTAATGCTTTAATAATAATCAGTAATCACTTCAAATGTAATATTGTGAAACGTAACTGTCACTTATGTCACGGATTCTACAAAATCTACGAAGAGTTTATGAAATAACTATTGTAATCCAACTTCGGGGTGGAGGTCCGAGTCAGCGTCTTCACTTTCGCTAGAGACTTCTGAATACTGACAAGAGAGTAGCAGGTTGGGCAGCTCTTAGCACAATGAGTTAAAAATATCGCTCGAAGATGTGCTCTGCCAATTCAAAGAGCGGAATTTTGGTTTCGGACATCTTGAACTTTGATACTCAGATATAAGGAACAGTACAATCATAGCACATTATGATACATCAGGTGCAAAATTGTATTTTATTTGCATAAATAAGTTTTATAGCTACGATATAAGAGCATACCGATCATTAACCTTTACGGTGACATTTAGAACAATTTTAATTTCGCTTGAATTTTTTTAAAGAAACATTTACTTTAAAAACTTTGGTAGGCAACAAAAATTTTGTAACCTACTGAAATTGATTTATGTTAATATTTCCGTGATTAGGATTATATTGAAGATTAAAATAAAATAAAGTTTTCTTCAATTGTGATAATCTACCTAATAACTTAAGTATAAGGAAGTCCTTATCGATCATTACTCCTTTGGACAATGGCTATGTCTATCTTAAAAACCAGTGAATTAATCGGCTGTGAACCGTCCTTATCATACGTTTAAATGAAATTACTCAATACCTTATCTCAAATAATGAAGTAAACATTTTATTATCATTGTACTTGACAACAAGTGGTTATACCAATAAATGCCTCGCAGTTTGGACTTCCTGATTTTTTGCAGCCATATATCACGTATTCATCGCCTTCCTTAAAACGGTTTGTATTAAAGTTGTTATTTACTCGTAAAACTAGCTTTAAAAGTAATCCGAAATAGAGTAATAATAAAAATTAAACTTAATAAAATATAATAATTATTGTGTTGTCACTTGCGATACACCAATTTTAAAAGATTTAGTATTATTATAGTCAGTTTTTCATCAAGGTCTAAGTAGATATTATGATTGCATTTCCTTGATGGGAAATAGGAATATAGCAATGGATAGTTCGCTGTAGTAATTTAGCCGGGTTTACGTAGACATTTCATACCAAAATTAAAAGTTTGTACTGATTGCTAGTAATCTAATTAAAAGGAAACAAGCAACTCTGTTTTTGTATGCTTCCAACGTTCCCAACTAATTTTTACATTTAAATTTACATCTTAATGTTAGGGTGAAAAGAATGGACATAACGTGGACCTATGTATGAACCCTGGATTAGTATCTATTTACCTACCCAGGTTACCTTTCATTTCAGATTTCTACCTGTCAAATAGACATATACCCTGGACAGGGCGGCGCGGCGGCGCGAAAAAATGTCGCCAGTTTGCCGGTGCCAAAATGCATTAGTGCCACCAGCGAGTAAGGCCACGATGTAGTTCGCTTAGCAGCCACCAATATTTGACAGATGGCGGTACGCTTGTACGAAAAATCGGATGCCTAATGCTCGTTTTCACCAACATATTTTTAAGGAACACCTAAGCCCAAAGGTGACAGTTTTCACTTACACCAACTGTCACTTTAGGCCTTAGGTGACCCTTAAAATGTTGGTGATAACAAGCGATCATATATGTATATCCTTAGGTTTTTTATCGCCTACCGGTTACCTGTCATCATTGGTGCTAAAACAATAGATTTAATTAATTACAAGATCAACTCACCGGTTCCAGCAAGCTCTGCTCATGTAATGTGACCAGAGGTTTCTCTGGTTTTGGCCGCGTGCTTAGGTAGAAAGCCGAAGCAGCCGCAACGCCCGTCAGGGCCAGGGCTCCCGCTGATCCCCCGACCATCCATAAGTACTGGTCTATTTCGCTTACTGGAAGAAAAAGAAAAGAAATTATTGATTAAAGTATCGGAAGCTAAAACAATATTATATTCTAACCCCTCTTTGCGGCCACTTTTTTATTGAAATTGAAGGGTCTCTCTCTCCAGCCATAAATCGCAATGTTACTGGTTCCACAAATTCCACTCCACTAATTTCTTCTTATTGCGATTGTAGCCAAGTGCGAGTAAGAAGTTTTTATACATCTTTGAGCACATTATGGAGCACTCTCAGGCATGTATTTTATATAGTTACATGATGCTTTCAACCACTCAGAAGGTGAATAATTGCGATAAACCCACAAGTCCAGAAATTACAAAATTATAGTTGACTGTAGCATTAAACACTAAATATTTCAATAATGCAACATTCTGTTTGCCGAGTGAGATGACAACATTTCGAGTCAGATTCTAAGAAAACCTTTTTTTTCTTAGAAACTTTAGATTAGGCTGAAAAATGCAAGCTTTAATATCAATATTGTCTTCGAAATATAAAAAAGATGGGCCACATCCAAAGACTTCTTTTTATATTCAACTAACGCAGACATAATGCACTTCGCCAAAACCATTCTCTTTTTATTAAATTGGACTACAATATGGTATGGTAATTATTGTTACCCCATTAAGATCACTGTATAAGGTCCCAATTATTACTATCATACCTATACAAATTATAATAAGACGGGTAGCAACAATAAAGGTAATTACAACGTATATTCGAAATCCAGATATGACAAACTATACCTCATACGCCAACTCGGCATCTCCAAAACGAGATATACTATAATGACAGCTCTCATTAAAATTACTATATGGCGTACTCCATGAAACCTTCGATAAAGATCACGACCTCTCTTGTCAATCGCTAGATTATTAATGGACATACAGCTGAAGTTAAGTTCATTGACTTCAAAAACAACATTAAGGTCTTTTAATTCTATAAATGTATTTTTCTTGAATAACTAAATGTGTATTTGCATTAAAACATCACAGAATCGCGTAATTTGCAATACGGAAGATATTTAAATTGTCTGCAAATAAACACACGTAATATAACCAAATACTAAAGAAGGGGAGCAATTTAACATAATTAGAATTTATTCAAAATGATAGTATTTTGTCAGTTGATAGACACATTGACAGATAATACTTCCTTACGTTACGACATATATCAACTCAACCATTAAAACGCAAGCAAGGAAATGTAAACAAAGCAAATCGGTTTTTGATAGGACAAGCGCATCTAATGCAGACATAGTATACTATGTCAGAAACGCTGCCGCCATTAGACGTCGAGTTTCCTGTTCTTCAAGACAAGGAAACGCCTTAGACAACTTTCGTGCGATCTACAGACTAGTTCCTGGACCATAAACTTAGAGTGCAGCTAGTTTAGAAAGTGGATACCGGGGTGCTCAATCGCTAGTCGTGTTAGCGTGTAGATTTCACGGGATTCTCTCGCGCTTTCCACTGACACACTTTTACGTAGCTTGTTGTATTTGCAATGAGAATAGTAGTAAACTCTCATGTTAGATGTAGAACTTCCAGTGAAGCATGTTTGAGAGCCATTTTTAGTTTTATTAGAGGCTTTTGAATTCTAATAACACATACTTGTAGATCGTGATTTACTTTTGGTATCTGATATTTGAACACGAACTTTGTCGGTTCAAAAGTACGGTTTGAGATCATCGTAATGGCAGCTCTCACAGAAATTAGGATTATGGGCTCGCAAAAGTCAGTGTCGAAATGCAACGTTTCGATTATTCATTAGAAGGGTCCACATATTATTTGAAGGCGACGTTTAAGGTCGCGTTGCTGGCCTCGATTATTTTGTCGTTGAATAACAGGAGGTACTTGGTTGATTTCAAAAGCTGGAACCTTGGTTGCTCTAATTTCCCCTCATTGTAGATTCAAATAGCGTAATAAGCGTGACGGCCCTTCAAGGGCCAGTTGGTCTTGCAATACAATCAAGTAACCTTATATTTTCTTATCGACCAACAAAAAATATATAGGCACAAAGGGCTGAGTACTACTGCGTCACTTATTTTTTATTTTTTATTATATTAAGAAATAAAAAAACGATTATGCAAACTTCGGTTTCTTATACTCCTTTCATGAGTTTTGCTGTAAATGGCTTTAAAAAAACATTATACAATTACTTACAACTGCTGCATTGATTCCACCAAATCGTCTTCTCCTTGGAGATAGATTCAGTCTTCTGTTTATCAGTCTTCTTGAGTTTTTTCTGCAGCTTACGACATTTTTCCTTAATACTAAATTCAGTCTTGTTAGCCTCTGTTGAGTCCACTTTGTCTTTTCTACAGTTGAGTCCAAACTTGCCGATTCCCATTTTATTATTGTTGCACATATTTATTAATTTATTATCACTTCTGTTTCCGCATTACCATTCTTATCGCCTTTATTTATTTACATGACTCGATGTGTCTAGATTATTATAAACAAACTTTAAGACTAGTACCTACCCACTTCACTTATACACTATGCATTCGCCGGTACTCGATAGCCGTAAAGATATTCAATACCGATTATTTTGTTGTGGAATGAGGTTGAATCCATAAAACTAAAAGGTTTTATAGATTCATTTCTTGAGGATTTCGGCCTTGGGAGGGTCAATAACACTACATGTGGATATCTGAAACTAATCTAGCTTCTGATTTCATTGGCTCACTCGCTTATCTTTTTATAATGTATGTTATCAAAACATTGGAAACATTCAAATAATATGTTCAGTATAGGGTTACACATCACATATTGTCTTGCTACTGTCAATGCACATGAACTGCTTGTAGATTTTTAATGATAAATATAATATATATATCATAAAATTAATAAACTGATTGAGATGAAACATGCATTCCTTATTTTAGTTAAATGAGGTATGTTCCATTACTTTACTTTTATTTTATGATATGTAAGCCATTAAAAAAATAATGTTTTAATGATAACTAATATAATTTTATAATATAACTTAAATGATAATAATTTAAAAACAGTGGCTTCGTTTAACTTGAAGTGTCTGGTAACCCATGGGTAACAACTAACACGTTGTTTGAGAACCCTAACAGATTATAATAGATTTGTGGATATAATGCAGTTCCAACAATTCTTTCAAAAAATCTTAAATTTTTTGAGTCGGGTCATTATAAAAAATATTATTTAAAACAAATTACGGAAATAAATAAAATTGAAGTATAATAATTCATATTTTCTCAATTAACAATTAAAAAGGAACAGCAAGTAAGGATTTTATTAAAAAATAGGTCGTTTTAAATGTACCCAATTTAGAGTAAATCCTAGAAAATTAACTTTAAACTTAGATAATGATCCTGAAACCCATAAAAATTAACAAATGTCATGTGAACTAAAAACATCCGTTAAATTAATAAAGCAAAGAAATACAAACAAATTACATTTCCCACACATGTAGGTATAGCCGGCATGTCTGTCTTATTGAGCATGGTAAACATTAAAATGTAAATCATGCAGTCAATGCAAACAGTCAAACCATAGATTGACAGATAAAAGCGGCAACATGCTATTGAAATCTAACAATGGATTATAATCCCCAAGCCGTATGCAATGTATCGTGTTGACCCAATAATTTGAAAGTACCGTATGTCGTGGGTGTACTTGAACATCCAAATCATAAATTCAGCAAACGCCGTGATACTCTATTAGGTGCAGTTCCTAATAAATGTATCCCCAATGATGAACACAGCGGTACTAGAATTAAATTATTGAAAACTAATCCCCTTGTCCCTTGTAGGATACCCTATTAATGGAGATAGTTTATTATTTTTTAGTCCCGTTGACCCCGTTAATGGGACATTTTTACTTAAATAAATTCCAAAAAACCTAGTCTGGTTGTCTTTATTAGCGAAACTCCTCGCTAAGGAACCACAAACTGTTTGTACACAATTTTTTTTATTCTTGAAATCTTATACACCCTGTTAGGAGTTTAAAATATTATTCGGTCCATAATCCAAATACGATGTATGAATATGCTTAAATATTTGGATTTACTATATTTCTTTAATTTGCAAATCATCGGAATTATCCTTTTAGGTTCTTTAAAGTCTGATTATAATATATCATTTTTGTTATTCAATTTATCGATAGCTCTATCAAGAGACATGTCATTTACCTTTGCCGATATGGGTAATATTAGTACATTGAACTTGTAGATTAGGTAGATCAGTTTCCCAAAATTCACGATACAATGAACACATCGTGCTGAATGATGCTATTGGACCAATTGTTAGTTACGGATCGTAAATAACGTAAACACGATTGTGGTACAAAATGAATGGGACCTGTAATACACAGCTAACAGTGATTTCCGCTATAGGAACGTTCGCAGTTCACGTTTAACGGTAGTTGGTCAAATCTGGTTCACGAAACAATAAGTTCACATTTCTTGAAACATTCTACGCTAAAGTTTTCGTGAATTAAAGAAATATTATACGGTGTGATGAATTTTTTAAATTTTTTCCTAAAAGCTAGTAATATTTGATAGTAATGTCATCGGATGATAAATAAAGATGCTGCCGTTAACGATATTGTACTAACTTAAAATGGATAAATAGCCTGTAATGACCATTATCAAAGGTTAGAATTCTACGGAAACATTTAACCGTTTTGAGTTACGTCTTTTCAGGGGTTTCAGTACCAGCCGCAACCGAAGCCTCCTACGAGCCTGCCTAGACAAGACCCAAGTCAATTTTGAAATGATAAAATCCTTATTTGTCCCATGCGGGGAATTCAACCAGGGATTTCTCACTGAAGTCCAAGCCTGCCGACTGCGCCAAGGAGGTCGTCGCCAATCTATATCAATTCAAAAAAAATAGCCAGGGCACTCCCCTGTTTACCCCTCGCATCTTGCACAACAATACTGAGTGCAAAAACTTTGACACACTTTCTGGAGTTGCTAGGCTATTTCGAGGTCGACGAACTCTCCGAAGCGTGTTTTGATATAGCCGTCAATTCGCAATCTGCCAATTTTTTACCAAAAGTACCGCGGTTACAGTTAAAACGCTATAAGGCTTTCGCGAACCGTTTTAATTACTTCGTAGTCACGTCGTAGTAAAATTTTACCGCTACACGAGAGTGATATTGACAAACGGAACAGGATTTGTATGTTTTAGATGAATTAGAAGAAGAATGTTGAAGATTCCATCACAGGGTTCAACGATCTCAGAAAACTTCTAATTCATCGATGAAATCTCAATTATTTGTATTGAAATAGGCTTTTTGGGTTTTTCCTCGCGATAGTCATCTTTCTTCGTGGTTGTAACAAATAAATTTATTTATTTATTTGTTCAGATTTGCAATGATAATGAGTTAGTACTTAGTAAGCATCTTTTAATAATCGAAATTTAGTTGGACCATTGATTTTATTATTAATTGAGCGACAACCCTCTAAATCCAATAGTCTGTATTACTCCTTACTTAAAGTGGTCTTTCTTACTCCCATGGGTGTCAATTGAAATGGTTTACTAAGAAGTATTACAAGTACGTACTGAGTATGAAAGCTTGTTTTTAATAATAACTCATTGTTTAATGGAGATCGCATACGAGTTCTAAAATCGAAAGTAACGTTCTGTATTAGGTACTAATCAAGTGAACACAATTTCGCGCACGGTTTCCGCGCTGTTACATGCACTTCCTAGGGGCTGCGCCCGCGCATACCAAATGAGGCTGAGGCGGTGCGACGCAGGCTGAGTCACGTCTGCGCACTGCAGTAGGTATACTAATTGTACTCGATTGTTACAGTAATGATATACTTGCAAATATTATCATAGTAGCCTATCAAGCTAATCCATTATGTTTTTTAAAACTTAAAGGGATGAGAGTTCAGAGACAATCAAGACCTCCATGGTAGTTATGCTCTTCGATGATTTTTTTTTGAAATAAGAAATTATTACTCTTAGGTAACGTCAAATATAAATCGCATCAAGAAAATATGATTAGGTATAATTATAATATGACATTGTACAATTTATGTACGCACAATAAAAAATTTAATATAATTGACATAAATAAATGTTTTGACATTCAGTATAACAATTACCTAGATAGGTATTATTTGTCAATATATTCTAAGCGACAGATAGTTATTTCACTATCATATTTATTAAATATTTCTACTAAGAATTTGGCTGACAAAACTGCTTCTATTGAGCAGATTAGTAATCCTGAGAAGACCTTGGAAGCAATTCCAAGTACTTTTAATTTAAACTAGGTAAGGAGACAAAAGAGCTTTTCTCTCGCTTAGACCAAGAGTCAACGTCTGTTTTCTCTTGCTTAGATAAAAATAATAGTATTATTAATAAATCATACTGTATATTTGATAAACCGAATAACATTAACTGTATCAACTTGGTGCACCAAAATATTCAATGCATGAGGGGAAAAGAGCTAGAAATTGAGTTATTTTTAAATAGTTCTGATATTAATATTCTATGTGTAACTGAGCATTGGTTAAAATCTCATGAATTAATATTTAATTTTGGTAATCACCAAGTTGCTAGTTCGTTCACCAGGTCTAATTCCATTCATGGTGGCTCACTAATTTTATTAAATAAAAATCTTAAATTTAAAAATAGAGGTGATATTGTGAGCCTATCTGTTGAACGATTAATAGAGCTGGCTGCAACTGAATTAGAGCAATTCATTATCGTTGCGGTTTATAGACCTCCCACGTCCAACTTTGAGCTCTTTGAAAAAGTTATGGATGATGTTTTATTTAAACTTTCGAAATCTAGTAAAAAGTTAATTGTGTGTGGTGATTTTAATGTAAACATTTTAGAGAATAGCTCCTTAAGTGTAAGGCTATTAAATTTATTTAAAACTTATAACTTATTGCACATGTTTATGGAGCCTACAAGAATAACAAGTAACAGCGCCACATGCCTGGATAATATTTTTACTGACACAAAGCCAATAAGTAAAGAAATAATTAATACTTTAGATTCAGATCACTGTGGCCAGTTTATTCAGTTTGAAATATTCAAGAAAACTGTAAAAAAACAAAAAATTACTTTTGTGCCAGTAACATCGGACCGCATAGCTAAAACGAGAACAAGGTTACTAGAAGAACTTCCATTTTTACCAGAAATTTTGAATCCTAACGAGATGTATACCACATTTTTTAATAAATTTAGTTTAATATTTGATTCCATATTCACTAGTAAATCGGTCCTCAGTTCTGACACATTGGTTTTTAGCGAATGGGCAACAAGCGAGTTGCATGTACAGAGGAAAAAGCTGTACGAGCTTTATGCAGAACGTACATTTAATACTAGTGACGAGTTTAGAGATCGCGTAAAATTGTTTTCAAAAAAATTTAAACAAGATTGTATGTTCAGAAAATCAGAATTTATACAAAATAAAATTAAAAATAGCAACAATGTCATTAAAGCTACCTGGAAAATAATTAATCAGGAAACTGGAAAAGCAACCAAGCATACTAACACCATTAAACTTGAAGTTGGCAATAAATTGGTTACCGATGACCTTGAGGTTGCCACTGCTTTTGAAGAATTTTTCACTAATATTCCAGTTTCCACGACGCAATCACTGAACTCTTCAACAGTCAATGCGCTTTCATTGTTAAAAAATAACGTACCTGAATGTAATAACACCTTTGCATTCAGCCACGTTACTGGCTCCGACGTAATTAAAGCATTTAAATTAATAAATGTTAAGAAAACTAAGGACTTATGGGGCATTTCGGTACACGTAGCCAAGTCACTAATTGATATATTTGCACCCGACTTAGCATTGATATTTAATAATTGCATAGATTGTGGTGTATTTCCTGACTTAATGAAACAAAGTAAAATAATTCCATTGTTTAAATCAGGTAGTAACAGTGACCCCACCAACTTTAGACCAATATCAGTTCTACCAATATTTAGTAAAATTTTTGAAAAGCTCATATTAAATCAATTACTTTTCTTCTTCCAGAAGAATGATTTGCTACACAACAAACAGTTTGGCTTTACACGGGGTCGCTCGACAACCGATGCTGGTGTCGAGTTAATACAAAACATATTTGAAGCCTGGGAGGAATCACGTGACGCACTTGGCGTTTTCTGTGATTTATCTAAGGCGTTTGATTGTGTTCAGCACGAAACATTAGTCAGTAAACTACTCCACTACGGTATCAAAGGTGCAGCTCTAGAGTTGATGAGCTCCTATTTAAGTGATCGGATTCAGAAAGTAGAAGTTAATGGAAAGCGATCCTGTGGGTCAAGTGTAAAAATGGGAGTTCCTCAAGGGTCCATTTTAGGACCTTTCCTGTTCCTCATTTACATCAATGACCTTCCTTATGTTACTAAGGACAATCACGAGATAGTATTGTTTGCTGATGATACATCACTTGTATTTAAACTTAATCGAAATAAAACTAATTTTGACGATGTAAACAACTCTCTCGATAAAGTGGTACAGTGGTTTGAGGCTAATAATCTTCTTCTTAATAGTAAAAAAACCAAATGCATTAAATTCACTCTACCTAATGTTAAGCAGACAAAAACGACAGTACTACTTAACAATGAGGAACTGGCTCTAGTAGATGCAACCGTATTCCTAGGAATAACGTTGGATGCCAAACTTCAATGGGGCCCTCATATAATTAACTTGTCGAACAGACTTAGTTCTGCAGCATACGCGGTTAAAAAGATACGGCAGCTGACCGACGTTCAGACTGCTAGACTAGTGTATTTTAGTTACTTTCACAGCATTATGTCATATGGTTTATTATTATGGGGTAATGCTGCTGACATCGACACCATATTTGTGCTGCAGAAGAGGGCTGTTCGTGCTATTTATAAAATGGGTCCAAGAGAGTCCCTCAGAAATAAATTTAAAGAATTTAATATTATGACGATGTATGGACAATATATTTATGAAAATATTATTTATGTACATAAGAATATTAATAAATTTACGAAGAAATGTGACCTCAATACTATTAATCTTAGAAACAAGCATAAGCTCGTGTTAAACAGCACTAGATTATCTAAAATTAGCAAATCCTTTGCATGCAACTGTATAAGATTTTATAATAAGTTACCACATCATGTATCTGAAATGTCACTTAATAAATTCAAAGGGTTTGTCAAGCCTAAACTCATTAATAAGGCTTACTACAATATTAAGGACTATATTAGCGACACAAGCCCTTGGAATTGATCGATAATGAATGCTCTGTTGTTGCGAGCCTATTTAGTGTTTACTATTTATACTACTTGTTGTTAAATGGTGATAACATAAAAAAAAATACCCGGCTGAGTTTGTTGTGGGCTTCTTCTCAGCGGCAGGGCGCGTTTGGAACCCTCGTAAACTTAGTTTTAAGTCGTGAATGGTTATCACCATTAAAGTGACCATGTAAACAAAACGACGTGTCACAGGAGCCTTTGTATGCTAGGCCTATGTGAAATAAAGAATTTTTCTATTCTATTCTAAATCATGAAAATGAAGATCATGGTGTTGTATTAACACAAGGTAAATACAAAAAAGGAAAATGATTAGGTACAAATTTCGCGGGATCGCTAAGCTGACATACCAAACTGAGCAGCAAAACCTTTAGTAAAGGATTTCAGAACAGTGAACTTTATTTTTGCGCGACGATTTTAAATTACCTATTTTCTATTTATTCATTACTAAAAATCAGCATTAGCTGTTGCTTAAAAAAGGCTCTTGTTTTGAGCAATGTTTCTTAGTGTCAGCTTTAATAGACCTACATATTATAAACTAAAATAGTCCTACTATTGATTCGATTCTAAATTAAAACGCCAGCTTTTACAACCACTCAGATAGTAAAATTACCTTATTTTCTCAGTTAAATACTCGGAGAACGTGTCTAAGGAAAAAAGACGGACAAAAGTTTTATTCCTATCAAACTAAGCTTAAAAGTCCTAAGATAGGACAGGCTCGGTCATTCGTAGGATGCATTTACGGCTTCGCAGAACGTACTGACTTAAGTGAATCGCCACATGATGGTTTTGTTTTTTTCCCCTTTAAAAGTACAGCTTTTAAATATATTTCAAGCACATCATCCAAGTTATAAAGATGCAAAGGTAAAGTACTGAATGTGCCTAGCCCATTCGTAAATGGTCGTATTTCTTAAGCACTGAGAATACTTTTAAAATAGTTTTAATTTGAGACCTATTTGCAAATTATTATTATATACGTGCAATACCTATAGAAATATAGAACGACATACGTCATGTAAGGTTATTCTTTTGGAAAGCTGTTAATGTACTGTTAATGCACCGTGAAGAACGTGCAAAAAGCTCAAAATGGATCTTATAGAAGCATTTATCGAAGAGATGCGAACAACTTTAGTTCCGTACAGAAGTTTAAACACTAATTCTAAATGAATTCAACTTAATTATAGTTATATTAAAAATCTCTAATGAGATGAATGAGATAGATGTATTCACTATAAGGAGATAGTTAAATGTTACAGTTATATTATTCAAAATTGAATCTTAAGCATTTTTTAATATTCCAAAAATATTATTAACTATCTCTTTGAGCTCGAAAGAGGAAACATGCGGATCCGGACTTCGCAGGATGTCTTTACTACTTCGGGGAACGAATCAGTTGAGCGAATTTATGTACGATGGGATGGGATGAGTGCCTCTTATTCCATAAAGAACGCTGCATTCAGACTTTTATCACAACATTCACGTAAAGTCAATCTTAACGTAAGTTACTGGAAATATTATAGTCCACCTTATACAACAAAAATGCAACTTCAAACTTTGCTATATATATACTCTCTGATGACTGTAATAAATAAATGTACTATTCTGAAGAAAGAGTTGATGCATTTCAGGTTTATGGAAGCTGTTCATTGGATTTGGTAAAAGAGAAAATTGTTGTTACATCGAGCCTTTGTCATCTTTACTGAAGACAATAAAAATTAAAAACGAAAATCTTTATTTTTGCATAGGCTCTTATGAACAGTTTAATTTCGGAAAGCAGGAGAACTGGCAAAAACCTCGGCTTTTCTCTTTTTAAAATGATATCGTATCCAATTTATCTTCCATAGTGATATTATTTTTGATATCTCTTGAGAAGACAATCAATCCATATCAATCTAAGAATCTCTGTCCGTTAGGAATCACATAAAATCAATAGTATATTAACGATGTTTTTTGACAGAGAACTTCTCTAATGCAAACGGTGTGGCACCAGATGACTAAGTCGCGAACCAATAGGTAACTTTATTACGAAATATCTTATGTTTGCATCATAAATCATACCAAAAACCACAGCCAATAGTCAATACTATTAACCTAGCATTTATACTCAAGTTATTCTTACTACATAAAACATTATTGATTTCGAGCAACAGTAATTTTGTTTTCGATGGTGAAACTAAAGCCACAATATCGACCATTATGCTGCAAGTTACTCTTAATTCAAGGCTAATGTCAGGTTATTATGTCAGGGACGGGTTTTTATAAGACGCCCGGTCGGTCTTTCATTGCGCTTGTTAGTTTAGAAAAGCCTTTAGGGGAAGTCTAATAACTAAAGCCTTAGGGCATTCAACTCTTAATGTCTTTTGTATGGTAAGAAAGAAAAGACAGATTAGTACCTTAGTGTTCAAAAAGCGTATGGTTTATTTTTATGCAGATATCCGGACCTTTGTCACTATGAGAATTAAAATATAGTGATGTTGTAGTATAGTGATTCTTAACAAAATCTAAGATCTCGCACTTAATTCACTATTTTGATAGCAGTTTTTTTACCGTTGTAGGCTTGTTAACTTAGTTGTTAGCTACTCAAATATTTATCAGTTATCACCATTTAGCAAATCTAATAATTCCCTGACTTTACATTTAAGTTCCTGTAGGATAGGCGAAATTTGAAATAAAGAATTTTGAACTTTGAAATTTGAGGTTTGAGTAGTAAAAGTAGGTCTTACCTAAGTACATATTAAGAAAAAAAACTATGTTAAAAAGTACCAAACCATCCATCCATCCATATTTGGCTAAAAATATGAGAAATCAGTATACCTACTGTTTTTAAATTATCGACTTTTATTGAAATAACATCATGTACAAAACAGCCTTCAATAGTGCTTTCTACATAAAGCAATAATATTTCCAATAGCATTGCCTAACAAAACCTAATTGCATCAAAGCGTTCTCATTAGAACCCTGTCCGTACTAAAGCCATAATTTATTAAACCACACCAGGCGAGCATGTTATAAAAGAGCTTTCATCTAAATACGGCCTACAGTATTCTAACATTCAAGTTCCATTCATACGACAAAATAAAGCAATTCCCTTTCTTAAGCTGCCTTGCTATCGGAAAAGAATGATTTTTTTAAAGAAAAAGAAAATGAGACGAATAAGCTGTTTATTGATACGCCTGCTAATTTCAAATGCAGAGAGTCGCATTGCAATGTGATATCAATTCTTAGATCTCAATTTTCCCAGTAATCTACAACTCAACAGTGCTCTTCAAACTGAAGCAGAGTTAGTAGGTACCTAATACATTACTGTCTCGATTGACATGTAAAATAAAGTGATGTCATTGTTATTCATTTGCTATTGGAAAATTTCACTCATCAGTAGGACTTAGGATAGACAGATTATAAAATCCATGACTAGATAATTACCTAGGTATGTGATAATTCATTATTGAAATAAAGAATATTTAAGGGGCCTGTTTCACAATCACCTTGCAATCACCAGATAAACATTATCTAACAAATAAATTTGACATTTTGACAGAATCCCAACAAAATCCATACACAATCCCAAAAAAAATTGTCACAGCATCAAATAATATCCGCTAGATAAAGTTTATCTAGTGATTATGAAGTTGGAAACTCAATACATAGAACCAACTTAAGGTAAGGTAAGGTAAGGTAGGTGTGCTATAAGTTAAAACTATATCTCGCTGCCCGCGATGAAATAAAATGGGTGACAATAGAACAGTGCCTGCCGTAAAGCCCGAAAGTGCGACAGAGCATGCAATAGGCGGATTGTTTCCTCATTTTATAGCTCAATTTTTGTTCAATCCTTAAAATATCAAAACAATAAAGACCCTCGGAAGTATTCCTTCCGTCTGCCTCTTGAGGGCTTATATAATACTTTCATTAATTGTTGAAAACAAAATTGTACACAATTATTTTTTGTTATGAAAAAGAGCAAGTGGCGAGTTTCTTGCCCATTCTTCTATATATGCAGTTCTGCTTGCCGAACGTTGCTGTTGAGTCTGGCTTTTCGCAAGTGCCTATAACTAAGGCATATGTTGATTTGATTTGATTTATCATAAGTCACGAGTCGCGCCCATGAGAAGCCACTATTATAATGAATCCAACAAGAAGCCTTTACAGTCGAGCTCTGACCCACAAAGGTGTAGATCAAATTTCCTCCCATAGAACAAGAGTCGTGATCGCCTTAGGCACGATCGCAATCGTTTATGTGTACAACACTTGTTATTAAAATAATGGTCGGCTGCGCGATGCCTTTTCAAGTCATAAAATGCATTATTATACAGCGAGGGACCGCGTCTTTGAGATGTGACATGAGATTGCGAGAATATGAGTTGTAAATAGTGCCTTTTCCATCTCGGAAAGCGTACAGTCATTTAGCTGTTCAGGCATGCAAATATGTTTATGTATAAGAATGCCGTGTGTAGAATTACTTTAGATACATTCGTGAAGATAAACGGATCATGCTTCATATGATATTGCAAAAGTACCGAGTGCCTAAGTACCTCTTTGTGGAATAGGACTTATAAAATAGTTCAATCGATTTATCTGGTTTTATGAGTGCATGATAAAGGACCGTAAAAGGGGATTTAGTGTTGCATTTGTAGATTTATGTATCACATATAAAGGAGCTTTAGATAATAAATTTTATTTAACGCTTTCTTTTAATAAAAAAGTGTGTCCGACACACACAACAATTCTCATGCATAAATCTGGAGTAGGTAGTAAGTGTTGTTTTTCGTATTTATGGTTAATGATGGTAAATAACTAACTGAGCTAGCAAACGTTTTTGTAGTATATAAGTAGATAACTACTTATCTTCAGAATTGATACCGCCTGGCTCAAGATAAATATAAATAAGGAAGTTAATAATTAATTAATAGCTAACTAGATAGTGGTCTCACCAGAAAATAAATAATATTTAGCAATGCCCAAATCAATTGCCCAATGCAATTTGATATCTATTCCAAATTATTAAGGTTTGGCACTAAATCTTACCAAGTCATTGGAACCATAAAATATGATAATAATTACATTAAGTTCTAGCGTTGATAAATTATTACAATATATTAACTAATTTTTCTTTTACGGCTGTAAATAAATATCTTGTTTTTGAAGGCTGCGGTAATTACTATAAATATACTAACTATTTCTCCCATGTAAAAAAAGTGAATACCGTCGTCCGTCCATTAAAATTAACTAGTACCCTACATACAACAGTTTACTATAATATATCGGTCCCCGGACGTCCGAAGATCCGACAATCATCTGGAGTGAAACTTCCCTATCGCTCAGACGGCAAACATTATTAAAATAACATTGCGCAGTAATGCATCTGAGCGTAAACAAATAAATAAACAACAACACTCCATAATTTATTTTTGATGAGTACGGCCCTTGCTTGAATTCGCCATGTGTCGAAATTTTCTTTATTTAAAGTCTCAATTTTTGTACTTGAGCCCGACGCCATCGTGATCAACGTATTTATAGCTTTATCTTTACTCTGCTTTCATATTAAAGTAAAACTAGCTGATGCCCGCGACTTCGTCCACGTGGGATAAAAACTATTCTATCTTTTAAGTTGGACCAAATGACAGATATTCACGAAGTTTGAACTAAATCGGTTCAGTAGTTTAGGAGTCCATTGAGGACAAACATTGTGACACGAGATTTATATATATTAGAATAAATACTGTTGGAACTTGTGACGAATGTTTTTATTTTACAGTAGTATGACAAGTTAAATAATAATAGAAAACTGTTGCTATGGAGACTGAAGGTACAGTCCTCCTAACAATATCGATAAAACATTATCGACTGTTCCGCGTATAGACGAATCTGTTCAGAGTAATCTTAGGAAGTTTTATCACTAGGTACTATACGGATTTTGTACGCTTATCAATAGTAGAAAAATGGCTTTTCATTGCGGTAATAGATTACAGTCAATTTATTGAAGAATTAAAGATCTTACTATTTCAGTTTCTTAAGGGAGCCAATTTTAAAAGAAACATGGACCAAAGCTACTTGAAGGCTACATTAGGTCCCTTCAAAAACAAGTACAATCTGCTCCGAACAGGCCTAGAATCACGTGATCCTAGGCCTGTTCCCGACAGTGTTAAATTAAAGTTGACACTTGAGTGACAGTGTTTCAAGGATATTTGAGTTTTACTTTTCCTCATAATATTACATGAAACAATGTTTTGTATTTCAAATCGGTCTTTACTCAGTTTATTTTTTGGTGAATATAACATTTTCTGAAAATAATCCCAGCTAGATCGATTTATCGTCCCCGAAACCTCCTGTATACCGTTCATGAAAATCGTTGGAGCTGTTTCCGAGATTCAAATATATACACGAATTGCTCGTTTGAAGACCTAAGATTAAACAAAGTTTTGCATGTAGCAACTTATGATAAAAAGTTTTCTCAAATTAGGTAATAGTAAATTCTTTTCCTTCAACAGTTCTCTGATTGGCCCATTATGTCATTTTATGTGATTTTTTATGAATCAGGAGAAATAAATTAAATTTGATTTTTTCATATTGATTTTTTCAACTTTATCGATAATTTTACGAGTCACGGTTAAGATGCATCACTATACTTTGACAGTTATCAAAAATTTAAGTTTATTCTTTGCCATTGAAATTTTAACCTTAATTACATAAAAACAGAGTTCCTAAAAAAATTTTTAAAATACGAATCAACTAGCGCTGGTGCGGGCAAAAGCGGAACTATAGGTACATTTTAAGTCAATTTTTGCAATATAAATTATATGCCTGTGACAATAAGGTTGACTTTAATGTTGGCTTGTTGGTTGGTGGAATTTTTTCGTTACGGTTTTTCTGGATTCGGTTCACCCGTCAAGGCCCGCGATAGAAGCTATGCAATAGCTTAATAACATATCGTTTCATAGCCATGCAATCTCGAGAACGAGACATTGATAAACTAAGCAGTAAACATAGACACGCCATGGCAAGGAGGAGGGACAACAAAAACACGACATCGAAATCGTTACGGCATTCCAGCGGGCACATTACCTACGGAATTTACACACTGCGGTTTTTATCGACGTGTTTTATCGATCGTCACTCGTTATATCGCGTCGCGGTTGATATGGTCGTAGTGAGGTGCGCGTGCGCAGGGTAACGCGCGGCCGATGCGGCGGCCTGGGACAATGTGACTCCATGTACGACGATGCCTCCCCAGCTTAGCCTAGCCGGCACTCACCTCTCTCTTTCAAGTTGGGGCAGCCTAACTTCAAGCCTATCGCTGCCAGTGGTAATGAAATTCGCAGCTATGTCTGTTCTACATTAAATTCCTACGATGCATAGATTTAGCAATGATTTTTGAAGTGAAAACTTTTTTGAGACGGGAAAAACCATTAAACTCGCGACACTGTTACCGTAACCGACACCTCGCATTGTTACTGTAACCGACACATCATGTTATTAAGTGCCACGTTATTTCTTCCAACTGTCCTTTATTGTTTGTAAGTATAGGTACACAAAAATATTGAAATGACGTCGATGATTTTGAAAGAATAGTTAAAAACCTTAGAGTCACTGTGCTGTTAATGATTTAATTACCCATTTCGAACGAAAATTTTTCAACGAAATCAAAGAAAAATCTCTTTATAAAGATTGTAGGTAGAACTTAACTGGGAATGAAACTTAACTCATAATAAAATTAAAACGAAAATGGATTCTTTGATCAAATCTAAATATAATTAAATAAAGCCTGAAAGCCAATATGGTCGTAAACACGATACACCTACATTGCAATTCCCATTTTATTGTACACGAAATTGTTTTCTCGCGCATAAAATGAGGTTTGTTTGAGACAAACATAATTTATATTAGGCAAACTTTAGTAGCAACTCGGGATTTCTAAGCTCAATATCCTTTGTAGAACCAACCGAGCATTCATACAGATTTGGTCTTAAATTCATTCGATATTTTTTATAATAAATCATATAATCACCAACAGTGCTACAGCCCTTTGTCCTTTAAAGATTTTTCATTAGGCCATAGTTATTCAATTGTTCTTATTATGCTGCGATATGGCAATAGGCAATATGAGTGGATCTGACATTGCAGGATGGTAAGCGCAGTGCAGTGTATGGAATTGCAATGAATCGGACATGGGCATATCATTGAACAAGAGCAGCCTAAGTCATATCTAACGGTCGGCGTATAGGAAGCTGTCGATCGCTCATAACTCCGTAACTATAAATGGAAAAAAATTCGAAAAAATATGAGAATTTGAGAATTACAGTTGTCTTCGATAAGACTTATGACATATTTATGGATGAGATATGTCATATTATAGCTAAGGATGCAGGTGAACACAGAAAAAAACATTTCCACTCTGGACTCTGGTTGATGCGAAGACTTTCGAGAGATGTTTTCGTAAAAGAGCAGGAGCTTGAATCCCAGACCTCTGAAATATCAGGCCACATTCTTTACCACAGTGCAGTACATTACAATAAAGAATTTGTCCTGATATTGCTTAAACACCTATCTAAATCTAGGCATGGCATTTGCAAACAAATTATGTTGACAAAACCCGATTTCAGGTCGCGCTAAACATATTGTACTTCAGTATCCTTGCGAAACAAAATCCAAATATTGACGCGGCCAGAACACGTGAATGCACCGAAAATAAACACTGCAGTTCACAAGGGCGACGAACTAGAACGAGCAAATTGGCACTGCTAAATTGAACTGCAGAAACTCAATTCTCTTACCTACTACAGATACTAAACGCATCGTGGGATTGCAAAATACTATGTAGTTTCTTGTTTAGCGTCTACAAAATATGAACTAATGAATGGTAAGTTGTTGAATGTCTTATCAGTAAAATGTAAAAAGATTTGATTTTTCTAGTCATAACTAAATCAAAGCTTTAAAACCCCTTGTCATGAAAACGATTACACTGGCGCGCGTTAACCACTTAATCATACGCAAAAAATGCCTTACATTTTGCTGTTGAACCGATATTAACCAAACTAGCGAAGAACCACCACAAAGAAACTAGCTTTCAAATGAAAAAAAGACATCGTAATCGGTCAATCCATTTGAGAGCTACGATGCCACAGACAGACACACACGGACACAGACAGGCATCGACGTTAAACTTATAACACTCCTCTTTTTGCGACGGGTGTTAAAAAGAGAAATATCACAATCACAATATAGACCGTACAAGAATGATGCTTATCCAGTTCTGTATTCTATAAGTAGGTAGGTATCATTGAATCGGGAGAACAAGACCAACATTCAAATTAAAGACATGACCCATTTCGCTAGCTTCGCTAGCATGCATGCGGAGACATCAGGGCGACGTCAATACGAGCCAACCCATTCATTCAGTAGAGATACGAGTATAGAGTATCTTAGAACAAAAAGTCACTTTTCAATATTTTCCGATGACCTAGTAGACGTAAGTTAGCATCCTATAGTATAAGCACCGAATAGGTATTAGCTTGGCTTCATTGGATTTGGAATAGACTTAGTTGTAGTATGTATGAATGTTTTGACTAGTTAGGCACTATGATACAAAGAAGGATACGTCTGAAAGTGAATTATTGTTTAAGTTACGAACATTACCTGAGGCTTGGTAAGGTATCAAAGAACACATAATGTTTAATACATGACCTAGCTATTTGTAGGTACTATTCTTCTTATAGGCCATCCAAAAATTTTGCCTTAAATGAGAATCAAACATGCCATTGCATAGAATTAGTGCTTTATCTTAATCATGTCTTATTTAATTTGACCCTTTGACCATATTTGCTGACAGTTTCAAAATTCTGAATCTCGTCATTACTCGAGAAACGATTTGAATTTGTTGTATTGGTATAAGATTTTGGCATAAATACAATGTAACCTCTATTTTTCATATAACCAATATCACACCAGCCGAAATTATACGTCACAGAGGCAGCACCAAACTTCCGCCAAACTTTCTGCCAAGTTATACTATTGGCGCGTGCATTCAACGCATTTTGCAAGGCAAGGGACACAATTGCGAAGCGTTACGCGACACTTCAGCAGTGGGTTTTTTGAAAAGTGTGTCCAAACACTTTTGTGATACAGTTTTGTGATCACAAATGCAAGAACAAGACGGCGCGATTATTTGGCACAGTGCCTTAAAGCCGATATGGCATGATCGTCTACGATTTTACGTTATTTCTTACGTCACTGATATTTAGCTTTTGATAAAACTGGGCGTATTAAAAGACTATCGTACCAGGCAGTCCTTTGATTGCAGTATCTAGCATAATTATTATTCTCTTTTCAAAATTAATACAGATCGAGAATATTATACTCTGTGTTTGTCTATGGATAATCCTGTATAATAAAATGTAGGGGAGGTTGGGTGTCTGACATCCAGAGTCCTGGAGTCAATCCAACACGGCTGATGTAGAATTCCATAAAGCTTTACCTTTAACCTTTACTTTATGGAATTCGTGGTGTTTAAAACCAGTAAAAGATTTTCTTATACCCAATAGCTGAGACAAGCAAGACGTTAAACTTGATGGTAAGTGATGCCTATTGCCTATTGCAGATATCATCAGATGAATCCGCTTGATAGCTCACAATATCATAAAAATCTTCCAAAAACATTTTGTACAACTCTAGCTTTTACCCTGAAATCGCAGCATTATCAGGAGACATTAACTCGATCAGGTTGCTTGTAAAATGACGATGGCGTGAAAATGCAGAATCTATATCCACTTTAATACATTTGGCCTCCTAGGCGCTCCACTTTTTAGCGAAGCCGTACAACCACTCTTGGATAGTAAAATTTAACTTTTATCTGATAATGTTAACAAATTGGGCACACTAAATTCTCACATAGCATTTTCGATTCTAAAATTTTGCCTTTTTGTTCCTAAATCAATGTATATACTGCGCGCGAGCCCAATGTGGAAATTTCCTGGACTTCTCGAAAATATGGATGCCAGCTTGAAAATCGCGCTAGAAAAAATTCTGAATTTATCTTTTGATGAACGTTCTTGGACCCAAGATACTTTACCGGTCAAATATGGTGGCATCGGAGTGAGAAAAATTTCTAGTGTTGCTCTTCCGGCTTTTCTGTCCTCTGTGCATAGTATACGTGAGCTCAGTTCTCAAATTCTCGGTTCCAATTCGGTTTCTTTGGCCTATGCCACAGAGGCCTTAGAGAGTTGGAAGGTTAGGTGTCCCAATGCCCACATCCCAGAGGAACGTACTACACAAAAACTTTGGGATGTGCCGTTGGTTCGGCTGACACACACAACCTTAGTACAAAATCTTACAAGTGCTCGAGATCGTGCAAGGTTTTTAGCTTTGTCTGAAAAAGAATCTGGCTATTGGCTCCATGCTCTGCCATCTAGAAATCTCGGCACTCTTCTCGAAAATGAAAGTTTCCCTGTAGCTGTAGGACTCAGGTTGGGTGCACCACTGTGCCACCAGCACAGATGTCCGTGTGGAAAAGAGGTAGACAAGTTTGGAATTCACGGACTCTCTTGGCCACAGGAGCGCCGGTAGGCTTTTTCGGCATGGTTCCCTCAACGATGTTATTAAAAGGGCTCTTGCCACCATTGATATTCCTGCCCTATTGGAGCCAGCAGGAATTAGTCGTGATGATGGCAAGAGACCTGATGGATTGACGCTGGTTCCCTGAGAACGGAGTCGGGCGCTGATGTGGGATGCAACATGCGTTGACACATTGGCTTCGATTCATACCAGGGAGCCAGAATTAAAGCCGGTAGCCGCAGCTGAGACTGCTGAATCCGGCAAGCGTCGCAAATATGCCTCTCTTTTAGAGAGTTACATATTTGTCCCGTTTGCCGTGGAGACCCTGGGGCCATGGAGTCATAGTGCCAAAAAATTACTTCGAGAGCTTTCCCCGCGGTTAATAGCCTCAACTGGTGACAGAAGGGCTGGCTCATTTTTTGCGCAACGTATCAGCCTAGCTGTTCAACGCGGAAATGCAGCCAGTATTCTTGGCACCATTCCACGCGGGCAAGATTTGTATAGTAATTAGAATAAGCTAATAATAAGTTTTAATGTTGTTTTGAAAAAAATGAAAATAATAATAATTTGGTACAAATTACAAATTACATTAGCGGTACAGGAAATATTACCCAATAGTACTTATATCAAGAAAATTTTAAACTTGGAAGCATAGATTTAAAAACTTCGTCGCCTTGTAAGGTACAAACATTTAGGTAATTCGCGTGACATTTATCTTACAAAAATTTCGATTACTGGCACGATTTAGCTATAAACGTTTTACGCACTTTAGTCATTGCTACAAAATAGAAAATAAAACATTAGCAGTCGTCCTACTTACTATTTTTCTACTTATTTTAATATTTTGTAGCATTGACCTATTTAAAAGTTATATTTTGATAGAAACGCAATATTAGAAGGACAAGTCAGCTGTTTGTTTCGGCAAAACGTTGAAATAGTAAAGCAATTTCAATAAACATGAATGAAGCTTTTAAAATCACCATTATTACGCACGTTTTATATATAACATTGAACAAGTGCGAGTCGTTTTAACGCACTAAGGGTTCCGCATGACGAAGTAGTGCAACCATAAGTAAATACATGATTATTATGAAGTACCTAAGAACCATACATATTAATACCGAATCCATTCTTAGAAAAAAAAAGATTTAAGTAAAGAAAGTCGCGGCGGCGCAAGATCAGAGTTTGGCGCTCATGTCAGGAGCGTATGTCCAACAGTGATACGACGACGACCCTTAGTGAAAGGAGAAAGCGGTACTTTTCACATTGTATATAATGTTTTGTTAGCAGATGACCCTTGATCATAAAAATACAATGTACCTAATATTATACTCGTACAATGCAAACAAACATTGAATGACTCTTTGTTTATTAATAGAGTGCTGTTACCCGTATTTATTTATTTTTTCTAAATTATACTAAATCAATGTGTAATGTGTATAGTATTGAACCTTTCTACAAATTTCATCTGTATATAGCTCCGGTTCAAGCGAATTTATATAGTAAGTAAGGCAGACAGAATATTATTATAATATGTATGTACAATGCAAACTATTTTTGCTTTTGACTATGGAACTCTAATTTTAAACATTTGTCATCTATTTTTGCATTTTACGTTTTACTTTTCTATCGTCAGAAGATTTGAAAACTTTGGACTGAATTTCTTGACGTGTACCTAACTTCAAAAAGTGTTTGATAGGTAATGCAGAAAGTATAGTATCTACAACAACGAAAATCTTTGATCTACAACAATTAAATAACTTAAAACCATACCAGCGTTCAACCTGCTCATTTCCTAGTATTTTTGGTATTATCTATAATATGTAACAGCGAATGAAACTTTGCTTTGGAACTCATAGATACAATGGATGTGCTTGCAAATATGACATTTACAATTAATCACTATAAAATTCAGGGTATCTCCGAGGATTTAATTTATGTGATTTCTGGACGATAAAATGTTTGCCAAGTTTGTAGTCATCTAGACATTCTTGAAACGAAACGAGATTGCTGTAGTTAGTTAATGTTTCAGCGGGAATCGTAGTAAAATGTATGCTAAACAGTCGCCGCCTCCGGTGCAATAAAATAGAGGAACAGATAACCTGTTGAGATCTCTGTCACACGTGGTCAAACCACGCACTGCACTGCGTTTCACCCTGAGATGAGACATCAGTTCTTATAGCTTGACCGCTATAAACTTGGCCCTCCCATGGTCTGCGGGACGCGGGGCAGGTGTGCGATTGGCTATACACGATACGATGTAATGACTCGCATCTTGAGAATTCGCCTATGGTATTTTCTTGAGCATGTATCATTATCCACGACGCGTGTAGCGTAATCCACGTCAGTCACTGACAGCTGATTAGTTGAGTGCACTGATCCCTATTCTATGGATCCATAGTAAACCTAGCCTGAATTGTATATAATATTTAATCCATAAAATAGAGATCAGTGGTTGAGTAGCTCCCGCCCCGCGTCCGGCAGACCATGGGAGGGCTAAGTTTATAGCGGTCTAGCTATAGCTCTCGTTTTTCCCAATTTAATTTCGTGCATAATAGTTCACCAAAGCCCAAAGCATACGACTGATAGGTAAATTATCATATACAGTTTATTAAACCGGGTTAAATTGAAGACTGTCTTCTTAAAATATTACGTAAACAGTAAACACATTCCACCCACGTGTTATTGTGGTCAAGTGCTGGCACGTTAACCCAAAATAAACGGTATGCATGTTTCGACCGATTTATTCATTTTTAACCGTGACTTCGATAAACTTGCACCTAAGTGTTAATTGTATGTAGGGTTACCACTACCAGTAACCGTATTTTAAGACATTTTACTGTATAAGTACTCCGATTTTTAATTCAATTCAGTAAAATTAATTTTCAAAATTTCATATTTTACTAAATTAAATAAACGAAATAAAATATTATATAAGAAGTCCAAGACGTATTATTTTCATCATACATAATAGTATATTGTGATACAAGGGTGCAATGTACACACACCCGTGTATCACATGACGTTTTTCAATACAGTTGTGGAAGTTAGTGAAAACCAAACACGTGAAGTTTTCTCGGGTGCAAAATTCCATCTTGTGCAGTTTTTATTTTAGATAAAATATAGAGTGGAGGTAGTTCCATATTATCACTTGTACTTGAATCTAAAAACAAAATTGAATTTAAAATCGATACCGCTATCGCTATCGGAATCTAAATCGAAATCAAGAATGGAAAAAAGGACTAATTCACTGGGTGGAGAATGTCGTAGTACATACATGAAGGGAGCTTTTCTACATTCATGGTACCCTGGTACCAAAAGCTCTACGTGGATCTAATTTTAGTTTAAGTTTTCATAATTTATATTTTAAAATATGTATTCGTATTATTTAAAAAGAGTTATTAAGAAAAAGAAACAAGAAACTAATTATGTAGTTAATTTAAAATTAAATATATAATTTTAATTTTTCGTTGTAAAAAATCTATCAGATTTTATTCTAATATGAAAACTCCTTGCTATCAAACTTTTTAACAGTATACGATTTCCAAGGAGCGTGGGACTGTGCGTCACGACGCTCGCCTCGCTAGTGGATGCAGTCAAGCGGCGCTGATGACGCACCGCGGAATGCATGTCACATGCCCACTACTGCATGCCCCAGAGCATTGCAACTGGTACTGGTATGTACCTAGACAATGGATTTATGCACAGGACCCGACGGACCGTGCAAAAAATGACGCTACTTGTTGGTGTCAAAATTGTTTGTTTTGACACCAACAGCGTCATTTGTAAGCCGGCCACAGTACTGTCTATAGACCGCGGTCAGATCACCATACTCGTCATTAGTCCGCACGCGAGTTTCCATAGCTACGATTTCCGCCATGTTGCGCAGTATTAGCGGAAAATTTTGACAAATGGCGCAACATTTTCTTGTATGATTTATAAAGACCACTGAAAACGGTTGCCGTAAAATGTTCCGACGGATCCATCCTCAGGTTAATATCGGTCGTAATATAGACATAGACGGAGACCGTCGTCTTCCAAACAAACCTCTTACCCATTCGCAGAAGCTTTGCCGATGACGTCTTCTAAACATACGGATGTTTATTCTTTTCAATTATCATAAACACAAGTAGGTACGTATAAAATATATCATACGGCACACATTCGAACCCGCGAAGAATAAAATCCAGATCAAAATCCTTTTAAAATCATCAATTTACTATTGATATCACGGACATAATATAAAATTAATAAAAATAAAGCAAAAAGAATACGTAAGATTACCTACTTGGGAATACATGTCGAATGTCGATAAGGAACTGAAATCTTTTCAGAGAAACCGTAAAATCGTTATAGTGTAGGTACCTACTATGTTAAAAGGATCGCCAACCGTTTCAATTAGCACAGAACAAACAACTCTCAGACGGTTAATTATGTAGGAAGCAGTCTCGGTTATTCCAATACTTAGCTTTAAAGTTAAAAACTAAAGCCATTTCTTTATTCGCGGGCGTTCGCGTGAAGTAGGTACGAAACGAAAAAAAAAACATGACGTCTTCTTAAAAGCTTCCTGCATAATAAACTTTACAAATAGTAATAAAACTTGACAACTTACCGTGAAATGCTGAAATATCAAAATAGCCACAACTTTATTTAAAGTATCTTTGCTTTACACTTGGAGGAGACAAAGGCTATTTAGTCTGCGAAGTGGATCGTAATAAAATAATACTACGAACAAGGAGACGGCTATCAAAGGAGACATGTTAAGTCAGAAACATTACATTGTAATATACCACTGCTCAGTGCTCATACAGTTTGATATTGCAGTACTGGTCTCAAAACAACGAATAGTCTGTACCAAGTGGTAACTGGTATGCCACAAAAGTGGTCAATTTATATTTCACGGATAAAAATAATAACTTAGGTACTTTTTTATAGAAGAAATGACGAAACGAACATAACGTTCGCCTGATGTTAGCATACGTATAACTTTGTCAGATGCAGGCCGTCCTAGGATTTTGCATTGCAATGCCCTATGATGCACTGTACTGTGTTCGTTACCCTGAGACACTTTTTTATTCTATTTATTTAAAAGGAACAATAATAAAAATACGGCACAATATTGGATAAAGTAAGTATGTATTTTCTACACTATAGACCAAAGACCAAAGACGCAGTCGGCACAGAAGAAATACGAAAACTACAATAAAAAGCCGAATAGAAGTTGTTGGAGGTCAATCCAGAGGTCGATTCAGGGATCCGGAGTTCCTTTTCGCTTGGCCGTCGTCTGCGGTACTCGTATTACTTACGACATACAGGTACAACTTACGACATAGCCACATATGAGTGTTACGTACTTAAACCTGCAGCGGCAGGTGGTTCGCAGAAAATAAAGGATAGGCCGTATAACTCGGCACAATAGTGTCATTAATCCTTCACCGGGTCCGCGACCCCGGGCCGCGAGTGATAGACAATGGTGGTAGTCGGTTGTGAGCTGAATTAATGCGTATGCACATGCAATGGGAAGCGGGGACAACCAGCCTTGAACTTGCCCGATGCACTTCGTCGCGAGCGATGAATGCGAAAGCACCCGCCATTTCTAGGAGGCAATGGTGTTACCACACGGAGCTAATCCAGTGCGGGTCTACCCGGTATAGGTAGATAACTAAGATTGATTTATTTTTTTGCTTCTCGCTCACACATCTATTGCAGTACTTATTTGGCGTACAAACGAACTAGAAAAAGAATTGTGTTACCATTTATTCGTCTTAGCTGGTGTAGCTTGTTAACAACTTTTGACCAGTGACCTCGTATCTATAGTATCTACTTATAATTATTTTATTATAATTTATTCGTATGTGTGTCACTACAGGAAATGTATAAAATCAGGAATTGTATACAATTCCAAGAAAGCTATAGAAATCCTAAAATCAATCACACACATAACCGATGTAAAAAAATGTATTTTATACATTTCCTTGGAATGCACCCTACTGAGAAACGAATAAAAGATGAGAGCAGGGGATATACCTAAACGTGTTTTTTAACTGATGTTAGAATTCTCATTTCACACTTTTCCTAAATAAGTCAGGAATTCAATAGATTTCCTAGGAATTGTGTGTAATTCCTTATTTTCACAGATTTCCGCTACGCACGCACACACATTTTACTGCCTATCATCCATTATTAAATAATATTTAGTAACACTGATAACTGATTAGAAGTCCTCATTATTAAAATCATAATAGCAAAAAATAGATTCATAATAAAGTAACCGTGTGCAAAAGAATGTACCTTATTATCAGTTCTTCTAAATAAATAACTTAGCTTGCGCCATATTCGTCTTTCAGAAGGTGTATGATGCATCCACATAAAACTGTAGGTAATCAATTACTAAATCGCCGTGTAATCTTTTCTATAAAACCTCTGCACTTTCCCATGATTGCAGCCCCACGTAAACGATCAGTAGTTTTTTATGATGCTATCTATCCGACTATTTGGATATTGGCAATCCATTGTCTTTAACCTTGTGGGCGGATTTCGGTGGCATTGTTATAAGGTAGCAGAAAATATATCAACATTTTATTTATGAATCCATTCCGTTGGGTTGGAAGGATAAATTATGTAGCTAGCTTATTTGTAGACAGGCTTGACATGACACTATAAATTATTACGGTTTGAGTTCGTCGAATAAGACCTACCTATCACGGTGGATTGTAACAGTAAGAAAACTTGGGGATCCACGCCTGAAATCCAATGTTTGATTATAATATTTATAAATATCCATAAAAGATAAGATGAACGTAGAAACGTATAAAAAAACATCAGTGTTTTTAAATTTCAAAGATTTTTTTGTAACTTAGGGTTGATTTTTCAATGCCCAGATATAATCGTTTTCTAGGGAATAAATATGACGTTTTGACAGATTTTGTATGACATATGTTTCAAATTTATTCCTCACATAAGTAGTTTATCTGGCGATTGAAAAATAAGCCCTTAGATGAATAAAGTCTTGAAATGCATGTCATAGAATTAATGCAAGTTCAAAACGTTCCTACAAGTTTCAACAATCACGATAACACGTAGGTAATAATAAAATGGAAAATTCTTTAAAAAAAAACCGACTTCAAATGCCACTACAAAGAGTGAAATAATTTTTCAATGTAGGTACATCAATTCGAAGTCGGGCAATTCGTACAATCATAGTCCTTCATATTAATCGCCCGACTTCGAATTGGTGTACCTACATTGAAAAATTATTTCACTCTTTGTAGTGGCATTTGAAGTCGGTTTTTTTGAAAAGAATTTTCCATTTTATTATTTTTTACTTTTTAGTGGAAAACAATAAAATGCACAAGGCGTTGTAAAAATACCCAAATCGCTTGAGCTGTGTTCATAAAATCTGAAGAGATCCCTCAATTTCACCAAGATCTCATCATCAGACCCTGACTTGATGACTTTAGTCATCAAATCAGTATCTGCTAGCAAATGCACCAGTAACTATAATAAATCGGTTCAGCTAAACACGAGATAATCACGGAAAATCCTAAATACCGATATAGGGATTAAACAGAGAACCTCTTTTTTTGATGTCGGTCAATTAATACATATATTTCAGTCAACTTGAGAATCTCCTTCTCTTTTGAAGTCCGATAAAATCTACACTGTACACTATTATACCGATCGCAAGCGATTTACTATTTTCCGTTGAGGAGTTCCGCTCTCCATCTCCGAAGATATTCATTAAATCTCGACGAAATTAAAACGAGTCTACCTGTGATGTATGGCCTATCTAACAAAAAAAGAATCATCTAAATCCGTTTTGCCGAACTCGAGATAATCGCGAACAAACTTAAATACAAATATGTCGATCAAACTAAGAACCTCTTATTTTTTTAAGTCGGTTAATATACTAAAACCTTCTCCAGAATGTAACAAATTCTTTCCTGAAAACCGCATCAAAATCGGTTCAGCCAAACGTGAAATAATCGCGGACAAACATACATACATACATACACACATACATACATACGGGTCGAATACAGAACCTCCTTCTTTTTTTGAAGTCGGTTAAAAAGGAAACGGCTCGTGTGATAGCACCATTACACTAGCATCATATTAGACCGGTCGGCAATTACTGTTTTCCTGCTAGGGACTGTGTCGTGTTTCTGTCGTGCTGAGCCTATTATCGCTGACAGAACAGAAGCTAATTTAGCTTCAAACCGATAAGTGTGTCGCTCTGTGCACGCTTGCTGGAAAACATCGCGCGAGGCTATTTTATTTACCGACCACATTACTCGCAGACCGTCTCGATTGTAAGTGCACCGTTGAAATAATAAACACTGTGTCGCTATTTAAATTCGCTTGGGAATTTTAATTCAAGATCCTCGTATCATGTTTAAGGAAAGTGAATTGGTTCGCAAAAGGAAGTGTCCAAAAGATACAGACTTTCTGGGACCAATGCGGAACACAGATGTCGATGCCCTTTGGTTTTTACATTGGGTTTACATTTATAAGAAATCTACATACTTTAATTTATATGTATAAACATAAAAGATGGTTCATGGTTGAATGATTCCTCTAATAAAAGTTACAATTTCTTGTCATTTTTCGTACCCTTTCAGATGAAAGGATACCTAGATCATAAATATTTGCAATGTCAAACAAAATGTAAATACGTATACTTTCCAATAACTTTATTTTATGCCTAGCTGAGGACTGTTCCAGAGCAGTTAGCACGCTGTTTATTTGTATACGTCAAATTATTCGGATTTTGGGATTGGTAAAATAAAATTCTTAATTTTAAATTTGGAGATCGATGCCTTATTTTTACATCTGTCATAAACTTATCACAGATATTGAATGAAGCAGGCGTTATTTTGCGGAAATCCATAATTAGCAGGACAAATTAATTTGTTTTGCTATAATCCGCTACTCGAAAAAAAAGGGTAGTGTTCCTGCATATTGTACCATACAGAATCTTTTCAAGAAGCGGATTATACCAAAACAAATTAATCTGTCCTGCTACTTATCACAAACTTGAGTTCTGTGACCACAAAGTACATTCACACTAAATATTAGGTGTCTTTAACAAGATTACAATGTTAAAATGTCTAAATAGCTTAGGTCCGGGTACTTAGGTCTTCGATATTTACGCCCATGGTTTTAGTTGTAGCTGGTTAGAAACTTAAAGTTGGAACCAGACTTCGTTATTTATTATTCGTTATGCGCCTTATTCGGCCGCATACGACCAAGTGTGGGCGGTTCATTCGTCTATATTTGCTTTATTTGCACGAATAATGCATACTTAAGCGCGAATAGCAAATATGCTTATCCGTCCTCTTGTCGGTTTTTAGCACACTTCAAAGGACACGTATTGGCAATATTTGGCACATAGCACCAAGTGTGGATAGCATGTTTGTTGTTTGCTCACATAAACACATATTTGGACAAATACAGCGTAGCCGCATAACGAATAACAAATATCGAAGTCTGGTTCCGCCATTGCACCCTACTGACAAAGTACCACTGGAACCTCTATTTGATCTGGCGATTCAATTCAATTCAATTTATCTTTATTTGCGAATTCTAGGCTAAACTGTGTAAAACCTGATCATTGCGTACTGGTGGTAGAACTCTTCTTGTGGTAGGACTCTCCTTCAACCTAATCTAACCTACAGTGTCAGCTTTTCTACCGTGAAGCAGTATCATACATTTATTTTATATTCGGTGAGTAGATATTGTATTGTGATTCGGTTTAACAGGCCGCGTAAACCGATGTAATTACTGGGCAAAAGGAGTTTAAAAAATAATAATTAGAAAATGCTTCAGGGTGATGAGGTCAGTGCAGTTTATCGTATGATATTGCAATGCAAAGTTGTGGAACACGTTGCATGATGCATTTAACATTGGCATGATGAACGTCTAGCTTGTTTCATCATTTTTTTGTAAAAAAAAAAATATTAAAAAGGCTACGCCTACTCATTCTTAGTGTTATAAATGCATCTTCAGTGGCATAGTAAGATCGCAATCAAGACAATATGTTATAAAAAATCCCTGATTGAATTTAAAAAATTTGCGTAAATAAGTGCAGCTTTTTTTAAAGCATAATATTATGAGGTGAAGAAAGCGCAATTACCAAGCAATTTTCCCCGAAAACCGTCATAAATTGAATATGTAATTTGTAAAATGATGATTATAATAATTGTTTTATGAGAATAGCGAGATGCTGGCAGGCTCGGCTGGCAGTAGGTTGCGGGGTCGACGCCCTATCAACCGGTCGTGCTTTGAGTTTTGTCGGGCGAACGGGGCAGCGCGAATTTGACCCACTTTTGAAAATCTATGCTTTATTATAAGGAATAATCACACTGTGGAAAACCGCGTAGGCAAATCTTGTTACTGCTGGTGTAGGTAGGTATATTTTCTGCAGGTAATAACACAAAGTCACTACACGCCCACGTTTTTCTTTCTGTATTATTTGACATTCTGTTTAGGAATATACCTTTATAATCATCCCATTTTTGTTGTTAAAAACTGCATCTATGAATTAAGAGCTTTCCAAACTTGGCGGTAGAGTCTGGCATTTCATATAAGTGCCCGTAAGGCCAACGTGAAATAATAAACATTGTTATTTTTTTGTCTGTACACCTACTGTTGTTTCTGCCATAGAGCACCTAACTAATATGTGTATCAATAAATAATCTTTGTTTCTGTGATCACGCAGATTCCAGAACATCCCTATACAGCGGGAGAATGCGTGATTATTAGTAGAATTCTTTGATAAAGTAGGCAAGTATGTACGATACAGCAAAACTTCATTTTTAGGGTTCCGTATCTACCCAAATGGTAAAAAAAAGATTCCGACGAATTGAGAACCTCCTCCTTTTTTTGAAGTCGGTTAAAAACGGACATAGGTAGGTAGGTATACCTATTACTTACCTACATTATAAAACTAGTAGGTATAATAATATTGTCTAGTGCAATACGTATCTATCCCGCCCTTTATGCGCCGGCGCATATTTGTTACATTAATCTCCCCTTCGCGGTTACTGTGTCGACTAACGGTGCTCGGCAGATGGAGTCGAGCGTATCTACTTGCCACCAAAGAATATTTAATGCAAACACTAATAGGTTTTTATGTTTTTGAGTTAGTCTTTGCCGATGGGGCAATTACCTTCCGGACGGTTGACAAGTATAAGGGACCGCTTGTGAGTTACTCATGAGGATTTTGACCTAGAAATCGTTGATTTTAACAATGTTACTCGTGAGCTCGTTACTCGTGACTCATATCAAGAACTCGTTACTCGTGACTCATATCAAGAAGAACAGATACTATCGAACATCTGGTGGTACAAGGGCGAGTGGAAGGGACGCGTCCACGTGGTCGATCCCCAACGAGGTGGACTGATCTAATCCGGAGTGCTACAAGCTCCTCAATTATTGAATGTTCTCGCAATGCCGTCAACAGGAGCCGCTGGAGAACTATCGCTAAGGCAGCAGTGGCACATAATAAGACATCGTAACTACGAAAATATAACCACGACCACTCTGTCAAGAGTGAACGACTAAGAAGAACTCGTGAGCATTTTAACAATGCTGCATAATGCATATTGATACTTCTACATACTCGTAAGAACAAGTAAGTAAAAGTGATTACTCGAGCGAAGCAAGCCAAGAAAAGAAGCGGGACAGCTAGTAGGAGTTTTATTATAGTTAGTAGGGTTTGGACTGGGCAATGATAAGACTGCGAGCAAATGAATAAATGTGCCCGGAATTTTATTTTTATTTAAAATTATATTTCTGAGAAAGTTCCATTGCACACTATAGTAGGGACTATAGACATGGGATTTAGAGATATTGAAATTAAGGTTGAAAGTGAGAAAAAAAACTTTAATTTACTAAAAGAAATTAAAAATTATGCGTACAAAAAACACTAAAGATACATACACCGTACCGGAATATACGTTTTCTACCTATTTCACCACCTGGTGAATTAATCTTTGCCCGTTGAATGGTTGAAAGCGCTGAACAGTGAACATATTGAACTTGTGGTGTGTTGTGTCATGAGCAGTTATGTGACGCTTCTGACCCACTTTTGAGCAGTAATTGAACAAAAAACGCTCTCAACTGACCATTGTTCGCCGAGTTTGATTCTTAATTGTTCTTCCACACATAACTTCGTTTGCTAATCTTTGAACAAGAGAAGACAAGTCTCAAAATCTGTGCCTTTTTTTACTACCACAAGTTAGTCCTTAGAACTTTTTACCTCTCCATTTTGCCACCGCATCGCAAGACACCAGGCGGGCTTTTATCTGTATGTTATCTACCATCAGTGTGTACAAAGCGGTTCGCTTCGTCCTTTCTCTTACACATGGCTCGGGTTTGGAATGCTCTCCCGAAATCTGTGTTTCCGGATCATGCGACCCGGGTACCTTTAAGAAAGAGAGAATAGGTCTCTTCTAGGTAAGCGCGACCACATCATCAGTTTCCGACAAGCGTAAGCCTATATTGATAAAAAAATATGTCATCGAACTAACTTGGAAAGAGTACGAAACTCTAATTGCTACACAGCTAAAACACTAAATCGTTTGGTGGTGCGACAGGCCAGACCCGAGCCAATTTAGAAATTATACAACGTCAAAGTGGCTCATGAAAGGAATTGAAAACGGGACTTCCCGCTCGAATTCGAATGCTCTACCAATTAAGTCAGCGGGGTTAAAGTTTTTGGAAAAGCTTTAAATTTCTCTTTTTTTTTGGGAAGAAGTTTACCAGTTCCTAAGAGAATCTTTATACGAATTAAAGGAAAATATTAATTTCATCCCAAACAAGCAATATTAAGTTACAAAGGAAAAAAAATCAGACCTCGCGCATAAGACGGCTTTTTTATTAAGAAACAAAATGAAACATTTTATTTCAATCAAATTAAATTATGTCAATCTTCTTGTTTCTGTTTTTCTGATTTGTTTATTTCATTTTTTGCGCTTTCACAATCTAATATAATTCCTATAGTCATGAAGAAAATAATACCTATCATTCAAATTTCTTATTTTGTGAATACACTTGCCCTGTTGTCAGATTTCATCATTTAGAATTTAGATCTTAGACATCTCCTCTCCCCTCATTTTCGGAGATGTCAAAATGACGAAATCTTATTGGTTACTCAAACACAGCTACGCTCCGCTCCGCTGAAACTGGCCCTAAAAGGGAGATGGCAAACTAGAAGAAGGAATAGCGGAAAAAAAGGAATGAACTTCCCTAATTAACATAACGAGACCTGTGCACTTTTTGGTCGTCAACAGTCGTCAACAGTCGTCAACTGGTAGATAATAAAAAATGTACCGTTTCCGACACCGTTGCCCAATAGTGGCAGGGTTTCACTTAACACACGCAACCATTTTCGGGTTATCAACAACCTGCCTACCTACTCATATTTCCTTTTGCTACGACAATGAAAAACGGTTACGGTAGACTTACTTACCTCCGAATTGTTTATTCGATACAGCGATAAAATTCATTGAAGTCACGCTTTTTCGATTGTTTTTTTTCCGAAAACACATTTTTTTACAATAATTATGTATTTAAATTGTTACGGCCCTACTAGCCCGGGAAATTCAAATTTTATGTAGTTTTTCGCAAATATTAGACTAACTACACATTGTAGGTTTATGGCAATGAATTTTGCGGGCATAATATTCAGGCATCTACATGTTTTGAATAGAAAATTTGCTCGCAAATTCCCTCTCACCTCATATTGGTTCCCGAAAGATAATTTTTTGCTGTTTCCCAGATTTCGAGCTATATATACTCATTTACTTCATATTGGTTCCCGATAGTTCGATTGCGATCTCACCTAAGTGACGAATGACGATGTATTCGAAGACGTTATCGTACTAACTTGCAAATACTAAGTTACCCCTAAGGGGCATCCATAAATTAGGTACGTGAGGTGTATAAGGGCTTGAGGGGGTGGAATCAAATCTCATCTAATCTTACGTTGGAGAGAGGGAGGGTCTCGGCAAATATCACGCAACTTTTTTTTCTGATTGAAACAAAAAAAAAATACTATTTTGGTCATTTTCATCCAGATTGTACCTACATGCTTAAGATTCAATCTTAAGCGTAATCGTAATACGATTAAGATCATCCGTTCGAAAGGAAATATTTTCATTCATACTTCGACGTTACACATCTACTGACAACAACAATCCAACGCATTTACGTAAGAAACCCACATTTTTAAAAATCTCACGTGAGATTGGAGGATGGGAGAGGGTGAATCTCACGACATCACACCAAGGGGGTAGGGAGGGACAGAAAATTTAAAAAAACACCTCACGTAATTTATGGACGCCACCAGAACGCTAAAGCGTTTAGCGGTGCGACTGTGCTGATAGGGTGGTAGCTGGCCACGGCTGAAGCCTCCCACCAGACCTAACCTGAGACGAATTAGAAATTACAAAATTCTAGTGACATGGCGAGAATCGAATTCGCGACTTGAATTATTGTCGTCAAATCATCCACTTTTTTTACAAAGAAAATATGTAGTTCTGTCAGGGAAATGGACGGCTACAGGCAGGCATCAGTTCCTACGATGGACATGCTGGCGAGAGTACGGGATTCACTATCAATATCTCCCGAATGCCATAGTAGTTTAGTGCGGTTTCATACAAATTTTCGTTTTGCGAGAAAGGGATAGAAAACCCTCCCAATCCAAAATTGTAATAAATGCCTGTCTGTACCTTCGTAAATATTTGCTGGATTTTATTATTTTTTTTAGTGAACGTTTTTTTTGTCCTACTTTCTTATAAATTAATAATATTTATCAAATTCATAAGTAGGAAAATACCCAAAAGGATCAGCAAATTCATAACATGTTTTTACGTAAAATACATGCAATAAACACACTTATCTAGGTAAAAAAAATAAGTAGTTCGATCACAAATGAAAGGTATAATAAATAATTTAACCTCGATTCGTCAACGATAAAAAATATCATTACAGTTATCTATCGAATCATATCTCTTGTGGAGCGGACGGCTTGGGGTCAACGACCTTGCCATCTTATGCTTTTGGTTCAGGGAATTAGAAAATATCGTAGAGCGGAAATAAAAAAATAAATCAAAACGACCGAACGGCGGCATTGTTGAAATGTCGTATATAGCTCGGTCCTTAGCATTGTTGAAGCTTTGGTTTGTTTTGGCGAAGCTTCCCACAACGTCAAACATAAAAAAAGGAATAAAAATGTTGCAGTCGAATGTAGAAACACAAGGGAATTGCATTTGTCTAGATTTTGAACTAGTCATATTATGACTCTTCTCGCGTAGCGAAACACAAGGGAATTGCATTTGTCTAGATTTTGAACTATTCATATTATGACTCTTATTGCATAGCGAAACACAAGGGAATTGCATTTGTCTAGATTTTGAACTATATATATTATGACTCTTATTGCATAGCGAAACACAAGGGAAATTGCATTTGTCTAGATTTTGAACTAGTCATATTATGACTCTTCTTGCGTAGCCCGTCCGGGTATTAGGGTTGTGATTGCGTAAGGCATCGTTATCGTAATCGATAGCAGATTCTTTCCCCCGATTGGCTGACGTAAATCAGGGATAAGGGAACCAATCAGCGGGCAGAGTTGGTAAACTATTACGATAGCGATGAATACGTTTTTCTTACACAGTCCATGGGCATGTACAATAGTTACCACCGCGGTTTCAGTTATTCTGCTGTGAAGTATGTAATGTTATTATGTAATCATTGTGCTGTTAGCCGATGAGATAATTGGGCGAAATGAGACCTAAGAACCGATGTCTAAGGGTGATGAAAACAGTGCAGTGAGGCGAATGATAATTTCAATGCAAAATGGGACGCACTGCATCTGTGAAATTTTCAGGTGTACCTATCCCCTTGCACGTCTCATCATTATCCTATACCTTTAAACGAGCAATTCTTGTATATATATTTCTATATAATCTGGATCTCGGAAACGGCTAGAACTATTTTCATGAAATTTAGTATACAGGGGATTTGGGGGCGATAAATCGATCTAGCTAGGATTCATTTTTAGATAATGTCGAATTTACCAAAAAAATTAAAATATGACTCCTGCTGCCATTTATTAGCCAGTAGTTAAACTACCGAGCGGAGTTCGGTCACCCAGATATTTTCATATTATAAAGAAAAGTAAGTAGGTACCTAATAATTTATATTCGCTGATCTAGGGGTATTACAGGTTTGACTAGTTAATGTTTTTAAAAGCTAATAAGTACGCCAAGCAAGACTATTTTGCGAATTTTAGTTTTCACTATATCGTCAGATTGTTTGATTATAACTTTACATGAATAATCTTAATGGTTTTTTTTATTATTATTATCTAAATAGTTACAGGTACCTACTACTTAAACTAGATAGTTTGTTATAGGCAGAGACTTTTCTTCTTTTATTTTCAAATTCTAGACCTCAGAAAGCGGGGATGCGATTCTCTGAAATATTTCTGGGGACCTATCAAGATTCTGCGTTTTATTTTAACAAGCAAAAAGTGGACGTGGATTTTAGACAAAGGAATTATTCTCGATACGAGACCTTTTATTTGTTAGAAGTTTGAAAAAACAAATTTTAAGAACAAAAGATTAGGTACACAACGTTGAACATTTTATACAGATGCAGATGATGATTTATACTTTGAAAATATAATCATATTCCTACGTACTTCCGTAAGGATTTGGAGATTATGTTAAAATACCAGAGTTATTATGAACCTAAAGGTATTAAAGAACCAATTCAAAATTTCCTGTGACCACGGGCGCCGGGTACACTCTTGTGTCCAAACTCCAAAGTGGCCTATTAAAACGAAATTACCGTTATATTAATACTACACCAATGAACGTATTTTAGTGCTCATTAAGCTACCAATTGCGTTCGCACATCCGCTTTGATGGTAGATAATAATGTAATAACTTTGATGCGTTTTACAATCCTAACGGTAGCCGTCCCATTGTGACGTGGAACTGTAAAGTACGACATTACGTAGGTAGGTATCCGTTACATCTTTTAGTGAAATACCTGGGTATCAAGGTATCCATACTAGGGACTTTTCTTTTCTACTAGCCTCAGAGGTTTTAAAAGGGGAGGATGATATCCTTAAATATTTTAGGTAAACCTTTTTCATACAAGCAACAAGTTACATAATCAGCCTATGGACGTCTACGGCTGGACATAGGCCTTTCCGAGAGTCCTCCGCCTTCCTCAACCACCCGCCTTTTTCAGGTCATCAGGCAACGTCCACTCCAGAACACGTCTGTCCCAACGGCCATTGTTCTGCGACAGATGTGGCCCGCCCACTGCCACTTCAGCTTGCTAATCCGTTGGGCTATGTCGATTACTTTGGTTCTCCTACGGATGTCCTCGTTGCGGATTTTATCCATCCCTCAGAGAACATTCAGCATAACCCTCCCCATAGCACATAACAACAAGTTATCATTTAAAGAATATTTTTAAAAACAATATACCTAATTTATCTGTTTTCTTCTCAGCGCTAGCCAACCCAGATTTATGAAAACAAAACTTGGTGGGCCCTTGGGGGTTACAAAACTCCTTCAAAAATATGCTATGAGCATAAAAAAGCATCTTTTTATTTTTTATTTTATTTATCTGCTTAGTAGTATACCGGTAATTTAGTGTCATTGACCTCTTACGTAACGTTTCCTGACACTGACTTTACGTTCGTCGCATCCGCTTTAAATCTACACCACTCAATAAAGCTGCCTTTCCACAATAGTAGGTACCTACTTACTGAAGCACAGTAATTATTCTATCCTATGAGCTAGATAAATAAACAATATTTTATGGTAGCATAAAATGCCCTTTTATTACGACGCAAACTTTAAAAATTGCACTTATTTTTTGGGCATCATTTCGAGCTCATGACTATAAGAAAAAGAAACAGCGACCATGTATCTGTCACTTTTCTTTGTCTCTAGTCTAAAGGAAGACAGTTGTAAAATTCTTCAATGGTAGGTAATTGTCTGATTTAATTGTAGTTTCTACTTTTGTAATGGGTGTGATTATGACTTATGAGTTGTGACCCACAAACCTCGTGCACTGTAGCTGACCACAAGTCTTCACTTCAGTTGCGCTCAATGCACAGCTGCCTCGCATATCTCTGGTGGAAAGGCAGCTTATCTCGATAAACCCACTTTTTGTATTGATGAAGATCCGGTCGCACGAGAGTGACCCACAAACCCCGTGCACCGTAGTTGACCGCCAGCGGTCGCTTAAGCTGCTATCAACGCCAACATTATAGCCATTACTCACCTTGAGATTCAGGTGATTTTAAATAAATTATGCCAGTAAATGTAAATAAGGTACAAACAATTTGGTAAACCGCGGTTGGTATGCCGTTACGACGCTAGGAAGTTGGAACCTTCTTCATGACGCGACGGCAGACGGCAAGACCCTCCTCAAGACGAGACGGCAGATGCTAAGACCCTCCTCATGTCGTGACGGCAGACGGTAAGACCGCCCTCATGACGTGACGTCAGACCGTAAGACTCTCCTAATGGCATTAGGACAGACGGTAAGACCATCTTCATGGTGTGGCGACAGACGGTAAGACCCTTTTCATGACGTGACGGCAGGCGGTAACACCCACCTCATGACGTGACAATAGACAGTAAGACCCTGCTCATGACGTGACGTCAGACGGTAAGACCCCCTAATGGCGTGACGACAGACTGTAAGACCACCTTCATGACGTGGCGGCAAAAGTTAAGAGTAAGACTACCCCATTACAGGATGTCATAGGTAAGACCATTTTATGGCATGAAGGCAGACAATAATACCATCAAATGGCGTGATGACATTGACAACGTAAGATCGTTTCATAGCATGAGGCATGATGCTCTCGTTTTTAGGTTAGTAGACCTTGCTTCGAAGCTTGTTGTGAGAGTTGGCTACGGCTAGAGATATTCATTAAACCTAGATCTGAGAAATTCTAGTAACATTTAAATCATGCAGGTCCTAGCCTAGATCTAGCACCGTTAAGTACCTACTAAAGCTTTACAAAGGAGGATATAAAGTAGGACCAATCGCTTTGGAAGTAAATAAATGCACTCGATAGGTACCTACTAGATTTTCTTTCAGTATCAAAAACAAGGTAGATACATCCTACAGATATACCTAACCGGTAATTGGTAACATCCATCCTCTATTTAAACCACTTAGAATTACCAAAAATATATTGAATCTATAGCTATTTCTTGCTTAATACATTACCAACTTTCATAAACGTAACTCGAAAAATGGCGGAAAAACCTCATCCCCTATTTAACCCCTTTATAGTTTATACATGCAAGTCTTGCTTTTATAACTAAAGTCACTTTAACCGACTGTTAAATTCGATTATTCAAAAGAGTTCTTTTGATAGGGCTTTACGTAACTTGAACAGTCGGTGAGTCAGCAAGGCGCCCCTTGAACATAATTTATTAAACGATGTCTGTTTACTCAGTAAGCAGGTATATACGACAGCTAAAAAGCCCCTAATCAATACATTTTCATCAACGTCATGGAATTACACGGAACAGTAGTAGTTTGATGTTTCCTGCGTGCCTTCCTACTACATAATTTCTTATGCCTGTGTTAGAATATGTAATTACAATATACGTCGGTGAATGTAATACATATTCGGTGTCGGAAAATATATAGTAGGTACTGCTATATTAGATATCTTAAAAATACTCCATTAAATTAAGTTATTAAACTCTAATAAAATGGCATTTATAAGGTCCAAAAGACCAATCTCATTGGGAGAGAGGTCAGTATGTAGAAATGCAAACCCGCTGCAAAAGTACAACTTAGCGGGGGGCTAAATAGTATTATGAACTTAACTTCTCAACCTTATATTAAGTAAATACGCAAATTCCTTCTCCTTACTCCCTTATTCTACCCTTACTCTACCAGCAAAGACGTACCGCCAAGCGATTTAGCGTTCCGGTACGATGCTTTATAAAAACCTTACCCCTTCCAAGTTAGTACGCTTCACATCTTCGACTGGATCATCACTTATCATCCGGTGAGATCGCAGTCAAGTACTAACTTGTATAGCGTAAAAAAAAACTCTACAAAAATAACTTAGGTGCAATCGTTAGTTCATTCGTTTCAGCCGACGACTGTCACACTGCGCTTTCCCGTGCGGGGTGCTTATTCCAGCACTTAGGGACCCCAACGGCCGTCGTCGGTTCTACGAGGTATTTGCCACTTCAGCTCCGCGATACGTCGAAACCAGGTAACGACAAACATAATAAATGCTCAGACTTGTGTCTTGTTTGGGAGTCAGAGATTATTTAAAATTTTAACCTTGTGTTGGCTAATAAAAATTAGTTTCATTTGTTTCAAATATACAAAAACTGTACTCACATTTTGACATAGCGCCGGCCGGGGTAGTATCTCAATCAGCAAACTAAAACAATAACAACAATCATTTTAACAGAGTAAAATAACAACACAACGTTATCACTAATATGAACGAGAAACTACGAGTAGACTGCGACTTAACAAGTTATTGGTTCGAGTGATAACATTCAGTTTATTTATTTACTTAACTATTAGGTTAAAACTAAACATAGCGGTGATATTATGTAGTTATAGAGAGTACAGTTCGTAGAAAATTCTGGCCTGAGATCCCACCTTATTAATGATGAAGTTGAAAACCACATAGGTACACTTTGAATAGCTAAATTGAAATAAATTGAAATTTAACGCTTGATGGCACATGTTTGCCACAAAAATTGGCACAAGAATGTTATAATACACTAGCTAACCCGGCAAATGTTATTTTGCCATTTAAATAGGTAACAACCACCAGACCCAGTAATCATCAAACACTGAAAATTTCATAACAATCGGTCGAGCCGTTTCGGAGGAGTTTGGTAAAAAAGATTGGCGAGAGAATTTTATATATGAGATAGATTAGAGGCAAAGGTAAGTACCTACCTATCGACAGTTATAATAAATGTAAACAAACAAATAGCACATCTTTACAATAAAATAATACTCTTTTGCTAATTACCATACAAAGAAAATGAAAATGTGGATGAAAAAATATGAATTATTTGTAAAGGAAGTTTAATACATAAATTAAGATAATGAATTCAAAAAAGGCACCTTAAGTAAGTGAAGAAATTCAATGTATTTTACACTCTTTTAAATGATTAGTAAATCACGATAAAACAGCAGTTATAATACGTACCACGTACAAAATTCGCTTTATACGACTGACACTGACTCCAAAAGGTTTTGAATTGAAATTAGTTTGCTGCGTATCACTAAATCAAATATGAACCTAAATTGTACAATGTACAATACATAAATAATTCAATGCAATGATTACCTATATTTTGATTCCCAACTAGACTAATCTATATAAAATTGCTGATGAAACTTTTAGTTTATTCTGCAGTTGATTTACATCAAAATCTAAATAATCAAAAAATCTTTGTTAATAATGCTACGTCTATCACAAATATAATGAGAATCCCTACCAACGAGTTTGTGGATTTAATATTGCGTGCATTATTATTACCTAATGTTTCATTGAACCAAAATTATGTAGGTCAATGAGTTCAAGATATTGCTATTGCAGGTTTCTATTGATTGAGTTTATTGGAGAACCGCCAATATTGTAAAACATATACGTACTACTCACTTATTTTCTAGTGCAAATGGTAACAGAATGCTGATTCATTATGGAAGGAAGACGATATTCATAATGTAAATGATAAATTTTCTTGTATACGTAGCACCTAAACGGACCATTGTGACTAGCTCTTGACTTGTATGACAAATGAAACTCTTCTTTCATTAATAATACGAAGTATCATCGACAAAAATAAAAATCATGAATGCGACCATAAGTAATGGTCACTGATATGTATTTTTCTGATCTCTGGTAATTCTTCTCTTCTAAAGTAATGATTCTGATTTCTGGTAATGGTCGATTGTACAATTATTATAGTCATAAATTATGGTTGTACAAGGTTGTACCTATATACCTAATCAAAGAGTTGTGCGTACACTCATTTCGCTCATCTGTAGTTCCCTAGTAGTTCCTTACGCAGAGTTAGTCTAAACATGGCGCTAACTACAGAACAATTTAATAGTCATCATAGAAAGTCTTTGTTAAAGCGTTCTTCAGTTACGTGTTTATTAAAGTTAATATTTATTTTATTTAGGTATTTTACTCAAATCAAAATATTGATTTATTTAACTCTAAAGTTTTCATTTCAAAGCACAGTTTCTAGTCGCAATGATTATAAGTACGTAGGTACCTACCTATAATATCTACAAAAATAACAAACAAACAAAAATCGTTTCAAATTTCTCATTTATAAACAAACGTTTCCTAAAACGTGACAATATGATAATACATAGATTTATAAACGTCGTCGCTGGCGCTCCTAGTGGTATTTATTGAGTTAAAATGTCATATTTAATTGAAATTATAATACAAACTGTTGACCCATAAGAAAACTAACCTGAGGTAAGCTAAAACTTTGAAGTAGGTATGCAACGTAAATGGAAATGTATTTAATTATTTATACTTATCTTTAAGAATATACTTACGCAGTTAGGTAATAGACCTATCGGTACCCTGGACGGGGCGGATCGAGAGAAAAAGAATCACCAGTTTGCCGGTGTCAAAGATGTTTGTTTTGACACCGACAGCGTCAGTAGCAACAGCAGTATTGCCTATGGACCGTGATTCCCAGACTCCGCCACAGACCTTGTGCACGCACGTTTCCATGGAGACAGTTTTTACCATAATACTGTGGCATTTTAGTGGGAAATTTTGACAGACTGCTCTACTATATTTTCTTGCATGAAGAAAGTTTGCGTAAAATGTTCTGATGACCATATCCTCAGGTTTCTTATCGGTGAGTTGGGTTATATCAAGTTACATTAAGTAAGGCTTACGTTGTTGAATATTTGTGAAATCGTGTTTACTATCGTGCCGTAAACGTAGCAATATTCACAACCCTGCCAGTTCCGTCACACGCTTTGCAGTTCAGTGTAATGGCTTAGTTTGCGTGATAAGAATAAGAAAGGAAATGTTTGGTAAACATTACCGTAGGTACGACACGAGTACTGAATAGTTCCACTGCCCTTTCACCAAGATGTCAATTGTCAACCGAAGAATTATTTGTATACGCAAATAAATAATGATAATATTATGTAAACCAAAAAATGTATGGAAAACTAGAATAGCTCATCTTCTCATCACATTTTGGTACTGATATACCTACTACTCTATATTATATACTCTATGACCTATGTCGCCCAGAGAAATCGTCGTGTAAGAGTAAGGTAGTATTTTATTAATAAGTAGGTATTAGGTAAATAAAATTGTTACAAATGTTAGTATATCTATTCTTACTTATCTTCATGTTATAATAAGTAATTCGTTTAGTTATACTTTTCAATTTCGTTACTAACTTAGCAAATAGTGGCTTTCATGTCAATGTGAATGTATAGTTAATTTTGTATGTATTTATTTTGAAAATCAACGTAAATTCGTTGTTCCAAACAAATAAATAAAACATTTGTACAACATAAAAGGTTAAACATTAGCTTTAGATAGAAGCTTATTAATAGTAAAATAAAAATAAAATAAAATAAAAATAAAAAAATAAAAAATAAAAATAGCTTTATTTTCCTTCTACACACAAAGTGAAATACATCGTTTTTGCATAATCTAGGTTAGTAGTTTGGTTAGTTTTACATTTTAATTGACTTTGTTTAGTGTTAGTATTGTTAGTGTTGCCTACTTGGTACTTCTAGCATTTAGTGTCTATTATACTAATTATATATGTATATATTTTTGTATATATTTTTATAAAGTAGAAGGACCGCTGTTTGCGGTGAAAGCCTCCTCTAATTTCAGCCATTTAGCTCTATTTAAGGCGACTCTACTCCACGTTTTTCCTGCTATCTTTAGGATGTCGTCACTCCAGCGCAAGGGAGGTCGGCCGGGTCGTCGCTTTTTATCGATGGGGTACCAGTTGGTCGTTATTTTAGACCATCGATCGTCTGTTGTCCGTTGGATGTGCCCAGCCCATCTCCATTTGAGGCGACAGACTTTCGTTGCAACCTCTCTTGCTCCTGTTGTTTTTCTAATTGTTTTGTTTTTTATTTTGTCCTTAAGTTTGAGCCCTAAGAAGCTTCTTTCTATGCCTCTTTGGCAGATCTTGATTTTATTGATATTTATTTTGCTTAGTGGCCATGTCTGACATGCGTAAGTAAGGCATGGAAGTAAGCATACTTCCATGGCTTTAGTCTTAAGTTTGACAGGTAGCTTGCTTTTAAATATCTTGCTTTTAAATAGCAAGCAAGCAAGCTTATTAATAGTAGTAATTACTAATTATTAATAGTAATTAACACTAATCACAGAGACACTTACAATATTTTGATGTTAGTACATTATTTGCCCATTAATCACATAAAAGTGCGAAACGGTTTACATAAAAACGATGTTATAACGAGAATTGAATACTGTGGCATTTACAAACTTATAAAAAAAAGTAAATGCTTGTTAAATACTTGTACCTATTTGTATATATTATTCCGGACATATCTGAAAGAATGCGTGGCCCCGGCCGCTACGGCAGCTGAAATTCAGCACTGTGTCACGATTTTTATGAGTTTCAGCTATTTCCGTTTCATCTGTTTTCATTTTGTTACATTTTTCCCGCGATTCCCTCCTCGCGACCTCCGCATACAATTTCAAAATTCAATTTTAGCGGCACTGTGTTAACTTTAGTAGTAGTATTCCAGAAATAGAACAGGGACCTTCTATTCTAATACTATTTTCGTCCGTTTAATTCTGAGTAGGTATATCTATCTACCTATCGAATAAAATGTAGTTACTACTTATCGCATCCAAATAAGAATATAACTTATACGTAGAAATATTCCTAAAAAAAGTAGAAATGGCGATTCAAAAATCCTGAATTAAATGTTCAGATTAGATAAAATTGCTTGTTCTATGGGTACTAGATAACTGATAAATATAGATGATTATACATAAAGTCAATATATAGAAAGACATGACACTGAAAAACATTCATATTCATCAAACGAACATTTTGCAGTAGTGGGAATCGAACCCACGACCTCGACTTATGCCGCTGCGCCATCAAGTTTCCTTAATTACGTTACGTTACTACATTAATAAATACCAAAAGGAATAAGGTAAAGCTAGGTAAATAAAAGAAGATACGGGTATTTGTCCATATTTAAGTAAATCTATGGGTGTTAGCATCAGCAATGCAGATTTTTTAAATAGGTAAAGCTTATTTTTTTCAGCAATAGATAAGTATAGAAAATATTAAACTACAGGATGATTACAATAAGTCAGAGTGGAAAAAGATTACTTACACGGTCTAAAAATAAATGTCTCCAGTCTAATATTCACATATCACAAATTGCGTAGGTAGATTACTATTGTATTTCTATTAATTTTAGAACGTAACTTAACTACTTCACATAATATTTACACCAAATAAAGCTGTACATATCCTTTGTAGTCCATAATTTGTACCTATAACATTGCGCATTTAAGTTCTATTTTAATCACAGAAAAATAAAATTTCGTTAACACCATCACCAGGGCGCCGTGCCTGACTACGCCGTGGTTTCCCATAAAACACGCCACGGGATTTTCACCCTCGTATACCTACTCACGTACGCATGCGTAAAATTTAAGGTTATCCTCCATCCCTTTCAACCCCTAAATAATAAAAAGAATAGCGTATTAAAAGGGTGACTTGCGCAGTGCAGTATTGATGGATATACAGAGGTGATTGTATAGAACCTACTCGTAAGTCGTAAGTCGTAATACCGCTTCGTGATACGGAAATAACCGCAATTTATTTTGATTATCACCATAAAAGGTATGGGGTGCCGAAATTAACGTAGGGTACCTAATCCAATTAGATAATTCAGAATTAAATTTAGAGCAAGCTGTATATTTTTCGTGGTAATGGCTTTTTTTTTCATTTTACTTTACAAAACTTCAATAAAAATTGAAACTCGTATTTAATAAAGTATAGTTACTATTGTCTATTAACAATAAAAAATATCAATTAAACTAACATTTGCATAATATGAAATCATCAAAATCATCCAAGTGAATAAATGCATAAGAAATAATAATATTCAAAAAAGTTACATAGAAACGTAATTCGGTTCATAAATAGCACGTTACGTCATAAAAGCTCTTCATTGCAGAGCTTTTTACCACTGAAAAGCAAATGAATTTAAGTTTGGAGTCACGTAGTGCCATCTATCTAAATAGCAGAACATTTATTCACCCCCGGCGGTTCTGAAGATTTGTAATAAGTCGGATCAGGCTGTGGGCCGACACGACTGCGCAAAGCTCTGGTTAGATGCCAGCACCTTCCGTAAACCGGCTTTTGACGCAATGCACTGTCTTTGAGACGCCAACCGTACTCAAAGCCGGAGCTTTCAGCGAAATAGTACTTGTCCTCCGGAGAGATTTTACTGCGCTTGACCAAGTACTGCTCCCTTCCGTACTCCGGTTTGGGTTTGTAGATAACGCTCTTTAATTCCGGATCAACAGGACGCATTACCGGATCAAATGTCAGGTCCTCGTCGGGTTTCGCGAGTCTGGGATCCTCTTTCGGATCACCCAGACCAACGTCAACTATAGAATGTCCTCGTCGGAGGTGTTTAATACCAGGTATGAACGTCGCGTCACGAATAGGGACTTTCCGTCTGTTGTGGCCAGCGACAATGTGATCTCTTGTGGTAGTCGCCAAGCCACTAACCATGCCGCTAGCTATGACATCTGTCTCGTAGTAATTAGTAGGCTCTCTAGTGAGTGTAGCGGCCTGCTGTATCGCGTCCCAGTTCTTGTGGATCCAGTTGAGTCGCAACCGGTTTTCCTTTTCGTAGTTTTCGATCAAGAATATTATGACTTTCGGATTGGTTATATCGATCAGAGGCATTTTTGGTTCTGTTTAACTACAGGTTTATAAACTTATAAAATCAATGTATAAAATGGATTCAGAAAACTTACGAGTTTTGTTTACGACGTGATAAATATGTCTGACGCGTACAAAACTTCAAAACTACGAAATGAAATGTCACTCTCGCCGGTCACTCCTCTCGCCGCGCCAACTGGCCAACAAAATAACATCGAGATAAAAATATCCCCGTTCCAAGACGGTCGATCTTGTTTTTTTGCAAGCTTTCGCATTTTCTTTAGATCATGTGTCAAATTCAGTTTTCGCTCACGTGGTTCAATCGGCGATACAAGTTAGGTACTTGCCTGCAATTTCACCCGATTCGCGGCCGGTATAAGTTCTAAATTGGCTCAGGTCCTGTTTCTTATAGTTGCCACCCGATTTAGCGTTCCAGTGCGATGCTATGTACTTAGCAACCGTTGACACCCCTAGTCCCACCTTATTAGTACAATAACACCTTGCATCGTCTCTTACCATCAGGTGAGATCTCAGGTGACTAATCAGTAGATAAGTACATGGTAGATAGGTAGATAAGTTGTTGTAGGTAATAAAAGCTTTTAAAAACAATTGATTATGTATTGTGTTAGAAAGTCCTTAGAGAAAATCGTATTCGATACAATAACAAAAATCAAAATGAATCATCGTAGAAAGGAAGTAGGCATAAATGCAATCGCTAAAATTGGCTAAATTGAATCAATGACAGTTGTCTTCGACAAATTCATGTGATCAATTTAGCGATCGAATATATCCTTCCCAACATCATATTATTTGTAATCGGATATAATATGCTTATTGTGGTCTAAGATCCCGCCATACAACGACCTTCACCGAGCTGCTTATTGGATGAAAACTATTTTATATCCAATTAAATATGTCAATAAATATATCGCAAGTGGGTTGCCTAAAAAATTTCAGTCCAGGGTATGATTAATTAAGAATTAAAAAAAAAAACCATTGTAACATGGACTCCTATTAGTTACAGTTTAGTTGACATCGTAGTTCAAATTAGATTGGATGTTATAAATAGTGCTTTTTGCCAGAAATAATTTCCTGGCTGAGGAAAGTATTTCTGCTCTATATTTTTTGGCAAAAGAAAGTTAACGGATAATAAAATCGTAGGTCAATAAGCACAATTGCAATTTGCGACCTGAATCGCTCATCCAATCTAATTTGAACTAAGATGTCAACGGAACTCTAACAAACCGGAGTTCATGTTGCGATGGATTTTTTTAAATTCTTAATTAATCATACCCTGGACTGAAATTTTTTAGGCAACCCACTTGCGATATATTTATTGACATATTTAATTGGATATAAAATAGTTTTCAACCAATAAGCAGCTCGGTGAAGGTCGACCTTACTTGGGATCCCCTACTACTTATTGTTTTTTATATCGTTTCCGCGATGATCGCAGAATACTTTCTTTTTGGTTTTTAACGATACCTGGGCATAGGTATAGGTTAGCGCTTGACTGTGATCACGCCTGATGGAAAGATATAATCTATGATGGAACGCGCTTGCTAGCAAATGCCTATTGCCTATTCTCTCTTGATTTGAAGGCGCCCAAGTTGTATGAGTTAGGAAATTCGACAATCATGCCTAATAAGGGGAATAATGTATTTGTATACTCTCTAGATAATAATAAGTCTGCACATATTTCAAAATTTGTTTATTCATAAATAAATAACATTTTTGTTTGGAACAAAACAACCTCCATTATTATTCACACGCCATACAACTCGTCATATTGAATTACAATTATTTTATCAATTATCTAGTTACATTCTAATAATACTTACAGCAATCTTAAAATTTACGTTGTACATATTTCATTACCACAATGAATTTGAGATTTTTATTAATAAAAAAATATTTAATGTTTATATAGAGAGAGTTATATTACCAATTAGAAAATATTTTATTTATATCATATCTGCTATGGAACAATTTTAATTGGTCAAAAATTTTCTTGTATACCTTACGTCAGTAGAAAATTGGCTTATTTTGTTTTATCATTCAAACAATGAAGCGTGGGACCCGATTTAGAATGAGACAGATGTAAAATGTTATTTGTAAGACATGGACAGTTATTTCAAACTACTACAAGAGTGCATCAAGCTATATTCTAATGCTTTACCTTTTTGGTATATTTCATCTGACAAGGAGGGACAACATTACTTACAATGTTTTAAGTGGTTTTAACTAATGACTCCGGTCCTAGGTATCTATACCTACGGAAAATGTAGTGAAACATTATATTTTTCTGTCAAAGTTTGAGCGTAAACACGTGGAGGGGCGTAATTATGAAATTTAACTGCGACTAACAGAGAACGTTAATTTTCGTCGTTTTAATCGTTTTAATTGACAAGTCGCTCTATTAAATTCGAATTTGACTGCCAGTCCAATTCGAATTTAATTTGGTTATTCGTAATTTGTAAGCTTAAAAAATTGTAGGTTTACGACATCATGCTCGTTTTCATAAACATTTTAAGAGACACCTAAGCTTTTAGGTGATAGTTGTTGTAAGTGAAAACTGTCACCTATCGGCTTAGGCGTTTCTTAAAGTGATGGTGAAAAAGAGCATAAAATTGTTGAAATGGGTAGGTTAGGTATATCTTTATAACAAAAATCATTGCTAAACGCTTAGATTCCGAATTTTGTCGAGGGAATCGAGTGTTTCGTGAGTTACTCAAATCTAATTTGATGCTCGAACTAAGTTAAAAAAAATTTACTCTTTCAAGCAAAGATTTTTCCAACAATTTAACTGTCATGAACTTCTTGGCCTACAAATTGAGATTGAGAAAATCAAATGAAATTTGAATTTAGCGGGTAGATCTGCTTAATTCACCTTAAATTACTTGAACAGCATGTGACGAGAACTTGGCTTAAGATTGACAATTTGATATTGAAAAGTAACATGATAATATTTATTTAGGTATAACTGAAGACGCAATAATTATATATTATTTATATTAGTCTTTGCTAAAACATACATTACAATACAAAATAGCGATCATATTTAATTTAACAAACAGTCTTTATTTTATACAATGATATATAAGAAAATTGTGATGCGATCCCAAAATGCTAAAGAGTCGTAAAATATCCTCTCCGTAAACCTAAGTTTTTATTGAACGCACATATTTTGTCCACTTCTAAATAATTGACTGCGCCGAAATAAGTATTAAATAAATGGAACATCATTTTGTAGCATTTCTTTATATTTTTGTTGCCGACTAAAACCGATATTTGACCAAATCGATATCTTGCTGCACTCATCCACAATTTTAAGTCTATCACCACACAAAATGGTACCAATCCTGTTGTGCGAATTCCCTAAACTTAACTAATTTGATGCGTATAAAAATAGTGCGATTGTTTTCAAAATGCTCCTCTTGGAAAAGTTAGTACTATTTTTAATTTAATTCAATTTAATAATTAGTTTAGAGATTTTGCAGAACAGAATTGGCAACACTAACTCATAACTGTTTACAAGACCATCCTAAAACTTGCCCCATCCTCCATTTTCGACGGTTCCCACTTGGACTTTTAAAATAGCTAGGCTGTTCTGTCCATGTCAAAATGAGCATTTTTGCTAAGAGAATTAAAACGAAACACAAATTGATACAAAAACATGACTGGAATGGATAAACTGGTACCGTAACTAACATTCGGACACAAAACGTAGCGCGAGGCGGCGGTTCCCAAGAGTTTTGTCTAAAAGGGTACAGTGACTGCGAACGATTACTTTACAATAAGTACTTACCAAAAAAATTACGTTAATTTTGTTAATTTGTTATTTACACAAAAACGTAAGAAAAGGAAATTGTGCGATCGAAACCATACTATTTTTTACTGTCCACAAACAAATATATTATGTATTTCTCAGTTATGAGTTAACCTCCTCCGGTCGAGACATGGACATTTAACCCTAATTTCACCGATCAATTAACCATCGATTAGGTAAACATTCTTTGTATCTCTCCCTTTTGATAAACGCATACGTAAAGGGACAGTATTACAAACTAAACGGTGGTTAAAACGCGTGGTGAAATTCGGGCTAAGCAACTTATTAACTAAAAACTAAAAGTTACTACTATATTAGTGCAATTTCTATAATCACAATATTCAAGCTTGCATTTTCTCGGAATCGATTAAAGAATAATTTAGTACAATACCTAACTATATATAAGAATTTTTGGTATCTTGGTCATTTATTTACTAAATGTCACGAGAATTAGGCCTTGCTATTGAATATGCGTTAAATCGGAATATTAACTATTACTATAAAAATATACAATACCTTAAATAATAATAAAAAAACTAGCGACTCGCACGAAAAAAATCTTCGTGTTATACTCGTACGTAGTAGGAATACACGAATGAGGTAAGTAAATAAGAATATCTACATACGTGATTTCTCGTAAAAATATAAAGCTACGTATGACAATAATTTGTAAAAAAAAAACATTTCAAAAACACCGACTTGAAACTATGATACAAAAACTACAAAGCAAAAACTAAATATGTCAAATGTTCGCTGATGTCACTCTTGCATCGGCCAAAATTAATAAATTGATAATGAAAAAGAAACTTTACATTTATTAACTTTTACGATTTTCTAATACTTTATATTTACATGATATTATTTTATCTCAGCTTCAGCTTATTACAAAATTAATTCTGATAAAATTTTATTTATCCCCTATGAAATAATGACATTCGCAAATATCAGAATATCTTATATCTTTCTGAAATCGGTTCGAAGAAAACATGAGGGTAATAAAATAGTCATGCAGGAGTTTAGTTAATCAATATACAACGCCTTGCGTTACATGAAATTCAAAATCGACAATCGTCTATAATAATAATTACACAAATATCACACAATTCTCAAAGCACACTTTCACACAGTAACCCTCTGGACTTATAGGAACACTGAATTCATGCTATTGTCAAATCAGAATTGCTAGGCGATTGTGTAAGAAAAACGACATCATCGCTATCGTAATCATAAGAAAACTCGGCCACCTCATTGGCTTGAAAACAAGTAAACAACAGTTTCTCCCTATCTGCCGTCAGAATTCGTTGCAATAACGATAGCTTCAGAATGGCTCTAGTAGTTACAACGTAGACCAACATTTTTCACCAATGGCCAATCGCCAAAACAGTGACCTTGATCATATTGGCTTGGTTTGTATGTACATTATTTCCATGTGATGGCTTACCTATATGAATATAGGACTAAAGCATTATAATAATATAGCTGTGGATATTTCAAAGAACAACAGAAGTTTTCTGTTAATTAATTTTTAGTTTCGATTTCCAAAGATCCAATAACGTCCTTTAATACGATATTAAATAAATACGCCCTCATTATCCGATAACGGAAAACAAAACACTTACAGACCAGTGGACCAAATTACATCGAGCTTTACTTTTCTATAAGACGTTAAGGCGTCCCCCCCATACATGTACAAAATGTCAAGCAACGAGGTGTCGCTACAGACATAATTGGCGAACGATCTTACGATCAAAGAATACGGTTTAAAATGCAGTTACGTATATGTAACATGAACAGGTGTACACATTTACGCTTTCATCGAAATCATTGTGATGTTAGTGTTTTTACAACTTAGGTATAAACGTGTGCGCTTACATGATAGCGCATCCCACACAATTACATGACACATACATTCGTCTTGCAAGTGTGCGCATATATGATGGCGGATCGCACACATTTACATTAACACACAAAAGTATCAGTGCTTACATGATTGCAAAATCCACACATTTACATGACATGGTCTCATTATGCTGCAAAAAGTGTACGTGCAAATGTGTGCCATGCCTCTTTTGCCATGGATTTCCTCACTTAAATCAGTTCAGGTGTTCCGTTAGTCTATTGGTCAAACAAATGCGGTCTTGGACGCAAGCCTTCAATTCAGCTCGTTCAGCTGACAGATTTTTGGATCTCTCGGCAGCGCCAGCGAGTTGTTGCAGACGAGTCCCACGACCGGGTTCTCGAGGTTCTCATACTTGGAGTTGGTCTCCGAGGAGAGGCTCACGGCTCCGCTGCTGTCGCCCTCGTAGGTGTTCTCGGTGTCGTCCACGTGCGAGCTGGTGCTGGACTTGTCGTTCCTCTCGGGCACCTGGTCCAACGCGTAGTCGTACTTTTCGCCGCTGTCGCTGTTGGCCAGCTCGATCCAATGCGCCCGGTTGATCTTCACCCGGTCCAACATCGGTTGTAGTGATTGGGATAGTACCGCAAATGCCTGTAAATGAAGAGAGACCCTTGAATATATGGAGTGAAAACTTCTTTAGGCGTGGAAAACAACCGCTGTTACCATAATTGACAGTTGACACCTCACGTACCTAATCGTTCAAATTTCCACTTCCAGAATGCCACGTAATTTTACACACTATTTTATTGTAATCTCGCCTGATTTTTCGTGACGATGCAGCTTAAAATGTTATCGTACTAATTTGAAAGGGTAAGTAATAATGGTCAGTGGTCACCAACTGCACATAGCATCGCAACAAAACGACATGTTGGACGGTCGCGTGTCTGTCAAAGTTAGGTGAATCAACCGGGCCTTGGGTACTTAATTTTCGCGGTTTTATTTTATGACCTAAAAATGTATATTCAAGTCATAAAGAATTTATGATTTGTATGATCTCACCTCATAAATAGGAAGGCAAATAGTGTCGATGAATTTGACTTGCATAGCAGGGAGTTGATCTTCTTTATCTCTATTCATGATGTCCTGGAACAGAAATCAAAATTTCAATGGCAGTATTCAATACTACACCAACAACACGTTGGTCTGACGATATTTCCAAACTTTTGGAAAAACGTGGACGAAAATACCCGCACACCGCAAGGAACGGAGTGCATAAGAGGAGGCCGTTGTCCAACAATGGATGAACAGACAGTTCATTTCCACAATAGTCATTGGGAAGCCTATTGTAGTGACTTACTACATATTTACAGAGCGCGGTTTTAGAGTCTAGCTATCACTTGCTAGCATTAAATAAATGGAACCAGGAAGCTATAATGTCGTTCAAGTTTACCCTGACGGAAGTTTACACTTTCCTGTGACCAGCACTGCTGCCCTTCAGTCATCTGGCCATGGCTTGGTGATAGCACCAGGTCACGCGCAGCCATCGGCATGGCTCAATCTCTTATCTCCATGGTTTGCATTACATGACGGTTACTTACAATGGGGGTGAGGTTCAAGTTCTGCCGTTCCAGGTCTCCCTGGCGGAAGAACTCGCCTGCAACCAGCGCTGCGACCCGTCGTTCCACCGGCCACGGCTTGGTGATGGCCGCCAGGTCACACGCAGTCATCAGCATGGCCCGCAGGAGTCCTCTTCGTTCTTCGCATTCGCCCCAAAGAGGTGTCACTGCTCTGTCTTTGCTCACCAGCTCGATGAATGGTTTACGTTTACTGGAAGAGAAAATAATAAATCTATGAAATGTCATCCATTAAAGTGAATTAAAGACTGTCAAAGATTCCTCTGTAATTCCGATTTTCCAGGGTTTTTAAGCGTTAATTAGTGTAGAAATAGACCTAATAATTCAGGCTAGGCATACTGTTGTCAAATGATAGCGAATCCGTGCTGTATTTGGTTAATTTGTAAATAGAAAGAAATAAAAAGTAGAGCCTTCAACATTTTTTATGTTTTCCGGTATATCCAAAGGATAAATTCAATAATTCCAACCACTTTGGACGTAGTCCATCGATTTAGTACATCCTTCTAACATCCTGCCTTTGTTTTCATATTACGACCTAGACTCCAGAAATTCCTGGTAACATACTTATACCGGAGGACGGAACGTTTTAAATTACAAAGGCTCACCTAAAATACACAGCTAAATCAGTGGACAGAATAGCGTCTTCCAGCACTTTGACGACTTTCTCGTAATCGTCGGAGGAGAGGTTGGCGAGCACCTGGTTGCCCGGCGAGTTGAGGATCATGAGGCACTGGTCGAAGTGGTGGTGCTCCATTGTGGACGTGGAGTACAGCTGCGCGAGGGGCGACGACGCCCTGGAAATGCAGGTGGTGTATGTGTGAGAACCAATGACGAAGTACGTTATGCTAAGAGGACGAGAAATATGTGACGTATGTTGATGCCAAAAAATTCTCAAATATGGCGTCGTTACGCCCACAAAAGTAGAGTACCGCTGACAGCACATAATGTGTTCGCTTACATTAGCGCCATTTTATAGTTTTGACAAATTTAAACGGATGCTTCAGGGCGGAGCCTAAGAATACATGCGTGAGGTATCTTTTATATGTATGAATAATCTATTATGAGAACCCAAACGTTGTATTGCGTTCAAGGATTGGTATGAGAAATATTTAGCTTACGGCCTACCGAATGTAGACAAAGAAAATCATAAAAATACGTCAAGTTATTTCGGAGAAGATTGAATCTATATTTCCCGCATCTAACAACCTGTAAGCGTCTCAAGCGTCTTGTACCTTCTAGGTAAGCGCTCTCCATCTTCGACCACATCGTCACTTTTCATCAGGTGAGATTGTGGTCAAGCGTAAGCCTATATTGAATAAAAAGTAAGTATTACTCACTTGATCTGAAAAGAGTTATTGGTCCCTCGGTGATCAAGGTCGTGGCACAGGCAGCCGATGATGAGAGCCAAGCACTCCAGCTCGCCGAATATCTTCCACCACTGCGTCTCCTGAAGCAGTCAACACTATTTGAAAACTATATGGAGGTGAGTAGAACCCAAACTAATTAAAGCTTGTATGATTCAACGGTCTCGTTTTATCAATATTTATAAGACAAAGATTTGGTAAAACTAGTATGATGAATCCAGAAATAGTGCTACAATCTTATTTATAAACCATTTTTATATTAATATATATATAGCTGCTTGTGCTGATTGGCCACTGACTGATTGATCACCTCTCCTGAATAATTTTGTATGAAAAATTTTTTTTTCAAGGATCATGTCGTATAGAAAGGAAAAAATCATTAAGAACAAAAATATGGAGAGAGCTGATGATTGAGGATTTCGGAGACGGGTGAAGAGCACGGGGAAAGTATTGAAGATAGGTGGGGGGTGCTCGACCAAATGTCATTTGACATGACATCCAATTGGCAGTTAGCTGAAAAAAATTTCAAAATGGCGGATTCAAAATGGCCGCTATTCGAATTTCGTCGATATCTCGGAAAGTATAAAAGATGGAAGAACGGTTTCTTGACAAGAGTTGATCAGGATCCAAAGGTCTATTCGATGGATAGAAAAAAAAATTCAAAATGGCGGAATTTATTTTTCCATAGAAAATGTGTGGGGAACGTTGAAGAGACTAACAGTTGGTAATTATGCAAGGTGGTGATGCGGTTTTTCGGAGAGTTACTAGAGAAAAATAAGGAGAGAGCTGATGACTGAGGATTTCGGAGACGGGTGAAGAGCACAGCCAGGGTATCGAAGATAGGTGGGGGGTGCTCGACCAAATGTAACTCGAAACGACATCCAATTGGCAGTTAGCTGAAAAAAAATCAAAATGGCGGATTCAAGATGGCCGCCATACAAATTTCGTGTTGTTCTATCTCGGAAAGTATAAAAGATAAGAGAGTGATTTCTTTGCAAGACATAATTAGAATCTCAAGGTCTACGAGATGAATGAAAAAAATCAAAGAGGTTGAATTTATTTTTCCATGGAAAAATGTGAATGCTACAATAAACAAGGCCAATGAAAAACTATGAAAAGTATGAGAAGAGATGATGGTCTACGATTTGGATGATGATTAAGGAGCACGGTCATGGTTTTAAAGATAGTTAAGGGCTGTTCGAACAAAAAATACACTGAACCTCATCAGATGAGGTTCAGCGCATTTTTTGCTCTAAAAGACCTTAACTATCTTTAAAACCATGACAGTGCTCCTTGGTCATTTTTTAAGCCCACTGCCAATCGGATTCCAATTGGCGATGGAGATGACGTCGATACCTTTTTAGGCGGGAAGACTGCACGCGGGCCACATGTGGCCCGCGCACTCACGCGCCCTACTAGTTACTATATATATAGCTGCTTGTGCTGATTCATTCATTCACTCATTGATCACCTCTCCTGAACAATTTTGTATGAAAAAATTTTTTTTAAAGGATCATGTCGTATAGAAGGAAAAAATTCATTAAGAACAAAAATATGGAGAGAGCATATGATTGAGGATATCGAAGACGGATGAAGAGCACAGCCAAGGGTATTGAAGATAGGTGGGGGGTGCTCGACCAAATGTCATTCGAAATGTCATCCAATTGCCAGTGAGCTGAAAAAAAATTCAAAATGGCGGATTCAAAATGGCGGCCATTCGAATTTCGGCAATATCTCGGAAAGTATAAAAGGTGGAAGACCGGTTTCTTGACGAGAGATGATCAGGACCCGAAGGTCTATTTGATGAATAGAAAAAAAAAATCAAAATGGCGGAATTTATTTTTCCATAGAAAATGTATGGGGAATGTTGAAGAGACTAACAGTTGGTAATTATGGAAGGTTGTGATGCGGTTTTTCGGAGAGTTACTAGAGAAAAATATGGAGAGAGCTGATGATTGACGATTTCGGAGACGGGTGAAGAGCACAGCCAGGGTATCGAAGATAGGTGGGGGGTGCTCGACCAAATGTAACTCGAAACGACATCCAATTGGCAGTTAGCTGAAAAAAAATCAAAATGGCGGATTCAAGATGGCCGCCATACAAATTTCGTGTTGTTCTATCTCGGAAAGTATAAAAGATAAGAGAGTGATTTCTTTGCAAGACGTGATTAGAATCTCAAGGTCTACGGGATGAATGAAAAAAATTCAAAGTGATTGAATTTATTTTTCCATGGAAAATTTGAATGCTACAATAAACAAGGCCTATGAAAAACTATGAAAACTATGAGAAGAGATGATGGTCTACATTTGGATGATGATTGAGGAGCACGGTCATGGATTTAAAGATAGTTAAGGGCTGTTTCAATAAAAAATACACTGAACCTCATCGGAGGTTCAGTGTATTTTTTTATTCAAACAGCTCTTAACTATCTTTAAATCCATGACCGTGCTCCGAGGTAATTCTTTTAGCCCACTGCCAATCGGATTCCAATTGGCGATGGAGATGACGGCGATTCTTTTATAGGAGAGAAGACAGCCCGCGGGCCACATGTGGCCCGCGCTCCCACGCGCCCTACTAGTTAATATATATATAGCTGCTTGTGCTGATTCACTGACTGACTGATTGATCACCTCTCCTGAACAATTTTGTATGAAAAAATTTTTTTTCAATTACCATTTCGTATAGAAGAGAAAAATTCATTCGGAGGAAAAATACGGAGAGAGCTGATGATTGAGGATTTCGGAGATGGATGAAGAGCACAGCCAAGAGTATTGGAGATAGGTGGGGGGTGCTCGACCAAATGTCATTCGAAATGTCATCCAATTGCCAGTGAGCAGAAAAAAAATTCAAAATGGCGGATTCAAAATGGCCGCCATTCGAATTTCGCCAATATCTCGAAGAGTATAAAAGATGGAAGAGTGGTGTCTTGACAAGAACTGATCAGGATAAAAAGGTCTATTTAATGGCTAGAAAAAAAATCCAATATGGTGGAATTTTTTTTTACCATAGAAAATGTATGGGGAATCTTGAAGAGACTAAATGTTGGTAACTATGCAAGGTTTTGATGCGGTTTTTCGAAGAATTACTAGAGAAAAATATGGAATGAGATGATGATTGAGGGTTTTGAAGACAGTCGAGGAGCATGGGCAAGGTATTATAGTTAGGTGGGGACTGCTGAAACAAAAAATACTCGGAAAGTCATGCAATTGGCAGTGAGCTAAAAAAAATTAAAATGGCGGATCCAAGATGGACGCCATACAGATTTCGTATTGTTCTATCTCGGAAAGTATAGAAGATAAGAGAGTGGTTTCTTAGCAAGAGGTGATCAGGATCTCAAGTTCAACGGGATGAATAAAAAAACTAAATGGAGGAATTTATTTCTCCATGGAAAATGTACATGCTACAATAAGTAGGGAACTATCCAAAGCATTGACGCGGTTCTTCAGATAACTGCCAGAGAAAAGTAGGTATGAGAAGTGATGATGATCTAGGATTTGGATGATGGTTGAGGAGCACGGTCATGGTTTTAAAGATAGTTAAGGGCTGTTAGAGCAAAAAATACGCTGAACCTCATCTGATGAGGTTCAGCGTATTTTTTTGTTCGAACTGCCCTTAACTATCTTTAAAACCATGACAGTGCTCCTTGGTAATTTTTTAAGCCCACTGCCAATCGGATTCCAATTGGCAATGGAGATGACGGCGATACCTTTATAGGCGGGAAGACTGCACGCGGGCCACATGTGGCCCGCGCACTCACGCGCCCTACTAGTTATACATATACTTTTAGTGTGGTAGGGCGCTTCTTGATAACTGGCTTAGTTTTTAGTGATTAGGTAAAACTTCATATTGCTTTATATATTCTTCTGCATTTCGCGCCCAACAACGCATTCGTAAGAGTGAGAAGGACAAAATAGATTCAGTAAATCCAATAGACATGTACCCTGGTCTGGCGAAAAATGTCGCCAGTTTATCATTTTGCCACCAACAGTAAGGCTACGCTGTAGTTCACTCAGCAGCCACCTATAAAATGTAACAGTTTTACGTAAATCGTTCGAATGCCCATATCCTGAGGTTTCTTATCGGTGGTGAATCCTCGTAAGGTATTTAAAAGTATAGAAACTTCATTGAACTCACAGTCAGTATCGCGAACATCATCTGCGCGACGTTGAACGCATGCCTCCAGTTGTGGTACGTTACATTGCGGTAATTCTTCTTGACGCTCAGCAGCCACCTGCACAGCACGCTGTAGTCGATGTGAAACCGCTCCACGAAGTCGAGGTCTAGGAACATCCGCAGGCACGCCCGCAAAGTGTCGTCATCCGTGAGGTCTATGTCATCAAAGGCCAGCTCGTGTAGATTGAAGTGGGCCGATGAGGGTATCCTTAAGTTCTGTAAAGAACGGAAACACAAAAATCAAAAACAAAAAAAAACTATCAAAAAAGTGAGTTCAAGCAATAAATAGGCTTCCTGGACAGTGCGGGTCCGGTCGGCGCGAAAAAATGTCGTCAGTTTACCTATTGGTGCCAAAAATGCTTGTTTTGCCACTAACAGTATAAGGCAGATTTTCACAGATGGCGCTACTGTTTGCTTGTATGAAAGATGTTTACGTAAACCATTCGGATACCCATATCCTGAGGTTTCTTATCGGTGGTTCAAACCAAACTTCGCGTCTAAAGAATTTTCGACTTCAAAATGTGATATTTTCTCTACCTAACAGTAGAGAAATTCAAGCCTAGTTACGGATGATAGCAAATTCTTGCAGCTATGAAGGCCAGTACTTCATATCCATTGCTTTGAGTAAGCGTTACTGAGAACAATTAATACACACATCATTTACATCTACGTATGAAGTAGGTATAATATCATACCAGGAATAAGGTTGGACAAACACCTAACACAGTTGCATAAATATAATGTACGGATGTGTTACGCGGAAACCATAACATCTAGAAACGCAAACAAAACATAAGTCGTTATGGATTTCATCGTGACTAATGCATATCGCATAGCCCGTCATTATTAAGTACTATTAAGAACTTAAATATCCTTGCAACATGACACAAATTAAAAACACTGGAGTTACCAAAGGTTAAAATAATATCATTAGTAGAAAGTTATTTTATTTGAGGTCCATACTCGATACCAATTCCTATGAATAAGTATTGGACCGTCCATCGTCGATTTCATTCACAGATGATGGAAAGCGACTCTCTCTTCTTTCTCTATCTCTCTTGAACCTCTTGAAGAGGGAACTCTTGATTTGAAGGTGCCCAAGTTGTAGGTGGTGGGAAAGACAGTGTCTGGGAGGGTATTTCAGACCTTTGCAGTGTGTATCAAGAACGAAGAATCCAACCGCTTCGTACGTATCTTTGGTACGTCAATTATACAGTGTGTCTGGACTCGAACTAGCGATAATTTAAGGGAGTGTTCTATAACTCATTACAAGCAAAAAAAAAACCCTTATTAAGGTGAGAGCGCCCCCTCACCCCCTCCTCGGGAGAGCCATTTTGCGTTTTTTTGGGTACTTGCACACAAAATCAGTAATAACTTGAAAGTCTGCTGCTTCACATGTTCTCAAATGGTCTCATTCGACTAGGTACATTGGGGATTTTTTGTCGACAATTTAGCACTCAGTCCTATTCTGAGTTCTGACAGATCCCTAATAAGTCAATGGCTATTCCGGGTATTCGTGTAGAGGCGTTATAATGACGTCAATAGCGACGTCAGAGCTATAGGCTATGGTGTCACAAGTGGACATATATGGTGTTTGCTTGTCTACTTACTCGTAAGCGTTGGGCGTCGTCCAGCGATGCGGACGCGTGGTAACTCAGTACCTGAAACATGACCGCACATTGTCAGCCTGCGCTAGAGACATTAACGAGGTTACGAAGGGTTAATTATAGCCCTACAGAAGCCACTAGCCAACCAGTTTACAAACAGCAGTTAGTCTATTTCTGTACGTGATTGCGATTTGTGATTACTAGTTCTATTCATAGCGTAGAGTTGACGTATGGAAGGCGATATTGATATTGGTATCATTTTGTATCTTCAGAAGTCGCTTCTACCTACAATATTATATTCAGCACTTATATTGTTTTTTGTTGCATGTGTGACTGATATTCTTTGTAAGGTCAATATAGAAGAAACTTTTTTTGGACATAGTTACAGTTAATCAAAGCCTTTAAAGAATTTATAGCGTAAATGATATAAGCACATCATTTTTAAATATTATTGCTATTGCAAAATTATTCACTAATACATGTGCTTGGCCATCGCCTTCTCGTACATGTGTATGCCCATGTCGCAGAATATCGTCACGCCTCTGTGAAGATCTCGCGTCCTATGATATGAAGTGTCACTCACGTCAAGCGTAACGCTCTGCTTGGCCATCGCAGTGATCGCCTTCTCGTACATGTGTGTGTTGTGTATGCCCATGCCGCAGAATATCGTGACGCCTCTGTGAAGTTCTCGTCGTCCAATGATATAAAGTGACACTCACGTTAAGCGTCACGCTCTGCTTGGCCATCGCGGTGATCGCCTTCTTGTACATGTGTGTGTTGTGTATGCCCATGCCGCGGAATATCGTGACGCCTCTGTGAAGTTCTCGTCATCCAATGATATAAAGTGACACTCACGTTAAGCGTCACGCTCTGCTTGGCCATCGCGGTGATCGCCTTCTCGTAGTGTGTGTTGTGTATGCCCATGCCGCAGAATATCGTGACGCTTCTGTGAAGTTCTCGTCGTCCTAAGATATAAAGTGTCACTCACGTCAAGCGTTACGCTCTGCTTGGCCATCGCAGTGATCGCCTTCTCGTACATGTGTGTTGTGTATGCCCATGTCACAGAATATCGTGACGCCTCTGTGAAGTTCTCGTCGTCCATTGATATAAAGTGACACTCACGTCAAGCGTAACGCTCTGCTTGGCCATCGCGGTGATCGCCTTCTCGTACATGTGTGTGTTGTGTATGCCCATGCCGCAGAATATCGCGAACGCCTCCACGAAGTTTTCGTCGTTCTTTGTGAATAGCAGATCATCGAATTTGTTTATTAACTGTAATAGAAGAAGAGCATTGATCAGGAAATGGAAAATATTAAATAAAAATTAAACAAGTGTTTATATTCGTGGGATCTGAAAACTGTCGTAAACTGTCACTTCTCAGTTCTCACACTAGTGCAACTCCGCACACAAACACTTACATCGTACGCATACCGTCTATAAATAACACAACTACATGTAAGGCGCGTCTGCTATCGCGAGCTACATAAGTATAGGTACAATTACGTACGTGTTTACGTAATTGCGCGTAAGCGCACACATACAAATACGTAAAGATAAGTACATTGTCGTGTAGGACCTAAATAAACAATTGAACAAGGGTATTCGAGACTACAAAAAACTATCCGAGGTTAACGCATGTTAAGCGTTGATTAATTTTTCAGGGACGTATTTAAGGAATGACAAACGTTCATGCATATCATTTTCGAACAGTGGCGCCATTTTTTTTTTACATTTTAAAACTGGATTTTCTTGATTGATAATGATGACAGAAATGATTGATTTGGTTGAGTACGCAATCTAAAGCTACCACCTAAATGTTACATATTCGTTACACATTTATTGTGTTCTTAACAAATAAGGGGAACACTGTGAGGAAACCTGCATTACTATTAGAGGGCTATTCACGTAACGTTTTCACACACTCTGTGATGTGAAACAAGAAAAAGAAAAAAAAATAACACTGAAAAATAAACTTTACATCTATTGCTCTAGATTATAGAAAGTAAAATTGAAAATTTTTCATCATAGGATATACAATGCTTGACTTTGACTCGCTTCAGTAAATTTAATCTCACTATTGACGACCATATTGCGTTTTGAACTACATTCAATTTTACTCTCTATGCCAATTGCCAATAGTAGTCGCATAATAAATTTTTCAGTGTTTGCAAAAATGTTTTCATTTCAATATCGTCTTCATATAACGTAAATGCCATCACCTTTTATTACATTTCACATCACGAAATATAGTCATCGCGTTACGTGAATAGTCCCCCAGTTCTCTATGTGTACATGTTCACTGCACCTTTGAAAACATTATACACTCTGTACCTCACTTGCGCAAACAAGCCATGAAAAGGGGTTGAAGATTTGAGACACATTGTTAATCCATCTTAAACACGATAACTTTGAAGTACAAAAGGCGCGCACAATTTCTCCCAGCGAAAATTCTTCTCGAGTCATATTAAAAACATAATTTCCCCCGAGTACTGAAGTTTTCTGCCTCCAAAATTAGCCGCTCACTATTTATTCTTTGTGTCAGTTTAAACACAAACAAGCTCATACTTCGTAAACTTCGTAAACTTGATGAGGTAAATATCGTTTGTGAACACAGGACATTAATGTTTTGGCTTTTAAATACTGTCACTATTTTCACAGTACAGGGGGGCTATTCAGGTAACGTTTTTGAACAATGAGTGATTTGAATCGAGAAATAAAATAAAAATTAACATTACGTCTATTGGTTTAGAGTGTAAATTTGGATTTATTTCAACACTGGAAATATAAAATCTTATATTATCGCACAAAGTTAATTAAATTTCACGATTGTCAACCATGTTGCGTTTGGAATTGATTAAATTTTACGCTCTATGACAATACTCTTAAAATTATTTTTTTAATATTCGCAATAATGTTTTGATTCCAATATCGTCTGCTTGTATACGTAAATGCCATTTAAACATTTCACTACACGAAATGGCAATGCCACGTTACCTGAATAGCCCCCCAGCACCTAACACTTTTGGTATCTTTCAACTTTTTAATGAAACATACTTATTTTATCAATAAAATGACCTACATTATGCGTGCGAGTACAACTCGCCTCCGTTATTTATGGTGACGAACGTGACAGCTGTCATGTTAATTGCATAGTTATTATTTATTGCTTCGCTGATTTATATGAATGAGTAAATAAGTAGGAGATATTATAAAATGTTGAGTTTTTTACGTGGGGTTAATTACGTGGTATGCGTGAATTATTTCTATGAAATAAAATCAGAGTAACTTTCAACTTCTCATACAAACATTATAACTTACGAATAGTAAATAGTTTTAGTATGTGTATGGGCAAGTTGCCTTTCGGGACGAGTTACTCTGAAAAACAATAATATTTGATGGGATCAGCGTGCACTGGTTTCAATTTAGAGAATTTAGCAAAATGTTATCGCTTTTTGTATGAAAACTTACAGCTAGACGATCTTCTCAAGTGAAGTAAATGAAAAAAAGCTCAAAACAAAGCTTTCGAGTAATGTTTCGTCCATGGGTATAATCACGGTGAGACTTATCGTCAAACAGAGCAATACAGACGGGAGTCGTTCAATTGGACAAAATTTAAAGGATACCAGAATTCAAAGGAAAAATATCTAGGTCAAAAATTGCTCCTTTCCAGTTTCACACGCATTTAACTGTCGCATTGTTTCTCCCGCAATGCGCAACGTGTAAGTTTAACCAACAGACAACATTGTGTACATAGAATACAATATTTGTTTGTGTTTGTGGGTGAATTTTTCATTAAGAGGATACACTTCAATTATTTTTGTTCTTATAATAATGTTACGTTGTTGTTTCTGTCCTTAGAATACGTTAGTGAGTGCGACAGGCAGCTTCGCGGAAGAATGTAACAGAAAAACGACGTTTTACCTGATTACTGAAAAACTAAGCCAGTTATCAAAAATCCGTTTCTGAGCGTTTTTAGAATTTTATTATTACTGACTGCAATTAAATCTACAAAAATTACAATTACATTACTACTATTGGGAGATCTTACTATCGAGAAAATTTATTTCCAATCGGGTTTCTGCTTCACAGCGAATTTAGATTAAAGTCCGAAAATATATGACGTTTAAATTTGAAAGTAATTATTATCCTTATAGTTTTTAAACTGCAGGTTACCTAAAATTGCTTAAGACGATCGTATACGCCGTTTATTCTCTACTCTCTTTGTTGCAAAATTTTTGACTTTTCTGTAATTTTATTACGTTTCGGATTCCGTGGGGATTTTTGTTTCCACGCTGGCGATTTTTCCTTCGTTACATTTCCGTCGCGTGAATCCAACGTTCATCGGTTTAATGGAATTCGTTTTAAGCATCGTATAAGGTATACGTACGATATGAGATTTGTTCAGACATTTTAGGTGCAAAGTGTTGTTCTATTGATAGTCGCCACCAAAGACTAGAAAAAAGATTATATTGACACTATAGCTGTTGCTAGCGGCTCCACCCGCGTGAATTTTGATTTTTATATATCCCGTTGTAATGAGTCAACCTTAAAAGATAACTAATAAGCTCTTTAAATGGAACAATTTTTCCCGTTTTTGCAGCAGTTTTAGTTGCTACGCTCGATGATATCAGTTTTGATTATGCAGTTTTTAGATACGATTACTTATGATGTTAGATAATACGTAATTAAGGCTACAAAGTCATTAAACTTAGGCAATAACTTAGGAACAATTGTTTTTATAATTATATTAATAACCAGGCAAGTTTTGCGAGCTCTCAAACGTAATAGGTTGCGTTATACGATAGAAACGAAAACATTTTGCTAAGAAAGTCCTATAGTATCTTTTATGATAGGTTATGTTCTTTAAGAATGCTTAAGAAAATAGAGCTTACGTACGAGTACTTGAGCAAGCGTAGCGCAGCTTAATAAAAGTAGATTATTTCCAAACAATAGGCAAATTAATTATATTTTATAGTTGCAACATTTTACTTCCCCAGTTCTCATGTCTAAGAAATATACGCAGGCTGTGTAGAGCCTATTGTGAGTGGAGCGGCAGTAAACAAAACTTCCCTTGCTAGTAAGCCTAAGCAGTAAACCGTACCTAAGTCTACTTAATTTATACCGTTAGCTTACTTTAATGAAAGAAAGATGTTTTACAAATTTTAATGTTAGAAAATAAAAAATTATTTTCCCAACACGCTTTATAATATTGCTGTAACTTATGTTAGTTGTCCTGGTATAACCAAGACGACTTATAAACATAGCATGCTTTGTACTTATCAGTCTTTTGATAGGAGTTCAGTTACAGCATCGATAAAATCAAACTACCTCTATGGTTCAACCTAAAATCTCCAACCTTTACCCTTTACCTATACGCTCAATCTCATGCATTTAGTTTTAGTCGCAATAAGGTAATATGGAGCATTTATGTTTATAAATGGTTTGTAAGAAATCAGGACCGATTTTTTTTAGTTCACGCGGAAATGTTATACTATTATGGTGGACCGTAAACACGGTCATTGATCATTTTTGATACGACATGAATCATTATTCATAATAGACACTAGGTAGGTATGGGGTCCACGGAAGTTTGTGACCGAAAGCGACGTTCGAAGTTCAATGATAAAAATATTTGTTTCTATGTGCTTACTAAAAGTTTAACGAACTATTGTGGTCATTGGTCCTTCTATCGTTTTTTGTCCGCGCGGTATATTTTTTCAAGTATCTAGATCCTGCAGGATATCTTTTTAACTTTGAACCGGAATGTCGTTAAAAATTCTTAATTAAATTAAATACCCGTGTTTTCAATTATAAACACTTAACAGATTGTCATTGGCAATAATTATATAGGTATAACAATGATATATAATATACTAGCTGATGCCCGCGACTTCGTCCACGTGGGATAAAAACTATTCTATCTTTTAAGTTGGACCAAATGACAGATATTCACGAAGTTTGAACTAAATCGGTTCAGTAGTTTAGGAGTCCATTGAGGACAAACATTGTGACACGAGATTTATATATATTAAGATAAAAAGGATGAGATATGTGACAAGCTCGCGCGTTGTGAAGACTCAAAAATCCTACAATTGTAAGTTTCGTAGTTAGCCTGCGTCGAGCGCAAGCATTATTGTTGTCTCTTTCGTTTGCGGGCTATTTCGTATCTTTTGTTCTTTTTATCAGTAAGTGGCAGTTCGGCACAGATTTAAAACGCAATTTACTATGAACGTAACGTATCTTGGTGATCTATGAGGTACAACAACACCCAGACCACAAACCAACCAACCAACACACAGAAAACAAAACCCGGCTGAGTTTGTTGTGGGCTTCTTCTCAGTGCAGGGCGCGTTGGAACCCTCGTAAACTTAGTTTTAAGTCGACTTGGAGTTATCGCTATACAAATGTGACAAATATCATACTGACCCTCGTAAACTTAGTTTTAAGTCGACTTGGAGTTTTACGCTATACAAATGTGACAAATATCATACTGACCTATTACAAGAGCCTGTATATTAGGGCAATGTGAAATAAAGATATTTTGAGTTTTGAGTTTTATAACCTCTTCTAACTAAAGCCCAAATTTAGCAAATAGCGAGTTCAACGCCTAAGTATAGATATTCAACCCACGATGAAGCGTGGAATGGGGAACAAAGGGGATGAAAGTTAAGACAAAATAAGAACTTACTTGAATAACACCTATAATTCGCCCCTCGGAGTTTTTGATCGCCATACACAGTATGGTGTTGTGTTTGAACCCCGCTCCTTCGTCCACGGAGGGGTCGAACCGAGGGTCCATGTAGGCGTCCGCGATGTTCACTGTCTGAGAAATATACTTCATTTTAGACTCCATTTTTAAAACACTTCTAATGTATAAAATACCAATGTTTAGTAGTGTCGCAAATAAATCACACACAGTAAAATTAATATGCGACGTTAGTCTCTTTACAAAAACGCGAAAAAATTCGAACGCCTGATCAGCTGAGCTACACTGAAAACGGCCGACGGACGTTGACCTCGTCAGATATTTTTTTTTGCATTTTTATGTATGGTATCTTAACAATAGTCACGACCACCTATCTAACTTTGTTTTCGTAAGCGGTCTCCCTACTTACTTATTTCATTAGTTATCAACAAACTTAACGATACTTCAATATTTGAATTTATGAGACATTTTTCGGCCCCGTGGCGTGACAAATGCGCACAAACATACATACAAGTCAACACTCAAAGTAGTTATTTACACAACTTTTAACTGCATACAAGATTTTATCTACTACGAAGAAGATTATAAAATAAAATAATAATGAAGAAGATAAAATATAGGATACTCGCATAAAAGTGCCAGTTATTGTACTTTCAAAATAATGTTGTTGTTACAATAAAACTTGATGAGTTTTCAGAAAGAATTAGGTATCGTTTCGAGTAGTCAGTTATGCAAATCAGTAGGTAACTGTAATAAGTACCTATCTGGCCAACAGACACAAACAAAATACCCGATCTCCTAGACTTCTTTATTGTAAAGGGTTTATCTCAAAACTACTTCAAAACCGAATCCTGCTATGATAGCTCTTCCGACCACACACCAGTCCTATTGACTATAAGCAACACCATTATAGAAAATGAGAAACCAGCAACATTGTATAATAGGCACACAGATTGGGTCTCTTTCCGCGAAATTCTAGAAACTAGCATCAATTTAGGCGTTGCATTAAAAACACCAGATGACATTGATAATGCAACACACTACATCACAACGAGCATACAGGAAGCATGTTGGAAAAGTACCCCTAGCGAACGAGACACAACAACATCTAACAATATTCCTATGCAAATTAAGCTCCAAATACTGGAGAAACGGCGCCTGCGACGGGTGTGGCACACCACCAGACATCCCTCTGACAAAACGGCATTAAATAAAGCATGCAAGGATTTGAAGGAGAAACTGCAAGAGATACATGACCTCACTGTGGAACACAAAATATTAACAGCTACACCAACTGCGGCAACAAACTACGCGCTGTGGAAGCTGACCTCATCACTCAATAGACCCACTCAAGCAAAGCCACCTATAAAACTTGAGAATGGAACCTGGGCGAGAAGTGGCCAAGAAAAAGTTAACGCTTTTGCTGATCATCTAGCTAAAGTGTTTACTCCCAATGAAGCAGGCAATAGTAACAGAGATTTTCAGGCATCTATTGAAACCATTATGAATACTGCCTATCAAATGGACGTCCCTCCGAAATCAGTATCTCCTCGTGAAATAGAACACCTAATCAGAGGTCTATATAATAGGAAAGCACCTGGATTTGACCTTATCACCAAAGAAGTATTAAGGGAACTTCCCAAAAAGGCACTGATCTTCTTGTCATACTTGTTTAATGGAATATTAAGAACCCAACACTTCCCCAGCCTCTGGAAGGTGTCTCAGATATTAATGGTATACAAGGCAGGAAAGCCACCACAAGATATCAAATCCTATAGACCAATAAGCCTACTACCTACTTTATCTAAGCTATTCGAAAGGGCCCTACTTGATAGATTAACTCCAATATTAAGTAAGAACAACGTTATTCCATCACACCAATTTGGCTTCAGACACCATCACTCAACAGTTGAACAGGTCCACAGAGTATGTGATGAAATACGAAAATCTTTAGAACAAAAAAAATATTGCGCTTCCGCTTTTTTAGATGTTCAGCAAGCTTTCGACAAAGTCTGGCACAAGGGTCTTCTTTGCAAGCTTAAATTAGTGTTACCACACAGCTATATGCCGCTTCTTACATCTTATCTGTCTGACAGAATATTTCAAGTAAAAGACAGGGATACAAGATCAACCTTTTACAATATTATGGCAGGAGTACCCCAAGGGTCTGTTCTTGGACCCACGTTGTATACAATATACACAGCAGACCTACCGACCATACCAAATGTTACTACGGCAACATTTGCAGATGACACAGCCATCTTAGCAAGTCACAAAGATGCTTCTTCAGCCTCACTACTGCTACAACAAGGACTTGACCAGATCTCTGCCTGGCTGGACAACTGGAGGATTAAAGCCAGCGCTAACAAGTCGGTGCAAGTGACTTTCACTCTAAAACAAGGCAATTGTCCACCAGTGACCTTGGGTAATAACACCCTGCCCCATAGTGATCAAGTGAAATATCTAGGTGTCCACCTTGACAGAAGACTAACCTGGAAATATCATATAAAAAAGAAAAGGGAAGAACTTAACATCAGATATAAAACATTCCATTGGCTGCTAGGCAGAAACTCAAAATTGTCAGTCGACAACAAGTTGCTAATATACACGTCCATCTTGAAGCCCACTTGGGCCTATGGAGCACAACTGTGGGGCAGTGCATGTGATACTAGTCTCAACATCCTACAGAGAATGCAAAATATTATCCTGCGCTCAATTGCAAACACGCCGTGGTACATAACTAACGAAGAAATACATCGAAACTTAAAAGTGCCTACAATAAAAGAGGAAGTACGGGAGCTGGCGCAACGTTACAAGACGCGGCTGCAGACCCACCCCAACTCCCTGGCTAGCGGACTCCTAGTTGACGACTGTCCTAGGCGTCTTAAAAGAAAGCGCATCCTGGACCTGGACAAGCAAGCTCAGGAATACAAATAAGAGTGCCGTCTCCTAATGAGGGTCGACCTCTCAAAACATCACAGCTAACAACAAATTTGCTCAAAGCCCTGGGGCTGATCGCAGATATCACGAACAAGAAAAAAAAAAAAAAAAAAAAAAAAAAGTACCTATCTGAATTAATATTTACTCGTGCTTCCTTACTAATTAAGTTACGGCGCTATCGTAATGTAAAATAATAACGCAGTACGAAAATGAAATTTGCGGTAACTGAATCACATCAACGCATTGGCATATTAATCAATGGACCCCGGGTGTTATACAAAATTCACGAAAAAAGTGTCTCGAGAAAACCTATAAAAACAAAAACCTTTTTATTATAAGCTAAATAAACCTTTCTATTATAAACTAAAACATTGTAATTTACGAGTATGTCTTAAAACATTACTATACTGCCTAATTTTGCTTCAATACGATTGGAACTCTTCGCGTTTTGGATTTCATTAGGTTGGGACCTATGAGGTAACAGTAGAGACCTATGAGGTAATATACAGGGTTATTTTAAAAATACCAAATCGCTCTCGGCCTGTAGTTATTTACATAAACACTAACAACTTTTGTTCTACGACTTTTTTAACTCTATATTTTGAAAAATATCAAATTTTCAACATTTTACACAGATACTCTACCTGTAACTACTATTTACATTGTAAATGTATACCTACGTGCTACGCGCGAATCTCGAGCCTATCGTATACGGTCACTGACCCGACTACGCGACGTTGTTCATAATGATAATACATACCTACTTACTATATGGTTGTACACAGTGTAATGCCACTTTACAGAAATAACATGAGTTATTATTTTTTTTGTATAAAATAAATTAATACTGTATTTTGAAAAGTCGTAGAACAAAAGTTGTTAGTGTCAATGTAAACAACTACAGGCCGAGAGCGATTTGGTATTTTTAAAATAACCCTGTATTATGGATCAATGGTTGGGACACTTTTTAGCGCTGACCCGAAATCCTTAGTTTATATATCAATGCATCAACGCGATAATTTATTAACATATCGATGTACATTAAATTACGGTTAACACAGTTGTTAATGTTATTATGAGTGACTGAAAATAGTGAAACACTGGATAGCGAATCTGTTTTATACTCTAAACACGAAAGGTGGTATTAAGTTTTCTCATAAATTAAAACCAAAATATTCTGGGAAAATAAAAACTAAGAATTTGTTTTTTATCTCCTTAGTTTAATTGCAAATGCATACAAAAAGTTACTTTCTTTTCAATGTACATTTCCCGTCATACGGATTTTATCGAGAAGTACAACTTATTTATTTGCAACTTTAGAATCCGGATTTTGATTAAAAAAATAATAATAGGGTATTTGACTCCAATTTTTTTATTACTTTATTATAAAGTAGAATTAAAATAATGACGTGCACTGAAAGAACTAATTAAATCGATCAAATAACAAAAAAGTTATAAGCATTTAAAGATTTGTGATTAGACAGAGATAGCAACATGACATTGTGACGTCACACCTTACCAATGCCATAGTAGCTTCGTGCGGCTTCATACAAATTTTCGTTTTGCGAGAAAGGGATAGAAGATCCCCCCACTCCAAAGTTTAAACGCCTGTAACTTTGTAAATCTTCGTTGGATTTTAATATTTCTTTCACTGCACGTTATTATTTTTATCCTAGTTTATAATAAAGTAATATTTTTTATCAAATTCAAAAGTAGTGTAAGACCCCATTGTAAGAGGTAATATGGAGATCGGAGTCAAACAAAAATAAAGTTTGGATTTGAATCAGCTTGGTTATGGGATTCCATACATCCATGGTCATTACATTTTAGCGCGTCTAAACATCTTCTATCCTTTCACAATTGTACTGGTAGAAAGGGATAGCAGTAGTCTCAATAAATCGTGCTATCCCTTTTTAACCGTAGCTTTGTGGACTTTTAGACTCGTTAATTTTAATTCTTTTAAACAGAATCTCTACCACTGTGATAAACTTAACGGTTCCATTTTCTAATTCCGAACAATGTTTTATGCATCTCAATGTAATTTAAATTTTAGATCTTCATTCGCAATTCTTATGCATCTGAAGGTTTCTCATAAATTCTTTGAAGTTCAACAAAGAGAAATTCCAAGTCTTTGATTAAGTAATTATTCGAAAGAATAAAATATGGAACAACGAATTGTAGGAAAATGCAACTAAATTTTTTATGCTTAAAAAGTTAACGTCAACCATAGTTTTTTCTCAAAGCTTTCAAGCGCCGCAAATTCGCATTAAAATAGCGAATGAATAGAGGGTCCTTATTCTTTGACAGAATCTTGCCTGATAAAATGCATCCCTCCTGAAGTTTGTTTATTATAAGTACCTAAGTAATAAATTGTACAGGACCAACTGAGAAAAGAGTACCTACTAAAAATAAAAAATAAATAGTTCACGTTCTCACATGAACTGGGACTCAAAAAAATGTTGGGTAAATTGTCTTTCTTTTTGGTAAGTAACTGAACTTGTCATGTACATGGTCTACAAATGCTGGTCAAAATATTACAAAACATGAAAGGACAGTCTATAAACATTGTTAATTGTTATCCTGAAGCAACAACGTGGATACATTCTTTAAGTTCTTGTTCTGCCTGCTCTGTCTCAGAAATCCAGCCTGCAGCATACTATCACGAAAATAACTCACGGTGCCTATACTATTGAAGAATTTTTTAACGACAAAGACTCGTAGAATGATAGGAATATGCTTCCATTTCCTCATGATATAACTTAATATATCATATATCATAGACAATTTTTATTAATGACATTTTTGAAAAGAGCAAGTGCCGAGTCTTTGCCAGTTCTTCTCGGTGCGAACCTGCTTTCCGAACCCGGCGGTATAGAGTAAAAAATAAAGATTTTCATTTTCATTCAACAAACTAACATTACCTCTCCGGTGGTCGCCACGTATCCCGTGATACCGATGTTGATGGGGAAGCGGCTCTCGTAGGGCGAGGTCCGCGGCGTGCCCGGCTCTTCGTCGTCCCCAGCCTCCAGGTCGAAGACCCGCGAGAAACTGCCCTTGGACGCTTCATGCACAAGCAAAATCTGGAACAAAATAAAGCCTGTGCTACACGGTTGCCAACAAGCCCGTATGCAGGGGTGACCTGGTTGGAGGGCCGGTTGGTACTGCCGTCGCGCGTTGCGGCTACACGGCTGCAAACTTCAGTGTGTTTACAACTGCGGTAGGAGCACGACGAGTAGATATGGCTCCCGCGTTATCAAAAATTCAAAAATTGGTGTTTCGCTGGCACTCTTGTGTGCTGTAGATAAAGAAAAAAGCCTAAGAGGATTTGGATGAAGCGATGGCTAAAAGAACGACTACTTCTGAGTCACTCAAATTTAATAGGATTATTGGATTTTGATGATTTATATAATTTTTTGACGAGTTAAGGTGGAAATGGTTCGACCATTCATAGAAAAAAAGGATACAAAATATCTATATCTGCCAAAGAATGAATTCTAGTTAGGTACTTTAAGATATCTGGCTACTGGAAGGGAATATAGAGATCTCAGATACAGTTCAATAATATCACATCAATTATTATCAGAAAAGACGTGCTCGCTCATTGCTAGACAGAGCGCGACTGTCTTTGAAGTTGGTTGGAACGCGCGGCTACACGGTTAGCAACCGCGGTCTCCGACCACTGTCGGCAGAGCAAGACTCCTGACCAAGGTTGTTGAATGTCAAATCGGCCAACATTGCAGAAACGCTGGCTACACGGCAGAAATCTGCAATGTCACCCCTGCATACGGGCTTGTTGGCAACCGTGTAGCACAGGCTTAAACGAATGACTAATGACCATAATATATTTATGTACTTCATATTTTTTATGTATCACATAGATGTATACGTTTATTTTTCCCTGTAATAGTACTCTCTATCCACGCGCACAATAATGCTGTCTGAACCGATAAGAACCCTTTAACGATTTAAGCAAACCTTTTTCGTACAAACAAACAGTAATCTGTCGCCATTCTCCCTCCCTGTCCAGGGTCTATAATTGATGTCTCACAATTATTGAAGCTACGCTGGTAGTAAAAAGTAATAAATAAATAAACACTTCCAAAATGACAACCGAATCCCAGACCAGAGTTTGGAGATACTAAACATTAATTTCCGTTTTAACATTGCAATATTGCCTTTTTTGGACCGCTGAACTATGCGATTTTCCAAAAGCTTAGATCTCTACAAAGTATGATTCACTAAATCACAGTTATAGGTAATTGCTTGGTGAATGAGCTTTTTTTTGCTCTTCAATTTAAACGATTATAAGCACATAAAAAGTCAATTACAGCGCCGGTCTTGTACCGGCAACCCATTCAAATAAGAAGTATAGGTACTCACTCGTACGCATAATGAAGGATTATAATTTTCCCCGGTAATTCTGTACATTTACATCATAATCGAGCAATTTCGTAGAAATTATAATTATCAAGAGTATGTTTCAAGATTTAACAGCATCTGTCGTTGTTACATTTACCTTAATAACACGCATTAGCTTCGCCACCGCTCTAATGACTTACGTTTAGAAGCTCATACGAGTACGTATATTTTAACAAGAAAGTGACTATGGTAGCTCAAGAAATTTTACAAGAAAATTTTTTCAAATTTGTAGAGCCTGAGTACAAAAGTAAAAAAAACCCTGTTCTAGAGACGCCACCTTTGAAAGAGAATTCATATCTCTACACATCTTTAATTTAAGAATTTTGTTACCAAACTCCTCCGAAACGGCTCGACCGATTGTTATGAAATTTTTTTGTGTATGCATCTGACAGTAAGTCGTAAGCTATTTTTCTATATCCTTATAATGGTAAAACAACGTTTGCCAGGTTAGCTAGTTATAACAGATAAATGTATCCATTCGTTTCGGCAACATAACGAGGATTTCATAAGGAGAATTAATATTGGACTCTGCAACTAGATTCCCTTGTTTCTAATTGATTCTTGTTATGGGGAAAATGTCTTTATGAGACCCAGTCTTCTACGCAGAGCAAGTTATGTTACCCATTAAAACCCTCTCAGTAGGCAATTCTTGCATATATTGGGAGGGTTTGGATTTCTTACGGCCACACCCGAGCCTCTCGGGCGCAACGCTCTTAGAAGATGTCACAAGGGAGATGAGATACAGAAAGTCCTTCCATCTAGTGAATTCTATTACGACATTACTTACGACGGTACTCAGTTGTGTATATTACAAAGTATAATATATAAAGTACGCAAATTACTTGTGCCAACTAATCATCGAATGGGCCGCAAAATACATGAATTTAAATTGGCATCCGCCGTACGACCCTCGTGAAGTAACGGCAGGAGTGTTATTAAATTTCGATAATGCCTAAACAAACGAGGTTAATTGGGTTTGTCGAAAGTTTGCTCCAGAATTTATGCTTAGTTATTTACAGTTTATAGGTTAAAAGCCGCGCCGAAAAGCAATAACGTTATTATTGATCATAATATAAAATGTTCATAAGCGACTTGAAATGTTTCAATTTTGTAATATCTTTTATAACATAGTTTGATTTCTAATACGCACTGCAAGGTCTGGAAAGCTGCAAGGTCTTCCCAAGTTCCGTAAGTCTACGTTCTCTATACCTACGACATGGGTGATTTAAATCAAGAGTGAATGGGCATCTTTATCCTCAGAGTGTATATCATCGTGATATTATCATCACTTTATTCTTACGTCTCTTTTACGTTCATATATGTCACCAAGTCACTACACCCGCGTCGTAGCACGTTTAATAATAGTAGTTTATGGTACAAGTGAGTAAAGTTAAGTGAGGGTCTTAAGATAGCCGAGGACGGTAATCATGTAATAAAATAATACTAAAAATAATTTTATTTAGTAGATAAAATTAAAAAAAAAAAAACTTTCTAACTCACTAATGAATAATAGTAATGAAAAAGTCACAGTTTGCGATTATAGTGTCATTATGTGCCTAATTACGGTGAAATTAGATCCACTTTATGAGCAAGTGTGTTGAAAAAAGTATTTTTTGTTTTCTGCTTTTCATTTTACCCATTTTACGCATTCATAATTAACAGAGAGCTTATAAACCCTCTCCGATGACTGGTGGATGACTTTTAACTATGGGACATCACTAATAGGAAGGACAATCTGCGTAAGAACATACTAAAGCCACAGTAGAATATCAAGAATAACATTCCTTAGAGTACTTATTATAATAGGCAACGTTACGACATCTACTTGTATATTCAAACCATGAAGGATAGATAAGTAAAAAGAATTTGCGTTCAATTTGACTCGACTCTTGGGGGCTTTACAAGAGTCAACGTAACTTCCATTAGAGGGTTTCGTCGGCTTATTTCCACATTGTTCTTACATAATTGAGTTTTCTTTGGAAATGATCCAATAAAGTATTGCAAAGGGGAATATCGTGTCCATGCTATCTATTTGGTTGTTTTTGATCGATTTTCATGCTTTTTAACACATATTGGTATCTCCTTAATATTTATGAATGCTAAAGTTTGTTATATCCTCGGTTGGCTACATCTTTGAAACTATTCTCGTTAACTAATCGCAACCGAAACATGCCACAGACCGGATCAAAAATAATTTGAGAATAACAGTTGTCGTTGATAAGTTGCGTACTTGCATAATCAATTTGTGTATCGGAATTCGGATATGTCATTCAAATACATTTTTTAATGTCTGTCCTATTTAGATATAGAATGAGTTATCGACAGGTTCTAGATGATGAGTGTGCAGACCTGTGTGCAGAAAAATTAATAAAATCCCATAATGACCTGTCGAGGAATCTACCATTCTGATTAATAGATATCTATTATTTTTAAAATGAATATAATTTTAAATCTTATCTTCATCCAACGAGAAAAACGTACGAGTTAATATAATAATAATGATGTGCTGTCACTCATGACTAGCGCTTTTCGCAAAACGATGAAGCAGCAACTTTACGTTTGAGTAAAAATAACGCGATCCATTTATGTTCGAACATGGGGTGTGAAGGTGAACCATAGCGTGTTAACATGCGATGGATGGTAACATAAACATAGGTAATTAAGCCAGCAACATATTTTCAAGAACCCATTTCATTTACGCTGCTAATAACTAGTATCAATAATTACCCAGTGGGCACGTTTTTATGACAAGAATTAAACCATTTATCGGAAGTGTGACCACATTAAGAATTTCATATAGAGATAGACAGTGGCGTAACTATAGGGTGGCAAGGCTGGCTAAATGCCACGGGCCCCGACCCAAGAGGCCGCGAGCTCAGAAATACCTGAGTATTTTATTTACTTCAAAACTTGAAAAGTATATAGTTTTTTAAATTCTGCTTAAAATCCATTAAAGTGAGACAGCTAAAGACCATAATACCATTTCAAATTCGTTCGTTAAGGATCCACGTACCTACGATGTGTCCATAGAAAGAAATATCAAAATTATTTGTAATTCGTCCAAATTTCGATTATGATGTGGTGTTATTCGGGTTCATAAATTAATAATCTCTGCTCCTGGCTATATTTGGTTCGGAAATGCTTCTTTAAAACGTATTATATTGTATTTATATCTGTTAGAAAAAGGTAAGCCCGACCGCGGCTAGCACGAATACGCGACAGTTAAGTAAACTTCGAAAATTGTAGCGTTGCGTTAATGTACGAGTAAATTGTAATGAAAATGTACCCATCATTATAAAACAGGCTGAATCAACATGCTTGCAGCTTCAGCCTTTCAGCGTTTCTATACACAAGGCTCGTGTAACTTTAAATTATGTTGCCGCACACGATCTCATTTTACGGTGCCAACTGCAAAATGCCAAATTTAAATTTTTACGACTGGCGAGGTCGGTCGTTAAGAGTCCTGTGAACTACCATGTCTCCCATACAAACGTAATACCAAAATCATTTGTAATTCGTGTATATTTCGATCATGTTGTGGTGTTATTTGGGTTCGTATAGTAAAAATCTATGCTCCTGGCCATATCTGGTTCCGAAATACTGTTGTTAAACGAAATTGTATACGAATTTAGTTTTGCTTATTTTTATGTCAAAGAGGACATGTTTTCTGCTTATTTGTTTTGTAATAAAAACAACACTATCTCACGTCTCATTAGTTCAAGAGCACAGTTCTTATTGTCCAGCTAAAGAAAAACACCAGTTAATATAGAAAGTTACAAGTTTTCATTCATAATTTTTGATATTACGGAACTCGACCAAAGTTGTAAAAATTTTGATCAAAATTGATAATTATTTAATTTTAAAGAAATATTTCTGAACCAAATATGGCTAGGAGCATAGATTATTACTATATAAGAATCCGAATAACACCACAACATGATCGAAATATTCACGAATTACAAATGATTTGGTATTATGCATTAACGGAGACATCGTAATTCACAGGCCCCTTAACAACTGTAACTTTTGTAATATTTAATTATGAAATTAATAATGTGCTTACTATGCAAAATATAAGAACCGGGAATGGCTATAACAGAATGGGGATACTTCAGGCAGACGTAAATCGTCACATCAATGCGTTTTAAAATAGTTTGGTTTGGAACCTGCTATCAACTTGGCTTAAGTTAGTGGCTTGTGACGTTTTATCATGCTGATATATTTTGTCGATTTCATACTATTACACCACGCTTTATATCGTAAATAATATACACATCTTGGACGTACAATAAATAATATTAAGTCATCGCGGCTTGTGATGAAAAGGGACACGATTGGTCAGTACACGTTCACGCCATTTTTGGCAAGTATTCAGGGTTTTATCTTTAGACGATATATATTTTGTTCTTGTAAGACTGAATAAGTTATACCTAATAAATCTAACAAAAGAAACAAATTCCAAAGTATTTGGTTGTTATTAAATCATCAATAAATCCGAATTATTAGCCGTACTGTGTACACGATAAGAAAATGCGGTTTTTAAAGCCAATGGAAAAATGAACGTTTATACAAAATAGATTCGGTAAAAGAGTAAAAACCATCAGAAGAAAATCTAGCTTTTGCTTTGTTTAAATAAACAAAAGGAACTTTTGCCTTTTATGCATGTATGTTATCTAGTGTAAGTATAAACTGTTTTAAGACGGTATCACAATTCCGTTCCGACAAGTTCCAATTCCCCAATACATTGTTGGAAACACATTCTTTCTTTAAAAGAAGCTATTCAGAGACTGCTAGGCTTAGGAATGAATGCCAAACGCGTTTTTAGTAAGGCTGCGTTTAAAATAATTCAATGTCAGTAACAGTGACTCGGCACGGAATTAAAATATTGTCTACGTGTACGGTCTACATCAGCTTATAAGCTTGCTGCATGATTTTGAAGTCTATTATTATTATAATCTGCTATATTAGCTGAAAACTATATTTGTATCGGTAAAGATGATTATTTATTTAAGGCATACTTGAGTGGTATGATTTCCGAGATTTCGGAAAAAATCTTATGAAATTTTTGCCTTGTTCGACTGTATACCTATTATAGAAAGTGAAAAATATGATCGTTTCAAAAAACTAATATATCAATAAACTCACAAAATATTCATAAATCTCTAATTTAAAACAACGATACGCATTTACTCAGTTCGGTTTAGAGAAGTGGAGTATGGGACGACTGTAAGACAATACAACCTGTTTGGATGACACAATATGTCCGGTGCGATGGTAATCTCAACTGTCAGTCTATTGAAAGTTGGAAATATCAATTAGCATTCAGTTGTTTGCGCGTTGATCTTGATAAGGTGCGACGCGGCGCCACCACCGGCCGACGGCTCAATCATCATTACTATGGTGTGTATTAAATAGAATTTACCGGCGTCGGATAGGCGCCAGGAGTTCATAATAAATCCCGATATCCCAAGGCGATATTGGCAGAGAGATGTTAGAGATACCAGGTAATTTAAAGTGGCGTGAATAACAAATACTTGTCGCGAACACACTGCAACTTTATTCAGCAGTAATAGGTTCTTACGCGCTTTCAAATTGTGAATTCAAACTCTTACGTCTGGTCGATTAACTCTTTTGTGTTCTTCTGTTTCAAATGCAATGAGATAGACACAATTTATTTTAGCGTGGCATGAATATGAAATTCTTGAAGCGTGAATTTGTTATCAAAGTTAGAACAATGTTTATACAAGTGGATAAATTTTTCGAGCTCTTTTAAAAGGTAAATCAGTACTTTAGCTCCGCTCAAAAAGTTTGCAATAAATTTCAACATCAAATAGAAAACTAACATCGACAGAAATTACAAATGTATTTGGTATTTTAAACTGACATGAATACATTAATTATAGATAAAAATGGTACTTAAATATCAAGAAATGTAAGCTTTTAAGTATATTCAAAATAATAATTATAATAATTGCTCAGTAAAATTCAAAAGCTTCATTCAATTACATTTCTACTGTCTCAAGTATCTTCTTAAATGCCGACTTAAACGAAATATCTCACACAATATTCACAGAATTTGACAGCTATTTGATACACCTTGTTAATATTCGTTAGCGTCTGAAGTACCTAGCTAGTAGCTACGTTTATTAGATTTGGTATAATACGCAAATACTGACTTACATAAGAGTCTTAGTACGAAGCAGGAATACGTATTTAAATTGAGGCGTTGAAGTACAACCACATTCAGATTCGGCACTTTAAGCAACTAAATTAATGAAAAGCTTAACATACCAGGGGTATGTTTGCGTAAGAAAAACCATCGTTATCGTAATCAATATCGAATTCTGCCCCGCGATTGGCTAATGCAAATCAGGTACCCAATCAGCGGGCAGAATTGTTAATGATTACGATAACGATGAATAAGTTATTCTTAGACAATCTAGGGGTAGAGTAGGGTGTTTAGAAATTTTCTTAACCACTTATTTACGTAAACGGGACAGCGACGAGAAACTATAAATTCGTATTTTGAAAATGTTTCAAGCAACTTAAAATACAAGATTTTCACATCATGCTATTTTAAGCCGCGGCCTTTTTGCCACCCAAGGTCAAATTATTTATTGTTTTATCTCTGTTTGTTTGTGTGTGTGTGTGTGTGTGTGTGTGTGTGTGTGTGTGTATGTGTGTGTGTATGTGTGTGTTTGTGTGTTTGCGTGTGTGTGTCTTGTTTTCTAAATACGTACATGTTTTTCTTTCTTTCTTTCTTCACATTTAAATTAAACGCAAAACTAAACTAAAATCAAAACCACTTGGATATTGGATTGCTCTTCAATCAATACTGTATACGAGCTAAGAGAAATCATTTACTATGATCTGCCGTCGACTGTACATTATTAGCACATAAAACGTTCGCAATTGCGTATTTGTTGACAATTATTGTTACCTTATTAGAGAATATTAGTCGATGGGGGTGAATTATAACAGTCAATATTATGTTCGCAATGAACAATGGCCTCTACGCACGTAATGTATATAATATTATAACCGTAAATGTGAATTATAGGTGTTAAACACTTGTATTATTATATCGTGATACGTAATTGGGTACGATAATATCTAATCTAATTTAGTGAACATATCCCGTAGATTTATTCAGTAGAGTTATCACTAATAAAACATAAATATAAAAAATGTTAAAAACTTTGTTTTCTGTCTATCCTTTGACACAAAAACAGAGAACAGAACTCACAGCAAGTTGATTGAAATACTAACATATGTGCATTGTGCATCGTCAGTTGTCTTTGTTTGTTTGTTTGTTACATACTGAAATAAATACCCCAGAGTAAAAAAAGGGGGATTTTGCGGGATTAAAAAAATTAACCTTAATCTACGCAGGAAAAGTTACTGCTTATCAATAAATAATGGGGATCATATCAACTGACCTGTACCCGTTGGCACTGTATTAAGCTCTGCGTATGCGTCAATATCCTCAACACCATGTGCTCTATCGTGCTCTGTTCTTCGAAGACCATCCTCGCCAGGTCCAGGAGCACCTGGTTCCTCTTCACCTCCAGCTGCGACCGCTCGTACAGCTGCGCGTTCCGCAGGCCGATGCCGCAGAACTGGAGGTAGGACGCGAAGACCTTTTCGTCGTACGACGTGAAAGGTCCGTCGCTCTGTTTGTTTATCACCTGGAATTAATGAGTCTTTTAATTGTGTGACCACATCAAAAGTAGAAGAAAGGAGAATTAGCTAGAAAGCATGGAAAATCGGACTTTATATTGCAGTAGCGGATGTCCGCAACGTCGCTTACGGACTTCTATTTCACCTCCTTAGGGGTTAATTTCACCACTAGTTCAGGGGTTGAATTTTCCAAAATCATTTTTTAGCAGTGCCTATATACTTACGTCATATTAGCATCTATTTGTCAGCCAAATTTTAGCCCTATCCATTAAGTTTTTTAGTTTTATAGATTAGTCAGTCACTCAGGTTTTAAGTATTACGTATACAGTAATTAATAAAGATGTTCTGAATTGTACACCATGTTATTTGCAACAGATGTTGGCTGCGAATATTCTCATCCTCTATTTAACTCCGTTTAAGCATTAACTTAAATTTATCCTTACTCTCTGTAAATTAAAAAATATCCTTCTAGACCCAGCTGTACACCATTGAACACTCTCATCCCCAATTTAACCGATGAAGGATGAAAATTTATTCGCCCTCAGCCTCATACATTACATAGCCTCTTTCTTCTAGATACATAGCTTTTGTATTATAATGTTATCTGTTTGTCAAAGAGCCTGTCAGTCAGTCAGAAACTCTCACCTGTGCCACACCAATGACTTCGCCGTTGATGTCCTTGATAGGCATACATAGAAGAGATCTCGTTTTGTATCCTGTTTGCTGATCGATGTCGTGGTTAAACCTCTCATCCTGGAACAAATACAAATCACTGTTGAATTAAGCCTAAATCAATATCCCTTTTTATATCCCACTATATACACGTGCCGTAAATAAACCAAAATGATCAAAATGGCATTAGATCGTTGGTGCTTATATGTCAATATAACTTAAACGTGATCTAACTGTTAAACTCTAACATGAAATTAATAGCACTTATGTTATCACTGCATTACAGTCCATTACGGTCTATACATTGACAAATATATCTACTACGTCTATGGTTGCCAAACTTATATTCTGTAACATTTAGCTTCACTGTAGTTAACTGAAACTTAATAAACCTGTATTAAACTGTTTTGTTGTCGATTGATCAGATTGATGAGCTTCTAATGATCAAAGCTTGTTTTTGCGAATTTCTATGAAGTAACTAAGTAATGGGCAACATTTATTCTGTTACAAACATGTTTTTTGTATTCAATACAAAGTTTTTCGACATTTAAGTTTAATCGACCTATATTACATTAACTTCGTCTATGATACAATAAACAAATCATTCAAAATTTTTTTTTTTATATGTTCTTCAGTTACCTATAGCAGTAAAAATAATTAATTTTGAGGAAAAAAAGATCTAGAGTAAGAAAAGACGTGGTGCCGAGTAGGTACCAACTATATCTACCTATCTCATCTCATCAACAGTCAAAAAGGCATGCAAAAAGAGGGCAGCTAAAATAAAATTCTCGCAACATTTTTTGTTTATAAAAGCAAGTGTCGTAAATTATTAAATAATATCAAAAAACAAATATGAATATATTGTACATTTTGGAAGTAGGTGATAGCATAAGCTGTTGCAAGTTTGCATGCGGGCACTTGAGCGTTTGCCAAAAACATGTACCTACATTGTAAACTGTAGAGAGAATAAATGGTGGTGAAATTAAAATTAAATAAAGTAATATAAGTCATAAGAATAGTTAAAGTATTCTAGACTGGTTTTCCTTCAATTTCAGTACACGTTCAGTAATAACTGGAGTATTCAACATTGCGTTAATTATATTTTATTAAAGTTAAAATTGTTTTAGTATAAGATGTAAGAGAGTAGGTTAAACATCAAACAATAAATGCCTTGTTGGCTAAATGCCTTGAATAAAATTACGCAAAAGACGAGAATGGCACCAGAAAATCTGAACTACTTCACTACTTGTAACAGACATGAAATAATAATGGGTACGATGTAAACAGATAGCTATAGTAGGACCATTCGAAAAATTCTACGCAATAATAAATAACAGCTCGGAACATCCGTCGGAAGCGTAGATCGTTTCACGAAAGGGCCAAGCGTTGGCTCATACGAATAACTAAAGCGTGAAACAGAAACGCAGTCGGAGATCAGCCAGGCTTTCCGAGTCAAAATGCCCTTAATGTTTTACAGTAGATACAATAAAAGCGGGAGTTTGTACTTAGAATTTGTATTGAAACATCGTTTAACTGCTCGAAAGCGAACTGTAGTGTTTTTGTAGAAACGAATCCACTCGCGTCGAATAATCGGAACAGATTTCTCCACACATCTACAGCCAGCGCCCAAGGCGGACAACCACTAAAAGCTTAGTTATCAATGTTTCATGGGCATAATATCATGTATGAAACCAAAGCTGTAACACTGGCTGAAATACTAACAAACGCAACGTATTAATCCACAAGAAAACCTGTGCATAAATTGATTTTAAATATTCCATAACAATTGAACATTTAGAAATAGCTTACTTAACATGTTTTAATTTGAGATTTTTATTCAAAGACGGAGAAAACTATTTTTTATATTCATCCCTAAGTTAAAATCTTCTCCGATAATTCCGTCCCGCGTAAGTCCCATTCCGATCTACGTGAGTCGCGCTATACTTAGGCGTCGATGTATATCGGGGTAATTTATAACTCCATAGCATAGTATTCATACACTAAGATATACTGCATGCTGAGGGGATGGCCCCAAGCCAAGAAGTGATGCCGTAGTTTCAGACTTCAGATTCATCGACCTCAAGGATAGTTCTAGGCGTTTATCCAAAATATAAATTGTCCTACTCGTATCTATCATAATAATGTGACGATTTCTTATTCGTCTTGCCGACGATGTCTGATGGCTGAAATTAAAAACCTATCCTATAAAAAAATTTTCCTACCAGATATAAATTTGACATAAGTTCCACACAATCCAAATCCAATAGAGGAAATCTGGATAATCCTATGCACTAATTTAAGGAAAATTTCGGCCTTTAGTGCGTATTCTTACACAGGAAAAATCGCTACGAATACGACGCTACGCCAACGAACTTATAGTATTTACAATATAATACGTTACAATACTTTTACAATATAGGCAAGTAAAAATATGTGGATCAAATAATAAGCTTCAATTTTGAAAATGTGATGTTGGTGATGATATAGGTAAAATAGAGATTTTCTCACGAGACACATATTGAGATTCTTACTAAATATATGTTTTACTCTAAGGAAGATTACTGTCATTATTATTGCACTTGCACTTTTTTCCTAAGCTTAATAAAGCTCCCCCCCGATGGATTCCAATCTTGTCGCGATGGGGGGGCTCAGTAGCCGTGGTTGAGCCCCACGGTGAAGCCAAAAGGAATCCAGGAGGGGACGCTCGGAGTGGGCCTGGAGATGGGCCCGCTCTGGATGCGTCCAAGAGGGGTGCGGGGGGACAGAGTTTTCTGTCTCCTGCAGCCAGGAGGGGTCGCGGGAGGAGTGGCGTGTCGGTGTGTCGTTGCCGCTCGCCCTATCTCCCGCGACCAAACGGTGGCGCACCGTTAGATGCGTCGGCGGCGGGGCCGCAGGGGAAGAGGAGTGTCGGTGTGTCGTTGCCGTTCTCCCTGTCCTCTGCGGCCGCTTGGTGGTTTGCGGCGGAGCCAAACATCAGATCCGCCGCGGGGTATGGGAGGTCGATGCCTGCGAAGTGCAGGAGCAAGCTTCGCAGGTATCGGCTTACCCGTGCCCACGGCCCCTGGGTGGCGGTCCCGGGGGGGTCCGTCGCCTTACGGATGGGCGCCGAGGAGGTAAGGCCGGCTTAGGTGTTTCTGGCCGGCCTTGCTGTTGGAGGGGAGCTCCATGCTCCACCTCGTGGAGGGGCTGCGCAAGCGGCCGGGCACCGGCGGGTTCGCGGAGGTTTGCGCAAGCGTTCCCGTGTTCCCGTCATACGGTGCGAGGAGGAAACACCGTGGGGTTTAGCCGGTAAGAGTCCGGCATAACCCAGCCACTCCCCCGGGCGACTGGGTATCCATGAGGATTCCCCACGATAAAAAAAAAAGGGTTAATAAAGCTGAAATGTGCAACAATTTTTTTCTTTCCCAGCAAATCCTACAGAACGCAAGATTCAAGAGCGGTGCTATAATGTGTGTGTTATAATAAAACCATTACAGGTACTATAAGGTATTCCATTCCATTACTGACTGACACTAATGTAAAGATCGAACTGAATTAAATTAGATTGACAGATCGTCGCAATACTGCATAGTAATCTAACGGTAACACGTCGACGTTGACCAGTAATTTCTGGATTAATCAAATGGATAGGCTGAAATCCACGAATCTATCACGAGAGCTGTAAATTATAACGTACCTACATATTGTAATTTGACCAAAAATGGTGATTTCATACTGTTATAACAATATGTAACTACTGTTAACAATATGTAACATTTTGATCCATGGTTACCGCCGGAGTGGTCGGTGGCGAAACGTCTGTTCCGTGGAAAATATTGTTTTAAAATTTAAAAACGTTAAAATATCTGTGTTAAGTCAAATAAATATACTAAATTTAGTATAATTCACAAGCATACATGTTTGCAAAGCAGTAGAAACGTGAAGAAACTTAGTTTTTTTCTTCATTTCAATTTCTTCATACTAAATTGTGACACCGTTGCTCGTCCAATTAGTGTCGATCAAGTTACTAAAATAATCAAAATTAACAGTGAAATAAGAATTCGAGGAAGTTAAAATTGTAAACTATCCAACAAAAAGGTGTATTTATCGAAGAAATTTGTTCAATTATAATATAACTTAGTGATAAAATGTTCAATATTTTGAAGGTGTATGAATAAAAATTGTGACAGGCCGCAGGCGAATGCAAAAAACTTCGACAGAGGCATCAATTGACGTTTCTCCAGTGTGCCAAACAACCAAAATCAACTCGATCAAGTCAGCCGCCAGCGGTATTATAGGAAAACTTAAATTCTCAGAAGACTTCAACTTTCAGTCTCACAGTCCAGAAAAGCGATCGATGACACATAAATATTTGTATTGAGATCTGTCGGGCTTCAAACAAGATACCCTCGGAAGAAGTTTCAGATTTTTCCGGCAAAAATTTTCCGAGCAAGAAAAAATTTTTGAACCTTCAGGACCACGAGCCTTTGCTTTTTCCAGGGGACCCAGGAGCTGAAAAAGTCACAATTTAAATTGAAAAATTTTGTTTAAACAATTTAATGCATAAAAATAGCTGAGATAATATGTTATTCACCGTTTTTTCTCAAACTACTTTTATTTTATATTATAAAAATTGTTTTGATTCTAATCTAAAATAGGAATCTAGTGCGAGATCACACAAGTAAATAGGATAAAACCGTTCACCAGATACTTCAAATCAAGTCCTTGGTGGCCATTTTGGCGGCCATATTGGAAAAGTTTAAATCTGGACATCTCGGGAATTACTGGACGCAGAGACTCGCGGTTTGGGCTTTTCACACTAGCGTATTATTTAGTAAGACTCTGGACAGCTTATACACTGCCAGGACTTAAAAATTGACGTTTATGTTTGTTCTAAATATATAAATATATTTTGACACTTGGACAGGTATTCATGCCACTCGCAAATCGGCAGAGCGAAAACAGGAGCTCAATTTGTTAATTTTCTTTTTTTCTCTCAGTACAAATTATTTTTGGACTTGGGTTCATTGACTCTAATATAAAGCCTTATACCTTTTGCTTATTATATAATATATATAGATTACTCCATCGCCAACATGATCCGCACGCCAGCCGGAGCCAAAGAGAGCGAACTTGAGACACAGTTGCCCATAGTGTCACCTATGGACAAGGAAAATGCAGGACCGTCAAAATATACCCAAAGGTCCATAGAAGATATAAAACAGACAATAGCTCAAAGTGGGAAATTGACTGGATTGGCTCCACCCGCAAAAGCTTCTTTCTCTATCCCACCAGGGAAAAGAAATCTCCAACTGACTACTTCCAAGGAAGTAAAACAATTGTCAACCGGGACGGCAACCGTTACAAAGGTAAAGAAAAATCCTCCAACACCCAGCCCCATAAAGACCAGGATGATCTTTAGTAACAAAGTGGAGGAAGCTGCTGAGATTCACAGGAAAGGCCTGGAGAATCTCAATAGATTCCAAAAACTAAGGAAAGACATCAAGATGCAGTTAACGGAGGCATTAGACCGGTTATACGAGCTAGCCGTAGCGGCACCGGTCGCACCGGTGGCACGGAAACTAGAGGACGAACTGGAGAGGGAGAGCAGAGAACTTGAAAAAATGACACAAATAAACACATTAGGGACTTTACGAGAGAAAAAAAGGAATGCAAGTCAAGAAAAAGATGAAGATCGGATATTAGCCAAGATTGAAGAAAACGCAAGACTACTCTTAGAAAACGGAAGAAAGATGGAAGAGCTAAAGGGAATAATAGAGGCGCAGAAGGAAATCCTCGAAACGGCAACATACGCGGATGTAGCGGCAGGTAGTCAAAGTAGGGGGAAAACCCACAAGCAGCTGTCTCTGCACTCCGTGATAGTCTCCTCGAAGAATAAAGGGGAAACCGGGGAGGAAGTCTTAGAGAGGGTGAGAAGAGCAGTAGATGCCAAGGATGGGTGGGTAAAGGTTGAAAGGGTAAGAAAAGCCAAGGATAGAAAGATTATTATGAGCTGTAGGACGGAACAGGAGAGAAAGAAAGTGAAAGACAGATTGGAAGCCGCAGGGGATGACTTTGTTGTCGAGGAGATCACAAATAGAAACCCACTTCTGATCCTGAGGGACGTACTAAAAATACACGACGACGCAGAGATCATCAGAGCACTAAAAAATCAGAACAAGGAAATTTTTGGTGGCCTCGATGGTGAGGATAGCTCTTTAGAAGTCAAGTATAGACGGAAAGCGAGAAATCCTCACAACTGCCACATAATATTAAGTGTCTCGCCAACGATATGGAGGAGGGCGATTGATGAAAAGAAAATTCGAATCGATCTTCAAAGGGTTACCGTAGAAGACCAATCGCCACTGGTACAGTGTACCCGATGTCTTGGTTATGGCCACAGCAAGCGGTTCTGTAAGGAAACTGCTGACTTGTGCAGCCACTGTGGAGGCTTGCACCTAAGAGCGGAGTGCCCAGACAGACTGTTAGGGACTGTACCAGCGTGCAAAAACTGCACAAGAGCAGAGATACAGCAGTCGGGGCATAACGCCTTTAGCAGTGAGTGCCCAGTCAGGAAGAAGTGGGATGCACTAGCTAGGGCCTCTGTAGCATATTGCTAAGGTGGTCCCACAAAAAACCCACCAGTACAAAATAATACAAGCTAATTTGCATCGTAGCAAATTGGCTACAAATGAACTCCTAATTGAAGCTAATAAGCGCAAGGTAGCCATAGCGCTGCTTCAGGAACCGTATGTGGGAGGCGCACGTAGTGTTAAAAGCTATCGGGGTGTCAGAATTTATCAAAACCCAGGAATAGGAAATGGGACTGTTAAAGCGGCCATCGCCGTTCTTGACGATGACCTTGACATAGTACAGTATCCGCAACTCACCACAAACAACATCGTCGTGGTGGGAGTCCAGACCAGGTCATGGACGATCACCCTAGTCTCCTACTACTTCGAGCCAGACCAGCCCATAGGGCCATACCTGGAGCACTTAAAAAAGATTATGAATAAAACGGGATCTAAAAGACTAGTTATAGGAGGAGACACAAATGCAAAAAGTACTTGGTGGGGTAGCCCAAACGAGGATCATAGAGGCGAAGAAATGTGCGGAACTTTAGCTGAAATCGATATGCATATTCTTAATATGGGTGAGGTACCTACCTTCGATACCATCAGGGGTGGAAAGAGATTCTGCAGCCATGTTGATGTGACGGCTTGCACTGCGGATATGCTGGAATTCATGGACGACTGGCGCGTAGTTGAAGGTCTAACGAGCTCAGACCACAATGGCATCATGTTTGGTATAGCATTACAAAAATCACAAGGCACAAAAATACAACGAACAACACGTAAATACAACACGAAAAAAGCAAATTGGAGTCTTTTTCATGAGAAAATGACCCAGATTATGCACGACACAAAACTCACAACACAAAATATTGCAGAAATAAAAAACAAAGAACAAATAGATTATACCATAGATACGTACACCAAAGCTATAACAGAGACATGTAGGCACGCAATTCCAAACAAAAAATTTACAGAAACACTTACCATGCCGTGGTGGTCCGAAAAACTAGCAAAAATGAAAAGGCAGGTTGCAACCCGCAAACGTAGGATCCGCAATGCAGCACCATGTCGCAGGGAGATGGTTGTAGAACTGTACTTAAAAGAAAAAGAAAAATATGAACTAGCGGTCAAAGAGGCAGCAGAGCAAAGCTGGAAGGATTTCTGCGGGAAGCAGGATAGAGAAGGAGTGTGGGAGGGAATTTACAGGGTGATCAGTAGGGTCAAACGTAGAGAAGAGGACGTTCCATTAATAGAAGAGGAAGTAACACTAGATTCAGAGGGCTCTGCTCGGTTCCTGGCTGAAACATTTTACCCGAGGGACGTGAGGGAAGAAGACAACACACGACATACGCAAATCAGAGCTTTAGCGGAAATAATAAACGAAGACGGTCATCGTGAAGATGATCCTCCGTTTAAAATCGAAGAGTTGGAGGTTGCGGTTAAGTCTTTTAACCCCAAAAAAGCCCCCGGAGCCGATGGCTTTACAGCTGATATATGTTCACATGCCATCAGTGTCGATCCAGAGTACTTCCTGGCACTCTTAAATATTTGCATGACACACGGCTACTTCCCAAAGTCTTGGAAGGAAGCAACAGTAGTCGTGTTGAGAAAGCCAGGTAAGGACACTTACACTGCACCAAAGTCATATCGACCTATCGGGCTTTTACCCGTATTAGGCAAAATCTACGAGAAGATGCTGGTGAGCCGCCTCAGGTTCTACGTGCTACCTCGTATCAGTACTCGCCAGTTTGGTTTTATGCCACAGAGGAGCACAGAAGACGCCCTCATTACGTTAATAACACGCATCCGTGACAAACTAAATGAGAAGAAATTAGTAACACTAGTTTCTTTAGATATCGAGGGCGCTTTCGATAGTGCATGGTGGCCAGCGATAAAGACCAGACTGGCTGAGGAAAACTGTCCCGTTAGCCTGAGGCGGGTCATCAGCAGCTATCTCAGCGACAGGGTGGTGGAAGTTAGATATGCGGGAGCAGCATACAAAAGGAGCACTGAGAAGGGATGCGTCCAAGGCTCCATAGGAGGACCAATCCTATGGAACTTGTTGCTAAACCCACTCCTTAAGCTCTTGGAGGATAAGGAAATCTATTGCCAGGCATTCGCTGACGACGTGGTGTTACTCTTTGACGGTGAGGAGGCCCAGGAGATTGAAGGAAGGGCGAATACTGCCCTCGAACATGTTCGGGCGTGGGGTGTTGAAAATAAGTTGAAGTTTGCACCACATAAAACCTGTGGGATGGTACTAACAAGGAAGTTAAAATTTGACACGCCACGCCTGAGCATGGGAGGGGTCAGCGTAGCCATGTTCTCGGAGATCAAGATTCTCGGACTCACCATCGACAGTAAATTAACCTTTAATGCCCACGTCTCCAGCGTCTGTAAGAAAGCTATAGGTATTTACAAGCAGCTCATTAGAGCAGCCCGCGTGAACTGGGGTCTCAGCCCAGATATTATCCGAACTATTTATACTGCGGCGGTGGAACCAGTGATTCTGTACGCTGCGGCCGCATGGGCCCCAGCGGTAGAAAAACTGGGAATTCGTAAGCAGCTCGGCACGGTCCAGAGAGGATTCGCACTAAAAATGTGTAAGGCGTATCGGACAGTGTCACTCAATGCAGCACTCCTGCTCACGGGGATGCTCCCCCTAGACCTCCGAGTTCGTGAGGCAGCCTCGCTTTATGAGGCTAAAAGGGGAGTAACCAAATTTGTGCTGAATGATAGAGAGATTGAGAATATGATACCAAAGATACAAGCCCCACACCCTGCGGAACATATGAGGCTTGAGTTCCGAAACCTGGTAGACGAGGAACAATATTCATGCCACAGCGATTATGCTGTGCGCATTTTCACTGACGGAAGCAAGATTGGGGGCAAGGTTGGAGCAGCACTATCGGTTTGGAAAGATGCTGAAGAGACCAAAGCTCTCAAACTTGCTTTATCATCATATTGTACCGTATACCAGGCGGAATTACTGGCCCTGTGCAAGGCAACAGAGGTCGCACTATCACGCAGTGAAGTCACCTTTGGAATTTACAGCGACTCTAGGGCAGCACTTGAGACTGTGACGAACTCCGGCTCTTCTCATCCCCTGGCAGTCCAAGCCAGAAGCAACTTAAAACGCTGCTCACACCAAAACAAGGTTGTATTCTTATTTTGGATAAAGGCGCACGCTGGACTGGCAGGGAATGAGAGAGCCGATAAACTTGCAAAGGAAGCGGCCTTAAAGTTAAAGAAGAAGCCAGATTACGATCGATGCCCCATCTCATTCATCAAACGCAATATTCGGAGAGGGATGATCGACGAGTGGGATAGAAGATATAGATCGGCACAAACGGCGTCCGGAACAAAGCTATTTTTCCCAGATGCAGTGACGGCGCATGCAATCATTAGAAAAATAAAAATGGACGGCCAAATTACCCAAATACTCACGGGGCACGGAGGTTTCTCCTCCTACTTAAGTCGCTTTAAGTGCAAGGAAGACCCTGCTTGCTTATGTGAACCTGAGGCTAACGAGACAGTTGAGCACTTGATCCTGGAATGCCCTGTATTTGCCAGAAAGAGGTTTGAAATGGAACAAACACTAGACGTCAATTTGACCAGAGAAAATTTACCTAAAATTGTAAAAAGTAGCGACAGAAATATATTTTTAGAATACTGTAGAAAAATAGTTATAAGTGTAAATAATAGGAATAAATAGAATAAGAAAAGTGCGATCACAACATATTATAAGATATGAGTGCGATCACACAACTATTTTAAAATAGTATAAAAATCAAATAAAAATATATATATTTTTGTAATAGTAAGTGTTAAGGAGACTTTATATGTAATCTAAGAATTAAACAAAACATTTGTGTATATTTTGTAAGATACCCTGTTGAAATCCTTTATTAAAATAAAGAAAATAAACCAGCTGCAGTAGAGATTAGTTACAAATTATTTAGGTGGGAAACCCACCCACACAGACTCGAAAGGTGATGGATAACAGAAAGAATTGGTATGCGGAATGAAAGTGCGAGAGGCATTAAAGCGAGAACTTGTATGGAAGAGTAGATATGAATAACATAGGCTCCGATGACGTTGGAGGATAGGTATTGAAAAAAAAAAAAAAAAAAAAAAAAAAAAAAAAAACAATATGTAACTACTGTTATAACAGTATGTAACTACTATGTACTGTTATAACAGTATGTATGTATATGTATGGGTTTGCAACTGAAGAATTAAATGGAATCGTTTATTTATCGTTTCTCTATCGTTTGCTACAATTCATCGCACTAAAACGTGGTACATCTCTGATATAATTAAAGTAACCTGAACCTGAATGCAATAGTAAAAAAAAGATACAAAAGTAAAGATAATCACCCACAATTGTTCATAATAATATTTTGGTATAAACTGAGTTTTGAATATAACGATAATGATGAAGCAGTTATTTATTATGTTACGAACTGTATGCGGTAGAAATATATCACAATATACTTGATAAAAGCCATGATAAACGCTTTTATCATACACATTTAACCATAATGGCGGCCAAAATTAATAGCGACGAATGATAGCTATTTTCCAATATAATAATATATTTTGCTTTAATACCTACATCGGTTAACAAAGGGATTGTAGAGAAACTTTCGCCCATAAAGAACCTACGAGGTTCTGGGACACGACATATTGGTCTGTACGCACGCTATTTGTAGGCCATCAATAATCCTGCTATATATCTCTAATGCCAATACCTAATTCGTTTGAAATTATGTGTTTTAAATCGATTAATCAAAGTAAAGCATGAAATAGTTTGAATTTTATATTTACTTACTGACTATTATCTACTACGGAGAAATTGATTTAATCACGATTCGGATTATGAATAATAATTAAAGTGCCAAGTCTTTCTTTTCAATATGTATATATAAATTACACGTCTCGTTGTTTGTCCACGATGGACTCCTAAGCTATTTAACCAATTTTTATCAAATTTACACATCGTGTGCAGTTTGATCTTAAAAGAAAGGATAGCTTTATATCTCTATAATGGAAAAACATTGGTTTCCGGGTCAACTTGTTATATATTAGGTAACGCTACTGTTGTCACTCTTTATGTAGGAAACCCTAAAAAAAGATGGAATTCTAAACAAGGCAGGTGTTCTAATAATAATTTGATCAACATTGTAGATTCATAGGTTAGATGCAATAATATCTGGTTGACCGAGCTTCGCTCGGTAGTTTAACTACTGGATAATAGATGGCAGCAGAAGTGCTTCGCTCGGTAGTTTAACTACTGGTAGTTTAACTACTGGCTAATAGATAGCAGCAGAAGTCATATTTTTATTATTTTTTTATTGGTAAATTCGACATTTTATAAAAATGAATCCTAGCTAGATCGATTTATCGCCCCCAAAACCCCCTGTATACTAAATTTCATGAAAATCGTTGGAGCCGTTGTTGTATAGGATAAGATTGACTGTTAATTATAACCCGAATTAAATTCAGAGTAAAAATATATTTTGTGGTGCGATATGCAAGAAAACTTGTGTATAAAGCGTAAAGTATCTGCGGTGCTCGGTCAAAATTTAAATATTTAACCAAGACATTCAATGCCATCTATTTCTGGGACAAAAAGTAATCAGCAAGAGCTTTGGATCAGTAGAAGTGGGATATACCAGAAATTTTGAAAAGGATATCGGACGCTACCGCTGTAAGATAGAAAAGGAGACTAAATCAATGCGTGATCTTTATGCTTCCGTATCGATATGTATAAGGACTGCCTTTTGAATCGAGATATAGTATAATAAGGAACAAAAAAAATTTATGAGTTTTCCTTTCAATTTAAAATGTGGAAAAGTAGGTTTTGCCAAAGACTACGCCATTTAAATTTTTGACTAATCCTTTCCTTTCTTGAAATGAATTCATGGATGTGGTCGATTTTTTTATTGAAAAATAGTTAGTCTGTGTGTTTATCTAAGGTAAAATATAGTTACTCATATCCCTTCCAAATCTTAATCAAGAGTTAGCAAATTGTGACGCGAAAGAGTACAAAAATTCAAACGTTTGTAATCAAGTAGAAAATTTTTGTTTATAAAAATGTTAATATAACAGCAAAGGATTATATTTTTGTATTATACTTATCTAGAGGTGCTCACTATATTGAAAAAATAACGGATTAGACGCGGACAAAAGATATAAAATAAAACTTACCTACTTAATAGAGTATATTAATAATAAACTAACTTCTGTGTATTGTGTTCTCAACGAAAAATATGTATTATCTAGCTTCGACATATATTTCAATGGAGTTCGATTACATACATTATTCCAAACCAAAATACATAGCTTATTATGATAAAGAAACAATTTAAATAAAGAAACAAAAATCTAAGTTAAAAAAATTAAAATCTAATCAAAAAGCAAGTTCCTGCCACATTCAGGCATGGATATTGTAATGTTAATGATTGTAACATCCGTTGCTACATGCTCCCATTCAACGCGGAAATCTTATAAAGGAGGATAACGCATGATAGTTATTAGTGATAAGCGTGTAAGTGTATAAGTTCAGATTCACATGAACTCATCGTGAACTGGAGTTTGCTTGTACTTAAAAATCCCTACAATAGGCGGACTTCTATAAACTAAACATAATCGTTTTCTACCACGGACGCTTTCTTATATTTTCTAAGTAATTCTGCACACGTATTATGTAACACGGTGCCTATTAAAGAATGATAGCCACTGCTATTTATTTTTTATCCATTGACGGTTTGCTACGTTAATGTTATTTTTATTTAATGGCAAACTGTCAATGGATAAAAAATATATACCAGAGGCTATGATGCTTTGATAGGCACCGTGTTACCTCTAGAAGCCTCTCACTGGTCTAGTGATAGTCTTCTTACTTACTTAATACACGAGACACAAGACGTCTACTGCTGGACATAGGCCTTTCCAAGAGCGCGCCACCACTTACGGTTCTCAGCCTCGGAGGAGCAGGAGCGAGGCTTCGGCCGTGGCTAATTACAACCCTAACCAGAAGACCATTCCGACGCGATGCTGTGTAGGAACTGCTAGGAATGAGATTAACTTTCCCTTCCAAGTTATTACTATTATAACATCTTCAGCTGCATCATCACTTACCATCAGGTGAGATCGCAGTATATGATACTCTTACTAATATGAAACTTTACTCCCTATGAATACCGTTTGAATGATTTGAGACTTATACTTTTTTAATTTTTTATTTCAAGACAGGCTACTTGTTATGATTGGGTACACATACATTGGTATTAGGTACAAGGCCGTAATTTTGGACATAGGCCAGAATATGTTTTGTGTATAAGCAGACTAATGGTACAGTGAGTATGATTCATCAATATTTATGAATTGATTCATTCAAATTTTAATTTCAACGAATATCGACTTCACGTCTCGCCCCCGCACGTCTTTAACTTTTACAAGATATTCAAAACAATAAAACATTTTTCGTATCTACTATGTCAGAAAGCCTAATTGCTACCTAAGTGGCCAAAGCGTCTCACAAAAATAAATGGATTTCGTTTTTCCACTCCGCTATATCAAAAGAATTATTACTATATTTGATTGTCGAGATGACTTATGAATTATCCAAAGCATGGAAGACCTTGTTATGACTAACGACAATTAGAACAGTTGAACGGTTTTATTATGGCAAAAAGCTGGCTCGTAATTTATTCAGTAAATGATCTTTACCACGCAGATCATTACGGAGGCAAAATTTATCAATATAAGTATTCTCTGTAGATTAATTATAATAGTATAAAACAGACTACTTACTGACAGATTTTACGGGTTTCTAAGAGAGTGTTTAAATCTGTTCAACCTTAAGACTTGTAAGGACATACATACTAACTATTTCAGCCATAGCGCTTTTTTAAGACGCTAAGAGGACGGGAAAGATGTGACGTATGTTGAAGTCAAAAATATGGCGTCGTGCTTCATACATTTCGGTACCACTGACAGCACATATCGCTGTCAGTCGCAGACATTAGCGCCATTTTACAGTATTGACAACTTATAAATCCGGCTTTAGGGCGGAGCCTACAAATGTATGCGATACGTCTGTAGTTGCTGATCCTTTAATATGTTTAATCGATAGTCGCAAGCCTTCCCCCAGGGATATGTCCGAGCTTCTTCCGTAGCCGTAGTTTTGCGGCTTCCGTAGGCACTACGCGGCCGTAAAACCTAAGGCAGAGTTCTTAGAACGAAAGCCCTACATTTCTTAATTAAAGAACATGTTGTCGGGCTTTTGATTATGACCTTAATTAACTCTCTCGCTCTCTATATTGCTAAGTATCAGTAAGGTGTATTTTAATAATAATTCATTACAAAGGCACCTCAATCACATACCCACATAATTTCGCAACAAAAGGCAACCTCTGTCAAGGAATTCATGGAGTGTGTGGAGATGGATAGCTTAGCATGTCTTTAGAGGCGTTTGCATTTGGCACGAATTATTATTTATAATAACGAGTATTTTGTAAATAAATTATATTTTTAACCGACTTCAAAAAAAAGGAGAAGGTTCTCAATTCGTCGGAATCTTTTTTTTTTATCTATGTATGTTCACCGATTACTTGAAGACGCGTGGACCGATTTGAAAAATTCTTTTTTTGTTTAAAAGGGTATAATTTTCAGTTGGTCCCATTTTAATCAGGTCAGGATCTGATGATGGGATCCTGGAGAAATCGAGGGAACTCTTCAAATTTTATATGGACACTGGAAACTATTTGGGTATTATTTGAAAGAGTAATATTTTCCAAGTTGTCCTATGGTCATCAGGTCAGGATCTGATCATGGGATCTTGGTGAAATCAAGGGAACTCTTCAAATTTTGCTAGTATACTTGAAGCGAGTTGGGTATTTTTTAACCGACTTCAAAAAAAGGAGGAGGTTCTCAATTCGTCGGAATCTTTTTTTATTTTTTATTTTTTATTTTTTTTTATCTTTGTATGTTCACCGATTACTCGAAGACGCGTGGACCGATTTGAAAAATTCTTTTTTTGTTTAAGAGGGTTTTGTTTCCAGATGGTCCCATTTTAATCAGGTCAGGATCTGATGATGGGATCCTGGAGAAATCGAGGGAACTCTTCAAATTTTATATGGACACATGAAACTATTTGAGTATTATTAGAAAGAGTAATATTTTCCAAGTTGTCTTGTGGTCATCAGGTCAGGATCTGATCATGGGATCTTGGTGAAATCGAGGGAACTCTTCAAATTTTGCTAGTATACTTAAAGCGAGTTGGGTATTTTTTTATAGTTACTGGTGCATATGCTAGCAGATACTGATTTGATGACTAAAATCATTAAGTCAGGGTCTGATGATGGGATCTTGGTGAAATCGAGGGAACTCTTCAAATTTTGCTAGTTTACTTGAAGCGAGTTGGGTATTTTTTATAGTTAATGGTGCATTTGCTAGCAGATACTGATTTGATGACTAAAGTCATCAAGTCAGGGTCTGATGATGGGATCTTGGTGAATTTGAGGTATCTCTTCAGATTTTATGAACACACCTCAAGCAATTTGGGTATTTTTACAACGCCTTGTGCATTTTATTGTTTTCCACTAAAAAGTATAAAATAAAAATGGGAAATGCTTTCCAAAAAACCAACTTCAAATGCCACTACAAAGAGTGAAATAATTTTTATTTAAATTTTAGGCACCTACACCAATTCGAAGTCGGGCGATTGTCTATGACTTCGTCATTTCTTCGCACATCAAGTAAGTAAGAAGGACTATTAGGGATTGTATGAAACATTGCCCGACTTCGAATTGGTGTAGGTGCCTAAAATTTAAATTAAAATTATTTCACTTTTTGTAGTGGCATTTGAAGTTGGTTTTTTGGAAAGCATTTCCCATTTTTTTATAGTAACTGGTGCATTTGCTAGCAGATACTGATTTGATGACTAAAGTCATCAAGTCAGGGTCTGATGATGGGATCTTGGTGAAATTGATGGATCTCTTCAGATTTTATGAACACACCTCAAGCGATTTGGGTATTTATTCAACGCCTTGTGCATTTAATGGTTTTCCACTAAAAAGTATAAAATAAAAATGGACAATGCTTTCCAAAAAACCAACTTCAAATGCCATTACAAAGAGTGAAATAATTTGAAATGTAGGTACCTACACCAATTCGCAGTCGGGCGATTGTCTATGACTTCGTCATTGCTTCGCACATCAAGTAAGAAGGACTATTAGGGATTGTATGAAACATTGCCCGACTTCGAATTGGTGTAGGTACCTACATTTAAAATTATTTCACTCTTTGTAGTGGCATTAGAAGTTGGTTTTTTGGAAAGCATTTCCCTTTTTTTTCTTAGCTATTATTCATTAGGAAACGACAGATAATCGATAGAATATCTATTCCATCTATGGTGGATATTTTGAAGAGGAGTAGTATGTATTATGAAATATGGTGTTATGGTATATTGACGTATTCCATTTCATAAGACTAGCCGGCTCTAAACTCGTATAAATCTTTGAATAACTTCTGCATCGAAGTTATTCAAAGTTATTCAAATTCAAAGATTCGTTTGTGCGATGCGAGTCGACTCGAAATTCGTACAAAAATCTGTACTAAGCCCACAGAACTCGGGCGAGGCGAAACAAAAGCGAAACCCGCTAGAGTCCGCTATAGACAACACCCGCGTCGGAGTTTTTGCAGCGCTGTTCACGCCCTCTTAATTTTAAACTTTTCAAAGTAATGGCCTCTTCTCACTCGGTTCGCTTTGAAAAACTAAATGGACGTGCGTTTTATGTCGGACAGACGGCTGCACTTCTGCTGTGTAATTTTATCTTTTTGCCTTGTGTTGGGGAAAAGTCTCTATGTAGTCATTATAGTCACCTTTTGTAAAGAGATATCAGTCAACCTGTGTACAGGTTAGGTTAACCAGATTTACCCCGAGGCTCTGCTTGAGTAGAATTCGGTATTTTACCAATCCCGCGGAAAACTTGAATTTTTCTGAACTTCTATATCTTAAATCGACTCCAAAAACGACTTTACTTTTTATTACAAAAAATCCTATTTATTTTTAATACTTTTGTACTGAATATTACCGCACGTTAATTGTTTAAACCTTATTAAAAACCTGAAAGGTCACAATTCTTCAAACATTTATATTTATAACGTCTATAAAAGTATTCATAGAACGTGGCTGACTAGATTCCAAGAAAAATAATCCTGAATAGCTTTATTATGAGAAAAGTTTGTTCAATGGATGAAATAAATACATACTTTATCAATTAGTTCTACATAATTTCTCCATTACTTAAATACGAAAATACGAATAGACTAAGCGTTTTTAAGAATTTCGACTATTTATCAATGTGATTTTGATTTCGATAGACATAATAGGTATAATTTATTTCTTGATTGTGCTCTTAAGATAAACTAACTAAGTATTCATATACATTTTCTTGTTCTAACAAGAATTAAAGCAAGTTTAATTGTAGTTTTCACACAAATCTTAGAAAATTCTTACAAAATAATTAAGTATAGCGAAATAATATATTTTAATAAGTAATTAATGAGGTTGCTAAAGAAAAAAAAATTAAAAATTATCCATTCAAATTAGAATCCAATTGAATATGTTATGTTGGTCAATGACCAAGAACAACACTGATTTATGTTTCAACAGTTTGGCAATGTCTGAATTTTAAAGAAAATAGGCTTATACATTGTACAACCGCTAATAAAACTTAGAGATCTGTATGGCAAAAACGATAGAATATAGTTAGGCATGCAAAAACCATAAGAGGTGTATATTGCCCTGATTTTTTTACGATATAATAAACATAAAACTGGATTGAAACCTCACAGACTACATACTATCCACTAGTCTCCGTTTCACGTGACATTCGGAATAAATTGTGTAATATCCCTAAGGGCCTAAACAACACATGTGCACAAACATTAAAATGATGATCATCGTTTTAATGCCCCCAATCCCAAGCTCGCAGGGGCCGTACCACCATTTCCTTTAGAAGTAATGCTGCAGTACTGTTTAAAATTTTTCATACAAACATAGCATGAAAATGTCAAAACAATAATGCAGCATTACTGCTATAAGAGATGGTGGTACGGCCTCAGGTCTCATCTCTCTATAGGAAAAGGAATTTAAATTTGGAAATCTCTACGCTGCGTTAATTCGGGTGAGCGGACTACAGATATTTTTATGGGAAATTATTTATTTACAATTATTGTTATTTATTATTTAATTGGCAATTATTGTCAATAAACGAACGAAATACTTTATTAAATAAGAATAAATTAATTGACCTCATCAGGTAATCAAGAAACTACTGTTAATTATAAATAAATAATTAAACTATGAAAAAGTCATAGGTTAATGGCCATTGGCAACCCATAGAGCGGCATTACCGTATAATTTTTTACTTTTATTGTGGCATACATTCCTCAGGGCGCGTATATAACGTAAAAAAGTAACTTGTATAATGCCTGAGTTAGTGTCCACGTGGGAGACATTTTACAAGTAAAATTATGAAAATAAAAATAAAAAGCTGAGATAAAACAGCTGACCATGATAAGCTTGTTTTCTAATTTAAGCATAGAATAAGTAAAATAATAATTTTTAACATTACGTACTAAAAATGAAAATCTTAACTTTCACATAAGCCTAATTTAATAAGGTTCTAAGGTCCCATAATAAGGTTCTGAAAAGTTAAAACTCTACCGCCAGATTCGGAAAGCAGGTTTGCACCGAGAAGAAATGGCAAGAAATTCGGCACTTACTCATTTCAAAAATGTAATTTTATACAACTTTTCAAGTTATAAGTCTCATCATTTCTATAAGTTATGATTTTTTACTGAGTTTGACATAGACAAAAAATAATTTTATAACAACTGATTTTTTTGACCTGGGTAAGTGTAAGACAGTTGTAAACTAATACAAAACCTCCAATGCGTTCATAAGCTATAAGGATCCTGTATCCTTATAGTTTACAGTGTCACTACAGTTGCGTTGCCTTGTAATGTAGATATAGATGCACTAATCATATACACTTTTCCAAAACTTGATAAAGTCCATCAAATATACCACAATAAACAACACATAATTCACCCACAGCCACAGCGCTAAAATTGTTCGGCTTTAGGCCACGGTGAAATTGTCTTTCACATTTCGAAAGGCATTCACTAAAGTGAAAATGATGGACGTCCCTATTCAAACAGCGATATCGGATAGACGTTAGATTTATTATTTCTTAACGGAGAATTCATTTTGGCTTCGCTTTTTACGTACAATAGATGGCGGCAGAATTATTACTTGCTGGAATATTTCTTACCTACTTCCAACACCCGTATACAATGCAATAACTCCGTGGTGATCAAAAACGAAAGGCACTGGGCTCATTTTGATTTATCCGCTGAAAGTTTTCTTCAAAAGTTTATTTTTGTATTAATCACTAAAGCAGCAATGTACCTATAAACAATACACAACAGTAGCACAGTTTAAAGATATACTTACTATCTTTTAACACTGTGACAGTAGTCAGCATTGCAAGTGTTTAAAATTACAGCTTAAGGGCTCAGGGGTTGTGCCCGAAGCGTTGACGGTTGTTTAGGAATTTGAGAAGAACTCGATTCTTGAATAGCTTTATTCCAGCTCCATTTTGTTGTATTTTTTAGTATTTGTTGTTATAACGACAACAGAATTACATCATCTGTGAAAAATTCAAGACTGTATCACGGTTCCAGAGATACAACCTGGTGATAGACGGACGGACGAACGGACGACGAAGTCTTAGTTATAGGGTGCTGTTTTACCCTTTGGGTACAGAACCCTAAAAAAGCTATCGTTGCGTCTAAAGTGATAAAGATAACCAAAGAAAAAACTCAAATTGACTCTTGACAAATCAGCCCGGGCAATCAATGAAACTATGAGCACATTTGACAAATTTAATAATATCTACCTCTCGTGTATTTTTCATAGCGAAATTTTATTCCGGAGTTTTAAATTTTTTATGCAATTCTCTGCCGTGGATGATAAATCTACGACGTTTGCCGAGTGTAGTTTCGGAGCAAATTAATATTCGGTGCAGTCAACAAAATATAGTTGCTGTCATAGATTTACTTACTTTAGTGACTCAATCTGTGGTTTAACAGCAATATCTTAACGATACAGACTCTCAACCGCTATAAATCCAACTCGCTATAAGAACCTACCCTTACATAGGTTCAGTTCACGTTCAATTTAAACAAACTGTCAAAAACATCTTCTAAGTTAGGGTTACTATGTTACTATACAATAACTGGATTTTTAAATGTCAAAGACTCTTGGAAGTGAGTGTATATTCCATCTCTTCACAAGATGAAACAATTGTTTTTGAAAAAGAGCAAAAGCCGAGTTTTCCCATTCTTTTCGGTGCAATAGGTACCTAATACTTTCCGATCGTGGCAATAGAGTCTAAAACATTTTGACTTAACCGCCGCCTCTGGTTAAGCCTATGTGAAAGAGTAAACATTTTGAGTTGATTTAAAATAGTATCTAAAAAGGCTGTTCCCTAGAGATAGAGTCGGGCGTTCCCAGTAAGCATAATCCAATGAGGATTTTTCTTTTCCCCATTAAGTAAACTGAAAACAGTAACAGACAGGGGCTCTCAGGTACGCTGAAATGTAGTTTTATTTAATATGAATTCGAATAAAACAAAAGTAGTAACAGTAATAACACACTAGTAGAAAATATAATTTAACAGAATAATAGACAAAGTTTTGTCGAGTCCCACCAGATTAAAACTAAATTCCACGCATTTCAGTTTCCTGTCTAATTGCTTGTGTCATTAAATGGCTTAGTTCAAACTCATCGCTAACGCCAGGATGCGACTGAACTTTACTGCGACGTGACTGTGTATTGTCTAATTTTCTCGTGATAGTATTACGTTGAGATTTTGCTAGCTGTTGTTCATGATATTCATATACTTAAATGGTTTGGTACTAGTGCGTTAGTAATATTATATATTCGTTGGTATTAGTGCCACAGTAAGGTTTTTGTCTCATTTTGCTCAGTCACCAACAGATAAATATAGCTTAGATTTTTTATTTATTTATCAGACATACCAGCAGTTTTTACGTCTTTAAAACTAGTTGGTAAATTTAAAATCAATAAAACATGCACAGGGTATGCAATTAAAGGTACTATACTTGCTTACTGTAAGTAAATAGTATAAAACTAGAACATCTTGTCTGAAACGCGGTTTACTTTTAACGGGAGCTTCCAGCAATTTAAACTACCATTCATTCATCTCTCAAACAGAACGTTTCCTCTTTTCAATCTCCATTTCGTTCACTTGCTAGAGCTCACTAATTAGAGACTTTTCAAACGAGATCCTTGAATAGCTCAAAGAAATTAACATCCGATGAGATATTTTTGATTGCAGACTGTTGCACGGTCCGCAAGATCTGTTATATTCCAATGGCGATTACGAAATGTCGCGTTTAATAAGTATACGAGTAAATAGTATATCTAAAAACTTATCGCCTGAAGAGTGAGAATATTCCCATTACAGCTTCATCAAGTGGCAGGTAAGTTCACGTAAAAGTATTTATGTGCGCATGCTTTTTGGTCTCCTGCCTAAACGTACCGGCTTAAAATTGGTACGGTGATAGATTTTAATCTGGATTAACAAATAGTTTATTTTTAACGCAGGAAAAATCCATGGTTTTTGGAATTGACGCGAGCCAAAGTCTGTCATAATTTTGCTATAGTGTTGCATTTTTTACTGATGGACATTGGTACATTTTTTGGAAATATAGACAAGACTGCTTACTACAAATTACAAGGGTCAGCGTTGATAAAACGAGAAAGAATAAAAATTTGTTGAGGTATTTGAAAAATACAAAATACTAGATTGCAAGTGGTACGGTGAACCCTCAATTTGCCTTCATAAGCCCCGACGACGCTACTGAAATAACCGTGAAACATGAATCTTTTGAGAGGCCGCATCATTTGAACATCTCTCGCAATTCCTAAAATACCTACCGTAATGAAGCGTCCATTTGAGAGCGAGCTTTAAAAACCCTCCCCCCACTTTGAAATGGCAACGCTAACGCAATGCGCTCATAAAAAATAACGTTCGCTCACTTCGCACCCCTTTCCCGGTGGCTTTTCAGTATACATTTTTGGGTCTTTGCAAACAAGTAATTGTGGTTCTTTATACAACGTCGCGCCGCGTTTCATTCTGATTCTGATGATATTCGGAGTTCGCTTGTACCGTTTTATTACTAACGTGTTTGCTTTTCAGGAATAATAAATTTTTATGTGAATGTATTTTTAGGGTTTCGTACCTCTAAGAAAAAAAACCGGAACCCTTAAAAATCACTTTGTTGTCCGTCTGTCTGTCCGTCTGTCTGTCAGCGTGTCACGACCCTGTATTTCAGTAAGTATTACAGATATCGACATGAAATTTGGAATAGGTGTAGATAATGATGGCCCGCAGTCAGTGTTACAAAGGGGGGTAAACCGGGTTGTCGGAATTTCAAAATAAAATTTAAAGCAACCCTGTATCTATTATACTTTTTTGGTATTAACAATTAACCTCATAAAAAAGTTAAGTTTGCGGTTCGGTAGAAAAGTGATTCTTAAGCCCAGTTTCCACCAAAGCAGAGCAGAGCGGAGCATGTATTTGAGTAACTAATCAGATTTCGTCATTCTGACATCTTCGAAACTGAGAGGAAAGGATTTGATTGGTTACTCAAACACAGCTCCGCTCTGCTGCGCTTTGGTGGCAACCGGGTTTTATGCTTTAACATTTTCTAATAGTACGGAACCCTCAATGCGCGAGCCCGACTATCATTTTTTTATAAATTTAAAAATTCCGTTACGGAACACCATTATCCTCAGGTAATATGAAAAGCATTACCTTGTATGCGTCAGGAATGTTGACTGGCTCTCCGCTCTCGGCCACATAGCCCACGATGCCGCTGCCCCAGGGGATCCGGATCTCCTCCAGCTGTTCCATCTGCTCTGGGGTGGACTTGGAGCACACGTCGAACAGCTTCGACACCAGGCATCTGCCAACAATAAGGTTAAATCACCTGAAAGACAATAAACAAAACAACTCGCAGATGCATGAGTGCACAAGCAGCCAAATCATCTTGGATACATTTTTAGGTTTGACCGCGAGAAAAAGTGTCGCCAGTTTACCAAAGATGTTTGTTTTTACACCAACAGCGTCAGTAGTTAGCCGACAACATTATTGCCTAAAGACCCATAGAGATAACAAAACTATGGAGACGCTCCATTCATTCATTCTAGCCTAGCCTTAGGTGACATGCGGCGCCATGATGAGCGCCAAGATTTGTTTTCAAATGTTCCTGTACTGTATTACTACCCTATGTGACGCCATCTTATTCGCTAATTGACAGTTACGCTAATTTTGTAGACGGGGCCAGTCCATACCTATATTGTTTCCTAGGTCTGTGTATAGAGCGCGGTCCCCGCCACGGAGCACTACTTTGTCAATATAGTCAGCACGCACGTTTCCATTGTGATGGTTTACGCCATATTGTTAGTGGAAAATGACATACGGCTGTATTATTTTCTTGTATGGACAAGGTATACGTAAAATGTTCTGATGACCATATCCTCAGAATCCTTATCAATGACTTCACAGATAACAGATAAATTATAAAGTAAAAATCTATCATGGGTACCTACAAAACCCAGGAAAAGTTTTTACTCTTAGATTAGAGGACGTAGGCCGTTCCTTCAAATCGATCAATCAATCCATGATTATACTATGGTAGGGATAGAAAATCGACTTGACTGGAGTTTTCGTTAAATTCGTATCTCTTGTAGGGCAAATCGTGGATAGATAGGTTATTCGGAAGAACCGTTAGGGAATAATAGAATACGGAAAGTGAAACAATATTTCTCTCCATTTTTCATATTTTCATCAATGGCTGCCACTAATATTAATAAACACCTTGTCGTTTCCACTTATTTTCCATTTTTTCAGTGTTCTTACTAAGGATATTATTCCTATAAATTACTAGATGAACAGGCAAACATTGTTTTGCCATTAGGGATATATAAAATAGCTTATACCCTACCTACTCTCAGACCTACCGAAAATACACGACTTCATAACAATCGGTCCATCCGTTTCGGTCTTCGGAGAATTTTATATGTTAGAAGAAAGATTGAATATGTATCAAAGACCTTTATATGTTTACAGTTAATTTTACAATGTAAAGATTCAAGTATAAAATAACATTTTAAAACTAAAAGTGTGCTTGTAAGTATACATCGCTTATCGTCTATCGAGTCCTTGATAGGAGCACAATCAAATTCCTGCTGTCCGAGGAATTTCCCAATCGGCAAACACAAAATCTATTGAAGGAAGCGAAGGATTCGTTTAATAAAAGCGAGTACGGGATACGTGCGGTCAGCCCAGCCGGGGGCACCACTATAAATAATTCTTGTACAACAGATTTCTTGAATGAAATCAAATACAAAGCGTTTGCGGAATTTAAGTGACCTTCGACGTTTGATATCATCCACCCGCAGAATTCAAGTAACTTATGAACTTATGTTATTGGTTTATTCGAATTTGTAATCCCTTAATAATATTATATTAAAATCTAAGCCAAATATTGCAAGATTTACTTTTTAACGACGAAAAGTAGACGGTAAACGGTATAAATTCAATCATTAGCTCAAACCAATCTTCTCTAGTTACCATTCATTAGGTAAAAGACGTTCTTTTGCGATTATGTTTAGCATGGATTAGAGTTTTTTTTTAATGTCGCCTTATTTCCATTTCTGGAGACGTCAGTCTTGATCTCCAATATTATGTATATGGTTTTTATGTACTTTTTAAATTTTTCCTTCAGTTTTCGAAGTATTTATTGATTAGGGTTACAATTACTTTACTGCTTAGAGGAGATTCCAGCCCATCCCTTAGTAACTTTACCAATAAACTATAAACAGTAAAAACTAAAGGTAAAAGAGAGCCAAGCGCAAAAATTAAAAAAAAAAAACCACAAACAATAAACCTGTGCGTCCATTGATTCAACATCGCCGTATTTACTGTTTACTGTTCGCCGTTGGGGAAATCTGGCGAATGAAATTCAATTATACTCCTGTTGTGGGGCTGAACTCGTCAACTGTTGCCGGAGATTCAATTTATTTTTAAAAGTGTAGTTATAGATATCTTTTTTTAGAGAAGCTACGAATGCGTTCGTTTAGCTATCGATAGTTACAAGTCCAGAGCTAGGATGATATTTTATTCTTGAAATATTACGTTTTTACTTCTTCATTGCATCTACAACATTTTTAAAAATTATGAAAATCGGACTACATAAAACGTTATCGCTTTTTGTATGAAAACTAACAGCTACGCGATCCTCTTTTCTTAAAGGTTCTGGCCCTAATACTGACCCTATTAAAGTCCGTCTATATGTCTGCATGTCTGTCTAAAAAAAAGTGTTATATGTATATTTTTTTAAAGCAAATAATATTCCAAAATCCATGTTCTGTAGATACGAAAAATACTTTAGAAATGTTTTCTTATCGAGTAATCCGAATCACAATTTCCCCGTTCCCCAAGACCTGATATTACCCGTGAAAGTGTAGCGGTCTGGAATTAATTGCTCATTAAGAACATTTGGGTTATCTTGTGACACTATTCTCATATTGCGAGATCAGATTATAGTAAATTCTGCTCTAGGGATAAATGTTACTATTTGTCGTGTGAACATTTTTGCTGGATAAGCTTTATTAAGTAACTGAGAAAAGGTGACGTGGTTATACATGTTATCCTCGTTCGTTTGCTTATACGTTGTATTATGTGTTCTAAAACTTCCTATAATAACGGATTTTGATGTAGTCTTTAATAATATTATGATTATCGCTGCCAACGGGACTTGAACCCGTATCCCCAGTGATCGCGGCTGGGTGCTCTGCCAATTGAGCTATAGGAGCAACTACCGCTGCCACGATAATTTCAATACACATTGTTTTTAGTCATAAGTATACTGCGGAGTCCTCTATTGGGAAACTATGGTTTCAATCCATTATTTTATAAACATTTCGACCTCCGTGGTTGAGTGGTTAGCGTGCCGGTTTTTTAAGGCGCCGCCATCTCTGCGGTTCCGGGTTCGATCCCCGGTCGGGGCAAAGAAAAATAAGTTTTCTACATCGTCTCGGGTCTGGGTGTTGTGGTACCTTCGTTGTTTCTGATTTCCTTAACACAAGTGCATAAGCTACTTACTAAGGGATCGGAGCAATGTATGTAATATTGTCCACTATTTATTTATTTATTTATTTTATAAAATAGTGTGTGAAACACTGTAACAAAAATATAAAATGATTTCGATAATGGGAAAAATTAATTTCAAAGCTGTTTTTGACCTGAAACTTTAATGTAAGAACGCACTTATTAAAGTTATTTATACAACCGGTTATTTTATCCAGTTTGGAGGGAGAGGTTTGGACTATGGAGTACTACTTAGTTTTATAAGAACGCGTATATTTAGGATTAAGAATATTTTATAAAACAGTTAGTTATAATTATTTCTCAAGATATTTCATAATGATTCCTAATATTGATTGACGATTGAATGTCAAACATCACACAAGAAAATATCCTTGACTGATGTAAGCATCGTATCAGTACCTACGAAAGAAATAAATTACATCTCAATACATATGTAGCCTTACGCATAAGAAGTGATTAATTATAATACATGGTATATTAAATTGTGGTTAGAAGGCCTCCACGGTCATTACATCACGTTAATATAATAGTTTGGCTATACCTACTAAAATAGTATACATTATACACTTCATCTAAGAGTAACCTCAAATAAAATCCCCCGAGTACATTATTGTTAATTTAATGGGAATGATGTAAATGTACACAAACAATTTTGAAACTTATCACGAGGCATATAGAGTTTATAAAACATGTAAAACTGATATTTATCTCGCAACATAATGTCCTGCTCCTTCTTTAAGTAAGCGAGTAAGCGTATTCAATAAGCAGGTATTTAATTAAGCATTTGATAATGATAATATTCAAGAGGCACGTGTCAAATTTATTGGACGAGCCAACTATAGGAAAAAAACCAGTCGTTAACATATTATTGGGAACATTTAGAGTCGTAAGTTATAGAGCCTCATGAATTTTAATGAAAAAACTTTGTTATGAAAACTAAAAATATCGTGTCCATTCTCAAGATTCAGAGCAAACGCGTGTAGGAAGATTTCTAAAAGTGAAGTAGTTTTAAGTGAATATTAATACTAAGTATTGTTCGCAAAATGTACGTAACTTATTATCATTTTTTAGGGTTCCGTACTCAAAGGGTCAAAACGAGACCCTATTACTAAGACTTCGCTGTCCGTCTGTCACCAGGCTATATCTTATGAACCCTGATGGTAAGACTCTTAAAATTTTCGCAGATGATGTATTTCTGTTGCCGCTATAACAAAAAAATACTATAAAATGAAACTAAATAAATATTTAAGGGGGCTCTCATAGAACTAACGCGATTTATAAATAGTAAAATTAAAATAAAAAATATGTAAGGGGGGCTTAATAGGGTCCCGTTATTACCCTTTCGGTACGGAACCCTAAAAATTAATCTTCGCCCTCTTGCGATTGAGGTGTCCCAAAGAGACATGAAATATAATTTATGGGAATTCCACACGGAAAAAGCAGGTTTAGATAACGAAAAACCCCGTGAGCACTGGTTCTAAAGTCTATCCTGAATATCAAATGAAGCTTGCAGCATCAATCGAATTTGCAGAGTAAACCGAGACGGGCCATTGTTCCCAGCGAGCGGCCGCACATTGCCGCAATCCGCAAAGCTTTATCAATGTCGCTAGTCATGTACTGATAGAGGAATATGCTAAGACCACATGTTTGATTTTTAGGGTTCATACATACATACGTACATGTATGTACGTTTATATGTATGTATGCATGTATGTATGTATGTATTTATGTAGGTATGTATATGCGTTTCTTTAAACCACCATAACTTTTGAACGATTGAATAGATTTGGATATATGGGGTATCGTTAGAATCTTTACATCACTCCGAGTAACATAGGCTATTTTTTTTTTTTGGAAAAAGTCGATTCACCACAGGCGAGGCGTGTTTTTAAGCTATTGCATAGCTTCTATCGCGGGCTTTGACGGGTGGACCGAATCCAGAAAAACCGTAACGAAAAATTCAGCCAACCAACAAGCCAACATTAAAGTCAACCTTATTGTCACAGGCATATAATTTATATTGCAAAAATTGACTTAAAATATACCTATAGTTCCGCTTTTGCCCGCACCAGCGCTAGTTGATTCGTATTTTAAAGATTTTTCTAGGAACTCTGTTTTTATGTAATTAAGGTTAAAATTTCAATGGCAAAGAATAAACTTTAATATTTGATAACTGTCAAAGTATAGTGATGCATCTTAACCGTGACTCGTAATATTATCGATAAAGTTGAAAAAATCAATATGAAAAAATCAAATTTAATTAATTCCTTCTAAGTCATAAAAAATCACATAAAATGACACAATGGGCCAATCAGAGAACTGTTGAAGGAAAAGAATTTACTATTACCTAATTTGAGAAAACTTTTTATCATAAGTTGCTACACACAAAACTTTGTTTAATCTTATGTCTTCAAACGAGCAGTTCGTCTATATATTTGAATCTCGGAAACAGCTCCAACGATTTTCATGAACGGTATACAGGAGGTTTCGGAGACGATAAATCGATCTAGATGGGATTGTTTTCAGAAAATATTATATTCACCAAAAAATAAACAGAGTAAAGACCGATTTGAAATACAAAACATTGTTTTATGTTATATTATGAGGAAAAGTAAAACTCAAATATCCTTGAAACACTGTCACTCAAGTGTCAACTTTAATTTAACACTGTTGGAAACAGGCCTAGAATCACGTGATTCTAGGCCTGTTGACTGTGACTATACACGCACCAGTGCGTGATGAATCATAATATTTTTACGTGGTTCCGCTCCAGTTTTATATATATTCTTTTCTTAACAATAAAATCCTTCTCCAAAAAATTATCGGAGCAGATTTTACTTGTTTTTGAAGGGAACTAATGTAGCCTTCCAGTAGCTTTGGTCCATTTTTCTTTTAAAATTGGCTCGCTTAAGAAACTGAAATAGTAAGATCTTTAATTCTTAAATAAATTTACTGTAATCTATTACCGCAATGAAAAGCCATTTTTCTTCTATTGATAAGCGTACAAAATCCGTACAGTAGTGATAAAACTTCCTACGATTACTCTGAACAGATTCGTCTATACGCGGAACAGTCGATAATGTTTTATCGATATTGTTAGGAGGACTGTACCTTCAGTCTCCATAGCAACAGTTTTCTATTATTATTTAACTTGTCATACTACTGTAAAATAAAAACATTCGTCACAAGTTCCGAAAGTATTTATTTTACTTTAATATGGTAGCAGTGTAAAAATAAAGCGATAAATACGATGGCGATGAAATAAAGCGATAAATACGATCACGATGGCGTCGGGCTCAAGTACAAAAATTGAGACTTTAAATAAAGAAAATTTCGACACATGGCGAATTCAAGCAAGGGCCGTACTCATCAAAAATAAATTATGGAGTGTTGTTGAGAAGCCGCTGAATCTTGAGAAAGCTGATGAAGAGAAGAGAGAGAAGGATCCTTTAGCTCAATCTGAGTTAGTACTTTTAATTTCACCCTCTGAATTGAAGCAAATAAAAAACTGCAAAACAGCTCACAAGATTTGGACTTTGCTTGATTTTATATAATATGCCAGTAAGGGACCGGCTAGGAAGGCCTCTCTTTTAGTTATTTTAATTTTTAAATTATTTACTTGTTTATTTGTCTACAAGCCTAAAACGCTCTTTTATCACTCAGTATGAGCGGGAATTGATCATAAAACACTAAGTATGGCATACCTAGTGCTGATGAACAGGCTTTACACACATAAGGTGGTTTTATTGGTGGCAAAGTAAACCCGTTAAAATATTTACTTTTTCGATACTAGTACACTATGTAATCACATATTGTAGGTTTATGGTAATGAAAATCGCGTAACTTAAATAACAGAATTATAAATAACTAGAATCAAAATCAGAATATAAGTACTTTACTTCGTATAGGTCTGGCTTACAAACTCTTATGACGAGTCATTTCATTTTGCAATATCTCTATAATGGTGATAACAAAAACCAACTAAAACTGCAGCAGGAGAGACTTGTAATAAAACTAACACGAAAAGTAAGAATATGAAACGCGAAAAATTCTACTCCTGAATTATTGAATCTTACAATCATCATGACCTTCACCTTTCTACCACAGAGCCGCACACAGACCATCAAGGAATAACTTTAGACGCCTAGATAAGTGGCATCCTTCCACAGTGGGATGTGATTGATGTCAAGCGAACTAGAACTAAACGTTTTTGTTCCACGATTCTGATACGTACCGCTAAGGTGTGGAACACCCTTCCAGCTTCTGTGTTCCCAGCCAAGTACAACCTAGGTGCCTTCAAAGTGAAGAGTGAATAGGCATTTTCTAGGCACTCCATCCTAGACCTCATCACTTCTGTCCACCAGACATCATTGACTACAAGCGCAAGCCTATCTTTAGTAAAAAAATATAAAAGCTTAATAATTATATTAAATTTCATCTTACAATCATTTTAAACGTTTATTGCGGGTTCAAAGGATCCTAATAAAGAGCTCCTTGTCTTAGAATCTTGCTAGTGACGACAGCATCCCATCGCAAGATTTGTGATACTCTGTGGCTCTACATAGAAGCTGGGCATTATCCCGAGAATAATGGCGGCGATCAATTCATTCGTTCGCTTAAATGAGCTTCCATTTTCAAGCTAAGACTGGAATAGTTTATCAAAAAGCGGTTGACTGGCCGTGGCTTGGCATCTAAGCCGTTAAAAAATAGCAGATAATACGTAGAACATTAATAGGAATTTCCTTTAATTTTTAACCGACTTCAAAAACCGGAGGAATTCATCGGGATCCTTTTTAATATTGTTTTTAGCATTCCGTACCCAAAGGGTAAAAACGGGATCTTTTAACTAAGACTTCGTTATCCGTCCCTCCGTCCATCTGTCTGTCACCAGGCTGTATCTCTTAAACCCTGAAAGCTACAGACTTGCAATTTTCACAGATGATGCCGCTATGAAAACAAATACTAAAAAAATAAAAAAAATATTTAAGGGGGTTCCCATACAAAAAACGTGATGTTTTGCTTGTTATTATTTTTTGCTACTACAAGAAAAACTAATAACTACTGTCAAAATTAAAGTAATGTTTGTAACAACATTTCATTAACGTAAATACATTAAAAAACCAATCGAAAATTCGTAGTAGGTAAGTAAAGAAATTCACATTCCTTATAGATGTAAAATTCAGACATAATTCAAAGAATTGAAAAAAAACATTGCTCCAGGAGGCGGAAACCTCCTAAGGAAAGTTTGGCGAAAGTTTTTTCTATTCGAATGTGATTTCCTCTACAGTCTACACCCTTCCTTTCCCCACCCTTCGATGCGGGTCGACCGTGACCTTAACCGCTCCGAGTCGATTGATGGAAACATCTCGATAAATTATTCACCTTTTGAAAGTCTATGCTATTGCAAGATTTCATTGCTCGGATATTTTAAACTTTACGATGACATATCTACACTAATAAAAAATGTGCCCTATGTAAATAGACATGTACCTACACAGGATCCGGCGGACCGCGTGGCAAAATGTCTTCAGTTTACTGGTGTCAAAAACGATTATTTTGACACCAACTGTGTCATTAGGTAACCGACCGCAGTATTGTCTATGGACCGCGGTCCACGCTACAGATCACTATTTTGTACTATTAGTCCGCGCGCGGGTTTCAGCAGGGATAGTTTCCGACATATTGTGGCGTATTAGCTAAAATTCCGACAGTTGGCACTACTTTTTTCTTGTATGAAGAAGATTTGCGTAAAATGTTCAGATGGGCTCATCTTGAGGTTCTTATTAGTGCTTAAGTTGGTATGTTAGCAAAGCAAATAACAATATTATATACGTACTTCATACTACAATATGTATTTAGCAAATTATTTCTTGTTCCGTTTATATTACTATCAAGTCAATGTTTGTAGAGTTCACGACTCGGACAAAATTGCGGGCAATACTTAGTTTTAAGTAAGGGCAGTTTATGGTAACCATGTTTTAATTAATAAATGTATACAGCAATAATTAAAAGGTATCGTAAGGTTTATGCATCATTATTCATTATTACTGTCCCTTAATAATCTGAACGAAAAGTTTGCGATAGACATAGACAGAGTTATATTATTAGGAATCCTGTGGGGCGTATATAAAGACGATGTTGAGAAAACAAGGTTAAGGAATAAGTTCTAAGAATTTTGGTGATCGCGTTACCTTGTTTCTACGTTGTAGGTGGAGCAGTATTTTATTAAATTGAACCACTTTTTTTAGGTATGTTGTAATCGTAAACATATTTTCCTCAGTTTGGGGAAACTATTTTTTTTTAAGTTCTAGGAAATTGGGTTTCGTAGGTACTCAATAAAGTACACGCACTACTCAGAACAGATAGGCGATTGAGATACAATGTTTTGGATACAAAGTTTCTGAAACAGAATCTACGTGGTTCTGATACAATATGTTTTTATTTTTTTCATAAACACGTAGAGTTTACGGCAAATGACCCACTTGCGAAACAATTTGTAAAACATTTACGAGAAGTTTCAGAAACTGTGTATCTGAAACATTGTATCTCTATCTCAAAGCATCGCATTTTAGAAATACAATTGCAAAACCAGTGTTGGATGGACTCTTTTACCTACTATTGAGTTGTAGTGAAAAATTCTGGAATATCCCGAACAATTCACAAAATAAATACACCGTATCATTCGTTAGTGGTTACTCACAATCATGTCAAGTATGAACGTAAATTCAATTAACAATAGCGTTTAGATGGAGTATGTGTCTAGACATTAGAGAGAATGTCCAGCTGACGCCCAATAAATACTTTCGTAACGTGCGGTTGACAGTTTTTCTTATGCTTAAAAATATATATCTAAAATCTAAAAGGTTATTGCCTACTACAGAGCTTTTGTCTCGATTTTCTCTTATTTGAATTGACAATATCCACAGGACCCAGCGGACCGAGCGAATAAATGTCGTCAGTTTACTGGTGTCAAAATGTTTGTTTTGACACCAACGGTGTCAGTAGTAATCCGACTGCAGTAATGGTAAGTGAATCGTCACTTACCATCTGTGAAAGTGAAATCGAAGTCTAGTTAATTGTAGACTGTAAAAAAAACTCGGTTTCCTCATCATAATAATGAATATAAGTATAGGCTATTATTACACTATCGTGCTTCACATACCTAAGTATTTGTATTATGTTTGTTCATCAATCCTCTCTGACGCAAGATAAAATAATCCAGCTGTAATAAATCCCTGTTATTTATATCGAGTCCATAATAACAGACTTTGCAATTTTCATGCATAACAATCGTACACACGAAAATCTTAATTTGCATATCCAAAAATAAACGGAAAATGCGAAACACAATGCAAATAAGGGGAAATTTACATGAATATGTAACGCAAGGGAATCTAGAGTTGTTTGTAAAGGTAAATTAGGCAACCAAAATAAATTAAAACCTACATAAGTAGTCTTAGACTCTAGAATTGGGTTTTCCTTTTTGCGACCCTCTATGGAGCACGAATCTCGTCTATGAATAAAAAGGATTTGCACATACCCGCCCACACTGGCCAAGGGCGGATTCGAAGGCTTTAAATACTTTTTATTGAAAATATTATGGAGAAGAGAGAAGGAAAACATGTGTGTTTTTTTTTAAACCTTCGTTCCGCTGAATTTTTTTTATATTCAAGAACGGTAATTTTTCCACAGTTGGCCATTTATATGCCAATGCAGTTTGCCCAATAAATCAAAAAATATCAGTCATAAAAATAAATAAAAATCTGTTTTAGAATATATAAGTAACGCGCTTTCATATGATAACCCACTTAGTACTGTAATCTCATTTTCTCAACGTTCGATCTGATCTGATAGATATTTTTCGATCTGATCGCGAATCCATCTAGTTCAAATTTTGGTTTGTTTTTCGCAATCTGCAATTTGATAACATTTATTAAGCTTGAATGAATGAATAGCTTGGTAGTATCAGCTTTACATATTTGTAGTAAAATCATTCAAACGTGTCCATTTTTATAAAAAAAGTAGATTACCTATCGTAAATCACCGTTCTCTAACTAATTTCCTTTACTGGATATTTTCAAGCAAAAATTTGTATACAAACATATTATGAAAATACTGCTTCCCCGATATTTTATTTGCTTTCAAAAAAAAAAAAATTTGGCTGGCAGCAACGTTTAGTTATCCTTAACTCAGAACAGTAAACTCGGTTAAAACGAAGTCAAGGATGCGTCTCGTTTATCTACGCGTCTATTGAATGAGTCACTGAACTAAACGCTCGGTACAAGCGGTTGCAAAGATTACATCAATATGAACTGCCTACACACGATTCGAGTATGAAATACGACTACTCTGGTTTCTATATAACTTTGATGTCAGAGAAAAGGATTTAATCACGTGGACTCTAAATGGTGTGGTGATGAGTGAAAATATAGAAAGAACCTTATTTTCTCTGCCTATCAGGTAGCCACTCTTTAATAATAATTATTATCTCTAAGTGTTTTCACACTTAAATTATATTTTTTTTATAGGACATTACACACATCGTAAATTGCAATCCAGCCCCAAAGTTAGCGATAGCTTGCGTTATGGGTAGGTACTGTCTCATACAAAATGCATTGAACTAGTATTGAATTTCCATTTTCTTGAAGTAGGTAACTGATGACATTCCTCACACGTTTGTATATCTTTCAAGGTCAGCGCGTGGCCAAGTGCGTGCCTAAGCATGACGTTCGTTTTAATCGATCGACGTCACTCTTGGAAATTACTGCATTAATGAACGAAGCGTTTTTATGATAAACAGTAACTTAAACTATGAAGGAATTTAGATCTCGTACCAAGTATCGTGAAACTGAAGCCAGCATGCATTCATATACTCGTACTTGTAAATCAAAGAAATTGTTAACTTTTTCAATACTATTGAGGACTGTATTGTTGGAGCCCTATTTTCCTGCAAAAACTATTTAAGCAATACACGCTACTGAAGCTTTCAGTTAGCTTAAGTCAGAATTTAAAAACACACATTTACACATATAACTATTTATATTATGCGAGGCTAATTAAATTATTTGAATGAACTGGCTAAATTTTTTTTATTAAGATTAATAAAGAAACCCTAAGATCCGGCTAGTTTCGACTGGCGTAACGAAAGAGATGATTAGTCTTAAAACGTAAGTATCCTATTGGCGTAAAGCTCATTTCGCATCACATTACTAAATTTGTCCCCGTTGCTTTTAAAAATAAATACGATATAAGGATCGGACCGCCATATTTAACAGCCAAGTGAATCTATTAAATGAATATTTTAAATGAATTTGAATCAACTGCCCGTAAACATCAGAAGGACCGAAGGTTGCTTCTGTGTATGTAGCTATGTTGACCACGCCAAAACTACTGAACCAATTTAGCTTAAAATATGAAATAGAGATAATGTATCATATTTTGGATTAACACATAATATGCTCCTTTTGCCAAACCAAAGCTTACGCTGGGTTAGTTAAAAGCTTACGCGGACGAAATGTCTGCTATAACTCTGTAATTGCATCGTACATAGATAGTCTGGCTTAGTGATAATGGCAGTTTCTATAATAGGTACAATAAGTGCACTATTTTAACGCACACTGCATATTGCCTATCCATTATCCTGTTGTCTTCACAAGGTCAAAGGTCGGATAGCACGTGGAACAAACACGTGTTTCCGCAGTTTCAGGAAACACACGCTGGTTCTTCGATTACGGAAACAAATGTATATTGTTCAGGCTCTTTTTGTTAAAGCTTCTTTATATAAAAACAAAAAAAGAAAATAACAATTGATGTGAATTTCGGACACGAAGGTACTGGTCAACCTATAGGAAAAAATTGAAAAGAGCCTCACATCAAAATATCTCTTTATACTTCCGAATGTTTAAACATTGCCTTGAACATGTCCCGTGTCAATTGTTCATTAGCATACTAATTTTCAACTTTAGCTTCCAATTATTTCATGAAAAATTAAAAAACAAGACTGCCCTGTGGTAAAAAGACTTTTTCCAAAAAAAATATAGCCTATGTTACTCGGAATGATGTAAGGATTCTAACGATACTCTCCAAATCTATTCAGCCGTTTAGAAATTATGGTGGAATAAAGAAACTCACATACATACATACTACATACATGAACCCTAAAAACATTATTTTTGGGCAGTCCTGTAATACGTGCATCGTGCTCTCATGGTATCTTCATGGTATCATTTCATAATAGGTCGAGCGACAAGAAATGTTTAGAATTGCGCTAAATGAAATATCCAAATGTCACTCAATTTTTTTCTTCAACAAGTACAGCTATGTAGCGATAAGGCCGCCAAATTGTACTCCTAAGTTTGTTTGTATTTAATTTATTTCTTTCTTTTTTATATTTTTATTCTGTGGTGTGCAATAAAGAGTTTATCTATCTATCTATCTATCTATCTATCTATCTATCTATCTATCTATCTATCTATCTATCTATCTACACAGTGTCTCATTCGCTAAGCTCGCCCATCCCTAAAGATTTACGAGTAACACACAGAATATAAAATACCAACCGACGTCTAATATAAAACTCCCAAATATTAGACCAGTAAAACGCCCTTTATTTGTACGCCTGTATCCTTGGAGATGTCCTGAGGATATTTAGCGACACCATATTATTCCGAATATTGCGAGTGGTTATCTGTTTATTCGAGCTAAAAATCTTGGGCTCTGTACGCCTCACGTAACACAGTTCTGGAACTGTGTTCTTCAAAGAATTTAGCTCGTACCTATATACTCCAGTGAAAAAGGAATTTCAAAGAAGAATGACCAAATATTAATACCACCTTTAGTCATTCTTCTTTAAAAGTTTTCTCATGAACCAAAACCAAAATTCTCTAGGAAACAAAATAGTGTCTTAAAAACCATTGGCACTAGGGAGGCACTAGGAATCTGTTTTTCATAACCGGAATTTAATTTTGCATACAAAAAGTTACTTTCTTTTCAATGCACATTTCCTGTCATACAGATTTTACTGAGAAGTACAACTTGTTTATTTGCCTGTAACTTTGAAATCCGGATGTTATTTTTTCTATAAAAAATAAAGTTTGGATTTGAATAGGCTTGGTACTGGATTCCAAATGTCCGTGATCATTATCCTTTGACCGTATGAAAGCAATACAAACACGAATCGAAAGCGACGTCGATGCGTCTATGTATTAATTAATTTTAATGTTGTATCTAAAGCACACGCTTTACGTACAACAACTACACGTCTTAGGTTTACGAGAGGAAATATTCTAATAACGTGGCTGACCACAGAGCACAGTCCGCAGGCCTTGATGTAGTATACCGTAAACCATCGCCTCAGTTAAATGGATCGTGTAACCGGAGACAGATTGCGATGAAACCTCTTGTCTGACCCCAACGGGATAAACATGGCGCGATTAGTCAACTTACTTGGATTACGGCCAACTACCGTCGATAAACTGGATGTATTGCTTCGAAAAAAGATCTAATGAACACTGCGTAACCCTATTTTGTCGCCTGACATCTTGCTGACGATCTCTTTGGCGCAGTGCTGCGCGCTTGGATCCGAATAAGTCGTGGGTTCAATTCCCGACACGAGACACTTTGGACTAGTTACCACCCTACCAGCAAAGAGGAACCGTCAATCGATTTAGCCTTCCGGCACGATGCTGTATAGTGACGCTGTGTGTCATTAGACTAAGTACCAAAGGAAAGGTGATTTAAGTAAATCTAAAGTAAATCTATGAAAATATTTTTGAAATTGGAAAAACTTATTCATATTTTTCTAAAACTAGTTTTAAATTTAACTTTTTAAAAATTGCTTTATTGCAAATAACCTTCATCAAAAAGCTACGCACTTTCTGAGATGGCATCATAAGATTATAAGGCTTTCAAGATCATAATGCCGGTCTCAATAATATAATACTAAATTAGTATTCTTCCATCAAATGAGGCTACACATTAATTGAAAAGCAATTTAGGCTACATGAAAAACACATTTCAAATAATGAAAATGCCAGTATTTCTAGAACTACAATAGGAGCTAAGCTAAGAATCTCAATAAAGTAATTTACTAAGAGGACGAGCTCTAAAAATAAATCTGACAGAAAAGACTTAGGGGCGTTAGCTCATAAAATGTTGCCCAAAACGGATGTTACCATTTACGAGGGCTGTGGACTTCCGATTTTTCTCTTTCGCTACGGTCTAATAACGAAAAAGGTCTAGTAAAACGATTCTCGGATTCACACATTGTAAATCGTAAAGTATTTGTTTTTTTTTTTATCGCCTAAAGAACTCTCCAAGGAATCACTCGATCTCATTTTCCAACCGATTAAGTTATTACTTGAAATGCCAATTTATATATTTCCATTAAGTTTGTCAAGACATTAAAGCTGATTTGAAAGAAGAACATAGTTTACTGTTATCTTAATTTGGAGAAATTCCGTAATCTGATAGGCTGGAATAACATTTGATCAGCAAATCCAGCGCTAATAAGGGATTTGTTGTTTAATCAATTAAATCCAAGAATTAGATGTTATCATAAGCCCCTTCGCACACGGCTCGTAAACATAGACGTATCGTAAGCGTATCGTTATGACGCTACGCAAAACAATATGACAATTACGCCTCCTACGATTCGCTGCAACATCATTTCCATAATAATGTAGAGCTCCCAGATGCTCCCAGAAATCCCCACAAGATTGCCAGGACATAACACGGTTTAGCTACTCTCAAATATAAATCTGTGCCAATATGTGCAACAGTAGGTACTTGCTTGCGATAAGGTTAGTATTACGATAACGTGTATTTCATTTCGCGCCGGCACTAATGGGATGAATAGTAATTAAACTGCGCCAATAAAAAAAAGAAAGAGTCCACTGACGTCGAAATCGAAATGAGAATTTGCACTTGACTGCAAGTCGTACTCGTAATCTGAATTTATTGCGTCTGCAATAGGGTCACCATACTTGGTGAGGGATTAGTGCTCATTGCTCAGCTTACACGGACTTCTTCGACTAACTTCAGTTAGTTTGGACTTGGAAAATGCACTTTCTGAAGGGCTAGTACGGGTTTTTGTACATATTTCGTGTCGACTCGTTTCGAATAAACGGATCGTAAAACTTAGTTCACAATGTTACCGCTTAGGGCGCTGGCTGTACTTATACGTATGGAGAAATCCGTTCTGTTTATTCGACGAGAGTCGACTCGAAATTTACACAAGAACCTGTACTAACCCTACTGAACTGAGAGAAAATACAAACAATATTGTAACCGGAGACGTATTATCGGGCTGGGTTGAAAACGTAATAAAAAGAAAGTTAGTGCATTAATATTTTAAATAAAAAAATATGCCAATTATCAAGAGTAATTTGATTTTAATACTTAGAAAAGTAGATTAAAGAAGGTTTCCTGAAATATATCGAGTCAGCCTTATATTAATTCAATTAGTAAGTTGGAGCCTAAACTCCAATGTTGGAATAATATAGGATTAATTAAGCGTTATCACAAATATTAGTCTAATTAAGTTTGAATTTATTGGATTAATATTTAATATACAAATAGCTTACGCAAAATACTTACAACTAAGTATTTGTATTATTACGGTATATATGTGAGTTTTCAAGCATGCATGCATGAAATGATTGATTGGCAATTGGTGAATTTATTTGTAATCTGATATCTAATCAAGTTTTAACAGGTCAGGTGTATTCGTTTTAGTGAAAATACCACATTTTATTAATGACATAAACTAACAAGATGTGAGAAACACGGACGCGGATTTTATTAATTCGGATTTTAGCTGATCGGTATTAGTAGAACTGAATATATTATAGTTGATGGTTTTACAATAAAGAGTCGAAGGATATTGTGCCTAATGTCTTCTGACTCGAACTTTAGAATGCTTCTAGATCTATCACTTTCCAACCATACATTTTAATAAAAAGAAATATTTTTTTAGATACGCTAAGTGTAGGGATTTTCAAATAGAATCGGTACCATTATAAATGTTATCTCCTTATGATGGTCACCCGAGTCATGAACAAGTTTACGAGTAAAGTCGCACTCTAGATGCATTAGAGGTGATTTCATTTCCTTAATGTCGCCTCATTGTCGATGTATAGTTTATAAAATTTCCTAGACCGTCAACCGAGGATTCATTCACTAAGAAAAAGTTTTTTTTGTTTAAGAGTCGAGTTACCCACGATGTCTCCCATACATTCGTAATACCAAAATCATTTGTAATTCGTGCAAATTTTGATCATGTTGTGGTGTTATTCGGGTTCATATAGTAATAATCTATGCTCCAGTCCATATCTGGTAAGACTTTGCAAGTTACCTACCTATCATAAATGAAATCCATAAGTATTAGCCATTGATATACGAGTAGGTATAAACTAAGGATTGTAGGTCAGCGCTAAAAAGTGTACGAACCGAATGACATACAAAACGCCAAAAGACATACAATCGCACTTCAGTCTCGTGTTTGAAAATTAGGCTGTATAGTAATGGTTTAAGACATAAATCACAATGTTTTAATTTGTTTATAAAAATACTCATGTACCCTCGTTTATAAAGGTTTTCTCGGGACACTTTTTTCGTGAATTTTGTATTACACTCGTCGTCCATAGATTACTAAGCCTATGGGTACTAGCAACCAAATTATCGACATGAAAATCCTTAGCTCTACTACTTAAAACATTATTCTTAGAAAAAAAGTATTGGTCGCCATATTCTGTTTATATTTCTAAGAGTATGAGAAAATCAAAAGCTTGCTCATACTTTAGCGAAGTAAACAAAAAATTACATCTTACATTTTTAAAAATACTGTTTGCATACGCTATATCATGAGAGAAGATGGCGGAGTTGTTCATAAAATATTTGAGGCAGTTTCGCTTCGAACAGACATTTCCATTTTTTCTCATTTCATCTTGCGCCAAACACACTTGATCGTTACTTGTCGAGGTTCCAACACTGAGCTATTTTTAGCAAACGATTTTCGGGGCTTTCATAAAATTCCTTGTTATGGGGCCGAGGGTATCGAGAAATTGGCAGCATTTATAGAAGCGTTTTTTTTTAACTGTACTTACTGCGAAATGCTCATCAGTTTAGAAGCTGCGAATTGCGATACGAGTACCATAGAGAAATATAAATATAAACAAACAAGATAGGATACGGAACCTTACGAAAATACACAGACAGTCGCATAGAAATCTTTGCAACTTTAAAAATTAGGCAGAGGAATTGAATGATCCGTAGGTAAGCGTAGCGTAACGAGACATTTTACGTCAGGGTAAGCCCTTTTTGTAGTTACCCGCTTTGACGATTGAGGAAATGGAAATTTGGCTTAAAATCCCCATGCGTCTGTTAGTTCTCGTACGATCATTTGGTGCAGTTTCCCACAAACGGAAGCAATGGGAACTATGATGAATGTGTATGAAGTAAATAAGGATTTATAAGTAAAGTTTTCATCAAAAATAAAAATTGCGTGATAAGTAAATCAAATCCATACTTCAAATATATTATCATATCTTTAAATATGGCGGGCTAATTGAACGCACCAACCATTTTCAATAGAGTGTGTACTAAGTACATAAAGAAATTATTTTTTTACCTACCTTCCATTCTGCGGGTGCGGCGACGACGCTCGCTCCCCCTGCACCAGGAATAGAGAGCCTCTGTCGGCATCCAGTAGAATGGACACGTTCTGAAGGATCTTGTGGCACAGCACCCGCACCTCCAGCTCATTGCATATATCTTTCACCTGCGATAAACAAAAACAGTGATGAAATGTAAAGACTTCGGCAGTCAAGGCGATATATACGAGTACACCGAGTGCCTAGGGATGGCCCATCTTACTCGTAACATTTTACGTGAACCTTCTTCATAGAAGAAAAATTTTCGCCATCTGTCGAATTTCCTGCTAATATGCCACAATATGGCGGAAACCGTGGCTGTGGAAACGCGCCTGCATCAATACCAAGTATAGTGATCTGTGGCGTTGCGGTCCATAAACAATACTACGGTCAGCTTTCGTCTTAGCGTACACCTTTGGTGTCAAAATGGTGTCAAAGCATTTACGCAAAGCTTACGCTTGACCTTGGAAAGCCATGCCTGATGGAAAGCAATGAAGAGGTCTAGGTATGTAAAGTAAAAGATTTTTAAGAAGTAATACCTGCAGTTGCGACGTTATAGAATTGAAGTGACTATAAGAAAATTGAAAATTTCTTCGCACGCTTCAGAGTATCATAATATCTATAAAACTGGCTATAAACAGATTTCAATAGCTATGAGAAGCTGTTTTATCTAGACTTAATAATGCTCGTCCAACCGGCCGCTGATAATAAAAGGTCTGGTAAACTTAGGAGATGACGACTTTGTAAAATCATAAAATCCGACTTGATTGCTTGGGTATAGTGCGCTTGATAATTATGGGAACGGCTGTAATTACAGCTTTTATTACAGCTGTAATCTTTATGTAGCAAAGCAATAAACACCTATAGGGCTTTATCATTTAGAAAGTTTAGATTAACACATCGTCGTTTTGAGTTCTAGTATTAATTAAATTCCAAGTCTCCAGTATACAAAGATTAATGGAATTACTTATTTTGGAGTTTGGAGTAAGTATTTGCCCTTAGTGAATTAAAAATCTAAGCATCAAAATTGGCATGCATGTAAGTTTGTCAAATATAACCCAATCTAGAAGTAGAACCACTGAGAAGAAGAAACACGATTGGATAAAATTTTCTGCCTGTCGCACCCTGGTGGGTGCATTCGTAAGACTGAGAAGGACAAAAATAAATTAAGTATATCCCCTTAAGTCTAATTTTCCTTTCGCTCTCGGTGTTCAACCCAACTTGAATTTTATTGAATAGTTAATTAGTAAAGTCGTCAGGTCATTAACAAACCAAGTTGGTCGTTATTTTGTAACTGCCTCAATGTAGGTTGTTACTCATAAACATGCTAGGTCAAAGATAGATGGGATAGATAGCGGTTAAGGCCTCGAAAACTGTCTATAAGCCACATTCTATACACTGACGTCGTAACTCGCAAGTCGTAAAGGGTGTTTCAGGGAACTCGACTGATTTCCGTATAATTTCCGACGAACATTTCACAGTTTCGACGTTTCGACATTATTCCTGCCGTAGCCCAAATCACACAAAGGGTAGGTACACGTCAATAAATGTCACCCGTTTATGTGCCATGTTTAGCAGAAATGTCAAAGATCGAACTATGGCAACTGGTTGAATAAAATATAACAACCGTTTTCAAGAGGGTGTGCCCGCGAAATTCAATTTTTTCGTGGTTTTCACAATTTGTAAGCTAATGAGACAATAAGGCTTATGGCAGTCAAATTGCGGGAATGCCAGAATCATCTTCACGTGTTTATACAAAAATCTTTGCTTGAAAAATCCTGCAGAAGACAATTATTGAAGGTCATGTATTTTCGTGTTTTTAATCTAAATTCGCTCAGAAGCAAAACATGATAGGACGATAGTTATCGTAAATTACAATAGATCTAAATCATGTTTTAATACAATTTAATCAATTAATTTCATTAGATGTATATCATGTTTTTATTTGTGTTGACAGTAATAATTTCTAAAAAACGCTCAGAAAATTTAATCTTGACAACTGGCTTTGTTTTTTAGTAATTTTTATGTGCTACTTTTCCGCAACGCTGCCTGTCGCACTCACTAACGTAGGTATTCATAAGAACGAGGCAGACACAAATAAAAACCATCTTGGCTCTCATTAACATGGATTTAGTCTGTGAGTTATAGAAATAAAACTACAACTCCGCCACAACTAAAAAGCCTATGACAAATGGCATGATATCTTTATGAGGACATCTCTACATCACTCGCTCTGAATAAAGTGTGCCCATAATAGAGCCGCTTTATCCACAAACATAATAAATAGCTCCTCTTACACTAAAAGATAAGCATCGTCGATTTATGAAGCAACCCTAAGACCCTCAATCATATTTTTCCGGATAATATTTCAAAGCTAGAGCCGATTAAATAACTTTAGGAACGCCGAACGTCCACTACGACAAGGCAAACATTTATCCAATATACTCGTAATTATCTACGTCTTGATTAATACACGGACAATATTCGAACATTACGTGACCAAATAACGTACGAGTATAAGAATTACCTTATTAGAACGAAAAATAGGACTTAATAATAAATGGAACAGTGTTCAAAGTTCCTTAGTGTTACTTTTTCGTCTTATCACTTTATTAAGCTCTAAGTCCTCTAGGTTGGTAGACCGACGCCTTGTCTCATATGTATATTTTAAGCATAATCCATTATCCATTCTTTTTGAAACTGCATCTATCTTTAGCTTAAATGGAAAGTTTGTATTAAAATGTGAATTGTTTATAATATTATCGGACCTTTAAATACCACAATAAAATTTAAAATATTTACAAATAACAAACACAACACAAGCGAACACTTGTAAAATATGTTTTTTTTTTTAATTTTCGTTAAAAATTTAGTTAAAAATGGTTTGGTTTTTGTCAGCTAGGAGTCAAAGGAAATAAATAGATGACTTTAGTAACTGACAGATAGATTCCAACCCACAGTTCAAAATACTAGATCAATCGGACTGAAAGAACAATGGTGCGGGCCCATACATCGCTTTCGGCCACGTTACTCTATTGCAACTATAAATTAAAAAATATTTTTTTGGTTGGACCTGCAAGCCTGAACTCAATGCTAAAAGATTTTTCTTACAAAAAAGTGGAGAAACATGAATATTTATTTTCAAAATATTGTATCTGAGTATTATAACAACTGCGACCTCCGCCATGAAGCATCTGAGAGCATAGACAATACACTATATACTCTTTGATAAATACTTGTCACTTGTCCCAGAATTTGTCAATGTCGACAGTTGAAACCATGTAGCCATCATGTAGCTGTCGGACAATGTTGCGAGATGCCGGAATTAAAAAACTCCAATTAACTGAAAGAAAAATCTAATTGAGTTAATAAATTAATATTGAATTACAAAATCACAAATATTCAAACAGTTTATTTAAGTGAGACTGGCTCACACGGAAAAATAATATTCAGTTTTACTCCAACGCAATGGAAACCCCTAAACTAATTTAATCTTTTTATGTAAATATATTCGAATAAAATAAAATGCAAAAAAGAATGATTGAAATCGACATTTATATTTATTATTTAAAAAAAAGCAAGTGCCGAGTTTCTTGCCCGTTCTTCTCGGTGCAGTGCTACTTTCCGAACAAGGCGGTAGAGTCTTAACGTTTCGCAAGAGCCTGTAAGTTAGGCCTATGTGAAAGAATACAATATTTTTGAATTTTGAATTTGAATTTTGACACAGTTATTATTGTCTTGTATTCTACAGTCTGATGATCTAAGAATTAACGTAGTACTTGAAAATAGGTTTTTCTTTAGTATAGTCTGTTACATGTTGTTCTCGTATAAAAGTGGACCGATCGTCAAAAAGATGGAGCATAAAAGTGGAAAAGTTTGGCATCCGGCAACACTAGCAGTCAGGAATGTGGAAACGGAACCTATCAGTATCAATTGAATTTCTTTAAATATTTTATTTTTTGACCCGTCCTTTACAATAACCGGTGATACCTTGAAAAATTCTGTTATTTATTAGAATCGTCTTGTAATAAATATTACATCTAGACGCTAAACTTTATTTGTGTACATTTCTGCCCATGTTCTTTGGTATACTGAGAAAGTAATCATTTCGAAATTTCGTAAACCATAATAGGATAGTTCACTTTAGAATCACGAATCCAAGACTCCGCTAGCAAAATAAAAAAAGTTTAAATCCTATTTCAACTTCCTTACTAATTTCCAACGAAGTGAAATTTAAATCTCAAACAGCGCTTGCAAAGTTTAAAATTCAAGCGGAGCATAATTAACACGTTTAACCTTGTTGAATGTGTAGTCGTGAAGCGTCAAAGTCGCGTCCTCGCAGAAATGGTCCTCCGTTAAGACTCGTTTAACCGTGTTACCAGTATGATACTGTTAAACCCAATTTTTCGAGTAAATTTCGAGACCGGGTTTAGGCATTGTATTCTATACAGTTAAGTGATACATTCCAATATACAACATACTCCTAATGATAATTAAATATCTACTTTTTAGACGGCATAGGTATGGCTTTTAGCAATTTGCTAGAATACCTAATAAGTTAATAACTAGTACCTCGTCGAGTATTTTTTAACACTTTTTCTTCAAAACAAATCAAGCCAAATAGCTTCCAAAAGCGAAATACAATAAAACAACGAAATGAAAAGAAAAAGAAAATAAAGAAACAAATCAAGTCATTTCTAGAAAACAAAAAACTATCGACAAACATCAAAAAAGTAATAACACCCTAAGTGGGACACGATTTTCTTTATACGACAGTTTTTCTTTGAATCGCGAATTGTTTTTTTTTTTGGAATAATAGGTCCGGCTATAGTTACAGAGATTTCTTACGAGGTAGTAGGACTTGCAGGCACCACCGTAGTGTTGCTACTACCATATCGTGCCGTAAGAATTGAGACATTATTATCTTAAGATGACGGGTACATCGTGCTAGTCTCTTCATTTCTTTTTCATAAAAATTATGTTGGTTTTTTTCGAGTATTGTCATTTTTCACTATCTATTTTAGGAAAAAAATCATGGATTTAGGTTCTAACGTGCGCTGCGTGCTGCTCGTAGTGCCACCGAGTAAGATCAAGCGTCACGCGTTATCGCGTGAACATTATTTTTGAAGTACTCCGACTGAGTCCGAAACTAATCGGGCATACCTGACTTTCGCGTGAGTCAAGCTGTTTATTTTTCCGATATGTGGCGTGTCGTGGTAAGGTTATCTATGAGAGGTAAGAGGACTTACTAATTCAAATATGAGCTCCTTCTCGTCGAGCTGTCGCAGCTCGTGCCGCGAGCGGCGCTGCGGGCGCGAGGGCTGCGCGTGCGGCGGCTGGTCGCCGAGGAAGGTGGGCGTGCCGTCGACCGTCGTCACCAGCGGCTTCAGGAGTCCGCCGCGCTCGAACTCGTGCGCTGAGATCTTCCTAGAGGAAAATCAGTAGGTTTAAACAAGTTCATCGCGATATCGCGTGATCCGAATTGCTAGCTTCCATGGCCGGACACGCGATATCGCGTGTGAAAAACTCAAATGTTAACTGAAAATATCTTTATTTCACATAGGCCTAACGTTCACGCTCTTGTAAAACATCAGTATGATATTTGTCACATATTATATAATATTAAGATATTATTATTATTCAAGCACTTCAGTTCAAACCTCAACCATCCCTCATGTTTATTAACTTAGTTTATGCACATCATCCTCTCTGGATTACTTCCGCAGCGGATAATCCACGGCATTAATCAGGTGTATTCCCAAATGTTATTATGCTAATTAACAATTTCGCTATGAATTATATTCGTGGACGCAATATTATATTTGATAATGAGATAATGCCTGCGAGGATAAATATTATGCACTACCAATTGTGTATTCTGCGGTCCTGCAGTATACGAGTAAAAGCGGTTTTCAATATCCTATTTATCCATGGAATCCCTTACTAGAGATAAACCCATACATAAAATGTATGGGTAGGAGCTCCATACATAATTTGTATAGAGCTTATGTCATATTGATATCTCTAGTAGGGCGAATCATTTGGGACCCGGCATTAGATAAAAATTTCCAAAGAGAATTTGTAACGGCGGCTTCTATGCTTTTTCATTCACTGCATGAACTTCATTGATTACAATAATTATTGAACATCTACGACAAATATGACGCTTATTTGCACGAGAAAAAAAAAATCGTATAGGAAACTAATAGTCGGATAGTTGGCAATTCCTTCTTGTACCTACTTTCCATAAAAGTAATATCATGAGTAAAGTTACAACGAACGAAAAACCTCCTAATATAATTACGTACCTCTAACTACAAGTATGTCCATTCCGCTAATTGGTTTCTACAACTCTACATGGCGTTGAACTAGAAGTTTAAAACTTTCCTCATTGAAGTGACCGGATCATTTTGCTCAACGCCAAATTAGAAAGAATTGTTTCCTCATTTAACCTGGCGTTATTTGGTATAGGTATCCATCTACAGTATCATGCACAGTAGCTTTTAGTAATATAAGAACGATAAATAAAATATTTTTTAATTAGTGAACATCTTCATTAAACTATAAACAAAAACATTAATGCTAAACGAGACGTGCTTGAAGTTTCTTTGTCTTCAAACTTTTAATCTGAACGAAGATTGAATTTCACTCAGTATCAACACTCAGTATAAACAGTGAGGCACTCACTGTTTATACTGAGTGTTTATACTGAGAGGTTTTTTAGTTTCAAACTTTCAACACGTATTTCTAGCATAACTCCAGTAGACCAGCGCAAGACGCCAAAATCTCTGTCTACAAAAATATTACATTTCCGTCTTCCCAGATACCATTGCTTTAAAGTATCAAATTCAAACTTTACATTCATTTCAGTGCCGCACTTCAAAAGAAAAAAAAAAACGGAACCCTTATAAAATCAATTTTTATCCATCTGTCTGTCTGTCTGTCACGACCCTTTATTTCAGTAACTGTTAAATATCTCTGTGAAAACCCCCGTGCTGCTTTCGCGAAGTCTCTCCCTGGTAATTTTCCTACTTTGATACCTATATAAAAGCAGTCATCATAACTATAAAGTCAAGTGGATAATCCAATGAAACTATTTGAGTCGTTCGTCATTTTATGTAAAAAAAATCGACATTTAATTAATGTTTTACAAATAGAAATTATTTAACTTTTAGAGCTTATTACAATAGAGAAAGCCACGTTACATTCTTTTTCTAATATATACAATTCTCGTGCCAATTTTTGTTACCATGCTCCTCCAAAACGGTTAAACCGATTGTCATGAAGTTGTCTATTTAGTTTTATTATAGAGTTGTCAACATCTGTGTATGTGCGACAGGTCCGAGAGTAGGTCGTGAGCTATTTTTTATCCCTAAACGGCAAAGTAACGTTTGCTGGGCCAGGTATATAAAATTCATGATTAGCTTAAGAATGTACATACCAGCGTATCGTATACATATAGCTAAATCGATACTTCGATAAGTAGCTGAAATACTTAGTGGTATAATATGGGTCGACAGGAGATTGATGGAGGCCACACAGAGTTAGGGGAGGATAAGACGATTACTGACGCTCCAATAATATGCTACTATAAATTATGCTGAACAAAGGACAAGAATTAATAATGAGGAAGAAGTACAGCATAAAAAGTTACTTTAGGCCTGATTGATGGGTGTTTCCTGCCACGAAATCAATCCAAAGTATCCTTACATTCAAATACGTACAAAGAAGAAAGAGCGCAGATAGTTACAATAAATTTTAAGATCACTATGTCGATCGTGAGGCACGAAGACTTATAGTTTTAAGGAAAAAGAAAATCTCAACTAAGTTTTAGGAAGTAATATGATAAATTCTTAATCAAAATTATTCTAAAATCACAAACTGTTACAAACTTGCTCCAGCATTGTTCATCTAGATAAATATAGCTCTGTGTTTTCATTTTCCACAATCCACATCTTCTATACTGCAGAATTCTACAGATTTTTCAATTAAGTAGTTCAGAAGTCAACAATGCCAGCAAGTTTCGAGGCAGTTCAAGTCAATTATCCCAATGTGCTACCGCTTAACTAAAAGGCACTTTACCAAGTTATGATGGCCTGTAATAGCCAATTACCAACTTCATACCGTTCGGCTAGGCCCTCCAGTCATTCTTTAAGAGCGTGTATAATTTTATAATCCTTTTCCACTTCATAAAATCTCAAGCTAGAACTAATTTCAACTCATTGCGCATTTTTAAAATTTTCTGCGTAAGAGTTATATATTCATGACGTTCATTCTACTTATTACTGCGATCAAAGATCTGGACATGTCCTTCAAAGATTTTTTACGACACACCAGTGTGTACATCAATCATCATACATAATATATTATACTCGTATGTCTAGAAGATGCGACATTAAAATTATTGCGAATAATACAAAGTCATACTTGTAGTAGGATATGGTGTTGCTTTCAGCATTACTAACAATCTTATACCTACCGAATGCATTCCACCTACAATCCAAATTCAATCTACGAATTTACTATAAGGAAACTTGCAAGGAAGATTGCAAGCTTCGACATTATCCTAAGGAAAACTTAGCGTCTCAACGCCATTAAAATTATTGCTCTTGAAATAAAAAAAAACCGTTTTGGAGTGACGAGACGATAACTGCATCTCTTGTTATGTAAATAGAAGCAACGCGCAACATCATCTCCTTTAACATCAGCTAAACTGGATTGAGTTTTATCTAAGAGTTTATATTTTTTAATTCAATGAAATTTTAATCCAGCGTCTGTAGTCTAACTTTTAACTAAATAGTTATGAAAATCTACACCTTCCTCTCACACGATATAATATGATATCAAATATAATTGAAATACATATTTTCAGTAATACTTAGTATACAAATTGGTCAAGGTTTACTAGCTTGGTAAACTGAGATATTACGTGATAATTCATATTATATTATGATGTATGATGATAGTATAATAATTATATAATATGCAACTTAGCGATAGGATAATGAAATGATAGTACATGTAGGATTTATATTTTTTACTTCCGACCGTGAATCATTCTACAGAGTTAATAGTAGATAATGGTATCACAAAATAGCGTATATAAAAAAGTATCGGTCCCCCAAAATCTGCCCGATAGCTAAGTGATCCGCGACTCTCTTGGCGTTTTCCGTACTCCTAATGGTCTAGGATCCCGCTATACAACGACCTTCACCGAGCTGCTTATTGAATGAAAACTATTTTATATCCAAATAAATATGACAATAAATATATTGCAAGTGGGTTGCCTAAAAAATTTCAGTCCAGGATATGATTAATTAAGAATTTAAAAAAAATCCATTGTAACATGAACTCCTATTTGTTAGAGTTCCGTTGACATCTTAGTTCAAATTAGATTGGATGAGCGATTCAGGTCGCAAATTGCAATTGTGCATAATTGTGCATAAAACCTACGATTTTATTATCCGTTAACTTTCTTTTGCCAAAAAATATAGAACAGAAATACTTACTTTCCTCAGCCAGGAAAGTATTTCTGGCAAAAGCACTATTTATAACATCCAATCTAATTTGAACTACGATGTCAACAAAACTGTAAAAATAGGAGTCCATGTTACAATGGTTTTTTTTATAATTCTTTATTAATCATACCCTGGACTGAAATTTTTAAGGCAACCCACTTACGATATATTTATTGACATATTTATTTGGATATAAAATAGTTTTCATCCAATAAGCAGCTCGGTGAATGTCGTTGTATAGCGGGATCCTAGACTAAATGAGTAAATGGTGAACTGCCAACACTACGTTTTATAGATTATGAATGGACAAACCCTCCACCACCCATGGCCAATCAAGTCATGGCACCTCGCGGTTATGGAGGCCGAAACACGAGAGGGCACCCGTTCGGTACTCGCTCTTGGCATGTTCCCGGGGCACCTTCTTGACTCCCTACACGTTATTATGGATGGATCGTCGGGATATTTCATTACCTGACAGGAGTGGTGGCTCCGGAGCCGGATCCGGCCCGCGAGGGGGACGTAAGTTCGGCGCTGGGCGGCGTTGCGTGGGACACCAGCCACGCGTCCACAACTTGCCGCGTTGCCTTCCTGATGACATCAAAGTATGTTAACAAGGGACGACTTTTATTTGTAGCAGATTTTAAGATAAAACTTAATGTTAACTTAAGCTTATTAAACACTGTAAAAATGACACGCTGGAACCACGCCAAGAATATGGTTGTATTACCGAACTGAATAGCTAGCCGTTGCATAGAATCAACGAATATATAATATTACTAAATAGAACTGAACCATTCGAGTCCTCATTTCACTCGATGAGGTTGTTATCGCAGATAATTTTCTTGAAGGAAGAAGGAAATAACTTATATATTATTAAATAAAAATTCATTGATAATGAAGACAGTAACTCAAATGTTTTTTACTATTGTTTATTGAATTATTGGTTATTTATCACTTTTAGTTTTTTTTTTTATTAGTATCAACCAGGTACTGAATTGTTACGTAATGTAGAGGTCAATTCGCATTACTTAATCGTCGAATCAAATGAGACAAACTGCAAATGCTGAACATAAAATCGTTTATGGACAAGTGTCTGCGTCAATGTGATTTAACACCGCCGTTTTACGCAATAAGACAATCACGGGACTCTAGAATATTAGGTTCGTTGTAAACTAACTATATTCTGCTGTATTCTGATGGAGAGCAGTTATGTCCGCTTTTAAAATGAAACGTTTTATGAGATTGCTTCTTAACGATTATCGCTTTAGCTTATTCAAGTCAGCTTCCTTATTGTTTGTCTGGTGATGTTTAGTTTAAACAAGTTAGTACTTGACTCCAACCTCATGATAGAGCCGAAGATGTTGTCTTGCAAGAGATCTTGATACTAACTTACAAGAGTTAGTAACCTGCTAAGCAGCATCGCATCGGACATTTAAACTCGAAAATTAAATATTTTCTTTGTTGATTGAATTCAGTGGTATCTTAACCTGTTTTCGAACCTTGCAATAAGAAGAAATTTTTATATTACATTTACAGCATAATTATTTGAGTATGGGAGCAATAAAAAATAACAATACAAACCACAAATAAGTATTACTTTGTAGTAAATGCTACGTAGGTTCCAACTTACAAAAGACACCAAGCACGTAACTAAGAATGAATGGTTGAAACAATGTAGCCACGATTTAAGCCAGATCCTTGAAACTCCCAGTCATATTAACTGCAAAATCAAGCTGGTTTACTTTAGTGCTTATTCATCCTAAAAGTTTGCGCTTCCTAGCCACATGAGACATAGTAAAATCTTAAGTAAGTTGGAAATTAAATACTTCAGTATGAAGATCACAATCAAAACTCGAAACGGACTGGAAATACATATTGTATCTAAGTTTCTTTTAAAACATGTCAAAAATTCAATATATATTATATTATTGTGTTTTGACAGTAACATGAGCACAATAATGTTTGGTATTTTCAAGATTTATATTTGAAAGGTTGAATCATATATCACGAAAGTTCCATACAATTATGAAGACCGTTGCAAGCAAGCAAAAATTTTAAATCAATATTTAGATAAGTTGCGTAATTATAAGTAACAAAATGTTTAAGGCATGCGATAACTAGAGCGTAGCATAACCTCTTTAAACTTTTTATAAAAAAATCAGACCTAACTTTTCAGGGATTCAAAGTACACAGCAAAAAAGGTTACCAAATTAAACCTAAATATTATAATTAATTGAGACAATATACCGCTAATTTATTCTTTAAAATCGATTAATTAAGTAGTTACCACTTCAACTTAGTCATACAATCTATCTGCTCGTAATTACCTTAAAATATTACTGAAATTATTTAATATAGCAAAAAAAAAGGTTACCAAATTAAACCTAAATATTATATTTAATTGAGACAATATACCGCTAATTTATTCTTTAAAATCGATTAATTAAGTAGTTTCCACTTCAACTTAGTCATACAATCTATAATTTCTATCTGCTCGTAATTACCTTAAAATATTACTGAAATTATTTAATACAGTATTAGGGAATACGATTGCCGTATCCGAGATTTCAGCTTTAAAATATTAAATGAGCTCTTATGGCAGTAAAATTTTTAATTGAAGTAACAGCTTATAATAATTAACTATATAGAAAAATCCATAATGAAACAGTTTATTTTTAAATTGCATTTTTGCATAAGTTTTATGTGGAACTTATCTGGTTTTAAGTAGCATAATTTCGAATAATTTACATATTAAGAAAATACGTTTACGATAACGATATCTACAGTAAAAATGCCTAAATAATTATTTTACGTAAAATGGTAATTTGCGTACCATGTTTATTAATTACCTAATGCCTAACAAGTTTGTGTTCATTTAAATTAAAAGATCACTTTAATTAATACATTAATAATAATTAAAATCTCTCAATTTATATTTTTCACAATTTGAGTGCATTGGCGTGTGCAGAGTAAGAGCTAGTACCTTAGAAAAGACCAACGAAAATACTAAGTTGTTCCTCCTAATCAGAAGCTTTGAAGAGCATTTAAAGCGCGAAGTGAAAGCAACTTTCAATACGATGGTTCGTTCGCTAATGAATGTCAAACTTTGCCTTTTCCACCGACTCTGTGTAAATGAGCTAAAATAAACTTTATTTTCCCCTTCCCGCTTCCGAGATGATGAAAGGGGCTTATCAGATCATAAATTCGATGCAAACTTTTTATAACATTTCTATTAGATGACAGCGATGGAGAGTTCCTCCTCGTAGGTACCTACATAAATATGTGATTAGTAAAATATTCCAGTATTCTATAGAATCAATTAACTTGAAAAATTGTTAATTAGGAATCGTTAGATCTGAATGCTAAATGGATGACACCGACAAATAAGAACGTATTAAATTCAATCATATTGTAAAAAGTGAGGTCACTGGACATAGGCAAAATTAGGAAGTTCATAATTTATTTAAAAGATGCTTAAATTGCTAAAGAAAAACAAAAAAATATATATATATATTAAATAAAAAAACATAGCGTACATTGCATAGTAGCGATGGGCGAAGGCACATAATATAATTCAAAGCACCGATGGACATTGAGGACCCAACGACATATCGCTCATGGAAACATAGTATCGACTGTAGGCACTAGCAGACAATCAACCAGAACGGACCGAAGACAGCAAGAGAGTCGCAGAGAATCGCCATGCGGTATGGGATGGCGAAACCTCCAAGATACCAATACATGATGCAGCTTAAATAATGATAAATTTTACCAACCTTACATTTATATCTAAGGATTAGAGACATGCAGCTGTAATGTCGAGGATAGCCTTGTACAGACGGTGGGATGAGCCGTTTGAGAAAAATCTGCCCAAGGATGAGGAGAGAAACAAAGAGAACTGATTTGAAGTTCAAGCAGGCGTCCCAGTATAATTACTTGATGACACGGTTGTTCCTGAATCTGATACCAACCTTAGAAAGTAATCGTGAACGAACTCCTGGTTCTCATCGAGCCAGGCTTCTGTCCGGGCACATTCTGCGTCATAACAGGTTGGCGCGGGCATGCCACCGCCCGCGCCACCTGGCGGCTCCTCTATGCTCCGCAGCTGTAGACCTGCAACAATAGAGAAGAACCTCAGTCTACAAGAAAATTCTATAGCATGTTAATGTTGTTTCAGAATTATGTCGCCAGTATATTCGAAGGGTAGAGCAAAGTTTCTGTGCCAGTATTTCTTGCATGGTCCAAAGCCCATCACGAAGTTCATAGCTCCAGTTCATGATGGACTTCGGACGAATCTGACAAGTCGGGCTCCATTAAAAAAGTATAACTCCGGAATAAGGACATATTCGAACAATTCCTGGAAGAAAATAATGGACTCGAAAGTATTCGGGCCCACCCTGAAAAAAAATACATGAATTTAAGCCGGTCAACTTTACTAACTTCTTCGCAGACTCACTATTGAGTTCAGGGTCAGAATAACAGGGACGTTAAGCCATATTAATTTATAATCAGTTTATTTATAAATAGGCACGTGCCTGGGATTCCAACCCCAGATTGCTAAATGGGAGGACGAAACTGAACGACTAAGCAATATTCTTACTGTTGCTGCTGCTGTTTAGGCACTTAAGAATACCCTTGGAACTTGTTTATGCGATGCTTTATTTGGTGTCTTTAAATCTACAGTTCAATCTAATTTATGCGAACATACCATAAACTGGCTTGCATGATTTTGTAGAATAGAAGATTAAATAAACGTTACCTATTGTCTTTGTAACTGGCATTACCATTGAACCGTAACACGTGTCACGTAACCCTAGTAAATCAATTCACGTCACGATTCGGCTGGCTTTGTCTACGATTTCTCGCAGGCTTTTTTCACACAGTAAGTACGGCCTTGATCGGTTGTTCTATACGTGAATTTCTATGTACCTAAACAAACAGTATCATTTTGCTTGTTAGAACCAAGTCAGAACAGCTTTTGAATCCTAAGCTCACTCCGAAGGTACAAATTAACTTACTTGGAACTTCTATAGACCGCCAGTCACCAATTATAGATCAATGCCAGTCACAACATCCACATGCAAATAAATCCATAGCTATTCACAGATTTGTAATAGGTCGTCGCTCGCAGACCTCTTATATCTATATTGCTCACAGATTTCACGTTGAATCATATGATGTTATTTATTTTAATTGTAACGCAATAATTATTCAGATTGTTTTATCGCATTGAAACGAGATGAAATAAATTGTCACTAGTTAACGACAGTTAAAATGAAATTATGTCACGTTATTTTTTTATTAAACAGGATATTACAAAGGTTTCCGTATATAAAGAAAACCAGTAAAAACGTGAACGCGAGTGAAATAAATAGTTTAGATTTTTAAAGGCATAACGATATTTATATTTCACAAATAGATTGAAATTGATACGCTTAGAATTTATTTTCAAAGGAACGATGTTTTCAAATCTGTATTTCACTGTAATCTTCGGCATTCGGTATACATAATATTTTCTATTAAAGCACGAAGCTTTACCCGAAAGATGATCTTATCACAAACTATTTATTTCAAAACTAAATGGTTTTTTAAAATAATAAAATTCTTTTAAACGTTTCTCTAAGTAGTGGTATCCTTGTTTTTGTGTTTTGGACACCTAATGTCTGGACATAATTATAGACCCCCAGCCAGCAGCCTAGGGTTTGAAGGTTGGTGGAGTTTACGCGAGTGCCTCAGACAGCAATTGTATAAATAGCGCTTGGCACTTTTGATGCTTTTGTAGCACTTTTGCATCACAATCAAATCCTTACCACTAAAATACAAATAAGAATTCTTGGATAGCTAATGCATAGTATTTTTTCATTATAGCTATTTTCTTTGAGTCTATATATATACATTACATATATATACACCATACACTGTATAAACTGTGGTATTAACTGGCCCACACACGACTGTCCATAAATACGAGTGATTGAAAATTGTGAATTAAAGTAGCCAATAGGAGTCGAGTCGGAAGTACATAACATACTGAAATAAAACAAAACTCGTAACCAATCGTGATATTTTGGTTATTTAAAAGTTACGAGTTCAATATAACGTTGCTGTGATATTGACACATTTCGCACGTAACAGCGGCTTCTATAGCCTTTATGTCGACTGTTTAAAAGTATAAAGTTTGTTGATACGCTTCTTTGGACGCAGCATGCAATATCGCAGTATATATTCAATACCGCGATATTGCGGTATCGGACAAGTAATACCGCAAAATTCGCGATATAGCGAAAATAGTAGTCGAAATAATTCTTTTTCACGTAGGGGATGTAGGGCATGTGGAAAATTCCTTGGGGTTACTGTAGCCTGTGAGGAGTGAGGACTGTTATGTACTAAGAGTGTATCTGCATTTCTAATCCCGCTTTTGCGGTACTGCATTCAACACTAATTTCACGAAATTGCGGTAACGATATAACGATATTGCGTGCTCTAGGTGCAATGACAGCTCTAGTCTCTACTCATAAATCGTAGTTAGTCTGTTAGTCTATGGCTTAATTGGAAACACGCTCAGATCCTCGCATCGTATACGATCTCCCAGCTCGCAATTAAAGCAGCAAGGCATGAGCTTTCTCTAATTGAAATCGACACGAACTATTAACAAACCGATAAACACCGGGTGTCCCTTGCAGAATAGTTATTTCCTCACCAGATACCAATGCTTTATTTGCTTACTAAATAATATAAATTACTTAATGCCACTAAACAGGGAATTTATTATGTGTTTATTGTTTGTTTTTGGTCTAAATATACGGCTGGCGTTAGATGTGTCATACAAACCGAATATTACTCGTAATCTATTAGTAGATATTTGTATAATTCGTATTATTCCGTGGTAATACTAATGCCATTTTTAATGCCTGACATACTCGTAAATTACGAATAGAGTACATAACACAGGTAATAGGTACGTAAAACGTAAATGTAATAATAACAATCATTATTGACGTGATGATTATATGAATTGAGCCGCGAAAAACAACTAGAAATTTTCAGAAATCCCATGGAATCAAGTTTTTAAGAAATCTCTTTAATAAAAGAAAGCCAAATTAAAATATAGTTTTTTCATACTTTCATAAATGTGTGCATAAAATCACATGGATCCGTTGCTCCGTTCTAATATGATGGAAGGACAAACAAATAAACTGATGATTTGAATGATCAGTAAAATGTAATTGTAAAACATCTCTCCTAAATTATTAGAGTGCAACGCAAACAATTCTTATTAAACTATGCGGATTGTGTATTTGCATGCTATAGTTCGTGTCAGTTTCAATTAGGGAAAGCAAACGTGCCTCGCCGCTTTAATTGCGAGCTATGAGATCGCGTACAATCGAACGATACCTATCGATTCCTATCGACGGTAGTGTGCGAGTTGCAATTCAGAAATTATTACTTCACAAGCAACACAAATGTATCTTCATACGGATGGCTTTTACTCTCCATAACTTTTACCATCATATTTTCTCAACTCCTCTTCATCTTATCTTCTCTTAATCTTTAAACGAGCAATTCGATTTTCATGAAATTTAGTGGTTAGGGGCGCTAAGTCGATCTAGCTAGGATGTATTTTTAGAAAATGATGTATTTACCAAAAAAAAAACGAGCAACACTCAGTCACCCGGATATTTTCTCGTAGAGCGAGGCCCGTGGAGATGTGCTTGCGCCTACGATGGGTCAAATTAATTTTCTATGTCTGTATAGTAAACGTATGATCCTCCTTGACGTATCTGCCAACAGCGGACATAGCCTTTGGACGTGTCACCGATAGAGGCTGGCGAAACCGACTTTTGTCTTCAACGTAGTGAATGAAGTGTTGCATAATGCACAATTTAAATGCTGATATGAATATTGTATGTGTAATTATAGGAAGGCTTTGGCCTGTTGTTTTTGATCAGGCGCTTAACATAAAGATCTTCAAAACGACACTCCTCGAACTTCGTGACAACCTGGGGCCTTACCACCAACTCTTATAGCAGTATTATTGTAATATTGTTTTCACATTTTCATACAGTGCCAGTATAATACTGCTATAAGAGTTGGTGGTACGGCCCAGTAATACCTACCTAGTTGATTAATATAAATAATCACAGAAAGACACGTCTTCAAAATTAGTGCGTTTGGTAGATGTATAGGCTGTTGTAGTTGTTTGTCATCGGGTTAATAGTCAGTTAATTATTTATTGACTCCGTGCCAGCTGTCCGCTAGTTGGTTATTGCGTTTAGCAACAATTATGTCTAGCGAATTGACCGGCATAAATTGGTATGGCAATAAAGTCACTCACTCCACGAAACATAAGAGAGATCTTTATTTTATAAGTTGTGTGAAATGCGATTTTAACCTTCATGCGTTATAATTATTATTGTTTTGTTTGTGTTTGAGAAATTGTTCCCGCAGCAAAGACATTTCGGTTCATACTTGATACTTTTTATTGCTTCAAGTCTACTTTTATCAAATACATAATAATAATTATTCATTAACTACATTAGTCGAGGACATTGGTAGAGATGTTGTTTAGAGTATCAAAATTTAGCGCGTCTATAAATACTACTATTCCTATTACAACGAAAACTGTACCTGTGGAAAGTTTTAAATTGGGTGGTAATTGGTATTTACTATTTTTAGACGTGCTTTAGAGGCTCTAAAACCGAATTGTTACCATTGTAGCCGTCTACATAGATAGAATATAGAATAGAATATAATAGAAAATACTTTATTTCATGTAGGCCTAGCATACAGAAGCTCTTATGACAAGTCATTTCATTTTACACCATATCTATACATACCTTAGGCCCTATCACAAAGAAAAATATTCTACTTTAACTATACTTCTACTAACTATACTACAAACCTATTTCAGGGTTTTTGCCCTTACAGTAAAAGTACCAACTTTCTCCTCATTACCAAGGGACACGTTGAGTCAACGATCCCGGTCTTTATCACAAGTCTTAGATGATACTCGTAATAATCATTAAATCTCATTACTAAGACCGAAAAGGTTGTTGAGGTCAAGATTCTCTCGAGTTAATTGTGCCATTTATTTAGATTCGCAGATAGATGGAGAGATTTGTTTAGATTTGAGTAGAAATATATCATCGTGAAACACCAGATACTTAACTAATATTTATTCATTGTGGTTCTAATACTTCTTCTCTCAATTTCTGATCTAAATTTTATCGCCGACGCAACGATAAAATATGTTTGATACTACAGACATCAAATACAAAACGGCTGAGGTTTATAAAAACAGTTGGAACAATTTTTTCGGAAGAATAATGAAATATACTTTCATTGTGTTATGTTACCTATTGTTGGTTCATACAGAAAATAAAAGAACAGAGGAATAATAAAATTTAACAAGTGTGATGATTAAAAAAAAATTAAAAAAACCCCAGTGCAAAAATGTGAACTTATAAAGTTATAATACAAACTACGCACTAAAAGAGGGCTTTCAATTTAGCGCTCAAAGTAGCCATTTTGTTTTTTTTCGATAACCATATCTAAAAAGACACTTGAGTTTTTAGATCAAATCTAACGATATAAACTTTACCATCAAACTCTATTATAATATGCCAATGTCATCCAACCATTAAAAAATACGAGGTAACAAATAGGAGTACCTACATACTTACGCACAAAAAACATAACACCTCTTTGGCGAAAAATTAGAGCAATTAAGTTTAGATCGACTCTTTTTCGTACAGGGATAACGCATTGTATGAAATCAGTGAAGTTATTGCTTTGCGTAACAAAATTCATCAAGCCGGCCATCCATCATCTGATGTAATAAAGTTTACTGAGGAAAATGTGTTGAAAAGCTAACCAGAAAAAATCCTGTTGTTTGTGTAATATTATAAAAATATCTCGGCCTCTGTGTAACGAAAATAAGCATTATACTATACACACAAAAATACACATACATACAAACTTTTGCCTGAATAATATAATGTGTGATTATAAAGAAATATTTGATAGCAATAATGTGTAAATGCAAATAATAAATAATTTAATGTGCCCATAAGTTCGGAACTCTTATCAAGTATTAAGGATTTGCTAGCATAAGCTGAAACGAATTGCCGAACCCATATAGTGTTATGTAAACGCTTACCAGTAACTATCGTACCCTTTCGACCCCCGAGGGTTTTCAATATAGTAATGCAAATTACCTCAAAGTTTGTAGAAGTAAATGCTTATGTAGGTGTGATAAGCAATCTTGTAATTTGTTAGGGTTTTTTTAATAAAAATAAATGTAATGAAACGTATGCATTATGAACGAATTATGGGTCTATACAGTGAAATCGAGTAAATGAGGTATTGTAATAGGTATTAGGGAAATTAAGAAAGAGTTAAGAAGAAATATTAGAATATGTAATACGTAAAATATCATAGATTTATTAGTTTATAAAAATCACAATGAAAAAATTGCTGGAGCTACATGAATATAGTCAATACGTAAAAAACTAAAGGTGATATTTTTAGTCGAACATAGCACACGGGCCGAGAAAAATTTCTCAATGGGGAAAGATAAATTTTTTCCCCTTCTACAGCTTTATCCACTTTCTGAAAGTGAAAAAAGCATAGGGTAAAAATAATAATAGATCCCCGAAAAAAATATTATTCCTTTTTCTTTTTAATTTAGCCGCTGAACAAGTAATTTAAGAACTTTTTTAGGATATATAGTCGGAGATATCTTCTGCAGCACATATAATCATATCCATCAAAGTCGTTGGGTTTGATTATCTTAACAAAGATTACATTGGGAGTTGGGAATAATAGGATCAATAACAATCAGCCAAATCAATATTATGTTACCAAACCAATCGGTTAAGCCTGTATCGAAAGGTAAACAATGCCCAGGCACTACCTATCGCTTATACAATAGCCGGGTCTACTTTGATTATGCTAGGGTAGCTAAAATAAACTTTATCTACGCTCATTGCTTAAAGTTCGAATTATGAAATCAAAATGTGTCACATATTGACCTACTTTATTCACAGACTTCTATAATTATTAAAAAGTTATTCATTATAACATCGCTGTACTATGGAAATATCTCTAGAAAGTTGAATAATTTCTATTACGATACTCGGCTCTGGGTTCCTGTATTTTTATGTGTCGTCATCACAGACCAGGGAATAACTTTCTTTTCTCTGTGGTCGTCATAGCCAAAAGAGAGTGTAGAGCCAATCCTCAATTTTGTTTTTTTTTTATATATGGAGTCCACAGACAACATTTAGTTGGTAGTCATGGGATGGGCCACGATCGACCATAGACAACAATTAATTCACAGAAACAATAATTTTTTCCTGCCTTATATGACTGATTAAAAAGTGTGTTCATACAGAATATTGAAAAGAATTATGTATAATTTTTGATTATTTAATTATCCACTAAAAATATACTTTATCTGACTTGTATAAATATTTTTCTACTCTTTTTTGTTTCATGACTTTTTTTAACAGACTATACACAGTTTAGAACTGAATTTTGGCGCCATACCTAACTTTTAAAATTTCAATGTGTTATTTTTGTTACTTAGTCAAAACTTAGCGCGGAAAAATGTCTAGCAGTGAAAGTGAAACCTACTAAAGATTTAACTCCACCTGACATTTTAGTAATTGCAACAAAAATGACCCACAATCTTTTACCGACAAAGTGAAGGATTTACGACAAACGTTAGCAAGATTTTATGGTTTGGATTTATGATAATTTGAGCGTAGATAAAGTAGTGTATGAAACTCTACATAATTAGGTATTAAAACACTCGTGTGATACTATTAAAAAACTCGCCTGCGGCTCGTTTTTTAAACTCACACTCATGTTTTAATACCCCCCATTATGCATCCGTTTCATAAACTACTATTACCAGGCCTTTCTCGATATTATGGGTATCAATATTCCATTATCGAGCAACTAATCAGTAAACGCTGAATCAGTACTCTGGAATGTGCGTCCAAAAGTGCGGGGGAATGTTTTTAGATGATGTCTGATATCTTGCTAGCTTGAAGCTGAGTACCTTTTTGATATACATGAATAAAGAATAATGAGTTGAATAATAAAACGCTACTTATTTGCCACTCGATTTAGCTTTTAATAAAAACATGAAACAGTGTTTTTAGCTAATCATCATAATAATTATGGCATTTAGCACTGCATTAACAGCAAAATTAGTATTCAAATAAGGCGTTTGTATAACACCTAGGTTGCCAGGTTGGTTCACTATTATTTCTTAAATACAGTGATATTCCCTATTATTTATTAGTCTTAAGGAATTGGTTATAAGGTTTCAGCCACGTTTCAGCTATCACTGATTCACTTCCATCTTTCTTTCTTCCTTCCTCTCTAGCCATAAGTACTTAACTGTTTAAGTTTGCCGAAGTTCAGAACTACCATATATATATCGTGCTTATTTGCATCCCGAATGTTAAGTACTTACACTTGTTTTATTTGCGACTGTCTGTAGTTCACGCTTGGCTGATGTCGGAGCATTATTAAAATCTATTCTGACATTCCAGACGCATACGCTTAAACAAAAAATTTAATATCTCTTCAAAACGTGGATGCAAGTAAATCCAGTGTCCCATTCCCAGACGAAGTTGGTAAGTATATTATGTATTTGGTGTCTAGCTGGATTGTGATTCAGATTTTTCTTCTTATCTTGCTCTCTTAAAATACAAAAACATTTATATATAAGTCAGTTTAGCTGGGAATGGAGAAACGTCTGGATTATTTAATCCGGGAAAATCCCTGGTACCCTCAGGAATGGTGCATTGGGCGGAGTCACGGGCAAAAGGTATACTCGTAAAAAGTTTTTTATTACTATCTGAACACACAGCTGAAACTGGCTGAAAATTGGCTGAAAAGCATATACAGCTAAAATGTCCACTATGACGAAGGCGACAGTTATGGAAGGATTCTTGTAAATTCTAACTCTAAAGGGGGTAAAATAGAGATCACGACTCACACGGGCGTCTTCTAATTTTATATAGAACCCATCCAATGCGAACTCGTTCTTTCTGTTACGAGCTTTTTATTTAGTTATTTATACCTCATATATTATTCTCGTAGCAGATTTTCTTATCCCACAATTTACTGTTACTGTACACAGTCCGGGCACAGCTTTATTAGTACAATAGTAGGTAAGATAACACCCAGTGTACATACACACTACACAGTGCATGCAATTTTACACTGCAGTGTTTTATCTGCAAGACAAAAGACAAAACGAGCCAACAGTTTTATGTAGCACCAAATATTTCTGTTAATATATTATACCATTTTTATTTAGCTGAGTTGAAACATAACATTATAACAATAAACATAACAGGAATTTACCGTTTAAATTTGCGAAATAAGACGATCGGCATAGTTAACAGTAACCAATAGTTCTGTAAGTTTCAACCACAGTTGAAAGATATTCTATCCCATCTTTAAACTGTGTTCAAACTTAAAATGGTAAAAAGAAAGAAAGAAAATAAGTTTATTCAGGACCAAAAAAAAGAAAGAATACAGAAAAAAAATAAAAAAAACCGGCCAAGTGCGAGTCGGACTCGCGCACCGAGGGTTCCATACCATAAAAGAATAAAACATTCAAAGAATCACTTTTGTTCATAAATTTACGAGTATAATTTACATGTAGATACTTTTGTTAGCAAACCGCAAACGTAACTTTGTTTTTGGCGGTTTATTGTTATTATCAAAAAAAGTATAAAAGTTAGAGAGTTGATTTTATTTTTCCTGTAAAATATACATTAATGTCTATTGATCATAATTATTTCAGATTTTTCGATTGGTAAACTTTGGAGATAAGGGGGGGGGGGGGAACGGTATTTTTTTCGACAGTTTGTTCAATAACTCAAAAACTATTAGGCATAAAAATAAATAAAAATTTGTTTTAGAATACACAAGTAACGCCCTTTCATATGATACCCCATTCAATATTGTTATCTCATTTTGAAATTTTGACGACCCGATTTTCCCCCCTTTTTAATTAAAAATAAAATAGATTTTCAATTTTTTATGATTGCAATGGCGGCGCGCCGCAATTACCTACAACTATTTCAAATTTCAGTTCGATAGCTTCGATAGTTACTGAAATAATCGAGTGTGACGGACGGACGGACGGACGGACGGACGGACGGACGGACGGAGAAAGTCTCACCATAAGGGTTCCATTTTTACCATTTTGGTATGGAACCCTAAAAACATGCTAAAAAAAACAAAAACGAAACCAGTAAAACGAAAAACAAAACTTAATGAAAATGCTGTTGTGGTCCCAAAATGGCATCCACTCAGCGTTCACCAAGCAGGTAACGTGTGAAGAATAGTTCGTAGCCCCAACGAACGCTTTAATGTCCGAAAATACAAAACTTAAGCGTAAATCGTGAAACATGAAATCATTGCGTTAAAAGAGATGTTTATCATTATGTGGAAAGATTCTTCGTACTAACATTCACATATTTTTCTCTCAAATCAGCAATAACACCGTGGAAACTGAACGTAATAAAAACATTCGGACGGATTCGAAGAATGTCCAACTAAAATAATAAACAAACAAAGCTTTAGTGAAGAAAGGTTATTTTCTTCAAAGGAAAAGACATAAAATGTCGTCCACAAACGTTACAACTTAGTCAGCAGTAGTTGCAGACCAACCACCCCATGTTGCTGATATAAAATCTACGGACCGAAGTTGGATACACAAAATTCAGTGAACTTGAGAATTTACATACTCAGATTACCCCCGACCTCTTATTGTACAGTCAGACATAAAGACAAGAAATACGTGCAAGCAATTGAGCAACTTTTGGTGATGACTGTATACCTTTAGTTGTCGACTAATTAGTAGCTTTTCGATAAGTGTTCTACACATATTAGGATGTATAACATTAATACGAATCATCACTGGCGGCGGGATTTGAACCCGCGTCTCCGTGCTATCGCGGCTGGGTGCTCTTACCACTGAGCTACACGAGCCATTTCCCTCCGCGATGAAATTCAGATTCGTAATGTTGAAGTGGTAGGCTATTCTCGTAACGCGTCGGCTACATTTTGTGATGTGAAATGTTTAAAAAGAAATCATTTTTTGCGAACACTGAAAAAATAATTTTACGGCAACTGACATAGAGCTCAAAATTGAATGTAGTTTAAAACATAACATGATCGACAATAATTGTCAGGTTACATTTACATAAGCGCGTTAAACTCGAGCATTGTATTTCCTATGATCAAATACATTCAATTTTACACTCTAAATCAATAGAAAAAAAATTGTGTTATTTTTTTAATTTTTCTCGTGTGTTATGTTTTCTCTTAGTGTGTGAAAACGTTAGCGTGAATAGCTCCCCTGTTTTTAAATATAGCTGATATGATGAGGTCGCATAAGCCATTAAGACCAAAGCGGCGCCTGAGGTCACGGGAGATCGTAGACCTAGACACGTTATTGAAACTTCTCCGGTCATAGCGGTTTTCCGATCCACCGAGCAAGGAAAGCGAGATTGAGAGAGTGCACCTGCGAGTAAGTTCACCCGAGTGTGCAGTGAAATATTTTCTCAGTATATTAGAATCAATCGCCGTAACTAAACGCGACTGTAGAAGTAAGAACATCATTAAGTAGCAAGTGCTGACTGCTCTGATTCTGTCTGTTGTATTTAATAAAGTTGAATGGAATGGAATGGAATAGCAATGGAAGACTAGACTAAGTCTTCACAATAGAGACTGTAAAAATCGAATGTAAAAAGTTGTATAAGTATATTTAGACTAATTGATCATCACTCATCAGAGATGAAAATTGATCATGTTTGTACTTGGAAATTGGCAAGATCTAAATAGGTAGGTACATCTTTAAGGTATATTGTAGATCGACTAAAATGGAACTGCTTCGTTGGATGAAGCCACACAGTAGTTGTTACTTCACAAATTATTTAATACTAGCTGTTACCCGCGTCTCCGCACGCGTGAAGTTCGGATTTTCGCAAATCCCGTGGAATTCCTTTATTTTTCGCGGGATAAATGAAAAAAGTTCCAGAGTTCGTATTTTCCCGAGTATTTTTTAAATAATTCAGTTATGATAAATAAATTTGGGAAATCGTTGGAAATAAAAACGAGGTGATGAAAGTTTTACTCGTACATTCGAACAGTTAAGGCTAAATCAACGACTCTGCCCACGAAATTTAAAATTTTCGTGGATTTTTGCAATTTAAACGCTAATTACACATCAAGAGGTTTATGGCAGTCAATTTGCGGAAAAGGCAGTAGTATCATCTTTACATGCTATCAAAATCTTTGCATAAAAATGTGTATCCTAGGAAATTAGTCCGAGTTGTATGTGAGTAACTCGCAAATCTCGGACTAATTTCTTTAACTCGACACCTTTGAGCAGAGATTTTTATATAAATGCGTGAAGATGATATTAGGATTATCGCAATGTGACTGCCATAAGTCTATTATGTCTTATCAGCTTGAAAATCGCGCAAAACCACAAAAAAATTGAATTTCGCGGGCACAATTAATAATACAGATTATTAATACAGATTTTATTTTAACGATCTTATCCGCGGATGAAGGCAGAAAATATCAAACTTCCAATAGTGTTTGATAGCTCAAAAGAAACATAATCCGCCACCTGACCTCCGTCCTCGTGTTTACTCAGCACGTGCATGTTCCGTATAGTAGTACCTACCTACTGCAAGCACTATTGGCATACAAGTCTATGGACCCCGAGTGTAATACAAAATTCACAAAAAAAATGTCCCGAGGACACCTGTATAAACGAGGGAACATGTGTATTTTTTACAAACAAACTAAAACATCGTAATTTACGTTTTAATCCATTATTATACCGCCTGAATTTGCTTAAGTGCGATTGGAAATCTTTTCGCGTTTTGGCTTTCGTTAGGTTCGGACACATTTTAGCGTTGACGCGAAATCCTTTAGTTTATATATCAATGGCAATCACTGAAAGAATGAGGGTGCATACCAATAACACTATGTTCTGCATATACGCTCTTCTAACATATACGCTGATACACCCCGTTTTGTAACCTTTCTATGCAAAAATGTAAGCAACAAATACTCAGTACAATTTCTCTTTTATTTACTCTCATTCAGGGAACCAAAGAGAATAAATAGAGCGGAAAAAGCGTATAGAAGCGGTTTGATTCCTCGTTTCTAAAACGCAAAATGCAAATGCCTGGAATGCATTCTCATTCCCATCACTTACAACTTGGGCGCCTTCAAATCAAGAGTGAATAGGCATCTCTTAGGCAAACGCGCTCCACTTTGGACTGTATCATCACCTTCCATCAGATGTGATCACAGTCAAGCGCGAGCGGATATTTATTAGTATTGTATTTCTTCTGTTCAAATATGACGTACAGAACTCGGTACTAACTATTCCACGGATAACTCAGTCCAATTAATTGGACTCTACTGCGAGAGTCGTCCAATTGCGGCTGGCAAGACACAATGTAAGCGTACCTGTAAACCAATTGTGACTTTACTTTTTTACTTGATTTAATTACTTTAGTACCAGTATTAATACCGTTCTGGAAAGACAATCCGTAGAAAACGACGGCTGCTATGTTTACTTCATTCACTGCTCACATTACATTGCTGAGCTTGATAATCTTAAGCGCCACCTCTATTATAAACAATCGAGTATAAGTAGGTTTATAAGAATTGTAATATGAACCGATGTTAATACGAGAAATAAATAGGCTTAGGTTAGGTTTTTAATTTTGTAAACTTCGACTGAATCCCATAAGAATATTTTTAATAATTATTATTAAATTATCAGATACAGGTTTTTGTTTATGATTTATTAAAATAATAGTTTTACTCGTATCCTACCACCTATCGGGGTCTACTTTTCACAAGCAATGAAAGTAAAATACGTAGGCACTTATAATAGCAGAATGTTTCATCCGACACAACGTTACCCAGTTCCAAGGTTCGGACTTAGCTATAGTTCCAGACAATGTCTTTTTATGCAAAAAATCTCTCATACATGTATTTTCATAAAAATTCCAAGCATTTCAACTTGGTTTCCAGCGAGGTGAACGAACTTCTTACCTAAGGAAGATCGATGTGAACGACACCAATACTATAAGGATTCTTGTGGACCGAACCTCCCCAAGGAAACTCGCTTCAGAGGATAATATTGTTCGTGACAATCAAATCATGCTCTGTTATCAAATTTTTCTTCTTCTCGGAAGTACCTGCCCCTAGATTGTGTAAGAAAACGTATTCATCGTTATCGTAATCGTTTACAAATGCTGCCCGCTAATTGGTTCGCTGATTTCCGTCAGCCAATCGGGAGTCAAAATTTGCTAACGATGAGTATGTTTTTCTTACGCAATCACGCCCTTGTTAATGTAAAATTTGTTTAAGCAAGGTTACTTTGAGTGTATTTGATTTTGTCAGTCAGTCTTTGCGTCTGTCAAGCCTGATAATTTATGAATTAAAGCATTATCAGTCTTTGCGTCTGTCAGATCAGAGCCTTATAACTTATAAATTAAAGGATTAACAGAATTAAGTGCGTATAATTCAGCTAAAAAATGTAAAATTCAGCTATAACGTTACCGGTAAGTAGAAGGGTTTTATTCTCCCCGATACGGGTAATAATTATTGTACGTGTTGTCAGAAATTCAGAATTGATGGGTGAGTAGTTAAATTGCCGATCGACACGGCTCGCTCACGCTGGTAACTGGTAATAAATCGCTTTTATGAGTTTGGACGCCGACGCGTTTGATTCGGAGCCGGTTGCCCACATATTGACGTAGTACTGACTGATTACAATCATTATAGGTAGATTAGTAACTTAAAGCAGATGCTTCGGTCTCACCGAATTAAAATCAGGGGAGTTAATGGGGTTAGTACAGGTTTTTGAACCACATCGAACGAATCGAATTCCTCCATTCATTTACAGCCAACGACATCTCTATTCTCTATAACTATACAGTCACTGTCATGCTATCAAATATCTCAAATGTCAATAGATGGCGCTGGCTATAAATGTAAGGAGGAATTCGATTCGTTAGTGTGATGCGAGTCGACTCGAAATTCGTACAAAAACCTGTACTAACCCCTCAGATGCTGCGGTAAGACCATAGACTTCCTTACTCGTCTAAGCCCCTAATGCGCCGTACGTATTAACCGCAACTGGACACGGGTGATATCTCAGAGCAGTTCAGTTTTCCTCTTAATTTAGGGTTTAAATCCGTGGTACTCGTATTTATGTGCCTTTGAGATGAGTAAATATAACTTGCTTAGCCATATTGAAGTAAAACAAACGCTGTTCTTTTTGCTGTATGAGTATGAAGATAATCTGCAATCTGCATGCCTGAGAATGTTCAAGAAAATTCTCAAATGTGTCTGAAGCAATCCCGCACATGACCAGTGAACCATGACCCATGTCCAGTATTACCAAGGCAATAAAAAGGGGTAAATAATTGAGGTACTAAAAATGTAATCAAAAAATACCAAACTGTTTCGTACTAATGTAAGAGGAGTCCAATTATTCAGCTTGCTTTATCCTTGAAATGCCTTCTCAAATCACCCAATTAGTAAATAGGTTGTGCGGTCTCGTATTTCCTTGAAACCCGATTTGATAAATGTCCAAGGTTTTCCCAGTATCGTTAATACAGAATATTAATACCTTCAGATACAGAGTGCGGTTTCTAGAAGAGGTAGAGAAAATTTCCTAAAACTTGAAACCACTATACTTAAATGTAACTATTCTAAATCAAATTATAGCCCCTAATTTAAGAGCGAACTTTAAATATTACTTTAACCTGCTTTAGAACAAAACAGACAAAACGTTGCTGACATGTAAACGTAATGATATTAAAGAGGCAGCTTAAATTACGAAATGACACGATTGTTGTAATAATTTTCGAATACCCGGTTTGTTATGGCCTCTTCTAAGGGCAAGGCTTTAGAAACCTTGTAACCTTCAAGGTCGTATTATGATCATTATGTTACACAAAGATAAATATTTAAGACGACTCAAAAAGTAATTAGTTACCCGTTTTAACAAGAGCGTTTTTAGCTGCCAAAGGAAACTTGAATTTTTTTATTAAAGGTTTCTTAATCGAAATAATAAAACCTACAGACGTAAGCGATAAATCAAAGGGGATGAAAACAGGAATGAAAATTTGCAGAGGAAATTTTATTCCCTTTATTATAAAGACTTCAATATTGGGTAAGAAATTGAGTGAAATAATAAATGATCCAAATAAGAAATAAACTTAAATTCTTAAGAGCCTTAAATTCCACAAATTGATTGAAGAGTTTATTGTATCGAAGGCTTCGTGCCCAAGAATAGTTACCCTCGTAAAATTGTCTTTGTTTTTATGCACCATAAAACTCCGTCCAATATATTTTAAAAGGAAATTAAAGCAGTTTACATCAGAATTGAGATGATTGCGTAACTTGAAGGTTACAGTCATCTCGTGAGAAGAGAACAATTGATTGATTTGTTTTAGACAGTTCAATAAGAATTTCTGAGTATACTATACAATCTTTAGATATTTCCTTTGGATACTATTGAACGTCAAAGATCTTCACCACCGATATAGTGGGTTCTAGAGAGGAAAACTTAAATTCAAAAAAAAAAAATCTAAATTATTATTGGTATCCAAATACCTAACAATTGTAGGTAAATTCACAAATACAATTGTGGTAAGATCACAAATATAGATATTCTCTGATATAATATTTGATGGTGACAGACTACATGAAAAATAGAAGTAGGAAGAAATACTTTGTATTTCTAGATAAGATTTTAGAGTGAAATATAGACAGTCGTCATAACCTTCTCTTTAGAATAATAAAATTATTGTAATGTAGGTTAAAAGCGTCGAAATTAAGAAATATTCAAGAGGATTAAAGCACGTATTGCCATATTAAAGTTAAAAAAAAACACACCTACTTTAGAAAGAAAATTACACAGTTCAATCATTTTACAACAAATTCTTATCACAAACATGGTAACGATACGAACAAAATTGAGCGAGCATTTCATAGAAATCGTTTTATGAACATTTGCAGCTTTCCAGTTTGCAGGGCTTATTCTATTATTTTCAAGCTTTTCTACGTTAACGTAGAGTTAAAGATGAAGTAAGGTTACACTACGAAGGCAACCACGAATAGAGCGCTTAACATAATGAGCACAAACTATACAGTCGTAATACAGAATTAGTACCTAAAGCAATTCGTTTATCCGAGGTTACTGCAAGTAAAGTACTAAACGGGATTTGCCTTTGTTATGTTGATAAAAGAGTACATAGTACATACTCGAATATAAATAGTGAAGAGATCTTTTCAACCGTAAATGATAGAGAAGGAGAATTGCTTTAAAAATTCAAAGGTTCGAACCCAGGACCGAACGAAAAGGTGGGTGAAGTCAAAGATGTTACGTCTTTGAATGCATCTGCTGTTAATATAACTGTATTCATATATTATATAAATAACTTACACATCAGAATTTAAAGGTAAAATGTTAAATTATCCTGAAGTGTGCAAGTGTACCTAGTAAGCGTAACAAAGTCAATGAAAGTTAGAACACGTTAGAGACAACGACCGCGAAATCACAAAGCGCTATTCAAAATAGTCGGAGAGCAAGGGCAACCAACATAAACCTTATCGTGTAATATTGCACTCTAATCCTTATGTCGAATGACATAAGAATCCAACAGCGGTATTTGGCGACAACGTTATCGTTAGGTCAAGCAGTTGGGCCTAAGTGATTTTAGCAGTTGTATGTCGAGATAAGTAAAAAAGTATGCGCATTATCTTGCTAAATTGTCAATATTCTTGCTTTTTAAACGTCAAAATTTGTCAAAAAGTTTAGGGGAGTATCTTAAACCCCTATAGCTTATTTACAATTGGACTACAGCGAAATCGTTTTCCTAAAGTTTACCCTGTAGTGCTGACGACAAATCTTTTCATACTTTAATCGTCATTTCGTGCTAATGATATACGGAGATTTTATTACAGTGTACAATTTTTCTACAATTTTGACAGCATCCCCACGGCAATTTTTAGGGATCTAGCTGCCAGACACACTGCGTAACCACATCTGAATAGCTCAATGTAAAATATTATTCTTTCTTAAACTGCTGCAGTCTTGTCCCCCACCTCTCACACTAGAAAGCGCCATTAAATTCTGCATTAACTTCGCAAAGGGGTTGTTCGAGAACAATTTATAAAAAGTTATTGCTAACGCCGTTATTGTTGTTACAACTTGCATGAATATTCAAGCAGTTTCGAAGACAAATCTTTCTTGGTAAGTTTTCTCTTGGTACAGAAAGAAAAATAAAAGAAAAATGGACGACTATTGAACTAAGTACGTTGGTTGGTGATGGTTTCTCTACAAAACTAAACTCTCAGAAACGATGGACGAAACGAAACGAGAGAACGAGAGAGATTACAACGATGATGTAGAATTTAATGAAGTAAAAAAATCAAAGGATTGAGTAAGTGAGGGTTTAGAAACCATTAAAAATGAGCAAAGTGTCTCTAAGATTTCAGGAAACCCTTGATCAGCCTCCTACCTAATATTCGTTCCGTTTCTAATCACAGATTACTATTTCTAAGTACTTAGTCGTTTCCCGCGGTTTCCTGCTTTGTTTCAGGTATCAAGAAATTCCGATTACAGTTTATATTTCTCACAAAACTTTTTAGTTAGCTTATTAAAAGCCTAAAAACTGACTAAGCTTTTACATAAAACCATTTATCGCTTTTATTTTGACCGAGTGTAGTAAGTACTAAAAAGCTTTTACTTTTGATAAGGTAGATGGATAACATGGAACTGCATTAATGTTTTTAAAATGATAGAAGTGTTAGCACTTACGCAAAAGTGAGTATTTCCTATACCTAATAATAAATACAATATATGAAGTGTATGTTTGTTGTTTTAAAGTGCATCATTTATATCGTCCAATAGAACTTTATTCTAACATACTTAATCAAGTACAACTGTACTACATAATGACATACTGAACCGAGACTTGGTCATTGACTATGGGCCTTATAAGAAGGCTTAAGAATACAAATATTGCTCAAGGGAGGTTGCGTGGAGGTTAGGTGATTAGGAGAATATGGGTGTTAGAGTCACTCAGCAGGTAATGGAGAGAGTTATACTCGGAGTATCTCTACATGATTAAATCAGGAATGAGGAGATAGCAGACGAACCAAAGTCATTGACGTAGCTGAACATAATATCGCGAAGCTGAAGTGGCAATGGGCGGGGCACATAGCTCGTAAAGCCGACAGACGTGTGAAACCCAAGGCGCTAGTGTGGCGACACTGCACAGGATAAAGCGCAGTGTAGGCAGATTTCCGACAATGGAGATGTGACGACATTTTCAAAGTTCATGAGGCCTTTGTCCAGTAGTGTACGTCCGTCGACTGAAACATGGAAACGAACGAACGAAGAAGTCTGATAAGTATTGTCAACCGACTTTAATCTTTTTAAATACTTATCACAATTTTAGCTTCTATCCAACGGCGTACTTTAAAAATCTCATAACTGCACTTTATACGGTTATGGCTAGGTTATGGGCCAATACATGCAATATAGGAAGTAGCCAGCCCGACAGCGGGTAATAAACTCAACTATCAGTTGTTTTACAGCGTTATAAACCGCGCAGATATGCCCAATGCCCACGTGTCGAATAAACGCCGACTGGTTTACTCGTTTCTGTCCATAAAATAATTATTTTAATCGATTTTTACAGCGACCTTTTATTAGACTTATAAAACTTCAACGTATATATTGGATTAAAGCAGGTGTTACATTGAGGAAGTCAATGGTAATTAATGAGAACTGAGTCACATTTTTCTTATCATCATACCTAATGGAAACGAAAATTTAGAGCTTCTGTATTTTAATTTGGTCTGTGTTTATTTTAGAATTTCGACTCTTGTCTTCTAAAATGTCGAAGCATACTTATTCGGGTATACAGGTATAATAATTTTTCCAATAAGTTGGGATGAAAAATAGTATCTTTTACTCGAAGGCAAAATATTATCGTATCGTATTATCGTATTTTCAAACCTTATTTACGCTTAGGATTCAATTTTCTAATCTTTGGCTTTGCTTTGTAACAGAAATAAACTATGAATTGCTAAAATCCATCTGTACCATACAAACTGTCCAAAACTTTTTCTCTACATCATCAGTCCACAAAGTGTATTTGTTAAAGTTTCACAATCGACACCTCATACAGTAAGGCAGACGAATACAGTGCGACAAGGCTATCTTGGCGCGTGGCCAAAATCGGAACTAACGCCGCTATCTTGTAATACTATTTGATAGTTCGCTTTGTCGGTATATCGCTATTGTATATTATGTTGTTTTTGCTTAATATTAACTAAATTAAATTTAAAATTTAAGTAAAAATTTTAAATTTAATTTAGTTAATATTTCTGGCTGCCTTTGTTCTATAACAACGCCCTCCTGACAATGTCATTTAAGTGCCAAGAGAGCCTTGTCAGACTGTATATGCTGTGTATTGTAATTGATTAGAAAACATTACATAACCCTTGAATTCTTCGAGACAACTGTTTAGAAACAATCTCGATTAGATAATTGTTTGATTGATTGCATCTATTTGACATCTGAACACGAATACAGGTCAAATATCAATTTCCTTATTCAGTTCAATAAATATTCTTCTTATGAATCAAAAATGGTTATCGCTTTCTTATAGAAGGCGAACGAAGTGCGAATGTTGAGGTGGATGTATGTTGCTACCAGAATGGATAGGATAAGGAAGGAGTACATAAGGGGAAGTTTGAAAATTGCGCCAGTAACAGAAAAGATGAGGAGTAAAAGCTTAGCGTGGTATGGGCATGTTATGCGGAAGGATGAAAATCATGTTACTAAAAGAACGATGAGTATGCATGTTCAGGGACGAAACAGTAGAGAAAGACCGAAGAAGCGATGAATAGATTCTGTGAAAGAGATACTTATGCGTGTGAAAGGAATGGATTGCGAGTTGATGGCTGATAGGAGCGAATGAAAGTAGACATGTTGCGCCGACTCCACATAACATGGAAGAATAAGAACTTGGAAGAAATAAGTAACACGTGACGTAGATAGACTGTTGAAATATTAACACCGCGATAAAGAAACGATACAACTACTCCTTCTCTCGTTTTGGAGTCTGTTAGTAAATTATGCCTTAGCTACGTATTTAGCATTCAAAGTGGAGATTCTCCACGTCACAATTTCGTAATCGTACGTTTATATCTTGAATATGAAACGATGACATTAAACGAAGCCAAGCTATAAATAGTGATGTGACAAGTATTTAAATGTTCTAATATTAGCTTTCACTTACCACATTAACGCCTCTGGCCAGTGTTTGCGTATTCAATTCGGTGTTTCATGAGTTACTTTTACATTTTTCAATGGAAGATTCCTTCGTCGTCATTGCCATGCATTAAGTAGCCGGCCAGCAAGAATGGAAAGTTAAGCCCTTATGCCAAAATGGATGAGATGACAAGTGACAGTCATGATACTCGTCCAATACAATATGAATATTGTTAAACTTACATTTGAATGATAATTTTAGATTGGTCATTTATTTTTTGTTTCAGAGCAATATCATTTTTAAAATTTCACTGATCTAAAAATTATGGTAGAACCAGTAACCATCGATAAGAAACCTCAGGATATTGGCATCCGAAGGATTTACGTAAACCTTTTTAGTAGAAGCAAACAGTAGCGCCGTCTGTAGGCAGCTGCTGAGCGAACTACATAGTGGCCTTACTGCTGGTAACAAAACAAGCATTTTTGGTATCGATAAACTAGCGACATTTTTTCAAGCTGTCCGTCCTGTCCAGGGTTCTATTGCTCACGAAACACACCCAAACATACTAATGTACATAAACCCTGAAAACAACACACTCTTTTTTTCAGGCAGACATTTAAAAATTGTCTTTATCAGTGAACGATCCGTCTGAAAACTGAATCGATAACGATAATTTTTATTAAAGGAAAAACTCAATTCCCCTTCTGTTGTCTGAGAAGTGAGTACTTAGTGTCGCCATCGCTATGAATTATTTAATGGGCCGTCCAGTGCGAGTGATGGGACTGCCAAATTCTTTGTAACTTGCAGTGCTTGCGATATTTATACGCTCTATCGGAACCTGATCGAAATTCTAAAGCATCATTAACTTGTAATGTCTTTTAATGTTTTTTCATCAACTCATGATTTACTGAAGCAGACAAAGATAAGTTTATCGTTTAAAATTTCTATATCTTTTGCATTTCTCTAAATGTCAACTGGATCATCAGATGGAACGATATTCAAAAATGTACTTATGTGAATAGCACATCCGATTGCTAAATTGATCACATGACTTCCGCGCAGGCAACTGTCATTCTCGCATTTTTTTTAATTCGTTCCATTTGAAAGATCGAGCTTTACGCGACGATAAACGTCAAATACGTCTTGCTTCGGCTGCTGGTACATATATTTGGTTGTTTTAGTATAGATACGTACTTTTCTTGTGGTGTAGACATGATCCGTGGAGGCGACACATGCTCGCCGTCTGCCCCATGCGGGCGCTACCGGGCCCTCGAACCCATCCGTGCGCTGCACTGCACTGTCACTGCATCTCTACACTTATCATCGATATCGACACTTCATTGCCACTTCACTAATTTCGTTCAGCACACCTTTACATCGTCGATTTTATATACTACTTTGATACTAGCTGTTAAAAATATATACTTAATTATGTTCTAGAAACAAAGAGACAAGAAAATTAATACGTAACCACGGCTTGGATTCATTGGAGTTAAATCCTCTGGAATGTAGATTATCCCAGGTAGGTTAAAGTTACAATATAGGTGAATGGAAATGTTTTAAAATCGCATAGAGGATCCTATTTTTCAACGCTTATTTCTGTTACACTAATAGTTGTGTAGAAGTATTAGTAATACTCTAATGGTTTACAATACAAAGTAATGAAAACTGGTTCTCAAAGGGGGTATTAGCCATAGATGTATTAGCCAACCAAGGTAAAACATGGTGATTCTAGGAATACAAGGCTGATGTACAAATGCTGTTGAAGATTGCACCACCGCATTTTATTTTGCTTACAGAAGAAAGCTCAACATAGATTTATAATATATCGTCGCTCGCGCTCCGACTAGATAGAGCCCTACCTAACAACAGCAGCTCCGTGAGTGAGGCAATGTTTTTTTAGTGTAAATCTGAGTGTGCCAATTTGAAATTTGTATGGTGCGCGGATGCTAGTGTGCGTAAAAAATTGTGTAGCGATGGCTCGGGTTTGCCAATTTAGGCAAAGTATTTTCTGCCGCACTTTTAAAGTCGAGGGTACCTCTTGGACTTCTTTGAAGCTCCATTTGGTGGTAGCACAATAACCCTTTTTAATGCTACCACAGAGGGTGTAAATAAAATGGGGGATGAACGAATTCGCAGGCAAAACTAAGTAATAAATATACAAATATACAATACAGATAAATAAAGAGGTTAACAATTTTACAATATAGCGTGCATAGAGTATAGATGGTACTTGATTAAAATAAAGAAGCTTGAATAAATCGAAATTAATTGGTTACTCGTGATAATAATAAGTAGTTTGCAATAAACTGGTCCATCGTAATTACTAAACAGAGAAAGTAACCGAATCTAAATTGACAGAGAGCATAGAACAACATATGCCATTGATTAATAGTTGTGTGTACACTGTACAGTCCGACAAGGCTATCTTGGCACTTGCATGACATTGTCAGGAGGGCGTTATACTAGAACTAAGGCAGCCAGAAAATAAAATCTCCTCAATTTTACTTCAATTTTTGTTTTATTTTAGTTGATATTAAGTAAAACAACACAACATACAATAGCGATGTACCAACAGAGCGAAGTATCAAACAATATCATAAGATAAATAGTAGTTCCGATTTTAGCCACGCGCCAAGATAGTCTTGTCGCACTGTACACGCGTTGAATGATGTTCATGAATGGATATTATGTAGTGGTATACCCTCATATTCTTTTACATGATACGGTACGACTGTTTTTTATCACATTAATATTAAAAAGGCGATAAGATTGTATGTATGTAAGTATAAATGTTGGTTATAGCTTCATACCATGGTGCTAATGGAGATATTTATACCCTGGACAATTTTCTTGGACAAATCCATGATTCCCGCGGGATTTGTGAAAAACTACAATTCACGCAGGTGATGTCACGGGCGTCCGTTTGTCATTTGTTGGAAAGAATAAAGAAATAATATTTCCCCACCAAGCTTCGAATTTATTTTGGGGCTAAGTTTAGTATAACATTCAAAAAAATTTCTGAAATAAGACCAACTAAAGTGATACTTAACACTTATAATTTTCAATAAGGAATTTAGGATTTTAATAAAAACAGGTTCTTCCGGGCTCCTATGAAGTTATTTGCAAACTCAATGACGCTAAGCTTCATACGCATTTACGCGTAGACCTAAAGCAATTATTGTATTTACGGAGAAAAATAAATGATGAATTTATGCAATTTTTCGGTTCGGTATCGTCTCGTCGTCGTGTTACTAAAATAGGTTCAAATGGCGATCGATATAACCTACTGTATGGCTTGGTAAACATTCGCCCAGTCACTGAACTAAGGACAACTTTTTCTATTTTTACTATTGTCCGTGCTAATTGATTGTTAGAGCCTATGAAAACATGAATAGTTTAAGATAGACACGCAATAAAAATATTCGCATTTTTCTACGTATTTTAACACACTCACAAAAGGAGAAACTCCTAAGTTGAAAAACGTTGACCAATATGAATCCAAAAAAAAAAGGCGTGTGGCACTCGGAGACTGCCGCGGTAAAGCTATTGCATAGAATTTAAAGTTATTTTTAGTTTTGCCATCAATCGAAAAGTAGAACTTTTGGTACCAGGCTGCCATGAAAGCAGAGAGTGCAACTTCACAAACTTTTTAGTTTTTAGTTTGCCATCTATCGAAAAATAGCAGAACTTTTTAATGACTTTTTGAAATCATCACGTGCGTGATATGGTAGACGTGGTAGGGCCGAAACACCTTAAAATCAAGAATCAGCAGTAATTGAGTCAAGAAAAACCAAACAAAATTCATAAATCAAATAGTATTTGAAGATGAGGGCTTCTTCAGAGAGCTGTGATAAGTCAACAAAACTGAAAGTGCCTCGTATTTTGAATGGCCGAACGTGGCTCTCGTAAACAAGCGAGTTAAACTTGACCTCAAAACAGGTTTTGAAAATAAATTCTCCAAAAAGAATTTCGAGGAGGAAAGATCTAGTCGATGATTATCACGGATTTTACCAAAAGTCATGGTGGATTTTAGATCTTTATATAGGTATATACTATTATTTAAAATCTTTTTGTGTGATTACACTTGAAAGTCAAAAATGAATGCGAAAGAAGAATGACCAAAGGTGGTATGAAGTTTTCTTATGAACCAAAACGAAAATATTTTAGGAAACTTAACATAATGCCTAGTGCGAAAATTTTCATACGTTCACAAAAATTATAGTTAGTAATGCTAATTTGATATTTACATACAAATAAAAAGGTATTTGATTTCGCCGAGAGTAAAACTGTAACTTCATTATAGAAGCCCTATAAACATGCGTGTCTTATAATTATTAGTTAAATAGTAGTTACCAGGAATAATCAGATTTACACCTTATAGTGATTCTTTTACAACTCTATCGAGGTATTTTATTTAAACTGATTAAGATTAAGAATCTGATTAAATAAACATAATATGGCTTCAACAGTCTGTACTTGTCTATAAAGAGCTTTAGTAGATAGATAATTACGAGTATATTATAACTGACTTCAACGGCGCCCCGTAGTATATAAATATAAGTATCCTTATTTATTTATTAAAACATAATATTGTTTTTAATGTTCTAAGAACATTAAAGATAAATTATTAGCATAATCTCAATTCGAGGCCAAGCATTGCCGTAAGTAAATTAATATAGTCATACATGGTAGGTATAGCCTCATAACATGGTTTGCAAATGTCAGAATAATGTACAAAAGTGTAATCAAACTTTTTATTGGCCGAGTTAACATTTTATGGACTAGTTTGCTAATAAAATGTACAACATAATAAATAGGCAGATTTATTAGTAGGTAAATGTTGTATTTAGGTATATCATAATTACAGGTATATAATAATGACAAGGTATGGTAATGGTCGTTGGTCTCAAAACTGAATATGCAGTGCATAGCTGATATACGTATTTAAAAAAATGTAAATATGTACTTTGTGAATTTTATAGACTGTCTTTACTAGTGTGCCACAATATAAAGTGAGACATAATTTATATGTAAAAAAAACAGCGATTGCCGCATCAGCTAATAAAAGTATAGTTTAAAAGATATCAAAGTAGTCATTTTTTTTAGTCAAAATTTCAAATTATATGCATAGATCATCATAAACTTAACTATCAAGCGAACGTCATCTGAACTAAATCCAATAAATGCGCCTTTTGCAACAGACAGCTAGAAAAGCGCTATTCTGTAACGTACAAGTACTCACAGCCAGTAATGAGAATCGTAATTGGAATAATGCTCCCTCTGTGCAGAATGCAACGAGTCCCCGAAGGCGACAAGGTAACGCGATCTTTGGTGCTGGCCGCGAATACTAAACAGTTCTAAGCTCCTTCGCACATGGCTCGTAAGCGTAAGAGTAGCGTAAACCGCGCGTACGACGAGAGCAGTACGAGCACAAATATTTTCAAACATTACCGCAGACGAAGCGGTGTTGCAGCGAATTGTAGGAGTTAATTCTCATTACACCATAGCTGTAGCGTACTGCCGAAAAAACCAGGAGTAAAATATTAACTTTTCATTAAGTACTTTCAAAAAAATACCAGAATTTAACTGAATTTCAAGATTTTATGACTTTTAACTTTCAACGTGACTGAAAAATATAACTAAATCTGTCAAACTAGTTGAAGACTACTTTTGTCTATATAACTGATATTCAAAACAAAGATGTTTTCATCTCACCCGCTCGGAAAAGCGTTCTTTATTGCCCGAAATGCGGGTGGGAAATGCTATTATATTCCCTAGGCCGCCAAAGCATTTTCATTTTTCCCAAGGGAGACAAAGTAGTATGAAAATCCTTTCCGGCCCTTGGGCCGAAAAGCATTTCCAACGTCAAACTCGTATTACGTGTCATGTCAAAGCCAAAGCTGAAGACTTCTTTTTTTTCTAATAACACATACGTTCAGTAAAAAAGTTCGACCTTAGAGTTTGTATAAGTATACATTATTTTTTTTATTTTTACTTTTTCTTAGAATATCAATAAATATAATAACTCCTATTTAGTTTTATTAATTATAAAAGAAATCTAATTAAATCCATGATTTTCCTCTTTATTTATGTAATTATTGTTAAAATATTTATAAAATTTTATATTATCTTTGGTTCTTATAAATTCCTATTTCAGAACGCATTCAAAAAAAAAGTAAAAAAAAAGTTTCTAAATTTTTTTTCCTGGTCTACTGTTAGTTGTCTATGTTTCCAATCGTGATTAAATGAAAATAGGTACCTAATATTTTTATTGCTATCATTATTTTTTTGTTTTAACTTTGAAATAAGGTGAGTGATGATTGAAGGTGGTTTCAGTAAGTGAAATTATTCAGAGTTACCAAAAACAACATTTAACATAACTCGCAATGCCGATCTAAAGTGTTCTTCTGGTGATTTTCCTCGCTGTGGTGAGATGAAAAATTTTGTGTTATGTACGGGCGCAAATTTTTTTGGGTCTCGTGTCTTCGAATGCCTCGCTATGCTCAGCATTCAAATTTGACACTCGGCCCAAAAATCCGCTTTGCGCCCTTGCATAACAAATAACTATTTGTTAGACACAACGATTCGTTTGTGCAACACTGGCTTACGCTAACGACCCGTGTGCGAAGGGCCTTAATGTATTCAATATTCATCCGGGAAAATCGTGCGCCGCCCGCCCCAAGCGCTCGCCTTGAATCGAGAATACTTTTGTTCCACGCACGGTTTTGATTTCTCTTTCCTGTGTCACGTAAATAGGTTTCGCCTGCAGCTGTACTAGAGTGGATTTCGTTTTTACGTATCCTGCGGGATACATAGGTACATGTTTTCAGGATTAAACGTGAAAGCCTACTGCTGTTAAGGCAGGATATAAGCTGTGTTTATGCCAAATCGGTTCAGTAGTATGGCGATAGCGAGTTACAATCATTTACATTAATAATAATATGATTTTATTTATAGTTTAATTTTAGAAACCAACCCCCAAGTCACGGGTTTCCTAGTTTGGGGCTCCAGGGTAATTTTAAGATAACTGTATTTATTTTCTGTTCACAAATAAACAATTTATTATTATTACTACTACTATTAATAATAATATGAATAATATGATTAAGAAGAGCACCCTTGCATATTTATTTTATTTTATTTATTTATTTGTAATCAAACAGCGTTTTACAATGATACTTGCACAGATATTTTAAATTCTTAAATAAGGTCACAAAAGATTACAATATTGAACAGAATATTTAAAAAAAAAGTTTGTATGTAGCCGGGTCATTGCTGTAAGAACTGTAGGTACAAAAATAACCATAATATTCAAAGTCAACTTTTAATACTAATGAACCTGATACCCACAGCAACAAATCTGCGATTTCATCCAAAGATTTTATCTTCCTTAAAACAGAACCAACAGAACTCTACCCAGCTTCAGTCATAACAAGCCACCGATGCGTCAAATTATTTACGAGCATATTCCTGAGGATACCACTTCTTGGCGCCAGAAGCTATAAATTTTGCGAGTCAAAGCATTAAAATCTCGTTAAAACGCCATCCAGTATCGGCAACCCCTAGTACCTAGTAGTTACGGCTCAACGACTCTTACTACGTGTAATGTAACGGCTGTTCTACACGATGGTACATTGCTGGCGCATCCAATTGGTCCAAGATATGTCTCTGCGATAGCTCCAACACATGTACTAGGGCGATATGGCGTAAAAGATGTTGTATGTTATCTATAGGTACAATTGTTACCCCATAAAGTTATTTCTTGGTCTGTGGCTACCCCGATCATACCATCGAACAAACAAGGAACAAACACTGAGTATACTATATTTCAATCCACGATGACGCGGCCCCCTCTGTCAAACTCCATACGAATCTAATGAAACATAAGGGATTTTGACGGAGTGGGGCGAATCTTTTTGGACTGGAATTCTATAGTGGCCCACGTGTATATGCGTATCGTCAGGATGAACCACTATTCTGTGATGTGCAGCCGACAAAAGCGATACCTACTCCATCCTAGAACCATTGCGCGCGCAATAATAATAATAAAAATTAAAAAAGAAACACTTGAAACCGAGAAAATAACGAAAAATTTTAAGCAATTTAATAATTCTGATTAGACAGAGATAGCTACATCGGATGGTGACGTCACCATCACTCGTGCCATAGTAATACGTGGTAACTCTAAACAAATTTTTGTTTTACGAGAAATGAAAAATTCAAATGTTTGTTAACTTTTGATTTCCTTGTCAAATAAGAAAGAATTTTATTTTCAATGTATGTAATTATTTCCTACCTATTTTTACACGACTGCCCAAAAAAGTATATAGTAGCGTAAGATACATGTAAATTTCATATTTTTATCGTTAGAATCCTTACATACACATAGGCTACATTTTATGGGATAAAATTGTTTTACCACAGGGCAGTCGTATCATTATTTTTTGTATTATTTACTTGTACAGTACAGCAATAAAAAATTGGAGTAAATGGCCGTATTGCCCATCATTGAGCCTATCGTGTAGAGCAGCAATAACGTAATGAAACAAACGAGAACCCACGACTATGGCTCCGTCGCGCGTCGCTCGCCGTCATTTGCCAAAGCGCAACAAGTGTGCCATTGCTCATACTCAACAAATCGCTAAACTAATCGACCCGACTATCGGGTGGATCGTGGAATTCAGAAAAAAGCAAAAAAAAAGCTAGCGCGTGAGCTTAGCTGTTTACCGTTTGTTTACTATAATATCCTGTCTGGGTTTTAAACTTGTTTGAGATAAGTTTTTAGAACAGATGTACACGTAGATAAGTAGAATTATTACTACTTGAATATATTATGAGTAAAGTGCTATGCTAATTTTTTCCTCTTTTCGGTGAATATAGCCCTGGTGGTTTGTAACAAGTCTTGCACGTATAATTTTTTTTCTATCCGGATTTATTTTGAAGTTTCCCTTTAAAATTTCAGACCTAAAAAATGTAAGAAAAGGTGAAGATGATGTAGCTAAAGCTCTTTATGTATTTGAAATGTTATTGATGATTAAACGAACTTACCTGTAAGTGAAGTTCTATCACAATTATGTGAATACATTTTATTCGAAAATAATAATAAACACAATCAGGTACACTTTCATTGTACTGGCAATTTCGCACTTTTATCTATTTTGTTTTTTAAAACTGACCACCCTGATGGACACGCTGTCCCAGCCTACGTCCGTGCCAAGCTTCATTCTTTAGAGAATATTTAACAAAATTTTCGTATTATACTCATGGGTTTTGGGTATGGGAGGGACCTTATATTATTATTTTCGAATAAAATGTATTCACATAATTGTGATAGAACTTCACTTACAGGTAAGTTCGTTTAATCATCAATTATATTTCATACATTTTATTCTTCAATAATAATAAACACAATCAGGTAGATGTTTAGAGATGAAAATTTTTGTTAAATTATGGACATTAACAGATAGTAAATTGTTTCCTATTATAATAGGAAATAGGTCCTCTTTATACCACAGAAGTATTTAATTAACACAATCTTTTCGTTCAATTCCTGGATCAATAAACCAGTCACATTACAAATAGGTTTAATTTATATTTAGATAGATTATAATGATTAATGATTAGAGAGCAAAAGAGCTATTGCGACAGAAGCATCATCGCTCAATAAGAGGTTATAAAACTTAGGTAACATCCGTAATGGTTGTTACCAGCAGACTGCTTTTCTGATGAGGTCAAGCAACAAACTACGTGCTCGCCGAGGAAGTGTTGCGTACTTGGTGCTGAGTACACTGAAACGCAGACCTCTCTCGTGAGAGATTATATTCCTCGGCAGACACGTTCTCACGGTGGTCTGCCTGCAGGCGACCTTATGAGGTCGCTTCAACATTATCAGGAGGTTGTCTATTATATATCTTGGTCTAAGATTTTGTAAACGACATATCGATTTGTTTTTCAAAGCTGTGGCAAATTTTTATACTTTCTCTTCAGTTTTGATTATGGTATAATTAAAACTGGTTCGCCCTGAGTAGTAGCTGGCGTTGTATAAACTCAATAATTCCCTTGAATTATATAAAAACAATAATACTAACTTTAACTAATGCTAATGTTTTAATTCTGTGCTGTGTCTACTGCCTAAAGCTAAAAAAGTTACAAGATCAGCAAAGCAAAGTTACGGAATGAATAAACTCTTATTAAGGCCCATTGAGCAATGTGTTAGCATACTATATTGTGTGCTACTATGTGGTGTTTGATGTTAATTTATCTATTCATTTTCGCAATATAATATATATATATATATATATATATTTTTTTTTTTTATTTGACCCAAAATCATCAGCAGAAATTAAACTCAATGCCGAATGATAACAAGTAATCGTACCATATGCTACGTCGTTAACAAGTTGTTCTGTTGGAAATTACGAGGTTGACTTATAATGTACGGATTGTACGGATCTCAGTCGTTATTAAAGCAGTATTGCCACAAAACTTTGTAAATAACACAAAATTTTTGAAACATATAGATTATTAAAAATTCCAACAAAATGTCCTTTTTTTTTTTTTTTAATGCCTTCAGAGAACTTCCTCCAGTAATTCCTATGAATTGTGGTTCTCTAGGGAAAGACCATATTTATTTATTTATCATCAATAAATGTACTATAAGAAGTAAGTCTTTTGACACCTTATGTAAAAGAAGAAAATCCAAAGTTGTAAAGGTCCTTAGACGATGTATGTCTAAAGCATTGTCTATAATAGTATTTTTAAGCATTCTACCTCTAGAAGAATGTATAGAAGAGCAAAGGTAAACTTGGTGTTCCAAAATGTTCAGAATGCGTCTGTTTCTAAGACGTCTGGGTTCATATTGATTACATTTCGCATTATTGCAAGAAGCGATAAATTCAATAACTGGATTGAACTCTTTGAATAACTTTGAAGTATATAATTTTACAGCGATAGCTTAATCCCATTAACTGGATGTAACTCTTGGTCAGCTTTTGATTATCTTTAATTTCCATATAAGAAACAATTAACCCAATCGTTTAAATGAGGATATTTGATATCCTCTATGCAACTGATGTAAATCATGTGTATCAAAATAGATGTATCGAAAAATATGGCCATCAACTCTGTAAAGAGGTATTTCGATTCATCTTAACGTTAATTATTACAAAAACAAAAATCCCTCTAATGAAAAGAATTAGTCTTCATCTAGACCGGGAAATCGTGTGAATCACTAGTTCAACCTTTTAGGTTTAAGGGAGTTAGATGACTTAAAAAATGTTTTGTAACCACTGGCCATCTGATAGGATAACCGATGATGGACGAACAGCTGCGTCTAAAGTCTAATTTTTCTTACGGGCTACATTTTTTGTTTCTACAGACGTTCTGTGTAACCCCATCCATACCTAATAGCTGGAGAAGTGGACTTTAGGACTTTTAATCGGAATTAAGCTTAACTCTTAGATGATACAACGAGTTAAGCGTATAAATTTTTTTACAGAATTTGAATTGTTACATAATTCACGTCATAGTTTGCGGTTGGGTAACGATACTGCCATATCGTCAGAAATTAAAATAAAACCAGGAAACTGAGCATGTTTTGAGGGTAGTAAATAACTTTAACACTCTAACACCTAACAAATCTTCATGAAAAAACCGCGGTAAGTATCTGAGATGAGTCACAACTTCTTTATGTATTTTACCAAGGATGAATCGGTACTTTAAAATAAGATTCTTCAGTTCATAGGCATAAAACCCTTTTTAAGTATTCGCTTGTAAGCTGTTCTATGAACTATCAATTTCAAAGGATTTTGAACTACAAGTTCATTCAACGCCTTTAAATTTAGAATGTATCTTTTACCACGTAAGATTTTGAGGTTAGACACATCTTAACTATAATCGAACATGCAGTGACTCACTCCCACATTATCTCACCCAAAAAAAAAATGTCGATTGTCAAAGACATTTGTCGCTTTTTCTTTGTTGTGAACGTGTAAGACGGTACACTGTGTTAGTGTACGATTTTTAAAATGGTATTATGTAATAATAATTTTTTGGAGCTAGTTCCTTAATTTGTTCAATTCATTAAAATATTTTATTGAATGTACGTACATTTGTACACCTAGTGAAAGTAAAAAAATAGTCTTCACTTATTATAACTCCCGAAATTCTAGATCATGTTATAGATCGTGACGGATTCCTTGTCAGTGATATGTAACCAATAAACTTCAAAATGTTGAAGACAACTGGCATATAGGTACCTTAATGTCTAGCGTCGTCGATGAACCTGGTGGAGACTCGCTGCCACGTCGCATCTTCCTCGCGGCTGATCGCCAATACTCAAGTGTGTCACGCCCCCCCTGCTGGCCGAGCCGTAACGAGAGGGGGCCAGCTAGTTTCTCGAGAAACGAGATTGCGCTGTCCCAGCGGTGGGTGTCGATAGCAAAGTCGCCCGCCGCGCCCTGCTGGTTTCTTTATTTACAACACCTGACGATCAGTAACCATTGAAACTAGTATAATGCCCGAAACTATTTCTCCGAAAAAACATCTGGTCCCGTTCGTGAACTTTAATTACTTGTCATTTGTCGAAACAAAATGTCATTTGTCAATACTTTAGCTTCTTCTCAGTTCAGGACGCGTTGTGGTTTAAGATTTTTATTAGTTTTAGAAAGAATTTAACAATTCACTTCAATGAAACTTTCAGACTAATGGTACATTATACATAATATTGTTAACTTATTGAGTTTTGAGCTAATAGTTAAATTATCATCCCATTACACAATCTGAACATTAATTTTCGAAAGTAAGTAAAATTATTTTCCACCACAAAATCTAAACATTATTGTTGTAGGTACATAGTTAGAAAAGTTCGACGCGTTGGTACCCTCGTGGAATTAGTTTTTAAGTCGTGAAATAGTTATCACTGATAAAAGGCTATAACGTTTAACTGGCTATTCATAAGCCAGGCAAGTATATCAAATAAACTATTTGATTCTTTGCAATGAAGGTCGGCTAGAATTTAACAACTGTCGGGACTAACCATTAATATAGTTCTTGTGACTGAGCGCCGATAGCAATTCGGGATCAAAGTCCGGGAGGTCATGCGGAGCCACTTGTAGTGAAGCCGAGAACAGCGCCACACCGACATCGTCCCCCGTTGGTATCCGCAAAGTCCTTTGAGGTATTTTTAAAATCCTTCGTGTTGACCCGCAGTCAACCTCCAGGAGCATTGACGCATCATGCTATGCTTTCGTGGTATCCTCAACGTGATACCCTCCAAGCTAGCTTAGAGATGCCTGGACTATTTCGCGCATCATGCTATACTTTCGTGATAACCTCAATGTGATACCCTCCAAGTTAGCTTAGAGATGCCTTAGGATTTCAATTTTTGGACACACTTTCGTCGGCATTGATATTTGAGTTGATGTGATATCTGGGAAAAAAGGTTAATTTTCACTTACCCTCTTTCCTCGGAGTCTGACGAAGATGAATGCACAATTATATGTTTTGATTTGATTTTATTTTTGTTATAATAATAAATTTTACTAGCGTCTAAGCATTATCAGTATAGAAAATTAAGCAAGTTTTAACACTGAACACTTATTTTTTTTTACTTTGAACCTAAATTAACAAACACGAGACGTGTTTTTGTAGTCGAGTGCTCATTGCCGCGCACAATAAAAGAATGAAGCTTGGCACGGACGTAGGCTGGGACAGCGTGTCCATCAGGGTGGTCAGTTTTAAAAAACAAAATAGATAAAAGTGCGAAATTGCCAGTACAATGAAAGTGTACCTGATTGTGTTTATTATTATTGAAGAATAAAATGTATGAAATATAACTGAAGTTTTTGCACATAATATGCAAACATAAACCCTGAAGTAGGTTTTTAATCGAACGCAAAGATATAAGACGTCTCTAGTAATTTATCGAGTTTCCCCTTATACTGAAAATGATATAGCATAAGACAACATAAATGCTTATATATTCACCACTTAATGAGGCCTCAACTAACTGTTACTAAGTGGTGATTAGTATCATAAATAATAAGCTACTGCAGTTTTGTCATTGCATTGGTGTTAAAGGAGGCGTGTTTGAAAACGGTAGCAATTTAGAAATTTATTTTTTTATTTTTCACTAGATTTTTATACTTGATGTCGTTAGAGAAAAAAAACATTAAAAAGACTTAACAGTCGTTCTCGGTTAGTATTGGACTAGAATTACATTTTTATACGAAGTCAAACAGTAAAATGAATGTCTAGTAAAACGTATTTAAACTGTCCCAGCAATAAACAGTAGGTGCTTCTATAAGATGCACTATCCATAAACTGAATTCCGGTTCAGTTAAACCTACCGCGAAAATTCCACAGTGCGGGCACTAAGAATCCTATGACTCACGCCTGGACGCAGGCAGGTTTAAGAACCTCTTTTTATTCACTCGATACTCGTCCCTTATAAAAGAGAAGTTAAACATGTACAAACCATCAGATTTTGACACAGGAGAGGATAAAGGCGAAGTTAGACATGTACAAAACCATCAGATGAATCGATCAGGTAAGGAAAAAGATGCACCCTTGAGTTGTATAGGTCGAAAAGAATCGTCAATACAATTTACTAAGACAATGGACAATGGCGACCATGTTTGGGTGACACCTTATGTGTTATACGACGATTGTTTGGTTGTTTGTTGTTTATCTTTCTTTAACAATTGAAACAATCCTCAAAGGCTGCAAAACGAAAGGAAAAACAAACAAAAATGGTTCGTATAAAATTAATGATATGTATTCTCAATGAAATTTTTAAAGATGTGATGGAAATTTTAAACGTATTCAAACAATAGAAATCTTAGCTAACACTATACAGAGATAACTCTTAAATCAATGGTTTATTCATCCCTATAAGACCTCGATTATAGTTAAAAGATGACTTCAATCATAATAATGAAGAGATAGTACCTGCACGTAATGAACATGTGGATTAATCGAACCACAAGAACAAGACGCAAGGTAGCGCCGCGGAATGCCGCCACAAGGTCGGGAGTATTGCATTCATCAACTGACGAGGCCCGCGGCCCGTCTGAGGTTTCTATATAGATAGAGAGATAGATAAACTATTCACTGTATATGACAGAAAATAAAAAAGAAAATAACAAAAAAACGTACAAAATTAAGAAGAAGTTAGGAGTTACAAGAAAGAATTACTTAGAGAAACTATATCTTTACTTCACTTATGTCGTTACGAGTAATACTGCATTTTTCTTTAAATTACCTGATAACAGCATAAACCGTAATTTAAGCGATTTTTTGAGACGGGTTCTAATTGCGTAGGAAGAACGTATTCATCGTTAGGAGCGAACTCTGCGCCGCGATTGGCTGACGCAAATCAGGAACCCAATCAGCGGGCAGGATTAGTAAACGATTACGATAACGATGTATACGTTTTCCTTAGACAGTCTAGGGACTGGTTAAGACTATCAAGACGATTACTTTAAACTTCATGTATTCTGGGTATTAATCTGTATTCACTCAGTAGCAGAAACAAGATTGGAAGAAATTTCTCGATAGAAATGTTGCTCCAAAATCTCTATGTTTTCGTTTTAAGCGGAAATTGTATTTTTTTTTGAGTCAGCAGTAATAATTTCTAAAACCTCTCAGATTTTTTTTAAAAACTGCCTTAGTTTTTTAATAATTAGGTAAAGGTAGGTTTTTGGCTCTTAAGTAATACTTGACTACAATCATATGCTTTTTTGATATCTTATCTACATGTAAAAGTAATATTTTCTCTTCTTTGTTGGCATCATGTTGTAATTATACATTTTTGTCCCATTCAGTGATCATTTCAAATCATACGAAGCTCGTTCATTTGGTCGTCTAGACTAGAGTGCTTTTAGCAATTTGAATATTCTCACGAAATTATACACAATCATGTTCAAATTGTTACAAGGAATTCGTGTAAGTTATGATGAAAATTTTTTTTCCAAACGGATCTAGAAAAACGTCTATCATTAGCATTGAAAGTGAAAAATCTGTAACTCTAGGTTCTGCAAAAACTGTTGAGACTTGAGACCAAAAAAGGTATAGTGCCTTGTTTTTGTCTCTTTTATGTCCAGCTAAGCACGGGTCTCCTCTCAGAATTAGAAGAGTTTGTTCTGGGGTGGTTCTGGGTTAGAGAGCTGGCGGTTCAACATGAATTTTAACACCTTAAAGTGCATTATGGTGAATTTTTAGGACTTTTAGGCAGGTTTGAAAAGGTTTCCTTTACTGCTAAGCAAATGATATTAAATTTCCACCATTGCACGTTACTCCAAAATAAGTAGGCTAGAGGTAATTAGAGGGCTTTGTTACACCCGTATTAGTCTCTGCATGAACTAAAAACAAAGTTTAATAAATAACAGTTAACTATTTAATTTGGCATGCATTTGATAACTCCAATCAATCTTAGCAACGTAATCAATTTTATTTATTCATTCGAGACTTATTATGATAGCAATTTACAAAAGAAGAGGAAAAAACTGCAAACGCCACTCAACAGATATTTAACTCAACAAACTTAGTTTTTATTCAAAACAAAAACAATGAACGTTTTCAGTGTTCAAGGCTGTGCGCAGTTTTAGTTTTAACTAGCTGTTGCCCGCGGCTCCGCCCGCGTGAATTACGTTTTTTACATAATATACCTTCCTACTGGAATTCCTTGATTTTTCGCGGGATTCTGGTGTGATGTTGTACAGAAACCTGTTCTTACTTTGCACGGGTTATCTTGTGGTGATTTTGAAAACTCCTTTTTCTTAATAATAATATAAAGTTTCATTAATACGTAGTTGAAAGATCAAAAGGACGATTTTAACTGTCGATATTTCGACCCAGTGGCACAGGTCGTGGTCACTACGTGACCACGACTTGTACCAATGTATCGAAATATCGACAGTTAAAATCGTCCTTTGCATTGTGATTTTTATTCTGAAACCACGAAATATGTCAAAAATTATTAAACCATGTGAAAAGTTGTACTGGTGGTAGAACTCTTCTTTCAGAGTTCGGCCGGGTAGGTACCACTGGGATAAATTACTCTACTAACAATATTCCCCAGCCCAACATAATATAAGAGTCTTTTAAAAATCTTTGCTTCATCTCAATACAATCCAAAACATCAGAATGCTCAATGGCTATATATTTATTTACGTATAAAAAGACCTTAGATGACAGTCAGTCGGTTAGGATCGATAAGACCTAAGAGTTAAAAATATTTGTGAACCATTATCTTACCCTTTCCATATTGCAGATGATAAAGTTTAAATCAGTTCATGTGTTAACAGTGCCATCTTAATATAAAGTCAGGAAACAGTAAATAACATGACAGTTAATTTTTATTAAAAAAAAAACGGTAGTACCTATCTCAGAGTTTTACATTCAAGTTCCACATAAATTGTAGAGATGGCGCTATACGGTAAAAGTGAAAAATTTTAAACCATACAAAATCTCCTGCTAAGCCTATTTATTTACGGCTGTAAGGGTACTCCAGTCTTACTTGAGCCCTACGTCCTAGCCCTAGGTTCTTTGTGCATTCAGAGTTTCAAGTCACCTACCTACTTGAACTTAAAGGTTCTGATGTCTGTAATTTCTGAACTACAAAAGTGATGATGATAAGATTTATATGGAATAATCTTTAAAGAACCTCCTTTCTAACAAAAAAAGAATGAATGGAATCAGACAACGCGTTAATGAATTATAACTAAAAAACGTTTGGACTTTGATGCCGTCTTCCAGGGAAACCATGATGAATTTCGGGACAAAAAGTATCCTATGTCCTACCTCGGGGTATGAACTATAATCATGTCAAGTTTCATTTAAATCCATCCAGCGGATTAGCCGTGATGCCCGGTCGTGAAACAGACAGACAGACAGACAGACAGACAGACAGACAGACAGACAGACAAAAATTAAACAAATTACAGTTTTGGCTTCAGTATCGACTAAATAGTGTCCTCCAACAAAAATTTTCAAAATATCTTCAATGTACAGAATTCGACCCTTTACAGTTTTATTATAAGTATAGATAATTGGAATTTTCCACTGTTAGAACTGTTAGAAGTTCGCTATTTGAATTTAGCCGCAAACTGTACGATAAAAAATCTAATTAGCCACACATAATACTACACTTATTTGTAATTTAATATTTTTGACATCAATCTTACTACTTACTCAAACGTAGTAGTTACTTATAAATACTAAATATATTTAATTATAGCTACAGCTATTCAATAGATAATACTCGTAAGTATGCTTTGATTAGTTAAAAAATCATAAAGGACAACCAATGTGATAGTACCTTTACAAAAAATTGTAACAATTGAACTGTATAGCAAAAGATAGATAGAAGTAATAATAAACGAAACAAAAATTATAGCATAAATAAAAGAATACTGTACCGAAACATTTCCTAACGAGTGGGCAATTCATCAAGTATTTCCAGGGTGTGTGCGGGGGGTGTTTTTTCTTGTTGCAGCTCCTATGCGAGGGGTGGCGGCACCGCTCGGGGGCCCTGCTGTTCTTCGTGAACATTCCGATACCACCGCGACACTTCCATAGACTGTCACATCACTGGCACTAACTACACTACCACCGGCCGCTTCTCCGACGACTCACTACCACTAATCACAAGGAATAACCGCTAAAAGGTCATCTGTAGCCATCACCCTCCCGGCCAAACACTACACGGGTGCAGCGACCATTAACTGCAAAGAAAAGAAAACAAAAAAATGTAGTAACACCCCTCCCCAAAGAAAACAAAAATAAACAGGGTAATAAGACTGAGATTAAGTGGGACAAACGTATTGAATAGTTCTCGTTAAGTGCTCCATGACTATAATCTGAGCTTCCGCTATGCGTCATAAAAGAAAGGAACAAAAAATATACGCCAGGATTTTTTGTGCTTGTAATGCGCCGTTATGAGAGAGAAAGTGAAGTATGCCAATGCTTCGCCATCGTACTGACATGATTTTTTTATCAGAATGTACACGACCTATTAGCACCGAATAATATTAAACATCTTACGAGTGATTGGACAAAAAGAGACATTGGCGTTTCGAGGAATTGGAATCGGTGACATTGGATTCGTATGTGTACATACTCGTACGTATGTTATCAAGAAACCAAACAATACAGGTTTTTAATGTGCAAAACAAATTACACATAAAAATGTTACTGATGCAAGTAGGAGGGCGGATGATTAAGATCTGGGTACTGATATCAAAGGCGAAACCAAGGTAAAACCTGTTTCGTTTCGATAAAGTTTCTTCAAACTAATATTTAAGGGGCGCTCTAAGAATGAAAATTCAGTAAAGATGATTCAATGAAGGAAGGTTAAATGATATTAGTTTAATTAGTTGACTTACAAATTCATAAATTGAAATAAAAATAAAAACTGATTTCTTAACAAAACTACTTATTGGTCGATTTAAATTTTGTCTTGGCATTCGTAATCATGTTAGTGGCTAGTGCACAGTAGGTAAATATCATGAAAAATAATCTGTGTAATTCGGTAATTTCGTTTTTGTGTCTGATTTTGAATTCATCTCATTAGTTAAAAAGTCCAAAAAAATTATTCTGTTAATAAAGCTTTATTGATTATTATTATTTGTTAGTTTAAGAACAAACACGTCATTATAAACTTTTATAAATCTAGACATCTTTTACAGTTTTAAAATATGTGCAAATCAATTGCGTATTAAACGAAGACCGGAGCAAATGTGACAATGAGCTAATGCGAGTCGTTTAATAAAACGCAAGTAGTTGCCGTACATAGCATCACGTATTTGCTGCTGACATTGGTAGATGTAGAGGTACGTCAGGAACACTATTGGGGAAACAAGTCATTTATCGCCGGACTTATTTGCACGCGGTCACAGACCGGGCTGCGGAAGGTCAAGGTGCCCACTGCCATCAATGATCAAGCAGCTACCTGCTACCACACAAGCTAAAGGCCCGAGTTAAACGGTTAACATGACACCTCCTTTTTGAAAATCGAATATCGATATTAACTAAGTATCAAAAAGTACAATCAACAACAATGATTACACTTCCGCATTTCAATAGTTTTTGTTGGTACAAAAGCAGCACTGCGTGGGACAGTATTAATGTTTGACTAAAGAGAGACAGTAGATTATGTACCGTAAGTTCATGAAAGTGTGGACAGTGAAATCTAAATAATTAGTCACTCAGCACTCACCTAGAACACCTTTAAACTGTGCCTAGAATAACATCGAGTGGAAATGTCTGATGACTCACTCAATGCTATTCTTGGACAGATATAGAAGAACATACTATCAATTTTAGCTATCACAATAGGTCGTTTACGAGACCTGACTGGACCTAACATCAAAATTATTGCCAGTGGAATATAATTTTATATATATGCGAGAGGTAAATATGCCATTTTTATTGTCAAGACGATTCAGTGTTAAGATGAAAGTTAATGACGGTCCTAATTTGTTTGTAATTGTTATATTGATGAAATAACAATCAATCAATGTTATGAAATAACTAAGAGAAATGCAGTTATTTTATTATTTTAACTAAGCTTTTGCTTACGAACCAACTTTGTAACCAACAATTCATATTTCAAACAAACCCCAAAAGAAAAAGGTCAGTTATGAGAAAAATCCAATGACAAAATAAGCTACGAAAATCACACAGGTGTCAATTTCATAATCCCCTTACAAAATAAGAAGTATAAAGTTCAATCGAAGATTGTATTTGGTGCTAATTAAATTTAGTTAATGCATTTGCCAATGTTTTCAATATTTAACGATATCTTGTAGTACCAATAGATAAGAGTCGCCTTTTTCATACAAATTAATTTAATTTAGTAAACTGTAGTTTCAACGCTCAGTAACAATTAGATGTGAAGTCTACTAATCCTAATTTGCTCTAATTTGTTTTATGGAGCCGTGGAAAATTCCATCATTTCTTGAAAAATAAATATAAAAAACTAAAGCGTTACAAACAGCAGGAAACATTACACGTACAGATTACAGAATGACCCTCATGTGCTGAGACCGTCTGTGATCGTCTGTTGATTTTCCTCGAAGATGAGAAGCCTATCGATTAGTTTCTTATAGCCTTGTGTGCATGTATGGAGTTACATAAGTACAGGCTCGACCAGGATGATTCACGTTAGACCAAATACGGTGACGGTTCAAATGTACGACCTCTTGTCGTTTTTCAAGTAACAGAACCGGACTTACTACCACACGCACGACTCTGAGATCGTCTAGGTTGTGTAGTCTCTACATTATGCGAATTATTACAATTTTAAAAATGTCGACGTTAGAACGAATAAGTTGTAACTAAACTAGCATGTGGTAGAAACAGAAACATAAATGTTGGCCCCCATAACTTTGAAAATAATCGACAACGAAAATCCAATATAAACAATATCCCAATTCCCATCTCAGACACAAATAACGATATCCGAGACCAGAGCAGATGTTGCGGTTTTAATATGACACCCGTATGAAACTGACCGTGGTGGGTAGAACTTAGGGAGTCGGGGGTAGGTGTTCATTCATCTGAAGCGTGACGTCACAAGCGGGGTCGTGACCTCGCAGTTGGCGACAGAAAATAAACGCCGACAAATAGCTTTGAGCATGGAAACTGCTCCATACATTTTAATCTGAACGTATTAACATTTAAACTCCTCAATAGAATAACCAAAAGAGTAGACGGTGGAAGGGATGTAGCGGATTTTTATCAGGCTAATGCATTTATAATGTTCTTCAAATCCATCCGCCGTCTGCGAGACGCTAGTCAGCTGTACCTAAGCACTTTCAATTGTGCTTTTACGTATAGCGTATAGAACAATCGGTGGATCGGGGTAACTGGATATTGCTCCGTTTTAAAGCTAAAGTTTTGCGTAAGATACTCCTAGTAAGTACATACTAAAAACTTTTAAGCAAATATATTTCTCTCTCGGAATGATTTTGCATATCAAAAAAGATTCGGTGTTTGGGTTTTAATAGGCGATTAAATGTTCATTTTAGGTAATGCAATGTAGACTGAAGAGTTTTTTGATCTTTGTTACCGTTCTTAGTGTGATAACCAAATTCAAACATAATTATTAAGTGAGGAAGAGATAAATGCAAACGGTTTTTTCGCGGTCTTCAAACATGCCAGAGTGGTAGCACCACATTTTGGTAATATTTTGGAGTAATTTTTAGGGTCCCGTTAATTTAATGAGAATTATTAAGGTAGTCAGAAATTGATACCAAATACTAAGGAAGTACAAAAAGTTTAAGCCTGTTAGTCAGTCAGTAACCCAATCAAAAGAAGCGGGCGTTTATGAGATACATACCTCCATCTCAAAATCATGAAGGAGCAAGATCGCATAGTAACGCTGATTTATGTAGAAGGCTGCCTACATACTTACTCAAAACTAGTCTCACGTGAAAGATCTGATATAACGGATTCCAGCCAAACAGGTGGTTTTAGGTAAAACATATTTACACTATAGGATGAGGAAGTGGAATTGGAAACCAACTCTCACAAGACGATATCCATACAGATCCAAAATCAAAAATCCGAAATTCTTTACATCACAAAGCCAAACTTACGGGCACTGTTAACGATGCTTCCATAAAGGAATAAAGCCTGTGATGTGTTCCAAGGGTTCCAGTTTGTTTTCTGTCACTGGACACTGTTTCCTAGGAATTTATACCACCAAAGCGAACAGTGGTCTCTCCAAATCTTTAGAGCAATAAAGTAGCACCGAGTGATAGTGTTTGTAACAGAATGTTTCGACGCGGGCGTATCGATTGAATTAATGAGATGTGGGCACACGTGTGGTCCGTGTGTAGAATTGTGGGCGCGATTACAAACGATCGCTTTAACAAATAAGACTGTTTTTATGACCACATTACAGCGCTAGAACAATAGAAGGTTTTTTCAAATGGGTTGTGCAACAATTTTTGGTTTGAATAATCGTGTAGATAATGCGCGTGTCAGCATTTTGGACACGTCTCTTGATGATAAAGGCGAGAAAACAAAGTGTCTGATTGTGACCAGCCAAATTCGTACTGACTGTATGATAGATGACCGGATAAAAACTTCGCCTTAAATATATTATTACAGAGATTAAATGCCCCAAAACTCTGTAATATAATATGGCTCTGATAACAATAGAGTAAGGGTTCTTTTACGATAAATATTAATTGTAAAGGTTAAATACACTGTTGCGGATAATTTGTTACTTATTGACATTAGAGGCAATCTATTTCTACCTTCAGCGAAGCAATATTATAAGCTATTGACAATTATGCTCCTATTATTGATACTCAGGCTAATCAAGTTAATATACAATCAAAAGCACCATCATCATAATTATTTATTTATATAGCGAGCCACGCTGGCCAAGTTAAAAATTTGTATGACTTTGCACTTTACAAACCTTGAAGAACATAGGACTCTCAAGTAAGTAGCATTAAAGGAATACTGACAATGCTGCCAACGCAATAAATGTTAAGAAAATGAGCGAGCAACTGGCAAACAAAATATTAAATTGTGAATGTTGGCAGCAACACGTCACTGTAAAGTAGCAATAACAGATGATTATGTAGATTGTGGGTACACATACTGTGACGGAGGAGGCTTGCCGCGATAACGCGAGGTCAAACATCCAATAAAACAGTACACAGAGCCACTTTATTCATTAATATGATTTACCTACTTTCTGAGCTGACGGACTGAGCTCTCATTTAAAGAATGCAACTTGTTAAGGAAATAAAGTGTAATGTGGAAAATTGTATGGTTCAAGTTGTAACACAAAATAAATCTTTCGACTTAAAAAAATCGAGGTGCATCTACTCGTATGTTATGAATACAGTGCAGTTCATGTAATGAATTATACGGATCCACTAGAACAACATGATCATCAAGTACACTATAATGATCCGGTTCATACGTACACACTTCTTTAACAATTTAATCAATGAAGCCAATGAAGAAAAGTTTCCAGTATTCACGCTCCGTGTAAAATGGCTATGACAAAAGAACGTGGTGTAATTATGAGATTTACATTCTTACTCCTCTTTTTCCTTCTAAGATTGTTCTTGCCTACATTTATTTTTAGAATTTATGTATTTTCATGCACAAATGCACAATTTCATTTTTAGCTTTTTAGCAACTGTAAAAAAATAAAATATTTATAGAATTTCTGAAAAAAAAACCGTAAAAATTGATGTAGTAGACAAGCAAGTAACAATAATTACTATTCCAGACGAGGCACCATTGAGTGCGACCAGGGTTGTTCACCTTTAGGAATTAATGGTGTGTCGTACCTAATGCTTTTATTGTGTTGTTTCGCTAAATTCGTGTAGAAATATCACAATGTGTTTTGATATTTTAATCTTAACTTACGTTCTAGAATCTTTTTTGGCTTATAAAATTATATATATTCAAATAACGTGTTCGAGGTAAAAAGCCAGACAACTTTGAGTGGAATTTATAGAAGTAAACCTATAGTCCAATCAATAAAGGAGTTGTAGAATGCATGAGAGGGGACCTAAGCGATTTCTTCTGAAACTTGTTCAGGGTACTTAGGAAGTTAACATACTAAAAGTCCTGACGTCTCGGAGGTGAGCTGGAGTGGGGAGGGGGGGGAAAAGGTACCATTTTTGGGTTTTTCGCTAATATCTCAAAAACGGTGCGTCATAGCTAAAAAAGATCTTCTACTAAATTAAAGCTCATAAATTTGTGTAAAACTTTTGTTTTATTCACTTTTGCCGTATTCCTAACCGTTTTCGAGCCACACGCTCCGGAAAAGTTAATACTACAAAAAAACCTTATCATATTTCTATTCATTAATTTTAAATGAACTTAAATTACAAAAAATTAAAAAATTATCTAGACTATTTAAGTTTTCATCCTCTTTTCCATGGTTGATGGCATCCTCATCCTCAGTGGTGGCATCTTCATCCTCATTGTTAGAAACCTCATCTTCAGTGGGGGGTACTTCATCCTGAAGGGGCTCTATGTTCTCCTCGTCATCATCCTCGTCGAGACTCACACTGTTGAGGAATTTCCCTTGACAGTGGAGGCACGCCGCTGAACACGTCAGCATTGCCTTTCTGCACCCACATTTGCTACTGCCACAATCCTTGGTGCAGCGACAAAATATTACCGAGCCACTGCTGTACTTGGTGGTAGGTTAGGTTAGGTTAGGGTAATTAATGTTGCTTAGCTGCGCTCTCAGTTGGTGGGAGGGAGCTTCAATCGGGCTTAATATTTGCCACCGGCCTCATGGATACTATATGGTAGCGGTACTTGTTGAGCGAAGTCAGTCTTGCTGATGCCCCCTACCATTTGAGGAAGCACATCTTTCCAGCCTCTTCAACCTCACATTTAGTGGAGGAGGGGTTGTAGAATGTCACTGCCGATTTCTTGATCATTTCTGACTTTAAAATACAATTTTACTCGTAAGAAACCTAGTTTTCTTTTTCTGAATGACGCAGATGTCTTGTCGCAGCCAGTAAAGGAATGTAAAAATATGATGTGTTCAAATCCTTGCTGCTGCATTTCTTGGGTTGAAAGTATGATAGTTTTGTTTTCCCTCGACCGGGTTTCAACAATAGGATATCTTGGTCGGGAGGAGTGAAAACGGACAGTGAGGTCCACGTCTACACCAACGACAGCGACAGAACTATGGATAGACTGTTCCACAGCAGTCTTGACTATAAGGACGTCGGCATCATCGCTGGCCTGGAGAGTTTGAATTGAAGCCATTCTCCTGAAGCTTGATCTGTAGTAAAGAGATTAATTGGCTTTTGTTGGTAGGATTTGACAAAAAAATCTTCTTGTTTTACTGTTATCAACATAATCCATGTCAAATTGATGTCAGCCGACCTCCTTAGCCTGTATCGTCGCTTCTGTTCATGTGACTTTGTACTATTAGCTGAATTTGTGTACCCATCAAATACCACGGTACAGCTCAATCCAGGATAGTGGCATTTGATGTAAGTGGTATATCTATCACAAATCGTGGCAACACAGGTAGGTATCTTTTTGCCAAACTACTCTGTGTAATCCTCCGTCTACTAAAGCTAACTGCAGTCGCCAGTCTACCTTCCAATCTAGGCTATGGCAGATCCCCCAATATGGATCAGGGGCCCTACCACCATCTCTTATAGCAGTAATGCTGCAGTACTGTTTTTATATTTTCATACAAACATAGTATGAAACTGTTAAAACAATACTGCAGCATTACTGCTATAAGAGATGGTGGTACGGCCCCAGGTCACTAATAGTGGCGATCCTTGGAGAGACGTATATCCACCAGTGGACGTTATACAGCTAAAATGACGATGATGATGAGGACTTGTCAGTTAAGCTAATTTTCATGTCAGGCTCAGCCCATCATCACACTTCACACTAATGTTTTAATTGCGAATGTTTGTGAGTGCGTTTGTATGTTTTTTACTTCTTTACGCTCGAACGGCTGGCAAAATTTTGTATGGAGGTAGCTGACACCCTGGATTAACACATAGGCTACATTATATCTCAAAGTAATGTTCGCGATATAATCAAATTCCACGCAGGCCAAGCCGCGGGTGGATGTCTAGTGCTGAATAACTATTATTTTGTATTATCTGGAGCGTGTGACGCGAAAACGGTTGGGAATCCAGAAAAGTGTGCAAGACCAAATGTGTAGCAAATTTTATTAGCTTTAATTTAGTAGAAGAACTTTTTTTTGCTATGACGCACCGTTTTTGAGATATTAGCGAAAAACCCAAAAGTGGTACCTTTTCCCCCCCCTCCCCACTCCAGCTCACCTCCGAGACGTCAGGACTTTTAGTATGATAACTTCCTAAGTACCCTGAACAAGTTTCAGAAGAAATTGCTTAGGTCCCCTCTCATGCACTCTACACCCCCTTTTAGGTCATTCATTGACTGAACTACTAAGCAGAGGGGGTAAATAGTAAATACACAAACTGGCGAAAGGAAGCGCCTGAATCCTTTATAAAATACTGTAATATGACGTGACCACACCACGTGACATGACCATATTATATATTACGCAAAGTGGGTACAAACACGTGAAAGAACTTTGTGGAAGAGGCCAAGACCCTAAAAAAAGTACCTAGCGTCGTAGTATGACGATATGATGAAATACTGTCACATGTTACCTTGATCATATCGTGATCATTCTCAATACATCAGGAAAAGATTCCTAGATAAGTGACATAGTGGGTGAGAGCAAAACTCAAAAAGGGTATAAGCGCCGCAGAATGATGGTGAAGATAATGAGATGCGGCAAAATGCTACTTTTTCCACGTGACCACGTTAAAATTATGTACATCTTGGTAAAGCACGTGCTGAAGTACCAGTTACTGGTGCGAGTGTGTGCGTGGATTGAACTGGTAGTGGTAATTGCGTATCTCAGCCGGCGGGAGAGGGCGGGGCGCCGCACGCGAACTGATAATAATTATTAGTCTAGGGCAATTAAGAGGCGCCAGATATACGCCATGGATGCGATAGTAGCGGACTAGCGGAGGAACACAAATTCATAACACGATACAATTTATCTGAAGATCCGGGTTTTAGAAACTGGACGAGCTGGCAAATGACTGCAATCTAACATAATGTAGACTGCAATATATCTCGATTTAACTCTCTTTATGCATCTGTGGATTTTACATAATTGTAATTGATGTTGTAGTAAATAAGTCGGATTATTAAATGAGATTACTAACATTCTTAAAAAGCTTGATTTTTATAAATTACACTATCCACAACCAAACAAAGAGGTATTATACAATTGCAGAATTGCTGAGTTATATCTACGTTACGACTTCTGTATACAGAAACAACAAATTAGAGAGATAAGCTTGAGAACAATATACTTACCAGAGTTTAGTTCTTAAACCCCAAAAACTAAAAATTTATTCGTCTTCTAGTTTCTGAGAAACACGAGTAAAATATTCACACTAATGGAAATTGGAATTCAGCAAATTTCTAAAGAAGCTTAGATATCTGATTGAAATTCCATTATATTACTCGTCTTTTTGAAGGCCGTTAATTACGAACAAAATTACCTTAAGGAAGTAGAGGTCACTACTTAGTTACGTACTCAATACGCATTGCATCTAGTTTGTACTTGTACATTGTAGTCTCTTAGGATCGGATCTTGGATAAGCAATTTTGCAATTGAATAAGCGATTGGCTGGAACAATTACATGCCTGTAATATATTGTTTAGTTACTCCAACATGCATGTGTGTTCATGAATACGTTAACACGCATCGCTTGGTAAGCCGAATGGAATAATACGAGTACTAAGAATTGTGGCTAATGTGATTGCAATTGACTTCAGAAAAAGGTACAATAGACATACTCGTACCTCTATAACTATGCACAAACAGACATAAAAAGGGAAATACCTTTAAAGAGGGTATTAGTATTTTGGTTACTTCAATGTTATACATAAATAGTTTTTCAAAATCTTATAAAGGAGATCGAATTCTAGGATCATGTCAACGAAGAAATAGTTATTTGTTATGCAAGGGCGCAAAGTGGATTTTTGGGCCGAGTGTCAAATTTGAATGCTGAGCGGCGAAGGATTCTAGTGTTGAACCCTGAGCGCAGCGAGGGGTTCAAAGAATAGAATCCTGAGCATAGCGAGGCATTCAAAGACACGAGACCCAAAAAAATTTGCGCCCGTACATAACACAAAATTTTTCATCTCACCACAGCGAGGAAAATCACCAGAAGAACACTTTAGATCGACATTGCGAGTTAAATGTTGTTCTTTAGTAACTCTGAATAATTTCACTTACTGAAACCACCTTCAATCATCATCATTATTTTAAAGTTGAAACAAAAAATAATGAATAAAGCCAAAATAAGTATTAGGTATTATCATTTAATCACGATTGAAAACATAGACAACTAACACTAGATCAGAAAAAAAAATTGAGAAACTTTTTTTCTGTACTTTTATTTTGAATGCGTTCTGAAATACCAATTTCTAAGAACCAAAGATAATATAAAATTTTATAAATATATTAACAATAAATACATAAACAATGAGAAAAATCAAGGATTTAATTAGATTTCTTATAATAATTAATAAAACGAAATAGGAGTTATTATTTTCATTGATATTATAAGAAAAAGTAAAATTAAAAAAACTAATTTACCTATACAAACTTTAACGAACGAACTTTGTTACTGGTCGTATGTGTTATTAAAAAAAAGAAGTCTTCAGCTTTGACATTGACATGACACGTAATACGAGTTTGACCACAGATATCTCAAACAAATTTAACTTTTGAAATGCTTTCGAGCCTAGGGCCGGAAAGGATTTTCATACTACTTTGTCTCCCGTGGGAAAAATGAAAATGATTTGGCAGCCTAGGGAATATAATAGCATTTTCCGCCCGCATTTCGGGCATTAAAAATCGCTTTTCCGAGCGGGTGAGATGAAAAAGTATTTAAAGTATTAAGTAAGTATAATATAATCATCTTAAGCTCCTAAAAGTACATATACCTATTATATGAATAAAAAGTATGTATTTCAATTTAATTAAATTTTGTTAACACAAAAGCCACTTCATCCCGGAATGTCCATGATTTCAGAATTCGTTAAAACAAAATTCACGCGACTAAAATCTAGTATACAAGGAGGAAAAATTTATAAATTATGTTAAATGTTAAATATTTATTTAACGCCTCGTTTAGCTGATTAGCTCACTTTTTGCAATAATTTATGTCCTATCACGAATTCTTATTTAAAATTGTTGAACTGTTAAGATAACCGATGTTTCGTGATTGGGCGAACAATTTGCTCGAAATGGAAAATTTATAGCGATGTATTGTATGGAGATACATCTTTCAAGACATCGCGTGACGGAGTTATGTTACGTAGATACATTCCTATAAACCAATCTGAAGACGGATCGTCATGACATGTTTTTCCGTATCGTTAAATAGAAAACGGCTTCATCATATTATGTTTGATCTCTCAATAAATAACAAGGGAAAGTTTACGATCTTAAACATAAACAACAATACTGATTAGATAAAAGACAATGTTACACGACACTTGTTAAAGGCCTATTGCGTTCGTTATCTACAAAGATATTAGCAGAGTTCAAATCGGAGAATCGTGTTTCTAATAGATTATATCATGCTGTGGGCTTACGACAATCCCGATTCCTAATTTCATACAAACTGATCCCAACAAATACTTTAAGCATAAACAAGTCGCAAGGAAACACAGTGTCAAAGATGCGATGAGCAAATTAATAAGACGATAGAAGATTTTGTTAATCTATTTATTGGACAAAATAGTACGTTATTTATTCATATTAGATTCCAGTAATCCCTCTCCTTAATCACTAAAATTAGGAGGACTCAAAACACCGAGAAGAGGCTGGTCAAAAAGATAGTCTTCCAGGTCTTGTACAATGTAAGAGGCATAGACAATTCGAGTATTTTAATAAAAAATAAACCAATACACGAGATGTAGAGTTAGTAGATGTGTTCACACTTTCTACCATAGATCAGAGTACTAATCTTCCCACAATGTCTTACAAGAAGTCCCTAAAATACATAGGTATAGTTAGTAATGCCTGTCTTTTTGTCATTAAAAATCCAATTGTCCAAGAAAGGGAACCTCCAAAGTTTGGAGTCCAAAAAGAAGCTAGTTGTAACATGGAATACATTACAGTACCTACATTGGTTGCAATAATTAAATCAGCGATATTCTTGACGATGAATGATTTTGTCGAAATTTTGACTAAGTTTTGTAAAATTAATCGTTTGACTAAGTTTCTTGTCAGTTCTCTTATTTTAATCTACTTTTAAAATGCTTGCTCTTTTTTTATTTTTATAACGCACGCAAGCGAATGAGCAGACGGGTCGGGTCACTTGATGTTCAGCGAACACCGCCGCCCATGGACAATTGCAGCACCAGGGAAATCGCAAACGCGTTGCCGGCTCTCAAGGAGTATGTTTATTCTCCCCTTGAATAACCCCATGTTGAATCTTTGAGGGAACATTGCTGCTAGTAATTGGTTCCACAATTTGCACGTACGCGGAAAAAATGTACTGGCAAACTGGGTGGCCGAGGATTGCCAGCCATCCAGGTCACGAATTCAGCTCTTGAATTGTTGAATTTGGAAGGAAGGCATGAAATGAAAACTTGATTCATTTTATATAAATATACTTAATTATTACATCTTCTATTTAACCACACATATTCAGATCAAAGTATTACCTATCTACTTTTTCGCATCATTAAAAATTGTTTAAGGATTTTATCAAACAATCAATCAAGCGAATCTCGTTTTCATGGCAACTTTCTTTGCGATATTTACCACTCTTTGCCTACTCCAGGCATTTTATCATTTTTAAAACCATGAAACTAGTTTGATCTCGGTCTTTATGTTCTGTATGTAGATTGTAGGTATATACACAACCTATATTATAGATTTAAATTACCAAATATTTTTGCACAAATATTAATTAATATTTTGAAAGAATCACTTTCTCTACCAATTATAGTGCATAACAATATAATTTTAATTGAAACATCGAATACGAGCTACGAATTTATTTATTCAACGCCAATGAATATTATGAATTTCGTCGATGAATATTAATGTTTTTTATCAAACGTTGAAGACTTTTTCAAAATAATTGACAGTTTTGTTTAATAGAGCTGAAAATTATTTAAAAGAGCTGACGCTTCCGAACCGCATTTGTATAGTGTTCAAAGTAGAATTGAACTAAAAAAAAATTGTATGAGTTTGCATGGAATTTATGTGAACAACTGTGAAATCAACTAAAAAAATTATTCCCTGGCCGGTGCATGATCTTCGACAAATCCACAATTTCATTTCATTTTTTTTAAATGTTTTCGTTGCCTATTGTCATCACAATTTAAATTTTTTATACAAGCTCTTTGTCTTTATACAAATGCATGTATCAAAAATTCTGAGAGGTTTTAGTCTGCCTGTCTATCTCAAATTATTTATGGCACAAAACTTTCCCATACAAATGTACGCATATTTATTTTGGGCACCTTTTGATACATGGGACGTATGCCAAAATCAAGAAACTCCTAATTATTTTAGGATGAACTATTATACAAAGAAACATCTGATAAGATGGTGTATATGATAAAGTAGCATTATTTTAGAGTACGAAATTAAAAGACTATTTAAAACGATAAAGCAGGAAATTCCAATAAATTTTTACTTTAAAGTCATTTCATTTAAGAGACCATACTTTATTGGTTATTTACTCATGAAATATACAAAAATTTTAAGCAAATTATTTGAAATTATTACCCACAATAACATAACATTCAATGCTAATTACTCATTCATACAAAAAGCTGTACATTATAATATCTTGACCAAGCTGACCTCAAAGATAGGGTCTCCATTACTCATTATAACATTATACATACCGAATACATACATGTGAACTGAATATTTTTATAGTTGAACATGTTTACTTATCTAATCTACTCCTACATATACGAGTATAGGTACTTTTCGTATTAATATGTCAATTTTCATGGGATTCCCGCCAGCCGGGTAATCCAAATTACCAAAACTATACGTAGTGTTAGTGGTTGATACCGATTTATTTTAGATTCTCTAAGTCGTGCACGTCAAAAATCTACTATTCCTTTTTAATACGGTACAATTTTAATTCTCTAACCCTAATCCTATAGGATGGTGGTGGATGGTGGATAGGATGAGTTAGTGTTTTAGTAAAATTTATTAACATCATCACTGTTACAATTGACATTCAATATTTACTGTAACCGAAACATTATAGTTTTCGGTTAGAATAAAGATTGTTTGTCGCGTCAACTAAAATCAATTTGTCGACGTTTACTTAGGACCGCATCCATTTCGGCCCTTAATGTGAGCTGTTTACCTATCGAGTATTGTTTGCCTAATTAATTGAAATCATATCATTTTGTACAACAGATTTCTCCACAGTGACTTCGAAGCACTGATATGTATCTCTGGATTCATGTGATTCCATACGTTTGACAGTTCATTTTTTGTGCCGATTTGAAGCCGAGCGTCTCCCCCGAGCGTCCACGGTACTAAATTGACATTTGTTGGAAGTGGACCGTCTTTTTGATTGTCATTTGATTTTAGCTCCGTAGACGCTCATGCGTAACCTACGCAACAATCAGCGCCAAAATGGCGAAAATCAAGTGTCTTCATTTTTACGTTGACAGTCAGCTATCCAGAGTATATTCTTTATACTCTATGGAGATCAGTGCTTCGAAGGTATGTGGGCTCTAGTAATCAGCATCTGCCCTGCATAATGGCCTAAGCCCTTCTATCCTGAAACGAGACCCGCAGTGGGTTAAGAATTAAGATGTTGTAAATGGTATCGCCTTTTGTTTTTAATGTCAACTCTTTTTGTTGAATTTTAAACAAATTATAATCGCTTAGACATATAATGACTAATAGTTTCATGGTTGTTTCAGCCGATAGGTGCCTTCAGTTGGACGTAGGCTTCCTGTGAAGGGATCTTCTACGTGCATGGTCTTACAACTATTCGATCCAATGGCTTATTAGTTCTTAACTTCATAATTGCAACTGATTGGGGGTGTTCCAGTGCTGGTCTCTCTGATATCTCTAGAGTCACCATTTCAACGTCTTAGTTCCCAAAATACTGTCGGTCTTACAACCTATGGAGGATTTTTAACAGTAATTGCATCCATATATATGTATGTCAATGATTGCACTAGACCAAAATACTTAATAATACTGAATCTATAGGCATAACAATAACATCATTATCATACTCGCATTCGTAACAGGAAGTTTAAAACATTAGATGCCTAAAAACTTGTTAGGCAATATGTTGGTACCTACCCGCTTACATTTCAACATAATACTATTAGGCATAGGTATTTTAATTGATTCATATGCATAATCAAATCATTTTATAAGCATAAATTATATAATTTGATTATTATAATTATTCTTTTATATTCTTTATCTAAACAAAAGATGGTGACTTTTTTAAGCAGATTTTGTTTGAATAAATTATTATGGACGATGCCTACTCTAATCAAACCTTTTTATTCTACGTTTCTGATGCGAACCGCTAAGGTGTGGAACACCTTTCCTGCTCCAGTGTTCCCAACCAAGTATAATCTAGGTGCCTCCAAGAGGAGAGTGAATGGGCATTTTCTAGGCCAGCGCGCTACATCATAGACTTCATTGCTGTCCATCAGACATGATTGCAGTCAAGCGCAGACCAGCCGATCTAATAAATATTTAAATGATGCGGAAAAAAATACTGGTCTCCACTCTGCTTCAATGGTATCATTCCAGCAGAAACGAGGCGAGAATAATAAAAGGAATGGTGAAGAAATGGAGAGCCTCAGATTAAGCACTTCATGTTACAAATAACCGCAGATTGAAAAAGCTTAAGAAGAATGGTGGGTATTTAGTGATCTAGTCGCCTTCTTTGAATGCAATTATTCAAATCGAAGACTAGAAGAATTGTATCAAAGCCCACAGTATAGAGTAGAGTGGTGCGGAGCAACAAAATCGCAGGGAAACATTAAGTAGCAAAATGGGTGCGAAATGTCAGATTTGCTTGTTACCGCTTCAGTGGAAGTATATCCTTACATAAAACACGCGTGCCGAAAGTGTCCTTGAGCTGATTTTTATACTCATTATGAAGGTACTTTTTAAAGTTCGTCCTTGTACACCTTTTTGGTAGAGACAAGGATTGCTTACTTAGTTTTGCTAACTACACCTAAGTTATACGTTCACTTGATAAAAAGAATTGACTAAAAATCAAAATCAATAAATGCATCATTAATAATTATGATAAATTAGAAAATGCTTATGTATAAAATGGCTGGCGCATAAAAACGCCAGGTATCAGTTACCCATTTTTAAGTATATTTTATGAAATTAGGAACCTACTTACAAAATATTTATAACAGTAGATATGGCAGATAGATTTCATTTGCCTTTATTATTTAAAATTTAAATTTAAAATACCATGAATCGCTAATAGGCCTGATATTACCTGATAGACTTGATATCTATCTGAAATGACCGCATAACCCTAGAGAGAGCTAAAAAACCAATTTGTAAATTTTCCATAGACTACTTAAGTCTTGCGGTTTTGTTTTAAATTAAATGTACTAATCGAAAGTAATTATAATAACAAAGTGAAACATTTAAATGTGTAAAAACAATAAATACTAGTAACAGGAAAGTATCTCTATCTATGCAGACAAATCAATTCGATAAAAAGCAGAAGAATGGAACAAACCCAAAAATGATAACGCAACAGTATAATGTTAGAACAAAATGAACTACTCGAATGGGTTTACACTTTACAATATAGACACAGTAAGTATACCACAGTAGGTACTACACTAAAGATGAGACATACAATAGTTTGTACACATACAGTCGTATGTACACATACAGCTGAATACACAACTATAATATCTAAGTCTACGCGCACCGAGCGATATGTTCTCTCGCTCACATGCTTGCAATAGTCATGGTTACAGAGTCGAAATCAGCTTACACTTTAGTTTGCGTTTCGAACTTACGTGGGATAATCCAGAGAATCTTTCATAGTTTATTTTACACAGCTAGTATCAAAGTAAATCAACCGGGGTCATACTTACAGATAAACGTGTCACGGGTCCAATAGATGAGTTTACAGTTTACAGATTACACAAATGTTATCCGTCAACAAAAACACAAGAGATGTGTTGCACCGGTGCACGCAGCGGCCGTTAACCCGGCCGGCGGGCTGCGTTTCGAAAACTTCGCAGCGAAGCGTTTAGTGAATATTCAAAAATAGACCGACGGACTCTGAAACACGCGCAACTCGGCATGTAGAGACGTTCGGACACTTCGAAACCGATACCGCGATGGTGGTTATGCATGCGCCGATATGGGATTGTTGGGAAAACTGTGTTCAAAAGTTTCCAGTATACAAAGTTGTGATCGGGAGACAAGGCTCAACGCGGCGACAGCGCGGCAGCCCCGCGACGCTTGGAACTCGACTGGCGCCTCCGAGCGCTGCGCACCGCGCGTCACCGAGGAACACCCACACACTCAGAGCGCACACATCGCCAACCAGCACACAGACATCGTGCCATGACTCCACACACACACACACACAAACATAACTGCTCCCAGAAACTGATAAACAGCTTAAAAACACACGATGCAACTGCACTTATAAACATATCCCGCTTTCCTGCCGACACGAGCTTGAGTTCGACCCAGACACGGAGCAAATAGCAGCTGTGTTGTTATCTCTATAGTCATAAAGCCCGAGACGTTAACGCAAACTTAGAGGTGTAGTTGAGAGATCGTAACATTTATTAATGATCAGCAGATGTCTGAGGAGTGATAAGTCAGAAACTGAGATGCTATACAGCAGTGACATTAACGTTATCTGAAAAAGCATTTTTCTGAACTCATCACTTTAATAACAGTAGATAATGCTGTAGCATCTTACAGAACTCAAGAATCATTCATACCACTACAAAAAAAATAAAAAACTTAAAAAATGTAATATACTAAGACTTGATTAACTTAATTTTTCAATTTAGAATTATCTCAAATAAGTAGTACCGGGCATTGGCCAAGATCTAAAAATTAATAATAATAATCACAGCATTGGCGTTAACATTTATGCATCAACCCAAACCCGACAGGTAATCCAATATTAAGATTTTAGCTATTGAACAGAAGTTTCAATTAATACTTCTAATGATTAAAACACCTGCACCAAAGTAACTTGAGGAACTGCTGAAGAATACAACAAAAAATAAGGTACTAATTACTATGTATGTATTAAGAAAACAATTCATTACAAAATATCACAACATAGTGTTAAAAAAAAAAGAAAGCAATCCATAAAAAAGGTAAATAAAATATTCCACAAATTTACAGTCTAAGCCCTGCATGTATTCAAAATATATATTTAAGACATCTACTCTATGTTACAGACGTGGTTAAAGTTTTCAAAGGTTTAGTACAAATGATACACAGTACACTACATCAAATAGGTAATCAGTTACACCTCTAGCAAGGCCCAAGGTTACTTACATAAACCTCGGCATTAAAGGTTAAAATTAATAAATCAAAGTAAAAAAAGTATAAAAGTAGACCTTGAAGCAGTATGCTCTATTCCCAGAAGAAGCCACAACTAAATCTCACGGGTTTTGATTATTTTATAGCATGGGAAGGCTCAAGACGTTCAGAGTAATAAAATAACATCTGCCGCGTAAGTAAAACGTTTTATAGTTGTTCTTGTAACCCAAACGTAACTAAAATGAACGTAAATTCTAGTGCAGGTCTCCTACCTTTGAATAAAGAAAATCTAGAGAAGAAATTGTGCAAGCGCACTGTTATGAAAATGCCCTAAGTGGGATATTGCTACACATTGTTATTGGACCAAAAACGTTAACATTGATAACACTCTTGTTGATATTATATTACATCAAAGAATAATCGTAATCAATATTGAAAGATAACCAAGGTATAATAGATACTGACTGACTGAGTGATCTCGGAAAATGTTACGGTGAATTAAATAACTAAGACATGGTTGACATACACTGAAAATATATAAATTTAAAAAAGTATGTAAAATGTACTCACCTGAATGGAATCCATCAAATTTCCGCACTGTGTGGAAATTACCTGAAATAAAAAACACTATCGGAAAATTTATCATGCAAACAAATAAAACATAAAATCGACGAAAAATAATGTTACATGGGCATGGAAAAGTGTTTGTAAAGTAGATTGAGAGCATTACAAAAATAATACGACAAAATAGTAAACATGCCGAAAATATGACTGTTTTTGAAAAGTCAAGGTTGAGCGAACAGTGGACGACACGAAGGAATATTTTGTTTCATAACAATTTGTACTTGTAAAGATTTATTGAAAATTGTAAAAGAACTTTTTTATAAAACTTGGTCTCTATTAGATTTTGTTTACTTCTTTGGTCTTACAAAAATCAAAACATGCGCTTTTAGGCCTAAGACTGAAAAGTTGTCCCTTTTACTGCAAATATTGTTTTACCTAGAGATTGGAGAACGGCAACTTGATGATATTACTGCAATTGTTAAATTTGAAAAACTTTAAAATGCCATCAAAAACTAAATTAACGTTTGATTTAATACAATAATATAGGGACTAAAAACAATACGCACAATACTAGAACAAAACAACAAAGTTGCCTAAAGCTTATTTATCTACTGACCCATAAACAAAACGTTTATAGAGAGCACAAGTACACTGATGCAAAGTGCAAAATACATACGAGTAACTACATATTTTTTAATGAATTCTACCGCATCACGATTCCAGCCAAAATCTAGATGAGAAACAAGCAAGAATTCTCGTTGGCAATGGCTGGATCGTTTATCATTCCGCTACAGTTCTTTGCCAATATGAATCGATCCATCCTAAGATAACATACAAATGTAAAGAAACGTGTGTTTCGTATGAATGAAGCATGAATAGTTATTACGCTTTAACGCGCAATCGTATACGATGTTGGAATTTTTAAGAAGTCGAAGATTTATGACGAGATAAGGTATAATAATATGTATAAGTAGTGCAAAGCGGATGTCATGTAAGCGTTTTAGCGATTAATTATGTAACCTGCAGTGCTATTCTACAAAATGTCCATCTCTGAAACAGCTTTCAGACAGCTGCCAAGCCAAAGATGGCATGTAAAAATGTACTCTATTACAACTGACAAATTCATAGATGCAGAGATGTACGCTCGTCGCTGTTTTGCAGAATAGCACGGCTGTAGTCACTACTAGAACAAAAAGATATATAAGATACTAGCTGACTCGGCAAACGTTGTTTTGCCATTACTTAGGGATATAAAAATAGATAAATTGAGATTTAAACTATCCTATCTCTCAAGTTGGATCGAACTGCACATGGTGTGCGAATTTTATTATAATCGGTTAAGTGGTTTAGGAATCCATTGAGGACAAACATTGTGACACGAGATTTATATATATTAAGATAGCTGACTCGGCAAACGTTGTTTTGCCATTGCTTAGGGATATAAAAATAGATAAATTGAGATTTAAACTATCCTATCTCTCAAGTTGGATCGAACTGCACATGGTGTGCGAATTTTATTATAATCGGTTAAGTGGTTTAGGAGTCCATTGAGGACAAACATTGTGACACGAGATTTATATATATTAAGATAAGATAGCTGACTCGGCAAACGTTGTTTTGCCATTACTTAGGGATATAAAAATAGATAAATTGAGATTTAAACTATCCTATCTCTCAAGTTGGATCGAACTGCACATGGTGTGCGAATTTTATTATAATCGGTTAAGTGGTTTAGGAGTCCATTGAGGACAAACATTGTGACACGAGATTTATATATATTAAGATGAATAGAATTTCAAGATGCACATTGAATTCTTGTCAGCTAATTGCCGTGTCCGCACTCATCAATTTTCATCTTCATCATCGCATTCTCAACTTTCAGAACGTAATTGGTTCGAAGATAAAATCGCACAAGTATTGGACACGCAATACAATTATGATAAAGGTGGATAGAGACAAATAAGAGATTCAAAGAAAATGTGGCTAAGCGTGAAACAGATGGCATAAGGGTGTCCCGAATGGCGATGAATGAAACATGAATAATCATGAAAGCTCCGGCACATAGGCGTGAAATCAAGCTTTGAATTCGTGACAACTATTGAATAATCCTCGTCACGATGTGGACGGAGATTCAAAGAAGATATTATTATGATTATGTATTGATAGAGATCATAAGTCCGATGAGAGCTGGATTAAGCGAATGTGTGCTCGTCGTTCGGTGAATTAGTAACGGCAAATTTCCCATGATATAACGGCGAAGACAAATGTGTGAATAAGTATGGTTAAGTCCAGCGTTCATTATAAATGTCATCTAATCATTTAATTCGTAACAAGAATTTTATTGTCTCATTGTCACAGTCAAAAACATAAATAAAAATATAAATATACTAGCTGATGCCCGCGACTTCGTCCACGTGGGATAAAAACTATTCTATCTTTTAAGTTGGACCAAATGACAGATATTCACGAAGTTTGAACTAAATCGGTTCAGTAGTTTAGGAGTCCATCGCGGACAAACATTGTGACACGAGATTTATATATATTAAGATTTCACTTTTGAGTTTAGTTGTACATTTTAGATTTAATTATTATATATGTTTTGTACCTATTGTTAAGTTCCAATAAAAATATATTTTTGTCACAGTCTCATTCAGTATTAGTACTGGTAGTTTATGAGGTCTTATAAGGAAGAAAAACTTTGTGTTGGGATTTTGTTAGTTGCGTGACGTATTGTCTGTAGTTCGTAAAGAAAACAGCAAGGCAACAACTATGTTCGAATGCCATATCAAAGTTTCCCTTACCAATAGTGGTAATACAGCTCACAAATTACTATGTATATCAATTTTCATCGTAGTGGTCTTTAAACAATGGGAACAATTTGTTGTATTTCATCCTATTTTTTAAGTATTTTTTTAAAAACAAAAAAAAAACAGTATCCCTAATAAAAATATAGGAAAAGGTTGAAAGATCCGTGGCATTTAAAGCATGACCCGGTCTCGCCTCGTCCTCGTCAAGTTGAAGCTGTAATTCATGGATTTTAACGAGTAATGTTAAAAAATTATGACGAGTTTCCGGGATTTAAATGAATAACCCTCGTGATATATATTTGAGGAAAATTTTAACCGTTTTTCATTCGTAAATTACGAAATCTTTTGAAAAAAGCGCTATTATAGCTGTTTCGAAAATAGAATTAAATGGAAAATTTTATTTAAAAAAATATATTTAAAGATCATTCCTATATTTGAGTTTTAAGTATCATGTACATACGCTGGGTACTGTATTTTTAAGAAACTAATTACCCGTACATTTCTAAATACTGTACTCAAAAAGTAGTTATCTATAGTAACATACTACTAATTAATAGTCCTATTAAAAACAATAAAACTGCTAACAATAGCTAATAGATTTGTTTGTAATAGTGCCATTTACAGTTTGTTGTTTCAGCGCTTATTCATTTGGATTTTGCGAAATTAAGACCAGTGGGATTTTTGGATCACATGATTGATTCTTCCCACTTGACACTTCCCAGTATGACACATATGGTAACATGAAACCCTGTGCACTGGACGGATCCGGTTCGTTTAATTGATTGAGCAGTTAATTTCAAGTCATTAGAGATTGTAATACCTACGAGTATGTTATTATTAAGCTATTGCATAGCTTCTATCGCGGGCTTTGAACGCGGAGACCGAATCCAGAAATTCCGTAACGAAAATAACCTAACACCCCTAAAGTAGAGCTTTTGGTACCAGGGTACCATGAATGCAGGAAAGCGCACCTTCACAAACTTTTTAGTTTTTAGTTTTGCCATCTATCGATGTATAGCAGAACTTTTAATGGTTGTATCGGCGTTACGCAGCCGATACAACCATTAAAAGATTCTCCGATCTGGTGGCAACAGAAGCTCCGCTTTGGTGGCAAACCTGGTTTAACTTTTTCTAATATATTACGGAACCCTCAGTGCGCGAAATAAAAAAGATTATATTTTTTTATGATTGCACTAACGGCGGGCCATATTGTCTAACCTATTCCAAATTTCATGTCGATATCTTTAATAGTTACTGAAATAAAGGGTCGTGACACACAGACAGACAGACAGACGGACAACAAAGTGATCTTATAAGGGTTTCGTTTTTTTTTCTTTGAGGTACGGAACCCTAAAAAAACTATTTCACGGCCCCCCGACCGCGGCTTCAACCATGTCTTCATAGTTTAAAAACTGTAGGCCACTAAAAATCACTTAAATACGCCGTCTAGGCTGTTAAATATTAAACTTTCAACAACTTTTTTCAATCACCCAATAAATAACGTCTGTGGAAATAAGAAGCCTGTCCTTTATCTTCGTTAACGCTAGTTAGTACCAACTTTATTTTGCAACGTCAAACTTGACGGGAATTTAATATTTGCTAATTAAATTCGGCGACAACGACAGCCAATAGGCTAAGAGGGAGATGCTATTATACACAACCTTTGAATACTGTGTGTTCTAAAACGTGGTATATACTGTAGAACAAATATTCTTTTTCTAGTCTTTACGCTCTAATAAAAGCTTCGGTTTTCAACAGTATCGGATGAATGTTAAAAGGATTCACTACGTTTAGTACGGTATCTTTCAGATGAAATCTAATAGACGACGTTACGTTACCCACATTCAACACTTAGCAGCTAACCGCATTAAAGTTCCGTTCCCGTATCGTGTTTAGAAGCGAATGAGATTCACCGGGCACGTGGTTGAAGTCTCTGCCTATACATAATATACAATTTCACTAGGCGGTCTTCTCAGTGCAGGGCGCGTTTGAACCCTCGTAAACTTAGTTTTAAGTCGAGTTGTAGTTATCACCATACATATGCGACAAATATCATATTGACGTTTTACAAGAGCCTGCACGTTAGGCATATGTGAAATAAAGATATTTTGACTTTGACTTTGACTTTGGTACATCCATCTTTATTCACTACTAACTGAACCACTCGCACGGGAGATTCCTCGGGAATTTTGGCAAATACTTTATTGTTCCTTCTTTACCTTCTGAAGGGAGGCTTGTTTCAGTTTGATCCAGGATATGTGCGATTAGGGTGTCAAAGTGCATGCTTCCGTTACCCTTTGGATTTCACCAACATTGCCACCAAGACAGATGGCTCCACTGGATTTTAGTGGATTATGGAAATATTCCGACTGCCTCGTGTCAATGTACTACACCGCGGCGAAATGGAATAGAAGTGATTTTTTATATAGCATAATGAAATTACAAATTAAATAAATGATTGAGAATGCAACGCGAGGGTTCCCCAGAAGACGCGTGACCTTTTTGGTTTCTATTTCATTTGTATCATATGAAATTGACATTGTGCTATTTAAAAAAAAGTCGTTTTCATTCCATTCCGCAGCGGTGTAAATTGACCCTTAGTCAGTGAGTCCCACTTACCCGGCCAAAGGCTTTCTACATGATTTGTACAAATACATTGCTCAGTGAAAAAAAGAGTTTGGATGATGATGCTGGTAAAATATGAGTCAGTGAATTAATTAATGAGTTAGATATGAACCGGAATACAGGCTATACTCCCTTCCATATTTCAGTCGGGTTAAATATTGCTCCGAGACTATAAATGATTTAATAAGGGCCGAAATAAATAACATCTGTCAGGGCATCTCAGTTTACAAGGCCGAAGGAGTTTTCAGTAAACAATATCCTGTGAACAAATTATAGCCATTTGTTCCAACTTCCACCGATGGTGGGTGAGACTTTGTCATCAATATTTAAATAAATAATAAGCATTCGTCTTTTCGTGACCTTTCTTTACGAAACTTGACATGGTAGAATACTTGTAGAGGCGACGTCGCTTAGTGGCATATTTTCAAATAGACATAATATTGTACAGGACCCGGCGAACCTGGCAAAAAATGTCGACAGTTTACTGGTATCAAAAATGTTTGCTTTTATACCAATGACGTCAGTAGTAAGCCAATCGCTCTATTACATTCTTACGAAATATGAGATAGGTTCATCCTTTAGGTTCGTATCGGTGCATTTTTAAGTGGGAAGAACTAGGATCGGATCCAAACATGAGCTAATTATTTTGGATTTAAAATAACTTTTTTAAATTTTATCTGGTTAGGTGGAATGTTCTGGTGATCATCTGCTGTTGACTTGACTGCTGATTTACTAACTTTAATCTACAGAAAAACGATTGCATGGGGAAACGAAAATGCACATCTCTATTATAATAAATGGAAGTAAGAAAAGTCTACTTCAGTATCCAAATATGATTACGAGTATGACGATGTGTAAATTGTAGGCATATTTCTCGTAAGTATGTCGTGCTACAGCTAATTATTTTCCTATCCATTTGATTTATACTTTACAAGGAGAAGAATAAGGATTTTCGCAGCAAATTACGGACATTTTCGTGGCACCCCAGTCTTTAGCCTCCAACACACAATTTGCAAAGCCAACGCAATATGGAAGAGCAAAGCAATTTGTAATAGATAACAATATTACTTACTTAAATTGTTATTACTTTTAAATATAATTGTGCTTAATGTTGCCATTTATTGAAGAGTTTTCAATTGTTTCTTTTCTTTTTCTCTGTTTTTTTTTCTTTCTTACTGAACTTCGGATGCTAAACCTTAAATATGATGTTTTGCTATAGGGTTAGAAACTACGAGTAGGTAAATAGGTATTAAGCATCAAAACTTTGCTGCAATAACTAAATAGCACAAAGTGGAAATTAAAGCGTCTTTTTATTTCCGGGTTATTTGATGGGAAAATACCTAAATAGTTCCTTAATACCTCAATAGTTAGTACCTCTACACTATTTATTATTATAACTTGGCACTAGGCACCGTGGCCCGCATCCAGCCCTTCAGCAACCAATCTTTTTTGTCAATATGCAAGCTACTCTTAAGTTTTTTTCTATCTAGCTATATGCTAGCGTTTAGACTGTGATCACACCTGATGGAAAGTGAAACAGTGTAAGGTGGAACGCGCTTGCCTAGGAGATGCCTATTCAATCTTGATTTGAAGGCACCCAAGTTGTAAGTGATGGAAAATACAGTGCCTGGGAGGGTATTCCAGGCCTAAGACTGCTGAGGAACTGCGTATCAGGAACGAGGAATCAAACCGCTTCGTACGCGTCTTTGTTACGTCGACAATGTATTGGTGGAAGTTGAAATGTTCCTAATTTATACATTATATGTAATAGTGTTACTATTGCAGTTATATCTTATCCAGCAAGCATCAGGCTATTAATTAAACAGCTAAGAACGCTAGAGTCGAGTATGGTAATACGCCAGAACAACCTATGTGCGAGATAATGCGGCATGTCACACACCACACTGCGTACTATCTACGCCTTGCAAATTACCAGCAGCTGTGGAACCGCATAATCCACAATTTGTAGATATATAACAAGACATGAGACATTAAATGAAAAGATTACCTACATCATTTAGAAGCCTGTACTGGTGAGTTTATAACGAAAATAGTTTTTGTAGTGAAAACTTCTCGAGACACGGTGGGCTTTTTGCGATTTTTTGAACTGGGAAAAAACTATTAACTCATGACACTGTTATCACCTCGCATTGTTACCGTAACCGACACTTGTGTAAATGTGTATCTGTAGTAGTCTGTGCCTGAAGTGTGATATACATATGTTTTTGAACATGTGGCATTCCCAGAACTATCCACTATTTTTTCTGATTGTTTGTACGCTGGCATGCAATAATATGAGACAAAATTATATAACATCTACAACTCAGCTAAAAACTCTATTGGTGCTTACTCTGCACTGTCGTAGAGTAATTTTAGCTTGTATGGATTGTCACTATTATGTATATTATAAAGGCGAAAGTTGTGTGTGTGCGCGTGCTTGTGCTTACCTCTTGTGCGTTTGCATGCTTGAATGTATGTGTCTGCGTTACTCCTTCACGCCGCAACTATTGACCTGATTTGGCTGTCCTATAAATATAGGATTTATACACAGGCCACTTTTTATCCCGGGGAAACCCATGGTTCTTGTGAGATTTTTGAGAAACTGAAATTCACGCGGGCGGAACCGCGGGCATCCGCTACATTGGAATACAACGAAAGGCAGTTGATTTTCATTCAAGTTTCATATTTTCGAATTGTAGCGATTCCGTAATATCGCAAATGGAACTCGGCTCATCCTCGAATCTCCGATCTCGAAATTCCCTTTTTTCCTAGATTACCAACATTACCGTTCTGGCAGGCGCGCAAATTACCACAACAGAAATCCCTACGCGAAGTCGCTAACACGTTTGCAGATATATTATATTTCAAGCTGTATATTTTTACAACAGTAACCGAAAACCCATGAACTTTTTAAATTATTTATTAGATATTAAATCTGGAACTGACTGTTCCGAAATTTCAAGCAGACAACACAAGATTTTCAGTTTATATAAGGTGTCATGTAACTCCGATCCGAAGTGCATTTGTTGAAACTTATTTCCAGAGAACATTAAGGTATCGCAGGATCGTTATTGGACTCAGTCTTTGTAATAGGGATTATTTTCGCACACAGACAAGATTTGCGATTCGTTCAAACGTATACGGCACGCCGGATGTGAAATTTTCCACGGCAGCTCCAGGATTGTTCGGAATGGACGGTTTTCGTTCATTCAGGAATGTATTTTTAGCGTGGCGTCGATTCATGCCACGCGCGAATTGGGTGACCGACCTCTAGTCTAGAGTAACGCAAACAAACAAGTGGTATAGACCAACCAAAACTGACAGCCTTTTGCCAGTTTTTTCCCCATGATTAATGGGGTTATGACTCACTTACGATATTTTTCTAAATTGAAAAGAAATATAAATACATTGCCTCCTGCAGTTTCTGAATCTCTGTCTCTTTTTATTTCTATAACCGACAAGAAACACGCAATTGTCTTGAGGTGGTCTGGAGGAATTGTTTGCAGCGATGAGGCCGCCTTTGCATACCAATGTGATTTTATTTTTTATTTTGTGTCTTTTTTGTAATGTTATTGTAGGTTTTCACTTTGTTGAAATTTATTTTAACCGAATTTAAAACAGGAGTTTCAGTTTATGTTCATAGGTGCCTAAGTACTCAAATTTAAGGTATGTAAGTATCTGTTTTTTTAAATTTTTCAAAACTACTGATCTGATTTTAATACGATGTTCGCTTTCGAATGCATATTTATTGAAATTTAAGCCCCATAAAATATTCCTAAATTTTTTTAAATAGTAAGCATAAGTTTGCATTTGGTTGATGTTTTCTGCGATATAACTCATGTACCCATCATCATTTCGTAGACTCAGTATAACACTAAGTTCTTAGAAGAAGATCGAAAACTTTTTAACGGGCACTAACGTTTACACTTTGTAGTATTCATTGATCTCTCGCAACTGTTATCCGTAAATCATAAAACGATTGACTCAGTGGAAGCTGTAAAGCCGACTTTGTAATGTTTATGACTCAATTTTTCTCGCTAACGCTTCTCGGGAAATGGAAATTCTTTTCTTATTATTCATTCACTCATTTGGTTTATTGTGATTTTATTGATTTTCTTGTCAGCCGCCGAGCTGAGGGACCAACCGTGAGAAACGGTAAAATTTTGACGGTAAGTACCTATAATGTACCTATAATCTAAGTACTTCTGTTACTAAGTAACTTCTTTCAGTCTTTCAGTAGTAGTAACTAGTCTTTCAGTAACTTCAGACTTTAATAAACTGTTGCAATTTAGTCCACCAAAAATACGATATGAGTTATAACCATGCATCTGCTTAAATTTTTTAATGTTGAAGTTGATTTTGTATTTGTGTTTTTAATAAAATTTGCACGTACCAATTTTGTTACCAAACTTCACCGAAACGGCTCGACCGATTGTTATGAAATCTTCTATTTATGTTCGGTAGGTCCGAGAATAGGTACCCATTAAGCTATATTTTTATATCCTAATTGCAACACAACGTTTGCTGGGTCAGCTAGTTTGTTTTATAAAAAAATCTGCACTGAAATGATTTTAAGCCTTATTTCAAAATGTTGTGCAACTGAATTCATCATAACAGTGTGAATGCTTTCGTATTTATTACAGCTCAGTGATCAAGAAGTGGGCACATACCTAAATTCCATTCCAGATATCGTATAGCAAGATTCATTTCAACAGGGAATGATTATCTTTATTTAATAACATAACTAAGAAGAAAAATCTTGATTCAATCATTCACTGAATCACTGAAATTTGGCAGAGCTTTCTTGTATAACGTAGACAAGAGAAAAGGAAGGCCTCCGCGAAATTCTAAACAAAAAAGAGTACGTAAGTTATATTGATAAAAAAATTAAAATCTAGGTTCTTATAGCATGCTTAGGTAGTAGATTTTATTCGAGATTCCAGGCTTCAGTTTTAAGCAAAAAATAATACCCGAATGGCAATAAAACTGTTATACCTCAAGTTAATACCAGTTTTATGTCTTTTCATGAAACACTCGTAAATAATGACTATTTCACGATGAGGATAACTAATTATACATTCGGCACTCGTGGCACATTCTAATTATAAAGTAAACTGGTGGTTTGCGTAGGTGTGCTACTTAATTCGTACCTTTACCTATATTTCAATTTATTCATGTGGATTATGGGGTACAAAAAATATACCTACCGGAATCAGTAGTTAGTTTGTCGACAGACAGTTTAATAACATCATGTTTCACTAAACAAGTCTTATCTTATCTTAATATATATATAAATCTCGTGTCACAATGTTTGTCCTCAATGGACTCCTAAACTACTGAAACGATTTAGTTCAAACTTCGTGAATATCTGTCATTTGGTCCAACTTAAAAGATAGAATAGTTTTTATCCCACGTGGACCAAGTCGCGGGCATCAGCTAGTCTTAATATATATAAATCTCGTGTCACAATGTTTGTCCTCAATGGACTCCTAAACTACTGAACCGATTTTTCAAACTTTGTGAATATCTGTCATTTGGTTCAACTTAAAAGATAGAATAGTTTTTATCCCACGTGGACGAAGTCGCGGGCATCAGCTAGTAATATTATATTAATTATTGATAACTAATTTAAAACCGATTGGCGCAGCGGTAGAAGTCCTGGTCTCTGAGTCAGAGGTCGTGGGTTCGATTCCCACAACTGGAGTTTGTGCGACAAGCATATTTTCCAGTGTCTGGGTTTTTTCTATAATATGTATTGTATGTATGGTATATATTATGCATATTTATGTAGTGTCCATAAACGAGCAAAAAATCACGTTTATTGTATGGGAGCCCCCGCTTAAATATTTTTTTAAAACTTAATATTCTGTGATTATTATAATCATCTACGTGTTGCCGTTATCGATATCGAGCAAAATCGAGTAAAAAAAAATCACGTTAGTTGTATGGGAGCCGCAAAGTGCGAGCCAATTTCGCACACCATCATAAGTAATTGATGAATTTCGTACCAAAATCTATCATAGAAGAAGAATAAGTAAGTTACACCTTAGCTGCTGATGATTTCTTTAAAATATTATATTGCCTATAACCGGATGCGTTTTATCGGCGTGTACAAAGTGCTGACTGAGGGACGAGTGTTTGGTTTGGTCGGCGAGCGGCATCACAGACGTCACGCGGAATTATACCGCAACAAATACCGAAGCGCTACCAGTTACCACCCAGAGCCGGCTAATAACCTAATGACTCCAAAAATCAAACATAGCTTTGTGTTTTGGAATGGTCTCTCTATGCTGTAGAGTCTAGGCACCGGAGTATATTGCACCTAACAAAATACGTCGGTGAGTCTATGGATACCTTTTCTGACGAAATATAAATCCTTACAGGACAAGCATGATAATTAAAATTGAAAAAACCTGACTGTAATAGGTTAGCATAATTTTTTTTCATTATGGCATTTAGACCTCAAAACCCGCCATTTTGATTGTTTTTCTATCTTTTTGTAAAGATAAGTACTTCTGTTATTAGGGACGAATTTAACTATACCCGTAGCCCGTAGGTCAATTGTAGAAAAATAAAGGTATAGGAATTAGCGCTTTTTGATGCTTTTTGCCTGTGGGCAAGCAAGCAAGCAGTTGGAAAGTTTGTCATTTCTTTACGAGTCTCGGGTTTAGAGTTTGTGGTTTATAGGAGTGCAATCACGCCTTACCTCGGGGGAAAACAAAAAGCTCTAGTACGGGAAAGAATATCTTTGCGCACGCTAAACACGCCTGGAAATGTCAACTTTTTGAGCAAAATTAGACGTGATATTACGTAACCGTTGATAATTCCATTAATGGGAAATCTATCGCCGCACCGTGACCGGCCGTGACGTAGGGCCGCTGATTCTATTATTATCGGTTAAGATTACGGAAATACGGCTTGCGCACGTTGCTGATGCCTGTTGACTCAGAGGGGTTAGTACAGGTTTTTTTTACGAATTTCGAGTTGACTCACATCGCACAACGAATCGAATGCCTCCATACATTTACAGCCAACGCCATCTATTGACAGCCGCATGTCAGTGACTACCCATAGATGTTGTTGTGTTGGCTGTAAATGTATGGAGGAATTCGATTCGTTTGTGCGATCCGAGTCATCCCGAAATTCGTTCAAAAACATGTACTAACCAGGTCGCCTTTGATGCAAGGCTGTAGGTAGGTTATGGTAGAGTGTAATCATATAGAATAATTGCTAGAGTCTGTTAAGTGCTTATTTGCGCTGACTGCTGAGTTCTTTTACACGTGAAATATCAATTTAGGAGCATTCACTGAATTTATTTCTTCCCTCGTCCTTTTAACCCTTACGAATACATTGGTGCGGTTGGTGCGACATGCAGCGTTGCGGAGAGTATTTAAACAAATTTATATTTATTTTATATTTAACATTTATTAATTTATTATAACTGAGACGAGAACGCTATCTATTAATTGATATGTATAATTACGCTTAACAACAAAATACTCACTAAGTAGGTTCATGCAAAGTAACTCGTAATTAGCAAATAACTATGTGTACGCAGACTAAAAGAAAATAGACACACAATCAAAAAGCAGACTGTTGTTATAATTTGGATAAAGCATATAATTTATTGTAGACTGCAGAATATCGAACGATCGCGATCGCGGGAAAATTAATACATAATAATTAATACCAATTTTGTAATTTTGCACTGAATAAATATATGACCACTGATTGATTATAACGTGCATTGTATGAACTATCTCATGAAATATTTCGATCAGTTTTGAAAGTTCATATTAGATATTCTGAGTAAATAGAAAAATAAATATACTAAGCATGGTTAGTTTTAAATTATCATGGTGAAATCTCACTCTTAAAAGTTTTGTGGTTAATACTTCTTAGGTTTTCTATATTCCTATGTCTTCTATAATATTTTCCCTTAGTCTAAGATATACTTATTACTTACCTATAGCATAGCAAGCTGAGTTACAGAACATACATTTATCAGTACATACATCTCTGTCAACAGACATAAGGTACATTCTCAATGTACCTTAGTATCTAATACCTACCTCATTTATTACTCGGTTATGAGGAGTGGGCATTGAGCGTTAATTTCTTTGCCTTCAGGGAAAATTGGTTAATGGCACATGTAACTTGCGGACTGTACTATGAATGGCCTTGCTTCCTAATTCTTTTAGGTATTTTGTTGTAGGTTCATTTTAATTAATTTCATTTGACGACCTCTCTGGCACAGTTTGCACTACGATATATAAGCGGAATGTCCTGAGTTCGATTTCCCACAAGGTCCAGTTAGATATAATTTTCAATTTTTTTTTGGTATATATTGGTTTGGTAAGACCCTGAGTACTGGCAAAAACAGATGCCAAAACAATATAGGGTTTGACGCAATGCTGTATTGCTAAGGTGTATTCTTCGTGAGTCATTAAGATATAGGCTTGCCTGCATCGATAGCATTGAAAGCAACCAATAGGGGTTACCTATATTGTTCTTTCTGCAATATGAATCATCACTTATCGGATGAGATCAGATTATTGTTAAGTTGTTATTAATATTAAGTTGTTATTATTATTAAGTTGTTATTATTATTAAGTTGTTATTAATACTAACTCGTAATTGAATTTTTAAAAATGACAGAGGTAGGCTAACCATTTCCACTCCAGTCTGCTGAGGACTTACATCTACTAAGCTGGAAACTATGTGCATTAGCGTGGTGAATCATTAGTCAGAGCAGGCAAGTAAACGGTGGCGCGGCGCGGTGTGGCGCCACATCCACGCCACATCTATTAGTTCACTTTGCCAGTACTGTCTTTGACTCTACGTTAAGGAGCACACTAAGGGTGTGCCCGCGATATTCAATTTTTTGGTGGTTTTTTGCAATTTTTAAGCTAATAAGACATAATAGGCTTATGGCAGTCAAATTGCGGGAATTCCAGTATCATCTTCACGTGTTCATATATAAATCTCTGCTTGAAAGTGTCGAGTTAAAGAAATTAATCCGAGATTTGCGAGTTACTCATTTAAAACTTTTTACTCGGACTAATTTGCTAGGATAGACATTATTATGCAAAAATTTTGATATAAACATGTAAAGAAGTAACTGCCAACTGTAATTAGCGTACAAATTGCAAAAAAACACGAAAATTTTGAATTTCGCGGGCAGACCTGTTGAGTTGAACACCGAGGCAATGTTGCCAGTTTGGCGAGTTTTTACAGTAACTTTGGAGTGTGCTCAGGTACTCCACGACCGTGTAATTTCTTCACCTTTCCACCACAGAACTGCAAACGCCGAGAGAAGTGGTTAGTTCACTCTAGCTAGCTGTACTGTATTTGACTCTACGTTAAAACGGGCAAAAGTGTGAAAAGACTCTACGTTAAAACAAGACCGGCGCAATGTTGCCAGTTTAGCGGATTTTTACAGAATATACTGTGGGGTATGCTCAAGAATTACACAAACTTCAAGCTCCTTCAGCTTTCCACCATAGAACCGCAAATGCCAAGTGAAGTGGTTAGTTGACTTTTGCTGTACTGTCTTTGACTCGATGTTAAAACAAGCAAAATTTCTCAATTTACAACACGGACGCAATGTTGCTAGTTTAGCGAGTTTTTACAGTATATAATTTGGAGTGTGCTGAGGAACTCCGCAACCTTGTAACTCTTTCCCCTATCCACTACAGAACCGCATGAACGCCGAGAGAAGTGGCATTCTTATGTGGTTGGTATCCAGCGAACTTGACTACCGCTACCGCTCTGGTGTGGAATGCCCTTCCACCTTCTGCGTTCCCAGTGAAGTATAATCTGGATACCTTCAAGAAAGAGTAAATAAGCATTTTCTCGGTGGTGCTTATTCATCAGCATGACTGAAATAAAGCACGAGCCTAACAAATAAATAAAAACTAAGGTCCATAGTCCATACGTGTTTTATGTTTATCTTTTTTATGTTTATCTCACTGTCTATCTTTTTTACTGATAGCCCAGTTTTTTAAAGAAAACCCAAACTAAAGAAGACTTTTACCATACCAAAATCGATATATTGATATTAATTGCCGATGAAAGTTAAAACGCTATTAGGTTGCGGGTTTTCCGATGCACTTACAGACATCCCCAAGGTTTAAAGAGCACACAACAAACTCAGTAGGAATTCGCAAAGTACATGAACTATGTATTTATCTACTAGCAGAGTTGTTACGTAGACTAAAGTTCCACCAGCGCAGAGCGCAAGCGTTATATTTAGAACTAACCGCGAAAACTAACTAAAGCAAACCGCAGGACTTCACTGCTTGTGTAAAACAACTAGAAACTTCGGTTCCACCGTCAGTTATCAATGCAAGGACTAATTAGATTAGTTCCGAACTAGTTTTCTAGGTCATGGAGATACGGCTAACTGTAGCGACAATGTGATTATAATATTACCTAATACCTACTCGTATGTACATATACCAAAATGTAGAATTATCCATCTCAGCCAAGTGATCAACCTGGAAAGTGTACGTATAATAGCTAGCCTCTAGTCATTACATTATATCTGCTAAGTGCATACGCATTACGCATGTATCTGCAAACATTAGTTGAAATCAATTAATATCATCTTGCTATTTTACATATTATTTGTCGAAAGTTAGGAAATTACAAACAAAGAAATCGGCGGATGATGACTTATTTTACACATATTCTCTATTAATTAGATTTCCCATGCAATTACTATACACTACTTACATTTTATAGTTTGCTTTCTTAAACCAATTTTATTGGCACACGCGTTTTGAAAAATAAAACTCTGATTTTGAAAATCTTCGTAAAATATAGAGTAACTATTTCAGAGTAAGAAAATTGAGTTACGGATACTAGATATTTTCAGGAAGGATGATATAAAGTAAAAATTTTTCTAGAGGCGTTATTCCATAGCAGCGTACGCTATGCACGATCATGTAACTGATGAATTGTTATAGACTTACGAGTATGAACGCGAAATTACGCAAGTCATTGTCTCTCAATGGTATTGCAGTGCTGCTATGTTAGTATGAAAAATATTAAAATAGAACGGCTTTAAGAGATGGTGGTAAGGCCCCAAGTCCAGTCGGATTTATCGACAAACACGCAACACCAAGCTAATCAAATTAAATCGAAATATACTTTATTTCATTGCATAATAACATTTTACTGACTATTCATAAGAGCCAACAAGCTAGACCTATATGAAAGAAATAAATCATATTAATTTCATTTATAGGCCTAGCATATAGGCATTTATGACGAATTATATTACAACAGAAAATATTATATAATAAAAGCTTATGAAAGTGTAATACAATTGAATCTCGCCTTAAAGTCCACTCAAGAAATTGCTTTTAATATAATACATCTCCCACGCTTCGGAACTTAAAACAGAGGTTAAACTTGATACAATGAGCTGACACTGAAATCCGTAAAGTTATAATACAAACTTTGCAAAATCTACACATTATGTTTGCTGCAATTTGAGACAATATACTCGTAGCTTGTTTTACTTTCAAGACTATGTTTTATAACATTTCTTGTTCACGTTGTATTGTAGGCATATTCGGTAAGTCGTAAACATGTGATCATAAAAATATGTTCAGTACTACCAAACAGATTTCAGTACGATTCCTATGCTTATTGCTATAACTAGGTATCAGCTCGGCCGTCGGGTGAATTTTAGCTTAAAAATGACGATTTTTAATCTAAATTTTCAAACCAATTCACTGAAAGTAAGGAAATCATGACATTCCTATTTTTCGGCCAAAACTGCACTCGAAAGTGTCATCCATCAGAATTCTTCTTCTTTTCTTCAAAAAAAAATTTTTTTTAATACGTAGAACCCGCTTAATACGATCACGCTTAATACGCCATTGTTCGCTGCAACTTGAGACATGTTTTCATACGTGTATTCATAAGGCTATAAATACGCTTTCTCGCTTAAGACGCGTTTCGTTGGTTTGGTTGGGTCCCTGTGAAATCGTCAACGGGTTTTACTGTAGTTAGAAATGTGCAAATGCATGTTGTGCATTATTGTGAATAATTCCGCTAGCATCTCGAGTCCTGACGTGTCAAGATAAATTTACGTAAACGCTGAGCTCTGACACTTTAATTTAAGGAGCTGTCCCGTTCAATTGTTGTTAAGTTATATATTATAGACTGTGTATTTAAGTCTAATAGTATCACGAAGGGGATTGAATGCCAGTTGTCACCGGTAAGATCATTGACAAAAGTGGATAGGACTTGGTAGGACTTAGGAGACACACACATTGCCAATGATGTAAAAGTTCACGTGCCTAGCGCGTGCTGCATCGGAACCCTGCTTTAATTAGGCTATGAAAAACATTATTGAAAGTCCCTCATAATATAACGGATATTTCCTTGAAGTGTAAAAGGAATTGTGTGAAGTGTCAATTCAATTACATACAAATTTCCACAGAGGTCCAAGATTGACCTCTACTTCAAAACTGCGGTAAAAAATACTTTGCCTGAATTGGCAAACCCGAGCCGTCGCTACCAATGACGAAATACGCTACGCTAAGAGGACAGGAATGATGTGACGTATGTTGAAGCCAAAAATTTCTCAAATATTACGTCGCTCTTTATACATTTCGGTACCGCTGACAGCACATACCGCTGTCGGTCGCATACATTAGCGTCATTTTACAGATTTGACAACTTAAAAATGTGGCTTCAGGGCGGAGCCTAAAATGTATGCGTGACGTCAGTAAGTGCTGATCCTTTAACATGGTTAAAGACCAGGGAATTACTTTATTGTGTGTTTAATCAATGGTCGCTAGTCGCTACACAATTGGGTCTTACACTACTTTTGAATTTGATAAAAAATATTACTTTATTATAAACTAGGATAAAAATAATAACGTGCAGTGAAAGAAATATTAAAATCCAACGAAGATTTACAAAGTTACAGGCGTTTAAACTTTGGAGTGGGGGGATCTTCTATCCCTTTCTTGCAAAACGAAAATTTGTATGAAGCCGCACGAAGCTACTATGGCATTGGTAAGGTGTGACTTCACAATTTCATGTTGCTATCTCTGTCTAATCACAAATCTTTAAATGCTTATAACTTTTTTGTTATTTGATCGATTTAATTAGTTCTTTCAGGGCACGTCATTATTTTTATTCTACTTTATAATAAAGTAATAAAAAAATTGGAGTCAAATACCCTATTTTTCACGCACACTAGCATGCGCGCAATTTGAAATAGACACTTGCACAATACAAACAAAAGTTACCGCACTCACGGAGCTGTCGTTGTTAGGTAGGGCTCTATCTAGTCGGAGCGCGAGCGACGACTTATTATAAATCTTTGCAAATTTCGACGCGTATACTAAAGAAAGAAAAATATGTGATATGCCAGAACTATCAAAATAAAATAAATAGGTAGGCTACATAAACTTAATGAAGTAAAATATTGGTCTGCTTATACGCGATCTCCTAATAACAGTAGGTACCTACAAAGCCTTGAGATTGATTAATAAACTTTCTTATCATCGCTTCGAGTCATGTCAAGAGAATCGGTAAACAATACCGCAGAGAAGAAGCCTTTGCGAGCCTTTATTCTATTAACGGTGACGCCTATCAAAAACCAATTTGCAAAGCCCTCTCGATAAGGTTGTCAATTGCAATCTCTTACTTCAGTATTAAAAATAATAATAAATATAAAATCTTGAAATATATTTAAACGCTACACGAAGCAAGAATACTCAAATTACATGCGGCTGTCAATAGATGGCGCTGGCTAAAAATGAATGGAGGCGTTCGATTCGTTGGTGCAATGCGAGTCGACCCGAAATTCGTACAAAAACTTCTACTAACTACTAACCCCTCAGAACGTAAAAATACATCCAAGACTCGTGAAATAGACACTGACCTAAAAATCAGCTTAAAAGCTCTGCTTGTTGAATGTCATCTCTCAAGTTACTACAAAAATCCTTTGAAAACGTGTAAGCTTTTCACTTCCTATTTCCCGTCACCAGCAAAATAACGCCCTATCAATAGGGTTGCCATTTAAAATGTAATAATACAAAATTAAAATAAACTCTACATGCTCTTGATGTTTAAATTGTGAAGTAAAAACAAAGATTTAAATCCTTGAGTAAAACGAAACAAATATCTATTTTGGCAATTAGAAAGTAGAAGTCACAAAATAAGGTATTTACTAATTTAGTAGTATATAAGGTGGGTGGACCATGGAAGGCCACTCTAACAAATGAACAGTTATTATTCGTTTATTTACTGAATAAATGATACGAACAACTAATAAAATAATACTTTGTTTTATAACGTAACATATAAACCACTTTTTTAAATTTCAGATTTGATCAATATTGATTAAACTTAAGTTTCATTGAACCCTTCCAAATGGCGTTGCTAGGAACAAGGCTCCTTAGAAGGCCATTGTAATAAAGCAGTCATTTAACACTAAAAGTTATTAAATAGCGATTAAATCTACAATAAAAAGAATTGGTTTATATGTTACGTAATAAAACAAAGTATTACTTAAATATTTGTTAGTTTCATTTATCCAGTAAATAGATGAATAATAACTATTTATTTGTTAGAGTGGCCTTCTATGGTACACCCACCTTAGTTTAACGTCGTCGATTTCCGATATCAATGAAGCGAGGGACCGTACTGCCAAAATAGTGGCGCGAGCGATTCGCCGCCGCGTCTGTGATTTCTAGTTCGATGGATGTTTATGTAGATAGAAGGAATTTGTCATCACATGGCAATAACTAATAATAATAATAATAATAAAAGCTTTACTTAATTCCATACATTTTTACAAATCTTACATACTATCTTACATGTCTTTATTATCTAGTATCTTAAAATCTTATATCCTATACTTAATACTTATAATATGAAATGAAATGAAATGAAATTTTTATTTAATTTGTCTATGAAATGAAATTTTTATTTAATTTGTCTAGATTTACAATGTCTTAATTTATAGGATTGATGACGACTGGAAAAGTAAAAACTGCGTTCCAGCCGTCACGCCCCTCTCCGAAACTTAAGTTAAGATGATAATATGTTCCAAAACACAATGCAATAATGATTTGTTACGTGCAAGTATTTTTGCAACATTATGAATAAAGAAAAATACATTAAGTTGAGATGAATGTGAAATGTGTATGTGCGTGAGTGTGTGTGCGCGTGTGTGTGTGTGTGTTTGTGTGTGTGTATGTAGGTGTGGGTGTTTGTGTGTGATAGTGTGCGTGTGTTTATGTTAATGCGTGCAGGTGAAGTTTCAATGGATTATTATTATTATTATATAACTGTTTTTAATAGTTTTTCAGTCTCTTCGTAAGAGAGTGATTGAAGCAACTTCGAACATTTCGACTTACATATTTGGGTTGTAAGAGGGAAAATATTAATTAATTTATTAATTCTGTTGTACAATAAGCAACTCAAAAAAGGGTAATGACGCTTAGATATTGCGGTGCGAGTAGACTTCAGTGCAGAAACCGAATGAGACCTACGTCTGGTGCTAAAAACTGGGTCAAACGGCAACTCTGGATGTTTACGAATGATTGTATGCAAAATAAACAGTTTTCTTACTGTCAAAACCTGTGTATTTGCATACAATTCGGTGGTTGGAAAAAATGAAGGTTTATGACACATTATTTTAAGAACCAATCTCTGGGCCCTCTCAAGTCTCATTACTGATGTTGGGCCTGAGCCCCCCAACAGGTTATACAATATGTTAAAATTGATTGAGCTAGGGAAAAGTAAACGGTTTTCAAAGAATTCATGTCCAGTAAATTTCTCAAGCGCTTAAAAACAAAAATGAGTTTCCTCAGTCGAGCCACCAGGGAGTCGATTTGTTGATTCCAAGTCATAGAACCGTCCATAATGACACCTAAATACTTGGTGCTTTGTGAGCGTTCTAGGGGTGGGCAGTTACAAACATTTTGATCAGGACAACTGTGAGCACGAATATTAAAAGAAGGCGGTGCTTGAGAGGGCGAGGAAGAAGCAAAAGTTATAAATTTTGTTTTAGCGATATTCAATGTAAGCAAATTCTGTTTTAACCAATTTAATATCAATTTTAAGGAAATTTCAGAGTGTTGTTGTGCTTCTTGCCATGTTTTCCCATGTACGAGAAGTACTGTATCGTCCGCGTATGCGATGATTTTACAATAGGGCAGAGGAAGACTACACAGTTCATTTATATAAATGAGAAATAGTGTGGGGCCTAGTACACTTCCCTGTGGGACACCGTAATCAATTGAAGATTCATTGCTGTACAAGTTATCTATTTTCACGCACTGGGTACGATCTGTTAGATAGCTTTTGAATATGTTGAGAGCCAAACCTCGAATACCTACTTTTTCGAGCTTATTGAGCAGTTTTGGTATAGATACGGTGTCAAAGGCTTTAGTCAAATCTAAATAAATAGCAACAGATTTCAGTCTATTTTCAATGTTATTTAAGATGTTTTCTGTAAGTTTTAATACTGCGTCTTCAGTTGATTTACCGCTGCGGAATCCGAATTGGTTTTCCGATAATATATCATTTTGATTGATGTAACTTAGCAGCCTTTTATTAAGTATTTTTTCGAAAATCTTGGACAGAGTTGTTAGTACCGAGATTGGCCTATAGTTTGTGACGCTACCTCTGTCCCCGCTTTTTAAAATAGGATGTACGACTGCCTTTTTAAAAGCTCTAGGAAAAATTCCCTTGCAGATGCATAGATTAAAAACGTATTGTAGTACAGGTATAAGAATATGTGCGCTGGCTTTGATAACTGATGAGGGAATACAATCCCAACCTACGGCACATTTGTCCTTGAGATTGCGTATTGCATCCATGATTTCGCTAGGGTCAATATTAAGTAAGGCCATAGCATTTAGGCCACTTCGCTGGGGGTAACAGATATCATTTGTGGGAACCCCAGGCGACATAGCAACAATGTTATCCGCAAGGTTTTTCCCAACACTAGCAAAGTAGTTATTAACCATTTCAACAGAATTTCTTGGATCACTGCACAGATTAAGCAACGCAGAGGAGTTAGGTTCCTTTTGTTTGAGATTAGCAACTTTCTTTATTATATGCCAAGTCTTACCAGGATTATTTCTAGCCTTCTGAAATTCATTTCGTTCATAATCTTGTTTTACTTTTTTAAGGATGTTATTACAATAATTACGGTATCGAATAAAAACAGCCTTCAGAATTAAATTATCTTTCTGTTTCTTTACTTTCCTGTATAATCTGTCTCTGTGCCGAATGCATCTCAGGAGGCCAGGAGTAATCCAAGGTTTGATAATTCTTTTTTTATTAGGAATAGGCATAGTGTGACTATTTGCCTTTATAGCATCTGTAATGATACTAACAACCGAATCAGCTGCACTGTCAGGGTCAGAGTTTATAAAGACCGGTGAAAAATCGGCTCTTTCTAAATATGCAACCACGCCTTGAATATCCAGCTTCTGCTTTGTACGATAAACTGTTAGGGGTCTTGTTTTGGTATCACAGTAAAAAATTAAAGGTGCGTGATCGGTAATGTAGGCATCCAATACTAAGGTGGTTACAGGGTTTACGGATCTAACCATAACATGATCTAAACAATTATTGAGCCTTGTGGGTAGATTGTGTGCTGGAAGCATACCATTTGCAGCAATTATATTAAGATATTCATCAGAAAACGAATCGCGATTACCAGGTACAATGTTAATGTTTAGATCGCCAACAACTATGACATTTTTGTATGAATTGTAGAGCTTTAACTCTGAGTCCAAACTGGAGATGAAAGGTTTGAGGTTTTTGTACGATGGAGGGCGGTATATGGCTATAACAGCAAGAGAATTTGAGATTACGATGGACAGGCTATTTGCATCGAGTATATTTGAAGTTTTCACTGTATAACTAATGCTAGTTCGTATATAAACGACTATTCCTTCATTCTGGCTATTATATGATGAAGCGTGGCAGTTAAAACCATCTAAAGATGGAATACATGGGGACTTACTTAGCCAGCATTCAGATAAAACAATTAGGTCTAGGCGGTGTTTTATTCTATGCAGCAGGACCAAAAGACTGTTGAAGTTGCAATTTATACTACGTATATTTACATGCATAACTTTAAAACATTCTGTGGCATTGGTTACATGTAGTATAGTCTCTTCCGGGGAACATATTAAAGATTTAAAAGTTCCTACTCCTTCTAAATCTTCTGCTATTATGTTGATGTCATCCATTAAGTAAGAAAAAGCTTAGCTGTGGCATATTATCAGAAAAATTAGCACTAGAGCTCTGAATGAACTCTGCACACTGACCAAAAATAAGTTTGAAGTATTCATCAGTACTTTCAAAATATAAGATTTGGCTGAGTTTAGAAGAGGCGAAAAACTTTTTGAGTGAGTGTTGTGGTGTAAGTGATATGTAAATGTGTAAGTGTGTGTGAAGAATGTATGCAATAACTGGCATAACAAGATATAATAGCAAATTACAACTATATGCTTTATAGGAAATCCTTATAATTTTATTCTGAGGCGAATAGTCCTCTGATTCAAAACCTGTGATCTCGAAGGTCTGGAGTTGAAGGTCTAGTCAATTTTGGTTCTTAAGGTTAGTTAAGTCGGATTCACCTGAAATTTGAATAAGCGGACTACCGTCTCTTTTTCTTAGATAAATCCTGCCGTGCGACACCCAGCAGTATTTGTAATCATTGGTTTTTGCAAAATCTCTGGTTAAAAAGAACACTCTCTTCATTTTCGTCGTCAGGTTTTCCGAGATAAAAACAGGTTTAGCAGGCCCTTGGATTCTTAGATGTTCTGTTGTCAATTTATTCTGCTGTCCCTTGTTGAATCTTCTGGCAGCGGTTATAATTTTTTCTTTCGTTATGACGCTTGTTAAGTCGACGATAATGGTTCTGTTAGTCGGGCTTTTGGTTTTAATACGAAAAACATCTTTTATTTCATTTGGCTGTATGTCTAAACTGAGGGCCTTACCAGTGTTGATGACTGTGTTCAACAGATTGTTTTTCGTTTCGGCACTTTGTTTCGGAATATTTCTTATTTCAATGCAAGTGGCCCTTGAATTTCTTTCAGCTTTTTCAAGGGATTCCTCTAGTATCTTTATATGTCTGCGATCCTCCTTACTGTCCTTTTCGAGTTTTTCATATTTAGAAGCGAGTGAGTCAAATTTTTCATCCAAAAATTTGATTGTAGATCGAAGGTCCTCAACTGTAGAACACAGTTTGTTAATAGTTTCGGACTGCTTATCCTGTAGGTCGCGAAACATTTGTCGGATTTCCGTAATAAAGTTCTTGACATCACTATCGGACTCTGAGCGTCTTCTTTTCAATTTGCGTGAAGTAAATTTTGGAGTACTAGTTAGGTCGAGGTCAGCATCGGTTTGATTTTTTTCCGAGGATTGTGCACGATTGAGCGACATAGCTGCGTATGCACACTGCGCTAGATTAGGTATTAGGTATGCGTCTTAAGTCAATTCACTGACCGCTGTGCAACCGACGACAGGTCAACAAGACTGGTGACCGATCGACGTTATCTTACAGTTTTTCTATCCGTCCAGTATAAGTTGAGCCCGTTCGAACACGAGTGATATTATTGTTGTTCCTTAGTAAATAGAAACTTATTGTTATGTACATATGGTTTAAACTTGGCTCGTGATGTCCGATTTTGTTTAGAGTAAATTACACTATTTTTAAATGGAACGACACAGTGAAACACGTCTGTCTGCCGCGGCGGTCCGGAGGGAAGGCCAAAGGCAAAAGGCCGGAGGGAAATATATTATAATTACTCCACAACAGATTTTACGTTAACATTTCTTTAATACATCTTTTGTTTATTTATAAATATATATTTTATTTCTTTCTTGACTATTAAGTACATATTTATTTGTTTTCAAATAATATGCAAGGATATTTATTATATAATATTACATTATTATGTTTTATATTATGATGTACTCATTTGTTGTTGTATTTTTTTATTGTACCTACTCACAGTTATGAATACATATTCCGGTTGTTTAGTATGTATATATTTATGTTTCAAATAGTGATTTTAAATGTAAGGACCACCAGTGGTGGTAAAAGCCTCCTCCATACTTTTCCATTTGCTTCTATCTCTGGCTAGGGTACTCCATGTCTTACCTGCAACCTTAACGACATCATCTTCCCATCTTTTAAAAGGTCTTCCGGGCCTTCGCTTGCAGTGTATAGGATACCAGTTAGTGACAGTTTTAGTCCATCTTTCATCTTTTTGTCTCTGGATGTGACCCGCCCATCTCCATTTCAGTTTTAAAATGTGCTTTATTGCGTCTCTTGCTTTTGTTATTCGCTTAATGTCACTGCTTTTTACGCGGTCCCTTAGTTTTACACCAACAAGGCTTCTCTCTAGTCCCCTTTGGCATGTTCTTATTTTTTTTAGTATTTTGATAGGAAGAGGCCAGGTTTGGCTTGCATACGTAAGGCATGGTAGTATACATGTCTCCAACGCTTTTGTTTTAATCTTCGTGGGTAGGTTTCCTTTGAAAATTTCTTTCATCGACCAGTACTTTTTCCACGTATTTGTAACACGCCTGTCCACTTCTTTGTCGATAGAGTTATTCACGGAAATTAGTTGACCGAGATATACGTACTACGTGGCAATAACTACGAAATTTTAATAATTGGCCTTCGAAGGAGCATGGCCTTCTATGGTCCACCCACCTTAGTACCTATCTAGGTCAAGGTTAGTTGGTTGGTTAATTTACCTATTATAACTAGCTGACCCGGCAAACGTGCTGCTATTAGGGATAAGAAAAATAACTTACGACCTACTCCCAGACCTACCGAACACAAACAGAAAATTTCATAACAATCGGTCGAGTCGTTTCGTAGGAGTTTGGTAAAGGGACACGAGAATGTATTAATTAAGTACAGAATGTTTGAGCAGGTAAAATACAATTAAGCAAGAGCTACTTAAAATATATGATACTTATGGGAAATTACCAACACGCAAAGAAATTCATTACGGCGAGTCATTAAGGGTAACAACCAACAACCACTCAAAACTATCAAATACCATTGTTAGATAATATCAACTGATGGGCGAACAGAAAATGTGAAAGGGGGACACGTAAATTACTATCGTGTAGTTATAAACAAAATTGTCATTGTCAAGGAAATTAATTAGGTACCATGCCCTTTCAATCAACTTCAAAGAAAATTAACGCAATACACACACACCTTATTCTTTTAAGTATTTTCTGGAAAATACGCTTTCCGAGAATCTCCACTGAAGTTAAGATAAAAGCGTTAAACTAAAAGGTTTCTTCAATTATCGGCTTCTACGTAAAGCTTTAAATATTAGCGAATGTCCTTTTTTTAGGATGTTAGTTGCAAATTATTATATTAATAACAAGTTGACAAGTTCACACAATCTTCCCGAGACCGTGGGCAAGTTCTCCACGTTGCGAGGATAAAATGTTTTTCCCTCCCACCATTTTATCCACTCTATGAGCAGGGGCGCACAGCTGAAATAAATATCCCCCGTGGATCAAAATGAACAATAAGACTTCTTCTTTTTCATTTTTTCCTCCTTGACCCGGTGGAGCAAATAATTTTATCAGCTGCCAGGGAATTTCCTGAGGACAGAGTATGGTGGGGGCGCCGGCAATCTGTCCTCAGATTTCCCTATACAGTTGCTTCCTGCCACCCGCTCTATAATCTATTACTTATAATAAAACTGTAAAGGGTCGAATTCTGTACATTGAAGATATTTTGAAAATTTTTGTTGGAGGACACTATTTAGTCGGTACTGAAGCCAAAACTGTAATTTGTTTCATTTTTGTCTGTCTGTCTGTCTGTCTGTCTGTTTCACGACCGCGCATCACGGCTAATCCGCTGGATGGATTTAAATGAAACTTGACATGATTATAGTTCATACGCCGAGGTAGGCCATAGGATACTTTTTGTCCCGGAATTCATCATGGTTTCCCTGGAAGACGGCATCAAAGTCAAAATGTGTATTTAGTTATAATTCATTAACCCGTTGTCCGATTTCATTCATTCTTTTTTTGTTAGAAAGGAGGTTCTATAAAGATTATTCCGTATAAATTTTATCATCATCACTTTTGTAGTTCAGAAATTATAGACATCAGAACCTTTATCAATGAGTTCAAGTAGGTGACTTGAAACTCGGAATGGACAAGCACCTAAGGCTAGGACGTAAGAGCTCAAGTCAGACTGGAGTACCCTTACAGCTGTAAATAAATAGCTTAGCAGAAGATTTTGTATGGTTTAAGATTTTTCACTTTTAGGGTGAACAAAAATCATGAATTTATTACCACGTTATACCGTATTGCGCCATCTCTACAAATTATGTGGAACTTGAATGTAAAACTTGGAGATAGGTACTACCGAATTTTTGTTAATAATAATTAATTGTCATGTAATGTACTGTTCCTTGACTTTATATTAAGATGGCACTGTTGAGTCATGAACAGATTAAAGTTTTCACTTTTGTGGACATTCCCAGAGTGCCACGTCTTTTTTTATCATCCGCAACATGGAAAGAGTAAAATAATGGCTCACAAATATTTTTAACTCTCAGGTTTTAACTGGTCCTAACCGATTGACCGTCATAGGTCTTTTTATACGTAAAGAAATATATAGCCATTGCCCATTCTGATACTTGGGATTGTATTGAGATGAAGCAAAGATTTTTAACAGACTCTTATGTTGGGCTGGGAAATATTGTTAGAAGAGTATTTTATCCCAGTGGTATCTACCCGGCCGAACTCTGAAAGAAGATTTCTACCACCGCAGTACAACTTTTCACATGATTTAATAATTTTTGACATATTTCGTGGTTTCAGAATAAAAATCACAATGAAAAGGACGATTTTAACTGTCGATATTTCGATACATTGGTACAAGTCGTGGTCATGTAGTGACCACGACCTGTGCCATTGGGTCGAAATATCGACAGTTAAAATCGTCCTTTTGATCTTTCAACTACGTATTAATGAAACTTTATATTTTTTATTAAAAAAATGAGTTTTCAAAATCACCACAAGATAACCCGAGCGAAGTAAGAACAGGTTTCTGTACAACATCACACCAGAATCCCGCGAAAATCAAGGAATTCTACGGTATATGTAAAAAAAATTGTAATTCACGCGGGCGGAGCCGCGGGCAAAAGCTAGTACTTTATATGCGCGTTTCGAAACGCAAATTAAGTGAAAATATATATTTAATAAAATGAAAAAGAGAAAATACATCTTACACAATATGATAATGCATACTGCTTAGTATCTTTCCTGCTGCAAAATTCAAACCGGAGTCTATTAAAATTTTCTAGGAAATGCATAACAATTTCACTCATATATAGCCAGGAATAGCTTTTATGATAAAAGACGCATTATAATCAACTGCAGTAGGATTGTGCGCCGCCCGGTTTAAAAGGGTTTTACGATTTCGAAGCCATCGGTTTATATTTACGGCTGCATTATTTATTAAGGAAATCGTAAAATGAGTCGTAATTTACCCTAGAAGTGTAAGTTTTTCAGAGACCGGACTAGTAGTAGGTACCTACGTAGGTTCGACTTTGATCGATGACTTCGATATTTTAGGCATGAGATGAACTATTTGTTTTGTAACTGAAGTATTGGAAGAACAAACGGAAGTTAAATTATAATGCCGAAGGGCAAATATCGGTGAAGTCATTTAGTTCGTTTTATCCACGGTTGCTATAAATAACTCAGAGGGTGGATAAAACGATGGTAGGGAAAAACATTTTATTCTGGAAATTTTCCCCAGCCCTCATGCTAGCTGGGCTGAGCTTTCTTTCTGAGTTATCGATTCTCTGTTATTTTGTAAGCCGATATCATTATCTGCGTTATGAAGTAACCATAAAATGAAAATAAAAAAATATATAATTATATTGTATTGTATTCGATCTAACTTTCGGGTGAACTGAGGCAGTTTAGAAATTATGGCTGGCTAGTTACTTTAAAAAATATGCTTTGCTAAATCTAAATATAATAATATACTCGTGAACCCATTGGAAGCTTACAGAAAATTATGTAAATCCGATATTCGAAACACCTATTATGAGAAGGCACGCACAACCAATCCCATGGATCAAGTTTATGTTTATAAGTCACAGACTTGTCTTAAACCGTGATTATGGAGCTTTAGGAGGATTACCCTACAGCAAAAGTTGGAGTAGGATATATTTCATCGATTTCTGAATAAAGATAGATGTGTAGCAGTGTAGCTAAAATAAGACGTTTAAATAAAAAAACATGGTGTGTGTCAAAGGCCAAAGCCCTCTAAATGATGAGCCATCATGCTGGCCCAATAAGAGGGCTCCTGTTAAGGGTGGAGTGGTTTTGGATGACTTATGGCCCGCGGGATTACCAGTGGGCCAGCGATGTTGGTACGCATCTTCGCGTGGCACATAAGTGCGTTCAACACGAACTAGAATGGGTCACGCGGTTGGATTTTTGGCCTAACTGGAAATTGGATTTGACCTAACTAAGCGGAACGTCTTTGTTGCTCAGCAATCCTGCGGCTTCGGAATACAACGTACTCTATGGCTTCGAAACTTCTAAACTTAACACTAGACCAGACCTCAGATCTGAGCCAATTTACAAATCACAAATTTGCTAAAGGATAATGGATACCTCTTAAATAATCTTTCGGGAACTAATATGAGGTGAACGGGAATTTTCAAGCAAACTTTTTATTAAAAACATGTAGATGCATAAATATTATACCTCGACCAATAAATTAAGGCTTTTTCCAGACGAGTGCCAATTCTACTGAGGATCGACCTCTTCCTGACACTTACATCCAACAAAAAATTTGCTCATAGCCGGGGCTGAAAGCAGATTGGTCGAACACCACAAAAAAAAATCACCCACACATTCGCTCTCCGAATCAGAAAACATAACTAGCAGACGTATTGGTAGAACCTTCTGAGAAATAAATACATCAGTATCTAACAGCCGTTTTCACTAAACCTACGAAACGCCTAAATCGAATGCTTAAATATTTAAGAGACACCTATGGAAATAAAACATTTCACCATCCCTATTCCCTAAGGCAATGACTACCGACGTTAGGCGCCACCTAAAGTTACGACACCGATTCGGCGGTGCTTAGCGCTAGGTAGTTTATAGATCAATGGGTAGTTCCTATAATGACAGTATTTTATCTATAAAATGCCAGTCGAGTTTTTGACGTTACGTTGCTCTTGCCTAAACATGGAATAAGTAATAGGTAGTATGCGTTGCGTACGCGGGACCGAGTATGTCCCTACCTTGAAGTCGAATGTTCATATAGCTGTAAAATTAGATTCCTAGCTAGGATAGCAATGTACAATATCTATTTACAGTACAGTCAGCATGTTTGGAAGTGACGTATCAATTTCCCCCGCAATGACATGGCCGAACAGCACGCGACTTGGTACGTGGGTGTATCGAGCGGAGAATTTTAGTTGAGGAATTGAGGATGGTCCTTTATAAGGAAATTGCTTTATCGTATCAAATAGTTTGCTCCGTCTAATGTTTCGTTGTCGTGACGTTGAGTAAATTGAATTTAGTTTGCCATAGCTATTAATACTTGTAAACGCAAGGCTATTTTGAGGTTTGGCTTGTGGTAACCTCTATAAGCATAAATATTATAGTTATAGCTAGTTGTAACTTGTAACGATAACTGTACGTGAATGGCATGTTATTACTTATTGAGGAATTGTTACTTAACTCAAGTGGAGTCGAGTCAGCCTCAACTGGTGACAGAAGGGCTGGCTCATTTTTTGCGCCACTTATTAGCCTGGCTGTTCCACACGGAAATGCAGCCAGTTCTAACCACCATTCCACGCGGGCAATAAGCTGGTAATAAGTTTTATTGTAATATTTCAATAAGTGGAGTCTAATCTGATTTTGTATTCTGAATTATGACTTTGGTTAGCGGTTAAGAAGCAATCCGGTGCGATGCTGTATAGCAACAGATTCAGGTAAAGCGTAAGCGCCTAACAAATAAACGTGGAACATTAGGTGAATAGTTATACTCTACTTTATCCCTCTGCCATGAATCATTTGGCATTCCGACATTCGTAGGAAAAAGACAAAACGGAGTATAACTAAATAACAATTAGGTACACCTCTAAATTCCACGTTTATTTAAAATGGTGTAAGTCATTAGTAAAAGCAGTGATAGCTCAGTGGTTCTGACCTCTGTCTCTCATAAGGAGGTCGCGGTTTCCAATCCTGGGCACGCACCTCTGACTTTTCCGATTTATATGCGTTTTTAAGAAACTAAATATCACTTTCTTAACGGCGAAGGAAAACATCGTGAGGAAGCCTGCATGCATGAGAGTTCACAAAAATGTTCTCGAAGGTGTGTGAAGCCCGCCAACCCGCACTTGGCCAGCGTGGTGGGCTATAGCCAAACCCCTCTGTCTGAGAAGAGACCCGTGCCCAGCGGTGGGACATAAAAAGGGGGTTGAGAAGTCATTTGTATAAATAGCCGGGTGACCGAGCTTTGCTCCGTAGTATTACAGCTACTCACCAATAGATGGCAGCAGGAGTCAATTTTTTTACTTACCTTTACTGTAATAATTTTACTTTTCGCCAATAGATGTCAGGCCTCAGAGTTATATAGTTTTTGGTAAATACGTCATTTTCTAAAAATGAATCCTAGCTAGATCGATTTATCGCCCCCAAAACCCGCTGCATACTAAATTTCATGAAAATCGTTCAAGCCATTTTCGAGATTCAGATTATATAGAAATATATATATGTATTTAAAAGAATTGCTCTTTCAAAGGTATGATATGATGAGATATTTACCTGGCTTCCTCCGCACGCGCCACTGCACCGGCGGCGGCGCCGGGCTGCCGGAGCCCGACGAAGCCAGCTTGAGGCCGGCACCACGCCTGGGAACAAAGCACACATTTCAATCACCTATGTTTCCTACAAAATATGCACATCTCAGAAAGTGTACCTACTCAAAAACTGTTTACTCCTTCGTACCACAAAACCGCGAAGCGTCAGCTTTCTAATAAAAAGAGAATCATCAAAATCGATTCACGCAGTCAAAAGTTATGATCTGACAGACATAAAAAAATATACAGTAGAACCTCCTCCTCCACTTTTGTGAAGACGGCTGAATATAGGTAAAGAGCCACCTATTTATGAAACTTTTAAATAAGCTTTGTATCTAAGCTATGTGCCAAAGCCATTTTGTCATCATATTTTTATTACATTATCCTATTAACTATTTCTGTTATTGAATAATAGATTAATTTTGTGTATATCTGTTAATTTTCTTAATGTAACATTTTTTCCTTTATTGAGACACGCATTAGAAGCGACATCTATTGTTGGCATTGAGAACCACTACGTGAAAAGATGCGATGAAGAATGGTTCTAAGGAAAGCGTACCATTGCGTTTGCTTGATTCCATCTTCGTGTATTACAAGGTCGCTAGATGGCGCGTTAAAAATATCATATGCAATTTTTCATAATAACTTTTCCTTACAAAACAATGAAAGCTAAGAGCCTAAAATATTTCAGTAATTTAATGATAAAGCAACAGTGATTAATCATTGACTATTGTAAGTTTAATTACACGAAACAACCGTTTTTGACGAAGCCTTAGAACCAATTTGGAGCAAGTTTCAAGCCTCCAAGGCTCCGAGCATGCTCCAAGTTGGTTCCAAAAACCGGAGCTTAAAAAAGTTACTTATCTAGCCTTAGAAGTTTGACAACTTAGTTTACAACATTCATACAAAAGGTAGCTCTTTTTAACCGACTTCAAAAAAAGGAGGAGGTTCTCAATTCGTCGGAATCTTTTTTTTTTTTTTTTTTTATCTATGTATGTTCACCGATTACTAGAAGACGCGTGGACCGATTTGAAAAATTATTTTTTTGTTTAAGAGGGTTTTGTTTCCAGATGGTCCCATTTTAATCAGGTCAGGATCTGATGATGGGATCCTGGAGAAATCGAGGGAACTCTTCAAATTTTGTATGGACACATGAAACTATTTGAGTATTATTAGAAAGAGTAATATTTTCCAAGTTGTTCTATGGTCATCAGGTCAGGATCTGATCATGGGATCTTGGTGAAATCGAGGGAACTCTTCAAATTTTGCTAGTATACTTAAAGCGAGTTGGGTATATTTTATAGTTACTGGTGCATATGCTACCAGATACTGATTTGATGACTTAAGTCATCGAGTCAGGGTCTGATGATGGGATCTTGGTGAAATCGAGGGAACTCTTCAAATTTTGCTAGTATACTTGAAGCGAGTTGGGTATTTTTTATAGTTACTGGTGCATTTACTAGCAGATACTGATTTGATGACTAAAGTCATCAAGTCAGGGTCTGATGATGGGATCTTGGTGAATTTGAGGTATCTCTTCAGATTTTATGAACACACCTCAAGCAATTTGGGTATTCTACAACGCCTTGTGCATTTTATTGTTTTCCACTAAAAAGTATAAAATAAAAATGGGAAATGCTTTCCAAAAAACCAACTTCAAATGCCACTACAAAGAGTGAAATAATTTTTATTTAAATTTTAGGTACCTACACCAATTCGAAGTCGGGCGATTGTCTATGACTTCGTCATTTTCTTCGCACATTAAGTAAGTAAGAAGGACTATTAGGGATTGTATGAAACATTGCCCGACTTCGAATTGGTGTAGGTACCTAAAATTTAAATAAAAATTATTTCACTCTTTGTAGTGGCATTTGAAGTTGGTTTTTTGGAAAGCATTTCCCATTTTTTTCTTATTAATCTTAAAGTGGCGTCAAGGAATGAAATATCTAGTTAGGTAAGTACCTAAGTAATTTATACTCCGCTTCAAGACTCAAATTCTTTGAAATAGGTACCTACTATTATCATTTCTTATTATGATAACAAAGTAACCTATGTTAGACTTCTCAAAACTCCATAAAAGAACTTTGTTTTTGATCAAGTTATCTAAGAAAACATAATTAGATTAATCGTAGATAACTTCTAACTACCTAACAATAACAATTTCTCTTTTGATAGATGGCTTGGCAAAATATGAGATAACAACATTAAAAATTCCAAGAGATACATTACAGAAGTTTCTTTTGAATCCTGTGCAACAAAAATTAATATTTTATGTTTCCATTTTTCTTTTCTAGAGAACTGATTTTCTAAAATTATTTATCAGTACTAATACTTAGGTACGTAGAATTCCACGTGTAGTGGCTTCGTCTTTCAAGTTTTTATCTCCAACAAATTGGTTTTTAATCTGACGAGAGTCGAGAGTTGAGAGTTGAGACACATAACATTTAACAAGCAGAGCACGTGTCGTAGTTCATACCATCCCGGCGCGAAAATTTAAATTTTATTCCGTTTTTCGCTAATTGTGGGCTAATTATACATCGTAGGATTATGGCGATGTGTTTTGCGGGCACAAAATTCATGCATCTACAAAAGAAAGTTTGTTCGAAAATTCGAGCAAACTTTCTTTTAGAAACATGTAGATACATATATATAATGCCCGCAAAATTTATTGCCAATAAACCAACAATGTGTACTAATGTGTACTTAGTCAAATATTTGCTCAAAAACTAAATAAAATTTGAATTTCGCGGGCTGGTAGGGCCGAAACACCTTAAACTCGAATGAGAATTTGCATTTCCACTTGAACAATAACTAAGTATTGGCTTTTCTTTCGTAATCTCATCTAAGGTTATCTCACTAGTGGACGCCCGCGTCTTCACTTGAGTGAATTTTGATTTTTTACTCCTAGGGGAAACATGAATTTCCCTCTCACTTATCTCCAAAGTTTACCAATTTAAAAATCTGAAACAATTATGATTAAGTAATAGAGATTTATGCATATTACAGAAAATGAACTCTGTGTCTATTATACTTTTTGCCCATTAAATTCTAAAAACAAAGGTAGGTTTGCGGTTCGTAAGAAAAGTGATTCTTATGGTTTTCTTTTTTTATATTAGTACGGGACCCTCGGTGCGCAAGTCGGACTCGCACTTGGTCGGAGTTATTCAATCATAGACGCAATCTCTATCACTGGGAGGTAGGTAAACTAGAGACCTATATTCATTCATAAAAACTTTGATCAAAGCAAATATTACGATATGAAATTTTTCATTAAGAGCGTGGAAGTAGAGCGAACAAACAAATTCCCTTATCCCTACACATTTACATACGACATTTACAGCTTATACCTACATAATACCTATTGCTTAGAATTTCAGACTTCAGAGCGTGGAATAATTAAACTAATGTTATTATAAATATTACCAGTACGAGTAGGTAGGTACCTTCACACAGCGTTATAATTACTGTTACTAGGGCAGCTGAAGTTTTCATTAAAATACCCATCCACCTAAAATCTACATACAAAATTAAAGCATAATATTATGAAGGTTTTAATAGTCTAGGAACTAGTTAGTCGATAGTTTTGCAGGCCTGCGGGTGACGGACGCTAGGGACCGTCTGTCGCCCACATAGACAGACGCGTCTTAGACGGTTTCGGCAGCGGCCAGGCTGCCGACGATGACGTGACCCGCTGATGTGGTGGCTGGTCGAGATCTGGCGGAAGCGCGGTGAATACGACAGTAAATCCCGTACTCCCGCCGTGGAAACAGACAGTTTTTAGTGGGTGCAAGCCCCACATAACCCTTCAGTTTCCCCTGACGGAACCTACAATGCGTTAGGCATTTTTTGTCTATAAAAAAAATGAAAATCATTTTTTTATACAATAAAAGTTAGTACTTGACTGCGATCTGGCCTGATGGTAAGTGATGATGAAGCCGAAGATGTTATCGGACTAACTTGGAAGGTGTATACTCACTCCAACGCATCTCCTATACAGCATCGCACCGGAACGCTTAAATAGCTTGGCCGTGCGTCTGCTTGTCGGTTGGTAACTAGCTAGAGTCTCCCAGACAAAGTAGGTATATATCCGAAGTATATCTAGGTACAATATTTATTACAACATGAAGGCGTTTTACAAATGTTCGGAAAACTGTTTTTCACGGTAATATTGTAACATTGTATGTGGTACGGAGCCCTAAAAATACTTGAAAAATATAGATTTTAAGTTAGTCACGTATACATCTCACGGTACGAGAAGGTACCTACTGACCGTAAACCTTAACGAAATTCAGAAGACGTAAAGGATGCCAAAGATTGGACATGGTCCGTGCTCAGAATCACGTCTGCTGTCATTGTTCAAACCCACACGAGTGCGGAGTACGTACCCTGAATATTCAATACTTGCCAAAACAGCGTCAATACTTATATGCTATCAGTATACTTATCTAACTCCACTGCATTTGAATGGCAGCACAAAAATCCGACCAAACTATAGGTATATATGTTACAGTCATAGTGATTAAACAGCTATTATTAATAATGACTGGTTACTATGGTTAATAGCCAAATTGACTAGACAATTTGATAAATTAATCACTTTATCTGGATATTATTCATAGGCGCTGGTCACAGTTGGCGAAAGTGATAATACGGTCTATTTGGCTTGTAAAACCCCCCCGTTCTTCATCCCGCTGCCGCGTGGCGTGATCCGTGGCTGACTAAATTGTTGTTACGTTGATTCTTAAAATAATTAAAATTCTTAAAATACTAATTAAAGTAATAGTTTTCGTGAAATAATTTTTTTAAGTTTTAAAATTTTAAGGTTAATAATTTAGTTTTCCCTTACACTTTTCAATCCTCTTCGTCACCTAACCAAACCGAGTCGGGGTGCCCTCAAGTCCCAAGCTCGCTTCGCTCGCTCCTAGACCCTGTATTAATATTATTATTTCATTAAAATATTAGCAAACTGGCAAAGAAAAACGTTAAATGTCGTCTGAAATAACCTAACAAATTATGATTTTTAATAATAATTTTTCTTATTACTTCTCGTTAATTTGAGTTATTTACGAAAGCTAGTGACATTGTGAAGGGAATTACATAAATACATTCATAAATAAGTTAGTAAACAGGTAAATAATATTTATCCATACTTGTTTTATTACATTATCCAAGTCTTCGAAGATGGTATAAAAAATAGCTGGTTAATGTGATTAATTCTATGTCAATTATCACTTTATCCAAATTGAGTTGACATTATTAATAATGGCCAGATGATATGTATAATATCCGGATTAATCGGTTTGGCTGTGACATATATATAGAATTGCAAGTGCATCTTACTTTACTGACTGGGTACCACCGCAGTGTTTGTGATACTACCTCATTGATTTATAAACTAAGGATTGTGGGTCAGCGCTAAAAAGTGTCCGAACCGAATGACATACAAAACGCGAAAAGACAAACAATTGCACTTTAGTCTCGTGTTTGAAAATTAGGCTACATAGCAATGGTTTAAGACATAAATTACAATGTTTTAGTTTGTTTATAATACTCATGTACCCTAGTTCTCTCTGGACACTTCTTTTCGTGAACCTCTACGGATGGTATGGTATGGTACCTCTCGGAACACTTTTTTTCGTGAATTTTGTATTACACCCGTCGTCCATAGATTAATAAGCCCATGTTCTACCTTGATTTTAGTGTGATATTAATAGGGGGTGATTCACGTAAAGTTGTCACATACTAAGTGAAGTGAATGAAGAAATTATATAAAAATTAACACTGAAAAATTAGTCTTTAGGTTTAGAGTGTAAAAATGAGTGTACCTACTTCAACATAGGAAATATAATGCCTCAAACTTAATATCGTGCAACCACTACCTAGTTCTTTATTCTTGAAAAGTTTACCCTTCGGCGAGTCAGCAACTATGATTGTTTTGTAGTTCATTTATTATGATAGAGTTCCGTGAAGAAATATAATACATGCTTTATCCCACTGTTCTTTACAATAGCTGAATAATTATTAACAAACAGTGTCTCAGAATAATATCTTTACTGTTTTAATATCGCCTGCGGTTTCGTGGATCGATTCTAATCAAGTTTGGCCGATTCTCCTCACCCCCATAATGTTTGGCCCGCCACAGACAGCCGACTCGAAACGTAAACAAGAACACCTGAGACACCTGTACTTCAATTACGCAGTTACCTATCTTAATATTATTTTACTTTAAGTACCTCAGGTAAGTACGCAGTGTTAGTCTAGTATGACAGCGGCCTCATATTTTGGAGGTACAGGATGTAATGTGCGTTTGTAGCATCTAAGAATCGCATGCTGAGTGGTAAAGAAAGTGGTCCTAAAATTATAAGAAACCTACAAACCTGCAATTGATCTGCGTAGTGTTACATGGCATTGTGAACTGAATCGACACATGGTCAACCTAAACATGAGGGATACAGACATATTATGCAGTCTTAGTTAATCGTAATCGTAATCGTTTACTAATTCTGCCCGCTGATTGGATATCTGATTTGCGTGAGCCAATCGCGGAGCAGAATTCGCTAGCGATTACTATAACGATGAATACGGTTTATTTACGCAATCAGACCCCTGATCATGATATCTCACCTGCCATTCGATCAACGAAGATGGGGATACCTAAGTAAAAACTTGTCTTCAAATTACTCCCATGACTACTGGTCAAGTACCAGATAAGATGAAGAGAGAAAAAATAACTAAACTCTATTTGAACAGACTATATGGATAGCAAGTACCTACGTTATTAATTTTAATTAATCCAGTCACGCATCTGCTTTCCGCAGATGCGGAGGTCTCCAATTTAATCCTCCTTTATTATTTCGATATAAACAAACCTTATTGAGTCGTAACTCCTTTGCGAGGCGTAAATCCGAAGTAATAACGATAAAGTAACACAATAAAAAGAGAGCCGGAAGCCTGAGGATTAGTACAGGATTTTATACGAATTTCGAGTCGACTCGCATCGCATAAACGAATCGTGTCCATACATTTACAACAAGCCGCATGTCCATAGATGGCGCTGGCTGTAAATGTATGAAGGAATTCGATTCGTTTGTGCAATGCGAGTCGATTCGAAATTCGTAAAAACCTGTACTAACCCAACTGAGCGGCGGTGGACGGCTGAAATTGAAGCAATTTGCTTGGAACAGACATGAGTGCATTAGAATGATAGATTGAAAACACGACAAACAATACAGTTGGTTACAAAATCAACTGGATGACTAAAAGAAAATTAAATGAAGTACTTGTACACGTACAATTTCAGTGACTAATTACGTAATATTATAAAATAAATCATCGAACATATACCTACGAGCCTACATAAAACAATTTTTAAAAACCTATTCGAATATACAACAAATACAACACGAAGTCCAAAACAAACGAGGTATATAGGGTGACTAGAAACAAAATACATCCCTTTCAGGCTTTCAAGGGCATAAAGTAGAGCACATTGTAATGTCCTGCGCGAAACTTGTGTAATTTCTGAGTTATGGAAGATTTTGAGGATTTTAATTGAAATCCCCGTTTCTCCCATAAAATTAACTGCTATCGAAATCCTCTACTTTAAACCCTTGAAAGAAATATACCTTGTTTCCGTAATTATTCGAGTTTGATGATAAACATAATGCGTACCTATATTAAGGTTTCAAGAAATAGAGGAAAAACGAAATTAAATAAAAAAAAACTTTTTTCTTTGAAACCAGAAACAAGAGGTCCTTTATACTCGGTTTAGAAAAGCTCAAAGAATTTATTTTAAACTAAGTCGATTAAAAATATGCACAGAACATACCTAATGGTTTTTAGTTTTAAAGTGGGTTTTAAACATCTACCCTCGGATATCTGAATGATGAAATCTCTTTATTTTAATGACCTTTATTATTTTTTAATAGGCCTTTGATGCAAAGGGTAGCGGGTAGGCATATAAATATCCTGCAAGTTATAATAAGACATTACAAATTGACAAATATTCAGGAAGGAGTTAGGTAGGTACTAAATCTCAAGGCACTAAATTTTAACTCCGAGCCGTGATATTTTAAAAAAGTTTTGTAATAAAAAAAAACAAATATCAATAATGTCGTCAATTAGTAAATAGCAAGTGCTGTCAGCAAACTTGTCGCATATTATTTTGAAATAGTTCAATGAACATCCAATTAACAATCGAAAGCTCAAAGCTCGGAAGTCGGAACAGCAATGGAAATTGCACAGTAGGTACGAGAATAATTTTCCTTTGCTCTTTGTATTTGCTAGTAAACTGTATAGTAAATTGGTAGCAAACATATTGTAAGCGCCGTCGCACCTACTGTAAGAAATAAGTAACGGTGGGATGGAATCAAAAGCTCTGCATATTAAAGTCTTAAACTCGTCTAAAGACACATTACGAGGTAGCTAGAACATAAATGTACATTTGGTACAGCGATCGATACGCAGTACGGAGACATTTCCAGCATCCAATCTTAAACAGAAAACGGTATAGGTAGGTAGTTCCTAGTTACGTAAGTTGGCTTAAATTTCCGAACACTATTGCAGCTCGCAAGTTCAGATAGATACAAGTCCTATAAGGAACATTAAAATTTAAAAAACCTCCTACACTTGTCATTTAACGCAGCACCTAATCGTGTTATATGTCAAAAATATGCCTATTGCCTATCCACTCTTGATTGGAAGGTACCCAAGTTGTAGGTGCTGGAGAAGTCGAAGGCATGGAGGGTATTCCAGACCTAGGTACTAGGTAATAAACAAGGAATCAAACCGCTTCGTACCTTTCTTTGAGATGTAAGTCAACTATGTAGGGATGCTAGATGCAAGCCTCTACGATGCTTTGCAGTTCTAATGTAATAATATGCTAAATATTCATTTATATTAAGCGCGTAATGTGTTATTTTTCACGTTTAAGTCTGTTTTGTTTTAATAAACCTATTTCATGGTTCGATTTAAGTTTTAATGATATTCATTATTCAGGCTTGAGCTCAAGTCCACGTGTTCCATTTCTCAAATCCTCTGGCTTTGTATTGTTTGCGCTTTAAGTTTGGCCAAACAACACTTGTTGAATGTTGGTCTTGAATCGGATTACGATCTTTTGATGTTCCAATAACCATTATTAGCTACGTTAATGATTAAGTACCAAAAATGAAAATACAATTTAATAATCAAATAGGAATAGGAATTCAAGAAATAATGTTAAAATAATAAAAAAAGTTTGTTCCGGCAGAAGTGAAAAACTGACAGTATGATATCAACAAACTACACTACAGATACTTACATTTCACTCGAGGTGGTATTTTTCTCATCACAATAAACGGCCAAGGCTCCTAAATAAGTTTGGTGTCGGTAAGTCGGTAACGGTAACAGTTTTGCGAGTTTAATGTTTATTTCCCATGTCAAGAAATGCCTAATTTTTTTTTTTACTTTTCTCATTTACCCCTTTAATAAATTAATAATCGTTATTCTTTTGCATTGCAAATAATGCTACAATATGACTCGTGGGCCGGGACTCAATTACCTATAAATCGCAGAACCATTACCGCTGATAGCTTCGTGACGGGTACAGGCGGACGTAATTACACAAATAGCTCCCACCGTGGTGTAGTTAATGTTGATGCTACCCCGGAACCCTTCGAATTGATAAGACCCTGGTACCTTACGGGGCAATACTGTCTGTAACAACGACTTTCTATCTGGTAAAAGCATATATCAAGGGCCCGTACTTACTTACGAGAGCGTAGCCCTACTTATGAGGATGCATTCGCGACAGGTTACAGGATGACGCAGTTAGGTACACAAATTGCTCCCACAGTTGAGTAATTAATGTTGAAGCCACCCCAGAACCCTTCGAATTGATAAGACCCTGGTACCTTACGAGGCAATACTGTCTGTACCAACGACTTTCTATCTGGTAAAAGCATATATCAAGGGCCCGTACTTACGAGAGCGTAGCCCTACTTATGGGGATGCATTTGCGACAGGTTACAGGATGACGCAGCTAGGTACACAAATTGCTCCCACAGTTGAGTAATTAATGTTGAAGCCACCCCAGAACAATTTGAATTGATAAGACCCTGGTACCTTACGAGGCAATACTGTCTGTACCAACGAGTTTCTATCGGGTAAAAGCATATCAAGGACCTGTACTTACTAACGAGGGCGTAACCCTACTTATTAACCGACTTCAAAAAAAAGGAGGAGGTTCTCAATTCGTCGGAATCTTTTTTTTTTTTTTTTTTTCTATGTATGTTCACCGATTACTCGAAGACGCGTGGACCGATTTGAAAAATTCTTTTTTTGTTTAAGAGGGTTTTGTTTCCAGATGGTCCCATTTTAATCAGGTCAGGATCTGATGATGGAATCCTGGAGAAATCGAGGGAACTCTTCAAATTTTATATGGACACATGAAACTATTTGACTATTATTAGAAAGAGTAATATTTTCCAAGTTGTTCTATGGTCATCAGGTCAGGATCTGATCATGGAATCTTGGTGAAATCGAGGGAACTCTTCAAATTTTGCTAGTATACTTAAAAGCGATTTGGGTATTTTTTATAGTTACTGGTGCATATGCTAGCAGATACGGATTTGATGACTTAAGTCATCAAGTCGGGGTCTGATGATGGGATCTTGGTGAAATCGAGGGAACTCTTCAAATTTTGCTAGTATACTTGAAGCGAGTTGGGTATTTTTTATAGTTACTGGTGCATTTGCTAGCAGATACTGATTTGATGACTAAAGTCATCAAGTCAGGGTCTGATGATGGGATCTTGGTGAATTTGAGGTATCTCTTCAAATTTTATGAACACACCTCAAGCAATTTGGATATTTTTACAACGCCTTGTGCATTTTATTGTTTTCCACTAAAAAGTATAAAATAAAAATGGGAAATGCTTTCCAAAAAACCAACTTCAAATGCCACTACAAAGAGTGAAATAATTTTTATTTAAATTTTAGGTACCTACACCAATTCGAAGTCGGGCGATTGTCTATGACTTCGTCATTTCTTCGCACATCAAGTAAGTAAGAAGGACTATTAGGGATTGTATGAAACATTGCCCGACTTCGAATTGGTGTAGGTACCTAAAATTTAAATAAAAATTATTTCACTCTTTGTAGTGGCATTTGAAGTTGGTTTTTTGGAAAGCATTTCCCATTTTTATAAAGGTAAGTTGGCCGAGGAATCAACTAAAATACTCTCGACCCCAAAAAGGGATAAAAGGAGTATCCTGAGGGAGTATCTTTCTACATTTTCAGGCCAAAATATTTGTAATTCGATTTTATGTTTAACAATAACATCCTTGCCAAATTTATTCGTTTGCCAAAGCGTCCCACTGGAGAGAGCTCATGCTGGGATCAAATTAGATGTCTTTTCGAGATTCAATCATGAAACAATGAGATTTGCAAAAGGAATAGAATGGACGACCGGGCTTAACGCTAGTGCCCTGCAGATCAAAACTATAAAGACAATTATTTTAAAAATATCTTTTGCACTTTAATCTCAATTCGCTCAGAGCAGAAACGGCTGAAACACGACAGGAAAAAATTCTTAATTGAAAGTATTTCCAAAAGTTTTATTTTTTATCGGAAACTACAATAGATGTATAATAAAAAAAGCTTTTTTTAATAACTGGCTTAGATTTATATTAATTGGGTAAAGCGTTTTTTTCTGTGATGTTTTCCCGCAATGCTGCCTTTCGCACCCACTAACGTATTCGTAAGAGAGAGTCCACAACATAAATAAAACCGTAATGGACTTGTATGTATATCTGTTTTTTATTGTGTTTCGGATATCTATGAGTATTGAGTATACTCAATATTTTTTACTGTAGTAAGTAACGAGTTTTTACGTGAGGCGCCGCCGGCCGCGCAACCGGCCTTCTAAGTTCTAGTTCTATTTGTGTTCCAAAGATTTAAATCGCTAGATGAGCCCTAAACCTCCAAAAACGTCCACGTTTTTGTCTTGTGTGTGACACGTTATGACTCTCTCTGACACAAGTGAAACTATAGCATGCTGAGCGCACTCACTCAACATGTTTGTGGACGTTTTAAATGTGCGCAATGTAGGCTTAGGGTTAGGGCCCATCTAGCGATTTAAATCTTTGTTGTAAACAGCACGTGTAACGGACAACTAATCGAGTGCAATGCGTCATCGATACCTATCGCCGGATTTGTACTAATGTCCTACTCACATAAACCCAATACATCTGAGTAGACTAACGGAATACAGATTGAAGTTCAGATTATTTTTATAGGGTTTAAAACGCTAAATTCTATTTTACTAAGGAGCACACCACGGGTGTGCCCGCGAAATTCAAATTTTTTGTGGTTTTTCACGAATTTTAAGCTAATAAGGATATTGGAATTCCCGCAATTTGACTGCCATAAACCTCTGATGTGTAATTAGCGTACAAATTGCAAAAAAAAAACATAAAATTTTTGATTTCCCGGGTAGAGTCATTGATTTCGTCTTAACTTTAAAGTCTAACAAATATAAATAAACTGAGAAAAAATTCTACCACTTAATAGAACATTCAAAAAACAGGAACAAAAAAATCTCTTCCACAGAAGACCCCATTACAAAGAGTAACTTTCTTTTTTTTCCAAAATAAAAGATAACGATAAAGTGGGTGACAGACGAAACTTTGTATGAGTACTTATTTAAAAACTACTTTCGGCTGTAATTTTAACTCAACCTCTCTTTGTAAAACTAGAAAAAAAAAATTATAAATGGAAACTCTTTGCTAATCGAATTTTCTTAAGGAGGTAATCAAATCACCAATGTCCGTGAACCAAATAAAATAAAGTCAAGCTTATAAACCGGATTAAACCACCTAACCTTCGTATAGAACGTAGGCATTGGGCCTATTAGAAACTACTAAAATATATATTACATCTTATTTGCGCAAAATACCATTATCTTTACAAATAATCTATCTTGAACAAAACGACTGTTTGAAATGATGAGTCCAGTTCTAAGTACTTGTTACTACTTAAGTACTTTTGTTCTAAGTACTTGTACTTGTACTAGCACTTATTTGTTTAATATTCTTACAAATTGAGACAGATCATATAAATGCGGTTAGTACGATTATACTCCAGAATTAGATTGATTTGGAAGATAATTTCCCTATTGTAATAGGGAAATTATCTTCCAAATCAATCTAAAGTTGGTGTATTAACACCCAGAAAACCATTCCAGAAAGTCCATTCCAGCTGATTACTTCGAAAAAGGGTGGACTTATTAGCGATCCGCGAGTAATTAAAGAAATGACTTTCCAGTCCAGCTTTGGAGGCAGTTTATTACTTATTGTAATGTGTCTGTGACATGCCGACATTATCACGTCATCTGTATACTGCAATTTATAACATCACGTACATGTAGCAACATTAATAACTTCCACGTAAAATGTGTACGTATATACTTAATTAACAGTCGTAAGTTTACCTTTTAAGTGATATCTACAACGATTGTTAATGAACTGGTTGGTCGATGATGATTATTATGTGTATTCTTAAATTTCTGAGTAATTTATTTGAGACGACCAAGAAGAAGAATTTTATTCTTTATTCTTTGGTTATAATAATTGCTTTGAGCACAAACTGATCAACCATCATTCAGCCGTGCTATTCTGCAAAACAGCGACGAGCGTACATCTCTGCATCTATGAATTTGTCAGTTGTAATAGAGTACAATTTTGCATGCCATATTCGGGTTGGCAGCTGTCTGGCAGCTATTTCAATTTGTAGAATAGCACAGCAGGCATAATGAAGAACGCGCGATCCTAATGTCGAATTTTCCCTTACGAGTATTATACCTACTTCGCTGATGTTGGAAGTAACAGATAAGAATATAACGTAGGAAAGTTTCCGCTTTTCGGTCTTACAGAGACATGGCTAGATTATTACATTATGGAGAAGCTCTAGGCCGCCAATTTCTGTAATGGGCACTTGGGCATGAACATAAGAGCCAATTAACCAGTGCGAGCGATAACGAAAATTTCATTAACTCGGCTGATAACTTCGTGTATAGAAATGACGGCTGCCTGTGGAACGTGGAGAAAATACTAATTTCAAACATAAAGCCTGTGTTACTTAGAAGTAATTATACATAGGACATACTAGCCTTCGTTTGCAACAATTGAAAGTCTTTGAAAAGTTAAAAATATAATTTTTTATTTCATTTTTTTTTCTATTTCATTTTTAGAACATTCCATGTCAGAACGTCTATGAAGTACGGTGTAGAAAGTTTACGTCGCTGCTTTTATATTAAATTTTTTAAAGGTACCTTGACCTACTCCAATTTCCAATACAGAAATGTAAGAAAATAAATTGCTTAAATCTGTTTTTAATAGCTACGATAACTCCGATACAAGAAAACTGTTAGATTTCCATTCAGTTTTAGAAAATAATTAGACAAATGTGTTCCAAACTGCAGTTACATTGCATATGAACGCTATACCGTTATTCTTGCCAAGTTTTTATCTTCGACCGCTATTAAATAACTAGATTTAGGTTAGGTGTTGTCTTTGTACTGAATGTGAAAGAACACAATTTATTTTGCCAAAGCAGAGTAGAAAGTTTTAAAATTGAATTAGATGGGAAGTAGACAATTTGAGCCGATCGGAACGCAATCTTTTGTATCATGTGGACTAATAAAGAAGCTACATTTGTGTAGAAAAAAATTATAAGACGTGTCGATCGATAAAACTGAATGATAGAGAAATACTAAGTGAAGTGTAAAATTATTATTATACGTACGAGATAATATCTGCAGTAAATATATGCAACGATTGAAATGGTGAAAAGTTCGATTAATTAAATTAAACTTCATAAGTTTAGGACAATGAAGTAAGCCACTTACTTATTAGGTAAACAAAACCTACGTTACGAAATACTTATCTAATTCAAATGCACAGAATGATGTGACACTATTGAGATGAATTAATTGCATTGATTGACTAACATAATTGAACTAAAACAATTTGACGACCTCCGTGGTTGAGTGGTTAGCGTGCCGGTTTTCAAGGCGCCGCCATCTCTGAGGTTCCGGGTTCGATCCCCGGTCGGGGCAATGTAGGAAAATAAGTTTTCTACATTGTCTCGGGTCTGGGTGTTGTGGACTGTGATACCTTCGTTGTTTCTGATTTCCTAAGCAGTAAGGAGCAATGTGTTTGATGTTGTCCACTATATATTTATCTATTTATTTATTTATTTATTTATTTATTAATAATGAGTTGGTGATAAGAATTATTTTTTATTTTGAGCATACTAAGCTTTGTGACCATTTACGACTTCAATTTTTTTGACACATAATAGGTATAACGGTGCAGTAAGAGCCTAGTGGGAAAAACCTCCTTTCGGTCTGTTACTTCAGGAATCCAGAATTCATGCCAAGACACATATTTCTAAGTTACGCCTTCAAAATCATGTTATAAAAGCGTATTCATTCTCATTCCCATAAAGGATTTCTGGACTGAATTTTTAAGCAAATTAGGAATGGATATCAACCATAAATGAAAGCAAAGAAAAACAGGTTCCAAACTGAGAGGCTAGTACAGGTTTTTGTAAGAATTTCGAGTCGGATTTCGAGAGTTCGTATCGCACACACGAATCGAATTCTTCCATACATTTACAGCCACCGCCATGTATTGGGAGCTGCATGTCAGCGATTGTCCATAGATGGCGTTGGCTGTAAATGTATGGATGAATTCGATTCGTTTGTGCGATGCGAGTCGTCTCGAAATTTGTATAAAAACCTACACTAACCCTGCTGTTGCGAAGGCGTGCAAAGAATTTCTTCACGGTTCGTTTGCGTGCAGGCACTTAGATCCTTGCGCCGCCCTCGCAGAACGAGCCCCTGAAGTAACCTACGTCAAGGCTGACATTGACCTTTTATTTCTTGTAAACATTGCGCCATTAGAGTCTTTATCCTCCGACTTCGAGCTATATGACCCAGTGTTCCCGATGCGCTTTAGTACTTTTTTTTGTCTCGTAAATGGCAATATTCGAAGACGGTATGTACGAGCGTTATGTCAACCAGTAATAACAAGTCAGCTGGTGTTGTAAGAACACATTTACAACTGAATTTGCTGTCAAAATATGTCTCTGGATGGAAGTTCCAATTAGGATAGAGGTAGTTCAAACTGTAATGAGAGTAATCTTTATAGGAAAGAGTGTGGATCTTTGTAGCAAGATGAGTATGTGAGAACCCATCTTTGAGGGTTTCTTACATTGATGGTTTGTTTATTTTTATAGCCTGGGCCTTATTGAACTGAAAAGCGCAGGTAGGTAATAGATATGGTATGAGTAAGATGCGATTGTATACTGGTAAGGAGCAGTGCTGATGGAACTGGAGTATTTGATTAATGTGATGCGTAAAGCGCCAAGTAGAATGAGCTATATGTAAGGGAAGGTAGCAGGTAGAATGAGGCCTGGCCGCAGAAGTGTGCCTCGGCTTAAATTAACAAAAACCACCCGTGAACTATTCATATCAGCAGCGGTATCCAAATTACAATTTTTTTTACTGATAACAAGTTATAACTTGGCTGAGATTTCACCTGATGGTAAGCGACGATTAAGCCGAAGATGTTATCGTACTAACTTCAAAGGAGTTAGAACTCCTAACGGTTTCTACAATGCATAACGCTTAATCTCTTGGAGGTGCGTCATTGCTGGTAGGGTGGTAACTAGCCACGGTCGAAGCCTTCCGACAGACAGCAACAAATCACAACAAAAGACACGTTGCAAATTGCTATAACGATTGCCAACTTTCATAAGGATTAAGGACATGGTAGTCTTAAGAAGACTGATATCTGCAGCTGCTATGCCTATTTGTAAGTTTGGATTGGCAATCTTGGGATTTGGACTTAGAAACAGATGTTTCAAGTAATTTACAGAAATATTATGACGGATGCGAGACGTAAACCGTTATGTGACGGCTGTTTGAGTTTAAACGTTTCCAATAACATTTTACTTGGCAAACGTTTGTTAGTATGATTCATACGTTTTTGTTTGTTCATCACACATTTATCTTGAAATGGTGTCACAATCGGATCAAATTCAACACTACTGGAATTTACATGATTTTCCCTCCAAATATTTAAACTAGTTTTAGTTGCTTTTACATTTATTATTTTTACTCTGTGCTGTATATTTCTTTATTGTTTGCTTTTCTCTTTAACATTAAATCATAAATTTATAATATTTTTCTCATACCTACTCTTACAAGCATTTCTGAAAATTCAAAATTCTACCGCCATATTCGACAAGCTACCCTTATTCATTAGTTTCACTCGTTCACGTAATATCAAGAATTTTTCTATTGTTTTGCACTTTTTAATTCTATTATTATTTAATTCAGGTAGGTTCAGGTTCCTATTGTGTAAAAACCTTTACTATGTATTTTTTTATTAATTTTGCGTAGGTATGTTTTCTACACGAGTAATATGCAAAATAAATTACGTATTCAAACTGACTCGACCTTCGACTCGACATTTACGAGGTCAAACTACGATCCTCGTTGGATTTTACCTATCATAGTTAGGACTTAAGAAATAAGGTCTCTGTCCCACCCCAATGGTTAGTTTCCCTTATATCTTCGTTGAAATTTACCTATCACAGTTAGGACATAGGAAATAAGGTCTCTGTCCCTCCCCAATGGTTTGTTTACCTTATATCTTCGTTGAATTTTACCTATCATTGTTAGGACTTTGGAAATAAGGTCTCTGTCCCACCCCAATGGTTAGTTTCCCTTATATCTTCGTTGAAATTTACCTATCACAGTTAGGACATAGGAAATAAGGTCTCTGTCCCTCCCCAATGGTTTGTTTACCTTATATCTTCGTTGAATTTTACCTATCATTGTTAGGACTTTGGAAATAAGGTCTCTGTCCCACCCCAATGGTTAGTTTCCCTTATATCTTCGTTGAAATTTACCTATCACAGTTAGGACATAGGAAATAAGGCATCTGTCCCACCCTAATGGTTTATTTGCCTTATATCTTCGTTGGATTTTACCTATCATAGTTAGGACTTAGGAAATAAGGTCTCTACTCCCACCCCAATGGTTAGTTTTCCATATATGGTTTGTAACGCGATGATCAATTAAAATTAAAAAAGTTGTCGCCATTAGCATGGGAGTTAAAATCTCACATAATCAGCCCTATTATTAATTAAATCTGGGCACTGATCTCTATTTTACTAGTACGCTGGATCAAACATTCTATACAATTGACAGTTCATTTTTTGTGCCCATTTGTAACGCCCCCCTCGAATTCCACGGTACTAAATTGACATTTGTTGCTTGTTACCGTCGTTTTGAATGTCATTCTATTTTAGATCCATGGACGATCACGCCAGGTTACACAACAATCAGCGCCAAAATAACGAAAATGAAGTGTCTTCATTTTAACGTTGACAGACTAAAGTCCAGCTTACTAGTTTAGAGGTCAGTGATTCAGGGTCTACAATCATTGAGGGCTAAAAAAAAACCTTGTACCTATTCCTTGTGCCTTTCATGCCAGTGGCGCCAACAGATTGTCCAGTACTTACACAAAGTTCGAATAACATCAGAATTCAGAAGTTTATACGCCGCGCCGTGTTAATATTCTCATCGTGAAAGTAAACGTGATCCGAATGTAAAATAGAATCGCGCCCTTTCTAATTAGACTTAGCTGCTATTAGATACCTAGGTACATTAGGTATCATATTTTTAACTGTTATATTCTGTTAGTATAATGTACTAGGTACATAGTACGCACTAAAATACTGGAATTTGGTCAAATTACTATTATGAAATAGGTAGGTACCTAAAAAAATGTACCTACTCATATAATAATTATGTATATTCTGCCAAAGCTAAAAATAGCTCACAACAAGCTCAGTCAAAGAAAACAGGTTTACACCGAGAAGAAATGTCAAGAAACTCAGCTGACTGGCTGACTGACTGTCACTCACTCACTTACATTCTCACTCCCTCACTCATTCACCCACTAATGCACTGACTCACTGTGTCATTCATTCACCCACCACTACCGCCACTGACTTGTTGACTCACTTTCTGAGTTTCTCACTCACTCACTAACGCATTGATTTACTCACTACTACTGACTTTCTGATTACTACTCACTGACTCAATATATAACTACTACTCACCGACTCCCTCTTACTACTCACTGACTCACTACTACTCACTCCCTCATTCAGTGACTGATTGATACAGATACAGATTCCATGTATCGAGCAGTAAGGAGCGTGTGTGTACCGAACCTATAAAGAGAGTGTTATTATGAAATTCAGTACAACAATATTATAGCACCCTTTTGGTTATTAGAACATACGCTAACTGTTTCAGAATCTTTAATAGAGAATTTAAAGCATGGGAGTAGATAAAACATTTTACGTAGGTCTTATCTCGCGTAGTTCGTACGATAATATACTCGTAATAGGCATAGTTATGTATGTACGTAACGATTCTTTAGTTCAATAAATATTTATCTCATCAAGGAAGCGTCCAAACAGCGCACTTTGTTCGTGAAAACGTGATAAAAATATATCAGCCATTATCGGCTTACAGATAAGGCCAGGATAAAACTACTGATACGGTTAATGTTTTAATACATTTATCTTTGGCAAGCAATTAGTATGTGAAAACTTAAATCCGTTACAAGTGTACGTCCAATACACTTAAATTCGTGATATGAATCAATTACCTAGTACGTACATTAGATACTACCTAGCAGCTATCATAGTGTGACGTTATTATACTAATAAGTTGAAACAAGGTTGAAAGATTAGTTTTGTTAATTTATTTTTGCTGCACAAGAAATCCTTAACCATGGGTTAAGTGTCGTTGTGACCGATCGCGTGCTAAGAAAGATTTTTTTTAATTCGACCCCTCGGGGGTTAAATAAGGGATTTAGGTTTGAATGACGTCTTTTCAAGTAAGGTTCACGAAAATTGGTATAATAAAAGAAGTAAAAATAAAAGAATGGATGTTTTGGGGATTTTGAAATTCCACACCTCATTCACTAAAAGGGGTTTGAAACTAGAAAACGCTTTGTCCTGAGGGACTGACTTATAGGCAAGCTTACAGCTTTTAAACGGCTGAACGAAGAAACTTGAAATTTTCAAGGAATATACCCCAGATCTGTACCTACTAAAAAAAGGATTTATTAATATTCAATCTAAATATATAAATGAAGATACTGACTGACTGACTGACTGACTGACTGACATATCAACGTACAGCCCAAACCGCTGGGTCTAGAGACTCCAAATTTGGCACACATGTTCCTTGTGAGGTCTAGGGGTGCACTAAGAAAGGATTTTTCAAAATTCACCCTCTAAGGGGGTGAAACGGGGGTCCGAAGTTTGGATTTTATCAAGTTAAAATACGTCTTCACGCCGCAGCTACTGAACAGATTTGGCTAAAATTTGGAATTGAGGTAGATTGTATCTTGGATTAGCACATAGGCTACTTTTCATCCCGTGAAAATTCATGATTCCCGTGGGTTTATTTAAAAACCGAAATTCACGCGGAAAAAAAATCTCATGCCGCAAGTACAAAACGGATCTGGCTGAAATTTTGAATGAGGATAGATTATATCCTGGGTTACTAAATAGGGTACTTTTTATACCGGAAAAATCCATGGTTTTTGCAGGAAAAAAGAAAAACACATATTCATACGCGAAAAATACTACTTCACGCCGTATTTACTGAACTGATATGGCTGAAATTATGTATAAAGATAGATTATATCTTGGATTAATACGAAGGCTACTTTTCATCCCGAAAAAATTCATGGTTCCCGTAGGATTAGTAAAAAACCGAAATTCACGCGGAAAAAAAATCTTCATGCCGCAAGTGCACAACCGATTTGGCTGGAATTTGGAATGGAGATAGATTATATCCTGGATTAATAAATAAGCTACTTTTTATACCGGAAAAATCCATGGTTTTTGCAGGAAAAAAGAAAATCACATATTCATACGCGAAAAATACTACTTCACGCCGTATTTACTGAACTGATATGGCTGAAATTCGGAATAAAGATAGATTATATCCTGGATCAATATAAAGGCTACTGTTCATCCCGGAAAAATCCATAGTTTCCGCGGGAAACCTGAAACATTGATGTTCACACGCGAAAAATACTACTTTACGCTGTAATTACTGAACTGATATGAATAAAATTCAGAAAGGAGATAGATTTTGTCCCGGATTATTACAAAGCCTACTTTTCATCCCGGAAAATTCCATGGTTTCTATGATAATAGTGAAAAACAGAAATCCACGCGTGAAAAATATTCCTTCATTTCGTAATTACTGAACTGATTTGGCTGAAATTTGGAATCGAGATAGATTATATCCTGAATAAAATTAATTAATTATTATGAAAAGCTACTTTTCATCCCGGAAAAATCTATGGTGTCCGCGGGAAAACTGAAAAACTGATATTCACGCGGTAAAAATACTACTTCACGCTGTAATTACTGATATGACTGAAATTTGGAAAAAAGATAGATTTTATCCTGAATTAATACGTACGCTACTTTTCATCTCGGAAAATTTCATGACTTCTACGAGTATGATCATAGTGAAAAACAGAAATCCACTCGGGAAAAATATTCATTCACGCTGCAACTACTGAACCGATTTAGCTCATAAATTATATCCTGGATTAACACATAAACGACATTTTATCCCCAAAATTTCAAGGTTCCCGTGGGATTAGTTAAAAACCAAAATTCACGCGCAAAAAAATATTCACGCCGCAACTACTGAATCGATTTGGCTCAAATTTGGAATGAAGATATATCATATCCTAAATTAATGCCTAGGCTACTTTTTATCCTGGAAAAATTCATGGTTTCTATGATAGAAGTAAAAACAGATATCTACGCGGGAAAAATATTCCTTCACGCTTTACTTACTAAACTGATGTGGCTGAAATGCGGAATAAAGTTAGATTTTATCCTGGATTAATACAAAGGCTACTTTTTATCCCAAAAAAAATCCATGGTTTTCGCGGGAAAACTTAAAAACAGATATGCACGCGGGAAAAATACTACTTCACGCTATAATTACTGAACGGATATGACTGAAATTCAAAAAGGGGATAGGTTTTATCCTGGATTAATACATAGGCAAATTTTTATCCCTGGAAAATCCATGGTTTCTGAGAAAACAGTTAAATAGCAGATATTCATGCGGGAGAAATACTCCATCCAATAGAATAGTCAAAACTAAAATTTACGCGTGCGAAGCCGCGGGTATCTGCTAGTAAGGAATAAAATAGTCAATGCATCTCTATTCTGCAGCCAATTAGATTCAGTAGCTGTGGCGTAAAGGAATATCGAGTAATTGCAGTCATATATTTTCACATTTACAAAATAATATAATTGTCAGGATTGAGAGAGAAAGTCCTCGCACCAGGAAACTCAGCTGATGACGTTGATAGTAGGATGTATGTCCCTACTGAGTATGATGATGATGTAGTTCATTAATATATATATAGCTGCTTGTGCTGATTCACTGACTGATTGATCACCTCTCCTGAACAATTTTGTATGAAAAATTTTTTTTTCAATTACCATTTCGTATAGAAGAGAAAAATTCATTCGGAGGAAAAATACGGAGAGAGCTGATGATTGAGGATTTCGGAGACGGATGAAGAGCACAGCCAAGGGTATTGGAGATAGGTGGAGGGTGCTCGACCAAATGTCATTTGAAATGTCATCCAATTGGCAGTTAGCTGAAAAAAAATTCAAAATGGCGGATTCAAAATGGCCGCCATACGAATTTCGTCGATTTCTCGGAAAGTATAAAAGATGGAAGAACGGTTTCTTGACAAGAACTGATCAGGACCAAAAGGTCTATTTGATGGATTGAAAAAAAAATCAAAATGGCGGAATCTTTTTTTTTTCGATAAAAAATGTAGGGGGATGATTGTCGGTTTATATAGGCGGGAAGACAGCACGCGGGCCACATGTGGCCCGCGCCCCCACGCGACCTACTAGTATTATTATAGAACCTTTGTTAATAGAGGAGCCGCTAGCGGCCACAAGCGGCGACGCAAAACCGTGGTCACATTTACGTATGTACGGACTGGAACGAATAAACGGATAAAAAAATTTACATGGAAGTTTGGGAAGAGAGACACGAGAGAGCTAAGCTATTGGCTGAATTTTAAATTGAGATTTTTATAGGAGCCCTTGCCAACGCGCTCTTAATCAAATTGTGATGTCGAATGCCCATATTACCGAGCTACGAGTAGATACTTATCCATTCGAGACAGGAGGGTCGAAAATTTGTGATCCAAATAACATTCAGGTTCTCTATAAAATCATGTACCTACTGCCCGCCCAAGCTTTGCCGCGGTATTGTATGTAACTCTAATGGAAATGAGACCAAATTTCTCTACGATTTCGCATTGTAAAGTCAACATCTCCTGAGGATGTCCCGGTGTCGGGACGGAACGTGCGTCGAAGAAAGTGTTGGAAAATTGAGTGTGGTCTTTTATGTGGCCAGTGTTGCTGCATATCTTACCATACAGAATCTTTTCAAGTAGCGGATTATAGCAAAACAAATAAATCTGTCCTACAAAATGTTTCCTTAAAAATAACCCAAAGTGTTCTGCACTTTGTCGTACAATTAACGCGAAATGGGCGCGAAGGACTAACAAACATGCAACCTTTCCTATTTACTTAGAAATATTAATAGGATTTTTTTTAGAACTTTTCATTTGCAGTAGAGAAAGTTAGAAATACTGCAATAAGAAAGGCCATAGAAATAAAGCAGTTTTTATTTTTATGTTTCTCTCCGCGTATTGCGGCTATTTGGTCCGCAATCATTTTGCTCGTGTCAACATAAATGGAAAGGCAACAAGAAGATAGAAGATTGATCGAGTGTTTTTTTTTTTCATTATTTTCGTTTTACACTAGTAGAGTAACCATTCCAGTTTCTTATGCTATTGTATGGAACAATGTTGAATGATTTTCCTAATACTACAATAATGAAGTCTACCTTATATTCTCCAGTTTTATTTTAGTAGGTACCCATAATATTTCCTCTCGACATTTGTTCCGGAAACTTTCTTAAGTCAAGTGTATTTCATATACATTACAATAATAATATTCATAATAATGTTGTTCATTTCTTAGTATAATATAATCGATTTTTGGACTCAGAATGATTTTCGAAAATGGGTTACCTAAACCTAACTTAATTAGACGCATATGAAGCGAGCTTAAAATACTAAGGGTCAATTTACACCGCGGGTGGCGGAATGGAATGAAAGCGATTTTTTTTTACATAGCATAATAAACTTTATGTCAGTTAAGGCAAACTAAATAGAAGCCAAAAAAGGACGTTCGTCTTCCGGAGAATCCTCACGAATTCTCAAGACATTTATTTTATAGATTGACATAAAGATCATTATGCTATGTTAAAAAGTCATTCCATTCCATTCCCCCGTGGTGTAAATTGACCATAAGTTTATACGGGTCGGATTAGTTTTAGAAGTCGGTTAAAATATTTTACGAATCAACAAAAGGCCTTGCAAGATTCACGCCACTGCATATAATAGGATTTATTTGCATGTGTTTATCGAAACACATGCAAATAAATCCCATTGTTAGGCATCGCATTTTCGTAACGTTTTCCGTGGCTCGCACGAAATGATGTCATCGATACTCGAAACCAAAGCATTCGATCCACATCAAATATTATTCTTATGTGACTACTGCTTCTATACAGCGTGTTCTTTAAGGGACAGTTTGGGACCCATCCCCATACGCCATCCAGGCGTGAAAATTCAAATTTTATTTAGTTTTTCATTAATAGTGACTAGTGAGCTAATTATACACAGTAGGCTTATGAGTTACGAGTGTGGCAATGAAAAATACGGGCACAAAATTTATGCATATAACAATACTCATTTACTTTATATTGGTTCCCGATAGCTCGAAATCTGGGAAACTGCAAAAATATCTTTCAGGAATCGGGAACCAATATGAGGTGAGTGAAAATTTTCGAGCAAAGTTTCTATTAAAAACATGTAGATGCATAAAAATTATGCCCGCAAAATTCATTGCCATAAAGCTACAATGTGTAGTTTGTCTAATATTTGTGAAAAACTAAATAAAATTTGAATTTCGCAGGCTGGTATTGAATTTGGGCCGAAACACCTTACGCAAGGACAGTCCAGGCTGTCTCCATGGGACTTTTGTAAAAATAATTTGGACATATTATTAAATTTTTTGCCAAGCTTGACTTTCCATATAGATTAGCAAAATTGACTAAAAATTCTTACCTTCGTCGGCTATAGTGTAGTGTGTGATAGTGAGGAGACATAGAATACACCTGTGTCTATGTAAATACTTATCGTTCAAAAAAGTATAATCCAAATTATCTAAGTCATCAGGAATTTGTTAGAAGTTTTGTCTGCTAAAAACTCTGCCTACATTATGATTGAGTTTCCAAATCACCGGATAATCCGGATTATCCCAAATCCCCATCGAAGCAGATAAACCTTAAAAATGCGAGACTTTCGGACTAGCATTCTTAAACATTGTCGAACATTCGCGATTTTGCTACTTTGCTGTATAGTAGTCATGATAACGTAACACCTAAATGTAATATTTTCATTTTTAACGGTCGTTTTAAGCGATTTTTAGTTACCTGCAGTTTAAAAACTATAAAGACTTGCATATATTTGGTTGCTATGCATTTACTTTCAAATTTAAACGCAATGTATCTAAAATAGCTAGTGAACACGATTGGATAAAATTTTCTCCATAAAAAGTTGTAAAGTTGCTCCAAAATCTCCATTTTACTCATTTTTTATCTGAAACTACAATGGATGTAATTTTTGTTTTAATTTGTCGGTAATAATAAAACACTCTGGATTTTTGATAACAACTTAGCTTAGTTTTTTAGAAATTATGTAAAATGTCATTTTTCCGTTATGTACCTATATTCTTCCACAACGCTGCATGTCGCACCCACAAACGTATTCGTAAGAGTGACAAGGACAAAAACAAATTAAAATATATCCTCTCTTTATTAATTAATAATCAAGGCCAAACAAAAACCTTCTGCATCAACTTCATTAAGTTACTGCAGGTTTTTATTTGGTCTGTATGACCGGTTCGATCGGTTTTGGTAGCGTTTTGTGACTTGTATTCATAATGCACATTGCACACTAGTGACTACCATCTCAATAAGCGAATCATAATATTCTACTCAAAATCGATTAACTTAAACCTTAGGATGACACGCGAAGTGCAATGCGTCGAATATTATTTGTATTTATATACAATACATGGTCCTGTCCTGGGAAGCATGGACATCGTTTGTTTCATAGGCCTCCTGCAATGATATCCAGCTCACGCGGTCCTGTGTCACTTGCATCCAGCGACAGTCCATCTGTTTGGAGGTCTGCCAACACTGCGCTTTCTCGTTCGGACTTCGGGGTCCCCACTCCAGAACCTTGGGCTCCCATCGTCCGCGTCCATTGGCTCTACAAGCTATGTACGAGCCGTACGGTACCGCTGTACAGCACATAATTTTGTCGGTTACATGAGCGCCATTTTAGAGTTTTGACAAATTAAAAAAGATGCTTATCTAGAGCCTAAAAATACATGCGTGACGTCAGTATGTGCTGATCCTTTATATGTTTAATCAATATTTGAGCTACGTCGATGACTGTATCACTTAACAATTGAGGTGAACGTCTTCCTGGTCTGGTAATTCTTTGGCATATCTACAAAAATTTAATGAATTTAATATCTTTCAAACAATGCCAGCGTGCATTTAATTCCTCAGCTTCCTCAAATGGCCATACTATAACTCACGCTTCGCGGAAAAACCGGTACGTATATACGCTCGCTAATGGATTGACATTGTATGGATTCTTTTATACATACTAATGTCGCAGTGTAAACAAATACAAAACTCGTAAAACATCTACTTCTTTGTATCTGTGGGAGACTGATTGAATGTCTGATCAATCAACGCACAGTTCAACCCATAACGGGGTGAAAATTTAACCCCTAAGGGGGTGAGAGAGGGGGTCAAGTCATCACGTGAGCGAAACTGATAAAATATTAATATACTTTTCTCACTTTGATTTTAGACCATGCAATTGCACAGCCTTGCTATTTCAATTTTCAAATGAGATTAAATTCAGAATGCATTATGCATGCCAGGTTTCTTTATAGCGTTTTCCTTCAGCAATAAACGCTTAACTTAGTAAGATACTTAAAACTTACATCATTAACTACTTAATGAACACATAGGTGTGCATTCCTCAATCCCTTGACCCGTTCGTAAGGACACGTTCTAACCACTAGGCCATCACGGCTCTCAAGTTACATCTTACGTAATACGTTCACTTAATGTTACCTATAGTATCATAAAGCTATTCAAAATATATAGAGGTTTTTCAACACAGTTGAATTCGCCTCAGTCTGTATACTTATTGTCTGTTTCTAATAAAACTGGAATAAAACTGTGGTGAATCCACTGTCTCACCGAACAATTCGATACAAAACTAAGTAAGAAAATATATAACAAAAAAGGAACTTGAAAATGGTAGAAAGGTAACCCCCCACCCACATCTTTTAAAAATCAAAAGCGCAAGAGAAATAACCTGATAATTTGTACTGATAACAAAAGCATGTATGTGCCGAAAATATCTTATCTGACAACAAGCAGTCTACAATATTTCAAAAAAAAAATTAAAACATCAATAAAATATCCTACTTTACATAATATTTTTAAAAATCTTTTCACAAATATTAATCCCCTACATAGGCTTATAAATCAATGGACGACGGGTGTAATTCAAAATTCACGAAAAAAGTGTCCCGAGAAAACCAATATAAACGAGGGAACATGAGAATTTTACACACACACACAATCTATTTCTATACAGCCTAATTTTCAAACACGAGACTGAAGTGCGATTGTATGTCTTTTCGCATTTTGTATGTCATTCGGTTCGGAGTTCGGACACTTTTTAGCGCTGACCCCAAATCCTTAGTTTATAAATCAATGGTCACCTATGACAAACTCCAGCCCGATCTGTCCAATTGTTTTCCATAACCGTTTGGGTCATTCAGACACCTTCAGAGACCTTCTGTCATTTCCACATTTTTCTACTGGTTCATAGTGAAAGCAATTCTTCCCAGTCTTCTCCAAATTATTGAAATTCCTTTTCGTTTACAGGTCCAGGATTGTGAATAAAAGATTCTTTCCACTTATTTATCTTTTTGTATTTTTTCATAAATCAATAATTCAATTAGTAACATTTTTTTCGACATATCTTTTTCAATCACAGACAGAACTAACTACATTTCTATTTTCAAATTCCATAAAATATAATATTAATCGTAAAGAGGTTTGTTTTCCAAAAATTATACATATTAAATACTTCACGGTGACGCAAAATATTAATGAAAACTAAACATAAATCTTCAGCACGCTAACAGCTCGTCCATCCTGATATACATTTCGCGTCCCCGCGAAATACTGAACACTGTTACAAACAAACATCAAATAACCTAAGAATCATATTATCAAAACCGTATGATATCATTTAAAATTATTTTTTATAAAGAAAGCTTTTATACATTTTATTAATATCCTTCTCAGCACCAGATCCAGGTTATCATCTAGCACCAAAGTACTTGTCAAAACGGATCAAACGAGTCTAAACTCGATGGGGTTGTGTCATTTAACTACCGAGTTCCTATAACAACTTTCCTGTTCATCATCAGATCAGCTCCAAGTCATAATTGTTATCCAATTACACATGTATACAAAATTTAAGTTCAATCGGTAACTTGATTACAAACAAACAAACATTAAAATTGGTGAAACTAGTAACAATTACAAAACATTTCAGGGTAACCCATAAGTATTAATTGTCATCATCTGAATTACTAATTTTTGACTTTATAATTATGAATTTTCAATTATTGACATCTTGAATTATAGCGAACAATATTATGAAAAATGATAGTTACAAATTGACATTCTGAATTACTAATTTTTGTCTTTATAAATTATCAATTTACAATCATCGACATCCTGACTTATATCTATTATAAAATTATGAAAAAAATAATTTCTAATTTAATCAAACAAATATTTACATTTAGTTTTTTTTTTTAATTCATACGCCATAAGGCAGAATATATAAGGATAATAATTGTTATTGCTGACCACCTAATGTACCTGCATTCATATGAATAATTGACATTTATTTATTTATTTATTATAATCATTAATTTAAACAAATAACATTGAACACACAATACACTTTATGCACTTTCTATATTATTAACAAAATTAAACAAATCAAATTATTGTATTGCGTTTAAAGTCTTTAAGTACGTGCACCTTGCACTTCCAGGTCTTCCACACTATCATGCTACCTTAGCAGTGTGGGCATAATGATCTTCTACACTATCATGCTACCTTAGCAGTGTAGGAATAATGGTCGTCCACACTATCATGCTACCTTAGCAGTGCGGAATTAATGGTATTTTTACACTATCATGCTACTTTAGCAGTGTAGGGGGGGTAAGAACTAAGTATACGTGCACATTGCACTTCAAATGGTCTGTTACACTATCATGCTACTTTAACAGTGTAGAAACGAGGTGCATATTGCACTACAATTAAACATTTACAATTTTAACTTCATGAGGAACAATCCTTGTTTGCATCAAAACATCAAACAAAAATTACTTTACACTAATTGAAATACAAACTTCCAGTTTGTACTAATACACAATGAGGCAGAATTAACATACGATGTTTCATCTCAATACATTGTCTCGCTGTTACAAATTAATACTCCATTCCATGCATTAGATCCTATAACGTCAACAAATATTTTTAAAGTGAAACTTTTATTATATCGTCTCAAACTTTTTCGTCTATGTGTTGCAAGTCGCGTGACGGTCGGCCGCCGAGTAGGAACAAAGTGAAAGGCGCTCGTCAGAGCAGCCAAGACCACAAAAGTTTGACTGTGGTTTCATAAAACCACACAATAAAAAAATTAATATTATAATCTCTCTGAAACACATATCTAAATCACAAAATTTTATTTTTAACCATCAGTATATCCTCGCAAAGGATTACTCACTACCCTCTCCATTAAAACAGGACCAAGGATGTGCTTCATCAATCGTGTATAATGATAATAATATTATGTTGTTAATCCTTTTTTTTGTAACAAAATTATCCTCCAATCCTCATGATACAATATTTTAGTTACACTATATATAATATAAACATAAACATTTCGGTCTTAATTTTATACTTTTATCGCAACCTTGTTTATACATTATGTTCTTTCAATTCTCACTAGATCTCTCATTTTAATATCAAACGGTTTTTTGTTTCTTTCTATATCAAATCTATTGAACTCTTTTTTTATGACTTTTGCATACCATTACCACTCATGATACTAATAATTACATGGCGTTTTCATTTATTTTTTAGCTCGTGAAATGGCTTCACAATATTTGTTTTTTACATCTGTGTTTTTTAACACGCGGTAAAAAAATAACAGTGCTAACCAATTTTTCCTTAAGTCACCAGTGGGACATGTGAGGTCACAATATCTAAATCGACCGCCAGAAAAATTAAAATAAAGTGCTGAATTTAATCTAATTACGAAGTCTCACAATTTTGTGAATACGTATCAAATTTAAGTGAAATAAATACGAATATTCCTATAATGACATATTTTTAAAGAAATAGATGACAACCATTTTTATTTCCCTTTTCGTCTTTCTCAAGCTCTTTGTTACTAACCTAACAAATGGATTGGACATAATTATTAATATTCGATATGGTATGGGATGACTTTCGTATTTAAAAAGACTATTTGTTTTTTTTTTAAATATTGCTAAGGTTTTGCCGTCTGCAACACATTGGCACTACCGTATCTTAATCCATCCTTAGTCACCTTATACTCCCAGATGCGCTTAAACACAAAATTCTTAGGTACATAAATCCATCAATCATCTGCTTCTAAACTGGAAGATTTTTTATATATTCTTGTGTTTTCAAGTTTCTGGTGAACAATCATGTGTCTACCGTTTCAATTAAATATAGACATTAATCAGAATTTTCTTAGTAATTTCTACTGCTGGGCTTTTACTCGTTATAAAATGGTATAAGTAGGTACTTATAACTTTCTCAAGACGAAATTAATAGTTCGTTAAAAAAAAATGAATCCTATTGTCAAATCTCAATAGTTAGGTTGACCGAACTACTATAGGTATTAGGTATATATAATTCATACTGCCCATCAGGTGTTAGGATCTTTTCTTTTTACTCTTAGTGTCTTGAACAATATTCAGTTATATGGTTATAATATAATTCAACAGGTTTTATACAAAATTTCCAACCGAACGATCACTCTATTCCTCAATACGTAGCAACGGAAAATCTTACTATATTTCCTTTCTGTCAAAGCGAATCAAAAATATCTATCACCCGTTCTAAAATAATTTAACCCATACAGTCTTTAAGCGATTGCTTCTATATTTGCAACTTGACTAGTTATTTCTGTAATCATTTTCGATTTTTAAATCATCTTGCCGAGTGAGCCTTCTGTACCTTTAGTACTATTATGTACTCCGTGACCTAGCTCAACGAAATTCTTAGTAAGTAAACAATCACAGTACCAATTCATAATAATAGATATCGAGCAACTTTGTCTTTTGTCCAAACTTGCGTAATTATGAAGTTAATTCAAAGAAATGAATGCTTATCGCCATAATTTTAAACTATTAAACCACTAAACTTATACCACAGATTTTAACTTATACTGTCAACACTACTTCATATCATAATTAAAATAAGTTATACAATGATTACCGTTTTTGATGTGCCCATTACTATAATATCGTTTAATCATAGATCGTTACGAAAACAATTTCGACTGGTAAAACTTTTACTATCGTCCAGCTGTAAGCTTTCATACAAAAACCAATAACGTTTTCCTACTCGTAAATATGTATAATCCGGTTTTCATAACTTTTAGAAATGTTTAACTTTTTAAGAAGTATTGCTTATGTTAAAAGTTATTAGAGTCTAAATATCCATATTTTTGACCTTAAAACTTACTCGAGTATTTTTTGAAATAAAACGTACGAGCCTAGATTAAAATGTACTGAATCTAATAAAACCAAAATTGTCCAATTCAGTAGGTAACTGGGTGGATGGGTAAAAACTCAAGCAATATTTCAAGAATAAAATTTAGGTTCTGGACTTGCAACTCTCTCTATACGAGCATACGAAGTATTTTTCAACCGCGTTTATTAATCGTATTTAGGTGAAGTTAATAAAATATTTATTTCAGTTAACAAAATCACAATTTTTTTAGTAAAGCCAAATTATTCAGTTAGCCATTTTACGTATGACACAATTTCCTTCTCAAAAAATTATTTATTTTATTACATTGACTGCCAATAGAACAATGACGACTTCCCATTCATAATTTTAGTTGAGAATATTTTCTATTAATATATATATAACAAATATCTTTTAATTTCATTCTGCCTATATTCCTTAACTCATTATTTTTAATTTTTTTTTTAACATATAAATGTAAAATAAACTCATTTTTAGTTTCATCTATTTAGTTTATCTAAGTAGATATATATCTATCAAGAAAAAAAGCGACTCTATCCAAGAAATATCCAAAGATAATAGGTATTCAATATACGCTATGGTTAACATAAGTCACTTGTCTTAGGATTTGTTACTATCATTAGTTGTGTTTTATCCTTTATAACTATAGTTGTGAGTCTTGAGCAATGTTGCGAGGTACACAATTGTAAATAAATCCGTAGTCAATTAAAGAAAACCCTATTGAGTTGATAAAATAATATCAGATTATGTAATTATGAATAATTCGAAAATGCAGAACTACCAAAACAGAATATTAGAAATGAACGTTAGAAATAGTTTTGTCTGAATCAATAACCGAATAGTTGTGTTGATAACTATATAACAAAATAATTCAATAAAAATAACATCAAGTGCACATACTGCACTAACGTTTCCTACAAGTGCTTACTCTTTATCTAAGTTGATTGTAACGTTATTGTAATGCTTCTTTAATAACTTTTTATTTTAGTACCAAAATTTACCCACCTATGTGATTGTGATGTGTTTCCCTATCACATTATCGACATTTAAAATTTGTTACAACTTGCCAATTACAAGCAACGTTGCCGATTACTTTTTGAGTAAACAATAACAAGTATTTACTGATAACTGCCAAATAACATAAACGTCCAAAAAAACTGTTTAAGCAGAACTGACTTGAATTATAATATGTGTAGTTAATATGTCTTCATCTAAAACAATTCAGTCATCTAGTCACAATAATATCAATGAGCAGTTTGTTTGCTGACCCAACAATAAATTTCAGCGCTTTCTCTTACTTTATTTCAAGTTATAAATGATTATAATTATTCGATATTTAGATAGCAAATTACAATTATACTGTGAAATTAGTACGAGTTGGATCAATTTAAATTCAAAATTCGATTCAATTCAAACTGACTTTTTTTTACAAAATTAAATTGTATTGAATGTTTATGAAAACATTAATTTTTCTCTACTTATTTATAGTTGTTTGATTATAAAACCTCTTTGAAATATATTAATTAATAATAATCAATAATCATAAACCATTATCAGTTATCACCAAACAACATAGTTTGCAGCGATGCAGGTATAATAGCGCAAGTACAAACGAGAATACGCGACCCATTAAGCTCAAGTCTTGATAACAACTGCAATGTATGACGCCTGTGCAATCTATGACTATCTCTAAATCTATTAGCCGCTTATCGGTTCGGTGATGTACGGGGTGTGCGTCGCTGTACCGCAGGCCGTCTTGCCTGCCATCCAGCTGCCAGCACTGTTAAGAGCGACATCCACCGACGTACTCGACTCTCGTAGCACGTTGCCGCCAGCGACAATTTCGCCTGCACCTTGAAACACCAACTGCTCCACCACCAAGCTGCACCTTGAAACAGCAACTGCTCCACCACCAAGCTGCACCGTAGACTCCAACTGCTGCCACCACTAGGCTGCATAGTGAGACACCAACTGCTGCTACCACCAGGCCGCACCGTGAGACACCAACTGCTGCTACCACCAGGCTGCACCGTGAGACACCGACTGCTGCTACCACCAGACTGCACCGTGAGACACCAACTGCTGCTACCGCCAGGCTACACCGCGGGACATCCATTCACGCCGGGAACGATCACATGGCATCTTGAGTCACTTACCTGAAACCATTTAAACAACGAGTATCTCTCTCCTTTACACATTATGTACCTACACACAATAATATGTAGTACATTCAATCTCCTACCATAAACTTATGAAACATGAATCTCTTAGAATCCAAAATTACTTTACATTTAGTACACACACTGGTAAAGATTTGTAAATCAATCAATCAATCAAACAATTTATTTGCATACATGTGTCAGGTATAAAGATTATAGAGAAGTTGTACAATCTCTTATCTCTTTTGGCAATTTATTCTATATTTTACAAAGATTTAAATCTTTGATATTTTAACAGCCATCACGCAAACACCCTTATAAAAGAATGCGGAATTGTGAATGTCTTGTACATTCTAAAACACAAATACATTAACATGTACCTTCTCGTGGGCGTAGAATTGCACCAGGGTAACGGTAGTACGTTATAGTCCCTGATGTCGTCCCTCTTCGGATCTGAAAGCAATTCTTCCCAGTCTTCTCCAAATTATTGAAATTCCTTTTCGTTTACAGGTCCAGGATTGTGAATAAAAGATTCTTTCCACTTATTTATCTTTTTGTATTTTTTCATAAATCAATAATTCAATTAGTAACATTTTTTTCGACATATCTTTTTCAATCACAGACAGAACTAACTACATTTCTATTTTCAAATTCCATAAAATATAATATTAATCGTAAAGAGGTTTGTTTTCCAAAAATTATACATATTAAATACTTCACGGTGACGCAAAATATTAATGAAAACTAAACATAAATCTTCAGCACGCTAACAATAGTGTTTAGTTTCCTCTTTAAATCAGGTACATTTTAGTCACAGATTAAAGATATACTTAGTAGCATTTTAGTAACAATTTGAATGCCGATGCGTACAAGTGCTTGAAGATTTAGACGCGTATGATTTGTTCAAATACGCGATACCTACTTTATTATCTTATCTCTACAACACAGACAAAACATCTCTATATCGGCCAACCGGCGCAAACGCACTCGCTTCGTCCAATGCCAAGTCGATATATTTGCATTCTTATGACGAAATCTTACAAGTCACAACACACAACGTAGTTTGGACTAGTTCGTTGAATAATGGAGATTAATATTATTAGTGTTATAGTTGGCTGATAAATGACTTACATCTTTGTAGCAAGGACAAATTTTGGCAAATAATAAATAATTACTAAGCTGTTGATCAGAGTAAAGTAGTGGACACCTAGCGCTATTACTTCTTTCTCTTCAACCACCTAATTACAACCGACCGAAATAGTGGATTTTTCAAGAATTCTTTCTTAAAGGTATGTTTAGATATGATTTTTTATGTCCTCTTCACTCTTCAGATACGTTGGTGGATGCAATAGGTATAGCGTAAAAATATTTCAGACAAACGAGGTTTTACGAAGACTAAATCAAAAAAATTTTGGAGCATAGTTTGGGAAAACTTTCTATCGAGATTTTTTTCCTGTGTTTTGTGTTTCTGCGTTAGAGCGAATTTAGATACAGACCCAAAACACATGACGTTTTAATTTTAAATTACCTAACTTTCTTTATAGTATATTATCATAATTTAATGAGTTTTTATGAATTCACATGTTTCAAACTGCAGTAAGGTTTTGTAAATGACTGCAGACATTTATAGCTGTTATTATTTTCACAACTTAATATCAGCGGATATATAAACATCAGTATCATTTAATACTTTTATTAAAGTCACAATAAAAAGAAACGGGGTGCATTTTTTGGATTAAATTATTACAGTTAGTTTTACGTCAATAAATATACGCTTACACTTGCAATTTGCAAACTGCATTTCCGATTCATAACACGAATGATGAAACCAAGACAAACTTTTCATGTTTCTATTGCGTAGGAATAAGAATAGGAACCAATGTTTTTATTGCGATGACTATTTTTAAAATGCTTTAACTTACTACCTAAATTCAAAATTTATTGTTTGGTACTTAGACGTACCAAACGTTAAATTTTGGTTCGGTACTTAGACTTTTGGTGGCGAAGTAAACACAGTCTTTGAAGATTTAAAAAATATTATCTCAAAATTTAAAAATGTAGGTTTGGAATTAAATTTCGAAAAATGTGAAATATTTATACCAGCTGTGCTATTCTACAAAATGAAATAGCTGCCAGACAGCTGCCAACGCAAATATGGCATGCAAAATTGTACTCTATTACAACTGACAAATTGATAGATGCAGAGATGCACGCTCGTCGCTGTTTTGCAGAATAGCACGGCAGATTCGTACTCCATCGAAAATAAACTTTGCATAATAGTTGGCACCTGGAATTAGAATTCTGAATGATGAGTCGCTTCGCCTCCTAGGTGCTCCCGTATTAGAGGCTTCGATTCCTCGGTTTATTGACGACACAATTTCAAAATTCAATAGGTCTTCCCATCGTCTGTTCGAAATTAATTCTCACATGGCTCTAACCATTATTCGATCCTGTTTATTTGTACCTAAATTTACTTATTTTATGAGATCTTCTCCACTTTGGAAATTTAACACATTATTAGAAAATTTAGACATCCTTGTTAAAGATGTTCTAACTAATATTCTTAATTGTCCCTTAAGTATCCAGGCATGGAATCAGGCTTCTCTTCCAATTAGGTATGGAGGCCTGGGAATCCGAAAAATTTCTAGTGTTTCACTACCTTCTTTCCTTTCCTCTGTCTACAGCACACATTCTCTTTTTGGAAAAATTATTTCTCCCTGCTTGGGATCCATCGAGGTGCCAACAGAGGCAAGGAACGAATGGTCTGTGATAAGTCCAAATCTGCTGCCGATTTCTCCTCTTTCGCAGAGACAGTGGGACGACATCGTGTGCAAAAAAACTTTTGACTCCTTACTAGCACAAGCGAGTTCAAAAAAAGATAGAGCTCGCCTTCTCGCTGTCTCTGCGAAAGAGTCCGGCTACTGGCTCCATGCTCTCCCTGCTGCCAACCTGGGAACATTAATAGACCATACCACTTTAACTGTTTTAATCGGTCTAAGGCTAGGCGGAAGCATCATTCAACCTCATCGATGCCATTGCGGCGAGGGCGTTGATTCCTACGGTCACCATGGTCTCTCCTGCTCCAAAAGTGCCGGTCGCTTCCACCGCCATAGTGCCCTTAACGACGTCATCCGGAGGTCTCTTGCTACCGCCCACGTGCCAGCTATATTAGAACCAACTGGTCTGGCGCGTGGTGATGGCAAGAGACCCGATGGGATGACGCTTGTTCCCTGGCGTTTAGGGAGGTCGCTTGTTTGGGACGCAACTTGTGCTGACACCCTGGCTGCGTCCCACATTGAGGCGACCTCCTCTATGGCGGGGGCTGCGGCTACTAGTGCCGAACGGGCCAAGGGACGCAAATATGAATCTCTTGACAAGATTTTCATATTTGCGCCTTTTGGTGTGGAGACTCTGGGGCCGTGGGGCCCGGGGGCTCGAGCTCTTTTTGAAGAAATTTCAAAGAGAGTTATCGAGTCTACCGGGGATCCAAGAGCTGGCAGCTACCTAGGCCAACGTATTAGTTTGGCCATCCAAAGAGGCAATGCTGCCAGTATCTTGGGTACCATGCCTCGTTGCGATGGAATCGATGAGGTTTTAAATTTATAATCTAGTTTATAGTCTGTTATTTTTATTTTAAATCTTTTTATGTACATATATTTAAGTTTTAACTTACTGTAAATTTTGAAAAAAAAGAAAGAAAAACCGTTTATTCGGGACCACAACAGTTATAGTCCGCCAGAATACATCATAATTATGTGTGAAATTGTGTGATTCCAAATTGGAGTTCACTCAGCGTTTGCTACGGCCGTGGAGCCTGGATTTTCCCCACGGTCGGTCTTCCGTGGATCCAAATACTTTTCTCTGACGAATAAATAAAACTTTATTTTCTACGAACTGCTTTTTTTCAACATATACTTATCTTGATTTGAATGTTCCATCAGTGGTTTGTTCATACTTTACTTACTGCAGATTATAACAGTTGTAGTTCAGTCAATGAATGACCTAAAAGGGGGTGTAGAGTGCATGAGAGGGGACCTAAGCAATTTCTTCTGAAACTTGTTCAGGGTACTTAGGAAGTTATCATACTAAAAGTCCTGACGTCTCGGAGGTGAGCTGGAGTGGGGAGGGGGGGGAAAAGGTACCACTTTTGGGTTTTTCGCTAATATCTCAAAAACGGTGCGTCATAGCAAAAAAAAGTTCTTCTACTAAATTAAAGCTAATAAAATTTGCTACACATTTGGTCTTGCACACTTTTCTGGATTCCCAACCGTTTTCGCGTCACACGCTCCAGATAATACAAAATAATAGTTATTCAGCACTAGACATCCACCCGCGGCTTGGCCTGCGTGGAATTTGATTATATCGCGAACATTACTTTGAGATATAATGTAGCCTATGTGTTAATCCAGGGTGTCAGCTACCTCCATACAAAATTTTGCCAGCCGTTCGAGCGTAAAGAAGTAAAAAACATACAAACGCACTCACAAACATTCGCAATTAAAACATTAGTGTGAAGTGTGATGATGGGCTGAGCCTGACATGAAAATTAGCTTAACTGACAAGTCCTCATCATCATCGTCATTTTAGCTGTATAACGTCCACTGGTGGATATACGTCTCTCCAAGGATCGCCACTATTAGTGACCTGGGGCCGTACCACCATCTCTTATAGCAGTAATGCTGCAGTATTGTTTTAACAGTTTCATACTATGTTTGTATGAAAATATAAAAACAGTACTGCAGCATTACTGCTATAAGAGATGGTGGTAGGGCCCCTGATCCATATTGGGGGATCTGCCATAGCCTAGATTGGAAGGTAGACTGGCGACTGCAGTTAGCTTTAGTAGACGGAGGATTACACAGAGTAGTTTGGCAAAAAGATACCTACCTGTGTTGCCACGATTTGTGATAGATATACCACTTACATCAAATGCCACTATCCTGGATTGAGCTGTACCGTGGTATTTGATGGGTACACAAATTCAGCTAATAGTACAAAGTCACATGAACAGAAGCGACGATACAGGCTAAGGAGGTCGGCTGACATCAATTTGACATGGATTATGTTGATAACAGTAAAACAAGAAGATTTTTTTGTCAAATCCTACCAACAAAAGCCAATTAATCTCTTTACTACAGATCAAGCTTCAGGAGAATGGCTTCAATTCAAACTCTCCAGGCCAGCGATGATGCCGACGTCCTTATAGTCAAGACTGCTGTGGAACAGTCTATCCATAGTTCTGTCGCTGTCGTTGGTGTAGACGTGGACCTCACTGTCCGTTTTCACTCCTCCCGACCAAGATATCCTATTGTTGAAACCCGGTCGAGGGAAAACAAAACTATCATACTTTCAACCCAAGAAATGCAGCAGCAAGGATTTGAACACATCATATTTTTACATTCCTTTACTGGCTGCGACAAGACATCTGCGTCATTCAGAAAAAGAAAACTAGGTTTCTTACGAGTAAAATTGTATTTTAAAGTCAGAAATGATCAAGAAATCGGCAGTGACATTCTACAACCCCTCCTCCACTAAATGTGAGGTTGAAGAGGCTGGAAAGATGTGCTTCCTCAAATGGTAGGGGGCATCAGCAAGACTGACTTCGCTCAACAAGTACCGCTACCATATAGTATCCATGAGGCCGGTGGCAAATATTAAGCCCGATTGAAGCTCCCTCCCACCAACTGAGAGCGCAGCTAAGCAACATTAATTACCCTAACCTAACCTAACCTACCACCAAGTACAGCAGTGGCTCGGTAATATTTTGTCGCTGCACCAAGGATTGTGGCAGTAGCAAATGTGGGTGCAGAAAGGCAATGCTGACGTGTTCAGCGGCGTGCCTCCACTGTCAAGGGAAATTCCTCAACAGTGTGAGTCTCGACGAGGATGATGACGAGGAGAACATAGAGCCCCTTCAGGATGAAGTACCCCCCACTGAAGATGAGGTTTCTAACAATGAGGATGAAGATGCCACCACTGAGGATGAGGATGCCATCAACCATGGAAAAGAGGATGAAAACTTAAATAGTCTAGATAATTTTTTAATTTTTTGTAATTTAAGTTCATTTAAAATTAATGAATAGAAATATGATAAGGTTTTTTTGTAGTATTAACTTTTCCGGAGCGTGTGGCTCGAAAACGGTTAGGAATACGGCAAAAGTGAATAAAACAAAAGTTTTACACAAATTTATGAGCTTTAATTTAGTAGAAGATCTTTTTTAGCTATGACGCACCGTTTTTGAGATATTAGCGAAAAACCCAAAAATGGTACCTTTTCCCCCCCCCTCCCCACTCCAGCTCACCTCCGAGACGTCAGGACTTTTAGTATGTTAACTTCCTAAGTACCCTGAACAAGTTTCAGAAGAAATCGCTTAGGTCCCCTCTCATGCATTCTACAACTCCTTTATTGATTGGACTATTGTTGGAGTTTCTTTTGCTTGCACTAACAATTTAACTGCATGATTTTGTTTTTGGGTGTCAAATTTTATTTTTGTAAAATTTTGGTTGTCTTGGCGGTGAATCTTTACTGGTAGGGTGGTGATCTGGTAACTAGCCTCGACCGAAGCCTTCCATTAGAACAGACGTGAGCCATAGACGCCATAGTGGCCCGTAGCGGGAATGTTGCGACCTCCCAGTCCCACACAAGTCTCGTCAAAATTATAAGATACATTACAGCTCTATCAGCTATACCAAATTACTCTTTGACACAATTACTTTGTTGAGAAAAGACATAAAAGGAAGATGATGGGAAATAGGTAATAAACCAAAAAAAAACGTGGTAAACGTACATGCGCGTCTCCACATCTATGCGCGTCACGTTTTACGTTTACGCTGAAATAAAAAATGCTTTTAAAATAAAAAGTAAGAAAGTGTGTCGTCGCGTACAAGCCAAACACACGCGTTTTAATAGCAGGCCGGCCTTTATGACCGCAATAACAGTAATGATGGAAGTGTCTTAAGTAACAAAATTCGTTTTATTATCTCCGAAAGGCCGGAGTCGTTTACGAGGTAGGTATTTAGGGATATACCTACATACTTCACTCCCATTTTCAGGGGATTCATTACCCTCGCTGCATCATCATTTTCTTGATTGTCATCATCAGATTCGGCAATCAAGCGCTGCCGTGCTATTCTGCAAAAAAAATTAAAGCAGCGACGAGCGTACATCTATGCATCTATGAATTCGTCAGTTGTAATAGAGTAGGATTTTGCATGCCATCATCGGCTTGGCAGCTGTCTGGCAGCTGTTTCAGAGATGGACATTTTGTAGAATAGCACTCCTGGTCTATACAATAAATATCCAAGTACGTAAGATAAGATCTTCAAGTGTATGAGGATTCTTGTGAGGAAAATGCGTGTTAGCTTTGTCATGAACAGTTGGTTGACAGACGTTGGCTATCGGGCACAAGCAATGAATTCACGGGTTAGTGGAATGGCCTTAATTATTCCTTATTGAACATAAAATCGCTTAACGGCCGAGCAATTAATCTAATGGATAACTAAGTACACTTATCCTACGATTAATTTTCCTTTATCTAACCATTTAATATGCAAAAACGTAGCAAGCGAGATGAACTTAAGTTAAGCATCTACAGGTGTGCTTACAAGGGTTTTCCTGTTAGTATAATCTATACTTATAACTAGTAGGGCGCGTGGGAGCGCGGGCCACATGTGGCCCGCGGGCTGTCTACTCACCTATAAAAGCCAATTGGAATCCGATTGGCAATGGGTTAAAAGAATTACCTCGGAGCACTGTGCGGCTGTTTGAATAAAAAATACACTGAACCTCATCTCATCCGATGAGGTTCAGTGTATTTTTTAATCAAACAGCCCTTAACTATCTTTAAATCCATGACCGTGCTCCTCAATCATCATCCAAATCGTAGACCATCATCTCTTCTCATACTTTTCACAGTTTCTCATAGGCCTTGTTTATTGTAGCATTCACATTTTCCATGGAAAAATAAATTCAACCACTTTGATTTTTTTTCATTCGTCCCGTAGACCTTGAGATTCTAATTACGTCTTGCAAAGAAATCACTCTCTTATCTTTTATACTTTCCGAGATAGAATAACACGAAATTTGTATGGCGGCCATCTTGAATCCGCCATTTTGATTTTTTTTCAGCTAACTGCCAATTGGATGACGTTTCGAGTTACATTTGGTCGAGCACCCCCCACCTATCTTCGATACACTGGCTGTGCTCTTCACCCGTCTCCGAAATCCTCAATCATCAGCTTTCTCCATATCTTTCTCTAGTAACTCTCCGAAAAACCGCATCACAACCTTGCATAATTACCAACTGTTAGTCTCTTCAACATTCCCTATACATTTTCTATGGAAAAATAAATTCCGCCATTTTGATTTTTTTTTCTATCCATCAAATAGACCTTCGGGTTCTGATCACTTCCTGTTAAGAAACCATTCTTCCATCTTTTATACTTTCCGAGATATCGGCGAAATTCGTATGGCGGCCATTTTGAATCCGCCATTTTGAATTTTTTTTCAGCTCACTGGCAGTTGGATGACATTTCAAATGACATTTGGTCGAACACCCCCCACCTATCTGCAATACCCTTGGCTGTGCTTTACACCCGTCTTCGAAAATCCTCAATCATCAGCTCTCGCTATATTTTTCTTCCTCATGAATTTTTCCTTTCTATACAAAACGATCAGTGAAAAAAAAAATTTCCATACAAAATTGTTCAGGAGAGGTGATCAATCAGTCAATCAGCACAAGCAGCTATATATATATTAACTAGTAGGGCGCGTGGGGGCGCGGGCCACATGTGGCCCGCGTGTTGTCTTCCCGCCCATAAAGGTATCGCCGTCATATCCATCGCCCATTGAAATCCGATTGGCAGTGAGCTGAAAAAATTACCAAGGAGCACTGTCATGGTTTTAAAAATAGTTAAGGTCAGTTCGAACAAAAAATACGCTGAACCTCATCGGATGAGGTTCAGCGTATTTTTGTACGAACAGCCCTTAACTATCTTTAAAACCATGACCGTGCTCCTCAGTCATCATACAAATCCTAGATCACTGTCTCTTTTCATAGTATGTACATTTTCCATGTAAAAATAAATTCCGCCACAGTGAATTATTTTCCATGGATCCCGTAGAACTTGAGCTCCTGATCAGCTCTTGTTTGGAAACCTCTCTCTTATCTTTTTTACTTTCCGAGATAAAACAATACGAAATTTGTATGGCGGCCATCTTGAATCCGCCATTTTGTTTTTTTTTCAGCTCACTGCCAATTGCGTGAAGTTCCGAGTATTTTTTGTTTCAGCAGTCCCCACCTAACTATAATACCTTGTCCATGCTCCTTGACTGTCTTTAAAATCCTCAATCATCACCTCATTCCATATTTTTCTCTTGTAGTCTTCCAAAAACCGCATCAAAGCACTTCATGTTTTACAACTTGTGGTCTCTTCAATATTCCTCATACATTTTCTATGAAAAAAAAAATTCCGCCATTTTGGATTTTTTTTTCAATCCATCAAATAGACCTTTGGATCCTGATCAGTTCTTGTCAAGAAACCATTTTTCCATCTTTTATACTTTCCGAGAAATCGACGAAATTCAAAAGGCGGCCATTTTAAATCCGCCATTTTGAATTTTTTTTCAGCTCACTGGCAGTTGGATGACATTTCAAATGACATTTGGTCGAGCACCCCCCACCTATCTCCAATACCTTTGGCTGTGCTCTTCATCCGTCTTCGAAATCCTCAATCATCAGCTCTCTCCGTATTTTTCCTCCGAATGAATTTTTCTCTTCTATACAAAATGGTAATTGAAAAAAAAATTTTTCATACAAAATTGTTCAGGAGAGGTGATCAATCAGTCAGTGAATCAGCACAAGCAGCTATATATATATTAACTAGTAGGGCGCGTGTGTGCGCGGGCCACATGTGGCCCGCGTGCAGTCTTCCCGCCCATAAAAGTATCGCCGTCATCGCCATCGCCCATTGAAATCCAATTGGCAGGGAGATGAAAAAATTACCAAGGTGCACTGTCATGGTTTTAAAGATAGTTAAGGTCAGTTCGAACAAAAAAATACGCTGAACCTCATTGTATGAGGTTCAGCGTATTTTTTGTACGAACAGCCCTTAACTATCTTTAAAACCATGACCGTGCTCCTCAATCATCATCCAAATCCTAGATCATTGTCTCTTTTTATAGTTTATACATTTTCCATGGAAAAATAAATTCAACCACTTTGAATTTTTTTTATTCATCCCGTAGACCTTGAGATTCTAATCACGTCTTGCAAAGAAACCATTCTCTTATCTTTTATACTTTCCGAGATAGAAAAACACGAAATTTGTATGGCGGCCATCTTGAATCCGCCATTTTGAATTTTTTTTCAGCTATCTGCCAATTGGATGACGTTTCGAGTTACATTTGGTCGAGCACCCCCCACCTATCTTCGATACCCTGGCTGTGCTCTTCACCCGTCTCCAAAATCCTCAATCATTAGCTCTCTCCATATTTTTCTCTAGTAACTCTCCGAAAAACCGCATCACAACCTTGCATAATTACCAACTGTTAGTCTCTTCAACATTCCCCATACATTTTCTATGGAAAAATAAATTTCGCCATTTTGATTTTTTTTTCTATCCATGAAATAGACCTTCGGGTCCTGATCACTTCTTGTCAAGAAACCATTCTTCCATCTTTTATACTTTCCGAGATATCGGCGAAATTCGTATGGCGGCCATTTTGAATCCGCCATTTTGAATTTTTTTTCAGCTCACTGGCAGTTGGATGACATTTCAAATGACATTTGGTCGAACACCCCCCACCTATCTGCAATACCCTTGGTTGTGCTCTTCACCCGTCTTCGAAATCCTCAATCATCAGCTCTCTCCGTATTTTTCTTCAAATTGAATTTTTTTCTTCTATAAGACCCCATCCGTGAAAAAAAATTTTTCATACAAAATTGTTTAGGAGAGGTGATCAATCAGTGAGTGAGTGAGTGAATCAGCACGAGTAGCTATATATATAGTAACTAGTAGGGCGCGTGTGTGCGCGGGCCACATGTGGCCCGCGGGCTGTCTTCCCGTCTATAAAGGCATCGCAACCCTCAGTCATCTTTTCCCATACATTTTTTATGGAAAAAAAATTCCGCCATATTGATTTTTTTTTCTATTCATCGCGTAGACCTTCGGATCCTTATCACTTATTGTCAAGAAACCATTTTTCCAACTTTTATACTTTCCGAGATATCGACGAAATACGAATGGCGGCCATTTTGAATCCGCCATTTTGAATTTTTTTTCAGCTAACTACCAATTGGATGACATTTCGAGTGACATTTGGTCGAGCACCCCCCACCTATCTGCAATACCCTTGGCTGTGCTCTTCACTCGTCTCCGATATCCTCAATCATCAGCTCTCTCCATATTTTTGTTCTTAATTATTTTTTTTCTTCTATACGGAATGGTCATTGAAAAAAAAATGTGTCATACAAAATTGTTCAGGAGGGGTGATCAATGAGTCAGTGAGTGAATCAGCACAAGCAGCTATATATATAGTAACTAGTAGGGCGCGTGAGTGCGCGGGCCACATGTGGCCCGCGTGCAGTCTTCCCTCCTATAAAGGTATCGCCGTCATCTCCATCGCCAATTGGAATCGGATTGGCAGTGGGCTTTAAAAATGACCAAGGAGCACTGTCATGGTTTTAAAGATAGTTAAGGGCTGTTCGAACAAAAAATACGCTGAACCTCATCAGATGAGGTTCAGCGTATTTTTTGCTCTAACAGCCCTTAATTATCTTTAAAACCATGACCGTGCTCCTCAACCATCATCCAAATCCTAGATCATCATCACTTCTCATAGTATGTACATTTTCCATGGAAAGATGAATTCCGCCACAATGAATTATTTTCCATGCAACTTGAGATTCTGATAACCTCTTGCTAAGAAACCACTCTCTTATCTTTTATACTTTCCGAGATAGAACAACACGAAATTTGTATGGCGGCCATCTTGAATCCGCCATTTTGGTTTTTTTTTCAGCTCACTGCCAATTGCGTGAAGTTCCGAGTATTTTTTGTTTCAGCAGTCGCCACCTAACTATAATACCTTGTCCATGCTCCTTGACTGCCTTTAAAATCCTCAATCATCACCTCATTCCATATTTTTCTCTTGTAGTCTTCCAAAAAACCGCATCAAAGCACTTCATGTTTTACAACTCGTGGTCTCTTCAATATTCCCCATACATTTTCTATGGAAAAATAAATTCCGCCATTTTGAACTTTTTTTTCATTCTTCGAGTAGACCTTCGGGTCCTGATCACTTCTTGTCAAGAAACCACTCTTCCATCTTTTATACTTCCCGAGTTAGACACCGATGAATTTTGTATGGCGGCCATCTTGAATCCGCCATTTTGAACTTTTTTTCAGCTAACTGCCAATTGGATGACATTTCGAGTGACATTTGGTCGAGCACCCCCCACCTATCTACGATACCCTGCCCGTGCTCTTCACCCGTCTTCGAAATCCTCAATCATCAGCTCTCTCCGTATTTTTCCTCCGAATGAATTTTTCCCTTTTATACGAAATGGTCATTAAAAAAAAAATTTTTCATACAAAATTGTTCAGGAGAGGTGATCAATCAGTGAGTCAGTCAGTCAATCAGTGAATCAGCACGAGTAGCTATATATATATTAATAACGAATAAAACTGTAAAGGGTCGAATTCTGTACATTGAAGATATTTTGAAAATTTTTGTTGGAGGACACTATTTAGTCGATACTGAAGCCAAAACTGTAATTTGTTTAATTTTTGTCTGTCTGTCTGTCTGTCTGTCTGTCTGTCTGTCTGTTTCACGACCGGGCATCACGGCTAATCCGCTGGATGGATTTAAATGAAACTTGACATGATTATAGTTCATACCCCGAGGTAGGACATAGGATACTTTTTGTCCCGAATTCATCATGGTTTCCCTGGAAGACGGCATCAAAGTCCAAACGTTTTTTAGTTATAATTCATTAACGCGTTGTCCGATTCCATTCATTCTTTTTTTGTTAGAAAGGAGGTTCTTTAAAGATTATTCCATACAAATCTTATCATCATCACTTTTGTAGTTCAGAAATTGCAGACATCAGAACCATTAAGTTCAAGTAGGTAGGTGACTTGAAACTCGGAATGCACAAAGAACCTAGGGCTAGGACGTAGGGCTCAATTAACGTGAACTCAACGGGTCTGCCCGCGAAATTCAAAATTTTCGTGGTTTTTTGCAATTTGTACGCTAATTAGACATGATAGGCTTATGGCAATCAATTTGCGAGGATGGCAGTACCATCTTTACATGATTATATCAAAATCTTTGCATAAAAATGTGTATCCTAGGAAATTAATCCGAGTATCAAGTTTTATGTGAGTAACTCGCAAATCTTGGACTAATTTCTTTAACTCGACACTTTCGAGCAGAGATTTTTATATAAACACGTGAAGAAGATATTGGGATTATCGCAATTTGACGGCCATAAGCCTATTATATCTTATTAGCTTAAAAATCGCGAAAAACCACGAAAAATTTGAATTTCGCGGGCACAGCCGTGGTGTGCTCCTTAAGACTGGAGTACCCTTACAGCCGTAAATAAATAGGCTTAGCACGAGATTTTGTATGGTTTAAAAATTTTCACTTTTAGGGTGAACAAAAATCATGTAACTGGCGTTATCGCTACGTTATACCGTATAGCGCCATCTTTACAATTTATGTGGAACTTGAATGTAAAACTCTGAGATAGGTACTACCGAATTTTTTTAAATAAAAATTAACTGTCATGTTATTTACTGTTTCCTGACTTTATATTAAGATGGCACTGTTAACACGTTCACTGCGGCACTATTTTTGATGGCCTTTCAGCCAGTGCGAATGAGGTCTTTTCGAGGCAAAGTTGAACTTCTTTACAGTGCGTTTGAGTGCTTTTTGGCCTCACAAAATATTGTTTCTAAAAACACCCTATATATAGCTCAAAATTGAAAATAATTGATTGAATCTTTACCATTATAAACTTAAATAGTTTTTTAAGTTGAATCTGGCTTCGCCCGCAGTTGTGACATTTCGGTATTGAATAAATGAAAAAAATATTTTTGTCATCGGTTCTGCCTCACATCGCACTAAAAAGAAGTTCGATTTGTGTCTCTACTAGTGATGTACATAAAAGAGATATGCAGGTGCGACGAGTATAAAATTTATTTTATTAAAAGATAATTAAAATAAATAATCTAAATTTGCATTGAAGCAAGGCAAACGGTATGATTTATCACACTGCACACAGAAAGTAACAATTTTGCAGCTTGAATGCTGTCTAGGCTGAGCCTTATTTTATCGTAGAAACCTACTCAGCCGGCAGCGCTTGCGTTGACTGCCTTTTTGAAGCACATGTTTAGCACGTTTGCCGCTAGCAAATCCTGAAATGAAACACTTAAGTTAGGATTCTTAAGTGCCAAACCTACCATACATACCATTTTCGGTTTTAAAGTATGTGTTGTGTTGTTGTTTTTTGTGTGAATGTTTACCTTTTTTACAGAAGTATTTTTGGTTGGAGCAACCTTCTGTAACACTTTTTAACTGCTTTAACTCTTTTGTTTCACTTAACAAATCTGAATCACATAATATGAGCCTCATTTTGCTTCGTTTATGGTTTGAAGGATAAATTTTCACCAAAACAACTAATTGCAGTAACAGTAAAAATCGAGCGAGTCGCGTGCACGAGAAGCGTGCTTTCTTATCAAAACTTTTCCCATCACTACGCGGCGCCCGCGCCGCCCGCGCTTCACTCCGTGCGTCTATGAGGCCTACAACTTTAGAGACAGATTAGACCTCACTTCGCACAGTAGCGTTATTATTTCTATTCAGTGCGTATGAGCGCTCTTCGACCTCATATCTTATTAACTTCGCCACAGGGCTTGACTTCGCAAGAGAAACAATTTTATGTATTTGTCTCTGTCATACTCAAAGAAATGTTAAAATAGTCCCCTCCCGCACAGAGTGAAAGAACGCGATTTTGACTGCCGCACCAGCGAGAAGTCACGCTTGTGACTTTTAGACCTCATAATGCAGTGAACGTGTTAATACATGAACAGATTTAAACTTTATCATCCGCAATATGGAAAGGGTAAGATAATGGTTCACAAATATTTTTAACTCTTATGTCTTATCGATCCTAACCGACTGACTGTCATCTAAGGTCTTTTTATACGTAAGGAAATATATAGCCATTGTCCATTCTGATGTTTTGGATTGTATTGAGATGAAGCAAAGATTTTTAAAAGACTCTTATATTATGTTGGGCTGGGGAATATTGTTAGTAGAGTGATTTATCCCAGTGGTACCTACCCGGCCGAACTCTGAAAGAAGAGTTCTACCACCAGTACAACTTTTCACATGGTTTAATAATTTTTGACATATTTCGTGGTTTCAGAATAAAAATCACATTGAAAAGGACGACCTGTGCCACTGGGTCGAAATATCGACAGTTAAAATCGTCCTTTTGATCTTTCAACTACGTATTAATGAAACTTTATATTATTATTATTAAGAAAAAGGAGTTTTCAAAATCACCACAAGATAACCCGTGCAAAGTAAGAACAGGTTTCTGTACAACATCACACCAGAATCCCGCGAAAAATCAAGGAATTCCAGTAGGAAGGTATATTTATGTACAAAAATCGTAATTCACGCGGGCGGAGCCGCGGGCAACAGCTAGTATGTTTATAAGTTAGGACTTTTGTTTTGATTAAGTATAAGTATGTTCGACCACATCATCTTGTAATGCCGGCTAAGCCATATCCATTTTTTAACCGACTTCAAAAAAAGGAGGAGGTTCTCAATTCGTCAGAATCTTTTTTTTCAGCGTTCCAGTTACAAGAGGTAGGCTAGGTGATGATAAAGTAAGTCAGGACTTTTAAGATTAGCGGACGCCGCGCCGCCCGCATCAATTTTGGTTTATCACAAAACCGACGGAACCATGGATTTTCACGAGATAAAATATGGCCTAGGTATGTTTTAATCCTGGTTAAGTATAAGGTATAAATGTTTAAAATTTCAGCAAAATTACTGAAGAAATAACAAATATACATATAAGTACACATAATTTACAAACTATATCGCCTTTGTACTCGTAATAGGATAGACTATCTAATTTATGGTCTGATATTTTTTCGTATCTGTAAAACTGATTCTTTTGGCCTATCATAAAATCAGTTACCCAAGAAGTTTATATTATCTGTGCCCAAGTACATATTTTCACTCACATCCATCACCTCGTGGCAAAGAAACGTATCTACCTAGTAATGCGTGCGTATTAGAACTGATATTGTGTAAGTTATCAGCAAATTACCTAACCGATTACACTGATAACACTATCAGAAGGAGGATATTTACCACGGTATAGTATATACGTGTAACATGGTACGATACATTGAACAAGTAAATAATATAATACATAATATTATTATCTAATCTATATATATAAAAGAAGAAACTGACTGACTGACTGACTGACTGACTGACTGACTGACTGACTGACTGACTGACTGACTGACTGACTGACTGACTGACTGACTGACATATCAACGCACAGCCCAAACCGCTGGGTCTAGAGACTCCAAATTTGGCACACATGTTCCTTGTGAGGTCTAGGGGTGCACTAAGAAAGGATTTTTCAAAATTCACCCTCTAAGGGGGTGAAACGGGGGTCCGAAGTTTGGATTTTATCAAGTTAAAATACGTCTTCACGCCGCAACTACTGTACCGATTTGGCTAAAATTTGGAATGGAGGTATATTATATCTTGCATTACCATATAGGCTATTTTTCATCCCGAAAAAATTCATGGTTCCCGTGGGATAAGCTAAAAACCGAAATTCACGCGGAAAAAAAAATCTCTCGCCGCAAGCACACAAGCGATTTGGATGAAATTTGGAATGGAGATAGATTATATCCTAGGTTAATAAATAGGGTACTTCTCATCCCGGAAAAATCCATGGGTTTTGCAGGAGAAGGGAAAAACCGATAATCACGCGGGAAAAATACTACTTCCCGCCGTAATTACTGAACTGATATGGCTGAAATTTGAAAAAGAGATAGACTATATCCTGGATTAGTACGAAGGCTACTTTTCGTCCCGAAAAAAATCATGGTTCCCGTGGGATTAGTAAAAAACCGAAATTCACGCGGAAAAAAATCTTCATGCCGCAAGTGCACAACCGATTTGGCTGGAATTTGGAATGGAGATAGATTATATGCTGGGTTAATAAATAGGGTACTTTTTATCCCAGAAGAATCCATGGTTTTTGCAGGAAAAGTGAAAAAATGATATTCTCGCGAGAAAAATACTTCTTCACGCCGTAATTACTAAACTGATATGGCTGAAATTTGGAACAAACTTAGACTATATCCTGAATTAATACGGAGGCTACTTTTCGTCCCGAAAAAATTCATAGTTCCCGTGGGATTAGTAAAAAAGCCGAAATTCAGGCGGAAAAAAATCTTCATGCCGCAAGTGCACAACCGATTTGGCTGTAATTTGGAATGAAGATAGATTATATCCTGGGTTAATAAATAGGCTACTTTTTATCCCGGAAAAATCCATGGTTTTTGCAGGAAAAAAGAAAAACAGATATTCATACGCAAAAAATACTACTTCACGCCGTATTTACTGAACTGATATGGCTGAAATTCGCAATAAAGATAGATTATATCCTGGATTAATACGAAGGCTACTTTTCATCCCAGAAAAATCCATGGTTTCCGCGGGAAAACTGAAAAATTGATGTTCACGCGCGAAAAGTATTACTTTACGCTGTAACTACTGAACTGAAATGACTAAAATTCGGTAAGGAGATTCGGATTATTACATAGGCTACCATTCATCCCGGAAAATTCCATGGTTGATATAATACGAGTGAAAAGCTGATATTCACGAGGCAAAAATATTCCTTCATGCCATAATTACTGAATTAATTTAGCTGAAATTTGGAAGAGATATATAGATTATCTCCTGGATTAATACATTTACTACTTTTTATCCCGGGAAAATCCATGGTTTCTTTGATAATAGTGAAAAATAGATATCCACGCGGGAAAACATTCCTTCACGCCGTAATTACTGAACAGATTTGCCTGAAATTTGAAATGGAGATAGATTATATCCTAGATTAATAGCTATGGTACTGGGAATCCACAATTACTGCGGAAATAGTGAAAACAAATATTTATGCGGGAGATATACCTACTCCTTTACGGCGCAACTGCTGAATTTTTTTGGCTGAAAATTGGAATGAAGACAGATTTCGTTCCAATTTAGCACAAAGGCTACTTTTTATTCCGGAAAATAGATGGTTCCCGTGTGTAGGGAAAACTAAAATTTGCGCGGGCGAAGCTGCGGGTTTCTGCTAGTACGTATTATAATTGTTCAATTTTGTGAGTTTATATGTTTGTTACTCAATCACACCACTTAATATTGTCAAGACTACCGAACTGATTTGGCTGAAATTCAAAATGTATATTGTATAGTACGAGTCCCTGGGCTATACTTTGTATTCCGGAAAATCTATGCTCCATTTAGATATTGATCAAGACACGCGGCAGCGTGTCAAGCCAAGTTCAAGCAAAGGAACTGGCTAGCCAGCGCCAAGAGTAAGTTTACACGAACCACTTGGTGCCACTTTTGACCCTTCTATAACTCAAAACCTATTTAACGTAAACACATAAAACTACGTGTGTTTAATTATATCCATAAGATCATATAGAAGCCCAATTTTCATGAAGCTAGCTCAAACGGTTATAAAGATATGAAGGTCAAAAAGTCGTTAAAATTCATACTGACTGACATATAGTACAAAAACCTAACCTACTTCCAGATGACCTAGAAGGATGAAATTTGGAATCCAGCTCGGTAACTGTGTGTAAGCGTAGGAAAAAATCAAAAAATAAAGAAAAGTCAAAAAATAAGGGGTGTTCCCATACAAACTGACATATAGTACCTAAATCTAACCTATACTTCCAGATGACCTAGAAAGATGAAATTTGAAATCCAGCTTGGTAAGTGTGTGTAAGCGAAGGAAAAAATTATAAAATAAAGAAAAGTCAAAAAATAAGGGGTGTCCCCATACAAACTAACATATAGTACAAAAACCTAACCTACTTCCAGATGACCTGGAAGGATGAAATTTGGAATCCAGCTCGGTAATTGTGTGTAAGCGCAGGAAAAAATCAAAAAATAAAGAAAAGTCAAAAAATAAGGGGTGTTCTCATACAAACTGAAATATAGTACCTAAATCTAACCTATACTTCCAGATGACCTAGAAAGATGAAATTTGAAATCCAGCTTGGTAAGTGTGTGTAAGCGTAGGAAAAAATCGCAAAAATAAAAAAAAAAGTCAAAAATAAGGGGTGTCCCCATACAAACTGACACATTGTACCTAAACCTAACCTACTTCCAGATGACCTAGAAAGATGAAATTTGAAATACAGCACGGTAATTGTGTGTAAACGTAGGAAAAAAACAGAAAATAAAAAAAATAAAAAATAAGGGGTGTCCCCATACAAACTGACATATAGTACCTAAACCTAACCTACTTCCAGATGACCTAGAAAGATGAAATTTGAAATCCAGCTTGGTAATTGTATGTAAGCTTAGGAAAAAATCACAAAATAAAAAAAGTCAAAAAATAAGGGGTTTCCCCATACAAACTGACATACAGTACCTAAACCTAACCTACTTCCAGATGACCTAGAAAGATGAAATTTGAAATCCAGCACGGTAATTGTGTGTAAGCGTAGTAAAAAATCAGAAAATAAAAAAAAGTAAAAAAATAAGGGGTGTCCCCATACAAACTGACATATAGTACCTAAACTTAACCTACTTCCAGATGACCTAGAAGGATGAAATTTGGAATGCAGCTCGTTAATTGTGTGTAAACGTAGGAAAAAATCAAAAAATAAAAAAGTCAAAAAAATAAAAAATAAGCGGTGTCCTCATACAAAAAACTTGAAATACGCGCTAAAGAACCAGGTTCTTCGTGCCTTAACCAATAATAGTAGAAAAGTGAAGTACATATATATGAGATTCAATGAATAAATAAATACTTTATACAACTCGTTCGCTATAAGTTTGCCGTTGTCAACTGTCACGCGTTTAGCGTTGTCTCAGCCACTCAGTTCTAGTTCCAGTAAGAAAACGCTATACTGACATCATTTGACAGCAGCAAACTTATGTTGTACTAGCTGACCCGGCGAACTTCGTTCCGTCTAACAGTTGATTCTTTAATTTGGACATTGCAACATTAGGTACTTTATTTTTCTATTTTATTTATTATCACTATTATCTCTAACATTCAAGACAGTGTAGAAAATAGTATAAAAAAGAAAACCACGCAGCGGAAACGCAAGAAAAAGCTTTAAACTCAATACCTGCCTAGTTTTCTTTACAAAAAAAAATGATATCTCACCAAAAACATAAATGTAAAAAAAGGAGAGCCAAGTTGAATACAAACATTATGCTCGGCTGTCGGCTTCGCCGCAAAAAGTATGGAGATCAAAATGAGTGCCAAGTTAAATCGAAATTTGTATTTATAGGAACAAAAAAAACAATATGAACAATTATTAAACTCTATTTCTTTGCTTTATTGGATACCTATAACAATTGCTGTTATTCAAAAATGTGAGATCTTAAAATAGGTTTGATTTGACTTGGCGAGTTTTTATCTGAATTAAAATGTTGTATAACTTTATAAAATGACTGATGTAATGAAAACTGGCCAAGTCAAATCTAACCTATTTTAAGATCCCACATTTTTTAATAACAGCAATTGTTATAGGTATCCCATAAAGCAAAGAAATAGAGTTTAATAATTGTTCATATTGTTTTTTTTGTTCCTATAAATACAAATTTCGATTTAACTTGGCACTCATTTTGATCTCCATACTTTTTGCGGCGAAGCCGACAGCCGAGCATAATGTTTGTATTCAACTTGGCTCTCCTTTTTTTACATTTATGTTTTTGGTGATATATATTTCTAAATCAAACTTCTCTGAAAGTAGCCATAATATACTCGTAACATGTCAAAGGGAATCAAAACCGTATTAAAATATTGACTACTACTTACTTTAAGACGTGGTAGTGATGCCTTAAGAAATGTCATGCCGACGTTCGCAAGTGCCTGTATGTTAGGCCTATGTGAAATAAAGACTTTGACTTTGATATTGAATATTCCGCAGGATTTATAAGAACCGAAATCCGAGCGGGTGAAATCGCAGGAAAAACTAGTGCCAATAAGATAAATCAACAAGATGGACGGAATTAGTAGATTGGGCAAGCAAATCGTCCATGGCACATACTGAGTACCTACCTATCCACATATTCACGCTGTCGAAGTGTTTTGTGCGGAAAATTCTTATCCTGACTTCCGCATGCAGAAATTTTAGTCCACAGACTACCTATGTCACTTGTCAGTCTGCTTCGGTGCACGTACATTTGTCGATATAATATAATCCTTATTCATGACTCAGATTAAAATTCTGAATGTAAACATTTGTTTTTAATATTTAAAGTCTTTGTTTAAAATCCATTCTGGAGACAACGACCTTATAAAAACCGGACGACTAAGTACAACAAAGTAGGTACACTCAGTCGGTTTTTGAACTTACGTTTACGGTTTATTGTTATTGGTTATTAACTTAGGCCCACTTGCTTCAACCTGGGTTCACGCGTTAACTCTGAGTTAACACGCTAACCCAAATTGAAATTAGCAAAAATGTCCATTGATAAGACATTTAACAGTACGAAACAGCTTTGGGGATATAGTCTGGCATCATAAGTTCCTGCATATTAGGCTTATTCAGACAGAAGAATGAACATTTTGATCTTAAAGAAAATACCCAACGATATAGAAACATAAAGGAGAATACCCAACTTTGGCAAAATAAACAAGGCTTTATAGCTCAAGACTAAGGGGGTATTTTAATTGTCTTACAAAATATAAAATATGTTTCTTGTTTCTACTGAGAGACAAATGTCACTGGCGATAAAAAAAATATAAACCAATATACCTAAGCCCTACGAGCGTAATCGTTATCCGTATTCTGTGCTCCAAATAATATGGTACGGGATAAATTGCTCTTTGAGTAATTACATTACCCAATTAACTAATTATCGTTATAAGGCCTGATAAATAGCGTCTGTAACAGGCAATCGAGGGTTGAAGAGTCAAAACGGGTCATTATAACCCATTGAACAAAGGGGTCACTGGGCAGTATTTGTTATTATTATGAACAAAACTCATTAATAAAATCTCAGATGTTTATAATTGCTATCATTCATTAGGACGACGGAGTGAGTACTGAGTACCTAACACTAAACATAATAATATTATTATAAAAAAGTTTTCGGTAGGTATGTCTGGCAATTAGCTATTTTTGATTTGAAGTGGCCGTTATCCTTAATTTCCAGTTTTCGCCTTTTGACGAAAAATATTATTTGTCGTCTAGTAAATCTTCAACTATTCAAGAAATTAAATGACAACAAACCTGCGAGCATGATAAATAAACTGCCGTACTATTCTGCAAAACAGCGACGAGCGTACATCTCTGCATCTATGAATTTGTCAGTTGTAATAGAGTACAATTTTGCATGCCATATTCGGGTTGGCAGCTGTCTGGCAGCTATTTTATTTTGTAGAATAATAGCACAGCAGAAGTGAATGGTAAATAGGTTTATTTAGGCCTATGTGAAAAAATAAAAAAATAAAGTACCTTCATATCTACCTACGAGTAGAGCTTTCCTATCTTTTACTTGCAATTTTTACCCCCTCTGCAACTATCGCAAAAAATCTATACAACATTTAATAATAAAAAATATATAGTTAATAATAATAAAAAAATACTTATACTAGCTTTTGCCCGTGACTCCTCCCATACACAACACAGAAAAAGCTACGCGGGGCTCCGTCAACTGGGAAAGGGTGAATGGTAGGTAAAGGATTTCATATCTCCTATAACAGTTCCTCTTTCAAAACACTGCTCCCTCGCAAAGTAGCGCATTTGCAAAAATGAGCGAAGCGAGCTTGGAATTTGCGAAAATGTGTCTCTGTGGTGACTCTAATAATAATTTTGGTTAAAAGAAAGGAAATCATTTCATTAAAATAGATGACCAATAACATTTTTTGCTCACTGTTTTTGGAATAATAAAAATATAAGCAGTGCGCGGGAATTTTAAAAACAAAAATCCATAAGCCACAGCGTTTGAGGGACTTGACCTTAACGAGTTGTAAGCGACATAAAATCAGCAAAGTAAAACATAAACTTACCTATGACCTTTTAAGCATTTTAAATAATGATGATAGGCTATTAAGAAAACCAATTAGAAACTACGTAATAGTGAAATCGGGAGAAAAAAATTACCTTACAGCTGTTAGTCACAGCAACAAGTTCACGGTCGACACCCACCCACACAGATGACAAACTTCACGAAATCAAACAATGCCAACTTTGTAAACACAATGCACACACAGTCACACGCGGTCGAGATCCCGTTCCGCAAAAAAATACGACGATGAATTAAAATAGATTCGATCAGCGTTCACTTTTACATCGATGATTTAGTTCACTCGGATATACAAGTTACCAGTGAAAGTCTTTAACAACAGTACAACAATGAGGTTATGTTTTTGTTGCCTCGCGAACCAGCGTCGACGCTTTACGAACTCCGCTTTGTTACTGAATGCCGGCGGTCCACGATCACGAACGAAGCCGAACGGCCTGAAATGGATATGCGGCCTGCGAAATGATTTCGAACGAAAATGAAGTGCGATTTGCCGCGCCTCTTTTGCCGCGCAATTGCGTGATAGAAGTAAAGTTCGCAAATCGTATTTATTTCCTTCAAAACCTATGAAGTTCTTCAGATGATCTTAAACCTCTGCAGATTAGATTTAGTTAAAGACCAAAGAAATTCGGCATATCGGATAAGATCTTGGTTATCAAGAGGTTAAAAAACCACAAAACGCCAGAATTACAGTTATTGTAATACTTGCTTACTTAGGTATTTGAAATTTTTCGTCCTTCATTGTTCAATTAAGTAGGTACTTAATTATTAATTTATTCATGAAGACATTTGTTCTATCTTCAGATTTTAATCATTTAGGTACCTAGGTAACTTTGAGACATCCCTATAAGAGTTCTCCAAATCTGCATCTCTATAAACTGAGAATAAGTACCTACTTACTTACATGTAATAAATTGATGTCTCTAATAAGTACGTACATACTTTAACTTAGGAAGCACTTAATTTCCTCTATGAACTGATTTTATGTTAAAGCGGTAGGTACTTAGTAAATAAAAGAATACCAAAGAGGGAGAGAGGAACTTAGAGCTCAGCTTTTTAAGTTCTAAAAGCAGTAGTTTATAATGTTTATCGTATGTCGTCATTTTTGTCTTCATTTATTAACAGACTTCATTTTAAAAATAAATAAATTAAATTTACAAAGGCAAGTATTGCTTTAATTTGGGCACTCTCTTTTTTTCGTAAACGGTTATGAAAGCGATTTTTAGTGACGGTTAAAAAGTATAAAGACGATTTAAGGTACTTTCACACGTCATGAATCTAAATTTGAAACACCATTGAAAGTAGTTTTCTCCAAAATACACATGATAACGCAATGCCAAAATATAAATTTTATTGATTTTTAAATTTTATCGGAAACTACGATGCATGCATGTTTATGTGTTTTATTTTAATTTTTTCGTTATTATAACAAGTTCCAAAAACGCTCAGATACTTTTTTGATAACTGGCTTTATTTTTTAGTAATTACAATTATGAAAAACATCGTTTTTCTATACTTACTTAATATTCTCCCGCACTGCTACGGTCTGTCGAACCCATCAATGTATTCGTAAGAGAAAGAAGGACAAAAATCAAAACCGTGTACAGCCTTAAAGTTCAGGTATAATTATTCCAAAGATCATAGACCCTAGTGTTATTCCAGTGCTCTTTAGTCCGCTTCTGGTTTAAATTTTGCTTAGATTGTGACACCAATTCAGATTTCAATTTGTTCAGCAGATCATCAGCAAGAATGGTGTGTATATATAAACCTTTTTTTCATCTCAAGTCACATAGCATTTTCTAGAAATTTCCACCTCGGAATGGTGCTGCGACTCCATAGAAATCCCTTCTAAGGATATTCTGTAGTGGAGTAAAATCCAAGTGTGTTTTCATGTCGTCGAAAACTCAATAAAACCCAATGTTAAACTTGGTGTTTTCGTGCCACCGGCCAACCCTGGACCACAGAATACATAATAGTACATAACGGTACCGAAGGCTCACTCGGCAAGATGACAAAAAAAATAGCGACTCTAGCGCTGACACAAAAAGTGGTATTCAGTTCGCAATAGCGCCTGTCCACGCCTCCGAAAAGAACACGCAACAAACGCAAAGTTGTGTTCTCTTTCTATAGCGTAACTTTATCGCATTCGGCGTATTAGGGCTACCTCGTTATCAGGCGCACGCAGCGCGTGAAATAGACCGTACAAGAACTAACGCGAGCAAAGTATCCGGCGCGTGGCGGCCGTCTGGGTTGATCCCTGTCCTGTCCAAAGAGATACCATAATCTCCTTGAGGATGCTATCATATTCTGAACGTTTTAGTAATTCTGGAACCGGGACTAGTACTTAATACCTTCTAAGGAGTGATGATGATGAATATTTTTTTTACACCATACAAGTTAGTTCTAGACTGCGATCTCACCTGATAGTAAGTGATGATGCAGCCGAAGATGTTTTCGTACAAACTTGGAAGGGGTAAGTAAACACACCCCCAACGGTTTCTACACAGCATCGCACCGGAATGCTATATCGCTTGGCGGTGCCGCTTTGCTGGTAGGGTGGTAATTAGCCACGGCCGAGGCCTCCCACCAGACCAGACCCGTGGCGAGAATCGAACCCGTAAGCTCCCACTCAAAACTCGAGCGCGCGCCCCTGCGCTAGGGAGGTCGTCAAAAATGATGTAATGATGAAGGTCATTGGCCTACAATGCGTTATAAGCTTATGATTTACGAGAAATCATATAAAATTTAATATTTTTGCAGGAGACCGTTGCTTTGAAGTTTGAATCCACGACAAAAGTAGATCCGATTACAATAATTACATTGGCCAGTACATGGCGACAAGGCTATCTTGGCGCATGGCCAAAATCGGAACTAATGCTATATTGTGATACTGTTTGACAGTTCGCTCTGTCAGTATTGCTATTGTATGTTGTCACAGAGTTGTATGCTAAAGACAGGGCGGACAGCGCGAAAAAATGTCGCTAGTTTATGGGTGTCATTAGTATCAACAGTTCGGTCAGCGGCGGCAGCGGGTATTTTGATTTTTGACAGAGGTAGCATTCGCTTGTATGAAGAAGGTTTACGTAAAATGTTCGGATCGGCCTATCTTTACTATTTCTATCTATTTATGTTGTATTGTTTTCCTTAATATTAACTAAAATTAAACTAAAATTCAACGCTAAAATTTAAGTAAAATTGAGGAGATTTGTATTTTGCTCTATAACAACGCTTTTCCGGCTATGTCATTCAAGTGCCAGCCCTGTCCCATTGAATAAACATATAAGGGATCAGCACTTACTGACGTCACGCTTGTATTTTTAGGCTCCGCCCTGAAGCATCCTTTTTTGTCAAAACTGTTAAATGGCGCTAATGTAAACGACAACGTTTTGTGCTGTCAGCGATGCCGTACTGTTGTGAGCGGTAACGACGCCAAAGTTGAGAAATTTTTGCCTTCAACGTAGTGTCACATATTTCTCGTCCACTTAGTGTAGCGTACTACGTCATTGGTTAGCATTTATTGCTAAATTACCGGTCTGCGGTACCGTAGAGACTTCTGCCTTTGACATATACGGTAAAAGTGACGTTGACATTTGTCAGTGTTGACTTGTTGACAGGTTGACTGTACATCAGTCTGTATCATGGAATAGCATGGAATTAATAAGTGTACGAATGGTCTGTCTGTTGGTTGCATAGACGTAGTTTAACATTATTACTAATTTATTACTAGACTGTCCACCATGACGAATAAACCGGTCCGAGCGAGTGGGCTCTGCAGGTACTGCGTCTCTTTCTAATTTAAGGTGACCAAGATAAAACGGAACGCAGGATAAATTCCTATGACGACATTTATTTAAATGAAAATGAAAAATAAAAAATGAAAAATCGAAAATTGAAAATGGAAAATGGGAAATGGGAAATGGAAAATGGAAAATGGAAAATGAAAAATTGAAAATGGAAAATTGAAAATGGAAAATGGGAAATGGAAAATGCAACGGAAAATGGATAATGGAAAATTGAAAATGGAAATTGGAAAATGGGCAATTGAAAATTGAAAATGGAAAATGGAAAATTGAAAATTGAAAATGAAAAATGGAAATGGAAAATGGATAATTGAAAATTGAAAATGAAAAAGGGAAATGGAAAACTGGAAAATGATAAATGTGAAACGGAAAATGGAAAATTGAAAATCGAAAATTGAAAATTGAAAATGGAAAATGGAAAATGGAAAATAGAAAGTGGAAAGTGGAAATGGAAAATGGAAAATTGAAAATGAAAATTGAAAAAAGGAAATGGAAAATGGAAAAAGGGAAATGGAAAATGGAAAATGGAAAATGGGAAAATGGGAAATGGAAAACTGGAAAATGGAAAATGTGAAACGGAAAATGGAAAATTGAAAATCGAAAATTGAAAATGGAAAATGGAAAATTGAAAATGGAAAATGGAAAATGGAAAGTGGAAATGGAAAATGGAAAATGGAAAATTGAAAATGAAAATTGAAAAAGGGAAATGGAAAATGGTAAATGGAAAATGGAAAATTGAAAATTGAAAATGGAAAATAGAAAGTGGGAAATGGAAAATGGAAAATGGAAAAAAGAAAAAAGAAAATTGAAAATTGAAAATTGAAAATGGAAAATGCAAAATGCAAAATGGAATATGGAAAATGGAAAATTGGAAATGCAAAACTGGAAAATGGAAAATGGAAAATTGAAAATGGAAACCTGTTAAGATGATACTGTCATTTCCGCAAATTGACTGCCTATTATAATGTGTACTAGCGTACAAATTGCAAAAAAAAAAACATGAAAATTTTCAATTTCGCGGGCAGTGTCGTTGATTTCGCTTTAGCCTGCCCATTTTTAGGGTTCCATACCAATTTGGTAAAAATAGAACCCTTATGGTGAGACTTTCTCCGTCCGTCCGTCCGTCCGTCAGTCCGTCCGTCCGTCCGTCCGTCTGTCACACTCGATTATTTCAGTAACTATCAAAGTTATCGACTTGAAATTTGGAATAGTTTTAGGTAATAGTGACCCAACGCCATTGCACTCATAAAATATTGAAAATTGTTTTTATTTATATTTAAAAAGGGGGGAAAACCGGGACTTCGAATTTTCAAAATGAGATAACAATATTGAGTGGGGTATCATTTGAAAGGGCGTTACTTGTGTATTCTAAAACCGATTTTTATTTATTTTTATGCCTGATAGTTTTGGATTTATTGAGCAAACTGTCGAAAAAAATACCGTTCCCCCCCCCTTATCTCCGAAGTTTATCAATCGAAAAATCTGAAATAATTATGATTAATAGACATTAATGTATATTTTACAGGAAAAATAAAATCAACTCCCTAACTATTATACTTTTTTTGATAATAACAGTAAACCACCAAAAACAAAGTTACGTTTGCGGTTCGCCAACAAAAGTACCTACATGTAAATTATACTCGTAAATTCATGAACAAAAGTGATTCTTTCAATGTTTTACTTCTTTTATGGTATGGAACCCTCGGTGCGCGAGTCCGACTCGCACTTGGCCGGTTTTTAATTGGGTACAACGCGATTAAGATTATTTACATAAGTTGATAATTATATAAACTGGAGAAATAATAAAATAAGTTTCAATGTTTGTTTTAGTAAATCATAAAAAAGCAAACTACCTATATTTTTTTTCTACCATTTCTACCAAATCCAATATTTAGTAGAGATGGCAAGATGTTAGACAAGGACACAGTACCAGAGGGATCGTTCTCGCCAAGGACCGCTTTTAGCTAGCTACCGCTCGTAAGAGAATAGCTACTGTAAGTTGAAAGCAATAAGTCTCATTTTAGCTTAACAAAAATGTTTGGATCGATCTCTAGTAATTATTATATATACGTATTATCTCTATGGTTGGTTGTCTGTGTCTGACGTCTGTGATTCAAAGTTTTAATTTTTCGTTGTCTTTCGGTTCCTGGTCAGTGGTCTGTGTTTTAATTTTTTAAACTGTTGTTGATGTTTGAATTTGAATGATCCATTCCGCAACTTGTATTTTGTTTCGCTTCAGGATTTACGAAATTGTTATACTTTGTCAAAGTTAACAAACATGATCAAAACAGAACCTTGGACCGGTGGTACGGACGAAGAGTACGAAACTCAGCATTTCGGGTTCGGCGCCCAAAGATTCAAGATAGCAGTTCGTCAAATGGTCGAGGAAAAAATACAGGATAGTATCAAAGAAATGCACTCGTTTCTCCAAATGTCGATAAAATTAGCCGACGAGGACAAAGTTGCGTTGACTAATGCATGTGAGAAGCTTGCGCGGATGTATTGTGACAGGGCAGGCCCCTGTCTCAGTAATATTGATGAGGAAATTACACTAATGTTGAGAGTGCCTGATAACGTGTTATTACCTGATGATGAACTGCAGCTAGAGCAGACAACTGACGAAGAATACGAAAAGCTACGGGAAGAAGTCGATGGTTTGAGGAAAAGAGTTGAACAAAGCGCTCTTATGGCTGCATTACTGAGTGCTGAGGACGAAGAACTGTCATCTGTTGAGAAGGTATAACTTCTTTATTTAAATTTTCAATACTATGTTTTCTCAATTTTGATGCCCTGGTGTTTCGATACTTCTGTTGAAACCAGCAATAAGTGTTATACAGAATGTATCTTGTGCTAATCTGTTAGAAGTACTAACAACTAAGTAACTTCTAACAGAAGTACTAACAAGTAAGTTTAAATACAAATTTAACTACTTTTGTGTCTCAAATCTTGGGCTTTGATATAACCGCCCGTCCACACTGTTCGCGAAGTTCCTCGGCGAAATACTCAGAAAAGTTTACCAAAGTCAAAGTAGGTCACCACACTACTCAGTGAACTTCGCGAGAACGCTTTGTCGTCCTTTGACTCAGCCAGAGCTCAGCTCAGAAAACCGACAACAAAAGGAAGTTGCCCAAAGTGAGTCCGAAGTGGGTCGAAGTTGGCGAAGTTAGACAAAGTGCCCCTCCACACTGCTAGCCCCGATCAACTTCGGTCCCACTTTGGTCAACTTCACGAGTAGTGTAGAGGCTGGGTAAGACTTAATACAGTTTGCTTCACTTCAACTTAATTGGTTTTTCGAAGGCTTTCTAGTTTTAATAATATCAATTATTAGCTCCATTTCTGGTTTTAGACAATTTCTACCTCATTTCTGATGTAATTTAGGATTCAGAACCCCCGTAAACCTGTCTTGTATCACTAACAATAAATAAGTCATATTTTACTGATTCTTTTATCATCACAATAGTGTATGACAAAAGTGTATAAATGTTTGTAAAGGTGTGTATTCATCATTTCAAGGTATGCGAAATAGCTAAAAAAGACATGGGGGTGCTGGACAAAATGCAGAAAAATCTAGAAGAGGGTGGCGATCTGAAAAATTTGCTTACACAGCTGCAATTCCTGAAGGCTAGTGTACCGTTTACAGAAGAGTGCAAGGAAGATCATGTTTTTGATGATTAGGGTAAGATGCTGAATTTTATTTATTTGTCTGAAATTTGTGTTTAAGGTAACTAAGATAATATCAGTATATTAATAAATTTTTATATGCATATTTTGTTTTCACTCACTTTTTGATTCCCATAGGGAAATGCTTGGTTTCTTACAGATGTGTTACTTTAAAAAACCATCATTTTGATAAATTATGGAAGGTGGGAAAAGGTACTGGTAAAGAAAAAAATCCACCAAACAGTTATTCTTTTAATGTAAAAACACAACATACAGAATAATAATTATAATTTTTATTTTCTTTAACCAAATATTGAATAAACAATGCCATACTCATAATGTTACTTATATCCTGTTCATCTACCTCATAAATTTTTCAAGTTGTAATCTAAGTCCATAAAATTCTTTGTGATAGTAATAAAATTCTTTGGCATAGCTCTATGAACAACATTGATTATGCTACACAACAACCTTATGCATCTTGTATGATGTACCAAAATTGTTTTACACAAATAATTTTCCTTGGCACAAATATATCCCCAAGATATTTAAAATCAAATAACAAAACACAAATATATCCTGAATGAAGATATAAAACCAATAACAAAACGCAAATATATCTCCAAGATATAAAACAAATAACAAAACACAAATACATATAACCCCAACTCCAAGGTATAAAACAAATAACAAAACACAAATATATTCCGAAGGTATAAAACGTTAAGGTGGAGGGGTGCGAAACTTCAATTTTATTTAGTGTTTCGCAAATAATGGACTAAGTATACATGCATTGTAGGCTAACGGCATTGAGTTCAATGAGCACAACATTTATGCATCTACATGTCATTTACTTCAAAGTAGTTCCCGATAACTCAAAATCTGGGAACCTGTACAAAGTCTTTTCGAAATCAATATGAGTATGAGAGTTTTTGAGAAAAGTTTTTCCTATACCAGCTATTTGCGAAAAATAAATGAAATTTGAATTTTGAGCCGAAGCCCCTTAAAGCATAAATGCTAAAATTGCCATTGCAAATATGTAATGACTGGGTTCTGTAAAGTCAACATATTTGGAGAATACCCAAGTGTCAGACATTACCAAAAACTAATTTTGTATTTAGATTTCTGATATAATTTCTGTTACTTATTAGTACTTTTCACTTCTAACATAGAAAAAGAAAATGTTTTTTTTTAATTGCAAGAATAATATGAGTACATTAATAAAGATCATCCAATCTATAAATTAACAGCTCTCCACATGTTAAAGTCTACACTTAAACAGTTGAAAGAATAAGTAGAGCAATGTTCATTATTAAATTAGACAATGACTAGTAGTTAGGTACACATTAGTCAACATTTTACTGTAAATAATTATTGTTGGCTTTCTGCACTTATTTTCAATATTTTACACTTTAAACTACCAAATCTCCCACTCTTCAATGTATACAATATTTTTAAACAAAGGAGCACAACGTCGCCTCTTGTAAATTAGTTAATTATTATAAATAATTGTACACCTAATAATATAAGTATACATTTATCTTTGGCAATACACAAAAGGTTGAATCAAAATATTGGCACAACAAATCTTAAACTCTATCCACATTTAAACATTAAGATTTTTTTAAAACCTATGCAGTAGTAACACAATAATATTATTATTATTACATTATCTATCATACCTACAAGCTAATCATTACTTGATATCACATTTAGACTTAAACTACGTATTTGTTGCTATCAATGAGCTTGGCTTTGCCAAAAAAATATATAAAATGTTGTAAAACAAAGAATTTAATGTAGATCAAGTATTTAGTTTGAAAAATATAATAATTTTGAGCATACTGGCACTAGCTATATATTATTATAATTATAATTGAGTTCTTAGCAGATTGAGTAGCTGAAAGTTTTTATAGTAGGTAGTAGATACATATTCCTTTTTACAAAAACTTAATATAACACCAAATTATTAATAAGAAGTAGTGATCAATATTATATAAATAAACTATAATATTAGTAATTAGTATAATATCTTATATAATATGTAATCATGTAACAGTAGTAACACATTCATAATAAATAGCTAAATTTATATTTGTTATTATTATCAAAGTATGTTTAATAATAATTTAATTGCCTGGAAAAGGAACACAAGCTAATTATTTCTATGAGATCAATATTATTAATGGTACTAATTAATAGCATTTTTTTTATGAGAACTACACATTTATAATTCAAAAAATAGCTTTATCTAATACTGAGATGAAATAATGCTCTAAGTTTTTTACAAAAATCAAGGTTTCAAATGCATTATTTTAAAAATTATATATTGATCACAGATTAAATTTAAACGAAAAAGCTAACATCTAATTTTTATTTACATTTCTTTAGAATTTATGCTTTGTGATTTTCATTTACAACTTATATAGTCTAGTTAATTAATATAATTAATTCTTATATTTCTTTTGCTGGTTACATTTTAAAAATATAATATTTAAAAATGAAATTCAATAAAACCTGTATTCCAATGATTTTATAATTTAAACATAACAAATCTGTAATTTTATTGTCTGTTCTAATATGAACACTTGAATATAATATAATATCTACAAATTATATGCTATATAAAATATGTTAATATAGCCTAATTTGTATTAAGAGTGCAATAAACAGAACCAATTATAAATATAACTTTGCACTTTGTGTGATTTTTTTACAAAATATCTAAAAATAATGTTTCACATGGATTTTTTTAAATACATTTACTTAGGTACAGTTTATAGATTTTATAAAACAAGAAACACTAATTGGGTATTTGACTCCAATTTTTTTATTACATAATTACTCATGTAAACTAGGATAAAAATAATGACGAATACTGAAAAAAAAATAATTAGATCGATCAAATAACAAAAAAGTTCTAAGCATTTAAGTATTTCTGATTACAGCCTTGAAAAGTGTAAGGGAAAACTAAATTATTACTTAACCTTAAAATTTTAAAACTTAAAAAAAATATTTCTCGTAAACTATTACGATGCTAGATATTTGGCTTGGGGGGAGTTAAGTCACCTCTTCCCCCCCACCCCCTACTTTCACCCCCAGGATGAAGAACGGGAGGGGTAACAAGCCAAATAGACCGTATTTATCACTTTCGCCAACTTTGACCCGCTACTATGAATAATATCCGGATAAAGTGATTAATTTATCACATTGTCCAGTCAATTTGGCTATTATCTATAATAACCAGTCATTATGTATAATAGCTGTTTAATCACTATGACTGTAACATACACATGTACCTATACAATTAAGTATGTATATAATTACTACGTAAATAAGTTTATTTCCATTTAGTATTTACCATAACTTCTGAATGACTAAAGACAATAATATTATTATGGGTTATTGTTGAATCCTTGCTTCACCTAACTGAAGCTGACCATCACTAAAAAATAGATAATAAAAATAAGTAATTATTTAAAAAATAAAAAACACGACTGCCTTGTTATAAAACGAACTAAAAGTAAGAAACAATTTATTTTAGTTGAACAGATAAATTCAAGTCGGAGCTGTTCTGACCTTCTATTCTAAGAGGTCTCTCGACTGCCATATATGTTTTTATCCGTTCACCTAAAATAACTTATTTCTTACTTTTTAGTTCGTTTTATAACAGGGCAGTCGTGTTTTTTCATTTTTAGGGTTCCATACCAAAATGGTAAAAATAGAACCCTTATGGTGAGACTTTCTCCGTCCGTCCATCCGTCCGTCCGTCCGTCCGTCCGTCCGTCCGTCCGTCTGTCTGTCTGTCAAACTTGATTATTTCAGTAACTATTTAAGCTATCGACTTGAAATTTAGAATAGTTATAGGTAATAGTAACCCGACGTCATAACAATCGTAAAAATTTGAAAATTGTTTTTATTTTTATTTAAAAAGGGGGAAAATCGGGTCGACTAAATTTCAAAATGAGATAACAATATTGAGTGGGGTATCATATGAAAGGGCGTTACTTGTGTATTCTGAAACTAATTTTTATTTATTTTTATGCCTGATAGTTTTTGATTTATTGGGCAAACTGTCGAAAAAAATACCGCCCCCCCCCCCCCCCATTTCCGAAGTTTACTAACTAAAAATCTGAAATAATTATGATCAATAGAAGTTAACTTATATTTTACAGGAAAAATAAAATCAACTCGCTGACTAATATACTTTTTTTGATAATGACAATAATCCGCCAAAAACAAAGTTACGTCTGCGGTTTGCCAACAAAAGTACCTACATGTAAATTATATTTATTTATTTATTTATTTAAAACTTTATTTGTACATCACAAAACAATATTACAACTAAGAAGTAAAAATTAATTAGTACAAAATGCGGCCTTATCGCTAAATAGCGATCTCTGCCAGGCAACCTACAGATAAGGAAAATACAGAGGAACCACGGACTGCAGGTGGTGCAAAACTATAACAAATATACTTAAATTCCAATAAGTACATACTACTACATACACTAGATTACACAAATAAAAATAATAAAATAAATATTATAAAAAACTAATTATTAATATATATATAGCTGCTCGTGCTGATTCACTGACTGACTGATTATCACCTCTCCTGAACAATTTTGTATGAATAATTTTTTTTTCACGGATGGGGTCTTATAGAAGAAAAAAATTGAATTTGAGGAAAAATACGGAGAGAGCTGATGATTGAGGATTTCGAAGACGGGTGAAGAGCACAGCGAAAGTATTGAAGATAGGTGGGGGGTGCTCGACCAAATGTCATTTGAAACGTCAAGCGATTGGCAGTGAGCTGAAAAAAAATTCAAAATGGCGGATTCAAAATGGCCGCCATTTGAATTTCGTCGATATCTCGGAAAGTATAAAAGATGGAAGAAAGGTTTCTTGACAAGAGCTGATCAGGATTCGAAGGTCTATTATATGGATAGCAAAAAAAATTCAAAATGGCGGAATTTTTTTTTCATAGAAAATGTATGGGAACAATTATGACTGAGGGTTACAATACCTATATATAGGCGGGACGACAGCCCGCGGGCCACATGTGGCCCGCGCCCCCACGCGCCCTACTAGTACTATATATAGCTCGATTACCACTGACTGACTGACTCACTGATTGACATAATTGTTCTCCCAGAAGGAGACGGAAAATGATATAATGATGTATGGGAGATGTGTTCGGGTGCGGGAGTCGACTAGGGAAAAATTATGACATTTCAGAAAAACAAGATGGCGGCCGACGTGACTTTCGTAACTCTTTTGTTTTTCAACCAATTTCATTCGAAATTGCAGTTTCTTGAGGCAATGAGTAAATGGTTTTTAGAAAAATTGGAAAAATTTTGAAAGACAAGATGGCGGCCGAGCTGTGGTGTTTTAAAATTTTTCATTTTTCGACCCCAAACCGCGGCGCCACAGATCCTAAACGGGGTGGTTGAGGATGTCAATTTTTTCTTGTTTCGCCCACAATTATCCTGAATTTTGACAAAACGGGAGTAATTTTTCAAAATCCAAGATGGCGGCTGTTCTGGCGGCCAATCAGTGTGAGGCATGAAAAATCGCAATTTTGAAAGTCAAATTTCTCGCAGTTGGCAGCATCGGAGCGTTTCGACTTCTATGGGGCGATTGTGTGTAAAGACTCGAAGTATTGATTGGGGAAGAAAAAATTACCCCATTTCTCGGGAAATTTCGAGATTTTCCCCAAAAAGTAAAAAATCGAAATACGGACTTTTTGCAAAATCCGAGTATAAGCGATCACGTGTCTTACTCATACAAATGACATTTGAGTATTTTTGTCGCCGAGGACTGGCAACACTGGAATCTATCAAAGTAAAAGTGATTTTCGACATGGTCACTTTTCAGGGGCTATTGTGGCGCCTGGGTGCGAGCGAGATGAAAACTTGAAACGTCATCAGGGGCGGTATATCCTGTAGTTACTGGGAAAAATACGAAACTGTGTAAAATATTTACCGCAAATGAGGTGGCGGCCATTTTGTATTTTTTTCTGTTTTTGAAAATTTTGATCGTGTTTTTGAGGCACTTGGCAACATTTCGGAAAGTCGACATGTATGAACCGATTGTGTAACTCGACGGGCAGTATCGAAATATATAGAAAGTGTTGCCACATTTGGGGTAGTTTTAGTGATTTTCCCCAAAATGTCCTCCTTTAAAATTTTGTATGAACAATTTTTTTTTCACTTGTGGCTTCGTATACAAGTCAAAAAATGACTCGGTGAAAAATATGGAGAGAGCTGATGATTGAGGATTTCGGAGACGGGTGAAGGGCTCAGCCAGGGTATTGAAGATAGGTGGGGGGTGCTCGACCAAATGTCATTCGAAACCTCGTGCAATTGCCAATACGCTGAAAAAAATTTCAAAATGGCGAAAAAAAGATGGCCGCCATACAAATTTCGTCGGTGTCTATCTCAGAAAGTATGAAAGATAGAAAAGTAGTTTCTTAGCAAAAGATGACCAGGACGAAGAGTTATATTTATTGAAACAAAAAAAAATTCAAAATGGCGTAATATTTTTTTTCATACTAAATTGTATGGCGATTAGGAGCTATAAGAATATTGGTATTGTTCTCCTGGAAACAAATTGAAAACGATACAATGATGTATGGGAGACGTGTTTAAGTGCGGGAGTAGGGTAGGAAAAAATTATGACATTTCAGAAAAACAAGATGGCGGCCGACGTGACTTTCGTAACTCTTTTGTTTTCCAACCGATTTCGTTCAAACTCGCAGTGCTCGAGGAAATGAGTAAATGGTTTTTAGAAAAATTTGAAAAAACAATATGGCGGCCGAGCTGTGGTGTTTTGAAATTTTTCATTTTTCGACCCCAAACCGCGGCGCCACAGATCCTAAAAGGGGTACTCGGGGATGATTATTTTTTCTTGTTTCGCCTATAATTATACGCCAATTGCACTTGGGGTGTAGATTGGTGAAAAAATTACCCATTGTTTCTATGTGAGAATAAATAAATAAAATAAATTTTTCGGGAAAATCGAAATACGGACTTTTTGCAAAATCCAAGTATCGACCACGTAAATCCCTTCAAGCAGTTACGCGGTCCGCTTTAGCGGGCCGCGCCCTCACGCAAAAAACTATTTAGTTATTATTATTATTTATATATATATATATATATAATATATATAGCTCGATTACCACTCACTCACTGACTGACTCATTGACATAATTGTTCTCCCAGAAGGAGACAGAAAACGATATAATGATGTATGGACGATATGTTTGGGTGCGGGAGTCGAGTAGGGAAAAATTATGACATTTCAGAAAAACAAGATGGCGGCCGACGTGACTTTCGTAACTCTTTTGTTTTCCAACCGATTTTGTTCAAACTCACAGTACTTGAGGAAATAGTTTGAAGAAAAAATACGCAGACTCGGGGTGTAGATTTGGGTAATTAAAATTACCCCATTTTTCGGGAAAATCGAAATACGAACTTTTTACAAAATCCGAGTATGAACGACCACGTAAATTGCTCCGAACAGTTACGCGGTCCGCTTTAGCGGGCCGCGCCCCCACGCAAAAAACTAGTTATACTATATATAGCTCAATTACCACTGACTGACTGACTCACTGATTGACATAATTGTTCTCCCAGAAAGAGACAGAAAACGATATGATGATGTACAGGAGATGTGTTCGGGTGCGGGAGTCGACTAGGGAAAAATTATGACATTTCAGAAAAACAAGATGGCGGCCGACGTGACTTTCGTAACTCTTTTGTTTTCCAACCGATTTCGTTCTAAGTCGCAGCACTCGAGGAAATGAGTAAATGGTTTCTAGAAAAATTGGAAAAAATTGAAAAAACAAGATGGCGGCCGAACTGTGGCGTTTTAAAATTTTTCATTTTTCGACCCCAAATTGCGGCGCCACAGATCCTAAACGGGGTGGTTGAAGATGACAGTTTTTGCTTGTTTCGCCCACAATTATCCTGAATTTTGATGAAACGGGAGTAATTTTTCAAAATCCAAGATGGCGGCTGTTCTGGCGGCCAATCAGTGTGAGGTATGAAAAATCGCAATTTTGAAAGTCAAATTTCTCGCAGTTGGCAGCATCGGAGCGTTTCGACTTCTATGGGGCGATTGTGTGTAAAGACTCGAAGTATTGATTGGGGAAGAAAAAATTACCCCATTTCTCGGGAAATATCGAGATTTTCCCCAAAAAGTAAAAAATCGAAATACGGACTTTTTGCAAAATCTGAGTATAAGCGATCACGTGTCTTACTCATACAAATGACATTTGAGTATTTTTGTCGCCGAGGACTGGCAACACTGGAATCTATCAAAGTAAAAGTGATTTTCGACATGGTCACTTTTCAGGGGCTATTGTGGCGCTTGGGTGCGAGCGAGATGAAAACTTGAAACGTCATCAGGGGCGGTATATCCTGTAGTAACTGGGAAAAATACGAAACTGTGTAAAATATTTACCGCAAATGAGGTGGCGGCCATTTTGTATTTTTTTCTGTTTTTGAAAATTTTGATCGTGTTTTTGAGGCACTTGGCAACATTTCGGAAAGTCGACATGTATGAACCGATTGTGTAACTCGACGGGCAGTATCGAAATATATAGAAAGTGTTGCCAGATTTCGGGTAGTTTTCGTGATTTTCCCCAAAATGTTCTCCTGTAAAATTTTGTATGAACAATTTTTTTTTCACTTGTGGCTTCGTATACAAGTTAAAAAATGACTCGGTGAAAAATATGGAGAGAGCTGATGATTGAGGATTTCGGAGACGGGTGAAGGGCTCAGCCAGGGTATTGAAGATAGGTGGGGGGTGCTCGACCAAATGTCATTCGAAACCTCGTGCAATTGCCAATGAGCTGAAAAAATTTTCAAAATGGCGAAAAAAAGATGGCCGCCATACAAATTTCGTCGGTGTCTATCTCAGAAAGTATGGAAGATAGAAAAGTGGTTTGTTAGCAAAAGATGATCAGGATGAGAGAGTTATTATTTATAGAAAGAAAAAAAAATCAAAATGGCGAAATTTTTTTTTTTGCATACTAATTTGTATGGCGATTATGAACTATAAGAAAATTGTCATTGTTCTCCTGCAAACAGATAGGAAACGATAGAATGATGTATGGGAGATGTGTTTGAGTGCAGGATTGGAGTAGGGAAAATTTATAACATTTTAGAAAAACAAAATGGCGGCCGACGTGACTTTTGTAACTCTTTTGTTTTCCAACCAATTTCGTTCAAACTCGCAGTATTGGAGGAAATGAGTAAATTGATTATAGAAAAAATGGAAAATCTTGTAAAAACAAGATGGCGGCTGAGCTTTATTGTTTTCAACATTTTCATTGTTCTACCTCAAACCGGGACCGTTTAATTCAAATTTGTCACAGTTGGCAAGATCAGAACATTTGCATGTGTATGGGGTGATCGTACGTGTAGACTTCGGGTGTCGATTTGTGAAAAAAAAATTACCCCATTTTTGGGGAAAAATCTAAATACCCACTTTTTGCAAAATCCGAGTATGAGCGACCAAGTAAATGGCTCCCAGCAGTTACGCGGTCCGCTTTAGCGGGCCGCGCCCCCACGCGAAAAACTAGTTACTATATATATAGCTACTCGTGCTGATTCACTGACTGATTGACTGACTGACTGACTGATTATCACCGAACAATTTTGTATGAATAATTTTTTTTTCACGGATGGGGTCTTATAGAAGAAAAGAAATCAATCCGAGGAAAAATACGGAGAGAGCTGATGATTGAGGATTTCGAAGACGGGTGAAGAGCACGGGGAGGGTATTAAAGATAGGTGGGGGGTGCTCGACCAAATGTCACTCGAAATATCATGCAATTGGCAGTGAGCTGAAAAAAAGTTCAAAATGGCGGATTCAAGATGGCCGCCATACAAACTTTATCGTTGTTCATCTCGAAGAGTATAAAAGATGGAAGAGTGGTTTCTTGACAAGAAGTAATCAGAAGATCTACCTACTCGATGAGTGAAAAAAAAGTTCAAAATGGCGGAATTTATTTTTTCATAGAAAATGTATGTGGAATGTTGAAGAGACTAAAAGTTGGTAACTGCGCAAGGTTTTGAAGCGGGTTTTTCGGAGAACTACTAGAAGAAAATATTGAATGAGATGATGATTGAGGGTTTTGAAGACATTCGACGAGCATGGTCAAGGTATTATAGTTAGCTGGGGACTGCTGAAACAAAATATACTCGGAACTTCATGCAGTTGGCAGTGAGCTGAAAAAAAATTAAAATGGCGGATTCAAGATGGCCGCCATACAGATTTCGTGTTATTCTATCTCGGAAAGTATAAAAGATAAGAGAGTGGTTTCTTAGCAAGAGGTGATCAGGATCTCAAGTTCAACGGGATGAATAAAAAACTAAATGGAGGAATTTATTTCTCCATGGAAAATGTACATGCTACAATAAGTAGGGAACTATCCAAGGCATTGACGCAGTTCTTCAAAGAACTGCCAGAGGAAAATATGAGAAGTGATGATGATCTAGGATTTGGATGATGGTTGAGGAGTACGGTCATGGTTTTAACATGACAGTGCTCCTTGGTCATTTTTTAAGCCCACTGCCAATCGGATTCCAATTGGCAATGGAGATGACGGCGATACCTTTATAGGCGGGAAGACTGCACGCGGGCCACATGTGGCCCGCGCACTCACGCGCCCTACTAGTTAATATATATATAGCTGCTTGTGCTGATTCAACACTGACTCACTGACTCATTGATCACCTCTCCTGAACAATTTAGTATGAAAAAATTTTTTTTGAAGGATGATGTCGTATAGAGGGGAAAAATTCATGAGGAAAAATACGGAGAGAGCTGATGATTGAGGATTTCGGAGACGGGTGAAGAGCACAGCCAGGGTATTGGAGATAGGTGGAGGTTGCTCGACCAAATGTCATTCGAAACGTCATGCAATTGGCAGTGAGCTGAAAAAAAATTCAAAATGGCGGATTCAAAATGGCCGCCATTCGAATTTCGCCGATATCTCGGAAAGTATAAAAGATGGAAGAATAGTTTCTTGACAAGAGGTGATCAGGACCCGAAGGTCTATTTGATGGATAAAAAAAAATCAAAATGGCGGAATTTATTTTTCCATAAAAATGTATGGGGAATGTTGAAGAGACTAACAGTTGGTAATTATGCAAGGTTGTGATGCGGTTTTTCGGAGAGTTATTACAGAAAAATATGGAGAGAGCTGATGATTGAGGATTTCGGAGACGGGTGAAGAGCACAGCCAGGGTATCGAAGATAGGTGGGGGGTGCTCGACCAAATGTAACTCGAAACGACATCCAATTGGCAGTTAGCTGAAAAAAAAATCAAAATGGCGGATTCAAGATGGCCGCCATACAAATTACGTGTTGTTCTATCTCGGAAAGTATAAAAGATAAGAGAGTGATTTCTTTGCAAGACGTAATTAGAATCTCAAGGTCGGGGAAACGGGATGAATGAAAAAAAAATCAAAGTGGTTGAATTTATTTTTCCATGGAAAATGTGAATGCTACAATAAACAAGGCCTATGAAAAACTATGAAAAGTATGAGAAGAGATCATGGTCTACGATTTGGATGATGATTGAGAAGCATGGTCATGGATTTAAAGATAGTTAAGGGCTGTTTGAATAAAAAATACACTAAACCTCATCGAATGAGGTTCAGTGTATTTGAATATCTTTAAATCCATGACCGTGCTCCGAGGTAATTCTTTTAGCCCATTGCCAATCGGATACCAATTGGCGATGGAGATGACGGCGATTCGTTTATAGGTGAGAAGACAGCCCGCGGGCCACATGTGGCCCGCGCTCCCACGCGCTCTACTAGTATAATATATACTCAATACCCAATAATTATAATATATTATGTATATATCCCATTATATTACAATTAAACAAATAATAATACTTAGTCGTCATCAAGTAGCCAGAGTTTCAAAGTAATGCTTCTTGACAGAGTTTTTAAATGTGTTGAGTGTTTTTGACTGCCGCACCTCTAAGGGAAGTGCATTCCATAAAATAATTGCCCGCCCATTGAAGGACTGCTCATACATCTTAGTTTTATGGAGGGGAATTGTGAGAGTCAATGTACGAGACGGCCTTAGGTCTGAATGCACTCCCAGAAATTTAAATTTCTCCTTCAGATAGGACGGCGTTCTAGGATTATATAATACACAGTACAGAGAGAGAACATGCAGATCCCGGCGACGTCGAATTATACTCGTAAATTCATGAATAAAAGTGATTTCTTCTTCTTTTATGGATTTTTTAATTACTTATTTTTATTTTGGTTTTAACAATTAATCCAATAAACAAAGGTAAGTTTGCGGTTCAGGAAAAAAAATTCTTATGGTTTTACTTTTTCTTTCCCTCGGTGCGCGAGTCCGATTCGCATTTGGCCGGTCTTTTTACTTTTTAGTTTGTTTAATAACAGGGCAGATGTGTTTATTAATTTTTTATCATTTATTTTATTTCAGTGTTCGTCATTATTTTTATCCTAGTTTATGATAATGTAATCATTTTTATCAAAGTCAAAAGTAGTGTAATACCCATTTAGTGAAATGCCTTCAGACTCAGGTGATATGTCCAATTCGAAATGCTGCGAGCCTGAGAGGGACAGAAAGAGCTGTTAAAAAATTAATGTCACTTGGGCGAAAGAGCAATGTTCTACATAATAATCTATGAAGTTCTTTATTGCAACTATAAGGGCATTCAAATTTATTGTTTGTTCAAAGCATTCAAGCTAACAAAAGATACAATTTTTAAGTAATTTATATAAATACTAGCTGATGCCCGCGACTTCGTCCACGTGGGATAAAAACTATTCTATCTTTTAAGTTGGACCAAATGACAGATATTCACGAAGTTTGAACTAAATCGGTTCAGTAGTTTAGGAGTCCATCGCGGACAAACATTGTGACACGAGATTTATATATATTAAGATAATAAAACTTTTTAATCCTGTTCATAATAATATAGTCTATAAAAGTTTTCACATCCAAAATAATAATTGATTTATTACATTTTATTATTATTCTATACATTTTATTAAAAATGTAAATGTCTAACAAATCTGTTGATATGAAGTTACTCTCTCAAATCTATATACTATTTTTATTTTTGGATAAAATAATATAATTTGGGCTGTCGATCTACCATTTCAAAAAAATTCTTTAGATATTTTGAAATAATGAATCCCAGCAAAAACATTTTCATGTAAAATGTTGCCAAGACGAGAACATGTGGCTCACACTATCAAAAAGTTATCAGATCTCATGTAGAGCAAGACTTCTAACTCTACACGCCCTAACTCTATAAATCCTAACTTTATAAACTCTACACTTTAGTCAAAATATATTATGTCTTGGCTGTTTCGGTACCGTCACATGGGCGTAAAGTGAAGAATTTATTCACTGTTCAGTACTTTTCTAATAGAGTTTTGCAAGTGGCATAATGGACCATGCAAAATTCAAGAAATTTCACATTAAAATTAAATGGTATCACCATTGTTATGGGAAAAAACTTCCATTTATTAAAAATATCCTCTAAAGCAAAGGAACACACTTTTGCAAAGTGTGATGAAGTATTTGAAACCAATGCAGTTAGTAAAACCTGAGTGCAGTTTCTGAGGAGACTCAATACCTATCTAATAAATAATCGTTACTACAGAAACTAGGTATTGTATATCAGAAAAGTACAAAGTCAGTGAATAATATTTTTACTTTACACCCATGTGACAGTAACGAAACAGCCAAGACATAATATATTTTGACTAAAGTGTAGAGTTTATAAAGTTAGGATTTATAGAGTTAGGGCGTGTAGAGTTAGAAGTCTTGCTCTACATGAGATCTGATAACTTTTTGATAGTGTGAGCCACATGTTCTCGTCTTGGCAACATTTTACATGAAAATGTTTTTGCTGGGATTTCACTTCTTTTTGTAAGTTGTTTACGACTATATTTTTTATTTGGTTAATTTCCTTTTCTTTGGTGTATTTCTTGAATATCATTGCAAGGTGGATATTTGTCCGAATCAAGTATCCCAATTTTGAACGTGATTTTAACCCACTTTTAAGCATCGGATTAAATTAAATGCGTGCGTTTGGGCACTAAGCAGGTATTTGAGCGCTATATAACGCTAGTCAAAATCAGATTTGACGCTTGGCACGTTCGACAGCTAACCCTGGGCACTGGGCACTCGGCTCAATGTGGGTTTTTGTCACTGAGCACTGGATCATGGTCTACCGACGTGCAGTGAAACTCGGCTCGTTAAACATGAAATGCTTGGAACTTGGGCTTGAAACGTGTAATATTACTGGGCACGTGGCACTGGGCACTTGGACGCTTGGCCGCTTGGGCACTGGAATCAGTGGAAAAATTTACGTGTTTTCCATATGTTTACTAGCATTACTAGCAGATATCTAACATGAAATTAAGTTTTTATTATACCTATATACTTATGGGAAACCCCATACGAACTTCCAACCCCCTAATTTTATGGATGTGGGGTGATTAACTAAAAATCCTGAAACACGTATTTAATTGTTTATTACAAAGAGTCCCTATATCAATTTTGAGACCTCTAGTATCAATATTTGCGGTAATTTCATACAAACTTCCATCCCCTATTTTAAGGGGTTGGGGGGTTAAATTTCTAACTTTTGGAATTTTTTTGTTGGTTGTGTGCTAATACTAGCTTATATATCAAATTTTAGCTTTCTAGGTCTTCAGGAAGTACCTAGGAATTTTGATGATCATCAGTGAGTCAGTCAGTCAGTCAGTGACGAAATTTGGGTTTTTTAGACGTCAATAAAATCTAAAGTATAAGACCTATAAAATTGAAACTTTATAGGTTTAATAAGTTCACTGGCGACATCATTTTCCGAGAATTTTGATTATCTGAAATAATTCAGGCCTAAGTTATAAGGGTTTAAAAATACGGCGAAACACTTCGAGAAAAGATAGGTAGTGCCCTCGCGCTTCGCTTGGCTCGTCTTGGCGGGGACACTACCGTGTCCCCAGATTATGTCTTGGCTGTTTCGGTACCGTCACATGGGCGTAAAGTGAAGAATTTAGTCACTGTTCAGTACTTTTCTAATAGAGTTTTGCAAGTGGCATAATGGACCATGCAAAATTCAAGAAATTTCACATTAAAATTAAATGGTATCACCATTGTTATGGGAAAAAACTTCCATTTATTTAAAAAATCCTCTAAAGCAAAGGAACACACTTTTGCAAAGTGTGATGAAGTATTTGAAACCAATGCAGTTAGTAAAACCTAAGTGCAGTTTCTGAGGAGACTCAATACCTATCTAATAAATAATCGTTACTACAGAAACTAGGTATTGTATATCAGAAAAGTACAAAGTCAGTGAATAATATTTTTACTTTACACCCATGTGACAGTAACGAAACAGCCAAGACATAATATATTTTGACTAAAGTGTAGAGTTTATAAAGTTAGGATTTATAGAGTTAGGGCGTGTAGAGTTAGAAGTCTTGCTCTACATGAGATCTGATAACTTTTTGATAGTGTGAGCCACATGTTCTCGTCTTGGCAACATTTTACATGAAAATGTTTTTGCTGGGATTTCACTTCTTTTTGTAAGTTGTTTACGACTTTATTTTTTATTTGGTTAATTTCCTTTTCTTTGGTGTATTTCTTGAATATCATTGCAAGGTGGATATTTGTCCGAATCAAGTATCCCCCCTCTATCATTTAAATGAGGGAACCCTCCTTGGTTCACCTAGTTTATTTTTTTCCTTATTTGTAGTTTATTACAAAGAGTCCCTATATCAATTTTAAGACCTCTAGCATCAATATTTGCGATAATTTCATACAAACTTCCATCCCCTATTTTAAGGGGTTGGGGGGTTAAATTTCCAACTTTTGGAATTTTTTTGTTGGTTGTGTGCTAATACTAGCTTATATACCAAATTTCAGAAATTAAGTTTTTATTATACCTATATACTTACGGGAAACCTTATACGAACTTCCAACCCCCTAATTTTATGGATGTGGGGTGATTAACTAAAAATCCTGAAACACGTATTTAATTGTTTATTACAAAGAGTCCCTATATCAATTTTGAGACCTCTAGCATCAATATTTGCGGTAATTTCATACAAACTTCCATCCCCTATTTTAAGGGGTTGGGGGGTTAAATTTCCAACTTTTGGAATTTTTTTGTTGGTTGTGTGCTAATACTAGCTTATATACCAAATTTCAGAAATTAAGTTTTTATTATACCTATATACTTACGGGAAACCTTATACGAACTTCCAACCCCCTAATTTTATGGATGTGGGGTGATTAACTAAAAATCCTGAAACACGTATTTAATTGTTTATTACAAAGAGTCCCTATATCAATTTTGAGACCTCTAGCATCAATATTTGCGGTAATTTCATACAAACTTCCATCCCCTATTTTAAGGGGTTGGGGGGTTAAATTTCCAACTTTTGGAATTTTTTTGTTGGTTGTGTGCTAATACTAGCTTATATACCAAATTTCAGCTTTCTAGGTCTTCAGGAAGTACCTAGGAATTTTGATGATCATCAGTGAGTCAGTCAGTCAGTCAGTGACGAAATTTGGGTTTTTTAGACGTCAATAAAATCTAAAGTATAAGACCTATAAAATTGAAACTTTATAGGTTTAATAAGTTCACTGGCGACATCATTTTCCGAGAATTTTGATTATCTGAAATAATTCAGGCCTAAGTTATAAGGGTTTAAAAATACGGCGAAACACTTCGAGAAAAGATAGGTAGTGCCCTCGCGCTTCGCTTGGCTCGTCTTGGCGGGGACACTACCGTGTCCCCAGATTTTAACTGATCTTTCTTTAAAAAATTATATAATTATAATAAAAGAAAACTTTTACACAAAATCTATACAAAACATGTTATTTCTATTCATACGCATCTCTGTAAAGCAATATTGACTAGATTAAATATTAGAAAAACGTATAATAATGTTCTGACGTTTGATAACTAAAAGACTACACCCCAATAATAATTAACAACATACATATATGTTTTGTGGTATGGCCAAAAATTTGAAAAGTTAAATCCATTTGAAGTGGATAAACATGTCTGTGATGTCTACCAATTGGTTGAACTCCAATATGTACCCAGAAGTACATTATCCCTAGAACTTAGGCCGTTGCATCATAAAAAGGTTCAAACATATAAAGGACCCGCACTTAGTGATGTCACGTATTTTTAGGCTCCGCCCTTAAGCCTGATTTTTAATTTCTTAAAACTGTAAAATGGCGCTAATGTAAGCGACCGACAGCGGCGTGTGCTGTCAGCGGTACCGAAATGTACGACGCACGACGCCATATTATTTGAGAAATTTTTGCCTTCAACATACGTCATCATCTCTCCCGTCACATCTTTCCCGTCCTCTTAGCGTGCGTAGTCATTGCGTTGCATTGACAATATCATGTCTTACTTTATTTCTATGACCATATTCTACGCCACTGACCTCTAGGCTCTATTAGACAAGTACGCTGGACTATTGGCTGGACTGGACTGTCAAGTGTCAACGTAAAAATGAAGATAGGTACTTGATTTTCGCAATTTCGCCATTTTCTACATCGTTGCGTTGCTGACGTGAGCGTCCATGGAACGAAAATAAAATGATATTCAAAACTTAATTTTAGTACCGTGAACCTTCGATGGAGGCGCTTCAAATCGGCACAAAAAAAGAACTAATAATTTTAAGAATATTTTTAGTCCAGCGTACTTGTAGAAGTCAGTGTTCTACGTTTATTTGATGATACCATACCACTTATCATTAAAATTATTAAAATGACGGCCTTTTAGTGATCGTACGGCAGCGTTATTTTCTGCTTTAAGTTCGGTACTGTTCTATGGAACAGAGCGTAGTCTACATGCATCTCCTATTCAACATCAACAAACTTACAAAAAATATTTTGTTTCGGTAGCTTCACAGATAACTTGAGTTGTCTGTGGGTAGCTTCCACATTTTTTCGTGTACTTGCTTGCTTATACGGACTGAATGTCCCTTTAAGCAAACTCAGCATTTTCTCAGTGACCTATGCTGCTTTGCTAAATGGACTTACTTAAATCTTGATTTATTATGGTTTTCTGAATAAAATACTAAAAAAATGATCGAAATGTAAGAATACTGTCGCCAATTCTCATGTAACTTTTTAATCTTGTAATGCGTTCGTTTGCTTACACGCCGTATTTATAACATACTTTAGTCTATTTCTACCTACGTAGCGTTTTTATGAACCGTTGTTTAATTACATTTTAAGACTAGGTGCATACTTAATGGGTGCCTTGGTAAATTCTGGGTCATCGAATATTCTACATAAATAACATCACTCTTTCCGATACAACGAGGCAGTCCTGTTTTAAGAGCACCCATCTTTTCGAGTTTGTATAATAAATCAAAATATAGTTCTAAAACTCTTCTAAAAGTATTTTAAAACAGTTTGGCGAAAAATGGTGGCGCCACTGTTGATGAAAATTCAAATGAGTTTAACAATTAAAAATTTCAAAACATTCAATGGTGCACAACAACACAACAGAGGATTTCATTGAGTGCAAAGTCAATTAAAATAACAAATAACCAAGCCAGCAAATTTCTTTAGAGCATTTGCCTCATCCGTCTCTGTTGTCAAATAGTTACGTGTACGGTATAGTGAAAAAATTGCCGTTAAGGCGAAATCAACGAGTCTGCCCGCGAAAATAAAAATTTTCGTGGTTTTTTGTAATTTGTACGCTAATTAGACATAATAGACTTATGGCAGTCAATTTGCGGGAATATCAGTATCTTCTATCAGCTTAAAAATCACGAAAAACCACAATTTTTTTTTAATTTTGCGGGCACATCCGTGCACACACCTTAAGAGTCCACTTACCTACGATGTCTTCCATACATTCGTTAAACCAAAATCATTTGTAATTCGTGCAAATTTTGATCATGTTGTGGTGTTATTCGGGTTATAACTTCGGTCGAGTTCTTTAATACCAAAAATTATGAATGAAAACTTGTAACTTCCTTTATTAACTGTGCTCCTGAACTACTGCGACGTGAGATTTTTTTAATTACAAAACAAATAACCAGAAAACATGTCCTTTTTGACGCAAAAATTAGAATATCGAAATTCATTTATATTTCGTTTTAGAGAAGTATTTCCGAACTAAATATGGCCAGGAGCATAGATTTTATTACTATATGAACCCGAATAACACCACAACATGATCGAAATATGCACGAATTACATATGATTTGGTATTACGAATGTATGGAGACATCGTAGGCAAGCGGATTCTTAAGGCGAACTCAACAGTTCTGCCCGCGAAATTCAAAATTTTCGTGGTTTTTTGCAATTTGTACGCTAATTACACATAATGGGCTTATGTCAGTCATTTTGCGAGAATGGCAGTATCATCTTTACATGATTAGATCAAAATCTTTGCATAAAAATGTCTATCCTAGGAAATTAGTCCGAGTAAAGAGTTTTAAGTGAGCAACTCGCAAATCTCGGATTAATTGCTTTAACTCGACACTTTCAAGCAGAGATTTTTTTATAAATACGTTGAGATGATCTTGGGATTATCGCAATTTGACTGCCAAAAGCCTATTACGTCTTATCAGCTTAAAAATCGCGAAAAACCACAAAAATTTTGAATTTCACGGGCACACCCGTGGTTTGCTCCTTAATAACGTAACATAAGCTGCAGCATAAGGGCTGCGTCACACGAAGGCCGGCGCGCGCACGTCGACGGCGGTGACGACGCGCTTGCCCGCCGGCCCCGGCCACTGCCAGCCGCTGTCGCTCAGAGCCACCCGTCACACGGGGCCCGACCACTCTGTGCTGTCCTGAAACGTAAATATTTCACAAATCCGAGATTACCAACCAACTGAAACCATTAGCAAGTGAAGCTGAAGTGGCAATGGGCAGGTCATTGTCGTATCTTGTCGTAGGGGTGGCTAGGCCATCAGGAATTAAAATAAAATGTCATTCAAAATGACGGTCACTGGCAACAAATGTCACTTTAGTACCGTAGACGTTTGAGGTGGCGCTTCATTGCTTCAAATCGGCACAGAAAAGGAACTGTTCGATGTGTAAAATGATAAATCCATGGAAAAGAGATCAGTGAGTCGTACTCACTTGTGAAATGTTAACAGTCTTCCCGTGCATGGGGCTCGCGGGGGTGTACCCGGCGGTGAAGTACCCGCCCGGGCGCGGCCGCAGGTGCCGGTTGTGCATCTCCATCTGTACTATCTTCATGAACTCGATCTGCGCGGCCAACTTCTGCACTTCCTCCTGCGGTGGAACAAAATGTATCCGTACACAAATTTGCCACTCAATACTCATGATGGAAGGGAACAGCGATGTTTCGTACAGTTATAGTCTTTCGTAATACATATTCGATGTGCGAAGAAACGACGCGGCGATATTATCGCCCGACTTGGAATTGACATACCTAGTACAGTGTCGCCCGTGCCGCGCACCACGCGCAACAACTGTACCTTAAGTTCCTCGTTCTCCTGGTAGAGGTCGGGAGGCTCGTCCGGCACCAGCCCGATGCCGTTGAGCGAGGAGGAGGCGGGCACGCCGCGCGCGCGCGCCCTGCTGTCCCACGTGTCGCCCGTGCCGCGCACCACGCGCAACACCTGAAACACGCATTTTTGGCTTTGTAAACGTAGACTAAGAAACACGCATTTCTTGGTCTTCTAAACGTGGACTAGTAAACACGCATTTCGTGGCCTTCTAAACGTAGACTAGTGAACAAGCATTTCTTGGCCTTGTAAACGTGGACTAGTAAACAAGCATTTCTTGGCCTTGTAAATGTGGACTAGGAAACACGCATTTTTAGTCTCTGAAACGTAGACAAGTGAAGTAAACACGCAGATCTTGGTCTTGTAGCGCAGATCTTGGTCTTGTAGACGTAGACTAGTAAACACGCATTTCTTTTTCTTGTAAACGTAGACTAGTAAACACGCATTTATTCTTGGTCTTGTAAAAGTAAGTAGACTAGTAAAGTAAACACGCAATTCATGGTCTTGTAAACGTACGACTAGGAAACACGTATTTCTTTGTCTTGTAAACTGAGAAGAAGCCCACAACGAACTCGGCCGGGAATTCTTTCTACTACTCAAAGAATAACAGACGAACAAAATCGGAGCGATTCGTTGTCTATCGGGTCAACTAGTTAAACGAGAAAAGCTGTAAAAGGGCATTGCAAAGGGCATACCTTTGGTAGAAACACCAGCAACACAGTAGTGGAAGTGGACAGCTGTGTTCTGATGAATCCGAGTAGATATTTTATATCAGGGCCTGCTCGCGGCAGGATTAGCAGGCTGTAATCAATGATAATGTGTAGTTTAGTACTTACACTCAATGATTACTTACCTACTTGAAGCTTGGCAGGTGGTAATAAAGCTGGAGGTTCCAGGTTCACAATCGACATTTTAAGGTGACTATTTACTAGAGGTTTTTCAAATCTATAGAGATTTTTGCAGGGTCATTATTTTCAAACGAAATATTATTTTACATTATAGTTATGATCTATTACTGCAAGTAATAGAAAAATAGGAAATATACAAACTAACTTTATATGGAGAAGCGAGTATGAAAAGCTCTCTTATTACTTCAAAATTGGTTCATGTTTGACCTTGGGCCAAACAGTCCCACCACCATCTCTTAAAGCAATAATGTTGCAGTACTCTTAGTCTTTTGACGATATCTCATTTTATTTCGTTATTTTCTGTGAAACAGTACGGCATCGTCTACCTATTTCTATGTTCCATGGAACATGGCGGCATCGTCATTTGATCTCGTTATGTTCTATGGAACAAAGGTAAGCAAATGTTAATTTATTTGGTGACGTCTTAGAGACTCTTAGATTATGTATATTAGTAGGGTGACGTCTTGTTCCATGGAGCAAAATAAGGGACACATATTTTTTTGGTATGTATTTTTTATTTTTTTGCGTGCGGACTACAATACTTACTGAAAAGCAATCATCAGCGAATTGACTGTGAATATGTTGTAAATGGCGATAGATATGAGCCTCGCTTCGTTGTAGAGGCTCTCTGCGTGTCGCACCCGGTAACACACTCTGACTCCCCACAACAGGAACAGGATTTCCCCTGAAAACAGGGAAAACCATAAATGTATAAAATATAGTTCCGAAGTATAGATACACATACAAACATAATATATACACGTACCTTTGTGCTATATCTTTAATTTTAAATATTCATACAATCATTATGATTTTGTCGCCCCCCAAAACAGTCGCGATATAGGTACTTTAGTTTGAGTCCCAGCTTGCAGCTATTTTTCAAAAGGGTACATACCTATGGCTAAACTATGGTCCCACCAGTTGTATGTGCACTGTTTGAACTTCAGTCCTTTATTATCCGTTATCTGCAACAAAAAAAAATTTTGTTTAGGAATCCGACCCGCTTATTCGAATCTAAATTAAGTAATACAAAAATCTGTCTGCCCTAAATGTCGAAATGCATTTTGAATTTTCCCTGTTAGGAGTTTCCCTGAGGGATACGAGTCCGAAATGAGGAGATCCGCAGGAAAACCAAAGTCACTGACATAGCCCAAACCATTAGCAAGCTGAAGTGGCAGTGGGCAGGTCACGCGTGTCTTAGAGGCAATGACCGGTGGGGCCGAAAAGTCCTGCAGTGGAAACCGTGTATAAGTAACGACATTAAGCGGGTGGCGGGAAGGGGCTGAATGAGAAAGGCTGAGGACAGGGTTTGGTGGCGCTCGCTTGGGAAGGCCTATGTTCATTGTTCAACAGTGGATATCCACAGGCTGATATGATGAGAATAAGATGAAGAATTTACATAAACGGGATTATAAAAATACTCTACTACACAGCAAAACCTATTGAGCCATGCGTGCTTGAATTTTCCTTCATAATCTTCGAATTTTAGACTAGCGAAAAGTGAACCAGGGATGTCCACGATTGGCAAGCCAAGCCAAGAACTGACCACTTCAGCGTCCGGCGGCGCGGAGAGTGTCCACGTGCCCAGGTAGACCAGCATGATGAGCAGGATGGGCGCCATCCACTGCAGCAGTTGCTTGTCAGTCAGCTTCAGCTTGTGAGCCGACTTTACGCGGTACGTGAGGGACACCCTGGAAATTATTATCATCATCGATTTAGCCATTGAAACTAAATCGCAAAAGTGGTTCAGACGGAACTGTGGAAGAGGAACGGAATGCGATCCGTGCGTGCGAACGATACGCACGCTCGTCCCAACTCGCGTATAACTCAAAGTCGAAAAAATAAGTTAGGGGTCAATTGATACCGCCGCGGAATGGAATGAAAGAGACTATTTCAACGAAATTGTACACAGCATAGTGAACTTTATTTCAATTGCATAACATACAAATTAAAAATGAGCAAAAAAAAAGGTCACGCGTCTTCCGCGGAATCCTGGAGCATTTTCCAGAATTCCCCGAACTACTGTCTGCGCCATTTGTAGAATCCGTGGGAAGTAGCGCGAACGGGGAGTCGTTTGGGTCGGTCACAGCAGCAAGCGCTTACAAAACAATAAGCTGGAATACTCGAGCATTCCAGCTAAGTCTCGCGTCATGAGGCGAAATGACGTGAATTGACCCCTATGTTCTCGGCTTTATGCAACCGCTAAAGTTAGTTGCTGATACTGACCTCCAAGTTTTCATAAGAAGAGCAGTGTAGGTGATACAGAAGCCCATGTGCCGGGTCCATTTCGTAGCGATACAAGAATAGCGATCCAATACGGGAAATATAGCTGCCATCTGCAAAAATATAACGATAACGACTCACGTGACACAACGATAATGAATATTAGAGATGTAATTCAGATTTTAAAGCATTTGCTTTTTGCGATTGCGGAGAAGAGGCTTTAATGTAACTACTTAATCGTCTCGTGTAGATCGTGAGCAGCACCGTCATACCCGCACAGCTCACGGAGACCACGACACTTGCCTCCATGTAAATGATAGCGCAGCCGAGCAGGGTGATGGATAGGAACACCGGACTGGCGACGCGGAACACCTTGACCCGGCGGTGGTGCCGCGTATAGATCGTGAGCAGCACCGTCATACCCGCGCAGCTCACGGAGACCACGACACTTGCCTCCATGTACATGATAGCGCAGCCGAGCAGGGTGATGGACAGGAACACCGGGCTGGCGACGCGGAACACCTTGACCCGGCGGTGGTGCCGCATGTAGATCGTGAGCAGCACCGTCATACCCGCGCAGCTCACGGAGACCACGACACTTGCCTCCATGTACATGATAGCGCAGCCGAGAAGGGTGATGGACAGGAACACCGGGCTGGCGACACGGAACACCTTGACCCGGCGGTGGTGCCGCGTATAGATCGTGAGCAGCACCATCATACCCGCACAGCTCACGGAGACCACGACCTTGCCTCCATGTACATGATAGCGCAGCCGAGCAGGGTGATGGACAGGAACACCGGGCTGGCGACGCGGAACACCTTGACCCGGCGGTGGTGCCGCGTATAGATCGTGAGCAGCACCATCATACCCGCACAGCTCACGGAGACCACGACACTTGCCTCCATGTACATGATAGCGCAGCCGAGCAGGGTGATGGACAGGAACACCGGGCTGGCGACACGGAACACCTTGACCCGGCGGTGGTGCCGCGTATAGATCGTGAGCAGCACCATCATACCCGCACAGCTCACGGAGACCACGACACTTGCCTCCATGTACATGATAGCGCAGCCGAGCAGGGTGATGGACAGGAACACCGGGCTGGCGACGCGGAACACCTTGACCCGGCGGTGGTGCCGCGTGTAGATCGTGAGCAGCACCGTCATACCCGCGCAGCTCACGGAGATCACCAATAATGATATCCTACGTAGAAATAGCAATTTAGTCCACTAAGTAAGCATTATAGCCATTAAAACTAAGTAACCATTCCAAGTTATTACGATAATATCGTAGGCTTGGCAACATCTTCAGGTGAAATTTGCAGTTAACAACTAACTTCTATGACGAAAAGGCGTCATTGGAAATTTTGATATGACCAATAAAATGTCATTGCATGAGGATTATTCTATGTTGATTGTCTGGTTTGTGAGTAAATTATATTGCATGCCAAAAAAAAATTAAATTGTAACATTTGCATACCCGTATGTGGGTAAAAAACATTCCGTTTCCAATTGTGTACTCTTCCACCTATTTTGACCATGTTTTTGAGCAAATAAAGAATTACTTACTTACTTACTTACTTACTAACTTGTAATGATTTTAAAAATATATATTCGGCGCGTGAAACTTCAAACTGCTCAACGACGAGCAAGCGAAAGATTCTATATCTGATTCTGAATCTGATCAGTGTGCTGATTCTGTATCGTTCACTTAGTTAGTTAGTAACCCAAACTGGGTTATTAACTAAGAAAACGGAGGCAAAAATCCTATTTTTGTATTCTTTTTGTACAAGATAGCAACTAGCATGGTATACTGATATGATACCATACCGACCTAGGTTGGTAATTTGTGCAAAAATAGGATTTTTGCCTTCGTTTTCTTAGTTAATAACCCAGTTAGGGTTACTAACTAACTAAGTGAACGATACAGAATAAGGCCCCTGATCTGATTTTCATTGCAGCTTTTCAATGCTGTTTTACAACCCATATTGGCTTAGGTATGCCATGCATTTCCATCAGGTGAGATGGCAGACAAACGAAACACATAATTTTTAGTTATGCTTAATTATGTACACAGCTTTTCTTTTCATCAAAGTTTTTCGATATCGGATTAGAACCCATAGTAGATTATGAATATGTTGAACCCACAGATTTTAGTTGAACCCTTCCAAGTTGTGACGATTAAGGTCATTTCTATCAGGTGAGATGGCAGATTGATTGTTCTGTAGCTTGTCACTTCTCTTTTTATATTGTCATTGCAAATTGAATTTCACGTTTCATTTCGTCCATAGTCAGCATTGTACTACATCAATACTGATATACCACATACAGTCTACATGAGCGACCGCCTGCGTTAATTGGAATTTACACTGCTCGACGCCAGAAACTAACGGAAAATTTATTTAACGCTTAAAATAAATAACATTGTATTTTCTATAGAGTAATTGCTAATAAACTGTATCCAGTAGGGAGTTGTTTAACACGAAGGCGATATCTAATAAAACGTATTATTGCCTTGCATTAGCACTGCGTAGCCAATCAAGTTAATTAAATGGCTTCCAAGGAAACTGTTTTCAAGGCAAGTCTCGGCGGTGTTTCTTTAAAGTGGTTTGAACCGACTTTATGAAAGAGAGGAATCGAGTGGGATTTATGGAAGATCTGTCATGTGAATCTTGCCAGAATCATGGGGTTTTATTCACACTTTAAGTACAGGGACTACAAGTACATTAACATTGTGCAGACCGGTTTAATCAGGTCTCCTGAAACGAGCTGTAAAGCCCAAAGATTCCGCAGGAACCATGGATTTTTGCAGGATAAAAAGTGTGTCTATGTGTCCAGGATATCCTAATCTTTCTCCATGCCAAATTTCAGCCCAATTGATTATTTCTCCATACAAATATTGGATCCCCGTTTCACCCCTTTAGTGGTTACTTTTGAAAAATGCCTAGCCTCTAGCCTTGATCTCATAAGGAACCTATGTGCCTTTGGAGTCTCTAGATCCAGCGGCGGCTGTAGTTTTTGGTGTTCAAAGTTAAGTTGAAGTTATTCAACTTACTAGGGTTTTTAACTAAATAAGGCTAGCGCTTGGCTGTGATCACACCAGGGCGATATCAAAGCGATGATACAGTCTAAGGTGGAGCGCGCTTGTATAGGAAATATCTTTTACTCTTGATATGAAGGTGCCCAGGTTGGAAGGGGAAGACAGTGCCTGGTAGGGTATTTCAGATCTTTGCAGTACGTATCAGGAACGAAGAATCAAACAGCTTCGTACGTGTACTTGGTAAGTCAACTATGTTAGGGGTGTAAACCTTTACGATACCTTGTAGTTCTATGGTAAAAAGGTGAAAGAGGAATCAAATTACTTAAGGGCCGATTTTTTAATCGCCATATAAACGTTAACTGATGAATAAATATGACTTTTGGCAGTTTTTGTATAGTGTTTCATTCCCCGGATAGTTTATCTGGCGTTTGAAAAATCAGTCCTAAATCGACCAAACCAACGTAGTTACCGGAAAGGCCAGTTGTATGTGGCTAGACAGGGCTCTGGTCCGCGGCAAGTCTCGCATCCCGGCTGACACATCAGACATTCGTAAGGCTCGCTCCAGTTTTCCAAGCCGTTCTCTTCGTATTCTTGATAAGCAACTATAAAACATTACAATACATTTATACTGGTTTTGTCTAGAAGTTATAATATCGCAATTAGGCTATTAATTATTATCTAGACCTAGCTAGCTTCGTGAAGCTACTCGTAGCTTCATGAAGGCTGAAAATGCTACGAAAGTCGTTGCGTTAGTTTTTGGTTTGTCTTGGCGGAGGCGCTTCCTTGCCCCAAGACTTTTGTTTGCAAATATATTCTTAGTATTAGAGGAAACAACATTTTGAAACGCTCAGCAACCTTTTTTGCTCATGGATTTAAAAGAATACCAATTAAAGCTGAATGGTTCAGGTACAACTTTGTAAGCGTCTATTCAACATATTTGCGTAGTTTGAGAAACTGTCCCAAACAATTTTCAGTGCGACTTACCTTCCACAAGTGATCCGTTGAACCCTTCAGGGTGGTGGGTGGAGTAGTAGCCTGGCCGACAGCGACAGATGTAGGACCCTCGAGCCCAGCCTCCGTATCGCACACTTATCTCCCGATTTGGTTTGTACTCGCACTGCAAAGATGCATCAATGATTTTTCTACGCTCTACGAGTTAGTTTATTTGACTGCAAAATCACAACCAAGCGACTGTTAGTAAGACAGCCGAAAATGTTATCGTACAAAATTGGAAAAGGTTCACCGTTCACCTGTAAAGGTGTGCGGTGTTTTCACCGCGTCGCGCCGGAACACTAAATTAGCGTTTTGTTTTTGCTGGTAGGGTGGTAAATAGCCACGACTGAAGCCTTTCACCAGACCAACCAGACCAAAGAAAATTATAAAATTCCAAAGTAGCACTCGTTCGAACCTGCGACTGCATACTCGAATCCATTCGCGCGCTACTAAGCCGGGGATGGTCAAATGGTCGTCAATGTAAGAAAACTTAAAATATGGTGTTAAATATTCTAACAAATATTTTCAACCAAACCAAAGTGCTAGTGTCGTTACAAACCTGCGTAATTTATGTCACTGAAAGGTCGAAATAATGTGTTGTTTCCTGGGCGATATGCATCGAATGCATGCATTACGTACCTAATTCGTAATCCGAACTTTCAGTGACAAAATTACGCGGGTGTGTTGCGACACTTGGCTCACTTGCACCAACCCGGGTTAGTTGTGCTAACTCAGAGTTAACACGCTAACCCCAAGTAAGTTGTCAAAATTATCCAATGAGAGACATTGACTCTAGAAATCAAATAGATTATAAAGATAATCACAGCTTTTATAAGAGTTGTGTCTAAGATACTAATAATAAATATTATACATGTAAGTAAGTGGGTAAGGTCCACTTGCGCGAAACGAAGGTTAAATATTGACTTTTTTAACCCTAGAGTATCGATTTGCTTGATCGAATCAGAAATGAGGAGATCCACAAAAGAACCAAAGTGACCGACATAGCTCAACGCGTGGCAAAACTGAAGTGGCAATGGGCGGGGCACATAGCTCGTACGACCGATGGACGTTGGAGGACCCAAGGTGCTCTGGAATGGCGGCCACGGACCGGGAAGCGCAGTGTCGGCAGACCAGGTGGATGGACGACATAAAAAAGTCGCGTGGAGTCGCTAGCCAGGCGGCGCAAGATCGTGGTGTTTGGCGGTCATTTCAGGAGGCCTATGTCCAGCAGTGGACGTCCATCGGCTGAAACGATGACGACGATAAAGATAATCTTTCTCTTTGGGAAGTTTTAGTCTGCGCCTCGTCGCAATGTATAATATAAACTGCCCTGCAATTTATTTTACAAAGTCATTGTACTATTAGGCGTTTTCACCGATAAATTCACAATTTATGATAATAATTACTTGCGTAACGGGAAATATATACTGTTATCCTACCTCCAAATTACGCTATTGTGTGCCGAATTTATTAATATCTTTCAATATTAAAAGCTTTCAGAAACTTCAACATTTTCTTGAAAACAAATACAAATAACTCACGAAAGTTGTTTCGTTGGGGCATTTATGAGTCCCGTGGAAGGAATATATTTGATTATCGTTTCCCACTTCATTTTCGACCTCGCACTGATTTATCTCTAGGTTCGATATATCAATGTCCAGTGAAACAATGCCTTTTAATCTGAAACAGAAGATTAATCTTGTGACTAAGGTGAGTGTCCGGCGACGTGGACCGGACAAAATTGACTTTACGAAAACTCGGGAATTTCGTAAGTCAATTTCGTCCGACGTCCGGCTAGGTAACAGGGGTGTGTTGTACTAACTCGAAATCTACGTGTTTTGAGAACATTACAACTATCGTGTACTTAGGTACTCCTAAACATATCTCTATCATTAAATTTTAAGAAAATATAGTATCGTCTTGGTATCGTAATAAAAAAACTCGGAAAGTATTTTCTTCACGCCGACGTTTTTAATTCCATTACAAATTAGGTAGAGACTATACTCGACTACTAATAGTTAGGTACTGATAGTTAGGTACGATGCAATATTAATCGTACTAACTTTGGGAGGATTGTAAGCTCAATGCGTTTATTATTCAGCATAGTAACGGAACCTTTAAGCCAAAGCCTCTCATATAATATCTGCAGCTGTAGAGACATTGACACTTTGCGAAAATGTACCTATAGGTTTAAATATATGAAAATAATTGCTAAATTGATCACGATACTTCCGCGCATTGTAATGCTTTCTTTTTATTTCGTTTAATATCCATTACATTTATCGCAATGCCATATGGCTAAAGCATCCGAGTCCATTTAGTCATTATTGTAAACCCCGCGGAACTCGTGTAAGAAATTTTTGCTCCTGATTTTTCTGAAATCGCTGCGTACATTTTTACAAGACGAAAATAAGAGGCGAAGCTTATTGTCGATTATGATGGATAAGTTTTGTTTTTCGCATATAATAAGCAGGGCTTGTTCGGTTAAAGGAATGGAACGCGAAATCTCCCGCTTGAAAATACAGTTCGACAACTTTGCTAGGGAAGCCGTCAAGATGTAGTTTCTCTTACCAATTAATACCGCCTCAAAGCTTCTCAAAGAGTAATAAAGTACAGCGCGACTGAATCCTAAAACTCAATGAATAATTCATGCTTACCCGCGTACGGTTGACACTGGCACCGTATAAGATAGCAGCCAGCGTCTCGCCTCGCAGCTGTAGTAAGGGTACGTCCACCATCCCTCCATAGTCGCTCCGGGTGGCGATGGCATGAACTTGGGCGATCTTACTGACTCACTCTCTTGCGCTGAGGCATACCTGTGGCAATACTTGAGTTTAAATAAGCCTGCCCACAACCCTATGACGTTATATTTACACAGCCTATTTCGTCGTCGTCGTCATTGTTTCAGCCGATGGACGTCCACTGCTGGATACCTATAGACCTTCTGAAATGACCGCCAAACACCACGATGTTGCGCCACCTGGCTAGCGACTCCACGCAACTTCCTTTATGTCGTCTGCGACCACCTGGTGCGGGGTCGTGATACTGCGCTTCGCAGTGCGTGTCCGCCATTCCAGCACCTTGTGTCCCCATTGTCCATCAATTCAATGTATTTGAATCCAAAAATTACTACTATACTATACTATGTATCTTGCTATATAGATATTTTATATTACATTTATAGGATCTCACCAAGATCACGAAAGATTAATAATACTTAGGTACTTTAAACAGTAGGTTGCCTCTCATCAGAAGATCGAAGGTGCAAAACCTGACTCTTCGGAGTCATATGTGCTTTTTATGGAAAAATATAACATGCTTAAGAATATAATGAGACCTGCCTGGGCAGTTCATAACATAAGTTTTACGAAGCTCGCTTATTCGCGCTTGACCAGCGTGGTAGGATATGGCCAACCTCTTTTCATTTTGAGAGGAGATATGTGACGAACTTTAAACGGCAGCTGTAGATTATCACCACTCATAGTAAACATTTTCAGAAACTTATATTCATAATGCAAGCAAATCACCAAGGATATTCAGGATCCGGCGGCTTTTCCAACTGAGGAGAAACAACGGCCACTGGTTCAGCGGCTCCGAACCTCTCCCAAGCCACTGCGCTGTTCACAAGCCCATCTGCTCTGAGGGCAATAGCCCTCGACCCTACGGCGCGCTCTGACGCACTCGATCCCATCACTAACCCTTGAGATACTGCCATGAGGACTTCTGTAACAAAACATTTACTTTGACCAACAACTTTCGAAACTTTCAGTTCTGAGCGTAGTTTGTAACTAAGCCGCTCTATTAAAGATATTTTATTTCACGAGGGTTTGCCTTCGGTTGTTGTTTGTGTTATTGTGCGTAGCCTAGTTGTTCTTCGTTCGGAATTGAGCATTCCCGAAGCCGAAGTAGGTACGTACATAGCACAAAGTGTTCCAATTTTGTAATTTATTTCTATCGGCATAGACTCTTTTGAATTTCAAGATAGGTGTGGGTTGTTAAATATGAGTTAAAAGTCAGTTTAATTTTATAGGTTGTACGTATAACTTTTTAGTATAAATCTCTTGTTTATCTGTTTCGTGTTTTTCTGCAAGCTTCGCTTACAATGAATTGTAAGCCAGTATGAACACTTCAGCGGCAGAGTAAGAAGTCAGTAACTATGTACATATATCAAGCTATTTGAATGACTGTACACAGCTTTGGAGAATCCGAATATCACGTAACTTTGGCTGCACTTTGGTATCAGAAGTCAGAACTTGGCGTGAACTTTCAACGAAAAACATCTAACCACAAGATAATTCCCTTGGCGTGCTTTTGTGGTAAGCAAAGCTGTCTTCTGAAAACTATTTCAAAGTAACGTAACGTTAGTTTGAGCACTTTGGGTAAGTTTCATGTAACTACATATTTCTAAGTTTAATAATATCATCAATACTAAACTGTCTTTTCAACCGAGTCTACGAAAAATATTCTTTATTAAAACTGCAGAACATTCAAATATGATACACACAATTTATTATTTTTTATTTTTACATTAACTGTATGCTGAAGTATTTTTATGTTCATTCCACGTTTCTTTAAAGCTGCAGGAAACGGTATTTCAAGAGCTATTTGAATTTCAATATCCAATAGATTTTGATGCACCATTACCCATCGTTATTGAAAAACATTTCAAAACGTTTATTTAACTGGAAAGTATCTCTACCTGTATTATGGTAATCACACCTCATTTTACAATCTTTAGGTACTTATTGCGAATTTTCCAAAATTAACATTTGACTTACATACCGCTCCTTCATTCGATACTATGTGAAAGTGAATGAAATTCGCAAAAGGTTATTGCTAATTTGGATTTCCGTCAGCGAAATAAGCCCGGGAGAATGTAATCCTAAGGAATGTATGAAAGGAATTTCCTTTGAAATAAACGCTTTTAACAAGGAGATGAATATCGCCATTAGAAAGGAATTATAACGTGCCAACATTTACCCGCACTGACGGAGTATGCGGGCTGATGGATGGGATTGCCGTCGTCAGTTCTCATATCATGTTATGTGTACTCGCTGATGTTGTCCAATGATACTAAGTGGCACTGTTTTCTTTTAAAATGAAAAGTGGGGGATATTAGGTACTTTCTGTTTCCCGGCAAACAAGTAATAACTCTAATCTATGAAGGAGAAAGTTAGTGTGTGTGTGTTTGTTAATACTTCACGATAAAAATTCTGTGCTGATTTGGCTTTGCACAAAGATAGATTGCACTCAGGTATTGGCTATTTAGTTGGTCCTTACCAGCGGTCTCCGAGCCGCCTTGGTGCAGGATGATCTCGTTGGGATCCTCACAGGCCCTTGCTGCGGTCCAACAAGCCGAATGCAACTTAGCTCGTAGCTGCCCGTAGCTGTGCGTGACGCAGAGCGCGCCGCCGATTGCACCAGTGGTTACCGCAGCTATTCTTCATTGCCGCAGGTATAAGTTACTAACCAGTAGACTCCAAGCTGACTTGGTGCACGTTGGGATCCACACAGGCCCTCGCCGCGGTCCAGCGAGCCGTATGCATCGTAGCTCCTAGCCGCCCGTAGCTGTGCGTGACGCAGAGCGCGCCGCCGATTTCGCCTGTGGTTACCGCAGCTAGTCTTCATTGCCGCAGGTATAAGTTACTAACCAGCAGACTCCAAGCCGACTTGGTGCACGTTGGGATCCGCACTGGCCCTCGCCGCGGTCCAACGAGCCGTATGCATCGTAGCTCGTAGCCGCCCGTAGCGGTGCGTGACGCAGAGAGCACCGCCTATTGCACCAGTGGTTAACGCAGCTATTCTTCGCTGCCGCAGGTATAAGCTACTTACCAGCAGTCTCCAAGCCGACTTGGTGCAGGATGTTCGCGGCGAGGTCCGCGCGGGCCCTCGCAGATATTCGCTACTTGATTGGTTCTTACCAGCGGTCTCCAAGCCGACTTGGTGCAGGATGTTCGCGGCGAGGTCCGCGCGGGCCCTCGCCGCGCTCCAGCGAGTCGTGTGCATCGGAGCTCGTAGCCGCCCGTAGCGGTGCGTGACGCAGAGCGCGCCGGTGGCGCCGGTGGCGACTGCGTGCACGAGGCGGAGCGATGACTCCAGTTCCTCCTAGGACAGAAAGATTGTGAGTGACTTGCAATTACAGTCATACTATAAAGGCGAAAGTTTTTGTGTGGAAGAGTTTGCTACTTCTTGACATCACAAACATTAGGTATTAATTCAGGCTGTCGAACAAGATATAGCCGGCAGATTCGTAAGAAAATTCTAGTCATAAGCGTAAGTAAACGATGAACGCAGGTGGTTTGATCACTTTGGTGTTTGATCCGAACTTTATTTAAAATCTATCTCACTTAATAAGTTTAGTTTTATACAATAACATATAACAATAATACATAACAGTAGTATTATGTATTGCGTGACAATAATAAGTAACGCTATAAAATCATAATTCATAACAAAGTGCAGTAGCCATAATATTATTATGTTTGCCAATTCAACAAACCCAATTAACAATTAACCAGTCAATCATAGTTACTCAATGAGTCAATGGGTGCTGACTGCTGACAATAAAGTGCAATTTGGTCATTTATTAGGTCGAATGCAATTACGGCACTCCGCTCTTGACCGTTCAATAGAAATACTGAATTCAACTGAATATGTTAATGGAATAGACGAAATGCTATAAATTGGGCTTTTTATTAGATGTAACGGAAAACTTCTACTAAATTCATATCTACTGCAAGAAGTTAATATTTAGAAAATGCATTGATAATAACGATAATAATATAAACGTAGAATTGTTTTACGTCTTTCCACCATACTCGTAATGCGAGTATACACATATGGGTCTGCATCAACTTAAATGAAATATTACCTGGTATTATCGTACATAACCTATACAATACAGTACATCCCGAACGAGCGTTATATACGAAGAGTCTTATTACCTATGTTAGTATACACGTCTTCTACAAAATCTGTTGTGATTAGAGTTGTCTAACGTCAGAGGGAACATAAGGTGCTCTATATACGGGCCTGCCACTCACAGCTCCTCATTTAGATGGGCTCTCAACAGTTTGAAGCGCCGCAGAAGCACCCTTCCACACAGTAGGGGGTAAATATAAACGTTTAGTATCGACGTAGTTTTATTAGCACAAGCCAGCAGCCATGAGGTTAGAGAACGTTCAAGTATTTAATGAACTTTTAAACGTAGTTTAATTTTAAAAATAAAAGCGCGATCACGCGCTCTTCTGCAGCAATACTCACTCTGTACGTTTGGCGTTGGCCGCATGAGCGTGCGGGAGTGACAGCAGAGCGAACGGCAGCAGTAGCACACTTGTCATTCGCGCGATCACGCGCTCTTCTGCAGCAATACTCACTCTGTACGTTTGGCGTTGGCCGCATGAGCGTGTGGGAGTGACAGCAGAGCGAACGGCAGCAGTAGCGCACTTGTCATTCGCGCGATCACGCGCTCTTCTGCAGCAATACTCACTCTGTACGTTTGGCGTTGGCCGCATGAGCGTGCGGGAGTGACAGCAGAGCGAACGGCAGCAGTAGCACACTTGTCATTCGCGCGATCACGCGCTCTTCTGCAGCAATACTCACTCTGTACGTTTGGCGTTGGCCGCATGAGCGTGTGGGAGTGACAGCAGAGCGAACGGCAGCAGTAGCGCACTTGTCATTCGCGCGATCACGCGCTCTTCTGCAGCAATACTCACTCTGTACGTTTGGCGTTGGCCGCATGAGCGTGCGGGAGTGACAGCAGAGCGAACGGCAGCAGTAGCACACTTGTCATTCGCGCGATCACGCGCTCTTCTGCAGCAATACTCACTCTGTACGTTTGGCGTTGGCCGCATGAGCGTGCGGGATAGACAGCAGAGCGAACGGCAGCAGTAGCGCACTTGTCATTCGCGCGATCACGCGCTCTTCTGCAGCAATACTCACTTTGTACGTTGTGGCGTCGGCCGCATGAGCGTGCGGGAGTGACAGCAGAGCGAACGGCAGCAGTAGCACACTTGTCATTCGCGCGATCACGCGCTCTTCTGCAGCAATACTCACTCTGTACGTTTGGCGTTGGCCGCATGAGCGAGCGGGAGTGACAGCAGAGCGAACGGCAGCAGTAGCACACTTGTCATTCGCGCGATCACGCGCTCTTCTGCAGCAATACTCACTCTGTACGTTTGGCGTTGGCCGCATGAGCGTGCGGGATAGACAGCAGAGCGAACGGCAGCAGTAGCGCACTTGTCATTCGCGCGATCACGCGCTCTTCTGCAGCAATACTCACTCTGTACGTTTGGCGTTGGCCGCATGAGCGTGCGGGAGTGACAGCAGAGCGAACGGCAGCAGTAGCACACTTGTCATTCGCGCGATCACGCGCTCTTCTGCAGCAATACTCACTCTGTACGTTTGGCGTTGGCCGCATGAGCGTGCGGGATAGACAGCAGAGCGAACGGCAGCAGTAGCGCACTTGTCATTCGCGCGATCACGCGCTCTTCTGCAGCAATACTCACTTTGTACGTTGTGGCGTCGGCCGCATGAGCGTGCGGGAGTGACAGCAGAGCGAACGGCAGCAGTAGCGCACTTGTCATTCGCGCGATCACGCGCTCTTCTGCAGCAATACTCACTCTGTACGTTTGGCGTTGGCCGCATGAGCGTGCGGGATAGACAGCAGAGCGAACGGCAGCAGTAGCGCACTTGTCATTCGCGCGATCACGCGCTCTTCTGCAGCAATACTCACTCTGTACGTTTGGCGTTGGCCGCATGAGCGTGCGGGATAGACAGCAGAGCGAACGGCAGCAGTAGCACACTTGTCATTCGCGCGATCACGCGCTCTTCTGCAGCAATACTCACTCTGTACGTTTGGCGTTGGCCGCATGAGCGTGCGGGATAGACAGCAGAGCGAACGGCAGCAGTAGCGCACTTGTCATTCGCGCGATCACGCGCTCTTCTGCAGCAATACTCACTCTGTACGTTTGGCGTTGGCCGCATGAGCGTGCGGGAGTGACAGCAGAGCGAACGGCAGCAGTAGCGCACTTGTCATTCGCGCGATCACGCGCTCTTCTGCAGCAATACTCACTCTGTACGTTTGGCGTTGGCCGCATGAGCGTGTGGGAGTGACAGCAGAGCGAACGGCAGCAGTAGCGCACTTGTCATTCGCGCGATCACGCGCTCTTCTGCAGCAATACTCACTCTGTACGTTGTGGCGTCGGCCGCATGAGCGTGCGGGTGTGACAGCAGAGCGAACGGCAGCAGTAGCGCACTTGTCATTCGCGCGATCACGCGCTCTTCTGCAGCAATACTCACTCTGTACGTTGTGACAGCAGAGCGAACGGCAGCAGTAGCGCACTTGTCATTCGCGCGATCACGCGCTCTTCTGCAGCAATACTCACTCTGTACGTTGTGGCGTTGCCCGCATGAGCGTGCGGGAATGACAGCAGAGCGAACAGCAGCAGTAGCGCACTTGTCATTCGCGCGATCACGCGCTCTTCTGCAGCAATACTCACTCTGTACGTTGTGGCGTTGGCCGCATGAGCGTGCGGGAGTGACAGCAGAGCGAACAGCAGCAGTAGCGCACTTGTCATTCGCGCGATCACGCGCTCTTCTGCAGCAATACTCACTCTGTACGTTGTGGCGTTGGCCGCATGAGCGTGCGGGAGTGACAGCAGAGCGAACGGAAGCAGCAGCGCACTTGTCATGCGCCGCGGCGCGCTCATCTCCGGCAACCATTCGCGCGATCACGCGCTCTTCTGTAACAAAATAAATCGACTGAATTTGATTGACACGGATGCTAGCTGCAAATATTAGAAATCTAATACCTAGATGGCTCCTTTACTGTATTTCATTTGTATGAAATATTCAATATCTCGCATGGTAGCTTCAATCACAATCGTATATTACGATTTAAATACGGATGGGCTCCCAATATTTTAGCAGATTTTTACCAAAGTTTGAACCTGCAAAATCTGATACTGTAGAGTGTAGAATTAATATTATCATTCTTTTATCATGAATCGATGATAGAGAGTAACTTAGATTTTTTGTGAAGTAGATTGTTTACGTCAATAGTTGATGTTGCTTTATAAAAACTAAAGTAGGTAGGTATATACCTACCTACCTACTCCTACCGACAGCATTTGGTATGGTGATATGTCGGATAGTTATTGTTTTCAACATCGTAGAAAATAGTGGTTACCTTCAAATGAGTTTACGTACCCTGTGAATGTATTGATAATTTTGTTTGTATTTAATTTTATAATTCATAATGTTAATCCGCTGGTAAACCAAAATAAATAAGAAGAATGAAGGAAGAAAGTTTGTGTCTGGTACTCGAAACTCGGCTAGGCTACTGATTATAGGCTACTGCCTACTATAGTATGAATCTAACCAAAGGTGGTTAACTCGGTAGTTATAGCTCAACTTCAAGAAGAGGGGACGTTTACCCACATACGACATTTCTGTATGCAATTTCACAATTATGCATTTGCCTGCTCTGGTATTGTTTTATCTATACCTATCTGTGACACTGGCAATATAAAAGCTTCTCTATAGATATTGTTGGTCAAGGCCTACGTGCATATTAAAAATTCTAAAATTAAAAGCGCACCAGTCTTTGTCCCGGTGCAATCAACACTGGTCGAAATGAAAACATGATATTCGGTGGCAAATGGCGGATGAAAATAATCCCGAAAAAAAAAAACAACTACAGGCCGCTACATTGACACGAAATTGCTCCATGTCGCAATGTTCGTATACCAACAAACTCACGGTATAAGTATAACCACAACTTAACTAATGTATTATGTACACATCTTTAGGTTTTTACCTACAAAATGTCTCATTTGTAAAGTTAGTACGAGTATATCGATCATGCTTATTACCTAAGCAAGTTTTAACTAAGCAATTAAGTACATAAGAAGATAAGTACTTGTTCTATCACCCTATAATGTTTTCAAATTGTTCGTTCGTCCGTGTCAGCCGACGGACGTCCACTGCTGGACAAAGGCCTCCTGCAATGATTTCTAACCGACCTACTTACTCATATCAAGCGACTTCCCGCGACACTCTTAATGTCGTCAGTCCATTGGGCTGTTTTCAATTGGCAATACCTATTAAGAAAAATCATTAGGACGACGTAAAATGAAATCTGTACTTGTACATCATTTATGGAAATGTGATGCGTTATAGTGCTACGGTATGGCTACGGTTCGTAGACCTACTTCGTGTACAAAAGATAAATAGGTACGCGAAAGCTTCAAAAGTAGGTACGCGAAAATTTCGGTACCATCCTTAAAGTAATCTAGACTACGGGTAAAAGTAGGATTCAGATAACATAAAAGGTACATGTGTGGGGAATTTTGTGTACTCGGAGAATTTCGGCAAATCCCTATTTGAATTAATTTGCATGACACAGCTTCTGCAACATGTTAATAGCGCTACAAATTTTCACGGACTTGCATTTATTACCATAATATAATTTCTTGGAGCGAACGTGGAAAAGGAATTAGCTTTTTTAGGATTTTGACTGTCGTCTAATTTTCATAATTGCAAAGTATCCACCTTTTACGGTTCAATTTTTCATCTGATTTTAAGCGATCCCCGCAGACTATAGACATTTGCAGCAGCAGAGGAATTGCAAATGCGTTGCCGGCTCTAAGAAGGAGTTTCTTTATCCGCAACTTGAATAACCCCATGTTAAAGCTTACACTGCTACTGGTAGCTGGTTCCATATTTTGCACGTGTACGGGAAGAAGGATATATGCAATACTAGGATGTAGTGGATTGTTCCATCCACGTGGTAGTGATGGAACAGAGAAACAGGATAGCGCTATTTTTTTATAGGAGCAGCGTTAAATTGTGATATAACTTATATAGAACACCCACATTAGAACAATCGTACAATAAACTTTAAACTGCAATGGAAGTGGGCATTGTTCCAATTCCAAGCAACTCTGCGAAACTATGCCTTGACCAGATATCCTGCCTTTTCTAATTATCAACTTTGAATCATTTGAATTTTAATATGGTTTTTAAAAACATACAAGCGACCTCACAGTATGTCTAACTTTAGATTTTAATAAAAAAAATTGAGTTTAAAAATATAAAAAATAAGTAAGCATAGCAATTAACAAATAAGTTAACAAATTATAACTTAAACATACATTTAGGCCCGGCTAGAAAGCTTTTTTTGACTGTAAGCTTTTAGTCGTTTTAAAATTAATCGTCTATACTTTATAGCTAATGCATTACAGTCCGTCAAATTACATAATTATTTCCATGTTAAGTATTCGGTGAAACGTATTTTCAGGAAAATGGTATGTTTTCCTCATCAAACTCGTTAAAAATTTCGTGAGGTATATTTACTGGGGATTCTTTTTAATTTTCCTGCTTGCTTCTTTTCAAATGCCTTTATATTTTAATTTGCTTTCGCAGTTTCTTATATAGGTTGTCGTGAAACAAAAGGCGATAACTAGGTTACTAGACATAAAAGAATTCTAGAAAACAAAGTCTTCAATACAATTGGCTACGAGTATTTTAATATCAGGCAAAAAGACTTTTCGTAAAGTCCACACATAGGCTCCAACCAATTACCTAACCAAATCTAAAGCCCGGTTTCCACCGATGCGGAGCTGTGTTTGAGTAACCAATCAGATTTCGCCATTTCGACATCTCCTCTCCCCTTAGTTTCGGAGATGTAAAAATGACGAAATCTGATTGGTTACTCAAACACAGCTCCGCTCCGCTCCGCTCCGCTCCGCTTTGGTGGACACAGGGCCTTACTGCAGTGTCAAAGTAGGTACTTATTCTGCCGTAAACTCAAAAATCTTAAGGACAGTAACTCAAACGGTAAACCAGCCCTTATACATAATATCTGCTCTATTTGCAGTCTATCAGCCATTAAACTTGATTACGGGCAGGTTAAACGTTTCTCTTCACTAGAAATTACCTTGTGGAATCTATTTCCTTGCTCTCTGCCAAGCCACTTGGCTTCTAAATCATCTTTACTGAAGCGATAATTCAATTTGATGGAACACTCAACTTGAGTTGATACTCAGCTATGAAGGGATATTCTCTAACACGGTGGTTTAAAGAAAGCTCATTAACTGAGCTCATTCTACGTTTCTTCTCGACACCTGAACATCGAAAGAACCAAACTCAATCAATATCCATCAAGTCATTAGTCAACGATATTTTGTGTAATTGCCCAGGTTTACAAGAGAAATGCGGTCTATAATAGAGTTAAAGCCAAATAAAATATATGCATAGAAGTCCAAGAAGCTGCCCACGACTTCAAAAGTGCGGCAAAAAATACTTAGTCTAACGGCGGTTTTCAATATCCTATCTATCCATGGTTTTCCTTACTAGAGATAGAAATTTAACATAACTTGTATGGAGCTTATGTCAAATTTCTATCTCTAGTAAGGGAAACCATGGATAGATAGGATATTGAAAACCGCAGTAAGTTGACAACGACAACGCGAGCGACGATCTATTATAAATCTATGTAAGTATGCTATTTTGTGTGTCATCGATTACTTACCATGTACAAATTATGCACCACTACGTGAAAGGCGATGATTCTTACCATACTTAAATGTACGAAAGTTTGTTTATCTGAGCGACAGGCTCCAAAGCACTAATCGGCCTTTATGTGCATTTGTGATTGTGATAATTAAAATTCAATTGCTTACTGGTGAAGAAACCACCATGTTTAAATATTCTTCATTATGCTCTCAATGATAAGTGAAGGCTGCTAACCCACGCTTATCCAGAGCTGTGGGCGTAGAAATGGGGTCGTAAAAAGAGTTTGAAACGATGATTAAAATAAACACTCAATAGACACCTTGTAAAGAAAGGCATCAGACAATAAATGTTAATACCCGTCCGACGTTCTATAAGGGCCGGTTTCCACCAATGCGGAGCGGAGCGGAGCTGTGTTTGAGTAACCAATCAGATTTCGTCATTTCCACAGCCCCGCTCCGCTCAGTGGAAAGTGGAAATGGGTCGAGCGGAGCGGAGCGGAGATGACTCATTTTTGTATAGCCGCGAGCGAGCTAGCGGCGCGCGCTGAGCGATGTTTGCGGCGACGCGACGGTTTAAATGTTGAAGAATTAAAATTGATTCATCAATCTCTAATTCCTCTTCCTCGAGCAAACTAAAAGACAACTTTTCTAGCACTTGACTGATTTCGAGCTCTCACAGCTCACAGCTCCGCTACGTACAGCTCACAGTTCGGCTATGCACAGCTCACAGCTCCGCTACGCACAGCTCACAGCTCCGCTACGCACAGTTAACAGCTCCGCTTTGGTGGAAATTACAAGACAGCTTTGTAGCAAATCTCCGCACCGCTCCGCTCAGGTGAAAACCGGCCCTAAATCCCGCCAATTATACTTGGTTGCTATAACAAATTATAGCTTGTTTAAAGCTTGTTTACGAGCGATGACAATCCTTTTATAGCAGGTGCGCTATACTTTATGATGCTGTAAGTAGCTTTAGCAACCAACCAACGATTAAGTTCAAATTAATTAAAGGCATGTATTATGTTATTATTATTCCTAACAACTAGACGATTGTGTATGAAAAACGAACTTATATGTCACTCGATCTCGTAATAAACAAATTCTGCTAAGTACCTGATTGGGTGGAGAAAATGTAAACAACAGATTATGCCAATCACCGGGCATAATTTGTTTACGATTACGATAGGAATGAATACTATTTTCTTACGCAATTGCCTCCCTGAAGGGCTAGCATACGCGCGTAGAGATATGTCTCTCTACTTTTGTCGCTCTATTTTATCTTTCTGATCCAAATCGATGTATCGTGCATTCTGCATAAGCTGGTCAAGTGAGAGTCGAATTCTCGCAAGAATGATTCCGTGCCACCCCACAGCATATCGATTATAATTATTAATTAATTATCTTTGGTTAGCACATAGACTATTCGACGAAATCTTTTAAAGAAATCGACGAGATTCCTTTGAGTATACTCGTACACAACAACCAAAATTCACGCGAACGGAGTTAGGGTCAACAACCACATACTTACTTGTGCTTAAAGTACACATACACACAATAATATATGGAATGTTTAAAAGTATATAAAAGGTTGCATGTACGTAAGGTAAACGTTAATAAATTAATTGGAGCGTAAACGAGGCTGTGGCGATATAAAAATAAATATTAACTGCGTGCCCATAATATGTATTTTTTCAACTCAGTGATTCCATATTACTAAAATAAAAAACCTTATGTGAGTTGGATGTTCATTGTACATAATTATCAGTAAAAGAACACTTAATAGAACTGCAATTAGAATAAATTTAAAATAGGAATATAGGAAATACGCATTTAATATATTTTATCTACGCTCATTACTTAAAGTTCGAATTATGAAATCAAAATGTGTCACATATTGACCTACTATATTCACAGACTTCTATAATTATTAAAAAGTTATTCATTATAACATCGCTGTACTATGGAAATATCTCTAGATAGTTGAATAATTTCCATTACGATACTCGGCTCTGGGTTCCTGTATTTTTATGTGTCGTCATCACAGACCAGGGAATAACTTTCTTTTCTCTGTGGTCGTCATAGCCAAAAGAGAGCGTAGAGCCAATCCTCAATTTTGTTTTTTTTTATACCTATATGGAGTCCACAGACAACATTTAGTTGGTAGTCATGGGATGGGCCATGATCGACCATAGACAACAATTAATTCACGGAAACAATAATTTTTCCCTGCCTTATATGACTGATTAAAAAGTGTGTTCATACAGAATATTGAAAAGAATTAAGTATGTATAATTTTTGATTATTTAATTATCCACTAACTTGTATAAATATTTTTCTACTCTTTTTTGTTTCATGACTTTTTAAACAGACTATACGCAGTTTACAACTGAATTTTGGCGCCATACCTAACTTTTAACATTTCAATGTGTTATTTTTGTTACTTAATCAAAACTTAGCGCGGAAAAATGTCTAGCAGTGAAACCTACTAAAGAAAATTTAACTCCACCTGACATTTTAGTAATTGCAACAAAAATGACCCACAATCTTTTACCAACAAAGTGAAGGATTTACGACAAACGTTAGCAAGATTTTATGGTTTGGATTTATGATAATTTGAGCGTAGATAAAGTAGTGTATGAAACTCTACATAATTAGGTATTAAAACACTCGTGTGATACTATTAAAAAACTCGCCTGCGGCTCGTTTTTTAAACTCACACTCATGTTTTAATACCCCCCATTATGCATCCGTTTCATAAACTACTATTGCTGAAAGATCAATAACAATGATAGTTGCATAATGATAATTAAACACTGACCGGGCAAGCGTTGTTTTGCCATTCAGAGGTATGAAAAATAATTGACGTCCTTTTCTCTGACCTACCGAATGTAGATTTTATAAATATAATATTAGAAGATGGACTTTGGAAGACGAACGTGATTTTTTACACATCGCGGAATTTATGCTAAATAATAATTAGTTAAGTGCGTATCGGGCTCGCGCACTGAGGGTTCCGCACTGTCAAGACCAATTCTCAAGTCTCAAAACTACTTAAACACCCCTGCCCACCAAATTCAAAAATTAACAAAAATACACGTTTGTTGTATGGGAGATTTACCCTCCTAATATTTGATTTTTTTAAATGAACTATTTATTTTTAAAATGACTTTATAACATAATATTGTTTGATTATTATTATTATTTGAAGCGTCTATCTGATACAGTTATCAATATCGAGCAAAAACAAGCAAAAAAATCGTGTTTGTTGTTGTCTTTATATTATTTCTTAGTATTTGTTGTTGTAGCGGCAACAGAAACACATCATTTGTAAAAATTTAATCTGTCTAACTATCATAGTTCAAGAGATACAGACGGAGGGACAGACGGTCAGTAAAAGGATCCTGTTTTACTCTTTAGGTACGGAACCATTTACGCCATTTGAACAATTTCTTGTTACTAGGTTTCTAATTATTTAAGTAGTTCTATCTCAAGTTCCATTTTCCAACTGCCTAATTATTAATGTACGTTCACGTAAAATCGTTAAGAGCATGATTGATCTTGAGATGTGGTGAACGGTTGCACGCGGTTAATGGGTCTATTATGCTGAAGTTTACCTTTACTTCTCAGTTGAAGGGCGTGTAACATATAGAGCTCGTAAATGTCGTGCTAATTATTACAACGGTCAAGAGATTTTCATAGGCTAGATCAGTGGTTCCCAAACTTATTTTGTCTACTGCCCACTTTGAGAATAAATATTTTTTTAGCGCCCCCATTTTTTCACCTATTTAAAAACCACTATAACTTCAAATTGAATTAATTAATTATTGTGACCTATATATGTATATTAACGGAGAATTCTAAACGAAACTTTTACTATAACCCGCAACTTGAAACCTGAGCGCAGTAGGTAACATACAACGGCGCTTAAGGTCTCAAGTTAACTCTTACGGGCTCCACCTGCCAATAAGAATGATTATTGAAACGCAACTTTATAGTATTAAAACAGAGTATCTTTTATTAAAAATATAACTAAAATAATCAATCCTTATATAAAAACTAATGTGAAGGATGAATCTGATGCTGTTTAATAAGTTTGTTGATATCAGGTTCCAATTTACTCAAGAACAGTCGCAAGTCGCCACGTTCGGTAACAAGCAAACGATTTCGCTTTTTAGTAAGCAATGTTGTCACAGCACTAAATCCACGTTCACACAAATATGACGATGGGAATGCTATCAAGAATCGTTGAACGATTGACCACAATCCAGGGTACAATTGCGGGATCGGTTTTTGTAGCCAAAATTCTTGGTAACCATTTTTGAACTTGATTTTTATTTCCTCGTTTGTTGTCAATTCTATAAGTTCTTCTTCCAGCTGAGGTGACATTGCTGTGTTGACATTTGAAAACGGATCCAACACCCAGTCTGGTATTTCCAAGTTCAAAATGTCCTGGTATCGTTCGGTGAAGTCAATGTGGAGGTTTTCCAAATGTTGGCAGTAGGCAAACAATTCGTCGTTACTGCATGATACTGATAAATTTGGAAAATTGTGAAACTCACGTCTGCCCAGATTCTTTTTGTGTAGAAGCAGTTTGGCTGCGAAAGCAGCAACGACGTTTTTTGTTTTAATTAAATTTAGTTTATCGCCTTGCATTTGGAGATTCATGTCGTTGAATAATTTATACAGGTCTGTCATGTAAGCTATATCATTTTTTGATGTTATGAGCTTGTCGTGCAATTCTGTATCTTTAGTTTCCAAGAACTCTATAACAGAGTCAAACAGGTTGTAAAATCGAGTCAGACAATTGCCTCTTGATAGCCAACGAACTTCAGTATGATACAACAAACGGTTGAAATCCTCGTCATTAGTAACACAAAGCTGATGAAATAATCTATCATTCAAAGAGCTGTTGCGGATTTTATTGACTGCTTTGATGACATATTGCAGTGATTGAAATAGTTTTTCACTTAAGTTTCTAGCAACTAAATGTTGTCTATGAATAACGCAATGTACACCAAGGACATCTGGAATTTTATTTTTTAAGTACGCTATGAAGCCTTTATGGCACCCTGTCATAGCCGGAGCGCCATCCGTAGCAACTGAAATAATATTTTTCAAAGGAATCTCTTTCTCATCGCAAAACTTTTCCAATGTATTGAATATGGTTTCACCTTTTGTATCGGTCTCTAAATTTCTAGCAAATAATAGTTCTTCACATATTTTCTCATCTTTAATAAACCTCACGTAAGACAACAACAATGCTTCATTAGTTGGTAAAGTGGACTCATCGAGCTGAATTGAGAATTGACTTGTCCTCAGGTGATCGCACAATGATTCTTCAATGTTTTCAGCCATTTCATCAATTCGTCTTTGCACAGAATTATTACTCAAAGGAATTTTTCGGATAATATCTGCGGCCGGTTTATGAAGCACAGTAGTTATTACTTCATTTATTGCTGGCAATATTAACTCTTCTCCGATGTTATGTGGTTTGCCTTTTTGAGCAATTAACAAAGAGATATTGTACGAAGCTCGAAGTCCGTCGTCATCTTGCTCAGCAGCCGCCGAAAATAGTTTTGCTACACTTGGCTGTGTATTATGCTTCTTCTCTAGGTCTTGAAAATATGCTACATTCTTGTCTTTCTTATCTGGATGCATTTTATTCAAATGATCTTGCAGCCTTGAAGGCTTCATTGCTTCATTCGAAAATGTTTTTAGACATAGAAGACACAAAGGCGACGATGGGTTTGTGGGATTTTCAATAAATCCGAATTTAATATATTCCGCACAGTATTGCCGTCTCTTCTTTTTTACTTCCGACATTGTTTTGCAATGAGAAATACGTTCAACTTCGCGAGTAGTGTAGAGGAGGTGTAAGTAGTGCTCATCTATTACGCGCGAGACCACAAATGAAAATAAAATAAATATTACATTGTTTATATAGAAATGCTTAAGCAGCACGCACCGACAGGAATAAAACAAACATGCATAAACTCGTTAATCTCATTCGACGCTCAATCGTACTCAACAAGTCCGAACAAGTATTCAATGAATCATCCGACTGCTACAGGAATAGGGTTTCCGATTTCTCGAGGTTTTTTAGTTCTCGGGTGTCGAGACTTCTCGAGCCTGATTTCTCGGGTCTTCTCGGGTTGTCGAGAAAAAATAAAATACGTCTAAATTTTTGTTTAATTAATAAAAAGAGTCTTTAATTTAACTGTGTTTATTTTACATGAAAAAAATCAACATAATTTTTAACAAAAAAAACAAGTTCTCAATAAAAAATCAGCTCAAAACAAAATTGCTAACTAAAAACAATCATACTTCTTCTTATTATAACTAATCTCACTAATCTTTAATAAAAAACAAAATCTCTGTTAACAATCAGCTTAAAACAAACATCTTAACTAAAAACAATCATAATTTTTCTCATCATAACTAAAGATCACTCACTAATCTCACTATGTGGGTGGTATCACAATTTTTGGCAGTTTTTAGTAAGTATTTTAGTTTAGTACCTACAAAATAGCTGACGCAACAGTGGGGAGGCCTATGCCCAGCAGGGGGTTGATGTGGTTAGGTTAGGCTGATGATGATGATGAAAAAATAGCTGTGTCCTTTTGTATACTACGTTTGGTAGGATTGGTTGGATACGTTTTGTCATTTTGTGTTATTTGTAGTAGATAAATTGCCATAAAACAACGTCTTAATATTATGTGTTTAGTTTAGAACTTTAGGCTTTTGTGGGATTATTACAACATCTGCAATACAAATGCAATTAATGAAATCGGTAAATATTTATGCACTAACAATTCTCTTATTTGATTAAAAACAAAAGTTATTTCTTTAACATACCTATTCATTTTAAACAAAAATATTATTTTGGTAATACAAAAGTACTTACAAAACAAAACAAACACTTGAACTATTTAAATAAATAATAATACTTAACTGTTTGTTCTGCGAATCTATTACTCGTGCGTCACTATATAGTAAATACACTCACTATGCTGGGTTTATGATCCGACCGATCCGAACACGGCGGGAGTTGAAACACGAATGAACAAAATACAACTGGGGCCGCGTCACGCTTGCGTTTGTCGGCAAAAACAAAGGATACCGACAGACACGAGCCGTGCTGTCAAAGGATGCCGCTGCCGCCTCGCATTTACAAAGAAAGCTAAGCGTAAAAGTGTTTATTTAAACTTCTCGATGTCTCGACTTTTCTCGAGCTGAATTTCCCGGGTACGAGACCGACCGATTTCCCGGGAATTCCCGGGACGAGAATTCCCGGGAACAAACCCTATACAGGAATGCACAATTCGGGTTATTTAACAAAAACTTGTTAAAACATGATAGATATCTACGAGTACTAATAACTATTAAAATGCGAAAGTGTGTCTGTTGCCTTTTTATTTGTGTCTACTTTCATTACGAAACGGAGCGACCGATTGACATGATGATTCATTTTTTCTATATTCAATAAAATATGACAGATATATGAACTACGCGGAGAGAAATATAGAATCGAGTTTGAGCAATCTTTTAATTCATATTAGTTGATGTTCACAAGTTGTTGTTGAGAGTCGAGAGCTCTTGCAGTTAAGAGGTTGTTTAAGAGGCCTACTAGCTAAATAAAATTACAAATCACCCCCCCGCCTCGACACAACGCCCCCATTTTCTTTCTGGGTCTCTTACCGCCCCCCTTGAGACCTGCAGCGCCCACAAGGGGGCGTTATCGCCCACTTTGGGAAAGACTGGGCTAGATAGATAATTAGTATTTGTTCCGTAAGTGACGGACGAACATGAAAGTAATCCAGTTCCATTTTTCTCATTTGAAGTCGGTACTCCAAAAAACCAAAATCCAAGCGAGCTGCACTATTAAAAGGATAAATAAATACTTACCTAATTTTTTTTAAATATTATCCTATTATTATTAATATAAATGCAAAAATATGTGAGTCTATGTGACTGTTTGTCTATTATTCAATCAGGCTACAGCTAGGTACTGAGCATATATTTTGTGTGAATAATTTACCTAGGCAGCTTATAGCCAGCTCCATGCTGGATGTAACATAGGTAAATTTAATACCGGAAAATCTCGGACTTATAGAAAAAAAAATATTTTTCATAGCAATCAATACATTGTAAAAATCCATGACAGTGAGTTGGGAAAGGGAGCGAAAAGGGAACGAGATTTACCCTTTGGGTATCCATTTTTAGGGTTCCATACCAAAATGGTAAAAATGGAACCCTTATGGTGAGACTTTCTCCGTCCGTCCGTCCGTCCGTCCGTCCGTCCGTCCGTCTGTCACACTCGATTATTTCAGTAACTATTTAAGCTATCGACTTGAAATTTAGAATACGAGTAGTTATAGGTACTCGTAATAGTGACCCGACGTCATAACAATCGTAAAATTTTGAAAATTGTTTTTATTTAAAAAGGGGGGAAAACCGCGTCGACAAAATTTCAAAATGAGATAACAATATTGAGTGGGGTATCATATGAAAGGGCGTTACTTGTGTATTCTAAAACTAATTTTTATTTATTTTTATGTTTGATAGTTTTTGATTTATTGGGCAAACTGTCGAAAAAAACACCGTTCCCCCTTATCTCCGAAGTTTACCAATCAAAAAATTTGAAATAATTATGATCAATAGAAGTTAATCTATATTTTACAGGAAAAATAAAATCAACTCGCTGACTAAAATACTTTTTTTAATAAAAACAATAATCCACCAAAAACAAAGTTACGTTTGCGGTTCGCCAACAAAAGTACCTACATGTAAATTATACTCGTAAATTCATGAACAAAAGTGATTCTTTCAAAGTGATTTTATGGTATGGAACCATCGGTGCGCGAGTCCGACTCGCACTTGGCCGGTTTTTTTACCCTTTGGGTACGGAACCCTAAAAACTGTAGTAGATATTTATATGTAAGTACTTAGTAGTGGGCACATATTATTTGTGTGTCAATTCAATTTAACTGAACTCGTAATTAATCGCCATTTAACTTTGTTGGTTTTATTATAAAGTTTATTTTGCATGCATTTTATGTTTTTAATGAGTTTATGCTTGAAGTGCTGTGCTCTATATTGCTCCCTGTAATAATCATCACATCAGCCTGCGGACGTCCACTGTTGAACATAGGCCTTCCCAAGCGAGCGCCACCACACCCTGTCCTCAGCCTTCCTCATCCAGCCGCTTCCCGCCACCCGGTCGTCGTCGTGTCGTCGGTCCAACGAGCTGGAGGCGCCCCACACTACGTTTACTTGTACGCGGTCTCCACACCAGGACTTTTCGGCTCCATCGGCCATCGCCCCTACGACACGCGTGACCTGCCCACTACCACTTCAGCTTGCTAATGGTTTTAATGGACATGAACTATGTTCAGTGATAATTTTCATTAGAATTATTATACTCCTAATCTTGTGTATTTATGCTCAAAGTTGTCATGAATTTAGTGTCAAAATATGAATTATAGGTACTTTATTTTGAACCTACCACGTCAAATAATGTAGTAATCATTGTTCCGTGTAAGTATGAAGAAAGTGCCGGCATGTTTGTACTAGGTTTAAGATCCAGAGGGTTTGTACTAGCCCCATTGACTGGGCGGGTTACTGAGATAGTTACCAAGTAGTTAGTTAATAAAGTAAGACGTAACTAACCTTTATAGATGCTGTGAACCTAAACATCCCTCTATACCGGTACAATTTTCACGGGAAGCCGTTTCGTTCGAGATAACCTCATTTCCTCCCGGAGCGCCGACAAGCCTATTTTATTCTGGATAAAAGCTCCGGTACATAAATGAATTTCTTTCCAATTCCATAAATAAATCCTATTTATCACCTTATTTACATGAACCGTCGAGTCGCTGGTATTTCGTTTAGTTTAGTAACATTATTGTTACTAGGAGCCCGGGGACCTACGAGTATGTTCAGGGTTGCAAGATTTAACGGGCTAAAAAGTTATTAAAATGTCATTTTTTGTTAAAAACTGTAGAAATAAGGTTTATTAATAAAATCATAAGGTTTATTTGTGTTGGATAGACCATTTATCGAGGAAGGCTATAAACTATAATATACCTCACTCACTTCCGCAGCCTCGGCAAGCTCCGCTCCGGCTCGCCCGGGTGCCTGTGCTTACAGCGGGCGGGGGCTGCATTTCCTCCGCGCCTCCGGCTTAAAACACTCTAGGGGTAGGACAAACAAGACTGCATAGTGTCGGGGTTAGGCTGTTCGGTTCGATGACTTTTTCGACCTAAGTCAATCCAATTCGATTTTGTAACCATACGGATCCTATACAGGACTATTTCCACCTAAGTTAGTCTAAGTTACATCAAAAATCTATTGACGTTCTTTTTTCTTAACACATTGCCTAAGGTCGTTTAGGAATTGATTAATTATCCTAGGAAATGTATACATTTCCTGATTTCACACATTTCCGGTGACATATACATTCAATTCAATAATATTAACTTTAAATATACTACGTACAGTATTATTAATATGTACTGACAATAACAGAAGTATCAAGTATCAAACAAGGTTTGTCGTTCTACAGAAACAGGAAGTAAGGTTTGCCCGAAGGCGATTTTTAATTTACCCCAAAATTATCAAAGTATACTGACTTATTTAACAGACTATAATCTTTCGTTGTGTGCGCTGCTTAAATGTTTAAAGAACAGAACAAACACATATTATGTATCAGATAATTGTTCTCCATTGTAAATTCTAAGAAGTCCGCAACACTACTTAGGTATATTATGTCTAAATTTTAAAGTAACGAAACTAACGATTAAATAGAAATCGAAATTCATGCAGGCGAAGTTGCGCTCAACAGCTAGTATAAACATACTAATTATTATACCTAAAATTTTAATTATCCCAAGTGCCAAAATAAAAGGAGACGCCACGCCTTTTAAAATGCCCAAACAATAGAGCTCTTGTTAGCCGCGGTAGCGGGAATCTTAGACGGTAAGGCTTTTGAAATTGTCCTCAGAGAAAACACTCTTATGTTTTTGTTAATTAAGTACTAAACTAAAAATTTTATACAGCAGGCGCAGAAAACTTTACAGACATTTTTAAATGTAAAACAATTTTGAATGTATGTCAAGACGTCTATATTAGACATCATAAACAAGTTTCTAATCTGAAAGAAAAAAAAAACGTAGAAGTTGAAGAGTTCCATACATAGGTATAATTTTTAATTTCAGCTTTAAGCATTCCCGCTTTGGATTAAAAATTATTTATAAATGGAAACTTTGCCATCAAATAGGCCATAGGGCTACCAAGCACACGGTTATAATTTATTTTTAACCGACTTCAAAAAAAGGAGGAGGTTCTCAATTCGTCGGAATCTTTTTTTTTTTTTTTTTCTATGTATGTTCACCGATTACTCGAAGACGCGTAGACCGATTTGAAAAATTCTTTTTTTGTTTAAGAGGGTTTTGTTTCCAGATGGTCCCATTTTAATCGGGTCAGGATCTGATGGTGGGATCCTGGAGAAATCGAGGGAACTCTTCAAATTTTATATGGACACATGAAACTGTTTGAGTATTATTAGAAAGAGTAATATTTCCAAGTTGTCCTATGGTCATCAGGTCAGGATCTGATCATGGGATCTTGGTGAAATCGAGGGAACTCTTCAAATTTTGCTAGTATACTTAAAGCGAGTTGGGTATTTTTTATAGTTACTGGTGCATATGCTAGCAGATACTGATTTGATGACTAAAGTCATCAAGTCAGGGTTGATGATGGGATCTTGGTGAAATCGAGGGAACTCTTCAAATTTTGCTAGTATACATGAAGCGAGTTGGGTATTTTTTAACCGACTTCAAAAAAAGGAGGAGGTTCTCAATTCGTCGGAATCTTTTTTTTTTTTTTTTTTTCTATGTATGTTCACCGATTACTCGAAGACGCGTAGACCGATTTGAAAAATTCTTTTTTTGTTTAAGAGGGTTTTGTTTCCAGATGGTCCCATTTTAATCGGGTCAGGATCTGATGGTGGGTTCCTGGAGAAATCGAGGGAACTCTTCAAATTTTATATGGACACATGAAACTGTTTGAGTATTATTAGAAAGAGTAATATTTCCAAGTTGTCCTATGGTCATCAGGTCAGGATCTGATCATGGGATCTTGGTGAAATCGAGGGAACTCTTCAAATTTTGCTAGTATACTTAAAGCGAGTTGGGTATTTTTTATAGTTACTGGTGCATATGCTAGCAGATACTAATTTGATGACTAAAGTCATCAAGTCAGGGTCTGATGATGGGATCTTGGTGAAATCGAGGGAACTCTTCAAATTTTGCTAGTATACATGAAGCGAGTTGGGTATTTTTTATAGTTACTGGTGCATTTACTAGCAGATATTGATTTGATGACTAAAGTCATCAAGTCAGGGTCTGATGATGGGATCTTGGTGAATTTGAGGTATCTCTTCAGATTTTATGAACACACCTCAAGCAATTTGGGTATTTTACAACACCTTGTGCATTTTATTGTTTTCCACTAAAAAGTATAAAATAAAAATGGGAAATGCTTTCCAAAAAACCAACTTCAAATGCCACTACAAAGAGTGAAATAATTTTTATTTAAATTTTAGGTACCTACACCAATTCGAAGTCGGGCGATTGTCTTTGACTTCGTCATTTCTTCGCACATCAAGTAAGTAAGAAGGACTATTAGGGATTGTATGAAACCTCAGATCACTCAAACACAGTGAAACATTGCCCGACTTCGAATTGGTGTAGGTACCTAAAATTTAAATAAAAATTATTTCACTCTTTGTAGTGGCATTTGAAGTTGGTTTTTTGGAAAGCATTTCCCATTTTTATACTGTATACTATATTTATTACACACGATATTTACTGTTTTTGCTGGTACTGTCAGGCCAGGTCCACTTATCACGTGATCTAGAAACTACAGGTAGGCGTCTCGACGTACTAATTTCAGACGGCCGCCACGCGCCGGATACTTTGTTCGGGTACGGTATACTTCATGCGCTGCGTGCGCCCGATGACAAGGTAGCCCTAGTAGGTCGAATGCGTTAAAGTTACGCAATAGAAAGAGACCACAACTTTGCGTTTGTTACGTGTTCTTTTCGTAAGCGTGGCCAAGCGCTATTGCGAACTGAATTGCACTTTTTGTGTCAGTGCTATAGAGTCGCTATTTTTTCAATAACCTTGCGGAGAGAACTTTCTGTACCGTTAGGTACTATTGGGTATTCCGTGGTACTATAAAGGAACAGCATACCTAACATACCTAAATACCTAATAGTAAGAATTTAAGAGTTCCACTATCAGCGATCCCAGATGTATCATCAGCCTTTCATTATCAAGTGTATTAAAGTCGCTAAAACAAATGAGGTACCTCAAAACGATGAGTATACTGTATGCTAGAAGCTATTCAAGAGTCCCACTTTAGTACCTACTAAAGAGGGACCACGATCTACTTTTAACAGATACTTAACATTTAAAACAGATAATATGATAATATTAATTTAAAGTAAGTGAGATGTACTCGTAACTCACAAGATTTGTTTAGATCATTCCCATAATTTTGTTAAAAAAATTGACAACCCTACTCACAGGTCAACTCTGGTGATAACTGGAGTTTGAAACTGTTAAGTCGGTTACCGCTCCAATGATGAAAACTATAAACGTATTACTAATATTTAACTCCACACTGAACTCTGAGGGAATTTGATTATATTGTTTTTGATAAGATACGATCACTGATAAATATATTCGCCTAGCTGTCTAAGGGCTGTATTAGGAGTTTCCTCTACATAGATAGAGATACTCCGGTCGGCGTTACCACTGACGCCGTTGGTGTCAAAGCAAACTTTTTTTGACACCAGTAAACTGGCGACTTTTTTGCGCAGTCCGCTGGGTCCTGAGTATATGTCTATTGACGGGTACGTCATGGAGGACCTCATATGTCTATTGACATATAGTCCAAACGGTTCGCAACATCTCCATGTTTCGGAAGCTGAAGTGGCAGTAGGCAGATCACGCTTGATCGTAGGGGCGATGGCCGTTAGAGTCATAAAGTCTTGGAGTGGAAAGTGGAAACCAATATTAGAGATATTTAAATCCACGATGACGCGCCCCACTCTGTCAAACTCTATACGAATCGAATGAGACGTTTATAATTTCTTACCTATCTAGCCCGTTCCTGGTATGGAAATCTCAGGCTTCCCGCGTGTTAATCCTTTGAACGCGTCAGGTGTTTGAAGGCCGTTTGCTTTGAATGCTTCAGGCCGTCTCAAGTTGACCTCAATTCCGGAGAGTTGCGTCGTTATCGGACGAACTAAATATGTGTAGATTAAAGGGCTAAGCCTTGGGATTTTTAGCTATAAGAAGCGTTAGGGCTTTATCCCTTTTGTCTGCCAAGGTTTATCGGTTTATGTGTTAACCGTCATACAGGGTACTCCGAACTAGTTACAATACCTGGGGTCTGATTGCTTCAGAAAAACGTATTCATCGTTGTCGTAATCGATAGCAAATTCTGCCCTCAGATTGGCAGACGTAAATCAGGGAACCAATCAGCTGGCAGAATTTATAAACGATTACGATAACGATGAATACGTTTTTCTTACACTTTTTTTTTTGTACACTATACAACGCTTACACTTACACACTAATACACATACAAATTCAATTCACGAAAGATGAACACTGCGCAGAAAGCATTTTTTAGGTCCCCTTACAGGCGCGGGGTGAGGCGCGGGCGGAATGCATCAGTGCCCAGTCGCTATCACAGATTAAAGATATTGTATCTTGTCGCTATTCGTCTATCGAGGCATTGACGCGCTCCCACTGTTGTCGATCATAGTTGAAAAGAAAAGTGTTTCGTTGTTTTAAATTGTTTTTGTTATTTGTTTTACATTGTTTTGTTACTTGTTACGTTTTCATTGTTTGATAAATTATTTGTTGTTGTATGTTATAATAAATATGCCGCGTGGAAAAGGAAGTGCTTTGAATAGACAGTCAAGAAGGATGGTGTACGACGTGTTTGAATAATTTTCACGAGAATGTAACTAACAGAAGCTTACAAAAAAACTCTATTCAAAACATTTTAATAAACATTTTAAATAACTTTCGTTTCATTTATGTTCATAACCAGCAATTACAAAATTATATATATTATTTTACAAACATTAAAATATTATTTTGTCTTAAGTCTTTTATTCATGAGTGTACATGCGCAGACGGCCGCCATTTGTGTTCAACTCTCGTGAACCAAACTTGTACTAATATACACTTGACTGCGATCTCATCTGATTATAAGTGATGATGCAGCCGAAGATGTTAACGTACTAACTTGGAAGTCACCCCAACGGTTTCTAAACAGCATCGCACCGGAACGCTAAATCGCTTGGTACGTCTTTGCTGGTAGGGTGGTAACTAGCCATGGCCGAAGCGTCCCACCAGACCAGACTTGAGCCAATTTAGAAATTTTTCTTTGCCAAGAATCGAAGCCGGATACTTACGGGTCAACAGCGCTCTGGAGCCGGAGTTTATTCAAACTTGATAATTTAATTAAACTGTCCCAACATATGGAACTTTCAGCGTTTTAAAGTTCCATATGTTGGCTTTATTTTAGGTGTAATTTAATTTGTAAACGCTTTGAGAACTTCTGAGTATCTATACCGTAGTTAGAACTGTGCTACATTTAAAAGCTCTTAAACAAAAGATTACGAGAGCTTTAAGCTGAGTATTAAATCCAGTGCCAACCTCCTCTCCATTTCGCTGTCACTTTGCGATGCAAAATTGGACCGAACTCGACAACAATCTGCTTACTTTTTTTAATTTTCATGCTTTTGCTATAATATTATATACCTAGACCATTTTTAAAACATGAATATTTTTTCATAAAAGAGATTGGGTTAAAGTTGTATGAGCTAATAGCTATACTTTAACCGAGACCTACCTAATGAGATCATCAGGTAGGTAACTAATGCCGGTTCGCAATATTCTATCTATCTTCTATTTGCCCTACTAGAGATATCAATGTGACATAAACTCCATACAAGTTATGTCGAATTTTATGGATAGATAGAATATAATATATTCGAAACCGCCATAAATGTATACGTACACACAATACATAATAGTATACAACTATACATTAAAAGATAATCTATACTTATAATAAAACTGTAAAGGGTCGAATTCTGTACATTGAAGATATTTTGAAAATTTTTGTTGGAGGACACTATTTAGTCGATACTGAAGCCAAAACTGTAATTTGTTTAATTTTTGTCTGTCTGTCTGTCTGTCTGTCTGTCTGTCTGTCTGTCTGTCTGTTTCACGACCGGGCATCACGGCTAATCCGCTGGATGGATTTAAATGAAACTTGACATGATTATAGTTCATACCCCGAGGTAGGACATAGGATACTTTTTGTCCCGAAATTTATCATGGTTTCCCTGGAAGACGGCATCAAAGTCCAAACGTTTTTTAGTTATAATTCATTAACGCGTTGTCCGATCCCATTCATTCTTTTTTTGTTAGAAAGGAGGTTCTTTAAAGATTATTCCATACAAATCTTATCATCATCACTTTTGTAGTTCAGAAATTACAGACATCAGAACCTTTAAGTTCAAGTAGGTAGGTTACTTGAAACTCGGAATGCACAAAGAACCTAGGGCTAGGACGTAGGGCACAAGTAAGACTGGAGTACCCTTACAGCTGTAAATAAATAGGCTTAGCAGGAGATTTTGTATGGTTTAAAATTTTTCACTTTTAGGGTGAACAAAAATCATGTAACTGGCGTTATCGCTACGTTATACCGTATAGCGCCATCTCTACAATTTATGTGGAACTTGAATGTAAAACTCTGAGATAGGTACTACCGAATTTTTTTTAATAAAAATTAACTGTCATGTTATGGCTTCCTGACTTTATATTAAGATGGCACTGTTAAGACATGAACAGATTTAAACTTTATCATCCGCAATATGAAAAGGGTAAGATAATGGTTCACAAATATTTTTAACTCTTAGGTCTTATCGATCCTAACCGACTGACTGTCATCTAAGGTCTTTTTATACGTAAGGAAATATACAGCCATTGCCCATTCTGATGTTTTGGATTGTATTGAGATGAAGCAAAGATTTTTAAAGGACTTATATTATGTTGGGCTGGGGAATATTGTTAGTAGAGTAATTTATCCCAGTGGTACCTTCCCGGCCGAACTCTGAAAGAAGAGTTCTACCACCAGTACAACTTTTCACATGGTTTAATAATTTTTGACATATTTCGTGGTTTCAGAATATAAATCACAATGAAAGGGACGATATTAACTGTCGATATTTCGATACATTGGTACAAGTCGTGGTCACGTAGTGACCACGACCTGTGCCACTGGGTCGAAATATCGACAGTTAAAATCGTCCTTTTGATCTTTCAACTACGTATTAATGAAACTTTATATTATTATTAAGAAAAAGGAGTTTTCAAAATCACCACAAGATAACCCGTGCAAAGTAAGAACAGGTTTATGTACAACATCACACCAGAATCCCGCGAAAAATCAAGGAATTCCAGTAGGAAGGTATATTATGTAAAAAAATCGTAATTCACGCGGGCGGAGCCGCGGGCAACAGCTAGTACATTATAAGATAGAGAACCGATAAGATTGAAATTTGGAAGGGAGATAGTTTGTACCCTGATCTAACACATACCTTAGTAACAAAAAGACACGATTCTCTGGATCAGGGGCCTTACCACCATCTCTTAAAGCAGTATTACCGTAATATTGTATTTAAATTGTCATATTAATCAATATCATCAATCAATATCAATACATATAATAAATCTGTTGTTTGTCTGTTTGTCTGTCTGTTTGTACGGGCTAATCTTTGGAACGGCTGGACCGATTCCAATGAAATTTTGTGTGGTGGTAGCCTATGTCCCTGGTCAACATATAGGATACTTTTCATCCCGGCAAAATAAAGAGTTCCCGTGGGATAGTTAAAAAACTGCAATTAATTTAACAGCTTTGTAAACAACAACTAATGAACTTAATTTAGTAAAATTGGTTATGCTGATACCTTATGTTGCCTTTTTAACAAAATATATATATAGTAAAACTTATTAATCCAATCGAGTTCCCGCGGGAAAGAAAACATTACAAAAACAGTTAGCAGGCGTCTTTCAAGTAACGGATTTTAATGAAATTTTATGATCCTACTTTATATATATGCCCGGTCAACATTTAAGATACTTTTCATCCTGAAAAATTTGAGAGCACCCGTGGGATGTTTAAAAAAACCTATAGCTACTTATCTCCGTAGCACAATCAAAACGGGGTCGAAATATCGACAGTTTAAATCGTCCTTTTGATCGTGCAACTTGGTATAACTATACAAGATAACCCGTACGTAGCAGGAACGGGTTGCTACGTACACAGTAGCGCATCAGAATGCTTAATTACAATATCTGGGCGTTGGTATCATCTCAGAATAAGATAAGTTCGGTTAGTATAGATATTACAATCCACGATGACACGCCCCACTCTATCTTACTCCATGCGAATTGAGTAACATAAGCGATTTCGACAGAGTGTATAAGTAGAGGAAGACCAAAGATATAGGTAAATTGTGTAAAATAAGATAGCACGTTGACAGGAGAGATTGGCAGAAGACTCCTTTACGGGTCCATCGAACCCAAGGACCACTCATTTTGTACGGGAAATCTTGGGAAAAATTAAGAAATTCCACGGGAAACATTTTTGTAAAAAAAACGAACTGCACGCGGGCGGAGCCGCGGGCAACAGCTAGTATTGTATAAAAATTTTAAAACAATATTACAAGTTTTTATTGACATGGTGGTAAGGCTGGTATGATTGGATTTGTGGAGAAACGATAATTCCTAATTGTAAAATAATAAATAGGTAAGTACATAGTTGTATAAATAAACTAACAAACAACTTGTATCCATAAACGTGTAATACAGTCCGTCGTTCCGTTTGGGGTAAAAACTCACCGTAAATATTCAAATCATTCTTGAACCTGAAACCAAAAAAAGAAAATCAAAGAAATTGGCAAAAGAATATATAATATTACTAGCTGATGCCCGCGACTTCGTCCACTTGGGATAAAAACTATTCTATCTTTTAAGTTGGACCAAATGATAGATATTCACGAAGTTTGAACTAAATCGGTTCAGTAGTTTAGGAGTCCATTGAGGACAAACATTGTGACACGAGATTTATATATATTAAGATGATTTTTTATGTTTCCCAAAAGAAGCAAAATAAAGAATACGCATCCATTGAATTATAAACTCTTTAGAAATTAGTGTTTGTTCTATTTTGAACCCTGTTCTGCCTATCTATTAGGAGGCAGAATTCTGAACCTACTAGTAGCAATAACTCGCAGCCCGCAATACAAGATTATGGGAAAACAACACCGCGGCTTCTGCCCGGAAGGCCTGCCGACTGGGCTAAAGCCACCGATATGAACCAAAGGATGAGCTGAACATTTACCGTAAACCTTCTTCATGCAAAAAAAAAGTAGCGCTATCTGACAAAATTCGCGTCGATACGCCACAATATGGAAAAAAACCGTCTCTGTGGAAACGTGCCTGAGGACTAATAGCACAGTGAAGCAATCTGTGGAGTTGATCGTGGTCTATAAACGATATTGCGGTCGGTTAACTTCTTCGCGACGTCTGCCGGGTCCTCAGTACATTATGCCTATTCCTAAAGCAAGCAAGTGCGAAAAAGAGCACAACAGGCGATATGTCTCCTGATTTTATGCCCGCACGTGCAGCGCGACATTGCAGTTACTGTAGTAAGGTTATATTATAGGTACCCTATAATATTATATCGTATTTCCAGTCAGCTATCACTTTATAATTACGTCGCCCGCTGCGTTTTACACAATTATTCAAATGAAGCCGCGTGCGGTTGTGGCGTAGAGCGTACTCCCCGCCGTCAGCGCTCTGCAGTTTATTGAGGCGATATTTCATTTAAATTGTATGTTTAGTCAGCCGCGTTGGTCCTAGACTCCAGTGGCCTCGCGAACCGCAGTCGAAACTTAGGAGTTTCGGTTCACGAGGCCACTACAAAAAAAAATATTAATCGAAATGGAACCATGGATTTTCCGGGATAAAAAGAGAAAGAGCACATGTATAATAGATAAAAATTGTATATATAATAAATAGATAAAAAAGATAGGCCGATCCGAACATTTTACGTAAACCTTTTTCATACAAGCAAACAGTAGCGTCATCTGTCAAAATAGCCGCCGCCGCCGCTGCCCGAACTACAGCGTGGCCTTATACTGTTGGTACTTATGACCCCCATAAACTGGCGACATTTTTTCGCGCGGTCCGCCGGGTCTATAGTACCTATAGGTCAATGACATGTATATTAATTCAGCCTATGCAGCAGATGTACGTAGAGATATTATGTCTCTCTACTTTTGTTGCTCTCTTTTCTCTGTCTATCAATATGGATCAGAATGAGAAAAGAGAACGAAAAAAGTAGAGAGACATATCTCTACCCTAGAGCCCTGCAGGGTGTACATTATCTATCTCGATTTCAAATTACACCCAAATCGGTTCAGTAGGTAAGTGAAATGAAGACCAAGATATGACAGAAACAACGCAATACGGATCTATAGGCTCAGAATACGTTAAAGAAGAATCACACTAATATGCTTTCGGTGCTTTGGGTAAAGATTTTTTTATTAAAAATTCTGAACTTTATCTTCCGTTTAATAAAAGCAGCGTCATAAGAGCTCCGCGAACAGGTCGCAAACAACTAAAAAAGGCCGTAAAAGAAAAACACGAAACAAGCACGCGAGTAGGTGATATTACTTCAGAAAGCACTTTAAAAGTTTAAAATAGAACATCCATTGAATACTTATAGGTTTTTAAATCCCTGCCAAGACGGGAACAGAGGCGGGCGGCAAACTCCGTGGGAAGGAGAAAAAGATTTTTCATCTCACCCGCTCGGAAAAACGATCTTTAATGCCCGAAATGCGGGCGGGAAATGCTATTATATTCCCTAGGCTGCCAAAGGATTTTCATTTTTCCCACGGGAGACAAAGTAGTATGAAAATCCTTTCCGGCCCTAGGCTCGAAAGCATTTCCAAAGTAAAATTTGTTTGAGTTATCAGTGGTCAAACTCGTATTACGTGTCATGTCAATGTCAAATGTCAAAGCTGAAGACTTTTTTTTAATAACACATACGATCAGTAACGAAGTTCGTTCGCTAAAGTTTGTATAAGTAAACTACTTTTTTTAATTTTACTTTTTCTTATAATATCAATTAAAATAATAACTCTTATTTAGTTTTATTAATTATAAAAGAAATCTAATTAAATCCTTGATTTTTTCTCATTGTTTATGTATTTATTGTTAATATATTTATAAAATTTTATATTTTCTTTGATTCTTAGAAATTGTTATTTCAGAACGCATTCAAAATAAAAGTACAGAAAAAAAGTTTCTCAAATTTTTTTTTCTGATCTATTATTGCCTAAGAAAATTAGCTTCAAAATCGTCAATCAGACCAAATAATTCGTGTAGTTTTGAAACTTGGTCCAGTTATTCTTTAAGGTGTCCAGACGAATATACTAGAAGCCCTCGAGGGAGGGACACGAGCCGGCGGTGGGTGAGGGGGGGAAAGGTCTCTTTTTCAAGTTTTTTGCTTGTGACTCGAAAACTATTTATAATATCTCTATAGTGACTTCTACATTAATTATCAACATTAAATTTTCTATAAATTATGTCTAAACATTTTTACTGTACGACCAATACTTTAGGAAATACAGAGTATTAAAGGTGATAAAAATAAGCAACAAAATCGTTATACAAATTTTAATTTTGAAATTTTTTACATTTTTTTATGACGTGTATGCCAACTTATCATCAATCAAATTGTGTTTCATCTATATCATCAATATCGATGGGGGCTCCGTTAGTACAAGCTCCTAGGCAGCCGTTGCAAATAAGACTACACTTAATGCCCGCTTTTCGACAACTGCATTTTCCAGAACAACCACTTTTACATCGGCAAAAAATTGAATTTAACAACGCATCAGGAGCAGGAGGATCCAAGGTCGTGATTGGTTTTAAGTTTCCATCGGCTCCTCGCTTCCAACCCCATATTTCAGGAGGCAGTTGGTTCCCAAGCCACTCCTGTACTTGATGGAATACTCTGTAAGAGTGATATTTTGCTGACCCTTTGGTAGGGGGGAGGGAGTTCATTTAACATAACTCGCATTGTCGATCTAAAGTGTTCTTCCGGGCGTGATTTTCCTCGCTGTGGTGAGATGAAAAATTTTGTGTTACGTACGGGCGCAAATTTTTTTGGGTCTCGTGTCTTTGAATGCCAAAAAATCCACTTTGCGCCCTTGCATAACAAATAACTATTAAAAAGTGTCGACAAGTTGTAAACAAATAAAAACCGTCTCCATGGAAACGTAGGTGTGCGTAGACTATAGACAAGGTAGTGATCTGTAGTATATGGACAAATGACAATGCTGCTGTCGGCTTACTGCTGACGCTATCGGTGTCAAAATAATCATTTTTGGTGATACTTTTGGGTTTACTTTTTAAATGGGAATTCAATTATGCAACATTGGCAACATTTTTAGGGTTCCATACCAAAATGGTAAAAATGGAACCCTTATGGTGAGACTTTCTCCGTCCGTCCGTCCGTCCGTCTGTCACACTCGATTATTTCAGTAACTATTAAAGCTATCGACCAGAACTTTGGAATAGTTGTAGGTAATTGCAATCGGCGTCATTGCAATCATAAAAATTGAAAATATTTTTTATTTTTATTTAAAAGGGGGGAGGGGTAAACGGAGTTGTTGAAATTTCAAAATACTTTTTTTTGATAATAACAATAAACCAAATACAAAGCCAAAAACAAAGTTAGGTTTGCGGTTCGTCAACAAAAGTACCTACAACTTGGCAGAGGTGATAGGCATTCCAGTGGAAAGGAAAAGAAGCATAGTTTAATGCCAGTTTTCAGCAATTCCTAAGAGAAAGGGCCATTGAAAGTTAGTTAGTAACAAAACAATACATGAGTAATAATACACATAATAATTACTAATAAGATACTTATGATGATCACGACCTCGAGTTCAAAAACGAAGGTTATCAATTTAAGTTGTGATAATACAAATAAACACGTTTGTTTGTCTGTATTATTATTTGAATTTCTGTAATATTCACAAATAAGATAATCTTTTAGGGCTTTCAAGCAAATAAACGAAAGATTATTTTTGCAATTTCCCAAATTTAAAGCTATCGGAAACCAATATAAACAAAATTCGTATTTTTGAGCAAAATTTTTATTAAAACATGTAGATGCTTTAACGTTATGCTTGCAAAACTCATTTCCAAAAGCCTACGACGTATAATAATTAGCCCACTATTGACGAAAAACTAAATAAAATTTTAATTTTCGCGTACGCTGACATTAGGTTTAGTGTAAACGCATACCTAAACTTATATCTACTGTTAAAAGATTCCGACGAATTGAGAACCTCCTCCTTTTTTTGAAGTCGGTTAAAAATACAAGTTTATTATCACATAAATAGGTGATTTATTAATTAAACAAGTCATTAGAAAGTTAATTACCGTACAATGTAAACTTTTCTCCGTACCGTAGTAATGTTTGTACTAGGATAAATACAAATATTACTGGATAAGGATAAAACCTTATCCTGGTGTAAACATTATAAGCACATAGACATATTATTTTATAATGTTGATTGCTTTTAGAAGTTCTAGGGTTGCCCAGGTTACATATTTCACAAAACGTTCTTTAGGATATTCTTTTATTTTTGATGATTAAACGAACTTACCTGTAAGTGAAGTTCTATCACAATTATGTGAATACATTTTATTCGAAAATAATAATAAACACAATCAGGTATACTTTCATTGTACTGGCAATTTCGCACTTTTATTTATTTTGTTTTTTAAAACTGACCACCCTGATGGACACGCTGTCCCAGCCTACGTCCGCGCCATGCTTCATTCTTTAGAGAATATTTAACAAAATTTTCGTATTATACTCATGGGTTTTGGGTATGGGAGGGACCTTATATTATTATTTTCGAATAAAATGTATTCACATAATTGTGATAGAACTTCACTTACAGGTAAGTTCGTTTAATCATCAATTATATTTCATACATTTTATTCTTCAATAATAATAAACACAATCAGGTAGATGTTTAGAGATGAAAATTTTTGTTAAATTATGGACATTAACAGATAGTAAATTGTTTCCTATTATAATAGGAAACAGGTCCTCTTTATACCACAGAAGTATTTAATTAACACAATCTTTTCGTTCAATTCCTGGATCAATAAACCAGTCACATTACAAATAGGTTTAATTTATATTTAGATAGATTATAATGATTAATGATTAGAGAGCAAAAGAGCTATTGCGACAGAAGCATCATCGCTCAATAAGAGGTTATAAAACTTAGGTAACGTCCGTAATGGTTGTTACCAGCAGACTGCTTTTCTGATGAGGTCAAGCAACAAACTACGTGCTCGCCGAGGAAGTGTTGCGTACTTGGTGCTGAGTACACTGAAACGCAGACCTCTCTCGTGAGAGATTATATTCCTCGGCAGACACGTTCTCACGGTGGTCTGCCTGCAGGCGGCCTTATGAGGTCGCTTCAACATTATCAGGAGGTTGTCTATTATATATCTTGGTCTAAGATTTTGTAAACGACATATCGATTTGTTTTTCAAAGCTGTGGCAAATTTTTATACTTTCTCTTCAGTTTTGATTATGGTATAATTAAAACTGGTTCGCCCTGAGTAGTAGCTGGCGTTGTATAAACTCAATAATTCCCTTGAATTATATAAAAACAATAATACTAACTTTAACTAATGCTAATGTTTTCATTCTGTGCTGTGTCTACTGCCTAAAGCTAAAAAAGTTACAAGATCAGCAAAGCAAAGTTACGGAATGAATAAACTCTTATTAAGGCCCATTGAGCAATGTGTTAGCATACTATATTGTGTGCTACTATGTGGTGTTTGATGTTAATTTATCTATTCATTTTCGCAATATTATATATATATATTTTTTTTTTTTTTGTATTTGACCCAAAATCATCAGCAGAAATTAAACTCAATGCCGAATGATAACAAGTAATCGTACCATATGCTACGTCGTTAACAAGTTGTTCTGTTGGAAATTACGAGGTTGACTTATAATGTACGGATTGTACGGATCTCAGTCGTTATTAAAGCAGTATTGCCACAAAACTTTGTAAATAACACAAAAATTTTGAAACATATAGATTATTAAAAATTCCAACAAAATGTCCTTTTTTTTTTTTTTTTTTTTTTTTAATGCCTTCAGAGAACTTCCTCCAGTAATTCCTATGAATTGTGGTTCTCTAGGGAAAGACCATATTTATTTATTTATCATCAATAAATGTACTATAAGAAGTAAGTCTTTTGACACCTTATGTAAAAGATGGAAATCCAAAGTTGTAGAGGTCCTTAGACGGTGTATGTCTAAAGCATTGTCTATAATAGTATTTTTAAGCATTCTACCTCTAGAAGAATGTATAGAAGAGCAAAGGTAAACTTGGTGTTCCAAAATGTTCAGAATGCGTCTGTTTCTAAGACGTCTGGGTTCATATTGATTACATTTCGCATTATTGCAAGAAGCGATAAATTCAATAACTGGATTGAACTCTTTGAATAACTTTGAAGTATATAATTTTACAGCGATAGCTTAATCCCATTAACTGGATGTAACTCTTGGTCAGCTTTTGATTATCTTTAATTTCCATATAAGAAACAATTAACCCAATCGTTTAAATGAGGATATTTGATATCCTCTATGCAACTGATGTAAATCATGTGTATCAAAATAGATGTATCGAAAAATATGGCCATCAACTCTGTAAAGAGGTATTTCGATTCATCTTAACGTTAATTATTACAAAAACAAAAATCCCTCTAATGAAAAGAATTAGTCTTCATCTAGACCGGGAAATCGTGTGAATCACTAGTTCAACCTTTTAGGTTTAAGGGAGTTAGATGACTTAAAAAATGTTTTGTAACTACTGGCCATCTGATAGGATAACCGATGATGGACGAACAGCTGCGTCTAAAGTCTAATTTTTCTTACGGGCTACATTTTTTGTTTCTACAGACGTTCTGTGTAACCCCATCCATACCTAATAGCTGGAGAAGTGGACTTTAGGACTTTTAATCGGAATTAAGCTTAACTCTTACATGATACAACGAGTTAAGCGTATAAATTTTTTTTTTTTTTACAGAATTTGAATTGTTACATAATTCACGTCATAGTTTGCGGTTGGGTAACGATACTGCCATATCGTCAGAAATTAAAATAAAACAAGGAAACTGAGCATGTTTTGAGGGTAGTAAATAACTTTAACACTCTAACGCCTAACAAATCTTCATGAAAAAACCGCGGTAAGTATCTGAGCTGAGTCACAACTTCTTTATGTATTTTACCAAGGATGAATCGGTACTTTAAAATAAGATTCTTCAGTTCATAGGCATAAAACCCTTTTTAAGTATTCGCTTGTAAGCTGTTCTATGAACTATCAATTTCAAAGGATTTTGAACTACAAATTCATTCAACGCCTTTAAATTTAGAATGTATCTTTTACCACGTAAGATTTTGAGGTTAGACACATCTTAACTATAATCGAACATGCAGTGACTCACTCCCACATTATCTCACCCAAAAAAGAAATGTCGATTGTCAAAGACATTTGTCGCTTTTTCTTTGTTGTGAACGTGTAAGGCGGTACACTGTGTTAGTGTACGATTTTTAAAATGGTATTATGTAATAATAATTTTTTGGAGCTAGTTCCTTAATTTGTTCAATTCATTAAAATATTTTATTAAATGTACGTACATTTGTACACCTAGTGAAAGTCAAAAAATAGTCTTCACTTATTATAACTCCCGAAATTCTAGATCATGTTATAGATCGTGACGGATTCCTTGTCAGTGATATGTAACCAATAAACTTCAAAATGTTGAAGACAACTGGCATATAGGTACCTTAATGTCTAGCGTCGTCGATGAACCTGGTCCTTGTTGTGGCTGATGCTGGAGACTCGCTGCCACGTCGCATCTTCCTCGCGGCTGATCGCCAATACTCAAGTGTGTCACGCCCCCCTGCTGGCCGAGCCGTAACGAGAGGGGGCCAGCTAGTTTCTCGAGAAACGAGATTGCGCTGTCCCACCGGTGGGTGTCGATAGCAAAGTCGCCCGCCGCGCCCTGCTGGTTTCTTTATTTACAACACCTGACGATCAGTAACCATTGAAACTAGTATAATGCCCGAAACTATTTCTCCGAAAAAACATCTGGTCCCGTTCGTGAACTTTAATTACTTGTCATTTGTCGAAACAAAATGTCATTTGTCAATACTTAAGCTTCTTCTCAGTTCAGGACGCGTTGTGGTTTAAGATTTTTATTAGTTTCAGAAAGAATTTAACAATTCACTTCAATAAAACTTTCAGACTAATAGTACATTATACATAATATTGTTAACTTATTGAGTTTTGAGCTAATAGTTAAATTATCATCCCATTACACAATCTGAACATTAATTTTCGAAAGTAAGTAAAATTATTTTCCACCACAAAATCTAAACATTATTGTTGTAGGTACATAGTTAGAAAAGTTCGACGCGTTGGTACCCTCGTGGAATTAGTTTTTAAGTCGTGAAATAGTTATCACTGATAAAAGGCTATAATATTTAACTGGCTATTCATAAGCCAGGCAAGTATATCAAATAAACTATTTGATTCTTTGCAATGAAGGTCGGCTAGAATTTTACAACTGTCGGGACTAACCATTAATATAGTTCTTGTGACTGAGCGCCGATAGCAATTCGGGATCAAAGTCCGGGAGGTCATGCGGAGCCACTTGTAGTGAAGCCGAGAACAGCGCCACACCGACATCGTCCCCCGTTGGTATCCGCAAAGTCCTTTGAGGTTTTTTAAAATCCTTCGTGTTGACCCTCAGTCAACCTCCAGGAGCATTGACGCATCATGCTATGCTTTCGTGGTATCCTCAACGTGATACCCTCCAAGCTAGCTTAGAGATGCCTGGACTATTTCGCGCATCATGCTATACTTTCGTGATAACCTCAATGTGATACCCTCCAAGTTAGCTTAGAGATGCTTTAGGATTTCAATTTTTGGACACACTTTCGTCAGCATTGATATTTGAGTTGATGTGATATCTGGGAAAAAAGGTTAATTTTCACTTACCCTCTTTCCTCGGAGTCTGACGAAGATGAATGCACAATTATATGATTTGATTTGATTTTATTTTTGTTATAATAATAAATTTTACTAGCGTCTAAGCATTATCAGTATAGAAAATTAAGCAAGTTTTAACACTGAACACTTAATTTTTTTTACTTTGAACCTAAATTAACAAAAACGAGACGTGTTTTTGTAGTCGAGTGCTCATTGCCGCGCACAATAAAAGAATGAAGCATGGCGCGGACGTAGGCTGGGACAGCGTGTCCATCAGGGTGGTCAGTTTTAAAAAACAAAATAAATAAAAGTGCGAAATTGCCAGTACAATGAAAGTATACCTGATTGTGTTTATTATTATTGAAGAATAAAATGTATGAAATATAATTAAAGATTTTTCATATAGTTTTTCATAAGTAGCAACAATAACTAGAAACAGAGCTCCAGTTGTTTTACTAAAATGTTCGACTATGCTAGTCTGTCCAACTATTCGGTTTAAAGCTCTGGTAACCCTAACTGAACCAATATTAAGTTATGATTAGGTGTGGTTTATAAGATATTTTTTATTGATTGTCAATTTATTACAATTAGCAATGTCTTTCAGTGGTTACGTAGTAATTGTGACGGGCGCGAGCTCTGGTATCGGTGCGGCGACCGCTGTAAAGTTTGCAAAAGAAGGCGCAATCGTTGTTATCGCAGCAAGAAACGAGGAAAAATTGACTGCAGTCGCAGATAAGTGTTCACAAAACAGTAATAAACCTGTGATTGTTTTAGCTGATCTAACCAACGATGCAGACGTGAAGAATATTGTTGATACCACACTAAAACACTTCGGAAAGCTGGACGTTTTGGTAAACAATGCTGGTAAGCACGGTTTTGTGGATATAGCATCTGAAAATATAATGGAAACTGTCGATGACATTGTGGCTGTGAACCTTAGAGCTGCTATGTACCTGACCAATCTATGTGCACCTCATCTCATAAAGTCTGTTGGAAATGTAATCAACATATCCAGCGCCGCGTCTAACGCTGTTATTTATCCTAAAAATTTCGCTTATGGCGCTTCGAAAGCCGCTTTGGACCACTTCACGAGATGTGTCGCTTTAGATTTAGCGGCGCACGGTGTGAGGGTGAATACCATTAATCCTGGACCAGTGAAAAAGGATGGTACACATACACTGGTTTCCGATAAATCGAAGAACGGCGAGTTTTGGAACGCAATCGCGAAACGTACAGCTCTTGGAAGGCTTGTGGAACCAGAAGAAGTAGCAGATCTCGCGCTGTACCTGGCAAGTGATAGAGCGAAGAATATCACAGGATCTTCGTTGATTATAGACGGTGGACTCTTACTTAAAAACTAAAATATAATAAAAACAATTTTTGTTGTTAACTAAAATATAATAAAAACAATGTCTAACCACCTGAATAATATAAAAAAAATTAATGTATAGTAATGAAATAGTTAATAAATATTGTCTATAGTTTTAACCGACTTCAAAAAAAGAAAGAGGTTCTGTATTCGACCCGTATGTATGTATGTGTGTATGTATGTATGTATGTATGTTTGTCCGCGATTATTTCACGTTTGGCTGAACCGATTTTGATGCGGTTTTCAGGAAAGTATTTGTTACATTCTGGAGAAGGTTTTAGTATATTAACCGACTTAAAAAATAAGAGGTTCTTAGTTTGATCGACATATTTGTATTTAAGTTTGTTCGCGATTATCTCGAGTTCGGCAAAACGGATTTAGATGATTCTTTTTTTTGTTAGATAGGCCATACATCACAGGTAGACTCGTTTTAATTTCGTCGAGATTTAATGAATATCTTCGGAGATGGAGAGCGGAACTCCTCAACGGAAAATAGTAAATCGATTGCGATCGGTATAATAGTGTACAGTGTAGATTTTATCGGACTTCAAAAGAGAAGGAGATTCTCAAGTTGACTGAAATATATGTTTTAATTGACCGACGTCAAAAAAAGAGGTTCTCTGTTTAATCCCTATATCGGTATTTAGGATTTTCCGTGATTATTGTACATGCATTTTATTGTGACAGTCCGTTTTAAATTTGGTTAAAACGTGGCAACTAGATCATAAAAGCTTGTCTTTAAAAACTTTTTTGCATTAAAAAGGGTAAAATTAATTATTTTTAAAAAAAATTGAACCGACTTCAAAACCACAAATAGGCACTCAAAAGCGAAAAATAAATTAATATAATTATTATAACCGCTACTACCCACTCATTTATTTTGAAGTCGGTGCCAGCGAAGCTTACTACTACTACATACTATGGATGTAGTTTTGCACTACTATAAAGATTTACTTATCTATTTGAATTGGCTGGCACCGACTTCAAAATAGATGAGTGGGTAGTAGCGGTTATAATAATTATATTAATTTATTTTTCGCTTTTGAGTGCCTATTTGTGGTTTTGAAGTCGGTTCAATTTTTTAAAAAAATTATTTTATTGTACAATGTTTAGTGAGTGTGAACAAATGAACATAGGTACAAACAAAAAATTTAATGACAATCACTTAAGTTTTAACAAGTTTTTACTAAAGCATTATTAATATTGAGAACCACTTTCTCTTTAAATACGGAGTTCAATAAAAATCTACACACTTGATTGGTTCGGATATTATGCAATTTATACATGCTCATTTTTCGGGTTCCGTACTTACCTAATTAAAAATGGATCACTTAAAAGATCACTTTGTTGTCCGTCTGTCTGTCTGTCTGTCACGACCCTTTATTTCAGTATCTATTAAAGATATCGACATGAAATTTAGAATAGTTGTAGATAATGATTGCCCGCATTCCTTGCAATCATAAAAAATTTAAAAACGTTTTTTTTTTTTAAAGGGGGGAAAACCGTGTCGATGACAAAATGAGATAACAATATTGGGGTATCATATAAAAAGGCGTTTCTTGTGTATTTGTATGCTCGATAGTTTTTGATTTATTGAGCAAACTGTCGAAAAAAATACGGTCCAACCCACCTTATCTCCGAAGTTTACTAATCCAAAATTCTGAATTCTGAAATAATTATGATTAATATGGATCAATGTATATTTCACGGGAAAATAAAATGAACTCTGTATCTATTTTACTTTTGGTAACCTCATAAAACAAAGTTATTTATTTATTATTATTATTTAAAAGTATACATCTTTCCTTATTGATATTCTGTAGACCCCACACTAGGAAACCTGTATCGTGGGGTCCAGTTTAACGATTATCAATTAAGTTACCATTTAAGGAGCACACCACGGGTGTGCCCGCGAAATTCAAATTTTTCGTGGTTTTTCGCGATTTTTAAGCTAATAAGACATAATAGGCTTATGGCCGTCAAATTGCGATAATCCCAATATCTTCTTCACGTGTTTATATAAAAATCTCTGCTCGAAAGTGTCGAGTTAAAGAAATTAGTTCAAGATTACTGAGTTACTCACATAAAACACGATACTCGGATTAATTTCCTAGGATACACATTTTTATGCAAAGATTTTAATATAATCATGTAAAGATGATACTGCCATTCTCGCAAATTGATTGCCATAAGCCTATCATGTCTAATTAGCGTACAAATTGCAAAAAACCACGAAAATTTTGAATTTCGCGGGCAGACCCGTTGATTTCACGTTAACGATTACCAGTGTAGTTTGCGGTTTGGTAAAAAAAAATATTCTTATGGTTTAACTAGGACGGGACCCTCGGTGCGGGAGCCCGACTCGCACTTGACCATTTTTAAACTTTTAATCTCACTATTTTTCAAATTTTCAAAAGTCGACTTATATAACAAGTCGTTTTGGCAAGTGTGCGGGATCCAGAGAAAGCATCCATTTTGTATGTATCTAACATAAAAATTACGTAACAAGGTGACACAATACTTGTGTCACGAACAGAGAATACAATTTAAGATGCAGCTGTCGATAACAGAATTAGGTATAGGTACATTATTTATACTATATATAGCTCGATTACCACTGACTGACTGATTGACATAATTGTTCTCCCAGAAAGGGACAGAAAACGATATAATGATGTACGGGAGATGTGTTCGGGTGCGGGAGTCGACTAGGGAAAAATTATGACATTTCAGAAAAACAAGATGGCGGCCGACGTGACTTTCGCATCTCTTTTGTTTTCCAACCGATTTCGTTCAAAGTTGCAGCACTCGAGGAAATGAGTAAATGGTTTCTAGAAAAATTGGAAAAATTTGGAAAAACAAAATGGCGTCTGAGATGTAGCGTTTTAAAATTTTTCATTTTTCGACCCCAAACCGCGGCGCCACAGATCCTAAACGGGGTGGTTGAGGATGTCAATTTTTTCTTGTTTCGCCCACAATTATCCTGAATTTTGACAAAACGGGAGTAATTTTTAAAAATCCAAGATGGCGGCTGTTCTGGCGGCCAATCAGTGTGAGGTATGAAAAATCGCAATTTTGAAACTCAAATTTCTCACAGTTGACAGCATCGGAGCGTTTCGACATCTATGGGGAGATTGTGTGTATAGACTCGAAGTATAGAGTGGGGGAAAAAAATTACCCCATTTCTCGGGAAATTTCGAGATTTTCCCCAAAAAGTAAAAAATCGAAATACGGACTTTTTGCAAAATCCGAGTATAAGCGATCACGTGTTTTACTCATACAAATGACATTTGAGTATTTTTGTCGCCGAGGACTGGCAACACTGGAATCTATCAAAGTAAAAGTGATTTTCGACATGGTCACTTTTCAGGGGCTATTGTGGCGCCTGGGTGCGAGCGAGATGAAAACTTGAAACGTCATCAGGGGCGGTATATCCTGTAGTTACTGGGAAAAATACGAAACTGTGTAAAATATTTACCGCAAATGAGGTGGCGGCCATTTTGTATTTTTTTCTGTTTTTGAAAATTTTGATCGTGTTTTTGAGGCACTTGGCAACATTTCGGAAAGTCGACATGTATGAACCGACTGTGTAACTCGACGGGCAGTATCGAAATATATAGAAAGTGTTGCCACATTTCGGGTAGTTTTCGTGATTTTCCCCAAAATGTCCTCCTGTAAAATTTTGTATGAACAATTTTTTTTTCACTTGTGGCTTTGTATACAAGTCAAAAAATGACTCGGTGAAAAATATGGAGAGAGCTGATGATTGAGGATTTCGGAGACGGGTGAAGGGCTCAGCCAGGGTATTGAAGATAGGTGGGGGGTGCTCGACCAAATGTCATTCGAAACCTCGTGCAATTGCCAGTGGGCTGAAAAAAATTTCAAAATGGCGAAAAAAAGATGGCCGCCATACAAATTTCGTCGGTGTCTATCTCAGAAAGTATGAAAGATAGAAAAGTGGTTTCATAGCAATAGAAGATCAGGACGAGTAAATTTATCTATTGGAAGAAAAAAAAGTGCAAAATGGCGGAAAAAAAATTTTCATACTAAATTGTATGACGATTAGGAGCTATAAGAATATTGACATTGTTCTCCTGGAAACAAATCGAAAACGATACAATGATGTATGGGAGACGTGTTTAAGTGCGGGAGTAGAGTAGGAAAAAATTATGACATTTCAGAAAAACAAGATGGCGGCCGACTAGACTTTCGTAACTCTTTTGTTTTCCAACCGATTTCGTTCAAACTCGCAGTTCTCAAGGAAATGAGTAAATGGTTTTAAGAAAAAGAAGAAAAATTTGGAAAAACAAGATGGCGGCTGAGCAGTGGTGTTTTAAAATTTTTCATTTTTCGACCCCAAACCGCGGCACCACAGATCCTAAACGGGGTGGTTGAGGATGTCAATTTTTTCTTGTTTCGCCCACAAATATCCTGAATTTTGACAAAACGGGAGTAATTTTTCAAAATCCAAGATGGCGGCTGTTCTGGCGGCCAATCAGTGTGAGGTATGAAAAATCGCAATTTTGAAAGTCAAATTTCTCGCAGTTGGCAGCATCGGAGCGTTTCGACTTCTATGTGGCGATTGTGTGTAAAGACTCGAAGTATTGATTGGGGAAGAAAAAATTACCCCATTTCTCGGGAAATTTCGAGATTTTCCCCAAAAAGTAAAAAATCGAAATACGGACTTTTTGCAAAATCCGAGTATAGGCGATCACGTGTCTTACTCATACAAATGACATTTGAGTATTTTTGTCGCCGAGGACTGGCAACACTGGAATCTATCAAAGTAAAAGTGATTTTTGACATGGTCACTTTTCAGGGGCTATCGTGTCGCCTGGGTGCGAGCGAGATGAAAAATTGAAACGTCATCAGGTGCGCTATATCCTGTAGTTACTGGGAAAAATACGAAACCTTGTAAAATATTTCTGTGAATTGAGGTGGCGGCCATTTTATATTTTTTTCTGTTTTTGAAAATTTTGATCGTGTTTTTGACGCACTTGGCCACATTTCGGAAAGTCGACATGTATCAACCGATTGTGTAACTCGACGGGTAGTATCGAAATATATAAGCAGTGTTGCCACATTTGGGTTAATTTTCGAGATTTTCCCCAAAATGTCCTCCTGTAAAATTTTGTATGAACATTTTTTTTTTCACCTATGGCTTTGTATAGATGTCAAGAAATGACTCGGCGAAAAATACGGAGAGAGCTGATGATTGAGGATTTCGGAGACGGGTGAAGAGCACAGCCAGAGTATTGAAGATAGGTGGGGGGTGCTCGACCAAATGTCATTCAAAACCTCGTGCAGTTACCAGTGAGCTGAAAAAATTTTCAAAATGGCATAAAAATGATGGCCGCCATACAAATTTCGCCCGTGTCTATCTCAGAAAGTATTAAAGATAGAAAAGTGGTTTTATAGCAATAGAAGATCAGGATGAGGAGGTCTATTAATTGAAAAGAAAAAAAAATCAAAATGGCGGAAAAAATTTTTTCATACTAAATTGTATGGCAATTAGGAACTATAAGAAATTTGTCATTTTTCTCCTAGAAACAAACAGAAAACGATACAATGATGTATGGGAGACGTGTTCAAGTGCGGGAGTAGAGTAGAAAAAAATTATGACATTTCAGAAAAACAAGATGGCGGCCGGCATGACTTTCGTAACTCTTTTGTTTTCCAACCGATTTCGTTCAATCTTGCGGTACTTAAGGAAATGAGTAAATGGTTTTTAGAAAAAGAAGAAAAATTTGGAAAAACAAGATGGCGGCCGAGCTGTGGTGTTTTAAAATTTTTCATTTTTCGACCCCAAACCGCGGCGCCACAGATCCTAAACGGGGTGGTTGAAGACGTCAATTTTTGCTTGTTTCGCCCACAATTATCCTTTAATAATAATATTTTGACAAAATGTGAGTTATTTTTAAAAATCCAAGATGGCGGCTGTTCTGGCGGCCAATCAGTCTGAGGTATGAAAAAACCGCAATTTTGAAACTCAAAGTTCTCACAGTTGGCAGCATCGGAGCGTTTCGACTTCTATGGGGCGGTTATGTGTAAAGACTCGAAGTATTGATTGGGGAAGAAAAAATTACCTCATTTCTCGGGAAATTTCGAGATTTTCCCCAAAAAGTAAAAAATCTAAATACGGACTTTTTGCGAAATCCGAGTATAATAATAATATAGTTTTGTCGCCCGGCGCTGGCAACACTGGAATCTATGAGAGTAAAAGTGATTTTCGACATGGTCACTTTTCAGGGGCTATCGTGTCGCCTGGGTGTGAGAGAAATAAAAATTTGAAACGTCATCGGGAGCGGTATATCCTGTAATTACTAGGAAAAATACGAAACTGTGTAAAATATTTACCGCAAATGAGGTGGCGGCCATTTTGTATTTTTTTCTGTTTTTGAAAATTTTGATCGTATTTTTGAGGCACTTGGCAACATTTCGGAAAGTCGACATGTATGAACCGACTGTGTAACTCGACGGGCAGTATCGAAATATATAGAAAGTGTTGCCACATTCAGGGTAGTTTTCGAGATTTTCCCCAAAATGTCCTCCTGTAAAGAGCTGGTGATTGAGGATTTCGGAGACGGGTGAGGAGCACAGCCAGGGTATTGAAGATAGGTGGGGGGTGCTCGACCAAATGTCATTCGAAACCTCGTGCAATTGCCAGTGAGCGAAAAAAATTTTCAAAATGGCGTAAAAAAGATGGCCGCCATACAAATTTCGGCGGTGTCTATCTCAGAAAGTATGAAAGATGGAAAAGTGGTTTCATAGCAATAGAAGATCAGGACGAGTAAGTTTATCTATTGGAAGAAAAAAAAAATTCAAAATGGCGGAAAATTTGTTTTCATACTAAATTGTATGGCGATTGGGAGATAAGAAAATTAACATTGTTCTCCTAGAAACACATAAAACGATACAATTATGTATGGGAGATGTGTTTGAGTGCGAGCCAATTAGGGAAAAATTATGACATTCCAGAAAAAAAAGCTGGCGGACGACGTGACTTTCGCAACTCTTTTGTTTTCCAACCGATTTCGTTCAAACTTGCGGTACTTGAAGAAATGAGAAAATTGTTTATAGAAAAAATGGAAAATCTTGTAAAACGAGATGGCGGCTGAGTTGTAGTGTTTTGAAATTTTCATTGTTCCACCTCAAATTTATTACCGTTGGTAACATCTTTGAACGTTTATGGGGTGATCGTACGTTAAGACTCGGGGTGTAAATTGGTAAAAAAAATTACCCCATTTTTCGGGAAAAATTTAAATATGGAGTTTTGCAAAATCCGAGTATGAGCGACCACGTAAATTGCTCCAAACAGTAACGCGGTCCGCTTTAGCGGGCCGCGCCCCCACGCGAAAAACTAGTTCTCTTATAATACTGAGTTATATTACCATTTATACTGCAAGCAATACTTATCTACTGCTTTTAGTAATATTGGTTATTAAACAATTATTCTATAGTTACATTGCAAAATATACGTAATTAATATTATGTTTCTTTAGGGCTTCGTACCCAAAAGATAAAAGGTCTATCCGTGTCTGACCAGGCGTATCTCATGAACTGTAATAGATACACAACTGAAAGGATAATGCCGATTCTTGTATGAAAATTGGGCTATACCTTGCGTCTTACCCAACCATCGGTAAAATATTAGAAATATTCTCAATATTATGTAAAAAAAAGATTAGTTAGATATTAACAGGGAATTTCTAATAGTCTGATTTTTTAAGTGGTTAATTTTCTAAGTTTTATAAGTGGCTTGGCGGTTCCACATGTTTCGAAACGTTTAATTACTTTTTTTTATAATACTTTTAAACCCCTGTTCACATTTCACTAAAATAAATATATTGGATATTAAAATTTGAAAGAAGATTATTCATGAATACGTGCTTCAGACGCAGAGTGACGCAAATATAGCCCATTTTCTGGGATTCTCCTTTTCACAGGTGATGTTTTTCTGTAGTCGCTCAACAAATACTTTAAAACATAATACTTACCAAACAAAAATATTTAAGTTGGGCTCCTATATAATAACATACGTGATTATTTATTCATTTTCGTATGGCGGGCCGAGGTATTAGTTTACTTTAATAGTATTTTGAGAATTGGTCGTGGTAGTACGAAATTCTCAGTGCACGAGCTGGACTCGTACTTTACCTACTAATTTTTAATTTTACACTATCGCCATCAAATAGGTACTTAGTACTTACTCATTTATATTTTACGCCATCCTTTATAGCATATCGGTATAAGTAAGTCGGGCTACGACATAAGCTATAAAGTCTATCAGTCCCGGTTTTAGCCTGATCCGTCTAGTGGTATGTTCTGTGTTGATAGATCAGTCAGTCAGTCAGTCACATTTTCCCTGTATAGGCATACAGACAAGCGGGCGCCTGCGGGGCTGCGGTTTCGTTCAAGCAACGAGATAGAATTTTCAAAACTCCTTTCTAGTGGATGCCTACATATATTTTCAGCCGTGCGACAACTATTTTTTCAATACAGTTGTATGGTATGGCGCACTTTCAGAGGCTGTCATTAGTATTCGAAAGTTAAATCTTACGCACAGGCATCTTTCTTTTTCGTGGTCGTAACTTACTTTTACAAGCTCGATCATTACTTTTGCAAAACGTTGATACCAAGGAGTTTTCATTGTACAATAAAATGGGATGGACATTGGGATGGGATGGACACAGAAGGAATTTTTTTTTCGTTTTCTTTTATCTTTTACCTTTTATATTTTATCTTTTTATCTTTTTATCTTTCTATCTTTTTATCTTTTATCTTTTTATCTTTTATCTTTTTATCTTTTATCTTTTATCTTTTATCTTTTATCTTTTATCTTTTATCTTTTATCTTTTATCTTTTATCTTTTATCTTTTATCTTTTATCTTTTATCTTTTATCTTTTATCTTTTATCTTTTATCTTTTATCTTTTATCTTTTATCTTTTTTCTTTTATCTTTTTTCTTTTATCTTTTTTTTTTATATTTTATCTTTTATCTTTTATCTTTTATCTTTTATCTTTTATCTTTTATCTTTTATCTTTTATCTTTTATCTTTTATCTTTTATCTTTTATCTTTTATCTTTTATCTTTTATCTTTTATCTTTTATCTTTTATCTTTTATCTTTTATCTTTTATCTTTTATCTTTTATCTTTTATCTTTTATCTTTTATCTTTTATCTTTTATCTTTTATCTTTTATCTTTTATCTTTTATCTTTTATCTTTTATCTTTTATCTTTTATCTTTTATCTTTTATCTTTTTTCTTTTTATATTTTATCTATTATCTTTTCGATTGTGAATTCGAAGTCGACTTAAAAACTAATTTCACGAGGGTACCAACGCGTCGAACTTTTCTAACTACCTACAACAATAATGTTTAGATTTTGTGGTGGAAAATAATTTTACTTACTTTCGAAAATTAATGTTCAGATTGTGTAATGGATGATAATTTAACTGTTAGCTCAAAACTCAATAAGTTAACAATATTATGTATAATGTACCATTAGTCTGAAAGTTTCATTGAAGTGAATTGTTAAATTCTTTCTGAAACTAATAAAAATCTTAAACCACAACGCGTCCTGAACTGAGAAGAAGCTTAAGTATTGACAAATGACATTTTGTTTCGACAAATGATAAGTAATTAAAGTTCACGAACGGGACCAGATGTTTTTTCGGAGAAATAGTTTCGGGCATTATACTAGTTTCAATGGTTACTGATCGTCAGGTGTTGTAAATAAAGAAACCAGCAGGGTGCGACGGGCGACTTTGCTATCGACATCCACCGCTGGGATAGCGCAATCTCGTTTCTCGAGAAACTAGCTGGCCCCTTCTGGTTACGGCTCGGCCAGCAGGGGGGGGCGTGACACACTTGAGTATTGGCGATCAGCCGCGAGGACGATGCGACGTGACAGCATGTTTCCAGCAGCAGCCACAACAACGACCAGGTTCATCGACGACGCTAGACATTAAGGTACCTATGCCAGTTGTCTTCAACATTTTGAAGTTTATTGGTTACAAATCACTGACAAGGAATCCGTCATGATCTATAACATGATCCAGAATTTCGGGAGTTATAATAAGTGAAGACTATTTTTTGACTTTCACTAGGTGTACAAATGTACGTACCTACTTTCAATAAAATATTTTAATGAATTGAACAAATTAAGGAACTAGCTCCAAAAAATTATTACTACATAATACCATTTTAAAAATAGTACACTAACACAGTGTACCGCCTTACACGTTCACAACAAAGAAAAAGCGACAAATATCTTTGACAATCGACATTTCATTTTTGGGTGAGATAATGTGGGAGTGAGTCACGCATGTTCGATTATAGTTAAGACTAGTAGGGCGCGTGCGGGCGCGGGCCACATGTGGCCCGCGTGCTGTCTTCCCGCCCATAAAAAATCCCTTCAATATTCCCCATACATTTTCTATGGAAAAATAAATTCCGCCATTTTGAATTTTTTTTTCTATCCATCAAATAGACCTTCGAGTCCAGATCACTTCTTGTCAAGAAACCATTCTTCCATCTTTTATACTTTCCGAGATATCGGCGAAATTCGTATGGCGGCCATTTTGAATCCGCCATTTTGAATTTTTTTTCAGCTCACTGGCAATTGGATGACATTTCGAATGACATTTGGTCGAGCACCCCCCACCTATCTTCGATACCCTCTCCGTGCTCTTCACCCGTCTTCGAAATCCTCAATCATCAGCTCTCTCCGTATTTTTCCTCCGAATGAATTTTTTTCTTCTATACGGAATGGTAATTGAAAAAAAAATTTTTCATACAAAATTGTTCAGGAGAGGTGATCAATGAGTCAGTGAATGAATGAATCAGTACGAGCAGCTATATATATAGTAACTAGTAGGGCGCGTGTGTGCGCGGGCCACATGTGGCCCGCGTGCAGTCTTCCCGCCCATAAAGGTATCGCCGTCATCTCCATCGCCCATTGGAATCCGGTTGGCAGTGAGCTTAAAAATTACCAAGGAGCACTGTCATGGTTTTAAAGATAGTTACGGGCAGTTCGAAGAAAAAATACGCTGAACCTCATCGGATGAGGTTCAGCGTATTTTTTGTTCGAACAGCCCTTAACTATCTTTAAAATCATGACAGTGCTCCTCAATCATCATCCAAATCCAGATCATTGTCTCTTCTGATAGTATGTACATTTTACATGGAAAGATAAATTCCGCCACAGTAAATTATTTTCCATGCATCCCGTAGAACTTGAGTTCCTGATCACCTCTTGCTAATAAACCACTCTCTTATCTTTTATACTTTCCGAGATAGAACAACACGAAATTTGTATGGCGGCCATCTTGAATCCGCCATTTTGTTTTTTTCAGCTCACTGTCAATGGCGTGAAGTTCCGAGTATTTTTTGTTTCAGCAGTCCCCACCTAACTATAATACCTTGCCCATGCTCCTTGACAATCTTTAAAATCTTTAATCATCACCTCATTCCATATTTTGCTCTAGTAATTCTACGAAAAACTGCATCAAAACCTTGCATAGTTTCCAACTTTTAGTCTCATCAACATTCCCCATACATTTTCTACGGAAAAATAAATTCCGCTATTTTGAATTTTTTTTTCTATCCATCGAATAGACCTTCAGATCCTGATCACTTCTTGTCAAGAAACCACTCTTCCATCTTTTATATTCTTCGAGATGGACGCCGATGAAGTTTGTATGGCGGCCATCTTGAATCCGCCATTTTGAACTTTTTTTCATCTCACTGCCAATTGCATGACGTTTCGAATGACATTTGGTCGAGCACCACCCACCTATCTTAGATACCCTGGCCGTGCTCTTCACCCGTCTTCGAAATCCTCAATCATCAGCTCTCTCCATATTTTTGTTCTTAATGAATTTTTCCCCTCTATACGAAACAATCAGTAAAAAAAAATTTTTTCATACAAAAATGTTCAGGAGAGGTGATCAATGAGTCAGTCAGTCAGTGAATCAGCACAAGTAGCTATATATATATTAATGTGTCTCACCTCAAAATCTTACGTGGTAAAAGATACATTCTAAATTTAAAGGCGTTGAATGAATTTGTAGTTCAAAATCTTTTGAAATTGATAGTTCATAGAACAGCTTACAAGCGAATACCTAAAAAGGGTTTTATGCCTATGAACTGAAGAATCTTATTTTAAAGTACCGATTCATCCTTGGCAAAATACATAAAGAAGTTGTGACTCATCTCAGATACTTACCGCGGTTTTTTCATGAAGATTTGTTAGGTGTTAGAGTGTTAAAGTTATTTACTACCCTCAAAACAAGCTCAGTTTCCTGGTTTTATTTTAATTTCTGACGATATGGCAGTATCGTTACCCAACCGCAAACTATGACGTGAATTATGTAACAATTCAAATTCTGTAAAGAATTTTATACGCTTAACTCGTTGTAACATCTAAGAGTTGAGCTTAATTCCGATTAAAAGTCCTAAAGTCCACTTCTCCAGCTATTAGGTATGGATGGGGTTACACAGAACGTCTGTAAAAACAAAAAAAATGTAGTCCGTAAGAAAAATTAGACTTTAGACGCAGCAGTTCGTCCATCATCGGTTATTCTATCAGATGGCCAGTGGTTACAAAACATTTTTTTAAGTCATCTAACTCCCTTAAACCTAAAAGGTTGAATTAGTTATTCACACGATTTCCCGGTCTAGATGAAGACTAATTCTTTTCATTAGAGGGATTTTTGTTTTTTGTAATAATTAACGTTAAGATGAATCGAAAAACCTCTTTACAGAGTTGATGGCCATATTTTTCCATACATCTATTTTGATACACATGATTTACATCAGTTGCATAGGGGATGTCAAATATCCTCATTTAAACGATTGGGTTAATTGTTTCTTATATTGAAATTAAAGATGATCAAAAGCTGACCAAGAGTTACATCCAGTTAATGGGATTAAGCTATCGCTGTAAAATTATATACTTCAAAGTTATTCAAAGAGTTCAATCTAGTTATTGAATTTATCGCTTCTTGCAATAATGCGAAATGTTATCAATACGAACCCAGACGTCTTAGAAACAGACGCATTCTGAACATTTCGGAACACCAAGTTTACCTTTGCTTTTCTATCCATTCTTCTAGAGGTAGAATGCTTAAAAATACTATTATAGACAATGCTTTAGGCATACATCGTCTAAGGGCCTTTATAACTTTGGGTCTTCCCCTTTTACATAAAGTGTCAAAAGACTTACTTCTTATAGTATATTTATTGATAATAAATAAATAAATTTGGTCTTTTCGTAGAGAACCACAATTCATAGGAATTACTGTGGGAAGTTCTCTGAAGGCATTAAAGAAAAAAGAAGGACATTTTGTTGGAATTTTTAATAATTTATATGTTTCAAAACTTTTGTGTTATTTACAAAGTTTAGTGGCAATACTGCTTTAATAACGACTGAGATCCGTACAATCCGTACATTATAAGTCAACCTCGTAATTTCCAACAGAACAACTTGTTAACGACGTAGCATATGGTACGATTACTTGTTATCATTCGGCATTGAGTTTAATTTCTGCTGATGATTTTGGGTCAAATACAAAAAAAAAAAAAATATATATATATAATATTGCGAAAATGAATAGATAAATTAACATCAAACACCACATAGTAGCACACAATATAGTATACTAACACATTGCTCAATGGGCCTTAATAAGAGTTTATTCATTCCGTAACTTTGCTTTGCTGATCTTGTAACTTTTTTAGCTTTAGGCAGTAGGCACAGCACAGAATGAAAACATTAGCATTAGTTAAAGTTAGTATTATTGTTTTTATATAATTCAAGGAAATTATTAAATTTATACAACGTCAGCTACTACTCAGGGCGAACCAGTTTTAATTATACCATAATTAAAACCGAAGAGAAAGTATAAAAATTTGCCACAGCTTTGAAAAACAAATCGATATGTCGTTTACAAAATCTTAGACCAAGATATATAATAGACAACCTCCTGATAATGTTGAAGCGACCTCATAAGGTCGCCTGCAGGCAGACCACCGTGGGAACGTGTCTGCCGAGGAATATAATCTCTCACGAGAGAGGTCTGCGTTTCAGTGCACCCAGCACAGCACCAGGTACGCAACACTTCCTCGGCGAGCACGTAGTTTGTTGCTTGACCTAATCAGAAAGGCAGTCTGCTGGTAACAACCATTACGGACGTTACCTAAGTTTTAAAATCTCTTATTGAGCGATGATGCTTCTGTCGCAATAGCTCTTTTGCTCTCTAATCATTAATCATTATAATCTATCTAAATATAAATTAAACCTATTAATAATGTGACTGGTTTATTGATCCAGAAATTGAACGAAAAGATTGTGTTAATTAAATACATCTGTGGTATAAAGAGGACCTATTATAATAGGAAACAATTTACTATCTGTTAATGTCCATCATTTAACAAAAATTTTCATCTCTAAACATCTACCTGATTGTGTTTATTATCTGAAGAATAAAATGTATGAAATATAATTGATGATTAAACGAACTTACCTGTAAGTGAAGTTCTATCACAATTATGTGAATACATTTTATTCGAAGATAATAATATAAGGTCCCTCCCATACCCAAAACCCATGAGTATAATACGAAAATTTTGTTAAATATTTTCTAAAGAATGAAGCTTGGCGCAGAGGTAGGCTGGGACCGCGTGTCCATCAGGGTGGTCAGTTTTAAAAAACAAAATAAATAAAAGTGCGGGGTTGCCAGTACAATGAAAGTATACCTGATTGTGTTTATTATCTGAAGAATAAAATGTATTCACATAATTGTGATAGAACTTCACTTACAGGTAAGTTCGTTTAATCATCAATTATTACCTATTATCTTTCAACTTCGAGAACAGTGGAAGAGTTATGTGTGTGCTAAAGTCAGTTTTGTATTATAGCTTGTTAATTTTTCTATACTCTTTTCTTTTAGTTTTCTTCACACTCGGTAGAGAAACCGAAGTTTAAAATAACCAAAAATGATGACCGGAACTCATGCACAAATGCACAACACAAGTTGATACATATAGTTGTATCTCAATCTCAAATGGAATGGAATATTACTGAAGTACACAGCTGAACGAGATTGCTAATGAAAGCCGATTGGTGTCGATACGCTGTAGTGCGGATGAAGACGTAATGCGTTTTTAATTACGGTATGAATATCGAACAATATGCAATCAGGATCAACAAAGCTCAAGAAATGATAAGGTTTTAAGGTTCCATACTGTGATGGTAACAAGTAAATAATTTTTAAATTAAAAAACACGACTGCTCTGTGGAAAAACGACTTTTTCAAAAAAAAATAAAGCCTATGTTACTCGGAACGTAATGTAAGGATTCTAACGATACCCCATTATGTCCAAATCTATTCAGCCGTTCAGAAGTTATGGTGGAATAAAGAAACTCACATACATACATACATGAACCCTAAAACATTACACTCCTTTATTGGGCAGTCGTGTTATAAAAATGGAACCTTAATGGGTGCGACTTCCTGTGTCAGTCCATCACAGTCATAATTTCAGTAAATATTGAAGCTACCTATCGAAATAATGTCGATGGTGGAACATCATTGAAATAAAAAAAAAATAGTAAAACGAATTTTTTTCGCCGAATAAATCAAAAACTATTGAGCATAAAAATATATATCGGTCAAGAATTAATACCGAAAGCTCACTTTGTCGACGCACTAGTTTTCCCCCTTTTTGAATAAAAATATTTATTTTTTTATTGACGTTGGGCCACTTTTATTCCTAATCAAATATCGATAGTTTTAATAGTTACTGAAACAATCGAGCGTGACAGACAGACAGGTGAGGTCGCACCATATGGGTTCCCTTTTACCATTTTAGTATGGCACCTTAAAATGTGAAGTGGAACTTTTGCGAGCAATCTATAACTGTAAAGTGAAAGGTATTTAGTATCTCAATAAGAACCTTTTAGAAGGCGGATCGATTGTTCGGAATAGAAAACGCAATAAAACATTAGAAACTGGATTCGGAAAAAGAAGTAGGTCGGGACAAAGGACAGGGCGAGCTCAAAAGATACAAGAGGGTCGAAGCGCATCCGCAATAATGTGTAGCGAACGGGAATGGCGGGATACAATTGACGTATACATAGGACCCGGTGGACCGTTTACTGGGGTCAAAAATGTTTGTTTTGACACCAACAAAGTAAGTTGTAAGCCGACTGCAGTATTGTCTATGGACCGCGGTCCACGCCACAAATCACTATACTTGATATTAGCAAATATTAGCCGATTTCCGCCATGTTGCGGCGTATTAGGGGAATTTGTGACAAATGGCGCTACTAATTTCTTGAATGTAGAAGGTTGGCGTAAAATGTTCCGATGGGCTTATCCTCAGGTTCATATCGGTGTGGGAGGATAGCGCTCGAACTCGGTCAAAGAAGACCCTAAGGTTAAACTCATTTGTATAAGAGTACCTCGAGTATTTGCTTGGGCAAGACTTGGTAAAGGTTGTAAATAAATGTAGAAAGTACGTCTATTTACAAAGTATAAGTAACTAGCTGACCCGGCAAACGTTGTTAAACGGGATATTATAAAAAATTGAATAATTCATATTTAAGCTATCCTATCGTTTAAGTTAGATCAAACTGCACATGGTGTGCAAATTTGATTAAAATCTTAACTGATTTTATTTTAGGAGACCATCGCGGATAAACAACGTGTCGCGTTATTTATACGACGAGTATATATTAATATATGCCTACGGGCTACGACGTAGGCACTAGGCACCTTCGTAGTACCACCGAATAAAAACTATTATTTGCAACAGTGAGTTTAGTAAAAATTACTGTACTAAAATCTATGTAATATTTTTATGTTATAGTTAAATACAAAATAATATGTATTCAATGACAATATTACCACCTACGATTTGCTCGCGGATTTATCCGTTTTTTTTTGTACATCCCGCGGAAATCAAAGATTTCAATCATAAAATAAAAATTCAAAAGAATAAATTAATATTCCGGAACCGAAAAATCTTTGTTTTTGCTGTGGTTTTTACTTTTTTGTTAATGTTTGGGTTTCATACCAAAATGGTCAAAATGGAACCCTTATGGTCACTTGGCCGTTTTTTTTTTAATTTCCGGTAACTTCGTTCGTTACACCAATGTAGCAACAAATATACCCTTAAAATGGTGATAAGGTGGACCTACACCTATTGATTACAGTATTGATTGTAACAGATGGAGGAAAATGATAATTTTGCGATACTTATCTATTAATAAGGAAAATACATACTAAATAAAGATACTTTGTCCAACTATCGCCTTTCTAACACTCAACAATAGGTGGACTCTCTATTGAATAATGGATTCTGTATAGTCTTTGTGGTGTCAACGACATTCTTTAATTAAAATGAATCGCTTCAAAGATATTTATTGAATCACTTTAATTGAATCTAGCTCTAACCAATCATCACCCGAAGCGATATTTTACTGCCGATTGTGCAGATATGAACCTTAATTAACGAGTTCAATACTATATTTTAGTACTTTCATTTATTGGTTTTTACTTGCGACTTTCCCCGGATTCGGGAAGGTTATTTGTGTTTTAAAAATCTTGAAAATTGTTTCGCGATAAATACTAATTATCGCTAGGGTATTTAAGAGGGATGTTATACATCAAGGGGTAAGTATAGGTTAGGCTAGCCTCATTTCTAAATAATTTAATATAGCTTACGAGTACCGAGTACGTCAGAATTAATAACGTTTTTAGCGATTTAACTCCATTAGCTTGTTATTTTTATTTGGTTTTTACTATAAATATGTACAGCAAATAAGATAATAAATAATAACTGTATATGTTATAAATGGTCTGTAAAAACATACCTACTGTTATAAAAACATACTGTTGTAAAAGGCAATTCTAGAGCCGGGTTGAGTTCACGAGTATAGAGAATATCATAGAGCTAACCGCTATAATATTAAAATATTATAGTTAGCTAAGTACTTATTATAGAGAATACAACATTTTTCAAGAAAATCTGCTTGAATTTTATAAATCTTGGCTATTTTATGAAAATTTGAATTTTATTACAGTTTCAACACAGAATGTTTCATAAAAATTATTACATCAGGCATCTACGGGTTCTGGGAAAATTCGCGAACGGTGCGTCTACTACGATACAGAACAGAGAGGATAGAATCTTGCGCGCTTTGTAATTTGGATAATTTTCTTTATTCGCATTATAAGTTAGAAAATAGAACTTAGAAATAGGTACCCATCCGTTTCAGGAGCCCGAGGCCAAATGCCAAAGTAAAAACCATTTTCATGTCCGCCTGTCTGTATGTTTCAGTAGGTATTGAGTTGACTAAAACAGGTAAGGAGATGTTTTGAAGTCACCCAGTTTTCAATCAAACTTTTTGGACTTATGGAAAACTTTGTAAAGTAAACATTAGTAATTTACTTCGCCCAAAACTTCCACTGTCCTCCAGGCATTGTCCTTTGTGAAAATAAAGTATTGTGAAAATAAAGTACCCAAAGGCTCTTTGTCATAGGAAACTCTAGTAAATTACTAAAGATTGTTTTGGGAGACACTTTACAGAGTTGTAACACAAATTTGTGTAATTTTGAATAATCTATACCTAATTGTATTAGGACAAATATTTTTACAACCTGACTTTTGAGCAAACTTCGAAAAGTACATTTTAAAACACAGTAAATGGTTGTTAAGTATTTAAAAATCACTGAAAATGTAAGATTAATTTTTTAATAAAAGTTTGACAATATTTTTTACGACGACGAGACGAAAATCTGCCATTTTCTATTCATAACAACCGTTGACCCATAGCCGACCTTTAACCAACAAAATATTACAGGGATGAATAGCCTGGGGATTTGTGTAATTAACCCTATTTAACAACGGGAAATATTAGGAGCTGATAAAATTGACTCCTTTCTCCTTAATGACGGTATAAAATTGTTTTTTCTTTTTCTTTGTACTGGACGAGAGGACAAGTCACTTTGTTAAAATACGTCCTTGTCAATCAAAAAGTCATTACATAATTTATGTATGACATGCAAATGTGCATATTGTGGTCGTTAATTTATCTACCACTAAACCGTTTCACTGTTTTAAGACTGGTGTGACTTCCGTCTACGAAAGCTAGACACTTACAGAGAGATATGAAGCGAGACTGGCGGTATTCGAAAGGAAAGTGCTCAGGAACTGTCATATTTCAAACAGTTCGAGAATCTGATGGAACCTACCACCATGCTTTTATACTTAGGACGTTAGACCATCATTAGGTTTTTAAGTCACAACGCTTGATGGGCCAACTGAATCGAATGCCGGATTCTAGAACCGTGAAATCATGACCAAGTGGACCCTTCTGCTCATGGGGCAAAAAAGACTAAAAGGCAGACGATGTGGAAGAATATCTAAGGAGCATGTGTATCTTCACCAACTGGTGCAGGCAGTCGAAATATTGTCGCAGAACCGAAATATTGTGGAGGAAACCATGGCCCACAAGGGAATTTAGCGCCCACAAGATAGATAGATAAACCATTTCACCGAATTTGGTGATTTATTTGATTAAGTTGAGAAACTTAAGCCTTCCTTTCCTTATTTTTAAGTTAGTATATCCATTCATAAGACTTATACGTTGGCAACATAATAATATGTACATGGAATGTTTGACGACCTCCTAGGTATTAAAAGATGGGAATCCCAATTTCTCAAGTAGCTACAGTCTAGTCTAGTAGGTATATATACCTTACTTTATATTTTCTAAAGCCCAAATCTGGGTGGCGTTTCAGAAATACACATTTTGCTATGGTATAAAGTGCTAATTATAGCTACATTAGTACCTAGATATATCTCAATTCTCAGCCAAACTTCAGATGTTCGCCGGAGCGTTGATTATCTAATTATAAGGTCGGTTAGGTCTTGTGACCCTCAGTAAATTATCGCTTAGAGTAAACAATGATGTTGCAGAAATATATCATTAGAATATTATTTAGTAAAAACGTTTAAAATAATGGCGATGGGTTCACACATGGGATATAATATTGTGAAAGTATGTACACAAAATTGAGCGGAACAGGGGCTCAAAAGTATTCGCCAGAGATCTGTCTATCGGGCAAAGTCAGCTGACGCGTTTGAAGACCGACAGCGGTAGTCTCATTACGTCGAAGCCTGAAATCTTGAGGGAGGTCGAGAAGTTCTACGGACAGCTATACACCTCATCTCAGGAGCCTGTAGAAGATTTGGCTTCAGACCCTAGAGCCAAACTAACTCGACACTATACCGAAGATATTCCGGACGTCAGCCTCGACGAGATTAGTATGGCTCTCGATCAACTAAAAAACAACAAGGCGCCAGGTGATGACGGAATCACAGCAGAACTCCTGAAAGCAGGTGGCAAACCAGTGCTAAAAGTTTTTCAGCGAATGTTCAATTCCGTCATCCACGGGGGTTCAACGCCAAAGGCATGGCACAGGAGCGTGGTGGTTCTTTTCTTCAAAAAAGGTGACAATACCTTGTTGAAGAATTACAGGCCCATCTCGCTCCTGAGCCATGTCTACAAGTTGTTCTCGAGAGTTATTACGAATCGTCTCGCTAGCAGGTTCGACGACTTCCAGCCTCCCGAACAAGCCGGGTTCCGAAAAGGCTATAGTACCATAGACCACATCCTCACGCTTCGGCAAGTTGTACAAAAAACCGAGGAATACAACCTGCCACTATGCCTAGCGTTTGTGGACTATGAGAAAGCCTTCGATTCGGTGGAGACGTGGGCCGTGTTGAGGTCGTTGCAGAGATGCCGAATTGACTATCGATACATCCAAGTGTTGAAGTGCTTATACGAAAACGCCACAATGTCAGTCCGTATCCAAGACCAGACTACGAGACCGATCCAATTGCAGCGAGGAGTGCGACAGGGAGATGTAATTTCCCCGAAGCTGTTTACCGCTGCATTGGAAGACGTCTTTAAGCTTCTGGATTGGAAGGGATATGGCATCAACGTCAATGGCGAGTACATCACTCACCTTCGGTTTGCCGACGATATCGTAGTCGTGGCACAGACTCTGGAAGACCTCAACACGATGCTCAATGACCTCAGCAGTTTCCCAACAGGTGGGCCTTAAAAGGAATATGAGCAAGACGAAAATCATGTCTAACTCTCACGTTCCGCTCCACCCTGTAGTAGTTGAGAACTCTGCACTCGAAATTGTAGACGAATACATATACCTGGGACATACAGTCCAGCTTGGTAGGTCCAATTTCGAGAAGGAGGTGAACCGCCGAATTCAGCTCGGTTGGGCAGCGTTCGGGAAGCTTCGTGATGTCTTCTCGTCCAATATCCCTCAGTGCCTGAAGACCAAGGTCTTCGAACAGTGCGTGTTGCCAGTGATGACTTACGGATCCGAGACATGGTCTTTTACTATGGGTCTCATAAGAAGGCTCAGAGTCACTCAGCGAGCGATGGAAAGAGCTATGCTCGGAGTTTCTCTGCGTGATCAAATCAGAAATGAGGAGATTCGTAGACGAACCAGAGTCACCGACATAGCTCAACGTATCGCGAAGCTGAAGTGGCAATGGGCGGGGCACATAGCTCGTAGGACCGACGGACGTTGGGGACCCAAAGTGCTGGAATGGCGACCCCGCACGGGAAAGCGCAGTGTTGGCAGACCTCCGACCAGATGGACTGACGACATTAAAAGAGTCGCGGGAAGGCGCTGGATACAAGTGGCGCAGGACCGTGCGGGCTGGAAATCATTGCAGGAGGCCTATGTCCAGCAGTGGACGTCCGTCGGCTGAAACGAACGAACGAACGAACGATGTACACAAAGACAGGTGCACTCTCTATTCTTCACACTCATAATCCGGTGTGACAACAGCTCTGACAACGTACCTTACAAAAATAAGATAAGCAGACGATATTGAAACGAAATATTTTTTTGTGAACACTGAAAACCTAATTTTATGAATATTGCCATAGAGCGCAAAATTTAATGTAGTTCAAAACGCAACATGGTCGATAATCGTGAAATTAAATTTATATACTTTGTACGATGATTGATCATCGTCAATGCTCGTTTTAAGCGATTTTCAGTGACCTACAGTTTAAAAACTATAAAGTCACACATTTGTTCTGGATCTGTAATCTAAATTCGCTCTGAAGCACACGATTAGATAAAACACGATTAGGTAGACACGATTAGATAAAATTTTCTCCCAAAAGTGTCTCCAAAATCTCAAATTTTATCGGAAACTACTACGGATGTGATTGTAATTTTTGTTTAATGTATCGGTATAGTAATATCCAACGCTAATTAACAGATTTTTGATAACGGCTTATCATTAACCTAAGTAATAAGGCAAAACGTCTTTTTTTGTTATATTCTTCCACAACGCTGCATGTCGAACCCCCAAACGTATACGTAAGACTGAGAAGGAGAAAAATAAAGTCAGTGTACCCTATTAATAATAACGAGGTACAACTACTCCAGAGATACACCCACTCTATCAACAATAAATGAATGTTTCAACGGTTCTCATTGAGTTAATTGAGATGAATATCTTCATTCAAGATTCAAAGGGATAAGTGCAGTGCGCTTTATGCTAACTTCCTTTGTGCTCGGTTCTATACAATTCATAAATGGCTTATGAGTTAATAGGGGCCACGAGCAGCTAGGTATTTATTTTGTTTTAATATTTATCTAGGTTTTATTCACTTGATAGTTTACTTTAACTGTAAAATAAAAACGGCATGGCTTACCTACGCATACTGGGGATGGCACAAGGGATTTCAAATTTTTACCAATGAACATTCAAACGTGTCGTCACAGAAATATACCTATCCTATTTTACCGCTTTACAATGGTGAGACTATATAAACACCAAAGTATATAGGTACTCAAAGAGCAAGAGCTGCAGTGAAACCAAATTAAGGCTGCCTTCCGCTCGGATATCCTCTCACCCTGGATTTGTCCTACTTTTGCAGGCGTCAAAACTAGGCAAGGTACCTATTTATAAACTGAAAGAAAATAAAAAACGTCGTCATTCAGTTACCTATACCAAGACGGTAAATTCGAAGAGCTGTTCATAAAATATTTTATATTTGGTTTCTTTAGGTGTTATAAATAATACCACAAAGCATAAGTAAACCAGAGGCAAAGACTACTTGCCTATGAAATTAAGTTAGAAAAGAATGAGTGTTTGTCGGAACTAAAATAAACATCGCTAGGAGCCCTGCATACCTGGAGCGATCTTGTAAATTAAAAAAATCACACTCCGGGACACTCCGGGACATAAGTGTAGTAAAAATAAGGGTTCAGTTTTTTTTTCTTTCGAGTTACGGAACCCTAAAAAGATAGGTAGGTACTCCGAGTGCCGACAGATATGAACACTTGTACACTACAGATACTTATATGTCACAGCCAAAGCGATTAATCCGGATATTATACATATCATCTGGTCATTATTAATAATATCAACTCAATTTGGATAAAGTGATAATTGACATAGAATTAATCACATTAACCAGCTATTTTTTATACCATCTTCGAAGACTTGGATAATGTAATAATACAAGTATGGATAAAGATTATTTACCTGTTTCTAACTTATTTATGAATGTTTTTATGTATTTCCCTTCACAATGTCACTAGCTTTCGTAAATAACTCAAATTAACGAGAAGTAATAAGAAAAATTATTATTAAAAATCATAATTTGTTAGGTTATTTCAGACGACATTTAACGTATTTCTTTGCCAGTTTGACTAATATTTTAATGAAATAATAGTATTAATACAGGGTCCAGGAGCGAGCGAAGCGAGTTCGGGACTTGAGGGCACCCCGACTCGGTTGGGTTAGGTGACGAAGATAATGGCGGGGCCTACAAGGCCCCGCCATCCTTCTGAGTGGTTATTTTCTTTTATGACCACCCAGAAATAGGAGCCCCGCGAAGAAAAAGTGTAAGGGAAAACTAAATTATTAACCTTAAAATTTTAAAAGTTAAAAAAATTATTTCACGAAAACTATTAAGTACTTTAATTAGTATTTTAAGAATTTTAATTATTTTAAGAATAACGTAACAACAATTTAGTCAGCCACGGATCACGCCACGCGGCAGCGGGATGAAGAACGGGGGGGTTTTACAAGCCAAATAGACCGTATTATCACTTTCGCCAACTGTGACCAGCGCCTATGAATAATATCCAGATAAAGTGATTAATTTATCAAATTGTCTAGTCAATTTGGCTATTATCCATAGTAACCAGTCATTATTAATAATAGCTGTTTAATCACTATGACTGTAACATATACACAGAGGCGTCGGTAGCAGTAACGGTGTCGCGAATTCAATGGTTTTTTTACATCTCAACGCGCCTAAAGACGTCACTTCAATAATAATGATGAATAGCAAGTATCAAGTATGTACTTATATTTGCTCGTACCTTCCTAGTTAAATACGGCGTAGCTACCAAGTACTTCTACAAGCTTGTACTCCAAGTACAAGGGTAATTGAATAGGTATCATATTTTTTCCTGTTTATATCGTAAGAATGAGGAAACAGGATAGGTATTTGCATAGAGCTCGGGTTCCATACTTTGTTATAATGAAGTTGAGCCGGGACGGGCGAAATATTAAAGCGATTATGAAATTTAATTACAAAGGATTGGATTATATAAAGCTGTTCTGTTACAACTTACAATCCCTTCAGTTGAATCATTAAAATATTTACTAATATAATTTATTTTTCGAGATAGAATCTCTCCTTTAATATATCTATCTTCCGGTACTTACAGGTTTACTCGTAACAGCATAGATAAACATTTCTGAAATTTCTCTAAACCGTAGACCCATAGATGATAGAGTAAGTAGTATTCATTATCTGTGCTCTAAATTCAGTTGTCCATTACCAGGTGATCCTCTTGAACAATTGGACGCTATAAGAATTACCCAAATCATTGCGTTCTAATGCCTAAACTATTGGTAATTGGGTAATGGATAGGCAATAAAAATCCACCAAAATCAAAGTAGCTACGAACGCTTGTTTTACCCATATTTTTATTTGCTGCTAAGTCAACGTAACGCTCTGCAGCATATGTGGTGGTGCTGGAGGCAAATGCTTAACCACGATTCAACGGCCTCTGAAGTAGACAATGCTCCTGCTCCTCATGAGGCATAATATGTCAGTATACATTCGTTCGTCTGAGACAATAGCAACAAATATATCTAAAATGTTTTACCACATTAAGAAGCATGCCACAGATGTGCTCGCGGGCCGCGAAATTCATTTTTTTTGTGGTTTTTCGCGATTTTCAAGCTAATATGACATAATAGGCTTATGGCAGTCAAACTGTGAGAATTCCAGTATCGTCTTCACGTGTTTATATAAAAATCTCTGCTTGATAGTGTCGAGTTAAAGAAAATAGTCCGAGATTTGCGAGTTACTCACTTAAAACTCGATACTCGAACTAAATTCCTAGGATAGACATTTTTATGCAAAGATTTTGATATAAACATGTAAAGATTATACTGCCGTTCCCGCAAATTGACTGCCATAATCCTATAATGTGTAACTAGCGTAAAAATTGCAAAAAAAAAAAATTTCGCGGGCAGAGACGTTGATTTCGCCTTAATTATGCCCGGTTAATCTGTATGCAGGTATGTCACTATAAAAATAAGAAGTATCCCTATATTTAAAAAGGATAAGGAGAAAATAAAGTAGAAGATGTAACTTTTGCAGTTTGCTGTGTGAATCGGTTTGCGTTGCCCTTGAGGATGAAGATTGCTTCCATCAACAAGTACCTAATTGAGGTTATCCAATAAATTAATACTCCTAGTTACACACTACTCGCGTTGTTATAAATGGAGGCTGAGGCAATTATTACAAAACTCAACGCTGATGTCACAGTTGGTTAATGGAACAGTCAGCTCTTGTTTGTGGGGTCGCTTTGATAAAAAACTATTGCTATTTATAGCCTTATATTATACTTTACTATAATAGAAACAGCATGATGGGAATGACTTATTTTTTCAATCACAAGTACCTACCTCAGCAGTTGATCAGCGTGATGGGCTGTCTCAATTCGTCTTATTCTGAGAGAATAACCATCCAGTCCAGTTGCGGGAGTTGTGGGAGTTTTCACTATCGTCTGCTTATATACGTAAATGCAATAACTTTTTTATGAATGTAGCCGACGCGAATACACGTGAATCGCCTACCAGATGAAGTATACAGCATAACACTCAAACTACTCTATCGTCCTATCGATATGAGGTGGCAATTTCGCGCGGATTAAAGTAGCAGGAGGGTCGTCATTACCCTGAGCTGTTTGTGCCAAAATGAGGCTGCTGATTTAAGTTTCCGAGTACGTTACACACACTTCATACATAATCCTATACCTTTAAACGAGCAATTCTTGTATATAAGTATATATATATATCTATATAATCTGGATCCTATACCTTTAAACGAGCAATTCTTGTATATATGTATATATATTTCTATATAATCTGGATCTCGGAAACGGCCCGAACGAATTAATTGAAATTTAGTATACAGGGTTTTTTTGGAGGCGATAAATCGATCTAGCTAGGTTTTATTTTTAGAAAAAGTCGAATTTACCAAAAAAAATAAAAATATGACTCCTGCTGCCATCTATTGGCCAGTAGTTAAAAAATAAAAATATGACTCCTGCTGCCATTTATTGGCCAGTAGTTAAGTCAACCGGATATTAATACTTACAGCTAAATATTTTTTTCTACCAAACTCCTCCGAAACGGTTCAACCGATTGTTATGTAATTTTCTGTGTATGTTCGGTATGTCGTAAGCTATTTTTATACCCCTAATGGTAAAACAACGTTTGGTCAGGTCTTAATTATGTATATGATTAATTTCCTACTGGATAATATTCCCTGACCGACCTCGGCTACGGTAGTTAAAAGCTCCATTCTTCTCAGAGAATTACCAGTACAGGAGATAGTTTAATGCAAGAGCGTGCACAAAGACAGATGCATATCATCTCTATTTCTCACCCTCGTAGGCTGATGGGACGGCAACTTTAAACGACAGGCGAGATGCTCAGAACATGCTTAAGCGTACCGTCCGAGGCACGTGGTAGATAACCGCCAACTTCCAAATTCCGAATGGGTATTAAGAATTTCTTGATACAAAATCTAAATATTCGTGGGACCTCGTGGACTGCAGTCGAGGACGCTCACCACTGGAACAATAAGGCAAAAACTCTACTTGTCCCTGTAAGTAGATAGGTAGGTAGAGTTGTAGACGTGGCTTTCGGGGAATATACAGGACAGACGAATTAGAAGAATACTTTTAATGAGATCTGGGATACAGAGAAGTTAACGCTGCCTATCTACCGGAGCGGAGCGAGACAGCGGAGCTGAGAAACTTAACTTGTTTAACATAAGAGGAGCGGAGATTTGGTGCAATCCTATTGGAAATATTTCTCCGTTTCTCCGCTGCCTAGCTCCGCTCAGGAAGATTGGCAGTCTTAGGCCTGGAGCGGACCAGCACAGAGCCCTTTGGGCGAGTACCCACGCCGAAATCTAGATGTGAAGTGTACGTAATTTTATCGGATTCAGTGTCTTTTAGGAAATTTTAAATTGTGGTCGATATTTGACGTCAAAGTGCGAAGCCCTACTTAAAAATGCTTGATCAGCAGACCTTGTAGGTATGTGTGTCAATAAAACTTATAACCTATAGGTACCTACTCATCTGGCTACCTAGAAGTAGATACCTACTCGTTAATAAAATTGTCACTCCAGCAAGAACATATTGCGAAGAAGAATATATAGCAGAAAAATAACCAAGGTATGGGTATATATGGCAGAATGGCAGAAAAATAACTGGGTACGCCATCTACCGAGTGTCGTATCTAACACCTAATTGAATGGAACTTGGAAGTGATATATTTACTTATGCGGTACGTACCTACTTAAATCATAATATTATTATGGTGAACTAAAATACCCTGCCCGCCTTGTTCCAATTTTATTTGATTTTTGCAATTTGTAAGCTAATCAGAGATAAGACAAAGGATACTTATGTCACTTATATAAATCAGAAATGGTAATAGCATCTTCACATAATTTTCAAAATATTACGAATTATTAAAAGTAATTGTCCATTTTAAGAAATTAGTTTGTGAATCAAGTTTCGCGTGAGTAACTCACGATTCTCGGACACTTAAGGAAATATTTTTTCATCTCACCCGCTCGGAAAAGCGTTTTTTAATGCACGAAATGCGGGCGGGAAATGCTATTATGTTCCCTAGGCCGCCAAAGCATTTTCATTTTTCCCAAGGGAGACAAAGTAGTATGAAAATCCCTTCCGGCCCTTGGGCCGAAAAGCATTTCCAACGTCAAACTCGAATTACGTGTCATGTCAATGTCAAAGCTGAAGACTTCTTTTTTTTCTAATAACACATACGTTCAGTAAAAAAAGTTCGACCTTAGAGTTTGTATAGGTACATTATTTTTTTATTTTTACTTTTTCTTAGAATATCAATAAATATAATAACTCCTATTTAGTTTTATTAATTATAAAAGAAATCTAATAAAATCCACGATTTTTCCTCGTTGTTTAGGTAATTATTGTTAAAATATTTATAAAATTTTATATTCTCTTTGGTTCTCAGAAATTCCTTTTTCAGAACGCATTCAAAAAAAAGTAAAAAAAAAAGTTTCTCAATTTTTTTTTCTGGTCTAGTTAAGGGTCTAGTGCTAGTTGTCTATGTTTCCAATCGTGATTAAATGAAAATACCTAATATTTTTATTACTTTATTCATTATTTTTTTGTTTTAACTTTGAAATATAAGGTGAGTGATGATTGAAGGTGGTTTCAGTAAGTGAAATTATTCAGAGTTACCAAAAACAACATTTAACATAAATCGCAATGCCGATCTAAAGTGTTCTTCTGGTGATTTTCCTCGCTGTGGTGAGATGAAAAATTTTTGTGTTATGGACGGGCGCAAATTTTTTCGGGTCTCGTGTCGTTGAATGCCTCGCTATGCTCAGGATTCAAATTTGACACTCGGCCCAAAAATCCACTTTGCGCCCTTGCATAACAAATAACTATTATAAGAACGTGTGAATCCGATGCTGCCGTTACCGTAATTTTGCTGACATAAGCATTGTCTGTCATTTGCTTACAAATTACGAAAAATCTCCGATTCTGCTTACGAAGAGACGTACATGGTTCTTTCTCAGCTCAGTAGGGCTTTTACTGTTTATAGCTTACAAAAGACAAACTTTTAACGATTGTCAACAGGTGTATTTGTAACATCAAATAACTGAGACAGACGGCGCGGGCGTCCCATGTCCTTTAAAAAGTTTTAAAGGGTCGCACTCTACGTAGGTACTAAAATTCGATCAACAGTCCCAAAGGGATACCTACCTACGTGGGAGCTACAGCCTACTCCATATCGACGAAAGGGGGTTTTAAGTAGGTATAGCATGTGGTTCATTTATCGTTAGTGGTTAAAGATACATCTAAGTAAGTGTATCTTTAGTAACGAAGTTTCCAAACGTGAGTCGACGTGCGTTATAAAATCGAAAATATTTTAACTGAAAAGTTACTCGATCGATTTATTTATTTAAGAACTCATGATCCGTTGAGTCATTATTTAGGAAAATCTGTTGAGATATATCTTAAGTTCAAAAGCGCTATTATTATGACCATGAAGTCTTCAACTTCTGCGTGAATTATCAATTTTGATTTTTGGAGTTTATCATTTAACATTACAAGAACAATTTAGGTATATATATAATAAAAACCGGCCAAGTGCGAGTCGAGCACCGAGGGTTCCATACCATAAAAAGAAGTAAAACATTGAAAGAATCACTTTTGTTAATGAATTTACGAGCATAATTTACATGTAGGTACTTTTGTTGGCAAACCGCAAACGTAACTTTGTTTTCGTCGGATTATTGTTATTATCAAAAAAAGTATATTAGAAAGCGAGTTGATTTTATTTTTCCTGTAAAATATACGTTAACTTCTATTGATCATAATTATTTCAGATTTTTAGATTGGTAAACTTCGGAGATAAGGGGGGGAACGGTATTTTTTTCGACAGTTTGCCCAATAAATCAAAAACTATCAGGCATAAAAAGAAATAAAAATTAGTTTTAGAATACACAAGTAATGCCCTTTCATATGATACCCCACTCAATATTTTTATCTCATTTTGAAATTTTATCGACCCGGTTTTCCCCCCTTTTTAAATAAAAATAAAAACAATTTTCAAATTTTTACGATTGTTATGACGTCGCGTCACTATTACCTATAACTATTCTAAATTTCAAGTCGATAGCTTGAATAGTTACTGAAATAAACGAGTGTGACAGACGGACGGACGGACGGACGGACGGAGAAAGTCTCACTATAAGGGTTCCATTTTTACCATTTTGGTATGGAACCCTAATAAAACCATGAGTTGATGATACAGTAGGTATATCTGCAGGAAACCCAAATCCTGTTTGGGCTCATTATAAGTATTATAGGAAGGTACACACCACAACTAGATATTATTTAGGCATACCCAATGTTAGTTTAGGAATCTAACTATCTATCCCTTGCTATATTATTTTCATGTGCAACAGCATTGAAAAATGTTTCGCTTTTAATAGAAAATTATTTTTTTAATTTTTCACCACGCTTTCAAGCAAACGTTAATGTTTAAGTATTATTTTACTCTCTACAGAGATTATAATAATGTATTCCACAAACTGAGCATTTCGAATGCGTGCGTATAAAAATTCTCGTGAAATTCGCAGGTCATAGAAAATTATGTCACGAAAGCTCTACAATACATTCATTAAAATATAAATAATATAAATAAATATTTATGAGTTCTTAACTTTTAGTTTTCCCATTTTTTCCCGCGGCAAAGTGGCGGTAATTAGGGTTCCATACCAAAATGGTAAAAATGGAACCCATTATGGTGAGACTTTCTCCGTCTGTCCGTCTGTCACACTCGATTATTTCAGTAAAGTAAGTATAATAGCTATCGACCCTGGAATTTGGAATAGACATAAATAATAGTGACCCTACGCCATTGCGGTCATAAAAAATGGGAAATCGTTCTTATTTTTATTTATAAAGGGGGGAAAACCAGGTCGTCAAAATTTCAAAATGAGATAACAATATTGAGTAGGGTTTCATATGAAAGGGCGTTACGTGTGTATTCTAAAACCGATTTTTATTTATTTTTATGCCTGATACTTTTTGCATTTATTGGGTAAACTGTCGAAAAAAAATACCGTTCCCCCCCCCCCCTTATCTCCGAAGTTTACCAATCGAAAAATCTGAAATAATTATGATCAATAGGAGTTAACGTATATTTTACAGGAAAAATAAAATCAACTCTCAAACTTTTATACTTTTTTTGATAATAACAATAAACCGCCAAAAACAAAGTTAAAGTAATCCTTAAGTAAATTATACTCGTACTCGTAAATTCATTCTTTTATAGTATGGAACCCTCGGTGTGCGAGTCCGACACGCACTTGGCCGGTTTTTTTTTTCAGCGAACCCGCGACATTTTTAGAAACACATCAGGTCATCAAGCTTATCACCATCAAGCTTTTTGTCAAGTTCTTCACTTGAAATTTCAGTCAAATCGGTTCAGTACTAGGAGCGTGAAAGTGCAACTGTACTTTGAAAATATTTTCAACATATCAATAAAAAAAAAACTCAAAATAAAATTAGACATTAGTAAATAAATGTTTCTTTGAAATTATTATTTTTTTATATTTATTAGTAGAAGTAGACAGGTATGAATATCTGTTCTGGTCCAGACAAAATTGTTATTTTTCAACTACATATTTATAAAATTTTAAGGTAATCTGAGCAACGTAATTCACCAATGGATTGATTTGGAATTTCATTTTTTTAAGCATTTTTAACGCGGTGGTGCCTATTCGTTACTTCAGTTTTTCTTTTCTCTCTTATCCCCTTTGCCGTGGATAAATAGTTCGTAATTAACGCTGGATTTTTTTACAGACTCGAAGTCAGGAAAGTTACTTATTTTCTTTGTAGGTCCTACAAAAAAAATATTCACATAATTATATTGGTTTATTTACTAAGATTTGAGTACTTGCCTATAGAGCAATTTATTCCTAACAGGAGTTAGGTAACATCTCCAGGCTCTCATCTAAGGGTCGTAACCTTTAACCCCCCCACAGACCACAGTAGGTGTTTACGTCTTTATTCAAACACCAATCAATATAAATCCCTGATACATATAACTACTTATTTATAAAAAAATAATGCTTACCGCGACAAATTTTCACGCAGCTCTACGCTTTTGAAGGACTTAACTTGAACCTCGATTTCAGGGGCCGATATCTACCCGTGGAAATGTTCATACACATACCTAGGTGCACTATTTTTCTCAAAACGAACATATAGAGATATTTCACAGTCTGTCTCAGAATTTTTATGTGAACACACGCACACAGAAAGTACGTAGGTTGCACCGTGAAGTGGTTATTCAATCATTCAATATCAAACCGTTAGAGGGACAGTGACGAATGCAGCTTCCCGCAGCTTCCAGTGAACTGAGAGCTGAAGCCTACGGGAAAATATCAAGCCTCGGACGGGAATAGACGTGAAAACAGACCCAGAAACGTTACCTCACTCGCTCTAAACTATGCGTAAACGCGCTAGTCAGAAGAGGTCCACAGGATCACACTTTGCACGTACTGTCTATGTTTTAATTGTATGCCGAGTTTTCACGATAACCAACGATGGCTATTATGCCATCGGAAAAGCTCAACAGCTACAAACGTTAAAAGGTTCTACTTATTTACACTTGGAAAAGGACATTTTTGTTGTCAATGTCTGGATAACTACCTTGTAGATATAATACCTACTGTTGTTACCCGCTGTTCGATTTTCCACAAATCCTTAGGGAACCGTGAACTTTAGGGACAAAATTTAGTAGGTGTATATGTGTTCAGTGTTAGATACTCTACGGTAACCTAGTCTTATTCCAAAATTTAATAAAAACGGTACAGCGGTTTTAGCGTGAAGTAGGTACCTAACAAACCTACACAAGTTTTCGGATTTACAAAGGAGAATGCCAGAAAATGGGCTAGATTTGCGTCACTCTGCGTCTCAAGCACGTATGCATGAATAATCTTCTTTCAAGTTTTAATATTGCATATATTTATGTCAGTGAAATGTGTAAAGGGGTTCAAAAGTATTATAAGAAAAATTAATTAAACGTTTCGAAACATGTAGAGCCGCCATGCCACTTATAAAACTTAGAAAATTAACCACTTAGAAAATCAGATGATTACAATTTCCCTGTTAATATCTTACAAATCTTTTTTTACATAATATTAAGAATATTTCTAATGTTTTATCGATGATTTTGTTAAGACGCAAGGTATAGCCCAATTTTCATACAAAAATCGGCATTCTCCTTTGTGAGATTTCTGTCGGGTAGGTACTATGTACAGCTGTAATACGAGTATGTCTATCTGTCTATTACCATTTGGGATACCTACTCAACAACTTAATTGTTAAAGTCTATCAAAAATCTATGACAAATATTGTTACAATATATTTTAGCTGCTCATGCTTATAATCATTCATTCACTCATTGATCACTTCTCCTCAACAATTTTGTATGTACCTATGGATTTTTTTTCACTAACGTTTTCGTATAGAAGGGGATAAATTCATTCGGAGGAAAAATACGGAGAGAACTGATGATTCAGGATTTCGGAGACGAGTAAAAAGCACAGTCATCTCACTGTTAATTGAAACGTCATTGAATTAACAGTGAGATGAAAAAATCAAAATGGCGGATTCAAAATGGCCGCCATGCGAAGGTTGTCGAGTCGGTATCTCGGAAAGTATAAAAGATGGAAGAACGGTTTCTTGACAAGAGGTGATCAGAACACGAAGGTCTATTCGATAGATAGAAAAAAAAATCGGGGAGATTAAAGGCTGTCGGCGATGATACTTTTATAGGCGGGAAGACAGCACGCGGGCCACATGTGGCCCGCTCCTCCACGCGCCCTTCTAGTTTCTTATACAGGGTTATAGAAAAAATATCGGAAACCTCTCGGCACCTAAATGATATCATTATAACTAAAAACTTTTGTTCTATAACTTTCCAAAATTTCGTATTAATTTGTGTCATACAAAAATTTAATAAATTATGTTATTTCTGTAAAGTGACATTACACTGTGAAACGAAATACAGGTAATCAGCGATTATGACTATCCCTGTTGCCAAACCGCTGCGACAGGTTAAGACATAGGCGGTGCTAATGAGAAAGATAAAGATGCACAATGCTCACAATAACTGGCGAAGGATTAAAGCTAAGCGCACACTGCGATGCGATTTTTTTCCGCATGTTCAATGCGAAACTTAATCGCAATCCGAATATTATACCTACGCGCACCACAACCTTTGTCGATTTTTTGTCGATCTTCCTGGCGCAGTGGCGCGCGCACTCGGATTCGAGTGGGAAGTCGCGGGTTCGATTCCCGCCACGGGCCTCTTTGGAACTTTATAATTTCTAATTTTTCTTAGAACTGGACTGGTGGGAGGCTTGGGCCGTGGCTAGTTACTACCAGCAAAGAGGCACCGCCAAGCGATTTAGCGTTCCGGCGCGATGCTGTGTAGAAACCGTAAGGGGTGGGTTATACTTACCCCTTCCAAGTTAGTACGCTAACATCTTCGGCTGCATAATCACTTACCATCAGGTGAGATCGCAGTCAAGTACTAACTTGTAGTGTGTAAAAGACCCACGAATTATTTTCGCACCACGAAAGACAGGGAGCAATCATGTCACATGAGAGAGTTGCGCTTGCGACTATTTCCGCAATGCGGGACAGTATTTTTCCATATAACACAAAATATTGACAAATTCGCATCGCACTTGCGAATATTAATCACATGCGATTATTTTTCGCAGTGTGCGCTTATAGCCTAACGACTATAAAAGGGGTGCAGCGTGCGGGGCGGGGAGGACGACTCACGGTCGCCCGTCGGCCGTCAGTCGGTCAAGGACCGTCCATATCTGTGTACCGGTCCGAGGATGCGTTCCAAGGACTGTATCGTAAAATACAAGCATACTTAACTTTTTTTTTTTTTTTTTAATTTATTTAATGTTACAAAGCATACATATAGGTACAAAAATATATCTGCACTAACAAACCACTAGAGTTTACAGTAAGTGCACATAATCTGTCATCTGTTATTACAATTTTTTATAAAAAAGTCTTTAAGTTTTTTACTAATGTTTTTTGGAGTTAATCCATTCTTAAATTTGTAATCTAAATTATTTATTAAACGAGGAACCATGTAGGCAGTGGTGCGCATTCCATATTTATTTTTGGCAGGTATGGTCACTAGTAAACTTTGTGCTGCTCTCCGAGTAAATCTTTCATATTTAAGTGTCTTTTGAATATCTAAGTTAAAAAATTGCTCTTTTAATAGTTGGTAATTAACCTTATCATATATGTTTATTACTTTACAGTGTTTAAATAAAATATTTTCATCCTCTTTCGCTTTTAATTTAATATTTAAGGGAACAATAGCTTTAAGAATCCTTACTTGTAACTGATAAATGTAATGAAGATAAGTTTTATCGGTTCTTCCATAGCTGCTCACACCATAACTTATGATTGAATCAGCCAGGGCATTATACAGTATCAACCTAACTTTATAATTTATTTTTTTCTTGATTATGTAAATATTTGCCAAAAAAGCTCTAAGTTTGTCGCATACATGATTTATATGATCATGCCAGTCAAAACGGTGATCAATTATCAACCCTAGATATTTATGTGACTGAACTACTTCAATAATAGGGCAGTTACAGTTAGATATTGGGAAATGCAAACAACTGTGCTGATGAGCAGTAATATTTTGATTCAATATACTATTTGATTTAAGATTTGGAGAATGTATATGAACTAATTTAGTTTTTTGAGAATTCAGTATTAGACCACTATCGTGGCACCATTTATTAAGACTATCAAAATCTTCCTGTAGAAGTACTGCTGCATCATTAACGTGTTTAGCTGCTACAATCATACATGTATCATCAGCGTACTGGTAGGTGCTACAGTGTTTGAAGATCTTATTCATATCATTGACATAGGCAATAAAATGCAAAGGTCCAAGCACTGAACCTTGGGCTGTACCCTCAGTTACTGTAATTGATTCACTGAAGCTGTTACCAATCCTAACACAGTAGCTTCTATTACTCAGATAGTTTTTGCACCAATTTAACAGAGGACCGCGAATTCCAGTACTTTCAAGTCTATTAATTAGCTTGAGGTGGTCTAGAGTATCAAAGGCACGTGAGAAATCAATAAATAAAGCCAATATGTGTAATCTTTGGTTCATCCATGAGTTAACTTGATCTGTGAAATCCGATAATAACATTGTTGAGTTTTTCCCTGGTCTAAAACCATATTGGCTTGGGCTAAGAATATTATTTTTTTGGTAGAATAAATGTATTTGGTTAGAAATATATTTCTCTGCAATTTTATCTATTGAAGACGTTAAAGTGATAGGTCTATAGTTCAATGTGTCTCCGCGGCTACCTTTTTTATGAACTGGCCTTACACAGCCTATTTTTAACTGGTCAGGATATGACTCAGTCGTTATGCAATTATTAATAAATTGAGAAATCGGGTTTGAGATTTTATTGGCCATTGCCTTTATATCACCCATCCTCAGACCATCAAAACCTGGGGCCTTGTCAGCACTTAAGTTTTTTATTATTTCATATATATTATCTGGTGTTGCTTTTTTGAAATACATACTGCAATTTGATCCACTATCATTAGAGCAGTCTAAGGGGTTTAGAAGATTTTTGTTACAGTTTGGTAATATTTGTTTGACAGCATTGTTAAAATCCACTGCAAATCTGTCAGCAATCTGCTTAGGTTGAAGATTTTGTGCTTGAAAAGCAGTTAGTACAACTTCATCTAGAGATTTACATAGTCTACCTGTGATATCATTTAAAATCTGCCAAAGTTTCCGTGAGTTTCTGAAGTTTTTTCTTATTTTATTCCTGTAGTAAATATTCCTGTAATATTCTGTTACTTTATTATATTTATTCCTTATTTTGTTATATTCTAGCCTTACCTTTGCATTATTTGGATCTAACTTCCACTTATGAAACTAATTGGTAGGTACTAAACTATCATTTAGGTATTAATACTTTATTTTTATTTTAACCTGTTTTCAATGCAGCCAGTCCTAAGCCTGGTTAAATATGAAGGAAAAGTGGAATTAAGTATTAATAATAATTTTTAAAACTATCCATTGACGATCTGATATCGTCGCGTCGCATCAGTGACCGCGCGCGGCGTTGCCGATATTACGTACAGACTACAGAGTAGTTACAAAGAAAGAATGTATGCAAAATATTGAATGTGATATTTCTCAAAATATCGAGTTAAAACAAAAGTTGTAGAACAAAAGTTGTTACTTTTAATGATAACATTTAGGCGTCGAGAGGTTTCCGATATTTTTTCTATAGCCCTGTATAGCAGGATTAGAAATATAATACACATTCTGAGACAACTGTCTACATAGTACGGTTAAGGGCCGGTTTCCACCAAAGCGGAGCGGAGCGGAGCTGTGTTTGAGTAACCAATCAGATTTCGTCATTTCCACAGCCCCGCTCCGCTCAGCTTCGGTGGAAATGGATCGAGCGGAGCGGAGCAGAGAAAACTCATTTTTGTATAGCCGCGAGCGAGCTAGCGGCGAGCGCTGAGCGGAGTTGAGCGGCCGAGCCGTACCGCCGGCGGTCTGGCGGCGCCGATGCTGGCCCGCGGTTCGTACCCCGCCACCTTCACCCCGCGCCTCGCGCACCCGAAAACGTTATTCGATTGCTTTCAGATTCAGTTTTTTTGCAAAATGAATGACGAATATTTCATCGAATTGATAAAAAAATATCCATGTTTGTGGAACACGCTTTTAATTGATTTCTTATCCAGAATCGATGTTTGCGGCGACGGTTTAAATGTTGAAGAATTAAAATTGATTCTTCAATCTCTAATTCCTCTTCCTCGAGCAAACTAAAAGACAACTTTTTTAGCGACATGACGTCTTCCTTAGGTAGACCGCACTTGACTGATTTCGAGCTCTCACAGCTCCGCTACGTACAGCTCACAGTTCGGCTACGCACAGCTCGCAGCTCCGCTACGCACAGCTCACAGCTCCGCTTTGGTGGAAATTACAAGACAGCTTTGTAGCAAATCTCCGCACCGCCCCGCTCCGCTCCGCTCAGGTGGAAACCGGCCCTAACAAGGGATGCAGCGCTCATTCAGTCGGACGAACAGCCATACGCAAGCTTAGTACAGTTGCCGGCAAATAGATTGGCAAGATTCGTTAGATACGTAAAAGATGCTCTCTCGCTCTCTATAGACAGGATCCAAGCGCTCTATTGGTTGGTCGTTGATTGTTGTTTCTCTCGCACTCGTTGCACGAAGAACACAAATTTTCCCCCACCACACCAAAACCTTGCCAAGTTACTTGCCAGCAACTGCAAACTAGCCCCACAAGTAAAATTAGGTAAGTACCTACTTAGTTTCCAGCATTTATTAATTCACTTATTTTAAATTAAAAGGGTTTAACACCATCTAAAATAAAACTTATAAAATGTTTGTACAAAAATATTTACTGTAAGAAAGAAGCATCACTGTATAAATTTTAGTACTACATTTTTGGACGGAATTACGGCTAAGTTACCGAAAACTTATATTAACGATTTAATATTGCAATTTAATTCAACATCTAAATATATGATATAAGCATTATTTAAATAATAATATTTAAATAATAATACAATAAGTAAATAAATCATGTTTACATCTTGAATAACAAAATAATAAGCAGTGTAAAATATTATCCAATAGTTGAGTAAAGAATAGAGAAAAGGGATCTTAAATATTACATTCTAGTAAGACATTAGATATAATTATACCTTATAGTTAAGAAAATATTTCTTCTAATTTAATGTATTTATTATCCTATACTATTTTGTTTATTTATATATATATTTTTATTATATAGTTTTTATGCAGTATTAATTTGAATCTATTTGAGTCAACCACTGTAACTATCATACATATATGTATGTATGTTTTTATATATTTTTCTGCTACATAATTTAAATCGCCTGTCGTGGCCACCTATTAGTGGATTTTATAGCATACATACAGTGCGACAACGCCTCTATCTTGTGCTACTGTTTGATAGTTCGCTCTGTCAGTATATCACTATTGTATGTAATGTTGTTTTCGCTTACTATTAACTATTTTAAACTAAAATTGAGATTTTATTTTATGGCTGGCCTTTGATTTGCAACAGCGCCCTCCTTCAAGTGCCAAGAAAGCCTTGTCGGACTGTATTTAAAATTGTATTTGCATTAAATATTGTTTTTTGCATGTTTGTGTAGGTGTAGCTGTAAAAATGTTGGTGCCCTTAAATGACTAAATAAAAAATGCATAAAAGGCATAAAACTTATTGTACTTAATATGAAATAAATAACTACACTGACAATTTTTAACATTAGTAACTACAAAGCTACTTGCTTGTATAATCTATGGACGATGAAAATAATATGACTCAACAAGTACAATATTCTATAACAAAAAGGCACAGATTATTGTTGAACACGACTATATTTTGTTAAGTATAACGATTTTATTGTTTCAGAAGAATTTGATTTCAAACAGTGCAGCCTAAGAATAAAAAATCCGACCTTAATGACATCATAAGGGAATCCCATGTGCAAAATTCCAGCTTTCCGGAACCATGGGTTTTGGGCTGGGCAATTTATCAGTTTTGCAGAGCTTCTCTTTTAATATAAAAGATTCTTAATTTCTTAACAAAAAGGCACTTAGGAATTATTCATATTCTATTATAAGATTTTACTTATTATTTATTACCATTACCTAGGTAATACTTCAGTTTTTAAAGGTTCTTGAGAAAATATTAAAATTACTGAAACTGATTTAAGGGGTTTGGGCTCAATAAACCTGTGAAATTCATATTTTATTTCATTTTATTAAAAATCAAATTTCATTTATTTTCACACATGGATTATACCCATCCACCTTAAACTACAAATAACACTTAATTACAATGGTCAGTGACATTCAGATCTGCCTGCGATTGTGTTTAAATCGCAGGTCGCAGATCTGAATGGCTGATCTGGTATTTTGAATTACAAAATCAACCTACAAAAGTAGCAAATATTAACTAAATGAGGGTTAAAATAGGCTTTTTTATTAGAAAAACCGGTGATATGCGAATATCATACCAGCCGCACTTGTCATTAATATGACAGATGTTTGTACATGAGAGGAATGGTTGCACTCATCCGAGGAGCAATAACACTCTTCCCAGTAAACACCGTTGTCATAAACTCCCCAGTTGCATACACCCGTCACTCCTGTCTCAGCGACTGATGCACAACGTCTGACAACCTGTCTCCATCTGCCGTCCCCTGGAAAATGAGAAATTTGTGTTTTGATGCAAATTATTGACACTTAATGAATATTTGCTTTTTATTGGGTGGAGGCATTTCTAATCCCAGTTTAAATTAGAAAAACACAACACAGATTAAAGTGTGTTTGTGACAGTTGAAACTTGTTTATTGGTGAAGGAAAACAAAATGAGAAAGAAGGAGAATTCTCTACACATAATTCTACATAAGGTGTGTGGATGCTCCACACAATATGAATCAAAAAATATTTCCAGTGAGGTGGATTACTTGTGTGGTGTGCCCAAACTATCTCTTCATGAGACAAAATAAGAAGCCTTTATTGTACAAGAAAACAGTAGCACCATCTGTCAAAATTCTATAGGTGACTAATTCTATAGGGTGAGTGAACTACAGCGTGGCCTTAGGGAGAAGCCACACGGTGCGGTGCGGCGCCGCACCGCAAAAATTTTGCCGCATCACTGTACACATGTGGTATGCGGCGCGGCAATACGGCACAGTTGCGGCGCCGTAGTATCAGTAGTACAATCCCTAATATAATTAACACGTTATACTGACAACTGGTTTCAACACGAGTGCAAAATGCGAGCAATGTCGCGGTGCGGGAGCAACACTTTCTCCCCTCCTCGTGTCTCGCTTAATCGAAGTGCGGTGTGCCTGCGGTGTGGCGCCGGAACGCACGGTCTGGCATATCATTGATTTTTATATGCAGAACGCCGCAGCGAAATCGCTCCGGCGCCGTGCCGCGAACGCACTGCACCGTGTGGCTTCTCCCTAACTGTTGGTGGTAAAACACCATGGCATTTTACACGACACCGATTAACTTGCGACATTTCTATCCAGTGCATATGTATTTTGTGACAACCATGTTAACTTTTTTAAATTGAGTGTTTAATTTATCTGGTCACTTAACTTATTTGTAACTTAATTACTTACATATAAATCCCTTAGGTCCTTGCTGTGTTAGTTTCATACAAAAAGATCCAGGCATATGAGATTCGTCGCTGTTACATTCTACTGCTATGTGGCTGTCCGTATCGAATGTTTTGTACGCACCACAAGTGTCTTCTAATAAATTTTGAAAAGACGCACACTGATAACATCTTACGCAAAAAACTGTAACAAAAAAGTGGTTACACTAAGGTACTCAAAAAACAAAACTAACGTTCTACATTCAAAAATGATACAGTTGTCGAAACTTCGAAAGATAAAACTTTATTACATACCTGAAGGTAGGAAACATGGCACAAGTACAATCAATAATTTGATAAACATTGTGTTCTTCTTGTATCTATTCAGTCCAAAAGTTTTAAATGATATTTTAAAACTATTTTTCTCCACAGTTTTGAGGAGTCACACCCTACTTGCACATCGCCCAAACCAAAACAAAACAAACCACAGACTACTACCACTGGAGTCTGAACTCTGGACAGTGGACACATCCAAGGATCTTTCTGCGGTAGCTACGGTCGAGATTGATCCCTCCGGTAGTGTGTCCTTGTCGGACATCTAGCCATCGCAACAATAAATCGGTTTGGTACACTATGCGTACATCTCCATAGAGTATATTAGCTGACTGTCAAAGTAAAAATGAAGACACTTGATTTTCGCCATTTTGGTGCTGATTTTTGCGTACCTAACCTGGCGTGAGCGTCTATGGAACTAAAATCGAATGTCATTCAAAACGACGGTCCACTCTATGGTCCACTTCCAGTACCTACACGCTCGGGGGAGGCGCTTCAAATCGGCACAAAAAATGAACTGTCAAACGTATGGAATCACGAATCCAGAGATACATATCAGTGGTTTGGTAGAAACAATAAAAAAATTGCATCTTTCTCACGCAACAAAATTCATTCTAGCGCGGGAAGGTTTTTTGCTTGTTGATAATTATTTATTTTTATTCTAGGTTACAGTCCGTCTATAAAGTGAAGAAATTAATAAAACCGGCCAAGTGCGAGTAGGACTCGCGCACCGATGGTTCCATAGGTACTATAAAAGAAGTAAAACATTAAAAGAATCACTTTGGTTCATGAATTTACGAGGATAATATACATATTGTAGTCATTTTAATATAAGGGGATGGGTACCACCCGGGCGCGAAAATTCAAATTTTAATAATAATAATAGGCTAATAGTGGGTTTATTATGCATCGTAGGCTTACGGCAATGAGTTTTGCGGGCACAACAATCTATCACTCAACAATACTCATTTACTTGATATTGGTTACCGATAGATCGAAATCTGGGAAACTGCAAAAAATGATCTTTTAGAAACCGTGGTTACGTTTTATCATAGTCACCATTAATTAGAAAGGGATGCATTACCTGCAGAGCCCTCTCGCGCGGTATAGTTTATTTTTTCGCCATGGTGCAAAATTTTGTTTCAGGGTTCACCACAGAGTGCCTAGGTAAAAACCTATGTTGATAGTCTATGGTAAAAACAAAAATCAAAATTAAAAAAGTGTCTTGGAGTTCAAAACCTTGGGTTCCTGGTCTGTACTCTGTGGTCATGGTCTGTGTCATGTGTTCAAAGTTCAAAACTTCAAACATTTATTTCTCACTTTGCATAGAGTAATTTGTTGTCACTTTGGTTAATTTTTTATTTTTATTGACTAACAAATAACAATGATTCGGTGTTTAAAAGTAATAATATGCACGGTCTTTGTGTTAAGTTTCGTCGCTGAAGGTAATTTATTTCGTTTTATGCGTACTTATACGGGTAACGGTCACACCCAAAAGTCCAAAACGACTACTTGTTAATATTTGGTACCTACTTAATGAAAACTTGTTTCCAGTGTTCTGTATTAAATGCTGGAGCTGCAGATCTAATAATGACCCTAAGTGCGCTGACCCGTTCGATAACAAAACAGTTCCAATAACTGACTGTAACGAAGAGAAGGGATTGCCAAATTTTCCTGGCTTGCGGCCCTCTATGTGCCGCAAGATACGGCAAAAAGGTAACTTTATTAAACAACCTTGAACCTACAACGATTTTATTTTTGTTCTCACTTGCATGTGTTCCGCACTCCTCACTCAGACGTTGGTAGGTGCCGGTACCAGAATATCACAGGAAAGCGAAATTTTGTTTCGTTTTCCTGTGATCCTGTTTTCGAGCGTTTTTTATTATTATCAACTAAATTTTAAATCCATTAAAGGGTACAAGTATGTTGATATGTTCTGTTTAGAAGTTCTTGAGGGAAAAAACTTATTGCCACCCATCTATGATATTTGAATGAAACTTACATTGTGCTAAAACATGAAGAAATAAAAAATTAAAATTAGTCAAAAAACACAATGTCATCTTTTAGCTTGGAAGCCCTAACACTTAACAGCCCCTTGATTGTGTAAGAAAAACATATTCAGACCCCAGATGTAACAAATAATGATATCAAACTTCGCATTAATGCATCTCTTACTAGCCCTGCCGATTGCATACAAAATAACATCACAGGCATTTTTTTTTCCAGTGAATGGTGAATGGAGATACTTCAGAGGTTGTGCATATTTGGGTGAAGTAGGAATCAAAGGCGATGAGAGATTCTGCCTGATGAGAACAGGAACTTACAACATCTTCATGGAATACTGCACTTGCAATAGCAAAGACGGATGCAACTCTTCAGGAATCACTGGCCCTATGCCTTTGTTGATACTAATGTTGGCTACTGTTGGTGTATACTTAAAATTTTTGAGCTAAGCGAAAAGTGGATATTTCCAAGGGGGCAGCTGTTAATTTTTTATCTATTACTTAAGGTGTTGCGGCCCTATCAGCCCGCGAAATTCAAATTTTATTTAGTTTTCACAAATATTAGACTAACTACACATTGTAGATTTATGGCAATGCATTTTGCGGGCCTACTTTTTATGCATCTACATGTTTTTAATAGAAACTTTGCTTGAAAGTTCCCACTCATCTCATATTGGTTCCTGAAAGATAATTTTTTGCAGTTTCCCAGATTTCGAGCTATTGGGAATCAATATGAAGTAAATGAGTATGGTTGAGCAGAGTTTTTATTAAAAACATGTAGATGCATAAATGTTGTGCCCGCAAAACTCATTGACACTAGTCTTTAATGTATAATTAGCCCACTATGAGCGAAAAACTAAATAATATTTGAATTTTCATGCCCGGTTGGTACCCATCGCCCTTAAGTAAGTTTTGTAAGTTTTGTTTGTCTGTAAGTAAGTTTTGTATAAGTATCTATAAGTTAATCATAGTATGGGTAATATGGTGTCCCATTTCCTGGGATAAGCCAGTGGGATTTGACATGGAATCTCTACCATTAAAAAAGTTACTCATAGTACGGGCATAGTAGGGTAGTAAAAACTAACTTTTTTAATGGTAAGATAAGCATTTCCTAAGATAAGCAATCGTTTAACGATTCAACTTATGGTAGAATCTTGATTATACAAACATTGATTATCAGATTATAGGATTTATTCTTCATGGCTCTTATTTATATATATTAAATAGATATATTTTTTCTAAATGACATATAATATATACTTAATGTCATAGCTGGGCACCGTTAACCAAATAGTTAACTTCGTTAATCGTTAATCCGTTACAAAAAAAGTTAGCTTCGTTAAAAGTTAAAGCGTTACATTTCGGAAGAATTAACGCAAGTTAACGTTAATCGTTAATCCGTTAATATATTGTGTAAAATTGCCTTTTTATATTGATTCGTTAGTGAACTAATAAAACCTGTAGGTTTAGGTTCTGGAAGTTAAGAGTCTACTGACCCACGATGTGTATCAATGGAGATACAAAATACCAAATCATTTGTAATTCGTGCAGATTTCGATGATGTTGTGGTGTTATTCGGATTCATATAGTAATGGCCCTATATGAACCCTAATAACACCTTAACATGATCGAAATTTGCACGAATTACAAATGATTTTGGTATTACGAATGTATGGGAGACACCGTGGGTCAGCAGACTCTTAACAGGTTAGGAAGAAATTTTATTTTTTCAATTCGAAATGTAGGAATTAAAAAGGAGAAAAAGTAGAATAAGTTGACATTCAAAAGTTTAAAGGTATAATTTATGACAAAAACTAACTGGAAACTGGAAAGCACACATTGACCGGGAAAAACGTTCAACTGAAGCGCTTGAGGGTATAGCCGTAGCCCGTATTGTATTTTCACACTTGTCGTTTCCTTTCATACTTGTCTGAACCTGTTTTTCGCGCCGCACCGCTGTGCTGTGCGGTGAATAGTAGGCATTGGATTAACGATTAACGGACTTCTGCATATTAACGGAAGTTAACGTGTCCGTTAACATTTTTAAAAGTTAACTTAAAAGTTAATCCGTTAACCAAAATGTTAACTTCGTTAATTAACGATTAACGGATTAACGAGTTAATGCCCAGCTATGCTTAATGTGCTTTACTTGATAATAAAAATATTAAATAATAATTATTTGTTTTAAAATCCACTATACAGATATTGCTGGTTTTGTTGGATTTGGATATCAAGATTCTACTGTATATGGATCCTTTGCTATTAGTACCTACTCCAGTGAACAAAATCTCAGAATTAATATAGTTTTATTGTTAAAAAAATTTATTTGATTTTTTTAATTACTAATTGATTTATTGGTATATTTTCTACTTTTCTAAATAAATCTATTTTTTAATGATTGGTTGTTTAATAATAATTAATTATTTGGCCTATTATCAGTTCATCTTCATTTTAGGCACAGCTTAGGTAACACAATAATAATTATGTTTAAGCATACTGTTTAAATATTTGGTATACAAAAATAATATTTGATATTATTTTTAACCGACTTCATTTAGTTATTGGTTCTTTATATATTAATAATTATTAATAATTCATAACCATTTTATTGTTAAGTGGTTTTACACGTCCTTGATACAATAACTTAACATACAAAGTACCTACCTAAGTATGTAATATAAACTATAGCTACAGGAGAAAAAATCTCTATATACTCGGAGGTATACAATAATGACAATTGTTATATAATTTTAATTGCAATATTGTCATTTAAATATTATATGACTCAAGAGTTCTTTTTAGCTATAGACTCCTCAATTAGCCAAGCTTTTAATTTAAAAAAATTACTATCGTGTAATTCAATATCATTCGGAAATTTACTTTAATTTTTAAAATCTGATATACCTAGTATAAAGTAATGCTTTAAGGTCGATAACTTCCTTAGTAAACAACAATTTCTTATCGCGTCCCAGCTATCGCTGTAACAAGGTTCAAGCCCTATAAAAATAATTTATCGTCGATAAATTATTTTTATACACCGTACGTAATTAAAAGGTTCATTTAAAATATCTGGGTGACCGAGCTTCGCTCGGTAGTAATACTACTGGCCAATAGATGGTAGCAGGCTGCAGGAGTCATATTTTTTTGGTAAATTCTACATTTTCTAAAAAATGAATCCTAGCTAGATCGATTTATCGCCCCAAAACCTCCTGTATACTAAATTTCATGAGTTTTCCGTTTTCGAGATACAAGAATTGATCGTTTAAAGGTATTTAGATAAATTCCATATTTATTCAGCACAAATATTACTTCAGCTAAAACAACCATAAGCTTTATGTGAATGTTTGTTGCAATTATTAATGAACTGTAAAACCATTTGACAGCCCTACTTTCAGTAGAAATACTTTTAGTACAAAGCTTTCTAAATATGAAATTACATGGTTAATGAAAAGACGGTGAAACACAAAACAAGACTGACAAATTCCGTCCAGTTTTTGTATTTTTAGGATAAATATAGCCTACTTTTTAAGAATAAGTGTTTTCTTTTGATATTCCAAAAAATACCAAAACGCTCTACATTAAAATTAGCAACGTTTGATTTATGGCTTTTGAAAACTCTTTCATTAATAGGTACTCGTAAGAGTAATAATAAAATTTTGCCACAAACAGTACTTATTGTTCCATATTTATTTTACAAATGTTATTTGATTTCTCAATTTATTTAACAAATTCTACTTAATAAACATGCAATCTATGAAAAATTTTAATCAAGATTTCACAAAATATTAGATAACTAAGTTGTAGAGCAAAAGTCTTTGTAAGACTCTTAATAATGATAGGATCTATGATCCAAGAGCTTTTTGATATTTTTAGACAACCCAGTATAAGAATAAATAAATAAAACCTTTCAGAATGAAAATCGGTTCGATTTTGATAGGATCAAAGGAAAGGAATTATTATTTATTAAATAAGTGTTTTACAAATAGTAAAATAAACAACTTTTATTTTTCAAATTGATCTTTATAGACTTAAGAAATAGAAATAAGACAAAATACATCACATTGTTTCAATTTTAAATAAAGACAAAATAGCTAAGTCACTTCTTATAATTTTGATACTCATATAAAAGAAGTACAATAAAATCTACACAAGTTAAATAAAGACTGCAGCACATAATTTACAAATCAACAAGTAAAACTGGTATAGGTATACTAAAGCGGAAACACTTTTACTGTTATGTACAGATATTTTTTTTATAAATAAACTCTAAAATTAAATCTTAACAGTAACAAAACATTAAAATTACAGTGTCTTAGAATATTTCTTACTGTATTAAAGAGATTATTGTATAATTTTATTAATAAAACATGTTTTTCTATATGCGTTTTCCAACCTCTTTAATTTTTACTGAATTCTAAGATATTTAATAGTTTTTGAAGGTTTCACATTATTACTGGGCAAAAAATTAATTTTTCAAGAATACTAAATTAGTCTGCCACGGTTGCCAACTAATGAACGTGTTTGTAGAACATTACATTATAGACAGACTAAGGTAATGTTACACTTATTTTGTAATATTATGCATTTCTTTTTTGTAAAGTAAACCAAAGTTACAATGGTAGGACGGTTCATAAATATATTTTCTTGTTGGCAACATTTTATGGGATTTTTTTCGGACCTAGACATCTCAATCTCATCCCTAAATACAGGGACCATTAGGTACATGTTGAATATTTTGGCTTTGGAATAATCACCGCGAGTATTAAAGATGGGTAAAACGTAACGTAACGTAACGTTGATGAACTTGACGTGATCGAGATTTGATCGCGTGAAAAATAAATATCGCATCGGTTTTGAGAAAGTCCATTAAAATCTATCCATCAAATATTTTTGGATCATTAGCATGTAAGCTGTAGTTTGTATATGAACGGTGGGTAGACATAACTGCTACTGCCTGGCTTCCACTAAAGCGAAAGAGGAGACGAGAGATGTGTTTTGAATAACCACTCAGATTTCGTTATTGAGGAGAGGAGTTGATGTCTTGTCTTTTTGTTACCAAACTTCTACAAAACTGCTCGACCGGTTGTTATGAAATTTTCTGTGTTCTGTAGGTCTGAGACTGAGCGTAAGCTTTGTTTACACATCCCTAATGGCAAAAAAATGTTTGCCGGGTCAGCTAATCGAATATAAAAATTCTCATGCCAATTTTGGTTACCCAACTTCCAAAACGGATAGACCGATTGGTCTGTGCATGTTCGTTAGATCTAAGAGTAGGTCGTTAATAATTTTTATATCCCAAATTCGGGTCAGCTAGTTTTTCTATAGAATTTTATGCCGGGAGCGAGCTAGCGGCCTGGCAGTACGGACATGTCTATAGTCGAGCTGTCGAGGGACTCGCGCGCCTAGCGCACCCGAAAAGTCGTTCGACTGATGCTACGCACAGCTCATGTCTATCCGCTACGCAGACGGCAGAGCTCATATTATCTTTCCGCTACGCATCTCCTCCCCGCATTGGTGGATATAACCGCAGACAGCTTCGCGTAGCGCATCTCTTCCCCTCCCGTCTCTCGTCTTTCTTAACCTCTTCTCGCATTGGTGGAAAACGGGCCTACAGCAGATACTATTGACATGGTCCCCAATAACTAATTACAATGCTTATCGTTACTTAAACAGTAGAAGGCCGAGTGGCGCCATGATGAGGGCCATGGTCATGCCCACAGCTGACGCGCCGTTGCAGCCGTCGTACTCGCAGGTCTCGCAGTACAAGGTGACCTCGTTGGCGCCGGTGGAGGACGCCGCGCAGGTGTTGGAGTAGTCGTCCTGGCGCTTCCAGGTGCAGCCGCGGGATATCACCAGCTGGCCTCCAACTGTCAATTAAAATAAATGTGTTAAAGTAAAAGTAATAGGTACACAGGATCCGGCGGACCGCGCGAAATAATGACGCCAGTTTATTGGTGTAAAAATGGTTGTTTTGTCACCAACAGCGTCAGTTGAAGGTTGAAGCCGACCGCGGTACTGACAATGGAGCGCGGTCCATGCCACAGATCACCATACTTGTCATTACTCATTAGTCCGCAGTCCGCACGCGAGTTTCCGCAGGGACGATTTCTGCCATGTTATGATGTTGTATAGCAAATAAAGAACAGATCAGCTGTTGTTGACTTGTACCTACCTATTTAAATCAATTGCAGATCTTCGCGAAGTCTTTGGATCCTATTGTTTTCGACTCAGATATTTGTACATGATACATTAAAAAAAATTACGAGATCAGTAATTTTAGCAAGATAAACAGCTGTGCTATTCTGCAAAACAGCGACGAGCGTACATCTGCATCTATGAATTTGTCAGTTGTAATAGAGTACAATTTTGCATGCCATATTCGGGTTGGCAGCTGTCTGGCAGCCTGGCAGCTATTTCATTTTGTAGAATAGCAAAGCAGGATGTTCATAAAACTGACTGATAAAAATCACATAAAACTGATTTTAGGTTACCATGATGAGTTAGTGTGTGACATAGTCCTAATTTTGTGACTACATTTACGTCAGTATGCTAATAATAAAATGGCCCTGCGGAGGAAGACGAGTGTGAAGCAAATAGTGCAAATAGCCTGTGAGTAATACGAGTTACGAGTAGGTAGGTATCTGCAATAATTTTATGCAAGACTTGGCTCACGTCTAATGTAGGTAGATAAAGCGTGGGTAATCTTTAGTTACTTCTGGAGACCAAATGCCATCATTGTGTAATTACTGTAGGTACGTAGGTACTCATAAGGTAGAGAGTTTTACTGGTTGAGAGTTTTATACAAATTTCCTTTTTTGTAGAATAATTATAAGTAGTAGCGGTAGTTCAATCCACAAAGACGCGCCTCACTCCTTCCTAACTCCATAGGAATTGCATGTATCATAAGCGATTGTGAAGGAGTGTGGCGCGTCTTCTTGGATTGGCAGACTCAGGACTAGTCTAGTCCAACTATTACCCTCCCTAGGGTCACAACGTCAATCTTAGCCATGTTTGTAATCTTGTCTTATTCACGCTGCAAACTACTAAACCGATTTGGCGGCAATTTGGAATGGAGATGATTATAACTACCTTGGAATAATCCCATCCGCGTGATTTATGGAAGAAAACGATATTACTGAGTGAGCCGTGTGTACAAAAAGCAAGTAAGTAAGTAAATTACGTTACGCGAAGCATGAATTATTTAGCGCTTGTCCGTTAATTTCTGTAAACGGCAAAATAAGAGCACATTGGTATTCATTCTCAGGGATCTTATTCGAGTAGGTGGATGCGAAGGTAAGCTATTACTTAATTATCAAGAACAATAGAATTGATACAACTCTACTTAAACATTGCGTGGTCTTACGCAATTTAGCGAATGTGATGACTTGACAAATTTTTGAGCGTCGTACTTTATCAAGATTATGCGACCTATACTGAATTCCTATGCTGGAAATCAATGGGTTCATTTGCATCTATTGAAAATAAATTTTAAAATTTTATTTTTGTTGTCATTCACAAAAACATTAACGTGAACTCAACGGGTCTGCCCGCGAAATTCAAAATTTTCGTGGTTTTTTGCAATTTGTACGCTAATTAGACATGATAGGCTTATGGCAATCAATTTGCGAGAATGGCAGTATCATCTTTACATGATTATATCAAAATCTTTGCATAAAAATGTGTATCCTAGGAAATTAGTCCGAGTATCGAGTTTTATGTGAGTAGCTCGCAAATCTCGGACTAATTTCTTTAACTCGACACTTTCGAGCAGAGATTTTTATATAAACGCGTGAAGAAGATATTGAGATTATCGCAATTTGACGGCCATAAGCCTATTATGTCTTATTAGCTTAAAAATCGCGAAAAACCAAGAAAAATTTGAATTTCGCGGGCACATCCGTGTTGTGCTCCTTAATGTACGAATATATCGAACCACTGCTGATTTTATAGGGAGCTCAGTGCCTTTCAAGGACGGAACTGCTATAGGTACATGAAAATAATTTGGCCATACCTGCTTAGCACACAATTTTTAATTCCATACCATAGCTAGCATCTGGCTAAGTGCGGGTTGGAACTCTCAGTAGGCGTACCTACTGTATCTTAGCGTTTCTAAATTATTCGTTAACAAATATAATAATATTATGTTGGTTATCATTTCAGTTTCATTCAAATAATGGACAATTATTGCATACTTACCTACATATAGGAATCGTAAATAAGTTGGCGCCTATCCGCCGGATATGACAATCTCTGACTGATTGGTGCGAGTAGGTAAGTACAATCGAGAATCGACTGTGTTGTTTTTAAAATGAATTAAGTTAGAAAGACGTGGTAAAGCTCTAGGCTAGAGTCCAGCTAAAACCTGCGTCACTATGTAATCACTATGTTCATTTCCACAAATATTTATTATCATAGAGATATCGAAATATGACTCGTCATAGAAATGGCCTGTATGAAATAACGTATATTTTAAGTATTTGAAGTTGACAATTACTGTAATGCAGCTGCTGGCTGTAAACGCTTGAATTATCTCGATAGAAATGCCATTTTCTAAGCATAATGGTTTATGATTTTAGGGGTTTTTCATCGAAGTTTAGGAAGGGGAAAAAATCAGAATTGGGAGCACTGACTTGCAGTAATGATCGGTGTTGTCTAAAATGTATATTGCTGCTTTAATATTATCTAAGTTAAATGACGTCAAAAAATCTTGGTAGATTTAAATCTGGATGCGCCCTAAAGGCTTAGGCATTGCACACATCGAAAACATCCAGTACGGTAGTACGGTACGGTACGGTAGTACGGTACGGTACGGTAGTCTACGATAGCAGAAGGTATTTACTGTATTTCTTCTGCTTCTTGTACTCCAGGTACCAGGCGGAACAGTTCCGACGTGTCGGCCAGGCTTAGCACGAAGGGGTCGTTGTAGTAGGGGAGCACTTAGCCGCTATAGTATTCTACGGGTGCAGACTGCAGTAGAGTACTTACTGTATTTCTTCTGCTTCTTGCACGCCGACTTGGACGTGGTGAGGTAGGGGTAGGTCGCGCCGGTGTTGGCGTCGCAGTACTCCAGGCGGAACAGTTCCGACGTGTCGGCCAGGCATGGCACGAAGGGGTCGTTGTAGTAGGGGAGCACTTAGCCGCTATAGTATTCTACGGGTGCAGACTGCAGTAGGGTACTTACTGTATTTCTTCTGCTTCTTGTACTCCAGGTACTCCTGGCGGAACAGTTCCGACGTGTCGGCCAGGCTTGGCACGAAGGGGTCGTTGTAGTATAGGGGAGCACTTCGCCGCTATAGTATTCTACGGGTGCAGACTGCAGTAGGGTACTTACTGTATTTCTTCTGCTTCTTGTGCTCCAGGTACTCCAGGCGGAACAGTCCCGACGTGTTGGCGAGGCTTGGCACGAAGGGGTCGTTGTAGTAGGGGAGCACTAAGCCGCTATAGTATTCTACAGGTACAGACTGCAGTAGGGTACTTACTGTATTTCTTCTGCTTCTTGTACTTCAGGTACTCCAGGCGGAATAGTCCCGACGTGTCGGCCAGGCTTGGCACGAAGGGGTCGTTGTAATAGGGGAGCACTTAGCCGCTATAGTATTCTACGGGTGCAGACTGCAGTAGGGTACTTACTGTATTTCTTCTGCTTCTTGTACTCCAGGTACTCCAGGAGGAACAGTCCCGACGTGTCGGCCAGGCTCGGCACGAAGGGGTCGTTGCAGTAGGAGAGCACTTAGCCGCTATAGTATTCTACGGGTGCAGACTGCAGTTGGGTACTTACTGTATTTCTTCTGCTTCTTGCACGCCGACTTGGACGTGGTGAGGTAGGGGTAGGTCGCGCCGGTGTTGGCGTCGCAGTACTCCAGGCGGAACAGCCCCGACGTGTCGGCCAGGCTCGGCACGAAGGGGTCGTTGCAGTAGGGGAGCACTTAGCCGCTATAGTATTCTACGGGTGTAGACTGCAGTAGGGTACTTACTGTATTTCTTCTGCTTCTTGCACGCCGACTTGGACGTGGTGAGGTAGGGGTAGGTCGCGCCGGTGTTGGCGTCGCAGTACCTACTCCAGGCGGAACAGCCCCGACGTGTCGGCTAGGCTTGGCACGAAGGGGTCGTTGTAGTAGGGGAGCACTTAGCCGCTATAGTATTCTACGGGTGTAGACTGCAGTAGGGTACTTACTGTATTTCTTCTGCTTCTTGCACGCCGACTTGGACGTGGTGAGGTAGGGGTAGGTCGCGCCGGTGTTGGCGTCGCAGTACTCCAGGCGGAACAGCCCCGACGTGTCGGCCAGGCTCGGCACGAAGGGGTCGTGGCAGTAGGGGTTGAGGTCCGACGAGCATGTCCAGCACCTCACTGCCTCACCTGGAATTGAAGAGTTGGTTCGTTGTTAATTTTTTTTTTCAGAAGATTCAGCGGAGATGGATAGGCGATAGAAAATGGATGTTTCCGTTACATCTCGTTTATTGTGTTCACAGTTGCACACTCTAAAAGTTTCAGCCGATGCAAGCTTGCAATCAAATATACATTATTTGATTCGGCGCTATCTATCAAGTGGAGGGTGAACTTCGTTTCAACCGAGTGTTCCACGATACTCACGCATTATTATTTTTTTATTTTTTTTTGCTTCTGCGGGATAGATAGTAGGTACAAGTAGGTACGTATATATTTAATGGACATCATTATAATTAATTGAGCTTTAACTAAGAAATCGTACTTTTTCCAAAGTAGGTATAAACGTACGATATTAAAAATCTAGCCTTTATTTAAACTCAGACCTTGTCCTCGGGTTCCATACCCGGAGTGAGAAATAATTGTAAAGATATTCTTAAAAAAAAATTAATTGTTAACGCCTGGGAATTTCAGATTTATAAATTCAAAGGAATTATTAACGTGAGCAAGTTTTTATGACAATTGATTGTACTTATTTCCAGAAGGTGACATCCGTAGGTAACCATCCACTCGTCAAGAACAATAGCTTGATAAAAACTAGATAGGCACATAATATTAATAAGTAGGTACTCAATACATTTTATGAGATATATACAATACAATGAGTTAAGTATTCCTCATTTTTCCCACATTATAAGTATACAAAATGAAAAATGGTTATTAATGAATAACCGTAATTTTGTTTTTTTTTTTATCAAGTAATGGTCAGACGAACTCATTCACTTGATGTAAAGTGATAAGGCATGCCCATATCAGATTGTGACGATAGTGAATCCCGTACTCCCGCCAGCATGTCTGTCGTGGAAACAGACAGTTTTTCCCACAACATCATACTGCTACACAACCTGCTGGTTTTCAAAAGACTTCAAAAAATTTGGAGATTCTCAATTTCACTGTATTTTTTATTTTATTTACCCACAACTTTCAATTAGGTAAACCGATTTTGATTATTCCTTTTATATTTAAGTCCGTGCCCATTTCAAGTTGGTTTAGTTCTGAAAATGGCATCCATTACAAAGCCGAACATTTATGAAGTGTTTTTGCATTATGCAGGTAACTGCGCGACAAATGGACAAAAATAACTCAATATCATAACCGATTTCGATGATAATATTTTTATCGGAAAGGATGTAAATTCAAGGGTAGTTAGTTAGTAGTTAATGAGAGTTAAAATTTTCTCCCTTACCCAGTTCTCACTAACTTAGATTCGACTGTACTAATATTTATAAAAATATTACCTATTCATAGATCAGGTCAGGTACCTAGCTATAGTATATCTATACCTAATCGTTGTACCTATCTACGCTTCTCCGCAGTTTACCCACAAACAAACCTTTTTTCGGAACGTTACGTTTACTGCTTCCGGTTTTTGCATAACCTTCGTTTTTACGACGCCTCTAACTTCTACAGTTAAATTCAAGGTTCGCTGTGATTATGAATTAGCGTCGTTTTTCCACGTTTCGGTTCCGTGACAACAGTAAATTGTTGTCATTACGTAAGATTTTATAGTCAGGTTACAGGTATCAGCTCTATCGTACCTAGTTTTTATAGGGTTCCGTACCCAAAGAGTAAAACGGGATCCTATAAGTAACTAGGACTAATTCGCCGTCCGTCTTTCCATCAGTTACCAGGCTGTATCTCTTTAATCGTAATATTTAGACAGTTAAAATTTTCACAGGTGATGTATGTATCTCTGTTGCTGCTATTACAACAAATACTAAACAATGGAATTAAATAAATATTCAAAGGGAAAATTAAAATAAAACAAATATTTAAGGGTTGTTCCCAACAACAAACTTATTTTTGCCGTTTTTATAGATACGGAACCCTTCGTGCACGAGTCCGACTCGTACATTGCCAATTATTTTTTGATAACGGCAACAGGTAGACGCTTAAAATATTCACAGAATAGGTAGATATAGGTGTTTCTATCCCGGTTCAAGAAATACAGAGATGGTGATAGACGGACGGACGGTCTAATTTAATAGAGTCCTGTTTGTACCCTTTGAGTGCGGAACCCTAAAAATACGAAACCAAGACCTTTACTGGGTATACCGTTGAATCGGATCGCTGCACCATAAAGGTCGATAACTTTAGTTATTTTTATTTCAATTGCGGTCACGTTCTCTTACGAGTTACTTACGGCACAGTTTATTGGACTACTGACTGTTTAGAAAAGTACTTACCTACTTGCCAAACAACAAAGTAACAAGTAGGGAACAATGTAGTTAATAGCACCTTCTGGATCTAACTAAGATACGGTAGGTATATCTTTCTCTAATCTATGTCTATGTAATCTAGGTCTATGTCATTGATATCAGGAGTGAAAAATCGAATACAAAATATTATCCAACGATTTGAATTTTCCGTTGGATCGGTTGACGCTCCGTTACATACTTACCTATACGATTTCTAAGTACTTAGGTACGTTTTAACTTTTATGTTCGCATGGGTAAGTCAGTAGCTATGGTGTTTATTGTATTTAAATAGATCTAGGACGTGACACCGTAAGGTGCGCGTGTATCGCTTCACAGGTGTTAATCTAAATATTTACCAAGTATACCTACAATCTACATATCCAAGTGTGCATTAAGTTAAAAAGTTTCACTACGCACTACCGATTGGGCTAGGGGCCAGGTGGCGTAAAAAATGTATTCATTGTTATCGTATTCGTTTGTAAAATCTGCCCCTCCGATTGGCAGGCGGAAAATAGGGAACCAATCAGCGGGCAGAATTTATAAACGATTAAGATAACGATGAATACATTTTTCTTACACAAGGTCGGTAAGTATCGTATCATGTTCATGACCACATACCATGCTAGTTGCTAACTTGTGTAAAAATATGTAATACAAAAAATATCTTTGCCTCCCAGTGCGAGTTGCTAATAACGATACAGACTCAGGCTACCGATCATCTAACAGCGATGGCTACGATATGGCATTTTAGGTACCTTGAGATCACCGATAAGAAACCGAGAAGAACCTCGGGATATGAGCATCCGAACGATTTACGTAAAACTTTTTCGTACAAACCAACAGTAGCCATCTGTCAAGAAAAGTTAGAAAACAGTAGAGCCGCGGCATCAGTCAAAATTCTGTGACTGATGGCGCGGCAGAAGTGTGGTGGCTGCTGAGCGAACTACGTGGCCTTACTGTTGGTGGCAAAGCAGGCATTTTGGCACCGGTAAACTGGCAACATTTTTTCGCGCCGTCCGCCCTGTCCAGGGTAGTAAATGTCTATTCTTGAGACCTATGTTAACACTAAACAAATCAGGGATAGCCTTAGCGTAGCGCGTAGCGTATTTCGTCATTGGGGACAGTACCTAAACAAATATAATTAGGTAGGTAAATTAATAATTTACTTATTTTAGGTAATTTTTTCCATCATCGCCCAGGTCTACACTCCGCCGCCTACTGAGGTACGGATTTTTTCGGGATAAAAAGTAGCCTTTACCTAAATAGACCTCGGTACCTACGAGTAGGTATAAAGTTATCTCCATTCCCACCTTAATTGGTTCGGTAGTTATGGAGTGATGGAGTATCAAAGATACAGATTTTCACATTTATAATTCTAATAGGATAATTTAATTACTTTGGAAAAATACATGATACATATTATTAAAAGAACAAGGAAGACAACAAGTCGGAATTAGGTTAGAGAAACAAAAGAAATCTATAAGATTAGTTTTGTGGCGTGGCGTGCGACAGAATCATTTAAATGTCTATAAATATTAAGCTATTAATAAACTTAGGTTGAAGTCGATGACCGCTTTAGTTATAAAATAAGCTTTTCCTGTAAAGAGATTTTCACAAAATATAGAGTGGGAATTGTTATAGTGAGACATTATAGTCACAGCCGTTTGTTGTCTGTTGGAGAGAAAATGATGGTCGAGGAAGTTTTGATCACAGATTTTAGTTTTGATACCTTTTAGTACATTACAATTTCAATTACCTACTCCTAATTTATTATTTATCTCCTCATGCTCCAGCCAAATTAGAATTTTTAGAGGAAATAAAATTAAAGTTATCTTGAAAATTGACTTTAGGGTGCTCAGAGGAATATTCTAAAAGGTTTTTTTTTCATCTCAATCCTTAATCAGGTGACCCAATTAAGGGGTTAAGGGGTAATAAGGGGTTTAGGGGCATTTATTATTCCAAAACTTACTTGCCAGAAGCATAAAATATTTAGGAAAAGTGTTACGTTACATTATATAACGAGAGATTTAAATATTTACGAAGATTTTTTATGAGTTCTCCGGAGGTTTACTACATTTTAATGGAATCAACTAACGCTGGGCATTTCCGATGACGAAACCATCTATAAAATTATAGGTACGTACGTAAAAATATCTATTACGAAGTCTTGAATTGAAGCCAAACCAAAGCACGAATTAATTTTTACGTTAATAGGCATGGCAACAGTTATTGCGGAAATGGCAGCAAACATTTTTTTTATAATTAATCCTTTGTTAATCAAATTAGCTATACTTTTTATAAACAAATTGGATTTTCAGCTCGGTCTAAGTAATTGCTTCCTCAAGTAATTTTGAGGAAAAAATTACACCTGTTTCGTGTACCTACCTGTTTTGTGGATAGGGCGAACGGCGCGAAAAAATGTCACCAGTTTACCGGTGTCAAAAATGCTTGCTTTGTCACCAGCAGTAAGGCCACGATGTAGTTCGCCCAGCAGCCACCCATAGAATTTTTGACAGATATGACACGCTAGTGTTTGCTTAATCGTTCGGAAGCCCATAATATTATTTGGCCCATTATACACCATAATTCATACATAGCGATAAATTCGTACAACTGAAAGATAGATACCTTATAGCTACCATGAAATGCCTACCGAAACTTGAGGACTAACCATTGGCTTATAAATCTATGGACGACCGGCGTAATACAAAAATTCACGAAGTGTCCTGAGAAAACCTACAACGAACGAGGGTACATGAGTATTTTTATGTACAAACTAAACATTGTAATTTATGTCAGAAACCATTACTATTTAGCCTAATTTTCAAAAACGAGACTGTAGTGCGATTGTATGTCTTTTCGCGTTTTGTATGTCATTCGGTTCGGACACTTTTTAGCGCTGACCCCAAATCCTTAGTTTATAAATCAATGGTACTAAATAATTTCCTAATGCTTCCACGATAATAATACACGTGGAGATATATTCACTTACCTACCTACTTATACTACTTACTGCCCGCCAAGTTTCCTTTCGTTACCCAATTAAAAAAACGTATTTAATATCGTTCAACGCTCGGGGTCATGAGTTCAATTCCATTCTGTTTTATCTGCCACAAGTAAGAGCCTACCCATTGTATTGCGCATACAGTCTACGTGGAATCGCACGTTTTATCATCAATCACTTTATTCTTTCGACGCCACAATACCTACCATGAGGTAGCTACTTATCTACTAGATACAATATGAGCAATACGTGATGTTAGCGCTATGGTACTCGGCCCGACTTACATGGGCGTGGTCATGGGCATAATTCGGAGAGTGAGTCAATAGAAAGAGCATACCTCTGCAAAACTGTTAGTATTGTACAATGACGAAATTCACTACGCTAAGGTATTGTAGCCCTTGCATTTGGATACTGAATGTTGTTATTATTGTTTAAAATTAAAATACTCATGATCAATGAAACAGGGAAATCATAATTCACATATAATAAGGAACCAAAACTATGGCATTGGCAGCTTATTTTAAAACCTTTTTTTTTTTGGTAAATTGTGACCAAGCATGAGTAAGGTGCTAGTGTAATTTTTGTATGAGAGCAAATTCTATAGCCTTGAAGGTTATGTATACCTATGCATTCTGGTGAATAATACAGAACTGATTAAATTGTTTATTTTAAACGTTCTTATCGTACACTCGTGCAAGCGTCACAGGTTCAAGAAATGGATCTTTATGAAGAAATTAGCCCCGGTTTCCACCAAAGCGGAGCGGAGAGACATCTCCGAAACTGAAAGGAAATGTCGAAATGACGAAATCTGATTGGTTACTCAAACAGGGTTGCTCCCATTTCGCCCGGTGCGTCTGCCCGGTGTCAAACACAGCTCCGCTCCGCTTTGGTGGAAACCGGGTCTTATGGTTCTAACTTATTTACTCATTAACTCATTCAGTGCCCATCCCAAATTCGTGAACCTTTTTTTTATTTTTCTTTGATTAGGAGGGAAAATTGAGATATTCAACCTGTAAGTTGGTTGGATTAAAGAACAATCGCGGCAGAAATGTACTTCGTGGATCTAGAAAGAAGGTTAGGATTAAGTATTTCCAATCGCTATGTAAAAAAGGATGTAGCTTAAATTCCTATATATCTTATATATTATAATATCTATCTTCTCTAGACTCTAATATATAAAATTACAAAACCAACTCCTCCGTTACCAAACTCCTCCGAAACGGCTCGACCGATTGTTATGAAATTTTCAGTGTATCATCACGAGGTCTAAGAGCACGTTGTTATCAATTTTTGTCACCCCTAAATGGCAAAACAACGTTTGCCCGGTCAGATAGTTTTTCTATATAAAAAGGATGTAACTTGCTATTATTGTATCTTGTAGGTACATAACTAAGTTAACTACAGATCAAATGCTTATAGGGGACATCATCAAACAGAGGGTCGCAGACATCGTTAATTAGATATGTTAAACTGCTTATAAAAGAGCAATTTGTTGTCTTCCGCCGTTTAGGACCCCGATGTCACATCGTTTATAGCTTCGATACACAATTGCAGTCAACTTGCCAGCATTAGGTACGAGTTACGACCCTTCATTTGATTGTTGAATACTTTATCCTAATAATTTTCTATATCTATGGCGTAAGACTATATAATAAACGGAAATTGAATTATTGTACTCGCGACCAAGAATTTAAAGAAGAGAATAATGCTAAAAATGTTATTTTACTATTATGCTGATTTCTACTAGGTACAGTAGATACTACTTTATCGATTTTGGTTATAGTTGGGAACTTTTAGAAAAACTATATTATAATTCATTGTTTTCCACTCTTCATTTTCATTCCTTACCTAGCTTTAATCCCATTAGGTTAGTGGGTTAATGGGTTTGACCCACTTATTCACACCGTCGTTCCTTTTTTATAATTAATAGGTTGCGCTTGACTACAATCATGCCTGATGGAAAGCTATGATGAGGTCTGGGATAAAGCGTGCTTGCATACAAAATGCCTATTCACTCTTGAAGGCACCCAGATTATACTTGGCTGCGAACACAGAAACTGGAAGACTATTCCCATTGAGATATTATGTACTAACGTACTAGAGAGGCTCTCCGCATTTATTTCTGTGTCACAGGGTGTAGCGAATGAGTTGACGAGACGTCGCCTCAATTATAGGCGCAAAAATTTTATTCGGAATGTCCTCTCTTGTTACTCATAATGACTATTCCACACTTTGGTGGTTCGTATCAGTAACGTGGGAGAAAAACATATATCAATTTTTAGTTCCTGAAGAACTAGGCTAATACTGAAGGCGATATTTAGTGACAATAACTACTTTACTACAGAGACAATAATTACTTTCTTTAAACGTCATATATTTTGGGTCTTTAATCTAATCTTAAATTCACTTGCCATGCAGAACCTTTCAAGTATAAAATTAATCTGTCCTACTTAATTCACTTTCAAACGAACACGATTGGAATAGTTATTTTCTCGATAGAAAGTTGTCCCAAAAGTTGCTCCAAAATCTCAATTTCTCTAATTTTTTATCGGAAATTACAATGGATGTACTCGTAATTGTAATAAAATTTTTGTTTTAATATGTCAGTAATAAAAATATCCTGTTTCTGCTTCACAACGATTTTAGATTGAACAAAACTTTAAAGTCCCTAATAGTCTTTTAAAGTTTTTAAACTGAAGGTCACTAAAAATCCCTTAAATCGCCGTCTACGCCGTTAAAGGTAATATCCTATACCTTTAAACGATCAATTCTTGTATACCTATATATATATATTTCTATATAATCTGGATCTCGGAAACGGCTCGAACGATTTTCATGAAATTTAGTATACAGGGGGTTTTGGGAGCGATAAATCGATCTAGCTAGGATTCATTTTTAGAAAATGTTGAATTTACCAAAAAAAAAATGACTCCTGCTGCCATCTATTAGCCAGTAGTTATACTATCGGTCACCCAGTTATTCGTTGGTTAGTGGTACTATTACGCAAAGTCAAGTTTCATCTAGGATCTACTCCTGCTACTATTCACTACGAGTATATTATGGCTGTACTCTCAAGATCATTAAAACAATTCGTGCGAGCGGTGACTAACGTGACCCCTAACCCGCTTGCCCCCTATATTCACAGTTCACCCTGGACGGAAGGCCGGTAATAAGGAGCTGTCGGACTAACCCAATTAATTAACATCATCTATTACCGAATAGATCGCGAGGCCTTCCTTTCAGTGTTATTGTTCTTCTTTTTACCTGAGAGTTTTTTAGTGAAAACTTATTTGGAAGCGTTAGGCATTTCTTACACTGTTAGTTGTAACCGACACTATACATGTATATGTATATATTGTACCTATACTCGTATCGTAGTCTGCTCCCCCTTAGTTAATTGAGTAGGTAATTTTTAAGGTTCCATACCATTTTGGTGAAAATGGAACCCTTATGGTGATACTTTCCCCATCCGTCCGTCCGTCTGACACTTATTTCAGAAACTATGACCTGATAGTTTTAGGTCCAACATCATTGCAATCATAAAAAATTTAAAATTATTTTCATTTTTATTTAAAAAGGAGGAAAAAAATTTTCCTGTAATTTTAAAATGAGATAACGATAACAATATTGAGTCATGAGTGGGGTATCATATGAAAGGGCGTTACTTGTTGTATGATGTATTTAATTGTACAAATGTGTTTCAAAACTTTCAGTTAAAATAAATTAAGAAAAAGTTACTCGTAGGAAGTATGGGATGTGGTATCCCATTGCCTGGTAAGCCGACGGGAATCAGGTTCTACGAACCCTTTGCCCCTATGTACGAAGAAAACGACACTGTGTTTGTCCCGACTTGTGTATTGAGTAAGTTTCAGGGGCGAGGGGACTAAAGTCAAAAGTTAATTAGTTTTTATAATTACATATTATAGCATGTTTGGAAAATTGTAACAAATCTCTTAGGACATATTTAACTGTTATTACATAAATGTTATTACATACATTGTTAACTTGTTATTAATTAGGTATGGACACCGTTCCTAGGCATAGCTTTTTCACAAGCTTACTTTTATAAAGTCTACTGTTGGCAGACTCCAAAGAGTATATTTTATAGTTTGGTACGCATAATCTTTGCTGTGGGTTCACAATGGAGTTTTTGATGAATCTAAAATGCGCTTTTCCCATGGATTATTCATTCCCCAAAAATTACAATGGTTTATTCACCTATGGCGTGATTTGCCACCATTCGGCCAACAAAAGATATTAATGCACCGATGACCAAATGATATTAGGGTCGTTGCTTTTTTATTAAATTAGATTAGGAATTATGCGGGCTCTTTGATTAAAAAATGTACGATAAACAGAAAACGGTAGTTTTTTTACTGGATCAAAATTCGTAGTAAAGCGAAAATTAGAGTTTTCAACCATTATTCTTCCCATTATCCTTGCGACACGATGCGAGGATATTATTAATATTTCTATAAGGCATCCATATGATTTTACAAAACACATTTGTTCGTACCTAGGATAAGTTAGTATAGTTTACACTAACTAGGAAGTAGGAACACCTGCTACGCTTAGTTGAAATCATAGGGGGAACATTAATCAACGGTTATTATTATAATATACCTACCTAAATAGATTTTCTACAACGTCGTGTCTCTTCAACAACAACGTCAATATTTTTTTTTTTCAGTAAATTATCAGTATGAAAGTAATATTACCTACTTATACCTTACAGGGTTTTATAAACGAACGGGATATGGTGAAACTCGAAAAGTACTGAATTTATTTTTGTAAAAAATTCATTCTCATAGCGTTTTTGGATATTATAATTACCGACACATTAAAACAAAAATAATGGAGATTTTGGCGCAACTTTTGGGACACATTTGACCCAATCGTGTTTCTGCTTCACAGCTATTAAAAGATTTAATACCCAAAATACATAGCGTGTTCATTTCAAAGTAATTGTCTGTATAGTTCGTAAACTGCAAGTCACTAAAAATTGCTTAAACACGCCGTTAATTAATGAAGATGAATCAAACGTGAAAAAACCTACTAGAGTTCGCTAAGAAAATTTTAGTAAGCACTACCTACCTACCAAGTTTATCCAAACAAAGGTGAATCAGTAGTTACAGTTAGGTATAATATACCTTGATAATGAAACCTTGACAAAAGTCAAAGTGTTACTGTGCACTGCAGGCCATTAAAATTGGAGATAATAATATCTTGTTTTTGTGACGTGATGATTAATTTTTTTACGAGCCAAAACGTACATTTGTTTACATTTATTTATTTTATGCATAAAAACCTAAATTGTAAACTTAATACATTCTGGTAGAGATTGCAGAATAAGTACTTTAAAACTACAGCGGGGCAGAAATAAGGGCATTTAGGTTATACCTTACAACCGTAAAGGAAAAGAGACTGAACTCATCGACCCTTATAAAGTCGTTTTGCTTCACTGTACAATTTGGTAAGTCAATTTTTCTGACTCAATATTTCCTACCAAAATTCAAAGATTTAAATTACAATTTTAGTAGGAAATTACGTAAAAAGGAAATTCGTTATCGACAGGGTAGGTATAATATTACGGAACGCATACGGTGCCTACGAACTATACGGTCTATGAATGGTAGTTAGTATGTATGTCAACAGCAGTAACACCATATCTCCAAGTGAAAGTGTCGCAAAGGGCTCGGCCGCACACACTACCTTTTGTCACTTGTTCAGTTTGTGGAATGGCAGTTTTTAAACTAGTCCAACTATAGTCGCGGAATGAAAAGGTTTATCACGAAAAATTGACGAACATTTTCATTCCGTGACTACAAGTGAACATTATTAGGTACGTATGGCTACGGATGGGACGAATGGTTTGAACTGTTGCCTGAAGTTCAAACCACCAATCCCCCGAAATGAGGCTGATACCTACTCGTTTTCACCAACATAACAACTGTAACATACTGTAACATACTTATAACAACTGTCACCTAAGAGCTTAGATGTCCCTTAAAATGTTGGTGAAAACGAGCGTAAGGCTCACAAATATGAGGTTTAAGCACCAACCATCTTGAGGCTAGGCTTGCACTGTTTCTTTTATAGTTTCTACGTTGCAGATTCGGTCTTATATAAAAGTTAAACAAACAAAAACTTGTGCTAGCCATAAACGATTGATTTAACTAAGTATAAATATGTAGGTCACATCTTACATAATATCTGCAAACGATCGTCTTATGTCATGAATCTATTAGATACACATTACACAGTCATGTTTTTGCCTTTCTTTGCGAGAAAACTTTATTTATTTGAAGCATTACAGAAGTTTAATATGCAAATTACACTACAGTACATAATAGTAAACTTACTAAATATTAAAACTTAGCCCACTTTTTTACCGGAAATCGCCGGAATTTCCGTCCGGACGTCAATGACAAAAGTGAAGTTTTCTTTATTTTGTCAACCGTATCTAGGCCACCGGTCATGCATGATTAATGGTACTTTAATACTAGTTTTGGTTATATTCAGTTATATCACAGAATATGTAACATTAGTATAATTATTAAGTAACAAGTCGGAAGGCCAAGAAAGGAAAATCTCTACTTGCTTATATAAAGATTCAAAAAATCATTCGATATAGGTACATTGTTCGACGACCGATTGGTGTAGCGGTAGCGAACCTGCTTCTACGTCGTAGGTCGTGGGTTCGATTCCCACTACTGGTAAATGTTTGTGTGATGAGCATGAATGTTTTCCAGTGTCTGGGTGTTTTTCAATATCTTATATTTATGTATATTAATATGTATGTATATTTATCAGTTATCTAGTACCCATAACACAAGCTATCGCTTACTTTGGGGCTAGATTGCGATGTGTACTTAATGTCCTGATATATCCTGATATATATATATTATGGAAATACATAATATTCTTAAATTCTATTTTTTTAGTATTATTATAGGAACCTATTGTATATTTGAACGTTTGATACTACTACAACTATAAAACAAACTTATGTAGCTAAAGTTTATTTATACCTATGTTACGCCACTTTTTCAATCAAACTAAGTATGTAATAATATATTATTTTTTTTTAATTATTACCCTGTTTGTACGTATGTATTGTATATAAGTACCTATGTATTGTGTAATTTAATTCTTTGCATGTTTACGTGTAAGGTATTTAAAATAGAGTTAACCTAGAGCAGGTAGGTACCTACCTAAGTACCTAATGATACATAATAACGGCAGCATGTAATGTATGCCAATTTACGACAACGACGACGGTATCATTCTTTGCGATCCTTGTCGAGAAAAACAATCATTCACAAGGACAATAGACAAACCGTAGACCGTATTACATCAAATGACCTTGTTCACTTGTAGGTACCTACATCTAACACGTGAATGATATTGATCACCGGAAAAATAGGTAAACAAATAACAAGCCGTCTCAAAACACATCCTTAGTTCGCAAGACTAGTTTTAGATAGGTAAGTGCCTAACTGGGTAATCACCTACCCAGTTAGGCACTTATCTAAACCTAAGGTTGTGTAAGGGAATGAGATAGCACAGAAAAAACTAAAACCACAGTGGTGATTAAAATATTCCTTTGTAATTTTCGTTAAAATTTGAATTAGTTCTAAGTCTTATAGAGCTATCAATAAAATATGAAAAGTTACTGATGAAAGTATTAAAAGGGATAAAATTCAGGTAGATAGTACGCAGATAGGTACAGAATACTAACAGGTTTTATTCTAAAATATGTTAATAAGTAGGTACCTAGTACTGAAGAGCGTCTTAAAGCAGTAAGTAACTAGCAATAATTAAAATAAAAAAATTATAGGATAAGGCAATAAACCCCCGTAAGGTACCAACTGAAAACGAAGAAGGATAAGGAAACTTATCATATGGTAAGAACATAAAGCATAAACTCATCTCCTTTTATCTCACAACATATTCATTGAAATGGGTTGTTACCAGCAAAATCACAAAGATTCCCACGTGACTAAAAAATAAAAAATAATAGAAATAATTTACAAAATTGTGACGTCACTAATTAAGTACCTATTACCCCTACGCACCCCTATACGCATGCGCGACCCTTCGTTCCCCTAAACATAACAACGCTCAACAAAATACTTTTCAACCGTCTTCAAAAAATGAGGAGGTTCTCAATTCAACTGTACCTAGATATGTTTTTTTTTGTTTGTTACCTCATAACTTTTGACTGGCTGAATCGATTTTCACGATTCTTTTTTCATTAAAAAGCTGACGCTTCCCGTGTGGTCTCATTTCAATTTAGTCCAGTTCTGATAATGGTATCAAGAGAAAACCATACTTGTAAGACTTTTATTTTTGATTGAACAGGATGTATTCAACAGTTTGATGAGAGTTGAAGTCGGTTTTTTTTGCTTATCTATTAATTAACGTTAGTCGAAGAAATTTTAAACACCGAATGCGCGCGTTTATTTTTATGTCGAAAGATTCGCTAGTTTCTAAACAGGTTCCACAAGTTCCGCTCAAGGCTTAGGCGCTTATACAAGTTTGTATAGAAGTAGGTAGTAGGTAGGTACAAATGCGAGTATTTACGCAACACCACACCAAGCCTTTCGTAACCGTTTATGGGCCCCATGCCTCCATCGTAATAATACGACTGACTATAGCGTATGGTACAACTTTTACAACTTGCAGCCCATTCGAAAATGGCGCTTTTTGAGACATTTTTTTAAATTGTAGGCAGAGTTTTTGAAATTTTCCGCTTATGTTTACTATTTATCAACTAACTCATAAATATATTCGCATTAAGGACCTAAATGAATTTTGTACAAAGCAATTTTTCTTAAACATGAAATTTTCAGTTATTTTTTTTCCTTCATATTGGAATTTCAGTACCGGCAAAGGAATAAGGAGTTTAGTAATCAGCTGCAAAGGTGTGATATTAAAAAAGTAAATAGCAAAAAGTATTTATATTTGTATCTAAAATAAAGCTACAGAAAACAGGTTTGCCTGTGTTTTGATGATGTCAGACAAAAATCGACAACAAACTTAATTTTTTGCATAATCTACCTCAGATATTTACTACCTAGGTTCTTATCTGCTTTTCAAGTGGTAGGTAGGTAAATGATTAATGAATAATAATCGTTTCAGTTTTACTTATAAGTCAAAATTACATATATAATATTTTGATATCAATAAATATAAAACGTTAAAATATTCGAATGACTGCACCGCAAATAAAAATTATCTACATAATAAAATCTGTAGCCAAACCATATTTCGTATTCTGTGACCAAACCGCAAACGTAACGCAGAAAGTTGATCGCAAAATCAAAACAAATCTACGACGTAAACATATTTTTTATGTTAGCCTGAAATACGGAAAAAACATAATAATTAATAAAATAAATCACTTACCCGTTGCGACAAATGCAGCTACCAATAATACAGGCACAAATATAGATAACTTTGCCATTTTCCTTAGAATGTAAACACTTGATTCGATTCAAAAATAATAATGAAAACACTCTATACGAATACGCGCGTTCGGATTCAGTCGAGGCCAGCGAATGCCAAATGCCAAACATGAAACAACGCTGAACGGCGAACGCGCCAAACAACGTAAACGACTGTGAATCATGAATGTGACATAGATGGAACGGACGAGATTTTAATCTGTGGAGCAGACGACATGGTGTTTTGCCGCGTAAATACGATCCAATTTTCAGTTTATTAGTAATTTTTGATCGAAATACGACTAAAAATCAATAATGTCAGCTTTCTTCATGCGCAGTTTATTCCTAATATGTATGCAAGTAATTATATGGGTATCATACTAATAGTGTTTATGTACTTTTGTACACTTCACACTAAGTATTATAAGTCTAACCTCTTAATTTATCTAAATTTGGAATTTAGATAAATTAATAGGATAGACATCTTTTTATAGTTTCCGATAAAAATGAGAAAAATTGAGATTTTGCAGCATCTTTTGTGAGAACTTCCTATTGAGTAAAGGAAGAAGATAATGGAGTCCATGGATGTATGGCTGAAACCCAAACTCTATTTTTTATAGTTACGGCACATTATCTTCTACAATTATTATTTTATTTTTGTAATAAACATCCAGATTCTAAGGTTAATATAGGCAAACAAATAAGTTGTACCTACTTCTTAGTAAAATCGGTATGACACGAAATGTACATCGAAAATGTATTTTGTCTTTTTGTATGCAAAATTAAATTCCGCATATGAAAAACAAATTCTTAGTGCCTATGGTTCTTAAAAAACAATATTTTATTTTCCTAGCCTATTTTGGCTTTGGTTCATGTGAAAATTTGATACCACATTTTGGTCATTTTCCTTTATCTAATCGAGTGAATTTAGAATAAAGACCCAAAATACATGACGTTTAAATTTGAAAGTAATTGTCTATAAGTATAATTTTTAAAGTGCAGCTTCGACGACCATTCACACCGTTAAATTTAAATATCTCCTTTTATCCCGGAAAAATCCACGGTTGCCATGGGCTTTGTGACAAACGGACACGCGGGAGGACACGGGCGGGTGGAATTTTCTTTGGTTAGGTTAGGTTAGGTTAAAACATACCTATAAAAGGAAAGGAAAATATTTTGTTTTGTACCACACACATAGAATTATTGTACCTACTAGTTTTTATTTACAGTATTGAATGGTTTCTCATTCACATTAGTTCATAGAATCCCACTCCCATCATCATTAATACCGAATGACTCATCAAACTCATAATAAATATCAAGAACTTGAGTACAGTACCCAACATTTTTAGGGATCCCTACTCCAAAAGAAAAAAAATGGAACCCTTATAAGATCACTTTGTCCTCCGTCTGTGTGTCGTGTCTATCACGATAGTAATAATAATAGTAACTTGGAAAGATATCACAATTTATGTAATGGTTGTAGGTATCTAATAATAGCCTGACGTCATTGTCATAACAAAATTTAAAATTGTTTTGGATTTTATTTAAAAGGGGGAAAATCGGAGCGTCGAAATTTCAAAATGAAATAACGATATTGAGTGGGTTACCTATCATATTCTGAAAGGACGTTACTTGTTTGGTTAAAAACCGATTTTTTATTAATTTTTATGCCTGATAAAAATTAATAAATCAGGCATAAAAATTAAAAAAATATCGGCAAAATTTCGATAAAAATACCATTCCCCAAACACTGAATTTCATAACAGCCAAGTAAAACTTTTTGGTTGTCAACTTTCAAGGTCAAAGTTTAAATTTCATTTTTCATTCAAAGATCATCCAAGAGGAGTCCTTGCTCATTCACTCTCAACAAAAAAAAATAAAACTCAAAAATGTAGGAAATCGTTTATTTTATATACACGAAGCAACAATATATGAGACTCTTGAGTAATATAAACTAGCACTAATAGGGTCGTGATTTCCTCTTTGGATACGGAACCCTAAAAACTCAGTCGTGTCCATGTACCTTGCCCGAAACGTTTCGTTGGTTTTTTTTTTTTTCTGTAAACCTATTTTTTCAAATACTTATGTAAATTTAAATTTTATTTGGACCAATTTTGACTTATCACAAATAATTAATTTATTCTGAAATAGATGAATCGCTACATTATCACGTACAATGTCATGTATCTACATAACTAACTACCTTCGGATATTTATAGAGACTTATTGACATTATATCGACAAATTGTGAGGCATTTAAATTTTCATGCCCCTGGTGTTTTCATTGACCAGAAAAAAAATACTTGATTTGATCACAGCTTCAAAGATGATTCAATCATTAAATGTTTTTATCGCGTTAGAAATAATGAATGGTCCAAATGTCTGAAACTCGGTATCTAAATCTCGGTAGGTAATTTAATCGATCATCGAGACGTCAAAGCCGTACATTAGCGAGCGTTCGAGATTTCAAGGCAGTCATGTTTAGTCAGTAAGCAATTTTAACGCGCAGTTTAAATTAGCATTATTACTGAGATCAAGATCGAGAACAACAATTTTATGGAGGCTTATATAGTCACCAGTTGTCGCCACTTGGTTGGAAGGTTAAAAACTCGCACAAACAGGCTTGATGAAAAGGATGAGCTGTATAAATCACGTTAAGGAGGATGGGCTGCGAAAATTCAAATTTTATTTAATTTTTCGGTAATATTGGGCTAATTATTATACATCGTAGGCTATTAAGGCAATGAGTATTGCGAGCACATTTAAAAACAGTTGTTTTTAATAAAAACTTTACTCAGAAATATGTATTTAGTTCACATAACACATTGGTATTTGGTTCCCGATACTAAAACATACCCGATACAATTTAACTAAAATTAAAAATAATTAATTTAATCTTTCAGGAACCAATGTGAACTAAATGCGTATCTTTGAGCAAAGTGTTTGCAAACATGCAGTTGTTTAAATATTATGCTCGCAAAGCTCATTTCCTTAAACCCACAATGTGTAGTTAGTCTAATACTTATTTGCGAAAACCTTAATGAAATTTGAATTTCGGGGGCTAGAAGGGCCAAAACACCTTAAGCAATCCACATCCTAATCCGCCATGGATTTAGATTTTTAGAAAAGATATCAGATTTTTAAGTTCATTCTCATGAAGTTTTTAAGTTGATTATTAACTGTATTATTATTGAAACTGATACCAAAAAACAAATTCGCAATTCCTGAATCAGTGGAGTTAGTACAAGTTGTTGGGTTTCTTATCCGAATCTTCTTTTGGTTTCGCCAACTTATGGAAACGTACTACCTATCGAATACTTGGCATTATTGTATCTTGTACTATTCCTACTAACAGCATCGACATGATTTTTTCCCACCGCTGTTTTTACGAGTACTTTCTTTTCTTTAACGTTTGCCTTCCAAGACCTTTCCCTTACAACAATCAAACTTTAGGAGAGCGTGTATTTCGCAATCAATGGCGTAACTACCATAGCGAAGAACGCCATAGTAATGTCAGTGATAGAGCGAGTAGCACCGTTGCTGTTACATCTGTCTCCCTCACACTCATTACATAGCAATAAAGTCACGATATCCGAGTGACTTGTATGGGCCTTTCGTATATCTGCACAGGTTCCTCTTTCAGAAGCACAGCCTCTTATGTACCAGGGTCGCTTCATGTCTGAAATGTTATAAAGGAAATATTAATGTTTTTAATTCTAAAATATACACAACTCAGCTCTAAAGTGAAAAATATTTACAAAATGTAGGTATACACCGTCCAAATGCTCGCTTAATGGCATTGTTCCTAAAATACTAGCGCTACTGCCTCGCTGTATAGCCAGGCTTAGCCGTTGGGCGAAGTATAAGATGGTATAAGCGTCCGCGCGCCAGCTCATTGGTCACCTGACTATGAACCAACTTTTGGACACGATATTGACGTCGTTCGATTTGAGTCATTAGATGAAGCGAATTTCAACGAAATTTAAAAAATTATAGAATGACAGCAGATGTCAGGTAATCAATTAAGCGATCGTGTGCGTCATTCTCATAAATTTTTCATACATGACCCATGATGATAATCCTTATACATAATATTACCGAACTCATTCTTCAAAAAAAACTTCTATACGCCCTTATAGTTACCACAACAGACCCAAACATTGCGTGATCAATTAATGTAGCCGTGGTAAAGACTACAGACCTACACTTCTCATCAGACGATCGGGAGTTCGAGTCCAAGGCACCTCACCTCATATATTATTTCGGTGTCATGTGCGTTTTGGAGAATTAAATATAATATATCGCTTTGGTGAAGAAAAACCTGTGGATTCACTATGATCAAAGCTGTGCGAAGCCTTGCCCAGCGTGGCGGGCTAAGGCTAAGCCCAGAGATTCACTTAGACCCCAATTCTTAGAGCCTACTAAAAAGATGCAAGCAAAAAATAACACTTACGTTTATACTGTTCCGCGTAGACCACACACTTGCCTCGCTTCGCGGAGTCCATCGTGTGGGGACACACTTTGGAGGTGGTGTTAGAGATGACTTTAGGACAATCTGTGCACACGTAGCACTCTGACAACATGAGAGTCACCGGGGTTGGCGCGGGCATTGCGTTCGGTCGTGGTCGGAGCAACCCGGTGGCGAAGGCTACGGCGTTTGCTCCAACTCCCATTCTCTCTTGAGGTTGGTTCTCATCTAGGAGTTCCTCAGCGCCTTGCAAGTCGTCTTCTTCCACGTGAGGTGGCTCTATAACAGAAAATGAATTTATTTTTGTCCTTCTCACTCTTACAAATACGTTGGTAGGTGCGTAATACAGCCTCGCGGAAGAATATAACAGAAAACCAACCTTTTAGCTAATTACAAAAAATAAACTTAGCCAGTCATCAAAAATCCGTTTCTGAGAGTTTTTGCATATTATAATTACCGACACATTAAAACAAGAATTACAATACCTCCATTGTAGTTTCAATTAGAAAAATTGAGATTTTGGAGCAACTTTTGGGAGAATTGTCTATCTAGAAAATTATATCCAATCGTATTTCTTCTTCACAGGGAATTTAGATTGAAGACCCAAAATACATAAGTTTAAATTTGAAAGTAGGTAATTATTCTTATAGTGTTTATACTGCGGGTCTCTAAAAATCGATTAAATAGTCGTATTTACCGAAGTTACTTTGACCATGATCGCTGGATATTTTTTGTGAGAGTCATTTTAGAAAACGTAAGGAAATATGTGAAAAAGAACCAGAATTGGTTCCACGACTTTTTTCGCTGTTATTATTGAACACCAATAAAAGGAAGGATTGTGTCTGATCTATAATAATCGGCTCAAACCACAAGTCTCAAGCTATTCTCCCTCTAGCTCTAAGTGAGTAAAGGAGGCGATTGTGAGTGAAATTGTAGGTCTCCGCAGGAATCCGTGAATGATGCAATACTTGTTAAAGTTAACTTTAAAATAATAACTATAATATTTCTAGAATTTCGTCCTGCGTGGAAGATCTGCATCTCTGCGCTCTGAACAGTAGGTACGGCTGATTCGACGAGCAACTAAGCAAAAAGATGGCACTCTAAAACTGAACATATTCTTACCTGAAGCGACGAACTTGAGCAATCCAAAAAAGAGACATCCTCCCAAAACAAGCAGCGCAACCTTCGCCATCTTGCTTTCCTCAAATGACGTGGACCCGAAGGCCTGCTCTTTTATACTTCCTGATAACTTATCGTTGCAATCAAAGAATAGGACATGCTCGGTGGACTTCGAAGGTACGCTTCTGCTGAACCATGCGAATCGCTCAAGACCATTCAGCCAAGCGCTTTATCATCTAATCGATGGCGGTTGAGAATGAGAGAATTGTTAAGCTGTTCATTATGACCTTTCAAAATGAAGAGTTGCTTAACAATTATGGTAAAAAAAAGTTATTGGTTTAATTGATTCTAACATAGTCAGTTGTATCTCTTAAAGGCTAAAACTACTATAATAAAATATGAAATAAAATTTTCAGGTGTTTATTATAAAAGAAAAATAAAACCTTGTAGGTTTTTAGAGTTAAATATTTATAACTTTTAATATTATTTACATTGAAATCAACCGTATTTTATGCCGGAACCACACTGCGTTATTTATTTGTTATTCGTTATTCGCCTTATTCGGCCGCATACGACCAAGTGTGGGCGGTTCATTCGTCTATATTTGCTTTATTTGCACGAATAACGCATAAGCGCGTATAGCAAATATGCGTATCCGTCCTCTTGTCGGTTTTTAGCACATTTCCAAGGACACGTATTGGCAATATTTGGCACATAACACCAAGTGTGGATAGCATGTTTGTTATTTGCTCACATAAACACATATTTGGACAAATACACCGTAGCCGCATAACGAATAACAAATAACGCAGTGTGGTTCCGGCTTTACAATCACTAATAAATGATCCAAAACAAGTAAATAGAAAACAGCTGTCCAACATTATCCACTGCAAAGTCGATTGATTCTAGGTACAGTTCTCCCCTGTCATGATAACAAGATATTTTAGATAGAAGAAGAATTTAGATTGTCCATGCTACTCCAATTTTGGTGACGGTCTATACTCTATACCAGTGGTTCCCAAACTTATTTTGTCTACTGCCCACTTTGAGAATAAATATTTTTTTAGCGCCCCCATTTTTTCACCTATTTAAAAACCACTATAACTTCAAATTGAATTAATTAATTATTGTGACCTATATATGTATATTAACGGAGAATTCTAAACGAAACTTTTACTATAACCCGCAACTTGAAACCTGAGCGCAGTAGGTAACATACAACGGCGCTTAAGGTCTCAAGTTAACTCTTACGGGCTCCACCTGCCAATAAGAATGATTATTGAAACGCAACTTTATAGTATTAAAACAGAGTATCTTTTATTAAAAATATAACTAAAATAATCAATCCTTATATAAAAACTAATGTGAAGGATGAATCTGATGCTGTTTAATAAGTTTGTTGATATCAGGTTCCAATTTACTCAAGAACAGTCGCAAGTCGCCACGTTCGGTAACAAGCAAACGATTTCGCTTTTTAGTAAGCAATGTTGTCACAGCACTAAATCCACGTTCACACAAATATGACGATGGGAATGCTATCAAGAATCGTTGAACGATTGACCACAATCCAGGGTACAATTGCGGGATCGGTTTTTGTAGCCAAAATTCTTGGTAACCATTTTTGAACTTGATTTTTATTTCCTCGTTTGTTGTCAATTCTATAAGTTCTTCTTCCAGCTGAGGTGACATTGCTGTGTTGACATTTGAAAACGGATCCAACACCCAGTCTGGTATTTCCAAGTTCAAAATGTCCTGGTATCGTTCGGTGAAGTCAATGTGGAGGTTTTCCAAATGTTGGCAGTAGGCAAACAATTCGTCGTTACTGCATGATACTGATAAATTTGGAAAATTGTGAAACTCACGTCTGCCCAGATTCTTTTTGTGTAGAAGCAGTTTGGCTGCGAAAGCAGCAACGACGTTTTTTGTTTTAATTAAATTTAGTTTATCGCCTTGCATTTGGAGATTCATGTCGTTGAATAATTTATACAGGTCTGTCATGTAAGCTATATCATTTTTTGATGTTATGAGCTTGTCGTGCAATTCTGTATCTTTAGTTTCCAAGAACTCTATAACAGAGTCAAACAGGTTGTAAAATCGAGTCAGACAATTGCCTCTTGATAGCCAACGAACTTCAGTATGATACAACAAACGGTTGAAATCCTCGTCATTAGTAACACAAAGCTGATGAAATAATCTATCATTCAAAGAGCTGTTGCGGATTTTATTGACTGCTTTGATGACATATTGCAGTGATTGAAATAGTTTTTCACTTAAGTTTCTAGCAACTAAATGTTGTCTATGAATAACGCAATGTACACCAAGGACATCTGGAATTTTATTTTTTAAGTACGCTATGAAGCCTTTATGGCACCCTGTCATAGCCGGAGCGCCATCCGTAGCAACTGAAATAATATTTTTCAAAGGAATCTCTTTCTCATCGCAAAACTTTTCCAATGTATTGAATATGGTTTCACCTTTTGTATCGGTCTCTAAATTTCTAGCAAATAATAGTTCTTCACATATTTTCTCATCTTTAATAAACCTCACGTAAGACAACAACAATGCTTCATTAGTTGGTAAAGTGGACTCATCGAGCTGAATTGAGAATTGACTTGTCCTCAGGTGATCGCACAATGATTCTTCAATGTTTTCAGCCATTTCATCAATTCGTCTTTGCACAGAATTATTACTCAAAGGAATTTTTCGGATAATATCTGCGGCCGGTTTATGAAGCACAGTAGTTATTACTTCATTTATTGCTGGCAATATTAACTCTTCTCCGATGTTATGTGGTTTGCCTTTTTGAGCAATTAACAAAGAGATATTGTACGAAGCTCGAAGTCCGTCGTCATCTTGCTTAGCAGCCGCCGAAAATAGTTTTGCTACACTTGGCTGTGTATTATGCTTCTTCTCTAGGTCTTGAAAATATGCTACATTCTTGTCTTTCTTATCTGGATGCATTTTATTCAAATGATCTTGCAGCCTTGAAGGCTTCATTGCTTAATTCGAAAAGTTTTTAGACATAGAAGACACAAAGGCGACGATGGGTTTGTGGGATTTTCAATAAATCCGAATTTAATATATTCCGCACAGTATTGCCGTCTCTTCTTTTTTACTTCCGACATTGTTTTGCAATGAGAAATACGTTCAACTTCGCGAGTAGTGTAGAGGAGGTGTAAGTAGTGCTCATCTATTACGCGCGAGACCACAAATGAAAATAAAAAAAATATTACATTGTTTATATAGAAATGCTTAAGCAGCACGCACCGACAGGAATAAAACAAACATGCATAAACTCGTTAATCTCATTCGACGCTCAATCGTACTCAACAAGTCCGAACAAGTATTCAATGAATCATCCGACTGCTACAGGAATGCACAATTCGGGTTATTTAACAAAAACTTGTTAAAACATGATAGATATCTACGAGTACTAATAACTATTAAAATGCGAAAGTGTGTCTGTTGCCTTTTTATTTGTGTCTACTTTCATTACGAAACGGAGCGACCGATTGACATGATGATTCATTTTTTCTATATTCAATAAAATATGACAGATATATGAACTACGCGGAGAGAAATATAGAATCGAGTTTGAGCAATCTTTTAATTCATATTAGTTGATGTTCACAAGTTGTTGTTGAGAGTCGAGAGCTCTTGCAGTTAAGAGGTTGTTTAAGAGGCCTACTAGCTAAATAAAATTACAAATCACCCCCCCGCCTCGACACAACGCCCCCATTTTCTTTCTGGGTCTCTTACCGCCCCCCTTGAGACCTGCAGCGCCCACAAGGGGGCGTTATCGCCCACTTTGGGAAAGACTGCTCTATACTCTTATACCTGCATGCAACTCTCATAAAACAAATTGTGTAATTTTTTAAGAATGCACAAATAGAGAAGAGAATAATTTATTTCTTATAACCTAACATAAAGTACATAAGAGTTCATAATTTAATCATTACACATAATAAATATTAATGATTATGACTGCTATAAATGGTACTAAAGCAATGGCCGACTTCACAGCAGAATTGCATCTGTCTCCATCGCAAACGCGGCACCGGCCAATCGTCCCATTGAAACTATTACCGATCAAGTTCCTACATCTTGCTTCATCACTGTCGCTTTCACCAAATGAACATCCTCTTCTGACTCTGGTTGTGCCACCATCTGAAGAAAAAGAAATCAATCTATAATATTATTATTATTTATTTGCGTATTATTTTCGTTTTCGAGGGAAGCTAAATTCTTTATGATTTCTGTCAATGACGCCATAATCTTTAAGTTTTGTACTCAACAATGATGAGTAAGTAGACGTTCGCCTTAGGTCCACTTGCGCGATACGGGAGTTAAATATTTACATTTTTAACCTTAGAGTCAACGTCTCAATTTTGACAACTTACTCTGGGTTAGCGTGCTGACTCTGAGTCAACACACTGACCCATTCCGACGCAAGTGGGCCTTAAAGTACGCTATAGTATATATCTTCAATGCATATACGCCTGGCCATGTCAATAGCAATGTCGCTTTACATTGCACTGTGGCTTTATATTGTACTGCACTACGACCTGAAATTTAGTTCTTAAGCGTCTCATTGTACCCAGTAATCTCATCGGCGTACAGTCCTTTAACCCTTTGCTTCACGGAAGGATAACTGACACTGAGAACTTGGACTGATACATGCCCGGATGAACTTCACAAAAAGAGTCCTAACAGAAGTAAAATCTAAATAATGAAAAGGGAACCGTGGCTGACTAATTGACTGCCACCATCTATTCAACGGACGATTCAGGCTGATATTTAATCACAGTCTAAATTACGATGACACCGAAAAATTACTAAAATTACGTTTTTGATCAATTAAAAGAAATTGTAAAACATAGGTACATACGGACACAGACACACACACGCACACACACACACACACACATAAACACGCATACAAATTAAAACTATATGTATAAGTAAAGCTGTATACTAACAGGAAGAGCGGGGATCCTGGGACACAGGTTTTATATAATAAACTTACTCCAGGATCCCCAAAAACCATTGTTAAATGATGTACGTATGGTGAAAATAAATTTTCATTTCATTTTCATTTCATTTAATGGCAAGCATAACAAAAGCAATCACAAAAGAAGGGTTTAAAAATTGATTTTCAAACGAGAAACATACGTGAAGCCACACCCACTAAATGCTAGTCTTTAAATATGAAAGGAAAAAATGACTGAATAACTGATCTATCAAGTGACAACGTACAATTTAAACCAATGGTAATCGTCGAAACTCGCTTGGTAAGTAACAGTGTAACGAAGACCAGCAAAATCGATTTTTGGAAAATTCAAAGCCATTGAGCCGTTGGGCAATAGCATAAGCTATAGATCCCAAGCGTACTTTGTTAAATATGCTTCGTAAGATCAACGTAATTTTCGATTGACGAGTTAGTGGGAGCAACTCTGAGGATTGATTGACTTGGTCCAGTCTCTTATGAAGCTGAAATAGCGATATCGAAAACTTAACAAAAGCGTCGCTCTGTGAAATTTCCCCTAGTATATCACAAGAAGTGAAAGCCCATGCTGTTACCAGCCAATGAATCATAATCATTTTGTAGTTAAGTATGATATTATGGACTTCCGTGATGTAAGACTATATTCAATATTTCTAGAAAAGATGAGTATTTTATCATTTCCATGTTACCTTCGTACGACGCGACGACACAACGCGCCTGAGTTGAGTTGGCTCTGAAAAGCACACTCCTTCGACGTCTTGTCTGGAAATAAATTAACACATATTGAAGGCTTTCTTTATAAAAAAGATCATGATTTCTAAGATTCAAATTTTCAAAACCCCAAATCTTATAGTCTGTACTATCATACATTTTAATTACAAAGTTAAGCGATACAGTCAAATTATAGTTTATAAATGGTACTCGTATCGATATAGTCAACAAATCAGAATGTTTTCTTAAATAATTTCATTCTTAAAAGTCGCTCTTATGAGTCAAGATTCGCTAATTAATAATGAAAAAAAACTAACACTATCCTATTTATTGGCGGATATTTAATAATCACTTACAAATAAGAGAGTATAGAGACAACTAAAACAGCTGTAGAGATTATAGGTTATACTTATTTTCTCCTTTGGAACTTAGTTGACCATTGCTTTGGAATAAGAATAGGAAATAAAACATCAGATTGAATCTTCGAATAAAAACGCACAAGAATTTGTTGTGTTAAATTTTTAGCACCTAACTAAGATATAATTATTTACCTTTACTATGGTTGGTTGTTCATTTAGATTTGTCATAGCATCATTCTCGTTGCCAGCTGGGATTGTTGCACCATTCTCGTTCCCAGCCGGGGTCGTTGCACCGTTTTCATTGTTAGCTGGTGTTGTGGCACCATTATCATTGCCAGCTGGAGTTGTGGCACTATTGTCATTGCCAGCTGGAGTTGTAGCGCCGTTATCATTACCAGAGGGAGTTGTTGCACCATTCTCGTTACTGGCTGGTGTTGTTGCAACATTCTCGTTGCCAGCTGGGGTCGTTGCACCATTTTCGTTGCCAGCTGGGGTTGTTGCACCGTTCTCGTTGCCAGCTGGGGTTGTTGCACCGTTCTCGTTGCCAGCTGGTGTCGTTGCAACATTCTCGTTGCCAGCTGGGGTCGTTGCAACGTTCTCGTTGCCAGCTGGGGTCGTTGCACCGTTCTCGTTGCCAGCTGGGGTTGTTGCACCGTTCTCGTTGCCAGCTGGGGTCGTTGCAACGTTCTCGTTGCCAGCTGGGGTCGTTGCACCGTTTTCATTGCTAGCTGGAGTTGTGGCACCATTATCATTGCCAGCTGGAGTTGTGGCACTATTGTTATTGCCAGCTGGAGTTGTACCGCCGTTATCATTACTAGAGGGAGTTGTTGCATCATTCTCGTTACTGGCTGGTGTTGTTGCAACATTCTCGTTGCCAGCTGGGGTCGTTGCACCATTTTCGTTGCCAGCTGGGGTTGTTGCACCGTTCTCGTTGCCAGCTGGGGTTGTTGCACCGTTCTCGTTGCCAGCTGGAGTTGTTGCACCGTTCTCGTTGCCAGCTGGGGTCGTTGCAACATTCTCGTTGCCAGCTGGGGTCGTTGCAACGTTCTCGTTGCCAGCTGGGGTCGTTGCACCGTTTTCATTGCTAGCTGGAGTTGTGGCACCATTATCATTGCCAGCTGGAGTTGTGGCACTATTGTCATTGCCAGCTGGAGTTGTAGCACCGTTATCATTTCCAGAGGGAGTTGTTGCACCATTCTCGTTACCGGCTGGTGTTGTTGCACCGTTCTCGTTACTGGAGGGGGTTGTTGCGCCGTTTTCATTACCAGCTGTAGTTGTGGCGTCAGTCTCATTGCCAGCTGGAGTAGTGGTGCTGTTGTTTCCACTATCGGTACCGTTTCCACCTGTGTCAGGTGCTTGGCAAGTAACTGCAGAATTTTCATAATCACTTTCACAGTCATCGCATTGGTAGCATTGCAAGGCCTGAGCTGAAAACAAAGAAGATACCACAATAAGTTAGTTGGTATTATACTAAAGGAACCAATGTTGAAAAAAACGCATTAACGTGTTAACTAAAATATGATTCAACGAAAATAACAAAATCGTTTTGAGTTATGAAATCCCTCATGGAATAGGCATTTTAAGGGAACACAATAAACGAACGACATGGAATCTATAACGTAATCAACGATGAAAAACACATCAAATGACAAGCATGCATGGGTAATTCCTACCATACAAGATACTGTTGTAGCGTTTTAATCAATACTAGCAATAAGAGCTTGTAAACAGATAAAAAACATGCTATCTATAATATCCCAGATATTAGCACGTAATATGACCTTCCTAGCGTAGTTGAATCTTACCGGGTTCAATTCCATGGTAAATTTTTAACCGGTGATTCCGACAAACAAAGATGGAAGGAGAACCCTAATGCAAGCAAAAGAAAACCGGCAAAGTGCGAGTGCTAGCACACTAAGGGTTCCGTACCTACTACTAAAAAAAAGTAAAACCATAAGAATCACTTTTCTTACGAAACTGCACAATAACCCTGTTTTTTGATATTAATTGTTAATACTAAAAAAGTACATTAATAGATACAGAGTTGATTTTATTTTTCCGTGAAATATAGATCCCTATTAATCATCACTATTTCAGATTTTACGGTTGGTAAACTTCGGAGGTGAAGGTGGTTACGGAATATTTTTCCCCATGTAAATCTTGACCGTAAATCAAAAACTATCAGGCATAAATTACTAAAAAATAAAAATCAGTTTTTGAATACAAGAGTCCCTTTCATAATATGATACCCCACTCAATATGGCTATCTCATTTTGAAATTTCAAAGTCCCGGTTATCCCCTTTTTAAAATAAAAACAAAAAAAACTAACGAAGTTTTAGACATACATATATCGCGGTGTTCCTTTGTCTATCTCCAAAGATCTTTTTGATCTCATAGTATGGTCTAGGTGAGCAGTGAGCAAAGCTACGGGCGCTCTTACTCTGTTAGATATAATGGATCCGCCGATTTATACGAGTACTGTCCCTCCAATGAACCTCCATTAAAACTGAATGAAGATAAAAATCATCATAATCCGGATATGGTCCCTAAAGTCCTCGCTATTTGTAGGAAAATTTGCAATCTTCGTCGCAACACAATAGCGATTCCTTAAATACTGTAGGTATCACAACTATTTTATCAAAGATATTAATAGAAAGCTTGATTATTATGAGTGGCGATTAAGACAAGTGCTTAAATTACATTGTATGATTCACACAGGTTTTGCTTATTTCCTAGTTTTGCCAATCAAGTATTTCCTAGTTACAAAGGATTTTATTAAAAATGCACTTCTTATAAGTGCCCCTTGTCAACACGAGCCAAGCAAAGCGTAAAGCCCGGTTTCCACCAAAGCGGAGCGGAGGGGAGCTGTGTTTGAGTAACCAGATTATTCTTCATTTCGACATCTCCTCTCTCCTCACTTCGTCGTTCTTTGAATCCTCATAACTTAAGTAGATTAAGATTAGGTATACAAGATAAACAAAATTCTCGGGATATGGTGGTGATTTATACATTACCTACATACATTACCTACTCATTTCATATCTATAATACACATGGGGTAAGAACTTACTTAACCCAATTCTCTCTAATTGGTATCGAAGTGAAAGACAAGAAGTTGATTTTATTATGAAGGTATCTATTTTCAGACTTTCATTTAGGTATTATCTGTACAGGATCTTTTTCAATGACTAAAACGTGTGTGTCGGAATAGGTATAATAGTTATTTTAAAATAAAGAAATGCAGAACGATAATTTAAGGGAGTGTTTATAGCTCATTCATTCAGCTCTGGCATTTTTGGTTGAGTTATTTTAAGGTTTAACATTATTATTAGGTATCCAGCGGTGGAAAATATTGTACCAAGTCGAATTTTTGAAGACCATTTGAGAACATGTGCAGCAACAGACTTTCAAGTTATTACTGATTTTGTGTGCACATAACCGAAAAAACGCAACCAAAATTGAAATGGCTCTCCCGGGGAGGGGGTGAGGAGACCCCCCTTAATAGTGTTTTTTTTTTTTTGCTTGGAATGAGCTATAGAACACTGCCTTAAATTATCGCTTGCTCGATCCCGGACACACTGTATAATCATCTAAAATGTCGATGTATTATTTTGTTAGCATTTGGACAAATGGGACATAGCAATTAATTAGCAGTAAACAGTTTTTAGTGATAAGTTTCATTATGAACATAATTATGATTAAATTTTTCTAGCCTAGATAAAATTAACAGGGTAATAATAATCTCCTTATTAATAAAAAGGAATAGGTGACAAACTGCTGCAACGATTCAAAGATTCAACCACTGGACAAGAAAATTAGTAGGACCATGAAACAGAAGCCACGATACATATACTCGTACATAAGACAGAGGCTATAATAACGTAACCATGAACTAAGAATTGTATATTTCGAAACAAGTATGTAAAGTATAGCATTTCTTCACGAGTCAACATTAGAGACCAGCGAAAATGTCAATTCGAAACGTGCATTGAAGGACTGTTTTTTTTAACAGTTTCGAAAAAATAGAACAACCAAAGAAATATCTTGGAAAACAGTTTAATCCTTGGATCCATAAGTATATTTATGCTTTAAAATAGTAAAACATTATACATGTGCAGAAAACTGCCATAATGCATTTAGATGTTATATACAGGAGGAAAAGCACAAGTGTGTAAAGAATAACTTTCCGTTCACAAGATGATTTTTTATGTACCTATTTAGAGTCCTTTGATTGCTTAAAAAGGGGGTATCTGGATTGCCTAACTCTTGTGGGTGCAAACTGGTTAACTAAAAAGTTACCTACAACGCAGTAATAAATAAAATCAATGAAAGGACATCATCGCGATTTCATACATTTTTGGTCCAAATATAAAAGTGCCGGCCAAGAAATAATAATGCTGTATTCTGTTAAAACTTGTCCCTCTGAGTATTTATTATTATGGCACCAAAGCTGTAGGGTCATTATCCTTGGTTTTATTTGAGTTCAAAAATTCAATAACTCCATACATTTTAAGTGAATTTAACTAACAAGAACAAATGATTTGTTCTACCATACCTTGTCATTTGAACATTTTTAGTAAGATGCAGTGAGTATTGACCTATTTCTGACAAGATAACATAGTATATCCTGCATAATCGGCTGGGAAGCCGAGACTTTTTCCTAGAAAATGGCAATAACAATGGCCGCGCAGGTAAACACGCACGCGAACAATGGAATTCCATTGTTCGCCCCTCTCTTTCCCGCTCACCCCCGCCATCGCGCCATGCTGTTACTTTATAGTTTATTGCTTAGTTAGTACCGAAAGCAACGCTGCCGTGTACGTACGTGTGATGCCCACTAGTTCTTGTGCTTTGATTTGTTTTGTTTTTGTTATCTTCGTTGTTAAGTTTGAACATTGTTGTGAGTCATGGCAGAGTTGTGTATCTCGTGCCGTGCATCGACAGAGAATCGGCGAAGATATGATTGGGTTTCCAGAGAAATGCAACATCTTGATATCGCCCAAATAGTGATAGAAGATATAGTAGCTCGACAGGTAAGAACAGGTCTATGTTATTTACTTATATGATTTTTGCGACAGCCTTTCCAAATACAATCCGTCCGTTCTATATAGAGGTGACCAATTAAACGAAAAGCACTTAAAAAGTCCGCTTTTTAATATAAGCGTATGAGCACGTTTTTTATGTTTTCATGTTAAAAAGTTGCCCTAAAACACTATTTAGCGAATTTAGCGAAAGCCGTTTTTTCCACCTCTAGTTCTATCGTTATTGTTATTTACTTTTCAGTTGGAGCCTACTGCGTTCATTTGTCGACCATGTTGGCAAAGAACGGAACGAACGCACCAGCGACTTATTCGGGAGGCTGAACAGCAAGCTGATCAAGACCGTGATCTTTTGGAAGTTCCAAATCCAAGACCAATTTCGCTGATTTTGCCAGGTCTTCTTCGTGCTCCAAACACCGCAAATAGTTGCATTTTCCAACATTGTACGAATGAATCTCGCCGTCGTGTTCCGGAGAACATAATTTTTCGCATGGTCTGCCGCTACAGCTATTTCGTGCCAGACAGCGCGCGTGTCTGTAATGAACACGTGGAGCAAAATCTGTGGCATTTACTTCCTGTTCAAGACAACTCTTCTGAGGAATTTACCGCAGCTCAAATAATGACTATCGTGTCGATGTTACAAAGACATATTACGGAGGAAATACTTGATTTTGAGCAGTATGAAAATATAGCACCGGCCGAGTTTCATACTTGGACAGGACTAACTCAATATCAGTTTACTGAATTATTAGACAGTTTACCAAGTCTGAGAACTAAAAAGAATAAAAGAACCGTACTGGCGGCAGTATTAGTCAAGTTAAGAACAGGTGATTCGAACGCGCGGCTTGCTAATATTTTTAAATGTAGCGAAACAGCGTTTCATACGTGGTTAAAAATCGGACGCAACGCTCTGTTAGAAGATTTTGTGCCCTTAAATGTTGGGTTTGACCATATGTCCCGTGAGGATGTAGCACGCAGAAACCTTTTTCTACCCAACAATCTGTTTGGGAACCCATCGAGCTCAGAAAATGAAAGGAAAGCGATCACGATTTGTGATGGCACGTACATATATCTGCAAAAAAGTGGAAATTATTTTTTCCAACGCAAGTCTTACAGCCATCACAAATACAGAAACCTCCTCAAACCGTTCCTCTTGGTTTCTTGTGATGGACACATTATCGAAGTCATCGGACCATATGCTGCCACCACGTCTGACGCAGATATAATGAATGACATGCTTAATAATGCTGACAGTGCCTTCCACTGGTTTTATAGGAGTGAAGATGTTTTTATTCTGGACCGTGGTTTTCGAGACTCAGCAAGAAATCTGGAATCTTGCGGATACGTACAACACATGCCTGAAACAAAGTATCCAAATGAGACACAGCTAACCACGGATCAGGCCAATAAGTCCAGGCTGATAACAATGTGTCGTTGGGTGGTTGAAGTGGTCAACGGCAGGTTCAAAAGAGATTTTCGCCTGTTGCGAAATGTGTATAATAACAGAGCCCTTTCCAGCATGTTCGACTATTTCAAGATAGCAGCGGCGATCATAAATCGTTTTCATGTTTTGATTGAAGATCATCCAAATGCTGCTGCGATTTTAGAGATTATCCACCAAAGAATTAATATGCCAAATAGATTGGCAGATCTTGTAATACGCCGTAACTACAATCGCAGACGTGCTCAGTTTACTTTAATGACTGCAGATATGCCAGAGTTCGTAGCATTTCCAAGAATGGATGAGAACGAATTAGTTTTTATTCGCTCTGGGCATTTACCAACTAAAACAGGCCAAAAGCTATTACGGTGAGCACGTCCTTGACAATGGAGCATTCACAATTGAGCTCAGCAGTGAGTTATCAAATGAAGACTTGGCGGAATTGCAGGGCAATGATTTATGGATGATAAGAGGCCGACTGCAATCGCGGCATGTTAGCGCAAGACAGTATTATGTTTACATTGTAATCGATAGGTCGTTATCAGGCCGACAAGCAATCGCTCACTATTATTGTTCGTGCATCATAGGAAAGCGAACAATAGGATGTTGCTCCCATATTATGTGCATCATATGGTACATGAGCCATGCACGACATTTGCCAGCAATAACCCCTCCAGCTTATGGATTGGAGAACATTATTGTTGTACCAGACGACGATGATTTTATAGTATTTAATTAAACAAAATAACCCTTGTATATATACATTTCATTTATAATACTCAAAAACACAAAACAAGATCAAAATGTCCAAAATAGGTCAAGAACCGATATATTTTACTAAACGATGTTCTAAATGTCTAGATATGGTAGAAAAAATCATTTGTTTTTGTTTATTAAATTCACTGAAAATGTATGAAGATGTTGTATTTTTTAACTCCAATAAAACCAAGGACAATGACCCTACAGCTTTGGTGTCATAATAATAAATACTCAGGGGGACAAGTTCTAACGGAATACAGCATATTTTTTTTTTGGCCGGCACTTTCATATTTGGACCAAAAAAGATGATGTCATTTCTTTACCTTGAATTACAGCTACGAGGGTGAAAATGACAGGCAGGGCGATCATCCTTAGAGACGCCATAATATTTGACTGTGATATTGTGAGAGAAGTCACCAACACTATACAGGACTGCCACTACTAATGATTCCGTGGTGTGATAACAAATATTAATATATAAACTTTTTCTATATACAGCGTGTTCTTCCGTTTAATTCATTTAGTAAAGACGATCAGCTCTGGGTCACTCCAAGTTACAATTGGTGCTAGACACTAGTCTAAAATTTTCTTCATGGTTGATGGTCTGACCTTAAAGCCTGATTGAATAGTTCGCAAAAAGCGATCAGTTTATTCCTGAGGAAAAAATGTGCTGCATACTTACTGACAGTTCCTTTAATCTGTATAGGTACTTTTGTTATCATTTATCAAAATCATTAAATATAATAGCCTAGCCCTTTCTGCAAGAGTACGATTAGAAATGGACGCAGTAAACTTCGGACTGGATCTAAAAAAATCCTGATAGAGTAACCCAATACCATATTTTATTTTCCTGATCCGGGGACCGAACCCATGACGATCATGCTTACCACTAGACCAACGAGTCAGTATTATTAACATAATAATGTCTTGGTACTGGTAGGTACTTTCTTAGGAGGTAAAAGTGCAGTTTAAAATTGGAAATATGTACCTACAATTAAAGAAGCAAGTAAGTTTACCAAATATGGCAAACATGGTAGGTTTTAAAATCATTACAATCACAGAAGACTGCACTTTTGCAGTGAAAACCTAAAATCTTGGAATATGCTGCATCTGTCAAAGTGATTGTTCACTCGTTTCGTCATGCTTTGATATGAAATGACAAAATTGTAGAATATTTTAAACTTAGCGTGAGTTTCCACTGGAAACTCTATTTTCGACGTTTGCATTGACAGATGGACTGAAAACGATTTTCAACACCTTCCATGTTTCGTCAGTATACTGTATAATTTGCAAACCCACCGTTATTCCAAATTGCGCTGAAACTTAGCATGTTTCGCTCTCCTAGCTTACTCGTAGTTTACTACAATACTACATTTAAACAAATTATAAATGAAACACCTACAAGGAATCTTTTTCAGTAGGTATGTCATTGGCGTACAGCGATTATTAATAACGCTCTGTATAACGCAGGTAATCAGCGGGTACTTACCCACTTGATCATTATCTTCTGTGGAAGTACACCCCTCCAACGATAATGTAGGAATGAGCTGCAACGCATCACATAAATAATTATTATTATGGTAGGTAAAGATACCATTTTGTAACTTAATTTTCTGAGCATGAATTAGATACTTGGAAATGAGTAGTGATAGGTACTTTTGCAAGAATGTCGAGTCTCGAATACTCTTCACTAAATTTTTATCCATTGAAGGTATGCATTGAATTGTCATTTTAATTACACATTGTGAAGCAGCAATGCAGACCGAACCAATCTCAAATAAGCTGGCTTTTTAGTGAGTACTGAGTATGGTCTGTCTCAAATTTTTGTATAAAATCACGGAAAAGTTCGAATCAGTATAGGGCTGGAGCCTGGGGGTCTGTATACCTCCAAAATTTCAATTGTTGATATAGCAGCGATAACTGCAGTGCAGGTATCCCGTACATATTACTGCTAAGTGCCTAAATATTACACATCCAATGAGTGTATGTATTCAATAATCATGTACCTAATGTACAGAGCAAACTTATCAGCAAACCCCTATTTTATTGTTGCGTTAACTACAAAGACAAATTATCAAGATTTCTCATGAACCAAAACCAATATATTCTAGGAAAATAAAAAAGTGTTTTTTAAGAACCATTGGCACTCCGCACTAGGAATTTGTTTATCGTATCCGGAGTTTTATTTTGCATACAAAAAATACTTTCTTTTCAATATATACATTTCCGGTCATACAGATTTTGTTGAGAATTAAGTACAATTTGTTCATTTGGCTCTGGAATCCGCATGTTAATTAAAAAAAATTGTAGGTTCTAGCGTGAAGGTGTAACAAATACACACACATTCAAACTTTTGCCTTTATCATATAAGTGTAACAATGATGATGAATAATACAGTAAAGTGCGTGAGATAGTATTGTCAATAAGTGTAACCACTCGTAATGAGGTTTTAAATTAATATAGGTTTATTGAAGATACAACACTGTAAAGATTACTTACTTTAGATTAAAATGGTTTTTATTAAAAAATCAAAGTATTCTTAGACATAAAATTAAACTAGCAATTGGGTTTTATTTATTTTATTAAAAAATGGATTTCTGGAACGGACGGTCAATACCTGTTGTGTAAAATATGCTTAAATGCTTATAAAAATTATTTATCAACATTATTCACGCTGTTTTCCGTTATAAAACTATTTATTATAAAAATGAATACCAGTAACGTACATAAATAATAGTTCAATTTGACTCCGTAAAATATTTAGGTACTTACGTGCCTGTGGATTTTTTGGATTTTGTTTTAAATTAAACACGTCTTAACTCTTATTATTTTTTCAACATTTGCATTATATTAGTTTGTACAATACTTGTATAAGTAAATAGCATATACTTTTTTATTCATATATTTGGTTAATACGGTGGCTCTACTTTTTAACGTTATATAATACTATCAACACTTCATAATTAACACTTAAATAATCCCATGGATTATAATACATAATTATAATTAATTATTTGTATTCCGAAATGCAAAATTAATATTTTATTTATTTAAAATTATAATTTTGGACGGGTCAAAATGCATTTTTTAGGCCATATTATTTAGACTGTAAGTATGTAACGAAGAGAGCAATCATTTATTCGGTTACTTTTGAAGTTCTATTACGTTTATTTTTTGTAATTATTGGGTAGTTGACTATTTATTTTATAAACTAAGATAAACTTATGACGTATTATAGAAAAAAATGATGGAGGGTGTTGGGTTAGGTCTCCACGCTCAAGGCCCGCGATAGAAGCTAAGCAATAGCTTAAAAATTAAAACAAACAAAGAAATCTTTGTTTGATTATAAGTTTTTTTTTGTGGACGTCGTTATTTTTATTCTAGTTTAAAAAAGTCAACTTCTCAATTATTTTAATAACATTAGGTATAATAAATACATGCGTTGCTTGGCATTTTTTTTTTTACTTGGCTTTGACTCGCTCCCGCGCGTAGAGATACTGTTTCTGTTACTTTAAAAGATGGTGATTTTAAATAGCTATCCATAGACAATTAGAGAACAATATTATAGTAATAACTAACTAAATAATTATAATAGATGACATTTTTAATGTTTGCTATACAGGTACGCAACGACAGCGGACGCGATCGCAAGTGGGAGGGAGACGGAGATAGAGCCGGCTCCATTGCAGCGGTCCTTGTCACACACGCTGCAGTACTTGCTCTGCCTGTTGGGGTCCAACGACCTCTTCAGGACATCGCAAGTGGTCTGGGTGTGGGCAGGGTTAACGTCCAAGCATGTGCGGATGGTTGTTCCCGATTCTGAAAAAAAAAACATTTATTATAAGTAATGGTTATTTACTCGTAAACGATTTTGAGTGATCTGCAGGTTAAAAACTAATATCTGGGTGACCGAGCTTCGCTCGGTAGTTTAACTACTGGCTAATAGATGGCAGCAGGAGTGCTTCGCTCGGTAGTTTAACTACTGGGTAATAGATGGCAGCAGGAGTCATATTTTAATTTTTTTGGTAAATTCGACATTTTCTAAAATTGAATCCTTGCATCTAGCAAGGATTCAATTTTAGAAAATGTCGATTTATCGCCCCCAAAACCCCCTGTATACTAAATTTCATGAAAATCGTTCGAGCCGTTTCCGAGATCCAGATTATATAGAAATATAATATAAGTATATACAAGAATTGCTCGTTTAAAGGTATAGGTTTAGGTCCTAACATAATATGAAATTAGAGTTTTGGAAGGGAACCCTTGTTTTAGGCAATTGAGACTGCCAATTTCATAATATGTTAGGACCACAGATTTTAGTTAGGACCTAATTATAATCATAAATAAATGGCTTTGTCCTGAGTGAGTGTCTGACAGACAAGTTACAGCCTAAACGGCTGCACTTATGAATATAAAATTTTCATAGAAGATTCTTTGTGAAGACGAACCTTTGTAAGTGTGAGGGATTTAAATATACCTATGTATAATATATGGAAATCCGTCAATTTCAAGTTATGATCAGTAAAATTGGTCAGCAGAATTTTGGATTAAAATAACGGAGTTCCAGGATTTTGGAGAACACCCTTACTGCCAAGACCCCTGAAGAGCCTAAAGGGGTGAAACGAGGGTCCAAAGTTTGTATGAAGAAAAATCCTTCACGCCGCAACTTGGGTGTAATTTCGAATGGAGATTCACTGTGAAAGTTTCAAGTATGCAACCATTGTGTAACTATATCACGGTTCCAGGGATACAGCCTGATGAAAGACGGTCTGACGGCAAAGTCTCCGTAATAGGGTCCTGTTTGGGTGCGGAATCCTTAAAAAAACTAAGGATCAAAAACAAAGTAAGGTAAAGGTATACTAACGCATGACAATCTTGTGGCACTGGCGGGGCGCGCCGGGCACGGCGGTGAGCAGCTCGGCCGGCAGCAGCTGGTTCAAGTAGCCGCGGTTGAAGTTCAGCGAGTCCTGGCTGCCGCAGTCCTGGAATTGAGAACAAGCGGTCTTCTTTACTTTATACAAAACAAAAAGGTCCTGCCTCCTGACCACCAATACCTACCTGACCTGTAACTGACCAGTGGTGCTATTCTTGAAAATTTACATCCCTGAAACAGCTGTCAGATACCTTCCATACCGAAGATGCCATGCAAAATTGTACTCTATTACAACTGACGAATTCATAGATGCATAGATGTCGCTCGTCGCTGCTTTAAGTATTTTTTGCAGAATAGCACGGAAATAGTACCTGACGGTACAGAAGGCTCATTAGGCAAGATGATTTTAAATAATAGCGCTAGAGTCGAGAGCGTACTTTACGCATTCGACGTACTAGAGCTACCTCGAAAACGGGCGTACGCAGCGCGTGAAATAGACCGTAAGTAGGTACCCAAACTAACGCGAGCAAAGTAACCGGCACGTGGCGGCCGTCTGAAATTAGTACGTCGAGACGCCTACCTGTAATTTCTCGATCACGGACCACGGATCAGCCGTGCTATTCTGCAAAAATACTTAAAGCAGCGACGAGCGTAAATCTCTGCATCTATGAATTTGTCAGTTGTAATAGAGTACAATTTTGCATGCCATCTTCGGCTTGCCAGCTGTCTGGCAGCTGTTTCAGAGATGGACATTTTGTAGAATAGCACTGCAGTGGACCTGGTCTGCCACCGATAAGAGAAACCTGAGGATAATGGGCATCCGAATGGCTTACGTAAACCTTTTTTCGCACAAGCAAACAGTATAGTAGGGGAGCCCAAGTAACGAATTTTGGTAGTTACTCGAGCGTTATAGGGGCCTATTGGATTTTAAATATTAGATGGTAAAACAAATGAGGTAATAATATTAAGCTCAGATGTACGAGTATGCTATTTAAATAGTGGGGGATGAAAAAAAAAGTGACTGAAATTTTTTTCTCGAGCGCGTCTGGTTTTTATACAGACGCTACATCTTGATGTGCTTGTCGTCCTGACCTCGACATGATCTGACAATTATGTCGAGGATTTTTCTTAATCTGCCGATTTTAAATTTTTATTTTTAGAGGGCGAGGCAGCATCATGCCGATTGGACGGTAGAGAGGATGGTACTCGTATATGGCCTAGGAGATAAAGAGGCAGGCCTGGAAGTCCGGTAACCCGTATCCCTGAGCGGACTAGCTCCCTACGGAGAAAACCGCCTGCGATCGATATTGGTTAAAGTATCTAGAATCAGTAATAAAAGTTGACTTACCACTACAAGATTCTCGTTAGGCATGAACGGGTCCACGCATCTGGGGTCCGACTGCGAGTTGCATTGGTAGCATCTAGTGCAGGATCCTGAAAAAAGCACAAGCGCAGGGATGAAAAACAACACTTTACAAGTCGTGTTTATACCTTTACAGTTTACTTTTTGTAAGTATTCTGCATTATGTACTTCGGAGAGAAACCTAAGACCTAAGTATACGATGATTGTACTTTAATTTTTTTAGTGTAGGTATTTCTTACCATAGACTAAAATAATCGGAGATATATTTTAGGTGTGAAGACACCATCCATAGGAAGCTCTAGGCTTCTATATAAAAAGCTTTGCGTTGAGAAAGGTTTAAAAATAGCTATTCGTCCTAAATACGCTATTCTCGTACAATGTACATGATGACGGCAGAATGTTTCATAAAATACACGCGTAATATTATTTACATTGGTTTGTGTTAAAGAAAATAAAAAATGAATCTAAGTTGTTGGGACACACCGTGTTAGCGGCAGATTTTTCGTTCGCACAGTGAATCACACGCACCACAGAGGTCGCATGATGTGTCGCTTGACGGAAGAAATGGCTTGGTTTGGCTGAGTTTATTGTTACTCGTGAGTCGTGGTTCAGCTCTAGGATAAACACGAATAACTTCCGGCTGGTAGGTTTCATTAAAAACGTTGCGAGCGTATTTTAAGATTTTTGCCGCTACATAATTATTTGGTTTTTCGCAAATCATAAACCGATAACATAATTTTACGTTTATGACCATATAATTGCCTGCTGCTGAGCGATATGAGCGGTACAATCCTAACATGCCAATAATAAAATATTTCCGTGAAAGTGTCCGTTATCAATACATATAATAAATCTGTAGAGGTCGATTATCTGTTTGTCTGTTTGTCTGTTTGTCTGTCTGTTTGTACGGGCTAATCTTTGGAAAGGCTGGACCGATTCCAATGAAATTTTGTGTGGTGGTAGCTTATGTCCCTGGTCAACATATAGGATACTTTTCATCCCGGTAAATAAAGAGTTCCCGTGGGATAGTTAAAAAACTGCAATTAATTTAACAGCTTTGTAAACAACAACTAATGAACTTAATTTAGTAAAATTTGTTATGCTGATACCTTATCTTGCCTCTTTAACAAAATATATATATAGTCAAACTAATTAATCCAATCGAGTTCCCGCGGGAAAGAAAACATTACAAAAACAGTTAGCTGGCGTCTTTCAAGTAACGGATTTAAGGAGCACAACACGGATGTGCCCGCGAAATTCAAATTTTTCGTGGTTTTTCGCGATTTTTAAGCTAATAAGGCATAATAGGCTTATGGCCGTCAAATTGCGATAGTCCCAATATCTTCTTCACGTGTTTATATAAAAATCTCTGCTCGAAAGTATCGAGTTAAAGAAATTAGTCCGAGATTTGCGAGTTACTCACATAAAACTCGATACTCGGACTAATATCCTAGGATACACATTTTTATGCAAATATTTTGATATAATCATGTAAAGATGATACTGCCACTCTCGCAAATTGATTTCCATAAGCCTATCATGTCTAATTAGCGTACAAATTGCAAAAAACCACGAAAATTTTGAATTTCACGGGCAGACCCGTTGATTTCACGTTTATATATATGCCCGGTCAACATTTAAGATACTTTTCATCCTGAAAAATTTGAGAGCACCCGTGGGATGTTTAAAAAAACCTATAGCTACTTATCTACGTAGCACAATCAAAACGTGGTCGAAATATCGACAGTTTAAATCGTCCTTTTGATCGTGCAACTAGGTATAACTATACAAGATAACCCGTACGTAGCAGGAACGGGTTGCTACGTACACAGCAGCGCATCAGAATGCTTATTTATAATATCTGGGCGTTGGTATCATCTCAGAATAAGATAAGTTTGGTTAGTATAGATATTACAATCCACGATGACACGCCCCACTCTGTCTTACTCCATGCGAATTGAGTAACATTAGCAATTTCGACAGAGTGTATAAGTAGAGGAAGAGCAAAGAAAATATAGGTAAATTGTGTGAAAGAAGATAGTACGTTGACAGGAGAGATTGGAAGAAGACTCCTTTACGGGTCCATCGAACCCAGGGACCACTCATTTATCTTGGGTAAAATTAAGAAATTCCACGAGAAACATTTTTGTAAAAAAAAAAGAACTGCACGCGGGCGGAGCCGCGGGCAACAGCTAGTTGAAAATAAACCCGATAATCTAAGTATGACGTAACTAAGATAGGTTCATAATGCTCATAAATTCTCGGATTAGTTTTCTAAAATGGACAGTTAAACAAATATTTTACTATTAGCATACTATGAAATTGATACAAAGTAGGTACATGCAGTGACTGTAGTGTAGAGAGCCTTTCGGCAAAAATTACGCAGGTGTGTCCCAACACTCTTATTGATTTTTGAGTATACCTCTCAAACTCACCTTGTAAAAAAGGAGGGTTAAAAATAAATTAGCAAATAGTTTCTTATCCTGTAACATGTAGTAACGAGAAACACATGGTTTTATTAGAGTTTGTTTTTAAATTTCGTTGTGGAATTTAGAACAGATGTTCCTTATAATATAATTTTAAGTATTTACATACAAATGTAACTAAATGTAATAGCATACTCGTATTACGAGTATTATAAAAACCTCACATATTAAATATACCACGATTGTCTTCAATTCCCGATTACTGAATGCTTGCCGATATAAAATCCTTATTCCATCTTTCTCACTTACATCTTGAGACTGTGCAAGATGGTCGTGATTTTCAAATATAACACCTTTAGGTATTTAATGTAGTCTGAGATATAACATTATTCAGAGTAAATAGACCCTTAATAAGGTATATAAGGTAATAATAAATGTATTTGAATATAGGTAAGCTTCCAATAATTTGCTTCTAGGACACAAACAAAGTAGTTAAGTAGAATTATGAGTTCAGGAAAGATTCGACTCAAAGGGAGTTTGCTATCTCTCCGTAATAAATTGACGTTGGAATTGGGTATCCAGAACATAAATTATTTATTTTCTTATTCAGTATGTTAGCAGTATATTATTATCTACGAGTATGTTACTCTGGGTTTTTTTTCTCAGAGCTTTTACCAAAATACGAGTGTATAGGTATAAAATGAAAGCTTATTAAGTATTAAGATAGATAGATAGATAGATAGATACATAACTACAATTACTACAGAATATTACTACAGAGTAGCTGAACTTACCTAGTCAAAACATGGTTTGTTATGATTTTGGATGTAGGTAAGGGTTTTCTGTTTTTTTTAAACCCCTGAAGACTGTAAAAAAGTTCTATAGATACCTATTTCAATCTACGAAGATTCGCCCCACTCTGTCAAAATCGCTTATCTTTCATTCGATTCGTATGGAGTTTGACAGAGAGGGGCGTGTCATCATGGACTAAAATATCTACAGCTGTTAAAGATAGTTTAAACAAAAATAGGATCTGAGAAATCTCTAAATAAGTTACCTACCTATAACTTGTCACTACATCGATTGGGTACTTATTTACACCGATCTTTTTTGTTATACCTATTCGGCACAAAGTAAAAAAAAAAACCGGCCAAGTGCGAGTCGGACTCGCGCACCGAGGGTTCCATACTATAAAAGAAGTAAAACATTAAAAGAACCACTTTTGTTCATGAATTTACGAGTATAGTTTACATGTAGGTACTTTTGTTGGCGAACCGCAAACGTAACTTTGTTTTTGGTGGTTTATTGTTATTATCAAAAAAAGTATAATAGTTGGGAGTTGATTTTATTTTTCCTGTAAAATATACATTAATGTCTATTGATCATAATTATTTCAGATTTTTCGATTGATAAACTTCGGAGATAAGGGGGGGGAACGGTATTTTTTTCGACAGTTTGCTCAATAAATCAAAAACTATCAGGCATAAAAATAAATAAAAATCGGTTTTAGAATACAAAAGTAACGCCCTTTCATATGATACCCCACTTAATATTGTTATTTCATTTTGAAAATTTGTAGCCCCGGTTTTCCCCCCTTTTTAAATAAAAATAAAAACAATTTTCAATGTTTTATGATTGCAATGGCGTCGGGTCGCTGTTACCTAAAACTATTCTAAATTTCAAGTCGATAGCTTCGATAGTTACTGAAATAATCGAGTGTGACAGACGGACGGACGGACGGAGAAAGTCTCATCATAAGGGTTCCATTTTTACCAAATTGGTATGGAACCCTAAAAACAAGTCATGATGTCATCGCCATCGCTATACCTATACAAAAAGAAGTCGACGATTTACGTGTCTTGAAAAATAAATGAATAAGTATCATCTATACTATAGATTATATCAATACTATAGGTTATATCAATACTAACCACAGATACTAACTTATCGCAAACAATATGAATTTTCTTTGGATTTTTTCGAAACCTTTATCTTTCATAATAGTTCATACAACTTGTAAGGATTTAAGCGTTGCTACATTCTACCACATTCCCCTATTTTTACATCGGTTTTTTTTGTATGTAGGTATTTGATTCTATTCCTCCGCAAAAGCAATTCTCATTAAAAATGTGGCAGCCAAGTAATTCATTGTCCATTTTAATTCTGGAACCTCACACACTATTTATATATGTACATATACCTACGCTTTATTCACTAACTCAGACCGCTTACAATTTGGCCTTGCACCCAATTTGCGGGGACTATGGAATTTTCCGGGATATGGTAGCCTCGTGTATAGGAGCCTATAGTAGTATTGTTGGGTATGAGATAATATTAGTAGGATCTTAAGACTATTTCGATTCCGAATTGTAGCCATATAAGTTCATTAGTTGCGGCGCGAAGGAGTAACAAACAAGGCACAGACTACACACCTACAAAATTTCGCCCTATTATAAAATTAATGTAGTTAGTAATTATTAATCATCTGGTGCAATCACTTTTTGTGCAACGAATCAGCCTGGCTGTTAAATGCAGCCAGTATTCGTGGCTCTGTTTCACGCGGACAAGACTTGTAAGTATAGGCTACAATACCGATAAGTTTGTAACGTTCAAAATAAGTTTATAATTATTTTTAAAAATATGCTCAAGCTTTTTTTATAACCCTTGAATGAACGCTAGCTTTTTTTATACTACTCACATTGGCAGATCTCTGACCGACGCAATGACATCATCTCGCTTTATAAATGTATATTTAGTTCATGATCAAACGCCTAACCTTCGACAAGTCGTTTATATCAGCTACCGAACTGCGACTGAATATATTTCTGTGTTTCTGTTTACGTTAGGCAAATTATTCTGGTAATGGTCATCTACATTATCTGTTAGCACTAAGCATACAAAAAAGTCTCAGTAGACACTTTCCTACCATTTATATAAATGTTTGATAGTTCTTTTTCTTCCTCTTGTACCTAAGTAAAGTCCTCTGTAATTGTTACTACTTACTCTATTACTACTACATACTAATACTAGGTAACAACTACTAAAAAAGTGGTTACAGTAGTGGTAACCGCAACACAGTATAGATCCTGTTTTGTATGGAATCTGTCAGCAACTGTTAGTTTCTCACATTGAATTAGGTACCTACTAGGTATGTACCTACTAAGTGTCTGAGGTAAGTACCTACCTACTTATTGTGATAAAAGTCGAATACTTTTATCACAAAAGGTTAATGTTGGTAGTTAATGCATATTGATTACTGTTTTTAACGATTCACATTAAATATATTATCTTATTTACCAATTAAAGTCAGAGTACCTAGGTAGGCAACTAAAATATTATGTAATCTGTGTTTTCGGGGCTGTCTCTTAGGCTGTATCGAATACGTGTACCTATATCGAATATTATTATTTACTAGCTGTTGCACGCGACTTCGCCCGCACGAATTTCGGTTTTTAATCGTACATTTCCCATTTAACTAGTCAACCTTAAAAGATAGACATGTGGTGTCGCGGACTTTTTTTAGAACATTTATTAGAGAACAATTAGCAGCGATAGCTCAGTGGTGCTGACCTCTGCCTCTCATAAGGAGGTCGTGGGTGCGAATCCTGGGCACGCACCTCTGACTTTTCCGAGTTATGTGCGTTTTTAAGAACTCACTTGCTTAACGCTGAAGGAAATCATCGTAAGGAAACCTACATGCCTGAGAGTTCACAAAAAAGTTCTCGAAGGTGTGTGAAGGCCGACAACCCGCACTTGGCCAGCGTGGTGGGCTATGGCCAAACCCCTCTCAGTCTGAGAGGAGACCCGTGCCCAGCAGTGGGACATAAAAAAGGGGTTGAGACATGGGCGGATCCAGCTTTGGTGCCAGGGGGGGGGTCACATAGTTGGGTTCAAGTCACAAGAAGTTTTAATTTAACGATGATACTAATTGATACAGTTAAAAAGTGGGTATTTTATTATATATGTGTATAAGTAGGTACTGTACTTAAAAAAATTGGTTGCCTGTAAAGTCGGTATACGGGCGAAAGTTTTACGTGACAACGTATGTCTGTCTCTCTCGCTCTTAGGCGGGCTAACCATGCCCGAGTGGAAGGGACGCGTGCCTCTCACTCGCTCTCATTGTGAGCGCATAACGTGAGCGGAGCGAAACGCAGTTTCTTGAAGTGTCACCCGGCAAACCAATTTATAAGACGTTGTCACGTCAAAACCTATCTTTAAATAAAAGTAGGAATTTTTTTTTTCCGAAACGCATTGTCAGTTCATAGGTACTTCAATGAGAGCGTGCGTGCGATTTTTCGTAACAGTGTAGAACGAACGCGAGCGAATCAAGCTCAAAATTTTTACGATTTTGCAGGATAAATCACTATTCATTCCAGTCTTGAATTAAACATGGGTTGACAGTGAGATCCGTCTTTAATAAAAATAATATAATCATTTTTAGGCGTAATAACGTCTTCAAATCACGAATATGCCCGAATAAAGTGAACACGAACTTTATATATTTTTTGATAACTGGATATGCGAGCGAAGCGAGCTAAAATTTTTTACATTTTTTATTTCGTTTTATAATGTGATCCATCTTTGATCTTTGATTTAAATAATATCAAAATTTTTAGGCGGAATAACGCTTTGATATCTCAAATAGTCCTGAATGAAGTGAGCATGAACTTAATATATGATTTGACAACTGGATGTGCGAGCGAAGCGAGCGCAAAAATTTCTGGTTTTTATTTACTAAAAAAGTCACAACATAACAAAGATCGTCGTACATATTTTTATAACCGGATATGCGAGCGAAGCGAGCTCAAAATTTTTACTATTTCGCAGGATAAATCACTATTTATTCCAGTCTTGAATTTAACATGGTTTGACAGTGAGATCATCTTCTATAAAAATAATATATAATCATTTTTAGACGTAATTACTTCTTAAAATCGCAATATGCCTGAATGAAGTGAACGCAAACTTTAAATATATTTTGTCATAACTGGATATGCGAGCGAAGCGAGCTCGAATTTTTTACTTTTTTTTATTTCGTTTTATAGTGTGGTCAATTTTTAATCATTAATTTAAATAATATCGTAATTTTTAGGCGGAATAACGCTTTGATATCTCAAATAGTCCTGAATGAAGCGAACGCGAACTTTATATAATATTCTGATAACTTGATAACTCTGAACTTGATAATTCTGATAACTCTGAACGCGAAATTTAGTTTTTTTTTTATCCTGGGCATACATATTTCGATAACTGGATATGCGAGCGAAGCGAGCTCAAATTTTGTACATTTTCGCATGATAAATCACTATTTATTCCTTGATCTAAAATGACCTTGTATACATCCGTGCATTCAAGGTCATTTCGCGAAAATCTGCCGTGGAGCACACTTAGATATCTGTATCATATTTTACGTGAATATAATTTCAAAACCCAAATATAGCTTGAGATTAATTAATAAAATCAGTCAATAAGGAGGATTGTTGATAAATCAGGAAATCTCCTGGGAAATCAGGAGGTTATCAGTTAAAAGGTGGCGAGGTAAAATTCAAATTTTCGATACTTTCGTTGCCCAATAATGGTTTGACACCATATAAAATAAAATCAACCATAAATCAATTAAATATTAATAATGGTACTCACTTACATAAAATCTATTTATAATTCCCAAAAATAACATATAAAACATTACTATATTTTACAATTTTAACTATTGATCCAACGTTCGTTCGTACGTTCTGGATGGCCCAGGGGGGGGGTCATGACCCCCATGACCCCCCCCTGGATCCGCCGATGGGTTGAGACTTGAGAGATTAGAGAACAATTACGTATTACCTATATAATTTTTGCGTAACTTTTTAACCGTTTAACGCATCGCACGCAACAGAAGCTCTCCTAAACCATATTTCCCGTTTTTCGACATTTTCTCATTGATGCCCCGCTCCTATTGGTCATAGTGTGATGGCATATAGCCTATAATCTTCCTCATTAAATGGACTGAGTAATTCGGACTTGTAGTTCCTGAGATTTGTGCTTTCAAACCAACAAACAAACAAACATTGAAACAAAACCTTAAGCTTTATAACATTAGTATAGATCAGGCGTGGCCAACTTGATTGGACCCAAGATCTCTTTTTCACTAACGAGACCCTGTCCGATCTACCAATTACATACTTCTAGAAATCTTAAATGAAACAGCATAGTTCATTACACAATGATTTTTTTTATTAAGAGAAAAAACATAAATTTGACTAGTGATTAATAGAAATAGAAATAGAAAAATTCTTTATTTCATAAAGGCCTAGCATACAGAGGCACTTATGACACGTCGTTTTGTACTTTTACATGGTCACTTTAATGGTGATAACCATTCACGACCTAAAACTAAGTTTACGACTTACGAGGGGTTACGTTGGGCAGTCTGGTCTACGTATTTATATTTTTTTGCCTTGCCACGATCGACTGGACTAACAGTCGCGATCGACCGGTCGATCGCGATCGACCTGTTGGCCACCCCTGGTATAGATGATGTAAACTTATAAAAATGTGTACGATGAACTTAAAACATCCACGCGTACACGGCGTAACTCAAGGCTACATTAAGCTTAATCAGTTATGAGGGAACTTATCTTCTTTACATTTTTTGTAGCCATTTTGGCGATTGCCCAGCACATTAAAGTCATAGCTCTAATGTCTCGTAAAATTATTTTCCTGCGGAGATTTTTTGTACGGATTTCATTGATAGGAACTTGTTTAAAATGTCGCAGACCAAAAAAGTATTGCAAACAATGGAATGTTGCATACACGATACAATGGGATATCTGAGAAATGAGAATGCCGTTATACCTATTCACAGTGCCGGGTACTGGTCGTACCATGGACGGGTCACTGGGCTTAGTCAAAACAATATTTACCTAGATTTTACAATAGTAGGTATAATGTGTCTTCCATAGACTAATGTTTTAGGTGTTTCAGCCCTACTAGCCCACAAAATTAAAATTTTATGTTTCTTGATGTTTCCGAAAGATTTTTTTTGCAGTTTCTCAGATTTGGAGCTATCGGGATACAATATGAACTAAATGCGTATTTTTTTAGCAAAGTTCTGATTAAATACATGTAGACACATAAATATTATGCTCGAAAAACATCTTGCCTACGATATAATAATTAGCCCAAACGTTTTCTCTTCGATTCGTTTCGATACCTTTGCTCTTTGTTACTTTAATCCAATGCTTTAATCACTACCTATCTATACTTCTTTTCATACTTTTATTCGAACCTTAGGTATAATATTATGATGTATACCAAAATCAAGGTGGTGGTCTGGTGGAATATGTTTTTGAGCAATGACTTATTTAGCCATAAATACCTATTGGGTACCTACACCTAGGTACTTAGTTTTTTTTTGGATGTACTGTGATGCGGTTCATTAATGATTGATAATTTTAAGCTGTTCGCCCTGCAGTTTTCTTCATAACGAGTGAGTACAACTATGGATTATGAAAGCAATAAAATTATTAATTTCTAAAAAAAATAAATTCGCAATTACAATGAAGCCATCTAGGTAGGAGCTGTACGAGTATGATAAGTAAGTAACTCAGACTACATAAAAAGTAATAGATTTTGTTTATGGGTATTTACTATTTTAATATCTGATACTAGCAACATTACACGCACAAACAAACGTCGTGTTGCTACGGTGTAAGCAGCGCGCGTCACGCACACATAGGCAAAACTCGCAGTCACTCGATTGTTCGGCGCGCGGTGTCTGTAAAGTCTGTGGTAAGTAATAAAGTCTGTGGTAAGTAAATACAAAGTGAAAATCGTTTACTAGTATCATGGTCAACTTGTAACCTTGTAGGAAATCTATAAAAAAAGCGTGACTTTACAAAGTTGTTGTGTTCGAGAGTAATTTAGTTGCAACTGTGTATCTAATAAGGAATAATATCTGGTTGACCGAGCTTCGCTCGGTAGTTTAACTACTGGATAATAGATGGCAGCAGAAGCGATTCGCTCGGTAGTTTAACTACTGGCTAATAGATGGCAGCAGAAGTCATATTTTTATTATTATTTTTTGGTAAATTCGACATTTTCTAAAAATGAATCCTAGCTAGATCGATTTATCGCCCCCAAAACCCCCTGTATACTAAATTTCATGAAAATCTTTGAAGCCGTTGCCGAGATCCAGATTATATAGAAATATATATTTATACAAGAATTGCTCGTTTAAAGGTATAGGATAGGATATGTACACTATTATATTGACTTGGAAAAACCCTACCAATTGCGAGTCAAACTCACGCACCGTACTACAAAAGAAGTGAAAAAAATGGGAAATGCTTTCCAAAAAACCAACTTCAAATGCCACTACAAAGAGTGAAATAATTTTTATTTAAATTTTAGGTACCTACCAATTCGAAGTCGGGCAATGTTTCATACAATCCCTAATAGTCCTTCTTACTTAATTGATGTGCGAAGAAATGACAAAGTCATAGACAATCGCCCGACTTCGAATTGGTGTAGGTACCTAAAATTTAAATAAAAATTATTTCACTCTTTGTAGTGGCATTTGAAGTTGGTTTTTTGGAAAGCATTTCCTATTTTTATTTTATACTTTTTAGTGGAAAACAATAAAATGCACAAGGCGTTGTAAAATATCCAAATTGCTTGAGGTGTGTTCATAAAATCTGAAGAGACACCTCAAATTCACCAAGATCCCATCATCAGACCCTGACTTGATGACTTTAGTCATCAAATCAGTATCTGCTAGCAAATGCACCAGTAACTATAAAAAATACCCAACTCGCTTCAAGTATACTAGCAAAATTTGAAGAGTTCCCTCGATTTCACCAAGATCCCATCATCAGACCCTGACTTGATGACTTTAGTCATCAAATCCGTATCTGCTAGCATATGCACCAGTAACTATAAAAAATACCCAACTCGCTTTAAGTATACTAGCAAAATTTGAAGAGTTCTCTCGATTTCACCAAGATCCCATGATCAAATCCTGACCTGATGACCATAGAACAACTTGGAAAATATTACTCTTTCTAATAATACTCAAATAGTTTCATGTGTCCATATAAAATTTGAAGAGTTCCCTCGATTTCTCCAGGATCCCATCATCAGATCCTGACCTGATTAAAATGGGACCATCTGGAAACAAAACCCTCTTAAACAAAAAAATAATTTTTCAAATCGGTCCACGCGTCTCCAAATAATCGGTGAACATACATAGATTAAAAAAAAAAAAAAAAAAGATTCCGACGAATTGAGAACCTCCTCCTTTTTTTGAAGTCGGTTAAAAAACTATCTCACTTTGAAATGTTAACACTCCAGTTTTGCCCCTTTTCATAAATTAAATAAAAACGATTTTAAATTTTGTATGACATCGGGCCGCTATTACCTGCCTATAACAATATTATATATTCGTTGCTAGAACTATTCCAAATTTCATATCGACAACTTTAATAGTTATTGATATCGAGTGAGATATATGGACGGACGGATGGATCGGAAGGATGAGCGTTGAAAGTCTCACCATAAGGGTTACATTTTTATCAAAATGGTATGGAACCCTAAAAAGTAGGTACATGTTTGCATTATATAATATGTGCTGGTTATATTTCGCACCAATTTTCTAATTAGAAGTCATACTGCATACAGCATATCAGCTCTAACATTCTAATAGTAATGTCTGCTCCATAATCATTGATACCATTAAGGAAACCTAATTGGATCTATTAGATATTATTTTTTGTTGGCATACTAATAAAAAGAATGACGCTATCTGACAGGGAAGTGCCTATTTAAAAATAAATTGTCTGCATTCATAAACCAACGGAATATTCCGTCGATTAATAGTGGTCACTCGTCATGGTACGTAACTAAGTACCTACTGTGTAATTAAACAGTTTTTACCTAAAACGATATTATATTGCAAGTATGTAAAAAAATTATATTCTTGATACTCTGTGGTAATGTTGCTTCCATTTTGGAAAGGACAAAAAACTTGCATGCGGTTGGTCAATGAGGTTCGTGCGTATTTTGTTTGTTTGTTTGTTTGTTTGTTTGCAAGATTCTTTTGGCGTTAGATAGTCCATTTATCGAGGAAGGTTATAGGCACTAAAACGCTACGACCAATAGGAGCGGAGCATCAATGAAAAATTGGTGAAAAACGGGAAAATTGCTCCTTTTGAAGAATTTACCTACGGTACGTGCGGTGTGTAAATGGTTAAAGTTACGCTAAAATCATGTATGACGGAATTATTCTCTTTTAAAAGTTCTAAAAAAAAGTCAAGGACACGACTTGTCTGTCTTTTAAGGTTAAGTCATTACAACGGGATTTGTAGAAACTGGAATATTTTATTGCTATAGGTACACCCACATACAATATTACTTCATAGTTAACCAAATACGCACATTTATTTTTGATAGAATTCTCTTTCAATAATCCACACCTTATACATGTATAGAAATTATATCATATTTTATAGAAAGAATGGATAAAAATCACAAAACGAATAATCATATTAATATTCGAAAATGGACATTGGACACCTCTGCAAAGCCATAAAAGTTTCGCAATCTCAAGGAATTTTCCGCGATTTGATTTACCTGTACCTACGACTATACACTAAGTATACAAACATGTAACAATCGTATATAACGAACGTGTTATGGAAAGGAAAATTAACAATATTTCCAAGCTACTATGAAACTATATTATAATATGAACTTTGCCCGTATTTGCTTCAGTTATTTCTTTGTGTCAGGTTCTAGGATTATTTTAAGTAGATCTACGACATCTAAGCTATAGTCCAGGGCAGGGGTAGGTCTATTACCGACTTATAAATCCGTTTAGAGGTAAAGATGTGAGTGAACACTTGTATTGTTTGGCGAAGTGAGTTTCTCTATTTATCTAGGTGTACCTACCCTACCTACTTATAAATATACACTGTTTAGGGGTAAAGATGTGAGTGAACACTTGTATTGTTTGGCGAAGTGAGTTTCTCTATTTATCTAGGTGAAACTAACAAACGCAAATCGATGACTAACAAAAACAATTTACGTGTCGCAGCGAAGGCTAACTTTTTATGTATGACTAATACGAGAAGCTGTCATGGAATATAATAACATTAGAGAACACATTTAGAGAAGACTGACATTCTGTTCCCTTCCCTGACTGACTGACAATATTTTCTTTCGAAATGTCGTATTCGGCTGAAACCTGTGATTTCAGCCTAATACCTATGACAGTGTCAAACGTATGGGAACTGTTTGTTTTCCAGAGATCAAAACATGTTTTCCCTTGATTAAAACCCAGGTTTTACTATCCAGGTTTCTAGTATACCTACCAGTACCTATTCATGCAAAAATTGATAAATGATATGCTTCTTATCGCAAGCAAATCTGAACAATTAAACAAACCCATTTCTTTGTCTGTTATATCTAGGTATGTATTGAAGACTATCAAAACAAGGTGCGGACCAAAGTAAGAAAACAAACCCACGTAAAAATATTTGTTGTCAAGACTCTACCTATTTCAAAATTTGTTTCTTCAGTCTACGTTGTTAACGGCCTAAACGGTTATTTATTTAGATATCTTCAAGATAATTTAAACGTCACTTATGTTATATTAAAAATAGCTTGAAAGTCTCCTATTTTTGTTTAATTTATTGGAAAATACTCTGGTTGTTTATGTCTTTCTTTGTAATTTTTGTCGCACCCACCAACGTATTCGTAAGAGCAAGGAGGTCAGAAATAAAACCGTCTAAGGCCTTAACTTCTTACGTTGCCATGAGCTCATAACACTGATCTCTATTCTATGGATTAATAATTCTATACATTTGACGGTTCCTTTTTTGTGCCGATTTGTAGCGCCACCCTCGAACGTCCACGGTACTAAATTACTAAAAAACCGCGTCGTTTTGAATGTCATAACTCTTTTTTTTTAGTTCTGGGTTACCAGCCAAGTACAACCTGGATGCCTTCAAGAGAAGAGTAAATAGGCATTTTCTAGGCAAGCGCGCTCCATCCTAGACCTCATCATTTCTGTTCATCAGATATGATTGTAGTCAAGCGCAAGCCTATCCATAATAATAATAAAAAAGTTCGATGGATGCTTACGCCAGCGCAACAATCAGCGCCAAAATGGCGAAAATCAAAACTCTTAATTTTTACGATGACAATCAGCCATCCATAGAATAGAGATCAGTGGCTCATGACTACCCTCTGGTTGGCAACACTGACACTAAAATGGCGCCACTCTAGATAATCTCATGTTCTCATTCCCCTGACATCCTATTTGTCGCGAACAACATCTACAATACGTAGAGAAAAAATGCGTACGTTTAGTGACGCAACCGTTGAGACGGGACTGGACTGCCGCCAGAAACAGAGCTGGTATGCGTACACTACGTATGTGTGTTAAAAACATTAATTTTCAAGTATTACTTCATACACAAACACACTAATATTTTGTCCGACATGGCAATAAAAAACATTAGTTTGTAGTTTTTTGGTTTAATCTGTTAAACGCCTAAATGATGGGATTTTCGTAGCTTATCTTCTCGGCGTCGCCTCCTCCGCCACACTGTCCGAAAAGGAACTTAGTTCCAAAACAGGTCTCAAAAAAAAAAACAGTTACCTATTTCCAACGTAAGGAAAACTCGGATACGATCTATGATACGATTTACAAACAAAGCCTCAAATGTATTAGATCTGTCGGATGATAGTTGAATACAAAAACAATTACAAGACGTGTTACGAATTACTACTCATTGTTTTAGATTTTTCCATTGTTATAGCGTTCTTTTTACATGCCATCTGTCCATAGGACTTTTTTGTAGCAATTATCTTAATGACATTAAAGTGGTTCGTCATTGCTTAGAGTCAGCGCTTAAAATAGGTCTAATGCCTATTCCATCCCGACCCTAAGCTGTTACTCAGTTGGCAATTGTGAACCTAATTTGGCAACGGATCTCTTCATAACCTCCTTTATCATACATAATAGGTTTCTCTTGTATAAAACAAGTTTTTGCTCCTGACTTTGTTTCTTTGTTGTCAATTAGATAACGATGAAACTTTTGCGTTTGAAGACATCGTATGTAATTGTTTGTTTTAAGTTAAATCAATAGCGCAAGTGTAGAATTCATCCGACCTGTCTAGTAACTGTTAAAACAATTTGTTGAGTCAGGTAAGTATAAATAATTATGGTATGTTTATCACTTTTGGTTGTTACTTATTAATAAATTAATCCTATAGTCATATGAATAAACTAGTAACAATTATATTATTTTTATAGTCTTCGTACCTACTCATACAGACTTTGTAAACAGGAGATATGTGAATGGAATAAGTATTAAGTATTTATTTTAATACTTTAGTAATAAGTTTTAAGAATAAAGCACAAAAAAACTGTTCTTTTACTGAGTATTTATTATTTATTAGAATGGTACGACCAAACAACATTAAGTACTTTTGAGTTTGAATAATTGTAACGGCGCGTAAGTAACTAGGTAATAATCTTAAGTAGGTATACGAAGTATATCGCTAATCCGAGCTACTTATTAGATCATATACACCCTTACTTATCCAATTAAGTTATTTATCCATAAGTAGGTCAATTAAGAAACTTCATAACATTACGAGTAAAAAGATAAATTGTGTACCATTTTCCATCCCAACAATGACACTGGAAAACCTTGTGACCATAATTTCTCGTATTACATCGAGGCTAACTTCTTAGCATAGTGTTGTTCTATTTTGGAAATTAAAAGAAATAAAAAAAAACAAAAGTTAAGTTACAAGAAAAAAAGTTTACCTATTTCCAAAAGGGCCAGTAGGACGGCAAAGCTCAACGCTGTCACGCTTCGTGCCATGTTGATGGTAAACTATCGTCGATGCTGTGTTGTGCGGGCGAACTCTCGCGATGTGTTGTCGAGACTGAGACGGCCCTCCACCGCCGGCACGGCGTCGCCAGCGGACGCATTTACACGGAACCAAGGGTGAACGCGATTTTGGGAAAACTCCGGACGGTCCCTGATTTTCCGATTGTAAACAAACTCAGTTTCAGTCTCAGCAAAAAGGAAAAACTCAGGAACTGTCTATCTATGTCTTTATCGGTTAATTTTGCAAGCAAGGAAATATTATGTAGTTAGCAAGTAGTGGTAACGTTAAAACAGGTTTACAATTTACATACCCTGAAAATATATTGACATTTGTATTGTTTTTGATTGCTTGATTTTTGTATGTATTTATTTTAAGAATCATGTAAACCCGCTGGTAAACGCAAATAAATAAATAAAAAAATTCTGCACAGCTTCTTATAAAATATTTGCAAACTTATAAAATGGATAATAAACAGTACGTGCAGTTAGAGTCAGTTTTCACATTTTTACTAGTTTCAGTCTAAATTTATTATAACTTAAGGACATCATAACTCTGTAATCGTACATTAACTACGTGACTACGTATTATGTCCCGTTGTAAGACGTTACGTACTTCCATTCGGCGACCGACAGGCTGAATACTGAATAGGTGTTGTATATAATATATTTAATTAAAAAGTTATGGTATACTTGGCACGAGGTGAACAAATCAAAACGTAAATCAATCAATAACTAAGGCATGGAAGGTATTTTCCAATTTTCCGTCTCCATAAAATAACCGATTTCCACTATTCCAAATCCCTTAAAAACTCATGGTAAGCCTATTTGTCTTCCACTGGCGATAATAAATACTACCACATAGAAAAGTTTTGAATATGTAGTATGTAGCTTCACCCAGATATTTTCTGTATATTTGCTTGGCTTTTTTGTAGAGTGCGTTGTTTTGGTAACAAAACAACATTATTAACTAAATTAGATTGCTACATTTGAATTGCCTTAGTCAAGTCTTAAACCCCATTTGCCGAACTAAGTATCTCGGTTACTAAGTTTTTATAAACATTTATTTATTATTGCATAAGTCCACTTATAAATCTAGGTACCTAGGATGCAAGGAAAACTAAATATTTTTATAAGAATAATTTATATACTTTATAACTTTAAATTCATTAATTTTGGCCCTATTAACCATTTTTTTTCATTTATACTCTTTGCAAGAAACAGTATATTTAGTTTAGGATATATTATATAATAAAGCCAGTTTTTTTTTTCATTGAAATCGTAGTTTTACTCTATGAATCCACAACGGTGTAACCATAGATCAATATATATTATAGGGTGTAACCTAGGTGTAACATTCGACAAGAAGACACGAAGAGGAAAAAAACAATTGTACTAAGACCTTGATGATATAGGAGTCACTAGAACTACGTGACGTTTGGAATGCTATGACTGTGACACAAGGGCCTCTTAGTTTTCATTACCTGTTAAAAGAACACAGAGAGTTCATATTGTAAGCAATTCTTCCCAGTCTTCTCCAAATTATTGAAATTCCTTTTCGTTTACAGTTCCAGGATTGTGAATAAAAGATTCTTTCCACTTATTTATCTTTTTTGTATTTTTTTCATAAATCAATAATTCAATTAGTAACATTTTTTTCGACATATCTTTTTCAATCACAGACAGAACTAACTACATTTCTATTTTCAAATTCCATAAAAAATAATATTAATCGTAAAGAGGTTTGTTTTCCAAAAATTATACATATTAAATACCTCACGGTGACGCAAAATATTAATGAAAACTAAACATAAATCTTCAGCACGCTAACAACTCGTCCATCCTGATATACATTTCGCGTCCCCGCGAAATACTAAACACTGTTACAAACAAACATCAAATAACCTAAGAATCATATTATCAAAACCGTATGATATCATTTAAAATTATTTTTTATAAAGAAAGCTTTTATACATTTTATTAATATACTTCTCAGCACCAGATCCAGGTTACCATCTAGCACCAAAGTACTTGTCAAAACGGATCAAACGAGTCTAAACTCGATGGGGTTGTGTCATTTAACTACCGAGTTCCTATAACAACTTTCCTGTTCATCATCAGATCAGCTCCAAGTCATAATTGTTATCCAATTACACATGTATACAAAATTTAAGTTCAATCGGTAACCGGGACGTGGATCTTTAACTTGCAAAATTTGATTACAAACAAACAAACATTAAAATTGGTGAAACTAGTAACAATTACAAAACATTTCAGGGTAACCCATAAGTATTAATTGTCATCATCTGAATTACTAATTTTTTACTTTATAAATTATGAATTTTCAATTATTGACATCTTGAATTATAGCGAACAATATTATGAAAAATGATAGTTACAAATTGACATTCTGAATTACTAATTTTTGTCTTTATAAATTATCAATTTACAGTCATCGACATCCTGACTTATATCTATTATAAAATTATGAAAAAAATAATTTCTAATTTAATCAAACAAATATTTACATTTAGTTTTTTTTTTTAATTCATACGCCATAAGGCAGAATATATAAGGATAATAATTGTTATTGCTGCCCACCTAATGTACCTGCATTCATATGAATAATTGACATTTATTTATTTATTTATTATAATCATTAATTTAAACAAATAACATTGAACACACAATACACTTTATGCACTTTCTATATTATTAATTAACAAAATTAAACAAATCAAATTATTGTATGGCGTTTAAAGTCTTTAAGTACGTGCACCTTGCACTTCCAGGTCTTCCACACTATCGTGCTACCTTAGCAGTGTGGGCATAATGATCTTCTACACTATCATGCTACCTTAGCAGTGTAGGAATAATGGTCGTCCACACTATCATGCTACCTTAGCAGTGCGGAATTAATGGTATTTTTACACTATCATGCTACTTTAGCAGTGTAGGGGGTAAGAACTAAGTATACGTGCACATTGCACTTCAAATGGTCTGTTACACTATCATGCTACTTTAACAGTGTAGAAACGAGGTGCATATTGCACTACAATTAAACATTTACAATTTTAACTTCATGAGGAACAATCCTTGTTTGCATCAAAACATCAAACAAAAATTACTTTACACTAATTGAAATACAAACTTCCAGTTTGTACTAATACACAATGAGGCAGAATTAACATACGATGTTTCATCTCAATACATTGTCTCGCTGTTACAAATTAATACTCCATTCCATGCATTAGATCCTATAACGTCAACAAATATTTTTAAAGTGAAACTTTTATTACATCGTCTCAAACTTTTTCGTCTATGTGTTGCAAGTCGCGTGACGGTCGGCCGCCGAGTAGGAACAAAGTGAAAGGCGCTCGTCAGAGCAGCCAAGACCACAAAAGTTTGACTGTGGTTTCATAAAACCACACAATAAAAAAATTAATATTATAATCTCTCTGAAACACATATCTAAATCACAAAATTTTATTTTTAACCATCAGTATATCCTCGCAAAGGATTACTCACTACCCTCTCCATTAAAACATGACCAAGGATGTGCTTCATCAATCGTGTATAATGATAATAATATTATGTTGTTAATCCTTTTTTTTTGTAACAAAATTATCCTCCAATCCTCATGATACAATATTTTAGTTACACTATATATAATATAAACATAAACATTTCGGTCTTAATTTTATACTTTTATCGCAACCTTGTTTATACATTATGTTCTTTCAATTCTCACTAGATCTCTCATTTTAATATCAAACGGTTTTTTGTTTCTTTCTATATCAAATCTATTGAACTCTTTTTTTATGACTTTTGCATACCATTACCACTCATGATACTAATAATTACATGGCGTTTTCATTTATTTTTTTAGCTCGTGAAATGGCTTCACAATATTTGTTTTTTACATCTGTGTTTTTTAACACGCGGTAAAAAAAAATAACAGTGCTAACCAATTTTTCCTTAAGTCACCAGTGGGACATGTGAGGTCACAATATCTAAATCGACCGCCAGAAAAATTAAAATTTGTGTAAAAGTGCTGAATTTAATCTAATTACGAAGTCTCACAATTTTGTGAATGCGTATCAAATTTAAGTGAAATAAATACGAATATGCCTATAATGACATATTTTTAAAGAAATAGATGACAACCATTTTTATTTCCCTTTTCGTCTTTCTCAAGCTCTTTGTTACTAACCTAACAAATGGATTGGACATAATTATTAATATTCGATATGGTATGGGATGACTTTCGTATTTAAAAAGACTTATTGTTTTTTTTTTTTTTTAAATATTGCTAAGGTTTTGCCGTCTGCAACACATTGGCACTACCGTATCTTAATCCATCCTTAGTCACCTTATACTCCCAGATGCGCTTAAACACAAAATTCTTAGGTACATAAATCCATCAATCATCTGCTTCTAAACTGGAAGATTTTTTACATATTCTTGTGTTTTCAAGTTTCTGGTGAACAATCATGTGTCTACCGTTTCAATTAAATATAGACATTAATCAGAATTTTCTTAGTAATTTCTACTGCTGGGCTTTTACTCGTTATAAAATGGTATAAGTAGGTACTTATAGCTTTCTCAAGACGAAATTAATAGTTCGTTAAAAAAAAAACTGAATCCTATTGTCAAATCTCAATAGTTAGGTTGACCGAACTACTATAGGTATTAGGTATATATAATTCATACTGCCCATCAGGTGTTAGGATCTTTTCTTTTTACTCTTAGTGTCTTGAACAATATTCATTTATATGGTTATAATATAATTCAACAGGTTTTATACAAAATTTCCAACCGAACGATCACTCTATTCCTCAATACGTAGCAACGGAAAATCTTACTATATTTCCTTTCTGTCAAAGCAAATCAAAAAAATCTATCACCCGTTCTAAAATAATTTAACCCATACAGTCTTTAAGCGATTGCTCCTATAGTTGCAACTTGACTAGTTATTTCTGTAATCATTTTCGATTTTTAAATCATCTTGCCGAGTGAGCCTTCTGTACCTTTAGTACTATTATGTACTCCGTGACCTAGCTCAACGAAATTCTTAGTAAGTAAACAATCACAGTACCAATTCATAATAATAGACAACTTTGTCTTTTGTCCAAACTTGCGTAATTATGAAGTTAATTCGAAAAAATGAATGCTTATCGCCATAATTTTAAACTATTTGTAAACTTATACCACAGATTTTAACTTATACTGTCAACACTACTTTATATCATAATTAAAATAAGTTATACAATGATTACCGTTTTTGATGTGCCCATTACTATAATATCGTTTAATCATAGATCGTTACGAAAACAGTTTCGACTGGTAAAACTTTTACTATCGTCTAGCTGTAAGCTTTCATACAAAAACCAATAACGTTTTCCTACTCGTAAATATGTATTCCGGTTTTCATAACTTTTAGAAATGTTTAATTTTTTAAGAAGTATTGCTTATGTTAAAAGTTATTAGAGTCTAAATATCCATATTTTTGACCTTAAAACTTACTCGAGTATTTTTTGAAATAAAACGTACGAGCCTAGATTAAAATGTACTGAATCTAATAAAACCAAAATTGTCCAATTCAGTAGGTAACGTTTACTGGGTGGATGGGTAAAAACTCAAGCAATATTTCAAGAATAAAATTTAGGTTCTGGACTTGCAACTCTCTCTATACGAGCATACGAAGTATTTTTCAACCGCGTTTATAAATCGTATTTAGGTGAAGTTAATAAAATATTTATTTCAGTTAACAAAATCACAATTTTTTTTAGTAAAGCCAAATTATTCAGTTAGCCATTTTACGTATGACACAATTTCCTTCTCATAAAATTATTTATTTTATTACATTGACTGCCAATAGAACAATGACGACTTCCCATTCATAATTTTAGTTGAGAATATTTTCTATTAATATATATATAACAAATATCTTTTAATTTCATTCTGCCTATATTCCTTAACTCATTATTTTTAAATTTTCTATTTAGTTTATCTGAGTAGATATATATCTATCAAGAAAAAAGCGACTCTATCCAAGAAATATCCAAAGATAATAGGTATTCAATATACGCTATGGTTAACATAAGTCACTTGTCTTAGGATTTGTTACTATCATTAGTTGTGTTTTATCCTTTATAACTATAGTTGTGAGTCTTGAGCAATGTTGCGAGGTACACAATTGTAAATAAATCCGTAGTCAATTAAAGAAAACCCTATTGAGTTGATAAAATAATATCAGATAATGTAAATATGAATAATTCGAAAATGCAGAACTACCAAAACAGAATATTAGAAATGAACGTTAGAAATAGTTTTGTCTGAATCAATAACCGAATAGTTGTGTTGATAACTATATAACAAAATAATTCAATAAAAATAACATCAAGTGCACATACTGCACTAACGTTTCCTACAAGTGCTTACTCTTTATCTAAGTTGATTGTAACTTTATTGTAATGCTTCTTTAATAACTTTTTATTTTAGTACCAAAATTTACCCACCTATGTGATTGTGATGTGTTTCTCTATCACATTATCGACATTTAAAATTTGTTACAACTTGCCAATTACAAGCAACGTTGCCGATTACTTTTTGAGTAAACAATAACAAGTATTTACTAATAACTGCCAAATAACATAAACGTCCAAAGAAACTGTTTAAGCAGAACTGACTTGAATTATAATATGTGTAGTTAATATGTCTTCATCTAAAACAATTCAGTCATCTAGTCACAATAATATCAATGAGCAGTTTGTTTGCTGACCCAACAATAAATTTCAGCGCTTTCTCTTACTTTATTTCAAGTTATAAATGATTATAATTATTCGATATTTAGATAGCAAATTACAATTATACTGTGAGATTAGTACGAGTTGGATCAATTTAAATTCAAAATTCGATTCAATTCAAACTGACTTTTTTTTACAAAATTAAATTGTATTGAATGTTTATGAAAACATTAATTTTTCTCTACTTATTTACAGTTGTTTGATTATAAAACCTCTTTGATATATATTAATTAATAATAATCAATAATCATAAACCATTATCAGTTATCACCAAACAACATAGTTTGCAGCGATGCAGGTATAATAGCGCAAGTACAAACGAGAATACGCGACCCATTAAGCTCAAGTCTCGATAACATCTGCAATGTACGACGCCCGTGCAATCTATGACTATCTCTAAATCTATTTGCCGCTTATCGGTTCGGTGATGTACGGGGTGTGCGTCGCTGTACCGCAGGCCGTCTTGCCTGCCATCCAGCTGCCAGCACTGCTAAGAGCGACATCCACCGACGTACTCGACTCTCGTAGCACGTTGCCGCCAGCGACGATTTCGCCTGCACCTTGAAACACCAACTGCTCCACCACCAAGCTGCACCTTGAAACAGCAACTGCTCCACCACCAAGCTGCACCGTAGACTCCAACTGCTGCCACCACCAGGCTGCACCATGGGACACCAGGCTGCACCGTAAGACACCAACTGCTGCTACCACCAGGCTGCATCGTGAGACACCAACTGCTGCTACCACCAGGCCGCACCGTGAGACACCAACTGCTGCTACCACCAGGCTGCACCGTGAGACACCGACTGCTGCTACCACCAGACTGCACCGTGAGACACCAACTGCTGCTACCGCCAGGCTGCACCGCGGGACATCCATTCACGCCGGGAACGATCACATGGCATCTTGAGTCACTTACCTGAAACCATTTAAACAACGAGTATCTCTCTCCTTTACACATTATGTACCTACACACAATAATATGTAGTACATTCAATCTCCTACCATAAACTTATGAAACATGAATCTCTTAGAATCCAAAATTACTTTACATTTAGTACACACACTGTGGTAACTGGTAAAGATTTGTAAATCAATCAATCAATCAAACAATTTATTTGCATACATGTGTCAGGTATAAAGATTATAGAGAAGTTGTACAATCTCTTATCTCTTTTGGCAATTTATTGTATATTTTACAAAGATTTAAATCTTTGATATTTTAACAGCCATCACGCAAACACCCTTATAAAAGAACTAGTAGGGCGCGTGTGTGCGCGGGCCACATGTGGCCCGCGTGCAGTCTTCCCGCTCATAAAGGTATCGCCGTCATCTCCATCGCCCATTGGAATCCGATTGGCAGTGAGCTGAATAAATTACCAAGGAGCACTGTCATGGTTTTAAAGATAGTTACGGGCAGTTCGAAGAAAAAAATACGCTGAACCTCATCGGATGAGGTTCAGCGTATTTTTTGTTCGAACAGCCCTTAACTATCTTTAAAACCATGACAGTGCTCCACAATCATCATCCAAATCCTAGATCATTGTCTCTTTTCATAGTATGTACATTTTCCATGTAAAGATAAATTCCACCACAGTGAATTATTTTCCATGCATTCCGTAGAACTTGAGATCCTGATCACCTCTTGCCAAGAAACCACTCTCTTATCTTTTATACTTTCCGAGCTAGAACAACACGAAAATTGTATGGCGGCCATCTTGAATCCGCCATTTAATTTTTTTTTCAGCTCAGTGCCAATTGCATGACGTTCCGAGTATTTTTTGTTTCAGCAGTCCCCACCTAACTTTAATACCTTACCCATGCTCGTCGACTGTCTTCAAAACCCTCAATCATCATCTCATTCCATATTTTTCTCTGGGAGTCCTCCGAAAAACCGCATCAAAGTACTGCGTTTTACAACTTGTGGGCTCTTGAATATTCCCCATACATTTTCTATGGAAAAATAAATTCCGCCATTTTGATTTTTTTTTCTTTTCATCGAATAGACCTTCGAGTCCTGATCAGCTCTTGTCAAGAAACCATTCTTCCATCTTTTATACTTTCCGAGATATCGACGAAATTCGAATGGCGGCCATTTTGAATCCGCCATTTTGAATTTTTTTTCAGCTAACTGCCAATTGGATGTCATTTCAAATGACATTTGGTCGAGCACCCCCCACCTATCTTCAATACCCTTGGCTGTGCTCTTCATCCGTCTTCGATATCCTCAATCATCAGCTCTCTCCATATTTTTGTTCTTAATGATTTTTTCCTTTCTATACGACATGATCCTTGAAAAAAAAATTTTTCATACAAAATTGTTCAGGAGAGGTGATCAATCAGTCAGTGGCCAATCAGCACAAGCAGCTATATATATATTAATAGTAGGGCGCGTGGATGCGCGGGCCACATGTGGCCCGCGTGCAGTCTTCCCGCCCATAACGGTATCGCCGTCCGTAAGCTGAAAAAATTACCAAGGAACACTGTCATGGTTTTAAAGATAGTTAAGGGCAGTTCGAACAAAAAAATACGCTGAACCTCATTGGATGAGGTTCAGCGTATTTTTTGTTCAAACAGCCCTTAACTATCTTTAAAACCATGACAGTGCTCCTCAATCATCATCCAAATCCTAGATCATTGTCTCTTCTCATAGTAAGTATATTTTCCAAGGAAAGATAAATTCCGCCACAGTGAATTATTTTCCATGCATCCCGTAGAACTTGAGATTCTGATCACCTCTTGCCAAGAAACCACTCTCTTATCTTTTATACTTTCCGAGATAGAACAACACGAAATTTGTATGGCGGCCATCTTAAATCCGCCATTTTGAATTTTTTTTCAGCTAACTGCCAATTGGATGACGTTTCGAGTTACATTTGGTCGAGCACCCCCCACCTATCTTCGATACCCTGGTTATGCTCTTCACCCGTCTCCGAAATCCTCAATCATCAGCTCTCTCCATATTTTTCTCTAGTAACTTTACGAAAAACCGCATCACAACCTTGCATAATTACCAACTGTTAGTCTCTTCAACATTCCCCATACATTTTCTATGGAAAAAAAAAATTCCGCGATATTAGATTTTTTTTCTATTAATCACGTAGATCTTCGAGTCCTGATCAGCTCTTGTTAAAAAACCATTCTTCCATCTTTTATACTTAGCGAGATATCGACGAAATTCGAATGGCGGCCATTTTGAATCCGCCATTTTGAATTTTTTTTCAGCTCACTGCCAATTGGATGACGTTTCAAATGACATTTGGTCGAGCACCCCCCACCTATCTCCAATACCCTTGGCTGTGCTCTTCACTCGTCTCCGAAATCCTCAATCATCAGCTCTCTCCATATTTTTGTTCTTAATGATTTTTTCCCTTCTATACGGAATAGTCATTGAAAAAAAAATTTTTCATACAAAATTGTTCAGGAGAGGTGATCAATGAGTCAGTGAGTGAATCAGCACGAGTAGCTATATATATAGTAATGCGGAATTGTGAATGTCTTGTACATTCTAAAACACAAATACATTAACATGTACCTTCTCGTGGGCGTAGAATTGCACCAGGGTAACGGTAGTACGTTATAGTCCCTGATGTCGTCCCTCTTCAGATCTGTAAGCAATTCTTCCCAGTCTTCTCCAAATTATTGAAATTCCTTTTCGTTTACAGTTCCAGGATTGTGAATAAAAGATTCTTTCCACTTATTTATCTTTTTTGTATTTTTTTCATAAATCAATAATTCAATTAGTAACATTTTTTTCGACATATCTTTTTCAATCACAGACAGAACTAACTACATTTCTATTTTCAAATTCCATAAAAAATAATATTAATCGTAAAGAGGTTTGTTTTCCAAAAATTATACATATTAAATACCTCACGGTGACGCAAAATATTAATGAAAACTAAACATAAATCTTCAGCACGCTAACAATATGTCCTTCTCACTCTACTGAATACGTTGATGGGTAAAACATGCATAAGGGATATCATATTCGTATGAATAATATGATACCCCTTATAACAAAACGAAAATTGCAATTATTACATTCCTATCCTAGTTTACGATAAAAATTAAAAAAAAATTGAGAATTTGGAGCCACTTTTGGGGAAACTTTCTATAGATAAAATTTTATTACCACAACCAATAAGAATAATCCTTTCGTCATCTAGGTATTGATTGTAATAAATTCGGTATATTTTTTATTCGGTACCTACTTAATTTTTTACGCCTCTACTCATCGGGTTTAAATGAATTTTGAGATAGCTTATACGATAGTGATGTTAACGGAAATGATAACGGTACCTAGGTGAAACATAAACATACCATAAAACGATTTTGCAGCTATTTAGGTAGGAAACGTTGTGAAAAGAATTAAAATGTGTGGTATAAATATATATTATGACTAGTAGGGCGCGTGGGAGCGCGGGCCACATGTGGCCCGCGGGCTGTCTTCTCACCTATAAAAGAATCGCCGTCATCTCCATCGCCAATTGGAATCCTATTGGCAGTGAGCTAAAATAATTACCGCGGAGCACGGTCATGGATTTAAAGATAGTTAAGGGCTGTTTGAATAAAAATACACTGAACCTCATCGGATGAGGTTCAGTGTATTTTTATTCAAACAGCCCTTAACTATCTTTAAATCCATGACCGTGCTCCTCAATCATCATCCAAATCGTAGACCACCATCTCTTCTCATACTTTTCATAGATTTTCATAGGCCTTCTTTATTGTAGCATTCACATTTTCAATGGTAAAATAAATTCAACCACTTTGAGTTTTTTTTCATTCATCCCGTAGACCTTGAGATTCTAATCACGTCTTGCAAAGAAACCACTCTCTTATCTTTTATACTTTCCGAGATAGAACAACATGAAATTTGTATGGCGGCCATCTTGAATCCGCCATTTTGAATTTTTTTTCAGCTCACTGCCAATTGGATGACGTTTCAAGTTACATTTGGTCGAGCACCCCCCACCTATCTTCGATACCCTGGCTGTGCTCTTCACCCGTCTCCGAAATCCTCAATCATCAGCTCTCTCCATATTTTTTTCTAGTAACTCTCCGAAAAACCGCATCACAACCTTGCATAATTACCAACTGTTAAGTCTCTTCAACATTCCCCATACATTTTTTATGAATAAATAAATTCCGCCATTTTGAAATTTTTTTTCTTCCATCAAATAGACCTTTGGGTCTTGATCAACTCTTGTTAAAAAACCGTTCTTCCATCTTTTATACTTTGCGAGATATCGACGAAATTCGAATGGCGGCCATTTTGAATCCGCCATTTTGAATTTTTTTTCAGCTCACTGCCAATTGCATGACGTTTCAAATGACATTTGGTCGAGCACCCCCCACCTATCTTTGATAGTCTTGGCTGTGCTCTTCATCCGTCTCCGATATCCTCAATCATCAGCTCTCTCCGTATTTTTCCTCCGAATGAATTTTTCCCTTCTATACGAAATGGTGATTGAAAAAAAAAATTTTCATACAAAATTGTTCAGGAGAGGTGATCAATCAGTCAGTCAGTGAATCAGCACAAGCAGCTATATATATATTAACTAGTAGGGCGCGTGAGTGCGCGGGCCACATGTGGCCCGCGTGCAGTCTTCCCGCCTTTAAAGGTATCGCCGTCATCTCCATCGCCAATTGGAATCCGATTGGCAGTGGGCTTAAAAATGACCAAGGAGCACTGTCATGGTTTTAAAGATAGTTAAGGGCTGTTCGAACACAAAATACGCTGAACCTCATCAGATGAGGTTCAGCGTATTTTTTGCTCTAACAGACCTTAACTATCTTTAAAACCATGACAGTGCTCCTCAACCATCATCCAAATCCTAGATCATCATCACTTCTCATAGTATGTACATTTTCCATGGAAAGATGAATTCCGCCACAGTGAATTATTTTCCATGCATCCTGTAGAACTTGAGATCCTGATAACCTCTTGCTAAGAAACCACTCTCTTATCTTTTATACTTTCCGAGATAGAACAACACGAAATTTGTGTGGCGGCCATCTTGAATCCGCCATTTTGGTTTTTTTTTCAGCTCACTGCCAATTGCGTGAAGTTCCGAGTATTTTTTGTTTCAGCAGTCGCCACCTAACTATAATACCTTGCCCATGCTCCTTGACTGTCTTTAAAATCCTCAATCACCTCATTCCATATTTTTCTCTTGTAGTCTTCCAAAAAACCGCATCAAAGCACTTCATGTTTTACAACTCGTGGTCTCTTCAATATTCCCCATACATTTTCTATGGAAAAATAAATTCCGCCATTTTGAACTTTTTTTTCATTCATCGAGTAGACCTTCGGGTCCTGATCACTTCTTGTCAAGAAACCACTCTTCCATCTTTTATACTTCCCGAGTTAGACACCGATGAATTTTGTATGGCGGCCATCTTGAATCCGCCATTTTGAACTTTTTTTCAGCTAACTGCAAATTGCATGACATTTCGAATGACATTTGGTCGAGCACCCCCCACCTATCTTCAATACCCTCCCCGTGCTCTTCACCCGTCTCCGAAATCCTCAATCATCTGGTCTCTCAGTATTTTTCCTCCGAATGAATTTTTTTCTTCTATACGACCCCATCCGTAAAAAAAAATTTTTTCATACAAAATTGTTCAGGAGAGGTGATCAATGAGTCAGTCAGTCAGTGAATCAGCACAAGTAGCTATATATATAGTAACTAGTAGGGCGCGTATGTGCGCGGGCCACATGTGGCCCGCGTGCTGTCTTCCCGCCCATAAAGGTATCGCCGACATCTCCATCACCCATTTAAATCCGATTGGCAGTGAGCTGAAAAAATTACCAAGGAGCACTGTCATGGTTTTAAAGATAGTTAAGGGCAGTTCGAACAAAATAATACGCTGAACCTCATCGGATGAGGTTCAGCGTATTTTTTTGTTTGAACAGCCCTTAACTATCTTTAAAACCATGACAGTCTTCTCAATCATCATCCAAATCCTAGATCACTATCTCTTCCCATAATATATACATTTTCCATGTAAAGAAAAATTCCGCCACAGTGAATTATTTTCCATGCATCCCGTAGAACTTGAGATCCTGATCACCTCTTGCTAAGAAACCACTCTCTTATCTTTTATACTTTCCGAAATTTGTATGGCGGCCACCTTGAATCCACCATTTTGTTTTTTTTTCAGCTCACTGCCAATTGCGTGAAGTTCCGAGTATTTTTTGTTTCCGCAGTCCCCACCTAACTATAATACCTTGCCCATGCTCCTTGACTGTCTTTAAAATCCTCAATCATCACCTCATTCCATATTTTTCTCTGGTAGTCTTCCAAAAAACCGCATCAAGCACTTCATGTTTTACAACTCGTGGTCTCTTCAATATTTCTCATACATTTTCTATGGAAAAATAAATTCCGCCATTTTGTTTTTTTTTCTATCCATCGAGTAGACCTTCGGATCCTGATCACTTCTTGTCAAGAAACCGTTCTTCCATCTTTTATACTTTTCGAGATGGACACCGATGAAGTTTGTATGGCGGCCATCTTTTTTCCGCCATTTTGAAATTTTTTTCAGCTAACTGCCAATTGGATGACGTTTCAAGTGACATTTGGTCGAGCACCCCCCACCTATCTCCAATACCTTGGCTGTGCTCTTCACCCGTCTCCGAAATCCTCAATCACCAGCTCTCTCCGTATTTTTCCTCCGAATGAATTTTTCTCTTTTATACGAAATGATTAGTAAAAAAAAATTTTTCCATACAAAATTGTTCAGGAGAGGTGATCAATGAGTCAGTGGCCAATCAGCACGAGCAGCTATATATATATTAATATATTAACCTATGTAGAATTTTTTATATTATTGTATGATATATTTACCTATTACTTCACCGCTATTGTACTGTTTGTTAACTACTTTTATAAGTACCTTACACTCGAAATAAAACGAGAGCCCGAAGCCTCCAGACAAATCATATTTTCTAAATGATAAAATGTGGTACTTTAAGTAGTGTTTATATCTCGTGTTTTGAACACGAGTCATACTTGCTAAGTTGGTTAGATGGTTGATTCCTACATATCAGGTGAGAAAGGTGAATAAAAATAACTTCACTTACCGTCTGGTTTTTATTTGAAACAAATAAATATACAGCCAGACCAATCTTCAGCCCATGCCCCAGACACCGAACACTTTCAGATTTCAGCCCATCTGATATTTTGGATAATATGTAAGAGAGATATTTGGGAGCTTTATTGCATCTGAATTCTGATGGAGTTATAACCGATGGAAAGTGTCTGGATACGTTCAATATTATTTTGTAACGATATTTTTTGTAACATGTATGCTGGCATTTAATACACATTTAAACACTGCTCAAAGCACCACAATATTTTTTCCTTTAGAAAATAAGTTATGTCTGGGGGCTCCGGGCTCTTTAACCAAAATATGAGTCATGACTCCATAATAAAAAAACGAGTTAGTTCAATCGCATAATATAATATGTAACTCAAGGTTTTTTGACCAGTCGACCTTCCCTCCGGGCTGCGAGCTTCAATTGGCTAGTCGTAAACAAAACTATTTACTGGGCATTGTCGTTAACGATTTACATTTCGTGCCAGTGCTTTGTAGGGAAAAGTACTCTGAGACAAAATATTTGTCTCTATACTAAATCTAGTTCCTTTGTTTTCCTTTTCTCAAGGTTGCCTGGCAGAGATCGCTGCTAAGCGATAAGGCCGCCTTTTGTGCCTAAAATTAGTTTATTATGTATTTCTGTTTTGTACAATTTCTTGTGTGGTGCAAATAAAGTGTATTTATTATTATTATTATTAATATTTTGTTAACTTGATAAAGTAATATCAACGAAATGAAAATTTAGCAATGTCATTTTTAGAACGAAAAACACGTACATATTATTATGTTATTGGTAAATCTTATTAATCCGATTTTCATCTATCGCATATAATATTACATTACAAGTAAACCGTGCCTACTTATACCTACGAGGTATCTACTAAATACAAAACAGGTAGGTACATTCTCAAGTAAATTCTATGGTTTACTGGTCTTGCAATATTATATGAGTAAGCTATAGGTGCTAAATTTTGTACTAACGAACGAAGGTCACAATAGAACAATACTACGTTATGTAATATTATATGTTACTCACTGTTTTTGAATCACTAATTGTTTTCAATATTGTGATTTGTGACTAAGTCATTAAAGGTATGTTATATGTATTTTGTGACTCAAACGAAGTCATAATTTAGTTTTGATTGTTTTGAAAATTTAACTAATGACTTTGGACGAAATATTGTAGCAGAAAAGTGGGCTTAGTAGAATATTCTTGGATCTCGATTCGATTTAGCTAAGTGTGGGGAGAAAATAGTCGAATTCTCTGAAAATGGTCTGCCAGTCGTTGATGCTCGGGCGGTCGTTGATATGTGTTCATTGTGTATGTAACAAATCAATCATATTGTTATTGTAATGCTCAAGTGTTGTTGGCGGTTGAAATAAAATAAAATAAAATAAATGAATTCTTACCATTATTGTGTCTTTTACTAACCCCCTGGACTCTGGGGTTGCTGAGGTTGTCGTTTATAACATACCACAGATCAGTAAAATCGCAATTTGTTTTTAAGAAACCCAAGTCTCTATTGAAATGAAAATGAGTTTCCTCGTGATAATGTCACATTTTTCCAAAAGCGACAAATGCTAACAATTGTTAATTTCACCCTCCGTAACTCGGAGACCGTTCACTTTAACAAGATTATGTTTATAATCATTTTTATTCGAAATTTTACGTAGACTACTTTTGTCCATGACAATTTTTGCTCTAAATTGCATAGTTTTTGAAATATTTAAGAAAAACTGAAAAAAAAACATAACTTCACCCCCTCAAACCCGACGCTGTGAGTGGTGTAACTTTTTACCAAACAATATGTGGACTGCATAGAACAATCTGGCATTGCAGTAATATTTTCGCTTTGGATGTGCGGGTTCGGTCGTTTTTAGGGTTCCATACCAATTTGGTAAAAATGGAACCCTTATGGTGAAACTTTCTCCGTCCGTCCGTCCGTCTGTCACACTCGATTATTTCAGTAACTATTCAAGCTATCAACTTGAAATTTAGAATAGTTATAGGTAATAGTAACCCGACGTTATAACAATCGTAAAAATTTGAAAATTGTTTTTATTTTTATTTAAAAAGGGGGGAAAACCGGGTCGATGAAATTTCAAAATGAGATAACAATATTGAGTGGGGTATCATATGAAAGGGCGTTACTTGTGTATTCTAAAACTAATTTTTATTTATTGTTATGCTTGATAGTTTTTGATTTATTGGGCAAACTGTCGAAAAAAATACCGTTCCCCCCCCCCCTTAACTCCGAAGTTTACCAATCGAAAAATCTGAAATAATTATGGTCAATAGAAGTTAACGTATATTTCACAGGAAAAATAAAATCAACTCTCTGACTATTATAATTTTTTTAATAATAACAATAATCCGCCAAAAACAAAGTTACGTTTGCGGTTTGCCAACAAAAGTACCTACATGTAAATTATACTCGTAAATTCATGAACAAAAGTGATTTTTTCATTGTTTTACTTCTTTTATGGTATGGAACCCTCGGTGCGCGAGTCCGACTCGCACTTGGCCGGTTTTTTTGAGCTAATTGCGCCGTACTATTAGACAAACACGTAACCTATTGAGTAGGTACTACGGATCGGTTATATTTTCAAACCCCGCATGAGCTTACACTCTTTTTCCATGTCATCAATCTTAATCCATCAAACTTTATAATATTGTTTACCAACCACCAAGGGACAAGAGTGAAATGTGAATCTATTTATAAAAAACTATTTTCTATTGTTTAACATACAATATTTTTCCCGTTACTCCGTTTCAAGCGGGTGGAGTATAATCTACTAAGTATATAAAAATAGGTCGGGTTTCCCTTCCTGACGCTATAACTTCAGAACGCACGAACCGATTTCCACGGTTTTGCATTCGTTGGAAAGGTCTCGTGAGGTTTATAGCAAAGAAAATTCGGGAAAACTTTCAACAGAAAAGCGGGAAAATCTTTTTAGCGGGAAAGCCATCTGGTGGCGAAACTGAGTTCGCCGGTTTGCTAGTGTCATATAATACTACCATAATATTATGTTATTCACGTAAGGCGTCAGCTTCACTTATTGGTGATGTGAAATGTAACATAGAGCGTAAAATTGAATGTAGTTCAAAACGCAACATCTATCATGTTTCGCCAAAGACTTTTATGTACCTAGGTACTAGACAGGCTGTGTGGTACTAAATAATTGCTCACTGAATTGCGGTGTATGTCCCGCAATTCGTTTATTCCACTGCGAGCTAGCGAGGAGATCAATGCACTGTTATGTGAGCCGTGAACGTGGTTTTTACAGGGAGTGACCAATAAAACAGTGAATATTGTTTATGTAAGTAGTTTTTCTACGTATTTTGAAGTTAAGTCAGTATAATTTATTTCGTTTTTGTCTAAAAACAAATATTATCGTAAATAAATACACAACTCCCATCATGATTATCCATCACGCTTACTCGTTAGTAGAAATACGCGAGAGCGAACGGTACTACCGACACGTTGACAAAGATTATGAGAATTATTTGAACAGATACGTTAAGTAAAAAGGGTATACCAGTAGGAAAATAATTTCAATGGGTATATAATTAGGTACTTAATTATAATTTTAGTGTTTTAGATACATTGGATGGACTTTAATTATCCATGCTCCTGGCCATATTTGGCTCGGAAATACTTCTTTAAAACAAAATAATAATAAATTTTGATCAAAATTTTTATAACTTTGGTCGAGTTCCGTAATACCAAAATTATGAATGAAAACTTGTAATTTTCTTTATTAACTGGTGGTTTTTCTTTAGCTGGGCAATAAAAACTGTGCTCTTGAACTAATGCGACGTGAGATTGTTTTGTTTTTATAACAAAACAAATAAGTAGGAAACATGTCCTCTTTGACATAAAAATAAGCAAAACTAAATTCGTTTACAATTTCGTTTTAAAAAAGTATTTCGGAACAAGATATGGCCAGGAGCATAGATTATTACGATATGAACCCGAATAACACCACAACATGATCGAAATTGGCACGAATTACAAATGATTTTGGTATTACGAATGTATGGGAGACATCGAAGTTAAGTGGACTCTTAAGGTTAGTACTTATGCAGCCTAAGGTAGAGCGCACTTACCTATTCATGGTTCTTTTATAATAAAGTTATCTATTTTAGAAATGACGGACGGACGGACAGCGAAGTCTCAGTAATAGGGTTCCTTTTTACCCTTCGGGTACGGAACCCTAAGAAATAAGGATTTTAGGCGCCAAAAAGTAATCTTTAAATAACAACTTTTTCAAAATACATCGACTGTGGTATCAAAATAAAGAATTATTAACGGTGATTACGAATATAAATATATAACTTATGTGTGTTTTCTCTTATTTAGTCATTATTACGCACTGTCAAAACCATACAGTTGTGTATATTTCTTACCAGACATGAATAAAAATAAATATAAACAATCAATGCAAGATTATCTGCATTTAATTTAATACTTCCATCATAATCTAACACTTCCTTCATACACATTCATACAATATTAAATGTTTTTTTTTGCATAGTTCATAATAACTATAACATTCACATAAAAAATTAAGCAAACTAAATTAAATCGTTAAGACGTCAGTTCAGAAATGAATCAGTTTTTAATTTATTATTTAAGTTTCATTATGTCAAATATTAAAATCTATTTTAATTCTGGTAATTTATCCATAAAATGTTATTTATCATAATTTAAAATAACAATGTTAAATTATGTGTAGGTATAAATTATTGCAAGCGACTACAATATCTGTTGCTATATATTCTTTGACCATATGACCACTCATCGACGTGACGTCAATACTTTTGCAAGCAAGTTCCCGCTTTCCAGACTAGATGGCGTTATCAGGTTTTTGAACACAGTTTTTGTTAAACATTGCTCGTCTAGTAGGGATACCTACATAGAAGTCTTTGTGTTTCGCACAATTATTATCAGATTCAATTTTCTTGAGAGCATTTTATTTACTATGATCAAATACATTCAATTTTACACTTTAAACCAAAACATGTAAAGTTAATTTTTCAATTTTTTTTCTTTTTCTTCTTTCACATCACTGAGTGTGTGAAAACGTGACGTGAATAGCCCCCGTGTATGCTAACTTACTCATACCTACTTGCACCTCTTAGCGATATGGTATTTCGCTAAATGTTCGCTACGAAAATCACGTGAGCTCCGAGCATTCTAATATATTTTTTGAATTTTGTTCAAAGTAACCCAATATAGGTCTTAAAAAAACGCATGAGAATATGAAAGAAATCCTTAGGTATCACTTGACTACAGTATAAATGGAGCCTAAGTACCTATGTGCAAAGCATTCTAGGCCAAGAGCTTCTAGGCTGAGAGATAACGAGACGGAGAGTTAAATAAGTCAAATTTTATTTCCAACATAATCATGTTGGAAATAAAAATTTGACTTTTGACGGACACGGGTAAAAAGCATATAGTAAATTTATTTAATCTATGCTTTTTACCCGTGTCCTTCCCCCTTAAAATGATTTAAAAATACAATATCGAGATATCGTATTTATTTATGTTAAAGGAAGGTAAGTATACATTACCCCTAAAAATTAGAAATTTGATCTCTCTTGATTTTCCGGATACTTTTGTGTCGAATCGAAAAAGTTTTAATGACCCCACCAAAGTTGAACCTGTTATGAAAAATATCATCACAACTTTAAAAGGATTGTAATTAATTATTTTGACGCTTAAAACCGGTTTTAATATATTATTTTTTCAGACTTCCTTTTTAAGCCTGTCGTACATCGACATTTATAGCACAGGACTTGTGGATAAACAATATTAGAAATGGAAATTTATTTTCATATCGCACAGAAGCAAGTCTCTTCATTTTTCAGGGTTCCATATGAAAATGGTAAAAATGGTCACAGTCGATCATTTTAGTAACTATCAAAGTTTTCGACATCAAACTTGGAATAGATCTACCACAATATAGTGGCCCAACGTCTAATTTAATTAATTAATTTGATAAATATTCTTTTTGGGGTGTCATATAAAAGGGCTTTCCCTATAATATATTCTTAAACAGATTTTCATTTATTTTTATTGCTATATTTTATGCTATGTTTTTTTATGATGCAGTTTTTGATTTATTGGGAAAAATGTCGAAAAATACGGTTACCTCTTCCTTATCGCCGAAGCAAAGATGATGAAGGTTACTAATCAATAATTATGATTGAAATATATTTAACCTTTATTTAACAGAAAATATAAAATCAACGCGCAACTAGCATAGCTCTTGTCGATATTAATTTATTATTAACTACCTCTGAACCAAAGTAAGATTTGCAGTTCGTTAACAATTGATTCTTACAGTTTTACTTCTTTAGTAGTATGGAACCCTGTTTTGCGAGTCTGACTCGCACTCGGCCGGTTTTGTATGCGTACCATATGAATACAGTACCATACGAGTACACCTACCTAAAGGGCTTTTTTGCCGCGATATAACTTCAAAATGAGAGTTTGTCACGATTTCTCGCACTGTTACGAATAATGAAACGGGAAATTTTAAACATCGGCAATTTCACATTCATTCGAGAAGAAAATAATAATTATGAATCGATTAAAATAATAATTAAAGAAAGAATAAAATAATAAAATAATAATAATTATGATTATGATAATATAATAATTATGATTCGAGGAGAATAAAATAATATAGGAGAATAAAAGCTCTACCGATTGACGTATTCAATTGAATACGTCAATCGGTAGAGCGGCCACTCGCGACAGGTGGTGGTTGTGGGTTCGAATCCCGTTGACAGCGATAATTTTGATACACTTATCTTAATATATATAAATCTCGTGTCACAATGTTTGTCCTCAATGGACTCCTAAACTACTGAACCGATTTAGTTCAAACTTCGTGAATATCTTTCATTTGGTCCAACATAAAAGATAGAATAGTTTTTATCCCACGTGGACGAAGTCGCGGGCATCAGCTAGTAATTTATAAAATATTGAATACGTCCTCCGGTGCGACGACAGACACGGGACAGTGTTTTACTGCTAAAAGGGCAAATGATACGCGCGTCGTCGTGCGTCGTCGCAACAAGGAGGAGCATACAATGCGTTGATCGGCAGGGCTAGATAAAGAAACAGTCGTTTAGCGTTCACGACAGTACATAAAAATCTATTGACAAACCACGTGACTGTAGAAAAACCACGTGACCGAATAGAGGTAAACACGCTGTTTTTGAAAATCGAGTACGACAATTTGAACGCTCCCTGGCGTTCTCGCAGACTTGTAGATAACTTGCGTACTGCGCGTGCGAGCGACGGCAACAGCAGCAGCAGCAGTGAACAACGCTTAGCATAGAGTATAGACTCTGCTTCCATTTGTTTTCATTCGCGCTTCCTATTCGCTTCACGACAAAGTTACTTTGTCTAGCCCCACTGACGATATAACGCAACGCTCTAATGAGTAATCTCCCTTAAAACTGGGACAGTAAACCGCCATAACAAATATGCCATACCCATAAGGTAAACGATAAGTGACGTCATGACTAGAAGTGCAGGTTAAATATAACTGCCAAAAACGTAAAAGAAACCCCATTCGTTATGTTAACGGAAAATCCGAAGTTTCTTCTGATGTAGAAAATGGCGGTTCGCTTTTAAGGTGAAATGCCAAGAAGATAACATATGATGTGATTTTAGTCAACTTGTTGCACAAAGCACAATTTCTAGATAAAATACTTATACTATTTATTTGAAGTTAGCAATACCGATGACCTATTTTTAAATTGATATGTTTTCAATTTGATATATCTATTCTATAGAGCTTTCAAATAGGTGTAGTATCATATATTCAAACCGTTACGTAAAGTAAGTCTTTAGCGTTTGTTTTACCTATTTTTTTCAGTGTGGTTAAGCTTGAGCTTGATGGATAGCGATAGGTCTAGGGCGAAGCGCTTGCCTCGAAAATGCCCTATTCAACTTCTTACTTCTTTAAGGCATCCAGATTGTATTTGACTGGGAAAACGGAGATTGAAAAGGTTACCCAGTTTCCACACTTAGCGGTACGTATCAGAAACATGAAAGACAAACGTTTCGTGCAAGTTTATTGGATGTAAATTGTCAAAAACCACATAAAGAATAAGGATGCCAGCTCTAGTAAGGTGAAATAGAACTTCTTAAATCAATAAAAAAAATCTTCTTTAAAATTATTGATTTAGAAATCAATAAAAGATCTTTGATCTAAAAATTTTTTATTGATTTCTACACAACAACAATACACAAATAGTTTTCATACAAATCTGAGAGTTTTACAAACACGTTATAAGAGAAGAAAGATCAGTGGAAAATCTTCTACTGGCCTCTGTTATCTAGATAGATACATAAAGTTTGGTTTTTCTTTTTGGTTTATTGGGCATGTAGCCAATCACTCTCTATAGCTTTAAACGACTTCACTGCATATCAATTTGCGTTGTAACTAGATCAATCCAGCATAAGTAGACCTAGACAGTAGTAAATTTTGAGTTCTCGTGCCAAAAAACTATATTTTCATAGCTAAGATTACATTTTTTAAAGTGAAACTTTTATTACATCGTCTCAAAATTTTTCGTCTGTGTTGTGCATGTCGCGTGACGGTCGGCCGCGGAGTAGGGATAAAGAGAAAAGCGCTCGTCAGAGCAGCCAAGGCCACAAAAGTGTTTACCGTGGTTTCATAAAACCACACAATCCTTTTTTTTGGAATGAAAACGAATTCGACAAACAGTGAGTACCTAGGTATTATTGGTATTAGTAAGCCATAGGAACTGAGAAATAAATTAAGATCCTTCTGACAAGGGGAATGGGCTTGTCTTTCTTTGCTACTAAAAAATCGATAACGCATGAGGGGTGCATTATAAGGGCGGATGCGAGTCCCTGTCTTAAATGTGCTCAATAATTGATAATAATATTTAAATAGTCTCACTGTTTTTGATTACGTGATCATAATATCTACCGCTGTTTGACAATAGTTTGTCTCGAATAACAATTCGAATTCTGTTCTATAAGGCATGTCATTTTCCCGCACCATTTTGAAATTCTTTTTAGTTACGTGTGCTTAATAAATAATGATACTTATGTCACAATACATGAGGCTTATGCATATAAGTCATGACGCATTGAGTATCATTGGATCATGATGTTACGTGTTATAATAACGTTGAGTACAACCAACAGGAGTGGGATAAAAAACTCTCATGTAGGTACACACATGAACCCTGACAATAATGATACACATTAGAGACTTGTCCAATTCTTAGATAAAATACTATAATTTATTTTTTAGTGCCTATTAAAGCAACTCTCGCCCACGGATGCTTCTCGAATTCCATGAGTCAAACTTAAAAATATTGTTGGCAATAATATGATGTCAACCATAATCGCCATTAAAAATTTATTTGTGTAAAAAAAAGTACCGTAAGCTCTGTAACTTAAAACTTTGTACGCTTTTACGGTACCTTTGTTAAATTGTATCTAATGAATGCAATTTGTTACTTGGACTTTGAGATTGCCAGTAGTGAAAAACGAAAAAAAAATATTGCCTATTTCATTTTTAAACATTTTCCATTCCTGCAAAAAATTCGACAAATGAAAAATTTTGAATAAACTTAACTTCTCCAAAAATCTACCAGCAAGTGTTTATTTGCTTGAAATATAATAAGCCATAGAGACATAGCCACCAAGGATAGACGTTTATATAAGGACACTTCTAAAGAACTAACTTCCTGTGACAGGTAACTATATCTACCATTGCTTCGTTCTTTATTTTTATTTTGAGTGCGTGATTTCTTGATAACGCTCAGTTGGCAGTTGTCACGAAAGGGAAATGCTACCCTTAAACCGTGAATAAAATCACCATAACCAGTGAACGGGAAAATTTATCACCACTTTTGATACCCAGCTTGATTGCCATTTGCCACCATAAAAGTACAGTAAGTTCTATAACTTACTCGTAATTAAGGTTTTTTCGTAGGTAAAAATAACGTGTACAAAACCAACTTATCAGGATGAGTAAGGAGAGGCTGTCTGTCTAAATACTGGTTTCGGTGGATCTACATAAGTAGATGTCGGCCAGGTCTATAATATTTCTACCATATACACTAAACTCATAAAATAATATGGTTTACGTCGGAACTAAGCCAGTCCACAAGAAAATTACTAAAAATATTTAATTAACAGTAAAACATTAAATAAAATAAAATAAAAATAAAAATAGCTTTATTTTCCTTCTACACACATTGTGAAATACATCGTTGTTTGCATAATCTAGGTTAGTAGGTACAAATAGTTAGGTTAGTTTTACATTTTAATTTGACTTTGTTTAGTGTTAGTATTGTTAGTGTTGCCTACTTGACTATACAGTCAAGTAGGCAACACTAACAATACAAATTCAACAATAGTAAAACATTATTAACTTTATTATTTTCCTACTTAATTATACTTAATTATAGTGAAAAAATTATACTTAATGACTACCAATAGTGCGTAAAGGAGTTAGGTACATACTAAATTATTATTCAAAAAAAAAACAGTGATAACTTCCTTTCGCTATCAGATCTCTATATACCTAAAATATGTGTCTACTTATACCTATAACTATAGGCGTGTTACATAAAAATATTATGCTTCTTACCTAATCACTGTAGATACTTATATCAGTATATATCTTGTAGAAGCCACGATTTCTGAGGCTATTGTAATGAAAGCAAAAAAATAAATTATTTTTATCGCCAAGCCTCCATTTGTACTTACTCGGGTAATAGAGACTAGAGAGGTCATGGGAAAGCAGAAAAACAAAATATAATATCTACCATCTCCCTGATTCAGAAGTTACTGGAACGAATTTATTGCTTTTGTTTTGACATCGTTCAAGGATTATCCAATATCTCCTGCCTAAAGAGGTTGGTCCTTGGTAACCGAAAATGCCTAGACAACTTACCTACTCTGGAAAATAAAAACAGTAATAAAATATACCATAAAAAACTTAGTAAATAGTTATCATATATCATAAGGGCTGTATGTGAAGCGCTTATAATATCACATGATAACAATTTACCAAGTTTTTCATGTAGAGCGTATCATCTATCACTGGACGGTGAAAACCTTTACACTTGAAAGTTTTCCATAACGTTACAAAGACGAAATTTATACAAAACGGCTATAGGTAGGTAGGTATTTATAACATGAACAACTTGGTAAATAGTCATTATATTTTAATATCTGTGTGGTGGCCAATAGATGGCATCAGTAGTCATATTTTTATTTTTTTTGGTAAATTCGACTTTTTCTAAAAATGAATCCTAGCTAGATCGATTTATCGCCCCCAAAACCCCCCGTACACTAAATTTCATTCGCGCACGCAGATTGTCCTTGGAAAACGGAGGCTGGAAGGGCTTTCGTAAAAAATACGTGGAAGAATACGCGAGTTCGCTGGATGTCAACCACATAAGGAATGTTGTCCTAAAAGTTCCTCCAAGTCTCCATTTTGCTAATTTTTATCAGAACTGTAATTTCAGAACTACAATGGATGTAATTATATTTTTTTGTTTCAATGTGCCGGTAATAAATAAAAATGGTACTTATCCAAAAACCCTCTGAAACGGATTTTTTTAAAACTGGCCTAGTTTTTAAAAACTATGCACCGATAAGAAATCTCAGGATAACTATGGGCTTTCGAACGATTTACGTAAACCTCTTTCATACAAGCAAACAGTAGCGCCATCTGTAATAAAGCGTAGCCTTACTGTTGGTGGCAAAACAAGCAACATTATTTCGCGCCGTCCGCGCTGTCCAGGGTACATGTCTATTTATTTAGGTTATGTTGTTCCGAAACGCTGCCTTTTGCATCCACCAACGTATTCGTTAGAGTACAGAGGAAAAAAATAAATTCGGTGTATCCCCTTAATAATGGCAAAATACAAAGGGCATCTACGTCTAGCATAACAGAAGGAGAGCTATACTTTTCAGAGCTTGAACTTTGAACTCCGCACAAGGTCCGTCGATACATGTTAATGAAAGCCCGGCGCCGACGGTCTTGACAAAGTAGGTCGATGGTGACTGGAGCTTATAAAAACTTGTGATGGTAAAGTGCGGTCCCCTTAGCTATTAATCAGGGTTCCGTAGCCTCTTAGATATTCGTCCCTACGTTTTCACAGCTACGAGCTCTTCAGGCGCCGCGCCGCCGCGCCGTCGCGTTTTTGCTATTGTCCAGTGGGCTGATTCTGTATCGTTCACTTAGTTAGTTAGTAACCCTAACTGGGTTATTTACTAAGAAAACGAAGGCAAAAATCCAATTTTTACACAAATTACCAACCTAGGTCAGTATGGTATCATGTCAGTATACCATGCTAGTTGCTATCTTGTACAAAAAGAATACAAAAATTGGATTTTTGCCTCCGTTTTCTTAGTTAATAACCCAGTACGGGTTTCTAACTAACTAACTGAACGATACAGAATTAGCACACAGATAGGCTAAGTATGGTCAAAGGTATGGTCATATTATCAAAATATATTTCAAGCAGAGAAAAGCTCAGGAAGACGTGTACTAGTAAATCTGTAGTATTCATATCAAAAATAATATAGTAAAGGTTGGTAAGTACCTACGAGTAAAGTTCTAAATTTTTGTGAACCTAACCCTAAAAAAAGAAAACTCGTGACCCTGTTTCGTGGATGACTGACGTGCACGTCGTGGTGCAGTAAAATAGCTAGTGAACTAATGCCACAGACTACAGCGTGGCCACATAAGGTGACAATACAAGCATTTTTGGCACCGAAAAACTGACAGTTTTTCGCGCCGTCCGCCCTGTCGGGCTTATGTCTATTATCTAAAATCTTAATAAAAACGCACTTGCACTGTTTTTATTCAAAGCCTAAAAATACGTCCTTTGTGATCGGCATTGTAGTGAATCACTAATGAGTCTAGTGATCAATGATAACTCTACTTATACCTACTGCGTAGCTGAATAAAAAAGGATTATTGCTTAGTAAAACACCGGTTCTAAAGTCAATATTATGCTGTTTTCATAGTGTTATTGCTAGCTAGTGTAAATTGGATCTAATGAAAACAGAGGTGGACAATAAGTGAGCACCTAGGTCCTAGACCTACCAGTGATAAGAAAACTCAGGATATGGGCATCCGAACGAATTACGTAATAAACATTTTTCGTACAAGCAAACAGTAGCGCCATCTGTCAAACATCTAAAGATGGCTGCTGAGCGAACTACAGCGTGGTCTTATTGTTAGTGGCAACACAAGCATTTGGACATTGGCAGAAATGTACACAAATAAAGTTTAGCGTCTAGATGTAATATTTATTACAAGACGATTCTAATAAATAACAGAATTTTGTCAATGTTAAGAATGTAGATTAGGTTTCAATTTCATGTAAGAAATTGGTAACTCTAATTGTATAATGTTTTGTATTCTGTGGTATGTCCATAGACCATCCATAGTCATTGTTTAGTTTTGACACATAGCTTTTCTCTCTCTCTGGTTCCACCGCTCTGCGACAATGTGTGCCCTTCAGGCTTCAGCAATAATTTAAAATAATATAATTATGTATTAGCTCTAATATCACTGAAGTAAACCTAACAGTTTAATTCCACTTCCACTGTGTACTTATTTTCCCCGTTGTAAGAGGTTATGGGGCCCTCACTGGAAGAAATATAAAAGTACAAGTCACGAGTCACGACAACGTGGTTGAGCGGCGTGCCATCGCAAAGCCTGTGGCGTCTGCCATCTACCCTTGTGAGTACAACGTGAAATATGGCAGGAGCGTTATCAGCGAATTATCTGCATCATCACAACGTACCGTTCGACAAATTAGAAGGTATGAGCAATTACAACATGTGGAAATTTAACATGCGTCATACTTTGATCATCGATGATTTATGGTCATGCATTGAAGGTACAGAGCCAATCGATTCATCTAAAGATTTACGCGCACTAGCCCGCATTAGTTTAGCTGTGAAACCCATTTGTGTGCAATATATTCGAAATGCTAATACAGCTAAACAAGCTTGGGATCAGTTAAGCGCAGTCTTCGAAGATAAAGGATTCGGACGGCGTGTAGCATTGTTAAGACAGCTGCATCGTGCTAGTTATGCAGATTTTGATAGTATGAGTGCATACTTTGAATATATAACGACTCTTGTTCAGCAGTTAAGTGATATTGGCCGAGCTATAGAAGATGCTGAAGTTGCGGAAATCATCTTGAGTGGCCTTCCACAGGAGTATGATATCATCGTATCCAGTCTCGAAGCTGTCGCCTGCACAGGTACAATTTCAAGTGATTCAGTTCGTACTAGACTGTTACAAGAAGAAGAACGCAGAAGACGCACAGAAAGCAAGGAAGACATGGCCCTGCTGTCTAAACACAAGACTAAAAAGGTACTTGTTTGTCACTTTTGCCACCGCCCAGGGCACAAAAAGCTGGACTGCTTTAAGTTTAAGAAACAAAAGAAAGATAAAGTAACAGCATTGGCGGCTATATGTTATGGAGTCTTCGAGAGTAAGGATTGGATTTTGGACTCGGGGGCATCGACTCATTTATCCAGAGACTTGCAGTGGTTTATCAAGATAACAGAATGTGATAAGACTGTACAAGTTGCTAATGGTAGTACCCTAAGGTGTCTAGGTTATGGTGATGTGATGATTCCCATGAAAAATAACAAGTCCCAATTAGTAACAGATGTTCTATATGTACCTGGCCTTTCAACTAATTTAATTAGTGTTTCCAAATTATGTGAGAAGGCTTTATCTGTGAAATTTAATAATAATAAATGTTATGTTTTCAATGGGAAATCTCTTCTTGTGTCTGCCACTAGACGGGGGGGTATTTATATTTTGGACAATGTTTTACAGGATAACTCTTATACTGTAAATGCTGTGAATGCTGTGCCAAAGCCACAAAGTTCGCTTGACACAGAGGAGAAAGCCAAGGATACACCAGATTTATGCCTGTGGCATAAGCGGCTTGGACATCTGAGTCTCCGTGGGGTAAGTGTACTCTGTAAACTTGCTGTTGGTGTTGATGTTAACTCGACTCAGCTCGATACTATGCCTAACCAGTGTGTGTCGTGCGTTGAGGGGAAGCAAGCAGTGCAAAAGTTTCCTAGGGGTTTAGCAAAACGTTCCAAGCAGTTGTTGGAGCTCGTACATTCAAATGTATGTGGTTCAATGCCGGTAAGTAGTCTGGGTGGATCTCGTTATTTGGTAACGTTTACCGATGATTGTTCTAGAATCTAGAAAGACATATGGCTATTTAATGAGATTTAAATCTGAAGTTTTGTCCAAATTTAAGATTTTTAAAGCAACTGTTGAGAAACAAACTGGTTATTTTATTAAACGTCTGCGTACTGATAGGGGTGGAGAATATTGCAGTGCTGAGTTCTCCAAGTTTTTTAAAGAAAGAGGGCATAATCCATGAGACTACAGCTCCGTATAGCCCTTCACAGAACGCCGTAGCTGAAAGGTTAAACCGAACACTTTTTGAGAAAGCTCGCTGTATGCTTCGTGAAGCTAATCTTCCTAAAGAATACTGGGGAGAAGCTATCTCTACTGCTATATATCTTAAGAATCGAAGTCCTACTGCAGCTATTCCCAATAAAACTCCTGAGGAGGTATGGTCAGGTAAAAAAGTTAACATAAGCCATTTACGTGTTTTTGGTTGCCGTGCTATGACACTCATTCCAAAAGTAAAGAGAGATAAACTTGATTCAAAATCTAAAAGTTGTATCTTTGTTGGTTATTGTGAACATACAAAAGGCTATAGATTAATAGATCCCTCGAACCCAAGGCAGATTATTGTTTCTAGAAATGTTATATTTTTTGAAAACCAGTTTATAAACCACTGTGATAGAAATGGTGGTACAGAGAGTAGTCGTATTTTTATTTATAATGATGTTGGTATGCAAAGCAACCGAATCAGTAATAATAATATGAATTTGAATATGCAAAGCATTGATTCAATTGTATATAATAATAATTCTGATAATAATATTAATATGGATATGCAAAGCATTGATCCTATTACAATTTATAATAATTCTGATAATATTAATAAAATGGGTATGCAAAGCAACCAGTTATGTGATAATAATAGTTTACAGAATATTGATACAGATATGCAGAGCAAGGATGAGCATCATATTAATGATTATAGTAATGGCAGCAATGACACTGGCCTTACTAGTAATAAGGAAACTAATAATTCTAGTCAAAATCTTGATAATGACGTGTTTTCTTCTCCAATTTCAGGCGAGCCCTCCTTCCAAAGTGCTGAGGGGACTGCAACTAGTGAAACGGGTGATGGAGAAAGTAACGAGTCAGACATAACTGTAAGTAACGAAACAGTCGTTCGAGGGGAAGATGAAGTGCTAGAGGCTCCTAGAGCTAGCTGCGAGCGACCTGTTCGTTCTACTCGCTATCGAAAACCGGTAAGGTATCAAGATTATCAGTTATCCGATTTATCTGATTCATCAGATTTGTCATTTTTAGTAAGCGGTTTTGTCTATGACGAACCTCAATCTTATAATGAGGCAATGGCAAGTCCTAGCAAGGATTGTTGGCTCACCGCTATGCAAGAAGAGTATAATTCTCTGATCAAAAATAATGTATGGCAATTAGTGGATAGACCAAAAACTGGCAACATAGTTAGTTGTAAATGGGTTTTTAAACTTAAATCTGATGAGTCTGGTAACTGTACAAGATATAAAGCTCGTCTTGTGGCAAGAGGCTTTAGTCAAAAGCCTGGTGTAGACTACACAGATACCTTCTCACCAGTAGTAAGACACTCTAGTCTTAGAATTTTGTTTTGCATTGCAAATGAATTAAATATGGACATAGAACATCTGGACATAAATACAGCTTTCTTACATAGTAAACTTGACGAATGTATTTATATGGAACAGCCTGTAGGTTTTATAACTGACAAGACCAAAGTATGTTTGTTAAAGAAAAGTTTGTATGGTCTTAAACAAGCAAGTAGGCTGTGGAATAATAGTGTTAATGTTTTATTGACTAACAATGGTTATGTAAAAAATAATTGTGAACCATGTGTTTATATAAAAAGAAATGACAAGCAACTAACAATTTTAGCTTTATATGTGGATGATTTTTATATCTTTACTAATAGTTCTAAGGAAAAGGACATATTGTATAATTTATTAGAATCTGAATTTAGTTGCAAACGCTTAGGTTGTGTTAAGAACTGTTTAAGTATTAAGATACATAGAGACAGAGCTAATGGAATTATTATGTTTGACCAATCAGACTACATTGTAAAGTTGTTAGAACGTTTTGGTATGACTAACTGTAAAAGTGTCTCGACGCCAATGATTGCTAATAAGCTAGAGAAAGGATCAAGTGATAATATTTTAGACGACACTGTTTATCCATATAGAGAGCTGATTGGATGTCTAATGTATTTGTCAGTTTGTTCTAGGCCTGACATAACTTATGCTGTAAATTATTTAAGCCAATTTAATACAGCATTTACACGAGATCATTGGATCGCTGCAAAAAGAATATTAAGGTATTTGAGTGGTACCATTCATAAAAAATTGGTGTTTGTTAAATCCGGTACCCTTGATTTGTCAGTGTTTGCTGATGCTGATTGGGCCAATGATGCCGTGGATAGGCGGTCTTACAGTGGTTTTATTGTGAAGGTTGGCGGCTCCACTGTGTGTTGGGAGTCGCGCAAACAGCGATGTGTTGCGCTTTCAAGTACTGAAGCAGAGTACTTAGCCCTAAGTGATGCATGCAAAGAAGTATGTTTTATTAGGAATTTTTTGTATGAAATTTTTAATAAACATCATGATTGTAGTATCTTTAGTGATAATCAAAGCGCATTAAAATTGCTTGAAACAAGGGAATATTGCCACAAAAAGACCAAGCATATTGATCTTCGTTATCATTTTGTAAAAGATCTTGTAAGGAATAAGCATGTGAGTGTTAGCTATTTACCATCTGAGAATATGTTGGCTGACTTGTTTACAAAGCCCTTATCTAGTGTTAAGTATTTGGGGTTTGTTAATGACTTAGGTATGAAAAATGTTGACTAGTAGGCATTTTTTCTGTATAAACTTTTGAGTAAGTCAGTCTTCTAGATCATAAGTTTGGATGGTTTTGAGGTGTATAAATTAGCTAGCACACGGTATGGTCATGCTAGACATGAGATAAACAATGTGGAGTTTTTTGTGTCCTAATTAACCTGAGATGTTAATTAATTAATATTTAGAGTCACTCTACATTGTGAAATGTTTTTTTTTTCTCATGTTACGCATGAGGGGAAGTGTTAAGAATGTAGATTAGGTTTCAATTTCATGTAAGAAATTGGTAACTCTAATTGTATAATGTTTTGTATTCTGTGGTATGTCCATAGACCATCCATAGTCATTGTTTAGTTTTGACACATAGCTTTTCTCTCTCTCTGGTTCCACCGCTCTGCGACAATGTGTGCCCTTCAGGCTTCAGCAATAATTTAAAATAATATAATTATGTATTAGCTCTAATATCACTGAAGTAAACCTAACAGTTTAATTCCACTTCCACTGTGTACTTATTTTCCCCGTTGTAAGAGGTGTCACCAGTTATTGTAAAGGACGGGTCAATAAATAAAATATTTAAAGAAATTCAATTGATTACTGATAGGTTCCGTTTCCACATTCCTGACTGCTAGTGTTGCCGGATTCCAAACTTTTCCACTTTTATGCTCCACCTTTTTGACGATCGGTCCACTTTTGTACGAGAACAACATGTAACAGACTATACTAAAGAAAAACCTATTTTCAAGTACTACGTTAATTCTTAGATCAGAATGTAGAATACAAGACAATAATAACTGTGTCGATTTCAATCGTTCTTTTTTTGCATTTTATGTTACTCAAATATATTTACATAAAAAGATTAAATTAGTTTAGGGTTTTCCATTGCGTTGGAGTAAAACTGAATATTATTTTTCCGTGTGAGCCAATCTCACTTAAATAAACTGTTTGAATATTTGTGATTATTTGTCAGAAAACTACACCTATTAGTTATACTGAAATCTATTACAACCGATTATTTTGAGGATAGATTATTTTCTATAATTCAATATTAATTTATTAACTCAATTAGATTTTTCTTTCAGTCGATTGGAGTTTTTTAATTCCGGCATCTCGCAACATTGTCCGACAGCTACATGATGGCTACATGGTCTCAACTGTCGACAGTGACAAATTCTGGGACAAGTGACAAGTATTTATCAAAGAGTATATAGTGTATTGTCTATGCTCTCAGATGCTTCATGGCGGAGGTCGCAGTTGTTATATTACTCAGATACAATATTTTGAAAATAAATATTAATTTTTCTCCACTTTTTTGTAAGAAAAATCTTTTAGCATTGAGTTCAGGCTTGCAGGCCCAACAAAAAAAATATTTTTTCATTTATAGTTGCAATAGCGTAACGTGAGCGAAAGCGATGTATGGGCCCACACCATTGTTCTTTCAGCCAAACAACAAGCCAACATTAAAGTCAACCTTATTGTCACAGTGTGTGAAATGTCGCAATTTCGCGCCGTCCGCCCTATCCAGGGTATGATAATGTGGTCGATTCTGTTGTGCAAAATCTCTAAACTAAACTAATTTTAAATAGTGCTAGCCTTTTCCATCGCGAGCAATTTGAAAAGGATAGCACTATTTTAAATTAGTTTAGTTTAGAGATTTTGCACAACAGAATCAGCCACAATATGTCTATAATCTAAATAAAACAAAAAACCAAAAACTAAAACTTCTCTGCACTCTTTTGATTTAAAGCCAAAAATAAGCTCTACTAGGTAGCTGAAAGAGTAAACTTAGGATTATTGTTTGGTTAAACACCGGTTCTAAAGTCATTAAGTCATTAATATTGCTAGCTAGTGTAAATTGGAACCTAATGAAAACAGAGGTGGACAATAAATGAGCGCCCACCTATCTACGACGACAACGGTTGTCGCTATGTAAATTAACAAACGGAAAACTGTCCAATATCCGCTCACAAATAAATCATACCTTCAGCAAGCGGAAACAATAAAACTTCGATGTTTACGCGTTCCCTCTATAAAATTATAGTGCTTTATCAGATTCTACGATTTCTAGATTTACGTTTTTATTACGGGCCACGGCTCAAATGAAAAAAGATTCAGGAACTGGTGCCACGATTTCGTTCTACGTGTACCAAACGTGTACCTATCTCTTTTGTCTGAAAATTCTGTAGCTAGACTTGGCAACTTCGTGCGGGACCCTCCAGCCTCCTGCGAGGTGACAGGCGGCCCGGGACGCGGTAACGCATATACATGTAGAGAAATGTCCCCTTCCCCGCTACACCACCCGCTATCCGATGACATCTAAGTTCCTTGCCTACCCCACCGTCTGTCACCCCGCAGGAGGGTCACGCACGAAGTTGCCAAGCTATAGGTATATCTATTAGAAACTTACAACTTAAAAGTACTTAGAAACTTACAACTTAAAATTGGTACTGACAGACCTACTGAGCGCGCCCTATATACAAATAATAATAATATAATACTCGCAGATGAATTCATATAATTTGAAATGCAGTATGCACTAACGCCATCTATGTCGCGTTGCAAAAACAAACGTTTTATTGTTTTGCTTGGCCTGGCTTGGAAACTTCTATAGATCACGAATGTTACGACCAAATAATATCACGAGGCAATGAGACATTTTATTTATAGATGGCGGTAGCACTAAACCGATTTTAATGATTTACAATTTACATTCTACATTGATCTACATAATTAAAAATTTAAAACCAATCGTCAAGTCCATAACACTCGCTTTTTTTCAACCATGGATGTCGCTTGATATGACTTTACACTTCGAGTCAATTAGATCAATGACATTTTCCTCACGTAACATTTTCGTCCCTAATAATCGTAGGCGTAAAGATGTTGCCAAGATGATGCACATCTTGGCAAGATCTTTACTTCTTATCGTGGGGTAGTAACATTACTACCCCTAGGTTCCTTTGCTATTTCCAATATCAATTAATGCTAATTGCTAGCTGCATGGTATGGTAAGCTGCCGCCATATGAGAAGTATCGAGAAATTGAAAATTACAGCACATTTACAATGATAGAGCAGTGATAGCTCAGTAGTTTTGACCTCTGCCTTTCATAAGGAGGTCGCGGGTTTGAATCCTGGGTACGCACCTCTGACTTTTCCGAGTTATGTGCGTTTTCAGCAAACTAAATATCACTTGCTTAGCGGTGAAGGAAAATATCGTGAGGACACCTGTATGCCCGAGAGTTCACAAAAATGTTTTCGCAGGTGTGTGAAGCCCGCCAACCACTTGGCCAGCGTGGTGGGCTATGGCCAAAACCATCTCAGTCTGAGAGGAGACCCGTGCCCAGCAGTGGGACATAAAAAGGGGTTGAGACTTGAGATGATGATGATGACACAATGAGGTACAGGCAGAACACGGCAGCTTCCTATTTCAAGTCTACAAAAGTCATGGGTGTTTTAAATTTTTTATTTTCCATTTGTTAAACATTTGTAGGTACCTACCAAGTACCAATATCTCTTTAAACATTAGGTACCTACATTCATGGATGGAGGAGGGATGAGATTCTTTATAAGTATTTCAGATGGAGAAATAATACGGAAGACCTAAAATCAATGTAATTTAGATATTCCTAAATATGTGTAAGTAAATACAGTTGCGTTTTCCTCTTATACCTAAAACCTCTGCGTATTTTTGAAGCATTGTTATCAAGCAAGGCCAAGCGTGTTTGTTACAAGCAACTGTCACTGAAGGCGAGGCGCGGAGAGGAAATGCGCAGGCGTCGACGCGGAGGCCGCCTCTGATCGATCATTTTCGCCGCTTCCTGCCTGTTGGAGCGCTGACTAGACTAGAGGCTGACCGTGGACTTCAAAGTGTAATTTTGACATCATATTTTCCAAAGCAAAAAACGCCTTTAAAACAAATACTAGGTACAGTCCGACAAGGCCTTGGTCCTTGAATGAGGGCACTGTTATGCTCTCCATTTCATCGCCTTTCAAATGATATCCAACATGACCGTCATTATTGATGTCAAATAAGGTTTAAAGTTGTTTGAAGTAGATTTATTGAAAGGTGCGATTTTTTTGACGCCGAGTGTAGAACAAAGGCATCCAGAAAATATAATCTCCTCAATTTTACTTCAATTTTAGTTTAAAATAGTTGATAGTAAGCAAAAACAACATAACATACAATAGCCTTGTCGCACTGTACCCAATGACGAAATACTGGGACGCACTGTACCCAATGACGAATTATGGGTTCTATGGGATTGTATGTTGAAGCCAAAAATTTCTCAAATATGGCATCGCGCGTCGTACATTTCAGTTCCTCTGACAGCACTGCACGTACCACTGTCGGTCGCATACATTGGCGCCATTTTACAGTTTTGACAAATTATAAATCCGGCTTCAGGGCGGAGCTTAAAAATACATGCGTGACGTCACTTAGTGCCGATCCTTTATATGTTTAATCAATGAAGGTCTACTACCTAGCTACCTACTCTGGTTGGAAAATTGTAGTGTCGAAAATGCAATATTTTTATCAGGCAGGTAACTCAGTATCTATATCGGTATGGTCTAAGTATCTATATTCATGTAAAGATTGTCAACATTTAATCAAAGAATTGCGTGGAGAAGGAAAGAAATAGTCACGGATTTTAATTTTCCAATTTAATTCACTTAATTGCCTTTCTAATTAATTCATATCGACTATAATAGCTCCTTGTAAAGTAATTTTGTACGGCACGGTAATATCGTGCACGAAAACGTTACAAAGGTATAATTTTATATTACAAGTTTTATTATACTGAGGGCCGGTTTTTAATCGCCAGATAAATATGACGTTTTGACAGATTTTATATGGCATTTGTTTCAAATATATTCCTCAGATAAGTAGTTATCTGGATGACGATTAAAAACTCGGCCCTAAAGCAACTACCAACCACAATCAAAGACAACATCAGTAAAATAATCATCAGTAAGTATGTCAGGTAAAATTTAAACAACTAGGTGCTGTTATTTGCTAATAAACTTAATCACAGTAAACGTAGCAATTTAAATATTTTCAGATATGCAAATTTAACAGATTATATACCTATGAATTACGAATAGCTTTCTGTAAAATATAAATAAGGCTAACCCTAATTGGAGTAATTTATAAGATGTAATTTGCCATTCAAAGCAGAATGCGATATAAACCAATGATGATGAAATGTATCAGGTTTAGTTAATTTATCAACATTTTCCGTCTAAAAATTGTAATTTTCAAACAACAGTCGTTGCATGAATTTAAGACTTGTTTACTCAGTACTGTATACGAAAATTTGAATTTCTAACACCAGTGGTAAAAATAAATTACTTTAGTTTCGAGAGAGTTTCCTTGGGTTAAACACTGCTCCAAAATAGTTTCATGAGAATTATTGCACACTTTAAAGAAATAAAAATAAAAATTGGTCAAGCGCGAGTCGGGCTCGCGCACTGAGGGTTCCGTATCATCAAAATATGGCGGCCTGACTTTTATTTCAAAAGGCATAAGAGTCTGACCGCCATATTTAACTATAACGTTTCGGTTAAAGTCAAGTCAAGCAACCGAGCCTTAATCAAAAACCGGGCATAAAAATCACGTTTATTGTATGGGAGCCCCCCTTCATTTTTTATTTTATTTTCGTTATCAATATCGAGCAAAATCAAGCAAAAAAATGACGTGTGTTGTATGGGAGCCCCCTTAAATATTTATTATTTTTTTAAAGAAAATTTCAAGTCTGTAGCAATCACGGTTTCAGAGATACAGCCTGGTGACAGACGGACAGCGAAGTCTCGCTAATATGGTTCCTTTTTTACCCTTCGGGTACGGAACCCTGATAAAAATGTAGTAATCTTTTACCGTGCCATTTTTGTAATACCTAGATAATCATACTTATATTAATTATCAAAGATTGGAATCGCTAGATGGGCCCTAAACCTCCAAAAACGTCCACGTTTTTGTCTTGTGTGACACGTTGTCACTCTCTTTGACATAAGTGAAACAATAGCATGTTGAGAGCACTCACTCAACATATTTGTGGACGTTTTTGATGTGCGCAATGTAGGCTAAGTAAGGGCCCATCTAACGATTTAAATCTTTGTTAATTATGTTATCGTTCAACCAGCCATACCCACCTAATTTTAATTTTTGCATCAGAGTATTTTCGTTGTCACTGTACATCGAAGTTATATTATTATTATTATTTGTTAACATACAACAAATAACAAACATATCGATTCGCAGACATTTGTCACTAACATTTCCTTATTGTTTATATACTGAACAACACTGTCAAAAAGGGTTCTAAGGGCACGCGAAAGTAGAGTCAATTTAATCAAAAATAAGATAAAAAATTCCATGCACGAAATAATCGTTTTAATGAATAATATGTCTTCTGTACTCAATACTGACAATACGGTTAAATAATAAACAAGGAATTATGGCCAAGTATGAGTGGAAACAGCAATAATTTGATCTTAATCTTAAAAAAGGTTTATGAATTTTTAATTACTTCCTGGGATTATTGAAATACCTTCAGCCCAAATTGATCAAATCTAACATACTTAGGAGCTCTACCATTGATTGAACATAATATTTAAAAGATCAGCACTTAGAGATTCACACATGTAAGTATTTTAGGCTCCGCCCTGAAGCCGGATTTTTAATTTGTCAAACTGTAAAATGCCGCAAATGAAAGTGACCGACAGCGGTGTGTGCTGTCAGCGGTAATGAAATGTACGACGCGCGACGCCATTATTATGTGAAATTTTTGGCTTCAACATACCTCACATCTTTCCTGTCCTCTTAGTCGCGTATTTCGTCATTGGGCTTTACATAGATTTTATTTTTGTCCTTATCACTCCTATGAATACGGCTCTAATATTTTATTGCATGAAGGTTTGCGTAAAATATCCAGATGACCATATCCTTAGGTTCCTTATCAGTGGCCGTTTGTGCGAATCTAATGTTAATTCGTTACCATTAATAGGTAGATGCATTTTCCTGTAAGTGTAACTAGTGCTATAAAGTTTATTAAACCCATAAAATCAGCAGACAAGTGTAAAGTTCACGGCTGACGACGGAGCGTCTCGAGTGGCATTAAGCTGACCTTTCACACAGATCTAGACGTCGTCGGATTGCGAAATGCGTTCATGCGATGCGACTGCATTGAATCAATGCAGAAACAGCAGCAAACGATGAATATAGAGACTAAAACAAACGTTAACTGTTTACACATATTGACACATAAATAGGTTCAAGTATTATACATGGCGGACAGGTCGGACGGCGCTAAAAAATCTTGTAAGTTTACCGGTGCCAAAAAAGCTGGTTTTGTCACCAGCAGTAAGGCCACAATATACTTCGCCCAGCAGCCACCTATAAAATTTTGACAGATGGCGCTACTGTTTGCTTGTACGAAAAAGATTTACATAAATCGTTCGGGACAGCAGACACCTACCTACTCCGAAATTTCAAATGCTTTATACCAACCTAATTTTGTATTTCCTTGTCGGATGAAAATTTAATTTTCAACCTAATTATGTCATCAAACTAGAATAGTAATATTCTAGTTTGCATTTTTTTAATGTGTAAAATAACGTAAATTTACTCTTAGGTAGGTACCGAGTTGAAGAATTTGGGCTAAAGATTTTCATAACAATATAAGGTAGTCCATGTTACAATGGTTTTTTTTTAATTCTTAATTAATCATACCCTGGACTGAAATTTTTTAGGCAACCCACTTGCGATATATTTATTGACATATTTAATTGGATATAAAATAGTTTTCATTCAATAAGCAGCTCGGTGAAGGTCGTTGTATGGCGGGATCTTAGACCATTAGCTTTTTTTTGTAATAATGACACGTCTAACTTACTAACGTTTAAAGTGTGACGTGTGATGACTGATCTAACAACCTTGAACATTTTCAATTATTATTGTTGTAATGTAGCGCCGCCGCCTTAGTGCAGTTCCCAGAATCGGTTTAGTGTCGTGTAATGTCGTAGAGTGAAAGGATCCAGCGCGGTGCGGCTCGACAGGAATGTCGGTACAGTCGAATGTACTATCGAATGTCGGTACTCGGCGGAAAAACGAGGAAAACTATTACAGTGTGGGGTGACCTTTATATTTTATCATAATTCATGCGTTTATAATAGCGCATAACCACACCACAGACTAAAGAGCGCTTCACACAGTTTTCTTACGGTCAAGAAGGACCGTGGGGGCAGAATTATTGTAACAATAATAAAATCCGGTACCCAGTTATAGGGCACCCAGAAGGTAAAAACGAAACCCTAATAAGGTTCCATTTTCAACCGAATTTCAAAGATTCCGACGAATTGAGAACCTCCTCCTTTTTTTGAAGTCGGTTAAAAAAGAGGAGGTTCTCAATTCGTCGGAATCTTTATTTTTAATCTATGTATGTTCACCGATTACTCGAAGACGCGTAAACCGATTCTTTTTTCGTTTGAAACTTCCCAGATGGTCCCACGGTCATCAGGTCAGGATCTGATGATGAGATCCTGGAGAAATCGAGGAAACTCTTCAAATTTTGTGAAGCGATTTGGGTATTTTTTATAGTTACTAGTGCATTTGCTTGCAGATGCTGACTTAATGACTATAGTCATCAAGTTAGGTTCCGATGATGGGATCTCAGAGAAATTGAGAGAACTCTTCAGATTTTATAAGCACATTTCAAGCGATTTGGGCATTTTCTACAATGCCTTATGCATTTGTTTTCCACTAAAAAGCAAAAAAATAAAATAAAAAATTATTTTCAGAAACCGACTTCAAATGCCACTATAAAGAGTGAAATAATTTTTTATGTACACCATTTCAAAGTCGGGAAATGTTCGTACAACCATAGTCCTTCGTATTTTAACTACTCAATGTGTAGACATTGCGAGTAGGGATAGAGAATCGCCCGACTTCGAATTTGTGTACATAAAAATTATTTCGCTCTTTGTAGTGGCATTTGAAGTCGGTTTTTTAAAAGAATTTTCTATTTTACCCTTTGGGTACGGAACTCTAAAAACTCACTTTTCAGTCACCGAATACATAATATCACTAATGTACTTCGGTGAAGGCTATAACCGTTAATGGTCTTAGTTAGTACCTACGGTCTAAAATAAATGTTTGAGATATAATTTATGCGACAAATTGAGTCCATGAGAACTACAAAGAGTATTTTATAGCCCTTCAGATTAACGAATATAGCATAAACTGCATGAATGAGACATAAGTCGTGACTGCGACATAAACCGGAGCACGCTGCATTATTGTGGTTATTTTAAACCAAAAAGTTAGTTTAACTGTATAATTACAATGTTTATCCACTCTCTAAATAGGTACTCTTAATTACCCGACTGAATTTTTATCCAAGCTTACAAGTTTATTTATTTTATTATAACTAGCAGTATTTCCTGGGGAAATTCGGTGGGAAATATTTAATTTTAAAGCGAAACGTTTTTACTTCCACGTTCCAATACGAACCGTGGCTAACTGTGCTTTGACGGCCTTCCATTCCAGATTCCGTGTTCCCAAGTATAGATAATCTGGGTCAAATCTGGATAATCTGGATTTAATAAAAGAGTGTAGCTATAGACTTTTTCAAGGCAAGCGCGCTCTAGCTCTACCGCCTAGACCTCATCTTTCCCATCCTCATCTTTTCTTTAGAAGCTTTCCATCAGGAATGATTGTGGTCAAGCGCAAGCTTATGATAGATATAATACTCAGGACCTAGCGATTAGCGAACCGCGCGAAATCGTTTTTTTTTTTCGATAGTTTGTCCAATAAATCAAAAACTATTATAAGGCGTAAAAATAAATAAAAATCGGTTTTGAATACACAAGTAACGCTTTTTCCCACCCATTGTTATCTCATTTTGAAATTTCGACGATCCGGTTTTTAATAATAATAAAAAATATTTCAAATTTTTTTATAACTGCAATGACGTCGGGCCATCAAGGGTTCCGCTTTATTTCTTTTGAGGTACGGAACCCTAAAAATTAGTAAAATAATAAAATTTGGTCAAAAATCTTATTAAACAAATTCGCTCGTGCAAGAAGAAAATATTGTGTCTCATAACAATTATTTTACTAAAACGACTTCCGACTAGTTCATCCTAAATTTTTAATATCGGTTCTTGGCTGCTACTTCACATAATTATTATTTCAGCCTACGAATCCAAGATGGCACATTATGAAAATTATGATAAATATTCAAATTCACCGGTGTATAATGATAATTTATTGTTTGTCTTGCGCCACACGAGCTCTAAATATCACACAATAAATCGAACAATACTCTGTTTTCGCTTAGCATAAATCAAGCAGTTTCGTAAGATCGGCGCAGTCGTTAATTTAATCTCATGATGGAATGAGGTCGTCGCGAATTTCGCCTAAAAGTAATACATCCACGAGCCAACGTTCGTGAAACAATTTCAAAATGAAAAAAACAGCGGCCAAGTTACTGGATTACTCTTCAACTTTCAAAGCCATTTACCCGTATAGTTGTTATAGTTTTCCTTTCATTTTGTCATTGTAAAAAGGCTCAAAGTTGTCGTCAGAAAAACTATAAAACCTCGACAAAAAACTTTGGTCTAGCACTAGACCTTTTTTTATCAGTAACCGTAGGTATAGGTACCTACCGTTTGTACGGAAAACTTGTAAATTGCCAGGTCAGCTAGTAGACTACTAAAATGCGATCAAACATTGACGTTACACATATAGTCCTTTTCATGAAAGAAGTCCCGCAGACGCGGCGCTGTAATCACATTTTGCTGCCAGGATACTGGTATACTTTGCATTGAATTTTGCTGTCTGGTACGAAAACGCAAAGAGCAAAATTTTTTTGTGAAAAAATCCAGAATGTAACCCAAAGCATGAAGATTTTGTCGCCAGACGTATAAATTAACCATCGTGAAATGTCTTGAATAAATTTTTAATAATAATTTATGGATAACCGAGCTTCACTCGGTACTTTTACAGCTACTCACCAATAGGTGGCAGCAGGAGTTATATTTTTTTAGTTACCTTTATTGTAATAGTTTTACTTTTCGCCAATAGATATCAGGCTATATTTTTTTTGGTAAATACGAAGAACGAAGAACTTTATTAGCTTTATTGTACAAGAAACTAAAAAGGAAAGGGAAAAATTGTTAGATAAAGATGTGCTACACATAAGAACATCACATACGGCATTTTTTCGACGTTTAAGTATCTTTTCATTTCTGAAACGTATGAGTATCCATTCTTTTATGCTATTTTAAAATAACCTTTTCAATAAAAAGCGTGTAACATATTATATCAATGTAAAAAGCTGTCTAACCGTCAAAACTTCGCTTTGTTTATAGAAATATATACAAGACAAGAAGGTATGGCATTTAACATCGCCCAGCCGAAATCCTTACTGCTAGAAAGCTGAAATTGTACTGAAGTTTGCCTTATAAAAACAGAAAATGAATGAGGAAGTATTTCTCAAAGCAGAGCCTTCGAAAGTAAGTAGGCATTTGTAATATCTCTAAAGAAATATGTCACGATTACTCACTCAATGGTAATTGATTGTGAAATTATGTAAACTTTAAAATGATGTTAATTTATGGACATGATAAAAAAAAATAGTTTCTAAAGTTCAAAAACAAACTTTACTCTTTGTTGCCACTATAAGGATGTAAAATTTTTATAGATAATTAAAGCTTTTTAGCGTTACAATAATGAAGGAAACAAAAAATAGGTAAAGGTACTAAAGGAACCTAAAAGGCTAAAAGTTGTTAATGGTATGAGTATGTCCTTAATTTAAAGAATAGATTGTGAACCAACCTTAATATGTATAATAATAATAATAATTACACTTACTGTAATATACTTGATGATTAAACGAACTTACCTGTAAGTGAAGTTCTATCACAATTATGTGAATACATTTTATTCGAATATAATAAACACAATTAGGTATACTTTCATTGTACCTACTGGCAATTTCGCACTTTTATTTATTTTGTTTTTTAAAACTGACCACCCTGATGGACACGCGGTCCCCAGCCTACCTCCGCGTCAAGCTTCATTCTTTAGAGAATATTTAACAAAATTTTCGTATTATACTCATGGGTTTTGGGTATGGGAGGGACCTTATGTTATTATATTCGAATAAAATGTATTCACATAATTGTGATAGAACTTCACTTACAGGTAAGTTCGTTTAATCATCAATTATATTTCATACATTTTATTCTTCATATAATAAACACAATTAGGTAGATGTTTAGAGATGAAAATTTTTGTTAAATTATGGACATTAACAGATAGTAAATTGTTTCCTATTATAATAGGAAATAGGTCCTCTTTATACCACAGAAGTATTTAATTAACACAATCTTTTCGTTCAATTCCTGGATCAATAACCCAGTCACATTATAAATAGGTTTAATTTATATTTAGATAGATTATAATGATTAATGATTAGAGAGCAAAAGAGCTATTGCGACAGAAGCATCATCGCTCAATAAGAGGTTATAAAACTTAGGTAACGTCCGTAATGGTTGTTACCAGCAGACTGCTTTTCTGATGAGGTCAAGCAACAAACTACGTGCTCGCCGAGGAAGTGTTGCTGCGTGCACTGAAACGCAGACCTCTCTCGTGAGAGATTATATTCCTCGGCAGACACGTTCTCACGGTGGTCTGCCTGCAGGCGACCTTATGAGGTCGCTTCAACATTATCAGGAGGTTGTCTATTATATATCTTGGTCTTAGATTTTGTAAACGACATATCGATTTGTTTTTCAAAGCTGTGGCAAATTTTTATACTTTCTCTTCAGTTTTAATTATGGTATAATTAAAACTGGTTCGCCCTGAGTAGTAGCTGGCGTTGTATAAACTCAATAATTCCCTTGAATTATATAAAAACAATAATACTAACTTTAACTAATGCTAATGTTCTCATTCTGTGCTGTGTCTACTGCCTAGAGCTAAAAAAGTTACAAGATCAGCAAAGCAAAGTTACGGAATGAATAAACTCTTATTAAGGCCCATTGAGCAATGTGTTAGCATACTATATTGTGTGCTACTATGTGGTGTTTGATGTTAATTTATCTATTCATTTTCGCAATATAATACATATATATATATATGAATAGCAGCAGAAATTAAACTCAATGCCGAATGATAACAAGTAATCGTACCATATGCTACGTCGTTAACAAGTTGTTCTGTTGGAAATTACGAGGTTGACTTATAATGTAGGTACGGATTGTACGGATCTCAGTCGTTATTAAAGCAGTATTGCCACAAAACTTTGTAAATAACACAAAATTTTTGAAACATATAAATTATTAAAAATTCCAACAAAATGTCCCTTTTTTTTTTTTTTTTTTTTTTTTTTTTTTTAATGCCTTCAGAGAACTTCCTCCAGTAATTCCTATGGATTGTGGTTCTCTAGGGAAAGGCCATATTTATTTATTTATCATCAATAAATGTACTATAAGAAGTAAGTTTTTTGACACCTTATGTAAAAGAAGAAAATCCAAATTTGTAAAGGTCCTTAGACGATGTATGTCTAAAGCATTGTCTATAATAGTATTTTTAAGCATTCTTCCTCTAGAAGAATGTATAGAAGAGCAAAGGTAAACTTGGTGTTCCAAAATGTTCAGAATGCGTCTGTTTCTAAGACGTCTGGGTTCGTATTGATTACATTTCGCATTATTGCAAGAAGCGATAAATTCAATAACTGGATTGAACTCTTTGAATAACTTTGAAGTATATAATTTTACCGCGATAGCTTAATCCCATTAACTGGATGTAACTCTTGGTCAGCTTTTGATTATCTTTAATTTCCATATAAGAAACAATTAACCCAATCGTTTAAATGAGGATATTTGATATCCTCTATGCAACTGATGTAAATCATGTGTATCAAAATAGATGTATCGAAAAATATGGCCATCAACTCTGTAAAGAGGTATTTCGATTCATCTTAACGTTAATTATTACAAAAACAAAAATCCCTCTAATGAAAAGAATTAGTCTTCATCTAGACCGGGAAATCGTGTGAATCACTAGTTCAACCTTTTAAGTTTAAGGGAGTTAGATGACTTAAAAAATGTTTTGTAACCACTGGCCATCTGATAGGATAACCGATGATGGACGAACAGCTGCGTCTAAAGTCTAATTTTTCTTACGGACTACATTTTTTGTTTCTACAGACGTTCTGTGTAACCCCATCCATACCTAATAGCTGGAGAAGTGGACTTTAGGACTTTTAATCGGAATTAAGCTTAACTCTTAGATGATACAACGAGTTAAGCGTATAAAATTCTTTACAGAATTTGAATTGTTACATAATTCACGTCATAGTTTGCGGTTGGGTAACGATACTGCCATATCGTCAGAAATTAAAATAAAACCAGGAAACTGAGCATGTTTTGAGGGTAGTAAATAACTTTAACACTCTAACACCTAACAAATCTTCATGAAAAAACCGCGGTAAGTATCTGAGATGAGTCACAACTTCTTTATGTATTTTACCAAGGATGAATCGGTACTTTAAAATAAGATTCTTCAGTTCATAGGCATAAAACCCTTTTTAGGTATTCGCTTGTAAGCTGTTCTATGAACTATCAATTTCAAAAGATTTTGAACTACAAATTCATTCAACGCCTTTAAATTTAGAATGTATCTTTTACCACGTAAGATTTTGAGGTTAGACACATCTTAACTATAATCGAACATGCAGTGACTCACTCCCACATTATCTCACCCAAAAAAGAAATGTCGATTGTCAAAGACATTTGTCGCTTTTTCTTTGTTGTGAACGTGTAAGGCGGTACACTGTGTTAGTGTACGATTTTTAAAATGGTATTATGTAATAATAATTTTTTGGAGCTAGTTCCTTAATTTGTTCAATTCATTAAAATATTTTATTGAATGTACGTACATTTGTACACCTAGTGAAAGTCAAAAAATAGTCTTCACTTATTATAACTCTCGAAATTCTAGATCATGTTATAGATCGTGACGGATTCCTTGTCAGTGATATGTAACCAATAAACTTCAAAATGTTGAAGACAACTGGCATATAGGTACCTTAATGTCTAGCGTCGTCGATGAACCTGGTCCTTGTTGTGGCTGATGCTGGAAACTTGCTGTCACGTCGCATCTTCCTCGCGGCTGATCGCCAATACTCAAGTGTGTCACGCCCCCCCCCTGCTGGCCGAGCCGTAACGAGAGGGGGCCAGCTAGTTTCTCGAGAAACGAGATTGCGCTGTCCCAGCGGTGGGTGTCGATAGCAAAGTCGCCCGCCGCGCCCTGCTGGTTTCTTTATTTACAACACCTGACGATCAGTAACCATTGAAACTAGTATAATGCCCGAAACTATTTCTCCGAAAAAACATCTGGTCCCGTTCGTGAACTTTAATTACTTGTCATTTGTCGAAACAAAATGTCATTTGTCAATACTTAAGCTTCTTCTCAGTTCAGGACGCGTTGTGGTTTAAGATTTTTATTAGTTTCAGAAAGAATTTAACAATTCACTTCAATGAAACTTTCAGACTAATGGTACATTATACATAATATTGTTGAGCTAACAGTTAAATTATCATCCCATTACACAATCTGAACATTAATTTTCGAAAGTAAGTAAAATTATTTTCCACCACAAAATCTAAACATTATTGTTGTAGTTATCACTAATAAAAGGCTATAACATTTAACTGGCTATTCATAAGCCAGGCAAGTATATCAAATAAACTATTTGATTCTTTGCAATGAAGGTCGGCTAGAATTTTATAACTGTCGGGACTAACCATTAATATAGTTATTGTGACTGAGCGCCGATAGCAATTCGGGATCAAAGTCCGGGAGGTCATGCGGAGCCACTTGTAGTGAAGCCGAGAACAGCGCCACACCGACATCGTCCCCCGTTGGTATCCGCAAAGTCCTTTGAGGTTTTTTTAAAATCCTTCGTGTTGACCCGCAGTCAACCTCCAGGAGCATTGACGCATCATGCTATGCTTTCGTGGTATCCTCAACGTGATACCCTCCAAGCTAGCTTAGAGATGCCTGGACTATTTCGCGCATCATGCTATACTTTCGTGATAACCTCAATGTGATACCCTCCAAGTTAGCTTAGAGATGCCTTAGGATTTCAATTTTTGGACACACTTTCGTCAGCATTGATATTTGAGTTGATGTGATATCTGGGAAAAAAGGTTAATTTTCACTTACCCTCTTTCCTCGGAGTCTGACGAAGATGAATGCACAATTATATGATTTGATTTGATTTTATTTTTGTTATAATAATAAATTTTACTAGCGTCTAAGCATTATCAGTATAGAAAATTAAGCAAGTTTTAACACTGAACACTTAATTTTTTTTTACTTTGAACCTAAATTAACAAAAACGAGACGTGTTTTTGTAGTCGAGTGCTCATTGCCGCGCACAATAAAAGAATGAAGCTTGACGCGGAGGTAGGCTGGGGACCGCGTGTCCATCAGGGTGGTCAGTTTTAAAAAACAAAATAAATAAAAGTGCGAAATTGCCAGTAGGTACAATGAAAGTATACCTAATTGTGTTTATTATATGAAGAATAAAATGTATGAAATATAATTAAGTATACTAGCTGAAGTATGCTTGAGTATAATTGATGCTTTTAAGTTGAACTCAAGTACCTATTAATGCAAGCGTTAATTCGTTATTTTGTGCAAGCTTGAAAAAATCTCTTCACAAAAGGACACACTGTTAAGTAGTTAATTGCCAGATAGCAATCGAATCCTGCCCACAATATAAATGTGATTTAAATTAAATATTTACCAAAGCTCCCATACTTTTGCTGCATTGCTGCAATTATTTTCAAAAGAGATATCTGTCAGATTATATCAGATAATTTAAAGATCAACGCACTTGCTTGACCCTTGACACTGGTTGAGATCGAAAGTGGATGTTTAAGTTTTCATTTATGAAGTACGACGAGAAATATTTTAACTCGTTTTTTATGGCGTGAAAGTCATACAATGCGTGTTGCACATTGTATGAAAATAAAAGCTCTGGGACGTAGTATGTTCTGTATATAAGTAGGTAGCAAAGTATCTGTAATCTGTATATGGTGATTGGTGACAGATTGACGGATGATACGTACAGCTCAAGCTACTCTTATAAATCAATATCAATATACTCTTATAAAAGGATAAATCTCAAACAATCCTATACCTTTAAACGAGCAATTCTTGTATATATATATATTTCTATATAATCTGGATCTCGGCAACGGCTTCAACGATTTTCATGAAATTTAGTATACAGGGGGTTTTGGGGGCGATAAATCGATCTAGCTAGGATTCATTTTTATAAAATGTCGAATTTACCAAAAAAATAATAAAATATTATTTCTGCTGCCATCTATTAGCCAGTAGTTACACTACCGAGCGAAGCACTCCTGCAGCTGCCATCTATTAGCCAGTAGTTAAACTACCGAGCGAAGCACTCCTGCAGCTGCCATCTATTAGCCAGTAGTTAAGGGCGATGGGTACCATCTGGGCGCGAAAATTCAAATTTTATTTAGTTTTTCGCTCATAGTGGGCTAATTCAAGGCTAATGGCAATGTGTTTTGCGGGCACAACGTTTATGCATCTACATGTTTTTAACAAAAACTCTGCTCAACAATACTCATTTACTTCATATTGGTTTCCGATAGCTCGAAATCTTTAAAACTGCAAAAAATTATCTTTCGGGAACCAATATGAGATGAGTGGGAACTTTCGAGCAAAGTTTCTATTAAAAACATGTAGATGCATTAAAAGTAGGCCCGCAAAATGCATAGTCATAAATCTTCAATGTGTAGTTTGTCTAAGATTTGCGAAAAACTAAATAAAATTTGAATTTCGCGGGCTGGTAGGGCCGCAACACCTTAAACTACCGAGCGAAGCTCGGTCACCCAGATATTATACTCTTATAAAAGGATAAATCTTAGGCTTGAAAATTGGAATACCCTAGAGACGTCAGTCTCTGTTCGATCGATTGTTTAATGTACTCTGAGGAGCTGTTTGAGATGATTCCACGTTCCATTTTCTCTGCGTGTACACGTCGGTGTAGACTCATATTCCATCCTTACCATCTGGATCACTGGCAATCTATGACCACCAGGTACCTATGCCAGTACTGGCACGATTTACCAGCGGCAGTGTTTCCTTACTAAGAAAGGGGCGGATAAACAAAGGCAACGCATTTGCTCTGTTGTTCAAATGTCCATGGGCGAAGGTGATAACTGCCATGTGACCCACCTGTTTGCTTTATTACGTTCCCGGTAATACACTAGATAAATAAAAAATACTACTTAACTATCTTATCTTCTTTCGGAGAAAAATTTCATGGATGTCTCTTGATATGCCCGACTTCATTGAGAGTTTCGGTAATACCTGGAAGACAATACCTACTCTTGAATTGGTCTGAAGTTTGAACATACTCTTTAATAAAATGAAAACCAATGCTGCGAAAAAAATTAGATAATGTAGGGCCTTCCTATTTCAGGGTTGATGCATAAAGAACCGCCTGAAGCTGCTATAGGTTGCTAAAGAAAGTGTAGTGTGACTTGAAGTCCATTAAAACAACCTACCTTTAACAGTAGTAGGCCTCGAAGCGTTTAACAATTAGCACACTACCGGATAGCGATACACTCGTGTTGGTATTCGTATCTGATAATATCTACATTGTTTTATAATATGTACCTACACAAAAACTATACACTATGGTATCATGATATTTGTACAGTCTTTTTGTAATGGGGATTGATACATGAAGGACAAAAAATTAATTGGGGAATAATAGGTGTCTAATTAAATAGAGCAAAGAAATAGATCCTTGTTTTGAACCCTTTCAATTCCCCGTATTGCGGTTGGTCGTTTTTTTTTAATTTATTTGTCCTAAAGATACTGATGTTATGGCATCTAAAATAAAAGCCTTATCCGTATAGTTAATCACGTAGGTATACTAATTACTTAATTGCGTATTCGATCTTTTGTGGGATAAAAAGTAGCCAATCCATATCATCCCGAAAAAAATCCATAAAATCATTTCTTACCTCTTACGTACCTCTATACCTCATAAGGAACCACCCAAAAAAAATTGCGGCCGTACATAACATAAAATTTTGAGATCCAGCTATTTGGGATCTCAGTTTGGGATGTGTGTTGTTATGTCAGTCAGTCAGACAGTTTATTCTTTTATAAAAATATAATAATAATAAATATATTTAAATATTTGTTATAGAATTATCATTGTGAATATAAATTGTCCATTGTTACAAGCTAGCTGATAATTAGTGTTGTAGGCATGATCTATTATAAATTTTATTGACAATAATAATGACCACTGTGCTTGGCGAATGATACAATTTATATTATAAACTAGTAGACAATTAACGTTTCTAAGTATATCCTTTCTTTTAGATGTTTCTTACTCGAATAGAAACTGTTATTATTACGGATTACTTACTTCCTCTGTTAATAAAATAAATCTATGTTTACCTTAGTATGCAATACAAATTATAAGCAATTTATAATAAAAATAATAATAAAACTTGTAATTATCGTGTATCTGTCAACTTCTTTAACGTTAATTATTTTAAAAAAGTAAAAACCATTATTAAATCCGTATTGTTTATTAGCACGTGAGTCAATTGTTTAAAATGCAAAATATCCACGATGGTTTTACCCTCGTTTTACCATCGCATCGCACGGGGCCTGTCCGACTTGTTTTCAGTTCCACGAAGCCATTTCCTCGCTTCAGGAACCGGTATTAATTGTTCCACTTTATCATCACGCAATTAGCAGATATTACTAATTACTATAGATAAGTACGTTTTAAACCGACAAAATATACGAGTTATGGTAGAGTGTACAGTAAGGGAACGAAAAGGTTCGTCAATTTTCAAACAGATTCGTTTGCACTAGTCGATTGTTTTCGTATGTTGACATTATAGAATCTTTCAGTACTAGTGCAAGCGAAAATCGACACTAAGGTGACGAACCTTTTCATGCCTCGCCTATACTATCTCCATTATTTAAATATTACTTATATTTAAATAGCGGACTGAAGCGAGAGGCCTGAGGTGTATAGTTTCTCAACAGCATTAAAGTAATGCTATTAAGAATTTGTCTTTATAGTACGGAATCCTCTTAAAATCAATAGGTACGGAATAGTTTTAAAAGCCAACTTACTCTTGACAAATTTTTAAACAGGCCTTCTCGGTTTGCAACTACTCGTACGAACGACGTGAATTAGTTTCGCTTAAGCTAAATAAAACCAGCCAAGATCGAGTCATATTTGCGTACCGAGGGTTCCATACTACAAAAGAAGTACCTAAAACAACCCTAAAAAGCAAAAATTTTGTAATCTGCTTAAAAACAACTTTTCGATGTCTTTGAAATTTTTTTTAATAATTTTAAGTATATCTAAAGTCGTAAGCGATTTCCAATAGATTGATTGATCAATATTTAATTAATAGTATCAATAATTTCAAATATCCAATAATTTCCGCAACCACATTAATTTGATTGGCACACATGCATTTTTAATTACCAATTAACTCATGTATGTCAATCATAAATTCACAATAAAAAAGTAATTCTTTGAAATATATGCATAAACGAGTACTAAACTATTTCAAAAAGCTAAGGGGGTTCGCACATTTTAATTAATAATTTCGCCATACTTCAGAAGTACTCTGTAGACCTTTTGAAAAATACTTGAATGTGTAAGTGGACCCAAATTGGACCAGACCCTAGGTAGCTCAGAGTTCTGACTCATTGCTTTATATCTATAATAATAATAACTGTCATTTGATGAAATACCAGGCTCGTGCCGCAGTAAAGAATGTGCTGCCCCGCCCTAGCAACAGCTACTGAACTGCCGCCATTTAAGGCTCTATTCTTATATTAATATGGCATTTAATCTTTGATTAGGTATATAGTAGTAATCAAAGCATTTAATAGTAGTAATCAAATTATGGAGTTTAGGATGAAGATAAGTAAGGTGATGGTCACTCTTTGGACTATGTTGACTAGCCCAAAGCGTGGGCGAGAATTCAGTCCTGCAATTTGGAACCAATTGAGTATTTTGATTAAAATTTTTTTATAATGGTCTAGGATCCCGCTATACAACGACCTTCACCGAGCTGCTTATTGGATGAAAACTATTTTATATCCAATTAAATACGTCAATAAATATATCGCAAGTGGGTTGCCTAAAAAATTTCAGTCCAGGATATGATTAATTAAGAATTAAAAAAAAATCCATTGTAACATGAACTCCTATTTGTTAGAGTTCCGTTGACATCTTAGATTGGATTCAAATTAGATTGGATGAGCGATTTAGGTCGCAAATCGCAATTGTGCATAATTGTGCATAAAACCTACGATTTTATTATCCGTTAACTTTCTTTTGCCAAAAAATATAAAACAGAAATACTTTCCTCAGCCAGGAAAGTATTTCTGGCAAAAAGCACTATTTATAACATCCAATCTAATTTGAACTACGATGTCAACTAAACTGTAACAAATAGGAGTCCATGTTACAATGGTTTTTTTTTATTCTTAATTAATCATACCCTGGACTGAAATTTTTCAGGCAACCAACTTGCGATATATTTATTGACATATTTAATTGGATATAAAATAGTTTTCATCCAATAAGCAGCTCGGTGAAGGTCGTTGTATAGCGGGATCCTAGACTATAAACTATGATAAAAATAATGGCGTACACTGAAAAAACTAATTAAATCAATCAAATAACAAAAGAGTTATGCGCATTTAAATATTTCCGATTAGACAGAGATAGAGATATTATAATGCCATAGTTGCAATGCCAGAATCGTCGTTGTCACTATTGCAATTGATACAAATGAAAGTAAAACCTGGAACACATTTTGTATGTGCCCAATTCCTGCAAGCTTGACACTGGATCCAATGTTCACCTGGTAATCTTTCAGCATAGCCTTCGAATCAAATCAGACAGGAATGATCATCATCGTCACTGTCCTCACTTAACTGTAGTATTTTTAGTAGCGTAAGAACATCTTGTACTCTTCCTGTTGTAAGTCCGCATCCTTACAAAAAATAAAACATTCATTACTTTAGTTGTTTAGGACGTGGGGAAAGTTGAGCAACTATAGCTCAACTAACCCCAACCCGGAATTTTAAAACAAAAGCGAGGTTATAAAAAAATCGTAAGAATTATACCCAGAACCTCTCTACATATTAAAAGTGTAATAATTCTTTGGAAGATTAACACTTACCTGATTGAAAACAGATAACAGTTAACTAATACAGACGAAAACTTGCGATAAACTAAGTTATCACTTTTTGGTCACAAAATAAACAAAACGCACGGCTGCTTCACTCGCTCATCCAGCCGCCACTAGCAGTCGCGTGGTGAATACCCCTCCCGCGACTCTTTCTTTCTGCCATATGATGCTTAAGCGTACGGTGAATAGTTTGCGAGATATTTCGATTGCCCAACTTGCCCCTATGCTCAACTAGCCCCGCCCTACCCTATATATTTTACAGACTAATTAAAAAATACATTGCAAAACAATTTTCAACTGAAGAGATTAATTTTATTTAGCAAATCACTGTCTATATATATCTACTTGATACCTTTATTTATGTATTGTAGCACTAAGTCAGTCGATAATATGGCTATTTTTCGTGGAGATTTTAAAAACAATAGTATACAGAAGTCTGAATGTTCTCTTTTCTACACCATTGACTACATTACTTTTTAATGGAATTAGATTTTCGGCTACGACATTTACTAACGTGGAAATATTTTAAATGAACACTCAGTATTATTTGTTTTACATTGAATATTCATGTAGCAAAAGGCATCAAGTCTGGCATACCTCGTAAACTTAAACCAACGAGTGTATATTTACGTTTGTGTTTGTTTTATGTATTATTTAGTTTTGCGACTTGGCAAACGTCAGTGACCTTGGCCAGCCACTTGACCATTCTCTGTAGGCTTGCAAGTACTTAGCATTTCAATGTATTTATTAGTTTTGACTACGTATTTTACTGGAGGTATTTAGTGTAGCAGAAATCTCAATAAAACACCTTTAGGGAAAAATTGACTGTATAAACAAAAGAATATTTTGATTTGTTTGGTCACAAGTTTAGGACCTAGAAAACTGAAATTTTTCATGCAGATTCACTTCAGGTAAATCTATACATAGCCTATAGTCCTGCCTTTTGGAATGACGCTATGAATACTACCTGCCTATAGAATCTATAGATTAGTACATAGACTTCGTAATTATTTCGTTGCACTCTGTTTTTAAGAGTTTAAGTAAAATACTGCTTAAAAATTAAGTAAAATATTTCTTTTTGTAAAATATACTCCTTTGCTATTGAAACAATTTATTTTTCCTGGTTGGTAGGTATCGCGTAAGAAACTGGATAAAAGAAATTAGATTTTTTTCGTGACAAAAATCGCATTACTAAGAAAATCTTCGAAAATATTTGTATATCTAGAATGAAAGTCAAAAAAGAGCATGCATGCAATCACGTATATACATTACGTAGTGAACTGAAGGCAGCGCCATCTATCGATGGGTGAAACTTTGTTTCTACACTTCACTACAGGCACGTCTTATTTTATCAATCACAAGAAATATTACCCAAGGTAAGTAGCTAGATACCTACATATTCAAATTTAAATAAATAAACTTGTTTCCGTATGTATTTATGAGTAGTCAACTTGTACAGTATACCTACTTATAATAACAGTTAGAGAGTAGATACTATAATTATTATTCAGTTAATCATAAGAATGAATTGTTTCAAACATCATTAGTACTTAGATATTACTAGTTTTACACAATAATTATAGTCTAGTTCTAGACAATGATACACGAATACAGCAAAAAATGCGTATCCGAACTAATTAGAAGCGGAACGCAATACAAAAACCGAAGCAATAAGAAAACCCGGTCAGTTGCGGAAATGCGGAAATTCCACGCAAACAGTAACTTGTTATTTGCCCGCGGCTTCGCCTCCGTCCATTTCAGTCATCTCATCTCAACCCCTTTTTACGTCCCACTGCTGGGCATGGGTCTCCTCTCAGACTGAGAGGGGTTTGGCCATAGCCCATCACGCTGGCCAAGTGCGGGTTAGCGGGCTTCACACACCTTCGAGAACATTTTTGTGAACTCTCAGGCATGCAAGTTTCCTCACGATGTTTTCCTTCACCGCTAAGCAAGTGATATTTAGTTTCCTAAAACGCACATAACTCTAAAAAGGCAGAGGTGCGTGCCCAGGATTCGAACCCGCGACCTCCTTATGAGAGGCAGAGGTCAGAACCACTCAGCTATCACTGCTCAACTCTCTTACTCTCTTAGTTACTCTACGATTTCGCATTGTGAAGTCAACATCTCTTGAGGATGTCCCGGTGTCGGGACGAAATGTGCGTCGAAGAAAGTGTTAGAAAATTGTGTGTGGTGTTTCATGTGGGTAGTGTTCCTGCATATTGTACCATACAGAATCTTTTCAAGTAGCGGATTATAGCAAAACAAATTAATCTGTCCTGCTAATTATGGATTTCTGCAAAATAACTTCTGCTTCCATTCAATAATGTTGCTTTTACAACGTAGCTTTGACAACCCTAGCACTTAACAATAGCCATGTCCGGGACACCCAGAAGCGGCAGTGGAAATCCCAAACTAAATCCATAACAATATTTTGCATATAAAATCGTATCCTGATTATAGATAGATAGATAAACTCTTTATTGCACACCACAGAAGAAAAATAAGTATAAAAAGAAATAAACTAAACACAAACAAACTTAAGGGGCCTGTGAACTACAATGTCGTCATTCATTGAAAATAACAAATCATTAGTAATTCATGCATATTTGGATCATGTTGTGGTGTTACTCGGATTCATATAGTAATAATTTATGCTCCTGGCCATATTTAGTTCGGAAATACTTCTTTAAAACGAAATAATGATCAATTTTTATCAAAATGTTTATAACTTTGGTCGAGTTCCGTAATACCAAAAATTATGAATGAAAACTTGTAACTTTCTTTATTAACTGGTGTTTTTCTTTAGCTGGACAATGAAAACTGTGCTCCTGAACTAAGGCGACGTGAGATAGTGTTGTTTTTATTACAAAACAAATAAGCAGAAAACATGTCCTCTTTGACATAAAAATAAGCAAAACTAAATTCGTTTACAATTTCGTTTAACAAAAATATATCGGAACCAAATATGGCCAGGAGCATAGATTATTACTATATGAATTATGAACCCGAATAACACCACAAAATGATCGAAAATTGCACGAATTAAAAATGATTTTGGTATTACGTTTGTATGGGAGACACCGTGGGTCAGCAGACTCACTTGGCGGCCTTATCATCTATCAGATTTTATTCTAATATGAAAACTCCTTGCTATCAAACTTTTTAAATTGACTTAAAACTTAACTGCAAAAGTAATGATCGAGCTCGGAAAAGAAAGTCACGACCACGAAAAAGAAAGATGCCTGTGCGTAAGATTTAGTTTTCGAATACTAATGACAGCCTCTGAAAGTGCGCCATAACTAACAACTGTATTGAAAAAAACTTAGATGAATAGAATTTTATTGTTACTACGATTACCTGCTCTACTTTAAAACGATCATCATTCCTATACCAAACCTAGTCAATTGTCTCAAAAATACTTCGCCTTTAAAATCCATACCTTTCCATTTAAACTTATCGATCTTTAGGACGTTTGTCTGGTTTTAATGAAATACCTGATTGGTGGAGAGTGGGATGCTAATAAACGTGTTTCCGACTTAAAGTTTTGTACCTACCTATGTTCTAACTAATTAATAAGTTAGCAACACATGAATCACGGTGTATTAAGTTTATCTTACACTAGCAGATACCCGGGGCTTCGCACGCGTAAATTTTAGTTTTAACTATAACTACGGAAACCATCCATTTTCCGGAATAAAAAGTACCCTTTTTTCCTGAGATTTTTCCGAAAAAAGAGTAGTTGATTCTAGGATATAATCTATCTCCATTCCAAATTTCAGCCCAATCGGTTCAGAAGTGACGGCACGATTACTCCCGCATGAATATCTGCTATTTAACTATTTTCTTAGACACCATGGATTTTCCCGGGATAAAAATGTATTAATCCAAGATAAAACCTATCGCCTTTTTGAATTTCAGTCATATCCGTTCAGTAATTACAGCGTGAAGTAGTATTTTTCCCGCGTGCATATCTGTTTTTAAATTTTCCCGCGGAAACCATGGATTTTTTTGGGATAAAAAGTAGCCTTTGTATTAATCCGGGATAAAATCTAACTTCATTCCGCATTTCAGCCACATCAGTTCAGTAAGTAAGGCGTGAAGGAATATTTTTCCCGTTTAAATATCTGTTTTTCACTTCTACCATAGAAACCATGAATTTTTCCAGGATAAAAAGTAGCCTAGGCATTATTTCAGGATATAAACTATCTCCATTCCAAATTTCAGCCAAATCGATTCAGTAGTTGCGGCGTGAATATTTTTTTGCGCGTGAATTACGGTTTTTAAGCCCACGTTTTAATCCCACGGTTACCTTGAATTTTTTCGAGATGAAATGTAGCTTATGTGTTAATCCAGGATATAATTTATCTCCATTCCAAACGAGATGGACGAAATTTGCCCCAGGCAAACATAAAAGTATTATAATAATTTCAGTTAAATACGCAATTAATTTTCAAAAACTACTTACATTTAAAAGCAGTTGCTGAAAAAAATTGAAAATAATAAGAAGTTAAATCGATTTTGTCCAAGATTTTGCAGTTTTTTTTTAGTTTACGGCCCTGAGTGGAAGTTTTTTGAGGCTACCACAGACTAAGGTCACAAATGGTCAGAAAAGCTAAAAAATATTTGTTATAAATTATTTTTATATAATGCTGCCAATCAACTCTATTTAAAATTAATAATACATATATAGGCGCGTATATACTTAATATAATAATAAATAAAGTATTACGATGGTTTATTTTATTACGTTTAGATGGTTTACATATTTTTGCAAGTAGCCATTGTTGGTCTGTCTTTGGTTCTGTGGTATCTATGCTTGATGAATGTCGTTGCTTGACATTCTGTGATCTGTCATCGCAGCATTCGGCGATCATCATAGACCACAAAACTCCTGTCCTGTCACAGGTTGCCCTTGAAAAACTTCGATCTGTTTATTTAAAACCTAACCTCAATCAACTTTTTGAAAACTAAATAATGTTAAGCCACGATTTCAAATAAAAATGCGACTTTCTTTTTCTTAAAATAGAAGATTTGTACTATTTAATGACACATATATAATCTCTGTACATTCTGGGGCACGCGTCCATACAATTTTTGTCCATCTCGTTTGAGCTAAATCGGTTCCGTAGTTGCGACGTGAACGAATATTTTTCCCGCATGGATTTCTGTTTTTCACTATGATCATACTCGTAGAAGTCATGAAATTTTCTGAGATAAAAAGTAGCCTACGTATTAATCCAAGATACAATCTCCTTTCCGAATTTCAGTCATATCCGTTCAGTAATTACGGCGCGAAGTAGTATTTTTACCGCGTGAATATCAGTTTTTCAGTTTTCCCGCGGACACCATAGATTTTTCCGGGATGACAAGTAGCTTTTGTATTAATCCAGGATATAATCTATCTCGATTCCAAATTTCAGCCAAATCAGTTATTTAATTACGGCATGTAGGAATATTTTTCACGCGTGGATTTCTGTTTTTCACTATTATCATAGAAACCATGGAATTTTCCGGGATGAAAAGTAGGCTTTGTAATAATCCGGGATAAAATCTATCTCCTTTCCGAATTTCAGTCATATCAGTTCAGTAATTACGGCGTGAAGTAGTATTTTTACCGCGTGAATATCAGTTTTTCAGTTTTCCCGCGGACACCATAGATTTTTCCGGGATGAAAAGTAGCTTTTGTATTAATCTAATATATAATCTATCTTTATTCATAATTTCAGCCATATCAGTTCAGTAATTACGGCGTGATGTAGTATTATTCCCGCGTGAATATCTGTTTTTCCCTTTTCCTTCAAAACCCATGAATTTTTTCGGAATGAAAAGTACCCTATTTATTAATCCAGGATATAATCTATCTCCATTCCAAATTTCAGCCAGATCCGTTTTGTACTTGCGGCGTGAGATTTTTTTACGCGTGAATTTCGGTTTTTAAGTAATCCCACGGGAACCATGAATTTTTGCGGGATGAAAAGTAGCCTATGTGTTAATCCAAGATATAATCTACCTCCATTCCAAATTTTAGCCAAATCGGTTCAGTAATTACGGCGGAAAGAAGTATTTTTCCCGCGTGAATATCTGTTTTTCCCTTCTCCTGCAAAACCCATGGATTTTTCCGGGATAAAAAGTACCCTATTTATTAACCCAGGATATAATCTATCTCCATTCCAAATTTCATCCAAATCGGTTGTGTACTTGTGGCGTGAGATTTTTTTTCCGCGTGAATTTCGGTTTTTAACTTATCCCACGGGAACCATGAATTTTTTGGGGATGAAAAGTAGCCTATATGGTAATGCAAGATACAATCTACCTCCATTCCAAATTTTAGTCAAATCGGTACAGTAGTTGCGGCGTGAAGACGTATTTTTAACCGACTTCAAAAAAAAGGAGGAGGTTCTCAATTCGTCGGAATCTTTTTTTTTTTTTTTCTATGTATGTTCCCCGATTACTCGAAGACGCGTGGACCGATTTGAAAAATTCTTTTTTTGTTTAAGAGGGTTTTGTTTCCAGATGGTCCCATTTTAATCAGGTCAGGATCTGATGATGGGATCCTGGAGAAATCGAGGGAACTCTTCAAATTTTATATGGACACATGAAAGTATTTGAGTATTATTAGAAAGAGTAATATTTTCCAAGTTGTTCTATGGTAATCAGGTCAGGATCTGATCATGGAATCTTGGTGAAATCGAGGGAACTCTTCAAATTTTGCTAGTATACTTAAAGCGATTTGGGTATTTTTTATAGTTACTGGTGCATATGCTAGCAGATACGGATTTGATGACTGTAGTCATCAAGTCAGGGTCTGATGATGGGATCTTGGTGAAATCGAGGGAACTCTTCAAATTTTGCTAGTATACTTGAAGCGAGTTGGGTATTTTTTATAGTTACTGGTGCATTTGCTAGCAGATACTGATTTGATGTCTAAAGTCATCAAGTCAGGGTCTGATGATGGGATCTTGGTGAATTTGAGGTATCTCTTCAAATTTTATGAACACACCTCAAGCAATTTGGATATTTTTACAACGCCTTGTGAATTTTATTGTTTTCCACTAAAAAGTATAAAATAAAAATGGGAAATGCTTTCCAAAAAACCAACTTCAAATGCCACTACAAAGAGTGAAATAATTTTTATTTAAATTTTAGGTACCTACACCAATTCGAAGTCGGGCGATTGTCTATGACTTCGTCATTTCTTCGCACATCAAGTAAGTAAGAAGGACTATTAGGGATTGTATGAAACATTGCCCGACTTCGAATTGGTGTAGGTACCTAAAATTTAAATAAAAATTATTTCACTCTTTGTAGTGGCATTTGAAGTTGGTTTTTTGGAAAGCATTTCCCATTTTTATAACTTGATAAAATCCAAACTTCGGACCCCCATTTCACCCCCTTAGAGGGTGAATTTTGAAAAATCTTTTCTTAGTGCACCCCTAGGCCTCACAAGGAACATGTGTGCCAAATTTGGAGTCTCTAGACCCAGCGGTTTGGGCTGTGCGTTGATATGTCAGTGAGTCAGTATCTTCTTTTATATATTTAGATTTATAGAATATACATATTATTATGTAAGCATAATGATATTAGTCATATTATTCGTAATACACTATTTTTGGTAAATTGTTCTTACAGTGTTAAGTAATTATATCGGTGTTACTGATAATTGGCATTGTTTTTATGTCAGACAAGACTTTAAATTCGGCTCCACCCGCGTGAATTTCGTGATTTCGCAAATCCCTAGATAATTGTAGATTTAACGTTCCTGCTCCCTTTCACAACCCTTCATGAAAGTTTGCTATAGTTTTTAACTATAGCTGTAGCCGTAGATTGCTATAGGAAATTTAACTTCATTAAATTTTTTCAGAAATCGTATATTTTTACCTGTGAATAATATTAAGTATTTTTAGTTTAGTTCCTAGTTTTTAATTAAAACTTTGCTGTTTAACTAAATTTCAGAATAATGCCCTATGATAATAATTGATAATATTAAAATATAATAATGAGACGAGAATGAAACTAATTTTTCAAATTTTTATGCTGAACGAGGATGACGTTTATGTCTTTTCTTCGTAATTTTTAGAATTCGCGGCTTTCAACAATATCCAAAGTTATAATAAATTACAAGACTCAATTCATAATTTTTATAGAAAATTTCTATGATAAAATAATGTCTTAAAATACTTGTAAGTAATATCGACACAAAATAGGTATGCTACTAATAAATAAATAAAAAGCGAGAACTTCGGTAAAGGCGTGTCTGCAATGTGAATAATGTATTACTATATATATAGCTGCTTGTGCTGATTCATTCACTCATTGATCACCTCTCCTGAACAATTTTGTATGAAAAAAATTTTTTTCAATGACCGTTTCGTATTTAAGGGAAAAATTCATTCGGAGGAAAAATACGGAGAGAGCTGATGATTGAGGATTTTGGAGACGGGTGAAGAGCACAGCCAGAGTATCGAAGATAGGTGGGGGGTGCTCGACCAAATGTCATTTGAAATGTCATCCAATTGGCAGTGAGCTGAAAAAATTTTCAAAATGGCGGATTCAAAATGGCGGCCAAACGAATTTCGCCAATATCTCGGAAAGTATAAAAGATGGGAGAAAGGTTTCTTGACAAGAAATGATCAGGACCCAAAGATCTATTAGATGGCTAGAAAAAAAAATCCAATATGGCGGAAATGTTTTTTCCATAGAAAATGTATGGGGTATAAAAGATGTCGGCGATGATACTTTTATAGGCGGGAAGACAGCACGCGGGCCACGTGTGGCCCGCGCCCTCACGCGCCCTACTAGTTAATATATATATAGCTGCTCGTGCTGATTCACTCACTGACTGATTGATCACCTCTCCTGAACAATTTTGTATGAAAAAAAATTTTTTCAATGACCATTTCGTATAGAAGGGAAAAATTCATTCGGAGGAAAAATACGGAGAGAGCTGATGATTGAGGATTTCGAAGACGGATGAAGAGCACAGCCAAGGGTATTGGAGATAGGTGGGGGGTGCTCGACCAAATGTCATTTTAAATGTCATCCAATTGGCAGTTAGCTTAAAAAAAATTCAAAATGGCGGATTCAAAATGGCCGCCATTTGAATTTCCTCGATATCTCGGAAAGTATAAAAGATGGAAGAACGGTTTCTTGACAAGAGTTGATCAGGACAAAGAGGTCTATTTGATGGGTAGAAAAAAAAATCCAATATGGCGGAATTTTTTTTTCCATAGAAAATGTATGGGGAATATTGAAGAGACTAAAAGTTGGAAGGCAAATAGGGGGGAAGACGGCACGCGGGCCACATGTGGCCCGCGCCCTCACGCGACCTACTAGTATGGTTATAGACTTATAAGTTATATTGTATCAATCACACCTGAGCAATCCGGAAAACGGTGACCCCATACAATTACCGTAGTTCCCTACCACAAAAGTGCTCTCGGAGAAATTCGACCCGCCACAGTTTCCGCATGTTATTGTACACAGGTCATAATCAACCGGAATACATACATCATCGGAAGTTTTAAGGCTTTATTCTGTATCTCATACATACTGACAATGTACAGTAAAAGGTAAGCGTCATTCAAGTACCAAGTAGACTGTAGTCCTAGTATACGCGAGACAGGCCAATCGAGCGCACGCGTTTACCGAATTAAAAAAAAGCCCGCCAAATCTTGACGTGTGAACTTTCCTTAACGAGTTTTAAATTTCGACACCCAGCAGTTTCGTTCAGTATTTCACGTATTTTGTTATCTGTGGACATTTAAATTTCGAAGGAAAATAAACAGTTTGTTTTTTAAACTATTACGTGAGGAAGTAAACGAGGACAATAAAGGTAAAATATTATGAGAGTACCATTAGAGTAGGTACCTATAATTTATTTAATGCACGTGTTAATTTCGCATAAGTTTTTCTTCATCCGAGACATATGGCTCAACGTGCTTTTAAATGTTCATAATAATTTAAAACACATGTATTACTCGTAGTTACTTTAAACATTTTACTCTTTATTTTGAAGAAATGATGACTGACTTAACAACTAACAGCTCAAACCTTTGGAGTCTGGATAGATTGGGATGCAGAGAATTTGAAAATTGAACCCTAAGTATGATACGAAAGCTCTCGTAAGGGAAGCTGTTGTTATCCTCTAGTTTTAAATAAGCTAAAGTTAAGTTAAGTTTTAACATCATTATTTAACTTTATATTGACAAGGACTATTACATACAGCCTATCCCTAAAGAATACAATCATTTATTTATTAAGATATACTTACATTTTGCGACATACTTCAGCTGAAAGGAAGTCTGAAGAAAATTTATAAAGGACTATTTTAGTATTCGTACTAATTTTTAAAACAAATTCCATTCAAGCAATTTGTTTTAACTTGTGATGTTATAGGTATTATGTTGTAATACATGGACGATAAGCAAACTGTAAAATATGCTAGAGTACCTATGTCATTGGCAAAATTTGATTGGTTGGAGTGTGTGGTTTGCGTAAATAAAATACGTGCCGTCGACAGAACGATGACCAAGGCTGTTCTAATTTGACTGCCTCTACCGTTAAGTTAAAAAGTCAAAAGTGATGAAATTTTTAAGTAACAGTTCACGTTGCGCAACATCTGGTGCTCAGAATAAATGTTTGTGATCACTTGTGATTCATTTTGGCATGTGTTGGATTATGGATACTGCTATTTTTCTTTTTTTCCAACTGTATATGGTCTATTGAAATAGCTCTCCCAGCTAGAGCTTTTTTCATTTTCCCTGATAAGAGTATTTTGTAAAACAGAACAGTACTTTTATCTATTTTATGTAATTTATCTAGAATTATTTTTCAAGCGAAATTATACTTTACTGCCTTTGCAAAGAAAAGGTTTATCATATCAGTATTCATTGAATTCCTCCCTGAAGGTGGTAAAATAAGGGTTCGGTGAAAAACATTGTTCTATGTGTTTCAAGATCCAGTCACATATTAAAAAATAAACAATAAGTAATAATTTGTACAAAATCTGTACAAATTAATACGAGCTTGTACCAGCGGCTCTGCCTGCGTGATATTTGGGGTTTCACCAATCCCATGGATCCTTTGGAACATACCTACTGTGGAATTAAGAGGAGTGAAACGTATATAACCTTATAAATGGGTTGATGCTCTGTTAAACTACTTCAAATTAATTAAACCACGAAAAGTAACAGGTCATGATGTGTCACCGCAATGAGATTTACACGACTCGTTAGTGGTTGATGTAATCGGCAATATAACCTCGTTTATAATTTACTTATAATTTAATGAACCAAGCTCGGTCCAGTATTTGGTTCAATTTATTTAAGACAGGTTAGAGCGTACGACTTCGTGCCTACCTACCAATCCGTCTTGCGAGAAACTTTTGTTTTCCCTGACATGAAATAATTTAGAACTGCCAATGTTATACGAGTAGGAGTTAGCCCCTTCGCACACGGCTCGTAAGCGTAAGTGTATCGTTATGATGCTCTTAAGGTATGATGCTACGCAAAACAATATGACAATTACGGCTCCTACGATTCGCAGTGCTGCAACACATGTGCAACACTACTTCGTCTGTGGACTTGTTTCCAATGTTCGTGCTCGTACTGCCCTCGCCGTACGCGAGGATTACTCTTACGAGCCGTGTGCGAAGGGCCTTAATAAGCACTTTGTACCTATTTTTTTGCATATATTTTGTTATCAGTTATGCTATGTTCCAAACTAAGTTAAATATGTTAATAGTAGTTTTTAAAATCGGATGCATAATGGGAGGTATTAAAACACGAGTGTGAGTTTAAACGAGACGCAGGGGAATTTTTTAATAATATCACACGAGTATAAGTACAGTTTATTTTGTCCAATACAAATTTTTGGATTCGTGTGACAACTCATTTTCAGCAATTTTTCTGCAGTCTTTGACGTCATCGGGTGATCACGGATTAAAAAAAAATGTAATCCGTTTAAAAATGCGTAAAAAATTTAATAATTATTCACAGATTTGTAACTTTCATTTTAATCTTTCAGAAGTGCATTTTTCGTTTTCCAAACTTTTCTGGAATACCCGCCGAATTTGGGTCATAATCTAACTTTGTATATCTCTGAGCGAATTTTGTATGGCTAAACTCTACCTTTCCAACATTAAGACCTTGACCTTAAATGATTAACATAAGATACATTTAACACCTTCTTCTTTACATAAATCGTCGTTACTATTTTAAAACTAAGTATGCTGTATGATACATAAAGAATCTACAGTATGTAGACTTTTAGGTCTACTTATTTTTAGTAGGTAACATTAATTTTTTTTTTAATCTTTTCTGTACAACGATGTTTTATTAAAATTTATGTAGACCAGTTCGAGATATTAGCTGTGTATCTGTGTCAAAGTTATCAGCATGATATGAGCGTCTTGCAATATCTCAACGCGTCGATATCGTGAAACCTGTTATAATTTCCCATCAACAAGAAATGAATCTCAGTCATCAATGTTGCGTTATTTGTAATAGGTCGACGCATGAGAGTTTGAACTCTTGTTGTCTATGTGGACTTTTTTTAGCTCGGTAGTGTCTTTGTCCCAGTTAATTAAGGCTACCGTCTAGTGACTAAAAAGTGTTTTCAAAAATGCTACCTTTCCGAACCTGGCGGTAGAGTTTTGACTTTTCATAAAAGCCTATTATTTAGGCCTATGTGGAAAATAAAGATTTTTCATTTTCATTTTATGCCCTTATATAGAGAGTTACAAGTCCAGAGCGAGGCCTATCTACATTTTAATCTTGAAATATTGCTTCGGGTGATAAAGTTTTTACCCACCTAAACGTTTACTAAATTGGACATTTTTGGTCTCATTAGATTCAGTACACCTTAATCTATATAGGCTCGTATGTTTATTTTTAGTAAGTATTTTAGTTTATTCAAATAGAAAAAAATAGTCGAGGAATTTTTTTAGCGTAAAAATATGGATATTCAGTCCCTAATAACTTTTAACATATATGTTAAAGGTAAGCAATATTTCTTAAAAAGTAAATCGTACGAACATAGGTGTAGGTCCTTCATGACTGCAACATTTCTAAAAATTATAAAAATCGGAAAACATTCACGGGTAGAAAAACGTTATCGCTTTTTGTATGTAAGCTAACACAGCAGTGCTATTCTACGAAATGTCCATCTCTGAAACAGCTGCCAAGCCGAAGATGGCAAGCAAAATTGTACTCTTTTACAACTGACAAATTCATAGATGCAGAGATGTACGCTCGTCGCTGCTTTAAGTATTTTTGCAGAATAGCACGGCAGCTATAGGCTAGAGAACTGTGGTTGGTGTAAAGTCGAGAGATGTCGTGAAAGTCGTAAACCTCAAAACATGAAAAAGAAAACAAAATTCAAAAAACTAAATACTTACCCTCCTAAAAAATGGCATTGGGCGGGGTATTATAACATGGTCAGAGAGAAATATGATCTGACGAAGTAACAAAGGGGTACCCTAGAGATAAAAGAGGAATAAAGCTGGGAGACAAATGAAAAGAACGGAGGAAGATATTTTAGGATTTTCTATGTATAAAATAAGCAGCCAAGTGCGAGTCGGACTCGCCCATGAAGGGTTCCGTAGCAGCAAGTAACATAATAATATAAAAGTTCTTGTAGTTAGTGGGAAAATCCCTTAAATGTATGATTTTTACCCTTTAAAATGTGAATTTCGGAAATCCCGTTCTTAGTGCACCTTCATGACCTTATATCAACCTTGGTACCAAATTTCAGATCTCTACGACTTTTAGTTTCTCCGGAGTAGCTGGAACAACGAAGAAAATTTTAATTTTGTATGGGAAAATCCCTTAAATGTATAATTTTTACCCTTTAAAATGTGGATTTCGGAAATCCAGTTCTTAGTGCACCTTCATGACCTAATATCAACCTGGGTACCAAATTTCAGATTTCTTCGACTTTTAGTTTTTCCGGAATAGCTGGAACAATGAAAAAAAAATTCTTTTGTATGGGAAAATAGCTTAAATGACTCCTAAAGAAAATACTATTTACTAGATATCGTTCAAACCAATTTTCGGTGGAAGTTTGCATGGTAATGTATATCATGTATTTTTTTCAGTTTTATCATTCTCTTATTTTAGAAATTAGAGGGGCTTGCGCAAACTATTCAGTTTAGAAAAAAATTATATCAGAAACCTCAATATCATTTTTGAAGACCTATCCATTGATACCCCATACTTATAGGTTTGATGAAAAAAATTTTTTTTGAGTTTCAGTTCTAAGTATGTGGAACCCCAAAAATTCATTGTTTTTTTTCTAGTTTTTTGGGGAAATCTTAATGCGGTTCACAGAATACATCTACTCACCAAGTTTCAACAGTATAGTCCCTATAGTTTCGGAAAAAAGTGGCTGTGACATACGGACGGACAGACAGACAGACAGACATGACGAATCTATAAGGGTTCCGTTTTTTTGCCATTTGGCTACGGAACCCTAAAAACGATATCCTACTAAATTCTTAAATGTTTAAATTACACTTACATTAACAAAATTAATTTGTTGATAATAATAAATCATGCAGTGCTTAGGTACTCATTTTAACGCCTAGCATGATTAATTACAGAATTATTGGTAAAGAGGCGTGCATTAATTATAATCTCAGTGTAGGTACCTTATTATGATTTTGACTCGTATAATTATTTTAAGAACTGCTGGAATATAATAAAAGTACATGAAATACGGATGCATTGTATCAATATTAATACTGATAATTAAAAAATATATATCCAGGTCAATTTACGTACATAAGTTAACGTTCATGTTCTTAATATGAATCTAGTCATCTTTAATGCACTTCTTAATAAAAACCCAAAGATTTCATTTATGCCGCTATAAAAATAAAAACCAGCCAAGTGCGAGTCGGACTCGCGCACCGAGGGTTCCATACCATAAAAGAAGTAAAACATTGAAAGAATCACTTTTATTCATGAATTGACGAGTATAATTTACATGTAGGTACTTTTGTTGGCGAACCGCAAACCTAACTTTGTTTTAGTGGTTTATTGTTATTATCGGACAGACAGACGGACGGACGGACGGACGGACGGACGGACGGACGGACGGACGGAGAAAGTCTCACTATAAGGATTCCATTTTTGCCAAATTGGTATGGAACCCTAGAAAGCACCGAATTCAAATATCTTTGTGATAATTTTGATTACATATCTAATCGACTTTAAAACTATCAATCACCAATTAAGTAAATACCTACAAGCTCGATTATAGATCAGTATAAATTCGCAAAAGCCATAAAAATTCTGAAAAACATGCGTGGGCGCAGGCGCAGGCGTAAATGGGAGAGAAATGTCACCGGTTTCGATAAAGCGTTCCGCAATAAAAATATTTGATACAGGAACGAGCACCAGTCTACATTTCATTGTTATAAAATTATTTCTATAATAAGTCTGTGTTTTTATAATTGCAGTAAAAAATCAAGGCATTCTCTTCAGGGCCATGTAACATTCCAATGAGTGTCAAAGTTATAACTACTTAAGGATGCCCTGAACTACGATGAGTCCCATACATTCGTAATACCAAAATCATTTGTAATTCGTGCGAATTTCGATCACGTTGTGGGGTTATTCGGGTTTATATAGTAATAAAAATCTATGCTCCTGGCCATATTTGGTTCGGAAATAATAATCAATTTTTATCAAAATTTTTATAACTTTGGTCGAGTTCCGTAATACCAAAAATTATGAATGAAAACTTGTAACTTTCTTTATAAACTGGTGTTTTTCTTTAGCTGGACAATAAAAACTGTGCTCCTGAACTAATGCGACGTGAGATAGTGTTGTTTTTATTACAAAACAAATAAGCAGAAAACATATCGTTTTTGACGCAAAAATCAAAATTCATTTATATTTCGTTTTAGAGAAGTGTTTCCTAACCAAATATGGCCAGGAGCATAGATATGGTATTTTGAATGAATGAAGACATCGTAGTTCGCAGGACTCTTAAGTACAACGTTTCTAGGTAGGTACAGCATAAGAACAGGGAGCGATAGTGTATTATGAAATATGAATTATATCGCACCTGCAAAGTTCAATCAGTTACAAGGCGAGGGTCTCATATGTAATTCAAGTTCAAAGCAGTAAAGTGAACAATAACTAAATTTAAACAGAACGACACAGGTCATGCTAGACTTGCTCGAAATATTGTAACAAGGTTGTCGAACACATCTATTGCTCCATTTGTTGCTTCTAAAAAATGTTTTAGATTCATTGTTTAGCAGTTTTTTTTTCGGTGAATTGTTTAACATACTCGTACATATTATGGGACGTTGTTGTTTTTTTTGTTGTAAAATTGACTTTGAACTTTGTTCATACAACTGTTAAGAGTAAGTTTGGAAAAGATAGTGAGTATAGTGACTAAATGAATAATTAAAAAATAAAAAAAAAACTCGACTGCCCTGCGATAAAATGACTTTTTCCAAAAAAAATATAGCCAATGTTACTCGGAATGATGTATGTACGGATTATAACGATACCCCATGTGTCCAAATATATTCAGCCATTCAGAAGTTATGGTGAAATAAAGAAACTCACATACATACATACATATATACGTACATGAACTCTAAAAACATTACACTCCTTTTTGGGCAGTCGTGTAAAAAGGACTACAGTATGTACTTTCATAGCAACTATAAGTTCCATATAGGTATTAGTTTTTTTCTACCCTCTAAAACGTTGCACTAATTAGGACATTAATTATTATTCGCGTATAGCCATCGTAATACCACTATAATATTGCTAACTGTTGGCTAATATCAGAAAGCAAACGACATAATTTGTTTGGGATAAGATAAACGTTTCCGTGAGACTAACAGCTGCATGTCGCTACGATCCATGCTACGCCTCTCACCTTCGTGGCCTTAGATCTGGAAAGGGCTAAATCAAGCTCAACATATTATTTTATATTATTTTAGACTACTAGAATAGTCATTATTATAGACTATTAAACTACAAAACGAAGGTAGGTAAAAAGACAGTTTCTTTATTCATCCAGTTTCTTTATTAGTTGTTTAAAAAAATCTAATATAAAACTAACGTCAGTTTATCGCTATTGTATTTTCTTCCTTTATATGGTCATTGACTCTATTTATTTAATAAGCTCCACTAGTTTTTGCCTCGATCAGGAACAAACAATAATTACGTAGGACAAAAACTCGATTGAGTCGATGCGTTATTTAGTTTTGTCTTCGTGTCACCTATTTTTACTCGTATATATTCAAAGGGTTCACTTTTTCATTCACTTAATAAATTCAGGGTTTGTCAAGCCTAAACTCATTAATAAGGCTTACTACAATATTAAGGATTATATTAGCGACACAAGCCCTTGGAATTGTAATAAGTTGCTCTGTTGTTACCTAGCCTATTTAGTATTTTATTATCTTATACTACTTGTTGTTAAATGGTGATAACATAAAAAATAAAACCCGACTGAGTTTGTTGTGGGCTTCTTCTCAGCGGCAGGGCGCGTTTGTGAACCCAAAACGACGTATCATAAGAGCCTTTGTATGCTAGGCCTATAAGAAATGAATAATTTTTCTATTTCTATATTTTTTTAAGATAATTGTCTTTTGAAACCGACCTAGTGGGAATCGAACTCGTAGGTACATGAGGTACTCGTACATCTGGTTCTGACCCATTATTATCTATAAAAATTTTGAAGTGTCTAACAATCACGGTTTAGGAGTTACAACCTGGCGGCAGACCGACAGACGAACGGAGGATTCTTGTAACCCGCACCTAATTTTTGTTTTGAGTCTTTTTACGGAACTCTATTACAACAGCTATTACTATAGGGTTCCTTTATTACGCTTTGGGTACAGAACTCTAAAATTGAAACGTTCTGACTCACTCATCATCAATGACTCATCATCGGGAAGCTCAAACCATTGATTGAACCTAGAAATCTGAATTTATGCACAGGAAGTCCCTTTATAATTCAGACAAGGGATAAGGAAGTTCGGATTTTTTTACGGGATCACCTTAGGGTAATAACTGACCTTATCTCGATAAGGTGATAGAAGAAATACAGGACGTTATTTTCATAGAAAATTAAATAAAATATAGACTATATTATAATTTTAAAAAACCCTACCAAGACCAAAAGAAATAAGATAAGGCTCGTACAATTTGTTATTGTTTATTGTTTAAAACATATAGGTACTTACTACTTAGATAAAATATGTTTCAAGAATATATAAATGCTACACAAAAACTTCTCTTATAGTTGTTTAAAATTAACCTAATATGAATTACAAACACGTAGTTTGGGGAAATACGTGCAAAAAGGTGTAATAAACGTTTTTTTCTTAATTAGCTTTGAAGCCTGACTGTAGCTAATCTTAAGTTACGGCATGGAATTTTTATTTTTGGTATTATTCAGATTTAGTTGCGTTCATGCTCTTAGATAAATGTTCAGTTGCTTAATACCAATAGATAATAACCTTATTTTTGAAGTTGCATAGAAAGAATGTCGGTACGAATTCAGAGCACTCCTTTTAAGTGCTATATACCGCGAAAACTCATTACTAAACTCCATTGTTCTCTCTATTAATTACATCATAAAAGTACATTTGCACAACAAGAACTTTTAACTAGATGTTAAATATCAATCGATAGTGGATTTTATTTAAATAATATTCGATAGGATAATTATAGGACTAGATTAGATAGGATTGACTTTGATTTGTTTAAATTTTTTTAATGTCGACTTACATTTACCGCCAAAAATCTTCCATTTTGATCTTTAAAAATCAAACTATTTTAGAACACTTAGGTGAGACAAATTTTAATGATACCTTAACTGTCATAGACTTGCGGTTTGATAGATTCAAGGTAATTAATAAAGAAATATACAAACTTACAAACAAATACACAAGATGTGCGCGAAAAGTCGAGTAAAAAGTTTCAAAACCGAGGTGGGCATACCGGAGTTGTAAAATAAAGCCTGACTTGTCGTTTTGAATGACATTTTATTTTAGTTCCATGGACGGTCACGCCGCTTACGCAACAATCAGCACCGAAATAGTGAAAATGAAGTGTCTTCATTTTTAAGTTGACAGTCAGCGATCCATAGAATAGAGATCAGTGATCCGTAAGCAAGAAGCAAGAACGTCATTACTATAAACTTAAGAATATCATTTGAATGGCTTGACGTGCGTTGTCGTGTCTCTAGATCTTCGGCGATAACTGCAAGCGTGCGAGGACGACACGATCCTGTCCTAAAATATTTCATCAAGCCAAACAGGGTGTTTATGTGTTTTTGTAGGCGTTCAAATATGAGAATCTTAGCTGTTATTTGGTTAGAAACAGTGGATATTCATACTTATTTGTTTTGTAGCTATGCGATGCAAATACTTACCTTGATATTATATCCTCCACACTAAGGTGATTTAACTTCATCGAAATCAAGCATAAAAGTAATTTTTTGGCCACAGGATTCTATTATACCTAAATACATACATACCTGCGCCATTTTGAAGAAGACAGCATTTAAAGGAGAATGCCAGAAAATGGGCTAGATTTGCGTCACTCTGCGTCTGAAGCGCGTATGCATGAAGAATCTTCTTTCAAATTTTAATATCGCATATATATGTATTTTAGTGAAATGTGAACAGGGGTTCAAAAGTATTATAAAAAAAGTAATTAAACGTTTCGAAACATGTGGAACCGCCATGCCACTTATAAAACTTAGAAAATTAACCACTTAGAAAATCAGACAAATTCCCTGTTAATATCTTACCTACTAATCTTTTTTTTACATTATATTGAGAATATTTCTAATGTTTTACCGATGCGGTAAAGACGCAAGGTGTAGCCCAATTTTCATACAAGAATAGGCATTCTCCTTTTAACTACAGACTAGGTATTTATTTATTATGGTTTTAAACACTAAATTCCGATAACACATGAAAAGCGGTAGCGAAAAGACGTACGATGTACGGTTAACGTCAAAAGTCCATATAATTTGCAAGATCTCATATCTAAGGTACTAGATAAAGTTATAAAGCATTTTTGAGTGAATGACTGAGCCGGTGAGCCCTGCTTTATTGTAATAACATAGAGCTTAATATAATGTGCTTTCATAATGCAATGGAACCAAGTCAAAACTTCTGACCAACGTTTTAAAATGATAAAAGCGTTAAGATTACAACAGAGGTCGACTTAATTAGTGTAATCAACGAGCTAATTAGAAATTATTGTAGCAAATAAAAAATTTAGTATCCATTGTTTGCACAAGGACACATAAGTACAGACGGATTTTGTGTCGTCGGAAGATCGGGTTTTCCTAATTCGGCACCGAAAGCATCTGCAATCGTCGTTCGCCGATCACGACTTGTGCCTTTAAATATGAATGCCATTTGTAAAGGCATGTGGCAAGGATATCACGAAACTAGGGAAACCCAGCCATAAACCTTTGTCAAATTGGTTCACGAAGCTTCACAGTGATAAAATTTGAATTACTCGCTATTAATTTTAAGAGCAAATTATATTATTTACATGACTTTACCCATGAGGCAGTAATACCTAGTCGGGGTTCGAGTCGAGGGCATGTATGTTTGACTTTTCAATAAACTTGCTTAACAGTGAAGGAAAAAATCTTACCATAATGCCCGCCAATCCGCACTTGGCCAGCATGGTGAGCTATGCAGGTCAAAACTATTTTATTCTGAGAATAGTCTCCGTGCTTAGTAGTGGAACAAAAACATAAATTAATTTCAGACGTTAACATAGTACATATTCTTGTTACAGGTAAACGTGGTGCTTGTGCCGAGTAGGAAGCAGTGAAACAAAGTGACAGTGCAGTGCGCTCTCCGGTATCAAGATGAGACGACGCTCGCGAACCTGACTGCCCCGAGCGATGCAAGTGCAACCGCAGTGCATCATCATTACAGCTGACGTTCAAAGCATGACCAGCAACTGAACGATGGCTCTGACGAACTTCACGGTGCCCGGGATATCCGCGGCGACACCCGCGCTCACAGCCACTCCACCAACTCCCCTTAACGTCCAACTAGATGATCTCCTCTACTCCCCTGAAGAACATCAGGCCGATTACGCCCCGAACTACGCCGGTAACGAACCCTTCTTACCGCCGCACATGGCGCAACCCAAGAAATCCAAAGTACGAAAACGTGCTGGCACCGCGTACTTACCACCGCCCAACCAATTCACACATTACCCAAGACAGGACACTGTCCCCCAGAATCCATTCAACAATCCTCTACATCCCCAGCTTTACCAACCGAATATGAGGCTCGATCTACAAATAGAGAATCAGCGGGTTCAAGAAATCAATTCACAGTACGGCAATACGGGGCAGTACATCCACGATCCGACCGGGGATTACGATTACGAACAGAGAAGAAACGATAAAACAAGGCCACCTTACAACCCAGGGTATGCGGATAACCCTTATGGGCCGGCGACGACGTCAAGTCCACTATCTAGTCGAAGATTTGGTCCAGACCAAAGCCATTTAAATAGTCCCACGACATCCCCGTTGCAAAGTGCGACGCGGAAGAATGAGGCTGGAACTAAAACTAGTAGTAGTAGTGGTAGTGCACCTCCGGATCGCCCTCGAGGGTTTACCAAAGTCGAAACAGGAGGTGGTACGGGAGGGAAGACACAACTACACGCCATTCTAGATTACGATGATGATGATGAATACTACGAAGATGTTCCTGGATCAGGTAAATATTATGTTTCAAATGATTTCTCGTACATTATTTCTTTTACTGATTTCTAAATTAACTACCATAAGGAAGACAGATATTATGAGATTTTTTTCACTTACTTTCGCGAAAAGCTATATACCTCATTATTTAGAACATGGTACAGTTAAAATCAGAAGGAAACCAAACGTAGGTAATTCATTGATCTAGTTAAGAAAGCTTAAATCAATGAACGCTTGATATTTACAAAGAGAAGTCACTAATTGCGCCCATACAATCGTTAGGACAAGTAACAATTAGATTGTTATCCGCTAAATAGTCTTAATACCAACCCACGAGACATTGAAAAGGCACGATTGAACCAATTACTTCCACTATCAGTTGATACCCGGCAGCCTTCGACTCGGCATAAGGCGTCAAACTGGAGCCACCTATATTACTTATTTACTACTAAGCTTTAACGAATTATAAAACAAACGTCTATACGTCCCTTCAGCAGGTATCGAGTTAATGACTGGACGAAATCAATACATAACCAACAAAATTATTGGCACACAAAATATCATCTATAAAATATCTTTTATCGAACTGGATTTGTCATTTACCGTAGTATCATATTCATAATGAGATCTTGGCTGGACTAAAATGTCCATATATACATTTACTTACTGAAATAATCACAGAGTAAACACTTTACAGACATTAGGCAAATATGGCCTAACAGTTTTGTGGTCCCTCGATTTTATCACTGACTTAACAAAGTAACACCTGCTTGAATTCAATACATAATTGTACCTAGATTCTAGTCTTATTTATAATGACTTATCATTTCATGTACTTTGTAAAGTGTTAATCCAGGGTCACAGTATCGACTTCGAGAGTAGGTACCTACTGAAATTGATCGCTTGCGCTTCTACCTTAAGGTGTTTCGGCTCTACCAGCACGCGAAATTCAAATTTTATTTAGTTTTTCGCAAATATTAGACTAACTACACATTGTAGGTTTATGACAATTAATTTTGCGGGCATAATATTTATGCATCTACATGTTTTTAATAGAAACTATGCTGAAAAATACGCGTTTACTGCACAATGGTTCTCGATATCTCCAAATCTGGAAAACTGCAAAAAATAAAATCTTTCGTGAAGAAACATGAGATGAATGGGAATTTCCGAGCAAATTTTTTATTAAACACATGTGGATGCATAAATATCATGCTCGCAAAACTCATTGCCATAAACCTACAATGTGTAGTTAGTCTAATATTTGCAAAATTAAATATAACTTGACTTCGCGGGCTAGTAGGGCCGTTTAGCTTAACTCGAACATGAAAGGCCTTCGATTGCTTTAGTGCCGACTGAGTGCTGACCAATGCCACTCGGACAATGGATAGTGTACAGTGGACGTCGATGCGAGTACATGAACGTGAATGTCAACAAAACAAGTGCGGCCGCGGCCCGCTAATCCAACGAGATCACTAATCTCTATCTTTTGATTGCTGACTGTCAACGTAAATAGTACATTGTGATACAAGGGTGGAAAGTAGGTTTTTGCAAACGAGCTGTCATTAACAAGCCCGAGCCGAAGGCGAGGGTTTTTAATGTCACGAGTTTGCAAAAACCTATACACCCGTGTATCACACGACGTTTTTCAATACAGTTGTGAGAATTAGTAAAAAAACAAATCAAAGAGATAATATGTTTGCTCAAGATTTTGGGGGCCAATTTCCATCTTATATCGAATATCGAAGATCGAATTCGAATTCGCAATCGAAAAGATAAAAGATGAAAGATAAAAGATAAAAGATAAAAGATAAAAGATAAAAGATAAAAGATAAAAGATAAAAGATAAAAGATAAAAAAATAAAAGATAAAAGATAAAAGATAAAAGATAAAAGATAAAAGATAAAAGATAAAAGATAAAAGATAAAAGATAAAAGATAAAAGATAAAAGATAAAAGATAAAAGATAAAAGATAAAAGATAAAAGATAAAAGATAAAAGATAAAAGATAAAAGATAAAAGATAAAAGATAAAAGATAAAAGATAAAAGATAAAAGATAAAAGATACAAGATAAAAGATAAAAGATAAAAGATAAAAGATAAAAGATAAAAGATAAAAGATAAAAGATAAAAGATAAAAGATAAAAGATAAAAGATAAAAGATAAAAGATAAAAGATAAAAGATAAAAGATAAAAGATAAAAGATAAAAGATAAAAGATAAAAGATAAAAGATAAAAGATAAAAGATAAAATACAAAAGATAAAAAGATAAAAAGATAAAAAGATAAAAAGATAAAAAATAAAAAGATATAGAGGAAAGGTAAATGATAAAAGAAAACGAAAAAAAAATCCTTCTGTGTCCATCCCATCCCAATGTCCATCCCATTTTATTGTACAATGAAAACTCCTTGGTATCAAACGTTTTGCAAAAGTAATGATCGAGCTTGTAAAAGTAAGTTACGACCACGAAAAAGAAAGATGCCTGTGCGTAAGATTTAACTTTCGAATACTAATGACAGCCTCTGAAAGTGCGCCATACCATACAACTGTATTGAAAAATGATTTTTTCCATTTTGGCGCTGATTGTTGTGTAACCCGGCGTGAGAGTCAATGGAACTAAAATTAAATGACATTCAAAACGATGACGGTCCACTACCAAATGTCAATTTAGTACCGTGGACGTTCGGGGGTGGCGCATCAAATCGGCACAAAAAAGGAAATGTCAGATGTATAGAATGATTAACCCAACGAGCTAAGAGTACCTAGTAGATCAATGGATTAACCAGAGATAGAGATCAGTGAACGAGATACTCGTAGATGTAGGTCCAATTTACCACAGTACGGTCATTCGATAAACCTTACATAATAATATTTTCATAAGCAAATCGACGTACAGGTTCACGATATACATCATTTTGCGTTCATAGTGGGAAGAGATAAAGTTCTACCACAGAATACAAACCAAAGATATAATCTTTGATACAAACAATTATAGGTTCCACATACTTTTTATACTCAAAATTGAATTAAACTATTCGATGCACAAAGATCAATAATAATTCATGAAGTATTCACGAGTATATCAACGACAAAACAAATAATTATTATTTTATTATTATACTTAACTTATAAGGAGGATTCTCAAAAAAAAAGATGGATTTGACCATAGTCATCTACCATCATAGTTGACATGGTTTTCTAAAGGGTCTGCGAAACGAGTTAGAACATTATGGGGAACTTTCAGACGTTGGTTCCGGGTTCCCCACTAACTTTTTGGGTCCTTCACCGTTAAGCAAGTTAGTTTCATATTAAAACAAAAATTCCAATTACATCCATTGTAGTTTCCGATAAAAATTAGAGCAATTTCTATCATAGATTTATAATAGGTCATCGCTCGCGTTCCGACTAGATAGGTAGAGCCCTTCCTAACAAGAACAACTCGTGAGTGCGGCAACTGTTTCTTGTATTGTGAGTGTGTCAATTTGAAAGTATGGTGCGCGGATGCTAGTGTGCGTCAAAAATTGTTTAGTGAGGGTGGTGGTTTTGCCAATTTAGGCAAAGTAATTTTTGCCGCACTTTTAAATTCCAGGCCGGCCTTTTGGACCTCTATAACGCTAGAAAATTATATGTATACAATCCTGTTTGTGCTGCACAGCGAATTTAAATAAAAGTAAAGACACAGAATACATGACTTTTGAATTTGAAAGTAATTGTCTTTATAGTTTCAACTAAAACCCGCTTAAAATGTTCGTTTACGCCGTTTAATATCAAAGTCATCTGCGACAAGGAAATCGCTAATATACCATCAAATATAGTATTGTCATAACATAATAGACATAATAGTATTGTAGGTGGTACTCGTAATCTATTATATATAGATACTAGCTGTTACCCGCGGCTCCGCACGCGTAAAGTACGGTTTTTTGCAAATCCCGTGGGATTCCTTTATTTTTCGCGGGATATATGAAAAAAGTTCCCGAGTTCGACAGGCTAGTAGTGGATTCTCGTTCTCTCAGCCATTCTCTCTATCAGCTGTCAACGTGTTATCCTCTTTCACACAATCCATCCACCTCTTCTTTATTCTTTCTCTACTTACTAACCAAACTACTCTTATTCTGAGAGGAAACGTCCAGCCATTGTAAGGTGGAGGAGAAATTCAATTAGGTCTGATCGTTCGTTTCGCAAAGGGATGTAGCATTCTGGTGCGCTGCTGTGTAGCAACCCGTTCCTGCTTTGCACGGGTTATCTTGTGGTGATTTTGCAAACTCCTATTTCTTAACAATAATAATGTACCTTCAGTTTCATGAATACATAGTCGCACCATCAAAAGGATGATTTTAACTGTCGATATTTCGACCCAGTGGCACAGGTCGTGGTCACTACGTGACCACGACTTGTACCAATGGATCCAAATATCGACAGTTAAAATCATCCTTTTGATTGTGTAGGTAAGTAACCGTGGAATGTTATATCTATTATTCGTTATCTCTTGAAACCACGAAATATGTCAAAAATCATTAAATCATGTGAAAAGTTGTACCTACTGGTGGTAACTGGTAGGACTCTTCTTGGAGAGTTCGGCTAGGTATAGGTACCACTGCGATAAAATACTCTACTAACAATATTCCCCGGCCCAACATAAGGCTTAAAAAAAGTCTTTACTTCATCAGCTTAATACTATCCAAAATATCAGAATGGCCATATATTATTTCCTTACGTAAAGACGAAACAACTTAAAATGAGCCATACGTTTATAGTTTTTTGGTCAATTCTGAGTTCCAAGTTACTTGAACTCACGCTACTTAAATGTTCATGTCTATAATCCGTCATCTTCGGCGGTCACTTACCATCAGCGAGATTGCAATTAAGTTTTAAATATCTGGTTGACCGAGCTTCGCTCGGTAGTTTAACTACTGGATAATAGATGGCAGCAGAAGTGCTTCGCTCGGTAGTTTAACTACTGGCTAATAGATGGCAGCAGAAGTCATATTTTTTTTTTTTGGTAAATTCGACATTTACTAAAAATGAATCCTAGCTAGATCGATTTATCGCCCCCAAAACCCCCTGTACACTAAATTTCATGAAAATCGTAGAAGCCGTTGCCGAGATCCAGATTATATAGAAATATATATATATACAAGAATTGCTCGTTTAAAGGTATAGGATTAGTGGTAATAATAATCTGGTCTGTGGTACACTTCGGTCGAGGCTGGTGAAAACGACGTGGCTCTCCAGTCTCCAGGAATGTCGACAAAAGTGAAAACGAAAGAAACTTAAAATTAAAATTATTTCTTAACAGTGCCATCTCAGAACACAGTGAGGCAACTGTCAGTAGATTACTCCATGACAATTAACTATAAATAAAATCCCGTAGACAGACTTTGACTTCAAGTACCACGTAAATTGTAGAGATGGCGCTATATACGGTATGAGGCGAAAGTCTCAGGCGAAGGCGAAGGCGTCTGTAATTTCTGAACAGCAAAACTGATGACTCTTGAATATTTCTAGAATAATCTTTGGAGTACCTTCTTTCTAACTAAAAAAGAATGAAAGAAATCGGACAGCGCATTTATGAATTATAACTTAATACACATTTTGACTTTGAAGCCGTCTTCAAGGGAAACCATGCTGAATTTTGGAATAAAAAGGATCCTATGTCCTACCTCGGAATATGAACTAAAATCATGCCAAGTTTCATTTAAATCCATCCAGCGGATTAGCCGTGATGCGCGGTCTTGAAACAGACAGACAGACAGACAGACAGACAGACAGACAGACAGACAGACAGACAGACAGACAGACAGACAGACAAAAATGAAACAAATTACAGTTTTGGCTTCAGTATCGACTAACGAGTGCCCTCCAACAAAAATTTTCAAAATATCTTCAATGTACAGAATTCGACCCGTTACAGTTTTATTATAAGTATAGATTTCAATCCACGAAGACGCGCCCCACTCTGTCAAAATCGCTTGTTTCATTCGATTCATATTATGGAGCTTGGCAGAGTGGGGCGCGTCATCGTGGATTGTAATATCTATACTTCATGTGTGATAGATATTTTCTTTAGATTCCATTGGTTTTATTGAAGGTCGTCGCTAGCGTGTTTTCCGATCAACGTTAGACACACATTTTTACTTAGATCTTGCTTAACCGAAAGCCAGTTTTCATAAACAAACCGCTATTAACATACGTGTTTATGTGCTGAGATTGCGTGTAACCGTCTTTACTCTGAGTCGAGCGTACAAAAACACCGGTTCCGACCTTGGTTTCACTTTCGAACAACGCATTATCTTCATATTTTTACGAATACTTCGAACGGTAACTTTTACGGTGTCTTACACGTGGAGAATAATCGTAATTATGACATAATCAACAGCTTATTCAATTTTTAATATCTTGGACTAATTTTTTGGCACTACGACTCCATGACCCCAGGGTCTCAATGGCAATCGGGATTCGGTCAATCAAAGCTTCATCTGGTGACAGCAGGACTGACTCGTTGGACTGACGCGTATTCTTGCTTGCGAAGCCAATATTCTTGGCACCGTTCACGCGGGCAAAACTTTTACAGTAATTAGAAATAGGTAGCGATAAGATATATTGCAACATTTTCAATAATAATAATCAAAATTATATCATTACTATTTTAATTAGCTTATTATTTCATCCGTCAGAGGGATACCTACATAGAAGTCTTTGGTCAGGGGGTTTGAATCGCAGAAAAATTCAAAAGTTAATTATCAGTTAAGACAAGCTAAATCGATTTTTAGTGACTTGCAGCTTAAAGAACATAAAACAAACATTCAAAAACGTCATGATATTTGGGTAGGTATTTAATCTGAATATTTTTTCTCGATGCAAAGTTTTCCCAAAACATGCTCCAAATTCTCAAACATCAGAAATTAAATGGACTCTATGTATTTTGAATTAACAAATTAAGATAACAGAATGAGACTTATTCACTAAAAAGAAGGCTTACACTATCTATCTACTTAAAAATTGTAAAAGAAAGAAACGCGTTTGCTTAAATATTCAATTCACATAACTTACCATTTGCATAAGTTACGAAACTCGTATAGTAAGTCAGGTATGGTTATATGGACGAGTATCTTAAGTTCTTTGATGGATGGCAAATTGAAAAAAGCTGATGTAAATTTTGCTTTCAAAAAATAGGTATTATACTTACAAACTGAATAGTGCGTGCATTATGAATCGATCAAAATAGCTGCATTTAAATAGTACTCCGTAAAAAATGGTCTACGGTAAATAATCTTATATCCTGCACTAATGACCATGAAACAACGCCGTTGCGCAAAAAACAAGAAAAAGTATTCTTGACGCCTATTTAGTCACAGGTTTAGTATAACTTAAAATTTTGAGTAAAACTAGCTAACTAAATAACTAAAAAATTATATCTCACATAGGTATAATATGACTATTCTCAGACGTACCTACCTACTGATTATACTGATTATATTTTTTTATATTATAGTGTTTTTTTACACACTTAAAGGAAGTTATTCCTTTAAATTTAAATATGCATCAAAATTTCAGTCTCACGGTGGGACTCGAACGCACGTCGCCCAGCTATCGCGGCTGGGTGCTCTCACTGAGCTACGCAAGTACTGTCCTCGTTCGTTTCAGCTGACGGACGTCCACTGCTGGACAAAGGCCTCCTGCAATGATTTCCAGCCCACACGATCCTGCGCTACCTGTATCCAGCGCCTTTTAATGTCGTCAGTCCATCTGGTCGGAGGCCTGCCAACTTCCCGCTGCGGTTTCCCGTGCAGGGTTGCAAGTACTGTCCTACCACGATGAAATTCGGATGCATATTGTTTTTTGTTCTTGGGCACTGTACTGAATATAAACTTACACGAGGAATTATACATACTAAGGTATAACAGATTTAGAATAGGAAAGAGGGCTAATACTTCATCTTGCATAGAGAAATAGCGAATATCTCAGTATCTTATATATGTATTATGTATATTTCCCAGTTCACAGAATTAATACAGTGTTTAAAAAATAGAGATACTTAATCATTAACTATTTTTTATAATACTAACTCAATTTATACAAAAGTCTGTTGTTTTCACAATATTCTTTATTTAAAACAGTGTCTAACATTTTTTTATGAAGAAGGCATTTAACATAATAGTATGGTTGCGTTAGAAGGCTTTATTGGAAACATACTATGAATAGCAAATTTATTGATATTACTTGTCGATGTTTAAATTATTTATTTATTGGTCACGTGTAGAATAGCTAAAGGTGGAGTTCAATGAAACTAATGCATGGGAATAAATTCTGTACCTACCATGAAATTTCTAAGAAATTCTGCCGTCCATCGGCATTGCATGGCAATACTTGAATATAATATTTCTATACCCATACCGATCTTACCCAACCTAATAAAGTACATAATATTAATGATATACCTATTTGTAAATAACCAGAAGATCCATACATAGCTAAATGGAAATGTCTAAAGATATTTATTAAAAGTTATATAAATAGCACTTACAAGAAGCACTTAGATATCTCGTAGACGTGGAATGTTTATTCAACAAGCTTTAAGTTAAGTTTAATCAAGTAGATCCCCTGGGGGTAGAAGTGGGGGACTATTCAGTATCGCGTGAGCTACATTTCTTGGAAAAAAGGTCAAAGCATTTACGTATATAATTATGCAGACGATATTTTACATAGGCCCATATTACGAACACTTTCACTGTTCTTTAGAACCTTGTGTTTATAAACATCCCAGTTTTCAAACCCAAATATCTTCAGCAGAAGAGATTTGGGCTAATGCTTACGTCAATCCCGTACAATTTTGGCATTCTATATCGCTATAATATATAGCAATAATTCTATATCGATATAATATATAGCGATAATTCTATATCGATATACTTAATATATAGCGATATCGCTAATAGAATATGACTTTATCTAGGCCGCCTGTGGTCTAACATCATAATTATTCAATGGCTAACATGCAGGAGCAAGGCTACCACAACCCACTTCACACAACATATGCAATTATTATGGGTTTCCCCCAAATAAAACCTGCTTCTATTCAACAAAAGATATCTTCAAACACCAAACCAAATGATCGAATACAACAAATATCTTTCGATACGGCCCTTTCAAATACCGACCTTAGTTTGGGTGACTAGGTATTGCTCTAGACCTGTTTCTTTGTGCACTGAATATTTAACTAGTTCAGACAAAGATAGCGTGAGTCAAATAGGTTTTTGAATATTCTATTAGGACACCTGGAAGTTGTTTTATATTTTACATTCAGTTATTTTATACAAGCGCAAGTTACTCTTAAATATGCCTGAACAAAAAATACCTTTTCAAAGTTGGCATTAATTGCATTAATCTGTGGAATGATTCTGTATCGTTAATAACCCAGTAACTAAAAAAACTAAGCAAAATCTCATTTTTTTTCACTATGCTGGAGTTATCAAGTGGGTTTGCTTTCATGTCCCTATACCATGCTAGAAGGTAACTTGTGTAAGATTTATACAAAAAGTCGGATGAAATAAGACTTTTGTTTCCGTTGTTAGCCACTGGGTTATTAACTAACACAATAACCGATATAGAATCAACCCACTGATTTTAATAAACGATGCCTTATAAAAACTACTAAGGTAGGTTATTATAATCCAGAAAATAATATATAAAATAAATATTATGTTAAATATTCATACATTTCATTCATTATCATTATGTAAACATGATTAATCCTTATAGATCACCTAAAATCAAAAATGACTGACGTTGTGTACAAATCACCAATTAAATGTATTCTCAGATCTCTCGTCTACATTATTATGCTAATTATATGAATTAGTAATCATGTGGAAATCTGAAATGGCATTGACCAGCTGTATCGGAAGCTAGGTCATCTAAAGTTTAATTTTGAATTTAACGCTATAAAATCTTAGGCCAGGCTTTCAGAATTAGTCATAATCTTTTTATTATTTTATTATGCTAAGTGGTGATACTCAATACTTACTACCTACTCTTGGGAAATGTCTTAAAGGTCAGTATGAAATTAGGAATATTTCTAGAAACCTAAACGACATATTTATTTTCAAGTAACTATTTAGTTTCCGAAATGTTTAACTTTCCAAAACGAAATTATAGAGCATGTTATTCGGGAGATAATAATTATCATAAATTTAAAGCCATTCGAACCTAAGGTATTAGGTAAATTATCTCAGAATTATTACAAAATTAACTATTACAAGCAGGTAACTTGATATCCCAAGATATACAAATCTAAACACATCTTCGCGGTTGTCTAACTATAAGCGAAGTCTAATAAATAAATAACGGTTTTACCATCGATATACGGTTTTACATACCTAGTTTTGAGTTGCCCGCGGCTTTACCCTCATGAATATATCCGATAAAATGAGTTAAACTTAAAAGATAGACATGGGCATACTTCCCAGCAGTAGCCCTATTCTGTAACTCGGTGCCTATCAAAGAATGATAGCCACTAGCAAATGTTTTTCATCCATTGAAGTTTTGCTATGGAAATGTTATTTTTATTTCATAGCAAACTTTCAATGGATAAAAAACATATGCCAGTGGCTATCATTCTTTGATAGGCACCGAGATACAGAATACGGGCGCAGGTCCAATGGTCAGGTCAGGATTTGACGATGGGATCATGGAGATATCGAGGGAACTCTTCAAATTTTATAAGCCCACTTGAACTGATTTAGCTATTTTTTGAAAGAGTAGACGTATACTTTACAGATCGTCCTACTTAGTCATCATATTGTCAGGATCTGTAATGGGATCTCGGAAATCGAGGGAACTCTTCAGATGTAATAAGCACAATTTAAGCTATTTGAGTGTAATTTACAGTGTTTTACAATGACTTGTACATTTGCTATCAGAAAGTGCAATTATCAACTGCGTCAAAAAGCTGGAAGTTGTCAATTCATCTGAATCTATATACTTATAATAAAACTGTAAAGGGTCGAATTCTGTACATTGAAGATATTTTGAAAATTTTTGTTGGAGGACACTGTTTAGTCGATACTGAAGCCAAAACTGTAATTTTTTTAATTTTTGTCTGTCTGTCTGTCTGTCTGTCTGTCTGTCTGTCTGTCTGTTTCACGACCGCGCATCACGGCTAATCCGCTGGATGGATTTAAATGAAACTTGACATGATTATAGCTCATACCCCGAGGTAGGACATAGGATACTTTTTGTCCCGAAATTCATCATGGTTTCCCTGGAAGACGGCATCAAAGTCAAAATGTGTATTTACTTATTATTCATTAACGCGTTGTCCGATTTGATTCATTCTTTCTTTGTTAGAAAGGAGGTTCTTTAAAGATTATTCCATACAAATTTTATCATCATCACTTTTGTAGTTCAGAAATTACAGGCATCAGAACGTTTAGCGTAAGTTCAAGTAGGTGACTTGAAACTCGGAATGGATAAAGAACCTAGGGCTAAGACGTAGAGCTAAAGTTAGTCTGGACTTCCCTTACAGCCGTTAATAAATAGTTTTAGCAGAAGATTTTGTATGGTTTAAGATTTTCACTTTTAGAGTAAACAAAAATGATGAAACTCGCTACGTTATACCGTAAAGCGCCATCTCTACAATTTATGTGGAACTTGAATGTAAAACTCTGAGATAGGTACCGTACTACCGAATTTTTTAAAATAATAATTAACTGTCATGTAATTTACTGTTTCACGACTTTATATTAAGATGGCACTGTTTAGACATTAACCATTACATGAACAGATTAAAGTTTTCACTTCTGTCGACATTCCCGGAGTGCCGCGTCTTTTTTTATCATCCGCAATATGGAAAGGGTAAAATAATGGTTCACAAATCCTAACTGACTAAATGTCATTGGTCTTTTTATACGTAAATAAATATATAGCCATTGCCCATTCGGATATTTTGGATTGTATTGAGATGAAGCAAAGATTTTTAAATGACTCTTATCTTGGGCCGGGGAATATTGTTAGTAGAGTATTTTATCCCAGTGGTACCTACTCGGCCGAACCCTGAAAGAAGAGCTCTACCACCAGTACAAATTTTCACATGATTTAATGATTTTTGACATATTTCGTGGTTTCATAATAAAAATCACATTGAAAAGGATGATTTTAACTGTCGATATTTCGATACATTGGTACAAGTCCCACTGTGCCACTGGGTCGAAATATCGACAGTTAAAATCGTCCTCTTGATCTTTCAACTACGTATTAATGAAACTTTATATTATGACTAGCTGTTGCCCGCGGCTCCGCCCGCGTGCAGTTCGTTTTTTTTACAAAAATGTTTCCCGTGGAATTTCTTAATTTTTCCCAAGATTTCCCGTACAAAATGAGTGGTCCTTGGGTTCGATGGACCCGTAAAGGAGTCTTCTTCCAATCTCTCCTGTCAACGTGCTATCTTCTTTTACACAATTTACCTATATCTTCTTTGGTCTTCCTCTACTTATACACTCTGTCGAAATCGCTTATGTTACTCAATTCGCATGGAGAAAGATAGAGTGGGGCGTGTCATCGTGGATTGTAATATCTATACTAACCAAACTTATCTTATTCTGAGATGATACCAACGCCCAGATATTGTAATTAAGCATTCTGATGCGCTACTGTGTACGTAGCAACCCGTTCCTGCTACGTACGGGTTATCTTGTATAGTTATACCAAGTTGCACGATCAAAAGGACGATTTAAACTGTCGATATTTCGACCCCGTTTTGATTGTGCTACGGAGATAAGTAGCTATAGGTTTTTTTAAACATCCCACGGGTGCTCTCAAATTTTTCAGGATGAAAAGTATCTTAAATGTTGACCGGGCATATATATAAAGTAGGATCATAAAATTTCATTAAAATCCGTTACTTGAAAGACGCCTGCTTACTGTTTTTGTAATGTTTTCTTTCCCGCGGGAACTCGATTGGATTAATAAGTTTTACTATATATATATTTTGTTAAAAAGGCAACATAAGGTATCAGCATAACCAATTTTACTAAATTAAGTTCATTAGTTGTTGTTTACAAAGCTGTTAAATTAATTGCAGTTTTTTAACTATCCCACGGGAACTCTTTATTTTACCGGGATGAAAAGTATCCTATATGTTGACCAGGGACATAGGCTACCACCACATGAAATTTCATTGGAATCGGTCCAGCCGTTCCAAAGATTAGCCCGTACAAACAGACAGACAAACAGACAAACAACAGATTTATTATTTATTATATATATATATATTATATTATATGTATTGATGATTAAGAAAAAGGAGTTTTCAAAATCACCACAAGATAACCCGTGCGAAGTAAGAACAGGTTTCTGTATAACATCACACCAGAATCCCGCGAAAAATCAAGGAATTCCATCTCCGGTATATGTAAAAAATCGTAATTCACGCGGGCGGAGCCGCGGGCAACAGCTAGTCTTTTAATATGAGGAACGATATAAAGTTATTCCTTGATCTGTGACGAGGAACATCAAAACGGGCAAACCTAATATAGGTATTAATTTCTATAGTGTCTTGGTATTATGAAAAATTCTAATTTCTACTCAATCCAAACAAGGGTTGAGTTCCACTAAAAAGTTAAAAATATTTTTTTCTAAAAATCGACTTCAAGTACCATAGAGAGTGAAATAATTTTTAATGTGCACCAATTTGAAGTGCGGCAATGTTTTCTACAATCATAGTTCTTCGTATAATACCTATGTATACTTTTTATAGTGACATTTTAGTCACTATAAATCGGTTTTTTGTAAATAATTTTTATTTTACGGCTTCGAGAGTCTAAACTAGTGAATAATGGATAGATAGCCTAAACAAGATCCAAGCCGTGTCGTAAGCTCGTAGACGTTCCCAAGTGACGAAACATCTTCAGAGGCTGCGAGGTGTCGCAGAGTGTAGAAACACCTATTACTTATATGCTAGATTTCTATGATCTACTTGTAATACCTAGATTTTGCTCGTTCAAATATTTCGTAACAGAATTCGAATATCATATCGAAATGTTTAAAAATTTTTAGTTCAATTGTTTGATTGATGATTGATGCTGAACTCTCTAAAATACATAGATTACTCGACTACAACATCAAAATTGGATATTCAGCCTGTGTTATATTTCGGGTTCCACACCTAAATGGTAAAAACGGAACCTAATAGGATTATTTTGTTATCCGTCTCCTTGCATCACCCTTTATTTCAGTCACTATTAAATTGGAAAATTCACTTGGCTCAGGCAGTTGGACAGTAAACTGAATTCCCGTTTCAATTGTCGATTATAATCAAAGTCAAACCCTTATGATTTTATAAATGGTTTCAGATTCTGGTCAACCCGCAGTGACTCCTCTACAGGGGCCCATTCTACTGCGCAACGGCAGCGTTCCCGTCGTGCCTCTGACGTCGTACCCTACGGTCAACAACGGCTCTTTTTACCAAATACCAGTAAGCGAGCTTGTGTCTCTGTTTCATACCACTTACACTTTGAAAAATTTTTAAGGTCGGGTAAACAGTGGCACATCATAATATTTTATCCCACACATTAGACCCGGTTTCCACCAGTGCGGAGCGGAGCGGAGCTGTGTTTGAGTAACCAATCAGATTTTGTCATTATGACGTCTCCGAAACTGAGGGGAGAAGATACGTCGAAATGACGAAATCTGATTGGTTACTCAAACACAGCTCTGCTCCGCACCGCACTGGTGGAAACCGGCCCTTATACAGGGTTCTGGGTTAGGTATATAAAAATACCAAATCGCTCTCGGCCTGTAGTTGTTTACATTAATAGTTAACAACTTTTGTTCTACGAATTTTCAAAATTCAGTACTAATTTATTTCATACAAAAATATGTTATTTCTGTAAAGTGACATTATACTGTGCGGTTTTGCGCCTTGAGCTCGCCGCTGCCGCACCGCGGTCCGCGCCGTTGCCACTTGTCCATGTTACATTACAGAGTAGGAGCAAGTAAGATTATCTCTGTAAAATGATATGTAAATGTGATAATTTGATATTTCTCAATATAATATTATAGAGTAAAAAGAAAAGTCGTAGAACAAAAGTTGTTAGTGTTAATGTAAACAACTACAGGCCGAGAGCGATTTGGTATTTTTTATAAATACCTATAGGTAACCCTGTATTGTTATCTCACATTGAAATTGCGAAGCCCTGATTATCCCCCCTTTTCGCAATAAAAATTATTATCAATTTTATTCCTATGACATGATAGCTTTGTGATAGACGGACGGACGGACGGATGGACGAGCGGACGGAGAAAGTCTCAACACAAGGCTTCCATTTTTACCACTTTAGTATGGATCCCTTAAAAATGAATGAATTGTGTTAATTTAATGTTATTATTATGTCATAGATAATAATATCGCCAGCTAAAGGCTAAGCTCATAGGTACAATTCCTGATACTTATTAACTACTTAAGTAATATTTTCCATAACTTCTTGTCAACGTGTCAACTTATGCTTATTAATTAGAGTTTATTATCTCGGCAATGGTCTGATAACTTGAAACACTTTATCGCTATTATGATTACAATAACCGAGGCTTAAAGACACGGAATAAGCTAAACAAATCAATGAAATGCATGAAAGTCGAAAGTTTTCGTAACAAGAGTAATTCTCCATAAAACCTGACTCTATCTTTCCAGTAGATTTAAGACGTTCTTCAAAATCATCTCCACACACACCCACTAAAAAATAATATACTCGTAAGTGAAAAGAATTGTTTACGTATGGAAAACTTTTCACCTTTGATGCAACAGTGTGCCCTATATGACATTGAGCTAATACGAGTACATATTAGCTAAATGCTTATAGATAAAAAAATTGTTATAGGTAGTAGTAGTATAGGTAATATGCGTTGCTTATGCTCGTTCGAAGATCCACTTACTTCTTTGCTATCTTTTTATGGCGCAACCTGAAATATAAAACCGAACGTAAAAATTCATATTTTATGGCCAAAGTTCACATATTTCTCGTAATAGCTGTTATTAATTATCGCGACTAAAACAGAAGGCTGAAGGCCAGTTAAAGTCGGGCAGTCGCAAGTCGCAACTTAGAGCAATTCGCAGAATCGTTAGCGCAAATAAATTTGCTTAGGCCGGTCGGGTCAAACAGCTCGATCTAACAATATTTATAATGATTGTGTTTGACACACACTTAACGGTAAAGGTTTCTCAATATGTGCAAAACAAGACTTTTTTTAGGTCATTTAATGGAGAACAATTCATCAACACAATATGATTTTGCGTAACCGTTTACGCAGCGCCCGCAACGGAAGCTCTCCAAAAATATTTCTTGCCGTTTTTGCAACATATTTCGTTGATACTTCGCTCCTATTGGTTATAACGTGATGTTGTATGGCCTATAGAATTTCTCGATGGATAGACTGATCTCAACCCCTTTTTATGTCTCACAGCTGGGCACGGGTCTCCTCTCACGGGTCAAGTGCGGGTTGGCGGGCTTCACACACCTTCGAGAACATTTTAGTAAACTCTCAGGCATGCAGGTTTCCTCACGATGTTTTCCTTTCAGCGTTAAGAAAGTGATATTTAGTTTCCTAAAAACGCACATAACTCGGAAAAGTCAGAGGTGCGTGCCCAGGATTCGAATCCGCGACCTCCTTATGAGAGGCAAAGGTCATAAACATAGAGCTATCACTGCTGCCTAGATGGATAGACTATCCAACGCAAAAAGAATTTTTTGTTTTAGACCAATAGTTCTAGAATTAAAGCGTACAAACTTTTCAGCTTTATAAATTACTCACAGTATATAGATTCAACCGCTTCTCACTTTTGCGTCATTATGAATTCCTATATATATAGCTGTTCGTGCTGATTGGCCACTGATTGATCACCTCTCCTGAACAATTTAGTATGAAAAATTTTTTTTTCAATGACCATCCCGTATACAAAGGAAAAATTCATTAAGAACAAAAATATGGAGAGAGCTGATGATTGAGGATTTCGGAGACGGGTGAAGAGCACGGGGAGGCTATTAAAGATAGGTGGGGGGTGCTCGACCAAATGTCATTTGAAACGTCATCCACTTGGCAGTGAGCTAAAAAAATATTCAAAATGGCGGATTCAAAATGGCCGCCATACGAATTTCGTCTATATCTCCGAAAGTATAAAAGATGAAAGAGTGGTTTCTTGACAAGAAGTGATCAGGATCTGAAGGTCTATTCGATGGATAGAAAAAAAGATTCAAAATGGCGAAATTTTTTTTTCCCATAGAAAATGTATTATAGCGAGTATTGATTCATATGGAAAAAAATATGAGAAGGTATGATGACTGAGGATTGTGATGCTATTATAGGCGGGAAGACAGCCCGCGGGCCACATGTGGCCCGCGCACCCACGCACCCTACTAGTTCCTATATATATGAGCACAGTATGCGGTCATTATCAGTTTATAAGCAGTAGTATGAGCATAATATGAGTGCCATTTTAAATGTCACATATCTGTCACAAGGTTGACACTTTGACGTGACTACCGGCATAATAGTTTGAGAGCCGACAGTCAAAAGTCCAGTATGAAATATCATTCAGCTTATGTTAGTTATAATGTTTGATATATTTAAAGAAAACACTATTTAGATGAATTCTTAAAAATTTATTGTAATTTTCTAAATGTTGATAATTCACAAAAAAAAGTCACTCTAAACGGTAGCCTATACGAGTACCTACATTATTATTCAAAAAGCTCATATTGAGCATATTGTGTCGGCTATTTCAAAAACGTATAACTTAATAAATAAAGAAATAAAATGTAGTGTCTAGTTTACTACCTATACCTAATAAGTAGTTTAAATACCTATATGGGCAAAGTATCTTGTAATTATGAACCTAATACATTTAAAATTACAGAATTTAATAGAATATTACCGACTATACCTTAGTCGTAAACACACACTGAGTGTTGTATGTGTATTATATTTATTAATGAACATTATCAGTTATCACCTTGTATTAACGTAAGTAGGTATGCTGTATAAATACCTACTATTATAAACAGATATGGAATTGATTTGAGTAATGAGTTGATAATATAATATAATATATTCCTCAATAACATGTTAATACTATAAAATAACTAACTGAACGGGCAAACGTTTTGCCATATTTTAAGGCTATGAAAAGTAGTTTTCGACCTATTCTCAGACCTACCGAATGTGGACAAAATCATTCATAAAAATCGGTCAAGCCATTTTTGGAGTTTTTTTTTCAAACTTCTGATGTGACCGCATACAAGAAGACCAAGTGACAAGAATTTTATATATTATATTCGACATAAATAATATTAATCAATTTTCAAAATAATGCTAGGTTAGATTAGATACTATACGTTTATGTTTACTATACGTTAATGAAAGATTTTTAATTTTTATCCGCGTACCGTACCGACTTAAACTAAGCACTGGCTCTTTCAAATAATATTGAAATAGAATATGACTAGCTTTTCCTCGCCCCCGACTCTACCCTCGTGAATAAGCTTTGTGAGATCCATGGATTTTTCCCAAAATAAAGAGTTACTTAATCTAGGGTAGATATAATATTCTGTCACTTCTACAAACATCCAAAAAGATTCAGTACCTACTTCCGGCGTGAAGTAATGACAAACATACTACACACACACAAAACTTTCTTAGTTTTATGAATGTAGATGGTTTGTATACGTATAATTATTGTTTCAAAGATTTAAATCAGGATACACCCAAACCCTTCATTACGCACATTGCAAACATCCACAAAAATGCTGAGTGAGTGCTCTCAGCATGCTGTAGGATGCGATTGTGTGACAGAGAACGTAATTACAAATTTCGTTTAAGAGTAAATGAGACCTCGCTATATTACCATTTCTTTTAACGCTGTGTGTGTAAGATGACAATATATCGCACACAAGACAAAAACGTGGAAGTTTTTTGGAGGTTTAGGGCTCATATAGCGATTTAAATCTTTGTATTGTTTGCGCACTTCTGATGCATCCAGCAGCAGCATAGAATTATTAGAATTATTATTGTTGTACCTATTATATTAAACCGCGTGCGATGTAATGTGGATAATTCAATATTGCATTGTGATTTAATTTCACACGTTCAAGTATATGTGTCATTCATTATCTTAAAGTGCTTGAGGAAAATCGCGCTAGTGCGAGAAGATTTATGTCATAAACACATAGAGGCAGGTCAGTACAACAGAATATACCTACATATATATGTTTAACACAATACTTTGTCCACTTGTACAAACTTTGGAAGACACATAATACTAAAATATATTACAATTTTTAATAATTTATTATATTAGACTAAGCTCCAGTTTCATTTGTCCAATCCGATCATCGTAACTGTATCGCCTATGCGTTTCATTCTGGCCAGGATGATACGCAATCATCATGATACGCAGTCTAGATATGCTGCTTTGATATACTTACTTTTCTCATCGGTTCTAATTGCTTTAAAAGTAATATGCGATATGGCCCGTTCCAAATACATTAGTTTTTTGTCCTAGTATGTATTTATTTAAATAAAAACTAATCTTATAGTTTTTCAGACCGAATAAAATAAATAATTTATTTATTTGTAGTTCCTACCAGCTGCCAAAGATCATATTTACTGGCATATTTAATAATTTTAATAGAAAAACATAGAACTTTAGTAATTTCAACGTATCAGATTTCCATCTTACATGTACTTTATGCGTCAGAGTTAATGAAAAAAAATATTGTCAGTAATACCAACGAATATATAATATTACTAACATAATTGCGGTTTCCGATAAAAATTTTAAAAAATTGAGATTTAGTAGCAACTTTTGGGATAACTCTATATCTAAAGAACTTCTATCTATCTAACTTCTATCGAGAAAATTTCCTCCAACCGGATTTCTACTTCTGGGAAAATTTAGATTAAAGTCCCACAATACATGACGTTCTGAATTTACGTATAGTTTATAACCTTATAACCGTTAATCTAGGTCGGTAAGCAAGGTGCGTAAGCAGGTATTATACAAGGTTAAATTATGTTAGGAAAAAAAGGTTATATTATGTTAGTATAGTTGCCTACCCAATTTTTACAGTCACGTGAAATCTGCATCAGTAGCAGCTTTAATATTTGAGCTCCTAAGTAAAGACTTAGTCACACGACACGCGTGGGTGTAAAATAAAGTATTTGAAACGATTTATGAGTGTATTAATCTAACGTGATCCTTTTAGAACTAAACATTTTTTTACGAAGCGTGGAAATGTATGTCCTCTAAAGTTGCATTTGTGGGGGCGGGTGATTCTACGTGCAGGTCAGTTGAATAACACTATTTATGAATTATAATTTTATACATGAGCATACTTACTATATTAAGCCTAATTGTATAAACTATGATAAAATATACTATCTAAGCTATGAGTAAGTTGCTACCTAGTACCTAACAGCTGCATCGTGACAATGTTTTCCACAATGGAGCTGAAGCGTTTTTAAAGCCCCGTTAAAAATCAGCTCATTCTTTATAATTATTTTCCTTTCAAATTTTTTTCTCTTAGATGCTATTTATTTTTTGCAATATTTCTAGATTCTAGGTCATTTATCATCACCACATCGTCCCCTTTACATGAACTTCAGGTGGGGGATTTCTGTATGTTCCCATTTGACATACGTGAGTGATTTATAAGATAGAGCAATGATATAACATGCCCATATTAGTATGTCGTAACAGAGCGTTCACCTTGCTCCTCGGGACCAAGGAGCCAACCTTTAATAACTAACTATCAAGATAATATATCATCTCGTGTCGCGTCGCACGATTTTTTTAGCAAAACCTTGAACTATATTCGCTTAGAAGATAAATAGTTAGGTCATCCTTATATGGAGCAGATAGAAAGAAAAATTGCCATTTTTGAGGTCAACTTTTTTGCTTATGGCTGGATTATTTTTATTAAATCCAAGCTACAATTTTAAATATTAATTTGACCTAAACATACTTTTATGAAAGTCTTGTTCAATTAATATTTGATCAAAATATAGGTACCTACTACAAGCTATTTTGAAAAGGTAAATTCTTTTATTCATATATTCAAAACTAGGAGCGACTACATTCACAACTACAACATATTATACAGTATACTGCCATCTTTGATACGCTAAATGACAGTAGGTAAAAGTTTTTTTTTGGCAGCTTTTGTTTTAATTTTTGTAAAATCGTCAATTTTATAACAACTGAAATGAAGTGAATTAATCATCAACTTAATCATTTCATGTCAATGGGAATAACAATAACTCATAACTAAATAAAAATAAAATAAGTTACTAAGGAAAAGCTATTTTGGGCCTGCATAATAGTATAGTCCACAACCCAATGAACGGAGAGTGAACCACCAATTTTTCGATTTTAAGTCCCGTTCTTGTTGAGATAAGTATTTGACATGATTTAATCGTAATGTGTAATGCTAATGACTAAGTTAATGACCCTAATACAAAATATTCGTTATACGTCTACGTAATTAACTAAGGTGTCATGGCTAAAACCTAGTTACTAGGTACCAATATAATTTATGAGCCTTGATAGTTGATACGATTAGAATATTGCAGTCTTGATCGTTATAATATAATCATAAGATACAAATTTGAAAAATAATAAAACAAGAAGCCTAAAATATAAGAAAATGTATCTAGGTGTACGAATATTTAAGAACCAACGCTAAAAGCAAAAATAGATTGATTCTGATTGATTAAAGTAAACTCCGATAAAACAGATAATGAAGACATTAAGATATCATTACGAGTAACAAATAAGGAAGCTTGTTAATTAAAATTCCTAACATGCTCATCATTAGTACAAACCAACTAGCATCTTATTTGCATGCCCACGCGTTTTAATAAAATCCTTCGCATGGTAATTAATGCAGCTTTCACTACTGCTTTAAACATCTTTGATGTTTCAAAACCAGTTGATTATATAAATGTGCTTCTTTACGTACAAAGGGATTAATCGATTGTTGAGTGTATAAGTGTATATACGCAACAAATTCATATAATTCTAGATAGGGAAATTTTAACGAGAAGAAAGAACAAATAATTTACAATAACGTTCATTATTTTTTAGTATTTTTTAAAATGAAAACCAGTACAAAGGAAATGATTGATTGAAAGAAAATGGTTCAGAAGAAAATAAGATGAAAATTATTGTAAACTATATTGATTTGTGAAACATTCCATTGCTGATATCAATTACCAGTTGATAAAAAGTAATGAGAGACACGAAGCTATGAAGCGAGGGCGAAAAATATAATATGATTATAATACTCGGCTAAATGTTACTACTCTAGTAAATTTAGTCTAGTAATTTATTGTCACGTACCTTGACTTTACTCTAATGTTAAAGAACCCATTCCGCACATGAGTCACTAGATTACCAGTAAGCCAGTAACCAAGTTTATAATATAAGAGCACCTACGTCCTACGTGGTCAGAATTGACGTATTATACGCACAATCTGAAGTGAATTACTTGTTTCGAATCTGTGCCATACTTGACCAACATAAAAGCCAAATTGGCATACAAAATGATAAGAGTCGTAGGCAGCTGCAAGCTTCGTTTTAAAGACTTTGGAGATTTCAATATCGCGGTTTGCATTTTAAATAACTAAATTATTATTATAAATACTCGTCAGGACTAAGCATAGTGTTGTTTCGATTATAATAATAAATAGATCATCAAAGCTTCGGATCTTTTTAGGGACATTTATGAATTTTCTAAAGTAGTTCATATTATAATTACTTGGATATTTATTGAAAGTATTTTGGATACATATTGGAAGTAAGGTCTACAATTAAGGCAGATTAAAACCTAAAAATTTAAAATGAAATCGAGGTTTTATTGTCTCCACTGACCAACATGAACAAAATTAATTTTAAATTGCTAAATGACCAGCTCTTGCTAAATATATCTCGATCCACTTTTTAATTTTATTTTATTTTACGTAATGGAATGAATCGTAAATCATTATAATAGAGATAATTAAAACTTTAATGTTCATCACACTTTAATTTATTGATCGATCGACATAGCTCACATAGCAATGTCTTAGATTTTTCAACGGGGTCGTCAAACGGTTTTACGATCTTAGTTGGTACATGTTTATTATACAAAATACATTAATTTTACATAGTTAGTTGTGATATCGCACAACCTCTATTGATTCCATAGATAACTATTTTATTTATACCACAGGTAATATTCATCTTAGTATGCAAGGGCGCTTTGATTCAATATAGTGTACGAATAGGTATTACTTATATTAAGTTTTCGTATTCGCGGTATGTTTCGAACCCATTATAATTCTCAACACTCGTATCGTTTCCTTCACATTGTCTGATTTGCGGACTGATAAGAACAGAAGTCTGCGCATGAATGCGTGAATTCATGTCATACTTATCTGCTATTTGAACTGCGTCTCTAATTTTTATTTTTACATACTGTAACAAAATTATGCATCTTGTAACTTTTTCCTAGTTTACGTTACTCTACTCTATAGTTTGTTAGTTCCGTTTCTCTAGGAATCTCTATCTCTCGTACCTAAGCCGTAACTGCAAGTATCAAAACGTCATCTTTTGTCTATTGGTCACGTGGCTCCTCTCAGAACAACAAGGTTTTTGGCCACACTAGCCCTCGAGGTGACTACACTAACCAAGTGCGATCTACAGCATCGCATGAATCTTTCTTTAGGATAGGAGAAGGGAGGGGCTCACACTAGAGAGAAGCCGGTTGCCACTGTTAAGAGTCTCCCCCGTTTGAAAAACAATTGACCAACTACGCTGGCCATAGCACGGATTTCAGACCAACATACCTGTAGTTTATCCACGTCACGATGCTAATATGACCGGATGTATCTTAAGATCTCAAGCTCAAATCACTGTAGGTATGGTATCAGATCAGGTATGTACGTGCAGTACTTACAATTACAATGGTTGGTGAATAACGTCTTTTTCGCAGCACGCTTACCAAGCTACCGCGTGTTGCTATAAAATTCGTTTATATTTTAGAATTGTAAGAAGTGGAACGTGTAAATCAAAGAATTTAATCCAGCGCGGAAATGGATATTGCACAGAGTTTTTGTTATAAAAATGTGAGTGATAATAATATTTTTTATTAGGTACATGACGTGTTAATTATTATGAGTAAAGTACATTTTTATACTTACTAGATTTTGTCATAATGTATGTAATTATATAGGTACAATGTTATACCGAATTAAAATATGTTTCTGAACATTATATAAATAGGGTTGCCTAAAAAATTTCAGTATAGGTAATTTCAGTAATAGGAGTTCATGTTAAGATGTTTTTTTTTTATTTTTTATTAATTATAGCCTGGCCAGAATTTTACTTTTCAGGCAATCCATTTTTATAATTTTTAACATACAATTGCGTATAAGATTATTTTCAACAATTAAACAGATGGGTGAAGGTCGATTTAACTTCGGATCTAAGACTATAAATACTTAGGTTTGCATATTTTAATGACAATCTTACTGCAATACCCAATTTGAAATTTCTAATAATATATTATATTATAAAACTATTAGGTACGATTGTATGAATCATCATATTATTTAATAAACACTGGTTATTAGCCTGAACAATGACAAACTCACACGGATTTAACAATGTTACGAGAGCTCAACTGATAAAAATCTCAGAGTTAATGGTGCTTACATGATAATAGGTACTATGATCCTATAGTATAGTAGTAGTACTACGATCCTATAGAATATAATTCAGTGTTAATTCGTGATCAATTTTACTACGTACCGACATAACAATTTCTCGTAACTTTGGAAGCACCTTGTGGCAACCTTTACTAAATACTTTTGTAATCCTTTACTTGCTCAGTACATAATATGAAACATCGTGCTAAATAACATCGTTATTTTATTGCATTGCTAGGTATTTATGCGCTTCCATCTAATGGAATTTCAATACTTTACTTTTTTGTAAATTAGGTAATCTTAGAATTTATTGTATGGGTACTTTTAAAACTTATTTTAAAAGTTGTTTAGAGGTTCAAGTAGCTGGTATATCAGGTATAACGACGTCCTTGTCAACCAGTGTTCGGCTTCAAAGGCACGCGACCACGCGACTGAAGATATAAAAGCGGCCCACCTCCGACCAATTAACGCCTACATAACATACGTCTCTCACTTTTCCTTGACTCAATATCTACGACAAACGTGGTTAACACGTGAGTTTTATTTTAAACAAGAGGGCACATAAATTGTAGCCTCCTCAAATAATCCCTCAGAAACCCATATAATACAGTAGTTTAGTTATGAACAGATTACTTAGGTACGTACGCGCGCCGCGCTGGGGGAACCCTAATGAAAATGAAAATAAAAATCTTTATTTTTCACATAGGCCTAAATAATAGGCTCTTATGAAAAGACAAAACTCTACCGCCAGGTTCGGAAAGCAGGTTTTAATAGCAAGTGGCAAGCGAGGTTTCAGTGGGTGCAAGCTCGACATAACCCCTTGGTTTCCCATAATGCATGATGGAGAGGTATGCAAAGCAATTCATATAACTAAATAAAAATAAAACTCTTACATTGTGTCGTCAAAATCGAGATGCGCCTTTTCGGTATTGCTTATAAAATTGAGTGAATTTTTCTACACATTATAAATAAATAGTACCTACCGCTATAAAATTTGTATAAAGAGCATGCTTTCTATTTATTACAAAAATCAATAATCCAAAACTCTATAAAACGTATACCATATATATTCGGCCTAAATCAAAACTCGTTGTAGGTACGCATTCAACGGTGTTAAACCAGCATTAGCTTTAAGTTAACTTTAAGTTAACCGTGTAAAAACCGAACCGTTCAGTGGTCGACATAAATGTATCCGTATGTTATTGTTATACGATATACACATGCATCTGATAAAATCACGTCCTGGTAAACTGTATTAGAATGTACTCCATTATAAAGCATGTTGTCTTATTTTTTTTAGATCTTGTGGACCGCCCTGTCTCTGGCCTTGGGGTACGAGCTTCAGGGTCAAATAATCCGAGGAGTGCCGTGCGTCAAGCGTAACTTTCAACTCTATTGTCCAACCGCGGGCAACACTTATCCTTTGTAAGTGCTCATTGTTTCGTATCAAATTTGCATCCGTGGGCTCATTGCTTGCGTATCTTTCTTTTCTTTTGGTAATTAATTGATAATTACACACTTTATTTTTTTACAATTGCCTTCTACTTTAGGTACCTTTGTATCGACGCTTCCGTAAGGTAAAGGTGTAGCTTAGCAATCGTATTTGTCTCTTTCTATGTCTTTACGAGGTAACTATTTACGTGTCAGACTCTTACGCATTCTAGTCACAATAAATGTCCTCTTACATACTCAACTGCAGTAATATAATAATCAGATGGAACGAACACACATTTGGATTCTGAAGCTGAGTCCAGATAATATCCATATAATCGACACGTATCATCCATATATTCGACACGTTTCATTATCGCTAGGTATCGCATGATACGCGGTCTCAATACGCCGCTCCGTATGCTCAGACTATACAAAATACAAATAAATTACGATACGCGATACGGAACGTTCCGTAAACAGATAATGGAATACTAACACAGGACAGATTACATTTTTTCATCCATATATAAAAGTAAGTCTGTCTGTCTGACTGTCTGTTACGCTTTCACGCCTCAAATAATGAACCAATCTTGATCAAATTTGGTACATAGATATAGTTTAGCTTGGGAAAGGACTTAGGTTACCTTTTATCATTTATAAAAATGAATCAGTTCCAGTGGGATTTTAAAAAATCCAAATAAATTTTAAAAATTCGCTATAGCAATATATAAAGCTAGGGATTGATATGGGTATTCTATGGCAAATTACTTTGAAATTAGGTATAAAGGTTGTAAAATGGAGCGGCAAGGGGAATGAGAGCACTACTAACCCCGGGAAAATCCACCAGTCGCGTGGCGTGGAAGGCACGTGGAAGACCGTGGAAGGCCGTGGAAGGCACGGGCAAGAGCTAGTTAGAAATAAAGAGAGAGGTAGAGTCCTTTCCACAAAAGAAGTCCCGCGGCAAAAACATGTAGGTACTAAAATTGACACCTGTTTACGAGCAACGAGTGCGAGTGAGAGAGCAACATTTAATAATGCGATCACAGCGCCGCGTCTGCGGGACTTCTTTCGTGGAAAGGACTCTATAGTCAGACCAAAGCCTTCCTCTTTTCTTTCTCTATACAAATTAAAAGCAGTGATTTTTTTTATTTCCAGAGACAAGATCGAGACGTTCATAGACGAGAACAAAGCGCTTATCAAACGAATGTACGGCTCGTTCACGATACCTGGAGGGAACAGGGTGCGGAGGGCGCCCGGCGTGCCGGACATGCACTCTGGAGACTCGTACTTTCGCCACGTGCGGCAGGCGGCCAAACCGCCCCTGCCCGATGCACAATCTGTCAATAGCACTGGACGGTACGTAACATTTAAGTTATATACAATATCTGGGTGACCAAGCTTTGCTAGGTAGTATTACTATCCACCAATAGATTGCAGCAGGAGTCATATTTTTTTTGTAAATACGACATTTTCTAAAATGAAAAGCTAGATCGATTTATGACCCCCAAAAACCCCTGTACATAGATATACTAAATTTCATGAAAATCGTTTAAGCCGTTTCGTTTATATAATATAGCATATATATGTATATTATATAATATATATATATATATAAATTATAAGAGACGAAATCGCTTTCTATACAATATTTATCATGTTGAAGGTATGCATTTTGCCTTTATTTTATTACTGAAAATTGGGTGTTAAGATGCTAATCATATAATTCATTCAACTACTCGTACTTTATTCATCAGATGATGATACATATGATACAAAAAGAAGAATCTCCAACTTGACACAGAGTAATGTCTGTTCCAGGATAGACGCGTGCGAGAGTAAGACAGAGATCATGACGCCGTACTGGGCGCTCAACTCTGCAAGGAAGTTGCGCGCCATCGTCAACACCATGCATTTCGAGCAGGCCATACACCAAGAAGTTTGCAGGTAAAACTTGCCATCTTCCCAGAAGCACGGGGTGTTGAAGGTTCTCGGACCAAACCACTGTCTCTTAAAGCAGTAATGCAATAGTACTGTTTTCATATTTTCTTACAAACATAGTATGAAATTGTGAATTGTCACAACAATATACTGCTTTAAAATATGGGCTCGACCCCTGGGCTCGATCAACGTCAGGGTCCAGACTGCAGAGGCGAGTTTAGAATTTCTAAAATCTGTGAGAATTTCATACTAAGACTGCCAATCCACCAGAGCGGAAAAACGGAGAAATATTAACCAATAGGATTGCTCCACTTAAGAGGAGCGGAGATTTTGTGCAATCCTATTGGTTAATATTTCTCCGTTTCACGGCTCCGCTGCCTCGCTCCGCTCCGGTGGATTGGCAGCCTTACTCTGAGTTTTAGGTTCGAATCCTAGGCCTCTTTTCAAGACTAATTTAATTGTAGTGTTTTGCATTACACACACTTTCGTATCAAAATTTTTCATTCCTGGCGAGATTTGAACCCGCGTCCCCCAGCTATCGTGGCTGGGTGCTTTTGCCACTGAGCTACAATATCGTGATGAAAATTCGGAGGGCATGTTCAAGTTATTAGGCAGAACTGTGGTGCCATCTATTGTGAAACGTTACAGTTCCAATCTAATTTTTCGAAGGCCTGTTATTTCAAATGGGGCAGGCTTCGAGCGAGGGATGATAGTTATTAGTTATACCTTGCTGGTTTTACTTATAATCTAAGTTTGTTGTAAGTTTGTTGCAAGATATGAGGAAGACATTTCAAAGAAATCGGCATGCCTTAGAATTCTCAATATTATGTTCTCAAAAATGGTGTGAGAAGCATGCCAGTCCACGCTTGCCTGTGCGAATGGCTGTGGTCACTAATTCAAAGTTCAAACTCTCCTCTTAGAGTAGATTTTTAGAAATTTTTAGTTGTAACAGCCAATAAGCAGAGATCGCTTTTAAAATACCACAGATTAAAATACCTACCCGAAGGCAAAGGCTTTTGTCAACTTTTACAGTCTGACAAGGCTCTCTTGGCACTTGAATGACATTGTCAACAGAGCGTTTACAAAGGCAGACAGAAAATAAAATCTCCTCAATTTTAGTTTTTTTTTAGTTAATATTTACCAAAAAACACAACATGTACAATAGCCATATATAACGACAGAGCAAACTATCAAACAGTATAACAAGATAGCGGCGTTAGTTCTGATTTTGGCCACGCGCCTAAATAGCCTTGTCGCACTGTAGGTACGAGTATTTTAACATTCCTATTTTAACTTTTCTTCCATTTTTATTTTCAGTAAAAAATCTACGTCACGATGTTCCGGGGACTGCGGCTGTGAACAAAAGTACAAATGGCACAGATTGCTGGCCTACGACCCGAATGACGATTGCGCGGGAATTTTTATGGATTGGTTTTTGTTTCCATCTTGCTGCGTTTGTCGATGTAAACCATAGATAGATTGTCTTTGTAGATAAAAAATAGTCATAGACATTTTTTTTGTACGTAAAATGAAATTCAAATCGTGGTCACCTTCCACATTCTCGTCGATGTTATTTTTATTTTTTTATTATAGGTAGGTACTTATTGTCACAGATATACATAATATTATTGTGCTTACCTTAGGTGCCTACGATATCGTCGAGCCAATTCTCAGATTAAGCATGCTGCATGCCGAACTTTTTAAGTTTAAGAATAACATGAGAGCTATTATAATATGTATCAATATTATTTAAAATATTAAGTTCAGTTAAATATCATTCCTAGCATTTAAAGTCTTTAGAAAGTACCTAAATACTATATCTACGCTACAAATTATTGTAATTTGTATTAAAGAATACCTACTTCTCTGGGGTACAACACTGCCATCTACTTATTACTTACTTACTTACTTAATATTATTTACAAAAATAACGAGCAATTTGTTACGCAGTGCATAATATTATTTTTGTGAATAATTTCATTATTATAAATTGAAAATCAAGCTTTAAAAATACAAAAAGTATCTACCCAGTAGGCAATACTTGTTTTTGTAAAAAAATCGTTGATAGGAAAATATTGTAAAATTATTTCAAGAAATACATCATACCTACAAATATTTCATAAACACATACTTTGTACATGATGATTGATGGTGTACGTATATAGCTATATTTCACATACAAATTGATAAAATATTGTTTGTACAGTAGGTTATGATAGTTTAGGTGTTTGTATTACATGATAATTAATTTAGGTGAGATTTTAAAAAGTCATAAGATAATTGTATCATAATTTTTATATATTTTATTTAATAGTTTCCTACGAAAATGTATTTGCACACTATTTTCTTTATTACTTTACTAATTATCTGCGTAAGCAAAATAAATTAAACTGAATATCTACATAATTATACTGTGTAACATTAGGGACCTGTAACCTCTTCAAATTAAAATAGAGACGAAACAGAATGCGTTTTTACATTTAATAATCCAAATCCCCGAGCAACAAGATTTTGGGAGCAAACTATCATAAATACTTAATACCTAATATTTTTACACAAGTGCTCAAACCTTTTTACAACTTAAATCAATAACAAGGTAAGTAATTACAATATTATGTCGAAATTTCAATATCTGGGTGACCGAGCTTTCCTTTTCTCCTATTATTTTCCCTTGTTGTAACTTGTAATACTATTATTACTAGTTATTCAGTGAATTTATTGGACAGGAAAATTGGTCAAGTGTGAGTCGGGTTCGCCAGTTAGGGTTTATATTATTTCCCAATTTGTCGGATGGACGGATGGACAGCGAAGTCTTAGTAGTAGGGTCCCGTTTTTATTACCCTTTGGGTGCGGAACCCTAAAAACGAAGTATCTAATTTGGTGTAATCGATCAGAAGTTATGCGCGTACATATACATTTCGGAGATTCATTTTTACTTTAATAAATAAGTAGATCGATAGATTATTATTATTCATCAGCTCCAATTTGTGTACCGTATCTACCTAACTACTACTAAATACGTGAGGAGAAAAATCTTTGATCTACATAATTTATGGTTACCCTACAAAATATGATTGCTGTTTTTAAAAAAAACCACCATCTTGCATTTGGTAGGTATTACCAATCATAAAAGAACTGTAAGACCTGTAGAAATAATAAAATAAGTTTCAAAGTTTCTGAATTATTCGTTTTGGTAAATCATAAAAAAAGCAAACTATATTTTTGTTTATACCAAACCATGTGCAAACCTACAAAAGGACCAAACCCAGTATTTAGTTGAGATGGCAAGATGCTGTGGCAGGATGTTTGACAAAGACACATTTTAGGTAGCTACTCGTACTCTAATTGAGAAAGCAATAAGTCTCATTTTAGCTTAACAGCCTTTCCTCAGAACAATGACGATCCCCATGTCCCAAAATGTGAAGATCACAGAGAAGACCCTTGTAAGGCTAAGTGTAAGGCTCAAGCTGACACAGGGACACTTGACAGTTGACAGATTGAATTTCGCTGTCATTCGCATAGTTTTGTGGTGTTTAGACTGGGTGTTACTCTGTGATATGTGATGTGTCATTGGTGTCATGTGATTGGAATTATTCTGATCTGTGGGCATTTCGGAAATCGCAAATCGCAATTCGCAAATCGCTATACCCTACCTACGCAAACAAATTTAAGATTCACAAAAAGAAGAAACCTAATTTCTCATATAAAATGATACGGTATTCATTTCGAATAATTAGAAGCGGAAGCCAATGCAAACTTCTTTCTGGCACGGTGTGTAGGTGAGGATATTTTTAATAAGTTCTGTAATTTTCGGCTTGAAATAAACTAAGTAGTGCCCATACTATATAACCATCATTTTAATTACATTTTTCAGGTACAATGGGGAGAAATGCTTTAGTTTATTGTCTCAGCGACCCGTCGGAAGCTCGAGGAGCATTAAAAACAAACCCCTGTTGAATAATTGCGTTTGTCGTACCATGTTTATTCAGACGCAAGACACACCAAATCCCAACAGCTTGAAGTTTCTACCCGGCACTCAAGTTTTAAAACCTGGTCAAACTATGGATTTCCCTAATATTGGAGCAGCTCAATGCAGTCCTTTAGGTATATTATATTATTATGAATTTAACATAGAAATGCTATCCAGTTCTAACTTCCTGTGTTACTAATACTAGTGTATAAAATTGTATCTGACTATGTTAGCTAATAGCTACCCTGCCTCCCTTATGATGCATCCTGCACATAAATTATTAATGTTCCATACTCCAAGACACCTATAATTATATTTGCCATCTAAAATTAACCAACTTAATTTTAATAAACTATTATTATAGTTGAAAAGGCATCTAAACAAGTATGCTCCCACCTTAAGCTATGTAATCACTAGTCAAATGATTGCAAATAAGCCTTAATTAAAACAAAAAATAATTCTCACTTCTTTCTAGAGTTCTAATGTAGTTATTAATTATTGTATAATACGTACTTTTGGAGAAAATTCTTTAATGTTTATACAAAGTACCTGCATCTTTTTAAAGCTTTTATTTAACTTGCAGTGTATCATGTAATTTGTTCGGGTGGAATCTTGCAACTTATTTTTAAAGCATATAATATCTTCAACCGATTTTTTAATTTTTACTGCAGGTTTATCACCCTGCCAGCAAAAACATAACTAAGAAATTTCTTCTTAAATCCCTTTCAAGTTAGTAAAATTTCATCTTTGGCTATATTGTCAGTACTTAATGACATTCAGTAAGGTACTAAATTACTTCAAAATTTTGATAAAATAAGAAAAAAATTAAGTTACATAAATTGGTACAATTTCCAGCCAAAATGCTGTTCCGTATAGATGGTGTGAAAGGAGTGTTCTTTGGCCCAGACTTTGTGACTATTACAAAGCAAGATGATGATGTTGAATGGAGGCTTTTAAAGCCAGACATATTTGCTACAATCATGGATTTCTTCGCCAGTGGACTGCCTGTTGTTACTGACGCTAAACCATCTGGAGATACTCGTGAGCCTTTTATTTTATTTTAATTCACAAACACATTAATAAAAAGAATCCTAAAATTCATCGAATCATTGTTACTAAAGTCTATTCAATCTCGAGCGATACCAGACGTAAACAAACCGACTGCCAGGTCATTCGCTTAAGCAGGGTTGCGCAACCTTTTTAACGTATACTAATTTTTCAAATTTAAAATAAATTTATGTTTTGACAATAATATCGTATTGTTTGAATTTTTTTAATGATATCTTGAAACTAGATTTAACATAAGTGAAAGTTTCGTGTTACGCGCCACTTCAGTGCCTCACTAGAAGCACGCTGAGTGGCACGTCAGGTCATGCAGTGCCACGCCATCCACGCGAATGGACGCTATTCTATACAATCGCTTCGAATGTTGAGACAAGTGACACGTCAATATCACGCGTCAATTAAAATATTTATTCTAGGTTTATGATTAGGGAACAAAATAAAATATAAAATATTATCCAAATGTTTACGATAACCCCCATGACATGCTTTGACCTTGAAAGCGAAAGTCGTGAGCGGTGCGGCAGATAGCAAACAAACAAGATTTATTTATTTATTTATTTATTTATTTTTCGATTTAGGCTCTTTCGTGAGCACTTACGAACGTCAATTTTACAAAATGATTAATAATTATATATGTCTTACTTAAGTAAAAAACACTGTTATAATTAACATTATACATAAAATAGTTAATATTATTAACATAATACTTGAAATTTGTTAATAAGCAGGGACTTTCGTATCAAGAAGTCCATGCTCTTTTGTCACTCATATAGTCGTCGATACTATAATAAGCTTTTTTCATTAATAATTCTTTGATTCTTTTTTTAAATTGAGTGTCAGGCAAATCGGTCACATTAGAAGGAAGCTTATTATAATATCGAATACCATTACAAATAAACGATTTGCTTGTTTTCGTCAGTCTAAAAGCTTTCATTCTTAGTTTATCCTTATTTCTAGTGTTAATACTATGGAAATCAGAGTTTTTCATATAGAGATGCAGATGTTTCCGAACATATATTATGTTTTCAAAAACATATAACGATGGTAATGTCAATACGTTAATTTCCTTAAAAAAATCTCGTAGAGAGTCTCTTGGTTGCATGCCATAAACAGCACGAATGGCTTTTTTTTGTAATACGAATATTGATTTAGCATCTGCGGCTGAGCCCCACAGCAAAACGCCATAAGACATTAAACTATGAAAATAGGCAAAATAAACCATTTTAGCCGTAGCCACGTCAGTCATAATTCTAATTTTACGAATTGCGAAGATTGCTGAACTCAACCTTTTTGCTAAATTGTTAATATGGGGACTCCATTGAAGCCTCATGTCTATATTTACTCCCAAGAATTGTGTATTCTCAACAATGTTAAGCTTCTCGTTATCAAGGTAAATGTTTATATCATTATAATGCCGTGTATTTTGGGGTGCAAAATAAATGCATTTGGTTTTCTTTGAGTTTAAGCACAGATTATTTATTGAAAACCATTCTTTTATTAAAGCAAGTGTCTCATTGTGCACGTCTAGTGAATTATTTTTTCTGTCAACATTGAAAATTATAGATGTATCGTCTGCAAAAAGAACTATTTTTGCCCTATGTTCTACTATATATGGTAAATCGTTTATATAAACAAGAAACAAAAACGGCCCCAAAATAGACCCTTGTGGGACTCCTAAAGTCACTTTTGCTCCATCGGATATTTTACCATCCACACAAACTTTCATTTTTCGATCAGATAGATAGGAAGCAACCAGATCCAAGGCACTATCGGCAATTCCGTAGAACTGTAGCTTCCGTAAGAGTATTCTGTGATCCACGCAATCAAATGCTTTTGATAAGTCACAGAATACTCCAATTGCATTTTGAGATTTTTCCCAGGTATTTAATATATGCATTAGCAAGTCAGCGCCAGCGTGGGTTGTTGATCTCCCCTTGGTAAAACCAAATTGCTGACTGTGGAAAATTCTATGCTCGCCAAAATGTATGCTGAGTTGGTTAAGCATAATTTTTTCGAAAATTTTACTGATAACTGGTAATACCGATACGGGCCTATAGTTGGATGCTTCATTTTTACATCCTGTCTTGTAAATTGGGACAACCTTACTGATTTTCATGAGGTCTGGAAACACTCCTTCTTCGATAGAGTTATTAAAAATACAAGCAAGTACGGGGGCTGTCACATCAACGATCGATTCAAAAACTCTAGCCGATAATTCCCAGATATCTTCCGAACGTTTACTTTTTATCGATCGAAATGTTTTAATAATGTCTACCTTATTTATGTGTTTGAATTTGAACTTGGGAACCGAAATCTTTACATTTTGTTTTAGGAGAAACTCAGCTTCATCTGGTGATGATTGCAAATCCTTCGTTGTTTCCGCCGGAATGCGCGCGAAGAAGGATTCAAAATTTTTAGCAACTTGCTCTCCATCTGTAACTAAATTTTTATTGTTATTTATAGAAATTTTATTATTATTGATAATTTTTCCTGTCCCAAGTTCATCATTCACAATGTTCCAAGTTGATTTGATCTTGTTTTTAGAATTCACTATTTTATTTGATGTGAAATTTCGCTTTGCGGCAATACAGGCTAATTTAAAAGTTTTTGAATAATTTCGAACATAGTTACGAAATTTATCATCGTTGCTAAGACTTCTTTTATAATATAGTTCATACAGTTTATCACGACTGATTCTTATTCCTTTAGTTGCCCAGTCATTAAAACAAATTTTATGTTTTCTATTAACTGTCTTTTTTGTAAATACTTTCTTATGTTCATTACATATAACATCCTTAAAAAATAAATTATACATATCATTAACATTATTTGATGGTAATTCTAGAGCTTTAAGTTAAGCTTAAGATAGAAAGAGATAGTCATATTTTGTTTGTTCCGTCGTCGCTACTACTAAATGATCGGCTTTTGTTTACGTCTGGTCTCGCGTTTCGTTGAATAGACTATAGTTATGTTTGCTAAAAACAATTTAACTAATCAAACAAACTACTACACACATAAATTACTTGTAAGACATACAAAAGTCTAACTAAATAAATAATCACACCAACTTTTGTATTAATTTCTTCAGTCGGTTAAAACTTCATACTCGCTTTAAAAAAAAGGAAGAAAATCTCCAAGGGAGAAAATGCTCTGAAGGCAATAAATTTTTATAATAGCCGTTACCCCCCAGTCCGCCCACTTGACTTTCGATATTTCGCTAATCCCATAGGAACAATGGATTTTTCAGGGATAAAAAGTAGCCTATGTGTTAATCCAGGTTATAAGCTATCTATTTTCCAAATTTCAGCCTAATAGGTTCACTAGTTATGGCGTGAAAGAGTAAAAAAAGACATACAAACAAACTTCTGTGTTTATATTATATTGGTAGGATTTATACATACACAAGGCTCTAGCATGAAAATACTTGTAAAGCTTGTTTTGTTATGAGGATTGTTTACATATAAATTTATTGTTTACAGAAATCAATGAAGACGACGATGAGATAGTACAAATGATTAAAGAACTGCTGGACACCCGCATCAGACCAACAGTACAGGAAGACGGCGGTGATGTCCTATTTGTTGATTTCAAGGATGGCGTTCTGAGGCTGAAAATGCAAGGCTCCTGCTCATCATGCCCCAGTTCTATTGTGACCTTGAAGAACGGAGTAAGTTTATTTTAATTCTACTGTTATATCTCAAGGGATTTAAATTGTTTTAGACAAATCCACTGGCGCAAGTTAGTGATCCACTTGCGTATTCACTCCTGAGTCAGTCAGTTAGTTAGTCAGTTTAAAACCCTAATTTTAAGACATTTGTAATTCAACCTGGAAGATTGATTCAATCATTTGCTTATAATAGATGATTCATTAAGAAAGATTATTATTATTATTTAAATGTTACAGGTCCAAAACATGATGCAATTCTACATCCCTGAAGTTTTAGCAGTAGAACAAATAGATGACGAGGGAGAAAAATTGAGTGAAAAGGTCTTCAAAGAGTTTGAAAAGCTGAAGACAAAAGAGAACAAGGAATAGTTTTAGTTTCGTTAATGATGTAATATTTGTAAAATAATTTAGAAAACGTAATATATAGTCTAGTTTTGTTGAATGATGTAACTTATAACTATTATAATAAAGGAAATTTATTTCATACTCAAAGACGATTTTCTTCAAAACTTTTTTTGAACTACTGGCTTATCTATACCAAGTCATGTTACTGATGTCATGATGTGGGAAGCAAAGATTTCAGGGCTTCTTTTAATATAAGATGAGCTTTGGTCAAATTCTGTATACCTAATAATAATACTATAAAACTAGCAATTCTTGTATATATATTTCTATATAATCTGAATCTCGGAAACGGCTCGAACAATTTGCATGAAATTTAGTTTACAGGGGGTTCTGAGGGCGATAAATCGATCTTGCTATTATTAATAAAAAAATATGACTCCTGCTGTCATCTATTGGCAAATAGAGAAAATACCGAGCAAAGCTCGGTCACCCAGATATTATTTACTTATAAGTACCAGCTTAAGTACATAATTTACTTTCTAATTATGTTAGAATTTTTAATTAATAGTACCTACCTACAATGGAATGAGAAAATGCTGAGTTTCTATAAATCTCAGTGCTGCTCGCGAAACTCATTGCCTTATTAAGGAGCATGCCACGGGTGTGCCCGCGAAATTAATTTTTTTTTGTGGTTTTTCGCGAATTTTAAGCTAATGACATAATAGGCTTATGGCCAATGCTTATGGCAGTCAAATTGCGGGAATTCCAGTATCGTCTTCTCGTGTTTATATAAAAATCTTTGCTTGAAAGTGTCGAGTTAAAGAAATTAGTCCGAGATTTGCGAGTTGTCGATATTACATAAACATGTAAAGATGATACTGCCATTCCCGCAAATTGACTGCCAAGCCTATAATGTGTAATTAGCGTACAAATTGCAAAAAACGACGAATATTTTGAATTTCGCGGGCAGACTCATTGATTTGTATAATCATTAGCCCAATAATAGCAAAAAAACTAAATAAAATTTGAATTTTCGCGCCCGGGTGGTACCGTTGTGGTACCAAAGACAAAGTAAATATAAGGACAGGAAATTGTCAGTCTTATTGGGTGGGTATATCCGCCATCTTGTGTAGAATTGAAATAGCCAATCACAGCCATCGGCCAATCACAGATAGGCACCAGACAGCTGATCAGAAGGGCTGCTCTAACTATCTATCGATATGGAAATATTATCGATGTAGTAAGTAGTTCGTGGTTAGTCATTAAAGATTTGAGAGAGCAAAAATAAATGAACATAACCTACCGTTAAAAACCTACTGATAAAAATTAATGGCTAACGGTTTTGAAATCGGTCGCCTTGATGCGAAGTAACGATTATCTTAAGAACATACAGTATTACGAGTCGTATACATTTTTCTCCGGAGATGCAAAATTATTTTTTTGTGGAATAAATACCTACCTACCTTAAAAATAAAAAAATATTGCTATCCACATGTCACCAACTAACAATAATTATTATCTGACGTAACCATGACACACATACACATTAAATATACTGTATCTGACGTATAATTCAAATAACATACTATCTAGTATAATATTGTAGTAAAACACAAATTAGTTACTTACAGTAGTGTCAGATAATTTACATGTAATAGTAGTATTATGATTAATACACGACGTGATGAATTAGGCTCTTCGTTAGTTATCGAGAAATATTCTTTTTTTTAATCTTGAGGTTACAACTCCTCTTTAATCCTCAGTTTCTCTCACCCATTTCAAAGCTCGGTCAACGAAGTTTTGCGGGACTCCTATTTCTGGGTGGTCATGATAATAACTACCAATAAAGATCCTATTCGTCACCTAATTTGTCGGGGTTCTCCAAGTCCCGAGCTCGCATCGGTCGCTCCCGGATCCTAATATTTGTAACAAACATCTAATCTGCAAATAGCGTAGATCTGTAGTAGCTGAGACTTCCAGTTCAAATGTTCAAAGTTCAATGTGGCAGACATTTTTTAAATTTTGACCACAAATTACATGTCTTTGCTTGCTGCAATGGTTTTTGTAATTTAGTCATTTCGAGATATGAACAATTATTTTCTTAAAATACAGTCCCGCCAAACTGACTTACAGTTGTTACTTAAAAGTTGTCAGACATCGATTTTAAAGAAATTCATCATTCATGAAAAAACTTTAGAAATTTTCACTCCTTACAATTTGAATTTCTACTACTCTCTGTTTCTTTTTTATAACTTTAATCTATAATATTATTGTCTATTGCGTGTTAGTATTGTCTATGTATTTATGTCAGTTATTAGGTTTTGTGGGTTGTGGTCAGCAATGTTATTATAATATTTACCTGATGTGCTGAAAATTTTATTTAATTCATACAAAATAAATTCACATCTCCGGGAAAAAATAAGTATGCGTGGGTCTTCTCGTTCTACTGAATCTCCCTTAATTCATCGTAACTTCAAACTAAGGCGACCGGATTTAAACCATCAGCCAATGCTTTAACAAATCCCGCGAGACCAAACTATATCTATTCCTGAAGCCTTTTCCTCTTTTATAAAAGTTTGCAATAGATAATAGCTATAGAAAAGCTTTAGTTTCTGTAAAACCCCGAGATTTTTTCCTATCTACTCAGCTATCACAAGCATAGTATGAAATTTATCGATAACGGTATAATAGTAGTCACATCATTAGTACTTTGACATGAAGCAATGCGCATGTCAAAGTGCTACACTTTATGGCGGTTTTTGCCACCCCGACACATATAGTGATAAGTAAACTATGGCCTCTCTATATATATGTTTAAATTTTCTAAGGTAGGTACCCATTCCCCTTTCCCTCCACCGTCCACTCGTTTTGGTGAATCATAAAAAAAAAACTATATTTTTTTCTACCATTTCTACCAAACTCAAAATTTAGTTGAGATGGCAAGATGTTTGACAAGGACACAGTACCAGAGGGATTGTTCTCGCCCAAGACCGCTTTTAGCTAGCTACCGCTTGTAAGAAAATAGCTACTCTAAATTGTATGCAATAAGTCTCATTTTAGCTTATCAAAAATGTTTGGATCGCTCTCTTGTTTTATATATATATACTATCTCTATGGGTCCATGGTATAGTGTTAGTAGTCTATGGCTACCAACCTACTCTAGTCTCTATGGCCTTATGGACTATGGCCATAGAGTATATTGAAATGGCGGTTGGCGACTATGGAGTATGGTCTGCCGTCTGCTGCCGTCTGTGGTCTTGTTTTCGTGTCCCTGCAAGCAACAACGAACTCTCTTTTCTTTGCTTTTCTATAAGTAAGAACTGAACATTATTTTTATTGGTAAGTTAACTGATAATTTCAATTAAATAATGATTTGATCTTCCAATTATAGCAAAATTCCTTACCACAATCCATCGTGACGACACTACCTTGATAAAACACGCGCCAAATAGACAAAATCTTTTTTCGAAGTCTTCTGGTACCTAAATAAAAAGCTTGCAAAAAATATACATATACATAATATAACGTTTATTGCAAACTTGGGGACTTCAAAGTTCAGACGAGAAATAATTTTCATTGAACTCTTTTATTTGAAATCTAGTCTTTTTAGGACTGCGTCTTGGAACTTCCTGAATGATTATTATATGATATTAATGTTGGTAGTTGGTAGGTACCTACCTACATAAAAAACTACATTGTACCTACTTTATTGTCTGTTCTAATGAACGCCCCTCCACGTTTTTTGCACGTACTAAAAAGTGGTTTTGCAACAGGCCTAAACGTTGAAAGAATAATGTAGCGGAGGGCTGTTCATTTTTAGATTAGACGATATATATAGTAAGTAACACAAGCAGAGATTGCTTAGTGTATGGTGTAGGTAAGTTTGAACACACCACTGTACTTGCCTTTTGCCTAGCAGAGGGTTGGGACTTCATATTTGAGATCACCTCTAACTCTTCAAAGTTTTTGCTTTGTGGTGAAGAAAACATTGTGACAAAATCTGTAGGACTGAAAGAATCTGTAGGTTTTCTTAAAGGTGTGAGAAGCCAGCCAACCTCCATTTGGTTAGAATGGAGCATAAGATTCCTTATTCCGAGAGGAGATCTGTGCATAGTAAGCAGTGCAGTCAAACCTGGCTAAAGTGAGTGCTTAAAAAGATCATAAAACTAAAGATCTTCTTATATTGTTGACGCGGCTATGCAGGGCTTCCTTCGTTCCAGATAGCACGTGGACCATCACCGATCTTTTGTGCTCGCCGTTGCCTCTAATTCCCCTACAAGTCCAGTTGCCGCCAGGAATAGCAGCAGGTCCTTTGCAGGGGTATATTTAACCTCCTCTGGGCGGAGGATATACCATCCCATGAGTTGGCTACGCTTGTGCGTCAGGGCTGGGCAACTGCACAGTATGTGCAAAGGAGTTTCCTCCTCCTCACTGCAGAGTCTGCAACATGACTGTAACGGAGCTTTAGGTTAAACATATGTTGGTTCAAACCACAATGCCCCATGAGTGCCCTTACCAGGAAAGTGAGAGCTTAAGGGACCAATATCCTATTTTCTCTTTTAGAGGTTTCTCACTAAACTGAGTTTCAGAGTTAGAAGGACAAATTAAACTTTATATTTGTGAGAATTCATGTTGATTCCTTATTGTATTTGCAGGCCGCGATGGCAGACCCAAGTAAGGGTCGAGGTCGGGGCCTGGCCTTGCTCCAGGCCCTAAAGGCCCATATGAAAGAAAGCCCCCCCTCTTCACAGGAGCAAACTCCAGAAGTTACTCCAGGTCCAAGCGCCGCGACTAGTACTGTAAGTTGTAGCTCTTAGTACTTGACTGAACACTAATATTATGTTAAAGTTTGTGTGTGAGTACATGCACACACATGCACATAATGTACATATTATGTGCATGTGTGTGTGTGACAGTGTGTGCATGCGTGCATGTGTGTTGTACTATGAATAACATAATATAATAGAGTTTTTTGATACTTCAAATGAAAAAAAATGATTTTTTTTTTCTTTACTAGGTGGGTTCAGTCTCGGTTAGTACAATGGGTGGCAGAGGCAAAGTGGCAGCCATGATGATGTCTAAAATGCACAAACCTGGACGTATGTATATATGCCTAAGTTAATTGTTATTCAATTAAAATGAAAGGTTTCCTTTGAGTATCTGATATTGTATTATTGTATGATATGTAGTTTTGACGACCTCCGTGGCGCAGGGGACGCACGCTCGTATTCGAGTTGGAGGTCGCGGGTTCGATTCCCGCCACGGGCCACTTTGGAATTTTATAATTTCTAAATTGGCTCAGGTCTGGTCTGGTGAGAGGCTTTGGCCTTGGCTAGTTACCACCCTACCAGCAAAGACGTACCGCCAAGCGATTTAGCGTTCCAGTACGATGCTGTGTAGAAACCGTTGGGGTGACATAACTTAACCCCTCCAAGTTAGTACGCTAACATCTTCGGCTGCATCATCACTTACCATCAGGTGAGATCGCAGTCAAGTACTAACTTGTATAGCGTAAAAAAAATGTATTGGAGATACATAATGTGATTTGCCATCTATTCAATTTTGTGTGGAGATCTTTGTATGGATTCATCACAGGGTGTGTGACGAATCCACACAAAGATCTTTGAAGATGGGCGAAGAAACTTTTTGGTATATATCCAAAATTTTGGGCATCTTTAACTGAGTTTGATAAATATCCAGTGTAAATAGTTTGAAATCAGTTTTCTCCTAAATTTTATTGTTATATTTAAAGTTGAAAGTAAAAATAATGTAGGGAATCATAGTTAGTTCCACGTTCAACAGGTGCTGTCACATTCACCTGTATTTGTTCCTTAATTTCCAGCGCCTCAGCTTGTTCCTGCATCAGATGTGAGCCCCAGCACTACCACCTCGGCTGCATTAGGAAGAGGTAGAGGAAAGCTTTTAGAAAGCTTGTAAGTACATATTATTTATAGATTTTTTTTATGGAATAGAATGATGAGATCACTATCAGCAGTAACGTCTTTCAAAACTATCAAAAACCACGTGTGTTGCATGGTTTTATTTTAATTTAACTATAATTTATTTTAAAAGTCAATGTAAAACTTAATATTCTGTGAGTATTTTAAGCTACCTCTTGCTGTTGTCTATATCTAGCAAAAATAAGCAAAAAAACATGTTTGTTGTATGGAAGTCACTTAATATTGATTGGACGGATGGACGGCGAACACCTAGTAATAGGGTCCCGTATTTAGCCTTTGGGTGTGGAACCTTAAAATTAAAAATGAAGAAAACAGGTGTTTCCAAATTGAATTCATACATTTTTTTTGTCTTCAGGAAAGCTGCAATGCAGACTTCACAATCTACGAGTCAAGGGGCAGGGGATGTGGCACACTTAACAGAAAAAATGGCTGAAAGTACTGTTTCCACTGTTCAGACCTTCACCTCTACAGGGAAAAATAAACCTTATGTGAGTAGCTTTTTATAAATATTAATTCTGCCCTAGGCTTCGGCCTTGGAAGTTTACAATTATTGTGGGATGAGAAATCATCCCATTTCTGTTCCAGTTCTCATTCTAATTCTCACTCCCTATCACATCCTGTAAACCTACTTTCAACTTAGTGAACTTAAGCAATCTAGTTATAGCGGTAGATATCATTAGAAAATTTCGGTTGTTTAAAAAACCCGCGGGAACCGTGGATTTTCCGGGATAAATAATAGAAACCTGCTTAAAATTTAATCTGGGGTATAAACTATTTACATTCCTTTCAGCCAAATTAGTTCAGTACTATTTTTATAGCAAACAATGATGATTAGCAAATATTTGGGCTGGGTAGTGATTAGTCTGAATGAGAGTCATTTTCTAAAAAAGGCTTTCCTATGCCAGGAATCAGATCTAACTAAAAATTAATGAAAAAACAATCACTATTTTAACTTATAAATACTTTGGAGCAGAGTTTTTATAAATTGAATACATCATGTACTTTCCAATTATAGATAAAAGACTTATATGGATTTCTCATGGATACCATTATCGTAACTGGACTAAATTGAAATCGTAGGACACGGGAAGTGTTAGATTTTTAAAAAAAGAATCATCAAAGTCGATTCACCCAGTCAAAAGTTATGAGGTAACAAACATAAAAAACATACAGTCGAGTTGAGAACCTCCTCCTTTTTGAAGTAGGTTGAAAATATGATTCTGCGCAACTGTTATTTGCGCAATTGTCACCACCAGAAATCTACTAGGTATCTACTATTATAGTACATAGTTGTAATATTTGCATGAAACCAAATAAAATTTCAATTTGGTGGGCTGACGTCTCAAGTACTTATATTTTTTATACAGAGTGAGGTAAAAGAAACGCCGCCCGTCGTAAAAGTGGGCACGACAGGGAAACCTTGCGAAGTGACCGCCAACTTTGTTTACCTCAAGTTTGAAGAGAACAACGTGTTTGAGTACGAAGTTTTGTATCAACCCGAGCAAGACTACAAACATCTGCGTTTCAAGCTTTTGAATGGTAAGAACTATCTTTCTAATAGAAGGTGTTCACAAAATTATTGCCATCGTTCCGCGAGATTATTGTGTCATACATAATATACACTTCAATAGTGAAAAAATCTCAGTCCCCGGGCTCGATAAAATAAACTCACCGGCATATTTAGCGGAACATAAAAAAAAGGTCCATAATTAAAAAAATATGGTTTTATTTTAAAATCTACTTACTACACTTCTTTTGTTATTTAAAGTTTCATTTGTTTTTACTTAAAATGAGATCACATTAAGAACAGATTTTGCGAGTAAAGGCTATTTGTGAAAAATGGTACATTTTTGAACTTTTCATGTAACCTGGAAAAGTGAAATTTAATATTAAAATTACAATTAATTAAATTAGAAAAATGGTGATTAATATTGCGTATTTCCTCCACGTGCTCTTATAAAAGTTTCTACCCGTCTAGGCATACTGAGAATGATGTTATCGATGGTCTCCTGGGATAGTCTCTGCCATTCCTCAACTACGGCGATTCGCAGTTCTCCCACGTTGGCAGGAGCTGAAATTCTGGACTAAACTTTTCTTTTCAGCAAGTCCCAAACGTGCTCTATTGGGTTCATATCCGGTGATCTCGCCGGCCACTCCATAACAGTGATATTCATATCATTAAGATAAGCTTGAGTTACCCGAGCGGTATGCGGCAGAGCATTATCCTGCATAAAAACAAAATCGTCACCGATATATGGGGCAAACGGTACGACATTTTCTTCTAAAACTTCTCTGATATAGCGGTCTGCAGTCAGACTCCCTCTGTCAATCACTACCAAGTCTGTGCGAGCTCCCAAACAAATGCCCGCCCAAACCATTATTGATCCACCACCGTATGCAACTGTAGTTTCAAAATTTGTCTGAATGTATTGTTCTCCTTTGCGTCTGTATATTCTTTGCCTGCCGTCAATTTGATTTAAGAGAATTCTGCACTCATCACTAAACAATACCTTACTCCATTGGTCCGCGTTCCAAAGTCGATGTTCCTGAGCAAAAGTTAACCTGTTTCTACGATGATTTACCTCGAGCCTTGGAGCCTTGGCGAACACAAATGAACCCAAACCAGCTTCTTCGAGCCTTCTTCGTACCGTACGCTCACTTACGGTTACACCCCGCACTGCTTCTAACTCATGTCGGGCTTGGACGGCCGTCAAACGGGGGTTCCTACGTACACGAAGCCGAATGAAACGATCATCCCTACTCGAAGTGCGTCTTTTTCTGCCTTGTCCTGCTCTTCTCACATAAGTACCGGTCTCCCTGAACCGTTGGATACTGCGATGGATCGTTGAAACTGGTCGACGAAGATCTCTGGATATCACTCTGTAGGTTTGACCAATTCTTCGCATTTCGAGTGCCCTGGCAATCTCCGTTGGGGCTAAGTCAGGCATAATTCAGTCATCAACTCCAGAAAGATACGCGATTAAAAAAAAAACTAACAAAAAACAGTATTACAATGAAATTTTAAATCAAACTCAGAAGGAAGAAATACTCGAAGTTCGCTCCAGATAAGGTGTATTTGAATAAAATTAAAACAATTGCATAAAATGTGATGTTCAGTTGTTTTCTTAATTTGAAAATATTTCTTTTTAAATTAGACAACGTATAAACCAGCCAGCAACTTTATATGATACTGATATCAAACCTTTTTTTTATGTTCCGCTAAATATGTCGGCGAGTGTATTTTATTTTTTAATTAAAAATTATTAAGACATCGCATCATGTTGCATAAGCACGTCCATCAGTCAAGTTTATTTTACAATAATCCATATTTATTTTACAATAATCCATATGCGTATGTCGGCTTGAAGAGTCGGGATATCTATATAGTAAGATTTCAAGATGACAAAATTAGTTGTACTTATGTAACTACTAGCTGATGCCCGCGACTTCGTCCACGTGGGATAAAGACTATTCTATCTTTTAAGTTGGACCAAATGACAGATATTCACGAAGTTTGAACTAAATCGGTTCAGTAGTTTAGGAGTCCATTGAGGACAAACATTGTGACACGAGATTCTTATATATTAAGATGAGAGACAAAGTTCATAAGTTTATTTGATTATATATTCAATATTACGTTATTATTTTAACATGATTTTGAACAAATTAATGTATGTAATAGGACTAAGCTACACATGTACGGGCGACGAATTGTATGCAGTCGGCTTCGTTCATGATAAATACAATATGCATTAATAGATATTTCAGTCCACGAAGACGCACCCCACTCTGTCAAAATCGCTTATGTTTCACTCGAATCGTAGTGTGACATAGTCAATCGCGACGCGTTATCGTTGATGGAAATATCTATATTCATTTTGATTATTATTCTACTTTCAGAGCATCGGCAGTATTTCAAAGAGAAGACGTTTGACGGAACAACCCTTTATGTCCCACATATGTTGCCTGATGAGGCCCTACACCTGGTGTCCACCAATCCGTTTGATCAGAGCAAGGTGGAAATAACGGTACGTCTTCACTACAAATAAGCACGAGTAAATGATAATGACACACAAGATGAGCCCATTTGAATATTTTACGCAAACCTTCTTCATTCAAGAAAAAAGTAGTGTCAAAATTCCCGCTTATACGCCACAATATGGCAGAAACTGTCCCTGTGAAAACCCGCCTGCGGCAGCCCTATACTGTTAGTATAGGGCTGCCAATGCACCAGAGCGGAGTGAGGCAGCGGAGGGGAGAAAAGGAGAAATATTAAGGCGAACTCAACAGGTCTGCCCGCAAAATTCAAAATTTTCGTTATTAGAATCCTTGCATCATTCCAAATAACAAAGGCTATATTTTCTTTGGAAAAAGTCGTTATAGCACAGGGCGGTCGTGTTTTTTTAATTTTTTAAGTATCACTTGTTTACATGACTTTCCATGACAAGAATTCTCCAGAATAATTATTGTTTTTTGTTAAGTTATAATTTACTTGTTTTCATTGAAATACTCGCCCGCAGATCAAATTCCGGCGCACGCGGCGCCTGAGCGAGATGATCCACATCTACAACATCCTGTTCAAGCAGATCATGCGGGACCTCGAGCTGGTGCGCTTCGGCCGGCAGCACTTCAACCAGCGCTCCGCCATCCAGATCCCGCAGCACAAGCTCGAAGTGTGGCCCGGGTAATGGCAAGCATATATGTGTTTCCTATCCCAGTAATACATTTCAGTCTATAGTATAATCAATAATTCACTAGAGTAAATTGACATTTCCAGTGTTGACAGTTTTAAATCAAATAAAAATAGTGTTGTGTCTAATTGATCGACATCAGTGACTCACACATTACTACATCGTGATACTAAACACATATTATTATTTATTACTGAGAAATTTCCCAATTTTATGTTATAAAAATTATTTAAATGACCCATCCCAGAATACAGGCATATTTTGACGTCGGGCTTCTGAAGTTGGGTTGACAGATAAGATGATATTTGAATAAAATCTACAGTTTACTGAGTTATTAATAGTTATTACCGGTTGACACTTACTTATATGTATATTATAATGACACTTATATATACACTAGCAGAACCCGCGGCTTCGCCCGCGCAAATTTTAGTTTTCCCTACACACGCGAACCATCGATTTTCCGGAATAAAAAGTAGCCTTTGTGCTAATTTAGGACGATATCTGTCTCCATTCCAATTTTCAGCCAAACAATTTCAGCAGTTGCGCCGTGAAGGAATAGTTATATCTCCCGCATATATATCTGTGTTTCACTATTCCCGCAGAAATCGTGGATTCCCCCAGGGTGATAAGTATCATTTCGCACGCGCACGTACGAGATAAGAAATATACGAATAAACTAATGTATTCAATCTTATTACAATTTTTTTCGTAGAACAATTTATTCTATATAATATCATAACCAGTTTTTATAAGTAGACGAACGAACATCCTTTTGTTGTAGGTATGTAACAGCAGTGGACGAGTACGAAGGCGGTCTCATGTTGACACTGGACTCCACTCACAGAGTGCTCCGCACACAGAGCGTGCTGTCGCTGATCAATGAGACAATACACTCTGAAGGCGGAAACTGGAAGAAAGCTCTGGAAGAGAAATTGGTCGGCTGCTCTGTGATGACTACATACAATAAAAAGCTTTTCCGGTGAGTATTTATTTTTTGAGGTTCCGTACTTTAACCTGCAAAAAAAACGGAGAGGATTACTTTTTGTCGTTGTGGGTCTCTATGAACTTTCGTTTTTCTTACCTAGGCTTGACTTTTTATGATCATATTCAAATTTTTATATCATAAATTGCGATAAAAATAATGGACGTACAATGAAAATAAAAAAAAAGTAATTAAATCAGACAAAGAAATACACAAAGTTACAGACATTATATAATTCTGTGTGTGACGTCACATGGTTGTAAGATATAAAGTAATTCCCTGGTCTGTGGTTGACTTGTAAGGCTGTCACTGTTTAATGAAAAACATTAAAACTCTTATAACTTTTATGTAATTTCAGGGATTTAATAAGTTTTTTCATCATTTTCAGCGTCTGGGTGTTTTTCAATATATTATTGTCATGTATAGTAATATATTTTTATATATATCAGTTATTTTGTGCCCATAACAAAAACTATTATTTTGCTAGATTGCGATGTGTGTAATGCCTTGATATTTATTTATTTATTATTGTATTTGAAGGTAAATAGGCTTCGAGAATGAATTTAAAAGTACAATATTTCGATTTGATTATAATACTCAAACAGGATGTGTGATAACAATATTACTGCAGATATTAGGAATTTATCATAATTTTTTTTGTTGCAGTGTGGATGGCATTGATAACTCTATGAGCCCAAGGTCGACATTTGAAAAGGTTGTCAAAGGAGAGCGAGTGCAAATAAGCTTTCTCGACTATTACAAGAGCAACTATGGCATAGATATCATGGATATGACTCAACCGTTGCTGATTTCGAGGTTTGTTTATAGTCTTATGGGTGAAATAATTTCTTTTTTCCCTATTCAAGTTAGTATTTGACTGCGATCACACCTGATGGTAAATGATGATGCAGCTGAAGATGTAATCGTACTAACCCCTAACGGTTTCTACACATTTTTGACTCGAATATATATACGAACAAATTATAAAGGCTTGTAATAAAAATAATGTCTTCAGAGAAAGCAAGCAGATGCCAGGGTGCGAGAAGAAGACCGACTTCCTGATCTGCCTGGTGCCGGAGCTGTGCCAGCTCACCGGGCTGACGGACCAGCAGCGCGCGGACTTCCGCCTTATGAAGGACGTCGCCACCTACACGCGGATCACGCCCAACCAGCGACACGCCGCTTTCAAGAAGGTATGCGGAACTTCGAAACCGCCTTGTAAAACAAAAATTAAAATCTTTATTTTTCACCTAGTCATAATTTACAGGCTTATTTAAAGTCAGAATTCTATCGCCAGTTCGGAAATCAGGTTATCACCGAGAAGAACTGGCGAGAAACTCGGCGCTTGCTCTGTTCATTTCATTGTGTACTAGCTGCACGCCCAAACGTTGTTTTGCCATTTAGGGGTATGAAAAATAGCTTACGACCTACTTTCAGGCTTACCGAACATACATATTATAACAATCGGTCGAGCCGTTTCGGAAGAGACGAGAGAAACAAAAGATAATTTGTCTTACATATGAAAATAAATTACATTCTTATATCTCGTAAGGATAAAAGCTGGTTTCAAAACATCAATTTTCCTATCGTCTTTTCTTCTTTCAGTTCGTACAAAACGTAATTGAAAACGACGCGGCAAGGAACCGCCTCAAAGGTTGGGGGCTCAGCATAGCGCCGGAGACAATCAACCTCACGGCGAGGACGCTGCCGCCGGAGGCGCTGTTCTTCGGCAACAACGTGGAGGTGGCCGGCAAGCCCAACGCGGACTGGAACTTCGACGTGTGCAAGAACCCCGTGATGCAGGCCGTGGACATACTGCGCTGGGTCGTGCTGTACACCGACCGAGACAAGCGAGTCACTGAAGTGAGTACACACACACAAGAACTTTTGCACTACATAACAAGCATTATTTTAGGATTATAGCAGTAGAATTGCTAGGTCAATAATGAAAATATACATATTATTTCTTGCATAAAATATATAATACTAGCTGTTGCCCGCGGCTCCGCCCGCGTGCAGTTCGTTTTTTTTACAAAAATGTTTCCCGTGGAATTTTTTAATTTTTCCCAAGATAAATGAGTGGTCCCTGGGTTCGATGGACCCGTAAAGGAGTATTCTTCCAATCTCTCCTGTCAACGTGCTATCTTCTTTCACACAATTTACCTATATCTTCTTTGGTCTTCCTCTACTTATACACTCTGTCGAAATCGCTTATGTTACTCAATTCGCATGGAGTAAGACAGAGTGGGGCGTGTCATCGTGGATTGTAATATCTATACTAACCAAACTTATCTTATTCTGAGATGATACCAACGCCCAGATATTGTAATTAAGCATTCTGATGCGCTGCTGTGTACGTAGCAACCCGTTCCTGCTATGTACGGGTTATCTTGTATAGTTATACCTAGTTGCACGATCAAAAGGACGATTTAAACTGTCTATATTTCGACCCCGTTTTGATTGTGCTACGTAGATAAGTAGCTATAGGTTTTTTTAAACATCCCACGGGTGCTCTCAAATTTTTCAGGATGAAAAGTATCTTAAATGTTGACCGGGCATATATATAAAGTAGGATCATAAAATTTCATTTAAATCCGTTACTTGAAAGATGCCTGCTAACTGTTTTTGTAATGTTTTCTCTCCCGCGGCAACTCGATTGGATTAATAAGTTTTACTATATATTATATATTTTGTTAAAGAGGCAACATAAGGTATCAGCATAACAAATTTTACTAAATTAAGTTCATTAGTTGTTGTTTACAAAGCTGTTAAATTAATTGCAGTTTTTTAACTATCCCATAGGAACTCTTTCTTTTACCGGGATGAAAAGTATCCTATATGTTAACCAGGGACATAAGCTACCACCACACAAAATTTCATCGAATCGGTCCAGCCGTTCCAAAGATAAGCCCGTACAAACAGACAGACAAATAGACAAACAGAGAAACAAAAAATTTGAAAAAAAATTTAAATTAGTTCTATTTCACTTCTTACATCCCCCTTTTTATTTGTACAGAAATTCGACCTCTACAGATTTATTATATGTATTGATGATTGATGATGATATACATATAAAATATTTTAAATTAATTGCTATACTTGACGTACTTGTTATTTAGATGAACTTTATTTGGAATTAATTAATTGTTATTGTTATTATTTTATAATTTTATATTTTAGGATTTTGTCGACACACTGAAACGCTGCAGCGGTCCTATGGGTATACGCGTGTCAAAGCCGGACATGATCCGCCTGCCCAACGACCGCGTGGAGACCTACGTCATGAACCTGAAGAAGTGCATCACATCTGATCTGCAGCTCGTCGTGGCCATATCGCCGTCCTTGCGAGACGACCGGTATTCCGCTATCAAGAGAATCTGCTGTGCCGAGAACCCTATACCCTCTCAGGTATTTCACTTTTAAATTTCTTAATGAACGCGTGGAAACCATTGATTAAACATAATATAAAGGATCAGCACTATTTTTAGGCTCCGCCATGCTTTTTAATTTGTCTAAACTGTAAAAGGCACTAATGTAAGCGACAACATTATGTACTGTCAGCGCTACCGTACAATTGTGGGCGGTAACGACGCCATATTTGAGAAATTTTTGGATTCAACACACGTCACATATTTCTTGTCCTCTCAGCGTAGTGTACATACTTCGTCATTGGTGGAGACCTACTAACGAACGGTTCTTTAAGAATCACAGCTCATTGTGGCCGATATGGCCTGGTTTTCCGAGCCTGTTATTAATATATTCGCCCCGAGTCAAAGAAATCACAAGTTAAGTATTATTTTCTGAAACACAGGTGATCAACGCGCGCACGATATCCAACAGCAACAAGATCCGGTCGATCACGCAGAAGATCCTCCTGCAGATCAACTGCAAGCTGGGCGGCACGCTGTGGCAGATCAGGATGCCGATGAAGTGCGCCATGATCATCGGCATCGACACTTACCACGAGGGCAATCTGAAGAAGCAGAGCGTGTTCGGTAAGTATATCTATGAACTGTGATCACTGACACACTGGTGGTCAACGCGCGCACGATATCCAACAGCAACAAGATCCGGTCGATCACGCAGAAGATCCTGCTGCAGATCAACTGCAAGCTGGGCGGCACGCTGTGGCAGATCAGGATGCCGATGAAGTGCGCCATGATCATCGGCATCGACACTTACCACGAGGGCAATCTGAAGAAGCAGAGCGTGTTCGGTAAGTATATCTATGAACTGTGATCACCGACACACGGGTGATCAACGCGCGCACGATATCCAACAGCAACAAGATCCGGTCGATCACGCAGAAGATCCTCCTGCAGATCAACTGCAAGCTGGGCGGCACGCTGTGGCAGATCAGGATGCCGATGAAGTGCGCCATGATCATCGGCATCGACACTTACCACGAGGGCAATCTGAAGAAGCAGCGTGTTCGATAAGCATATCTATGCATGCATGCACCGAGTTAGCATATAAGCATGCATCATGCCATAAAAATAATTCTTCTTAAAGGGGGTCGATTTTAGCCGTACGGAAAGTCACCAGTCGCATCGCTTGTAAAAGTCAAATCGCCACCTTGTTTCACAGGCCGATAAAAATCGTATGAAAGTTGTTTATTACTACTGAGTAGAGACTGTTCAACCAGCCATTTAAGAATTACTCGAATCCAAGGAAAAGTTAGGAAGAAGCGGAAAGTCTGGGTACGCCAATGGATTTCACGACGTAAGACACACTAGGGTGCTTCGGTTAATTTATTCCTGGAATCGTCTACAGTAGATCCTGATGACTTTAGGAAATGAACGAGCGAACGCAGCGCAATCCAACTACTCACAGCAAGCGTTCCCATACTGACTGAGTATTTCCACGGTCATTTGCCGATTTTGGTCATCAGCCGCATGAGGCCAGATGCCGCACGCAAAAAAGTCGGATGATAGCGATACTTGATAGTCTATACTTTGGAACTTGCTATTTTAATCATCAACGGTGCGGCATAAGTTGTGCAGCTAATAGCTATAGTCACCCGTGTATATCCGATTTAATCGCAAGCCTCGAAGTTAACTTCTTTTAGTCTAGTCTATTTTAGTCACCGGCGGCGGAGTACATACATCACAGCGGTACAATTTGAGTATTCAAAAAAAAAAGTGAAAACTTAACATGTCGCCCCATTCCTTTGTACAGCTTTCGTGGCGTCGTATAACCCCTCAATGACGTCGTGGTACTCGAAGGTGCAGTTCCAGAAGAAGGGCCAGGAGATGGGCGACTGCTGCAAGTGGAGCGTGGTGGAGGCGCTCAAGAACTACCTCCGCGTCAACGGCAGGATGCCGGACAGAATCATTATTTACAGGTAGGTATTACGACTACGCACAAGGTCACCTAAGTGGTTACTTAGGCAGACACTCAAGAATAGCACTGAAAAGCAAGCTACTTGTATACAAGTGCACCTTGAAACTAATCTGGACATATGGCCTGGAGCTGTGGGGGATAGCAAGCCACTCTAACATCGAGATACTTCAGAGATATCAAAATCAAGTTTTTCGCACAATTCTAAACGCTCCGTGGTTTACTAAATCATCAGAAATGCACGAATACCTATCAATGCCTACCGTAAAGGAAGAAATTGCTAACTTTGCCAAAAAACACAAGACCAGACTAGAGGCACATATTAATTGTCTCGCGGTCTCACTTACCAGGGACAACAGGCCAAAGAGACTAAAAAGATCCACAATAGCTGACCTATGCTGTGATCACTGACGCCCAGTTAAAACTCTTATGAGAAGGGCTGCTCAATGGAGTTGGCCTTCTCCCATGCCAAAATTCACACATCCAATCTGCTTATTAGTTAAAAGACTGATCGCAGAAAGATAAAAAAAAAACAGGTAGCTATATACGCGGCGCATTAGTTGAGGACACATTTTCAGGTGGCAACTGAGGTGCAGCTTAAAGGCGCCGCGAGGAAAGCGCAGAAGGCAAAGGGCGGGGAAATGTAACTGCGCTGACGGCAGCCATTTTGGGTCAGCTTAATTGCCGCGTCTGTACCTTGATTTTTTAGGTTTCTCAAGGGTGTTCGAAACTAGAACTACCTTGTTGTGACGCAATAGGGAAATTTCTCCAGGCGGATTTTATGCCTAGGGACCGCTGGTGGTCTGAGCGTAAGACGGTGGTCTGCAACAGACGCGAATGCCTCTATTTAAATGTAAACGAAAACGAAAAACGAACGCCGCGTCTGGCGTGTCAGAGAGACCACTCTAGTACATTTCTATAGTAAGCATTACCACCGCGCACAGCTTAACGTCGGACGTGACCCAACGCGTCTGTTGCAGACCACCGCCTAAGACGTCAGAAGTTGTATTCATAAAACGCTCGTCGAAAACTCCGTCAGTGTGTCAGCACTGGTGACGCCATCTATCGGGATCTATCTACGATCGCTACACTTCCAATCGCATGCCTGATTTCACAGTATCTGAATTTCACTCTGATCTTGCGAATTAAAAACCTCTAGTTGTAGCCACTGCTCTAGGCTTTTTAGGAACCGCGTATAGCATTACACCAGTTTAAGTTATCTCCCATTTAATATTTTCCAGTATATGGATGTTTTTCAATATATATTTACCTATATTAATATGGGGCTTAGTTTGGGGCTAGATTGCGATGTGTATAATGTCCTGCAGGGCTAGACAAAGTAACAGTCGTTTAGCGTTGACGACAGTAGACAAAAATGTATGGACAAACCACGTCACTGTAGAAAAACCACGTGACCGAATATAGGGAAACAAGCTGATTTTGAAAATCGATTACGACAATTGGAACGCTCCCTGGCGTTCTCGCAGACTTGTAGATAACTTAAGCATTCTGCGCGTGCGAGCGACAGCGGTAGTAGCGGCCAGTGAATAACGCTTCGCATAGAGTACATTCTGCTTTCATATGTTTTGTACTGGTGGTCTCGTGGTTTTTCTACAGTCGTCAACGCTTAAGGCGAAATCAACGACTCTGCCCGCGAAATTCAAAATTTTCATGGTTTTTTGCAATTCGTTCGCTAATAACACATCAGATGTTTATGACAGTCAATTTGCGATAATGGCAGTATCATCTTTACATGACTATTTCAAAATCTTTGCATAAAAATGTGTATCCTAGGAAATTAGTCCGAGTATAGAGTTTTATGTGAGTAACTCGCAAATCTCGAACTAATTTCTTTAACTCGACACTTTTAAGCAGAGATTTTTATATAAACACTTGAAGATGATATTGGGATTCCCGCAATTTGACTGCCATAAGCCTCTTATGTCTTATTAGCTTAAAAATCGCGAGAAACCACAAAAAATTTGAATTTCGCGGGCACATCCGTGGTGTGCTCCTTAACGCTTATGTTACATTGTCTAGACTCTAGCCCTACTGATACATTATATTAATTTATTTATTTCTCAGGGACGGAGTGGGCGACGGCCAGTTCAAAACGATAAGGGACTACGAGATCCCGCAAATGCAGGTGTCCATCTCGTGCCTCAACGAAAACTTCAAGCCGAGTATCACGTACATCGTGGTGCAGAAGCGCATCAACACCAAGATCTTCCTGCGCCAGAGCGGCGAGTTCGCCAACCCCAACCCGGGCACCGTGCTCGACCACACCATCACGAGGCGAGACTGGTGAGGGCTTTGAGTTTGTATTTTTTGAAGAAAATCCGATTTTATTTCAGGGGTCAGGGTTTACCATCATCTCTTAGGCCAACTTGCGGCGGCCTGGTAAGAGTAAGTTGTCAAAATTGTCCAATAAGAGACGTTGACTCTAGGGTTAAAATTGTAAATATTAACCCGCCGTTTCACGCAAGTGGACCTTATAGCAGTAATGCTGCAGTATTGTTTTGACATTTCCATACAAACATTGTATGAAAATGTCTAAACAGTATTGCAGCGTTACTGCTATAAGAGATGGTGGTAGGTCCCCTGATTGCGTAAGAAAATCGTATTCATCGTTATCGTAGTCGTTAGTGAATTCTACCACATGATTGGCTGACATAAATGAGGGATCCAATTGACGGCCAGAATTAGTCAAAATGGGAGTCCGACTCGCACTTGCCCGGTTTTATTTTATTTTATTACATATTACATTCCACAGTTCTGAGCTGAAGAAAAATCTTGAAACAGACAGACTTCCTTAATTGTCCCTGTCATTGTTAAAAAGTATTATGTGATTTTATGAAACCACAGTAAAAGTGAAAATTTTGTGGTCTTGGCTGCTCTGACGAGCGCCTTTCACTTTATCCCTACTCCGTGGACGACCGTCCCGCGACCTGCAACACACTGTTAAAAATTTTGAGACGATGTAATAAAAACCCCTTTAAAAATAAATTAGTCCTCCTTTTTTAAATAATGACAGAAACATGAATAAACATTTACTTTGTCATGATTCAGTTCTTCGCACGTTTGATAGCGTTCCGGTTCCGCAGGTACGACTTCCTGATAGTGTCGCAGAAGGTGAACCAAGGCACGGTGACGCCGACGCACTACGTCAACATCTTCGACGACAGCGGCATGACGCCCGACCAGTGCCAGCGGCTCACGTACAAGATGTGCCACCTGTACTACAACTGGCCGGGCACCGTGCGCGTGCCGGCGCCGTGCCAGTACGCGCACAAGCTCGCCTACCTAGTTGGCGAGAACATGCACGTAGAGCCCTCCGAGTCGTTGGCGGATAGACTGTTCTTCTTGTAGATACACCTCTACAAACAATCTAAATGGTTTCCCATAATGGGACAAACGACGTTTGGCTAACTGTTCATTCGACAAACTTTCATTGACGCCCGACCAGTGCCAGCGGCTGGCTTACTAGATGTGCTACCTGTACTACAACTGGCCGGGCACTGTGTGCGTGCCAGCGTCGAGCCAGTACGCGCACAAGCTCGCCTACCTAGTTGGCGAGAACATGCACGTAGAGCCCTCCGAGTCGTTGGCGGATAGACTGTTCTTCTTGTAGATACACCTCTACAAACAATCTAAATGGTTTCCCATAATGGGACAAACGACGTTTGGCTAACTGTTCATTCGACAAACTTTCATTGACGCCCGACCAGTGCCAGCGGCTGACGTACAAGATGTGCCACCTGTACTACAACTGGCCGGGCACTGTGTGCGTGCCAGCGTCGTGCCAGTACGCGCACAAGCTCGCCTACCTAGTTGGCGAGAACATGCACGTAGAACCGTCCGAGTCGCTGGCGGATAGACTGTTCTTCTTGTAGATACACCACGACAAACAATCTAAATGGTTTCCCATAATGGGACAAACGACGTTTGGCTAACTGTTCATTTGACAAACTTTCATTGACGCCCGACCAGTGCCAGCGGCTGGCTTACTAGATGTGCTACCTGTACTACAACTGGCCGGGCACTGTGTGCGTGCCAGCGTCGAGCCAGTACGCGCACAAGCTCGGCTACCTAGTTGGCGAGAACATGCACATAGAGCCGTCCGAGTCGCTGGCGGATAGGCTGCTCTTCTTATAGATACACCTCGACAAACATTCTAAATGGTTCCCCATCATTGGACAAACGACGTTTGGCTAACTATTCATTTGACAAACTTTAATTTAATATGTTGAATTTAAAATGTGTATGTTAATAAATTACATATATAAATAACATGGTGGTGATAAATGGATCTGGCGGCTGGCTGGAAACACTTGGTCGCCCAGGGGCCGTACCACCAATTCTTATAGCAGTATTATTCAATTGTAATATTGTTTTAAAATTTTTATACTGGCACTGTATGAAAGTGTCAAATCAATATTACAATAATACTGCTATAAGAGATGGTGGTACGGCCCCAGGAAGACACGATAACTTGTTCCAATTGTAAACGCCATTCTTGTTTCAACTGGCGCGATATTTCCAGCCAGGCCGCCTCATCACCCCATGCGCGACTTCAATGCTGAGTCACCACAAGTAATTTTAAATCTCGTGTGCTAGCAATGGATTTTGTTTTAAATTAGAGCGCAAACGATTCCATTAAAAATTGGTATGTAAAGTATTTGCCATTCAAAGTCATTTGTCAGATGATAGTTTGTCTTTTCATGATTTGGTTTGTAAAACCTTTATTTTAATATGAGGATCATTCTACGTCTGTTCAAACGTCGGTCGTCAAATGAATAGTTTGTCAATCGTTGTTTGTCAATGTTGTGTTCTGAAAGGACATGTCACTGCAAAGCATTAGCGAATAAGTTGTTCGTGTAAATTGTTAATACTCTCTTTCTACTAGGGATGTACCTTTGAAATGCCATAATATTTTTCTCTGTTGTTTAATTAATTAAGGTTGTTCGGCAAAATTAGCCCGCCATAATTTTATGAAATTTTTCGCGAATAGCAGACTAATTCCACGTTATAGATTTATGGCTGGGAGTGTGTGTATTTTTGCATGTTTTATCAAAAATTTTGCTTAAAACTCTTCATTCACTACGCATAGTAATTCAGATTTGCAGCCATTGTGAACTTAAATGCAAGTTTACCTATCATTACTATAAACCTGCAATGTGAAACTAGTCCACTATTTGCCAAAAAACTAATTCAAATTCAAATACGGCGGGCAGTTTTGACCATCCACCTTAATTAGCTATACTCTATTCGTGTATAGTTTAGGCTAAGAAAAACTAGCACATCCTTGGCAGACTTATGACTTGTAGGATTAAGAATATTTTCTATTTTTATAAAATTAAAATACTTAATAATATTTTAAGTTTTTCGCAAATAAGCGTATTTGTTACTTGTTTCGTAACATAGATTTATTGATTGAGAGAAATCGAATTAGCTATGATATGACTCATAAATAGTGTACATATCCACGATATTCCATTCCATTCGATTCGAATGAAATTTAACAGAGTGGGGCGCGTCATCGTATATTGAAATATCTATGAGTTGCATCTCTGATTTCGGCTGTAAAGGGCTTATTTAATTTAGACCATATGGGAAAATCTTTTATCAAAATTACAAAAAATAGGTTAGAGATTTAAACAAAGATTCCAGTACTAGTTACTACACCTTTTTACTAATAGTTTTTACAGCTGGATTCATAACCACCATGGATATACTTTAGAATTTTATGAATTCTAAATGGGCTCAAGTCTGGTTTGGTGGGAGGGTTCGGCCGCACCTAGTTACCACTTAAGAACTTTAAAGTAAGAGATTTCCCTATAGGGTGTGAATTAAATGCACTTAGATATATTATACTGCCAAAAAAATGTACAGCAGTGTTATTCTCTGAACGCAACAACATCGCTTTCGACGCTGTTTCATCGTTGAAAGCGAATTCCGCGACGAACAAAGCGTTTTAGAGAATAACCCTACTAATTCTCTTTTATCATTTACTTTTTAAAAAGTATTTTAGTTTATTGCTATAATTGCGTAAAAATAAGTTTTTTTTATTTTATTTCTTATAATATTAAGTTATGGTCGGAACCAATTCCAATCGAATATTAATTGTCAATGAAAAAAAAGCACTTGCATTCTAAATTATAATCTGGATTTTTGTCGGTTCTTCTCGGTGCAAACTTGATTTCCGAACTTAGCAGTAGTCTGTGTTTTCATAAGTGGCTGTGAGTTAGGCCTTTGTGAAAGAATAAATATTTTGAATTTGAATAGAATATCTTTAAATGCTTCAATTCCTATTAGGTTTTAGAATAGACATAATAATAATAATACCCTGAACAGGGCAGACGACGCGAAAACATGTCACTAGTTTATCGTTGACAAAAATGCTTGTTTTTTCACCAACCTTAAAGCCACGCTGTAGTTCGCTCAGCAGCCACCTATAGAATTTTGACAGATGGCGCTACTGTTTGCTTGTGAGAAAAAGGTTTATGTGAATCGGTCGGATGCCTATATCCTGAGGTTTCTTATCGGTGGATTTTATAGTCTTGAATGTGTTCTTCTTTAGAAGCCTTACTAATCCTCGTATACGCACGTCATTTCTTGTGTTGTTGGGCTACAGTAGCAGTACTAGTACTAGAGTAATTCGCCCATTATTTCCCCAAGAGTTTTGGCAATGTAGTCGTTCGTTCGTTTCACCCGACGGACGCTGCTGGACAAAGGCCTCCTGCATTGATTTCCAGCCCACACGGTCCCGCGCCACTTGTATCCACCGCCTTCCCGCGACTCTTAACGTCGTAAGTCCATCTGGTCGGAGGTCTGCCTTTCCCGTGCGGAGTCGCCATTCCAGCACTTCGGGTCCCCAATGTCGCCAGACCAACGTTGATGCGTGGTCTCCATTCAAATAGCAAATGGGTCCATCAGTCTTCTGAACTGAAGTCCTACACATATGGCGAAACTTTGCAATTACTTTAAAAACCCGTGATAACGCAGGCATCTCGATTGAAATTCATTTCCTTGCTTTTTACATTTTTTTGGGATTGTGGCGACCCTGCACGGGAAAGCGCAGTGTTGGCAGGCCTCCGACCAGATGGACTGAGAAGGCTCAGAATCACTCAGCGGGCGATGGAGAGAGCTATGCTCGGTGTTTCTCTGCGGGATTAAATCAGAAATGAGGAGATCCATAGACGAACCAGAGTCACCGACGTATCGCGAAGCTGAAGTGACAATGGGCGGGGCACATAATTCGTAGAACCGACGGACGTTGGGGACCCAAAGTGCTGGAATGGCGACCCCGCACGGGAAAGCGCAGTGTTGGCAGGCCTCTGACCAGGTTTATCTGACGACATTAAAAGAGTCTTGGGAAGGCGCCGGATACGGTTAGCACAGGACCGTGTGGGCTGGAAATTGGAATAATGTTTCACGGATCATACGGAAATATACCTATACAATGTTTTCACGTTTTGGTCGTCTAGGTCCAAATTTTTGAGGAAAGATTATTATCTTTCACACTTAGGATTGTTAACCTAAATTCTTTTACAGTGTTCTTGGGAGTTTGGTATGTGTGCTTGTTATATACGTGAATATAATATGTTATAACGCGATCAAAGTTCGGCCGGCTTTAGCCTAAGTGTTAGGTACTAAGATACTGCAAGATTCCGCGTTTTTGTACCTATCGTCCTGTACTACATTATACTAGACAGATCTGATAAGTTACAAACTAAGCATTGTACAAAGTTAGAAGGTGCATCAAAATTGTTAGCCTAATAACATATCTTATATTTTTTACTAATACTATTGAATTATTAACATTATAAGAAGTTATGTACAGTTCCTATTTGTTCCACTTGCGTCACTTCGTTATAAATAAGCTCACTTTGTTCCATGGAACAAATCGGAATAATCTGATAAACCCTAAGATTACCAGTACATCTCCTACGAAGATCTTATATTTTTAACTTGTGCGAATTAGAATTGATATTTTAAGAAGTAATGTAAATTTTATTGTTCCTATTTGTTTAACATGCATGACGTCAGCGTTAAGCGTTATAAATAAACATATTTTGTTCCATGGAACAAATGGGAACAAACCTATAAAACCTAAGATTATGTGTACAACTCGTACCAAGTGATTGGTATGAACTTTAAATATGACCGACGTAGTTAGTAGGTATATGTATACGTGAAAATTAAGTGCTCAAAACTTAAATTATAAATACACAGAAGAAGAATCAATCCAAAAATAAAATAAAAAAAGAGATCCATAGAAAAACCAGAGTACAGATGTAGCTTAACGCGTCGCGAAGCTGAAGTGTCCATTGGCATTAAGCACAAGACCTAAGTAAACGATGGTCAAACAGTAGGGGATGATCGCTCAGTCCCAGTATTCAGTGGGAATTTTTGCAGTTATTTCAACTATGATATGCCTATGTGGTATATAGTGCCTGTTATTTAGGCCTATGTGGACGAATAAATATGAGGTCCTTCCGCGACACTTGAAATCTTTCCTCGATACACGAACTATCGCCATAAAATACAGGGGGTCTTTCCTCGATACACGGACCATCGCCATAAGATAATGGAGTCTTTCCTCGATACACGGACCATCGCCATAAGATACTGCAGGTCTTTCCTCGATACACGGGCCATCGCCATAAGATACAGGAGGTCTTTCCTCGATACACGGACCATAGCCATGCGGCACTTGCGATCTGTTACCGATACACATACCATCGTTATATGACCATTATCGATACATATTTTGAGGGATTCTGTTGCTACCGGCTATATTTTGAAGAAGGTAGGTTACACCCGCGGTGAATCAAATCCAACGATCAATTTTAAAATGGGGTTATAGTTAATTAAAATACCTACTACCTCATTAAGGATTAAAATTCTAGCTATAAGAAAATAACATTCATACTTTATACTTACATTACCTATTTGCTATTAGGTAATTTCCGACGATTTTAATAGTAATAAATTGGTACTAAGTTCTTTTTTTTTAATTATTTTGTTTTGTAAAATTTTCCAGCTTATTTGTGATTTGGTTATTTTACCACCGATTAAAAATTAAAATTGTTGAAAAAATATTATTGCTTTAAATTGAATTAACGTGTAAAAATTTAAAATTTTAAGGGCCAAAAGTGCTATATTGTTGATTAAATGTTCTAAAATACTTATTCAACTTTTTATTTGTCTAGCCTAATCACACCTATTAGCTTAATGCTTTTATAAAGGAAACAAAGAAAACTAGTAGTTTTGATGCTATTTGCAAATATTTTTTCTTTCGGGAATTTACAAGGTGTAAGTAGATACAGTTATGCACCCCCCCGTATGTATGTAAGTATGTGTGTAAATAGGTAGGTACTTACTTATTCGAGCTGGTAGAAGTATAACGACGTGTGTTTATAAGTCTGTTCTAATAGCTAATAGGTGTCAAAGCTAAATAGTCAAATTATGTAAATACACTGAATGCAATCTCAATCAATTTTAACATTCCGAACAAAAAAGCCCGTGAAGATTGACGTAAAAATTACTGCAATTACACCTTAGGTTATATTCCTCTAATCGCTTGTGTCCGAATTTCCGAATTATTCGCCCTAAATTGAGTGCAACAGGGCTTCAGCCAGCGGCTACGCTAAACACTTGACAGAAGACACGTATCGACATCGAGCGAGCTTTCCAAAGGCAATGGGCACTTTTTTTTTCAAACCAAATTCTTACTCTTCAGATCTTTACAAAAATATAGGTAAGTAGATAGGTAGGTACCTGGTACAGCTAAGGTAAGACTTAAGAGGCCTGTGGTGAACTACGATGTCTCCGTTAATGCAAAATACCAAAATCATTTGTAATTCGTGTATACTTATTTCGATCATGGTAGTTCTGGGAGACATGGTAGTTCACAGGACTCTTAAGATACTAAAGAAATAGATAAATGGTATGATAAAAATATTCATCATCGTCAATAACTTCATTATAAGTAATGCCTATTATTTTTATAAGTTCCTTTAGTTTTATAGAAAGCTAATAGGACAATTTTGGAGTTTCTCATCGTAATGTTGCAAACACTAACAGAGATAACTTTTTGTGAAGTTAACACCTGTGAGTATGCTATGTGTTGAAACGAGAAAAATGTGCCCTAGAAAAAGAGAGGAAGCACTTTTAAACTGCGAGGTTTGCATAGCAAATAAATACTTAATAATTGATGCTCTGATGGATTATTTTGTAACTTTTCAAAAAAAAAAGAAGTGTGGCACTGCAACGTGACGTGCTGACGTGTGGCAACCTCACTCCGTGGGGGGTGTTAGGTTATTTTCGTTACGGAATTTCTGGATTCGGTCTGCACACTCAAGGCCCGCGATAGAAGCTATGCAATAGCTAAAAAGACGTGTGGCACTCGGAGACTGCCGCGGTAAAGCTATTGCATAGCATTTCTTATCAACTTCTAACACCCCCCACGGAGTGGGGAAAATAAACTAACACCCCTTACTCCGTAGGGGGTGTCAGTTTATTTTCGTTACGGAATTTCTGGATTCGGTTTCCATGCTCAAGGCCCGCGATAGAGCGGGCCGGTTGGAGTGGCGGGTGTTAGGTTATTTTCGTTACGGAATGTCTGGATTCGGTCTCCACGCTCAAGGCCCGCGATAGAAGCTATGCAACAGCTTAAAAATATACCTACCGTTTGAATTTGTGTCTGCTAGGATATGTAAGAAGAATTGGATCCGCGGAAACGTTGCGTAGGCCCACAGATTTATCACCGTGTAGGTAACTAAACTACATTCACATGGAATTTGAATAAGATCGCCAAGAATGTTCTAGCTAACCTGCGAACTGACGCAGCTAATCTACGTCGGTCTGACTCGAATAATCTGAAATACCGACAGCGTGTGTGGGTGTGCTTCGTTTAACGAAAGAGCGGCAGTTTATCAGGGGTGACAGAGACAGCGCGCTACCGAGGGAGCGGGACGGAGGTACACGCAGCCCGTGGGAAATGCACAGTAGTGGTCAGATCAGACTGCGCGCGCGCCGGCCCAGTGCACGTATTATTGTAGAATCTCCGTTGAGTTACACAGCTTACGATGCTAAGGTCCCTCGTAAAGGCAACCCTATATCTACGGGTTCAAAGATAATTTTCTCTTGTGGAGCGTGGGCGGATCGGTTGTTATTTTCGCTTCAGAAGACATATAGACAGGCGGCGAGCATAATGCGGTGGATTTTTTAGCGATCGATTGAGTCGGTTTCTGCGGCGGGCTTTGGGCATGCAAATGCGATGTTTAAACAGTCCGGCACACGCCTAGTGCTTTCGTGAATATCTTTATGCTTTAATGATTGTTTACTCGGAAATTAAGTCCGCTTGCATACATTCTGACTTCGTATACCTATCAATCAAAACTTGCATTTAATGTAGGCGAATTTGACGCAGTTTTCGCCAGTAGACGTGAAATTCTAAGCACAAACTGCTATCAGCGATACTTATGGGTCTAGCGGTTGACCATGGTCTGCCGGTCAAAAAAACTGTTTTCAGAATTCAACCACAACACAAGCTATAAGGTAAGTGAGGGGTAATTCGGTATGTCTGGTAATTTCGGTAGTTTTTGCTTCTGGCGTAAAAATAAGCAATAAAGACTTCTTATTAATAAATTAAACGTAAATTCTAAATCTTCATCATATTACCTGTTAAAAAAATGAGTATGAGAATTTTGGTAAAAAAGCTTAGACCAATACGACTCTTTAAAACCTAAGTTGGCCGCAAACCGCTGTAGTACGCCTGCGCGCTTGTATTTACCGTTAGCTTAAACATCAAACTTTATAAGCTTACAGAAAGACAAAGGTAAGTCTATTTGAATTAAGTTTTTTATAGTGTAAATTTGTGTTTCTTTACAATTAATATTATATAGGACAGAGATAAATACAAGTACTAAATTCACTTAAAATTGCAATTAATCGACTCACGAAATAGCCGGCATCTTATTTTTCTTAGGTTGCGTATTTCGTATCACTACCGAATTAAGAATTTATGAGTTTTTTTTTAAAGCTAGTGTATTAATTTATTAATCAAGATATTTTAAATATAAAATGAAAATCATAATTTGAAAGTAATGAACTTTCTTATGAGCTAAATTCGGTATATGATTTTTTCAATAAAATTCTTGAAATACGAGTTTGAACTAAACCTAAATTTGAATTTTTAAGGTGAACTCGCATAGGTACTAGTAGCATGGTTTTATTTATAGTTCGTTTTGCTTCATTTATTTTCATATAATATCTTTATATTCAGGATATTTAATAGTTACTTTAAATGGTTTTTGAATGATTTACGAACTGAAGTACAGGACTTTTCCAAAATAAGTATCACGAAATAAGATGTTTTTATTTTGGCACTCACTTTTAATTTCGTGATAAGGAACTTAAACTTAAGTATTAACGTATGCATATCAATTTATTAGTTTTAGTGATGAAATATGTCTTAGGTTAATAAACATGAAGTTCTACATTTTAAGTTTCATTACAAACCTCACTTAAGTACTCAACTCAAAATTCTCTGTAAGATAAAAAAGTAACTGTTCCCATCAAATACCTGCAGGCATTACTTTGTAAAGGTTTGTGATTAGTAGGAAAAAATTAAAGTTATTTTGTTATATTTCAGCCACATGAAATATAATGAGATATACCGTACAAAAAATCATCTGTCTTAAATTAATTATCTTGAATATTAATAAATTGAATCGAGCTTAGAAGACTTCAAACTTGCTGAAATTACTTACTATTAAAGTTGGTTTAGTTTTTCAAAATTTTTAGTTTATTTTTATAATAAAGGAAGTTATTTGAAACTAAAACTTTTACGCGAAAATTTCACGTTGAAATAATAGCAACAAAATCCTTTGTATCTATGTTAAATCAAAACTTAATGATTTTTGATTTAACATGGACTCCAATTTTTTTTTTCAAGAAATTGGTATTTGAATTTTGGAGATTCCAATTAAATATTTGAGTAATCTCTACAGTTTATAATTAGTTATTAACAATGAATAATTGTTTAATTTTAAGGGTTATTTTTTACTATTTTTTTTAATCTACTGAACCGATTTTGATATTTTTTTCACTAATGGAGAGCTACATTATCCTGGATGGATATTGGCTACTTTTCATCTCGAAAAAATCTATTGTTCCTAAGGTATGCAAGCGAAATCGGCGAAAACAGTTATGATTAGGGAACAGTTTGTACTTAAAACTGAATTTGAGCTTAATGTAACATGTTTTTCCTTTAGAAATCGAATATCTTTATTGCTATATTAATGTATTAAACTCCTGTTATATTTTTATTTTAAATGTTTAAATATAATATCATAAAATTATTGTACAAAAGTTTATCCCGAAACAAAAACCATGAACTCACGAATTAAAAAGCTGAGCCAAATTTTATCACGAAATAACAAGGAAAAAAGAGGTCTACCAATAAATTATTTAAAAAGAAAATTCTAACTAAAATCACTTAATTCATGCACGTATTAGCTGGCAAAAGACCAATGTTCTTTTAAAAAAAACTTTCAAATAGAAATCAGGTTTAGTTTTTTTTATTTTAATTTTTGAAGTCGTCGTAGCCTTAGAATACCGAATTACACCTCACTTACCTTAGGTATATTCATTCCGGAACGGTGTGAATATGAAAAGCCGACCAAGTGCGAGTTGGACTCGCGCACCGAGGGTTCCTATACGATAGGTAGGTATCTATAATATTATCATGTTTAATGGTACCTACCTATCCCAATTGCAGGCGCTGATTCAACCCTCAAAAAAGACAGTGCGATTCGAAGAACATTCCCAAAAGAGGTACGGAAAATACTTACGTGTTAATATTTATTTTATTAAAATTGCCTTTAAATCTAAATGGACTCCGTAGTCTCATAGTCTGTAGGTAGGTAATGTAAGTTTAGCGTCGCAGGTCCATTAAGATTTAAGGTTGTGGACAACGGTGGATCCGCGCTCGCATAATCTCCAAAGTAGGTAAGCCAGCATGATCAGAGTTAATTATGGACTCCTCGCACTAGTAGGTAGGTTCTTAACGGCATAAAAGCTTTATTAGAGCTAGCAATGTTATCTGTTTTCGTTTGAAACGCCTCGGACAGTCTTCAACGAGGAGTCTGTTTGCTAATCACGGATATGAACCTGAGGATGAGTCTATCGTAACGTTTTCCGTCAACCTGAAGACGTACCTACCTATAAGAAAAAAGTAGCGCCATTTGTTTTTCGCTAATACCTACGCCGCATTACGACGGAAATCGTCCCTGTGAAAACTTGCCTACGGAGTGCGGACCCACAGTCCACTGATGATGCAACAGTCGGCTTGCAACTGACGCTATTGGTGTCAAAACAATAATTGTTGACACCAGTAAACTGGCGAAATTGTTTCACAAGGTCCGCCGGATCCTGTTCACACTTCTACCTATAATTTTGCTAATATACATTGGATGGAATGGAGCAGCAAGCGTGCTGAACATCTTTACTTACGTTAATATAATAGTCCTCGTACTTCCTCTTTTATACTTACTTAGTTGATCGTTCGTTCTTAACAAAATGGTTGCGAAATTATTTAAAAAGCATTGCCCACCCAGATCTAAATCACAATGGCCTATAATTCGTATCGGCGGCCCACGCCGGCCCGCGATGGCGTCGAGACATTCAATTAAAGAAAACCCGAATATTTATTTGTATTTACCTCTCGACACATTATCCGCTCTCAAAATGCATTTTGATCACGCTCTTTTTTGTTGGTCCGTTTTTACAAACACTTCTGTGGTAGGTATCGACTTTTATGTGAATTCTTTAGGTAGGATAACAACCGTAATGTTGCAAACTTTTGCGAAATGTAAAGTGCCATTTTTATATATATTTTTTTGTCGTAAAATTTTTCGCGATGCGAGTAAATTCAAATACATCAGGAGATATGCCTACTTAAAGCTTTTTTAGCGATAGCCTATCACCTAATTACTATCATTAATAACCTAGTCACCTACCTACTTATTGGGAAATTCCTAGGTGCGTAGAGATTCTAGAGATACAGCCTGGTGACAGACGGACGGCGAAGTCTTAGTAATAGGGTCCCGTTTTTACACTTTGGGTACGGAATCCTAAAAATGTAGTAAGAGTTTAGAGGTGCCTTCCTGTCTACTTCTAGGTTGGTATAGGTAGGCTACCTATACCTGAGTTTAGTAGCTCAAACAGATATGGCCGAATTTCTTTTGGACTAAATAGCTCCTAGAATACTTTGGACTCTGCTCAGTACGAATTTTTTTGGAATAGGCACAATGGTGGGGGAAGATATGGGTTTTAGGTAGGTACCTACGCGTACCATTAGGTATCTAGTATCTACCTACCTATTTTTAGTGTAATAAAATGTATCGTAATGATAGTAATATTTATTTCATTACTAAGTTTGATTTCGTAGGCAGGATTGGTGGAGTACCTATATAATGAAACAGTCAACTATAGTTAGGGCTTTATAAGTAGGGAATTACTTACCTACTTAGATAAAGTTTTCATGTAGGTTTTGAGGACGATTCGCGATTTTGCTGTAATACTAGGTACTAATTATAGTACCTGCCTGGTAGGTAGGTATCTTGGTACACACAGCCTACCACACAAGGTAGGTATAGTACAGTACTACAACCTGCAGCATTTAAGTTATTTAGGTACTACCTAGGATAATCTATGTGGATAGGTGGGAATATTTATATTACAAGTAGTTATAACTATATATAGAAGATTCTTATAAATATAAAGTATAGGTACCTACCTACTTACAGCGACCTACATATGTAAATATAAGTAGGTGGAGATACAACTGGGAATTAAGAATTCCAAGTTAGACAGTTCAGCTTAGTAGATATATTTACAAAAATTATTGATATTTTAGTAAAGTACCTATTTAAGTACCTAACTACTTGACTTACTGAGCACACTATTTCCAACTGCCTCCGCCCAAAATCTCTTCGAATAGGTAGGTACCTACTTTACTTAGGCCTCTCCAAGATTAAGGTTCTACATAATGTACTAAATAAAGGCCATACCACACATAACGTTATCTCTAATCAAATTTCTACATAATGTATCAAACACAATGTGTTCCTGACACAATAGTTCCTAACAACGGTGGGCCGGCCGTATCGCTTACATATCTTAATTAGGCCTCACATCGTGGCCAGAGTCCTTTTTTTAGACATCCGCCCGCCTGTGCGACCGTGACGAATATTTGTATAGACGGACAAACTGAATTATCTATGAAAAACCGGTATAGCGCCTATCAAGTGGGAGTAAAGACCAAAATTGGTGTACAGCCGGCGAAACGCGTCGGCGATTGAAAGATGCGAAGATAATAATTAGGAGGAACACTGACGAGCTTGTTCGATTTTCTATTAAGATGGACCTTCCTACGTTTATGTATCCATCAGATTACGCAATACGTACCTAGGTAGGTACTAGGTAGTAGGTAGTGTAGTACTAGGCAGTATCGCGTCGGAACGCTAAATCGACGGTGCGCCTTTGCTGGTAGGGTGGTAATTAACCACGGCTGAGGCCTCCCGTCAGACTAGATCGCCAAATAAGGAATGATAAAATTCTAAAGTGGCCCGTGGCGGGAATCGAACCCGTGACTATCCACTCAAATCCGAGCGCGCAATTACTTTTAATAAACGTTGAATTTATCCTTTTCTATGCAATTTTGGAAGCGTCTCAAATAGATATGTGGTTTGTTACTTTTAGATTAGGTACTTATGTATAGGTGCCTACCTAAAATTCATAGGGAGTAGGTATGAGTAGGTACATAGCAGAAATAACTATCTACTATATTATCCTCATTATATCGATTAATCACCAAAACACTACCGGCAGTCGACAAACGAAATTGGTTCCGCATAATTATAACACTTACGTATAATTTACAAGCCAATTAAACTGAACACAACTCATCTACCGCATTACAAATGCAGACAGATTTGTGCGTTCACCCTTTACAGAGAATGTCCTACTGAATTTAGTAGACTTCATTTATATTTCATACGAAAATATACCCTGTCTCTCGTCATTAAAAATTATTTTGCCTTAGTTATGTTCCTCGAAGACTTACCGAGAGTCTAGGCAGTCATAAAATCTGAAACGTGAGAAACCCTGCCGTGTTCTTATAAAATAGGTGCCTCTGTACATAATATCTTTATTTGCTCAGTTGTTGTTTTATTAATAAAATGCATCTGGAATTTTCATAACATCCATATGCTACCGATAGCTAGCTAGCAATAGGTGGGTACATTTTATTGTACCTATTCTATTTTAGATAGAGAAGCAAATAAGATTTACCTATCTATCTAATTGCAAATAAATAATAGGTACACAATTTTTTTTGCAATTGCTTAAGTAGGTATTTATTGACGCGGCCCATTTTGTATGGCCATTGGCCTCGTATTTTTAACCGACTTCAAAAAAGGAGGAGGTTCTCAATTCGTCGGAATCTTTTTTTTTAATTGTAGATAGGCTTGCGCTTGACGACAATCAATGATGAGGTCTAGGTTGGAGCGCACTTGCCTAGAAAATACCTGTTCACTCTTTACTTGAAGGGACCCAGATTGTACTTGGGCTGGGAACATATTGGAGGCTGGAAGGGCGTTCCACACCTTAGCGGTTCGTATCAGAAACGCGAAAGTAACGTACTAGATACGTTACGTACTATGGCACTGGAAGTCGTTTATTTACATTTTAAAAAATACCTATAGGTATTTTATGATGTTAGGTATTCCATGTATTTTATGATTTAAATAGGATACGGATGGGTATTTTATGATATGAGGTTGTTGATGGCCAGATTTTGTTCAAAGTTAGCATTCGTTTCCTTCAGCTTCGCCAACGCATTTACAGTTCCTCTGGTGCTGCAAATGTCCATGGGCGGCGGTGATCGCTTACCATCAAGTCGAAATCGAGCCGCTCGTTTGCTCGCGTTGACTTATAAAAAAATCAATTGAATCAATTATGTAATCTGATCACAGCGTACAAGGCCACGCGTGGGCTGACGTCTTGCTGACGCACAGAGTTCTGGAGTCACGCAGACTGTGTCGTTGATTTTTTACGACTTCGTAATAATTCATGACATAAAAAATCAATTAGACGCCTTTGTTCTTTGCGTTATCTTTATATAACACTTCACCTACTTGTGGATATTATCGGAATTAATATGAAATTGAGTTGGGTAGGTAAGTGCTCATGTTCCTACACTCCCTACAATGTTGTTAAGTAGGTGTGCCGTGTGATAAATCTATAAAATTGTTGCTAACATGAAGCTTGCTGAAATAGGTAACATACGCTTCCTAAACGGATTTCTAGCTAAGTATGAAATCGGTCTTCAATCGAAAGCTTGCCATATTCTATGAAGAAATATTGCTCTAGTAATGCATTTATAGGTTAATTGCAGTGGCAAATCGTGATTTTTAAATCCAGCAGTAATCATAAAAAATCCTGGAGGTTTGTGTTTAAGTATATAAGCTGTCTATATTCCTAGCAAAATTGGTTATGTACCTATTTGTGTGGTCGTGCGGCTAACCGAAATTCAAGCGGGCGGAGCCGCGGGCAACATCTACTTAATTTTATTTATTAGGAAATAAAGAATGTTGATGTGATATCATATTACATTAAAGACCTTAGCCTGTAACTGCCTATTCATGTTCTCACAGTAGAAAGGTACATAGCACTAGTACCTAGTCAGTTCTTAATGTTCTATAGCCTGTTTCAGATCGGACACGTTTCAGTCCGTCCGTCCCCTCGGGCGTAGCGTGGGAACCGCGCACCGCTCACCAGTCTTATATTACGAGTATATCTACCTAAGTAGCTTAGCCTTATGTTATATGGTAGGTTCTTATGTCTACTTGCCTACTATTCCTAGACTATGTATAGATAGTCGTATATTAGTGGGAGTAACCTACTTATCTTCTCCGATCTTCAAATATATAAAATTCTCGTGCTAATTTTTCTTACCAAACTCCTCCGAAACGGCTCGACCGATTATTATGAAATTTTCTATTTATTTATTTATTTATTTGTTCAGGTTTACAATCATTCTTAATTTAAAGGATTGATGACGACTGGAAAAGTTAAAACTGCGTTTCAGTCGTCATGCCCACCTCCGAAACTTAAATTAATTATTTTACTCTAGATACACCAATAATGACAATGTGTGTGTGTGTGTGTGTGTGTGTGTGTGTGTGTGTGTGTGTGTGTGTGTCTTTGTGCGTGTGTGTGTGTGTATGTGTGTATAATGTGTATGTGTTTAATAGTATATAATTAAAATATACATATTAAAATATTTATAATCTCACTATTTTTGTATGTTTATTAAATCCTCGGTTTCATAATAATTCTTACTTAACAAAATATTAGTTATCTCTTTTTTACATTTAAAGGTATTGTAAGTAACAAGGGGAATAAATTTACTAATTTTGTTAAACAATAATGGTCCTAGATAACATTGCTGTCTACGAGTATGTGCATGTGATGTGGAAAATCTTTCTTAAGTTATAACTCTGTCTTGACGTCTTTGGTTCCGGATGTCATTGAGTTTGTAGGAGTTCAAATTTTTATGATATTTGAGTACAATTTTTAAGATAAAAGTCTGTCTAACTGTCAGAGTTTTTGTCATATTGTATAACTCATTAGTGGGGAAAAGTTTAGGCTTTTTATGCATGACTTTAAGTATGGCTCGCTGTGCTCTTTCAACATTAAGCATGTAGGTTTTGAAAGTACCACCCCAGACGATGATTCCATAAGCCAAGATGGAATGGCAGAGAGCATAGTAAGCCATTTTCAGAAAATGAAAAATATTTTATAGAAATATTTATTATATTCGGATCTGAAATATGTCTTAATCGCTTAAAAATAAAAAATCTATGTATGTTCGGTAGGTCTATATCTACTCTATAAGTAGGTGGTAATTTTTTTTTAATATCCCTTATGCCAAAAGTTTTGGCCCAAAACAACGTTTGCCATTAGGGATATTAATATAAATAATATATACATATAAATATATATATATACCCATAAACGTAGGGGTATGGAAATTAGTTGTATGTATAGTGCAATGAGAAATAATTTTTTTGACAAAACTATCTTTGCCAGTTCAGCTAGTGTTATTGTAAAAATAGCCCGCATGCTTCCAGTTTTAAAAATGTCGTAGTAGAGTAGGTAGCTTACAAAAAAACTCTTCTAGTCTAAACCGAAACTGATCGGGTCCCAAAAACACAATCCGCAGATATTTGGTAGGATACTCACTCGAAATGTGACAAATTTTCATTCCATAATGACGGCTTCATTCATCAAAAAATCAATTAGCAGATACAACAAAGGTCATAGGTGTATGTAAGGTAGGTAACCAATTAGGTATAAGCAAGCCACATTTTTTCGACCAACCTAAACTTACCCGCTGTAAAACCTCATTAATTGATGTAAAAGACTTCAACGGGTAGTCGGCTCCTAGCTTAGGTAGCTTTGGGCCCTTATTGAAATATTTTGTGAAATTCTGAGCATCTATAATATAACTTGCTCTGAATTTTTATTGAAAAGGAATCTTATGTAAAAGTTACAAGCTCAAAATATAATAGGCGAGTACTAAGTAAGTATTTTCGAGTTTGACTCCTAAGGGCACCCCCTTGGAGAATGAAAGTTTGTACCTCTTAATATCCACCACTTTTAAACTACTTCAACTATTTTTAACAGATGAGAAAATTTGTAAATTGACTCAAAATATTTTTATTTCACATAGACATTGTACATGCTCTTGTAAAAGTTAAATCTGTTCTTTGTGACTTAGGTATATGGTGATAAGGACAATATTTAAGTATAAGTGCATATGAGCTAGGTCTATACGAAACAAAGTACATTTTGATATGATTTAATTTAATTCGACGAAGTAGAACCAAAATGGAGCTTGAACACTTAAGTTGCTGGAAATTGGAATGGCAGAGAAAAGATAAAGAAAAATAAGTAATTTTTGATCACTTAAATATGTCGAAGAAGAAACACTTAATATACATATCTATCTATCCTGTGGCGCTACAGCCCCTTGTGGGCCCTGGCCTCCTCCACAATATTCCTCCACTTGTCGCGGTCCTTCGACTCCCTGCGCCAGTTGGTGTATTTACCCATGCTCCGTAAGTCTTAATTACCGGACCGCTTTTTAATATACATATAAAATATTTAAAAAAATACAGAAAAAAAATACATTATTCTATGCAAAGACAGCCATATCGCTCAAGCAATCTCTCTTTCAATATTGATATCCAAGTAAAGATGACGCTAGTGAACTAAAGTAAGAAATGATTAGTGATTACCATTATACAGTAACGTACCTATACTGTTCAAGAGTCGAGATGAATGGTCGCTATATAAGTTCACAATAAGCTGTTCGTATTATACAGGCGGTTCGCTTTACGGACGTCAATATAAAGGGGGTATAAATAAGAGGCAGCGAATGTTCACCGAGCGCGTCATTGCGTGCCGTTATGCTCGTATATTATACACTCTGGCTTGTTTTTATGGCTCGAGATGGATGTGGCGGTTCAGATAGGTATAGAGGTCAGTATGCGACGAAGACGACTTGACATCTGAATATCATCACACTCATCTAATACAGGCGAAAGTTTGTTGTATGTAAGTGAATGTGTAAGTTTGTTACTTCTTCACGCCGCAGCTACTGAACTGAATTGGTTGAAATTTAGCAAACAGATAACTATACCCGGGATTAACAGATTGGTTACTTTTTATCCAGAAAAATCCATCGTTACCAAGGAATTTATGGAAACCCCAAAATCACGCGGTTTCGCTCGTGAGACCTCTATTTTACCCCCTTCATTGTAGAATTTTCAAAAATCCTATCCAACTGGATGCATACTTTATGATAGCTATGTATACGCCAACTTTCAGTCACTTCTAGTCACTGATAATTTGAGTTTATAGTAGGAAACCACTGCACAATTTTCCATGAAAGCTATGAAAGTTAAGAAGGAAATGAGTACTCTGCTAAGAGTGAACAACTGAGATGAGAATAAGATATATGGATTGTATATTATAGTGATGATGTAGTAGGGATTACAACATCATCACTATGATGTGGTAATACCTACAATACTATAGTCAGTGAGAGGCACTAGATACAGAGTGAGTTGATGGGCTTGCGAGCTGACCGATGACGGCCTAACCTAATCTCTGAAGCACGTGAATCACCGTCATATTCAAACTGCAAGATACTTGTATCATGACTAACTGTTTTATATGCCTTACTCATTTCAGCAGGACATATTTCAACTATTTTTTTGTCATAAGCAATCAAGTATTTTTTGTCATGAGCCTGACAGACCACCTAGGTGGCGAATGAGCTCAAGGAATGAGGCTAGGCATTACATATGCATTTAGGTAGTTACCCAGTCACCTACCTTTCCGCATCGATTGAACTTCCGCCTCAATATAAAGTTCCATTGCAAACAAGTTAGACTTTCTAAAATGCTAATACCGCGTGGTAACTGTGTAAGATAATGCATATTGGTAACATAGATTCACCTTAGCATCTTATAGGTCGTCCACGTCCTTTGTAGGGCACAAAGGATGTGGTGCCCTTTCTGGCGGCAACAGGACTAGGAGGGAGATCTATGAAGCGGTGAGCACAATCAGATCAGAGATGGTCAACATGTTACTGGCATTGGACAGTGGACTGCCTGTGGAGTGGAAGCCCTGCCTAGCCACGTCATCAAGAAGACAAGATATAAACCTTTTTTTACATGATACAAGTAAGTACTTGACTGCGATCTCACCTGATGGTAAGTGATGATGCAGCCGAAGATGTTAACGTACTAACTTGGAAAATAAAGTCACCCCAACGGTTTCTAGACAGCTGCACCGCACCGGAACGCTACATCGCTTGTCTTGGTTGTTTGGCTTGTCTTTGCTGGTAGGGTGGTAACTAGCCACGGCCGAAGCCTCCCACCAGACCAGACCTGAGCCAATTCAGAAATTATAAACTTTTAAAGTGGCCCGTGGCGGGAAACGAACCCGCGACCTCCCACCCGAATCCGAGCGCGCGTCGCCTGCGCCAGGGAGGTCGTCGAATCTGCAATGTGCAATGCAAACGTAACCGGCAATGTGTTAGTAGCTTACAAATTGCGAAAACCAAATAAAGTTCAAAGTTGGCAAGCAGACCCGAATAAAAGAGGCACCCTATCGTTTTCCGACGTCTTCCGGGAAACAGTATTGATTCTTAGAGCATTGATGGTGTGTTTCATATTATCTGTGTGCCTTGTTACTTTGTCGGCTGCAAACAAAGACTTCCTGTGCGGTTGGGTAAACGTTTTCCGTTGTTAGGTACAAGTACTTCCTCTAAGTAGGTACATACATAAACTACATGTTTCTGACTAAGTAAATTGACTCTTTTTCATTGGTATGATAAAATCTTTTCGTTCATGATCCATTTTCTCAAGTCCTTAGCCATTTATGACCTCCGTTTACGGGTATAATCGATCGCGGGAGCTATATATCTAGCGGGGAAAGTCTGTCAGCAACGAACTGTCTATGTGACACATGAAATCAATAAGTACCTACGTATAAGTTACGAAGATGGGGTGCGTTATGATGTGATGTCAAAACCCTCATTTTTAAAGTGGCCAAATACTTATTTTAAGAAAATAAAGCATTGAATATGAAAGTGATGCAATAATATCAAAAAAAATGTTCAAGTGCGAATCGGGCTCGCACACTCCATACTTCCGTACTATCAAGACCAGGAGCGTCATTGCGTAAGACGAGACGATATAATCGTTTGCAAATTCTGCCCCCCGATTGGCTGATGGAAATCAGGGAACCAATCAGCGTGCAAAGTTTATAAACGATTACGAAAACATGAATACGTTTTTCTTACACAATCTGGGGGCACTTCTCAATTGGTCTTGAGATCCAGGTCCCAAACTCCAGTCCATCTACGACAAAAACGCGCAAAAAAAATCACGATTGTTTTCTGGGAGCCCTGGGTAGGTATGTGCAAACGTGGTTTACACGCCACGCAATTCGAGTTGTACACCTACCTTTATTATGAGATCCTGTCTGTCAATATCGAACTCATATGATGCCAGCTGTGTTTTATCCTCGGCCCCCACAATATAATTCGGTTAATGAATTTCTTTCAAAGGAATATTTTTTTTCTATTTTATATCGGTAAATAATTTATGTTACGCGGTTCCAATTTTAAAGTTTTAAACCTCAGAGCCAAAAATAAAAAGTTAGGTCACAGATAATATAATACGTTAGGTAGGTAAGTATTCGCGAAAACCTATTTTTTATTTAGCAACAAGTCGATTCTTGCATCGATACCCAGAAAACAAACAATCTGGCCTTGTCCTTACCTTGTTCTCCAATGTTATGACTTATTTGTCTCGCCCGCGGAGATTTATCGATATTCGCCAAACTAAATCGACAAAATCTGCATAATACATTCATTAAATAACCTGTAAATTGATTTTTTGGCATCTCCGAAGTGGCCAATCGAAATAGTAACATCTGGGATTAGAGATCTATAAGGAAGGAAATAAAAGTCTAGAAAAAACGTCTTTATAATGTTCGTGGTGACATTTCAATTATAATTTATGTAAGACAGAAAAATATACCTACCTACCTAATAGTCATGCACTATAGTCTCCTAGACCAGGTGGCATAGATAAATTGATTTTAGCATACACTTTGCCATGTTCAAACGGAAATTGAGAAAAAAATTGAATAATTAATGTCATTAATATCACTATAGCAAAATGAAAACTAGATTATGTCTGTAGCAAAACTATTTAATAAAAATAAGAACGCACTTCAAAGTTCGACGTCTTTCGTACTTGAATTTCAGGGTGAGAGAAGGGAGCACCTAAAGATTCTAAGGGCATGAAATTCTTAGGAAATAGCGTGCCTGTGAGTAATTTTTAAAATCATCTAAAAAATGTATGATGCTTCCTAACTCGCACTGGAGTAACCTAAATGGATCTAAAGCCTACATGAGAGTCAAAAACTCTTACCATTTTGCCAAAAGAATTCTTGAAACGCCACGATTGCGGCCTATGATGAAATAAAAAAAACTTTTTGGGTAATTTCCATTTATTGCATCAAATATGTCAAGCCTCACTTAGGCTTTAAGTATAAAATTGTATAAATTGCAACATCAAAACGCTATAAAATTTTACACCTTAAGTTTTATGATTTTTGTGTTCGTAAGCTTTTGCGTCAACGATAAGTTACTTAATGGTAATATTTTTAGTAGCATAATAAAATGGCAAGTAGGTACTCGAGAGCCTACTACAACGGAATACCATGATAATATGCTACTACCAACGCAATTTATTTTAGCAAGACATAGCGTCGCGTAGTTTCTTAAATAATTCGCTATACTTAGCATAATTTTGACAGGCATACTAAAGGACACCGTTAATTTTTGGAGCTACAGGAAAAACTTCACTTCACTTCTTCTTCAAAATGTATGGAAAATTATTTTTGCTATTTCTTACTCATACCTCATTGGGTCCTATAAAGCTTTTAGATTCTTATAAGAAATTGGAGCGATAGACCGCTCCATCGCATTATACAAGATTCTCCAAAAAGGTTCTTGTTAAGTTTTTATGAAAAGCCCATTTTCTTGCTTACCATTGCTCTTTATAGCATTCAATTATTATTTTTTAAGTTAAGGTAAGTCTCCTAAATCTAAAGTTAATTTTAAGATTGTAACCTGTTTAAAAAATTCAACCTATGGTAAATAACAAATTTTTGATCAAAAATTTTAGATGTAGAAAATTTTCGTTTCACTGGGTACTTAGTTTATTTTTATATCAGAAGAAAATACATTCTTAACACATTACTGTAGCTATTCCCCTAATCATGAACACAGTAATTTATCAATTACCTATTCCTAATCAGTTATAGTGTACATAGATGGGGCGTGTGATTTTAGGCGTATCACAATATGTGGCGGAATACCTAGTGATTCATAGATTTTAGTTTTTAAAACGCCTATAGATTAAACCTACCTACTTTTATGATCATAGAATTGAAATAAATTCTCATAAAAATTACATACAATTAAGTAGTATTCTTTTCAGAAAACTGTACAGTAGGAGTGGATTAAAAATAACTAGTCCACTGTCCTCAGTGGCGGATTTATCTATTTCTACCAGTGCAAAAATAAATTCCTAAGTAGGTACATTGTAAGTTTAATAAAAGCTTGTATTATATAATAATATATTATATAGAAAAATGTATTATATAAAAAAAGTTAAATTAATACTTATTGTGTCTTTGCGCAAAATTCAAAAACCTTGTGTTGTTTATGTGGGGACTTCCCATGATTAAAACTCTGTAACAATTTTTCCGATGCATTGAATAATAATAATAATAAAAACTGTAGTTTAGTTAGGGGACAGGTTTTGCCTTCATCAAAAATCTATGATCGTTGTCATTGAGTGGTTTTTACCTTATTGATTAAAGGCACTGATTTAAAGAGGCAGTTCTAAATAGCAGTTTTGATAAGTTAAAAATTAAAAATGGCATGTTTAATAACCTAGTTCAGCAGTTAAAACTAAGCAGTAAAGTAAACAAAAATGAGTAATAAAAAATAATGAACTGGATCAGTGAATATATAATTGAGCAGGAAAATAATTAAATGGGTGGTAAAAAAAATTGAACGAGCGGTTACGCGTGGGCAGTAAGAAATCGGAATTTGTCGGTAAGAAATCTCATTCTAAGCAATTCTATAAACAATGAGGTGGTAAAATACAATAAAAAAAACAGTACTTAAATAGTAATGAAAAATTAAATTACTTTTGCTTTGACTGAAGGAATGGTAGGTCTAGGACACGGGACCCGTTGCGGGGGGGATGGGAGGGGGGTGAGGGGGAGGGGAGGGGTAGGGGGAGTCTACCCCCCAAGCCAAATCGTACGAGGCCTAATACTTTTCGAGAAATATTTTTTTGAAATTAAAAAATCTTCACCTCTTCTCATTATTTATGTCTTTAATCTTCTTAAAGGCCAGTCGACGGAGCCCCGCTTCGCGGGGCTCCTATTTCTGGGTGGTCATAAAAGAAAATAACCACTCAGAAGGATGGCGGGGCCTTGCAGGCCCCGCCATCCTCTTCGTCACCTAACCCAGCCGAGTCGGGGTGCCCTCAAGTCCCGAGCTCGCTTCGCTCGCTCCTGGACCCTAAGTCGTTTGTGCAGTGATTTACGAAAGTTAGTGACAGTGTGATACAAATCTTTCGTAAAAATATTAGCAAACTGGCAAAAAATACGTAAACATAACCTAAAAAAATGTGATTTATAATAATAATTTTTCTTATTATTTCTCGTTAATTTGAGTTATTTACGAAAGCTAGTGACATTGTGAAGTGTATTACATAAAAAACTTTCGTGAAAATACCACTCGGACAAAAACTTCCTTTTTTGTCCGAGTGGAATGTTTTTAGCTTCAACTGGAGGTACTGCGTACTTCAGAGAACCTTTAAGAGAAAAGGAACCGCTCATTCCATCATTTTTACCGCTCATTCAGTTATTGGACTGCTAAATTATTTTTAGAATTGATATTGTATGATAAAATAACCGACTAATTGCTTCTTTATTACTGTTCATGTTTTACTGTCGCAATAATTAATCAACCGCCATTAAATTAAATAACTGCTCAATATGTTTTCCAACTGATCATAATAACATCTCGAATATTTAAATAACAGCTCAAAAAATTAGTTCCCTTGATTAAAGTTGAGAACGACGCAAGTCAATAAAATGTTCTAAAAGCTCTAATGAGTTATCTATGACGCAAGTTTACGTCTCTCATCAAAATGGTTATGTCATCATATAGAAATTTAAGAGCTAAGCTTATAATTGCCATAAATAAACTTATTTTTAATGCGTATAAGGATTGAAGCTGGGCTGGGTGCTCTCGCAATTATCCACGAGTACCTAGGTACACTTCAATGCTGAACTTGAAAATTCCTCCTATTCCCACGTATTATATCCAGTCCTTAGGCAAACTGTAATGCCACCTACGTAGTGGGAACATATGCAGTTTCAGTCTACTTTCCAATGGCTTTTGAATAAAAGCACCCAGCAGCGATAATAGCTAGAAGAGGCAGATTTCAATCTTGTCGAGTGCGACAATTTCTATACCACGTTTCAAGCACTATAATAAAGTAGTACATTTCAAAACATGTGCAGAAAGTATGTCATTTATTCACGAGTCCTGCATGGTTTGTTGACCCAAGCCGAAAATGGAATGGAGCCGAGTGGAAATAACAATTCTGCTCCCGCATTGAACGACGTTTTTACTTTTTAATACATTTGCAAAAAAAATCATAAGTAGATATATAGATACCTACCTACTCACGTTTGGAAAATAGACAACAGCGATAGGAAATCATTGAAAATTAAGTTATTTTAAATTTAATTCATGCATTAAAATTGTATTTTTACGCTGCAAAATATTTATTTCATGCAAAGAAATATCAGAAACTTTTTGATGAAAAACCTCCTCCATGCATTTGGGTACAAAGATGATGCAAGAGGAAAACAAAAAAAGTACTGGTGCGGAAAATAAGAACTTTCCGCACCCTTACTACATGGAAAAGTCTACTTTTGAGCGTTTGTATTAAAAATACCATTATGTACTTATAGGTATATTTTTTTATTAGTGTTCACATAAATGGTCAGACATATCCGCGGGTTCGACTAGTGCAAGATGGTCAGCAAGCAGTGGACACGGACTGTCTCAATGTGTCAGCACCGTAAACAACAGCATCGTTGGCCGCCATTTGCATTTTTATTGTCGCCTGCATCATACGGAATGGATAAAGGCTGTAATTTAATCGGCGGTCCGCAAAATTGAATTATTTATTATTCGCTCCGTTTGTAAAACACAATTATTCGGCGGCCGAATGTCATCTGTCGACGTCTTTTTTTGGTATCAGTCCGAATCGGTCGGTCCTGTAAATTCACATATTTAAAGCTAAAAAAAAACGCTATCATACTTTCCTGATTTCTTTTACAAGCAGTTGTGTCGCAGCGCTGATATTGTTCGGTCTCATTTATATATTTGTTTTTGAGAATTTTTTTAACAAGTCTCTCAACGCGAATCGAAACAGTGGTTGGTTTTTTTTTAATCACCAGTCGTAGCAAACAATACAAATGGGTAAGCCTTCTTTATTACGCTTTTTATTACAACATTACCGAATGCTGATGGAATTCGATAACGATTTATACTTTATATAATTTTATTATACACCGGTTATTTATTACGAATAATTATAAAAAAGCGAGACCGACTTTTAATTTAGTGGTGTGCGTTTGACTCGGGAATGTCGCGAGGAATCCGGTGGCAGATTGCAGATTAATGTGTATTTATATTAAGACGAATGGTCAAGCAAATGACCTTGGGCGTTTGGACGCGGAGCTACCGCCATCTATTTATGATTAGTAGTTCAATGTAGCGTGCAACTGCATTCGGTTGTCTTACCGCTAGATGGCGCATTTAGCGATTTATTTAATTTCGCAGAGTTGGGCAGACAGAGTAATAACGAAGAGAATACCTACATTTTTTTTCGAATTGTAAATAAATATACATAGAATACCTACCTTATTTTTATTTTATCCCCGTTATTTTATCCCCGTTTAACCCCTATAACATGTATGTCCCGTATTATATGTATCTTGAATACGGCTCAAACGATTTCATGAAATTTGGACTGGGGGTGGTTTCGGGGGCGATAAATATATCTAGCTAGGTTATATTTATACAAAAAAGCAAATATTACAAAACATTGATTAAAAAACAGGGTGGTCTTTAGTTGGTGACCCGTAGCGGAGGGGGGTGGGAGGGAGGTAAAGGGGAGGGTGGAGTGGGGGGGGTCTATCCCCCCAAGCCAAACCCGTAGAATCTTAATAGTTTTCGAGAAATAAATATTTAAAGTTCAAAAATTTTGAGGTTAATTATGATAACTTAAATAATTACTTTGACAGATAGCTCTAAAATAGGGACCAATTCGGAATTGTGACGTCTCCGGCGCTGCGGGAAGTGCAGCCTCTTCGCCCTTGCGTAGCAAAGCACAGGCACCCATGACCCACACTCACCTCCGCAGCCCCGGCGTGCTGGTCGCCTTCGGCGACCAGCCTCGGCCGCTCCGGCTCGCCCGGGGGATGCACTCCCTCCGCGCCTCCGGTTTAAAAAAAACACTCTAGGGGTAGGACAAACAAGCCTGCGTGGTGTCGGGGTAAGGCAATTCGATTTCTTGACATGTTCGTTTTTAGGGTTCCATACCAATTTGGTAAAAATGGAACCCTTATGGTGAGACTTTCTCCGTCCGTCCGTCCGTCCGTCCGTCTGTCACACTCGATTATTTCAGTAACTATTCAAGCTATCGATCTGAAATTTAGAATAGTTATAGATAATAGTGACGCGACGTCATAGCAATCGTAAAATTGTTTTTATTTTTCTTTAAAAAGGGGGGAAAACCGGGTCGCCGAAATTTCAAAATGAGATAACAATATTGAGTGGGGTATCATATGAAAGGGCGTTACTTGTATATCCTAAAACCAATTTTTATTTATTTTTATGCCTGATAGTTTTTGTTTTTTGGGCAAACTGTCGAAAAAAATACCGTTCCCCCCTTATCTCCGAAGTTTAGCATTCGAAAAATCTGAAATAAATATGATCAATAGAAGTTAACGTATATTTTACAGGAAAAATAAATTCAACCGTCTAACTATTATACTTTTTTTGCTAATAACAATAATCCGCCGAAAACAAAGTTAGGTTAGTGGTTTGCCAACAAAAGTACTTATATGTAAATTTAACTCGTAAAATCATGAACACAATATTTCTTTATTTACATAAAATTTTAAGTTTTCACCTTGTTTCACATTTGCACAGCTCACCAAAAGAAGAAATAATATATTTTTCACTTTTTTTTGAAATCGAACCCTAGTCACACAACAATCGACATGTACACAGTACAACGGTACCAAAATGTCAAAATGTACAAAAAATACTCTGTGATGTCAAATCATAACACACGCGCGCACTGCCAAAATGCCTGTGCGCGGAACGGCAACGCGGCATGAGTTGCGCCGAACTGGCAACGTTGCATGCGTAACTAAACGCCTGATTAATTTTTTGAGCAAATACTTTATTAGTGGAGTTTGATTTACAGTAGGCACCAAAGAGCTTTTATGATATAACTTCTATTTTGCAATACTGTTTGTCACAAATGGACCTTGAATAACAAGATACAAAATAAAGAAACATGTATGCAAAGATTCATGATAAACGGATTAGCCAAACCAAAAAAAAAACCATCTTAAGATATTCATCTTACGCAAGTCATAGCACTTTCTAAATTGTATTTTCTGATTAGTGAGTAAAGATCACCAAAAATATCGACACAACAAGATACTTCAAGATACGCTTTATAATAACACAAAATTGCTGTAGTTCTCTAATCTGTAATTTAGCTGAAAAACATCGCCTAAAAGACGTCTAAAAACGCATTTTGCTTTACCATTCGTCTTAATCATTCAGAAATATTTGCATTGAAATGCCATATTCATTTTTTAATTGATTCTAATGCGATAGAGACTTCTCGAGAAACGCATTTTATATTTTATTTTTCGGTTATTTTATTTCTTCGGTATTTCGCTTGCAGTTTTTATTATAAATATCTCCTGGGCATATTTTTATAAGGTCATGCATTGTTGAGATATTTCATTAAATTTTGATATTTTTTTTTGATCAGAACTAACTTCGAATAAAATACGGAATCGATTGTATATTTTCTAAAATTATTATTATTACTGAACGTTTATTTTTAAAGATTTCGTTATCCTTTATCTATACCTAGTCAATGCTTTAGGTACCTACCTACCTAACCGTTAGTCGATTATTGTACAAGACTCTGCTAGTCCTGCGTCCGTCGAAGCCGACGGTAAAATACCTAAGTATCGCTATCCCATAATCTCCACCGTCCTACACCCTACTGCTCTACGCTATAGTTAAACTGTGTGTAGGTATAGTATAGTCGCGTTCAAAATTACCAATGGTTATTTGACAAGCTAACTAACTTGACTCAACTCCATATCCGAAATATTGACACAAAGACAGGGCGGTTGAATAGGCATAAAGAATTTAAGCCGCGACTGTACAGTGTGGCTACACGGCTCGAAAGTTCTCACAGCATCATGAGAATGCTTTTTACAATCGATATTCAAAAAAAGAATAGCATCGATGTCTCTGTTGTCAACGGACAATTCTTTCGGAGATCGACGGAGCCGCGAGCGATCCGAGATGGTGCCCTATCTCTTGAGTGTAAGCTTCGAAATCGTGCGTGGTGGTTGTATGGTATTTTATTGTTCCGTTTTGAGTATGAATTGCGTCAGCGAGTAAAAAGACAAAGCGCAGCGATCGCGGCGCATTGTGAGGCTAATGATGAGCCAAAACATTATTTTTAGAAGAGGCACGGCTAGTACCGCGAGCCTTTATGAGGTCTACAGACGATCTCAGTAAAGATTATAATCCGCTTTTATGGTGCCGGTAGCTTGCTAGTTTTTTGATATCGGATAGCTGAACGGACAGCTTACAAGAGTTTATTTTTTGACTCTTATTTAGGTACCTACCTACTTGACTATTAGGCAGGACAAGTTCTTGTTGGTTGACTTAGCACACCTTAAAGATCATACTGTGATCTCTCAGGCATTCAGTTTTCACACGATATTTACCTTCACCGTAAAGCAAGTGTTACGAATAATAAATTAAAGGAAGTGTTAAGTTAGATGTTAAGTAAATGTTGCCACAACGCACTGTTACTTCATATTTTTCTGTCTGGTGCATCAGCAGATGATCAGCCGTATTTTCCTATACCTAAGTGTTCGTTCGCTTCAGCCGACGGACGTCCACAGCTGGACAAAGGCCTCATGTAATGATTTCCAGCCCGCACGGTCCTGCTCCACTTGTTCCAGCGCCTTCCCGCGGCTCTCTTATAATGTCGTCAGTCAATACTCAATCTGGTCGGAGGTCTGCCAACACTGCGCTTTCCCAGGGTTTTTGCGGGGTCGCCATTCTATAAGTGTACCTTATACTTACTAACCGAATCTTTAATATTTCTAATCAGTGCGTATTATCGAGCGAACTGCGGACCTTAGGGTTACGGACCCGGTGTTTTGCCTGCCGGCTTGGGCTTCTGCAATAAAGTGTCTGATATGTAACTCCGGCTCTGGCTTAGGTATAAGCCCGTTCCACTTTAATAAATGTACCTATACTGAGTCCAACTCTGAACTTTGAATGGACTTGTTCAGAGATAGGTATGTTACTGTGTCTGTTATGAGAATAAAAGTTATATTATGGTCAAAAGTTAGTATTTTCTCTATTAGCTAATCCAAGAACTAAACAGCACGTAACTCCGAAAATTAAGAGGTCCATGCTATTTGAACTCCCGACCTGCTAAAAAGCTGAGGTCTGAATTATTGGGCTATCTTGATTAGTTACAATAAGGCTGCAAACTCTGTTTGCATCTCCATTGCTCTATATGTACCTACTCTATATTATGTACTCCGACTATGTTGAAACAGACAAAAATTAAAAACATTCGGCGTGCGCAGGTAACCTACTTATACCATATTATACCAATCTATTTCTTACAAGTTACACGTCCTGCAGAGATTTTAATTTAGAAATTAGAAACGCACGTCACTCGGTGTGGCCTACGGTCATTCTTTTTGTCAACAAAAGTGTATCTGATCACTGATGTCTCTTTGTATCGTCATAAAGTTGCCGATTGTCGATTGTTGTGATTGTTTCTGGCCATTGTGCGCAAACACTGGGTTTGTGACTCCATGGTGTTGTCTATGGGCGTACACTCGCGGCTCACTTCGCAGTCCATAATAAAGGACAATGAGTCTATAAGCTTCCCGTCGCTCGCCATAATGGATTCCAATTTCGTAAACAAAGAATCCCGTAATATGTTTTGATGTTTTTGGGCATTGACGCGTTTTGTCGCCGTCCACGCTTGATTACCCGTTAATATCTGTGACGGGACTAAATAGCTGAATGGATTTGTGAGGATTTTTTTGGAAATCTTCATTTGTTTGTTGAATTTTGGTCTATTATAACTGCGTGTTTCACGCGTGTCGTTCTTTCCGTTATGTCCCATTTTGTATTATCCCCCTTTGAGGTCTTGGGACCGTTTAAGTTCTTCGGATTATTGATTCATAGCGGTACCTATACTTACTATGTTAAAAAAATATATTTTTATTAAAATAAAGATATAAAAAAATAGAATACCTACCTATTACAAATAGATATATACATTACCTAGGTATTATAAAATATAAATCGCTAATGAATGAATATATAGGTAATAATATTGAAGAGAGCACCTATATCTCTACCTACCTATTTCAGAATCATTTTAATTTTTATAAGACCAAATTAATAAGACCAAAGTAGGTAAGTATTAATTAAATTTAAAAACATTGTATTTTAATTATTATCTAATAATAATAATAATAATACCCTTTGTTTTACATTAAACAACCCGTTTAGGTGTGATTGATGAATGTGAGTCGAGTGGGCCGTGGGAGCCGCGCGTCAAGAGGCGGCGCGTAGCGCGGTAGCCGCGGGCGCACATAAATAACCGGCTTCACCGCAAACAACGACGTATTTACTACATTATTATATTTTATACATGCGCTGCGCAGTACACGGAGGCTCTAATACGCGCCCAACCTACATAATACTATCGAGAACGCGCGGAAGGCGTAACTCGGTGGCAGTTTGCCGTCTCGCTCCGCGGCGCCGCGGGCGCGCGCCTAAGCGAGACGAACGACCACAAATTTATTAAAACGAAAAAAAGCTCAACTGCTACTGAACTCCGCGTCGCCTCCACAGAATAGATACATTTTTCCACGTCGCCTCGCGCGAGCGAGAGGCGCGCTCCCGGCGCGGGTGCGAGCGGGACGGCTAGCGTTTCGCGAGCGGGGCGCGCAGTTAAACGGCCGGTCATGTGGGCGCTGCCGGTGTTGCGCACGCGCAGCTACCTCGGCGCGGTCGAGTTCCACGCTCACGCTGCGTCGTCCGGCTCGCTTAGCCCGCGTGACCTTTACTCGGTGAACTTAGGAAGCGTCTTTCGGTGTGAAACGTTCATTAGACCCCCTTCATCCCGCGAGCGTGGTCTTCCGACTCATCAGAGAAGGCGAGAGAGTGAAAAAGATGGCAGGCGATCCCCAGCGCCGTGGCTAAAGGTATTCGTAGAATGCGTGATCTGTATCGAGCGGGCGGCGCGCGGCGCGGGGCGCGGGGCGCGTTCGGAAGCGGTGGCAGCTCCCATCGACTCCTGGGGTTATTCTTCCTCAGGCCACTGCTGCTCGAGCTACGTACCAGACGAGCCAGTTTTTTCTGTCCACCGCACCGCACGCCACACACTCGTTAAGCCCGTGCCAACACGAGAAGTCGCCACTAATAAATTACTGTTTTTTACTGCACTCGAACAGTCTACGCCGCGCAGCCGACTAATTTATACGTAAAAATAAACATCAATCAGCAGCAAACGCCGCTGTTAGCGACCGAGCCCCGTCCTGCACTGTGAGTACTGCATCCTCTTCTTACATTTGCTTAATCTAATCGAAGCTCTCTTAATTCGCACTTGGTTGATTGCGAAGCTGATACGAGACACGCCGAGCCCGCTTCGAGTTCGAATAAAAAATATACAAAACAGTTAAGGGAGCGAATGTCTTGATTTGCAAATTATTTATACCATACTGTGTTTGTTTTAATATTCCATTGTGTTATGCTTAGTTAATAAAACAATTAATAATAAACTTCAAAAAAGAATAAATACGTAAATAAACATTTATCCGCGATTAACAGAAACTTATCACGCAAGCAAGGTGTTAAAATCATTCATGCCATATCGATTTATGAATGATTTTCAAACATTCTGATTAGCATTTACAATTTTATGCAAATATTAAAGACTAATAGAGCAGTAGGTGTAAAAATTGATGATCATAAGCGTAAATTTGGCTTTAGTAATTTCGAGGCGTCGCAGTTTATGTTGTTTTTATATGTGAGTTTGTAAAATTTTAATATGAATTTTAAACGTTTTGATATACCAAATTTGAATATGCCTCGGATAAGTTATGAAGGTTTCGGTGAAGAGACAAAATAACAGCCCTTTATTCATTTCAATAACTGCGGCCATTTCTATGTAAATATGCCCTAAGCGCCTCTTGAAGTTATGAAAAAGATATTGTCCCTGTAGTTTTTTTTATAATATCACTGGCACCCGACTTGGGCATCTACCATTGACTGTCCAATCGGGTCTATTTTATAACGATTTATGGTTTATTGAACAATAAAAGCTCATTCTTCAGTTGTATTGAAAAAAGCTGCCGTCACATTATTAAGTATAGGATTTGGGATGGACTAATATCTTGCATTGTAAGGTGAAGTTTCGAGAGCATGCATCATTAAATATGCTTTTTGACACCTTACAATGTTTAGTTCCCATGAGATAATATTCTACCAAAATGGGAATCTGTCATAATTTAAAATAAAATATAAACCCTTCTTATCGTTCATTATACTGTAATTAAGTAGGTATTAAGTTATTTTTATAGTTATTTTTGATTTGTATGTTTTTATTCAAATAGGTATCTAGTCAAAATCATACCTATGTATACCTACTAGTATACATTTTACTCGGAAAATATATGCTAATGAAAAAGTTGTTTCAAATTTTAGCTAACAAACAATAAGAACTCAACAAACAAACCTTTACAAGTAAGTAAATTACTATTTTTGGAATTATTATATATTTTGGCTTATACACTAATACCCAACTAATACCAAAAATAGTAATTTAAAAACAATAATAGGTAATTACTGACACCAGCCTTCTTAGGCTAAGAGACGTCGCGTCGGTGTTAATAGCTTTATCTATAGTCTATACATATTTTCATTTTATGAAGTAATAAAATTATTTTATTACGTACAAATTGCATAATGTTGGCGCTAAATGGTGAACTTTATTTATAGTTATTATTTATTAATAACGACATAGCTAAGTACGTAAATTTACTTTTTAAAGGAGCAAAACTCGATTCCAAGATCTAAATTGCCTTGACAATTGACATCATATTTTATCAATGATGTTCATTTCATAGATGCAAAAAAGCGCCAATACAAAGTTAAGTTAAGTAAAATAAGCTGTTTTTTTAATTAAAAAAATATATTAAAACCAGCTTATTTTACGGCACCTCAGAAGTGCAATGTAGGTACCTAATAAATAATTAAATAGGTATAAAAAATCTTGTCCCTTTTACAATATTTATGTTTGGTTACAATTCCATAAAACAGAAAGCGTATCTCGGTAGTAAATATTTACTTATTCGTGCCTGAGAAAGGCAGATTATATACAAATTATAAACCAAACGATTTCAATTCTCCCTTTTCATTGCATCAATTATATGTTGATTATCCCAGACGATAAGAAAGATTTTCCTACCCAACGTATAAAAATATTTTGTTTGAAAATTGGTTAGACTATGAATCTAGTTCTCTAAAATCTAAATTATGCTTATATAAATAATATAAATTACAAAGTAAAAAAAGACAGTTTTCCCTTAGTAGTAAACTGTACGAGTATATTATTTGAAGAGTAGGTACTCGTATTTAATTTAATTATACATATGTACCTTAATGAGCTTTGAAGGTACTATATAACCCCGAGTTAGTAAAATTTGCGTATAAATATTGTATAAATAAATAAATTACTAAGTAAAAAATAAAAACAAGAATATCACCTAATACATTTCGGAATGCCGAGGACGGCGCTACGGGGTGCTGACTGCGCCACTTTCTTTTACTCCGCCGAACTCTGCTTCCCTGGGATAAAAAGACAAAATATTATGTCATATGCAGTTTGTCATAATTTTTTTAATGAGAAAGTTGCTTTGGGAAATATATGCTGTGATTTTTTTCTGTTTCTTCATTATTATGTTTTCAAACCAAAGCGTTAAATGATGGATTTCAAAGGTTTTACTTTAAATATTTAAACAATTTTTTTTTCGTCTTTCCACTGAAAATGTCGTTGTATATTTTTTCAATGATACCCATGATACCCATAGGCATCAAATTAAAAAATGTTTGGTAGTAAATATTCTAAAAATTAACATTTTTAGAACATATTTTCATTTGTTCATATTTGTTTGCGATTTCTTTTCCCTAATTTTTGTTTCTCCTCTCCTTCCAGTTATTCTACCTTTTTTGTAGATTTTTTTTAAGAGATAGAAACTATTTTCTTTCATTTGAGAATTGATAGAACTTTACTTACCTCTCCGATTGGATATATCCAACATGCCAAAGGTCTGTTCGATTTTCAAGTGTTACAATTGTTTGTTGGTTCCGCATACCAAATTCACCTACCTATTCTACAACCAGATTGTCCATGTAAACGTCTTTGTTATTAACACATTGCTGCATATTTAAAGGCAGGTTGGAATAATGTCCAGACTGTAGGGACAACGGTTATTATTTATCGTCAGAATCGCTTTTGTCATAACGCCGACTATACCCGAGCGACGATACCTACCAACCTACGACCATTAATTCTTGTTCGATGTTTAAATATTGATCGGGAATACGAAATTGATTATGGAGCCTCATGCAGAACAGAGAGTCTTTATTCTATTCTATATAAATTATACATACCTATATATTATTGGTAACTTTGGTGAGGTTTCAGAAAGGCTTTTATTTTTTAATTCACTATACCTAAGGTCTTTTACGTACTTAACAGTTACCTGCTAATATAAGAAAGAAAAATCACTTACTGTATCAATCATTCGTTAGAAATTTTTAGTCTTCTTCTTTTTTAGAATCTGTCCCCTATATTTTTTAAAGCAAAATTACTTACTGTTATATCAATCATTCGTTAGAAATCATTTTTCTTTGTGCCCGAAATTTCACAAAGGCTTTCATTTTTTCATTCACTGTAAGGGCTAATGGGTCCTTTAACGTACTTAACAGTTACATTATACATGCTTATAAGAAAGAAAAATTACTTAATGTATCAATCATTCCTTAGAAATTTTTAGTCTTCTTCTTTTTTAGTCTGTCCCCGATATTTTTTAAAGAAAAATTACTTACTTTATCAATCATTCGTTGGAAATCTTTTTTTCTTTGTGCCAGAAGTTTCTCAAAGGCTTTCATTTTTCATTCACTGTAAGGGCTAATGGGCCTTCTACGTGCTTCACAGTTACCTGCTAACATAAGAAACAAAAATTACTTACTGTTTCAATCATTCGTTAGAAATTTTTAGTCTTCTTCTTTTTTAGAATCTGTCCCCGATATTTTTTAAAGAAAAATTACTTACTGTATCAACCATTCATTAGAAATCATTCTTTCTTTGTGCCAGAGGTATCACAAAGGTTATTATTTTTTCATTCACTGTAAGGGCTAATGGGTCCTTTAACGTACTTAACAGTTACCTGCTAACATAAGAAAGAAAAATTACTTACTGTATCAATCATTACTCAGAAAATTTTGGTCTTCTTCTTTTTTAGAATCTGTCCCCGATATTTTTAGAGAAAAATTACTTACTATATCAATCATTCTTGAGTAATTTTAGTCTTCTTCTTTTTTAGAATCTCTCCCCGATATTTTTTGTTGTATGTAATAGATCAAAAGTCAATAATGTACTTTGAGGTAGGTACATAGCATCCTCTTAACATTATTCGTCAGTTAGCATAAGAATATGGCAGGAAACTTTTATTTGTAGGAGATAAAAAACAAAGGTAGGGCGAGTTTCGTTTCGGCCCAGCTTATCTTTCCAACCACAATAGATAAACGAATTCCTTTCTTGGATGTGTTAAATATTAACAAATAGAGCCATATTTAGGTATTTGAGATTATAGATCTCGTTGAAAGTTGGTTACGAAACTTTACTTAAAATATACTTTACAGTTATTAGCACTTATCTTAAGTTGTTGCTAAGTATAGAATTTTATAAACAAAATCAACGAACTTAGGAACTGTTTTGCATTATTTATGTAAGTAACTCTATTTGGGTACCTGGATGTTATTATTAAATTTAAAGTTACTTAAATTTTCAAATACAGGCTGAATTTTGGTTTCTCCATTCTTTTGGATTCTATAACCTAATATATGAAATGAATTTCATAGGTATAATGCATGTTCTACTTATGTTAGCATAGATCATTGGAGGTATGTGTTTTAATTTCGCGAATATTTGGCCTTTCACCCAGTTAAATATCAATTTGTTTCTTTTGTTTGTTTTATTAATAGTACATTTTGAAAAAATCATTATGTACCAACATATTTCCAGGAGAAAACATTTTAACAGGCTAAAAATTCTCTGTATCGTTTTTAAACTAACAAAAGCATTATACCTGTCCAATGTCCATAATGAGGTTGTCTAGATAAGTATACTAGAATTAATTTTTGTTTGCGCAAATTCACAACAGTTCTGCAAAAGTTCTTTGTTTAAAACCAGTGTTATTAGTATTACTTTTTCTTCATCGATAACCACGCCTTATCTGTTTGCGCACGGGGCGGACACGAGGAGCGTTTTGTTGACCGTCTCTTTGACTAGCGGGCTGATAACTTTGTTCAACTATAACAGGATTATAGTTTAACAAATTTATCAAGTACGAATGTATACAAGTACGTATGTATACAAGTACATAATAATAAAATCACAAGTAGTAACACTCACAAGCGTTATCTGTTTTATCTGCATTTATTATTATTATTTTATAGTGGTTTCATTTCAATATACTTAATACGCGGCCGTGAAATGATAGGAATCTTACCCGTTCTTATCTTTTTAGATACTTACACTAGGTATAGACAGATGACGACTATAATTATTAATTTATTTTTTTAATTTGTAGAAATCGGTGATTTTTTTATAATTTTTTTACAAGTACAGACTTGAATTACAAGTAAGTAATTCAAGTCTTTTGAATTACTAATTCATTTCACAGCTTTTTTAACTAAATGTTCTTTTCTGTACAAAGGATTTTTCTTTTTTCTCTGATACAGACCTATCTAAGTACCTACCTAGATTTGATTAACAAAGTTTTCTCCTCAAAATGATATCATCTGATGATATCTGTCTTATGTCTAATTTTAACACGACAATTTGGGAAATCGCGTTTTACCTCCTAGGTTTTTACCTAATTAATTATCTACAGTTAAATAATAATTTGTTTTAAAAATTGTACTCCTAAGTTTGTTTGTATTTAATTTATTTCTTTCTTTTTTATATTTTTATTCTGTGGTGTGCAATAAAGAGCTTATCTATCTATCTATCTATCTATAGTTATTTCATGAGGTGTCAAAACACCCTCACGAAAGAAGAAAATCTTACTTCTGATATCATTTTTTAAATTGAAGATAAGTACCTACTCTTAACTACACTTTGCCTGAAAAAAGATTAAAATTCGCACGTTCATTCAAAGCTAGCGTCCATTGAGCCAAAATCAAATGTTTGTAAAGGCCAGTTCACACCGGCGCTATTTGACAACAAAATGGTAGATAGCGCCACAGGTGACTTGCCTATACCAATTTATACAGTATACCACCTTATACCTGACTTTTTGTTTGTTTAGCGAGTTAGATGTGTTTGGATGTTTGCGGTCAGATTTTCAAGTGCTTAATGGTTGTTTGGCTTGTGATTTTTTTGGACGCCGGAATTGTGATTTCTGTTGGTTTTATTTTTTAGTTACAGGAAGCGTTTGCGTTTAGGCACTACCCATGAAATTTATAGGTAGACTTTTTTTGTAGGTAAGTAGTTAAGTGATTTCAGTTTATGGCCAAATGTATTTTTCAAAATGGCACGTAGATTTCATTGCCTAATCCACAAAACTACCTACTCATAAAAAATAACTCGCACTTATCCAGTAGATAAATAATTGAGGATAAAGAGCCTCAATAACCTCAACCCACGTGAAAAAACCTCCGGCCTCCAAACTAAAGAAAGTTCCACCCACGCGCGCAGTTCAAATAAAAAAGTAAAAATTCATATTTTGAACTCCCCAAGCGGCTACCGAATTACACGCCACGCCTCCCCTTCTGATTGGTGCACAGTAGCTGGATTTTTCCCTGCGTACGCGCATAATCAATGCGTCTGATAAATAACGTTTTGGGGATTTAAATAGGTAGAAGTATAGATAGATATTGAGTCGAGATATTTTTATAATGACAGCTTTTCTTTTTCTCTTTTAATAAAATATCACATAAAAGAGATGATGTAGCCTAAGGTTACCAATGAAACTGCTTACAATCACAATTTAATACCTATTGTAAAAGCGAAAGTTTGTGTGTGGGTGTTTAAGTGTATGTAGGTCTGTAATTTTTTCACGCTGCAACTACAGAACCGATTCAGCAGAAATTTATAATGGAGATAGGTAGATAATACCTAATAATAATATATAAGATAGGCTACTTTTAACCCGAGAACACCATTGGTCCCTTTGGGATTACTAAAAAACACGACTCAGACGTGCTTAATAATTAAAATAGAAAATGTTGTTTGTCCAAAATAATCTATCTCTAGGTGCTATGGCTATTTTTTTATTTTCTAAATCCAAGTTGCATTCAATAAATCTGTTATTTTTATGCTCAGTCTTGCGCCTTTTAACATTTCGGAATTGTTAAAAATGATTATTTTTGCGTTAAATTATCCAATATAAGTACTTATTTGAATATGAATTAACTATTATAGATAATACCTATTTATGTACCTATCCATGGGAGTGGCGCCCCATATGTTTCTAATTTTTTTTGAAAAACTATTACCTATGCAACTGATTTCGAAGCGCAATGAAAAACCTATCAAAAGCATCCATCATCGATTCGAGCACTGACATCTTGAGAGAATGCCCTCAGGGTGCACCCATGTTTTAATTACTTATGTACGTACAGACGTTATGTTTGGTCACGAACTCTTGTAATACAATACGACCTCCTTTGAGACGAGGGGCCCTTAACTCTTCTTTAATTGCTATTTTGATTGCTCAATCCCTTTTTAGTATGCGAAATAAAGTTGTGTATGTCTTCATCAACATTGTTGTTGTCTTATTGGAATTCAAATTGATTTAGCAGTTAAAGATTAACTGGATAATAGTGACTGTTTTAAGTATGGAAATCTATTAGATGGCAAATTTAAAAATATACTTTGTTAAGTTAACATCTCGGATTGATGCTTAGTTTTCTCCTGCAGAGAAACACAGTTAGAAAATATGGGGTTAGTAGTCCAAGTACCTATTCACTACTTACCTTACCTTAAATCCTCCAGATTGGCCTGACCAAAAGAGGTACGCAAATTATAAATAATTAACCAAAATTGCATACAAATTCGAACTCAAGCGTAGAGACATGATAATCTCAAACCCTTTTTCATTACTGAAATATTGAAGGGTCCGCGATACGATACGATACACGACACGATCTCGCCGGCCTAGGTATCTGCCATAAGAGACACTATGTATAATATTATGTCATACCTACATCGCCTACGTTTTGTAGGTAGATATTTATACATTTTTAGATCAAAATCAACAAAAAAGAAAAGATTTGATCCCTACATAAAATACCTATTCACTCTTTGTCACTGGGTAGGTAAGTACTGTAAGATATTGGACACATTTATATCCAAATAAGAAAATATTTTTTTCGGTTCATTGATTAAGGGCTGATATTTTAATCGGTAGATAAACGTTAAGTAAGGGGTAAATATAAATATAAATATAAATATAAATATATAGAGGACAACATCACATACATTGCCCCGATCCCATAGTAAGTAGCTTATGCACTTGTGTTATGGAAATCAGAAACAACGAAGGTACCACAACACCCAGACCCGAGACAATGTAGAAAAGTTATTTTTCTACATTGCCCCGGCCGGGGATCGAACCCAGAACCTCAGAGATGGCGGCGCCTTGAAAACCGGCACGCTAACCATTCAACCACGGAGGTCGTCATAATAATGTGACACATAATATCACAATTTAATCGTATATAAGTACTACGCTGCATTATTCTCATGCGGTAAACAGTTTTCCGTAGGTCTGCGCTGACCCTAACTGGGCATGTGCGTCAAATTTTCCATTTCCATTTCCAACCCAACCAATCTCGTGTAATAAATACGAATGAGTCGAACGAGAGCTGTTATTAACGGTAGCTTGATTTCTCCCGCCGCTTTGATTGGCCGCCGCGTAAACCGGTAGCCGACTCCCACACATTACCCAGTTACACACCTATACATAAACACACACATATGTTATGTGCTTATAACGTGCGTGTTGGCGTATTGTGTGCGTTTACCTTTAGGGCGTATATAGAAGTTAGGGTTGGTAACTTCAATATAATTTTGTGCCTATTTTGAATGTGTTTTTACAAAAAATATTTAAATTATAGAAAAATGGAAATGTTTCAATATAATTTCGACGTGTTTCATTTACTTGTAATAGAAGATTGTTGTTTAAAAATCATTTACTTGTAATAGTACCTAGATTGTTAAATTAAAAAAAGGCCTCTACCAGTCTGCCTTTACGAAGCTTTATTCGTTTGAAAGCTGCATAATTACTTATTATAAATTAAAAGTGTATCGAAATTATCGCTGCCAACGGGACTTGAACCCGTTATACCTCTACTAATTGAGCTATAGGAGCAACTACGGCTGACACGATAATTTCGGTACACATTGTTTTCAGTCATAGGCAGACTGCGGAGCCATTTATTGGGAAACTATTTTTGTTATAAACTACTACTACTAATTTATTATTAGATACTTGATGGTAAGCCGTTAGGCTCAGATCAGCTGATAAGTATACCTATAAGTAATCTACTTGACTTCGTAAGACGTAACCAACCTGCATAAATACAACAAACCTGCTTTCCGAACTTGGTGGTAGAGTTTTAACATTTGATAATAGTTAAATAATTAGTTAAATTTAACTACTTAAATTTAATTACTTAGGCCAATATGAAAAATAAAGATTTCCATTTTCATCAGATTAGGTACCTAACATGACCTTAAGTGTAGAACTACCTATATCTATCTAGCGTAATTTTAGTTACTTACTTACCAAGGTTTATTGTTTGTTTAGTTACCGACAGCCGGTGTGCATTAGACAATTAAAAAAAAAACTAACCTAAATTATATTTTTTTTAAATAACTTTTTAACTCGAGTATAACTTTTATGATCCCCCTACAATTAGGTATTCATTCAATTCAGTTATTTTAGAGTCACACATATTTTTGCGTCACAAATTACTCGTATTATTCTAAAAACGTGTTACTTACCTAAGTAGAAAGGTGACAGAAAAACTTACGATACATAATATATGAGTACTTATCTAATTAAAAATGTAGATATCTTTAGTAATAAGGAATGCATCACGGTTAAAAGTTGTTATAGCATTTATATACCTATCTCGGTAAAACATAAGCAATCAGGCGTACAGAGGGAGGCACTGCGCCGGAGGCGATACGAAGCGCCCAATATATCAGCCGACACTACGATCCTCAGCGCAGAGGTAGAATGGAGTTGACATTGTTCCTAAAAATTTTTAATTTTCATATTAGAATTATGTTGCCAAGATGTTGATGTAAAAGTATTTCACCCTAGGCGTTATTATATTAGGTATAGGTACCTACTGTCAGATAAATAAATACTTTCAATGCTTATAGATATTATTCTTAAGTAAATCCTAAACACGACGACGCAATTCGACTTATACAGAGCGAAGTAGGTTTGAAATTCCACTTCTAACATTTAAGGCCATGTAAGGAAGTAGCCTTTTATATTAAAATCGCCTTGAATCAAGTACCTAAGTGGCACGTTTAGTCTTCAGACAAAATTTGGTATATAAAAATAATAATTTAAATAAAGTAGTGACTAAGCTCTAAATATTTTTTTAAATCATAATTAATAAGGATCATCGAGTAAGTAGGTAGGTATCGTTGCTATGTCACTAACATGGTAATAATACAATCATGAACTTAATGATATATTAACGAATCTTCTTTCAGTAATAACAAAAATAAGAGTTAGTAATATCTACTTATTCATCCACGTTAATTTAAAAAATTAAGTAGGTATCTATGCTATGATTTTGTGCCAGGAAAATGACGGAAAATAATACAAAAAAATGAGTAAAATAATTTTCATTCGACTCCACGGGCAGCGCTGTTCCGCCGCACGCATACCGTTCCTGTGGGAACGCTTGGGACATAAACTGTTTCGTTATTTCTGCTCACTCGCTCATTTGTATATTATAATTTGGCCGCTTAGAACCTGTTCGGATTTAAATTGCTATTACGCGGGTATTATGTGCTTTGAATAATGATATGTTCCAGTGATCCACTTTGGTGAAAAAGTTGCGATATTTGGGTTTGAAACATTTAGTCGGTATTGTGTATTGGAGAACTTTGCATGTAGAGGGATGAAGAAGATGAAGACAAAAGAAGAGATGGATGGATTGCAATTTTCTATTCCAGCACCTAAACTCTTCATTATATTACTAAGTAGTTACTTATCTAGTTTTCTTTCTATGCCAATTCCATCAGTCACAGATCCAGTCCAGAGATGACGGCTGACGCCAATCATGCACAATTCGTGATTTTTGTATATTTTATTAAATTGACCTCAAGCTAAAAATACTGTTTAAGTGTCACGGCCCAGTTCACAGGTCTATTAAGGGTCGTGGGCTTGCCCATAATGCCTATAACGGTGCCCATAATGCCTTGAATTCAACCTCGCGACACTCTAGTGCTCGTTATCACCAACATTTTAAGGAACACCTAAGTCCTTAGGTGACAGTTGTAAGTGAAAACTGTCACCTATCGGCTTAGGCGTTTCTTAAAGTGTTAGTGAAAACGAGCAATAACCTTATATCCACAGATTACCGGGGGTACTTTGTGCCTGCGGTCAACCTATAGTTCTTTCTTTCTTCATAACAATACCTAGTGATGGTGCCTCATCTCACTGATGGGTCTCTCGTACCTACGAGGATTTCCAAGCTGTGATGCAAATTAGGAGGACAGTGAGAAGGTTATTAATACAAACGACTTGACGCCTGGTTCGACAATCATTAAATGAGGGTTGCCCTTCCAAATGTCGACTAGGATCAAGGTTGTTAATTCAAATAGGTTACGTACTTACCTCGTACATCTCTGCCCGTCAAGGCCTTTCGGGCTTCCATAAAGCAAAAATCATTCTTTATTGCCATGGATTCACAACCGGGGTAATTATAAAACCATGATTCAGCTCATGCCGAGCATTCCCTTGATTTAAAGGACAAGCCATACAATAGCTCGTGTCCCTTTCTAGAGTTCCGAGATTTTTATCGGCGAGAAAGAGATGCTGAAGATCGGTTATTCATTGTTCGTACAAAATGTCAAACAGAATGATAAACATAATTCCGTGTTGAAATACTGAGACATGCGCGGTGCGCTATGGGTTTGATTTTTTCGTCGAACATTCTTTTTTGTTTGGTCCCATAACCTATTAGGTTTATTGGCTCTTGTCAGTGCAATAGTAGCAAATGGTTGGAGCAACTTCAGAAGTCCTGAAGAATACTTCCTTAATGGGTGTTCTAAGGCTCAAAAGAAAGCCTCCATAAAGCTATAAAATTGCATCTTGCTGTAAATTTTGCTGGCGACTATGCCTGCAATTAAAAATACAATGGGTTTATTACCTGTCTTAGGAACACTAGTTGTCTGTTAGATAGGTATGTATCGCCAAAAAGCTTCTGCACAATTTTAAGTTTGGTACGAGCCTATTTTCCAGTTTTCTACCCTTCATTCTTATGCAACTGTAATTGATAATTATGTAAGTAGATATTAATTAATATTAAAAACCTTAATAAATATTGCAAAACGAGGAAGTTTGCTTACAAAACTAGTAGGAAATTACCAGCTTTTATTGGAGAAGTTACCAAAATTATATTTTATCTCCTAAAAAAAAACAAAAAAGATTTTATATAAAGATGATATTTTTTATAATTAATAGGATTCAGCTTAGTTTTAGTTATACCATTTTTTAATGGCACCGTTGTCGCATCTATACTCGCTGCACATTAAAAACTAATTTCGAATTTCAGGTCGATAGCTGTTATATGTAGTTACTGAAATAATCGAGTGTGACAGACGGACGGACGGACGGACGGACGGAAGGACAGACGGAGAAAGTCTCACCATAAGGGTTCCATTTTTACCATTTTGGTATGGAACCCTTAAAAGAGTTACACACTGATGACAAAATAAACTCTCACGTCTCAAGCTATTATCTAACAATAACGCACCAACCTTTAGCATTGCACAAATAAGGCGGCACACACACTGGACGGGGCCGAGTGGCTAAGTTTGTTCGAAGTTTGAATTCCAAGAAAGCGAACGCCGAAAGCCGAATGGACTCACGCTGACTCGGCACTCGGCGTCGTGAAAGACGAACAATGCTCACAAAGCGCGGTAATAGACCGTATTAGATGCGCGCATAAAGGCATTGACACAATAACTTGATAAATACTGCTTTTGAACGAGACGCGTGTAAATCGCCCTTTATGAAAGTTCACATTGTTCCCTTTTTAATTTCAATCGAGTGATATAGCGAGCTTTTGATTTGTCAGATTCTTACTCTATTTGATACACAGACCTAGGAAACTATAAGGCGCAAAATTTGCGTGATTTTTTTTAATCTGTAAAGTGACGCATAAGATGACGTCACCTAGGGTAGGCTAAGGTAAATCAGTACACGAATTTTGGCAACAAATCTTCGCGCTCATCATGGCGCCGCATGTCACGCAAGGCTAGGCTAGAATGAATGAATAAGGTGTTATAATACTGTTATCTCTATGATTTGATACCCATAACACATATAAGTGGGCTTCTTCTCAGTGCAGGGCACTATTGAACCCTGGTTAACTTAGTTTTAAGTCAACCATATCTATACATCACAAATATCATATTGAGTTTTTACAAGAGCCTGTACATTAGGCCTATGTGAAATAAAGATGTGTATTTTAAACTTATAATATTTTCTGTGTTTTTTTATTTTATTAGTTATTAAGTAGTTTCAGAATATTCTGTTTTTTACTTAGTATGTTTTTTATTATTAGAACGATTTGAAATACGAGTACTATAATAATTATTATTGCTTTAATGTGTGGATCTTTTACTTTAGGTAGGTTTAGCTTTTGTTCTGAAAAATAAATCCTCAAAAATTAATTGCCAATAAAAAGTATTTATTCGTTCGACTTATGAATAGGAACAAATTAGCCGCGCATTAACGATTCGCGTTTAAGACGAAGAGTGATAAATTTTAATTACCTTCGCGATATTCGCACATGTGAAAGAGGCTTAATAGCTATTTTACAACTCTCGATACTTGCATGATGCATCGATAGTTCAGTGAATATAAATGTTAAGTTTGATAGATTTTCTAAATTTACTACTCCTTTTGGTATTTTGTAATGTATGAATAGTTTTGAACCCATTTAAGGCACGAATCCATTGCTGCGTATGCACGTAATGTATTCTAATTTCTACTCGATGTCATGATTTTTTTTAATAAGGATATTCTTGTTTTTAAATCTTGCTCTATTGTCTTATTTGTTTTATTAAAATTAATTTAATTCTAAAATGCTTAGTTGATGTTAAAGCTATGCCTACGATAACAAATTACATGGTTATACTCTAGAAAAAATAACTACTGAAAAAAAATAAAAATTATAGTAGATGCAGACTCCCCCTAACATTATGAAGTTTTATTGTGGATTACAGTGAATGTTAACAATTTCATTTTGATAACAAGCTGAGTCGAATGTAGCATATCCTTAAAGCCTACCATAGCCTAGCAGTAATTGAATGGCATCTTTAGATCTTTACAATATGTGAACCTATCCATCACTGGTTAAGTATAAAACTCATAACTGGCTCTCAAAGTAAACCAAGTAGTGTAAAGCAGTTTAAGCTCTTAAAGTTTATTGTCGGTTGGTTAACTATGTTGCGACTTGTTAACAATCGTGTGCTTACGTTTGTGGAATTTTGCGTAATTAACTTTAAAGTGGCAGTTTTTGTGGAGATCATTAGGGGCATATTATTCTGTATTCCGAAAGCACTGGCGTCTGCCACATATAACCTGGTACTTTGGTACTTACATTGTTTTTAATGTGTCTGATGGCTAGGTCAACAATTCTTTGCATGACGTCGTAATAATCATTTTCATTTATGAGTAAGTACTAAAGTTATTTACTCATTGCATGTTATGAATCTATACTAGCTAAGGTCCGCGTCTCGTCCCGCGTGAATTTCGATTTTACACAACCCCCACGGGTACCATGGATGTTTCCGGGAGAAAGTAGCCTATTTGTAAATCAATGTTATAAGCTATTTATAGTACAAAATTCAGCCAAATAAGTTCAGCAATTTTTGTGTTAAAGGTATAACCGACTATCTATCATCCGATATGAAAGTTCAAGTTTACATAAAAGATGCCCAAATACATGTATTTAACAACAATACGCTCAAAGGTAAGCAATATCATGACGTCCTTTGATATAATATAAATTTTTTGCAAAATCTGTTGATGATAAAAGTAGATATTTCATGATATTATCCTTAGAATACTAATGGGGTTAGCAGGCTGAGACAAACAAACCAAAAACAAGCTTGAAGTCGTGAGTTGATATTGTAAGTGACGGTTTAACGTGCTTTCCAAAGCACAGGAGGAAGGAAGAAGTAAAGTTAGATTTTTAATCATACATTCAAATACCTACTTAATCAATATAATTAATTGAGTTGCGTTGTTGCAACTGGGCCAACCAAAGATCCCATAGCATAAAGAGTACAATGCGACAAGGCTATCTTGGCGCGTGGCAAAAATCAAAACTAACGCCGCTATCTTGTGATACTGTTTGATACTTCGCTCTGTCGGTATATCGCTTTTGTATGTTGTGTTGTTTTTACTTAATATTTACTAATAATATAAAAGTAAAATAAAAGTAAAATTGAGAAGATTTTATTTTCTGGCTGCCTTTGTTCTATAACAACGCCCTCCTGACAGTGTCATCAAGTGCCAAGAGAGCCTCGTCGGACTGTAGGAGGCTAGGTGTTTAGTATTCAAAAAGCGAATGTTTCTGGTTGCACAGCACTGTTGTTCATCAAATATTACGAGAGGTTGAACACTGTGACTGTTGATGCGTCATCTGACAGGCTATTTTGTAAAGATATTTTGTGGTTCGAAAACCAAGTCTTGTGTATGTCTGGTTCGATGCAACATGAAATCGGAATTCATGCTGTTGAATTACTTACAACAGAGCGATTCTAGTAGGTATTCATTAAAATGCCAACTTGGTATCGAAGCATCGCTGAAGTGAAATTGTTGACTAGAAATGAACCGGATCGCTCACACCGTTGACTTATAAAATATGATATTTCCAGCTCGATATTGCGCAGCCTAAACTAAATGAAATTATTTCAGTGAAAAGCATACTTACTTGGTTTGCATGTTCAGCTGAAGGGACGTAGATACCTTCTCGATATCTATACTTTACTCTTGTATATTGTAACTTGTGTTTTAGTATAGAAACATACAGCAGATTTTTCAGCAGAAGTTCGCCATCACATGGTACTTACACCTCACCGTCGAGTTACAAAACCTCCTTACAGAATAGCTTAGCTATGCGTTACTCCAGGGACCAGGGCTATTTAGTATTCACAATTACTGAACTCCATATCAAAACTTCACAGTAAAACAACACTCTTTCGAGCTACAAAATAACGTAACTTACGAAATAACGTAACATAATCTAGATTGTAAGGTACATTATACACATGCTAAAACAGATATAAATATTATACAATAGACATGAGTACATCAAGAGTTAGACCGAGATGAATGTTGAATCGAATCTCACGCTCGCACGTTCGAGATACAAAACATCTAGGTACGGAATACCCTTACTATGCGTCAGCCGGTATCGTCTGGAAAGGTGAGAGGTCTGAGGTGTGTCGGTGGTCGCTTGCGCCTCACTGACTCAATGTGCTCATTAATTACGAGCTAAGAGAAAGGGATCTACAGGTGCGGCAGATGATTTGGTACGACTAAAATAAGCGTGATTTTGGACATCAATTTACGCTGTTTTATCAAAAATTCGTTCAAAATGAGGAATTAGAAAATATTATGGTGTTTGATGTTAGCTGTATGAATAGACGTGGACCTGGCTGATTACTGACAGATTACTGGTGTCAAAAATGTTTTGTTTTAACACCAACAGCGTCAGTTGTAAGCTGACCGCAGTATTGTTTATGAACCGCGATCCACGCCACAGTACTTGTTATTAGTCCGCACGCGATTTTCCACATTACGATTTCCGCCATTTTACGAAATTTTGACAAATGGCTCTATTTCTTGGTGTATGAAGAATGAAGACGAAAAATGTAATGAGCTCATCCTCAGCTGTGTTATTCTACAAAATGAAATAGCTGCCAGACAGCTGCCAACCCGAATATGGCATGCAAAATTGTACTCTATTACAACTGACAAATTCATAGATGCAGAGATGTACGCTCGTCGCTGTTTTGCAGAATAGCACGGCAGGTTCAAATCGGTGCCCACATGAGTGACTACCGCTGAGAAGATAATTTCGATACACATTGTTTTCCAGTCATATAGGCAGACTAGAGATATTATACCTAGTGTGTGAAGCACTATAACAAAAAAGTAAATTGAGCATAAAATTGTTTGTTGTATATGGAAAATTATTAATTTTTACCCTTTGGGCACGGAATCCTAATGATGATCAGGTACAAGTTTACCTAATAGAGATGGACACCTAATTATTTATTGTAAGAAGATGCACGGTCATATTATTTATTCACAACGGAATTATATACAACATGAATTAACCCATGACGATATTTAATTCGAAGAAATAAATTTACCAATTTGATTTAACAAATTAATATTCGTTTCTAATTAATACAGCACCTCTACCGCGAACGGCTATGAATCAAAGAGTCAATAGTTTGAAGCTTGCTCGTATGAATCATAAATAAAAGCTAAGTTCGTCAAAATAACGAAATTCGAAGTTAATACCAGTAGAGTTAGTACAGGTTATTTTAACGAGTTTCGAGTCAACTCGCATTGCACAAACGAATCGAATTCCTCCATACACTTACAACCAACGCCATTTGTGAACAGTCACTGATATGCGGCTGTCAATAGATGGCGCTGGCTGTAAATTTATGAAGGCATTCGATTCGTTTGTGCGATGCGAGTCGACTCGAAGTTCGTACAAAACCAGTACTAACCCCACTGTTCTGAATCACGCAAAAGATCCGTAAAACAAATGACACGGATAGATCAAAACTAGATATGATATTAGTTTTCGGCGTTCATCTCGCGACCGCAAAGATTCATAGGTCATAACGTTTTTGTTTATAAGGAAAATTTGGCTTCGCAGTATGTGGTCCGATACCTATTGTTACGTTAATAAATTATTGAATTCCCAATACATTTTGAAGATGCCGATTGCTGAATTATGTTTCATACATTTTATTCTTCAATAATAATAAACACAATCAGGTATACTTTCATTGTACTGGCAATTTCGCACTTTTATTTATTTTGTTTTTTAAAACTGACCACCCTGATGGACACGCTGTCCCAGCCTACGTCCGCGCCATGCTTCATTCTTTTATTGTGCGCGGCAATGAGCACTCGACTACAAAAACACGTCTCGTTTTTGTTAATTTAGGTTCAAAGTAAAAAAAATTAAGTGTTCAGTGTTAAAACTTGCTTAATTTTCTATACTGATAATGCTTAGACGCTAGTAAAATTTATTATTATAACAAAAATAAAATCAAATCAAATCATATAATTGTGCATTCATCTTCGTCAGACTCCGAGGAAAGAGGGTAAGTGAAAATTAACCTTTTTTCCCAGATATCACATCAACTCAAATATCAATGCTGACGAAAGTGTGTCCAAAAATTGAAATCCTAAGGCATCTCTAAGCTAACTTGGAGGGTATCACATTGAGGTTATCACGAAAGTATAGCATGATGCGCGAAATAGTCCAGGCATCTCTAAGCTAGCTTGGAGGGTATCACGTTGAGGATACCACGAAAGCATAGCATGATGCGTCAATGCTCCTGGAGGTTGACTGCGGGTCAACACGAAGGATTTTAAAAAAAACCTCAAAGGACTTTGCGGATACCAACGGGGGACGATGTCGGTGTGGCGCTGTTCTCGGCTTCACTACAAGTGGCTTCGCATGACCTCCCGGACTTTGATCCCGAATTGCTATCGGCGCTCAGTCACAAGAACTATATTAATGGTTAGTCCCGACAGTTGTAAAATTCTAGCCGACCTTCATTGCAAAGAATCAAATAGTTTATTTGATATACTTGCCTGGCTTATGAATAGCCAGTTAAACGTTATAGCCTTTTATCAGTGATAACTATTTCACGACTTAAAAACTAATTCCACGAGGGTACCAACGCGTCGAACTTTTCTAACTATGTACCTACAATAATGTTTAGATTTTGTGGTGGAAAATAATTTTACTTACTTTCGAAAATTAATGTTCAGATTGTGTAATGGGATGATAATTTAACTATTAGCTCAAAACTCAATAAGTTAACAATATTATGTATAATGTACCATTAGTCTGAAAGTTTTATTGAAGTGAATTGTTAAATTCTTTCTGAAACTAATAAAAATCTTAAACCACAACGCGTCCTGAACTGAGAAGAAGCTTAAGTATTGACAAATGACATTTTGTTTCGACAAATGACAAGTAGTTAAAGTTCACGAACGGGACCAGATGTTTTTTCGGAGAAATAGTTTCGGGCATTATACTAGTTTCAATGGTTACTGATCGTCAGGTGTTGTAAATAAAGAAACCAGCAGGGCGCGGCGGGCGACTTTGCTATCGACACCCACCGCTGGGACAGCGCAATCTCGTTTCTCGAGAAACTAGCTGGCCCCCTCTCGTTACGGCTCGGCCAGCAGGGGGGGGCGTGACACACTTGAGTATTGGCGATCAGCCGCGAGGAAGATGCGACGTGGCAGCGAGTCTCCAGCATCAGCCACAACAAGGACCAGGTTCATCGACGACGCTAGACATTAAGGTACCTATATGCCAGTTGTCTTCAACATTTTGAAGTTTATTGGTTACATATCACTGACAAGGAATCCGTCACGATTTATAACATGATCTAGAATTTCGGGAGTTATAATAAGTGAAGACTATTTTTTGACTTTCACTAGGTGTACAAATGTACGTACATTCAAAAAAAATATTTTAATGAATTGAACAAATTAAGGAACTAGCTCCAAAAATTATTATTACATAATACCATTTTAAAAATCGTACACTAACACAGTGTACCGCCTTACACGTTCACAACAAAGAAAAAGCGACAAATGTCTTTGACAATCGACATTTCTTTTTTGGGTGAGATAATGTGGGAGTGAGTCACTGCATGTTCGATTATAGTTAAGATGTGTCTAACCTCAAAATCTTACGTGGTAAAAGATACATTCTAAATTTAAAGGCGTTGAATGAATTTGTAGTTCAAAATCCTTTGAAATTGATAGTTCATAGAACAGCTTACAAGCGAATACTTAAAAAGGGTTTTATGCCTATGAACTGAAGAATCTTATTTTAAAGTACCGATTCATCCTTGGTAAAATACATAAAGAAGTTGTGACTCATCTCAGATACTTACCGCGGTTTTTTCATGAAGATTTGTTAGGTGTTAGAGTGTTAAAGTTATTTACTACCCTCAAAACATGCTCAGTTTCCTGGTTTTATTTTAATTTCTGACGATATGGCAGTATCGTTACCCAACCGCAAACTATGACGTGAATTATGTAACAATTAAAATTCTGTAAAAAAAAATTTATACGCTTAACTCGTCGTATCATCTAAGAGTTAAGCTTAATTCCGATTAAAAGTCCTAAAGTCCACTTCTCCAGCTATTAGGTATGGATGGGGTTACACAGAACGTCTGTAGAAACAAAAAATGTAGCCCGTAAGAAAAATTAGACTTTAGACGCAGCTGTTCGTCCATCATCGGTTATCCTATCAGATGGCCAGTGGTTACAAAACATTTTTTAAGTCATCTAACTCCCTTAAACCTAAAAGGTTGAACTAGTGATTCACACGATTTCCCGGTCTAGATGAAGACTAATTCTTTTCATTAGAGGGATTTTTGTTTTTGTAATAATTAACGTTAAGATGAATCGAAATACCTCTTTACAGAGTTGATGGCCATATTTTTCGATACATCTATTTTGATACACATGATTTACATCAGTTGCATAGAGGATATCAAATATCCTCATTTATACGATTGGGTTAATTGTTTCTTATATGGAAATTAAAGATAATCAAAAGCTGACCAAGAGTTACATCCAGTTAATGGGATTAAGCTATCGCTGTAAAATTATATACTTCAAAGTTATTCAAAGAGTTCAATCCAGTTATTGAATTTATCGCTTCTTGCAATAATGCGAAATGTAATCAATATGAACCCAGACGTCTTAGAAACAGACGCATTCTGAACATTTTGGAACACCAAGTTTACCTTTGCTCTTCTATACATTCTTCTAGAGGTAGAATGCTTAAAAATACTATTATAGACAATGCTTTAGACATACATCGTCTAAGGACCTCTACAACTTTGGATTTCCATCTTTTACATAAGGTGTCAAAAGACTTACTTCTTATAGTACATTTATTGATGATAAATAAATAAATATGATCTTTCCCTAGAGAACCACAATTCATAGGAATTACTGGAGGAAGTTCTCTGAAGGCATTAAAAAAAAAAAAAAAAAAGGACATTTTGTTGGAATTTTTAATAACCTATATGTTTCAAAAATTTTGTGTTATTTACAAAGTTTTGTGGCAATACTGCTTTAATAACGACTGAGATCCGTACAATCCGTACATTATAAGTCAACCTCGTAATTTCCAACAGAACAACTTGTTAACGACGTAGCATATGGTACGATTACTTGTTATCATTCGGCATTGAGTTTAATTTCTGCTGATGATTTTGGATTTTGGGTCAAATACAAAAAAAAAAAATATATATATATATATATTATATTGCGAAAATGAATAGATAAATTAACATCAAACACCACATAGTAGCACACAATATAGTATGCTAACACATTGCTCAATGGGCCTTAATAAGAGTTTATTCATTCCGTAACTTTGCTTTGCTGATCTTGTAACTTTTTTAGCTTTAGGCAGTAGACACAGCACAGAATGAAAACATTAGCATTAGTTAAAGTTAGTATTATTGTTTTTATATAATTCAAGGGAATTATTGAGTTTATACAACGCCAGCTACTACTCAGGGCGAACCAGTTTTAATTATACCATAATCAAAACTGAAGAGAAAGTATAAAAATTTGCCACAGCTTTGAAAAACAAATCGATATGTCGTTTACAAAATCTTAGACCAAGATATATAATAGACAACCTCCTGATAATGTTGAAGCGACCTCATAAGGTCGCCTGCAGGCAGACCACCGTGAGAACGTGCCTGCCGAGGAATATAATCTCTCACGAGAGAGGTCTGCGTTTCAGTGTACTCAGCACCAAGTACGCAACACTTCCTCGGCGAGCACGTAGTTTGTTGCTTGACCTCATCAGAAAAGCAGTCTGCTGGTAACAACCATTACGGACGTTACCTAAGTTTTATAACCTCTTATTGAGCGATGATGCTTCTGTCGCAATAGCTCTTTTGCTCTCTAATCATTAATCATTATAATCTATCTAAATATAAATTAAACCTATTTGTAATGTGACTGGTTTATTGATCCAGGAATTGAACGAAAAGATTGTGTTAATTAAATACTTCTGTGGTATAAAGAGGAACTATTTCTTCTATTATAATAGGAAACAAAGAAAGTCCATAATTTAACAAAAATTTTCATCTCTAAACATCTACCTGATTGTGTTTATTATTATTGAAGAATAAAATGTATGAAACATAATTGATGATTAAACGAACTTACCTGTAAGTGAAGTTCTATCACAATTATGTGAATACATTTTATTCGAAAATAATAATATAAGGTCCCTCCCATACCCAAAACCCATGAGTATAATACGAAAATTTTGTTAAATATTCTCTAAAGAATGAAGCATGGCGCGGACGTAGGCTGGGACAGCGTGTCCATCAGGGTGGTCAGTTTTAAAAAACAAAATAAATAAAAGTGCGAAATTGCCAGTACAATGAAAGTATACCTGATTGTGTTTATTATTATTTTCGAATAAAATGTATTCACATAATTGTGATAGAACTTCACTTACAGGTAAGTTCGTTTAATCATCAATAATGACTTACTGGTTAAGGTCAGTCTAAAATGTATAGTAACATAGTTTCTTTTTTGGCATATCCTTTCATGTATAGGTATAGCTGATTATGTCAAAAACGTTACGTTAAAACTTACTTCTCTTTATAGAACGCAATTGCCTAAAGCAGTTTTTGCTATCTAAGTGCGGCAGACTTTATACGTTCTTAGAAAATTCTCAGTTTAATATCACACGATATTTTACAACACCATTCAACAAAAACAAATGCTAATAATGTAAATGCAGAACTAGAGCCTTGGCTCAAATACCAAACTCCCGCAAAATAAGACTAAGATTAATTTTAAATACTAAGCTAAAACTGAGTATTTAAGATCTAAAAAAATATTTTACCATCTAAGTATTAGTAGATATTGAAGAAGTATCTATCTATCGGTAGGTAAATTGGTGACATCAGTTTCCGATTGATCGAGTAGATTAGCTACAAGAGAATGCCTTTAAATTTTCAAGATTTATTTGAACATGAATGTTGAGTTAACAGCTATTGTTACCTTAGAATGACGATAATTTCTTCAAGATGAGCAGTAAATTTAAGATAAACTCGGGCCCATCTCTCATACCATAAGAGGCATTTATTTCGCTACTAAAGAGGTAACTTCGTGACTATCAGATGTTTATCAAAAAGTACCGGCGGACTGTAACCCTAAATGGTAGCTAAAATGTCGAAATCTCTACAGAGGAGCTTCTTTTGCGTGCCATCGTTTCGTGATACCACCATAATGCATAGCTTTTGTCGTATTTGTAATGTCAGCAAAAAATACCTCTTTAGACAATGTTATGATGAGAACTCACAACGTCATGCTCACACACATAAGTTGTATGAAAAAAATAAGATTTTATACGTTATGTGTATTATATTCCTGCAGTAGGTATTAGGTAGGTACATTATGTGAAGTATACATAATTATAATTAACATAATATTTCATTGTGCAATTCCACGATGATTCGTAACAATTAACATTTGTCGTAACAATTAAATATTTACAGGCAGCTACTTTTATACGCGGAAAGCTGTTTTTAATAGGTATGCTTTAGGATTATACTCATGTATTTTATACTTAAAATATAGTTAGTAATAACTGCCCCGATTGTTTCACCAGAGTGAAGTTCCCGTATAAATTTCAGTTAAGTGAATACTAAATGGCCCTGGGGTAACACATAGTTGAGCTTTTCGATAAGGCGGTGTTATAACTCAACGGTGAACTTCAAATTTATCTCAGTCTCTGTCAATCTGCTGTCTACATAATATAGCCTGTGATACTGTCTTCTGGTCTAGTCAGGAGACCGAGGTTCGATATCTAGGTATGACTTTTTGGAGTTAAAATTACTTGCTTGTGAGTGAAGAAAAACATTGCGTCGTGAGGAAAACTAAGTTGTCCATTATCTCAAAGGTATGTTAAATCTGCCAACCCACGCTTGGCTTTTTATTCTAAATCTTGCTCGTTATGAGACCCGTGCCCAGTTGTGGGTCAAAAATCATAATTTGACAACAAAATTACGCGGAACTTTATGAACTGGAAACCGCAGTCCGTGGCTAATAACAGAAGCCGAGCAAACGGTAATTTAGCGGGTGCAAGCGCCGCGCCTGTGCCGAAATAAGCGATATCGTGAGCGGATCGCACGCACGGTAGCCCCGAGCACCCGCGGCTTTCCCACCGAGCACTGCGCCGTAATCGGTGCCATTTTAATGCTTGTACCCGTAATTATACTTAGTACTCGAGGTAGAATAGTGGTAGCTAGCGAGAAAAGCCAAGTGAATGCGAATTATGAAATATTAGCGTTCGCCGCCGTCGACACGCATTGCAAATTGGAATGTCTTCAACAGAAAAAGAAGTAGACGTTCGTAGAGTTTTTATTCGTAGTTAACTACGAAAAAGCTCTACTGAATAGTACCTACCAACTATCTTTGGTGGAAACGAGCCATTTTAAATCGGATTTATAGGATTACGATATAGGATAAATACCAGTTTTAACTAAAATCTTATACAGAAATTAATCCAGACTGACATACTGATTCATCATCAATTATCACAAACCCTACGAATCTGGCAAACTGTTATTTTGCACTGATCTATGATTTGATCACTGATTCTGATCTATTTTATGACTGAAATAATTGATTGAATTAGATAGAGAAAGGTTTTTTGAAGTAAACTCGAGTGAAAACCCGAAACTGGTTGAAAACACACTCACTGACCAGACCACCTAGCCCAAATCTTTTGAACGACCAAACTGAAAATTTACACAGAGGTTTCTTTTATTCAGATGAAAACAAGATAAAAAAGGGTTTTATGAAATTCCCACGGTATCAGGATTAACCCAAAAAAGCAGGAATTGGGAAAGTAAGGTAAATGATTATTTATAATTAAATTGATAATTAATAATCCAGCGTAGGTGATAAAGAAAAAATTGCTCTCTGAATTCCCGCTTTCAAATCCGAGAATCAACGAAATTACGTCGTCCCTTTAGCAATGAGTATTGACGTGGCTCCATGAGCCAGTGCATTATAATTTCAATGGTGCGATACACCAGCCTACCGTCTCGCTACCTGTCCATTGAGCGCACATGGAGGGGGCTACGCGCCTTCCGCGTAAGCGTAACGTTATCAGTAGTTTCCGCACCCTCTCGCCGGCGCAGTTGCCAAACGCACCCGCTCTACGTCGCACGTCCACCGTGACACATCTAGGCACCGACTCTCCGTGTATTTTGACGCCTCTGTAATAGACCTACTGAAATCTCTGCTCTGTGTATATAATAGTTCTTAGTTCAGTGAAAGTGTAACATTACCGGTTCGTATCGTGTAAGGTGCGTATTATAGTGTAATCATTATAGTAAAACCGAAATTTTAATAATCGTGTTTATGGCTAGTTACAATATAAGTGTTAATTATGATATGTTCGTGAATATAATGCTCGTAAAAACACGCGTTAACAGTTAACACCATCTTATGAGCAACATTGCAAACTACGCTGTTAATAATAGTTATTACCAATAGGTATTAATATGTAAGCGGATCGATGTAAGAAACTAATAACGTTTAATGATGAGCTATGCGCATACAGTTTATATTTTAAACTTAGATTTCTTAATGTAGATGTCGTATAAAATGAACACTAATTATGAAACTTCACACTGAACATTATAATAAAGCAATACCTAAACTTAACCATTTACCGTAGTCTTTATGAGTACCTACCTAGGTACAATTTAAGTTACGAATAAAATACTTATTATTACTTAATCAGTATTTTAGTAGGTTATAGGTATTTATTTTGCTTAAGTAGGTATCAGGATGAAGAATTTTATTGATTGCTCTATGTCCTCTTTATGTGAAAAAATACTAGGTTCACCCAAGACCTTCCTGCATCTAACATTGAAAATTCCGTATTGAACCTAGGAGTCAAACCCTGGACCGGTCCAAAAGGTCGGTCTTAACAACTGGAGCCATTTGAAATGTTTCGATTCGATTAGTTTTCAAAAAAGTATTAGTAGTTCAAAAAAGTATGGAAATGACAGCTGTCTGCGCGGAAGCCACGTGATCAATATCGCGATCATTCTCATACATTTTTTTGAATTGTCATCCATCGAATCAAAATATGTCATAATATTATGTACGGCTGCTGGTCTTTATTTTAGCTCAAACTTAGTTGAAACAAATGAGAAATCACTGTTATCAATGCCCGTCTGTCACAGCGTTATGAACTTCATGTCTCACATATAAAGTTGAAATTCGTGTACGTGCGTTGCTGATAAGCGTTATCGTTCCCGCAGGCGCACCAGCCCCGCCCGCAGCGAGCGCCATAGCCCATACAAAATGTTCGCCGTGATGCAAATCGACGAGGACCACTCCAGGGACTTCCGGCGCAAGCTGCGCCCCAAGTGCGAGTTCGTCTGCAAGTATTGCCAACGTCGGTTCACCAAGTCCTACAACCTGATGATCCACGAGCGCACGCACAAGAGCCCCGAGCTGTCCTACAGCTGCGAGGTGTGCGGGAAGAGCTTCAAAAGGCAGGACAATTTGCGTCAGCACAGGTCAGTCACAGCTTTTTTTATTTATGCTTCAAAAAAACATACTTATAACGAAACTTATGCTCTTAGGTGACAGTAATTGTTGTAAGTGAAAACTGTCACCTACCGGCTTAGGCGTTTCTTAAAGTGTTGGTGAAAACGAGTCTTACATACACCGACGTATATTGTAGCTACGGTGCTTACATGCATAGGATAGCTTATCCCTAAAAATAAGAGATTTCTCGCAGCTAATTACCCTAAAGTCTGAGAACGGCAGTGGTGAAAATGGGGCCAGATAAAAATATTACAGAGAGAAAAGCGAGAAGAAAAAATTATGTTAGTAAGTACCTAGTATTGAATATTGGAAAATCTGTTGGAATTGGAAATGAAGGAAATGATTTTATTGGCGAGCCCGTTTGCTTTACCAAACTTTAAGAGATACGTAATTATTAAACATGGTGCTATACAGAGCTGTTAGGCCCGGTTTCCACCAAAGAGGAACGGAGTTGTAACCAATCAGACTTCGTAATTTTGGCATCTCCGTAACTGAGGGGAGATATCGAAATGACGAAATCTGATTGGTTACTCAAACACATCTCCGCTCCGCTTCGCTTTGGTGGAAACAGGGCCCTGTAGCAAACGCATGGTTTAACTAAGTAGTTCGTGTCTAAAGTTTTTTGTAGCTTGACGATTGACCGCACCTTCTTAGGCCGTTTCCACGGATGCGGGAGCTCAACGTGGAGCTTAAGGAGCACACCACGGGTGTGCCCGCGAAATTAAAATTTTATTGTGGTTTTTCACGATTTTTAAGCTAATAAGACATAATAGGCTTATGGCAGTTTCGCGGGCAGAGTCGTTGATTTCGCCTTAACGCGGTATTTTTTAACAACGAGGTATGGACGGTAAGGAACGAAAATGTTTCTATGACAATTTGTTAATCTTACAACAAATTGTCATAGAAAAATCCACGTTCTCGATGTATTGCGTAACATGCCTACCGACCCACATAGGCTGTGGTTGCGGCACGGGACACAAGGCCGTGGTCACACCGGTCGGCGTGAATTAGGGTCCAGCCCATCACGGGGCATTGAGGCGTGATGTACTGAGACGTCACTCCTCAGCTACTACTGTTACAGTGTACGACCGCAACTCACCCAATGGAGGCACAGAAACGCTCACAAGCTCTATAACTAAGCTATATAGCTATACTTGTCCAGCACATTAACACTATCACATCACATCATATCACACTAATATCATAAAGGCGAAGGCTTGTGTGTAAGTGTGTGCATCTGTGAGTGTGTGTGTATATTTGTTACTTCTTCACGTCGAAATTACTAAACCGATTTCGCTGAAATTTTGAATGGAAATAGATTATACCCTAGGAAAACAGGTTATTTTTTATCCAGAAATTCACATTGTGCGTCCGCTAGTACCTAGTTCAATATAACTGCAGATTCCATATAAGCGGTCACATATTATAAAGCCGAAATAAAACTGTGGCTTTTATTCTGGGACTGACAAAGAATCTCTGGAAAATTTCAGCGTCATGAAACAAAACAGAATTATTACGCAGAAAGAGAGAAGGGTATTGTTTGGTTATAGGTGTAGATGGATTATTTTGGTAAGCGCAACTTTCCGCACAGTTAGGTATTTTTCTATGAGGAAAACTGTATCTTATGCAGTCCGACATTTATTTTTTATTACAATTTTATTTTGTATTTTCGTTTGCATTTAATCCACTTGATTGATATTGACAAGGAGCTTAACAATAATTTTAATTACCATTTTCCTGTATCAAATTATTGTGCACATCTTTATAACTGCAATAAATTTTGAAATGGTAGGTACTTAGGTACTACTAAATACAAGATAAATTCTAATATTGGGGTCCGATTTAGACTTCTTTATCAGAAAGAGGTATTAAATACAAGTGGTCCTTGCAATTAAACGTGAGTGATTATTATTTTATCTTAACTAATTTGAGTGAGTTTATTTTGTGTAGTTTTTTATCTGCTTTCAATGTTAATTAATGTAAGACATAAAAAAATGTAAGATACAGAATATTACAGATGCTTTTGATGAGTGTTTATTTCATAAAGAAAACACTGTTAGTTTGGTTTGTTTTTAGGCAGTTTTCCCCTAAAGTTATTGAATTTATATTGAAAGAGTTCTTGAAGAATTTAAGTAAAAAATACTTCATAAGTAGGTACGACACTAGAAAATAAGGAATGCTAACAGTTATAGCTAGAGATCATTAAAAAGAAACAATAGAAAAATGATCGTCAAACTTGCTGTTCCTGGCGTTATAACAGCCTACTTACGAGTATGTATATTACACAAATTAAGTAGATTCAATTAACTTTAACAGAAACATAAACGTTGAACAGTTACGCGTCTGTTAACATCAGTTAATTCAACTAACATTAACCAAATAGTTAAACGGTCATATACGTTTCTGTCAACATTAGTTGAAACAATCACATATTGTGGTTCAAAATACATAACGCATTTTCTTGAAGTCTGTTAAAAACCTATTCAAAAGTTATAAAGGAGAGTCTATACTTGCATTACTACACGCAACATCTCCAATTAACAAAGATGTGAGACGTCTTAACGTCTGTGACAGATGTCGCCCACAGATAAATTACCATACAATGTTGTGGTAGCTACAAGTTTACAGGTCACAGTGCAATTCTTGTTTCCGTTGTCTACTAAACATCAATACAAATGGTGTGAACAGAATAACGAAATGTTTGATGTTAGACGCTTTGTATTTAAGACGGAAAAATAAAGTCCGTTTTCAGATATCTATAACCAAGTTAATATAATTTTCGATCACTGTACTGTAGGCACCAACTTACATCTTCTGTGTTATTTTATATGTAATCCTACTACCTCATCTAACGATTTAAATCTTCAAGAATTGTTATTTATATGTTTACATATCCCAAACAATTATAATCCAGTACAGGTAGTATTTTAGCTTACGTGATGTTACCTTTGATGTATTATTGCGTTAAGTTTAAATAATAATTAAAGCATAAATGGTGATGTGTGTGTGTCAATCAGAGAACCTTTCTATACAGGACCACTAAACGTGCCTATGTATGTCTCTGATCTGCAATCTGCATGGACCTTATTTTTGTGATATTGGTTTAAACTTGTCTTTCTGATCTGTGTGTAGGATCTCATTTTTCTGATCTTTGTTTAAACTCTTTTTTTATGATTTGTGTGTAGGGTCTCTAAATTGGCAGGGTATATTGTTTTCTTATATTCGTACAAATTTTGGTTATCTTCAAAAACTGTAGGCTATTTACGAAGCTAGAAAATAATGGGTAGGTACATGAATTCAATCAATTCGGTGATTAAAAATAATAATTTATTTATACTAACTCAGTGTTAAATAAAAATAACACAGAATAAAGAGTTATTCTGTATTATTTTTATTTCCACAACACATTGTTGATAAGAGTACTCGTACACGCGTACCGGGGTTCCGTGTGAAAACCTCGCTCCGCATCCGGGCTACCAAGATCTCCGATAGATCGCTCACGACGCTCGTGAGCTCGTGATGAGCCCGTGTGTTAACGGTGCTTAATAGCCCCTAATGCTTCCGAAACTGTGCGAACGCGGTAGCCCCACACGTGAACGTATAATTTGCAATTCCCGTACAAGGAACAGTGTGCACGCCGCTTAACCCGCCGAACTCGTCTCGCGGGCGGTGCGCTTCGCCTATTTGGTGGTTTACGGTAAAAGCTTGATCGGTTGTTACTTGTTACTTATTATTGGTGTTTTTGTATCGATTTTGATAAAATTTATAACTTATCTATCTTCTTAAAATTACTCATATATGACCATTGACTGAATGAATGAATGAATATACTTTTATTGCACACCACAAAGTCAAACAAAGGACAACACAAAAATTACAAAGAATAGGTACACAATTTGGCGGCCTTATCGCTACCTAGCGATCTCTTGACCATTGTTTTAGGAAATTCTCTCGACAACTTCGCAAATATTACATTTTTGAGTCTCTCATCTAGGTACTTCCATTGTAGGTAGTTACAGCTAAGGCGTCGTTTCACTTCTGAATTCTGATGTATAGTTTTGTTGCTTTATTGGTTTATTTTCAGTCACAATTTACAGGTGACTACAAGAAGAATACTCAAAACCCAAATTCTTATTGATAAATTCATCATGTGACGATAATGCTCATATATTTTCTGAATCCATTCCACACATGAAATCGCAATATGTCATCTGGCTCCGGCCTTAGATAGTTAACCCTGCTCCCCAATCGCGTATAAATGAATCAATCATTAAAGAGCTCAATGAATCAATGTGAAAACTCGATTTTCAAGAGTTTTGATTAGTTGAAACCCATTTTGATATACCAATAGGTAGATACAGTTCTTTAATGATTGATACATTTTTAAGCGATCGGGTTGGTGATCGTTGCCAAAGCAATTCTGTTTCTTATAACCAAAGATTTAAATTGCTAGATGAGCCCTAAGCTTTCAAAAACGTCCACGCTTTTGTCTTGTGTGCGACACGTTGTCATCTTACACAGCGACATAAAAATCGTGAAATAGTGACGTCTCATCTACGAAATTTCCACTCCCGTTCTCTGTCACACACAGCTTACACTACTGTCTACTACAGCATGCTGAGAGCGCTCACTCAACATGTTTGTGGACGTTCTCGATATGCGCAAGGTAGGTTTAGGACCAAAGACACCTATACTATAGACCCGGCGGACCGCGCGAAAAAATGTCGCCAGTTTATGGGAGCAAAACCCCCCCGGCGTCAGTAGTAGTACGCAGTACTTATTTCGCAGGAGTTTCGACACATGACTCTACATTTTCTTGTATGAAGAAAGTTTACGTGAAATGTTCGGATGGGTTCATCTTGATCTTATTATCATAGTTTAGGACTCATCTAGCGATTTAAATCTTTGCTTAAAAAGTTAAAACCGAGGCCCACTGCTGGCCTCGTACTCGCGGTTCCGCGTAACCCTGCAGGTCTTCTCCCAGACCTCGGTACACAGTCATTTAGCAAAATAATCGGTAGCGGTACTCCGCCGCCAGGGGCGCTCACGTCTCAAGGTGCGATTCACACGACTGCCGCATCTAGTGAATACGGGTATAAACATACGTGTCTTTGGTACCTTTGTTTTGTATGCTAGATTTTGCCCGCGGCTCCACGCGTGAATTTGGTTTAAATACAATCCCGCGGGAACCATGAGCTTTTCCGGGATAATACGTTGCCCATGTCTTAATCGGGGGTATGGTATCCCCATTGTAGATTTTAGCCAAATCAGGTCAGTAGTTTTAGCATGAAAGGGTATTAATATTATGTGGGTAAAATTGAAGAGTTTAAATTGATCCTAAGTACTTAATTACTGTTTAACAGTTATGGTTGTGTTATTTACTTTTGACAAAGTATATACTTAATAATGTTCTTATAATAGTAAGTTAAAAATGCTCAGTTTAATTACAATTCACTTTCGAAACAGTTATAGTAATCTAAGGTGGGTAAAATACTAGGCATAGTTGGAAATCAGCAATTCTCTATCGGAATTAAACATCGGCGAAATCCTGAGAAACAATGGGAATTGTCAGTGACATTTATGCAAACTTAATTAAGCGTACATCTGAACTATAATTTATCGAATCCGGTAATCGTAATTAAGGCTAGCCTTTGACGTATCGATAACAAAGGGCTCCGGCTTAATTGCGATGCGAAATCGATGCTCTACTAAGTTAGCGGAGTGGGTCATCGGTGCGCTCCCTTCGCCCTGTGGCACATTGTCTGAGCCATAAGTATAACTTAGCGACTGTCATCGTAGAAATAAGTCGATTCTTATATTTGGGATATTTGATAGAACACCTGCACCAGATCGCCACAGAGAGTTATCAATCATTCAAATGGAAGGAAATTCTCCTGCATCAGGCTTTTTGACTAGCGGAGACCCGAGGCTACGCCCGCGTGCATTTAGGTTTTTCACAAATCCCGAGAACCATTAATATTATCAGGATAAAAGGTAGACTATGAACTGTAATCCTGGTTATAAGCTATCTATATTCTCAATTTCAGCCAAATCGGTTTAGTAGTTTTCGCGTGAAAGTGTAACAAACATCCATACACAACACAAACTTTCGCACAAGGATAAAGATGGTTACGCCTGCTGTTTCTTGCTTAGCTTTTAAGCATATCCATAGGGGATATGCTTAAAAGCTAAGTTACCTAATACCAAGAAAAATTGTCACGAAATCAGCTTAGTAAATTCTATGTAGCACCGAGGTTTAGGGCCTTAAAGTTTAAAGCAGTTTTATAACTTAAACGTTTATAGTCTAGTACTTATTACTTATGTACCTAGCCTTAACCGTCTCTCGCCTTTATTCCACCATTTAAAATCCACGGGGGAATTGTACAGAGCTGACATTACAACAGATCCAGGCACGGGTGTAGTGTTGTGTCGCTTTACAATGGTACACAATCGTTCGCGCGTCGTCCGAGGTGGCGGCGCGGTTAATTAGCTTGGGAAATGTCGCTCACTGCACAGGATGCTTCGCAAATCGCAATCAATTTCAAAATTTATATTAAAACACAATTAAATTTACCTTACGTCTCGAAACGCTAGATGTTTCATCTATCAGCGACTGCTCACACATTCCTGTTTAATTCATTTTTAGAATTATAATAAAAATTGCAAACAATATCCTATCCATGCACTCGGCCAGCTAAGTGTACCATAGAAATGTTTTTTTTTTTTTTAAGAATTATTAAATTGCTGACAGTTTATAATATTGTGAGTATTTCATTTAATTTTATTAAACACTGCATTCAGTTATATAAAACTAAAAGTTATTGTAGAAATTAACAAGTTTTCAAAATAGCTGCAGCATTTTACTAAAAGCCAACCTAATATTAACAATGTAATTCAATTCGGACTTATAGGTAATTTGATAGAAAATAAATAGTAATATTCCAAATACAATCTCCCAATTACTGATAAGAATCGTCCTGTATACAGTAACAAAGCGCTCGGTTCCCACAGTCGCACATACAGGGTGTTCGCTCACGAACTCACCCGGTGTTGTTTCGCGCGGAAGTATAGTGCGCGTCACCTGCGCCCTTTGCCTGCGCCCGCGCAGCGGAGATTCGGCGAGACTGCGATCGCTGTTGCGATTACGTAAATAGCACTATCGGCGCATTTGAATAGTTCAACGGTTACAATTAACCACACAGATTGTTGGGACTTCAGGATTATGTTGTTCGTTAACTCATTGCGCCTGTTATTCGCTTTTCTTGATTGATGTGTAAATACTATCCCACTTCTGATATCAAATACTCGTAGTCCAAGTCAAGAACAATTAATAAATAACATCTACGAGCTCAAATTATTAGAAGTAGAATTATTAACAGAAATACAACGCTCGTCACGAGTTTTTAGTTGCCGCCATGTTTTACTTCCTCACCGATAATGCCACCACAGACAATCACGTAATTTCTTTTCATGTTCATTTCCTTTTTCGTCTATGGTCTGAGTCATACTCTGGATTCTTGGAGATCCCTTTTACTTTAACTCTTTTAGAATATTGCGTGGACTGAAAAGTAAGGAATTTGGGTAAAAAAGTATATACCTAGAAATATGAAAAAAAGCCAGTCCTGCTCCTTGGGTCTCCTAAGTTACTTGTCTTTAAACATCCTTTCTAAAATCTAAATGAGTGGTCACCATAAATAACGTTAAAACATTTATTATAGTTTATAATTGATTTGATACTTAATAATTATTTTCGCAACTAACAAATTCAACAAACAGATTTAAAATTATGATGCCGGATATTTCAATGCTCGTTTGAAATAATATTTGAACGTAAAATATTTAAATTTAATTACCTTAGATATTAATATCTATTATTTTAGATTATGCCACACTGCTGTTTGTAGGAAGTCGTGCTGAGTTCACGGTTAAATTAATAACTTTATCGCGATTACGTAAAGAGGTGACGACAGCAAGTAGAACATTAGTATAATTAATTCAGTATAGTTAACATTTTGATTAATTTAGTGTAATATTTATGATTTATTTATCATTCCAGTTGTATTTTTAACACACTGTATACATATTTACATAAGTGTAAATATAATAATTAATTATTTATCTAGTATATTTGATGCAGTCGAAGCTAATTCTAATCTTTATTTGACTCTCTTCTTGGTTTGATTATTATTAAGTTTTGATAATAATAAGCAAAACTTATGTATTTCAAAACTGTATCTACCGACAAAGAGTGTATTTTTCTGATTATAATAATTAAAAAACAAACAACCGACAACCAAATTTCTAAACAAAATATACATAAGTACCTACCAAGACATGAATTTCAAGAATTCTGAAAATCTGTTATTTGTTAGGTAATTTTCTAGATTAAAAATGACATCACATACTTAGATGCATTAAGAGAAACGTACTTATAGAATTATTTTGATTATTTAAAAGGATTAAAATACCCTGATCCATGTTCTGTATACAAAAGCTTTGACAAGAGTAAGGATTTGGATCCTGAAATCCTCTGTTTGTTGAAAGATAGATTTTAATCTCATTTAGGTGTGTAACGGGTTTTTAACACGATTCACTAATTCTGTTCTCTTGCGGTGTTTTTTTGGTAACGGTATCCTTTTTTTAAACCCTGATTTAAGTTTACTAACATTGTTCCAACTTTTATGCACTTTTTTTGTCATAAATGCACTATTGGTATTTACCGTAACTCGAATAAAGCCACACTTAGAGATTAAGAGATTCGTAAAATGTATAAAGCGCACTTTGCACTTTAAGGTTCTCTTTTAACAAAAGTAAATTATGTCTGGAAATTTCAATTGTTGTTCACATTTTCAATTTTTTACCACATGTTCATTTTTTACGAATTATACATTTTATGCGCTTTGGAGTTACATTGAAATTTCCTTTAAATGTTATGGCATTACGTAAAACAATAAGTATTTAGTATTACATTAAAGCACGTTCTATTTTGTAGAATTCCATTGTAATCAATAAATCACATGATTCTTTTGCTAAAACTGACAATATTGGATGGATCTGTATGACCCCTCAAAGTGTCACGGTCAATGCAAAAGAATTTGTTGGTTAATCGATTACAGTTTGTTCCAACGGTGTGTTCGCTATCATTTTGACGCGCGGTCGGTTGCGGCGTCGTTGTTATCAAAGGACTTCATACGTAGCCGACCGTGCTCATGTACTCGTAACGAGAAATTCTCAGCGAATCGACTATTGTTTTACATAATGTCAACAATTTTCAAAAATATCACTTTTGACTAATGATGTTTTTCTCAATTGTTGTAGATGTAGTCAATGCTTGTGGCGGTGAGGGGACGGAGTAGCACGATCAACAACAGCGGTCTCTCTTACACAATAGAGTAAGGTTCAACAATATGTCCATATACCTGCTTTTATTGTACACCAAATATTGTATGTGGTTCAAATTTAACAGCGTGTTAAAACTAAACTTGGAATCACGAAGATTCCATGAAATTTCACATCACATGTTTACTGAGACCGCACCTAATTTTTATTTATAAAGTATTAACTTATTTTTTTCAGTAAAATATCGAACGAGATCGTGCTTTAATTGATAATAATCCACAAGCATTTCGCTTTTGTTTAACAATTATTAATTTTATTGGCCGTTAAATTTTGGTGGAGTTAAATTAGAAGTCAGTACGGCAGAAAATAATTTACAAGTTTCATAAATATCAATTTTTTGTTATTATAAATAAATAAATTAATAATTTAATTATGAGTTGAGGTACTTGTAACCTCTATGTGTGACGGTAAAATAACACCTCATATTTTGTTACAGAGAAATACACTACAGTTCCAATAAGGAGACCATGAACGTAAGATGGTGATTCAGTTGGCGATCACACGAAGACCTGCGTGACGTAGTAAACCACCTGGAATTTAAACAGTATTTTGCTTCTATTGTTGTACACCAGAATGGGTTATGGCAATTACAAAGATTAAATAATTACATAGAGTAACTGCTTACTGTCCTTTAAACTTTTACTAAAAATATATATTACATTACACGTGTAATGTATATTTAATATTATGTAAAAATGAAAAAGAAATACTATTTTTAGTATTATAATTTGTACTCGTATGTATGATGGTAGAAATGTATAAATCTAAAATTGGAATAAAATATCATAAATGGTTTATTGGACAGTATAAGAAAATTTTACCATAGGTACCTACCTTTTTTAATGAATAAATAATTATGTGTTGTTATAATACCTCTATGATTGATATAATTTGATAATACCGTATCTCAACGTTAAGAACAAATTATTATAACAATTAAAAAAAACTTGAAAGCACACAATTTCGTATTTGTTTTAAAACATTCTGGTAATCTGTAAATAGTATTTATTAGAATAAGTGATCATAGCGTAGAAAAGGCTAAACCGCTTAGCTATATTTTGTGTAAAATAATATTTATATGATATTTAAAATATTGTTACTAATATAATTCTTATACGTAGAACGTAATTTTGGTCACTTTGACGGCGTGTGACAAAGGATAATTAAAGTGATGGAGAATATAATTTAACCCCTTTATTAATAAACATAGAATAAAGATAAAATTGTTAAACATTGTTTTGTCTTAATCCGTCTCGTGAAAGTTGACATTTGAAGAGAATAGACAAAACAGAGTTTAACTACTCCATCTCTATTTCACGTTTATTAATAAGGGGGGAAATGTTTCACCTAATGGAGAAACTACCTTAGAATATTGCTTAGATAGAAGGATACTGAACTCGTCTCGAAAGATGAACTTTATCAACAATCAGCAAGCATAAGTTTTGAATTTATTTCATGCAACGCTTCCTAATTTCTATTTAATGTTAAAATTCACACCCAAGAAAAGTGAAAAATTAAAATAACAGAAAAAATCTTAGGTGCTACGATTGTCATTATGACGTATATGCAAAAAATTGTTGAACAAGCGATTTATGACTTGAATTCTGTTAAATGTATTTGTGTGTGCTCCTTCGACGTATTTGCATTATTCTAAGGAGATGAATGTCTTTATTCCTTAATAAATAAATCAGGCTTCTATATATAACATTCCCTATCGCTTCATGTCTAGATTAAGATTTGTTCCTAATGCTTAGATATATGAGTATGGAGTATATTTTTTAACTGTAGTATTGACATGGCTTAGCCTTATTATATTTTAAGTAAGATTTGCTATTTAGAAGAATTTTGATAACCAATTTTTAGCTGTTTAGAATTTCAAAGTAAGGAGATAGTGCATTCATAGATTTTCTCATAAAATATATTAAAATACATCTATTTATTAACTACAGTGAAAATAAGTAATACTTGTGTTTTAAAATTTGCATTCTTATCGAACAAAATATTGTATTATATATTAAAATATATATATTTTTTAATTCAAAAAATAAATAAAAAATAATTATGTTTTCATAAAATTATTTTGAAGGTATAGGAAGGTGTGCTAAAAAGGGATCCGATCTCTTAGCCATTTGATCAAGTATTTATTTATGTGCAACATTTACAACTATTCGTAGATATTATTATACGTTATCCAGAACTACCTTTATTTCGATATAGCGAAATAATAAAGGTAAAGTTTTATAATATTATATGCGTCTAACAATGTCTTTACATAATATATAAACATACAGTTTATATATGAACTGTCATAAGACTCAATCGCTTGTATGTATTAAATATCCTACATTAATGCGGACTTACGCATCTACACGGAAAAAAGTATGTATAGTTAATTTTACACAAGTGAAAAATAAATTCTATCCATACAAAAATATAATATATTGATATTTCTGGAAAATCTTTTATCAGAGCGAGTATGTAACTGAGAGAAGTAAAACGCTTTAAAAATTAATAAATATTAATATTTATAATATTACTGACAAGTGGTTAGAAGATATTCCATGTGCCAATATTTGACAGGCATATCTGTCATTTAGCCATATTTTATATATCTAGATTAAGTTGTATAAAAATATAATAATATTTTTTAATGTTATGAATTATATTGTACGTATTCCATTACATTGTGTAGATCAATGATAATAAATAATGTATAATGAGTTGTGTTGTTTTATTATTTATAATTTTATATCCCCATTTATAGTTATCACACCAACATGCCAATAAATATTTATTGGGTTCACACCTACGCTTAAATTTGAAACTTTTAATGAGGAATGAGTTTCTACAGCTGTTACGAGTAAGTATGGGTAAGTACATAAACTTATGAGTATGTAGATATTTATAAATATTACCTATGTGAGATAAATCATTAAAAACCACCTGTGTTGATTGGCCTATAATATATGTACGTAAAATCAACACTATAGGTGTATATAATACAAGATACTTAGAATATAAAATTTTAACGAAAAATAAAACAACTTCAAATCTCATCAAATCACCCTTGAAGTACCTAAATCCTTTACAATAAAAAAGAATTGAAATCGTCGTGATGCCTATGAAGTATGAAGTTTATATATTTTTCGCGCAAATATTTACCTAATGTAGAACTATATCTTTCTCATGAATACCACAGTCAGAACTGGACTACAGTGAAATGGGACACGGGAAGCACCAGTTTTCAAATAATGAAAAAACACGGAAAGCACCAGCACCAGTTTACAAATAAAAAAGAATCATCAAAATTGGTTCACCCAATCGAAAGTTCTGACTGAGGTAACAATCGTAAAAATTGCATTAAGAAATTGTCGATTTGAGAACCTCCTCTTTTTTTAAGTCGGTTGAAAAAGAATCTCTATAATATTAGATACGTGACAACGTCTAACAATCTCTCTACTTAGCTATCGATGACATTTGACTTGCAATTTATAACAATAGCGGGTACAGGTCCATCAGACAGGTTTTGCGTAACGCAGTGGTAGTCTGCCTGGGTCTTTAACTCTTTATAGGCATCACTACATTGGACGCTGATCATAAAAACGACAAGAAATGGATTTTTCAGTAATAAGCTAATGTACCATTATGTAATGGTAATTGTATGTTTAAATCAGACAAAATTATAATTAGTTAGGTGTAACCGTAATATTTTTGTGATTTCAAATTTGAATGAATGGCATATCTGATGACAGATTGAACTTGATAACGTGATGTTTGACAACTACGGTCTACGGCGTAACTTATTCTTTGAGTGTCATTCATAATATTGAAATCCGGAGTAGGCAACCACTAACTTGTAAGTGTCTTTTTTAACCGACTTCATTTATAACGGGATGCTGCAACTTGCAAGACTTAGAATATGATGTTGGGTGACGCGCATGTCCATTGCCCACTGCCCATTACCCATGCCAGTAGAGCAGTGCCTCATAATTTAGCTTTGCAACATCATACGACTTATTGCACTGCTCTCATCGTCCTGAGACATCAGTTCTTAGGTCTCAATAATTTGCCCTGTAATCGGGTCGGCGTACAGTGCTTTCCACCGAAGTACCTACAGTCAAACCCGAGTACCTAAGTGAGTACTGGGATGGTGAAAAAAACTCTATTAGATAGGGTATTTGCCGGGTCACTTAATTTTGCCCTTCTAACTCTTAATGTTGAGTTGAGTTTGAGTTTGTTGTGGGCTTCTTCTCAGTTTAGGGCGCGTTTGAACCCCGTAAACTCAGTTATTAAGCCCTAAAATATTATCACTACTACTATAAGTATACTTTTATTGACTCGAGCCTACAAATAAGGTCCATATAAAATAAATAATTTGAGTTTGGAACTCGGTTTAGTGAGAAAACTCTATAAGAGAAAAAGAGATATCGGTCCCTCAACTGTTTGACTGTAATTACATTACTGGTTCACGGTAGAATTATCAGAGACTGCGATGGTAGGTACCTACACGAACGAACTCCGCAAGAAGAGTCCTACCACCAGTATAAGACTAATGTGTAAAGTCTGTGTGTAACTAAAATAAAATAAATTACCTCGGCTAGTAATATGTTGTTTTGCTCACGTTTATCTGCAAGCGTTGAATCGATGCTGGTTCCGCGCATTGTGTCTCGGGCGCCGTGAGCGAAATTAGTCCCATGAGGTCTCATGGTGAACTCGCCGCGATATTTATTCCCCTCTATTGCGTCTTGGGGAGTCCACGATTCGGAAGCACGAACACCTTTTGATGACCGTCTTGAATCAGTTGGCGCGCTGCTGTGTTAGTAACCACCACATTGTTTGTTATTCAGTATTCATCCATGAAGAAGTAATGTATTACAGTGTTTTTGGTATGATATTGCAACGCAATACCGTCTGATATGGGCTCGAGGCAGGTATCAATAAATAATAGCAGGTAAAAATCTTGTATGTCTCATCATTCTTGTATATTATAAACAAAATGTAGTGTGTAGGTGCCTATATCTCCGCCGTAACCACGGCCTGAGCAAATGGGTCACGAAAAGGCTTTTAACAGTAGTTACTTGTTTTTTAATTGCCATTAATATTTATTTTCCAAGTCAGTAACGAAAACTTTTCACACTGATGACCTCCCTTGCGCAAATCGTGCGTGCTCGGATTCGCGTAGGTCGCGGGTTCGATTCCCGCCACAGACTGCTTTAAAAAATATTTTCTAAATTGGGTCCGGTCCGGTGCTAGTTATCGGCAAACACTGCTAAGTGTTTTAGAGTTCCGTTGCGATGCTGTGTACAAACCCATTGGGCTACCAACCTTTTCGAGAGTTAAAAAATGCATGAGCAATATAAATACGATCTGGGATACATTAAGCTAGATCATTGCAACATAATTTTAACGGCGAAGACGTGAGTCATCCGTTTTGCGAAGATCTCATCTGAGATGCTATCTCCGTGTCCTACGGAAGCCTGCGCCGCGAGAGAGCTACATTTTTATACGGTAACTCACATAGCTTCCCACGACACAAATGTAACGCAATCATGAATGTACCTATACAAGGCACTAAGTACCACAAGTCATGGTTTTAAGGAAATTAGTCATCTATCGATGTAATATCGATGTACATTTTAGTGAGGTTGGCTTTGCTTTCAATTAGAGTTTCGAGAAGTTAGATTCCTTTTACTCTCTGTAGTGACGTGAAGAGCACGAGGTTCTAGGTTCACTCCCTGAGTTCGGTCTATAAATAGTAGATACTGGGTTTTTCTATATCAGGAAATTCTCGGTAGGTATACTATTGCAGGTAACCCTGCAGTCTGGAGTATGGAATTTGGCGGTGTTTCACCTCCGTGCCTTGGAGAGTACGTTAAGGCGTCAGTCCTAATCTCTCTAAAGTCGTGTCGGAGTTATCGTCATATCAGAAGTGAGACACGGGATTCATACATACATACTTATCTAGGTATGTCTATATATAATCTATATGCCCACAAGTTGACATCATCTGACCACCAAATCAGACTTTTGAGAACTTTAGTCAATAGATTTTTGGTATTAGAATACAATCCTTTAAACTGGTGAAACCATTACCAAATCAAATTGATTCAGGAAGGTAATCGATATAACTGGTGCTTTATCAACAAGAACCCTGACTTGCAGCTTAACTTTCAGTTATGGGATCTAAGAGAAAAAGACTAATAGACAGGACCCGCGAAAAAATGTCGCCAGTTTATAATTGGTGTCAAAAATGTTTGCTTTTAGACCAACAGCGTCAGTTGTAAACCTATGGACCGCTGTCCACGCCACAGATCACTATACTTGTTATTAGTCTTATAGTTTCCACAGGGCGATTTTCACCGTGTTGCAAGTTGCGACGTAGGTATTAGCAAAAATTTTGACGGTGAAAAAGGTTAACGTAAAATGTTTTGATGGGCGCATCATCAGGTGCCACGGTCCACGGTGGATCTAAATCAAAAGATTCCAATCAATGGCTCTGTAATTTACCATTCCATACTCTTAGGTGGAGGCACAGGTAAGCACACGCATTGAACTAGGCCACGCTACCCTCGACAATAGCTCCATATAAGGAGTCAATGGGTACGATGGGCAGTCGTGTACCGAGGGCTGCGCGCGCGCCGGTGTCGTGTCGCCGTGTTAACGGTGTGTGGGCGAACGTTAGTTACGTATAACCCTAATGAGCTCTGTTCACACACACGCCATGCGTGTATCTGTATAATATTATAGAAGGTGTATTATTTATTTATGCAGCTGACCCGGCAAACGTCGTTCTGCCATTAGACCTATTCCCAGACCTACTGAATGTAGACAAAAAAATCATAAAAATATGTGAAGCCATTTCATAGGAGTTAATGAAACACACACGATTTGTGAACTTGAGAATTTTATTAAGTACGTTTATTAGATTACTGATATTTAGGTACAGCCCCCAGATTGTGTAAGAAAAACTTATTCATATTATCGTAATCGTTTATAAACTTTGCACGCTGATTGGCTCCCTCATTTCCGTCAGCCAATCAGGGGGCAGAATTTGCAAACGATTATCTTATCGTCTCGTCTTACGCAAATCCTTTCTAAATCATAGAAAGGATTCGAACGTATAGATCAAGCTATAATTTATTGGAGGACACACACATTCTGTTGTAGAACTCTTCTTGCGGAGATCGTCCGGGTAGATACCTACCACCGCAGTGTTAGATATTCTACGGTGAAGACGGCTTCATGTCATGGTCATAAATGTTATGCTGTGTTGCAGTTTGAAATACTCCGACACTGAAAACTGGGCACAGAATTGAGTATGTATCAGTATGACGAGAGTAGCCGTGCTATTCTGCATAACGAGCGTACATCTATGCATCTATGAGTTCGTCAGTTGTAATAGAGTTCAATTTTGCATGCCATCTTCGGTATGGCAGCTATGTGACAGCTGTTTCAGGGATGTAAATTTTCAAGAATAGCACCACAGTGCAGTGTGTTCTATGATATTTCAATGCAAGATTTTTCGGCGCACTGCATCTAACATGGGCATTTTTTCATAGACAGTAAATGCCTAACGCATAACCCTCCGACAGAGAAAACGAAGAGATTATGTGGGGCTTGCACAAACTAAAAACTTCCTGTTCCTTCCCAACGAACCAGCGGGCGGGAGTACGGGATTCACTGTCGTATTCACCGCTCCCGCCAGGTCTCGACAAGCCACCGATACACCACGTTATTATCAGGTGAAAATTTTACTCATGTCTTCATTCTTTGTTAAAAAATCAAATAGTAAATATTAGCATTACTAAATTCATTAGTCAAATCATCACCAAGGCCCCGCTTTGATAAAATACGACAAGCCTTCTAGGGCAGGTCCGCCATAAATTGATAAAATAAAACTGTCCGTTGTGTTGTTCTAATCTTATTTACATTTCCTAATTAGCCCCACGATATAGGAGTTTTGAGCAGTAGGTAGGTAGGTAGAATGTAGATAAAATATTACTCACTTTAATAGGTTTTTAGGTAAAACATATTTTTAGAAGTGTGATGTAATTACTCAGGTATATAATTATTTAGATTGATGAGTCACTAGGACTCAAGTGAAGAAAATATAATAAGTAAAAAAGAGTAAAAACGTATTACGCCGATCAGTGGATATAATAAGGTTTAGGCATGAAACAGAAAGAAGGCGCTAGAAGAAAATACTATTTATGTAAATTATGACAATAGACCGAAGAGAGTTGAATACGTAGTTTAATTACCTTATAAGATGAAGTACAAATTACTCCACAAATAAAAAAGCAGCCAAGTGCGAGTCGGACTCGCCCCTGAAGGGTTCCGTAGCAGCAAGTAACATATAAAAGTTCTTGTAGTTACTGGGAAAATCCCTTAAATGTATGTTTTTTACCCTTTAAAATGTGAATTTCGGAAATCCCGTTCTTAGTGCACCTTCATGACGTAATATCAACCTAGGTACCAAATTTCAGATCTCTACGACTTTTAGTTCTTCCGGAGTAGCTGGAACAACGAAGAAAATTTAACTTTTGTATGGGAAAATCTTTTAAATGTATGATATTTACCCTTTAATGTGTGAACTTCGGAAATCCCGTTCTAAGTACACCTTCATGACTTAATATAAAACTTGGTTCCGAATTTCAGATCTCTACGACTCTTAGTTTTTCCGGAGTAGCTGGAACAACGAAGAAAATTTTAATTTTTATGGGAAAATCCCTTAAATGTATGATTTTTACCCTTTAAAATGTGAATTTCGGAAATTCCGTTCTTAGTGCACCTTCATGACCTAATATAGATCTAGGTACCAAATTTCAGATTTCTTCGACTTTTAGTTTTTCCGGAATAGCTGGAACAATGAAAAAAAATTCACTTTTGTATGGGAAAATAGCTTAAGAAAAAACTATTTACTAGATATCGTTCAAACTATTTTTCGGTGGAAGTTTGCATGGTAATGTACATCATATATTTTTTTCAGTTTCAGAGGGGGGGAATCACACATTTTACCACTTTGGAAGTGTCTCTCGCGCAAACTATTCAGTTTAGAAAAAAATGATTTTAGGAACCCTAAAAATTGACACTAACAGAAGTAGATCATATTTATCAGTTGTCACATAATATCAACATAATCAATTCAATGTTCATCATATTTAACATCTCATAGCTTCGTCAGATTTATCACTTTTCATGGGCTTGAATTCAGGATATTGACACAACAAATCGTCCAATTTTATATACGAATACAAATATTTATAATGACTCTCAACACGCAATGGTTTGAAAATTCGATACATCTGGTCCATTCACGGATATACCATTGATAAACATGAATACTAAAGACCCATATACACATAGTTAAACAGAAACGTTGGCTTTGAAAGAAAAAAGAGAGTTTACGCGAATTTAGTGCAGTAGAGCACATGTTTTAGAGACGAAAATATAGAGTTCTAAAGCTTTAACGTACCCTTATTTATTAAAACTAGAATAAAAAAATCTTTATCATAATATTATATTATGTATAGCTCAGACTAACACAAAGATGTATTAAATTTAAGGTAAGCTTGTTAATACCTATACGAATTAAGGTTACACTACCCATTTACATAAAGTTTTTTACGCTGGTTTAGTTTGAAGAAATAGGCAGTGGCGAAGGGAAAGGGGATTTGAACAGAAAGCAGGAAGTTATGGTTCTGTAGTATTCATTTTTTGTATGTTAGTTATCCCATTTGCTTAGTATGCTGCCGAGAATAGTGTTATATGAAGCACTTCACCAGTAAGAGGTTTCCAAAAAAATAATCAAGAAAAATGTAAACGTCCCTTTATAATTTTTCTGTTCCATAAAAGTATAATTATCTACAATTATAGGTCTCAACGTAGAATCCGTTTACAGAAAATCTATAAAATAATCGATTAAAAAAAATCTGAAGGAAGTATTAAGAATTTTATTGTTATAAGCGATTGATTTTTGAATAATATTAATAACCAACTTGGAAAATGTATTGTGACTAATTTGTCGGTGTTTGGTTTTCTTTTTCAAAGGCTTTGTTTTAATGGACGGCGATTGCGTGAGATTTTTACTTTAAATGTGTATAGATACGAGTGATTTGACACGCAATTATATCTACTGGAAGCCGACAAAAATTTGATGCTAGTTTCTAATAAAGTTACCTACACACTGTCTAAGTATCGCAAAAAAAAGTTACGTTGAGTTCATAAGTACAAGTGTCATATTAATATTATGTATCCGTAAAGGTGAATAAAAAAATATGTTAAGTAATTCCCAAAAAATTAATATAATAATGTGTAAGTCTAAATAGGTAGATAAGTATCGTTAGCCGTTTTTTTGTATCCCCAGTGGCCAAAACAACGTTTGCCGGGTGAGCTAGTAAGAAATAATAATTTGTGATTGTCATGGAACACTCGATTAAATGAGAGATGCACTCTCATTTATTGCGCTCACATAAAAAAACAATTACTTTAATGAATTAGATTTCTTCAAGTAAAGATTTTTGTGACGGAAAAAAACATTTTACATCGCCTACCGCCTACAGATAAGTACCTACTCTTGCTAAACCGTGCGAAATAAAACTTCGTTTGAAAAAGCATACTTACGCTCGCTGATTATGCTTTGAGAACATCCTACTTCTTTCGCAATTCCAAGTCGGTTAAAAAGCAAGCGTCGCATTATTGTAGTTGTACACGTACGTTATTTCGCATGAGTCGTATGACCGATGCGGTCGATCGGTCGATTGTCGTAAGTCGTAACCTGCGGTTGCTCCGAATACGCCGTGAAATTGACTTTCGGAGAAACGCTAAGTATCAATGTTGTCGTACTGTGTGCGGTGAGTGGTGACGTGCGTTTTATGGTGATCCCGTTTTATGGATTTTATAATTCGAATTAGATCTTTCCTTATTAATATATATATAGCTGCTTGTGCTGATTGGCCACTGACTGATTGATCACCTCTCCTGAACAATTTTGTATGAAAAATTTTTTTTTCAAGGATCATGTCGTATAGAAAGTAAAAAATCATTAAGAACAAAAATATGGAGAGAGCTGATGATTGAGGATTTCGGAGACGGATGAAGAGCACAGCCAAGGGTATTGGAGATAGGTGGGGGGTGCTCGACCAAATGTCATTCAAAACGTCATCCAATTGGCAGTGAGCTGAAAAAAAATTCAAAATGGCGGATTCAAAATGGCCGCCATTCGAATTTCGCCGATATCTCGGAAAGTATAAAAGATGGAAGAATGGTTTCTTAACAAGAAGTGATCAGGACCCGAAGGTCTATTTGATGGATAGAAAAAAAAATTCAAAATGGCGGAAAATATTTTTCCATAGAAAATGTATGGGGAATGTTAAAGAGACTAACAGTTGGTAATTATGCAAGGTTGTGATGCGGTTTTTCGGAGATTTACTAGAGAGCTGATGATTGAGGATTTCGGAGACGGGTGAAGAGCACAGCCAGGGTATCGAAGATAGGTGGGGGGTGCTTGACCAAATGTAACTCGAAACGTCATCCAATTGGCAGTTAGCTGAAAAAAAATTCAAAATGGCGGATTCAAGATGGCCGCCATACAAATTTCCTGTTTTTCTATCTCGGAAAGTATAAAAGATAAGAGAGTGGTTTCTTTGCAAGACGTGATTAGAATTTCAAGGTCTACGGGATGAATGAAAAAAATTCAAAGTGGTTGAATTTATTTTTCCATGGAAAATGTGAATGCTACAATAAACAAGGCCTATGAAAAACTATGAAAAGTATGAGAAGAGATGATGGTCTACATTTGGATGATGATTGAGGAGCACGGTCATGGATTTAAAGATAGTTAAGGGCTGTTTCAATAAAAAATACACTGAACCTCATCGGATGAGGTTCAGTGTATTTTTTTATTCAAACAGCCCTTAACTATCTTTAAATCCATGACCGTGCTCCGAGGTAATTCTTTTAGCCCATTGCCGATGGAGATGACGGCGATTCTTTTATAGGTGAGAAGACAGCCCGCGGGCCACATGTGGCCCGCGCTCCCACGCGCCCTACTAGTTAATATATATATAGCTGCTTGTGCTGATTGGCCACTGACTGATTGATCACCTCTCCTGAACAATTTTGTATGAAAAAAATTTTTTTCAAGGATTATGTCGTATAGAAAGGAAAAAATCATTAAGAACAAAAATATGGAGAGAGCTGATGATTGAGGATTTCGGAGACGGGTGAAGAGCACGGAGAGAGTATTGAAGATAGGTGGGGGGTGCTCGACCAAATGTCATTTGAAACGTCAAGCAATTGGCAGTGAGCTGAAAAAAAAATCAAAATGGCGGATTCAAAATGGCCGCCATTCGAATTTCGTCGATATCTCGGAAAGTATAAAAGATGGAAGAATGGTTTCTTGACAAGAGTTAATCAGGATCCGAAGGTCTACGCGATGAATAGAAAAAATAAATTAAAAATGGCGGAATTTTTTTTTACCATAAACAATGTATGGCGAATATGGATTCGAGATGGAGGCGATTTTGTAATAGGCGGGAAGACAGTACGCGGGCCACATGTGGCCCGCGCCCCCACGCGCCCTACTAGTTACTATATATATAGCTACTCGTGCTGATTCACTCACTCACTGATTGATCACCTCTCCTGAACAATTTTGTATGAAAAATTTTTTTTTCAATTACCATTTCGTATAGAGGAGAAAAATTCATTCGGAGGAAAAATACGGAGAGAGCTGATGATTGAGGATTTCGAAGACGGGTGAAGAGCACAGCCAAGGGTATTGGAGATAGGTGGGGGGTGCTCGACCAAATGTCATTTGAAACGTCATCCAATTGGCAGTGAGCTGAAAAAAAATTCAAAATGGCGGATTCAAAATGGCCGCCATACGAATTTCGCCGATATCTCGGAAAGTATAAAAGATGGAAGAGTGGTTTCTTGACAAGATTTGATCAGGACCCGAAGGTCTATTCGATGGATAGAAAAAAAAATTAAAAATGGAGGAATTTATTTTTCCATAGAAAATGTATGGGGGAATGTTGAAGAGACCACGAGTTGTAAAACATGAAGTGCTTTGATGCGGTTTTTTGGAAGACTACCAGAGAAAAATATGGAATGAGGTGATGATTGAGGATTTTAAAGACAGTCAAGGAGCATGGGCAAGGTATTATAGTTAGCTGGAGACTGCTGAAACAAAAAATACTCGGAACTTCACGCAATTGGCAGTGAGCTGAAAAAAATCAAAATGGCGGATTCAAGATGGCTGCCATACAAATTTCGTGTTGTTCTATCTCGGAAAGTATAAAGGATAAGAGAAAGGTTTCTTAGCAAGAGGTGATCAGGAGCTCAAGTTCTACGGGATGCATGGAAAATAATCCACTGTGGCGGAATTAATTTTTCCATGGAAAATGTACATACTGAAAAGAGACAATGATCTAGGATTTGGATTATGATTGAGGAGCACGGTCATGGTTTTAAAGATTGTTAAGGGCTGTTTGAACAAAAAATACGCTGAACCTCATCGGATGAGGTTCAGCGTATTTTTTGTTCAAACAGCCCTTAACTATCTTTAAAACAATGACCGTGTTCCTAGGTATTTTTTTCGGCCCAATGCCAATCGCATTCAATTGGCGATGGAGATGACGGCGATACCTTAATCAGCGGGAAGACTGCACGCGGGCCACATGTGGCCCGCGCACACACGCGCCCTACTAGTTCCTATATATATAGCTACTCGTGCTGATTCACTCACTGACTGACTGATTGATCACCTCTCCTGAACAATTTTGTATGAAATTTTTTTTTTTCAAGGATGATGTCGTATAGAGGGGGGAATTCCTGAGGAGGAAAAATACGGAGAGAGCTGATGATTGAGGATTTCGGAGACGGGTGAAGAGCACGGGGAGGGTATTGAAGATAGGTGGGGGGTGCTCCACCAAATGTCATTTGAAATGACATCCAATTGGCAGTTAGCTGAAAAAAAATTCAAAATGGCGGATTCAAAATGGCCGCCATTCAAATTTCGTCGATATCTCGGAAAGTATAAAAGATGGAAGAACGGTTTCTTAACAAGAGTTGATCAGGACCCAAAGGTCTATTCGATGGATAGAAAACAAATCCAATATGGCGGAATTTTTTTTTCATAGAAAAATGTATGGCGAATATTTGAGCGGTTAAAAGTTGGACGGCAAATAGGGGGACGACAGCACGCGGGCCACATGTGGCCCGCGCCCCCACGCACCCTACTAGTTATATTATAAGCCTACAGACGTTCTGCCTTTCCGTGAACTTGCTGCCACACACGGTCCTTCGCCTTCCTCATCCACCCGCTATACCAGTGACCATCGGTCCAGCAGGCAGGAGGTCGTTCTACGATGCGTTTGCCGGTCTCCATTCTCAGCAGTCGCGTAGAGATATTTCTCTCTACTTTTGTCTCTCTCTTTTCTCTTTCTGATCCATATTAATGGACAGAGAAAAGAGAGTGACAAAATTAGAGAGACATAGTTGTCACTACGTGAGCATGCTGCATAGGCTGAACACGTTTTGTCAACAGCCGTCGGTTCTGCGACAGATATGGCCCACTGTCACTTCAGCTTGCTAATCCGTTGGGATTGTGCCAGTTAATTTGTTTTTCCTACGGATATTCTCGTTGCTGATTATATCCCTCAGAGAAACATAGTATAGCCATAACACAAAGAGCGACTTTGAACTTGTGGACGAGGTCTGGTGTTATCCACATTTCAGCCCCCAGATTGTGTAAGGAAAACGCATCGCTGTAGTAATTGTTTACAAATTCTGCGCGCTGATTGCTTACATTTAGATCAGCCAATCGGGGAATATAATTTGCTAACGATTACGATAACGATGAATACGTTTTTCTTACGCAATCAGTATGACCCCTGTTCCGTATGTCAGACGGTGAGACGCAGGCATTGAAGACTTGTCTTTAGGCATTGGGCTATCAACGATTTGAAAACTTAACACAATTTTCAAATTGCTGCCTCTTAGCTGAATAATTCTTGCCAGCTAGGTAGGCTCTGTTTGCGTTCGTCGCTCATCACGTCTTCTCAAACGCCGTGCTTTCAATGCCTCGGTTAGTACCATATATCAAGAGAGGTTCTCTTATTGTCAGCGCGCGGCCGCGGGCGACACGGCCGGTATAAATGGCCGCGACGTTTCGCAAACGTTTGATGCACGGCTAGCGAACGTCGTGTCGGACACGGCGCCGCTCAACTCTTTACTGCTTTTCATTCACGAAAATAAAACGAATTGCCTTCTGAGGGCTATCATTTACCGTCTTAGCAAGAGAAAATACAATGAGAATTTACTGAGGATTTTTTAAAATGATATTGTGATAATGATACGATTTCTTGAAATAAAATGTATAAGCTCTACTAGGTGCTGCTCGCGGCTTTGCTCCCGTGAATTTCAGTTTTACACATATCCCGCAGAAATTGTGGACAAAATAAAATTCAAACTTTCAGTTACTACAAGTACACCTTTAAGAATATTTAGGAACTTTCTTAAACAATATTTTCCTGTCTAAACTATTTTTAATATTTTTTTAATTCTATTGAGTTCAGCCTTAAAACGGATACTAAGAGATATACAGATACAATGATGAAATGAAATGAAGGTTTATTCATTCAATGTACGTACAATTAGATGTTACAATATTGAGATAGTTAATATTTACAAGTAATATGTACGAGTATCAAGAGCGACTGGGTCCATTAAATGAATCGCAGGCCACACCAAGGGAGCGGCTGGCATCCTATCGTTTGTCTCGTATGTGTACCTACATGTCGCGTGCCCAACTACGAGTATAATAAATTTGATCTAAGTATTAATAATAATTTATATTTGTTGAATGGAAGCAGGCGTTATTTTGCAGAAATAAATCCATAATTACTTAATTAGCAAGACAGATTCATTAGTTTTGCTATACTTAATCCGCTTCTTGAAAAGATTCTGTATAGTAAAATATGCAGGACCACCGCCCATCTGAAATACCAATTCTTCCAACACTTTCTTCGACAAAACGTTACGTCCACCACCGGGACATCCTCAGGAGGTATTGACTTCACGATGCAGAATTGTAGAGAATTTATATTTGTCATTCTTTAATTTCTTCCATGTTTTTGTAGTTCTTTTACTTCTTCTTGTCTTCATAGCTAATAAATAATATTTAGGTATTTAACTTGAAATTTTCGTTAGTTTTGTGTATTCTATAGGTACTTTTTAATCTAATTATAAAGTAAGATGCGCGCTTTTGTTTGGAATCTATGAAACTCAAGATAAAATTATTTCCAAAATCGCATTTAGCAACTTCACTATGCACGTCATCTACCTCTACATTGGAATTAAATAAATAAATATAATTTAGAAAAAAATAGAATATAATTTAACTTGCATATTTGTATATAATTTCGTGTTAAAACTTGCAACTGCATTTAAAAGCGTCTAAGATAGTGAACTTATTTTTTGTATACTCCCATGATACTCTAGATGTTTACTGATTTATAGTTTTTTTTAAAGAAGGAGGCTTGTGAATTTCTTATGTTGTAGGAACAAAACTGAGCTGTAATGTAGGTAACTATGATACAATTATGAGATGGAACCGGTATGCAAAGAAATGTTATAAATCCATCGAACTAGAAACAAGAAAGCAAATAGAAAGCTGACACCACATCACCCACATAAATATCCACATCAACAATCGACACACAAAAGTTTGACGCACGTGTTAACAATTAAATCCACAGTCAAACAAATCACCGCTCTCAACAATTATTCGTGGTCACGGATATTACCAAACATATATAACGGGCCGACGGACAGATCTCAAATTATAGTTTAGATACGGTGGTTTCGCACCCACACATTTCCGCGTTAAAGTGCCTTAATGATCTGATATTATATTACAATATTGTGACTGTGTCCCGTTGCGGACCACTCAATGGGTGGATGTAGGTATAATTGGGTATGAATGAACCCATATTTGTTCTTTTCTGCAGACACAAATATATATGGGTTTTTCGTTCTTGGTGAATTTGGTTATGAATGAATGAATATCAGTAGGACAGATTAATCTGCTACTTGAAAAGATTCCGAATTGTACACTGCCCACATGAACCAACACTTTCTTCGACGCACGTTTCGCCCCGATATCGGGAGTCGGGATATGCTCAGGGAGATGTTGACTTCACCATACAAAATCGTAGAGTCGAATGAATATCAATAAAATCAACAGGTTACTTATGTAACTGTGTTACTGTATACTTATTTTAATTTTTATTGGATGATGTGGGATGCAATATCTTCGAAGTGGGACCACCGCAGTTGAAGAAATCTAGAATTATACTCATTATAATTTTTTTTAATCTGGTGTGTTTGCAAAGACAGATCTGAAAGCAAAGAAAAAAATTCAACCAGGGTGTAAATTTATTTGGACATAAAACTAAATATTGCCATATAGCCAGTGTTGCTAACGAAATTATTTAGAAATCAAGATTTCTTGGAACATAATTTTACAATAACAATTCGTATTAAGGTTTTTTAAAAAAATTGATAGTGTCGGTTTTTGCAGCGATAAATTGTATCGGAGAGAATTTAATTGTCGTCCAAAGGTTGAGGATGCGCGAGAGTCGCTTGCGAAAGATATTGAACGATCCCGCGATGTTGTCGAGTGGGGCGGCGCGAGTACCGATCGCGACCCGCGTAGGCGGCGGCGCGTAGTGATGAGGAGCTCAGTGAAATTATATTGATCGATATCGATAGAGAAGATCCTTTCATTAAAATTGTCTGTTTAAGTTGTTGTGGCCGTGGAATATAGGTATACAATAGTTCTTATAATGGAGCAGCCCAAGAAGATATTGACTAGACCTAATGAATTTCAAACACACCTGATGAGTTCAGGAAAATAATTATTATCAGTGTTACTTGAGCAGATGACATGTTTATTGCTCATCAAAATTGCTGTTTGATAACAATGAAGGGTGATAAAGTGTATGTAGGTAGGTACCTATTACATTATTACATTTTTAGTCGGAATCTTAAAATAAATAATAATCAGCTCTGGGGAGCCATTAATTGCATTGCTAAATATTTAATACATTAAATGCTTAATTTTTTATTTTATAATCTGTGTGCCTTTAAGAGAAGAAACAATAGGCTTTTTAACCGACTTCAAAAAAAGGAGGAGGTACTCAATTCGTCGGAATCTTTTTTTTTTTTTTTATCTATGTATGTTCACCGATTACTCGGAGACGCGTGGACCGATTTGAAAAAGTCTTTTTTTGTTTAAGAGGGTTTTGTTTCCAGATGGTCCCATTTTAATCAAGTCAGGATCTGATGATGGGATCCTGGAGAAATCGAGGGAACTCTTCAAATTTTATATGGACACATGAAACTATTTGAGTATTATTAGAAAGAGTAATATTTTCCAAGTTGTTCTATGGTCATCAGGTCAGGATCTGATCATGGGATCTTGGTGAAATCGAGAGAAGTCTTCAAATTTTGCTAGTATACTTAAAGCGAGTTGGGTATTTTTTATAGTTACTGGTGCATATGCTAGCAGATACGGATTTGATGACTAAAGTCATCAAGTCAGGGTCTGATGATGGGATCTTGGTGAAATCGAGGGAACTCTTCAAATTTTGCTAGTATACTTGAAGCGAGTTGGGTATTTTTTATAGTTACTGGTGCATTTGCTAGCAGATACTGATTTGATGACTAAAGTCATCAAGTCAGGGTCTGATGATGGGATCTTGGTGAATTTGAGGTATCTCTTCAGATTTTATGAACACACCTCAAGCAATTTGGATATTTTACAACGCCTTGTGCATTTTATTGTTTTCCACTAAAAAGTATAAAATAAAAATGGGAAATGCTTTCCAAAAAACCAACTTCAAATGCCACTACAAAGAGTGAAATAATTTTTATTTAAATTTTAGGTACCTACACCAATTCGAAGTCGGGCGATTGTCTATGACTTTGTCATTTCTTCGCACATCAATTAAGTAAGAAGGACTAAGGGATTGTATGAAACATTGCCCGACTTCGAATTGGTGTAGGTACCTAAAATTTAAATAAAAATTATTTCACTCTTTGTAGTGGCATTTGAAGTTGGTTTTTTGGAAAGCATTTCCCATTTTTATTATAGGTAAGCGTGCTTGGTGCGTGCCATCCCAGACCTCATCAATGCTTTCCATTAGACATGTAGTAGACATGACATGTACATGTAGTAGGTAGTAGATCGCGAGACTATCAAAAATAATAGTAAAAAAATAGTTAAACTCATCACTTAGTTAACAGTCATTGGTGTATATTCACGTCTGATAAGATTTTCTTTAATCAGTCTGAACATTAACAATTACCATAATATGTGAGGTTAATTTGACTTGCGGAGCGCATATTATGCCGGTCTGCCCCATAAATTGCTCTGGGTAAAGTTGAACTTTGATTAGGTACTTTTCATCGTCAGTCCTACTAACTTACTTATCTGTATGAAACAATTTTAATAATTTTGTATATTACTGGTGACATTACCTTAATCTTTTAACAAAATGTGTCGCGTGAAGGGTGGAATTTTTCAGACTTGTAACTTATTTGTAGAGTTTTGTACAAGTATTCTTAGCAAATAGATTTTATTATTTACAACGTGTATTTATGTGTTATTATTGTATGTTTTGTGGTGTTACAGTGAAGTGTACAGTCTATCTTCAACTAACTATGTTTGATTACATTTAAGTTAGTCAATTAAATTTAGAGATAGAGGTGTATTGTATGTAATACCGAATCACCTGTTCAAACTTTGATGGTTACTTACTTTCAAATCAAAATAAAAAACATTCTATCGATTCATTAAGTACATCACTGGCTCACTGAACTCGTGGCGGAGAGACCGGCGACATAAGGTCAAAATCGGTGCCATAAGAACGCGCCTCTAAATATATTACCTTGTACGATAAATGGCGAAACGTCTAATGCTATTTCATTTGCAATCTTCCTTCTACAAAGACGGGGTGGATACGGAGTGAAATCAATTAAATGTCGCTGAATGATATTTGATCTTGCTGCTTTTTGCTTGGTGTCGACTGTGGCTAAAAATAAAGCGTTTATAAATAATGTTTATTTTCTTCAATTACATGAGACATCTCAACAGGACTGAGTGATAACCCCTAATATCCTCTTACTATGTTTAAAATGATTGGCAGTTTTTCTTTTTGAATCACGCTGTACATCTGCTGCATACTTAGTTGTGCTTAAAAAAGAAATTGTATGCATTCTAATCAATGCTGTCTATAAAGATTTTAAAACAATAATAAAAATAATTATTAAAAAGATATGAACAATCTCAAATCTCAATACATTAATTAATTTTTGATTATCCTTGGCAGATAAATAAAATAAAAGTACGTGATAGAAATTTAAATAGCACAGAAAAAATATTTGCACATAATAAAATAAAAATTTATAGCGTCATAAATTTTCACAACGATAATAGAGTCAAAACGTACTAAAATATTAATAACAATAGATGAAAATCAATTTAATATTCTGATAACGAAAAAAAAAAACAAAAAAATGTCGAAGTCATCAGTTTGATTTGTCAATTTGATGGCTTCATTACGTTATTAATGATGCTACGCCCATCACTAATGAGCAGTTATGTTACGCAATCAATTCGGATTCAGGAAATTCTTTAGAGATGTGATCATAATATCTATGTTTTTATTGAAAGTATCTTGATTGCTTTCTATTCTTGTTTAACATAATATTATTATTGTCTATTTAAGATGCTGTTTTTAATTTTACATTTTGATCATCATAATTTCAACTCATTTTTACTATAAGGTTTTACTATAAGTTTTAGGTTTTACTATAAGGTCTGGTCAGGTCAGGTCTGTATGAAATGGGTGTGATGTGAAATGTGATGAATGGGTTCTCTGGTCATCCCTCTACCAAATCAAGCAAATACAAAATGCATTTTGAGAAATCGGCACAAGACCGCTTTTCCATACACACCACAACCAAAACTTCTGAGTTTTTGAGCATATTTTACCGCTGTCATTGCTTACTAATATATCTAATTTCCTAAATAACTTTTTTTGAAAACTACTTACCAATAATAATGAAATGAAAATGAGTTGAATATTTACCCTGTTGAGCTCCTAATTCAGGAAATAGTATATGACTGCAGCGGCCCGCAAAAGAGGCATTGATGGACGAACACGTGAATGTGGGCAGAGCCGAGGCACGCATACGTGAGTCCATCAATGCCTAAGTTGTAGCCAAGGCTTATTGTACTTTTCTCAAACAAAGCGTGGAAATAAAAACTAAATATAAAATACTTCGGTAGAAAATTTTAAAATCAATCACGAACAACGAACAACAATAAAAAAGTCAAAGTCATAGACTTGTATACTAAAGACAGGGCGAACAGCGCGAAAAATTTTCGCCAGTTTATGGGTGTCATTATTACAAACAGTATAAGGCCACGCGGTAGTTCGGTCAGCAGCGGCGGCGGGTATTTTGACAGATGACGCTACTGTTTGCTTATATGAAGAAGGTTTACGTAAAATGTTCGGATCGGCCTATCTTTACTATTTTTATCTATTGTCAAAGTGTTCATTTTAGTACGGCTCCATAGCTTGAAATTTAGTCCCATCCGGAAGAAAGCATGAAAATTGGCATGCATGTTTGGTATTTCCGCGAAAAAGGCTAGAGGTACTAACAAACTGTCAAAAGCCGAAATATTCCGTATTACATGTTTTCATCGTATCAAGTTTCTTGATACTTATGAAAAAGGATAGCTTATGAGTTAAACTTCAGCATTGTCCTCTCCTAGCCCTGTATGAAGGGCTATTAGAGGGCCGGTGTATCGGACGCGCATCTTACATTGGATTTGTACGGCGCTGTACGCGGAGTGTGGACGCGCCCTTGCGTCCCGCCCCCCATTGTCTTGGATCACAATAATTTGTTAGCAAATCAAAGGGATTCGAACAATCGGATGTTTTCCCATTGATTCGAATATGGTCATATTGAATGCATGATTGCAGGGATGTGGATTGATGTTTACACGTTTCAACTTGTAATTTGTAGTAAGAGCGTGGTAATGTTTCCAACACTATAGAAAAACATGCGTTGTAGTCACAAAAACTCACTACGAATGATTTTTTCATTGACTTAACCGAACGAGAAACAAACATTACTTATCTACGATCTCCCTTTTACTTTATTTCAGTGACAACTTTTTACAAAATTACTCAAAAAAGCACCTAGATTGTGTACGTATTCATAGTAAAAATGTATTCATAGTAATCGTAATCGTTTACAAATTCTGCCCGCCAGCTGATTGGGTCCCTGATTTACGTGAGCCATTCCGGGGGCAGCATTCGCTAACGATTGCGACGAACATGTTTTTCTTACGCAATCTGCAGACCTCTGGTATTTAATCGAGTCAATTGGTAATAGAACTTGGTTTCGAACGGGAGGTCCCGAGTTTGATTCCTTAAATTGACCACTTTGAAACTTTCCAATTTCTAAAAAAAATCTGGACTGTTGGGAGGCTTTGAACGTGGCTGGTTAACGCTCTACTACCAAAGATAGTGCGCCAAACGATTAAGGGTTAGGGTAAAAGATCTAGGTATAGTATCTTATTAAACTGAACTTTCGTACATAATTTGACCGTCGTTTTTCAGATCAAAGGTCCGTCATTGTGGGTTACCTGGTAGAGATCACTTTAGTGATAAGGTCGCCCTTTGTGTTTCTCTGTTTTCCTTTCGTTGTAATTTTATGTACTCATTTTAAGCAATAAAGATATTTAAATAAAATAAAAATAAATAAAAAAGGGTTCCATTTTTACCATTTTCATATGGAACCCTAAAACCACCACCTTTTACCATAGTGACCATAGTAGACAGTAGTACTATCTTACTTAAAATCATACTATAAAAACACTATGCACCAAATAGGGTGTATGACATACTTTAGCTGCAAAAGAAAAAATTACTCAGCACCTCAAAGGTCTGAATTACATTAGTACATTGTGATACAAGGGTGGAAAGTAGGTTTTTGCAAACGAGCTGTCATTAACAAGCCCGAGCCGAAGGCGAGGGTTTTTAATATCACGAGTTTGCAAAAACCTATACACCCGTGTATCACACGACGTTTTTCAATACAGTTGTGAGAATTAGTAAAAAAACAAATCAAAGAGATAATATTATGTTTGCTCAAGATTTTGGGGGCCAATTTCCATCTTGTTTGGTTTTTACCTTAAATAAAATATCGAAGATCGAAATCGAAGGCGACTTCGAATTCGCAATCGAAAAGATAAAAGATAAAATATAAAAATATAAAAAGATGAAAGATAAAAGATAAAAGATAAAAGATAAAAGATAAAAGATAAAAGATAAAAGATAAAAGATAAAAGATAAAAGATAAAAGATAAAAGATAAAAGATAAAAGATAAAAGATAAAAGATAAAAGATAAAAGATAAAAGATAAAAGATAAAAGATAAAAGATAAAAGATAAAAGATAAAAGATAAAAGATAAAAGATAAAAGATAAAAGATAAAAGATAAAAGATAAAAGATAAAAGATAAAAGATAAAAGATAAAAGATAAAAGATAAAAGATAAAAGATAAAAGATAAAAGATAAAAGATAAAAGATAAAAGATAAAAGATAAAAGATAAAAGATAAAAGATAAAAGATAAAAGATAAAAGATAAAAGATAAAAGATAAAAGATAAAAGATAAAAGATAAAAGATAAAAGATAAAAGATAAAAGATAAAAGATAAAAGATAAAAGATAAAAGATAAAAGATAAAAGATAAAAGATAAAAGATAAAAGATAAAAGATAAAAAAGATAAAAGATAAAAAAGATAAAAGATAAAAGATAAAAGATAAAAGATAAAAGATAAAAGATAAAAGATAAAAGATAAAAGATAAAAGATAAAAGATAAAAGATAAAAGATAAAAGATAAAAGATAAAAGATAAAAGATAAAAGATAAAAGATAAAAGATAAAAGATAAAAGATAAAAGATAAAAGATAAAAGATAAAAGATAAAAGATTAAAAAAAAAAGATAAAAAGATAAAAGATAAAAATATAAAAGATAAAAAGATAAAAATATAAAAGATAAAAAGATAAAAAGATAAAAGGTAAAAGATAAAAGAAAACGAAAAAAAAAATTCCTTCGGTGTCCATCCCATCCCAATGTCCATCCCATTTTATTGTACAATGAAAACTCCTTGGTATCAAACGTTTTGCAAAAGTAATGATCGAGCTTGTAAAAGTAAGTTACGACCACGAAAAAGAAAGATGCCTGTGCGTAAGATTTAACTTTCGAATACTAATGACAGCCTCTGAAAGTGCGCCATACCATACAACTGTATTGAGAAATTCTAAGCTTCATTGTGAAAATTAAAAAAAATCAATTCAAACCAATTCTCGTGTGAGCAAAAAGTATTTCAAACAAAACCGACGTTGGCGGCGCGTTGTTGAAGTTGACGATTTATTCCTTTTGAACGCGTAATTCTAGTAGCAGGTCTTTGTATAATATGCCCAGAATAAAAGATACATATGTATCATATCTTTGATATATGAATTACCACTTTAAAAATGAAGGCTTAAGGTACGTTTTTGTTTCTTCAATGTCCAGGTAAGACCAGTAGCCTGAGGACAATAAGCGATCCGTCATTGACTTAGATAGGTGGGATGATTACACAGTTTCGTATAATGCCGGAGGACAATTTGAATATAAAGCAGCCTTGGAATAAGGCTGTTCTCACTCAATTGATGCTCGTTTTATACGCCTTGGGGTTTCCTTGGAGTTGGCGGATCATTAGGGTATGAAATATTTTAAAAACTTACAATTACAAAGCAAGTTATTGAGTGTTTTATTTAATTTTATGTAGGTAAATACACAGTTCTGTTAATTTGTATTCACCCGCATTTACGTACAATATAATATAAGTAAGTATTTATTTATTTATTTATTTTGCACAATGAATTTAAACATAGAACACACAGTCATAGAGAGGACATGTACAAGGACACCTTATCGCTACAAATGAGGATCTCTTCCAGATGCCCTAGATATGGGAGCAAGTATGTATGTGTGTTTGTATTTCAGCGATCTTCTCAAAAACTACGTAAGTAGGTCTGTTTTGGATGGAGTTTTCCCAACTCTGCAATATCTTAGTATAAAGTAGCTAAGATTATTAACCCTAAAATACGCGTAAACCTAACCTTTAATAATACTAAATAAAGGGCAGGGTCGTTTAACGCAACTAAGTAGGTACTTAACTAAAATGAGTCGCGTTTTATACAACAAAAATAGTATTCTATTGAATATTTGTATATTCTATTGAATATTTATATTTCATCCCTAGTTCCAATGATCTCAAACTAAAATACCAGCATTTTCCGACGGCAGGACTAAATTATAATTACGAGTACATTATAAGCATAGGACCCTTAAAATACGCGTAACCCGTCAATAACGCCCGGGGCTCTTTACACCGCGGTGCATCGATATTTCGGTGCACCGTATATCACGCTAATGTTATCTGTGACCCGCTGTCGGGTTGATGCATTGCGCTTGCGTTCCGTTGGATTAACGAAATTAATTTGTCCCAGCTGCGATTGAGACGACATTCTTTTACAGGTTTTACATTTTTATACGTACTTTATATTCACCCAAAATCTTAAGACGTGATTGTATTTTTAATTTTTATCTCACTAAAGGATCTTTTACGTAAAAATGTCACTAAGCTTATGCTACGCGTTAATTGTACTTCATGAAATATTATTAGCGTATACTTTTGCGGTTTCTACCTACCAACCTATTTATATACATTAAGTAGCTACCTACCTTATAACTTATTATAAGTATACACTTTTTCCAGAAAAATCACATTTCTCGCATGATTAAAGAAAAAAATGAATCCATACTTATGAAGCCGTCGCAATGAAACATTAGTAGGTACTTCAGTAATAAGGAGATATCATAAAAAATAGATTCGGATTCAATTAAAGCAAAAGTACTCGTATGCATGCACTTTGATGAATGACCAAACATTTTAAGAGGTTTCAAAGTTATTATGATACAATAAAATAGAAATAAAGTTGTTCCACAGTGAAAGCACATTCCTAATTGACAAAGGTGCTTGAATAGATATGTTCGAAGCTTCCAAAACCGTAATTTAGATAAAGATGTGTGTCCCAACACTGCATAAATACGGCATGTCAAAACAATCTTATCGGGTGGCCACCTTGGTGTTTGGGAATTAATGGAGACTACGTATAACGTACCTACCTATACGGCACCAGTTTTTATTTCCCTAAAATTTATTTCCGCAGTACAATGATGTATCTAACAGGATAAATTGTAATTGTATTTTACATGGAAATTTGTGATTTTTAATGAAAATAAGTATCGAAAAAATTCTTTCTTAACGGGAGTTAACTGCATAGTACTATATCGACTTTGAAATTGTGATTAATTAAGTGCCTAGGTACTTACTAGCTAGGAAAATTTTACTTAATATAGAGAGGGAGAGTATAAAAATATAATTAAGTATTGTATTTTATTCAAACATATTATAGTTTTTATAGATGTAGAATCTTTCTTCACATTATAATATCTCAATTTATTTATTTCTTCACGTTTAGGACTTAGATGCTGTAGTTCATGAAAGTTTGATAAGAAAAAGGAATCAGATAGTTAATTCTAGTACCTAATCATGACGCGAGAAAAATCGCGGCATCCTCAATAGTGCTGTAATAAAATGATTTCACCGAAGGAGTTGTATTTATATTAATTTTATAGGTTGTTAATATTATTGTGCCCCTAACCCTTCGGTAAAACTAGTTAATTACACGATCACAGTCAATAATGATTATTGACCTTGTAAAATCGTCAATGGAACCGATCGCCGGACAAAGGGCCCCGTCAAAACGGCTTCCCCACAGAAAAAACAAAGCCAATTTGGTCTAATAAAGTATAATTAGAAAACAAATTTTATAGACGCCCCCTTAACGCGTGTTACTTGGAGTTTTAATTAATCAAATCGTTTTTATTGTGGCGTCGGTACCAGTGATGGTATTATGGTGAGGTGCCGTTTGTATTGAGCGATTTGTTCCGTGTGCGTCGAAGGGTTAATCGGATGCGGCTTTGAGAACGGGGGAAAATATTTAAAACAATTATTTTCTGTTCAATGTAGGTGATATCTACAATTGAAATTCTTACTTTAATTCAATAAGTTATGAGACTTTAATGTCCTCCCGTGTGTGCTTAGTAGATTTAGATTAGAACGCTTTTTATCTACCTTAAAATATGTATCCTAGTATATGTACCTACTTGACCTTTCATAAGTTTTAACAAGTAATGGCCTATATGAAAGAAATGATTATGAATCTAAAATATTATGTTCTACATTAGAAATAACTCTCAAGGCCTATTTGCCTATGTATTTAAGGCTGTCTAGTCTCATGTAAAGTTAATAAATACAACATGTTTTGTTCCATTGTTACAAAATTTGTTATATAATTGAAGGTATAAGTAATTCTAATCGTATCGGATCAGGATACTCATAATTAAATAATAACTTGTTTTTAGTTTCTAGCACTGTAGAAAAGAACTCACGTCTCACACGAACTGTAAAGGGTTCTGCAGAAAAAAATAATGTAATATATTCGTAGGATCAGTGACTCGTAGGTACCTACTTGAAATAAAAAAAAGTTTGCAAGCTAAACATAAATTATTCAGGTGTGTGTGTACATTTACTGTTGGTTTTAACTACCACCGAATCCACTAGACTACTTTTTTCTTCTAAAAATGTGAGAGCTTCATTACTGACGATTTCTTTTCTTTGCTTTTTTTAATTTTAATAATCGTTGAATAAAAAGTAACAAGAACAACGTCGTCTGCATTTTCTCTAACATTTGAAGCGTGATCTGTGAAAAAAATCACATATAAATATCTGTTGCACCGTTGCTCTGTGATTTTTGTAATCAGTCGACTTCTAAGATTTAAATTACAATTTTGTTTAATAACTTTTTTTTTATAAAATATTAAGTTACTGAACCCTAAAAAGGAGTGCTATTCAAATTCAACGATTGCATCTGTATTTAAATGTAGCAGCTATCGTAACAATACCACAAAAGCCGACCCGCACTTATCAAAATATATACCCATAATTAAAATTGTTGGTCGGTCTGTCAAGACGTCTCCGGTGGCACTTGATGGGGACTGACAACCCCATAGAACCCATTATTACGCCTTCACAGTCACAGGTTACGTAAAACCTGGTAATTATGTGTTTTTGGGTACATGTGTTTCTGTTCTATTTTTTTTATTATAAAACCACAAAAATTCTGATTACCGTTATTAAAAAATTCTTAAAAGTCTGAGTTCAGTAATATCAGTACGGAGGACGCAAATCGGTTAAGATTTTGGAGAATTCCACTTGGAAATATAAGTTAGGTATGTGTATACCGGTAAAGTACGATTCAAGATCACGCACCGAGGGTTCAGTATCACCAGGATCGTAAAAGCTTTATTTTCGTTTCTAATATTTGATGATATAGAGGTCATAGTGACTATTTACCTATTTTGTGAAAATTTGCCAGTCCAAAGTAAGGAGAAATTTGTAAAAAAATGTGTTAACAAATTTATATTTTTAATGCGAAAGTAAAGGCATAAACTGAAAAGAGTAAATTCAAATACACACACATTTCCCACTGACCTTTCACAGGTCAAATTTCATAATTTTTGGACCTAAATTGCTGTAACTTTTTCATTTGTTTCACTTATCTACAGCTTGAAGTGAACTTCTAATAAATGCAAAGAATGGTCCCTTTTTTATGGGAATTCAGTTTGTCTATATGGCATTAATTTCAACTTGATAGCTCTTACGGTTCTTGAGAAAAAGAACAGCGAGGCAGACGAAAAACACATAATATGTGCCTACTACCTATAAGTACCTATACCTCCTCAATTAAACAAAATATATGTACGAGTATATTGAAACATGTCTACACTACAAAAAATACTTAAATTTAATATCTCAGCTAATTAAAAACATCGTACATTTTTACGTCTCTTAGTTTCAATATCAATAACATGCAAGATTGTCATCAATACAGCGTGCTCCATAATCTGCCTTTACCTATTTTTAAAACACTTTTCTACGTGAAGCGTAAAACTTATTCAAGTATAATAATCTAAGTTTATTGATGAATAGACCACCGCAATCAGTACAAGCGAAACACATTAAGGGCGAAACAAACTTGCGATAATTGGCAAGATTTTTTTGTTCGCCGTCTCTACGTGATTGACGTGACCACTACATCTTTTTGACAGCTCTGAAGTGTTTTATTTGTAGGATTCTTTATACAGCATGTTCCTATACAACTCAGGTCATGATTTTCACTTTTTCAGGTTATCATTGTTTATTTTATTGAATTATAGGTAAAAGTTGAGCTAAGCTACATTACAAAATAGGTAATTGAAAGAAAAGCTGAGCATATTTAAAAAAGTAGTAGTGTTTTAATTGCCCCCACATTTGATCCATGTAAATTGTTATAAAATACTAGCTGACCCGACAACCGTTGTTCTACGTATATGTATAGATTATTTTATAAAACGGATCAGCTTCATCGTTTCTAACGTGGACTGGTGGAGTAATTATTTGCAGATCAAATCTTTCATCTGTAAGTGACAGTAAGTTAAAAAAAAAAACAGAATCCACATGAATGAAGTCTCAAGACTAGGTACCATCATATCTAATTATCTAACTTTTAAATAAACGGAATTTAATCTGTCCAGCTTAACATAATTATAATTACTTACTTATTTCAAGATATGATTTTATTAAATCGGGTGTTTTTAAGCAGCCTGTATAGTACGTTTTCTCCAGAGATGAGTATCGATTTTAACAATCCACATTAACGACGGGTAATCGAGCAAACTCCGCAAGCACAAAAAAAGTGTAACAGAAGCCGGTATGCACGAGCCCTAATGACCGCTCCTTAGTTCCATTAACCGAGTCAAATATAACGAAGCGGATAATTGAGAATTTGTCTGCATTCGGGTTTGTGTGTAAAAAACGAAAATATGTGAAATTAGCTTTGTTTTATTTACTTTTGCTTTTCAAATCATAACGTAACCTTTTTATGTACTTAGAACTTATGTTCTACCTTTCCTTCATCTATTGGAAAGAATGGCTTGAGGGTTTGTTCTTAAGGGGATGGGTATCATCCGGGCGCGAAAATTCAAATTTAACTTATTTAGTTTTTCGAAAAAAGAATCGATTTCCTCTAATTAATAATTAATCTAGTTTTTTTTTTACGCTATACAAGTTAGTACTTGACTGCGATCTCACCTGAGGGTAAGTGTGATGCAGTCGAAGATGTTAGCGTACTTACTCGGAAGGGGTAAGTTATGTCACCCCAACGGTTTCTACACAGCATCGTACCGGAACGCTAAATGGCTTGGCGGTACGTCTTTGCTGGTAGGGTGGTAACTAGCCACGGCCAAAGCCTCCCACCAGACCTGAGCCAAATTAGAAATTATAAAATTCCAAAGTGGCCCGTGGCGGGAATCGAACCCGCGACCTCCCACTCGAATCTGAGCGTGCGTCCCCTGCGCCACGGAGGTCGTCAAAAATGAAAGATGGTTCTGGCTTTAAATATAATATGGAGGAATTCGAATCTTTTGTGCGATGCGAGTCGACTCGAAATCCGTACAAAAACCTGTACTAACCCCTGTGATTGGTCTAAATAACAGAAACGTTATTATTAAATATCTACCACAAGACCAAAAGACTACTATATTTAAAGACAAGGTTCCAGGGAGGGAGGTCTTGAAGTTAATAATAAAAAAAATTACAATAATTTATATGCAGGGAGTGACTGACGTATAGGTAAATATATCGAATTAGCATTTTTGTTAATAATTGTACCTACTAGCCCTGATGTTAAAGCTAGTTGAATAAAACCGGCAAGAGTCAAAAAAATTGACAGTGAAATTGCCCATCATTGGTATCCCAATATCGATCAAAGCATCAAAGCTACTGCATAACCACTGGATACATTCAAACAATAAAATGTATCTATCACTCATCCCCCATATAATTATGCAGTCGAAAACCTTTTAAAAAGTCGTTTCTAAGAACATCGTGGGAGCCAAATTTGTATTGGCGGCCAATCATGACTTAATTACTAGGTTTGGCTATCATGCCGATGGACATCGACAGTGCATTAGGCTTGAGGTCAGATTTCGGCTATTTTAAAGGCATTGTAAGGAGAAAGACCTCCTGTTTTTGTTTCACATGACCTTCTGTAGATCATTTTGGAAAGCAATTTTTTTTAAGTACGTACCATCTACCTAGTTTACCGTGTAAAGTTAGTTCACTTAATAATATGTGAATCATTCAAGATTCATGATTTGAACATAAATAATACATATACTAGTAGTATTTAGTTCTATAAGTAGATTTTATGAAACAAATGCCTCAGTTGCTGAAATGGGAAATTTATTTTACTTATTGTATGCCATGTCATGTCAGCAATGTTACCTGTGATTCGTTGCTGTAACACTGAAGTTATAGCAACCAAAGTTAATATTGCTTTTATTCTATCTTTCCAGATTTGTACTTCCAGCACTGATAAGAAAACTCAAGATAATATGGGCATCCCAACGATTTACGTAAACCTCTTTCGTGCAAGTAAACAGTAGCGCCGCCTGTCAAAATTCTTTAGGTGACTGCTAAGCGAACTACAGCGTGGCTTTACTGTTGGTGACAAAACTGGCATTTTTGGCACCGATAAACTGGCGACATTTTTTCGCGCCGTCTGCCCTGTCCAGGGTATAATATGCCTATTCCTACCAGTAATAAAAATAAATTAAATACAATCTTTCCTGTTTGTTCGTTCTTTGTTGAAGTTTATGTCCTTACATCTGTGATGGAACAATTTTAGATAGCCGTAGGTACGTAACTGCATCAGAGGACAGAGAGTCGTTAAAACCTTGTTTCCATATAATATTTAGACTGCGAACAAATAATAATTTATCTCTATTCTAGTTAAATCGCTAAAATGGTCAAAACACTTAACATACATGCTTACATAGTACATTATTAATTAGATATTGTTAATAAGCAACTTTGCAAGCCCCACAACAATATAGACGGCTCGTTTAGTTGGAACTTAAACGGCAATTGATTCCAACAGAGGGATGGGTTTACGAGTGTGCGAATGGTAGTTTTATTTCGCCTCGTTAAATAACGTTTGTCTGTTTAAAAGGAAACCGAAAGTTAAGGAGCACACCACGGGTGTGCCCGCGAAATTCAAATTTTTCGTGGTTTTTCGCGATTTTTAAGCTAATAAGACTATGATAGGCTTATGGCCGTCAAATTGCGATAATCCCAATATCTTCTTCACGTGCTTATATAAAAATCTCTGCTCGAAAGTGTCGAGTTAAAGAAATTAGTCCAAGATTTGCGAGTTACTCACATAAAACTCGATACTCGGACTAATTTCCTAGGATACACATTTTTATGCAAAGATTTTGATATAATCATGTAAAGATGATACTGTCATTCTCGCAAATTGATTGCCATAAGCCTATCATGTCTAATTAGCGTACAAATTGCAAAAAACCACGAAAATTTTGAATTTCGCGGGCAGACCCGTTGATTTCACGTTAACGTTTCGCTAGATACGGCGAGCATATTAATTAGCATTTACCTTGGGACCACGAACATGGATGTTGTGCTTATGGATGTTCATAATTCTGTATTTTTACCTCCATTCTTAGTCATTGTAGATATTTGAGCTGAGTTATTCGTGGCTATTTTTATTTTTCAGCTAACAAGGGACTAGGTTCTACTTGCATGAATTTCTGTTTTTCACAAACCCCGCGGAAACCATGGTTTTTATCGGGATAAAATAGGCCTATGTACATAGTTTAATAAATATAATAGGTCGTCGCTCGCGGACCTCTATGCCTACATTCGTTCGTTCGTTTCAGCCGACGGACGTCCACTGCTGGACAAAGGCCTCCTGCAATGATTTCCAGCCCGCACGGTCCTGCGCTAACTGTATCCAGCGCCTTCCTGCGACTCTTTTAATGTCGTCCGTCCATCTGGTCGGAGGCCTGCCAACACTGCGCTTACCCGTGCGGGGTCGCCATTCCAGTACTTTGGGTCCCCAACGTCCGTCGGTCCTACGAGCTATGTGTCCCGCCCATTGCCACTTCAGCTTCGCGATACGTTGAGCTATGTCGGTGACTCTGGTTCGTCTACGGATCTCCTCATTTCTGATTTGATCCCGCAGAGAAACTCCGAGCACATCCATCGCCCGCTGAGTGACTCTGAGCCTTCTTGTGAGGCCCATAGTAAACGACCATGTCTCGGATCCGTATGTCATCACTGGCAACACGCACTGTTCGAAAACCTTCGTCTTCAGGCACTGAGGAATATTGGACGAGAAGACATCACGAAGCTTCCCGAACGCTGCCCAACCGAGCTGGATTCGGCGGTTCACCTCTTTCTCGAAATTGGACCTTCCTAGCTGGACCGTATATCCCAGGTATATGTACTCGTCTACAATTTCGAGTGCAGAGTTCTCAACCACTACTGGGTGGAGCGGAACATGAGAGTTTGACATGATTTTCGTCTTGCTCATGTTCATTTTAAGGCCCACCTGTTGGGAAACTCTGCTGAGGTCGTTGAGCATCGTGTTGAGGTCTTCCAGAGTTTGTGCTATGACTACTATATCGTCGGCAAACCGAAGGTGAGTGATGTACTCGCCGTTGACATTAATGCCATATCCGTTCCAATCCAGAAGCTTAAAGACGTCCTCCAACGCAGCGGTAAATAGCTTAGGGGAGATAACATCTCCTTGTCGCACTCCACGCTGCAGTTGGATCGGCCCCGTAGTCTGATCTTGGATACGGACTGACATGGTGGCGTTTTCATACAAGCACTTCAGCACCTGGATGTACCGATAGTCAATGCGGCATCTCTGCAAAGACCTCAGCACGGCCCATGTCTCCACCGAATCAAAGGCTTTCTCATAGTCCACAAACGCTAGGCTAAGTGGCTGGTTATACTCCTCGGTTTTTTGTATAACTTGCCGAAGCGTGAGAATGTGGTCTATGGTACTATAGCCTTTTTGGAACCCGGCTTGTTCGGGAGGCTGGAAGTCGTCGAACCTACAAGCGAGACGATTCGTTATAACTCTCGAAAACAACTTGTAGACATGGCTCAGCAGCGAGATGGGCCTGTAATTCTTCAACAAAGTATTGTCACCTTTTTTGAAGAAAAGGACCACCACGCTCCTGTGCCATGCCTTCGGCGTAGTACCCCCGTGGATCACGGAATTGAACATACGCTGAAAGACTTTCAGCACCGGCTTGCCACCTGCTTTCAGGAGTTCTGCTGTGATTCCGTCATCACCTGGCGCCTTGTTGTTTTTCAGTTGATTGAGAGCCATACTAATCTCGTCGAGGCTGACGTCCGGAATATCTTCGGTATAGTGCCGGGTTAGTTTGGCTCTAGGATCTGTAGCCAAATCTTCCTCAGGCCTACATTGTATCCAGAATATATTCCGTCACTATTCCTCAGTCAAATCGCATCTGTAGTTGCGGTGTGAAGGAGTATTTTCCCACACAAACTTTTGACCCCTCTTTCACGCCCTTAAGGGGTGGATAGTTAGCACTTAGCAGTGAAGAAATCCTTCATGCCTAAGAGCTGTTAATACAGTGTTTACAAAGGCGTACTTTTTTCTGGAGGAAGAAATTCCTATTCAACTTTGGTCTTTCGTCAGGGTATATCCGATTCGCATTGATTAAAATAACCTCTACGGCCCCACAGTCTGCACAGTTCTTCTCCCTTCAGCATAAGAATGGATCAGCCCCTAGATGTCTAAGAAAAACGTACTAATGGTTATCGTAATCGTTTACTAATGCTGCCCGCTGATTGGGTTCCTGATTTGCGTCAGCCAATCGCGGGGCAGAATGCGCTAGCGATCACGATAACGATGAAAATGTTTTTCTTTCGCGACGATGACGTCACCGACGTCGCGTCGTTGTCCTGTGCCGCATATTGATGTCAGCACAAGCGAGACACCTCCTTTCCGCAAAAGTAGAGTAAGTAAAATCTTTGAGAGTAAGTATTCTATTGGAGCTTTTCCGATTACGAAGTGTAATACGAGTAAGTTTCCTTAGGCCCTTCGCACACGGCTCGCAAGCGTAATCGTAGCGTAATCCTCGCGTACGACGAGAGCAGTACGAGCACGAACAACAAACGATGTCCGCAGACGAAGCGGTATTGCAGCGAACCATAGGAGTCGTAATCGTCGTATATTATGCTTCGCATAACGATACGCTTACGCTTACGAGCCGTGTGCGAAGGGGTTTACTTGACCTGCGTAATAGGCATTATAGGAGGAAACCTTGAGCTCAGTCGTTGTCAACAGTTGATTCTGACAACGATGGTTTATACAATGCTATTTAAAACTGCTAACAAAAAATCGTTTAAACTGCTATTCATCAAGCTGCTAATAGGCTCGATGATTGATTCGGACGGAGGAGCGCATTGAGCAGCGATCTGGAATAGCGCTCTTTAGTCGCTGGCTATTTGTCGTCCAGATAGCGACGCTTCGCTGCTGGACGGTGTTATTAAACAGAATGACATAGGGTTTAGAAATAACAAAAAGTTGATTTAAAACATAAACTTTTGTCTGTCCAGCTGTACATAGATTGTGTAAGAAAAACGTATTCATCGTTATCGTACCTAATCATTTATTGATTCTGCCCGCTGATTGGTTCCCTAATTTCCGTCAAGCACTCTTGGGGCAGAATTTGCAAACGATTACGATAATGATGAATACGTTTTTCTTACGCAATCAGGCCCTTGGGTAATATAGATACTTTTATCCACGATGACGCGCCCCACTTTGTAAAACTCCATACGAATCGAATGAAACATAAGCAAATTTAACAGAGTGTGGCGCGTCTTCCTTGATTGAAATATCAATAATTAATAGGTACCTGTGAGCTATTCCGCCACTAATTGGAAATATCAGAAATCTGTAGGTACAGATTTAAATAAAAATAATTTCAAGGTTTAATAATTACATTCTGATTTCTTTGAGATTATCTCTCCATATGCCTCATTTGGTATGAATAAAGTTTATAGAAAATAACATTCTATCTTTGTTGTATATCTAATGCATAGTACCGTCCAGGGGCATAAAAGAGATACAAAATAAATGTTGTTATTGCGCATGAGCACGTTCCGTCCTTGAATGCAGCTAGGACATAATCCTGGACTTGCGTTAAAGTTCACTTGGTGATGAGTGATCACTAATTTTTTGCTTGCTTAACATGCCTTTCAAATACATTGTTGTTGGTTTTAAAATATGAGTATGTTTACAATACCTTACAAACTTTGGTGTCTTAATTGATGTACCACAGCTGGATATACCTACAAAGACCCGTTGAAATATCATGATGCCACTAAATCTACCTTTTGGTGTCATATTCTTGCCAGTTCTTCTCGGTGCAAACCTGCTTTCCGAACCTGGCGGTAGAGTCTTGACGTTTCATGAGAGCTTATTAAGCCTATGTGAAATAAAGAATTTCATTTCATTTCATTTCATTAGTCCACCTAGTGGGAGATTTGCCAACATTGCGTTTCGTTGTGTGTTGAATGTCTCAGGAAATGGAATATAGGTAGTCTTTGTTACTCTCCTGGCAACTTTTACTGTATCTGTGCGAAAAAATCACGTTTTTGCCTGATGTCACACATTGGCCACCCAAAAGGAAACTTATGGGACATTCAGTTTTATTAGGTACATCGAAGGTATCTCGATTTATTGGAAAACGATAAAAATAAAATTGCCGGAAAGTTATATAAAATTAGGAATGCGTTTAATTCGACCTAAGGCAATGTTGGCTTGATATCCATTGAGATAAAATTTTAAATGTCCTTTTCATTAATCATCACCAACGTACCACTTTTAAAAACTGTCATCCGAAAACGGAACAAGAACTTACGCATGTCGCAAATATTTTATAAAAAGATTAACAAAGTTTATTTCAGTCATAAATCCCGACACGATCAATTACAGGGTCATTAACAATAAAGCACGGTGGAATTTACTTCACACAAACGTATGAAATGACAGGGAATCCTAAACTAACCATAATAATACAAAACATTAACGTAGAAAAAGTCGAACCGACACGCGTTATAATTATACCTCGCTTCAATGTCGGCCATCAAATATAAAGTTATTCCTTGTCTGTGTCGGCCATAGACTATCCTTCCTATCATCTTGAGCTTGCGAATGAACAGGATAATTCTAGAAATTCATAGTAGGTATATTTCTAAAAATTAATAGAAGTACCTATAGTAAAGTCATTTTACGCAATAAAATATATATTCATTAATTTATTCATTCGGCAACTAAATCAAGTTAAAAATACGATTTAATTCTTATGAATACTAAATTTAAATAAAAGTTTTGATTCGATTAAAATAATAAAAAAAGATTCCGCTGACTTGAGAACCTTCTCCTCTTTTTTTGAATGATGCCCTAAGGGTTTTAACAAAGTAAAAATACTGCACTCCGTAAATAATAAAAAGGAAAGTAATTTATAATTGAATAGTGTGTGCGCTCATTTGCTCATTCGATACTTATTCGTTACTATAATATGTCCTTCTCTTTAAACAAACTATGTTCTATCTTCCACACTCCCACTTGTTTGTTAACAACATGTCCTCTTGACGTAGAATTTACAAATTTTGACGAAATAAAAAAGGCAAAAATTTTTTATCAGTCCATTTTGTCTTGTCACTCTTCTTGTCATGACAACCATGCTTTCACACATATCGCACCTTTACAGCTTGAGCTTTATATTTCTTGCCAGATTAGGTCTGCCTTTTTATCGAGTCTGCGATATAAAAGCAGCATTTTCCAGCGCTCACTACACGAATAACGTTCCCGACCATAATTCAAGGGACCTGACAAGGTGACGCAACGCAAGCATATATAAAGTGCTCGATAGGTCTCTTTATGTTGGTTGATTGTACATGAGTACTTTTGAGAGCGTTATCGGGGCAGTACATTAGTGGCGACCTGACACGACCAGTCTTCTGTAAGGGTACAACTTGTATTAGCGGCTCCTAATTTATTAGGAACGATACGGCGACGAACGCCGGCCACCCTGACCACGGGCCCATTCACACTGGCTGGGGAAGTGCGGGAAAGATGGCGCTTATCAAGACAGTACTGCTTTTTTTATTTTTCTTAACGAGTAATATATGAAGCTGGCTATAAGGCATACTTAGCTAAACTATTACAACATAACTGCTCTTGTCTTTTGAAATAACATAGCAGGTGTATTGGCAAGCACTATTTAGAAATAAATTCAGAGAGATAACTTTTTGCGTACAAAAAAAACTGATAATTAAAATCAGTACCTACTGTTACGCAATATTTAGCCTGCAAGTACCACTTGCGCGGAACAGCGGGTTAAATTCTCTCTCTGTAAGAGGTAGTCTCTAACCTCGAAAACGTCGATCCCCACTACCTTGGTAAATCGCAGCGTCCGACCTCCCGGCGGCTTTGGGACGGCCGCGGAGCATCGCTGGCGCATGCTGCAGTATATCTTAAATTACTCGGTTTCTATTCATTATTTTTTATATTTCTATGCAAAATCTAAACCTTTAATAAGTAATCTTTCTTTTCTGTAAGATTATATTAATAATGAATTTTAGCCAAGCTGATACCTACATATAAAGGAAGGTTATTCAGGGTACTATTTTATTGATATATTCAAATAAAAACATTTATAAACTAAAGTATGTATATGGTTTTATTTATACCTTTTATCATTAGCAATAAGAAACAAAAGAAAAGTGTATAATTTTGACAACTTAACTCCTGGTTAGCGTGTTAACTCCGAATTACCACACTAACCCGGGTTGGTGCAAGTGGGCCTAAATCATGGGTCTTAGATTCCATTTAACCGTATAGTACGCAGTAGGTATAACTCACTTACTCGATGCTCCAGAAAATTAATAAGAAGTGTGGAGTTCGCCAATCTGCCTTTGGAAATCTTGGCGGACTACGAAGTTATTGGCTTAAAATTATGACCTTATATATGTTTTGGAGCTGATTGATGTATTTAATCTTATTTATACAATTATAGATGAAAAATGTAGTTTTCATATTTTATGCACTGACCCAAACCCAAAGAACCCTAGGATCAAGAAAGCTGTACATAAAGACTCTATTTACAATGTATATTGGGGTAAAGGTTTTCTAAAATTCCAACAAAATCACCCGTGCGAAGCAGAGTTTAGCTAGTAGAAATAAAAATATAACATCCACGCCCGTAACGCCCCGCTCTCCCCTACATTTTTATTAACACCCCGGCCCCGATAAACAGGATACGGGAAATATATTTATTTGCCCAATCATCAAATATAAGGTGTTCTCGGGTTACACCGAATGATTCTACGGCAATCGGCCGGTGATTTGTTGCGATAATCTATACTAATAAATAACGCACTCCGTTGAACGATTGAGCTGCTTTCCTTGTGATACGTGGTTTCTTTTTGTTCGGTTATTGATTCATCAAGCATTTGCATTTTATTGTCTTATACACGATTAGGGTTTTGAAACCTTAAGGGCCTGTTACACCACCTTCTGGGGCAGTACCATCTTAAAATAATAATATTGCAGTGCAGTAGGTACTGATTTAATATTTTCATACCATAGGAACCATTTATTATGTTGGTATGAACGTAGTATGAAAACTAGCAAAGCCTGCAATATTACTGCTTTAAGATGGTGGTACGGCCCCTGATAACTGATGGATAGCTTATTCGCATAATATATCGTCCTCGTCAAGTGATAAAACTTATGTTTAGACTATCCGACACTTGTCAGAAAGTAGTGAAACAGACCCTTAAACTTTTTGTTCACAATCAACTCAAGGCAAGGAAATATTTTTATTTGGCAAAGTTGGTAGGTTCTGCCTTCTGCGATGGGGTATTTGTGTTTTTAATGCCTGGGTGTTTTTCTATATATTTATCCTATACCTTTAAACGAGCAATTCTTGAAATGAAATGAAATGATGAAATGAAATGAAATGAAATGAAATGAAATGATATTTATTCATGAAAATGTACGTTACAATAAGATCTTAAAGTGTTTATTACCGATTACATTCTACCAATAATATTGGTGTATGAATATTAATGTCCTAAAAGTAATAACAAAGTGAATAATATTAATATAAAGTAGTAATATTATAGCAAAACATTATCAATTAATTTATTTTGAATTACTAAGAATTTAAAATGTTATCGTCCATAATATAATACTTAATGTCATAGTAGAGTTTATTCGTCAACAGTTCAAAAATTCTATTTTTAAATATTGTCAATGGCTTATCACGTACACTATCAGGTAGTTTGTTAAACAGAGTTATTGCGGTGCAATATGCGCTTTTAGAATAAATGTTTAATTTTATTGGCGGTACACATATTTTGTTTCTCCGACACGTTCTAAGACCTTCGTTATTATTATGAATGGGAAAGATGTTATTGTACTTTTTTACAAATAAGAGTATTTGATATATATATAGACACGGAAGTGGAAGTATTTTTAATTTCTTGAATAGAGGTCTACAAGTATCCAAGAAATGAGCACCGCACATAGATCGAATGCATGCCTTTTGTCTGATAAATACCTTGTTGGCATCTACGGAATTGCCCCACAGGATTAAGCCGTACTGCAATAATGACGATACATACCCGTGATACGCCAGTAGAGCCGTCTTTAAGCTTGAAGTTTTACTAAGCTGCCTTAAAACATAAGTAAATCTATCAAGTTTCCCGCATAGTTTTTCTATATGATCCTTCCAGCAACAATGGTTGTCAAGTAAAACGCCGAGGAAAGATACTGTATTGACTTCCTCAATTGGCAGCGAATCGTATTTGATATTTAGACTTAGGCGGATACTTCCATAAGTAAGGAATTGAACATATTTTGTTTTATTTGTGTTTACTGATAGGTTATTAGCATCTAGCCATTCCTTAGTTCTATTCAGTGTGGAATTAATTTCATTTTCAATTAGGTTTCTGTCATTACACTTAACTGTAATTGTAGTGTCATCCGCGTATAGGACACAGTCATGAGCAATGTGATCTGGAAAATCGTTAATGTATAACAAGAAGAGTAACGGTCCAAGGACGCTCCCCTGTGGTACACCGTATGGATTTTGATCCCTATAAGAACAACGAAACTTATTACAATGCGAGTTAAGGGTTTGTTGGATTTCCACACATTGTTTTCGGTGTTTTAAGTAGCTTATCAACCATTTAAGTCCGTTGCCCCGTATCCCATATCGCTCTAACTTTTCTAACAATGTTTTATGGCAAACTAAGTCAAACGCTTTTGACATGTCAAGAAATATCGATACAACACCCATTTTTTCATTTAGGCCCTCTGTTATTATTTTGTTAAGCCAGAAACAGGCCAGTGTAGTGCTATGTTTTTTCCTAAATCCAAATTGCTGAGATTTTAAGATTTTATTGTTTTCTAAAAAATTATATATTTTACTATACATTATTTTTTCAAATATTTTAGACAGAATAGGGATTAATGTTATAGGCCGATAGTTACTCATGTTGTTTGTGTCACCTTTTTTAAATATAGGTTTAACTATGGAGACTTTTAGTTTTTCCGGGAATGTTCCTTCTAGAAAAGACGTATTTACTATGTAACTAAGCGGCATAGATAAATAATCCGCACATAGTTTTATCATCTCCGTATTCAAATCATCGTATCCCGTTGACTTTGAGTTTTTCAGTTCTAGTATAACTTTTCGTACATCTTCAGAATTAACAGGAGTAACGAAAAACGTGTTGATATTATTATCGATAGAGTTACATTTAAAACAATTATTAACGGAGGAAGATACTTGCTTGCTACTAATATTGATAAAATAATCATTAAATGCACTGGCTATTGATACTGGATTTGTGTGCTTAGCATTGTCAAAACTAATTATTTGTGTTATTTCCTTAACTTGATCTGGATGATTTACTTTTGCATTTATAATATTCCAGGCAGCCTTGCTTTTATTTTTGGATTTCATAATATAGTCACTGTTTGATATAGCCTGTGACTTATCTATACATTTCCTTAATAATTTAGAATATTTTAAGTATTTCAACCGCTCAGATCGTCTATTTAGAGGGGCTTGTCTAAGCTTTAAATATAAAATTCTTTTATTTATGCATGACCTTCTAATGCCCTTTGAAATCCATTTATTTTTTATTACCTTTCTGGTCATCTTAACTGTGATAACAGGAAAACAAAGATTATAGAAAAGAGTGACTAGGTCATGAAATGTATCAAAAGCTTTGTTTGTGTCATTTTCCGAAAATACTTCTTGAAAAGATAATGCTGACATAGCTTGTCGAAATTTCAACTTGTTGCTTTTGGAAAAGTCTCGTTTCTTTTCAAACCAAAATTTAGATCGTTTACTTGAACATTTGTTTATTTTAGTTTCGAATGTGAGCGTTTGAGCCGTCTCATGATCTGAAAGTGCGAGATAGTGGATACCGGGTGATATATTGGAAATATTACTTGCTATTAAATCTATGCACGATAACTTCCTAGTTGGATCCTTTATATGAATAGTTAGATTAAAATTTGATAAAATTGATAGTAGACGTTCGGAAATTTTATTTTTATTTAAAATATTGATATTGATATTCCAGTCACCACACAGAATAACATTCTTATTCAACTTTATGTTTAATTTGATTAAAAGTTTTTCTATCTGTTCGAAAAAAATGTCAACGTTTGATGCTGGTGTTCTGTAAATACATATTACTGTCAGATTAAGGGATGGAATTTTAACTCCACAGTACTCAAAGTTACACTCTTGTGGCGGTACGTGAGAGTAGATGCTTGGCGACAGAGGCTCAAATTCAAGATTTTCGCTTACAATTATGCACGTTCCACCCCGCTTTTGGGTCGTCCTTGTAAATTGAGATGCCACTTTATAGTTGTTTAATTTGAGGTTGCTTTCTGCACCCCGTTTAATAAACGTTTCAGTGAGACAAATTATATCTACATTTTTGAACTGTTTTTTATAAAGTCGTGCAGAGCAATTTCAAATAGGTCTAATTTGCCTAGTATACCGGCTATATTTTGATGGAAAAGCGTAAATTTATTGGTCTCGAAAAAACGTAGAAGGATTTTGACTCTCTTGAATTTTAGAAACATTTACAACAGCTGGTATACGTTCGGGATCAGTATCAATGATGTCATTATTTAATATTTCCGTTTGCATGCATGCGTCAATAAGTTTGTTTTTATCATTGAGTATGAAGTCAGTTTGTGTGTATACGTTACTTAATATTTTCTGTTTATTACGCTCTAGCCACAAATTATAGTTGTCAATTTTTATTTTATAGTCAATTCTTAATATATCTCTAAGCAAAGACCGACACAGATTAATGGCAAAATAGTTTCTATTAGGGACAACTCTAGCATAATTCATATCTAGAAATACAGCATTTTTTCGTAGACCGCATAAGAATTTCAATTCATAATTCATACGTTTTTCGTGTAAGTAATTATTGTAGGGAATTTCACTTACAATAATATTTGTATTTTGAACGTTACAAAGCCATTGACAGATACTTGATTTAAATTGGTAAGGGTTAGTGTCATTTATTCCGCCTAGAAGAATCACATAATCCTCTTTTGTTAATTGATTAATTTCAGATCGATATGTATTTACAAGATGACATAATTTAGCATTCGATTTCCAGAAGCATGAGACTTTAAATCTATCTCCTACTAGTGATTGAAGCAGCCTACAAACGTTAAATCCTTGCTGGTCAGCTATGATTACAATGCGCCGGTTTTGAGCGTGATTCTCATTATTAGTCATTCGATTGCAGGGTTTCACATTATCCTTAGGACATGAACTAAAACACTCGCTCGCTGTATCATTGCTTGTCCCAGACTTTTCTGTCACCGTAGTGGAGTGCTGTAAATCCGTGACTTGAGCAGTTGTTGCATTATCATCTTGGGTGTTATCGTTTGACGTATGAATGAATTCCGAATCCGAGTCGTTTTGTTGGTCTGTGGATGGTGAAGGATGAGTGAGCGGTGATCGAGATAATATAATGGACTTTTTTCTCTTTGGTGACGGAGGGATGAGTGTTATTGAAGTAATTGGTTTTTTCCTTTTCCTTTTTTCTGCGGGTGTTACTCTTGGTGATTTTATCTTAGTAATCTCGGATTTTAGCGAATCTATGCTTTTGTTACAATTCTCGATGTCTTGTCTTAGGGATTTATTTTCTGAGTTTAACTTATCAATCACAAGTTGAGCGCCTTGTAGTTCGGAACTTAACCTTTGTACAGTCTCATTAAGGTACATAATCGTTTGATCATTCGTTGAGTATAGTAAACTTGCATTGTTTGGATCAGAGATAGAAATATCCATACTTGACAGGTTACATAGTGAGGCAGATTTGTGACATTTTCGTACAGTGACGTTATCTGAAGCCATTGTAGACAAATTTATAAAATTTTAAAAATACAAAATTCGAATTTGTTGGAGTCGGGGATTGAACTCGGTATCGTCTCAATGTGTATATGAGTGCAGATGCGTAGGCCTCTGAACCAATCGTCCGACTACTCTTAATGTGAAAATTAGTATTTGGTTTGACTTGCGTTTCTGTCTTCATTTATCTGATGACTACCCACATTTTAAATAACAAATGGTCTTCATTTTACGATTTTGCGAAATTTGCGAAAATATTTATCATCTTATGTGTATCTCACTTAATTATCACAGTAATGGTCAATTTTCTTTTTCATTTGTGCGTGTATAGTTGCAAAATCGTGAGCTCACGTTGTATAAGTGGGTAAACTATTGTGTTGTTTGGATTCTTAACGTCGGTTCCCTAGTATGTAGACTTTTGGAATTTTACTATTATTTAATGGTGTTCGCCGTCGGTTAATAATAACACTGATTATGGTTAGCTTTTATCACTTTCACACACTGTTTACGTGCACTATAACTCTTAATATTTATTTTAAAACACAATTTCATACGGAGTCACTTTGTATATATATTTCTATGTAATCTGGATCTCGGCAACGGCTCCAACGATTTCCATGAAATCTTGTGTACAGGGGGTTTTGGGGGCGATAAATCGATCAAGCTAGGATTCATTTTTAGTAAATGTCGAATTTACCAAAAAAAAAAAAAAAAATATTACTTCTGCTGCCACCTATTAGCCAGTAGTTAAACTACCGAGCGAAGCAATTCTGCTGCCATCTATTATCCAGTAGTTAAACTGCCGAGCGAAGCTCGGTCAACCAGATATTGTATATTATGTATTAATCAATTCTCTAGTAGGTACTACTAGAGAATTGATTAATACATAATAATAAAAATGGGAAATGCTTTCCAAAAAACCAACTTCAAATGCCACTACAAAGAGTGAAATAATTTTTATTTAAATTTTAGGTACCTACACCAATTCGAAGTCGGGCAATGTTTCATACAATCCCTAATAGTCCTTCTTACTTACTTGATGTGCGAAGAAATGAAGTCATAGACAATCGCCCGACTTCGAATTGAGTAGGTACCTAAAATTTAAATAAAAATTATTTCACTCTTTGTAGTGGCATTTGAAGTTGGTTTTTTGGAAAGCATTTCCCATTTTTATTTTATACTTTTTAGTGGAAAACAATAAAATGCACAAGGCGTTGTAAAATACCCAAATTGCTTGAGGTGTGTTCATAAAATCTGAAGAGATACCTCAAATTCACCAAGATCCCAACATCAGACCCTGACTTGATGACTTTAGTCATCAAATCAGTATCTGCTAGCAAATGCACCAGTAACTATAAAAAATACCCAACTCGCTTCAAGTATACTAGCAAAATTTGAAGAGTTCCCTCGATTTCACCAAGATCCCATCATCAGACCCTGGCTTGATGACTTTAGTCATCAAATCAGTATCTGGTAGCATATGCACCAGTAACTATAAAAAATACCCAACTCGCTTTAAGTATACTAGCAAAATTTGAAGAGTTCCCTCGATTTCACCAAGATCCCATGATCAGATCCTGACCTGATGACCATAGGACAACTTGGAAAATATTATTCTTTCTAATAATACTCAAATAGTTTCATGTGTCCATACAAAATTTGAAGAGTTCCCTCGATTTCTCCAGGATCCCATCATCAGATCCTGACCTGATTAAAATGGGACCATCTGGAAACAAAACCCTCTTAAACAAAAAAAGAATTTTTCAAATCGGTCCACGCGTCTTCGAGTAATCGGTGAACATACATAGATAAAAAAAAAAAAAAAAATAAAAAAAAAAAAAAAAAAAAGATTCCGACGAATTGAGAACCTCCTCCTTTTTTTGAAGTCGGTTAATAATAGAAGAGAATATAATATATCTTATATAATATAATATATAATATAATATATTATCTTATGTATAATTAATACATAAGAATAGAAGAGAAGTTACCTGTTACTTTGGGACTAAATTACAACGTGTGTAATATTTATTTAAGTAATTCATTTATTATTTCACTAGCTGTTGTCCGCGGCTTCGCCCGCATGAATTTCAGTTTTTCAAAAATTCGGCGAGATCCTTGAATTTTTCCGGGATAAAAATTAGCCTATAAATTGGGGCTTTAGTAAAAATCGGGGCTATTTGCTTTCTATACGCCAAATTTCAGCTAAATCATTTCAGTAGTTGCGACATGAAAGAGTAACTAACATCCAAACTCACAAATTAGATTAGATTCAAATCCAAATTAGATTCCATTAGAGAGGTCAACAAACCAAGGTAGACACTTGTTGGTTAGTAAATGTCTTTCACCATAAAACAAAGGTGTAATGGCTCAACGCCCACACTGCAGGCTACTTTTATAATGCTCTCTACACGCGGTAAAACGTGGCGACAACAAACTGTCGCAGAAGCTGGTGTTGGTACGTGCATTAAGATTATAAAAAACTGCTTTGGATATCATTCGACGTTTTCGAATTAAACTTTAACGTAAATCTAACACGATTTACGTTAAAGTTTAATCGAGTTAAAAAATTATTAAATTAATATATTAAAATTCTACTTACAAAAAAAAGAGATTATAATTTGTCTCAACTACCTACTATTCTACTATTCTATCCCACTTTAGGGCACAGGGGGTTGCCCAGCTATGGGACATAGAAGTGTTTTTTACCCAATGCAAGTCATGATCATCGTCACTTATTATCATGTGATGGTAAGTGATGATGCAGCCGAAGATGTTACGAGTATCTCAGAAATTTGGTAGAAGCAAATAACCCCTAACCGTTTTTACACAGTATCGAGTCGGAACTATGCATTGCTTGGTGCATTTCGGCCAAAGCCTCTTAGACTGATCTGAACCAAATTTGACTTAGTTTTATACACTAGTCAGGTGAGATCGCAGTCAAGTGACTGCGATCTCACCTGATGGTAAGTGATGATGCAGCTGAAGATGTTAGCATACTAACTTGGAAGGGGTAAACTCACCCCTATAGGTTTCTACTCAGCATCGCGCCGGAACGCTAAATCGCTTGGCGGTAGCTGGTAGGGTGGTAACTAGCCACGGCTGAAACCTCCCACCAGACCAGACCTGAACCAATTTAGAAATTATAAAATTCCAAAGTGGCCCGTGGCAGGATCAAACCCGCGACCTCCCACTCAAATTTGAGCGCGCGCTACTGTGCCGGGTAGGTCATCAAAATCTTTACATAATGTAGAGAAAACATTATGATTTTTATTATATTACTAGCTGTTGCCCGCGGCTCCGCCCGCGTGAATTACAATTTTTTTACATATACCGTGGAATTCCTTGATTTTTCGCGGGATTGTGGTGTGATGTTATACAGTTTCATTAATACGTAGTTGAAAGATCAAGAGGACGATTTTAACTGTCGATATTTCGACCCAGTGGCACAGGTCGTGGTCACTACGTGACCACGACTTGTACCAATGTATCGAAATATCGACAGTTCAAATCGTCCTCTTCAATGTGATTTTTATTCTCAAACCACGAAATATGTCAAAAATCATTAAATCATATGAAAATTTGTACTGGTGGTAGAGCTCTTCTTTCAGGGTTCGGCCGGGTATGTACCACTGGGATAAAATATATATACTCTACTAACAATATTCCCCGGCCCAACATAAGAGTCATTTAAAAATCTTTGCTTCATCTCAATACAATCCAAAATATCCGAATGGGCAATGGCTATACGAGTATATTTGTTTACGTATAAAAAGACAGTTAGGATTTGTGAACCATTATTTTACCCTTTCCACATTGCGGATGATAAAAAAAGACGCTACACTCCAGGAATGTCGACAGAAGTGAAAACTTGAATCTGTTCATGTAATGGTTCATGTCTTGACAGTGCCATCTTAATATAAAGTCACGAAACAGTAAATTACATGACAGTTAATTATTATTTAAAAAAATTCGGTAGTACGTACCTATCTCAGAGTTTTACATTCAAGTTCCACATAAATTGTAGAGATGGCGCTATACGGTATAACGTAGCGAGTTTCATGATTTTTGTTCACTCTAAAAGTGAAAATCTTAAACCATACAAAATCTTCTGCTAAGAGTATTTATTTACGGCTGTAAGGATAGTCCAATCTAACTTTAGCTCTACGTCTTAGCCCTAGGTTCTTTATCCATTCCGAGTTTCAAGTCAGCACCTACTTGAACTTATCGCTAAAGGTTCTGATGCCTGTAATTTCTGAACTACAATAGTGATGATGATAAAATTTGTATGGAATAATCTTTAAAGAACCTCCTTTCTAAGAAAGAAAGAATGAATTAAATCGGACAACGCGTTAATGAATTATAAGTTAATACACATTTTGACTTTGATGCCGTCTTCCAGGGAAACCATGATGAATTTCGGGACAAAAAGTATCCTATGTCCTACCTCGGGGTATGAGCTATAATCATGTCAAGTTTCATTTAAATCCATCCAGCGGATAAGCCGTGATGCGCGGTCGTAAAACAGACAGACAGACAGACAGACAGACGGACAAAAATTAAAAAAATTACAGTTTTGGCTTCAGTATCGACTAAATAGTGTCTTCCAACAAAAATTTTCAAAATATCTTCAATGTACAGAATTCGACCCTTTACAGTTTTATTATAAGTATATATATAGATATACTTAAACTGTATTTTATACTTTGTAACGCTGTTGATTACGATGAATAGAATAAAATAAAAATTATACAACTAAACCCTATAACTGTCCATTTAATGACGTCATCAATTATAACAAATGACGTCAGAGAAGACTTAAAACACTTTTCACGACAAATCTCCGGCAGGCGGCAGGCGCGATGGGGGCGACAAAAAATTCGCTCTAATTTTGACACAAAAAGCATTTTATTGCGACTAACAAGCCAACCCTGATGTTATCGAGTGTATTACTTTCATCCCTTATCTGTTACCGCACCCTTATAATAATTGGTCTGTGCTGGGCTTACATGGTGGCCATATGACCTGGCGCAGAGCATAGTTTCTAACAAAATATGTAATACAAAATATTTAGTACTTGATATTTCCTGAAATTTACCATTTTTCGCATAAATCTAATTTTTTTATTAGTAAGTAATGACCAAACATACGATTAATATATTTTTTTTGTCATTTGAATATTGATGTGAAGTTTGGAAATTAGCAGCTGTTCTGCTGTTGCCAGAGCAAGAATAAAGTAAGTAATCATTTTTTTAACAAAATCAACGTAAGAGTGAATACTAACATAATCCTGTATAACCTTTAACTTGCCTTTCTAAGTTTGTGGAATTTTAAATGGAAAAATATACGATTAAATTGTATATTAGCTTACATGGCGAAAAAATAATAACTGTGATGGAATAACATGGTGACAAATTAATAAATATAGTAGCAAAAATAACGCACCATGTGACCCAGCCAAACCTTTTTTGTCCGAAGGGTTACCGATAATCATGTCACACATTTTTTTACCCAAACCACACAGGACAAAACAGCGTTACCATCAGATTATCATAGGCTTGCGGTCGGATTATTACTTAATTTTTTTCTCGCCTACCTGTCCGACGGACGCCCGAGATATTTCCAACGGATAGGCAAAAGATTCGGATATAGATGTCAAACGACCAATTTCAAAAGACCCTTTGTATTAAAGCATTACACTCAAACACGGGATTATACTTAAATGGTGCACTACATACTCAAATTAAAAAGGCAAGCAAGCTTCTTAACCAGTGAATACGATGTTTATTATAACTATTAGAGATTTGTCTTAACAATTTATTTGAGTGTGTTAAGATAAACTCGACGATTCCAATATGAATGCGAGTGACAAATATTGGGGGATCAGTAAAATCTCTGATTTGGGTGTTTGATTTAACATTGTTGTGTTATGAGTAATCAAAATGTTTGGAACGAGCTTCTGATGTGTGAGAAGTCGAGAATTTAAAATTATTTGTGTCACTTTATTTTTAGACACAACATTTAGTGACAATAAACTGAAAAGAAAGTTAAAATAATTGCAAGATTTGGAACAGACTACTACGCGGCTATAAAATATTTTTCACTTGAGACAGGCAAAAAAGTTACTGTATTTAATTAATTTGCATGCCTCTAAGTGAGAAATACTTTATATTATGGCAAAACAACGTGTGCAGTGTCAGCTAGTTAACTAATAGAATTTTGCAAGACGAATTTCTATTTTCTATACTAGAGGTGAAAATGTTTACAAATACTTACCTTTCTCCGAACCTTTATCAATTATCCCGCCTAGCTAATAAAATAAATGTTCTAAAACCGCATTTCGCAAAACAATTTAAGGCTGCATTTCACGCCTTCGCCTACCCATAAAAGCCTGTCTCTCCCAGTGGCAGTGCTTGTCCATAAAACAGCAAAACCAACTAACAAAGTAGCGTTAACGTGAAATCAACGGCTCTGCCCGCGAAATTCAAAATTTTCGTGGTTTTTTGCAATTTCTACGCTTATTAGACATGATAGGCTTATGGCAATCAATTTGCGAGAATGGCAGTATCATCTTTACATGATTATATCAAAATCTCTGCATAAAAATGTGTATCCTAGGAAATTAATCCGAGTATCAAGTTTTATGTGAGTAACTCGCAAATCTTGGACTAATTTCTTTAACTCGACACTTTCAAGCAGTGATTTTTATATAAACACGTGAAGAAGATATTGGGTTTATCGCAATTTGACGGCCATAAGCCTATTATGTCTTATTAGCTCAAAAATCGCGAAAAACCACGAAAAATTTGAATTTCGCGGGCACACTCGTGGTGTGCTCCTTAACCATGTCATTTGTGGACTGAATTATGACCGAGATAGCCATTTTATGGCACTTTCTTGCACTGTGTTTCTATCTGTGTGTCACTCAATGTGACACATTCATTTGGCTTCGGGACAGTGACATTTGCGTTTGCTTATACTATGGGTATCTGTGGTTTATACTAATTGGTTTTGCCTTTGAATTTAGGTTTTTCACAGATATCATGTTTTTCCTTTTTCAAACTTTGTATCTACAGTATTACTATTATTTTAACCTTACTTATGCCATATGTGGCTATATATATTGTTACCGGAAATTGCGTTTTTTTCACAATCCTGCAGTATCTATATTTTTTCCTGGAATATGTTAATCCCGGGTATAAGCTATCTACGTTCCGACAAATTGGTTCAGTAGTAGTTGTGGCGAGATTCAGTTTAAATATCGAAATATACATATCTCTTTTCCTCGTAAATTTTTAGGGTTTCATACCATTTTGGTAAAAATGGAACCCTTAACGTCTTTCTCCGTCCGTCCGTCTGCAACACTAGATTATTTTAATTTGGTTCCATTTAGAGCGATCCATTATTAGTTTCTAGGACGCTCGCAAATATGCCATATGACTTCGGCACCTTATCACGGTGTTTCACAAGAGTATGCTGGCATTTGTAACATAATGGAAGCCATCTTTGCGCAGCCATCTTTGCGGACCTCTACTATATAATAACCAACATTTAGCCACGACACACGATACGTCGCGTAGGAGGACATACAAACGAGGACTGGACGTGGTAAATCACGGGGACCACGCATTAGTCCGTAATCTGACTCCTTATAAATCTTTATGATATCCACACTTGATTGTTCTCCACCCGTGATTATTGGTTTCATGACTATCTAAAATACCGTACCCACTCAAAATTAGTCTTAATAGAGAAGAGTGGATATGAACAAAAATGGAAGATGTCAAAATGTCAATTTTGAATTAAACTTTGTTTTAAGGTTTTTCTATAGATATCCAAGAGGCCGCCCTCGACTTTAAAAGTGCGGCAAAAAATACTTTGCCTAAACAAATTTCAAATTGACACTCACATTACAAGAAAAATTTGCCGCATTTACGGAGCTGTCGATGTTAGGTAGGGCTCTATCTAGTCGGAGCGCGAGCGACGACCTGTTATAAATCTATGGTTTTTCCACTTAGTATGTTTTTGTAGAATTTTTAAAACTGTAAGCAATTGACATAATACTCAGGCTATATTATACTATTCATCCCTTAAAAGTTACAACAATAACATCCTCGTCTACATCTTCACTTTCCACTTCAGGTGAGACTGACTTAAATGAAAATGGAGTTTTACAAATCTTTTCCTGTTCATTTATTGTATTTACCAAATAGACCCTGAACGCGGTGGACCGCGAGAAAGTGGCGCTAGTTTACTGGTGCCAAAAATATTTGTTTTGACGACGACAGCGTCAGTAGGCCAACCGCAGTATATAATCTACAAACGGCGCGGTCCCCGCCACAGATCACTAATGCCGGTTCCCAATATTCTATGTACTTATCTTCTATTTACCCTGTACTTATCTTCTATTTACCCTACTAGAGCTATCGATGTGCATGTGACATGAGCTCCATACAAGTTCTGTTAAATTTCTATCTTCTAGTAAAGCAAACCACGGATAGATAGAATATTGGGCACCGTCATAAGCTCGTCGTTTTCATGGAGACCGTTTTTAACCGACTTCAAAAAAAAGGAGGAGGTTTTCAATTCGTCGGAATCTTTTTTTTTTTTTTCGCATTAAAAATATTGTGGCGTATTAGTGGGAACTTTTGCCTGACTAGCGCTGCTATTATCTTGTATGACGGTTTGCGTAAAATATTCCGATACAATATCCTCAGGTTCCTTATCGCTGATTAATACAAGAAATGATAAAGGTGCCTAACTGCCTACCACAAAAATATTAATATTATTCAATGACGTTTTGCCCTGATTTAGTATCATCGAGATCTCGTTATTCCTTCCACCCACACCGCCGAGCGTCTAATCAGCTCATTGCGGACCCTCGATAACCAATTGAAAATAAATCAATGCAGGCTCTACATCGTTTTGGTTGGGAAGTCATTTTAACGACCTGGTATATCCTGGTAGGTAGGTACTTATGACTTCTACAACTGCTGAATCACATCATAATACGACGTAACTTCATACATTTGTACCTATAAAAATCTTTGCTTAAGTGTTCACCATAGCTTTTAGGAAATTAGTACGAAAGTAGTAGAAAAAATCTCGTGTCACAGTATACCTACCTACTTGTAAAAAGAAAACTCGTCCTAGACGTCTTGACCGATTTTTATGACTTTCGTGTGTATATTTGGTATAGGTCTGAGAATAGAACGGCAATAAATTTTTATGGCAAAACAACGTTTTCCGGGTGAGCTAATTTTAAAATATTATAATACTCGTGAAAACGATACTACTCCTGCAATTTTACCTACCAATTATATTAAGTCTCCTTAGTATATACCATAGTTTAATTATAGACTTTATGATGTGAGTTGTCTCATATCTCATAGCAGTAGTTATACGAGTAGATATAATCCACAAGGACGCGCCCCACTCTGTCAAAATTGCTTGTGTTTCATTCGAAGAGTGGGGCTCGTCATTGTAGATTGAAATATCTATAACAGATTAGATATGTTACGGCTAAATCCCGAAGCGCGGCTGCACCTAGTTTTAGCCGGTTAGAACTAGGTGTAGCCACTTACTCTTGGTTAAAACTAGTACAAGCCGTTTGTTTTCGGGTAAAACTAGGTCTAGCCTTCAACATGCCGGCTACAACTAGGTCCAGCCATTCCCTGTTGGATAAAACTAGGTCTGGCCAATATCATTCCGGCTAGAACTAGGTCCAGACAATCCCTGTTGGATAAAACTAGATGCAAACAACTTTAAACAAGTAACAGGCGCCTGGCTCACGCGATTCGTGCGCCCCTGCCGCCCGCCACCCGTACACATGCGTTTGCCTTTGCGCTTTGAGAGAATGAGCCATCAAAAGAGTCATCAAAACAATCGAAATGACATATTGCGGGCTCTTTGACCAGAATGAGGAGAAACAATGTAAGCTGTGAGTCATTAAAACAATCGAAATGACATACGTCATTACGCAACATACACACAACATGGGGCTTTGAAATGACATATAGGACCTGCAGAAGATCAGCAGCACCTGGCGCTAACAACCTGCAAAGCCGTGTGCCACGCTACGCCCTCCACCCCGCGCCGCTGATGCAGATGCTGTGAGTCCGAGTGTGACGCGGGGCGGAAGGCACGGTGGGTCACTCATCTAAGTTTTATCCAACAGGGATTGTCTGGACCTAGTTCTAGCCGGAATGATATCGGCTGGACCTAGTTTTATCCAACAGGGAATGGCTGTACCTAGTTGTAGCCGGCATAATGAAGGCTAGACCTAGTTTTACCCGAAAACTATCGGGTCGTACTAGGTTTAACCAAGAGAAAGTGGCTACACCTAGTTCTAACCGACTAAAACTAGGTGCAGCCGCGCTTCGGGTTTTAGCCGTAACAGATACATTAAAGCGAAAACTTCATAACTTTTATCGAATTATTGGGTGCGTCCCTCGAAATCGCTCAATGCTTCTTATTTGCATATATAATGATTGCAAAAAGGGTATAAATCATATAAAATGCACGTCACCGATCCCATTCATGGCCACGACATCGGTTCTGCCACGCCTGTTTTCGCTTATAATTATATGGGCAGGTTTTATTAAATTAATTTAGACCGCCGCCATATTTGTTGGTTTTATTTAGGTATGTGAAAATGTTATTTACTACGAACCGCCTCTGCGATCGCCGCGTAATGGATTTGAATATTTGTTTCAGTTTTTATAATTTCTGTATTTTTACAGGCAAAATAGGTACCTAAATAAAATACCCATATTAGTAGCTAGAGAAACAATATAGAAACTGGCGCGTTGTTTTATTTTTGAATTCTTCTAGTTCTGAACTACCATAAAGTGCAAGAAATGCGGAAAATCTGCATCTTTACTATAGTTGACTAGCAAAAGCGGAGCGGAGCGGAGCTGTGTTTGAGTAACCAATCAGATTTCGTAATTTCGACAATACATCTCCTCTCAGTTTCGGAGATGTATTTTTTTTGCTAATTATATAAAAAGTTAAAATTTTGATAAACGACAAACAAACAATCAAACATCAACTCAAAAATAAACTTATTTCTGACAAAATTGTGCCTATAAGATATAGTATGTACCCAGTATCATTGCAATAAAAATAACAACAATGCTTATACACCAGCTGGTAAGGGAATCGATGCTTGTAGATACATAAGTGCAATTGCGTTTATAATAGCCTCGCTGCAATTGTGGTGTCATGCATAACGACTAGCGAGCGCGTGCGCACTGCGCAGACATCGCTGGATCGAATTCCGATACCCAGACTGTTATAGGTACAGTTAGCAACACAATAAGATTTTCACATTAAGTATTCGTATTTTTTTAATTAGATTTTGATTAATTTGTTGTTGTGTTCATTTTTTTAGGTAATCTTCTTTAGTAGGTAGGTACTAATCCCTAACAAGTAAATAGTTAAAAAATTAAAAAACACGACTGCCTTGTCTGGTAAAACGACATTTTCCAAAAAAATATAGCCTATGTTACTCGAAATGATGTAAGGATTCTAACGATACCCCATATATGTCCAAACTATCCTGAAGTTCAGAAGTTATGGTGGAATAAAAAACTCAGATAAACCAAAAAACATTACACTCTACAAATAATAAGTAATAAGAAGAAGTAATAAGAACTTACACGTGGAGGTAACAAATAACAATGCCCAAACTTTGAAGATTACAAAGTACAAAATAATTAATTAGTTCTCTATAAAGCTACTAGCTGATGCCCGCGACTTCGTCCACGTGGGATAAAAACTATTCTATCTTTTAAGTTGGACCAAATGACAGATATTCACGAAGTTTGAACTAAATCGGTTCAGTAGTTTAGGAGTCCATTGAGGACAAACATTGTGACACGAGATTTATATATATTAAGATAATATTGCACCCGCTCATATACTTAGATAACCCCAATCTGTCAAACACCATATACGAATTGAATAAAATTTTGCGATTTTGACAATGTGGGGCGCGTCTTCGTAGATTGAAATACCTGCATAAATTAAATTTGAAAAGAACATATAAATGTTTTATTTCATTAGTACATTTTGACGTCTTTATACGAATGCATGAATGCAATAATATGCACATATTTAAACTCGCCTCGTGCAATTTGATTCCTGCGCCTTTATTTACAGTGTCTTACGATTTTACTGAAGTAGCTATTCTGTAGGCAATGAAAATTATACTTCCATCTAAATTATGACACACATGCGCTTGAAATATTAAACTTCGTGTTTATTTACTACCATCACTACAGTCTATACAAGGTGCCTTATCTAAGAGATGGTGACTTTTAACAATAGAGCGTTAAATATAAATACTCATATTAATTAACTTTGTATCACCATAACCTATTGGTGCAGAACAAACAATTTTAAATAAGAATGACCAAAAGCGGTATCAAGTTTTCTCGTGAACCAAAACCATAATATTCTAGGAAAATAAAATAGTGTTTTTTTTAGAACCATTGGTACTAGGAATTTCGCATACCTTTCTCTTTCCTTTTTTTAATGTTTATTTCCTGTCATACAGATTTTATTGAGAAGTACAACTTATTTATTTACTAACTTAACTATGGAATCCGGTTAATTAAAATAATAATAAGTGTAGGTGCTAATGTGGAGACAGTAATAATGACGTGGAGGAATAAAAACTATACACATTACACATGACATACAAATTTTTGCCTATAATTTATAATATCTGGTTGACCGAGCTTCGCTCGGTAGTTTAACTACTGGATAATAGATGGCAGCAGAAGTGCTTCGCTCGGTAGTTTAACTACTGGCTAATAGATGGCAGCAGAAGTCATATTTTTATTATTTTTTTATTGGTAAATTCGACATTTTATAAAAATGAATCCTAGCTAGATCGATTTATCGCCCCCAAAACCCCCTGTATACTAAATTTCATGAAAATCGTTGGAGCCGTTGCCGAGATCCAGATTATATAGAAATATATATACAAGAATTCCTCGTTTAAAGGTATAGGATATGTGAACACCTTTTCAATATTAGCGCAGCTTGTATTGAATAAGTAGGGGTAATTAGTATCCACAGGTATTTTATGCTACAAACTCATTCGATATGGTTTTTTAATTGAAATGAAATGAAATGAAATTCTTTATTTCATATAGGCTTAGATATAAGCTCTCATGAAATGTCAAGACTCTACCGCCAGGTTCGGAAAGCAGGTTTGCACCGAGAAGAACTGGCAAGAAACTCGGTACTTGCTCTTTTCAAAAAAATGTCTCAATATACAATTTTTAGTACATAGTATGAAACAATATTTTTAAGATATCTCGTGAGGAGATGGCGGATAAATTTTTGGCGAAGAGATTCGCGTGGCTTCATTTTGTATATGGATCTAATTGCTCTCCTAACCACAACTGGTATCTCGCTCTCATGTTATATCGTCGTTGATTTCGATATCATCCACTCAGGGGCAATACGCATATTTCATAGAGATAGTCATCACAGCGGTTGACTACGCGACCGCTGAGTTGCAGTTTTTTCAACGACACCCCCTGTCGGTAATGTACGATAATACGAAGCAAAAATTAATACAACCTCTGAATGTTGTGATTGCCACATGCGAGGCGCGATGTACTTTACAATGGCGCATAAAAATTAATATGCAAATCCAGGATGTGGCGAATAAAACTGTGTGAATAAAATGTCTCGTAAAATTATTTTTATGATGAATAATTTGGTGTCATTTTTTCGTATAGACAATCCCGCTTATAATATGACTAAGAACTCCAGAAACAACAAGTCAAACCATAACATAGAGCTGGAGTTTTATCAATTAAAATAAGTAATTGATTAACGAGTTAAGCGATTTCTGGTGGTGGTGTAGAAACTATAAAGATAAGTACCTACTTCAAAATGTTTACGTCATGTATTTTTGCTCTTAAATAACCTAAACTAAACTAAAATCTTAACCTAAAATCGCTGTGAAGTAGAAACAATTGTGTTTCTGTTTAATTAAAAAATTGATAAAAACAATTGATAGAAAATTCTTCCAAAAGTTGATTCAAACTCTCAATTTTTTAGTTTTATAGGAAACTACAATGAAAGTAATTGAAATTTTTGTTTAAATGGTTGGCTATAACCAAAACAGTCTGAACCTGTAGTCTGAACAGATTTTTGCTAACTGGCTTATGGCGGTTCCCAATATTCAATCTATCAATGCTTTGTCTTACTAGAGATAGAAAGAACAATGGTGCGGGCCCATACATCGCTTTCGCTCACGTTACGCTATTGCAACTATAAATGAAAAAATATTTTTTTGATTGGGCCTGCAAGCCTGAACTTAATGCTAAAAGATTTTTCTTACAAAAAAGTGGAGAAAAATTAATATTTATTTTCAAAATATTGTATCTGAGTATTATAACAACAACGACCTCCGCCATGAAGCATCCGAGAGCATAGACAATACACTAAATACTCTTTGATAAATACTTTTCACTTGTCCAAGAATTTGTCACTGTTGACAGTTGGTAGCCATGTAGCTGACTGACAGTGTTGCGAGATGCCGGAATTAAAAAACTTGACTGAAAGAAAATTCTAATTGAGTTAATAAATCAATATTGAATTACAAGGGTGTTTCGGAAACGCTAAACAACCAAGGCAAAATAATCTATGCTCAAAATAATCGGTTGTAATAGATTTCAGTATTATTAAAAAGTGTAGTCTTCTGTCAAATAATCTCAAATCTTCAAGCAGTTTATTTAAGTGAGACTAGCTCACGCGGAATAATAATATTCAGATTTACTCCAATGCAGTGGAAAACCCTAAACTAATGTAATCTTTTTATGTAAATAATATATTCGAGTAAAATAAAATGCAAAAAAGGAACAGTTGAAATCGATACAGTTATTGTCTTGTATTCTACATTCTGATCTAAGAATTAACGTAGTACCTGAAAGTAAGTTTTTCTTTAGTATCTGTTACATGTTGTTCTCGTACAAAAGTGGACCGATCGTCAAAAAGATGGAGTATAAAAGTGGAAAAGTTTGTCATCCGGCAACACTAGCTGTCAGGAGTGTGGAAACGGAACCTATCAGTAATCAATTGAATTTCTTTAAATATTTTATTTTTTGACCCGTCCTTTACAATAACTGGTGATACCTTGAAAAAATTCAGTTATTTACTAGAATCGTCTTGTAATAAATGTTACATCTAGACGCTAAACTTTGTTTGTGTACATTTCTGCCACTGTTCTTTGACTTAAAGCTATAAAAGTTATGTCAAATTTTTATCTCTAGTAAGGCAAATTATGGATAGATCGAATATTGGGAACCGCCATTAGTTTTTTTAGTAATTAGTTAAAAAGTCACTTATTTTATTCTTCCGCAACGCTGCATCAGTGCTATTCTACAAAATTTCCATCTCTGAAACAGCTGCCAGACAGCTGCCAAGCCGAAGATGGCATGCAAAATTGTACTCTATTACAACTGACAAATTCATAGATGCATGCTCGTCCCTGTTTGAAGTATTTTTGCAGAATAGCACGGCATGTCGCACCGACCAATAAATTCGTAAGAGTGAGAAGCCTACATTAAAATGCAGCTCATTGTAAAGTAAAACTATGAATGCAAGCTTTACACATTTATTGCCCGAAATGAGGCAAAGATATTTCACACTTCTGCGGTCAGCTGCGCTATTTTATGAGCTTCATAGCCTTTGCGATAATTTGCACTGCTTTTGTAAACAGCATCAAATATAACAGGAAACCTACCCCGACACCACCAAGCGCCACTAGATTACAGAAAACTGGCCTAAATCAACAAAAATTAACCGGAAGACAAAAGATCGGACCCGATAACATTACGTAATCGATAATTGTATCTACGACACTTCGAGTCACACGTTGTGTCGTAAAAAGGTGAGAAAGTAGACGAAGATAAAACTATGAACGGACTTGATTTTATTTGCTGTTCGAAAAATGAATAATAAACAATTTTCAACCGTATTTCTGTCATCATAAGAGATGTGGATGTTGATTTAGAAGGAATGGGACGTTGGGGTTGTGGTGAAGTCGCGAAGAGCATGGTAATAAAAAAGGTGAAATGTCTCAGTAGAAGCGACGCAGGACGCCTTGCCGATAAGAGACCACCGAGGTGGCCTGCGCCTTCTTTACTGTTCCTTTCCGGTTAGCAGGTTATTGATAGCAGATTTTGCATCAGTGTTTGAAGTAGAAAGTTTGCGATACATTTGAATTTCTTTTGGGTAATTTTTTTGGGTGTCAGTCTCTTTAAACCAATTTTGCAAATGAAGAAGAAGAGATTTCTAACAATGGTTCTTGAAATTGCATATCTTTGACCAATCTGTAGGTAATAAGTGTAAAGATAAATAATTGGTTTGTTATGACTTAAAAACAATGTATTTACACTTTCTTATCTAAAGTCTATAATATTAAGTAAAACTGTTAAAATAAAAAATGTAACATGAAGTGGCAAAGAATAACTGCAAAAACTTATTATACGGGATACTATAAATTTAACTCTATCACATAAATTAATTATTAATTTTATGAAAGTGAAAGAACACAGTATGAGAAACCCCATATGATCACTTTAACTTAAGAAATCCCATATAAAAAATATTGCAATGGAAGACCCTATAATATCTACCATCATGTCTATTAACTATATCTTACATAAGTATCGATGCTGTTACCTACTGGTGAAGTGCAGTCGATAATCGAACACCGACTATCGTGACGACATATCGAGTATATAAGATTACAATCGCGTATATTCGAGACGTCATCATTATGGCCCCTTGGCCGGCGGGCCCATCACCAGCCAAGAGTTATCGCTCAATTCCGATGATATAAATTTGTAATGAAAACTTCGATAGCTGATATTATCAACGTGGTAATTTGTTGATTCTCCATTGAGGACCCCGCTTTGACGTTTGGTCAATGAAATCGTAGAATGAAAGGTTTTTTCATAAGACTCTTTAAATTAGGTACCTAAGCATTATCCTCTCCTTGAAACGTTGTACTTATTACGTCGCTTGTTCTTATTGAAGGTAATGATGTCCATTCTCAAAAAGTTTTTAAAACCAAACTTGCCCAAGTAAAACTAGGACTATAACGACTTCTGTTGAGTCGTTCTAAGTCCCATAGAAGCTAGTGGTAACCTACCGCCAGCTATAAAATTGGCAAGGGATGATAAAACGAGGATAAGTATTTAAAATCGTGTCCTTGTCCTACCTATATGCGTCCATTTTTTTCGCATCGCTTAATATAAAAAGTAAGCAAACCTGAAGCTAATCTTATTACTGATATCCGTTTTAGTGACAGGTTTTGAAGACAAGAATAACATCGAGATTTTCGCCATCCTCTATTTACTGAAGTAAATGCAAACAAACTCCCATATTACTATTCATTATTATCCCACGAGCTAAAAAAGGTACAAAGTATTCAAACAAAATAATATTCTCAAAGTCTTCATCCCAGAGATTATCTCACCAGAGTGACCAAGGTTTTGGAACGAAAGTTAATCGGATTTTCTATGTAAATTTATTGTTGGGAAAAAAATAATCCCACCCAGTTGCTGAGGTGTTGTGTCAAAGGATTTCGAAGGCCCTAAACCGGACCTTGTTTACTGCTGATGGATTTACGACACATTTAAAGACATCTCTTTTTACTTTGAAATTGATAATGTCGACGAAAAAAGGCGTATTTACGACGGACAGGGAGTAAAGTCCTTTAGCGAGAGATTTGCAGCCGATGCGAAAGTTTTAATACGAATGATTTATGACTTTGGACGAGTGAGTATGAAAGGTGGCTACTGTCTTTACTTTGTTCAGTTTTTACATACGGTTTAAGTGAAATTTCGTATTATGTTTAATCTTGTCTCTTTAAGTCACACAGTCACTGAGAAGTCACATTATTTCGTCATTCTTTTAACAAATCGTTTGTAATCCGTAATTTAATTAAAATTTACTGTTAATCTTACAAAAGAAGGGTTTTCTTCGTTGCTGTTTACAAAACATGAATCGTATTTTGGCATACCTAGTATTTTTACAATAATTAACTGTGTTGCAACATTATAGTTGAGATTTAAGTTTAATTTTACTTTTGTCTTTAATGAAGCAAATGTTTTTAATAGATTGCATCAGCCAATTCTGATTCACGGAATCGGGTGATAAAATGAATCATATCGATTTTATATCATATTTATTTCAATTTTTATTGCGAGGACCTTCGTCATTTATCGATTCTTTATCACTTTTTACGTCGGGAAACGTATTCGGAATTCAATGTTCATCATTACGTTCAATTGGAAACATCCAGACACGTAACACGATCCAAATTCGATCGATAAGACTGCACCTTAAAAGGCGCCGGGCAGGTATGCGCAGGCGCCGCCGTAGCCTCTCATGCAGAAAACAACTCTCTGATGAAACGAACTCTTAATCCGCTCTGACGGTCACTACAGAGTCTAATTAAGATTCGGATGTTCTTTCCCCGTCACCATTCAGTATTGACCTCTCTCTTGGGAACAAAACAAAAAGAGCGGGACAAATTCTGAGCTAAAATTATCACATAGAGACTTTGTTGTCTGGTCGGATAGTATTGGTTGATGTCTTTTAATCTTATCGTAATGATTTTACAGATTTAAAATCTCGGTGTGCGGTTTCATGTGAGATAACGGGTAGGTTCTATTGAGGTTTCTCTTCATTGGATTACACGTTCTGAGTCTGTAACTGATATTCAAACTTATATGTTACTAGCTGATTCCCGCGACTTCGTCCACGTGGGATAAAAACTATTCTATCTTTTAAGTTGGACCAAATGACAGATATTCACGAAGTTTGAACTAAATCGGTTCAGTAGTTTAGGAGTCCATTGAGGACAAACATTGTGACACGAGATTTATATATATTAGATATATCTATCGCTTATTTGGGCTTACGAGTTAAGTCAACATAATGTTTTCCAGACTTCGGTGCTAGGCTTGTGCTTGACGACAATCATGCCTCATGGAAGCAATGATATTGAGGTCTAGGTTGGAGCACGCTTCGCTAGAAAATGCCTGTTTTCTTCACTGATTTGTTTCACTGATTCACTTTTCTCTTGAAGGCACCCAGATTGTACTTGGCTGGGAACACGGAGGCTGGAAGGGCTTTCCACACCTTAGCAGTTCGTAAAAAGTATAAAAGTAAGTATCTAGTGACCTCTGTACTTATGAGTATTGTTGAATGCATACGTGAAACAAATCGTAAAACACAGTTTTAATTTACGGATCATCAAGCGACAATATTTCCTAACTAGGTATAGTTTTTCTTCATCCAAAAGTCTCACTTAGTAACACCCTCAGATTCATTAGGTACTTATTTCATACAGTACCTACCATAAAATCAATTACAGAACAATAAAATTTTAATCTACTAATGCAAGCGCATCAGGTGATCGAAATGTCCTTGTAAACATAATTACTGTTTATAGTACTTCCAACTAAAGATACTAATGCATTTTATAATCTCTTATCTGATACATCTGAAGTTACTTCTTTCAATTTGTCGTTTACTTTGCTAATCAGTTTAGCTTTTATTGTACTTTCCTATCATGTTAAGGCGACTATATCCCAGCACTTTAGGTATTTGTCGCTCACTCAGACTCGCGCTACGATACCTAGCGATCATTGCCGTGAGAATGAACTCCGTTAACCTATATCATAAAAATATTTGCGTCACAGTATGAACTGTTGCAGTTGGACTATTAGTCATTATAATTCGCTTCACGAAATATATGCTGGAAGTTGCGTTTTTTACCTATATTTTGACTTTTTTATGGTAATCGATATCTCAACCGAGGTATTTATTTATAATAATTATGTATTACTTTAGCAGGATTTGTAGAAATTTTTCTTTTACATATTAGGGAAATGAAGAGTTTTGTATTTTTTTTACATCTTCTTTGCTACCGTCCGCATTTTTCTTTTCATAGTAGTAGGTAGTTCTGACACATTCTGTGATCACCATAAGAGTGTGGCATTGAATATCGTTGTGCAGAACTGATATGGCAACGTTTTTAGGGTTCTGAGATGTTTTGTGATATTATATATATATATATATATATATATATATATATATATATATATATATATATATATATATAGGTATTGAGGATCTCCAAAACAAACCACAAATTGTTTCTCTGAAAATACAACAACGACATTTAAAGTTCACTATTTATCGAGTCCTCAATCACATTCTTTCTATAAGTTTTTATAACGATAAAATGCACAAAACATTCTGAGCGTCACACGCCATTAAATCATAGACACAGATCACTAATCACTATATCATAGGTACGCGACAGACAGCATAGATACGCGAAGCGCGGCAAATTCAAATGAATGAAATGTCACTCATTTCATTACATATATATATATATTTCACGATAGCTTATCTCATTATCATAATTCTTATATTGGTAAGTGTTTTTCGATGTCTCAGGGCATTTGTTTCTGCTGCCAGTCCGCGTAGTTATTTACAAAAGTTGCGTAATATGTGATTGCGACACTCAATTTTTTTCAACGGCCACATTTTGATTTTCATATGGTTTGGCATTGAGTATCCTTACATATGTCGACGCATCACCATCTCCAATCATTCTGTTGTAAATGAGACCGTTCATAGAAATAGAAGCCTTGAATCCTTCTAAAATAATTTCAGTTTCAACAATTAAAAAACACGACTGCCCTGTTATAAAACGAACTAAATAGTAGTTTATGAAACGGATGCATAATGGGGGGTATTAAAACATGAGTGTGAGTTTTTTAATAGTATCACACGAGTGTTTTAATACCAAATTATGTAGAGTTTCATACACTACTTTATCTACGCTATTATCATAAATCCGTGAGTGATGAGTGGGGTATTATTGTAATAGAAATTATTTATTGTCTGTGGTTATAACAAAACGTCAAACATAATGTGTCAATGTCACTTGCCTTTTTACCGCGCTTTTCTCTATTCGGAATGTGTTCCTTATATAACGTATAAGTTTTTCTTTAAATAAAACCAAAGTTCAAATTAAAAGCAGTTTAATTTATTAGGTTATGGGCCCAGTCCATATATCTGATTGAATTAAGTACAGATATCTGAAGAAAACTGCTTTTACAAACGCAAAATCGTTTCCGTGAACTTTGGACTCTGCTCCGGTTTGAACGTTAAAGTTACGAAAAATGTCTTCAAATAACGCAATGACGCTTATAGAAAAACTCAGTGGACGTGACAACTACAGCACTTGGAAATTTGCAGTGCAAACATATCTTCAACACGAAGACTTGTGGAGTTGCATTGAGCGTGAGGACGATGACCCCGTGAACCCGAAACTTGACATCAAAGCTAAGTCGAAAATCATATTATTAGTAGATCCCATTAACTATGTGCACATACAAGAAGCCAAAACTGCTAAAGAAGTATGGTTAAATCTCGCTAAGGCTTTTGACGACAAGGGATTATCACGCCGAGTTGGGTTATTAAAAGAGCTGATCACTACGACGTTAGAAGGTTGTCAAAATATCGAGGAATACGTGAATAAAGTTATGTCAGCTGCACACAAACTGAGAAACATTTCGTTTGAAGTAAATGATGAATGGCTAGGTACTTTACTCTTGGCCGGATTACCTGAAATGTACAAGCCAATGATTATGGCTATGGAAAGTTCCGGTGTGCCTGTTACTGCTGACTCCGTTAAGACTAAGCTATTACAAGAAGTTAAGAGCTCCGAGTCTACAGCTTTGTATGTGAACAGAAACTTAAAGTCTAAACAGCCTGAGAAGAGTAATAAAAGCCAAAGAGGTCCGCGTTGTTTCTCTTGTAATCGGTATGGGCACATTAGCAAATTCTGTAAATTAAAGAAGAAGGAACAGAATCAGAATAAAGAGTCTGGCTATGTAGCTGTATTTTCTGCAAGCACAAGCAACGATGGTGGGTGGTATATAGACTCTGGCGCATCATCACATTTAACTATGAGAGATGACTGGCTGTATGACATAACAGCACCTCCGATCTCAAGTATCAGAATTGCTAATGATAAAATGCTTGAAGTGAAAAGTTCTGGAAAAATTAATTTGAATGTTCTTGACAAATATGGAAAAGTACAAACAATTTTGGTTAAAAATGTTCTATATGTACCAGAACTAGCAACAAACCTGCTCTCTGTTAGTGAAATGATTAAAAATGGATGCTCCGTGAAATTTAACGAAAGTGGCTGCGAAATATTCAGTAAGGACAAAACGGAAGTTGCAGCTGCAAAACTCATTCAAAACATGTACCGGCTGAATACACACAGTGTTCCAGCATACATCTGTAAGTCTATTGAGTCTGATCGTTATCTATGGCATCAAAGAATGGCACATTTAAATTTTGGAGATTTAAATAAACTAACAGACTGCGCTGAAGGTGTGAAGGCTTTTAAAAATAAAGACAGTATTATCTGTGAATGCTGTCAGAAAGGAAAACAGTCCCGGTTGCCGTTTCCTACTGAAGGCTCTAGAGCAAAACAACCTCTGCAAGTCATACATTCTGACATCTGTGGACCCCTGGAGATGAAATCATTGGCAGGAAGTCGCTATTTCCTCACTTTCACAGATGATTATACAAGGAAAGTATTTGTTTATTTTTTAACTAATAAGTCAGATGTTTTTATTAAATTTAAAGAGTTTAAGGCATTGGTTGAGAATCAACTTAATTCAAAAATAAAATGCATCCGCACAGATAATGCAAAGGAATATTTGAGTAATGAGTTCTCAATTTATTTGAAAAATGCAGGAATTATTCATCAAACTTCTAATCCATATACTCCACAACAGAACGGGTTGGCTGAGCGTATGAATCGCACACTAATGGAGAGAGCTCGCTGTATGCTAATCAATTCTAACTTACAGAAGCAGTATTGGGCTGAGGCAGTAGCTACAGCAGCCTATATAACAAATAGATGTCCCACACGTGCACTGTCATATGCAACGCCTGAGGAGCTATGGTCCGGGAAGAAGCCTAATTTAAGCCATCTTAAAATTTTTGGTTGTGAAGCTATGGTTCACACACCCAAGCAGAAACATCAGAAACTGGATCCTAAGGCAAGTAAAATGATTTTTATTGGATACTGTGATACTACAAAAGGATATAGACTGATTGATCCTAAAACTAAGAAAATAGTAATCAGTAGAGATGTTGTTTTTCTTGAAAATTCGATGAAAAGAAGTTGTGTGATGGTACCCTTGACCGAAAGTAGCAATGAGCAGTCAATAAATACTAGCTCACAGACAGAGAGTCATCAAACTCCTAAACAATTAGATGCTACGGCTACCTCAACTGATGAATCTTTCTATTCCGACGATGAAGGGTCTGTGTATATTCCTGAAAAAAGAAGTTGAAACATCATTAAGTTATAAAAATGTTACCTTAAGACCTAGAAATAAAAATAATATAAAACAGAACACTAATACATACCTTTGTCAAGGTGGAGATCTGGAACATCTGGCCCTGCCGCAAACCTATCATGAAGCAATCTCCTCAGCAGACAAAGAGAAATGGGAACAGTCGATTCGAGAGGAATTGAAAGCACATGAACAAAACCAGACTTGGCAGTTAGTGGAGAAACCACCAGGAAAGAAGATAATTGGCTGTAAGTGGGTCTTCCGTATTAAAGACGAGCCATCGGGTCCTCTTTTCAAGTCTAGGTTATGTGCTAAGGGTTGTTCACAAAGTTATCAAATTGATTACAATGAGACATTTTCACCGACTGTGAGATATGATTCAGTTCGAATATTACTCTCTGAAGTATGTCAACAAAATCTAAAGATGATACAATTTGATGTGAAAACTGCATTTCTCTATGGAGATATATCGGAGAATATTTATATGACACCTCCAGAAGGACTAGAAGCACCAGAAAACTATGTATGTAAATTAAATAGGTCCCTATATGGTTTGAAACAGGCGCCACGATGTTGGAACCAGAAATTTGACTCTGTATTAAAGAAATTTGGCTTAGAAAATAGTCACTCTGATAAGTGTGTTTATACAGGTCAATTTAATAACACCAAAGTATACTTACTTCTGTATGTTGATGATGGATTACTTATTTCAAAGGAGGAATCTATTTTGGAAAAGATAATACAGGATCTTAAACAAAATTTTCAAATAAAAACCTGCAAACCAGTGAATTTTGTAGGTTTGCAAATAGAAAGATATGATGATCATATATTTATTCATCAACAAAAATATATTGAAAAGCTGCTATTGAAATTCAACATGAGCAATGCAAATAGCAGTAGCATTCCCGTTGATCCTCATACTACACTGGAGAAGAGCAAGCTAGAACCTGACCGCAGAATACCATACAGAGAAGCAGTAGGGTCTCTCATGCATCTGGCTATAGTGAGTAGACCTGATATTATGTATGCTGTCAGCTTAGTGAGTCGGTACTTGGATAGCTTCGACAATACTCATTGGAATGCTGTCAAGAAGATACTTAAATATCTAAAGGAAACTCAAGACTATGGTCTCTGTTATTCAACAGCAAGTCAAAACATTGTTCAGGGATACAGTGATGCTGATTATGCGAAAGACACTGAAACCAGAAAATCCATGACTGGATATGTCTTCATTAAAAACGGTGCAGCTATCACCTGGGCGAGTCAGCGACAGCAAAGTATTGCCTTGTCTACCACAGAGGCTGAGTTTATGGCTGCATGTGCTGCTACAAAAGAAGCATTGTGGATAAAAAGACTGTTATTAGATTTAGGTATATTTAATCAGGAATCTGTCTATTTAAATATTGATAATCAAAGTGCAATTTCTGTTATTAAAAATGTAGATTATCATAAACGCTGTAAACATATAGATGTAAAGTATAAATTTATAAAAGAGAAGTTTAATGAAAAGGAAATAGATGTAAATTATGTATGTACTAAGGAACAAATTGCTGATCTATTTACAAAAGGATTATCAAGGGATAGGTTCAAATACTTAAGAGATAGGATTGGGATTTGTAAAGTAAATTCATAAACTGTTTTGTTTGTGTATACCTAAGTATTATTCGCATAGTAGAGGCAATAATTTAGTGGGGGTATTGTAATAGAAATTATTTATTGTCTGTGGTTATAACAAAACGTCAAACATAATGTGTCAATGTCACTTGCCTTTTTACCGCGCTTTTCTCTATTCGGAATGTGTTCCTTATATAACGTATAAGTTTTTCTTTAAATAAAACCAAAGTTCAAATTAAAAGCAGTTTAATTTATTAGGTATCATATGAAAGGGCGTTACTTGTGTATTCTAAAACCAATTTTTATTTATTTTTATGCCCGATACTTTTGCATTTATTGGGCCAACTGTCGAAAAAAATACCGTTCCCCCCCCCCCCTTATCTCCGAAGTTTATCAATCGAAAAATCTGAAATAATTATGATCAATAGAAGTTAACGTATATTTTACAGGAAAAATAAAATCAACTCCCTTAATTTTATACTTTTGTTTTGATAATAACTATAAACCGCCGAAAACAAAGTTAGGTTTGCGGTTCGCCAACAAAGTACCTACATGTAAATTATACTCGTGAATTCTTGAACAAAAGTGATTCTTTTAACGTTTTACTTCTTTTATAGTATGGAACCCTCGGTGCGCGAGTCCGACTCGCACTTGGCTGTTTTTTTTAAATTTTTTTAATTACTTATTTTTATTTTATGTTTTTAGTGATGGTCAGCAGTTAGGTGAAGGTATTTTCTGTTACTATTCTCCAATACCTTCATTTTGATACCCATATTATGATAGTTGATGAAAAATTTTTTTTTCCACTTTTGAAAATGGCGCCTCACATCCGCCATATTGATTTTTCCCAAAAAATTATAGTCTTTGTTACTCGGGAGGATCCAAGGATTCTAACGATATCCCATATATCTAAATCTGTTAAGCCGTTCAGAAGTTACGGAGGAATAAAGAAACATCACATACATACATAAATACATACATAAATACATACATACATACATACATAGTTACATACTTTGCAAATACACACATACACACAAACATACATATATACATATAAGGTATTGAGGATCTCCAAAACAAACCACAAATTGTTTGTCTGAAATTACAAAGTTTTGTTTTATTTAACAAGTCTTTACAATCATCAAGTTATTATCAAGTTACGACAATTACACTTCTATCTCACCTGAAATTACAAAGAAACGACATTTAAAGTTCACTATATATCGAGTCCTCAATCACATTCTTCTACAAGTTATTATAACGATAAAATGCACAAAACAATCCGAGCGTCACACGCCATTAAATCATAGACACAGATCACCAATCACTATATCACAGGCACGCGACAGACAGCATAGATACGCGAAGCGCGGCAAATTCAAATGAATGAAATGTCACTCATTTCATTACATCTCCCCCCTAAGAGCGAAAATTCTAAGCAATATATCTGTAAAATGTACTTATAAGTCATCTTCATATTCATTATCATCTCCTTCATCTTCTTCAGCCTCTGTTATGACAGGTTGCAATTTTGTTATATGAAATAATGTTGATTCTGTTTTTCTTATACATCGTGCCTTCATATTTTCTTATCTCGTTGAACAAGTCAGTAGTGTTGTTGAGTTCATCCCTGTTTAACTTATTTAAGATAAATCCAGGTAAACCAGTTGCAATAAGATCTATCATTGTTTTGGAATCTATAGATTTGTTTATATCTAATAAAAGCCGTTCTTTTTTTATGGCATAATCAATTAACTGTCCTTCTTTATACCTAAATGCGAGAGCATATGTGACTATGTCCCATCCTTGGTTTTTAAAAGTTTCTAAAAACTTGTCTTTCCATTCACTCCATTCAGAATTTATTGTTAGTTTTATGATCATCGAGCTATACCAATCCAAACAAGGTTTATCTAAATATAACCTCAAAATATCTATTTTTGTCTCATCTTTTGTTATATTAAAGCGCGCACACTCTTTTTCAAAAATTTCTATCCATTGCATCGCATTAGGATTTTTGCTTGTGAATTTTTCAATAATAAATTTTTCTGAGATATGTTTTAAGTTATGTTGACTTTCTTTCTTAGTTGTAGTTTCTATTAATTGTTCCAAGATTTGTTGCAAAGTGTCATTTTTGTCCTTTGCTTGTGTTGTGCTCATTTCATCTAAATATTGATCTAAAAATTGCATATTACCTTCCTCATCTACATATGTCTTCTTTAGATTTTCATCCAACTTTATCCATACTTTTCTACTCTGGTGTCTTTTTTTAATGCTATTTTTTACTTTTGTGAAAGTGTTCGTTTTAACAATATATGTATGATGACTCACCGGCTTCAGTTCCTCGGGTAAAACATAACATTTTCCTTCTTCAGTAGATATTGAGGTTATGGCTAATAAATTTGATTTGCCATCATTTGAGGCTATCATTGTAAACTCAAATTGAAGCCGGTCCATCTTCTTTTAGTTCACAAAAATGTCGTTTTATAAGGTATTGAGGATCTCCAAAACAAACCACAAATTGTTTCTCTGAAATTACAAAGTTTTGTTTTATTTAACAAGTCTTTACAATCATCAAGTTATTATCAAGTTACGACAATTACACTTCTATCTCACCTGAAATTACAAAGAAACGACATTTAAAGTTCACTATATATCGAGTCCTCAATCACATTCTTCTACAAGTTATTATAACGATAAAATGCACAAAACAATCCGAGCGTCACACGCCATTAAATCATAGACACAGATCACCAATCACTATATCACAGGCACGCGACAGACAGCATAGATACGCGAAGCGTGGCAAATTCAAATGAATGAAATGTCACTCATTTCATTACATACATACAAACATACATACATACATACATACATGAACCCTAAAAACATTACACTCCTTTTTATGGGCAGTCGTGTAAAAAGTAAAAAACTAGTTATTTAAGTTGAACAGATAAATTCATATGGCAGTCGGGGGGCTGTTCTAAGGAACAAGTTCTATTCTAAGAGGTCCCCCGACTGCCATATGAATTTATCTATTCAACTAAAATATCTCGTTTTTTACGTTTTAGTTCGTTTTATAACAGGGCAATCGTGTTTTTTAATTACTTATTTTTATTTTTACGTTTTACACTATTATTAGGTATCCAGCAATGGAGAGTATTGTATCCAGTCGAATAAGACCATTTAAGGACATGTGAAGCAACAGACTTTAAAGTTATTACTGATTTTGTGTGCACATACCCAAAAAACGCATACAAAATTGAAATGGCTCTACAGGGGAGGGGGAGAGGGGGCGCCCCCCCTTTGTGGGGGTTTTTTTTTGTTTGTAATGAGGTATAGAACACCCCCCTAAATTATCGTTAGTTCGATCCCGGACACACTGGTGGTATTTAGACTGTGGTTAGGTACGCGTGATGTTATTTGCACGTGGTGGAATTTACACTACCTACCATAATTTTCTTAGTTCGTATCAGAGTTTCTTCGGAGCTTTTGAGGACTAGGTATTTTGATAAACTCAAGAAACACTTACTATATAATTTTTTTAAATTCTCCTTCGCTTCCTGTCAGATAGTTTTTTTTTCCAGCGCATTTAAAAAATAAATAATTTTAGCGCGAAAGGAGCGTGAGTCGTGAAAACTTGCGCAGGTCCGTCTCGTATGGAGGCTCGTGAGCCACTGAGTACATCGTTTATTCGATGCGTTAGACCATTTTATGACTTCTGTTAGGCGAAATTTTGCAGCAATTTTTTTATTTAATATCTGCCTGCTCAATGGATAGGCAATACAATGAGCTTACTTTACGTATAATTTTTATGAAATTTAGTCTAAAGCTTTGGAAATACCATTAAAAAAATGAACAAAAACGACCTGTTTTCAAAAATTTTTATGATCGAGGCAAGTTTAACTTATCGTGTTTTCATGAGGCCATTATAGAGATAAAGCATGTATCTTTAATATGTATTTTTAACAGTGAAAAAAAAACAACTTTTTCATGACTTTGAATTGCTTTGAAAAGTGGCGTAGTCGCTAAAAACCGGGATAATGGGCCGTTAAAACCAATCAACTATAATACTAGGTGTGCCCATTGATTAAACATATAAAGGATCAGCACTTACTGACGTCATGCATGTATTTTTAAGCTCCACCCCGAAGCCGGCTTTTTAATTTGTCAATATTGTAAAATGGTGCTAATGTAGGCGACAACATTAGGTATGTGCCACTTGAGAACTGAAACATTAAGTATTCCCTGTCATTATTGTCACTAACCACCTTTTTGATTTTTCGCTTATTAAGCGATTGCATAGCTTCTATCGCGGGCCTTGAGCGTGGAGATCGAATCCAGAAATTCCGTAACGAAAATAACCTAAAACCCCCACTCCGATCGGCCCGCTCTATCGCGGCCTTGAGCGTGGAAACCGAATCCAGACATTCCGTAACGAAAATAACCTAACACCTTATGTTAGAAGTTGATAAAAAATGCTATGCAATAGTTTTACCGCTGCAGTCTCCGAGTGCCACACGTCTTCTGTTACTGTTATTCAAAGAGGAAAATTCATACTACAAGTTGTAGCTTTAAAAAAAAATTCGTATAAGGTTTCGCATAAATATAATATGAGTTAGTACCTACCGATCTAAGAGTAGATACTTGTGGTACAGCTACTAAAATGTAGAGCGCAATTGATCTGTACACACAAAATTAAATTTTATATTAGTAGGTACATACTAAAACGGTTAAAATATAAAGGCTACATACAAACAGCAAAGCTAGCTCGTATAATTTTAGGTGAACCGAGGTACAACAAGGAAGAAGACATTCGATAATCTTGTCCGGAAGAACAGGTATTATAGGTACGATGAGGTGTACTCAGATTGAGACGTGTTCACACCTGAAAATATATTTATTCTTTTTTTTTGCAATCAAATATAACGTTTACTCCGACTTTTAATTTGATGCAGTAAAATTACGTGTCATATTTTATTATGATAAATCCCATAAATCTTCTTACATTTCACCAAAATAACTTAAAATATTATAACATGAGAGAAGTTACTTTTAAAGCAAAATATTATTTATGTGAAATACTTTGATTATATATTTTTTTAAAAAACGTCACTTTACTGCATCGAATTAAAAGTTAGAGTATAAATTAAAATGTATTAATAGGATAATTTCACAATAATTTTTCGTGGGTCTTCAGCACAAAATCAACACTAAAATGTTAAAGCGACAAAAGTCAGAGAGAACATTATATAAGTGAAAGTTAAACTACTGTAAAGTTTTTCAAAAAATCATATTATGACAACTGATTTAACAACATTATTTTCACTTTAGGTTGTAATTATTGAGGTGTACCTGTACTCATAGGCTTATATTATGTAGTTGCTTAGTTTTGGAATTTAATATATCAATGATAGCATTATCTTTGATAACTGTGTTAAGAATTATCAAATCCGTTTGCAGTGTGATCGAGTCGCAAGTCGCAAGACAGTCGAACTAATGTCAAGCTCACAATCAGCAGCGTGCGTGGGCGCGGGTTAGTGTGGACGTGCCCTTACAATTTATACGATATGAGGTTTATTTCAAAGTCACTAGATTTTATTCCGAAGACCGGAATCTTAGATTACCTGCATTTTGTGCGACTTTGACTACAAAAACATGAGTAATTATTTTTTTGAAAATAATTGCTTGGATCTAGTTTGGCAATTATGCGTTGAATTAAAATAATAATTATAAAATATAATATATACCTACAAGTAGGAAACCTTTAAAATAGTTTTATAGGAGTACGTTCTATAGCCGATTACAACGATAGAAATATCTACTGTAAAAAACCTAGGTGTACAGGGTTATAAAAAATACCTAATCGCTCTCGGTCTGTATTGTTGTTATCATAAAACTAACAACTTCTACGATTTCGCATTGTGAAGTCAACATGTCCTGTGGATGTTCCGCCGGTGGGACGAAAAGTGCGACGAAGAAAGTGCTGGAAAATTGTGTGTGGTGTTTCATGTGGGCAGTGTTCCTGCATATTGTACCATACAGAATCTTTTCAAGTAGCGGATTATAGCAAAACAAATTAATCTGTCCTACTAATTATGGATTTCCGCAAAATAACGCCTGCTTCAATTCATTATTTAAAGAAAATCAGTTTTCCTTAAGACTATGTCACGATAGGTATAATGGCATGCCCTTTGGCTGTGTCGTTGTGTTCTCGCGACCTGCACCGAGCGTGTATCGCCGCGGTAATTGAACGGCGATGTAAAAGGAATCTACGCTGCAAATAAAACAAGAGCGAGTATAATCGCAGTCGAGCCGCCCTGCGCTCACGCTCAGCTGTACGGTCATTGTGCGAAGTTAAGTCGGCTATATACGCTCCGGTCCGGATGCAAAACCGGCAACACCATTACAGTACCGTATTAAACAGCATCAAGTCTGAAAAAGTTTCCGGGGAAACTGCATCGCCGGGGAAACACCGAGACTACAAAAAAACTTTAAAATTTATAGCTGTGATAAATGAAAATATTTTTAAGCTGATAAGATGACTGACTGATTCACTGATTTATATCAAACTTCAATTTGGCATAGTTATCATGACTATTTCAGTAAGTAAGTGAATCAAGACGTAATCATCCACTTAGAAAAGACCTTTTGAAAATTTATTCTCTAAAGGGAGAAAATATTGAAGCCGCAGGTATAGATATTTCAGTCCATGATGACGCACCCCCTAATCTAATGAAACATAAGCGATTTTGACAGAGTGGGGCGCGTCTCCTTGGATTGAAATATCTATAACCGCTTTTATTGAATATGACAAAGTATGGTCTTAGTAACAAATATATTTAGCCCAATCAACATCTCCGGATGATAAATCGATGTTGAGGCAAAAACTTTTTGAGGAGTTATGAATGAATCTTAGTGATAAAATATTTAAATATTTTGTCGTATAATCAATAGTAAAGGGCATGTATGGCAATTAAATTGTATGTTAGTGTTAGTGACTGCGTAGCTACTTGCTATTACAAGAGCGCAGTGAAGTACAAAGTTGTGTTTGAATAAAAAACTATAATAGGAATAGGTATGCTTTTAAGGTTATGTTTCACCACCACCTATGAAGTTTTTTCAAGTGCAGCAATAACCGAGCCGGTTTTCCATCAAGTTCCATTCATAACCGGACTACAACCGGTGCGTGCAAAGCAGTTATCATCGCAACGGTTGAAAGTGTGCTGTATGCCCCATTGAACGACTTGAATTGCGACGCGTAGGATGCGCTTTTCGGTCGGGTTTATGACACGGCGATTATTTGAAATCTTAACCCTGAATGGGTATTGAATGATGCGTTTAATGGTACCAGTTGTAGAGTTATTGGCATCGCTACATTGTGCATTGTTCGCATCAGGCAACGCAAGTCTCTCCTCTGAAGGGATCACGTCTCTTATTCTGTGGACCTGAGCTGAAAGACCTAGTTTTATAACTACATAATATGGCCAACTACCACTAGGTATTTTAAACCCAAATATAAAATTCTCGTGTAAATTTTTGTTACCAAACTCCTCCGAAATGGCTTGACGGATTGTTATGTCAGTGTATGTTTGGTAGATCTGAGGGTAGATCGTAAGCTATTTTTATACATCCCTAATGGCAAATCAACGTTTGCCAGGCCACCTAGTTATTTTATAAAAAAAAATAAGTGACGGACCATCACAGAAAGGACGGTAAATTGAACCTGAAATACGTAAATAGCTGGTACCTAATAGTTACATGATACAATAAACTGTTTGACGGTGAGGTGGACAGATGGATGGACGATATCACACTAATGCCCAGTTGCACGAACCAAATTCAAAAATTCAAGTGGTACTTAAACTAATTTAACTGCAACCAATGTCAAAAAATGTATGAAATTTTGACATTTCTCGCGATTAAATTAGTTTTAAGTAGCACTGAAATTTTTAATTTATTTCGTGCAACTGGGGGTAAGTAAGTAGGTACTAAGTTCCGTTTTTACCCCGCCGCACCCCAAAAAAGACAAAGTATAGTTCAACAAAAATTATTCTGTAGCACCTGTCTCTCAGACTAACTTGGTACTTTTATTTAGGAATCCAAATTGCTTTTCCCCGGTTAAATTCATTGTCGTGTTAAGAAGCCGGGACGTATAAAAATTGCGGTGACAGCGAACAACGTGGCGCCCAACGAAGATCGGTTTATGAGATCCGATTTGTCAAACTGTGTCCTTTTATGCGGGAACGTTCTGTACAAACGATGAATACGTAATTAGTTTCGTGAATATTCGGATGCGATATTCCGCCTTGAGGAATACATACATAATTAATGGGTTTTAATGGTTCCTTAGTGCATGGAGACTTGCCAGTGATGGTCCCAGCTAAGCGATGTTCGATATTGCCCGAAGTATGTGTGATTCCTTCGTCATCCCTTAATTTAGGGGAGCACATAGTTCATGAGGTATAGATGGACCCGAGGCAGATGAATGGTAGTCATCTATACAGCGCGGTGTATGTAGAACCTTCACTGGGTAGACGGATGATATTATGTATTATACCAACAGTATGTATTATACCAACAGATTGATGTATTGTACCAACAGATTAATGTATTATACCAACAGATTGATGCAGCAGCGTGGTCTTCTTTGCCAGGTCTTCTCCTACAGATTGATGTATTGAACTGTACCGGTCTTCGATAGCTGACAATAGATAGCGTGCCCAACGCAATAGAATACGCTGACGATGCTTTCGACGAGCGTTATATAAAATAGAAGTTCAGGCGTCATACGTTCGGATCACAAGCGGTCCCCAGGTACAACACCTGCCTGGAGGGAAATTTCCTTATTGTCCCCAAGACCGGCAAAGTACCGACAGATTAATGTATTGTACCAACAGATTGATGTTTTGTACCAACAGATTGATGTATTTTACCAACAGATTCGCGAAGAGTCGCTGGTTTTAAACGCGCATAAGGTGTTTGGCCATAATTTCAGAAGGCCCATTGTCATCGACTGAGATTACGATGGTGGCGTAAGATTTTTTGGCGCATAAGATCTTTATGGCTATGTCACACATGACAAGCGGTGTCTGGTGCTTCTTTTACTTAGGCATTGATTGGTGTTCCTGCCTAGATGGATGAAGCTTCAGGCATCGTTATAGTACGTAAGTATATTTTTATAAAGTGTTGTATAGTTAATGCGAAATAACTATTTATTTCTTTCTTATTGTCTTTCTACAATAGATTGAAGGTATTTCTTAACACGAATTTATAAATAAAAGTTTACCTTAATATTAATCAGGTAATGACCCCCAAGTGTTCGTGCATAATCCCAATTTTTGCATACAATACTTTACATTATAGGAATTTTCCAAAGTGTCCACCACACGGCTTTCATTAAATCCATTATGAAATTAAAAAAAAACCAGCTTCCATCCAACAGATTCAAATCTCAAGATCAACAGCCTCGTCAAATATTTTGTCATTTTCAAAAACATTCCATTTTGAATAATGTCTTCGTCCGTGTTCAACAAATAGATACAAATGTATCAGATCTTTGATTCACGGGGATCCTATTCTCGCTCGAGAGATATGGAGCTATTCTGTAATATTTTTTTGATAAATCGACAGCGTGTTTTTCGAATTCATCTCAAGTTCATTCTGTCTGTTATGTCTGTTTCTAGCATTACTTACTCCCCTTTGTCGCCTGACTAAAGCATTTTTTTTTATTTTAAAGGCTTGCGCTTGATTACAGTCACGCCTAATATAAGGATAGTCAGCGCCTGTATAGTTTTTATATTATAGTAGAGTATAGATTTTTTATGCAATAGCCTTTGGAGACAGTTGCGCCAACTGATGCATGTGCCTAAGTCAAGTATATGAAATACAGATTAAGATAAGAAGAGCTTTCCACAGCGTAGCAAGCACTAGCCTAACCTCAGGACATCCTGCCATTCTATGGGTGAAAACGTAAAAGAGGGACAAAATATGTGAAGCGCTTTCTTCATTATCGACTTAGCTGTAATATCGAGTCGTCATTTCAGTGAATAGCCCTGCTGCATTCCCGGCTACCAGCCCTATCGGCACCCAGCATCGGCCGATCAAGCTTTTGTTCACACCACACGGATCTTAGTTATCTGATTGTGTTTAATTTTGTTTTGTGATTTTATTTCTTACTGCCAAAGATGTAGCGACATACGAAGATATAACTCCCGAGCCCCGTTCACGCTTTGAATTACTGATATTTTCTGTGTTCATAAAAACCAAAATGATTTGAAAAAAAATCAGTTAATTTTGAACATTGATTTGTAAATTACAAATAAAGGAAAACTTTTAATTTAATTATACTTATGTATTAGGAATTTTCGGGGCTTCAGTCAGTTAAAAACGAAACGTTATACTTACTTAGTACATTCAAAATCCTTTTAAGTTTTCCTGAACCATACCAACCAACATCATTTCTCTGAGACAAATGCCATAGAGGTCTAATTCTTAGGCCGCCCTTGACTTCAAAAGTGCGTTAAAAAATACTTTGCCCAAATGGGCAAACCCGAGCCGTCGCTACACAATTTTTTTCAAGGAAAAGTTGCCGCACTCACACACTGTCGTAATTATTAGGAAGGGCTCTATCTAGTCGGAGCGAGCCACGACCTATTATTAAAATCTATGGCAAATGCTAACGTCATATATAAAAACACCAATTTATAGAGCTCTAAAAGTAACCTGAAAACTAGAGCTGTTGTTTATCGTTGTCAGTAGGCATATCATTGGTACCTGTTGTGTTGTGTGATCGGACAAGTAAAATAAAGGGTCGATTCAGATTACATCGCAGATCACGTTCAGACAGTCTCGGACACACTCAATCCTCTTCTTCGCCTTTTGAACTTCCCACATCCTGACCAAGTTTATTTAGTTAGACACTTTCCTTAGCTACGGCACTAACAAAATATCTTTAAAAAATAGGCCCTCTATTATTAGCCTATTACGTACGTACATTTAACCTTATTACTCTACTACTTAACCTTCTTATGCCTAAAATCTCACCTTGATACTCGTTCGTTCGTTCGTTCGTTTCAGCCGACGGACGTCCACTGCTGGACAAAGGCCTCCTGCAATGATTTCCAGCCCGCACGGTCCTGCGCTAACTGTATCCAGCGCCTTCCCGCGACTCTTTTAATGTCGTCAGTCCATCTGGTCGGAGCTGCCTGCCAACACTGCGCTTACCCGTGCGGGGTCGCCATTCCAGTACTTTGAGTCCCCAACGTCCGTCGGTCCTACGAGCTATGTGCCCCGCTCATTGCCACTTCAGCTTCGCGATACGTTGAGCTATGTCGGTGACTCTGGTTCGTCTACGGATCTCCTCATTTCTGATTTGATCCCGCAGAGAAACTCCGAGCATAGCTCTCTCCATCGCCCGCTGAGTGACTCTGAGCCTTCTTATGCGGCCCATAGTAAACGACCACTAGTGATACTCGTATATTTCATTAAATAAAGTAGAATTGATATAATATGTTGTCTTCACTTTGACACTTGACAAAATATCTTTAACAATTAATAGTGCCGCAGGAGTCAGGATCCTACTAACCTATTACATTACATCTTATTACTCGACTACTTAGCCTTCTTATGTCTTAAATCTCATCTTGATACTCGTATCTTGGTTTAAGAAAGTAGAAATGATATCTGTTGTTTCAAGAAGACATTGATACCTTTGGCCCAATAAAAACACATTAGGATCACACGCGATCACCTTCGTAACTTCCCCGCTACGTGAACCAAAACAGATATAAATATAAACAAGCTGATTTATGTTATACATTTAAAATTTTAGTATCGATATCGAAATATTGTACGTAAAGTTCCACGTTTTTGTCTTATAAAATGTAACTTTTAAAGAAATTCACCTTATTTATTATCAGCTGAAGACCGCAACTTCTGTCGTAATCGAACTAATTCGTCAAGTGCGAGTCGGGCTCGTGCACTAAGGGTTCAAGACTAATTCCAAATAAAAAACACCTCTGTCTTCTCTGGCCACTTAAATTTAAAAACGAATAAAAAATCACGTTTGTCGTATGGGCCCCTTAATGTTGTTTTTTTTTTCTATAATGTAACTAGGTACCTACTTATTTAAAAAAAAATCATTCACCAGTCACAAATTGACACACTAATGCCCGTAGATTTTCGAGTTCTCTGATTGGCCGATTCACGGTCCGCTTCGATTCCGCTTCAGTGGAAACGTACCTTAAGTCCTAACCCAGTGCCACACTATTTTTGTTCCGAACTAGAAATCGAACTTAGGGTCAGGTCACTTGTTTTTCTTGAGCATGATAACAACGAACCAGTGGGTAAGTTTATTCGTACATCGAATACTTAGACGTATACACAGGACCCGGCGGACCGTTCGAAAAATTACGCCAGTTTACTGGTGTCAAAAAAGTTTTGACACCAACAGCGTGTTGTAAGCCGTATTGCCTATGGATCGCGGTCCACGCCACAGATCACTATATTTGTTATTAGTCCGCACGCGAGTTTCCGCATGGTCGATTTCCGCTATGTTGCAACGTATTAGCGGAAATTTTGACAAATGGTGCTACTTTTTTCTTGTATGAAGAAAGTTAACGTATTATCATACTAATAAATTAATAGGTCATCGCTCGCAATTAATAGGTAAGTATTGCTCGCGCTCCGACTAGAAAGTGCCCCCTACGACAGCTCCGTGAGTGCGGCAACTTTTTCTTGTATTGTGAGTGTGTCAATTTGAAATTTGTATGGTGCGCGGATGCTAGTGTGCTAGTGTAGCGACGGTTCAGGTTTGCCAATTTAGGCAAAGTATTTTTTCCCGCACTTTTGAAGTCGAGGGCGGCCTCTTAGCCCTCTATGCGTAATATTATGTTCCGAACATCCTCAGGTTCATATCTGTGGTAGGTATAGATATCAAAAGTGACAATCTTTTAACCAATGACGTCATCGTTCCAGATCAGTCGCAGGTGTAGGTTGTTACTTGTTAACTAAACATTGCGCTCCCAAAAATCTCGATTTCCATGAAAAAAACCCGTGATAGAGGAGGTCGCGATGTAAAAAGACCTCTTTTATTGGAGGCATAAATAAAAACGACAGAGAAAAAAAGGCTTTAAAAGAAAAGGCACACAGTTACCGGAGTCCTATCAAAAAATAAACATACACAAGTTTCTACTTAGGCGCTGTGTTCGCCGTTCTTTGGAAGGGATGCTGTAAAATTTATGATTCGGTGAAATATCATCTGTTTCAATATAATATGTGGTTACGGTGGGCCGATGTTTGTGTTTTGTGTATGTTATAACATACATACAAACACACAAACTTTCATAAATACTACCTACTTAAACTTAGGTAATTTAGTAATAGTAGAAAATATTCCGATACAAGAATTTGCAATCAATAATTATAATAATAAAATAAAAATATAGGTATAAGTATTATAGATATTTTAAAAATAAAAAATTATAAATGTATTATAATCACTTTTTACTACTTAATCAGTAACAGTAATTAAACTCTGTAAATTTCACTTTTTCAAAAACCTCCTTCCTAATGAAAATGAACCAACTCCCTATTTGTTCTTGTTTTGCAGAGGTTCGCTAAGTTCTAGATTAATCCCTTTTATTTACATACATATTAGTACTTATATTAAAGGAAAATTTTCATACTGATAATAATATTACAGCATTTACTTAAACTTGGCTATTTTTGCTTTTAATAAGAAGTAGGAAACAATGTGGTTAATCTTAAATATCTTGGTGACCGAGCTTTGCTCGGTACTATTACCTACTATTGACCAATAGATGGCAGCAGGAGTCATATTTTTTGGTAAATTCGAATTCCTAGCTAGATCGATTTATCGCCCCCAAAACCCCCTGTACACTAAATTTCAAATACGAAATATACTTATTATATACAAGAATTGCTCGTTTAAAGGTATGGGATATAGGTACAGCCAAACTGCTTAATGCTTTACAAACTGTCACAAAAAACCTGCACCCAAACTAGTATAACCCATAATTACGTCTTTACAAAAATGTCTGCCGCATTTAACCCTTGCGCTGATTATACGTTTAGACGTCGCATTACACCGTGTTTTCATTAATGAAAACTGCACTGAAAAAAGGAACAAACCATAATCTTTTGATTATAGGACCCGTTAAATTATAAAATCATTATAAATACATCTGTAGGGGCTTTTAGGGGATTCATTTAATGGTTATTCTATTGTTTGCTTCGCATTGATAGAGTTTTAATTTGAAGGGGCGTTTACACCCTTTTGTGATGTACTTTTTTGCCGACTACTTACCTACTGCTTACTGTTATCTATAGGTATACATTTGAGGGTTGTGTGTTCTATTTCATTTTCTAAAGTAAAGCATCTGCTTTAAGATTTGTATTAAAGTATACCAGTTCAGTTTGGTAACAGTAAATTTAAATGTAAGTACAAACCTTTAGTTATTCACTACAATTGTGTATATATATTTAATTAGGTATCACTTGATCATGGACATGAAATTAATAATTCAGAGGAGCAAGTACACAATAGTTTATGGTCATATTTATTTTTTGGAGTTTGTAGGTCAGTTATTTTTTGTAGGTCAGTTGGGGTATTTCTACGTTAATCCATGACCATTTTAGTAGGTGTTTGCCTACTCACCAGCGAAGTACAGTCACAGAATGAAAATGTTCGTGACCTTAGTGTCGGTTTTCGCTTGCATTAGTAATGCAAGAGCCCATTATTCCAACGTAACAACATAGTTTCAAAAAGTTATATGTGCTCGCGATACGTTGAACGAATCAATTTGAAAATCAACGAACCTTTTCATCCTGTGACTGTAGATACAACTATTTTTTTTTATTATTTTTTTATTATTATAGATAGGCTTGCGCTTGACTACAATCATATCTGATGGACAGAAATGATGAGGTCTAGGATGGAGCGCGCTTGCCTAGAAAATGCCTATTCACTCTTCTCTTGAACTACAAGTAAAATTAGAAGTAGGTAGGTAGGTACTAGTTACTACTGCCTACCTACTTCTTATTTCCGTTTATACATAGTAAGAACGGAAAGTAAAGGTTAGCTGGACTGTTTAAATTACAAATTTTCTTACTTAAAATATGCACTAACCTACCTACTTACTCGTACTTACCATATAGAATGCAACGTACTATGGTTTGAAATAAGACCGGTATCGAAGTCTGCAGCACGAGTTATCATCACATTAAGAGTTATATACAAATTCACTTTCAACCTGAAGATATCGCCGGCGACAAACATCGTATAAATTATCGGGCCACAATCAAGAACATCCATAAACCACTCGGGAATGCGCGGACAATCGTTCATTGAGGTACTTATTTATTTTAAATACAATCATCAGGGGGGCCTCCCGCGGGGCCTCTCCTGCGGCGCTGTCGCGGGCCCCCGACCTCGGACTCCTTTCGGCCCCCTTTAATCAACTGTCGCGGACCCCGTACGATACCATTACATTACCCGGTTCCCGTCCCTACTTATTAAACACTAACTCTTATGTCGTGTACATAAAAACCGATTTTTAAAGTTTGGTTGTGTGTTTGTGACTTAAAATAGGGTTGCCATGCCTTTTGTTTCAGTCAGGACTATACGCGTCCTCTGTAAGGGCTGCAGATTTTGATAAGCGATCAGATTGATATCGCATTGTCAATTGATTGCTACTTATTTATACTCATAACTAGAAATCTGTCAATTTTTCTTGTAACAATTTTTATATTAATTTAAAAAATATGAAATAGTGAAGTAAATTATTGGGTATGTCACCAGACAGACAAGTTTTTTGTCTGATTTAAGGATTCCGTACCTATATCTCAAATGAGAAAACGGACCCTTTATGAAACCAATTGTTATTTCCCTCTAGACTCGCACTAGGATGTTGATCGTCTGATCATTTTCTGTCAATCATCAGAAATCAAGTCACCTCATAAAGTTAACCTTTAACACGATTCAAAACTGTAACTCAAGCCATTTATTACAATATAGTATGTTTCATTACAAGTGCGGAAAGGCTGTTATTGCAAAGAGTTCCGACAAATATGTCTACCCGAGCCGAGGCGCAGCCGAAAGCGAGGGTTGACAGTCGGAACAAGTTGCAATGACGGTTCCGCACGTGTACTGAACGATTATTTTTAATACAGTTGCGAAAAAATGAAGCAATTTAATAAAATAATAAAAACACAATAAACTCAACTAACTTAACATTTTCTGAAAAACTATTTGCTTTTTTCTCTTCTCCCCACCCAATAAATTCGTCGTATGTAGATATGTAGCGACTTTTTGACTTTTCCGGTAAAATGTTCTCCGAAGCATTTTGTGCAACAAACAACTAAACTCGCAAAGAAAATTTCTGAAAAATGGCGCCAACCGTAGAATATAAGCAGTTTTTTTTTTCTTCACCCATGATTAAAAAAAAAATAAAAAAAAAATTTGGTCATAGACTAAACAATATTCTGGTACGCAAAGGGAACTATGCCCATACAGCCAAGTCTTCAGTAGAATTTTTTTTATTGATATGAAATGAAAATGAAATTTAATGAAATGAAATGAAACCTAACCAAACTCATTCAATCAAATCTGATATTGAAACAAATTAGTAGCTTCTTTTTAGAAATATACGTATTTGCATGAATCATAAAAACTTCTATGAATATTTTAAGTAAAAACTTCATGGTTGGTTTTTCTTTTTAATAGACATTATTTTGACAGTTGGGAAAGATAACGCACGAGTTCGGGAAAGGTAAAAAAAAAAGCACGAGTATGTAATAGCCCACATCCCGAACGCTATACGTCCCTGCAATACGCCACTTTTTGAGCAACTATATTAAAAAATATATTTTTTTAATTTACTGTCATTTTCTACCGCTTTCTTCAGTCCTGACTCCTGTTTTACAGAATATTGTGATATGGCTACATTATTGAGTCATGATTCGTAAAAGTACAATCTACGGAAGACGCCATGTTTATTTGATTGCGTTTGATTCGGATCGAATGACGTTTAGAATTCGGCCACTGACAAATGCAGTTTTGGATAGAGACAACCATTTTTAATCTATAGAACTTTGGGTTAATCTACGGTAGGTAGGTATACCCCCTTTTCCTAATAGCTGAATCAGTTCATGATCAGAATAGGTATGTGTTAATGATTTTTCTTCCTTTTGTGGACGTAAATTACACCAGAATTGGCTGAATGTATGTAACTGTGTTCGATGCAAATAAAAAACTCTATATTTCTTTATTAAAAACAATTATTCAATTTTAATAATTGAAATGTTTACTGTATACTTATCTTTTTTTCTGTGCATCTTGCGTACCTCGTAAGTAGTTGGCTCTCTTACTTCAGCAACGGTGGCTGCAAATGCTTTTAGAAACGTAAGGATGACGACGATGATAAGACAAGTCTGCTGGTAAAAAATAACAATAAGTACCAAAGCATCATAATATTCATAATCGAAATCCATAACCGAACGTCAAGCTTGCCGCGTTGATCTGACGAATTTGTTATGGTCCGAAATAACGTATGGACTACACACGGCATTATTCTGCGGCCAACTAAATTAAATTAAACAAAAATTGGCGGCCAACTAAATTTAACACTTATTATCAATACATATAATAAATCTGTTGTTTGTCTGTTTGTCTGTCTGTTTGTACGGGCTAATCTTTGGAACGGCTGGACCGATTCCAATGAAATTTTGTGTGGTGGTAGCCTATGTCCCTGGTCAACATATAGGATACTTTTCATCTCGGTAAAATAAAGAGTTCCCGTGGGATAGTTAAAAAACTGCAATTAATTTAACAGCTTTGTAAACAACAACTAATGAACTTAATTTAGTAAAATTGGTTATGCTGATACCTTATGTTGCCTTTTTAACAAAATATATATATAGTAAAACTTATTAATCCAATCGAGTTCCCGCGGGAAAGAAAACATTACAAAAACAGTTAGCAGGCGTCTTTCAAGTAACGGATTTTAATGAAATTTTATGATCCTATTTATATATATGCCCGGTCAACATTTAAGATACTTTTCATCCTGAAAAATTTGAGAGCACCCGTGGGATGTTTTAAAAAACCTATAGCTACTTATCTCCGTAGCACAATCAAAACGGGGTCGAAATATCGACAGTTTAAATCGTCCTTTTGATCGTGCAACTTGGTATAACTATGCAAGATAACCCGTACGTAGCAGGAACGGGTTGCTACGTACACAGTAGCGCATCAGAATGCTTAATTACAATATCTGGGCGTTGTTATCATCTCAGAATAAGATAAGTTTGGTTAGTATAGATATTACAATCCACGATGACACGCCCCACTCTATCTTACTCCATGCGAATTGAGTAACATAAGCGATTTCGACAGAGTGTATAAGTAGAGGAAGACCAAAGAAGATATAGGTAAATTGTGTAAAAGAAGATAGCACGTTGACAGGAGAAATTGGAAGAAGACTCCTTTACGGGTCCATCGAACCCAAGGACCACTCATTTTGTACGGGAAATCTTGGGCAAAATTAAGAAATTCCACGGGAAACATTTTTGTAAAAAAAACGAACTGCACGCGGGCGGAGCCGCGGGCAACAGCTAGTAAAACATAAAAATTGGTAAGAGCATCAAGGTATTTACACTCGTTTAGATATAGTGGTCGTTAAGTTAAGTTAGGTTAAACACCATGGCAGTATCAATATGGATATTCAACACATGATACAATCAATCAATACTGCGATAGTTGAGTAGTTGAGTACATCCAATAGAAAGATTTTCTATCGAATTCTGCAGTACAGTAGAGCCAATTATTTAAATTGCTGCAGTTAATGATGGAGATTCTTTAATAGGTAGGTACAGTTACGAGTAAATCTATTGGGCAAAAGTGGTTGAGGTTCGGGCAGCTGAAGTTACAATGTCAAAACTGTAAATCTTCCGTAGGCCACGGAGCCAGCTTAGTTGTAGGCTGTACCAATAAGTGATTTGATTATAATAAATACCTACTACGAAGAGAATTGTTTAGGCAATTTTTTTAATAGTATTTCAAAAAAATCAACGAAATACAGTCTTTTAAAAAATAAAAAGTTGTGTGGGGTGTCTCATGTTGTACCATACAAAATCTTTTCAAGTAGCGGATTATAGCTAAAGAAATTAATCTGTCTTTTAAAAGTATTTCAAGAGACTGTTGCTCAAATACGGACTTCCTTCAAATTAGGATCAATTTTTATGTTCAACCCTTAGTTTGCAATATTGGTAGAATTTATATTTTTGTTATAGTGTTTCAACCATTTCTTTTTATAAATTATTTATAGTATATCAAAGTTATCGCAGCTTAGCGTATCAATATTCTTCAGCATTGAACACAGTGCAAATATACATCATAATTGTTTGATTGTTTTCCAGATACTTCATATTACAGTATGTGTTGAAGTCGGTGTGTAATTTTCACGTAATTTTATGCCTGTTTTTTAAACGTATCTTGGCATACTGAACTCAGAGTCAGTGTTTGCCCACTTAAAAGACAGTGTGTGTGAATCGCGTTGGCCATTTCTTTTTTCATGTCCTAAACGGCCCATAAGTAAGGCATTGTGAGGCGAATGGTAACAATAGGGCCCATAATGGAGGGCCATCGATACCCTTTCTTTGGTGGAATTTAATTGTGTGATGAAGTGTGGTTACGACAGTTTTTAAACGAACCGAGAATGTTGCAGGACAAAAAATAAATCTTGCCTTGAGGTTTTGGTTTTAGTTGAATTAGGCACGTTGTAAGTTTACCTATACTTACTTATTTACCTACTCATCTTATTTTTATTGTGTATTAAATTGTAATGAAAATTACTCAACAATTTTTGATGAAATTTATATACCTAATTGGACTCAATAACAATGTTACAATAGACGAATCAGGCGATGCGATCTCAGAGTATAAAATAAAGTCTGTCGAGGCAGCCCTTTATTTTGTGGCTTCATCTACTACCTAAATAATTATATCCTAATACAGGTGCTTATACGTAGTAACTCAGGTACAATCTCCATTAGAAACGAATGTACACTTTGTAGAGTCTACATCTTTTCATTTTATCAAACATCTACGGTGTCTTAATTACATTTAGGTACGTAGAGTAACAGGGTTTTGGAACATTTCGGTGGTGCTGATTGGTACGTATCCACTACTTATTACTTGCTTACAAGTCACAATTACGCAGGTATCAAAAGTTTTTTTTTAAGTTCATCAATTAAAAGCAAATTAGCTGTGATCAGCAAACAGTGATCGCATTAACACATTAAGATAAAGGTCTCAATACAACTCTCCTAAAGATAATGTACTTAACACTTACTAATAGAGTTTAAAATCGCGTGTGATTTGTAACAAATTGATCGTGCTAAAAGCTTGCTCATTACTCGATTACCACCCGCTAAGTCGATAAGTTGATATTCATTTAGTCGCAATAAACTGTTGCAAATTATTTCATTACAACATTGAGCGGCTGTTACGTACGTTCGACTTAGTTTTTTTTATTCACAATTATTGCACATACACTGTTGTGTTATGATGTGCATGTCTCGTTGCTTGCACTTATGAATCAGCTGTCATTTATCAGTTTATATTAGATGGATGGATGGAGATGGATCTATTAGTGGTGTCAGGGTATGGTATTTTTTGCAGAGTCATTGAATGCATAATAGTACTTAACGGTACAGAAGGCTCACTTCGCACATGATTTAAAGAAATAGCGACTCTAGCGCTGACACGAGAAAGTGCAATTCAGTTCGCAATAGCGCCTGGCTCCTCCCCGCTATGTAGCCTAGGTATCTAAGGTTGTGGTCTCTTTCTATCGCGTAACTGTATCTCCTTCGACGTACAAGAAGTAACGTGTGCAACCTAGGCGACGCATGACGGCCTTCTGAAATTAGTACGTCAAGACGGCTATTTAACGACGACGGTTACTCAAACACAGCTTCGCTCCGCTCCGCTTTGGTGGAAACCGAGCCTTACGTACCTCCCAATATTCATTATCAACAAACTCGTACCTACTTATTATAAACTATGTAATTTTGCCCTTCATACTATAGAGCACATTCTCCAATTGAGTACCTACCTACATACCATCCACGCTTATAAAAAAAAATGCAAAAAACCTATTCAGCTAACATTTTTAACTAGAGAGAAGAAACTACATAATATGAGTCATATTTACGAGTACTAAGTATGCAATATCTATTATTTTTGCACTGCGTTGTTTCCAGTAAAATGTTTTCAGCAAAATCTACGCCATGCCTATACCTGCTTACAATAGTACGATTACCCATATGGGTACGCGGTCCGACCCTTTGTAGGCCCTACTAATCAAACAAACTCATAAAGATATACATAAAACACATAAGATAAATCCCCTTTGGTTTTGTTTCACACATTCCATGGTAAATTAAGTTCTATCTGTCAGTGTTTTCGATATAATTTTAAGCGTGAAATATGGTGCACGCAGCCTACGACTGACTATTACACCGAACTGTAACTCACTCGGTAAAATTATAGATTTTCATTTAGGAAAGTGTTACCATCAAAATACAGCCAAGTAGAGTGAAAATCTTGAGGAAGCTACTGCAATATCTCATTTAATCAAAATCAAAAATATTTATTATTTCACATAAGCCCACTCTACTGCCAGGTTTGGAAAGGGTGACTCGTCTGAGGTGATTCTCAAAACATCGCGTAAGTTTTAACTGACTTGACTGACTGATTGTCTTGTTTTTACCTACCTATGGCCTACCTGCGATAGGTACCTACGCTATATATACGTTACGTAAGTAGCATAATCTTGCTAAAGTGAATCGTTCCAGAGTTACGGAGGGTGTAAAGTATCAATTGAGCATTTTTTTAGATTTTTGGAAAAATATGACCTTACTCTATACTTAACTCTGGAACTGTTCACTTTATCAAGATTATGCTTACCATCATTTTTGTTTGAGTTCGGTCGTTTTTTGGGCTAATTGCACCGTCCTATAATGAAAATATTGTCAGACTCAGGATCGCGTAGCGCTTTGGATCATTGACCAGGAGCTGTAGGTACGCGTATCCATAAATATACGCAAGGACAGCTTATGCCGACTACGAGGAACGTTCGTGCGCAGCTTTACGCTTCGGTGTGACACTCCTCGTCCGCGGCACACGCCGAAAGGCATTCACACAACAAATATTAACCGAAGCCATTGTGTCGGCGTCAACTAAAGGTTATCTTATCACGTGTTTGCTCGCCAAACACCGCTGTTTGGTGACAGGCGCTCGTGTGTCTGTCCGTTTGTCTTGCACCTTATCTATCATCGAAGTGGATTAGGGCTTGAGTTCCTGAGAAGTTTCCTGTCCGTTGACGCTTATTTACATCTGTGAGATGAAGGCTGAAAAGGAAAATTATGTACCTATGCAAAATCTACCTTTAGCAGTTTTGAGTAAACTTTTATTCTGCTTCCTCGTTTTTTTAATAATTCTAAACTGTCTATTAATGTTTTTTTATCCGTAAAATGGTCATGAAATGTAGTGTTTCGTATTTACTGTAATACTACCTACAACTTGCTATAACCGAACGAATAACAGTTTATTATATATTTAATTAAAAACAGTTTTCACAAAAAAATTTGACATTTCGTTACAGAGTTTTCTAGTAAGTATACATCTCCATATCTCTCCCTCTTCTGTTCTTTCACACACAGATCGGTTCTTCGTCGTATCTATGTACCTAGTTACTTGTTACAGTTGCTGGCAAGTAACTTGGCAAGGTTTTGGCGTTGTGGAGGAAAGTTCGTGCTCTTCGTGCAACGAGTACGAGAGAAACAACAGTCAACGAGTAACGACCAGCCAATAGAGCGCTTGGATCCTGTCTATAGAGCATCTTTAACGTATCTAACGAATCTTGCCAAGTTATTTGCCGGCAACTGTACAGTGTACTATCCATAGATATTATGATGGCCAAGTTAGCACCGAATATCCTGAAACTCAGTTGTTTGCTTACCTGACATTATTAAGCACAGACCCGAGCCCTAATTGCGAACCCGTTTATCCCCTTTTTATGTCCAGGGAACAAGAAGCAGTCAAGGTTTATTGGTTTACAGCGCCAATAGCATCCGTGCCTTCCTTAATTAACAGCTTTATTTAGAGGAGACCACCGTCCAATAATTACCATACAGCCCGACAAAATAGGGCCAGATAATGAAAATGTCTTAATTTTATTTGATTACCCTCAATCTCGACTTTACAGCGCCCAATACGTGCGCCGTAAATGGACCGGCCAGGTTAGGCTCTAAGGGTTTATTAAGTGGTTGAAGAAAGGCCAATTTTTTAACAAGTCTTAATGAAGCTGCTTCAGCACAGCGACTGTACCTACTGGTCACAGTATTTCGCTGCCCGTGGTGCAAGAAAAGGGGAAAATAGCCCGCCTGTTGCGTTATCTGTCGCACTTATTACAAAACTGCCTAACCAGGTGCCGTCCTGTTTCCTCAATTTCATCACAACAAGGCCAGCGAGAATCGAGATATTCCGACCAGATGGTACTAAGAGTGAAAATTCTTTTTCCTCATTTTTTAATTAGTAATTTGAAATACAATCATCTAGGAACCTAGACCGTTAATATGGCCGTTAATATATTCAGTAAGGATAACAAATTGCCGAAGCTCAAAGCTCACTAGAAAGTTCCCTTCCCTTAGATTTTTTAAGTAGGAAATCAACATGGGAGTTCCAAATAGTCCTGCACTGATGACTGACAAAAGCCAGAAACAGAAATTAAAATCCAGAGAAATGGTAAGAGGTGGATCTGTCTTGATCTCTAAAGGCTTCGTCAGACACCTGGTGGAGTGACAGTACGACGGGACGTTGCCGATGCGATATGAGCAACTGGGTGTTTGTCTCAAAAAAATTATTACCTACTTTATTATAAACTAGGATGAAAATAATGACGTATACTGAAAAAAAAAATAAAGTTAAAAGCATTTGAATATTTCTGATTAGACAGAGATCAACATAAAATTGTGACGTCAAAGCTTATACTAATGCCATAGTAGCTTCGTGCGCTTCATACAAATTTTCATTTTGCGAGAAAAAGATAGAAGAACCTCCCACTTCAAAATTTAAATGCCTGTAACTTTGTAAATCTTCGTTGGATTTTAATATTGTTTTCACTGTATGCCATTATTTTTATCCTAGTTTAAAATACAGTAACCATGGATTTTTTCGGGATAAAAAGTAGCATTTGTGTTTAATATATGATAAATACTCGTACTATCAGCCAAATCTGTTCAGTAGTTATGACGTGAAATAGTATTTCTCCTGGTTGAATATCTATTTTTCCCTGCAGTTCCCGAAGGAACCATGGATTTTTCCGGGATAAAAAGTAACCTATGTATTAAGGCAGGATATAAACTATTTCCATCACAGCGAGCATCCCGCCCGCTGCCTGGCGAAGCCTTAAAATTAAACATAAACTTTAACAGCAGCGCGGAACAAGGGCTAGAGCGAGATAAATCCTTCCCACGGCTGCAATCGACAAATCGACGCTGTTTGTACAATTGCTACAAATGCCCTATTGATGTTAGGAGACTCTAATGGTGCTAGTACTATTTCACTGTTTATTTCTCGAGACCTAGTTTGGAATACACGGCAAGCGTGGAACAAGGAAACGGTACACTTACCTTTGTTCCTACTAACAACAAATTATTTTTCAATAAATTATATTGTATGTAGGTAGGTACTTAGGTAGAGCATAATATTTTTTTCATCTCACCCGCTCGGAAAAGCGTTTTTTAATGCCCGAAATGCGGGCGGGAAATGCTATTATATTCCCTAGGCCGCCAAAGCATTTTCATTTTTCCCAAGGGAGACAAAGTAGTATGAAAATCCCTTCCGGCCCTTGGGCGGAAAAGCATTTCCAACGTCAAACTCGAATTACGTGTCATGTGAATGTCAAAGCTGAAGACTTTTTTTTTCTAATAACACATACGTTCAGTAAAAAAGTTCGACCTTAGAGTTTGTATAGGTACATTATTTTTTTTATTTTTACTTTTTCTTAGAATATAAATAAATATAATAACTCCTATTTAGTTTTATTAATTATAAAAGAAATCTAATTAAATCCATGATTTTTCCTCGTTGTTTATGTAATTATTGTTAAAATATTTATAAAATTTTAATTATCTTTGGTTCTTAGAAATTCCTATTTCAGAACGCATTCAAAAAAAAAGTAAAAAAAAAAGTTTCTCAATTTTTTTTTCTGGTCTAGTGTTAGTTGTCTATGTTTCCAATCGTGATTAAATGAAAATACCTAATATTTTTATTACTTTATTCATTATTTTTTTGTTTAAACTTTGAAATAAGGTGAGTGATGATTGAAGGTGGTTTCAGTAAGTGAAATTATTCAGAGTAACCAAAAACAACATTTAACATAAATCGCAATGCCGATCTAAAGTGTTCTTCTAGTGATTTTCCTCGCTGTGGTGAGATGAAAAATTTTGTGTTATGGACGGGCGCAAATTTTTTTGGGTCTCGTGTCTTTGAATGCCTCGCTATGCTCAGGATTCTATTCTTTGAACCCCTCGCTGCGCTCAGGGTTCAACCCTAGAATCCTTCGCCGCTCAGCATTCAAATTTGACACTCGGCCCAAAAATCCACTTTGCGCCCTTGCATAACAAATAACTATATTAACAGATAGGTAAGTAATACTTTAGCCACTACTGGCTACTATACCAAAATCATATTAAGTATACTTGCAATTAAACTTATAGGTATGTGAAAGGTGGTTTGTTTGTCCTTCAATCCCAGCCAGCCAGAAGAACAAATCGAATAACTATTTTTCTCAAACATGGTTGGAAATTTGAGAATTATTTTGATAAATTCTTCGAGTTGAATCCAACATGCTGTACCGGCCAATCAGCGACTGTCAAATGTTGTATGAAAAACCATATCTGTCGTGGTTTAGTGGTCGTATAAATTACATACCTACTAAACTCATAGTTGTCATGTAAAGAGGTAACATAACAGAGGTTTTATTTAAATTTCGAGTTGCATGCTCCACACGTCAGGTCAACATGTTGGCCAAGCGTAGGTATAGACTATAATAGAGAGCATATCTATAGCACCGAATATATTATTTGTGTTTGCCAAAATGAATTCAAGTAAAGACAATTATAGTGTGATGAATTCTTGCAATTAGGGAGCTATTTATTGAAACAAATAAACTGAGAAAAAAATATTGTTGTTCGTTCGTGATTGATTTTGGAAATTGCTGCCTGGGTAACTATACTACATAATTTAAATTTCCGCGCATTGTTTGAGAAAAGTTCTATACAAGCCTTGGCCTCAACTAGGCATAGATGGACACACGTATGTGTGCCTCGGCGCTGTCTCGGCCCACATTTACACGTTCGTCCATCAATACCTCTTTTGCTGGCCGCAGTAAGGTACTAAAGGTAATTCAATAAAATAGGTTTTCAAATACTAAATTAGTAGACAGAGATTGTTCATTAGAATCCATTTGTCCCTAAACATCTATACCTAGTCTATACATTTTGTAGCAATTGTAGAAACATCCAATTTATAAACTTAGCTGCAACAGTGTGTGTTGCTCAAGTAGCAATTTCGAAATATCCAGGTAAACTTACGATTATCTTGAACTATAGTTTGAATTATAGTTTTATTGACCTACCTACGTAAGTAAGTATGTAGGTATTACTTAAACTTAGGTACTATTGCCATCAATCTAGGTATTTAATAGATAATATCTTATAGTATCCCTATTTAATTTGACAGAAAGGCATAAGGACCAAAAATCGTTCATGGCAGTTAAGTATTTTAATATCTGGGTGACCGAGCTTCGCTCGGTAGTTTAAGGTGTTGCGGCCCTACCAGCCCGCGAAATTCAAATTTTATTTAGTTTTTCGCAAATCTTAGACAAACTACACATTGAAGATTTATGACTATGCATTTTGCGGGCCTACTTTTAATGCATCTACATGTTTTTAATAGAAACTTTGCTCGAAAGTTCCCACTCATCTCATATTGGTTCCCGAAAGATAATTTTTTGCAGTTTCAATGATTTCGAGCTATCGGGAACCAATATGAAGTAAATGAGTATTGTTGAGCAGAGTTTTGTTAAAAACATGTATCTACATGTTTTTAACAAACAGCATAAACGTCGTGCCCGCAAAACACATTGCCATTAGCCTTGAATGTATAATTAGCCCACTATGAGCGAAAAACTAAAGAAAATTTGAATTTTCGCGCCCAGATGGTACCCATCGCCCTTAACTACTGGCTAATAGATGGCAGCTGCAGGAGTGCTTCGCTCGGTAGTTTAACTACTGGCTAATAGATGGCAGCAGAAATCATATTTTATTATTTTTTTGGTAAATTCGACATTTTATAAAAATTAATCCTAGCTCGATCGATTTATCGCCCCCAAAACTTCATGAAAATCGTTGGAGCCGTTGCCGAGATCCAGATTATATAGAAATATATATACAAGAATTGCTCGTTTAAAGGTATAGGATTACCTATACACCACCTGTACGGTAGAGACAAATAAAACTCAAAAGCAAATTCATCACAACCTACTTATGATATCCATAAATTTTAATTATTGGTAGTTAATTACTAAATGAAATATACATACCTATTATTAATTATTATTTACATACCTTGATTAAGATTATTTTCTAATCAGGTAAAATAAGTATAGAATACATAGAAAAAATTTTATGGTATGGAAAATTTTGCGTATCTAAAACACCTTACGCGTTCACCGCCAATATAGCTCAATTCTATTCTGTTTCGACTTTCGTACTCTTGCGCATCAATGAACGGCCAATCTGAGTGAGCCTTGGGAGGGAAGAGGCGTGGCCTCATAAGCCCCTCCCCCGCCCCTTTCCATGAGTGTCAGAGTGTTGGATTGCCGACTGAATGTCGACCCAGGCCCGAGCGGTACCGGTCCAACGTCTTTCGAGTTTAGGATGGAAGAATAAATGAATCAAACTGAACTCAAGAAAGAGCATCTATAATTTTACTACTCCAATATAAAATTGTAACGAGTATGAAATATGTAGAGCGGTGGTTAACCTAGTGGTAAAATATTAAAGGTCTGCGTCAAATTCAAAATATACATTATTTCCATACCTATCTAGACCTAACTTATACAGGCTCTTAGGACGAGTCATTTAATTTTTCAATTTATGAATCAAATAGTGAAAACTAATTCATGGCTTAAACGTGCATTTACGTAGGTTTAATGCTAAGTTTACCAGAGGTTTTGAGATTTATGATTTTCAGAATATGTGGAACCTAAACATTACCTACTTGCTAATCTAAAGCTGTTATGAAGGCCTAATGGAAGGAATGTAGGTACTTATAGGTATCTAACCAAGTTGAGTTTTCCATAATAAGTATTCTAAAACGGGTGAAAAGTTGAAAACTGTTGTAGCACCAATCTACTTTCTAGATAAACAGTTCAGATTTAGCACAGTTGATTAAGAGAAAGAGTGAAGATAATAAATGAACTACGTGCTTAAATCCGAGCTGAGTCCAAACGAAACTATTATATAAGAATTTTTATTTAATGTTTTATTATTTTTCTAATTTTTTCGATATTTTCATCAATAAATTAAAAACTATATGGCATAAAAATAGTTAACTTTCATATGATACCCCACTTTATACGTATTTTTATCTCATTATGAAATTTCTACGACCCGGTTTTGCCCCCTTTTTAAACGATCTTCAATTTTTAACCTAAATTGGTACAATATGTCGATATCTCAAATACGAGTAGTTAGTGAAATAAAGGTGACTGACAGACAGACATACTTACTTTAAAGAACATGATGGGTCATTAACCTACTTACAATACTGATACCTACTTGTAACATAGGCTGTTCACTATCCGCGATTACCTTAGTATTCATATCAATCAATTTATCACAGCAAAACTAACATTCGATAAATGGAATCTATAAAGACAAAATGGAACCAAAAGCCAAGGAATGTCGCCTACGCAGTTTCCTTATCGTTTATTTATACTGTCGTTATATTCAACTGTAGCAAATGTTTAAATATTCACTCCATACCGGCTCCTTATCTCAATAGCACAGCCTTTACGCGTTATCGTATCAAAAGTGCGCGAATTAACGGTGACAATTGTGATTGCAAGTGCCGCTTACGTATGCTAAGTGTCATATGGACAAAGAGTATTCAGAGAAACAGATATGCCATTTAGTTAGTAGATCAAATTAAAATCGATGTATTTAAATTAGACAGGCAAATTACAGAGAAATGTCTGTGGCATTGGTGAGATGATAATGACGATTAAACGATGACACTCGCGTGTAGGAGTTGTATCTGTAATATTACTTCAGAGAGTAGGTATCTACGTATTACGGAGACGCATCTACAATGTCGCATCTATGAGAGGGCGCACGCGCAGTATCGTGTCGAGGACAGTAACTGCGAGTCGCGATAGTGCACTAGATAGTGACCACACACGATGACTGTGAACATGTAACTCGCATGTAGGCTGCTGTATCTAAACTGTAACATTACCTACCTACTTTAGAGAGTAGGTATCTGCGTATTACGGAGACGCATCTACAATATCGCATGTGTGAGACGGCGCACGCGCAGTACCGTGTCGAGGATAGTAACTGCGAGTCGCGATAGTGCGCTAGATAGTGACCGCACACGATGACTCGGAATATTTAATTCGCAAGTACCTAGGTGATGTATCTGTAACACTACTTTAGAGAGTAGGTATCTAGTTATTATGTTGCTCTGTAGTATCTACGTATTACGGGGACACATCTATACAATGTCGCATCTATGACACGGCGCACGCGCAGTATCATGTCGAGGACAGTAACTGCGAGTCGCGATAGTGCGCTAGATAGTGACCGCACACGATGACTCGGAACATGTAACTCGCAAGTAGGTGTTGTATCTGTAACATTACTTCAGAGAGTAGGTATGTACGTATTACGGAGACGCATCTACAATGTTGCATCTATGAGACGGCGCACGCGCAGTATCGTGTCGAGGACAGTAACTGCGAGTCGCGATAGTGCGCTAGATAGTGACCGCACACGATGACTCGGAACATGTAACTCGCATGTAGGTTGCTGTGTGTGTCTAAAATGTAAAACTTATTATTTTGGAGAATACCCTCCAACATAATAAGTACGGAAAAATCTTCGGATACGTAAATAATACATACCTAGGTATGGTATGTAAATAGACTGCATGGTATAAAATTAAATAGCACAATAATTAGGTGCAAATCGAATAGGATGATGTTATTCTTTTACACAAGATAATTATAGGAGACGATGACAAACGCGTGAATAAACCACTAACTTTATTAGAATTTATATCTATTATTATGCAACACTTTAGAAATTCCAATAAATTGGCATAAACTGTTCTCTGAATGTTTTTGAGTCTATGAATTATATTATTAGACTATGAATTTGCAGTCTTAGTCGTAGGATAGGTACTAACTCTACGCCAGACTAACTAAATATTGTGGTGATAATCTCTTCTAATACCACAGCTGATTGTTTCTAATACCACTGAAATGTACTTACCTAGGTACTTATTACAAACAACTGAAAATTTTATTCGGAATTTAAATCCGCAAGGACAAACTGCAAAAGGCGTAAGGAACCGTGCTTAAAATACGAAACAGCGCAAACGCACGTTCCGAGAGCATTGTCAAAACACCTCATACAATTTCACAAGAGTAGGAAAAAACTAAAAAAAAATTGCCGCCCGTACCGTGTGTGGTCGTTGCGAATAAACGTAGAGCCTGGTAAAATAAAAATGTCCAACTGGGTTGTTTGGCTAGATAGGTAGGTAGATATAAGTTTATTCTAGGAAAATCGTTTCATTTATTTCTTATAGCTGGTGAGGATAAATTTAAACGTTAATAGAGTTGAAGAACACTAAAAATGCACATCAGATTTTTATCTAAAGCTTTAATCTTGCTTATGGGAATAAAAGGAAGTGTAATGATTTTTCTGAATAAGAAAGGCTTTCGGTATTCGCAGTACCTACATTCCACCGTCGCTTATCTATAGCACAGATTAATATACCTAATAGTTACCTAACTAGCCTATAGTTTTAGGCTTTTAGTGCGAATTTGTCAGGTTTGCCAACATTTTATTAGAAACCTTTCAAACATGCAAGTTTCTTCAATTTTTTTTAATTCAAAACATTTTTTTCTAATTTAAACTTTAATATTTCCCTAAATTTTAAGACTTGCAAATCCTATAAAGGATATTCAAGACTGTCTATAATATTCATAGTAGGAAATTTATAAACGACCAGGCCGTACCGTTAAAACCGTATGAAGCGCACTCCAAAAGTGTGAAAGCAAATATTTTTCAAACACCGGTAAAGGCAAATAATCCCCCGTGACAGTCAATTGTAATTTCGGTTTCGATGACAATGCCTTGTTTGGGCAAAAGTTTCGCAAAGGTATACTTTGTGTGGCGCGGCGGGATTTCCGATTGCTATGTAATTTGTGTATAATTCTCGGCTATAAAGGCACTAAGGTGGTTCTCTTCCATTATTATGTTGTCATAGCCGTTTATACGAAAGGTGTGTACGATTTAAAAATAGCCCCGCTCCGTTAATTTTATTGTTCTTTGCACTAATCTGTGACAGTTTGAGCACTTATTCTTAGTATTGTGGTGTAAAAACTCAAATAATTTAATTATATTGTTTGATTATACGGGAAACTCTAGACATGCAGTTTTCGTAAAATGTTTTACTTTTTTTTTTATGCTATACAAGTTAGTACTTGACTGCGATCTCACCTGATGGTAAGCGATGATGCAGTCGAAGATGTTAGCGTACTAACTTGGAAGGGGTAAGTTAAGTCACCCCAACGGTTTCTACACAGCATCGTACCGGAACGCTAAATCGCTTGGCGGTACGTCTTTGCTGGTAGGGTGGTAACTAGCCACGGCCAAAGCCTCCCACCAGACTAGACCTGAGCCAATTTAGAAATGATAAAATTCCAAAGTGGTCCGTGGCGGGAATCGAACCCGCGACCTCCCACTCGAATCCGAGCGTGCGTCCCCTGCGCCACGGAGGTCGTCAAAACTTCTCCGAGAACAAGCTTAAGTTAGGCAAGTTTTTATCGTTACAATACAAACTTACTGACATAATATCTAACTCCTAAATATTTGCAGAGGCAGTGCATTGATTGGCTCCTCTTTTACTTAGGTTCTCTAGTATCATCGACTGTCGAGGCTTATAGAGCCTTAATCGTCTCAGGCTATCACTACTTTAATCAATATTTTGATAAAAATAACTAAGACAGCCCTGATTCAATAAGTATTTAGATTTTTTATTATCTAAAACTCTTTCAAGAAGTTACAAAGAAATTTCATCGCAACATGTGTCGCTAAACAATATTAAAAGCAATATTAAAACGCCATATTGGCAACAAATTCAAAAAAAGAACATCGTTAAAAAAAAGTCCTATCGTGGCAAATGCGTGACGAATCACGCGGTCGGATTCTGGAGTGCGATTCTTTAAAACGTCGGTTAGGTGTCTACGTTTGAAAACAGAACGCTATTAGGCGGTTACCCAAACAGTTAAAGAATTTTTCACCTTTTTAACACATCATCAATTTAAAAATCCTCTAGCTTCAAAAAAATAAAAACATATGGGGCTTCTATGGGCCGTTTTGAGTGTTTTGTGTTAGGAAAAGAATCGAGCTTTATGTCATTTTGATACACTCCGAGTCCTTTTGTGTGGTTTAAAGTCACAAAAGAGTCTTTTTTATTGTGTTGCGTGAATAAATCCGATGCTCTTACATCGATTTGGCGTTGAATTGAATCGATTTTTCAAGCTCGGTAGTCGTCCTTTGTTGCTAGCAAGAGCGAGGCTTGATTTTTTCTTGAATTATAGTAAGATACTATTTTACGTCTGTTATCCTAACTATTAAAATAAATGGTATCGAGTTTGGTTCGATTTCTCTTTTTTATTAAAAGATGCACTCTGGTACCTAGGTATAGACATAAGTACCTACCTTCTATTATTATTATTTATGCCTCTAGGTACAAATCTTCTTTAGCTGTGTGTGAGTATATATGTAGTAAGTAGTTAATAGTTCTCCAAGAAGATTAAAAAAAGAAAACTCAAGCAAGTAGTAGTAAAACAGCAGTAAAAATTCAGTATTAAACTACGAATAGGTAATAAATTGAATAGGTAAGTAGGTAAGTAGCTACATCTAAAATGCTTAGTTTCAGTAGAAAATCTACAATTCTTAGTAGGAATCCCTTTATTGTTTTATCGGCTAAAGTCAAGCGTAAATTAAATTAGCGTAACCAAGTAAAGAAATAGAAAATTGTCATTTCATAATATTATACCCATACCTATTTTAATCAAAGATAATTTTCTCGGCATGATGCAGTCTTTGTTTCTTATATAAAATACAAACTGCTAAAGACTACATCAGACAAACTTGACGACTTTGAGAAAAAAGGCCTAATCTTATTATTAAATAGACCTACAAATACAAAATCACAACATTTTATATTGACCTACTGTACTATTAAAACATTAACATCATGCATTAAAAAGATTTAATGTACGAACACGAGTTCTCTTCCATTTTATTATGAGTGTACATGAATTGCTCAGACTAGTGGAATAAAGTAGACGGAATGATGTAGTATAGTGCCGTCACTCTCACTTTGAAGCAATAATGATTCTTCGTCGCTATCGTTGTCATCTGAACTAGCGGAAGTTTCACTGCTGCTAGTGCTGGACGAAGCCACATCGATTGTATGCTTGAATGGAGTCTATCATTGCCAAAGGTTCAAACATTCTTTTTCTTGTAAAAAACTGCAACCTACATTTTTATGCTTTTGATTGGCCTTTGATTTGATTACTTGTTACTTTTTAATCAGACTAGAGAGCTGCTAAAAAGTTGCAAAAGTATAGTTAACAGGCTAGTGACCAAAGAACTTTATTTTTAACGAAAAAGGTGTCATATATCAGTCAACTCTTCTACCAGCTGAACTGCGCTTGACGGTAGGAGTGAGTTTTAAAATAAGTCTCCATTACTTGGCTGCTTTTTTATACCGGGCCTTGCCTTAGTGTGCCTCTTCTTTATATTGCTTTAGGTACCTATACTTAAGTACCTAGGTCCGGTTTCTTAGAACTAATGCATACTATTTAGTATTTACGTAAATGATGGCATTTTTATTAAAATCATAAAGAGACTCTTTATAGTGTACCTATTGGTGTATTAGCTTTATTTATTTATTTTATTTTTAAACTTTATTGCACCATTTACAAAGTAAAAAGAATGCAACAAGGTGGACTTAATGCAAAATGAGCATTTTCTGCCAGTCGACCTTAGGACGTGCGAGAGAGACGTTGGTGGATGGTTTAAATCAAAAGAATATAATATACATTTATGTAAATATAAAAACAGGTACATATATTTTATAAAAATATAAATATAATATACAAAAATACAATTACACACATATACACTTATATATAATACATAGTACATAAATATGATATATAATATAAATAGTAATATATTCACATATTAAATATAGGCATATAAGATAGGTATATATTTAAAGACTCGGGTGTACAAAGTAGACTATGTGACTTTTTTTAGTAGGAACTCTTTGCTTTCATAGTAAAAAGAAGTAAAAAGCATAATCTCGAGGTAAACCTGTTTGCTCCCAACGATCTATCCGTTCCTTTAGTCTGTGATGTATGGTTATCATTCCCGGCGGACATTCCAAGTATTTCTTGCGTACGATCATTAAAATAACAAAGCTACCATAAATATTTATCAAGTGTACCTTATCATAAATCATAGTTGTCCTATTAATGAAGACATCATCGTACTAAACATGCACATAGCATGCAGTTACCATTTACCTAGTTAATATCAGGATATGTCCTGTTAATTTAAATAGGATCGTAGTTCCTCTTAGATAATATATTATAATCTGCATTGATAAATAATGCCAATGTCACTATCTGAAATCTGGGTTTTCTGACGCTTGTCATAAAATTAATATCTACCTACTCTTAAAAGATTATAGGGATCAACGTTAAGTGAAGCTAAGCTCAAGTTCAAGTTACCCATCCTATACAGGTTAATGCTTGACTAGATAGGAAGTTCGTTTTTGTAAATACATAATTATAATCTATACCTTAATTATTGATTCTTTAAATAATAGGTAAACCATCGCTTCTACTGAGATTTAAAAACATTTAATGAATTAACGTGTCTTGCTTGGGTTGCTTTTACATTGTCACCCTAACATAAATCATACTATAATAGAAACTAATAGCGACATCTATTAGACAAGTCGGTAACTTTGTAATGAAAATAAAGTAACTTAAATGCGACCAGTGTCTAAGTTTCCATTATGGAATATATGATAGAAATAAGATTTTTAAACTTTAACATTTTATATTTCAGAAGGTTCAAATAAATAATCGTCTGATTAATAGAGACATAAAAAATATCTACACAAATATATATTCTAGGATTTCAGACAAAAACCGAAATTAAACCATCTTTAAAGAAGTACTTAAATCGATTTTGATTATGATGAAAAGCTATCCTATTTCTAAACCTTCTTCTGCTTAGATTTTTTTATCATTTGTGCTAATAAATTAAAAAAAATACGTATGGCACTCGGAGACTGCTGCGGTAAAGCCATTGCATAGCATTTTTTATCAACTTCTAACACCACCCTACTCCGTGGTGAGTGTTAGGTTATTTTCGTTACGGAATTTCTGGATTCGGTCTTCACGCTCAAGGCCCGCGATAGAATCTATGCAATAGCTTAAAAAAATACAATGAAATTGGTTCAGAAATCTGTTTAAGTTGATGTCAATGGAAACATTAGTGTAATCTAACTAATCGCAGATTTAAAAACTCTATTTTCAGTCTATACACGAAAAAACTAGATAATAGAGGTAAAATAATAATATGTTTCATGTTTATGTCAGTGGAAAACGGGTTAAATCTCTACGGTGAACGATTGATAGAAAGAACATCACAAGTTACGGTAGCAATATGGAAGAATTGCTAAGACCTACAAAGCGATGTAAATAATTTATTTTCAATAGAATTAAGTAAGACCTGCATGGATGCAGAAATAAAACAAAGCAAATATTAAAATTTCATATTTTTATTACAATTTAATAATAATAGTTTAAAACATTTTGTACAACGGACAATATATTCACAAAAAAGGAAATAAAACAGAGTTTACATGATCATCAATTGGATAATAAAAGTAATATTTCTTACACGTCAATCTCCATAATATCTACGCTCAATGACAAATGGATCACGGCTTTAGAATACTTACTTACTTAATATTTTCACTAACATACAACACAATTTTTGATTTAATCAGTATTATAATAGTTACCTAAAGGGACGGAACATTAATCGTAACTCAGTAACTGCCTTAACCGAATATAATTTATTATTTACAATACAAATACAAATAAAATGAGATCACAAATATACAAAATGTTGCCAAAAATAATACTAAAATATGAGGGAATCGAAATGATTGCTAACACTAAAGACAAAGTAAAGAATGCACCAACAGGATTTGATAATGAAAATAAAAAAGAACATATTATATTTCTAGTCAGATATTTTATTCATAAAAAGTAAGACAAAACAATGATAAAATTAAAATCTATATGTCGGCTGATGTTTTCTATATTATATGGGATCAATAAGTTTCCCCTTAAAATATTTTTAAAAACAAGATTATTCATGTTCTTCAAAGTAAACTCCTCATTTGATACCATTACATGGGAGCGCCACAAAAAACAACAAGCCCGCCATTTTAGGCCATCCGCCATATTTTATTGCTTTGCTTTTTTAATCCTGCATTGTCATCCATATACCCAAAATTATTTTCAGCTCAATCACTTGAGGACAACTGCTTTAAAATTCAGCTGCATAATTTACCCCAAATGTAGGTAAAAAATCGCCTCTTTTAAGTCGCCTCTTCACAATAGCTTGTGATGGGACATGCTTTGCAACGCACAACTGTAGGCCACGATCACTTGGTGTTCACACAATGGCGCATGGCTCATTGCTGCCTATGGTGAGGCACTTGCGATGGACGTAGAAGTAGTTACGGCCGTGGCTATTTATTTTCAATATAATTCTTTGTTGAGATTATTTTAAGTAAGTATATATACAATGTTAACTAGTTTTTCGAATATATTTTGCAAAAAAATTTCGCCAAAAGAGTGCACTATCCGTATCAGCGGTCGGTTACGAACAAGCAATGGGCCATTGTGTGAACACCAGTGTGCGTTCCCTCAGCGGAAAACGTTTTTGGAGGATATCTCGAAAACTACTGGGTGGACAAATATATAATTTCGGGGACATTTACAAGGCTTAATGTACTAAATATCTGCATACTTAAAGCTAAGAAATTAGACAAAATTCCGCTGGGGGAACGCACACTGAACACCGCCGACCACGCAACGCCACGTTTCCTTTGAAGTGTGCGCCAAAAACCGACAACTTCCCGATCGCGCGCCATCGTTGACCAGTGTCTGTCATGGTATACCATTTCCCCCTGTACACAATGGCGATGGCCTGCAGTGGGCCAGCATACGCCATTGTGAAGAGGCTACTTTAGGTACAAATCAGAACAATCTAGACTCTAGAGCAGCATATTAAATCTATGTTTATTTTTGGGGAATTCAGGAAAAAAAGTATAATATTTAATGGCCATCTGTTTTTGTTTTTTGATAAAAAATAATATTTGCAAATGATAAACAAAAGTGGACCCGACCATATTTGGTACATTCTTTACAAGAACCAGTTTCAACACTTAAAACTAAAAGGCACTTGGATTTTATTATTCAGTCTTTTTATTATATTCACAAAATAGCACTCCCACTTCCTAATTTTCATCTTCGGTATCTAAATTGTCAATAGGAAAATTTGGGTTTAGTAAGGGGCTTTTACCACCACCATTTGGGGAGGTGTTGCTAATACTGACGAGGTTATGTGTTAAGCTGTGGCGTCTTAAGTCACAATTGCGCCTGAAGACTTTACCACAAGAGGTACAGTTGTATGGCTTGATGTCTGTATGGGTTAGTAGATGGGTCTTCAGATTGGACCTCTGGTTGAAACTTCGACTGCAAACTGGGCACTTATGGGGGGACTCCTCCATGTGGAGTATTTTGTGAACAGCAAGTGTTCGCGACTGACAAAAGCCTTTTCCACATTCCAGGCATTTGAAGGGCTTCTCTTTTGAATGTATGTATCTGTAACAAAGAAAAGTACTATTAGTTACTGAAATATAAACTTCGTTATGACTTGAATCAAAAATAGAATAAGAATAAAACGTAGGATTAAATTGTTTTCCTATAATCCACTACTTGAAAAGAATCTGTATGATCTAATATGCAGGAACACCGCCCACATGAAACCAATCCAACAATTCTTCGACGCACGTTTCGTCCTGACACCGGGACATACTCAGAAGATGTTGACTTTACTATGCCAAATCGTAGGGACTCCACGATTTTGCATTGTATAGTCAATATCTTATGATTGCAGTCAACATCGGATTATAGCAAAACAATTATATATTATGTCCTGCTAATTATGGATTTCCGCAACATAACGCCTGCTTCCATTGAATAGAATAAAACGTTTTTTCTAGAAAACTTGGAGTATAATTTTTATTTATTTAAAAAAGACTGTTTAAATTTACTTTGTTTTTTTTTTTGAGACCATACAATATGTACCAAAAATTAATTCTAAAGTGTAAAACCTATACAAATATTAAGTTAGTATCTTCAAGTACGATTTTAAATAAATTGCCATTAGTAATGTAAAAGGAAAACCTGCACTAGAGTTCAAGTAATAGACATTAAAGTAACGTAATGAGCTTTAGAAAATCGCTCCAAGCCTCTGTTTTCCCATTCCATTGGCAAGTATTTATTGACAGGCCATTTAGCAAAAGCTTTTGTTGAAACGCAATAAATAATATATAACTTAACACCGTTTCCAGCAAATACATTATTTGAACCTAATATTAATAAATACTTCATGCTTAAAGGTGCCGTAGCATTGCGCATTATAAATACAACATAGTATACCCAGAGGGTGAAAATAATATTGAAGGGGTGTTTGAAAAACGTTTGCATGACTTTAATGTCAATATTATACAAGTAATTTGGAACGTAAATGTGATACAAAACATGGAACACTATAAAAGAGAAAAGGTGACTGACTGACTAACTGGAATATCGCACAGTTCAATCCGCTGGACAAAGTGGGCCAAAATATTTTATGTGACATGTAAACTATCACAAGGATCCATCAAAACAAATATGATCCTGCTAAGTTTTGAAATAGGTGTGCTAAAAGGCTGAACTCATTTTTTTTAAATGAAAAACAACACAAAGTGAATAAATCATGAACACGCACCGACTATCTGTCAGATCTAGAAAATCGTATTAAACGAGAAGCGGACATATTACCTAAGCTAAAATGTACTTAAACTCACAACTTTAAACACCCCCGATAAATTCCCCACAGACTCTTAGTGTACATATACATATCACGAACATTCGAAACACCTTGTTGGATCCCGGGAACAAACAAGGGCCCCCAGGATATGTGTAATAAATTGGCGTACCCTCTCATTTCTGTTCTCAATGCCATCAATTTGAGTAAAATAAGGCGTTAAGCTGGTCTTAATCTTAGTAAGGTGTTTTTAGGGTTACGTAACTTAAAAATTAAGCCTTATATGATCACTTTGTTGGCCAAGTTGGTCTGTGTGTCCGACACTTAGGTCCTTTTTCTCAGGAACGGGTAAAGCTACCAAGATAATACCAAATATACTAAACTCCTTCCGCAAATAGTTCCTTGGATGAATATAAACTTCAATCTTTAAGTCGACCTATCCCAAAGTAACGGGCATTTAGGTCGATTTTCAAAACTTAAAACCTATGCAGTACTACGTTGTCCAATTATCACGAAATTCTGCAAGAAGTAAGGTCTTGTAACGCGAAAATGGACAATATTCGACAGTTGTTTTATATTTATAAAAAAAAATCTAGGCCAAAGCTACTGATCATTCTTCTTTATGATATGAAACCCTCGGTGCGCAAGCCTTATGCTTGTTTTCACCAACATTTTAAGAGACACCTAAGCCCTTAGGTGACAGTTGTTGTAAGTAAAAACTGTCACCTATCGGCTTAGGCGTTTCTTAAAGTGTTGGTGAAAACGAGCATTACTCACACTTGATCTGTGTTTAAAGGAATATTTTCTTAGGAAATAAGCCTACTTAGGTAGGTAAGAGTAGGTACTAGAATCTTATAATATGGATCCAATACGATTCGAACTAAATTTCCTAAAAAAAATTCCTAACCTGACATGATAAAGCTTTATTGATACCATACAGTAAACAGAGGGCACCTCTGAACATTACTTTTTAAGTAATCCATACTTTATATTCGAACCCAGGAATTATATTTATAATTAACATTGTATTACCTGCCATTGCACCACAAACAGTGGTCATCAAAACTCCGTTTGTTTTATGACTCCTGTGTTCTCATCAATAAAATTAATACTCAAAAGAGACAATTTAATGGGCATTCAAAATTTCCTCAACATTCGTGTAGTAAACTTCTAATGTGATTTTTATTATTCCTTTTAACGAGTCGAGATAACCAGGAGATATGATTTTTAACGGCTGAGACTTTGAGTCATATGACATTTACATATTACATTTATAGCAGTATCACTAAGGTACTTAAACGTTATATTAGCGACGCATAGCACAAAACAACGATAGTCATAAATCTTGATAACAGAATACATACATGTTGAAACCTGATAGTAAGTTGGAGTGACTAGTTTTCAAGTTTAAACATCTGTGAGAAATATTATATATAAGAATGTGTTTGGAACCTAAAGGCTAAACAAGAAAAGCCACTTTTCGTAATTTATCAAACAGCCTAGCAGAATCTTCTTTTGCATTTTAGTAATCGATTGAGATTTGAGATGTACTTACTATCTGCAAACAAGAATAATAGAGCAAAGGCACTAATCCCATTTGAAGGCACATTCATTGAATTCAACTTGCAGAGACACTGGTAATGGTAAAACATAATAATAAGAAAATTAGCGTAATGTATGGAGTTTGACTCTATAATTTATATAGCTTTCTATAGCCTATAAGATAGATTGTTAAAAAAGAAAGGGGATATATTGACGGTATAGCTTCCAATTAAGCTATCATATTATTATTTAATTAAAAATCACTAGCTCTAAAACAATATTGGTGCTAAAAGGAATTAATGCTATTAAGAGAAGAAAAAAGAACATTTCTAAATATTCGATATCAGTTTATACAGATTATTATCATCATCCATCATTTTGGTAACGGTAATCTTATTGACTGAATAACAACCCGCTTCTATGGAACCGAACCATCTCAAAATTAATTCGAAGCGCACACGTACCTATAATTAACACTTACAGACGTATAATCAATAATAACACAGAACGAGAATCCAACAATCGAACGCCTATTACGAAAATTAACCGATAAACAAATATAGGCGAGTATCTCGAGAAAGATAGACAGAAATTACGACGTGTTCAAAGTAACGTAATACGTGTAATAATCGTTGAGATAGCGATAAAAGACGATTAAGAGGTACAAGATGATGAATGAAAAAATGATTTGGATGTAAAAGATGATGGGGCGATTAGGGAAGCGCGCGCAGCGAAGCGAGGCTGACACCGGCGCGAGCGCGGGTTAGGCCTAACTCGCCGGCGACACCGCTGATAAATTAAACCTGCTATTGATATTTTAAAAGATTTGAAGTTTCCGATGACAACTAACTATGGCTTGATTGATTTTGGAACAAGTTTGCGTGGCGTTTCGGTCTTTGATTGAGTAATAATTACAAGAAAGAAAGAGGGTTTAATAAACTCGGTAGACATATTTTTGTCATAAGCACGCGCTTAAAAATATAAGAAGAATTAAAAACGATGCTTTTATATTGTTAATTCAGAAGATCTAACTAGAAAATGTCTCCGCTCTCGCTACGACTCGCCCCGCGGTCACGAACCTAAATTCTTGCCACGCGAATAGGGAAAGATGACGCAAAACTAATATGTGCGAATTTATATTAACTTTAAAGATTATATCAACGACTTGGAACCATACCTACAAAAAACAGTTGCTGCCCGCGGGCCAGTAAAATGAGAAACTAGGACGGTGCCTGCGCTGTACGGCACACCTAAGGTAAAGTCCGTTAGTGCGACAAAGATTGCACTAGCGGCATGGTTTTTTTTACGTAAATCTTTTGAAAAAAAAAATACGATATAAAAACTAATGTTGCTGTCTTTGAAGGGACTGGTAATAGAGTAATGACAAACTGATTGCGAGATTGTGACTGTTACATCTTGCGCGTCGATTAAACTCATAGACTAAAGGATTCCGTACTAAAAAACAAAAGATTATTTTTTAGATTTGTGTCATCAAACCTGGCTCCTTTTCCACTATCCCATAGATTGACGGGTATTATCCCATAGATTTTATAAATGCAGGAGGAGGATAAATATCTGTAGCGTTTGGTAGAGTTGACTTTGATGAATGGATTAATTATTTATTATACCTCCAAGGACCTACAGACTTATCTACCGCTATATATATTTTCTGCTTAGTACTTCCAGATATTCCGGGAAAAAAGGCCATCGTCGGGGGACAGACGGAAAACAGTGATTTTATAAGTATTAATTTTTTTTAATGCGGAACCCTCAAAAGTTTATTTGGGTTAAAAGTTATCCCCTGTCTGACGACTTTTATAAAAATTTCTAATTTTTTCGCTTAGATTAAAAACTTTAATAAGTTTTATTGAAATATTTTCAATAGATATAGTGTTAAATGTTACAAAACTACATAATATATTATCTAGAGTGAATTTTATAGTCATTACTTACAAGTACGAACACAGACGTTGGTGAGTAAGGAAAACATAAACGGAACGTTTTATTTAACGTAATTTATACCGGTATTAAACTATAAAACCGATCCATATCATCTCGAGTTACGAAACCAAGTAGGTACACATTTATACGTGTACATAAAAAATAACACGGTCGACTATCCAGTCTTAACATTGTATGCTCAAGATATTTACCGCGGCTCTAATTTTTTGTGTCCTCTTTATTAATCCTCGCATCATGCCCAGTCCATTGTAACGTGTCGTGTCAACGGACATCGACTGAATATCGACAGCCCATACCCGACTCGGGCTAACCCTCGGGCGTCTCCACCAAATTTATTTTATTACCAAAGAGATACGGCAATTTCGAACCAAATAACCGAGAGACAGGTGTTAAAAATTCAACACCTTTACCTCTTTCGGGTGGGGGACCGAGATAAGTGGAGAAATAGATAACTAAAACCTTAAAACTTGTATAACTGTCGAAACAACGCGTGTAATGGCATTATTTATTGAGATCTCAGTCTGGAATTCGGTTTGTTTTCAACGAATTAACATCAAGAACTTCTTTCGAGATAAATATTTTCTGATAAATGAGATACGCGCATACGTTTCCACGGAATTCGAAAGAGTTAGCACGAACAAAATGAGAATCCAAAATTAAAACATTCGGCTGTTCTCAGATTAGCGGTGGTTTTGTGAAATAATAATATGCGAGCGTGACGGACGACTCGTCGATACCATCTGCCCAGTGCCCAGGGCTCGGCCGCACATAACCCTTTTTGTTTTTTGAAATATTTTTCTTCACCGTCATTATTCAAAAGTTCATAGCGATTCGCGTTGAAATTCGAAGACCAGAATCTTTTCTTAATATCGAATCGTGATCCTTTCAAATGTTTTTCGTCACGGCCATAACGTTGTTTTATCTCATAAGTACGGGCCCGGCCATCCGATACGGTATTTTAGGATGGTATAAAAATTGAAAGCTCCCATTGATTTAGCTATTTATTTCGAGAAACCAGACGCAAATAGTCGTAACTAAATAATTTATGTTTTTCTCATGCTGTAGCTTTAATAATAATTTCTAGATATTTGTGTATAAAAGATAAAAATTGTACGTATAAGCAAAATGTAAGGTGAATCAATACTTATTAGAGTTTGAAAAAAAAAATGCATGCATTACTTTCTTAAATAACTATATTATTAAAATTATTTTTAAAATAAAATACTTAATTAAACAATTAATCATGAATCCAATTACATTTCAAGATTTAAGATTTGTACATGCAATTTTTAAAAATTTAGGTAGTTTGTATTCAAGACTGATTCTCAATGATCTTTACCTGTGATCTCTAAGGTGATCTTGCCGACGGAACGCCTTTCCACAAATGTCACATGAATACGGTCTTTCGTCGGTATGCGTCCTTTCATGTATCAGAAGATTGTAAGATTTCGTGAATTGTCTATTACAGAACTTGCAAATAAACTGCTTTTTCATTCTAGGCCCGCTGCTTGTTGTCTTCTGTTTATTTGATATACAACTTCCCGTTGAAGACGTTGAACTGTTTGTACTCTTTGAGCTTGATGAATTAGACGGCTGCGGCGAAAGGGGCGGCTGCGAAGGACTTCCATTCATTTGTTGTTGATACATTGCATTCATTAACAAACTAGGGTATCCATTATCTAAGCTCTGCGATGAACTGTACCCGTACCCTTTTGAAGTAGATTCTAGATGTTGTTCCAATGTGAATTCATCCTCGTTATCTAGCAAAGCCAAGTCTTCTTCTACTTCCTCGGATAAATCGACGTCTTCGGCTGCTATTGCATCAGATAAGGGGTATTCTTCAGGCGTTTTTGGGGATATCACTCTCGATGTGCTGTCGGAAGCGTCCGTTTCAGTTATCTTAGCGCTTGCCGTCGCAAGCCTCAATATGTCTTGTTTAGTTGATGTATTAGTTTCATTGGAACTACATTGCGTATTGTTAACAGATGATACAGAGGTGAGACGTTGTAAGGTTAAATATGATTCTAAAGCTTGCAAATTCAAGGCTGCGGCCGCTGCAGAATTCGAGGGTAACAAAGCAGCTTGTTGTAAGGAGTTCATCATTGCATTCTGAAGGGATATCACGACGCCTTGCAAGGATCTCTGAAGCATGTTCTCTTGTAACAACGCCGCGGATGCAATGGACAAGTTTAAATTTGTTGTGGTTGAACTAGAGCTCTTACTTGTAGTCTTAGCGTCCTCCGCGGGTGCGTCGATGCTCAACAGACTCATGTCCGCGGTCTTGGTGTCCTGTATCTGCAGGTTGTTCTTCAGCTTGATGATGGCGCTCTCCAGGGAGTTGAGGGTGGTCTTGCTGCTCTTGGCGGTGCTTTGTTCTTGCATGTTGCTCAGCGCGCGGGCATGTCACGGTGCGGCACGTGTCGGGCGGGCGTCGCGTGCGCGGGCGCTGTGTCGGCCGGTGCGCGGCGTGCGAGGCGGCTGTGCGGTGCGGCGCGACTGAGCCGGCGGGCAGCTCGCGACCGCCCCGCCCCCTCGCCCCCTCGCCTGTCTTCCCGCCTCACAAAAGCTCTCTATTTTAGGCAACTCTTTGTACAGTAATGGTCACCTCACGCTGCCCTAACGACAGACACGTCCATGAGAACAACGTTGCGCCAGATTTGTTGTGGCCCTTTCGAGTAATGAGATTCTGAATGGAATCGGCCGCGCTATGGGAAAACAATTCAAACGATCGACCCATTTGTTTAGTTTGTAGGTCATGTCGCACGGTCTTTCTATATTTATGATATAGGTAGGTCTCTATTATCTTTATTACTTTTTATTTCATAAATGTTAATGGTCATATTAATAGAAAATTTACAACAAAAAACTTTTTTTTCTTCACTTTAGTAAAATTAAAAATGGCTGTAAAGTTAAAGCTGATGTTCCTTAGTTAGGTTTTATTTGTTTTTGTATGCGTTGGAGCATTAAAATTATTACAAGCTCGATGCCTGGCGCCTATAACGTGAATTGCTGGAAGAGAGTTGAGACAAAAGTGGACATTAACCAAACAAATAATAAAGCACGCCAAGCTCGCTTTTCGTGTTTGTCGACCACAGATCTTTAGAAATTTAGACTAGGTACACTTTTATTATCGGTGCAATGCTGCTTTCAGAACGAGGCGGTAGAGTCTGACATTTCGCAAGATAAGCCTATATTAAGAATAAACGATTTGATTTGTTTAATTGGTACATTCTATATCCTAATAAATTAATTATTATCGAACAATACATTTTCTAAATTAATTATATGGAAACTATTACCTTATGTAAGCCTCATAACGATTTCTTAAATTTAAAAATAATATTAAAGTTATATGTACGGTGTACTCATCGTAGTAGCAATAAAAAAAAACAAAATAATTAGTATGACACTAGTTTTTGAGCAGCTTTACTCCCGTTGATGTCTTTAAAAAGAGGCATTGCGTGCTCTATGACCTTCTTTCTCAAAACCTTTTTTTATTGCAATTAGTTAGTCTAGTTTTAGTAGTTAATTACTATTTCAAGTAGGTAAGCTTCGCAGAGCTCTTCAAATTCTTGCTTTTGCATTCCAATAGATTATGTTCCTCTTGCTTAATTTTCATTTTTACTTAGGTATCTACGAGTATCTATCAAACAATAATCGTTATCCAAGTAAGTATGTAATTTTGATTAGGTACAAACCTATTAATACTAAAGCCAATGTTTAAATGCGTGCTGCAAAGAATTGTCCTCATGAGAGTGTTTCTAAACTAATTAAATTAGTTTCAAAATAGGTACCCTATCTGGATACCAAAATCTGTTTTTGCGAACTCACGTCAAATACTAAAATATTGGCTTTTTTTTAGAAGAAATTTGTTTTTAAATAAATATCACTAAGGTATATCAGAGTCATAACTATTTATCTGCAACTTTGCGCATTTGAATTTCTACTTCTATGTATATAATTTTAATAAAAAAATATATTAATTATTTATCGTATATCTGAACGTAACGATTGCTTAAATTTAATTTCTTCATTTACTTGCACTAGTGGACGCCCGCGACTTACCTGACTTGACCCCCTATTTTAACCCCTTAGGGGTTGAATTTTGGTAAACAGCGGAAAAATCACCAGGATTGTCTAATGGTTTGAGCTGTGCATTGATAAATCCTTCAATCAGTCATTTTTTTCTTTCATATTTCATATAGATAAATAAATACAATGTGTTCATTCTATACATTTGTAAGACTTGAACGTTGCAAAAGCAAAAGGAAATCCTGTGCATACAGATGTTTATTAGGTTTGTACAGTTAAAATTATACGCCCTAATATTTATTCACGTTTGTCTTAAACCTGCGAGGGCTCGAAACAATGTGGATTTTATGATGTTATTGACAATCCCCTTTTATGATCAGCTTATTATCGGAGGTAAGAGAAAATGTTTGCGATTTAATGTTTGGTTACTAATTACTGTTCCGGGATGAGTCTTCGTGTGTTTTTAATTAATGTTTTAGTACTTAGAAAGTCATTTATTCCAAATATTTCATTTTATAATAATTAGGCTATCGATTTTTGTTATTTAATTTAAGATAAAATAGATACGTAGCTACAAAACCAAGTATTATCTAACTATGGAGTAAAGAAGCTTGATAGAAGTGTTTTCATCCCAAAGAACCGCGATTTTTGTTTGTCTTTGGCTAAATCTAAGCATCGAACCCATCAGCTCTAACAATCGTGCGTTTCAGCCGACGGACGTCCACAGTCCACTGCTGGACAAAGGCCTCCTGCAATGATTTCCAGCCCGCATGGTCCTGCGCCACTTGTATCCAGAGCCTTCCCGCGACTCTTTTAATGTCGTCAGTCCATCTGGTCGGAAAACTGCCAACACGCTTTCTCATGCGGGGTCAAGCGAGCATTCCAGCACTTTGGGCCCCCAACGTCCGTCGGTCCTATACGAGCTATGTGCCCCCCCCATTGCCACTTCAGCTTCGCGATACGTTGAGCTATATCAGTGACTCTGGTCGTCTACGGCTCTAACAATATTATGCACCATCCATGCGCTTTTTAAGATTGCATTAATATTGCATCTCTTTCAAATGCAATACAAAAAATTCGTCGCGCGACCAACTAAGCGATCATATTTTAAAGAACACTTTGATAAACGGTTTTAAACTCCATTTCATTTCGATCTCTTTACCGTTTTACGAAATGCCTTATGGTTAGAGGTGCAGGATCTCGTTCGTCACAAAGATTTTAAGCAATTACGTACAAAGGGTGCTCGCAATTACGTTCTTACCAAATCCCCCAGCGTTTCCCCGTTTCTCATGCCAATTGTTGGTGCAAGCAATTACCACCACGCTCTATTGGAGCATGCCTTTTGTTTCTGGCCGCTCACCGTGACAACGCCAATTGTGAAATGCAGAATCTCTTGCTTATTCTGTTACATACGAATACCTTTTTTTCAATCGGTTGAGTATTTCACCTCAACCCTTTTATACGCCCCTCTGATTGGGGTTGTTCCTTATCAGAATGAGAGATACTATAGCCCCATGCTGACCTGACGAATTGGGCAGCCTCACACACCTTTGAGAATATATTGATGAACTCTCTGTGGTGAACTCTCTATCGTGAACTCTCTATGATGAACTATTTATGGTGAACTCTCTATGATGAACACTCTATGGTAAACTCCCTATCGTGAACTCTCTATGATGAACTATCTATGGTGAACTCTCTATGATAAACTCTCTATGGTGAACTCTCTATGATGAACTCTCTATGGTGAGAACTCTCTATGATGTTTTCTTTCACCGCTAAGCAAGTCAGCTTAAATATCTTATACTTACGTTCGTTTGTTTTAGCTGATGAACGATTTTAATAGAATGTAGGTGTTCTGAAGTTATCTAAAGCCTGCACTGATAGGCACTTGTATCTAGCGGCTCGTCCGGACGTTCTCATCAGTCTACGTAGCTGAGCGTCTGCCATTTAGCGAAGCGCATAATACGTTTTTCTGTTTTAATTATCAACTGACTCTTACGTCTTGAATTGATCTCGAATACGTATGACTTATCGATGACAATTACTGTCATATAATATTTCGGCTATGACTACTGATGGAGGCATTGGCTGCAATTAGTTGCCACTTTCAGAACGTTGCCCCATGTAAGTAGAAGTCTTTCAAAAATACAATTTCGTGATAAAACTAAGATACATGTATTTAGGTATTGATTTTTATTATATATCCACTGCCTAAAAGTAACGGGTCGGTTCATCGAACTGTGCACCGACCGTTTAACGTTTCGTTCTGCCTACGCACCCATTAAAGCAAAAAAATCAAGGAAGAACATAATATTCAAAATTCAAATAGCACTAAACTCTATATTTTGGTACTTTTCGAACCGTTTCTTACTGAGGAAGTATCACGGCAGATGCTGTAGTTATGAGTAACCTTAGATAATTCACTGAACTTCGTCCATTTGTCGCCTTGCCCCATGGCCTAGGTAGGTATACGTCCCTCTACAATTTTCTACAACTTTAAGCCATTGGAACATATAAGTCAGTGGTAATTATATAATTTATTTTAAGTGTCTTTCGATGACACTTACATTTTTTAAATATCTTTGGATTCCCCCGTAGTGTTGCCATCAATACGCGTATTACCTATTTCCTTGTTTATTAAAACTTTTGGAAATTACATAAAAAGGAGAGCTAGAACTTTTCCATGAAAGCAACAACTAAGCATATTTTAGTTTCGCCGGCTAAAATAATTGTCAGTGCACTTCATGACAAGTGACGACACGGAGCCCGCGCGCCGTTCCCACGCGGCGCGGCGGTCGCCCGGAGGCTGCGCGCGCGCACGACTCGCGGAGATATAAAATTAATTTATCTACAACTAATACGAGCACGGGAATTGATGGCACCGATAGTGACCATTGAATACTGAGTTTAATAACAATTTATGGTCACCGCAATAAACGTGGAGAAGAGGTATTATTAGGTAAGCACATAAGTATAGATAATTTTTTAGAGTTCCTTACCTAATGGGTTTATGCGGAACCTTATTTTAAGCCTCAGCTATACGTTGACCGTTTGTCTGTCAGCGGGATGTATCTATAAAACTGTAGTAAAGTTGAATTGTCACAACTATGTATTGTTATTGCCATAATAACAATTCAAAAAAATAATATAAAATTAATTACAATTAAAGAGATTTATTTCCATACAATAAGTATTTTCGATCGGGTTGCTCCCATTACGCCCGGGGCGTCTGTTAAATAAATGTTATCCTCATTTCATTTTATTATCCTTATTCTTATCCTTATTGTTATCCTTATTCAGTTTATGTGTTTTTGTTATCCTTATTTCATTTAAAGGCTTCTTTTTCATAAATAAATGTTACCGGGCCAGATGGGAAAACCTTTTCAGAAAAGAACGATTGCACGGTGCGCAACGGGCAGGATGGGAGTTTTTTGTGCCATCCTTCCCGGTACCGGGCAGACGCACCGGGCGAAATGGGAGCAACCCTTTCGATGGGTCGCGATGGTACGTGCGAGAGTTTCCCCAGCCAGAGGGTCATTTAGAGTCAAATATATATTTTTCCCCTCTTTTACTAAGATGCTTTCAGTCCAGCTGTTGCAAATTACTAAGAAGATAATGTCAAAAAAGTTCATATAGCATGTCCAAAATCCAAGTTCAGTCAATCCGGCGTCCATAATAATTTCAATGTGTGCTATTATGTAATAGCATGTAATACGTGACCGCGAAAGCAGCGCCCACGTGCCCGTAATGGGCATAGACATTCTTCACGACCAAGTTAGGGTTGTCAAAACACATTTATCGAATGAAGGAATATAATACTTAGGTAAACATTCTACGTGAAAAAGTTTAATTTATAAGTGACAACCTATTTCTTTGGTTTTAAGAAGTTAACAGGTGTTATTTATTGCCTAAACATAATATCCTTATTATCATTATTATGTTTAGGCATAACTTTAAGTTCTTTATATCAGTTCGTTAATGCTCATTTCTAATTAAGGCAATGTTCTTGAGTAAAATCGGTTGGTCCAATTAGTATCTGATAAAAGGCTAAAATCAAGGACAGATTGATGTCGCTTTTTTGCACTTTCCATCAAGCATCTGACTAGTTAACTGGTTTTCCAATAAATATAAACTATGCAATCGGCAATCATCATCTTAATCATCACCTGTTACAATCGTTTGATCAGTTGCGTTAGGTATAATTGTTTGATTAGCACGAACTATACAAAATTAAATATGACAGCCCTAAATCTTATGTTATGTCTATAAATATTTCTAGTCAATGGTACGCCGGACATAATGAACTGTGTAAATTGTAATTGCATTCACTTTGCCTGATATATTAAGTGTTTTTACCTTCTTTCCTTCCTTCTTTACCCTCAAAACTATTCGATTAAAAAACAAAATCTAATCCTGCATACTCGTACCTATGAAATATGCAAAATACAACTAAAAGAATTTAAACCATCTGAACCTTGGGAAAGATTTTACGCAATTCATAATAACCCAAGCAGATAATAACAATCTGTTACCCCGTCTAGTGCTGACAAGCTAATTTTTTAAATCCGCAGAGTGCAAAATATAGATTACAACCATAAACATCTTATTTCAAAGCAATATTTCTGTTTTAGTGTTTGGTACTTTCTAAAGAGAGATGTTCACTTGACACCGAATAAGTACATCCAATGTTTCATTTCAATCCTCAGAACATTATCTACAATCGTCCACACTGAACCTTCAAATACTGAAAACTGATTCACGCAATTATTTATTTTATTGCTAATGAAAATAGGGTTCATTTTCAAGTTCATAAATTTTTAACTCAAAAGTTTGTGACGGGTTGTTCATTGTGCATTACTCTGGTCTAAATAGGTGTGTCTAAAACGACAATTTCTCGCTTGTTCTGGTTGTACACAGATATGAAATGGCACCTATAATTTTGTGGGGAAGGTTGGGGATTTAAATAATTGCTAGTTTTAGGTTTCTATAGAGGCATTGTGTTTATTTGTTTGTGGAAAGCATTATCTGTTTTATGAACATCTCAATTGTAAATGTCACATTCTTATATTTTATAGTCCGTTACAACAGCTAATAGATTTATCCACAGCTACATCTATTCGAGTAAGATTTGATGATCAAATGGCGCAGCGGTGTTGATATTGCTCTCTAGTGTTGGGTTCAATTCTCACAACTGGAAAATGTTTTGTGGTATCTGGGTGTTTTCTATATTATCATTTATTGTTCTAACTTATTAAAATAACTACTTATCTTACTCTATCTATCGCACTAATAATGATGTGTTAAGAACACTGTCTATTGCTTAATTAGTACCTAGTCTCATTACAAGTTTGTGATGAAATAATCATCATCAGTCGTCAATGTTCCTTTTCTCTATTTTTTAGAAAGCACATTAAAGCGATAATTCTTGTTATTATCATAGACTTAGGAATTATTCTTGATTAATGAAAAATGCAAAACGTATCATTTACTGAGATATCAACTGATATGAACGCATCTTAACTCGCTGCGATACGATGTTTTATAGGTTTTTCAGTGTTTTACGATTGTCACGTTTAATTATTTCATTGCCGGCAATTAAAGTTTGGTAGAGAACCGATTTTTTATATTTTACAACCGCATTTAGGTAAATAAAACCCGGTGTGTTTTTTACCACACACGATTTCGAAATAGTGATGCGTCGTCGTGAATTACTGCATACGTGTCGATGAATTTATGATGGAACATAATCTATAGGTAAGTATAATAAAATTATCTATACTTTTTAGGTTTTATTGCCTTCTCTTTTTGTTGGTTTTATAGAAAGATATGCGATGATACCGTACCTATATGGACGAAACACGAAAATATACTGTTTTCGAATTTGAATAATATACATCTGAACAATCATATGCGATTTATTTGGAATATAGACAACTGATATGTACATTAGATTATAGCTATAAATTGCTATAGTAAACTTTCTTTAAAGCAGATTGGGACAGAGTACGAGCAACAGAAAAAGCTGCACTGAAGTGAAAGCTGGATTTGTGTAAATCCTAGTAAGTAATATCGGAAAAATGTATAAAATTATGACGCATGATTATGATTGTATGTAGCAGATACTTATCCCATAACGAATTCATTTCCATTACATTCAATAATATTTTATGCATCCTAAATAACATAAAAATTGTGAGACCACCGGCCGAAAACCTTTCAATAATATGTAGTAGTGATGCATAATCACTTGGGACGCGTATCAATTTTAACTACAGATAAAAAATACATAAAAAGAGTAATTTGATACCAAATACGAACATTTTAAGGTCAACGTAACATTTTGATTGACGTATAAAACACATATCGCACTTAGAACGAAGGTGACCTAATCCAGAAACTTGGAATGTGTAATCGACAAAAACTCTTTTCATTTTTTTCTATATTATTTGGTCTTTAATAATGGCGCTTAAATTGTTGTGCAATAAAAAAACATTTGAATAAATGGACTTAAAACGAACGCAAAATATGAAATTTGATTGTACCTATTACTTTTATTAGATTAGTCGATAGTTTACTAAAAGAGGTTCTGTAGAATGGTAGGAAATGAATTGCCTTCCAAGATTGATATTATTAACACCCAGTAATAAAATCATTAATTATCAGCTGTAATGGCTCAACCTTAGCTCAAATTATTTGAAATTCGATAAAAAAAATTAAAATTATTTTAATTATATGTGAAAAAAAATTTAAGCCGCTATAAGTAAATGATGACAATTACAACATCGATAAAGTACAAAGGGCGGCTCTTATAGCAGTAATAATAATAATAAATAATTATTGATCATTTGCAAAATGAATGCAAAACGGATTTATTGCAGAGACAATTTACGAGTATGAGTATTATCTAAAATGATTTGAAGCTTAGTTTTATACTCATGAGTCTCAAATCGTCCGATTTCGATTCTCTTGTGATTTGCAATTATTAAAAAATATTATTAACTGCATATAGTAGTTTATTAACAGCTTTTGAAATAATTATTATTATACTTATAATGAAACATGCCAGGGCAGTATTTAATTCTCCTTTCTTTCATCCATTCATTGAGTCATTTAATTGTTTTTTGTATACTATTTATAGACTATTTAGTTTAACTTAAAATACGCGTAAAGATAAAGAATATTTTATCAACAGAAGAAACTTGTGACTGTGCTTTAGATGCCTAAGTATTAACCTATGACATTTTAGTGCCTATTTAAAAAATGCGTATACTAAATTATTTAAATAGACCAGAAAAATAATGTGTCATTATTATAAGTCGGATGTCTCAAGTAATCTCGTAAATAATCTCTAGGTATTCCGTTAATTAGAAATTAAGAAACTGAACTCGAATAATCCATAAGTCACCGATAAATCTACATAATTTATTGCTTCCATGATTAAAATCTTCTCAAGGTCTATATTATTAATTTAAGATGCGTAATCCGGTCTATTGAGGTGAACTTTAAGTTTTGAGATAAGTAAGTAAGTAAGTAATACCTACTTATATTTTAGTAAGAAAGTATTTTTATTAGATGGCTTTGGTAGAATTTCTTCTATCTACTGGTAGGTGGTAGGACTCTTCTTCTTCTCAAATCGTGTACGTTATTACTGTTTCACTGTAAAAATAACTTATTTTTACAGTGAAACAGTAATGTTTCTACCTGACCTAAGTATAGTTAGAACAGATTAATTTGTTTTGCTATAATCCGCTACTTGAAAAGATTCTGTATGGAATATGCAGGGACTGCACTGTCCACATGAAACACCACACACAATTTTCCAATACTTTCATCGACGCACGTTTCGTCCCGACACCAGAATATCCTCAGGAGATGTTGACTTCACAATGCGAAATGAAATGAAATGAAATTGTTTTTTTCCAAAAAAACCTTTCACAAAAAGTACCTAGGTACTCTTGCTAAAGTGATTTCTGTGATATATGCCTACGACCATCCTACGACCAATGTAATAATAATCATTGATATTTGTAACTAGGTATATAATCTATGGTACAAGTTGATTGTGGTGTAAAGATGGCGGCCCAGAAGCGGTCCCTTATAATTGCCACATTACAAAGTTCAAGTGAGACTAATCACGGATTTATACTTTACTGTTGAGCATAAATTGCAAAGCGATTTACAGATTTATACTTTAGCTTATCTATATTTATATTAATTGCGAGCTGATATTACCAATATTACCACTTACCTTAGAAACTGATGTTCGTTTGAATAAGTGACTGCTTAGCGTTAACTTAACCACCATCACAAATAACTTAAACTTTAAATGAACAATTAATAAGTTGTCGATCATTTATCGTTTTATAGATAAGAATTTAATTAATTATTTAATATAAATTATTGTTTAATTATAGGCTTGTTTAAGAAATTTTAGACTTAAGACCTTAATTTTTTTAAGAAAATTACGTTGGAGAATTCCCATAGGTTCAATAAGGCGCCAACTGTAGATGCTCGTGCCAACGGACTGTGAAAAAGGATGCTTTAGAGTTAGACCATGCAAAGTAGAAACATCTAACCAAAAAGATGAAGACATTGAGACGCGAAACACTATTTTTGTAATTTTCTTCAATAATGTTATTTAGTTTCTTTTCGCATTCTTCTTCTTGTTGTGCTGTTATATACAGGATGTTGTTAGCCATATAGGAACATTTTTAAAGATGCTGTAAAAATTATCGGTAATTAAACGATCGGTATTTTTCCAGCATCAGTGAGGAAATATATTTTGCCAGGATAGCCTACTCTTCTTAGATTTTCATCTTTCATTTGGAATGCCGCAACGTTTTGCCAAAGTTACCCTAGATTTCGTACATTTCTCTTAGCATAAGAGGTAATAACAACTCTGTATTATCCCAACTGTGTCCATACCCGAGACCGGATAAATAACGTGGTGCGTTAATCTAATTATTTAACGCAATGTCTTATTTGAAAGTTTTTGTTGCGCAATTAAAGGCGGCCGCGCGCGTGTAAACACGGACCGGCGCAAGCGCAGCTATTCGTTACGGGGAAATGTTTATTGGCTGCTTTGAGGTTTACTATTGATTTGTTTGTGTACGCAATTAGTACGATTTGCTGTATTTCGTGCGAAGAGAGTGATAGGCCGAAGAGAGTGATTTGAAGCGAATAAAATATACGTAGAAGTGACGTCCTTAACGTTTAAATGGACAAGAAAGAATCGTTGGTAAACTTACATAACTGAGTAAATTTGTTATAGGTAATTTTCTTTAAGGGGTGTGAATTAAAAAGCTTGCAGAGCATGATGCCTCTTCTATCTCTATGGACATAAAACCTATATTCTCATTGTGGAGGGATAATATTTGTATTTAAGTAGTTATACCTATTATTATTAATATAAGCACACTTATTATAATTTTAAATAAACAAAATGTCTACAAATAAACATTAAAATAAAAATTTTCATTACATTTTAGGGACAAAACTCGTTTCAATTTTATTAAAAGCTCCACACCGATTAAATATGATGCTCGTTTTTATATTTTAAATTCAGGTTAACTCTTAAAGTCGCCAACGTCTTAATTATACAAAAAACTACCAAAAAATAAATTCCGAAATCGGTAAAGATGAAGCCGATAAGGAAATCACTCATTAACAAGTATTCAAGAACGATTATGATTAAAGTCGATATCATTATTTGTACAAGATTTTATCATGCATCCAATTAATTGGATAACGTTGCAAGTAACAAAAATCTTTTCAATGAAAACATGTTTGGGGTCTTTCAGTCTCATAATTCACTATAAGCAAATGTAACGAGGTATGTCACACCTTAATATTTGAATAGATACACACACGCACACAAATTATTACCTACTCTCAAACTTACAAAAACAAACACACACACACACACACACCCACCCACCCACACACACACACACACACACACACACACACACACACACACACACACACACACACACATGCTTACACACACTAAAAATATGTTGTCCCTTGGGATGTTATTAGGGACAACATATTTTTTTTTTTATTTAAGTATGGAATTCAAATGAAAAAAAAAATACTGCACAGAATAAAAGCTATAAAAGTTATATATTATGTAGAGTGTACACACTCGTATCATTCCTCTGACGTCAATATGGATACGTACCAACATAACAGAAAACTTTTAAGTGTGTTTTCCCCCGAATTGTAAAAAAATTGTAAATGCAGAATAAATTTCTCCTAACAGTTAGGTGGTTAAGTTGTTTTTTAATTCAAGCGTCGCGCACCGTCGAGCTTAAAATAAAAGGCCTTTGCCTTTGTGAAGATACACGTATAATGCCCGAGTCACAATTAGTTCGATTTACACGCTTCGATTGATCAAAACACGTTGGTGTCAAACGGACCATTGATTCTCAAGAGTTTAAAGAGAGGCTAGAGAAATTGCTCACTACAACAAGTACACAAAAAAAATTCTACTATATAAAAATAAGTCGGGTTTTCCTTCCTGACGCTATAACTACAGAACGCACGAACCGATTTCCACGGTTTTGCATATTTTGGAAAGGTCTCGGGCTCCGTAAGGTTTATAGCAAAGATAATTCAGGAAAAATATCAACAGAAAAGCGGGAAAATCTTTTTTTCACATACAGTGCCATCTCTGATACATAGCATGTACTACAAACCAATATTTTAATTGCGTCGCGTTCAGGCGCTGTGGGGGAAGGGACTGTGGGTAACACGGGACAAACGGGCCGGGACAAAAATATTTCTAACGCGGAACGGAGTCCGCGTGCACTCCTACTAGTATAAATATAAATTCGTTCAAGAAACGACAGGTACCAAACTATTGTTTCTTTAAACTTCAAAAAAGGAGGACTATATTTTTTTCGACTAAGGTTAAGAACCGATTTTGGTGATTCTATTAGCACCTGAGCTAAACAACAAAACCAAGAAACTTAATCGCTTGAAAGTGCTCTACAACTTCGTGACATGTGTCTCAAATACTTATCTGCAGTTGGCACTGATCTCTATCATACTAGTGCGCTGGATCAAAGACTGTCAACATAAAAATAAAAACACTTGATTTTCGCCATTTTGGCGCTGATTGTTGCGTAACCTGGCGTGAGTGTCCATGGAACTAAAATAGAATGACATTCAAAACGATGGTCACTATTTTAGTACCGTGGAACTTCAAGGGCGGCGCTTCAAATCTGCAGAAAAATTATCAATTGAAATTGATAAAACGTTTGATCCATATGAGATCAGTGGCAGTTGGGCTACCAAACCCTTCTCATTCCGAGAGTAAATTCATTAGTGGTAGAGATTACTCATCACATGATGATGTGCAGTGCACAAAGCCAAACAGAATGAATCACAGTTGAATCATGACCAATCGAGACCACTAGTTTATCATAATTACCTCATATTGAATTAAAAAATATCAGTTAATTTTTATTTAATTTGAATATCACGCTGTGGCCGTTATTTATAGGCGTACAGAATTAATTAATTTCACAGCAGCATTGTAATATTAATAATTAATAGCTACTGGCAACAAGACATTTATTGAACAGCATAGAGGTTAATTTCGGTCTCTTACTCGAGGGAGCCAGGATTCGAATCTTAAATATAAAAAAAAGGCGTGTGGCACTCGAAGACTGCCGCGGTAAAGCTATTGCATAGAATTTAAAGATATTTTTAGTTTTGCCATCAATCGAAAAGTAGAACTTTTGGTACCAGGTGCAATTTCAAAAACTTTTTAGTTTTTAGTTTGCCATCTATCAAAAAATAGCAGAACTTTTTAATGACTTTTTGAAATATCACGAAAAAGAGTTGAGCTCCTTGCTTTCATGCTAGCCTAGTACCAAAAGTACCACTAGCCTAGCCTAGTAGCCTAGTACCACTTTAGGAGTGGCAGATTATTTTCGTTACGGTTTTTCTGGATTCGGTCCACCCGTCAAGGCCCGCGATAGAAGCTATGCAATAGCTTAAAAACGGATTCCTGGACATAACGTTCACTAGTTTAAAGTCACCGCGGATACTTGTACAATTCGACCTTTTTTATTGCAGTAATACACAGTGTATTACAATTATATTAATATGGGAGTATTATTACACGAAATCTCCTATAGGTATATAATTTATCTACGTATGCAAATTTCGTTCTGTTTATACATTTTCTTACATAACCGAACCAAAGACGACCGAATGGCGTAACAACCAACGGTAGTAAGTACCCATAAGGTTACACGCTAGGTATCAGTCAAGCGTCCCTGCAAAATCAACAAAGTTTATAAATTTTAAATAGCAATAACGGAGGATGTAAAATACCAACTGAACATTTTTTTGGATTTTTTAAAAATATGACATTACTCTGTAACTCTGGAACTGTTCACTTTAGCAAGATTATGCTTACCATAATTTTTTTACGTTTTACAAGAGCCTGTACGTTAGGCCTATGTGAAATAAAGATATTTAGAATTTTGAATTTTTTTTAATTACCAAACAATATGTGGACTGCATAGAACAATCTGGCATTGCAATAGTACTTTCACTTTGGATTTCCGGGTTCGGTCGTTTTTTGAGCTAATTGCACCGTACTAATAAACAAGGTTCAAAGGTGAAAGCATTGCTTAAAATTTGTGAACCTGATAGTTCCCTTAATGTCTTTAAAGGTGGGTGCAGCCTTCCAACTCGCACCGAAAGGTAATAGAGCCTTCCTCTTCAACCAACATTCTGAGAGGAGACTCATGCTTTATACCTACTGAGTTGGCAAGTCATAGTCACAATAAACTGGTAATAATAATAATGGATGTGACGCCATAGTCACAATAAACTGGTAACATTTTTATTAAGTGTAACTAGCAACGGTTACCGCATACGGTGATGTCATGTCTTGAGCCAATAAACTCGAAATATCATGAGATCGTGCTACGCATGCGCGACATGGAATTTCGAAAATTATTAATAATATCCGAACATGGTATGTAAACAAATAAGCCGTAATGAATACAAGCCGATACTGGCATTTTGTCTGCGTAGATATTTTTACTCTGCATTAATTTGTTTTTCTAAATTAAAAAAAGCGTGTCTATAACTCCGACTTTTAATTCAATGCAGTAAAATGACGTTTCATAATTTTAAATTAACTCCAATATTTCGAAAAAATAACTTAAAAATTAAAATATCATAATATAAGAGCAGTGACTTTCAAAGCAAAATAATATTTTTGTGAATATATAACTGACATAAAAGAGACAGCAGCTAACTCAGCTAAAACGTTAGACTTTTCGTTAGTAACTAAGTTGGTTCCCAGAAAAAAATATCAGTAACAAATGCAACCAAGCTAAGGTCAAGGTAGATTCTTGACTCAATAAAAAATATTTCAGTTGACAGTAATCATATTACAACAATAATAAAACGGGGCTTACGGTCAACGCTTTTCGATATCTGACACGATCGATTCCTTTTCATTTGTCAGGTGACTCAGCGTTGTCGCTGACGTGACGTTCTTAAAATGCAAATTTTCGAAAAATCGAACAATACAAATCTCGATCGGTCCGTCTCGATTCGACGGTATCGACTCATGTCTTTCCAAGCAATTGAATTCAGTCGATCACTAATCGATGTCTTGTCCGTGATAGGCCCAGTCGGGGTCCTCGGCAGCAGGGTGCCGACTTACCACACAATCCATCGTTAACTTCTTTCTGCCTTTCATTAAGAGCGCCATTTTTATTATCAACTTTATCCTCACACTGTATAGAGTCTACAATACTTAATATCCTATTAAATATTGTACCTTTTTGTACTTAATTTTCTACCGTACTTTAGTCAGCAACTTCCCGAACCTCTCTCCCATAAACCACTGTAAGGCCCTTCACTAGGTTCGGTATTTCACTGCTCTCGTGTTTAACTTATAACTTTTGATTTCTGAGAAAAAAATTTAACCTCATTACCTATCTTAATACAGGATTTGCCCTTTCGCGCCGGCTAATCACAAATGAGCATGTAAAGTCGGTAAATTATATTGCATTGAGCTCTTATTACTTGTGTTATTTTAATCTTATTAGTTCGAGGTTGGTTATTCATAATTAACCCCCCTCGGAGTTTATTACTTCTGTATAAGTAAATGAATGTGTGCAGTTTATGATTTGAATTGACTCCTGCCTGCGATCGAATGTACATTTCGAACCTTTAATTCGGTATTTTGTATTTTTTTACCAATATCATCATTTATCATAACGTATTGTGACGATATTACATCGAATTTAGTATCAAATTAATGCTATTCAATGGCTTATAATTAGCTACCATGTATCCTGCAGTAAATTGATATTATCTGAATTTAGAATTCATTTGCGAATACAAAACAAAAAAATTTGTTTCTTTTGCAACTAAAAATATTTATATTTTTTTAAATAATAGATCTACTACGTATTCAAACAAAGATTGTCAGAGTTTGTTTCGAAAACGGTTGTGCAATTTGTAAAGAATAAATTGGGAAGATACCAAAGGTGTTAAGGCTACTACAAAATTTGCATCCAGAGATCTCGAAACAGGATAGCATCTTGTTAATTCCCAGCGAACAAAGTGTCGATGGTTGGGCTGATGACGAGCATATAGTACAGCTCGTGCAACCCCCTACCGCTGCTCCACAGGGGCCTTACCAGTCCGCCGAACTAAATCAAATAATGACTAATCGAATCCTCCTTATATTGCACAGTAAGTTCACGTCAAATGTTATTCCCTTCAATTTTTAATACTTTTGTTTCTTCTGTTTGCATAAAATCAGATTCGTTATAGACAATGTGATTGATACATTTTATTAAAGGTTTAGCTTTTGATTGATGTTTATTATTTCGGTAGTCGGAGTTTTGGAATCATTAGACTAGCGAGTGTCTTATAAAGAATAATGAACGTCTTGCGGTACTCAACTTAATTCATTTGATTTGTTATTTATGATTAGTCGGATGGGTGCACCGACACTCTATTCGTATTCGGAGATGTCTATAATTAAGGTTAATTCAATCAATTTTGAGTTCTTGAATTTCCAACGTTCCGATCTACGGAGTTTCATGTTTTGTTTCTTGTTCCATATCGATCGTTATGGCTAATGATTGAGAGAGATTCCTAACTGTGCCATAAACAACGTGGAGATAAATCTGAACAATTATTTCGTGGGCCATTCGTTTTGAATGGACTATCTCATTCGATAGCTTTTACGCCTACGCTAGTTGATTCGAAATACAATCAGAACACAAGCGCTTTGCGTTTCCCTTACTTTGTTTTACATTTTTTATGTCGCGCTCATTTATCGGTTCATTTTTAAGGAAATATAGAGATATTTTAAACTAATTTATCTACAATACGAGTAGGTTACATAAAACTGAACAATGTGTCTTGGTTACTTCTATTGTGACAAATCAAATAGATTACCTCCATTTAGAATTAAAAAATATTTTTGCTGTTAACAACGATGATACAATAAGAGCAATAGATGGGTCGTGTACCAATCCAGGATGTTAGTCGAGTGCAAGTCTTCGCATAGGTATATTAATTCTATTCCTTGAGTCTTGGTGTTAAATTCAAATCCACTAATCTAAGTCTTGAACTTGAGATTCGGTGTTTATATTGATGAAGCAAATAGAAGGTCTAAGATAATTCTACTGTGCAAGAGATGTGCTTAGGACTGAGCAGTGATTGGACTGGTTTTGATGATTATGATACTACCAAACTTTACACTTGATCATGCTGTCAAAGTTTTTTAATGCGAAAGTCCAGCACAATAAAGAATTATCGAAGTTCCTGAGTGCTTCGAACATACCTACATAGATTACCCATCTACTAATAACCCGTATCAAATAGTACGGTGTTCCGTCTCAAACCCAGATCGGTAGGTATGAGAACCTCAACAAATGTCAAATGGATCGGATTATACGACCTTCGATTTGAAACTTATAAATCGTGATGCACATACACGCTACGGATATTAAATAATTTTGTTTATTATATACCAATAATTCAGTTCCTTTTAAAATGGTACATGCTTCCAATACAAAATTATACACCTACTTAATCGTATGTGCAAATATCATTTATTTTGAAATGTATTATGGGGAATTTAGAATGGGATATAACAGGCTTATTTATTTATGGTATGAACATAAAAATAAATTCATAACTTTGGCTAACAGAATGCAAACAAGCTTATATAAATATTGGCTTCGCATAATATTTTCATTTATGTAGAGCTATTAGATTATCCAAGATAGAAAAAAATAATGATTGAAAACAATGATTGGCTGAAAAAGGCCGACTTACTTGAATAGATAATAAATCTATTTAGATTTCTTCATTAAATGTATATTAAGTGAAAATCACTTCCAAATTTAGTTCATTTTTTTTCAAAAGGTAGGAATCCCTAAAAGATTACCAAAAATATTTATAATTTTTAACTTGAGATTTCAAGCAATGCCTGCCAAATTGACCGCGATGTAGTTAGAATAATGTGGTCTCCGAGTACCATGCCAATGAATACATCTATCTTAACATTCAATAACCCTATGTGCTTCAATACGGTTCACCTAATTTAAACCTTTTCTATTTATTTATTGCGTTTGTTTCAGTTAAACAGAAAGGGTGACTTGAGTCGTTTTGGTTCCAAAATGCGATGCGAATCAGTACGTTGCAGCAAGGACCGTACAGGAGTCGAGTTCAGGTGACAAATAGTCACGCCAGACAGGAAAGGTCGGGGGCGAAACGAGACATCGATATTTTTATTTCGATGACTTAACTAATAATAGTGATGGAACAGTCGATGTAGGCCATAGATTCTTTGTCTACAACAGTTTTATATTAGTACAATGCCCCCATGACAGTTTACCTACAGGATAAGAAAATCCAGTCGATGTTATTGTCAAAATGTCTGACGTCTCAGTTTTCAAACGCTATTTCAGCAAAATCAGACCGGCAGAGTTTTGCCGCTGATTACGACAACATTTAGGAACATAATATTTTCAGAACAATGTAGGATATGTAATTGGATGGCCCTGCAGTAGTGGGATAAAAAGAGGGTAAGTACTAAGTAGAGATAGAGAAATGAAATCATATAAAAAATTGTCGTTATTGTGTTATTGTGTACAAACAAAATCTCAATAGTAAAGTATAGTAAAAAGCTCTATTTATATATAATATATCATTTGGTAAAAAGTAAAGTATATTTAGAATTTAAATTTTAATTTGGAAACTTCGATAGACACTTACTTGATTAGGATTGACTTATGCAAAATATCGATAGGGTTGTATTAAAATACGCACATCACTACTTTATAGATTCATATCTTTTAAATGTATGCAGTCAGCAGCACATAATTCAGGATTACAAATTATTTGTTTTAGGTGGAGACAGAGAATGTATTGGCGCGTTTCCAACTTGAAAGGGTGGCGATAAATATGTGAAAAAAAGTAAAAAAAAGTGAAAACCAGTGATGAGCCATTGCGTTGTGGAAGGTCATTGATTTTTTTGTCGCGGTGACATTTTTCTTGTTTGCGTGACAAAGGACGCGGAATTTAAACATGTTTGTATGAATGCAGTCGCTGGATTCTGTTTATTTAAGCCTTTTGTATAATCGTGTTTGCTTGGCAAATGAATGATTTAAACGCTGATTAACTCCTTATTTACGAGGCTGTTTGTAAGTAGTGTTATGTTATTGAGACTCTTTATTATCTTCTGGGTTGTAAAGTCACTGAATAGGTAGACGTGGATTTGATTTATAAGCGTCATTTTTCTTAGAAATTGTGTGCATGCTATGGTTTTGGATTTAAATATATAACTTATCTATTTTATCTGAGTAGATTTTCTCATCTTCTTTCAACATTTTAGGTCATCAGTGATAGTATTTTTGCATATAAGATATTAATAAATAAATCGAACATAAATTTTAAACTTTCTAGTATAACGCATGGTCGAAATAGTTTCTTATAGCATTTGAAACTTTAAATTACCTACTTTAGTTTAGTGTATAACAAACTGTTTTTAAAGGTTGGAAAATGGAGCGGGAACGGGAACAGGGCACATGGTACAGTCACGTAGATAAATCTTTGCACGGGGGAATGCCAGTTTTGCCATATTTATAAGGAGAAAGATTTAATAAATTATATATGATTGAGTTCCATGTTCGCTTGGGAAGGTCCATGTTCCACAGTGGACGTCCGCGGGCTGAGATGATGATGATTTTGATGAGTTTTCAAGTTTCAGCCAATGAGCACTCCACGCGCCCTCTGAACCGCTTGGTAACATGAATATGCAAAAGTTAATAAAGCAATAATTCTTGCAGGCGCTGTGACACGGCGGTGACTCAGACTCAGTGACCGGTATTGTCGGCGGCTGAGGTCTCGGTGCGGTGCCGCGGGGTCACTCGGGGTCAAGCGCTCAACTTTGACCGGACGCCGCCGCGCCCGCGCAGCCGAAATCATGAGCTTTTCACCTTGAAATCCGCCGGGATGTTTGAAAATTCTATGTTTCTCTAATAGATATTATATAAAATTCTCGTGTTTTGTGCATGTTACCAAACACCTCCAAAACGATCGATTGTTATGAAATTTTATATGTATGTTTGGTAGGTCCATACCAAAATGGTAAAAATGGGACCCTTATGGTGAGACTTTCTCCGTCGGTCCGTCTGTCACACTCGATTATTTATATCCATCATGGCAAAACGTTTGCTGAGTCAGCTTGTATTATATATTTGAGAGAGCAAAACATAGATAAGTACTTAAGTAAATTGATGCGCGTTTAGTCGATCGCCGTACTAAAAAAGACTAGGTACGGTTCTATTCTCATCACTGGTCATTTTATGGTTTCTAAAATTTTCTCACCTTTGCAACCTTAGCTGTGTGACTTATCTACGATCGACATAAAAACCAATGGGCGGTTTCCCCTATTCGTTTCTATGTCGATCGCCCATTCCATAACATAACGTAACGAATTTAAAAGTTTTATTTTCGATAAGTCACGAGATCAATTTTTCAGTCGAACGTGCCAGTTTAATCGGAGTGACGACCTTAAACAAATGAATTTTATATGTTATTTGACGACCAAATGGCGTAGCGGTAGCAAACCTGCTTCTCCGTCAGAGGTCGTGGGTTCGGTTCCCACTACTGGAGAATGTTTGTGTGATGAGCATGAATGTTTTCCAGTGTCTGGGTGTTTTTCAATATATTATATTTATGTATATTAATATGTATGTATATTTATCAGTCATCTAGTACCCATAACACAAGCTATCGCTTACTTTGGGGCTAGATTGCGATGTATAATGTCCTGATATTTATTTATTTATTTATATTTATTTTATCTAGAACCAATAACTAGTGATACCAAACTAAATCCGAATTACTATTATAGGTAGGTATAGTATAATATTATGGCTTACACTTTGAAAAAGTAATTCAGTGGAGGGGTGTTCTTTTAAATTCGACGATCTATACCTACTCTATTCCTGTATCTACATTAAAAATGACAATAAAAATACCTCTCACCCACCTCTTAAAAATATTCTCTCCATTAAATTTTCTTCTCAATCGTCAACAGTATTTTTTGTATAAAATAGATACAAGTTATTATATTTTGTTTACACTGTATTTTTGTAACGATGATTGGTTTTTACTATTACGGATTCAATAGGCAGTCTCAATCAAACTATAACGTATCGATACTAAAACGTTGGCATAGAATAAATAATTGTTATAGACCCATCGATTTCTAATAAAACCGAAAAATCTAATCAACATCAATCGATGGCTATAAAGTGTTCAGTAACAAAAATCATGAATTTCGTAAACATACGTGAGCGATAATATTAAAGGGACAAACAAGCGGGTTATTCAAATCAGCCGGTAATGAGTGGCGGCATCATCCCTGTCTATAGGTTGACCATGATTTTTAAGGATTTCTCATCTAAAAATCTTCGTTAACCATTATCTGGACCATAGAGATAAGAGAACCAAGGAGAGTCCCCCAATCATTCATTCTAGCCTAGCTTTACGTGACATGCTGCGCCATTTTGAGCGCCAAGATTTGTTGTCAAAATTGTTCGTGTACTGAGTTTACTTCCCAAGGTGACGCCATCTTATGCGCTACTTTACAGATTAAAAATGGTCTCTCTTATTTTGTAGACGGCCCCCATTCGTATTGTTTTCTGGATCTGTGATCTGCATATTAATTATTATCAATGCATATTATTAGGAAGCAGAACGTTATTTTAAAGAACTTTTAATTTCTAAATTTACTTATTCTGTGAACGACAAAAAGAATGTCAGCCGTTGCACCGATTCTCAATTTTTTTTTAACAATTGTACCACAAAATATACGTAAAAGCTTCACGATTTATTTGTAGTATAGCCATGTGACATGCCAACGCTGACTGTCAGTCTCGTGGACAAAACGACACCTAAAAGCAGTAATGCTTCAGGACTGATTTAATATTTTCATATAAACATAGCACGGACATTTCAAAACAGTACTACAATATTACTGCTTTAAGAGATGGTGGTACGATTACTGTACGCATGTTGTAGATAAAGTTGTCGGGTCTGCTTACATTTGTTCTTTCATTTCAGCCAATGGACCATCATAGCTAGACATAGGCCTCCTGTAGAAGTATCCAACCTGCACAGCTACAGCTTTTTTACACAGCTTAATACAACTGCTCCCCTCAACACGTATCATCGTCAGTCGATCTGGAGAATCTTCCGACATTACGCTTCACGATACGGGGTTGCAATTCTAGCATCTAGAGGCCCCGTTGTCTATCGCATCTAGCAGCAATGTGCGGGCTCCCAGCTACTTCAACTTCAGAGCGCATTGATCTGTGTTGCAGGCTATATAGTTCACTTTAGTAGTGTAGTGTAGTCAGTCCGTATGGAGCGGAGCCACATTATAACCAATCCTCATGGTATATGAAACCCATTGTTACCGTACACGTAACTTATACACGTTATTTAGGTGCGCGACGGCAGCCGCGGGCGAGGACGCTAAATTAAAAACACGTCAGATGTTAAATTAGACCGAGACATCTATTAAGGCGAGTAAGGATCCTGCCATATTGCGCATTGCAATATATTTTTTAACTTCTTTTAAATATTATGTTAAATGTAGCTCATTTAAATGTAACGGAGGGTGCAGGAGACCTGTAGGGTTCCTAGAAGGAGCAAAAATGTCCTTGACGTTAGAAAGGCTAGGAATTTTTTCAGATGTTGACTGTAAGACTGCGTTTTGAACGACAATGATGATGTCCTAAATTATCCCAAAATGAGATTATTACTACTCTTACACACAAGCAGCTCTTACTTGATTAATTGATCGGTTAAATTGATCATGTCACTTAAGCACATTCTCATAGAGGTCCAAGAGGCAAAGTGAAGCAATGAATAGGTACTATGTCTGAGTTGACAAACCCGAGCCGTCGATAGACAATTTTTCACGCACACTAGCATCCGCACACCATACTTTCAAATTGACACACTCACACTACAAGAAAAAGTTGCCGCACTCACGCAGCTGCCGTCGTTAGGTAGGGCTCTACTGTGGGCTCTACCTAGTCGGAGGCTCGGAGCACGAGCGACGACCTATTATAAATCTATACGCATTCTCTATTTACCTACATTAAACCTAAATTTCTTTCCATTTCAATCTTTTATTGGATCGAAATGGCCATGTCATACGGCTGCAGATTTTTTGGCTTTTCATCTTTTTTTTGATCACTCTATAAGAGGAACTAATAAGGTCATCGAAATAAAATATTGTTCAGGGACACAAAATACCACACTCCACCAATATAGCCGCGACTTTATCCCAACTAGGTATTAAGAAACAAGAGCTGGAAGGCTTTTACTTAATTCAGAAGCACAGCGGGAGTTCCCAAACCATTGGACACCGTGAAATATGGTGCGGCGCGGTCCCCTCGGGCCGTGTCCTGCGTGGCTTGAATTCCTCTCGTGTATGAGGATGGGGCGAAATTAGTTCGAAAATCTTGATACTTATGCTTAATATTGTGTATTATCCTTGTAGACTTCCCTGGCGCAGTGACGTGCGTTCGGATTCGAGTAGGAGGTCGCAGGTTCCCCCACGGACCACTTCAGAATTTAAGCGTAGACGGAGTATTTAAGCGATTTTTAGTGTCCTGCTGTTTAAAAACTATAAAGATAATTACTTTCAAATTTAAACGTCACTTACTTTGGGACTTTAATCTAAAATCGCCGTGAAGCAGAAACACGACTGGATGAAATATTCTCGTTAAAAAGTTCTCCCAAATGTTGCTCCAAAATCTCCATTTTTCTAATGGATGTAATTGACATTTTTTGTTTTTAATGTGTCGATAATAATTACATACAAAACGCTCAGAACAGATTTTTGATAATTGGCTTAGTTTTCAAGTAATTAGTTAACAGTCGTTTTTCTGTTATTCGTCCGCGATTCTATTAGTGCGTTTTACGCAAAACTCATCACAGCAATTTTTCTCATTACGAATTATTGACTTCAGCTATCGAAGATTATACCAGTAGATGTGAGTTTGATGCGGCATTAACGTTAACCAACACAAAATGATTAACCTAACAAGAATAGTTTACCAGTTTACCAACCAATTTTTCAATGCCATGGTTACTAATCGACTAATTTCGAACCGTTTGCAGATCTTTGTCGGCACTGTGTCATCCTATTTCCTTTGGCCAAAAACACATTTATCATTCACAAAAGTGACGTTCAGAAGTATCTGAACAAATTGAGAGTCTTCTAAAGCTCATTTAAAATTTATAACTCGACAGATAAAAAAGTTAATTAAGTTTTAATAGAATTTCGAAACAGGAGTGCGCTTGGTAGCCAAAAATAGGCGGGGATGTTATAAAATTTAATTATTTTTTCCTTGTTAATGATCCGATTTTTTGTAACATGCTTCTGTGAACAAACAATTGTTTAGAATTTTATATTAATATGTACCTAAACGAGTATTGTGTTTCCTTTCAAAATTTGACAACTGTTTGTTTTAAGTTTTGTTGTGTAAAACTTCAAATTACCTAAGATAATATTTTTTTAAATTTTGTAAAAGCTTTGATACACTTATCTCATTAATAAACTTCAAATAAAGAAGATGATAGTTTTAACAAAACAAAATGGTAACCTGAACATAGTCTTAGCTACGCAGATATTAATATGTAGTTTTACGATTTGTAAGAATAATATTACGTTCTTTTATTTGATGAGCGTTTTGGATAGTAAGACGACAAGTTATACATCCTGTCCTAAAGTTCGAAAGTTAAAAGCGTTTGTTTACACAGAAGTTTAGGGAAACCAATATGACAATACTTCGTAAATCGTAGCCGTTACGTTGCACTGTACTAGGGTTGTCTCTACAACTTTTTCCTTTGTAAATTACTTCCATGTAATCTCCACACTATAAAATAAATAATATTATTGGGGAAAAATATTGTAGAACTGCAATATTTCTTATTTTTTCAATGAATTAAATGCATGATGCGATAAACATTTCTTACCTTTAAAATGGCAGCCATTTTATTATAACTGCTGCATAAATTTTCAATTTATGCACTAAAATCTATACGTTTAACAATTTTCCGTCTCTAGTTTTACAGGTATTGTAGCGCATTATTTTCTTGAATTTTAAATATTTATTTATTCTAGTACCCGCATAGCTTAATTAAATATCAGCAATGTAAGAAAAGTAATTAAACTACATATAATCTATAATTGTCTATACCGACAAGAAAAGCGAATCTCAATATAATTAAAAACAAAAAACAAAACAGGCGCGAGTGTCATAGAAGTATTTTGACTCTACATACATTGTTGTTACAAGTAGTAAATTTAAACAGAAAACATAATATGTGTAACTCGATCGAAAACCCATTTTATCTACGCTCATTGCTTAAAGTTCGAATTATGAAATCAAAATGTGTCACTTAATGACCTACTTTATTCACAGACTTCTATAATTATTAAAAAGTTATTCATTATAACATCGCTGTACTATGGAAATATCTCTAGAAAGTTGAATAATTTCTATTACGATACTCGGCTCTGGGTTCCTGTATTTTTATGTGTCGTCATCACAGACCAGGGAATAACTTTCTTTTCTCTGTGGTCGTCATAGCCAAAAGAGAGTGTATAGAGCCAATCCTCAATTTTGTTTTTTTTTTTTATATATGGAGTCCACAGACAACATTTAGTTGGTAGTCATGGGATAGGCCACGATCGACCATAGACAAGAATTAATTCACGGAAACAATAATTTTTCCCTGCCTTGTATGACTGATTAAAAAGTGTGTTCATACAGAATATTGAAAAGAATTATGTATAATTTTTGATTATTTAATTATCCACTAAAAATATACTTTATCTGACTTGTATAAATATTTTTCTCCTCTTTTTTGTTTCATGACTTTTTTAACAGATTATACACAGTTTACAACTGAATTTTGGCGCCATACCTAACTTTTAAAATTTCAATGTGTTATTTTTGTTACTTAGTCAAAACTTAGCGCGGAAAAATGTCTAGCAGTAAAACCTACTAAAGAAAATTTAACTCCACCTGACATTTTAGTAATTGCAACAAAAATGACCCACAATCTTTTACATTTATCTTAAACGTTAGCAAGATTTTATGGTTTGGATTTATGATAATTTGAGCGTAGATAAAGTAGTGTATGAAACTCTACATAATTAGGTATTAAAACACTCGTGTGATACTATTAAAAAACTCGCCTGCGGCTCGTTTTTTAAACTCACACTCATGTTTTAATACCCCCCATTATGCATCCGTTTCATAAACTACTATTATCCTCGTCATAAATATTATATCAACCGGCAACCCTTACCTTCGGCGCCCTTCGAAAAGAGAAACATTTTCTATAAAATGGACTGTTTTAAGTAATTGTAGCATAATCGACTAAGTATACATATTATAATGAAAATCTAAATTTTTATTTTTCTCTTTCCCTTTCTTCTTTTTATGACACTGTCTTATAATTATTGTTAAGAGGCTCTTATGTAAAGTCAAAATTTTACCGCCAGGTTCGGAAGGCAGGTTTGCACCGACACGAAGTGGCAAAAAACTGGGCTCGGCACTTGCTCTTTTCAAAAATCTCATATTATAAAAGATTTCATGTTACTTTAAACTTGAAGTGTCTGAAAACCCTGAACAAGCCTCAAGCGAGTTTATGACTCCATTCATACCCGACAAAACGTTTTCACTATAAACATATTATAAGCCCTTAACACTTAGCGAGGGCGAAAACCTCAAAACCAATGATTTACTGGACACCACCGCCGTAATTCTAATGTATGACCAACGGGAAGAAAATTGTCAAAAATACTTTACGATGTCCGGCGCGATGCGTTGCGAATCGATTTTATTCTCATTTCGCATTTTAAATTGGTTCATTATGAGCTTTATAGTAATTTGCTCTGTAAATTAGTTATGAGCAAATAAATTGTGCAGTTTAACGTAACTGTGTTCTTTGCTTTTTATTCTTTGACAAAGCCTGTTGACAACTTAAATGTCGCTGTTTTTTGTATAAAAGTTAGTGCTTGACTGCCATAATAGCTTGATGCACTTGAAGAAACTAACCTAACTTAGTCGTAATTGGATCGTCTCATTAGTCGTAATTGGATGGTAGTATCCGATAGCTTTTTAATGCCAGAAGAAAACCAGACTGTGGCAATTTTACAAGAATTGTTATATTTTTTATTAAATTATAAATGTTGATAGTACGTAAGAAAAAACCTTCACAAATAATAATATAATAATATAATAATATGGTTCCTTTTTATCGTTGGCTCGTATTCCGAGGCTTTGTGTTTTAAATTCTTACTACTGCTGCTAACTGGTGACTGGTGTCTCGCCTTGTCATCGATAAAAATCCCGTGTAATTTTATCGTCGAATGCGCGTGAGTAACTCCAAATAGCGCTTTTAATTGTTCGGTATAAATCATTATTCCTTGTTACGACTGAGTTGATTTACTTACTGTCTTGACGCATGCGCGTATTTTATGCTAACTATCCGCGTTAAGATTTCTTTTGTCATTTCATGGAGATGGAAGTTTATGGGAGTTTTAATGAGGTATTTGAAATTGGAAATTATGATCGTGTTTCGCGGAGATGATTAAAATGAATATTACGTTTTGATATTTGGTACCAATCACTTATATAAAACTGTCTAGTGTCTACATATCTCCCTTTAGTTTTACCAATGCAAAAACATTTTCAAAAATTATTTCGTAACAGACTTGTAGGATTATGTATACTTGATACAGTTAAGCCCATACCGATCCGTCCAATAAAATTAGAGCTATGTTCGTTCATTCAAATTGAATTTCAGCAGTCTACACTGGACAAGTGTCCAGCAATTCCAGCAGTTAGGGTCCCCAACGTCCGTCGGTTCTACGAGCTATCTGCAACCGCCCATTGCCACTTAAGCTTCGCGATACGTTGAGCTATGTGGGTGACTCTGGATCGTCTACGGAGTCTCCTCATTCGATTACGTAGAGAAACTCCTAGCATAGCTCTCTTCATTGCCCGCTGAGTGAGTCTGAGGTCTTCTTATGAGACCCATAGTTAAGTCTATGAGTCAGATCAGTGAGTAAGTCAAACAATTTTTCCTTTTAATTATACAGATTATTATTAGATATATTGAAGTGGATAGGAACACGGATATAGGTCAATCAATAGTGGAAGACGCATGTGTACTATTGTAGTCCTACTGATTAGTTACGATCACAGTATTTGAAGGTTCATTAAGAACCCGAAGACAGCTCGTTTCTCAAGAGTTGTTTGTCTCACTAGAACGTGTGTTTGCTTCTCAATTTAACGCTGACACATTGAAACAAAGAAATTAATTGATGTAACTAATGGTACTTGCTAATGAATAGACTTTCACAGACTAACATTGTTATAGAGACATGTTGTATTTCTGATATGAGTATTAAAATGAATGCAAAACGATTCCACGATAACTTTTCGAACCGTAATTTTGCTATGTATAGGTACTTACTGAGGCCCAGTTGTTCAGTTATCAGATTTAAGTGTTGCATAAATAAATAAGTGATTACTAAGTGACTGCCTCAACTCATAGAAATATGTATTTAGTCAGCAGAGACCTCTGTGCTTTTGTTGGTCTGTGTTAAAGAGAGTGTAATCCATTGTATCCATCAAATCTTGCTGTAGGCGATATTTGTCTATTAGCTTGACTTCTGTGATTGCTCTTTATTGCATATTCATCTCATAGAGAATGGTTTTGTATCATGTCTTTGCCTATTATAAGGTTTTGAGATGCAATAAAAGAGGTAGAAGGGTGCTATAAATATCAACTTCTTTAAATATTTTTTGAACTCAAGTTAGATATAGGTTTCAATCTTCACAATATGAAGTTTCATCCAACCTTACTCATTTATAAATAGAAAAGAATTGTATGCTCCTTTGTTTTTGAGGACGGACGTCGGATATATCCATGGATTTTGTCAATCCCAGTCTCAACTCTCAATAATAGTAGAATGTATGCATCATTGTATTACTTACGCGTATAAGCGAGAACTTGTTTTTTTTTGTGCCAGCGATCTGTAGTCAAGTCAAGTATTTAACAATTCTATTTCTAAAATCACTCACATTTTTAAAAATACTCCCTGACGCTATTCCAATACCTATCAATATTGTGTTTCTCAGCTGTCTCAGTTTTTACGTCAGCGCTTGTAGAAACAGAATCAATTAGAAAATTAACTAAGTCTTCAGCTCTAACATGCTCTTCTGCTCATCTGAATGAATGCTTTCTTCAACTTCTGAATGAAGCTTCTTATAGTGTCATTGGTCAACACATGGTCAACAATCTTCAAGGGTTTTTAAGGTGATAGGTACCATCGAAAATTCAAAATTTTTTTTTATTTTTTGCTAATAGTGGAGTGATTATAATTCTATATCGTAGGCTTATGACAATGAGTTTTGCGGGCACAACATTTATGCATCTACATGTTTTTAATAAAAACTGCTCAACAACACTCATTTACTTCATATTGTTTCCGGATAGCTCGAAATCTGGGAAACTGCTAAAAATTATCTTTCGGGGACCAATACTTATGAGGTGAGTAGGAATTTTCGAGCAAAGTTAAAAACATGTAGATTTATAAATATTATGCCCGCAAAATTCATTGCCATAAATCTAATGTGTGGTTTGTCTAATATTTTCGAAAAACTAAATAAATTATGAATTTCACTGGCTGGTAGGGAAAAACCTTAAGACAATAAAGACTAATAAAGTTATTCTTGTTCTAATACGAACAATCGGCTCATTAAACTTGAACCATTGTAGATGGCTCAGATCACTCAATGAGTGATCTGAGGTAGATGGGTACTTGTATGCAAACAAATTATGTTTGCCTTTAATTACCTGACACTAAACATCAGTCAGTGAGCGAGGCACAAGACAAATAGCGCGCTAACGCGTGGGAAATGATTTACATAGGTGCAATGACATAATTTGTCCCATTTACAAGAGGTGCAATAAATTTTGCTTTAACAACAATAGCATACAACGTGTTTACTTGTATGTCTATCAATGAGAATAAGAGTAATATTGACAACAAAAAATAAAATCTAATATTTGCATGCCTATAAATCGGTAAAGCACATGAATGTAATAACCCTGTACTTGTTTAAGCAAACAAATGATTTATTATTTATTAGTTTGTCATAATTTAGGCATAATAATTCGTACTTTTGATATGTGTTTACTTTGTACATCGTCTTTGTCAAAAAATAAAATGACTCTTTATAAACGCCTAGGTAGGCCTATATGAAATAAAGTGTACGTAACTTGACTAGATCAAAATAATAACTTGGTGCCTAAAAAATTCTTGCTGCCAATATCCCCGAATGATGCTCCGGTGTTAGTGTCAAAAGTGAGTAGCACCTGCATCAGTCTAAACTCAATTTCCCGCAATTTTACTGCCATTAACTTACAGTTGTTTTACAGGAAAACTAATATATTTTTAAAGGTAAAATTTGCGAAAAACTAAATTCAAATTCAAAGGACTTTGCCGATTCTTGTATGAAAATTGGGCTATACTTGCGTCTTAACCAAATCATCGGTAAAACATTGGAAATATTCCCAATATTACGTTAAAAAAAAATCTGTAAGATAAAAACCGGGAATTCGGAGCAATCTTATTTTCTATTTTTCAGATATTTTGAGGTTAGGTTAGTTGTTTTCACGCACTATAAGTACTTATCGGTATTTTTGCCCATAATGATTACTTTATTTAAAGCGACCTCGTTATTACCGTGGAACCCTGGATGATGCATATAGATATAATTATTCCTACGGCCATACCTACACCTGTTTACATTACTATAAAGCAGATCTACTTCACAAGTATCTAGGTAGGCATTGGTATATCATAGTAGGTAGGTACCTATGTAACGAAACGTTACCAAAGTATGTAAGTTTATTAATATTTTTTTCTTTATTTATATTATTATCTACGTAAAATAATATTTAATAGTATTTATCATATTATTGTGCATTTATTTTTTATAATGGCCACCCCGTAGTTCCTTAAAACTTCCGTGTGTTGTCGCTGTTGACGATTAGTGACATAGACAACTAACAGTGACGCTGACCTCAGACAACTACGACTGAAGAGTTGATGACATTTAAACCAGTGTTTCTATTTACGAGTTTGGTTTTACCCTAGTTTCGACGGTGGCGCCGCGACAGATTATTGAGATAAGAGAATTAAGGAGGCGCCCCATTTGTAGCATAGCTTTACGTGACATGCAGCGCTATGGTGAGCGCCAAGATTTGCTGTCAAATGTTCGTGGTACTTCCCTAGGTGACGCCATCTTATGCGCCACTTTACACATTAAAAATAGTCACGCTTATTTTGTAGACGGGGCCCATCCATATTGTTGTACCTAGGAACCTAGCGACAGATAACATTAGAATCGTTTCAATAATTATGAGCCAAAGGTTTTGCTGGAAATAAAAGTATTATACTTAATAATTTAAATACACTTATGAATAGGTTTTAAGCCACGTAGGATTTTGTCACGATCAAGATGGTGTGCTTACTTTTTGTTTTAATTAGCTGCACATTACATGATCAAACAACACAATAAACGTGATGTACTCTGTGGTGTTGCAAGTGCTTTTGTTTACCGCACTTAAAATGTTCAGTAAAGCATTTCTTGCTTTTCAATAAACAGCTATTAATATAATTTGAACAGAAGGTGCAAATCTAATCTGTATTGATGTGGTAGAGATATATGTACAAAAAAGTCTCTCTTGGTTCTTGAATGACATTGTCAGGAGGGAGTTGCTAGTCAATAAAGATTTTTTTTCATTGAAAAAATCTTTTGACAATTTCAATTAAATGTAAGCAATACCGTACAGTGTGCTTGGCTTTATCATTTAGGTATTTAATTATAGTTTCTTTATTATGTTTTACATATCTACAATTGTAATTGGGTTTTCATTTGATTTATTTCCTATAATAGTTATAAGACATTGAGGATCTCCAAAAACAAACAACAAAATGTTTCTCTGAAATAACAAAGGTTTGTTTTATTTAACAAGTATTTACAATTATCAAGTTATTATCAAGTTACGACAATTACACTTCTATCTCACCTGAAATAACAAAGAAACGACATTTAAAGTTCACTATATGTCGAGTCCTCAATCACATTCTTTCTATGAGTTTTTATTACGATAAAAATGCACAAAACAATCCCAGCGTCACTCGCCATTTTAAATCATAGACACAGATCAATATCATAGGTACGCGACGGACAGCTGATACGCGAAGCGCGGCAAATTCAAATGAATGAAATGTCACTCATTTCATTACATAGTTATCCTACTTTTTCCCTAAAAAAGTGAGTTTATAAAAACTGGTATCATTTGCCAAGTGACTGGTATCATTTGAGAGTGATAGTGGGAGTGACGTTTCCAGTGCCTATATGGCAGTTCCGCTTTTATCGAGACGTTTAATTACTTTTATTTTCATAATACTTTTAAACCCCTGTACGCACATCATTGAAAAAAATATATGTGATATTATAATTTGAAATAAGATTTTTCATGCATACGTGCTTCAGACGCAGTGTGGACGCAAAATAGCCCATTTTGAGGCAAACTCCTTTGGCTGTTAATTTCAAGCGGATATGTAGACTAGCGCCATCTAGCGATAAAACACTGCGACACTAGCGACGTAACACATTCCTACTCGAAACTCGAACACGTATACGACAGACTTGCTCCTCGCCAGCTTCGTATAATTTTTCAATGTCAACACCGCGTAGGTAGTCAAAACTATGAAATAGTGCAGAATGACTTGGGGGCATTTATCTAATAGTTTCCCAACCTGCCCCCTTTCTTGCCGTGGTTTTGGCTCCTACCACAATAGGAATAAGGGTCAAATCTTAATGAGGTGTAAAGTGAAACAGGTCGAGTCGTGCCACGGCTATTTGGTCCACCGGTGGAAAACAGCGGGGAGCGCCTCCTTAATTGGAAGGGCAATATGTTAAATCTTCGGCAACGGTGTGCCCAAGGTGTGCTCGGTTAGGTTTAATTGGCCCGGTGTGCGGGGAATTCTAATATTTTTTATGGAATCTTATGAATGATAACAATATAAATGTATCAAGTAGGTAGGACTGTCAAATACTGAAGGAATGTGAAACAGAAGGTAGTCATTCAGAGGTCATTATACCAGCAATATTGTCGGCTGCAGCAGTGCAAAGGACAGCTCAGAGTGCCCTGCTTTAGCTCTGAAGAGAAAAGGTCGGGATAGAAATACGTGAAGATATTTCTGCGGGAAACCTAATTTCCCTTATGGTGCAAAGGTGGAAAAATTGGTATTTTGTGAAATTATTTACACAAGAAAACTCAGTAGTCTCCTACGAAAAAAAGTGGACTTAAAAGCGAAACATAGGAATACGTCGGTCCTATGTCAGAATATCTTGCACTGCGGTGCTTCCCATCCGGACAAACCCTACAACAAGATGACCAACTATAAAAAAAGGTTATTGTTTTCTTATCAAAAATGATGGTTATAATGTCTTGTAACAAAGGCGAACTCCCACATCTGTCGACAGCGGTCACAGGTCGCATCGCATATATACACCACGACACTAATATTATGTATCTTTATTCAATCACAGACGGGCCGCGTGTTCAAATCAATCATCAATTTGAATACATTGATAACGTATCGGCGTACTGGTTTGGTAACAAAAAAACCGGCCAAGTACGAGTCTTACTCGAACACCGAGGGATCCGTAATGTTGAAGAAGTTAAACGATAAAAATGCTTTTTCTCAATGAACCTCATTTAACTTTGATTGAATTTGCTCTAAGAGATTTATATTTTGTTAAAATCAAAAAAATGTTATGTGTTTGGAGTTGGATATAATATAATATAATCCCTGTAAAATTTGCGTAAACCATCATTAATCCTGATAATTAAACTTTGAAGAGAGAGGGGAACAGTCATAATTTTAATTTAAAACGTTAAATCAAAAATTTCAGTGTTTTAGTTAAAAAAATTATTGTCTATAAAGTCGATTAGCGGACGATAATCATTTTACGTGTGATAAGAAAACATTGCGTCACCCACAGACCAAGGAATAACTTTATATTGGCGTCACCAGCCGAACGCTTAGGCCGATCGTGTTGCTCTATCGCTGGATCCGCGCTCTCGCTCACACGCTCTGCTCAGGTGAAAAATGAGTCATGCTTTTTCGTGCGTGCAGCGAGCGTTCATAGATTTATAAGACGTTACTTGTCAAAAAATTAACTCATCCATTCATTCGGTATGGAACCCTAAAAATATGAACACACGTGGATAAGTCTGATGGGTTGTTTTTTGTTACATTAATTATTTAATTGAATCTAAAATCTCTATACCATTTTAATTTACACTAACCCATGAATGCCTATAGAGTTACTTATATTTAAAAATTCTCATCTGCATACTACATACAAGGATAAAATGAATGACGGACTGACTAGCTGACGGACTGATCAATCAACGCCCAGTGTAAACCACTGAATGGATAGAGTTGGGCATACAGTTTAGCTATTAGGTATCACGACAATAGGTATCCAGTTAGAAAGGCTTTTTGAAAATTCATCATCTAAGAGGATACAATAATAGAGTGTAGCCATAAATGATGGCGTAAGCGTCCACTAGTCTCAAATAGGAAGAATCAAACGACAAAATCAAAAATAAATTAACACTTTTTTTTAATTATTTTACGAAATATGACACTTTAGTAAAAAAGAGAAGTTATAAGCTGTTATCATACAAGCTGACTCAGCAAACTTACGACCTGCTCTCATAGGCCTACCGAACATACTCGTACCAACAGAGAAAGTTTAATTATAATCGGTAGAGCCGAGAGACGAGAAAGAAGACAATTTTTATATATGAGATATTTTATATAGTATTATTGATATGTAAACTTTCGTATAATTAACTCATTAGTAACTATATCGGACATGACGCAAGGCCTGCAATACATAAAACAGCCAAACATTTTGCCTTAATGACAATCAGAAGAATGCTATTTCTATACGAGTGAGTCTGTATATTCTTCTTTCTTCTGTCCCTGGGACAGACAGACAGACTTTCTTATAAAACGAATGAAAGGTCGTCTCGTGTATTAATTTTACCAATAAAGTATTCCTTTTCTATCAAAGCTCCAGTATCCGATCAGCATTTAATTTTATTTACGCACACTCCTCCCGTTCAGAATGTTCCATAATGGTCACATTTTTCCACATTTTTTGCCGTTATCACAAAGCTATCGCCGCCAAAAGGTGGTAATTAGTGACAGGTGCTGCGATTTCATATAAATTCTACATTTTATTTCAACTTTTTCGCTCCCACTTCTCAAGGGCAAAAAACACCCTTTTGTTACCGTCGAGTGGGAGTTTATAGTAACACCCTTTGTCAATGTCGAATTCGCTACTATTTTTGAGTCAAACACAATGCACGGTGACACGTGAGAAAACGCACAGTCATGATGACCTTGACGAATTTTTGGGATAGATTTTTCGAAAAAATATTTTGTTTCTGCTTCTTTAAACTTATTGTAAGATGTAAGGTTTTGTCCGGAGCCTTTTCGTCTGGCCTGACCCACGTGTTTTTATTGTCTTTTTTATGTCAAGTATAAAAAAAAAGTCAAATTTAATTAATTTATTATTTTTGACGTCTATTATTCAATAGACGTCGAAAATAATAAATTAATTATTAGTACAGTAATTACGATAGTAATAAGAGTAATTAGAGTTAATATCAAGATTAGTAATAATATACTCGTACTTACCTACCTATACCGTTTGGTTTGTAAACAAAAGTGGTACAAATTCATAATATATCACAACAATATTATGAGCAATTTGTAGTGGGTATATAAAATACATTTAAAGTAAATGTCGGAATTTGGGTGACGGAAAAAACCATTTCTCTTTCCCTTAGCTCAAGAACATAGATAAAGTACAACATAATATTTGTAGTGGGTATATAAAATACATTTAAAGTAAATGTCTGGATTTGGGTGACGGAAAAAACCATTTGTCTTTCCCTTAGCTCAAGAGTCAAGAACATAGATAAAGTACAACATAATAGATGCATAAATGATATTTTTCGAAATCTCCATATAAAAGATTTCAACGCGGATAAAGTCGCCTACAGAGGCCAGATGCCAGTGTTATTACTAATAATATTATGTATTAGAAAAAGAACATATTGTAATAGATTTCTTTCAATAACGTTTGAGATAAGAAAGCTCACGCAGGAGATTTTAATAAGCGTGTTTTGATATCATAATAAGTAGACCCATAACAATATTTTATTTCCATCTGTTTCAACCCACGTAGGTAATGTACGGTACCTATTTATCTAACGATTGTATTAAATTGTTTCTTATCGTCTTTGGTTTCAATAAATTTTACTGAATACTAGCTGCCCCAGTCAACGTTGTTTTGCTAAATAAATTATTTCTCACTTATGGGTATGAAAATTAGCTTACAACATACACAGACAATTTCATAAAAATCGGTCGAGCCGTTTCAAAAATTTTATATTATTAAATTTAATAAGGACTTTACGCTACATATGAACCATAAATAGACAACAAAATATAAGAATTTTAAGAAAACCTTATATTAAAGTTTGTAATGTTTATGAAGAAACAGAAAAATCTACGAGTATAATGATTAAAAACTTATTTTACTTTTCTGTTTACGAGTAGTTTCATAAATGTATCTTATCGATGGTTCGTAATTATAATACGACTGACTGGATTGTTCACCGATTATTAAGTTTTAGTTATTCCCATATTTTGTTAGAAGTTCTCGTCTGAAAGAGTCATTGTTTCAATGTTTATAACTTAAATTCGTCTCGTGAAACGATCACGAATACAAAACAAAATAATATTTTCATCCAAATAACAACAAAATAATTCAAATTTTTTCAATCACAGAACCATTAAATCATTTTAATTTGCATATTTAAAATAACATAAGATCTTTTCAAATGATAATATCGAAGGAACTTGGTCACAGTATTCTTTAAAGTAATTTCCAATAAAAATGCCGTAAGCATTCGGACCATGACGCTCTATAGTGTAAGTGGTCCCGTATGTTAATGTTCTCAGTCTTGTTTTGTTGATTTCTATAAAATATTATAAATGAGACGGCTACCACTAAGAGAATGACCAAATATTGTGCTTGCTGTGGAGCGACTCGAAAGTTTTACCGGATTTTTAATATCGGTAAAGCCATTAATTTAAGAAATAAAAAAATTGTCAATGGTAAAATAGTACTTATTGAAAAGCAACGGATCAAGCATAGTTCATTGATTTTATATTTATTAGTAAGGCGTGAAAATTGTCAAAATCACTCGGGGAAAGCTACAGTGTTTACAGAATTTTAAAAACCAAAATGAATATTATTGTGAAAGAAGACACGGATAATTAAGTTGTAATTCATTGAGAGATGAACAACAATATATGGTAATAATTCATTCATATGTGTCGATCATTGTATTCGAGATTATACCATAATCTTAAAGTAAACTGTTGCGTTTCCTATTTAATAAGGCAAACACAACGAAATAATATTGATTATGAAATATAAAATATTTCTTTTTAAGCATAGTTACTATGTGAAAAACTCTCAAAAGTTCATGTACAAAGATTTACACATGCAAAATACTCTTTAGGTCTTTCTTTCTGATATTTAAAGAATTATAGGTGCGAAAGCGCAAATCTTTCGTGGTAGCCCGTCACGTTACGCAATATGAAATCCAGAAAAATGGAATATTCTTTATAGTTTATTCACGGCTGGGGCTCAACAGGTAAGCATGAATAAATTCTGTGTCCGATGACAAAGCGGCGCGCTGTCGGGGCGCGTTTTTCATAAAGTGTCGGCCCTGTTAAACATTTTTTATTTGACCATTTGCTACCAACTGCGTTATATGAAAAATGGATCGTAACATCGTACCCTTTTCTCGTGTGTGTGTATATATTTTTTTCTCTCTAAATAAATCATGTCATTAAATTTTAATAGTCACCGTGGCATGGGTTAGTTAGGTCCTTTGTTGGGTCGGATTTCGACGATCTTTTGACTTGATTGTTACTATTTAAAGCCATTGTGATGCTTTGATGGTTACCCGGGTAAATGCCGACTTAATTTCATTAATCGACTCCTTTGTACGAATTAAGATTTAATTGAGTCAAGCTGGCTTTTTAGGTATTGTTGCTCGAATGCCTTTGATATAACAATGTAAGGAATTCGAGTTATTCACAAAGGTGTCTTAATGACGTACACATGTTTTTCGAACGCGTGCTTCATGTCTTGCCTTTTTTATGGTTTTTTATTTGTAGGAATGGAATATTTCAAAGTCATGATTGTGATACTGTAATTTTATTACCATGTGATATCCACACTCCGTGGACGCTAGGTCGAAAGTTCAAACCTGTGTAAGACGTAAGAGATAATTTTTCAACATTAGAGATTATGCATTTTAATTTATATTTTCACGAAAGTGCCTTCACAATAAAACCCAAACTTAGACATTTGACCCGCGATCGTCGCCACTTTACTTATAACTATGTTATTAGTCCGCACACATGTTTCCAGGGACATTTACATCAACAAGGTTTACGGTAAAATGTGATAGGCTCATCCTTAGGTTGATATAGGTAGTGGGCGATACAATAAAAGTTTCAATTTAAAATTCCACGGTCAAAATCTTCCATCACAAATAAACAAGACCTGTCTAATCATATTAAAACAATTCCTCCATAAAGTCCACGGCTACCACCTTCTTGACCTATTCTCAACAGAAGATCCGAGTGACCTCTCGACATCTAACACATTTCTAATACCGTGTTGACCTGAACCTGAACCGAAGTCATCTATCAAATTACATGACAATCTGTCCAGCCCATTTTAAGATCCATCAAAAAACAATAACAAACGTCCAAACACATGCCATCTTTGCCACTATCCTTTTATAATATTTAAATTCAATTTAAAGTCAGCCATTTTTATGCCCCAGAATGTTTCCGGACTTTACTTTTAGACTACTTACCTATAATTTTTTGCGTACCTAATTTCCTGTTTCTACGATTTCGCATTGTGAAGTCAACATATCTTGAGGATGTCTCGGTGTCGGGACGAATCGTGCGTCGAAGAAAGTGTTGGAACAATAATTGTTAGTGGTGATTAATATTATAGGCGGTAATATTCCTGTATTTTGGACCATACAGATTATCAGTTTAGGATATACTTATTCATTTTATTTGCTAATCTATTTTGAAAGATGATCATAAATTAAACAAACCGAAAAATTCACATCACTAGTACGAATAAGAGGCGTTTGCGATCGGTGAGTGTAGTTGATTTCGGTCCGGTATCTATTTTTTTTGGTAAACCGAAAAGGCTTTGGGCGGAGACGCCTCGAGCGAGGCATGTGTGGATGCGCGGGCGAAGGGCAAAGGTCACGCAAGCCGGAGTGATGTATGTGGTATTATTTATCGATATTTTTTATCGACTTTCGAATCATTGTGTTGTTTTTTTTTTGTCTTTAAAACACCTAGTATACTTACACTCTAATGTACGAAAACATAAATTTGATCTCCAAAAATGATGCTTCAAAATTTTGTCCATAATGTTTTATTACCACCGATATTAACATAGATCATGATATATTGTTTTATACCTATATCTATTATTATAACAAGGACCGCACACAATTGTGCAGTTTTTTGCATAACACCTGTAATGCTGGAAATAAGTGCTTTACGTATAGCATTCATTTTTATTTCGAAAAGAGAAATATTTTTGTTACTTATAAATAGGAAAATACTATACTTATTCTTCATACTACAGGTACCTACATCCATAAATTAATTATATTTTTAGCCCTTTGTAACAATACGGGAATCATCGACTAAAGGATTGTTAGCTTCTCTTTATCAGTACTTTTTTATACTTACGATCATTAAAAGTATTTCAGTCGAATGCTAATTTTATCGATAAAATAGTTCACAACACTAAAGACCACACCTTGCATCAGCAATCACGTCATGGCGAAAATGTAATTTAAATCTACTAGTCATTTACTGACATACCTACTCAGACGATATAGCAAGAGTTATTATGAATTTAGTGTCTTTCCTACTAGAACCGCGATATCTAAAAATCTATGCTGCTATAAAAAATTGATAACGGAAACAGGTAGATGCTTAATATATTCACAGATTATTTAGTTATAATACATATATTCACTTTAAACGCAAGTAGTTAAATTAAAAAAAATGTAAGTGGGGGCGCCCATACAACAAATGTGATTTTAACTCGTTTTTTGAATTTAGTGGCCAGAATATAATATTACTAACGTAACTTAAGTAAGTATATTATCCACCGATAAAGAACCTAAGTCAAAATTTCCTGTCTGTCAAAATTTCCTGTCTGTCAAAATTTCCCCCTAACACGCACTGAACTGTCTAATACGGCACAATCTGGCGTAAACCGTTTCCATGGAAACGTGCAAGCAGACCGTTTATAAGGAAGTGATTTGTGGCAGGGACCGTGGTATATAATATATACAAGGCAATTGTCGGCTTACTATGACGCTTAATCGGTGTCAAAAAAAATTATGAGCACCGGTAAACTGCCGATATTTTTTCTCGCAGTCCGCCACGTCCAGGGTACAGCCCCTAGATTGTCTAAGAAAAACGTATTCTTCGTTATCGTAATCGCTTACTAATTCTTCCCACTGATTGGTTCCTGATTAGCGACAGCCAATCGCGGAGCAGAATTCGCTAGCGATTACGATAACGATGAATACATTTTTCTTACGCAATCAGACACTTGGTCTCCTATTATATTCCTGCAGGACCTACATCGATGCACTTCATTTATTCACGCTTCGGAATTTCAATACAGCACTATGTGAAAAGAAAAAAAAGGTTGATGTAATCACGATACGGAATCGATCAGGCCCGGTGCAAGATGGGATCCCGTATGCAAATGGCAGGGAAACAATGGGATTTCCTGTGTCGATAATCTTTTGGAGGCTTTGTATGTGTGCCTAATATGCATGTAAATAAAGGAAGGATGTAGGACTGAATCTGGGATTCTAATTGTACTTATACAAAGAATAACGGCGCAGACGGTGTATTTTAGCGAGTTTTAGTGACCTACAGTTTAAAAGCGATAAAGACAATTACTTGTCAAGTACTTATGTAAATATCTTGTATTTTGGTTCTTTAATTTCTGTGAAGCTAAAGTACAAAATTTTCTCGATAGAAAGTTCTCCCAAAAGTTGCTCTAAAATTTCAGTTTTTAGAGTTCCATACCTTGAAAGAAAAAAAAACGGAACCATTATAAGATCACTTTGTTGTTCGTCAGTCTGTTTGTACCGACCCTTTATTTCAGTAACTATTAAAAATATTGACATGAAATTTGGAATAGTATAATAAAAATTACAAATCGTTTTCATTTTAATTTAAGACCCGGTGAACAGTGGATTCGCGTTCACTGCTTTATTTAATACGAGTTACAAGGATATCGCGCGGTAATTTTTGCTCGAAAAAACAAGAAAATGTGAAATTATAGAAAATGCAGACGTATGGCCAGTCTCTGTCGAAATAAGATACACAACCTAATTTAATTTCACAAAAATTAATGTGACCAGTTCTGAAAAAAATGCATAAATATGTATTTGCAGAGGCAACTTTGGCATTTTTTTCAATCGAGTGAAGTTTTACGAAATCATGTTTCGGCATTGAGTCTGAAGTCTGAACTTTCGAAAAAATAGGATTCCCCCCCTTATCTCCGAAGTTTACCAATCGAAAAGTCTGAAATAATTACGATTAATAGGAATTAATGTATATTTTGGTAATTATAAGATTTATTGTAACATTTTAATAAAAAAATTTACGGGAAAAATAAAACGAATTACTGTATCTGTTACACTTTTTTTGGTATAATAAAGTAGTTTAATCGAACCCACGAACTCCAACGCAGACGGCACCGCTACCGCTACACGATTCGGTCGTCGTCGTTGTTCGGTTTGTAACAAAGTTCCTTTGAAAAGCTTTGATTTTTCACTAAGTCAGAAAAAATATATGGCAAAGCAACGTTTGCCAGTTCAGCTAGTGCATTCTATAAACCACCAATACAATTACAACGCAAATGAAAAGCAAAGTGTTCGGCTTTAAGCAAAAATGCGTTCGGAATTCCTGAGTGCAGGGTTCACGCTGGGGCCATTGTGAGCGCCGTGTGCGCCCGCGCCGCTCGGCGAGCGATAAATTCCAATCAGCCCGTACGCGAGGGCACTGGGTCTCCAGTCTGGAGTGTTAAGGCGATGTTATTAGCTTGTAGAAAAAACGCCTGTATGTGCAAGATAATACAACAAAATCATCATCATCATCATCTCAACCCCTTTTTATGTCCCACTGCTGGGCACGGGTTTCCTCTCAGACTGAGCCGGGTTCGGCCATAGCCCACCACACTGGCCAAGTGCGGGTTGGCGGGCTTCACACACCTTCGAGAACATTTTTGTGAACTCCCCTAGGGCATGCAAGTTTCCTCACGATGTTTTCCTTCACCAAGTGATATTTAGTTTCCTAAAACAAAATAATACAACAAAAAAAAGCGACTTCAACCCTCATCAAACTGCCCTTGAAGTAATAGACATAATATTATACTCAGGACTCAATATCATATGATCAATGCCTAAGACCCGGCGGATCTCGCAAAAGAATGTCGCCAGTTTGCTGGTGTCAAAGATGTTTGTTTTAAGAGTCTTCTGACCCACGGTGTCTCCCATACAAACGTAATACCAAAATCATTTGTAATTCGTGCAATTTTCGATCATGTTGTGGTGTTATTCGGGTTCATATAGTAATAATCTATAATCCTGACCATATTTGGTTCCGAAATATTTTTGTTAAACGAAAATATAAACGAATTTAGTTATGTTAAAAAAAAAATTGATCAAAATTGATTATTATTTCGTTTTAAAGACGTATTTCCGAACCAAATATGGCCAGGAGCATAGATTATTACTATATGAATCCGAATAACACCACAACATGATCCAAATATGCACGAATTACTAATGATTTGTTATTTTGAATGAATGGAGACATTTCAGTTCACAGGCCCCTTAATACCAAAGGCGTCAATAATAAGCCGATATGGCAGGTATGCTGGCATTCAATACACGTATATTAATACCACACATTTTTTCCTTTAGAAAATTAGTTTTTATGTGTGGGCTCCGGGCTCTCGTTCTACAGTCTGAAATAAATAAACTTCAGTTTTTCACCGTGGCTCTCGGAAAGTCGGATTTTCTCCAACCCCATACGGAATGCATGGATTTTTCCGAGATGAAATAGTTATTTTCATCTCACCCGCTCGGAAAAGCGTTTTTTAATGCCCGAAATGGGGGCCGAAAATGCTATTATATTCCCTAGGCCGCCAAAGCATTTTCATTTTTCCCAAGGGAGACAAAGTAGTATGAAAATCCCTTCCAGCCCTTGGGCCGAAAAGCATTTCCAACGTCAAACTCGAATTACGTGTCATGTCAATGTCAAAGCTGAAGACTTCTTTTTTTTCTAATAACACATACGTTCAGTAAAAAAGTTCGACCTTAGAGTTTGTATAGGTACATTAGTTTTTTATTTTTACTTTTTCTTAGAATATCAATAAATATAATAACTCCTATTTAGTTTTATTAATTATAAAAGAAATTTAATTAAATCCATGATTTTTCCTCGTTGTTTATGTAATTATTGTTAAAATATTTATAAAATTTTATATTATCTTTGGTTCTTAGAAATTCCTATTTTAGAACGCATTAAAAAAAGTAAAAAAAGTTTCTCAATTTTTTTTCTGGTCAAGTGATAGTTGTCTATGTTTCCAATCGTGATTAAATGAATCCTACCTCGGTACCTAATATTTTTATTACTTTATTCATTATTTTTTTGTTTTAACTTTGAAATAAGGTGAGTGATGATTGAAGGTGGTTTCAGTAAGTGAAATTATTCAGAGTTACCAAAAACAACATTTAACATAAATCGCAATGCCGATCTAAAGTGTTCTTCTGGTGATTTTCCTCGCTGTGGTGAGATGAAAAATTTGTGTTATGGACGGGCGCAAATTTTTTGGGTCTCGTGTCTTTGAATGCCTCGCTATGCTCAGGATTCAATTGTTTGAACCCCTCGCTGCGCTCAGGGTTCAACCCTAGAATCCTTCGCCGCTCAGCATTCAAATTTGACACTCGGCCCAAAAATCCACTTTGCGCCCTTGCATAACAAATAACTATTGTTATTCAAGGGCGCAAAGTGGATTTTTGGGCCGAGTGTCAAATTTGAATGCTGAGCGGCGAAGGATTCTAGGGTTGAACCCTGAGCGCAGCGAGGGGTTCAAAGAATAGAATCCTGAGCATAGCGAGGCATTCAAAGACACGAGACCCAAAAAAATTTGCGCCCATCCATAACACAAAATTTTTCATCTCACCACAGCGAGGAAAATCACCAGAAGAACACTTTAGATCGGCATTGCGATTTATGTTAAATGTTGTTTTTGGTAACTCTGAATAATTTCACTTACTGAAACCACCTTCAATCATCACTCACCTTATTTCAAAGTTAAAACAAAAAAATAATGAATAAAGTGATAAAAATATTAGGTATTTTCATTTAATCACGATTGGAAACATAGACAACTAACACTAGACCAGAAAAAAAAATTGAGAAACTTTTTTTTTACTTTTTTTTAATGCGTTCTGAAATAGGAATTTCTAAGAACCAAAGATAATATAAAATTTTATAAATATTTTAACAATAATTACATAAACAACGAGGAAAAATCATGGATTTAATTAGATTTATTTTATAATTAATAAAACTAAATAGGAGTAATTATATTTATTGATATTCTAAGAAAAAGTAAAAATAAAAAAAATAATGTACCTATACAAACTCTAAGGTCGAACTTTTTTACTGAACGTATGTGTTATTAGAAAAAAAGAAGTCTTCAGCTTTGACATTGACATGGCACGTAATTCGAGTTTGACGTTGGAAATGCTTTTCGGCCCAAGGGCCGGAAGGGATACTACTTTGTCTCCCTTGGGAAAAATGAAAATGCTTTGGCGGCCTAGGGAATATAATAGCATTTCCCGCCCGCATTTCGGGCATTAAAAAACGCTTTTCTGAGCGGGTGAGATGAAAATTACTTTATACATAGAGGTCTAAGAGGCCGCCCTCGACTTCAAAATTGGAGCATAAAATACATTGCCTAAATTGGCAAACCCGAGCTGTTGCTAATTGCTATACACAATTTTTCACGCACACTATAGCATCCCGCACCTTGCAAATTTCAAATTGACACACTCACGTACCGTTTGCATTACACATTTACACGTAACACTCCCATTCTGAAGACACTGTAAATTCGCTGTAAGACGTTGTAAGTCTTTATATTATAAAAGTTGCGTTGAAAAATAATAATAGGAAAATAACTTCTCCTTAAGTGTTTAGAGGCAAAAGTTTATACTATCGAGCGTGAATTCATGCTACACGTGTTTTGTCGTATAAGCGTGTTCATATACATTTATCTGTACTACACAATATTGTGTAAAGTTTAATTTTTAAGCGATTACGTAGATCAAACGTGAATATTTTTTTTACAAAATGTTTTCTAAATATATACAAGAAGAAACTGACTGACTCATTCACTGACATATCAACGCACAGCCCAAACCGCTGGGTCTAGAGACTCCAAATTTGGCACACAGATACCTTATGAGGTCTAGGGGAGCACTAAGAAAGAATTTTTCAAAATTCACCCTCTAAGGGGGTGAAACGGGGGTCCGAAGTTTGGATTTTATCAAGTTAAAATACATCTTCACGCCGCAACTACTGTACCGATTTGGCTAAAATTTGGAATGGAGGTATATCTTGCATTACCACATAGGCTACTTTTCATCCCGAAAAAGTTCATGGTTCCCGTGGGATAAGTTAAAAACCGAAATTCACGCGGAAAAAAAATCTCACGCCGCAAGTACACAACCGATTTGGATGAAATTTGGAATGGAGATAGATTATATCCAGGTTTAATATATAGGCTACTTTTCATCCCGGAAAAATCCATGGTTTCCGCGGGAATCCTGAAACATTGATGTTCACACGCGAAAAATACTACTTCACGCCGTAATTACTGAACGTTCGTAAGTACGAAAGTTCCCGTGGGATTAGTAAAAAACCGAAATTCACGCGGAAAAAAAATCTTCATGCCGCAAGTGCACAACCAATTTGGCTGGAATTTAGAATGGAGAGAGATTATATCCTGGATTAATAAATAGGCTACTTTTTATCCCGGAACAATCCATGGTTTTTGCAGGAAAAAAGAAAAACAGATATTCATACGCGAAAAATACTACTTCACGCCGTAATTACTGAACTGATATGGCTGAAATTCGGAATAAAGATAGATTATATCCTGGATTAATATAAAGGCTACTTTTCATCCCGGAAAAATCCTTAGTTTCCGCGTGAAACCTGAAACATTGATGTTCACACGCGAAAAATACTACTTATGCTGTAATTACTGAACTGATATGACTGAAATTCGGAAAGGAGATAGATTTTATCCCGGACTATTACAAAGCCTACTTTTCATCCCGGAAAACTGAAATCCACGCGTGAAAAATATTCCTTCATGCCGTAATTACTGAACTGATTTGGCTGAAATTTAGAATCGAGATAGATTATATCCTGGATTAATACAAAAGCTACTTTTCATCCCGGAAAAATCTATGGTGTCCGCGGGAAAACTGAAAAACTGATATTCACGCGGTAAAAATACTACTTCACGCTGTAATTACTGAACTGATATGACTGAAATTCGGAAAAAAGAAAGATTTTATCTTTTCTGTAGGTTACTTTTCAGCTCGGAAAATTTCATGACTTCTACGAGTATGATCATAGTGAAAAACAGAAAATTCACGCGGGAAAAAATATTCGTTCACGCCGCAAATACTGAACCGATTTGGCTAAAATTTGGAATGGATATAGATTATATCCTAGAATCAACTACTTTTTTCTCGGGAAAATCCATTGTTTTCGTGATAATAGGAAAAACAGATATTCATGCGGGAGAAAATTCATTCCTTCACGCATAACTACTGAAAATTTTTGGTTTAAATTAGAAATGAAGAAAGATTTCATGTAAATTAACACAAAGGGTACTTTTTATGCCGGAAAATTGATGGTTCCCGTAGAATAGTTAAAACTAAAATTTACGCGTGCAAAGCCGCGGGTATCTGCTAGTAATATATATTTATGTAAAAACAACTTGGCTAATTTCTGCGTAAAAACCGTTAGAGGTGAGTTTACTTACTTACCTACTTACCCCTTACAAATTAGCACGAGAACATCGTAGGTTACATCATTATCTTACCGAAGTCAACTACAATACTGACTTAAATACTATATAGAGTGTAAAAAATTAGTCAACTTATACTAACTTTCAGATGGTAAAAAAGTTACGTGTCTAGGATTCTACCCGACCTCCGGTTGCCAAGGTTACAGACCCACTGAGTTATCTTATTTAGCTCCATTATAATCACCAAAGAAGCAATCGGGTATTACACTACTTTTGAAATTGATAAAAAATATTATTTTATTATAAAGTAGGATAAAAATAATGAAGGCTAATTTAAAATCAAACAAAGATTTTAATTTTGAGTGCGAGAGTCTTCAATCCCTTTCACGCAAAACGAAAATTAGTATGAAGTCGCACGAAGCTGCTACCTATTACATTAGCAAGATGTGACGTCACAGTGCTAATAGCTATCTATATCTAATCAGAAATAACTAAATGCTTCTAACTTTTTTGTTATTTAGTAGATTTAATTAGTTTTTAGGGTTCCGTAGCCAAAGGGCAAAAAAACGGAACCCTTATAGATTCGTCGTGTCTGTCTGTCTGTCTGTCTGTCCGTCCGTAGGTCACAGCCACTTTTTTCCGAAACTATAAGGGCTATACTGTTGAAACTTGGTAAGTAGATGTATTCTGTGAACCGCATTAAGATATTCACAAAAAACTAGAAAAAAAACAATAAATTTTTGGGGTTCCCCATACTTAGAACTGAAACTCAAAAATTTTTTTTTTCATCAATCCTATAAGTATGGGGTATCTATGGATAGGTCTTCAAAAATGATATTGTGGTTTCTAATATCATTTTTTTCTAAACTGAATAGTTTGCGCGAGAGACACTTCCAAAGTGGTAAAATGTGTGACCCCCGCCCCCTCTAATTTCTAAAATAAGAGAATGATAAAACTGAAAAAATATATGATGTACATTACCATGCAAACTTCTACCGAAAATTGGTTTGAACGATATCTAGTAAATAGTTTTTTATTTAGGAGGCATTTAAGCTATTTTCCCATACAAAAGTGAATTTTTTTTCATTGTTCCAGCTATTCCGGAAAAACTAAAAGTTGAAGAAATCTGAAATTTGGTACCTAGATCTATATAAGGTCATGAAGGTGCACTAAGAATGGAATTTCCGAAATTCACATTTTAAAGGGTAAGAATCATACATTTAAGGGATTTTCCCATACAAAATTAAAATTTTCTTCGTTGTTCCAGCTACTCCAGAAAAACTAAAAGTCGTAGAGATCTGAAATTTGGTACCAAGTTTGATATTAAGTCATGAAGGTGTACTAAGAACGGGATTTCCGAGATTCACACTTTAAAGGGTAAAAATCATACATTTAAAAGATATTCCCATACAAAAGTTAATTTTTCTTCGTTGTTCCAGCTAATCCGGAAGAACTAAAAGTCGTAGAGATCTGAAATTTGGTACCTAGGTTGATATTACGTCATGAAGGTGTACTAAGAACGGGATTTCCGAAATTCACATTTTAAAGGGTAAAAATCATACATTTAAGGGATTTTCCCAGTAACTACAAGAACTTTTATATGTTACTTGCTGCTACGGAACCCTTCATGGGCGAGTCCGACTCGCACTTGGCTGCTTTTTTTCAGTTCGCGTCATTAGTTTTATCCTAGTTTATAGTAGTGTAATAAAAAATTGGAGTCAAAAACCCAACTGTGCCCTACTCATAAAAGTAAGTAATGCCTCGACAATACCGCAACGATGGGAGTGTACCATTCTAATCGCGGAGAAACGTGAAAAAATACACCCACGAACGCGTGCGCAGCGATGCCGATCAAAAAAGAACCTGATAACTCTCAAGATTGATATAGAGCTGTTGGTGCCTCCATAATTTAGGAAGGCCAAGTTTTGAGACGTTGTTTCGTTTTGGTAAATAGCAAATGTGATTTTCAAAAAAGAGATGTGCAACTTACTGAAAATAGAGCTTAGTGATAAATATTTAACTTCCTTGAATTTATTTTTGTCTTTCTCACTATCACGGACACGTTGGTGGATGCGACATGCAGCCTCGCGGAGGAATATAACAGAAAAATGACCTTTTACCTAATTACTCAAAAACTAAGCCCGTTATCAATAATCTGTTTCTCAGCGTTTTTGATTTTATTATTACCGACACATTAAAACAAAAATTACAATAAAAATGAGAAAATCTGAGATTTTGGAGCAACTTTTGGGAGAATTTTCTATCGAGAAAATTTTATCCAATCGTATTTTTGTTTCACAGTGATTTTAGATTAAATACCCAAAATAAATGAAGTTTAACTTTAAAAGTAATGGTCTTCATAGCTTTTAAACGAAACTTTACTAAAGATCGCTTAAATATGGCTTCTACGCAGTGTATTCTTAAATGCAATACTATTAGGTATTATGAGGCTTTGGAATATTTAGTGCGCTTTATTTAGATAAGCTGAATGCTTCAAAGTCCATTCCATTTCATGGTTTCTTTTTTTGAAGTAGTCACTTTTTAAGCATTTTTGAAATTTCTTCAAAAGAAAACGAAATGACGCCATTAAGGACTCTCAACAAAAGCATAGTAATGCTTCAGAATTAAATTACTGCTTCAGGGCTGAATATCTGACTATACTATGGTAGTAACTATACACATCCGAGCAGACGCTGCAAAATAAGTTAAACCACTTGGTAGAAATATTAAAATATTAAATTGCTATTATGTTACTATCAGCTCTATAAAGTTACCTACGGTTAATGATGAACCGAACATAATCGACATAGTACGGCAGGAATGTGCCTCAGAGAACTTAACTGACTTTTTAAAATTTGACTGCGAATTTTTTTCCCACGACAATCAAGACCTTCCTTCCATTCATTAACTTTTAGGTCCATTTACGGAAAGAACATGGGTATGGATTTGAAGTTATTATAGCTTCTTTTAGTTCTTGTTTTTATCTGGATACAAATAATTATCTGGGAAAAATTAAACATACTCGTAGGTACCTATTATCTATTCAGTTTTCTAGGTTTCTTAAGCCTTGAAGACTAATCTGCACAGTAAGTAGCCAGCCATGCGAGAGATCTTGTGTACTTGGTAGTACACTCATTTGCAAAAAAAACGGGCGGTTTCGATTTTCTTCCTGGCTGAAAAAAATAAAATACCAAAAAGGTTTTAATCATTTGAACATGTTACTGGCCAGTTATAAAAGTGCCATAATGTTCATAAAAGTACATTCCAAATTCAAATTTTTGACTGAGCCTGGTTTTCAAAGAAAACAACTTTTAACTTCATTTTGTAGCGCAAAGTCCCTATAGTTAATATCGACTCTAATTAACTTTTTGTCAATTTTTATTGAATTATCTGATGTCCTAGACATTTAAAAGTATTGTTATTGCTGTTTAGCAATCTCGAAAATGGTAAATAAAGTGATAAAATCGAGCAAAATTATTGCGCTGCTTGAAGAAGGTTGCAGTCAATGCTTCGTGGCTCAGAGGCTAAATGTGAGTCGGTCGACAGTTCAAAGGACCTGGCAGCTCTATCAAGAGACCGGTTCCGTCAAGAGAAGGCCTGGTTCGGCAGAAAGACATGTACCGAACCACGGGATGATCGTTTTCTAGTTAGTCAAGCTTTGAGAAATCGCAAATATTCTTATGTGACCCTCAAGAACAGCCTCAAAGAAGTAAGAAATGTGCAAATTAGTCTATGGACGGTCAGGAGGAGGCTTCTCGCTGCTAATATACACAGTCATCGCCCGGCACGCGGCCCTAAATTACTCCGTGGACATCGAGTTGCCAGGCTTAGCTTCGCTCGAAATTGTGTGTCATGGACTTATGAAGACTGGGATAGGGTATTGTTCACAGATGAAGCCAGGATATCTCTGCATGGTGACTACGTAGACGAGGAGAACGCTTTGCAAAGGCATGTTTTGAGGAAATCACACCTTATGGAGGGGGCTCTGTTATGTTTTGGGCAGGAATAAATTCTATGGATCGTACGGAGTTAGTCTTTATCGAAAACGATACACTGACTGAACACCGATACATAACAAAAGTTCTAATTCCTTATGCACAACCCGCTTTAGCCGCTCTTGGCGAAAACTCAACGCTCGCGCCCACCGGACTGGCGATGTTGAAGCGTATATGCTAGGAGTCGGAATTCGTCGTTTGGACTGGCCAGCTAGAAGTCCGGACCTCAATCCCATAGAGCATGTCTGGGACGTTCTGAAGCGACGAGTGAGATCAGTGCAGCCGGCTCCGCAGACCATCAGAGAGCTAAAGAATGTGATTACCGCTGAGTGGGAACGTATTCCCCAAGAAACCATAAAAGATATACTCGCTAGCATGCCCAGACGAATGCAAGCTGTGATTTCAGCAAGAGGGGGTCACACGCAATACTAAACTTTTATCTGCTTTTAATGTATTCAAGAAAAACAAAAAAATAACGCGTTTCATTTTTATTTAGCGAGCAGGTACAATAATAGTGTTTTGAGCTTAAACATTATTTCTCAATAATTTAATCAAAATGTTATGATAAAACTGATGAAAACTATTCCTTCCTAATAAATTTATAAAATTCTGAGGATAACAATACCTAAAATTGTCAAAGAAACTAATAGTAACTATAAAATAGTTCTTTGCTTAAGTGACCGTTTTTTTGCAAAAGAGTTTATATATTATTCTAAAGTGTGTACCAGTGCAGTCTCTATTGCATCACTTTCATAATCCAATGGGACCAAGCTAGTGTTGGTATTCTCAGTCAATGAAAGGTAAGGGTTTTTAATTCGACCCGATTTATTTCAATGGAAACACGTCGCTTTTTTCGAGGCATGAAGATAAAACAGCGCACACTTTCTAACAGCGATAGAATAATAACCTGTGCTATTCTGCGAAAATACTTCAAACAGCGACGAGCTGACATAAGCTGGATCATATTTAAAGCCCGATTGGAGTAGTTATGTATTAGGTTTTACCAGTCCAAAAAGTTTTAACAGCTAATAATATACAGTTGACGTAGATATGTACTCGGCTAATAAAGAAGAGCAAAATAATCCTCAAAGACTGAGAAATTGTACCATAAGAGTTTTGTTTTACCATTTCAGTACAAGGGGCCGTACCACCATCTCATACTGACATGGTATGAAAATGTGAAAACAATATTACAATAATACTGGTAACAGATGATGGTACAGCCCCTGGACCCTAAAAGTGATGAGACAATGCAAAAGTATAAAAGAAAAAACAATAAATCCCATTAATGACTTATGACAGTGTAGGTACAGTGGGAAGAAAATATTGATTGTCAGTAATCGGTGGGCATTAAAATAGTTTAGCTTATTGAAGTTCTCATGATTCTGTGAGAAGGTTCGGGAACGGATTAATGTGGTTGTGAATGGACTGATAAAGTCAGAGAATATGTATGGGAAAGTATGTAAATGTGTGTCACATTAGGATGTATGTGTATTTTCAATCGTGTTTTAATCTTTGTATTATAAAGGTACTCGTAAGTATACTCATTGAAATATTTTTGTCTTTATATAATGTGCCCCAGGGATAATTGACCGCCCGGCGTTAATTGATTAATATTTAGACCGAATGATTAAAGAATAACTTTAAACTGAGCTCTAACCCGTGTACTTTCTTTTTTTTTCAGATTTTTTTACAGAGATTTCGAACGTGCTACGAAAATTTTTAATTATTATCTTTGTTTTTACAGTTTTTGTCATTCTGTCTTTTATACCACATCAATTTCAGGTATTCAATTCAACCGAGATTAAATGGAACAATCTATATATATACTTATAATAAAACTGTAAAGGGTCGAATTCTGTACATTGAAGATATTTTGAAAATTTTTGTTGGAGGACACTATTTAGTCGATACTGAAGCCAAAACTGTAATTTGTTTAATTTTTGTCTGTCTGTCTGTCTGTCTGTCTGTCTGTCTGTTTCACGACCGGGCATCACGGCTAATCCGCTGGATGGATTTAAATGAAACTTATTACTATTATAGTTCATACCCCGAGGTAGGACATAGGATACTTTTTGTACCGAAATTCATCATGGTTTCCCTGGAAGACAGCATCAAAGTCCAAACGTTTTTTAGTTATAATTCATTAACGCGCTGTCCGATTCCATTCATTCTTTTTTTTGTTACAAAGGAGGTTCTTTAAAGATTATTCCATACAAATCTTATCATCATCACTTTTGTAGTTCAGAAATTACAGACATCAGAACCTTTAAGTTCAAGTAGGTAGGTAACTTGAAACTCGGAATGCACAAAGAACCTAGGGCTAGGACGTAGAGCTCAAGTAAGACTGGAGTACCCTAACAGCCGTAAATAAATAGGCTTAGCAGGAGATTTTGTATGGTTTAAAATTTTTCACTTTTAGGGTGAACAAAAATCATGTAACTGGCGTTATCGCTACGTTATACCGTATAGCGCCATCTCTACAATTTATGTGGAACTTGAATGTAAAACTCTGAGATAGGTACTACCGAATTTTTTTAAATAAAAATTTACTGTCATGTTATTTACTGTTTCCTGACTTAATATTAAGATGGCACTGTTAAGACATGAACAGATTTAAACTTTATCATCCGCAATATGGAAAGGGTAAGATAATGGTCACAAATATTTTTAACTCTTAGGTCTTATCGATCCTAACCGACTGACTGTCATCTAAGGTCTTTTTATACGTAAGGAAATATATAGCCATTGTCCATTCTGATGTTTTGGATTGTATTGAGATGAAGCAAAGATTTTTAAAAGACTCTTATATTATGTTGGGCTGGGGAATATTGTTAGTAGAGTAATTTATCCCAGTGGTACCTACCCGGCCGAACTCTGAAAGAAGAGTTCTATCACCAGTACAACTTTTCACATGGTTTAATAATTTTTGACATATTAATTCGTGGTTTCAGAATAAAAATCACAATGAAAAGGACGATTTTAACTGTCGATATTTCGATACATTGGTACAAGTCGTGGTCACGTAGTGACCACGACCTGTGCCAATACATTGATACATTGGTACAAGTCGTGGTCACGTAGTGACCACGACCTGTGCCACTGGGTCGAAATATCGAAAGTTAAAATCGTCGTTTTGATCTTTCAACTACGTATTAATGAAACTTTATATTATTATTAAGAAAAGGGAGTTTTCAAAATCACCACAAGATAACCCGTGCAAAGTAAGAACAGGTTTCTGTACAACATCACACCAGAATCCCGCGAAAAATCAAGGAATTCCAGTAGGAAGGTATACCTATTATGTAAAAAAAATCGTAATTCACGCGGGCGGAGCCGCGGGCAACAGCTAGTTAAAAATAAAGTAAAAAAGTACCTGAAAATTTAAAGAAGAATCACTTCTTATTTTACAGTTCTCTTAAAAATTCAGAGGAATTCCATTTTCCTGTGCCATCCTTTTGTCTGACCGAAAAAGGGTCACATTTCAAGAATTTTTATCTTGCCATAATATTATGTGTGTGCAAACTGTGCTGCATTTTTCTAAGGAATTGTAGGTATTCAAATTTTCAATATACATAGTGCAAACTTATAAGCGATTTCAATTCCATAGGGCAGAATCACAGATATATTCTTCTGCTCTATGATAGAATTGCATTTTACATATTGTGAATTTGCCCTTTAATAAACTTAATAATAAAATAATCTTTTAACCGTTACATGACCTCAATTTCAACATAATAACATAATAGCATAAATAACCTTACATTGCGCCACAGAACTGCAAAAAATAAGACACGAATTACAAACAATCAATCCAATATGCCACAGTTAATGTGTTTTGGACGTGTTTTCAAACCGCCTTAGGTGAAAAATATACTTTTTAATAATAAAAAACGCATTGCGTGCGAACACAAGTAGCCTCTTAGCACGCAATATCTAAGTGTGGAATGATTTAAACGGCTCATTCAATGACTAATGACGATTATTACGGGAATCAATTTATTGAATGCGATTGAGACGTCTTTTAAGTAAAAGGTAGCGGTTATAAAGTGTACGGGGGCACGCGATCGCACCTTTTTAGTACTGTGTGAATTAAATTTTTGCATCAGTTTAATTTATGTGTGAAATTCATTATCGTTGTACCTAAAGGATTTCTTTTATTCTTCTTATTTGAATTACTTTGTTGTATGACCTACCTATATAATTTGGGGATTTTAATTTAAATTTCTTTTTATTTATGAATAATCTAGGTACCTCGATATTTTTCACCAAATCATGCTTCGTGCCTGGTCTTTCTCTAAGTTGAAGAAATTATCATATTAAATGAGCTTTTTTTGCAGCCAATTATTGCCGGACATTAATATACTGTCATAATATAATAATTATCAGTAATGACAATATTTATTTTTATTTTTTACTCTACCTAAGTATATAGGTACAATCCTAGTGGCTTGACCGATATTTATTAAATTTTTTGTTTTAAAATACACAAATTCAAGATTATTTTTCCTTCATGCGAAATAATTTATATGTAAAAAAAAACCTTTTGTCGGGTCAGCTAGTAGTTACCATATTTACTACTATCATATATTAGGTATCATCATGCTATAACATCCTTGCAAGTTATAAATCTAACTAAAAAGGTTAAAATATCTTTGTTCTCAACCCATACAAGATTTTTATTGAATTTTCTGTATATTATATTCGTTAGGTCGGGATATGAATCCCGACTAATTCCTAAATGAGAAATAATTTTTATGGCAAAACATCTTAGGTATAAGTATCATTGTTCTCGTACTATACGCATTACCACAGAGCCTTCACCGTATTTTTATGTACGCAACTCTTAACTAGTTCGCGTGAGCCTGCAACTAGCAATTTGAATATAGAATGCGCGCCCGCCTAGCCGTCACGCCCACCGGCTGCAATCAGATCGTGATTATGTAAGGCTTTAGATATGCATTTTCCGTACCGACTGTACTCTGATGACGTTCGGTAGATATGCAAAGTGGCTAACACTGTATCTAGAACCGTCATGGTCTAGTAATTAGAAGGCATAGACTCTACCTACCTCTAAGTTGTTACCTTAGTTTTGTATTTTAAGTTGCACAGCTTACAATATTATTATAATACTACCTATCTACTAGTATTGTAGTATCTCTATATGTGTATGTTTGATAGACTCTATAAGCCATGATTATACTGGACTTTCCTTTTTTATATTAGTTTATACAAAATGAGACTTAAAACTGTTAGTGATAAGTATCTCAGGGTGATGCATAGGGTAGCCAGGGTACCAGTAGTGCGTTAGTAATATTATTTATTCGTGGCCAGTAGTAATATTTTAATACTGTTTTAAGATTATCGCACTATGTCATTATGAAAATGTTAAAACGGTATTTAAATACTTACTAGCTGTTACCCGCAGCGTCGCCCGCGTCATTCAAGGAAAAGATTAACTACCTACTCTCCGGTTCTTACATTAAGTCTCTGCAAAAGAATCAAGTCGATCCGTAGCTTTGCTGCGGCGTGATTAAAGGAAAAACAAACCAACAAATTCACTGTCACATTTATGTACGTAGGTATTAGTTGGGATAGGATTTAGAGTGTATGGAGTCTAGGGTATAACATAATATATTGTAGGGATAGTTACGATATACAGGGATACCTATAGTGAAAATTACACTTTTTATGCAATCCTCGAGGAATAAGTTTGATTTCCGCGATAAAAAGTATCCTATGACACTCTCCGGGTCTTAATCTATGTCTCAGCGAAAGAACCAGGTCGATCAGTTACTTAATAATAGTACAATAAAGTACAAGTTTGCTGAACATTAGAGTTTTATCAGTCTATCTATCTATCTATACCTAAATGTTATTGGTTACAAGTTGCAACTAAAAAATAAATAATAAAGCAGAGTTCCTTCCAATTAAGTAGATTCAAACCACACCAGCAACATAACACATTCCATCACATCATTATGATTAGGTGATGATTTCTCTTTTGTTTCTAATTTCACTCATTACAGCATTGTCTATAGTGTCATTGCAGTGTAATGAAATTAGCATGCACGCTTATATCCCCATTGTCTTATCACCACGGTTTGTGAATCAACCAGTAGAATAAGTTAAATTTTTATGTATAAAGGATAACCTGTCAGATGAAATTTTATGCTGTGGAAAATCTCGGCAGAGATTGACCGCCATGGCTGGAGGACATTATTTTTTAAATGACAGGTAATCTCACTAAACAAACTGCGGTCTTAAGTACAGTCATACCTGGTTAAGTGAGAGCTCAAGGGATCGATCGTTCGAGGGAAGGGATCAATCGGATCCCTTACAGAGGTTTAACACTCATCCAAGTTTAAGAGTTATTTAGGTCAAAATGACGGGACCTGGCAATAGAGTTTTCTCGCTTAACCAGTTCTCACTTACACAGGTTCGCCTGTAATAAGAGAAATGTCAACTGCTGAGCCGCGGCGTAGTTTACAAAGTGGTGACAACAGCCATCCAACTGTTCTATTTCTAGACTAGGTTGTACATGCGTGGCTCGTCCCATTATTGTCAAATTAGACACGTATGGTCGCCGGCTTGTAATTTGTATCATGACCTCACGACCCAAGCTTTCCCATGAGCCTTGGCCAGTCTCGTGGTATTGTACGATGGTTTCTATGGTCTTGTGACAAATATTCTAGAATCCTGTAATGACTCTCCATACGATGCCCATGATACGAGATGAATTCACGATAGAGTAGTATTTCATAGAACAAATTTAAACGATGATGAACTGCCTTGATTATAACATGCATGTGACAATTGTAGCGCAGCCACTGACCTATAATATAATACAAGTACGCTGGACTTCAGACTGCAGTCAACGTAAAAATCTTGATTTTCACCATTTTGGCGCAGATTTATGCGTAAATTGGCGTGAGAGTTCATGGAAATAAAATACTTACTCGTAAAATGATATCCACAACGATGGTCATTTGCAATTTTCAATCATAAATGTCAATTTTTGTACCGGAGACCTTCGAAGAGAGGTGCTTCAAATCGGCACAAAAAAGGAACTGTCCATTATATAGAATATTCAGTCCACCGTATTAGTATATTAGAGGTCAGTGGGTGCAGCCCATTGGTTCATTCATAACGTTCAATCTTCATATACCTCGTCGTCATCATTTCTGCCGATGAACGTCCATTGCTGGACATAGGCCTCCTGAAGTGATCGCCAACCACCACGATCTTGCGACGCCTGGCGCCAGCGACTCCCGGCGAATTTCTTAATGTCGTTCGTCCAACTGTCTGCCGACACTGCGCTTCCCCGTGCGTGGTCGCCATTCCAGCACCTTGGGTCCCAACGTCCATTGGTCCTACGAGCTATGTGCCCCGCCCATTGTCATTTCAGTTTTGCGAGACGTTGAGCTATGTCGGTCTCTTTGATTCGTATGTGAATCAAAGAGGAAAGTGTAAATTCTCGTTATAATTAGAAACCCAATGCTGTTACCAGTGTTGGTGCTTCTAATACCTTACCTATAGTTCTTATCACAGCATGGGTACATAAAACAGCCACGGAACCGTATCTAATGAGTGCCAGTGCGGTGGGCGGGTCTCCCACTGAAATGTAGCCGTTTCCCCCGTTACTCGTTACCGCTTGCAGTTTATGCATGGTGAATTTTAAATGGGCACCACTAACTACACGGTATTCAATTTCTTGCAAATGGCTTTTCCAAGACAATTTAAATAGGTTTCCCATTAATTTCAAGTTGTGGTTTGTTCTACAGAAATACGCATTTACGTTGATATTTATATTTCCTATTGAATTAGAATATACTCGTAATTGCTTATATTTTTGTTGCATTACTTATTTTATTGACTTAAAAATATCTGAAAAATTACGTGAGAGTTTCCAGGTACATTCTGTGAATTTTTTGGGTTATTTGTATGTTCTGTGTACATATCGTCTTACTTCTTCTTTATTATGGAAGCCTTGGTGTGCAAGTCTGACTCGCACTTGGCTGGTTTAAATTTCACTATCAAGTAAACACCGCTGTTAAAAAGTGTTACAAAACGCTACCAACATTTCACAGATGCATACCACTAATTTATACAACCTGAAAAGATAAATGGAAAAATTAAACAAATTTTAAAAAGTGCGGGTAAAATGGGCGTATCCACCAGTGCTATACGGCCTTTTCTCTTGTACAGTAACTCTCGTAATTCTTAACTAGTTAGCGTGACGGAAGCCTGCGATAACCGCTTTTAATTTACATTTTTATACATACACGATGCTGTTTATATGTATATACGTAATGTAGAACGAAACTGTTTTCTATACAGGTATAATAAATGCAGCCTTCTCGATAAACGAACTGAAAAAAAATCTTTTACGGCAAATCCTATAGGTACTCGTAGTTATAGGCGCTGGTCTCAGAATTTTTATTGCACAAAGTTTTATTGCATGCATTGGCAACAAAGAACATAAAAGTGATAGACCGGGCTGTATGAAAATACTCTCAAGATAGGTAGATGTCACAACAAGATCATTACTGACAATATTTATCAATATACTACGTACATTCGCCCGTCTCATAGATTTCCCATAGAGAGAGAGAGAGAGAGAGAGAGAGATAAAATTCATATCCCCTCATTCATAAACTTGCAATAGCCATAGAATATTTAGAACCTACTCTGCTTTGGCTTCCCTTGTCAACAAAGACATTCAAAAGAAAAGACAAAACGTAAGTATTAAAGTAGTAAGTAAAATAACTATTTCACCTTTAACGATAGGTAAAAGGGTTAGTCTCGAACTCTCTACACGCTAGTCGCTGATGCTTTAATGTCATATAAGAAAAAATCGCTTACAAGAAGTAACCCATTGTGACTATTAATAAAGAAGAAGTACACTGATCCTAGAATATAGTTACACTCGCCATCACTCACCCATCCACTCTGGGCAGCTAATTTAAAATTACTCACAGATTATTGACAACTCATTTAAAATAGCTAAACAGCCTAGCCTCAGGCCTTCCCGGCGCTGCTCGGCTCAGATCGTGTGATGCTCATCCATCAAACCGGTAACGACCTTTATGCAAAACACTGAAGTGGCTTTCGTCTTATAATTCATATTACTGTTAGCTACAATTTAACCTTAGGTCCTATGTCAAAGGTTGTGCGATGTTGGTGCTACGCGATAAATATTATTTCATTTTCCAAAACTGTAAGTTCTACTTCTGGGATAATCGATTTACTTTTGTATGCAACCGAATAACTTTTATACATACTTAGGTACTTTCAAGGATGTTGGCTATAGCTATCTATCTACGCTGAACTAAGTATTTTGAAAATCCCTTGACAATTTTATAATTTGTATATCCATAATATGTTGTGGTGATAAAAACTTGCTCCTGGATGTCTTGATCACAACTTAGCCGGTCCCAAGCTCAGATAAATGAGTAGAGATCATCGTTAGGCTAATCACACTGAACACTTGTACCTCCGACCACTGAAAAAGGATGAACTATTTTTAAGAAGATCTTATAGGTAAATACAACCTGCAGGGAGTCGAAGGACCGCGGCAAGTGGAGGAATATATTGGAGGAGGCCAGGACCCACGGAGGGCTATAGCGCCCCAAGGTAGTATAAGATTTGTTAATCCAAGTAACATGCTGTTTACGCCCAAATTTCAGTCAAATCCGTTTGAATTCATTGTAGCTCGATTGAATAACAAACATCTAAAACTATAACTAAATTTCAATTTTTTTTTATTAATAGGATTTTTTTTTATTTTAAAAGCAGTGTTCTTACGACGTACCAGTATCCTCTACGTCGATAGTTAAAATATAGTACGTTTCTAGTTTCGCGACTCTTTGCAGATAAAAAACTTGGTTTTAATTGAAAAGATGTCATAGAAAAAGTTTATCTCTAACAATACGACATTGCCTTACAAACATTATGGTAAAATAATGCGTGCCAAGAAAACGTACTGTGAACGCGCATACATAAATACCTAGTGTAGGAAAGGACATCGTACCATTAACCTTATTTGACCGCATTTTACTGTGAATATATGGGATAGTTTCTGTAATAGAATCTAAGAAGGGAAAATATAGATCTATGGTGATTGGTGGAGCTAATGAATAAAACAGTCGATGTTAGAGGAGGCGCAATGTTGCTTTGTAATATTGTATTCGAAAAAGTAAAAAAATAAATAATGTTATGTAGGTATTTCTGTATTCATCTACATCCTGCAACCTATTTATGTACAACCTACAATTTATATATAACCTTAAGTAGGTTCCTGTATATATAACCTTAAGTAGGTTCCTGTTCCTGGTATCCTGAAAATTTAAATAAAAATCGTAATTAATAATGATTTATTAAAAATAGATGGAAAAAATGTACTACGAAGCTTGTAGATAGGTACCTACTTACTTATTACTATTTTTTCCTAAACCGCGTAACAGTGCATGCGCAGGTGTTGCAATTTTCTCTCAACTTTATAATTATTTTTATTAAAGTCCTTTTACCATCAAAATACATATTATTATTAGCCAAGATTAAACTAAACATTAGAGAGTCTCGTAATTAGTGCAATACATCGTTTTTGTATTTTAGCCTTAATTTGGTATGGAATAACCTGGTATGGAATAATCCATACCAGGTTTATATTTTTATATTTACTTTATGGCACTTTAAGCTTTCCTAAATATGTACGAGTACAATTTTATTAAAAACCGTCCCAATAGGATAAAATTAGGATCAATCTAAAATAACAGTGTCCAAATTACGTCAATACGATCTACTTATCTACCAAGAATTTTCTACCAAAAAAATTCCATCATGTGCCACCAGTAGAATTCGATCACTAATCATCTAGAGGCCAAATCAGTGTGCCCTGTAATAATACAAGAGTCCGCCTTATTGCTCAAACAGTCCTGTATCGTGAGAAAATGACCGCCGGCTCTCCAGTGACTCCGCTGTTATGATATATTGCCCTAAACGTGCCATTTAGCGCTTACGCATCCATTCCTAAATATAGTGGGCCAAATGAGAAAAAAAATGTAAACACAACATTGTACGAATTCAATAATTAGATTAACTTTATAATGAGGGGGTAGGAGGCTCGGGGCGACGGCGCGCCGCTCGGGCCGCCCCGTGGCGCCTCGAGCGGTTCCTTTTGACCCTATTTGTTTTAATTACCGATTGGTCTTTAGGACTGCGGGGATCTTTGTACAAGTCCGAAAATTAACCCTAATTGGCGGTAGGCTGAGCGAATCGGGTAATTGGAAGGGGCGGTTTTGAGGAAAGTTAATCGCGTAGCACGACTTGTGTCTAAAGTTCTGAACGTTTGGCGGTATTTTGTCATAGGTACTTAGACAAAGGGTGATCGGAGCCAGGTCACTGCTACCAACGAATATATAATATTACTAACGTACAAGGAAAGGTAAGGAGGAGCTAATTAAATAAAGTTCGAGGATCAATTTGATTGTTAGTTCATTCAATCATACAGCAACAGCGCTAAATAAAAAAAGCGAAATTTTCTTTTTTCGGGAATTCATAAATTACAATTTACAGCATTTCATTACTTTTGATGAATATATAGGTACCTACTACACATGATTTTTCCATAATTATTATTTATTAATTTATAATTTCAAAGGTAATTCTAAGTTTATCCAATCTAGGTAATAGGTAAACGAAATCACTTCTTATAATATTTCTTCCACATAAAAGTACCTAGTGATTTTTGATTTGTCTACCTGAATGGACGAGGTACTTTCCATTATGACTCATCCATTTTAATATTAACCAATTACGTCCTGGAATTCACATTAAGCAGACTAGCATTAAAATACTTCACTTAAACAGTATATTTACGTGAAGAATTTTTTAAAAGCATATTTCGTAAATATGTATTCAGTTTTGTCATATTATAAACAAACTTTTCCCGTTACTTTTCTTTTATTTACTTAAAAGTCAATAAAAATTTTGGGATTTTCAGAACGAGTCCATAAGTTAATTTTAATCAATAATTAAGTAGGTACCTACAAGATCCTCCACCCTCAGAGCTTTTTGTACGAAATTACGTTGCTTATTAACCAAAATAAATAGTTAAATAAAATAGGGGGTCTACTTATTTTATTTTACTTTGGTTTGGTTAGTTAATTTGTTTAGTCCAATATCAAATTGCCTAACCTTAAAAAAATTGACCGTAACTACAAGAACAAAGTCTGATTTAAGTGTACAGACTACAGACAAACATAGGCAAGTTTCAATACTTTATATTGAAGTGGATAAAGTGCCTTCTACCAGTGAGCGATCGATTACTGAATAATCCGGTAAATGCTTGTAATCACTTGGCGTTGCATCGTAATTGCCAGCTATTACGACCCCATTTTACTGCCCTTCAGACGGGAATGCTTGAGAAATATTTCCTTGCGACCAATTGAAAGACTCCACTCAGTGAAAACAAGAGTAAAACGTGCAATGCGCGAGTTTTATTCGTCGAAACAAAAAAGTTTATAATATAAACACTTCGCTTGGGTGTTTGTATGTTTTTAATATCAATATTTAAAATATTCGATGCTCTAACTGCTCTTAACACCAAATAAGTACCTATAGGATAGCAATGATTCTCATAAGACAGTGTGATTACCTCGAAAAACACGCTATACTTACAGGTCTAAATATCTCGCTACACACGGGAAATAAAATGGAGGATAAGGCCGCCTGTGCGCCCTCAGTCGTACTTACTGGATTCACGGCAAGCATTCTGAGCAACAGACAACGTCCTATTTTGCTATTTTATTGCACCGCGGGCAGCGAAATATTGCGACTCCTGTGATTTTCATGATCCTACACGTACTTAATTATTGCCCAAAACTTCTTTTACAAACATTATTTACAAAGAAAAGAGGTATAAACTAGTGCTCTTAGTACAACGACAAACATAACTAAGTACTTAGGCTACTACTTACTCTATAAAATCTCCTGTATAATGGTTAATGTAGGTTAGTGATAATATTATGATCTCAGTTGAGACTTGAGATAGGCAATCGTAGCTGAAATAGGTCTGACATGCTAGGCTGAGATCGTGTCTAAGAAGATACTTATACAGCCGTTACCTGAACTACTTTTACACACTATTATTACAAAGTAAACTGCAATCAAATAAAGTTTCGTAAAAACAACGGTTGCGATGTATCTCGACCAGACTAATAACGTAGTAAGTTTCACTCATCAGTCCATCACAAAAAATCAACTGACCAAAATCCCACGGTTAAAAAAGTCGAAGGTGAGAACCGCGGCATCTAGCCTGAAGCAAACGGTAGATCCTCTGAACTCTGAAGCAGCAACGTACGTGATCGTACAGACTACCCGAAAGGCACGAAACTATACATCAACGATGCCACAGATAAGGAAAATGGGTGTAACAAAAGTGATGATACTGTGGATGCGATAGAGGATGATAATGAAGAAAAATTTGTATGGGACGCAGCTAATGAAGTGGTATCGGTGTGTGCAAGCGGTGAAGTTGGTGTAAGACTATAAGAGGTCGCACGCAATCCGAGCATTCGGAGCACGTGGGAAAGACGATGCTGAGGCGGGTCGGGTAGCCCGCGGCAACCTGCCACGGTTGACGATCACCGCGATAAATATATTCGACATTAGTGGGCACAGAGCAACCATCGGCTCCGAATTTATGTGGGACCGTCGTGGTGCAAGACCGAGGTGTAAAATTACGTTCGGACATTCTCACTTTGCATAGTTTAGTGATTTCTATGGACCAGGAAACGTTTATCCAAGAATGATGGAAGACACACTGTCGTACTTTTATAAGATGTTCGTAAAGCAAACAATTTGTTGAAACAATGACTAGATATCTTCAGACCTACCCATTCATCTGAATAATGGTATCTATGCATAACAATATTTTTTCAGCCTGTTATAGTCTAAATAGGAAACCGAACTTTAGGTTCTTCAAACTGTTTCAAACTATGAAACTGGTAGATTAAATGGAAAAGAATATTTAAATCCACCGATCAAAAATATAATTCTAATTCCCCTAATCACAATCTACTCTGTGGACTTTCCAAAACCTCGGATGAAGACAGCCAGAGGGCGAATTCCCTTAAAAAAAAGCTCGGGGTCAAATGTCGAACAATTTATTGGCTCCACAGTAAGGTTCAACCGTTTGGCTTTCGGCGTTCTTTGGGAAGATCCGCAAACCTCTAATTAGGAGGATTATGAAAATATTCACACAGGTGCGTGGCACATCCCTAATAAGCAACTTGGCTTGAGGCAAGTCGTGAGCAGTCGCTTAATGTTTTGGGTGTAACTATTGCAGGTTCGGTCAGATTTTTTTGGGGTCGCTAAGGTAATCTAGGATCGCTTCTCATCGACTGTTTATTATTTTATTTTATTGTTATTTTTCGTAAGGTAGGTATTCGTTCACTTAAAAACTTAGGAAACATTGTTTATAATCAGTTTGTAAACCGTAGCTGCGTTTAAATTCATCACAAATATAAGATATAAGATATAATATAAGATATTATGAGGGTCATAATGCGTACCTATCTTATATTATCCCGCGACAGATTTGCAATAGACGTTCATCTTGCGATCATTGTTAAACGCCAAACGTCACTTCAACTTGTTGTAAGAAAACATTAGGGTTAGTACAGGTTTTTGTACGAATTTCGAGGCGACTCGCATCGCACAAACGAATAGAATTCTTTCATATATTTGCGCCAGCGCCATCTAGTGACGGCCGCAAATCAGCGACTATCCAGCAATTCATTCGTTTGTGCGATTCGAGTCGCCTCGAAATTTGTACAAAAACCTGTACTAATCTAGGAAGGCACGCTCCATGAGTTTCAGTCAGTAATAAGTTTGAGTCATTAATAATCAATGACAAAACATATATAATTAGAGGGCCGATTGGGTTATTTTTTGTCTATACCTAGATAAATGGGGATAGGATTAAAACATAGACTACTTATAGGATTACAATAAATGTAAAATTAACTGTATGATCACACAATATAATAAATATTTTGATCCGTTTATTAGGTAATCTGGCCGTTAGCAACGACTCTACCATTGAAAACCATAGGAATAGTTAAAGATTAAATCGTTTTATCTCAAAGTTATGGCACGTGTTTTAGGCATTAAAATTTTATCTCTCCAGAAATTACCCTAAACGGTAGTTAAGAGCACCTATGGCTTGCATCTTGGCTATTTATCTATTATAGTAAATTCATGTGTTCTATGTGTTTTTACAAATGTTACGACGTGCTTGTTATTATAAAATCGTGAGGAAGTTAATCTTTTAATTCCTCCGGGACCTCCCTGGTGCAGTTTTAGTGCAGTGAAGTATCTATTTAAAGTTAACGTGAAATCAACGGGTCTGCCCGCGAAATTCCCAGATTCGAGTATGCTTGAAAATTCGAGTATCCTTGAAAAGATATGTAGGTCCTTAGTTCCACAATTACTCGCATCATGGACAAGGATATGAGAAATAATACAGACGAAAAGATCAATAAAGGCTTAAAATTAGTGAGTCAACTCTCTACGACCAGTATCATTTCATCAATAACTTTTTGCAGCATAAAATACAATGAAATCAAAATTTTAGCAACCGTTACCATTAAGGCTCATTCATAAAATAGTGCAAAAACTAAAAAAGGTTGCCTCTTGTTATAATCATAGGTGGTCGAAATACCGGCAAATAAAGGTTGCCATAATTTTTGACATGTCGACCGTAAACACCTTGTATTTCACCAAAGATTTTTAAACACAGAACCGCCACATAATCAAACTATTCTACCTACGAGTATCTTATAGAGACTGCTTCAATTTACTGTCTTTCCACTAGGCTTTTACCTACGTTGTTTTTGATCATGGCCCATGTCATTTATTAACCTTATACCATTAGTTGTGCACGGATATACTTATTTAGCACTGTCTCACGTGATGCTAGAATATATATTAAGTAGTATATAATGTAGTAGCATATAGAAAGTAGACGCTAGAATACTTTGTCCTATTTCACCATACTCCTGAACGCTCATTGCTTCTTTGTGATGGGTTTCGGCCTTAGCTAAAATATTACGTTAATAAAAATTTGTAGTGTACTTATGTTTAATATAGCACATCTTTTTCATAAATAAAATTGTACTATACAGTATCTATAGTAGTATTATATAGTATGCATAGAGATCAATGTAAAACTAAGGGGTCTCAATTATGTATGTATTATTTATTTATTCTATGGCGGTAACTTTTGCTCATTTTCCTTACCATCCTACCTCATGCAGTCAATTTTGGGATGACGACGTAATGACGGGGTGTTTGATTAGTTTGCGGTTGACCGTCAGGGGTGTGGGTTCGAATCGGTGGCGCCAATAAATTGCCTATTGCTTTAACATTAATATTTTATTATACTTAAATTACTTTAATAAATTTTATATTTTCATCTCGTCGATCCTTGACGAAAGTCGAACGCTAAATGGCATAGGACTATACATAAATTATTCTACAAATACACACACGAAAAACTAAGTAGGTACATATTATACAAAAGAAAAAATATTAAATATTTGCTATTATAACTAAACATACTTTATTATACTAAAAAATAAAATACCTGCATGATGTCACTAAGTGCAGCCACAAAGTTATTACTATTCACCTTTGAACGAAGACCTAAAAATAGATCTCTGGTATGGGATGGATGAGGAAGGCAGAAGTCTGTACTTAGTCTGTTATAGGTACCTACATACATGTGCGTTGGTGGCAACGTATATGCCTTGTACAGCAGTGGGCATGACTCGTATCACAAGATAAATTGAAAAGAAAATGCCCAACATAATTATAATATGATTCATCAAGAATTTCACAAATTCGTTTTGATGATTATAAAAAAAATCTAAAAATCTTACATCATGTTTGCTGTTATCTAAAATTAAGCCATAAATCTTATCATTAAACTGTCATATACCTTCCATTTCTATTATTAAAACTTCCATTAAATTGACCACAGAAACTTCTTCCCAAAGGAAGACACGTCCCGCGAAACTGGATCTCGGAAACTGCAAATTTCTGTTCTAAAGTCACAACAAAATTACAATTATCTGTTCACGTATCATTTAAACCGAATTCAGGGCCGATTATAACCGCATTTGGACCAAGTTTAATAACTGACACAAACCGCAGAGTCCGTTTTTGATCCCTTGTAATAATTATACACCTATTTCGGGAACGGTTTTTTGATTTACCTGGTTTTACTCAGAAGGTTGTTCGATTGAGAGATAGGTGTAACCCGTTCCTATCGTTGAGGTATCTATTTAATTGTTGGTTCTAAAAATTTCTTGGCAATTACAAATTAAAAACACGTGTTCACTATAATTATGCGCACGCAATCTTAAACGCTCTGATCGTGGTCAGAGCCAAAAATTATTCAAAATTCATCTACGGATGAAACTTAAACTGCGAGACGGTAATATTTAAGTGATATTTAAGTGTTAATTCATGTTTTATATATTTTAAAGTGAAACTTTTACTACACCGTCTCAAACTTTTTCGTCTGTGTGTTGCATGTCGTGTGATGGTCGGCCGCGGAGTAGGGATAAAGTGGAAGGCGCTCGTCAGAGCAGCCAAGGCCACAAAAGTTTCACTTTTACCGTGGTTTCATAAATTCACACAATCTTTTTAATTAACGTTATATCTGTAATAAATTAAATGATCGTTGAATTGAATGGAAGCAGGCGTTATTTTGCGAAAATCCATAATTAGCAGGACTGATTAATTTGTTTTGCTATGATCCGCTACTTGAAAGGATTCTGTATGGTGCAATATGCAGGAACACCATCCACATGAAACACCACACACAATTAGAGAAATCTCTACGATTTCGCATTGTGAAGTCAACATCTCCTGAGGATGTCCCGGTGTCGGGACGAAACATGCGTCGAAGAAAGTGATAGAAAATTGTGTGTGGTGTTTCATGTGGATGGTGTTCCTGCATATTGCACTATACAGAATCCTTTCAAGTAGCAGATCATAGCAAAACAAATTAATCAGTACTGTTAAATTATCGTGTCACAGTATTTGTTACAAAACTCCTTCGAAACGGCTTGACCGATTTTAAGTATAATTTTTTGTGTCTATTCGATAGATCTGAGAATAAAACTTAACCTATTTTTCATAACATTAAGTGAGAAAAAATATATATAGCAACATATGTTCGTTTTCCGGGTCTCAGTTAGTTTATAAGTATTTAAATCTCAAATAACGTTCCACTATCTGGCGCTATAACTCTATAACTTTCACTCTTATAGAGAAAACCCCATAAAAGATGGCTTGATGTTGTTTTTTCAAGAATAAACGATTTATTTTAATCCTTAATCGCTTTAACAACTTGTTAAGCGAATCCTACCGTTATTATAAATAACATGCATATTATTATCTTCTACTTTATTTGTGTAAGTATTCTACGAAAGTCAATTTTAAAATTGGACTGTAAATAAGTTCATCTTTCTGTAACGCTGTTGATTTTCTGTAAAATAAATAAATGAAATAAATAAATTTCTTTAAACTTACAATGACAAATGACAATAATATTCTTCCAGTAGTTATAATATTTAATTCATCTTTCTTCGTTTCTAAAATACTAGATTATGATTTAATCTGTCATTTTTTATTGAAATTATGAATATATTATCTAAGTATTTTTATTTTAAATCATTATGTTTGCACACTTTAAAGAGTCTTAAAACAATAAGTTTTATAAGATTTATAAGATAAGAAAAATCTTTCCAAAAACTTTTATACTCACTGGCGGCTTCAAGGAAAATTTCATGCTTGGTTCAAGGCTTCCCCCATGGCTGGCTTTCTACCTTACCAACACAGGCACACCGTTTTAGCACAAAGCTATGCTGTATACTTTTATATATACTTAAAGGCAGAAAATGCGTAACGCATACCCCTCCGACAGAGGAAACGAAGGGCATAGCATGAAAGTTATGCGGGGCATACGTCCACTAAAAACTGTCTGTTCCTTCAAGGAACCTGCTGGCGGGAGTACGGGATTCAGGATTAGGGATCAGTTAGATATCAGTGAAACAGCTATTTGAAATTATGGGTAAAAATAAATCTGGCAAGAAAATCTTCATGAGTAGTTAAAGTTAAATCTATCCGCCTATTAAAGAATTAACACGGTTGTTTTTATATTTTCCATAAATTTATTTGACCTTGCCCTTTCTCAATCTCTACCTGACGCATCCATGTCAGCTGAGCAAGGCTTCGACGCTGTTAAACTAATTATTTCCTAGTCGTAACTATTTTGACCTAATGTCACCTTTATTTTTAATAAAATAAAGCACATAATTCTATGGATATGGACATTTCTAGGGGAAGTGTTTTAAACTGCCTGCTTGCCAATCTCTTGAATAAAATTGACAGAAGATACTAACAGTTTAAGGTTAATGTAAAATTGTATCTTATATAATTGAGGTAAGGGTAATATAACTGAAAATATATTATATTAGTTAAAACACAGGTTGAGAAATAAACGAAATTTTTAAGTTATAAAACCAAGAGGATTAAACGCCGAGAAGAGTTAGGTGTTTGGTTGACAAGTGGCATGAAATGTTTCATCCACTTTTCTAATAAGACCTGCTAAGATATTTGGGACCCAGATGAAACAACGCGAACAAGAGTTCTCCAATCAAAAACCAAGCGAGGCCGCAGCCTGCAATTTAGCAGGGGCCCTGCAAGGTTGCAGCCTAAAATTTTGGAGAGGGTCACTGGTTGCAGCCTAAAATTTTGGACTGGTCGCAAACTAAAAATATGAAAGTGGTCTCTGGTCATAGCATGAAAGTTTTGGACGAGGGGGGGCTTCTATTCGCAACCTGAAATTTGGGAGTGGTTCACTGGTCACAACCTGAAATTTTATAGGCGGTCACTGGTCACAGCCTGAAATTTTGGAGTGGATCACAGTAACATAATATTATGTCGCGTAAAGTCACCTAAAGTAGCTATACAAAGTCTTACTCGACATTTTTTATGGTTTGTTTGTAGAAATATTCAATCGGGTGACATTATTTGTGCCGCCTAGCCTGTTAAATATAATATTTTCGTTCGATTTTGTAACCTAAACTGTATGGTTTTGAAGAATCATATACCCTATGACGATTCGTCTTCGCAGGAATACTCATATTCTTCATCTTCTTTACTGTATACTGTTCAATCCCTCCACTCCTCTTTATCTTAAAGAACGTTTCGAGTTCCGATGTGTTACGCACTCTTTTTCTCTTCGTTCTCAAAATAAACTACGCCTGAAAATTCCTACACACTCCTCTTCTTATAATGCTAATTCATTTACTGTTACCGCTATACTGCTATGGAATTCTCTCCCCTTGGATATCAAACAGTCTCAATCACTATCAATTTTTAAAACAAAATTGAAGCTATTTTATCTATCCTCCATTTGATGTGTTTATTTATTTTTACTTTTTATTCCACTTATCTGTCGTCTATTCCAGCTCTCTTATTTACTGTTGTATTTTCATTTATATATATATACATACGTATATTATGTGTATTTACTTTATTTAATTAGTACACCCCTTCCGCTTTCTTTAATTTTTTATAATATCCTCTACCCTAAGGTTGCCTGGAAGAGATCGCTATTTTAGCGATAAGGCCGCCTATTGTACATGCTGTATCTGTTATATGTCTGTTGTTTTTGTTTTGGTGTACAATAAAGCATATTTTACTTTTACTTATGACCCTATCCCTTTTAGAATGCTTCTCCCTAGACCTCATCATTGCTTTCCCCAATAAAAATTACAAAATGACAAGCAACCTAGCTAATGTAGCATAACATCATTCAAACATGAAACTCATAATATCAATATTGGGCATTGTAACGTGTCATCGCTTGCGGTGGGTGCGCCCGGCACCTAATTGGCTGAAATGAAACCCATTACACCGTATCGTGATGATTGACAGCTGCCAATCACCGGGTGTTGCGTGTGCAAGCCGCCAGCTGGACGAGGCGGCAGGATTAGGATGGGTGAGAGTGAGAAGAATTTTGGATTAAAAAAAATAAGACTGTTTCCCCCAACTAAAAATCTGGTAGTTTCAGGGTACCGTACCTTAACATAAAAACAGTCAGGTGCGAGTCAGAATCGCCCGTCGAGGGTTCCTTAAGTACTGCAAAAGAGGTAAAATTGTTTTACCTCTTTTGCAGTACTTAAGGAAACCCTACCTACAAACAAACTTGTTTCTAGTGGTTTGTTTTTAATTTTTTTTAAACTATGCTAGTTGGAGTATAGGTTACCTACCTATACTCCAACTAGCATAGTTTTACTTTTTTTTACTTTTCCTGTAAAATATAGGTACATATTTAGTACATATTAAAAAGTTTAGATACATTGAGGATCACTTTTTTTGTTATCGGTGCGTCATTTACTGTTGTCTTCTTAGAAACTTTTTAAAGTACTTTACCAAGTTTCTAAGTTAAAATTAATATCACTGTGATGTTTATATAAAATAATATATAATCTGTGGTCCCTTTGAAAAACCTACCTACCAAAACAAAATTTTACAAAACACCAGGCTTGTAAAAACTTACATAATTTTTCATATTTTTTTTTTCGATGATCCATCGCTCGGAGCTAACATAAATCGTTCCCAAACATGAGTATCAAGCACAATTATAGCTAAAGGGTAATAAATCTCAAAATAATGCCCCAAAGATTTACTTGTGCTACTTCAGGTGATCGTTACGTCCAGTCTGCTCGAGGGCATGCAATCTTCATTAAGTAATTTTATTGTGCTCATCTATTGTTCTTTTAGATACCTATCTACAATCTATACACATAACATATCTTTTTTTTGCTCAACCTAAGTTTAGTTGGATTATGTTTTTGGAAGCACAGAACATTATACGTAAGTAGCTTATTTGGTTTTTACTTTACTTAAATCCAAAATATATAGAAAGAATACCTATTTAATAATCGGATTAAAAATACCTACTGCATCTAAGAGATTTATGAGATAGTCCAGAGGCAAGTATCAATGGTGGTTATAGCTTAAGTGAACAAGGTACCTCCTTTGGTTTTTTTTCTAAATTGTTAATAACATTATGTACCGATGTAATGACAGTTTGGATCTTCGATTAAACAAGAGACGAGATATTGCATTTTTTAATTATTATTAACACGTGATAGAAACTACCTATAGCTTAGGAACCTAACGATTAATAAAATATCGACATTTGAGTATAATTGAATAGAACTGCCTGAATTAGCGTTAATAAATCAATGAGTTGCATTCATAAATCAAAGGGAACGTCAGTCAGTCTGCGCCGGCGCATGACGTACAGAATAACTTGAAATATAGCGGATTAGGGCCCTAGCACAGTTTATATACTTTAGTGTTGCATTGATTGTGCTTGATGTTTAATGCAGATGCTTATGGTACCCTGGTAATGTGGTTATTAAATTTCTGTGAATATTGACATTTGAAACGGGAAATCCCGGCTTTGATTCCCGATTTTGGGAATTTATTATTCATTTTCTTAAAGTTTGGTCTAGTAATTATGGTTGGTCTACGCTGGGCAAACCAAGCACGAACCGAGCACGAGCCGGAACACAATTCATCTAGTGTGGACCGACTTACAAGCCTCGAACGACTTACAACGATGAAGCCGAAACGGCTCCGCTAGTGCTCGGTTCGTGCTCAATTCGCCTAGCGTAGACCCACCTGATACCTACTTTTTCTGCTGCGTAAGGTTATCACCTACAGATGAAGACGTAGCGAACCAAGCACGAACCGAGCACGAGCCGGAACACAATTCACCTAGCGTGGACCGACTTAAAAGCCTCGAACGACTTACAACGACGAAGCCGGAACGGCTCCGCTCATGCTCGGTTCGTGCTCAATTCGCCTAGCGTAGACCCACCTGATACCTACTTTTTCTGCTGCGTAAGGTTATAACCTACAGATGAAGACGTAGCGAACCAAGCACGAACCGAGCACGAGCTGGAACACAATTCATCTAGTGTGGACCGACTTAAAAGCCTCGAACGACTTACAACGACGAAGCCGGAACGGCTCCGTTCGTGCTCGGTTCGTGCTCAATTCGCCTAGCGTAGACCCACCTGATACCTACTTTTTCTGCTGCGTAAGGTTATCACCTACAGATGAAGACGTAGCGAACCAAGCACGAACCGAGCACGAGCCGGAACACAATTCACCTAGCGTGGACCGACTTACAAGCCTCGAACGACTTACAACGACGAAGCCGAAACGGCTCCGCTCGTGCTCGGTTCGTGCTCAATTCGCCTAGCGTAGACCCTCCTGATACCTACCTTTTCTGCTGCGTAAGGTTAAGTTAAACGATTAAGGTTATGAGATGTTGTATTTTTGTAATCTACGAGTTAATTAGTAGCTACTTGACTGCGATCTTACCCGATGGTAAGTGATGATGCAGCACGAGATGTTATCGTAAACTTCCGACTTGGAAATTCACCCCTAACTGTTTCTACACAGCATTGCGCCGCACCGGACGCTGAATCCGCCGCCCACCAGAACAGACCTGTGACCTTATTCTGTAACTCAGTGATGATCACTCGGTAATCTTCAACGAGCACATTTGGCAAATATTTTTTATCCATTGAAGGTCACAAGATCTTATTTTCGTTTCATGAACTAAAGAGGAAATTTACAACGAACCATAGAGAACAGTGATTTTATCAATGCAAGTATCTTTTTTACAGAATATGGGCCCTGAGCCAATCTAGAAATTATAAAATGATGGTTAGTGATCACCGCCGCCAGTGGACATGTAGCGGTCTTCGATAGCTAACGACAGATGGCGTAACTAGCGCAATAGCACACGCTGACAGAGCATTCGACGAGCGTTCTATAAATACAACTTCTGACGTCTCACGCTCGGATCACAAGCGGTCCCCAGACACAACACCTGCCCGGAGGGAAATTTCCCTATTGCCCTCTGAAACTGACTCCGACGTTTTTTAAAGACATTTGCGGAGGAACAGCAAATGCGCTGCTGACTCTTAAGAAATTTCTTTACCCGCCCCTTGAATGTTATAGTTTTTAAGTTAAAATTAAGCATCGTGACATCGGTAGGTAGATAACTAAAATTGAGCATCGAAATATTTGAAATCAATTAAAATTCCGTTCGCTAACTAAAATTCAAGTCTGCTAGGGCCCTAAACCAGCCAAATTCAAACGTAATCCTGTCTGAATTGCTTTTAATTGAGAAGAGTGGAAACAACATTCAGGCGATTATCAAAATCGATTTCGGGAATCGGAATAGTCATGGGAAAGTGTTTCGGAGTCGTGATTAGCCCTCAATCAGAGGGATTTGTGCAATTTTCATTGACTGGCAAATTGCGAAAGATGCCAGACACCATCTGTCAATGTTGTTTAGTTCGTCAATCGCTGACCCTAATCTAAGGAATCGCTAATTCTTCTAAATAGACTGCGAATGGTGTTGTAACTACGAAAGAGGCTGGCGGAACACAATAATAAATACCTGCTTACACCAGTCTTAGGTGTTTACAGTAGGTATAATATGCAGAGATAACTCCTAGGTACATATAGGTACATATATTAACTATCTATGTATTTTATCATATTGCGATCTATATTATAGCTAAATACCTACAAAAAAAAGCTCCGTTATGAGTACACTTTTAACCTCGACCGTAGGTATCGACATACTTAATCGTCGTCTGTCTACATGGGTAGTAACTAGTAAGTACCACATATACACATTATGTAGGCACCTGGGACGCAGATCGTAGGTTAATTTATTAATAGTTCCAACTTCCAAACGTAATAAGTATAAATTAAACAGCAGCCCAAAACAGATAACTTCGGAGAGCCGATGTTTCTAACTCGTCTATATTTATATAGGCTTTCGGTAAAGTAAATGTCTTATTTTAATAATATTATAATTATAATTATAAATATTAACATCGCTTTTAAGTTATTAAGATAAGACAGAAAAAAATAAGCAAATTTGCCCACAAAATAAGCAAAATGCACCAGTGCGTAACGATTTAATGAGACTCCTAGCGACATCGCGTTGACATAAGTGACATTTTTCAAGTTCAGTGGACCGTAACTAGATGGCACTACGCGACTGTAAATGGGATGGGATGTAAATAATTATAAGTAAGGGATTAATTTATTAATGCAATGTTTTCTTTTTAACTCTTAATGATTTACCTCCAATATTATATTATTGTTTTTATGCCTCGCAGCAGAACACTTAGAACTCCTAAGCATAATATTAAAAACAGGGGATTAATTGAAAAAATAATTATTACTTAGCTATTATTATCTAGGTACACTAATTCCTTATTAACTATATAAAATTTAGCGTAGCTAATTATCTAAGTCCATTAATTACATTGAAATGTGTAGATTTATTGGAATAGTGTTAATAACCCCACATGTGTATCTATAAATTTATACTTACGTACCTATAAAAATAATACTTAATCATTGTTATTTCCATATGTAAGTTGCATTCGCTTTTGCTTATACGCCTAATGTATAATTAATTTTGTAGGTTAGGTATAACATTCCCTGTGTAATTATAGTAGTAGTAGGCACGGATGAGGCCAAACACGCATGACCATTTTTTTTACTCTGTACCTATATAATAAATCGGAAAATTTGCGTAGGTTGTAGGTACCTACTTAGTCCTTGGATGTTGGTTATTCAATCTTTAACTCTACATTGAAGTGGTTAGGCAATATGACCCTGGATTTCGACACAAAATAATCCTGAAGAAATTAGATTTTTTTTTACAAAATAGTTCTACTTTTTACAGGGGGAAGTTTTAACTAAAAAACGCACATTTACTTTTGTTAATACCACATTTTAATTACAAATTGAATGCAGTAGAATGAATAATTACTAGGTATATAATTATCCTATACCTTTAAACGAGCAATTCTTGTATATATATATATTTCTATATAATCTGGATCTCGGGAACGGCTCGAGCGAATTTCGTTTTGGGGTCGATAAATCTTTTAGATAAGATTCATTTTTAGAAAATGTCGAATTTACCAAAAAAAATAAAAATATGACATCTGCTGCCATCTATTAGCCAGTAGTTAAAGTACCGAGCGAAGCTCGGTCACCCAGATATTTATCTATTATTCAAAGAATTTATGTTCCTTATAGGTTTTAATCGTTTAGTAAGTTTACCAAAATAAGTATTGAGTGTAAAAAGGGTACGTATATTCTAAGGCTACTATGAAGGAACATGTTTGCTTACCTTGCAATTATTGTTTTTATTGTATGTACTTAATCAAACAATTGTTTTGAATTTAAATCTCATAATAATGAAAATAAGATGGTGTAAACTTCGAAGCAAATGAAGGAAATAAAACAACATTTTAATGTGTGGATAAATTTTGTGTTCTTTATATGTTTTCTTCACCAATAGCCTCAAATACTTATAATTACTACATTTAAACTTAAATAAGATATTTACATAAAAGGAACTATATTTACAATTTACATACATATTATACACTTAATTATTCTGCCACATACTAATTATTACAAAATACCTACTCATAAAATTAAAAAGGTACATCAAATTAATTTGAACATGATTTGAGATATCATAGCCACTAATTTTGGATTGAACTAACCCATCGTAAGGTAATACTTTTTGGTAACTTTAGTTAGCCACTATTCTAAATTTATTAGAGAAACTATCACAAAAAAATAAATATCTAGAAACATAACAATAATTAATATAAAACAATTTCAGTCTTTAGCTTTGAAGATCTAGTCTATTTCTTCAATTAATAAAAGCATTAAGAATACTGAACTATAGAGAATGAGTTATGAATTAATAATGATTAAGGTTTTCAAAAACCTTTTGTTTTAACAACAATGTTTCAAGTGAATGGAATTTGAGATACATCTTTGGTTGAATTTAAAGAAAAGGTACCGAATTTACATGCTAAAAATATGATGCATTAATTAATCGTAAACCACGTCGAATAACATCGAAATTGATCTGAAGAGATTTATCTAGAAACGTGTTTCATAACTTAGCTGTAAGCTCGCATCTTACTCAAACTTGTCCTATGAAGCGGGTCAACTTGTTTTGATCTAAAACCATAGGTACCATAGGTACTATAACTAACTCTATACATAATATATTTAGCGTTTCATAATATCTTCTATAGAAAATCCGAGTGGCCTCTTCGGAACTTCAATTGGCGATTCTTGATGTTTTTGTTGATAATTTTGAGCGGGTGGTGGAGAGGGCTTATGCGATAAGTCTAGCAGAGGACTCTCTGCGGCTTGACTTGTGGACGACACTTCTTGACAACCTTCTAAATGTTCCAAGTGATGTTTATTGGCTTCACTGTGAGTCAGCAAGTGAGTCTTCAAGTTGGATCGTTGGTTGAAACTCTTGTTGCAGACTGGACATTTGTGCGGAGACTCCTCCATATGCAAGATTTTGTGCACCGCTAAAGTCCTCGACTGGCAAAAACCTTTCCCACATTCGGTGCACTTAAACGGCTTCTCCTTTGAGTGGATATATCTGTAAAATGAAAATTCAAGATTAAATAATGTCCAACTTTCACTAAAGGTGTAAAATCAAGACAAGGCGAGTAAACATTGAAATGGGTTTATGCTTCAATGTGTCGATGAATACGCGTTTCGAATGGGAAACGAGGTAATCCCATATTAGACGCATTAGCCGCTGGGTATAATTTGGGAAAAAAATTGTCTCGTAAAGGTAAAGAAATATAACGTGTAATTTGTTCGACTGCAGAGCAAGACAGATAATATGGTGATCGTAAAGAACTCGAACCGGTTGTGAGAAGAGCGCGTGCGGCCGCGCTGCGACCTCACAAAAAGGTTTACACTTTTGATTTTGTTTTCTTTTTCTGTTATCGCCAACAATACCTCGTTGAAACAAGTCCTAAATCACGTTGTTGGTACTAGAAAGGAAGTATTAAATTAAATCTGAAATTCTCGTGATAGTAATTGATTGGTAACATCGGTTAAAAGATTTATGTAAAGCGTGCCACGCTTCTTATCGGTTTCGACGCGTCCATTATCTAGGTACTTTACCTTTATTTAAAATGCTAATCAATATCAATAAACAAAAAAGATAAACACTTACCTATGGTCTCTAAGATGATCTTGTCTTCTGAAGGCCTTTCCGCAGATATCACACGAGTAAGGTCTCTCGTCGGTGTGAGTCCTTTCATGGATGAGCAGGTTGTAGGACTTCGTGAATTGTCGGTTGCAGTATTTGCAGATGAACTGTTTCTTGGGTCTCGCTCCGGGGACTCCCGGTGCTCTCATCGGGGGAGGATTTCTCCCGGGCATTCTTTGCGCCATCGCTGGGTATCTCAATGAGTGGTGATATAGCGCGGCGTTCCTGATCCACTGATTGACCAACATGGCATGGTAGGGGGCCGACGGTGGGAGGCTTGCGACTTGCGGCTGAACGTAGGGAACCCCTGGGTAGGTGTAGTTGGGGACTTGCTTGTCGTAGGGGTATGAGTTCTGCATTGTTCTTTGCGGTGCAGGGTACTGTGTGGCCCAGGCGGGTGTGAGGCGCGACACCACGACAGCTGGCGGCGTGTCGTCGGTTGGAGTGTGCGGCGGCGTCGGCAGCGGTGGCGACGGTCGCTCTAACTTCACTAACGCTTCGATAGGGAAGTCTGGCGGATAACCTGTAGATACAATGAAGACCCAATTTAAACTACGGACTAGAAGACCTACCTAAGTATAAGGAAAGAAAATTGCTAAGTAGGTATAGGTAAAGAACATAAAAATGAATATTGAATATTTATCATTAGGTAAGGAATGATATTGAAATAGGGGGCTTTAACATCAGTCGATCAAATTACCTACCTAAATCTGTTCTCTCAAATGTAATTGTGATGAACTGAATAAATAAAAGTATTGAGAATAAACTTGAAATCGATAAAATAATACAAACAGTATTGCATGTAAATTATAAGCAAGAAAACGAAAAACTCACTATGAGTATCTTGAATGTGTTCGTCCTCCTCTTCCTCTATGTTGATATCGTCGGAGCTGTCAACGTCAACACTGTACGGCTTATCTTCCATTTCCAAAACAGTACAATCCATTGAAGCACACTGGCACAGACACTGGTCACTGTCACAGCTGAACCGGTTTGTCGTGACTGACAACCGGCTAGCGAGAGCTCGCAGGGGAATATGGGCCTGTGTGCGTTCGCTATCGAGGCCGGCGCGCGTGGCTCGCGGGAGGGGATACATCAAAGGGACCGCGACCGCCGGCGCCTGTGTCGGCTCCCGAGGCAGCTCCGCGCCTCCCACGAGGCGGGGCCTAGCCGGCTCTGCCTTCGGAATCGATCGGTTCATCGCGAATCGCGCCAACATTCACGCAACTTCCTGCGACAGAGTTCCACTGCGGAAAATTTACGCAACGGTCTAGAACCTTGGTGCGTTGAAGCTGGTAGATCTTAGGTCGTTTTCAATGTGAAGTCTGCAATGCAAATTTTTGGTGACACCGCTTCCCCAGTTAAAGCTATTAGGTGAGCGGATTGCCTTCGTAATTGCGTTTCGTAGGCAAGTCGTACGCCTTTGTTCGGTCTCTCTTTGCTATTTATGTTACATGCAAAAAGCTATTGCAGATTTTTAAATCTATTAATGACGTTTTAAAGAGAATCCGACCCGTTGCTGCAAGACTGGTAATTTTGTATACAATATTTTCAAAATATCCCAATGTGTTTTCTCTACTTAGTTAGGATCTTTTTGCTTCCTCGAATTCTTAGGTTTCATATTTTGAACCAATATGTATAAGTATTTATACGGGATCAATTTAGGGATGTTTTTTCTGATTTCAGTACCTACCTAGATAAGGGGGGCCTACCACCGTGACCTAAAGTAATATTATTGTAATATTGTTTTAAAATTTCCATACTGACATTGTATGAAAATGTCAAAACAATATTACAATAATATTACTTTAAGTCACGGTGGTAGGCCGGGGCCCCCAGTACCTACCTAAGTATACCTAGGTATATTATCATTTTTTATACGAGTTACTTATGTTTTTTGCATTTCGGTTTGAGCGAATCGAATCGAAATACTTAAGTACCTGACTTACCTAAACTATATCTGCTTTAACTAAGATAGCCGTCGTTGACCTTGCTTGTTCTGCCAACATTGTTCAAAAAACGACGTCAAAGAAGTACCTAGGTACCTATCCCGCAAGTGGTCATGAGTTTAGTGAACATTTCAGTACCTACCTCTACCTAGGTACCGACTCCCGACGTATATTTCGAGCAGTAGGTGGTCATGCATGACTGACATACTTAACATTAATTGGAAAATTATGCTTGAAACAAGCATGCTTTTTCCGGCCATGCACGATCAAGGATCTTTTTGGACTATAAGAAGGATGTTGTATGGCCGGCATTTTAGGTGATCATTCTTAGTCGTATCTAGGTACTTACCTTAAATAGTTCGTTATTAACTCAGAGTAGATCGTAATAGTAAACCAGAGTAGGTCCAAAGATCTAAAAATGTTGATACCGGGCGGCCCACGCACTCGAATACTACTCTTGGACCACCAAGGTGCAATGATATTGGTGTCGGTAGGTAGGTACATACATTAAGCTAAAGAAGGTAAACAAACAGGCTTCTATCAAAGCTCTTACAGTTCAAAAATCTCTGTCACCTCATTACAACCGTGAAATCTTTACGCAATGCGATCGCCGACAATCTTTCGACACTCTATTAAAAATTCAATGCCGTAACAATCGTTCCTTAACCATCATAACGAGCTGAGTACCTACTGACTTCTAGACTCAACAAGGTGTCTAGTGTAAAAGCAGCCGGCTCTAGTCACGTATCTGGAAAGTTGTAACGATCAATATTCGATCATACCGATTTGGTTTGTAACTGCTACGACATAAAGAGGGTAATGGCATGGTAAAGTTCGTGTTCAGGTGAGTTTTGTCCGTGTCGGTGTATGTTTGCGTCGGTGTCTTTGATCGCGCACAAAGAGCGCGCCGCGCGTGGCGTATGGTCTGTGGTATGGCCTGACCGATGTTTGCGCGTACGCATTCATATTAGTGACATACGGCTATGTCCACTCGGGTGACGGCTCCGGGGTGGGTAGAAACAAAGGTATTAGCGATACGTATGGCGCTTTTGTTTCATACGCTTTATTTTTGGAAGTATGTAAGCACAACATTATGTTGCTTTAAATCAAGACGTATTTTATTTAAAGCATCGTAATGTTAGTACCTATAGACTAAATTTATACTTAATCGTAAAATATTTTCTATACCTAAAGAGGAATAGAATATTTCCGACCATGGTTATATTTACAGCTGGCTAAATTCTCTGCAGTACCCTGTAGCCCTGTTGTAACTACCGAACTCTTCTCAGAATGGAGGCCATATAGGTCAACTTGCCAGCGTTAGCTAGAGATACTTATCTAGGGGGATAGGTACCATCCGGATGCGAAAGTTAAAATTTTTCGCTATACCTAAGTACCTACTTAATTATTATTATTCATCGTAGAATTTTGCGAGCATGAAATTTATGCATCTACAGTCTACATGTTTTAATAAATACTTTATGTCTCCGATAGCTCCAAATCTGGGAAGTCCAAAAAGTAATCTTTAATAGATGAATAGGAATTTTCGAGGAAAGTTTTTATTAAAAAATGGGAAATGCTTTCCAAAAAACCAACTTCGAATGCCACTACAAAGAGTGAAATAATTTTTATTTAAATTTTAGGTAAGTACCTACACCAATTGGAAGTCGGGCAATGTTTCATACAATCCCTAACTTACTTGATGTGCGAAGAAATGGCGAAGTCATAGGCAATCGCCCGACTTCGAATTGGTGTAGGTACCTAAAATTTAAATAAAAATTATTTCACTCTTTGTAGTGGCATTTGAAGTTGGTTTTTTGGAAAGCATTTCCCATTTTTATTTTATACTTTTTAGTGGAAAACAATAAAATGCACAAGGCGTTGTAAAAATACCCAAATCGCTTGAGGTGTGACTGGTGTAAACTCTGAAGAGATACCTAAAATTCACCAAGATCCCATCATCAGACCCTTACTTGATGACTTTAGTCATCAAATCATTATCTGCTAGCGCATGCACCAGTAACTATAAAAAATACCCAACTCGCATCAAGTATACTAGCAAAATTTGAAGAGTTCCCTCGATTTCACCAAGATCCCATCATCAGATCCTAACCTGATTAAAATGGGACCACCTGGAAACAAAACCCTCTTAAACAAAAAAAGAATTTTTCAAATCGGTCCACGCGTCTTCGAGTAATCGGTGAACATACATAGATAAAAAAAAATTAAAAAAAAGATTCCGACGAATTGAGAACCTCCTCCTTTTTTTGAAGTCGGTTAAAAACATGTAGGTACGTACATTCATACATATTATTATCCTCACAAAACTTGCCATTTATACCCTACAATATGTAGTTAGCCCAATATTTGCAAAAAACCAAGTAAGAAAATGAAATGAAATGAAATTCTTTATTTTACATAGGCTTAGCTCTCATGAAATTTCAAGACTCTACCGCCAGGTTCGGAAAGCAATAATAATAATAATAATAATAATAATAATAATAATTCATTTATTCATAAAAATGTAGGTTACAATAAGATGGTACATAATTAATTAATTCTAGCCGAATACATTTTACCATTAAGTACTGGTGTATGAATATTTGTCCTTAATCTAATAAATTAACAATATATTATTATTATAGCAGTCATTATGAAGAAAATTAATATAAAAGTAATTACGAACCAGTTATTAAGAAGTAAAATTGATAATATGATAATAATTAAAATGTTATAATCTTTAATGTCAAAATATTATATAAAAGCCAATTGCCAAATAATTATTAACAAAAAATAAAGCTAAGAGAAACTAATGTCATTTAAGTATTCCTCAACACCATAATAGACCTTTGTATTCAAAATCGTCAAGAGTTTTCTTTTAAAATTAACCAGCGGTAGTTCTTTATAGGAGTTTGGGAGTTTATTATATAAAGTCACTGCCATACAGAAAGCATTTTTAGAGCATAGGGCCAACCTTCGATGGGGCACCAACAATTTGTTCTTGAGCCTATGATTCCTTTGCGGATTTATATCAGCCACTTTAGGGAACAAATAAGGGTGCCTCTTCACAAATACTAATGTCTCATATATATAAAGAGTCGGCAAAGGTAAGATTTTATTATCTCTAAACAATGGTTTACAGCTATCCAAGGGATCAGCTTTACAGATTGATCTTATACACGCCTTTTGTTTGATAAATGCCTTTTTTGCATCCGTTGAGTTACCCCATAGAACCAAGCCATATCTCAAAATTGATCCCACATAGCCGTGATATGCCAATAGGGCTGTTTTTTTATTCGATATATGTGACAATCTTTTTAGTACGTACACAAATCTGTCAATCTTGTTGCATAGTGTTTCGATGTGGGATTTCCAATTGCAATACCTATCAAGTATTATACCCAGAAAAGCCGCTGTGTCGGCTTCTTCAATGGATTGCGAGTCATATGATATGTTTAGGTTAATTGGATTACTTTTTGATGTTTGAAATCGTATGTAATTTGTTTTGCTCATATTCAAACTAAGATTATTTTGATTTAACCAGCCAATAATTGCTGCAATTGTTTTGTTAGTCTCATTTTGAAGACAGTCTTTATCTTTGGATTTAACTGTTATAGTTGTGTCGTCAGCGTACAGTATGCATTCATGAGTTGTGGCATTCGGAAGATCATTAATGTAAAGTAAAAATAGTAGAGGGCCCAATACACTACCCTGAGGTACACCGAAGGGATGTTGTGTCTTAAAATTTGAACGATAAATGTTGATACGCTGTCCTTGTGTTCTAGCAATTTCTACACATTGTTTACGGTCTGAGAGATAGTTCGACAACCATTCTAATGCTTTTCCTCTTATCCCGCACTTTTCTAGTTTATTTAATAATATTTTGTGACTAATCATATCGAAAGCCTTGGTCATATCAAGAAAAATAGATACGACATAATGACCAGTATTTAATCCTTCAAGTATAGATTTCATTAATACAAAACACGCTAGAGTTGTGCTACTTTGTTTTCTAAATCCAAATTGCTCTTCTTTTAAAATTCCAAACGATGTCACAAAAGCATATATTTTTTCAAAGTTTATATATTTTTTTAAATCGCAAGTTTGCGCCGAGAAGAACTGGCAAGAAAGTCGGTAGGTACTTGCTCTTTTAAAAAATGTCTCAATATACAATTTTTAGTAGGTACATAGTATAAAACAATATTTTTTAGATATCTCGTGAGGAGATGGAAGCATATCACTATTGTCCCAAGAATCGTTGTGATTTAAAAATTCTTTAATAGTATAGTACCTAACCCTGATCTCGGGAATCTCGATCTCTGAAATCTCGGGCTAGTATATCCTCTCACGCAGATATCCTGATGATCGTTTCCTTTATTTACTCAACTAAATAAAACATTGTTAGATATCTACTAGGTACATAGACAGGTACAATACGCGCTGAGTAGAGATTGAGAACCTCGTCATTATTTTATTTTTCGAATTCTGTTAAAATAAAAAGTTAAGAAGATATAGTAGGTAGTAGGTAGGTACTTACTACGTACTTACCTTACTGGATACTTACCTGTTTGCTATGACTTCAACTGAAATGGTACCTACCTAGGTACTAGGTAGGTAGGTAAGTAGGTACATAAAATACATACCTATACTCACTTATCTAATATCTGTATCAACTTTCGCCTTTAGGTAAAGTAAGTTAGTACCTACTTACTTACAATAGTGTGGTGTAATTAAGTATATCTCAGGATTCAGTCTCTATATCTATAATTTGAGTAGGTAAGTATACCTACTTAAAAAATATTCTTTATTAATACTTACTACCAAATTGCAACTTACAGTCCCTAAATTAATTAAACTTTATTTAGTTACATACCTATTTAGTCAGTTTTCACCTGAGTATATACTCACTTACAATAAAACTAAGCATGATGTAACATAAGTTATGTTACATCAGACGTACTTAACTTGGAATAGCTTAATGACTTTAAATCAAAATATTAGCTTCTAATCATTTTAATTCGATAGGCAAGTACGTACTACACGAATTAATGAATAATTAATTCAAACAATTGCAATTATTATTTGCCTTGATCAGGATTACTTAGTAGTTATTAAGAGGGTATTAATTGCTTATTAATTGCACAAAGCAATGTAATATAATTTATCAGTTTAATCATAAGTTACCTTAAATACCTACATACGAATACCTAGTTAGGAGTTAGGTAATAGACTAGTTAGGTACCTAGTAAACACTGGAAAAGTTTAGTCAAAAGTTCAAGATAAGGGAGAAATTACTCGTTATTACTCGTAAGTGTAAAATTTTATAAGTTACAGTATACACGATTACGCGGGCGGAGCTTTAGCAAAACCTAAGTAGGTGTGCCATGTTTATGCCCATACTGGCCTGGCGCCATAGTCAATTAATACCTAGATGTCCTTTAGTTAGGTACCTATATTAAAAAGTATAGATAGGAACCGGATACGTGTGTTTACTTAGTATAATTACGAAGTTAGGCAACAAAGCAGACAAAATCGAGACGCCAACATTTAAACTAGGTAAAAAAACTAGTTAAGTTCGAGTCAGACTATCGCACAGAGGGTTCCACACTACAGATTAACGGCGTAGAAGCCGTATTTAAGCGATCTTTAGTGAAGTTTAGTTTTAAAACTATTGAGAGTTGAGACAATTACTTTTAAATTTATACGTATTTTGGATCTTTAATCTAAAATCGTTGAGAAGCAGAAACACGATTAGATAAAATTTTCTCGATAGAAATTTCTCCCAAAAGTTGCTCAAAAATCTCAGTTTTTCTTCTTTTTTACCGAAACTACAATGGATGTAATTGTAATTTTTGTTTTAATGTGTCGGTAATAATAATATCTAAAAACGTTGAGAAACAGATTTTAAATAACTGGCTTAGTTTTAGAGAAATTAGGTAAAAGGTCGTTTTTCTGTTATATTCTTCCGCGCCGCTGCATGTCGCACCCATTAACGCATTCGTGAGAGTGACAAAGACAAAAATAAATTCAATAAATCACCTTAAGTAAAAGAAGAAAATAAGTTAAGAATCACAATTCATTGTTAAAAATAATTAAAAATCGTTTTATTTTTTTTTGCCACGTCATGATTTTGGATTATTTTCAGTGAATCATATGGCGTTTCCAGTTGAAACTTTCTAGCACTTGAGTCTGTGGAGTGAGCATTCTAAATTGCTACTTACGAGTTATCCCCGAAAAGGAAAAAAGAAAAATCGGGACACGCTGCCAAAAGACGTCTGGCAACGCTGACTGGAATTCACTGTCATAATGATTACTTGAATGACTGAAGTAAGTAACGCATACAAATATAATTTTCATGTTTTTATTCCAATAATGTTGGGCTGATAATACGAGTATATTATTATACTTATTCGAACCACTTTAACCAGAAATAGTTACATATAGAAATAATTACATGAAATACCTAATCGAGAATGATAAAACGGTTGGAGTTGCGGTTGCGGTAGTATTTTTGTACGGAACCCAAAAAAACGTTAATACACCAGGCTAGTCATCATCTCACACAGGAAAGCTATCGTACCTAAGTCTTGCAGCAGCAATTTCTTTTGAAACGCCGACGTATAACAACAATGAACAATGGACAGACGAAGGTTGTAAACATACCAAATAATTGTTTACATTAGAAATAATGGTATTAAGGCGCCTTACTTGCCACCGTTCCTTTTGAGATGCCGACTTCACCTTATCAAGGAGTCAATATTAAACAATGGAAATATTTAGCTTCAAATTCGGACCTTCTTAAAACCCATTGATAACATAGGTAGGTATAGCAGAAGCCTATAACCTTATGAACACTCTGACCTTTCTTAGAACAAAATGCTTGGTTAAATAATGGAATATTTTATCTGTAGGTACCTAGCTTCAAATTAGGATCTTCTCAAAACTCAGTGATAACAAAGTTAAGTACTTATACTAGGTACATAGAAGGCAAAAGACTAACCTTATACAAATACTCTGACCTTTCTTAGAACAAATCTATGAAATGCTAGGTTTTGTTTAGATTTACGAAGTACAACTTATCTACTGAAATTAAGGCATGGTATGGTATATGATTGGCATTTTTGAGAACGGAACAAAAAATAGCTTCTTCCTATTTCTATTTCTCTACTTTTATTTTTATTAGAAAGAAATACTTAAATAGGTATCTATTTTATCGCTTTCTTCTATTATATCATACTAGCTAACCTGGCAAAGGTTGTTTTGACATATTTCCCATTAAAAATTAGTTTAAGTAGGACCTACGTCCTATTCTCAGACCTAAGTATCGCACCTAACGATATATAAACGATATGTAAAGATATATCATAAAAATCGCTTACGGAGGAATTTTGTAACAAAACACACGAGAATTTTGCTAATTATCTTTTTGATTATGTTTTACACACTTAGGATAGAAATACTTTTAAAAATACGAATCGAAATTTCACTTGCGGCGGGATTTGGCAGGGCGGCCATGATGACTCGTGTAGTTCAGTGGGATGGGCACCCAGCCGCGATAGCTGGGAGACGCGGGATCAAATCCCGCAAGTGAAATTTTGATTCGTATTTAAATTTATACGAGAATTTTATTTATTAGAATTGCCGTGTGCCTACGCTTGAGTATCAAAATTTGTGAACCCCATATCTGTCCCTGCGCCAGTCGCGTGGATCAGCTTGGTTATCATGGCCTCAACTGCACCAAAAGTGCAAGCCGCCTTTATCGCCACGGTACTCTTAATGATTTGGTACGTCATGTTCTGGCTACTGCTTCTATCCCTGCGCAGTTAGAGCCATCCGGTTTATTCAGGGATGATGGCAAGAGGCCGGGCGGGATGACCATAATATCGTGGTCGTTGGGACGTGCCTTGGTGTGGAATGCGACCTGCGTCGATACGTTGGCTGCATCTCATTTACCAAGTACGTGCCAAAAGGCGGGTGCATCTGCAGAGTCTGCGCAAATACTCGATATTTAACGAGAACTATGTTTTTGCGGCGCTTGCATTTGAGACTTTAGGTACATGGTCATCAGACACAGAAAAATATGTCAATATTATGTCCAAAAAGTTGGTTTTCTCGTTAGAGTTTAGTTGTATATTTTAGATTTAATTATTTATTATTATTGATATTGTTGTCTGTGTAATATGTTCATTTATTAGAAAGAAGATAAATCCTTTCATATTTTTTCAGTAGATAGGCACTAAGTATAGGCAATTTTAGAACCGGCAACGCATTTGCAGTTTCTCTGGTGCTGCAAATGTTCATGGGCGGCGGTGTCTTAACTCCCTACCATCTACCAAAGCATTTAGTACACAATTCCATTTTTTCATGTCACAAAGCAATCACTTTAAAATATTTTTCATTAAAATTAAAACTGTCTGAAGTACTTTCCCAGTTATACATAACATAATATCAAACAGCATAAGTATTATTGTCAAGTGCCCAAGTAGGTAGGTAGGTGTCTATCACATCGGCCGTTAAAACCGCCAATTCGTACCTAATTCCACGTAACTATGATAACACTACAAATCGATTATCATGACACATCCTCCATTATTGTTAAAACGGAACAATTCACAGGTAGTCGTAGATAATATAGCAAAGTATTTGATAACGCTTCAAAGAGCCCGCCGCCGATAAGGACAGATCTGAAGCGCCGACAACGGGCACAGTAGCCGATAGAGGAGCCGCATGTTTATAGCGAGCGCTTTGATCTAGCCGCGCGTCACTATGAGCTGTGCCAAATCAGAAATCGATACTTTATAACGCCTTTGCAGCTCACTAGCTGTTGAACGCGACGTCGTTTGCGTAGGTACGAATATTATTAAGTTTGAAAATTCGGTTTAAATTTTGAAGTTCCTGCAATGGATGCTGATTAATGATCGCGTTATTCCGTTATTCTTTTTCTTGGTTTCAAACAAAATGAAGTAAGAAAAATAATTCTTGTGGTTATCCCCATTATTCTGAACCAGCACATCCCAGAATTCCGAACAGTTTCGGAATTTTAGCTTTGGCCTCAATGATGTACCTATCTATGTTTGGCCTAGACCGCAACAGAATGTTTATTACCTTATTATAGATATACCTTCCAAGTTCCAATACATAGAGCTTCGTCTGCATAATTATTAGAAGGTACCAAGTACCTACACGTACTTACCTAATAAAAAATTGTTTATTAACTTATATTACATTTATTATTACAGTCCGCTTGATTCTAAGAATTTGTTGATAGAAACACATCAAACAAACACAATTTCGCATTTTCAATATGGCAATAACGTTAATGGAATGTAATTTTATCTATACAGCTATTTGCGCCGACAAAATGTCTACCATTTCCAAGTATAAAGTGTTTGACCTCATTTGGGTTGGATACGTATAGAAATACTTATACTTAGGCAAGTTAGAATACTATGTAGTAGGTTCTAGTGATTAGGTCCTACAAATATGTATGAGATTAAAGTACAAAGCTCTTAGTTGCATCCTATAAGTAAGTAGGTATACAGTTCAGGTTTTGTTTCTTGCAAGAGAGGGAAATGAGGTTATAGAGACCAGCGGGCTTAGACAAAGTGACATTCTATTAGCGAAGTCGCGAATAGAATGCCAAAAATGTACGGGATTGACGCTAGCTAACGCTATGCTAGAGCGTTAGCTAGTGTCCATCCCATACATTTTGGACTTTTCTATTCGCAACATCACTAAATTAGAATGACACATTGTCAGTTCTTAAAGCCTGGTCCAATAGCTCGATCGCCGGCGCTTCGTCTAAACTCTAATGTTTTACCAGCAACTATAGTCACATGACTTATGACTTATCTTTTCCATATCTAACATGGCTTTTTGTACACTTATGGAATAAAATATAAAAATGTATGAAAATGGCAGATATGTCATTCCCATTCCAAAAGCAATCTTAGAAATGGAAGAGATAGGTAAGTCATCTCTCCAATCTGCATACTTTTACGCCATTTTAATCCATTCGCTTGGAACGACCTCTTTAACTCATCTCTCATACTCATACAGCTTACCTAATGATTGCTTGCTTCGATAATGGGACTCAGGTCATAAAAGCGTGTTTTTCATAGTTTGTAAGAAATTTATTTTCGATCGACAACTTACGGGCAATACTCATCAGTATACCTACCAATAAAACCAACAAGCCTGTCAGTTTTATTGTGACAGTCATTATCAAAGCAACCATAATATCAACAGCATTATGGTTTGCTCTACCGCATGAGAATACGCGATTGTCTATTTTATTTGCATACCTATAGTACCTTTAAATTATTTTTAATTTACCATCATTTTCAAAATCACCACACTTGAAAAGAAATTGTCATTTGATTGATTCACTTCTATGCTGACTAATGTTGTTAAAGCTACAAGAGTAAATACCTATTCGATATAAGTTTAGTAAGTTAATACATAGTCCAGTTCGGTATGGTATCAACATTATCAATGAGATACCAGAACATTTACATATTTAACTTGACACATATCTGTGTAAGATTTTGATATCCACTATAAGTTCAAAGTCAAATCATTTATTTCAATTAGGCCATTACTTGTTAGCTCTTATGAATAGTCAGTAAAATAATTAAGTAGAGCTAGGTATACTTATTAATAGTGATAACTATTTAACGACTTAAAAACTAAGTTTACGAGGGTTCAAACGCGCCCTGAACTGAGAAGAGTTCTGTGCACTCACTTGCTTCTGTTACTTACACCACATTAAACGGTGATAATATTTTACTGTAATCTGACCGGCTGTCATCTAATTCATTTTCTATCAGTTTTTACGCGTATCGATAGAGTTGAGTGTGCAAAACGTAAGGACCACATTCAGTTTGGCTTTGAACTCAGAAAAGAATGCTATAATGATTCTGGAATCTGGATGTCGCCAGAAGGTATATTGGTCCATTTTAAGAAGGTATACAGCTTAGCTTGACATCAAAAATTTAGCCGCTTGCTCTCGTAACTTACGCCACATTACGCGGCGAGAGTGTTCGTTAATGCGCCGATGTTGTAATGTAATTGAGCCGGCAGTCATCACAGCCCCAAGTGCTTTCAGTTGCGCTATCTACTGTAAGCTTTTCATGTCACACTTATTGCCTATCCTGAAGCCATTATCGACTTTCCTTGTCAACAGCCAAACGTGACATGTTAACTAACTGCAACACAGCGACACTACACATTTCCACTTACTGATATTCAGTAAATGCTGAATCATACATGATACCTACAACATGCAATGAGCGATGAGACTCGTTCGTTCGTTATTTCGTTTCAGCCGACGGACGTCCACTGCTGGACATAGGCCTCCTGTAATGATTTCCAGCCCGCACGGTCCTGCGCCACTTGTATCCAGCGCCTTCCCGCGACTCTTTTAATGTCGTCAGTCCATCTGGTCGGAGGTCTGCCAACACTGCTCTTTCCCGTGCGGGGTCGCCATTACAGCACTTTGTGTCCCGTCCCTAACGTCCGTCGATTTGCCCCGTCCAATTTTGTACTTATGCTTCGCGATACGTTGAGCTATGTCGGTGATTCTGGTTCGTCTACGCATGAGACTCATTGCCACATAAGCGAGACATAATATTAAGTGTATCTATGATATAATTTTTTTCTTACAATGCCGACCTAATTTCTAGCTAGGTATAGGTCCGGTCAATGGCAATGTCCATAAAAAATCGTTAACACTTGGCCAGACATTCCCTTACATGCATTTGGTCAATCAGTAGACAGTAACTATACAAAAATATTAAAATTACTTTAAGTAGGTTACATAAATATCTAAACCTACTTATTGCCCGTTGTACTTAATGCTGTTGTTTAGCTCGGGTTACCTAATATTCGGGCTCGGGTAGGTACTTAAAGTACTTACACACCGTTTCAGCTTTAGCAGCTGTGTCGAGTGCTATGGAAGTTGAAATTTTTCTAATTTTTTAGATTTTGGATTAGATATTTTATAGTTAAATTAAAAGTAGTATCTAGGTAACAGGTCGCCGTTAGAGGTTGTCCCGAAATGTTAAACATCGCCTGACATTATCAGCTAAGTGCGATTTTCAGTACGGCAGTGTCAAATCACTGTTCATGATAACGAAGAGTTTAATGTTTTTGCATCACGAAGTATTAATACTGAAAATTACTTTATTTCTATAATCTGTCTGTTCGACGGACCCGCTGGCTCGTGCACGGGATTCACTTTTATATAGATACGTTCTGCAAAGCCCTGGAATGACCTCCCAGGCACTATCTTTTCTGTCACTTAGGTACAACCTGGGCGCCTCCAAATTAAGAGTGAATAGGCATTTCCTAGGCAAGCGCGGTCCACCTTAGGCTGTGTCATTACTTTCCAGTCAAGCGATAGCCCACAATAGTTAAAAAAATTATTAAAGAAGCCCTCATAGTTCTACTGATATTTTTTGAGTGTATGAGTGTGTTATACTTCTTCACGCCCCGCATCTAGGTACCTACTGAACCGATTTGAGTGAAATTTTGAATGAAGATAGATTGTATGGATGGATATTGGCCCTGGATTAACAATTATGGATTTGTGAAGTTCCGAATTGACGCGGTTGGAGTCACAGACTACTAGTATAATTACAGTTTGATTTTATTTTATTAGTAAATTTTACTAAAAATAAATGTACGGTGTACCTACATAAAACAAAATATACGCTCCTATTATTTCAATCTCAGTCCCTCAAAACAAAGCAGAAGATAATCCTTCTCGATGTGAAAAAAACCGTCTTGGGTGGTCTTGAGTGGCGTCAGGGTATGCTAAATCTCGTTTTTACACTTTATTCCTAAAACTATTTACTATTGCAAACTAAACCTTAGAGAGTTATAAATACAGTTGAAGTTTCATTAGCAAGCTTTCGATTTTGTTATGAATCTAAACTAAATATTTACTTACGTCTCAGTTTATGAATGAAATTTCCAAACCGCAAAATTTTGTTTCTACGAGTTGTTGAATGACACCATTATTTTAGGAGCTAAATGTTTGTCAGAATTAGTAAACAATGATTTTTTACGCTTATGAAATTATGAATTGATGATACGACGTGTTTAGGTACAAGGTATATGGCATGACCAAAGTTATCCTATCCATCATTAACCCCCACCCCATTAATCCATCCACATTCCACATCTACATTCCATTTTCAGATTAAGTACATATACCTTTCAGATCACATACTAGAAAACTAATAAGTCCCTAAGTAAGTACTGACTTGCAACTAGGAATACTGATTATCGTTATTCAGGTTATTTCACATATTGGGAATACCGAGTTTTGCCATGCTCTTCCAAATTGCAATTATTGTGTTTTTGGTCGATACTATAATTCAAAAAGTTTGTATTATAATATATCCCCTAGCTACTCTATCCTTCCTACTCTACCTTCTAGTACAGACAACCAGCATTTTTTTTTTGTATCAGCAAAATATGTAGATCAAAATCTATTAGCTGAACCCCCGAAGCCTAAATCTCAGTTTACAATTAAAATAGCTATGTATACGATTGTCATTTTTATTGTACCCATATCATTGTAAAATGGTGCAAACATCGAAAACCAAAGCACCGTTACAAATTGTATCGGACCCGCAAATCCAGAACGATACGTGTACAAGAAGCATTGACAATTTCACCCCCGATTGCACTTTTGTCACACTACTTATCACGCATTGCACTTTTAGTGGGCCGATTGTCATCATGTTGTCACTTCTCACATTGACACTTACACCGGTTGGTAAATAAAAAAATAAATAATGTGACGCAATTTCATGCATTTTGACTTCAATTGAAGAGCTCGCTACTCTTGTACGCAGACCACACATCGCTAACTTTTTTCCGCTATTGACGCTTTTAATTTGATACACATTTGGTTGATCGTCATTGACAATCTAATATGGTCCTTAAGGACTTTAGTTTAGGGAGTTCTTATTTAACTACGTGGATTTGTGATACTGAAGTGCTAATATTTTTTTACCAGCTAATAAATGGCGATGTGCGTTTGTACTTTTTTTCTACGACTTCAGCAATGTTACCTACTTACGCAATCCTTATAATATTAGCCTCAGATTTTTTTTACTACTCAAGTTATATCCTCTTTTTACTACTTACTTATCACTCGTACTTGTTATCTTACTGAACAGCGAACTTTGGCTCTTAATCTTAAAATTAAAAGAGTTTAGTACCTCTGTCTTATAGAGTCACGTGCGTATTACGACCATATTTTACAAACCAATGTGGATGAAGTAAATTACTTGTCTGATAAAGCTTTTCAGACATTAAATCATAAAAAAATATTCTGTCAGTAACCACCTATACCTACTTACTCATTAGTCGCATTAAATCCTATATTATCATTAGCTACTTACATTGCGACATTTGGATTTGGAAAAAAGGTACATGTTTTAGAGTTTAGACACTCTTAGCCTTAGCAAAACATATGTAAGGTTACGTAAGTTTATTGATAGTTTCTATCGAATTGAGTGCTTATTAAATATTGTAAAGCAGGTATTCCGTTCTGATGAATTGCTAATTTTATAGAAACGCGCAAGGAAAGGTCCACCTGCTTGCGGACCCCTAATTATTAGATATCGACGGTCGGCGTTTTGTTTATGTTAGCTTTGATATTTGAATCTTGTGTTTATATTAACATAATAAAGTCTATGTGTAAGGGGCCCGAATTGTTAGCGGGTAAAGTCAGGGAGATCACTTTGAGACCGCGTTGAAGACGTACGTTTCAGAAATATTAGTAACAATTATAGAATTCTTAATTATGCTCTGTATAAAGTTAAGTGATTTTTATATTAAAATAAATTATGTAAATAACAATACCGAGGTGTGTTATTGTGTGTTCCTGGAAGAGACCTTTGATAAGTTGGAGTCGAGATTCATTAAGATTGGAGAGTCTTCTATATTTCAGAAGTGGGATTGCCTACGTAAGTAATACGCATTTTTATAATAAGAAAACATAGTGATTGTAAACTTTTTGATAATAAGCATGCTCTTAAAGATGCGATATTCGGACCTACCTGATACTAAGAGTAATTTTAAGGTTGACACGCTCTATATTTTTAAACTGTGCTAGTACTCACAGTAATACCGTAATGAATAGAATACCTAAATACTTATTTATTTATTTTCACACTCCTGTTTCGTGGAATCTTGTGATGAATTATAGTGATCCGGGTTTGATTCGCGATGAACACAAGTACCTATATCGGTTGTCCAAAACAGGCTGCTTTAATATTAATTAAGTGTGTTAAGTAAATAGTTATGTTTGTTAAAGTTAAAAGAACTGGTAGTTGTTAATCGAAATTAACAGTTTGATTAACGTGATGGTTTAAAAGACAATGTACTTATGTATGGAATCCGGTACCAGGTTGAACCAAATCCAAACATTATTTTTCATGGACTGCAGTCCTTATATTGACTCCTAGAATTATTATTATTTTGATTAAAATACGGATTTCAAAGTAATGGGCAAATAAACAAATTGTACTTCTGGTGAACAGCTTTACGAAAGGAAATTTGCATTGAAAATAATGAAGAGATTTGCACACAATTTAATTACAGTTTCAAATAACAAAAGCCTTGTAACTATGAAAAAAAAGTATTTACATGAATCGTGAGAAAACTTGATACCATCTTTGGGAGTTCTCCCTAGATGATTGGCGTGGTATATATACGAACTAAAAGACAATATAATTAATTTGAGAGAATAATTGTAAGGGTATAAAATCTAACCCTAATTTATATGTTAAGTTCAATCGGTAGTGAAAGTCTATCGTAGCCCGTAGGTCAACTGAGTTACTTAATTATGACGAGTCGTCGTTTTATGAAGGAGAATGTGTGCAGCACTCAATGTAGTCTGAGGTGTGCAGACGCACAGATTAATGAAGCGATATATAACATAAATGCAATATATTTATTGCATGAATCTTTTTCACTAATAGATAATTCTTTTGTTTTTGTTTATTTATTCGACTCGCACCATATTTTACTTTGTAATTGATGATAGCTAAAGGAAACACACATTGTGCGAAAATTTATAACTTTGAGAGGCGGCTCATATTTGACCAATGGTTTTAAATAGAGGTTAAAATCTAAGGGCTAACCTTAAGCATCAGCTATTTTTTTATGACCCAAAATTGCCACATTTGAGAGGCGATTGATCTTTTAGGTTACAACCTACATAGAAGTCTTTGGGTACAAAACGCAAAGTTGTATCGTAAATGTATATTTGATTATGAACTAACAAATTTGTTTTCATGTGTGAGTTTAAGGAAATGGAAGAGGAAAACAAATCACGCAGATAAGATACACCGTCGCACGGTCATCAACGAAGTCAAGATGAGATGAGTCTTGAGATTGAGCAGAGTTCGGAGCCGGGGTATTCTTGGAACATATAGTTGAACCAGGAAGCTGGACCTAGATTGGAAATTTTATGACAACGCGAGAGAAGTCCACTGGCCGACGTGAGGCAAGAAGGAGTCGTCGACCATAGAGGTCGAACATCACGAATAAGGTCACGCAGTCCTTCTTTTTCTTCCAAAGTTGTTAAAGTTTTATTGAATTAAGCATGGTCTTGAATCTCAACTGTCACCCCAAATTAGAGGAGAGATAGAGGAATAAAATATCAGCTAGCTAGAATAGTGTAAAAATAATAATCAGCTAAAAAGTAATAAAAGTTAATGAATATGCTGCGGTGTATGGTTGGGATGAAAAATCAATCATTTGTTTTTCACTTAAAAAGCTCTAAGGATTGGCCGAGACGTGGTTTGAAAATTTAGATACGATGTTATCTTACACTCAGCAGGGGTATTAAGATAATTTTAAAAGCCTTTTTGCCATGACATCAACTTTGGGCAATGCTTAGTGGTTATATTAAAGCAAAAAGTAAATTCAATGAACCAATAGTATCTTATTGTGATTTGTGATGGATTGCATCATTATTTACGATATTTTTACGATATTACGATTTTTGAGACAGAATAACGAGGTCAAGTGCCATAGCTTTGCGCTCTTTACAGTTGGAGCAACTTCTACAGTTTTTATTATAATAAGTGACAAGGATGCAAACCAATGTTCAATAACCCTCAGAATCAAAAACAAAAATATTTGACACATATAGTACTTCGAAAAATCATAAAAGTGACTTATATTTAAAAGATACTTATAAATTACTTGGATTACTTATAAATTACTTGGATTTTTAAGTAATTTACCTGTGTTAAAGAGTTCAAGATCACGCATCAATAAATAATTTTAGAAGACTTTGATAATGAATTGGTGCGATCACCTAAGAGTTTTGTTATTGACTTAGAGATTAAAGGTGTTTGCGCTAAGGTACAATGTAAGAAAGTGGACTATGGGCTAGGTATTACAGGTACAGCTCAATGTTGGTGGTCAGTCCTTACCTGAACAGCCGCTTATTAGGCAATACAAGGGCTACTTATAGCCAAGTTTTGGATACGTAGGAACTGAGTTACCTCAGTCATGTGTGGGTGTGTGTTAGATGTGTGGCAGAGGGTAATGTTTGCACATTCAAGAGAGAGTAGCAAGACTTATTCAGCTAACTTAATTTAATGATGGGGAGGCACTAGTCACAAATAAGTTTATAGGTAAAGTAAACAACCAACACCTTATCTGTAAATAAGTTTATCTTGAAAGAACAAGTGCATGTAACTATCACACCAGGCACGGTAGCAAGTGTAGTACAGTCTACAAGGAAACACGGTAATTTGTACAGTCGAAAGTATCTATGTGAGGAAGTTGGTCACAAAACTCTTGATGTAGAAGGTCTAACTCGGCGAAGCAGTGGTTGAAGAGGCAAACTAATAGATTTATTAAATCGCTTCAAACACTGCATTTTCCAAATCCGGAGAACGTTTGCGATGTGCAAAGTTTTACGAATAAGTATGTAGACGTTTACAATTCCTGGACTAAGTGAGGTATATTCAGAAGTTCATCTATGATTATGATTTGTATATCTTAACGTTGATTGCCAACCCTTTGAATAAACTAAAAAAAAAAAATTTGAGAGATCTCATCCCGTTGGTATGACCAAACACCAATTGTATTGATCATAAGTAATGGAAACGGGCCAAAGGCCACTGAACTTTCAGTTAAATGATAAAGAGATAGATAGAACTCGGGTTATTATTTTTAATAACATCAATGAGGAATAAAGTCAGGATTCGTGGTACGTGTTGTCTATTAGTACGTGTTGTATGTTAGGTATAACTGTGGAGATAAGAAGTGAAATACCTATTGTGCAGAATGAACCATGATGAAATCAAAAATGGGTTATTAAGAATTGAGAAAGGGAAAAACAAAAATCACGGGTATCAAAAATGATACAAAAAAAAATAGGTTGAGGCTTGTATTGAGTATGCTTATGCGAAACAAGATTAGTACAAATGCGAGGGAATATTATACCTGGAATGGTATAAGAATTAGAGAGAGAACAGAGAGATAGAGTAAATAGACTCAAATATACTATGATGAATAATATAAACGAATCTTATGAGACTTATAAATAACTTGTTGAAATCATTTAATCTACAGGATGTTTTTCTGTTTTCCAGGTCAGGAGCGAGAATTGATTGGTTCGTATCTTGACGACAATTGACGAGAAGTTCTTGAGAATGGATTGGTTCAAGAAGATGACGTAGCTGACGACAGGTCTTCAACTAAGAATTGATTGGTTTAGTTATAGTGAAGAAAGTCCTTAAGAATTGAACAGTTCAAGACGACTTACCTGATGATAGGCATTTCAACTAAGAGTTGATTAGTTTAGTTATAGTGAAGAAAAAATAAGTCCTTGAGAAATGATTGTTTCAAGGCGACATAACAAAAGACATGCACTTTAACTTAGAATTGATTGGTTTAGTTATAGTGAAGGAAAGTCCTTGAGAATAGATTGGTTCAAGGCGACACAACTCACAACAAGTACTTACTTCAACAAAGAATTGATTGGTTAGGTATAGTGAAGAAAGTCCTTGAGAATTGATTGGTTCAAGGCGACATGACATACGACATGCACTTCAACTAAGAATTGATTGGTTTAGTTGTAGTGAAGGAAAGTCCTTGAGAATAGATTGGTTCAAGGCGACACAACTGACAACAAGTACTTCAATTAAGAAATGATTGATATAGTTTAGAAAGTTCTTGAGAATTGATTAGTTTAAGACGACGTAACCGACGACAGGCACTTCAACTAAGAATTGATTGGTTTAGTTGTAGTGAAGGAAGGTCCTTGAGAATTGATTGGTTCAAGGCGACATAACTGACGAAAGGCACTTCAACTGATAATCGATTGGGTTAGTTATAGCGAAGGAAAGTCCTTGAGAATTGATTGGTTCAAGGTGACATAACTGACGACAAGCACTTCAACTAAGAACCGATTGGTTTATTTATAGCGAAGGAATGTCCTTGAGAATTGATTGGTTCAAAGCGATATAACTGACGACAAGCACTTGGACTAAAAATCGATTGGTTTAGTTATAGCGACGGAAAGTCCCTGAGAATTGATTTGTTCAAGGTGACATCATTGACGACGAGCGCTTCAACTGAGAATTTATTGGTTTAGTCGTAGTAAAAGAAGGTCCCTGAGAATTGATTGGTTGAAGGGAACTTGATAAGCAAAATTAATTGTAGCAACAGAGAATTGATCGGTTTAGTTGGACGTATTCTAAGCTCTTAAATAGATTACTTCAGAATAATTAATGTATGTTTTGATGATGATGATTATCATATTTACGTAGATAGATGTGAATAGTGAAAATTAAAAGTAGTCATATTATTTTATAAACGTAATGATTGTATTATACCTAGTTATTGAGGAGATTTTAGGATGATTTGTAACTACTTATGAGGGCCTAATGTAAGGTTATCACCTGATTCGTGTATGGGGACATACACGGTGTCAGGACGGACGAATGTAAGGTTACGTAAGTTTATTGATAGTTTCTATCGAATTGAGTGCTTATTAAATATTGTAAAGCAGGTATTCCGTTCTGATGAATTGCTAATTTTATAGAAACGCGCAAGGAAAGGTCCACCTGCTTGCGGACCCCTAATTATTAGATATCGACGGTCGGCGTTTTGTTTATGTTAGCTTTGATATTTGAATCTTGTGTTTATATTAACATAATAAAGTCTATGTGTAAGGGGCCCGAATTGTTAGCGGGTAAAGTCAGGGAGATCACTTTGAGACCGCGTTGAAGACGTACGTTTCAGAAATATTAGTAACAATTATAGAATTCTTAATTATGCTCTGTATAAAGTTAAGTGATTTTTATATTAAAATAAATTATGTAAATAACAATACCGAGGTGTGTTATTGTGTGTTCCTGGAAGAGACCTTTGATAAGTTGGAGTCGAGATTCATTAAGATTGGAGAGTCTTCTATACATATTTGAACCACACATTGATTTCATATTTGAAACACTCGATTAATTCCGATGTTGCATTGACATCACCGACATATATTGTACCTATGGTACATAGGTACAATATATGTCGGTGATTGACATTCAATGTTGCTGACAATGAACTTGACAGTTGGCACATCGCTTTTAGAACCACTAGGAGTTAGGACCGACGGACGTTGGGGATCCAAGTGCTGGAATGGTGACCTGCAATGGAAAGCGCAGGGTTGGCAGACTTCCGACCAGATGGATGACCGACGACATTATGATAGTCGCGGAAAGCCGCTGAATCCAATCAGCGCACGATATTGTGCATAGTTGTAGGACACCATTCCAGGAGGACTTTGTCCAGCCGTGGATGTCCGTCGGGCTGAAGGATAAAGGTCACTACAATCCTTATTCTTTACACGAGAGAAGTTGACTGGTTTTTGGTTCTTTAGTTATTTCTGATTTTGCATAGTCTACACTCTACATTACCGTTATCATTTGCCATATCTAAACAAAGCAGCAATTTTAGTGAAGGTCATTTCACATTTACCGTTACGGCACTGTTTCTATCGGCACAATAAAAGAAAGTTTGGCAAATGTAGTTCAAACTTTACAGTTAGATCTATGTACAAATTGCACTGCCCTTGCTCTCCCTACAAAGGGTAAGGGAACGGTATCTTTGTCGGCATTCCAAAACTATAACTGGAGTAACGGAAGAAAGTAGCTGGTTATAAAACTATAGAACAGTTGCACCATAAAGCTCATTGATATTGTTCCGTTTGTTTAACTGTATTGGAGCACCCGAAATATTTTGAAAGTAGGTAGGTACACGTGTAAAAGGTTGATATTATAACTCTTTTTGTTTATGTTATCATACAACGTTACTTAGAACTTGCTTAGAACTTTGATTCGAGAAGCTTCAGTGATGTGCTTCAGCGATAAAAATTCAAAAATGCAGGGCTTTTATACATATAACTTTAGGTACTACTTTAATAAAACTTAAGGAATATTATAAAATGTTTCAATTTGCTGTTATTAATATTGTTAATGCATCTGGATACAATACTGAATAAGTATGATGCACTCTAAAGTAGCTTTTTTTGGAGATTATTTTTTAAGAGGTGCTATCTGTAAACGTAGACGTGACAAACATGTGCATGTAAGTACCTACTTGTTTCGAGTGGTTGATAACACAAATATCTGAAAAAAATTAAACTAATATGGATAGGTAGTCTAGTCGGCGCACAAAAATCTTCAAAGTTATTTTTGCAGACATAACGGCGATGATGCATAGAATATTTATAGTAGGTACACTATAGTCTTGTGAACCCACAATATTTAATAATATTTTGTTCGAATTCCTTTATTATTTACAATACCGTATAAAACCTACACAATTTATTGGCAAGAAATTTCTTATTGTATACATATACCTATGTAGTTTCTTTATAATTTGCATGTTGTACTTGTATGATTAAATTTGTACTCCAAATTAACTTAAGTTGGTTAAAGATGAAAGCTCGGACTACATTAAAGGATGAAAGGTTTGTTACATGATAGGTAACACTTTTTTAATTCAGTTTGTAACCTACCTACCTACAACTAAATCGTTCTCCAAGGGGCATTTGAAATTAGGGTAGCCCATTTGCATAACGTTTTATTGGGTGTCTTAAACTCTTAAACTTTTTTCATGTTTTTTTTTTCTATCACAATTTCTCTTGCAGGCCTTTTGCGTAATAAACATTTCTAAAACTTTCATATTTTTGCTTCGCAATAAAGTATACAGTGCAAGTCTACCTTGTAGGTACTTTATCTAAATAGGTATGTACATTTTTACGCAATTCCAGCGTTTGCAAAAACATCAAAGCCTTTTAAAATGTGTCTCTATAAAGACGCCGCTAATGCTCTGAACAACATCTCTTTACAATTCGGAAGTTTACAACTCATATTGAACGGTAGGAACGAATGAGTTTATTGTAGTAAGAATGACCGTTTATGACCGGTTATTGTTGCTCTTTAGAAAACACTATTCTCGTATATTGTTTTAAAAGTTGCCGATAGCATGGGTGCACGATGGACGATAGCTTTGTTCTGGCGTTGCTTACACGCGCTATTGCCTATAACTCTTGTACCTGTCTTGAAGCTTGATTTTATCAAATTTAAAGTTTAAAAAAAATAGGTAAGACATTGCTTATGTAGAGCTTATAAATTAATAAAACTCTACAATTTTGACGTGACAACGTCTTATAAATTGGTTTGCCGGGTGACACTTCAAGAAACTGCGTTACGCTCCGCTCACGTTATGCGCTCACAATGAGAGCGAGTGAGAGGCACGCGTCCCTTCCACTCGGGCATGGTTAGCCCGCCTAAGAGCGAGAGAGACAGACATACGTTGTCACGTAAAACTTTCGCCCGTATACCGACTTTACAGGCAACCAATTTTTTTTTTAATTCTACGGAAATAGTTCTAGCCGCCTACAAGGCCTGACTTGGGGTAAGTGGATTCGTTGCACTGAAAATGCTAGAAAAAAGTGTGCTAATAAATATGCCTAGGTTGGCCTAGGTAATATTTTTAATTTAAACTATAGCGAGGTCTGTGAACTTGAACGTAATTTTTTTCTTGTTTGTCTGTTCTTTATTACACTTAGAACACTAGTCTCAATAGCTTATCACTTCTGAATCATAATAACAGAGTAAGTAAAGTAGGTACCATGTATTTAATGTCCATAAGCTGGTGATTGTTATCAAAATGGTTAAGTTTAAGTAGCTATGTATTATGATTGAGAGGCACTGATTAATTTAAATCCAAAACGATATAAAACCCTAAAAAAGTCTATTATTATTAATTGTGTAAATTTTAGTAAACAATTTAATCTACTTAGCTAGGTAATAGCTCTGCTATAAAATAGCCCGCTTTCGTATCTTATGATAAAATCTTTAATTCTCATACGAGCCTAATTCCTAGTGGCCATTTATAACGACACTTCCTCCCTTTACAAGCGTATAATGTAACTAATTTGTTGTTCAAACAGGGGATCCTTAACGCACAAACACCATGCGAGCGTTAACACAACCAACCTACCAACACCTAACTACAACCTATAAATTATATATTGCACTTTAGTATATGATATTAAGGCTTAATTTTGAATGAATATCCCTTTATCCACCGTATTATTGACTACCAATAAAAAACAAGGTAACTTGCAGTCAAAATTGCACACACCCGTGTTTGATACAATATAATTAAGGCTTATTTTTCGTTGGCTTTTCTTTGATGAGAAGCAACATGCCGGCAGTAGGAAACTGCAGGACATATTTGACACGTACCGATGGCAATTGTCACTCTGTTCGTTACAAAAGCTTATAAATTAGTGCAAACTACAAAGGAGTCGTGATTTTTGCTTCATTTACAGGATATATTTTTATTGTCAGTAGGTGCTCTACTATTAAATACTCGATTTTATTTACTCAAAACACTTTTGCACTTGGATTCTAACTGATATCGTTAACGTTTCTCTATCAATCGATGATGTATTTATAAATATTTTTGAAGCAGAAATTATAATTTAATATCTAATACTATTTGATTTACATTAATAAAATGATATTTTTAAGATCTATCAGGATTGCATTCTTTCAGCGGCCGTACTAACTTAATTTTCGTGCCTTTTCAATATCAGTCCGTCCGTATTGACTACTTATTGAGTAGGTAAAATGACCCTTGAACCAAAAACTCTTATGAAACTCCCGAATTTTAAGCAGTAGTAACCATTATATACCACGTTATAGTAAAATAAGTACTTATGTTATTGTGATTGATATTACTAAGGGTAAGTAAAACAGACTTCTATAGGTTTAGGCACAGAGGCATCTTGAACTAACTGTTTGTGTACATACTGTGTGCAAAAAAATCTATTCAGAGAAAAGACTAATAAATAAAACAAATTGCTTTTACTAATAAACCCTTTTTTGGCACAACAAGCAAAACAATTCATGTTTTTAAAAACTGCAATTTTAACGGGTTATTTAGTGCAACCCTTTTAGCAAAACCTTTTGCTAATTGCCTGCATAAAAATAACTACTTATAAAACAACAAAAACTTAACTGTTTTAACGTAATGGGTTAAAATAACGGTTTTTATTTGCTAAAGGGTTTCGTTGCTTCGCGAAAGTGACTCGCCATTACAATAAAAAAAATATCGCGTCGCTAAAATGCATTGTACAGATATTGAAGGTCATACAAAATTTCTATATACTTAAGCAAATAAAAGTCTAAGGCCTGGTGCACACCTATTGACTATGAAAACTGTGAATTAAAGCACACATTTTTATGTTTTATATTTAAGGAACCTAAAAACTGGTAGATAAATTCTTGAGTATCAGTCTAAATTAACGACCTTCTTTTTAAGTATAGGCTAAAATAATTATTTTTTAAATTTTTATTTATGTTTATTAATATTATCTTCAAACAAGTAACTCAAACTTTGAATAAGTAATATTCTTTCAAATCCTATTCTTAAAAATTTGATCCAGTCAATGTGCACCCGCCTAAAATTTCTGTAAAGATTTCGGGAAGTACCGAAAACAATGTTTATTTACCCTTTTACGTACCGTAACTATGAACCGTTTAGTTCTACAATTGCAACGGTTAAAAGGGACCGCTAAACTGAGAAAGAGTTGCATTTATTGGGTACAGTTTGTAGCACAATAGGCTAGATGACAATATTGTTTCTCTTTGCGCGAATAGAGATCGTAAATTTCCCACAAAGGGTAGTCAGAGAAAGGGTAATTAGGATGTAAAAGTGAAATTCTGTTTGCATTCAACATTCGCAACGCCTATTAGGGTTAGTGTCAGTAAAGAGTTGGACTTTCACTGAACTATTTCGAGCTCGCTTGGATTTATTGTTTCGTGCACATTGCACGCCTATATTGATAAATAATAGGTTTTACTTTCTTGGGATTGCATGATTAATAGCTGTCAAATTTTCATGGAATGATAAATCTGTGTATTGGTTTAGGTATATAGTAATTATGGACAATAAGAAAGAGTTTAATTTAGTTTATCTTAAGATCCTATTAATTAAGGTTATCAGAATCCTAGTTAGCTGAGGATACACATACACAGTCAGTAACTATGCGTTACAAATGTACCTACATGCTTACTTTAAAAATTAAAAGTAACATGTTAAAGGTCTTTTCATTTTAGATACCAAATAAAGTAATTTGAATTATAATTTAGCAAACTTTAATTAAATAAGCTCACAATTTTAATGAATAACCAATTAACAGAAAGTGACAGTACCTATTTAGTGATTTTTTTTTTAATCAAAAGTATCATTGTACGTAACAAACAACGAAAACGAAAACATTTGCATATTGCAAGCAACAAAGCCAAAAATGACCTACGAAAGCAAAAGCTTTTTAGTGCACATTAAAAAACGACATTCCTAAACAGTGCTACAATTAAACAATTCATTGAAAGTAAGAACAGTTATTGAACTACCATGGAAGTCTGCTCCAATAAACTGGTCCATTTCAAAATATTTATTAGTTCCCATAAATTTTGTGAGAAGCCCAAAAAAAAAAGCTCGAACTCGAGTAACTGTCGCGAAGAAGTTGTATAACGGACCTTGAATTAGAAATGACAAGTATGAAGTAACAAATGTTGTTTTGTTGATTGTTCTAAGAATTGGAAACCGAAATTTTGACATAGTGCGGTGACGAAGATGCTATTGAAATTAAAATAAAACGGCTTTTGTCAAGGCGCGTGGGGCGCAAATCGCAAGCGTGCTTATTTGTAACCATTTCAATAAGTCACAGAAAGAACTCATCACCAATGTAATTATTGTAAGCAATGGTTCTGTAACTGTAGCCTGGCGGGATGTCGTGCAACAATAAATTTTCACGCATCAACTCTTAGTTTCAAACGGGACCCTTGTCCTTTTTTCCATTACAGGGATGGAGCGAAATTATGTCTTTGATTAGCAACGGGAAAAAATTGTTATCTCGCCTCTTAACCACTGAATACTTTAATATGTATTTAACTAATGAATCTGATTTATAAAATTCTCGTGTTTATTACGAAACTCCTCAGACACACCTTGACCGATTTTAATGATTTTTTATCTGATTATTTCCATACCATACTAAGTGCAAATGATTTATATAACGAAACAACGTTTGCTGGGTTAGCTAGTAATTAACAAATATCCAGTATAGCGTAGATTTATCGCTCGCGCCCAACTAGATAACGACAGCTCAGCTGAGTGCGGCAACTTTTTCTTGTAGTGTGTGTCAATTTCCAATTTGTATGGTGCGTGGATGCTAGTGTGCGTGAAAAATTGTATAGCGACGGCTCGGCTCTGCCAATTTAGGCAAAGTATATTTTGCCGACTTTTGAAGTCGAGGGCGGCCTCTTGGACCTCTATGCAGTTTAGATTCAATAACAGTAATTTGAACTGTAAGTTTGAACTTAAATAATAATTGTACTGTTATCATAATTGATCAGTCAGCCCTGTCCCTTCTCCTTCAATTCTACTTATATCCTTTCAGTGATACAGAATCCAAATTTATATTTGAAGCAATGTTATAATTTGCATTTTTCCACCTTTATTGAGAATGTCGTAGAGCTATCTTGATCGCGAGCTCTGTTTTAATAAATAGTTAATTATTCAAATAAATAGTAGAATAACATAAAAAGGTAAGTTAATTTTATTGATAGCGACTTCCTAAAAGGTTATGTACTAATATTTCAACCGTAAATACAATTTTAAATTAAAAATAAATAGTAAAACCAGATACTTATAGATACTTCATTAAGATATTTTCAGTGGTTTAGGCGTGAAAGTGTAACAGACAGACAAACAGACGCTTTACTTTGGCATTTATAATATTAGTAGAGATTAGTTCTCACAAACCAACAAAAAATTCAAACACATGTGACAGGTTGAAACCCGACGCGTGTGACTCCTGTCTGTTTGTGCTCGTGTTCGGTAGTTTTGATATCGCAGGCGGACGTCAACTTCACCGAAATGTCACCATAGATAATCCGCGAGTGTAAATAGCACGTGAAATTAGCCGTGACAAAAAATGTGACTTTCTGCGTAAAAGCTCACCTTACTAATGACTAATGAAATGTGGGAGAGATAGAGGCCATGCCATACTCAATTACTGAATCTTATAAAACTTGAATATTATGATGGTTTAGATGGTTATAATCACTAGAAGGCTCAGAGTAATACACCGAGCGATACTGCTTTCACTTGAATATGAATTTTTAGATGGTTAGAAGACTCAGATTAATACACCGAGCGATACCTATACTGCTTGCAAATCAAATCAAATCAAAGCAGCAATGATCAGACGTCTCTAGACGAACCAATATCACCGACATAGCTCAATGTATTGCAAAGTTGAAGTACTAATAGGCGGGCACATAGCATATAGAAACCGATGGATGGACTGACGACATTCAGATTGTCGACGAGAGACGCTAGATCCAAGCGGTGTAGAACTGTGCAGGTCGGTTATAAGAGTATAAGAGGCCTATGTCCATCCATCAGCTGAAACGAACGATGGATTAAATTACAGCACAACTGTTTAATATTTGCTGAACCGATTTGGTTGAGTGGTACCTCAGATCACACAAACAGGTGGATATACGTAAGAATATTATATACTAAACCAGGATAGGAATACCTTTGGCTTATAGGTATTACTTACACTAGTATATAGTCTTTTTAGGAACATCTCGGAAAAATCCATGCTTCCCGCTAGGTTTGTAATGATGATGAGTCAGTGATCAAAGTCAGGTATTTTTGGTTTATCCGTGAAACCACCGATTTATATTGTACCTATTACGTCGGTGCGTGAAACATTATAATTCGGTCGTTTTATTATTAATTCTGGGGTACGATCTACTCGAATGGGTAGTCATACAGTAATCGTGGAACACAATCCGGGGGCGTAAGGCATCTGGCATCCTTATCATACTCGTAAATACTCGTTACGCTCACTGACCGTTTGGTCTGACCAAATACTATGTAGGTAAGGTACATATTTAATGTAAAAAAATGTTGGGAACATTACGCTTTAATGTGTATTAAATACAATTAAACGCATTAAATATAATAAATATGTGAAAATGACCAATTTATTTAGTGGCCTGGCGTTTCCCAACTTAATTGAGATTTTTTTAGAATTCCCTGTAATTAATTGAGTGTGGTGAAAACTTTTTCTTGTTAATTTCAAACCGCATCCGTTCCAAAATCTTTGACGTACAAATCCTGATCGACCTCGTTGTTATTTTGTTTATAATAATTTGTTGTGGGTTTGCGTTACCATTGGTAAATGCACCGCCATTGGGAATGAATCGTCATCATCTCTAGAATTTTTGGAAATGCATGATTTCTCACTATACGATGAGTGTTTTTATCTAAATTGCCAAATGCCACTCATCGTCAATCCGTATTTCCCAACATCGTAATTGCGCTCTGGGCGGCATCGGCAGCTGATAACGGTCCAGCCAGCTGCCAGATGCCGTCAGCCTTCCAGTGTCCTCCCACCGATCATGTTTCAGCATAACTGTTTTGGTTTACACATTTTTTATTAGCTATTTAAGTATTAATTTAAATTCATGGATTTTTTACATACCTAGATATGAGCGCCAGCGACGACGTTTATAAATCTATGCTAGATATGTATTTAATACCAACGTGGAAATAATATAACTCAAATGCCAAATACTTACGAGTACGTATCACTTCAGAGTGGCTTCACTTTATTTGGCTAAAGTTTGCTTTGCTAGAACGAGATTTGTATGAAAGATTTTTTTTGGAAATTACTTACTGTGATTTTTTTACTTTAATTTAAAAAAAATAAGGGCGATAAAATAAAAGTTTTGCAAAAATTGTAGCCAAAGCTGCGTGGTTCAATTAAATAATAAACTATAAAAAAATTAATTGCGTTTCTAGATTGTACATACCGTATTTCCCTAGAGCCACTTATACGTTTTATGTTTCTCCAATCAGCATCCTCATATTTTAACACATCAGCTGTAAAAAATATCCTCATTTTTAATCTGCAAGCACTTTATTCTTCTCGCTTGCTTATCGCCAAAAAGTTGTAAAACTATTTTAAGTAAGCATTTTTACCAGAAACATCATTTAAGTGTCAGCGACAAGTTGAAATTCTAAACACCTACCCTGTGAACATTTTCACTCCCTTATCAAGAAGGTATTTTCGGAAAGGGTGCGTGGTGAAGTAGTCTTGTACAGCTGTAGCCTGCAAGCTTAATAGCAAACAGCGATGAGGAAAGTTGATATAAAGTTAAGGCAGCGATGGTATGGATAATAGAGTTTGGACTGGATTAATGAGAAAAATGGTCTCTGTAATGTAACTGAAGGCTGATAAATAATAATGTATGTGACGTTATATTTTACCTACTATCTGTTCGCCCCTCCTTTACACAGGTATTCCGCAGGAATATCTTTATATAATGAAATCAATGGTTCGTGGTTGAAATGAGAGAGGTAGGACTTATTAAGAAAATTAAGATAATTAAGGTTTATAAATTTTATAAAATGTATAGCGGACTATTACGTCACAGAAACAAAAAGCTTTTAAAGCGCTTTTGCAGCTGAAAGGGGCGTTTCTTAAGGGTGCTTTCACACACACGAGGCGCGTAAGTGCGGAGCTATCTCGAAACTGTAAAACGACTTGAGATAACGTGGCACATCGACACTCGACAGGCGACATGTGTTTCGCGTTTTTGAAAAATTTAAAGTAGTTGCACGATAATGATTAGACTGTCAAGCTACTTAAAAGGGTGCTGGATTTTTATGGTTATTTTAAATTATGGGTAGTTGAACGATGGTAAAGGTTTAAGAGTCTTTCGATCCTGCTCCTTTAATTATTGAACGGCCTATGGATACAGCAATGTGCAGTAAAAATACTCCACAATGTTCGAAGTCAAAGTCAAAATTTCACATATATAGGCCTAACGTACCGGCTCTAGTAAAACGTCAATATGATATTTGTCGCATAAGAGGTTTATAACGCGCCCCTGCACTGAGAAGAGGACTACAACAAACTCAGCCGGGTTCTTAGTGTTTTGACATAGTGAAAATTATTTTGACATACTTAGTGAAAGTGCTAGAATATCGATAAATAACAAGTATTTAAAAACCATGAATAAGTATGTATTTTTAGCGTCGGCATACCTACGTAGAAATTGTTCATAATATAATATTTTAAACTGTCATTCATTCATTCATTAATATTTTTAACTATCGTTCATATATCACTGATTTTTTTGTAAGTATAACATGGAGTAGCAAACTCCAAGAACACTCTAATAGACATGATGGTAAGCATAGTATAGAGTAAGCTAGGATTTAGTAGGTAAAAGCCAAAAGGTAGATTTAAGAAAATCTTTATGGAAATGCATCTGCCATGGTATTCCATGGCTTTTTCCATTTTTGTTACACTTCAATACCATTTGCCTTGTTGTTCCGTAAGGATTGAACCTTGCAGGTGGACGGGGGTGGCACTCAGACTACATTAAATAAAGTCTGTGGGGTGGCAAACTTTTCACAAATTCCGTGACAAAGATGCACAAAAACCAAATCTATTATTAAACGTAACTTAAAGGGTTTACGACTTAAACAACCGTTCCGCGAATTGTTAGACTATAAATTTTATTTCGGTGTCACAGTAAAACGTCAATCACTTTAGGGAAAATTACAGAAACTTCACACATTAATGTAACCTCTCTTATTATGAGGAATAAGGTTGCAATTACTTTAAAAATAAATGCAAATTTTGCTGTATTAGTATCAATAAAACTCAAAGTAGCACGGTGACAAAACTTGCTGGAAATAAATTCGGAACATAAAGTTTTTTCGGATTTCCTTCAGAAAAAACTTCGGTAACGAATTGTTCAGTTTCGGTGGGACGTCGAGATTTCTAATCGATTTTATTTACGAAGATTTATTATATGTATTGATATAAACTAAAGGGGTAGTTGGAAATGGTAATAAAAACGGTAGGTGAAGTAATAAAACATTTTTGGTACAAAACTTTGTGACGAATGAAGCTCTAAAGGCATGAATTTAAAAAGCGAAAAATGTGCGTTTCCAAAATTTCTTATATTAGGATCTATAAGTTTTTTCAAGTTTTTTTTACAATTCATTACAAAAACGCATCAGCTGTTCATATATAGGTAGCTGTTTCATATAAATATTTAAACTTGAAGACTCAAGAGAGTGAGCTTGGCTTGTAGGTATTCCGGCAAAATGGTACGAGTACATAGAGTACAGATAATAACTTGCCTTGCGATTTTTAAAATCCGACGTCTGTACTCTGGGGAAGTCGGGGGTAAAAGCTAGAGTAGGACAATTAAAAAACATTACCGATTTAAAATTGCATTATTTGCAACGTAACGAATCAGAAGTTTCTATGTAATTATAAAAAACCTATGTTTCTCCTGGCATGGTCAATAATTTTAATGGTTTTCCGTTTCGGACAATGCGACGCTTATTCGTCGCTTTGTGTTAAGCGACTCGCTCATTGTGTCGCTCGCTTGGTCGCTCGTGATTGTTTTGTTGAGTTAATGTGCCCGTCGATTGTTTGTAGCAAATGCTGTGTTTAAGTACAGCGGTTGTGTTTAAGTACAGCGGAATTGTCGGATGCACCCTGCTGTCGGAATTATCGTGTTTGTAAATTGGGTAAATTTATCGTTACAGGTTGGTGGACGTGGTGCTGTACAGATTTTGCGTTTTTTGGCAATATTTTTTGCGAAAGACGTATTTTAACATAGGCATAAGTATTAGGTAACAGATTTTGCGTTTAATTGAATGATTTTTGGCAATAATTATTGCCAAAGACGTATTTTAACATAGGCATAAGTATTATGAGGTTTGAGTATTATGGATTCCTGATTGCTTGCATGAGCGGGGGTTTCGTAATAATATGAGAAACAGTACTTACATCCCTGCACTTGTAGGATATTGTAATGCGATCACTATAATATTATGTTGTCCGGGTGAACGTTGGCCCTTTTTCCAGGACGGGTAGAGTTTACACATGCCTACTTAACCTTATAATGTTTCCACCTGCTGAACTGACCTTCAGGCCAAAACGCTGCTTTTGGTAAAATATCTGACGTAATCTCCATACTACTTATACTGTGACATTTAATTATATGCAATAAAATTAGTTTTTAACTGTCATTTAATATATTACATTACCACAAAAATTATAAGTATTTCGAACAAAATATATTAATTCGCTTTAAAAGTAACTTCTCTTATTTTATGATATTTTAAGTTATTTTGGTGAAATATAGGGATTATATAATGTAGTTTAGTAAATTTAGATATACATATACCTAAGTCATTTCACTAGTCGGAGTAGGTATAGGAAGATATCTACAGAAGTACCTACAAACTGCGTGGTCTTGTCACCTTCACAAAAAAATAGACGTTAAAAATATCCGAGCCACGTGTCATGCTTCTCGAGAAGTTTAAAATCGAAAGTTCTTAATTTTATTCCAGGAATTTTCCAGGAAAGGCCAACCTGTACTGTATGCAAACTTTTTGCAGCATTTTTACATTGTGCAATTTTTTTGTTTGCTAAAATTGCTAAAGAGATAGGTGAACGTTGATTCTATTGTTTTCTTAATAGTGGTTTTAAATATCGAGGTCCGTATATGTACATAGTACCTAGAACCAAAGATTTAAATCGCCTAGAACTACATTCGTAGAAACGTACCTTACCTACTAAATTGGAGTCAACATTTGCAACAAAAATGTTTAGTTATTTCCTAAGTTAGGTATATCTAATGAATGAACTTTAGGAAATGTAATCCAAATGAATATAAAATTATAATTAAATACCTGCATGGTAGCCTTATTTTTTTTATTCATCGTACCTACTTGTAAGTACCTACATAAGAACAAAGTATAATAATATTTATAGTATGTTAAATTATAAAATCTTTAAAACTTGATCTTAAAACTGCTTTTAAAACAGGATAGATAAGGATTACATGAAAATTTTTGTTTAGTAATACTCTCCTTTCATATTTCTAAAAAGTGGATTGGCTGGCTTAAGTATGCACTAATCACAATTAATGAGTGAATGAGTGAGTGAGTGAGTGAGTGAGTGAGGTAATGAGTGGTAGGTATTAGGTAGTAAGCCAAGTACTAGTTTCAAAGTTTTACGCAGGTTTTACATAATTACTTATTCAAATAACACTGTGAACTACAAAACATTACCAAACCCTAAGTATATTATTTTTGACGACATTTTTATTTTGCTATAGGCAAAAAGAGACGCAATAAACTTTGATTTAAAAACATTGGAGTCTGTACTCTATAGAACATTGTCCTTTTTGTGTGACCTTCCGAAAATACTGTCCCTCTGTTATGATCCGTAAAGAATTATTATGTTTTGTATTAGTTATTTTTCTTTTGTGTAAACAAATGGTTTTATAGACCTGGCGCGTGGTCGGAGCACGCCAAGATTCCTGAGACTGCCTCGGCACAAAAAAGTATGGAACTGACGAGTCTTTCATAGATTGGTTGTTTTATATTTATTTAGAAATTTCTGTCGAAAAAACTCAACAACTACATCTTCGAAAACTTAAATATATATTGAAAGTGTCCTATTGATTTTATCAGATCAATTAATTCATATTTAATTATTAAACCTAAGTCTTTCAGGTTTTTGAAATAGGTACATATAATTTTTGTATGTACTTATATTGACCCTATATACCTAACTTCGTGAAACCTTGACTAATTTTGATACCTAATCCTTTTTTGAAGGGCTTAGAGCATTTAGTTTTCACTTTGATTTTTTATTATGCGTTTATTTAAAGAGTATCTAAGTAGTTAAGTACCTACCTAACTATTTACATCCTAAAGTTGAATCTAATTAAATCATATGAATAATGTGTTGCCTATAGGTACCTCATGTCTCTGTCGTGCCCAGGAGTCGAACCCGCGATCTCCTTATGAGTCTGCGTCCTACTGCTATAGGTACCTGCTGATAAAAAATTAGGCCTACTTTTCAATAAAGGTAGACAGACGCAATTATTTATTTTTCCACTCGTCTGGACCTGATAACTGCGCCGCAAGCTACCGCGTCAGCCGTCAGATCATGAGAACCGTGTGATTTTTCCTCCTATCTACTATCGGTCAAGTCTCAAGTGGCTTGTATGACGATTGACGACTGTCGGCCGGCGAAAAGAGATCATGATTATTCATGTAGACTACCGGACTGCCGCGGGTTCACCTACGTGAATTTCACTGCTACACTAACCCCGCGGGAATCAGGATGTTTCTGGAATAAAAAAAACATATACCTATCTATTCAAAATTTTAGCAAAATCGGTTTCATAGTTGCAGCGTGAACGTGTGGCAAACATACACACACGTACGTACAAACAAAATTTCGCCTTTATAATATTCGTGTAGTTATATCCGTATATTTATATGCTCACTTACGCAGCTCTCAAGCCAAGATAGTCCAGTAGACCAGCAATTTAGACTTCTGTCGAGTCCAAGTCTAATCCCAGGCACGCAAGTAGGGGACATATTTTGAGTTTTGGACGTAAATGTGTGATAGTGGCAATTCGAACATAGGTATATCAGTTGTTTAACGATAAAGAAAATTATCGTGAAGAAACCTGCATGCCTGAAGTTTTCTTCTACATAATGTTCTCAAAAGGTGTGTAAAGCCTGCCACCGTAAATTGAAGATTTCGATGACTTAGATAACAGGGTGACAAACTATATAAATACCGACGTTGTTTTAGTTTAGCATGTAAATAAGTCAAATCTGAGCAAAGCAAAATTTTGCGTCTATTATTTTTAGATCCGGTGGGAATATAAGATTTTTTTAAAGAGCTGAATTATACTCGTAGTGCTGATTTAGGTATAGGCACCTTATAGTGGTGGGATGGTTCCATTAAATGAGAATTAGCGTTCATAATGCTATCTATGTACCTAACTTATAGATATAAGTACCTTCTAGTTTTCTCGTTAATGATTTCCTATCTTGGATTATAGTGTTATTGTTCAGAGTTTCCTATCTCATATTATTCACTTTTGCGTATTGAATTATTCACTGTTCCAGAGTGCGATGACATTATTCATAACTATTTGTTACTCAGTAATTTTTTGGATTAATAAATCGCTTTATCATTTCTTATTTATCATTTCTTAAACATTATCAATTTAAGTAGTAATCAGAACTACTGTTTGACTGATGATGAGTATTTTTATATGGAAACAGAATTTATTTTCCTCATTATAATTAGCTTATACAAATAGGTGGACTAGTAAATGCTTATTACTCAAAACACTCACTTATCAAGGTAGCTGATAGGGTGACAAATTATTTCATAAATACCATAAATAGCAATGATATAAAATACTCCTAGCAATGATTTCATTATTAAAAAAAATCGAAGTACATAATACATACTGTTTCAGCTTTAATTATAACTAAACGACGAAATTATAAGAGCAGATATATTTTTAATGATAATATAAATGAAAACCATGCCAAAAGATGATGATCCATTCAGGTGTTCAAAAAGTCATTCATGCAATGCCATAAATAAATAAGCGCCTGATTTCAGTAACTTTACCAGATTTCTCCTTAGAGAAAAAAATCATTTTGGCATCGGATAATCATAAAAATATCATGATGTTGATGTAAGAAATGTGCGTAAATATAAGCGTAAATTAATAATTCAATGTAATTGTACAATTAAAGCACAAAAATGTAACCAATTTTTAGGGAATTTAAAATAAAATTTTGAAACCTACTCATATACCTACCTATCAACGTAAAAATCCGATCAGCATGCCGTTAGCTAACGGTTCATCAGCTGAATTTACTGTGTTTTATGATTACCATTTTTCAGTGTTAGTTATTTTTCCCAGTAAAGCATAATTTTGTTTTCCGTATAATAAATACTTAATCAAAAGTCAACATGCGGCAGAGCAAAAAGAGATAAGTCACCGTGTTACCGTTCAAGTAGTACCTGTCAAAATCGTCAAAATAAAGTAAATATTTACAACTTGTTTACACAGCACAAAACTTTCCCACAGATCATGACTTACTTATTAATCAAAATGTGCTAAATAAAATGATGGATAAACTGAAGTTTAGAAGAAGAGGTTTATTTGTTTCTTGCTTTTCAGTTTTTCTGTGGGTAATTTTTTGGGTAAAAAGTAAGTTGAGATTGTTTTGGATAGAAAGTAAGTAAGGTTTAGATTTCGCGGAGGTTTGCGCAAGCGTTCCCGTGTTCCCGTCATACGGTGCGAGGAGGAAACACCGTGGGGTTTAGCCGGTAAGAGTCCGGCATAACCCAGCCGCTCCCCCGGGCGACTGGGTATCCATGAGGATTCCCCACGTTAAAAAAAAAAAAAAAAAAAAAAAAAAAAAAGAAAGTAAGGTTTAGATTGGCAGTTGCCACTAAGGTTCAAAAGATAAAGTGTTCCCATAAACCAGAATGATGGAATATAATTTTAATTTTGCCAACTGTTTTCCGAGGCTCCACGAGTGCTCAATTCGGTTATTTTTAAATCCTTTAAGAAACCAATGGCCAATTGAGTTGCCAATTATAGTATTCTATGAATATGAGTATAATTTTCTCAAAAATTCACAAATCTCAATTTCTTCAGTGCCTGTTTAGTATAATTTAAGGCAAGTAGTTTGGTTTAGTATATACCTACATAATATATTAGTCTGTCTGTATTAGGTCATAAACAACTAAACGCGACATTTTCGCACGCTTATCTATTACTTAGAATAAATACAAATAATCTAATCTAGATAGTTAGATAGTAACTAAAATATTATGATGATTCATCATTATTTATGCATTCTTAAGTTTTATTTCTAAGAGTGCCTTATACATATACATAGAATGTTTCAAACTACATTGCAGTGCTCTTGTAATGATCCTTGCAGAAACACATCTTACGAGTTACAAATCTCATGACAGTATCGGCACCGTTTACAGTGCCTTTTTAAACTGAAACAATGACTTCTATGTATGAATACAAAAGTCATTGATAAATCACATAAGTTTTGCAATATCCTACTGTTTTACAGTACACGACAAAATTCTGTAAGCACTTAGTACCCATCCGAACTGTCTTTGCAAGAAGAGTCACACCATCTTTCTACCAATACTAATAACTTACTATCTCTTCATCTATCATATTAAGAAGCAAATAAAATTCTGTAAGCACTTAGTACCCATCCGAACTGTCTTTGCAAGAAGAGTCACACCATCTTTCTACCAATACTAATAACTTACTATCTCTTCATCTATCATATTAAGAAGCAAATTTTACAGCAAAATATTTTCTTTCGTTTATTTGCCTAATGCTTAACACAATACAACACACAATAAACCCTGTCTCTAGTCTCTACTTATATAATAAGAAAATAAATACCTAATAAAATATAATAAGAAAATAATAAAATTTCATACTATGTAAGAAAAATTTTGTATAAGTACCTAACGACATTTCTGGTAAGAGCAAGTGCCGAGTTTCTTGCCAGTTTTTCTCGGAGGAGACCTCAGACCTGCTTTCCGAACTTGGCGGCAGAGTTCTGACGTTTTATAAGAGCATGAAAATTAGGTCTAGGTACTTACATGCATTTCGCACTTAAAAGGTAAAAACGGGACCCTATTTCCTACCCTACTGACTTCGCTGTCCGTCTGTCAGACGGTCCGTCTGTCACCAAACTGTATCTCTTGAACCGTGATAGTTAGAAACTTGCAATTTTCACAAATGATGTATTTCTATTGCCGCTATTAGAACAAAAACAAAAAAGAACAATAAAATAAATATTTAAGGAGGCTTCCAATATTTTTGTTTTTAAATTTGATGGGCAGATGTATTTTAGAATTGGTCTTGATAGTAGGTACGGATCCCTACAAAATTTAAATTTCACTAAGGGCTGACTTTTCAATCAACAGACAGTCTGTAACTAAAATATATTTTTTACGGCATAGGTATATCTGGCGATTGAAAACCCAGCCTTAATCAGCCTATTAAACTAAATTGAGAACCATACAATAAATAAATAAATATATAGAGGACAACATCACATACATTGCTCCGATCCCATAGTAAGTAGCTTATGCATTTGTGTTATGGAAATCAGAAACAACGAAGGTACCACAACACCCAGACCCGAGACAATGTAGAAAAGTTAATTTTCTACATTGACCGGCCGGAGATCGAACCCGGAACCTCAGAGATGGCGGCGCCTTGAAAACCGGCACGCTAACCACTCAACCACGGAGGTCGTCAATAATTAGGCAAGTACTTGTTTGTAACACATGAGCGACACGGATCACCATTGATCGCTCCCGCCGTCTCGCGGGATGCGGCGCCGACAAACGATAACGTATCACTCGTCGTTAACACCGCAGTGATCGGCAATCACGATTTGTGATAAGTGTGATCACTGTTTTTATCTGCCTTTTTGAGGGCCTGCTCACATTATAACTTTGCTCGGTTCGGTTAGTATAACAGCTGCAACCGTATAGCCATATTACGACGCATGTAGGTACAGTCACGGAATGAAAAGGTTCGTCACCTTAGTGTCGGTTTTTACTTGCACTAGTACTGCAAGAGTCCATTATGCCAACATAATTGTAACATAGTTTCAGAAGATAATTAATATGTGCTCACGATACGTTGAACGAATCATTTTTTGAAAATCGACGAACCTTTTAATTCCGTGACTGTACGTCTGTTCGTGTACGTGGCGTAGAATGGAACAAAATTCAAAAAATATATACGAATTATCGCTAAATTCACATACGACCTTTTATACAGAGACAAACTGGCTAGGCAGAGATCAGCAAATAACATAAGTATTATTTAATTGTGTACCATTGAGTTACTATGTAGGTACTTTAATGTATTTAATATTGGATTAGTTATCGCATTTTGTATACGAGAATGTACTAACTAAACAATTACCTACTAATATATACGGCTATATTACCTACTAATATGTACGGTTATACATGTATTCTACGGCGTAGACGTTCGGTAGCCGACAGCCGTAGATGTAGAGGTTCGAATACAAGGTTCTCTTTTTTGCTATACCTACAGTGAATTAAATGATACATAGTAAAAAGGATTTTAAAATGTTTAATAATTTATTATAAAATAGAAGCTAAACCTATAAACCTATAAGACGACTTCATATCTTGACCGATTGAACGTATGAGTATTAATGAATGATAAGTTGTTTACTTCATGTAATATTTTGTCGTGGAAAGGTAGGTACTTGGTTCTGGTATATAACGTACCTACATCTACTATGGCCTAATAAAATCTTCTAAAGCTAAAGCTGTAACGAAAGATGGCTGGCGGCTACCAAAAACTCATTCACCGGTACAAAATCGAGTTAAACCACCCCGCAGCCACTCGCTTGCCAAATAAACTGATCTACATTTCTATTTAATACAAAAACATCATTAATATCCACCATTTTATGTCTTATGACGAAACGATTAGAGTTTAATTTTGTGTATCGCAGTTTACATGCGCAGGAATATTCTAAGATTAAATGATTTTCGACTCATGCAATGAGAGCGTAAGCTCTAGTTTTGCATGTAATCTACTGTGACCTCAATAAAATAGTCACAAAAGTTATCAACGGTTACCTTTGAAGTGGCGCTTCTGCATGCAAATTTCAGGGGTGGCGGTTTGTAGAAAATTGTCAATTTGCCAAGCGGCGGTACGGAAAATTGGATTGAACTGAAGTCTGAAGTAGGTTGGTTGATAACTTGGTCTTTTCGTTTTATTATTTACTAGCAGTGCCCGCGGACTCCGTTCCGCGTTAGAAATATTTTTGTCCCGGCCCGTTTGTCCCGCGTAAGGCCCGGTTTCCCCCAAAGCGGAGCGAAGCGGAGCTGTGTTGGGATAACCAACCAGATTTCATCATTTAGACATCCCTCAGTTTCGGAGACATCAAAATGACGAAATCTGATTGGTTACTCAAATACAGCTCCGCTCCGCTTCGCTGTGGTGGAAACCGGGCCTTATACCCAGTACCCACAGCCCACAGCGCTGGACGCGAGGTACTTGGATAGATAAACGCCTATACTTACCTATCGCCACGCAACGGCCGAAGCGGCGGCGGCGCGCAACCGCTTACCGCACGTTTTTGTTTTGCTAATATCTTTGAAGATATTTGTTTAAACTGTATAGAGTAAAGGGCACAAATATTCTAGGTACATTAAATTTCCGTTCTAAAAAACATATTTACAAATATATAAATTAATACCATATGGGCTATAAGCTTCACAAAAATTATTTATTTTTAATCCACAATTCTAAAAGTAAAAGCAGTTATTGCGAGTTACCCGTAGGAGATAGGCATATGCTATCGTGGAATTTGTGCAGATTTTGATACGTTCTTTAATATTGTAGAACATTGTTTTGTTCTATCCTCAATAGTTTCCGCAGCGTACGCGATGAAAGCAATTTTCTTGCGACTTGGATTACATTATTCAAGTTTTAGTAAAGATCCATAGTTAATTTAGGAAATTATTATAGCCTATGACACTCCACGATAATGTAGCTTTCTATTGGTGAAAGAATTTTGAAAATCGGTTCAGTAGATCCAGAGATTACCCCTTACAACGTCACAAACTCACAAACATCGTTACGCTACCTCTTTATAATATTAGTACTTATACCTAGATTAGTATAGATAAATCTCGAGAGTCGAGTAGTAACCCGAAAATGTATGATCATACTATTTAGCTATGGCACTAGAATTCTACATCGCTTAATGGTACTAACATGTTTACATCTAGGATGGTAACCAGCCGCGGCCGAAGCCTTCTGTATATAATATTAAAGCCAATTTAGAAATAATATTTAATCCTTGCTGGTGCATAAACTAAATCCTGGGACCTCTCGCGCAAAATTCTAAGCAACAAGAGAGGTTGGTATTAATGTTTATCTAACATGTAAATGTCTACTTTATAAGATCCAAAAATTGTTACTGGGTTATCAATAAATTATTTAATAATGTTTCCTCACATGAAAATACTGTAAAAACATACTAATAAATAATCGAAATAAGAATATTGTTATCGGTTACAGAGCCCTCTATGTTTTCTGTTACACACCGCTGAGCGACGGGTTTATCGATTTGTTACGAGTTTCGATACATCCATAAGAGATGGCGCATTCAAGAAAAAGAATAGATTCATTTCGTACAAAATCGAACCTAATTTTAGTTTGATTGCAATTATCTTTATTTTTTGTACCATGGCCTTTTTATCAAATAAAGCAATCGATATTTTAACGTTGATAAAGATAAACGTGGATAAAGAAATTCCTTAGTACGCCATCTATACCCTAACAACTAAAATAAGTAGGAACTCCCAGCGTATTGAACCAAGTTATCGATCTTCGTGTAGTCCATGTATTTTTAGAAAGAGGGCGCAGACATACAACTCTATAAAAAAAGCGCGAATCAAACTTATTGTCGGCTTTGAAAAGCGTCTTGCTTAGCAAAACTACTTGGTATAAGTACGTTAGTAATATTATATACTCGGTGGAATAAGTAATGAGATGTAGCCCACGCAGGCAGTACGGACAGATGTTTCAAGATGCTAGTCATCTTGAAACATCTTAATCTTAGTCGAGCAGTGCACCAGTTAATAAGTAACATTGCAATGCAGTCGAAGGATGCATTGCATCTGATACCAATAACAGGCAGCTTAACATCAACTACCGGTGAAGTGGCAATGGTCATGGCGGGCAGTGGCGGATTATCCTAAAGGCAAACTAGGCACGTGCCTAGGGGCGCGAGGTTACAAAGGGGCGCGCGCGGCGCGGCCCTTAGGTACATCACGATCGCGTAGAATTGGATCGGTGAGAGTTTGCGTTTCGGAAATCTTCGTTTCTATGCAAAACCATTGAATACTTACTATATTTATGTTGTATTATGAGAAAACAAAACGCATTTTTTCAATTCTAATCGAAATACATTTACAAGGGCGGCGGGCTCCTCATTCATGTGTTCCCCCGGCGAGCGCGAGGCCCGGGAGTCTTGAACTTCTTATTTTTTAGGGTTCCATACCAAAATGGTAAAAATGGAACCCTTATGGTGAGACTTTCTCCGTCCGTCCGTCCGTCCGTCTGTCACACTCGATTATTTCAGTTACTACTAAAGCTATCGACCTGAAAGGAGATATTTCAAATTGGGCTAGGTCTTGTACGGTATCTTAAAAAATCAAAAAAATCTATTGTTCACGGGAAAAATAAAATTATTTAGTTAAAACTAATACTTTCGGTGTACTTACAAAAATATCTTTTTGTTGTTGTTGTTGATTTAGTTTATGGCTTTTGTTTGTGCCAAAGCAGCACTCAGCACTTCGCAAATATTTTTTTTTTATTATTTATATGATCTATTTTCAATATGGCGTCGCTGGCGTCGTACGATTTGACGTAAACCACGACTCAATCTGTCAATAGTTGACACTTCTGTCAAATGAAAGTCAAGTCAAGTCAAATGTTAATTCACAATGAAATACATATTACCGCCATGTTCAATCTTTGTTTAGTGTTGCAATAATATGCAAAGACACTTGTTTAGTACAACCGAAAAAGCCATTTTTAAAGAAAATATGTAGGTAAAAACTGTTTCTTGTGATCTGGGCTACACCCAAGTATACCGTACATATACCTGGCCCAGGGCTTATACATTGATGAAACGTCTCCTTTGGAATAGTTGTAGGTAACTGTGGCGAGCCGTCACTGCAATCATAAAAAATTGAAAATATTTTTTATTTTTATTTAAAAAGGGGGAAAACCGGGTTGTCAAAATTTCTAAATGAAATATCTATATTGAGTGGGGTATCATATAGCTAAAACCGATTTTTATTTATTTTTATGCCTGATAGTTTTTGATTTATTAGGCAAACTGTCGAAAAAAATACCATTCCCCCCCCTTATCTCCGAAGTTTATCAATCAAAAAATCTGAAATAAATATGATCAATAGGAGTTAACGTATATTTTACAGGAAAAATAAAATCAACTCCTTAAATTTTATACTTTTTGATAATAACAATAAACCACCAAAAACAAAGTTTGGTTTACGGTTCGCCAACAAAAGTACCTACATGTAAATTATACTCGTAAATTCATGAACTACTACATTCAATTATACTGAATTCATGAACCCTCGGTGCGCGAGTCCGAGTCGCACTTGCCCGGTTTTTTTTATATAAGTTACACTTAATAAGTTAGATAATATTTAGTTATGTAATCAGATTCAAGAAATTGGCAAATAAACTTTTTTGTTATTATTATTATTATATTATCTGTGGTTTTCAGTTTTATGCAGTGTTGCCAGAACCTTGCAGAGGTCCTATTTAACCTTTTAGGTGATTTTCCGTATCTTAAAGAATTCATTCTTAATTTTTTATACAACCAAGTTAAAATGGAACCTAAAGTCCCAAACCGACAAACAATTTGTCATTTTACTGCAATTCATAAGCCACATCAACTACCAGCCTGGTAGTTGATGTGATGTTACCTGGTGGTACCAGGTGACAGCCACCGGGCTTAATAAGCCCAAATGTCATTATCGTTGTTCGCATAGTTAGGCTAATTTATCCCTACTAATATTATTTGGAGTGACCGAAACCGCCTCTTCTTTAATTTAGATAAGTGTCAAATGATGTTCTTCACTCGTTCGAGATAGTATAATCACCAACTATAGTAAACACTAACTTGTAGCTACCAGCTATGCAATAGACGATTCCTCGTGCTTTCGAATTTAGTAAATTTTTTGATATGGCTGCTAGGGGGGCGCCCATGAGGTGCTTGCCTAGGGCGCTCTCTACATTTAATCCGCCTCTGATGGCGGGCACATAGGTACCTAGCAGACAAGACCGATGGAGATCTAAAGTGGCGACCCCGTGGCCCGTACTTTGAAAGCGCAAATGTTGGCAGTTCCTTGGACATCTGCAGCAGACCACCTGCCAGGTGGACTGACGGCATTAAGACAGTGGCTGCAAGCCGTTAAATTTAAGTAGTCCAAATGATCAGGTTGCTTTAGTCCAGCCGTGGACGTGCATCGGATGGATCATGGAACGAATGTATATCGTATATCTGCTCGTCATTCGTGTCATGCTTGCTCGTCATTCTTGTCATTCTTTGCTACTTATAAAGAAAGGTAAAGTGTGCACCTGAGGTTGGCAAGGAAAAGAGATCTGGTGGAAATGATTAGAGGAGGCCTTTGCCAGAGAGCAAGCAGACAAGACGACGTGTTCACAATACTACAGTCTAAGTAGGTATTGTTCTTTTAGTTTTTTCGTGTGGACTTCAATTATTATTAATATTTAAAAATATTTAAATTTAAATTAACTGTCCGTGTATGTGTTACACTATTATTCTTTTTGTGAAAGTGTATGTGTCGAACTTTACCTATTACTTATTATGAAATTTAGTGCTTATGTATTTGCCTAAAAGTATAATTACCTTTTAAGGTAGGTATAAGTAGATTACTTCTCCCAAAATACAATCAAGTAATAAGCCATGTCCTCCACAGTATCGGGTGCGGGGCGGATGGCAGCGGAGTTTTACGACTTTCGGTTCAGTAATGAATCCCGTCGCCGCCGGCGCGCAAACACATAAACTGCAGAATTGGGATAACGTGCCGGACACCGAATTAGTTGGCTCACCCTTAGTTGCGAGCTGGTTGTTTATTTTTAGACGAAATAAATGCGAATAGGCTGGTTATTTAATACTTACCTACTTAATAAATCCCTAATACTTACTAGGAGCGTCAGCTATAGCTCAATATTATAGGTAGGATCTGTAGTTCATTGATGTAGAGTTCGACTAGAAATTTAGGTCCAGGGCTTCCAATCCCTAGCACGAATTCCCCGACCTCCCTGTCGCAGGGGACGCGTGCTCGGATTCGAGTGAGAGGTCGGGGGTTCGATTCCCGCCATGTGCCACTTTAAAATTTTATAATTTCTAAATTGGCTCTAGTCTGGTCTGGTGGTAGGCTTCAGCCGTGGCTAGTTACCAAATACCATCCTACCAGCAAAGACGTGTAGCGCCAAGCGATTTCGCGTACCGGTACTAATGTACGATGCTGTGTAGAAATCGTTGGGTTGACTTTACTTAACCCTTCCAAGTTAGTACGTTAACATCTTCGGCTGCATCATCACTTACCATCAGGTGAGATCGCAGTCAAGTAGGTACTAACTTGCACAGTGTATAAAAAATTAACACCTTTAATTGTTCAGAGTTACCTGCATTCGTGGGAACAAGTCAATTACTTACTTAAGGTGCTATACTTACCTACACTGATAATGTTCTTCTCACTTTCAGGAATACATTGGTTGATGCGACAGGCAGCGTTGCGGTACAATATAACAGAAAAACGACGTTTTACCTTATTACTGAAAAAACTAAGCCCAGTTCTAATCAAAAAATATTTTGAATATTATTATTTTTTGGGATTGGAAGACAAAAAGGTCACTAATAAAATCGCTTCAATAACCGTTTCAGCTCGTTAACGGTGAAGAAAACATTGACAATAATTTTCCACATTCATTTTACCACAATAATAAATGCTGATCTAATAAAGTGGGTATAAAAGTCTTCTTTGTTATAAAAATAAATTAGGTATATCTTATTAGTATTACACCAAAATCAACATACGTAAACATGAACAGATTTTGTTATGGAATCAATCTGTACCGAAAACTCAATCGGGATTCGGGACACATCGGCTGGTAATTACCGACATATTGATTTTCACCCAATACACATCGTGCAAACAGTCAGGCGTTGAATGTGTGTATTGTGTGCTGTGTGCATATCCATTACCGCGCCTAATGAAACTGATTAAGTAGCATCACCCTCTAAATCAGCGTGGTGTTACCTAAATTGCGTAGGTCTAATGGGATATCCGTAGAGCCGTTGACACCAGGATATGAAACAAATTTTTAATCACTTTATTATACTTATCCAGGAACAGATTTTGCTGTGGAATGGACATAATGGATTGTACCCAGGATTAACGCATATTTACTGTATAAGCTTTATTTTATCCCGGAAATACCTATATATTTTCTTTGGGGGATCGGCGAAAAACTGAATTTTACTTAATACTTAGTTTACCTCATTAGTACATAGTATCTCAATGGTTTACCTATTTCACGTGATTGAAGCAGCGAATGATTGATATTGCAGTGAAGAAAAAAGTAGGTGGGATCTTCCTGACAGCTGCCGCTTACAATTATTTATAGAAACTGAAGTTTAACTTCGTATGAACAACGTGTATATATCCAGTATTTTTTGAAATGGTTTTAAGTGTAAACCAAAAAACGATACCCGTCTGAGTATAGCTGTTGTAGGCTTTTTCTTGGTGCAGGACGAGTCGTCAAAATCATTACGTGATCTTTTAAATCTTACTTTACCTACTGAATTTTCATAATATACTTAATGCCTGTAAGTCAGATTAACATTGAATTTTAAATTCTATATTGTGAATGAGAAAACCGGGAAGAGGCATGCTCATTATAGGTCTGATAATTTCATTACTCTCATTTTTTCACATACTATCAATAATTTGGTTTGTGGCGGGCGCAAGTCTCTAGCTACCTAGTTGTTGGCTTTAGGCGACACGTCACTTGAAGAAGTGATGTTCGGCGAACATTTCAGCCGCCACTGCCCACTGTCCAGCAATGGACGTCTATCGGCTGACAATTGACATATCCTATATACATATAACTATAAGAAATTTCTTTGTAACCAAAAATAATATCTTTAGATTTAGATGCTGTTTTACATAAAAAACAGCATCTACATCGGCCTCCCCTCCGATGGGAATCAACGCTTCCACTGTGGGGGGGTCCTCCCTTATCTTCGACCCCTACCCTCTCATTTCGCCCCCGGGAGGGGCGTGGTCGCAGCGGGAGACGCGCATGCTCTGTAATCAAAGATGGCCCGAGATTTGTAAAGATAAGATGAAAAAAGCAGTTTGATAATGGGTGTAACCTTCATGTTAAATTGTTTTTATCGCTAATCATAAATATTTTGTAAGCAGCTCTGTGTAGTGTAAAGTTTTTACTTATAAGAAGAGGTCAAGTAATAGATGTACCTACCGACAGGCAATATAACATTCCATCGCGATGCTGTGTAGAAATCATTAAGTATGGGTTACGTAACCCTTCAAATACAAGCAAAATATCAATATTAATAGCACTAGAATATCTAAAATCTTAATTTGTGTACAACGGTTAAAAGTTAAAATTATAATATATCTAATGGAGTTCTAGCTAGTTCTAGTTTTCACCAGCATTTTAAGGGACACATTAGCCCTTAGGTGACAGTTGTTATAAGTAAAAACTGTCACCTATCGGCTTAGGCGTTTCTTAGTGTTGGTGGAAACAAGTATTAAGTGACTTAAGTATTTAAGCAATTTAACTTATTTAAGCAATTTAAAGCTTGGTTTGGCAATGGCTTATAAGCCTGCAATGTGTAAACTTCGGAATTTAGGTAATTAAGTTCAAAGATTCTAGGCTAATCTGAAACCTATAGCTTGCATATAGCCTATATTATAATGACCGCGTTCCGTTCAGACGGTTGACAAAAAAAAGTAACTTTCTTTGTGAGCGTCACGCGACGGAGTGACTTACCGGGCGTCTGTTTTTTTAGGCTGCCTCGTGCCTCGATAAAATATTTTTTGTCGCGGTAGCTGGCATTGCTGTTACTATGTCGATAAGCGTTTTATCGATATTTCTTTCGAAATAACTTTGCAGTGCTCAAGTCCAACCTCCTCGATCATTCCAACCTTGAGAAAGAAAGTAATTAAAATACTGGTTGTAGATATTTATATTTGATATATTCATATTTTATAATTTATTGAGAATGTAACAATAAAAGTATACCTAAACCACAGAATAACTTACCTTACTAATATTATCTTACTCTGACTTAAACCACGTACCTAGTTGAAATATGAATCTGTGATTAAACTAATTGCTGTTCCTACAGTCAAGTCCTGCTTGAAACTCCGTATGGTGCCAAAATACTGGTTTTTTTCACTCACACAATAATTAGGCTATATAGTTGTGCAAAAAATCAGACAGCTATTCGTCAGAAATATCTCGGACATTTTTTTGTTATTCATCATTGCATATTTTAAGTGGAAATGTGGTCAGAGAGACTTTTAAACATTAGGTATTTTAGAAAACTATTGCTGTCGCTCTGCGACGTTGCAGTGTCAGGTCCGGCAGCCCTATCCATGTGTGTGTAAGTTGACAAAGTGTGCGTGTCCGCGATGCGCGTTGCCGCTCCGCAGTCCGCACTCGTTCCTGCTATTTTCTGGTGTTCGCATCATTCTTTACTTACGCATTGACGAAAAGTGATTGATCTCTAATGGTTTTGGCTTGTTTATTGGAATTGTTCTCCCTGCTACGCTATTGATTTAATATTGACCAACAAAAATATTGAATCGTGAGCGTGGCAGCAATTCAAAGTACTTACTGCAAGAAAAAGCAGCAGTACCTACTTAAACTCCGAAAGTATTAGTATTGAAAAAGAAACTTCCTGACTGAGTGACTGACATATTATCAACACACAGCCCAAACCGCTGGGTCTAGAGACTCTAAATTTGGCACACAGGTTCTTTATGAGGTCTAGAGGTGCACTAAGAAAGGATTTTTCAAAATTCATTCCCTAATTGGGTGTGCATCGGGGCTCCAAATTTTGTATTTTACCAAGCTTAAATACTCCTTCACGCCGCAACCATTAAACCCATTTGGCTCAAATTTGGAAAGGACTGTATATAAACTGTATCCTGGAATAACACATAAGCTACTTTTTATGCCGAAAAATCCATGGCTCCTTCGGGAACAGTAAAAAACAGATATTCAACCGGATGAAACACTCTTTCACGGCGTAACTACAAAACAGATTTGGCTGAAATTTAGCACGGAGATAGATTTTATTCTGGATTAATACAAAAGCTACTTTTTATCCCGAAAAATTCATGGTTTCTATGATAGAAGTGAAAGACAAATATCCACGCAGAAAAAATATTCCTTCACGCCGTAATGACTGAACTGATTTGGCTGAAATGCGGAATGAAGATAGATTATATCCCGGATTAATGAAAAAGCTACTTTTTATCCCGAAAAAATCCATGGTTTCCGCGGGAATACTCAAAAACAGATATTCACGCAGGAAAATATTATTTCACGCTGTAATTACTGTACTGATGCGACTGAAATTCGGAAAAGAGATAGATTTTATCCCGAATAAATACATAGGCTACTTTTTATCCCGGAAAACTCAATGGCTTCTATGATAGTAGTATAAAACAAAAATTTCTCGCGGTAAAATATTCCTTCATAGCGTAATAACTAAACTGATTTGAAATTTGGAAAAAAGAAAGATTTTACACTGGTATAACAAATCGGCTACTATTTATCCCGGAAAAATTCATAGTTTCTAAAATAATAGTGAAAATCACATATTCATGCGAGAGAAATACTACTTCGCGCCGTAACTACTGAACCGATTTGGCTGAAATTTGGAATGTAGAAAGATTATATCCTAGAGTAATAACATCAACTACTTTTTTCTCGGGGAAATCTATTGTTTCTATGCATTTTCTTTGATAATAGTAAAAAAAAGGTCAAGAGAGAGTTGGGCTTGTGCACTGAGGGTTCCGTACCATCACGACCCATTCTCTATACTATTAAAGTAAACTTAACACTCGTGCCCACTTAATCAAAAACGAGCATAAATATCACGTTTGTTGTATGGGAGCCCCCTTAATTTTTTATTTTATTTTAATTTAATTATTTATTTCTACAGTAAGCATATAACTAAATATTTTGTGAAAATTTGATGCGTTTACCTGTTAGCGTTATCAAGGTCGAGCAAAAACAAGCAAAAAAATCACGTTATATGGGAGCCCCCTTAAATATATATTTAATTCCATTTTTTAGTATTTGTTGTTAGCGGCAACGAAAATACATCATCTATGATAATTTCAAGTCTGTAGCTATCACGATTCAAGAAATACAACCTAGTGACAGACGGATGGACGGACAGCGATCAGAAGTCTCGCTAATAGGGTTCCTTTTTTACCCTTTGGGTACGGAACCCTAAAAACAGATATTCATGGATCTATTTATATAACATACAAACTTTCAACTTTATTATATTACTATGATGGTACGGAACCCTACGTACGCAAGTCCGTCTCGCACTTGGCCAGTTTTTTATTCTACACGACATACGGACACACAACAAAGTGATTCCTATAAGGGTTCCTTTTTCCTTTTAAGATACAGTACCCTGAAAATGTAAATGCTTTTATCGATAGCTGTTAACAACACTAGTTTATCGATATTATTATCAACTACTACGCATCACTTCAATCTGTGTACGTATGATCAGACCGTCCCGCGTCCCCGCCCGCAAATTCGTGCAATAAGGACAACTGCAGATCCGACACAATAGGCCCTTGTAAAATGTTATATTTCGGGGTTTTGTTCTCGACTATTTCCTCCTCCAAAACTGGACCAATTTAAAAGATATTTCGTAAACTGAATATAGAGAATATATACTGTGTCGCTATGTTTTTCTTTTTTCGGTAATAGTTGTCAAATTCGTACACTAGGCATCTGTTAACAGCGAGTCTTAATAGGCAATTTTGAGCATTTTCTAAGGCTTCTAGTGCTTATAAAGATAATGTATTATCAAAAAAGAAAACATAGAAACATAGAAAAGATTGATATTTATTTTACTGTAAAAAATCATTGCTTTAAGTTCATAAACCAGAAAGAAAACAGACGAGAACGTTTGTATGGAGAAAAGACCACTATCGTTTCCTCTTAACGTCAGATTTTTATAACCAGTATAGTCTGGACTTTCTAAGATGCTTTCTGTTGCATTTTCGGTCCTACGCCCAAACGAAGCGTCACATTAAGATTCTCTTTTTTTTTACGTTCATTCAAATCTCATTAAGTACATCGTTGGTAATCCGAAGCACATATTTTGATATCCTGTCCTATACCGTTAAACGAGCAATTCTTTTATATATACATATATAATATATAAATATATAATATATAAATATATAATATATAAATTTAAATATATTATATATTATTTATATATAATCCGAATCTCGGAAACGGCTCTAACGATTTTTGGGGGCGATATATTATCGATCTAGCAAGCATTCATTAATCATTATTTTTCATCATTATAATTAATCATCAAATAGAGAAAATACCGAGCAAAGCTCGGTCACCCAGATATTAATTCCTGACATTTGGAGTTGAAGAAACCAAAAGATAATAAAAGTTATCGATATTTTATCTTGGAGACACTAATGTTGTCTGTTCTGTTCTTTTTATGGTAGATGATATGCCATTGTTTGGTGACAGGGACAGATATATAAGAATTATAAGAAAGATAAAAAGGGACAGAGATACTTGTGCTCTCAAAGGAAATAAATGGAGTTCATTTTTCATTTTAATATTAAATATTAATAAAGGATTTTCTTGAGGAATAGTTGTGAGTTGCTAAACTTGAAAAGTCTGCAAAATTAGCAAAATTTTTATTTAGCTCCATAACTTTAAAAGAAAATATTTGTAGAGAAAACTGTTTTCGCATAACATCCGTGCATCCAACATCAACATGCGTGCATCCAAAATTGCATTGTACGAGTATTTGAATGACCATTTAGTATTTTTAACATAAATATGGAACCTAAAATTTTTGACTTTGATAACAGCTTGGGAGGAGTCGATGTTGACTTTATCAAGTTTTGCATCAATATTTTTTTAAGTTCTGTGGTCTGTGTTGCAAATCCAGCCTATATACCTAGCATTAGGTTTTTGTCTATCAAATAATTGGTATTGATGGTTACTTAACCTAGGTAGGTAAGTACAAGACAAATAACACACATTGATTAGCAAATTAATAACTTACTGCAGCCCCATCTTATTCCAGTTATTGCTTACTTCTTCGTCGGCATCTTTCACTTTACTTTACACCATGAGAAATTGTAGTGTAATACCTACCGAACCTGTTAAAATTAAAATATGGAAATATCACTCATGTATTTGGTTTTAATTAAAATCGTTATTAAATAGAGTTCGAGAAACTAGCTAGAGCTTCGATTCATTATTCTAGCTCATACGAGTGTAAATCTAAGCTAGGGTGACCATCGTGTGGAAAGCAAAATCGTTTGTAATTTTTTGTGAGGCATTATGTTTAATTTTTTTTATCTCAGTTTTAAGCTGAGCTTGCTTCTTTGGGTTATCCGAAACGTCGAGGAATGTCGAACAATCCTTCAAATAGATTAATTATTTATTATTGACTTTAAATGAAAATTTCAGCCTTCTAGATCCAAGGGATTGGATGAAAGGATCAGGATTCGTGTTTTTAAAGCTGCGGAGTCATATATACGCGTGGAGGCGCATGCTGTCTTCCTGCCTATAAAAGTATTATTGCCAACGTTTATACCCCATATTTTTTGTATGGAAAAATAAATTACACCATTTTGATTGAGGGGGTGAGGGGGGCGCCCCCTATTAATGGGGGATTTTTTGCTTGTAATGAGCTATAGAATTCTCCCTTAAATTATCGCTAGTTCGATCCCGGACACACTGTATATATTTATCAGTTATCAGTATCTACTTACGTACCGATATTATAAGCTGTCGCGTAACTACTTTGGGCCTTCATTGGGATGTGTGTAATAATCTGTTACATAATATAAATGAATTTTGTATTAAAAAATAACTGGATACTTACTTAACCGATTCGACTGAGGGAATGGATATATTTTACATATGCCTAGGCTCTTTTTTAGTTCATGATCACCGTTCGGGCAAAAATAGTGTAAGAATATTAATACTTAAAATATCTAATATATATAAATCTCGTGTCACAATGTTTGTCTTCAATGGACTCCTAAACTACTGAACCGATTTAGTTCAAACTTCGTGAATATCTGTCATTTGGTCCAACTTAAAAGATATAGTTTTTATCCCACGTGGACGAAGTCGCGGGAATCAGCTAGTAATATAATATAATAAGAAAGGTTTTTCAAGATTCCGACAGGATCACCCGTACGAAGAGGGGTCAGATAAAATAGTTATAATAATTAAGCGAGAGTATTTCTACTCTCATCTCTATCTTGGTTACCCTACACAAGCTGCAGCGCAGGCGGTCCGCAGTCCGCACTTAAAGGGAACGGAACTGGTTTTCGAACCTGAGACGGCTATCGAGAGTTACCGGACTCACGGAGAGTGTATACTCAGAGTGCAGCCATCTGCAATGCGCGGTACATTGCTGTAGAGAAAAATGACCTATAAAAGTTGGTCAAAAGCGAGTCGGGCTTGCGCACTGAGGGTTCCGCACTATCAAGACCAAAAAGTGTGGCGTCACAGGGCATGTAGGTCGGTACAAAGAAATCCTGAATACTTATACTGTATTTTATAGACATTTGCCTAGTACCTAACAAAGACTAGGGCTTTCAAATTGACTTTATAGATCGCGTATCCATACTTGTACACTCGATTTATTTTCCTTGATCCGAATCTTGTAGTCCCCTTTGCCATTAAAATTCCTTACCATTTTTATCGCAATGCCGGTGTAATTAATTTTAATAAACTGGCCACATGTTGTAAATTAGATGAAGATAAGCCCATCAACTTATTTACTTACTTTCCAATTACTCTTTTAGGTAAAGGATTGTTTTTTTATGTCCACAATTTCTTAATAACGTTGAGAGAAGTATGTTAGCTGTTTTTACTTTTGAGGCGTGGAAATAAAAAATTAGCTAACTGCCAAAAAAGCAAAATTACCAAAGTTCAAAGTGCAAATGCTCTGTACATTCAATTTTACACTATAAACCAATAGATGTACCTAAAGTAAATTTTTCAGTGTTAATTTTATTTTATTTCTTGATTCACTTCACTCTGTATGTCAGAACGTTACGCGAATTGCCCTTCCTCCCTCCCACGTACCACAATGCTGCAAATGTAGGTATTTTTTAAAAGTAGTTACTCGGTATTGCTACTTCGCTAAATCACGGTTTTAATAATTTCCTTGCAACAGAATTATATTTTAGTGGGTATGTTTTAAATCCAAAGTTTCAAGCACGTATCATGAGGCCTTGTGCTAAAACATTGTAATTGATAAGAAACAAAATTACAGGTTGCATTGGTCTTTGATTTCAAACAATGGCTTTGCTGGTATTTATACGAAATACCTACTCTATCATCATATTTTTGATTCACGTAATTTGCAATACTAATTCTTTTTGTCGAGCAGAGTGCATCATCAGCCTATCTGTATCCAATGTCCAACAGAGGTTTTTTCAAGGGCGCACGGCATTTAAATTTTCCGCTTTGCTCATTTACGCAATGAGATGAAACTACCAAAGAACTTTTAGAGATGAAACGGATAGCAGTTTGGCCGGATACCGGATACAGAATGTTAGTTACAAATAGCCGAATATCTGGCGGAACTTAGCCGTTTGGCGCATCGCCCTTAGTTCAGTATGAGTACTATTATTCATTTTCTTTCTACAACATTCATTTACTGATTCCTAAAAAAAAACTAACGCGGGCGTGATAAATAAAAATTATTTGAGAGCAGCAAAAGTAGGTCTATTTGTTAGTGGATACTTGGATAGGTATCTACTTTAAATGGTCTACTATGTATTCATTCCATAAAACGTAATGATAGCTCGCTGCATTTTCAACCCTATTGCAATTGTTTTATGGAGCATAAGAAATAATGAAAAGTGCAGCATCGGGCAGCAGGCGGCAGGCCCATTACAAACGGGAATGTTCATACTTTAAAGGTATATTCGATTAAAATCTCTATCAGTAGTGGGTTAAGATTGCAAATGGGTAAGTTATTATTATAGGAATTATCTCGGATACACTGGACACCGGATCGCCAGCGGTATTGTGGGATAGGGTAGGGTTGTCAATTTTCTGAAAATGGAAAAATATTTTTTTTATCTGTCTTATTCATTTCTTTCAATAGTTAAGTTATCATTTGATTGTACTTAGTTGGATAAGAAATTAATACACTTTATTATTTTGGATTTTTCTCGAGTCGTAAATAAGTTGCAGTTGACCGTTTCAATATTGCTCGAATTATACCTACCTACGAACCTACTGTGATTATCCATTAAGTTTAGTGTTTAAACTTCAAGTATATATTTTCCCTACTATGGCAACAGAATATGATAAACCAAATAAGTATTAGAAGATTCATGAGCCTAAATTGCAGCATTTTTAGAACCCCATCAATTATTTTTGTTATTTTTTTAATACAATTTAGGTGTAGGTGCAAACAGTTGATAGCCCAACAGTAATTAACTGCTGACCTAGGATCAGAAGTTCAAATCCCAGGCACACACATCTGATTCTTTCACATAATATCCTTTCCTTAGGCCCACTTGCGCCGACCTGGGTTAGTGTGTTAACTCAGAGTTAGCACTCTAACCCAGAGTAAGTTGTTAAAATTGTCCAATGACAGACGTTAACGCTAGGGTTAAAAATGTAAATATTTAACTCCCGTTTTGCGCATGTGGACCTTAAAGGCATATATCTTAACTAAAGATGTGTCTACTATGAGTGGGTATGGTTGAGTTGTACGTATCCAACATACCTGGTTGCTAGTCGTGGGACGTAAAAAAGGGTTCAGACTTGAGACTTTTAGTTAAACTTGATGTGTCAGCCCTGCTATCGCAGGCTCTCGATAATGCCGCCTAATTAAAACGGTGCAAGGGACCCTTTTATCGGCCCCGTAGGCCGAAGACATAGTAACTGCAGCGACACACGCGACTGGTCGGTTCTTTTCGGCAAGCTTCGGCGAAACTCAGTCGGAAATCTAGAGTAGAATGGCGATTCATTCTGCAATTTTTATCCAAAGAGTTGTTACAGACTTCTGCTAGACATGCAAAGATTTAATCAGAGTAAAAGTTGAAAGGCTTTTATTTCGATAAAACTTTACGGTTGCAAATTAGTGCAGGTTAAGTTTTGGTATTCGCTGAAGCTAGAAATTTCGTGAGATAAGTGCGTACTTAGACAATCACAATATCTGAAGGATTTTTGAGAACACATTCTGTTGCTCGAAGAGTGCAATTTCCACCATCAGAAAATTAAGAAAATCCTAAAATATAGATACGTAATATTTATCAAACACGTGTAAGAAATATTGTGAACTATCTTGGAGCTATACTTTTTTCGTCATTTAATAAAAATACTAGCAGTTACGCGCGGCTTCGCCGCATGAATTTCGGATACTAACATAGGTACATGAAAAGTAATTGCTACCATAAGTTTGCGAATGTATTTTTTTATACAATTTTCGGTTTTTGTTACCAATGATATGTATTCAGTGTAGAATAGAAAACTAAAAGTAAAATATGCATTTGCATAGAATCTTTGAAAATCACCAAAAAACTTCACGATTCTCGACCATGTTGCGATTTGAAATACATTCAATTCTACGCTCTATGCCAATAATTATAAAATAATTTTTTCAGTGCTCTCAAAAAATGTTATGGTTTCAAAATTATATGTTTATAAACATACCTAAATGTACCTAAATGCCATGACTTTTTCTAACATTTCACTTCATGTTGCCGCTGCGTTACGTGAATCGCCTACCATGATCCCATACAACTATATTCATTGTCCTATTAGGCTTTGGTACATTTGGCGCAGACACTTTGCATATCAAAGCTGCTTTTCCAGTCACCGACTTTGTCACAGCATGTATCATCGTTACTTATGACCCGACTACGTTTCATGTCACGTATCATACAGTGGTTTAGTTTACCCACACGGGTTTCCCACCCAGCATTTTGTACACTGTACGAGTGCGACCACGAAAACCATTCGTCGTTAGGCTTTGGATTCCGTGCACGTGGTAGATTTACGATTATTCGGTACCGCTTGAATCCGGGTAATGTTTATGCTGTTGCCGCAGGTGTGTTATCATACAGTTCGGCAATGACAATAAACTGATTTCATGTCGTTCTGTAAAAATGATTACTTACGTTGTTTAAAGGTTTAAAGTAAAATATACATTTTTTTTAATATATTATTTTAAAGTATACATTTTCTTCTTATTGATATTCTGTGGACCCCACACTAGGAAACCTGTATCGTGGGGTCCAGTTAAACGATTGCCAAAGTAGTGGCTCGGCCAGTGCCAGTAAAAATAGATTATCATGAGTTCCAGTAGGTAAATATTACATATCCTAAAAATATTGTTTATAATAACAATATTGTTGACGGTTGTGTTTTAATATTTTAATGAAAGGTCAAAATAACAATCAGTACCAACATAATCCATAACCAACTATGTAACAACAATTAGTAGAACTTTGTAGTTCTAAGTTGTTCCTGCGTTATCTTATATACCTAGGCTTATACATGGAATTTCTAAGGATTAAACCTGCAATTTTAACCCATATAGACGTCTTTTTCTGTATGTTAGACTCCTTCGGTGTCTCTACATACGCTTTGACTACGGAGGATTTGCCATTTGCGGACAAATGAGCGAATTATAATAGTGCTTAAACAACCGAAGCTAATGCTCTAACTTTATAAATTATTATTTTTTATGGTGGTGGTTTTATTAATTTTTTTTACTACTACTACAGTTGGCATATCATGAATTATGAGCATAATATCATGATGCGATTCAATTCTAAAATCTAATCATAATTGTTACTTTTGAAAAAATCTGCTAACTGTATATTTGCTAAGCTAGGTTTAGCAAGCAATTTACAATGGTATTGAATTCAATGAAGATTGCTTGCGAAAAACGAAACCGAGGAAAATATTTTTAACATAAGTAGGTACTCAAAATAGGTTATTCCAGTTTCAAGGAATTTGAGTTGACTAACAAAATGATTTAGAAAATAAAAATCTGCAATGTGTTTTTATAAGAGTTTAATTGCGTAAAATTGATGCGGAATTTTGAGGTGAAAAAGTGACGTACTTTAATTACATATTGTAGTCATACACCCATACCATAGAGTAATCAAATACTATCCATTATCTTTGCCCATACGAACAAGTCGTCATTGTTGGTATATTTATTTATTACCTCTTTAACTAATTAAGCCATTATAAAAAACGTACGACGCCAGCTCTGACTGACGGCAAGTCTAATGAAATCATTTTTCATTCCGCTCGTTTTACCAGCATTTGTCCTCATGAAAGCATCAATCATCTCACGTTCAAACAATTATTCATAGCCTCTACAAATAGAGTAGCTATAATTAATTGCTCTTGTCCCGTATTTTAAGCTTTCTCCTTGAAATCACCAAAGTGAAATAGAAAATACCTTAGCCAGTGGTATCCTAAGCACATATGGGATTTGAACCCGCTACCATCTGATGTGCCAGAGGTCTGAATCAATGAGCTATCACTGCCTTTTACGTTTTTGTTAAGAGTTTTGTGTTAGTAAATCTTCTGGCATATCAGAGTTGTGTGCATTTGTGGTAACTACTTAGTGGTGAAGAGAAATATTGGAAGGAAACATGCATAACTGAGAATTGACCACCTCCGTGGTTGAGTGGTAAGCGTGCCGGTTTTCAAGGCGCCGCCATCTCTGAGGTTCCGGGTTCGATCCCCGGTCGGGGCAATGTAGAATAATAAGTTTTATGCAGTGTCTCGGGTCTGGATGTTGTGGTGCCTTCGTTGTTTCTAATTTCCTTAACACAAGTGCATAACCTACTTACTAAGGGATCGGAGCAAAAGGGATGTTGTCCACTATTTATTTATTTATTTAATTCTCCAATATGATTACAAAGGTGATGCTGTGAAGTCTGCCAACCTGCACCATCACTATGTCCGCTTCCATTGCAATCAGTTTAAATGCATTGTTACTTGGAATAAAATACTAATACCCACTTATTTCATATTACTTGCAATTCAGATTTTATTCTTAAAAAAGAATTAATAAATATTATTGTACCTACTCAGATGCAGATGCCTGAGGATGTAGCCTTCAGAATTGCTTGAACTGCGGGCTGTAATAAAATGACGATAATGATACTAAGAGAAACACCTTTTTAAAAAAAAGTTTCTTAATGTGTAACCGGTGAATAAAGATGCAATTTTGTTCTATTTTAGCGATAAATTTTATCACTTAGTCCGCAAGTTTTGTACGGAAGGTTTTTTTTATTACTCCAATAAGTACCTATTAAAATCTGCGTTAAGTTCCTAATTGTAGGAATATAATATATTTTGTATCACATAATATATAATGTATGTATTTAATATAAGAGACCCTTGGTCCGTGGGGTCCTAGCGCTACTTGCCTTTTTAAGGAAATAACAAAAAGCTGTATGTCGACGTCACAGGAGACCGAAGAGCTGGCAGCTACCTCGGACAAAGAATTAGATCTGTGGAATTAGCCTTGCTATTCAAAGGGGGAACGCTGCCGTTATCTTCGGAACCTTGCCTACAGGGACTTCCTTTAATAATATTTTTTAGAATTGAATATATTTAGTTTTATACGTAGTTTTTAATTTAGATATAGTTTAATTTTATAGCTAGTTTAACTTTTAATTTAAGTTAATTTTATATTATACAGTTATTATGTTTAAGAAAACATTTAATTTACTTAGTAATTTGTTTATTAGAACGTGATTAGCACACAGTAACATTCGCCATGGGTATGGGCTTCTACAATCTATGCTTAGTTCACTTTATCTGATACAAAGTAAAAAAGCATTACCACAGACAAACAATTATAACATTACCACAGATACAACATACCTTCCCCTACAAGAAACAACTTTGAAATAATTATGCCTCTCATAAAAAACATAACAATGTGAATTCCAAGGAGATCATACAAATATAAACATAAGCAACGAAGTAATTATTGTATGTGAACTTAGAACAAATTAATACCGCAATAACTATTACTTTTTATAATCATTACAATCATCAAATTATTAATATTACATCTTTAAGGTGACATAAAATATATTATATTATATTCTTTATTATATTATTCCAGCACTTTATGAAGTACCCGGAATCCCTAACATTGTAGCCCATTCTGACTCATCTGGTACATTAATGATGGTTTCCTCTCCACCCTCATTCGGGACCTCCATATTAAGATCTTCTTCCTCTGTCCGAGTTGTTGTAGATTTCTTTCTAATAAGTTGATCAATATGTCGGTTAATTATCTTACCATCATTGGTTTCAATTTTGTAACTTAATGGACCTGTTTTTTTATTTATAACACCAGGAAGCCATCTGGGACCAGTGGTGCTGTAATTTCTATACATTATTTGCTGTCCAGACTCAGTCTCTCGAGTCTTCTTTTCACTATTGTTTATTATTTGCTCCTCAGTCTTTTTGTTTTGTAGACAGTCTGGATGTATTGTATCGAGTAGAGTACGTAGACGTCTCTTCATTAACAACTCAGCCGGGGTCTTATTGGTTGTCGTACAAGGAGTACTTCTTAAAGCCAACAATAGATTAGGAATTTTTACATCCCAAGCTAGATCATCCATTTTCTTCAACTTATCTTTTATTGTCTGAACCATGCGTTCTACCAGTCCATTAGTGGCAGGGTGATATGGTGCTGTGGTTACGTGTTTAATATTGTTAGCCTTCAAAAATTTCTGCATTTCATTGGAGACAAAAGATGTACCGTTGTCTGAGACCAAAGTTTCACACAAACCGTGGGTAGAAAACGCAGATCTCAGTAGTCTAATTACTGTGGCTGATGTAGTGTTGTTAACCACAAAAAGTTCAGGCCATCGAGAATAAGCATCTACCATAATTAAAAAATATTTATTGTGGAAAGGCCCAGCAAAATCAATATGGATTCTAGACCACGGTCTTGTGGGTGTTATCCACTCGTGACTCGTCTTTGGAGGCATGTGTCGGTTCTCTAAACATTTTGTGCAACTACCAATCAACAATTCGATATCCTCATTCAGGCCTGGCCACCAAATATAGCTTCGAGCTACTGCTTTAGTTTGAACTATTCCTGTATGTGTGTTATGTAGTACTTTCAAAACTTGTTTCCTGAGTTCTGTGGGTACGACCACCCGACAGCCTAGCAGGATACAATCGTCTTGCAGTGACAACTGTGCCCGGTGCAACCAAAACGGACGTAAGTTAACATCATTTACTTTGGCAGGCCATCCACGTTGTATGTAATGTACAACTTGACACAAAGTTCGGTCTTGTTTCGTTGCTGAGGCAATAAGTTCAGCGTCATAAGGAAAATCTTCAGGTGATTCAGCCATTAGCAGGATGTCGCATAGCTGTTGTTCAGGCTGTTCTGGCACTGGTTGTGGCCATCTACTCAAGCTGTCAGCATAACCCATTTGTGGTCCAGGTTTGTATGTAATTTCATAGTTATGTGAAGTTAAGGCAATAGCTATTCTTGTCAAGCGTGGTGATAGCATGTTCGGCATTGGTTTTTTAGGGTCAAAAATCCCGAGCAGTGGTTTGTGATCTGTGACTATACGAAAACGTCTGCCCATTAGGTAATTGTGGAATTTTGTAATTCCAAACATAATTGATGTAGCCTCTTTATCCAACTGAGAGTACCGCCTTTCATGTAAATGCAGCGTTCTGGATGCCATCGCTATTGGCCGTTCTTGACCATCTTCCATCACGTGGGATAGTACTGCACCTACCCCGAACTCTGAACTGTCACATGTCAGCACCAAAAGCTTGTTTATGTCGTAATGTACCAATGTCAAATCACATGTAAGTAATCGTTTAGCTGTCTCAAATGCGCTTTGTTCTGATTCCGTCCATGTCCAGGATTTATCTGTATCTAATAAACGATGTAAAGGCTCCAATAAAGTTGCTTTGTGTGCTACAAATCTCTCATAAAAGTTATACAGTCCCAAGAATGCTTGTAGTTCCTTCTTATTTTTAGGCGCAGGAGTTTTGACTATTGATTCCACCTTACTCTGTGCCGGATGAATTCCTTCTGCATCAATGACAAACCCCAAAAACTCCACTCTTTCCTTGGCAAACTTACATTTATTTTTGTTTAATCGAAGTCCAGCTTTTTTGATTCTGTTCAAAACTTGGTCCAACCTTTCTTGCATTTTCAATATTGTACCACCACAAATGATAATATCGTCGATCAAGACTGCAACTCCAGGTATGCCCGCTAGTAATGAAGTCATCAAACGTTGAAAAATTCCCGGGCAGGCTTTTACACCAAATGCTAATCTGTGTACAGTGTACAAACCTTTACATGTATTCAAGGTTAATAGTTTTGCTGTGTTGTCATCAACAGTAACCTGTGTATATGCCCGGTCTAAATCTAAAGTTGTGAAGAATTTCCCACCAGCAACAGTCGCAAAAACTTCATTCGCTGTCGGCATTGGATATGTATCAGATTCAGTCGCCTCGTTGACTGTACTACGGTAGTCTCCACATAATCTGATCTCGCCAGTTTTTTTTACGATAGGTACCACAGGTGTAGCCCATTCCGAAAATGAAACTGGTTGTAAAACTCCCTCATGTTGTAAACGATCTATTTCTTTCTCTACTCTTTGTTTAAGCGCAAACGGCACTGGTCGAGCTTTAAGAAATCTTGGATTTGCTCCTGGTTTTATATTTATAGCCACTGGACTGCCTGTGTATGTACCGAGACCATCCTTGAAAACCTCCATGTGTTTGGCTATTATTGAGTCCATTTGTTTCAGATCTTCCTGAGTAACAAAATTAATGTTCATAGTTATGTTAAGTGGAGTGAGCCAATCGCGACCTAGCAGGTTTGGCCCGGTGCCTTTAGCCACTATCACGTTCAGATCTTGAATAGCGTCTTTGTAACTGACTCTTAACTTAGCTTGTCCAATCAGTTTAACCGGAGAGTCGTTCCACGTTCGCAATGACAATTGAACTGGCTGTAGGGTGTCGCGCCGCAGGCGGCCACGCAGCGCACCCCAGGTACGTTCGTTTATCAGCGAAAAACTTGAACCTGTATCGATTTGCATAGCTATAGGTACGTTCGCTATTAAGACCTCTACTTCATACGGAGGAATCCGCGTCGTATTCCGTATACAGTATATCCCGTTCAAATGATCACTTTCATCTTCAGTGAAGTTGACATCTCTCTTATTTACACTTTTCTTTTTTGAGATGCAGATTTTCTCCAGATGCCCCTTTTTCTTACAAAATCGGCAAACCGCGTTCAAAAATCTACATAATCCCGCGTGTCGGTTTCCACACCGGTAACAGAGTCTCGCAGGTGTCGATTGCACGGCGTTAATATCCATCGGTTCGCCAGCGTCGCAAACTGTTGGTGTCGCAGCGCTGGCAGCGGCGCCGCTCGTATTCGCGCCGTTGACATTCGTCGCGCTTGCAGCGCTCGCAGCGCTGGTGCTCACGGTATCGTGAATCATACGCACGTCACGCCGCGCACTCTCGGATGCTAACATCGCATCCACCACAAATTGATAAGTTAAATCGTCTTTTTTTAACAGTTCGTATTGTAGTCGAGTATCACTCATCCCGCACACGAGTTTGTCACGCAACATTCTCTCTAAGTCCGTATAATTACACTTAGAACTGATTTTACGTACATCAGCTATATAGTCTGACGCCGATTCACTACACTTTTGATCGCGTTTGTAAAACTTAAACGACATCGATATTTCATTAGGTTTCGGACTGTAATGTTTACTCAAAATTGTTTCTATTTCCGTAAAAGTCACATCTATTGGTTTTCTCGGTGTAATTAGTGCAATCAAGGTATCATACACCCGCGAACCACACACTGTGAAAAAGTTTGCGCGTTTCACATTATCTACGATGACGCCATTTGCTTCGAAACAAAACTTAAGTCGATCTATGTAACTGTCCCAATTTGCCGAGTCTGGATTGTATTCTTCAAATCGTATTGCCTTTTTATCCATTTTGTATGTTTTCACCAATCGTCGCCACTATTATGTTTAAGAAAACATTTAATTTACTTAGTAATTTGTTTATTAGAACGTGATTAGCACACAGTAACATTCGCCATGGGTATGGGCTTCTACAATCTATGCTTAGTTCACTTTATCTGATACAAAGTAAAAAAGCATTACCACAGACAAACAATTATAACATTACCACAGATACAACAACAGTATATTAATATGTTGGGGAATAAATAAATGAAGTTTTGTATCACTATAAACAATGTTTAAATATCTGCACGAGCTATTGCGCGCAGCTTCGCTCCCATTAATTTCGTGTTCTACATATCCCCTTATGTTAGTCAACCATAAAAGATAAACATAATAATGGTGTAGCGGATTTGTTTTCAGAACTTTTAATGGAGAAAAAAATCCTTCATATACATGATTTTTGTGTAACATACGAAAGATCTACAAAAGGAACCATTTTTCCAACATTTTTCTTTGATGCTCCAGTCCTATTGATCATTGCGTGAGATTTTTTTTAATTCGGACATATTGTTCCAAAGATTTGCGCGTTCAAACAAACAAAACGCTTAAGCCACCTATGCTCAGTGTAACAATTACTTTGTTAGTTAAGTTTTCTCATTTAAGTGAATTACTGTAATTCTTTTGAGAAAATAAAGATCTTAAACCGTAGCTACATAAAATAAGTATAGATTGCTGACAACATATCATGCAGAATGCAGACGTTAAACGAAGAAGCTCTTTATCTGGATAATTATAAGACATAATAAATATATTAATTATGAAAAGGGTTCAAGGAATACAGGAATTATTTCGTCATCTATATTATCAACCTCGTTATTGATTTCACGTTGTTTCAAACGTTTCATTGGATGTGAATTCGCCAGTTTCGCAGATTCGACTGATTTATAAAAAAACACGAAACTATTCTTTTGTGGTAATTTATTAAGACAAAAAAAATAAGAATCAATATACATTAATAAAGCTTATAGAGTCAAAAATACTCATTATAAGTCTGAGCAAAAATTAATTTATTGTACAATGATAATATTTTAATGATTTAAGTATTATATATTTATTAACATCGTTAAAAAGTTACACCAACGCTGTAAGCTGTTTCTAACTCAAAATGATGGAAATTGTACTACAGTTCTTAAATGTAGTAATTTCTTTAGTTAAATACACAAAATAATAATCTCTCATTTATTTTAAATACATTTTAATCAATTTTTTTACAATGTTTCAAAAATAAAATGAAAAAATATTAAAAAAATTGTTCACCACCGGCCGCGGAATTTTAAGGGCCCAAGCCACCGGTGGTTTATAATATTATTATTTACGAATTTTAACATTGACAATCACGTAATCTGCCATCTTCATTATAACATTTTATTGAAAATCTTAAAAATAATTTATCTTAAAAAATTATAAATACTCCTTTAAAACAAAGTAATCTAGCATTGCTGTCTTAATATTATACTTAACAATATCTAAATAATAAATAACACAATCATTAATGTTATTCTGATAGTCATGTCGAATCACACACACAATTAAATAAAATCATAACATACAATGGAACTTCAAACATAATTAATAATATTATAATTAAATATGTATGGCTTACAATTTTGATAATCTAGTTTCTTAAAATTTTGGACGTAAACAAAACACTGCACAAACAAATCTTATGAGATCTTTACGAAAACCAAACCGCGACACAAATACGTACAATCATTATCATAACTCTAGGAATTCTTTATACTGTGTTTAAACGTTTATCTAATAATACTTCTCAATATTTAACTCTAATTATTATTAGGCAATTATATGTGTATTCTGTATTTACATTTACTTACTAGTATAACTATCTGAAACATTACTTTAGAAGTACCAATTTAATCCTTTAAAATACAAATTATTAGTTAACGTCTCATTATATCTTCTATGCTAAATCCTTTCTTAGGTCCACTTGATTGACTCGTTCCAGGTTTGGGGTTCGTATTTGGCTGTATGCCAACAATATTTTTTATACCATTCGCAATAGAATTAGAGCCAGTTTCCGGATTGTCTTTCACGTTATTTTGAGGGATATCTTTACAATTAGTCACACTTGTAGAAGTACTCGGCACTGTATCTTTAGGCGGAGCATGCTTGACAATTAGATCTTGAGCTTGGGTTTGCTGTGGTCCAAGAACAGAGTGCTGGACGTATGGAATCTGCGGGTGTGGCGGGGGCAACGGCAGTCCAAATTTATGGTACGGTGGCATTGCAATCATCGTTGGTGGTATGCCAATCACTACATCATTATTACCGATAGGATGTCTGGGCATCGACAAGTTTGTTGGTTCAGGCGATCGACTTCTGTAAACAGCCGCACAAGTCCTTACATTTTCAGCAATATCAGGCGGATGACTCCTTTTTCTAAACGGACTCATATACATTCCTGTAGGCCCAGGATCTATCGATGGGCTAGCCATTTGATTGATTTTAGCCGAATCAGGGGGTGCCACCTGGTGCAAATCTCGACGAATTTGTAGTTGGGGATGACGTATTTGATGTTCAGGTACGTCAACGTAGCGCATTTCTTTTTCCATAATCTCATCTGTAGTGAACCTCCGTTTTTCATAAATATCAGACGACGGCAATCGATGTTTATCGAAATGCTGCGGACGCATTGTATAAGGACTGGCCCTATCTCTGGCTTCATTGTGGTGGCAATGCGTGCGTTCAACTGGGGATGGGGATACAAGACGCGGTCTTTCCTCACTTTTCTCTCGTCCAATGCTTTCTATTGAAGATGAACGTGCTCTTCTTACAGGAGAATGTTCAGGAGATGACACCTCAGGATCCTCGTCATCGAAACCTGGTTCAATAGGAGAACCTGGTCTACCTATATCTTCTTCGCCAACATCCAATACGTCACCTGCTGGAACATCACCAACTGCATGTGTTAACGCATGTCTTCTCAAGTCACAGTTCCTTCTGAACACCTTTCCACATGAATTACATTCATAAGGCTTATGGTCGGTATGGGTCAACAGGTGCGTTTTTAGGTTAGAGCGCTGATTAAAGCTTCTGCTGCAGACGGGACATTTGTGAGGAGACTCTTCCATGTGAAGAATCTTGTGGACGGCCAAGGTCCGCGATTGGCAGAATCCCTTTCCACATTCTGTGCACTTAAAGGGTTTCTCTTTGGAATGTATGTACCTGCAACAAAGAAAGTGAAATTGAGCGCAAGGTATTTTTAACTTAACGTACACGTGTATAGCGGGTTATTACTTTCTGAGCGTTCATCGACAACATTTTAATGATTCATACCATAAAATATCGTGGTTTAATTAAATGTCTGAGAATGGGAGGAGTTGGTGTTGTATCGAACATAAGTTTCAGGTTGCTTTATAAAATGGACTTTAGTTATATGTTTTGATTGCAAAATGTATATGTAAGGAACAAGCCTGGTTCTAATTAAGATTACAGTTCACTACACTCGTTTGTAATAATTATCTATCTTATTCCAATCTTAATAACTAATCAGACTAGTGATATTTTTTAGGACGCAGTAGGTTCTCGACTTATGTTTTCGGTACTTTATTTTAACTTTTAGTAACCTCTCTAAAAGTGAGGTCAGTCTATCGTGTGAACATAATATGCGTCCACGCAATAGTATGAAGCGACGTCACAACTTCAGTGACCACGATTTTGCGCAAAACCACCTTGAACGTGATCTGAGTAATCCGAGCCTATACTCTCAAGGCGAACCCAGGCGAAGCATACGCGAGCACACGGTTCAGTCCACCATCCTAAAGAGACCCCTACTGGTACGATCTCTAGTATTGAAAAAGCGGCAAAGAAATTGCAGACGGGTGCATTAATATTTTGGTTCCGTTCCACGAGAGTTCCAGTTCAGCCGAATCGAATTACGTTAAAAGCATTTTGTGGCCAATCGCTTCGATTAATATTATTAACGCAGCGAGGTATCGGGTTGCTGCTACGAAAGAATTTAATGATTTATTTTATATCTTGAAAGAAACACAGTATTGACATAGAAATAAAAAATTAAGTTTAGAGCGCTTTTAAAAATAATAACTTAAACATGAAAGATGTATGAATGATAGATACTGTTAGACATTATTAAAAGAGTTCAATAATATTGTTGACGATGACTTGATATTTCGTTTAAGGAAGCTTACTAGTAACAAGTCAAAGGCCATGAATTCCGGAAATTTTGAACGGTAATTCAACGTAAATGGTCACGGTTATTAATAATTGTCAGGCACATTGAATTAAATTTCCAAAGATAATTTCAAAGTCTTACTATGTTGTGGTTAAAATAAGTAAATTTAAAAATTTTAAGACAACAGATATTCAAATACCAAAATAAAATGGAAATAAACAAAATATTTTTTTCAGACATAACCTCAATAAAATTAACGCGTTATTATTAACCAAATGAGTACCATTATCGAAGATTCTGCCCGCAAGTATAGGCGACAAAATTAAAATGAGCACCGTATACGTGTGATACTAATTTAAAAACTGGAATATAATACGGCCTTAATTATTGAAATAAGCCTTGGAACATTCGAAGAACGCGATAAACGTAAGGGGCTTTAGTTGAGCGCACTTAATGATAATGGAGTCCCGAGTCAGAATCCTTAAATTCTCCGTCGTTGTCATGCGAAGAATGTTCCACGTAAATAATATATCATTACTATGGAAGACAAACAAAAAAAGGGTAATGACCTCAAACGTCTCGAAGGTCTCGTTACGAAGGTTTTTGGTTTCATCAAGATTTTTGATGGTGTCTCGGACTTCGGCGTCATAACACATGAAGCTATTGCAGAGATTTATTACATCTAAGTTTTTTGTTAACACTGCTTTAGTACGTGCCAAAATTTATAAAACTTCATAGCGACCATACTATAAGTCTCTACAACCATTGCATATTAGATAATATTACGTAAAAATAGTAAAATGACCAGTTTTGAGTTAAATATTTAGCTGATGAAATCTAATTCTTATTTTTGTTTTCTTATTGTAGATTATAAAACATATTCTAATTTAAGCGTACGTATACAAATTTTGCATCGGTTATGACTAATGTTAGGATACTGATAATGTTAAGCAGCAGTTTATAGAGATTACTAATTACTAAATGGTAAGGACCTTGGAACATTATGATGAAATGCCAAATAAACGCATTTATTGGAAAATCTGAAGAAACACATTGACAGAAACAAGAACAGCGAAAATCTGATATGAGATGAAAAATTAGTAACTCCAAATGAATAAAGTATTTACTTTTAAGTTTTCACTTAGTGAGATCTAACCCTAAAACGATCCAATTAAATAAAAAGCTGACAACATCGGTCTCGAATCGAAATTACTTACAATAAATTAGAAATATCTATTTAAAGTGATAACTTAATTCCGAAATTAATTGAGAAGTCTATGCGCGATTAACAACGTGGGATGACGGATTTGGAACCACTAGTGACTAGTCGGACAACTCTACAAAGATCAAAGGGACCGCCAACAGATTCAAATTAACAAGGCAATTACCAACTTACTTTGAAAACGTTAGCTTAGAACCAACCGAGACAATAAAATGTACATTTCTCGTAACCTAAACATAACATCCCGCCGAATCTTTACAATGGACTTGGATAAGCCAGGAAATATTTTTCATCGTTAGTTATTCTAATCCCAAAAAAAAAAAATTGGAAAATAACTTTAAGATATGCTCTCGGATTATGGACATTAAAAAGATGATAATCGTAAAGCATATATACATAATTAATGACATAAACAAATCTTTGCCTCCCGTCCCCTTATCGCACCAGTTCGATCACTTTTGACGTTAAATAAAATATAAGTAACGTCTGTCTCTTCTTATTATACTTTGAGATAAGGATCGCGATGGACAGTCGCTCAGAATCCCATCAAGACCCGGCACGGAGATTAAAAAAAGTGAGGCTCGAAATTACAGAGAGGACCGTGGTCTCGCGCTAATGGCTTACATTAAAAAATATTTTCCATTACAGTTACCGGTTGTATAATGTGTTTTGTTCGAGGGACACTTGGGTGAGTTAGGCGCCGGCGAAGAAAATGGAGAAGCAACTCATGGGATTGAAATAGATAACGAAATTACACATGTTTATATATTTAACTAAAAAGTTATTTTCATTCAAATATAACTTTAATTATTATTTTCAATCAGTCGTTATTAGAAGTGTAGTAATTTAGAATAAACTAGTTATTAGTTGCTTTGCTGAATACAATCAAAATGTTTAGGTTTTGTTGGTAGGTCGGTCGATAGTCGCAGCTGAAACTTTCGTAGAAACCAGGCTTATGCCTGGAGTAGAGCATATAAATGTATAAGGAATTCGAAACAAGAGGCAATGTAGAATACTTTTATTGCACTGATCTATGAGGTGGTTAAGAAAGATAAAAAGACGAAATAACACGGATTCACAATAGCAACGGAGCTTTCCAGAGATGTAATTGGATGTCAAAAATCTCCGGTCACTCAACTAAGCAGTGTAAAAAAACGTACAAGTACAAAATTCATTGAGGAAACGCGTCGGCATTTGCCAGTGCAAGAAACGGGTTCTCGAAACGTCCTCGTTTCGTTTTACAAACACAACTGTTGTGACAGGTAAGCGAATATGGAGTCAAACTTACTATAGAGACATATTATTCACTTTGAGATGAACCCGAAGAATGAAAAATTACGTATTAAATTAAAACCAATAATACTTAAGAACAAACTTAAAAAAAAACTGGCAACGTGGAGAAAAACATATAGTAATCATACAAAAACTAACTGTGTAAATACAGTTAAGCCTCGATAAAATAAATCAGGTAAATTACCTATCCGCAAAATAATTAAGAGCTCCCACTGGATAAATAGCTAAATAAATAGGATGTTAGTTACTATAATGTACTGAATAGTGAATAATGTCAAACTAGCGGTAATGAAAAGTATCAGAGCACTTAAATTTATAACACTGAAGAAGTGTTTCTCACATCGAACCCGGACCAGGTTTTTTTGTACCAATTCAATCGTGAGTCCGAGATTGCCTATCTAACAACGATATAATTGACATAGATCGATGCACCTTTCAGAGCTTCCAAGATTAAAAAATATCGTAATAAAAAAATCATTAGCTGCAAAACTTTCTCAAATTGATAAGTTCTATCTCGAAAAATTTTTTTGTTCTTAAATGACATTTCACATTTAAACAGTGCCATTTTTTATAAGTTCATGCTATAAACACCTTGACGATGACACAGAACTGATTGTCGAGTAATAAAAATATTGTAAAGATCCATCCATTATTCATAGCATCTTCTAGAGCCTACAATATGAATAAAGGCACAAAATGTATTCTAAATTGATTACAAAAAATTAGATTATAAAGTACAAAAGTATTATGTATGAATGTTTATACCTGAATTATAAAAAAGTTTGTCGAAGTTCTTCTTATACGTGGCTTGTTTCACCAGTTTGAAGAGTATAAGTACACTCTTATCTTTCATTAGCTCTATGCAACTTCTACTATGGAGCGAATCAATTTCTCTGTTTTTTATTTTTTCTTTTTACAGAGTATGAATCGCCTGACCATCTGGCCATTGAACGTACCTGTAACTTCGATACTGAAGTGCTATTTGAAAGTACTAGCCTTGCAAGCTGTACCTAAGTGGTTATTAGACGCAGACGCTCATATTTCCGAGGATATTTTTAAGTTTTTATTGTAGTTACGATAATTATACAGTACAGTAAGACATCACACTACAACAAAAGAGTTAAGTCACATTTCGTTTCCAAGTAAATAAAATTTTTGCAGTTGCAGCAACAGCATTCAAGTTTAAACCTTTTTCCAGATAAAAAAAAATCCATGCAGTATTAAATCAATTTCTGCGAAATTGAGGACAATCAAAAACAAGTACCACTACTACTTTACTGCTATTTATTGATGGAAATGGATGGAACAAGCCTTCCTAGTCAAACACCAACTTTATGAAATACTAGCGGCCCGTCCCGGCTTCGCACGGGTGTTATTGTCAATTGTAACATATGGACAATAATAGATAGTTGGATATGTTTTACTATCGCGAAGTTTTTTGTAGTAATTCATAATATGTTCTTTAATATTGTAGAACATACTTTTGTTCTATGATCAATAGTTTCTGCAGCGCATGCGACGTAAGATAAGTAGTTTATGGAATTATTTTTATACCTTGGGTTACATTACTAAAGTTTTAGTAAAGATTCCTTATCTTTTCTAGCAATAAAAATAGCTTGTATTACTCAGGGTGAATGTAGCTTTCTATATAGTGAAAAAGTTTTTGAATTCAGCACAGTATATTTTTTGCGTTTATTTTCTACAAATATATTACACACGCACACAAAAATACAAATCTTTCCTTTTTATAATATTGGTGTATAAGTGTAGATTTGCGATACTTGGAGTGAGAAATATAATTTACCAAGTGTCTTAAAGTAAAGAGAGCAGACCGGCCGCCGCGGAATGTGGGGTCAACGCTCGATCCAGCCGCATCTCCACCAAGCCTCTATCGCCTAGATTGATGAAACTACTTATCGTTTTCTCATTACTCTATAGTCTATGATTAACTATTATTATCTTTGTTACTAATTACCGTAGATTTTTAAAATACATATTGATTTATTGGAGAGACCTATGAGAGAAATAGATACATTCAATTTGAATTTGAAAAAGCAAATTTAATTAAAAAATGTGGACCTTTATGTTATAAAAATGTAGTAGTATAACTATAAGTGTAGATGGAAAGAGAAACCTCATTAGTAAAATAATACGAAAGGGGTTAATGGCCAATCACGTACCTTAGGGATGAAAAATTATAGATAGGGGAAAGAGAGCAAAAGGTAGGCCAAGATCGGCTTTTACAGGCTGAATAAAAAAGTACCTAATCGAAAAAGTCAAGCCTAGTCATTTAAAGACAGGTCATGGTCAGATAAAGATGGAAAAAGTATACCTACTGGAGAGCATTGCTATGTGCGTTACAGAGGAAGAATTGTATTTAGCGAGTGTAGGTAAACAGGGTGGTACCAATTATATTAATTTTTAAATTCAAAAATCTTTAAGCAAAATAATTAATGGTCATCTGCTTTCTAACTAATTTTATTTTAGCGAACCGTAGCGTAACGAAAAGTACGAAATATTCAGCAGGCATACAAATTAAAACCCATCTCTCTTATTTTTTGGTTGCGAAAAGTTATTCACAAAGTGATTTCAAAACAAAACGCTGTAGTGATAAAAACGGTCACTTCGGATTTTAATTAGGCAAATCAGATTATAAATGCACATTCTTAAGGTAAATTTAATCTAAATTGTGTCTGCTATATTCTGTACACCCACACTAACTAAGCTAACACAGTAGCGACACGACGCCCATAAATTTTCTGCCAGAAATGGTTACAAGCCGGCGCAGAGTCATAACTAAATCAAAACTACTTATAAACAGCATTAATTAACATAATCTAGCCGTTTGTATAATTAGAATGCAGATTATGCTATTGAGAAGTGCGTGTTTTCAAAGATATGCACAAACACCACTGTCTAATGAATAACCTATAATCTTATCTACATAGACGGTTGTATATAGTATACCAAGACGAGTAAATAGTACTTTAGTTACCAAGTTTATAAAAAAAATCTCGTGTTAACTTCATTGTCTATCTTTGACGTTAAGTTGGTTTGCAATAGGTACTTAAATAATATTTTTTGGTATTTAGAGTTTCAGTTACTTATTGTGGGTTTTAAGGTCTTACTATTTTCGACATAAACACAAGCAATAGTGTAAAAATCTTAAAACCATTTTGAGATAGAAAAATCCACTACAAGATAACTTTTTAATATTTTACCGAGCTCCTCAAAATTCTAAATAGGTGTACATTCAAAGAAGTGGCAACGTTATGATGGTACATAAAAGTACTTAAAGCAACCGTTGCTTGTCGTATGAGCCCACGCAGTGTTTTATCTCTTACTTACTTCGCTCTTTTAGGGCTTGTACACATTTTCCTTGATATTTCTTACTTGTCTTATAAGTGACTCTGTGTCCTTTAAATGTTTTTTTTTTCATTAATTTAACGCACGTTACTGCTTCTATATCACTTCTATAGTCATTTATTTTTCTTCTGGTAATTATTGTATCGTATAAGTCTTCCCATTACAAGCATTTTTACTACCAAATTTTTATATTTCTGTAGTAGCACCAGTTGAATGACTTTTTTTAAATAGGTACTATTTTACAGTAATTTCATTTTAAAATCCATTCGCATTTCACTTAAAAATACTATACCTACTAAAACAATGTTCAAAAAAATAGTTCTTTTCAGTATGTTTATCGCCTAAGTAATTTGTTAGACTACCATCGTTGTAAGCAGAAACGCCAACACTCTACTTTCAGTTAATTAGCATTAGAATGGACTTAGTTTGAAATATTGACTAAGTCGTGGCGAAATCTTTAGTGTCCCTATAATTATTCCAGAGGTCATTAACTAGGTTGGTTGCTTTTCTTCCTGCTTCGTTCACTTCTATTTAATCTGTATTTGCTTTTTCTAAGCCGTTAACATTCTTTACATTGTATTTAACTCCTGATATTGTGCTGTTTATTATTTTATTATTCACCATAGAGCAATCCACATCGTCAGATTCAGACAGTATTACTTTTATTAAACTTTATGAGTGTCATTAAATATAATAATAAAATAATTAACAAAATAAATAAATTACGTAGGTCAATGCTAATCTTAATTATAAAATAAAGATATGTATCTTTATCTAGTTTATTCATGTATCTCAGAAGCGGTAGCTAAACGTTTAGGTACGTCGTCATATACGACATGATGCAAATGAGTTAAAGTGTTGTTCACACGACTTTTCCGCCACCACTTGAGTGGCGTTGGTAATATCGTGGGCATTTTTTGCCGCGCCTTTTTTAATGGATTGAGATACGTGTGTTTTTGTTTTACTTTGTTTTTTTTTCTTCTTGCTACTTTATCGTTAGCGAATATCTTATTTACTTGGAAGTTCCCAGTGTCGTCTTCATCGTAATGTCGTAATCGTAATTAATCGTAATCTACAGGTGTGGCCAGGTGTCTGACAGATTCGTGGTTATTTTACCTGGGGTCTGGGGTCTCATTGCGGAAGAAAAACTTATTCATCGTTATCGTAATCGTTAGCAAATTCTGCCTCCCGATTGGCTGACGTAAATCATGGAACCAATCAGCGGGCAGCATTTGTAAATGATTAACGATAAATACCAACGTTTTTCTTACACCGATCTTTAAAATAAGTATTTAAGTTTTCTTTACTTATAAGTCAAAATGACAGTAGATTTGATACCATTCCAGGGTTATACCTACTGACATGTTGGCCATTTGAATCTAGAGACAGCAGTGTAGCGAAAGAAGCACCAACGTACCTTACTTCTTGGTTTATATACGAGAAGAAATAAGCCTATGCGTTTTATGAAAAAATAACAAGCTTCCTCACTTTGTATTATTTGTTTTATTAGAAAAAAAAAGGTCTTTAATCACGTTCCAATGAAACATGCTTGTCATGAAAGAGAATTAACCGTGCTTCCAACTAATCTCAGATGTGCAAGAGGAAATATACCACAAGATTTGTTACCTACAATCGAGCCACTAATGATTACGTGTGTGGTCAAGATAATGCGTCATTAGTACCGTTCACATACACTCGATAGCTTGTTAGCTTCACCAGATTTACAATCACTCGTCAAAGTACAAGACTGAGCTACCTTCTAATGAGGCGATCCAGTCAGGCAAATGATATGACCAAAGATTTAAATCGCTAGATGAGCCCTAAACCTTCAAAAACTTCCACGTTCTTGTCTTGTGTTCGACACTTTGTCATCACACACAGCGACATACGAGTAAGAAATGGTGATATAGCGAGGTCTCATTTACTCTTAAACGAAATTTGCACTTGCATTCTCTGTCACACAATTGTACACCAGAACTGTAGCATGCTGAGAGCACTCAGCACGTTTGTGGACGTTTACGATGTTAGGCTTAAAGCTCATCTTGCGATTTAAATCTTTGGATATGACATGTACGAGCGATTCTGCACGTGGATTACGTGCAGATTGTTATTTAATGTTAACAACAGAAACGTCATTTATCTTAACTCATAATACGAGTACTATAATTATCCTTAATCAAACGTCTTCATTTTCTACGCAAAATTGGGTAATAGTCTCCAATTTTTTATTACTTTAATATAAACTATAATGAAAAAAAATAATTAAATCGATCAGATTACACAGAAGTTATAAGCATCTAGTAAATACGAGAGAAATGTAAAATAATAAATAGTTTAAATAGAAAAAATCTTATAACTATCTTGGAAGAAGTAGTGATGAAAAACCAGTATGCAATACGCTAGCGAATAATATTTGAGATATAAGGCAATGATTAATGCATTTGTTCGTAATAGAGTTCGAAAATAACATCATAATGGTACATAATAATGAAACGGCAGGTATATATAGTTATATGTATTTATATACACTACTTTTTAATCAAAATTTCTGAGACTATGTACTATGATCAAAATCTTAATATATATAAATCTCGTGTCACAATGTTTGTCCTCAATCATGGACTCCTAAACTACTGAACCGATTTAGTTCAAACTTCGTGAATATCTGTCATTTGGTCCAACTTAAAAGATAGAATAGTTTTTATCCCACGTGGACGAAGTCGCGGGCATCAGCTAGTGTATTATAATATAATAATCATCATTTATAGATGCACTCACAATAAACTGACATTGGTAAGTATTCCAAAAATTCACAGTTTGTACCGCGATAACAGTTCAATAGCACTCTTTATGTGTCTTTAGTTACTAAACTTGACTTGAGCCGAACTCATTAACGCCTAGAAACTAGAAAGGTATCAAATCTAGATTGAAATAAATGTCAGTGGGCGTTGCCACACTGCTGTGGCGGCCACGCAGGCTGTATGCTCCAATTTGTGAAGACATGCTTTTTTTAGGGTTCCGTATAGAAATCGTAGCATTAATGGTTCTCCGACATCTGACCCTTATTCAAGGTCCTGACTTTTCAGAGTTTTACAACCAAATGTCACATGCTGAACTAATGTTTGTATGAATAATGAAAGTATCTGAAGTATCCTCAAGGGAATGTGAAGTCCGCCAACCTTGACTTACTCTGCGTGGCCAAAATTGCCCATTTCCAGTGCCCAGTAGTTAATCTTCATAGGCCGTAATAAGAGACTGAGAAACAAAATTGGAGACGTAGAAATCTCTTTTGGGACCTACCTAGTGCAATTTCAAGGTTTTCCATCCGTACCGTCAGCTATTAATTTTCAAACATAGATTTTTTTCAATAAATAAAAGTCTGGTCCAGAAACATACACGACAGGTTTAAGTTCAGGTATGAGGAGTTTGTATATGAGCGAAGAAGACAAGTCACTTTGTATTTAAAAGACAGTGTGTCCAATGACTTAAATATGAAAACCCAACCAATGTCTTGCGGTTGCCTTGAGTTGAGGTTGTTCATCCAGTTAGAGTGGTGTGTCGAACCAACAATCATGAGTCGATGCTTCACTCCACTAAACCGTTGACTAAATTAAGCTCTTGTGGTGGCTGTAATCTTTCTCTGTAATCGTACAGTCTATGAACCGATTTCTACCATGGCAGCCAATCTTAAAAGAATCAGGTGATATTAAGAGGAAAAGTGTGTCTAGAGTTCATGTGCACTTCTGTTCCCTCAATTTCACTACACTATACTCATTTGCTAGTCCCTACATTCGCTAGAGCCTACATTTTGATGATTGTCAGCTATGTTTTACTAGGTTCTAGGTTTGGGACGTGCCACCGACATCACTGCCACCGACATAATATATTGTAGGTACAATATATGTCGGTGGCGGTGATCACTGCAATTCAGTGCAATGTAAAGTGTTGTGATGGACTGTATCTTACGCAGGAAGGCGTAAGTCTTATCGCTCTCGTCATTGCATGCTACAATAATAGGTACAAAAATATAACCGGCTTCAACTATCATCAATCCTTCATGTATATTCTTGCCAGTTGCTAATAAAAAAAGGAATCATCGAAGTAGGTTGTCGTGATGTGAAGTATGTGCGACAAATGGATGAATACCTGAACAGGTATTCATACATTTGTCGCACATACTTAATACAAGGTTTATAGTGTTTTGTCATGGATGCCAATGTAAGAATTGGACCAAATGGAAATGGGATCGTACGGGAAACACTCACTATCAATTAAGAAAAGAACCATCAAAAGTTCAGGAAGTCGAAAGTTTTGAGGTAATAATTACAAATTAATGGGTCGTGACAGACAGACAGACAGACAGACAGACAGACAGCCGGACAACAAAGCGATCTTATAAGGGTTCTGTTTTTTTCCTTTTGATATACGGAACCCTAAAAAAGACAATCGAATTTAAAACCTCCTCATTTTTAAAGTTGAAAATTTTGAAAGGTAGTAACTATTCGTCGCGGGAGTCGAAACTAGACCATCGTAAAATACAGTCTAACATGCTGTAGCTACAAAACCAACGGGGCCACGACGCACGATGTGGCAACGTCCATTAGTAGTTGAAATGTCAAAGTTAATCGAGCGTTTAAGATAAAATTGATACGATCTATAACAGGAATTGGATCATACTGAAGTAATCCGCCCTGATTTTGTTATTATAATTAACTCTCTATAACTTTAGTTAGAAATTGAAGCGTGAAAACTTAATCCAATGCGATAATTTAGTGGATCGCTTCTACTATGCCAATCATCTTGTACTTACTTCGTTGGTTTAGTAGCTAAATATATTCAAAAGGACATGATAATGTCCTGTGCTCATTTTATTGTGAGTGATTGGTGAGTTTTTTGTCATGGTATAAGGTGAAGAAAGGGTGTTTTAAAGAACTGTTTTGATCGCTAAAATTAGATTGCGATTAATGGTAAATGTTGCAATAAACTAATAAATAAATAATCGAGTGTGGCACCCAGACGGTCGGACGGAGAAAGTCTCACCATAAGGGTCAATTTACACGGCGGAATGGAATGGAAGCGATTTTTAGGGTTCCATACCAAAATGGAAAAATGGAACCCTTATGGTGAGACTTTCTCCGTCCGTCCGTCCGTCTGTCACACTCGATTATTTCAGTAACTATTCAAGTTATCGACTTGAAATTTAGAATAGTTCTAGGTAATAGTGACCCGACGTCATGACAATCTTAAAAAATTTTATTTAAAAAGGGTGAAAAACCGGGTCGACAAAATTTCAAAATGAGATAACAATATTGAGTGGGGTATCATATGAAAGGGCGTTACTTGTGTATTCTGAAACTAATTTTATTTATTTTTATGCCTGATAGTTTTTGATTTATTGGGCAAACTGTCGAAAAAAATACCGTTCCCCCCCTTTATATCCGAAGTTTACCAATCAAAAAATCTGAAATAATTATGATCAATAGAAATTAACGTATATTTTACAGGAAAAATAAAATCAACTCGCTGACTAATATACTTTTTTTGATAATAACAATAATCCGCCAAAAACAAAGTTACGTTTGCGGTTTGCCAACAAAAGTACCTACATGTAAATTATACTCGTAAATTCATGAACAAAAGTGATTCTTTCAATGTTTTTCTTCTTTTATGGTATGGAACCCTCGGTGCGCGAGTCCGACTCGCACTTGGCCGTTTTTTTTTACATAATGAGCTTTATGTCAATTGTATAACTAATAAACATACAAACTAAATAATTCTTAAGAATGCGCGAAGATTCCGCTGATTTTTTTGGCTCCTATTTAGTTTGTATCTCTCACAATTAACATAAGCTATGTAAAAAAAAAGTCACTTCCACTCAATTCCACCGAGGTGTTAATTGACTTTAAGGATACCATTTTTACCATTTTGGTATGGAGCCCTAAAGGAGTCCGTGGAAAGTACCTATGTAGATTTTAATTAAAAAATGGTCCTAGCAAATGAATATTATAGTACCTAATGTGTAACTACTAGATACATTCATATTGTTAAAATCAATCAACAAACCGGCGGCGGAGCAGTCTCTCTACTTTGAGAGATGAGCGATGCCCAGCTTAGTATGTCCTGTGTTTGTATGAGTGTTTTTGTATATTTTATCAGCACCTAATATATTTTGCTTCAATGTTGTATTTTCCCAGCATCGTTATTATTGCTTTTCTCACGTAACAACAGCTAGTAAAAAGTTAATCGAAAAATAATAAAGTTTACATTGTCGTCTCGCATAGTTCCACGCGGCATCATTTATTTTCCGTTCGTTGTGTACCAAAGAAATTTTGTATTCGTCGTGAGGCTTTATAAAAAACGTCGAATCCCCAAACTCGGACGGACAGGTACGTGGACAAAAAATAAATGGAAAATACTAATGGAGCGCGGCAAAGTGGTTGGTCCGCGGCGCGCTGTGGTATGTAGCAGTGTAGCTGGGTTTAGCGTATTGAATGTTTTTTATTTTCCTACTCTTATTTCACTTTAGCTTAAAACATTGCTTATTTTCATTTGTATGATGGGGGAATTAAATTTTATAATTGTTTTTTTTTTTTTACAAAAGAACTGTATTCATAAAAAAAGGAATTATTATCAATTTGGTTGTCCTTCTGTAATAAAATGTATGGTTTGTTGAAGAAATTTGATAATACTTGTTTGTGTTATTTTGATGAACTTTCAACGTTCCAAATGTTATGAAATAAGTCAAGCATGTTTTTAAAGCACTTCTTTCTTAAAAAAATTGGTCAAGTGCGAGTCGCGCTTGCGCACCGAGGGTTTCATACCTTCAAGACCCAATTTTTTATGGTATTCAAGTAAACCAAACACACCTGCCTACTAAATCAAAAACAAACATTAAAAAATCACGTTTATTGTATGGGAGCTCCCCTTATTTTTTATTTTTTTTTAATTTAACTATTTACTTCCTATATGATACTTTGCAGTTTGCGCTTGATGATATGGAACAATGCGTGTGCATGTTCATGCCTGCAATGCTTGGCCTTTTTTTATAAATTAGGACTTTTAAAACATATCAGAATGAAGGCAGCTGCATACATCGCGGCCGCCCCAGCCGGTTTATCGGCGCGGGCGCAGCGCCGCGGTTACGGCCGGGCATAATGGGAGCGACGGCTGCCCGCTGCCGCTTCACACTCAATTTCACCTCTGAGTGACGCAAACATTCATTGTGCTTACTTGCGCCGCTATCAGGTGCTTCGTTTACTGCAAGTACTAGAGGAGTTTCATACTGTACGTCAATCGAACTGCAATCCAATAGCAATTTTATTTTATTTATTTTGTTTGACTAGGTTTACAATGGGTCTTTATTTAAAGGATCGATGACGACTGGAAATGTTAAAACTGCGTTTCAGTTGTCGAATAATCACTTTTTATTACTTCTGACATGACAAACGTTGTTTTGCTCTTAGAGATATAAAAAAATGAGATTTAAGCTAACCTATCTTTTAAGTCAAATCAAACTGCACACTATGTACAAAGTTGGTTAAAATCGGTTCAGTAGTTTTGGAGTGAATCGCGGACAAACAACGAGGGAAGGGGAAGATAATTTATAGCAACAAGAACAATTCTGATTCTTGTAGCATAATATACCTTTTGTAGCGGAAAACGTGAGTGTGAAAAGAAAAGGAGTAAGTAAAGGAGAGTCTATCTAGTACTGAAAAGCATACAGTACTTACTTTGTAGGAAAATTAAGCAGAAAAATTATAAAGAACATTGTGTGGTCTCTCACTTTCCAACCGAGTACAAACTGTACGTAACTAAGAAAGCAGATCTGAAAGATATCGGACTTACTTGGTAAGGTTCTCCTACTATCGGCAGGTATATTAATTTACATCCCGTATCGAATGTCGACAAATCGCGTATGTTACATTGATAGGCGGAACCACTTTGATTGTAGAGTAAACCAATCAAGGTCCGAAGCCTTCCATCACTGTTCAGGTTAGACCTAAGTTAAATTAGACATTAGTTATCCCAAAGGACTTGCGCCGGAAAATGGCAGATCTACATTCCTCACTCTTTCACACTGCAATAGATCAAGAATCTCTATCTATACTATCTTTAAAATGAATAAAACAATGGCGCCTTTTAAAAAAATAACGAGATACTTGATACTAACATCTCTACGCTTGAATAAATTCGGTACAATATTTATAAACCTTTAAGTTATGTTTTATGAAATTTGAGACTTCGCTTTTTTATGAAGGATTGAAATAAAAATAACCTAGACCGGCTCTTTTGTAACTTGTAATCGTTTTATTTGTTGTATAAAATATACTGAGTTTCATTCTTCACCAAAATATATCTATGAATAGTAATTTTACAATAGTGGGTGTAAAATCACATAAAATATAATGCTTAGAACACAAGTTTTAATAAACCTACTCGAAACATACTCGTAAGTTGGTAGGTTATACAAAATCATCAAATAGTTTGTAGCATATGTGATTTCCACGTAATGATTGCTAATCAGAGACTACAATATTATACTTTTACAGGGACAAGGCTATGTTGGCACGTGGCCGAAATCGGAACTAACGCCACTATCTTGCGATACTGTTTGATAGTTCGCTCTGTCTATATATCGCTATTGTATGTTGTTTTGTTTTCGCTTAAAAATTAACTAAAATGAAACTAAAATTAAAGTAAAATTGAGGAGATTTTATTTTCTGGCTGCCTTTGTTCTATAACAACGCCCTCCTGACAATGTCATTCAAGTGCCAAGAGAGCCTTGTCGGACTGTAGGTATATTATTTGGATGCAAAGACAAGGTTACTTCGTCGGCTTATGAAGTTTGACTTGAAAAGGCTTGAAACTACGTATTGCTAAAAGCTTTTCTAAATCTTAGAAGCTTATGCAGCTAAACGTACCTAAATATTGCCAGATAGGTACTCTACTTTTAACTTCATCCGGGCCTTTATCTAGTTTACTATAATGTTGCAGTAAGCTTGTCAATACAAACTTAGGTACTGGTTTGATCTGTAGCAGTAAGTAACGCACCTGGCGCCCACCAACGTAGTTTGTATGAATTAGGTCAATCGTTTACATAAATAAGTTCTTAACTGATTTCCATTTGAAATAATTTAAATCAATACTTCATTGTGTGATAAAATTGAGATCACACAAGGAAAGCCGGGGCCAAAGATTTAAATCGCTGGATGAACCTTAAACCTCCTAAAACATCTACGTTTTTGTGTTGTGTGCGACATGTTGTCACTCTCTCTGTCACAAATAAAACTACAGCATGCTGAGAGCACTCACTCAACATGTTTGCAGACGTTTTTGATGTGCGCAATGTAGGTTTAGGGCCTATCTTGCGATTTAAATCTTTGGCCAGGGCACCAATTCTGATAGCGAATCACCACAGAAATTGATTGCTAAGTCAATCATTATTTATTTACGACTAAGTATAGACCTCGTATATAGACAAACAAGATTGCATATTTTGCATAAAATACCGATTATAAGAGAATTTAACAAACGAAATACAAGACCAATAAGAAATTAGAGCAAAAGTCAAAAATGTCGTCAGAATAATAATAATCATGTAGGTACCTATAACTAACGTAGATCATTTTAAATCAGTAGACGCTTTGAAAACGTAACAGCTTGTATTGAAACTAGTTTAAGTTATCAGATTTACGGCTGGCAGTTGATTCATGACGGTCTCAGTTGGAAATTAAAGTGAAGCCTCTCGATATCATTAATCAAACAATATTGATAGGTCCAGCGTATGAATCCAATTAAGGTCTTTATTACACGCACTAGCCGAATCGAGAAGAATTTTGAACTGCTATCATTATCCAAGCAAGTGTTAAAGTTAGTAGGTTAACCCCCTCCGCATACGTTCTATATTTCTAATTATACTGAACAGATTTTGATGAAACGTGGATTGTTCCGTAAGATGAAAATACATGATCTTTCCTGGAAAAATCCATGTTTCCCAAAGCTGAAAAACAGATGCGCCTATACGTGAATCAAAGGCATCTATCTGCATTCTAAATTTCAGCCAAATCGGTTCAATAGTTGTGTGCATGAAGAAGAAACAAGCGTACAGAGTACAGGCGTATTCATACAAACTTCGCCTTTATAATATTACTGTAATAATTAATAATTGAAGGCCTTGGAACATTCAAATAGGAATTTCAGAAAGTTTTCCAATACAAACAGAATTTATAGTTTTCTAGTTCTCTTATTCCTAAACATCTTTGTCGAGATGGACAAAAATTGTATGGACGCGTGCCCCAGAATGTACAGAGATGATATATGTGTCATTAAATAGTACAAATCTTCTATTTTGAGAAAAAGAAGTCTCATTTTTATTTGCAATCGTAGCTTAAAATTATTTAGATTTTAAAAAGTTGATTGAGGTTAGGTTTTAAATAAACAGAACGAAGTTTTTCAAGGGCAACCTGTGACAGGACAGGAGTTTTGTGGTCTATGGTGATCGCCGAATGCTGCGATGACCACAGACCTATCATAGAATGTCAAGCAACATGCAAGCAACCTTAGATTATTATATAATCAAAGCAAGCAACGACATTTATCAAGCATAGAGACCACAAAACCAAAGACACAGACCAACAATGGCTACATGCAAAAATATGTAAGGCATATCGTATGTAGGAATATCGTAATGCTTTATTTATCATTATATTAAGTATATACGCGCCTATATATGTATTATTAATTTTAAATAGAGTTGATTGGCAGCATTATAGAAAAATAATTTATAACAAATATTTTTAAGCTTTTCTGACCATATGTGACCTTAGCCTGTGGTAGCCTCAAAAAACTTGCACTCAGGGCCGTAAACTAAAAAAACTGCAAAATCTTGGACAAAATCGATTTAACTTCTTATTTATTTTCAGTTTTTTCAGCAACTGCTTTTAAATGTAAATAGTTATTCAAAATTAATTGCGTATTTTACCTGAAATTATTATAATACTTTTATGTTTGTACAGCCTGGGGCACATTTTGTCCATCTCGTTTTAAGTCAACCTGACTAAAGACAGCCTTACATGTTATTCAGTACGAAGCTTTAGACGTGGAATTCTTGTTACAATTTTATGTTTCGATCCAAAGGGATGATTTATGACAACTCGAGATGCAATTAGGGCAAGAGGTGGACGCGAGCGTTAATTTCGGTTTTATCGTATATCCAGTTTTAGTGCCGGTTGTAATTGAGTGTAATCGCCTGTAATTTTGTATCGTTGGTCTACTCAACGTTCCGTATATACGAGCTCTCTTGAGCCTGAGGGGTTAGTACTGGTTTTTGTAAGAATATCGAGTCGACTCGCATCGCACAAACGAATCGAATTCCTCCATACATTTAGTAACAGTCAGCAACATCTAGTGACAGACACATATCAGCGAGTGTCCATAGATGGCGCTGGCTGTAAATGTATGGAGCAATTCGATTCGTCTGTGCGATGCTAGTCGACTCGAAATTCTTACAAAAACCTACAATTACGTACAGTAGGGTTAGTACTTACGGGTTTTTGTAAGAATATCGAGTCGACTCGCATCGCACAAACGAATCGAATTCCTCCATACATTTAGTAACAGTCAGCGTCATCTAGTGACAGACACATATCAGCAAGTGTCCATAGATGGCGCTGGCTGTACATGTTTGGAGCAATTCGATTCGTCTGTGCGATGCTTAGTCGACTCGAAATTCTTACAAAAACCTACAATTACGTACAGTAGGGTTAGTACTTACTGGTATTTGTAAGAATATCGAGTCGACTCACATTGCACAAACGAATCGAATTCCTCCATACATTTAGTAACAGTCAGCGTCATCTAGTGACAGACACATATTAGCGAGTGTCCATAGATGGCGCTGGCTGTACATGTATGGAGCAATTCGATTCGTCTGTGCGATGCTAGTCGACTAGAAATTCTTACAAAAACCTAGTAGGGTTAGTACTTACTGGTTTTTGTAAGAATATCGAGTCGACTCGCATCGCACAAACGAATCGAATTCCTCCATACATTTAGTAACAGTCAGCGTCATGACACATATCAGCGAGTGTCCATAGATGGCGCTGGCTGTACATGTATGGAGCAATTCGATTCGTCTGTGCGATGCTAGTCGACTCGAAATTCTTACAAAAACCTACAATTACGTAAGTACAGTAGGGTTAGTACTTACTGATTTTTGTAAGAATATTGAGTCGACTCGCATCGCACAAATGAATCGAATTCCTCCATACATTTAGTATACAGTCAGCGTCATCTAGTGACAGACACATATCAGCGAGTGTCCATAGATGGCGCTGGCTGTACATGTATGGAGCAATTCGATTCGTTTGTGCGATGCCAGTCGACTCGAAATTCTTACAAAAACCTGTACTAACCCTACTGTACGTTTCGTAACTGGATATTGTTTTTGAAATTGCTAAGTGGTTGGTGTAAGTACTCGAAGCAAAATAAGCGATCGGTGGAAAATTCTGATCTGTATCTGGAGATTAGGTTACAGTCTCATGTTTGACCGCAACTTTGCTAGGCAAACGATGCGCTCTTACAGATGGATATTATTGATATCTGCTATTATAAAATTACTAGCTGACCAGACAAACGTTGTTTTGGCATATAAATTGGTTCTTACCTACTTGGGGTTATGACAAATAGTTTTCATCCTATTTTCAGACTTACCGAATATGTAACTCAAAAAAAAATCAGAATAACCGGTCAAGCCGTTTCGCAGGACTGTGTGTGTGAATTTTATATTCATATAGGTTAGAGAAAATGAGTGTGTTACTTTGTTTAATTTTAATAAACTAACTATGTATTCAATTATCATTTACTCTCAAATATTAATTAATAAGTACCTATGATACTAATGTGAAAATGTAGTAGATTGTCGTCTGTTTAGAGCGTATGAGAGAATATGTAGATAAACACATAAGCATACAAATTAGCTATAAACATGCACGATTTCTGATACCGGATTCGTTTGAAGTTTTACACTTATGATTTTTATTGATCAAAATTTTTGCTTTTAAAGGCCGTCTATCGCATATTAATTGGTCTAATTAAGTCCGAACCTAGTTCGAAATCTGTTTTGATGTTAAATTATGATTGCTATCAGAAATGTTTAGGAAACGATCGATGTTTTTAATCTCCCATAAAATCGCGGCGGCTAGTCGATGAAAGTTTTCGTTGCATTCTCACTTTTAGTTCTTGAGGATTAAGGTCCGCTTTTACTTGCATCTATTTTCATGATTGTGTACGTGCTTAAGAGAGATTAAAGCTGGCTCTTCTCAGGCAGCGGTAATAAATAACACGATTATTTCCTCAGAACTGGCTTAAGGCTTCTTCAAGTCTTTTTTTGTAAGAATTCAATCGAAAAACCACTTTGTTAAAGGTATTAAAGACGCGGTTTAATCCTTACATTTAAAATTGAAATGAGCTCCCAGACACTTTTGTATTTTTTTAATAGGTACTAGGTAGATGGAAAAATATAAAATGTGATTTCGCTTATAAATCTTATTTATAGGTTTTCATTATATATTTTAAGTTTTAACTGCCAGTTACTTTATAAAGTGTGTAAGCTATAACTAGTCAAACGTTCTTGAATCCTTCCAAATACCTACATAACCAATGTGTATCTATGCTTATTAGAAAAACTATATAGACTCTAATTGTTACATTTTGCTAGCTAAGAAGGTTATGTCACCTATACCTATTTATTATTATTATTGTAACGATACTATTAGGTATTCATTAAAATCGGTTCAAGCGTTAACACGTTGTCGTGGAACTAAACTAAATATACTTACATGACACTGTTTAGCCATCCTATTTTAATTGTTTGCTAGCTTAAAGTAAAACAAAAAACCTTCAATAGTTAACCAATAAAAATAAAACTATGTCAAACTACTAATAGAATTAGCACTTTCCGTGTTTAACATGGTAATATTACAAAGTATAATACTACAAGAACACAATTTTACACCACATGGTGTTCTCGTGTGCGGGAAAGCCATGGCTATACAAGTTCAGAACCAAGGACAACCGGTCGGGTATGGCATACGAATCCCGTGGACATCTGTATAGATAACATCTCATGGTAGAACCTTCCCTTACTCACGTAGAAGTACCATGAATTATTATAAACTCCATGGAACATTATGCTGAGAATTATTTTATTAAGATCCTTGATAAGGTTCAGGTTTTTAAAGTACCTACTCAGAAGTTATTTTTGTCTAAGTAAAATAGCTTTAAGGTTGTTTTTTAACCTAACACAAAATGTTATTTAACGTAAGTAGATATACGTACGAATAAAAACATTTTCTTGGATTAAATGAATTATTGTATTAAGATTTGATATTATATTGAAAAATTTCAGATTATCTCAAAATGTGTCTGAATATCTTAAATATGATAGGTATATGAATACTAGGTATTATGAATAAATTTCTAAATGGATAGCTAATGATAAATAAATTGAGAGCAGGGACGGCCTTGTCCAGTAGTTTTTACCTACTTCTCAAAACAAAAGTAATTTTTTTGGATGTATTTAAAAAATCAGAAGCACAAACACAATACAAAAAGAACTATCCAAATAAGTGCAGTCATTTTGGAGTAATTCACGTACATAGATACGCCAGTCATTGATTTTTATTAGAATAACTCGTATTTTCTTTTTATTTACTTCTCTGTTGCAGATATATTTTTCTTCATCTGTTTCATTCGTAACAATTTTAAAAAAGGAAAAAATAATTTCCACAAGGAAATAATAGTAGTTGACAGTTGCTATAAACAAACAAGTTTGGGATTTTTTACCTGCATATCTATCTCTATCTACAAGCAGCCATGCATTTGTGTCCCCACAAGTCCCACAAGAGTTTATCTCGGCATCGCCATATGATTAATGGTCAAGAGACAGTCGCCTGGGATACCTTTCTTCTTATATTCATAACAATGAGACTTCGAAATACTCCAAACCTGTTCAGCGGCTTGACAGTTAAAAATACTTCGGTGAATGCGTCCCTCTAAAATTAAATTGTGATTTTGAGAGTAACTAAATAGATACCTATTTAGTTATATTTTACATTTTCTGTCTGTTTTATCAATCAGATTACTTTTAGTGCAAATATTTCATTTTTTAGCTCCTAGGGGTTAAATTTTCAAAAATCTTCTGATACTTATTCTTCCTATAATTACATATTTTGAGCATAGATAGATCTGATAGATTAATAATAATTCTACCTTTTTACACGACTGTCCAAAAAAAGGTGTGTCATGTTTTAAGGGTTCATGAATGTATGTATGTATTTATGTATGTATGTATGTGAGTTTCTTTATTCCACCATAACTTCTGAACGGCTGAATATATTTGGACGTATGAGGTATCGTTAGTCCCAAAAAAGTCTCTTATAATCTCTTTCAAAATGCTACGGTTAGAAAGAGAAAGCAAATTTTTTCTAAAGAATGGTGGTGTGTAAAGAATCCCTTTTCACAGACGCGCTTAATTTAGAGACCTTATAAATTGATAGCTAAGCCGTAAAATCCCATAATAGGAAAACTGAGAACGATGTCACTTACAAAACGTCACTAAATCATAGTAAGGCACAACTTTATGAATATGTGGATTTATTTCTCCGACACAGCGTCTAATAAAATTACAATATTCATATACAAATACGCTATGTCAATACTCTGTGTGGGCTCAGAGGTCGTGAGCGATGGCGTCTGTTTGTCCAAGACCGGTCACTGTTTGCTCTACCTCCTCGAAACTACTCGGAATATTTTGTATGAACTGTTGAGCAAGCCTCTCTCTTGTAGAGATGTACTGTCCTCGAATATTATGAGAACACAACATCGCAGTCGAGGAATAAAAAGATTTCATGAACTGGGGTATGAATGTGTAAGAAAAACGCATTCATCGTTATCGTAAACGCTAGCGAATTCTGCGCTGCGATTGGCTGACGCAAATCAGGAACCCAATCAGCGGACAGAATTAGTAAACGATTACGATAACGATATTTACAATCTATAGCTTGACCGCTATAAACTTGGTTCTCCCAAGGTCTGCGGGACGCGGGGCGTATGTGCGATTGGCTATACACGATACGATGTAATGACTCGCATCTTGAGAATTCGCCTATGGTATTTTCTTCAGTATGTATCATTATCCACGTCGCAAGATTAATATCATCGTGTGTAGCGTAATTCACGCCAGTCTCTGACAGCTGATTAGTAGAGTGCACTGATCCCTTTTCTATGGATCCACAGTGAACCTAGCCTGAATTGTATAGAATGTTTAATCCATAGAATAGAGATCAGTGATTGAGTAGCTCCCGCCCCGCGTCCCGCAGACCATGAGAGGGCCAAGTTTATAGCGGTCTAGCTATAGGGGCTGAATTCTTATGATTAACCATCCGTTCCAAGATAAATGCATGCCATGCCCATTTTTATTATCGATACTTTAAATTGTCTTCTTTTGTAAAAAGCTAAGATTTAAATCGCTAGATGAGCTCTAAACCTCCAAAAAACTCCACGTTTTTGTCTTGTGTGCGACACGTTGTTATCTCACACGACATGAGAAATGGTGATATAGCGAAGTCTCGTTTACTCATAAACGACACTTGCGTTCTCTGTTACACAATCGTTTGTGGTTTTTGGACGTTTTCGATGTGCGCAGTGTAGGTTTAAGGCGCATCTTGCGATTTAAATCTTTGGTAAAAAGCAGTAAATTCCATTTAGAACTGAAATAGATGTATTATTGCTGATTACCTACACAAAATACCAGCATTGGGAATGAAATAGCATGATTTTTTGTGCTCAACAGTGCAACTTATAAATAGCGAAAATGAACTTTAGGGCAAAGAAGTTACGTAAATCCGTAGAAATTTTATACTTAAGTAATCCTATTACTTAATCAGACTTTCCATCTACCTAGGTACCTAAAAAAATTGCTGCTTTGCTTGCGGGTTATTGCTTGAGATGGACTTCAAAAGTAAAATTTCTTGAGGTCTTTGTGACTACTCCAAATACGAGTAGGTATCACTAATGGCGCTTAATATTCCAAACAATTCGTCGCGTAGGATGTTTTATAAATTTTGATGTATATGCATTCAATTAAAACACTTAACAAGTTAATGTGTTGCTCAGTAGTCCAAATTAAGTTTTACGATCTTCCCACCATAACTAATTCAAAGTCTAATGTGACGATATATTAAGTTTTATAATTCAGATTTTTTCGATAATAAGAAAGTAAACTAGAAACACCTATATGGAAAGGAAAATGGACTGACTGACTGACAGACTGATCTATTAAGGCAAAGCTCAAAGGCTAAAACCAGGTGGATCACGCTAAAATTTGGTATACCTATCGATACTTAATGACGTAGGTGCCCTCTACTATGTTCTAAATTTATTGTAAAATGATTGATTTAAATTTCGAACACATGATACCTAAATGTTGCAAATGTAAAAGCTTCAAGATCAGTTACTTCATGTATAAAATTATATTTTATTAAAAACAAATGAAATGGGATCTCGGTTACAATATGGCCCAACGAGTATTATGATGAACGCAAAACCACTGCAGCCTCAGACACATGATACCAGACTGTCAGTCAGTCAGTCAGACCACAGACCGCGAGGTTTCAAAATACGAGTACCAAATACGTATCGCTACTACAAGCTTAATGGCTTTTAAAAACTGGATTAAGTAGCGGAGAAATGCTAAATCGACGATAAGCATACGTCTTGTCATCCCACGCTGGTTGAAGGATTTAAACTTCTCAAAATTGCCGATTTAGACTTTAGTTTGAGAGTCTTAAAGACTATATTGCTAAGAGTGACAACAAAATAAGCTTAAATCAGGTAATAGCATTGAATATACAGTTGAGTTTTCAATTGTTAAAAGGTTTGGTTAGGAATATATGCATAGGGAATAATAAAATCATGTCTGTCGTAGCGGACGTAAGAAACAAAGAATAAAAGAACTGTAACTCTTTCAGTTACTTAAATATGAAATGGAAAAGACTTAAAGTCGTCGTTAACAGATTACCAAAAGACAAACAGTTAATTAAAAAATCACAAACTATTTTGTATACAGATAATAAAGTAACGACAAGACAGGTTTTCAGTTCCAACGATTACCAAATTATGATTAATGGAAGCGATTGTATCGATTGAATTTTAATTGAGTATTAATGTTTTGTTTACATTTAATGCATGCAATAATCTTATTGCATATTCTTTATGTAATTTAACGTATCCACATGATGAATTCTCGAAATTCAAGACCTGTAAAGAAGACCTATTGGAAAGCTAGGAGGCATATCGAGTACTTATTAGAACATTGGTAGGTAGCTTGTTTAATGTGAGAGTGATGATCCAAATGGCGAGTATAAATAATAAATAAATATTGCATATAATATATATAATGATGTAGAATAATCAGCAGAAACGTTTAAAGTTCTGAAATTGACTTAGTTAAGGTGAGTTATTAGTAGTTTTTAGAACCAAGATATAAAGACTAATTTTGGTGAGAGAATAGATTTAGAGGATGTTTAAAAGTTCTTTTTAAATGCAGGTTTGTTATAAATGAAAGGAGAGCAAATTTCAGATTATATATCTATACTTATAATAAAACTGTAAAGGGTCGAATTCTGTACATTGAAGATATTTTGAAATTTTTTGTTGGAGGACACTATTTAGTCGATACTGAAGCCAAAACTGTAATTTGTTTCATTTTTGTCTGTCTGTCTGTCTGTCTGTCTGTCTGTCTGTCTGTCTGTCTGTTTCACGACCGCGCATCACGGCTAATCCGCTGGATGGATTTAAATGAAACTTGACATGATTATAGTTCATACTCCGAGGTAGGACATAGGATACTTTTTGTCCCGGAATTCATCATGGTTTCCCTGGAAGACGGCATCAAAGTCAAAATGTGTATTTAGTTATAATTCATTAACCCGTAGTCCGATTTCATTCATTCTTTTTTTGTTAGAAAGGAGGTTCTTTAAAAATTATTCCGTATAAATTTTATCATCATCACTTTTGTAGTTCAGAAATTATAGACATCAGAACCTTTATCGATGAGTTCAAGTAGGTGACTTGAAACTCGGAATGGACAAGCACCTAGGGCTAGGACGTAAGGGCTCAAGTCAGACTGGAGTACCCTTACAGCCGTAAATAAATATGCTTAGCAGATGATTTTGTTTGGTTTAAGATTTTTCACTTTTAGGGTGAACAAAAATCATGAATTTATCACCACGTTATACCTTATCGCGCCATCTCTACAAATTATGTGGAACTTGAATGTAAAACTTGGAGATAGGTCCTACCGAATTTTTGTTAATAATAATTAACTGTCATGTAATGTAATGTTCCTTGACTTTATATTAAGATGGCACTGTTGATACATGAACAGATTAAAGTTTTCACTTTTGTGGACATTCCCAGAGTGCCACGTCTTTTTTTATCATCCGCAACATGGAAAGAGTAAAATAATGGTTTACACATATTTTTAACTCTCCGATTGACCGTCATAGGTCTTTTTATACGTAAAGAAATATATAGCCATTGCCCATTCTGATACTTGGGATTGTATTGAGATGAATCAAAGATTTTTAACAGACTCTTATGTTGGGCTGGGGAATATTGTTAGTAGAGTATTTTATCCCAGTGGTACCTACCCGGCCGAACTCTGAAAGAAGATTTCTACCACCAGTACAACTTTTCACATGATTTAATAATTTTTGACATAAGTATTTCGTGGTTTCAGAATAAAAATCACAATGAAAAGGACGATTTTAACTGTCGATATTTCGATACATTGGTACAAGTCGTGGTCACGTAGTGACCACGACCTGTGCCATTGGGTCGAAAGTTAAAATCGTCCTTTTGATCTTTCAACTACGTATTAATGAAACTATATATTTTTTAATAAAAAAAGGAGTTTTCAAAATCACCACAAGATCACCCGTGCGAAGTAAGAACAGGTTTCTGTACAACATCACACCAGAATCCCGCGAAAATCAAGGAATTCTACGGTATATGTAAAAAAAATCGTAATTCACGCGGGCGGAGCCGCGGGCAACAGCTAGTTATGAATATAAAACAGGATGCCATGATTCAAGAGCATGGAACGGAATATTTTCGAAAGATAATCCAGACGTTTTAGCATGCCATTAATATATCTCAAATCAATATCACGCGAGAGTCCAATTTAATTGGTTCGGTTTCTGAGACAAAAAAGCGTTTGCAATCACACGCAACCGTCTGATGGGTAATTTGAATAATTCGTCTACCTGTCCTTACTGATTCGGTAATAATGGTCTGCAAATAAAATACATTCAAGGAATAGTAGCTTACGAACCCTATAATTTTTACAAACATGAAGTAGGTGGGTTGCGGAGGTGTATTATGTTTTTAGTTTAGTTGCTAGGTGTAGTGCAGTAATCACAAGATGTTAAACTTAATAAACTTAAATTAGTGCATCTACAACCTAATAAACAAAACAATTAAGAGGAGAGAGGATACTGTCATGTAAAACTTCAAAATGCTAGTGTATCAAGAGTTGTGAAACTCTCAGCGAACGGTCAGAAAGAACTTTCAAAAGGTAATAAGAAGCTATGAAATCAACGAACGCTCAAATGGCGTTGCCGACTAATTATTTTATAACCTCGGTCACGATTATTATGCCCATCTTTAATCCCTGTATGTAGCTGAGCAATGGATAATTGCCATAAGTATTAATATTATATTTTACTATACACTTCTGTTGAATTGGGTAGGTTTAGAAATATTATAGTTAACTGAATCTTAATAAAACAAATATTGTGATTGAAGTTATTCAATATTGGTAACGTAACTTTACACGAAGCAAACAATATGTCGAACGATTCCGAGAATGTAATTAACTTGAGGATACCACTTTCGTAATAGTTGCGTGAATATTTTCAAATACCTGGAGCGAAATTGGACAAAACGTTTCGAAGTGATTCAAATTTTAGAGATTCCTGCCACCAATTTAGGTCTTGTAAGGAAATAAATCCCTACGTTATTATCGTATTGGTCCAAGATGATAATTTCTAAAGATATCCGTAGGCGAAATGTTGGTCTTGGGGCCGCGTCCACCTGCCCACTTTGATTTATTATGGATTCAGTATTAATTTGATATCCCTTTTGCTACAGACCCTTGAGCGATCGGAACGAGCGAGTAGGTTTGCACGGACCCATTATATTATGTGGTCTCGGTCCAATCATAATTGCATACACGCTTAAGATTAAAATACTTAATACAAAATTAAAGCAAAATGATAAAACAAAATTGCAATTTTTTAAATACGATTCGATAGCAAATCTTGTGAATACTAGAAATCATGATGATGATATATCTTATTATTAAGTGGATATTTATCTTGAAACAGTGACTTTTTAATATTCATTTTTACCAATATCGCTGCAAAACCTTGAAACTTATTTAAAATACACCAAAGTGATTGCAAAATTTACACCACTTTTAGAGATAAAGATGGCACAGCTTTGAGGCTGTATTCAAAAATTACATTAACCATATAACAAGCGATGTTACGAAAAAATAGTCTACTTAACATTACTATCACCTTTAAGAAGTAGTTCAGGATCAAGACCCCAATTTTTAGGAACAGATAGGCGATGGCTGGCTTACCTGTAGGTTATTTACTCGTAGATTGAAGCCCCTATATTGCTCAATTTTTAAGCAACAATTTGAAGAAGCACATGCCTGTATATATGTATATTTGAGTAGATTCGTAACAACGCTCGATTCTCATAAGATACGAGTATATACGTTCAAAACAAGTTATTCATAGAAAATTACTCGAGTTGCAAGCAAATTAATGTTACTCTACTTGGTCTCGGCTGCCTGTATCAAATTGCCTTGTCCGTGTTGTATTTTTATCTCTCGCATTTGTAAGATGAGTACAGGTTTAGTGTGAATACTTTTGTATCGTTAACCACTTGCTCGTACCTTGTGGGAACAGCTATCAACGAATTATTAATGATGGAATTCCTGTGCGTTGCCGCGTTGATTAGATATTCTGTGCTTTATTAAGCTGGCGGCTTTATTAAAAAATCACACTTAATATTTATTCTAGGTTTCATAATATTTTTGCCTAACAAGATATAAATATATTTTTATGTCTCTACTAGCTGATGCCCGCGACTTCGTCCACGTGGAATAAAAACTATTCTATCTTTTAAGTTGGACCAAATGACAGATATTCACGAAGTTTGAACTAAATCGGTTCAGTAGTTTAGGAGTCCATTGAGGACAAACATTGTGACACGAGATTTATATATATTAGATTTTAGACGTTCGCTTTTAAAGTCTTCAATATCTTTCTCTTTTCATTACTTTGTTGGAATTAAATAACTTCCTTTCAAGTTAATTTCATCCTTTGCGCTAAAAATTGTTGCCGACCGAAGCGACGCACTCATTATTTTTAAAAATTACTGCTAAAAATTCTGATCATACGTCTTTTGCCGATCGACAGGAGATAAAAATGCGGTTTCCAATTATTTATTTACGTAAGGCCAGTTAGTTCTCATTTCGTATTCAAAAGCTGCTTCAGTTTTTGGATCGATATATTTTTATAATGTAGGCTATTTTTGGGAATGTTTTGCCACGGTTTTCGGTTGAATCGCGATGGCATATTAATTTTTCTTCACAGAAACTCACGATTAAAGTATAGTGTGCAAGGCACTTGTCCTTGTCGGGTCAAAGGCGGTATATGATCTTGATGGATATTTTTTCGGCGGACGTTATTAATTACATATTCGGGATAATAACCTGGTATTATGATGGTCTTCGCGCTGCGTCTCGATTATAAAGGCAATCATAATATCGCGACAAAAAACTTTTATAACTGCACACACATTATTATGAAATGGTTTCATGGCTCGAATTATATTTTTTTCAAGCTTGAGTAAGTATTAAGAATATTATTACCTAATATTATTTGGAAATATTTAAAAACCTTTAACGTTTAACCGTTGCCGCATTCTATTTTTAAATAAGAATAATAATTATAAAAGATTTTAAACATAAATTATTATATTAAACTTGAATTATTTAAGATTTACTTAGGATATTATAGGTAATTAGAAGAATTTACTTTGGATATTAGGTTTTAAGGTTATTAGAAGACTTTGAGATCTGATAGTGATAACTGATAATAAAATCATTTTTGTCATTCAATATTTGACTGCTCGATAAGATTAAAAAAAATAGTTTGGCAATTGGTTTGGACGAAGTGTAGCGTCAGAAAAAAAATTGAATATAAACCACAATTACTACAAATAAAACGTAATAGGTAAATATTATAAAACATCCATTTAACCAAGCCTTTACGATTTTAAAATCATTAATGCAACGTACCGAAACAGTTTATTTTTAAAAAACGTGACTTCTTTGTATATTAGTTAAAATACTCGTATTACTCTGACCAAAACTTTAATCAATGTACTCTTACTTTGAAATATTAATTCGTTCCAAACATCGCATTTGTAATATTGGTTCCAAGCAGATCAGAAACTACAAGAACCTTAAAAAAATTACTCAAACAATACAAAAATGGAATTACAGTAGGAATTTCCGTAATGGTGTTACGTAAAGTAACGAAAGCAACAAAAGCAGATGGGTTTATAATTTACATGCAGACCGTATCCAAACCGACTTCCATTACCAAAGACCCAATAGAATTCGATGAGTCATCAGATTCTAAACTAATTACAGAGCGAGAGGAAAAAACTTGCAAGGCGAGACGTATTTCATAGGCATTAAGATGCATCAAAAATCACTAAGCCCGTGCTTCTTCTATGGACGGTTTCGAATTTTTTTATCTTTTGATTGGAAGTTTATTGAATGGATTAAACCACTTTCGTGTAAAAAATTGTAACTTCCAAGCTCTAACTCTCTAAAATTTAATGTTAACTACGTTCCATCGTGAGAACTTTTAAATCGGTACCAAATGTTACCTATAAAAGCATTAGTGCTAACTAAATTGAAATTTTAGAATGTTTAAAACTTCTTATCGATTAATAGTTACTTACTTCATACAGAATGTGTATCAAAATTATCACGTCAGCGGTAGTTGCTCCCATAGCTCAATTGGTAGATCGCCCAGCCGCGATAGCTGGGGATACGGGTTCAAGTCCCGTTGGCAGCGATAATTTTGATACACTTTTAATTTATACATACAGAATCTTTTCAAGTACCTAGCGGATTATAGCAAAACAAATTATAATCGGTCCTGCTGATTAATAATTATTTTGCCCATACTTGCACGGTGATAACCGCAGTTTCCCTCACCAAATGACCAAATGTGTCAAAAATAAGTACGAAACAATCCAGTAAGCAACTTTAGCTTGAACTAATATTTGCCTCAGATCAAGACTAGAAAACTCAGATCATGACTGTAAATTCATTCGAAACAGATAATGACAGAGTCAATAATTATTCTCAGCAACTACATATGATGAAGTTCTTTAACTATATTATCGGTGAAAAATTATTCTAATACGCTACTGATTCAACAAAACAGGTTGAAGAGGTCACATGGCAATCGTTCCAATAAAATCTGAATAAAATGCCGTGACAATTTTAAGGCGAAGATTTATTAAGGTTAACATTTTGTTTTAGAATTTAAAGTTATATATATTTTGATCGCGAGAGTACCTAGTGTTTTAATTGGAAGTGCGATTTTAAAATGAAAGAGAAATTTTTAATTTGAATTTTATAAGAATCTAGCACATATAAAATCAATTACTCTATGTATCTGTTGTGAAATCTAAATACATTGGGTGTTCCGCCATATTGGATGTAGAATGACGTCATTCAACTAACCATGCAAAACGTGTTTACAAAATTTCAGCTCAATTGACTGACTTGAAGATAACTGCTTCAAAATTGTATTGCAAGATTCCACCAGCATAAAATACTTTAGTAAAAATATGATTTTTTTATATAAATAACATTCTTATTCTATAAGTATAAAGTCTTTTGGATATTTTTTTTTTTTAATATTTCGATCACTCAGTAGGTAAGCCCAAGACCCGAAGCGTCTGTTCGGACTTCGAAATCGTCATTATAAGTTATATTTTATAGGATTTATATTGAAACGTGCTTAAGCCGATTACAATGGACGTGAATTTACATTTTTGTATTAACCTCTATTCTATCTTCAAAGATTTTTCAACTTTAATGATACTATTTTTCTAGGGATAGTTTCGGCTTGAACAGGCCAATGATATTATTTATGTATAAAATATTATTGGGGCAGACACGACTTTTGTATAAAAACTGTAGAATGCAATGGCGCATTCTGATTCTATAATAATAATTTATCTATATGGAAGTATCCTTGTATAGAGTCAAATCAATCTACCAAATATATATAAAAATCTCCTGCAGAAAATATCTAGTAGAAACCGTTCAACAATTTGAGATGTTTAAAATCACCGACGTATATTGTATCTATGGTACAATATAAGTCGGTGTTTAAAATATTTTAAGCAAAAAACCATATTAAAGTTTTTAAACATAAACCAAGAGATTTATTTCTCTTCCTCGTTCCTGATTAATGAACAAATCAATTTAAAAGCATCTTGCCCAGGCAGCTCGATACAATCATATTTGAATAATAGCTCGTAATAAAAAGTCCAATTAATACTTTTTCGATGTATCAAAGAACGCTTAGCTTTTTTATAGAACCTATAAATCTATATTTTATAGATAGACTGAGCTAGCGGTGTGGGAATATAACACATTGTTCGGTATTTTCTATTACAAAACTATTAAATAAATAGGTGTGAAATTAGAAACTGACCAGTACCTATAGATGCCAACTTTGGTATAGAAACAGGTCGTCGGTTATGAATTTTAAGAATCACTATAACATTATAAACATTTACTTACTCCAATATCATAAATTATTACCTACTTAAAATCTAAAAAATAATTTAAAAGAGCACTAACTGCAAAATCTTTAACCTTAATAATATGTGTTACTACTCGTACTTATAAATTTTCTGTTAGACTAATTCCAAGAAGCAGTACAAACGTACTACGATTGAGAAACTTATAAATATTTCAATTCCTAGTAGCCCAGCGGATGTGGCCACACTTGGCTTAACATCTGCACCTTGGCTTACACAGTCTGTCCGTTACATGCATATAAATTGGGCTCTAACACCATACTTCCTATGACCAGCAGTGTAGAACATTAAAATGTTGTTCGAAAAGCATATTTTAATAATTTATCGAACCATCGTCAGCAATATCATATACAATATCAACGCTCAACTTTTGATTAAGTTTTCATCCGGTGATGGTAGAGCGGTAAATGGAAGACCGCATCCTTGGTTTTACAGATATGCAAGATTTTAACACGGAGAAAAATTTCGAAGCAAACATGTTTTTAGCTAAAATATCGTCGGCTGAAGAGAATTGCCAGGGTTTTTTTTTTGAATTATTCTTGTTCGAAATTTTCGGTATTCAGCTTTAAATTTTTTTCACGAGACAATATGTAATTTCTTTGACTTACCTATGATCTCGTAAATGATCCTGTCTTCTAAACGCCTTCCCACAGATATCACAGGAGTATGGACGTTCATCCGTGTGCGTTCTTTCATGGATGAGAAGATTGTAAGATTTTGTGAATTGGCGATTGCAGAATTTGCAGATGAATTGCTTCTTCGGTCTTGATGCTCGACCAGGAGCCCTTAATAATCGTCTGTCTAGATGTGGGTGCATTTGGTGAGGACCAGCCCCTGGAGGAAATAATCCAGCTCCAGGAAAGGTGAAACTATTGGCGGCTGTTGGTGAAGGACCCGGTGCTCCGAGGAATGCACCAGGAGGGCCGTAAATAGGAGGTTGAGTGGATCCATCTGATATCATCCCTTCGATTGAAGAAGTTCTGTGGTGTGGCATTAACATTGCGGCCGCCGCTTCTCTTAAAGCTACTTCTTTTCTCTTTTCCACCATCATAGCCATTAAATCGAAGGAATTACGTTTAGAAAAGTTAGCCGAGGCCCTGTCGGGGGAACCTTTGGCCGATTCACTTCGATCTCTTTCTAAGATTCGCTCACGTTCAATGATTTCTGAGGGTAATAATGGAGGGTGGATATCATTGGGATACATGACAGGATGCATGGCCCTTGTCGGAACAACGGGGACAAAAGCAGAAGATTCACGATGGGATGCCGTGAGAAGGGAGCCCGTGGTTATCTGGCGATGGTATGGTAGAGGCGGTGAGTCGAAATTGCCACTAGGGTTTCGGCCACTGGACGAAGGTCTTTGGGCCCTCTCGGCGGAGCTTGCGAGGAACTGATCATGTCTGGAGCGCAGAGGTGCATTAGCAGGACTTTCTGTGACCGGGCGAGGTGTAGAGGCCCGTGATACAGCTGTTCCAGTATTGTCAGACATTACGCAGAGGAATCATCTGAAACAACAACCAAATATTAGCTGTGACAGTGCAAAGTCTAAAAAGCAAGTCCAAACCACGATTTTTAATGGAATCACAAATAATAAAAATGTGTTAATGACGACGGACACTTGCTATCAACGCTGTTTGCCCAAAAGGTTTTTATTTTTCGTTGAACTTGAATTTATAGCTTTGCCTTACAACAAAACTTAATTAGCGCTTCTATATCCGCATAAAAGATTAAGAAACTTATATCTGCAATGTCAGTTCCTATCGTGAAATACGCAATAAAGTCTGTCGCTCTGTAAGCTTTTAAGCCATGTGCACTGTGCAGAGCTAAGACGATACTTATCTTTATGGCTTTCACTTCGGTAAGACGATACCTTGCCAGTAAGCAGGTGTTAAATATTAAGATTTATGGATCGAGAAACAAGCTCTACATTGTTTCTACTTATCTATTAGCATAAAAAATAGATTAGCTCTCATAAGATCCACCCACGCTTCAACGGTTCACAATTTGTTTACAGTTTTCGATGGTCCATTACATTTTACCACTAGCAAGAGATATTGATCTTGCATAACTTAAAAATTTCAATTTATTTGGGACCCTAACTCTAAGTAATCCTACGAGTATGTCCTATGTCCCTCTCTTAATTGAAATTACCTGATTAAAAAATGGGGCCAACATTACCTTTATATTACACCTAATATTCTAGTTTAATATTAATAATGGTAAAATTGAAGAAAATATTTTATTTAACTTTTCTATATTATGGTGTTATGACCAAAAAATATAAATCGTTTCTGAATATTTATCCATTGAGGTCGAAGCCTTGTTTTGCAATGCTCTTTTATAATGATAAATGACTGTTTTGTTTTATTTAACCATATTTTTATCATTATGCAAATTAAATTGTGTAGTTCATGCATCATTCAACAGTTTATCCGGAATAGTATAGTTTCTTGGCTTCTGGTGATATCAGAAAATGTTAATGACAACCGGATTTTTATACGGAGCCGATTAAATGTCCATACTTGATGAGTTGCCTCCGATTGCTTGGAATACTAGTTATTTATAGCTAACATATGCACGAGACGTTATCTGTATAAATTAAAAATTATAAAAGTGTCATCTCATTCATTTCAATCATAATATTATAAATGCGAAAGTTTCAGAAGTTAATATTTTGTTTTTTTTTTTTTTCACATAATTATTTCAAAATACGTGTCATTTTTACATGGTGACGTGGAAACTTTTCACTAAGTGATATTTTCTAAATGCCTCTTAAATCTTACCACAGTGGAATTGAGCCTAAAACATGTGCTCCGTGAAAAGCCAGGTTTATTCGTAACTTAAGAAGTACGACCTTCAGCCCTAGTTCTTACTTCTTCTGTTACTAGTAATGCGCTAGTATGGGGACATTTCTCGAAATAAGATTTATGGCGTTATGACTCCATGTCATAAGAAATACACAACAAACGGAAAATATTACGTTTGTATTATAATGAAGAGACCGCATTCTAAGCGTCTCTTATCTGTTTCACTGAAATATAATTTGCCTTTCACATTTTTTGTGTGTTTTTCAAACAGAAGTCAAGTATCATTAGTTCAACACCTAAAACTCCGGAAACTGAAGAAAAACATAACTCTCTCTGGGAAGATAATAAAATATGTAACGCGCTGTTTTATTGTCCGCCAAGACACCACTCAGTTGGTAACCATCAGGAAAGTCGTAAATCTCAGAATAGCAATCTCATAGGATATTGTTAGGGCTGTATAAACATTCTTGTTATGAAGGAATTAGTATGTGAAGCTACTATTTGTTATGAGTATTATAAGTTCATATAACTACCAAGGCAGACGCTCGCGGCTTCGCTCATATGACCACCTATTTTCCCTCCTTATGGTTCGCGCTTTCGAAAACCCTTTCCCAATGGATGGTTACGTCATAATTCATAGTTAATAGTTAAAATATATATGCCAAATATAAGACAGATAGGCGATACACGGATCGCATCAACTACATTTATAAAGGTCACCAAAACATTTTTGCGAAAAATGAAAAATTAATTTTACGACTATTGACATAGAACGTAAAATTGAATATAGTTCAAGACGCAACATGGTCGAGTATCGTGAAATTTAATTTAATTTGCGCGATAAGTTTGCAGGATGGTATTTCCTATGTTGTAACACATTCAATCTAATCCTACAGAGGTAAAGTTAATTTTTCAGTGTTAATTTTTTTATTTTATTTCTTGATTCACATCACTCAGTGTGTTAAAACGTTACGTGAATCGGCCCCTGATCTTACCAGAGGTTGAAACTGTGAGTAACTCTCACTGATCTCCATAGAGTATATAGAATAGAATATACTCTGGATAGCTGACTGTCAAAGTAAAAATGAAGACACTTGATTTTCGCCATTTTGGCGTTGATTGTTGCGTAACCTGGCGTGAGCGTCTATGGAACTAAAATCAAATGACATTCAAAACGACGGTCCACTCTATGGTCCACTTCCAACAAATGTCAATTTAGTATCGTGGACGTTAGGGGGAGACGCTTCAAATCGACACAAAAAATTAACTGTCAAACGTATGGAATCATAAATCAAAAGATGCATATCAGTGGTAACTCTGCAGTCGTGTTTTTCTTTTCTATACAGAATATTATTTGACTGAAACAGTAGGTATGGAGGTGCCCCAAGTCCTAGGGTGTGAGGAAACTCTTTTACTATCCATGTTATCTTCCTGTGAAAACAATTTTGGTCAAGCATGCGTGTGTTTTCTACAAATTAGACTGATTTTTTTTATTGCATCGGCAAAACTTGACAGCGGTTCAAAATTGATATCGAATATTTGTTTAACTAAAAATATTTTAACCCTGTTGCAATACCTGTTTCTAACTACGTTACCAAAACTAGTAGCGTATCCACATTATGCTTAACTGTAATGTGGCAGACCTTTTATAGATGGAAGTGTAGAGCATGGTCAAAGTCTAAAAAAGTAGTTGAAAACTAATAACGAATACAAAAAATATAGCACGACCGCAACTTACGAAAAGAAAAAAGAAAGATAAGACCAAGAATCAATTTATTCAAGCGAGATCGAAAAAGCAGGCAAGCGCCGGGCCCGCATTTCACTACGTGTTGCCCGCTCTACCGTAAAAGCCTTCTGATCTTCCCTCCCTCTCACACTTGCTACGGTTTTGTGTTTTGTTTCACTCCCACTACAGCTACGCCTGATCGAGTTTCTACCATCTTACTTGCTCCGAAGCTGTAGAACTACTTTTATCTCTATTGGTTTGAGAATTTAGAGATATGAATATGTATGAAGGCACTGCAGTAAGTAATGGACTTTGGGATATATTACTTGTAATAAGTTTGTAAACAAAGCTTTTAAGGAAACGTTATGTACATATAACCTACCCTATAATAATTAATACATTTCAGGATAGATACTATTCCAAGTATTACTCACCTAAAAATAATAAATTAATTTCAACCAACAATCTTTTAACATAGCTATCCTATTCGCCTATACTTTATGAGTGTATCGCAAATTGGAAAATGAGTTGAGAAAGATATTATTGATAGGTAGGTACACCAGTTCATTGTCCATTTCTGATGCAGTGAATCTGAGGACTGCATTGCAATGACATAGGTACGATGTATGAGGACTGCATTGCACTGTACCTATTGGTCATCCGAGACATCAGTTCTCAAGCTATCGACAGGTTTATACGACGATCGTAGCTGAATCAAATGGCTAAGAGCACGGATCTTAGAATTATTGATATTATTAATTTCATGAAAATAATATGATGATCTAAAAAGGCCAGCTGTGCTAGAAGTTTTTAACATACAACACCATTTTCATAAATTAATATTAGGTTAGGTTATTATATTTAGTTCGACATGGAAAAGTTTAAAGTATACAGACGCAACTCTGTTATTGTATAGAAAGTGTTTCAGTTTTTCTAGCAAAGAAATACCTACAACGATTTAACCCCTCACGCGTTACCGGGAAAAATCGTCATCATCGTTGTTTTGTGAAAAAAAATTAAATTATTCGTTTTTGTAATTTGTAAGTCTCTTCCGCATCTTTGAGGTAATGTGTCGTTGTTGAACATAAATTATTATTGTTCAGAAAAAAATATTATTGTTCGATTTTATGAAATGGTCGAACATATTATTATCATTAACAATTGTAAGATCTGGCCACGACTTCCTTTATTATGGATCGAGATTTGTCCCACACGTCCGGGCTAATTCACACTGAATATTATAACGCGTTCCCTATATTATGTAAGCAGGTGAGACCTAATTATCGACACTAAATAAATTACTATGTATCTGAGAACCCTGTGAATCTTTCATTCTTCACTTCTATAATTTAAGCCACTTTACAATTAGGTAATTAAAGAATTGATTTTAAAGAGTCTACTTGCCGTAGCCCGTGGCTCCGCTCGCGTCAGATTAGATTTTTGACAAATACCAATTATTTTATTGAAATAAAATATACCTAGCCTGTCATTCTTCGAGTCTTCAATTGTCTACACAAAAATTACGTGGTTGAAGAAAAACAAACCAACTTATTAATATTCATCTTTTATAATGTAATATTAGCGTTGCTAGTGTGATTTAGTATATTTTAGGACTCTAGGCCCAAGACTAGTGAGGCTTGGCCTGAAGTACATACCTAAGAAAGGAGCCACAGTCAAACAACAAGCTGAACCAATCAGAGGATCGCGTTTTCTCATCTAGAAGGTACAGAACCTTAAAAGTATTTATTATTATTATTATTCATTTTAACTCAAGTGAATAACTCTTTATCGTTTTTCATTCCGCTTGAGAATACTATCAGCGATCTGTGGCAGCCCGATCTTCGTACTCTAAATCAACGCCACACGGACCTGTCTTAGGATTTAGTTCATTAATCCTTTTACAAGATTGGGGTTGATGACTCGAGGATGTTTTTGACTTTTATTCCCATGCCCTAAATTAAAGATGTTAATTTTTTAAATCTTTGTTTTGTTTTGTAAGTGGTGATCAATTGATTCATGGTCTAATGGCAGACAAGATACTAAATTGGGATTTACTATGATTTTTAGACAAATTTTGACCCGCTGCACCAAATTCAAGTGTGGTAAGTGACTAATTAAAAAAAGTTATATTTTGGATTTCCTTTGTAACAGGCTTGTTAGTTGTGGGTCCTGACTCCTGTCACAAAAAAAAAAACTTCTTACACAGGCTTATTACCACTTTATACTAGGTTACAGAATTGAAGTATAACAGTAATAATAACGACTAAAGCTTTTTTCTGCCTAGTACCAAACAACAGGAAATTTCCAGAACCATAAAAATTTATCTACATTGATTTCGATAAATAAGTAATAATAATAGAAATCAATAAAGGCACTCGTAATTTAATTAGTAACGAAACCAAAATGAAGCAACTGATTAACACCGCTTCCATGTTAGCGGCGTACATCAAAGGAAATTTCGAAATGATTTCTCAGAAAACTTTATTAAACTGAGGGACGGATCGCCGAAAATATCTATCGTTATTATCATCGTATCACACAATCTGTGATGTACAAATAGTAAATGAATATTGGGCACAATTAAGTTTATTGTATATTAAAGGGGGAATTCGTCGGTGCCGCAAGGTTTCCGTTGTTTGTGATAAAGCGTCACACACGACATGTGATTAGATTGTGCTATCAGTTAATGGTGCGGATTAACTACCATTCGCCGGCTGAACCTTACAGCTCTACTGTATTATTTGACTGACATTGAAGGAAAAGAGAGACTTATGAAAAAACAATACTCATCCTTCTTTATATTCTTACCTAATTCAGTTTCTAGGTTTCTAGCACCGATGTTAACCCTTCTAAACGTGTAAATATGATCGTTGTAACTGACAATTGCCATAATTAGTATCCTAACATTAACTTTCTTTGCCAGATTCTGTGTAGACACAAAATTAAAAATAAATCTGTATTGCATAAGGCCTTCTATTTATTATTAAGAATAAAGTATCTACTTAAAGTAAGTACCTACCTAGCTGTAACTAATAATGGTAGGTACATCCTAAAAAAATATTTATTTGTATTTAAAAAAAATCTAAGCAGGCAAAGTAGCGTCGACCGCTAGACAATATTATAGTAATAAACATCGATCGGCGATCCCTTTCGAATAAAAATCTGATATGTTTATCTCATTTGAATATATTTAAAATATATAAATAAAATAACCATTCACCAAATGTACGTATATAATTATTAGACCGTATAGAATAGAAAACTTGAAATATCTATCGATTACTAATAAATACCGATATATATGTGTTTATCGGTTATTAATGAAGAATAAATGAAGTATCTTAGTACCATGCTAAAACATATCTTAGGTTTTTTTCTTCATGAATGGCAAATGACTTTATTGGACAGCAGATAGGTACCTATTAACTTTTGTGAACCCCCGTGAACTTACCGACTGGTAGTTATCACCATATTTTGATTTTGACTTTTGACTTAACCTATAAGTAAATTTAGAGGCTGTGCAATGTGCATATAAGTACTGTATGTAGATTGTAGATGATAAAAATATTTATTGATTTTCTAAATCTCTTCTTATTCTTCGAAAGCGTCTTTTTTTATCGTAGCAATCTAACTTGCGTATCGAAAAAGTACCTCAATATCAGGGTTTACATGTTACATACTTAGTAGGTACTTAACAAGTAGAGTTCTGAAATGTAGAGTTTTAGAGAAGGGTTGTACCTAAATTGTCCATCCCTAAACACAGTCATCATTCATCAGAACTTTAGATCACAACCTCTAGCTCAAAATTAGGTAGGCCTATGGGTTAACAACCAACGGTTCAGGCACGTGGTAAGCACTAAACACCTTCAAACAATAATACCCTTGACTATTGTTTAGTTTGGTTTAATGAACTACTCTGAGGTAGCTAAACTTTTTTTTCCAAAGACAAAGCTTCTTATTATTTGTATCATAATAATAATCCCTGAACAGTGGCATCATTATAAAGTTTGAGCAACCAAAACCACGAACCGTTACATTTGAAGTATTGTGTTCCTTGGGTGGCATCGTGCATCGCCAGTAAAACAACAATAATAAACATTTAATAGCACACATCCGTGCACATGACCATGATAAATAAAACAGGTAGCGTTAACACTACAGTACACGCGCCTCTAAAACGTACGTTAGTGCTCGCGCGGGCTACACTTGTAGCCCATTTTAAATTGAAATATTCTGAAATATAATCGTATGATTTTTAAATAAAACACGTTTATTATTATAAATGACATGTATTTAGAAAACTCAGATAAAAAAAATATCTTCTCTTTCTTATAATTAAAAGAAATTTACAAAATTTCAGACTTCTCAAAAAATCACCTAATTTTTACTGACTTGAGATCAATCAATTTTTGGTGTAGTTGTTATGTTTTTTTTTTAATTCTTTTTTTTAATTTTCATCACACGAAGGACAAATTAAAATTTGGTGATCATTACATATTATACGCCTGTAGCATTTTGAGCAAAATTTCCTTGTGCTGCGATCGCGCATTCTGCTACAAAACGCACAGCGTGCCACCCCCTCACGTATTGGTATAGTTCCTTGTTGAGAAGCTTCTGACACATTTAATAACAATTTTGCTTTTGTTTTTATGCTTCTTGGAATATTATCCTGATAATTACGATCTAAAATTAATGGTTTTACACGCTCAAACCCCAAAGACTGGAGAAAAATGCGTCTGACAATGTTTTCATTTGAATTATTCAACTGGTGAATAACTAGACTGTTTATTCAGCGAGTGGCATGCTGTCTTCCGATACATGTTCGTCCGATAGATGTTCAGTATCCTCACCTGCCTGATCTTCTTGTTCGCTAATATATTTTCTTCTTCCCTCAAGTCGTCTTCCTGTTCACTCTCAATCAAATCCTCCTGATCTAACTCTCTTCTAGCCATCTCAATACGTTTTCCTCCATTCTTCGATCCATATTTAGCAATCTGAAACAAAACATCAACAAACACTTTACACTATATAAATCTTCAACGGTAAGAAATATTTGAAAAGGTAGGTATAGATTGCAGATGTAGGTGTTGTTATTTAATCAATCCAGGTCATTATAAAGACAAAACAACGTGTGTCGGGACAACAAGTATAATATATAATACAAAAAATAATAAAAAAAGATAAATACTTACATCAATTTATAAAAATATATCCAGCGTAAAGAGTTCCACCAGTGCACGCGCGGGCTACATACGTAGCCCAACAACTTTAAATCCTTATATTTCGCACATGCGCGAGCGTCGAGTGCTTACGCCACACTGAATGCGTCGAGTAACAACCAATCGGAGCTTAGCTAGAGACTCGAAGTCAAATCGCGTGATTTCGCAAAGTTATGAACAAAAACAATACCCTGGGCTACATATGTAGCCCGCGCGTGTACTCTAGTGTTAACGCACCCTGCCTACCCAATTTATTCCACATCCGCCGTATTAAATTACGTAGCTATAAAAAAATTGGACTCACAAGGCGACGGGTTGTTCGATCGATTGGCCGATGCTTTCAACCCTCCAGTAGTCGCTAGTCCCAGGTAGTCGCCCACAAAGTTTACAAACCGAGGGTCCACACCGAACAATGATGTATCATTGCAATTTTTTGTCACATTTCACAGTCTAACCACATTTGGCGTGGACAGGTGAATAGGAAATTAGTGACTTCCACACAACAATAGACGCACTGCACAGGCCATAAACAGTTAATTGACGTAGAGTCACTGTACTGCCTTCACGACGAATGCACTAAACACTGCACAGTTCTAATGACGTTTGAGTTCTTTCACTGTAATCCTAGTATCGCTCCTTACACTCAATATCGCTTGAGGTTTTTCAGGTTATTTTCGCTTGGCGCTAAGGCTGCGTGTGCGCAGACGTCGCGCGACTAGTGGGAGTTGAGCGCGTACTACTGTACCGACGTCGTCAGAGGCAGTAGCGCTCCTGTGCCTGTCCCCCCCTGCGCTGCCTCCGCTCCGCCGCCGAAGCCTTCATGTTCACCGTTTTTACTTGAAGCAATAAAAAAGGGAAGGATATCGGATTGTTTATTTTTCGTGTTAGTAGCTTATAAGTCGTGTAAATTAACGCCGCCCTCAAAAATGTTTGGTTGGGTGATCGTGAATTTCGATAGTAAGCGCTTATTGAAATAAGTGTTTCATTAAAGAAAATTAGAGACAAAGCTTTGCATTTTTGACTGAGAACAAAGATTTTCTTAATGAGAATTTTAACATTGATTCAGATAAAATGGTACTGTATTTTATAGTAGGTCCAGCTCCAGGCACGTTAATTCTTTCGAACTTTGGGTTAATTGAAACTTTAAAGTAATTTTAATACTTTATTACAACGAATTTCTATACGTACACATATATTTTTAGAAACCATCCATTTTAACGAAATATAAACGTGTCTCCTACATACTATAATATTTTAATGATAGGTACTATTACGCAATAATCGAACTGTAACAAAATGTGTAGGAAGGTACACTTAGATATTTTAACGTGACAATTAAAATCATTACTTACATTAACGATGATAAAGATTATTCAATTATTATGGTACGATAACATTGATGTCCAATTTCATAATCAAAATTTGCTCATTATCTTTGGAATAAGTACTTACAGTGAACACATTACATTTATATAAGTAATTTATCATTATAAATTATTCATATTCCTACATCTACGAATTATAAATAGAAATGATTACATACATAGATGGATCTAATTTTTAACGTACACTTAAATATTTGCTCTATATACCTACTCGTAAGTACTACCTTTATAGATTTTCGATATCTTTCTCATTCAAGTTTTAACTCACTAATATACAAGGCTACGCTAAAAGCTTTTTAACAAATCCAGTTAAGTTTAATCTTCAAGTCTTTTATATTTTTTTTTACATTTAAATATATTTGAGCCTTTACAGAATTATTTATATACATACAAATATTTACGGTAAACTGTCCAATTTATTACCATTTTTAATGCACAATTTAAGTCACTATTATGGGCCGCATTATATCGGAGAATTTAAAACCTCCAATCACACACAAAATAAAATTTATTTTTCTCTATATATCCCTACTAAAATGAATCGTATCATACTGTTACTATATCAAATCACTTTTATTTACAGCAATTAGAACGTTTTTCAGGCTAGCTAACTAAAAGTAGGACGAACAATAATGATTTGCAATTTAAGAGTACCTACGGCGCTCGAAGGGTTAAGATATTTAGATACGAGTAAAATTTAAAATAATAATTATTTATTAAATCCCACAAACAAGATTCCATCGAATGCATTTTTAGTTTAACTATTTTAATAGACATCGATGGCTATTTTAGAATCTTTGAAATCTAATTTTAAAGGAGAATGCCGAATTTTGTATGAAAATTGGGCTATACCTTGCGTCTTAACCAAATCATCGGTAAAACATTAGAAATATTCTCAATATTATGTGAAAAAAAAGATAAGTAAGATATTAACAGGGAAATTGTAATAATCAGATTTTCTAAGCGGTTAATTTTCTAAGTTTTATAAGTGGCATGGCGATTCCACATGGTTCGAAAAGTTTAATTACTTTTTTTTTAACTTTTGAACCCATTTTCACATTTCACTAACATAAATATATGCAATATTAAAATTTGAAAGAAGATTGATTCTTCATGCATATACGTGCTTGAGACGCAGAGTGACGCAAATCTAGCCCATTTTCTGGCATTCTCCGGCTGTAGACTTTTAAATAGGTTAACTGTGAACTTAAAATTGTAAATAAATAGTAAATAATTGTTTAATAAACAATTTTTCATTATTAATTCATAAAAAATAGTAAGCAATTATGGAGCTTCATTTATTTCAAAGTCAGACACATGGTTTTTACTGGCACAAGTAAATACGAATGAAAAGTGTATTATATACATAGATATATTATCTTTGTCTATTTTAGACATACCTACATGAACAATATTATAATATTCTTAATCTAAGACAATTTTATAATTAGCTACCACATTTATAGGAATATTTTTCATCTCGTAATTAGATATTGATGAATACAATACTACTTTGAAATCCGTCTTAACGTGGCTTTTTTCTACCTGTACCTAACTACTGATATAATATAACTAGTAGGGCGCGTGGGTGCGCGGGCCACATGTGGCCCGCGTGCAGTCTTCCCGCCCATAACGGTATCGCCGTCATCTCCATCGCCCATTGGAATCCGATTAGCAGTAAGCTGAAAAAATTGCCAAGGAGCACTGTCATGGTTTTAAAGTAAGTTAAGGGCAGTTCGAACAAAAAATACGCTGAACCTCATCCGATGAGGTTCAGCGTATTTTTTTGTTCGAACTGCCCTTAACTTACTTTAAAACCATGACAGTGCTCCTCAATCATCATCCAAATCCTAGATCATTGTCTCTTTTCATATTATATACATTTTCCATGGAAAGATAAATTTCGCAACAGTGAATTATTTTCCATGCATCCCGTTCTACTTGTTCTACTTGAGATCCTGATCACCTCTTGCTAAGAAACCACTCTCTTATCCTTTATACTTTCCGAGATAGAACAACACGAAATTTGTATGGCGGCCATCTTGAATCCGCCATTTTGGATTTTTTCAGCTCACTGCCAATTGCGTGAAGTTCCGAGTATTTTTTGTTTCAGCAGTCCCCACCTAACTATAATACCTTGCCCATGCTCCTTGACTGTCTTTAAAATCCTCAATCGCCACCTCATTCCATATTTTTCTCTGGTAGTCTTCCAAAACACCGCATCAAAGCACTTCATGTTTTACAACTCTTGGTCTCTTCAATATTCCTCGTACATTTTCTATGGTAAAAAAAATTTCCGCCATATTGGATTTTTTTTTCTATCCATCGAATAGACCATTGGGTCCTGATCAACTCTTGTCAAAAAACCGTTCTTCCATCTTTTAAACTTTCCGAGATATCGACGAAATTCGTATGGCGGCCATTTTGAATCCGCCATTTTGAATTTTTTTTCAGGTAACTGCCAATTGGATGACATTTCGAGTGACATTTGGTCGAGCACTCCCCACCTATCTGCAATACCCTTGGCTGTGCTCTTCACTCGTCTCCGATATCCTTAATCATCAGCTCTCTCCGTATTTTTCCTCCTCATGAATTTTTCCTCTCTATATGACATCATCCTTCAAAAAAAATTTTTTCATACAAAATTGTTCAGGAGAGGTGATCAATGAGTCAGTGAGTCAGTGTTGAATCAGCACAAGCAGCTATATATATATTAATTACCTATTTGGTATATTTTAGTTCTCGGTTATAATTGGTAAAATAATGTAAGAAAGGTAGGTATATTTATTTCAAAATATCCTTACAATAATATATTATGCAGATCCAGAATTTTTCAATCTCAATTCTCCCTTTTTTATAGTCTCGGGTTTCTCAGTCATTGGTAGATACTAAAGTAGAATATCATAACTGGAGTTTCAGACAATTTATTGGCTAAAAAATGACTGTTTATATTAGTAAACAATTTTATTCGTTAAATCTATTTTAGAATCATTTCGTTTAAAGCTATAATTATAAATATCTTTCTTTAATTTCGATGTCGTTTAATTCTTTCGGTTACCTACTTTTGCATAAATTGTCTAAATTAAACGGGTTATGAGTATTTTAATGATATTTTTTTATATATAATAAATGTAAATACATACATAATATTATTAGCTATTTCTATTTTTTTTGTAAATATCTGATACGATTTATTTATTTTTCTTTGTAATAATAATATTCTTTGTAATACATAACGTTTTCTATAAATTTCTTTTTTGCGAGGGAATGATAAATTCTTCAGCGGATGGCTATTCTGGACGTCCATTAATAAAATAAAATAAATGAGAAATCTGGAATATTTTAGATATTGGCTGCCAAAAAAAGTTCTTAATTTCTGCAGCTGTGAGTTCAAATTTTGGATTCCATCGTGACCATGGTAGGTAATGTAAGAAATGGGAATAAAAACGAAACAAAGATGCTTTTATCTGAAAAAATATAGGTAATTTAGTTTATTTCTGTAAGTAGAGGCAATAAATCTACATTTTTGTTAATAGGTGTACGAGTATAATTAATTTATCGAATTATTATTAGCAGGACAGAATATTAATTTGTTTTGCTATAGTCCGCTACTTGAAAAGTTCTCTATATGGTCCAATATGCAAAAAAAACGCCTACATGAAGTTCAATGAATACTTCACAATGCGAAATGGTAGAGTCAACATCTCCTGAGATCCTGAGAATGTCCCGGTGTCGGGACGAAACGTGCGTCGAAGAAACTGTTGGAAGACTTGTGTGTGGCGTTTAATATGGGCGGTGTTCCTGCAAATTGGACCATACAAATTCTTTTCAAGTAGCGGATTATAGCAAAAAAATCTGTCCTGCTAATTATGGATTTCCGCAAAATAATGCCTGCTTACATTCAATATGAATACTTAATATTATTATTATTGGGTATTCATATTTATTGCCCATAACAGTAATTTTTCAGTAAACTTTATTGTTGTCAGTTGAAACAAAACTAAAGTCGTCCCTACAAATTGAACCAATAACTTAAAAATAGATAAAAGGAAGGTAAAATGAAATAAAAAGTAAATAAAAAAGAGAACTAGGTGTATTTTTGGCATCGGTTATACAAATTCGAAAGAATCTGCTCTAAATTTTTCTGGTCAACCGGCCTTCATCCATCGATCTATAGAATATTCCAAAGCTGCCATCCATCTGTCAAAGAAAAATAAAATTGATGAATATAATAAAACGATACGCGAACTAAGAGTATATTTCAACCAAAGTCCTTAGTTAATTCACTAACAATGTTATATTGATTCAAGTTATAATTTCTCAGGGCTGGTCTGGTCTGGCTATGGCTGCTTACCAAACTACCGGCAAACTGTACCCCAAGCCTTACCCCTTTCAAGTTACTGCGATCCTAGAATTTCAGCTGCATGTTCACATTTCCTATCAGGCGATATAATTTCGCAATCAAGTAATTAAAAACTTAAAAACAAGTGCGAGTCAAACGCGCGCATCGAGGGTTCCAAAAAAAAAAGAAGTGAAACTTTGTTTAATTGAAGTATAAAATATACCTACAAGTCAAAGTCAAAGTATATTTTCAGAGAATTATTGTTAATACCAAAGAATGTATACTAGTTACAGAGAACAGACGGACAGCAAGACGAGGGCAGGTACTTACAACTTCAAGTAGATACTATACCTAGATGTGCCCTGACTTCAGAAGATATGAAATCAAATACTGACCGTTTCCTATCCATCTCAGATTCTGTGTGAAAGTAGAAATGTCTTTGTTTCGGTTCTGTGGGCATCACTTCGAAGGCGTACTTTTTGCCGCTAGAAGAACAAGCCTGAATCCTGTAGCCGTGGAGACATGCCATTCCTTAAAGAAAAAAAACAAGTTTACAATCGGTATTTGGTACTACTATTTTAATGATAGATATCATCCATACCTAGACATAGGTATTATGTAATATAGGACCTGGTTAACCGTGCGACTAAAGACACGGTAAAAAGCACCCGTTCCCAGGTCCCAAAAATGTTTGTTTAGGGCCTATAGTGATTCTGTAGATCGTACGAATTTAATGCCCAAAAAAGTTTACGTGAAATATTCAAAAGATTTAACCCTTTCCATTTATAATTTTTTGTATTACACACCGGTGAGAAACCTCAGGATTTGGCCATCCGAACGATTTAAACCCTTTTTCGTACAAGCAAACAGTGGCTGCTGAGCGAACTACAGAGTGGCCTTACTCTTGGTGGCATAACAAGCATTTTTGGCACCGATAAACTGGCGAAATTTTCTCGCGTCATCCACCTTGTACAGGGTACATTGTCTATTGTTTTACAATTGTAATGAAATAAAATAGAATCAATTGCTAGAAGTTGCGATCAATTTGTTAAAATCCAGTGACGAAAAATTATAAAGAGATGGCACGGGGCCATGTGTCCGAGACAGTCCAAAAATATGAGTAAGTATAGATGCGTAAGCATACTTAATTTTTTGATCTGTTTAAAAAATTGGTCACTTTTGTCATTTACCCTAATTATCTATCCTATATATGTATCCATCAGCTAATATAGGTACTGCATCATAATTTAGCTTTCCGCTTTCCGCTTCTTCGATTATTATCTATGGCAAATTTCGCTATCGTTTATTTAAAAAGCTAGGAAGAGTAGGCAGGCTTCCCCTATCGTCAAAATTGTAACTCTGTACAACCCACTTGGCTATTGGACAGGTATAGATAGGCATTAATTTTATTCATTTAGTACCTAAATAAACTAACTTACCAAAAGCACTTTTGCTGTTGCCATCATTGTAAAAATATAGGCAGGCATCTTTGAGCACGCAGTACCGCTTGGCCCAGGATTTCCATTTGGAGCCCAGTTTCATCAGGTACCCGAAGCAGTCCGGCCGAGGGATTGACGACGGTGGTAGCTTCATGTTCCTGATAGTCACTTCTAGCCAGCCGTCCCTCTGTAATATAAAAAGCTGGTTAGGTGCGAGACAGGAATATGCACTGAAGGCTCCATACTATCGATACTAAATTATGTAAGTTCCTTTTACAACTTTTAGATTTTTCTTTGACTTGTTCAATTAAAACCTTACTTCTTGCCAATTAATATAATTTTTGGATGTAAGTTTTGAAAATCTGTTTAGTGACCGTATCCGTATGGCGGGAGGCTTTGACCGTAGCTAGTTTCTATGCACTACAGTAAAGATGGATTGCCAAGTGACTTTAGCGTTCAGATGCGATGCTGTGTAGAAACCGTTAGTGTCATTCACCCCTTCCTTCTAAAGTTCTAACATCTTCGGCCACATCATCTTTTACCATCAGATCACAGATAAGTTCACAGTCATGAGTCAAATAGGTAGGTACCACTTACATTGTGTAAAAATATCTAAATGACTGAGAAAAAGGACCATATTAAAATCTAGTCTTATATGCCCCATGCAGCTGCAAAATTGAAAATTCTTCTTATTTCCATTGAAAAATCCTCAGATTTTTTATAGTCCTGAGAATTCTTTTTAAATGTATAATTAATTTAACATGTAACGTATTCAATATTGTTTACCTATGTTCAAGATTTCTATTGCTTCGCTTTCGTACCTACACAATTCCTAAAAATGTATGCATGAGGTCAAGTGACCAATTCAGTGATCATTTTGATACATTTTTGAATGGCGTTCCATTTCTACCTTTTAAGCATATTTATATTTTGCAAAAAGTTCGGTTGCAATACAAGAAACTGGCACCTTTTAATATACCTCCATTTAAATACCGAAACACTCGTTTTCGAGGAGCAGAGTTCTTGGTATCATTGCCGACATCTCCACTTGAAACTGGGTACTTCTTCGTACCTGATTGCTAGCATCAATCGCGTGAGCCAGCACAGCGCGCCATCTAGCGGCGGCTTCGGCGTTATCCGCAGCGAGTTGCAGCCTCGTGCCGCCGCCGCGCTGCAGTCGGAACCCGTGCGGACGGCCAGACTCCTCCTCCGTAAGGGTGTAGTTCACCAGCATCAGTGCACCCACTGGGTGTATACTCTGAAACCATTTACAGGGGATACGTCATACGTTTTGTATAGCTTTCGAGTCGACTTGCTTCGAATACACGGAATGGATTTCTCCATACATCAACAAGACTAGGTACAGCGTCTCAAGCGGAAATGTTTTGAACTAAGATTTCGGCGCTGCTCCGCTTGTTGGCTGGTAGTTGTAGAGATTGTTACCAGTACTACTACTAAGTGAAGGTACAGCCGATGATGCTATCGTACTAACTTGGAAGAAGTAGATAAGTAGGTAACTCCGGTTTGTAATAGCATATTTTATACGCATCGTCTAACGGGAACTCTAAATCCCTTGAAGTTGCAACTTTGCTGATATGGTAACTAACTCTGTCTGAACTCTGAAGTCTCCCACCAGAAAAGAAGTGAGTCAAATTGGAAATTATAAAATATTAAAGTGGTCCGTGGCGGGAATTAAAACCGCGACCACCGCAATCGAATCCGAGCGCCACTGCGCCGCGCCGGGGTGGTCGTCGCCGGGATAATATTTATTATCTATTTTCTCATATCATATTACTGATTTCGCATTTAAATGGTCAAATTTTTAATCAGCTCTTGCTCAATTTGAAATGACACAGTGGTTCCGATTCTCTAAAACTTAACTTATTTGACACGTGTAGATATATTATATCTCGATCTATCTTTTTCAAAATTCTCCCGGTGGAAAAGAATAGCACTAGCCATTACATATATGCACCCGTAACCATATGACTAGCTTATTTCGATACGATTCAATGGATGGAACGAAATGAAAAAAATGTATGGGAATAAAATAACATACCTATTATAGGATCGCTCGACTGATCACATGACTTCCACGCAGACAACTTCGTCTTAGACGGAAAAGAATACAGAATTTAAAACCGGCTGACAGAATTTATAAGTAGGTATCAGGAATACATTCTTACCGAATCAGTTTTATAGTAGTAAAGGCAGTTGTCTCTCTTCAGCACGAACCACCTCCTCGTCCAGCGAGGCGGGTGGTGTGGCTTGATGGGCGCCGCTCGCCACAAGTACCCGGAGTACAGAGCCGCCGGACCTCCTTCGTGTGCTAGCGACGCTACTGCTTCGCACGTTCTCGCTACCTGGAGAAATAGTCCGAAAAATAATAACTTTTGTGAATTTTTCCACTGTATGAAACGCTAAGCAATGAAACAGTCGAGTGATCCTAACCAACTATAAATAAGGTGCTGAGTAAAATTCAGAGACGAGTGAATCGATATTTTCCTAGGCGCTATACCACAAACATCATCATCATTGATTTTCAATCGAACTTTATTGTCGCTATAAGATCTACAATTAATAAAAATTTTGAGCACACACTTAAAGCAGAGGTCTTCAATATACCTACTTCTTTAACCATAAAATGCTGTTTAACAAAAACATGCAGTAGATTTTTTTTTGGTTTTTGACAAGATTTGGATTAAGTAAGTGGCTTTGTGAGTTGTGACGGAAGAACAAAGATTGTACAAAATATCTATTGAACTAAAATTTATAATAGTATATCCAAACTATATAATTCTTTAAAAAAATTATAAGAGATACAAACTGGATTTGTACTTATTTACAACTCAAATCATAAAATGCATGTCACCAAAAGTAATATAAAATATTGGAGGATAACTTACATCTAATTCTAGCACCTCCGATCCAGAATGAGCTATCTTCACTACCTCTGAATGTGTTTTATCTACTACGTTAATTCCTGAAAGAAAAGAAAAACATGTTGAAAATATTTTAATATGATTAACTCCAATGGATATACTCTCCACAATAATACTCTTCACAATACTCATACCCTCCACAACCGACTCAAAGTGTCAGCTTTTATGGGGCGTCAAAACTCAAAGTGGATGCTTCCGCAATTCTATGGCATCCCATCTGGGACTCAGCTGGGTTTCAGGGGTATTCTGGCTGCCTCTTAATCAGCGAATCCCACATTCATAGATATCGGAGTTAGCTCTGACGACGACTTTGCTCCGCTGCGTCTCCGGACAGGATGCGTAAATGCACTTCCCAGCGACATAAAGAAAGGTGTTAGCTCTTACCATTTACTTACAGCTATTATGATATCTCCAACTTCGAGGTCCGAGGACTCTCTTACCATTTACAGCTATGATGATATCTCAAACTTCGAGGGCTGAGAACTCTCTTACCATTTACAGCTATAATGATATCTCAAACTTCGAGGGCTGAGGACTCTCTACCATTTACAGCTATAATAATATCTCAAACTTGGAGGGCTGAAGAATCTCTTACCATTTACAGCTATGATGATATCTCAAACTTCGAGGACTGAGGACTCTCTACCATTTACAGCTATAATGATTTCTCAAACTTGGAGGGCTGAGGAATCTCTTGCCATTTACAGCTATAATGTTATCTCAAACTTCGAGGGCTGAGGAATCTCTTGCCATTTACAGCTATAATGTTTTCTCAAACTTCGAGGGCTGAAGAATCTCTTACCATTTACAGCTATAATGATATCTCCAACTTCGAGGCCCGAGGACTCGGCGGGTGTGTCGGGTTCGATCGCTGACACGACGACTGGTTTGCTCCCGTGTATTCTGAATCCGAACTCCTCATTGCCGCGTCTCACCACCACTGTCTTGTCACTCTCTGTTAACAAAACGGAACATAACCACCAGCTTAATTTGTTTTTCTGTAACTTCTCCGGGTGAATCTGGATTTTGGAAAGCACCTCACAGTACCTACCACTCACATCATTCAAAAACTTTACGTGCGTTCTGAACTCTAGGTATGTACCTCTTACGTTTTGTCTCTATACAAGCATTTATTTACAGATTTTGGTCATGTTAAAATGGATTACATATTTAGTCACAAACACTTGGTCGGTCGCTCATTTGAGAAGGACAGTGTTGTCTTCGATAAGTCATCTACGTGGTTAATTTGTCGATTGGATAGTGTTGGTCTTACTTTTTTTTTTTAATTTAATTCCATTTAGATATGGAAAAAGCGATTGACAGATTTCTATAACGATCGTAGATATGCATTATGTCATTATGTGACTAATCCTAACCTAATTACTTATTATTATTTTAGTGTGCAGACTATGTTAAATGAAGTACATATTATTATTTATTGTGTTATCTAACTTCTATGTTAATTACTAAGCACTTGCTTCAACTATTATAAAAAAAAAAAAAACGAAAAATACTTAAATATTAAAGTAAACCTAAGTACAAATTCGTAATATAAAAGTACTCTGTAAAATTGAATAGCAAATTAAAATAACTGTACCTTATAAAAATACAAAATACCAAAAGCTCCAGGAATTCATGACGCAAAAGGGGTAAATGGTGTTAGGAATTTGAACGGCCGTGACATACATACAAAGAAAATATTCGATCATCTCAAGGATACAGAGGTTCTTTTAACCATATGACTTTCGCTAAATAGTTTGGCAAAAAGCCAAACGCCATGAACGTCACTGTTCATCTCCATTCATACAAATTACTAGTACTTACATATTCAATTTTTAAATGTGTAACCCAATTATTATATATTTAACAAATATTCGCTGCCTTTGGGACAATAAAATAGGAAACAGGATGGTGCCCGTTGCACTGCACTAAAGCCCGTAAGAGCAACAGAGAACGCAACTGACTGTCTCTATTCATATTTTACTTCCCCACGGGCTGGGACTGTTTAACAGTTATAGTAGGTATAATTTAAAAAGAATCTTTCCCTAGCACAAGAAACGACAGTGTTAAAAGTTAAAAAAAAATTGTGAATTCAAAAAACAAAAAGTTACATTTGTAGTTATAAAATCTGATATTAGTTGGTATTAGTTATCACAACAACCCCATTAGGTAACTATTTTACCACACGCTTCCTTCGCTATAAGTCTATTAGCTTGGCTTTGTCGACACCATAGCACCAGCATCAATTTAAAAATTTCTTCTAATTTTTGCCTTATATTCCCATTCGGAATATTTAATCCGCGACTAACTAGAAACAAAATAAAAAATATATATTCGTAGCAATATAATTACAAAAGGTAATTAATTAATTAACGGTAATAACAGACATTTGAAAACTAAAAAAGATTTAAATAGGGAACTTACAACTGTTTTGAAGCCGCATGTTTTTGAAAATGTAAACGCACTTGAACTTGGCCCAATTAGCAAAATATTATAGAGCACAAATGTGTATAAGTCACATATTACGTCACGCCTATACAATAATGACCAAGAAGTAGCCAAAGCTAAATCCAAACCTCAAATTGACAGAATAATAAATAAACTACGAGTATTTCTATTGATAGACGTAATTATAAAACCGTCTAGCCTACTAGCCACAGTCGCGTATCTTTCACAACTGAGGAATGACGTGCTTTTCCTGAGAGAAATTAAATTTAGTCCGCTTGAGAACGGTCAGTAGATATTCGCTCGTTTTCTTAAGACTTTATTTTATTAATATACACCAATTTTATCGATATGACTCAAAAGTAAAATATCTTTTTAGTGGGACTAGAAATAGTTTTCAATGTCAACGAACGTCACGTATTTTTATAAACTTTAGATAAATTAAAAGCTCGGCAACAAAGCAATTATTTAAAAAACGAATTATTAAATATAATAAATAACCTAAGAATGCTGAAATTCGAAGTCTATTTCTGAAATAAAAGGTGAAGCTATTTAAATAACGAGTGTATCAGAAATAGAGTTTGCGTCACAGTTTGAAAGTAGATCAGCAGTTAACTAACATCGTGTTACCTATAAAGATTTGGACGTATGAAACAAAAAAAAATATAAACGTCTTTCCCAGAGTTTTCATATGATGTTTGATTGGGCCATTTTCCATAAAAAAGTAGCAACAAGCCCTATCTTGTAAATCTACATCAATGTCAAAGAAATCACCTGAAAAGCAACTTAGTATAATACACGGTGAAAAATAAATGGTTTTAGATGTGAAGCGAGGTGAATCGTTATTCGCAGTACTTTAAATTTTTGCAATTTATTTTGACCCCAGTAGCAAAATATTTTTTTTTTTTCGAGATATTTTGTTTTCAAAAATTCGCAATCCAGTAGTAGTGACTAGAGGTACGCACTCGCGGCGTACGGTACCTACTACTCTACCTACCTACGCGCGGCGCGGCAATCAGCTGTGTACCTACGCTACCGCGTCACTACTATTGGTTATCACATTTTCGAGTTTATCTCGATTATTTTATTTGCAATAAAAATAAAAATGCTTACTTTTCCGAAACAGTGTAGGTAATTCGATAGTACTGCTGATAATGATTCACCCTGCTTAACATCAAAGACCATTAATTTTTCACCTTGTATAAGCTCGACTCGGGTACTGTCCTATACTTAACCTCATCATACGTAAGACATTATAGACTTTCTGTCCGTATGTCTGTATTAGAGACTCAAAATTTGAAACGGACGATTTTTCATTCAAATTTTTTTTTATAGAGAGTTGTTCATGTAAAAAAAAATCTGTAAAGAGGATAAACATGCAGGAAGAGATAATAGAGATCACGATCCTTACTCACTTAGTACTGAATTAAACTATGTATATGCGAGGGAAACTTTACAAAATACACCATTACATAGCGAATAGAGCTATAATGTAGCATATTAATTATTTATGTTCATGACTTATCTCCGCTGAGAAAGGAAACCTTTGGACCCTTAAAAGAGATTGGGAATACGTAAAGGAAACTGAGGGTGTCCGCTAGTAAACCTATAAGAGAGAAAGAAATATAACGCCTAACGACTTCAACGGTGATGGACAATACTTACCAAAAGTGCTTGTCGCCTGCCTCTTGTTCAGCTCTACGCAAGCTCGCCGATGAACTAGGCGATGCGTCAACGCTGCGTAGCGTTTGTTGAACTCCGTTTCTGATTCCGTTGGGTCTTCCTTCTCGGAGTCAGTAGAGTCCACAACATCTGGTACAGGCGTCAGATTTTACAACATTTTCTTTATACACTTTAATTAGATGTTACCATTATAGTGATCTACAGTATAGGGTAACATCAATTCATGATTTAGGTAAGATCAAATTATTAAATTTTTATCGACTTATAATATTATAGAAAATACAATGATATTATAGAAAATATAGCTCAGTTTTACTCGGGAACTCAGTTTTAAGTCAACAAATTACGTTAATAAGATAATTTACCTGGTGGTATTCTCGTCCAGCTATCGTCATTTTCTGATAACAGAATCCAATTTCCGCACCACCAAGGTGTTGCGTATACGCCTTTTTCTTCATCCGCCCCCTCTGAACTGGCAGAACATTCTTCGTGTTCTGAAAATCATAAAATATTAATAAATTAACTTTTCATGAGGAAAAGTTCAGGTAGTATTCATAGCATCAACCAGCGCCATTTTGCCAAAATTTAACGCCTAGCAAGAACAATTTTGAATATGAAAATGTCCTTTAGATAGAAAAGGAATTTGCACCACTTGTTAAGATTTACTTCAATGTATGTATGCATAACTTATGTATCGGTAAGTATCACAAATACATTGATAAATATAATATTACATAAAAAACGCCTTATTTCAGTGATTGCTTACCATCTGGATCTACGCTCCCCGTTGAATCTGCTAGTTTATCAAGACTATTCCCAGCAGATCTTGCTATTCGTGTATCTGCAGACTTTTCTATACCAATATACTCGTCTTTCACTCGTTCTTCGGACTGTGAGCAAGAAAATATTTGACGTATGTTAATATCGTTTGTACTTCAAAAATATACAAAGAAATAGCGTAATATTAATTATCTACTAAAAATTATATTCATTAACTAGTTCGCATGTAGCTTAGCTAACATTTATTATGTACCTACCCGTAAGTCAAATTTTACCCGATGCGTAAATTGTAAACTAAGATAGAACCACTAGGTTTTAGCTGGATGAGTCTGTCAGTAATCAGATAAATAAATCAGAAATATCGAATTATATCGATAGAATATAATCAGAATCAGAAGATATCGAGTTAAAATTACCTTTGCTCGGACATCCTGACGTTGTCGATAATGCCTAGCCTTATCTTCAGAGCGATATCGTTTCTCAAGTTTTTTGTACAACCGAGCGCCAGTCGTATGTTTCTTAGCCACAGCGCATGATGGAGAGTCTGCAAATCCCGCCGGCGCAGGAACAATTTCTGCCTGCGCATCTGCGTAGGATTCCTACAAAATATATCAGTGATGTACATATTTTCTTTCTCCCCTTTAATTATTATTTACTTTGATATTGCCTATTATTTTGTTATAAATATATGACTTCTATACAGCATTAACTACTATCACAGTTCGTAGCTTCAGCTGATGGACCATTGGACATCCACTTCTCAAAAAAACATTATCATCAACCACCACGATCTTATGATTCTTTGCTGGTGGGAACTCTGTCAGCTGTCAGTTTACAGGCATTGCTATAACAGCACCTTAAGTCCAAGTCCACACTCAGAAAGTCCACAACGTCAATCAGTCCAACGAAGTACAGTGCGACAAGGCTATTTTGGCGCGTGGCCAAAGTCTGAACTAACGCTGCTATCTTGTGCTACTGTTCGATAGTTCGCTCTGTCAGTATAGCACTATTGTATGTTATGTTGTTTTTGCTTACTATTAACTATTTTAAACTAAAATTGAAGTAAAATTGAGATTTTATTTTTTAGATGCCTTTGTTTTGCAACAGCGCCCTCCTTCAAGTGCCAAGAGTGCCTTGTCGGACTGTATATGCCTCGCCGACTGCCACTTCAACTTTGTGACACTTTGAGTTTGACACACTGGTTCTAGGGAAAATTATTTATTGACGCATAGTTCTTTCATTACACAATATATGACTCGTCTACCACGAATGTGTGCTTAAATGCTGATTGCATTTATTTCAACAACTTTTAAAAGATCTACATGTTTATTAAAATTAAGTAAGTTAGTATACTATTTACATCAGTGTGAGAGGTTCGTGAAGCTCTGCTGTCACGCTCATGATCATGGGTCGCCGTAACGATGTGCACTTCTTTGCCGCAATGTAGGCAATGCGCCTTGGCTTCGCATTCTCCAACAGCCAAATCGTGCTCCGTGTGTTCTGAATAGAATACGGAATCTGATCCTGGTGAAACTGAACGTAGAGATTCTGCTGATGCCGCCTTTGCAAACTTTCCGTCTGCTGTTACAAAAACTGAGATAGTCACTGCTTTGATTATAGCAGATGTAAATTATTATGTTTACTATCAACATCGATAAGCAAAACAATTTGAACAATCTTTACATAAAATATAGCAGTTAATTTTCTTTTTTATATTACGAGTATAACGTACCAAGATTTTTCATCCAGTTTTACGCTTTGCGATTATTCTATAAATCTCTAACACATTACTAACAGGTACAGATTTGGAAAACGAAAGAAAACCACCACCACGGAATATTTGATTTCTACATCATGAAAGTTAAGCTGCAAAGCATAATATTTTATAAGCTAACCTTTATCCTGTTTTTGTTGTCTAGGTGGTAATGTAGGACTTTTTGTATATCGCAATGGAGTTAATCTTGCTCCTGCGTTATTTAGGGTTCGAGCCGTTTCAATGTCTTCTGCTTCCAGAGAACTTAAACAGGGAATCGTTGGTATTGATTGCTTTCTTCGAGGCAGACTTCCAGGTAGTGATATACTTTCATTTGATCCACTTTTTCGTCGAGGTCTAGAACTAAAGCTAATAAATTAATTTAGTTTATCAGTTCTTTAGTAATATAAAATTAGAAAGCGTATAGAAAATATTATATTTATATACCTGTAACCGGAATGATTGTTAGCTGTTGGCGATTTAGCTGAGTTTGAATTATTACCAGTTTTTCTTCGTGGACTATCCCTTAATCTCCTATGTTTTCGCGGTGATATATTACCATTGCCAATGCCTGCAAAATATTTCAGTTATTTTTAATTATTAATAATATGTGTTTTCCTGATTTTTTTCGTATGATGTTATTGTCAGTGTATGACGGTGTTATATCTCACTTACCTTCCTTCTGGTACTGTTCACTAGAATCGTCAGATGTCGGAATATTCAGATGTAACTTCACATTAGAACCAAGAGCTTCCCTTCTATCGTAGTGAACAGGCCTATTATAACTACCATCTATTGTTTTAGTTTGTGAAGTAGGGCTTTTAGCTTTCAATTTTGTTCTTTTCACGTATCTTTCCCGCTCGATTGGACGTTTGTTATCATTTTCTTTGAATGCTCTGTCTTTAATACTCTTTTCAATGTCTATATTCTCTCTAGGAGAAGATTGTACACTCTTAGGTTTTTCCACAAAATGCGTTTTCTTTTTTCGAGGTTCAGGTACTTTTTCTTCTAATGGTGATTTTGAATTGGAATTTTTAATAACAGTACGTTCAGAACGATGATTTATTGAATCAGGTTCTTTTATATCTTTTTTAACCCAGTCATCTTGTGACGTTGAAATTGAATCATCGTAAGATTTTGAGAACTCTAATGTAAAAGCCTTCTTTTTTCGCCTTTTATCCTCCGATATCCAAGCCTTCGGTCTACTAGTTGACCTATATTTTTGTGAATGCTTATATGCTGAAAATGAAATCGATCCTTTAAAAATAATAAAACCATTATTCTATTTTTATAATAAAGTAGCATATCTTACTTAAACCTCCATCATCATCATCGTCTATAGGACTTTCGTAGTATCCAGAAGATGAATAGTGAACACTTCTTTCATCATCCGACAAAGAACCCTAGAATAATAACATAGTCTTAGGTGTTGCAGAGTTTCAAAAAGAGTAAATTTATTATTTTAATCATATGGTCTGACTTACCACCATCTTAGGGACTAACTGTTCCCTTTGTTCAGTAACTTTCTTTTCTTCACAACTTGTTTCTGGTTTCTCTGATTTTTCAGGAATCTCTTTAATTTTTTCGATGGAACCTTTATCTGTAGTACTTTCCGTAACGTTAGGATTTGATCCTCCTATGCTATAGCTTCCACTTGAACTACTTTTACCGCTTCTTAAGTCACGTACAGTTGTTACCTGATAAATATTATTTAATAACAAACTTAATACAAATGACAAAAATTATAAAATTTTCAAATTAGTAGGCCTTTTTTGTCATAAGTATCATATTTTTGATAAGTTTTAGATACTAAAACAAACAATTTACATTACTTACTACTTTTTCTGGAACTCCGTCCTTTCTTTTCATCATTTCAGTCTTATGTCTTTTATTATTTTCTAAGATCGGTGTAATATCTGCTTTAACTTCGAATCTCTCAACTGAAGGTCTAGCTACTCTATCTGGTATCGTTAAAGGAGGGGACGATAAGTGGGGTACGATAAAATCGTCCCTTATTTCTAACGGTGGGGAAAAGCTCGGTACAATTAGGTCTTCGGCTACATTGTCAGTTTTTGTAGACGAGTAAAGACTCGATGCACTCTCAAACGAAGATCCTTCTTGAGCTTTATTATTGTTTTCTGAGTCTGTAAATAGAGTTAAGGTATTATAATAAATGTGTTTCAATGAATAGGTGAATTAGGTGTCACTTCACTAAGTTAATATTATTGTAAATACTCACTGTGATTTTGATTCCTACTGTTACTTTTCTTAGAACTATCAGAATTTGCTGTAACGTAATCTTCTGTGGTAGTAGTGCTTTCTGATACATCTGTATTTAGTTTCCCCGAATCAGCCCTATTCAAACTAGTTTCACTGCTGACTGCTTTCTCTAAAGATGGTTCAGATGGAGATTCTACAATTTGATTAGGAATCGTGCCATTGGGTTCCTTTTGCTGTGCTTTTCTTTGTAAATCTTGTCTTCTAGATGGGCTTAATGCTCTTTCTCGTTTTTTGTTTATAAAACTAGGTGTCCTCTTAAACGGTACATCTGATAAATCTAGACTCGGATGTGTGATAGCGATGGCTGGGGTGTGATTTGCTTTATGAGGTGCCGTTGGTGATATCATCTTAGATATTGTAGGTTGTTTTGTTATTGGTAAAGAAATATTAGGAACTACTGCTGGTGGAGATAATGACGCTCTTGTTTGCTGCATGGAACTCGAACTGGACGTGTCTAATTTATTCCGTGGAGAAGTAGGTGACTGACTCTGTGAAACAAAACAGCATATAATATTAAAGTACACTTGTGGAGACACCCAAATATTACAAAAACTAAAAAAACTTACTTGTGAAACATCGAATTCTTCATCTAAAGCATCTGTATCTAAAGAAGAGCGCTGTTGATGTTGTAATAACAAAAGTTGTTTCCTTCTTGAAGTAGGAGTTAGTAGAGCTAGAGCCCCTGGTGATGTAGCGAGGGAACTAAGATCCGATGAACTGAAAATTCAAAGAATTAACAAAATGTAATTGGAAATAAGTAATACTTTAGTAAGCTGATTGGTTATATCTTATAAGTATATTTTTCTATTTGTCTTACCTTATAACTGTTCCATTGTCGGTGCCAGAATCTACTTGTAAGACAGTTGTTTGAGATTCATTCCACAGCCCATCAGAATGATCTCTGAAACAAATAGCTATTGATATGACATCTCTGCGATATAAATCAATAAGTTAGTTTTAAATATTATCGTACCTGCTGTGGTCTACAGTTAATGATTCGTTTGAGGCACATGGTGATGATTTTTCAAGAGGTGCAAGTATTGTTGTAACGTTGTTGCTAATGACTGCCCGCTTTGGTTTTTGCGCCACATCAATTTCGCAGGTAACTGGATCTGGTGATGCTGGACTTGATTTAGCCGTACTATAAAAAAGTTTTCATGCATTTAACAATTTGTATAGTTAGAACCAGAAAGAAATACTCCAGAAAAATATTTTTAAAATAATAATTGATTCCCATTTCCTGTTTTTCGAAAAAAAAGTTAGTTATGATTTGAAAAATTAATAGCAAGAAAAAATACATTCCGTATTTTGAACCTCACTTACACACAATAATATAAAGCCTGAGCAAAAGTTGCCGTCAATACTTGCCAATGCATAAAATAATTCAATAGAAAACTGCAAATTCCTATGGCGTAGTATGTAAATCTAGCTAAAGAAAAGAAAATACCTGCCTTTCTAAAGGAATTTCTGCCTTATCATCGCGTTCCGGTTTCTCCTCGAAACTTACACTGCGAATTCTAAATGGTTCATGCTTGTAACTAATGTACTTTTCATGAAAATCTTCGTATGGTGCATTCCCGTCGGAAGAACTACGAAGAGATTTTAATAGATGAGAATGAATGAGCATTCAATGCTTTGTTTGGACACGTATCAATAAGTTTTCGATTAAAAAATAAGTAAATGATATTATTGTTAAAATATGAGCACGATAGTATTATAGAGAATTTAGAAAATCTATTAAGACGTGTCCAAAATAGAAAAAAAACTTATTTTCATAGTTTGCAAAGCATAGCAGCAATTACTATTCAATGGGTGATAGATGAATTTACAGTAAAGAAGTGTGCAGCTATGATTTTTCTATAATAATCACAAGTTTTTATCAGATCATTGCCACTTACTTTTTAAAAACGTAGTAATATATACCTGAAGGAACCATCTGGTTCAAATCCGAAAATACCTTCGTCCTTGATGGGGGTTTGGCTATAATTTTGTGCAATGTACTGTGTATACAATGCTTCCCGTTCACGGTCTTCCTTTGTCATATTTTCTTGGCTGGTAGACATTATTATTGGTGCGTCTTTCACTCCTTCTGTGATACCGCTTATTTCATTTTTTCTTCTATATTTAAAATCACATGAAATTAATAAAAATAAAAACTTTTCTTAAATATTCGTAGAAAACATTAAAAATATAAATACTTACGCGTCCAGTAATATTTCTCCTTCTGATAACGTTTTTTGCAATATTCTTTTATTTTTTCTACGTAGTGTTGTAAACGGTATTGCCTCATCATCAGGTCTAGGTTCGAAGTCAATTATTATTTCTTTTTCATTCTTTTCACTGTCATCAGTAGTCGTTGCCGAGGTCTCAGTCGAAGGTTCAGATTGAAAAGTAGAAGTTTTTGATAGACCATGTGAAGAGTTTATTGTCTTTTGTGAAGCGTCACTAGTACTTTTAGACAAAATCGACCTAAGTGACCGTTCGTTTTTAGCTTGTTTAGCTATTTCTTGCTGTAAATATTCTAAATTTCTACGATTTAATGCCATGCTTTTTTCAATAGTCTCTATGTCATCATCAATGGTATCATCTCTATCGCTTTCATGAATGAATTGGAAATTTTGTTGGAAGTAATCTTGAGCTTGCTTTTGTAATGCGCTAAGTTCTGATGATTTATCTATTTGAGAGGATGCTATTGATTTAACGGAAGATGACGTTACATCGTCAGAGTCTCCTCGTTGCATGAGAGGTGATGTTGGTATTACTGATGTAGGTGATCGTGGAGACCTAGGGGGTTCTTCTGATTGAGTTCTATGAAGTTTCTCATGCTCCGTGCCGATAATACTGCAAATATCAAGTCATGTACGTAACTACCAAGTAATATAAAAAATACGATGTTTAAATTATAATAATATAAATAAATGTATACATATAACACGAGCAAAAATTTTTTCAGAATAAAACATCTAGAAATTACCTTTCAATGGCTGCAGTGACATCAGTTTGGTTATCACGACCTGCCAATCGGTCTCCACCGACTTCAGAAAATGATTTGGTTAATCTTCTCACACCCACTGTATAGCCATTTGTCTGAACTCCTGCTGCTACCATTTTTACCCTTTTTATTGTTCTAGGACTCAATGATAAATAATTAGGCGGATGCGGTTTCCTCCCTAAACATACTTCAGTCTGGGTAGCTTGTGTTCGCATAACTCCTTTCTTTATAGTATCTGAAAAAATATTGTGTGATCAAATGTGACTATTATTTAAAAAAAAAGCCATTTTAAATTATTATTAGGCTGTATAAAGCTTTGTGAATCACGCTACAATTTGCCATCGGCTGCATGTTTTGCGACATTTTATGCTATCTCGCAAGTCATTATGGATTACACTAATTTATGCTCATCAGGTATAGGCAATTTAAAATTTAGGACTTAGGTCCATCAATTTGCATTATCAGGATTCATATCAACTTCACTTAACTTAATTGTGACTTGAGTAAATGAGTATGTATAGAATTTGAATATTAGTAAGTATTATTTCAAGGCTTTTTTTGTTTTCGTATTTTAAATTAGATCTTACCTAAGACTACTACTTTAGGTGCGTCGATCTGCGTCGTCCGTGGCACAGGGGGCGCTGTGTGCGCGGGCAGCGGCTGTATTGGCGGCGGGTAGTGGATGGGCGCCGGCGCCTGCGCAATGTATTGAGGGTAGGGCGGGAATGGCTGGAACATTACTGGTAGCGTTGCGTATGGCTTGTTATCTGGCTGTAAAAAAAAATAGAATTTAGTTATTATCATTTTACACGGGTTATGGGTTACATAAAGAAAATCTAAAGATCTTTTTCATGAATGGTGGGCCGTGGGACATGAACATTGGACATTGGACAACTCTTATTTTACACACTATAAGCTACTACCTACTGGATTTAGATCTCACTTGATGTTAGGTGATGATGCAACCGAAGAGATATTGTTATCGTACTAACTTGGTAGAGGTAAGCAACCCCTAACGGTTTTTACACAGAATCGCATGGGTACGCTAAATTGCTTCCCAGTAGGATGGTATAATTAGCCATGGCCGGAAGCCTCCCAATGCAAAACCACCTATTGCATAAAATTAGAGAATTGAAGAAAAATTAAAAAAAATGTTTGCAGTTGCATTCTGGGAATTGCCTCATTGCGATTCGTACGTAGGAGGTTACCAGAGGCAAATAAAATCGATCTCGCTTAGCTTGGTATCATTTCTAGTCACATTAGTTTTTATGTTAATTTTACTTTTAACTTATTTTTAACGGGTACATCATAAAATAATTACACTTTATTTACTTGAAGTGTAAAGTAACTCTTACCACACGTCCATCGATAAGTCTTTCACAATCCCTCCTAAACCGAGGTCCACTAACTGCGGCTGGCATCACCGAGTCGTCGAATGTAGTCAACGTGTGCGAGCGAGCAAATGATACGTGTTTAGTTCTGAAATACAGATAAAAAATATTAAAAGTAAAGTTAAAAGAAAAATACGTGACTTAAATATTATGACGGTCTGAACCTTAATTATTTGATGTAAGGGTCGGGCCGCCATAGCATAAGTTTTATAAGTGGCATGGCGATTCCACATGTTTCGAAACGTTTAATTACTTTTTTTTTTATGATACTTTTGAACCCCTTTTCACATTTCACTTAAAATTAAAATTTGAAAGAAGATTCTTCATGCATACGTGCTTGAGACGCAGAGTGACGCAAATCTAGCCCATTTTCTGGCATTCTCCTTTGACCATGTCAGATGCTAGACCGTCCTGGATGCTAGTCTCAATGTCATACGATCTCGATGTCTCATAGGGCTTACGGCTAAGGTAATGGATGTAGCTAAATAGATTACCTGTGCATATGTCAGTTACCTGTGCGGTGGTATGGTGAGAGGCGGTGGCGGGGGTGGCGGTGGTATCGGAGTGTGGGCGGGGCAGCTAAACCAACATTTTCACACACTTAGTTTATTGGACTTTACAGTGTAATTTCTTAATATGGGCGCGCGTGGCTCATGGATGTGCTAAGTAGTAAGCATCTGTATACGTTACCGTTGTGTCTAACCGTTTTTATGTCCACTACTGGCACTGATCTCTATTATATTAGTACACTCAACTACACTGGACTAACTATGCTATACAATAGAGATTTCTTATTTTGCCGATTTGAAACGCCCCCGTCAGCTACGGTAAATCAGAGCCAAAATGGCGAAAATTATGTGTCTTTATTTTTGCGTTGACAGTCTGAAGTCCAGCGTACTCTTATAATAGAGGTCATTGACTGTTGGGTCCAGATCTCCTGTTAAAAGGAGAGGAGTTCGACCAAACCCCACCATTCTAACCAAGTGCGGGTGTATGGGCTTCACACAACTTATGGGGAAATCTCAGGTATGCAGGTTTTCTCACGATGTTTTCCTTCTCTATTAAGAGAGTGATGTTAGAGATGTGAGAGAAAGTTAGAATGGGGTATCCTGGGTTCAAAAGTCCGACCTACTAATGAGAGGCAATGGTCTGAAATCTGAGCCGTTTTTTGTCTATCAATGCTTGTACCTATTCTTTATTTTTGTTGTGTTTGGGTCAAGTGCCCTTGCAGTATGGTCGGAATATCTTGACGTCCGAATGAAACGTCGTACGAGAGAATGTGAAGGAGTGGGGCGCGTCTTCATGGTGCCTTCACACTGTGCATTTGGGATACACTGAGTCTAAAGTATCATGAAGATAAGTGATAAAACTAAACTTAATAAGACAAAATGATAAACTTTAGTTTAACACCACCGACTAAATCGTATTCCATAAATATTAATAAAGTGAGATTAAGTACGCAATTCGCTATCCTAAATTGTTAGCAACATGCAAAGGTCGGAGACTGTGTAATTGCTCCTCAGGTCCAACCATCGAATTCATTAACCCTAATAAAACGTTATTCTCCCTTTTAAATGGTAGATAGCTCACAATAATAATTATTATCTGCATGTAACTGTAATAAAAGATAAATATAGGAACCCCACTTCAACAACCCTTATCGTATTTACTAATTAAATTAATTTAAAATAATAACCACGTCTCTAAAATACTGTAGAGTCAGAGCTAATATACTCAGATTTTTTGAACTTTAATGAAAACCAAGCCCATTAAAGTTGCATAGCAAACCTTCTCCTCATTTTTGAGGGCTGGTCCAATTAAACCCTAGATTAACCCTTTCCAATTAACCCCTTAAAATATATATATGATCATAGATGTTATCGTTTTATTGGATCAGCCCTCAAACATATGCTTTTCCACGGTCCTTTGAGCCGGCTATTTTATAAAAAATAAAAAGCCTCCAAACGGAAAAATCCGATACTTACGGTATTATCGATGGGGGTCTAGGCAACGAGCCTCCTCGGCTCACGGACGCGATTTGGTCGACGTTGTAATTTTGCGGCCAACCCGCGTTATCTTCTATTACCGATCTGGAAAACGAAGTGAACAATGCGATTTCATTTAAGCAGAAAAGATGAGGAATATAATATATAATAATATAATATAATACAATAAAAGGTTAGCGTGGTATGGGCATGTAACGCGGAAAGACGAAAATCATGTTACCTACTAAACTAATTATGAGAATTCATGAGGAAGGACAAAGAAGTAGATCCAATAAAATAATGGATAGATTGCGTAAATGGTATATGGGTATAAAAGGAGTGGATTGCTTGTTGACTGCTGATAGGAGGGAATGGAAGAAGAAGATATGTTTACCGACCCCTCATAATGTGGGAAATGTTGGAGAAGAAAGTCTTTACGTATAAGCCCTCACATTCGTTCGAAGAAGTACCTATATAAATAATTATGTGAAGCAAGGAAATCGACCAACCCAAATGTGGGAATAAGGGTACTTCGATTAACAAACAGCCCTCACAATCTGTAGCTGTATCTTCCTAGAACACCTTCTAAAGTTTATATCGTTAAAAGTTCAAGAGAATAATATATTAATCTATACCTACATACGAGTACAAAAGAAAATCCAACTCAGAAACTCAGGATTTATTCTTATTATAAAATTTGAAAGTTTGTGAGTTTGAATTCTTGAGTTTTTATTTGAACATAGCGTACTCGTAATATACCCCTCATTAGCTTTGTTAATTAAAAGCTTTTATTTAACTTGCAATGTATGTATGTATATCCTGGTAAAATCAACATTTTAAAAGATTCGACCATTAGCCATCTTTAGCTTTGGAAATCAGGAAAGGGAGCGGGAATTGAAATAGAAAATCAATGATTCCCTCGGAATTTTCTACAACCGAGATTTACATAGGCGAAGCCGCGGACAAACCTGGTTTTATAATAAAAAGTACTTATAAAATTTTTAAGCATTTAATTTCTACTGAAAACTGAAAACTGAAAACTGAAAGTGAAATTATAATATGTGCTCATATTTAATTAAAGCTGAATATTCAAATCGTTACAAGGAATCCCTAATTAAATATTGACTTTCTCTAACTTGAGTATTCTAAAATTACCTTTTAAATTAACATAGTGAAGAGAGTCATTGTGCAAAATATCGCCTTCATCTCAGTTAATTAATTTCAGATGGTTTATAAAAAAAGTTTGAATTTAATCTGGCTGAGCGAAAGAAGACTGATATAATATAGTTCTAACGAGAAGTTACTTTCATAATTTTAGTTTCATTACAACATTGATTAATTAGAAAAAATCCAACCAACATTATATATCCTAAAAATAAGTTGGAAGTAGTAAAAGTTATACATATAATATTAAGCCTCCCAGAAACCAGCTCAGTTCAAAGCCTACCATCAGCAAATTACCCTTGAGAAAATTTAGACCTCCCATTCAATTTTTATCATCACAAAGTACCATTAATGGTCACTTTACTATGTATTGTCTAATCTATATTTTCTTAAATCTAAGTTACAATACAGCTCTCGCTTTTTTGACTTTTGTTTCTTTGAAGTCCCACTTAAATCTGATTTACCAAATCGAGGCCAATTGGAGATCAGAATTTGTTCACGATTACGATAACGCGGAATACGTTTTCCTTACGCAATCAGACCCCAGTTCAGAAAATATATCTAAGTAGGTAAGTCTATGAGATCTTACTGTGGCCACTCCATGCGGGTGAAGTCTTCATCCTCTGGCATCCATGTGTAGCGTTTGGGGTCAGGCTGGCTGCACACCGAGCGGGGCCGTCTGCGAAAGTAGGAGCACTCCAGGTCGGCGTCATATGCGCACACCTCGGGCGGAGCTGGGGCCGGTTGACCAAACCTGGTAAAATATGATTAACATAATCTTGTTATTAGCTGTAAGAAAATTAGTTGTAAGACTAGTCTGTAAGATTTAGCTGTAAGTTTTCCATTATAAAATAAAAATAATGCATTATGACAGACATTGGGAATCCAAGGTGTTGAAATAGCGGCTATTCTTTAGGAGGCAATGGGCGTCCATGATCTCAAGGCCCTGAATCGAATCAGAATTAACTAACCAGATTACGACTCTACAAGCCAAGACCTTAGAAGCTAGAGATGATAATATCTCCCGTTCCATATTTCGGAAAGGCATGCAGCGTAGACTTAACATGTTGGTATAAAGGCACTGCTGTACTTATTTTTCTGGATTATCTCATCAGCGCCAATACAACTACCTAACAGTTGAAATATGAAGCGTGCCCTCGCAGTTGCGTCCGTTGTCATCTATTGTTACCGTAAGTGGGGAAGAAAATAATAAAACTGTGTTTTTCAGGAGATAGAAGCCAAGTTTTGCCTTGCCTGCCTCATCCGTCACGGCAATAGGCTTATTAATCTATGGACGACGGGTGTAATACAAAATTCACGAAAATGTGTCCCGAGAAAACCTTTATAAGCGAGGGTACATGAGTATTTTTATAAACAGACTAAAACATTGTAATTTTTGTCTTAAACCATTACTATACAGCCTAATTTTCAAACACGAGACTGAAGTGAGATTGTATGTCTTTTCGCGTTTTGTATGTCATTCGGTTCGGACACTTTTTAGCGCTGACCCACAATCCTTAGTTGAGAAATCAATGGTCAAGGCAATAATATTTACCTAGGGTACCGCTGTATGGGCGCATAATCGGTGTTGAGATTCTCATCTGAGGGCACTCGACGACGGACGCACACGGATAGAAACGATGCTCTGAAATAATGTAAAGTTACAGATCGATTATTATTATTATTTATTTATTTCTCAAAGAAATAAGAACATAATACCTACTTGGAACTACTAATTTTAAACCAATGTCAGAGAATTTATCTGTGCCTACAATGTTGGCCCATTGTATATACCTAAGCAAAATAAAGTTCTATGGTCATCATGATGCATCGACGAGAAATACGTAAAGAAATTTCTAAAAAAAAAATCTCCACTCCTCAACACATTCCCATAATTTCGACTACAAAAAGATAAAAAATGCATTCAATTTGCGCGCTATTTGAAATGGTGTATCTAGCATCTGCATCAGCCCTATTTTAGAATCTCCCATCCTACACTCGGAATCAATGTGATATTTATTTCTGCTCCATTTGTATCCACTAGATACATTTGTCAAACTGCATTTTCGCGGGAAGAATTTTTAACTACTGGTGTGAGCTAAACGAATCCATTCGGAATCCACTCCGCTCACGGTAATCAGTTTTAAGCTTCTTCTATCTCAATGTATTTGTATAATATATGCCTGTATGTACAGACATATCAAATATGTTGGTGTGTCAAATAAATAATAATATTAATATCTCAAGTTGTCTTGTTTATACAATACTCCTTTACTGGAATAAAATAGCCGAATATATTTGACAGGCACCCGTTTCCCTCCTGGGGTAATACTATTAGGAGGGGACAGAGTAATAAAATGCTCAATTTGTTACCTTAAGCTCTTCCGAGAGCCTATTTATTGAGGAAATCTACTTAGAGGCGAAACGCAATACGTTAAGAGCTTTTTTCTTTTTTAATTGAATTATAAAGTCATTTAAGAGCAGGGTATCATAAAGTATAAAAAAAGAAATAATTTTGTTAATGGTACGGAAACACAAAAATGTTTTGTTATTTTATTATTTGGCGGTTTAAATAAAAATAATTCTACCACAGCTAAATAAGTTCAACAAATACATAGTTCATTCAGCGGTTTCAAAATTAAACTGCACGTGGTCAGATTTTTATGAAAACCTCTTAATTTTCCGAAAAAGAAAATGTGGGGAGTGCATCAGGTTACTTTTCAGCTACAGCTTGTTTTTATTATAACAAACAACTGCTCGTTAACTTAGGTAAATTTACTGCTAATTACAATGAAAACGTGTGAACATGATAAAGTGTTTTACTAAAAACAATAAGAATTAAGGCCGTCCGAAGTGAAAAATTACTAGCTTTATCTTCTAACAACAATCCCTACAAAGCATTTTGGCTAATGAGTTGAAAATTTAATATGAGGTACCCTTACTTTGAACAACAAATCGATTTCATAGACCCTACTGAATACAATAAATGAGTTCCTATTAAAATAAAACATCGACTCAACTTAGATGCTAAACGTTAAACAGGCAGTTAAACGATGTACAAAGGAAGACAAAACACAAAAGAGACTCGGGTCGAAAACCGTTTAATTCGATTATCCCTTTCGCTATCTCTTTGGTCCCGAAGGCCCTATCTATCCTGGAGTGACAGATAAAATGTTGTTTGGTCCCAGGGCGATTTATCGTTGACTTGAGGCCAATAATTTTGGAGTTTCAATACAAGACACGGCTAAGAATGAGTAGCTTGCACAAGGATCACTCGTTGATAGATCTCAAGGGAATACCGATATTTTAAGTGGGACCGGACGCTTCAAGTGAAAGGTGTTCGATAAACTTTATCACGTACGAGCTCGAAATTTTATTAGACACTTGGACGGAGCTTGAAAAAGTCTTTCGTGATAAAATATTGGTTACGTCGTTTTTGGTCAGTTTCGGAATTTCATTTTCTATTTACAGTTTCGTTTACGCCCATTCCGCTATATTATTTCATATAACAAATATATTTAATTTAAAAGTGTGTGTATATTTAGATATTTATTAGTCCTTAACACTCAGTTGTGCTGAGGAAAAGCTGTTCAAAATAGAGATAGCTGGAAACATTATAATATAACATAGGCTCCATTTTATCCCGGAAAACCCACTATTATTTCAATTTACTTAGAAAGATCTCAAATATAATTATTTATTGTGGTTTGCGAGCAACCTCTTGAAGTCCAAACAATAGCCTAGATTTAATCAGAGCTCTCGCTCAACTCGCAACAAATGACTTCCTATCCGAATAAAACATTAACTCCGCTAAGCTGGAAAACGCTAATCAAGAAGTCGGAATCGAGAATTTAATTGAAACAACAAAATAAGACGAAACAAAAGAGGAACGCTGCTGATCAATGTTCATCTCGATGAATGCCAATTGTTTTCATAAAAAGAAAAATAAAGGGTGAATAATTATTTAAATCACACAAAATATTAATAATTTCATTTTAAACATTGCTTGAAGTAGAGGCTTAAAAGCAATATCATAATGGATGAAGCATCGAAAAGTTTTGACAAACAAATGAAAACGTTACTTGAAATAAGTTGTTTGCGTAAAAGCCACTTTGAAATATTCGCACACAAAACCGAACACAAGTATGAGTGACATAAGGTGAAAAAAAAAATGATACATTTGGACTGATTTATGGGGAAAAGTAAAAACATTGAAGAATTTTCTTGTACCTATAGTATTTGTTGACAATTATTGCAGTTAATACTGGACAGTTAGCGAAATGGACCAGTAATTTATCAAAATTGGGTTGTCGATTGAACTTGTCCGACAAATTAATCTTGTCTCAGATACAATCGGACAGATTTACGGTGTACACTGAAATTGTTAGCAGTTTAGAGCATAATTAATGTACCCAATAATTTGTTATTGGAAATATTTTACTGACCTTCCTACTACGAATACTAAGATTGACTCTACCAAAGCGTATGTTTTATTAAAACGCATCTACTTGTATTATTTGTCAAGATTTTTTTCAGGATCATACAAGTTAAAACGTATAAAATATTTCCGAAAATTTTTAAATGAAGCAATTGATTTTATAATTTCTGGAAAACTTTTTGGTATAGAAATTGGAGGTTTCTTGACTTATTATAGTTATTTAAATCCAATACACGTCCTTCTCTAATTTATTGGCAAAATTAAGCTCCAAACATCATTTATCACTGTATAATTTACACTACAGCTTGTAGGTAATATATTTTTACCTGTTACTTCTCGAACATGGGCTCTCGATGTGGTACTGTGACAGGCATCCGAGGAATCTGTCCTTCTTGGATTTTTCCAGTTCCAACAGATCCAGTTGTTTGTTGTTGATGCAGTACTGCTCTCGGAACTCCTGCAACAGATTATGCAACCAATTGGGCTAGCCATAGACCATCCATTTTATCGGTATATTATATTTAAAAAGTTGGTTGGACTTTTTTCTAGACACAGGCCGAATGGATTCCACTGCAGAGTCAGTGTGTATGCTGCTGTAAATCTTTGATGGGTACTAAAGCTGGCGAAATTACATGGCATAAATAATGTCACAGGATAACAAGCCCGATGCAGTGCAACGTATGAGATACATACAACTACATAGACCTAAGCACTGCACCTGATACCTCATAATATCAGGGGCCGTACCACCGCCTCTAATAGCAGTATTATTGTAATATTGTTTTGACATTTTCATACAGTGCCAGTAAGAAAATTTTAAAACAATATTACAATAATACTGCTGTTAGAGATGGTGGTACGGCCCCAGGGATCTGATTGCGTAAGAAAAATTCGTTTGTAAATTCTGATCCCCGATTGGCTGACGTAACGCCAACCAACGATTTGTAAACTTTGTAAACGACTACGATAACGATGAATACTTTTGGGAACATGTTACTCGCCTCGGCATTTTGTTATACTTAAAAAATACATTTTAGTTGCCTTACTATTGCAAAATATTTATGGTTTTACGTTAGTTTATCTTACTTTCAAGAATTATGTACTATTATATCTGTCTTATTATACCTACAGAAAAAACTTTCATATTTCATAGACGTAATAGAAGATAATACAAAACAAACATCTTCAATCACGGCCAACACGGATGTTTGTTGCTGAGTCTCTGCGAACGGGGTTGATGGATGACCCACATAAACAGTGCAGAAAGACAAAAAAAATTCATGACCTACCCTCTGTTCATATATCACGCGATAATGGAATAGCTTCGTCGTTTTCTACGTATTAAAATAAATATTTGATATGACACAGTGTGTGGTGTTATGTTACTTTTTTATTGATATTATTGTATTCTTTACTTTACCTACTTATACTCTACAAGCATAACAGCCTAACAATGCTATATGGATTTCTTTATCCAAGGACTACTATTTGATATTTGTTTTATAACTAATTTACTTTGAAATTTAGACGACCTTAAAGACGATTATCGTTCTATCATTCAAATAAAATTATTAATCTACATATTGTTATCAGTACCCAACCAGGTGGATTGATGGCACGTGGAGCAGGCTTGAACCAAGCGGCGCGAAAGATATCTTTGCTAAAGATATTGGTTGGATATCCTTACAGGCTAGAGTCCTGTATTAAAAATAGCTATCACCATTGAAGCTCTGTTAATTTTATCAGGTCTTTGTGCAACGACCCGAAAAGCGTAGAAGTATATCCTCTACTGTACCCACCATTGTATAAACAGTTTCAAACGACAATCAATCCAATCGGTTACTTAGTCCTTGCGGCTTAAACACTTCGTGAACCATAAATAAGCCAGTCAAGCCTAACACGACACACAGCGTGAACCAATGTTTATAATATACTCTTGCGACTTAAGTCACGTATGACTTTGAGACCAGTCTCGAAACTTTGAAAGTCAATTTATATGAAACGGTGACTTCTATGCTTTTTCCATTAACCGATATAGATATTTCAATTGACGAAGACGTGCCACACTCTGCCACCCACAAATAGCTTATGTTTCATTCGATCCGTGTCGAGTTTGACACAGTGGGGCGCGTCGTCGTGGATTGAAACAACTATAACTCATATTGAAATGAAATGAAATGAAATTAAAATCTTTATTTTCACATAGACTTAGATATAAGCTCTCATGAAATGTCAAGACTCTACCGCCAGGTTCGGAACGCAGGTTTGCAAAAATGTCTCAATATATAATTTCCAGTACAGTATGAAACAATATCTTTAAGATATCTCGTGAGGAGATGGAAGCATATCACTATCGTTCCAATAATCCAAACAAATTATTCAATGGTGTAACCCTGATTTATTTTATGTTTTTTCCTTATCTTTAAACAGTATCTTTAAACCGGTGCAAAGGTAAGTCCAAGACAGACTTCGGGATCATATTGTAGAAGCGTACACTCAACCCGTTTCGTGAGGTACAAAGAACTTTTGTACCTCACGAAAACGGTGTGGCACTACAACTAACTATTAGCTATTAGTGAGTTTGTACCTGTTTGGAGTACATCGTGGTTTTGCTGGTTGGCCGGTCGTCGCTGGCCCTCTGCCGCTTTCTGCCCGCGTTTTCATCCTCTGATTCGTAACCTTTTGCCGAATGAGCTATGTCCGCCTAGAACAAAAAAAACATGGTATACTTACGTGAAAGAAATACTATCAAAATCGTTGTAATTATATTATTCATAGCCGCCGGCTCAGTAACTTAACAAGAATATCCCTTGAAAGTGAGAGTTTAGGCCACAGTCCGCTGACTATACATTCAGACTTCACAATTTTTTTAGTTTATAGGAATTCCTGGTTATGCAGGTTTCCAGCAAATGATAATTAGTATAACATATATATAAAATTAGTTATTAATCGCGTCACAATTATAAACACATATAGAGCTAATAAATCTCATTTTTGCACAACGCTGAGCAGCTACACTTATTGTCTAGCTGCTCAGCACGGAAATGCAGGCTGAACTCTTGGAGCTATTCCACCCAGGCACGTCTGATAATTAAATTATTATTATAAGTAAGCAATACCTGTTATAGATTTTTTTTTCAAGAAACAGAGCATAACCAAACCTGCACCTACAAAGAGAAGAACAATTTTTCCTCCCGAGACTATAATATTGGAAGAAAAGTTAACGTTCAAACGATAGGTTAGACCGGACCCTAACCATAAACTATTAATAACTAGGAACTAAATAGGAGAGCTTTTCGCAAGTTGACCGCCAAACTTCGCTTTTGAACATAGTCAGCGCTGTAAACTTCCAGAGACTCAATCAGGGAACCATAAAATAGGAGGCATACTTATATACTCCAGAGTCCTGGCCATCACACAAATATTATAAAGGCGAAAGTTATGTGTGTAAGTGTGTATGTGTGTTTATTTGTTATTCCTTTACGCTGCAACCATGGAGAACAAGTATCCCCCTGGATTAACAGATAACAAATTTTTTATCCCGGAAAATTCATAGTTCCCACATTTGAGAAAAAACTGAAATTCATGCGGGCAGAGCTAAGGGCATTATGTAGTTAGTAAGCTTGATTACTATCAGTCTATGGACTTACTCGTAAGCCTTTCCGAGAGCGCGCTACCACACACGGTCCTCCGCCTTCCTCATCCATCCGCTACCAGCGACCTTTTTCAGGTCGTCGGACCTGCGGGGAGGAGATCGTCCTACGCTGCGCTTACCGGTACCCGGTCTCCACTCCAGAACACGTCTGCCCCAACGGCCATCGGTTCTGCGACAGATATGTCCCGCCCACTGCCACTTCAGCTTGCTAATCCGTTGATTAAGCTTGATTGCGAAGCTTGATTGCGAATCATAAATTAATCTGGTTACCTACTTCATAAAAGCTCAAAATGTATCGAGCAAAAACTTTTTCGTGACTATTCGGAGCACATGCGAATGCGGGTAAGACAAATGGCTTTTTCATGTTCTGTCGATTGAAACGTAATATTCGACTTGTCGTACGGAAAATGCGTTGAGAAACAAATTCATTTTGTATAGCAAACGTCAACGAACTCTATCATCCTATTGTCTGAAATTCTAATATAATACATATGTGAGACGAATAAGAGAGTGTGTATGAAATGATTGATGGATGTAAAAGAAAGCAAGGTGTAACTGGAGATTTGTCAGGCCCATGCAAAGTGGCAATCCATCGTATCTATTTACCCCTGAGAAAGATACTTTTTTCTGTTATTAAATTAACCTATTTGTTCATAGAATATAATATGACTTTTTGTCTAAAATATCCTTCTTGAGGAAGCAACAAATATTACTTAGTAAATAAACATATCAGCTGGCAAATCTTGTGATTTAACATAATGAGGTGATCCCAGTGACTTTGTTAGTTCAACTGAAATTCCTGAGAACACACCAACGCTCTCGTAATTCCGTAGCCTGGTTCAAAGTGCAGGTAAACTTTACAGGGCCTCCCGTGGGCGAGTACCCTCTAATTTTCAGTCCACTGGAGAGCGCGAACATCACTATGCTTTTACTCTGTAATAATATTACGAGGAAAGCTGTAATGAACTTTTATGAGCTTAAACTGTTCAATGTTTTAAGTAATGACGTCGTTGCTTTTAAATACGGTATAGTTCCTTTCGATCATAATTTCGAGTCATGGATAAAACAAATGGTAAACACATGATAAAAGACATTAAACTAATATCTGTTGCCCGTGGCTTGGTCGTATGAATTCCGGTGTATATTGGATTCCCGTTATAATGAGACAACCTTACATGATAGATAACAAGATGTGATGTCGCAGACTCTTTCTACAACTTTTAAAGGAAAAAAAATCTGTCATAAGTACATGATTTTAGTCGATTGTTCGCTCGCTATTGGTGATGTTATAATGATGCCTTGGCTGAAAGAAAAAATCTTGAATCGAGATTTTGTTTGCAAACTTTTGTGTTTCGTTTATATCCCTGGCTTCAGAAATCTTCATATTCAATTTATTAAGTAAGTTTTATTTTCATAGCTCGCAAATTCTTGAATCTCACCTGTGTTGAAACTGACACGCCTGCCCCACCAGTGCTGCCGCCTGCGGACAAAATAAAATATTATGAGTATTTCGTGTTTTCACAGCTGGAATAAATATGTATACAGGGGAGATGTTGAAATACGTATTTTAATTTTAAAGATTTAAAAAAACGCAATTTAAATGTACGTGATATGAATACGATTAAAATGATTTGCGTCCTTGATGACTGCTTATGTACGACCCGGTTACCTAGTTAACATTCATCGAAACACACTTGGTGTTAAGTAGCAACCGCGACAACTAATAAACAATACTTATGCAGGCACCAGAGTTATTCGCGCCCTTGGTTAATGCAACTTAACTCCAAAAAAATCAGTGCAATCATTTTCTGACCTGTGTTGCTTGCCCTTAAAAAAAGTCTAATAGAAAAGAGGATGCTAAAATGTATGGGCGTCTGACCCAGTTTTTTAAAAGTCGTTTACAAGCATGCTGTAAGCAAGCTGCATCATTTACTGCGGTTTTATTCCTGATAACCAAACATACTATTTTAATACCACTAGAACTTGCGGTTTTTAAATAAATCTAATTAGCGCTAAGCGTAGGTACACGCCGTAGTTCAAATCCCAATAATGTAAGTAAATTTCTAGGTATAGTTAGAGTTATGAAAGTTAGAGTACCTAACTTACGAGTACTTCATGAGAGCTTTGCTAGAAACTCGTCGTCTAGGTGACTAAGCTCATCAAATAAACTAGCAGGCTCCTACCAAAGAGAATTCGGTAAGCCTTTCTAACTTAGGCGACACATCATTAAGAAAATGCATTAAGTTAGTGGATGAGTAGCTTGTTTTAATTATTATACATTTCTAATCAAGTAGAGACCGAGTCTTCCTACAGTTTTAATCCAAGCAATAGAGTGGACACCATCAGAATTTCCAATCATACACAGATGGCCTTATTTGAGGTACGAAACTATTCAGAGCCATAAAGCTTATTCAAAGCTTATGCATACATAGCATGTTAAAAATGTTTTTACTCCTATAATATTATAGGATCTAGGACATTAAAATTATATTGATTTTTATATTGTCTGACATTTTTTTAATAGGTAGGTACCCCAAAAAGCAAGTAAACCCCTACAGGATAACTCTGTTATTATGTTATCATGTATGATAACTAGACCACAAGGCACGTAAATTAATTTGGTGTTTTGTTACCTTTTTTATGAAAAAAAAAACTCAAATGAGGCTCTCGACCGGCCGGGGGTGTAAGTGTGAAAGTAGGACGCACTAATGAAGCGCAAAACTTACACAGAATTTTTACTTTTCTTCCATTTCCGGTGCTCTCACAATTTATTCTTTTGAATCACAATATCTGTTCGTATTTTCATGATTGAAAGGAAAATCATAACATTCAAGTATTTCTATTGATTACATTTTTTGACTCAAGAATTTTTGTAGTAGGTATTATGTACAAAGGCATCTGGAGAAGCTTTATATTCGTTGCGAAAAATGTATTATTTTATCCTTCTCCTTGTCTCTTGATATGTTTTTATGTACAAAAAGAAAAAAAGCATGTGAGTATTAGATGTGTTTGTAATTTCTTAACGCGAACGCCACAACTACTGAACTGAACCGGACTACTTAAAATTTGGAATGAATACACTAGCTACTTTCTATCCTGGAACATCAATGGATTCCGCGGAATCTGTGAAAACCCGATATTCAATCTAAATCTTTTCTTAGCGAAATTACGTTGGCCACATTTTGGCATTGCCATGATTAAATAAAAGTTATTATTACAACCAACATACCAGATACAAACCCTTGTTATGAAAGTATGAGAATTAATTTTCAAGCACTGTCAGAAACAATCACGAGACTAATTAATTATAATAATGGGAGGGAGACGTCGGATACTTGTATTTCAAGCTTAATTAATTTTACATTATTTTCTTGGCTGTTGTCTGTTGTGTTTTGTCTTGTATCACGAAAATAAACGATGGATTTCACCTGAAAATGAACGGCCTTTGTGTACGCGTTGCTATTCATTTTATTTTAATGACTAGCTGTTGCCCGCGGCTCCGCCCGCGTGAATTACGATTTTTTTACATAATATACCTTCCTACTGGAATTCCTTGATTTTTCGCGGGATTCTGGTGTGACGTTGTACAGAAACCTGTTCTTACTTTGCACGGGTTATCTTGTGGTTATTTTGAAAACTCCTTTTTCTTAATATATAATAATGTAAAGTTTCATTAATACGTAGTTGAAAGATCAAAACGACGATTTTAACTGTCGATATTTCGACCCAGTGGCACAGGTCGTGGTCACTACGTGACCACGACTTGTACCAATGTATCGAAATATCGACAGTTAAAATCGTCCTTTTCATTATGATTTTTATTCTGAAACCACGAAATATGTCAAAAATTATTAAACCATGTGAAAAGTTGTAGGTACTGGCGGTAGAACTCTTCTTTCAGAGTTCGGCCGAGTAGGTACCACTGGGATAAATTACTCTACTAACAATATTCCCCAGCCCAACATAATATAGTCTTTTAAAAATCTTTGCTTCAACTCAATACAATCCAAAACATCAGAATGGGCAATGGCTATATATTTCCTTACGTATAAAAAGACCTAAGATGACAGTCAGTCGGTTAGGATCGATAAGACCTAAGAGTTAAAAATATTTGTGAACCATTATCTTACCCTTTCCATATTGCGGATGATAAAGTTTAAATCTGTTCATGTCTTAACAGTGATGCCATCTTAATATAAAGTCAGGAAACAGTAAATAACATGACAGTTAATTTTTATTAAAAAAATTCGGTAGTACCCATCTCAGAGTTTTACATTCAAGTTCCACATAAATTGTAGAGATGGCGCTATACGGTATAACGTAGCGATAACGCCAGTTACATGATTTTTGTTCACCCCAAAAGTGAAAAATTTTAAACCATACAAAATCTCCTGCTAAGCCTATTTATTTAAGGCTGTAAGGGTACTCCAGTCTTACTTGAGCCCTACGTCCTAGCCCTAGGTTCTTTGTGCATTCCGAGTTTCAAGTCACCTACCTACTTGAACTTAAAGGTTCTGATGTCTGTAATTTCTGAACTACATAAGTGATGATGATAAGATTTGTATGGAATAATCTTTAAAGAACCTCCTTTCTAACAAAAAAAGAATGAATGGAATCGGACAACGCGTTAATGAATTATAACTAAAAAACGTTTGGACTTTGATGCCGTCTTCCAGGGAAACCATGATGAATTTCGGGACAAAAAGTATCCTATGTCCTACCTCGGGGTATGAACTATAATCATGTCAAGTTTCATTTAAATCCATCCAGCGGATTAGCCGTGATGCCCGGTCGTGAAACAGACAGACAGACAGACAGACAGACAGACAGACAGACAGACAAAAATTAAACAAATTACAGTTTTGGCTTCAGTATCGACTAAATAGTGTCCTCCAACAAAATTTTTCAAAATATCTTCAATGTACAGAATTCGACCCTTTACAGTTTTATTATAAGTATAGATACGGCCAAGGTTGTTTTCTGCTCAGTACCTATTCCTACACATATTTATATTTTTTTATCATAATATATCATAATAATAAAATATCTTTACAAAACACTGACAGAAATTTGCTGAAATTTGCTGAAATTGTCCAGACACATAGTTTAGATAGACTTAAAAAATAAAGTTTTTTTTGAAAATTCAACCTTAAATACAGACCAAGGACCAAAGCCGCATGTATCTTCTTGTAAAATAAGTATAGGTAGGTACTACTAGGACGACCGCTTCTGTTGTGTGCATTTCGGATTTTTAATACCTAAAACACGTCCCTAATTTATTAATCTTCTTCCAATCTTAAAAATATCATATTGAATAAACTACAAAAAAAAAATTATATTCGCGAACATTGAGGTATTATGATACCTCAATGTTCGTGAATCCAAAAACAAGTTAAATCTTGCTCTGTGGAACCACTGATCCCAAGAACGGATCATAAAGTTGAGATTCTAAAACTTTTAACACGGTTTTGTATCTTTATTCAATCTTTACAGAATAAATTGCCTAAAAAATGAAGAACTCTTTTCGAAAAAAAATAAAGCCTATGTTACTCGGGAAGATTCAAGGATTCTAACGATACCCCATATGTCCAAATCTGTTCAGCGGTTCAGAAGTTATGGAGGAATAAAGAAACATCACATACATACATACATACAAATATGAACCCTAAAAACATTACACTCTTTTTTTTATCAGTCGTGTAAAAACCGACTTCAAATGCCACTACAAAATGTGAAATAATTTTTAATTTACAGTAACTATAAAAAATACCCGAATTCCTTCAAGTATACTATAGGAAAATGAAGAGAGTTCCCTAGATTTCACCAAAATCCCATGATCAGATTCTGATCTGTTGACCATAGAACAACCTGGAAAATATTATTCTTTCAAACAGACCCAAATATAGGTTCAAGTGTCCTTATAAAATTTGAAGAGTTGCCTCGATATTTTCTCAAGGATATTATCATCAGATCTTGACCTGATGGCCATGGGCCATCTGGAAAATATACCCTTTCAAACAAAGAAAAGAATTTTCCAAATCAGTCTATGCGTCTTCGAGTAATTGGTGAACATACATAAAAAAGATAAGATTTCGACGAATTGAGAACCTCTTCTATTTTGAAGTCTGTTGAAAAACCACGAGTGATAATCTAGCCCTTTTTAGTATTCCTCAATATCAGTGCCGTTTTCATATCATTAATATTTATGGGGGCGGCATGTAATCCGTATATTAAATATTTTACATACGCGGCTTTTCTCTTAAAAACTGGGGTAAAACACGCAACGATGTCGGCGCTTGAATGGAGCTATTATTGGTTGATTTATTATACGAAATGGTGTCGTTAGTGGCTTTTAAAGGCTGTTTGATATTGAAATATACCTAATAATGTGTTACAAAATAGTGTTACGTATGTGTAACAAAATGAATAGCTTTAACTATAAGTTGGTAGTAGTTGAAATTGGACCATAAGTAATTTAAATTAAATGTTACATTTCTCCAAATTACTGATGACTAAAAAATGCGAGACAGATTATAATAGTTTCACCGCTATTCCACGTTTGTTTGTAAAGGGGTTTTGAATTGTATTCGTTGTCGTATGCTATAAGATGGCTACATCGAAAAAAATTATTATGATACAGTCGCAATTTATTTAGAAGATAAATAGTTATTTGGAAAAAAGTTAAAGGATAAAATTTCTTTGAAATGTATAACTTAAACTAAGAACACAGCTCCACATAGACGATTGCCAGTAAAATTACTATATATATAGCTGCTCGTACTGATTCATTCATTCACTGACTCTGACTGAAAAAATTTTTTTTGAAGGACAGTGTCGTAAAGAGGGAAAAAATTCATGAGGAGGAAAAATACGGAGAGAGCTGATGATTGAGGATTTCGAAGACAGGTGAAGAGCACGGGGAGGGTATCGAAAATAGGTGGGGGGTGCTCGACCAAATGTCATTTGAAATGTCATGCAATTGGTAGTGAGCTGAAAAAAAAATCAAAATGGCGGATTCAAAATGGCCGCCATTCGAATTTTGCCGATATCTCGGAAAGTATAAAAGATGGAAGAACGGTTTCTTGACAAGAATTGATCAGGACAGAAAGGTCTATTTGATGGCTAGAAAAAAAATCCAATAGGGTGGAATTTTTTTTTCGATAGAAAATGTAGGAGGATTATTGTCGGCCTATATAGGCGGGAAGACAGCACGCGGGCCACATGTGGCCCGCGCCTCCACGCGCCCTACTAGTTATTATATAGGGCTGTATCACTTTAATTGAATTAATATCTAAAAATTCAACCGTATAAGTAAATCCACAGTAAATCAGAAGGTTCGAAATGGAAGTCATTTCGTCGAAATAATCCCCTATTTGGATTTCCTCGATATCAGCGCGTTACCATATCGTTAATATTTATAGAAGCTGCGTAGTGCGAATATTGAACCTCATCCGAGTACCTATTTGGAAAGCCTACTTGGTAAAATAAATTTCCAAATCAGTTCACCGTTTACAAGATTAAATTCGAGTAACAGTCATTTCCATTAACCTAACTATAATAGTATATCTTATACAACTAATTTGCCATAGGTACACCATTATACGTTTCTATAAATTAAAAAACCTTGACTCGTTCACTAATTGATTTTCATTCCCTCAGAGCAAACCCTTGGATGCCGGCCATACATCATCCTTTCTATCGTCTAATTTTCCAATAATTTTAATTGTAACTGCCGATTGGATCAATTAGGATTGCCCGCGTGTAGACGTGCTTATGCTATTTAGGTTACAGTCCTAGACCCTGTGCCTTCTTCAACTTTTTACAAGATCGCAAGACGCCGAGAGAGGTGGCATCCTTATGCGTTTGACATCCAACAAACTCACACATAACATTTTTCTGATACGAACCGCTAAAGTGTGGAACGCCCTCCTAGCCTCCGTTTTCCCAGTCACGTACAATCAAGGTGCCTTCACAAGAAGAGTGAATAGGCATTTTCAGGCAAGTAGGTACGCTCCAACCTAAGTAGAGGCGTTTCAAGTATGGCTACAACACTGTGACACGGGAATTTTATATATTGAAAGATATACTAATATGAGACTTTGGAAGTTTATTTTATTATTATATTAATTAATATATATATAGCTGCTTGTGCTGATTCAACACTGACTCACTGACTCATTGATCACCTCTCCTGAACAATTTTGTATGAAAAATTTTTTTTTGAAGGATGATTTCGTATAGAGGGGAAAAATTCATGAGGAGGAAAAATACGGAGAGAGCTGATGATTGAGGACTTCGAAGACGGGTAAAGAGCACAGCGAAAGTATTGAAGATAAGTGGGGGGTGCTCGACCAAATGTCATTTGAAACGTCATGCAATTGGCAGTGAGCTGAAAAAAAATTCAAAATGGCGGATTCAAAATGGCCGCCATTCGAATTTCGTCGATATCTCGGAAAGTATTAAAGATGGAAGACCGGTTTCTTGACAAGAGTTAATCAGGATCCGAAGGTCTACGCGATGAATAGAAAAAAAATTCAAAATGGCGGAATTTTTTTTCCATAGAAAATGTATGGGGAATGTTGAAGAGACTAACAGTTGGTAATTATGCAAGGTTGTGATGCGGTTTTTCGTAAAGTTACTAGAGAAAAATATGGAGAGAGCTGATGATTGAGGATTTCGGAGACGGGTGAAGAGCACAGCCAGGGTATCGAAGATAGGTGGGGGGTGCTCGACCAAATGTAACTCGAAACGTCATCCAATTGGCAGTTGGCTGAAAAAAAAATCAAAATGGCGGATTCAAGATGGCCGCCATACTTTCGTGTTTTTATATCTCGGAAAGTATAAAAGATAAGAGAGTGATTTCTTTGCAAGACATAATTAGAATCTCAAGGTCTACGGGATGAATGAAAAAAATTAAAGTGGTTGAATTTATTTTTCCATGGAAAATGTGAAAGCTACAATAAACCCAAAGGCCTATGAAAAACTATGAAAAGTATGAGAAGAGATGGTCTACGATTTGGATGATGATTGAGGAGCACGGTCATGGATTTAAAGATAGTTAAGGGCTGTTTGAATAAAAAATACACTGAACCTCATCTGATGAGGTTCAGTGTATTTTTTATTCAAACAGCCCTTAACTATCTTTAAATCCATATGAGGTTCAGTGTATTTTTTATTCAAACAGCCCTTAACTATCTTTAAATCCATGACCGTGCTCCGAGGTAATTCTTTTAGCCATAGCATTGCCAATCGGATTCCAATTGGCGATGGAGATGACGGCGATTCTTTTATAGGTGAGAAGACAGCCCGCGGGCCACATGTGGCCCGCGCTCCCACGCGCCCTACTAGTATATATATAAAGCTACTCGTGCTTATTCATTCATTCACTGACTCATTGATCACCTCTCCTGAACAATTTTGTATGAAAAAATTTTTTTTCAAGGATGGGGTCGTATAGCGGGGAAAAATTCATGAGGAGGAAAAATACGGAGAGAGCTGATGATTGAGGATTTCGGAGACGGGTGAAGAGCACGGGGAGGGTATTAAAGATAGGTGGGGGGTGCTCGACCAAATGTCATTCGAAATGTCATGCAATTGGCAGTGAGCTGAAAAAAAGTTCAAAATGGCGGATTCAAGATGGCCGCCATACAAACTTTATCGGTGTCCATCTCGAAGAGTATAAAAGATGGAAGAGTGGTTTCTTGACAAGAAGTGATCAGGACCCCATGGTCTATTCCATGGATAGAAAAAAAATCAAAATGGCGGAATTTATTTTTCCATAGAAAATGTATGAGGAATATTGAAGGGACTACGAATTGTAAATCATGAAGTGCTTTGATGCGGTTTTTTGAAAGACTACCAGAGAAAAATATGGAATGAGGTGATGATTGAGGATTTTAAAGACAGACAAGGAGCATGGGCAAGGTATTTATAGTAAGGTGGGGACTGCTGAAACAAAAAATACTCAGAATTTCACGCAATTGGCAGTGAGCTGAAGAGAAACCAAAATGGCGGATTCAAGATGGCCACCATACAAATTTCGTGTTGTTCTATCTCGGAAAGTATAAAAGATAAGAGAGTGGTTTCTTAACAAGAGTTGATCAGGATCTCAAGTTCTACGGGATGCATGGAAAATAATTCACTGTGGCGGAATTTATCTTTCCATGTAAAATGTACATTCTATGAGAAGAGACAATGATCTAGGATTTGGATGATGATTAAGGAGCACTGTCATGGTTTTAAAGATAGTTAAGGGCAGTTCGAAGAAAAAAATACGCTGAACCTCATCGGATGAGGTTCAGCGTATCTTTAAAACCGTGCTCCTTGGTAATTTTTTCAGCTCACTGCCAATCGGATTCCAATGGGCGATGGAGATGACGGCGATACCTTTATGTGCGGGAAGACTGCACGCGGGCCACATGTGTCCCGCGCACCCACGCGCCCTACTAGTAATTTATAAATTGACTCAGGTCTGATCTGGTGGGAGGCTTCGGCCGTGGCTAGTTATCACTCTACCAGCAAAGATATACCGCCAAGCGATTTAGTGCTGCGTAGAAACCGTTGGGTGTCTTTACTTATCCCTTCCAAATTAGTACGTTAACATCTTCGGCTGCATCACTTACCATCAGGCGAGATCGCAGTCAAGTACTAACTTGTAAAGTGTAAAAAAATATACATACAGAGTATCGCATGCAAACTAATTTAAATAGGTACTCTCTTACTTTGTGCTGAACACGCAAAAGGTGGATTATCTAACCCGCCCCAGTCCTTTTTGCACAAACATGACCGCAGCATCAATGCTGCAAACATAAAAAGAGAACCAATTCGATGTGATATGACTGAGCATTCTAAAAACATACCGGGCTTTCATCCAATACGATACCGAAAATTCGGGCATTCGTTGCATACGGGATGAAATTGCATCTCAACACATACTGGCAAACAACAAATACACAACCCTGCGGCTGCACTATACAAAATAAAACACAAATAGAACAACACATCATTTATTCACGTGCGTGAAGGTAAACTGTAAAGGACGTGGCACGCTACGTAGAAAGTGCGCTGTGTGCTGTTGTATATTGGAATTTGTACCACATATTATAAAAAAAAATCGCATGAGGTATTTTTAGGAGATTGGCGTAACAGATGGCGTTACTAAACAAGTAATTAAAAAATTACAAAGAATTCGGACAATCTGGAGTATAATTAATGATAGCCGAGTGGTTCAAAAGTCTGCCTAGTTATCTAGGGTGGGAGATTCGAATCCCAGACACTTTTTCCCACAGGAATTTCCAATTCGTGTTCATTGTCAAAAGCTACTTGCAATTTCTGAATTAAGAATTTTCTATCTTAATTTCCCAGAATTCCTGATTTCTAGAGGAAAATTCACCTCAATTTAATCCCTTGGTAGCGGTTCTGGAATGGTGGTATTATTGGATGATTTATCACTCATAATGGTGTGATTACAGGCTGAATCGAGGTCATATTTTATATGAAAAAAAAATTGATGACGAGCAGTTTCCTGTAAGGATTTCGTTCTTTGTTTTCAGACATAAAAGACAAGAGTATCCTTTCTACGTGCGAAATAGAAGTCACTTCTGTGAATACCGAGTGCGCTTGGTACGAGACTATACTATTAATTTTTTTTAAATATGGTATAACGAGTAGATAGACCTCTTTTAAATTATTCTTTGCTCATTATAACCACAAGTAAGCTTGTTTTCGAAACGAGACTAAACTTTCAAAGCTAAAAGTTAAAGCAATTCAGTGCAGTAGAAAACTTGAACCATTTGAACTTTATCACCCATCTGGTGCTGTTCATATAAAATAGACGTCCTGAATATTTTGATCTCTGAAGCACCCAGAATTCGTACAATAATTTAGAAAAATATTGCCCAACCACCACCCACTCTGTAAATATGTGTGTACATGATATTAAGGAGTCATTTAGACAAATTCCAAATTTAAAATCAACTGTTTGCCACTAAATTATGTAAGCACAGAATAAACTATTAGGAAACCGCAAACTAAACCGACTCTTTTGGCATGCATTGTAATTTAAAATGCTAGAATAAAAGGCAGCGAGCAAAAAGTGAGAGCGGTGAAATGTATGCCTCATTAGAGCGACCTATTTGCTCGTAATATTGTTGTATTTCACAGTGCTTTGTACCATTCAAACATAGCGTGTAACTTGCTTTATGTCGAATGCTATGCTACGAATGAAAAATCTCAAAGTAATAATATTTGAGCATTTAATTTTAAAAGAACTGATGAGTTTCCGAGTATTTTTAACACTATTGTTACATGTTAGTACTTGTCTGCGATTTTACCTGATGGTAAGTGATGATACAGCCGAAGATGTTATCGTACTAACTTAAGGGATAAGTAAACTCGTCCCTAACGGTTTCTATACACACTATATCGCCGTAACGCTAAATCGTTTGGCAGTGTGTCTTTGCTGGTAGGGTGGTAACTAGCCACGGCCGAAGCCTCCCACCAGACCAGACCCGAGCCAATTTAGAAATTATGAAATTCCAAAGTGGCCCGTGACTGGAATCGACCCCGCGACCTCCCACTCGAATCCGAGCGCGCTACTGCGCCAGAGAGGTCGTCGTTATATCGTTATGAAGGAAGGTTTACGTTATGTAAAGGTGACTTTCACGCTACGACCATCTTATTCACAAAAATCTTAAAAAGTACTATTAATAATCAAGCATACAACCGCCTATTTAACATACCAATGAAAATCGAATGTATCGTTACCGAAAACGAAATTGCCATTGTTAATGTAAATAGAACCATAATAGAGCAATTCTGCCATAAAGCCTCAACATATTCCTATGAATATCCAACTAGGTATATTCATAAGGTTGTTGAAATTGATTTGGGTGCCCTGATAACTATAAAGGGCGCTCAAAATTAATCAATCTCTTGAACACGATCTATTAAATTCGCATTCCATTTGTGACGACAATGGCGGTGTGGCTATTGTGCTGTTATCTACGGTTATTGCCATCTGCCATCTGCTGGTTGATTATATTAATTTTCATATAGTAAATTCAATTACATTGGTAATATAATGTAATTAAATGTAATGGACTGTTATTGTATACGTGCACTTTAAATAGTCAGAACTAAAGCAAAAAGTGGGTATAACACTTCATTTGAATTAAAAATCAACAAAGATTTATTTACAGGGCATATCAATTTTAGATTAGGTATATTTCTTAATTTTTTTCATCATTACATTTCAAGGTTGATTATAAAAATGAATTTAAGGAATCAATTTTCTGATAAGTGTGTTGTGTGTACCCAATTGTTGTAAAATGTAAAAATAATTCACAACGAAATCATCGAGTTATCTGACATTTTTTAAGACAATTATAAATGGGCCTAACAATACATTGGAATAGAAAAATAGAGTATAGTTTCTGGTTCTTCCAGAAATTATTTCTATTAACTTTTGTCAATTAATTGGTATTTGAATTGTGGGTATAAGGCAGTGTTGTTGAAATAATTATATTACTGAAGATAATAATTATATTTTACTAAATTTGAAAAATAATTAAAGGTGAAGGCACGAATCAAGTATTGTAGATTTTCGTCAGTAGCCCCTTCTGAAAGGAGTTTAAAATATCTACTCTATAATTCTTCAACACAACTGGAAGCTACAATAAAATATAAAATTTCTACGCTGAAAAATCAGTCTTGCTCTCGGAGAAAAATATTGCATGAGGTCTTGTTATACGTACCCTGCGCTGTTTATTTTATTTTCTACCAGGAGCGTGAAATACTAACACGTAAAAGTTTCGTTACGCGTTCTATTTTTAAAGTTGTACGTACTTGTAGTTAGTATTCTTTTATTTTCATTTTATTACTTAGCTTTAGACTTCAGATTCGACAATTGACTAACTGTTAAGTACAATCGAAGGTGTGGGTTAATTCGTATAGTTTTAACTTGATCTTAAAAACACATTAACTTGATAAAAAGTCCCAATCATTTTATTTTATTTTCAGTACAACTTCATTTAGAAAAGTAGTTCATTTTCCATTTTAGATTTTCAGTACGATTTTTCAGTAACAATTTTGCTACCGGTTACAGTTTTTATGTTAACTAGATTATAGTTTTCTTTATATTTAAAATAAACCACCATCTGCGCCACCTATGTAGGTACACGCAAGCGTCTGATATTAAAGGAGAAATTCTTCACAGTATTTAATGAAATTCAGGTTTCAAAGTAAACGTTTTCAGTTTAATATAACGCTCATGGTTATGACAGCGAATAGAATTTTTAAGCGATTTTACTTCCAGCTATAATTGATTCAAAATGGAGAATAAGGATATTTTTCGAGCACCTAAAATGGTTCTTAAAGAATATGAAGGTGGAAATTGGCCCAATTTTAGAGAGAGATATCTGATCACAAAACTTAATGTAGATAATGGCAAAATCTCTTTTCAATGCCAAAGGACGAATTTTCATAAGTACATGTTACAGCAAATGTTAAATTAGCAACAACTAGTAACACATTAATTAGACAATTAACTGAAATAAGGTGTTCTCATTACAGAAAAAAGATAATTTTAGCAATTTAATACGTTTACAGCAGTAAACCTTTTACGAGTGGCAGTAAAGAGGCAATAAAAGGCAAAGCGTAAAACGTCCGGGTCATTTCTTCAATGTTACATAATATAAAGTAGAAGGAGAGGTGCTTGAATGGGTCTGAGGGAAACAATACCATACATCATACAAGTAACAAGGGTATAAGGATATAATACTACGTAAAAGCCAAATGCCGTTATGCTTATACTAGCTTTTGCCCGGGTTCTGGGCGCCAAATCTGCGGGTCGCATGGATTTGGGATAAAATGTGTTAATCCGAGAAATAATAGATATATTGGAGATACATTTCCAGCCACATTAGTCATGTAGGAGTATCAAACATACACACTTACAAATATATTCTAGAGTGCATTGCCACTTTCCCACAAATATGATACAAAATATTGCAACGAATGAATAAAAAACTTTTGAATGAATTTACTATCTTACCCTTTTATTACTTATCATATAGGTACTCATATAAAGGAAAGTTTAGACGTCAACATTAGAAAAGCTTTCTTTTGAGATGGTGAAGCGCTGTTTTCTATAAACTGCTTCAATAGGAAAGCAGTACAAATAATTCCTGGGTCGAATTCAGGAGACGAGATGCGCTAATTCAGTGATCTCTAAATGAAAGCCACTCAACTCTCTTTTAGTGCGCTCTAGATTGCTGATTTAATAAGTAAAACAAAAATAAATATTTTGTGGAAAACTTTGAATAGGTCAATATGTAGGTCGGTGGGTTATATTATTTAAAGCCACTGAATTGTGCAATGTTCATAGAGCCCCAAGAAACACAACAAAGCATCATTCTAATACTACAGTGTTTTTAAACTGTGCTAATACGAACGCAGGATAGTATGATCCAGGATAGTCGATACGAATCATCAAAACTTTTAAATTCACCTGGAAATTCGAACTGTGTGTCTCTCTTATCTGAATATTGCTTCGGTAGTAGGTATTTCGTGTTAGCACGTAGATAATACACATGGATTTAACAGACAACAATGACAGGAGCTTAGTTCCGCAAATTTCGTGATCGTCAAAATGACGTGCCCGGATATTACGACCCGGCTCAAGCGATTTAACCCGGCCCAACCAGAGTGTGCTCAAGATGTACTAATACGTATTACATTGACAATTTCCTCGTACGTTTACAGTATGTGTATCAATAAATGCTACTATACGGGGTACTTTGCAATGCAGGAATCAAAAGTTTAATTGACGGCCAAATTCTTCAATTAATTAGTTAAGCTAACATGAAGCCAATTGAAAAATTCAGGTGAAATGTTATTTTTCGCTTAAATTGAGATTTATCAAGATATAAACATAACTTTGAAATGTTTTGTTTTCTAGTAAAAATGCTAAGAGAAAGTTCCAGTAATTTTGGATCTAAAAGTTCAATAATATTATGCCGTGTACCCAATATTATATGAATGAAGATGCCATCAGCTATTAAACCTCTAAATAACTATTTCATTATTTTCAGATAAAATACATACTAGGCATATCTTTTTTTTACACTAAGCAAGTTAGTACTTGACTGCGATCTCAACTGATGATAAGTGATGATGCAGCCAAAGATGTTAGCGTACTAACTTGGAAGGGGTAAGTCACCGCAACGGTTTCTACACAGCATCGCACCGGAACGCTAAATCGCTTGGCGGCACGTCTTTGTTAGTAGGTAGTCACACAGTAAATACGTCGTACACATTAAGAAATAGAATTAAGATCTAACTCGGGTCTAACGGAGATTACAATCCAGTCTAGGCTTAATCCGACTGCTCTTAGACGCAGGGATATAGATTGACAATCTCCTCTTCCACTTATAGGCAGATTGGAGTGCGCAATACGTTTGCCAGCTAACATAGTTAACAGTACTTAGCGCTGAATCCTGCCACTAACTCTATTTTACACCCACAGTCATAACCAATCTCGATAATTCCTCAGTAAACGTAACTACCTGAGAGCATAAACTTGATCGATATTAATGCTATACATGTGCTAGACTTACAGGTTTTGCTGTGTGTACCTACTTAACCTACTTAAACCTGTAATCAAGTAACATTTTAAAACATATCATCCTTTTTAGTAATAAAATATTAATATTATGAAGATGGAATATGTTAAATTTGTAATATATATTTTTTTTGGTTGAAAAGGAGACGTTTCATCAATGTATGAGCCCTATAGGCTAGGTATATGTACACCTACATATTTTCCTTAAACATGGCATTTTTGGCTGAACAAAATAAGTATTTCTGCTCATAATTGCAACACCTAACAAAGATTCATCATGGCGCTAACATGTTTGACATTGCAAATTGTCATTTGACTTTGACAGGAATGTCAACTATTAAAAGATTGTATAGACCGTGGAAGTGTGACGTAACAAAATGGCGGAATTTGACGTTTGGGTAAAAACAAACGTTTGCGTTGCCTACCCGTGAAAGATTGTTTTCCTTTTGTGAGGTTTTTAGCTTTGATTTAAAATGTCATCAATTGTTAGCTTAAGCGCCATCGTTGATTTCCATTTTTTAAATAGTTTTTCATTCGCCAGGAATCTAAAAAACCTACAGGTTTATCTTCTCGAGACATGGTTGCACCCAGGGGCAAAACAATAAGGCATTGTGTATATATTTATAACACCAAAACACTCGTTTTTCTAATTGTTTATAAAATTCCGTAGGTACCTGTGCTAATGTTTTTACCCAAATGTCAAAATTCGCCATTTTGTGACGTCATAGCTTCCGTGGTCTATTGTGGTTTACGTCAAATCGTACGACGCCAGCGACGCCATATTGAAAATAGACTGTATTAATGATGAAAATAATATATTTTTGTACAGCTAAAGTTTTAATTTTTTCCGAGAACAACAGATTTTGAATTTTTTTTGAAATGTCTCCTTTATTTTTTCTCAACTTCAGTATTGAAATGACCCCTTACTACAAGTCATCTAAGCTAACGTCATGTTAATGGAGTAAGGAAATAAGGTGTAGGTTATACACTACAGGGTTATATAAAAATATATCTATCTATCTATCTATCTCAATATATAATCGCTCTCGGCCTGTAGTTGTTTACATTAACACTAACAACTTTTGTTCTAGGCCTTTTCAAAATGCAGTTATTTCGTACAAAAAATGTTATTTTTGTACAGTGACATTACACTTGTTACATTACAGAGTAGGAACAAACTAGAGTATCTGTGTACATTTTGAATAATTTATATTTCTCAAAATATCGAGTAAAAAAAGTCGTCAATCAAGAGTTGTTATTTTTAATGTAAACAATAAAATGGAAAATTCTTTTCAAAAAAACCGACTTCAAATGCCACTCCAAAGAGTGAAATAATTTTTCAATGTAGGTACACCAATTCGAAGTCGGGCGATTAATACGAAGGACTATGATTGTACGAATTGCCCGACTTCGAATTGGTGTACCTACATTGAAAAATTATTCCACTCTTTGTAGTGGCATTTGAAGTCGGTTTTTTTTTAAAGAATTTTCCATTTTATTTTTTACTTTTTATTGGAAACAACGAATGCACAGGGCATTGAAAAAAATGCCCAAATCGCTTGAAGTGTGCTTATAAAATCTGAAGAGTTCCCTCAATTTTTCCGAGATCCTATCATCAGAACCTGACTTGATGGCTATAGTCATTATTAAGTCAGCATCTGCAAGCAAATGCACTAGTCACTATAAAAAATACCCAAATCGCTTCAAGTATATTAGAAAAATTTGAAGAGTTCCCTTGATTTCACCAAGATCCCATGATCAGATCCTGACCTGATGACCATAGGAAAACCTGGAAAATATTACTCTTTCAAACAGTACCCAAATTGTTTCAAGTATCAATATAAAATTTGAAGAGTTCCCTCGACTTCTCCAGGATTCCATCATCAGATCCTGACCAAAAAAAATGGGACCATCTTGGAAGTATACCCTTTCAAACAAAAAAAGAATTTTCCAAATCGGTTCACGCGTCTTCGAGTAATCGGTGAACATACATAAAAAAAGATGACGACGAATTGAGAACCTCCTCCTTTTTTTGAAGTCGGTTAAAAACAGGCCGACAGCGATTTGGGAATTTTTATATGTATAACTCTAATAATTTTTTTACTACCTACAATCTTTATACCCAAGAAATGAATCCAGGAATTATGGTCCGTACTACTATGGATTAACTATGGACTCTGCTAGTAAATATACCAACGAGATAGTTAATTGAAATGTGCGCATATTGAGTCGACGAAAGAACCAAATACCTAATTTACGTCTTCCTTCGTCAGATAGTTGTTTGCGGAACAAATATTTGCAGCCTCCGAGTTCCCGCAAATTGAATTCAACCGAGCGGTGTCCGCTTTGTTAGGTCTGGCGGAAACGATAATCTTCTTTTAATGAAAATATTTTCGAGTGTAATTATTTCTTTTAATTAAAATATTGTAGGGCTTTTTGGACGCGACCTAACGCGTCGGTTGCAGACCACCGCCTCAAGCAGCCGTCACGATCGAGATATGGTTTCGAGACCATCGGACGTCACAAAGATCGAGGTCATTTTTGAATTAGATAAAGATGACGTAACGGACGCGCGCTGGACACACAGCCTATACTTACAGTATACACGGACATAGGAAATGAATGGCCGCTGCTTCACGCCATTAAAGCTGCGGCCAAACCTGCGCGTCAGTAGCGCGGGACGCGGGACGCGAAGCGGGAGCGTCTGCAACGCGAAACTCGCGTGCACACCTGCGCGACTACGGCGCGAACCGTGAACTTCATTTCTTAATGAACAGTCACTGAAGACGCGCGACTTTATCTGGTGTAACTACTAAATAGTAGTGCTAATGACATCCTCGTACCTAACATAGAGACCTCTTAGAATAGAAGGTATCCGTCAGAACAGCCCTCCGACTGCCATATGAATTTATCTGTTCAACTAAAATAACTTGTTCCTTACTTTTTAGTTCGTTTTATAGCAGGGCAGTTGTGTTTTTTAATTTTTTAATTACTTATTTTTATTTTACATCTTTTAGTGATGGTCAGCAGTTAGGTGAAGCAAGAATTCAACAATAGCCCATAATAATATGTCCAAACGACATTAGTCATTCAAAAGTTAGGGTAAATGGCAATAAATTTACCTACATAATCTTTTTTGGACAGTCATAGATCGGTTTTTTTTGGGTGTACATCCTACATATGTAAAATTATATATTAAATATATATATTTTTTATAACTACTCTCTAATACCTTCATTTTGATACACATATTGTGATAGTTGAAGAATTTGTTTTACACATTTGAAAGTGGCGCCTAACATCCGCCATATTGATTTTTCCGAAAAAATTATAGCCAATGTTACTCGGAAGGATCTAAGGATTCTAACGATACCCCATATATGTTCAAATCGGTTCAGCTGTTCATAAGTTTTGGTGGAATAAAGAAACATCACATACATACATACATACATGAACCCTAAACACATTACACTCCTTTTTTTGGACAGTCGTATAAATAGGATACTCTCGCACTCGTTCTATAAACAACTGTATTACGAGTATCTCCTGGTGTAGCCATTGTGGAATAAAATAGGTAACAATTAATTGTGTGTTGTTATATTCGCTTTTACAAAACACACGTCTGACCACTGGACGCGTACGTCCCGCTCTGCCGACGCGTACGTCCCGCATCGCGGTCGCGTAGGTGTGCAAGGCGCCATAAGAATGCATGGGTAGCGTCCGCCGCGCGGTAGACGCTCCCGCTTCGCAGTCGCTTTGGTCGCGCAGGTTTGGCCGCAGCTTTACTCGTTCTTCGTGAATGACGGCCTGGTGACAGCTGCGATGGACATACGGCCTTACTGTGTTTCGGTTTGAAAGGCACTACAGCCGGTCGTTATTACTGGGCTTAATGAGACTTGAGAATAATTAATCACTGGTGTCGCAGGATAACGAGGGCAGTGCACTCAGTCGCAACAAGCAACACTAAGTCCTGGATCTGACTGCATTTGACATATCATATAATCCGCTAGGGTGAATATCGGTTTGTTCCGTCGTTTGTGTCAGCCGTCGGACGTCTACGGCAAGGCAAAGGCCTCCTGCAATGATTTCCAGCCCACGCGGTCCTGTTCCACTTATATCCCCGCGACTCGTTTAATGTCGTCAGTCCCTCTAGTCAGAGGACTGCTAAACTGCACTTTTCGGTGCGGGGTCGCCTTTCCAGCACCTTGGGTCCTCACTCTCCAACGCCCATCCGTTCTACGAGCTATGTGCCCCACCCATCGCCACTTCAGCTTCGCAAAACGTTGAGCTACGGCGGTGACTTGGGTTCGTCTACGGATCTCCTCATTTCTGATTTGATCATCCAGAAATACTCCAAGCATTGCTCTCTCCATCGCCCGCTGTGTGACTCAGAGCTTTCTTATGAGGCCCATAGTCAATAGCTAAGTCTCGAATCCGTATCTGTAGGTGGACGTCCAAGCGTCAGATATTTTGTAAGTGACCCGACCCAATAAATGACTAGCAGTAAAAAGTATCGCAATCTGTATAATATAAGCAACAGATGATTATAAATTTATAACCTTCAAAAATAACATAATCTAGAGTAAAAAAATTCCAGCGATCCAGAATAATAATAAAAATCCGTAGGGAAAGCTTTATAAAATTTAAATAGCCAATAAGTGTAACGAAACCATCTGTTAGTGGCTTTACTAGCTGAAAATTCGAGGTTCCACCACATTATTTTAAACAACGCAAACATTTCCTGTTCTTTCCAAATATCCACCTACATGCAGATAACCATAAACACAATAAATAAGGAAGCGTTTCCAGCAATTGCTAATGCATTGCACCGCCTACGTATGATTAGAATAAGAGCTCTTCGAAAGCCCTACCATTTTAAAACCTACTTTTTAATAACCCTTAACGCATGGCGTTAGGAATTTTAAGTTTGACGTGTTGATCAGTGGTATCGTAATTCATAAACGGATGAACTGTTTTTTTCGTTTGAATCTTGAATATAAGGCATGGGTTCTTACTTCTTAGGCATGTTTGATGAAAATTGGTACAAGATGGCCGCCGCCACAGCTCCCACATTATAGGCGCCAATCAAATAGAAGGGATTGACTACTAGAATACTATACTCTATGCAAATCAAATCCAAGATGGCCGCCACCATTAGAAGTCGAATAGCGATGGGGGGTTTTTCAATTTTTAATTTATTCAAGCCATGTTAGTCTTGTTACAAACTTGTACACTATGATGATTCACAAGCTGAATTCACAAGCCTTACGAAGAGATTACGAACGCCTATCAATGAACTAACTCTACATCATAATATGTAAGGCCATTCATAACCAAAGGTTGTCGATTTCTGTCAGGCCATGTTTTGGTCAAGTGTACAATGTAAAACCCTTAATTGGCTCTTATTTTATGAAAACAAAATGAGGGATTTCCACTAAAGTACCACAGTGCACTCGACTGTGTTAGGGATAACGCCAAACAAATAACTAAATAGAAACAATTAGCGTTCCACCATCAATCCTAACTACGTTTCACTTCCCAACTCAATTGTTCCAAACAGCTCCTGAATAATGGCGTGGAAATGAGCATTCGCCATTTTGCAGGAGAGTCCTCGAAGTGGATAAACAATTGAGCGCCCATCTCGCTTGACGTGAATCCTGATAGCTAGCTGACTTACATTTTTAGAACCTACGACACGATTAGATTTAGTTACGATTCTGTCAATGACAACATAATATATAAAAATGTTTTTTGGGTTCCGTACCTCAAAGAAATAAATTATTTTTTAAAAAAATTGAACCGACTTCAAAACCACAAATAGGCACTCAAAAGCGAAAAATAAATTAATATAATTATTATAACCGCTACTACCCACTCATCTATTTTGAAGTCGGTGCCAGCGAAGCTTACTACTACTACATACTATGGATGTAGTTTTGCACTATTATAAAGATTTACTTATCTATTTGAATTGGCTGGCACCGACTTCAAAATAGATGAGTGGGTAGTAGCGGTTATAATAATTATATTAATTTATTTTTCGCTTTTGAGTGCAAAAAAGTTTTTAAAGACAAGCTTTTATGATCTAGTTGCCACGTTTTAACCAAATTTAAAACGGACTATCACAATAAAATGCATGTACAATAATCACGGAAAATCCTAAATACCGATATAGGGATTAAACAGAGAACCTCTTTTTTTGACGTCGGTCAATTAAAACATATATTTCAGTCAACTTGAGAATCTCCTTCTCTTTTGAAGTCCGATAAAATCTACACTGTACACTATTATACCGATCGCAAGCGAGTTCCGCTCTCCATCTCCGAAGATATTCATTAAATCTCGACGAAATTAAAACGAGTCTCCCTGTGATGTATGGCCTATCTAACAAAAAAAGAATCATCTAAATCCGTTTTGCCGAACTCGAGATAATCGCGAACAAACTTAAATACAAATATGTTGATCAAACTAAGAACCTCTTATTTTTTTAAGTCGGTTAATATACTAAAACCTTCTCCAGAATGTAACAAATACTTTCCTGAAAACCGCATCAAAATCGGTTCAGCCAAACGTGAAATAATCGCGGACAAACATACATACATACATACACACCCACATACATACATACATACATACGGGTCGAAAACAGAACCTCTTTCTTTTTTTGAAGTCGGTTAAAAAGTGGAACCCTTATAAGATTAATTTGTATGCTTGATGGTTTTTTATTGATGGATGGTTGGATTTATTGGGCAAACTATCGAAATAAATATTGATGGGTGTAGTAAATAAATCTATGGATGGGTGCATTAAAAATAACTAGCCTATACTACCTTGGGTGCTCCGCTATGTCAGATTTAGAATGATAGAGATAACCAAGCATAATGCATTGCCATCCGTATCAACTAGTATTTTAAACTTCTGCTATTCTATTTCAAAAATCAATAACAAAGTCACTGATCTACATTTTATAGATAGAGGTAACCTAGGTATAAATTGTCCAAACTACTACTTCAGCGGTCTGTGTGGGTTTCAGATTATCGTTGAGCTAATTTCTCATGCATGAATTTCAGGAGTATCTGTTCCAACCTACTCCGAAATAGATTGATATTATTTGATAAGTTATTATATGTTTTCGGCAGAATATCATGATTATGGATGATAGAGCTCCCAATTTTCCTTATTACTTAGCCGTTGAGTTAAATAAGAGCAGGTTGCCTAACGCATTAACCTATTTTATTTCTATTCTATTTTTGATCAATAAATAGAATAGGCAAAGAACTTCGTAATATGATTAAGTTTTTGATTAGAATTTTCATGCGTTACCATGACTGAAAATTAAGAACAACAAGTTCTATCGTAAGCTGAAGAAGAGGTAATTACTAATAGTAGGGGATCCCAAGTAAGGTCGACCTTCACCGAGCTGCTTATTAAAAGAAAACTATTTTATATCCAATTAAATATGTCAATAAATATATAGCACACGTGGGTTGCCTAAAAAATTTCAGTCCAGGGTATGATTAATTAAGAATTAAAAAAAAATCCATCGTAACATGAACTCCGCTTTGTTAGAGTTCCGTTGACATCTTAGTTCAAATTAGATTGGATGAGCGATTCAGGTCGCAAATTGCAATCTGGGGACACGGTAGTGTCCCCGCCAAGACGAGCCAAGCGAAGCGCGAGGGCACTACCTATCTTTTCTCGAAGTGTTTCGCCGTATTTTTAAACCCTTATAACTTAGGCCTGAATTATTTCAGATAATCAAAATTCTCGGAAAATGATTTCGCCAGTGAACTTATTAAACCTATAAAGTTTCAATTTTATAGGTCTTATACTTTAGATTTTATTGACGTCTAAAAAACCCAAATTTCGTCACTGACTGACTGACTGACTCACTGATGATCATCAAAATTCCTAGGTACTTCCTGAAGACCTAGAAAGCTGAAATTGGGTATATAAGCTAGTATTAGCACACAACCAACAAAAAAATTCCAAAAGTTGGAAATTTAACCCCCCAACCCCTTAAAATAGGGGATGGAAGTTTGTATGAAATTACCGCAAATATTGATGCTAGAGGTCTCAAAATTGATATAGGGACTCTTTGTAATAAACAATTAAATACGTGTTTCAGGATTTTTAGTTAATCACCCCACATCCATAAAATTAGGGGGTTGGAAGTTCGTATGGGGTTTCCCATTCCTAGGTACTTCCTGAAGACCTAGAAAGCTGAAATTTGGTATATAAGCTAGTATTAGCACACAACCAACAAAAAAATTCCAAAAGTTGGAAATTTACCCCCCCAACCCCTTAAAATAGGGGATGGAAGTTTGTATGAAATTACCGCAAATATTGATGCTAGAGGTCTCAAAATTTATATAAGGACTCTTTGTAATAAACAATTAAATACGTGTTTCAGGATTTTTAGTTAATCACCCCACATCCATAAAATTAGGGGGTTGGAAGTTCGTATGGGGTTTCCCATTCCTAGGTACTTCCTGAAGACCTAGAAAGCTGAAATTTGGTATATAAGCTAGTATTAGCACACAACCAACAAAAAAATTCCAAAAGTTGGAAATTTAACCCCCCAACCCCTTAAAATAGGGGATGGAAGTTTGTATGAAATTACCGCAAATATTGATGCTAGAGGTTTCTAAATTGATATAGGGACTCTTTGTAATAAACAATTAAATACGTGTTTCAGGATTTTTAGTTAATCACCCCACATCCATAAAATTAGGGGGTTGGAAGTTCGTATGGGGTTTCCCATAAGTATATAGGTATAATAAAAACTTAATTTCATGTTAGATATCTGCTAGTAATGCTAGTAAACATATGGAAAACACGTAAATTTTTCCACTGATTCCAGTGCCCAAGCGGCCAAGCGTCCAAGTGCCCAGTGCCACGTGCCCAGTAATATTACACGTTTCAAGCCCAAGTTCCAAGCATTTCATGTTTAACGAGCCGAGTTTCACTGCACGTCGAGTGACCATGATCCAGTGCTCAGTGACAAAAACCCACATTGAGCTGAGTGCCCAGTGCCCAGCGTGAGCTGTCGAACGTGCCAAGCGTCAAATCTGATTTTGAATAGCGTTATATAGCGCTCAAATACCTGCTTAGTGCCCAAACGCACGCATTTAATTTAATCCGATGCTTAAAAGTGGGTTAAAATCACGTTCAAAAATTTCGTTACATACCTACCTACGTAGAACTACAAGAACCAAGTAGGCAGGTACTAAGTTCTCTCATTTAAATGGCAGACTGCACTCGGACAAAACTTAAAAGTATCGTCTAGTGACGACCCTGTGGAAACACACGTGTGGATTATTAAAAAAAATCGTCCAGTTACTTAGCGCAAGCAAGTAGGTATTTTCAAAAATGATATTAATTATGCCTTATGCCCATGCCCGTATAGAAAGACTTGCAAGTTCAGAGCTGGGAATTTTGTTCTTGAAATATTGCTCCGAGTGATTTTGCAATGACCTTGGGCCATTAACGCCGACATTTATTTCCATGTAGATAGCGTAAGTAGGTAGGTAGTTGCTGAAATATTCTATTGTTTGTGATAGACGGACGGACGGACGGACGGAGGAAGTCTGAACATAAAGTTTGCATTTTTAACATTTTAATATACGAGTAGAACTCTAAAAAAAGGGCCACGCGCAGCCATACATTATAAAGTATAAATAATAGACACTGTAGGTATGCATCTTGTATTTGATAAATATTTTCCATGGAATTATAACGAAATTCTTACTATTTTCAAGTATATTTTATAAGTTAAGGCCAATACTCGTTAACTCGTTACTTAACCGTGATAGTTTTCCTTAGTTGAACTTCAATAGCACCCCACACCAAACTAAAAAAGATAAACGAGAAGATAGGTAGTGTGGGCTATAAAAAAGGCACCTTTGATGCGCAAGAAATATAATACATATTCTACAAATAAGGAAAAAAATAAACTAGGTGAACCAAGGAGGGTTCCCTCATTTAAATGATAGAGGGGGGGGGGGGTACTTGATTCGGACAAATATCCACCTTGCAATGATATTCAAGAAATACACCAAAGAAAAGGAAATTAACCAAATAAAAAATATAGTCGTAAACAACTTACAAAAAGAAGTGAAATCCCAGCAAAAACATTTTATGTAAAATGTTGCCAAGACGAGAACATGTGGCTCACACTATCAAAAAGTTATCAGATCAAATGTAGAGCAAGACTTCTAACTCTACACGCCCTAACTCTATAAATCCTAACTTTATAAACTCTACACTTTAGTCAAAATATATTATGTCTTGGCTGTTTCGTTACTGTCACATGGGTGTAAAGTAAAAATTTTATTCACTGACTTTGTACTTTTCTGATATACAATACCTAGTTTCTGTAGTAACGATTATTTGTTAGATAGGTATTGAGTCTCCTCAGAAACTGCACTTAGGTTTTACTAACTGCATTGGTTTCAAATACTTCATCACACTTTGCAAAAGTGTGTTCCTTTGCTTTAGAGGATATTTTTAATAAATGGAAGTTTTTTCCCATAACAATGGTGATACCATTTAATTTTAATGTGAAATTTCTTGAATTTTGCATGGTCCATTATGCCACTTGCAAAACTCTATTAGAAAAGTACTGAACAGTGAATAAATTCTTCACTTTACGCCCATGTGACGGTACCGAAACAGCCAAGACATAATATATTTTGACTAAAGTGTAGAGTTTATAAAGTTAGGATTTATAGAGTTAGGGCGTGTAGAGTTAGAAGTCTTGCTCTACATTTGATCTGATAACTTTTTGATAGTGTGAGCCACATGTTCTCGTCTTGGCAACATTTTACATAAAATGTTTTTGCTGGGATTGTGCTTATTTACCTACTATTTTATTATCCGTTAACTTTCTTTTGCCAAAAAATATAGAGCAGAAATACTTTCCTCAGCCAGGAAATTATTTCTGGCAAAATGCACTATTTATAACATCCAATCTAATTTGAACTACGATGTCAACTAAACTGTAACAAATAGGAGTCCATGTTACAATGGTTTTTTTTTATTCTTAATTAATCATACCCTGGACTGAAATTTTTTAGGCAACCCACTTGCGATATATTAATTGGATATAAAATAGTTTTCATCCAATAGGCAGCTCGGTGAACGTCGTTGTATGGCGGGATCTTAGACCATAAGTAATAATTACAAAGAGCAGCAGAAAATTAGAGGAAATCCAGTGGTCACAACGGAGCCAAAATGCCACTTTCACAGGAACACAAGTGGGGAAGTTAGCAAGAGGGAATTGTGCTCAGCGCCTTAATTGTTGAAGCGTTTCGGAGAAATATACGAGTGCCTACAGAGTTACTGACCAGACTCTTGAAACAACTCGATTAAACTTTAAGTGGATTGCAATTAATCTCCATTGTCGCTAATTTTGTTTACAGCTTTGTTCTTTTCGTTGGGTAACGTCCTATTCTCTACTTTTCAATAAAGGTGCTAGGTTTCTAGTTATTAAAGTTCCTAGGTCTGTGATCACACTATAATATTTATAATGATAGTTTTTATGTATGCCACTTTGACAGAAAATAGAATATCATGATATACAGCTTATGTCTCAAAATAGATGATAAAATAATTAGTACTATAAATAATTTTATCTAAACGTTTGTCTGTCTATTGCAATCGATATTTATAGATATACTCGTATATTATCATGTTGTATTGCAATTTGCAATCGATAGGATCTGATACCTCGATTAGTCTAAAGAATCTAACTTATTTTTTATCTTTGAGACCATAGACAAAGATAAGTTACCTAAACTACGATTTAAAAAAAGAGCAAGTGTCAAGTGTCTACTTTTCAAACTTAGCGGTGGAGTTGGATATTTCATAAGTGACTGTAAGTAAGAGCTATGTGAAATAACTTATATTTAGATTTTTTATGATGATTATTAATATTGAAAAAAGCCTTTGTAAATTTTCTGTATAGGTTCGTCAGTTAAAATTATAATAATTAAAAAAAATAGTGAAAAACAATCACTGAAATGATAACTAGTTTCCAATATCACTGAGTCTTTATTTGTTAAAGTACAGACAAGCCAAGGCGGGTTAACGTTAACAATTTCGGTTAAACATCGGGAATTTACAAGCTCGAAGATGAACCGGAGCTGTTGAATTTTCATTTATGTAAATACGCCCGTAACATCAAGTTCGATTGAAGTACACTTAACTCCAACAACACACCTGCCGAATTTACGTCGCCAATATATATTCGGAACATGATTGCTTTCAGCGTGTCGCCTAAACCTCTTATCATTTCCCACGATAGGGTACAGGTCTCCCCTCAGAACGACAGAAGTTTGGCCATAGACACTAGCAAGGCCGGTCTTCCCACTCTTTGATAATAATATAACTCCCGGGTACGAAGGTTTTTTTTCTCGTGACCCAGCAATGAGGACGCATATGCTGCGGCCTCTGATCTCCATAGAGCATATAGAATATACTCTGGATAGCTGACTGTCAAAGTAAAAATGAAGACTTTCGCCATTTTGGCGCTGATCGTTGAATAACCTGGCGTGAGCGTCTATGGAACTAAAGTCAAATGAAATGTCAATTTAGTACCGTGGAGGTGGACGCTCGGGGGAGGCGCTTCAAATCGACACAAAAAAATTAACTGTCAAACGTATGGAATCATGGATCCAGAGATACATATCAGTGGCTGCGGCAAAGAATACCATAATAGTACCTTACGGTGGAAGGTAGAAGGTTCACTCTGCAAGATGATTTAAAGAAATAGCGACTAAAGTGAATAAAGTGCAATTCAGTTCGCAATAATTATATTGTAGTTACAACGTGTTTTGTGTACTTTTTCATTAAAATAAAAAAGTGACAGGCATAGTCATCTCGATTTTATCGGTATAGGACTGAACTCCTTACGAGTAGAATTCGGGTGCTGATAAACCTACCCTTTATAGTACCGGGTACCTGTTATAGCAACCAACTAAGTATGAACTGACCTACTTCCAGAATAAAACTTAAAACTATGAAACAATACTGTTTTTCCGGATATTCAAATAAATTGTAGGATCAAAATAAAGATATCCAAGAGGCCGCCCTCGACTTCAAAAGTGCGGCTAAAAATTTTTTGCCTAAATTGGCATACCCGAGCCGTCGCAATACAATTTTTCTTTTCATTAGGTATGCAATTTATAATTTCTAAATTAGCTCGCCTTTGATCTAGAGGCTTCGGCCGCGACTAGTTACCACCTTATTCAATCCGGACGCAATGCATTGTAGAAACCATCAGGGACTGCTTACCCCTTCAAAATTAGTATGATAATATCTTCACTTACCATGAGGTGAGTTCGCAGTACGTACCTTATAACTTGCAGAATATTAAGAAAAAAATACGAATTAATTGAAAAGGCGGAAAATGTGTTATTTTACCAACTTATCTCTGCCATTCTTCGGTGGCTGAGCAAAAAGATTTTTATAAATATGTCACCACACTTAGCATAATAAGCACAGAAATTGCGGAGTCCAGAGATCAAATACAAACAAAACAGTTTACTTATTCACTTTAACTTCGTCCGCTTCCGTTGAACTAACAAACATTTGCACTGCAACCACAGACTACTGGAAAGCTTTCTGGAAACCCACAGCAAATTAAATCAACGATAACGTGCCGTCGCTCTTGTCCAGTTCCTATCTTATTTGATTGAGTAGGGCTTGCTTCCGGGAATTCCGGTTTCCAAAAATACCTGGAAACCAGGTAACGGCTGGTGTAGCCAGTCCCGGTACCGCAAATGCAGGTTCTTGGTACTCCCAGTTGAAACATTATTGAAAAAAATTTACTAAAAAAATGTAGTAACCTTATGCTCTTAAAATAGTACCGGATTTATCTGGAGCATAGGTACCAGCCAAGAACAACGCCGGGAATAAGAATTTGTGGCAAGATCTATTGCGAACCCACTTCTCTTATTATTAAGACTAAAAGCTAATCTTATTGATTGATGGGATCGCACTGCATAGGTAATAAATATAAATAGCCCAGCAGTAACATTTTATTTATGGACTGATGATGATAATTAAATCAATCTCTGGTTCTACAAAAAATAAAATAACAAATAAATCATCTTGAGGACATTAGGTTTGAAAAATGTAACGTAAGTGGAGTAGTGAAGCCGGAAGATAATAAGAAATTAAATAAACAATTAATTAAATAGTTTTATAAATTAATAATTTAGAAATTGGAATTGCAATGACTTTGAAGGGAACAACTGATGGTCCTAAAAAGTTTGATCACCAAATCTGCTAACTGATTAAATACGGATTGAAGAAAATCTGATTAATAACCCTGAAAAAAGATTTTAATTTACTACAATTTCCCTGAAAAAAATCGTGAATTTTCCATGATCGTGTGAATAAAACTTTATCATTTCGTGTGGAATGAACTCGGCGAAATAATAAATGAGATTGGTGGCGTAAAGTCATACATAATTTAGGAGGTAGATTACCATTCAAGGGAAAGAAATTACCTTTTTCATTCACTCTCTCATTACTTTTAACGGTACAAAGCTTTTTGTATTATTCACTGCAATTTGACTGATTTACTGGTAAATCATATTTTAACTTTATTATACCTACTATAGTGGTCGGAATATCTCGCTGCCCGTGGTGCAATAAACTGGGAAACAGGACGGCACCTGTTACCCAGCAGGCGTAACCAGAGCAAAAAAAACATCAGGTAGGTGATTCACGTAAGGCGTTGGCTATACTTCGTGAAGTGAAATGTTTAAAAAGGTCATGGCATTGAAGAATACGGTATTGAAACCAAAACATTTTACAACTAATGGCACAGAGCTTAAAATTGAATGTAGTTCAAAACGCAACATGGTCGAGAATCATGAAATTAACAGTCTGCTAAGGAATTTAGTTTGGGCCATAATGCGTTTAACATTCATAGTATAGCAATGTATAATATACTGTGTATGCATGCAAATGTAAATAAAGAAGATTTCAGTATGCAATAGTAAATATGTTTTAATAAGTTTCGGTCGAAACTAAGAACAAGATTAAAAGTTCGGACGTTTCGTCTGAAAAATCTGATGCGATTGGACACTAATTGTTACTCCTGTTTACTATTATTACAACTATAGAAACGAACTCAAAGTCGTATAAAGCGTTCTAATATAATTGCATACATTTCTATCAAAAGTTCGCATGTAGCATACGCTACTGTATTCAGTGAGTTTCAAGTGCACCTTTAATTTGCAGAGTTAGGACAATAACAACGCACTTAGCTCACGGAAGCGAGGACTAGATTCTCTATTTTATAAGTGCAACTTTGTCCTTAACAATGGTATTTTATCGGAGCCACTCCGCGCTTCCACTTCCCACTTTCCAAATGGCTGTTTTGTTATTATTTCAATGTCTCTTTGCTCGTTAGCCGTCGGAACTGGCGCGTCATTTATTTCCCAGAGCCAATATTAGTTTGCGAAGAATTCAAACTGCAGGCCCTTGCCTCGGCGATTTATTAAGAACTTGTGGATTTCAGATAGTTATAGCTCATAATTTTAATTCGAGTTAGATTTTTATTAGAGTTTTTATCTTCGTAGAAATATAGAAAATAAAGCTTGTTTATAAAAGTGAAACTCTGTTTATAAAATGTTATATAAGTACTAGCTGGCCCATCAAACGTTGTTTTGCTATTAGTGATATATAAATAGCTTACGACTTACCGAACATAATTTAACAATCGGTCGAGCCGTTTCGGAGGAGTTTGGTAACAATTAATATTGGCACGAGAATTAAAAAATATATATTTTCCTCTACATCTATTTAATCATCTTCAGATTCAAATCCATCGAGATCTATTATTTATTCATGCTAAGGTTCTCACAAAACAGGGAATGCATATTTTCTGTTAAACATTATCTTTATCTGAAACTATTATAATAAAATCAATATAATCATAAAATCAATATTGCGGTCCTATTTCTCTCATTTGTTTTCCTCTAATAAAATAATATTTTTAACAATTTTATGTAATATATGTTTGTAAATAAATTTAAGGAAATGGAGATATCCGAGCAACTTTTGGAACTAATTCTTATTGAGAAATTAAGTACATGACAATTTGAAAGTCTTAGTAGTTTCAAACCTGCAGGTCACTGAAAATCGCTAAAATAACCGTTAGGGCTTTACTAGGGCTAGCCAGTTACGATAATACCCACTTATTTAATTCGATCAAATCACTTGACCGCAAAGTTAAATAAGCATGACACTGAAATTGGTATCGGTAACTTAATAAACTTGCATCATAAATAATATTAATTATTGGACTCCATTGGATTTTAAGCTTAATAAAATTGATAAATTCTTCGTTTTCAAATTGGCGGTAATTTTGTGATCGCGCAGTAAATATACTAGTCACTATAAGTATTGCATACGTCTTCGCCCGCGAGGATTTTTGTTTTTAACAAAACCATGACAAGCAAAATTTATCCGGTCTAAAAGTAGGGTACGTAATTGCCTAAAATATACGTTTATTATAAGGTTATACATATGAAAATCCTAAAGCCAAGCCTATCCTGTAAGTGTAACTTAGAATCTCCCGATACCCACTTCTATTACCATGCCAAAGGCATCGCAGACCAATTACAAAGAAAATAACTCGAAAAAGTAAATTGCAAAAAGGGCAAGGTAGTCATCTCTCGTTCAAAGTTCACTCCATTCGAAATATGGGCCTTTGAGTTGGTAAAACCGTAGTTTCCCAATAGATGGCTCCGCGGTCGGCCTATGACTGGAAAACAATGTGTATCGAAATTATCGTGTCAGCTTATTCGTATTCGCATATATTCGAATACGATATTCGCTTCCATAGCTCAATTGGAAGAGCGGTCACTCGCGACAGGTGGTGGTCACGGGTTTGAATCTCGTTGGCAGCGTTGATTTTGATACACTTTTTATTTATAATTATACCTAGTGTGTGAAGCACTATAACAAAAAAGTAAATTGTAAATTAACTCGAGTTTATTGAAAGTTACTCAAATACACACATACATCTCGCTAAGTTTCACGCACGAACAATTACTGTTTGCGATGCAGTACGAAGTACGTGATTCTGCAGAAATTGAATTCGTACGATCAATCGTAAAGGGACCTATTTGTTAAGTGTAACAACGTTTAATTTATAAATTGTATGAGTCTCCATTAATGTTAATCGTTATTTATTTATAGTTGACACACTGCTTTTACTCTGATTTTTATTTGTACAAGCTTGTATTTAACTTGTTAACTTTAACAAAAGTTGCATTGTTTGCTTTTATGTTCGGGTGAAAAGTTGCAACTGAATTTTTAGTTCAACACACAACCGATTGTGATAAAATATTCAGTTCAGATGGCAATGCATAGTTAGCTAAATGACGTCATTCTAAATCCAATATGGCGGTCGGCCTAAATTGGCGGAGCAGTTATGTTTGCGCTCTCTCAAAATATGGGTTGCAAATGAAAGTGATTTCAAAAAAAGCTTGTTTAAAAAGACTGTTAGAAACGTAATCAACCAGCTTCATTTATGATGTCCGAATGTTGTTTTACTAACTTAGAAAAATATCTTAGCTGTTCCCCCGAGCTCTGTTCTTGCAAAATATAAATATTCATGGCATTTACAATGAAAAATACGAACAGAGAACAATAAATAATTTGATCCAAACTCTCTCAGAATTTTAACCAAAGGCTCGTATTCCACTCACGTCTAGTTCCAGTCTATTTTACACTTGCGTGGTAAATAAATTCAGCTTCAAAATTTCTTACTGTCGGAACGGAAAACAATCTTGTGTGAACGTACGCCTGTTGTCGGAGATTGCGGCTTTTAAAAGTATTTTCACTGTGCTTACTACTCTGAAGATTTTACAGAGAGTATGCTTTAGCTAGCATACCACCTACCTACACATATTTTCAATGCTACATATAATATGTATGGGATTTCTTTTTTTTTCAATTTCAAGTTTAAATTCCACAGACTCGATGTCTAAGCCCTTTTTTACTCCAATTTTATTGAGTAGGTGTTTTAATTTCAGTTTATTTACCTACAATATGTGAATGTGGGAGTAGGAAACGCTTCAATAATGGTATTACCTTATATTAATATGAACTACTCTAAAAATATATGTATAAACCAGTCACATATTCTTCCTTGTTTCAGTTAGTTGCAGGACTAGGTATATATAGCATTGAGGAAAAGTAGCCTTTATTTAATTAGAGCTATAGGTAAACTATTTGCATTCGAAACGATCAAGTCATTTCAGTTTCGAAAGGAGTGAAAAAGTTTTAAATTTTCATATAATTACAATGGATTTGAAGCGAACCTGATTCTGAAATAGTACGGCACAGAAAAATTATAAATTCAAAAGTTATATTTTCTTATATGAAACGAACGTACGATTTTGTTATATGCTACGAAAAAACTCAAAACCAATTCTTCCATAACGTAGCTACATGCGTTAAACACATCTAAAACCTATATTGTAGAGCGAGAATTTTGCGAATACTTTGAGAAACCGTTCACCTCAGTAACACCGAAATTACATCCTGCATTGTTCAGGTTGCATAACAAACTATTATTATAAATTGTTTGTGAGCAAAATTTTCATAAACGCGTACAATATTAAGTCATATCTCATAATTTCATTTAAAACTTGTCCCCAAACGATAGTTTGCGAAAACTGTAGTTAGCAAGTCACCCACACATAGTCAGTTTGCGACCTCCGCATAGGAAATGCTAAGCGCAAACTATAGGTACGGCCGAAGTTCACAGCGCTAACAGGTTTACGTGATATTTAATTGAATAGTTTGCGCGAGCAATGTGCGAGCTGAAAGCATTAATTAGCAGCAAGGGTGCACGAGACATCAACACGGCAACTTTCTGAACTTACTCGGAGGTGAAATTGATTTTACAGCGTTTGCCAGGTCAGGCGTACTCTGAATGTAAGGTATCAAAGTACCTACCAAATAAGTACGTGGCGCTACCCGTTGACGGGTTACCCAATAACCCAAATTTAACTCTAGAGAGAGGCTGCGAGTGAGAGGCAAGTACTAACCTCCCACTCTCCTCGCCTCGGCCAACGTGTAGAGCTGGCATTATAATCCGTAGTGTGCCGAAAGAAATAGAGTTATGCGATTGTAATAAGCAAGGTGAAGTTTAATAATATAAAACTAGATATGGCTAGAAGACGCTTAGAAGGCAGTTTAGGTCACAACAGATGTGACCTAAATTGCACTTATTGAGCCGCTGTTTATTAATTATTAACTTTATACTCCTTATAATAACTAACTATATTACTCATTATACTTTATTAATAATTAATAATAAGTTGTCTGTGTATTTTGAGTTATTACCATATTCTAATAGAAAAATAATATAATCATTTTCTATCAAGTTGATTGCCTGGAAGAGATCGCTGTGTATCGATAAGGTCGTAAATATTTGTACATTTTCAAATAAAAGTTGTCTATCATGTTTTGTGGTGTACAATAAAGAATTTTCTGTCAACATAACTTCTACTAAGTATACACTTACCTATAGAAACGTGTCCGTTATAAAAAATACTGTTAAATTTAAAACCAACGCTTATTTTTCAATAAAAAAGAAAAAACCTTACAAACTAATAAAGCAATTTAGGTATTTAGTTTTAATGCAAAGTGTAAATAAGTTTTCATAATGTTATCTTAATCCAACGACTCACGACAGTTGAAACTTTGGACAACGTCAGCATATTACAGGCGTCGCGCAGTGCTAAACTTAAGCTCTCCAGCAAATAAAAAGAATAGCTTGCAGATGCACAGCGAGAACATTTAGTAAGAAAGACACCATAAGATGTGAGATGAAAACTTTTTGTAGGAATAAAAACTGATTAAATTTCATACAAAAAGAAAACTATTACGTAAAGGAATGAAACTTACTTACTTAACTGTTCAATATAATAATCTTGAAATCGTCTACTAATAGAAGAATATTAACTTCTTCATAGAGGCAGACAAGTTGTTATTATAATTGCGACGACTTATTTAGGTTGTTTATTAATGTCATCGTAATAAAATCATTGGTCATTGTAATTGGATTGGCGTTATACCAAGCTAAGAACGGAGCAGGATTTTATTGGTTTTTTTTTCTTTCACAAAACCTATCAGTGGCACGTAGAGATGCTATAATCTCTGTAAAAAACTTGTCACACTAAATAAGACCACAATCTTTGACATTTTGTTAAGAATTATAAAATCACCTGAAGAAGACTAACTCATTTTCTTTTAAATGAAACAAAAGTCTAATTCGCAGGAAAAATAATAAGGAAAAAAATCCGCAATTCAATTAATTTTCCAAGTGCAATCTTGTCGTCGGCTAGCCGGAGAGCCGTTACAGTTACAACAATAAATATTACGTTACTTTTACAAATCATTGTTCGTAGACCAATTTGTCCACAATAAGGAGTATAAAGTTTAATTTTCCAGGAATAGGTCTCAGCAACTGACCTGAATATTTTCGCTCATACCGCTAGTTAATATTAGATTGGGATGTTTTAAGAACTTGTGGTGCCGAGTTCTTATGGAAAACCTTTTATCTTTTACTGAGTTACTTTGATATATAAAACTACTTTTCATATCCATAAGTGAGCAATAAATTAAATGGTAAAGCAGCGAGATAATATTTAAAATGAAATGAAATGAAATGAAATGAAAAAGTGATTTCATTTTCATTTCATTTCATTTCATTTCATTTATAACATTTAAAAAATCAATATATACCAGAAAAGTTCGAATAATGATTAAATAGGTGCAAAGATAAAATAGAAAATAAAAGACAATTTTCATTAAAAAATAGATCCCCATTCTTCACTCAGTTCAAGTTTTAATCAAAAGGGTTTCCTAACAGGTCTAAAGGTCAGGCTTCACAGTTTTACCGTTTAGGGACAGTAATACGTTTTACTTTTACTCATAAGATATTTTGCTTTAATACGGTTTCGTCTTTTTAAGAATATTATTAGAAAACTGATTGAGGTTTTTTAGCACAACATCTAAAATATACATACATATTTCTTTTATACATATGTTTTTAAAACCTAATATTTTAAGCTTTTCATTTACCACATAATAACATCCATAAAATTACGCAGCAAAAAACCACGTTTCTTTTGATCAGTAAAGTAGGTCCTACTGTAGAGCTAGCTTGGCATCTGCAGTCTATGTGGTATTTCTATAGCCTACCTTCTAATTTGATATTGTCAAATCTTTAGTTATAATTTAACTTTAGTGCTATGTAGGTATATTATAATTACAGTATGTTTAGTAGTATTACTGATTACAGTTCAAGGAGGAATGTGCAGCGCCCCGACAAGCCGCCGAAGCTTGAGGGTGCCAAGCAAATAAATTGTAAATATGTATTTTTATTTGATTAAGTAAATAAAATAAAATAAGTAAATAAATAAGTCATATTCACCTACATCTATACATGTAATTACATAGAAACTAAATATCATCAGCGGTTTTTGCAAGTTGCCCACCTCCTTACCGCGTTCAGTTACGAAATTATGCACTATCACGTCCACCAGATGCGGGATCGTGATTTTTTATGTCCACAGCCTCTTGGCTTATGTCCTTTATCGTGCACAACTTGCTCGGTTTGCGATCATTCCGCTTAATGTCCCGCTTAAATGCGAAACGGGAATGTTTCTTTTTTGATGATTAAACGAACTTACCTGTAAGTGAAGTTCTATCACAATTGTATGAGTATATTTAATTCGAAGATATAAGTATAACACACTTGTAGTATACTTTCATTGTATACGGCAACTTCGCACTTTCAGATATTCAGTTTATTATCTATTTTTAAAACTTACCGCCCGACACACCCACGTTGGAACACGTCGTCCGAGCGAGCCTCATTTTTTAGAGTACATTTAACAAAATTTTCGTAATACTTATGGGCTTTGGGTATGGGAGGGACCTTATATCTTCGAATTAAATATACTCATACAATTGTGATAGAACTTCACTTACAGGTAAGTTCGTTTAATCATCAATTGCATTTTGTATATTTAATTCTCAATATAAGTATAACACACTTGTAGATGTTTAGAGATGAAAATTTTTGTTAAATTGTGGACATAAATAGATTGTAAATTGTTTTCTATTATAATATGTCCTCTTTATACCACAGAAGAATTTAATTAACCAATCTTTACGTTTAATTCACTGGATTAATAAAACAGTCACATTATTTAAATAATGTTAATGATTAATGATTAGAAAGCAAAATAGCTTTTGTGAATGAAGCATCATCGCTCACTGGGCGGTTATAAAACTTAGCAAAAGTCTGCAATAATTGTGACCTACCGACTGTCTTTCTGATGAGGTCAAGCAACAAACTACGTGCTCACCTCGAAAGTGTTGCGTACCTGGTTCTGAGTGAACTGAAACGCAGACCCCTCTCGTGAGAGAGCATATTCCTCGGCAGACACGTTCTTATACTGACCGCCGCCAGCACCTGTTCCGTGGTGGTCTGTTTGCAGGCGACCTTATGACGTCGCTTAAACGTTATCAGGAGGTTGTCTATCGTATGTTTTAGTCTAAGATTTTATAACCAACATATCGATTTGTTTTTCAAAGCTGTGGCATATTTTTATAATTTCGTTAAAGTATGTTATGAGTTACACTAAATTTATAATTAAAAAAATATTAATTTAGTTACGTTTTATATTATTGATTGCATAGGTTATTGTTCATCTTGCTTTTAATTAATCTTAAGAAATTTAATCAAAGAATAAAAAAGGCTTTTTGTATTATTTATTTATGGTATGAGTAAAACTGGTTGGCCACGAGTGGTAGCCGACGTTGTATAAATTCAATAATTTTCTTGATTTATACAATAATGCTAACTTTTACTGATATTAATGTTTTCATTAGGTATATGTGATGTGCATACTGCCTAAGGCTAATAAAGTTACAGGATCAATTAACTCTTATTAAGACCCATTGAGCAATGTGTTAGCATACGATCTTAGGATCCTATGTAGTATTTGACGTTAATTTATTTATTCCTTTTAGCATTGTTTTAATTTGTTAATTTGACCCAAAATCATCAGCAAAAAATTAAACTCAATGCCGACGTCACAATGCTACGTCGTTAACAAGTTGTTCTGTTGGAAATTACGAGGTTGACTTATAATTTACGGATTGTACGGGTCTCTGTCGTTATTAAAGCAGTATTGCCACAAAACTTTGTAAATAACACAAAAGTTTTGAAACATATAAATTATTAAAAATTCCAACAAAATGTCCTTCTTTTTTCTTTAATGCCTTCAGAGAACTTCCCACAGTAATTCCTATGAATTGTGGTTCCCTACGAAAAGACCATATTTATTTATTTATTATCAATAAATATACTATAAGAAGTAAGTCTTTTGACACTTTATGTAAAAGGAGAAGACCCTAAGTTGTAAAGGTCCTTAGACGATGTATGCCTTAAGCATTTTCTATAATAGTATCTTTAAGCATTCTAACTCTAGAAGAATGGATAGAAAAGCAAAGGTAAACTTGGTGTTCCAAAATGTTCAGAATGCGTCTGTTTCTAAGACGTCTGGGTTCAGACATCATTCGTATTGATAACATTTCGCATTTTTGCAAGAAGCGATAAATTCAATAACTGGATTGAACTCTTTGAATAACTTTAAAGTGAATTGGAATAAATTCTTTGAATAACTTTGAAGTATATAATTTTACAGCGATAGCTTAATCCCATTAACTGGATGTAACTCTTGGTCAGCTTTTTGATTATCTTTAATTTCAATATAAGAAACAATTAACCCAATCGTTTAAATGAGGATATTTGATATCCCCTAAGCAACTGATGTAAATCATGTGTATCAAAATAAATGTATCGAAAAATATGGCCATCAACTCTGTAAAGAGGTATTTCGATTCATCTTAACGTTAATTATTACAAAAACAAAAATCTCTCTAATTAAAAGAATTATTTTTCATCTAGACCGGGAAATCGTGTGAATCACTAATTCAACCTTTTAGGTTTAAGGGAGTTAGATGACTTCAAAAAATGTTTTGTAACCACTGGCCATCTGATAGAATAACCGATGAAGGACTAACAGCTGCGTCTAAAGTCTAATTTTTCATACGGACTAGGACTTTTAATCGGAATTAAGCTTAACTCTTAGGTGATACAACGCGTTAAGCGTATAAAATTCTTTACAGAATTTGAATTGTTACATCATTCACGTCATAGTTTGCGGTAACGATACTGCCATATCGTCAGAAATTAAAATAAAACCAGGAAACTGAGCTTGTTTTGAGGGTAGTAAATAACTTTAACACTCTAACACCTAACAAATAATCTTCATGAAAAAACCGCGGTAAGTATCTGAGATGAGTCACAACTTCTTTGTGTATTTTGCCAAGGATGAATCGGTACTTTAAAATAAGATTCTTCAGTTCATAGGCATAAAACCCTTTTTAGGTATTCGCTTGTAAGTTGTTCTATGAACTATCAATTTCAAAAGATTTTGAACCACAAATTCATTCAACGCCTTTAAATTTAGAATGTATCTTTTACTACGTAAGATTTTGAGGTTAGACACATCTTAACTATAATCGAACATGCAGTGACTCACTCTCACATTATCTCACCCAAAAATGAAATGTCGATTGTCAAAGACATTTGTCGCTTTTCCTTTGCTGTGAACGTGTAAAGGCGGTACACTGTGTTAGTGTACGATTTTTAAAATGGTATTATGTATTAATAATTTTTTGGAGCTAGTTCCTTAATTTGTTCAATTCATTAAAATATTTTATTGAATGTACGTACATTTGTACACCTAGTGAAAGTCAAAAAATAGTCTTCACTTATTATAACTCCCGAAATTCTAGATTATAGATCGTGACGGATTCCTTGTCAGTGATATGTAACCAATAAACTTCAAAATGTTGAAGACAACTGGCATATAGGTACCTTAATGTCTAGCGTCGTCGATGAACCTGGTCGTTGTTGTGGCTGATGCTGGAAACTCGCTGTCACGTCGCATCTTCCTCGCGGCTGATCGCCAATACTCAAGTGTGTCACGCCCCCCCCCCTGCTGGCCGAGCCGTAACGAGAGGGGGCCAGCTAGTTTCTCGAGAAACGAGATTGCGCTGTCCCAGCGGTGGGTGTCGATAGCAAAGTCGCCCGCCGCGCCCTGCTATACTACTACTATACTGCTGCATATACCTGCTATACTGCTGCGAAACTATTTCTCCGAAAAAACATCTGGTCCCGTTCGTGAACTTTAATTACTTATCATTTGTCGAAACAAAATGTCATTTGTCAATACTTAAGCTTCTTCTCAGTTCAGGACGCGTTGTGGTTTAAGATTTTTATTAGTTTCAGAAAGAATTTAACAATTCACTTCAATGAAACTTCCAGACTAATGGTACATTATACATAATATTGTTAACTTATTGAGTTTTGAGCTAACAGTTAAATTATCATCCCATTACACAATCTGAACATTAATTTTCGAAAGTAAGTAAAATTATTTTCCACCACAAAATCTAAACATTATTGTTGTAGGTATATAGTTGTAGGTAGGTACATAGTTACAAAAGTTCGACGCGTTGGTACCCTCGTGGAATTAGTTTTTAAGTCGTGAAATAGTTATCACTGATAAAAGGCTATAACATTTAACTGGCTATTCATAAGCCAGGCAAGTATATCAAATAAACTATTTGATTCTTTGCAATGAAGGTCGGCTAGAATTTTACAACTGTCGGGACTAACCATTAATATAGTTCTTGTGACTGAGCGCCGATAGCAATTCGGGATCAAAGTCCTGGAGGTCATGCGGAGCCACTTGTAGTGAAGCCGAGAACAGCGCCACACCGACATCGTCCCCCGTTGGTATCCGCAAAGTCCTTTGAGTTTTTTTTAGAATCCTTCGTGTTGACCCGCAGTCAACCTCCAGGAGTATTGACGCATCATGCTATGCTTTCGTGGTAACCTCAACGTGATACCCTCCAAGCTAGCTTAGAGATGCCTGGACTATTTCGCGCATCATGCTATACTTTCGTGATAACCTCAATGTGATACCCTCCAAGTTAGCTTAGAGATGCCTTAGGATTTCAATTTTTGGACACACTTTCGTCAGCATTGATATTTGAGTTGATGTGATATCTGGAAAAAAGGTTAATTTTCACTTACCCTCTTTCCTCGGAGTCTGACGAAGATGAATGCACAATTATATGATTTGATTTTATTTTATTTTTGTTATAATAATAATTTTTACTAGCGTCTAAGCATTATCAGTATAGAAAATTAAGCAAGTTTTAACACTGAACACTTAATTTTTTTTCACTTTGAACCTAAATTAACAAAAACGAGACGTGTTTTTGTAGTCGAGTGCTCGTTGCCGCGCACAATAAAAGAATGAGGCTCGCTCGGACGACGTGTTCCAACGTGGGTGTGTCGGGCGGTAAGTTTTAAAAATAGATAATAAACTGAATATCTGAAAGTGCGAAGTTGCCGTATACAATGAAAGTATACTACAAGTGTGTTATACTTATATTGAGAATTAAATATACAAAATGCAATTATAGATATTCGAATAAAAGTTTCAATTCCGCGCTTAGATTTTACGGACAACTTTGATGTCGTACTTAATTTTCTGTATATTTATGAAGGGCTCTTTCCCATAGGTATTTATAAAATTCTCTTGCCGCAGTATTTGTAACAAAACTTCGCCGAAAAAACTTGGCCGATTTTGATGAAATTCCTGGTTATGGCAATATATTTTTTAGAATTTGCTTGGTTTCTCAGAGTTTCTGTACAAGAACTTTCTTCTTTAGAGGTCTACTATCCTAATGGTAACTACAGCTGCGGCCGTAGCCACTTACTGGATCAGACCTAATTGAATTTCTTCTAAATCTCATAATAGCTGGGCGTGATTTTCCTCTCAGAATAAGAGAGATTTAGTTAGTAAGTATGGGAAGACCAAAGAAGAGGTGGATGGATTGTTTGAAAGAGAATTGCACGTTGAGAGCTGATAGAAGAGAATGGAAAAAGACTTCATTACGGGCCCGGAAACTTACAAACCGAACTTCAGTATTGATATAAAAAAATAATAGATAGTAAATATAAAAGTCTCTTTTATATTATGAGCTCAACGGCTTTCATTCTTTAATGCCTTAGAAAATAAGGGTGTAGGAAAATTACAAGGTACAGACCAGGGTCAGGTGTCTTTGAAAAACTAAACGTATTCATGGTATCTAAGAACGAATACCGTAAAACCTTTATAGAAAAAAGAAAACAGTATAAGGTGTTATAGTTTATGTTTGTGCTCAATAAGATTAAGTTTTAAACACAAAAGGTCTTTCATATAAAGTATTTTCTACGAATCCTACAAAAGCGAGACCCGATCCAGTTATCCACATAAATAAAATAATGTCCACCCACGGAACTTCGTGAATTCTCCCAGCAAAATTGCATATTCTTCACGGTGCACTTGGTATTCTTGTGAAATGTGAATTTACGTCGTTTAATATTAGTGTTACTTCAAATAAAATATTGTGTTCACATTTGTGATATGCAGGAGGAATTTTTAAACTAAGCTACAAGACAACGTTCAGAAAAGGTTTTCACTGTCAGTGGAATGCATTTAATAAGGTTTTCATAGCTTTTAGATCTTATTTCAAAAATTTCATGTGTTTAAAAAATTTACAAAAGGTTTTTTAAAGTATAGCATAACTATGTGTTTAATGTGTGTTGAAGGCAGGTTTAAGTGAGTTTCATAGATGATTAGCAAACTTTGAGTTAAATTCGTTCAAAGCAATCCGTATGTACTCATATGTTACAATTTTTTGTAAATTTGTTTGTCGTATGTTGTCACACAACATATTGGAGCGGTAGTAGGAATTGCAGAAACAAGGGAACTTGTTAGAAAGCAACTGCAGGAGACAACGAATCCAGGGAATTCTCTATAAAGGAGCGTTTAATTTCTAGGGATAATTGTTCCGAGATCAGGGACGTATACGCCGATACTAAAGAGCAATCTACGAACAGTCCCCAAAACAAGAGGATTTATACATACTTTTTCTATATATATGATAGACACTAAAGCAAACAGAACGTTTCGTGAACAGTTAAACACGATGTCATTCATTGTATCAGTTTTACAGTAGGTATAGGGCATGAGATTTCTCCATAAACGAGCATCCGTTTTTCAGGGATAATCGTTCTCAGGAATAAGGGCCTATACATAAAGAACGATCTACGAGCATTGGCCCTTAAAACTAGAGGACTTTTAACACGATACCCTTTAGTATATATACTAAAGCAAACGGAATCTTTTGTGGACACGTTGTCATTCAACAAGCATACAATTTCTGTGGATTATTTTCCCCGTGAACAAGGGCGTATGTGCGGATACTATAATGAACGATCTACGAATATAGTTCCCAAAAAGAAAAAGACTTATATACCGGTAGTAAAGCAAACAGAACATTCCGTGGACACGTTGTCATTCACTGTGTCACTTTGGTAGCATAAAGCAACGCATGGGAATTCTCTGTAAACGAGCATTCAATTTCCAGGGATTATTGTCCCCTGGAATAAGGGCGTATATGCCGATACTATAAACAACCATCTACGAACATAGTTCCCGGGGGTCGGCACTATTTCCCGGTGTGTCGTTCGTTGTGCCAGTTTTACTGCGACGCGATGAGAATTCTTTATAAAGGAGCTCTTGGTTTTAGTTTTTGTTTGTATCCGTTGCAGCGCAGTGTTCTTTTTCTGCGTATTGTTTGGATTTAATCTTCTTTGTCTGGCGCTGATTGCTAATAAATCCGTTTGTACAGACTCAATTTGTTCTTCTTGCTTATTCTTACTTATCTACATTATTTTGCTACATGTCTAGCAATGAAAGTTTATAACAATTACCTTGTATAAAGACACTCATATCTAACTCAGCAAAAATTCAAAGATTCAAATCATTTATTTCATATAGGTCATTTGTTAGCTCTTATGAAATGTCAATAAATACGACGTTTTGACAGATTTTGCAAGCATAAGATATTTTATCTGGCGATTGAAAAATCAGCCCTTAATCTAAAAATCCAATACCTGTCTTAAATAATAAATAAATTACCTCTATGTTTGATCGCTCCAATAGAACGGTATAATATACCCTCAGTCTGCACATTTTTCTACGTCTGTGAACTTGATTTATCGCAAGAACCTTAACCTTTAGGTCTAAGCCGATATGTCTGTCGTTCTCGTATATTGCAAATACTTTTAGATCAAACACACAATAAAAGCACAAGTTACATACTTGATGTACATTTAGTAGAGTTTACAAGGCATAGAGACCCTGGGGCCATGGCGTCATAATACCGAAAAAATCTTCGGGACTTAAGAAAACGTCGCTTCGTGAAGAAATCTAAATACCAGAGAACTCTCCTTGATATATCAAAGGTCTGTGGAGACAGACAGAGTATTAGAAGCGTAATACACTCGGCGTCAAAAAAATCGCACCTTTCAATAAATCTACTTCAAACAACTTTAAACCTTATTTGACATCAATAATGACGGTCATGTTGGATATCATTTGAAAGGCGATGAAATGGAGAGCACAAAAACAATTCAATTTATTATTTTTCTTTTATTGGAAAAGCACAAAAAAAGAAGTATATAAAACAGTAAAAATCCTTAATTAAGCCTTAATTTAAAACAGATTAATTACACAAAAAAGAATACAAAAATGATCTTAAAACTAATCTAAAATCTAGTGTTACCCCCCCTTGCCCTGATGACGGCTTCCATACGATCCCTCATGGATCTTACCAATTTTAAAATTTCTTCTTGAGGGATAGTGTCCCATTCCTCAATAACGGCATCTTTGAGTTCCTGGAGAGTCGTAGGAGCGGGATCACGAGACCGAACCTTGCGTTTTAAATGGTCCCATAGGTGCTCAATCGGGTTCAGGTCTGGACTTCTCGCTGGCCACTGCATGACAGAGATCCCAACATCTTGAAGGTAGTCGCGCACAATAATTGCAGTGTGAGCGCGAGCGTTGTCATGCATCAACGTGAACCCCTTGCCAACAAAACTGGCATAGGGGACCACATGGTCTCTAGGATCTCTGTGATGTACCGGTGAGCAGTCAGCGACCCTTGCCCGCGAGCACCTCGAGCCCGGGAGACGCAAACAAGGTCGGTTTTGCCGTCGGCAGACATGCCGCCCCAGAACATACAAGAACCGCCTCCATATTCCACCATCTCCTGGATGCAGGCTTGGGCGAAACGTTCACCCTGTCTTCTGTACACTCTTTTGCGTCTGTCGTTGCAGAAAAGGCACACTCTCGTCTCGTCTGAGAAGAGAACAGCTTTCCATTGTTCGAGGGTCCAATTGACGTGTTCGCGAGCGAATTGCAAGCGGGCTCGCCGATGCTCTGCGGTCAATTTTGGACCCGTAGCAGCTCTTCGCGCCGCTATTTTCCTCTCCCCCAGCCTTCGTCTAACCGTAGACACACTCACGGTTCTTCTGTTAGCTGTCTGGAGCTGCTGTCGCAACTCAACAGCATTTAAGAAGCGATTTCTCAAAGATGTCGATACGATGAATCGGTCGTCTCTCTCCGAGGTGCAGCGACGTCTACCAGACCCATGTCTTCGGACGTAGCCACCGGTCTCCAGGAAACGCTGGTACACTCTTCGAACCGAAAAACGGCTCAAGTTGAGTTGCCGAGCGACATCACACTGCCGCATGCCTGATTGCAGTAGTGCAATCACTTGGGCGGCCTCATCGACAGTGGTATCCATCTTCAAGGGTATTTTTCTTGGGAATGAGCTTCTCGTGTGTCCACTTCAACGGTTGGATAGCGAATGATCCCGATTGAACCTGTATTGACCCTTTTATACCTGCAAAAGGTAGCGCAACTAGCGGCTGTTTAAGGAGCAAAATTGTAAGTGTTTTCTTCTTCCTTTTTTGTGCTCTTCCAGTAAAAGAAAAATAATCAATTGATTTGTTTTTGTACACTCCATTTCATCACCTTTCAAATGATATGCAACATGACCCTCATTATTGATGTCAAATAAGGTCTAAAGTTGATTGAAGTAGATTTTTTGAAAGGTGCGATTTTTTTGACGCCGAGTGTAGATCTAAGCTATCGTCTCCGTGCTATCGGAGACGTCAGAACGGATAATTAGTTAGTGTTCTTAGAGGCGAGAAACAATATTATCAGAAACGAAAATAAGATAGAGAGCAAAAACGCAAAACAATCAAAACCCTTCAAACAACGGGCATGGAACAGCATAATTTTGTTACCGAGTACTCTAAAAAGTTTGGCGTCTTGCCAAAAGCTGGTGCTGACCTCCTTTATTATGTAGAGAACATCTTATCTTGAGCATGTTTATTTTTATTTATAAACCAGACCAGTTAGTTTTGAAGCCTTACAGATTTTGCCCCTTCGTAAAAGGCTCGAAAACGTAACCGTAGCGTAAGCGTATCATTATGATGCTACGCATATCAATATGACAATTACGCCTCCTACGATTTTCTGCAACACCGCTTCGTCTGCGGACATGTTTGGAAATGTTCGTGCTCGTACTGCTCTCGTCGTACGCGAGGATTACGCTTACGCCCGTGTGCGAAAGGCGTAAGGCAGCTGAAATCATGAACGCGTAGTTTGAGAGGAAAAGGGAATATTAAACGAGTACACTAATAGTCCTCTTAATTAAATAAACTAGCTCAATGTGATCCTGTGTAAATAAAAAAGAAACTTCCTTATCTTTTGTTATGGAAATGATTATGAATGGAGAGCAGAAATTATTTCGGGGACCAAGTTATTTTTAATTCACCTTAATATTGGAAGGCGGTATGAAGAACTTGGAAGTTTGTAAAATATACTCGTAACTTCTTCATGCCGCAACTATTGCTGAGAAATCTGGTATGGAGATAGCGTATATGCCGAATTTAATAATTAATTATAATACAGCCCACCCTTCATCCCATAAGATTTATGGTTCTCGAGAGGTTTGTTAAAAGCCGAGATAAACGTGGTTGAAGGCACGTTATAAAACTAATATAATAAATTAGAAAAGTTATTAAATGGAAGTAATACCGTTACTTACTTAAGAATTAGTTCACCGCGCTCGCTGTATCTTAAATGTATAACAGTGGCATTAGTAAGCTTAATCATAATACATTACTCTCAGACTATTACAGTAGGTACCTAATGAAAAAATATACTACCCAACCAATTTTCGGTAATGTAACGTCTTCTCCCGTTTTTATACAGCCATCAGAGGAATAAAGCGTTGATTGATTAATCGCCTCGGCACAGTAATGTTGCCGCAAAGGGATGCCGCCTGCTTTCGTTTATGGGCCGCGGGAAATTAGATCACTGAAAGATGGAACGATTCTTATTATGATCCGATTTTTTGGACGACTTCCCTGGTACAGGTAGCGCGCGGGAGCAGGTAACCCAGTTTGGATTTTTATACTTTCAAAATTGGCTAAGGTCAGAGGGATTATAGTACAGTTTTTGTACGAGTTTCGAGTTTACTCGCATCGCACAAACGAATCGAATGCCTGCATTCATTTACAGCCAGTGCCACCTTTTACCAGTCGCATGTCAGTGACTGTCCATATAGATGGCGTCGGTTGTAAATGTAGGAGGAATTCGATTCGTTTATGCGATTCGAGTCAATTCGAAATTCGTGAAAAACGTTTACCAACCCCATTGATCTGGTGGGAGGTTTCGGCCGCGGCTTATTACAATCCTACCAGAAAAGATGCACGAAAGAGCGAAGAAACCGTTAGGTTAGGTTAGGTAAGGTTACTTACACCATCATAGTAAGTATACATTTGGCTGCAATGTCACTTATTTTAATGTAAAAATATGTGCGAGTAATTCTAGCTATAAACATGTGGAAGTGCGTGGCTTCACCTGTATGCCAAGTAGCCTTAGATAATAATTTCTCACGTGTCCTATCTGTTGAAATCCTGTTGTTCCAACACACCAACAGCAACAATAGATAAGTCTTAAAATAACTGAATAAGAGATATTAGAGAGTTCCAACAAATCTATCGGGTATCGCCATGTTTTTCGATTCATAGCAAAAATAAGAAATATAACTGAATTTGAACAAATCTCGACGGATTCACATCTGGTTCAGTGGAAATTTCATTTCGCAAGATTTTATAAGATAAATGTGATTGGATACTTAGTTACTATTTTTTATTTAGATACTTACGTTAGTTTTTTAGAAACTGATATATGTAATATTTAGCTTTTGGTATTTCCAATATACCTACTCTAAGTTCATAAGTTGATTGGTTTTGTCTTTGAGCTTCGAAGTTAATATGATTGCTTGTTTGGTGAACCTTGTAGTGAGTGTATTACAAATGAGGTATAATAATATTAAACAACGTACCTATATTGTATAAGATATATAGAAAATGTGAAGCGATTAAGTTTTTCTTTTTCCTTGTTTCTTTCTATTCAATTCCTTGCATTAAATTTGTAATGCACTCCTCGAAGAAGAAGGAAAAGAAGTTCGTCTTGGAAACTTTTACTCAACGCAAGAAAACTCGGAACTACAAATCAATCTTGGAAACAAGTGCGACAGCTTCCAGATTTCAGTTTGGAAAACAAAGTGTCCTATTCCAATTTACGTGATGGAAATGACATGGCCGGATTCTGCCCTCGGAAAAATATATTCATGGCCATTGACAAACAGTACGTCATATTAAAGCTTATAATTATGTCTTTACATTAGTTTAATTTTTATAATCAGAAAACTAGCGAGAGACATAATATTAACATAACAACTTGCAACAAAATGCGCCTTAATATTTTAATAGCAATGATTTTTTTTTATTCAAAAATTGCAATTCAAAATGTTTACTCGCATTTTCTAAGCTTTGTTATATGAAAAAATAATTCGTTCATAAACAATACGCATGATAATTTAATAAAAAATCATTGCTGTTTAAAATATTTAGGCGCATTTTAATGAAAGTTGTTATGCTAATATTATGTCTCTCGCTAGTTTTCTGATTATAAAAATTAAACTATTGTAAATACATAATTATAAGCTTTAATATGACGTACTGTTTGTCGCTGGCCATGAATATTTTTTTTCCAGGGCACAGCTCCATACAAGTTTCGGCCATGTCCTTTGAATATAATTAAACTTTTAAGCAAAAATTTGTTATTATTTTTTATTTTCGTAATTAAGTCGAGAATGGCTAGACCTAGGACCAATTGCGGAATTTCTTGCCAAAAAGGTGCCTAGTAACACATTTAGAATGATCAATCGTAGGGACAACCATAAAAGAAGAAAACATTGGGTAATTGAAGAGTAAGAGAGAGCCCACAAATTTTGAGGTCCAAGTAAGCGTTAAACATTGACCTACAGAATATTTACAATGTGTCAAATTAAATTATTTTAAAGAATCTATTAATCGATAACCTACGGATCATCCGGGGTTATGCTCGGTTTCAGCAACATTTTAAGCTATATTTTAAGAGACACCTAAAAGCCCTTAGGTGAAAGTTGTTGTAAGTGAAAACTGTCACATAGGCTTAGGCGTTTCTTTAGTGTTGGTGAAAACGAACATTAATTTCTTAACGGCATAGAAGGCCTATTTATGCGATTTTGACCGGCCTCTCAGTTGAAAACTATAGAGACAATTAGTTTCAAATTTGAACGTCATGTATTTTGGATCTTTAACCTCAAAACGTTAAGACGCAGAAACACGATTGGAAAAACTTTCCTCGATAGAAAGTTTTCCCAAAAGTTGCTCCAATCTTCTCATATTTATTCAGATTTATCGGAAACGATTCAACAGTTTTCTGTTTTTTTTTTTTTTTGGGTCCTTATTGATGAGTACTCAAATCGACGTGAAGTTTTTTTGAAATCAGGACTATACATTATTCACAATACAATTAAAACCTATTCAAGTGAAAACTCATTATTCCGCCCCCAAATTACGTAAGTGATAAGCATATGGTTAACTCTTTCGGACACTTGATGCATGTATATTGACATCATTGTCTTTCAGATACGCCTCATAGGCGTCAGTCTGTGCTGCGCTAATGCGAGAGTCGGACGTGCGCGTGAATGTATATTTCGCAGCCGTAGATTTCTGATCGTAATATAGAAAGTTATTCCTTGGTCTGTGGCAATAACCGCTGAAATAACGCCCTCTATTAAGCGGCTGAATGATTATATTATATACTGTCAAACACGCCATCTGTTAGTATGTCGCTGAACGATTATGTGCGCAGGAAACCCACGTGGTTTTGATATGTACTTTGATAATATTTTAATTTTATGTTGTATTTACCTATTTTATTAAAACTTCGGTTTATTATTTTATAAAAAAATGAGAAAATTAAGAAATATTATTTTTAATTATTATAAAAATTAAGAAATTTAGTTGGTTGAAGACGATAATTTATTATTATTATTACAAGCTTTTATTTAGTTTCACATGTCCCGATGTTTGTTTGTTTGCCAAATTGTTGTAACTAATCAAAAATCCACTTCATGGCTACCGATAAATCGGTAAATCGAGTGACAATGCGAAATTATAAAGACAATGCGACGACCTCCGTGGCGCAGGGGACGCATGCTCGGATTCGAGTGGGAGGTCGCGGGTTCGATCCCGCCACGGGCCACTTTGGAATTTTATATTTTTAGGGTTCCATACCAAAATGGTAAAAATGGAACCCTTATGGTGAGACTTTCTCCGTCCGTCCGTCCGTCCGTCCGTCCGTCCGTCTGTCACACTCGATTATTTCAGTAACTATTCAAGCTATCGACTTGAAATTTAGAATAGTTATAGGAAATAGTGACCCGACGTCATAACAATCGTAAAAATTTGAAAATTGTTTTTATTTTTATTTAAAAAGGGGGGAAAACCGGGTCGGCAAAATTTCAAAATGAGATAACAATATTGAGTGGGGTATCGTATGAAAGGGCGTTACTTGTGTATCTAAAACTGATTTTTATTTATTTTTATGCCTGATAGTTTTTGATTTATTGGGCAAACTGGCGAAAAAAATACCGTTCCCCCCCCTTATCTCCGAAGATTACCAATCGAAAAATCTGGAAATAATTATGATCAATAAAAATAAACGTATATTTTACAGGAAAAATAAAATCAACTCCGTAACTATTATACTTTTTTTGATAATAACAATAAACCGCCAAAAACAAAGTTACGTTTGCGGTTTGCCAACAAAAGTACCTACATGTAAATTATACTCGTAAAATCATGAACAAAAGTTATTCTTTCAATGTTTTACTTCTTCTATGGTATGGAACCCTCGGTGCGCGAGTCCGACTCGCACTTGGCCGGTTTTTCTAAATTGGCTCAGGTTTGGTCTGGTGGGAGGCTTCGGCCGTGGCTAGTTACCACCCTACCAGCAAAGACGTACCGCCAAGCGATTTAGCGGTCCTGTACGATGCTGTGTAGAAACTGTTGGGGTGACTTTACTTACCCCTTCCTAGTTAGTACGCTAACATCTTCGACTGCATCATCACTTACCATCACGTGAGATCGCAGTCAAGTACTAACTTGTATAGCGTAAAAAAAAACCGGCCAAGTGCGAGTCGGACTCGCGCACCGAGGGTTCCATACCATAAAAGAAGTAAAACATTGAAAGAATCACTTTTATTCATGAATTTACGAGTAAAATTTACATGTAGGTACTTTTGTTGGCAAACCGCAAACGTAACTTTGTTTTTGGCGGATTATTGTTATTATCAAAAAAGTATATTAGTCAGTGAGTTGATTTTATTTTTCCTGTAAAATATACATTAATTTCTATTGATCATAATTATTTCAGATTTTTCGATTGGTAAACTTCGGAGATAAGGGGGGGGGGAACGGTATTTTTTTCGACAGTTTGCTCAATAAATCAAAAACTATCGGACATAAAAATAAATAAAAATCGGTTTTAGACTACACAAGTAACGCCCTTTCATATGATACCCCACTCAATATTGTTATCTCATTTTGAAAAATCGAAGCCCCGGTTTTCCCCCCTTTTTAAATAAAAATAAAAATAATTTTCAAATTTTTACGATTGTTATGACGTCGCGTCACTATTACCTATAACTATTCCAAATTTCAAGTCGATAGCTTTGATAGTTACTGAAATAATCGAGTGTGACAGACGGACGGACGGACGGACGGACGGACGGACGGATGGAGAAAGTCTCACCATAAGGGTTCCATTTTTACCATTTTGGTATGGAACCCTAAAAATAAGGAAATCAGTAGGTACCTACGACGCGCCCCGGTCTGTCAAAATCGCTTATGTTTATTCGATTCGTCTTCGTGGAGTGAAATTATATCTATATACCTACCAAATTTATTATTATTTGCACAATCAGCTCACGTACCTACTTTTAAAGTATTGTATTCTTTCCGCGCCATCTATAGGCATTAGTGATAGTTTTTTTTACGTATTAATACCGCTTTCTGCCGTTGTGCTAGTGTTCGTACGTAAAAGTACCGAAATTCGCCGCATATTGCCAAACGGCGTGCTATATTGAAGCCACGCACCCTTTTTTTTAAGTACTCACTTAACAGCGATAAATTTGATTTATATTCGTCTACTGGCTATGTGTTACCCTTGTGGTTTTCATTTTCCGTGAAAAGACTGCGACTCGAATACAAAGCACTGTGTGTCTTATTCAAATACACTACAAACAAATGGTAGGAGTAACAGAATATTCGAGTTTTTTATTCGCATCTGCCGAAATATCATATTTTCCGGGTAGCGTATTTTATTAAGCTTTTTCTATCTCCGGACATTTTTACGGCAACTTGGATCTGTGAGACTTTGTAACACTCACTTTTTTAATTTTCATACGTTTTGTCTGTGACGCATTTCTATCAATAAACAAAAATGATTTTTTTTTTATAATAAATATATAAGGTACTACCATAAACCATAAACAATACTGCGTCTACTGACGCCGCACGCAGTTGGTGTCAAAACAAACATTATTGACACCAGGAAATTGTCGACGTTGCGCGATTCTGTTTATATTAGATTGTGTCCGTCATTTATTTGATGCAACCTGAGCTGATATTTTTACAAAGCCTTGCAATCTTGCTATATCTGACACAGATTATACTCGTACAACATAGTTTGATTTATGATATCTCTTGCTCGCCTGGATGTTCCAGCTTCCGCTTACTACCGGAATAAATCGCACTTTATCAATGTCACTTGAAAATTCTATATCGATCTTATCTACTTATTTTAATAAGGTGGGTGGACCATGGAAGGCCATGCTCCTTCAAAGGCCAACTATTAAAATTTCGTAGTTATTGCCATGTGATGACAAATTCCTTCTATCTACATAAACATCCATCGAACTAGAAATCACAGACGCGGCGGCGAATCGCTCGCGCCACTATTTTGGCAGTACGGTCCTTTGCTTCATTGATATCGGAAATCGACGACGTTAAAATAAGGTGGGTGTACCATAGAAGGCCACTCTAACAAATAAATAGTTATTATTCATCTATTTACTGGATAAATGAAACTAACAAATATTTAAGTAATACTTTGTTTTATTACGTAACATATAAACCAATTCTTTTTATTGTAGATTTAATCGCTATTTTTTAACTTTTAGTGTTAAATGACTGCTTTATTATAATGGCCTTCTAAGGAGCCTTGTTCCTAGCAACGCCATTTGGAAGCGTTTAATGAAACTTAAGTTTAATCCATAGTGATCAAATCTGAAATTTAAAAAAGTGGTTTATATGTTACGTAATAAAACAAAGTATTACTTTATTATTTGTTCGTATCATTTATTCAGTAAATAAACGAATAATAACTGTTCAATTGTTAGAGTGGCCTTCCATGGTCCACCCACCTTACTTATTATCCTATGCCTTACTGTACACAGACACTAACTTAGCCAGAGAAAAATTGTCTAACTAAATTTTCAAGGTTTCATCCGTGCGTGTATTTAAGTTTGTACCACTGATCTCCATAGAGTATATAGAATATACTCTGGATAGCTCACTGTCAACATAAAAATGAAGGCACTGATTGTAGCGTAACCTAGCGTGAGCGTCTATGGAACTAAAATCAAATGAAATTCAAAACGACGGTCCACTACAACAAATGTCAATTTAGTACCGTGGACGCTCGGTGGAGGCGCTTCAAATCACAAAAAATGAACTGTCAAACGTATGGAATCATGAATCCAGAGATACATATCAGTGGGTTGTATCTACAATCTGCGAGAATTAGGGATTTTATAATGCTCCTACTCTACCAATGCTGTTCCAATCCAAGGTACTATAGTAGGTATTCTATGCCTCTACTGTTTTTTCGCATACTACCTATTACACTTATCTACTCGTAAGCTTCCTCTAATCCGTATCCAAATTGGATCCGTAATTTTAAGGCGAACTATTTAGTTAAAACATTTTAACCCCCAAATAATTTAAACATTTTCTAAAACTGCCTTTTCCGCGTCTTTTGTTAAAATCCAAAACTTATCCATAGACTTTTCCTGGAAATAAAAGCCTTCGAACAAACATACTGAAACCTACGTTACGGATATCGTAAAGTTGCCGAAAATTAAATTTTCTACAGAATTTCCGTCGGGAACGTTCTGGTAAAAAAAATGTATGTGAGGCGGCACAAAGTTTGTTATTTGATTACTTTTTTTCTTTGTGTAAACTGACGAAATGGCCCCGTCCTTTTCTGTTTAATTAAAGTGAATGTTTTTATCTAATATACAAGTATTTAAGTATCTATGACTAGAGACGTTGTTATGTATCGTAAGCAACTTAATTATAATCGAGTGTGACAGACGGACGGACGGACGGAGAAAGTCTCACCATAAGGGTTCCATTTTCACCATTTTGGTTTGGAAACCTAATAAAACAAGAGTTTGTATGGTTTTAACGTTCAAATATGAGTAGATGAATAGTTCTCAAAATACGTTACTGTCTATAGGTAATAGGTATGTATAAATCGTAAAAAGTGTGTATTGATAAGGTATCAATACATATTATTTGTTTATACAGAGTATTACATTATCAGGGAGTACAAAATACTGCATTTAATGAACCAATTCCAATAATGCTATAAATAGTTAAAAGTTTACTATGTAAAAAAATGTTAAAGAGGAAAATTTGCGCCCTACAGCCAATGTAAATATTTAAAAAAATTGCTCAAACAGAATAGGTAAAAACATATAAAGTTAAGCAATTTCACGCTTCATCCCTTGTCCTAGAAGTATCTTTCATAATACAATTTATGAGCCCAGTTTTCATACTCATACCAGTGTAAGGTGGATATTAAAGTAAGAAAGGACGAAGGTATTCCGCCCTCCTATAAATTATTCGTTAATTATGTCCCAGATGGCCCGCATCTTTCAAGTAAGCCCTACAAAGTGGTTTAATTAAACGTTTAAGACTTACCTTAGCGTAGGCGATGAATGATTGGACGGCTTTGATTTGCAAAACATAGTTACTAAAAATCTGTTACTAATATGCTACTCATATCATATACTGCTTCCCAAAATTTCAAAAAATCCTTCCTTAAACCTTGTCTACATTATAAAGGAAACCTTTGCAAGGATTATGAATGAATAAATGGGTAAGGACTTATTTCATTTATTCTTATGCATAAGAATGGGTTTCAACAATTCAAAGTTTCTAGATCAAACGTTTTTATACTAATCAAGACGTGTGAAATATAAAAATATCCGGTTTCAGAATGAAGAACTGTAGAGTAACAAAAATAAACAAGTAAATATTTTTTTAATCAGAAAGCTAAGGCTGTAATTGGTTAGTAAAATTTAAATGTTAGTGCCTAATATAAGAATTTCATAATATTTTGCTGTTGTAGACACAATAACTTTCTCTCATTCAAAGTACGTTTAAAATTGTTCATATACCCAAACTCGTAAAAAAAGTTAAACCGAGTGTCTAATTTTGCTCCAAACATTTTCAGGATGTTATTGGAGCTTGAACACAGTCTTGCTAGAAAGGATGAGGTATTTTGCCTTATAAACAAATATAATATTAAAAATTAAAATAAAATATACTAACCTAGCCTACCTTATGGCAGAAGAATATAATGTAATATTTATTATATAAGTTCCAATTAAACTCTTTGCGAAACTTTCCCCATTTTATATTCTATCGTCAATCGAAAACGATCAAAGTTTATAAAGTAAGCAACCCATTATACAGATCTTAGCTGAATTAAAAATAACTTCGAAACAATAATTGGATGGAAAAGGTATTGGAGTTAAAAAGTGATTAGTGTAATCAAAGTGAGGGTAAATTAATGAATTTAGTTACTAGCGAAAAAGTTAATAAGCAATTTCAGTAACTTATAAATTAATTTGTCCCACTTTGAATGTGCGAATCAAGCTATATCCTTTTTACTAAGAGTATGTAAGAAAGTCTTGTTGTCATCTACATATTTTTGATAAAATTCATTAAAATCAGGGCGTCTATTCGAAATGTTCTCCCATTTTCAGCGAACTTTTTTTGTATTTAAATTTTTTACTTGAGGGAACTTTTACCGCTGCTACCCTACTCTACCCTAGCTCTACACCAATTTGTTGTAACATTACCTACTTTCTACCTATTCTTTACTTTTTAATAGCCGTACGAAATTTCATCTTAGATTTACCACCCCATATAAATAAACCCTTATATATTGCCTATGCTCAAAAGCTTACGGAAGTAGTTTATATTGTTTTCAAGTTTCCCAATAAAAGTTCACGTTTTATCTCCAGTGGGTTTACCTAAAGTACGTTTTAACTCCGTCCCGTTTATTCTCTTGCAGGATAGATATGGGACTACTCGTACGTTTATGGCATATTTATGAGCGTTATCCTTTACGAACGTGATAATATTTTATGGACAGATTTTGCCATTGGGTTTTACATTACTTTATTCAATACTCGGGCATACACCTATAAGTACCTCTAACTGTATATGCCAATCGGGTTGATGAACCCTAAGTTACACAATCCTTATTTCATTTAAAGGCTTCTTTTTCAAAACTAAATGTTACCGGGCCAGATGGGATTTTTTTTCAGAAAAGATTCCCATCCTGCCCGGCAAACGTTTGCACGGCGCGCAACGGGCAGGATGGGAATTTTTTGTGCCATCCTACCCGGTACCGGGCAGACGCACCAGGCGAAATGGGAGCAACCCTTTTTTTACTTATATTGTTTATACTTGTAAGTATTTTAAAATATCCCTGCTGTTAAAATTCACAAAGTTCAAATAATTTATTTCATATCGGTCCCATACACATTTTTTTTAAGACTTTTCTTTATTAATTTAGCTACTATGCATACATTAAGTATGTTCAAACTGTGTGAAAATCACGTTTCAAAACTCACATTACAAAAATTCGAAATGTATTAATTTTACTTATCTTAATGTATACTGGCATAATATGCAAGTTATATTATACCAGCGTAACATGCATGTTTGTACACTGTACAGTCACGGAATGAAAAGGTTCATCGGTTTTCAAATTGATTCGTTCAACGTATCGCGGGCACATATTACTTTTTAAAACTATGTTACAATTGTTGGCATAATCGACTCTTGCAGTGCTAGCGCAAGTGAAAACCGACACTAAGGTGACGAACCTTTTCATTTCGTGACTATACACCAGCATAAGAATAAAGTTGAACGTGAAAAATATTCTGATGATTTTTTTTAAGTGGACTCCATATTAAAATATTTCGTATTACAATTAGAAAGCACAACAATACTTGTGCAGACATCCTTGTAAAACAGTCATAGCAATCTCTCTCTGAAGCGTGAAACAATGTCGAGGACGTCGCTTTCAAATTCGTCAAAGCACCTTTTTAGAGATTCAAGAGCCCAATTAAAATTACAGTCCGAAATTCGTGTTTCATTGCTCGTCCCGTCACATTCCCGTTTATTCTACTCTTCGTCAGGTGAACACTTTTTAATTGACGCCATCCTAGATTTTAATTATGACTGCGTACGATGGCATTGTCATGAGTTCTCGAACAAACGTAAAATTTACTGTAAACCACCGAATTCAAACGATTTCAAAAATGAAGGAGTTTCAAACGACTTCAAAAATGGAGGAGTTTCTCAATTCGACTGTATTTTTTATGTTTGTTACCAGAACTTTCGACTGGGAGAACCGAATTTAGTGAATCTTATTTTATTTAAAATCTGGTGCTTCCCGTGTGGTCCCATTTCAGTTTGGTCCAGTTTAGACAATGGCATCCACGAGAAAACTAAATGAAAGAGTAACTCAATACTACCCAAATCGATTTCGGTGATTCTTTTTTTTATTTATTGGACAGAATGTACTTCAAAGTTAGTTTTATAAAAATAGACAGAAGGCCGATCGGTCGGTTTCTCCATTTTATTGACCCGCGTGTAGCGAGATATTGCGGCGAGTAGGTATAGACAATATTGGACCTATTATAAAAGTTCAACGTCACAAAAGCATTGAGTGGATACTGGATCAAGTGATATTTTTTAGATCATTTTCTAGTCTGTCAAACAATTCATTTTAATAATCTTTTGGTTGCCTAAAATGAGTAAAAGCTGTAAAGTAAAAGCTGTAAAAAAGTAAATTTTTATTTTTACTTTTCGCGGATTTAAATGAAAAATAGGTTGAAATTTAGTATTTATAATTTCGCTCGTCCGTGGTAGGATTCATCCTCTAATGGAGGTTTTTAATAAAGATACAAAGATTACCCCGACTTTGTTGCGCTAAGGTTGGCATTTTTCGGGGCAATTTAAAATGTGTCCACAATTCTCACTGTCAAGAAATCCACGAGAAAATTAACGAAATCCAGCAAACAAGGCTATTGTTTGCTGGATTTAGTTAATTTTAAATTCAGTTTCTGAAAGATTGGTCAATGAAACGGTTAACCAAAAAGTTTGTCAATGTTAGTAGATAACCAATTTAACCAAACCAACGTTGACAAATTAAAAAAAAAATGTATTAATGAAACTTAACTTGATCCATTAATTTTTTTTTTAATTTAGTGAAAAATTTTCTTCAATGAATAATTAAATCACATTTTGAAGAAAACCGTTCAATACAATATAATCATGTATTTTTAAATTGATTTCTGCTATAAATGATACTAATTTAATTATATTAATGCCTTGGACTGCAAAGTAAATTTATTTGATGTAATTTAGTCCCACTCGTGCTTGGTGTAGTTTATTTTTATCTCTCAGTGCCTAGTCCTTTTGAAATAACTTTAATTTAATTAAAAGCCTGGATTACTATTAGTTAGGTTCAGACTTCTGAAATTATGAAACTAGATTAAATTAAATTAATGCGTTACGATGTAAAAAATCTTGTTAATCAAGAGAGTTATTACAAAAATCCAATCCTCCAAACAAATGTAAAATCGTAGATTTAAGAATATTCATATAGGTAAGTATGTCAAATACCACAGATTTTACCGAATACCAACTTTGATTCTGTTTATTTACAGTTTTGATCGCGTAGAGATATAAACTGCTAATGAATTATAAAGTGTACGGACTACCTACATGATAAATAAAGTAAATATTCATTTACGATGATAATACGTAGATTCGATTATATTTTTTTATCAACTGTAAATATATCAAGTATATCTTTTCATTCAATATAAAGGAAATATTAACATTCGTCTCATGGGCACGAGTTAATTGATCTCTGAGTTCACGAAGCCAATTTGTCTTGTGTAAGTGAAATTCTAACATCTCAATCAATGAAGACGAAAAGTAAATTATAGGTTCTCAATTTCGCGTGTCTCTATTGATTTAGCGATTCGATCAATTAACACTGTCGCTATAACGGATTGATAACGAAAACTCAAGGATAAAGTTGACATAGCTTAGAAGTTGATAATCCTGTATAGTAAAGATAACTAAATAGTAAAGGTAACCTGGCCTTTTTGTTAAAAAATTCTGAAAAGATAACAGCCCAGAGTTTGAAATCAATATTATGTGAAATCTAAAAAATCTTTATTAGACAATAAAGACAACAAAATAGGGAGTTGAATCCCTAATACCTACCTAGCTTTTTTTTAATTCACCCAGAGTTATCAAATTATCAAATATACTCTATATTAGTTAGAGTTACCAAATTATCAAATATATTTGATAATTAGATAACTATGGGTGAGTTTTGAAACCCATGTTTTTGTACATTCTAGTTCAAGTCCACCTCGCACGCAAGAACTTGCAGTAGGTATTCGTCAGTGAAAGTTTTTTATACTTCTTACGTGCGTCTGATGGTAAAAAAGTATAATAAACAAGTTGTATTTCTCAACAGGTAACGCGCATTAAAGAAAATAGCTTTTTGTTGTACGAAAATTTTTATTCTGTACATGATAAATAAACTCCTAGTGCCAATAGTTTTTAAAAAGTTCAGCATTTTTTTCTTAGAATATTTCGGGTTTGAATCGTGATAAAACTTGATGCCACCTTCATACTCCTTTAAATTGTTTGATTTAGGGTATAAAATAAGGTTCCTAGGTAAAAGTGTGTGAGTATAAATCGCACTAGGCCGATTTTTTAAATAGAAGTTCTCACGAGTTATTTTAACCCGTTATTTGAACCCAAAATCACCAGCAAGTGCCTCTTAGAATTTGCACTTTAGCAAAAATTTGCAAAGTATCCAATGGATCACATCGCTAGCATTTGATAATTTAGCTATTTAGCTTTTTTGCAGAGAAAACCAATATCAGATTGTGAATAGGTAAATAAAATCATTACAATTCCACCCTCAGAAGCACTCGAAACTAAAACTCTCTAACACTAATCAAGTTGATTAACGGTTTCAATTCCATTGAACCAATTTATCTAGTAAATCGGCGTCTACCAGTTCGCAGTTGGACCTGATTGTGATTTTATGTGCGTGAAAAATGTTGCTGTTTAGGGTTCTGTACCCAAAGGGTACAACGGGACTCTATTACTATCCGCCGTCCGTTCGTCCGTCTTTAACCAGTTTGAATTGTCTTGAACTTGAGGTCGTCTCGAACCATAATAGGTAGACAGTTATAATTTTCACAGATGAAGTATTTTTGTTGCCCCTATCAGCAACTGCCATCAGCAGCCAATTGTCGCCTTGGCTGCATTACTGACGCAAGTATTAACCAATCAGCGCATAGATGTAGCTCGTCGCTGCTGTATTTTCATTTTTTGCAAAATCAAGAGGCTAAGAAGCTGCATATATACGAGTACCTAATGCCAATTCTAATGCAAAAAATCTCCCGCAGGCCGTATTTTGGCTACAGCTTGGAAAATAGAGTTAACCACTAAGTATTTCCCATTTATAAACCTTTCGTGTGCGATTTCATTGTATTAGGTTTAAGCTATGTGTATATTTTAAACACAAAATGCATTAATTAATATTGTTTAATAATATTCAACTTAAGAAATTTGTTTTGTAATCCACCGGTTCCTCTCGGTCCAATTTTCCTTCCAATGACTTAATGAAAATCATTTGGCTGAAATTGAAGGCATTCAATCTTTTAACTCTTGCCACGTTCTTAATTGAAAAAGTTTTAATCCAGTTTTTTCGAAACCAAAGTTTAAATGGGCGACCCTTAAAGTGGGGTAAGTAATTCATTAATAAATTAACGATGAGACACCTACATTTTTACTTCATTAAGAAAAATGTAGGCGTCTCGATATCATCACAATTTAAATAACATATTGTATCACAAGCTAGAGGTTGCCTGCGTCTTTACTCGCGTTTTCTTTAATGTAGCGGCTGTACCAGGTATGCTCGACGAGGGACTGGGGCAAGAGTGTACTCGAATCACTCGCTTCGTCTCGCCTCGCCTTGTGTGGGTTCCGCTCCGAGTAGGTTTTTTGTGCGCGAATCAAAGGGCATCTCTAGTCCTCGCGAGGCGACGCGATTAAATTTCTATTCACTCTCGCGTCGTTCAGTTTACGGTGATTACTCTCGGCTTCGTTCCAAGATGTTACAACGTAGTTTCACGTCCTACCCGCCGTTTCGCACTGTATTTCGGAGGAAGGTAGACCAAAGAAAAAATTTCGACTTTGTACCAACCGCGGCTTGAACACCTCATTTTCACAGTTTAGTGCTTCGCTGTTTCGTGCGTTTTTAATCTTAATAAATGTTTTTTCTCGAGATAAAAGGAGGTATAAGGTTTCTATCATTCCGAAAAGGAATAATAATAGTATAGTGGTGATTGTGATTTTGATTATTAGCATCGGTGGTTCAGTGCTAGAATGCTCGCCTGCGACGCGGACGGCCCGGGTTCGTTTCCCGGCCGATGCACCAAGAAAAACCTGAGCCGTGAGTACCTATTCAATTATAAAATAAAAGTACCTAGCATCCGATATGGTCTAGTGGCAAGGACACCTGACTCTCGCTCAAGAGGCTCGGGTTCGATTCCCGGTAGCGGAAACAGATCACAAACAGGCTGGGTGTTTCTCAACTAGAGGTTGCACAATGCACATACACCTCTACAATAGGGTTGCGTGTTTCTCACACCGGAGTCTCACATACGCCCATACTACATAGGGTTGCGTGTTTCTCATACCGGAGTCTCACATACGCCCATACTATACAGGGTTGCGTGTTTCTCATTTCGGAGTCTCACATACACCCTTTACTGACAACCGAAGCATAACTGCTACGCAGACAGCGAACTGATTGCCGCCATTGATGTCGACGTTACGAAGAATGCTTTCTCTGGAGCGAATGTAAGTACCGTCGCTGACACCGGCACCGCTGCAATATCGGCTGTGTTGATCCCCAGCGCGCCTCTTGTCCCAGTTTCCTGTTACTAGTTGCTGTACCGACTGCTGCTGTGAAAGATGCACCTACAGAATATTAGTCCCATACTGAGCATGTTAGAAGATGATCCGAAGGTACAGAAAATAAGCAAATATTAATTACTCGTGAGCTGTCATGACTACACTACATGTGTAGCTGTTATGTACTCTACTCTTATACTGTAAAGATGCAGATCCATATCTGCTTAAATGGATTCGGCTCGAATCTTATACGTATACATATTATAATATTAAATATATCGATTCCTCCTGAGGAGACTTTTATTCTGATGAATAAAGAGAGCGACAATACGACTACGGCCACAGCTACCAGCTGCAGGCAGCCGTGTTTTCTCGGCCGTATGAGCGGGAACCGCGCGGGTCGCGGTGAGGCGGACGACGAGTCACGACTCACGTGACGCTTCGACACAGCTCCTCGAGGAAGTCATCGCGGCAGCTACGCTACCACAGAGTACGCGACACAGAACGGTAAAGCCGGCAGGCCGCTTGACTTATTTCTACAATAGCTGATTATAATTGATTTAATATTAATCATTATTATTAATATTAATAATCATTTTGTGTTTGTGGTTCAACATCAATAATTCTACAATTTCATAGTGAATATCAGGTTATGTCATGTCATAACCACTGTGGTGCTTCGTGATTCTATATATAAAGAAGTAAAATATACTTGGACAGAATATTAAATATAATTATAAAGAATCTACCTATAGATAATCCTTTGTCTATAGGAGCATTATTTCAACGATTTTCTTCCACGTTTCTGCTACGTACCGCTAAGGTGTGGAACACCCTTCCAGCTTCTGTGTTCCCAGCCAAGTACAACCTGAGTGCCTTCAAGAGAAGAGTGAATAGGCATTTTCTAGGCAAGCGCGCTCCATCCTAGACTTCATCATTTCTGTTCATCAGATATGATTGTAATCAAGCGCAAGCTATCCATAAAAAAAAATAAAAAATAATACTTTCAGTGTAAAGAAATTAAATAAAAAAACTCATAAATACATAGTTTTTTAAACTAGAAAATCTAAGAACATGTATTAAATTAAAAATATTTTTTTTAAATAACATGTTCTGGTACTTAATAAATAAATAAAATATTTTCCTTTTATAATAAATAAAGATTTAGATGACAGTTTAAGAAAATTTTATGCTCTCAGTGAAATAGCAATCTCTATGAATTCAATGTGTTACCATTTTGTTTGAATACAGCTCCAGTATTTACTAAGATTCTAGATAATTAGGCCTGTCGCAATACTATTGCGACCGATGGATAATTACTACTAAAATCAAATACTAAAATACTTAGCCTTTATTTTATATTAATAATAGTTATTCAATAAAGCAATAACATAATATTCAAAAAAGAAATAAAGTGACCACATAGAGAAATTAAAGTATATGTTAACTGTAGATTAGATCTACTGCTAGTAATACATTCCGAGCGCTGTAAATGCTTAAATCTAAGCGAAAATCCATTTAAATATATGCTGGTTAAGCAATAATATGGATTATACAGCATGTAAAATAAAAGGTCACTTATGCCATGAAAATATTTACTGATGCCTCAACAACTGGGGGTCATGCTTGTGGACCGTGGAGTGAGCAGGAATGACAGCTACACGCAAACAGCCTCAAGGACTGCAAAAATTTGCTTCGTATTGACATTGCGACTGAAATATCAAAATTTGACATTGACAAATATTACATTATTATTATAATAATTATGAAAATTGTGTAATATAACGGTCCATGATTCAACGATTCAAAAGACTTATTTCATATAGGCCTGGCTTACGGGCACTTATAAATAATCAGTAAAATATTATGATAATTATTACTTATTAGTGGATAATATAATTGCACATGCACTGTGCACAGGATGAATCCTGATTACTTCCGCAGTTTTGTTTAGAATTAGAATTTAGATTGTAAAGAAATTTTAAATATAAATTTAATTAAAGGTTAAATATAAATTTAATTAACAGGGATTGTGTTGTAACAGTGCCTCAATGGCCTACACAATCGTACTTACTTATAACATCAATACTCAACCATTGATTTTAAAACCACAAGATATTTTAACAATTATAATAATAATTAGTGCAACGAACGCGCAGTACTCCAGCTTTATCCAGATTTCACTACTCCGAAGAGGAGTCTTATGTATTCATCCATCCTAGTATGGCGGCACTTGTGGACAATACCTATTCTTAGACAGTATTACATTTTTTGTTAGATAAAACGATCTACTTACCACTGCTGAAAGCCATAAATTATTAGAGATTGAATTAGTTACTGCTGTCAAAATAATGATTTACATATTTTTATAATGAAGTGATTACGAATATTTTAAGTTTTCTATTCTTTAATTCAAATGCATATGGAACAACAATAACTTTGATAATTTCTTTTATTATTGTTAGGTCAAAATTTATTATAGCTTTTTATGATTGAACTTGTATAATATACTTAAAGAGTACTTTGTTTACGGCCTAAATTGCAAAAATGTCTAATCTAAAATATGTCTGAATTATTCTTGACCAAGTTTCAGAATGTTTATCAGATTAATTGTACCTTTATGAAAGTTCAATCTATAATCTATATTAATTAAATATGGAACCCTAAAAATGGGCACTGGTTGCAGCTCACAGAGTTAAATCGCTGTCTGTGATGTATACATACTCGTATAAATAATATATTAATTTCGCAAACACTGAGGTAATAATAAAAATTCCAAGCTGAAGAAACAACTCACGGCTGCTAGATTTTATAATCACCAAGTTTTATATTTATCTTTTTTTAAAAAAAAAAAAAGTCCAGAAATACTTTAAAGTACAATTTCAATTCAATTGAATTTGTCTTTATTTGCGAATTTGGGTACATACATAATACATAGGTGCTATATAATATAATTAGCGCTTATACAAATCCAGCCTTATGGCATGCAATAGGTATAATATAAACTATAAGTAATGAACTTAAAGCAATAATGAATGAAGTATTTGCAAATATTACGTCAGTTAATCTTTCGTCAAATTAATTTATCTGTGAGGTAATCATAAGAATAATATGTCTTTTCATACAAAAACTCTTTCTTATTTTTAAATATTGGAATTTAACTTGTTGATATAATTATATATATATATATATATATATATACATAATATATACGAGTATATAATATTCATACCATATTCACTGTGCACATTACTAGGCCCGCGTCGATTTCGAAAGCCTTCATTTGGGAGTTAACCTACACTTAGTACAGACATTATTAGAAATACTGCAGGATTGAGATCAAATTCTTTGGGTTTAACAAAATACTATATTGGTTTAGTATCCCATGAGTTATGAAGTTTAATTAGAGTATCTGCTTAAAATATATTAATACATGTAAAGTTATTAATAAGAATATTAGAATAAATCATTCGAGAGATTATACTTAATGTAGAGTTGGTTACAACCCATTTCATAACCATAAGTATTAAGTTATTTTGCTATATTTCTTTTTATAATGAAAGTAGCTGTTATTATAAAAATATTCTGTTTTGTGCGTTATTATGAAATGTTCTGTTTATGGCGAAAATATTAATTAATTATTTTGTTTCATATGTCAGAAATTCATGTTTCACGACAATAACTTTCTCTCAACATCTACGTTGTAACATCTTGGAACGAAGCCGAGAGTAATTAATGATTAAACGAACTTACCTGTACGTGAAGTTCAATCATAATTACTCGAAGAGCTTCGTTCCAAGATGTTAGCAACCCTCCCTCCCAATGGACAGGCCATTGCCCTGGTCGTGAAACATAAGTTAAAAAATAATTAAGAAATAATAATCAATTTATTGAAAACACAGATTCTTTGAAGAAAGGATTCTTTTTTCTTCAAATAATCTGGGATTTTAACAGCTCTGCTCTCTCCAAACTAAATGAGGTGTTCAAGCCGCGGTTGGTACAAAGTCGAAATTTTTTCTTTGGTCTACCTTCCTCCGAAATACAGTGCGAAACGGCGGGTAGGACGTGAAACTACATTGTAACATCTTGGAACGAAGCTCTTCGAGTAATTATGATTGAACTTCACGTACAGGTAAGTTCGTTTAATCATTAATAGTTGCCCATAACCTTCTTCAGAGTTCGCAACCGTACTGAAAAACGAAATATAAATCAATTCTGATCAAAATTGTTATAATATCGGTCTAGTTCTGTAGTACCAAAAATTATGAATGACAACTTGTAAGTTTCTTTATATCATACTTGCTCAGTAAGTATGGATTACTATGGTGGAAAGTCTCCTTGTAAGTTGGTGTTTGCAATTCAAGGCAACATTACATCGCACTATGCTTGAATTGTAATGTTCACATTACAGTTCAAGGGCAACATTAGGTCGCACTATGCTTGATTTTTTTTATTTTTTTATTTTTTTTATTTTCTCTTTATTTTTTTTTTATTTTTTTTTTTTTTTTTTTCATTTTTTTTTTATTTTTTTTTATTATTATTTTTTTATATTTTTTATAATTTTTTTTTTATTTTATTTTTTTTTTTTATTATTTTTTTTATATTTTTTTTTTTTTTTATTATTATTATTTTTTTTTATTTTTTATATTTTTTTTTTATTTTATTATTTTTTTTTTATTATTTTTTTTATATTTTTATATTTTTTTATATTTTTTTTTATATATTTTTTTATTTTATTATTTTATTTTATTATTTTTTTTTTCTTACTTTTTTATTATTTTTTTTTATTATTATTTTTATTTTTTTTTATTCCTTTTTTTATTATTTTTTTTTTATTTTTTTTCTCTAAATTTGCTAATTATTCCAATTAAAATTTCATTTGCATTACCAATGTTTTATTTACCTCGCAAGAATGATATAAAGTAGAATGCTTACCTCGGTTGCAAGTAGCTATGACACCCTCGAACTATATTCACCCTCGCTAAATATCTCGGGTGCACGCGATCCATTAGCGCCCTATGCGAGCTGCGCTCGCACTGGCGCCAAATTGGATCTTGTTCTGTAATAGCTTACTTACGTCCCTTGTGTAACAATCTACTATTATTAACTGGTGTTCTTCTTTAGCTGGACAATAAAAAATGTGCTCCTGAACTAATGTGACTTAAGATAGTGTTGTTTTTATTACAAAACAAATAAGCAGAAAACATGTCCTTTTTGACGCAAAAATAAGCAAATCGAAATATTTAGTTTTGGAGAAGTATTTCTGAACCAAATATGGCCAGGAGCATAGATTATCACTATACGAACCCGAATAACATCACATCATGATCGAAATATGCACGAATTACAAATGATTTTGGTATAACAAATGTATGGAAAAATCGTAGGTCAGCGCATTTTTAATGGATTATTAGCTATAAAAAATTCAAAATTGCAAAATCTTTCCCAATGATAGATAAAAAATAAATATCATTTAATAGGTACTGCGACAAGCAAACATTATTATATTAAAGCAAAACCAATTTTACGACGTGGCATCTGGTGTTTAATAACTTCGAATATTAAATTAAATCCGGTTCATTTACAGCACTGCAGCGTTATTTATGGAATATAAATCCCGAATTTTGGTTTGGTTTGTAGTTTGTAGTTTATGGTTAGCAAACGCGGTCTTTTTCGTGGTGAATTCTCTAATCCACTGTGTTTAACTTGGAATTCGACGTTGAAATGTAAGGTCTAATTGGCATAATCTTCTTATATATAAAAATGAATCGCAAAATATGTTGGTAAGCGCATAACTCAACAACGCCTGGACCGATTTGGCCGATCCTTTTTTTTTTTATGTGGTTGAAGTTCAAGGATGGTTTTTACGTCGAAAAAAATTCGAATAATTGCCGGAAAACCATTAAAAACAGCCCTTTTCTTTTTCCCAGACAAACGTTTTCAACTAAAACGTAACGATTCAATTTGAGCTTTATTGCTATTGCATAAATTACAAGCACTTATTGTTGTCTAAGCAATGTAGATATGTTCCTAAAGTCAAAGAGTCAATTTTTGCCCCAACTATAGTCAATAGTCAATAGTCAATTTATTTTTATCCAATGGTATACAAGTCATTAAATAATAGTTATCAATGATAACTTATCATTATTCACAAAATATATGAGTATATACCTACGTGTAGGCACATAAATCTTAATATATTATATAAATCTCGTGTCACAATGTTTGTCCTCAATGGACTCCTAAACTACTGAACCGATTTAGTTCAAACTTCGACAAGCCAGGATTTCAGCTTGTTTTTAAAACTCATTAAGCTAGGTGCATTTCTAACCGCTAGGGGTATTCGATTATAGACTTGAGCGCCCATACCCCTAGCGGTTTTAGAAGCTAAAGGTAAAGGTAGAAGCAGTAAAAAATAAAAAAAGGGAAATGCTTTCCAAAAAACCAACTTCAAATGCCACTACAAAGAGTGAAATAATTTTTATTGTAGGTACCTTCACCAATTCGAATCGGTTTCAAATTTTCAAATCGGTACACGCGTCTTCAAGTAATCGGCGAACATACATAGATAAAAAAAAAGATTCCGACGAATTGAGAACCTCCTCCTTTTTTGAAGTCGGTTAAAAAACTGACACAATGAAAATCTTTTTGACAGGATGAAGTCTGTCGGGTCCACTAGTCTATAAAAAAATGCAGACTCTACTTAAGGTGTATGAATTATGATTTACTCTACTTATTGCCTCTACTTAACGTGAAAGCAACGGGTCTGCCCGCGAAATTCAAAATTTTCGTAATATTTTGCAATTTGTACGCTAATTAGACATGATAGGCTTATGGCAATCAATTTGCGAGAATGGCAGTGTCATCTTTACATGATTATATCAAAATCTTTGCATAAAAATGTGTATCCTAGGAAAATAGTCCGAGTATCGAGTTTTATGTGAGTAACTCGCAAATCTCGGACTAATTTCTTTAACTCGACACTTTTGAGTAGAGATTTTTATAAAAACACGTGAAGAAGATATTGAGATTATCGCAATTTTACGCCCATAAGCCTATTATGTCTTATTAGCTTAAAAATCGCGAAAAACCACGAAAAATTTGAATTTCGCGGGCACACCCGTGGTGTGCCCGCGAATTCAAATTTTTCGTCAAATCAATTTTGAACGGCATTAAGGATTAATGCCGTTCAAAATTGATTGCCCGCGTTCAATTTATCTGAGCTTTTATTGTTATAATATGTGAGTCTATCTGCCTTACGGTCTGCAAGTGTAACTGACTGATGGTCTTATCTTGTGAAAGTTATTTTAACAGAACTTTCACAAGAGGAGCTATATTATGTATTTTAAAATAAAATTAACTCAGTTCCTTACGACCCCATACTTTTGGCAGATGCCCCACCTTTCAAAGGTAAGGATCTCTACAGACTTAGTACTAGATCGCTGCTGCTGCCTTGTAAATATGATTCCAGTAAACCTCTTTGAAAAAAAGGTGAAATGGGCTCATATTTATGGAATATTTATGGAAAACTCCCAGGGTAGGTGAGGTAGGTCCAATCAATTTATGTTTTATTTTCATCGTTGTGACAACGTTGTCGGCGTTTAAAGTTTTAATCATAGGTTGCCTAGATGTGTTTTTGTATAGAAACCATAGTAAAAGAATTTCATGTAATATGTAACGCCATTGTCTGCAGAAATGCAATTTCCCGCCTGTCAACATAACCAATAGATTTTACAATCGACCGACGACGACATTCTTGTTCCTATAAAAATGTAGTTATTATAAATAAAAATATATGATTAATTTGAGTTTATTTTCTTGTTTTCTTTTATTTTCACCTTGAGTATATAAAAGACAATGAACTCCAGTACATCTTTTCTTTTTTCTTTCTACATTGCTGCTTTAGCAAGTTAATAAAAATAACATTTTATAGCAAACTTACTATGGATAGAAAAATATTATGTCCAAAGCCAACAAAGCACTTTCGCTGTGGTAAATTAAAATAGTAGCTACCCTGAGTAAATAAAGTTGATCTGCGAGCTTTAATATTTTAATTACAATTTGTTGTCTCGTCTGAAGCGTTTCTTAAGCACGTCTAATGTTGCATACTAATTAATTTCATTCAAATGAACCGTCTGCCAAGTTTTACGAGAGCTTTTTTTCTTTATTATCCTATTTGAATCACAAAAATGCTAATGTTATTTAATGCTGCTATTATAATTTGAATTTCATTTACGTTGCTAATAGAAAACTAATATAAAAGAGAAATGATTGGCATTTTCACTCAACAACTCTCAACTTATTTATATGGGCACTAGACAGATATATTATATAAGGAGGCATTTTTTATTAATTACAGCTTGTTACATAACTGTAATCTCACCTGATGGTAAGTGAAAATGCGACCGAAGACTTAATTTTACTATACTAACGTAAAATATGACCCGCAACAGTCACACAGCATACTATGAAAATGCAATCGTTTGGCGGCACGTCATTGCCGGTAGGGTGGTATTTAGCTGCAGCCGAAGCCTCCTAACTCAAACTGTAAAACGACCGCTAACGAAAGGGGTTGATTAGGAATTAGATAATTTTGTAGACTTAGGTTTAGCGCATACATTTATAATAGGTTGGCGCTCGCGCTACGACTAGATAGAGCCCTACCTAACAAAAACAGCTCCGTGAGTGCGGCAACTTCTTCTTGTAGTAGGTACTTATGAGTGTGTGTTCCAATTTAAAATTTATATAGTGCGCGGATGCTAGGGTGCGTGAAAAATTGTGTAGCGACGGCTCGGGTTAGCCAATTTAGACAGAGTATTTATTGCCGCTCTTTTGAAGTCGCCGGCGGTGACCTCACCTCTATGGTTTAGCGCTATTGTTGATGGCGTCAATATAGACAGAGATGCAAAAAATTAATTAAATTGGAATTTTTTCTTCTTGATAAAGTTTAAATTTTTATATTTAAAAAACTATTGAAAGAAAAGTAAGCTTTTACTAAAAATTATATATAGAACTAGCCTATTTGTCTAACTAGGGTGTACCTAAGCTATTTCCATAATATATTCCATAGTAGCGAATATCCCCACACACAGTGATTTATTGGTTCGGACCTTCCAAATAAGGTAATGGTAAAACTTATAATGTAAACATGTCAAGGATCATAAACAGGCAAAGCTTTAAGCCGTTTTAACCTACGTAAATATGTGCATATCTATTGTTTACTCTAGGTAGAAAGGGTAAACAGGCAAAGCAATATAATATTGTGACAGCATGATACGTAATATATTGTAAATTTTTTGCGTTTTCCAGCATTTCAAATATACATATTAACTAGTACCTATTCAGCTTAAAAAAATCATGCCAGTGCCAGGCCAGCTTCACTTAGCACGTGATCGAAGAGTCTCGCTCTCCACGTAATAATTTCAGACAGCTGCCGCGCCGGCTACTTTTCTCGCGTTAGTTCTTGTACGGTCTATTTTCACGCGCTGCGTGCGCCCAAATGCGAGGCAACCTTTGTTGCGTGTTCTTTAAATCATCTTGCGGAGTGAGCCGTCTGTACCGTTAGGTACTATTATGTATTCCGTGCCAATACTGTCATTTTGTCTGGTAAAACAGTCATTTTTACCCACTAAAAATAACTATTTTTACCTCGCTCGCTCGCTCGCTCCGTTCAGGATTATATTCATTGAAACCCTCACTGCGCTCAGGATTCAACCATAGAATCCTTCGCTGCTCCGAGCGGGTGAGATGAAAAAGTAAATTAATATTTTAATTTGTGCTTGCAAATTGAAAAAAGTCACTGAATTTATTGGAATAAAACTTTATTAGTTTGTCAATATAAATGTTTCAAATATTTGATCCAAACCAAATTGGCTTACCCAATTTAGATCAAAATATGGCTGTAAGTAAGTAACTACTCGTATTGTAGCAAGTATTTCAGAAAAGTGAAAAAGATAAGGTACTTATTTATCAAGAACTCGTTTAATATTATAATATGCTTCGAACAAAAACTATTCTTCTGAAAGCATATCCTTTATTTAGCAGTGATATTTTATGCACGAAAGGGAAGCTGCCTTTTCTTTACTTTTTCTATTTCTCTTGAGAATATAAATCTTGTGCTAGAGAAACACATTATATCCATTACAATATAATCCTATCTCACTATGAAGGTAGATCTTCATTTCGAAGTGCTTTGATCCCATCTCCATAAAATGACTTGAAAAGGTGAACGCGAAATACGTAGTTCCAAAGTTTAGGGGTGAGCTAGGTAGGTATAAACAGAAAATACGTAAGTAAGTAATTGAAATCCCTTTAGCTTATTTTTGGCTAAGTAGAAGGTTTAAAAGGATATCAAAAAGTAAGTACATGAGATACAAAATTAATAAAAAGTGTTGTAAACAGTATTTTCTAAAAAAAAGTTCCAAGTTTCGACTTTTTTGCCTGTTTTTTTTCGGTGCAAATTGCAATACTACTTTGCGAACTTGATGGTAGAGTAACAATTACATTCATTTTGATTTTGAGACTTTAAGCAGCGTATCTACCTAATGCCTAGTTGTAGTTGGGTTTGACTTTTATACCCTACAGGTACAGAAAAATAAAATGAGAAACTTGTACTTTTATTTCCACTTTCCGAAGATGAATTCGGAGAGACACTAAATTGAACACAATATTAAACATTTCAACCAAAACTGACTGTAAAAGAATAAAGAAACGTGTACCAACCCTTATTGTAAAGTGTAACCTCTTGTTTACATGCAACCTTTGATCACTTTGTACACCATATAAATTCAAAATTCATAATCACATATAGTATTACACTTTGAACAAAATTATAGTTATCTTCATGACACAAGTTTATTCCACTTGTAACCAAGTCACGCGCGGGAGGTCGCATCGATTGCGCGGTCCCGCCACGACTGCCGCTGCCCGCTGTCATTGGAACCACACCATATGAAAAGCTACCTATCGTGACCACAGGGTACCGGAAAACAGGAAAACTAGGTTACACTCGCGCGAAATGAAAAAGCGGCAGCTGAATCGCTTGTTGACACAACAATAACTATGTAGGTACATACTAACTATTACGTACATTTTGTACCTAGCAGGACAGATTAATTTGTTTTGCGATAATCCGCTATACTTCAAAAGTGTGGTACTTACAATATAAACCCACATGAAAAAAGAAGATATTTTATAGCAAAACAAATTAATCTGACCGGCTAATTATGGATTTCCGTAAAATAACGCATGCATTCATTCAATATTTTGTACTTCTCAAATGAAAATAACTCATGGGTATGGAAAGTAACTACTTTGCCCATGGGAGTAGTAATGGGCAAATAAAAATGAGTTGCTCTAATTTTAAGTTGCCCGTACATACATTTTGTGAAATTGTGATAGCAGAAAAACAATATCTGGCTGAGTTTGTTGTAGGAATGTAAGCTTCTTCTCAGTTCAGGTCGCGTTACGAGTAGAATCCTTCTAAACTTAGTATTGGAAGGATGACAATATTATACTGACAATTCATAAGAACCTGTTATGTTAGGCCTGTATAAAATGTATTCTTTGCTACAGGCGTAGTGATAACATGACGTAAAGGTAATAAAAAGGAATTGGACTGGTTGGTCTATCAATGAATAGCTTTATGCTTTTTAATAAATATCGTTACTTTAACCTCTGCTTGGATCTAGCTTTGGCACATCTATAAATATTATGACGTAGACTTCCGCTAAGAAAGTTTTTTGAAAATCCAATTCCTGATGGTTTGTATGATGTATCAATTAATATACTTACAAGAAGAATTGAATAAGATGCCAAATTTTCTTCTTTATGCTCTAATTATAACAATCATACTAAAATACCACCAAATCCAAAAATTTGTGCGAATGTATGTTTGTTACTCCTCCACCCCGCAATCATTAAACCACTATAGATTTAATAGACAGCTCAGATGAATGATTACATCATACCATAATAGATAGAGATGGATTATCCACTGAATCATCATAAAATACCTAGGATCCACAAAAAAAACCACGGCTCTCATATAGAATTAGTGAAAAACCGAAAAAAAAAAATTTTTTATGAGCTACTGTATTACCCGAATGTTCGTGTTCTTCATTTCACAGAAATGTTTCATCGCATTCCAAAAAATCGCTAGTGGGTAAATAGTTCTACACTGAAATCAAGGGAAAATATAAAAATATACAACAGTAATTATTCTTCTGTTTCGCTGCATTTTCTATTTCAAAAGTACACATGTATTGTGTATCAAACTATCAACCTTCACTATACAGTGAGTTCCAGATACTTATGACGGTTTATTGTTGTGACCTAGCCTCTTGCCTTACAATGTCATTTAAAATATTAAATAGAATATTTTCATTTTCTGTAAAGCACTTTTAGAGCTTTTTTATATGTTTTTTTTTTATTTCCTTGTGATATTCACCGATACCAAAATATTTTTTGGTTAGTTAAAAAGTAAAAAGTTAAAAAGTTTGGTTAGTATACCCAAAAAGAATTTCAAGACGTAAATAAAGTTACAAATAATTATGGGCTAATTGACCAACTGCTGTTTCGCTTCAAATAAAGCTTCCTTTTCCCTTGTCTACATTATGCAAGGATCCTTTGTGCACATCTTTCTAGGACCTAACGTTCGGGTGAAGCGATGATGAGTCAGTGAGTGAATGAATGAGTAAGAAAGTTAACACTTAACATATAGAACAAGCTAAGCAAAAATAGGTTATTTAAGCATTTTTTTGTGACCTGCAGGTTGAAAAGTGAAAACTTTAAAAAATTTGAATCTGCGAGTACTTTGAAATTAAAGATCATATTTTTGGTCTTAAATCTAAATCCGCTTGGATAAAATTTCTCCCAAAAGTTGCTCCAAAATCTCAGTTTTTCTAAGAAAAATGTATGTAATTTTTTTTTTTATTTGTCGGTAATAACAATATCCAAAAACATCAGAACGGATTTTTTTATTAATTTTTGAAAATATTATTCTTACAACAAAAGTAAAATGTGTCCTGTGCACCATGACAGCTTTACCAACTCTTGAGTTCCACGTTTGTACCATTGTGAACTACAGTAACACGTTACATGATAGAGCACAACAGCAAAGGAGGATGCAAATTAGAGAGCTCGGAAAAGTGACGCAGATGTGTGACGCTCTTTGTCCCGTGCAGATTCACCTTTTGCAACTAATTACACATTCATGTATTCGCTCAGTACTGAGGGGTTAGCACAGGTTTTTGTACGAATTTCCAGCCAACTCGAATCACATAAACGAATCGAATGCCTCCATACATTTGCAGCCAGCGCCATCTACTGACAGCCGCATGTCAGTGACTGTCCATAGATGGCGCTGGCTGTAAATGTATGGAGAAATTCGATTCGTTTGTGCGATGTGAGTCGACACGAAATTCGTACAAAAACTTGTACTAACGCTGTTCATTCTTGTTATCACAATAGAACTGAAAAGATTTGGGAGAATTACCCGCCTGGCTCCCTACGCTTAACTGAAAACACGAAGACAACCCGGCTTTCGCCTTTATGACATTAGTGAGGATTACTCAGTTGTATTCAACATCTACGCTTGAAAGTTTTGACTATGAATAGCTGCATTATATTTTGTGGTATGGGGTTTTGATGTTGAGTAAGAATTACAAAGTTAAAAAAATGCGGATCGGTGCGAAATTAAGGTGTTCGGCCCTACTATATAGGCCGCAAAATACAAATTTTATTTAGTTTTTCGCAAATATGAGATTAACAACATTTCTGCATCTATAATTACTATCTATACATGTCTTTAGTAAAAACTTTGCGCGAAATTTATTTTTGCAGTTTGCAGTACAGATTTGGAGATATCAGGGACCGACATGAACTAAATGCGTATTTTTGACCAGTTTTCATTAAAATGCGGATTCATAAATGCTTTGCTCGCAAAACTTATTGCTATGCCTACGATGTATAATTAGCCCAATATTAGCGAAAAGCTTAGTAAAATTTGAATTTTCGCGCCTGGATGGTACATAGTCCCTTTTGGATATTTGTTACTCATTTTACTTTACGCTATAAATTATTACGATTTTTGTAAAGTCTTACTAAATCAAATCAAATATAGGTACATCCTACAATTAAATATACTTAATTTTAGTTTAATTATAAATTAATATTTTTGTCAAAATAGAAAAAGAAAACTATAACGGAGATCGAAAATCTGATAAAAGGTTACATTTTATTATTAGTGTAATAAGGAATTTTAATATATCAGCGAAAATATTTAACCCTTTACATGTAAAGTAATATTTCCCAAGCGAAGCTTTTGTGTGCCAAAGTTATTAACGGTTAATTAAATTCTTGTGTCGCCTCTATACACTTGATGTCTTGACCGGCGGTGGCAGCAAAAAACTCTTTATAAAGTGCATTTAATAAAAATAATACGAAAAACTTCAGTGATTTTTTTGAAATTCAGTGTCAATTTCAGGCAACTGTATAGAAGAAAATGAACAATTTTGAAAACTCTATTGCAAAAAAATGAGTTAAACAGGAAAAATTGGAGCAGGTATAAGAACAATGACACAGATTCAACCACAAATATTCAGAGATATTCCAACATTTTGGATTTTGGAATGCTTGCGATAACTTTGTTTAGTGAAATTACTCGTTTTCAATGCCATCATTTCAAAATCAGAATTACCGACTCAAGTTTTAGCAAGACTAACGAACAGAATTTAATTTTATGTACATAGATTATACTTAATATATTATATACCTATTATTAGTTTACAATTGTGTATTTTGTTTTTAAGTGTAAATATTTTCATAAGTACCTACCTACACATGTGCGTGCGTAGATTATGGTATTGGAGTAGCTATGCAAGAACGATATCGTTCCCAGTTTCCCACAGTAATAAAGATATTTCATAAAAGCTTCATATCTTTCGCATACAGGATGTCATACCAAAGATTTACTATCTATCGTTTGCCTTTACTTGCGGGTGGATATTGTTTCCGATGTTACTTTTTATGTACCATATTCTTGCTTATTAAATTTTTCTTTTAAAATATGAGGTACTGAATTGCTTGCATTATAAAGTGTTATATTATTTCGTATTAACCCTAAAGTAGCGCTTGGTAGCGCTTGATTTAACCTCGGTTTTACCACACTAGATGTAATATCCCTCAAATTGTTAATTCAAAGGCATTATCTTGAAACGTTTATGCAATGTCATCCAGCCACGACTGAAGACTGCTACTATACTAGAACTAATTAGTATACTTAGACATTATTAAATTTTACATAAATTAAGCTCATGCCAGGACCCAAAACCGCTATTCTAGTTATGTTTTATACATCTTATCGGTTCTTTCCAAGATCGCTTCAAACAAATAAAATTTATAAACTGATCGATAAGTCACGTGACCCACCTATTGCATGAAGTCGTTACCGTACATTTTTGTAATCACTTTAGTTTCAAAGGGTTAGTGACCATCAATACATATAATAAATCTGTAGAGGTCGAATTTCTGTACAAATAAAAAAAATTGCTAAAAACGGAGTCAGGGGGATGTAAGAAGTGAAATAGAAGTAATTTAATTTTTTTTCAAATTTTTTGTTTCTCTGTTTGTCTGTTTGTCTGTCTGTTTGTACGGGCTAATCTTTGGAACGGCTGGACCGATTCCAATGAAATTTTGTGTGGTGGTAGCTTATGTCCCTGGTCAACATATAGGATACTTTTCATCCCGGTAAAATAAAGAGTTCCCGTGGGATAGTTAAAAAACTGCAATTAATTTAACAGCTTTGTAAACAACAACTAATGAACTTAATTTAGTAAAATTTGTTATGCTGATACCTTATGTTGCCTCTTTAACAAAATATATATATAGTAAAACTTATTAATCCAATCGAGTTCCCGCGGAAAAGAAAACATTACAAAAACAGTTAGCAGGCGTACTTCAAGTAACGGATTTAAATGAAATTTTATGATCCTACTTTATAGCCCGGTCAACATTTAAGATACTTTTCATCCTGAAAAATTTGAGAGCACCCGTGGGATGTTTAAAAAAACCTATAGCTACTTATCTACGTAGCACAATCAAAACGAGGTCGAAATATCGACAGTTTAAATCGTCCTTTTGATCGTGCAACTAGGTATAACATAATACAAGATAACCCGTACGTAGCAGGAACGGGTTGCTACGTACACAGCAGCGCATCAGAATGCTTAATTACAATATCTGGGCGTTGGTATCATCTCAGAATAAGATAAGTTCGGTTAGTATAGATATTACAATCCACGATGACACGCCCCACTCTGTCTTACTCCATGCGAATTGAGTAACATAAGCGATTTCGATAGAGTGTATAAGTAGAGGAAGACCAAAGAAGATATAGGTAAATTGTGTGAAAGAAGATAACACGTTGACAGGAGAGATTGGAAGAAGACTCCTTTACGGGTCCATCGAACCCAGGGACCACTCTTGGATCTTGGATCTTGGGAAAAAATTAAGAAATTCCACGGGAAACATTTTTGTAAAAAAAACGAACTGCACGCGGGCGGAGCCGCGGGCAACAGCTAGTAAAAATATAAATCGATAAGAATGTAAGATTTTCAGGACTTTTCATTTAATATTTTTCCAATAAGCTACTGTGGTTTAGTGATAGCGATATGTCATGATCAATCAAATTGTTATCAGAAAAATGAAAAATCACCTGTGACCTTCCTTCACTCGGATGTTAATAAATCCATTTTCTTCACAATATTATATAAAGTTATACTTTAGGTCATTTCACTATTGTAATATTATTATCCATTAGACATTTATTTACATCGCATCCATTCAAATGTTTAATTTAGTATCAATAATATTGCAATATTTTCACCTTATTAATCATTAAATTTTTTGTCACTAAATTCAACAAATTATACCTACTCCTAAATTGATTAATATTAAAATCTGAATAAGTTTTTACAAATACTGAATCAAAGAATATATTTTCAAAAAAAGAAGTGTACACTGTATGCACGCACCACAGAGTGTACGTGCAATGTACATATTTTATGACACAGATTTATTCCACTTAACTCCGCACAATAGTCACTTGTGTACGCGACAGTCACACGCTGTTCCGACGCGGACGTCACAGGTCACAGCAGCGTCACGGCCTGACTGCGACTGACGCCACCGTACTACTCTATAACTGACGTCGTCATCGGGTGGAACACGGGGAATGTGGAAATTCATACTAACTGGATGTACCGGGACGGGACGTGCGAAATAGACGTTATTTTCAACGTGGTTTATACTTATGCCAAAGGAGAACTTTTTTGGAGCTATGGTGGGCTTTCTATAGACGTTAGCTCTCTATGAAGGTATATTAGTTACTCTAAGCCCTTTTCTTTTTCCCATACAAAGGTTTTCTAACTAAAGCATAGAGTCAATTTGAGCTTAATTGCTATTGCATAAAGTTCATTTTAAATTACAAGCACTCACTGTTGTCTAAGCAGTTCTGTTCAGGAGAATTTTTTGCCCCAACTATAAAATAGGTGGGAGCAAAAAACTGCCACAATAAAAATCTTTTTGGCAGGGCGAAGTTTGTCGGGTCCGGTAGTTTAAAATAAATAAAGTCCCTGTTTATCGTACAATGTCTTCAAGAAGGACAATAATAATTCGGTCTATACTCACTTGAGACTTTCCTAACATTCTCCATTACGCAATTCAAACATTTGTCCATAATTCTCATCTCTAAATGAAGAGCACTTTTTTCTTTGAAAAACGCCGTCTCAGGCCATAGTCGTTTGTTTTTATATCAGTCACGACGTGATAGGGCTCTAAAGAGAGTTCAATTTCTTAGAAACTTATTACTTTGTCTCATTTAAAATTAATGTTGAATTAAAGTACCTAGGAGTAACTTTTATTTGGCTTACAGTACAAAATCTTGTTTGCATTAGCGGAGTTTACAGTTTATAATATGCATAATATCATGTTTTAGTTTTACAAAAAGCTTTCAAAGTTATAAACAGTACTTGTTAGATTAAGTTTACATTTTCAATTCAGTGGAACTATAACAAGAAATATTTTTAATAACAATTTTCAGCAATGTTTTTGCACAATATTTGGTGAGGCTTCGTTATACCATAGTAATATTACATATTCGGTGGTTATACAAATAAATAATATTATAAATGTAATAATAATAATAAATAATACATATTATGTTTTTACGTTTAATAGCTAGACTTCACTTTGATATACATATAATCACAACCGTACTTCTCGCTCTATTAATATTCTTGCGCTGAGGGTTCCGTAAGTACCTGCACCAAAACACTTTAGCCCACCAAATTCAAAAACGAGCATAAAATTCTAAAAATTTCAAGTGTCTAACTAACACGGTTCAAAAAATACAGCCTGGTGACGGACGGACGGACGCAAAGGTTTTGGGTACGAAACCCTAAAAATTACGAACTTGGTGCGCTAGTGTACTTAACACTTGGTATAACTGTAGTGTTCACCATGAGTTCATTTACATTTCACACAAACCAGTTTAAAAATATATAAAAAAATATTATTATTTCAACCCCATTACACGGTCTTGTGAAAACACAATAGGTACGAGTACAATGTTTGTGCGAAAAAATTAATGTAAGACGAAGTATACTGGCTATGACCTCAGTAAACAAAAAACTGCAATCAAGCCAAGTGTCGGGTCTAGCTTGCGCGTTGTGTTATACTGCACAACGCGCAAGCTAGATTTATTTCGATTGATAGCCTCAAAAATGTGTGTGTATGTTACTGTTAGAATTTATAACGACGACCACGTTTTGCGCTCGTCATGTTAGTTCCATACGAGTGCGGAACGCGGTCGTCTGAAGTGGGATGGGTACTAATCAGCAAAGCTTCTGCGAACGGGTACTACGTGTAGAGTGTAAGTACAACCGCATACTGAACAGCCGAAGAAGCATCAGTGAACCACCTTCACCACCGGTGACACGAAGACATTGAATTGAGAAGGCGGCGAAGAAGAAGAAGAAGATTAATAATACCTGCAAAAGAAGGAAAATGTGGGTTCAAAAGTGGTTTTTGCAAGAGCTTTTCACTTACCTAGTTTTACGTAGATAATTATGGTAGAACAGTCGCTATTTATTATTGTAAACAAAGCCATCATCAGGTTTTGGTACTTCTACATTTAGGTCATGAAATCTCTTATAACGAGTCCTGTGAACAAAGGACAGAAAATTGCGAAAAAAATACTGGTACGGGAAAAATACGCCTTCACAAAGCCTTAATGATTGCTATACAGAATACAATACCGTGCTTGGCTATTACAGTAGGAATATCTGCAATATCTGCTTATACTATTTCTTATTGTGCCGCAGTCGTCATAGAAACATAGTTATTAATTTCGATTGTCTAATGTCTCATCCTCTGTTTTGAAGCCCAATTCTGTTGGTCCCTACTTAGAATGGGAAAAGTTTGATTACTTCTCACCACACTATCCAAATGCGGTATACCAGACTTCGTATAGCTGTGAGAAAATTCAAAGCATGTAGGTTATCGTGCGATGTTTTATAGAAATTTCAACCATCGAAGACGCGTCCCACTCTGTCAAAATCGCTTATGTTTCATTCTATTCGTAAGGAGTTTGACAGAGTGTTACAAGCGATAATATGTGTAAGCAAGCGATAATAATTATTTATGTGAAAGGCACATAATATTATGGAAAATCCAGGAGTACCAGATATTCGAACTCTGACTCCACGTTAAAATAAAGGCGCAGTCGGAATCACTAAGCTAATGCTGTTTACATTATCGAATCTATCGCTATGTTTGAACCGTATCAACGGTCTGGATTTAGCTTGGAATGCCATAACTTCCTCAATTCTTAACTAATTAAGTATTTCGATATTAAGTGAAAACAGGCGTTATTTTGCGGAAATCCAAAATTAGCATGACAGATTAAGTTGTTTTTCTATAATCTGAGATTTGATTTAGGTTTTCGCATTGTTAAGTAAACGTCTGAGGACGTCCCGGTGTCAGGACGAAACGATTATTCTTTGTTTGATTGTAAGCATTTAACGTCGATGACCGTATCTACTTAGGATATGATAAAGATCTTCAGTAATAGACGAATGAGCTCTTCTGTGTTCATCCAAAGTTGCTTCAAATCTAAGAATTCGATGAATCTTTTTTGAGTTTAGTTTAAAAGTCGGTTTTCCCTTTCACTTTAATGACAACTTATGTTTGTGGCTTAGGCATTTGATAATTCGGCCATCTACAGCCGACATGAAATCATTGATGAGTGATGGTATACAAAATATTAATTTGATACTATTTTATGAATAGGAATTAATTATTATAAATCTAATATTCAGCAAATGTGGTTACAGGTTTCAATAAGCTAAATTATTAGCTTACAATTAATAATATATTCGCTAATTGCAATATTAATAGCTGATTTGATTTAACCCCTTTACATGCTGACAGCCATATGAGATATTAGGTATTACTGTTTAGAATACCTATAGTCCTTGTGCAATGTGCATGTCATTTCTATGTTTGTAACAACATTTCTTTATATTTATAATATGTTTAGAATAAATTGAACCTGTCCCAACTATAAAGCGAAAAGTTTAGTTATCTGTTTTTTTTTTACGATTGATAAGCTTACGCTTGACCACAATCATGTCCAATGGGCAGAAATGATGAGGTCTAGGATGGAGCGCGCTTGCCTAGAAAATGCCTATTCACTCTTCTCTTGAAGGCACCCAGATCGTATTTGGCTGGGAACACGGAAGCTGGAAGGGTATTCCACACCTTAGCGGTTCGTATCAGAAACGTGGAAGAAAAACGTTTCGTTCGAGTACGCTGGACATCAACCACATAAGGATGCCACTTCTCTCGACGTCTTGCGTTTCTGTGATAGAAAGGTGAAGGAGGTACAAGGTTGTGGAGTTCCTGAGCACACTCTCCAAAATATATCCTGTAAAAAACCGCTAAACAGGCAACACTACGTCGGTGTTCTAAACTGAGCAGTTTTGCCCGTGTTAGCGATTCCTTCCCGATTATTCTGTGAATTAATAAGACGCAAACTAAAACTGTAACATAACTACGGGGCACTAACTGGAAGGCTAATGCAGCAAACAGTCAAAGAGGTATCCAAACTTTTAATGATGAGGGTCGGAAAGATAATGTTACTCCAAGTTTGACATAACCAAAGCACGAGCCTTGAACGGGTTCTCTTTGATAATACGAGTATGGCATAATGGCATATTGGCTGGCTTCGTATTTCAAGGGACGTGACATGCCTATTTAATCGGGGACAATTATAACAACTATATGATTACTAAAGTGATTCGCATCTTACCCAGGAACGAAATATCCTGAGCTGACCACATTGTTAATATTTTAAAACAATATACCTATAACTACTAAATATCGGAGAAAAGGAAATTGGAATGTTATATAGGTAAACTTCCAAGTTACCTACAGTAACTTAATTTACAGTATTATGGGTACAGTAAGTTATTTATTATCGTAATATATTTCTGTCAGTAAATTCCGACTTTTAGTTAGATTACAGTTATTAAGTGACAAACTTTCTGCAACTGGTAACTTGGTTCTGAATAGGGTGACCATTATTTTAGAGTAGGTACATACAAAAGGACATGCTAATATCAATACTTAAATACAGTTTTTTTAATAATGAAAAAGTATAATTTATATTCAAGGTGAGTTAACTACGTTTTCTATTTCATGAAGAAAAATTAAAAATAACCGGCATGTATTACAAAAACTAGGTCACAAACTACTAGAAGGATTAGGCTGGGCATTCGCTAGACGAATGAATTTTTGAAAATACACCCCAAGTAAAATAAAATTCAAAATAGTGGTCTATCTAAATATTAATAATACAACATGTCTGATGCATAGTATTATATGTTTACTATATATGTTTACTGTATATGTTTACTTATTTTTACGATATATGTTTACTGTATAAAAGAAAGGTTACACTTAATTCACGGAAAGTTATTCCTACTAACTCAAAGATTTAAAATTAAGATCTAGTATATTTTCGCATTTTCCATGTCATTTTTTTCGGTGAGAGAAAAAACTAGTTAAACATGCATTTTTTTTCACCCCTATTTAAGGAAAATATGGGATATGTGCTTAGAAAGGTTTTAACTCGTGGAAACCCCAACTTTGAATAATATTCATTTGCCAAACTCTCAGGCTCCTCGGAAGTACGCGTTAAATTAGTTCCTTATTTATTTCGTCTTATCAGAGTTATGGAACGCGCTTAATATTCTTACCAATGAAGTACGCTACAATATTATACAAATCAAAATAACTTAATAGCTCGCGTAATCTATCTTCTACTGTGTTTTAGCATTTAAAAAACCTTAATAACCTAATCTTATCTTACAATATAGAGTTAGAAAAATGAGTACCAATTGCTATTTAAACATTAAATTAAGTATTTTTCTTAATAATATTTAATAATCTCCCTCTTTTTAGACACTTCCTTTTGCTTTTGCAGTAATCGGCTAAAAACATATAGGTACTCTCAAAATAATTAGTTCCAAGCCTATTTAATATTTCCCTATTCAAACAAAGCCAGTTCACTTAATGAAAGTTTCAAGGATACGAGTACCTACTAATATAAATTTGCTAAACGATTTTTATATCTTTGCATTTTTGAAAATAATCTCTTAGATGATATAATGTACTTTGATTACTCGGACTTGGGAAATTGTCAAAGCAAAGAAATTGTCTTTGTAAAATATTCCTTAATTCAGTTTGTGGGTATAAAATGGGCTTTGTTTTATTACCCTGATGATCTTGCTTATTCATCGCAGGTTATTTTGTTCTTTAACTTAAAACGTAAGACATTTCAAATTACAACGTAAGTTATTGTTTTGTTTTTGTTGGTTTTTCTACCTTAATCTTATACAAACTATTGTCTAATCTGTGCCACGGTAGCCAATTTAAAAATAGGTATATCATCTAACTTATATTTTAGTACCCAGATACTATTTATTTACCGTACCTCTAAGATGTATTCCGTATAGAGCGTGACTCTACTACATATATGTTTTTAGGGTTCATGTATGTATGTATGTATGTATGTATGTATGTATGTATGTATGTATGTATGTATGTATGTATGGATGTATGTATGTATGTGTGTCTGTATGTGTGTATGTATGCATGTATGTATGTCTGTATGTATGTATGTATGTGATGTTTTTTTATTCCACCATAACTTCTGAATGGCTGAACAGATCTGGACATATGGGATATCGTTAGAATCCTTGGATCCTTCCGAGTAACATAGGCTATAATTTTTTTGGAAAAAATTAAAATGACGGAAGTGAGGCGCCATTTTCAAAAATATGGGTATCAAAATAAGGGTATTGGAGAGTACTAACAAAAAATATATACATTTTATATAGGTAGGATGTACACCCAAAAATGGGTTATTGATGAATCTTTGCTTCACCTAACTGCTGACCATCACTAAAAATATAAAATTAAAATAAGTAATTAAAAAATTAAAAAAACACGACTGCCCTGTTATAGCCTCATAACAGCCCCCCGACTGAGTTTATCTGTTCAACTAAAATAACTTGTTTCTTAATTTTTAGTTCGTTTTATAACAGGGCAGTCGTTTTTTTAATTTTTTTATTACTTATTTTTATTCAAATAAATAATTGCATGAGTTTCTTCATCTTTTTTGCTCACGGTCCAGTACTCACTACCATAAGCTAGTATTATCACGTACACAAAAATTTTAAATAAAAAATATGTAAATGGGAATAAAAATTATGTAAATGGAAAATTGTAATATTGTTTGCGTAATAGCTGTTTGTTTTAAAATTCCAAAAAGGACTCGTAAAATACCCGAGCGTAATGTTTGAACAACAAAACTAGCTTCATTACGATACCGCTGGCGGCCCAAAGCTCCAAGTTTGCCACTCTTGAATATTTCATTACCCAAGGGTCACACGAAATTTGACTCACCTGTTAGTAAGAGACCGTGACGACAACAGTTGCTATGATTTTACGAGTATTTGCTTATATTTCTTTTATCAGTAAAAATATATTTTTTGCGCTGATTATTTTGTGATACCTTTTTAGGGTTCCATACCAATTTGGTAAAAATGAGAACCCTTATGGTGAGACTTTCTCCGTCCATCCGTCCGTCTGTCACACTCGATTATTTCAGTAACTATTCAAGCTATCGACCTGAAAGCCCATGTTCTTTAGAATAGTTATAGATAATAGTGACGCGACGTCATAGCAATCGTAAAAATATGAAAATTGTTTTTATTTTTATTTAAAAAGGGGGGAAAACCGGGTCGATAAAATTTCAAAATGAGATAACAATATTAAGTGGGGTATCATATGAAAGGGCGTTACTTGTATATTCTAAAACCAATTTTTATTTATTTTTATGCCTGATAGTTTTTGATTTATTGGGCAAACTGTCGAAAAAAATACCGTTCCCCCCCCCTTATCTCCGAAGTTTACCATTCGAAAAATCTGAAATAAATATGATCAATAGAAGTTAACGTATATTTTACAGGAAAAATAAAATCAACCCTCTAACTATTATACTTTTTTTGCTAATAACAATAATTCGCCGAAAACAAAGTTACAAAGGCTCGCCTCGACTGATCCTAATACCAGCCACATCCATGAAAAGTCAGAGTCAGCCCCGAGGTCCTAGGCTGTTAAGATGGTCCAGGGTCCTTATGTACAGCATCTGCGTGCGAGGGATCAGATCTCTCAAGATCCCTCTCCGCAGCCTCCTTCTTGGTTATAACAACTTCGTAAAAGGAGGCTGTTTCGCTTTACGCGGTAAGCCTATTCCTCGGTAGTCTAAAAATGTTTTGGTTACAAAATCGTCTGCATATATACGTAAATATCATTTGAAACACATTTGACCTTTTGAAACATTTCACTTCACGAAATGTAACCGATGCTTTAAGTGAATCGCCTATCAAGTTAAGCACCTGTGTAAGATACCTTAATCCTTCTCATGTCTGTCTCTTTAAGAGCTGTCGTCATCCCCGTACCTAGCATGTCTACCTTTATTCAAAGCTTAAGCCGTCTTTTGCCGGCAAGGGGCTTAAACACACTTCAACCTGCGCTTAAACTATGATAGCGTCAGGAAATACGCGTTTATTTTTATTTATTTTTTTACTTGTTAATTTATGCTGGAGACATGTTTGTAATTATGCCCTGGAACTTTAACGCTCTTACAGTGTATTATGCCTGTATTGCAATTTGAAAATAACGCAATAAATTATTATTAAAAACCCAAAGTTTCTAGCAGATTGTTTAGCAAACTTCCTTGAAAGTTACCTACTCTAAGCTAAACAATCTATAAAGGTTGGAATAGGGAGCGGGAAAGGGAAATTCACGTTTGCCTCGGGATTTGTGAAAAATCAAATTTCCGCGGTTGGAGCCGAGGACAAAAGCTAGTAAGTAATACCATAAATAGGAGTGGGTTACAAACTTCCAACACATTTTCTTTATATTGTGGTTACTATAACGCCATGAGAATGTGTAGAATTTCCCCAATTTAAGACAAAACTATTTTACAAGTTCACGATGAAAAGTTAAGAACTTCAGACCGTAAGTAATACGAAGTTGATTACTTTACTTTGAGTTTGAGCCAAGTACCAACGACAAAGTACGATAGTGTAGCACTCTTGTGTTGCTAGATTAGATATATTAAATATATAATGTATTATTTAATAAGAATAAATATCTAAATACATATATAAACCCATGCATAATTTATGGTTAATACACTTGAATACTATAATGTATTTGTTTTTCTCTTTGTTTCTAAATATCTATTTTTTTTTAATATTTTTTATTTTATTTATCTAACACAATATAACTTACAGATAACTCTTACTGACTAGTTTTACATCTAATTATCTTAAAGCTAATGAATAGTAGGAGCCATAAAGTGTTTTTCTTCTTCTTCTACTTCTTGGTAGAATAAATATCGTTGGGTTTAGACTGGATGGACAACGTCAATAATAATAGTCTCAAACTCATCTTGAACAAAATATAAAATGGAATTCAGGATGTCTAGTGCACCTAATAACCGGCCCGTGACGTCACAGCTTGCAAAAAATTAACTGTGTCTCAATTTTCATTTGCTTAAAATATGTCATCAACGTTTTTCAATAGCCTTTTAAAATCCCCAGGGCTGGGTACAAGCCAAGAAAAAAGCGAGCTAAAATGTACGAGTAACTATGATTCATTATTAAAAATATGCTTCCATTTTTAAAAAGCAACGTAGGAGAAACTCGCAGCTTCTCGAGAAAATTCTTAAAAAAGTGATATAAAAAATCCTCGCGGAAGAATTTGAATAGCGGTAATCGCAGCCGGTCCCCACAGAAGGGTTTCCAGTGTTTGCCATTCGCCGCACCCCACGTGATCTGTTGACCTAAAAGCCTCAAACTTGGCGCCTAATTGCGGTATTGTTCCCGGCGGTTTACACAAACTTGCCGTCGCATAAAATCTTGATTGTATATCGAACTAGCGGACGCCCGCGGCTTCGCTCGCGTTTAACCTCTGCTTTACATCCTCAGGCGTTTAGTAACAAATTTCCTGTCTTAACTGCCATTTATTTAAATAATTTAAAGACAACAAATTCTTCCTTTGTGCTTGCTGCTATAGTCACTTATCGGTTTTGAAAATATGAGGTCGTTACAAAAAGTTTAATATAGTTCAATTAGGGTACCGTACCTATAGGGAAAAAGGCGGGAACCTTATTACTGAGACTACGCTGTCTGTCCATAATAAATGGCGGCCACTTTTTTTTAATTCTGACCATAAATTCGTTCTCTATGCTTGCTGCGATACTCATATATCGATTTTCAAAGCAATCGGCCCAGTAACAAAAAAGTTCAAAATGGCGGCCACTTTTTTAAAATTTGACCACAAATTCCTTCTCCGCTTGTTGCGATACTCAAATATAGATTTTCAGAGCAATCGGCCCAGTAACAAAAAAGTTCAAAATGGCGGCCACTTTTTTTAAATTTTGACCACAAATTCCTTCTTCATGCTTGTTGCGATACTCAAATATCGATTTTCAGAGCAATCGGCCCAGTAAAAAAAAAGTTCAAAATGGCGGCCACTTTTTTTTAATTTTGACCACAAATTCCTTCTCCAAGCTTGTTGCGATACTCAAATATCGATTTTCAAAGCAATCGGCCCAGTAACAAAAAAGTTCAAAATGGCGGCCACTTTTTTAATTTCGACTACAAATTCCTCGTCCATGCTTGTTGCGATACTCAAATATCGATTTTCAGAGCAATCGGCCCAGTAACAAAAAAGTTCAAAATGGCGGCCACTTTTTTTAATTCTGACCATAAATTCGTTCTCTATGCTTGCTGCGATACTCATATATCGATTTTCAAAGCAATCGGCCCAGTAACAAAAAAGTTCAAAATGGCGGCCACTTTTTTAAAATTTGACCACAAATTCCTTCTCCCTGCTTGTTGCGATACGCAAATATAGATTTTCAGAGCAATCGGCCCAGTAGCAAAAAAGTTCAAAATGGCGGCCACTTTTTTAAATTTTGACCACAAATTCCTTCTTCATGCTTGTTGCGATACTCAAATATCGATTTTCAGAGCAATCGGCTCAGTAACAAAAAAGTTCAAAATGGCGGACACTTTTTTTAATTCTGACCATAAATTCGTTCTCTATGCTTGCTGCGATACTCAAATACCGATTTTCAAAGCAATCGGCCCAGTAACAAAAAAGTTCAAAATGGCGGCCACTTCAAAACTTGGATTTCAAAAATCCCCGACAAACATGAGTACGAATTGATTTTATTACCTGATAAAAGCCTAGGTACCAATTTTCAGACCTGAACTACTTTTAGTTCTTCGGGAATTCCTGGAACAACGAAAAAAATCACTTTTGTATGGGAAAATCCCTTAAATGTACGATTTTTACCCCTTAAAATTTGAATTTCTGAAATCCCCGTCTTAGTACGAATTTATGACCTAATATCAACCTAGGTACTAAATTTCAGATCTCTACGACTTTTAGTTTTTCGGGAATTCCTGGAACAACGAAAAAAATCACTTTTGTATGGGAAAATATCTTTAATGTACGACTTTTACCCCTTAGGATTTGAATTTCTGGAATCCCCGTCTTAGTACGAATTCATGACCTAATATCTATCTAGGCACCAAATTTCAGATCTCTACGACTTTTAGTTTTTCGGGAATTCCTGGAACAACGAAAAAAATTCACTTTTGTATGGGAAAATTCCTTTAATGTACGATTTTTACCCCTTACAATTTGAATTTTTGGAATCCCCGTCTTAGTACGAATTCATGACCTAATATCTACCTAGGCACCAAATTTCAGATCTCTACGACTTTTAGTTTTTCGGGAATTCCTGGAACAACGAAAAAAATTCACTTTTGTATGGGAAAATCCCTTTAATGTACGATTTTTACCCCTTACAATTTGAATTTCTGGAATCCCCGTCTTAGTACGAATTCATGACCTAATATCTACCTAGGCACCAAATTTCAGATCTCTACGACCTATAGTTTAGGCGGAATCCGTGGAACAAACCAAAATGCATTCTTTTATATATATAGATTTGGACTCGAAGAAGCTTAATTGTTAATATTGTTTGAGTATGACCCAATTGCAAAAGTGGATGTATACTGCGTGTTCTACATTTATTAATTTCGCTAATCTAAGTTTGCAGGTTGGAGGTTGACCGGAGATTATATTTATTTGTTCTACCATATAGGTTCTTCTGTTTCTTCTGTTTTACAGAAATATTGTCATAGATAAATTCAGTGAGAGAGGTTTATTTACTTACTATATCTATACTAGCTGACCTGGCAAACGTTGTTTTGCCATTAGGGATATAAAAAATAGATAAATTGAGATTTATGCTATCCTATCTTTTATGTTAGATCAAACTGCACACTGTGTGCAAATTTAATTAAAATCGGTTTAGTAGGGTAGGAGTCAATAGCGGACAAACAACGTGACGGCGTAATTTATATACCTATTTTATTAAGATTATCTACAAATCAATGTTTCAAAAATCATTTATATTGATACATTTGAAAGTGTGAGAGTATCCTGAAAGCACAGGAAAATATACACAGGTATGTGTATGTGTGTGTGAGCGTAGAGCACTTCGAAAATCAGAACATTTGCAGGATGCGGCTTAATGGGGCTTCTAAGACGTATGCCTCAGACGTGAGACCGGAATTAAGGACAGTGCCTATTGGTACGTGAATATCTGGTGTTAGCTAACCCATCCATGTTTCATTTTTGTAATTCTGTGGATCCCAAAAATCCTAAGGTACTCACTCCTAGTTTTTGTTATGAAGGGAGCAGAGGAAGGGAACACCTGTGTAAAATATCCTTTCTGTCGAGATTGATATTGCAACAATATAAGTACGATGACGCGCCTCACTTTGTCAAACTTCATACGAATCGAATGAAACATCTTCGTGGATTGAAATATCTCTAACTCAGTAGTCTTATGACACGTTGTGTTATGACACACGAACTCTGTGACACAAGAAACCCTCTACGAAGCAACATAAAACACAAGTGGAAAAGAAATTAAAACACCCATGACTTTTGTAGACTTGTAATTGAAAAAGGATTAAAGATTAAAAACTAGAGGAAAGTAAGAACTAACAAGAAGAACCTGTCAGTATAATTACAAATCCAAAAAAATCCGCTGGAGCTGCCGTGATCTGCCAGTGCCGGTGTTGATGGTGCAAGATGTTGCTTTTTACCAGTTGGTAACTAAGTAATTCAATTTATTAGAGGAAAAACGGCGAAACGCTGCGTGACTCGTGAGTTTAGCCGTTTTTTTTCTATAATAATTTATTTATTTATCACTTTATTTGTACACCACAAAACATAATACTATAACTAAGGAATAAAAATTAATAAGTACCAAAGGCGGCCTTATCGCTAAGTAGCGATCTCTGCCAGGCAACCTACAATAATGCGTTTCACTCACGAAAGTCTTAATTCTAATTCAATTTCCCGATATTGCCGGTATAATATGAGAAATATACCGGCAGCTTATTATTTGAAATAATTTGTATTGAAAACGGAAATAGCAAAGGCTTTGTTTGCAGTTTGCAAAAAGAAAAGTTTTATTACAAACACTGTGAAACGTGAATTTTATAAATTAGAGAAGTATAAACATTTATAAAGCCACTTTTTTAGTCACCCAAGCGCGCATGAAAAAATAAGTTGCAATATGAAGCGAGGTTCGCGAATCGCGAATAACTAATATATCTGACATAATTATCCTAGTTATAGCTATAATACGTACTTACTTGTATTTAGTATTTCACAGAATATTTTCAGAGAGCCACTACAAAGCTATATTGACGTTCCACTTGACTTGAAAACTTGCTCCATTTTCCCGGTCCACTTCACGCCTCATCTAGTTCAAAATACCTTTTATATTATTGACTCGTTTTGTAACTGTGGAATTTTGAGCGGTAATTTTTAGAGTAATGAAGTTTACATGATTTTTAGATCGATATATGCTTGCATCTTAAAATCCTTCAATTGACCCATTCTAATACTAAAACGTATCGCAATATTTCATGCAAGAACCATAAAATGTAACAGTGATCAGTGATAACAGTTTTTTTTCTGTTCAATAAAAATAAAATTTTGTAGCAATATCACTGATCTCTATTCTATGGATCGTTGAATGTCAACGTAAAAAGGAAGACACTTAATTTTCACCATTTTAGCGCTAATTTTTGCGTAACCTGGCTTGAGCATCCATGGCATGAGCGTCCAAAACGACGGTCACGAGACACAAATGTTAATTTAGTACCGAGGACGATCGAGGGTGGCGCTTCAAATCAGCACAAAAAAGAAACTGTCAGATGTATATAATGATTAATCCATAGAATAGAGATCAGTGAGCAATATTCAATGGATAAATCATGACAACCAGAGAACTATCACTGCTTTCAAATCAAATAATAGATAAAGGTTTTAAAATCACCGTTTCACAAATACTTAGTATCAAATATAAACTAAAAGTTCTATACGTAACTACTTCGTTACGTTCTGCGCTCAGTCAGATCATACAAGTGGCACCTCACTTAGCTTAGATTAAACTTTCAGAGGTCACGAATGCACGATACCTGCGCGTCTCAAGAGGGCAATGACACGTCTACGTACAATGAATAATTCCCAAAGTATTTCACTTGAACCTTGCTAAATGGCTTTCAAAGAATCTATCCACAAAGGTGCCCCCAGATGATGTAGATAATAGAAATGCTTATTGACTTGAAAATTTATAGGTATGGATTAATTTTTGTCGGAACGAAATTGCATTTTAATGGGGCCATTAGTTAGCTATTTGAAAGCCAAGTTAAGCTTCAAGGTAAGTAAATTCTGTATGGATATTCTCAAGGTATTTTTCCAGATATCTATACCTATTACAAATACCTAATTAATACCTTCAATGTCAATAAATTAGTCAATAAATCAAATTAATATATAGAATGTCCTCGATATGTCTTAAATTATTTTTACCAAGAAGAATCTGACAAAAGTCTATTATATTTTATCCAATAACCATCTTCGAGCATTTTTCATGAGGGTACCTAACTCAATTTTTCTTATAAGTCCCTTGGTAGAAATCCATCCCTATATCGTAGGTATATTATGTTATCCGATGGTGTGACAAAAGCGTCTTCATATCAATTTTATACACAGTGTTTTAATATAAAGTTTCACTCTCTTATACTCTTATACGATATTACACCCTAGGGTGTAATAAAATGTGTCATTTCATACGCCTTACGATACGGAAGCCTTGTCGTACGTCTAGAACATTGCCTGTAAGATACTCGTATAACTACGATATGAAATTTTCTAGTAGACAGCCAATGCAAGTCATGAAGAATGTGGCAATTTTCTTGCACACTGTCATTTTATGAAGCAATGATATCCCAATAATGAGTGAATAATAAATATAGTACTTCAGATTCGGGTCCGGGTTTGGCTCCTACACGCACACTAATTTTAATTACATCTACACTAATCTACACTTCTATACAGTAATATTTTAAAAGGGACATATTTTTATTTTTATATGTGTGTGGGCTTTCGTTTGAAATGAATAAACTCAAAAACTACGGTGCCAATTTCAAAAATATTTTCATTATTACAAAGTTACATTCACCGTGAGTAACATAGGCTATACACCAAGAATACCAAGGCAACAGCTGTTCATATTTTTGTTCCGTTTTTAAATTTTCATTTTAATTAGAAAATAGTGTGTATTTGTGCCCAATTCCAACTTAATCGCTAATTTTAATCATAAATAATTATTAAAAATAAATACTCTTGTATAAACTCTAAATATAAGATAGTTTTAAGTGTTAAAAAGTGAACGTTATTTTCGTCTCTTATTGATAATTTTGTTATGTTACACTAAATTCCCATCGGTTAGGTCGTGATTTAACTGTTAATAATAATCAATACAAGTGTATTTGTGTAATTTAAGCCCAGAAAAAGTAAAAGTTAACAAACATATTTAAATGTCAAACCGTTAGTTCAATCAGGTAAAAGTAAGTAAGTACCTATATTTTGTTCGAATTTATGATTTTTGGAGTACTATTGGTGTATTTGAAATATATTTCATCACTTAGTACTTTTGAAATCTTTACTTATACTTGTAATTGCTTAGTTTCTATCCTGTAACTCAGTAATTGCACTTAGGATCTCACTATCTGGTTGATACGTTTGTCTTAGTTGTAAATACAAACTCATTACAAAATGATGACCCGTCGGCAACTGGCAGCACGTCAGAGCCAAGAACAATCCAAAGCTCTGACTCGCCAAGAAAAGCCAAAGCCCAACATTCAGGTACGGGAAGTTCAAAATAAATTACAGCTAACATTGAAAGAGTTACAAATACAAAAAGACCTATGTAAGCAGCTAGATAGTGAGAGAGCGGATAATGAAAAGGAATTATTAGGTGTACTTGATTTAAATAATAAGTTAAAGTCGGAATTGTCAGATTTACACATAAGATACACCGAGGCTATGGCAGACCGAGATAGGCTTCAACTTCTAGTGGACCGTTTTGATGAGTGCCGTGCCGAGTACGACTCTTCCCTGAGGCAGCTGTCTACCCTGCAGCAAGAACTACGTGATGCTTACCAAAGGATCACAGACCTGGAGGATGCTGCATTCAACGCAACAACTCTGCACACCCAGAGCCTATATGAGGAGTAAGTCGACAGTGCTCCATCGTTGGTTCCTGCTGCTACAATGAACCCCAGCACCTCAAACCATATCCAGACTAGTTTAGGGTACCCGGTCAGTTGTAAAAAACTTAAAAAATATATCAAACTTAACAGATTTATACGTAGAACTCAAAAATTATTAAAAATTCATTATAATCATGTACATAGAAATTTAAAAGTAAAAAAAAACAGGTTAGAACTACTAAATGAGATTAAAAAATATAATATACAACTTAAAAATAACAAAAAGAGGTACGAATCTGACACACACATACTTGAAGAACAAATTGCAAGGCTACATTCTTCCTTAAGAACACTGACTGAAAAGTATGCCTCTTACCAAAACAAAATGGTATCTGTGTGTACACAGACTACGGGTGAAGATAAATTACAGACGGGACATTACCCAGTCAAGAATATCTTGCCTAAAACACAGTGCATTTCTGATAATGCGGGCAGTCATCCGAGGTTTGTGTCACCTATATCATCTCCCTCACATCAGGGGAAGGTGTGTGACAGGTACATTACCCCTGAATTGAATACAAATGGTTCCTCAACAAACCATAATATACAACAAAATTATAAAACTTATATGTATAGCGATGAAGTTGGAATTAACATGGGCGTTTTACTAAATTCTTATTTAAACCATCACATTATAATGAACAGCTGTAAGCCTAGCTCAGACTTGAACAAGATTGTTACTGATATCCTGAGCAACAGGTCACTATATGATCACAATACTAATATAATAATATTATTAGGAAATAGAGGGAATGTAAATAGACAAGATTTATTAAATCCTTTGAATGTTTAGATTCTTTAAACTTAAAAAATATATATGTGTATACACTTCCATACTGTAAGAAGTTGCCACATCAAGAAAATTTGATTAGGTATAATTATAATATGACACTGTACAATTTATTTACGTACAATAAAAAATTCAATATAATTGACATAAATAAATGTATTGATATTAAATATAATGTTTACCAAGATAGGTATTATCTATCAAATTATTCTAGGCGACAGATAGTTATTTCACTATCATATTTATTTTACATTTCTACAAAAAATTTGGTTGAACAAACTGCTTCTATTGGGCAGAGTAGTAATTTTGACGAGATGACCTTGGAAGTAATTTCAAGTACTTTTAATTTAAACTAGTTAAGGAGACAAAAGAGTTTTTCTCTTGCTTAGACCAAGAGTCAACAGAAGTTTTCTCTTGTTTGAAGAAAATTACAATATGTGACAAAAAAAAATCATGTAAAAACACATGCTGTGTATTTAATGATAAACAAAATAATAAGTATATCAATTTGGTGCACCAAAATATTCAATGTATTAAGAATAAGGAATTAGAAATAGAATTATTCTTAAATAGCTGTAATATTAATATTCTTTGCATTACTGAGCATTGGCTTAAATCGCATGAATATATGTTTAATTTTGGTAATCACCAAGTTGGTAGTTCGTTCAACAGGACTAATTCCATTCATGGTGGCTCGTTAATTTTGATAAATAAGAATTTAAAATTTAAAAATCGTAACGACATAGTGAGCCTTTCTGTAGAACGGACAATCGAGCTAGCCTGTGTTGAATTAAAGCAGTTCATTATCGTCTGTGTATATAGACCTCCCTTATCTAACTTTGAACTTTTTGAAAAACGGATTGATGAAGTTTTATTCAAAATATCAAAAGGTAATAAAAATCTAATTGTTTGCGGCGATTTCAATATTAATATTTTGGAAAGCTGCCCTGCAGCCGTCAGGTTATTAAATTTATTTAAAACTTACAATTTAATTAATGTCTTTATGGAGCCAACTCGGATAACTTCCCACAGTGCCACATGTTTAGATAATATTTTTACAAATGTAAAACCAGTTAGCAGTGAAATAATAAACAAATTAGACTCTGATCATTGTGGCCAATTTATTAAATTAGAAGCAATTAAGAGAAATGTAGAAAAGCGAAAAATTACTTTTGTGCCAGTATCATCTGACCGTATAGAAAAAACAAGAGCAAGGCTAGTGCAGGGACTACCGTTCCTACCGGACACTATGAATGCAAACGAGATGTATAATGCATTTTTTGATAAATTTAGTTCCATTTTTAGTTCAGTATTTACAAGCAAAACGGTCTTGACTACTGACGCATTAGTTTTCAGTGAGTGGGCAACAAGCGAACTGCATTTAGATAGGCAAAAGCTATATGAACTATATGCCGAACGTACATACAATACTAGTGATGAGTTCAGAGAGCGCGTTAAATTGATGTCAAAAAAGTTTAAAAATGATTGTATATCATCAAAGTCAAAGTATATACAAAATAAAATTAAAAATAGCGCCAATGTCACAAAAACGACCTGGAATATAATAAACCAGGAAACTGGAAGAGCTAAACAGCGTACTAGTACCATTAAACTTGACATTGGCAATAAATCTATCACGTCAGACCTTGAGGTTGCTACTGCTTTTGAAGGGTTCTTTACGGACATTCCAGTTTCCACAACAAAATCACTGAACTCTTCACCAGCTATCGCCCTCTCACTTTTAGAAGATAATGTGCCTGAATGTAATAGCATCTTTACCTTCAGCCATGTTACTAGCTCTGATGTTATTAAAGCATTTAAATTAATAAATATAAAAAAAACCAATGACTTATGGGGCATTTCTGTCAATGTTGTGAAATCTTTGCTTGATATTGTTGCACCAGATTTGGCAGTAATATTTAATAATTGTGTAGATTGTGGTGTTTTTCCTGACTTAATGAAACATAGTAAAATAATTCCACTGTTTAAATCAGGTAGTACCAATGACCCTACTAACTTTAGACCAATATCTGTACTGCCTACTTTCAGTAAAATTTTTGAAAAACTTATACTGATTCAATTGCTTACTTACTTTCAAAAAAATGAATTATTACATAATAAACAATTCGGATTTACGCGGGGTCGCTCGACTACCGATGCTGGTGTCGAGCTAATACAACATATATTTGAAGCCTGGGAGGAATCACGTGATGCGCTGGGCATTTTCTGTGACTTATCCAAGGCGTTTGATTGTGTTGAGCATGAAACATTGGTCAGGAAGTTACACCACTACGGAATTAAAGGTGCAGCTCTTGATTTGATGAGCTCCTATCTGAGCAGTCGCATTCAAAAAGTAGATGTCAATGGGAAACGATCTTCTGGGTCGACTGTGAAGATGGGAGTTCCTCAAGGGTCTATTTTGGGTCCATTCCTGTTCCTTATTTACATCAATGACCTTCCTTACCTTACTAAGGACAAGCATGAGATAGTACTGTTTGCTGATGATACATCACTTTTGTTTAAAATTAATCGACAGAAAAAAAATTTTGACGATGTAAACAGTTGTCTCAAAGAAGTAGTACATTGGTTTGAAGCTAATAATTTGCTTCTCAATAGCAAAAAAACAAAATGTATTAAATTCACCTTACCTAATGTTAGGCAAATTCAAACGAATGTAAAACTAGGTGTAGAGGAATTGGATCTTGTAGACACAACTGTATTTCTAGGAATAACGTTAGATGCTAAACTGCAGTGGGACCCTCATATAAATAATTTATCGAACAGGCTTAGTTCTGCTGCGTACGCGGTAAAAAAAATTAGGCAGCTGACAGACGTCCAGACTGCTCGACTGGTATATTTTAGTTATTTTCACAGCATTATGTCCTATGGTCTTTTGCTATGGGGTAATGCTGCTAACATTGATACTATTTTCGTGCTGCAGAAGAAGGCTGTTCATGCCATTTATAAAATGGGCCCAAGAGAGTCTTTAAGAGAAAAATTCAAAGAATTTAATATAATGACGGTACATGCACGGTATATATTCGATAACTTGATATATGTGCATAAAAATATTAATAACTTTGTTAAGAAAAGCGATCTCCATGCTATCAACCTTAGAAGTAAAAATAAACTTATAGTTCATAAAACAAGACTAGAGAAAATAAATAAATCATTTAAAGGCAATGGGATACGCTTTTACAACAAACTCCCTAATGAAATATTAAACTTATCCCTCAATAAGTTCAAAGTCGCTGTAAAACGAAAGCTCATTAATAAAGCTTACTATAGTATTAAGGATTACTTACATGAATCAAATCCTTGGGGATGAATGAACTGCTGTAATTATACTAGCTCAATTAGTTTTAAGAGCTTTTGTGAAGTGGTGATAACAGAAAACAAAACCCGGCTGAGTTTGTTGTGGGCTTCTTCTCAGTGCAGGGCGCGTTGGAACCCTCGTAAATTTTAGTTTTAAGTCGACTTGGAGTTATCGCCATACAAATGTGACAAATATCATAAGGACCATTTACAAGCGCCTTTATATTAGGCCTATGTGAAATAAAGGTATTTCATTTCATTTCATTTCATATATTTATTGTTAGAAAAGAACAGGAATCCTTACTCAAAATTAAGTAACGCAACCCAACGTGTTAAAAATGCTATAACACATTTTACGTCGCAACTTTTTATCATAAAATTATATCAAAAGTATGTTCTAAAATATTAAAGAACTTCTCAATAAGTACAAAAAACTTCGCGATATTATATATCCAACTATTTTATCGTTATGTCACAATAATACCTGTGGAACGGTGTTGCTATAGTCTTCATTAATGGTGAAAGGGGTCGGATAACAACTATTTATTTCACTTTACCTGTATATTTTTTTTTCCAAATTCGTATACCTAATTTAATTGTTACATTTGTAAGTCTATAAAGGCAATTTTATTTTTATAAAGTTGCCTCGCTGTTAAAATAAATTTCGAACACTCCATCTAAATGCAGTTACAATACCAGAACGGTATGAACGTATAAAAATATTTCCAGTTATCAATTTTTACGCAAGTTCCCTTTGTGAGAACAACACTCGTGGCGTCCACCAAATATCTCTGCCTGGTACAACAAAAGCTTTGAAAAAATCCTCTTGTGGGAAAATAATTCAGACATTTCAACACCGTTTTTTTTTCACCAAACTGTTGCAAGCGTTTTCAACAACGCATTAGGCGACTTTTCAGGATTTATCACCGCAATTTTTCATATATCGTGTACTACGGTTGAATTTGACCGTTTAATAACATATTGGAAAATATGGGCTATTGGAAATGGCTTTTCATCCGTACCTACTGCCTAGTCTCTAATATACCTGTCTCACGTTATCTAATTTATCTCTATTATTTTTTGTAAACTCCTATTTTCTGCCCTTATAAGTTGATTTTCCAAAACGATGGTTGCATTTTAATACCTGTCGTAGATCATGTCTCTCGTTTGTTCAGAGAGTCAGTTTTCCCTTTATGAGTAAAACACTCTGGGCATACACGTACACAGGTAAGTTCAGACAACCCAAAGCAACAAGATATGAATATATCTAATAATAAATAAGAGTATATGTTAATGTATAATTCTTGTCTAGTAATAGCGTGTATCTAGTCTCGTCCAGTGACATCTACTTTCGTACTTTTACGAGTATTAAACGCGTTTACCTTTTAGTAAAGTAAAGTAGATTCTTAACCTGGTTCAACAGGTACGAATGTAGAGTGTTTAAGAAATACGCCTGAATATGTAACTGGATGTATATCTTAATGAAGCTTTCACAAATGTCTTTGAAACCTTAAAAGCTTCATTAAGTTCTGTCTTGTAAAGTTCCTTCCTCACTTAAAACATAACTGAACCAACCACACGCAGATACTAAATGAAATTATTAAAGTAGTCAAACATAATACGAACAACTAAATATTTGAACTAATTATGCTGAAAATTTTGAAGTATTGGTAATAAAATATTATAATTAACTCAATGCTTGAAAAGTAGTTATGTTTGAATACTATGAGAAGACTTGTTATATAATATGCCATAATAATATATTTATTGGACAATAGGTACGCTTCAAAGAACAGTGTGTTTTAAATTACTTTAATTTGTAACATGCAGTCTATATTTACAAGTTTACAAGTAAGTATATATCTGTGGCCTTCTTTAGGATGATCATCTAAAATTCGTTTAGCGGTCCGGCTATTTTTGTATTCTTATTCGTTTGATACAATATTAAATTCTCTATCTCACCACTACACACATAGAAATAAACTAAATTAATATCGGAAAACGATACTCAGTTACTAACATTTGGGCTGGTAAATTGGATGATGGGAAATCAGTAACGTGTAACAAACATGATACTCGTTTGTTATTCAATAAATTATATCATAAACAATTAACATTGGTCAAATAGTTATACCACAGAATATTACTAAGTTATACTCTATCTTTTGTCTTTGTTTGTCAATAGTAATTTTTCATTCGAAGGAAAAAGACAAAACACAGAATAACAGCTATTCCACCGCTTTTTCACGTTTATGATTAAGGTGGTATTTAATAGGCGGTGGTCTGTAACAGCCGCGTTAGGTTAAGGGCGATGGGTACCATCCGGACGCGAAAATTCAAATTTTATTTAGTTTTTCGCTCATAGTGGGCTAATTATACATCGAAGGCTAATGGCAATGAGTTTTGCGGGCACAACATTTATGCATCTACATGTTTTTAATAATAACTCTGCTCAACAATACTCATTTACTTCATATTCGTTCCCGATAGCTCGAAATCTGAGAAACTGCAAAAAATTATCTTTCGGGAACCAATATGAGATGAGTGGGAACTTTCGAGCAAAGTTTCTATTAAAAACGTGTAGATGCATAAAAAGTAGGCCCGCAAAATGCATTGCCATAAATCTACAATGTGTAGTTAGACTAATATTTGCGAAGAACTAAATAAAATTTGAATTTCGCGGGCTGGTAGGGCCGCAACACCTTAAACATTTTTAGTATTTGTTGTTATAGCGGCAACAGAAACATATCATCTGTGAAAATGTCAAGTCTGTATCGTGATAGGTTCCAGAGATACATTCCTGGTGACAGACGGACGGACGGTCGTCTCGCTAATAGGGTTCCTTTCTTACCCTTCGGGTACGGAACCCTAAAGAGAGCTTATGAGACATAGTAAAATGAAACAAAATATAAACTCATGCCTCGTTGCGATGGAATCGATGAGGTTTTAAATTTATAACCTATTTTATAGTATGCTATTTTTATTTTAAATCTTTTTATTTATTTTAGTATTAGGTTATTAAGTCTGTTATATATTTTAGTTATGTGGAAAATAAAGATTTATTTTAGAACCTTAAAAAAAATATATAAACTTTTATTTAACCACCCATCGAAGAGGGCAGAAAATGTCAGACCTTGGCATGGCGGGTATTTAACAAAATTATTTATTTACTAAAAAAAAGATTACTTTATTCTTTTATTTAAAAAATTACATTCTAATAAAAGCTTTTTGAAGTCCATTGAAAAAGTTACACAAAAAGATCGCTCGGGATTTACTTATTCAATTTTACGACGTCGTTAATTTGCGTCTCCCTCAGACCCATTCGTACCTTTGTATTTAACAATGGACTCTATCCTAGTTGATGGGAATATCCAAGAACTGTAATTAGTTAGACGCATTTATGTCAACGTTCACGACTTATAGTTAACGCTCTTTGCCATCCATTTGTGAAATGTAACTTAACTATATCTAGTAAAATCACATAAAAAATAAGTTTTCTTTACAGAGTATCGGCAACTCGCTCGAAAATAAAATTTTATACCTTTGGTGATAAGGATCAAATATCTTTTATTTTGGGGAACAATCAATCACAAACAAATTAACTTTTGAATAGTTAAGCTTAACAAGACATTATTTACAATTAAATTTTTCATACTTTCTTGTTCACGTTTCTATTCAAAAGTTTTTTTCCGTGCTTGCCCTATAGTACAAGTTTAACCAAATTAATTCAGTCGCTTTCAATAAAGAGACTTTAAAGTGCGTGTAACTCAGTTAAACACTTTTTAAATTCGAAAAAGGTTTTATAAAATTAAAACAGAACCCCGCTCTCGCCTAGTTTACCGCTCACCCGCCATTTAAAATTATAACAAAACCTCGCTCCCGCCTTGGTTACCGCTTACCCGCCATTTAAAATTAAAACAGAACCTTGCTCCCGCCTTGGTTACCGCTATTTAAAATTAAAACAGAACCCCGCTTCCGCCTTAGTTACCGCTCACCCGCCAATTAAAATTAAAACAGAACCCCGCTCCCGCCTTAGTTTCCGCTCACTCGCTGTTGATGAGATCGTGGCTTTACTGTCATCGTGTTTTTAGTCGTTTCCAGAAAAACAAACAAAACAAAGCATAGTGGAACTATTGAATTAGTAGCCACAACCGACCGCATCCCAGGTCGCATTCCCAAATTATCGGATTGACCTAGATCTACCGGTCACTGTGCCGAGAACTGTAACAATTGATTTTAGTTTTTAAACTGCGCAGCGTTTTGCGTATCAAAACTTAACTGAAACTTGGTAGTGGTAATGGTAATGTTTTTATTCTAAAATTAGAATTTTTTAGAGACAAAATTAGCGATTTTGTTTTTACATTGAACACTTCTAAAAATCACCTATCCCTATTTCTAAAGACTAGTGAAGTTTTACTTTCCACGGATATCGTTGTGAAAATTAGAGAGTTGTTTTAAAACAGAGTAGGTATCTCGTAAAGTCAAAACAACTAAGCTTAAACAAAAATCCTAGTTTTCGTTTTTAAATGTAGCTCTCCTGTCCTATTAAGCGCAGATATTAAATATGTTCCTCTAAATAATTTAAGGCTTAATTAAACTTTCGGTGGTGTGGCAAGGCCAGGCGTAAAAGTGAAATATTGTTAACGAGTTTTTAAAGTGTTACAAATTATTGTTAGTCACCTAACAGAAAAATGTTTTCATCTTAATTGCAGTATAATTTTGTAATAACTAGGTACTTACCTTACTTTACCTTATGACAATTTTAACAGAAGATGTTAACAGACTCTCAAGGTTACTTTCACGGGAAATTGTACAAATTTCACGAAACTCTGTTGCTACGTTTCGCAATGGTCACGAAGGGAGTATTTACAGAATTCAAATATTCATATTAGGGAAAAGTTGTAAATACTTATATTCATTAAAACATCAAGATATTGTTGCTCTAAGATTTGTTGCAATCATAATAACTACAGGCTAGATATATGTAAAATTAACTTATTGCGATGCTATTCAAAATTCAAAAATGTTAAATTGCAAATTGGCTGCATCATAACAGACAATCAATAGAATTACTCGTATATTCTGTTTATGTCTTTTTCCTTCGAATATGAAATGATTGATGATAGAGAAGGATAAAGCAAAGTATAACTATTCCACCGCTAATCAACTTTTGAGTTAAAAGTCTAATTTTAAAAGTTTCTCTTTCTTCTATATGTATGAGAAAGTAGTCCTCTCACTAGAACATTAATAAGGCTGAGAATAATACATATTATGGTAATGAGCAGTTGATTAGTATCGCGCTGTTTTGCCTTACAACCTGCTATTATTGATGATTAAACGAACTTACCTGTAAGTGAAGTTCTATCACAATTATGTGAATACATTTTATTCGAATATAATAAACACAATCAGGTATACTTTCATTGTACTGGCAATTTCGCACTTTTATTTATTTTGTTTTTTAAAACTGACCACCCTGATGGACACGCGGCCCCAGCCTATCTCCGCGCCAAGCTTCATTCTTTAGAGAATATTTAACAAAATTTTCGTATTATACTCATGGGTTTTGGGTATGGGAGGGACCTTATATTATTATATTCGAATAAAATGTATTCACATAATTGTGATAGAACTTCACTTACAGGTAAGTTCGTTTAATCATCAATTATTATTTCACACATTTTATTCTTCATATAATAAACACAATCAGGTAGATGTTTAGAGATGAAAATTTTTGTTAAATTATGGACATTAACAGATAGTAAATTGTTTCCTATTATAATAGGAAATAGGTCCTCTTTATACCACAGAAGTATTTAATTAACACAATCTTTTCGTTCAATTCCTGGATCAATAAACCAGTCACATTATAAATAGGTTTAATTTATATTTAGATAGATTATAATGATTAATGATTAGAGAGCAAAAGAGCTATTGCGACAGAAGCATCATCGCTCAATAAGAGGTTATAAAACTTAGGTAACGTCCGTAATGGTTGTTACCAGCAGACTGCTTTTCTGATGAGGTCAAGCAACAAACTACGTGCTCGCCGATGAAGTGTTGCGTACTTGGTGCTAAGTGCACTGAAACGCAGACCTCTCGTGAGAGATTATATTCCTCGGCAGACACGTTCTCACGGTGGTCTGCCTGCAGGCGACCTTATGAGGTCGCTTCAACATTATCAGGAGGTTGTCTATTATATATCTTGGTCTAAGATTTTGTAAACGACATATCGATTTGTTTTTCAAAGCTGTGGCAAATTTTTATACTTTCTCTTCAGTTTTAATTATGGTATAATTAAAACTGGTTCGCCCTGAGTAGTAGCTGGCGTTGTATAAACTGAATAATTTCCTTGAATTATATAAAAACAATAATACTAACTTTAACTAATGCTAATATTTTCATTCTGTGCTGTGTCTACTGCCTAAAGCAAAAAAAGTTACAAGATCAGCAAAGCAAAGTTACGGAATGAATAAACTCTTATTAAAGGCCCATTGAGCAATGTGTTAGCATACTATATTGTGTGCTACTATGTGGTGTTTGATGTTAATTTATCTATTCATTTTCGCAATATAATATATATATATATATATTTTTTATTTGACCCAAAATCATCAGCAGAAATTAAACTCAATGCCGAATGATAACAAGTAATCGTACCATATGCTACGTCGTTAACAAGTTGTTCTGTTGGAAATTACGAGGTTGACTTATAATGTACGGATTGTACGAATCTCAGTCGTTATTAAAGCAGTATTGCCACAAAACTTTGTAAATAACACAAAATTTTTGAAACATATAAATTATTAAAAATTCCAACAAAATGTCCTTTTTTTTTTTTTTTTTAATGCCTTCAGAGAACTTCCTCCAGTAATTCCTATGAATTGTGGTTCTGTAGGGAAAGACCATATTTATTTATTTATCATCAATAAATGTACTAAAAGAAGTAAATCTTTTGACACCTTATGTAAAAGAAGAAAATCCAAAGTTGTAAAGGTCCTTAGACGATGTATGTCTAAAGCATTGTCTATAATAGTATTTTTAAGCATTCTACCTCTAGAAGAATGTATAGAAGAGCAAAGGTAAACTTGGTGTTCCAAAATGTTCAGAATGCGTCTGTTTCTAAGACGTCTGGGTTCGTATTGATTACATTTCGCATTATTGCAAGAAGCGATAAATTCAATAACTGGATTGAACTCTTTGAATAACTTTGAAGTATATAATTTTACAACGATAGCTTAATCCCATTAACTGGATGTAACTCTTGGTCAGCTTTTGATTATCTTTAATTTCCATATAAGAAACAATTAACCCAATCGTTTAAATGAGGATATTTGATATCCTCTATGCAACTGATGTAAATCATGTGTATCAAAATAGATGTATCGAAAAATATGGCCATCAACTCTGTAAAGAGGTATTTCGATTCATCTTAACGTTAATTATTACAAAAACAAAAATCCCTCTAATGAAAAGAATTAGTCTTCATCTAGACCGGGAAATCGTGTGAATCACTAGTTCAACCTTTTAGGTTTAAGGGAGTTAGATGACTTAAAAAATGTTTTGTAACCACTATCCATCTGATAGGATAACCGATGATGGACGAACAGCTGCGTCTAAAGTCTAATTTTTCTTACGGACTACATTTTTTGTTTCTACAGACGTTCTGTGTAACCCCATCCATACCTAATAGCTGGAGAAGTGGACTTTAGGACTTCTAATCGGAATTAAGCTAACTCTTAGATGATACAACGAGTTAAGCGTATAAAATTCTTTACAGAATTCGAATTGTTACATGATTCACGTCATAGTTTGCGGTTGGGTAACGATACTGCCATATCGTCAGAAAATAAAATAAAACCAGGAAACTGAGCTTGTTTTGAGGGTAGTAAATAACTTTAACACTCTAACACCTAACAAATCTTCATGAAAAAACCGCGGTAAGTATCTGAGATGAGTCACAACTTCTTTATGTATTTTACCAAGGATGAATCGGTACTTTAAAATAAGATTCTTCAGCTCATAGGCATAAAACCCTTTTTAGGTATTCGCTTGTAAGCTGTTCTATGAACTATCAATTTCAAAGGATTTTGAACTACAAATTCATTCAACGCCTTTAAATTTAGAATGTATCTTTTACCACGTAAGATTTTGAGGTTAGACACATCTTAACTATAATCGAACATGCAGTGACTCACTCCCACCTTATCTCACCCAAAAAAGAAATGTCGATTGTCACAGACATATTTTGTCGCTTTTTCTTTGTTGTGAACGTGTAAGGCGGTACACTGTGTTAGTGTACGATTTTTAAAATGGTATTATGTAATAATAATTTTTTGGAGCTAGTTCCTTAATTTGTTCAATTCATTAAAATATTTTATTGAATGTACGTACATTTGTACACCTAGTGAAAGTCAAAAAATAGTCTTCACTTATTATAACTCCCGAAATTCTAGATCATGGTATAGATCGTGACGGATTCCTTGTCAGTGATATGTAACCATTAAACTTCAAAATGTTGAAGACAACTGGCATATAGGTACCTTAATGTCTAGCGTCGTCGATGAACCTGGTCCTTGTTGTGGCTGATGCTGGAAACTCGCTGTCACGTCGCATCTTCCTCGCGGCTGATCGCCAATACTCAAGTGTGTCACGCCCCCCCCCCCTGCTGGCCGAGCCGTAACGAGAGGGGGCCAGCTAGTTTCTCGAGAAACGAGATTGTGCTGTCCCAGCGGTGGGTGTCGATAGCAAAGTCGCCCGCCGCGCCCTGCTGGTTTCTTTATTTACAACACCTGACGATCAGTAACCATTGAAACTAGTATAATGCCCGAAACTATTTCTCCGAAAAAACATCTGGTCCCGTTCGTGAACTTTAATTACTTGTCATTTGTCGAAACACAATGTCATTTGTCAATACTTAAGCTTCTTCTCAGTTCAGGACGCGTTGTGGTTTAAGATTTTTATTAGTTTCAGAAAGAATTTAACAATTCACTTCAATGAAACTTTCAGACTAATGGTACATTATACATAATATTGTTAACTTATTGAGTTTTGAGCTAACAGTTAAATTATCATCCCATTACACAATTTGAACATTAATTTTCGAAAGTAAGTAAAATTATTTTCTACCACAAAATCTAAACATTATTGTTGTAGGTACATAGTTAGAAAAGTTCGACGCGTTGGTACCCTCGTGGAATTAGTTTTTAAGTCGTGAAATAGTTATCACTGATAAAAGGCTATAACATTTAACTGGCTATTCATAAGCCAGGCAAGTATATCAAATAAATTATTTGATTATTTGCAATGAAGGTCGGCTAGAATTTTACAACTGTCGGGACTAACCATTAATATAGTTCTTGTGACTGAGCGCCGATAGCAATTCGGGATCAAAGTCCGGGAGGTCATGCGGAGCCACTTGTAGTGAAGCCGAGAACAGCGCCACACCGACATCGTCCCCCGTTGGTATCCGCAAAGTCCTTTGAGGTTTTTTAAAATCCTTCGTGTTGACCCGCAGTCAACCTCCAGGGGCATTGACGCATCATGCTATGCTTTCGTGGTACCCTCACGTGATACCCTCCAAGCTAGCTTAGAGATGCCTGGACTATTTCGCGCATCATGCTATACTTTCGTGATAACCTCAATGTGATACCCTCCAAGTTAGCTTAGAGATGCCTTAGGATTTCAATTTTTGGACACACTTTCGTCAGCGTTGATATTTGAGTTGATGTGATATCTGGGAAAAAAGGTTAATTTTCACTTACCCTCTTTCCTCGGAGTCTGACGAAGATGAATGCACAATTATATGATTTGATTTTATTTTTGTTATAATAATAAATTTTACTAGCGTCTAAGCATTATCAGTATAGAAAATTAAGCAAGTTTTAACACTGAACACTTAATTTTTTTTACTTTGAACCTAAATTAACAAAAACGAGACGTGTTTTTGTAGTCGAGTGCTCATTGCCGCGCACAATAAAAGAATGAAGCTTGGCGCGGAGATAGGCTGGGGCCGCGTGTCCATCAGGGTGGTCAGTTTTAAAAAACAAAATAAATAAAAGTGCGAAATTGCCAGTACAATGAAAGTATACCTGATTGTGTTTATTATATGAAGAATAAAATGTATGAAATAATAATTACTGTTTATATAAAGAGGAGGAATTAAATAATAATATGACAAATTACACGAAAGGCCTGACAAGTTACTCATATATCCGCCTAAACGATGTCAACACGGACGATCATTTATAATGCCGTGACGCCAAATAGCCTCACTATGGCTCGCAGGCGGGCAATATTTGTCACTTCAGATGATTCCTTATAAGAATTCAGCCTCATATTTGAGATTGAGCTACATGGGACTTCTGACTTTACGGAGCTGTGTACGATTGTGACAACTAAATATCACTCGGTTGAGGGAAACCTAGCAAGAAGAATAACCACAGTAGTCCAAGAATAACCAAGTTCTCTCATGAACTAAAACCAAAATATTGTAGGAAAATAAAAAAGTATTTTTTAAGAACCATCGGCACTAGGAGTTTATTGCTGGCCGTCCATCACCACCCGGTATGATAGATCTTTCTTTCCACGCACGTGAAAACTATCGAACTATAACCCAACAGCAGTGTTCCCTCAAAGCTATAACATAGGGTTATTCAAATGGCGGATGACAATGCCCTCTGCTGCTGCAAATATACATGATGTTCGCTTAGTATCAAGTGGCCCGCTTGCTCGTTTCCTTGCGTTCACTATAAATAATAACCTACCACCAGCAAAATACTAAGACCCTTCGCACACGGCACGAAAGCATAAGCGTAGCGTTATCCCCGCGTACGACGAGAGCAGTATGAGCACAAAAATTTTCAAAGATGTCCGCAGACGAAGCGGTGTTGCAGCAAACCGTAGGACGCGTAAATGTCATATTGTTATCCCCTTCGCACACGGTTCGTAAGCATACCGTAATCCTCGCGTACGACGAGAGCAGTACGAGCACGAACATTTTCAAAGATGTCCGCAGACGAAACGGTGTTGCAGCGAATCATAAGGAGGCGTAATTGTCATCGGTGTTACAGCGAATCGTAGGACGCGTAATTGTCATATTATTGTCATTGTTATATGCGCAGCGTATGACGCTACGCTACGCTTACGTTAACGAGCCGTGTGCGAAGGGGGGTAGTGCGAATTATTACGCCACGGAGGAAGTAGTCTTTATCATTAATAGACTGAGGATAATGATGTGATACTTTGACATATTTTATTGCCGTAAACACGATAATGCATAGAGGTGTAAAATTAACGTCGCCATTGCTTCCGGGTCACCGACCACCCTCCTTACCCGGCTGAGTAATGACCGGCTATGTGACGTCACTGCTTAACGTCCTATTAATTTCTATTACGGGCGGCTTTTAATGCTATTTTTATAAATGGCTCGAGTAAATGAGGGGTGATTGCGTAGCGAACTCATAAATAGCAACAGACGTCTAATAAAGCACTATAGGTACTCGTTGCTGACCCTGCTTATGTTTGTCTGCCCTTTGAGATAGGTAAATTTACCATAGGTCATCTATCTAAGGTCCTAAAGTATTGCATAGAACTTTCTTGGTAATCTATGGACCATGAAGTTATAGAATAAGGGAATCAATAAGCTGTTTTGCGACCGATATGACCAAGTTAGTTCAATTTGTACAATTTTATAGAGGTCTTGATTTAGAACTCGACTTAGGCAAAAGGAAAGTCTTTAGCCTTCTAAGTCCAAAAACTGGGAGATGTAATATTTCCGGCAATCAAATTGAAATTGGAAAAAAACTAAGTATAAATAGTAAGCTTCTAATTAATTGAGAACTAGAAATTTATTTTAAACTTGATTGAAAATAATAATATCCCAGCTTTAGCATAAGAAAGTTTAAATTTTTTTTCAAATCTGAACCTGTGATCTGGAATAATTTTGGCGAAAATCATACAAGTTCATCCAGGACATGTCAACTACTATGAAAATAAACACGGAAACTTACTTCTGATTCTCGTTTAGTGTCCGAAAACTGACCAAAACTTGTAAGAAACTCAAAGCTTATAGACAAGTTCCATTGAATACTTTGGAGTGGCCTCCAACATCGCTCTGACCCACATCAAATAACGGAAATGGTTGTGTGTTGTACAAAAGCAGAGATGTGTACCAATAAGTACTTTAACTCAGCCAACAGGAGGTGAATGAAGCACTTATCTTCTAATATATGAACTCCTCCGAAACGGTTTGACCGATTTTTAGGGTACCATTATGCGGCTAGCCGAAATACGGCAAACCGTGGCGCTGACCGCAATGTCCGAGAAAAGTATTCGCACTGCGATGCGGCTACCGGTCAACTTTCAGCATTCCAGTTCGGGATGCGGTTATGCACCACTCCGCTTACCGCAAGCGCAACGGCGTCTTGCGGTTAGCCGTATGACCGACCGCATTCCTGCTAACCGCATAGTGCGTAAGTGCCCTTATGACTTTGACTTTTTTTGTTATATTCGGTAAGTCTGAGAAGAGTACGTAAATTATTATATTAATTCTTTATTTATGAACCTGCAGAGACTCTGAATTTCCTGTCCGCTCGGTTACCTATTCACCGATCTGCGCCTACGGATCGGCGAAACTTTCTAATAAATTACATTACCAATACCTTACCTTAGAATTTGTATACCTGTCCGTTCAGACCCCCGATAGTAATATGGCAACTTAATGAAAATGTAACAGCGAAGTAGTAAAATTGTTTGTGACATTACACCACGCTGGCTTTTGCGCTACAGATCAGCAGTGCTATTCTACAAAATGTCCATCTCTGAAACAGCTGCCAGACAGCTGCCAAGCCGAAGATGGCATGCAAAATTGTACTCTATTACAACTGACGAATTCATAGATGCATAGATGCACGCTCGTCGCTGCTTTAATTATTTTTGCAGAATAGCACGGCAGCATGGTTATTTATTCCTTACTCGTATGTATATTCATTGGTATATTGGATAGGTTCAAACAAGAAAATAGAGATATTTTGCCTTCTTTGTACTTAAAGTAATACCACGGGTTAAACTAAATAACACAGTTTTATGTTAATTTATCGTAAAAGATAATTATGGTTAATAAACAGTAAAAATAAAAACAGGTTCTATACTATATTATTTATGACACCAGAATGTGTCTATTTGAGCACATTTTACGAAGACAAATACTAGAAAGAGGAGTTAAATAAATTCAATTCCTCGTACACAGACGTCCACGACAATCCATATTGAAAAGTAAACACTCGCGTAGAGAAACACTGTGAAGAATAAGCTTGGTGGACGTAATATGTTTTAGAACTTGTTTAGAAAATTCTAGAAAAGATTTTTACTGGAATAGAGACTGGCAGACTGACGTAGAACGATGACCTGAAACTTGAAAGGCCAGCGCGCATCGCTACGAAAGATTTTTACCATATTTTTCGTGGTATATCTTTAACTGCAAGTGTACAATTTCCATTGGTGCCAATTCTCTTTCACAAATAACTCTCAATATAGTCTTGTCATATTAGTTTATGTTAGAGATTTTGCACAACAGAATTGGCACCTTTGATAGACAACATGGTGTCCCTATTGGAAACACGGTAAATAATTAATGTTAATCAGATTGGAGATACGAGTGGCAATCAGTAATAAAGAAATTCATATAAGAACAAGCACTCTTTGGATCTATTTAGGATTGCAACATCTTATCTTTAATCGTGGAAACAAAAGCGGTTGTGGATGGTGACTTTTAAAATCCTTAGGAAAAAGCCTAAAATTGGGAAAAAGCTCATCAGAAATATTATCAAATGAAACCAAAATATAATTAATTTATTTCATATACATATATAGGCCTAAGCTCATTGGAACTTACAAAAAGTCATATTACGACATCTTTATAATGGTGATAATTTTACTAAAATAAAAATGGACAGGGCTGTTCCTTGCCGAACTAACTAAAGCATGTATCTATCGACTAACTAAAGCATGTGTCTGGGGAAATATTGATCGCAACGGATGAGTTAAGGTTGGAATAATTGATAAATAAACATAAAACTGAGCTTCGTACTGTGTGAAGTGCGTACTGTCAACTACGTAGACCTAATTAGTAATTTTTGCCCAGGTATGTACTGCAGCAATCGCTTGGGACGAGTACAGACTGATATTACTGGATGACTAAGACACAAGGCAACACTCAGACCAGTGACTAAAGGTACAAGTTGGTAGCCGACTGCACGCAGCAGCAGCAGACGACATGTCGTCGCTTCATGTCGTCACGACACGTCGTTGCGTCATGTCGCTCATGATTTTGAACCCGACTGCAGACGGCAACAGCAGATGGCATCCAGTTGCAATATACTCTATATCCAATTTTACTAAAATAAAAATGGACAGGGCTGTTCCTTGCCGAACTAACTAAAGCATGTATCTATCGACTAACTAAAGCATGTGTCTGGGGAAATATTGATCGCAACGGATGAGTTAATGTTGGAATAATTGATAAATAAACATAAAACTGAGCTTCGTACTGTGTGAAGTGCGTACTGTCAACTACGTAGACCTAATTAGTAATTTTTGCCCAGGTATGTACTGCAGCAATCGCTTGGGACGAGTACAGACTGATATTACTGGATGACTAAGACACAAGGCAACACTCAGACCAGTGACTAAAGGTACAAGTTGGTAGCCGACTGCACGCAGCAGCAGCAGACGACATGTCGTCGCTTCATGTCGTCACGACACGTCGTTGCGTCATGTCGCTCATGATTTTGAACCCGACTGCAGACGGCAACAGCAGATGGCATCCAGTTGCAATATACTCTATATCCAGTTGGTTCCGAGTGCTCCGTGAAGCAAGATGTCTGACGTGTTCGAGAATAGTAATCGCATTTTTTTATATCTTTTATAAGAAGAGGGAGATGACGATGATGACTTGTTTTTATTATACAGAAAAAGACGAAAAGCCACATGGCCTATGCTTAAATGCAAAGCATGTGAGGGAACTTATTCAATACTGATCAAAAACCATTTGAAAAGCGATATGAAAGAATTCAGAGAGTATTGTGAGAGTATAGGCCGCCGGGTGACAGAAAATTGCTTAGCTTGACCGGCAATGCTACTGATCTGCGGTCGGACGACACTGCCGTCTGCCGCTCGACGACGCGTCGCTATAGCTTCATGTCGCTAACTACGGAGGAAAATAGAAATACGTAGAAACCAGTAGTGTCGCTGCGACACGTCGTTTGCTGCAGCTTCATGTCGTCCGCTACCAACTTGTAACTTAAATTGAGACTTTATTACTTTAGCTATTGAAGTAGTAATGTTTACACGCTACAACTTTAACTGCAGCTCGGTGGTAAAACAATGAACTAGGTACTCTTCTATAACAAGCAAGAGCTATATTAATTGTTGATTGTTTATATTTAACTAGTAGCTTCTCAAGTTGCGGAGTTAGCACACTAACGTTTGCTTGCTTTTCAGTCATATAATATCAGTACATTGGTAGGAACATATAAATATTATAGCCTCAACTGGTGACAGAAGGGCTGGCTCATTTTTTGCGCAACGTACTAGCCTAGCTGTTCAACGCGGAAATGCAGCCAGTATTGAAATATTAAAAAAAAGACAGTGCACCGTTATTTTAAACAATTATTAATTGGATATTTTTGCTGTGATTGAAAATAGAAATTGAAAATTTTCACACATCAGTCAGGTCAGGCCCTCTTATGAAAATTCAAAACTCTACCGCCAAGCTTGAAAAGCAGGTTTGCACCGAGAAGAACTGGAAAGAATCCTGGCACTTGCTCTTTTCAAATATATTCATTATTTAATTTCTTAGATAGTAATATGAAAGCTTCATATATGATTTTTATGATATCTAGTGAAGAGTCGGAAGCATAATATTATCCCAATCATTCAAAGAATTGCAGAGTACAATGTTCTGCAATTATTCTGCTTTAGGGTTTTTGTTCCGTATCCAAAGGGCCAAACGGGAAATTGGTCTAGGATAATAGTTGTTTAAATTAAATCAGTCGTGCAAAAAGTAATTTAATATACTCGTAAATTCGTCGTGAAGCCAATATTCCGTGAAATACGAATATGCTTTTCGTAAATAATGCAATATGTTATGGTGCCTGCATTTTCCGTTTTAATTTAATATATGAAAATATAAAAAATTTCAATTTACATGCTGACAAGTCCTTATTTATTATTATTTACATGCTTGTTTAGTGTAAAATATAGTTATACGACTCACTTCTTCTTATTGAAGTTCTACTGAGAATTCATGCTTGCGTAGGCACTCCAATAATGTTAGTGTCAGAAATTTGCTGCCACAACGCCCCGAGCAATGTTCTCTGTCTCTCAAAGTCAAATAAAAAATACAGGCTGCATGAAAATAATAAATCTCATCTCTTGCGCAAAGAGCGAAAATCAACTTTCTGAATTTATGAGGAAAATTATTATTTTTCAAAGGTTTCTCTCGACGCAGACAGATTTACTTTTGACTGTTCAAAAGAGCCCGTGAAAGCCTGTTTGAATAAAGTATTCTGAGATCTGAGTGTGAGATTTGGTACAGTTAATGATTTAGCACTTCGGATCGAGGTCAGGGGCTTAGCGGCAACTAAAGCTGAGACCAGAGTGAGTAGGTAACATGTTAATATTTTGCGATTTACAATCACATTATTACATAACAGCATAATATATATTCATACTTAATACTACTTATGCTAATTTTTAAAGTATGTTGTTACTTTGACTGTCGCTCCCCCATCAATAAAATAAGGGGCAGAATATCGACATATTACCTACTCGAATATTTACATGTAAACAATAGCATAGGCATATTATATTCTACATTCTGGAAAATCTACGGTTCCTGCAAATTCTAGTACATTTGAACGAACTCTTAGGCCGACGGTACTATTTGTATGATAATATTGCGAAGTCCGAAACTGCGTCTGCATTTTCAGTGATTTTAACCAAGAAAACTGCTTTTCCAAATATTTCAAAAACAAGTCTTTGTTTTCAAGGAGTAAAAGGAAGATTGTTAGTGGCCAGGCTGCTAGCAGAAGAGACGGGATATGATTCTCTGGTGTCGGGTCGAAACCTGGTGGGAGCGCAGTGAATCCCGTACTCCCGCCGACGTGGCAAAGCACAGCTTTTAGTGGGTGCAAGCGATACATAACTCCGCCGTTTTCCTTGACGAAAGGGTATGTGTTAGGCTTTTCGAGTGAACAATAAAAGGTACTAAAAATTATTATAAATTACTATCAATGTAAGCGTAAATTAATAAAGACGCCTTGCTTGCTGCTTTAGCAGCAACAGCAGCGATGTAATCGACAGTCGTAGCTGCATTGCGGCAATGCAGAATGAATTTCACAGTGCTACGGCCTACGAGGCCTACGTCGCTACGCCGGTTGCCGTTTGGCTTTAAGCGGCCAATTTGAATGCAAGGAACATAATATCTGTATAAAGTTTTTTTGTGGCATGCATAGATTAAATATAAAATTTTATTTTTAATTTCTATTAATTATTACCTTTTTGAACATTTTCACATTATATTGTCATATAGTTATTCAGTAAATAAGACCATTATCATTACATTCTAGACAATATTTTTGTCTTATTCGATATATATATACGAGTATTATATACAATATGTTTTCCTTACTAAAATGTTATTGTTTTATTTCTTTTTAGTTGTTGCCCATTTTATAATTAATTCACTATGCTACGAAGGGTTTGCGATGGCACCTACATTTTTTTAACTCTTTTTGCCCAACTATAGTAATTCGTGACACTTTTCTACCGAAACATCTAACTACTCGTATAGAGAAGTCTCAGACTACATTAAATAAAGTCTGTGAGAGAAGTCTCGTTGCGTTTCACTTTCAGGCATTTTCAATGGCGCGTTGACCCATATCAAATACGTACACACTACACACTCGTATCGGAAATACCCGCAAATAAAATCCACACCAATGTGGACACGAATCCATTTCAATTTCCAACAAACTCCACAATAAATATTGAATTTCTAATATTACATGGCTACGGGACTTATTTAGTTGTTGGAATTTATATTTTTTTTTTTGAGTAAAAATAGGTATTTTGCTAATAAAACCACATGATTCTCGTTATGTTGCCACATTTTATGAATAAACTGTCAAGACAATGATAGTAAAGCTATTTCCATTTTACCAATTTCACAGAATTTATTACTGCTTTATCACTGTAATCGCAGGTTGTAGTTGCCACTGCATCATCTTCTAATATTACTTTTATATGCCTTGTATATATAATATCAATAGTGTAGTAAATACGTGTCTATAACAATATGCAAATGTGCGTTTATTATGTGATGTACTCTACATTAAAAATCAGGAAAATCTCCAAAATTTATTTATAAGGAAACTTTTCGTAAAAAGGAATCCGTAGGAATGCACAAAAATTAGTTGAGTTGAAAATGATAGACGCAAGATGATGTACTAAAAATAATGAGCTTTTCATGCTGCGAATAGGACTTTTCAGAAGGTATCCTAACATCTAAAAAGAGGTGAGATATCTTCATTAAATCATGTGCCAAAATTCTGTTTTGCACATTCTTTTATATAAATTAACGGTGTAACAGGCCTTTAGAAAGCCTGCGTAGTTCTTTGACCTTTGCGCCGATAAAAAATAGGTACCTGAAACCGTCTGGACGTTTATAGACGCAGCGTCACGCTGGCCGGACGTTATTTACCTACGGCTGTTATAGGGGGTAGCTACTGACCCGGAATATATGACGTCGTTTTACACTTGTACGAACAAAAAATTGACCTCGATACTTCGAGTATATACAGTAGACACGTAGGTAAACAGTGTGCATAAATACTAAGGGTTGTAGAATATTTATTATTGATTTATTTGAACAACAAATTATTATTTCTACGAAGACCCTAATGGGAAATTTGGAATTTTGATCTACATAATATTAATATTTGTCGACACGTAGGTGTGCCCTTTTAGTGCCCTTTTAAAGTTCACCTACGCGACGCGTAGGCTGATGCTACGCCGTCCTTTTATTATCTGCTACCAATATATTTGAAGATACCTAGATTCAATATAATATTATAATATAATATTTTTACCTATATTGTTACTGGTATTTAATAGAAAAAAAAAATTGAACAATTCTTGTACACAATCAAATATTTCGCAAATCACAAAAAAAAATTATAAAGATTTGGTTAAAATTTTATATTTGCATTTTTTTAACTTAATCTTGAATCTCATTCAAATTTTTCTTTAATATTTGCAAATTAAATTTGCAAAGATTCAACCAGAACTTTTTAACCGTTGAGACGTTTTCTAGCGTTTCTAGCACGTAGAGAAGATTTAAGTATCACCGCATCCGACTATGTTATCCTCCGATAATATTTTTTAGGGGTCTGTACCAAATAGTACAGCCTGGTTACATGACTGACGGACGGACAGCAAAGTTTTAGTAATAGGGTCCCGTGTTTACCCTTTGGGTACGGAACCCTAATAAAAACGCAAACAAATCAGTCCTTATACGAACCTAATCACGTTCATATACGAGTATCCAAAGCAAATAATATATACTCCTACGTACTGATGGAACGATTGAACTCGATGTCGCTACCTATCTCGCCTCTCCATCTCATATTATACACTTGTTATTCTTCGCTGATTTGATCGAAACCACAATACCTACTCCATCTCGAGATGTAGGTCAGCGCCGCTTGCTCTAATGACGCGGTGTCGACTTAGATTGATGATACGGGTAAATGCGTAATTGTGGGTTTTGAACTCTTTCTTACTTTAAATTGGCTGACCTAGCTAAACAGAAAATTCCGTATCGCATTTAGATTTGAGAGGGATGAATTGCTTACATCGGGTTATTCTCACACACGTATCAAGTTTAGCCGTACAAAGAGGTAATAGCGCCAGCGTCTTGGGCACTATGCCCATAAATGATCAGTTGGACGGTGTATATATTTTGTAATATTAAATTGTAATTTTTTAACTTTTTTTTTCGCGGTTTTTATTTTTTTTATTTTTTAACTTTTAAAATATTTTGTTCTTTGTTGTGTCGTAGCAAAATAAGTATACAAAAAAGAAATCATATCAATCGGTCAAGGAGTTCAAACTTTCTCAATCTGTAACCCACTTGCTACCTTACTTAGGTAGCAAGTGGGTTACAGATTAATTATACATTTTATTACCTATTGCAATCTAGCCCCAAAATAAGCGAAAGCTTGTGTTATGGCTACACAACTGAGAAATATGCATAAATATAAAATGTTGAAAACACCCAGACACTAGAAAACATTCATGCTCATATCACACAAATATTTTCCAGTTGTGGGAATCGAACCCACGACCCCCGACACAGACGGCATGATCGCTACCGCCACGCCCTTTGGTTGTCGAATTTAATTTCTATACGATTGGAATTTTAAGACGATAAGATAGAAATGAAATCTGCGTCGATGAAATTAATTAATTACTGGCACATGGACACGTTTATATCGCCCCTCTCGTAATTTCTAACTTATTCACGAGTTTTCGTACCCTTGTAATTGACGTGTTGCTTGCTAATCAAGTTATGGCACCGCGTCAACAAAGTGAAAATTTGTCGCTCGTGTTCCACGTTTACGAAGTTCGTATCTCACAAGAATTAGGGCCAAGCGAGGGATGGCGTCAAATTTAATACAGTTATCTTCGCGCACTGTTGTTGGTAATTACATAGGCTGAGTGAAGGAGATTTATTGTTGTTTGTAGTAAGTTGTTTGTATAGCCACAGCCTTCACCGTCCGCAAACTCATAACTTGGATAGAAGATAAAATCACGAGACCCGTTTCGAAGTGATGACGGGACTTTAACTCACTGAAAGTTGTAGAGTTAGCCCCTTCGCACACGGCTCATAAGCGTAAGCGTAACGTAATCCTCGCGTACGACGAGAGCAGTACGAGCACGAATATTTTCCAACATGTCCGCAGACGAAGCGGTGTTGCAGCGAATCGTAGGAGCCGTAATTGTCATATTGTTACGCGTAGCGTCATAATGATACGCTTTCGCTTACAAACCGTGTGCGAAGGGGCTAACTCTACAACTTTCAGTAAGTTATACACTTGTTATTCTTCGCTGATTTGATCGAAACCACAATACCTACTCCATCTCGAGATGTAGGTCAGCGCCGCTTGCTGTAATGACGCGGTGTCGACTTAGATTGATGATACGGGTAAATGCGTAATTATGGGTTTTGAACTCTTTCTTACTTTAAATTGGCTGACCTAGCTAAACAGAAAATTCCGTATCGCATTTAGATTTGAGAGGGATGAATTGCTTACATCGGGTTATTCTCACACACGTATCAAGTTTAGCCGTACAAAGAGGTAATAGCGCCAGCGTCTTGGGCACTATGCCCATAAATGATCAGTTGGACGGTGTATATATTTTGTAATATTAAATTGTAATTTTTTAACTTTTTTTTCGCGGTTTTTATTTTTTTTATTTTTTAACTTTTAAAATATTTTGTTCTTTGTTGTGTCGTAGCAAAATAAGTATACAAAAAAGAAATCATATCAATCGGTCAAGGAGTTCAAACTTTCTCAATCTGTAACCCACTTGCTACCTTACTTAGGTAGCAAGTGGGTTACAGATTAATTATACATTTTATTACCTATTGCAATCTAGCCCCAAAATAAGCGAAAGCTTGTGTTATGGCTACACAACTGAGAAATATGCATAAATATAAAATGTTGAAAACACCCAGACACTAGAAAACATTCATGCTCATATCACACAAATATTTTCCAGTTGTGGGAATCGAACCCACGACCCCCGACACAGACGGCATGATCGCTACCGCCACGCCCTTTGGTTGTCGAATTTAATTTCTATACGATTGGAATTTTAAGACGATAAGATAGAAATTAAATCTGCGTCGATGAAATAAATTAATTACAGGCACATGGACACGAAGTCGTTTATATCGCCCCTCTCGTAATTTCTAACTTATTCACGAGTTTTCGTACCCTTGTAATTGACGTGTTGCTTGCTAATCAAGTTATGGCACCGCGTCAACAAAGTGAAAATTTGTCGCTCGTGTTCCACGTTTACGAAGTTCGTATCTCACAAGAATTAGGGCCAAGCGAGGGATGGCGTCAAATTTAATACAGTTATCTTCGCGCACTGTTGTTGGTAATTACATAGGCTGAGTGAAGGAGATTTATTGTTGTTTGGAGTAAGTTGTTTGTATAGCCACAGCCTTCACCGTCCGCAAACTCATAACTTGGATAGAAGATAAAATCACGAGACCCGTTTCGAAGTGATGACGGGACTTTAACTCACTGAAAGTTGTAGAGTTAGCCCCTTCGCACACGGTTTGTAAGCGAAAGCGTATCATTATGACGCTACGCGTAACAATATGACAATTACGGCTCCTACGATTCGCTGCAACACCGCTTCGTCTGCGGACATGTTGGAAAATATTCGTGCTCGTACTGCTCTCGTCGTACGCGAGGATTACGTTACGCTTACGCTTATGAGCCGTGTGCGAAGGGGCTAAAACTAGTATAAAGATGATTATGACGATTATGATCTACAGGACCTGGTTGTGCTAAAGAGCAAGACTAAATTATTCCATGTCGATCTGTCCCGTTTCCTCCAGGATTCTTTCAATTCAGCATTAAAGAACCGCTTTCATTGTCTAGTCTAGTGAGCAAAAGTGATTAAGTAGGTAGGTATTAAAAACTCATTGCTATAGTAAAAAAGTTGTCGCCCGCGGCTACTCACAAGGAATTCAGTTTTTCACTTTTCCCACGGGAACCACCGGGATGTTGAGCAACTCATTCTTTAGTTTATCTCTATCATTCAATCGGTTCAGTAGTTCAAACATACCCACGTAGAAACTTTTGCCTTTATTTATTAGTTATTATTAGTATTATTAGTCTTACAAGGCATGTTTACATATAAAAAGTGCTCTATTACACTACAAGAATGTTATTCAGTTCATTTAGAAACGATCGCCGGCATTTCTTCCATGAAAAAGCCTTGACTGTGGTAATTTCAAGGATCATAGTTGTAGCACAATGCCAAAAACAGCGTGACAGACTATGCAAGTGACCCGTGTTAATTAATATCCCCAGTCAATGTACAGGAAATTCTAATTAAGACGGCTTCACCAACACGGAGCAAATTACTAATTATAGCACCTTTCGCCCGTTAAGCTACGTGCGGAACATCCTGATTTTGTTTCTGCGCGTTCCTTGGTTCCCTACCTCATTAATATTCACGTGTAAATAAACATTAATTATTTTATTTTACATTGAATATATTTTCTTATGGCGCAATGTAAAGAATTCTACTCTATATAAATTATGTGATGTAATTATTAGCTAATACACAATATTAAGTGATGGCAACATCACTTAATATTATTTCATCACTTCATTTGTAGAATTTAAAAGGGCAGATAGCAAACCATGATTGGTTGCACAATAAGTTAGCCAGGCAATCTCGTATCCGACAAAAATCGTTATTCTCGATTAATTTAACTTCATGTCCACAATTTCTACAGTAAACGGGACGAATATTGTTATTTGATTCTCCCTTATCAGTTTAGAGTTAATTAACGAATATCTATTATTTATGGATCTCAGACTGTCAACGTAAAAATGAAGACACTTGATTTTCGCCACTGATTTCGCGCTGATTGTTGTTTAACCTGGCGTGAGCTTCCATGGAACTACTTCCATGGAAATACTAACTTTGCTCTGTGGTCACTAGCAACAAAAGTTACTTTGGGACCGTGGAACTTCGCGGGGGGGTTCTTCAAATCGGCACAAAAATTGAACTGTCAATTGTATAGAATGTTTGATCCAGCGTACAAGTATAATAGAGGTCAGTGGTTTAAACTTATTTCGTGGTTCAAAGGCCACGTTCCAATACTCATTATACATCTAAATATAAACCAACTTGTTTCAGAATGTGAAAACAAAGGATTCATATTATTATTATCGCACGCATACATTGTTGCAGTCTGCAGTCTAGACTTAACGAGGACTCCTGGAGGGGATGCGGATAATAGGGCTGACGACCCTCCCTCCTACTATATAATATCTCTCCCGGTATTTTTCGCGGGATTCTGGTGTGATGTTGTACAGAAACCTGTTCTTACCTTGCACGGGTTATCTTGTGGTGATTTTGAAAACTCCTTTTTCTTAATAATAATATAAAGTGTCATTAATACATAGTTGAAAGATCAAAAGGACGATTTTAACTGCCTTATCATTGTGATTTTTATTCTGTAACCACGAACATATAGATCACAATATTAAAACAAAAAATCAATTGTCAGTATTTCGATCCAGTTGCACAGGTCGTCGTCACGAATAATACGAGTATTAGATATATTCATTATTTGTAATTTTAGTATCAAGAGAAATATAAACCAACTTGTTTCAGAATGTGAAAACAAAGGATTCATATTATTATTATCGCACGCATACATTGTTGCAGTCTGCAGTCTAGACTTAACGAGGACTCCTGGAGGGGATGCGGATAATAGGGCTGACGACCCTCCCTCCTACTATATAATATCTCTCCCGGTATTGTTCTCAGATAAGTTTCTTTGTGCATTTTGTAATCAAACTAGAATAATTTTTATTCTTTTTTAAACACGTAGAAGATAATCCTTTTTTAGAGATTATACTAGCTGTTGCCCGCGGCTCCGCCCGCGTGAATTACGATTTTTTTACATAATATACCTTCCTACTGGAATTCCTTGATTTTTCGCGGGATTCTGGTGTGATGTTGTACAGAAACCTGTTCTTACCTTGCACGGGTTATCTTGTGGTGATTTTGAAAACTCCTTTTTCTTAATAATAATATAAAGTGTCATTAATACATAGTTGAAAGATTAAAAGGACGATTTTAACTGCCTTATCATTGTGATTTTTATTCTGTAACCACGAAATATGTCAAAAATTATTAAACCATGTGAAAAGTTGTACTGGTGGTAGAACTCTTCTTTCAGAGTTCGGCCGGGTAGGTACCACTGGGATAAATTACTCTACTAACAATATTCCCCAGCCCAACATAATATAAGAGTCTTTTAAAAATCTTTGCTTCATCTCAATACAATCCAAAACATCAGAATGGACAATGGCTATATATTTCCTTACGTATTAAAAGACCTTAGATGACAGTCAGTCGGTTAGGATCGATAAGACCTAAGAGTTAAAAATATTTGTGAACCATTATCTTACCCTTTCCATATTGAGGATGATAAAGTTTAAATCTGTTCATCTCTTAACAGTGCCATCTTAATATAAAGTCAGGAAACAGTAAATAACATGACAGTTAATTTTTATTTAAAAAAATTCGGTAGTACCTATCCTAGAGTTTTACATTCAAGTTCCACATAAATTGTAGAGATGGCGCTATACGGTATAACGTAGCGATAACGCCAGTTACATGATTTTTGTTCACCCTAAAAGTGAAAAATTTTAAACCATACAAAATCTCCTGCTAAGCCTATTTATTTACGGCTGTAAGGGTACTCCAGTCTTACTTGAGCCCTACGTCCTAGCCCTAGGTTCGTTGTGCATTCCGAGTTTCAAGTCACCTACCTACTTGAACTTAAAGGTTCTGATGTCTGTAATTTCTGAACTACAAAAGTGATGATGATAATATTTGTATGGAATAATCTATAAAGAACCTCCTTTCTAACAAAAAAGAATGAATGGAATCGGACAACGCGTTAATGAATTATAACTAAAAAACGTTTGGACTTTGATGCCGTCTTCCAGGGAAACCATGATGAATTTCGGGACAAAAAGTATCCTATGTCCTACCTCGGGGTATGAACTATAATCATGTCAAGTTTCATTTAAATCCATCCAGCGGATTAGCCGTGATGCCCGGTCGTGAAACAGACAGACAGACAGACAAAAATTAAACAAATTACAGTTTTGGCTTCAGTATCGACTAAATAGTGTCCTCCAACAAAAATTTTCAAAATATCTTCAATGTACAGAATTCGACCCTTTACAGTTTTATTATAAGTATATATATAGATAATTCCGTTATTAGAGAGATATGAATTATTATTATTGGTGTATCAAATTTATCGCTGCCAACGGAATTTCAACCCGCATCCCCAGCTATCGCGGCTGGGCGCTCTACCAATTGAGCTATAGGAGCAACTACCGCTGACAGACTGCGGAGCCACGGTTTTCTTAATCCAATGTCAAAGGCCCATATTTCGGATGGATTAATTAGAGAGATATGACTGGGAATAGGCCTCCTCTATCATAGTGAAGAGTGTTTAAGAGCTAAGACCCATGACAACCTGCCCTTATGCAGTTCGATTGGATTCGTTAAAGCCATAAAAAAGCAGAAAAAAAAATCTTAAAAATATGGTCAAGTATGGTTATGGTTGGTAAATAATATGGACGATATTTACTGCTATGTGTCAAGAATATAGTCAATCTTAAAACGCTGACACACAAATATACACATCAATCACAAGTTGGACGGTAACAGGAAAAGTCTCCGAGTGTTAATGAATCGCAATAAAAGTTGTTTTGCACGCCGTTCCGCCGCCGCACGACACATTTCTTTCTCGAGTGTGCAGATTGCTTTCGTAGGCCCTTGACAGTACGGACAGCCATCTGGGTCGTAAATATCGCCTAATTACATTTGTACACCTTTTTCTGGCTATTCCATAGCCCTCGGTTTGGGGAAATGCTTTTGTACCAAACACTAGTTCAATCTTACTATCGCCACAATGCCTTGAAGTTGCAAACAAAGAGTCAAAGCAAGACTCTCAACAGCTTTGACATGCCCACAGATTTTTGTATAACACATAATATTTTAACCAAATAAGTCTCTGAGTGAGCTAAGTCATAAATTCTCTGGTATTTTATACTTCTTTTTTCGCTTTTGTACTTTTTGTATGAACGAAGAACGAATATCCATACAAACTTTTGCGTTTATTATTAGTAAGGATCCCTACGTTTTAATTATATTTCCCACTTTTCGGTAAATAACAAAAAAAAATAGTATGAAATAAGCATAGGACGCAAAATGTGACCTAGATTTGTCTTTCCATTTTAACGAGTGACAAAGCTACGAGCAGCTTATCTTGCACCGTACGGAGTTCCGTTGTATTACCTAACAGTTCCAATCTGGAAGCTGGATAGAATCAGCTTTATACTTTAAGTAACAAAGGAGACAGAGACTATAAACTACAAGTAGTAGTACTAGTCGATAAACTAGTGCTTAGCTCTGAAGTAATGCAAACCCTGAGTTCACCCCTAATCTTGAGAACAAAAGAAGCGTGTTTCTGTATAATGAACTAATCGTCTAAGATCAGGTTGAACCCATACCCATACATACAAAATATCAAAGAATGACTAAACAATAGAACATCAAAATATGTATGTATTGTTTGTTGTTAAATAAGTAGAATATGTTATGGACGATAGAAATTCGACATTGTTCGTATTATTACAATATGATCGTTACATGAAACATCAATTGCATGGAAAGGTAAACTTAATATACTTAAAAATTCACATACTCTTAGCACGCAGACAAAACTTAACTTTACGATACTATCATACAACGCATTTCCTTCCTGAATGTTCGTAATATTACATTTTAGTGCAATCAATTTACGAGTGACTTTTTGATACTTGTGTTACTTTGACCCAGTGGTCTTGTGCAGAGGAAACGATTACTACTACGAACACTAACGACTTGCGGCGTCTCTTCGAAGGGAGGGTCCGTGCAGCTCCCTAACTTTTTTGATTTTGGCGACTTTCCAGATTTAGTCGAGTGTCTCGTAACCTTCAAATATATAACTTGGTGAACTGTGTATTACGTAGGGGCTGAAACTTTAGTATCTGAAACGTGATATTGTCTGCTCGAGAAACTCTTTAGCTGAAAATATTCTTTGCTTAATTCAAGATCAGAATACGAAATTATATTTCAAATGCTAACGTGGAGATAAAAAAGTCGGGATTTTTTTACTCGACTGCCCCAAAAGTTCTGTTTTCCTGTTGCTTGTTTTTGGACCTCATATTTTGCAACAGTATTAAACAGTCACTGCCCGTGTGCCAATTATAGGGGAAACAGTTGCGATCTCTGTCGCACTCATGGGCTTTACGGCAATCCTGCTTGGCTACGCCGTCCTGTTTCACCATTTAATATTATCGCAGGCAGCAACTGCGTTAGATGAATTTTTATAATATAAAGAGATACTAAAACAAATAGCTGATATTCAAAGAAAGGTATTTGAAATAACCAGTGAAGTGAACAACTGTAACGGTTGAGTAAGATTTGTAGAATCTAACACTTTGTTTGTGAGATTTCGACTGTCGATGGACACTATTTGAACTGGTGTTAAATATCCCATCTTTATTAGGTTAATTGAAGACTGAGTTCAGAAAATGACAAGCGCGAGTATTCAAACAATTAAATGTGTAGGACGTTACCTTGTTTAAGCATGGGTTCATGTAAGATTTTCTTGTGTAAGTTTTTTTTTACAATATACGAGTTTGTACTTCTCTCTCTTCTGTTCTGACTGCGATCTCATCTGATGGTAAGTGATGATGCAGCCGAAGACGTTAACGTACTAACTTGGAAGGGGTAAGTAAACTCGCCCCAACGGTTTCTCCACAGCAACGCACCGGAACGCTAAATCGCTTGGCGTCTTTGCTTGTCGGGTGGTAACTAGCCACGGCCGAAGCCTCCCACCAAACCAGAGCTGAGCCAATTTAGAAATTATAAAATGCCACAGTAGCCCGTGGCGGGAATAGAACCGCGACCTCCCTCTCGAATCCGAGCGCACGGCCCTGCGCCAGGGAGGTCGTCAAAAAGATACATATTGTGTTGACAAACTTAAGATTGTAGTGATTGACATTTTAGTCTGTAATCTCAAGTACAGACATTGGCTCAAAAGGCAAGCGTCCCAGGTCAACTATAGTTAAAAAAAAAAAACAAACAATAATAAACAATAGATTTATTCTGTATTCTTTTAAAAATAAAAATTTAAATAACCATTACTAAAACCTAAACTAAAACTAAACACTTTATAAAGTATTTAAATACTTTGAAACTTATATATTTTTACACACTAGCAATAGACAAGCGCACTCGGTTTCTGAACGAGAGTTTTGTCTATGTTTTTTGACGGCTGGGTCTGCGAACGTGACCTACTGTTCTTTTTCTGCACGTCGCCATGCGAGCTGGCAATTTTTGAGAAATCTCCGTTGAGATACCTATCAGGAAGATGAAAGTTGGGAGTAAAAAATAACCCAATGGATTCCACCTATCAGTGAAATCTAGTAATAACCCGAAACTCGGTGAGTTGAAATTCTTTTTTTTCGCATAATCAGACGTAACAATACCGATACCTAACTACTGCAGAATTCCTCGTATTGCAGTCTAATCCTCGATTAATTTTGTGTATAATACATTATTAACCCATATTTCAGTGTTCCCAAACGTGTTACTGCATATTTTCTCCATAAAATGCATTGTACTTGAATTTGCGTCGTAACTAAACCACATGTCAGTCAAACGACATTTCTATTATTTCGATGTTTTATACTTGCGTTCCTTGTTTTCGACGCTGCAATACTGATAATTCACCTAGGTCAAGTTATCTGTGTAGATTGAATTCGTTGATTGGCAGTTTTGTGAAATATTCGAGTCTCTAATATAAAAGTCGATATTAACCTTTGTAAATCTAACCTCTTGCCTAGCCATGTTTTCTTTGAGTCCGAACCACTCTGTGTTGGTGGGTTCCCTCGGGACTCCAAGGAGACATCGGCAGACTTGAGCGCGCAAAGACCTCGGACTAAGACGAGCTTGTGTGGACGCGTTCCAGGGTTTTCTCCACCTACCATATAACTACGTGGACACTTATTTAATGAGTGGATACCTACTGAAGACTCCTTCACGCTGAAATGCAGCCTACTGTGGAGTGAGCCAGGTTCCGGCTTCGGTCCACTGCTGAGTCACTACACTCAGGATCGACGAGCAGACCACCACGCTTTACTACGCGCTGAGCACCGCCGCCCTGACGTCCAGCAGCACCGTGCAGGAGCCACGGAGAACCCGTCAACACAGATCAGTATTTCCATCTTATCTACGCCTGCGAGTCTCGTCCCGTCTACCGTCCTTCTGTGAGAACCCCGCGCTCTCCGAGCTAGTGCATAATTATTAATTATTTAACTTTTTACTACCCAAATTGAATTAAAATTCGTTTTTTTTATACAACCGTAAAAGGTAGCTTCACTACAACCCAATTTGTCGTATCATAATTTAAACTTCCATTAGTAATTGTAAATTTAAAACAACCAAATGTAACAACTAACCCATTAATAACACTTAACAATCATCTTCCTGATTTTTAAATATAACTTTAAAAGAAATATCTCTAGTTTTTATTGTCCAACCTACCTACCTACCTTGCCGTGTTTGGGTCTGTCACCTACCGGGCAGTGCACAGCACCCAAGCGCGACAGTGGCGCCCAACTGACTTACTGACAATAATTACAATTATTTATTAATTTCTAACTGCACTAACATCATAAATCTGACATTTTTTAATTTATATTACTACATCCATAAACTCAGAAATACGGTAGTACGGACGAGGTACAGCAGTTGTTTTAGCGGAGCTCGGGAATGCATGGTTAGACCTGAGGCTCTGATTAGTATTAAATACCTAACCTTAATATTAAGTCATTCTGTAACTGTAAATGGTTATGCGAGGAATTGACGGCTCACCGCGATTCAAACTGTGACTTTGCTCGAAACTTAACTACACTTAAATCTATACCTTAAATTAATTTAAATACTTAATCTTATCACATTTAAAATGTCTTACAACATAAAATTTTTGTCACTACAAAAATCCGAGCTGGAATATGAGGTGGCCGTACGTGGGAGTACCCCGGCAGACTCAGTAGCTGAATTAAGGAAACAAATTATTAAATTAGCACCAATACTACCTGCTGAAGATATATTAGAATCACACTTAGACGCGAATGTAGATTTAAAGGCAGTTAAAGAAACATTAATTAAAACACAAAATAACTTACAAACATTAAAAACTAAATTTGATAAAAATCTATTCACAAGAACTGAAACTATGATACATCACCTCTATCATCGACTAAACAGAATCACACCGACTACTGACACTAATGAATTGTATAAAATTTGCCGTACCAACTTCAAATCACAATTTAATGAGTTAATATCACTTAAGCCTCAATCAACTGAACAAACCACAAGTGAAACAACAGACTCTGCTACCACCTCCAATACCTCAAATGAAACTGAAAAAATCATTACTTGCGACCGCAACTTAATAGCGGAAATTAGCAAAATTAAATTCTCCGGTAAAACATGTGTCAGGGCCTTCATACAAAGAATTGAAGAATTTATGCACACTAGAAACATATCTCCAAGCAAAATTATGTCCTTCGCATATGAAATCTTTACAGATGACGCGTTACATTGGTTTCGATTTACAAAAAACAAGGTAAACACTTGGAAAGAGCTAGTAGAATCACTCAAACGCGACTTTAGCGACAGTGACTACGACTATAGACTATTATCTGAAATCCGTAATCGTACACAGGGCGAGCGTGAAAATATTACAATTTATCTCTCAATAATGAATGGTATGTTCTCACGTTTAAATAAACCTTTACAGGAAACTGAACAGCTAGAAATAATATTACACAACATAAGACCTTGCTATGCCAGCACCTTAGCTGCATCCCCAGAAATAAATAACCTTGATACACTAAAGGAAATTTGCCGTAACTATGAAACAATACAATCACGTTTGAAACAATTTCGAGAACCACCAAAGGCAAACTTAGAAACATTAGCACCTGAATTTGCCTATAATAAACAACCGACACCTAGCTGCAGTTTTTCTAATACTTATCACAATAAAAAACATAACTACTACAATAACTCAAATTCAAATAATTACTACAAAGACAAATACACAAAACCTAATTATTCAAATCACTTAAATAAACAAAATAACACTACCACCTCAGACTCAAACAAAAATACACAGAATAGAACATCATCAGTTGCTGCAATATCTACACATAGTACAAAAATTTATTGTCCAAGATGTAGAAATAACTCACACTCCTTACATCAATGTAAATTACCTCACTTTCCCATCTGTTTTAAATGCGGAATGAAAGGAGTACGGTATCCTGAATGCACTATCTGTCACCAACAAAAATCTAACTCAAAAAACTAGAGAACAAGGATTGGAGAGACAGTACTGAATGGAAGGAATGGCTAAATACTATTACAAAATATTTTTCTTGCTATTCAATCTCTTCAATCCATAATGTCAATAACAATTCTCGCCCCTACGCTCTAATTAACATAAACAACTTACAATTGTCAGGTCTTCTGGATTCCGGGACATCTACAACGATTCTAGGAAACAATCTCTATAAAATATTAATTAATAATGGTTTCAAACTACACAACTTAGAAAACCAAAATTTCATGGTAGCTAATGGCCACACACTAAAATCAATTGGCACAATACATTTACCTATATCATTTGCTCAACAATTACACTTAATCAAAGCACATGTAGTACCTGAGATCCAACATGACTTAATTTTAGGAATGGATTTTTGGAACACTTTTGGTCTATTTCCTAAACACATTAATAATATCATTTTCAAACAACATAAGAACACACTAACAGAATTATCTACTACTCAAACTGAACACAACATCCATTCGTACGATCACTTATCACCAACTCAGAAAATAACAGCCGATCACATCATATCTCAGTTCCGCGAAATTTCATACGAAAAGCGTGGCTTAGGTCGTACACATCTCATTACTCACAGTATCGACACGGGAGATGTTAACCCTATAAGACAGAGATACTACAGGATGTCTCCTGAAAAACAGAGAATCCTTATTGAGCAATTAGACGAAATGGTGAAGGAAGACGTCGTAGAACCTTGTGATAGTCCATGGTCGTCACCTGTCTTACTAACTCCAAAAAAGAACGGCGAATTAAGATTCTGCCTCGACAGTCGCAAGCTAAACTCAGTGACTAAAAAGGATGCTTACAGTCTACCTTACATATCAGAGATTCTGGACAATCTTCGAGACGCTAAATACCTAACAAGTATAGACTTATCTAAGAGCTTTTGGCAAATACCAATTAAAGAACAGGACAGATGTAAAACAAGTTTCTATATACCATCCCGTGGAACATACCAATTCAAATGCATGCCATTCGGCCTTACAAACGCACCTGCTACTCAACAGAGACTAATTGACAGTCTTTTCTATGGACCAGAATTTGAACACATGGTTTTTGCATATGTCGACGACATTATCATAGTATCCCCTACATTTGACAAACACATATCATTACTCCTACGAGTTTTAGAAAAATTACAATTAGCAAATCTAACTATTAACTTTACAAAAAGCCAATTTTTTAGACAACAACTAAAATATCTCGGCTATATAGTAAACTCAAATGGCCTCCAGCCAGATCCAGAAAAGGTACAAGCTATAGTAGATTATCCAACTCCAACAAATAGAAAAGAACTTAGACGTTTCTTAGGCACAGCTTCATGGTACCGAAGATTCATTGCAAATTTCAGTACATTAGCTGCACCCTTAAATAAATTAACTTCTCAAGGAAAAAATGCACCTAAATTCGCTTGGACTCCTAAAGCTGACGACGCTTTCAAGAAACTAAAAGAATGTCTCATCTCAGCTCCAGTCTTATCATGCCCAATATATACTGAACCTTTCCAAATTCATTCAGATGCCAGCGACTTCGGAATAGGATCTATTTTAACTCAAATACAGAATGGAGAAGAGAAAGTTATAGCCTACATGAGCAAGTCATTATCCCAAAATGAGCGAAAATTCAGTGCCACTGAGCGAGAGGCGCTGTCAGTTCTCACTGCCGTAGAACATTGGCGATGTTATCTCGATAACGGAAAAAAATTTACAGTGTACACAGATCACGCTGCCCTAAAGTGGTTTTTAAACTTAAATAATCCTACCGGTCGTTTGGCTCGTTGGGGTGTTCGACTATCAGCCTTCAACTTTGAGATAAAACATCGGAAAGGATCTGAAAACGTAGTACCTGATAGCCTTTCTAGATCAGTTCCTATCACTGCAATTACAGACCTTCCTAATAGGGATTCCAAAAACACCACAGACACTTGGTACTTAAACATCTACAACGGCATACAAAAATCACCGACTTCATTCTTAAATTACAGAATTGACAACAACAAACTCTATCGCCATATTAAAACACTAAATCCACTATTGAGAGACTTTGAATGGAAGGAAGTTATCCCACTCGAATTTAGAAAGGATCTAATAGCAAAAAATCACTCTGAACCAACTTCTGCACATCTAGGAATCTATAAAACAATTAAGCGCTTACAATTACACTACTACTGGCCAAAAATGCATCAAGATGTAACCAATTTCATAATAAATTGTGATACTTGTAATTCTTATAAACATTCAAATCAAGCCACACTAGGATTCATGGGTCAACCTAAAACTTGCTCTAAACCATTTGAAATGATTAGTATGGATCTAGTCGGAGTTTTACCAACATCAAAAAACCTAAACACATACTTATTTGTTGTAGTATGCTGTTTTAGCAAATATTGTTTACTATTTCCCATACGTAAAGCAACTGCTAACATTATTGCCCGCATATTAGAGGAACGAGTGTTCTTAACCTACGGAATACCATCTACTGTCTTACATGACAACGGAAAAGTCTTTGTCAGTAACACACTACATCAATTATACGAAAATTACAAAATACCAAATGTATTATTCACACCAAAATACACACCACAAGTCAATACAGTAGAGAGGTACAACAAAACAATCATGACAGCAGTTTCAACATTTATTGATGATGATCATAGAACATGGGACTCCAACATACCTAAAATACAGTTTGCACTAAACAGCTCTGTTAATACAGTCACTAAATACACTCCGGCATTCCTCGTTTTTGGTCGCGAATTAATTTCTTGTGGATCTCAATACAAAAATTCAAAAATAGAATCTATAGATGACATAATACACATACCTCGGGATGAATACGCCGAAAATTTAGGTACACTACATAAGATATTTGACAAAGTACAAAGTTCATTACTAACGGCTCATTCTCGAAACTGCACATCCTATAACTTGAGGCGGCAAAACGCAGAGTTTAAGATTGGCGATTATGTCTGGAAAAGGACCTATTATCAGAGTAATAAAGATAATAAATTCGCAAAAAAACTTGCACCTAAATATCAAAAATGTAAAATAGTTAGCAAGAAATCACCGCTAGTATACGACTTGGAGGACATCCACGGTAACAATTTAGGCACATGGCACATAAAAGATTTAAAAAGACATAACTACAAAATTTAACTACACCATCATATAAACACTTAAATAACATAGGATAAAACTAACACTCAATACTAATAAATTGATTATACATCCACCTACAAAAAAATTAATTAATAAACATCATATTAAACTCACAAACCTCACATACTAACCATTAGCATTAAAAAGTTATGTAACATTAAATAACACTACAACTAAATCCTAATCAAAAAAAAAATAATATATCAACAATACAAACATTCTACTAGGCCACACAACATGTCCTTAAATGGCCATCACTAATTTGGGCATGCCGACTAAAACAATATACTTAATTCAAGGCAGACCTAAACTGCACTTGAATCAGCATCAACCAAACAAAAAAAAAGCCGTAAAAACTAACTAATTGCTAAGTTAAAGTAAAAATTATTAAAAGTTATCACATACCACTACCCCAACTTAACTCATACAATATCTAACTTAACTAAACTTGAGTCTTTATTTACTAAAAATAAAAACTCTATCCGCAAGGCAGCATAGTTCTAAAATATTCATAGAACTACAGTTGAATTACTAGATGATGAATGAATAGATTGCATGTAAGGATGAAGTATGAACGAGAAGATGTGTGTAAGTTAACGTTTAGCTAAGTATTCGGTTAAGCTTTAGCTGGATTTTTTTCTAGCTAAAAATCCAAAACTAAAAAGGGGGGTATGTAGTGATTGACATTTTAGTCTGTAATCTCAAGTACAGACATTGGCTCAAAAGGCAAGCGTCCCAGGTCAACTATAGTTAAAAAAAAAAAACAAACAATAATAAACAATAGATTTATTCTGTATTCTTTTAAAAATAAAAATTTAAATAACCATTACTAAAACCTAAACTAAAACTAAACACTTTATAAAGTATTTAAATACTTTGAAACTTATATATTTTTACACACTAGCAATAGACAAGCGCACTCGGTTTCTGAACGAGAGTTTTGTCTATGTTTTTTGACGGCTGGGTCTGCGAACGTGACCTACTGTTCTTTTTCTGCACGTCGCCATGCGAGCTGGCAATTTTTGAGAAATCTCCGTTGAGATACCTATCAGGAAGATGAAAGTTGGGAGTAAAAAATAACCCAATGGATTCCACCTATCAGTGAAATCTAGTAATAACCCGAAACTCGGTGAGTTGAAATTCTTTTTTTTCGCATAATCAGACGTAACAATACCGATACCTAACTACTGCAGAATTCCTCGTATTGCAGTCTAATCCTCGATTAATTTTGTGTATAATACATTATTAACCCATATTTCAGTGTTCCCAAACGTGTTACTGCATATTTTCTCCATAAAATGCATTGTACTTGAATTTGCGTCGTAACTAAACCACATGTCAGTCAAACGACATTTCTATTATTTCGATGTTTTATACTTGCGTTCCTTGTTTTCGACGCTGCAATACTGATAATTCACCTAGGTCTAGGTCAAGTATGGTCGTCGAAGAAAGTGATAGAAAATTGTGTGTGGTGTTTCATGTGGATGGTGTTCCTGCATATTGCACCATACAGAATCCTTTCAAGTAGCGGATAATAGCAAAACAAATTAATCAGTCCTGCTAATTATGGATTTCCGCAAAATAACGCCTGCTTCCATTCAATACTAGAACTTTCTTCCAAACTCTATTTTATTGATCGTGTAAAGTGTAAACCCTACTTCTCTACCCTAAATCGTTATATTTTTAGACTTCTCATTTCGCAAACTTCTCAATAGGTATAGTTTAGACAGTGAATGTTGAAACTTGGAAATGGAGTTGAAAATATATGAAGCTTGTCCGGTTCTAACTTCTAACATTTGGCTCGCTACAGAAGTAGCAAACAAAATATTCTGATTTCATGTCTCTTGATACAGTAACGAGAAAAAAGTTTCATATTTAAATTGACTCAAAGACAACTTTTGACGTCTCAGACCCGGTTTCCATCAAAGCGGAACGGAGCGGAGCCGTATTTCAGTAACCAATCTGATTTCGTCATTCTGACATCTCTAAGACTGAGGAGAAAAGAAATGTCGAAATGGCGAAATCTGATTGTTTACGCAAACACAGCTCCAGCTTTGGTGGCAACCGGTCCTTACTTCTGACAAGTGTGTCGCTACACTAAGCAGTTGTTACTATAGAGAGTGACAAAGGATTGAACCTACTAAGCCACGGAGGTTGTCACATCAATGCTTACACGTTTAGCTCCGTTATTATTTTCAGATACAAGGTAAAGTTTAATAAAACCCAATGACGTGACGCCAACGTGACGCCAACGTGACGCGCACGCTAACTCTGTTTATCGTAGCGACGTGGGATATTGCACGCAATAATTGCCTCATGATGTCGGGTGACAATACAATACATCAGCCTGGCGGTCGGCTAAAAATGTATCAATAATTTATTAAAGAACTGTATCAATGTCAAAATGGGTTTTGGCCAATTACAACACTTGAAAATCACGTTTTGACATTGATGCTGTTCTTTAATGATTGATACTGTTTTAGCCGATCGCCCTGCCGATCATAGATTTATAAGGCCGTCGCTTGAATTGCGCCCCGACTAGATAGAGCAAGGGCAAATTATTTTTTGACGCACTTTAGCCTCTTAGACCTCTTAGCATCAAATGCACATGCTTAGTAGGTACGATTTTCCATTGAACTCGTATTACCTACTTTTTGTTGGCTCAAAATCTTATTGGCTACCGATACGTTCATTGTTGAAACAAAGTTTCTTTTCGGCCGCCTGGAATCTTGTTTTAAATGTCATTCCCGACTGACTTTCTACCGAGTGTTTAACGTGCTTTAACGTCAGGCACGCCTTTTTTTTTAGGCGAGTACCTATATCCTGAATTCTAAAAAGTAAAATGTAGTATGTTTCTAATAAGTATCTACGCGAAAATCTTCTGAATGATTTATTGTTCGTTAGACAATAATATTGGGAAAGCGCTATGAGTAAAGTACTCTTACACCCTTTGAAACACCACTCAACCTGACCTTGACCTCCACTCTAGTAGTTACTAGACGTCGTAGTAAGATTTTTCATCTCGTAATATAATATCGTATGGGACGTAAAATTCTTGCAAAGTGACTTTTAGTTTGTTTTCGTTGTTTATGGAATAAAAATTGTTTATGGAAGTGTATAATCTAAAATAGGGACAATAGTCATATTATCCTTTACTAATTAAACATTATGTGTTACTATTTTATACAAAGGCACGCTTTCATTGCAAAAGAACATTGTAATATTTTAAATGCGGTAGCAGTTTAAGGTTATTCAAAGATTGCTTCAGCAAACTTCCTTGAAAGTTCCGTAAGTCTTAGAAATGGAACATTTCATTCCAGAAAATGCACGAGTCCCGCGCGATTTGTGAAAATCTGGAAAACACGTGGGCTTAGCCGCAAGAAAAACCTAGTTTATTGATAAAGGACCAAAAGCTATTAGTTTGGTGGACGACTGTAGAAGTAGGGATTTAAATAACGTAAAATCGAAGAAGTAAAGTAACAGCGGGAAATAAAAACAATCTTAAGTTAAATACTTAATTTGAAAAAGTACAGCAAAAGTAAGTTATAAGACCAATGTAATACTCCAATCATCAGTACTTACATACTCTAAAATATATCAAGTATATTTGAAGTTTCAAAAGGAGGCATATTCTACTTGAGTAGGTACCCAAAACTATTCTATATTACCACAGTTTAAAGATATTCTATGATATCATACTGACAACAATATTTTCTTACTCTATACTTGCTAATGAAGATACAAATTAAACAACGCTTAACAAAACATCTTGAATATTCTCGTACGCCTACGTAATAGCAGCGATTTCTCATTCTCGTATTGACTGAGGCAAATTATTTATTAGTGGATCTCAACCGTTAATAATTTTTTCAATGAATAATAAATAAGAATTGGATAAATAGACGAATTTACGAAGAAAACGTTGAAGTTTCTCATAAAGCAAGTTATTCGTTTTTTATATTCGACAATAAGGAGCTGACTCACTTCTGGATGACGGGAATCGGACGAACGGAAGTCGGAAAGGACTGAAACGGAATCGTACTTTTTTCAATATTTTTATTTTGTTTTCGTTAAAGGCCAATCTTTTGTTGTTTTAATTTCAATCGTAATATATACGTTGCAATAGAATAACATTGAATACTTACCGTATTTCAGTTTTACTGTACTAGACATAAACTAGGAAATCGTAGAATAAACTTCAAGTGGTCGATAGAAAAGTATTCTGGAAAATGTGAACATATGGGTCAATACTATAAACCTACCTAGTGATCGTTTCAGTCGAAGGACGTTTGTCTCCTGCAATGATTTTTCTGGAAAGTCCTTAAAACCTGGAGAGCAGCGCATGCTTGGCTGCAGAGACCTCCTGCGACTCTTTTAATGTCGTCAGTCCATCTGGTCGACGGTCTGCTAGCACTGTGCTTACCCGTGCTGGGCCCCAATTCCATAGCATTTTGGTCCCCAACTTTCGTATATGTTTGTCACGATCAGATATCGATTTTCAAAGAATTCAGTCCAGTAACAAAAGTATTCAAGATAGCGGCCAGTTTATTTTTTTAATTACAGATACCTTCGTGTACCCCTCGCTCGTAGAAATACTCCGAGCCTAGCTATCTCCATCGCCTGCTGAGTGACTCTGAGCCTTCTTATGAAGCCCATAATATTCAATGACCCAGGTCTAAGATCGAACTATATATGAATGAAAAAACCACACGGACACCTGAATCTATGGAGAAGTTGTCATCTCCCACATAATGGACAAGAAGTCAACTTTGTTTGCATTGTTTGCGGGGCAAAATAAACTGCGATGAGAGCAACGAAACCGCATTTATCTCTCTCAGTCGACAGCGAGCTACTCATTTGTACATGTTTCTGTGTGCAACGGTTTATCTGCTTAGCAGTGGACAAGACCAACTGTCGCCTATCACGAACATAACTAAACTAAAAGTTTTGTTATAACTTTAGCTTCCCTCGGGTAATCCATGGAAATGTTGAAAATTCGTTTTCTATTTTTATTTCTATTTTATGAAATGAATACTTCGTTTGATATAGGTCTACTGAAAATGGAACAAAATACAATAATATTTTAAATAAAAATAATAATTATGAGTTTATTAGTTTCATACATTAAAAATAAACAGACATTTTTTCAGTCTCTTTCACTGTAACATTCTTTTTTATGGAGTTAATCCTATCTGCATTCGTCGCCTATTTAGACTTGTATGTCAAACAAAAAGAATTCTTCCCAATTTCAGCGATTCATCCTTGCCCAAGAACCTGTTAACGACAGACCTACGCCATTTTTTCACAATTGATTGTTTACCGATCCTATTTAAGGTAGGTAGTACTAATTTGTAAAGGAATAACATTTTGATCTTCATGTTCGTAATTATGTATTTTATTTAAAGCTTAAACTTACATAAGGTGTAATATTTTTTACAAGTACGTAATAGTTTTTAAAACTTTAAAACTTTATTTCGAGCGAGATCTATAGTTTCAGTTTTAATCTCTACACATGTAAGCTAAGTAAAGGTGCAAGGTAGTTACATTATAAAATATTAGTAAAAACTGTAACATGTTTGTGCAACACCTAAAAATTACAAGAAATCATATCGTAAGAGTAGGGAGGTTACACATTGCTTAAAATTTAATGATGTACTCGTAAATCCCAAGAGCTTTTGTCATGTACCGAAATTGATTTATTTCACAAAAACATTTACGAACACAGGTGACACAATAATTGTTAAGACTAAACATGCTTCTATTCAATGTTGACGACGCGAACTGTTGGAAAAGTGAGCCCAAAACTCTCATGGTCATTTTCAGCCTCTGTTCATTACGTCAATGGTCAAGGTCTGGCATACACGAGCTCTAACTTCATCCCTTAAATGTGGGTCCCTTCGCACGCTAAAAACACTTAAGGGGAATTCCTCGTGCCGCCGTCCCGACGCGGATGTCTCGGTAACACGCTGCCTATGTTTTTCATTATCCCAACCTATAACAATAAATCTTCACTCTCTGAATTTGGGTCAGACGAAGTTTCTCGTCCCGTCCAGTTTTAAGCGCGTATCATTTTGAAGAATGTTTTTGTGTAGCCGCTCTACTTAACCGTGCTACGATTTTGCTACGCAACAGATATTTTAATTTCTATATGGACTTTTTGTAATGTTGCTATATGTATTCTAGTTTAATAAACATATGGATTCACCATAAAATATTACATAACACCTACATATTAAATTTGTTTTTCATACCATTTTTGCACAGAAACATGACAAGTTGCTATTAATTTCATGTTCTAAGTGAAAATTCCTGCGGGACGTTCTGCCGCTGAAAGTTCTGATCAATACGCTAACAATTCTTTTAGGTTCCGTACCCAAATGGTGTAAAACGGAAGCCTATTACTGAGCCTTGTATGTTCGTCCATCCGTCTGTCACCAGGCTATACCTAACTATCTCTTGAACCATAATAATTACAATTAATAATTTCGTCAAATAGTGTGACAACTATTTTGAAAAGAGTGTTAGAATCGAACTTAACTATGCGATTTAAAAAAAGTTTTAAAAATTTTAAATCTGCGCCACAGATAGATCTGCGCTGTTTTGAAGTGAGCCTAGCACTTATAGTGTAAAAGTAGGTCCACGTCATATTATGGCACAGGCTCACAGCCAAAAGTATTAAATCGCATAAGGAGTGTTTCATTAAGACTGCAATATCACCTGAATGGTAACTAGAACTATTACTAACTAGGACGGGATATAAATTATGACCAATGACGTAATATGCTACGCTTATAGGACGGGAAAGATGTGATTATGTTGAAGCCAAAGAAATCTCAAATATGGCGTCGATAGTTACACAGCATCGTCATGAACACTTGATTCCTTGGCCTATCATCTACTGGCCCGGTGGTTATTGCTCACAAACAATAAAATTGTACTTTCGTCAAATTGAGAGCTTGTAAGAAATTATGTAATGGAACTACTTAATCACGTATTAGTTATGAGTCTCAGTATTGTTTAATCTAATATTATTCGTGAGGGCACAAGGCTTGTTAATTACTACAGTCTACATCGACTAATAGGAGATATTGTGAGTCTAACCACGTAGTACTATGTGAGACCAGAATTGTGTTGCTTACGTGTTTTAAGGTAGAAGGTTTAATTAAAGTAGGTTTGTAAGTTTAAACCCTCTTAAATTATTTTATAGATTAGATTGAAAAGTACCTGAGACTGTAACAAATATAAATATAAATAATCATAATTTAGTTAAAAAAAAAAACTAAAAAACTATTTTTCCTGGCTATAAAAATTGCTGTATAAGCTGTCTACATCCAATTCAGTTCAGTGGTTGTGTTGTTTTTGAGTAACAAACATCCAAACATTGAAACAGACAAACTTTCATATTATGTACTTATAATATAGTTAAATTTGTATCTTCATCGATCCTTGATAAGTGCGAAATTTCAATTCATTCCGACGTAAAGTAGGTTAAAATCACGTTCAAATATTCCGTTACATACGTAGATACAGACCAAGCTAATAAAAATGTGTTAAAATCTTATATTTCATTAATAGACATATTATGCCCTGGACAGAGCGGGTGGCGAAACTATGCTTATTTTGCCACCAAGCTCAGCAGTCAGCAGCCACCTATAGAATTTTACAGATGGCGCTACTGTTTGCTTGTACGAAAAAGGCATAGGTACGTTAATCGTTCGAAATAATATAGATACCCTGAGTTTTCTTATCAGTGATTTTATGGTCAGATTTGTTTTATGGTCTTACCTTAATCATGACCAAATACTTCACTTAAGTACCTATTTTTGCGCGAAATAGGGTTCATACCATCTTTTTTTTAAGTGTTAAAATAATAGTTAAAAATTTAAATAGGTTAAAATGTACAGGTATGCGTAAAAACCTGATTATATTGCTGACAAAACGCTACAGCTTAAAAGGCATTATCCATCATGGTTAACCAAACCACTTCCGCAAATGGAACTGCGAGCGCTAATGGTATTGAAGCGCCGACAAAATAGCTAATAAAGGTTGCTTGCATGAGATTGCTCTTAGCAATTATAAGACTACACTTGCAAATCTTTCTAAATTTTTTTTTGCAGTGAAACTGGGTAACTTTTACTAATAACTAAAGCCTTTATTCAGACACTTTCACCCCTATCAACAAAGGATTACAAGCAAAATGACATTCTAGAATATGATCCCGAAATCTGTTTTGGTTACCTTTACCAACCTTTACACAGGTTTAATGCCACTGTCAAGAAACATCTCATAAATCAGGGTTACTATGTATACTATTGAAGAATTTTTCAATGACAAAGATTCTTCGAATTATAGGGATATATTTCCATCTCCTCATGAGATATCTTAAAAGTTATGTAAGTAATAACTTTTCATAATATATAAGAATAATTGAATATCATGACATTTTTGAAAAGAGCAAGTGCCGAGTTTCTTGCCAGTTCTTCTCGGTGCAAACCTGCATTCCGAACCTGGCGGTAGAGTTTTTGACTTTTCATGGGCGCCTATTATTATTTAGGCCTATGTGAAAAAATAAAGAATTTCAGTTCCGACGCGATGCTGTGTAGAAACCAATGACGAAATACGCTACGCTAAGAAGACGAGAAAGATGTGACGTATGTATGTTAAAGCCAAAAAATTCTAAAATAAGGCGTCGCGCGTCGTACATTTCGGTACCACGGACAGCACATACCGCTGTCGGTCGCTTAGGTACATAAGCGCCATTTTACAGTTTTGACAAACTAAAAATCCGGCTTTAGGGCGGATCCCAAAAATACATGCGTGACGTTATTTAGTGCTGATCCTTTATAATATGTTTGATCAATGGTAAACATTACCACCTTCTACTAGTATTTGCAGAGTAAACCCAAACCACAATGCGGAATTAAAGTGTGTGATTAACTAAAAACCTTTATAATGTAACTTTTTATAGAATTTAAAATGCTCTCTGTTTCAAATATTCTACGAAACATGGCCCTCTCTGCGTGATTATTATAAAAGGATTATGATTTTTCCAGATTTTTATATAAAATTCTGTATAACATGGTAGAATTAAAAGTGCTCGGGTCAAAGGTAAGGAAAAATGTTGAAAGGAGCGACTTTTGCAAAGAACTTTTTAATATTTCAAGATTATTATTTCTGTTATCCGCATCAGTAGTCAAAAGCTTTAGTGCATTCATCTGTTAACTGTTTTTACTTTGTTATGTAAGGACGAACTTGTTTTTAGGGTTCCGTATCTCAAAAGGAAAAAATGGAACCCTTAACACTTCACTTTTACTTCACTCACTCACTCACTTTGTTGTCCATCTGTCTGTCTGTGTGTCACGACACTTTATTTCAAGATATCGAAGGAATAGTCGGTCAATTCGGTACTTCACAACAATCGCGGTCGTGCCGTTTTGGAGGAGTTTGGAACCAAAAATCGTAACGAGAATTTTATATATTAGAAAGATTAGATTAGAATATAAAATATTATTCACGTAGGTAAAGCCTACAATGTGACTTCTATTAGTGACAACTCATTTAACAAACAGTTTCAATTAAAACTTTCGGTTGCCAAACTTGTCTTAATTATTTGGTTAAACTAAACACCATTTGTCGAGGGCCACTATTTAAAGTTCTCATTTAGGGTATGAACTACGAAGTACTTGAGGTAGATAACTTTTATTTTAGAATTTTTAATTAATTTGACGACTTCCGTGGCGCAGGGGACGCACGCTCGGATTCGAGCTGGAGGTCACGGGTTCGATTCCCGGCACGGGCCACTTTAGAATTTTATTATTTCTAAATTGGCTCAGGTCTGGTCTGGTGGGAGGCTTTGGCCGTGGCTAGTTACCACCCTACCAGCAAAGACGTACCGCCAAGCGATTTAGCGTTCCGGAACGACGCTGTGTAGAAACCGTTGGGGTGACATAACTTACCCCTTCCAAGTTAGTACGCTTACATCTTCGGCTGCATTATCACTTACCATCAGGTGAGATCGCAGTCAAGTACTAACTTGTAAAGCTTAAAAAAATATTTAATGTATAGAGCTGCTATTTAATATGCAATATAGAGTCCAAGGAAGGAATTGAGACGTCTGCTTGCTAATCAAGGTGTGCGAACCCTAAGTAGGTACTCGTACAGACTTCTACTTGTCGAAGAAAAATGCATTAATAGTTAATAACATCACTTGCTTACCAATCATCGCAAGGCAACCGGAATAGTCAATTAGTTCTCTATTATATGTCCAGCCTAGAAATAAATAAATACACAACTTTACATTCATTTCACATTAGTCCTTAATAAAAAGCAAGCGTGTTAACAGTTCATTGTTTCAAGTACAGGAATAAGAGAGTGCTCTTATTTTTATGGAATTTGGAATGCTGAGCTAAGTCCGGTAAGACGCGGCCATCTTCATTTTGCCACGTTACAGCTTCGCTCCTCGAGGTAATCCCAGCCATTTCCTAAATTCTTTGCAGATAGGTAATCTTCTTCTAGAAAAGTCTAAGAAGAGAAAATTTTACAGATAAATCTAACATAAGAAGAAACATCTTTTAAACGCATTGGGTAATGGTAAATGGAAATTGTAATTTGTTTTACTATTTTTGTGATTTTTATCACCATTAATTAATAAATACCTAACTATCATAACTTTTTTATTTAAATAAATGAATAGTTATTTATGTTTCATCATAATCAAACCATTTCTTTTTGAATTGCGGGTTGGCAGGCTTACTTAAATTATAAAAAAATTAAGCTCACACCACGTATATATATTTTCAATTATACTTGAAAACACTTTTAGAATTTTAGTATGAAATGATTTTAAAGCAAATTTCGCACACATAATAATAATTTATAAGCTCCATGGTCATGTGAACATAATAAAACCAGCATTATGATTTATAGAGGTCAACCTTAGGTCACTGGTCAACCTCGGCTTATGACGTCATATACTCAAACGTACTTGTATTGTGAAGAGTTTCACGTCATAATTTTGGCTTTCAAACGTCATCAAAAATACCCATACCTACTGTAGGCCAATACAGGACAATAAATAATTATATACTCTTTATTGAACCCCATGCAAAAGTAAAAGATGAAAGAACTCTACTTAAATAATAGCATTCCTAATCAATTTAATCAAATTGATAATTATATTGAAGTACGTATCATATTTTAAAATAACTACATTGTAGGTACGTACTCAACCATCTTTGCAGTATTTCTAAAGTCTCACCTTGTACTTTCCGTTTATTTTAACTTCTTCAAAAAACAATAGAAGGAAGCAGTTCTAAATTCAGTGCGTTTTTTATATCAATTTAGGAATTAGGAACAAATACTGAATAAAGTTAATAATGAAATTTAATACTTATAATTATTCAATTAAACTTTATTATAACTTACTTTGCAAGAAACACAGATTAAAGAAAATGTTTTAGCCTCATATGGAAAACCATAACAGGCTACCTAACGTCTTCTTGGATAACAAGCTTTCATCAAGAAATGCAGGGTTGCCAGATCCCAAATCAGCTGAACTCATGATGATAGAGAGTAACTGCATTCAAGCGAAGGAAACTGTGCTAGTAGGAAATATCTACATAGGTCTGCGCCCAGCAGTAGACGAAAATAACAAACCTTTCTAATACAATAACGAAATAAGCTCGTCTAAATAAATTAAAATGTACAAAATTCACCTGAAATGTACGAAACGTGTTACATGTGAAAGCATTTTCCGAGCGAATATTATTTAATTCTTTACTTTCACGTATCTTTTGTCAGCGGGTGCTGATATACGCAGGTATGTACCTCATTACGCTACGGGATTATAATATGAGCAAAATTTTAATTGAAATAATTTTACGAACAAAATTTAAAGCCACGTTCTGATTAAAAATTAATTTCATGCGTTGCCTGAAATCTAACTTCGATACTGCAGATTAAACACAGGTAAAATTATGACGGTGTGGGTACCAACATTTTAGTCTTTATGAAAACAATATCCGGCTGAGTTGTTTGTGAGCTTCTTCTCAGCTCAGTGTGCGTTAAAAAATTCGTAAACTTGGGCCCTTCGCTCACGGCTCGTAATCCTCGCGAACGATGAGAGCAATACGAGCACGAACATTGTCAAACATGTCCGCAGATGAAGCCATGTTGAAGCGAATCGTGGGAGGCGAACGTAATTGTTATTACGCTTACGAGCCATGTGCGAAGGGGCTTTGTTTTAAAATCGTGAAATAATTATTACTAACTACGAGTATAATCATATTTTACTGACTTTTCATAAGAACCTGAACGTTAGGCTTACATGGAATGAAGTCTTTGATGGGTTTCATAATTTTTTAATATTTTTGAAACGATTGTGTTTGGCTTATAAGCTTATAAAATATCTGGTTGACCGAGCTTTGCTCGGTAGTTTAACTACTGGATAATAGATGGCAGCAGAAGTGCTTCGCTCGTTAGTTTAACTACTGGGTAATAGATGGCAGCAGAAGTCATATTTTTTTTTTTTTTTTTTTGGTAAATTCGACATTTTCTAAATATGAATCCTAGCTAGATCGATTTATCGCCCCCAAAACCCCCTGTATACTAAATTTCATGAAAATCGTTGGCACCGTTGCCGAGATCCAGATTATATAGAAATATATATAGATACAAGAATTGCTCTTTTAAAGGTATAGGATTATAAGGCTTTTTTATAAATATAAATAGGTTCTCAGTTAGCATCTCAATTGTAATAAGAGTTGGCACGCGTGCCTTCATGAATATGTAAACGCGGTAAAAATTATACGTTACGTAGACTCCGAACTCCGACCGTTTTTCTTTTTTTTGTTTGTATACATATAGGTACATTTTGGAAACAGAAAGAAAGTGTTTTAAATGAGTAATGCAATACCGATATTATATAAAGACAATGCGTGGGATGTTTTTGTTTTGTTGAGAAATTCTCATTTATTTTGGGAATCTTACTCGATATTAGGTGCCACTTTTCCACCATAAGACAACTCAAGATCTCTACTCAAAAAATTATACAGTCATAAAAATAATACTTATTCAAGCTTCATAATGAATGCATCGCTGCAAGGCTGTTTCAGTTTATGAGGCCTTGGTACTTACCTCAACTTATAACGTTGTTGCTAACTTAAGTATACCTATAACTAGAATAGATAGATCATAGAAGTACCTACTACACAAGTAGTGTATACTATTATTTTACACGCTAATGGAACGTATTCTAAAATATCTAGTTTTTAAATGTTTGTAATAATTTAAGCTAAGAAAGCGTAGCGTTAGCGTTCGCTTAGAAGATTTCAGGGCAAAGTGAAACTTGAGAATTAACATCTCAGGATGAAGAGCGTAGTGCAGTGGAGACGCACTGAATATGACTTGGACTGTAGACAGCCATAATCATATCAGCATAAGCATATCAGTTATCTACTGTGATGAACGTGGTGAACTTTTTGCTCGTCTCATCATTAATTTGGATAAAAAAAGAATTTTCGGTACAAATCTATTTAGCCTGATTGTTGAATAATTACTTAATTATTATTAATTTTAAAACATTTATATCTTTATTTCGTACATCCACCGATAAGAAACATACCTACATCGTAATTATGAAAAATATACCTACTATGTATGTACTTACTTGTAAATGTGATCCAACTTAATCGATTACCACACGAAACTTGCCTCTTCAGCGAATGTGATATCAAACGTCAAGACGTGATATATGGGCCGCATTATGTGATGGAGTGAGCTGTGAGATGTCTTTAAATGCTGAGCAGTACTTAGACCTTTTTGCACACTCTAGTACCAATACGTAACTAATTAAAATGAGGATGTATAAGATGGTAATAAATCAGGATAGATAAAGGAAGACAATTTTTAGCTACAAGCCATAGCCAATAGGTATACTGTTAAAACATATAAAGTTATTCCCTGGTCTGTGGCTAAAACAAAGTCCCTAGAGAGAAGGTACAAAGATAAAGAACGGCATTTTAAACGGGATTACCGCGACTCCTTCGATATCCTTAGATATTCAATCGCTGTATTTAATTAATAACATAGGTACCAACCTACAGTTTATACCATATAATATAATACGGTTCTAAATTCCCTAACGCCCACTTCCAGCGATTGATTAATCGACCACTTAAATGGTTGTGGTTGAGTGGACAGGCACTAATTACTAATTATAACCTAACTACCTAACCTACAATGTTAAGGTAGGTAGTGTAAGTCCAATCTACATCAAAGCCAGAGGAGACTGAAGAACAGATGCACTATGCATCTCGAGAAGATGAGGACTGTAAGAGCTTGAAATCAGTGAAGTGCTGTCTACAAAAGGAATTAGCTGGTAGACTGTCCAAAAGCATTCGACGAACGGACACGTATAAGCCACAGGTATAAGCATTCTATACAAGGTCAAAACGCAACCATTGGAAACTTTTCGCTTATACATTTTAATGAATTTTTTAAATCTGCGGACTACTCGCGAATGGCTTTTAACGTACACGTTTGCGTACATCTTTCCAATTTACACGAGGCGAAAACGCAACCACAGGAATTTTCCATCAGATAATGCCTAACGCTATTTTAAAACTGGTATTAAAATGTTATTACAAATTTCAGAATTGATCACTAATTCAAAATTTTAGAAATGATCACTATTTCATAAACTCAAATAAATTATAACAAATATTTAAGGGGTATCCCATCACACAACAAACGTGATTTTTGCTCGTTTTAGAATTTGTTGAGCAGGGGTGTTTAGTTTATTTTAATAATATATTGAGAATTGATCTTGATAGTACGGAACCCTCAGTGGGCGAACCCGACCAATCGTAACTGACCAATTTTTCTAAAAAATATCGGAAACTACATTAGATGCAAGTGTAATTATTGTTTCAAAGTGTCGGTAATAATAATATCCAAAAACCCTCAGAACGGAATTATATTAACTGGCTAAGTTTTTTAGTAATTTGGTAAACGTCGTTTTTTTGTTATATATTCTTCCGCAAAACTGCACAGTCGCACCTAACAACGCATGTGTAAGGACAAAAATTAATTCATTATACAATCCTCTTACTGTTAGATCTTGCATTTGAGGTGGACGAACGACATAAAAAGATTAGCAAGCTCGTTTTAGGCATATAACAATAGTGCTAGATATATTGTGTAGTGTATGAGGTATCAATAAAACCCATATTATTTAAAATTTCCTATTATACATTATTATTCTGAAATATTCTTATATTCGAAAATACTCCAGCAAACGTCTGGAATACTAATAGATATTAAAATGAGTAACGTCTGTTTGTATTTACGAAATGGACTGCCAGACAAAAACCATAAATCAGCTTCCAATCATGGAAAAAGGTTTTATCGGACTCCATTCCACCAACTTATCTGGATACCTAGTGACTAAGGAAACGATTGTCAGAAAGAGAAAGACAAAAATTTGGTTGTACTTATTTTTGGAAAGAGGAAACTTCGTCTTCCTCCAATAGCGAGATAAATGTGTAAAGTTATAGTCAACAAAGGCTAGCTTACAAGGTAACAATAACGACCAAACAAATTAGACATCCACTGTGATACTGTGTATTTGTGTAACAATCAGTAGTGTTTATACGGATTATACCCATACTAAGTCATTTGGCAGCATCATCACCATTAACATTCCATATATCAAATTCTCGTATTGTACAGTGTTTACTAACAAAACTCCTGAAAAATCAGCTCTAAGCTTGCTAATCTTAGATTCTATACACTTTTTAACACATTAGTAAATCTACTCAGAACCATTATTATATTACTACCTATCTACCGCACTCCGCAAACGACCTCCTACTTATGCACCAAACCCTCGTAAAATTCTTAGGCAATAGAGATTGGTAGAGCATATCTAGTAACAAAATTTCATAAAAATTCTAATACCAAGAAACGAAAATTTCACACATGGCTTGTTTTATAGTAACCCTGTTAAACTATCTTCCTTACATAATACTTACTGTTGAATTCTTGTGAATACTCTTAAAATAATAAGAATATTTAAAGTAAGCGAAGTTTATATCCATAAAGTTAAGCAGAATCCTACAAGTACATGATATTATTACCTTTGCATAAAAGCAAAATCAAGATGAGAGACTAGTAAATTGAAGTTATTTATATGTAAATTTTGCTTGATAAAACTATATTCTGATAGTTTGTTACTGCGGTGAAATGGGGATATAGCTATAATTTGCTCTTTAAAAAATTTACTCAAAAAATTAAGAAAATAAACTAGAATTTAAAAGCTCATTATTAGCTGTTCTTTCTTGAAGACGCGTAAGAACGCGGTTTGATTCCTCGTTCCAGATACGCAAAGGCCTGGAATGCCCTCCCAGGCATTGTCTTTCCAACCTTTGCGCCTTCAAATCAACAGTGAATAGGCATCTCCTTGGCAAGCGCGTTCCACCTCAGACTGTATCATCACTTTTCATCAGGTGTGATCACAGTCATGCGCTAGCCTATATACCTAGTTTTTAAAAAAAGATGCTTCAGTACTTACGCGTAAAATAATCTCGTGGTCAATCCAATATCTAACCCTAGCTCGTCACAACATATTGCAATATGTAAACGCAGGGGCAATATTGCAGTGTTAGTAAAACTATATGTGACGCTCGAATGAAGGTCGTCGATATTTACATAACATGGGATCACATACATAAACCAAAAATAATCTGACAATCATTTTTGAGAGATAAAGCACCACAACAATGAAAGATTACAATTATTTAAGCGGTTTTGAGTGACCTGTAGTTAAAAACAATAAAGACAATTTCTTCAACTCCATTACGTCATGATTTAGGGGTCTATAGTTCTTTAATAATAAAAAGAAAGGTAGAAAGACGTTTTTCTGTGATGTTTTCACACCCATAAACGTATTCGTAAGAGCAAGGAGGACAAATATAAAACCATCTTAGTTTGGTTCTGGAATTAAATGACTATTTATGCCTGTGTTCTTCTCCAAGGTCTATTCTACCTATACCCCTTTTTATATCCTATTCTTGGACACAAGTCTCCTCAAAATGAAAGGCGTTTGGCAATAGCATCGTTTATACCTTTGAGAACTTTATGGTGAACTCTCAAGTCTCAGGCATGCAAGGTTCCATGTGATGTTTACCCTTTCCATTTAGAAAGTGTATGTTTCATTTTCATAAACGTACATAACTCCGGAAAGTCAAAGATGCGTTTTAAACGCCCAGGATTCGACCCCCCCTTACTTCCAGATGAAATGCAAAGGTCTGAATCTATAAATTCTGTCGTTTGAAAACTAAAGATTTTTGTGAAGAAAGCGCTGCGCTCTTGCATTCTTCGGGAATTAATGATCAGAAATATTTCACAAAAGAATCCAGCTTACCAAGAATGCAATAAATATCCGCAGTGAAGCCAATGAATTTTCACAATCCTAAGTCACAAAGAAACTACGTTGACCAATGCACTTGGGTCGTAAAATATTAATAGCCAACACTGCTGTGAAAATAATATAACTCCAAGACAAAAGCTATAAATATTTTTCTAATCCTGAAAAAGGATCCTAACTTTACAGCGTCTCATAAAATCTTATTGATTCAATATACTCGTAGTAAACTTAATAGGTAGGTATTTCCCGTTTTCAAGCATTCAACCTTTTATTTAGTTTATATTAAGTACCTTGTATATATTGGTAAACCATTTGCGGCTAGGATGCTCCTACCCTATTTATTTACCCGTACCTATAACAAAAGGTTAAGTAACGCAAGTAACGGTTTTAACGAGAAAATCTATTAAAAGAAAAGGTTATGTTTGTGTCTTTAAGACTAACCAATAGGTAATTGATTTCTGACCAACTATTACACGATAGAAACGGCAGAAACTTTGTTTAGGCTCTCTCTGCGCGATTATTATAAAAGGATTATGATTTTTCCAGATTTTTATATAAAATTCTGTATAACATGGTAGAATTAAAAGTGCTCGGGTCAAAGGTAAGGAAAAATGTTGAAAGGAGCGACTTTTGCAAAGAACTTTTTAATATTTCAAGATTATTATTTCTGTTATCCGCATCAGTAGTCAAAAGCTTTAGTGCATTCATCTGTTAACTGTTTTTACTTTGTTATGTAAGGACGAACTTGTTTTTAGGGTTCCGTATCTCAAAAGGAAAAAATGGAACCCTTAACACTTCACTTTTACTTCACTCACTCACTCACTTTGTTGTCCATCTGTCTGTCTGTGTGTCACGACACTTTATTTCAAGATATCGAAGGAATAGTCGGTCAATTCGGTACTTCACAACAATCGCGGTCGTGCCGTTTTGGAGGAGTTTGGAACCAAAAATCGTAACGAGAATTTTATATATTAGAAAGATTAGATTAGAATATAAAATATTATTCACGTAGGTAAAGCCTACAATGTGACTTCTATTAGTGACAACTCATTTAACAAACAGTTTCAATTAAAACTTTCGGTTGCCAAACTTGTCTTAATTATTTGGTTAAACTAAACACCATTTGTCGAGGGCCACTATTTAAAGTTCTCATTTAGGGTATGAACTACGAAGTACTTGAGGTAGATAACTTTTATTTTAGAATTTTTAATTAATTTGACGACTTCCGTGGCGCAGCGGACGCACGCTCGGATTCGAGCTGGAGGTCACGGGTTCGATTCCCGGCACGGGCCACTTTGGAATTTTATTATTTCTAAATTGGCTCAGGTCTGGTCTGGTGGGAGGCTTTGGCCGTGGCTAGTTACCACCCTACCAGCAAAGACGTACCGCCAAGCGATTTAGCGTTCCGGAACGACGCTGTGTAGAAACCGTTGGGGTGACATAACTTACCCCTTCCAAGTTAGTACGCTTACATCTTCGGCTGCATTATCACTTACCATCAGGTGAGATCGCAGTCAAGTACTAACTTGTAAAGCTTAAAAAAATATTTAATGTATAGAGCTGCTATTTAATATGCAATATAGAGTCCAAGGAAGGAATTGAGACGTCTGCTTGCTAATCAAGGTGTGCGAACCCTAAGTAGGTACTCGTACAGACTTCTACTTGTCGAAGAAAAATGCATTAATAGTTAATAACATCACTTGCTTACCAATCATCGCAAGGCAACCGGAATAGTCAATTAGTTCTCTATTATATGTCCAGCCTAGAAATAAATAAATACACAACTTTACATTCATTTCACATTAGTCCTTAATAAAAAGCAAGCGTGTTAACAGTTCATTGTTTCAAGTACAGGAATAAGAGAGTGCTCTTATTTTTATGGAATTTGGAATGCTGAGCTAAGTCCGGTAAGACGCGGCCATCTTCATTTTGCCACGTTACAGCTTCGCTCCTCGAGGTAATCCCAGCCATTTCCTAAATTCTTTGCAGATAGGTAATCTTCTTCTAGAAAAGTCTAAGAAGAGAAAATTTTACAGATAAATCTAACATAAGAAGAAACATCTTTTAAACGCATTGGGTAATGGTAAATGGAAATTGTAATTTGTTTTACTATTTTTGTGATTTTTATCACCATTAATTAATAAATACCTAACTATCATAACTTTTTTATTTAAATAAATGAATAGTAATTTATGTTTCATCATAATCAAACCATTTCTTTTTGAATTGCGGGTTGGCAGGCTTACTTAAATTATAAAAAAATTAAGCTCACACCACGAATTATACTTGAAAACACTTTTAGAATTTTAGTATGAAATGATTTTAAAGCAAATTTCGCACACATAATAATAATTTATAAGCTCCATGGTCATGTGAACATTATGAAACCAGCATTATGATTTATAGAGGTCAACCTTAGGTCACTGGTCAACCTCGGCTTATGACGTCATATACTCAAACGTACTTGTATTGTGAAGAGTTTCACGTCATAATTTTGGCTTTCAAACGTCATCAAAAATACCCATACCTACTGTAGGCCAATACAGGACAATAAATAATTATATACTCTTTATTGAACCCCATGCAAAAGTAAAAGATGAAAGAACTCTACTTAAATAATAGCATTCCTAATCAATTTAATCAAATTGATAATTATATTGAAGTACGTATCATATTTTAAAATAACTACATTGTAGGTACGTACTCAACCATCTTTGCAGTATTTCTAAAGTCTCACCTTGTACTTTCCGTTTATTTTAACTTCTTCAAAAAACAATAGAAGGAAGCAGTTCTAAATTCAGTGCGTTTTTTATATCAATTTAGGAATTAGGAACAAATACTGAATAAAGTTAATAATGAAATTTAATACTTATAATTATTCAATTAAACTTTATTATAACTTACTTTGCAAGAAACACAGATTAAAGAAAATGTTTTAGCCTCATATGGAAAACCATAACAGGCTACCTAACGTCTTCTTGGATAACAAGCTTTCATCAAGAAATGCAGGGTTGCCAGATCCCAAATCAGCTGAACTCATGATGATAGAGAGTAACTGCATTCAAGCGAAGGAAACTGTGCTAGTAGGAAATATCTACATAGGTCTGCGCCCAGTAGTAGACGAAAATAACAAACCTTTCTGAGCTCTTATCGTTCTAGCTTATCTCGTTATTGTAATAACGAAATAAGCTCGTCTAAATAAATTAAAATGTACGAAATTCACCTGAAATGTACGAAACGTGTTACATGTGAAAGCATTTTCCGAGCGAATATTATTTAATTCTTTACTTTCACGTATCTTTTGTCAGCGGATGCTGATATACGCAGGTATGTACCTCATTACGCTACGGGATTATATGAGCAAAATTTTAATTGAAATAATTTTACGAACAAAATTTAAAGCCACGTTCTGATTAAAAATTAATTTCATGCGTTGCCTGAAATCTAAGATTAAACACAGGTAAAATTATAACGGTGTGGGTACCAACATTTTAGTCTTTATGAAAACAATATCCGGCGGAGTTGTTTGTGAGCTTCTTCTCAGCTCAGTGCGCGTTAAAAAATTCGTAAACTTAGGCCCTTCGCACACGGCTCGTAAGCGTAATCCTCGCGAACGACGAGAGCAGTACGAGCACGAACATTGTCAAACATGTCCGCAGATGAAGCCATGTTGCAGCGAATCGTGGGAGGCGAACGTAATTGTCATTTACGATACGCTTACGCTTACGAGCCATGTGCGAAGGGGCTTTGTTTTAAAATCGTGAAATAGTTGTTACTAACTACGAGTATAATCATATTTTACTGACTATTCATAAGGACCTGTAACATTAGGCCTACAGGGAATAAAGTATTTTATTGTTTTAATATTTTTGAAACGATTGTGGTTGGCTTATAAGCTTATAAATTGTAAGGCTTTTTTATAAATATAAATAGGTTCTCAGTTAGCATCCCAATTGTAATAGGAGCTGGCACGCGTGCCTTCATGAATATGTAAACGCGGTAAGAATTATACGTTACGTAGACTCCGAAATCCGACCGTTTTTCTTTTTTTTTGTATAGATTTTGGAAAAACAGAGAGAAAGCGTTTTAAATGAGTAATGCAATACCGATATTCTATAAAGACAATGCGTAGGATGTTTTTGTTTTGTTGAGAAATTCTCATTTATTTTGGAAGTCTTACTCGATATTCTGTGCCGGGTTTCCATCACAGAACTCAAGATCTCTACGCAAAAAATTATACAGTAATATAAAATAATACTTATTCAAGCTTCATAAAGAATGCATCGCTTCAAGGCTGTTTCAGTTTATGAGGCCTTGGTACTTACCTCAACTTATAACGATGTTGCTAACTTAAGTAGGTATACCTATAACTATAATAGTAATAATCATAGAAGTACACAAGTAGTGTATACTATTATTTTACACGCTAATGGAACGTATTCTAAAATATATACTTATTTTTTAAATATTTGTAATAATTTAAGCTATGAAAGCGTAGCGTTAGCATTCGCTTAGAAGATTTCGGGGCAAAGTGAGACTTGAGAATTAACATCTCAGGATGAAGAGCGTAGTGCAATGGAGAAGCACTGAATTTGACTTGGACTGTAGACAGGCATAAATCTACTGTGATGAACGTGGTGAACTTTTTACTCGTCTCATCATTAATTTGTATTAAAAAAAAATTCGGTACATAAATATTAAGCCTAATTGTTGAATAATTACTTAATTATTATTAATTTTAAAACATTTATATCTTTATTTCCTACATCCACCGCTAAGAAACTTACCTACATAGTAATTATGAAAGATATACCTAGTATGTACTTACTTGTAAATGTGATCCAACTTATTCGATTACCACACGAAACTTGCCCCTTCAGCGAATGTGATATCAAACGTCAAGACGTGATATATGGGCCGCATTATGTGATGGAGTGAGATGTGGGATGTCTTTAAATGCTGAGCAGTACTTAGACCTTTTTGCACACTCTAGTACCTACCAATACGTAACTAATTAAAATGAGGATGTATAAGGTGGTAATAAATCAGGATAGATAAAGGACGACAATTTTAAGCTACAGGAATAGCCAATAGGTAGACTGCCAAAACAAAGTCCCTAGAAAGTAGGTACAGAGATAAAGAACGGCAGTATGAACGGGATTTCAACGACATACTTATAATATAATACGGTTCTGAATTCCCTAACGCCCACTTCCAGCGATTGATTAATCGACCACTTGAATGGTTGTGGTCGAGTGGACAGGCACTAATTAGTAATTATTCTACCAATAGTACCTAACTATGCAATACAATGTTAAGGTAGGTAGTGTAAGCCCAGTCTACACCAAGGAGGAGACTGAAGAAGAGATGCACTATGCATCTCGAGAAGATGTAAACTGTAAGAACTTGAAATCAGTGAAGTGCTGTCTACAAAAGGAATTAGCTGGAAGATTAGACATTCGACGAACGGACGGACGGTTTTCGCTTATACATTTTAATGACATTTTTAAATCTGTGACTACAACGTATACACGAATTTTGCGGACTGCTCGCGAATAGATTTTAACGTACACGTATGCGTACATCTTTCCAATCTACACGAGGCGAAAATGCTACCACAGGAATTTTCCATCAGAATATAATACCTAATGCTATTTTAAAACTGGGATTAAAATTTTATTACAAATTTTAGAATTATTATTAGAATACAACGGATTTATGATAACTGGCTTAGTTTTTTACTAATTCGGTAAACTTTGTTTTTATTTTGTTATATATTCTTCCACAAAACTGCATCTCGCGCCTACCAACATATTCGTAAAGCCAAAAATAAATTAACTATATTCTTAAAGTCAGATCTTGCATTTAAGGTGGACGAACGACATAACAAGATTAGCAGTCGAGTTAAGTCAAGTAAAGAGTCGCCCGTTTTAGGCATATAACATTGTGTAGTGTGTGAGGTATCCATAAAAAACCTAATTAAATAAAATATTCCTGTTACATTATTATTCTGAAATGTTCTTATATTCGAAAATACTCCAGCAAACGTCTGGAATACTAATAGATATTAAAATGAGTAACGTCTGTTTGTATTTACGAAATGGACTGCCAGACAAAAACCATAAATCAGCTTCCAATCATGGAAAAAGGTTTTATCGGACTCCATTCCACCGACTTATCTGGGTACCTATGGACTAAGGAAACGATTGTCAGAAAGAGAAAGACAAAAATTTGGTTGTACTTATTTTTGGAAAGAGGAAACTTCGTCTTCCTCCAATAGTGAGATAAATGTTAAGAGTTATACTTAGTCAACAAAGGCTAGCTTACAAGGTAACAATTACGACCAACAAATTAGAAATCCAGTGTGATACTGTGTATTTGTGTAACAACCAGTAGTGCTTATACGGCTTATACTCATACCAAGTCATTTGGCAGCATCATCACCATTATCATTCCATATATCAATTGTCGTGTTGCATAGTGCTAACTAACAAAACTCCTGAAAAATCTGCTCCAAGCATAGTATCTAAATGCTCTAAGCTTGCTAATCTTAGATTCTATACACTTTCTACCGCACTCCGCAGACAACCTCCTACTTATGCACCAAACCCTTGTAAAAGTAGGTAATAGAGATTGGTAGAGCATAAAATATCTAGTAACAAAATTTCATAAAAATTCTAATTCCAAGAAGTAAGAATTTTTATAACGAAAATTTCACACATGGCTTGTTTCATAGTAAGTAACCCTGTTAAACTATATTCCTTACATAATACTTACTGTTGAATTCTTTTGAATACTCTTATGCTTAAAATAATAAGAATATTTAAAGTAAGCGAAGTTTATATACATAAAGTAAAGCAGAATCTTACGAGTAGGTAAATGATATTATTACCTTTGCATAAAAGCAAAATCATGATGAGAAACTAGTAAATTGAAGTTATTTCTATGTAAATTTTGCTTGATAAAACTATCTGATACTCGTAGTTTGTTACTGCGGTGAAATGGGGATATCTATAATTTGCTCTTTAAAGAATTTACTCATAAAATGAAGAAAATAAACTAGAATTCAAAAGCTCCTTATTAGCTGTTCATGCTAGTCATTCTTGAAGACGCGTAAGAACACGGTTTGATTCCTCGTTCCTGATACGCAAAGGCCCTGAATGCCCTCCCAGGCACTGTCTTTCCTGCCAGTTACAACCTTTGCGCCTTCACATCAATAGTGAATAGGCATCTCCTTAGCAAGCGCGTTCCACCTCAGACTGTATCATCACTTTTCATCAGGTGTGATCACAGTCAAGCGCTAGCCTATATACCTACCCAGTTAAAAAAATATCTCTACGATTTCGCATTGTGAAGTCAACATCTCCTGAGGATGTCCCGGTGTCGGGACGAAACGTGCGTCGAAGAAAGTGTTAGAGTAGTGTTCCTGCATATTGTACCATATAGAATCTTTTCAAGTAGCGAATTATAGCAAAACAAATTCATCTGTCCTGCTAATTATGGATTTCCGCAAACTAACGCTTGTTTCCATTCAATAAAAAAAGGTACTTCAGTACTCACACGTAAAATAATCTCGTGGTCAATCCAATATCTAACCCTAGCTCGTCACAGCATATTGCAATATGTAAACGCAGGGGCAATATTGCAGTGTTAGTAACACTACCTATGTGTGACGCTAGAGTGAAGGTCGTCGATATTTACATAACATGGGATCACATACATAAACCACAAATAATCTGATATTACCATTTTTGAGAGATAAAGCACCGCAACAATGAAAGGTTACAATTATTTAAGCGATTTTGAGTGACCTGTAGTTAAAAACAATAAAGACAATTTCTTCAACTCCATTACGTCATGATTTAGGCGTCTATAGTTCTTTAGTAATAAAAAAAAGGTAGAAAGACGTTTTTCTGTGATGTTTTCACACGGCCATCAACGTATTCGTAAGAGCAAGGAGGACAAATATAAAACCATCTTACTTTGGTTCTGGAATTAACTGACTATTTGTGCCTGTGTTCTTCTCTAAGGTCTATTCTATCTAAATCTCTTTTTATATCCTATTCCACAAGTCTCCTCAAAATGAGAGGCGTTTGGCAATAGCATCGTTTATACCTTTGAGAACTTTATGGTGAACTCTCAAGTCTCAGGCATGCAAGGTTCCATGTGATGTTTACCCTTTCCATTTAGAAAGTGTATGTTTCATTTTCATAAACGTACATAACTCCGGAAAGTCAAAGATGCGTGCCCAGGATTCGACCCCCCCTTACTTCCAGATGAAATGCAAAGGTCTGAATCTATAAATTCTGTCATTTGAAAACTAAAGATTTTTGTGAAGAAAGCGCTGCGCTCTTGCATTCTTCGGGAATTAATGATCAGAAATATTTCACAAAAGAATCCAGCTTACCAAGAATACAATAAATATCCGCAGTGAAGCCAATGAATTTTCACAATCCTAAGTCACAAAGAAACTACGTTGACCAATGCACTTGGGTCGTAAAATATTAATAGCCAACACTGCTGTGAAAATAATATAACTCCAAGACAAAAGCTATAAATATTTTTCTAATCCTGAAAAAGGATCCTAACTTTACAGCATCTCATAAAATCTTATTGATTCAATATACTCGTAGTAAACTTAATAGGTAGGTATTTCCCGTTTTCAAGCATTCAACCTTTTATTTAGTTTATATTAAGTACCTTGTATATATTGGTAAACCATTTGCGGCTAGGATGCTCCTACCCTATTTATTTACCCGTACCTATAACAAAAGGTTAAGTAACGCAAGTAACGGTTTTAACGAGAAAATCTATTAAAAGAAAAGGTTATGTTTGTGTCTTTAAGACTAACCAATAGGTAATTGATTTCTGACCAACTATTACACGATAGAAACGGCAGAAACTTTGTTTAGGCGATTGAATAATTTATAGGTCATAAATAAACGTCAAATCGACCTCTTTTAGTTGAAAACTTGGTGAGTTTCCAACAGCTCTATACCGAAAACGACTTAACCAAGTCTTACAAAATGATTCATCATCTTCATCATCATCTCAACCCCTTTTTATGTCCCACTGCTGGCACAGGTCTCCTCTCAGACTGAGAGGGGTTTGGCCAAAGCCCACCACGCGGGCCAAGTGCGGGTTGCCGGGCCTGACACACCTTCGAGAACATTTTTGTGAACTGTCACACAACTCGAAAGAGTCAGAGGTGCGTGCCCAGGATTTGATCCCACGACTTCCTTATGAGAGGCAGAGGTCAGAACCACTGAGCTACCACTGCTACAAAATGATTGGGCAACAGTAAATCTGTGTGATAGTGATAAGCGTGATAATAATCATTAGTGCACTTTCAACAAGTCGATGGTAAATGTACCTAGTTGGGGCAGGAAACGATATGGACTAGATCCGTCTACAAAATTTAGCGTGACTATTTTTAATCTGCAGTCAAGTGGCATATAAGATGGAATCACTTAGGCTAGTAACTCGGTACATGAACATTTGACAACAAATCTTGGCGCTCATAATGGCGCTACATGACACGCAAGGCTAAGATAGAATGAATGAATGGAGCATTTAGTTTTGATATCACATAGAGTTGGAGTTCACTTAACATTGACAATATCGAGCACAGGATCTGGATTACCTACTAAGTACATGTTTTTATACGTAGCGAAGTTATGTTGTCAGTTAGAGCGAGACATCATAGGTGATAGGATCTAGAAATACCTAATATCAATACTTAGGAATAAGAAAAAAGGCCCTGTGTCTATGTGCAATAAGTTTTATACTGAAACAAAAATTCAGCCATCAATAATGTAGAGTCCACTCAAAATAAGAGGTTCTGAGGTTTTATTTTAAAATTGATGATGGAGCTATACATATTTATAGCTTCAACCTCATCACGGATTCTACGGTTCTACGGCGTAGAGGGCGAACATGACTGCAGTTGTTGAAACACGAGAATTTACGAGTGGGTCACGTATTTGATACGTCAGTAGCCATTAGTTGCTTTTGGAGAAGTGTAGACCTAAAACCTGTATTAGTGAGAATTTGATGGTGCTTAATTTATTCGCTTCATGGCTCTAGACGTTACTTAAAACTAGAAATCTAAGCTACAGTCGAACACTTGCTTTTTTTAGGTATCAGTACACCCATGACCGTGACAATGCAAGACGTAAAGTTTCTATGTTTTAGATAGGCTAAGATAGTAAAATAATAATGTTATAAAACCATTTATTTGTATGTAGGTACTACATTGTACAGTAATAATTACATACAATTGAAAGTCTTTCTTCTAGAATTATAGCATTACGTAAATCGTAATCTATCTTCCTGTTGGATAAAAGAATCTTCTGAAACTTACAGAAAAAAAGCCTCTGAAGCTTATAGAAACTTACAGGTACTTCCTTAGGTAAGTAAGTATTACATAGTTGCCTACTCAATGAGTAGGTTTAGTATTCCCATACCAATAAACACAGGATGGTTAAAAGATTGTGAAAGATCTTACGGCCTAGCTCAAATACTAGTAATGCGTATATACCGCAAGAAATTGTGTGATGGGTTTGTTGTTTGTACCAATGTACATAAGTACTACGTTTGCTCTGCAAACATTTGCAGAACGCATGGGAAAAATATCCACAAACCATGACAAAAGGTAAACATAACCTAGCAATGTTTTTTACTTGCATTTCAGCAACTAGGTTAGTAGGTAGTTTAGCTGTGGTTGATATTGCATTCCCGATATACCTGTCCCGATGCCCTTATCCGCATTATAAAATCGTTTTTATGCATTTTTTTCACATTACCACGTTACTGCAGTAAATATCATAACATCTGTGAATTACAAATCTGCATGAATTCCAAAATAACACCATTAGTAAACTACCTGAAAGAAGGCATTCATTTATAAGCTAGAGAACTAAAGCTTACCTGGTCTCAATTCGAAAGGCATGATATCAGACGTGAAAAGCGCCCCTCCCCTGCAGCGTGGCCCAGTCACAGTGGCGTCCCACCACCCCGCGACATCGCACGGCCTGCATCCACACACTCGCACATGCACTGCACACTCGGATGGACACCACTAGCAAGGTTATGGGACCCTGGTACTCTGGCTAAGGGCGGATGACACGCGGAACGTTTCTGTTACGTGGAAAAAGCTACGGGACGGTACGACACAGCCTCCGCAACGCCAGCGGTCACACTTCTGCCGCTGGGATGCGGCGCGCGCCGGTTGCGCCCCCCGTTGCCATGACGACCGTCCGGGAGATCCACCTCGTCCTCTCTCGCATACAAAAACAAAAATAGCGAAATTAATTGCGTAACCGTGTGAAAAGAACATTTTTCACCTAATTTTACCAACCAACTTTAAATTGGGTAAGAGATGCCATCAACGAATCATCATGAGTTTTTACACACTAAAGCACCTAGTATCTTTTGACACTGTGCTATAATATCTATAGTAAGTACCGTAAACGGTTTCTACACAGCTTTGCACCGAAACGCCAAGCGTTGGTCTGGCCAAGGGTGCGTCTTTGCCGGTCGAGTAGTAAGTAACTAACCGCGCGGCTGTAGCTTTTAGTGTAGCGACACACCAGCTGCCGAACGTTTCATCACCAAACATTCCATTCAAGAATCTGTTAGTATGATCCAATTTGCGGGAACACCACCCACATGAAACACCACACAAAATTCTTCTAACGCTTTCTTCGACGCACGTTGCTCAACGATCACGCATTGCGAAGTCATCTTCTGATGTGATCTTAAAATGTCGGAAGAGTTGTGTGTGGTATTTCTGCACATTGGACCATACAGCTGCGGGATTATAACAAAAAAATAATCTATCCTCCTAATTATGGTTTCGCTGGACCGACGACCTTAAAAAGGTCGCTGGTAGCAGGTGGATGAGGAAGGCGGAGTAGCACGCTCTCGGATAGGCCTTTGTCCAGCTGTGGACTTCCATAGGGTGATTAAGTTTATGGATTCACGAAGAATAACGCCTGCTTCCATTTCAATTCTAAAGTGTTCTGTATTGGGAATGGAACCCGCGACCACCCACTCGAATTCGAGTGCACCTCTGCGCCATTGAGGTCGTCGCAATCGCCTGCAACGCCGGTCATTAGTCAGTGCAGTACAGTATCAATATTCGAAGCATTCCAATTAGTTGTGTAACAGTAGTCAGTACACGAAATAGGTTAATTGGTGCAAACATCTGATCGGGGGACATATTTTATTTGGAAGTGAAAACAAAATATTTCTCCACGTGAATGCATAAATGGGTGTTTACATTGGGTCAAAATTGAAACCTAATGGACAGCTGGTAGGAGATTCACTTAACGTGAAGTGAAATGTTTTTAAAGATCATGGCATATAATTACCTAACTATATAGATAGATAGATAGATATTATAGATAGATATTAACAGACGATATTGGAACCAAAACATTTTCTGTAAACACTGAAAAATTTATTTTACGGGTATTGACATAGAGTGTAATATTGAATGTAGTTCAAAACGCAACATAGTCGAGAATCGTGAAATTAAATTTACTTTGCACGATAAGTTTGATAAATTGTTTTTCCCACGTTGAAATACATCCAATTATTCACTCTTAACTCTAGACCAATAGCCGTAAAGTTTTTCAGTGTAAATTTTTTTCTTTTCTTATTTCACATCACTCAGTATGCGAAAACTTTACGTGAATCGACCGTTAGTGTTTACTTACCCCTTCCAATTTAGTAGGATAAAGTCCTTACTATCAGGTGACATCGCAGTCGAATACTAACTTGCACGTGATCAAGACAACTACATGGGTAGCGCCGTCAAGACGGAACGATTTCAGATGGCTGTCGCGTGCCGGATAGGTTGCACGCGTTAGTTCGTACGCCGGCCGTCTTTCTACGATTACGAGATAACCCTAGTACGTCGAAAGAGGTAAAGTTACTAAATAGAAAGAGAACACAACTGTAGGTGCATAGCGGAGGCGGTGCCAGCTACGCTGTTGCGAACTGAATTGCACTTTTTTGTGTGAGTGTCCTTCGATTATTCGAACAAACCTTCCGTACCGTCAGGTAATTTATTATTGTATTCCGTGCTTGTAGAGCGAAAAAAGTTCTCATTAGTCGCGAAGTAATCGTACTAGGGGTTCATTTTATGGCGGTTCCCAATATTCGATCTATCCACGGTTTGCCTTACTAGAGATAGAAATTTGACGTAACTTTTATGGACCTTATGTCAAATTTCTATCTCTAGTAAAGCGAACCACAGATAGATCGAATATTGGGAACCGCCATTAGTCTCCATACTACGAACTTGAAGGCGAAGTTAATGTAAAGTTTATGCGAAGACAAGAATATTAAGTATATAGGATCCTCATCCGAACACGTCTCGGTTTCATTAATGACTTAAATAAGTTAGGTGGGTAGGTATACTCACACGTGTCTGGTACAGACGAAATAATATATTATTATCACTTTAATTGCGTTACCTATAAAAATTTAAACATGGTAGGTACTTAACTACTGCTTCTGTTCTTGGTATGTAGGTAAATCTAAACTGCCGCGTTATAGTATATGACGGAGGACCGGTACCTAAATTGTTTTTAAAAAGAGTGACGTCAGCTTGGCTGACGTCATCACCTTCTTGACCATCCATGTTAATTAACCTATGGTCCACATCGAGATTCTATAATGACCTATTTTGTAGTGGAATACTAGTATTAAAAGAACACACACAAGAATGATCACGTGTATTAATTACAACAATTTATACTTGTTAATTAATTCGTATCAATAAAAGAATAACAGAATACTTAGCTCAAATTATCAGCTATAACGTATTTACACTGCTTGGCGCCGGATCGAAAGAGGACTTTTTCTCCGGGCCACTCGCTTTTAACACCGCTACCTGGCGCCACCTAGCGTTCTAGCCTCCAGGTAGCGTAAGGTAACGTTTTACATTTTTAATCGCTTTTAATCTTAACTTAACTTATTATAGGTATTGCTAAATTACTCTTATAATATTTACAAGTTATTGGTGTTGTACAATCGCATATAAACTTGCAACCATTTAATTCAGCACAATAAAAGATTCCCTACTGACAGTTCGGAAGCTTTCGTGCAGTTAATGTTGAATCATTAATAGTTTAATTATTCTTAGTAAGTAATTTAATAACAAAGCTATTGTTTCTTAAATCATCTTTTAATCTTTACTGATTATTGAAGTTGTACAATGACACTAATATTTAACTATTACAAATTCAGAATTTACAGAATGGTCGTCTACCGACGCCCTGTGTTGTTGACATTAAATTAAATCATTTGACGTTCATCATTTAGTTATTAAACGTTTATCAATACAACTATAGTTGCTAAAATCATTACACAATATTTACCGATTAAAGATTTGGTACAAAATACAATTATCATGACATTTACTTGTTGATAACTTATACGTGCATTTGCGCCGACATGGGTTTTGCGCCGACATAATATATATTATGTGCGTATAGGATTGGGTTCTTCTTTCAGAAAATAATTTTACAGTTGATGCTTTTACCCCAAAATGTAACACCTAGAATTTAAAACCTTTTAATTCCGCGTCTGTACGTACTAAGGTATGTTCTACCGATATTCCTCCCAAGATATTTTCCAAAAAATATAATTAGTTTAACTTATATTTGGCTCCGTTGATTTATTGCTTAAATTATGTTTGTAAACAAAATAATATCGGTCCAAAAATTCCTGATTTCCCCAAAGACTTTGTGGTGGAGCGTTTATAATAAAGAGAGGTGAAAAAGAAACTTCTTCAAAAAAAGATGTTTAGATTTTTATCACAAAAATTTGTACGTGTATTTGTCACAAAACCATTTCATGAAAAGGAAATACAGAATTATTAATAATATTTTGATTACGCACCGCGCCTGTGCACGATGAATCGGCGGGCAACTGCCGGGCCCATCAGAGCAGGCCAGCGGACTCCCACAGGCAGCGGCGGTGGCGGGTCGAAAAGGGCCCGCCAAAAAATTTTATAGGCGATTTGCACTGGGTTTAATCCCGCGGCACAGAGTGACTTACTACTAGGTACTTACCGGCGCATGGAGACAACCAGCACGTGGAATCCGGGGAGTGTGTTCGTGTAGGATGAATGTAGTGTGTGGTGTCTGCGGTGTTAAATGCAAATAGGAACACACTCTCCCTTTCTTGAGGGATCTTTCGCGGCGGCGGTACGAAATCGCGGGTAGCGAAGTGAGTCCGCGGCGGCGAGGTGTCCAGGTGGCACGTGAGCACAAAAAACAGTGTTCCTGATAGTAAAATGGGCCGCAGCGTTAGAAGGACGCGGCGGCCAACACGGCAAACTAAGGAACTCAATAAATCGGGGCTCGTAAACTAAACGACACGGGCGTGGCCGGCAAATTTCACGCGGGCAACGCGGATTTTTTCAGTCGGCTTGTAGAAACGGACTCGGAGTGGCGGCGTGGCCGGCAAACAACACGCGGGCGACGCGGAACAAAATGGTACGCGATAAATAGCTCCTCACAAATAATAAGACAGCGCGATGCGGCGTGGCGGGCGACTTTACGCGGGCGAACGCGGCACACACACCGACCGACTCCGTCGGGATTTTGCACCGGACTGGGCGAGCCAACGCGGCCGGGGCGCGCGCGGGCGCTGATCGCAAACCGCTCGCGGGAGAGGGGCGTGCAGGCCGTCGACGCGATAGGCCTAGCATAAACCGGAATGCTAGCGTAAAGCGCAAACACCCCCGCCAGTGGACCCAAGGATTTGGGGTCCACTAACCAATGGGCAAGCGGGATAAGGAAGAGACGGCTCGCTGCAAAACCGAATCTCCGACCATTACCTCGGCAACTCTGGGAACCCCATCGGATCCATATATCAATTTAAGAATGCGTCCACGACGCCAGCACAAAGGCAACAAATTAGACTCCTTAACTAGGACAAGATCACCAACCTTAGGTGGGTCGGTCTTGTCTGACCACTTAACGCGCTGCTGCAAAAGATGCAAATATTCTAAATTCCAACGATGCCAGAAATTTTGGGTCATCTGCTGTAGCAATTCGAAGCGAGACAACCGTGAGACCTTCACGTCCCTGAAGGGGTACTCGGGCAGGGCGTTAAGGGGTTCACCAATTAGGAAATGACCGGGGGTTAAAACTTCCAGGTCATTGGGATCGGACGATAAGGGGCAGAGTGGCCGAGAATTGAGTACAGCCTCAATCTTACAAAAAACGGTAGCGAGCTCTTCAAATGTCAAAATGGTTTCACCTATCACGCGTCGGAGATGCGTCTTTGAGACCTTGACGACGGCTTCAAAGATCCCGCCCCAGTGGGGACAAGCTGGCGGGTCAAAGGTCCAAGTTATCCCCATCTTGGACATTGCCGTGCCGAGGCCTATCTTATTTTCATTCAAAAATTGGACGACTTCCTTCAAATATCTATCGGCACCCTTATAGTTGGTCCCACAATCCGATCGGATCAGGTGCGGATATCCTCGGCGTGAAACGAAGCGGCCTAGCGTGGCTACAAAGGCTTCGGTGCTGAGGGCACTCACCAGTTCTAAGTGTACGGCCTTGGTAGCCAGGCAAACAAAAACGCAAAGGTAGGCCTTGAGGGAACGAGCATTGCGGAGGCTGGAGCTCTTGACGAAGAACGGCCCCGCAAAATCCGTCCCGACCGCCGAAAAAGGGCGCGAGGCCACGACACGGTCGGTGGGGAGGTCCCCCATAATGGGCTGCATGGTGCTGGCCTTCAGGCGGTAGCACGGAATGCACTTAAAAATGACGCTTCGGATGGAGCGTCGTCCCGATAAAATCCAAAATTCGCGCTGCAATATGGCCGAAAGGGCGTTGCAGCCAGCGTGGGCATTTTTGACGTGGTAATGCGTCACCAACAATTTTACAAAAGCGCTATTGTTCGGAAGCAACAAGGGATGACGTGCCCCATAGGGTAAATCAGAATTCCGGAGGCGTCCACCAACGCGTATCAATCCGGTGTCATCCAGGAAGAGGTTTAAGCGGGCGAGCGAGCCTTTCAAAGGTAAACCTCGCTTCAGTGTCTCAATAGCGGACTCAAAATGCTCCAGTTGAACCAAACGTATCCAAAAGGTCCGGGCCTCCTGTCTCTCCAGGGGCGACAAGACCGGGTTCGACATTTTGTCGCGTGGGTTCCGAGCGTTGTGGGTGAAGCGCTGAATCCAAGCCGTCACCCCAATCAATTTATCAAGGGAACTGTAGCGTTCCTGAAGATAGCTCAGCGAATTGGCTGGCTTATCTTCAACAACTCCGACTCGCAAGCCAGGTAACACATCGGGCTCGGAGAACCTACTCTGAGGCCAGGCGGACTCATTCCGAGTCAGCCAGTCAGGGCCCCACCAAAGAGAGTGGTTGACAAGGTCGGAAGCTTCACATCCGCGGGAAGCACAATCTGCAGGGTTCAGGTCCCCTGGCACATGTCTCCAGGTCAACGGGGTTTCCGAATTCTGGATTTGGGAAACCCGGTTGGCAACAAAGACTTCCAAGTTGTGGGGAGCGGCTCGCAACCAACAAAGGACAATTTCGCTGTCCGACCAGGCGTACACGTCCGTCAGGTCAACGATCGATAGGAGGGACGTACGCACATGGTTGAGAAGGCGCACCAAAAGAGCGGCTCCAGACAACTCCAATTTGGGTATCGTCAAACGTGACCGAATTGGGGCCACTTTACTTTTCGCCAAGACAAGGTGGGTTGCGACCTCGCCGGTGTCACTGACAGTTCGCAAATAGACCACGGCTGCGTACCCCTTTTCGGACGCATCACAAAAGCCGTGGAGACTGGCGTGGCACCTTCCGGGCGGTAGGAAGCAACGAGGCATCGAAATCCGATTAACATTCGGAAGTGAGGCCACAAGGGAGAGCCACTCCTGTAGCCTGAGACCCTAACCTCCCTGAGGCAGTCGACAACAGTATGGTCTGGCATACTGACTGCTGTAGTTCCAAAGGCTCAGGGGAGGTGGCTAGGTGGCAGCTAGGGTGGCGGACACCTAGTGCGACGTGCCTTCACCAGCGGGAGCCCACTGACGGGGGTACTCCGGCTGGGGCGCTGCTAGAGAGGGGGAGGGTACCCAACGTGGGGACCATCCGGCATAACCAACCCGGGGTCGCACCATGCGGCTAGCATCCGGGGCGTGGTAGGGAGCGCCTCGACCTAGCACGGGTGGATGGCGCTCCAGTTGCGTCCACACATGGAGGGGAGGCAAAAACCTAGACGGTTCGACGCTCATTTGAGCGGCCGTCAGACACCCGTCATAAAAATGCGAGGGGGGTGTGACCCTCCCCTGGGGGGTGTGACCCCCCCGGGGGGTGAAGCCCCACCGCCCCTAGGGCGCTGGTAATCAGCAGGGGACCGTTCACCCATTTGGGGCCGCACCATGCGGCTAACGTCCGGCACCCGGTAGGGATCGCCTCGACCTATGGTGGGAGGATGGCGCTCCAGTCGCGGCCACTCGTATAGTGGCGGCGAGAACCGACGCGGGACGACGCCCAATGGGGCGGACGCGATATCCCCGTCGTGATGACGCGAGGGGTGTGTGACCATGCCGCGGGGGGGTGAAGCCCTCCTCCGGGGGGTGGAACCCCTACCTCCTCTAGGAGGTTGGTGGTCCACCGGAGAACGCCTAACGGGACTGGTCGGGTGGCCAGGACTAGCGCCCCCGCCCATGGGGGGGGTGCGCGATCGAGCGCCCCCGCCCATGGGGGGGGTGCGCGACCCAACGTCCCGGCGACCGGAACCACTCCGGTTAGCGCACAAGAGGGCCGAATGGGCACCGCCGCAATGTGGGCAGGGCCGCTGGCGCGGGCAGTCTCTTACGAGATGCTGGCCCAGGCACGAGAAGCACCACTGGCGTGTCGACACGTATTCTCTCCGGGCCGCAACCGGTTTGGCCAGGAAGTGCGGACACGAGGAGACCTGGTGGCCGGGGTGCCGACAATAGGCACAGGGGGGGAGCTTCGTTGCCACGGCCCCGCTGTACTGTGACACCCGGCGACCTTCTCTGGCGTCGGCTCCACGGCCTCGCCGGTTGGGGCCGGTCCCCGCCGAAGGGCCAGTCCTTGCCCCACCCCCTCGGACATGCTCGGACCTCCCAGGGGCCACTCGAGGGCCGGTAACTCCAGAGTTATCGGCCTGGAGGCACTCCTGCTCCAAAAACTTCAGGAGGTCGGAGAAAGGGGGCAGGTAGGTTGCACCGTCCCCTCCGAAGCGCTGCTCGAAGCGGAGCTTAAGCTCCGACGGCAGGCGGGAGAGCACTATGTGCAACAACAAGAAGGACCACTGGTCGACGGGGAGATCCAATCGACGGAGAGCATTGGTGGCCACAATGCAAGGGTTTAGCAAGGCCTCTCTGAGGCCGGCCACCCCGGTGACGGCGGGCAAGGCGAGTAGCTGGGCTACATGTGCGTCGGCCAACCGGCGCACATTTTCATAGCGCCTGGCCAGCAATTCCCGAGCCGTGTGGTAGCTCTCCTCCGAGAGGTCGAGGTGTCGCACCACGTCCAGGGCCTCGCCCTGTAGCGAGGACAGTAAGTATGTCAGCTTCTGGGTGGGGGACAGGTCCTTCCTGGCGTGGACAAGACTGTCGAATAACGCCAGGAAGCCCATCCACTCTTGAAGCTGCCCACCGAATTTGGGCAGCTCGATCGTGGGCAGTTTCCCGAGTAATGCCGGCTGTGTGGGCGGTCGGCTGGGGGAGTCTCGAAAAGCGCCACTTCGACGCCTTTCATCAGCGGCGGTCCGGATCCCATGGGCGGCCTCCACCACCGAGTCCATCAGTTCGAAGAACTGGTCGTAATCGGCCTGAGCCGTCCTCAGTACCTCCTGTTCGGGACCGAGGGTGAGCAGGTCTTGAAAGGCCTGCTCCACAGAGGCCTGCCGAGTCCGCACCTGGTCCGCTCGGTGTAATAGGGCGGCGGTTCTATCTTCGCGGCCTATCAAACCCGCGGCGGACGTCGCCCAGCGAAGCTCAGACTGTATCTGTACAGCTAGCTTTTTTATGTTCGCGGACATTCTAACAAATTAAATGTAAACAAAATGCAAAAATAAAGTAATAATAAATTGAAAAGGCGGCCGGCAAGTCGGCGGGCGGCGCGAGTGCAAACAATAATAAATTGAAAAGGCGGCCGGCAAGTCGGCGGGCGGCGCGAGTGCAAGCAATAATAAAATTAAAGTAATAGTAAACAAGTCGTATCGCGGTCGCGGTCGTACCGTAGTCGCAATGAACAAAGCGGCGCGACCGTAGTAGATACGCGTGTTAAATTACGGCGAGCGGGCGGTACCGGCACGCAAGCAAAACTTAAAATAAAAATTAAACTTATAATTATAATAAGCGGAACGCGGCCGAAACGCGGCGTTAACGCAGCGGAACTGGCGGCGATTGCGGAATTTCCGCTAACAGCGCGGCGAACGACACGGCGCGTGGCGGAAAGCGGGATTTATGCCAGCGGCGCAGAAAACGAACGGCGCGGCGGGCAAAACCAGCGCAAAACGCAAAGCGAGGTGTAGACAAACCGCGCTCACTGCTACCAAAAATGATTACGCACCGCGCCTGTGCACGATGAATCGGCGGGCAACTGCCGGGCCCATCAGAGCAGGCCAGCGGACTCCCACAGGCAGCGGCGGTGGCGGGTCGAAAAGGGCCCGCCAAAAAATTTTATAGGCGATTTGCACTGGGTTTAATCCCGCGGCACAGAGTGACTTACTACTAGGTACTTACCGGCGCATGGAGACAACCAGCACGTGGAATCCGGGGAGTGTGTTCGTGTAGGATGAATGTAGTGTGTGGTGTCTGCGGTGTTAAATGCAAATAGGAACACACTCTCCCTTTCTTGAGGGATCTTTCGCGGCGGCGGTACGAAATCGCGGGTAGCGAAGTGAGTCCGCGGCGGCGAGGTGTCCAGGTGGCACGTGAGCACAAAAAACAGTGTTCCTGATAGTAAAATGGGCCGCAGCGTTAGAAGGACGCGGCGGCCAACACGGCAAACTAAGGAACTCAATAAATCGGGGCTCGTAAACTAAACGACACGGGCGTGGCCGGCAAATTTCACGCGGGCAACGCGGATTTTTTCAGTCGGCTTGTAGAAACGGACTCGGAGTGGCGGCGTGGCCGGCAAACAACACGCGGGCGACGCGGAACAAAATGGTACGCGATAAATAGCTCCTCACAAATAATAAGACAGCGCGATGCGGCGTGGCGGGCGACTTTACGCGGGCGAACGCGGCACACACACCGACCGACTCCGTCGGGATTTTGCACCGGACTGGGCGAGCCAACGCGGCCGGGGCGCGCGCGGGCGCTGATCGCAAACCGCTCGCGGGAGAGGGGCGTGCAGGCCGTCGACGCGATAGGCCTAGCATAAACCGGAATGCTAGCGTAAAGCGCAAACATATTTTTTTAGGGTTCCCTACCTACCCCCCCACGGTGAAGCCAAAAGGAATCCAGGAGGGGACGCTCGGAGTGGGCCTGGAGATGGGCCCGCTCTGGATGCGTCCAAGAGGGGTGCGGGGGACAGAGTTTTCTGTCTCCTGCAGCCAGGAGGGGTCGCGGGAGGAGAGGCGTGTCGGTGTGTCGTTGCCGCTCGCCCTATCTCCCGCGACCAAACGGTGGCGCACCGTTAGATGCGTCGGCGGCGGGGCCGCAGGGGAAGAGGAGTGTCGGTGTGTCGTTGCCGTTCTCCCTGTCCTCTGCGGCCGTTTGGTGGTTTGCGGCGGAGCCAAAGATCAGATCCGCCGCGGGGTATGGGAGGTCGATGCCTGCGAAGTGCAGGAGCAAGCTTCGCAGGTATCGGCTTACCCGTGCCCACGGCCCCTGGGTGGCGGTCCCGGGGGGGTCCGTCGCCTTACGGATGGGCGCCGAGGAGGTAAGGCCGGCTTAGGTGTTTCTGGCGGGCCTTGCTGTTTGAGGGGAGCTCCATGCTCCACCTCGTGGAGGGGCTGCGCAAGCGGCCGGGCACCGGCGGGTTCGCGGAGGTTTGCGCAAGCGTTCCCGTGTTCCCGTCATACGGTGCGAGGAGGAAACACCGTGGGGTTTAGCCGGTAAGAGTCCGGCATAACCCAGCCGCTCCCCCGGGCGACTGGGTATCCATGAGGATTCCCCACGATAAAAAAAAAAAAAGGGTTCCCTACCTGAAGGGAAAAGGAATCCTATTACTGAGACTTCGCTGTCCGTCCGTCCATCTGTCACCACTCACCAGGCTGTATCTCTCGAACCGTGATAGCTACAGACTTGAAATTTTCACAGATGATTTACTGCTGTGACCACTATAACAACATATACTGAAAAGTAGAACAAAATAAATATTTAAGCGGGCTTCTATACAACGAACGCATATTTTTGCTAATCGCTTTAAAAATAAATAGTTAAAAATAAAAAAAAAACAACAAAAAGTACTATAGCAAAGTGAGGTTAGAACTCAGTAGCACGGTTTTAACAGGCACGCGCCTAGTGCCCACGCCACTGCGCCATTGATATCGTATCTATGATGTAATAGGTGAAATCATGGATCAGTAAATATACAATATACCTACTCAAAAAAAATTAAAACGCATGTCTCGTTTTAAGGGTTCCATATTGATTTTGCACGAACCTTTATTTAATGTAAGTAGTCTGAGTGATTTTGGTGTTTAATTTACTTCGAGAACTAGTCATAATAGTACGGAACCCTCAGTGCGCGAGCCCGACTGGGCCACTAAACCATTTCGTAGAGTCAGGAGATAATGACAATAAACTCCTACTAAACCGATTTGCCTGAAATTTGGAAGTTGGAACATAGATATAGCTTTTAACCCGGTTTAACAGATTGGCTACTTTTTATCCCGGAAAATCCATCGTTCCCACGTAATTAGCATAAAACCCAAATTCATGCGTGACCCGGGGGCAACAGCTATGAGCTAGTCGTGAAATAATCAATTCTACCATCAGACCATGGCATCTACATTTGTTATAATTATGTAGGTCTGAGAATAGATCGTCAACCATTGTCATACCCCTAAACAAGAAGTAAAGCAGAACAAACTTGGCCGGGTCTGCTAGTTATTAGATAAAGGTCAAACTAAAAGTGGCAAGAAATTCTGCGGTCTAAATAGCTGGATCACGTCATTGACTGGTATTATAGTACCTACCCATTTTTATCTTTCTCTCTATTCTTTTTTTATACAGTCGGAGTAGGTCCCAAGTACTTAAGTCCTGAAATGGCGAAAGTAAGCACCATTCTTAAATTCGGAGAGAATAAAAGTTTTACGATCCCTCTAAGTTACTATCAGCTTCATGAACCATTTGAAAATTAGGTACAACGTGTTCTGTTTTTAAATAAGACGACTCCGAGTGTTTTCACGAATTGTTAAAATAAAAAGTGTTGGATTTTTTTTGATTCTACGTACTTTATAGAATTTGCTATTATTATTCTGTAGGCGCTTAAATAATTAACATAACTTGAACTAGCCGGCGTAAGATAAGACGACTTATATTTTTAAACGTAGTATCTAAATCATTTGCAATTTGAAAATATTTTCATCACATCAGCTTGTGGACATCCACTTTTATCAGTTGGACATATTAGGCCTTCTCAAGCGAGCGCCATTACACCCTGTCCTCAGCTTTTTTTATCCATTCCGCTTTATGTCGTCGATCATTATGTCCCAAGCTACGCTTGTTTGTACGTGGACTATACTAGACTTTTCTATTTAGTTTTCAGGTTCACCGGCCATAGGGCATCGATCCTACGACAAGCGTGACCTGGAACTGCTACTGGTTTGGGACTGCCAATGACCTTGGTTCTCCTGCGGATTTCATTTTGGATGTTATGCGTCAGGGAAATTTCTAGCATAGCCCTCTCCATGACCCACTCAGCGACTTAAAACTAATGGATCAGGCCGTGTGTATCTAAGTGTCTACGTTTTAGCACCATCTACCCTAACTGATAGGTGGTCTAATCAGGCATTGAGAAAGTGACGAGATGGAGATCTAACTCAATTAACTTAATCATACTCAAAATAAAATAATCACTTTTGAGACTAATTTATTTAAAAAGAATAATTCGCTTGTATTGTATTTTATTACAACAGGTAGTTAAGATAACAAACAATTTTGCTAATAAATGATGTACAGGCGCTACATTTTTTTTGGTAACGGCATTGTTGACTGGTGATTGGAATTTGTATTGTGTATATTACGATACGAGTCTACAAGAGGATACTTTTAAGTAGTTACTGTTGTAATGTACAACATACAAATGAGTATTGTGCGTACTCCGTTGACTCCGTTACACTACAGGTGTTCATTGAAATTATTTGCGGACTCCATTTGGGTCAGGTACCTTACCTACTTGAGCCCTTTGTAAAGAACTGTTGTCAATTTCTATTGTTTTGATTGCGATGCTGATAGAGATGAATCTGTGGATATTTTATTTTTCATTTGTCTCCGTTTCTTCCTTGACTGGTTTTGTACTCGATCCGGAAACGACTAGTGAGTATTGTCATTTTGAGGATCTCTACCTACGCGACCTAATAGTCTGGGATACCGCTATACAACGACCTTCACCGAGCTGCTTATTCGATGAAAACTATTTTATATCCAATTAAATATGTCAATAAATATATCGACAAGTGGGTTGCCTAAAAAATTTCAGTCCAGGGTATGATTAATTAAGAATTAAAAAAACCATTGTAACATGGACTCCTGTTACAGTTTGGTTGACATCGTAGTTCAAATTAGATTGGATGGTATAAATAGTGCTTTTTGCCAGAAATACTTTCCTGGCTGAGGAAAGTATTTCTGTTCTATATTTTTTGGCAACAGAAAGTTAACGGATAATAAAATCGTAGGTTTTATGCACAATTATGCACAATTGCAATTTGCGACCTGAATCGGTCATCCAATCTAATTTGAACTAAGATGTCAACGGAACTCTAACAAATAGGAGTTCATGTTACAATGGATTTTTTTTTTATTCTTAATTAATCATATCCTGGACTGAAATTTTTTAGGCAAACCACTTGCGATATATTTATTGACATATTTAATTGAATATAAAATAGTTTTTATCCAATAAGCAGCTCGGTGAAGGTCGTTGTATAGCGGGATCCTAGACCATAATAAGAAATGAGAAGATCTGGGGGCCTACCACCGTGACTCAAAGCAATATTATTGCAATATTGTTTTGACATTTTCATACAATGTTAGTATGGAAATTTTAAAACAATATTACAATAATATTACTTTAGGTCACGGTGGTAGGCCCCCAGGTGGCAATATACACCTAAGGTGCTGGAGTGGCGGCTCCGCACTAAAAAGCGCAGTGTTGGCAGACCTCAAGCAGGTGGACTGACGACATTAAGAGAGTCGCGAGGAGTTGCTGCATTGAAGCGGCATGTAACCGTGCAGGAGGAGTTAAATTTCGGGTTTTTTACAAATCCCAATAGGGATTGGACAGTATCCCACATCCCTTGAAAGTTCCCTTAAAATCTGTGAGTTCCCTGTTCTTGTTTTCATTCCTGCTACCTGTGCCTATCCAGTTTTAATGAAGTTTACTACAGCAATATAAAAAAATCATGTTTTTTTTTTTTCAAAATTCATCGGGAACTGAGAAATCTAACATGGCGGAACACCCAAGATGGCGGATGAGTTATTTCTACCATATGGATATCTAATGGTTTGCTGAGAAGATTACGGATGAATTGACGTAAGTATAAACGTGAAATGATAACTTATTTATAATATGAATAAGGTTTCAACTTTTAACATGTTGGATAGTTGGATACCTTCACAAAAGAGGTCCCTTTCCTTATATCGCGAATGTGGAGAGTTGAGAGAGCCGCCATCGCGTCGGTGACGTAAAAGCATTTTTACCTGCCCGTCACTGTCGCAGCATTCTTCATTCATTGAATTCCTTTGTATGGGAAGGTCAGGAGAATTCCTGGGAAACAGCAGATAGATACATTGAAGACATCTGTAATTGTGTGGTGTGCGTTTGGGAGATCTCGGGGCTATTTTAGATATAAGTAGTTTTGTACTTGTTACGTTTAGTAGGTGTTAGGCTAGGGACTTACCTATACAACGTGTAACAAAGTACCTATTGAAGGGTACATTAGTATTTTTGGATCAACCTGAAAAATATTAAATAGACCTCAGAAAATAAAGCTTTAGTACATAGTTACTCAATGACATACTTATAAGCTTTATTATTCCCGGTGTCGCGTGTCTGGATGAAACGTGTGTCGAAGAAATTGTTGCGAGAAATATGGTGTTCCTTCCTGCATATTGGACCATACCTACAGATTATTTTCTAGTTGCGGATTATAGCGAAATGAATTAATCTGTCCAGCTACTTAACTATGTATTAATGCGCAATAACGCCTGCTTCCATTCAATAATTACTTATTAGCTAGCTATGTTAGTCATATGTACTAGGACTGTAGGACCGTTAGGATGTCTGACTCCTTTGGCACTCCCCGCATTAAGCGTAAAGAAGAATGCAAGAAATTTTTAGTTGCATGAATATTTTCAGGTAGATTCCAAACGATGGCCCAGTAGCACTTCAAAAGGGCACTTCTGGAGCCTATTATGGCTGATAATTGAATTTCGAGTGGCAAAGGGCTGTCTTTTTTGTCACTTCAAGTGTTGTCTTTTACTCTTCGCTACCTACCATCTACCTACGGCTGTATTTTTTTAAAGAAGGTCTTTCATTCAATAATGATTTATTGAAAAATGTTGAGCGATGAGAGACCTTAAAAAAGTAGATTACTTACCACAGATCAGACAATGGGTTTTATCTAAGGTTTTATATTACTCTTTTATGACTACAAATTGGGAGTTTTAAAAACAGCAACCGTAGCCATTATGACATCAAAGCAATGACGATGTACGCTAAGCTAAGATGACTAGAAATATGTGACGTATGTTGAAGCCAAGTTGAAGCCAAAAACATAAATACGGCGTCTTTACGTTACTCAACGCTGACATCACATAATTTTGTCGCTTACATTAGCGCCATTTTACACTTTTGACAAATTAAAAAGCCGGCTTCAGGAGGAGCCTAAAAATACATGCGTGACGTCAATAAGTGCTGATACTTTATATGTTTATAATCAATGCATCAATGTCATTTGAACGATCTACGATGAGCTTGTTCCTGTCGATCAAGTCAAAAAAAGTCGATCGTTCAAATATAATAATAATATTATGTTCATATATGCAACGAAATTCAAAAATGTATTACCCGGCCTCTACACTACGCATGAAGTTCCTCGGCGAAGTACTCAGAAAGTTTACCAAAGACCGAAGTACTAAGAAAAGTTGGCGAAGTTAGACGAAGTGCCCCTCCACACTGCTCGCTCCGTTCAACTTCGCCAATGTTTGCGAGTATAGGTGAAGAATGTGTTGACGAATGTGTTGATATTAATTTTATTATTTTAGCTGCATAAAAGCTTACAAGGCAATAGCGCGGCATGAGTATCTATTTATAATATGCAAATGCACATGGTTAGGAAGCATAATATACATAATATTATATCAACAATATTTTAATGCTTTTAGGTGCACCGAATAAACTAGCTGTTTTTTCATCACCACTTGAGCACACGTGCTGGGTTTTTTATAGCACCGACACGTAATGAACCGTATGCTCGGAAACCGTGCCCTTCCCAGGATATCCTGTTGAAAAATAAAAGATCTACCCCACACCTTTGTAGGAACAAAACGTTTATTACGTATTTCTGCTTCAAGGTAAAATAAACTTTGTTTTCACAGCATTAAGGAACAATGTGAAAGCAATATCTTATTGGAAAGCGTCCTGTGTGTGTTCAGAAATAAATGTTCCAATTTTAATGTACTTACCCTAAGTATGAGCAATATCTACTTATAACCAAGTAAGAAGGTACGAGTAGAATTAAGCTCTTGCAAATAAAGAGCTTTTCCAACTTTAGAGCATCGGTAAAATATAATTAAATAGGTACGTATAGATAAAAATTGTATAGGTACATAACTTTCTTATCAATAAGTAGGTAAGTACTAAATGTCGTAAAAACTTTGAATCTAGAGTCTTGTAATTATACTTAATAATTGTTAGTCTGAAATTCGAGGTATTTTATAAGTGAAATTCACGGAGTAATTAATTTGGTACATAATTTTAATCAATTAAAGATTTTCTAAGACACGTTTTAATTAATAAACTTATTCAATAAGTACCTATTATTAATTCTTTAGTTACTTAGGTATAGATTTAGGTACCTATTTTTTATCTCTATCATGTACCTTAAGGCATAATACCTATTATATCACTCTAGTCTTTCTTACTACTTACCTAATAAAACTATCCGAAGGTAATTTTGTCCCTGGACAAAAATTTCATGGAGGTAAGTAAGTAGGTAGGTCAACCTGTCCTAACTATGTATAACATTTCAAAGCTCCAAAAATGATCTCTCAATATTACCTAATATAGATGCTGTAATTTGTTATGGTCGAATAAAATAATATTAGCATCTGATTGTGAAATGTTTTGATAAGGCTTTGCTTTTGAAAAGTGTAAACACGACCATAAATTCTGTTAGTAAAATTAGCATTTTTAAGTACCTACTAAGTACCTATTTTTGTTGTTCTTTGGTATGCACAGTAGGTACAGTGTATTGATGTCAAAAATACCTACTTGTTTAGGTAATAATATCAAAATAAAAAAAAACCGACCAAGTGCGAGTCGGACTTGCGCACCGCGGGTTCCATACTATCAAAGAAGTAAAACGCTCAGACTACATTAAGTTAAAGATTCACTTTTGTCTCTTGAATTTACGAGTATAATTTACAAGTAGGTACTTTTGTTGGCGAACCGCAAATGGTCCGCAACTTTGCTTTCCATAATTTTAAATCTGACCAATCTTCCATTGAGGATGGGAATTGGAATCATTACTATCCTGTTTATGCAAATGTGCAAGTTCATTTAAAATGCAACGGCATAAAAGTATATGTTTCAACAAATTCGATAAGAAAATTCTGATTAAACTGGGGAGCATGAACTTGTGACATTGACCAGGGAGTAGGGGACAGTTCAAATGCTTCGTGCGAATGTGCTTTAAATTACATGAGGTGTGATAAGATTAAGTTATCATTAAATAATCAAACTTTCTTCGCAAAAAAAAAATATGACATCACGGATGAACAAAAGGTTGTAAGGCCACCTCTACCTATGCGTGCTGGCCCATAACCTGCAGCTGAAACAGCAGACTTCCAAGCCTAGGTAAATTCATTCCTATATCCTGACAGCTGAGTTGGTAGGTACGTTATATCCGTGCTTACCTATTCCGCAATAATAGACCCTGGTGCTGAGAACCTAGCACCAAAGTTCTCGTCAAGACAAATCAGGCGAGCCGAAACTCGGTGGTTATATCTTCAAGTTCCATCATCAGACCCTGGTTACCATCTAGCCTCAAAGTACCTACGCGTCATGACGGATTGAAAGAGCCGAAACTCCATGGCGTTGTGTCGTTTAACTACCGACATCCAGTGGCCACCTTCCATTTCCATCATCAGATCAACTCCATGTTTGGTGTTGTCATCCTATTCACACATGCATGCTAAATTTTAGCTGAATCGGTAAAGATGTGATTACAGACAAACAAACCAATATCGGGACAGGTGAAACTAAATAAAAGCTTGTACTTAACTAATAAAAAACTAAAATACAGAGTCCCAGACAGAGACACATTTAAAACTACTAAGCAGTAAGTACCACCATTGATTTACCCCCGATTCGATTGCCGAGGGTGAGCACTGAGCATTGAGCAGGAGCCAGTGCACCGACGGTCGACGGATTTCGTTTCACACACGCTACAACGATTCTGCACCATTCGCTCTCTTTCTGACTCATTCACCTCCGCCGGCGCCACGCCGCTCGGCGCTTTGAAATCGTTCGACGTTCGAATTTCAAAAAGACGATAGTCGCACGTTGACCGTCGGATTGAGCGCGCTGCGCATGCGTATTGCGTACAACTTCCCAACGAACTATCGTCGAAACTACGTAAATAAACAAGTGCTACGATCTGTGTCGATAATCGAAATTCTTGTATTGTGTGTGACAATTTATAATTAAAACAGCTGTTTTTATACACAAACATTTCACGGAGAGTGCCAATTTGTGCGAATTTTTGAGTAAGTGTGTTCTTATTTGTTTTGTTTTTTTTTTCCCCATGCACAGACCGGCCGCCGGCTGTGATTGTTGGACTTTGCAATTTGTTTTAATCATTATAATGCAACTGAACAACCTGCAACGTTAATACATATATTGTATCTCCCGACTGGGTTGTTAATTGTTATTGCATTTACTTTGTCGTAGTTGGTTCATTGGAGATTTTTGTTTTTTTTTCTTTTTTTTGCCTACGGCATCGCCCTCCAGGCATTCGGTTTTATAAATCCTGCGGATTCCGTTTCCGTTCCCTTTCCAAGTCCTAACTTCCAATTTCCGCTTTGAAGGAACTTTGGCTAGAGCAATGTAAATAGCCCGTAGATAGGTAGTAGTGCCGTGAATCGTGATTGACAAACAAACATATTATAAACATAGCTCACAAACACTCACATAAGTACTTAGGTAAAAAAATATTTTTATTAAGTACCTATACCTACCTGAGTCTCTACGCCGATAAAACGGATAGGTTTTAATAGGTAGGTACTTACCTGCCCAAATAAAATATATAAAGTAGGTATATAATTACATATATATATTAAATATACTTACCACCCACCTAGTTAATTCTTACAATGTAGATACCTACCTGATTACATAATAAAATAATATCCCAAAAATATTGTAAGTACCTACCTAAGTAGTCAGGTGGATAAATTAAAAGTGTAATTTATTAGACGTCACACATTTGCATTTCATAGCTGGAGGTAAGTACCTAGGTAGAAGTTCAGTTGAGTCATGAACTCACCCATCGGGTTTTCTCATCATTCTACTTAAGTAGGTATATACTCAGAATTTCCTTCTCAGAACTCAGAAGTTCCAAAAAATTATACACGACATTCGTTTTATGAATTATCATATAGGTAACTCATGCATTAATTCTTGTATAGGTACACTACGCCGTACAATATCAATCAATCAATCAATCAATCAATCAATCAAGAAGCGACTTAAATATTCCTCCTCTACTATCACGCAGTACATGGAATAACAGTGGAATAGACCTAAAACCTATCCTAACTGCCCCTTTTAAAGACGTCTTTTCCCAATATTATCCAGACAAGAATGTGACACGGGATCTTGCGCACGAGGAATGCTGGAAGCATTCCATTTTAGCAGGTTAAGTATTGTCTATAGTTAGTTGCCTGGATTTAGTATAGCATAGTAAAGGCGAGACCAATTAATGCCGATTTATTACATCAGTTACCCCTGTTGCGAAAATCTTTCCAAATCGTTGTAAAGCGAGCCACACACGGACGAATTGTGACGGATTTAACGCGGACCCGATTCCTAATTGGGTAAGAAATCATTTATCGTATTTCATAGTTGTAATCACCAGCAAGTTCTGAATTGAAAAAAGATTTTCGCCACGCTCGCGCACTGGGAACACAAAATAGGTGAGTATGTCAAGTTTGCTTCGGTAGAGACATATTTATTTATTTATTTACTCCTACAATCAACACACTACACTATTGGAAATACATATCAGCAAGACTTCTGTGTGCTCGTCTATTACAGGAGTAACCAAAAGTAACCAAGAGAGCATGCATGTTATAAATTAACAACATTATAAATTACCGGTAGACGAATGCTCAAAAAAAAAGTTTATATAATAAAGATTTAAAAATGAAAATGCAACAAACGTCAGACTTTACGTTCTGATAATAATTTACAGACTTTTTTGCCATCAAAACGTGTTTCCAACACAAAAGTTGTCAATTTTGCTTTCGTACGAATTGAACGGCGTAATATCCTAAGTAGGTACCCAGTTTCCAGTCACATTAAAACAGGCGATGGTCGTAATAATTAAAAGTATCGCAATACTCAATAGACCGACGGATGACAGGGATGACGGAAGGTACGAGTAGGTATGTCAAACAGACAAACGTGTGTGGCCTGCTTAATATCTTGGGAGCGGCTGCCGTGCCAGCTTCTTAGGTTCTAACCTGCGTATTCTGTATCCACATTCCTATTTCATTAACACCGTTTAAAACCATGAGAAGTAAAATGTGTAGAGAACGAAACTGAATCGGTTCAGAGTCGAATTTATGTTGATGCTAATTGGTAGAAAAAAATGTTTAATTAACTGAATTGGCGTTGAAGATTATTAATATTTACGTTTTATAACCTATAGGCTATAATAGGTACCTTATACCTACTGTTGGTTGTTGGTCGGTCGACTATTACTTATCAAATTAAGAGACCTGTGAACGATGTCTCCATTCATTCAAAATACCAAATCAATGAAAATACCAAATGTCATAAAAATAAGCAAAACTAAATTTGTTTACAATTTGGTTTAACAAAAGTATTTCCGAACCAAATATGGCCAGGAGCATAGATTATTAATATACTTAATATGAATCCGAATAACACCACAACATGATCGAAATAATATGCACGAATTACAAATGATTTTGGTATTACGAATTTGTGGTATGGGAGACATCGTGGGTAAGCGGACTCTTAAGTACTTAGTGTTATTTTTCTTGCTTTCCTACCTACTTCTGTTTACCCATTTGTATTGTCTTATTATCGAGTAAGATCTGTATATGTAAGTATTTTTTTTAAATACTTAATGAAAAACACATAAATAACGTAATATAATATCGTTACATCGATGAGAACGCAGCAGAAATTAACAAGAGTTGGTTCTAAACCATTTATCATCTAAAAACACTATTTTAATTACATATAAGGTAGATACGTAGTAGGTACCTACCTAATATTTGAAGGTGTTACCAACTCAATTAATTTAAATTAGCTAATCGTTAATCGTTGGGGTGACTTTACTTACCCCTTCCAAGTTAGTACGTTAATATCTTTGCCTGCATCATCACTTACCATCAGGTGAGATCGCAGTCAGGTACTAACTTGTAAAGTGTTAAAAAAACAAAATTAGTTGTGTTCCTATTAAAATAATATTTCATGGCCAGAGTAATGCCAGTGGCGTTGACTCCACGGCCTCGACCCTCGTGAGACCACGTATTTTTAGTTCCCATTTAACATACCAAAACTAAACTAGCATGTGAGTGACTCACGGTAGGTAGGAAGTTATGCGAACTTTGGCTTTTATAATTTTTTTAATTCTATACTATAATAATCATTTACTTAGGTATATTGTGCCTGTCTCACAAAGTGTTCAAGCAGGTGAGATCGATAAACATTTACCGACACCAACGAGGCAATAGGGAAATTTCCCTTTAGGGTAGTGTAATGTCTGGGGATCGCTCATAGCCCAAGCATCTTGCTTCGGAACTCTTATTTATTTATTACACCTGACGATCCAAATCTCTATTTTCTATAAGGTTAATAAATTCGCGCCGCTATCTATTTGTGAATTTTTCGACGAGGAATAAGGATTTCATTACTTACCACTATCTTGAAGCCTTAGACTTATTTCCCCCAAACCGTCTTTGCATGTATAAAATAAATAGTAGGATGTATGTATTAGTTTCTATCCTACAGTCCCGACAAGAGATTGTCCTCAAGTCTCAACCACTTTTTATGACCTATTGTTGGGTGCCAAGTCTTCTCTCAAAACGAGAGTAGTTTGGCCATTGCCAGGCCCAAGCTCAAATGTAGGTTAGCGGGCTTCATACATCTTTGAGAATTTGACAAGATATTGAAGTCGAAGAATTGAGGAATGAAAGTTTTGACCTTTAAAGTGTTGTCGCAAATATGAAATTGGAATCTTTCGTCAACGTCGACAGTTTATTGACTTCGCTTGCGAGCGTTTCTCGTAAATATTTGCTTTGCAGATTGACCGATAGTGATTTTCCTACTGCTTTAGTTGCAAAATTTGACAAGCATTAGCTGATGCTGAAATAAATTCTGTCCCGTAATTGGTACGTTATTTGGTATTTTGTATGCTTTGTACAAACTTTCTATTGTTTTTTTTTAGTTTAGTTGTGCCACAACTACTGTACTGATTTTGCTGTTTGTAATATTAAGTACATTATGACCTGGATGAACATTTACGATACTTTTTATCCCTTAAAACTCCACAGTTCCTTCTGGATTTTGAATCTACCAATATTCACGATACAAATCTATACCTAGTAAATTTCTTGAGCAAACTTTCTTGAAAAAGGCTGGGAAAGGGAAACCTACGCTTCCATCATTATTCTGTAGAAACCGAAATTCTAGCGGTTGGAACCGCGGGCAAAACTTATATTTAGTATTTAATAAATAGGCTACTTGAAAGGAGGTGTTAGATACACTCGGCTTGAATCCTCTTAGCTATGTATAAAATCTTCTTGTCGCGATCGGCCATAATACCTTTGATGTGTATCAATTTGAGCTAGTTTTCCCTTGAAGAGGTTTCCGTTTGCAACTGAAAGGACCGATTAGTGACTAATACCTTTGATATTTCATGTCCCCGGGCACTTAGCATCACAACACTGCTAAATCTGGTTAATCTAAACTCAGAAAGGTGCTTGCTTTGGCTCCTTACATTTACCTTTTATCACGTAGGTAATAAGTACGATATTTAGTGAGAGCTTTTTATTTACTCGTAAAATAGTACATAGATATTTTATTACTAAAATATATAAAAAGTATTTCGAATCACTTAAAACATCTAGTTTCTTCTGCACTTACAACTGGAATTTAAAGTATATCTTTAGTCAAAAGAGAAATAGTCTCGATCCAAAGTTTAAAAGCTCAGTATCTCTTCCATTTAAACTCAAAAGGAACCAGACAGATGCATCTTCAGTATACAAACGATTAAAATGAAATAACTAACAGTCTGGTTTGCCAAAAAGCAATGATAACGTTTGCCTTTGATAACACAAGTCAAGGATCGAGTTAGCAATAATTCACTTTCGATTAGGATTGCTGTGTTAATAATAATTTGTAGGTACATGCAGTCTCGAACAATTTTGGTTCATTCAAAACTTGCCTTGTCATATAATATATTTAAATCTATTGTAAGGAATACTATCACGAAATAGATACACTGAACATGAACATGGTATAAAAGAGACAATATAAAGTGCATAGCTATTTAATAGTATAAAATATGTAGATGATAACACGTATAATATGTGAGCTGCTTCAGTCAAATTGACTTAATTATATAGTTCATCAATCTCGAGGGAAATAACGGGAAAGCCTGAGCCATTGTAACCATTTAATTTGTCTCGTTATACAGTTTCAGGCCTTAAAAAATAGGACACGATAAAATGTATGAAATAAATCTTGAATAGAATTTCTTCAACAGCCAGCGTTCAGGAAACTAAAACCGGATGAGAATGTCAGTGGAGCAAAAAAGAAGCATCACTTTTGTACAAGCTTACAAACAAGTAGGAATTTCCAGCGATTCCCAGAGGATCGTATTTGGTAACGTGGGAGTGTAAGAGGTGCTAAATAACTATAGGATCTGGCGCCGCGAGGATACCGGAATCTTCGAGTCTTTATGACTGCTCCAACAGGAAGTTTGTTGAAGAAATACCTTGGCTGTCTTTGGATATGTATTAAAAGACTTTATTAAGAAAGTTAAAATATATTACTTATGCTCGTTTTCACTAACATTTTAGGAGTCACCTAAGCCCTTAGGTGACAGTTGTTGTAAGTGAAAACTGTCACCTATCGGCTTAGGCGTTTCTTAGTGTTAGTGAAAACGAGCATTAGTGTGCAACTGCCTATAAGCTACAACTTGCATACAGTACATGTTTACGACGAAATGTAAAGATTGTTTGGAATATTTCCCCACAATCGCTTATTACAAGAGAGTACTAATGCCTTCTTATTTTGTGAATTGTCTTAAACTCTTACATTAGTAGGATCAAAGTGTGGTGAATGTTTATGTGTCTTAAAGTTTAGAGAATGTCAAGACATTTCATATGACATTTTAACAAAAGATTCCAGTGCACATAAGGTTAAACTGTAAAGTCATTTGAAAATATTAAAGTAAGTACCTTCATAGTTACCAATTTGGTTTGATGATACATAAAGTAGCACACCATTTCTCACCTCTATATTTTTTCACCTTTCTCTTCCTCATTTCTGTGTACTTCAGCTCCAATTTAAGCTCTTCTTCTTTTGTTCTTTATTTCACCCTCTATAATCTATGCGCCGTAGCGTGATGCGGGTGACAGCTGTCTTTCGCATAGTTCACAGTCACAGTATATACATATACAGTCTGTGTCACTCTGGTCGTTCCCTATTGCTATCTAATCTCACCTGTCATCCGCACCATGCTTTCGTGAAAATACTATCGTAGGTATATCTTCATTAAGTACTTCCATGGTGGTAGTGGTGTTTCATCTTCTATTTTATATAAGTATGTCTCTTTTATCCAAAACCTCTTGCTCATCATCATGAACTTGTGTCTTCGTTTGTCCTACTCGACCCTATGATACAAACATTCTATTGTGAGTTGTAAGCGTATTGTTTTTATAAAACACTACCTGACATAATGTGGATACGGATGTTATGCCAATAAACGTGAATAAACTCTATCAGTGCAGTGTTAATGAATTCCCCACGCGTAGGTATTCGTTGAGACACGAATTGCGACTCAATTTGCATGTTTTTTAAGTATTTTAATGAAGCCGACGACAGCCGGTGTTTTTTTGTTGTTACATTTAAAACCGTGCACGATACAGATAAGATACCGTTGCATTGCGGCCCAGAGCGTTTTCCGTTCCCCACTTTTTGGTTTCGAGGTTTATCCTCGCGACTGATGAGAACTTTTGGCGGTTTAATTTGCAAATAAGGTTTTTCAGACAGACATTAAACTGAAGATCTAATAGGTATAAAGGCAATTATGGAAAGAAAATACCAAAATACTAAAGTTAAAGTTATTAATTTTAAGAATAATTCAAACCATAGGCGCTTAAATTATGTTGATGGCCAACATCAACATAATTGAAGCGCCTGTGGTTATTAATCAAATCAAACTTAAAATATTGAGAAAACTACCAATATTGATTATTCAATCATCAATCATATTTATACATATGTAGATTCTATAGATAGGCCATTTACTAGCCTTACCTAATACTTCTTTTGTCAATATTTCAAAGAAGATAATCCTTATCATCAAAGTCGAAGATATTCAAAAGTTCTTTATAGACAAGACTGCCACTTTCGAGGCACTTTAAGTACCTAAAGTCTATTCATTTTGAATTGCGTTAAAAGGTAAACAAACTAACCTTTTGGCGTACACTTCACTTCTCAACCATTTTTCACGATGTTAAAGTAATTAATAAGTCACACAAACTGCTTGCCGTCCACAAACAACATCTGAAGTTACCTTACGTATAACATTTCCACTATTTTATCCACTATTTTAGCAATATTTTTATGAAAAACTGAATCAAAACACAAATTAAGTATGACAGATAAAACTAAAATTTTAGTTGTGACATCGGATTTTTATCATTGACATTAGTGTTGCGCAGAGTGGCAATTGCAACCACGGACAAAAAGGAACGATTCATACTTAGTCAGTGACCGTAGTTACATCGATTAATTCGTTCCGAATCGATATCACTATCGTTATTTGATTATAACTTGTTAACGTGTATTTAAAAATCATGCTATTGGGTCGTAAATACTGACGTTATAAATAACAACAATATTGCTATAAAAATTTTTACAGGGTCGTTTTTTAAAGATGTTTGGGTATAATAATAATAACTAAATATTTGGGTATCGCGATGGTACGATATTATAATAGAGGAAGGAGTACAGTTATTAGACGTTAGTTATACCTTTTATAACTTTTAGTCCTTTAATGACGGTAACTCTCCAACAAAAATAAAATAACGAGTAGATATGAGTAAAAAAATTTAATATTCGACAACTTATTCGATGACTTTACTGCAGCGGCCAGCAAAAGAGGCATTGAGGGATGAACGTGTAAATGATGATGAGTCTATCAGGGTTCCTCAGCAACGCTCCAAGATATCCTGTGCGACCTGGGAGGCCTCTTCGGATTCTGGAGTGAGCTCGGCTGGCTGGAGTGATCCGGCGAGGACCCGCATCAGCGACTTCACGCGCAACGGACGAATTCGGCCAAACAGAAGGCCAGGGACAGAAGAGAAGAGAGAAGAGAGTCTATCAGTGCCAAGTTATGGCCAAGGCTTATATTATACTTTTTTTCAAACAATACGTGGAAATGTAGACTATAATAATCATAGTAATGAAATCTAAGTTATCATAGACAGACATTTCCAAAACCAATTATGAACACAATATTGCTTTCTGAGTAAAAATGTTCTTTTGTTTTGTTTTTCACTAAACAGCTTTCTTTTTGAAAGCCAGTTCGATTTTAAAATGAAACCTTTGTTAAGTTATCTCCTTGGTTGCCACGTGTCGGATTGAAAGAACGTCACATGTTTAAATTACACAACACATTTGAGTTTAGGATGTAATTAATGCGAAAGCTAAACCATGACAGTGATGGATTTTCATTTTTCATACAACTTTTGGCAACTGCTGATTCCGATTTATTCGTCGTTAATTCCGATTTATCTCGTGGAAGGTTGTTAAAATAATGCCCAATTTTCCAAGCATGTTTGAGAAAATATAATAAAATAAAATAGCGTGATCTATTCAAATCGATTCTGAATGAATTACATAGGTAATTTGGATGATTACGGTCACTAACTCAGTATTAGTATCTGTACCGTTTCCCTTATCTAAAATACAATTTCTAAATTACAAGGATGATCGTTCAATAGTTCATTCCTGATATGGTTCAGCAATAGTTACATCACTAGGGCATGTCAAAAAAAAGTGACGTAACCAGATCCGCCATATTTGTTTACCTTTTAACTCAATTCGATTTGAATGAAGTATACCTAGAGATTTACTTAGTTAGTACTTAGCGTCTGAGTAGATATTATATATATATATATATATATATATATATATATATATATTTCAAAGAACATAATCTTTATCATGAAAGTCGAAGATATTCAACAGTTCTTTACAGACAAGACTGCCACTTTCTAGGCACTTTAAGTACCTACCTAGATATTTAGTTTGTAGCGTCTGAGTTCTGACTTCTAAACGCCCGTCCAGTAAGGCGCAGCAATAAATCAACGCGCAATGAGAACATTACTCAGATGTTATCATTTGTGAGTCATCTTCAATTTTATCACATCAGACTAAGACATGTCGTGACCGGTCGGTGCGTGTCGTGAACTTGACTGATCCAACGCCGTTTGTCACTCCGAGCAACAATTAAATTGTATGGATTAGAGTAATAAAGTGTAATGAGCCGCTGACAAAGAGACGTAAGTGATGTATATTCATAACTAGAGAGGAAGCGGTTGTTATACCGTGTGACTATGAATTTTGATGTAATTGCTAGCAGGCCGAGCATAACTGACACGAAATTTTGACGTCTTGAAGTTTTTGAACATATTTATCACACTGTCAATAATTAAATCTAGGTATAGAAAAAGGAAAGGCCCGACTCATCTATTAAATATTCGCTCACTGACTCACATTTGCTTAGCTTCTTGAAATTCTGACGAGTTCATGTGAAACTGACGTACCTAGGTTAGCAACTAGCAAGTCTTACATGTCTCTTTAAAACAATAAACACGAGATTATAACAAGTAGTCAGTAATTGCTTACCAACCTCTATATTGGTCAAATATGAAGATGTATTTTTATGATAGTTAAGCGACGATAAAATCGGTGAGAAATCTTCTTATGCTAAACCTATTGTAATTGTGAATTATGATGACTGACTAATAGGAGAGAAAGAGTAAACGAGAACATTAGAAACTGTGGAAAGCGATTCACTAAGCTGGAAATGGTATAAATCTCTAACATTTTACTTGAAAGATCTAGAGCAAATTAATTTGGCAAATAATTGTGGGTAACCGTAGCTGTATCCATTTATTAACATTGATTTGTTCAATACAAAGGAGAGTTTGCCTAATTTAATAGGTACGTTTAACATGTTCATTCTGTTAAAATTAATGATTTCCAAGCTCACCTCCGTTTCTAAACTCGTTCGGTTGTGCCAGTTTAAATTGTTCATTTTCTTTCGTTTCAGTTTATAATTTTCGAAGGAAGTAGCTTATTAACAGGTTCTTTATCTTCATGACTGGCTTCTGATTCACGGGTGAGTTTTGTTATGACTTTGACCAACTTGTAATGTTGAACTAATTCGTCATCTTTTATCGAGGTTTTGGTTTTCCGTCTGCTTTTAGGTAGATTAGATCATAATTTTAGAGACGTTTAAAAACTTAAATCAGTTTGGTACTTCAGATAGTTCTTAATTTTGATGCGTTCTACTTTGTTTTTTGTTGCAGCGTCCCATTACTTACAAATATCATATATTTGCACAACTTTAGAGCTGATTACATCATAAATAATGAATCTTTGCAATTTTAAAATCAATCTCCATCAGTGCTATTGATGCCATTCAATACATTGAACTCAGTTGTTTCTTATAACCGATTATACTATGGACGTCTCTCTGTATAATAGCAGCTCTTTGTTCTTAGTAATTCCTTATTATGTTTGCTTCGCAATGTAAGCAGCTAACTACCAACGGCTAAAACCATTAAGAAACAAGACAAAAGGTATCAATCATTTCAATTTTAAATGTAATGTGGGTGTGCGCTGCATTACTGGCGAGACTAGGATAGTTGAGCAAAATTATGACCCGTGTGTGTACTGAAATAATGATCAATTTATAGTGAACAGGCAACTCCGAGCAGCTACAAGCACCGAGCTGGCTTGATATGAGCAAAAAACTTGGATTACTTCGCACATAATGACCCCTTGTGGTTGAACAGCGGATATCCTCCACATGTTTTAAAGGAAACAAAAAGTCTCCAATGTTTTGTACGGTACGGCTACCGTACAATTTTTTCCACGTCTTAAGGGCACATTCGCGTGCCGAAAATTACCAGCGAAGGAAATATTGAACCGCTCCTTGCAATCTTAGTAATAGGCATTCGGGAGCATCAGTAATTTCTTCCACAAGCAAAAATGTCTTACTCCTTTTCTGTTTGCTAATTTATTTTATCACGCAGCATTTCACATTACTCAAAGTTTACCTACTACGGCTTATGCCGAAAACGTAACTCGTAGATTTTCCTTTCAATTATTCAAGCGGTCCCTTTCCAGAATGGGTGAACATTAGCATTTGAATCGTGTCAAATGTTGGCGTACTTTAACAGATTAACGAAGATTGTGTATTTCTTCACCATGGATTACCTAAAATAATATACCAAGTGCAATGGCCGGATGTGTATCAGATAAATCAAAGTTGAAAAATTATTATTGAAAAATGTACAGTCGACTTGCGAAATTTAAGTTAACTGTTTACTACAATGACCTAAATTATAAACACGAAGACTTTAAGAATAAAATAAGGCAAACGTGGAATGCGTAGGTATAAACATTAAAACATACATACAAAAAAGAGGAAGTTTAAGCTGAAATAGTAAACGTCTATATAGTGTGGTAGACGGTAGTCAATCCACCAAGCCTATTAAAGAAAGGATGGTCAGTAACTAGCTATTTTGTAATGATGGGTGTTGGCCGCTTGAGGCAAAAGATAATGAGCGAAGTGCCGCCATAAGGATCGATACTTATAAGCTTGTAGAGCAAGCGTACGCAATTCAAAATAATAGCTTATCTGGTGCCTTTGAGTTCAGTTAACATCGGAAAAAATAGTTCCTTCATGATATAACTATATTTAAGAGAGAGTGAACTTTTCTACACAATTTGTTCAGATTTTTGGTGCTAATTTATTTTAAAGCGAATTATATTCAAAGCGGTTTTTGTTGAATTTATTAGTTGAACCCATATTGAACCTAAAAAATTGCAAGCCACCGAAATGTTAAAAAGACAATTTTGTCTTTCTTCAAAAGTCTTTTCCGTAGCTTTTTCTAGACATCCCACACAGCCTGTATTAATTGCAGTAATCACTCTGTTCAAGCTATTTGTTTTATTTTCAAGTAAACTGAATACATAGCTTAACCGATTCAGTATGTTCACTTAAAGAAAATAATAAAAATGTTAATTGTAAGCAGGTGCGCTAACTGCCATTCAAAACTAAACGCACCCTCGTTTTGTGAGTTTGGCAAACCTTGGGGACATGTACACATGTGCAAGGCTATTACTAACATACCTATTCGAAATTTCACTTGTGAAGTATACTAACAACAGAATACTGCTGATGGCGTTATCACATAGGGGCATGACATGATTGATGCCAACAATTTGCCGCTAGCTTCTACGTGACAGTTTTTTAAAAGTTTAAGGCACAAAAATTTGTCATAGATCAGCTATTTGGAGTTAATGGTGCAGGCCATTGTACGGAGGACGTAGATAGTATTGTAGATAATGATGATATGATAACTTATAATAATGTCCTTTCCCATTAACTAACCTAACTGTTCCTGTGGGAATACCCCTAAAATATGCTCTGTGGTACAAGTAAATGAAGGTTATTCCTGAACTAAATGTGAAGTGAATGACACTGAATGACTACGCACAGCGTAGCATGCTAACTTAACAGTGTTCGTAGAGTGAAATTAGAAGGTTGCTGTAAAAATGGCGTTGCAACATTATCTTGCAGGTTCGATTCTAACTTATTGAGTGCAATATTCTAAACGCTTGTTCATTCGGGCCTTATATATGAATGCAAAGAAGAATCATTGTTAAAATTTTAACACCTAAGCTAGAAATTCGACGGGACCCTTCTCCTTCAACCGGTTTTCTTAACTACCTAAGAAGGCTAACCATCGGTCAAATCATTGTTGATGATATAAGATTGCAGAGATTTGTGTAATGACGGACCGACGGCTTCCAGCAGCTTTTAAATTTCGGTTTTGCTTTATTTGTGTTAAGTAATGAAATGCGTAGATAATTTTTTCCCCCTAAGATTATGTTAATGTTGGAATAGACTGGATATATGGGTATGATATAATAATTGATAGTAGTGCTTGTGCCCGTTGGTAAATCGTTAATTTTATTTTTACGTTGGTACTCCTTTTCTTTCATTACTTATCTTGGAAAATCTATCCATTCTAGAGTACGTATTATTCTTAGAAAAAAATACAACATAGATGAAGCGTGTTAGTTGGTATCTTGTGAGTAATTTGCAAAAGTACTGATTATAGGAAACTAAATATCCTGTATCGAAACGTGGTACTTCGCCTGGTACCTATCAATTAACTCGGCATCCCGTCGTTAGTTATCTTCCTCAGATCATCTTGAAGCTAACATCCATTTCCCTGGAAGATCTTGCTATTCCCCTGCATATTCTGGTATTCATTACTAGTAAGTTTATCCTTTATTAAAGGTTGTCTGGAGAAGATCGTTATAAACTTATAAGTGATGAGACGGTTTTACGCAAATTTTTAGTGTTTTACATCTATTGTTTGTGTCATAAAATATTTTTTTTTATATATCAAATGCTAAACTTACTCATGGTGTTAATTAACAACTTCAAAAGAGTAGAAGAATCCCAAAAAAGAACGTAGCAATACTATTTTTAATGATTCTGAATTACTTGTACGTAGTTCGTGTATTACAACTTTTAGAGGTAAATTAATTTTATTTCTGCGTTATACCTCCATTTACAATACCATCGCAATGCTAAAAACGCTTTTATATAGATTACCTGTCCTGATTTTTTAAATAGTCCCACGCGAAACAAAGCTGTAGATTTAGAACCTGCGCGGAAAACTGATTACGGATTCTCTTCCAGCGTAAGCTTTATGCAAATAATTTAATGCCTCCATACGTACACTGAATACGACAGTATTAACTTCGGGGCCCGCATTCCTACGGATGCCTCTATAAATTTAATGGCGTTCAAGTATGTAAATACACTCGAACATGTACAGGTAATGTAATACCCACTGTGGTAATACCTAATACAATACAAGTAATGTCTATTGCTGCGCCAACCAAATCCTTATTGCTTGTTCCTATTTGTTTTGAATATGATTCTTAGAAATTATATCTAGTTCTTCATACAAGAACTGTTAAATTAAAGGTCTTTCGTTTTTATATCCACTTACGCCACTATATCCACTACATTATCAACCTAACCCCTTACTTACAAACATTTCTATCACCTGCTCTTATTTAGACTTTATTTTATTTTTCTTTAATCTTTGCGTCTCTATCTATCACTAAGAATTTGACTTCGAAAGAAGAAGACAAAACATTGTTCAATTATACGTTTTAACTGTCCACATTATTGCCTTTAGTCAGCTTGCGTCTTTACCATTCATCATTGGGTATGAAGATCACATAAGTGAAAATACATATTGCTGACTATGAACATGGAGTGGTCGATGGTTCACAGATTAAGTAATTTGTATCTGTAGGTTATAATATTCAGTCTTATTTTCAACGAGTTTACGACTCACAGAAAATTCTAGAGAACTTAGAGTCTATGTAAATTGTCTAAGCAGCTACATATAACCAAAATTTCGGCACGTTCATTTTGCAGAGCAAAAGTTGGCATTGAAATTCGCAATCAGTAGCATATAGTTCAGAATAATTTATAACCCATCTTCAGCGATTATCTTGAGACGTTTGCGAATAATAATGTCGACAACGTGCTAAGTGCTAACCGAGGCATGGAGGGGACAATTTATATGGTTTAACTAGCTGTGATGGCAACCAGACAGTATAACCACATAACCTTGCGTTGTTTTGAGTTATATGTTAGCGCTATTATGTACTCTTATTTTCTTTAACTAAAACGTACGTTCTTTAACTTAACGTAAAACTGTTAAAGCTTTTCAGTGGTCTGGTGACATTTATTGTCAATGTAAATTCTAGCTGTAATGATACTGTATTTATATTAGTCATGTCACTATAAGGCATGTGTTTCTTCTCCTACATATTGATTAATTAAAATTATACGCAAAATTCTAAGAGAATAACTAAAAACTGCTAAAGATGGCATAGCTTCATAATAAGTTCCACTTGGCTGTAAAATAAATTCAGTAAGGTTTGATTTGTTAAACGAAACAATTGAATGTCACTGTCAGATTGTATCTATATTATGTATTTATACGGCAAGTATCTGGGACTTTTTGCGAGAACCATTGTGATACGGTATGCGAGGTATCGTGGGCGCATGAATGAACCTTGGTGGTCCTTTTGGAAACTGGATCCAAAATTATAAATTATACAATTCTGATCGTAAATCAAAAGTGGTTTTTATACATTTGTGATCATGTCGAAAAGTACAACAAGAAAGTTGTACTACGGGTAACTCAACAGTATTTTATAGCAAAGAACACGACACGAGTAGGATTTTTATCTGTGATATAAAGTGATAGTGCCTATACAAGTACACATGTCAGATGCACTGCGTCGCACAACTTAGCATTGCAATATCATACGACATTGCACTTTGCTCATCATCCTGAAACATCAGTATCATAATATAAAATAAGGAAAATGCTTGCATTCATTGCCCGTTAGATTTGATCTAAGTATATTTATTTAATGATAATTTATAGTTTCCTTTTGCAATCCAATCCCAACCGCTCATGGACTAAAGATTGCTACTCAAATTATTATACGTATAAATTCAATGTAAATCTCTTATACTGTCAAGAAATCCGGTTTAGGTCAAGACTTGTTTCGCTAATTTGTTTTCACACGTCTTTAGTCACAAAAGATCATCGAAACAAAATACGACTGCAATCCCACGTGCAGTCTATCATTTTAGTCCATGAAAGGAAACAAGTGGATCAAACCCGTCGCGTGAGTTTGTTGACTGAACTGGTTATGATGTAACAGACTGGGGCTGACCGCCAAACAGTGACTCATGTCTAGAGATTATGTGCTGAAGTTTATCTCTTTATTTATTGTTATGAGATTTTAATAGGCTTTCCTATTATGTAGATTTTAGAAAGATAGGTGGGTGTATTGGACTTATTTCATTTGGTTCTCTCCATTTCTTAATTTTAATAGTTTCTTTGTCTATTTTTCTTTCTACAGGGCAACATTCGCGCGTAGAGATATGTCTCTCTATTTTTGTCGCTCTCTTTTCTCTCTATGATCGATATTGTTAGACACAGAAAAGAGAGCGACAAAAGTAGAGAGAGAGAGAGTAGATTTCAACGTGCTTATGCTGCATAGGCAAGACCTCTACCCTAACGTATTTTTCCTGGGATTTTCCTTATCTTATGATTTTACTTATTATTTAATTATTTCTTTGCCGTTTGTTTGCAAAATGGCTTTTTCGTAAAAGCTATTCAATTTTCTAGCTATGTGTATTGCCACAATGATCGTCACGTGTGGCCTTGTTTATAATCATGACTAATGTAGTATGAATTAACTAGGCTGATATCAGTTCTAATAATGTTGTGCAAAAGTAATGCTCAAGTAATTGACACGTCTAAAAATAATACTTATATACTTTCCTAAAGCTCCTCATAGGAAAGCATAGCACTAGTACTTAAGACGCGTCATTATTAGTTTATTGGATATTTTGCACAACAGAATTGGCATCATTGGTCTAGTAAAGTTAAGGGATCAGATAGAATGATCTATCGAAGAACTGTAAAATACATTGATTGGAAAACTGTAATAGATGTAAAAGACATTGGTTAAAATACAGGTTATTCCTAAAAAAAAAAGTGTTCGAATTTCAAAATTAAAAACAAGCCATTGTAACTCTCTCGCCATTCACCCGTCTTCTTCAAAAACTGACAACACCACTGACAGGTGTGTTCCCGTCGTGCCCCTTTTTTCAACGTCCGTTTACACTAGCGGCACGCTATGATGGCCGGTTTGACGTTTGTCCGCTCATGAAGTTCCGTATTAATTGATAACGACTTTGAAGGAAATAATTGTATTACTTTATTGACGATAGTGATGTGCAGAGATTCATAAATTTTATCGAATGTAGTTTTAGGTTTAGGACTCAAAATTTATTTATTAAATTGATTTCTAAAATGTATACAAGTGTAGAAAAATCAGTTTGCACCATTTAAGGGGTGAATGTACTTGTGAATATGAACAATTTTCACTATGTGGACAAACCTCTGAAATCGCAAAAAAATATCAGCTGTTTCATACAAAAGGTAAAATTTTTATTTTTATATGATATATACCACAACTCGGCATTTGGTTTTCTAAATTGAAAATTTTTAAAATTGGAATCTAATACGATCGTCACATAGGATCGCTGGCTAGCACAACTACTACCTCCGGCAAACTCGCGTCAATGCTCAATGCAAAACAAAGCAGTTTCGAATTGACGTTGCTTCGAAAAGTATAAACTGTCAGTGCAATGCGATTGTGATGTAGTTTTGACCTGGCTTTGGATTTCAAATATTGATACTGCATTACTGTTGACCCTTGCTCGTTAATTTGGACTCTGTTCAAGCCCTTTGTTGTGGATTTCGTCGATATGACCGAACGTACGCAGAGAACTGTTCTAAATAGTCAGACACGTGAGTTCGTAATACGCCTTCGTAACTATTTCGATCGTGAAGCTCAAAATGGAGGGCCAATTTTACCTATAACGTCAGTGGTTGAACGCGTAGCTGATGCGCTTAATATTGGACAACGAACTGTTAGACGGATAACTAAAGAAAAATATGGCGAGACTGGCACAGAAGAAAATAAACTTCACACACCAAAAAAGAGAAAACGAGCAAAACCAGTCGTAGGCATCGATAGCTTTGATGCCGATGCTATCCGAAGACATGTTTACGGCTACTATTTACAGAAGGAGTATCCAACAAGAAAAAAGTTGGTGCATTCACTGAAGGAAGCTGGATTATTCTTCGGTGGGGAAAGTTCTTTAACGAAGATTTTGAAGACCATTGGATTTCGATACAAAAAATGTAACAAACGCAAAATATTGATGGAAAGATTTGATATAGCGATGGCAAGGTATACTTTTTTACGGCAAGTGAAAGAAATCAAAAATTGGCAAAATGTTGTGTTCTTGGATGAAACATGGCTTAATGCTAACCATACTGTAGGCCGTTCTTGGAACGATGACACAGCAGCATCTACTTCCAAAGTTCCTGTAGGAAAAGGATCGCGACTTATAATTTGTCACGCCGGAACCATCAACGGGTTTGTTGAAGGTTCTCTCATGGCTTTTGCGTCAAAAACCACTGGAGACTATCATGAAGACATGAATGGAGAAAAGTTTACTGAATGGTTTACCTCAATGTTGTGTAGCCTCCCTGAACCATCTATTATAATTATGGACAACGCCCCATACCACTCGATGCAAATTGACAAGCCACCTGCCCAATCCCAAAAGAAAGCTGATATCGTCGCATGGCTTCGTAAAAATGGCGTAGATGCAAACATGAATATGTTAAAAGCGGAATTAGTACGTCTTTTAAAAGAAAACAAACCAACCAAGATCCGATACGTCATTGACGAAATAGCATTAGAACATGGGCACAGAGTTATACGGTTACCGCCTTACCATTGTGAGTATAATGCGATTGAGTTGGTGTGGGCTCAAATTAAGGGATATGCTGCAAGACACAATACAGAACCCCCATTTACCACAAAAAAAATGCTAAAATTATAAGAAGAAGCTTGTGAACATGTGACTAAAGGAGACTGGGAAAAGGTTGTGAATAGAACTGTTAAATTAATAAGGGAAGATTATGAAAGAGATGTGAAAATAGATAATATTATAGAAAACGAACATATAATTTTTAATGTAGGTGATGATAGCAGTGACGACAGTGAAAATAGTAGTATGGACGAATCTGATTAATTATGGCCTTTTGTGGCACCTTTTTTGGTATCTTTTGTATTCATATGTTTCTTGTGTGCATATAAAGTATGTATATTCATTTTCATTCAAATATTCAGTTCGTTCAAATAAATTAAATAAACATTTACATTTTTGTTTTATTAAACCTATTTAATCAGGTACAAAAACAAAACTTAATTGTTTTTTGTTCGAGAATAAATTGACATTCCACATCACTATTGTAATGTGTCAAACCGGCCATCATAGCGTGCCGCTAGTGTAGTACAATTATATCGTCTCCAAAATGCCGAAAGAAGCTTCCAAGTACGATACTCAAAAGTATACTTCAAATGAAAGTGATAGAGCTTAAATTACCTTGTGACAAGCTAAAGCGGTACCAGTGGTAACAATGAATGGATCATTTCCCATACAATATGTTACAACGGTTAAAACTATCACGGTCAGGGTAAAAGCAGTTTTATTTGGATTACATTCGTGTTAAGTTTGACCGGCTACCTTATTTAAAAATAAGCGACTATAGTCACAAGAGTTTGTTTTTCACTTCATTTTGTTAAACGAAATCATGACGGAATCAAAGTTTTTGTTTCGCGAATGAGAGTTCATTCTATAAAAAATAATATTCAACGCCTATGTTATTTTTCTTAGTCCTCAGGAGAGGAACTTCAACAAAAACTCGCTATGTTGTAAATGTAGACCTTTAAGGAGCACACCACGGGTGTGCCCGCGAAATTCAAATTTTTCGTGGTTTTTCGCGATTTTTAAGCTAATAAGACATAATAGGCTTATGGCCGTCAAATTGCGATAATCCCAATATCTTCTTCACGTGTTTATATAAAAATCTTTGCTCGAAAGTGTCGAGTTAAATAAATTAGTTTAAGATTTGCGAGTTACTCACATAAAACTCGATACTCGGATTAATTACCTAGGATACACATTTTTATGCAAAGATTTTGATATAATCATGTAAAGGTGATACTGCCATTCTCGCAAATTGATTACCATAAGCCTATCATGTCTAATTAGCGTACTAATTGCAAAAATCCACGAAAATTTTGAATTTCGCGGGCAGACCTGTTGATTTCACGTTAATACCCCCTGAGAATTCTTCGGGTAAAAACTTTAGAGTAAAAATGGCATTTAGTTTGACTCCTCAACATGACTTTGAATTTTTCAGAATTCCTAAGTATATTTCTTTTATTTGGATCCTACAACGTACAAAATTTCCATTATCTTTGATCTGACTTTTTATGAGGTTGGAGTTCTACAATCTAATAAGTACATTAATATATATATAGCTACTCGTGCTGATTGGCCACTGACTGACTCATTGATCACCTCTCCTGTACAATTTTGTATGAAAAAATTTTTTTTGAAGGACGAAGTTGTATAGAGGGGAAAAATTCATGAGGAGGAAAAATACGGAGAGAGCTGATGCTTGAGGATTTCGGAGACGGGTGAAGAGCACAGCCAAGGTATTAGAGATAGGTGGGGGGTGCTCGACCAAATGTCACTCGAAACGTCATCCAATTGGCAGTTAGCGGAAAAAAATTTCAAAATGGCGGAAAAAATATGGCCGCCATACAAACTTCATCGGCGTTTATCTCGAAAAGTATAAAAGTTGGAAGAGTGGTTTCTTGGCGAGAAATGATCAGGACCCGAAGGTCTATTCGATGGATCCAAAAAAAAATCAAAATGGCGGAATTTAGTTTTCCATAGAAAATGTATGGGGATTATTGAAGGGATTTTTTATAGGCGGGAAGACAGTACGCGGGCCACATGTGGCCCGCGCCCTCACGCGACCTACTAGTTAATATATATATAGCTACTCGTGCTGATTGGCCACTGACTGACTCATTGATCACCTCTCCTGAACAATTTTGTATGAAAAAAATTTTTTTCAAGGATAGGGTCGTGTAGAGGGGAAAAATTCATGAGGAAGAAAAATACGGAGAGAGCTGATGATTGAGGATTTCGGAGACGGGTGAAGAGCACAGCCAGAGTATTGGAGATAGGTGGGGGGTGCTCGACCAAATGTCACTCGAAATGTCATCCAATTGGCAGTTAGTTGAAAAAAATTTCAAAATGGCGGATTCAAAATGGCCGCCTTTCGAATTTCCTCGATATCTCGGAAAGTATAAAAGATGGAAAAACGGTTTCTTGACAAGAGTTGATCAGGACAAAAAGGTCTATTTGATGGCTAGAAAAAAAAATCCAATATGGCGGATTTTTTTTTTCGATAGAAAATGTATGAGAAAAATTGAAGAGACCTCAAGTTGTAAAACATGAAGTGCTTTGATGCGGTTTTTTGGAAGACTACCAGAGAAAAATATGGAATGAGGTGATGATTGAGGATTTTAAAGACAGTCAAGGAGCATGGGCAAGGTATTATAGTTAGGTGAGGATTGCTGAAACAAAAAATATTTGGAACTTCACGCAATTGGCAGTGAGCTGAAAAAAAACAAAATGGCGGATTCAAGATGGCCGCCATAAAAATTTCGTGTTGTTCTATCTCGGAAAGTATAAAAGATAAGAGAGAGGTTTCTTAGCAAGAGGTGATCAGGAGCTCAAGTTCTACGGGATGCATGGAAAATAATTCACTGTGGCGGAATTTATTTATCCATTGAAAATGTACATACTATGAAAAGAGACAATGATCTAGGATTTGGATGATGATTGAGGAGCACGGTCATGGTTTTAAAGATAGTTAAGGGCTGTTCGTACAAAAAATACGCTGAACCTCATCCGATGAGGTTCAGCGTATTTTTTTGTTCGAACTGACCTTAACTATCTTTAAAACCATGACAGTGCTCTTTGGTATTTTTTTCAGCTCACTGCCAATCGGAAAGTATAAAAGATGGAAGAATGGTTTCTTGACAAGAACTGATCAGGACTCGAAGGTCCATTTGATGGATAAAAAAAAATTCAAAATGGCGGAATTTATTTTTTCCATAGAAAATGTATGGGAAAAGATGACTGAGGGTTGCGATACCTTTATAGGCGGGAAGACAGCACGCGGGCCACATGTGGCCCGCGCCCCCACGCGCCCTACTAGTTAATTTCTATGGGTACTAATATCACTTACAATTACTCATATCGCACTCACTCACTTGCAAATATCACTCGACTTGATTCGTAGAAATCGTCCGACACACGATCGATCAAACAGCTACAGACGATTTCTACAAATTCGATTCCCATCATTATTTCAAGACTCTTAACAATATCAATTATCATGCTTCACACGCGATGTTGATTTCCCCCATATTGGATTCTTCTCACGTTACCTACTGAGAGTGTGTTAATTGATTTCTGGGTCATCATCAGTTGTCGGCATTTTGAAATCAGTGGCATGCGATATCACCTTAATGTTACCATGCACTTTAAACGTCCGTCATCATAGCTTTAGCTAGTACCTTTCTTATATCATTCTGTTTTGACATTGTACATGACAATTCATATTGAATGGTAGCAGGCGTTATTTTGCGGAAATCCATAATTAGCAGGACAGATTAATTTGTTTTGCTATAATCCGCTTCTTGACTTTCTTCTTTTGACTTTAAAGAAGCGAATTATAGCAATACAAATTAATCTGTCCTGCTAATGACAATTCAGTCAAGAGATTCGTTCTCAAAATAAATACTATCCCATTGATTTCCATATCTAAAGAGTGCAATACATTAAACAAAAATCATTTGTCAACAATGAACATGATTGTTATTTGCAAGTGTACAGTTTTACATAATTCAATGCTGACGAAGCCACAAAATGTTATTTCTGATTATAGAGTATACTGCTTCTATAAAAAAAATTTGAACAGTTGCCTTTAGATCTATTGATAGTCATTGTGTAAACTTGTTAACGCCTGGTGAATAAAACCTTAAAACCGACATTTATCTTTCATCGTTTAACTTTAGGTCTCACGAATTCACAATACCGGAGATTAACCAGTGGTTTCATTAACCATTAGGTAACCAGTGGTATTCAAGCTGCTGGCACTATTCCTATTATTTTTGGAAAATGTCAGCTTGACAATTACTTCAATTTGCCTTTGTATCGTTCGTAGTTAATGTTTTATTGCTATTTGAAATATCCCTTTCCTTATCTTCTTCGTTAAGTAATCTTGTACTGTACCTTCGTAAATAATATAGCTTTACTTTTACCTCTTTGTCTTAACTCTTAGCTATCCTGGGATCTGTTCAACTCGTCATTTTATTCTTCCGTCAACTATTACTTGTATCGTTTTTTACGTGACTATCCTTTTAATCATTTATTTGTTTAATTATTAACGATTTATATTTTATTAAATGAAAATATTCTTACGAAATTTATGTTTACATCTTTGGTATCCAGGATCAGATATGCAACATGCCTTGCCTCCTTAGTCTAACCCAAAGATATAATCGGTAAGTTTAAGAATGCGAAGATTGTGAACAAAAAGAAGTGATGTGGGTTGTATTATCTATAGGAAGGATTTTACATGAGACTACTAATAACAAAAAATAAATGCCAAGTGCAAGGAAGACTCCTGCTATGGGTTCTACTGCCTACACTTCTACACATTGAATGTTTAAGTATACTTAATTGAAATATTAAATACGTTATGTTGTGGTATATTAGAATTATGCTAATAAATTATCACAATCAATTCATACACATAGAAAGGTTATTACAAAATCAATGCATTTAAATATATCTTCTTTAACTTATTTTACGCGCATAAGTTATATTTTGACAAGATTATCTATATATACTTATAATAAAACTGTAAAGGGTCGAATTCTGTACATTGAAGATATTTTGAAAATTTTTGTTGCAGGACACTATTTAGTCGATACTGAAGCCAAAACTGTAATTTGTTTAATTTTTGTCTGTCTGTCTGTCTGTCTGTCTGTTTGTCTGTCTGTTTCACGACCGGGCATCACGGCTAATCCGCTGGATGGATTTAAATGAAACTTGACATGATTATAGTTCATACCCCGAGGTAGGACATAGGATACTTTTTATCCCGAAATTCATCATGGTTTCCCTGGAAGACGGCATCAAAGTCCAAACGTTTTTTAGTTATAATTCATTAACGCGCTGTCCGATTCCATTTATTCTTTTTTTGTTGGATAGGAGGTTTTTAAAGATTATTCCATACAAATCTTATCATCATCAGTTTTGTAGTTCAGAAATTACAGACATCAGAACCTTTAAGTTCAAGTAGGTAGGTGACTCGAAACTCGGAATGCACAAAGAACCTAGGGCTAGGACGTAGGGCTCAAGTAAGACTGGAGTACCCTTACAGCCGTAAATAAATAGGCTTAGCAGGAGATTTTGTATGGTTCAAAATTTTTCACTTTTAGGGTGAACAAAAATCATGTAACTGGCGTTATCGCTACGTTATACCGTATAGCGCCATCTCTACAATTTATGTGGAACTTGAATGTAAAACTCTGAGATAGGTACTACCGAATTTTTTTAAATAAAAATTGACTGTCATGTTATTTACTGTTTCCTGACTTTATATTCAGATGGCACTGTTAACACATGAACAGATTTAAACTTTATCATCCGCAATATGGAAAGATAATGGTTCACAAATATTTTTAACTCTTAGGTCTTATCGATCCTAACCGACTGACTGTCATCTAAGGTCTTTTTATACGTAAAGAAATATATAGCCATTGTCCATTCTGATGTTTTGGATTGTATTGAGATGAAACAATGATTTTAAAAGACTCTTATATTATGTTGGGCTGGGGAATATTGTTAGTAGAGTAATTTATCCCAGTGGTACCTACCCGGCCGAACTCTGAAAGAAGAGTTCTACCACTAGTACAACTTTTCACATGGTTTAATAATTTTTGACATATTTCGTGGTTTCAGAATAAAAATCACAATGAAAAGGACGATTTTAACTGTCGATATTTCGATACATTGGTACAAGTATTTCGATATTTCGATACATTGGTACAAGTATTTCGACCCAGTGGCGCAGGTCGTGGTCACGTAGTGACCACGACCTGCGCCACTGGGTCGAAATATCGACAGTTAAAATCGTCCTTTTGATCTTTCAACTACGTATTAATGCAACTTTATATTATTATTAAGAAAAAGGAGTTTTCAAAATCACCACAAGATAACCCGTGCAAAGTAAGAACAGGTTTCTGTACAACATCACACCAGAATCCCGCGAAAAATCAAGGAATTCCAGTAGGAAGGTATATTATGTAAAAAAAATCGTAAATCACGCGGGCGGAGCCGCGGGCAACAGCTAGTTATCTATAAGTACATAATAATTTATTCTCAAACGATATAAATACATCTTGAGTTGTAAATTAAAATGAAATATTTAGCAATTTGTACGTTGAACATTAATTGTATATTATAGTTTGGAGCAAATTCAAAGAAATGACAATTGACAAAGCTTTAAGTACAAAACAAAACCAGAATTTTCCAAAACGAAACAAAAGAAAAATTTGCTGATGGAAATGGGAGACGAATAAAAATTAAGAGAATTCCTTTTCATCAATTATTTTATGGAACCCAAATATGATGAACAGTTCGTCGGCTCATTTACTCACCAATAGATATGCTAAATTGTAGACTCAGGCAGTCATGTATAAAGAATGAGATTTACCATTTAAATGTAACGAAGTTCGCGGTTGGTAAAAGCATGATGCAAGAAATATTCTTAGTAGTTTTGCGATGTGAATAGTAATTTCAAAGTGAATAGGTTTCTTTACATCTGTATATATTTTGTACGAAACATTAGTTTCTTCCTACCTACCTTCTTCCTACCTTCTGTGTAAGCGAATACATTAGTTTCTTCCTACCTACGAGTAAATGTTAAAACAGACGATCAATTAAGTAAAACAAACCAAATATTTATTTTTAAGTCTCAAAGGCATTGAAGCCGGTCGGTATTTAACTATTTACTGACCTAAGCAAGTTTACTTTGGAGTTGCGACTATGTTGATAAGCGAATGACTTAGGGCTCTCGGGTCGAACCAAATATTATGTATTTGGTTCGACCTACGCAAAATGATGTGAATTTTATTGCTAAAGGTGATTGGTAGTGTAGTATTTGGAATGTGATTGTCGTTTCATTGATAATGTACGAAATAGGTTTTTACTGAATTTGTATTTTTATGTCTATGCGCACGGAATACATAATAGTACCTAACGGTACAGGAGGCTCACTCCGCAAGAACTAGCAGTTAGCACTGACACTAAAAGTGCAACTCAGTTAGCAATAGCGCCTATCTGAGCCTCCGGAACGAACACGCAACAGACGCAAAGTTGAGGTCTCTACGTTTTGAAATGCTTCAAACATCGTTGGAATTCTTCATGTCGAAAAACCCCTTTTCGTTCGCCTAGCTCCCTCTGCCGTACCGTCCGAAAAAAAAATAGAATCAAATTCCCACATCAACTATTTAGTATCAAAATAAAAAAAATAAGGTAACTCAGTAGTCATTACCTAGTCAGAAGTCGTTGAAATTCTGTTTGTAACTGCTTGATCTCGGTGTTTCGCCGCGGCTTGATACCGTAATGGTGTATTGAAAAGGAATCTGGTGAACATCGCTCTCGGCCGTCTATTAACCCCCCGGTATTATTTCCAACGTTGATAAACGATTTACGATAGAGCTGAGTAAGTCGAATCGAAAACAAGGTCGTTGGAGAAGAGTGCTGTGGCGTGCTCCGAATACCTTTTTTATTAGAATTCCGTACACAAAGGGTAAAAACGGGAGTCCAATAAACTTCGCCGTTCGTCCGTCTCTCTGTCACCAGGCCGTATATCTTCAACCGTGATAGTCAAACTATTGTTACATGTTCTGTTGCCCTATCACAAAAAAAAAACCAAAAATATAATAAGAAACGAGTTTTTTTGCTTGTTTTTGCTCGATATTGATAACGTCTACAGGTAGGCGTTTAAAATACTCACATCCTAATAATATTATAAAGGCGAAAGTTTGTGTGTGTGTATGTTTGTTACTCCTTCACGGCTCAACTACTGAACCGATTTAGCTGAAATTTGGAACATAATTAGCTTATAACCCGGATTAAAACATAGGCTACTTTTTATCCCGGAAAAATCCGTAGTTCCCGTGGGATACTCAAAATACCAATTTTTCTAGAGCAATCTATAGCTACATCTATAGATAGATTGTTCAAGCGAACTTGCTTGAAAGCATGTTTAAAGGTTGGAATAGGGAACGATAACGGGAAAATGACGTTTCCCTTAGGATTCATGAAAAAGCGAATTTGACGGGGCCGGGCCGCGGGCAAAAACTGAATCTATTATCACTCTAAATGTGAAAATGGCCACTATGTAGGTTCTGAACATAGCACTGTACGCATTTAACAAGTGTGTTTTAGTTGAACAAGGGGATATGGGATAATAAAGCTATAAATAATAATGCTATAATGCTATAAATAATGCATAATGCAATAAATGTGAAAATGGGTACCTTTATTATAGGTTCCGACATTACAACTGTTTCGCTATTAGCATTTTGTGTTTTAGTTGAGCAATGAGATACAGGTTAATAATATTATAACTATGAAAACGGGTACCTATATGATATAGGTTTTGAACTAACATCTGTTTCGTTACTGACAATGTATGTTTTTGTTGAGCTATGGGATATGGTATAGTAATTAGTAATGCTATAAATGTGGAAATTGGTACCTACTCATAAAGGTTCTGAAGGTACAATTTTTTCGCTATTTATAATGTGTGTTTTGGTTAAGCAATGGGATACAGGTTAATAATGCTAAAAAGGTGTTCCTGTATAGTTTCTGATATTAGAGCTGTTTCGCTATTAAAAATATGTGTTTAAGTTGAGCAATAGAATATGTGATAGTAATTATGCTATAAATGCGAAAATGGATACCTATAAGGTAAAGGTTAAATAAAATAAAATAAAATTATGCAGCGTTGCGGAAGAATATAGCAGAAAAACGTTGTTTTACCTAATAACTTCAAAAACTAAGCCAGTTATTTAAATGTCGTTCTGAGCGTTTTTGGGAATTAAATTTTACCGATAAATTAAATCAAAAATTACAATTATGTCCATTGTAGTTTCCGATGGAAATTAGAAAAATGGAGATTTTGGAGCAATTTTTGGGAGAACTTTTTGGCGAGAAATTTTTAACCAATCGTGTTTCTGAAGTTAGGTTAACACATATATGCTGTTTTTTTCCCAGAAAATCCACGACTCCCACGGGATTTGTAAAACCCCGAAATTCACGCGGGCGAAGCCGCGGGTAAAAGCTAGTAATAATTAAATTACAATAAAACCCATTTAAGCGGGGCTTCCATACAACAAACATGATTTTTTGCTTGTTTTTGAATTTGGTTGGTAGAGGACAGAGATGTTTTGGTTGGAATTGGTCCTGATATATTACGGAACCCTCAGTGCGCAAGCCCGACTCGCACTTGACGAATTTATTACAATAATGGTTAGGTTACTGCTTATAGGAGCAAATCATAGGAAAGTCCCTATACTTATTCAAAGTCAAACCCTAACATTCAAGGTTTTCAATATTAATACGAGCTATGCGTAATGGGTTGTATCATTTGAGTAGAGTTTTATTATAATTGTTACTAGTTTAGTAGTTCATGGAGACCTCGTGGCGGTCATTAACAGCGATAGAGGGCGAGAGAGGCGAGAAAAGGGGGGGGGGGGGTTAGGTCAAGCTGCACGCGCTTACGCAGCTGCTACACGCAATGCTGTAAAGCGCAGCTAAAAATAGAGATAGGCATCCATTAACGTTCCACGCTTCCAAGTTCAAAGGGTCTGCTTAGCGATTGGTTGTGAGTTCTGTGACACAATTTTTCCTTTCTGAACTTATAACCCTATTTTCGGTTTCCTTTCTGAACCGATACATGAAGGACTCATTTTTGCTTTCCTTTCTGAACCTATACATAAAGTACTAATTTTTGCTTTTCTTTTTTGAACCTATACATAAAGTTCTCATTTTTAGCTTTCCTTTTTGAACCTATACATAAACGTCTCATTTTTAGCTTTCCTTTCTGAACCTAAACATTATTAAGGACTCATTTTTGCTTTCCTTTCTGAACCTACGCATAAAGGTCTCATTTTTAGCTTTCCTCTCTGAACCTATACATAAAAGTATCATTTTTAGCTTTCCTTTCTGAACCTATACATAAAGATTTCTCTGTTAGCTTTCCTTTCTGAACTATACATAATGTTCGCATTTAGCTTTCTATTTTGAACCTATACATAAAGGTCTCATTTTTACCTTTCCTTTCTGAACCTATAGATAAAGAAAGATGTCATGCTATCGATTTCCAAAATAATCAATACTTGGTAAATTAGTTTTTCCTATTTTGCTGGACTCCTCAAGGAACAATAAATTACAGGTTGTTATTGTTCTTGGAAATACTGAGTTAAGTAGTGTAAGTATAGCTATAACCTGTTATGAATGACACAATTTCAAATTGACGCACAATTCCCGACAATTTCCTTTCGATATCAGTCGATTGTGTCTCGATTAGCACCACTTATAAATGACGCAGTTCAGCTTATTGCCTACTCTCATTTCATTTTAAACAGACTTCAATAATGGAATAAGGTCTATTTACAACTTCCATATTACCTACGTGTTTTACTTGGAATTTGATAGTAATAATTTTTGATGCCTGCAGTGACAATGAAGGGCTCCTGCCTCTCCCATTCTATTTTATTTAATATTTTTTTCTCAAACTTGCTTGGAAATTTGACTTTTTTTTTTTGACAACCTTATTCGGGATAAATCTAAATTGCTGTACCGGCCAAGCAGCGGCCGGCAAAAGTTGTATGAAAATCTGTATCTGTCGTGGTTTATAGCGGCCAAATAAATTACATACTAACTCATATCTGTCGTGTAATTTAAACATAGGACCATCTTTCACTCTTGACACTATATGGCTACAACAATGGGGTCTTACACTACTTTTGAATTTGATAAAAAATATTACTTTATTATAAACTAGGATAAAAATAATAACGTGCAGTGAAAGAAATATTAAAATCCAACGAAGATTTACAAAGTTACAGGCGTTTAAACTTTGGAGTGGGGGGATCTTCTATCCCTTTCTCGCAAAACGAAAATTTGTATGAAGCCGCACGAAGCTACTATGGCATTGGTAAGGTGTGACGTCACAATGTCATGTTGCTATCTCTGTCTAATCACAAATCTTTAAATGCTTATAACTTTTTTGTTATTTGATCGATTTAATTAGTTCTTTCAGTGCACGTCATTATTTTAATTCTACTTTATAATAAAGTAATAAAAAAATTGGAGTCAAATACCCTATTAAGATTATTCTTAATTGTTGATGGCTACCAAGAGTACCAAGTACCTAGGTAACATATCAAAGGTTTTATTGAAGGCTTACAAATAGAAAGCTATGATTATGTATATTCTTCTTCAGGGTCGCTAACCGCCTCCCAAAGCCCCCTCGAAGGTGTCTGAACCTCAAAAGACGTTCAACTTTATCTATTTTTGATTGGAAGTTGCACCACTCAAGAATGCTGCCAGCACGAGCTAAAAGACAAACGATTACCGCGCTACCGTTGTCTATTACAATACAACATGGATGACCGGACAATAAAAACCAACCGATGTTTTTAAACCAGCACAAATCCATCAAAGCCGAGCGGCACAAAAACATTCGCAATAGCACGCTCAACGCTGTTACGAAGGAGGCTGCGAAGCGTGAACATTCCTCTGGCGATGCGGCCGCGCCGGCCTTAGATGTACCCACTGAGCATGAGGCGAAGCACACAGACAAAAACGGAAAATTCATCTCTGTGTTTACCGAGCTAACTGTATAACGTAACGCATCTTTTTTTAGACGTTTATTGGAATAAAATAGATAGCATGAACATGTAGTTTTACTTAAAAAACTGTGGTTCTTAGTTAGCACAGACTTATAATAGGTCGTCGTTCGCGCTCCGACTAAATAGAGCCCGACCTAACAACGACAGCTCCGTGAGTGCGCCAACTTTTGTTGTAGTGTGAGTGTGTCAGTTTGAAATATGGTGCGCGTGTGCTAGTGTGCGTGAAAAATTATGTAGGCGATGGCTCGGGTTTGCCCATTTGGGAAAAGTATTTTTTGCCGCACTTTTGAAGTCGAGGGCTCCCTCTTTGACTTTTTTGGTTCTTAGGTTAAAATAATTCAGAAGCACTAAAGTATCGAACTTAACTAGATATCAATTAAGTTCAATCTTCTTCAAAAAACCTAGGCTTTTATATTGACTACACATGAAAAGAGATCTGGATAGAGAAGTAGCTATTAAACTGATTATGATAGTTATGAACATAAGAAAGAATTCTTTCGACGGAACATATGCGTTGAAGAAACATTTTCATATTTGTCATTACAACGCAGAATCACAGAATTATAGAGCTAAAGAAACAGGTAAATTATAAATATTGTTCTCAACGCTCATAAGAACTAAATAACGCCACGTCTTATTAAGAGCAAGTAAACTAGTTTTCCTATTAAAAAGCCATTTCTGGTCTGTAACGGCGAGAGAAATAATAAATAATTTTTCTATTACGTCCGCTATATTAAAACAGTGCTCTGCACGGCTGTAGAATGTTAAATCGGAAATCGCTTGGCATTAAAGCATGCTTCTAAAGTAACTGACGGCAAATACGCCGGAAAGAAATCTATCTAGCCCACATTTCTTCATTGTCGCTCACTTTCATACATTAGTTACGAGGAAACTAGATTTTTTCTTTTCCAATTTACCCTGACCAGTAGAATCTAGTAGAAATCTAAAGAACTGCAAAGAATTTCTTACTATGATTTGTGGAAAATAAATTAAAATTTCTCTATTACGATTTAATTTCTCTAATATCTTTATCATAGTTTGTGAAACAATTAAAAGTTTGCTGTCAGAAATTGTTAGTATTCTTTCTCATAAGCCTAACTTACAGACATTTATGAATTGCGCCACATGGAAGTAGCCAAATCATGATAGAGTATGTTTAAGAGCGAATTATTTATACAGGCTTCGTACTATAGACAATGCTGCTTCAATCCTCCGATGTACAAATAAAATGATGAAGTACAACTTAGCAAGCTTCTGTGTTAGAGGTTTTCAAAACAGTTTATACATTTGGATAACTACTTTCAAAATATCCCACAATAATGCACTAGCCAAAGCATGGCGAACCTTATAAAGAAAGACAAAGCAATGTTCAAAAATTCCACACGACGAGCTGAATCGATCAATTCGTGCAGCGAGCGGCGGTTCGCAAGAAGCGCTCCGGAATGTCACGTTCGTACAGGTGCAGCCTGGCTATTCTGTTACTGTTTTGAAACGGTGGGTTTCCTCTTTCCACTGACGAAACGTAAACATGTAAAAAAACTGTTTTTAGAACTAATAAGGATCCTGATGTTGTAGTCATCATTCAGGTTCATCATTTTGCGCAAACCATATTCATACAAGAAAGTAATGGAACTGTCTGTCAAAATTTCCCACTTGATAACACGCTACAATATGTCGGAAACCGTCTCCATGAAAACGTGCGTGCAGACTATTAACAAGGTGTGTCTGTGGCGGGGTCCACGGTCTTTAGACAATACTGTACTCAGCTTACTACTGTCGCTGTCGGTGTCAAAACATTTTTGGCACCAATAAACTGGATACTTCTTCTCGCAGTCCGCTGCGTCCAGGGTATAGGCCTATCAATGTGTCAATACAAAGACGTAGAAAACTGAGTTTTCGACATCTCTAGTCTCTAACTACATAGAATCGACATAGGCAGAAGGCTGAGGCTAGCTAGAGACGGAGACAATGCCAAAACATGCGCTCACACAATACTTTGAGTTAGAAAATCATTGTTGCAGAAGGGCTATTTTCTATAATGCCAATTGAATCTAAGATTGGTGAAACAGCCCAAAGAAACGGAGTCGAATTCGAAACTGGCGCTCTTTCAAACATCTTCCTCACAGAATAGCTCTAACAGGGACACTGCTCTCCGTTCGCGTTCATTCCTTCAATTTATTTCCTGCGATACTGTCAATAGAGTAGATACTTACAGGTTGAATCATGGAGGTGGACGTTTTTATTCTTTGGTTATAACATAAAATAACGTTCTATTAAAAGTGCAATAATATTTGATATTTCATAGAAGTTTTCTTACGTGATTTTCAGAAATGAAAAAAAAAGAAATTGAATTAACCTTATTGCATTTTGATATCATATTTAATGTGTTTGATGTGTACAGGATGATTAGAGCTAGAAAAAAAGTAAAGACTTTTGATTTAGCAGACCTAACACCTATCTAAAATAATTAAATCACAATTTATAACTATACAAATGCAATCATAATAGACATAATAAAATAACACACAGTTACAAGAGAAAATTATTTTGCACTAAGGTCAAAAGGAGAAGTAGGTATTGTTATTTAACTACTGATGATGTAACCTAGATTTGAGCAGTCTATAATATAAAGGTCTGTATAATTATTTGACACATTGGTATTATATTCGAATGAAATAATATTCGAATGATAAGTAACTATTAAAATTCTCTTTAATATAGCCGCGTAATTCTGCTTATTACTTGATATAAAATCGATTATAATTACGCGAACGATGATAATTCTTCAACACAATGCGCTTCCTGGAATTGTCTATTGTCATTCCGTTCTCACAATCTCAATTAATCTGGTATTATTACGCGTATCTCATTACAAGGGGCTAAGGTCTTTGCCGGCGTGCGAAGATTTTCTTTGGATAGAGTCTAGACACAAGATTTTTCTCCAACTTGCTCTATAGGTTTGAACGTAAAATATCTTAGAAAATATTTCTGTCTACAATTCTCTGTAACTGTATGGTTTCTATTATATTGGGTGTTTATTGTAATATGGGCCATTTATTTTATTTTCGCGTGAGTGGCTTTGATTTGATAAGTAGGTACGAGTAAGAAATACCAGAGCTCGCAAAACATATTTATAACGACTGTAATCTTTTAGAACTTTCTTTTATCTATGATCGTTTATATATCCTGTATCTGATAATATACAATAAAAATCAGAGCTAAATCATATAAGCGAAAAGTAACATAAATAAAATTTTGTCATTAACGAATATGTCCGTATACACAACGACGAATATTAATTCTACATAAATTTAAAAGTTTAAAACTACATCGAAATTTTATAGCACAGGAAAATCCACTGGGGCGTATTATACGTGCAATTTTTAGGTGCGAATCGCGTTTTACAGTGAGAGTTTAATAGGGTTTTATTGACTTTTGTGTCAATCGTATTATTTGTTTTAATTTACTCAGCTGTAAAAGCTATAGCAGTGAAGTTACAACGAACGAAAATAGACCAACAAGTATTAAAAAGCCAATGTACTCGTATGAAGACAACATCGAAGTAGCTCGATGCCAGTTCTTGAATCTGGCTAAACACGCTACCGCGTGTCTAGATGTGTATTGCTTAAATCCTCGAAATCCAGTCTCATTCGAAGAAAAAGATTTTTAAAGGTAACAGAAAGATAAAACTTAAATTACCTTAAGATTGAGGAAAGGAGAAATACTCAGAAGTTTCAAATCATTTTTTTCCAGTCGTGCTTAAATCTATTCCAATTTCAAAGGCTATATAAGGCATATTATAAAGAGTAGTATTTGTTTAGGTGTTTGGACCCTAACGTCCCTCACCTTGGTGTTTTAACACGACTCAGACGAAATTAGTTTATTCTTCTGCTGCTGATACAAGGAGTTCCCCCCTTCTTTTTAAGTTTACGTTTTAGTCGGCTTCCAGCTCCAACGGAACGGAAACCCAATTGAATGTTCGAAAATTGGTTTGGGTTACAGATTTTTGTAGAGTAAACCAGCAAAAGTATCACACGAAGGTCATTCCGCCATTAACCATTTTGCATATTAATTGGAGGCAGTATTGAAAACTGCTGTAGGTATTTCCACCGTTTACCAATTTACATACGCAAGGAGAGATCAGAGAATGTATCGAAAACGGCTGTAGGTAAATGATTGTGTTCGACACGGCCAACACTTGTATGGCCATCACAAATTAACAATTGTCCATATTCTGTTATTATAAAATCAGCAGCCCCAATTATATTTTGGTTACGTGTCAATGCTGCGTGAGAAACATTTTTTATTCTTTGGCTGGAAACCTTTATTGTTACAAGCTTAACCTAAAGTGAACTTATTGAGAATGATCAAATTTGAATCACTTCCCAAAAATATTATGAAATTTATTATTTAGTTTTATAAATCATCAGAATACAAATTTAATGCTTATTTTAAGTCCTATGAATTAAAAGTTTGATTGTTTGTTTGGGCACATTCTAAAATGTGCTTTCAATCAAGCACATTAATAGGTTAGGACTGGGTTAGAACGAGCCGTTCAAAATTTCGTTTCATTAAGCTTAAATTCAAAAACTGTTGAAAACATTGAATGTTTGAATGCGTCTAGATTAGGGCAAAAAAATTGCGTTATTTTTATCACAAAAACTGGACCCGCCATAAAATCGTTGTCTCTAATTACACGGGGACAAAATTTTAACTGACCGACTCTCGCTCGACCCTATACAAAACGGGTTGTGTACCGACTACCGACCCAAATTATAGGGCACAGCCTACTAATGTTACATGGAAACTTATTATCGTGGGTATCTACGAAGTTCATTTAATTCGCTACTCAGGACAAAAAATGGCAGGACTTTTTGGAGCGATTCAAGGTCCAACGATCATATTCTCGATCCATGCAATTACGGTATTGCCAGTTAGAGACATCGGTCCTTTAAGATTGAAGAAAACGTAGAATATTATACATCTCTGACACTGACATCGTCTATTGTCTAAGGACGATGTGGCTGTATGATTTGTAACGAGTTTGCAACGGTTGATACAATTATTCGTATCGACTAGAGTTGTACTACGTTCTTACCAGACCATTGCTTTATAATAGACTCGATTGTCGTCATAGCACAGCCTACTATGAATGAGAAAAAAAACAAACCCTTTTAAAAATTAGAGTAACCAAAGTAGGTGAACCTAAGTATTATTTCTTTTTGAAAACGTTGCCAAGAAGTGAGTAGATTTAGGTGAAGTCCTTACACTAGTAGTTTCTGGCCTTTTTTAGTTTCTATGGTAATAATGGACCCATCTTTAAAAATGGGTGGTTATTAGCGTTTTAAGCTGATAGTTTGTTTTTACATAAAGCAAGAATCAAAATTCGTTCGGTGGTTTTAGCGTGAAATAATACAACTACTTACTAATTACAAAGTTATATTAATGCTCCATAAAAAACTTATAGGTGTTAGGTACTGATCCATCCTCGGAAGTTTGTGATCCACCCATACTCACAAACTTTCGCCTTTATAATATTATTAGGATTAGTAGAAATTATTTATGATGCGGTATGACTAACACCAATACGCAGAAAATAAATACAGTGTGTGTTTTATATCACTTCTGTCTTTTATGTCATTGCGCATTTTTAATGAAATCATGACAAAAGGTATAATATCTTGAATTACGTATAAAATATTTATTAGATACAGTCATTGAAGTAGGTACGTGGCGTTTCCCATACCTAAGCACATAATATCATAGCTAGCTAGCCAGCTAGGTAGGTATTTCTACAAATTGCACAATGTAGAGATTGCTGAGAATCTGACGCTCGTGTGGGCGATGTATTATTACTATTTGTCTAATGAATAATCCTAATTTTGAGCAATGTGTAGAATGCCTGCGTTATATTATTATGAACAATGCAATTTAGGCACTTACCTCCTGACTCTTTGTTTGCAAGTTGGTATTTAGCTATAAACATTTCATTAACATCAGATACATCTGAATGTAGCTATTGGATCTGTAAATTAAAAAAAGTATTCCAAGTAGTTCCTAAACTAAATTTGGGTGAGGTGCTAGGATTTAAACACTTGCAGCATTTTGAGTTTTGACAGAGCAGTCTAATTCACTTTCTATTGACTGGAAGCAGGCTTTATTTAGGGAAATCCATAATTAGCAGGACAGATTAATTTGTTTTGCTATAATCCACTACATGAAAATAAAATCTGTATGGACCAATGCGAGGTCGTACACTGACTCTACGATCACGCGTTGTGAAGTCAACATCTGCTGAGGATGTTCCGATGTCGTGATGAAACGTGCGTCGAAGAAAGTGTTGAGCATTATAGCAAAACAAATTAATCTGTATTGCTAATGCACTTTGCCCTATCAAATTGTAAAAGTTTTTGGCGACTTAATTCTTTGATTTCTGGCTGTTAAATCCTTCCGTTTGGTAAATAAAATCATTGTGATGACCACGTATATTATAGTAATCTGTGGTGATAACCAAAAGCCAATTAATACTTTCATATTTTATTGATTAGAAGACAATAAATGTTGATGATTCAGCTGTACTTAATTAAGATGATCTTGATCGTTCGGGTTCCTTTAGTTACCACCATTTACCAAATTATAACTAAAAACTTTGAAAGACTTTGAATAGGCAATTTCGTTACTTAAAAAACTTCAACAGAATGCAAAGTATTTACTAACACCTACGACAGAAATCGCGTCGTGTTGCATAGGAGATACTGTAGATATACGCCAGATAATGACATGTTAAACATCATTGTATTCAAATGGTCCGGTTACGCGCATACACTGAGCTTAAAACAATGACGTAACCTAACATCGAATACCACTATTACTGTGTAGGCAGCCTATTAGCATTTTACTTGTACGCTCGAATGGGCAGGGGCATTTAATTTTCTTTATCAACCATTCACCTGGCCTATAAAGTTCAATTTAAGGTACGGGTAGGTACAATATACTCCCTAGCAATTGTCTCTATGGCATTTAATAAATTTTAAAATTTTTAGGTACAGATTAAATGATTTCCCAACCCCATTTTATGTAGAAGAGAATCTTGCGCAGGCGCTATAACCAGAAATCTTCCAGTAAGTTTGGCTTCGTCACGACATTTTGCAAGAATCATTTAAAACGCTTGTGCCGTTTTGCAGACAATTTTTAAAGTATGACTAAATTAGATTAGATTTTTGGGATTTTTTTTTCGGAAAGATGGTTTGATTAAATTCAATTTCTTGACAACATAGATTGTTCATTAAACCTTTATTTTCCGTTGCATATTTTTTCTTCAGTTATTTAAACAATTTTACCAGCCAGTTTGCCATCTCTTCAAGCCTTTCAGCTTTTAGTGATCGCTTCTTGAGTTTTGACCTTATAGGCCAATTCGAAGCGACGCAAATGCGGTCAATTTGTTCTCATTTCCATTTGGGTATGGGTGCTTCGTTTGGTTGAGCTTTTTAATACTTCCATTGAGACTGGTTAGCATGAACATAAAAACCGTTTTTGGTATATAAATGTTTTTCTAAAGTGTTTTTATTCAAGTCTATTCAGAAGCAACCGCAGTTAATTACAATTTTTTAGTTCGGGCACTCGACGGACGGTCTTTTGAATAAATATGTATTTTTCCACTACGGTAAATTTGAAATTAAACAACGTACAGGTATACAGATAGGACCGTCTATTTTCCCAGAGTATAAATTAATTGATCAATTAATATTCGCAACTCTTGTTAATTAAACTTCTTTCATATTGAAATATTAGCATATTTTGTACAACATTAAAGTCACAGATTAAGTAGATGAAAGTTACTAAGAAAAGTGTGCCTACAAGTAGGTGCGTAGGTACTCGTACTCTATACTAAAAAAAAACATAATTTGTAGGTACTTACTATTGTATTAAATCTTTTCTTTTGTTTTACTATGTACAAAAAATATGTAGCCACTGACAAGCTCTCAATTCTCATAATCAAAGCCGGGAGGGAGTGGATTAGCGGAAACGTTTTTATAACTGCACATTGTTTTTGCGACTTGCTGCCCGTATAACCAGTAAGTAAGTATATTAATAACTTGAGCGCATAAATTAAACGGTTAACTGCCATTTAACGGCACGTGAGAGCCTTTTGTGCCGCGCCATGTATCTAATTAACTATGTACCTTCCTATGGTACCTACTACCTACCACGTAAGTGTAATCCTATACCTAACCTATACCTATACTGAAATTTAGTATACAGGGGGTTTTGGGGGCGATAAATCGATCTAGCTAGGATTCATTTTTAGAAAATGTCACATTTACCAAAAAAAAAATGACTACTGCTGCCATCTATTGGCCGATAGATATACTACCGAGCTAAGCTCGGTCACCCAGATATTCTATACCTTATACGAATTCGTGAAGAGGAAATTTCAAGCATTTTGTGTGCATGAATTGTAAGATTAAGTTTGGAAAGCGGTTTGATACCAAGTCCCTGATGCGCAATGCAAAAGTCTGCCGTCTGGATATCCTCCCAGACTCCCAGGCACTGTTCTTCCCACCAGCTACAAAAATTCAAATCAAGAGTGAATAGGCCTGAACTTGGCACCTTAGACTGTATCATCACTTTCCATTAGGTGTGATCACATTGAAGCGCTTAGCCTGTACTTTTAAAAAAACAGCACCAAAATTTGATCAAGCACCTACCGAATTATTTATTTTCGTAGAGTAATTTGTCAAACCTGCGTAGAGTCGAATCAATGTTGATATTAAGGTTTAGACAATCCGTTTAATACATAAGTAATTATTATGTTAAATGACATTGAAATTTTGTTTTGTGTTAAATCTCCCCTTTTATTTAACACTAGCTGTTGCCCGCGGCTCCGCCCGCGTGAATTACGATTTTTTTTTACATAATATACCTTCCTACTGGAATTCCTTGATTTTTCGCGGGATTCTGGTGTGATGTTGTACAGAAACCTGTTCTTACTTTGCACGGGTTATCTTGTGGTGATTTTGAAAACTCCTTTTTCTTAATAATAATATAAAGTTTCATTAATACGTAGTTGAAAGATCAAAAGGACGATTTTAACTGTCGATATTTCGACCCAGTGGCACGCGTGACCACGACTTGTACCAATGTATCGAAATATCGACAGTTAAAATCGTCCTTTTCATTGTGATTTTTATTCTGAAACCACTAAATATGTCAAAAATTATCAAACCATGTGAAAAGTTGTACTGGTGGTAGAACCACACAGGGGGTAGGTACCACTGGGATAAATCACTCTACTAACAATATTCCCCAGCCCAACATAATATAAGAGTCTTTTAAAAATCTTTGCTTCATCTCAATACAATCCAAAACATCAGAATGGACAATGGCTATATATTTCCTTACGTATAAAAAGACCTTAGATGACAGTCAGTCGGTTAGGATCGATAAGACCTAGGAGTTAAAAATATTTGTGAACCATTATCTTACCCTTTCCATATTGCGGATGATAAAGTTTAAATCTGTTCATGTTTTAACAGTGCCATCTTAATATAAAGTCAGGAAACAGTAAATAACATGACAGTTAATTTTTATTTAAAAAAATACGGTGGTACCTATCTCAGAGTTTTACATTCAAGTTCCACATAAATTGTAGAGATGGCGCTATACGGTATAACGTAGCGATAACGCCAGTTACATGATTTTTGTTCACCCTAAAAGTGAAAAATTTTAAACCATACAAAATCTCCTGCTAAGCCTATTTATTTACGGCTGTAAGGGTACTCCAGTCTTACCTGAGCCCTACGTCCTAGCCCTAGGTTCTTTGTGCATTCCGAGTTCCAAGTCACCTACCTACTTGAACTTAAAGGTTCTGATATCTGTAATTTCTGAACTACAAAAGTGATGATGATAAGATTTGTATGGAATAATCTCTAAAGAACCTCCTTTCTAACAAAAAAATAATGAATGGAATCGGACAACGCGTTAATGAATTATAACTAAAAAATGTTTGGACTTTGATGCCGTCTTCCAGGGAAACCATGATGAATTTCGGGACAAAAAGTATCCTATGTCCTACCTCGGGGTATGAACTATAATCATGACATGTTTCATTTAAATCCATCCAGCGGATTAGCCGTGATGCCCGGTCGTGAAACAGACAGACAGACAGACAGACAGACAGACAGACAGACAGACAGACAAAAATTAAACAAATTACAGTTTTGGCTTCAGTATCGACTAAATAGTGTCCTCCAACAAAAATTTTCAAAATATCTTCAATGTACAGAATTCGACCCTTTACAGTTTTATTATAAGTATAGATTTTTATTCTACTGCGGTTTGTAGCATGCGGTTTAAAATCAGCTAGGCATGAAGCTACTTGTATTATGAGCAAATTAATAAATTTTTATTCTTGGTGGATGTATAGTTTTGTTAGAAAATCTAATTGATCCAAGTAATGATATTAAAATTGTACTTACCTAATGAAAGTTACAGAGCATAGGTAAGTAGATAGGTGTTCGATGTTAGAAAAACAAGGTGGAAAGGTACCAGTCACACAATAAGCAAAATAAATGATTCTGTTTTCCTTCCGGGCAAATCAAAAGAATAGTCTATTAAGCACAATCCCGGGAGTAATGAATGAAGTTTTCGCATGATCTCTCAACGCGACGTGGGCACTTTTCGCCTCGTTACAGTTTGAATATCGTTCCGTTTGGGCTGCGCAAACATCCGGCAAGACATTGTTAGTTAATTTCACTGGAGCTGGACGACGGACGTAGTATATTCATTATTCATTTTTGGAATCTGTAGACGAGTCTGTAGACGTGTATCTAGGTTTAAACGTCGGTACTTACTTACTAATACTTGATAGACTACTCGTATAACTAATAGACAAATTGCAACTAGCTGACTTGCCAGAACTTCGCCTTCGCTGCGGATAAAAGAATGACTTACTTATCCCTTGTCTGCATTATTAAGAGAACTTCCATGCAACATTTCCTGGACGAAGTCGAGTCACACACTGGCCTCACCCAGTGAAGGCTTCTTTTTAAAGATATAATTAAAGTTTTGTAACGTCTTAATTGGTAGCTAAGCCAATGAAAACGTTTGATAATTATATTATTTTTATTATTTGGAGATAACGTTATAAAAGTTATTCTAAAACTTTAGAAATAATTTGGAGTTTTATAGTCAATACCTACTATCAAAACTGCACTAGTCCGCTTAATTCAGACATTACCCCCGAGTTCAAGATACTAATGGATCATTTAGACCATGACTGGTTTTTCTTGTTTATGAACCGAATATATCGGAAGCATTTCCGGAGAATTTCTGGTCTAGCTGTACGATTAATTGGCTTTTGCAGACAGGTTTGTCGTGAGACTACGAGGGTTAATGTATTGCTAAACATTGGACCTTAGCTTTTGATTCATTTATAAGAGTAACTTATGTATTAACGAGATCATTTCATTCCTTTTTCTTTTTGATTTACATTTACTAGGAAATTGGGTTGGTATAGCCATTACAAATATGAAATAAAGTTTATCGGACTACCTAAGTGGTTTCTCCTGCCTTTCTATTCTAACAAAATTTGGACTAGCAGAAACAAAACCTTCATTTTCATTTTATTTAACTAAGTACTTTAAGCTTTGGGAATTTTCCTTTACTTGCACTTACCTTGCTCGTTTAATTTTCCTCTACTTACTAGGTACCTTTCTTCTTACTAAATTTCATGTAATTTGATATTCCTATAAGTAAACTTGTTTATTGAGCAAATCGTGTAAAAACTAAGTAGGTACATATATTGGAAAATTACTTAGTTAAGTATTTGCGCAATCTCGTATCGCTAATGAACGCAAATTGCAAACACATTGATTGCTTGTTTATTTGACCTTTAGTGTGACTAATAATAATACGCCCATAAATTAGTTATGTATGAGTATGTCTGCTTACTGCTTAATATACCTAAGTATTTACATTGTAGGCATTAATATACAATAGAGGTTAATGTCCTGGTACATACCTACTGCGTAGTAGTTTTACTAAGGTTTTTTGATAGTTATAGTAAATCATACTAAGAAGAATAATAATCTTCGTTTGTGAGATGAATTTTAAACTTTTTCTAATTAGTCATTTGAAAACTAAGAGGGATTTCACAATATTTTTACTGAAGAACTGCGAATCTGAGCAGATTCTCATACCTAGTAAAACCGTGTAAATTATCCGGCCCTAAACTGAGTTTCTACTGAAGGTACCTACATAAAAGTGGATGAGTATAAGAGACATAATATACACTGGACAGGGTGGACGGCGCGAAAAAATGTCGCCAGTTTATTGGTGCCAAAAATGCTTGTTTTGTCACCAACATAGTACACGCTGTAGTTCGCTCAGCAGCCATCTATAGAATTTTGTCAGGTGGCGCTACTGTTTGCTTGTACGAAAAAGGTTTACGTAAATCGTTCGGATGCCCATATCCTGAATTTTCTTATCAGAGATAAATATGGATCTTTCGTTATTTTAAAAATCTTTATAAGGGCAACTACCTTTACGCTTTGGTTATTCTATTATAGAAAAATCTATGCCTAACCAGAGCTATTTTGGTGGTTTCTAAAAAAGTATCGGCTGTATCATAACGAGCGCCGAGCGGTGGCCGCTTCCGCCCAATAAGTGGATAATAATGTGGTAATCACTTGTATCGGTGTGAATCCTATCGACTGGGTTGGAGTTGTGAAAATATTCTCTGAATAATAATTTATTCCTACTTTTTAAATTCAAAAAATTATACCTAAAACTGCGAAAAGTTTCTTCATTTGAATGCGCTCGTAACGCAAAAAAATCATGAAAGTTGGTACAAAATAATGGATCAAGGATAATGAACATGGATGGATACTAAGTCCCGTACTAAGCTGAGCCAAATCCAAACTTTATTTTTATAGACTACGGTCTCCACATTACCTACTTACTCGATTTTCATTGGTCATTCTTCTTTGAAACAATATTATTACCTATGTGCACAGACTTATATACTAAAGACAGGGCGAACAGCGCGAAAAAATGTCGCCAGTTTATGGGTGTCATTAGTACCAAGACCAACAGTATTCCACGCGGTAGTTCGGTCAGCGTCATAGGCGGCGGCGGCGGGTATTTTGACAGATGACGCTATACTGTTTGCTTGTATGAATAAGGTTTACGTGAAATGTTCGGATCGGCCTATCTTCACTATTTTTATGTATTTCTATGTGACAATTTCGATAATACTTTGTCGCTATTATCAATGAGGAACAGAGGATGGGTTCTTGATAAAATCTGTGGTTCTAGACTAATTTTTACCACCAAAACATCACAAATTCTAGTCTTATAGAATAAAGGAAGCTATTACTTTAAAACCGGAAAAATGCTTAATTAATTTCTGAGTTCGGGCAGACTTAATATACGAACTAAGTAGTAGATAAATATTACAAAAAAGTCTTAAGTTAAATTGGGAAACAAAATTTTATATTAATTGCAAAGCACATAAACTAGTCATAGCGAAAACAATAAACAATATTATCGAGAAATATACTCGTATTTGTAACGTTTCGGAAATGGAAAAAGGTAATAATAAACAGGATAACAATATCGAAGGGCGAATCATAGGTTAACATAAAAAATACATTCATATGGGAATATTGGACTCTGAGCAAAAACTCTACCATCTGCTCCCTAAGGTATCGCACGGGAAATTTACGGGCCATTGATGAATAAATCATACCTAAGTATGATGCAATACGTTTTTGGTTTGTGTCCTAAATTAAAACTACGTGTTAGAATTTTTTTTAACATACTATGAAAAATAAGAACTGAGTTTTTTTACAACACTGCAACATTTGACAAAGTCATTTTCAAAATCCACTGAAAAAACTGAACTGAGTTCTAAATAATTATCCAAATTTACTCATTTTGTCCTTTATAAACATTTTATTTCAGAATTTTCCTTACGTATCGTAGATCAATGTTACGTATGCAACTTGTCAAATTTCCTCTGTATTAAAATATGTAATTCAAATCAGAACCTAAACTAAAATTAAAATGATATTTGAACGATGTACTAGAACTAGATAGTCATGCATAGTGAATAATGACTGAAACGACATGTTTTTAGTGTTCCATACCAATTTGGTAAAAATGGAACCCTTATGGTGAAACTTTCTCCGTCCGTCCGTCCGTCCGTCTGTCACACTCGATTATTTCAGTAACTATCGAAGCTATCGACTTGAAATTTAGAATAGTTTTAGGTAATAGCCACCCAACGCCATTGCAATCATAAAACATTGAAAATTGTTTTTATTTTTATTTTAAAAGGGGGGAAAACCGCGGCTTCGAATTTTCAAAATGAAATAACAATATTGAGTGGGGTATCATATGAAAGGGCGTTACTTGTGTATTCTAAAACCGATTTTTATTTATGAGTTTTGGATTTATTGAGCAAACTGTCGAAAAAAAATACCGTTCTCCCCCCCCCCCCCTTATCTCCGAAGTTTATCAATCGAAAAATCTGAAATAATTATGATCGATAGCGATAATAAATATGGCCAAGAGCATAGATTATTACTATATGAATCCGAATAACACCACAACATGATCGAAATATGCACGAATTACAAATGATTTGGTATCGTAGTTCACAGGCCAGGTACTTGAGGTCTTTGCAAATTAGTATTATAATACGCTTTCCAGTTGTATTTCGGATATTATGAAAATTTATGCTAAACGTGAGAGCTTGAACTCGTTGAGGTTAATTTGCAAATGCGATGTTTTAATAAACATTATACCTAACCTAGCGGCACGCTATGATGGCCGGTTTGACACATTACAAATAAATAAATTTTGAGTCCTAAACCTAAAACTACATTCGATAAAATTTATGAATGAATTTATGATAGTGATGTGCAGAGATTCATAAATTTTATCGAATGTAGTTTTAGGTTTAGGACTCAAAATTTATTTATTTGTAATGTGTCAAACCGGCCATCATAGCGTGCCGCTAGTGTAACTTTATGCTCTGTGGTTTTTTGCATACAAAATAATTACGGGGTTTTAAATGCGGTTCCTGGTACATTCAAATCTTGCTGGGAGGTACTCAGTATAATGGTGTACCTCATTATAAATTTACCAGAGTCAATTTCAATTATATTTATGAAAGATTAAAATTATTTTATATATATATATATAAATACTATTTAAATTACAAATAAATTACTTACATTAAATAATTCACTTTGTTCCCTTTACTTATTAATTACCGACAGAGCTGGTGGTACGCTATGCTTATACTTTAGTTCCATGGTTAAAAAATGTCCTCCGAAACGGCTCTACCGATTGTTATGCAGTTTTCTGTCTATGTTCGGTAGATAGCAGGTTTAGGTAACTGATTTTTAATTCCCTAATGGCAAAACAATGTTTGCCTGGTCAACTAGTTTTGAAATAAAATATATTGTTTCTCTTTATTGAATTATTTTAATACTTAAGTGAAACGAATAACAATTTTTGTTCTGCGTAATCTCGACCTCCAGAAATTGACTTTGCGAATTCTTAATTCATGCTTTTAACATCTAAACATTAAAATGATTTACTCAATGGCTGTAAAAATAAACTAAACCACTATTTCAGACATGTTGGACAAAAAAGGTCTTAAAATCCCCGAAACTTTAACTACGCGAACTGTAATCTATCCTTTTTTACGATTATTACTCGATTTAAATTCTAAAAAGGCCAGTATAGTTAAAGAACTTTGGACATAATGTGCGGTTTTTACCGACATTCTGGGAAGCCTGTGCTGTTGAATTGTTGACAAACGGTCTTCCTAGTAGGATGTGAGCGTGTAAGGTGTCTCGAACCGGAAACTGTACCAGTTTGATAGCTGGGAACAACATTTTTATTGAGAGTTTTTTGTCCATGTTCCGTGGCAGCGCGGTGTACACAACCAGTCCTTTAATAGTGCGAATTTAGGATTATTTATTTATTTAACACTTTATTTTAAAACATAATACAATAACTAAGAAGTAAAAATAATTAGTACAAAAGGCAGCCTTATCGCTAAGTAGCGATCTCTGCCAGGCAACCAACAGATAAGGAAAATACAGAGGAACCACGAAGGAGGATTATTATTATTATTCTAATAATTCGGCTATTCGTTGCACCTCTGGATGCAACGCCGAATACGAAATATGAACGATTGGCCGAATACCGAATATTTGGCAGCACTCTTCGTCCAATACAGAATTAGGTATAGAATATTTTCAGTAAATAAATCGCTTTTTATTTCCTTTCATTAAATATTCGGTATTAAAACAAATAATACCGAATACCGAAAAAATTGGTCGAATAGGTAGGTACTCGTTGCATATCTAAAATTATCTTCACCTCACAAGTAATAATACCTATTGTACCTAACTTATTCGTTTATGATATGTTTAATTACTGGTGAATAAAATGTATTTCAACACATGAACCATTCACGGACAAACAGAAAAGGTATCTAATAAGCTAGATTAACCATACTTTGTTTTGATGGAAAAATTCAAATCCTTAAAACTCCAAAAATAATTGGGAATTTGCTGCAAATAAAACTGTGTGGGTACATTACAAACAAACCTCCTTTATTACTTTTGTACTGTACTCTTAGTAATTTGAATGAACTGGGGGGTAATAAAGAAAACTTTTGCACTAAAAGGGGATTCAAAAACTTTATAAGTACGCGATTTGTGAAGATTTTAATGTTCTCATATTATACTCTATTATTATGAGCTAAATGATCAAAGATTAGAACTAATTAAACAATTAATTGCACAATTTATTCACATTATTAAAAGTTCAAATGAATAACAACGTTGAAAAGAAAATATTAGTTTGAAAAGTTCGAGATACCTATGTTTTATTATAATTTAGTAACTTCTCAAAATTCTCTTCTAAGCGATAAGTGTCATTAGTTGCGAACAGCACGCCAAAAATTCCATTTGAAAAGTTAGAGATATATTATTTTCTTTTAATGTAGTTACTTGTAACTTCTTAGAAACTCCTCAAAATTCTCTGCTAAGCGAAAAGTGTCGTTTGTCGCGATTCACGCCAAACATTCCAAGAAATCTAACATTTGTTTCCTTTTGTTTCAGATTAACCAGAAGTAATGCGCAGACGGGACTGAAAACAAGAATATGTATCTACACACAATTTTAATACTAAGCGCCTTTTTCCTTTGTAACGCGAAACTGCCGCGGTTAAAACAACACATAAACCCAAACGAGTTACCACAGGAACTCGCACGGAGTTTGCACAGTTTGCTGCAAATAGAGAGCAAAAATGAGAAAACGAATCGAATAGTCGACCAGTATAGAACGAGGCATAGGAGAGAATCCTTCAATTCGCGCTCGTATGAATCTGGTTTGGTGTGGGCGCACGCAGAGAGGCTCGATGAGAGCGGAGATGTGATTCTGCGGTGGGTGAACTCAGATTCGAGTATAACGTTCAGGCTGGAGGCGAGGACCCGTGGTTACGTCGGTTTAGGGTTCAACTCGGCCAGGAATATGAGAAAGGCGGACTTAGTCGTCGCTTGGGTGGACGACAGGCACGGCAACGCTCAGATTCTGGTGAGTTGCGCTTACCTTACTGGGAGGTTATTCACGTAAAGCGTCGGCTACTTTTCGTGAAGTGAAATGTTTAAAACGGCCATGGACTATATTGAAATGGAATCATTTTTTGCGAACACTGAAAAATTAATTTTACGAGTAATTAATATAGAGCGATTCACGTAAAGCGTCGGCTACATTTCGTGAAGTGAAATGTTTGACACGGTCGTGGCATTTACGTATTATTACGCGGACTATACTGAAATGGAATCATTTTTTGCGAACACTGAAAAAATAATTTTACGAGTAATTAACAGAGCGATTCACGTAAAGCGTCGGCTACATTTCGTGAAGTGAAATGTTTCACACGGTCGTGTCATTTACGTATTATTACGCGGACTATACTGAAATGGAATCATTTTTTGCGAATACTGAAAAAATAATTTTACGAGTACTTAACATAGAGCGATTCACGTAAAACGTCGGCTACATTTCGTGAAGTGAAATGTTTGAAACGGTCGTGGCATTTACGTATTATTACGCGCACTATAATGAAATGGAATCATTTTTTGCGAACATTGAAAAATTAATTCAGCGATTCACGTAAAGCGTCGGCTACATTTCGTGGAGTGAAATGTTTAAAACGGTCATGGACGATATTGAAATGGAATCATTTTTTGCGAACACTGAAAAATTAATTTTACGAGTAATTAACAGAGCGATTCACGTAAAGCGTCGGCTACATTTCGTGAAGTGAAATGTTTGAAACGGTCGTGGCATTTACGTATTATTACGCGCACTATAATGAAATGGAATCATTTTTTGCGAACACTGAAAAATTAATTTTACGAGTAATTAACATAGAGCGATTCACGTAAAGCGTCGGCTACATTTCGTGAAGTGAAATGCTTAGAACGGTCATGGCATTTACGTAATATTATAAGCACACGATATTGAAATCGAAACATTTTGTTGCAAACACTGAAAAAATAATTTAACAAGTATTCAGATAGAGCGTAGAAGTGAATATACTTAAGTAGTTCAAAACGCAACATTGTCGACAACAGTGAAATTTTAAATTTACGTGGCACGATAAGATTGACGCATTGTATTTCCAACGTTTTACGACTCTAAATCAATAGTTGTAGAGTTCATTTTACAGTGTTAATTTTTTATTTATTTCTTGATTCACATCACTGAGTGTGTGAAAACGTTACGTGAATAACCCCCGAGCTTACACCTGTTGTTTTTTCTCACGTTCGTTCCGAGGTGGTCTTACAATTTCGGATTGGGTTGAATATAAGATTTAAGGGACGAGTTGACGTGGTATTTTTATTAGGCATCTGCTAAGTCGTAAATAGGCTCCACTGGCTCAGAATGATTTAATTTTGGTAACCTCAAGTTTTTACACTATTACAAACGTCTTAATTTCAGCCGATGGACGTCCACTGTTCGATATAGGCCTCCTGAAATGATCACCAAACACCACGATCTAGCGCCGACTGGCGCCAGCGACCCTCCGTGACTTTCTTTATGTCGTCCGTCCACCTGGTGGCGGGGTCCGCTGAACTGCGCTTCCTTGTGTATGGCCATTGGCCACCATTCCAGCAACTTGGGTCCCCAACATCCCTCGACCTATATCTATCCATTAGTGGTCCATAGTTTTTAGTGTCCCTGGTTTTTTTACATTTAACAACCCTGTCCTACATTAGAAAATAAACTAAACATTATATTTCACAATTTCAAAATTTCCAGTTCAAAAATAATTATTTTCCGTACGGGCGCCGCTGAGTTGCTGCTTTCACAGATTCTAATTATTTATTCTTGCGCATTATTCTCATATATCACATGCATTCGTTGTATTTTCAGTTTCATCGTGCGTTAAATTTAGAATTGCAGCTATTGTAGTCAACCTGCTTTTAGAAACTTCATATTAATGAAACTTTATACGTACACTAGTTATTGCCCGCGGCTCCGCTGTCGTGAAAGCAATGGATTTTTCCGGGATAAAAAGTAGCCTTATAGCCTATGTGTTAATTCGGTTTATAAGTTTTATCTATGTTCCAAATTTCAGCCAAATCGGTTCCGTACTTGTGGCGTGAAAGAGTAGCAAAGATCCGTCCATCCATACAGTTACAAACTTTCGCGTTTATATTAGTAGTCTTACTCATTGAGTCCTAATTGCGGGGATTTCTGAGACTGGACAAGTGCGAGTCAGACTCGTGCCTCGCGCCTCGCAAGATATTGTGATGTTTTAGTGGCCACAGAATTAATAAATTTACTACTAATCTATCCTTACTACACCAATGGGCACCACAAATTTTTAGTAAAATTAGGTATAATTATTTATGGCATAGGTTTTTTCCTGTGATACGAATAAAAATATAATACATACTAGGGGATTGTCATTGTACTTTGATTTCTCTAATATTTTGTATGGTGCGAGCAAGAAACAAATAATGTCTGACCCAAAGTAAGTATTTTCAAACATATAGGATGTCAACGCATTATCACACCTAAATACCTACGCTACAGTTTGATAAATTGCGGTCTCGTAATTTATGCTCTAACGAACCCTAATATCAGGTTTACAAATATTTAACATTGAACAACCTAATACCACACAACGTTCGCCCCAAAAATATCGTGTTTACGCCGCACAAATATGCCCAAATTGACTGTAAGCAGTGTAAGCAGATTATTTGTACTCGTGCCTGTGTCTTGTTATGTGCTCGTATCTAATTTAGAAGAGCTATTCTATAATAGAAGTTTTCGCAACTCGACAGGTGAATCCGTGATGACTTTTCGAATTCATCTATGTCTGACGTACCTACCTACGACGTACGTACCTTTCAATTCGATGCAGGAAAGTGACGTTTCGTATTCTAATTTAATCCTATATATTTAACCAGAATAACTTTAAAATTAAATACTTACTTATTATAATTTATAACATGAGAGTGGTGACTTTCAAAGCATAATAGTATTTAGGTACGTGTATAATTTTAGTTTTATACCTTTATTTTTTTTTTGTTTATTTAATTCACAAAAAGACAGTTAATAACGTCATTTTACTGCATCGAGTTAAAAGTCGGAGTAGGCTAACATTCTACTATGTACTTGCCTGCGATCACCACCTGATGATGCAGCCGAAGATGTTGTCGTATATACTTACTGACTTGGAAGTAGTAAGTAACCCCTAACTGTTTCTACACAGCATCACGCCGGAACGCTAAATCAGCTAAATAAGAAATAATAAAATTCTAAAATGGGCCCTGTGACGGGAATCGAACCCGCGACCTCCTACTCGAATCAGAGCGTTTGCAATTGCGTAAAGTTTGAGAGTGAGACATCCACATGTTTCAAAAAGTAGTCATATATGACCATTATATGACTTAAGTTTTCAGGCTATAACTTGGCTACATTATAATCAATGCATTAAAAATCGCAAGCTAAGTTGTGGACGCACAGTACGGTTATCGAACCATAAAATAAGGGCGCAGGGCTTCCGTATAATATTACCAACAGGATTATTTGTGAATCATTCAAAGTTTTATGTTACGTCAAAAGGTTCCCATTCATCCCATTTATATACAGAATCCTAACAAGGTATCCACTTACGTAACGAGAACACAAGATTTTGCGTTCCATGATCGTAACATTGAACTTTACTGTATTGTTTTAAGGGCTATTGTGAGTGCAAGTGTAGTTGGTTTTTGCAACAATAGTTAGGCTGCGGTTTTTGATTGCTGTCAACGTCCTAAGCACCGGACCGTGACGGCTGCCATCATCTTTAACTGTCTCTTTGTGTACGTTAAGTTTTTACTTCTCACCTGCCGCTAATAAAAACTGACGCAGTTAAAGCAGTTTTGTACAACTATATAAGCTTTATATTTATAAGACGACCTCGATGGCGCGTGGCGCGCGCTCGTATTTTTGAGTGGGAGGTCGCGGGTTCGATTACCGCCACGGACTACTTTAGAATTTTATAATTTCTAAATTGGCTCAAGTCTGGTCTGTTGGCACGCTTCGGCCTACCAAAAGACGACGACGCGAACGCGACGGCAAAGACGTATCGCCAAGCGATTTAGCTAGGGGTGAGTTTACTTACCCCTTCCAAATTAGTACGATAACATTTTCGGCTGCATCTCATCACTTACCATCAAGTGAGATCGCAGTCAAGCACTAACTTGTAAAGTGTAAAAAAAAAACTGCACGCGCCCCGATGGAAAAACCCTAAATCTGACAAACATTTCGTAACGAAAAAGGAATTCTATCTTTAGAATCGAGGTAGATTCGCATGTTCTAAATCGTAACAGATTAGCAAAATGGGTTGCGAAAAGGGCGATTCAAGGGTTATTTTCTCCCATTGTCGATGTCTCAACTCGTAAGCCCTCTCAACTGAGAAGTAATTATACAGATATCGTATAATCCGTGCTATATACATCATCCGTCATACCTTCTGATGTAATATCTCTGAGAAATTGGGTCGTTCTTCTTACCTGTTTGAATTAAGAATGATATGGGTTTGCATGTCACGCCTTTGAGGACGACATAGGGTGAAGTAGACTCAGGATGTTTTTCTTCGCCCTGCTATTAAGTTAAAGTTACTACTCGTAGGTATCACTAACGAAGTAAATATGGCTGCCCCTATTTGTATAATCCAACATGCCAGCCTAACATTTTTTTTAATTTACATATTAATTACGACTATAAACAAAATAGATTTAATAAATGGAAATTGTAAAAGGATTTTAACGTAATTCGAAGTTAAGTCATGTTTTAGACGTTTCTTTCAACATATTGCGAAAAAGAGAAACATCTAGCCTTCTAGAGAAGATTAAGCAGCTAGGCCATGTGTTGACGCTCACACGTTGAGTGAAAAATGTAGTGGAGAGGCGACCATTTATAAATTAGACGATCTCTACCACTGCAAGATTGGAGTGCAGTAAAAACGAAAACGCTGCTTATCCTTAAACTTACACTAAACATAAATTTACTTAATATCATTATAACAACAGTTAATATTTCGTGAACTGTAGTTTTATGTCAATTCATTTGAACTTTGGATTAAGGGATAGTCACAAACGACCTTTCATTCGTCTGTATAATGCGCGAAGGGCAAATGGTAAATCTCGCTATCGGCAGAGATATCAGAATTCCATTTGAGTTCCCAAACAAAACCGGACCGTTCGATCGTTATTCTACTAAATCTTGAATAAAATATATCTTCTATTTGCAGGGGATTCATCTCAAAGACACCGTTTTTACTTTGGTAAGGTATTTCAAGCTCTAATTGAGGCTCATGGCGTCTATTTGCATACCGGCCGTACTAATTAGAAACGCTTCTTTACCTCTTTGGAATATGAAAGGGAAAGTTTATTCGGAATGATTGTCCCTAACGACTTTAATTTTTTTTGGAGGCAAACAATGTTGTAACGTTAAAACTATTGTATCAAGGAAAAGTTCCTGATAAACCTTGCTTCTAATATTTTGTAAAGTTGTTTGAAAGAAATTATTGAGAAAATATTATTTTTACAGGATATACTTAAGAAATGAGGATATTTAAAAAAAAAATGAAAAAAAACTTACAAAGAAAAAACTTTCAAATTGAGTATCGCTTTTTGCCTCTTTTCAGTGTCCTACGTGACATCGGAAAAATACTTACATTCAGTAAACACAAATCATGTTCCAAAATTCATTTGGATGTTTTCTGATCTACCAAAATATTTGTCATGATCTTTTATCAGAAGATCTTCTTTCAGAAAGTAGTTTTTAACACACCTAGATACCTACTATACCTGTTTCATGAAAATGTAGTCAAAGATAAGTTTGGTGGATTACAGAACGTAATTAAAATACATTCCAAAATACGATGTTTTTTCGTTTCCTTTCTTGCAATCTGCAAACAGTCAGTTAATAATGTTTATTTGTTAATTATAATTAATATCTGGAGACAATTTCAGATAGAACGTGCTCAATAGGAAGTACTAGTGACGGTACTTCCTATTGACCCCTTTATCACTTGGTTTTAAAAGGGTGGCAACACTGTTTACAAAAGACCAGTTGAGACAAAGTTTGTAGCAGAGAGCATTTCCACAAAGGCAGTCTACAGGAAAGTTACTTCATAACAGATACCTACTGTATCTACTAAAGAGGGTGCACCTACGTTATTGGCCAGGCGAATGTTGGAGTTTTAGTTGAGTGAGACATCCTTTGGCCTAGTGCGGCTGTATAATCTACGAAGACAAAGTTAGCTATGAGAACCTAAGCTTATTGCAACGAACTGTCTACTAATGGGATGCGGACTGCAGCAGCGAAACCGCAAATATTCCATTTGCATGCTGATCTGTTTGTGGTTGAATTAAGGCAGGTCTCACTCGTGTTCGATGGCTGTTAAAAGTCCTCTTTGTGCTTTTGTTCAAAGTTCCGGTTTTCACATTTGCTTGATTGAACTTGAATAAGTGTACTTATATGCTGTAGAAATTTTTATTGTTGGTATAATTATTGTATTGATGTGAGTCTCTTCATAATAAAAACACTTCTTCATTATACCTACTATTTACTTTATTAACTAAAACACTTTTACAAGGACATTCTCGCTACAATAGTTTTCTTGACACCACAGAGGCACACAGCCAATGCCTAGAGACCACAGATGACATATGTATATTAATTTAGTTAATACAGATTATATATCATAACAGAAATCATATGTCACTCCCAAAAAATTTGATCATGATTGTTTGATTTACTTTCTCACTTTTTGACAATGAAATATCTAATTTGACTCGGGCGGGTATAGGTACAAGCTATACAAGCGCCTTGTATTAGGCCGTAAAAAGAGTTGGTAGTTGAATAAATTAAACACAATTTTGGATATCTCAGATCAGCTTTCTTCGTAAGCCTCACGATTGTTATGCTTAATTAAGACCATGCCTAAAAAGGGATATAAATTGAGCTTCGCCATACTACTTTGGCATACTGATTTGGTCGATTGAAATCAAATTAGTATGCCACCTTGCACAGTACTCGTATATCGTCAGACAGCAGTTGTCAAACGCTTCGGAAATTCTGGCTGCAATCAATTGTGTGCACGACAGTACTTCAAAATTCGATTTGTTGTCTGTACCAAGTACAGTCACGTACAAGTGACTCACTCGTTTTCTTGTTCACACGTTAATCTATACGATAATATAATATGTGATGAAACATGTGCATTGTACGGTGTGCACCTATTGAATTTAAACCTCTTCTTGTCTTTTATCTTAAAATCTGTTCGGAGCATTTGATTTGATACAACATGTGTAGTACGAAATACAATAATATTAAGAATTCGATAGTTTTTTAGGTTTTCCGTTACTCTTTGTATACTAAGTAGATAGTGTGGCGAAAAAAATAAAACATAATTAGAATTGAAAATCGAGAAACTTTCCCCAAACTTTGCTCTTTAGTCATCATGTATCACGTGAGGCTCTGTAAAACAGCTTGGCTGCATTAGTTTACCGTTGAGGCTCTATAATATTTTGAAATGCTTAAACTTTTGTCTGTAATTTCAAAACATTGTAGATAAATGTCATTTCCTTGGGATTATTCTAAAGCCCGTTTAACCCTTTCCGCGTTCTGTATATATCGAAATAAAGCCGGCACGTAACTACCCAGTATTCAGCTAAATATGCAAAGTCCGACAAATAGCCAGACTTGTGACGTTTTCATTACCGTCACGTCGAATTCGAGTCACTTAGAATTCTCCGCGTGACACGGCATTTTAAATGAATTCAGACTTAATGGCACAGTCAAACATAACCCACGGTTAAGACAAACTTAAAATATATATTGTGTAGTTCGACCATTCGCCTACACATGTCTGTGTATCTGTATATTTTACGTTCCGCGGTAACCGTTAAGTTTTCCGTTACAAAAAAAAAAGCGCTGATCCAGTCATTTCAATTTTCAGCTTCATCTATTGAGTAGGTTGTAGTCATAGATTAAGATCTCTCTTTTTTCTCTTGTTATACCATAGGTTTTAGTTATATTATTTTTTTATACCTTGAAGAGTTGTTCTCTCAACTTATGTAGGGGTAAAAAAGATAAATTCAAGATAAAAGTTCTAAATACTATTTCCTCCAAATGTACCTTTTACAAATTCTGAGGTAACTTACCTTAACCTTTAAGTATGGACGTGATTTTTTCGTAACACTACTGTGGACGTGGAGTCTCACAGGCTCCTATATGCAAACACATTTTTTTGGGGAATTTGATATAAGATCGCTTTAAAACTGATTGAATAATAAAGTTACGGGATTTAGCAATAAAATAACGTGCTTATATAATCAACTTTTATTTAAAAAAATATAGAAATTTCAAAAATCAAAAATTATGGCACTTTTCAGTCTTAATCTACTTAGGTTACATTTATAGGTATTAAAAACAGCCAAACCTATTTCTATAACAAAATGAGTCTTTTTTTCTCAAAATATAATATATAAGAAACCAAAAACACAAAACACCTACTTCAGGTAACAAATATAAAAAATTTTGACAACAGTCTAATAACGTAAATTTATTGGCAGTCAGTGCACAAAGGTCTAGAACATTGGAGACATACAGGTTTGTTACACCCAACACAAACATGGGTAGTCATCCTATGTTTTTTAGCGGGACAGATTCTGCTTGCTCTTCTGGTTCCCTGACTGGTTTCTTGGTCCTGGACATCTTCTGTAACCATATCATTTCCTAAAACTCGAGTCATGGTCAACCTCAACTCTCTTGGCAATCGTGTATTTACAACACGTCTTTGCACATGAGGCACCACAAGCACACGTGCTAATTTTTTTAGGAAATCTCCTCTCTCCGTAGCTTTTGATTGGTGCATGTTATATAAAATGTACGCATTCATGGCACTCAAGTCTAGGATACGATATAGCAACACCATAGTCCATCTCCTTGTTCGACGGCTACTGGAGTAAATCGAGCATTTCTTGTCAGCCTCATCGACGCCACCTTTAGTTGTGTTATAATACATAATAATTTCAGGTTTTTTAGTATTCTCATCTACCTGGTCACCATGATGCATGGAAGATACAAGTATCACAGCTCTATTCGTCTTTGGCACGTATGAGCATAGCGTTTTTGTGCTCGTAAATCCAAATAAAGTAGAGTTTACTTCTCGATCCTTCTTTGGCTGAAATTCAATCGGGATTTCCCTCTTGTTCTTCTTCAGAGTTCCTACATACGTCAGCTTCCGTGAAGATAGTTCCGGTGTCTTGGCCCATTTATACCTATTTTTGCCGTAGTAATAGATACGAGTAGTTCTCACTAACTCCGATAGTGGAATATTGTCCGACCTATCCCTACCCGATTCTTCTCCTAGGTCCTGATCCTGGTCCTGGTCCTGGTTCTGATCTTGGTCCTGATCTTCATCATCGTCACTTTGATGATTTTGTATCAGTTCGGACTCCAATATAAAAAAATCTTCAATATTCTCTTCATTGCCAGACTGATCCGAAGCTAACAACAACTCACTAACTTTTTGTTCGAAAGATGGATCTCCTACACGCCAAGTATTCCTCGCAGGGCACTGAACAGAACTCGTAGATGGTCGTTTTAATTTAGAACTACCGGCTTTATTGTTATTTGACATTTTGTACTACAAAATCTGAAACAAACATAATCGCTCTTATAAAATATATTACAGGGCAACAATGGACGTGTAGCCTGACAGGCTCCGGTCAATATTTTGATGGTCATTACTCACGTGATATTCATCGGAAGACGCAACCTCCTCCCTGGTTGGTAGTTTTACAACTAAAACAAAAGCTACTGAGCCGCTCAATCGCGGGGAGTGGGGGGAACTAGGTTAAACTAGGAAACCGAAAACATCGAGTAGCCTGTGAGACTCCACGTCCATACTTAAAGGTTAACTTAAGTATGTGTTTTCTTAGTACGTGTTTTCTTACAGATGTATGTTTATTTTCTGATTTGTTTTTTTTTTTTCAATAAAGCAAGTTGGATGTCGTTTACGTGGGATAAGTCTGACCGTGCCCTAATACGCACACTTATGGGCGACTCGCTTTCAGAATAGATAATAGAGAGATGTTTCCTTATAAATAGATCTAATCGGACCTTTTCCTGTTATAGATTCCCACGTCGAGGAATTGTCATTGTGCTACACAATATAAGTTGCGTAGATGTGATGTGGATGGCGGTGGAGTTTTTTTTTTAATTAAAATGTTATTTAGATTCATTCTTGCGATGCGATTCGCGTATAGCATCATCTACATTTCGTGAAGTGAAATGTTTAACAAGTAAATAATTAAAAAATTAAAAAAACACGACTGACCTGTGGTTACACGACTTTTTTTTTTTAAAATACAGCCTTTGTTACTCGGAATGTTATAAGGATTCTAACGATACCACAAAATATGTTCAAATCTATTTATCAGTTCAAAAGTCGAGTACATGAATCCTTAAAACACTACACTCCTTTTTTGGGCAGACGTGTAAAAAGGTGCATTATGGTAAAACCATGGCATTAGGTGTATAGACAGACGATATTGAAACCAAAACTTTTTTGAGAGCACTGAAAATTTAAGTTAATTTTCAGTGTTCTCAGAAAATGTTCTTTCAAACTTCTATTAACATTTATCTGGGGTATTTATCACGGTAGTGTCCCCGCCAAGACGAGCCAAGCGAAGCGCGAGGGCACTACCTATCTTTTCTCGAAGTGTTTCGCCGTATTTTTAAACCCTTACAACTTAGGCCTGAATTATTTCAGATAATCAAAATTCTCGGAAAATGATGTCGCCAGTGAACTTATTAAACCTATAAAGTTTCAATTTTATAGGTCTTATACTTTAGATTTTATGGACGTCTAAAAAACCCAAATTTCGTCACTGACTGACTCACTGATGATCATCAAAATTCCTAGGTACTTCCTGAAGACCTAGAAAGCTGAAATTTGGTATATAAGCTAGTATTAGCACACAACCAACAAAAAAATTCCAAAAGTTGGAAATTTAACCCCCCAACCCCTTAAAATAGGGGATGGAAGTTTGTATGAAATTACCGCAAATATTGATGCTAGAGGTCTCAAAATTGATATAGGGGCTCCTTGTAATAAAAAATTAAATACGTGTTTCAGGATTTTTAGTTAATCACCCCACATCCATAAAATTAGGGGGTTGGAAGTTCGTATGGGGTTTCCCATTCCTAGGTACTTCCTTAAGACCTAGAAAGCTGAAATTTGGTATATAAGCTAGTATTAGCACACAACCAACAAAAAAATTCCAAAAGTTGGAAATTTAACCCCCCAACCCCTTAAAATAGGGGATGGAAGTTTGTATGAAATTACCGCAAATATTGATGCTAGAGGTCTCAAAATTGATATAGGGACTCTTTGTAATAAACAATTAAATACGTGTTTCAGGATTTTTAGTTAATCACCCCACATCCATAAAATTAGGGGGTTGGAAGTTCGTATTGGGTTTCCCATAAGTATATAGGTATAATAAAAACTTAATTTTATGTTAGATATCTGCTAGTAATGCTAGTAAACATATGGAAAACACGTAAATTTTTCCACTGATTCCAGTGCCCAAGCGGCCAAGCGTCCAAGTGCCCAGTGCCACGTGCCCAGTAATATTACACGTTTCAAGCCCAAGTTCCAAGCATTTCATGTTTAACGAGCCGAGTTTCACTGCACGTCGAGTGACCATGATCCAGTGCTCAGTGACAAAAACCCACATTGAGCCGAGTGCCCAGTGCCCAGCGTGAGCTGTCAAACGTGCCAAGCGTCAAATCTGATTTTGAATAGCGTTATATAGCGCTCAAATACCTGCTTAGTGCCCAAACGCACGCATTTAATTTAATCCGATGCTTAAAAGTGGGTGGGTAAAAAAAAAATCACGTTCAAAAATTTCGTTACATACCTACCTACGTAGAACTACAAGAACCAAGTAGGCAGGTACTAAGTTCTCTCATTTAAATGGCAGACTGCACTCGGACAAAACTTAAAAGTATCGTCTAGTGACGACCCTGTGGAAACGCACGTGTGGATTATTAAAAAAAATCGTCCAGTGACTTAGCGCAAGCGAGTAGGTATTTTCAAAAATGATATTAATTATGCCCAATGCCCATGCCCGTATAGAAAGACTTGCAAGTTCAGAGCTGGGAATTTTGTTCTTGAAATATTGCTCCGGGTGATTTTGCAATGACCTTGGGCCATTAACGCCGACATCTATTTCCATGTAGATAGCGTAAGTAGGTAGGTAGTTGCTGAAATATTCTATTGTTTGTGATAGACGGACGGACGGACGGACGGAGGAAGTCTGAACATAAAATTTGCATTTTTAACATTTTAATATACGAGTAGAACTCTAAAAAAAGGGCCACGCGCAGTCATACATTATAAAGTATAAATAATAGACACTGTAGGTATGCATCTTGTATTTGATAAATATTTTCCATGGAATTATAACGAAATTCTTACTATTTTCAAGTCTATTTTATAAGTTAAGGCCAATACTCGTTAACTCGTTACTTAACCGTGATAGTTTTCCTTAGTTGTACTTCAATAGCACCCTAGACCAAACTAAAAAAGATAAACGAGAAGATAGGTAGTGTGGGCTATAAAAAAGGCACCTTTGATGCGCAAGAAATATAATACATATTCTACAAATAAGGAAAAAAATAAACTAGGTGAACCAAGGAGGGTTCCCTCATTTAAATGATAGAGGGGGGGGATACTTGATTCGGACAAATATCCACCTTGCAATGATATTCAAGAATACACCAAAGAAAAGGAAATTAACCAAATAAAAAATATAGTCGTAAACAACTTACAAAAAGAAGTGAAATCCCAGCAAAAACATTTTCATGTAAAATGTTGCCAAGACGAGAACATGTGGCTCACACTATCAAAAAGTTATCAGATCTCATGTAGAGCAAGACTTCTAACTCTACACGCCCTAACTCTATAAATCCTAACTTTATAAACTCTACACTTTAGTCAAAATATATTATGTCTTGGCTGTTTCGTTACTGTCACACGGGTGTAAAGTAAAAATATTATTCACTGACTTTGTACTTTTCTGATATACAATACCTAGTTTCTGTAGTAACGATTATTTATTAGATAGGTATTGAGTCTCCTCAGAAACTGCACTTAGGTTTTACTAACTGCATTGGTTTCAAATACTTCATCACACTTTGCAAAAGTGTGTTCCTTTGCTTTAGAGGATATTTTTAATAAATGGAAGTTTTTTCCCATAACAATGGTGATACCATTTAATTTTAATGTGAAATTTCTTGAATTTTGCATGGTCCATTATGTCACTTGCAAAACTCTATTAGAAAAGTACTGAACAGTGAATAAATTCTTCACTTTACGCCCATGTGACGGTACCGAAACAGCCAAGACATAATATATTTTGACTAAAGTGTAGAGTTTATAAAGTTAGGATTTATAGAGTTAGGGCGTGTAGAGTTAGAAGTCTTGCTCTACATGAGATCTGATAACTTTTTGATAGTGTGAGCCACATATGTTCTCGTCTTGGCAACATTTTACATGAAAATGTTTTTGCTGGGATTTTATTTCTTGATTCACTTCACCCAGTGTGTGAAAAGTAAATACGTTACGGAAATCGTCCCCCTGCTTCTATTCTGTAGTAATCTCTTCGGGATTATATTGATGTTCTAGAGCTAGACTCTAGAAATAACTTTAAATGTGCATGGGACATGTATACTGTAGGTGGTAGCCGGTAGGTATAGTACATTTTGCGCATTACGCATACTAATCTAGCTGAGAACGTAATAAAATTGCAGAATTTATTACTTAGTTGCTGTGGGAGTTTTTACCTTTGTTCACAAAAAAATGCATGAATGAATAAAATAACACAATCTGATATTTTTTGTGCAAATGTATAGACCGTATATGAATGAGCTATAGGTATATATAACTTTATTTAACTACAAAACATCGAGTTAATTAGGTATTACATGTATGTATGTATATGCTTTATTGTACACCCAAACAACTATTTACAAAAGTACAAGTACACATAAGATAAAGAAATAGGCAAGTACAAAGAGGCGGACTTATCGCTAACCAGCGATCTTTACCAGACAATCTCATTATACACATATTATATTGATGTGAATAAAGAAATTAAATCAAAAATTAACATTATGACTAAAGTGTAAAACTGAATGTTTTTCAGTATAGGAAATATTTATATAATGTATTGATAGGGAATAGGGATCTAGGTATCTGATAGGATGGGATGGGATGGGATGGGATGTCATTCCCCCATCATCATACCACCGTCACCAATGTTCATACTTCATAGTCAGATTAACACATATTACCGAATTCAAAACGTGGTAGGTACCTACTGGGAAACCCAGAAATCAGAATGCAAGGTGCATACGCCTTACAAATATAAAGACACCTGCGCCTTGTATATACGTACGTATAACTTATAACTCTTATAAGTACTTATAAGTATCTACTCGGAAACGTCATGTGGAATAATTATTTTGATACAACGTATACAACATCGTTTTTCGAAATTAAGCTTTAAAGTAAAATCAAACAGCGTTCAAATTCGAATGATGCGCCTGTCGAGTTAACCTTTAAGTATGGACGTGGAGTCTCACAGGCTACTCGATGTTTTCGGTTTCCTAGTTTAACCTAGTTCCCCCCACTCCCCGCGATTGAGCGGCTCAGTAGCTTTTGTTTTAGTTGTAAAACTACCAACCAGGGAGGAGGTTGCGTCTTCCGATGAATATCACGTGAGTAATGACCATCAAAATATTGACCGGAGCCTGTCAGGCTACACGTCCATTGTTGCCCTGTAATATATTTTATAAGAGCGATTATGTTTGTTTCAGATTTTGTAGTACAAAATGTCAAATAACAATAAAGCCGGTAGTTCTAAATTAAAACGACCATCTACGAGTTCTGTTCAGTGCCCTGCGAGGAATACTTGGCGTGTAGGAGATCCATCTTTCGAACAAAAAGTTAGTGAGTTGTTGTTAGCTTCGGATCAGTCTGGCAATGAAGAGAATATTGAAGATTTTTTTATATTGGAGTCCGAACTGATACAAAATCATCAAAGTGACGATGATGAAGATCAGGACCAAGATCAGAACCAGGACCAGGACCAGGATCAGGACCTAGGAGAAGAATCGGGTAGGGATAGGTCGGACAATATTCCACTATCGGAGTTAGTGAGAACTACTCGTATCTATTACTACGGCAAAAATAGGTATAAATGGGCCAAGACACCGGAACTATCTTCACGGAAGCTGACGTATGTAGGAACTCTGAAGAAGAACAAGAGGGAAATCCCGATTGAATTTCAGCCAAAGAAGGATCGAGAAGTAAACTCTACTTTATTTGGATTTACGAGCACAAAAACGCTATGCTCATACGTGCCAAAGACGAATAGAGCTGTGATACTTGTATCTTCCATGCATCATGGTGACCAGGTAGATGAGAATACTAAAAAACCTGAAATTATTATGTATTATAACACAACTAAAGGTGGCGTCGATGAGGCTGACAAGAAATGCTCGATTTACTCCAGTAGCCGTCGAACAAGGAGATGGACTATGGTGTTGCTATATCGTATCCTAGACTTGAGTGCCATGAATGCGTACATTTTATATAACATGCACCAATCAAAAGCTACGGAGAGAGGAGATTTCCTAAAAAAATTAGCACGTGTGCTTGTGGTGCCTCATGTGCAAAGACGTGTTGTAAATACACGATTGCCAAGAGAGTTGAGGTTGACCATGACTCGAGTTTTAGGAAATGATATGGTTACAGAAGATGTCCAGGACCAAGAAACCAGTCAGGGAACCAGAAGAGCAAGCAGAATCTGTCCCGCTAAAAAACATAGGATGACTACCCATGTTTGTGTTGGGTGTAACAAACCTGTATGTCTCCAATGTTCTAGACCTTTGTGCACTGACTGCCAATAAATTTACGTTATTAGACTGTTGTCAAAATTTTTTATATTTGTTACCTGAAGTAGGTGTTTTGTGTTTTTGGTTTCTTATATATTATATTTTGAGAAAAAAAGACTCATTTTGTTATAGAAATAGGTTTGGCTGTTTTTAATACCTATAAATGTAACCTAAGTAGATTAAGACTGAAAAGTGCCATAATTTTTGATTTTTGAAATTTCTATATTTTTTTAAATAAAAGTTGATTATATAAGCACGTTATTTTATTGCTAAATCCCGTAACTTTATTATTCAATCAGTTTTAAAGCGATCTTATATCAAATTCCCCAAAAAAATGTGTTTGCATATAGGAGCCTGTGAGACTCCACGTCCACAGTAGTGTTACGAAAAAATCACGTCCATACTTAAAGGTTAAGTAATTTTTCGATCGTAACATCGTAAATTGGTAAACATGTGCCAAAGTAGCTTATTTAAATAGCAGGTAAATGATTTTCCTTATTAGCATTAGGAATTACAAAATCAATTGCTTTTATATCATCAATCTTATCCAATCCAAATTTCGTTATTCTTCGAAAAAGATCGACCGATTGTAATGAAATTTTCTGTGCATGTCCGGTAGGTCGAAAATATATTTTTCATACTTCAAAATTGCCTCGTTAGCTAGTACTAAGATACTGAGATTTAAACTAAAAGTTACTTTGTTGTCACATAAGATACTTTTCACTGGGGCGGAGCCGTGGAAAAACAGCTATAGCATATATTACCTAATAAATAATTTAAGTTCAAAACAAGCTCTTTGATGGGAACTGATTACTCCAAAGCTTAAAGTAGGTAAAGTACGAGCACAGCAATTATATAAAATCGAAGTAGCAAAGTAACTATTAAATGAAGACTACTACGAACTTCAGATTTGGTAAATATTTATATAGGTACATACTACGTACCTACTTCATCAAGTACTAAATATTATAATTATGACTACCTAATGTGGGTGGTTACACCTTCGCAAAAGTTCTGAAGTTAAATCACGAACAAGAACGCTTTTCCCATATTACAAAGTTTTCCAATATCTGAGGGCTGAATACTTACCTCCTGGAAATCCCTTATTTATGTGAAAGCTAATGTAATTTGTTTTTCATTAGATTATGTTTCAGTGGGTGTTATTGTTTGTTGGTGGGTGACGGATAGACTCAGTTAGTAATGGATTGATGGTCCTGCCTTCAGGCTTCAACGTCGGAGGTCGTGGGTTCGATTCCCACAACTGGAAAATGTGTGTGTTTTTCTACATTACAAAATTATGAGTGTTTATATTGTGTGTAAAATATATATCTTTGTCAGTTGTGTACAATCCAAAACACGAACTATCGCTTACTTTGGAGCAATAGTTTTAAAGATTGCCACTCTATGGGTATACTTGCTAAGTCTATGGCTTCCAGTCATTTGTTCTATGGTTTGAGCTGCTTGGTTTGATTTCTTAAAACGCACGTTGTTCGGTTGCTGAAGTAGGTTAGTGGAAGTAGATTAGGGTTCGATTCCCACCACAGGCTATTTAAGAAAAATTTAATTGGCTGATGGCTCAGATCTGTCTGATAGGAGCTGCAAAGCAATTTGGCGTCCTGCAAAGGGTGAGTTTACTTCCAACCCTTCCAAGTTAGCACCATATCTAACATCTTCGGCTGCAATCACTTACCATCAGGTGAGATCGCAGTCAAGTACTAACTTGTAGAGTGTAAAAGAGAAAACGATAAAAGTTTAGAGCCTTAAGAGTCCTGTGACCTACGATGTCTCCATAAATTCGAAATACCAAATCATTTGTAATTCGTGCATATTTCGATCATGTTGTGGTGTCATTCGGGTTCATATAAGATATTATAATCTATGCTCCTGGCCATATTTGGTTCGGAAATACCTACTTCTCATTCTTAACAGTCTGCTTTCTCTATGTTCTCGTGTATAAAAAATAAAAATACATAAGTACTTATTGTTAGATTCATGGGTGCATTTTTATTTTTCTTTTCAATTTCACACCGCCATACTTTCTTCAACGGTAAAAAAGTGTATAAGTACTTACCCTACATTCACCATAATTTCTACGTATTAATGTGTTAGAATGGTTTCACCAAACACTCTTTGAGTGTACATTACACATTGTGTACCCGACTCACATGCGCGATTCTCAAAACTTACCTAGTATTCTTTTGTGAGAACGTAGAAAGAATTTTAATGCTTCCGCCTGAACTTGGAATAAATCGCACAATATGGAATGGTTACGCAATGTCGTTTTGTGTCATGCAGAAAGCAACTCGGAGTCTTCTCTCGTCGGGAGACGCTTAGTTAGGTACTTGTAATGAAACCTTCTGCCGCAGCAGTGGACCATTTGGGCCAAAAACTTTACTGTCTCATTTTTGAGTATGTTTTCAGAACAACATAACTCGTTAAAAAATGCGTCTCCCTAAGTTAAAAAGTCCTCAAATATGAAAAATAATAAGTACCTATTCAAAGTTAGGCAAAAAAAAACACACACCCGCTGCCAACTCATACTGAAGCTGAGCATTCGCCATCGCGTCGCATATGGAATTTACGTTTTTTTTTATGGCATCGATTTAGCTTTTCTATTCTTCGTTTATATTTTGCCGTCAATTTCCAATTTGTCTTCGGTTCGCATGATAACTAACTGCGTACTAATGTACCTAATGCGAGAACAATATGTATCGGAAGTCGGAACGCAATGTCGTCTCTGGGTCGTGCCCGTGTTACTCTGTAGTCAGCACATAGTCAATCGTTTACCTGACGTGTGTTCTGATGGGTCCTTGTATTTGCATTGTTGTTTGACGGATTGATGGGTATCTGCCGCGAAGTGCGATGCTCTTTTGTGATTTTCCGATACGAATAATTTTGAGGCCGTTAAAATGGATCTGTTTTTGACGAACGCTTTACTTTATTTTGCTTTTGTGATTGGAGACAATTCGGGAAACTGATGAGAAGTAAATGGAAACCTACAGTTTAGTGGTTACTGGTGTATCTATACATACATATTTACTCTACTATCATCTGGATCTAACATTATAATTTCACATTATATTATTTATCATAGCAAATGACGTTTTATACGAGTCATTTATGAATAGTCAAGAAATAAATGATATTTGAATTTGGCAGTTCACCTTCCTATTTTCCATCCAATTACGAAAGTGATATACCTAACTGTCCTTCGAAGATTGATGAACTAATAGTTAGTAGTAGGTTAATAACCTTAGTTAGGTACTTAAGTTAATGGCTAGGAACGTATAAGGATCGATCCTTTTTATTTTATTGCCTATGTATACAAGATGTTGGTCAGTTCGTATAGTGTGCCTGCAGCTTATTAATCCTAGAAACACATTAATGGAGATTAGAAGACATAAATATTTTGTTTATATTCGATACAAAACTTATTATAATGTTTTTAGCAACTCTAACTGTGATGTCCAAAGCGTAATACTTTTCATTAGTTCCAGTTTATTCATATTGAATGAACCGTTTTTAGGGATGTCACTTAAAATTCATGGTACATTTTTGAACTCCCTATAGTTCCCTCAGGATATGAGCTACACTTCTTGTGATATTTTTTCAAGCATCTATACATCGTCCCCTACTTAGAACTTACGGCTAGTTATGGCAAGTAACCAACATGTTGTATATAGGTACCTACTGCGAATTTTAGTCCGCCTCTCAGTTACCTATAACTGTGCTATCAATAACTGAGTTGTTTGCATAAACATGTGAAGATAAAGTCAATAATAAAGAACAGGGTCAATAAAGCCATAAAGGAATACTTAAGATAATAAACGAGGTTAAAGCTTAAAGATATGAAAACAATCATTCCTATCCGCATGTCTCTTCACAAGAAGTTCTTTAGGTATCACGATTTTCCTTGAAAACAGACCTTCGTTGGATGTATGAATGAGATAACATGGGAAATGTAGATGTAATAAAAATATGAGGTAACGCCAAGAAAGATGAGGATGGGGTATACACGAGAGACGCCGATACTTTTAACCTTACTCGTGTAAAACGTATATCAAAATTTACTTACTCCCTTTTCCCGGGGATCTACATGAAACGGCTGTTTTATGGCCCTTTTCACTATTATTAAGATAAACGTTTTTCCATCCGAAAAAGTAATTCATGTGTGTTAAAATATATTGTAGTTACGGTCCTCTAATGTCTGTTCAAAAAATAAAGTGAAAAAACTGATATAATAAGTCCTGTCCAAACGTCCGGAGGTCTGTTGAGGCAGCTACTGAAGTGTCTTTTGTTCTGATTTTTTATGTAAGTAAAAAAGGCTTAAATCATATTCAATGATAATCCAAAAGTGATGATTCGAAAGTACAATAATGATTCGCCATTTACATAACGATGAATGGAGATAATATTATGTGTTAAACCTACTCCAATATTTAATCAGGGTTGTCACAATTCTTAATCTAATAATCAGGTAAAGGAGAATGCCGATTCTTGTATGAAAATTGGGCTATACCTTGCGTCTTAACCAAATCATCGGTAAAACATTAGAAATATTCTCAATATTATGATGTAAAAAAAGATTAGTAAAATATTAACAGGGAAATTGTAATAATCTGATTTGGAATAATCTGATTGAGTGGTTAATTTTCTAAGTTTTATAAGTGGCATGGCGGTTCCACATGTTTCGAAACGTTTAATTACTTTTTTTATAATACTTTTGAACTCCTTTTCAAATTTCCTTAACATAAATAAATGCAATATTAAAATTTGAAAGAAGATTCTTCGTGCTTGAGACGCAGAGTGACGCAAATCAAGCCAATTTTCTGGCATTCTCCTTTGTAACGCAGCCCTATCTAAAAAAACCACAAGGAACAGGCTTAGCATGAATCGCCCGATTCGCGGCAGAGCGCCAGTGGTTCCCACGGCTCAATAAAACCTCTTTATATCACATTCTGAGCTTAATTGTTGTGATTTCGACCCGCCAGACCCGTTTCGCAACGTTTTCGGGGTTGATCCCATTTTGCCCGGTGCGTCTGCCCGGTGCCGGGCAGGATGGCACAAAAATTTCCCATCCTGCCCGTTGCGCACCGTGCAATCGTTTGCCGGGCAGGATGGGAATCTTTTTTGAAAAAAGTTTTCCATCTCGCCCGGTAACATTTAGTTATGAAAAAGAAGCCTTTAAATGAAATAAGGATAGTGTAACTCATTTGTATTTATTAATTATTTACCATTCAAAAGTAAAGTTACCGAAAAGGAATGTCTGGAAATAAAAAGATTGTATAATTATCATTAAAAAAATCCATAGCTTAAACATATTAAATGATCATCACTTAGTGACGTCATTTTTAGGCTCCGCCTTGAAGCATGATTTTAATTTATCAAAACTGTAAAATGGCGCTAATGTATGCGACTGACAGTGGTATGTGCTGTCAGCGGTACTGAAGTGTACTGTAAGCGGTACTAAAACTAAACGGAACAGTAAAAAGGAAACAGCCCAATATAATTGAAATTCTAAATGTTTTAAAAAATGACGCCTCTTATTATGAAGTCATTCCGAAAATTAAATCGTCAGCAACAGCACGTTTAAAAGAGTCGAATCTGTGGGATCGATTTTTACATGGAAGAACTGAAGAACTATTGAAGGAAAAAATTACAACAGGGCATTTCCTAGAAATTCTAAGGTAACAAGGTATCCATGTATTTTTAAGTGTTTATTAATCAAATTAGAACTAACGAAAATTTATCTATGTATAATTATTGACATTTGTGATTTTTGACTTTTTGAGTTTTTTATTTTTGGCTTTTTTTCGACATTACTTAATAGAAACTTTAAATTTTGATTACATAACGAAGACTGGGATTATCGTTCACTTTAGGAGTAAAAGTAATATTATTATTTATTTATAAATCAATAATCTGTGATTTTAGAAATGTTAAATTTATTTGTTATGTCCTTTTTATAACTATAATTAGTATGTTTTGTTGATTATTATTAAAAAAGATTATACGTATGACATCGGTGATTGTAGGAAATCTTAAGTTATTATATTATGTCTTTTTATAACTATGACTTTCAGAAAAACTCATGTTCTTATTCTGTTGATTTTTTTTACATTTGTAATTTTTGGAGTCTTGAGTTTTTTATTTTGTCTTTTTTTGGACAATATTTAATAGACACTTTATATTTTGATTACATAACGAATAATGCGATTATCTTTGACTTTAGGAGAAACAGTAATATTTTTTTTATTTCTTAGTCATTAGTCTGTGATTTTAGACGTGTGTTAAGTCCTTTTTATAACTAACTTATGTGAAACTAAGTATATTTTTGTTGATTATTAAGTATAAGATTATTCGCATAACGTCGCATAACTTCATTGTAAAAATCTTGAGTTATAAATGTCTTTTATGACTAGGCCTTTTAGACAAACTGTTCTTATTTTGTTGATTAATGGTTAAAATGGTGCTGTGATTTCAGAAATCTAAGTCATTTTTTAAGATTCTTGTTGTATAATCATATATATATATGTATTTTGTTTATTTTCATTTATGAACATCTAGTAAAATTTGATTATGATAATTATACAATCTTTAAATTAATAAATACAAATGAGTTACACTATCGTTATTTCATTTAAAGGCTTCTTTTTCATAACTAAATGTTACCGGGCGAGATGGGAAACTTTTTTCCAAAAAATATTCCCATCCTGCCCGGCAAACGATTGCACGGTGCGCAACGGGCAGGATGGGAACTTTTCGTGCCATCCTGCCCGGTACCGGGCAGACGCACCGGGCAAAATGGGATCAACCCCGTTTTCGTACATGACTTCCTATACAGCTGAAGATTCATTGCACTTTGTCTATTAAAAAATGTTCGTGAATGGTGTTATTTATAGCGACATCGCTTGGCTGTTGGATCAAGGGCCGCATACAGAAGGCAGTGGTCCTAGAGACGGCAGACATTTTGAGGAGGTTTCCCGTACTGGAATCTTGACTTAACTACCATTATTCAGGAGTTAGTAGGTCCTGCCGATTTTTCATATCTTTAAAATTGTTTTTGTTGCTTTTTTAACAATGTTTTTACGAATTACAAATTGCGGATAAAAGAGAGAATCAAGCACTGATTTAATTCTCTCTTAGAGTAGATTATCTAAATGTGGACATAATAGATTATATTTTTGTGGGAACATTTTTTTACAAACATGCTGGTATTTTATCGCATAAGTTATATTAGATGCAGTGAATAATGATATGAGGCGGATGTCGAAGTTTTTGCCGATATATTATATTCGATAATAAAATATAATAATTATTAATTCAATTCAATGAGTTTATTGCCCTTTAATTAACATTACTGTAAAAGTGTCTATTTTTATGATTTTTAAGACAAAACTGTGTCATTTTTAAATCTTTTAGGGTTCTTATGGTAAGACTTTCTCTATCCGCCCATCCTTCCGATTTTATGCCTGACCTTATAGTTTTTGTTTTAGGTATGCCTTTAGTATGCTTGACCTTATAGTCTGGTCTGATGGGTTCTTTAATCTTCATTTTATTCAATTTTTAAGCTATTGCATAGCTTCTATCGCGGGCTTTGACGGTGCAGACCGAATCCAGAAATTCCGTAACGAAAATAACCTGGCACTCCTAAAGTAGAGCTTTTGGTAATAGGCTGCCATGAAAGCAAGGAGCGCAACTCCACAAACTTATTAGTTTTTAGTTTGCCATCCATCGAAAAACAGGACGTGCGTGATATTTCAAAAAGTCATTAAAAGTTCTGCTATTTTTCTATAGATGGCAAACTAAAAACTAAAAAGTTCGTGAAGTTGCACTCCCTGCTTTCATGGCAGCCTGGTACCAAAAGTTCTACTTTTCGATTGATGGCAAAACTAAAAAAAACTTTAAATTCTGTGCAATAGCTTTACCGCGGCAGTCTCCGAGTGCCACACGCCTTTTTTAGGGTTCCATACCAATTTGGTAAAAAAGGAACCCTTATGGTGAGACTTTCTCCGTCCGTCCGTCCGTCCGTCTGTCACACTCGATAGTGACGCGACGTTATAGCAATCGTAAAAATTTGAAAATTGTTTTTATTTTTATTTAAAAAGGGGGGGAAACCGGGTCGCCAAAATTTCAAAATGAGATAACAATATTAAGTGGGGTATCATATGAAAGGACGTTACTTGTATATTCTAAAACCAATTTTTATTTATTTTTATGCCTGATAGTTTTTGATTTATTGGGCAAACTGTCGAAAAAAATACCGTTCCCCCCCCCCTTATCTCTGAAGTTTACCATTCGAAAAATCTGAAATAAATATGATCAATAGAAATTAACGTATATTTTACAGGAAAAATAAAATCAACCCTCTAACTATTATACTTTTTTTGCTTATAACAATAATCCGCCGAAAACAAAGTTAGGTTTGCGGTTTGCCAACAAAAGTACCTATAGTAAATTATACTCGTAAAATCATGAACAAAAGTGATTCTTTTAATGTTTTACTTCTTTTATGGTATGGAACCCTCGGTGCGCGAGTCCGACTCGCACTTGGCCGGTTTTTTTAGTATTTGTTATAATAGCGGCAACTCATACATAATCTCTGAAAGAGACACATCCAGTCGGACGTTCATCCTTCGGGTAGGGAACCCTAAAAACACTCAATATCTCAATGGCTGACGAATAACAATGACGCATCACGCCGCTATAAATTGAATTACACGGCATCAGGGAAACAGGAGTTGTTGGACGAGCAACAATGAGAAAACGTTAACATTTGGTAAATGACAGTACCTCTACGTCATTACCGAGGCCAGGTGCGGGCGGCACGTGCGGCGCGACATCTGCCGTCAATAAGAGCAAAAAACAGGAATTACTACTAGAGTTGTTATTTATCTCCTCCACACACATACACACACTGGCGCGACGAGCATCTGCCGCGTTCAAAGCCCTTTCAGTCAGCTCATCAGCTGTTTGGATTTCATAGAAAAATTGCTATTAAACCAGTGACATTGGTGCCAATTCTGTTGTGGAAATGAGAATGCCAGAAAATGGGCTATATTTGCGTCACTCTGCGTCTGAAGCACGTATACATGAAGAATCTTCTTTAAAATTTTAATTTCGCATTTCAATGATTTGGTTAAGACGCAAGGTATAGCCCAATTTTCATACAAGGATCGGCATTATCCTTATTTTGCGCGGCTAAAAAAAGTGCTGTCCTTTTTGAAATGCTCCCCGTAAAAAAGGGACTAAGTATACATATTTAGTTGCATTAAATTAGGAGACACATGTACAACAGAAAAGAATTAGCACTATCAGGATCTGACAGATGGAATGGAAATCGAACGAAATTAAAAAAATGTATAAGACCAACTAACTTTATAAAATGTGTTTAAGTGCGCGGAAGTCACGTAATCAATTTAGCTATAAATCTCATATATTTTTTTAATTTCGTTCTATTTAAATTTCATTTATCGTATCGCAATATGTCATTTCTCTAGAGCTGCTGATTGTTTATATTGGTGCCCTTTCTGATTACGAGGTCATTAGTTCGATTCTCGAGTCGGCCCTCGGACCTAAGTCATATAAGATTTTTTTCCAATATGTAACCATAATTCGTATTCTATAATAGTAGCAGCTAAATCTTGGTGCATAGTCCTTTCCTCACAAAGACGCTTCTTCCACATCTACGACAACGACTTATCTATTCTTTCGCGACTTTCTAGGCTTTTGTGTTTAGCCATTTATTTTCCTGTTATCACTATAATCATGTGTTCTACTCACGATAGCTTAAATTCTAAAGTGACCGCAACATTTTTGATGCTTATAGCTAATAGCTAACTCATTAAATGTTATTATAGGTATTTAAAACTTTTTTATATGTCTACGGGTTGTATGTTGTAACTGATCTACTTCTTTTTGTAAGGTATAATAATACCGCTGAGGTGTTTTATCTCCCGTGCACACATCTTGCACATCTGCCGCTCGTTCAATGCCCTAGAGTCAGCTGTTCGCTTTTATCGACTTATTGCATTGTGATAGAATTTTGTCTCGTCGGGATCAATAATAATATTAATCTATGGTTTATCTATATTCTATGTGCCTATGTAATATAATAAAAAAAAGTGTCATATTGTTTGTATTAATAAAACTTCTCTGAAAAAGCTTAATTTAATTTCTCATGTTGATGCGTCTGAGCCGGTCACAAAACAATGTTTAATCTAGTAGGTAAATGTAAACACCTATAAATACCTACATCCCGACACCGAGACATCCTTAGGAGATGTTGACTTTACAATGCTCTACAATTTCGCATCCCGGTGTCGGGATAAAACATGCGTCGTGTTAGAAAAATTGTGTGTGGTGTTTCATGTTAACGGTGTTCCTGCACATTGGGTACATACAGATTATTTTCAAGAAGCGGATTGTAGCAACACAAATAAAACTGTCCTGCTTATTATAGATTTCCGCAAAATTACGCCTGCTTCAATTCAATAATACATTTTTTTGATTTCAGGATTGTCACGGGCTCGCGTTTGAGGACCGCGCCGTGGCGGACGAGGTGCAGAACTACGAGCTGATATCGGGCTTCCAGAACGACACGCACACTACCGTGGAGTTCCGGCGGCAGCTGGATACGTGTGACAGACAGGACGCCGTCATTGGCGTGAGTAGCGGTTGATCTGATATCTACGAGTATGAGCTGCTTCTGACTTACTGACAAACTGATTGTAACTACGAGCTGATATCGGGCTTCCAGAACGACACGCACACCACCGTGGAGTTCCGGCGACAGCTGGACACGTGCGACAGACAGGACGCCGTCATTGGCGTGAGTAGCGGTTGATCTGATATCTACGAGTATGAGCTGCTTCTGACTTACTGACAAACTGATTGTAACTACGAGCTGATATCGGGCTTCCAGAACGACACGCACACCACCGTGGAGTTCCGGCGACAGCTGGACACGTGCGACAGACAGGACGCCGTCATTGGCGTGAGTAGCGCTTGATCTGATATCTACGAGTATGAGCTGATACTGACTTACTGACAAACTGATTGTAACTACGAGCTGATATCGGGCTTCCAGAACGACACGCACACCACCGTGGAGTTCCGGCGGCAGCTGGACACGTGCGACAGACAGGACGCCGTCATTGGCGTGAGTAGCGCTTGATCTGATATCTACGAGTATGAGCTGCTACTGACTTACTGACAAACTGATTGTAACTACGAGCTGATATCGGGCTTCCCGAACGACTCGCACACCACCGTGGAGTTCCGGCGGCAGCTGGATACGTGCGACAGACAGGACGCCGTCATTGGCGTGAGTAGCGGTTGATCTGATATCTACGAGTATGAGCTGCTTCTGACTTACTGACAAACTGATTGTAACTACGAGCTGATATCGGGCTTCCCGAACAACTCGCACACCACCGTGGAGTTCCGGCGGCAGCTGGATACGTGCGACAGACAGGACGCCGTCATTGGCGTGAGTAGCGGTTGATCTGATATCTACGAGTATGAGCTGCTTCTGACTTACTGACAAACTGATTGTAACTACGAGCTGATATCGGGCTTCCCGAACGACTCGCACACCACCGTGGAGTTCCGGCGGCAGCTGGATACGTGCGACAGACAGGACGCCGTCATTGGCGTGAGTAGCGGTTGATCTGATATCTACGAGTATGAGCTGCTTCTGACTTACTGACAAACTGATTGTAACTACGAGCTGATATCGGGCTTCCCGAACGACTCGCACACCACCGTGGAGTTCCGGCGGCAGCTGGATACGTGCGACAGACAGGACGCCGTCATTGGCGTGAGTAGCGGTTGATCTGATATCTACGAGTATGAGCTGCTTCTGACTTACTGACAAACTGATTGTAACTACGAGCTGATATCGGGCTTCCCGAACGACTCGCACACCACCGTGGAGTTCCAGCGGCAGCTGGATACGTGCGACAGACAGGACGCCGTCATTGGCGTGAGTAGCGGTTGATCTGATATCTACGAGTATGAGCTGCTTCTGACTTACTGACAAACTGATTGTAACTACGAGCTGATATCGGGCTTCCCGAACGACTCGCACACCACCGTGGAGTTCCGGCGGCAGCTGGATACGTGCGACAGACAGGACGCCGTCATTGGCGTGAGTAGCGGTTGATCTGATATCTACGAGTATGAGCTGCTTCTGACTTACTGGCAAACTGATTGTAACTACGAGCATATCGAGCTTCCAGAACGACACGCACACCACCGTGGAGTTTCGGCGACAGCTGGACACGTGCGACAGACAGGACGCCGTCATTGGCGTGAGTAGCGCTTGATCAGGATATCGATGATGTCACTTACTTAATGACAAACTGCCGTGCTATTCTGCAAAACAGCGATCTATGCATCTATGAATTTGTCATTTGTAATGGAGTACAATTTTGCATGCCATATTCGGGTTGGCAGATGTCTGCCAGCTATATCAGAGATGGACATTTTGTAGAATAGCACAGTTGATTGTAACTACGAGCTGATATTGGGCTTCCAGATCGACACACACACCTTATTCTTATACCATCCGTAATATCTATACTCAGATCATTGTGCATCTATATCTGGCTCGCATAGGTATAACATTGTGATATTATACGTTCTAAGTACTAGATTAAGCGAGAGTACTTAATCTGATGCCCTATTTTCCAGGAGGACACAATCCAAGTGCTGTGGGCTCTAGGACCCGAGGGCTCAGACGGCGAGCTCCCCAGACACGTTCAGAGCGGCTCCCGGCCTCTGAGACTGCTGCAGCCGATGGCCAAACCTGACGCCATACCGCTCAAACACTGGGACGTTAGGATAACAAACGTGAGGATTCATCTTTATCGATACAATGAATTTGTTTGTTTGTTTGAACGAACTAATCTCAGGAACTGTTGGTCTGACTTGAAAAATTCTTGTCGCGTTATCGGAGAAGGCTATGACCAATAGGAGCTGAGCATCAATGAAAATGTTGCAAAAACAAGCAAAATTATCCTTTTAGAGAGCTCTGAGCTTCCGTTGCGTGCGGCGCGGTGCGTAAACGGTTAAAGTTGCGCACAAATCATATACCTATGACGGAATTGTTCTGCTTTAAAAGTATAGTTGAAGAAATTACTGGGCATAATAAGACTAAAGAACTGATGTCTGAGGATAATGAGCGTCTGACATGGACAGACAGAACTTCTTGCACCTCTTATAATTCTGTGCTGTACAAAAGTTACTCGACACCTGTTTAGATCACCTTGATAACCTTATGAGTAAGTCCTTAGTATTAGTCTTAACTAATTAGGACCTAAGCTTACCAAAGACCGGTTGCTTTTTACGGAAATATTGTTGATGAAAAAACGTAGCGTTTGTAATGACTTGTACTTTAATTATACATTTACGACTATCCTTAATTACCCGCATGTAGTTATCAACGACTGGAGTTGATACTCTTTGTTCTTAAACTAACATATTATTTGATCCCTAAGTAAAGGCCCATTTTAACAGACACGTGACCATCAAACTTGTAATGTAGCGCTATAAGTATGTCTAACTATTAGAACGTTTGAGTATACCTAGGTACAACATTTTACAAAAGCAGGCCACAGTACAGTGATACTAATGTACAAAGGTGTCGGTAACGGTAACAGAGTCGCGAGTACAATGGCTTTTCCCATCTCGAAAAATGGCCAATGTCCCTAAAGAAGTTATCACTTAAAATAAACCTTATAAAAGCACCTATTTGTAGTGGAAGTACCTAAATGGATATTGTAAGAACACACTCTACCGGAAGGTCTGAATTGTGCATATCACATTAAGGGCGATGGGTACCATCCGGGCGCGAAAATTCAAATTTTATTTAGTTTTTCGCTCATAGTGGGCTAATTATACATCGAAGGCTAATGGCAATGAGTTTTGCGGGCACAACATTTATGCATCTACATGTTTTTAATAAAAACTCTGCTCAACAATACTCATTTACTTCATATTGGTTCCCGATAGCTCGAAATCTGGGAAAGATGAGAGGGAACTTTCGAGCAAAGTTTTTATTAAAAACATTTAGATGCATAAAAAGTAGGCCCGCAAAATGCAATGCCATAAATCTACAATGTGTAGTTAGTCTCATATTTGCAAAAAACGAAATAAAATTTGAATTTCGCGGGCTGGTAGGGCCGCAACACCTTAAATGAACTTCCTTATTTACCTTCTTTCAGTTCACTATCCCCCATGAGATGGCGACATTATTCTGGTGCAAAGTGTTCAAAGCGCCCGAACTGTCACGCAAGCACCACATAGTCGGCTACGAGCCCCTCATCGACAGCCGACCAATCAGGAACGGGAAACCAGTCGTGGAGAAGAACAGCCTGTCTCCCGTCCACCACATGGTGCTGTACGAGTGCGCGGAGGACCACGACAAGCGGCAGTGGAACGAGTGGAGTGAGACTGAAGGGTTCTTTGGCCCTAATAGACCCGGCGAGCTGGCTGCTTGCGTTACTCCTATAGCGGCTTGGGCTATGGGATCAAAAGGTACTTAAACTTGCATTTTTAAATGCCAAATGGCAAAGAGACCTCCCTTATGTATCTCGCGACTTTTAAGACCTTTTAGGAACACCATCTCTTGCATAATATACGAGTATATCTTAAGTTATTAGCGTTTAAAAATCGATATTTTCGACCTAAATACTTTCTTGAGTATTTTAACTTAACTAAAATACTTAAATAAAATATTAATACAAAATACTTATTAAAATATTAATAAGTATTTTGTATTAATATTTTTTTTTTACTGTATCTCATGAAACTAAAATTGTAACTAAAATTCGGTAAACGTTTAGGGGGTAAAAGTAATCACCCAAATCAATATTTCAAGAACAAAATGTAAGCCTTGCTCTGGACTTGCAATTCCCTTTTTTATGGGCGTATCATGTTTGAAAATACCTACTCGCGTTGTGCTTCTACACTTCACGACACTCTATATATTACGGTAAATATTTCTGAATATACTCGTACCTAGTAACTTATAGAACTTACAGAATTTCTACCATACCGAAGTTTGAACTGCCATTAACAAGCGGAAACTATGTAAACAAAGTATCTACAAACACCGCTCTCGCAGTTCAAATGTATCAAATATTAAAACATTTTACCCAAGAGCTAAACTTCCTAACTATGGGATAATATAAATCACTATTAAAGCTACGCTTCTAAATTCACGTTACGCTATGTCATTAGTGTTGAAAATTCTTAGTTAGTAGTTAACCACAACAATCAAGGAAGAACATATCTTAATTTCCAGGTTTTAAGGTATATTTTAGAAAACTAATGTTAAGTAAGTAAGGTTATGCCTCGTTTGCAGGTGAATTCCTCCCTGAAAACGTCGGTATTCCGCTAGGCGAGAAAGGCGGAGTCTCGTACTACATGCTTGAAGTTCATTATGACAATCAAGAGTTACACCAGTGTGAGTATTCAGCATAGTACTTATGCGTTGGAATGTTTTATTGCATGGCATCAAACTGAAATTGATAGTAAAATTGTGGTTTATCTATCACATACTTTATTGAACCAAAAACATAAGTAATATGAGGTAACTTATGCCACACAAAATGCTGCACAAACAAAAAATCTTTGCAAGAAGGCTTTAGTTTATAGGGCTTGTAAAGCCACTCTAAGGGTTTACACTTCCACTGAGGAGGCACGAATTTACCAGCAGAAATTTTGGGCACTGTGATTAGCAGATTCACCGTCCGCTCCGCTTCAGTGGAAACGCAGACGTAGTAATGATAAAAAAAGTTCCCTGTCCAGTGTCCAGAGTCCACATTAGAACACTTCCATTATTGTATTGTCATCATATACAATTTTATTTTGTCGTCGAGTAACAAATATGAGAAAGATGTTACAATTTTTTTTCAGTCTTGGACAACTCCGGCATCCGCATTCATTATACGTCGTCGGTGCGCGCCCACGACGCGGCGCTGCTGGGCGCTGGCGTGGGCGTGTCCGCACTACACGTGATCCCGCCGCAGCAGCGCGCGTACCGCACGATAGGCATCTGCAGTCCTGAGTGCACTAACAACGTGAGTTAATACTGCTGCACTGTAGTCAACGACGGGTCATCGGATCGCGCCCACGAAGTGGCGCTGCTGGGCGCCGGCGTGAGTGTGTCCGCACTGCACGTGATTCCGTCGCAGCAGCGCGCGTATTCCACCATGGGCATCTGCACTCTGCAGCCCCGAGTGCACTAGCAACGTGAGTTATCTCTGCTTTACTGTAGTCTGCGACGTGCCGTCGGTGCGCGCCCACGACATGGTGCTGATGGGCGCCGACGTGGGCGTGGATGACAATGCACTAACAACGTGAGTTATCTCTGCTTCACTGTAGTCAGCGACGCGCCGTCGGTGCGCAGTGCGCACCCACAACACGCTGCTGATGGGCGCCGACGTGGGCGTAAATGACGTGGATGATGATGCGCTAACAACGTGAGTTAATGCTGCTTAACTGTAGGCTAAAGTGTACACAACGCAGCACTGCTAGACGTCGCTATCGGCTGATCGTAATTGTATACATTCAAATTAAGAAGTACCTAGTTTGCGGAAAAAATTGCTGAGATGGGGATATAGGGATCAAGAAAAATTAAATCGTCAAAACTGAAAATCAGAATGCCCCCGTATCATTGCCCACTTCATTTGGGTGACCACGCGAGCATTTCGAGAAATTCTTCCTTATCCCTTATCCAAAACTCACGACAGCAGAATGTTACGGATCACTAATTCGGTTGCCCACACATGCAAAATGTGTACCCATCTAATCCTCGTGTTAGCTGACAAAGTTTCTGTACTTAGTGCAGTTTCGTCACAGATCCCCGAGTTGCCAGACCAAGTTTCCCCATCAATTAGAACTCGTCCGGAAAGCGGGCTTCGTCTTTACAAATAGATTCACTTGATCTAAGCTTGCATATTTATAGCACTTACACGCTTCGATCATGTGGCTCTCAGTTATCTTATCCCCCTTTCCTAGAGTTAAACTTGAAAAAATATCTTAGTCGTAACAGGTATAATATTATTATGCGTATGCCAAATCTCAGTACAATCCATCGAAAGATCAGTCAGTCAGACATATTCGTATATACCTCAAAATAATTCTAAATAGGTACGTTTAGTAAATAAAATCTCTCTCGTATTCCCAACAAAGTTCCCAACGTGAAACTGAAATATGATAAGTACTTATAGTTAATGTAAATTTTTTTAAGCAATGAAAATAATAGTCTCAGGCATGTAAGTATAAGAAGGTACTCGACGCATAACAATGCATTGTTTAGAACGGAGCTTTGTCTAATGCATGCCGTATTTAGGATGTAGACTGTAGTACCCGTAGGTAGTACCTACAAGTAAAATTATTGCAGGTTGTATGCGTTGTGGATTAAGTAGAATATAACATAACATAATAACCAAAGTTAAACCACAGGGTAGGTGGTAGGACTATGCTTAAATACTTAACCTAGTAATATTTGTAATACATATTTTTTTGCAAACTTTGGTTACAGACCTTGCCAGAAGAAGGAATCAATATAGTGTCAGTTCTGCTACATGCTCACGGCACTGCGCGGAAGATTTCATTGAAACACATCAGAGGCAATGAAGAGCTTCCCAGAATATCAGAGGTAATAAATTAAAATTAAGTATTTTTTTTTGGTAAGACCGCAAATCAATTCCGCTATAATATAGCGCCATCTATCTTCAAGGGTAATATATGATGGTGCAAGTTGCGAAATTTTCAACGAAGTTCAGGAGAATTATTCTAGATGTCGTCATTAGAAAAAATACTACTTAGTTTACGAGTTTGCTAATAGATGGCGGTAAAAATTCCAACGAAGTTCATCAGCAATTAACTAGATGTCGTTAGTAGCAAAATTGCAAGTTATAATGAGTTTTTTAATCTTAATCTTAATATATATAAATCTCGTGTCACAATGTTTGTCCTCAATGGACTCCTAAACTACTGAACCGATTTAGTTCAAACTTCGTGAATATCTGTCATTTGGTCCAACTTAAAAGATAGAATAGTTTTTATCCCACGTGGACGAAGTCGCGGGCATCAGCTAGTAGATTATAAATAATTATAATAAATTTTTTAATAGATTATAAATTGAATAGAGTATAAATTACGAAATGAAAGTATTTATTTTAATTAGTGAAAAATCCGACCGACAGACTATTTTTAGGGTTCCATACCAAAATGGTAAAAATGGAACCCTTATAGTGAGACTTTCTAAGTCCGTCCGTCCGTCCGTCTGTCACACTCGATTATTTCAGTAACTATTCAAGCTATCGACTTGAAATTAAGAATAGTTATAGGTAATAGTGACCCGACGTCATAACAATCGTAAAAAATTTGAAAATTGTTTTTATTTTCATTTAAAAAGGGGGGAAATCCGGGTCGACAAAATTTCAAAATGAGATAACAATATTGAATGGGGTATCATATGAAAGGGCGTTACTTGTGTATTCTAAAACTAATTTTTATTTATTTTTATGCCTGATAGTTTTTGATTTATGGGGCAAACTGTCGAAAAAAATACCGTTCCCCCCCCTTATCTCCGAAGTTTACCAATTGAAAAATCTGAAATAAATATGATCAATAGAAGTTAACGTATATTTTACAGGAAAAATAAAATAAACTCGCTGACTAATATACTTTTTTTGATAATAACAATAATCCGCCAAAAAAAACAAAGTTACGTTTGCGGTTTGCCAACAAAAGTACCTACACGTAAATTATACTCGTAAATTCATGAATAGAAGGGATTCTTTTAATGTTTTACTTCTTTTATGGTATGGAACCCTCGGTGCGCGAGTCCGACTCGCACTTGGCCGGTTTTTTATATTGCGTTTGTAAAATCATAACTTATTTAATAATATTATGTACTTTATTAATAAAGGAAAATAACTACGACGCACGCTACCAACAATCCCGGATAGTTCCCGGTGGAAGAAGGTTCTTCAGAGGCGACACTTTGATCACTGAGTGCACTTACGACAGCAGTTCGAGAGATAAACCCATTTTAGGAGGATATTCTGCTAAACAGGTTTGTGACAATTTTTTAACCTTTGAAAAATTAAAAGGTAAGTTCCAATAATAATTATAAGTAACCTGAATTAATGTGATATAATAGGTAGGTATCATCATCCACATATTGAAAGAAAAAAACGTGTTACTCCGTGACATAGTTCTGTGAGTATCGACACACATGAGAACTTTAACAAAACTTTTAATACAGAGATGACGTTCACGGTAACAGTGTGAGGTGTCGGTTACAATACGGTAACGAGTTCAATGGTTTTTACTTTTTACCCAACTGAGTTTAATTGAAATTCCCAACGTGCCTAAAGTTTACACTTCAATAACAGGTTTTCTATGACCTTGTGGTATATTCATTGACCCTGTTTTTTAACCCCCGACGCAAAAGGGGCGTTATAAGTTTAACGTGTCTATGTATCTGTGTATGGGTGTATCTGTCTGTGGTATCGTAGCTCCCAAACGGATGGACCGATTTTCATGAGGTTTTTATCGTCATCCAATGGCTGTTTCCAGGAGATGTGCCTGTCGTTCGTGCTGTACTACCCGCGCACGGCGCTGGCGGGCTGCTACTCCATGACGCCGGTCCTGGAGTTCTTCCAGACCTTCGGCGTCAAGGAGTTCTACGGCCTCAGCATGATGCAGGTCGAGAAGATCTTCCTGTCTTCCGGGTAATCACTGAAGCATTTATAATTTTGTATCAACTTGTCTAAGGCGCGGTTTCCACCAAAGCGGAGCGGAGAGGAGATGTGTTTGAGTAGGTAACCAATCTGATTTCGTCATTTTGACATCTCCAAAACTGAGGGGAGATGAGGTGTCGAAATGAAGAAATCTGATTGGTTACTCAAACACAGCTCCGCTCCGCCCCGCTTTGGTGGAAACCGGGCCTATCTCCGCTACGCATCTCTCCCCATAGGTTGAAATAAGCGGACATATTAGTAACGCATCTCTTCTCGTCTCCTCTCGTCTCCGCTTTAGTGAAAACCGGGCCTTAGGGTGTGTTTTGTTGCTTTATAGGTTGTTGCAGAATCGCTTGATTTCGATTCTGAGGATGCGTTTGATACACAAACTCATTTTTACTTAGTGACAAACTTTATACTAGCACAATATCTTTAGTACCTAGGCAAGTAGCCTAACACTATTTTATGGCCCAATAGGCACGAATCTCGCCTAAGAATTACTGTGATTTGGCCATTATCTACCATGCTGGCCAAGTGCGTGGTTCTGGCTATCAGCTTCTTTTACTATTGATTTTGGTGATGATGATGAAAATCAATGATGATTGATTGACATGATATTAGTTGATGGTACCACTCATTATTTTTTTCCAATTAGCAACATGGACGGTCTACCAGCGGAACTCGAGGCTAGTATACGGGAGGCGAGCCGAGAAGAACCCGGCATGCAGGGTGATGACCAAGGAGTCGGCTTGATGAGTAAGTAATCATAATTTACTTTGAAACTATACTATATTTGCACGATTTTATTTAACTTGCGATGTCTGTTTTATGTTCGAGTCAAACTAGCTACTGATTGAGATGAAATTTCACATACACGCGTAGTTTCAATCATGGGTGACAATGCATGATTAGCATATTCTAAATCCAATATGGCGGTCGGCCCAATATGGCGGACTATCTAGTTATCTTTGTGCTCTCTCTGCTCCGGGCTCCCATGTTATACGTCCTATGATTGTGTTGGGTATCAACTGAAAGGTTTAAAAGTTTAAATCTGATGCATAAAAACTTGTACATTAAATGGGTCCTTTTAACCGACTTCAAAAAAAAGAGGAGGTTCTCAATTCGTCGGAACCTTTTATTATGTATTATTTTGTTGCTCTTTCTTTTTCAAACGACTTCAAAAAAGGAGGTTTTTAATTACACTGGTAACAAAATATTTTTTTTATAAATTTTGTTACCTCATAACTTTTGAATGGGTGAATCGATTTTGATTATTCTTTTTTATTAGAAAACTGACGTTTCTCGTGTGGTCACATTTCAATTTAGTCCAGTTCTGATAATGGTATCCATGAGAAAACCATACAAGTCTTAATTTTTTAATTGGAACGTATGTATTCAACAGTAGTTTGATAAGAGTTGAATTTGGTATTTTCTTGTTAATTAATCAACATAGGTACATAAAAAATTCAAAATATCTTTATTTCACATAGGCCTAATATACAGGCTCTTGTAATAAGTCAACATGATATTTGTCACATTTGTATGGCGATTATTTATTTAAAATGCATGTAATGTTTCGCAGAGGGCCTGGTAATCAAGGAGCCGCCAGAGTTCCGCAACAAGTCGTTCATGGCGCACCTCAACGAGATGCCGTGGGCCGAGCCGCTGCTGACAGAGCAGATCGAGAAGACCCTGTCCAAGGGCTGGCACATGACCTTCTGCAAGAAGAGGGACGACAGCTGGGGAGCGGTAAGACTACATTAGTGATCAATAATGATTTTAATCTTAATGTCAACGGTAAAGCTGGACGGTGCCACGAAGCTGAACCACATACCATAATAGTTTATGTTAAGGGGGATGGGTACCGTACCATCCAGGCGGGAAAATTCAAAAGAGAATGACCAAAGGTGGTATCAAGTTTTCTCATGAACCAAAACCAAAATAGTCTAGGAAGATAAAATAGGGTTTTTTAAGAACGGTTGGCACTAAAAATTTATCTTTTTTTATCTTTTAATTGAAATGAAATGAAATGAAATTTATTTATTGATTAGAACATTAACAATTGAACACAGTTTATCATGAACGATGACAACTGTAAAAGTATAAACTGCGTTACAGTTATCACGCCCACCTCCGAAACAATCAATGTAGCAACTGTTCACTATGTATTACAAAGGTAACTTAACTTTATTATAAGGAACGTGCAGCATGCAAAACTTAAATACAAAATTATAGGTGAGTGTATGTGCGTGTGTGTGTGTGTGTGTGTGTGTGTGTGTGTGTGTGTATGTGTGTGTGTGTGTGTGTGTGGTTGCGTTTGGGTGTGTGTGTGAGTGCGTTTGAGTTTTTATTTTACTACTTTCAAAAGTTTCTCTGTTTCTTCATAAGAGAGTGATTGGAGCCAATTTAGACATTTTGATTTGCAAGATTTAGTTGTTAAAGGATATATATTCAATAATTTGTTAATTCTATTGTATAATAGGCTACTTAAATACGGATAATGGCGACTTGCAATCGCAGTGCGGGTTGCAGGCATTTTGCATACAGTGTAAGATCTGCGCTTAATTGGTAAGTTGGAATCATATGGTATCTCACGATGTTTGCGGAGGATCGTAAACAGGACAAACAGCTGTCTCACTGTAAGTACCTTGGTGATTTTGTAAAGCTGGTTCGTGGGAAAATAGATGGGTTTGTTGTACATAACCTTAAGTACTGATCTTTGGATTCTTTCCAGTCTCAGCATCAAAGTTGACCCAGAACCGCCCCAACAGGTAATGCAGTATGTGAGAACTGATTTTGCCAAAGAATCATATACTGTTTCTAGACATTTGGAATCCACTACGTTCCTTAGTCTTTTAAAAATAAAGATAATTTTTCTGACCCGAGGCACAATAGAGTCAATATGTTGCCTCCAGGTCATCGAACCATCCATTATTACACCCAGGTACTTGGTGCTTTGCGAGCGCTCTATTGATTCACAATTGCAAAGTTTACTGTCATTTAAACATGTGTGGGCACGGATGTTAAACGAAGGAGGGGCTTGGGAAGGTGAAGAAGAAGCGAATGAAATGAATTTAGTTTTAGGTACATTTATAGTAAGCAGGTTCTGTTGCAGCCACTTCAAGACGGATCTTAATGAAGATTCGGAGAGATTTTGGGCATCTTTCCAGCTATTTCCATGGATAAGAAGTACTGTATCATCCGCATAAGTTATTATCTTACATTTAGGAAGTGGAAGCATGCACAACTCGTTTATATAAATGAGGAAAAGGGTAGGTCCGAGGACGCTACCCTGTGGAACACCGAAATTAATTTGTGACTCTTTGCTGTCATAGTCATTGATCCGCACGACCTGTGTACGTTCAGTCAAATAACTTTTAAAAATATTCAGAGCAAAACCTCTAACACCAATATTTTCGAGCTTGGTAAGCAACTTGGGGACAGAGACAGTGTCAAAGGCTTTGGAAAGGTCTAGGAAAATGGCCACGGTCTTTAATTTGGTATCAATAGTTTTCACGATATTTTCAGAAAGTGTCAAAACAGCATCCTCGGTCGATATACCACTACGAAAACCGAATTGATTTTCTGATAATATATTATTTTGGTTTATGTAACTAAGGAGCCTCTTGTTTAGAATTTTTTCAAATATCTTGGACAATGTAGTGAGTACAGAGATTGGTCTGTAATTTGTGACACTTTTGCTTTCCATATACGGAATTTAATTTTTCATACAAAAGTTACTTTCTTTTTGATGCACATTTTGTGTCATACTGATTTTACTAAGAAGTACAACTAGTTTATTACCTATAACTTTAGAATCCGGATATTAATTAAAAAAGTAATAATTGTAGAAGTTTATGTGGAGATTGTAATTTGTAGTCTATAAAAAATAAAGTTTAGGTTTGATTCAGCTTGATACGGGAATCCATACATCCATGGTCATTGTCCTTTTATTTAGGTTTTCACTAATACTGGGCTCATTATACGTAGGCTTATGAGAATGAGTTTTACGGGCACAACATTTATGCATCTACAATATGTTTTTAATAAAAACTCTACTCAACAATTCAAAGTTTCTATTAAACACAGACCCTATTTTAGTCGTTATACCTATGGTTTTTTTGCATAAACTCTCATACTTAACTCCTAAACTTTTGCCTGGAATCCCAGCGGAATCTTTAACCACTATAACAGTTGATTAAAATTGGAAAAGATGGAATAATAATATTGTTACTGTTCTTTTTGCTTCGGACTTTATATGTGTTTTAGTATGTACCTAAGGATATGAGCATCCGAACGATTTACGTAAACCTTTTTCGTAAAAGCAAATGGTAGCGCCATCTGTTAAAATTCTATAGGCGGGTGCTGGGTGAACTACAGCGCGGCCTTACTTTTCCTTCTAAAATAATGATACTTGCGTGGTTGGTGGCAAAACAAGCATTTTTGACACCTAAAAACTGGCGACATTTGTTCGCGCCGTCCGCCCTGTCCAGGGGACATAATATATTGTCTATTGTTTTAATATTAATAAAAGTTATTTTTTTTCAGCCCATCCAGATTCAAAACTACCCGAACTTCACCGAGATAACACACAATACAGCCTCGGATAAGTCCTGCAATTACAAAAGCGTGAGACTACCATCCATGACTCCTCCAACCGGCGCTGCGTCAACGAACAAAGCCACGTCCGCCATCTTGGCTGTATGTCTGTGTGTTTTCGTCGCGCGGTAAAAATAAGAAATCTAGGCTCAGTAACCAATGACGCTGTTGTTTTTTTATTTATTTTTTGAAATTTTATATAATGTCGGAGGTTGTTCTGTTATTTTGAATTTTTCTTTTGTGTGACTTTATGAAGCTGTTTGGTTTTACGTAACGATACGATTTTTTTTAAGGAAATGTGTGCGAAAAAAAAATGTGTGGGCAAGTATTTTGGTTATAGGTTCACAAAAAGAGAGATAAAGGAGCCACATTAATGACATGAAATACAACGTGTGAAGAAAAATGGAAATAATTTTTAAGCACACAATTAGTATTTGTTAAGAAACACTATAAAAATACAAGCAGATATATATATATAGTAATTAAATAAGCTTATGCAAATATTAATAAATGTTTTCCATATTTTATTGAAAACAAAATACAGGATGATTCTTTAACAAATACACTTATGTACCTTCAATATTATTTCCATTCTTCGTTACAATTTCATATTTGGTGTGTCTAAAATGTATATTTTGCCAAATTGTCGTGTTCCATGATATTATTACAATAATTAATTGATTTTACTTTTCGACAAGATAGATTTCCCTTTCCTTTACAAAGAAAGTTATACGTATGTAAAAATATTTTTTATTCAAAGTAAATAGTTTTTCGATGATTTGTCATGATCGGGTGAACTTTCATCGTCTATGTTTCTCTATGTCTGTCGGCAGCATAGCTCCAAAAGGTGTTTTTTTAATTTTAAGACTTATTACAATTAATTTTTGCTATGAGAATCTAAAGATTTGTTTGATTAGCTGAAGTAGAATCTCAGACAATACAGTCTATTTCTCTTAAAATAATATACATAACTTAAATTCGGAAGTTTACCCTAATTATTAAATATTACTCGACTATTATGTATTCATACATAAAATATTGAATAATTTGAGAGTTTTTGCGAGTACTTATAGGGTTTGCTCATCTCTTTACTGTAGATGATGTCGTTATGAATTTTATAACGCCATTTTGATAATACGTTTTGTCTATTCCTACGTTTTTTTTTGGGTGTACTTTGAGGATCGTCCCAGACTTAAAAGAAAATTTCACATAGCAAAATGTACCGTTTTCTACCGTATTAAATTCAGAATTATCGGCATCTTTGTTAAGTAATTATCGGGGGGCACGGCAGTGCCCCCGCCAAAGTCAAAGCGCGAAGCAAAACTGCCGTACCATCTTTACAGGAACCATTTCGCCGCATTTTCGGGCTCCTATTTGAGAACCTCTGGATAAGACCAGAACGCTGAAATTTTCGCTATCCAGTAAGCTATAATCACATACTTAAAACCCAAAATTTCAAGTCTGTAGGTCATATAGTTCCGAAGTTATGCGAAAGCAAAGTTTCGCATTTTCGACACTGACTGACTGACTCATGATCATCAAAATAGAACTAGTACTTCCCATAAACTCAGAGAGCTGAAATTTGGTACAGAGTTAGGGTTTAATGGCCACATAAAGGGAAACTATAAAAACTAGGATAATCGAAGATCTGGAGTACCTGGTGATCACTGCATTAATAACTTTGTAATTCCATATAAATTATATGAGATTACCAAGTTATTTATACAGTTAATGTATCTAGAAAAACGGACAGAAATATTTTGTAATATTTTGAAGTTTCTACAAAAAGAAGTGAAATCCCACCAAAAACATTCTGTAAAAAACTAGCCAAAGTCAAAATGGAGCTGCTTGTTTATCTCTAAAAAGTACTGAAATCTAGACAAAATCGTGCCAAGTCTAAGGTTCCTTACTGCGATTTCTTTATTATTATAGTTAATGTTGTGTGACTTGGCCGTTGAAGACCAAGAACCGCTACTCATTGACGATGAATTCTGGCGACAGATTGGTGCAATGGTGTCATGGAGCACCTGGTTTGAACCCTTGCGTACCCTTCAACGGCCAAGTCACGCAACATTAACTATAATAATAAAGAAATCTCGGTAAGGAACCTTAGACTTGGCACGACTTTGTCTAGATTTCAGTACTTTTTAGAGATAAACAAGCAGCTCCATTTTGACTTTGGCTAGTTTTTTACAGAATGTTTTTTGGTGGGATAAATTTGTCTGGGATTGATTGAATATAATTGTGAACATATTATTGCAAATAGTGATGATCGATACCAAATGTATGGTACAGTAAGGTAATGTACTCTAAAATAATGATATTTCGTAATTATTGTACGGACAGATAAAAAAGTGTGGGGTTTTTTGTAATCTTTCAATGAAAGTAGGACTTTTATAATGTTTTTTTTATAACGTCTGTATAATAAGCTATTTTTTTTTCTTTACGACCAACCAGAGGCAGTTTTTTTTTTATGATAAATAAAATAATAATAATGAAAATATCTTCCTTTTTGACAGTTAATAATGCGATTTTTAAAGAGAAGAACTTTTTTTACATTTCCATCTCTTGCAGAGCAAAATGTGGAAACATTTTTAACCGACTTCATTCTACCTTATTTTACGTATAGGCAACATGTATTGTTGAATCATTTAAAATGATAACCAACAATAATGTATTTGTATTGTAATATTTAATTTAAGTTTTGGTAACTAAATACATTTGAATTTCGATTAGCATTATGATAACCGAATAAAATTTCTGTATGTAAAGATATTGTATTGTACTTTCAACTAGGGCTGTGCTAAATAAGCTCTTTGGTAAACTTATTTTTGCAACGATTATTATGGTATTTTGATAGAATTTTTATAGTCTTTATTTATTCAATGCGAGTAAGAAACCTGTAGTAGGTATTAAATTTATCGATGTTAAAGTATATAGGCGTAACTGTAGCGATTTTTCTTTGGCACTTTCGCTTCATAACTCAGCTATCTATACTATTAGACATAGACATTAGACATACAGGACGCGGTCTACAAAATTACTAAAAAATTACGCCCTAAAAATGCTTGATTAGGGTCTAATGCCTACGGCGGGGGCGACTCCGTAGTTCGTAGGAATTTAGACAGATGGAGCTACTTTTTGGTTATATGAAAAGGTAAAATATTCAGATAACCATAGAGGTCCACGAGTTCGCCGTCGACTTCAAAAGTGAGGCAAAAAATACTTTGCCTAAATTGGCAAACCCGAACCGTCGCTACACATTTTTCACGTACACTAGCATCCGCGCATCGTACAAATTTCAAATTGACACACACTACAAGAAAAAATTGCTGCACTCACGGAGCTGTCGTTGTTAGTAAGGGCTCTATCTAGTCGGGGCGCAAGCGACATAATATAACCGCGTCTTGCCTCTACTTCCTAGCCTTTTAAACTCTTTGTATCTATCACATCATCAAATTATTATCTCTACGGATCTCGTACTATTACGATTCATACCAACCACTGTCTATTAAATTCAAATACGAAAGTACCTCATTTCTTTTTTTGATTCAGCTTTACAAATGAATCGCTAGCTAGTTACGTCTATGTTCAGGGGTACCTACCACCATGCTGCACTATTGTTTTGACATTTTTATGCTGTGTTTGTATGTAAGTATGAACATGTCAATACTAAATGAGCATTACTGCTATGAGAGATGGTAGTAGGGCCCCAAGTCTTAGGTTGCAGCTCATGGTAATATAGGTGTAAGTTTCGAACCCCGAGTCATTCTGTTAGGTGTAACTTTTGCATTTTTGTATTTTGTAAGCTCCTAAGGTCTAGCTGTAAGGATACGCTTAGTAAATAATTAAGGTTAATTTATTTAAAAGTCAATATAATGAGTTTTAATATTATCTTTTTTTTGTTTTACTTTATTCGCCTTTAATAATATAATATGTATCCTGCTTGAAGTAAAATAAAATTACCGATGTAAAAAGAATCCTTGAGCCAAATTTTTGTGGTTCAGTGACTTAGGTAGGCATTTCGTTTTGTAAGTGAAAGTTTAATTTTTTTGTCAATTATGGTCTGATGGGTGGGTAACTTAATAAATAAAACTATTTTTTTATTTTTATAATATTTTTAATACAAAATTACAAAACTTTATTACTTTCTAAGTAAAATTAGACCTAAACTTTTCGTCTAAAGTCACGACTAAACATTTTAAGTCACATAATTATGAAATAGCAGGAGGTAGAAAACAAAGTGGGAAATTAATATGACACTTGATGCTATCACAGCCATGAAAAATTTCGTTACAACTGAAGCGATATTAATTATTTTCTTATGACTATGACACTTGGAAGTTGAAGAATAATAAAAGCCTAAGGCCGCTTGCCCACCGTAGCCTTCATCAGGACGTCACCGATGATCGAGAGCAAGCAAATGCGTGATTCTGCAAAAATACCTTGGACACTGACTGGTTAATGCTTGCATCGGTTGTGTAGCCAAGGCACCGGCTGATGATTATTGCGTTGCTATCACTAATCTCTATTCTATGGATTAATCGTTATCTATATATCTGGCAGTTCCATTTTTGTTCCGATTTGAAGCGCCACCCTCGAACGTCTACCGTAATAAATTGACATTTTGTTGCTTGTGACCGTCGTTTTGAATGTCATTTTGTTTGTTGTAGCTACGCAACCATCAGCGCCACAATGGCGAAAATCGAGTCATTTTTACGTTGACATAGGCGATTCATAGAATAGAAATCGTTCGTGGTCACTGGTCACGGCGATGTTAAGCCGATGTAGGTACCTACAATATTAATAATGAGAACCACCCCGCCCACGGTGCCAAAATATCAGCCATAGCCCCATATCCTCAAGTTTCTAATCGGTGGTTATTAGAGTCAAACGGCCCTAACGGTTTTATTAGTGAGATAAGATATCGATATCTTTTCGATGAATCAGGGAACGGAATAAAGATTAGGTTCTGAGTATCAGTGACACAGGAAGGAATAACGCTCCAACCTAACATCACAGCTGCCATTAAGTTTCTTACCCTAAATTTATTACTGCCTTATATAATTTATAAATCATAGCATATGCATCACTACTTCAGTCATAAGAAACAATATCCTACCCTAGTCTACTATAGTATCTACCATGGTTCGGTCTATTACTGTTAACAGCTCCTGCAGAATTCTCATTCACTCCGGTTTGCCCACTGTTATTAGTTTCCCCAAACTTGGAAGTCAAGCCAGCAGAATCAGCGGCGGTGTTGGATTGACTCGGTGGATTTGATTGGAAGTTCGCTGATTGCGACTGCGATTGCGAATTATCGACGAATGAGTTCTCTTTTTGCGGGTACGTCTGCGGGTTCTTATTGGCTGCTTCTATGGCCTTCCAGTTGATGAACCAGAAAGGCTGCTTGTCGATTGGCAGCTTGCTGAGGCGCTCTACTAACGCGCGGTCGCCTTTTGCTTCTACGGGCAACGGTGTGTCGTCTCCGAATCTGCAATATAGTTACTAATTAGTTTAATTTTAGTAATATACCTACTTGTATTTAAAAAAAACAAGCTTTACTTATATTTATGTCAATTTTTGTCTCAGCAAACTCTTTCATTTGTTATCCATGTTGTGAAGAAAAACGCATTAAAAAATAACTAGTCCATCCATCTTGGGTGATCCACCATGTTGGATTTAAAATGACGTCACGCAGCTATAACCATGAATTGATATTCAAATTAAACGTGTGGGTATACAAAATTACAACTCTTATAATCTTACTCAGAATATATCTTATCTTATTATCTCCTCAGAATTGAGTTGAAGGATTCTATCAGAACGAACGCTTTGCAAGTTACTTATTTAGAAGCTAACGGAACTAATATTATGGATACAATATGTTAGTAGCTGACAGATTACCCACGGGAACAAATAAAATACCAAGTTTTGATGTAAAGTGTCTGAAGTGGCAAACATGGAGCCTTCAGCCTTTGATTCATGTAAAAAAGAAAACAATCATGAGTTTTGTTGAATCGTTACCGCGTTATAGAATAGCAAACAAACATATATACCTAGGCATTAGCATTTACCTCCTAACTCCCGATTCATGTAATGCGTCTCTACATTCGTGAAGTGTAATGTTTAAAAAAAAAAATTCTGACGAATTGAGAACCTCCTTTTTTTAAAGTCGGTTAAAAAGGTCGTGGCATTTACGTATAATTTATAAGCATATTGCAATTTGAAAACAAAACATGTTTTTGCGAACACTGAAATACTAATTCTAGACTTAGAGCCTAAAAATTAATGTAGTTTAAAACGCAACATGGTCGAGAATCGTGAAATTAATTTTGCTTTGCGCAATATGTTGAAGGATTGTATTTTCTATGTTGAAATACATTCAATTCAATTTCATTCAATTATACACTCTAAACTAATAGACACTAAGTTAATTTTTCAGTGTTACTTACTTAGTTTTTTTTTATTATATTTCCTGATTTACATCATTTTGTGTGTGAACACGTTACCTGAATCGCCCCCTATTATTTTTTTCGAAAGAGGAATAAATGCTTTTCGGAAGGGGGCAGAACACTATCTAGCGTCCACGGTACTAAATTGACATTTGTTGGAAGTGGACGGTCGTTTTGAATGTCATTTGCCAATGCCAAAATGGTGAAAATCAAGTGTCTTCATTTTTACGTTGACAGTCAGCTATCCAGAGTATATTCTATATACTCTATGGAGATCAGTGGTGCAGAATCAATTTGAGCTTACCGGTTTCCGAGAGGGTCATCAGGGGCCACCACTTCGGGGAATCCAATGGGTTTGGTGCCGGCGAAAGAAGGCCGCTGTGCAGAGACACAATATGCTGCACATAGCAACACCAAGATTGGTTTATACGCCATCATCTGTAATGATCGGAATTATTTTGTAGCATAACTAGCTGACCCAGCAAACGTTGTTTTGCCGTGTAGGGATATAAAAGAATAGCTTACGACCTAGGTACTCTCAGACCTACAGAACACAGAAAAGTTCATATCTATCGGTCGAGCCGTTTCGGAGGAGGTTGGTAGCAAACACGAGACATGAGAATTTTATACAGTGAAAATAATAAATAAATAAAAATTACATTGTGTCTGTGATCTCACCCGATGGTAGGTGACAGTGCAGAAGGTGTTATCGATATTTACTTAGAAGGGGTATAAATATTAAATAACCCCTAACCATCCCTACAAAGCATTGCACTCAGTAAGTCGCTCAAGCTCAAAATGTTCCTAGAAGGCTCCTCTAGAGGAGGAATTTCCTCCTTCCTCTAAGTCTAGAGGTAGGAAGGAATGTTCCTGGAAGGAAACATTACCTTCCTACCTATATTTAAAATACCTAGACGACATCCATTTGAAGGTCCTTTTGCTAATGCTTTATATTTTCCTGTTAGATTTGAAAACCGGTCTACCGAGCCTTGGTCGGGGTCAACAACGGTTTTTTAGACAAATAGACATAGGTCACTTTTTTTAACTTTAAACCTATAAAATCTAACCATAATATTATGATGCTAGTGTTCTACACGATCAAGTGCTAACTGTAGTCTGAGAAGTTACTAGTTAGAAAGGACAAATTGACATAGGTAGGTACGGTTCTTAATAGAGCGTTTCTTAAATCTTCATTCCTCTTAAGGAAAATAAAGAACGAATTACGTTATACGTAGTTTTAATTTAGTAGGTAAGTATGTACTGATGTGTTTTTGTTAGGTTACCGTATTGGGTAAAAAATCTAGACTCATCAATATTTAAGCTAAAATCGTTTGGGGATTTATCATAATAATATATAGGTAGATACTAGCCTACTCAGCCTAGCAATAAAATCATCACATCATTTTTACTCGCCAATAATAAGACAGATGTTTTCATAACAAATCAATTTAGATAACTAGTAGATATAATATGTAAAACGTACTTACCGTTATTAACTTTATGCAAGGAGGGAACACAAACACATCTATCTTCGCACAATTATCACTGGTAACTGGCTTGACTTATCCGCCACAAGCACTCTTAATAAGTTTTAAGTAAGCAATGCAAAAAACTTCCACGGTAAAAACAACGGTTTCCACTTAGCGGGACTGGGTTTGTTGACGTTTTACGTTATGATTATTGGTAATTCCCAGGGTTTGCTGAATGCACTCTGCGTATTCATTAATACTGGTAGGAGCTTTACGAGTAAATATATTGCATTTAAAAGTGATGCGAAAAGCAAATAGGTACATACCAAGAACTCATTGAAATTGCAAGATGGTATTTAACTTTTTTTTTTAGGGATCACCTACCTAGTAAGAAAAAACGGAACGTTCTACCAAATTGGAAAAATTTGGTCTCATTAGGATCAGTTCACTTTGATCTAGGCTCTCTACTTTAGAAGTTTCGTTTATTTAGATTAAAAAAATACTCGAGCAAACTTATAAGACAAAAATATAGATATTTACAAGTAAGTATATACATTCTAAAAACGTTTAACATAACCAATATTTCTTAAAAAGTAAAACGTACGAGAATAGTATATTTTTGCAACATTTCTAAAAATTATGAAAATCGGACGGGTAGGAAAACGTTATCGCTTTTTGTATGAAAGCTTACAGCTAGAAAATCCTCTTGATTGATGGGAAATTCGTGGATTTTCTTCATGTCGGAATTTTCGTGAAAACCATTTTCTTTCGCATGACCTCTTATTACGAGATAGGTACTACGTTGACTTCTCACTTTGCACTATTTCTTAACTGTTACCGCTCGCGTTACTAAATCAAGACTCCAATACTAAAACAAGGCTCGATCAAGACTCGAACAAGACTCGAAACAGACTGCAACCGACTGACTCCGTTCTCCCCGTTTCGCCCTTTTAATACATTCGTATCACCCTTTGTACAAGTAAAAACAAAACGGAAGTGGCGCCACTGCGCGCGACAGTGGCGGCACCGAGCGCGTAAGTGGCGCCGCCGCGCGCGTAAGTGGCGCTTCCGGCCCAATGCTGCCATCTACGTAACCGTAAACAAAGCACGCTAGTCATGGGCGACAACATCCGGCCCTCCTGCACACGCATTCGTCCCGAATTGCGTGTTTGTCTGGTGTAATTGCTGAGAACAGAAGATAATAATTTAAGCAAATGGTGATTCGACGTCAGGATCATTCTGAATGTGTACATTAAATTCAGAATATCCATTATTTACCTTTACAACAGAATACAAGAAACTAGTTTAAGCAAATGGCAATCATTCTGAATGTGTACATTGAATTCAGAATATTCTTTATTCCGTTACACCTTTCCTTTACATCAAAACACAAGATGCTACAGTGCGAATGTGGCAACTTGTCAACTTGAGCGTGTATTGACCCGCCATCCAGGGTCGTGGCTCACGGTTACCATTATACCAGTGTTCACTCGGATATCTGGTACAATTTCGCATCACACTGTAAATCTTATGTTCGAAGCAAATACATTAGACAACAAAAATCAACCATTTAGTCGAAAATAACACCTTGACAACATCCGACTTATAAGATCACAAAACACCATAATATTTATAGCTATCAAATATGTGTTTACTTATTCATCGTTCGGCCTCTCCTGATTTTAATGAGACGCGAATGCAACCTGTTTATGTGAAAACTTTTGGAAAAATGATCATTTTCATATTAAACGTTAATGCACGCTCTGATGCGCAATGGATTTATCATGTAAATAGTAACAATCAGTTCGCTTTACTTTATCAAAAATGTACTTTCTACGGCACTTCAACGGGATTTTAAAACATTTATTCGAAGCAACCAAACTAATTGCGCTTCTACCCACATATTAACATTATCCGATAATGGGTCAAATTCAGATAAAACAACTGAGACTAATAAAGTGTTTTAACTCACTTTGACAGCGTCGCTTATTCCTTTTCCGATGATGTAAGCATCACTGCTGCTACTTAACAAAGAAAAATGTTACCAAATTCAACTGGATGTCCGCCTGCGTTTATGCCTTTCTTCTCGAGGCATACCCGGTGAGCGTGGTTCCTTGAGCACTTCTGATATTACGAGATAGGTACTACGTTGACTTCTCACTTTGCACTATTTCTTAACTGTTACCGCTCGCGTTACTAAATCAAGACTCCAATACTAAAACAAGGCTCGATCAAGACGCGAACAAGACTCGAAACAGACTGCAACCGACTGACTCCGTTCTCCCCGTTTCGCCCTTTTAATACATTCGTATCAACCTTTGTACAAGTAAAAACAAAACGGAAGTGGCGCCACTGCGCGCGACAGTGGCGGCACCGAGCGCGTAAGTGGCGCCGCCGCGCGCGTAAGTGGCGCTTCCGGCCCAATGCTGCCATCTACGTAACCGTAAACAAAGCACGCTAGTCATGGGCGACAACACTCTGCGCCGTATACCGTCCAAAAAGGAACTTCGTTCCAAAAAGTTATACCTATTAGATGTTATTAGTTTGCTAAAAGCACCTATAAATACGTATATACTGGAGATAAAAATTGCCGACATCTACCGATTGACCCGACATTAAAACAACGATAGCCTTTTGTATCTTTATAATTTGTTGTACTTACTCATGTCTGTAATACGCTCCAACAATAAATAATAATTAAGTAGGTATTGACTGTTGACTGAAGTCTCATCTCTTAATTTCCCACGTCGCTGAACTCACAATAAAGATATTAAGCCGAAATGCCTACAAATGGACAATTATTTACTTTTTCTGGGAAAGGTATTGGTTTTCCTTGTTTGTTAGTTATTTTATTTTACTTGTGTCGAAAAACTTGTCATCGAATTCAGTGAAACGTAGTGACAGTTTTGTTTTGGTTTGGTACAATAATATGGGATATTTTTGTGGAAACCAAAATAATATAATTACAAAACAAAAATACATACTTACTTAAGTAAATAGTTTGATGGGATCGAGTTCGGCAGTACGTTCTAATGGCAGCCAGCCAAACGGATCGTGGATTGAATACTACAAGATTGGATAGAAGATTGAATGCAGATAAGATTACCATAATTTATACGAGAATTAACATACGTAAAGCGGTCAGTGTCTATTGCTAACAATCCTATAGTAGTACATATACTATACTTATGTAAGAAAAAGATAACCCTGCTGTGGTTGTTATATCTATAAATGAACTTCAAATTCTTTTAAGACCCGCAGTTGCTGTATTGTCTAATTAAGTTGTACTGATGGAAATGTTGTCATCCACGGGGCTGACATTAGCCTTTTAATAAATTAGAATTAAAAATCGAGTGTGACAGACGGACGGACGGACGGAGAAACTAGAAAGTCTCACCATAAGGGTTCAATTTTCACCAAATTTTTATGGAACCCTAAAAAAAAAGACCCACAGTTCATAAATAATAATAATTGATGTTAATGCAAATATTTTGTTGGCCACATGCAACTCATGCCTGTTGTTTAACTATTGTGTCAACTTTTCGGCATAGTAAGATTTAAATTAATAAAAAATTATTCTTACTATTGGGATACTTAATAAGAAATAATTAATTATAATTTTTCTATTGGCATAGTTAATTGTACCTAATCCCAATAATTCTTCTTATATATTTATTATTATTAATGTTATAATTGGGATAATTAATATTAATATTAATGATCCCAATAGTAAGATTTAAAATGTTATGTATGACTTAAATATTTATCGCACTGAAATTTTTTCTCAGATAGGTACTGAGAAAAATTAATTCTTACATTCAACATAGCTTGTTTTGAATAATAAGACCCACTTTGTGATACGCAGAAGCAAAAAATACGTAAATTAAACATTTTTTAAGTAAAGATAATCACTCATAATAGTTGGTAAATATTATCTTCATTAGCAAAAAACCGGTCAACGAGTCGCGCTCGTGCACCGAGGGTTGCGTACCACCAAGAGAGGCACCTCAATGGAAATATTTTGTTTGAAACAGAATACATATTTTCTATTAAAATTGTCTACCGGCTACTTTGCCTTTTTTCTTACCTTCCATGATTTTTGCACTCAAGCAAATACTCACCCCATACATTTTGAGTTATCAAAAACGTAATTTTTGATTGAGCTGATTAGAGTTTTGTTTATTTATTTAAAACTTTATTTGTACACCATAAAACATAATACTATATCTAAGAAGAAAAATTAATTAGTACAAAAGGCTCTCTGCCAGGCAACCTACAGATAAGGAAAATACAGAGGAATTAAACATACACATTAAAAGTTTTGAATTTTTAATGCATCAATCAGCATTGCCCGTTCCTGAGAAAAAGCCCTCTTGTGGCCCGTAGACGGGCAGACGAACAACAAAGTGAGGGTTCGTTTTCCTTAGCTGCACCTACGGATCCCTAAAAAGGTGAAGAATTAACCAGATTTATGCTAATTCTTTACAAGTAAAGTCAACGTCGATTTATTTAAAAACTTTCAAATGGCAAGTATAATTCTCCTTCGTGGCTGCAATCGCAAATGCTGACGTTCGAACAAGTAACTTTTATGAATAATGGTCCCTAATCACGAAACACTAGCAAAACAATGGACGTTTGTTTATTGATCACTTGAGAAAAGGTCGAAAAGTTAAATTGTCTGCTTCAATTATATGGTTAACCTTTGGATGAATTAGTGATTAGATTAGCCTTCAATTAAAAAGTTTAATTGATTTTATCTATATTTATATAGTGCGGTCTATTGTTTTTAAAAAAATATTAAAGTAATTTCAATGTCGGCTGGATAGGTTTTTATTTTATTCTTGTGTTGTTTGGAATATACTCCTAATACGGTAATATGTTTTGCAGGTTTTCAGTTCCCTTGAGTATCCATTTATGAAATGTACCTGCCAATACGTTGTTTTATTCGTATCAAATTTACTATTAGAAGGTTTGGTATATCTATAAATATCTTTGGTTTGATTCAAGTTTGAATATAAGTAATAACTTTTCATAAATAAATTGGGCCTCTATTATATAGACTATACAAAAATAACGCTCGAAATGTATACAGATTGTTTGTTCAAATACATTTTCAGGAAAAGAATGTTAAAATCAAATTTAAAGCAACTAGATTTAAAGTTAATCTTCGCACTAATACTGAATCTGCGCCGGAGTCGTCCTGGACTTCTTTACAGCACTTTGTTCCAATTTCCAGGACTTTAGGATAAAAATCCGTCCAGAACTCAAAAGCCTTGTAATTAACAGTTGCTGGTGTGCTCATAGTAAAGTTTTGTCTGTCGATTATGAAGAAGCCGGGTTTTTCTATTTCAAAGGTATCCCACTGAATAATCACACCCGAATTTGTCGGATTCGAGTACCATGCAAAATTGGTCCACATTTTCATAATTATTTCAGAGATGCTCTTGTCTCTGTAGTCCCATTTGTTGAAGTCTTCAGGTAATGCTAAATAGGGTAGGCCGAATGTGAAAATTAAATCGAAATTATGTGGCACGGCTATCCAATCTGGTATACCCTCATTGGCTACGTCTGAAAACGGTTTCAAATCGAATCTGTAAAGATAAACCGGAGCGTGTTTGCTTATAAACTTCGCTAATTGATACGTCGTGGCCCCATAGACTTTGTCGGTGTAAAAATCTAAAAACTGTTTTCGAAGAATGGTTTCGTTGGTCGTTGGCGGGATTGGTTTATAAAAAAATTCGACAGCGTCCTGTATGTGGTGTTGGTTTGTGAAGCACGAACTGTTGTCGACGGTGATGTCGGATAGAATGACTTCCTCGCGCATAATATCAAACTCCCTTTGACTTATCCCAGAATCTTCTCCTTTGTCAAGCAGAAGACCGTCTTCCATGTTAGTGTAACCTGTTAAAACTGGTACGGGGCTAAATATTTCGTCGCTAAACATTTTGTTCGGCTGATCCGGTATAAACGGCAGAGTTACGTTACTGAAACCTGTGTCCACAATTGGCTTCCAAGTGGCCAATGGTTCGCCGATGTCCAATAACGCTTGGTAATTGACTCTTCTGAGGCAGTCTAGCAATTGGAATGTCGGTTTGCGGAAACAACTGAACGCACTAGCCACCTTATCAACCGTTATTACTTCCTTTCTGGCAATGTTTACTGTCTCTGGTGATAAGACGTTACCGCTCATAGCGATAGCTTTTTGGAAGAGCCCTGATGAATAATCAGATAACAAATGGAGGCCCACGCTCACAGCGCCTGCGTCGTGTCCGAATATACAAACGTTGTTGGGGTCACCTCCGAAACTTTCAATGTTATTCTTGACCCAAGTCAACGCTGCTACCTGGTCAAACAAACCGTAGTTCCCTGGGGCTTCATTGTCCAGAGTTGAGAAGAATCCAAATATATTTAAACGGTATGCGACTGTTACGAATATAACCTGAAAAAAAAAAGATTTTTTAATCACCTCACTTTCGTACGTATATAAATTTCACATGAGAGGACGCCCATGGTTTCACGCGTGTGACTTCCTTTTACCCCTTAGGTATAGAATTTTCAAAACCCTTTCTTAACAGAGGCCTACGTCACAATATGCCGACTATCAGCTTAAAGCGTCCATTGGTGTGAGCTGAGCTTTGATAGATAATTCAGTCAGTCAGGCAATCAATCTGTCACCTTTCCATTTTATATATCAAGATTTATTTGGCTAAGGTAAGGATATTGTCACTAATCAAAAGGTGCAATAATCTTCAGAGCCGAATACAAAGTTATAACGTCATAGCAGCGCGAATCAGTAGAATAACTATATAGTAGGTCGAAAAGTAGGTACTAGGTAGTATGGAATCAATTTCAATTTCATCTGTAATAACAAGATAATCTATACGCCTCTTGCGGTTATTAACCTTTGTGTTAGGGCTTTATGAAAATCGGCGACTAAGTGAAGTGGGATATAAAGTTTAAAGGGGATTAAATATACTGCCAAGGTTGCGTACCTTCTGCTTGAGTACCAGTTGGAAGGGGCTTATGTTGTTGGGGCTACCACGCACAAAATCTCCTCCATGGAACCACACCATGGTGGGGTAGCCTTCGACCTTGAGATCTGTAAATAAAAGAAGAAAAGTTTGCTATTATTTTTATGGCTAAAGTTTTGAGTTTTTCTCTATGTCTAATTTGTCCGAGTTCGGAATTTAATAATTTGAAACTAGGCCTGGATCTGGTATGATGAGGGAATTTGCTTGCAGCTGGCCATCCACCTATTGCCAAAGACGCTAAGCTATTTAGGGGCTGAGGATCTTCCAAGAAAGTGTGGATGCATTTTCGTCGTTTCATCGTCAAACAGTGCTACCACTACGGATATCTGTGGGTTTATTAAGTACTAGTTAGTACCTATAGTTGACCTGTAGTTTAAAAAAAAACTTATTCCGAAATGCTAAGCTTTATCCAGGAAAGTTGATGTCAGGAATTTTGGCGAGTTGATTGTGTAATATTGAAGTTTTCAATTGTACTAAACGTGCCAGAAAACTGTTGGGACGTCTTTGAATTTTTTTACGGGTAGATTATAATATAGTCAAATTACGATTGTTATTTTCTCACTAAGGGAAATAATTGCCAAGAAAAGTTTTATTAGAGTATCGTGGGATAGTTCCGAGTGGCATGTACGTCTTCTTTCGTCGGAACTTCCGAAACGAAACGAACGTCGGACGAAAGAAGACGTAAGCAACAGCTAGTTTCATTTAGAAGGATCAATGGGAATCGTAATGTTTACAGCCCTAGGTTTTATACGTTTATACGAATTTCATGAAGGTAATTCTGAAACGAAAAAGAGTAGCCAACTCTTTGCACAAAACACGAAATAATTGAAAGAATCGCGAGACATTCCTCAAGTTAAGATTCATTTACACACGCTAGACAAAACAGTCTTTACACAACCATCAAACACGCCTTCTGGCCTCTAAGAATCGGAAACAAGAGAGAAAAGAGTAAAATTTAGGCCTCTGGAATGATCGCCAAACACCACGATTTTGCAACGCCTAGCAGAAGTCAGCGAATATTTTAATGTCGATCTCCAGTGATCAGCAGGCGGTTATGACAACAATACAGCATTTTGCATTTTCATATTAGGAGCGTATGTCTAGAAGTGGACGTCCATTGGCTGAAACGGCGATGAAGATGAATGAACATCTAAATTTGTGTGACGAAATCGAAATCTAGAATGAATGTTGTTACTCATAATACCTATGAGACTTTCAAAGGCCTAGTCATTTGGGAAAATTTTAATTTCGACAGACAGACCTATCCCCTTTCCGCATAATATATCGGCAAATTATATATGCAAATCGAACCTATAGTTTAAATAGCTATTTAAAAAGCATAAACTAAGAGCAGAGAATATGCAAACATAGAAGATACCGATCTCTATAACTCCCGGAAAACTTTACCATGTAATCCACCATTTTACACTTGGTAATTGTATTGTCTGATACTTGTGCTATCCTTCGCGTCCACTATTTGGGTCAGGTTGGTAGATTAATTTAAGGTTAACCAACACGAAGTTACGAATAGTATTGGCACGGAATTCCTGCATTAATGCTAGGAATTTATTCGCAATCATGAAGCCTATGTAAACGGCTACCATTAAGTTGGACTCGGTTGACATTGAGGTCAACTTGATTAGGTCATACACTTATTGCTGCGGTGTTAAGTCATAGCTTAGTGACGCTTCGTAGAATCATTAGCTTGGCATAGTACCTATTAGAATTAAACGACTTTTTAAATGAACTTCTTAAACTAAGAAAAATTGTCTGGTACCGCGCCAAATAAATTGACCAAAGTTTCATAGAAAGATAACATACCAAACACTGTATATGTAGAAAACTTATAAAATAATCGCGGACAAACATACATACAATACAATACGGTTCAAATACAGAACCTCCTTTTCTTTTGAAGTTGGTTAAAAATAAACTGTTTATTTATTAGAAAATTAATAAAAAGGAACATGAAATAATTTAATTACACTTTTACCTACGTTATTATTATTATTTATTATTTAACTCTTTATTTGCACCACACAATAGATGTAACAATTGACAAAAACACATTAAATCAGGTGTTGGTCCAAAAGGCGGCCTTATCGCTAGCCAGCGATCTCTACCAGGCAACCTTGAGATTAGGAAAACAGAGAAAAACACAAGACTGCAGGTGGTGTGAAATTATAAAACATACATCCAAATAACTACATACTAATACATAAACAATCCTACACAAATAAAACGATGATATTTAGTAATAAATATATATTAAAATATAGACTAATATATACAATATAACTATATACTACATGACATAGAAAAGATAAATATATAAGATAAAATAGTCGTCGTTAAACACTGTGCTTAAGAAAATGACATTTGACTAGATTTTTAAATATTTTTAAAGATTACTTATCTTATACTTTGTACTTATCTTTAACTATCTTACGATATATTTTCTTGGAGCAAGATTTTCAGTTTCCCAAAGTGTTTCGGGAAAATATACCGTTCGTTATATTATCTCCTTTGATCGCATCGCGTGTGTACTTAATCATGGACATTTGTCAAATAGCTGACATAATAGCTAGGTACTTTATTTTCAGATATTTTGGCCATTTGAGAAGGCCATTTGCCTTTTGCAATTTGTTACAGTATTTATATTTACTAAGGAAACTAATAAAGAGACCTCGTACGTCTTCGCATTAAACCGTAACATTATAATGCAAATTGGATCTAAGATCATTAGAATAATATGAGAATAGGCCATTTAGAGATGAACATTGCTTTACGTATTTTCATTGTTCATGTCTAATAGTCTATTCATATCTCCTCCTTTTTTGAAGTCAGTTAAAAATATTTCTTTTATTGAATTTGGTTAATAATTAGGAATATAAATCATATTTTTATGAAACTTTTCTGCATTTAATTATAACGGCAGAAAATTTTCATTCATTCATAACTTTTGTTTTCCCAAGTTATTTTCAACGATTTTAGCGACAGAAGTCTTGTCATTTCTTATTACGTTTTACGTGGAAAAAGTGTTTTTAACCATCTAAATCTTAACGTTATGTTAATATTTATTAGTTTCACCCCTAAAAATCCACACAAGCAGGACAGGGGTAAATAAATAAGAAAATTTATTCGTGCAAATTACCCCCGGAAACTATGCGTAATTTTGCACACCTAATAATTTAACTGTACTTAAAGGCAATTAGTTGCACGTTCCACCGCTACCTGAAATTACGATATAACTCTAAAGCACTATTTGCGAACTTGAAGCATAGTTTAAAAGAGCTTGCTTGCCTTTGAAGTTTCTGGGAAAATCGAATTTTTATTTTAATTACAATTGGTGAAGAAGTTCAAAATCAAATTAAAATATAATTTATTTCATATAGGCCTTACTCAATGTCTATAATAGTAATAACTATTTCACGACAGCCCTGCCACTGAGAAGAAGCCCACAACAAACTCAGCCGAGTATTATTTTATGTTGTCGCCATTTAAAATTAACAATGAGTGTAAATACTGTAAAATCAGAGCAACGACGTTTTACCTAATTACTTAAAAACTGAGCAAGTCATCAAAAATCCTTTTCTGAGCGTTTTTGAACACTTTTATTTGACTACCTCCGTGGTTGAGTGGTTAGCGTGCCAGTTTTCACAGCGCCGCCATCTATGAGGTTCCGGGTTCGATCCCCGGTCGGGGCAATGTAGAAAAATAAGTTTTCTACATTGTCTCGAGTCTGGGTGTTGTGATACCTACGTTGTTTCTGATTTCCTTAACACAAGTGCATAAGCTACTTACAAAAAGACCGGTGCAATGCAAGTGATGTTGTCCACTATTACTATATCTATTATTACCAACACATTTAAACAATAATTACAATTACATCCATTGTATAGTTTTCGATAAAAATTAGAAAAATTGAGATTTTGGAGCAACTTTCTTTCGACCGTGTTTATGCTTCACATCGATTTTTGATTAGAGACCCAAAATACATGACGTGTAAATTTGAAAGTAATTGTTTTTTATAATTTTTAAATTGCAGGTCACTAAATATCGCCTTAATACGCCGTCTACGCCGTTAAATATTAATATCAGTGTTTTGTTATTTTAAAGTTTTCTTCCAATTAACAACTATAATATTTGATGATTAAACGAACTTACCATAAGTGAAGTTCTATCATAATTATACGACTCCTTATCTGAAATTAACATGACAATTAGTTAGATTACTTGGTAGTACGTGGATTGTGGGGCCATTCGAACACTAAAGTTGAGAAAAAATAAATTTTTCAACCAAATTAAATAAAAATTCAACATATTTTTAATTTCTGTGCCATCTATACACTACTCATCCTGGCAACACTGGTCGGACGCCATTTCATTTAGTTTAGAGTATATATGTATATACATACATATTTTTTAATTACAAATTCACACTTGGGTATTTTAAATGGGTGGGAGGGAGGTCATGTTAATTTCAGATAAGGAGTCGTATAATTATGATAGAACTTCACTTATGGTAAGTTCGTTTAATCATCAATTATACTTTCCTTATCTTCATTAACATGACAATTAGTTAGATTACTTGGTAGATATTGAGAGATGTGACATTTGTAATTAAAAAGAAATATGGTAGTTATTATTGATATATTAATCAACAAGCACAATCGCTTAATTTTAAGCGAAACAAAAAACCAATAAGGGTAATAAAAGTTTTTTAAGTCAACATGTCAAATAACGTGTTAACGTATTAACTTAATTGGCAATATGTTATAACAAACAAATGGTTATTATAACTTAAATCAAAAGAAAATAACTAAAATTTCGATTTAAGTTAGACAGACATTTCAATGAAATGGTTGACTGATAGTCACATTTTTTAAAAATAAGATACAGCAAACAAAACAGGATATTTTTTTTTTTTAACTGTCTAGCAGTTTGGATCGCTTGTAATAACTGATCGAAAAATGTCTGTTACTGAAAAAATGAAACTTAATGATATTTGTATTTTATCATATTTAATAAATATATTAATGATATTTATATCATTAGTTAACTTCTTCAAAAACTTATTTGTTTCATTCATTATTAATTATGATGAATAAACTGGTTTATATGCAGTCTTAAGAGTATAAGCTGCTTTATATGAGTAAGTTTTATTTATTCAAACTTATTTAGTTTAATATGTATTAACAAAACAATTTAATCAAAAAATTGGGATCAATAATAATTGAGCATAGTTATATTTAAAAGAATAACGTTATCATATAAAACGTCAAATAGTTATCGCCATTGAATAACTATTTACAATTCACAAACTTATCAAAAGCGCCTGCAAATCAAGCTTATGCGCGATGAAGAGTTCCACTTAAATTTTTATACCAAAATAATAGTATTATAACATACGTAGCATTGTTAGTAACCTAATAAGGTGAAGTCAGTATAAGCTCTTAAACAATTCAGTTAACCCATTTGCTATGGCTATTTTTGAAACATTGGTCTATTACTGAATCTTGCGTAAAACCTTACAATTATAAAACTTTAAATATAAGAATTGGAAATATCCAATACAGGTTATATAAACAAACATGTTTCTGTTACTTTTAAATAACTTATACTGTTTATAGATAGTATATTACGGGCTACAGCTGCTATGGTGCAATATTCTGTGCATGTCATTGGATGCTATAATTATAAGAAATGATCCAAAAAAAAACATATTAAATCTGGAGGGAGATATATGCTTTAATATTTGGGCCTTCTTGGTCTATTCAACTAAGGATTATTCCCATTATTACAAAAAAATTCTTTCTTTTTTTTTATGTTTGAAATTATATTATGTAATGTCGCCTTTTAGTAGCCATTATTTATCTCATTGTCATTGTCATTTAATTACAAATATTAGAATGAGCTTTTTTTTTTTTTAATAAAAATTGTAGGTATTTCTAAGAAGGACCTTTGGATAAATAAATATTTAAATACAAAGTATTTTAATGCAATCTTCTGAATGACTCCATTCATCATATAAACTAATTTTTTGAGTTTTATTGTATTGAAAATAAAAACGTAATCAGAAATTTCCCGTAGGTACAATATCGGGCTTCTTGCAATTTCTTGCGTCTACTACTTCGTTAACTTTTAAAAATCTAGCAGATTCGCCTACATAAATAGGTACCTCTGCTCGAATCTGCTCTATAACATATTAACTATGTCCCCATCTTAAAAATAGATCCATTTTAAAAATGAATCTATGCGCGAAAATAGCCCTTTACGCCTGTGATAAAACAGGATGTTCCTTGTTACATTTGAATAAACAAACAAATGCGATGATAAAGTTTATTCTCTCATCTATCCAGTAGTTTGACATTGACTGGTATCACACAAAAATAAAATAAGCAAATATTATGTAAGCTCTAATAAAATTGATTGAGCTTGCGATGAATTTCAGCTGTAATTCTAAACCATTTAAAAATGTTCACATAGCAATCGTATATTATTGACTCTATTTTATTAATTTAAAAAATATTATATATTATGAAAATATTTTTTATCCTCGAAATGTCTTTATGGAAGAAACTACTTTGTAAATGTAAATTACAATATAGTAAATTAGAAGATACATTAGTAATGTACCTTTCTTAATTTAATTTCTTCTGTAAAATATACACGTGAATATTTATTAAGTACTCAAAAGTGTTTTGTGTATTCTTTTGATAAGTGAAATATTAAATACCAAAATACAAAAAAAAAATCAAATCGGCATTTTTGGTCTCATTATATTTGTAATAAGAAAATTCTACCGTATGTTCTCGAATTGAGGGCTATTATATTCATTAATAAATATATTATAGTCACCATATAGGTATCCTTAAAATCTACTGAATAAGAAACAAAAAGTTTCTGCTATAAACTGGCTGATACATATAATTATTAGTTGTCTGGTAGAGATAACTGTGTAGCGAACAAAACGCTGCCAATTCTGTACACTAATTAGTTGTACTTTATTTTTGTTGTTTATTTTTCTTGTAATGTACAAAAAAAAATATTTCATCAATCAAATAGGTACCCAATTGTACTTAACATTTCATTGCATATTTTTACACAATGTGCCTTCAGACATTAACTCTTGAATTAACAATATAGAGGTATGTCTTACTTACCTAGATGCTCGTGGGGACAGTCTTACTATAAGCCCGCGCGAGATCTAAGATTGCACACTGCACAGGTACTCCATGCGAAGCAGTCGACGTAACACGACGACGGCTGATGATGAGCTCTATAAGTACCTACTTGCATGACTATTGCACTGCAGATGCTGGTCTTCTTGCTACTCCCGACTTTATCCTCCGGCGACGACATTAAATCCATATGGACAAGAAAGTATCTTTTAGGAAAATTAAGAAAGTTCTGTCCTGAAGAAAAAAACAAAACGTCAAAAAATTTCCTCGTCATTACTAGTGAAGGCGAAGAATTAAGTATAGTTGTATCGTCTTGGCATAATATTATAAGTCATTTTCATCCTTAGTCATTTTATTTTATGCCATCGGTAAATTTGTTGGACAGAAATCATTACTTTGGTACATGTAACATGTAATAACATAGATGATAGAATCTTATTTTTAATAATTAATTATTCCAAGCAAAATATGGGTTCTATTTTTGCCATTTTAATATGAACCCTAAAAACAAAAGACTTGAATTATGCACTCATCATCTCTTGAATCATGTGAGAGTCTAATAAATCAATTAATTTGTTAATTAATTTACAAGTTTTATGATGTCAGACGAACTCGTAGGTACATGTTTCAACTTGCAAGTAAGTAAATAAGTAGTAAGAATTTATTATGTAATGACGTATGCAAATCATTAATCGCAAGTTGGTGCTTATGGTTATTGATATGATGATATTAGCGAAAGAACGATGTCTATTCGTAATCTTTGGTAATGCAGCTTTACATCTACTTGTTCTGTGGGTATTTTTCACATCCCTTACCTGTTATTTGTCTTTACATGTTAAAAAGGTACATTGAAATAGTTTATACAATCCGTTTTTATCTTGATTGCATTCCAACGCCGCGTGATGATTGATAATAATCCTTCCATCATCAACACGTAGTACATAGAAATAATAGTTTCTATTTGCAAAATACTGGCATACAATATCATCATGACACATGCGTGATTATATAGAATGCTGCCGACACAGTTGCCGACAGCCGAACATTGCGTTAACAAGCATCGTTCAAATTTAAAATACGCGGGTAAATCGCGTGCATTTCGCCGAACTCTCGACTCGGGCGAATCGCCTTCGGCTCCTTGTATCTCACTAACACGTCAATGATTTCGCGAAAAAACTTTTCGCGGCAAAGCCTCTTCTAGATAAGGTCTAAACTCCTTTATGTAGGTTTTATTACCTCTGCTTAAAACTTGTAGGTAGATGTTTCTAACATGAAAACACGTCATCCTTCGCAATGAGTAAAACAAAGGTTCAAAAAAAATTACCTTGAATGTATATCGGTTCTTTCATTATCGTTATAATTAGGTCATAGGCGATAGTCCTTCCAAGTACCCTCAATGAATGTTATCTTGAAGAACCCACACTGAAGCATGTACATTTGTATATTTTTTCTTTTCAGATGATAAATACAAAGGCGATAACCCTATCAGCTATCCTCAATGTATGTTGTTGTGAAGGTCACACCCTCTAAATGAAGTGTACCCAACACTGAAGAATGTACATAATTATATTGTTTCTTTTGTAATGATAAATACAAAGGCGATAACCCTATCAGCTATCCTCAATGTATATCGTTGTGAAGGTCACACCCTCTAAATGAAGTGTACCCAACACTGAAGAATTCTGGATTCTAAGAAACAATATTATCATTGATCTACCTTTTCATTGACATCTCCGTAGGTATGAGGTTTTTACACTGCATCCGTCTTATTTTGATTCCTCTTTCCAGATTCTTTGATTTTCGTAATGAATACCAATAAACACTATATTTATAATGCGCTTTGGCATTATTTTCACTTAATTTAAATACTAGTTTAATAAAACTGTGTTGAACGGCCGAGCACTAAAACACTAATGAAATGGCGTCCGACCAGTGTTGCCAGGATGAGTAGTGTATAGATGGCACAGAAATTAAAAATATGTTGAATTTTTATTTAATTTGGTTGAAAAATTTATTTTTTCTCAACTTTAGTGTTCGAATGGCCCCACAATCCACGTACTACCAAGTAATCTAACTAATTGTCATGTTAATGAAGATAAGGAAAGTATAATTAGTGTTGCCTCCAGCATCGAGCTCGATTGGAAAGTATGTATCAAGTTTTGTTGTAAATTGTTTACAGTTTAAAATGTTCCGTTAAATTCGTTCTTAACTTCCAAAAAATGTTTATTTTGTGGAAGCTTATGTCTAAACTCTTTAACAACGTAATTAACCGCTTTACCTTGTTTTAGATCTCAGATTGGGATAAATCTTTTATTGAAAATCGACGTTTGAATCTTGGATTATTGCTAAATAATCTGTGTCCAGGCTCTGATGATGTTATGTGAGTAGGTATTAGTACCTAAAGCTGTTGATTACACGAATGCAATTATTCGTGAGAAACCATAACTTTCTCATAACTTTCTCAAAGTACTTATACGATCGGTATTGGACCGGGAATAAAGGTGAAACAAAAGAAATACGCGGCTGAGTTTGGTGTGCCTTATTTTCAGAACAGAGTGCATAATTTGGGTACTCACTACTCATAATATATTAACGGTCGTGACAGATAGACAGACAGACGGACAACAAAGTGATCTTATAAGGATTCCGTTTTTCCTTTGAGGTACGGAACCGTAAAGAAGGTACCTATTGCAGATTCTAATAGACTGTCAAAGTTGATTGTTATTGACATCTCTTATACGTGACCCTTTATCAGCCGTCAGTAAAAGCGTACAAAGCAAAAATTTTTCACTTACATAACGCCATAAAATATTGTGTTTCGGAGAAATCGACACGATACATGCTACCCTTTCAAATACCCTTCTAAAATGTCGGCATGGGGCAGGATTTTCCGGTTCCTTAAGAGGTCCCAGATATTATAAATGACTCCTTTTATCTAACCTCAATTATTACTTTATGAACGCTCATTGTTTAATGTTCGATATTTTTTTTCAAACTGATTTGAAAATATTAGTTGTAAATGGATGACGTAGATAGATAATTAAAAGAAAAATACACCAAAATATGCACAATAACATATAGTCTCTATCGGCACAGATGCACCGCTAGGTAATTTACCGTTACGGTGCGATGCTGTTTAGCAACCGTTAGGGGTTACTTTCTAAGTTAGTGCGATATAATGTTCAGCTGCACCATCGTTTATCATCAGGTGAGATTGGAGTCATGTACCTACTAACTTGTAGTGTTTAAAAAAAGTATTTGGGACTTCTAGTTCTACATATTGTGTGAGGGGAAGACCCCCTTAAATGTTTGTTTTATTTTACTTATGGACTGTTCATTTTTAAAGTGAATATATAATTAAAAATAATTAGTTCATTTGAAATAAAAAAAAATTAAGGGGGACTCCCATACAACAAACGTGATATATATTGCTCGTTATTGAATTTGAGGGGCAGGGTTTTTTCTTTAGTTTAACTGTTGAGAATTGGTCTTGATAGTACGGAACCCTCAGTGCGCGAGCCCGACTCGCACTTGCTCAATTATTCTTACACAATCACTAAGTCCATAAGACTTTGAATTTTCTTAAAAAAAAAATTCAAGGTTACGCAGTTTATACATCGTCATTAAAGCACCTACTCCGGTCACTAATGCCCTCTTAAGGCACGACTGAAAAGTTCAGCGCTTTTGAAACGATCGGAAAATTCCCCAACACTCGAGAATAAATTAGATACTCAAACAAAGGATCCGTGATGTGGGTGCGTTTAATCTTCAAAAAAGGCTTTGTTTTCAAGAGGAAGGCGAAGGTTTTGCGTTTATTATACTTTTTAACTCTTATTGTACAAACTGCTGGTAACTAATTAAGTTAAAATTTAAAGACATTTTTTGAGTAAGTCGCGCTTAAGAAATGAGAAGTAACATGTGGATATTCTCAGATCACTTTAAACACAGGAATATTGTTGTGACATAATGTTATTCCCTATCCTTGGTCTGTGGTTGTGACAATCCATCTAACTCATTGATCTATAATGTTCTAACTTATAACTAGGTACATACTCATGGCTATTTTACTGTGAAACTGAAGCAAGTTTTACTTAGTTAGTTGTACTTGGAAAGTTTTATAATAATGTTATATGTATTAAAGTAAGTGTTAAATGTTAAACAATAATGTTTCATAAAAATTAAGTGTGCGTGTAATATTGACGTGAAATATATTTCTACTTACTTTATTTTATCTAAAAATATAAATTAAGTAGATATTAGTTAAAGTCAGAGAGGAACAAATTTTTGCAATGATTTGCATTTAATTCTATAAATTAATAGTAGCTAAATAATAAATTGAATAACTTATCGTGCAATATTAAAGAGCGTGAATAAAAGTAGGTCGTAGTTACTGCAAATTTTTTGTTTCAGGAAATATTTGAAAACGCTAGTTCCTAAATAAACCGTTGGGAGCCGCTTCTGTCATAAGATTCGGTCCATCTCTTCTCTACGTTTATGCCCTTAATTATAATGTTATGTATGTATTGTGTGTAACGAATTTTCTGGCGTACATTTAAAAGCTTTTTCATTCATTCAATTCCGGAGGGTCAATTTGATATGTACGTGAAATAGAAACGGGGCGGAATGGCAATGTTATCTGATGAAGGGAAACACGTGAATTTTTAAAAGTAGGCCAATATGGGTGAATATTTATTTTCGGCTGAAGGTTTTCTTACCATACTGCGTCCAAGAAAGCACTCTATTTATCAGTTGTATTATAATTTCATATTACTAAATATATATTCGACAAAATGAAGCTGAAATGGTCACTGGGATCCGACAAAATTAAGAAAAAAGTTCCAAACATGATTTTTCAGTATTTTATGACTAATTTTGTATTGTTAATACCTAGTTAACTTCCATTGGCACAGTCATATTGATTTATTTAACCATAATCAGAGTTCAAAGTAACATTACATTATCATCTATGGATTAATGTTTGCTTGAACCGAAAATTTTCAAGTTTGGTTAACATTTAACAGACCCACTTTTTACAACTTGATTAATTACGGAGAATTTAACAGACCCACTTTTTACAACTTGATTAATTACGGAGAATTTATCTACGTTTGGGTATAATTCTCTGTTTATTTAATTCAATTAAAATTAAATTGGAAGCTGTAGTTACCTAGCTTACCGTCATAGATATTGTAAGAATATAGGAAGAAGGTTAACTTTAAAGTTAAGAGATAAGGAGCAAAAGGGCGCAATATATAAGTTTTAATGAGAGACTACAGAGGTTGATGGCACGCAGTGGCTCAACTCTTCCTTCCCCAAATTGACGGGATTATGAAATCACGATAAAAAAATATAAATTAAATACATACCATCTGGTACATACACATTAAGGTACAAACAGTCTTCCGAATACTCTTTTTTCCTCGGCTCCTCCATTTGAGCCTCCAGCAGTTTACTAAATAACTCGTCGTGTTTGTTCAAAGGACGTTGTATGTCTTCTCTTTTTGGATCATTCTGCATACAATCTGGTGCGTAAATGGTAGCGTTTCTAACTCCTTCCCAGTTGGGAAGATCATTGAACTCTGGAGGTGCGAACCTCCTGAAGTCTATAGGTGGCTGGGCATATGGTATTCCTACGTATGCCACTATCCTCTTAGTCCTGAATCTTGTGATGTACATCCCCGCGATTGTCCCTTGATTCACCAATGTTATTTGTTTTGGCTCTCTTGCTGATAACACCGATATGATTGTCATTGATATCACTACTAAGTTAATCATTTCATTCACCTTTACGATTGCCATTATCTCTTTATTCGTGTATTCGTTTTATTAGATGTATATCAAGAGATTTATAGAAAAGCGTTGTGGACACCTGGGATAATGATATTATGTTGACTGAAAAATCTCTCTTTTTCTTCTTTACTGTGTCCCTGTCTGATTTAATGGAAGCAATTGTTAAGATAACTCTTCATATTATATGTTTATTGTTTCGCGCAAAGAAAGTGCGTTGAATCTTCACAGTTATGATTTAAGTTCAAGCAAGAAGCCCATTAGCAAAATCTCAATCATCAGTGACAATAAAGAAAATGAAGCAGACTATCACCACTTTAAACATTTGATTGGAGAAACATCAAATCACATGAACGTATATGATCTGGAGTGTAGAAATTCTGAGAAGTGGTAAAATAACTCTCATATCATTATACATATCATGATAATCTTCTTCTCTAGATGACACTCCAATATTCATTCACTGTCTATATTATCCTGGAATTGTATTGGTACCATTGATATTATGTTCGTAGATATGCATTTAAAATAATCTCGTTTTATTGTGGTCAAGTTATTATTGTTTAGTTATTGTATCACTGATATTCACTATTCAGGCGGGGAATCGGTTTGGAAGGTGGTGCGTTACTGCCTCTCGTGTATAGTTCGGCTCGTAAACAGTAGGGCTGTCCGTCGTTATAGCGACCAAGGAATTGCTTATTGCTCCTTAGCACAGATAGAACTGGCAAAACTTTTCGACTAACTGCGCTGTTTGTTTGGTAGTTTCGTGTGTTGAAACGATTACTGCCTTTTTAATAAAGCTTACAAAATTTTCAACCACGTTTCAAACGGAGCAGATATGCTCTGGAAATTGGAAGCCACGGTGAAGGGGCTCTTTTTAGCAGTCTGTGTTTTAGTAGCGCTAAACTAGGCTAGATTAGCCTCGCTTTACTCAGACACTCCGTTCAAAGTCAAGTTAACGCGATTTACCAATGCCTCTCTAAGCTCAAGAATCTCAATACTTTTAAACTGGACATGTATCTCTTTGGTTTCAGCAGATCATTAATATGCAGCAGGAACAATATCACAGAAATAACAGACCTTTGGGGTACACCAGCGTCGACAGCCATTAATGATTAAAGGTAAAATAAAAACGCAAAATAATAGCTGCCACCTCTGCTAGATTAGTAGGTTGTCTACAAGTTGGCAGTAAGCTTGCGACGCGAACGGATCGCGTGACTGAAAGCTAAGCATTGGAGTCATTGCATTCCGAGTCCGTACTTTTCGTTACTTTCCATCTTCCCCTATATGGGTCAATGCGACTGAATTATCGATCTTTTGCTTTGCCAATATATTTTTTATACACAATTATTTCAAATAATCTGTCTAGTTATACTTAAGTCTTATTAGACCAACTCGTTATATTGTATACTACAAAAAGCCCTAAAAAAGTACTATGTTATTTCTTTGAACATTGTATTTGGCTCTGAAACATCTTAAGAGAAACTTTTTGTTAATTTCATTCATTGACCTTTTTCATACAGGTAATTAATTAATTAAAGTGGCTAAGTATTTATTTTTATACATTATAAGATAATTATTATTATATTTAGAATATACCTTAAATACCAAACATTTATAAGAAAAAAGTACTAAGTACATTGTAACAGTAAGTAAGTAGATAGTAACACGAACTGACGAGATTTAAGTTTAGATACTTCCACAGCTACATTCCTACAAAACCAAAGATGTTTATTTAAATAAATAAATAAATTTATATAGGGCTCCAATAAATACTAAACACATATCGGGGTCATTATCCTAATATCATGCAGTAACCAGAATCAATATAATGCTACAGAATTATATTCTTTAAATATTAGTCAATAGAGTTGACTTTAGCGTTATAGCTTCAGTTAATCCATGATCAAGGTGCTAGTATGTACCTGTACGAAGTGTTATCGGGTATTTCGCGGGGTGTATCTACAAGTATAGCATGTACGGTTTTCTCACTCATTTGCATGTGTAACTGTGTAACAATTGTTCCAGATTTGTTATCATCTTACCATCGAATAGAATTCATGCACCTTGTTATGTTTAATTTATTATTTTTTCAGCTTTTAACCGAGTATTAATGACCTCAGTGGTAGATGTCTCGAGGTTGATTGGGAGTCTTCGGTCGCGGCTGGATGCCATTACAAGCAAAATAACAACAATGTCTGAGCATTCCCACACGATACTATAGTGTACAGTAATCGAACTATTGATAGGTAAATGTAGACTTTAATCTGAAAATAGTAATAAGTATTAAGATTTATTCATTGAACCTACTTTTGCTAGAAAAGTAAGACGTTGAATTTGTGATACTGGTTCAAATTTATTTTAACAAAAAGTTATGGATGGCAATTTTTTATAGTATTGGCACAAGCCCAATTGGATTCAATAGCTTACAGCCACAAAATATGTTGTGGATAAGACAATCCATGTTGATTGTTGATAGTTTTTTTTTGGTCAGAAAATGTCTAAAGCAAACCGGCAGGGAAAAGAAAAGGTTATGCGGGTCTTGCCTCCAGTAAAAACTGTCTGATCCCTCGATGGACCTGCTGGCGGGAGTACAGGATTCACTACCGTATTCACCGCGCTCCACTGACGTATCAAGTACATAAGTACTTTCTTTTTGATTGATGATTTATAGATAATAAGGGTATTTATGATCAGGTAATTAGGATGTTTTGCATTTCAAAATAAAATATTTATATAAATAAGTATACGAAGTTCTGTTATTTTAACATGAATGACGTTAATGGCTTTTGAAGGAATGGTCCTTAAATTCTCCTCCGCTAAAATGTTTATTTCAATTTATTTGAGACGTGAATTCTGTCACGGGAGAAACGTAGATGTTTATTGGCCTGAGGGTCTGTTTTTCCATCGTCTTAGAGATGACTTACATTAAGGTAAGCTAGCGTAAAGATCAAAGGCGTAATATTAATTATTTGTAAGTAACAACTCGTATAATCCGAATCAATTTCTCGAAATAATATATATTATTTAAATTTTGGCCCTCAGAATTTCCATCCATTGGAGTAGATCCATCACAATGGTCAATTAGTGTCGAAGTAAAAACTTCAAAAGGCGCGTTTTGGGTATCTTTATATTATGGGAAAAAAATTGAACTCACAACACTGTAACCGAACCATTGAACTCGCGTCACTGTTACCATAACCAACACATCGAAAACATAGTAATTAGTTATACAATGGAGAGCACTCAGACATAGGTACATTTACTTCAATATTAAATAGGATGTGATTTTTAGGAATATTTGGTACCTAGTTATAATACAATACAAATGAAGTTACGTGTGATTTAGTATAATTTAGGTTACCCTAACAAATAGGGTGATTACCCCAAAAATGTCAACACTAATGGAAATGAACAGGAAAGCGTTGACCGACGACCCTGTGCTTCGTATTCGGACAAGTGGTCGACAGCTCGCTCCAGTTAGTCGTAACTCGTAGCAAATGCTTTTTGGCGACTATAAAGTTAGAATAGTGGGTTACAACTTACATACATTTGGCTACAATGCTACCTATTATAATGTCATTTGAATAAGTAGGGAATACTTTTGGGTGCCAGTATTTTATTTTATTAATTTAAAAGCTGACGCGCCAAAGACTATAAGGGTTGTAGGACGGGCTTACAACCTATTCCCAAACTTACAAATTATACAAAAATTTCATAAATCGGTCATGTCGTTTCGGAATAGTTTATTTACAAACACTGTTATACAAGAAATTTTGTTATAAGTATTAGAGAAGAATATCACACTAGGTAAGTCTTAAGAGGCCTGTGAACTACGATGTCTCCGTTAATGCAAAATACCAAATCATTTGTAATTCGTGAATATTTCGATCATGTTGTGGTGTTATTCGGATTCATATAGTAATAATCTATGCTCCTTGCCATATTTGGTTCGGAAATATTTCTTTAAAATAAAATAATAATCAATTTTGATCAAAATTTGTATAACTTCCTTAAGTTCCGTAACAAAAAATTATGAATGAAAACTTGTTACTTTCTTTATTAACTGGTGTTTTTCTTTAGCTGGACAATTAAAACTGTGCTCCTGAACTAATGCGACGTGAGATAGTGTTGTTTTTATTACAAAACAAATAAGCAGAAAACATGTCCTCTTTGACATAAAAATAAGCAAAACTGAATTCGTTTACAATTTCGTTTAACAACAGTATTTCGGAACCAGATATGGCCAGGAGCATAGATTATTACTATACGAACCCGAATAACACCACAACATGATCGAAATATACACGAATTACAAATGATTTTGGTATTACGTTTGTATGGGAGACATGGTAGTTCACAGGACTCTTAAGTCTAACTTCAAGTTTTTGCCATCTGACTTTCAAACGTATTGCTTTAAAATACGATACTAATTGCTATGCAACAAAATTATGCCAATCGATGCGACGGCATAATTTAATGCGCCAGTATGTGTTAGCATAAGGATGCTGAGCCAATTCAAAAAACATAAAATTCCAAAGTGTCCTGTGTAGGAATCGAACCTAGGACCTTCCACTCAAAGTCGATTTGGCGCCAACTATACCCGGGAGATTGCCATTTCTATCTATAAAAGTTAGGGACGGTAGTTTACTTTATGACACGAAGGGTGTACTTTAAAAGCCTTACCAATTTTCTTTATATTCCTAATAACCGCAACATAAAACACCTTCAATCATTGCCAGTAGACCGTAGTACAACCTTACAATTTGCCGATAACTGTGGCAGTTAAAACAAATTGCCTCCCAGTATTATGGAACCGACCTTGGAGATTACGCTAGGATCGTTCAAGGGCAAAATTTTTATAATAATAATTTACTAGATTTTGTTCGCGGCTCCGTAATCGTGGTTTTTAGTTTCAGCAAATCCCACGAGTTTCCCACAAATCCGATGACTACTGACTTGTCCTCTATCGAAATGTTGGCACTATTACTTTTAGACTACAAAAGATAAGTACTTGACTGCGATCACATCTGATGGTAAGTGACGATGCAGACGAAGATGTTACCGTTATCGTATGTTATCGTACTAACTTGGTAGGCGTAGGTAACCCCTGACGTTTTCTACACAGCATCGCGCTGGAACAATAAATCGCTTTACGTTGTGAGTTTGCTGGTAGCTAGTTACGGCTGAAGACAGATGAAGCCAGACCAGCCCCTTGATTGCGTAAGAAAAACGTATTCATCGTCATCGTAAACGCTTGCGAATTCTGTCCGCTGATTGGGTTCCTGATTTGCGTCAGCCAATCGCGGCGCAGAATTCGCGTTTTTCTTACGCAATCAGGAGGCAACCCCTAGATTTTGTAAGGAAAACGTATTCATCATTATCGTGATCGTTTACGAATTCCGCACGCTGATTGGTTCCATGATTTCCGTCAGCCAATCGGGGGTAGCAAAAAATGCGATTTTCTTACGCAACTAAAGCTATTTCCGTGCCAGAAATCGAACCCGCAACCTCCCATTCGAATCCAAGTGCGCACTGCTGCGCTAGGGAGGTCGCCAAAAGGAGATTTGCTTTATTCCCTAGAACTTAGGGTTTATTATTCTGTAATTTGTGGTAAACGGACTGAAATAATTCGGTGCTGAAAGGGTAGCAATCTGCTTCGTCATCAACTATTTCATTTGGTGAGGTCTGTCAATGTCAAATCAGACAGACAAAAAATGTCCTGTGTGTAATAGGGCGGGTCCATAACTCACCATATAACTCGTATTGGACGTAAGACAGACAATTAAATTCCAACATAATTATTACTGGGTAAGTTTAGCCCGCGACATCGCTCATATGGACTTCCCAAATCCCACGAGAACCGACGTGATAAATGAAAATTGAAAATTTTGAAAATTACAAAAAGTTACGTGTTAAGGTTTTGATAGTATCTAAAACAAAATAAATATTTTAACAAAATAAAGAATGTTATTATTTATTACATACCTCTAATCGAAGTTAGGAACGCAATTAAAACAATTTGCGTTTCTCCAGACGTCCATATCAGAGATCTGGCCTTGGTTTTGGGCCGGTCCGGCATTGAACAGGCAAAGAACAGTATAAACAGTTCAAGGGTGGCGTTATTCATGAGTTCCAATAGCTTATCAGATCGCTGTAACGATAAATAGCCACTAGTTATACAGTTTTTTTCAAACTACCCGCTATTTACGTTTGTATGAGTCACTGAAGTCTATAGAGGATTTTTGCTGTAGGTTATTGTTTGACCTGAATAGCATAGTACCACCATAGTACTAAAGGTTCGCAGAAGGTTTGCCGATGACTTCCCCTCCCACTTTATACTACCGCGACCCGAGCTTCTCGAACAGCGAGCTTATCAGACGAACGCGGGTCGCGGTAGTATGAAGAGGGAGTGGAGTGCAAAGCTTGTGCGAACGGGTTATATGGATTATGATTACTTGCTTAAACTGTGGCATGAAAGAGAAGTAGAGAGAATGTAGCGGTTCAACCCCTATTGGCGGAGGAGGTTGGGGGTATAAATCCCAAGCAAACATCTCTGGTTTTTTGTGTATGTAGTGGAAACTACTCTTACCTACCTAAATGTCACTGGGTTAGGACCAGTGGCCTGATTTTGTATCGTTCAGTTTGCTTGTTAGTAACCCTCACTGGGTTATTAACTAAGGAAACGGAGGCAAAAATCCTATTTGTTTTCTTTTTGCACAAGATAGCAACAGCATGGTACACTGACATGATACCATACCAACCAAGGTTGGTAACTTTTGCAAAAAGTATACAAAACTAGGATTATAGCCTCCGTTTTCTTAGTTACTAACCCAATGAAGGTTGCTAACTAACAATCAACATACATACCTAGGTACCTAAATGCGCGAGGGTTCACTATGGTGTTCTGAAAGAGGTATGAAGCCTATATAGCAGTTATATAACAAACCTTAGACATCCTCAACATAATGGCCTATGGTTCAATCACCCTCTTTCTGAGAGGAGACCTATGCCTAGTTGTGGGTCGTAAAAGGAGATGATAGGAAAGCATATGTCATGGAAGATTTTTTTGACATTTTCTTTAAGTATTTAAAAATTATTATCCTGTTCATTGTTTGACGACCTCCGTGATTGAGTGGTTAGCGTGCCGGTTTTCAAGACGCCGCCATCTCTGAAGTTCCGGGTTCGATCCCCGGTCGGGGAAATGTAGAAAAATAAGTTTTCTACATTGTCTCGGGTCTGGGTGTTGTGGTACCTTCGTTTTTGCTGATTTCCTTAACACAAGTGCATAAGCTACTTACTAAAGGATCGGAGCAATGTATGTGATGTTGTCCACTACTTACTTATTACTTATTGTGTACAAGCCAGCAACAGATTAGATAACACGAGATCAAGTTTTGTAAGCAATATCGAATAACAATAGTCCTGGAATAAATACGAGTAATACAAGTATAGATAAAGTTTAACAGAATTATATTACAAACGAGTAGGTAATCGATACGAACAAAACGAATGAAACTATCAAACTACATATCCTATTTATATAGTTGTAAAACTTTAACTTCTTGTTGTTCATATTAAAAAAATATTAAACGAGGATTAAAAACTTTGACTACGTTTATTTTGCAATTTTTCAACCATGTCAAAAATTCACTAAAGATTACAATGTTTGAAATTGAAAAAGTAAAAAAAGATTGAGTCATTAACAATAGGTTAAAACGCGAACAAACGTGTCGCGTAATTTATGTAAATTAAGATTGCACGTCTCAAGCTTTTTTTTAAATAGACAATAGATACGGGTTATCCAGGTACCTTTCTTTTAAATACCTGAAACAGATTACAAAAAAAAAACAAAAAAAAACATTTATTTCAAGTATATTTATTGCTTGGTCAAAAAAATAATCATAAAATCATTGACTGGTAATAATTGATTAAATACAATTGTCATTTAAATATTTGTGAATTGAAAGTAAGATTAATAGATTAAACAGGTAAAATAGAACAGTAAAAAAGTTGAAAATAATATCATGATAGTAAAATAGTAGAAAGTTATAGAATATTTCAGTTAAAAAATGGAATGAGAAAAGCGTATTTTAAAGACCTGTAAAATTGACAAAATTCAAATGAGCACCCGTGCACGTTTGAAAAACTGCTTAAAAATAAATGTCACAATTATTTATTAATATTAGAAATTGTATGCTTTGCCTAAAAATATTTCAATTATAATATTTTAATGAGATTAAATAATAGCGAATTTAGTCACTACAACTCTTGCGCATTTTGCATAACTTGACGCCATATTTAGTATGGTATTGGCAAGGATTGTTCTGTTTCGTTTGTGTTTGGGTAGTCACATTTGTTTGAGGTTTTGAAGGCGGCCCGTCGCACTGTACACTCGAGCGCTGTCCTTTCGAGCGCGCTTTGCACGGCGTTCCTCTCGGTTTGAGCATTTGAACCTTCTTATTCAAATTTTCTACTTCCTTAACTAGATTTTCCATTAGCAAAGTTGTGCCAGGCGTATTCGCCTGAGGGATACACTGTTCTGCGGGCTGCAATAGGAAAACTTCGTAGATACGATCGGCTATTTTTGCTTGAGTATCAATCGTGTACTCTTTAAGGCACTCGACGACAGCCCGTATTTTATCCGGCAAGCACTCGAACCAGACTTCTTCCACAAAATCATCACGAACGTAGCATCCCGCCATCATGTTCAAATCACGATAAAACTCGGATGGCTTTCTGTCGCCCATCGGTTCTGCGGTCATTTTTTTCTTAGCTTCCTCCTCGTTTTTGGCGGTTACCCGCTTAAGCAGCTGTTCCTTCAAACAATCATATTTGTCAAAGTCTGGAGGATCGACGATTATATCTTTGACTTCCAATGCGGTTTTCTCATCCAGCAGCGCTACGAGGACGTTGAATCTCTGGGTATCGTTGTCGATGTTGCAATTTGAAAGTTGTGCTTCGATTTTCCTGAACCACAGTTCGGGGCGCGTCCTCCAGAATGTTTCCGCGTGCAGTCCGATAAAACAGCCGTCTTCCGATTGTACTAAAGTGTAGTTTCTGGGCTCCATGAATAGTTCTGGTTTTGCCATATTTAATGATCAAACTTCGAAGCACAGTAGTCACAAGTTTTTGCGTCAAAAGCACGAGGATATCAAAATCGTTAAATTCAAAATTTCTGTCAAAGTACGCGTGCCTGGACCGTTCGAAACGGACTGCAATAATGACGGCAGGTCCAGAGGGGGTAAGCGGTGTCGTTGTCGAGGCGCGCCGGCGCAGATTAATGTCATTTACAATATCAAGTGACAAGTGTTCACAGATACCCTAAACCATAGTCACGAAAACTTAAACGTTAATTCAAGCGTTATATATATCTGCAATTCATTTCGTACCTATTTAATATTTTTTTTATCTAAAACGCATCGTAGTATTTTAACCGTATTCCTAAATATTTTATATTATTATCGTGAATTTCGATTGTTTACTTACTTTCGATGTTTACTTTTATTTAAAAACTAGCTGTTGCCCGCGGCTCCCCCGCGTGAATTACGATTTTTTTTACATAATATACCTTCCTACTGGAATTCCTTGATTTTTCGCGGGATTCTGGTGTGATGTTGTACAGAAACCTGTTCTTACTTTGCACGGGTTATCTTGTGGTGATTTTGAAAACTCCTTTTTCTTAATAAAAACATAAAGTTTCATTAATACGTAGTTGAAAGATCAAAAGGACGATTTTAACTGTCGATATTTCGATACATTGGTACAAGTCGTGGTCACGTAGTGACCACGACCTGTGCCACTGGTGACCTGTGCCACCTTTCATTGTGATTTTTATTCTGAAACCACGAAATATGTCAAAAATTATTAAACCATGTGAAAGTTGTACTGGTGGTAGAACTCTTCTTTCAGAGTTCGGCCGGGTAGGTACAACTGGGATAAATTACTCTACTAACAATATTCCCCAGCCCAACATAATATAAGAGTCTTTTAAAAATCTTTGCTTCATCTCAATACAATCCAAAACATCAGAATGGCCAATGGCTATATATTTCCTTACGTATAAAAAGACCTTAGATGACAGTCAGTCGGTTAGGATCGATAAGACCTAAGAGTTAAAAATATTTGTGAACCATTATCTTACCCTTTCCATATTGCGGATGATAAAGTTTAAATCTGTTCATGTCTGTCTTAACAGTGCCATCTTAATATAAAGTCAGGAAACATTAAATAACATGACAGTTAATTTTTATTAAAAAAAAATTTGGTAGTACCTATCTCAGAGTTTTACATTCAAGTTCCACATAAATTGTAGAGATGGCGCTATACGGTATAACGTAGCGATAACGCCAGTTACATGATTTTTGTTCACCCTAAAAGTGAAAAATTTTAAACCATACAAAATCTCCTGCTAAGCCTATTTATTTACGGCTGTAAGGGTATTCCAGTCTTACTTGAGCCCTACGTCCTAGCCCTAGGTTCTTTGTGCATTCCGAATTTCAAGTCACCTACCTACTTGAACGTAAAGGTTCTGATGTCTGTAATTTCTGAACTACAAAAGTGGTGATGATAAGATTCGTATGGAATAATCTTTAAAGAACCTCCTTTCTAACAAAAAAAGAATGAATGGAATCGGACAACGCGTTAATGAATTATAACTAAAAAACGTTTGGACTTTGATGCCGTCTTCCAGGGAAACCATGATGAATTTCGGGACAAAAAGTATCCTATGTCCTACCTCGGGGTATGAACTATAATCATGTCAAGTTTCATTTAAATCCATCCAGCGGATTAGCCGTGATGCCCGGTCGTGAAACAGACAGACAGACAGACAGACAGACAGACGGACAGACAGACAGACAGACAGACAAAAATTAAACAAATTACAGTTTTGGGTTCAGTATCGACTAAATAGTGTCCTCCAACAAAAATTTTCAAAATATCTTCAATGTACAGAATTCGACCCTTTACAGTTTTATTATAAGTATAGATAATTACATTCTGTGCTCCTTTTATGTTGTTCAAAGTAATTGCAGTTCCAATAGTTCCTTTGTACACAATTTTGCATGTAAACACAGAAAAGACTGCGCTAAATCGACGAAAACGAAGGCTGACAACATTTTAACACGAAAATTTTCGGTGAAAATAATGGGTTTGTGCTCGAATAAAATGGAGCCGACTGAACACGTCAATGTATATTTTTGTTGTTCCTTTGTAGAAGTTTTTAGTAGTTTCGTGTCTTAAAGTATGTTAATAAATACGTAAGTATGTATAAGAAACTATCCAGTGGTAATATTATTTAAAAAGAGAACGCGAATAAAGGCGGATAGGAGTTCAGAATAACCTTTGGATTTTAACGAAATTTGTTTTTTCATAAAGATAATTGCAAAAGTTAGCCGACATGGATGGACCAACTTTGTATCTGAAGAGACTATATATTATGAATGTATATGAAATGTAACAAAAAGTAGCAGTAATAGCTTTTTACACGACTGCCCAAAAAAAGGAGTGTAATGTTTTTAGGGTTCGTGTGTGTATGTACTATGTATGTATGTATGTATGTATGTGATGTTTCTTTATTCCACCATAATTTCTGAACGGCTGAACAGATTTTGACATATGGGGTATCGTAAGAATCCTTGGATCCTCCCGAGTAACATAGGCTATAATTTTTTGGAAAAAATCAATATGGCGGATGTGAGGCGCCATTTTCAAAAGTGGAAAACAAAATTTTTTCTTCAACTATCATAATATGGGTATCAAAATAAAGGTATTGGAGAGTAGTACCTATATATTTTATATATTATTTTACATAGGTAGGATGTACACCCAAAAAAAACCGTTTTCATACGACTGTCCAGAAAATATTGTATGCATGTATATATATGTATGTAGGTAAGTTTATTAATAAATGACTTAAGACATTAATTGGACACATTATTATGGGTTATTGTTGAATCCTTGCTGCACCTAACTGCTGACCAACACTAAAAAATATAAAATTTAGTGATAATTAGTTCGTTTTTTGTTCGGCAGTCTTGTTTTTAATTTTTTAATTACTTATTTTTATTCATGTATCAAAGAATAATGATGATGATGACGACACAAGCAAGACGTTCACCTGATGTTAAGTGATACGCCTGCCTGTGTCAGATGCAGTGTGTCTCAGGACTTTAACAGTGCAATGTCACACACTGCACTGCGAACTGGGACATTAGTTGTAGTGTCCACACACTGGCAAAATCACAAAATACTGCCACCGGCATATTCCTAGTAGTTTCATACATTTTATATGAACTCCGCATATATTGTTGACGTCGGTGGCCGCTACACACTACAAATTCAATGTGCTAGTGATATATTTTCAACACACTTGCTAATAAAGTGGCTCTAATTTCACCGCCACATAATGGCACCTATAATCGCAAACTGTGACTTTTTCATTAGTATTCACTAGTGAGTTAGACAGTTTTTTCAACACACTTGCTCATCGCAGACTGTGACTTTTTCTTTACTATTATTCACTAGTGAGTTAGGCAGTTTTTTTTTAATTTTATCTACTTCATAAAATTATTTTTAGTATTATTTTATTCACAAGTGTGTTGAAAAACGTCGTATGATACACGTGACTTGTACCATAAACTACTATTATGCTAGTGGCGGAGTTTTGTGGTTGTGGCTAGTAACCCGTATGCGGCGACCCTAAGTCTCAGTATGTATAGCAGAAGCAAATTCTTCCTAAAATTATTTTTAAAGAATAACTTGAAATTGCATTTTCGCTAACAGGCACCGGAGCTCGCAATTCTCAATGAAAATTTTCAGATCTATTACCCATAGCGACGTTTATAAATATATGCTATTACCCTTACTTTTTGCTTTATGAAAGCATCTCCGCTGAAGACAAATTCAAATTTTATGCACGTTGTCGACACTGATACACACTTAGGTTGGTACTACACGCGCCATGATGTTATTTTCTACTACCCAACCCACCCCTGTGTGAAAATCTGAAAAACCGTGAAAATTACAAAAAATCCTATCTTATGCTTTTCTACCTTTTATGATCTCTCTGGCGCAATAGCGCGCTGGGATTCGAGTGGTCGCGGGTTCGATTCACGCGACGGGCAACTTTGGAATTTTATAATTTGTAAATTGACTCAGGTCTGGTGCACCAACTACCAACAAAGACATCAAGTGCAAGTTGTGTATTTTTTGGTCTGTGGTTGTGACCGTAGGCCTACTAACGCCATCTAGTTTTCGCCGGATTCAACTTCGCATTTTACATGCTGAACAAGACCCACAGGCCACAAGCCAGGATGGCGAGTCCTTAGCCCTTTATCGGAGCTAGAAGAACGACACCGGGGGCGCTGCACCTCCGCGACACATCGCCCGGGTAAGGAGGCAAGCCTCGAGGCCCGTACCCCCGGAGGGACTCGCTCCCTGCGGAGAAGAGGGACGCCACGCTGCTGCTGCTGAAATTTTAATTTTTTTCACTCACTTTCAATACTTGTCAAAATATTAATTAATGATATTTTATAAATTATCTAAGACACAATGAGTTATATGAATTCGTTAGCGAATGTAATTATGTAAGTAGGTAACGTAATAGAAAAATTACTTTTTTATTTTATTTTATTATTAACTAAGTTCCACTGATAAGAAAACTCAGGATATAGGCATCCGAACGGTTTACAATCGTACATCGTTCAAGCAAACAGTAGCGCCAAAATTCTATGGGTGGCCGCTGAGCGTACTTCAGCGTGGCCTTACTGTTGGTGGCAAAACAAGCATTTTTGGCACCGATAAACTGGCGACATTTTTACCGCGAAGTCCGCCCTGTCCAGGGTATATTATGTCTATTTTACGTTCGGAGTTTTTAGAGTACTTATTTTCAAAATTTATGATTTTAGGCTAATGGGATTACTCGTCCCAGAGTTTTAGTAGTTTAGTAGTATTGTATATTCGTCGGTTTTAGTTTGCGAGCGCAATATTAAGAGTCAAGAAAAAGATCGAATAAATTGTTCCAATTGAGTAAATTTTTCCAATCGTGTAACATTAAAGCCCCAAAATAATATATATAACGCTTATATTTTTTACAACACTACAAACCTGAATTTTTACCTTCAATATTTCACCTGATATTTGATACCTTCCTCGTTCCTGATAAAACAGACCATTAGTGACAGAGTCAGAGACAGGTACATACATATTTATCTATGGTCAGAGAACAGACTGATCTCATGAGAGCTCCGCTTTTACACTTTATATACCTACGGATCTCTAAAAATAATAAAATATGAAATGGAAGACACTCATGTAACATATTTAATAACTTACTATTAATCTTAAAATGATTAACGATGTCCGGGATTTGGGTCTTCGCTGCGACGAAAATAAAAACAAAGTAAAAGGTGAAAGGGCTGTATGAAAAATTGTGTCGGCCATGCTCCTTCGTAATGACAGAGTGATATGGTGACACGTCCTAAACTCTTGCGTCATCTCAGCGCGCTTTATTTTTGGGAGCTTACGAGCCCTTAGATAAATCGTCTTACGTAGGACAAAATTACAATTTCGAGCAAAAAATGGGAATAAAAATTCTATCTTAGAACTGGTGCAACATCTCAACAAAGTTCACGACAAAGGCTAATAAAAAGTGAATCTTAAACATACAGGAAAAAATTCTCGTGACAGATTCTGATAGTATCCACATAATTTTATGTTATTCATTGAAAAATGTATTTAATAATGAAAAATACAGGTAATTTAACCGTCGTTTCAGCCACTGCTGAAATTATCGCCAAACACCAGTCCAAATACACATCCTAGGCCCGTATTCTGTATCTTGGTGCCTTTGAAAAATGATAGCCACTGCCATAGGTTATTCATCCATTGAAGGTTTGCTTCGAAAACGTTATTTTTATGTCATAGAAAACCTTCAATGGATAAAAAATATTTGCCAGTGGCTATAATTTTTTGATAGGCACCGAAATAGATTAGTTACTTATATATTGGGCACCGACATACAGAATACGGGAGCTGGACGGCGCGAAATTACGGCGTCAGTTTATGCTGCCAAAATACTTGTTTTGCCACCAACAGTAAGGCAACAATGTTCACTCAGCGGCCACGTACAGAATTTTGACGGATGTTTGATACTGTTTGCTTGTACAAAAAAGGCTCACGTAAATCGTTCGGAAATCGGATGCCCATAATATCTTGAGTTTTCTTATCAGAGCAAACACCACAATAAACAATTTAGCACCTCTTGTCAGCTTGATGCTCACCACGATCCTTCTGATGCCGTTCTTCCACCAAATACGTCTTCAATCTTCTGTTGAATGCTTCCAGATTTTACTTTGCCCGGAAACACGACGAATGGAAGAGCGTTGCATACCTTAATGGTTCATATCAGAAAAGTGGAAGAAGTAAATGGCTGAAAAGTCTTTAAGGTTAGGTTAGTTAGCCACGAAATTCAAATTTTATTTAATTTTTCGCAAATATTAGACTAAGTACACATTAATTATAGGTTTTTGGCAATGAGTCTTGCGAGTATACCTAACATTAGTTATTATCACAATATCTACATTATTTTCATAAAAATATTGCTCAAAAATTACCATTCACCTCATGTCTCATAGTTTTAAGGTGTACGAATAAATAAATAAATAAAAAATATTGGTCCTCGAAAGATTATTTCCTGCAGTTTCCCAGATTTGGAGGTGTTGGGAACCATTTTGAGCAAATATTTATATAAAACATGCAGATAATAATTATTATGCTTAAATGTCTGTCCTAATATGCTCGCAAAACTCATTGTCATAAGCCTGGGATGTATAATTAGCCCACTATTTGCATTAACAAAATTTGAACTTTCGCGCCCGTATGTTTCCAAGCCACCTTAAGTAATTTAAAGCAATATTCTAACTCTTTTTCGATCACCTATGCTTCAAGCATGGCTTCTTTCAACGCTCGCTGCGAGACTTTGAGCCTTTTTTAAAAAGCTGTTTTTATGCGCAGAAGAATTTTAGTGGCTTGTGGTTACTGTGGTAAGTATGGTGCCAGCATACTTGGGGAGTTACTAATAAAATGTTTGTAAAATTACCATACAAATTGCTCCGGCATCTCTCTGGTTGTTAAAGCTTGGCAGGAAGCCTATATGTATAATAATGCTTAAAATATGCAGAGAATTATGAATTTTGAAACTTGCACCGGCATGTTTTGTACCTAAATACGAGTAAATTTCAATGTTTATATCTTAAGTTGCAAAAACATGCTTTACATATTATGTAAATAGTGTTGTGAGATTAAGTTTAAATTTTATATATATAAGACTAGACTAGCTGGTACGCTTCTTCGGTCTTCGGTCTCTTTGTGATGACTAACCTTTTTGTTATTTCCTTAAAAAAGCAAGACATACCCGACATTACAACATAACAACTACCCGACATTTGTATGTCGGGTAGTTGTTAGTCGCTAGATATCATTATAAATTAACTTACATAATAAACACGACAGAAGTAACTTAAATTAAAATTTCATAGTCGCGTTTCTCAGTAATTCAATAAGAGAGGCGACTGTTTGTTCATTTGGTACCATCTTCTCGGGGTATCAATTTCTCTGTCGTCAACTTAGGTCGCCAATTTTACAAATTGACTACTTTAAATGCAAAAGAGATCTTGGAACTTTCTTTAATGGGGATCTCAAGTCGCAAGTTACAGTTAAGTTACTCAAATTTTCAAGCCCAATTCTGAATGTTGTCAAAGAAATTAGGCTGGTATAATAATTAATACAATCTGAAGAGTACAACCACTGTTTATTTAAGAAATAATAAAATGATATCAAATAAAACATTGCCAACTTTAAAGGTTATGAGGTAGCTTAGGTAATTACGTTGGTAAGTTTTCCTTTTGGCTTTTTGTAACTTTAAATACGTAGTTGGCTGTTAATACTTTAAAACTGAGGCGATCGTGACATTTATGGCACGTTCGTGAAAGTAATTAAGATATAGCTAATTACATCAATGGCTTTTAAAGGTTATACGTAGTGGATCTACGCCGTAGCCCGTAGGCGACTACGCGTTGGCGTTTTACACGTTTTCAGCAGTTTAATAATTTCTTTCAATATAAAATAAATATTACGAAATTTAAATTGAAATGGGAAAAGTCACGAACGTGGATATTATAAACCTTTTCATAAACATGCAGAGAATTGTTTATATTACTCAACAGTTTTATTTATCACGCAACTTAGAAAGTTTTTAAAGTACATTATATTATAGAGCAGGGGGGTCTTCTTCTCATTGCAAAGACTGAGTTTGTTGTGGGCTCTTTTTAGTAGAGATTTAATTTAAGATCTCCATCTCATATACACAAATGAAACATTAGAAAAGTGCACATTGCGTAAGTACCTTTTTGAAGTCATTTGAATTTAAAAGATATTTTCAAAATCTCAATATCGAGATGTTATCGGTGCTCGTATTATATTTTAGGTATAGATATCGTGACATAGTCCACAGAAGACATAGAATAGAAATTTTGTTTGAAATCGGTTCGACAATTCCAACCTCATATGCTTTCAATACATTAAAAACCTATTATTTTTTGGAATTATCAATTTGTCATAGAAATGCATTTTTACTAAGTCAAAGTAAATATAAGGACGTGCCAGAAAAACCATTTTGTAAAATAATATGTATCCTGTCAGGCTGACTTAGTTTAGTTATAAGTATAAAAGTCATATAAATGCAGTCGTAAAAATTCCATATTAATTCCAGCTAGAAAATGTTTACGGCGTTATCTCGATGGAAAATATATGGAATGGCATCGGAAAACGTGGTTTTCTGTTTTATGAAGAGCATTTTAGACATTTACGATGTTCAACTGAGTGGGATGGGCGGAGTCAAAGGTTCCATTGGTTCCATCCAACATATTTGAATAAAACCTTAAATAAAACCTTTTTCGTATTTTGCCAATACGAAAACGCTGTTTCACGATATTTTATTTGCGCGAGCGGATTTTCTCTCTAATTCCCTTTTTTATATTCTGCAGGTATATTTTGTATTATAGTGAAAAGGCACGTATTATGAAAAAAAGGTATTTTTTTTTACGCTGTACAAGTTAGTAATGCTGCAATCTCACCTAGTGATAAGTTATGATGCAGTCGAAGATGTTAGCGTACTAACTTGGAAGGAGTAAGTAACATAATTATACCCTAGACAGGGCAGACGACACAAAAAATATGTCCCCAGTTTATCGGTGCCAAAAATGCTTGATTTGTCACCAGCAGTAGCACGCTGTAGATCGCTCAGTAGCCACCTAAGTATAAAAAGACAGATGGCGCTGTTGTTTGTGAAAATTGGCCTTGGTATCCTCAGTGAGCGAGCCCAACTCGCACTTGGCCAATTTTTTTATAATATTTCTTTGCATCATCGTAACTTAGAACAAACTTTATCATAAAAAAAATAGGTAAAGAACGAATCTCAAAAGTAATCGCGAAAGTTTTGTGCTAACGCGTGAGAGAGGTAACCTCTGACGTGATGTTTTATTAGCTTCCGGAGCTATTATTACAAACGTTGAGAGAATTCTTTGAGTTTCGCGGTTGTTATCGTGAATCTTACAAATATAGAAAAAAATACGTATTTGATAGGAAACTAAAGATGTATTTACTGGTGGTTTATAATATTATGTGAAGTTTGGTTGAAGCCGAAGTTGATATCGTACTAACTTGGAAGGCAGTGTATGTCTTTATGATGATAATGATGTTGACGTTATTATGTTATGTGCGCCACATTGTATCGCTGTTTACAATTATTACTCAGCTGTAATTAATATTGTAAAGGGATTCTCACTTTAGCGCACTACTGATTACAATTACCTAATGTAGTCAATTGGAAAATAACAATCTCGGTTAAATTGATCTCGGTCCCCCTCACCAAAGAATTACCCAAGCCTAGTTAAAGGCACCGTAGATGCGGACCCAGTGATAGCTCAGTGGTTCTGATCTCTGCCTCTCATAAAGAGGTCGCGGGTTCGAATCCTGGCCACTCACCTCTGACTTTTCTGAGTTATGTGCGGTTTTAGGAAACTAAATATCACTTGCTTAACGGTGAAGGAAAACATCGTGAGGAAACCTGCATGCCTGAGAGTTCACAAAAAAATGTTCTCGAAGCTGTGTGAAGCCCGCCACTGAGAGGAGACCCGTGCCCAGCAGTGGGACATAAAAAGGGGTTGAGAGAGAGAGATATGTGTAGGTAAAGTAAAGATGGCAGTACGTGATCTTTCATACCTAGGCAGCCAAATAGACATAATATACTCAGGACCCGGAGGACCGCACGAAAAAATGTCGGTAGTTTACTGGTGTTATAAATGTTTGTTTCGACTCCAACGGCGTCATTAGTAAACCGACCGCAGTATCGTTTATGGACCGTGATCCAACACCACAGATCACTTCACTGTTATGTCCGCACGCGCGCATATTATTGTGGCGTATATTTCTCAGACAAAAGGCTTCAACGCCTGCGTCTTACCGGCCATGATGTACGGAGCAGAAACGTGGACATTCACAGGAGACCTTGTCCACAAGTTCAAAGTCGCTCAGCATGCTATGGAGAGGGCTATGCTGGGCGTTTCTCTGAAGGATAGATCCGCAACGAGGACATCCGTAGGAGAACCAAGGTAACCGATATAGCCCAACGGATAGGCAAGCTGAAGTGGCAGTGGGCGGGCCATATCTGTCTATCGCAGAACCGACGGCCGTTGGGGCAGACGTGTTCTGGAGTGGAGACCGCTTATCGGTAAGCGCAGCGTAGGACGACCTTCTGCCCGCTGGACGGACGACCTGAAAAAGGTCGCTTGTAGCGGCTGGATGAAGAAGGCGGAGGACCGTTTGTGGTGGCGTGCTCTCGGAAAGGCCTACGTCCAGCATTGGACATTTATAGGCTGTTAAGTATATTTCTCAGATGGACAAATACACCACAATAATATGGAAAATTCGTAACTTTTTTTCTTGTATGAACAAGGTTTACGGTGAAATGTTCAGACGGGCTCATCCTTAGGTTCTATCGGTTTCCGGCTAGCTCAAACGATCGAAGATTAAGAGGACGCAGTAAAGTCATAGATTACTGTAATACCAGTGTTAAAAATTCGCTGCACATGATGCTATAAAACGTGAATACAGAAAGGCCGCTGTTGCCCGGTACGACTTCACTATAGTAGAGTTAGGGTCATAATAATTTGAGTGATATAACGAAAACAAATAATAGACTTGTTATGTTCAAAGTTTCAACAATACCAGCCGATTCAGACGTCTTTATTTTTGTTTTGTTACTTTTGCCATAACATTATTTTTACGAGTTTGCCTTCATGAGGTAGGTAATAAAATATAATAGTATAGGATTTTAATGCAATACATCCTACTAGAAAAACAATATTAAGGTAAGTATTATATTTTTTAATGAATATATAAATAAATCATATTATATACTTTTATAATATGTATCAACTAAAATATAATTAACATCAGCTCAGTTTTATGGTAACATTATTTATGAATCAATCATCTTTCAGCTAGAAAGATTTTGCTATTTATAGCAAGTTATCTAATAAGAATCCTATTTGATGTAACATGCAGAAGGTAAGTAACAAAGCACCGCAAGCCTTCTCACTCAGAGATGAAAGCAATCTCCGCAGCTAGCAATACAACCATCGTCCACATGCAACATAACTCTAACAATCCTCGACGCACGTTTCGCCTCGACACCGGAACATTCTCAGGAGATGTTGACTACACAACGCGTGATTGTATTGCTTGCATAGGAGCTTGCTTGCGTGCCTGAGAGAGGAGGGCTTAGGGCAGGCAGTGCTTGGTTAGTTATTGCATTTTCCACTATTATATAAGAATTCTTTTCAGAAAGCGCATTATAGCAAGATAATTTATTAATCTTTTTAGCTAATTATGGATTTCCGCAAAGTAATGCCTACTCAACAAAATCAATAATCACTTATTAAATAAATCATAAATAGATTTTGTTTAAAAATGTCTCTTTGTGTTGCATTTGTGCTTATCGTGAAAAATTAAATTTGTTTTAAAAAAATTCTGAAATATTGATGAAGTACTTAAAAAACTTAAATATTCAGAAATGGACGTTGATTATTATTTGAAAAACCTAGATTGTTCTGAAATGGCTGTTGATTATTCTGGAATGGGGTTTGGGTTTTAGGGAAGTTCTGATCAATTGGGAATTGAGAAAGATTATTATTATTACTAGTGAAACCTTGAGTATTCAGAAATGGTTGTTGGGCATTTGGAAATTGTGATAGATTATTATTATTAGGAAAACCTTGAGTATTCAAAAATGGCTGTTGGGCATTTGGAAATTGTTGATTGCTTGGAAACTGTGATAGATTATTATTATTAGGGAAACCCTGAGTATTTAGGAACGGTTGATTGCTTGGATATTGTGATAAATTATTATTATTCTGGATTGGTTGCTGAGTAGTTGGGAAACTCTGAGCATTGGGGAACGCAATACTGTCCGCAAAGACATTTGGCTTCTGCGGGTAGGACTGTGGAGCCTTCCTATGTTCCTCTAACGCTTGCCAGTTGAGGAACCAGAAGGGCTGCTTATCTTGAGGCAGCTGTCCCAGTCTGTTTACTAAGTCTCTGTCGCCGAGGGCTTCAATCGGAAGACGCTGTGTGGTTGTGGTTACGGTGGTATTTTCACCAAATCTGAAAAGGAGAGTTTTTATATGTTAGTTTTTATGTTAAAGGAATATTGCCTCATCAGATCGATCTTTTAAACTCATTAAAAATATTTATCATTATATACATAGAAGGTCCAAGAGGGACCCCGTGACTTCAAAAGTGCGGAAAAAAATAATTTCAAATTGGCACATTCACATTACACGAAAAATTTGTCGCACTCACGGAGCTGTCGTTGTTAGGAGAGGCTCTATGTATTCGGAGCGCAAACGACGACCTAAAATCTATGATATGACGATAAATCTATGATTTTATATTTATATTTTTCCCTATTCTTATTGGAAACTTTGAAGTCTGTAGCTGCAGTCACGGTTCAAGAGATACAGACTGGTGACAGACAGACGGACGGACAACGAAGTCTTAGTAACAGGGTACCGTTTTTATCCTTTGGGTACGGAACCCTAAAACAGCCTATAATAATAATATAACATAAGATATAAGAATAGTTGTCAACACTTACCTGTTCCCTAAAGTATCATTCTGAGAGGCTACACTAGCTAAAGTAGTTGTTTCTATTACAGGAAAACCTATGGGGCGGCGACCAGCGTACGGTGACCTCTGTCCGCCGCAAATTGCAACCATCGCTGAGATCAGGATATAATAGCTTGGACCCATGTTGATTAATGTGTCTAAAATAAAAGGATAATAATAACTAGTAAAGTTGTTTAATTAAAGTTGTTTCTTGTTTTCGATCCATTTATCTTTGGCTGGCTGCTTTTTTTGTGTTACGTAGTATAGATTTATGTGTTTGATTAGGAATTAATTAAATTGTGGGATTTTATAATGACATCATAGCAAAACACAACAACATCAGTGTCTATGTATTTGAATTTAGATCCAAAATAGTCTACAAGACACTTCTGATTGAGGGAAGTGTTTTGATGCATTGTTTTGTGCTTAAGAAGTTTCGGCCCTAATAGTCCGCGAAATTCAAATTTTATTTAGTTTTTCGCAAATATTAGACTAACTACACATTGTAGGTTTATGGCAATGAATTTTGCGGGCATAATAATATTTATGCATTTTCTTGTTTTTAATAGAAACTTTGCTCGAAAATGCCTACTCACCTTATATTGGTTCCCAAATAATAAGTTTTTACCGTTTCCCAGATTTCGAGCTAATTATTGGGAACCAATATGAAGTAAATGAGTTTTGTAAATTTTTATTAAAAACATGTACATGGATAAATGTTGTGCCCACAAAACTCATTGCCATAAGCCTACCATGTATAATTAGCCCACTATTAGCGAAAAACTAAATAAAATTTGAATTTTCGCGCCCATATAGTACCCTTAACTTGAGAGGCTTGAGTAAGCTCACCCTTAACAGTTTCTACACAGCATTGTACCGGAACGCTAAATCGGTCAGCGATGCGTTTTTGCTGATTGACCTCTCTACCCTAGTCTGAATTTTGTGATCCTGGGTTTGATTCCCAGCACGGGTCAGTTTGGTATTTTATAATTTTGTAATTAGCCTAAGTTTGGTTTGGTGGGAGACTTCGGCCGCGACTGGTTCGCTGGTGCTGGGTGGTGGATAGGCGCTAAGCGATCTAGCGCTCTAATGCTATGATGGTGTAGAAACAAAAAGGGCTACTTCATCAGCTGAACCAACATTTTCTATGAGAACTGCTAACTTGTAAAATATATATTTTTTTAATTAGTATCTATAGTAACATATTTGATGACAGATGATCTGAGAGGCAAAATTTCTGTTTTTTTTTTTATTATTTATTTGATTTTAGATCAAAAAAAAAAAATAGTCTTCAATGCACTTCTGATTGAGGAAAGTGTTTTGATGTTTTGTTTTGTTTAACCCAGCTGAGAGCGGTCAAGCGTGTGAAGGGCCTGTTTTCGCGTGGTTCCATATTTATATGGAAATTAATATTATGTTATGAGATGACGCACACAACATTGGGGGATTTGAATGACGTAAGAGAAACGTAAATAAAATTGTAATAGAAGATTTTTTATTAAAAGACTACCTATAAATAGATTAGAATATTTTTATAAATAGCTACACGTTTGCCATCGGAACTGCAGATTTTAATTATGGATTAACATAATATCACCTATATCTATATGATAAATATTTATGAACCTATGTTATCTTCTCAGGTCAGGGCGCGTTTGAACTCATATAAACTTAGTTATAACTCGTCAATGGTTATCTCTATTTACTAATTATAAGTACCTACTGACTATTTATAAATGCAGTAAAACCTATATGAAATAAAACTCAAAATATCTTTATTTTACACAGGCCTAACATACAGGCACTTGTAAAACGTCAATAAGTATAATATTAGTTGCTTAAGTATGGCGATAACTGACATAAATTACTGTAATTTTGAATTTCGTAAGGAAGTACTATTTTAGGTGAAAAAAAAACCTTTACTTTTTGCAGGCTTTTCAACTTTCCAGTCTTATAAATCGGCCTATGGCACTAGGGTTATAATCAGCTTTGATGGTGTTGTTTTCTAAATAAACGTTTTTGCTTTCTTTTTTTAATAGATTGGAGCCTGAAGAGTCCTACATTGAACCCTTGAGTTTGGTGAGCAGACAAGCTAAGAAGAACCTAAGCTATACTTACAAACGTTTATAACATATATAGCTAGGTACCTCATACTCATATATATTAAATTATTACTAACCGAAAAATCTGTTTATTCTTATTTTATATTCACGTGCAATCAAACTCTAAATGATGAACTAGTTTTATTGGCATTCAGAACTGGAATAATTTTCACGTGCGAATCAAACAACCGGTTTTAAAGTGGTTCCTAATTTAAATGGAATTAATGCAGCAGGTACGTACATAATATAGGTATGACGCATGCTTAAGAACTTTAAATATATTATGTTTTAAACTAAACAAGCACGTTTATTGTACTATACTGGGAACAGCTAAATAATTATATGTATAATTATTATGAGTTATGTTCAGGACTTTCGGAACAGTCGTGGGCGATAATATATTTTAATCTAACTAAACCACCATAGATATTATAGTTATGAGAAGCAGGTCTCGTCAGACAGCGGGCGAAGAGTCGCAGGCGTTGCAGCGCGATGTCGTTGTGATACTCGTACTCATTTCTTTTTCAACTCGTACAGTAATCTTTTTGGATATATTATTCTTACCTATATATAATAGGTAAGAATAATATATCCAAAAATATTTTATGAACAGCACAAAAAATTCAAAAAAATCTCTGATATAGCCAGCCAGACCAAATAATAATAATGAAATTGTTACGTTATGGTCCCTAATATTGATATTGGTATGAAGATTTGCCTATTTCTTATGGTAATTTGAAGTGTCAGGAACACCTATTATCTTGCTGACTAGTGACTGTACCTGCAGGGCGATCGGCTAAAAATGTATCAATCATTAAATAACTGTATCAATGTCAAAACACAGGTATTGACCAATCACAACGCTTGAATATCACGTTTTGACATTGATACTGTTCTTTAATGATTGGTACATTTTTAGCCGATCGCCCTGCTGGTGTTAGGTGTACCCAAAGACGATACCTAGTCCTGTTTTCAAACTATTTAGTAGTTAGAGGTAGCACGATAAAATATTTGAAATAGAACACGTCATGTCCATAATTGAACCAGGTATGTACTCGTGTGGGTGTAATTAACGGCAATTCGCTTCAATTTCGGTTTTTGGCTTTCACTGTTATCTACTAATGACGTAGCTCTGATGTTGATTACTAGGCTAAAACTGAACCTTTCTTTTATAGTTAACGCGAGCAAACGAGCAGGCAGGTCACCTGATGGTCAGCGATCACCGCCGCCCATGGAAATTTGTAGCACCAGAGGAAATTTGTTTATCCGCCCCTTGAATAACCCATGTTACAGATTTGAGGGAGCACTGCTCCTGGTAGGTAATCTAAGCTGAGAACTGCTGGATGCTGTTCCTGGTAAATGGTAATCTATATTGAGAACCGTTGAAAGTAACTCTGAAGTATTCTTTGTGAATTTTGTATGCTAAGATCTAAATAAATCATTATATGCAGCACCATTGGAACAGTAATATAATGTCCTACTTTGTCTTTTCTCTGAGAAAATAGTAACTTTACCTAGGAGTCTTCTTACCTATCGTTTGTCAATAGGAAGTCTTATGGAGTAGTAGATAGTCATACGACACTTTGTACTAGGTACGTACTGTACTCCGTAGTACAAAGTGTCGTATGACTGTCTACTTCTCTGCTACTATAGAAAGACGAAAATGCAGTTAGGTTCCCATAATATTATACCTATTCATATCTTATCCTCATAAAAAACACATAAATCAAAGTATACATTGGTAGATAACATTAGTATAAATATTATAATTTATGTTAGAATTTTTGTTGTTTTGACCCTGGGACAAGCGAAGGTGCCTACCCTGTATTTTATTAGTATTTATAATAGTTAATTAAAACGTAAAATTGTTGTATTATAACGGAAATACGATGAATAATTATAAATCTAACGATTGCTGGGTCTCAACTCATTTATTTTATAAACAATAAATTATATGAATTAATTTATTTTTCTTATTTTATCAGATGTTACACTTGTGTGAGTTTGATACTAATTGATTTCTGAACCGATTTGTCTCAAATGTATGCTTAGAATTACTTAACACAGACTATCTTTTCGTCCCGGGAAATCCATGATTCCTCGAATACAAGCAATGTATTGCAAGGAGGCTCAGCGAGGGTGAAGCATCAAAAACATCAAAAACAAACATTCACTTGGAATGGGAAAAAGCATTCCGTTTAGAGCGTATTTTTGCAATTTTCACCTTTCAAGACGTCAACACTGCGGTTTTTCTCAGAGACCCATTTGTTTTCCTTGTTTAGCCCAAGATGTTGGGTAGGGATGATAAGATCTATAAAATTGATAAGTCTTTCAAAAATATTGTGAATTTGGCAACACTAAATATTTAATTTAAAAGTGCTAAACTCTTTCAAAGTCAAATGCAAATTTGGTATTTATGAAGGTGAATTGTTTTTTATTGTTTTTTCGTTAATTTACTTAAGAAATTAATTACAGAAATAGCTGTGAGTTCATTATATTTATATAAATATTTTAAACAGCTTTCTAAAAGGTATAAATGATGTGTGGATTAACCAATTAAGTCTGTTATTTTTATTGTACTTAACCACAGATCGAGAAATAACTTTCATTTACCTTACAGTTCTAATACTTACTTATAATATCTTTCTATTCTTTTGACAACCATCAATGGACCTAAAACCTCCTTATCTTCTAACGTATTATAAATATTATAAAAAAATGTATACCTGATCAAAATATCCAAATAAAGATGCACTCTCACACACGTTTTTTAAATCTTTATGTTTTTAATAAAAATAACATATTATAAATAATAATTTAATTAGATATTCTCAGCTCGTTGCCGGTGGCAAACGTAAACAAACTGGCTCAAATAGAGAATCAGATTATTATAAATACTTGAGAACTATTAAGACATCATATGAGACAGATGATAGGAGTGTTCTAAAGGGGAAACGAGAGCGAAATACAAATTAAAACAACAGGTAAACGAGTCACCGAACGACGATTCCACCTGTTGACGGTTTTCCCACAGGGGACATTTTTTAACGGGTTTTAGAATGAGATTTCTTTAAACAAGTCTTTTGTTTTGTTAGATTAATTAACATTATTTTGATAACTTTCATTTGTTAGCTATTTAAGAGGGATGGGTACCATCCGGGCGCGAAAATTCAAATTTTATTACTAACAGGTTTAAGTACTTAACTATAAACTTAAAATTCATGACAAATAGGTACCTACTAAGATTTAACACGTACGAGACCTAACAGTTTGGTATGTTATATGTAACATATAACATACCAAACTATTGCAAACTATTGCAGCTATGGCTGCAATAGGAATAGGTAATGTAATTAGAATTGTTTGGAGCGAAGTTGCCTTATAACTTTTTTTAGTAAAATCAATGTTATGTTATCGTTTTAAATTCACGACGATTGAGTCATTTACTAGAATTAGAATTTTATCTTCTTAGTCATAGTAAGCTCCAATAGATAGGTAGGTACGAGTATAAATCCATGTGATTGACGATGTTTTTCGTTTACTTTATAAAGCACTTTTTTATTACCTGTTTTTATTATTAATGCTCTATGCGATGCCTACAAACAACTCCTTGTACCTATTATAATCTGAAAAGAGAACGCGATAGTCTGGATTTGTTAATTTTTTCACTAATATCACTAATAACAAGATTCAAAATTCAAATTCAACCATTGACCGTACACATGGCTAATATAGGATAAAAAAACTCATTTTTAACCAACTATTATGTCCCACTGCTGTTCAGGAGTCTCCTCTCCAGTGAAAAAGGTTACTACACAGTACACATTATGAGGCCACATTGCCGATGGCCACATCTAGTGCAAGATTATGTCCTATATAGGCCTTCTATAGATATACATACCGCCAGCGCATAAATCACGAGCTTGATGCTGTTAGAACATCGTCAGGTTTTGTAAGACATAACGCTTGAGATGGGAGATGGCCACCTGGAAAGAATGCCAGACTCTAGGGCCGTGAAAATCATGGCCAAGTGCACCCCCCAGTAAAAAAGGCCAAAGGCATACCAAAAAGCCTTGGGCTTGGATGGCGTAGAAGAAGACCTAAGGAGCATGGGTAAATATACCAACTGGCGCAGGGAGTTGAAGGACCACGACAAGTGGAGGAATATTATGGAGGAGGCCAGGACCCAAAAGGGGCAGTAGCGCCACAGGATCGGAAAGCTCTACGAAACCGTTTGGAGCTACTCGTTTCACCCTATTATCTTGTGTTACCTATGTTATTCAATAAGGAAATACAGGCAGAGGCGAGCGCAACGGAGTCTCAAAATGATCAGTGGTCTTTTTCTATATAAACCGAATCTCAATCATCTCAAATCAGTTTGGATTTTTGAGCCAGTTGCTGTTCCTTAGGGCAACGGAACCGGAGTTTTGCCCGCCGGCCCAAGATTCAGCAAGGAAGCTCTAAGGATGCAATTCCGACCTCCGTTTTAAGCGTTTTAAGGTTCTGCTATACTGAATAAAGTCCTAATAAGTGTAAGCTATGTCTCCAAAGAAACTCAATAAAAGGTAGTATGAAAAGCTGTTTCTTCCCTATTCGCCAACCTCCCGGACGCTTCAAACATGTGCTGAGGATGTATACTGAAGAGGTTTTAGTAGGTAAAAACTAAAAATCCCACATAATCGTACTACTCACATTAGTTTAGATATCTCAATGGAGATTAATATTTGAGTTTAAAAATCTCATAAGAGGTTTAATTAAAATAGTGCTTTGCTTTTAAAATATTCCCGGTAGAAATATATGGATAGATTTAAATTTTAATTTATAATACATTTATCACATTGTTATTGGGCATATCAAATTAGTTCAGTGTTTTCTAAATTGTCTTTTACTGTAGGTTCTTTATTGGTTCTACTTCTTACAGCGAAACCTTCAGGGTCATTTGAGTACTAAAAGAATGCTTTAGTATAAAGTTTGTCATCAAAACTAAGTTTAAAAAATATATATTTTCTAATTCAATATTATTCCTAAATTGCTTTATATTTTTCAAATTATTTTTCAGATAGAAAGACGTCGTTGCAAAGAAAGTAAAACCCTAAAGATTAATTCCATGATAAATTGAGTTTCATAAGACCCAATTCATCATGGAATTAGAGACAGTAAATATGAAGGTCTTAACTAACTTCGTTTTTCTTAGATACTTTGAAGAAATTCACAAAATTACACCTAATATTCTTTAAACAAAGTGACAGTCATCATCATCTCAACCCACTGCTGGGCACGGGTCTACTCTCAGACTGAGAGGGATTTGGCCATAGCCCACCACGCTGGCCAAGTGTGGGTTGGCGGGCTTCACATACCTTCGAGAACATTTTTGTAAACTCTCAGGCACGCAGGTTTCCCGACGTTTTCCTTCACCGCTAAGCAAGTGATGTTTTAGTTTCCTAAAACGCACATAACTCGGAAAAATCAGAGGTAACCAGGATTCGAACCCGCGACCTCCTTATGAGAGGCAGAGGACAGAACATATTTCATATTATGGATCCTGTAAACTAGGCCTATAAAATTAATATTTTGATTTTTAATACAAAAATGATCTTTATGGTCATAATTATTGTCTTCTGAACTGTTAGTAATTTTTCATTAAGATTGGCCACCGTGCCCAAAATGAAATCTGAACCAAATTAGACAGTTGCTCCCACAGATTTTAGTTGCTCCTATATAAGTTACAGATCCTACGTTCGGGGCCGCGATCTTCATCAAATCTCTGGCTTGTATCCAGAAGTGCCCAAATTGTTTTTGTTTCCCAGTTGACAGAAAGATGAACTTCGTTTTGCCCGTCAAGATAATATATAAGAAAACTTGTTTTTATTGGAAAAGTTAAGCCCTACCGGAAAATAAAGTGGAAATTGGTGGAAACGTGAACGGGATGTTTTATTAAACCACGTAAAATTAACGGTTAACATTCGCCCACCTAATGGTTTTTTGTAAAACTTCTACCTTTATCTAATTTTTATCAGACAATATTGAATATTTCGTAGAATGATGGCACATTTGCAGTTTTTGAAAACGAGAAAAACGTTGCACATTTTCCGCTTTTGATCATCAACTATCAAGTTAAACTGAGGTTGATTTTAACTTGACACCAATTACAATTGCCATCTTTTTTAAATGAAGCTTTTAAGACGATATTTTAGGTATTTTATTAAAATTGTTGAGTGTATTTTTAAGATCTTTGAAGCATATTAAAACGAAATGAAATTTGAAATAAAACAACGGCTGAGTTTGTTGTTGGCTTCTTCTCAGTGGCAGTGCGTTCGAACTTCGACCCTTTGTAAACTTATTTTTAAGTATTGAAATCGTTATCCATTTAAATTCCTAATTTAAAAAAAGAAATGGCTTGCAATAAGTGCCTGCAAGTTAGGCCTATATGAAACAAAGTATAATGTTGAATGGAATTTATCCATTGTAATCTTGATAATCGAACATGTTTGACATTAACACCTTTTCTTTAAAAATGTTCTTCATGAGATGACGCTGACAAAACTGAAGTGGCACCTCTACGTAACCTGAAAAATATACAATTAATATAATCAATATACAGGCAAGTGCATTAACATATATATACAGGACCTGTTCAATTAAATATCACCTATTCACTGTCCCGAAAAATGTTTGTTTATTGCCTATGCGTGTCAGTACAAGGTTACCTCGTTAAGCTATGCAACATGTCCAGTAGTTCATAATTAGTAGTTGGCAAATGCCGCTTTCTATTGCTTGTGTATTGAAGGTTTACGTAAATCCTCCTATTTTAAAATCTTTGGACAAAACACAATCCTGTGTAAGACTGTGCAGACTTTATATAGATAGATAGATATAGATCTATGATAGAGATAAAGGCATTTTCTAGGAAAGCGCACACCAGACCACACCGCACACCTTATCATTGCTTCCCATCAGGCATGATGGTCGTTTATCGTAAGCAGAGGCACAATAATAAAAATAGTGTAAATACCCAAAATGAGAAGATCCGCAGGAGAACCAAAGTCACCGACATAGCCCGAATTATTAGCAAGCTGAAGTGGCAGTGGTCACGCTCGTCGCAGGGGCGATGGCCGTTGGAGTCGGAAAGTACTCGAGTGGAGACCGCGTACAAGTAAACGGCCCCCAGCTCCTTGGACTGACGATATATAGCAAGTGGCGAGAAGTGGCTGGATGAGGAAGACTGAAAACAGGGTGTGGTGGTGCGCGCTTGGGAAGGCCTATGTCCAACAGTGGACGTCTGCAGTCTGAAATGATGATGATAATGATGAAGTACCCGAATAATCTTCATCTCCTCTACAGTTGATCATGTCGAGGTAGCAGCCATTATTGAAGGTCCGGTACACATAGTCCCGGTACTTGGAAGCTCCGCAGACGGGCCTGTAGTGGTTCGGACAAAAGACGGGGCAAGACTCTCCGTACATCCGTCGGGAGACAGAGAAGTGCGCCTTGATGCAGTACCGTAGAGGAGTTTTGACAAAGTCTGTAAGAGAAAGCATCTATAGAATTCATGGTTATCGCCATCACTTAAATCTATCGGCAGTCTATAAAAGCCACACTTGTTAACACTACGGTACACGCGCCTCTTTTTAGGGTTCCATACCAATTTGGTAAAATTGGAACCCTTATGGTGAGACTTTCTCCGTCCGTCCGTCCGTCCGTCCGTCTGTCACACTCGATTATTTCAGTAACTATTCAAGCTATCGACCTGAAATTTACAATAGTTATAGATAATAGTGACGCGACGTTTTAGCAATCGTAAAAATTTGAAAATTGTTTTCATTTTTATTTAAAAAGGGGGGAAAACCGGGTCGCCAAAATTTCAAAATGAGATAACAATATTGAGTGGGGTATCATATGAAAGGGCGTTACTTGTATATTCTAAAACCAATTTTTATTTATTTTTATGCCTGATAGTTTTTGATTTATTGGGCAAACTGTCGAAAAAAATACCGTTCCCCCCCCCCCGTATCTCCGAAGTTTACCATTCGAAAAATCTGAAATAAATATGATCAATAGAAGCTAACGTATATTTTACAGGAAAAATAAAATCAACCCTCTAACTATTATACTTTTTTTGCTAATAACAATAATCCGCCGAAAACAAAGTTAGGTTTGCGGTTTGCTAACAAAAGTACCTATATGTAAATTATACTCCTAAAATCATGAACAAAAGTGATTCTTTTAATGTTTTACTTCTTTTATTGTATGGAACCCTCGGTGCGCGAGTCCGAAAAAGAAGTTGTGGGTACGAATTCTTTCATCAACATCCTGTAAAGATGTTATACATCCTGTAAAAAAAACCGGCCAAGTGCGAGTCGGACTCGCACTTGGCCGGTTTTTTTTTACTTGAGTACACGCGTGGCCTACTATAGTATACCAAGGTTAGTTTCTTTGTCGTAACTTTTTATTTATGCATGCTAGAAGCTTGCGATTCCAGATAAGCCTCGTCTGGTATATTCTTCGCAACCTTAGTACCCAACACAATTCCTGCGCAAACGCATGTGCGAGATATTTGGCGCCAAAAGTGCTTGTAAAGGGAATAAAGCTAGAATACGGTGTTTAACCTGTGGGTTCGAATAGTAAAACTTATATTGTAATAGAAATAATTGAGTCGCACCTACCAAAAAAAAGAAGTAGGAGCCATGGACATAGTGATCTAATAATAATATAAAGGCGATGTAAAGCAAGCCATATTACCTGAATCGACATACTATATCTGAGCAAGATATAGTATGTCGATGACAACTTGGCACAAGAAACGAGGAGACCCGAACATTGTATAACAAAAAAAGAAGTTGTGGGTACGAATTCTTTCATCAACATCCTGTAAAGATGTTATGAATTCAATGATATTGCAAGGATGTTATGAATTCCCAAGAGCACCAGCCCTCAGCCAACTTAATTCTAAATGGATCCGGGCCGGCAATCGAACTTTGACTCAGGGATCGTCTTTTAGGATGCTTCGCCCGCGGTAAGTTATTATCATCCCTATCAGCAAAGATTACCATCAAATGATTTCGCTTTCTAGTGCGATGTAGCAACTGATAGGGATTTTGTCCCATCTAAATTGCGTAGTCGCACGAACCATCAGAATTTAGCCGATTATTTATTTAACTCACGTTAAAGTTTCTGGCTATGCAGTGAAGCAAAAAAATCATCAAGTTAGCTTCAATACAATCTGCAGATATGGCGTAAGCTCTATCTAATACCTAGCTAATTGTACAAGATTGTTCCAAGAAACCATTATAATTTTTGCGAAACATTTATTGGTTGACTTTAAGGTGAAAACGGCTGGTGCTTGAGCTTTAATGTAGCATTTTAAGTACTTTAATGGAACTTAGAGGATTAAGGCGACTATATCCCAGCACTTTAGGTATTTGTCGCACACTCAGACTCGCTCTACGATACCTAGCGACCATTGTCGTGAACCGAGCAGTTAGAATGAACTCCGTGAACCTATTCATAAATATTTGCGTCACAGTACTGTGCAGTAGTGTGCTGTTACAGTTGGACTATTTGTCATTATAATTCGCTTCACGAAATATATGCTGGAAGTTGCGTTTTTTACGTATATTTTGACTTTTTTATGGTAATCGATAATATCAACCGAGGTATTTATTTATAATAATTATGTATTACTAAAGTAGCAGGATTTGTAGAAATTTTTCTTGTACATATTAGGGAAATGAAGAGTTTTATATTTTTTTTAATCTTCTTTGCTACCGTCCGCATCTTTCTTTTCACAGTAGTAGTTTTGACACATTCTGTGATCACCATAAGAGTGCGGCATTGAGTTTAACAATATCGTTGTGCAGAACTGATATGGCAACGTTTTTAGGGTTCCCAGATATTTTGTGATATCTATACTAATATTATAAAAAGGTAGCGTAACGATGTTTGTGAGTTTGTGACTTTGTAAGGGGTAATCTCTGGATCTACTGAACCGATTTTCAAAATTCATTCACCAATACATTATCGTGGAGTGTCATAGGCTATAATAATTTCCAAAATTAACTTTGCATTGTTACTAAAACTTGAATAATGCAATCCAAGTCGCAAAAAAATTGCTTTCATCGCGTACGCTGCGATTGAGGATAGAACAAAACAAAATCAAAATCATCAAATCAGTATCAAAATCTGCAAAAAAGTCCGCAATAGCATATGCCTATCTCCTATGGGTAACTCGCAATAACTGCTTTTACTTTAAAATTGTGGATTAAAAATAAATAATTTTTGTGAAGCTTATTTAGCCCATATGGTATTAATTTATATCTTTGTAAATATGTTTTTTAGAACGGAAATTTAATGTAGAATAGTTCTGCCCTTTACTCTATACAGTTTAAATAAATATCTTCAAAGATATTAGCAAAACAAAAACGCGCGGTATGCAGGAGCGCGCCGCAGCCGCTTCGGTCGTTGCGTGGCGATAGGATAGGCATTTATCATTCATTTATCTGAATGCCTCGCGTCCAGCGCTGTGGGCTTTGGGTATAAGGCCCGTTTTCCACCACAGCGAAGCGGAGCGGAGCTGTATTTCAGTAACAAATCAGATTTCGTCATTTTGACATTTTTGAAACTGAGGGATGTCTAAATGATGAAATCTGGTTAGTTATCCAAACACAGCTCCGCTTCGCTCCGCTTTCGTGGAAACCGGGCCTTACGTGGGACAAAAATATTTCTAACGCGGAACGGAGTCCGCGGGCACTGCTAGTTTTATATATTTCACGATAGCTTTTCTCATTATCATAATTCTTATGTTGGTAAGTGTTTTTCGATGTCTCAGGGCATTTGTTTCTGCTGCCAGTCTGCGTAGTTTTTTACAAAAGTTGCGTAATATGTGATTGCGACACTCAATTTTTTCAACGGTTACATTTTGATTTTCATATGGTTTGGCATTGAGTATCCTTATATATGTCGAGTCGACATTTATCTCCAATCATTGTGTGATCTCCAATGTTGTAAATGAGACCGTTCATCGAAATAGAAGCCTTCTAAAAAAAATAATTTCAGTTTCAAAAATTAAAAAAACACGAATGCCCTGTTATAAAACGAAGTAATAACTCGTTTTTTACTTTTTAGTTCGTTTTATAACAGGGCACTCGTGTTTTTAGGGTTCCATACCAATTTGGTAAAAATGGAACCCTTATGGTGAGACTTTCTCCGTCCGCCCGTCCGTCCGTCCGTCCGTCCGTCCGTCTGTCACACTCGATTATTTCAGCAACTATCAAAGCTATCGACTTGAAATTTGAAATAGTTTTAGGTAATAGTGACCCAACGCCAATGCAATTATAAAACATTGCAAATTGATTTTATTTTTATTTAAAAAGGGGGGAAAACCAGGGCTTTGAATTTTCAAAATGAGATAACAATATTGAGTGGGGTATGAAAGGACGTTACTTGTATATTCTAAAACCGATTTTTATTTACTTTTATGCCCGATAGTTTTTGATTTATTGAGCAAAATGTCGAAAAACATACCAGCCCCCCCCCCCTTATCTCCGATATTTATCAATCGAAAAATCTAAAATAATTATGATCAATAGAAATTAACGTATATTTTACAGGAAAAATAAACTCAACTCCCTAACTTTTATAATTTTTTTGATAATAGCAATAAACCGCCGAAAACAAAGTTAGGTTTGCGGTTCGCCAACAGAAGTACCTAGGTACATGTAAATTATACTCGTAAATTCTTGAACAAAAGTGATTCTTTTAATGTTTTACTTCTTTTATAGTATGGAAGTTATACTCTCCAATACCTTCATTTTGATACCCATATTATGATAGTTGAAGAAAAAATTTTTTTTCCACTTTTGAAAATGGCGCCTCACATCCGCCATATTGATTTTTCCAAAAAAATATAGTCTTTGTTACTCGGGAGGATCCAAGGATTCTAACGATACCCCATATATCCAAATCTGTTCAGCCGTTCAGAAGTTATGGAGGAATAAAGAAACATCACATACATACATACATACATACATACATACATACATACATACATACATACATACATACATACATACATACATACATACATACATACATACATACACACATACATACACACATACATACGTACATACATACATACATACATACATAAATACATACATACATGAACCCTAAAAACATTACACTCCTTTTTTTGAGCAGTCGTGTAAAAAGTAAAAAACGAGTTATTTTAGTTGAACAGATAAACAGTAACAGTATTTAAACTGTGGTTACGCGTGATGGTATTTGCACGTGGTGGAATTTACACTACCTACCATAATTTTCTTAGTTCGTATCAGAGTTTCTTCGGAGCTTTTGAGGACTAGGTATTTTGATAAACTCAAGAAACACTTACTATATAATTTTTTTAAATTCTCCTTCGCTTCCTGTCAGATAGTTTTTTTTTCCAGCGCATTTAAAAAATAAATAATTTTAGCGCGAAAGGAGCGTGAGTCGTGAAAACTTGCGCAGGTCCGTCTCGTATGGAGGCTCGTGAGCCACTGAGTACATCGTTTATTCGATGCGTTAGACCATTTTATGACTTCTGTTAGGCGAAATTTTGCAGCAATTTTTTTATTTAATATCTGTCTGCTCAATGGATAGGCAATACAATGTGCTTACTTTACGTATAATTTTTATGAAATTTAGTCCAAAGCTTTGGAAATACCATTAAAAAAATGAACAAAAACGACCTGTTTTCAAAAATTTTTATGATCGAGGCAAGTTTAACTTATCGTGTTTTCATGAGGCCATTATAGAGATAAAGCATGTATCTTTAATATATATTTTTAACAGTGAAAAAAAACAATTTTTTCATGACTTTGAATTGCTTTGAAAAGTGGCGTAGTCGCTAAAAACCGGGATAATGGGCCGTTAAGTGACACCATTATAGCACGGTTAGAATGTTCGCGAGCCGACTTGGGAAAAGTTGTTTCACCTAATTAGGTAACCGGTCAGGTAATTTTTTTAGTTGAAGATATTTCGGAAGTATATAATATGTTATTGTGCATACGATGATACAGTGTTTGTATTGCATTGGATATCTTGGATATTTTGTCATTTTCATTTAATTTTATGCATATAGCATTTTTTGAATTTCCTTCAAAATCAAAAAATGAGTCATAATAAAAAGTGAATTTACAATATTCCACACCCCGCTGAAAATTGTTCAAAACTAAGTGAAATCTAAAATTTCCCCATCGATTTGATAACTGAAAAAAGTTACACGGGTCATCACAAAAAGGGAATTTTTGCGATTTTTCTGCAAAACGGTAAGTTTCATCATATAACAATTATTTGACGAAATTGTAGATCAGATATATATAAAATTGATCCTTGGTCTGTGGGTCAGATTCATCTATAAAAAGTCAAAATACTTTTATGACTTTTATCCAAACATATAACGATTCAAAAAGTTGGAACTTTGCGATCGTCATGATAATAATATGCTCACGTTTCTTTGATCGACAAATACTTTTTTTATTATCTTGGTGCATTATTTATTCAAACAACAAGTTAAACTTGGTAAACGGGAAGGTAGTAGAATCTACATAATGTATTATGAGGTGTGTTAAAGCGAAAATTTTCCTCAATCATGCTTATAATATAACCTACTCTGGAAAATAAATTGCATAAATGGATAACCATCGAGGAAAACTCTAGCGATTACATGCAGGTCAGTAACGAAAAAGGGAAATCGAGGAAATCTAATGACGATGCATTTACTTAATGCGCTACAGCTGGCGAGGGTTCGAAGTTCAGAGATTATTTTAATTATTTTCTTGGTTAACTTTAACCAACGGTAATTTTACCTATAAACATCGAAATACTAAACCCTGGGACGAGGAAAAAAAATTCCGACGAATTCAGAACCTCTTCCTTTTTTTTGAAGTCAGGTAAAATGGTAACAACTTCTCACGATTGTTTACTTCTGTGTGGCGGTAGTCGTGTTAAGGTTAAGCCCTTGTGTTAAGCCAACTGACGCAGAAGTTACGCGGATAAATAGATCAATCAGCAGGGCGATCGGCTAAAGATGTATCAATCATTTAATAACTCTATCAATTTCAAAACACGGGCGTTGACCAATCCCAACGCTTGAAAATCACGTTTTGACATTGATACCTTGTACCTCCTTCACCTTTCTACTATAGGACTGCAAGACGCCGAGAGGGGTGGCATCCTTATGTGGTTAACATCCAACAAACTCGCACGAAACATTTTTCTTCCACGTTTCTGATACGAACCGCTAAGGTATGGAACGCCCTTCCAGCCTCCGTGTTTCCAGCCAAGTATAATCTGGGTGCCTTCAAGAGAAGAGTGAATAGGCATTTTCTAGGCAAGCGCGCTCCAACCTACTTCATCATTGCTTTCCATCAGGCATGATTGTCGTCAAGCGCAAGCCTATTTACAATAAAAAAAAAAGATACTGTTATTTAATGATATTATTATAACATTTTTAGCCGATCGCCCTGCAGATCACAGTAAATTAATATAAGCGCCTTTTAATGCGGCCAGCTGAGCGTCATTTCATCTGAGGGGGACATACCTATATTTTAAGTAAAAAATATGGTTCCGTGCTTGTACCATTTCGATGCCTCAAACAAATGTTTATACAAAATTTAAGCTGCTAATAAAGCAGTTAGCTAATAATAAAATTTATAATGAATATTTGTTGTGGTTACTGCTATTACGAGTAGGTACATTGCGAATGTTTTGATCGAACAAGGTAAACGAAGTAATTCAATAATTATTATAATTATTCCGAAATAATTCTATATAGAGATCTATGGAAAGTCAGACAGAAAATGGCATCCAACCTTCCGTCTTCGAATATTGTTATTAAAGTCATTGTTAACAAAGCCAACTCTTATGTTATTTATTTTGACTAAACGCATATTATAATTTAGAATCACCTTGAAAACAAAAATGGTATTTCCTACAACAATCTTCCTAGAATAATATTTGTTATTTAGATTTTTGCGGCATAACTACGAATAAGGTGGGTGGACCATGGAAGGCCATGCTCCTTCGAAGGCCAATTATTAAAATTTCGTAGTTATTGCCATGTGATGACAAATTCCTTCTATCTACATAAACATCCATCGAACTAGAAATCACAGACGCGGCGGCGAATCGCTCGCGCCACTATTTTGGCAGTACGGTCCCTCGCTTCATTGATATCGGAAATCGACGACGTTAAAATAAGGTGGGTGTACCATAGAAGGCCACTCTAACAAATAAATAGTTATTATTCATCTATTTACTGGATAAATGAAACTAACAAATATTTAAGTAATACTTTGTTTTATTACGTAACATATAAACCAATTCTTTTTATTGTAGATTTAATCGCTATTTAATAACTTTTAGTTTTAAATGACTGCTTTATTATAATGGCCTTCTAAGGAGCCTTGTTCCTAGCAACGCCATTTGGAAGAGTTCAATGAAACTTAAGTTTAATAAATATTGATCAAATCTGAAAATTAAAAAAGTGGTTTATATGTTACGTAATAAAACAAAGTATTACTTTATTATTTGTTCGTTTCATTTATTCAGTAAATAAACGAATAATAACTGTTCATTTGTTAGAGTGGCCTTCCATGGTCCACCCACCTTACGTTATAGCATCCTAGGTTATTCGACGTAAGCTAGAACATTTACAAGAAATCGTTTCGGACTGCGAGTTTTTTATGTTACATACAGTTACTTACATAAAATGTAAGAAAGTTTATTTAATTTTTTTTTTCAAATTTTTCGTATTTAATAAGGTTCTGCACTTGAATTAGCAGTTTTCCTGCAAATTACATTTGCTATTAGTTACTTCGTAGGCTATTATTGTCGTCGACAGAATTTAAAATACTTAAATGTTGTTTTCTCACAATTTATTCCTTCAAGGTTATTTCTAAGTTACTTTTATTCCATAATATTTGATCAATTGTAAGTATAGTATGCATAATAATAATATGCTTCTTAATTTTAGTTTACCCACCAGAATCGTGGCATTTCGCATAACCTTCCATGGCGCAGCGGCTAGAAAACATTTTGTAGATCTTCTTGTTTATTTCAAAAGCACACAACATCTCACTATCTTTATTTTTACTTGCTGAACAATCGATTTGGCATTCTTGACTCTTTACTCTGAAAATAGCTGAAAAGATGAGGTATTTTAGTTTTGAACTCTACAAGACGTATTTACACTCTACACTCAAATTGTCTGCAAGATCTCCAGTACATTTTAGATGAATTCATTTTAATACAAGGTGGAAACTAAGTTAACTAATTAAAAACGCTTCGCCTTCAGCTCGGGCTTGTTAAATTAACATTTTCAACACAGTTGTTATACAACTTGCTTTTAGAGGCTAACATCATGATTCGAAAATTAAATCTCTTGCATAACCATCTTTCTTTTACGCGGTTTGTTTAAAATAATTCAGGCAAATTCGTTTTATCTCCGAACGTAGACGTATAATAAGTCTGTTAGTGAAATGTAAATAGCATAACATTATTTGGTAAAATTCAGTTTGCATGATAAATCCAATTTCTCGAATCCATCAGGCATCGAGAATCTGATTGATAAAGGGGGAGAATTTGATTTCCGCTGTTATTTAAGGTGTATTAACATCAACTGAAAAGGTATCTGATACAGTGAAAGTACTTGTATTATAATCACAGACTTGTATACTAAAGACAGGGCGAACAGCGCCAAAAAATGTCGCCAGTTTATCGGTGCCAAAAATGCTTTTTTGTCACCAGCAGCAAGGCCATGCTGTAGTTCGCTCAGCCATCTATAGAATTTTGACAGATGGTGCTACTGTTTCCTTGTACGAAAAAGGTTTACGTAAATAGTTCGGATGCCCATATCCTCAGGTTTCTTATCAGGGTACTGAATACTAATGCATCAATTCCTATATTATAGGATAGGAGATGTCGAAATGATAGAACTGATTGGTTACTCCGCTCCGCTCCGTTTTGGTGGAAACCGGGCCTACCCGTACGAACTCCGCAAGAAGATTCCAGGCTATCAGAATGCTGGTTAACCCATTTTATTCTTAATTCTAATTATTTAAATATTGGATTAAAGCGACTTACCATTTAAAATGACTATTACAGTAACGATTTTTTTGTTATTTCTGTTTTTCATCATTACACGCGCAGAGAAATTCAATCAGTTTGTAAAATGTAATATAAAATTATGCATTTGAGATAAAACTTGATTAACTCGATTTCGGTTTGTGACTTAAGCTGGACATAAAATGTATGGAATAAAAAATAATAATTTTTTTTTCAGCTCCATGATTGAATTTAATCTCATCGGTAATTGAATTGCAGTAAGTTTTACAAATCTATGGTAATTTTGTCATGAACAACAAAATTAACTTCTCATATTTTGAATTCAATTTAAAACATTTTATTTCATGTTACAAATCTAACTTACAGATATTTATGAAGCCTCGTTTAATCTTTAATGGTGATAACTATTTATAGGTGTGTGGGTGTACGCCTTCCTACGAAATGTATTAACTTTGTCTGTGGTATTAATTGTTCCAAATCTCAGTTTTTCTCATTTTTATCGGAAACTGTAATGGATGTAATTGTAATTTTTGTTTTAATGTGTCGGTAATAATAATATCTAAAAACGTTGAGAAACAGATTTTTGATAACTGGCTAAGTTTTTGAGTAATTAGGTAAAAGGTCGTTTTTCTGTTATATTCTTCCGCGACGCTGCATGTCGCACCCATCAACGTATCCGTGAGAGTGACAAAGACAAAAATAAATTCAATAAATCGCCTTAAATCAAGGTAAATGTACCTATGTAGGTAAAATAATATGTTAATTGCATTTGGGTTAATTTTTTTATTCAATGATATTGATACATGAAAGCGGAAAATATACTTTTAAGTGATAATAAATAGAATAAACTCTTATGCCGACACGTTCCGCAGTAATATGTTCAATTTCGCCCTGCACTTGACTGGACAGAAGTTATTTCCTGCATCCGTCACAAAACGCAATGACAGCTTTGATTAAACATATTAAAGGAATCAACACTTACTGACGTCACATTTTTAGGCCCCGCCCTGAAGCCGAAATTATTATTTTGTCAAAACTGTAAAAAGGCGCTAATATATGCGATCGACAGCGGTATGTGCTGTCAGCGGTACCGAAATGTACGACGCACGACGCCTTATTTGAGAAATTTTTGGCTTCAACATACGTCACATCTTTCCCGTCCTCTTAGCGCAGCGTATTTCGTCATTGAATGGCATTGACATCGACACCACGGTTCAAGTAGTCAAGTTCCTGACACCACTCCCGAATACTGTCATGTTGAGTTTAAAATAGCTTTACAGAATATGTGACTAATGTAGGGCACGCTAAAGTTGTTAATTGCTTTTAAACGAACTCACAGATTTTGTGTCCATAGTGAGAGGCAATTCTGTTTATTCTGAGTTAGTGTCGCAGCCTCTTTTATTGTATCTATCATCATTCTTAAACATAAAAAAAAATAACCAATTGGTACACTAATGCTCGTCTTCACCAACACTTAAAGAAACGCCTAAGCCGATAGGTGACAGTTTTCTCATACAACAACTGTCACCTGAGGACTTAGGTGTCTCTTAAACTGTTGGTGAAAACGAAACAAACGGGTCTCTTTACGGGTCTCTTTACGGGTCTCTTTTCTCAACACGGGTCTCTTTAGAATTTTCATAATTTCCAACTTCGCTCAGGTCTGGTCTGAAATGAGGCTTTGGCAGCAACTAGTTACCATATAGCAAAGATAGGTCGCAAAGCAATTGCGACAAGAGTGGTTGCAGTATTCCAGTGATGATGAATTATTTCACACGTGTAATGTGTATAGATTCATTCAGTTTTGGACGGTGAATAAAAAATGAAATCATAAATACCTAGGTACTCTGTGGTCGAGTGTTGTATATGACGCTTATTGGACTATGAACGTTGTGGTTTTCGGCACATCTACATAAGATAGTCACATTATTCCGAAAAAGGTATATAGGTATATCGGAACAATACTTTCTTTCTCATAGGCCTAACACAGATCAGAGAAGTAATGTTATGGCCTAATTTACAGAATCTATAAATTACAAGTGAATGGGCTATATTTTGATGATAACTATTTGTAGACCTAAAAGTTAAAACTAAGGTAATTAAGGCTAACACATTGAGCCATTTATAATTACATATTTTATTCACTACCGCTCTCAACGATTACTGTCATTTAAATAATATAATCATTTACATTATAGTAAGATTTACTAATGAGTGTGCGTTTATTAACGCCTTTGAATTTATTGAGGGATAGCTCAATATTTCATTGGGAAATTTGCTATGAAAGCAATTGCTTTAAAGCCATTTATTTATAGGTGGTTTGAAACTGCTGAAATATTAATTCCGATTTTTGTAATGTTATAGGTAAACCGTAGAACTCAATGAAGGAGTCCCGAGGGAAATCTGCTCGGAAACCGCGAGCAGTATGATTAAAAGGAAATCTGATTTTTTTCTTCTTCAGAAACTTGCATTACAGTTAATCTCACATAAACAAATGGCTACTATTCGTTTAATCGTGTTTAAAAAAGCTTTTTTGTGTCTTTGATTTTATTTCTTTACATAATTATATTATTCCGAGAATAGGTTATGAGTAGGTATCAAATGTAATAAATTGTGTACTATAGTAAAAAAAAACTTTTACAAAGACTATTTTTAGGATACTGTATTAAAATGGTCACAAGTAAATAATTTTAAAATTAAAAAACACGACACTAGATTTTTTTTGGAAAAAGTCTTTTACCACAGGGCTAAAAGACTTTTTCTAAAAAAAATCTAGCCTATATGTCACTCGGAATGATGTAAGGATTCTAACGATACCCCATATTATGTCCAAATCTATTCAGCCGTTCGGAAGTTATGGTGGAATAAAGAAACTAACATACATACATACATACATACATGAACCCTAAAAACAACACTCCTTCTGTCCTGGGCATTCGTGTAAAAATGGTACCCTTTTTAGACGCGCTGTGAACCGTCAGTTTGAATGTCTATTTGTCTGTCTGTTACAAGCCCTCACGTGGTTCAACAACTACGTCACTAAAATATATACAAAGGACGACATTAATAGTAAATGGAGATTAAATACCAATTTCATCGAATTAATCGCCTGAAATTTAAAGCTTCACATAAAATTTATTTAACAGAACAAAATCAATCAGGTCGCGTACATTATGTGGATGCTTATTATCAACTTAATATGTTGACGATAATTTTTCATGTTAAGAGTTCGGATATGTTTAAAATAATTATTGGCTTTAATCATTAACAAGGTTTCAGGCCGAATTATTTTGCAGTTGTATTAGTTGGCTGATTCGTTATTGCGTTAGCTCTGTTTGTATGAATTTGTATGACTATTGTATTTTTATTAATAACTGTCAATAACTCATGTTTTAAACTTAATTTAATGAATAAGGTATCGAGTCCTTCAAATTTTTTATACCAGACATGCAACACAGTGCAGCCGTAAAAAAAATTACATACTTCAAACAAAATTGGTCAAGTGTGAGTCGGGCTCACACTAAAGGTTCCTTTAGTTCTGTAGATAGATTATTACTATAAGTCTGTACCCGTATAACATCACAACATGATCGAAATTTGCATGAATTACAAATGATTTTGGTATTACGAATGCACGGGAGGCATCGTAGTTCAGGGCATTCTTAAGTTTCCTTCAGTCACTATACAACACTATACAGCAGCTATGACCGGGGACCTACAGACCTCAGCCAATCTAGAATTTATAACTGCTTTATAAAACGTATGAATTAAAAAAAAAACCCATGCCGAGAAAGATCCCAGAACAAGAAACCTTTCTTCTTCGTCAGAAACAATAAGAATATCTCTCTGAAATTCATACCTTCTCTGTAATATCTTCTTGGAATAAAAGAGATTCAACTCTACAATGATATTCGCTATAAAATTCCTGCCCTCTCATAGGTGAAGTGGTTGAGCTCCCGAGGGAGATGATTACGTTGAAACAATTCTCTTTGAACAAATATGATTCTGTGGAGAACCACTGTATGTACTTATAAATTCTCAGAGGTCTATTGCAAAATAGTACACATCTGTTTATTTAAAGCACAGAATTCGTGATAACTTATCATAATATTCTCTTTTTTTTTGTTTTGTACGTTCATGGCTTTGTGAACGTTTTTTCCACACCGCTCACTCCAAAATACCTTATTACAAGGTCTATTTAAAGTTAAAGTAGGTAATGCTCTTTTTCACCAACACTTTAAGAAACGCATAAGCTGATAGGTGACAGTTTTCACATACAACAACTGTCACCTAAGGGCTTAGGTGACTCTTAAAACGTTGGTGAAAACGGTCGTAAGTCATTTACGTTAATAATGTTGTACATACTGAAATATTGAAATTAGAATCATGGCGCGTCTGAAAAACAAACATTCACGCCGAAGAGGTTTTAAGTTCCCTTAAGTTACGACGAATAATGACGTCCCTTTCACAGTCGTTATACTTACCAGCATGAATAAATAAATGTTTTTGTTATTTATTACTCTTGATTTTGCCGTCTCACAAGGTGTGAAAAACTGGTCAAGTGCGAGTCGGACTCGCGCACTGAGGGTTCCGTACTATTAAGGGCAATTTTCAATTGTATTAGACTAAACTAAACACCCCTGCCCACCAAATTCAAAAACTAGCAAAAAATCACGTTTGTTGTATGGAGACCCCTAAAATATTTGTGATTGCCAACTGGCTCTTATCGGGAATCGAATCCAGGATCTCTATTGCTAACAAAATAGTTAACAAAAGACTGGTTTCAACGTCTAAACTATTTACTGAGTCTTCATTGTGAAATAAAGTACAGTAAGTGAAATTTGATTTGAGAGGAAATTATAATAATAAGTCTTTCATGTTTAAATTATATATTATGCCTTTAAACGAGCAATTTTTGTATATATATATCTTTATAATGTGAATCTCGGAGACGGCTCGAACGTTTTTCATGAAATTTGGTATACAAGGGGTTTTGGGGATGATAAATTGATCTAGCAAGGATTCATTTTTAGAAAATTTCGTATTACCAAAAAAATATAACCATATACCTGACATCTATTGGCGAAATTAAAACTATTACAGTAAAATCCTGCTGCCATCTAATGGTGAGTAACTGTAATACTACCGAGCAAAGCTCGGTCACCCAGATATTTATAATTTACACATGAAAAGACACTATTGACAAATGCTCGGTGCGTAAATTAATAGTAACCTATCATGACGTCACCACAAGGACCCAGAGGGTTGGTTACCCATATAATTAATCAGTGGTACTATCTAGAGGTACAGCCTCCGCTTCAAAGTTGACACAGCGATGAAATAAACACACGATATATAACTTTGCGGCTAAATAAATGTCACGTGGCCTTCTAAGGGAGTATTTTCATAAAACTTGATACTGAAACGTCCAAAAATTGTTGTCGAAATGGTCCCAATTCTGACATTCGTTATTTTAAAAATAGAACAGACGTTCTTTCTAAAGAAACACTCCACCTTAATTTAAAAGAAGAATGTAAGTTTACACTATTTTTAGAAACGTTAATTAATTTGAGAGATTTTGTTAAAGACGTTTTCAAAACTTTTCTTATTGAAAATTATTGTAGTTGTTATATGTGTATGATGTATATGTGTATATGTGTATAATGGTAGTTGTTGTTTATAAGTATGTGAATTTAATATTTGTTGTATCTACCTGTTAACTTTTAGTCGAGGCATAAGAAAACAATTTTAAAAAATATAATATTATGGTGTAGTAGACTCCTATTACAGTCAAGGTTCTTAAGTTACAAGATTAATAGTTCTTGAAAAACAATGATAGGAATATTGAAAAAAGATGTCATCAAGTGGCGGATGACAAAGTTGATAGCTTTGGCCATGACTTATACCACTACCTAGTATTAATAAACATAATGTAATATTAATATTGTACACTTCAATAGGTTAACTAGGTCTAGCCGAGCATTATAATGTAAAGATTAATGCAATAAATAGTTAAGATGCCAGTAAGTGGAAATACTCCTTAATGCGCACATTATGCATACACACGGGTTGGAAGGGCTTATGTAAAAATAAGTAAGTTTTTATTTTTGTTTTATGAATTGTTTTAAATCTCTTTGCGTGCGCTGTTTTAGTAGCCTGTTCTAGTTTTTTTTTTATGAAAATATATTATTTTCGTTATATTACGAAAGAGAGAGAGAGAGAGAGATTCTCCCCTCTTCAATGAGAGAGATTTAGAGGTAACAAGTAGACGGGTTTTTTTTTATAAAAAACAATTGTGTTTATAATATATTATATATTGTGTTTATGATTTATAAATCAAAGTAATATGACTTCACTAATTAGAGCCTTATCAATTTAGGTTTTTTTGGGTCTGGTCTTATCAGAGGCTGCAGGTAATTTTGGTCAATTATTGACTCTACGGGTAAAGCCATATACTGTTGAGCTTCTCGAAAAGACTCCAGTATCTTAAATAGCCTCAACTGGTGACAGAAGGGCTGGCTCATTTTTTGCGCAACGCATCAGCCTAGCTGTTCAACGTGGAAATGCAGCCAGTATTCTTGGCACCATTCCACGCGGGCAAGACTTGTATCTTGACAACATCACCAATTACCATTAGGTGCAATTTTGCAAAAAAAAACAAGCTTATTAGCTCCTACCAAGACAAACTCCAGCTAAATGCTGTGGCATTAATTTAAAAGTTGTCAAACAACATTAAGTTAAGTTTTTGTTACAATTATGTTTCAAGTTTTTGCTAAGTTCCTATAGGTATGTGTACATGTTCCTTGGTCCGCCCCAAGTGATTTGTTGCTACAAAAATTCCATTATCTAAAGCGTGATGTCATTTATCGTCATATACAAGACCACAAAAAATTTACGGCCACGGAAGTTCACGGAACACAAAAAACACAATGTTTATTTTCCTTAAGAATCTTTAAGTCGTGCTTTCATGCAGAAAGGTAAGCAAGTATATGTATCACATATTAACAGGAAAAGTTTAAAAAAATATTGGCACATAATTTTCTATTATTAGGGTGCAAAAGAAAAAAAAACGGAACCCTTATTCACTTTGTTGTCCGTCTGTCTGTCTGTCTGTCTGTCTGTCTGTCACGACCCTTTATTTCAGTAACTATTAAAGATATCTATATTAAATTTGGAACAGTTGTAGATAATGATGGCCCGCCGTCAGTGCAATCATAAAAAAATTAAAATAGTTTTATTTTTTTTTTAAAGGGAGGAAACTGGGTCGTCGAAATTTCAAAATGAGATAACAATACTGAGTGGGGTATCGTATGAAAGGGCGTTACTTGTGTATTCTAAAACCAATTTTTATTTATTTTTATGCCTGATAGTTTTTGATTTTATTGAGCAAACTGTCAAAAAAATACCGTCCAAAGCAAAAAGAATTGATACAATACTAATACCTCATTCCAGATTCTAAGTTAGTGCACTTCCATCTTTAACTGCGTGTCTCAATCTCTTACTTACTCGTAGTTGATAAAAACAGATTTCTATTTGCGCTTGTAGCGGTCTTTCGATAGCTGACGACAGATGGCGTAACTCGTGCAATAGCACACGCTGACGGAGCATTCGACGAGCGTTCTATAAATACAACTTCTGACGTCACACGCTTGGATCACAAGCGGTCCCCAGGCACAACACCTGCCTGGAGGGAAATTTCCCTATTGCCCTCTGCACTGCTAAATTGGTGACCCCGACGTGATTTACCATTCACCACCAGAGGGCACACATCAACTGAAGAACACGCAACATAAACAACGAAACCGCAACTGCAACAACCGCAACCGCAAGAACCACGGCAACCGCTACAACATCGAAGAAGCAACCGCAAACCTCATTCCTCGCATCAGACTCCCAGTCTTCGCCGACCGACTCACTGGTCGCCGCGACACGTCTCACCGCCGATCGACTCACTGATCGCGCGCCGCTGCATCATCAACGGACTCCCGGTTCGAAGGTCACTCACACCTCGCCGGCACGCAGTCCACCCAAGTCAACCCGGTATCGCTGACGCACTTCCACGATGCTGCACGCTGTTGACACGCACCAGATGCACCACGACGACACACGACTTAACAGTCTCAGAGGGGAGTGATTGTAGCGGTCTTTCGATAGCTGACGACAGATGGCGTAACTCGTGCAATAGCACACGCTGACGGAGCATTCGACGAGCGTTCTATAAATACAACTTCTGACGTCACACGCTTGGATCACAAGCGGTCCCCAGGCACAACACCTGCCTGGAGGGAAATTTCCCTATTGCCCTCTGCACTGCTAAACGCTAAACTGTGGTAGTGGTACCTAGTAAAATAATGAATAAAAAAAATGAATCTTGATTTTAAAATTTATTCATTAATGCGTAACAGAACGTTTTCAAGTTCGATTGTGTTCAAATCAAGATAAAATGCCATCATGCACTGAAAGGAGTCTAAGATTACATTAATAAAACATGGTTTATTTAGAAAGAATTATTTAACAACTAATATAATGGAAAAACAATAAAACACCGTTTTGCTTCAAGATTACATCACGCATTTTATCACGAATTTCATTGGGAATGTTTTACAAAGATTTGTTATATAGACAACACAGCCAAGAACCATACATTGGACGAAGTTACGTAAATAAAATTATTTCTTTGCAAATCAGGCACATTTATTTCATTCGAAAAATTCGTCGACAGTGCATACGATATACGTGCATTACCTACGTAAATTGTGATGTCATGACATTCATGCTTGATTTCACCCATCATGCATCGCTCAATATAGATGGCGTTATCTTCTAAATGAAACACCAAGGATCTAGCCTGAGTGATACGGACTTCTTTTAATTTATATCAGACGAAGATAATTTATAATTTATAAGATTACTAGCAAACCCAGCGAACTCCGTTTCGCCACCAGATGGCTTTCTCGCCAAAAAGATTTTTCCGCTTTTCTGTTTTTCCCGAATTTTCCCGAGTTTTCTTTGCTATAAACCTCACGGAGCCCGAGACCTTTCCAACAAATGCAAAACCGTGGAAATCGGTTCGTGCGTTTTGGAGTTATAGCGTCAGGAAGGAAAACCCGACTTATTTTTATATAGTAGATAATGTGATATGTAGTCATTTAGAAATCAGTTACAACACAATTTCTGAAACAACTTGGCTACAAGTGCCAAGTTCTTCTCCATAACCCTTTATTACTCTACCTAACATTTATAACATTCCGAAGCTTTGACACAAGTGCTATTATGAATTCAAGTTGTAGGAAGTTACTAAGTACTAGGAACACGCTCGTGTGCCTTCTGAATTCTGATACCCACTCACTCTTGATATTGGCATCACGGAAATAATTACGAGGCAGGCTTCATGCGACTCATATTAAATCTCCAGCTGTGAGATACCTTCCTTTATGACGGAGATTCTCACGGAGAAGCGCAGCGCGTTTTCCTTTAATTGTCTGAAGGGTTAGTACAAGTTTTTGTACGAAATTCGAGTCAGACTCGAATCGCACAAACGAATCGGTTTTTAAATACATTTACAGCCAACGCCATAGGTGGCGCTGGCTGCACTAACCCCTGAGAAAAGAATAAATAAACATTACCTATGTTGTAATAATAAAATTACCACAACGTAATTTCGTCCAAGCACTTTCTATAAACAGCTAATATTTCAAGATTTATTCGTTTCAGTAGAATTTGGCCGATAAAATGGAAATGTAGGATTACAGTCACTTGTTCCGAAAACCCATCCATCATACCATTTGACGTTTCTGCGAAGCCCGGCGTGAAATCAATCAGCTTATTACTAAAATACCAAGTGGGAATCGAAAGTAAAAATAATTCTCAAGGAATAGGAGCCAAGCAATTTCATTAAGAAACTACTAAGGGGATTTTTTATGGAAAGTATGACGAAAGCTATAAAATGAAAAGGCAAGTAAGTACATAAGTTATTGAAGAGATGTTAAGAGTCCGCTTAACCACGATGTCTCCCATACATTCGTAATGCCAAAATCATTTGTAATTCGTGCAAATTTCGATCATGTTGTGGTGTTATTCGGGTTCATATAGTAATAATCTATGCTCCTGGCCATATCTGGTTTCGAAATACTTTTGTTAAACGAAATTGTATCCGAATTTACGAATTTAGTTTTGCTTATTTTTAAGTCAAAGAGGACATGTTTTCTGCTTATTTGTATTGTAATAAATCAACACTCTCTCACGTCGCGTTAGTCCAACTAAAGAAAAGTCTCTCTTTCCCGAGAAAAGAGTAATTGTTGATTGTTATTTCAAAATTTGAAAAGCAAAAGAATCGACTGTTGTATTTTTTCCCCCCCATTTTCTTGCGCACTGTATTTTTACACGACAGCCCAGAAAAAGGAGTGTAATGTTTCTATTAGGTTTCATGTAGGTATGGATGTATGTATGTGAATTTCTTTATTCCAGCATAACTTCTAAACGACTGAAGAGATTTGGATATATATGGGGCATCGTTAGAATCCTTACATAATTCCAAGTTACATAGGTTATATTTTTTGGTAAAAACCCACAGTACCACGGGGCAGTCTTGTTTTTTTTTTAATTTTTTAATTACTTACCTACTTCTTAAAAATCTGTTATTAAAGTTGGTAAGAGTGTCTTTAAATTCAAATATCAAAATTCAAAAATATCTTTATTTCACATAGGCCTAATATACAGGCGCTTGTAAAAGGTCCTCATGATATTTGTCACATTTGTATGGCGATAACTCCAAGTCGACTTAAAACTAAGTTTACGACGGTTCCAACGCGCCCTGCACTGAGAAGAAGCCCACAACAAACTCAGCCGGGTTTTGTTTTCTGTTATCACCACTTATACAATATAGGTAACGGCATCACTTGAAATGCATAAAACCCCGTATCTCTTTCGGGAAACTTTTAATAGCTGTTATCAAGCTGACCTTTTCTGGTTTCTACTTGTATGAACAATCTCAGGGTGGCATATGACAGCAATGCAAGATAAATTAATTAGGTAAGAATGAATAAAATTAATTGCATTTTCAAAAATCAATATTATTTTCCACCACCTTTTGAGTTCTTGTTTTTGGAAATCACATTTAGAAAATTCTCATTAATTGCCACCCAGAGCATCTTTTGTTTGTATCTTGTCCTACATATACAGAGAGTACTTCTTCTTATTTTCTTTCTTAATACTTTAGACCATAATATAATGTATGATGGTTTTCTCCTTGTACGTACTCTACTTGATTTCCTTAATATTTGATACCAAATAATATATGAATAATTTAGTGGCCGTATCAACCTGCAAATCTATATCTATCTATCTATATTATTATTATTACTTGTAATAAAACCGTAACGGGTCGAATTCTGTACATTGAAGATATTTAAAAAATTTTATTGGAGGGCACTCCTTAGTCGATACTGAAGCCAAAACTGCAATTTGTATAATTTTTGTGTGTCTGTCTGTCTGTCTGTTTCACGGCTGCGCATCACGGCTAATCCGCTGGATGGATTTAAATGAAACTTGGTATGATTTCAGTTCCTATTCCGAGGAAATAGGATACTTTTTATTCCGAAATTCAGCATGGTTTCCCTGGAAGACGGCTTCAAAGTCAAAATGTATCTTTAGTTATTTAATTCATAAACGCGCTGTCCGATTTCTTTAATTTTTTTTTTGTTAGAGAGATGGTAATTCATAGATTGTCCTAGAAATATTCAAGAGTCATCAGTTTTGCTGTTCAGAAATTACACACCTCCGCTTTCGCCTGAGACTTCTTCCTCATACCGTATAGCGCCATCTCGACAATTTATGTCTACTTGTCTATTATGTATTTACTTGAAGTCAAATTCCGTGTACCGAATTTTTGTTATAGTTAATTGTCATGAAGTTATGTACTATTGCATCACTGTGTTTTGAGATGGCACTTTTAAGACATGCAGAGATAAGTTTTAAGTTTCTTTTGACGAATCACGCACGAATTATGGTTTACACTTTTGTCGATATTCCCGGAGAGCCACGTCTTTTTTCACCAACCGCAACCGAGGTGTACCATAAGACCAGATTATTATTACCAATAATTAAAACTTTCTTAATTGCAATCTCGCCGATGGTATGTGACGGCCGAAGATGACGGATTATATAAGGCATATATTATGGCTATTCTGATATTTTGGCTAGTACTCGTATTAAGATAAAACAAAGATTTTTAAAAGACTCTTATGTTGGGCCGGGGGATACTGTTAGTAGAGTAATTTATCGCAGTGGTACCTACAAAGTCGAGCTCTACCACCTGTGCCTGACCTGTGCTACTGGGTCGAAATATCGACAGTTAAAATCGTCCTTTTGATTGTGCAACTATTAATGATGAAACTGTACATTATTATTATCAAGAAAAAGTAAATTAGATTATCACCACAGGATAACCCGTGCGAAGCTGAAACGGGTTGCTATACATCACGCACCAGATTGCTAAATCCCTTTGCGAAACCAACGATCAGACCAAATTGAATTTCTTCTCAACCTTACAGTAGCTGGGCGTCGATTTCTTCTCAGAATAAGACGAGTTTAGTTAGCAAGTAGAGTAAGAACAAAGAAGTGGTGAATGGATTGTATAAAAGAGGATCGCACGTTGACAGCTGAGAGATCAATCAAGGAATCCCACGGGATTTGCAAAAAACCGTAGGTACTTCACGCGGGCGGAGCCGCGGGTAACAACTAGTTCATATATAGTACCAAGCGTACGAAAGGAATACGAAGGAAAAAAGTGGCTGTGACATACGGTCGGACAGACAGACAGACAGATACTCAAATATCGATTTTCAGAGCAATCGGCCCAGTAACAAAAAAGTCCGAAATGGCGGCCACTTTTTTTAATTCTGGCCATAAATTCGTTCTCTATGCTTGCTGCAATACTCAAATATCGATTTTCGAAGAAATAGGCCCAGTAAAAAAAAAGTTCAAAATGGCGGCCACTTCTTTTTTAATTTTGACCACAAATTCCTACTCCATGCTTGTTGCGATACTCAAATATCGATTTTCAAAGCAATCGGCCCAGTAACAAAAAAGTTCAAAATTGTGGCCACTTTTTTAAATTTAGACCAAAAATTCCTTTCTCCATACTTGCTGCGATAGTCACATGTCGATTTTCAAAGCATTCGGCCCTATAACAAAAAAGTTCAAAATGGCGGCCACTTTTTTTAATTCTGACCATAAATTCGTTCTCTATGGTTGCTGCGATACTCAAATATCGATTTTCAAAGCAATCGGCCCAGTAACAAAAAAGTTCAAAATTGTGGCCACTTTTTTAAATTTCGACCAAAAATTCCTTTCTCCATACTTGCTGCGATAGTCACATGTCGATTTTCAAAGCATTCGGCCCTATAACAAAAAAGTTCAAAATGGCGGCCACTTTTTTTAATTTTTAAATTTTGACCACAAATTCGTACTCCGTGCTTGTTGCGATAGTCAAATATCGATTTTCAGAGCAATCGGCCCAGTAACAAAAAAGTTCAAAATGGCGGCCACTTTTTTAAATTTCGACCAAAAATTCCTTCTCCATGCTTGCTGCAATAGTCACATGTCGATTTTCAATGCATTCGGCCCTATACTTCAAAATTTGGATTTCAAAAATCCCCGAGAAATCTGAGTACGAATTGATTTTGTTACTAAATAAAAACCTAGCTACAAATTTCAGATCTCTACGACTTTAGTTCTTCGGGAATTCCTGGAACAACGAAAAAAAAATCACTTTTGTATGGGTAAATCCCTTAAATGTACGTTTTTTACCCCTTAAAATTTGAATTTCTGGAATCCCTGTCTTAGTACGAATTCATGACCTAATATCTACCTTTGCACCAAATTTCAGATCTCTACGACTTTTAAGTTTTCCGGGAATTCCTGGAACTCTTACTAACTAAGCAAACTACGTATATAACCTGCATTAATATTGTACGGCGGGTCCCTAATTCGACTCTGCTAATAATTCTCATTATGTAATTCTTTGCTATTGGGCAGTTTTGTTTATATTAACGTAATTGATACCTGTAGTTCCATAAAATTTGAATTTGGCTGGCAGGCCGTTACATTCAAGGAGGATTCAAGGAGGATTCAAGTCGAGGATAAAATGTTTGTTGACAATAAGCTACTGCTGGACATAGGTCTTTCCAAGAGCGCGCCACCACACGCGGTCTACCGCCTAGGAGGTTTACCGGTACGCTGTCTCCACTCCAGAACACGTCTGCCCCAACGGCCGTCAGTGCTGCGACAGATATGGCCGGCCCACTGCCATTTCAGCTTGATAATCCGTTGGTCTGTGATGGTTACTTTGGTTTTCCTAAGGATGTCCTTGTTGACGATTCTAGCCCTCAGAGAAACACCCAGCATAGCCCTCTCCATAACACGCTGAGCTACTTTGAACCTGTATTTGATTATTACTGAGTTACTTATTCTGCGTTTTATTTTGATTGCAAGGGAATCCTAAAAAATGTTTTCATTTACGCAATAAGCCCTCATCGGAAGATAGAGAGATTCTTCAAGTTATCTTTGTGAAAAATGACGTCTATTCTCCGTATATAACATGTCTAATGGTCGTTTCTGTGGTTTTCACCAACATTTTAAGAGACACCTAAGGCCATAGGTGACAGTTGTTGTAAGTGAAAACTGTCACCTATCGGCTTAGGCTTTTCTAAGTGTTATTGAAAACGAGCATAAGAGCTTTGTATGATAAATACGAGTATAATATACGAGTATACGTAACTAACAAAACGTTAACCCAGATCTCAAGGGAATTATGAGTTTGAAAATATGCCAATGGTGAAAAGGGTTTTATCGTTTTTTATATGAAAATAAACACGAAAGTTAAGTCTATCATGGACGACATTTATTTCGGAACATTTTCGCGGAATATGTCATTTGATGTTTTGCGAAATGGAATTTATGAAAACCCGCCCTAACGACGACTTGTTTCATGAATAAATAATGTACATATTGTTGTCGTAAAGAGCTTAGATAAATAATCGACTTTTTTGTTTCGAAGGAAAATTGGTTTGTTAACAAGTCGATTTAACTTTCTAATAGAATGTATGATTGATACGATATAATACAGATCCCGTGACAATAAATTGCGCGTTTTTTGCACGGAAAGCCCAGAGTTTTGCTAAAACCAATTCATTTTGACGAGCTTTTATATCAGTAATTTTTTTTTCAAAGTTTATTTTGAGCTCAAAGCTTTATGAAGCCTTTTATTAAACACAAAATAATATCTTATGTTCATTAAAAAGCCGCAGCTATTGTGGTATCCGATCCTAGCATATTAAATTTACAATTTATAAGAAGGGATAGGTTACTATTTGTTACATGTCTTTTTTTAACTTGATCAACACAAAGAGGTAATAACTAATAGCGCCTGCATCTTGGGAACCATGCCGCTAAACGGTCGGTTGAATAGTGTAACAATATAGTATATACTTTTCGTAAATATTATAATAATTTAATTGAACTATTGTATTATTTATATTTATTTTCAGTACTGAAATAAACTCATATTTTAGCCCTAGAACGATGTGGTGATCAAGTTAAGGTTTCAGACCTATAATGACTTGCATCATCGCATTGTTACTACGTACTAAAGTCCATCACGTCGCAAAAGCTTTTTCCCATGCAATACCATAATGAATCATAATTCGTAGGTTCGTAATGAATCATCATAATAAATCATACAATTATAATGAGCGCTAATAAAAATAACTCAAGACATATTTGCTACTGATAACAAAAGTTTTAGTAATATTGGAGTTAGGCTACATAGAATTTGCAGAGTTCTATTTATTCATTTTTATGATTTATGTACCAAAAAAAATTTACATGGAAATATAATGAAACATAATATTTGCATAGCTTATCCCTAAAATTAAGAGATTTCTACACACTCAGGGTAGCTGGAAGAAATCTCCAGAAAGATGAAGGGAAAAGTGGGATAGGTCAGGAGGCACACGACAAAAAATATTACCTATAGAGATAAAAAATTCTACTCAACTACAATGACACTGTAGTTGTAATTGCTGCCATTGATTCAGCAATTATCTTAGCCGACGTTATTATTTTGTTTGTTAAAAAAATTTCTTGTGCATCTCAATTGCTTGTAGATCTAAACTGGCTATCAATAAGGCCTTTTCTGCAATTAAGTGTTCAGTGATGAAGGTTATCCAGGTTATGGCCTGTTGGGCTGAGGCTTCTTGCGAGGAAAGTTTTTAACCGAATTCAAAAAAAGGAGGAGGTTCTCAATTCGTCCGAAACTTTTTTCTAGGTGTCAGCAATCTGCGCTGCGTCGTACAATGCATCGCCACTGATAATTACACATCGGAATCGGGATGGTTACAATCGCTATGAGTAAACATTACAGTACAAATAGAGTGCACTAAATAGATAGATATATAGATATAATAAATAGATAGATAGATAGGTAAACTCTTTATTGCACACCACAGAATAAATATATAAAAAGAAATAAATATTACAATTAGGAGCTTTGCAGTAGATATAATATAATAGCTGCCACTATGAAGTAACATCCTACTCAGGATATTAATCTCAGCAATTGCTCAGCAAAGTAAAATAATCGAACATCATATTTTCAGTTTTCAAAATCACTAACCTTGGATTTCTCTGGCATCAAAGTTCACCTAAATTCATTATTTGTTTGTTGTGTATTCCAACGCTCAAAATGATTTACAAGTAGTTGCGTGATTAACAAACATCCAAACACCCAAACACACAAACTTACTCATTTACGATACTATTAATTGTTAATTATTAAGATGAAGTACACGCAAGTCATGGTGCGAAGATTATTTATTACAGCTCCAATAAACGAATGAACTTGGAAAACCCTGACCGCAAAGCGACTACGTTTTATTGTCTTAACGACGTATCCATGGCTAATAAAGCACATGAGTGTTTGTATTTCTTCAACAGATACAAAATGATTGTCTTAAAAAGTTGGAGGCCAAGGCACGAAGAAAAAAAAAATATCACATGTACAGATATTAGTGTAACGCACTGATATTTTTTTGGTAGTTATGTTTTACCCGGCCTTTTTAGGGTTCCATACCAAAATGGTAAAAATGGAACCCTTATGGTGAGACTTTCTCCGTCCGTCCGTCCGTCCGTCCGTCCGTCCGTCCGTCCGCCTGTCACACTCGATTATTTCAGTAACTATTAAAGCTATCGGAAATTTGGAATAGTTGTAGGTAATTGCAGCGCGACGTTATTGCAATAATAAAAAATTGAAAATCTTTTTTATTTTTATTTTAAAAGGGGGGAAAACCGGGTCGTTAAAATTTCAAAATGAGATAACAATATTGAGTAGGGTATCATATACCGTTACTTGTGTATTCTAAAACCGATTTTTATTTATTTTTATTCTTGATAGTTTTCGATTTATTGGGCAAACTGTCGAAAAAAATACCGCCCCCCACCCTTATCTCCGAAGTTTACCAATAGAAAAATCTGAAATAATTATGATCAATAGAAGTAAACGTATATTTTACAGAAAAAATAAAATCAACTCTCTAACTATTATACTTTTTTTGATAATAACAATAAACCGGCAAAAACAAAGTTATGTTTGCGGTTTGCCAACAAAGGTACCTACATGTAAATAATATACTCGTAAATTCATGAACCAAAGTGATTCTTTTAATGTTTAACTTCTTTTATGGTATGGAACCCTCGGTGCGCGAGTCCGACTCGCACTTGGCCGGTTTTTTTTACTGTATACAAGTACTTGGCTGCGATCTCACTTGATGGTAAGTGATTATGTAGCCGAAGACGTTATCGTACTAACTTGGAAGGGTAAGTAAATTCACCCCAACGGCTTCTACGCACCGGAACGCTAAATCGTTTAGCGGTGCGCCTTTGCTGGTTGGGTGGTAACTAGCCACGGCCGAAGCCACCAGACTAGAGCTCAGCCAATTTAGAAATAACAAAATTGGCCTAAGTGGCGGAATCGAACCCACGACCTCCTACTCGAATCTCGCGTCACTACGCCAGTGCTAAATTAAGAATACTTTGTTTACATACCTCAATGCACATAATATGTACCTGTGTAACTTGGAGTGAGATACATACTGAATTTAATCTGGTTAGTTCATAGAACACGAGTGCGGTAATTTTATTAAACATCAATAAATTTCTTGGATTGGAAGCCTTACAATTATATAATAAGAGTCCACTTTACGAGCAAGAGTGGTGAAAAAGAATAATTGTGGTCGAATAACGAAATTATGCGGTTGGCATAGTGGGAGGCGTCAGAACTTCGCAAAAAACTAACAATCGCAGGACACGGTATAATTACATATTATATAACAATAATTAAGTGAATTATGGGAAAACCCAACCGCAAACACCTGGTTGATGTCTATAGTTTATCAATTGATATGGGAAACATAATTTCTTACAACAACGATAACTTTTTATAAAGCAACCACAGCCAAATTAAAAACAAATAACCTATACTTTACAAAAATTTCATTCTTACCAACATCATTAATTTGATGTCTTGACAGCTAGGTAGAGCAAATATTTCTCATAGAGCCAGCGATAATAAACTTGAGGATATCATCCGAACGATTTACGTAAACCTTTATCGTACAAACAAACAGTAGCGCCATCTTTCAAAATTCTATAGGTGGATACTTAGCGAAATACATCGTGGCTTACTGTTGGTGGCAAAACAAGCATTTATGGCACTGATAAACTGGCGACAGTTGTTCTCGCCGTCTGCCCTGTCCAGGGTATATCCTATACCTTTAAACGAGCAATTCTTGTATATGTATATATATATTTCTATATAATCTGAATCTCGGAAACGGCTCGAACGATTTTTATGAAATTCAGTATACGGGGTGTTTTGGGGACGATAAATCGATTTAGCTAGGATTCATTTTTAGAAAATGTCTAATTTAGCAAAAAAAAAATATATGTCTCCTGCTGCCATCTATTATCCAGTAGTAATACTACCGAACGAAGCTCGGTCACCCAGATATTGTTTATTCATAGATAGTAATTGTGTGTGTACGTTTGATACTCGTTTATGCCGCAACTACTGAATTAATAAGAGAATGAAAGTAAATTATGTGTGGAAAGTAAAAGTATGTGTTAGGATGCTTTTTATCCCTGAAAAATCCATGGTGCCCACGGGATTTGTTGGCGAAGCTATAGTAAATTCCGCTAGTAAAGTAAGACGTATACCTACAATAAGTAAGTCGTGAACTCAGAGATTTAGCAACGAATAAGCTTATTGCAAACAAAAATGCAACTTTTGTAATATGAAGCAGAGAAAGGTTTAAAATTTGACCTTCGCAAATCGCAATATCGTCCACCTACGATGAGTTTTCGACTTCTTTGAAATAGCCTATCCTAACAAACGCACATTCCTAAAATGTAATTTCCCATGTAGTTACGCATACCGCCAATACATCGTCGTGAAATACCACGTTCAATAGATTTCTTGCTGATTTAAGTAATTATCACGCGTTTTAAGTAAACATCTCAAGTACATAGAACTTTTGTTATGTAGATCACCATACGTACAATAATTCTTTGAAAAAACATAAAATTGTAAATTAAGTCACGGCCATAAACATAATGTTATATAATTTTCTTAATTTTTTAAATTTTCGTGTTTGTAATAAAACAGCCTGCCTTTTACGAGTCTTATAAAATAGTTCGTTAGAGTGTAGTCACGAAAACACAGAAGATTAAAACTCATTAAATGACAACAAAAACAAACAGTTCATAATTCAAATCAATTAATAATTGTTATTTTTTTATATTATCAATTAAAATTAGCGTTTGCAGTTTTGCATATTAGGTATCTACGAGGAAAACCGATATTTAATTGATCTACATTTATCTCAGACAGGTTTAAATGCTATGTAATGGAAGTTAGACAAAACAACTTGGCTAACCACAAAGGTCCTTACTAATAAAAACAAACAATGATGATTAAAATGAGTTCAATGATTAAAATTTCTTTTTTGCTGCTGTATGACATACTTATAAATACTGAGGCCCGCAGCTCCGCCCGAGTGAAATTCGGTTTTTCACTAATCTCGCGGCAATCATGGATTTTTTAGGGCCTGTGTTTCGACCCTAGTAACCCGTGAAATTCACATTTTATTAATTTTTCCGCAAATATTAGACTAACTACACATTGTAGGTTTATGGCAAGCCTACGGTGTATAATTAGCCCACGATTAGTGAAAAACTAAATAAAATTTGAATTTTCCCCTTAAGTGTGATTCGGTATGGTAAGGAAAACGAAGTACACCTGCGCCGTGTTTGCTCACATATCTACTCGATACTCATACACTATGTCTATATTTTCATACTCATCCAATAACTGCGAAAGTATGCCTAAGGGTTCGCAACCAAATGGCAAACAGGAATCCTTATAATTCCTTCCTTTTCATCTGTTATTAATATACCATAGTTCTTTTTGTGGAGGAATTTTAAACGGTAAAACACAATCATACACAACATCCAATGTTAAGGATAAGTTATGAAAATATAAATGAAAAATTGAAATGGCACTGAAAAATATTTTTTACGCAGCTCATATTGACTATTAATTGACCAACAAGTGAAGCAAGGTCTTCTCAATAAGGAGAGCTCAGAGGATAACGTTTTTTCCAATCCTACAGTTTACTCGTTCGTTCCTTGTTTACTCTTTGGGTACGAGTTATATCCCACGTGGATATAATAAGGGATCTCTTCGTGTTTACTCTTTCGAATACTGCTTTCCCTTTTAGCAAAAGCTTTAGCCAGCAAAGAAGTTAATTTTATGCCTCATCAGTGAATTTAATCTGGGCGCCGGGCTGACAGGATGTTTCTATAACTTCTCTATATTTCACTTTTCTATATCTACGAGTCTCTTAGGCAGGTAACCCACAACGAGATTTAGACGCGAAAGAGACGGCTTCAGAAATGATGATGAATTTTTTGCCTGTCGAAATATGAATATGAATTTAGGGATACTCGAAGGCATCTTGCATTATTATCTTGTCGTAGCAAAATATATAATATAATAAAATAAAGGTGTAGGTTTCATAAATGGAAAATTACAATGGATTCAGGCTAAGTCATCGCCCGCCTTAAAGCGGGCATCCCAAATATTCACGTTTCTAAGTCCAGGCTTTTGTTCGCTCGTTCTTTTGTATTTTTTCATTATTAAAAATGACATGACAGAGTAATTTAATAATGTTGTTATGAGTACATGTTTTTTTGTAAAAATCATAATTTTCGGGTCTATTTAAATCTTTTGTAGCCACGTCATTTATTGAACAACGTTAAGTGAAATAAAGTTTGATTAAAATTGCGAAAAGAATTCCATTATGTTTTTATAGCGGTCCACAGTTTAACATCGTTATTCAGGGATTGTTCTTGAAGAATACCAAGAAAACAACCAAAGAATATCGTACAAGGGAGCAGATATTGTATTCTCAAACTTTTAATACAACTGTGTGTTAATAAGAAACGGGAACTTTGATCGTTCGTAAGGCTGTGAAGTTATTATTACAAGACAATGAAAAGGAAAGCTCTATTATTTCCCGGGTATTTTTCGTAATTTCACAATCTCCAAAGTAAGCAACAGCTTGTGTTATTACTTGAAAAAATCTATGCGCATCACACCAATTTTTTGTGGGAATTGAACCCTAGACCTCCGACGAAGAGGGCTCGACCATCACTGCATCATTTGGTCGAAAAAAGTATGTTAAAAAAGCAGGCTTTATTAAGCGATCACCGCCGCACATAGACATCTGTAGCACCAGAGCAATTGCAAATGGTTGCCGGCTTTTAAAGAGTTTGTTTATCCGCCCCATTGATCCGCCCCATGAATAACTCCATGCTAGGTATATCTTTGAGGGAACAGTGCTACTGGTCGTTGGTGCCATAGTTTGCACGTGCGTAAAAGAAGATATACTAGATGGAGGATTACCAGATTTAGTAATCACAGATTTTATTAATAACAAGCTAATTCTGTGAATAAAAAACTTATGTTCTTAAAAAATAATTTATTTGTAACGATAATTACATTCATTTATTATACAACGAAATACAAAAAAAATATGTTTACATAAATTAATTTAGACACTATACTAAAAGGTTTCAGTGGCACTTATAGTGGCTTTAAAACATTTTATTCATAAATTAAATTAATAATTATAATCTAAAATACTGGATAACATCTCACTATCACAGGTTATGCTTGTCCTAATTATAAATTTACAAAAAAATATCAATCACAAGGTTCGTGAACAGAGTAAAGTACACGACTACAAAGAACAAAATACTACGCGATTACGTTTATAAGTTGGCAGTTCACAGTTTTCACAAATTATAAATATAAAAAATAGGCTACAAACATCTAATAGTAATTATGGTTAAATGAATATTGTGGCCTATATTTTTTGGCCACATTATTAATTTAAACTGGGGAAATAGTAGTGTCATTTTCACATTATTAAACTAAAATCTTTGCTTAAAAGTGTCAATTTTGAGAAATTAGTTTGTATACAATTAGACCTAATTAACAAACAATATAAATTCAATTCGCGAATTAATTAAAAGTGAAAAACATGTTACGATGATATGGCCATTCCCGCAGTTTTACTTAACTTACAAATTCAAAATATTCACAAACCCTACAATGCACATAAATATAGCGGCACGTATTTCACAAAGATTCCTGCAGGTGTACAACTATCACTTATTTTCATTCCAACTGGAAAACTTAACATCTTTGGAACTTCTTTCATTTAATACTAACACTTATTTCAAGTTCAAAATGCCACTAAACTCGTTGGTTCCCAGCAAAGAAGTTTGGCCTCTGTGGGTATGTCTGCGGGTTCCTCCTCTGAGCGTCATAGGACCTCCAATTCAAATACCAGAACGGTCGGTTATCGACTGGCAACTGGTCCAGTCTGTTGATTAAATTGCCATCTCCCCTGGCTTCAATCGGAAAGTCTGCGGTCTCTCCAAATCTATTAGAAATGCTCTCTGTTGCCAACGCGGGGTATCCGATTGGTCGTAACCCCGCGTAGAATGGTCGTTGTGCATTTGCTAGAACGATGAACACAGCGACTGCTAAGGCGATCTTGTGCACTGCCATTTTATCTGTGAAATAAATTTTGGGGTCAGTATAAAGCTGCGATAGTAATGTATATTTATAATTGTATTGTATGACATAAAACAAATTAAAAAAAAATAGTAATGGGAGTATTACATAAAAAAATATAAAATATAAAACCAAAAAAAAAATGTTTTTTTTTTTAATTTCCATGTTCTTAACTTTTATAAAATATCGCTAATTTTTTTTTCCTAAAATCGTAAAGTGAAATTACATTTTTTTTCTAAGCTATCTATGAAATGCTATCATAATTAAAGTAAACAATAATATATAAATCACCTTTTTTATATTTTCACTGGGTGCTGAATTTTGCTAGAAGCCACTTATGCGTGTGAAGGAGTCAACAGTCATTGAGTAATGATCAGTGCATGCGATGCGCATCGTATAAATATCTCTCGCCCGCACGCTATACTCTACGTCATCGATACCGTAGAGCTACGAAAATCTAGAGACGCTACATAAATATTTTTGTTCGGATTTGTTCTCACCGTGCTGCATATGTAGATTAGGCTGGTTCATCCTAACTTATTTGTTAGGCTAGGTATGAGCTTATAGTAATCCCATGAAGAAAGAAAACTCAATTAATATAAAGCTTGGATACTCCACGTTGCCCCAATGCACGTGTTTGCAGGCATTGCAAAGTATTGATGATTGATTCTCGAAATTCTATTTTTATTAAAATACTTACAAATCAAATGTGGTTTTCTTCTTTATACTTAATTATTATATGGTTATAAGAAAGTTTGGAATCGAAAGAGCATAGAAAAAAGTTGAAAATGAGAATCGTCTCCAAAAAAACAAAACTAGAAGTTTCACAATGATTAGTGTATAATAAACATTAAGCTAGATTACAACCTTGACCTACATTAATATGGTCTGTTTCTGTATTAATATCGCAAAATGTACCTTCTATGTGTTCTTAAGCCAACGTAAAAACCCAAGTCTATATAGAACGATACGGCTACATTTATTTTTTGCGATTCGTTGCGTACTAGCAGTTAGACCAGAAAAGCGAGGTCTTTGAAATGACTGCTGTTGTATAAACAGGAAGTTCATTGAGTCTGGTTTTCACGTGTGACCCACACGCGTTGCGTTTCCAAGAAACGAGACCTCTTATGGCCAACACTTTACATGAAAGAATAGGTCTTTAGGTTGGACTCAGCTGGACTGTATCTTTTATTGATATTTCGTCATCAGTTGGGTCTACTACGTAATAGATACTCGATGACGAATCGGGGGCTTGGTTTCTTTGAAACTTCTGGGATAAAATATCATGGTAATTCCCTCAATCCCTTACTTTCGATATTGCATTATGAACAATTTTCTCCTTTCCAATCATCTGACGAAATATTAGAAGCTATACTAACCTTAGGTACTTAATCTTTTATGCATGCAGGTGGTCCGGTAGATACTAAGAGCTTGTAATGTTGTATCAGACAGATCGTTTCTTATCTGCCTGGCGTGGGAGTAAAACTTAAGATATAATCCGCACAACTTAGGCTTCAGGAAGTTTCTCAAATCGACCATGATATTTGTTTTTTTTTATTAGTATAAAACCTGTATCAAATTCTCCGGTTATCTATTTTTAAATGTTTTCTGGCTTCGTTTGAGGCAGTAATATGAAGTACGAGTATATTTGGCCTTTTGGTAGCATAATGCTCGTTTTCACCAACATTTTAAGATACACCTAAGCTCTTAGGTGACAGATTTCGTAAGTGAAAACTGTCAACTATCGTTTCTAAAAGTGATGGTGAAAACGAGCATAAGTACAGTGTTGATAAGGATGACATATCACCAGCAATGTATTATAATTAAACTATAAATCATATGATGAAAATACTAGGAAATATTGTTATTTCCATTATGTAACAAAATCTGAACCTACACCACGTTAACGACAGCGCAATGCAGTCCGGCAGCTGTTGTGAGCTATCTACTCGTTAGTCGTTATGTTTTGTAAAAACCCAGCGTCACAACTCACAGTACGTAACCGTGGGGAATGCAACGTTAGATGGCTACAACTTTACAAGTAACAATTCAACATACACTTAATATGTGCTCATCGTAACTATTATTTCCTTTCCATGGCTGGTACAGAGTCATACCAGGTAAAATGTACTAGCCCCAGCTGATATAGTGGTTTTATCTTAAAGTATTTATAAGTATAGGTATATTGTGCCCGCATGAATAATCTTCACATGAATTAGGTTTGGCGTAATATTAGCTACGGTATTACTGGCAAGCATTGTAGTTTTTTTCCTTGTCCTAAAGGCATCGTATGCAAAAGCAATTTAAAATTAATTCCCTTTGGGAACACTTTTCCTTCGTTCACGTTAGGTTCACGTGAGGATACACGTTATGTTAGGTTCAGGTGTAGACCTAACTCTGAATTTATTTTATATACAAGTTGCAATGAATTACTATTAAACAAGGAAACGTGATCCTAACTCGGATCTATTTTTTATTGCATATTATATGATGAAACTATAATCGCATCAGTTTTCTTTGGTTAAATACTGGACACCATAGTCAATGATATATAAACATGCACACGGACAATATCGCGGGCAACAGCTGTAGTATTTTGTAAAACAGATGAATTCAGTTACATTTATAGAACAGTACCTACGCTTCGATGTGAAAACTGAAAAGAATGTCAATATTCCGACCCGGTGAATCCGATCGTTTGGTGTCGAAATACGCCTATTGTGCGTACCGTTCCACACCGCAAAACGCGTTAATAATGCAATCAGCTCGGTGAAAAAATCGTATTCACCTATAAATATTCAACAAAAGTGCAGTTGTATTAAGCACCTGATATTGTTGTTATTAAATTTCATTTAGTATTGACCTCAGGACTTCCATAAAAATCCATATAAAATGCATATATAGTGTATGATGATTATGAGCCAAGGAATCGATAAAGTGCCTATTTCTTAATGCCATCAATCGAAATTAAATGAATTAATGATAACCTTGGACGGTAAAAAAATTTAATAGCATGTTTGGCGGTAACCAGATATATAATAATACAAAATTTTAACACCAAAAATACTGACTTTTACCATGATCAAACTTAATTTTCTAATGGGTATTATTGTCAAAATTGGACTAAATTAAAAAAAAATGATTATCAAATTTGATGAAGAAAACAAAAGATTTATTTATTATATCTTTATTATATTAATAATTTATGATTTATATAAATATATTATGTAACAAAGTCCTAGCTTACAAAATATTAAAATGACGCAGTGGAGCAGAAGGTGTGTTTCTCTTACTTGTTAGGTTCTGTAAAAACACAGCGTCACAGCTGTACCTATCCATAAATCGTAGAGTAAAAATAATTAATATAAAATAATTAATAATAAATAATAGGTTTTCTTAATCTTATTACGGAACAAAATCTTAACCTACACCACATAAATTACACAGTCCTACAGAAAAATATGTAAACTTTTTATTCGTTGTTATAAGTTCTGTTAAACCCAGGATACCTTATACTATGGGAAATGAAACGTAGATACATTACAAACATGATTCGTTAGTCTTGTGGATGAGGATGACGTATCACCAGCAACGTATTATAATTAAACTATAAATCATATGATGAAAATACTAGGATATATTGTTATTTCCATTATGTAACAAAATCTTAACCTATACACCACGATAACGGCAGCGCAACGCAGTCCGGCAGCTGTTGTGAGCTTTCTACTCGTTATGTTTTGTAAAAACCCAGCGTCACAGTACGTAACCGTGGGGAATGAAACGTTAGAACGTAGAACGTTGTTCGTTGATACGTTACACTTTAAGTCATGAGTTGACTCATAACTTAACGGTGACGTATCAGTAACATATCGTATAGTCATCGTTAAAAATTAAAATTATTGCAAAAAAGTGATTTCATGAAATACGTCCTAGTATAATACAAAATAGTCAATTCTCAGACTAAATTCCTGAAAAAGAACGTTTAAGTATATTTTATTTTAAGAGTCCTGTGACCTACGATGTCTGCATACATTCGAAATACCAAATCATTTGTAACATGTGCCATTCCCGCTATTTATGCCTTAAGTACAATACAAGTTATCAGTAATACTACTCGTTTACCGAGCTATTAGCTCACAAATTACTAGAAACACCTTCAATCTCAATATTCTTAACTACAGCAAAATAAAATAAGGCTGCAAAAGTAAAAACATTCACTGCATGTAGCAAAAATTGAACATTACTAACTCTGGTAGCGAAAGTTCGTGAAACTTTTAAAGGGAAGGGTTTTATAAAGAGACATAAAATTTGAAATCCCTCGGGTAAGTAATATAAAGTGCCGTAAATATTAAGGGACGAAGACTTCTTCGTGGCTCGCTGATGCCAATTCGTCTCAAGGGATTTATTTTTAGAAATTAAATCAATTGAAAAATATTTCTCTGAAATCCGATCAAGTAATTCTTTTGGTAGGTACGAGTATATCAATTACGATTACAGAAAAAATGTTCAAATTGGATCGCACAAATTGGATATTGCTTGCCGTCTATTTCTGGGTGACGATTAATTATGGACTATAGTATAAAATTGAGTTTAGATACCCGAGTTATCAGCTTAAAAAGGCTTAAAAACTGCGAAAAAGGCTCTTTTTAGTTTTATTATGTAATGGACGAAACCGTTTGATATATATTTTTTATTTATGATTGATAGGCTTGCGCTTGACTTCAATCATGTCTGATGGACAGAAATGATTAGGTATAGGATGGAGCGCGCTTGCCTAGAAAATGCCCATTCACTCTTCTCTTGAAAGACTATACTTGGCTTGGAACACAGAAGCTGGAAGGGTGTTCCACACCTTAACAACACGTACCAGAAACGTGGAAGAAAAACGTTTTGTTCGAGTTCGCCTGAGATCAACCACATAAGTGCCACTTCTCTCGGCGTCTTGCGGATCTAGAATCTCTTTTCAGGTAGAAAGGTGAAGAAGGTACTAGATTGTAACTATGTTACACGTATGGTTAAAAGTAGGTACATTTAACAATATAGCTTTTACTTTACTTTTTATACCTACTCATGAATGTAAATCAGATGATGACTTAAGTTTCAGTTTTAGATCACAGCACTTTAAAATTTTAGCTTTTACCTTAGAAGTTTTCTTGCTGAAAACCTTTGGTTGAAGTATTTAATAGCTCTATTATTACGAATGACAAAAAAAAGTAATTTCATGTCCATATTGCCCTTGCAATCATTATAACAAAAGGTCAAATCTATCACGATTCTTTATAAAAGATGTAATCTTTACCGTCTGACTAATCGTGGCTTACTGTAGACACGCTCAAGAGTCTAGGTAGACCTTTCAACACGATCGTTTATTATTTCCTAGTACCTAGGTAGTTAAAACTAAGCTTATCCCAGTCGGCAAAAATAGGTTTAAGGATTAGGAGCTTTAGTAACACTTATAAATAGATAACACTTATAGTTAAGATAATATATATATTATCTTAACTATAAGTGTTTTTGCAATCATTATAACAAAAGGTCAAATCTATCACGATTCTTTATAAAAGATGTAATCTTTACCGTCTGACTAATCGTGGCTTACTGTAGACACGCTCAAGAGTCTAGGTAGACCTTTCAACACGATCGTTTATTATTTCCTAGTACCTAGGTAGTTAAAACTAAGCTTATCCCAGTAGGCAAAAATAGGTAACTTTAAAGATTAGGAGCTTTCGTATCACTTATAAATAGATAACACTTAGTAGTATCTCAACTAAAGGAGGTTTTTGTTCAAACTGCAAATATACGATAAAGTTTTAAAAACAAGGTAAAAAAAATTAAACGAAAAGATGATTATATTCAATCATTTACTATAAAAATAAAAATAAAACTTAATTAAGTTAACTCACAATCTTTCTATTTCTAAGGTAAAATTATAGTAACTGTAACAACTTGATCTATTGTTATGAAATGTTTTGGTAGGTCTTAGTCTTAGGTTAGGAATTAACTAATTTTCATACCCCTAATAAGGAAGGCAAAATTACGCTAGCCGAGTCAGCTAGATAAGATATAAATAGCAATTATAAAAATATCATTAGTAAATATTAATCGTATCACAGATAAATAATGCACGTAGAATGTTAACAAATAACAATCTTGCTCCAAATTTTTATGTTTTAAATGTTGTTTATGAAAACGTTGGGTCTCTGTTGATAGGTAACGGGGTTCTTCCTGAGATTTTCGTATTGCCTCCAGTTCACGAACCAAAAGGGCCTTTTATCAACGGGCATCTGGTTCAGCCTGTTAATTAAGTTCGCGTCACCTCTAGCTTCGATCGGTGCGTCTGCGCCCTCTCCGAATCTGTTGAAGAGAGCATTGGACGGTGTTTGCGGATATCCTATTGGTCGAGATCCGGCGTAGAAGGGGCGTTGTGCGAATGATAGTGCACAGAGTAGTGTAAAAGTCATGACGATCTTAATAACTGCCATTTTGTCTGAAACAGAAACACAATTCTAAGATTGGATAAAATAGTGTTACCACCGATAAGAAAGCTCAGGATATGAACATCCGAATGATTTACGTAAACCTTTGTCGTGGAAGCAAACAGTATCTGTTACCGCCCGTCCACACTGCTCGCGAAGTTCCTCGGCGAAGTACTCAGAAAAGTTTACCGAAGTCGAAGTAGGTCACCGCACTACTCGGTGAACTTCGCGAGAACGCTTTGTCGTCCTTTGACTCGGGCGCAAAAACCGACAACAAATGGAAGTTGCCCGAAGTGAATCCTAAGTGGGTCGAAGTTGGCGAAGTTAGACGAAGTGTACACTGCTCGCCCCGTTCCATTTCGGTCCCACTTCGGTCAACTTCCCGAGTAGTGTAGAGGCCGGGTTAAAATTCTGCTGAGCGAACTTCAGCGTGGTCTTACTGTTGGTGATAAAACAAGTATTTGTGGCACCTAGCGTCATTTTTTCACGTCGTCCACCCTATCCAGGATATATATCTATTAGTGTTACATATTTCCTATATCTAAGTATGATTATTATCAATATAATGTCAATTAATAAGATCAACTGAGACACCAAGTCATTTCCTTAGTGATTAAATAACAGATAGGCACGTGCTAGAAACAACATTCATCACAAAAAATTGTAACATAAGCTATAGTAGGACTGAAGGCCATTATAAAATGTAATCAAAGTAATATAATGTAAATTGACAAAAAGTATAAATAATATTATTGAGTTGATTATAAAATGCAAAAGAATTGCGACAGGATCTACGATTAGATTATTTAAAAAAGGTTTTTTTTTAATACGTGCCACTACCATAATTATCTATACAGTACATAACGACTAATAATTCGAATGAAAAATACATAATAATCAATTTTTATCTAAGAAAATCTCAAGCAAATTTGGCAGTGAAAAACTTAATAAAATAATCGGTGAAGTGTGAGTCGGACTCGTACACGAAGGGTTCCGTACCATTATCTATATAACGTAGTCTGATTATGCAGAAGCCAGAAGACCAATTTACCTACTACTTACCTTATACATACAAGAAGATGAATTATATACAAGAAGATGAATATCTCCACTACTACTACTGGATCAACGATCATAAACGAGCGAAAATCACGTTTGTGGTATCGGAGCCCCCTTTAATCTTCATTTTATTATATTTTTTAGCATTTGTTGTTATAGCGGCGACGGAAATACATCATCTGTGAAAATTTCACACGTGTGCTACACAATTAAGTGTGTTACACTAAATCACGATTCAAGAGAAACAGCCTGGGGACAGATGGACGGACGGACAGAGGGCGAAGTCTCATTAATAGGGTACTGGTTACCCAAGGGGTAAAATCCTTTGGGTACGCGGAACCCGAAAAAAAAAACACGAATAAATAAGTTCAATGGAAACGCCCGTAAAACTTGTACAAAGCTAAGAGAAATCAACGTGATCTAAACTTGTTTACAACAAAGTTTATTTACCTGTGTGTTTATTTAATAGTGTTGGTATAAAGCCTTAGTCACACACCGCTAGCGTCAAGTGGAGCACGTAGAGTGAGTGACCATACAGACAGCCAATTCTATAAATATGTTTTGCAGGAGACGGCTTATCTAGCCTAAGTACGTCATATTTGCAGACATTATGCGGACTAGAACTGATTTGGATTTGTTTGCGTATGCACATGTTGTAAAAAATCAATGGGAAAATTGAATTTATGTTTACGATGAGTAATTTTATGAAAATAATTTGATTAATTTTACTAGATACAGATAAAAGCAAATTTTATTTATTTTTCCTTATTTGTAGGTATATATTATATACATTATGTATGCTAACGACGGTATGAATGCGTAGTCTCATCTTCGAACCCTAAATCCTTTCTTAATCCTAGTAGAGTCGTAAGTAGCCGCTAATCAAACTTGCGTAAGAAAAACGTATTTATCGGTATCGTAATAGTTTGAAAATTTTGCCTCCCGATTGGAAATCAAGGAACCAATCAGCGGGCAGAATTTGTAAACGATACGATAACGATGGATACGTTTTTCTTGTACAATCTAGAGACTGAGCCAAAATAGAAATCATAAAATTCTATAATGGCCTGAGGCAGGAATCGAACCCGCAACCTCCCACTGTAATTCGGGAGTGCGCAACAGCGTCGTGGTGGTCAAAAATTTGGAGTTTCAAGAGGACATATATTTTCATAACAAATATTTTTATTAATGTCCTATCAATTCATTACGAAGGCAACGGTAAATCCCACTTAGGGATGATAGTACTCGTCTGGCCGAGTACTATCGTCGGTCGTGCTGGTCGATGACGTAGGTCTATATCAATATATCAATAAGCTCCGTTATCATGGAGTTCGTGAAATTCATAATAATTTTAAACGAATAATATTTTGGTGAACTAAGTAGGCTTTTTTGCTTCCGTAGTAGGAGACAAATCGGAAAATTGATGACAACATCGGGGGATTCTGTTGCAACTGTTTTTAGGGTTCCATAGCCAAATGGCAAAAAACGGAACCCTTACAATAGATTCGTTATGTCTGTCCGTCCGTATGTCACAGCCACTTTTTCTCAAATTAATAAGCAATTTTATTATCTTCTTTTATTATAAGTTACAGCATTGATTAACAAAGGAACTTATACTTTTTCATGTAATCACACGGCCGTGTTCGCGACATAATATCTATATTTTTTTTAATTACCACTCGATTTTCTCTTGGAATTAAGTTAATATAATTGACATCAACTCTAGACAGGGCGAACCGCGCGTAAAAATGTCGCCAGCTTATGGGTGTCATTAGTACCAACAGTATAAGGCCACGCGGTAGTGCTCTCAGCGGCGGCAGCGGTATTTTGACTGTTAGCTTGTATGCAAAAGGTTTACGTAAATTGTTCGGATTCCCATTTCTTGAGGTTAGTAATCAGTGGTTAAGGAGCACACCACGGCTGTGCCCGCGAAATTCAAAATTTTCGTGGTTTTTAGCGATTTTTAAGCTAATAAGACATAATGGCCTTATGGCCGTCAAATTGCGATAATCCCAATATCTTCTTCACGTGTTTATATAAAAATCTCTGCTCGAAAGTGTCGAGTTAAAGAAATTAGTCCGAGATTTGCGAGTTACTCACATAAAACTCGATACTCGGACTAATATCCTAGGATACACATTTTTATGCAAAGATTTTTATATAATCATGTAAAGATGATACTGCCATTCTCGCAAATTGATTGCCATAAGCCTATTATGTCTAATTAGCGTACAAATTGCAAAAAACCCCGAAAATTTTGAATTTCGCGGGCAGACCCGTTGATTTCACGTTAATATGCTCTATTTTAATTTACGCCAGTGTTAGTGGTAACTGCATGTAAAAAAGAGTATATTAATAATTTGTTTTCAGCGTAACATATATATTAATAAATATTTATGTTTTATTAGAATCATAATGACGTCTTCAAAACCACACAGCAGATTATTTACCTGCGCTTAGATCCTATTGTTCTCATTTATATCTAGAATGAAACTCAAGAAACAATTCATTTATAAAATACATACGTACGCATGATCATGATAATACGCCAATTACAACTTTATATTCTTTAGGTACAACTTAATGACGACCGAATTGCGTAGTGGTAGCGAACCTGCCGTCTGTGTCGGAGCTCGTGGGTTCAATTCTCACTATTGTAAAGGTTTGTGTGATGAGCAAGAATGTTTTCCAGTGTCTGGGTGTTTTTCAATATATTAAATTTCTGTATATTAATATGTATCAGTTATCTCTAGTACCCATAACGCAAGCTATCGCTTACTTTGGGGCTAGATTGCGATATGTGTAGTGTCCTGATATAAAAAAAAAATAACTAATGAGACAGATACTACATAGAAATGATATAGAAGAGCTTTCCATGAGTTCCCGATTTGCAAGAAAGGCCATCCGTGAATTAGTAATTTATTAAGATAAATATTAATATTATAGTGTCCATTAAATACTATTTTTAAGCTATTGCATAGCTTCTATCGCGGGCTTTGACGGGTGGACCGAATCCAGAAAAACCGTAACGAAAAAATTCAGCCAACCAACAAGCCAACATTAAAGTCAACCTTATTGTCACAGGCATATAATTTATATTGCAAAAATTGACTTAAAATATACCTATAGTTCCGCTTTTGCCCGCACCAGCGCTAGTTGATTCGTATTTTAAAGATTTTTCTAGGAACTCTGTTTTTATGTAATTAAGGTTAAAATTTCAATGGCAAAGAATAAACTTTAATATTTGATAACTGTCAAAGTATAGTGATGCATCTTAACCGTGACTCGTAAAATTATCGATAAAGTTGAAAAAATCAATATGAAAAAATCAAATTTAATTAATTCCTTCTAAGTCATAAAAAATCACATAAAATGACACAATGGGCCAATCAGAGAACTGTTGAAGGAAAAGAATTTACTATTACCTAATTTGAGAAAACTTTTTATCATAAGTTGCTACACACAAAACTTTGTTTAACCTTATGTCTTCAAACGAGCAATTCGTGTATATATTTGAATCTCGGAAACAGCTCCAACGATTTTCATGAACGGTATACAGGAGGTTTCGGGGACGATAAATCGATCTAGATGGGATTGTTTTCAGAAAATGTTATATTCACCAAAAAATAAACAGAGTAAAGACCGATTTGAAATACAAAACATTGTTTTATGTAATATTATGAGGAAAAGTAAAACTCAAATATCCTTGAAATACTGTCACTCAAGTGTCAACTTTAATTTAACACTGTTGGGAACAGGCCTAGAATCACGTGATTCTAGGCCTGTTGACTGTGACTATACACGCACCAGTGCGTGATGAATCAAAATATTTTTACGTGGTTCCGCTCCAGTTTTATATATATTCTTTTCTTAACAATAAAATCCTTCTCCAAAAAATTATCGGAGCAGATTGTACTTGTTCTTGAAGGGAACTTATGTAGCCTTCCAGTAGCTTTGGTCCATTTTTCTTTTAAAATTGGCTCCCTTAAGAAACTGAAATAGTAAGATCTTTAACTCTTAAATAAATTTACTGTAATCTATTACCGCAATGAAAAGCCATTTTTCTACTATTGATAAGCGTACAAAATCCGTACAGTAGTGATAAAACTTCCTAAGATTACTCTGAACAGATACGCGAAACAGTCGATAATGTTTTATCGATATTGTTAGGAGGACTGTACCTTCAGTCTCCATAGCAACAGTTTTCTATTATTATTTAACTTGTCATACTACTGTAAAATAAAAACATTCGTCACAAGTTTCGAAAGTATTTATTTTACTTTAATATGGTAGCAGTGTAAAAATAAAGCGATAAATACGTTGATCACGATGGCGTCGGGCTCAAGTACAAAAATTGAGACTTTAAATAAAGAAAATTTCGACACATGGCGAATTCAAGCAAGGGCCGTACTCATCAAAAATAAATTAGGGAGTGTTGTTGAGAAGCCGCTGAATCTTGAGAAAGCTGATGAAGAGAAGAGAGAGAAGAATCCTTTAGCTCAATCTGAGTTAGTACTTTTAATTTCACCCTCTGAATTGAAGCAAATAAAAAACTGCAAAACAGCTCACGAGATTTGGACTTTGCTTGATTTTATATAATATGCCAGTAAGGGACCGGCTAGGAAGGCCTTTCTTTTAGTTAAGAGGAAGTTAATATTGTCCAAAATGGAAAATGGCAATATTAGAGAGCATTTCAATAAGTTCATGGACGTGGTAGACAAATTGCAGGATATGGACATTTGTATTCATGAGGATTTGCTCACTGTTATGATGCTATACAGCTTACCACCTGACTACGAAAATTTTCGTATAGCGATACGATATAGAATCCAGAGACACGTTACCGAAACCTGAAGAACTCAAGGTAAAAATTTTAGAAGAATCAGAAGCCAGACAATTTAATAATGGTTCCAACACCAATACTACCAACACTAAAGATGAACACGAAGGAGAGACAAATTTCGTAAAAACATGCAAATTTTGCAAGAAGAAATGTTATCAGTGAATGCAGAAGGCTGGAGTAACAAGCAAAAGACGATAGCTTTATCGTCGACAGAGGCAGAGCTAGTGGCAGCTACGGAGACAGCGCGGGAAATTATATGGCTACAACAGATGTTGGAGGAAATCACTAAAACTGAAAAGCCACCACTTCTTTACATTGACAATGAGTCAACAATAAAGCTAGCATACAATCCGCCGTACGAGCAACATAGCCGAACCAAGCACATACAACGAAGGTGTCAAGGTATGTCAGAGAGTGTGTGGCAGCTGGCATACTTGAGGTCAAGCAAGTTACTACTGAGGACCAACTGGCTGATTGTTTCACAAAGCCCTTATATGCACCCAGGCTGGAAAGGCTGACTAAAGCTCTTGGCCTCAGTTCCTAAAAGAGGAGTGGATGTTAGGAGGACTGTACCTTCAGTCTCCATAGCAACAGTTTTCTATTATTATATAACTTGTCATACTACTGTAAAATAAAAACATTCGTCACAAGTTCCAACAGTATTTATTTTACTTTAATAGATATGTTATGTGCAGTACTGGCTGAATAGCGAAATTTGAATGTCAATGTTCTAGAAGAAAATTATTAGTAAATGTGAAATCAACGGTAAAGTTCTTATTAAGCTATTGCATAGCTTCTATCGCGGGCTTTGACGGTGCAGACCTAATCCAGAAAAACCGTAACGAAAATAACCTGGCACTCCTAAAGTAAAGCTTTTGGTACTAGGCTAGCATGTGACTTTTTTTGAGTGAGTTGAACTTTTCAAAAAGTCATTAAAAAGTTCTGCTATTTTTCGATAGATGGCAAACTAAAAACTAAAAAGTGTGAAGTTAGCCTGGTACCAAAAGTTCTACTTTTCTATTGATGGCAAAACTAAAAATGACTTTAAATTCTATGCAATAGCTTTACCGCGGCAGTCTCCGAGTGCCACACGCCTTTTTTTAAATGGGAAAGTCTGTATATACTATTTTATAGACAATCGACCCTAGACCGCATTCGTTAAAATAACTCTTTTAGCTACTCTTGCGCCCTTCTAGCAAAACCCTCGTAGCATCATTTTCCGCTTTAAATATTCCCATTTCCCGCCTGTTGTGATTGAATGCTCGAATATGTAATAGTACTTTTCACCAGAAGGTTGAAACACAAATAAACCTGTCAACGACAAACGCTCACTTTGAAAATTTGTTTCGTTTGCATGCTTAGGTAGGCCTATATTTTTTCGAAAACTTACAATATATTTTATTTTTCTTTTATGTAACAATTTAAACATTGAATTAAGTTTCTCAGAATGATAATGGAATAAGATCACAAACGGAATTATTCTCATTTACATATTAAATATATTTCATTCACAAAAAAAGCCTGAAGCTTACCCTCCATCAGATGAAAAGAATGTTAAAACAGATTAAATAACAACAATTTGCTGACGGATTTGACTCGCATTTTTCTATGATTGCTTTTAGATTGACGATTGTCTCCGATAAGACAATATGTGATTATGATATGACAATTTTTCGAACGGATACAATTTGTCATCCCCATATATTTCTTTAATTACGATATAATAGCAATTATAGAAACTCCCTGGGCAGACGGATAGCTTCTGAATCCAAGAGGCTTTCTGAATCCTGGCCTGTCAATGGTTCAGCCGATAGACGACCCATAACGTCCCTTAGGAACACGTCAACTCAAGGAAGCCGGCCCGAAGATCATACGCATAGTCCTGCGAGAGAAAATTAATGCATCGCCAGACTCTCCATCTCATACTTAGCTACATAAGTATTATTTAATACCAAATACACCTATACTATAGACCCGGCGGACCGCGTGAAAAAATGTCGCCAGTTTATGGGAGCAAAACCCCCTCCGCCGTCAGTAGTAAGCTGTAAGCCTACGCAGTATTTCGCAGGAGTTTCGACACATGGCTCTACATTTGCTTGTATGAAGAAGGTTTACGTAAAATGTTCGGATGGGCTCATCTTGATGTTATTATCACAGTTCAATAGGTACTTAATAAATAAGTATTATTCGATTTATAAATTTCGCTACACTATTATTATTTTTATATTCAACACTATGTAAATTATTTCCTAAGTAAAGAGAAATTACTGTTAGATAAAATATGCTTAGAAAAAACCTACCCTTAAATACTCGTATATTGCGATCATGCATAATATTGTAGAATGTAGGTGCCAATGGTTCTAAGTGTATTAATTACTTCGTCACAAGGCGTATTTGAGAAAGTCATCATCGTTTGCTATTAATTTTGAAAGTGGTCGGTAGTTACTAGCTAGAGCATGTGTATATTGTTGCGCCAAGGGCATGACAAGGCAATGGACGATGGTGAGGAGTACGTAGGTGTTTTAAATTATACTTTATACCCTTAAAACCAACATACTCACAGATAGGTATATAACCTATTTAATATTAGTTATCTACTATTGGCGACTTACTCTATTTGGGTGCGTATAATACTTGTATGCATGAATTATTCGCCTCAAAACTTTGAATATACCAACCTAATAAGTTTGAATAGATCTCGGACGTAGAAAAAAATAGCTTAATGAAAGCGAGCCCAACAAATGTTAAAATATTACGTGCTTATCTTTATAAATTAACTTTAAACCCCAATTGGGAATTAACCTACTCAGATAACCGATATAGGTCACTGGAAGTTGATATGACGTATTCGGAAACTAATAAATTAATAATAAATTGTTCGCCATTCCCAGAGATTCCCGAAAGAAACTTTTAAATTATGGGAAACACCCGTTAATGTGCCACTTTCTCGACTTGCACAATTGTGAACCCTTTTGATTATTTGGGATGGAAATAGTAAAGACTACTTTTTAAGTCCGGGGATATCCCTTCGCAAATTCTAGCGCAAGCAGGCCAAATATGTAGGCCTCTCTAAGCGGCGCATACTTCTTGAGAAATTTAGAAGGCGAAGGACTAAAGGTCAATTTAGACATATCTGGCCGCGTCTGCGTATATCGTGACCCGAAATCACGGGGAATTCAAAATCGGGAACTCTCGACAATCATCTCGACGTATGGAAGCAGCATAGATATTTTCTGTAGTAGTCTCTAGTTTTGGTTCTGATTCAAAAGATAGACCCGCTGGGTTTAAAACTTTTTTTAGTCAAACTCCTCCATAATAGGTGACCGACTTGAATACGTTTTTTTGTGTATATTCGTCACGTCTGAGATAATAACGCCTAAACTATTTTTTATATACCTAAATGAGAAATAATTTATATGCCAAAACAACGTTTGTCAGCCCAGTATTCTATAATGCTATACGTCCAACGTTTACATTAACTTCAATTATTATTTTATAATTACCTAATTTGAAATATTATTGTGTGATCGTATTGACATTGTTGAATTTAACGCGAAATTTTCTGTTATTACCTAACCTGTGCTGATAACGATAATACGATTTTGATATGTCTGCACATACCTTCAAATTTAAAATATGTGCGTATACATTACGCACATATTTAATAATAATGGAATTCTGTTGAATATCACACCCTTGTTTCTAATAATAATTTGAATGCCGTTTCAGAGATTAATAATAGGGAATGTGATTTAATTAAGATGGTCAGAAGTTATATATAACCCTTTTATTTTTTTGATATCCGCTACTGTGACTCAGTACCTACTTCATTTTCTTCTTATGTATGTATGTTGTGAGTATCTTTATTCTCGCAAAACTTCTATCATAACACCTGAAACAATTATAATAAATCATAATGTGAGGCTTTGATAAATAAAAATACATTTAATGATGTTCTATAAAGAAAATGTTGCTCCGTTTCAAGACATTTTTGAGGGATTGGGTCTAAAACTATCACTGTTCAAAACAAATATAAAAGTTAATGACATAACTTATTACGGTGATATTAAGACAATATTAGGAGCCATAAACATAGTAAATAAGGCATAATTAAGTATCAGAAAAACCCACCATTAAATCATGATTAATGTGTTTTTATGATTATTTTATTGCATCTTTGATATTCTCGAGGCCTTATTGGGGCAATGATTTTCCTACCATAAATGTAAACCTGATCTGTTTCGTAAGTTCTTTAGGATTAATAACATAACAGTTGGCTTTTGTGTTTAAATATAAAGCTGTTACTTAAATCTTAACTGAGTGTTTACACACCCACTTAGATTAACATTACCGGCCAAGTGCGAGTTGGAATCGCGCATCGAAAGTTCCGTATGACTATAAAAAAGTTTTAGAATATGCAAGTAACGTAGTAGTCCTTTCATATATTGTCCCCACTGAATATTGTTGTCTCATTTTGAAAGAACAATGGTGCGGGCCCATACATCGCTTTCGCTCACGTTACGCTATTGCAACTATAAATGAAAAAATATTTTTTTGGTTGGGCCTGCAAGCCTGAACTCAATGCTAAAAGATTTTTCTTACAAAAAAGTGGAGAAAAATTAATATTTATTTTCAAAATATTGTATCTGAGTATTAAAACAACTGCGACCTCCACCATGAAGCATCTGCGAGCATAGACAATACACTATATACGCTTTGATAAATACTTGTCACTTGTCCCAGAATTTGTCACAGTCGACAGTTGAGACCATGTAGCCATCATGTAGCTGTCGGACAATGTTGCGAGATGCCGGAATTAAAAAACTCCAATCGACAGAAAGAAAAATCTAATTGAGTTAATAAATTAATATAGTATTACAAGGGCATTTCTGAAACGCTAAACTACCAAGACAAAATAATCTATCCTCAAAATAATCGGTTGTAATAGATTTCAGTATTACTAATAGGTGTAGTTTTCTGACAAATAATCACAAATGTTCAAACAGTTTTTTAAGTGAGACTGGCTCACACGGAAAAATAATATTCAGTTTTACTCAAATGGAATGGAATGGAAATGGAACTTTACAATGGAAAACCCTAAACTAATATAATCTTTTTATGTAAATATAGTCGAGTAAAATAAAATGCAAAAAAAGAACGATTGAAATCGACACCGTTTTTTTTTAACCTTTATTGAAGAGGGGTTTGAAATCGACACAGTTATTATTGTCTTGTATTGTACATTCTGATCTAAGAATTAACGTAGTACTTGAAAATAGGTTTTTCTTTAGTATAGTCTGTTAAATGTTGTTCTCGTACAAAAGTGGACCGATCGTCAAAAAGATGGAGCATAAAAGTGGAAAAGTTTGGCATCCGGCAACACTAGCAGTCAGGAATGTGGAAACGGAACCTATCAGTAATCAATTGAATTTCTTTAAATATTTTATTTTTTGACCCGTCCTTTACAATAACTGGTGATACCTTGAAAAAATTCTGTTATTTATTAGAATCGTCTTGTAATAAATATTACATCTAGACGCCAAACTTTATTTGTGTACATTTCTGCCCATGTTCTTTCGACGACCCGGCTTTATCACATTTTAAATAAAAATATAAACAATTTTCAATTTTTGATGATTCCAATGACGTCTCATTATTGGCTACAACTATTCCAAATTTCATGACGATATCTTTCATAGTTATAGAAATAAAGGATCATAACGGACAGACAGACAGACAACAAAGTGATCTTATAAGAGTTCCATTTATTATATTAAGGGACGGAAACATAAAAATCTTTAGGTAAATCTTTAGGTAAATAAGTGAAAAGCCGAATTTACATGGACAGAACCACGGTAAACGTTTGTAACCCTATAATACATTAAAATGAAAAATATTGCTACATTGCTTGTTATTTGGCGTGAAATAAAATAACGTATGATGTTTTACAATGTACCAATTTATTTGTCTCAAAAGGTTACAAGCGTTTCCCTACAAAGGCAAAAAGTTAACCCCCTCATTGACATAGGGCGGATATTAGGTGTCTTGTATCGCGTATGTTATTCAGTTTCTATAAGCTGCAAGCCGGTATATTGGTCCTACGTGTTCTCAAAGTAAATTTCATATCGTCTTTGAAGTGACAAACAAAGACTGGATTTTATTACAGACGACCGAAGTTATACATAGATTCGTTTTAGCATATTTTTGTATTTTCTTCCCATAAAAATAAGGACCCTATTCATAGTTATCAACGTTAGATAGCTGTTGTTAAAATTGGGTGTGCCTGAATAAATTCAAATGTAATGTAAAGTGTGTTGTGGACTGTGGTACAGACAACAGCTATCCCATGAAATTTACAGTTCGTACCTATCTACCGTTATAAACCGAGCGTGATTCATGAATCTGAAACTTTGATACATGCAAATAAAGAAACATAAATAGCTACCGAAACAGGACAGAGTAGGTACTATAGAAGAATTTGTTCGTTCGTTCGTTTCAGCCGACGGACGACCACTGCTGGACATAGGCCTCCTGCAATGATTTCCAGCCCGCACGGTCCAGGACAGAGTACTATAGAAGAATTTGTTCGTTCGTTCGTTTCAGCCGACGGACGTCCACTGCTGGACATAGGCCTCCTGCAATGATTTCCAGCCCGCACGGTCCTGCGCCACTTGTATCCAGCGCTTTTCCGCGACTCTTTTAATGTCGTCAGTCCATCTAGTCGGAGGTCTGCCAATACTGCGCTTTCCCGTACGGGGTCGCCATTCCAGCACTTTGCGTCCCCAACGTCTATAATAGAAGAATATATCAGGGGCCGTACCACCATCTCTTATAGCAGAATTATTGTAATATTGTTTTGACATTTTCATACAATGATAGTATGAAAATTTTAAAACAATATTACAATAATACTGCTATAAGAGGTGGTGGTACGGCCCCAGGACATTACAGACGGCGCAAACTAGCTCCAAAGCAAGCTGGCCTACTGGTATCTGGGGACACGGTAGTGTCCCCACCAAGACGAGCCAAGCGAAGCGCGAGGGCACTACCTATCTTTTCTCGAAGTGTTTCGCCGTATTTTTAAACCCTTATAACTTGGGCCTGAATTATTTCAGATAATCAAAATTCTCGGAAAATGATGTCGCCAGTGAACTTATTAAACCTATAAAGTTTCAATTTTATAGGTCTTATACTTTAGATTTTATTGACGTCTAAAAAACCCAAATTTCGTCACTGACTGACTGACTGACTGACTGACTGACTGACTGACTCACTGATGATCATCAAAATTCCTAGGTACTTCCTGAAGACCTAGAAAGCTGAAATTTGGTATATAAGCTAGTATAAGCACACAACCAACAAAAAAATTCCAAAAGTTGGAAATTTAACCCCCCAACCCCTTAAAATAGGGGATGGAAGTTTGTATGAAATTACCGCAAATATTGATGCTAGAGGTCTCAAAATTGATATAGGAACTCTTTGTAATAAACAATTAAATACGTCTTTGAGGATTTTTAGTTAATCACCCCACATCCATAAAATTAGGGGGTTGGAAGTTCGTATGGGGTTTCCCATAAGTATATAGGTATAATAAAAACTTAATTTTGAAATTTGAAATATAAGCTAGTATTAGCACACAACCAACAAAAAAATTCCAAAAGTTGGAAATTTAACCCCCAACCCCTTAAAATAGGGGATGGCAGTTTGTATGAAATTACCGCAAATATTGATGCTAGAGGTCTCAAAATTGATATAGGGACTCTTTGTAATAAACAATTAAATACGTGTTTCAGGATTTTTAGTTAATCACCCCACATCCATAAAATTAGGGGGTTGGAAATTCGTATGGGGTTTCCCATAAGTATATAGGTATAATAAAAACTTAATTTCTGAAATTTGAAATATAAGCTAGTATTAGCACACAACCAACAAAAAAAAATCCAAAAGTTGGAAATTTAACCCTCCAACCCCTTAAAATAGGGGATGGAAGTTTGTATGAAATTACCGCAAATATTGATGCTAGAGGTCTCAAAATTGATATAGGGACTCTTTGTAATAAACAATTAAGTACGTGTTTCAGGATTTTTAGTTAATCACCCCACATCCATAAAATTAGGGGGTTGGAAGTTCGTATGGGGTTTCCCATAAGTATATCGGTATAATAAAAACTTAATTTCTGAAATTTGATATATAAGCTAGTATTAGCACACAACCAACAAAAAATTCCAAAAGTTGGAAATTACTTCTAACCCCCCAACCCCTTAAAATAGGGGATGGCAGTTTGTATGAAATTACCGCAAATATTGATGCTAGAGGTCTCCAAATTGATATAGGGACTCTTTGTAATAAACAATTAAATACGTGTTTCAGGATTTTTAGTTAATCACCCCACATCCATAAAATTAGGGGGTTGGAAGTTCGTATGGGGTTTCCCATAAGTATATAGGTATAATAAAAACTTAATTTCTGAAATTTGGTATATAAGCTAGTATTAGCACACAACCAACAAAAAAATTCCAAAAGTTGGAAATTTAACCCCCCAACCCCTTAAAATGGGGATGGAAGTTTGTATGAAATTACCGCAAATATTGATGCTAGAGTCTCAAAATTGATATAGGGACTCATTGTAATAAACTACAAATAAGGAAAAAAATAAACTAGGTGAACCAAGGAGGGTTCCCTCATTTAAATGATAAAGGGGGGGATACTTGATTCGAACAAATATCCACCTTGCAATGATATTCAAGAAATACACCAAAGAAAAGGAAATTAACCAAATAAAAAATATAGTCGTAAACAACTTACAAAAAGAAGTGAAATCCCAGCAAAAACATTTTCATGTAAAATGTTGCCAAGACGAGAACATGTGGCTCACACTATCAAAAAGTTATCAGATCTCATGTAGAGCAAGACTTCTAACTCTACACGCCCTAACTCTATAAATCCTAACTTTATAAACTCTACACTTTAGTCAAAATATATTATGTCTTGGCTGTTTCGTTACTGTCACATGGGTGTAAAGTAAAAATATTATTCACTGACTTTGTACTTTTCTGATATACAATACCTAGTTTCTGTAGTAACGATTATTTATTAGATAGGTATTGAGTCTCCTCAGAAACTGCACTTAGGTTTTACTAACTGCATTGGTTTCAAATACTCCATCACACTTTGCAAAAGTGTGTTCCTTTGCTTTAGAGGATATTTTTAATAAATGGAAGTTTTTTCCCATAACAATGGTGATACCATTTAATTTTAATGTGAAATTTCTTGAATTTTGCATGGTCCATTATGCCACTTGCAAAACTCTATTAGAAAAGTACTGAACAGTGAATAAATTCTTCACTTTACGCCCATGTGACGGTACCGAAACAGCCAAGACATAATATATTTTGACTAAAGTGTAGAGTTTATAAAGTTAGGATTTATAGAGTTAGGGCGTGTAGAGTTAGAAGTCTTGCTCTACATGAGATCTGATAACTTTTTGATAGTGTGAGCCACATGTTCTCGTCTTGGCAACATTTTACATGAAAATGTTTTTGCTGGGATATCTCATGTCTGTACAGTTAACTTACTAAATGATTATAAAATTATGGAATGCTGCCCTAGTTTATTATTATTAATTAATTTAGCACAGCCTGAATCAGTATTGCAAAGCAAATCAAATCTAACCAATCTGAATTTAGTTTACTTACCGTACGATGCGCCGCTTTATAGTTTGTGACTTCAAAGCGGGATATTGGAACTCTAAATTAAGCTCACACCTAATAATAATAATATTTGATTTTCCAGAGCTCACATCGGATTTGTGATTATTTGTGCATTAGGGAGCTGATTTTCTGTATATATCAAAAGAGCATATTATTATCATGATTATATTAATCAGTACCTGGATGACCGAGCTTCGCTCGGTTTTTTTTTGTAAATTGTAATTTGGAGTAGAAACTATATTTGAATATGAATTACATAGGTACTAATGTAATGATGAAATATGAAAAAATATTTTTCGATCTTATCGACGTAATAATAAAAAAAATATGAACTCGTAAGTATGGTTAAGGCGAAATCAACGACTCTGCCCGCGAAATTCAAAATTTTCATTGTTTTTTTGCAATTTGTTCGCTAATTACGCATTTGTGAGAATGGCAGTATCGTCTTTGCATGATTATATCAAAATCTTTGCATAAAAATGTTCTAGGAAATTAGTCCGAGTATCGAGTTTTATGTGAGTAACTCGCAAATCTCGGACTAATTTCTTTAACTCGACACTTTCGAGCAGAGATTTTTATATAAATACGTAAAGAAGATATTGGGATTATCGCAATTTGACTGCCATAAGCCTATTATGTCTTATTAGGTTAAAATCGCGAAAAACCACAAAAAATTTGAATTTCGCGAGCACACCCGTGGTGTGCTCCTTAAATAAAAATCACGAGTGTAATTAGTTTAATATTTATATATTATACTAATACTTAATTTTTTACATTACATCAACCAATTACGTAAGTTATTTTATTTCGAGTGTTTAAAATTATCGCTGCCAACGGGACTTGATCCCGTACCCCCTAGCTATCACGGCTGAGTGCCCTGCTAATTGTGCCATGGATTATCTTGCTCTGTGGATGGCACGATAATTTTGATATTGGGAAACTACGATTAAAAACCAATTTCAAAGGCCCATTATTTCGAATGGAGCTAGCTTTGAACGAGAGAATACCACCTTGCCCCTTTTAATGTTGTGCCCGCAAAACTCATTGCCATAAACTTACGATGTATAATTATTAGCCCACTATCATAGCTGGGCACCGTTAATCAAATACTTAACTTCGTTAATCGTTAATCCGTTACAAAATAAGTTAGCTTCGTTAAACGTTAAAGCGTTACTTTGCGGAAGAATTAACGCAAGTTAACGTTAATCGTTAATCCGTTAATATACCTACCTATGTAAAATTGCCTTTTTATATCGTTGCGTTACTGAATTAATAAAACCTGTTGGTTTAGAGTCTAGAAGTTAGGTTAGGTAGGTACTTAGGAAAAACAAAATACTTACTTGTATAATTCAAACGTGTGATAATAGTCGGGCATAGGGTGCATATTCCCCTTCTTGAACACTAACATGTTGAAGTTCATTTTACAATTCATCATGAAGATAAAATATAATTAATAATAATCATGTACTTCGCAATTCCTTTGAAAATATGTGCACAAAATTTCATGTTGATCGGCTAAGTACCTAGTTTCTACGTAAAAGCGTAACAAATTCACATTAAGTATTATGCAAGTATAGTAGGCATTGGATTAACGATTAACGGACTTCTGCATATTAACGGAAGTTAACATGTCCGTTAACATTTTTAGAAGTTAACTTATAAGTTAAACCGTTAATCAAAATGTTAACTTCGTAAATTAACGATTAACGGATTAACGAGTTAATGCCCAGCTATGCCCACTATTAGCAAAAACTAAATAAAATTTGAATTTTCGCGCCCAATTCGTTGACTCCATAAAAAAATTAGTATTAAGTACTGCTCGTCAATAGATGTCAGCAGAAAGAGTCATATTTATTGTGTTAAAACAGTTGGATGCCTGTGCCATTATAATAGTATTGCTATTGGCCAATAGATGTCACGTTGTTTCCTAGTTTTCAATATATCGAGAAACAATATGAGGTAAATGAGTATTGTTGAGCAGAGTTTTGATTACAAATATGAGATGCATAAATGTTGTGTATAAACTATATAAACTTAGGATGTATAAGCCCACTAAACCAGAAAACTAAATAAAATTTGAATTTTCGCGCACAGTTCGTTGACTCCATAAAAAAATTAATATAACTTCTCGCCAATAGATGTTGGGAGAAGTCATATTTTACCTTTAGCATTATAATATTATTCTCGTTAAAACAAATGCCGGCCGCGGTCATTAAAATTCGTTTCACTATTCGCTAATAGATGTCATGTAGTTTCCCAGATTTCAAGCTATCGGGAAAAAATATGAAGTAAATGATTATACCTGGTTGATCAAGCTTTGCTTGGTAATATCACAGCCACTCACCAATAGATGGCAGCAGAAAATTACTGTAATAGTTTAACTTTTTGTCAATAGATGTCAGGAATAGAGTAAATTTTTTTTTATGGGTGAATACGACATTTAAAAAAAATGAATCCTAGCTAGATCGATTTATCGCCCCCAAAACCCCTTGTATACTAAATTTCATGAAAATCGGTGCAGCCGTTTCCGAGATCCAGATTATATAGAAATATACATATATACAAGAATTGCTCGTTTAAAGGTATAGGATAATATTATAATTATAATATTTATACAGTGTGTCCGGGATCGAACTAACGATAATTTAAGGGAGTGTTCTATAGCTCATTACAAGCAAAAAATCCTCTATAAAGGGGGGGGGGCCTCACCCCCTCCCCGGTAGAGCCATTTCAATTTTGTATGCGTTTTTTGGGTATGTGCACACAATATCAGTAATAACTTGAAAGTCTTTTGATTCACATGTTCCAAAATGGTTTCATTCGACTGGGTAGAATAATCTCCATCGCTAGGTACCTAATAACAATGTAAACCGTTAAGATAACACAGCAAAAATGCCTGGAACTAAAAAAACATTGCCCAAAAAAAATTGAAACGTGAAGTTATTGGTAAATTTTGCAGAACCGGGATCGCTAAGACCCTATTTTTTTGTAGTAAATCGATAGCTTTTGAGTTAAGCAATACAACAACACCAACATTTTGTCTGTAAGTTACTAACTTTTTGTTTTGCTGGTTAATAGCATCTATAAAGCTGGGTTTCTTGTTCAGATCATCTTTATCACTGACACACTACCAAGCTAGGAAGGTTGAATGGAAAATAAGTGAAACTCAAAACGATTTCAATATTCTTTACTTTCAATCTGACCTCCTGAATTTACATTTCACAGATAAAGGTAAGGTAATTAGGTTTATTTTATAAAAGCTGTGTACAAAAAGACAAAACAAAAATAAAATTTCAATTTTTAATTACTTGTATTAGGTATCTGATAACTTGTGTTACGTCCTATTCCTCACTCGTGTAACTCACTAAATTCACCTTCGTTTACCTACAACTTTGTAGTTACTCTCATATCGATAACACATCCATCAAAGTTACGCATCGGCATTTCATAGGAGTAACAAGTGTGAACAAGGCATAGCATGATTTATGAGTGTGTTTCTCTTGTCTTAATGACCCCGTAAAGATTTTCATTTTTGTGAAAAGGAAAATAACTATGATATAATAAAGAAAGCTTTAAGAGAATCCGGAAACATTAAGCGGTAGGTACTCGTAATTTATTAAATTCACATTGCGGAAATATCTTTAGGTAATAATAAATACTTAGGTAATTATTATTATTATCCTTAAAATCCCTTTACTTTTAATATTATACAATACTCATAATACTATAGGTACTTACTATATTACTATCTAAAATTTATGGTTTGGAATTTATAAATATTTTAATATCTAGAATAAAAGCTGCCATCGTTTACACCTATAATATAATTAGTATGCTTTTTACAATATAATAGATACATAAATTACTTCTTTGGTCTTCATACCTCAATAAGTAGATTTAATAATTCTGTATTCACTAAGTACAATGAACCGTAAGTTCGATGTATTCTGTTGAAGTCAACAGATAAGATAGGATAGACAGCGATTTCAGTAATAATATTATTCTCCTTAGATAAATAAAATAATCTTTGAGTTTATTTTAAATTCACTAAATAAATTCATAATGACAATAAATAAATACATAATCTTGTATTCCCTAATTGTTTAGTGGTTTTTATTTCATTTTTACGGATAGATAGAAAGATATGAAAACAAGCGTAGAGATGTACATTGTACAACGAACTGATTTACAATTGTACAAACTTGGATTTTAATTTTTAAAGTAAGTCATTCAAAACAGTAGATTTCGGGAAAAAGTTTCTACTCTTACACATTTTAAGTTTTAACATTAAATCTTGGCGTTTATCAATGGTAAATATTTATTTACATTAAAATATATTATACTTCTTTGATTTGTTCATGCATGTTTTGCAAAAATACTCACCTATTAATTCTTATTTCTTATTGATTATTGGATTGCCAAGTTTTATTATCCTAATCTGTCTTTTAATCACAAAATACCAAGTAAAAAATTACAATAATTATATTTATATATTCGGGATAAAACTAGGTATCTATCTATTTTCAATATAATTCTTACAGGAATATTCTTAAAACAGTTTTATAAATAAATGTAGTTTTAGAATTAAACAGTATCTCCTCTGAAAACATAATAATAAATCATTATTTACACATATTTATAATTATATCCTTTACCACTTGTCCCTAAATTAAATCACTGTTTTTCAATACGTCCATCATTATTCACTACTTCTTTCACAGAACTGTCTATCTTTCAATACACTTTTCGTTGAAGTCGTTCGAGTCCCGAACTGTCATTATTGTGACGCCATCGGCGCTGTTTCTGGATATGATGTGGTTCTTCTTCTTTGTACTGCCGTAGTCATAGTTAGATATCACGATACTCTCCGTTGGATTCCTGCTGGAAATAAAAGAAGGCTTTAATATGTATAATAATCTGACCACAGAATTAACGAACGCACGCGGCTTCGCCCACGTTGAACTTCCTTAGGGATTTAATTTTCAATATTCCGGTCTAAGCGGCCTCTTTATAAAATTATGATCACAGATTCCTTTTCTATGATTGGTGCAAAGGCCAGATCAGACATATTTGTAAGAGAATTCGAATCAGAAACAATTTAAATTGTGTCCTTTTTTTATTTAATTTTTTACTCCGTTAACGGGAAGTGCAAGTTTTAGGGCCGTTACTCTTCCTGATTTATATAAATGACCTACCTGATAAAATAAAACATGAATGCATACTTTTTGCAGATGATACTACTCTACTTATTAAATGTAAAGAACGCGATAACTTAGAAAATGAAGTGCAAAACGCACTAGCGGATGTTATTGAATGGCTTGATAGAAACAATCTACAGGTTAATATATCTAAGACTAAAATAATGCAATTTCAAACATACCAATCGAAACCACAACGACTCAATGTAAAATTTAACGAAAGTAGAATTGAGGAAGTAGAGGACACTGCTTTTTTAGGTATCACTATAGATAAGCATTGTAATTGGAAAGCACATATTAAACAGCTATGCAGTAAATTACATAAATATATTTATGCACTGGGTCGTATTCGACAAATAGTATCTTTTGAAGCATCCATTTTGGCCTACCATGGATATGCCTCATCTCAGTTAAGATATGGAATCATACTTTGGGGTAATTCCACTGATGCGCAAGAAGCGTTTAAAGCTCAAAAGCGGTGCATCAGATCGATATTTAATGCAGAGTTCACAGATAGTTGCAAGCCTCTCTTTAAAAAACTCAAAGTGCTACCACTCCCATGCTTATACATTTATGAAATATGCGTGTTCGTCCGCAAATATCCCAAGTATTTTAAAATGAAAACAGATATTAACCCAAAAAGCAGACATAAAAATAAAATTTGTGTTCCTAAACAGCGCTTGACATTATATAAGAAAAATGTATTCTGTACGGCGATACGAATCCACAATCATCTACCACCACATACTTTTAAAATGAACCTCGCTCGTTTTAGACGGTATTTATTTAATTTATTACTCGACAAATTGTATTATTCTGTTGACGAGTTTTTAAACGATAAATTTTAAATCATTATTATCAAATCTTTCCATATTATAATATTTTACAATCTGATGACATAATATGAGATGCTGGTGAGTGATCTGAGGATGCTGGGTTCATTTTTGACAGAATATTAGAATTATTTATTATTATTAGAATTAATTATTTTAATTGTATCTGAACTAGTTTTGCACGCCCATGTTGGGGTAAAACATGTCGAGACTCTATTATTAATTGTAACATCAATTTTTATTACCATGTTTGAAGCAAATGAATAAATGATTATGATTATGATTATGATTATGCGTGCTGCAAGACACGCACACGACTGAGAGTAGAAGTCTTTTGGGGAGAATCTTGGCTTCCGAAGATCCACATTTACTTCGGATCGCTAGTAAATTTGTAATTTATACTAATAGCAGGAACTACGTAAGAGATTGCTGGTGAAGATGGCCGAAAGGTTGCCCCTAAAGAGCAATATATCGCTACCGTTTCTCTTGCTCAGCAAACACCTTGCACTGACTAAGGTCACTAAATAGAACTGTTAAAGTATTAAAGGATACCTTTTAAAAGTATGTCTCTGAGAGCTCCCGAACGCAGTATCGCGAGTCATCCGCATCTTGGAGCTGTGCCTCGCCTGAAGCACGTCCTTCTTGCAGCACATGTATCTGATGAAGTATCTCTTGTAGACGTCGCTCATGCAGCACAAGGCGACCGGGTTCACGCAGGAGTTGAGAAATCTGTTAGACGATATACAGATAGGTAGTATTGCAGCATACCTATTGCAGCGGTGGCGCTGGGTGCTTCTAAAGGATGTCTCGCAAATGGCAGTTCGGGACAGCCTAGAGCTGCAGGTGGGATGGAGCGCGCCGCGACGGCAGCAGAGGTAGCGGTTGAAGTGCTGCCTGAAGACCCCGCTCACGCAGTACAAGGCGACCGGGTTTACGCAGGAGTTGAGGAAACTGGTGTTCATTAAAGGTTAATGTTACTAAGGGCCGTCGGCAGATAGATATCTGAGGAATAAAATTGCAACATATGCTATACAAAATCTGTCAAAAGATCGTATTTATTCCTTAGTTAACGTTTATCTGGCGATTGAAAAATCGGCTCTTATATTAGCATCCACTAAATATCCACTGTAGGGATACATGTAGTAGGAGTGCAAATGCTGGAGTGCCTGAAGCGTGTAAGGCTTTACCAAAAACGGAGGCTCTAGGATATCGGCCGCTAGTTGCTGTCTAGATGGAATCGGTGCTTCACTGTCGGAGCACTCTTAAATTAAAACTATTTACTTATAAATATTTATTTAAATATTTATTTATTTATTATATTTTACCGACAGCAACTCCCCACTTCATATTAATACAACTAATCGGGAATAAGTCGGGAGTCGGGACCAACCTTCCACATCCACTTAGATCTTGTAAAATTAAAAAAAATCCTTCCTGAACACTTATCTATATTCAAGGAAACTCTGAGCAAAATTTCCGTTCTAAGTTTGGCCATGATGAGTGAGAGAGTTATGGAGTCAGGACTTTGTCATCAATTATTTAAATAGAGGTACAGTAAAGGAATTATGACTTTGAAATTGCACAGAAACAACTAAAAGCTCTGCCGTGATTACAGCTGGTAAAATATCCTTTGAGTATCCAATTGCGCTTGACAGCCAGCTAGAGCTTTCAATGAAATGTAAAAGATGGAAGAGGAAAGATCTAAAAAAATATTGAAAGAAAAATACTATAGAAAGTTCTAACAAGGTGCAGTTTTGCGAAAACCGATCTCATTACAGTTTACACGATACTACACGGTTATATAATGCGGAAAGTTGTTGTGAGATTCAAATTTCAAAAGGTACCTCGTAAAGTTTTCTCCCAATCGACTTTTAGGAGGAACCAAAGTTAAAATTAACGCACATTATCCTGAAACTCGGAAGCCTATCTTAAAATCCAATCTTTGTAAAAATTACACATCAAAAGTTTTGACTTCAGCATTTTTTTTATTAGTTAATAAAAACCTCTTTGCCTTTCCATTTTTACGATAAGTATGTACCTACTTAGTATTTAAATTGAATCATAAAGTAAAATGGAAGATAGATTTAATTTAATAACAAATCAAATACGCGAAAAATATTTTTAATTTCATGTTTGTAGCGTGAAATATATGTAAAAGTTTGCACGTTTGTTTGTATAATTTTCGCGGTGATATGAAGAAAAGCTTACTTAGTTATATCGCGAAAAGTTCGAAACTTCAAAAAACGAAACCTTCCTAGCCGCAAAATCTATCGCCGCAATACTTTGAGTGCTTACTCTATCTAATTCTCTAACTTTGACACTTTGTACATGAGGGACTAAAACTATACCCATTTACCACCCTTGTTTCAACTTTCTCTGCGGAAAAACCCGTAATTATTTTTTAGACCTATCAATGTAGCCTATTTATGTTTGGCGTTCTGCGGAATTAAGTTTAGGCGGGACGGTAATTTACTTTTAAATTGAATAAGTTTTAGGAGAATGGCTGGCTATAACGACTTGTCAATGGCCACTTGCCATTAGGCGTTATCGCAGTTAAACACAAACTTGCACTGTACAAAATAATTGTATCAAAAGTATCAGACATAAAAATTAATGAAAATTGATTTTAGAATACACAAGTAACGCCCTTTCATGATTGTTTTTGAAATTTTGACGCCCTGATTTTCCACCCTTTTTGAATTAAAGTAAAATCGATTTTCAATTTTTTACAATTGCAATGACTGTGGGCCACTATTACCTACAACTACTCCAAATTTCATGTCGATAGATTAATAGTTACTGAATTAAACGGTGGTGACGCAATGGCAGACAGAACAACAAAGTGATCTTATAAGGGTACCGATTTTTTCTTTTGATTACGGAACCCTAAAAACACTAATCTTAACTTATCTGTCAGCTATCCAACTGACATTATGCGAGCATTATATAGCGTTTCTTCAATGTCTGCGTAGTGACAACGTTGACGCGATATCAACGTTAAGCAACGTCAACTTCGCGTCAATGCAACGTTATAAGTTTATTTACAACAAGTACTGCTCAGACGTTGGAGAAACGCTCGCATAACGCCAGGGATAGGGGCCTATGAGCTACTCGCAGAATATAGGTACCAAAGATCGTCTTTCGATTGTACACAATAAATACGAAGAGAAGATAGAGTAATGTACCTCAGACAGAAAGCGATGATCCTCAAAGCGTGTATGAAATCATTGTAATCATCCTTAGCTGTCGGCGACATGTAGTACCACACCTCCAGAGCATGGTATGGCAGGAAACAGATGAAGAACACTGAAACAAAACTTTTATGTAAGTTCTCACAAAACCTAGGTACTCGTAAGATAGGGTTGACAAAACAAACTCTTCAGGCTTATAATATTTTGTAAATTAAATTACAAAAAAAAAGTTTCCAACGAATTGAGAACCTCCTCCTTTTATGAAGTCGGTTAAAAAGGTCTTAAATGATATGTATCTACTGTAGGTATTTGACGTTGTATTTTGTGCAAAGATTAAAAAAATTAATAGATTTACGCACGTTCATTTCTCTGTAAAGTGGGCCGCCTTATTTAGTGAAATCGCACTGTGGGGTTACTGGCATTGCGCTCGTACGTGTTTAGTTACACAGAGTAACTCGCTTTAGAAAAATGTAATTAATTTACATGAATGAAAATGAACTGGCATTTTGAAAACTAAAAGTTATTTTTATTTATTCAACTCTATTTATGAACATCATCACATGTACTACTCAATGGTTAGATACTATAATATTGTTGATTTGAGATTTAGAAGCCCTTAAAAAAAACTGGGTCACCGAAGTCGGTAGACTTACGCAAATATGAGTATGCTTTCGTTTATGTATTGTATTACTACTATTACATACCTAACTGCCTACCTATATTTGGCATCGATTTAAAGATACGATCTCAAATGTTTTATTATGAAAATAAAAAGAGAAACAGATGTATCGTAAATTGGGGTAGAATTTTATTGTTGCGAGAATCACAAAAGTTAACAGCTTACTTTTTTGGTTGGAACTCGTAATTTATGGGAATTGAAATCTATAAGAAAGTTAATGTAGGTATTACAAAGATAAAACTAGCTGACGCCTAATAAAAAGTCCACTTTTCATCATGGCTTTTATCGGCTCTCCTTTGTAGTTTTTTTTTACTTTGTTGCCAGGATTTTTGAAAATTGAAAATGAAAAAATTTAACTTAGGTAGGTACTTTTAAATTTTATAATTGTTATTCGCCTACTCACCTACCAACTTTTTACATATAATATTATATCATTGAGATAGAAGGTCAATATATACCGTACCAATATATATTTTTAAATAAACTCCAATAACGTGACAATCTTTTTTTCTTAGATATTTTCAATTTGTCTTCGATTATTTTCCTGTTCCTCATATTAATTATTTATTTAAAAGTTTATGACAATTGCAAGCGCAATTTCTAACCACTTATACAAGTATCAGAACAAAACCGAACAACTAAATCGACTTTATACATAAACATGTTTCCTTTATGGATATGTATACCTAACAACAATATTCGTGGATTACATTCTAGCATATCCGTTCGCTAGTATAGACCTAATCCTGGCAAAGCCCTGGATTTACCACTATTTACCATGTTAAAGGATGACCTAATCGTGGTTTGAAAACAGGACATATTAATCTCGTTAACTTGAATCCAACCTAATGACGTTGTTAAAAATGTAGTAGGTAGGTTTTTAGTCTAGCAAATAATACATATAATGTATAAGATATACAATTTAAGAAAAATGTTCGACGTACCATATAATTTGGTATTCCGAACAAAAGCAAACATAACAATGGTTTTTATTTGAAAAGCTCCAAAAAGTCTTCCAATATAATAAAACGATATCGTACCCCGAACAGTAATTGGCTAGACCAACAAAGGAATGTAATACTATAGTGATTTACTGTATAATCTTTTCTAAGCAAAATCCAAGGAAGTGATTTCAGTAGATTTGTTAATGAATGTCCAAAATTCAAGAAAAAATTCTCGAAAACCGATTAAGGTTGAGCGAATCCGCTAAATGTATAACAATGTAGGTAATATAGGTAACCTAAAATTAGATAATTATGTAAATGTGAACATTTAACATACAGTGTTAACTACTGGAATTCTGGAGTTTTTATGTTTCAGCAATGCTTCAATCCTGAAAGTTCGAAAAACCTTGCTCCTGACCTATATATTTAATCAAATTGAGATAGCGATAGAATAAAACCTAGGAAAGTCCTACAATTTGTGGCTCTCTGTTGAGATAGGCCAACTTAACCAAAATTGATGCGAGCATCTTCATTATTAAAAAACTTCTAAAAAATTAGTCAAAATAACTCGACCGACTTGACGTTTTTTTGGAAGGATTTTCTGAAGAGAATAGATATAAATTGCATATAAAAGATTGTTTTGAACAATATTCACATGTTCACTTTTAATATTTTAGACAAGGGTTAAGGAAGGGCTAGGTTTTCCCGGAACTATAGGTATTTGCGGGCTACCTCCCGCCCCCCAAAATTCTCGCGTACGAAAGTAAATGGACATCGAGCGCCGCTTGAGCGCAGTGACCCCATCCGCTGTCCCGGAACACGGCATAATTACATACAGTAGGACTTAGTTTAAGTTGACGGATGTTGTTTACAATTTCAATATAACAAATTATACATACTTATATAGTTATGTCTACGTATTTTTTAGCGCATTTAAGTTTTTAAGACATTGAAATTGATACTTGTAAACACGTTACTTATATACGAGTACAGACTCACAAATCACGTTGTACTTGTATAAATTATTTCCGAAACGCATTATAACTTCATCTACTTCAATGGGTGCATTTTTCGGACGTGGTGACGTCTTAACCAGTATGGTTAAGATGTTTTTAACTATTATAGCTCTTAGCCACGATTAGATTTTTCGTAACAGGTTAGAATGAACGCGAGCGAAGCGAGCTCAAAATTTTTACGATTTTGCAGGATAAATCACTATTTATTCCAGTCTTGAACTTAACATGGTTTGACAGTGAGATACGCCTTTAATAAAAATAATATAATCATTTTTAGGCGTAGTAACGTCTTAAAATCACAAATATGCCCGAATGAACTGAACGCGAACTTTATCTTAATATATATAAATCTCGTGTCACAATGTTTGTCCTCAATGGACTCCTAAACTACTGAACCGATTTAGTTCAAACTTCGTGAATATCTGTCATTTGGTCCAACTTAAAAGATAGAATAGTTTTTATCCCACGTGGACGAAGTCGCGGGCATCAGCTAGTAATTATTATATATTTAGGTAACTGGATATGCGAGCGAAGGGAGCTCAAATCTTTTATTTTGTTTTATTATGTGATCCATCCTTAATCTTTAATTTAATTAATGTAATAATTTTTCGGTGAAATAACGTCTTGAAATCGCAAATAGTCCTGAATGAAGCGAACACAAATTTTATGTATCCTGACAACTGGATAAGCGAGTGAAGCGAGCTCAATTTTTTTACTATTTCGCAGGATAAATCACTATTTATTACAGTCTTGAATTTAACATGGTTTGACAGTGAGATCCATCTTTAATAAAAATAATATAATCATTTTTAGACGACATATAACTTCTTAAAATCGCAATATGCCCGAATGAAGTGAACGCGAACTTTATATATATTTTGATAACCAGATATGCGAGCGAAGCGAGCTCAAATTTTTTAGGTTTTTTTTACTTCTTTTAATAGTGTGGTCCATCTTTAGTCTTTAATTTAAATAATATAATAATTTTTAGGCGGAATAACGTCTTAAAATTGCAAATAGTCCTGAATGAGGCGAACACGAACTTTATATATTCTAATAACTGGATATGCAAGCGAAGCGAGCACGAAATTTTCTGTTTTTTTTTTTACTGAAAAAGTCACAACATAATAAAGGTTCTGGGGGCATACATATCTTGATAACTAGATATGCGAGTGAAGCGAGCTCAAATTGGCGACCTGAAATGATCTTGTATACGTCCGTGCAATCAAGGTCATTTCGTGAAAATCCGCCGTGGAGGACACTTAGATACAAATATAATTTGAGATTAATTAATAAAATCAGTAAATAAGGAGAATTGTTGATAAATCAGGAAATTTCCTGGGAAATCAGGAGCTCAACAGTTAAAAGGTCGCGGTGGCGAGGTGAAATTCAAATTTTTAATATTTTCGTTACCTAATAATGCGTTTGATACTAAAATATAAAATAGAATCAACCATAAATCAATTAAATATTATATGACCCCCCATGACAAAACCACCCCCCCTGGATCCGCCGATGCTTCCCATACAATGTTAGGTGAAATAGCTATGAAATATCTAATAACTAATTGATAATATTAACAGTGTGATCCCTTAGCAAATACGCTTATCCTTTAATATTATTTCGTAGTTTCTTTAAAAAGGTTTTCCATATAAATAAATAGATGTGTAATTATCAGGTTTGTCCATTGGATTACAAAATGTATCTTAATAAAACCTGTTTAGAGATGGGGAACTAGAGAACCCAGGTGAAAAACCATGAATGGGTTTATAACTCGGTTGATTAGTTGATTACCTGTCTTACGTCAACGTTATGAAATGGACTTGATGAAGTTTATAAGTATCGAGGCTCAAGTCTCACTAAAGCCACAAACAGCAACTACTTCGCCTTACTGTGTGTTGTTAAACTGTGTTCACATTGTTACTACTACAAATAAACCTATAATAATTATTATTATTTTTCTTGTTCAAAATTTATTTATGGCTATTGTAAACAAATCTAATCCAAATATTAGTATATTCTAATCGAGATAATATTAAAAAAGCTAAAATCTGCCCCTTGTAACGTATTCATCGTTATCGTAATCATTTAGAAACTCTGCCCGCTGATTGGTTCCCTGATTTACGTCAGCCAATAGGTGGGCAGAATTAGCAAACGATTACGATAACGTTGAATACATTTTCTTGGGCAATCAGACCCCTGTACGAAGAACTATTTAAAAGTAAGTAGGTACTATGCTTATTAACTTACAGCTAATTATAAATTTTAGTGACTACAAAATAATATTATTCAAAAAAAAATATAAAGTTGAAAATTTAACCGCGGGACAGCGTGGCCTGGCAAAACTGGCGTACGTCCTACCTCGATAGAGTCCGTCGGACGACTGGCGCACCCCCGCTAGAGGATGCGCGTGACCGTATTCGTTGGAAAACAGGCTTGAGCTATGCTTGATTAAAAAAAAAAATTTTTTTTACACGAACCGCTGATAAATTCACTCAGCTTTATTTTCATATATATATTTTTAAATTTAGTTAAAAACTTTAGGCACAAAGTGGAATAAATAGTCAAAATCGATATTATTTCATTTTTTTTTATGATCGAGAAAAGTTTAGCTTTAAGCATTTATTTTAACTTTGAGTACTAGATAGAGAATGTATCCTACAACATATATTTTTTTCGATGCAAAAATATACTTATTCATGATATAAACCGGTTTGGAAAAGAAGAGAAATTGCTAGAAACAGGGAAAAGACCCCGTTAAGGGAAGTCAAGTACCACCACAGACCAAGGAATGACTTTATAGATGCTTTATAAGTACCACAGATCATAATATGTGACAGTGAATCAATATTGCAATCAAGCCAGCAGCAATTGAGCTACTCGTAGTTGATGATAAATTAAATTGATAGCTTTGATAAACCTCGCAAAAGCTTTTCATTGTGTACACTTAAGAATTCAATTGTAAGGCAAACAAAACCCTTTTTAAAATGGCATTCAAAAGCACTATGCAAGAGATCCCACTCGAAAAGTGAAAAGTCTATTTAGTCACTGAAGCAAATTGACGCCGATAAGATAGCATTAGAAACGTTTTCACTCGATGCTTTTAGACGGATTTTTATTTGTTACTGAACATGAAAAATCCCATCTTGAAAAACGGCCACGGGTAGTAAACAATCGTTTTCATTAGTATGACACTAATGAATCGATCGATCTGGGGGAACTTACCTATAACAAATATCAAGACCATGCACGCGACGGACTTCCTCGCCTTCGCCTGCGCCTCGCCTTGCCCGCCGTGTAGCGCGCCCGGCATCTCCTTGGTACTCGCGAGTAATCGTTGCGCCATTAGGGAGTAGAAGAATGCGATCACGAGCAGCGGTAGCGCGTAGTAAACGATCGCTTTCATTAGTGTCATCCATCTGAGGAACGGGTATTAAGTTTGGTATTTTTTAATAAACGAGATCTCTCCTCTTTGATAGAGCCTTGTCTTTATAGACATGATGACAAATTGTGGACAGATTTCTTGATTTTCAGGAACACTAGGTAGTACTTTAGTATATTATAATAAAATATATGAATATAAAGTATATTTATGAATTCACCAGATATAACAAGATTTAGATTTAGGCTGTATGATCACTGTAACCCTACGCAAGGAAATCAGACCAACAGCATTATCGGATCGGTCAAATCTAGCGACACCAACTTCAGAATTATCGGTGACTAATGACTATTTTATCAATAGTCAACTATCGGATGTCGTGTGGACAGACGACTGTGTACATCAGGCTGACATGTTCGATGCTGGTTTGGTGGACAAACGGCCTTACAACTATTTAAAAGTTTTTGTATAAGGTGCTTTGGCAAAACAGTCCGCCAAAATCAAATTTTCAATCGTCAAAATCAAATTAAAATGTGAATTAGTCTACTGACTAACTTCACATTTTAGGCTCATAGCAATGACCCAATCAATACCCAATACAATAAGGTCACGTGTTTCCGTGTTTTTCATAAAAGCTTTTCTCAAAAATCTCAATTCACCTCTTATAAGGTTGCCGAGCGACCATTTTATGCAGTTTTCCAGATTTGAAGCTATTGGGCAATATGTGGTAAAAGAAGAATTTTGAGTGAAGTTTTTACAAAACACATGAAAATGTGTAACTGTTATTAGCATGAATATCATTACCATAGAAACCTACAATGTAATGTACAGTTTGTAAAAAAATTGACGGTCTAAGTATTACTCCAACCACCTCAAGGAAGGAGAGTGCCAATAGTTGTGGTGCCAATGACCTAAATCTACTCGTATATTCCCCATAGTCGCATACTATACGTACTTGGCATAATTATCCCACGTATCAGGATATGGCGAGCAGTATATGATAGATACGTTGCTAATATCTATGTCCACTGTGGTTTCGATAGTGCTCGAAAACAGCGCTGCCGGCGCCGCGAAGATCAACGCAGCCGCCCATATGATTGTGGCGCAAACCAGGGGCAGTTTGCGAAGCTGGAACAAGGTGAATTGAACCAATAAAAACTTTATTACATTTTCCCTTAAGAAGACCCCCCCACGATCCACACATTCGAATCAGAAATTGGAATAATGTTTGCTAAACAAAGCCGATAACAATTCGCTTCGATATTTCTTTTGCTGGGTGTAAGATAAAGTTCGGTTTATAAAGTATTTTTCTTTTCAACACTACAAGTACGTGACGATGCATCTAAAGATGTTAAAGTAAGTACTAACTAGGGAGTAGGTACAGTAGAATTCACATAATTTAATATCATATTAATATTACTGCAAAATGTTTTATTTGCCTAAATAGGAAAATTAAACTTCGTAAGTTCTACTTAACTTATCAAGTAATAAACCATACGTTTTGAGCGTCAGATTAGTATGACAAAAGTCGTTATATCCGGATTCTACTAATCTGGGGACACGGTAGTGTCCCCGCCAAGACGAGCCAAGCGAAGCGCGAGGGCACTACCTACCTTTTCTCGAAGTGTTTCGCCGTATTTTTAAACCTTTATAACTTAGGCCTGAATTATTTCAGATAATCAAAATTCTCGGAAAATGATGTCGCCAGTGAACTTATTAAACCTATAAAGTTTCAATTTTATAGGTCTTATACTTTAGATTTTATTGACGTCTAAAAAACCCAAATTTCGTCACTGACTGACTGACTGACTGACTGACTCACTGATGATCATCAAAATTCCTAGGTACTTCCTGAAGACCTAGAAAGCTGAAATTCGGTATATAAGCTAGTATTAGCACACAACCAACAAAAAAATTCCAAAAGTTGGAAATTTAACCCCCCAACCCCTTAAAATAGGGGATGGAAGTTTGTATGAAATTACCGCAAATATTGATGCTAGAGGTCTCAAAATTGATATAGGGACTCTTTGTAATAAACAATTAAATACGTGTTTCAGGATTTTTAGTTAATCACCCCACATCCATAAAATTAGGGGGTTGGAAGTTCGTATGGGGTTTCCCATAAGTATATAGGTATAATAAAAACTTAATTTCATGTTAGATATCTGCTAGTAATGCTAGTAAACATATGGAAAACACGTAAATTTTTCCACTGATTCCAGTGCCCAAGCGGCCAAGCGTCCAAGTGCCCAGTGCCACGTGCCCAGTAATATTACACGACCAAACTAAAAAAGATAAACGAGAAGATAGGTAGTGTGGGCTATAAAAAAGGCACATTTGATGCGCAAGAAATATAATACATATTCTACAAATAAGGAAAAAATAAACTATGTGAACCAAGGAGAGTTCCCTCATTTAAATGATAGAGGGGGGGATACTTGATTCGGACAAATATCCACCTTGCAATTATATTCAAGAAATACACCAAAGAAAAGGAAATTAACCAAATAAGAAATATAGTCGTAAACAACTTACAAAAAGAAGTGAAATCCCAGGAAAAACATTTTCATGTAAAATGTTGCCAAGACGAGAACATGTGGCTCACACTATCAAAAAGTTATCAGATCTCATGTAGAGCAAGACTTCTAACTCTACACGCCCTAACTCTATAAATCCTAACTTTATAAACTCTACACTTTAGTCAAAATATATTATGTCTTGGCTGTTTCGTTACTGTCACATGGGTGTAAAGTAAAATTATTATTCACCGACTTTGTACTTTTCTGATATACAATACTTAGTTTCTGTAGTAACGATTATTTATTAGATAGGTATTGAGTCTCCTCAGAAACTGCACTTAGGTTTTACTAACTGCATTGGTTTCAAATACTTCATCACACTTTGCAAAAGTGTGTTCCTTTGTTTTAGAGGATATTTTTAATAAATGGAAGTTTTTTCCCATAACAATGGTGATACCATTTAATTTTAATGTGAAATTTCTTGAATTTTGCATGGTCCATTATGCCACTTGCAAAACTCTATTAGAAAAGTACTGAACAGTGAATAAATTCTTCACTTTACGCCCATGTGACGGTACCGAAACAGCCAAGACATAATATATTTTGACTAAAGTGTAGAGTTTATAAAGTTAGGATTTATAGAGTTAGGGCGTGTAGAGTTAGAAGTCTTGCTCTACATGAGATCTGATAACTTTTTGATAGTGTGAGCCACATGTTCTCGTCTTGGCAACATTTTACATGAAAATGTTTTTCCTGGGATAACAATTAGTATAAGTAACTAAACCCGTACGGTTTCTACTCAACAAAATTGGTAAATATATGAAAAAAGATCCTGTATATTTTAAGTCCGTGATTGTGTCTCTAAATGTCTTCTTAGATTCTCCGAACAGGAACACAATGTTTACCAATGGTGTCACGCTAACGAGCTTCAGCAAACAGCTTTGTGAGTGCGTTCAGGAACCATTTCCCTTGTGTGACGTCACACTCTAATTAACTGGTAGAATATATTATCTACACTTGTTCATTAACAGTGGCAAGACGCCTACAACATAACGTGAAAGTGAATTTAATATGTCAATGAATCTTTATGTTTCCTAATGATGGAGACTAAGCCATCAAGTTGTACTAGAGTTCAATAATTTTCTCCATCTCAAAAAATGCCCAAAGCACCCGCAGAAGTTGTCACCTTCCACAAGATACAATTACGGTCTATCTACGCAGACCTTCCGAAGATTCACTCATCAAAATCAATACATATAATAAATCTGTTGTTTGTCTGTTTGTCTGTTTGTCTGTCTGTTTGTACGGGCTAATCTTTGAAACGGCTGGACCGATTCCAATGAAATTTTGTGTGGTGGTAGCCTATGTCCCTGGTCAACATATAGGATACTTTTCATCCCGGTAAAATAAAGAGTTCCCGTGGGATAGTTAAAAAACTGCAATTAATTTAACAGCTTTGTAAACAACAACTAATGAACTTAATTTAGTAAAATTGGTTATGCTGATACCTTATGTTGCCTTTTTTAACAAAATATATATATATATAGTCAAACTTATTAATCCAATCGAGTTCCCGCGGGAAAGAAAACATTACAAAAACAGTTAGCAGGCGTCTTTCAAGTAACGGATTTAAATGAATTTATGCCCGGTCATCATTTAAGATACTTTTCATCCTGAAAATTTTGAGAGCACCCGTGGGATGTTTAAAAAAACCTATAGCTACTTATCTACGTAGCACAATCAAAACGGGGTCGAAATATCGACAGTTTAAATCGTCCTTTTGATCGTGCAACTAGGTATAACTATACAAGATAACCCGTACGTAGCAGGAACGGGTTGCTACGTACACAGTAGCGCATCAGAATGCTTAATTACAATATCTGGGCGTTGGTATCATCTCAGAATAAGATAAGTTTGGTTAGTATAGATATTACAATCCACGATGACACGCCCCACTCTATCTTACTCCATGCGAATTGAGTAACATAAGCGATTTCGACAGAGTGTATAAGTAGAGGAAGACCAAAGAAGATATAGGTAAATTGTGTAAAAGAAGATAGCACGTTGACAGGAGAGATTGGAAGAAGACTCCTTTACGGGTCCATCGAACCCAAGGACCACTCATTTTGTACGGGAAATCTTGGGAAAAATTAAGAAATTCCACGGGAAACATTTTTGTAAAAAAAAACGAACTGCACGCGGGCGGAGCCGCGGGCAACAGCTAGTGAATTATATAAATATCGTTGACACGATAAAGTGCAATGGAGTTCGCAACAGCGCGCTTATAGTCCTTAAAACTTACCTTGATCGCTGCGACAGCTGTCATAAGATGAGAGGTGTATAGCAATTATAGCTAAGCACTAGAGTGAGACGGTACCTAGAGCGGTACTATACAAATGACATCTGTCACAGGGCTCATCCTTTATTTTACAAAGTATAGTAAAATATACATACGTCATTATTTACCTAAACGTTGTGATCTCTTTCTATCGTATTACTTTATCTCCCCTCTATCTCTTTCCGTCAAGCCACAGAGGTCCTGGTAAAACCGCTGAGCGGTTGGCGCTGCGTTCTTACAGTGCGAGTGAATCAACGCGTGATCCATCGATTTGTATCAATTGATTCACATACATGATATTATTACATTGTAATTCACACTTTCACCAAAATTAACATTACAACAAGCAACAAAGGGTGTCGTAGCACACAGTAGAGTCTCGCTAGTAAGACAACTTCCTAATTAGAGAACATTTGGTTTAGGACACCTTGTCTCGTCCCAATTAACAACTGAATTAACTATCCTGCGAGAACAATAACACAATGAAACAAAGGGAACTATTAACATCAGAATACTTTGGTAGTACACGTGAAATGTCACTCTAAAAATTGAGAATGTTGAATTCAAAGGTTGAATTGCTCAAAAATAGCGTAATATTGACAGAAATATATCCAGTGTATCCTTTTTAGGCTGTTTAAAACGCTTTTTTGGTAGTCTGAGATCAGTCGACCTATGTATAGGATAGGTAGCGCATGCAATACCATTATTTTAAACGTTTCCATAGGTTACATTATTTGATTGGTTACCTCCAATAAAGCATCGCAAGATATTATAACCACATTTTATGAATGGGCTCTAAAACTAGAATTTACATTTGACGCACTTGGAGGACCTAGCCAGATCGAAGAATAATAGCTAATTTAAATTTGAGACTGATTTTGAGAAAAGTCGCTCCCGCTTTATATTCTAAATTTGCATCTACATCGCTCGGAATTTATATTCTAGAAAAATCTTGAGTTTTGGCTCTCTTGAATCAATTTATTGTAATGAAGTTACTGGTCGCTTTTGTCAAATATTCCGCGGATCTATAAGGGATCAACTTTCCTATACCGCAAAAGTGTTATTTTCTCCTTGAACGTTTTTTGTTCGATATTTGATGAATGGTCCATCGCATGGTTTAGTTTGTTGAATCAATCGGATATACGGCTGAGTTTTTATAATCTCGAATAAAATACGAGAAAGCTGTTCGTAAAGTAATATATAAGTACGAGTATGCTCAAACAAATCTGTGGCTCAAACATTTTAAGTGAAAGCTTATAAAGCTTAAGCTGAACCTAGGTATATTTTATTTAGTTTATTGTTTGTATAATGTGATGAACGCATTAATTGGGTGAAAATAGACACAGTCTCGGCCGCTACCGGATGCTTGTGCTTTGACAAAGCTGGCGGGTGCTGCTCTCCCTGCGAACACAGACCAAGGAATAACGTCATTTTATTTTAGTTCAATGGACGCTCACGCCAGGTACGCAACAATCAGCGCCAATATGCCGAAAATCAAGTGTCTTCATTTTAACGTTGACAGTCAGCAATCCATAGAATAGAGATCAGTGTATGACCGCCACTTCAGCGCTGTCGCGTCTGGTCGTATAAACAAGCTGCGATGGACAAACTGCCTTACAAAAGCTTTCCTCGCTAACAACAAGCTACTTACTTGAAGCTTCCTAAAAGGGTTGACGATCGCGCAGTATCTCTCAGCCGACAGCGCGGTGAGGGTGAACACGGAGACGCCGATGCTGATGTCCTTGCCCGTCTCGGAGATCCTGCAGATCGCCTCGCCCCACGGCCACGACTCCAGCGTGTAGATCACCGACACGAATGGCACGCAGATCAGGATGACCAGCAGGTCCGCCAGAGCCAGCGAGAATATGTACCTGTTGAAGATTTTACTTGAAAACTTCTGTTGCACATTGGGCATTTTAAGATGGGATAGAACCATTGAATTCGCGCCACTGTTACCGTTACCAACACTTCTGAGTTTTCACTTCTGATGTCAGCACTCCCAAAGTGCAGCCTTATTATTTTAAAGGGTTGTGACACACAGACAGACAGACGAACAACAAAGTGATGTTATAAGGGTTCCGTTTTTAGGGTTCCGTAGCCAAAGGGTAAAACGGGACCTTATTACCTACTAAGTCGTCGCCGTCCGTCCGACTGTCACCAGCTTGTATCCCATGAACCATGATAGACAATTTTTTCACAGATGATGTATTTCTGTTGCCGCTATAAAATACCATAAAACAAACGTGATTTAAATAGTAATTGCGAAGCCATAACTTGTGTTTCGGTTTGAAAGGTACTGTAGCTGGCGAAATTACTAGGGCATAATGAGATGTAAAGAACAGTGCAGTATAACCAGCATAACATTGCAATGCAAAGTCCTGGGATTCACTGCATCAGTAGGTAGAAACATCAGTAGGGTTAGTACAGGTTTTAGTACGAATTTCGAGTCGACTCGCATCGCACAAACGAATCGAATTCCTCCATACATATACAGCCAACGCCATCTATGAACAGTCGCTAATATGTGGCTGTGAATTCGATTCGTTCGTGCGATGCGAGTCGACTCAAAATTAGTACAAAAATCTATACTAACCCATCAGGGAAGTCTTGCTCGTCTTGGCAATCTCAAAAAGCTGTATGATACTCACGTATTTGGCGCATTCCGCATGCCCCTATGTCTGATATAAACGACGACCAGGGTTCCATTACCGAGCACGCCTACTACGAAGATGATAGCAAATATAACCGGCACGAGGTACGTCTCGATGCGGTCGCTGTACGGCGTGTAGGCGTTTTCCGAGGAGTTGTACACCAGCGCGCTTGAATTGAGATGCGTGTACATTTTTCCATCTGGAACAAATGTGGGAAATGGCTATAGCTATTCATTACAAAGCATTGAAAATAAAGCTGCACGAGAGGGGACTACGGTATTTTGTATGGAAAAATTTAACCTTTTCTTTTATAAATTCATTTTTTAAGTAAAATGAATACGCAATCGTGTAGCGATGTTTTTAAAGTCAGCATCAGAGATCCAGGTAACATTCAAATTATACATATTTCGTGTTAGGAACTATTTTCTTTGCTACATTTACGTTTTCCATGAGGAAACACTTTAATTTTATAAAATTGGACCGTTTTTGAAAAACACTCTCACAATAGAAAGATCCTATACTAAATTTTACTGATCTGCAGTCGAACATGGCTCACCTCACCACTATAAGATATTTCAAACGACGATTACGCGCCCCACTCTGTCAAACTTCATATGAATCGAAGGAAACATAAGCGATTATGACAGAGTGGGGCGAGTCTTCGTGGATTGAAATATCTGTAAACCGACTACCTAAACTAAAAGAAATTGATGAATCATGTTAATATGTTTCTAACACATGAGACTCTTATGCTTCTCTATACATATATCTTATTACTCCTCCTCCATATATACTCGTACTCCGATTTACTTACTACCATAGTAAACTCTATATCGCATTGACCAACATAGTGGTCAAAGGCCAAACCTCGTCAATTGTGGGATAAAAAGAAATTAAAGATGAATATTCTTTGCTACGCTTGCTAGTCTCCGACTGTCCGATTTTTTTCCTACTCTTACCGTTCAATGATCGATGGCTTGAAAATTTTGTAGACCTTATTGATTTTTAGCTATATTTACATACTACAGAATTACAATTCAATTACATTTGGTTTTATTTACTTAAATCTTGCAGCTGCAATGAATTTGTATCTGTTTACTTGCTCTTGAATCTCAATCGACGCTTATGGTTAAAAACCTATTCTTGAAGGTCAATCGAATCGGGAATTGAATTGTAAGTACCTATATTGTATTTTCACTCCGATGTAACTCGAATATTATTAGAATTGTATCCAACAAAATTATTCGCAGATTTTAGTATTCCATCAAACTTTACGACGATTCGTATAGCAATTTTATTCAGACGCTCAAGTTTTCGACGCATTCAAATAAGTTTACATTTATTAAACAAGTGAATAGAGTAAGTAATAGAGTGAAGCATTTTTGAGAGTATTGTCCATGGGCAAACTCCTTTATGTTCTAATCTATGTGAAAAAATTTATCTAAAATTTTTGATTTAGATTTCTGAAATGCTAAAATTAAGTGCCCCTCAAACAACACTTAGGCCCTGTTTCACAATTACCATATAAACTTTATCCAACGAATAAACTTGATATTTTGACAGATTCCCAATACAAAAATTGTCACAACATCAAATATATTCGCTAGATAAAGTTAATCCGGTGGTTGTGAAACAGGCCCTAAATCAACTACTAGTGCGATTTGTTAATGGCAAACAGACGACTATTAGCAAACAAAGTGGCGTATCCAAATAAATTCGAGTGAAGTTATTCTATTTATACAGCTGAAAGAAATAACTGTGCGTAACAATTATGTATAACCCGAGAATTAGTAGAAAAACCACTTTCGTTTCATCGTTTGCAGCAGTTCCCCCAATTTATGTTAACAGCGAAATTTAATTTTAGAGATGAAAATTATGCATTCATGAATAATTAATATGGCAGTAAGTTAACTCGATGTATGAGACAATAGAGGTCCGGGCTAGGTTAGAGGTTAGATGCTTGAACATGCGATATTCAGATTTGCCTGTTCAGGCGTGAGTAACATAGCTATGTCTAGGTATCGGAAATAACTGACTTGCTCTATAACAAAGGCAGCCAGCAATTCTTTCTAAATTCAAGTAATAAGCGAAAATAAGGAAAATATTTGCAACCTATACCGACATAATGCCGATAGAGCGAACTATTATCAGTCAGTGTTACAAGATAGCGGCGTTATAGTTTGGCAACTTAGAGCGGGACCCTCCTGCGGGGTGACAGACGGGCAGGGGACGCGGTAACGCATACATGCAGAGAAGTGTCCTATTCACCGCTACACCGCCCGCTAACCGCTGACATCTAAGTTCCTTGCCTCCCTCACCGTTTATCACCCCACAGGAGGGTCCGCACGAGGGTTGCCAAGCTATATAGTTCCGATTTCGAAAATGCGCCCAGATAGGCTTGTCGCAATTATCAGACGGAATAAAACTTTAGTGGCATATTGAGGCAAGCCAGATTTATTAGTTTTTAATTTCAATTGTCGTTTTTTAGAATCACAGTCAAAATTAAATAATTATTGTTATACATGCCAATGTTTGTTAAATTTTATTAAAATATCTAATCAGGTGAACAAATTAATTATTGACTTACAATTAACTTAAAACTTTAATATTATAGCCTTATTGGTTCATATAATTGGCAATTTTCAGCTAAATTGTTTGGCCTATATTTCTGAAACCGTCATAGTAAGATATTTTATTTTTAACTATAACATGTACATACTCTCTATTACAAAAATAATTTAAATAAAATTTAATAGGGATTCCGGATTTCCATAAAATAAAATAAAAAACTCTTGCTCGTTCATGCTCTTAACGGATTTTTTATCTTGAGTCGATAGGTGGCCAAACTTGATTACAAATTGCAAATTAATAAGTAATTCGAAATCGCTGTTTTCAAATTTTCGTCTATATTTCACTTAAGCATCCTGTAGCTTCAAAAGTAATAATCGTGAGCTTAAAAGAAAATTACTAAAGTAGAGTACCTAGGTATTTCAAGTAGAGTACCTATTCGTAAATATTTTTGAGATGTAATCAAAAATTCGATCCCTCACCCCAACACGTTCTGGAGACCTCAAGGTGCATTTTTTCGTTAGTTATTTTCCCTGAAATAATTAAAAAAAAATTTACCGGTCTGGAATGCCACCCAAAAGCAGTCTCGTGTTGTACGCGTCGACTTGAGAACACCCTCCGTTTTTTAGTAGGTTAAAAATACAATTTGTCAATATACGAAATATTTTATCATTCAGATTTATTATTACTCCGTGAACATGTCAAAAACATAATCTGTCTGAGAATGGCGCCAGTCGCTTAATGACGTCAATGTAAACGATGCGTGAGATTTATCCTTTTTGGATAGCTATAGGGCCATTATAGGGCATAAAGACAAGGCGGTTAGAAATGCCAATATTATAAATATTACGAGTGTTTGCCTAATTTTTTGTGGTGGACGCAGATTCTAAAAGAGCTCATAATTATCGAGAGATAATTATCTATTTTCTATACCTATTAACCACTATTAAATTCTTAAGATTTTAAAGAAAATAATACAACATCGTAATCTTAATGTTTATGATCCATTGAAGGCCTAATTTGATTAATTATTATTAATTTGATAATATCATGAATGTTTATTTCAAATCATTCCAAAGGAAGCAAAACGATCCATAACTACTACCAGGGAGGTCCTAGGCGTCTTTAAACTACACTCGCCGGCATATTTAGCGGAACATAAAAAAAAGGTTTGATATCAGTATCATATAAAGTTGCTGGCTGGTTTACACGTTATTTAATTTAAAAAGAAATATTTTCAAATTAAGAAAACAACTGAACATCACATTTTATGCAATTGTTTTAATTTTATTCAAATACACCTTATTTGGAGCCAACTTCGAGTATTTCTTCCTTCTGAGTTTGATTTAAAATTTCATTGAAATACTGTTTTTTGTTAGTTTTTTTTAATCGCGTATCTTTCTGGAGTTGATGACTGAATTATGCCTGACTTAGCCCCAACGGAGATTGCCAGGGCACTCGAAATGCGAAGAAATGGTCAAACCTACAGAGTGATATCCAGAGATCTTCGTCGACCAGTTTCAACGATCCATCGCAGTATCCAACGGTTCAGGGAGACCGGTACTTATGTGAGAAGAGCAGGACAAGGCAGAAAAAGACGCACTTCGAGTAGGGATGATCGTTTCATTCGGCTTCGCGTACGTAGGAACCCCCGTTTGACGGCCGTCCAAGCCCGACATGAGTTAGAAGCAGTGCGGGGTGTAACCGTAAGTGAGCGTACGGTACGAAGAAGGCTCGAAGAAGCTGGTTTGGGTTCATTTGTGCCCGCCGAGGCTCCAAGGCACGAGGTAAATCATCGTAGAAACAGGTTAACTTTTGCTCAGGAACATCGACTTTGGAACGCGGACCAATGGAGTAAGGTATTGTTTAGTGATGAGTGCAGAATTCTCTTAAATCAAATTGACGGCAGGCAAAGAATATACAGACGCAAAGGAGAACGATACATTCAGACAAATTTTGAAACTACAGTTGCATACGGTGGTGGATCAATAATGGTTTGGGCGGGCATTTGTTTGGGAGCTCGCACAGACTTGGTAGTGATTGACAGAGGGAGTCTGACTGCAGACCGCTATATCAGAGAAGTTTTAGAAGAAAATGTCGTACCGTTTGCCCCATATATCGGTGACGATTTTGTTTTTATGCAGGATAATGCTCTGCCGCATACCGCTCGGGTAACTCAAGCTTATCTTAATGATATGAATATCACTGTTATGGAGTGGCCGGCGAGATCACCGGATATGAACCCAATAGAGCACGTTTGGGACTTGCTGAAAATAAAAGCTAAGTCCAGAATTCCAGCTCCTGCCAACGTGGGAGAACTGCGAATCGCCGTAGTTGAGGAATGGCGGAGACTATCCCAGGAGACCATCGATAACATCATTCTCAGTATGCCTAGACGGGTAGAAACTTTAATAAGAGCACATGGAGGAAATACGCGATATTAATTACCATTTTTCTAATTTAATTAATTGTAATTTTAATATTAAATTTCACTTTACCAGGTTACATGAAAAGTTCAAAAATGTACCATTTTTCACAAATAGCCTTTACTCGCAAAATCTGTTCTTAATGTGATCTCATTTTAAGTAAAAACAAATGAAACTTTAAATAACAAAAGAAGTGTAGTAAGTAGATTTTAAAATAAAACCATATTTTTTCTAATTATGGACCTTTTTTTTATGTTCCGCTAAATATGCCGGTGAGTTTATTTTTACATTAAATAAGATTCAGCTTCAGTTTTTTTATCATCGACCTCGTAGTGCCTCAGGACACTTAGTAATTAAGGAGGGAGTAGTTTTCGGCACCGAAGACCTTTGCTTTCGTTCGCTGAAAGTTCTGCATCTATATGAATATTACGGTCTTCTTAGTGTTATTAATGGCACATCTAACGCCAACTGAATAGTCAAACGGATAATTAAGCCTTTGAACTTATTGTTGATGCAAATAAAGCAATATCGCAGGTGTATCCCGTATAAGGGTATACCACTGATCTATGGATCTCTGACTGTCAACGTAAAAATTAAGACACTTGATTTTCGCCACTTTGGTGCTGATTGTTGCGTAACCTGGCGTGAGCTTCCTCTTAAATGCTAATATCTTACATTTGCAATTAAATACATTATACATACAATACTGTAAGTAGAACTCGGTATTAACTTTGACTATCTGAAACCTTTATGCGATTGTGAAATCTCAGAATCAATTTTGTTCTTAAATCCCGAAACGCAAAGTAGTTTCGTTCATTTATTCTTAAGATTTTCTTTCATTTTTTTTAATACTACTCAACATTCATATAAGTTAGGAATTTCAATTTTGTAGACAGTTTAGAAGAACTTATTTCTATTTTTAAAAATAAAAATTAGACTTATTTTTAAATTATCATCTAACAGTTTCATTAGAGTACATAATTTTTAATGTAAGTGGAGATCGGTACCCACTATGACGGTCCAAAAACAACTGTACAATTTTGACACCTAGATGGTTTAACTCGTTGGTGTCATCTAGAACTGCTGTGCTATTCTTAAAAATGTACATCCCTGAAACAGCTGTCAGATACCTGCCATACCGAAAATCGCATGTAAAATTGAATTCTATTACACCTGACGAATTCATAGATGCATAGATGTTCGCTCGTCGCTGCTTTAAGTATTTTTGCAGAAAAGCACGGCTGGTCCCTCCATTTCCACGGGACGCACCGTGGGTACAACATCGTATATCGACAAATCCGGGACTGACGCACATTTGTCTTTAAGATTCGCAAAGGATCTCCTGCCATTTCTCGGAATAGTAGTAGCATTGGTAGGCACTTGTAACTTTTGTGAATTCTTGAGATTGACTTGGTTGACCACGTCTGTGATTAGTTCCTTCATTTTCTCCGGGGGTATTATTGTTATTTGATCTGCAACTTGCTTTTTCACTCTGTCAGTGTAACTTGTGCTTTGCTTCGAATCATCATCATCTTCTGGCTCACTATGTATTATATTTTCTTTCGAACCACTTTCTCCGACATATTTAGGTAGTTTTTGTAATCTTGGAAATTGTATTCTTGGCAAATGAAATGAGGATGTCTTTGGTTTTACATATTCATCACAAGGAGCAGTTGAGCAGACATTTGTACGAACGATTCTACATCTTTTGGAAAGAATTAGATATATTAGACAAATTACAGTAAGAACCAACAGTATGAGTACTGTAGATGCTATGTAGAGGGTGTATTCAGGCAAGATTACATAACCATGATTCGTATACATGCTTGAATTATCATCTGAAAATACAAAAATAAATGATGAGTATCAATTGCCTTACAAGTCCTGTAAAATTTTAATCAGTACTACGAGTAAGGTTTCCCATAAACACTATTTTTAAATTTCTTTGAGACCCTGGATTTTTTTTGGAATAAAAATATGCGTAAAATATGTATTAATTCAGGGTTCAACCTATTTACTTTCTCACACAAAAAGTTCATTGACCAAATGCAATTACTATATTGCTCTATGAAAACAGTTTAAGAGACAATTATAAAGGTGAACAAAAAATGCACATGAAGTAAGCGAAATGATGAATAATTGAATACCCACCGAAATAATAGTAGTTAAACCAAATTATTCATAAATAATAATTGTATTTAGAGAACAAGAAAAATCTTGAAATATGTACTCGTATATTATAGAGCACTTCACTTTTGTCACACTATATTTTTTACAATTATATTTGCACTGCACAGAAATAATTTCACAATTTGAAAACTTTGGTAAAGTTCGTTTTGTATTGGACCTAACATGACAATGCATCCAATTTGGTGATTTGGTATGTCTACATGACGTAAATAATACAGTAGGTATACAGAGTGTGTTAACTACTAATATTATATCAGTTTTCCTTCCTTGATTGTTACGTTGCAGTCGAGAATTTGTAACAGTAAAATCAAATGAGTAAAATAAATAGTAATTAATCAGGCAAATATACTGTAAGAAATGTTGCGTAGCTGCTGCGATATTTTTAGGGTTCATGTCAAAATCAGTCAATCAATCAGTTCAGACTGGGAGAGCTTTAAATTAGAGCTAGATAGTGTTATAGATCTGAAGGTTCCTCTAAAAAATGCAGATCAGCTTAACATGGAGCTAGCAAAGTTTATAACTGACATACAAAGGTCGGCCTGGAATAATACGCCACCAATAAAAAAAAGGACCATTGGTGCTACTTATCCTAAGGAAATTATAGAACTAATTAAAAAGAAGAGAAAACAAAGAAAAATCTGGCACGCTTCTAGATCACCACAAGATAAAAAGGTACTTAATTCACTCACTAAATCAGTCAAGAACGCTATCAAAAGTTACAATGAAAATAAATTGAATAACTACCTACTAAGCCTATCCAATGACCGAGAAACAGATTATTCTCTTTGGAAAGCTACAGGGAATTTAAAAAAACCAATCACTCACATACCGCCTATTAGAGAATTAAATGAAAAATGGGCTATTAACAACACTCAAAAAGCTAATAGATTTGCACAACACTTAGAAAATATATTCCAGCCAAATGAGGGCTATGTAATTGATTTCGATGAACCCTTAAAAGAACCATTAGAAGATATGCAAAATATAAGACTCACAACTCCGAAAGAAGTATCCAAAGAAATAAAGTCTAGCTTAAGTAAAAAAAAAATCTCCGGGTTATGACCTTATTACTGGGGAAATACTGAATAATCTCCCTCGAAAAGCTTTAGTAAAACTTACCCATCTCATAAACGCAGCATTTAGACTGAGGCATGTACCTGAGTTATGGAAAGTCGCTGAAGTTATTATGATTGCTAACCTGGAAAACCACCCCATGATGCAGCATCATATAGACCAATATCGTTGTTACCAGTGATATCAAAATTATTTGAAAAACTGTTATTAAAAAGACTGAAACCATTACTAGAAGCCAGAAAATTAATTCCAGATCACCAGTTTGGATTCCGAGAGAAACATTCGACCATAGACCAAGTCCATAGAATCACTGACATAATTGAAAAAGCTCTAGAAGATAAGAAAGTATGCACAACTGTTTTTCTTGACGTAGCTCAAGCTTTTGATAAAGTATGGCATGAAGGTCTTATCTATAAACTCAGAGCCATGCTGCCAAAGCCGTTCGCGGATATCCTAGAGTCATATATTCTGAAAAGATTCTTCAGAGTCCGCCAAGAAGATGCCTACTCTGAACTGAAAGAAATTAAAGCTGGAGTGCCCCAGGGAAGTGTATTAGGCCCAGTCCTATACCTTTTATACACCTGTGATATTCCATCATTAGAAAACAACACCATCGCTACATTCGCTGATGACACTGCCATAATAGGAACTGGGCAGAGTCACGAGGAAGCAGTGGAAAAAGTTCAAAATGCCATACACAAATTTAATGAATGGACTACAAAGTGGCGAATTAAGCTCAATGAATCTAAATCGATGCATGTAGACTTTACCAACAAATTACCAAAATATCATCCGATTTACCTAAATCGGCAACTTATACCCCACTCAAATACAGCCAAGTACCTAGGTATGACGCTAGATGCAAAGCTCCGTTGGAAAGCTCATGTAAAAAAGAAACGCGAGGAGCTAGAATTTCGCTACAAAAAAATGTATTGGCTTATTGGAAGGCACTCAAAACTGTCAATACATAATAAACTATTGCTATATAAGCAAGTTCTGATGCCCGTGTGGACCTACGGTATACAGCTCTGGGGGTGTACCAAACCGAGCAATATGCAAGTCATTCAGAGATTCCAGAACAAAGTACTCAGGGAAATAGTTAATGCACCCTGGTATGTTAGAAACGACGACCTCCACAGGGACCTAAATATGGAGCTCGTAAATAAAATAATTCAAAAATACGCAGAGGCTCACCATCTTCGACTTCGTCACCATGTAAATCGGGAGGCTGTTAAGCTTCTGGATTACACGGCCATCAAAAGAAGACTTAAACGAACGAAACCGTTCGAATTAGTGTGATAGTGCCTTGCAGTGTGTGTCAGTTTTACAGTGCGTGTGCAACTTAAGTAGGTCACAAGAGCAACGTGAACCTCAAAAATGCAGTGTAGTGCAAAATAGTGTTGTGTGTAGTTACATACTTTCTAGGTCACAATAGAAATAGTGGACTCTAAGTAAAATAGAAAAAACTAAGGACAGTTATTGGACTGCAACTTAGATTTAAGAAAATAATCAATACTAGGAAATTTAAGTTAGAATAATATTACTAATTAGCTCATAAGCTAGATTGTAGTATAATATTGTACAGTATCCATTTGGCAATGGTACTTTATAATAAGGAAAAAAAAAAAAATGTCAAAATGGTAAATATGGACCCATGGAAAGTCTCACCATAATTATGGTGAGACTTTCTCCGTCCGTCCGTCCGTCCGTCCGTCCGTCTGACACACTCGATTATTTCAGTAACTATCGAAGCTATCGACTTGATTTTCGGAATAGTTTTAGATAATAGTCATTGCAATCATAAAATTTTGAAAATAATTTTTATTTTTATTTAAAAGGGGGGGTAAAACGGGTTGGTAAAATTTCAAAATGAGATAACAATATTGAGTGGGGTATCATATGAAAGTGCGTGACTTGTGTATTCTAAAACTGATTTTTATTTATTTTTGTGCCTGATACTGTCGAAAAAATACCTCAGAAAGGGTCCTGGGGCCGTACCACCATTTCTTAAAGCAGTAATGCTGCAGTACTGTTTTAACATTTTCAGACAAACATACCTAGTATGAATTTTGATAACATAAAAAAAATACCCAGGTGAGTTTGTTGTGGGCTTCTTCTCAGCGGCAGGGCGCGTTTGTGAACCCTCCTAAACTTAGTTTTAAGTCGTGAATGGTTATCACCATTAAAGTGACCATGTAAAATAAAACTAAAATAAAACTAAATTTTCTATTCTATTCTATTCTATGTCAAAACAGTACTGCAGCATTACTACTTTAAAATATGGTGGTACGGTCCCTGATCATTAAATAATTTATTAAATCTTATATATAAATTACATAATATATTCACAGATTTTGACATTAATGCTAAATATCTTTTTATTAGGTTTATATCGATAGATACCTATTATTTGTTGAGATTGGTCATGGCAGCGGAAACTCGACCAGGAGAAAGACAGTAAAATTAAAAGAGATTATGGATCCATAGAAGCAAATGGGGCTCAAAACAGATTTTTAACTTTACATATTGGTACCTAGTTACTTGCATGTACGAGTGTATGAAATATGTGGAGATATTCCGAATTTTAATTTGCTCTAATTAATGTGTAATTAGTTTCCTCTCTGAAAACGGTCATAGCTATGATAGTAGTTCATCCGCACTCATCAAAATTAGTTTAAAAACATGCTAGCTTTTTGTCGCAAATATTAAACAATTTTAGAAACAATATAAACATTTTGTCAAGTTTTATGAAATTAATACTTTCATATCCTATACCTTTAAATGAGCAATTATTGTATACAACCTATAAAATCCGAATCTCGAAAACGGCTCGAACGATTTTCATAAAATTTAGTATACAGTACATGACTCCTGCTGCCATCTATTGGTGGATAGATATACTACCGAGCAAAGCTCGTTCACCCAGATAATAAAATACTTAACCATGTTAATATCAGCACGGAAGTTCGAATCCTTGATCAAAAAAACTATGGGTGTAGTTTAGAAAACTTTCTGTAATCTAATTTGTCAAAGTAAAGGGAAGTGTACAAAGTCCATTTGCAAGCCATTAAATAATTATAAACTTCTCGAGCAGTAACCTGGCACCTGACTGAATCGTTTACTGAGAAATTATTAATTAAACAGCCTTCTCCAAGTTTTCAACAGATTTATCTGGTTTAGAATTTTCAACTTTAAATTCAGAAAGCGCATACATTTTTGAAATGTTTTATGGTGTCGTTCATTAAAAGTTACTCCTCTAAAAATTTTGTGCTTTTTATCAGTAAGTACCTTTTTCATTAAAGTATGAAGCAGGTATACAAGTATACCTACTTTACTGACGTGAAAACCCTACTGATCGACATTATTATATTTTGGTGTTTAGAACACAAAGCTATTGGCTTTTATACCGGCATAACATAATCAGTATCGCGCACTCACTTCAAATATTAATTTAAGTTTATCTACCGCACGCCACTAAACTAAAATATATCTTTTAATCCTTGATGTGAAAAGTTTGGAGCGAGTTTATTTAAGACACCGTTTTGGTAGAGCAAAGTTTAATAAGATTTTATGGTATCTACTATCTACAAATTCATTGTTAGGAGATCTAAAAGATAAGCACTTTTAATTAACTTTATTCTTCTAAAATATGACGAGTTAATGGAAGTGATAATTTTTTGATGATTTATATGATGAACTTGATGCTTACTTTTAGGGTTCCGTAACCAGATGGTGAAACGAGACCATATTTATAAGATTCCTTCCTGTATTCGGGCCGCATCTTTTGAATCGTGATAGCAAAGATTTTATGGATAAGAATATATTTAATGGATATCCATCATCTTTGGTGATAGACAGTTGAAATTTTCACATTTTCAGATCGATGTCTTTAAATATTTATTGATTTTTTCTTTGTAATAGTGGCAACAGAAATACATCACCTGCAAAATTTTTTAACTAAAACGGTTCTAGCAATACAGCCTAATGACAGACGGACGGACGGACGTACGGTAAAGTGTTAGCAATAGGGTCCCGTTTTTTACCCCTTGGGTACAGAAACCTAAAAAATCATTTATTTGGTGTCCACTGTTCATCATAATAATAAGGTAGGTAGGTACTTTTTTTCTAATAACAGGAAATGCCTAACGCATACCCCTCCGTCAGGGGAAACGGAGGGGTTATGTGGGGCTTGCACCCACTAAAACCTGTCGCTTGCCAAGACGGACCTCGTTGGCGGGAGTACGGGATTCAAGGTAGGTACTTAACATTGAACTAATATGTAACGGCAGTGTGTATTAGTAGTATAGTAGATACTTATCTAAGTGCCTACTTGTAAATTATTTATGTATCGTATATAAAAGTAACCTAAATATAGTATTTCTTCAAAATAAAGAACCAATAACCAATATTAATATACCATTTGGGATAATTCGCAGACGTTAGCCCGTAAACTACGAGTAAAGTAATATTTTTTTTAATTTGGGCCATCAATTCTACTGGACTGTGAGTTTTTACGCCGCGGCGTGTTGGAGTAATGGAGGCATTTACCAATTTTATTACAACTATAAAATTTTAATGCTGAATTCAAATAAACCGATACAAAAGTCAGATGGTTTTATAAAAATGTAATTTGATAATGATATTCAATGTCAAAGTCAAATGCTAAAATATTATATGTACGCTAGTTTCTGGTCGAACTCTCAACAACAAAAAAAGGTAGTTATCAATTCTATATTTTAACCATTTTAAAGGTCCTTCAAAGACACGATTTTGTACTAGTTTCAATTTGTTCAATATTGATTGATTGACTGATTGATTCATTCAATGCAGTGATGGGATCAGGCTGATATTTGGCATGCAGAGTTATCACAATGTTACCATCCGCTAGGCTTTTTCAAATGCAACTCATTAGGGAAGGAAAAAGAACGTCGTGAGCAAAGTCACAGCATCTACTAGGCATACATAATAAGAAATCATCTACTCTATTATTTGAAGAATTACGCAATTACGCATACCGTTGGCATTCCACTGTATTTATTTTTAATTAGGGCTGTAACTTTTTGAATTAATATTAAAGAGAGCCAACACATAGACCATAGACTATAGACATAGAGTATCACAGGGGCTCTCCCAGCGATTGACTGTATTTCTGATTTATAATGATTTTAGATTAGAGAAGAGAAGAAAAGAAATACATGACGTTTAAATTTGAAACTTATTGTCCTTATAGTTCTGATTAACAAAATGAAAATTATGGAGCAACTTTTGGGGAAACTTCTTCCAAGTGAATTTCTTTTCTGGTTCTTCTAATCATTAATCTAATCTCAAATTTCCAAATAGTCGGCACCACTTTATTTGTGTATAGGTGTATATTTGGATAAATATTAGGTGTGCATCAGTGCCAACCCTATTCGGACACGTAAAATTTCATTCACACATTAATGTTTAAGAAATGGATGATGATGATGATGACGGTGATGGACGCAATTAACTCTCTAATATTTCATTTTCATTAGATGCATGTCGATGTTTCGCAAATAGCGATTTCAATGAAAAATTTGCCGCTGCATAATCTATCATCTGTGTGTTTGCGTGTGTGAGTGCAGAGAGTGTGTGTGTGCATTTTGTTTATCCTTAAACCAACGATAAACACATAAGAACAGATTAATAGAAAATATAAAAATAGCAAACAATTTACTGACTGACTTATCTTCGTTCACTGTCCAGCCCCACCTATTCAACCTAGTTTGCTAGCATATTATACAATAGTTGAACCCTTCATGATATAATAGTTAAGGGATAAGAAAGGACTTTTTGCAATTTCTACGGGAACACCCAATCGGGAGCAGAAGTGGGTCAGTATGTTTTTGATAAATTCATTTATTTGTTAACCATTTTATTATCAAACCGTTATAGTCGGTATTAAATTATCATTTCACACGTATTAAACGTTTATCTCAATTAGGTGTTTATTGTTATGCATAACGTGCTACTGAATTTAATTTAATTTTACCATTAGTAAATGCATTTTTGGCGACATTATATATGAATTTATTTCTTGCTTTATTCGATTGCCTTTTCAATTATATTTTTTTTAATCTGATGTCATACGCACCAAGCCTTACCTATTTCTGATTCAATTATGGTAGGTACCAGGTATATAACCGCAACTCTAAACTAGTATTGGTATAGATATTTCAATCCACGATGACTCGCCACACTCTATCTAATTCCATACGAATTGAATGAAACATAAGCGATTTTGACAGAGTGGGGCGTGTCTTCGTGGATTGAAATTTTTATAAGGATCGTAAATGCACCTGGCTGTTAAGGTGTTGCGGCTCTACCAGCCCGCGAAATCCAAATTTTATTTAGTTTTTCGCAAATAATAGACTAACTACACATTGTAGATTTATGGCAATGCATTTTGCGGGCCTACTTTTTATGCATCTACACGTTTTTAATAGAAACTTGGCTCGAAAGTTCCCACTGATCTCATATTGGTTCCCGAAAGATATTTTTTTGCAGTTTCCCAGATTTCGAGCTATCGGGAACCAATATGAAGTAAATGAGTATTGTTGAGCAAAGTTTTTGTTAAAAACATGTAGAAGCATAAACGTTGTGCCCGCAAAACACATTGCTATTAGCCTTCGACGTATAATTAGCCCACTATGAGCGAAAAACTAAATAAAATTTGAATTTTCGCGCCCGGATGGTACCCATTGCCCTTAAATACAAAACATGTGTGAACAATGTTCGGGACAAACGGGACAAATTTTTATCATCGTAGCAGCCATTGATATATAAACTAATTTTAAATTATAAAGGTATCTAGGTATCTAGTGGCGAAAAATATTATTTTCGAGACTTCACCGTGGTCGAAAATTAAGCGCGCAAATTTACCTAAGAAAAATACCTAAAGAAGTAATTGCAAATACCTACCTGTAATTGCAAATACCTATAATTATAAATATGATTGATTGATTATGACTAGAATTATTAATTTTAGCTTTAAAAATATACTCAAACTAAATTATATTACATTTTCGGTAGGTTTATAGAATGAATAGTGTGGAAAGTAAATAAATGTCGAGTGTGCATATTTTTATTTACATTCGAGATAGCGACGCATTTGTGGCAGAAGTTTGCTCGCAAACGCAAACACACTCCGATAGTTGTGAATAATGTGACGCTGCCATAAATATTATAAAATTTGCATTTTTATTGAAACCATGGATTATACAGTGTAAGATAATAATAGAATAAATAGAACAGAGTAGAAAAGCCTTTATTGACAGTCAAAAGCCTAAACTCCCATAATCAGACTTGAATTTTGGCTCTCGCAATCCTTTGAAGCCTATTTTTATTTTTTGAAAAAGGTGATAATATGAAGGTGAGAACATTAACAAATGCACGAACAAATTGTTAGGCGTAAAGGCGTAAAGATTATGCGTAAAGTAGATAATCGTAAGAGGATTTTACAAGACTGCACTATGATAATATCTGGGTGCGGCTCACAAAAAGTGTACCATAACACACGGGATAATGTAACACTCAGTAACACACTGGAAATGCGTAACACACTGGAATTAGAGTTAAGGTTAGTAAGTCTGCTGCATAATACGATATCTTAATTAATTTTTTTAAATTGGTTTATCGTAAAGTAGGTTAGAAATAATGGCGTACCTACATTGAAAATTAAATTCTTATGTGACTAGGAAATCAAAAGTTACAAGCGTTTGAATGTTTCGCCTGTCACTGTTACCACGAGTTCTATGGCATGAGTAAAAGTGACGTCACAATCTCAGTGTCTAATACAGAATTAATAAATTGCTTATAACTTTTTCGTTATTATTTGTTCAGTTTCCTATGTTTTTTTTTTTAATTTATTTATTAATGAATATTGTTAATAGATAAAAATAGTAAAGATAGGCCGAACCGAACATTTTGCATAAACCTTCTTCATACAAGCAAACAGTATAGCGTCATCTGTCAAAATACCCGCCGCCGCCGCTGACCGAACTACCGCGTGGCCTTATACTGTTGGTACTAATGACATAAATTCGCGACAATTTTTCGCGCTGTTCGCCCTGTCTTTAGTATACAAGTTATTGTTTCAAAAATTAGTTATTTTGATTTGAATAAAATACTCTATTTGCGTCCTGTGATAAGTTTGGCCAACATGCCCAAGAACTCTTCACGACACACATCTGTGCTGCATATTTTAAGAATGATCATACAAAACACAGGAATGTATGAAGCGATATGAAATAAAACTCGGCGCAGTCATGCAATAAAACCAGCGTTTCGCACTGTAAATACATTAAACATGTTTAAACTAAAAGCGTTTACATCTTGATTTATCTTCACTTCTTACTTCTTCTCACCTACAATTCAAGATTAAGGTGTTTCGACCCTACCAGCCCGCGAAATGTAAATTTTATTTAATTTTTCGCAAATATTAGACTAACCACACGTTTTAGGTTTATGGCAATTATTTTTGCGGGCATAATATTTATTCATCTACCTACTTGTTTTTAATGGAAACTGCTCGGAAATTCCCACCCACCTCATATTTGTTTTCTACAGATAATTTTTTTGCAGTTTCCCAGATTTCGCGCTATCGGAAACCAACTTCATTTACTTCGTGTACGTAAATAAGTTCTATTGTTGAGTAGAGTTTTTATTAAAACGATGCATAAATGTTGTGCCCGCAAAATTCATTGCCATAAGCCTACGATGATAATTAGCCCACTATTAGGCAAAAACTAAATAAAAATTGAAGTTTCGCACCCGGATGGTATCAACCCTTTTAACCCTAGATATCAGTACCTACAAATATTTCTCTTACTATTGGAGTAAAATATTTTAGTAAAACCGTAGCAAGCGTAAAACATCTTTATCTTTTTTTCTTCCAAATTAAAAGCTTTCTCCCTTAATCTCCCTAAGTAGTTTTCCGTTATACTCATTTGTCTTTATTAAATTAGCTACACTGTATTTTATTATGCAAATACATTGCAAATTCCTCAGATTAAGCTTAAATATATTGCTTAAATTAAGCTGCATGATGTAGCATTTGCGAGAGTATTTTTTGCGAATATTTTACCGTCTGAATAGCTGCTTTTTTAGGGTTCCGTATGTCAAAAGGATAAAAAACAGAACCCTTATAAGATCACTTTGTTATCCGGCTGTCTGCTTGTCTATATTTTTATTTCAATAACTATTAAAGATATCGATATGGAATTTGGAATATTTGCAGGTAATAAATAATAATGGCCCGATGTCATTGCAGTCATAAAAAATTTAAAATCGGGTGTTCGAAATTTTAAAATGAGAACAGTATTGAGTGGGGGTACCCCACTCAATACTGTTCTCATTTTCATATTTTGAAAGACTACTACACTACTTGTGTAGTCTAAAACCAATTTTTTTTTAACGCTTGACAGTTTTTGATTTATTGGGCAAACTGTCGAAAATAATACCATTCACCCCCTTATCTCTGAAGTTTACCAACTGAAAAATCTGAAACAATTTTAATTAATAGTGATTAATGTATATTTTACGGGAAAAAATTATACTTTTTGGTATTAACACTTAAAAAACAAAGTTAAGTAAACGGTTCGGTAAGAAAAGTGATTCTTATGGCTTTACTTTTTATATGGTACTAGTACGGAACTCTCGGTGCGCGAGTCCGACTCGCACTTGGCCGGATTTATTTTACCTAGCTATGAATTTTTCAAATTATTCTAGGTTAGGTAGATACTAGATAGGCTTTAAGACATGAATGAACTTCGCTTTGTGTTTTTGAATCAATGTGGAGGATTCACATCTTATGTTCTCTGTCGAAGTTTTCCTTTATCGGTATTGCAAGCCTCGTGACCGAATGACAGAATTAAGTTGTATATTCGGAGTCAGCCAAGCATCAGCCTCTTGTCTTTGAGAGCAACAGTGCATTTGGGTTCAACCCATACGTCGTCACTCGTCAGCATTGATATACTTATTACGTGGTCAGTAAAAACAAAAACAACGCCCTCATGTTCGTATCACTCTTCGTTCAAAGCTTCGTATGCGTGACGTACGTGCCTTCGATCAGAGAGATTAGTACAGGTTTTTGAACGAATTTCGAGTCAACCCGTATCGTACAAACGAATCAATCCTCCATACATTTACAGCCAGCACCATCTATGGACAGTCACTGACATGCAAAACCTGTACTAACTCTACTGGTATGTGCCAGATCGATTGTATGTGGTAATGACGCGTAGCAGTAGGTACTAAAACGTCTAACAAAACTTACCCGCGCTATATACGTATTCGTGTTATATTACAATACGCAAACAGAGTGCCGTGCCGCCAAGATGTGATGAAAGATGAATGTTACTATAAGCTTTGAAGCCCATATAAATTTTGTTTCAATTCCTGATAAAGGGAATCATCATCATCAATCACGCTACAGCCCTCTGCGGGACGGGTCTGCAGCTGCTGCAGTATGCTGCTGGGTCCTCCATCGGTCTCTGTCCATTACGTGCGTTTCCCAAACTTTTACTCCTATAGCCTATGATAATAACATCAAGATGAGCCCATCCGAACATTTTACGTAAACCTTCTTCATACAAGAAAATGTAGAGCCATGTGTCGAAACTCCTGCGAAATACTGCGTGGGCTTACAGCTTACTACCTACTGACTCCGGAGGGGGTTTTGCTCCCATAAACTGGCGACATTTTTTCGCGCGGTCCGCCGGGTCTATAGTATAGGTGTCTTTGCCTTTATCCTACTTCACTCAGTCCAGCCAACGAAGGTTTGGCCGACCAACATTTCTACGGCCTCTGGGTGTGAGATCAGTAGTCTTTTGGTGGCCTCTATGCGCTGTTCGTGTCCAGTCCACTGCAACCTTGCTATCTTTATATGCTGGACAATGTTTGTCTCACCAAAGATAGCATAAAGTTCGTGGTTATATACACCACAAATAGTCTACTACCGCACGTCCAAGTATGGTCTACCACACCTTCCTTAATCGAATATTTTACATTTATTAGTCACAATATGAAAGGACGTGTCTATAACAAGATGACTAGTAGTATGATTAATTGGTTCAAAACCCAATTCAAAAGACATCTATTTAGTCCAGTCATAAATACGAGTAGGTATGTTAGGTACATTAATTAAATTTCAAAGAATGATCCGACTTCCCTTTCAGCCAAATCGATCCTGGCGTTAAGGAGTAAGAAAAATAAACAGGCATATGACAAACTCTTGCCATTACTATATTACACACCTTGCACCATACAAGCAAAATTTTGCATTACTTTTGGCTTAAAGTAGATAATAAAAAATAGGATCCTCCTACTTTTACAAGGAAGGCTACAATATCAATATAAACAAAAATGTGAAATGGAGCCAAGTGCGATACCAAAGACGTGGAAGATTGTCAGCTACGGCGATAAAAGAATTGATATTCGAATTGGTGCCAAATTCAACGAAGTTTGCCTCTTCTGCTTTGTTTCAAAGGAATTTGCTAACTTAATATTAACTATACATTACTATAGCGAGAGTTGGATTTTTTGGGATAAAAAATAGCCTATGTCTTTTCCCGAGCTCTATAGTAACATAGATAATGTTCTTATCAAGATTGGTTCTGTGGCGTAAAAGCGTAACTGACAGACAGAGTTACTTTCGTATTTATAATATTAGTAGAGATAGGGATAAATGTTTTTCTGCCTCCTAGTAGATAGATAGTTAAAAACGTAATTCCTCAAGATGGAAATTCAAAATCTCTATACACATAAATAACAAACTATGCTAAATCTAAGCCTCTTTATAACTATCCCTGCACGCAATACCTATTACTTATGCTCGAAAAGGGGTTCAGTTTTCTTTTCACGCATTAATTTCGATATGTTTCTACTATAATGAAGTACAGTCACGCTATTTCAATATAAATACACGGTAATTTAAACATACTCTTCAAGAATCTGACTATAATAAAATCAGAAAAAACTTACTTCTACCTATACCTATATAGGGGTCAATATGTATGTGGGTTAGGATCAAGTTTACGACTAACTTTATGGCATCATAAATACAAGTCCCTTGACGAAAATGGGTAGTCTCGCTATTTGTGTTAGAAAAGCTGCATTTCCCTTGGAACTATGACAAAATATCTACTTTTATACAAATTATGCAAAAGTATAATAAACTTCATTACTATAAATTTTAATACCTTATGGGGGTTTGTCGAAAGACAAACTGTTGAAGTGAAATAATAATACCACCGAATAGGTATACATAATATAAAATTACAATAACGATCAGCAAACAAATTAAGTTGATAATTGTTTGTATAATTAAGTAATAAATATAAGTAACAAAAGCAGTTTATATGATAGCCCCAAAGTTAGCGATTTATCTAGAACCAGCCTTTTAACGACTCAGAATTTGTAGGGTTTCGCAAAAAAATCCAGAATATAATTATTACCTAGGTAAGTAACTATGAAAAACCTAGTAAGAAATGTTTATGTTTTGATCATTCTACTGAATTAAAACTAGGTCAAACCTTATCTCGGCCCTACTTGATTTCCATATAATTAAACACGAACTTCCCTCATTCTGATTCATGTTCGTTCCCCCCATATGTGCATTAAAAGCATTGATTCTTCGTGACGTCATTCACTAACGATCATCAATCACTCTCTCTATTTGGTCATATAATATGTTATCCTGTTATCCTGACAGCTTTGAGAGTGCTTATTTATAATCCTTTATTATTTTGAAACACTTTCTTTCTTTAACGCCACATTGTTAACGCCCGAGTCCTGTGAACTACCATGTCTCCATACATCCGAAATTCCAAATCATTTGTAATTCGTGCATATTTCGATCATGTTGTGGTGTTATTCGGATTCATATAGTAATAATCTATGCTCCTGGCCATATTTGGTTCGGATAAATACTTCTTTAAAACGAAATAATAATCAATTTTGATGAAAATTTTAATAACTTTGGTCGAGTTCCGTAATACCAAAAATTATGAGTGAAAACTTGTAACTTTCTATATTAACCGGTGTTTTTCTTTAGCTGGACAATAAAAACTGTGATCCTGAACTAATGCGATGTGAGATAGTGTTGTTTTTATTACCCGACTGCAAGAAGGGTTATGTTTTTCGCGCGTATCTTGTATGTATGTAGGTATGTATGTATGTATGTATGTAAATTTCTTTATGACCACGTATCTTCCAAACGGCTGGATGGATTTTGACGTTAATGGTATCGTTAGATTTGTCTCATTAACCCAAGTGTTTTTAGATAGGTTTTTGAAAATAAAAAGCAAAATGGCGGATTTTGGGCCTAAAATTGTCAGTCATTTACAAAATATTTATAACCAAACCTATCGAGTGGGGTATCGAAATGAAGGGAATTAGAAGGAGATTACAAAAATATATATAAGGCATATGTTTCGAATTAATTTGGAATTATAAACAGTCGATCTAACTATCTTAGCGTTAATCTTGTATTGACCAATTAATGTGTGTCGTACTATATATTGTGCATTTTTACTTGGTATATCATAGCATAAATCGAAAACATAATTTAATATAATCATTAAACAAGTACCTGGATGACCGAGCTTCGCTCGGTTTTTTTTTTATAAATTGTAATTTGGAGTAGAAACTATATTTAAATATGAATTACATAGGTACTAATGTAATGATGAAATATGAAAAAATATTTTTCGATCTTATCGACATAATAATAAAAAAAATATATGAACTCGTAAGTATGGTTAAGGAGCACACCACGGGTGTGCCCGCGAAATTAAAATTTTTCGTGGTTTTTCGCGATTTTTAAGCTAATAAGACATAATAGGCTTATGACCGTCAAATTGCGATAATCCCAATATCTTCTTCACGTGTTAATATAAAAATCTCTGCTCGAAAGTGGCGAGTTAAAGAATAAAGTCCAAGATTTGCGAGTTACTCACATAAAACTCGATACTCGGACTAATTTCCTAGGATACACATTTTTATGCAAAGATTTTGATATAATCATGTAAAGATGATACTGTCATTCTCGCAAATTGATTGCCATAAGCCTATCATGTCTAATTAGCGTACAAATTGCAAAAAACCACGAAAATTTTGAATTTCGCGGGCAGACCCGCGAAATTCAAAATTTTCATTGTTTTTTTGCAATTTGTTCGCTAATTACGCATTTGTGAGAATGGCAGTATCGTCTTTGCATGATTATATCAAAATCTTTGCATAAAAATGTTCTAGGAAATTAGTCCGAGTATCGAGTTTTATGTGAGTAACTCGCAAATCTCGGACTAATTTCTTTAACTCGACACTTTCGAGCAGAGATTTTTATATAAATACGTAAAGAAGATATTGGGACTATCGCAATTTGACTGCCATAAGCCTATTATGTCTTATTAGGTTAAAAATCGCGAAAAACCACAAAAAATTTGAATTTCGCGAGCACACCCGTGGTGTGCTTCTTAAATAAAAATCACGAGTGTAATTAGTTTAATATTTATATATTATACTAATACTTAATTTTTTACATTACATCAACCAATTACGTAAGTTATTTAATTTCGAGTGTTTAAAATTATCGCTGCCAACGGGACTTGAACCCGTACCCCCTAGCTATCACAGCTGAGTGCCCTGCCAATTGTGCCATGGATTATCTTGCTCTGTGGATGGCACGATAATTTTGATATTGGGAAACTACGATTAAAAACCAATTTCAAAGGCCCATTATTTCGAATGGAGCTAGCTTTGAACGAGAGAATACCACCTTGCCCCTTTTAATGTTATGCCCGCAAAACTCAATGCCATAAACTTACGATGTATAATTATTAGCCCACTATTAGCAAAAACTAAATAAAATTTGAATTTTCGCGCCCAATTCGTTGATTCCATAAAAAAAAATAGTATTAAGTACTTCTCGTCAATAGATGTCAGCAGAAAAAGTTATATTTATTCGGTTGGATGCCTGGGCCATTATAATAGTATTGCTATTGGCCAATAGATGTCACGTTGTTTCCTAGTTTTCAATATATCGAGAAACAATATGAGGTAAATGAGTATTGTTGAGCAGAGTTTTGATTACAACTAAGAGATGCATAAATGTTGTGTATAAACTATATAAACTTAGGATGTATAAGCCCACTAAACCAGAAAACTAAATAAAATTTGAATTTTCGCGCCCAGTTCGTTGACTCCATAAAAAAATTAATATAACTTCTCGCCAATAGATGTCGGGAGAAGTCATATTTTACCTTTAGCATTATAATATTATTCTCGTTAAAACAAATGCCGGCCGCGGTCATTAAAATTCGTTTCACTATTCGCTAATAGATGTCATTTAGTTTCCCAGATTTCAAGCTATCGGGAAAAAATATGAAGTAAATGATTATACCTGGTTGATCAAGCTTTGCTTGGTAATATCACAGCCACTCACCAATAGATGGCAGCAGGAAATTACTGTAATAGTTTAACTTTATGCCAATAGATGTCAGGTATAGAGTAAAATTTTTTTTATTGGTAAATATGACATTTAAAAAAAATGAATCCTAGCTAGATCGATTTATCGCCCCCAAAACCCCTTGTATACTAAATTTCATGAAAATCGGTGCAGCCGTTTCCGAGATCCAGATTATATAGAAATATATATACAAGAATTGCTCGTTTAAAGGTATAGGATTATTTAACATCTGTACTTTCGCTACTCGCCCTAGATGGCGCTGTGTGTACTTTAAGACGCGCTCCACTTTGTCGATCAGATTTAATTAAATAATAATATATAACCAAATATACCCACTTTACGTCTTTGACATTGTGTAGATAAAAGTGCTTAGGTTTCGCTCGTAAAGTGTGGCACTGGCAACTAAAAAGCCTAAAATAAAATAAATAATTAAAAAATCAAAAAACCCGACTGCAAAAATGTCAACTAAAATGCAATAACTTAAAAGACTGAAACAAGGCGGACAACGAAAACAAAATTATAATAAACTTAAAACGATGCAATTTTTACTTCATTTTAACAAACAACATTATAAGCTGAAAGCTTTAGCTAAATTTTCGCATTCAATTTAAAAATAAAGCAGGCGGGACCTATTAATTTTCTCTATGTTAATTTATAATTTGCGAAAATAGGTCCCGCCTTCTATATTTTTAAATTGAATGCGAAAATTTTACTAAAGCTTTCAGCTCATAATGTTGTTTGTTAAAATGAAGTAAAAATTGCATCGTTTTAAGTTTATTATAATTTTGTTTTCGTTGTCCGCCTTGTTTCAGTCTTTTAAGTTATTGCATTTTAGTTGACATTTTTGCAGTCGGGTTTTTTGATTTTTTAATTATTACGAAACAAATAAGCAGAAAACATGTCCTCTTTGACATAAAAATAAGCAAAACTAAATTCGTTTAGAATTTCGTTTAACAAATGTATTTCGGAACCAAATATGGCCAGGAGCATAGATTATTACTATATGAACCCGAATAACACCAAAACATGATCGAAATATGCAGGAATTACAAACGATTTTGGTATTACGACTGAATGAGAGACATCGTGGGTAAGCGGACTCTTAACGCTGTACCTACCTACCGATAAAAAACCTGAGGATATGAACATCCGAACGATTTACGTAAACCTTTTTCGTACAGGCAAACAGTAGCGCCAACGAGCTGCATCGTTATGAGAAGCTAAACCGGAAGAGGGTTCATATCGATTCAGCTGTCAAAATCATAATTGAAAGATTTTGATGCTGGAGTAGATAAATACATTAACGGCTTCAATGGGTTAAATAATAATTTAAACTGCAGTGACCAGTTAACAGCTATATGAAAATGATGCATAATTATTATAAATGACCATTTTGTCAATCAGTCATATATGCCTATAATAACCTGGAAGAATCTATGAAATCCATCCAATACGGCATGCATTTCTTATTACAACAAATAATGCTAATACCTGTTTAATCGTTGCTAAGCACCTCACCTTTAATAGGTAAGTTTAAGTCTTATGTAGTTTATCGTAAGAGTTATAATACAATGCATTCTCCTCTGTGTTGACAAGGAGCGTTGAAACTGCATTAAATTACGAAGCTCATCCATAACAATGAGCGAGTGACATTGAATAGACGTGGATGTACACAATCGGAGGCTGAACGAAACATTGAGCCCGTACTGTTGAGTTGAGCTGTAAATGGGTTTTCATGCAAGCGATGATTTGTGGTTATACAACCACATTCTACAATGTTATACTTATGGACTATGGTTCTAACGTACGTCGTCTTCAGAATCGTATTGAATGACGCATTGTAAAACAAAGCGTTCCGTATTTGTAACATAGGAAACATACAAATACGAAAGGCGTGTGATACATAAGAGGATTTAAAGCGAGCAGAGCCGCGGGCGTAAACAAGTGTAACTTAGTAACTCAGTAAAAAAATAAGATTATTTGCTTAAGTGCTTAATAAAGGCAAGTTGTCCTCTAACAATTTGTAAATCATGGAAACGCAACTTATTATAGTAGAGGAGCCCACGATGCTAAATCGGTAGTTACTCGAGCGTTGTAAGGAGGATATTGCATTGTAAAGATTAGGTGCTAAAATGAAAAAAGTTTGGTGCCTATATGTTGTTTACTATTTCGGTGTCGGGGCAAGCTTGTTCAGATTTTCAAAAAATCTTGTCTTTGAAAATGTAATCGAGTCTCATTAGACGCATCGTGATATGCTTGTCGTCATTACTCCATAAATAATAATCAGACTATGGCAAGCCATTTTCTTAATCTGCTAGTAAAAAAATATTTTTTTCAAAAAATTCCTAGGCTTAAGTGTTAGATTATGGGATCAGGACGGCAAGCACATCAAGATAAAGCGTCTGTATAAAAATCTGAATCGCCAGGTCACGATTTTTTTTCTTCCCCCACTACTGAAATAGCATGTACCTATTATATCTTTAGGAGCAGAAGTGAAAATCGGTTAAAAAAATAACAATTTATTGAACACAACAATTATTCGGTTTACAATAATCAAATGAAATAAAGAAATAAGAATTGGAACAAAATCAACACAAAAAAAAACCGGCCAAGTGCGAGTCGGACTCGCGCACCGAGGGCTCCATACCATAAAAGAAGTAAAACATTCAAAGAATCACTTTTGTGCATGAATTTACGAGTATAATTTACATGTAGGTACTTTTGTTGGCAAACCGCAAACGTAACTTTGTTTTTGGTGGTTTATTGTTATTATTAAAAAAATTATAATAGTTAGAGAGTTGATTTTATTTTTCCTGTAAAATATACGTTTATTTCTATTGATCATAATTATTTCAGATTTTTTGATTGGTAAACTTCGGAGATAAGGGGGGGGGAACGGTATTTTTTTCGACAGTTTGCTCAATAACTCAAAAACTATAAGACATAAAAATAAATAAAAATTGGTTTTAGAATACACAAGTAACGCCCTTTCATATGATACCCCACTCAATATTGTTATCTCATTTTGAAATTTTGACGACCCGGTTTTCCCCCCTTTTTAAATAAAAATAAAATAGATTTTCAATTTTTTTATGATTGCAATGGCGGCGCGCCGCAATTACCTACAACTATTCCAAATTTCAGTTCGATAGCTTCGATAGTTACTGAAATAATCGAGTGTGACAGACGGACGGACGGACGGACGGACGGACGGACGGACGGCTCTCGTGACGCTCCACCTTATATAGACGGTTAAGAAAGATGGCGGGTATAGTTTAAATATGGCGGGCATAGACTAAATGTTTAAATATGGTGGGCATAGACTAAATATATTTTATTATTATTTTTTTACCATCTAATGTTTACAACCTAATAGGTCCCTAGACTCCCTACGACGCTTTAATAACTACCAAAATACCCATCTTGGGCTCCGCAACTACTACGAGATGTTACGCACTCTATATACGCTGTAGAAACTTGAAAATGTTTATTTAAGTGCACACGCGCCGTGAAAGTCTACTTCATTCGAGGAGCAAAGTTTTAATTAATAACCGTATTTCATTCAGAGGCGAGGTTATAAATTATTTATTGTGTTTGTCTTTCAGCCAATTAATTACAGGGAGTGTTCGCTTACACGGGACACTGCGGATGTTAGCGTTATAAATTGTTATCGTGACAAATGCATGCGGGACTGAAGGATTAATGAACACCGTTACCCACCACATGATAGCATAGATTCACAATTTAGACGGTGATTGTAATTAAAGGTTACAGGTGGTAGGATAATTTGTAGGGTCCACTAGTATGGGTACTAACGATCTGTCAGATATTCTGCCGATTTGTCTTTTAGTACTCATCTAGATGGAGTGTCTACAAAATATACTCTATCTACAACCTGATGGATTTGTGGCTAAGCGAAATTGCCACTGTTGTAACTTTGTAAGCAATGTCACGGAATACTTGAAAATACCTAACGGTACAGAATGCTCACTCCGCAAGATGATTCAAAGAAATAGCGACTCTAGCTGACCCAAAAAGTGCAATTCAGTTCGCAATAGTGCTGGCTCCGCCTCCGCAAACAACTCGCAACAAACGCATAGTTGTGATCTCTTTCTATCGCGCAACTTTATCTCATTCGACGTACTAAGGTTGCCTCGCAATCGGGCGCACGCAGCGAGTGCAATAGACCGTACAAGAACTAACGCGAGCAAATTAGCGGACGCGCGGCGGTCGCCTGAAATACTACGTCGAGACGGCTACCTGTAGTTTCTTCCATCACGTAATGATGAAGTGAACATGGCCTGGCAATGTAAGTAAATAAATATCTTGTCATTTCTAATGTGCTTCTTTAAATACCCTGCATTCTATAACTTTCCATGAATGATTCGCTTATAAAAATCTTTGCCCCATCATGACGTTTGATTTGCCATAACTTTCGAGTTAATGGGCAATATCGTCTGATACCTGTCGCGCCGGCTGTCGCGAGGTTTTATTAAATTCTTTCGCGTGTTCGAGATTGAAATTTCTAGAAATCTTAAAAAGCATATCCTTAGATGAAAGTACTGGACCGTATCTATTAACTTGATTTATTTTAATACTTTTCAATTTGGTTATAACAAGACTATTTAAACGCAGGATTTCAATTATTAGGTATATATTTTTGATAAGATGGAAAAGTATTCTATTTTGCAATTTAATTTTACTCTTCATCGATTGCATAACTGTGCATAGCATGCAGTATGCATTACTGGGTCACTGGTCTTGGTTTGAAGAGCACTGTTGCCGACGATTACTGGGCATCATAAGAGATCTGACTGAGGTCTCAGGACACCAATATCATCTACATCCTTTCGATACAGAAGGGTTCCTCCTCGGTCGTCCATTTTCATTACTGAAAGTCCTGTCCGCACTGCAGTTCCCTCGCTATGTTCTTAGCCATGTCCCTCCGTACACTTCCATCGTCCGCTTTTCTGATGGCTGTTGCGAATGGAAGGCCCATGAGTAATTTCACTTGGTCATACCAGCGGCTAGGTGATCGGCTGCGTACTCAAGCTACTGCACGTTAGCACTAGGCTCTCGACAATCTGTTACCAGAGAATTCTTAGTTATTTTGGTCATATTGCCCGCCGCCTTCAAGATAACTTGGAGAAACTCATAAGTAGTGGGTAAAGTGGAGGGGAAGAGACAGAAGGGTTAGCACAGGTATTTGTACGAATTTCGAGTCGAGACGCATCGCACAAACGAATCGAATTCCTCCATACATTTACAGCCAACGCCATCTATTGACAGCCGCTGTCAACAGATGGCTGGAAATTCGTACAAAAACGTGTAGGTACTAACCCTTAACCCTATCTACTAAATCGCTAAAGAAATGCATATTTTATATTTTACGCTGAAATTCGTGAAATAAACGGTCAAAAGACTTCTTTATCGGATGAAAAGCACCCACTCTCATCCCTTGAACCGGTTGAATGGATTCTTTCAATCTACACCGCTATGTAGGGTTTTGGAAATTGCGTTGCAATTTTAAAATTCCTGAGTTTAGTTCTGTAGAGTAAAAAGTAAAAAGGAAAAATTTAATTCAACAACTATAGCAGACCATTACTTGGAAACCCTAGAAATGGAGCATTGGTGTAGACTGAGATCGTCGTAGATGGAAAAGTATAACGGAAAAACAACGTTTTATCTAATCACTTAAAAACTAAGCCGCAGTTATCAAAAATCTATGCCGCTCGTTTTAGGAGACTATTATTACCGACACATAAAACAAAAATTATATTTCATACATTTTATTCTTCAATAATAATAAACACAATCAGGTATACTTTCATTGTACTGGCAATTTCGCACTTTTATTTATTTTGTTTTTTAAAACTGACCACCCTGATGGACACGCTGTCCCAGCCTACGTCCGCGCCATGCTTCATTCTTTTATTGTGCGCGGCAATGAGCACTCGACTACAAAAACACGTCTCGTTTTTGTTAATTTAGGTTCAAAGTAAAAAAAATTAAGTGTTCAGTGTTAAAACTTGCTTAATTTTCTATACTGATAATGCTTAGACGCTAGTAAAATTTATTATTATAACAAAAATAAAATCAAATCAAATCATATAATTGTGCATTCATCTTCGTCAGACTCCGAGGAAAGAGGGTAAGTGAAAATTAACCTTTTTTCCCAGATATCACATCAACTCAAATATCAATGCTGACGAAAGTGTGTCCAAAAATTGAAATCCTAAAGCATCTCTAAGCTAACTTGGAGGGTATCACATTGAGGTTATCACGAAAGTATAGCATGATGCGCGAAATAGTCCAGGCATCTCTAAGCTAGCTTGGAGGGTATCACGTTGAGGATACCACGAAAGCATAGCATGATGCGTCAATGCTCCTGGAGGTTGACTGAGGGTCAACACGAAGGATTTTAAAAAACCTCAAAGGACTTTGCGGATACCAACGGGGGACGATGTCGGTGTGGCGCTGTTCTCGGCTTCACTACAAGTGGCTCCGCATGACCTCCCGGACTTTGATCCCGAATTGCTATCGGCGCTCAGTCACAAGAACTATATTAATGGTTAGTCCCGACAGTTGTAAAATTCTAGCCGACCTTCATTGCAAAGAATCAAATAGTTTATTTGATATACTTGCCTGGCTTATGAATAGCCAGTTAAATATTATAGCCTTTTATCAGTGATAACTATTTCACGACTTAAAAACTAATTCCACGAGGGTACCAACGCGTCGAACTTTTCTAACTATGTACCTACAACAATAATGTTTAGATTTTGTGGTGGAAAATAATTTTACTTACTTTCGAAAATTAATGTTCAGATTGTGTAATGGGATGATAATTTAACTATTAGCTCAAAACTCAATAAGTTAACAATATTATGTATAATGTACCATTAGTCTGAAAGTTTTATTGAAGTGAATTGTTAAATTCTTTCTGAAACTAATAAAAATCTTAAACCACAACGCGTCCTGAACTGAGAAGAAGCTTAAGTATTGACAAATGACATTTTATTTCGACAAATGACAAGTAATTAAAGTTCACGAACGGGACCAGATGTTTTTTCGGAGAAATAGTTTCGGGCATTATACTAGTTTCAATGGTTACTGATCGTCAGGTGTTGTAAATAAAGAAACCAGCAGGGCGCGGCGGGCGACTTTGCTATCGACACCCACCGCTGGGACAGCGCAATCTCGTTTCTCGAGAAACTAGCTGGCCCCCTCTCGTTACGGCTCGGCCAGCAGGGGGGGGCGTGACACACTTGAGTATTGGCGATCAGCCGCGAGGAAGATGCGACGTGGCAGCGAGTCTCCAGCATCATCAAGGACCAGGTTCATCGACGACGCTAGACATTAAGGTACCTATATGCCAGTTGTCTTCAACATTTTGAAGTTTATTGGTTACATATCACTGACAAGGAATCCGTCACGATCTATAACATGATCTAGAATTTCAGGAGTTATAATAAGTGAAGACTATTTTTTGACTTTCACTAGGTGTACAAATGTACGTACATTCAATAAAATATTTTAATGAATTGAACAAATTAAGGAACTAGCTCCAAAAAATTATTATTACATAATACCATTTTAAAAATCGTACACTAACACAGTGTAGGTACCGCCTTACACGTTCACAACAAAGAAAAAGCGACAAATGTCTTTGACAATCGACATTTCTTTTTTGGGTGAGATAATGTGGGAGTGAGTCACTGCATGTTCGATTATAGTTAAGATGTGTCTAACCTCAAAATCTTACGTGGTAAAAGATAAATTCTAAATTTAAAGGCGTTGAATGAATTTGTAGTTCAAAATCCTTTGAAATTGATAGTTCATAGAACAGCTTACAAGCGAATACTTAAAAAGGGTTTTATGCCTATGAACTGAAGAATCTTATTTTAAAGTACCGATTCATCCTTGGTAAGATACATAAAGAAGTTGTGACTCAGCTCAGATACTTACCGCGGTTTTTTCATGAAGATTTGTTAGGCGTTAGAGTGTTAAAGTTATTTACTACCCTCAAAACATGCTCAGTTTCCTTGTTTTATTTTAATTTCTGACGATATGGCAGTATCGTTACCCAACCGCAAACTATGACGTGAATTATGTAACAATTCAAATTCTGTAAAAAAAAAAAAATTTATACGCTTAACTCGTTGTATCATCTAAGAGTTAAGCTTAATTCCGATTAAAAGTCCTAAAGTCCACTTCTCCAGCTATTAGGTATGGATGGGGTTACACAGAACGTCTGTAGAAACAAAAAATGTAGCCCGTAAGAAAAATTAGACTTTAGACGCAGCTGTTCGTCCATCATCGGTTATCCTATCAGATGGCCAGTGGTTACAAAACATTTTTTAAGTCATCTAACTCCCTTAAACCTAAAAGGTTGAACTAGTGATTCACACGATTTCCCGGTCTAGATGAAGACTAATTCTTTTCATTAGAGGGATTTTTGTTTTTGTAATAATTAACGTTAAGATGAATCGAAATACCTCTTTACAGAGTTGATGGCCATATTTTTCGATACATCTATTTTGATACACATGATTTACATCAGTTGCATAGAGGATATCAAATATCCTCATTTAAACGATTGAGTTAATTGTTTCTTATATGGAAATTAAAGATAATCAAAAGCTGACCAAGAGTTACATCCAGTTAATGGGATTAAGCTATCGCTGTAAAATTATATACTTCAAAGTTATTCAAAGAGTTCAATCCAGTTATTGAATTTATCGCTTCTTGCAATAATGCGAAATGTAATCAATATGAACCCAGACGTCTTAGAAACAGACGCATTCTGAACATTTTGGAACACCAAGTTTACCTTTGCTCTTCTACACATTCTCCTAGAGGTAGAATGCTTAAAAATACTATTATAGACAATGCTTTAGACATACATCGTCTAAGGACCTCTACAACTTTGGATTTTCTTCTTTTACATAAGGTGTCAAAAGACTTACTTCTTATAGTACATTTATTGATGATAAATAAATAAATATGGTCTTTCCCTAGAGAACCACAATTCATAGGAATTACTGGAGGAAGTTCTCTGAAGGCATTAAAAAAAAAAAAAAGGACATTTTGTTGGAATTTTTAATAATCTATATGTTTCAATAATTTTGTGTTATTTACAAAGTTTTGTGGCAATACTGCTTTAATAACGACTGAGATCCGTACAATCCGTACATTATAAGTCAACCTCGTAATTTCCAACAGAACAACTTGTTAACGACGTAGCATATGGTACGATTACTTGTTATCATTCGGCATTGAGTTTAATTTCTGCTGATGATTTTGGGTCAAATACAACAAAAAAAAAATATATATATATATATACATATATATATATATAATATTGCGAAAATGAATACATAAATTAACATCAAACACCACATAGTAGCACACAATATAGTATGCTAACACATTGCTCAATGGGCCTTAATAAGAGTTTATTCATTCCGTAACTTTGCTTTGCTGATCTTGTAACTTTTTTAGCTTTAGGCAGTAGACACAGCACAGAATGAAAACATTAGCATTAGTTAAAGTTAGTATTATTGTTTTTATATAATTCAAGGGAATTATTGAGTTTATACAACGCCAGCTACTACTCAGGGCGAACCAGTTTTAATTATACCATAATCAAAACTGAAGAGAAAGTATAAAAATTTGCCACAGCTTTGAAAAACAAATCGATATGTCGTTTACAAAATCTTAGACCAAGATATATAATAGACAACCTCCTGATAATGTTGAAGCGACCTCATAAGGTCGCCTGCAGGCAGACCACCGTGAGAACGTGTCTGCCGAGGAATATAATCTCTCACGAGAGAGGTCTGCGTTTCAGTGTACTCAGCACCAAGTACGCAACACTTCCTCGGCGAGCACGTAGTTTGTTGCTTGACCTCATCAGAAAAGCAGTCTGCTGGTAACAACCATTACGGACGTTACCTAAGTTTTATAACCTCTTATTGAGCGATGATGCTTCTGTCGCAATAGCTCTTTTGCTCTCTAATCATTAATCATTATAATCTATCTAAAAATAATTTAACCCAATTTTTTATGTGACTGGTTTATTGATCCAGGAATTGAACGAAAAGATTGTGTTAATTAAATACTTCTGTGGTATAAAGAGGACCTATTTCCTATTATAATAGGAAACAATTTACTATCTGTTAATGTCCATAATTTAACAAAAATTTTCATCTCTAAACATCTACCTGATTGTGTTTATTATTATTGAAGAATAAAATGTATGAAATATAATTGATGATTAAACGAACTTACCTGTAAGTGAAGTTCTATCACAATTATGTGAATACATTTTATTCGAAAATAATAATATAAGGTCCCTCCCATACCCAAAACCCATGAGTATAATACGAAAATTTTGTTAAATATTCTCTAAAGAATGAAGCATGGCGCGGACGTAGGCTGGGACAGCGTGTCCATCAGGGTGGTCAGTTTTAAAAAACAAAATAAATAAAAGTGCGAAATTGCCAGTACAATGAAAGTATACCTGATTGTGTTTATTATTATTTTCGAATAAAATGTATTCACATAATTGTGATAGAACTTCACTTACAGGTAAGTTCGTTTAATCATCAATTACATTTACATCCAATGCAGTTTCTGATAAAAATTAGAAAAATGGAGATTTTTGAGCATGATTTTAGAGAAATTTCTATCGAGAAGATTAATTTATCCAATCGTGTTTTTGCTACAAGGTGATTTAAGACTAAAAACCCAAAATACATGACGTGTACATTTTAAAATAAGTTACTGTCTTTATAGTTTTTAAACTGCAGGTCCCTAAAAATCGCTTAAAACCACCGTCTACACCATTAATTTGTAAGGCAGGTATAACCTATTAATGGGAGAGATTCGTTCATAAGTCTTCATAGAGAGTGGTCGAGAGTAGTGTTTACCTGCGACCCAATCTTCCCATTCTCATTGATAGAACCTGGACTAATATAGAAATTAAAAATTCTAAATAGGCCCAAGCCAGGAAACGAACCCAAGACCTTCCATTAAAGCTCAGGACCACATCCAACTGCCTTAGAAAGGTTTTAAATCCGTATGTATTTTGGTCCTTCCATTATAATTTTAAATATTTATGAAAGGACCCTGAATACACGGTCATAAAATATCAGTAGGTACCTAAGCCTTGCATGCCTTATTTTAAAGTAATTAATATAATAAATAAACAATAATAAGATAATATAATAAACATTACTATTATTATAGATTTGGTAGCAGTAGCAATAGCAACCATTTCATTTAATTTCATTTCATTGTAGCAACCCAAAAGTTATTGATCATGGTGTCTCAAAAACGATTGTATTTTTATCACAATAAAATTATACTTTGTGTTCTAATAAATCTTAAACCAGAAACTTTATAGGGGCTACAAAACTAATTATTTTGATAAAACTGTATCTAGCACGTACATGGCTTAGCTAGCATATTGCTATTCCTATAAAGACAATAGCAATATAGCATTTGGTTGAGATGAATATGATGGGATTATTGTTTATAGTCTGTCAAAGGTCACGGCTCGAGCCACGCCTTTGTCGGCGTCTTATGTCAAAAATATGTAACCTTCATAGTAGGGTAATAAACGCTGTAGTACTACTGTTTTAGTACGTATAAAATGTTAAACGTCCATTCGTAACGCAGCTATTTTCGTTAATTAATCGACGGGAAACGTTAATTCTTTATTGCCATTTAAATTGATGTCCCGAAAGGAACAGATCATTTTAACCCATTTTGTTGTGTTACGGTTGATTTTTACTGTTCATTACCTATTTTAATTTTTACTATTTTCACGCAAGCTCTTTTTAATCTTTGCCGAGTTTGTTACTGGAATATTTGAAAACCAATAATAATACTTTGTCCTTTCCTTAGATTATAAATCTGCAGAACATTCGACATCAAAATTAAGTACCCCAAAGATATCTATAGAATCATAAATATGGATAATATCGTAATAACTGATAATATGCATAACATTTTATATACTTAAAAACTTACAATATTATATTAAAAGTTTAAAACACCCAGTCTTCAGAAAACATTCATATACGTACTAATCACTATATTATTTTTTCCAGTTGTGGGAATTGAAACCACGACCTCCGACGCAGAAGGCAGGATCTGCGCCAACGCTTTGTCTTAGATAGGTCATTATTTTGCATAATAACAGCATTATAACTATATGTAATGATACTTATAAATTTTGCACTTTTTAGAATAACGTACCGAAATGGTAGAAATTGAACCCTTTTTCGTGTTTTATCAATCCCAAATACCGCCACTGTAATTGGCCTGCCTCTAAGACATTACTTAATTTAACTTCTTACTGTAACTACTTCGTACGAATAAGTAAGAAAAACTACAGTTTTAATCTATGACTTTTTTGTTCCAAATTAAGTTAACTCAAACGTAAAAAAGCCTTCACATTCAGAAAATTAAAGTGAAGGAATATAAAAATGATGACACTATTATCTCACGGTGCGAGGGACTCGTAAATTCAACAAATCTGTCTGCAGGATCATCGTGTAATAAAATGTTTTGTTTCGAGTGTTGGTACGGATAATCTTTTATATTCAGAACTGGCGAGTTTCCAACTGAAATATTCTATGCTCCTAGGCATATCTTACTTTTAACTATGAAACCAAATATTTCACATTCCTTTTTCCTTGTGATACACACTATTTTTCAAGATAAATCAATGTCACAAAATTTATCTGTAAGGTCTCAGACATTATAATTAAACAGTCTATTTTTATATGACAAAAACTAACGAAATAATATTAAAATATCCCTTGAATTATTTTCATTAATTACTCCGTACAACAAATAACCAAGCCCAAAGGTTAGGTTAGGTTAGGTTAGGTTAGGTTTGACTGTGCTTGACGAGTTGTGTGCGTTTAAGAAGACTAAAATATCATTTGCTTTCGGTTAAGGAAGACGTCGTGAGAGAACCTAAGAGCTCACCACAATATTCGCCAATTGTATGCGAAGCCCGCCAAATCATACATGGTCAGCAATGTGGACTGATGCAGACCTATGCAGTGGGTCACCAAACATAACGTATATTTGTTGGGGTACGATTAAAAATACACCAGTAAGCTAACCTGAAACTGCCATAACCAGCCGCAGCTGTGCTGTCCTGCTGTGCTATTCTACAAAATGAAATAGCTGCCAGACAGCTGCCAACCCGAATATGGCATGCAAAATTATACTCTATTACAACTGACAAATTCATAGATGCATAGATGTACGCTCGTCGCTGTTTTGCAGAATAGCACGGCTGTTCACACTAGACCAGTCGCGAACCAATTTGCAAATCATAACGTCTTGAACAGCCGTGCTATTCTGCAAAACAGCGACGAGCGTGCATCTCTGGATCTATGAATTTGTCAGTTGTAATAGAGTACAATTTTGCATGCCATTTTCGGCTTGGCAGCTGTCTGGCAGCTGTTTCAGAGATGGACATTTTGTAGAATACCACGGCTGAACCTGCATTCAAAGTTTGCATATTGTCTCCAAATTTTACATCTCTGCACGACGGTAAACCACTGTTACGCTTACGAGTAACGCCTTCGACAATTAGTTGCACTAGTTACCTTTGTCACCGTTGTATGTGCCGGGTGTGTTCAGTGACCCGGTTTGATTACCCTACACTCTGAAATGTACTAAAAGATGAACCTTTCAGGTGACATTCTCACCGTCTCGACTTTTGACACTAATGACAAATGGAGGAGTGAACTTGCTTTAGGAACGATCCTTTATTCACAGCCTTTCATTTAGAATCCATTTTAGGGATCCAATAGCACGAAGGAGCCTTATAAGTTTTAATATCTGGGTGACTGACCGGTAGTTTAACTACTGGCCAATAGATGGCAGCAGGAGTCATATTTTTTTTTGGTAAATTCGACATTTTCTAAAAAATGAATCCGCCCCCAAAACCCTGCATACTAAGTTTCATGAAAATCGTTCGTGCCGTTTCCGAGATCCAGAATATATATATACAAGAATTGCTTGTTTAAAGGTATAGGATATACTTCTACTTCGGCAAAGCTGGAATGGTGTGCATATCAGAACGAGGGCCAAATGAAATGAAAAGAAAAGACACTTCATTTTCGCACTTTTGGCGCTGATTGTTGCATAACCTGGCGTGAGCGTCCATGGAACTAAAAAATGATATGACATTCAAAACGACGGTCACTAGCAACAAATTTCAATTTAGTACCATGGACCCTCGAGGGAGGCGCTTCAAATCGGCCCAAAAAATGAACTGACAATTGTATAGAATAAATTACATCAAAGATCAGTGATCTGAATTAATTACATTATTACAGTTGGCGTTTAGTTGTCCGATAAATGATGGTAAAGTAGTCTCCTCATACTTGGAACAAACCTATCATTTTGGGTCAATTCTACATCCTGAAAGTCACCTGATTTGCTCGTATTAGCTAGCACTATAACTCATACTAACTAGTTAAAATATCTGCATTCGTCTTAATTTAACAAAAAAATACACGTGGAAAGGATCTTATCTCAATCACTTGGGAATGAATTTTCCTTTAAAATTCACTCATATTTTTAAGCAAGTAAGCTCGACTGGAGTATTAAGTAGTACCTTCTCGAGGGCGTGTTTTGAGCCCACGACGGTAACGGGAAGGCCCGTATTTGAGCACGATCCCACTTTGCCCGTACTCGAGCCAGTCCTCAACGCTTGAGCCAAACTCCTTCAGTCATCTTGTCTCTGCATCATTATTTTAGACTGTTAGAGTTTGGTACTCCAACATTTTTTTGCTGCCTTTTTGGAGTTAGATTCATATTATAAAAGTAAAAGTTGTTGTTGTTACTTAAATTACCACAAGTGCAGTAACCGAATTGACTTTTTGAAATGGTAGCTTTTTAACCCAAGTGAAGATCCAAAGTCACATAAACTGGAAGTAAGGTGAGTGAAGCCAGTAAGCATACCTACTACCCGTTCGCAGAAGCTTTGAAGATAACTTCCCCTCCCACGACGTATACTACCGCGATACCGCGTTCGTCCATTATAAAATATCTATGTACCTACGTAGATATTAAAAAATTTTTAGCCTATATCTTGTTGCCTAGATTTTTATTAAATTGTTATTTATTAGTTTGAGTTTCAAGGCAAATATATCAGACAGCAGTCAAGTAATCAAAAACCTCCAAAAGTGATAAAATTATTATGAACTAGCGGACCCGGCAGACATCGTCCTGTCCTCCTACCTATTCGGGGCAAAAAATTCTCCTGAACAGAACCGTGCCCCGGCTGATAGGTGTTTTGATAATTTTGATCATTTGAAAACTCTCTCTTGACTCTTTGACATTAGGAACACACCTACATTGCTTAGACAACAGTGAGTGCTTGTAATTGGCGTGCCTCAAGGCTCCCACCTAGGACCACTCTTCTTCGCTGTATTTATCAATGATTTAGTTAAAAAATTGTCTTCACCATGTCTCCTTTATGCCGATGATCTAAAAATATTCCGTGAATTACAAGATCCAAGTGACTGTCTGCATTTGCAGAATGACTTGTTGACATTGTTAAATTGGTGTGAACATAATCAAATGAGTCTGAATGTATCTAAATGTTTTGTTATTTCATTTACTAAAAAACGATTGAAAATTACTCATGATTATAAAATTAATGATCATTCACTAGAAAGAAAAACTGTTGTAAAGGATCTCGGCGTTTTGTTTGACGACCAGCTCAGTTTTCGTGATCATTACAATAGTATCATAAACAAATCATCTAAAAATCTAGGTTTCATAGCGAGAACCACGAAATTGTTTAAAAACCCACAAAGCTATATATTACTGTACAAAACATTAGTGCGAACAGTGCTGGAATACTGTGCAGTGATCTGGTCTCCCAGTTATGCTGTACACTCGTACAATATCGAGGCAGTTCAAAGGAAATGTCTTAGGATACTCTCCTATCGATGCGGGCTCTCCAGACAAATCCCATCTTACGCTGGTCGTCTAATAAAGTTTAATATGACCCCTCTGCATATCCGTCGCAAACGACAAGACTTACTCACCCTGCATAAAATAATGCATTCGAACATAGACTCCCCCACCCTGCTATCTCAGTTAAATTTAAATATTAAATTTAAAAGTCGCAGAGATAATAAGACCTTTATACTCGGTACTTGTAAAAATAATACGTCTTACTACAATCCTCTGACAAGAATGTGTCGCTCATACAATGAGATCTCAAGCTCTATTGATGTCTTCGATCACAGATATTCTGCGTTTTATAGAAAGATGGTTGGAGTAATAAAGTAGAACAATGTTTACCATGAATCTACTCTATTGCTCTACTTCATTTAATTTCATTTCTATCTTCTTTTATTGCTTATAGAATCAAGAACATATTATTAATTCTTCTATCTTATTTCTTTATTCTTTAGTATTTTGTAGCGTTGTTTTCTTTTAACGTCCCGCATGTTTGTTATTTTCGAAACTTCCTTTTACTATGTGCAATTATATTAAGAGTTGTAATTAGAGTTAAAACCTAGTATTTAAGACCCTTAACTGTATTAGTTACAACTTGTTCTAATTGCCAAATAAATAAATAAATAAATAAATAAATAAATAAATAAATTTATTTATTTATTAACTTTATGCAATAGCAATAAAACTCAAATTGACTCTACGTTTTAGTTAGAAAACGTTTGTATGGGAAAAAGAAAAGAGCTGTTTTTAGGGGTTTTCCGGCAATTATTCGAATTTAACCCGTAAGAACCATCCTTGAACTTCAACGAACATTTAAAAAAAGAATTGGCCAAATCGGTCCAGGCGTTGTTGAGTTATGCGCTTTCCAACACATTTTGCGATTCATTTTTAAATTATAGATTCACTGGAGTGGAAGTGCCGAGGCAAAAACTGCAAGTGTTTTCCCACCCTTTGTAACCCTTTTCCCCGGGGAAGTAGAGTCACAGTTTAAAGTAGTAGGATCTATAGACCGTCCGAAATCACATGCAGAAGTTTTCTTACAGGTTCCCTCATTCCACTGCGACAATAACCGTCACGTAAAAACCTCATTGGACGGCCTTCAATTTACGTGGCCTCTAGCCAGAAATAAGTCTTAGTCTTATCACGTCGCTATTAAAGCTCTTTCCAATGTACAGTCCGACAAGGCTCTCTTGGCACTTGAATGACATTGTCAGGAAGGCGTTGTTTTGAACAAAGGCAGCCAGAAAATAATATCTCCTCAATTTCACTTCAATTTTAGTTTTAGTTTAGTAAATATTGAACAAAAACAACACAACATACAATAGCGATATACCAACAGAGCGAACTATCAAACAGTATCACAAGATAGCAGCATTAGTTCCGATTTTGGCCACGCGCCAAGATAGCCTTGTCGCACTGTACCAGTGTATGCGATACCTACCGAAAACTGTACGAACGTATTTAAGTTTTCCAATTTTGAAAGTTAATCTAGATTTACACCTTTTAAGTTCGGAAAACCTTTGGGAGAAGTTGTAAAACTTTTAAAAGAACATTATGTAAAGCGCAATTGAAAACAGCTTATGTTACTATGTGTAGATGTAGAGACTAGAGAGAGTTACAGGGCATATTCAAATAATCGTCTAGCTAAACTTTGTAATGTTGCCTATATATAACATCATCATCAGCAAATCAACAAATCATTTATTCAACATGGCTAATAAAAATTGATATAATAATTAATGATAGAGTCCCGACATGTTTTTTTTCCAACATGGGCGTGCAACTAAAGATGAATAAAGTATAATACGATGTTACTTACATCTAAATAAAGTTTGATACACTTTCTTATTCTTTTTCTCTTTACTTTTACCAATTGACGACCGAATAGCGTAGCGGTAGCGATTAGCGATCCTGCCCTCTGCGTCGGAGGAAGTAAGTTCGATTCCCACTACTGGAAAATGTTTGTGAGAAGAGCATCAATGTTTTCAAGTGTCTGGGTGTATAGATTTTATTATATTTATGTAACTATCTTAAATATTGTTGATAGTTTATTGCGATGAGATTAATTGAGGTTTATAAAACACATGTTCTCAAATGTGTGTGAAACCTGCCAACCCGCACTTAGCCAGAAAAAATATTGCACAAAAAAAGTGTTGAATACCTTACGTTTTGTTTTGGAACATCCTAGTAATTGCAAAAAAATACCTACGTTAAATACCTACCTAGGTATTTCACGTAGCGACATTTATAGTCGCCCTAACATTAAATTTTTAGGCGTTTAAAGCACTTTGCTCCATTTCCGATAATGCGTTTATCGACTCGCAGAACAAAGCTGTTCATTGAAAGAAAATTCAAGGAATCGGGATAATTTAGGTAAGAATAAAAGGCTTTACTAAGCTTTTCTTGAAAGGATAAAAAATATTGCTGAGGTGGGTAAGTGACGCTTAAGGGCTTACGCACATCGCGACGGGACGACAAGGGATTTTAAATTTTTATCAACAGACATTTGCGCGAGCGACGACCTATTTGTAAATCTATGGAAAATTCCATAACAAATGGAACAAATTGAAGTCTAAAAATTTCTTTGATATCCAATAACCACATGCCGCATATTTGCCTTGTACCACGAAAATTTTACCATGACAACCGATTGTATACAACGTGTGTCCGGAATCGAACCAGCGATAATTTGAGGGAGGGTTCTATAGCTCATTACAAGCAAAAAAATCCCCTACAAAGGGGGGCGCCCCCTCACCCCCGCCCTTGGAGAGCCATTTCAATTTTGTTTTTTTTTTCTTGTATTGCTTAACTCAAAAGCTATCGATTTACTGAAAAAAATATGGTCTTAGAGATCCCGTTCCTGCAAAATTTACCAATAACTTCATGTTTTAATTTTTTTGGCAATATTTTTTTAATCTGAGGCATTTTTGGCTGTGTTATTTCCAAGTTTTACATTATTGTTAGGTATCCAGCGATGGAGGATATTGCACCCAGTTGAATGAGACCAATTGACAACATGTGAAGTTGACTTTCAAGTTATTACTGATTTTGTGAACACGTACCTAAAACCACGCAACGAAAACAGGGAGGGGGTGACGGTGCGCCCCCCTTTATAGGGGGTTTTTTTTTTGCTTGTAATGAGCTATAGAGCACTCTCTTAAATTATCGCTATCCCGGACACACTGCATAATGTACATACTAGTAACTACTGACACTGATACAGACACTGGAAAACATTCATGCTCATCAGTCATCAGTCACACAAACATCTTGACACATTCACTTGAAGGAAACGTATCCATTACCCCGATCCCGATCTCGAAACTCAGGATCATCACTGGATAAGAATAGCAAAGCACCCATCAAACCTATCAGCCACTCATTCCATTACTATTTGAAGATAGAAATTAAAAAAAAAAAATTAAAAATGATTTCCTCGCACCGATAAGAAACCTTAGGATATGGGCATCCGAACGATTTACGTAAACCTTTCTCGTACAAGCAAACTGTAGCGCCATCTGTCAAAATTCTATAGGTGGCTGCTGTGCGAACTACGATGTGGCCTTACTTTTGATGGCAAAGCAAGCATTTTCGGCATCGATGAACTGGCGACATTTTTTTGCGCCGTCCGCCCTGTCGAGGCTTTATGTCCATTTTTCCTCGATAAGTCACATACAAACAGCTTTGTCGATCATCCGTCATTTCCATACATTTTTTTAATTTCGTTCCATTTAAACATGGAATAAATATATATCAGGACAATATGTACACATCGCAATCTAGCCCCAAAGTAAGCGATAGCTTGTGTTATGGGTACTAGATAACTGATAAATATACAATACATATTAATATACATAAATATAAGATATTGAAAAACACCCAGACACTGGAAAACATTCATGCTCATCACACAAACATTTACCAGTAGTGGGAATCGAACCCACGACCTACGACGTAGAAGCAGGTTCGCTACCGCTACACGAATCGGTCGACAATTTCAAAGTCAATGTATCTATGGCGTAGTCATGATAAGCTGTGGCATTACGAATGCGAGATATTACTTTCTAATTGGGTCTGTCATGACATTTGTGAACGCGAAGCCTAATTACTTTGCATGAGCTTGGTCGAAACTAATTTGAAATGTTAGGGGAATTTGGCTTTATGACTCCTAAATAAAATTATGAAACTTACTTTGCACAGGTTTAAGACTGTCAAAAAATATCACGGTTACTTATACCAACGAATATATCTTATATTACGAAACTTTCTTTGCACAGATTTGAAGTGACTGCCAAAAAACTTAACGGTTATTTATACCATGAAATAATTCCTAAATGATGAAAAATCTTGGAGTGAAGGTACGCTTCTGTCTAATATGATTGTATGATATCTAGTGATATCACACGATATAAGAAAAAAATGATATTTTGAAAAAAGCAAGTCCCGAATTTCTTGTCAGTTCTTCTCGGTGCAAAGTGCAAATTTGCGACTTTTGATAAGGGCCTATAAGCAAGGCGTATGGGAAAAATAACGATTTTCATTTCGTTTACCAAATAATAATAGCAGGTATCTGATGCGTGTTAATAAGAAACGTGTTATTCGGTCAATGCGTTATGCACCAAACCTATTTTTTTAGAAAAAAACCCAAGCTTGAGAAATTTCTAAAATTTACCCATACAATAAACCAAGGCTCATTTTTGTTATCATCGATCTGGTTCGGTCGGATGTTTGAAAATGTCCCGTGTTGTACCATCCTTCTGACAAAGCTGTACCGTACCTTCCAGCGATTTATCGTTCCGGACTTCCGCCGCGATGCTTTGTAGCAACCTATAGGGATTATACTATAACTGAACCTGGAACCTCCCGCTTAAATCCAAGCGAGCAGTTTTTCTTTATCTTGTATACGATATTCCGGTAACGACAATATCCTATACGGAATTTTACTTATCATATTCCTGAGGGCAGAAACCTTCGTGAGGCATTTTATGACTTGTCATTGACTCCCTGAAGTTAAAGGCTATTGATTGACACGTCGGGTTGTCGCAGGCTGAGATTGTATTCAGATACAGAGGTGATTTGTATGCAAAGTCGCCTGGGGTTTTTAGTATCAATGCGGGATAGATCGGGGGAGATACGAACGTATATATAGGTACGTTAAGGTTGTAAGGAAAATAAACTGAAGAACTCGGATCGACTTTAACAGTTTCCGTTTTATTGATGCGTACATAATTTAGCTTACGAGTAGTATAGTAATATGGAGAGACACTTAAACAATCCCTCAGGTGGATTTTAGTATGAGCTCAGGAACACGGAGGTTCTGGGGCCTTATACCACTACATGTTAAAGTAATTATATTTTAAAATATTCATGCTGAAAATGTGAAAATGTTAAAATAGTATTGATATATTACTACTCTTTAAGAGGTGGTGGTAAGGCTACTGATCGGTGTAAAATAAGGAACTTGGATATGTCCTGGGATACTGCCTATCATGGGGAACAGAAATTCGTATTAAGGTTTCTAAAGAACTTATGTGCATACGAGTAGGTATGTGGAAACATTGTGATGAAGAAAGCTGCCTGACTGAGAGTTCACCATAATATTCAGTATATTAGATGTGTGAAGCCATAAGAGAGTTTATGTTAATAAATAAATAATAAGACACCTGTCACGGGTATTCTCTTATAATAAAGCATCTTACAACTTGAATCTATTCCATGTAGGTTATCTATGTTCTGACATTCGTCACCGCGACAATATTATGAAGAGTGGCACAAAGGGAAGCCATTACCGAACAATGGGTAGGCTAGAAATAGGCAGACAATAAATGGCACTTATCTACTAATAGCTGGAGACATTTATAAGCTTCACCTCGGATTTCCTGAATAAAAACATCCTGTTGATAGGCCTCATGTTTGAAACATTTTGGAAATATCCCTTTGTCTTTATTTTATTGAACATGTTACAGTAAAACTTGTTCTCATTACTGTACAATATGTGCCTGAAATATCGCCAATAATACTAGTTGTGTTTCCGCGCTAAAGAGCTGACTTTTGGAGCAAAAAATTAACCAGCCCTTATGCTTTGTTACCAGATGAGGCTAGGAAACCACAGTAGGAAACAATATGGATGGGCCCCGTAATTAAAATATGCGTGACTATTTTTAATCTGTCAAGTGGCGCATAAGATGGCGTCACCTATGGAAGTAAACCATGTAAACTCAGTATACGAACATTTGACAAAAAATCGCTCATCACGGCGGCGCATATCACGCAAATCTAGGTTAGAATTAATGAATGGGGTGCCTCCTTAGTTGTCTTATCTCTATGATTATTCTGGGGGTTATCTCAAAGGATTTTTGGCATCATGACCCCATGGCACCAGGGTTTTCACCGCAAATGGGATACATAATCGCGAAAAAAGACCTGCTGGCTTAATGAGGGCAGGAATAGCAATAGTGTCGCAATCTGCGTGGAGTGTCTGACCACCGCGAGACATATTTGGGCTCCTCAGCAACATTCCAAGATATCCTCCAGAGGCCTCCCCGGATTCTGGAGTGAGCTAGGCTGGCTGGAGTGATCCGGTGATTCACATTGGTGACTCCACCTACCTTATAGTAAAATAATCGTTCAATTGCGAAAAAGTCTCAAGAACAGAAGAAGAAAAAGAAGAGATATGGTGACAAGAGATTAATGGTGGCAATCATTGAGGGAACTGTTCCGAATAAGACTACCGGCGCTTCTGTGCCAAGAGAGTCCGTGAATCCCGATATTATATCTTTTTTTATAACTACCTCTTATAAAACCTCTATAATAATTTCCTCGTTACTCCACTAAGGCATATAATTAAAGGAAAGCCATCTATTAATTGGAGTAATTAGGTGAAACTGGACCCAAAGGGAGCGAATTAGGGATTCTGTAGTTAAAGATCAGAATGAGGCCTTGACACAGTAACGGGTATGGTAATTAAAGATATGGTTGATTGAACTATAAGTCAATTCCCGAATGTGTCTGATCTTTAAATGTCATGGCATTTTACCCATTTGTAAATGTTACCTATCTTCTTCTTGTAGGTAATGGCTTTACTGTAAAACCATCTCATAGATAAGAGTAATATGCGGACTATTCCATAGGTTTAAAGGAAGATAGCTACAATATAGACGCCAAACTTTACCATTTTCGGATCTAAAGGATTCAGAAGGATTCTGAATTTAATAGTTATATCGGTACAGACAAAGCACCGTCGTAAATTTGATTGTTTATCGATAGCTGTAAAGGTAAGGATATATTATATGCACATACCAGACATGTAGATAGAGCAAAATAAAGATAGTTAAGAACTTATCTACAATTACTCGTAACATTTATGGTACCTTATTGACATTTAAGTGAGCTGTACGCTTCTTATTCTCACTTTACCTTAACATATGGAAGGAATCCCCAATTGTTGCAATAAGAATCGTTAAATTTAATAATTAAATAAATCTTAGAGTAACATCAATAAATAATTTAATAATGTATGTCACTACGGATATATCAATAGAATTGAGACCGTTGTCATTAATTCAATCATGATTTCAATATCTACGCATAGACAGACACCTTTTTTGATCATAAGGTGTTGTAAGCTTACAACATGTGAGGTTCAAACTAAAGTGAAATAGGTAAGTATAGAACTATGGTAGTAAAATATACTACCAGCTTTACCACACCACTGGCAAACATTCGTTTCGAAAGGAAGAGGTTCAGTAAGTTACTCCTATCCATTATCCATACCACTAAACACACATGGAGCAAAAAACATCTGGATAATATAAGTAAAACTGTATTAGGACTAGGGTTAAAATAAAACCTTTATTACATGCTCAATAGCTGCTCTAGCAATATCCTTAAAGAAGAACGGTATTCCATGCGGTACAAATAAGCGATGCAAACGTTAAAATAATACCTTTGCAAAGTGAAAATGAATTTCTCGTATTAAATCGCTAAATATAGATCCCAATGCCTCAAAAGGCAAGGGAACAAAAGGACTTCCGGTGCACTTGTAATAATTTACATGACCTTTAAACGGTATAAATATTCCTTTTATTCGGAACACATGATCCACAGAGGCTCTTTATGAAGATGTTTGCTAAGTTGCTCAAAGAGAATATTTTCCTCTGACCTAAGCTTTCGACAACCTTTATAGACCTCTCTAGCGGTTTATGTGGACTGGTTTATATATCGAGCAAACAATGATAGGATGAGAAAGTTGCAATGTTCACTGTTTTTTAACAATATATCCTGGCGCTCGACTGTGATCACGACTGATGGAAATTGATGATACAGTCTTAGGTGGAACGCTATTGCCTAGGAAATGCCTATTCACTCTTGATTGGAAGTCGCCCAGTCGTGTTAGGAAAGACAGTGACTAGGAGTGTATTCCAGACCTTTGCAATGCGTATCAGAAACGATAAATCAAACCGCTTCGCACGTGTCTGATGATGAATGATGATAAGTAAGATGAGCCTAACCATGTTATATGCAGATCATGACTGTAAATTTCAATCGTATATGACGCATAGCATATAACTCGACCAAAGTTATAAAAATTTTGATCAAAATTGATTATTATTTCGTTTTAAAGAAGTATTTCCAAACAAAATACGGCCAGGAGCATAGATAATTACTATATGAATCCGAATAACACCACAACACAACATGATCCAAATATGCACGAATTACTAATGATTTGGTATTTTGAACGAATGGAGACATTGTAGTTCACAGGCCCCTTTATTGTTTTACCGCAATTGTGTTCGTGTGATTTTTTTAAACAAAGTTGCTTTTCTGAGGGTATCACGCAGAGGGCTAAGCGAAAGAAAGTGGATTTTATAAAATTTAGAGACAAAGTTCCCGACGTGGAAAATCTACCAAAATCTTCCATAAAATCTAGAATTAAAGTTTCCTTAACTAATACGTTTTTAATTTTGTTATACCATTTATTTATTATAGCTATTTTTAACGACTTTTAATTCCCTAGTTCTTTCGTAACTTGTTCGTTTAAAGAGTTCTAATTCTTTTTTTATTTCCGTTTTTCTAGTAACCTTTGCGGAGGAGACCAAATCTGAGCTCATTATGCTTGAGTCAACAAAGTCAACATAGCGAAGCTTGCATATTTGATGATTAAACGAACTTACCTTAAGTGAAGTTCTATCATAATTTTATGAATTCCTGTATGAAGATAATAACAAGAATACTAATTAGGTATTCACGCCAAGTGATAGCCATTCAGACACTAAAGTTGAGAGAAAAAATAAAAATTTCAAAATTTTTCATTACGATATCTCACGCTAGCAACACTGTGCCTGTCATTTCATTTAGTTCAGAGTAATTATTATAAGAGTGCCTTTGTGCTTCGATAAGCTCGTCTTGGTAGGAGCACTACAGAGCACCCAAATATGTATCATATTATAATATATACATAACTTATACATAACTACACAATATGATACATAACCACACAATATTATATATGTAAATATAATAATATATATATAAATGGGTTATATAGTCTTCAATAAATATTTATTATAATATGTACATTTTTTATTTACAAATTCATACATGGGTTTTTCCACAAAACAGGGGTGGGAGGGTGTTATTATCTTCATACAGGAATTCATAAAATTATGATAGAACTTCACTTAAGGTAAGTTCGTTTAATCATCAATTTTATATTCATTCCTGTATTTCTATAATAACAAGAATACTAATTAGGTAGATGTTTAGAGCCATGACATTTGTAAATAAGAAATGCTTTTAAATTAATAGAATAATAAGCATAATCGCTTAACATTGACCAAAAAAATAAAAATAACAACTTAAGTTGATATTCAAAGCAAATTAATAAATAATGGCATAATTTTGTAGAAATATTAAAACTGTACTATAGTTAGCTATAGTAAATCAATATTATTAGTATAATATATTAATAATAATATATGTACAAATACATATATTTTTATTTGTGCGAATACCGAGGGTATATTAAGACTATCTAGCAGTACTGCTTGTATGTAGTCTTGACGATTAAAAGAGGTTTTAAACCTCTTTCAACAAGCTTTAAAATATTTGTATCAGTTAAAACTCTTGATTAATCGTAATAAATTGGGCTGTTAATATGCAACCATGAAATATATATTTAAACAGTAAATTGATCACGAATATATTTTATAAACTTGAGTAGAATAAATATTATCGAGACATATTTTTGGACAGAAAAAAAATAAAATCAATTTATTAATATAAAAGATTAATAAATCTATGGGTTGCAGAGAACTAGTTCGTAAATTTTTGTTCATCTTGACTGTAGGCATTAGTATTTTCGTAAAGTGTCCTTTACTTTTATTCATAGCTCTTTAGAGTTATATCTTTTAAAGGAGTTAACAATGATATTTTTATTTAATTTGCATAATAATATTGTTATTTGGGTTTTGGTGTAGGTACAGCTTTAATAAGGTCATTAAGATTTAAAGTGACCTTAAATTATATTTTTAACTGAATAGGGTGAAGTAAGAATATTCTCAAGAGATTTAAAAAAAAGCCATAAAGAAATCATCTTATAAGCCTATTTTAAAGTTGATTCTGAGACAAAGGCTGATGAAGTAACTGTATCTACTGTTTATTCCTGAGTTCTAATAAAGTGATAACAATAGAAACTTAAGATAGTCTGAAAAAAGCATGTTTTTTAATATTGCCAGATAGTAAACATCTTTTACAATATTATAGTATGTAAAACCGTGTTGAGTTTCTCATTTCACATAATATTAAAATTTTAACTGAAGGCATAATTGTTATTCTTATTCATGTGTTATAACAATGTTGTTTAATATCATTAATTGTTATTTTAACAGTCACCCCAACACTAATATCGCTGTTGTACTGGTTAGTTGTAAACAAAAAAACCACATATACGATTGGAATACAAATATTAGACAATACTTTTAAAATTCTTGAATTTCTGCATCAAGACCATTTTTCAATTTAGCAGTCTTTCAGTTAAAAAATGTGATCTGATTTTTCCAAGTTGATAATCGCAAAAAACAACGAGCAAATGTAACATGTCAATAGGTAGACATGTCGAAATGTTATTCGCGATTGTTCGCGATTAATGCTTTGTTGACTTGTTGCGACGATGAAAAAATTTTTTTTTTTTTTTTTGTCACTTACCCAATAATTCCAATGTCATCACAGAAGATAAAAGTCTCTAATCTTCGTTTAATAATAATCAGGTAATTACATACCACAGCTGACTGCTGAAGTACTACTGTACTGGTATTCAAGTTCCTAGTGACGCAGTGATGAACCAATTTTCAATTATCATTTGACCTTGGTCAGTCATCATCGAGAGCTAAATCCTTGCAGCGGCGTCATCCATCGGCATGAAAGTTAAACAAAATATTAGATTTATTTAATAATGATTAAATACAGAAAATATAAAATGTAGGCTATGTATCAACTCTAAAAGAACAAAAAAAAATATTATGATACATGCAAGCCAAAATTATGAACCATCATTGTTCATATTATCATAAATCCAATGCAGTATTTAATGATTCTATGATCTTATATATCTATTGGTAATTTCCAAATCCTTTAACATTTTTGATGCATAGATAACCATTAGTTAATAATTAGCGGCGTGATAGCCTGAAAATAAAAATATTTGATCTCGCAAAAATTAATTTGGTCTTTAAATATATTAATTTCCATTGCGTAACGTTATTCCTAGGTATGGATACCGATATTCCTGTAGATATAGGTACAAGGATACCTAAAAATAAATTTAAATAAACATATCATCGATTGTTTTCTACTTTTTCCATATTTATTATTCATTTAAGAAATTTAAGAAATAGTCAATTATAGAAACTAAAAATAACTTTGATATTCAAAAATATTGCATTCTTTTAAAAGCATGCATCATAACTCAGTTAAAGCATTGATAAATTTGATGTAATATCTAACACATCGAGTTACGATGAAAGAATGGTTGTATTAAATACATGTATTTGTAATGGAATAACAAAAAAAAATTAAGTATGTTATCGAATAGGTTGTCTCATATTCAATTGTATGTGAACAGAATATAATAGCCGAGTTTTTTTTTTTTTATACGAGTTTAATAATGTTGTGTTGAACGGCCGAGCACTAGAACGCTAATGAAATGACAGGCACAGTGTTGCTAGCGTGAGATATCGTAATGAAAAATTTTGAAATTTTTATTTTTTCTCTCAACTTTAGTGTCTGAATGGCTATCACTTGGCGTGAATACCTAATTAGTATTCTTGTTATTATAGAAATACAGGAATGAATATAAAATTTAGTTTATTTTACCTACTCAGTAGTCAGTACTCGAAAGTATGTCCATTACCGAAAATAAACGTCGTGTTATAAAGTGCAATAGGTGGTGGCAGTTAGCATTTAGCAGCTTTTGACCCGTGCACCCTTTCGGGTTTAGAAGTAATGTCTCAGATCAACAACGATACTCTGTCCTCATGAGCTTTCCTCATCCAGTCGCTTCTTACCCCACTCTATACGCTTGCTTGTACGCGGTCTTTCCGGCCCCAAAGGCCTACCCCCTACGATCATCGTCACTAGTCAAGAGGACTCCATTGTACGAAGAGATCAGAAAAATGGATAGTAATGGATGGATGAATATCTTATAATTTATTAAAAAACTAGCGGACGCCCGCGGCTTCGCTCACGATTAACCTCTGCTTTACACCCTCAGGCGTTTAATTACCAAAATTCCTGTTTTAACTGCCATTATTTTTAATAATTTGACGACAAATTATTTCTTTGTACTTGCTGCTAAAGTCACTTATCGATTTTGAAATATGAGGTCGTTACAAAAAGTTTAATATAGTTCAATTAGGGTTCCGTACCTAAAGGGTAAAACGCGGGAACTAAGACTACGCTCCATCTAACTTGCTACTAAAAAAGTTCAAAATGGCGGCCACTTTCTAAATTTTGACCACAAATTCCTACTCCATGTTTGTTGCGATACTCAAATATCGATTTTCAGAGCAATCGGCCCAGTAACAAAAAAGTTCAAAATGGCGGCCTCTTTTCTAAACTTTGACCATAAAGAACAATGGTGCGGGCCCATACATCGCTTTCGCTCACGTTACGCTATTGCAACTATAAATGAAAAAATATTTTTTTGATTGGGCCTGCAAGCCTGAACTCAATGCTAAAAGATTTTTCTTACAAAAAATTGGAGAAAAATTAATATTTATTTTCAAAATATTGTATCTGAGTATTATAACAACAACGACCTCCACCATGAAGCATCCGAGAGCATAGACAATACACTAAATACTCTTTGATAAATACTTTTCACTTGTCCAAGAATTTGTCACTGTTGACAGTTGGTAGCCATGTAGCTGACGGACAGTGTTGCGAGATGCCGGAATTAAAAAACTCGACTGAAAGAAAATTCTAATTGAGTTAATAAATCAATATTGAATTACAAGGGTGTTTCGGAAACGCTAAAAAACCAAGACATAATAATCTATGCTCAAAATAATCGGTTGTAATAGATTTCAGTATTATTAAAAAGTGTAGTCTTCTGTCAAATAATCTCAAATCTTCAAGCAGTTTATTTAAGTGACACTGGCTCACGCGGAATAATAATATTCAGATTTACTCCAATGCAGTGGAAAACCCTAAACTAATGTAATCTTTTTATGTAAATAATATATTCGAGTAAAATAAAATGCAAAAAAGGAACAATTGAAATCGATACAGTTATTGTCTTGTATTCTACATTCTGATCTAAGAATTAACGTAGTACCTGAAAGTAAGTTTTTCTTTAGTATCTCTTACATGTTGTTCTCGTACAAAAGTGGACCGATCGTCAAAAAGATGGAGCATAAAAGTGGAAAAGTTTGTCATCCGGCAACACTAGCTGTCAGGAGTGTGGAAACGGAACCTATCAGTAATCAATTGAATTTCTTTAAATATTTTATTTTTTGACCCGTCCTTTACAGTAACTGGTGATACCTTGAAAAAATTCAGTTATTTACTAGAATCGTCTTGTAATAAACGTTACATCTAGACGCTAAACTTTATTTGTGTACATTTCTGCCACTGTTCTTTGTTCTCTATGCTTGCTGCGATACTCAAATATCGATTTTCAAAGCAATCGGCCCAGTAACAAAAAAGTTCAAAATGGCGACCACTTTCTAAATTTTGACCACAAATTCCTACTCCATGCTTGTTGCGATACTCAAATATCGATTTTCAAAGCAATCGGCCCAGTAACAAAAAAGTTCAAAATGGCGACCACTTTCTAAATTTTGACCACAAATTCCTTCTCCATGCTTGTTGCGATACTCAAATATCGATTTTCAGAGCAATCGGCCCAGTAACAAAAAAGTTCAAAATGGCGGCCACTTGTTTTAGTTCTGACTATAAATTCGTTCTCTATGCTTGCTGCCATATACAAATATCGATTTTCAAAGCAATCGGCCCAGTAACAAAAAAGTTCAAAATGGCGGCCACTTTTTTTAGTTCTGACTATAAATTCGTTCTCTATGCTTGCTGCCATATACAAATATCGATTTTCAAAGCAATCGGCCCAGTAACAAAAAAGTTCAAAATGGCGGCCACTTTTTTTAATTCTGACCATAAATTCGTTCTCTATGCTTGCTGCGATACTCAAATATCGATTTTCAAAGCAATCGGCCCAGTAACAAAAAAGTTCAAAATGGCGGCCACTTTTCTAAATGACCATAAATTCGTTCTCTATGCTTGCTGCGATACTCAAATATCGATTTTCAAAGCAATCGGCCCAGTAACAAAAAAGTTCAAAATGGCGGCCACTTTCTAAATTTTGACCACAAATTCCTACTCCATGTTTGTTGCGAACCTCAAATATCGATTTTCAGAGCAATCGGCCCAGTAACAAAAAAGTTCGAAATTTTAAAACTTCATAATTTGTATTTCAAAAATCCCCTTTAAATCTGAGTACGAATTGATTTTTAACCGACTTCAAAAAAAGGAGGAGGTTCTCAATTCGTCGGAATCTTTTTTTTTTTTTTTTTTTTTTTTTTTTATCTATGTATGTTCACCGATTACTCGAAGACGCGTGGACCGATTTGAAAAATTCTTTTTTTGTTTAAGAGGGTTTTGTTTCCAGATGGTCCCATTTTAATCAGGTCAGGATCTGATGATGGGATCCTGGAGAAATCGAGGGAACTCGTCAAATTTTATATGGACACATGAAACTATTTGAGTATTATTAAAAAGAGTAATATTTTCCAAGTTGTCCTATGGTCATCAGGTCAGGATCTGATCATGGGATCTTGGTGAAATCGAGGGAACTCTTCAAATTTTGCTAGTATACTTAAAGCGAGTTGGGTATTTTTTATAGTTAATGGTGCATTTGCTAGCAGATACGGATTTGATGACTAAAGTCATCACGTCAGGGTCTGATGATGGGATCTTGGTGAATTTGAAGTATCTCTTCAGATTTTATGAACACACCTCAAGCAATTTGGGTATTTTTACAACGCCTTGTGCATTTTATTGTTTTCCACTAAAAAGTATAAAATAAAAATGGGAAATGCTTTCCAAAAAACCAACTTCAAATGCCACTACAAAGAGTGAAATAATTTTTATTTAAATTTTAGGTACCTACACCAATTCGAAGTCGGGCAATGTTTCATACAATCCCTAATAGTCCTTCTTACTTACTTGATGTGCGAAGAAATGACGAAGTCATAGAAAATCGCCCGACTTCGAATTGGTGTAGGTACCTAAAATTTAAATAAAAATTATTTCAAATCATTTCGATTTTTACCCCTTAAAATTTGAATTTCTGAAATCTCCGTCTTAGTACGAATTCATGACCTAATATCAACCTAGGTACCAAATTTCAGATCTCTACGACTTTTAGTTTTTCGGGAATTCCTGGAACAACGAAAAAAAAATCACTTTTGTATGGAAAAATCCCTTTAATGTACGATTTTTACCCCTTAGGATTTGAATTTCTGGAATCCCCGTCTTAGTACGAATTCATGACCTAATATCTATCTAGGCACGAAATTTCAGAGCTCTACGACTTTTAGTTTTTCGGGAATTCCTGGAACAACGAAAAAAAATCACTTTTGTATGGGAAAATCTCTTTAATGTACGACTTTTACCCCTTAGGATTTGAATTTCTGGAATCCCCGTCTTAGTACGAATTCATGACCTAATATCTATCTAGGCACCAAATTTCAGATCTCTACGACTTTTAGTTTTTCGGGAATTCCTGGAACAACGAAAAAAATTCACTTTTGTATGGGAAAATCCCTTTAATGTACGATTTTTACCCCTTACAATTTAAATTTCTGGAATCCCCGTCTTAGTACGAATTCATGACCTAATATCTAACTAGGCACCAAATTTCAGATCTCTACGACCTATAGTTTAGGCGGAATCCGTGGAACAAACCAAAATTCCTCATTCTTTTATATATATAGATAGATGAACAATTCGGTTTCAGAAAAAATTGTAGTACTACCCTAGCATGTTATACTCTAAACAAAATAATAACAGAAGGTCTAAATGACAAACACTACGTTATAGGCATCTTCCTTGACATGACCAGGGCTTTTGACCTGGTATGTCATAAAACTCTTTTAAGCAAACTGATGAAGTATGGTATCAGAGGGAAGTGTCTAGAATGGATCGAAAGTTATCTAGCAAATAGAATGCAGTGCGTTGAAATTCTACATACAACTCATTCCTACCGTAATGCACATCGCTCTCAATATAAATTACAAAACCCATACGGCGTACCACAAGGCAGTGTATTGGGTCCTTTGTTATTTCTCCTTTACATTAACGACCTACCAAACAACATACAACAGAGTTGCTTGATGTATGCTGATGATACTACAATAATTGTTAAAACTAAAGAAAAAAATACTGTAGAAACTTTAGTACACCATACATTATCAAAAGTAATTAGCTGGTTAGAAACAAACAATTTATCAATAAACATGCAAAAAACTAAAATCATCCAATTCATGCCATATAACAATAATTCTTTAAATCTAAATGTTAATTATAAAGGTACAAAAATCGAAGAAGTCAAAGTAACATCTTTCTTAGGTATACAAGTTGATTGTCACTGCAATTGGAAATACCATGTTGAAGTGTTGTGCGGAAAACTGGATAGGTTTGTTTACGTACTAAGACGACTGCGTCAGACATGTAGTGTTAAGACGGCTTCAACAGCATATCAGGGATATGTATCATCATTAATTCGTTATGGTATAATTTTGTGGGGAAATTCTGTGCACAGCAATAGTGTTTTTGTCTGCCAGAAGGCCTGTCTAAGAGCAGTGTGTGGTCTTGCAACATAAGACACATGTAAGCCGGTTTTCAAGAAACATGGTATTCATCCATTACCATGTTTATTTCTATATGAAATAATTATATTTGTTAAACAAAATCCTAGCTTCTTCAAAGGTAACAATGATTTGGAGCAAAAGAGAGTACGACGACAAAATAAATTACTAGTGGTTCCCCGACGGCTGGACATGTGTGCAAAGAGTTGCCATTGCATGGCTATTAAAATCTGCAATAAGCTGCCTGATTCGTACAAGGACTGTAATTGCATTAAAGTATTTAAAAAACGGGTGTTTGACATGTTGTTAAGCAAATGCTACTATACTGTATCAGAGTATTTAGCCGATAATGTTAAATAATAATGTATGACTACGGATATATTACTGATGTTACTACTAGTGTTGCCCAAATGCAAGAACAAGACGAGACTCAGGCAGTCTTGGTCTTGGTCTTGCGCCAGTACATCTGGTATTGGTCTTGGTCTTGGTCTTGCAGCAAGAGTCTCGAAAGTCTCGCAATTACCTATTAGCCTATTGCTATTTATTAAACGGTACTTTAGATGTGAGAACAATGTAACAGTAAGTATACATTTTGAGTTTGAATTAATATAGCTTTTTTTACTTACTACAAGTTAGTACTTGACTGCGATCTCATCTGATGGTAAGTGACGATGCAGGCGAAGATGTTATCGTACTAACTTGGACGGGGTAAGCAAACCCTAACGGATTCTATACAGCATCGCGCCGGATCGCTAAATCGGTTGACGGTGCGTCTTTGCAGGTAGGGTGGTAACTAGCCACGGCCGAAGCCTCCCACCAGATTAGACCTGGGCTAAATTAGAAATTATAAGTACAATTCTAAAGGCCTGTTGACGGGAATCGAACCCGCGACCTCCCTCTCTAATCGGAGCGCGCGCCACTGCGCCAGGGAGATCGTCTAAAAGTTACCTATAGTAAAGAGCCAAATTAATTTAAATGGTTATTACAAATTGACATTCTGAATTATTAATTTTTGACTTTATAAATTATGAATTTATAATTATTGACATCCAGAATTATAATAGACAATAATATAATGAAAAATGGTTATTACAAATTGACATTCTGAATTATTAATTTTTGACTTAATAAATTATGAATTTTCAATTATTGACATCTTGAATTTTAATAGACATATTTATGAAAAATGATTCAATTGACATTCTGAATTACTAATTTTTGACTTGATAAATTATTAATTTACAGTCATTGACATCCTGACCTTTATCTATTGTAATATCATGAAAAATGATAATTTAAATTCAATAAAACAAATATTAACATTTACTTTTTTATATTCATACGCCATAAGGCAGAATGTATAAGGATAATAATTGTTATTGCTGACCACCTAAAGTACCTGCATTCTTATGAATAAATGACAATTTATTTTATTTTTTTATTTTGATAAGAATTAGCCCGCTATAAGCGAAAAACTAAATAAAATTTTTAATTTACCCACTTCCGTTAAAAACAATTATCAATATACCTTGGTATTGGATTGGCGAAACCAATGAAATTCAAATTGTAGCTTACCTGACTTTGCTTTGTACTCGGTATAGATGATAAATGTGCAGAGCTTTGCAACTTCTCAAGGACTTAATCTTGCTTTATCGTATTATTTGCGCAGGACTAACTTGCTGAATCGCTTTGAAACTAACTATTTACAAGGAGCGTGTCATTAAGACCGGTAAAGAGACGTGGGCGAGAGATACGCTGCATATTAAATGCATGGGATTGGGATTATAGGTTTTATAATCCCAATCCCATTAGTATCTATCTATTATAGTCTTTTACTTGTTGTATAAATCATAAGTATCTATCTATAATATACTTAGATACACTATTTTTAAAATAATAGCACTATTTTTAAATGCGTCAAATTAGTTTCGATGAGAGATTTTGTACAACAGAATGGTTTCAATACCTACCTCCTCCCCGTTTCTTCCCAATTTTTTTTTAAGTTAAACGGGTTGCATTGCAAATTGTAAATCGGTTTTATAGTCTCTAAATTAAGCGCGTCAAAAAAATCTATGAATTAATTACTATTCCTTGCAAAACGTTATAGATATTTCAATCCACGAAGATGCGCCCCATTCCATAACTCTATCAAAATCACTTATCGATTCGTATGTTGTTTGACAGAGTAGGGCGCGTCATCGTGGATTGAAATATCCTGTGGTCAAATATTTAGTGCCAAAATGTGAATCTTTCGAGGCTCTTAACTTTAAAATCCTTTTTTTTTAATCTTGTTAAATAACTTTCAACTTAGATAATGAACAAATAAATCAATATTATACTTTATTTTGAACCTACCACGTCAAATAATGTAGTTATCACACTTCTATGTTTGTATGAAGAAAGTGTCGGTATTAAGAAAGGAATATTGCAAATGGCTACATCATTTCATATGAATTTTTCAGAGGGCTTTAAAAAACCATAACTTTACTCATAAAGAAAAACCACACAGAAGCCTACCTACTAGGTATACGCTCTCCGTTTTGCGTCATAGAGTGACTTATAATGCAAACAAATCAATTTCCATTAACAAGCCATTAACCTCCCATACGTCATCAGTCATCACTTACCTATGCAATTTTTAACCAACATAATTTTAGTAAAAAATAATGTTATCCTTCGCAGCAATCAATTTTAGATTCCATAAACGCGCATAATTCTGAAAAGTCAGAGGTGCATGCCCAGGATTCGAACACCCGACCGCATGACGAGAGGCACAGGTCTGAATAGCCCACTCAGCTCTAATATATATTTTTTTCTTATATAATTTTTAGTTTAATTTTGTTTAGTTAAATTTTTTTTTGACATTACACACATCGGAAATTGGGGGTATAAAAATGTTTATTCAAAAATAATTGCTCTACCTAGGTAGAGCAATCATTTTATTATTATATTATATTATATATTATATTTATTATTATTTATTATTATATATATTAAAAACAAAATGTTAAACACTAGCTTTTACCAGCGACTCTGTCCGTGAAATTAGTCTTTTCTTAAATCTCTTAGATGAATAAGTTTAGGATATTTTTGTTTTTTAAATAAGTGATGATAAGCTATAGTATGTTCTAAATTTTAGTCAAATCTATTCAGTAGGTAATTGCGCCGTGAACACATAAACTTATAAACAAACTTTCGCGATTTTTCAATCTTAATAATCAATAACTCACGAATAAATACGACGTTTTGACATATATACATTTTGTATGGAATATGTTTCCGATAGAAAAATCAGTCCAAAGTGTGACCTTTTTGTTCAATTAAAATTCAACTATGAAAACCTGAAAATCGTGAAACGTGAGCTCTGAGCGGCGGGACGACTATTTGTCTATTTTTCTCGCAATCGTAGCAACGACGACGGTTTTATGAATATTAATCTATCGGAAAAAACTCTGAAAGCATTTGTAGCTACAAATGCAAACTCTTTTTTAAATGCCTGATGATGAATTGTCCAAATATTTGGGTGTATGTTATATCAGTCACTCAGGACAAAGCTTTTTAAAGATCATCATCATATTACTTAAATTGAAGTTTTGCGTCAAAAATCGAAAAGCCTTCCTATTAATTGCCGCTTTCTGGGTAATTAAGTCCGTTCCACCCCTAGATAGCGTCCAACCATTTGCAACTCTGAAGCCCCGGAGAGATCTCTTCCCAGAATTTTTGCTTCTAGTCTTCGGAAGGGGAGCTGGTACGGTAAAGAAAGCTACTTTTCTGTGCATAATGGTGACATCTGTTCATTTCACAGTCTTTGTCTAGTAGTTCTAATACCTTCTTATTATATGTGAAATACGTTCTTAAAAGGTTTGAAATTCATAAAGTTTAAAGTTAGAACACACCACAAAAATTAAGAAGTGCATGAATTTTACCCTAAGATTGTAAAGACGCGCGTAGTCAGTATAAGTACTTAGAAGTCGTTAAAGGTTTCTATAAGTGAGATATCTATAAATGGATTTCCAATCTCAAATTACTGGCTGACAAAATCACTTCAGAAGTTTCAAAGCGATGCACAGTCCGATCACGGACTTTCCCCGATTTCTAGCGCGCGAATTGTATAAATTATTTCACCGAAGTGAACATGGAATATTAAATTCAAAAACCGATAGCCTGTCAAATTGGGGTCGGCATATTAAGTTGACAAGATTAAATTCTGCGAAATGTTTGGTTGAAAATGTCTACAATTTTCTGATGGTGGTCACTGGATAACTTATGTACGAGTATGATTTCTTTGAATATAATATGTGACGTAATATTGTGTGGTTTCATATCAAAAAGCTTTGCAACTTTTAGAAATCTAGAAATTAGACTGACTATATCCATAACTTTATACGAAATGTTGTTTTGAGGTTCATTTTAAGTTTTACTATGCTTAACACGTACTTCGCATGCAAAAGTGGTATAAAGTTTTCTTGTCATGTCTTTGAATATTATGAGAACTTTATTGTTATCCATACTAACGTGTCTAAATTTTGATGTTTCAGCAATCCTCCTCTCTTTTTTTGGCTATTTTTCGAGGGAACGATTTCGTAAAAGGGACGGAAATGTGTAACAGGAAACCAGGGAATTTTACCAATGTACGCGCGCGGTGCTATTTTCCATAACGTTAGTACTATAAATTAATGTTGACCATTATAATTTAGAGTTGGGAGCAGACACATTGTGAAGTAAACTTTCGGCAGTTGTCTACTTTAGAGCGCTGGCTCTAGATGTATGAAGGAATCCGATCCGTAAAAGTCCGTGCCTTTTTGGCTTTGTCCTACACTGAAGGCCTCGGGTTCGATTCCCTGAAATTCTTATTGTATGGTGTTAGTATCGTTACTATAGTTACCGCCATACCAGCAAGGCAGTGCTGTACTCTCTACAGCATTTGTATTTTCCCTCATCCGGTGCGATATCGCGCCGAAAACGATTAACAGTATATTGAACCGAAAATATGAAATCCATAGACAAAACTTTTAGCACGACCACTTATTTAGTTGAATAATAAACTAAATAAAAATTAACAGGTTCTAAATGAGTTTCATAAAACTTATAAATTACCCTTTGTTGGTTTGAATTAGAAAATTGTTTTGCTCACCTCGGGCCTCGTAATGGTTTCAAGAGTGTTATTATTTTAAATTCAAAATAATTATGAATGGTACGTGCAAATGATCTCTGCTGGAAAGCTTTTTTTTAAATTTTCAAAACAAGGATTTCACTTTTAGCTGACCCATGGTATTGAAATGAGAGGGTGGCGGCTTAGCGCCCAGTAATAAAGCGTTTAAGTGTGATACTGTGTAGCAAAAGTTAAAAAGATCAATTAAGTCTGTTCCTTAGATATTAGGAAAGGGTGTGAAAAGGTCATGTGTCATGTGTCAGATAAACAACGAGGTTAACATAGATAATAATAATACGTGAACATTCTATAAAATGAACAATAGAGATTAACAAAAGTATAACATATGGGTATCTTTATCCTTTGGCTACTCACAAACTCATAGTCACTTGCATTCGCGCAAGTCTAAAAATAATTAAAAATGTAACTGTAATCGATCGGATTTTAAGTTAAATCCACAAACCATATAAGCAAACCTACAATTAAAGTAGGTATAGGATATCCATAATTAGTATATCAGATTAATTCGTTTTGCTATTTGAAAAGATTCTGTATGATACAATATACAAAAAAACTGCCCACATGAAACAATTTCTCTTTTAGACTCTATAATTTCGCATTGTGAAGTCAACATTTCCTGAGGATGTCCCGGTGTCGGGACGAAACGTGCGTCAAAGAAAATGTTGAAAAATCATGTGAGTATTTTTCCTGCATATTGTACAATACAGAATCTTTTCAAGTAGCGGATTATAGCAAAACAAATTAATCTGCCCTATTTAATACAATTACCTAGTGACGTGAAACCCCCGGGAAATCACAGTCCCGGCAGCACGAAACAGTGTTAACAATTGACGCATTATAACGAGGCTAAAGTTCCTATTGTATTCTATATCGAATTACTGCAGTCGACTTGGTATAAGGTAAGTAGATACATTTTCATAATATAAAAGCCCAAATTGACAATAATAATATGGATAATTCGTCCCACTTTGAGAATTTCTCCGGGTTGAAAAGATCTGAACTCCCTGTCTGCAAATATTATTTAAAAAATAAGTGATTCTTAACTGAATGATTTATTTTTATATTTTAATAATTTTTTTAAATAACCCCGTTTCACATCCCCGGTAATAAATAAAACCGCTAACATTTAAATGCGCTTGCCAAATTCCATATGTGCATTTTATTCATTTTTTTTTTTTTCTCCAAACACAATAAAGACAGCTTACACCTCCGGAGAGACTGTATACAGATAGGTAGTTTTAGACCTACGAATGTAGAGTTTCGCGACAGTTTTGTAGGCTAAGGCATCAGATGTCATTAGCTTAAATAGTATATATTGTGTATATTGTTTAATTAAATGGTATTAAATTTGTAGCGGTCGAAAAGCTGCAAACGGTATATCAACAACAAGCTAGGAGATTAACGCTCAAAGGAAGGCTTAGCACTGTAGACTATCTTGGCACCACAGGTGTAACCTACACTATATTGTTTCACTTATAGCTTCACCGCTATAAACTTGGCCCTCCCATGGTCTGCGGGACGCGGGGCGGGTGTGCGATGGGCTATACACGATACGATGTAATGACTCGCATCTTGAGAATTCGCCTATGGTATTTTCTTGAGTATGTATCTATTAAAAAATAGTTTATGACTACTCTTAAACCTACCGAACTTACACGGAAAATTTCATAACAATCGGTGGAGCCGCTGGAGTTTGGATACAAAAATTGGCAAGAGAATGTATATTATTATATCTTTTATTATATATAAGAAAATTAAATGCTATTATAAGTTAACCCTTTGGTGATTCACATTATGCGTCGACACAGAAAAAATCTTTAAGTGTCTACCGTAGCACCGCAGGCGAAACTCTACATAACATTGTTAGAACTAATATTTTTCCCTTGTTTAATTGTAGATATCTATAGGTACTTACTCTGGAAAAGACCACTAGTAAATCTAACGTTGATAGCTAAGTTTTGATAATAATTACTTATTTATACTAAACTCTTTGGTAATGTACATTTTTAGGCAAAACGAAAAATAAAATATTCAGTGTTACTAATAAAATTATCTAGCTGGCAATGTCTATTGTTAAACAGCACGCAAAATTCTGGCCATATATATTATGATGTTGTTATACTAAATATTGTTCCCCTGATAATTATACTATACAGCCCGGAAAATTCTACTTTTAACGTTGATTTGATAATCCAGATACTCTGGCAAAGTGTTAAGAATAAAATCTTATAGCGTTTATCATTTAGGTACATAACCATACATAATATTGTTTGAATTACTAATTCTACCCCGTTTTATGACATATATTAACAAGAAGATTTTAAAGGAAATATTAACAAGAAGATTTTAAAGATGACAAGTAATTTTTGATAATAATAATGAAGTTACCTACCTGATCAAAACATTTCGCGTAACAGGTACTTAATCTTAAGTCTTAACAACTCAATCTTATAGTTTAGTAACATAATCTCTATACATTTGTACACTAACATAATATCATAGCATCAGGCGTAACCATCGTATATAATTGTTTGACTTTATGATCCCTGCTTAATAATAACACCCCCCACAGGAATAATTATATTTAACGTTGATATTCTCCTTTGTTTGGCTTGATAAGGTAATCCGACGATGTGGGTTCGGCGAAATTTCGATTAATATAATTCTGTGTTAAAGTCCGAAATTTCGAAATAATAATATTATTTGCTCATTATCCAACACTTTTCTCGTTTCGTTATTTAATGTTCAATTATGCTTGTTAGCAAGCTACGTTTTTTTACTCGTAATTTTTGGTTATTTCGGTATTTTGCTTGTAATTTGTTCTTAGATTGGCGCGCGCTCGGATTTCATTTTAAGGGTCCCTTTGATTTGAAAGGGTAGGTAGGGGGTTCGATGCCAGGAACGATTAGTTATTTTATAATTTTCGAAATGGGAGGCTTCGGCTTCGCCTTACAAAACGCACGTACCAAGCGATTAGTAAAGCATTTTGGTGCTATATTGTGTAGCGAGTAGCAACATTACTCACATTACATTAGGTTACGTATAGTTTCAAGCGCGTATTCCAAGGTATTACAAAAATATATTTGGCCGCCTCATCACTTACCATCAGGCGAAACTGTAGTCTACTTCTTACTTGCAGTCTGGAAAAAAAGCTCTTACCTCTAAATCTTTTTCAATCTTTTTTAAGGACGAAATCAAGGAATTTGTATCCCGGAAAATCAAGAAAATAATAAAGAAATAAATAAATAAATATCAGGACATTTCACACATCGCAACCTAGCTCCCAAAGTAAGCGATAGCTTGTGTTACGGGTACTAGATAACTGATAAATATATAGGTATACATATTATTAAATATTAATATACATAAATATACCTAATAGGTATATTAAGATGCATCCAGACACTAGAAAACTTTGATGCTCACACAGACCAGCGAATGAGTTTTTATATTGACTAATCATTACACAAACATTTCCCAGTTGTAGCGATCGAACCCACGACTTCCGACGCAGACGGCAGGATGGCTACCGCTACGCCATTCGCTAGTCAATGAGTATTTACCTATCTATCTAGAAAGCAGCGGGATCTCCAAAGAGGTTTGCAAATTTTATTTAGTTAGGTAGGTACAAAAAATGATTAAAATGATTCTTTTAGCACAAATATTTACCGTTACTTTTCCAATAAAATGTAGACAGACGAATAAAATGTAGAAAGAAAAATTTAAAAAAACCTATTTACAATAAACAATTGTTCCACAAAAGGCCTTCATAGTTCATATGGGTTCAAACAATCTGTCATTTTGATGACAAAGGCCGTTGGAAGTAGTTACATGTATCAACTTCCGTTTGCTCACAAGATGCTATTAGGTTTAATCTGATGTGCTATTTAAAACCAATTTTTTTTAAAAGAACCGACTACCGAGTTTATTGCCCGTTCTTCTCGTTGAAAAGCAGCTTTTCGAAAGTGGCGATAGAGTCTGACATTTTATATAAGTGCTAGTAAGCTAGGCCTGTATTATGATAGAATAAACATTGTTTTTATCTATATCTATATACTTATAATAAAACTGTAAAGGGTCGAATTCTGTACATTGAAGATATTTTGAAATTTTTTGTTGGAGGACACTATTTAGTCGATACTGAAGCCAAAATTGTAATTTGTTTAATTTTTGTCTGTCTGTCTGTCTGTCTGTCTGTCTGTCTGTCTGTCTGTCTGTTTCAAGACCGCGCATCACGGCTAATCCGCTGGATGGATTTAAATGAAACTTGACATGATTATAGTTCATACCCCGAGGTAGGACATAGGATACTTTTTGTCCCGAAATTCATCATGGTTTCCCTGGAAGACGGCATCAAAGTCAAAATGTGTATTTAGTTATAATTCATTAACGCGCTGTCCGATTTCATTCATTATTTTTTTGTTAGAAAGATGGTACTTCCTAGATCTTCCTAGAAATATTTGAGGGTTATCAGTTTTATAGTTCAGAAATTACAAACCCCCAAACCCTCAGTATCAAGTCCAAAAAACTTGAACCACGGAATATAAAAAGAATCTCAGAATGTACGGTTCAACTTAAGCTGGCTGGAAGTTCAACCATATGAAATAAACAGAATACATATATTGAGACTGTAAGTAAATACTTATTTAAAAAAAAGAAAAATCTGACAGTGACTAGCAGTGAGACAACTGTGTCAGAAAAATATTTTAAAGATTTAAAAACACACATTGAGATCGTTTTCAATTTAATTCATCTTATTGGAAGCCAGCACATATCCATTAAGGCTTGGAATTTTTCTGCGGTTCCAGTTTCATCATTTGCTCTAATGCTAGGTAAGGTACCCGGTATTTCACATAAAAAGATGATCACAGTTACAGTTAAGCTCATTGGTTACAGGCCCCAATAATATAAACGTGGAATTGTTCAAGGACTTGGAGATCTTATACAAAGGATGTACTTAAATCCTAAGGCAGAGCATCGGGGTAAGGTAAGTGTACACTATTCCGGTATAGTACATTATGCCGTGACATTTTGATTTTCGTCGAAAAATAAGAAAACAATCAGTAAAATCGTAATTTTATGGAATGCTACATAAACTATAGTTTGTGTTTAACCAAAAAAACATGATTTACTTAGATAAACAATAGTTCTAAAAACCATACCGAGCTTCTGAACGCATCAAGTCGCTATCTTAGTAGTTTCTTACGTTTCTGTTCTTAGTGAGCGTAAGGCAACAGTGGAATTTTCATAAGGATATGATGTGATGCCGGTAAGTTAAATTTATCGAAATTTATAAAATTATTGCTTAGCAGTTATCAATAGTATGTTTTATAGTAAATTCGAGGTGTTATAAAGTATATTTTTAAAGAAATTGTGAATTTTGTCACTACCGTAATTATGTTCACAGTTCTGAGCCCGTGAATCTAATTGCGTGCGAATCACGCAATAAAGAAAAATCCTTTCGAAATGTTTCCGTCTTTTTTTTCTCACTTGGGTTAAATTCATGTATATATTTAATGTAAATAAGTTTAGTAATGACTGCAGATTACTGTGACCTAATAGCGGTATATGAGTTTATATATGTTTACTTCTATAATCGAGTCTGAAATGGTTACACTTTATGCCATACTTTCGAATTAATAGACTAGTACGTCAACATAATTACTTGAATATTATTTTCTAAATCATATAATAACCAATTATATCCATATGTAGCATATAAAAACTACATTAGCTTGTAGTTCGCTTTATTTTTTTATTAAAAATATGAAATAGAGACCATTTTTTTGACTACCGCAATAAGGTGCACGTATTTTTTACTTATGTCCCTTATTCTGGTATACCCGAAATATAGCATTCGGAGAGAAAATGAAACGTTTTCTGACTTATCTTTGACTAATAAGTAATAAAACTAAGTTTAGTAGGAGGTCATGCAATATCTTTTTAGGGTTCCGTACCCAAAAGGTAAAAACGGGACCCTGTTGCTAAGACTTCGCTGTCCGTCCGTCCGTCCATCCGTCACCAGGCTGTATCTCTTGAACCGTGATAGATATGGCGTTTAATGATAATAGACACTTAAAATTTTCACAGATGATGTATTTTTTCTGTTGCCGCTATAACAACAAATACAAAAAAAAATTAAGGGGGCTCTCATGCAATTAACGTAATTTTTTTGCTTGTTTTTGCTCGATATTGATAACGGTAACAGGTAGATGCTAAAAATTTTCAAAGTATACCTAATAGTAAAAAAAAATAAAATAAAGATAAAATAAAGGGGGTTATGAAATTGACACTAATTAACAAAAGGCCAGTGGTAACCACACTACCGACATAGACGTAAGCCCAAGCAATTTAGCTTTCCGGTACGATGCCGTGTAGGAACCGTTGGGGGTTACTTATCACTTCCAAGTTAGTACGTTTGGATTCACGACTGTATTCACACTGACCATCAGGTGAGATGGCAGTCAAGTACTTACTTGTAATGCGTTATAAAAATAAAATAAAAATATCACGGAATTATGGACAAAGATTACCGGAATTATGTCATGAGGCAAATTTTTAGTACGGAATTAGAGACAAACACGAGGTTCCGCAAAGTAACGATTATTTATATAATTAAAAGGCTACGGCGCAAAATAATATTCCACATTCATCTGATAAAACTTGTCTACAAAATAAAACAGTTTTCAGTTCTAGCACATTCGTACTTTTTCTTAAAATCACCCTCAAAGTTGAAAATGCCTTAATATACCGTAATATGGTACAGTTACCTTAATCATCATCAGGTCGCGTCTGCGTTGGTGCAAATGCATGACCCATTTATCACAAAACTAGGCATGTTCAGAGTCTTAACACGTTGCTGTGGCTACGATTTTTTTAAAACTTACCCTGGTGTGCTAATATTACCCCGCAATTAACTTCCTTACGGCGCGGCACGGGGTCAAATCTATGCTCCGTAAGACTTAAGTAAGAGTAATTTTTGTCTCTGGTACGGAACGAGGTGCAAATAGCCCCGGATGCAGTTAGCTACGGATTATTATTATATTTGACGAGGGAAAAATATCTATGTAACTGTCTCTTTTCTATTTTAATAGACGGCGAAAGGTTGACTGAATGAAAAATTTTTTGGCGCCCGCATAGGTAAGTCTCGGACGGGGCTATATTAACCCCTTATAGCGGTGAACCTGCTGAAGCAGAATTTTGACTTCAAGCCACAGAGGACAAATGTTCTTTAATTTGAATTAGTTGTACCTAGATACATTAGTTTTTGGTTAGCTGTAAAAATTATATTTGACACGTGAAATAAATATATCGTAACTGTTTCTTTCTTCCTTTAATAGACTGTGAAAGATTTCTGCCCCAAACAATAGAACAGCATGTTTGGCGCCCGTACGGAGGGAAAATCTCGGATAGGCTTATTATAGCCCAATGGCAAAGAGTGTGCAGGATTTGGATTTAAAATGGTTTCTTTAATTTATTAATTCGTCTAAACAGTCACAAAGTCCTTTGGAGTTCTAGAGGAATTTACGGCTTACGGGTTATAAAATGTTTTAATTTTATTACTTTTTATCAATTATCAATCATCATCATCAATACATATAATAAATCTGTAGAGGTCGAATTTCTGTACAAATAAAAGAAATGCTAAAAACGGAGTCAGGGGGATGTAAGAAGTGAAATAGAACTAATTTAAATTTTTTTCAAATTTTTTGTTTCTCTGTTTATCTGTTTGTCTGTTTGGCTGTCTGTTTGTACGGGCTAATCTTTGGAACGGCTGGACCGATTCCAATGAAATTTTGTGTGGTGGTAGCTTATGTCCCTGGTCAACATATAGGACACTTTTGATCCCGGTAAAATAAAGAGTTCCCGTGGGATAGTTAAAAACCCGTTATTAATTTAACAGCTTTGTAAGCAACAACTAATGAACTTAATTAAGTAAAATTTGTTATGCTGATACCTTATGTTATGTTGCCTCTTAAACAAAATATATAGATATATAGTAAAACTTATTAATCCAATCGAGTTCCCGCGGGAAAGTAAAACGTTACAAAAACAGTTAGCAGGCGTCTTTCAAGTAACGGATTTAAATGAAATTTTATGATCGTACTTTAAATGCCCGGTCAACATTTAAGATACTTTTCATCCTGAAAAATTAGAGAGCTCCCGTGGGATAGTTAAAAAAACCTATAGCTACTTATCCACGCAGCACAATCAAAAGGACGATTTAAACTGTCGATATTTCGGTACAAGTCGTGGTCACGTAGTGACCACGACCTGTGCCACTGGGTCGAAATATCGACAGTTTAAATCGTTCTTTTGATCGTGCAACTAGGTATAACTATACAAGATAACCCGTGCGAAGCAGGAACGGGTTGCTACACAGCAGCGCACCAGAATGCTTAATTAAATTTGCTTTAATGCTTAACAATTTGGAAATAAATGTTTTTTCTTTCTTTCTTTCTTTCTAATTACAATATCTGGGCGTTGGTATCCTCTCAGAGTAAGATGAGTTTGGTTAATATAGGTATTTCAATCCACGATGACACGCTCCACTCTGTCTAACTCCATGCGAATCGAATAACATAAGCGATTTTCACAGAGTTTATAAGTAGAGGAATACCAAAGAAGATATAGGTGAATTGTGTGAAAGAAAATTGCACGTTGACAGCCGATAGGAGAGATTGGAAGAAGACTCCTTTACGGGTCCATCGAACCCAAGGACCACTCATTTTATCTTAAGAAAAATAACCAACCCGAATTCACTCATTTATCTTGGGAAAAGTTAAGAAATTCCACGGGAAACATTTTTGTAAAAAAAAAACGAACTACACGCGGGCGGAGCCGCGGGTAACAGCTAGTTCATAAGAAAATTTACCAAAAAAAATCGATAGATATTAGTAAAAAGAAGAAAGATAAATAACTTTATTTCGTATCATTATGCCACACATAAAAGCAATGGACACGCTTAAGTACTAAAACGATGGCTGAAGCTTCCTCCACCTCGTTAAAGCTCCTTAATAAGTGATAATATACTTTTAATTATCTGGCTACTTACCTATAAATGTACTCAACAAAACAACGTTGAAACTTTCCTCAGCGCCGCGCCAATGCCGTCAATCATTTAAACTTTATCATTCACACCTCCGAAAATAAACCGCGCATTCTTGCTATCATCAAAGCTAAAATCCCGGATATCGTAAAGTTTTAAGAAAAAAAAACTAACTCCACTTTTTTTACGAACTCAAAACTTGGCAAAACACACATAATAATCGAATCAATTCGTTTCAATTTTTTTAATTCATCCGTAAAAGCATAGAGAGCGTATGTTTCGAAAATGGAATGGAAATGCTTCGCTGAAAGTTGGATCGTTTCCCGCGTGATCTCAGAGCCGACCACGCGGCGGAAACTCGGAATATATACTGAGTTTACTGCTGTCTGAAACTCCTGTGTAGACGCCTGGAACTGCCTGCGCGTTCCATGGAGATAGGTCTACCTCTAAACTCTAATGTCTACGGTGAAAAGGGGATGCATTTTCTATTGCGGATCAACTCGGCGCGTAACTCAGGTCGTAAAAATTTTAATGGAATTTTTATGTTGATGGTTTACCTTAATTCGGGTTATTTCTTACCTTGCTAATATTTAATTTCGCGTATTCTTGCGATTACGTTATCTTATTCAACCTAAGCTAACTGAGCTGAAATTTTAATATTATTCTTATTCGCTTAGTTTAAATAAAAATTGATGCCTCAATTTTATACAGTGTGTCCGGGATCGAACTAGCGATAATTTAAGCGAGTGTTCTATGGCTCATTACTAGCAAAAAAATTCCTATAAAGGGGGGGGGGCCTCACCCCCTCCCCGTGAGAGCCATTTCAATTTTGTATGCGTTTTTTGGGTATGTGCACACAATATCAGTAATAACTTGAAAGTCTGTTAATTCACATGTTCTCAAATGGTTTCATTCGACTGAGTAGAATAATATCCATCGCTAGATACCTAATAATAATGTAAAACGTTAAAATAACACAGTCAAAAATGCCTGAAACTAAAAAAACATTGCCCAAAAAAATTTAAACTTGAAGTTATTGGTAAATTTTGCAGAAACGGGATCGCTAAGACCATATTTTTTTGTAGTAAATCGATAGCTTTTGAGTTACGCAATACAACAACACCAACATTTTGTCTGTAAGTTACTAACTTTTAGAGTTATTATTATTTAAACATAACATAATTGCGGGTGCGTAAAACCTTTTGTTTTGTTCAAGAATAGATATTTATATTTATTGTTTTGTTCAAGATAGAATATTAATGCCCTGTACTCTATACAGTTTAAACAAATATCTTCAAAGATATTAGCAAAATAAAAACGTGTTGCGCGCCGCCGCGGCCGTTGCGTGGCGATAGGTCAGTACTCGTATAGGCAGTATGATATCTATCCAAATGCCTCGCGTCCGGGACAAACGGGCCGGGACAAAAATATTTCTAACGCGGAACGGAGTCTGCGGGCACTGCTAGTAATAACTATAAAGTTGAAACTTGATAAGATGTATTCCGTGAACATAAAAATATAAAAAAAAAACAATAAACTTTGGGAATTCCCCATACTAAGGACTGAAACTAAAAAAAAATATTTTCATCAAACCCAGGTTTCTCAAATGTTATTGATAGGTCTTCAAAATGATAATGAGGTTTCTAATATCATTTTTATTCTCAACTGCGCGAGAGATTCTTCCAAAGTGGTAAAATGTGTGTGTGTGTGTGTGTGTGTGTGTGTGTGTGTGTGTGTGTGTGTGTGTGTGTGTGTGTGTGTGTGTGTGTGTGTGTGTTTGCTGTAAGCTGACAAGTACAACAGTTCTACCCAGTTCAATAAAGAAACTCAGCACAAGCTTTACCAAGTCATTAAGAAATTACTGTAGGCTATATTATAATGTGCAAAAAAAGGGGTTTGAACATAAAACACATAAATCGTTGTAGAATTGAGAAGTAAAGTTAGTCACCCTTCAAAGTCGTGTCGAGTATTAAAAACTTAGACAAATTGACTTCTATTTAATAGGACTTAAGTACCGAAGTAGATCAAGTTTTTCACGCGATTTTGTCTTTTATACCTATTATTTCTTGAATTCCTAATAATTTACAATATTATAATCATAGATCCACAGTTCTATTGAATTCTTAGGTTTTAATTCGATCTCATTAAAATGTCAATAAGGTGATTCCAAGTAAAAAAACCGGCCAAGTGCGTGTTAGATTCGCATACTGAGGGTTTCATTGTACATACTACAAAAGATATAAAAAGATACGAATCAATTTTTTAACGAACCGCAAAAGTAACGATAGAAAAAACGGTAACAGTGTCGTGAATTCAATGGTTTTTCCCATCTCAAAAGATGTCCAAAGCACCTAATAAATCTTCTCTTAAAAAAATATTTGTTTGTACTCGTACAAAGTACAATTAATTATAGTAGCGGTTTCGTAGGCGGGTAAAGGGGTCTCAGTTTATGCGAAACAGATATTGGTGCCTATATTCTGTGAATAAAATCTCCAAAGTAATTCGAATTGACAGATTCTAATTTGTATGAAAGGATATTTCAAGATAGGTTAACGAAAGCAAACAATATCATTAAAACCACCGTCGAATAAAAATAAGTGTTTTACATTTTATATAATATGATTTTACATTAAAGTTTTTTTAAATCATTAAACATAGTTTATTTATTCATAACTTTATCACTATCTTCTTCTTCTTCTTCTATCTCTTATTCTAATAACTATACAAGTCTTGCCCGCATGGAATGGTGCCAAGAAAACTGGCTACATTTCCGCAACAGCTAGGCTGATACGTTGCGCGAAAAATGATCCAGCCCTTTGTAGCTATCAAGTATTAACCGCGGGAAGCGAAGGAAAAACATACATACATACAAACTTACAAGCAATTTTACAGTATTAAGGAGGTGTAATGGCTGGAGCAATTTCTAATGAAGGATCCCTTTGTATTAAAGAACAAAGTTTATTAGCTTTTAAGGTCGTGGCACCTCAAAAGTCTGAGAGGGACGAATGAATACAAAATACTAAATAGTTGTGACCTAAGTCGAACAGCCATCAATTAGACTTAATTGCAATAGGGTATTTGACTCCAATTTTTTTATTACTTTATTATAAAGTAGAATTAAAATAATGACGTGCACTGAAAGAACTAATTAAATCGATCAAATAACAAAAAAGTTATAAGCATTTAAAGATTTGTGATTAGACAGAGATAGCAACAGAGACATTGTGACGTCACACCGTACCAATGCCATAGTAGCTTCGTGCGGCTTCATACAAATTTTCGTTTTGCGAGAAAGGGATAGAAGATCCCCCCACTCCAAAGTTTAAACGCCTGTAACTTTGTAAATCTTCGTTGGATTTTAATATTTCTTTCACTGCACGTTATTATTTTTATCCTAGTTTATAATAAAGTAATATTTTTTATCAAATTCAAAAGTAGTGTAAGACCCCATTAGTCGCAAAATAGTCGAGTTTTGTCAATCGGTTTAAGTTTGGAAGGCTTTATTACTGTTTACCAACACAAATATGCTAAGTGAGTGCTCTCAGCATGCTGTAGTGTACGATTGTGTGACAGAGAACGAAAGTGCAAATTTCGTTTAAGAGTAAATGAGACCTCGCTATAATATCACAATATCTTATTAACCGACTTCAAAAAGGTTCTCAATTCGTCGGAATATTTTTTCACTGTGTGGATAAGATAACAACGTGTCACACACAAGATAAAAAAGTGGACGCTTTTGGAGATTTAGGGCTCATCTAGCGATTTAAATCTTCGTAGCTAGCAATTGTTATACGTTTACATGGTAGGACCTTTTGTGGAGTTCATTCTGGAAGGTACCACAATGATTTCAGTCTAACAGGAATTAGTAATTATTATTGTGTTTCAGAAAAACTTTTGGAAAACTTTCAATCAAGTTTCTTTTCTAATCGCGTTTCTTAATCGATGCGTATTTAAATTAAAGACTCATAATAAATGATGTTGTTGAAAGCCTTTCAAGTTTTCAACCTGCAGGTCACTAAAACTCGATTAAATAACCGTTTAGCCCCTTAACAATAAACTTTATAATGCATATTAATCTAATCCATTGTGAATGATCTTCAAGCATTCGATTACCTTGAAAGTGTATTGAGTAGGGAACTCAAATCGCAATGAGAGAGATTTAGTACAACTTCGCCATTAGCACACCGCAAATCGTTTGTATTTCAGAAGTTTATTTGTCTAATTAATTTTTGGGTATTTACTTGGATGGTAATTGTTTAAAGGATATCCAAAGTCAGGTTCTGTTATTATATTTCATTTCTAATTTATAAAATTATCGGGCCATTTTTGATATATTATAATATTATGTATCTGTGAAATAAACTACCATAATTTTTTTCAGATCTAAGTATGTAGTGTCGGCGAGGCTGTGTGGTTAGCTCATTTTCGCATAATTTCTGTTCATTTTCGGATATTATTTTAATACTACAATTGTACTTAATCTGTACTAGAAATCCATTGAGACGGAATACAGTTCTCGGTACAGTAAGCCATAGAGCGGGAGCAAACAACACAAGAATCTTATAGACTATATCGTATGCCCATATATCTATAAATACCTATTTTCCTCATAGACGTCTGAATAAACACATTTACATGAGTTTACTTGTACAATGTACATGTACTCGCAATGTGGAAAATGTTTTCCATGAAATTGTCCATATGAGAAAAGCATAGATGAAAGAAACATAATATGTAGGTAATCTCTGCCACAAAAGAAACACTAGAGTACAAAGCTGTAGCTTTCCTTCAATTGTTGCGAAATGAAAAATATGTAACATTTCGTACAATACATTGTACAACATCGCGGAATACCTAATTATTTAGACCTAGGTCATTAATAATCAGACACTCACATGTTTTGTTCTCTGATTAATTTGAATTACACTCTTCCACAAATAAGTACCTCGCATAAACGTGCCATTTTGGATGCCCTTGACTCTTGCCAGCATCTCAGAAGTTCTCAAAAGTATAAATATATTAAAGAAAATAGTATGTCAAACGATCTAGGTACACTGCAATCTCACCTTATGGTTAGTGATGATGCAGCCGTTCTTTATAAGGAATATTTACCCCTAATAGTTACTACACAGCATCGCGATAGAATGCTTTATCGCTTGGCAGTGCGTCTTTCTCGATAGGGTGGTACCTACACAAAAGAAATACTTTTTTCTGTATAAGGAATATCTCATGATCCGACTTTACTAGGAGAGGTGGTATAACCAACAACCTACGGACTAAAAACCTCCAACGCTCTCTGGCTACCCGGAACTGAACGAAAGTAGTACTAGTACCTACTAAGTAAGCTGGAGCTCAGGATTCAGGTGCATCATTGCAGCTACGAGATGAAGATTAATTGACGATGTCGGTGCAACTTTGAGAGTTCCACTACACTTTGTAAGTAGCTAATCACGAAGATGAAACTAAAACACTTAGTATTTATGACGCCCTGCTATCTACGTTGTTGTATGCAGTCATGAAATTTTAAAGATGTCATTACCTATACTTGAAAAATATAATAGGTCCGTTTTGGCGTTTGTGACAGACCATAGAATGTAACTTGGCATGAAACTGAAAGAAGCAATCTCATAGTAATTTATGACATAAGATGATTTAAAAACCAGTTACGTTTACAGTCTTTTATTTTTTAATTTTAATATCTATAAAACGGGTTGTCTTTGACCAAGCAGCGCGTGACTAAGTGAATGTTTGATTGTGTCAATGGTATTGTAACTAAAAATATTATATTAAAGACAAATTAAGCTTTCGTATTGTTCTACCATTTCAAAATACCAACAATAATAAGTTTGTCATATTTTTTATAAGTACTTTAATCCTTAACAATATACAATTATACTTAATTGTATAATGAAATCGATCAAGTACTCATACAAACTTGACTCGATTCATCGTGAGTATCGACTAGAGAGTCGTACGGTTCATTACATGTCTCGTTGAAATGACATATGCCAAAACGGGCTTTTTATATTTTTAGGAGTATATAATCTATACTTATAATAAAACTGTAAAGGGTCGAATTCTGTACATTGAAGATATTTTGAAAAATTTTGTTGGAGGACACTATTTAGTCGATACTGAAGCCAAAACTGTAATTTGTTTAATTTTTGTCTGTCTGTCTGTCTGTCTGTCTGTTTCACGACCGGGCATCACGGCTAATCCGCTGGATGGATTTAAATGAAACTTGACATGATTATAGTTCATACCCCGAGGTAGGACATAGGATACTGTTTGTCCCGAAATTCATCATGGTTTTCCTGGAAGACGGCATCAAAGTCCAAACGTTTTTTAGTTATAATTCATTAACGCGTTGTCCGATTTCATTCATTCTTTTTTTGTTAGAAAGGAGTTTCTTTAAAAATTATTCCATACAAATCTTATCATCATCACTTTTGTAGTTCAGAAATTACAGACATCAGAACCTTTAGCGCTAAGTTCAAGTAGGTAGGTGACTTGAAACTCGGAATGCACAAAGAACCTAGGGCTAGGACGTAGGGCTCAAGTAAGACTGGAGTACCCTTACAGCCGTAAATACATAGGCTTAGCAGGAGATTTTGTATGGTTTAAAATTTTTCACTTTTAGGGTGAACAAAAATCATGTAACTGGCGTTATCGCTATACGTTATACCGTATAGCGCCATCTTTATAATTTATGTGGAACTTAAATGTAATACTCTGAGATAGGTACTACCGAATTTTTTCAAATAAAAATTAACTGTCATGTTATTTACTGTTTCCTGACTTTATATTAAGATGGCACTGTTAAGACAAGTTTTCACTTCTGTCGACATTCCCGGAGTGCCGCGTCTTTATCATCCGCAATATGGAAAGGGTAAGATAATGGTTCACAAATATTTTTAACTCTTAGGTCTTATCGATCCTAACCGACTGACTGTCATCTAAGGTCTTCTTATACGTAAAGAAATGTATAGCCATTGTCCATTCTGATGTTTTGGATTGTATTGAGATGAAGCAAAAATTTTTAAAAGACTCTTATATTATGTTGGGCTGGGGAATATTGTTAGTAGAGTATTTTATCCCAGTGGTACCTACCCGGCCGAACTCTGAAAAAAGAGTTCTACCACCAGTACTACAACTTTCCACATGGTTTAATGATTTTTGTCATATTTCGTGGTTTCAGAATAAAAATCACAATGAATTGGAAAAGGACGATTTTAACTGTCGATATTTCGACCACGACTTGTACCAATGTCACTTGTACTGTGACACTGGGTCGAAATATCGACAGTTAAAATCGTTTTTTCGATTTTTCAACTACGTATTAATGAAACTTTATATTATTAGTAAGAAAAAGGAATTTTCAAAATCACTACAAGATAACCCGTGTAAAGTAAGAACAGGTTTCTGTACAACATCACACCAGAATCCCGCGAAAAATCAAGGAATTCAAGTAGGAAGGTATATTATGTAAAAAAAACCGTAATTCACGCGGGCGGAGCCGCGGGCAACAGCTAGTATTATATAAAAGTCTCGTGTCCATGGTCTTTGCTCGTGTCAATTTCTGTTACCAAACCCCGAAACGACTCGACCGATTGTCATAAAAAATTATGTGTCTGTTATGAGTCTATTTTTTATATCCCTTATCGCAAAACAACATTTTTCGAGTCAGCTGGTTTTCACGTACATTTGGAGTACGAATTGCATACGAAAATTGGCCCGCTGATTGGCAGAATCTATTGATACATTTAGTCCAGCCACCAGAACCCGATACGGTATCGATGAATCGGGGGGCTGGTAGCAGAATTTGTTTAAGATACGATGAACACTTTCGTTGACGCGATTACGATCGCGGTGAACACTTTGATCTTGCACAATCGCGTAGCTGTCTCCGGATCTCGAGATTCTAGGGATTTGATGAAGCGTCAGCAACTGACGCATGCATGCACATTGCAGAATGCATTGTGCAAGCGTATTCAAAGACCATCCCCAGTTTAATAGGTTTAGTGAAGGAAAAATGTAGGACTCCTATGTTTACGTAAATCATTAGGATGCCCATATCCTGAGTTTTCTTATCAGTGAAGTTATGTAAGGTAACGTACGTACATAAGTGGTCAATGAAAAAGGGTAAAATATTTTGAGCAAAATTTCTTTGAGCCAGCGATTGTGTCAGCGAAACTCATGTTCTAAAATCAATGTTTCTGTGTTTTGTATACAATTTTCAAAAGAAGCTAAGTATAAATGTTTTCACGAATATGAAATATTTGTGTTTCATACTGTAATGAGTTGGGCTTACTTACCAAATACTTATTTCCATGCATTAATTAATTTTGCCTTTGGAACACTAACATCGTTTGTCCGGACTATGAAATTTAAAGTACCTTTGAAAAGAGCAAACAAAACAGTGTGTTGCAGCCAAAGATTTAAATCGATAGATGAGCCCTAAACCTCCGAAAAGCGCCCACGTTTTTGTCTCGTGTTCAACACGTTGTCATCTTACACACACAGCGACATAAGAAATGGTGATATAGCGAGGTCTCATTTACTCTTAAACAAAATTTGTATTTGCGTTCTCTGTCACACAATCATACACTACAGCATGCTGAGAGTACTCAGCATATTTTGTTGTTTAAATGTGCGCAATTTAGGCTTAAGTTAGGGCTCATCTTGTGATTTAAATCTTTGGTTGCAGCCTCAACAAAATACGCCTAACAGACTCCGAGTACAAATAACTTTTTGCGGACAAAGGAGGCAAATACGAACGGGCACACAATAAGGGTTATCTTACTTACTACAAGCTTTTGATAAAAGAGAGCCGTTGTTATGCTAAGTTGCTCTCTGAGCATTTGCCAAACATTGGCCAAGTGCGAGTCTGGCGAAGGCGAGGATTCCGATCTATCAAGGAAACTAGAGGTAAACGCCTCACGTCAGTTTAATTAAACTAAGCCCGCCTAAAATAAAAACGAGCAAAAAATTACGACTGTTGTATGGGGATCGCCCTTAAATCTTTAATTTATTCTGTTTTTGAGCATTTATTGTTATAGTGGCGAGAGAAGTACATCATCTGTAAAAAAATCTGATTAAGTATCACTGTTCTTGAGATTCAGTTTGGTGATAGACGGACACATAGACAGGCAGGCGAACAGCGGAATTTTAATGATAGGATCACGTTTCACCCTTTGGGTATGGAACACTAAAAATGGAGAGGGACAAACTTTCTCGTACCAAATCTCGTACTGTATTTTTTTCTTCTCGGTGTCAGAGCCAATTTTCTCAACAAACTGTCAATACCAGTTTATCAACGATGTTACTCAACAAAATCTGAACAAATCAATTAGATTAAACGCCTACATGATGGATGCGATATTAATCAGGAAGACGTATTTACAGGATGAAATTGCAACAAGAAACTGTAGGTAGTATAGTTACTACTTAATTATTTAGTTAATTTAAACATAATATGATTTAATCATACAATATCTGGGTGACCGAGCTTTGCTCGGTAGTATATCTACCCACCAATAGATAGCAGCAGGGGTCATATTTTTTTTCGACATATTCTGACATTTTCGACAAATGAATCCTAGCTAGATCGATATACGGAGAAGTATACTAAATTTCATGAAAATCGTTTGAGCCGTTTCCGAGATTCGGATTATATAGAAATATATATACAAGAATTGCTCGTTTAAAGGTATAGGATAGGATTTGAATTATCATAATGACTCTTAACAAAACTAGATTTTTAATCGAAAAGTTTAATCATAGGCATAATATTATTATTATTTTCATATTTATCATTTATTATTATGTATCGCCTGTTGGTTGTCCATATAAATAAATAAATAAATAAATAAATAAATAAATAAATAAATATTTTGAAATTATTAGTCTGTGAAGCCTTTCAATGCCTTGATGCCTCTAATAAACTGATGTACAGACAGAAGTCCACCACCCCACTAGGACCTATGTCCCGTTTTGGTCTGACATTTAAATACTAATTTATTAAACCTTCTTTAGCATAAAGGGTCTTTTAAAGCACTTACTAAAACATACAATGTAGGGCTTTACATTATTTTGTTTCGACATAATGGTTTAGGTACATACATGAATTTCGTAAATTGTTGTGCTGTGTATTCAGTTCCAATTGTAAGCGTTTGTTTAGCTGTTGTATACGCGGTGAAAAATAAATGGTTTTAGATGTGAGGCGAGGAGAATCGCTATTCGCAGTACTTTAAATTTTTAAAATTTATTTTGACCCCAGTAGTTAATAAAAAAAAAATTGTTTTCGAGAAATTTTGTTTTCAAAAATTCGCAAATCAGTAGTACTACCGCGTAGTCACTACTATTGGTTATCACATTTTCGAGTTTATCTCGATAATTTTTTTTGCAATAAAAAAATTCTTACTTTTCCGAAACATTGTAGGTAATTCGATAGTACTGCTGATAATGATTCACCCTGCCCATAAATTTTTCATCTTTTATACCTAGGATCTCGCTTGAAAGTTTATAAATGCTACGGAAACTGCAACACTTAGAAAACCACAACGCTTAGGCAATCGCAAACTTTTTAATGTCTTGGTATACCACTTACTTCTTACAAATCAAATTAAAAGCTAAAAACACTCTGCGTTTCAGCAGGTCTTCAGACAAATACCTATACGCGTATTTTGTTTCGCATATTACATACTAACAGACAGAAAAAGAACTCTGTATCTATTAACTTTATTTTCGTATTAGCAAATAACCTCAAAAAACAGAGTCAAGTTTTCGATTCGGTAAGAAAAGTGATTCTTACGGTTTATCTCTTTGTATAGTAGTATGGAACCCTCGGTGCGCGAGTCCGACTCGCACTTGGCCGGATTTGTTTTATGATTTTATTGCTAAACCTAAATTAATTATCCTTTTATTGTACTCGTTTACCATTAGACCCATGAAGCATTGTTTTTTCTTCTAATCTATAGTAGGTAAAATAAATCATCGGGATGCGCGTTTGTCGTAAAAGACTCCATCTCCATTAATCGGTTCACTGATACGGAAATAATCGTAGCTATCCCAAACGCCGAATTTCCGATTACATTTTATTGCCATAGACATTTCAGTAATTACCTATACACTTTCATTATTCAGTCATTACCTTCTCCGATCGTGTCTGCTGTAACATCGAACTAAGAGTCCCGTGAACTACAATGTCTCCATACATTCGAAATACCAAATCATTTGTAATTGGTGCATATTTCAATTATTTTGTGATGTTATTCGGGTCCATATAGTACTCGTAATAATATTTGCTCATGGCCATAATTGGTTCGGAAATACTTCTCTAAAATGAAATATAAATCAATTTTGATCAAAATTGTTAGAACTTCGGTCGAGTTCCGTAATACCAAAAATTATGAATGAAATTTCTTTAGCTGTACAGTAAAAACTGTGCTCCTGAACTAATGCGACGTGAGATAGTGTTGTTTTTATTACAAAACAAATAAGCAGAAAACATGTCCTCTTTGACATAAAAATAAGCAAAACTAAATTCGTTTACAATTTCGTTTAACAAAAGTATTTCGGAACCAAATACGAGTATGGCCAGGAGCATAGATTATTACTATATGAACCCGAATAACACCACAACATGATCGAAATATACATTGCAAATGATTTTGGTATTACCAATGTATGGAGAAATCGTAGGTCAGCACATTCTTAAGAGAGTTAGGGAATGGAGAGTGCACCTGTGTTAGCGCACACACTAGAATACCTATCACGTTAAAATCCGTGGAGATTAGTCGTCGTGGTGAAATCAGGGGAACATTATTATCAGTGACGTGTTGTATCAGTGTTGGTGCATACCTATAATTCCCTCTCCGTCATTTCCTGTCAAAATGTCAATCGCGTGCATTATCATGACGGCATTCAATGACTGACTGACATACTGGAAAACCGGAAACTCATGTTGGTTTTATCGATCTAATAACAATATTATAATGTCCTCCAGGCACTTATTTCTATTACACTATTACGCTGGATCAAACATTCTATACAATTGACAGTAAGTGAAGTGCCCCGCTTGAAGGTCCACAGTACTAAATTGACATTATTTTGCTAATGACCGTCGTTTTGAATGTCATTTTATTTTAGTTCCATGGACGCTCACGCCAGGTTACGCAACAATCAACCAAAATGGCGAAAATCAAGTCATTTTTATGTTGACAGTCTGAGATTCAGCGTACTAGTATACCAGAGATCAGTGCCTCCAGGCCAATCTCTGAACGCCGAGAATTTTCACAGGTGCGGGACATATAAACTGCACAAGCGTGTGCGCAAATACATGTGCACTCTCTATCCCCTCTCTCTCATAATCAGGATGATAGCTCCGACTCCTAGAGAGATCAGGCGTAGGACCGACGGCTTAACGTGATCTCCGAGATACGTATCTTATGGCGAAACACCGCCGATTTCCAAACTTCGGCCAAGTAATATTATACCTACTAAGAATTTCGAAGTAATATTATTGTAATATTGTTTTCAAATTTCCATACTGACATGGTATGAGAATTTCAAAACAATATTACAATAACGGTGGTACGCTCCCTGATACAAGGCTCAATACTAATTTTTATCAATGTAATACGTCATCGTGTTTTTAATGTGTAACATCTTTCCTTTCGGTTGCTTGATATTTTTTGGATGTGATGTTGGAAATTGGACGGAAATGTGTAACAGGGAACCGGGGAAGGCGCGCTATTTGATTTGACTAATGAATGCGCGCGATGACATATAGATCGTCTAATATAAAAATGAACACCCCTCCAATACATTATTCTTTCAACATGTAAGGGTAAACACGTGGAGGGGAGTGCATTTTTTAGATTAGACGATCCACGACGTACAGCTTCTGCCAACATAGTGTACAAAAAAAATTGTACACATCATATGCGATTACTTTAAACTTTTAAAGGCTGATTTTTTCTTGATTATACACTCAATGAACAGTCATTTTTCCATTAAGAGTCAACTGACCCACGGTGTCTCCCATACAAACGTAATACCAAAATAATTTGTAATTAATGCAATTTTTGATCATTCGGGTTCATATAGTAATAATCTCAGTATGACATAAAAATAAGCAAAACTAAATTCGTTTACATTTTCGTTTAACAAAAGTATTTCCGAACTAAATATGGCCAGGAGCATAGATTATTACTATATGAATCCGAATAACACCACAACTTGATCCAAATATGCACGAATTACTAATGATTTGTTATTTTTGTATGAATGGAGACATTGGAGTTCACAGGCCCCTTAAGTAACTATAGATTGGATACTATTATTGTATTTCGTGCTATAATTTCGTAGTACAAATCATTATCTATAGGTAAATAATAAAATCAAACAAAAGAACTGGAGCATCACCATCCTTTTCATCTTAAACAAATTATGTATGTCTATAATGGCATAATTGGCCTAAAAAAAGGCCAACTCTTGCGTTATCCGAGCGCGCTTCACACGGGTGACGTACAAAGGATATCCCTTTTACTGACGTCATAACATTTTTTTAACTCCCAGTCATGTTTTTATCTGACATAAATAAAACGCTCGTAAGTGCCTCGCATCTACCTTTTTCTGTTACTATAAACGTATCTAATTTATTGTACCTTATGCGAATAAATAGAACAGATCGGCAGTGAACCCTGCGTAGAACGTGTTATGTGATCACATCTGATGGAAAGTGATGATATAGTCTAATGTGGAGCGCGTTTGCCTAGGCAATGCCTATTCACTCTTAGATTTGAAGCAGTTCCAAGTTGTAGGTGGTGGTAAGTCGGTAGCTAGGAGGGTATTCCAGACCTTTGCCAGTGCCTATCAGGAACGAGGAATCAAACTATGCAGACAGCTGTCATTTATATTAAGCATATACCTATGCATGTAGGATTTTTATTTTGATGGGTTTTATCACCTGAAATAAATATATATTACTAGCTGATGCCCGCGACTTCGTCCACGTGGGATAAAAACTATTCTATCTTTTAAGTTGGACCAAATGACAGATATTCACGAAGTTTGAACTAAATCGGTTCAGTGGTTTAGGAGTCCATTGAGGACAAACATTGTGACACGAGATTTATATATATAAGAAAATAAGAATTATTATAATTTTGTCCCTACCAGTCCGCAAAATTCAAATTTTATTTAGTTTTTCGCAAATATTAGACTAACTGCACAATTGTAAGCTTTGGGAACATAATATTTACGCATCTACATGAGTTTTAAAAGAAACTTTGCTCGAACACTTCCACCCACCTCAAATGGGTCCCCGAAAGATAATTTTTTGCAGTTTCCCAGATTTCGACCTATGGGGAACCAATACGAAGTAAATAGTATTGTTGAACAGGGTTTTTTTTTAAACATATAGATGCATAAATGTTGTGCCCGCTAAACTCATTGCCTAAGCCTACGATGTACGAAGTAGCCCACCAATAGCGAAAACCTAAATAAAATTTGAATTAGCGCGCCCAGATGGTACCATCCCACTTAAACTTGTCTTTTTGAAGGGACTCCACTTACACTTAAATTTCAAGGATCTTTTTAATCAGGTTTAAGCAATTGTCTGTTTTCTAAAGTTCCATAGACGTGGGTCGGTCTGCAACTTCCGGTCTTTTAAACTAAACGGATTAGTGGGACGTGGTTCGAATTTTGTTCGTACAACTTTGTTAGCCTCGTCCTCATGGAGTTTCCACAAAGAATGACACAATTAAATTATTTATTAGACCCAAGAGAAACAACTGGGAAACGTTCGTGTTTCAATAAAATCTGTCCGAGCTTCAGCAAAATCGAGTAATATTCCTAGGACGAACAATGAACATAAATCATAATGAATCAAACTCAAAAAATAACGCAGAAAATAACTATTGCGTAATTGGCACGAGCGATATAAAGATAATGTTTCTTTTTTGAAGCGAATGGAAGAGACAGTCTCAGACCGTACCCAAATAAATTGATAATGTAAACAAATAGCAGAACCATTATTTGAATATTATAGTACACAGCCACAATTTGCAATCGCGATGTTAATTAATTATTTTCCAGGGTGATATTTGATCTGAAACAATTTACGTTCAATTGAAGCTTGACCAAAGGCAGTAGAAATAGTAAGGTACTCCGTACTAGAGTAGTTTTATTTCCCATTTGCTCGTTGATTGATGTTCGATTACTTAAAGTTGGTTTATTTCAACGACTGAGATGGAAACATTGGAAGTTAAACTCACTTTTTTGCGGATGTTTTGATTAGCGATACTCTCATGATGAGAGTCTCATCTATAATTAGATTCACCGATAGTCTATAATCAGTCAGTCAAAAGATCAATATGAGTTTGTTCATAAGAACCACTATTACTCTACAACAATGGTCAAAGATAGGTATATAGCTCTACAACACCAAGCTGTTGCCTGCGGCTTCGACTGCATGAATTTCGATTTTTACATAAATCCTATCATAATAATATGATGTCAATCTTTAAAGATGAGACATGTGGTGTCGCTGATTTTTTTAAGAAATTTTAAAGGAAAATAATTCCGTCATACATGAATCAGCATCATTTTTTTTATTTATACTACGCTCCCATTGGAATTAGCGTGTTGTTTTATGGTCTAAATAGAGGCTATCAAACATAAAAAACTTTCAATTCGGTCCAGTAGAACCTGAGATGAACGCATTCAAACAAACAAACAAACTTTTCAGCTTTATAATATTCAGTATAGATTATGTCTTGCTTTTAATAGATAAGTTGTGTCCCTAATATGATTGGAAATAGGTTTTTAGGATAACTGTAACCCAAAGACATTTGAAGAAAATTGAGACAAATAGGGATAGGACATTTTGCCCTAAAAGGTAAGATGTTAATGCCTGATGTTATCTCTGTTGTTATATGATCAAAATAGGACACTAAAATGTATACCTCGATCAGTTAGCTTCTATAATTATACTAGCATTGTTTTTCTCCGGTGTATTTTCTTGAGTATAATTGAATAAAGCGAAGCGTTTCTTCTAAGTAATTATACCACAGTTTAAAGATACTCTGTCTATTGATACCATTAGTGATATTATCAGAGTGAGTCATAGATGTGTTTTTTATTCTGCTCCAATATAGCGCGTAACGAAAAAATATCACGTGATACAGTACTTAGTAATTTTATATATTCGTTGACGAGAGTCAGCTACAATCAACGAATATATAATATTCTACAATCGAGGCTGGTAGAAATACACACTAAGCAATCGACAGATTTTTGCATTGTAAATTAATTTTTAGGGTTCCATACCAAAATGGTCAAAAATGGAACCCTTATAGTGAGACTTCGTCCGTCCGTCCGTCCGTCCGTAGTTAGGTTTGCGGTTCGCCAACAAAAGTACCTATACTTTTAAATTATACTCGTAAATTCAAGAGACAAAAGTCATTCTTACGTTTTACTTCTTTGATAGAATGGAACTCTCGGTGCGGTGAGTCCGACTCGCACTTGGCCTGTTTTTTTCTCTAATTCCCTAGTCTTCCCTAGATTACGTCACAGCAATGACGTAGTCTAGGCATATAAAGAGGATTCTTATTGCCAATTTGGTGTCAAGGGCAATTTGCAGACATACTTAAGGCTTCAATTCAATCTTGTCTTCGAGTAATCGTCCCACAAATGCTATATAGATTGCTGCCCATTCTATTTATTTTTGACCGAAGTAGGTTTTCTGAAATTAAGAGTATGTTTGTTCACTTTGGTGTTACTCAGCCTGGCATGGAGAGCGAGAGGGACCAGAGACAATAACGTAGTTCAAAGTGAATCAAGAAATAAAATAAAAAAATAATACTGAAAAATTACGTCTTAAAAAATCGTTTAAAGTGTAAAATTGATTGTATTTCAACATAACAATCAAATTCTTCAACCTTATCGCGCAAAGTAAATTTAGTAGAAAAAAAGAAGCAGAAAACATGTCATTTTTGACGCAAAAGTAAGAAAATCGAAATTCATTTATATTTCGTTTTAGAAAAGTATTTCCGAACTAAATATGACCAGGAGCATAGATTATTACTATATTTACCCGAATAATATCACAACATGATCAAAATATGTACGAATTACAAACTACGACCTTACTGACCTACGATATCTCCATACATTCGTTATATCAAAATCATGATATAACGAATGTATGGAGATATCGTAGGTCAGCGCAGCGCATTCTTCATGAGTATGGCAATATGAAATAAAAAAGTTCACCAATAATATTATATTATAACAACGAGACTTTATGCAAAATATGCTAATAAGTTCGTTTCGAAGGACATAACTTGTGCTAATAAATTAATAATATTATAACATAATTAAAATAAAAAGTACTTTGACGGATTAAAGTTACGTCGCACGCTATAAGATAAATTGGTGAGATTACTGTATACTAACCTACTTAAGTGGTAAAATATTATACAGTAAAAGAAAACTAATAAAACTAGCTATAACCAAAATAAGTAAACAATTAATTAAGAGTTTATAAAATGGGCGGGTTTAAAATGTATAGTACTTATTCAAAATAAACTTTACATGTGCATTGAAATATTTTTTTAGATTTTTACTCAAATTATTTCAAAATATACTTTTGAAACTTTTGCTTGTTTGAATGTTGAAGGTAATGCATACGATTTTCGATATAACAATTATGTACCTATACAGTATCTAGTACCTACAGTCATTATAGCTAGTACACTGTACAATAGATACTTATACTAAGAAAAACTTCCTCGGCATTAAACCTGGACGTCAAAATGGGTGCAACAATTTATTTTACTATTAAATTTATTACCATTTCCGTTACAAGTTCGCCCTAGTTTTAAAACTGCGAGTTTAAACATAAAGTGAAATATTAAGAGCGCAGGCGTAGCGAATATGTGGAGGTGTTCAGTGTCACTTTGAATTTATATTATGGATTTATTTTAATCATTAGATATGAATTCTAGCTATGTAACTAAGCAGTCAAGCGATTAGATTCAATTGTAGCGAAAACTCTAGGATAGACAAACAGACTACGAATGGCCGGTGACATCTTGAAGCAGGTCATCTCTGCAGCTTTGACCTTACCTCAGTATTTGGCTAATACATTAATTAAGGAAATAAAACTCAATATTAAATCAATATTCTTTCCATAGAGGTCCAAGAGCGAACCGGCGACTTCGAAAGTGCGGCAATAAATACTTTGTCTAAGTTGACAGACTGAAGTCGTCGCTACAGAATTTTTCACGCACACTTGCATCCGCGCACCATACAAATTTCAAATTGACACACTCACTAGTGTGAGTGTGAAAGAAAAAGTAGCCGCACTCACGAAGCTGTTGATGTTAGGTAGGGCTCTATCTAGTCGGAGCGCGAGCGAAGACCTATTTATTATAAATCTATGATTTTTTGAGTAGGTAAAATAATAATTAAACAACTTTTTTTTTCAAGTACCTATAACAATTATAAAAAATAAATTGTTTTATTATGTTTGATTTTAGAATCAAAAGCCAATAAACGTATGATGATTTTTTTTTTCATTCAATGATTGAATGAAAAAAAACGCGTTTCGATAAAACGCTTTTTCTGTCATATCCACATGAAGCTCACTATTCTATGTTTAGGGCACGCATATCCGCACCACTACAGTCTATTCCTTACTTATTATGACGTGTTAGTATTGTACTTATAGGTATAACACAGCTCGTAGGTTTTTAGATTCTCCATTTTCTACTGAACAGTCATCACGTACTCCCATTTACTTAGTTACCATGGCTTCTTTATTTAGTTTTTTAATTATAATCAATTTTGTGATTTCTTTTGCGCTTTCCAGTACGTTCCCGTTAAGTCAAGGTTTGTTTTATGTTCTAAAATTTAGACCCACTTGCGCCAAAAAAGCCTGTTAAATATTGTCATTTTTTAATAACCGTTATGCGTTATCATTGGAAGATTTGGAATTTTAACCCAGTCTTACGTAACTCGAAGTTATTAACTTACTATGTTGACGCAAGTAAGCCTTATTTTATGTACCTTGATACTGAAACCTGTGTGTTAGTTTTATTTATACCTATGTAGCAAAAGTATAATTTTGACGACCAATAGGCGCAGCGGTAGCGAACCTGCCGTCTGCGTCAGAGGTAATGGGTTTGATTCCCATTACTGATAAATGTTTTTGTGATGAGCATGGATGATTTCCCGTGTCTGCGTGTTTTCCTATATATCATATTTATGTAACTATATAAAATATTGTGTATATATCAGTTATCTAGTACCCATAACACATGCTTTCGCATAGTTTTCGCAAAAAAAAAAGATTCCGACGAATTGAGAACCTCCTCCTTTTTTTGAAGTCGGTTAAAAAAATCACTCATTGATGCCAATTTCGTTGTGCAAAATATCTAAACTAAACAAATTTAACGTCTAAAAATAGAGTAGCGAAAATCCTTATCTATGAGGAGCATTTCGAAAAGGATATAACTATTTTAGACTCGTCAAATTAGTTTTGTTTAGAGATAATGCAGAACAGAATTGGCCGCAATATTATCGTGACAAAATTTAAATCTATCTCAGACTCAATATATGTTTTCGGCTTGGCTTCTAAGTTATGGCTATTAAGTAAACATTTACCTTATTTCACTATGCTTGCAGATAATGTGAAAATCATCAAACCCTTTTACAATATTGCCAGCTTGTGTGCGGACCAAAGCATCGTCTACGCTAGACACAAAAAGGTATTCAGTATAATATTAATCACTTTTTTAAGTATAAAAATGATAAAAATCGGGTTTCAGTTTTAAGGGTTCCGTACCTATAAAGAAAAAAAAACGGGACCCTTGTAAGATGACATTGTTATTTGTTTGTCTGTCTGTCACGATCTCATTCAGTAACTATTTATTTCAGTAACTATTGAAGATATCGATATGTAATTTGGAATAGTTGTAGATAATAAGGGCCCGCTGTCTTTGCAATCATAAGAATTAGTTTTTGTTTTTATTTAAAAACGAGGGATAGCCGGGTCGTTAAAATTTCAAAATAAAATAACAATATTGAGTGGAGTATCATAATTATATTGTATGGAACTTTTTTTTAGTATGGAACCCTCGGTACGTGACTCGGAGACGCACTTGGCCGGTTTTTTGTATTTAGGCCGGAACTCTACAAATACCAATTCTAATGAACTGGATTTCAAAATCACCATGAAGCGAAGGATTTTAAATTAACGAGTAAATTGCACCCATTCGCACGCGATTTGCTCTTTACAACGTTAATCTAACCCGCCCTGGCAGGGTCAAGCGAATCGTTAATGTTTTACCATTCACGCTTTATTTACTTGGGAGTCGGGACATTACTATATATATAGCTGCTTGTGCTGATTCACTCACTGACTCATTGATCACCCCTCCTGAACAATTTTGTATGAAAAATTTTTTTTTCAATGTCCATTCCGTATAGAAGGGAAAAAATCATTAAGAACAAAAATATGGAGAGAGCTGATGATTGAGGATTTCGAAGACGAGTGAAGAGCACAGCCAAGGGTATTGGAGATAGGTGGGGGGTGCTCGACCAAATGTCATTCGAAACGTCATCCAATTAGCAGTGAGCTGAAAAAAATTTCAAAATGGCGGATTCAAAATGGCCGTCATACGAATTTCGTCGATATCTCGGAAAGTATAAAAGATGGAAGAACGGTTTCTTGACAAGAGTTGATGAGGACTCAAAGATCTATTCGATGAATAAAAAAAAATAATCAAAATGGCGGAAAAAAGTTTTACCATAGAAAATGTATGGAGAATTTTGAAGGGATTTTTATAGGCGGGAAGACAGCCCGCGGGCCACATGTGGCCCGCGCACCCACGCGCCCTACTAGTTAATATATATATAGCTGCTTGTGCTGATTCACTGACTGATTGATCACCTCTCCTGAACAATTTTGTATGAAAAATTTTTTTTTCAATTACCATTTTGTATAGAAGAGAAAAATTCATTCGGAGGAAAAATACGGAGAGAGCTGATGATTGAGGATTTCGAAGACGGATGAAGAGCACAGCCAAAGGTATTGGAGATAGGTGGGGGGTGCTCGACCAAATGTCATTTGAAATGTCATCCAACTGCCAGTGAGCTGAAAAAAAATTCAAAATGGCGGATTTAAAATGGCCGCCTTTTGAATTTCGTCGATTTCTCGGAAAGTATAAAAGATGGAAAAACGGTTTCTTGACAAGAACTGATCAGGATCCAAAGGTCTATTTGATGGATTGAAAAAAAATCCAAAATGGCGGAATTTTTTTTTTCATAGAAAATGTATGAGGAATATTGAAGAGACCACAAGTTGTAAAACATGAAGTGCTTTGATGCGGTTTTTGGAAGACTACAAGAGAAAAATATGGAATGAGGTGATGATTGAGGATTTTAAAGACAGTCAAGGAGCATGGACAAGGTATTATAGTTAGGTGGGGACTGCTGAAACAAAAAATACTCGGAACTTCACGCAATTGGCAGTGAGCTGAAAAAAAAACAAAATGGCGGATTCAAGATGGCCGCCATACAAATTTCGTATTGTTTTATCTCGGAAAGTAAAAAAGATAAGAGAGAGGTTTCCAAACAAGAGCTGATCAGGAGCTCAAGTTCTACGGGATCCATGGAAAATAATTCACTGTGGCGGAATTTATTTTTACATGGAAAATGTACATACTATGAAAAGAGACAGTGATCTAGGATTTGTATGATGACTGAGGAGCACGGTCATGGTTTTAAAGATAGTTAAGGGCTGTTCGTACAAAAATACGCTGAACCTCATCCGATGAGGTTCAGCGTATTTTTTGTTCGAACTGACCTTAACTATCTTTAAAACCATGACAGTGCTCCTTGGTAATTTTTTCAGCTCACTGCCAATCGGATTTCAATGGGCGATGGATATGACGGCGATACCTTTATGGGCGGGAAGACAACACGCGGGCCACATGTGGCCCGCGCCCCCACGCGCCCTACTAGTACTCGTATAAAGAACCTAAAGCTTGAAAGGTTTCGAGAGAAATGTTAATGCCTTGAAAACCTTTTAAGACATTACCATGATAAGGAAGGATGTTTTTGAGTTATGGGTGTCGTCTGCAAGTTATGGTATTAGGGAGACTAACTTTATGTCAGGTACTCTGAGATGCCATACTACATAATATTATTCATCGAAATTCCAACAATGTGTTATTAAGTTATTTTTTTCTAATCTTGACTCTCATAAAATTGGTTTCAGAGAATTTCATTTTTTGTTTATTTCTTTGTTAAGAAATCATAGTCTACTCTTACATAAAATTCATGATCTATGTCTTCTCCTAAATCGTAAACATAAAGTGAGTACTAAACTTAATTTTCAGCTGATTTGCATATTATGCAAAGGATTAGACCCGTCGTGCTTCAGTACATCATCAACCACGACTAGCACTACTCCGAGTTCGACTACTACTAGTTCAACCACTCCTGCTTCTACAACTACCACTGTTGCTGCTACTCCCACAACTCCTACTACAACCACCAGTTCTACAACTTCTACTACCACAACCGAACGACCAACAGAATAGTACTTAATTTAAAATTTGAATGGAACAATGTAAAAATTATTTCTGTCACTTTTACAACCCTTATACATATACAATTTTAGAACTTAAACTACAAATAGAATAGAAACAGCTATAGGCTTGCTGAGTATAGAGATACAGCGTTTACGTATGCGAGTATAAAACATAGGCTTTACCAGTACTTCATTAGTCGTTGTACCTACATAACATTTTAAAAAAGTGCAAAAAATCATTTTAAAATTTGTTACTTTTAATATTAACAAGTTATTATATTCATAATTCGTAATAATTATAGTCATTTATATCTCACATTACTCAAACAATAAAATACAATAAATTGAAAATGCAAGAGATGCATTTAAATTACATTCTTGTTTTACTTTTTTACGATCCATTAATCTTTTCGTATAAACATCAATACTGAATTTAACAGAAGTAGCAGAAACTTCCTCGCTTTGTGCATACAGATATAGGAAGTACAGAGGGAGTAAGATTTCTTCAAACTATTGACATGTCAGCAACATGAATTGATTAGGGCGGGGTGAGTGATGTGAATAAGTTATGGGTTTGTGCGTAACTTAAACTCACACTGAAGGATAAATCAACAAAGGTGAATAGAAAGCTGAGGCAACTGATAAGAAAACAACTGTACTAATGCTGAATGAGGCTAGGTAAGGCTTTTTATTGATGATTAAACGAACTTACCTGTAAGTGAAGTTCTATCACAATTATGTGAATACATTTTATTCGAATATAATAAACACAATCAGGTAAACTTTCATTGTACTGGCAATTTCGCACTTTTATTTATTTTGTTTTTTAAAACTGACCACCCTGATGGACACGCGGTCCCCAGCCTACCTCCGCGCCATGCTTCATTCTTTAGAGAATATTTAACAAAATTTTCGTATTATACTCATGGGTTTTGGGTATGGGAGGGACCTTATATTATTATATTCGAATAAAATGTATTCACATAATTGTGATAGAACTTCACTTACAGGTAAGTTCGTTTAATCATCAATTATATTTCATACATTTTATTCTTCATATAATAAACACAATCAGGTAGATGTTTAGAGATGAAAATTTTTGTTAAATTATGGACATTAACAGATAGTAAATTGTTTCCTATTATAATAGGAAATAGGTCCTCTTTATACCACAGAAGTATTTAATTAACACAATCTTTTCGTTCAATTCCTGGATCAATAACCCAGTCACATTATAAATAGGTTTAATTTATATTTAGATAGATTATAATGATTAATGATTAGAGAGCAAAAGAGCTATTGCGACAGAAGCATCATCGCTCAATAAGAGGTTATAAAACTTAGGTAACGTCCGTAATGGTTGTTACCAGCAGACTGCTTTTCTGATGAGGTCAAGCAACAAACTACGTGCTCGCCGAGGAAGTGTTGCTGAGTGCACTGAAACGCAGACCTCTCTCGTGAGAGATTATATTCCTCGGCAGACACGTTCTCACGGTGGTCTGCCTGCAGGCGACCTTATGAGGTCGCTTCAACATTATCAGGAGGTTGTCTATTATATATCTTGGTCTAAGATTTTGTAAACGACATATTGATTTGTTTTTCAAAGCTGTGGCAAATTTTTATACTTTCTCTTCAGTTTTAATTATGGTATAATTAAAACTGGTTCGCCCTGAGTAGTAGCTGGCGTTGTATAAACTCAATAATTCCCTTGAATTATATAAAAACAATAATACTAACTTTAACTAATGCTAATGTTCTCATTCTGTGCTGTGTCTACTGCCTAGAGCTAGAAAAGTTACAAGATCAGCAAAGCAAAGTTACGGAATGAATAAACTCTTATTAAGGCCCATTGAGCAATGTGTTAGCATACTATATTGTGTGCTACTATGTGGTGTTTGATGTTAATTTATCTATTCATTTTCGCAATATAATATATATATATATTTTTTTTTTTTTTTTTTTTATTTGACCCAAAATCATCAGCAGAAATTAAACTCAATGCCGAATGATAACAAGTAATCGTACCATATGCTACGTCGTTAACAAGTTGTTCTGTTGGAAATTACGAGGTTGACTTATAATGTAGGTACGGATTGTACGGATCTCAGTCGTTATTAAAGCAGTATTGCCACAAAACTTTGTAAATAACACAAAATTTTTGAAACATATAAATTATTAAAAATTCCAACAAAATGTCCTTTTTTTTTATATATATTTTTTTTTTTTTTTTTTTTTTTAATGCCTTCAGAGAACTTCCTCCAATAATTCCTATGAATTGTGGTTCTCTAGGGAAAGACCATATTTATTTATTTATCATCAATAAATGTACTATAAGAAGTAAGTCTTTTGACACCTTATGTAAAAGAAGAAAATCTAAAGTTGTAAAGGTCCCTAGACGATGTATGTCTAAAGCATTGTCTATAATAGTATTTTTAAGCATTCTTCCTCTAGAAGAATGTATAGAAGAGCAAAGGTAAACTTGGTGTTCCAAAATGTTCAGAATGCGTCTGTTTCTAAGACGTCTGGGTTCGTATTGATTACATTTCACATTATTGCAAGAAGCGATAAATTCAATAACTGGATTGAACTCTTTGAATAACTTTGAAGTATATAATTTTACCGCGATAGCTTAATCCCATTAACTGGATGTAACTCTTGGTCAGCTTTTGATTATCTTTAATTTCCATATAAGAAACAATTAACCCAATCGTTTAAATGAGGATATTTGATATCCTCTATGCAACTGATGTAAATCATGTGTATCAAAATAGATGTATCGAAAAATGTGGCCATCAACTCTGTAAAGAGGTATTTCGATTCATCTTAACGTTAATTATTACAAAAACAAAAATCCCTCTAATGAAAAGAATTAGTCTTCATCTAGACCGGGAAATCGTGTGAATCACTAGTTCAACCTTTTAGGTTTAAGGGAGTTAGATGACTTAAAAAATGTTTTGTAACCACTGGCCATCTGATAGGATAACCGATGATGGACGAACAGCTGCGTCTAAAGTCTAATTTTTCTTACGGACTACATTTTTTGTTTCTACAGACGTTCTGTGTAACCCCATCCATACCTTATAGCTGGAGAAGTGGACTTTAGGACTTTTAATCGGAATTAAGCTTAACTCTTAGATGATACAACGAGTTAAGCGTATAAAATTCTTTATAGAATTTGAATTGTTACATAATTCACGTCATAGTTTGCGGTTGGGTAACGATACTGCCATATCGTCAGAAATTAAAATAAAACCAGGAAACTGAGCATGTTTTGAGGGTAGTAAATAACTTTAACACTCTAACACCTAACAAATCTTCATGAAAAAACCGCGGTAAGTATCTGAGATGAGTCACAACTTCTTTATGTATTTTACCAAGGATGAATCGGTACTTTAAAATAAGATTCTTCAGTTCATAGGCATAAAACCCTTTTTAGGTATTCGCTTGTAAGCTGTTCTATGAACTATCAATTTCAAAAGATTTTGAACTACAAATTCATTCAACGCCTTTAAATTTAGAATGTATCTTTTACCACGTAAGATTTTGAGGTTAGACACATCTTAACTATAATCGAACATGCAGTGACTCACTCCCACATTATCTCACCCAAAAAAGAAATGTCGATTGTCAAAGACATTTGTCGCTTTTTCTTTGTTGTGAACGTGTAAGGCGGTACACTGTGTTAGTGTACGATTTTTGAAATGGTATTATGTAATAATAATTTTTTGGAGCTAGTTCCTTAATTTGTTCAATTCATTAAAATATTTTATTGAATGTACGTACATTTGTACACCTAGTGAAAGTCAAAAAATAGTCTTCACTTATTATAACTCCCGAAATTCTAGATCATGTTATAGATCGTGACGGATTCCTTGTCAGTGATATGTAACCAATAAACTTCAAAATGTTGAAGACAACTGGCATATAGGTACCTTAATGTCTAGCGTCGTCGATGAACCTGGTCCTTGTTGTGGCTGATGCTGGAAACTTGCTGTCACGTCGCATCTTCCTCGCGGCTGATCGCCAATACTCAAGTGTGTCACGCCCCCCCCTGCTGGCCGAGCCGTAACGAGAGGGGGCCAGCTAGTTTCTCGAGAAACGAGATTGCGCTGTCCCAGCGGTGGGTGTCGATAGCAAAGTCGCCCGCCGCGCCCTGCTGGTTTCTTTATTTACAACACCTGACGATCAGTAACCATTGAAACTAGTATAATGCCCGAAACTATTTCTCCGAAAAAACATCTGGTCCCGTTCGTGAACTTTAATTACTTGTCATTTGTCGAAACAAAATGTCATTTGTCAATACTTAAGCTTCTTCTCAGTTCAGGACGCGTTGTGGTTTAAGATTTTTATTAGTTTCAGAAAGAATTTAACAATTCACTTCAATGAAACTTTCAGACTAATGGTACATTATACATAATATTGTTGAGCTAACAGTTAAATTATCATCCCATTACACAATCTGAACATTAATTTTCGAAAGTAAGTAAAATTATTTTCCACCACAAAATCTAAACATTATTGTTGTAGGTACATAGTTAGAAAAGTTCGACGCGTTGGTACCCTCGTGGAATTAGTTTTTAAGTCGTGAAATAGTTATCACTGATAAAAGGTTATAACGTTTAACTGGCTATTCATAAGCCAGGCAAGTATATCAAATAAACTATTTCATTCTTTGCAATGAAGGTCGGCTAGAATTTTACAACTGTCGGGACTAACCATTAATATAGTTCTTGTGACTGAGCGCCGATAGCAATTCGGGATCAAAGTCCGGGAGGTCATGCGGAGCCACTTGTAGTGAAGCCGAGAACAGCGCCACACCGACATCGTCCCCCGTTGGTATCCGCAAAGTCCTTTGAGGTTTTTCAAAATCCTTCGTGTTGACCCGCAGTCAACCTCCAGGAGCATTGACGCATCATGCTATGCTTTCGTGGTATCCTCAACGTGATACCCTCCAAGCTAGCTTAGAGATGCCTGGACTATTTCGCGCATCATGCTATACTTTCGTGATAACCTCAATGTGATACCCTCCAAGTTAGCTTAGAGATGCCTTAGGATTTCAATTTTTGGACACACTTTCGTCAGCATTGATATTTGAGTTGATGTGATATCTGGGAAAAAAGGTTAATTTTCACTTACCCTCTTTCCTCGGAGTCTGACGAAGATGAATGCACAATTATATGATTTGATTTGATTTTATTTTTGTTATAATAATAAATTTTACTAGCGTCTAAGCATTATCAGTATAGAAAATTAAGCAAGTTTTAACACTGAACACTTGATTTTTTTTTTTTTTTTTTTTTTTTTTTTACTTTGAACCTAAATTAACAAAAACGAGACGTGTTTTTGTAGTCGAGTGCTCATTGCCGCGCACAATAAAAGAATGAAGCATGGCGCGGAGGTAGGCTGGGGACCGCGTGTCCATCAGGGTGGTCAGTTTTAAAAAACAAAATAAATAAAAGTGCGAAATTGCCAGTACAATGAAAGTTTACCTGATTGTGTTTATTATATGAAGAATAAAATGTATGAAATATAATTGCCCTAGGATTCACAGTTTTCCTCATTTCACCTCATTATTTCTACGGAGATTATAAAAAACTTTTTCCTGCGTGAATTCTGGTTTCACACAAATCCGTTTGAAAACATTAAAAAGTCTGTCTGTGGAAAATGTTTTAATTCAGGGTACGTATAATTTAGGGCCTGGCGTGAAGGATAATAAACAAATAATAATTTTTATGCTAATGTCATATTATTATCTTCTCAATGTATTGTCGTATCGAGAACAAAGTGTACCTGAAAAGTAGCTTTCTTTTCAAATAATAATTAATCTTTAGATGTCTTACATTTTCTGTCAGCTATCCTTTTTCGCTAATAAACTATTAACGACTGTATTAGCTCAGTAATAAAATCATTCACAAATATAATAAAATATTTATATATCGCTACTAGCTGATGCCCGCGACTTCGTCCACGTGGGATAAAAACTATTCTATCTTTTAAGTTGGACCAAATGACAGATCAGTGTAAATCGGTTCAGTAGTTTAGGAGTCCATCGCGGACAAACATTGTGACACGAGATTTATATATATTAGATTGAGAATATTCACTACTTCTGTAATCATGGAGTTGGTTATGGGTATACTGGTAATTAGTCAACCAGTAAATTGCATGGTGGGAAGAAGTGATGTACAATTCCCTAACGCCTGATTGGATAGCCACACAATCAATCGCCTCCGATGCGTAACGCTTGCTGCCTTTGTTTTCAGATCATCATAATTACCGAAGGCTACCAGCATGCCGAGACTGCGGAGGTGAGACACGTCTAAAATAGCGACAATTTCGGATCTGTGACATCCGATGTGTGGGATCTCCGGCGCCGCGAGAAGTTCTGCCCCTTCGCCCTTGCGTAGCAAACCTCAGGCACCTCCGCAGCCTCGGCATGCTGCTTATGCTTTACAACAGTGGCCGGGGGCTGCACTCCCTCCGCGCCTCCGGCTTAAAACTAACACTCACGGTCACACCCTACAGAGGTAGGCAAACAGGACTGCATGGTGTCGGGGTTAGGCAGTTCGGTTCTATAACTATTTCGACCTAATCGAATCCAATTCGATTTTGTAACTACGAATATACGGGACTATTACAATCTAAAACCTAAGTTAATCTAATTTAAATAAAAAATCTATTGACGTTCGTTTTTCTCAACACATTTCCTATTGACGTTTAGGAAATATATAGATTTCTTAGGAAATGTGCAAAATACATTTTCTTTCACACATTTCTGACCGATTTTAGGATTTCTAATAGATCTCCTAGGAATTGTATACATTTCCTGATTTCATACATTTCGTGTAACATATATAAATAATGATCTAGTAAGACTATAACGACGTATGGCAGGCTAATTGGTTGGTAATAAAATAAAACAACAAATTTGCTGTAGGCACTGTTTACTCACACATTAACAAACAATTAGGTCTTCATTAGCATTAGCAATTAATAAATGATTATAATTTATCCGTGGCTCCGCCCGTGTGAGGATGACTTCTTGTGGTTATGGCCGGAGCTCTGCAACAATGAAACCTGAAGGTCATTCTCATCAGATGATAATAAAATATCAACCACAACAAAGAACATGGCCAATAGGACAGTAATTCTAGAAGAAAGTTATCCCAGCAAAAACATTTTCATGTAAAATGTTGCCAAGACGAGAACATGTGGCTCACACTATCAAAAAGTTATCAGATCTCATGTAGAGCAAGACTTCTAACTCTACACGCCCTAACTCTATAAATCCTAACTTTATTAACTCTACACTTTAGTCAAAATATATTATATCTTGGCTGTTTCGGTACCGTCACATGGGCGTAAAGTGAAGAATTTATTCACTGTTCAGGGGGCCTACCACCGTGATCTAAAGTAATATTATTGTAATATTGTTTTAAAATTTCCATACTGACATTGTATGAAAATGACAAAACAATATTACAATAATATTGCTTTAAGTCACGGTGGTAGGCCCCCAGTACTTTTCTCATAGAGTTTTGCAAGTGGCATAATGGACCATGCAAAATTCAAGAAATTTCACATTAAAATTAAATGGTATCACCATTGTTATGGGAAAAAACTTCCATTTATTAAAAATATCCTCTAAAGCAAAGGAACACACTTTTGCAAAGTGTGATGAAGTATTTGAAACCAATGCAGTTAGTAAAACCTAAGTGCAGTTTCTGAGGAGACTCAATACCTATCTAATAAATAATCGTTACTACAGAAACTAGGTATTGTATATCAGAAAAGTACAAAGTCAGTGAATAATATTTTTACTTTACACCCATGTGACAGTAACGAAACAGCCAAGACATAATATATTTTGACTAAAGTGTAGAGTTAATAAAGTTAGGATTTATAGAGTTAGGGCGTGTAGAGTTAGAAGTCTTGCTCTACATGAGATCTGATAACTTTTTGATAGTGTGAGCCACATGTTCTCGTCTTGGCAACATTTTACATGAAAATGTTTTTGCTGGGATTTCACTTCTTTTTGTAAGTTGTTTACGACTATATTTTTTATTTGGTTAATTTCCTTTTCTTTGGTGTATTTCTTGAATATCATTGCAAGGTGGATATTTGTCCGAATCAAGTATCCCCCCCCTCTATCATTTAAATGAGGGAACCCTCCTTGGTTTACCTAGTTTATTTTTTTCCTTATTTGTAGTTTATTACAAAGAGTCCCTATATCAATTTTGAGACCTCTAGCATCAATATTTGCGGTAATTTCATACAAACTTCCATCCCCTATTTTAAGGGGTTGGGGGGTTAAATTTCCAACATTTGGAATTTTTTTGTTGGTTGTGTGCTAATACTAGCTTATATACCAAATTTCAGAAATGAAGTTTTTATTATACCTATATACTTATGGGAAACCCAATACGAACTTCCAACCCCCTAATTTTATGGATGTGGGGTGATTAACTAAAAATCCTGAAACACGTATTTAATTGTTTATTACAAAGAGTCCCTATATCAATTTTGAGACCTCTAGCATCAATATTTGCGGTAATTTCATACAAACTTCCATCCCCTATTTTAAGGGGTTGGGGGGTTAAATTTCCAACTTTTGGAATTTTTTGTTGGTTGTGTGCTAATACTAGCTTATATACCAAATTTCAGAAATTAAGTTTTTATTATACCTATATACTTATGGGAAACCCCATACGAACTTCCAACCCCCTAATTTTATGGATGTGGGGTGATTAACTAAAAATCCTGAAACACGTATTTAATTGTTTATTACAAAGAGTTCCTATATCAATTTTGAGACCTCTAGCATCAATATTTGCGGTAATTTCATACAAACTTCCATCCCCTATTTTAAGGGGTTGGGGGGTTAAATTTCCAACTTTTGGAATTTTTTTGTTGGTTGTGTGCTAATACTAGCTTATATACCAAATTTCAGCTTTCTAGGTCTTCAGGAAGTACCTAGGAATTTTGATGATCATCAGTGGTCAGTCAGTCAGTCAGTCAGTCAGTCAGTCAGTGACGAAATTTGGGTTTTTTAGACGTCAATAAAATCTAAAGTATAAGACCTATAAAATTGAAACTTTATAGGTTTAATAAGTTCACTGGCGACATCATTTTCCGAGAATTTTGATTATCTGAAATAATTCAGGCCTAAGTTATAAGGGTTTAAAAATACGGCGAAACACTTCGAGAAAAGATAGGTAGTGCCCTCGCGCTTCGCTTGGCTCGTCTTGGCGGGGACACTACCGTGTCCCCAGATGTGGTAGACTCTACATAGAATAACCCACGAGGGCCAAGGCCCTGAGCATCTCTCCGCACTTCAGTAACTGATTTGAACTCTCATCCAAAGGTTTTGTTCATAAGCGGCAGTTGAGCAAACCATATACTCAGTGCAGAACGACTTTTCATAGGCATATAAACTAATCACAAAAGGCGAAAGTTTGTATGTACGTGAGGATGTTTGTGCGTGTATAGTTGTTACTCCTAAACACCACAACTACTGAACGAATATCGTAAACATTTATAGATGGTTCTCAGTGGAATTATGAAAAAATAAAAGTTCACGGGGGCTGCGAAAGCAAGCTATTAGCTTCATACCCGATCATGTTCCTCCGCGTCATCATCATGTGATCCTCCGTGCAGGAACTCGTCGGGTACCTCGAAGTGATGGATCTGGTCGGGGCTTGGCCAGTCGGGGATGTCTTCGTTATTGTCGACCTCGTCCTCTCTCACATCGGACCTGTGCTTTCTGTTGCGACCTGCAATATGAGGGTGTCACACTGTGTCTTAACTCCTTTTTATACCCGGCCTAAACCTAACCGGAAAGCTAGGCCAAAACCCTCCAACACTTACACCTATAACAGCAGTGGTCAGCTGTACTGCCGCTCGTGCGACAGGGTTTTTAAAACCAAATTTTGTTTTGCCAGCCACATACATGTACTCGCTAAAACTTAAAGCCAAGGTGTCGCCGTTGACGGATACGTCATGGAGGATCATCATCAGATCATCAGATGCCTGGTCTAACTGCCTCGTTGGTCCAGTGGTGAACATAATCGACTGCATGTCACAAAGTCCTATGTTCGATTCCCGAGTCGAACCAGAACAGTGCTTAATAGTATTACAGCGTAAAATACCGATTACCGAGGTATTTAGTACTTAGCATGTACTTAGTGTCCAAACGGTTAAGCTCTTTGATATATGGCCGTGTGCCGCCTTCGATCCTAAATATCTACACTTACCACCGTTTTGCATTTTGTGATATAGGTCGTCTTGTAAATTAGGTTACTAACTTACTACTACTACTTACTTACTATAGGATCTTAGCAATACACCTACTTACTTCAGCTTTATATTCAGAAAATAGAATTATTTTAACATAAGAAGGCTCAGTCACACAGCGAGTGATGGAGTGAATTTGCGCGATCAAATCAGGAGTGCTATTCTACAAAATGTCCATCTCAGAAACAGCTGTCAGACAGCTGCCAAGCCAAAGATGGCATGCAAAATTGTACTCTATTACAACTGACAAATTCATAGATGCAGAGATGTACGCTCGTCGCTGATTTAAGTATTTTTGCAGAATGTGCTATTCTGGGCAGAAATTAAGAGGATCGCAAAAGATGCAAAATGTCGCGATATTGGTATCTGTGGGGTTAGTATAGGTTTTTGTACGCATTTCGAGTCGACTCGCATCACACAAAAGAATTGAATGCCTCTGTACATTGCTCTATACACATTTACAGCCGAGGCCAGTGCCATCTATTGACAGCCGCATGTCAGTGACTGTGCATAAATGGCGCTGGCTGTAAATATTATATATCGATTCGTTTGTGCGATGCAAGTCGACTGGAAGTAAATACAAAAACCTGACTAATAACAAATACATGCCATATATTGCGGTCGGCTTACAACTGACGCTGTTGGTGCTAAACCATTCATTTTTGATACCAGTAAACTGTCGACAGTTTTTCGTGCGGTCCGCCGGGTCCTGTGTATACGTCTATTCCTGACTATCAAAAATTAAAAAAAAAAAACCTTCTTACCAGCATCGACGGTAACCGTCAAAGTCACAGCAAGCAAAACTAAGATTGTGAAGTTCTTCATCATTAATACAGGCCTTCAGCGCTACTGACATTATCGGCGATTTTTCAAGCTATTTATATTATTTTAAATAATTGTTACGCAGATTCACGATAACGGAGCCTATAATTTTAGAAAAATGCAGAATACTTAAGGACGTAGGTATTTCTATGTGTTTTTTTGTGATTACCGCATGTTATAGATAAAGGTTGTAGTAGATAAAACTGTACCGACTAATGATGCCACTAATCACCGCAGATTACATTTCTCCTGTGTATTTTAAACCAAAATATATATCCATTATACTATACCATACCAGTCCTTTTAAAAGCTCTCGAGTGAGCAATTATACTAAAAAAAAATTCTCGTGTCTCGTGTTTGTTACCAAACTCCTCCAAAACGGCTCGACCGATTACTTTGAAATTTTCTGTGTATGTTCGGTAGGTCTGAGAGTAGGTCGTAAGATATTTTTTATATCCTTAATGGCAAAGCAATGCCGGGTCAGCTAGTACTTCTTTAATATAAAAGGAAAGTCGCCTGAGGTCACTATTTATAACTCAAAAACGACTCAACCCATTTGGCTGAAAATTTTTGGGGAGGTAACTTTGAATTACTACATTTTCTTAGTATTTAAGTAATACCTTTCGTTTGTATAGTATTTTATTAACAGCCGACTGATTTGATTGAGCATTGTTACGGCGAGTGTACCGTTATATATCAGATTGATACAATTAACCTATAATTAACTGTAAAATTTTCAGCAATAAAATATAATTTTCATGCAATAGGTAGGTTCAGCGACCTCCCTGGCGCAGTGGCACGCGCTTGGATGCGAGTGGGAGGTCGCGGGTTCGATTCCCGCCACGAGCCATTTTGGAATTTCATAATTTCTAAATTGGCTCAGGTCTGGTCTGGTTCTTTCGTGGCTAGTTACCACCCTACCAGCAAAGACGCAACGCCTAGCCATTTAGCGTTCCGGCGCGATGAGTAACCGTTAGGGTTTACTTACCCTTTCCAAGTTAGTACGATAACATCTTCGGCTGCATCATCACTTACCATCAGGTGAGATCGCACTCAAGCACTAACTTGTACCTATGTTAGTGCTTGAGTGCGATAATAAGTAGTTGTAATAACTTAAACTGATTCATATTAAATATGATTTCATTTTTTAAAAATCCTGATAGGTACACTAACGCCTAAAATGTCTTTAGAAATAAGTATTCACGTCTCAAAAAAGTAAAAGTTAATTCCTGGACCATTGAGAGTTCCTTTGACCATTGAAATCACTTCTTTCATCAATATTTATTTTAAGTGCTAAGGACTACTTACTGAGGGCTTTTCGGCCGTTAGGGTTCATTTGCGCTAACATCTTTACCTTGTTTGGAGAGGATTCCACTCTACCTAGATTAGATGTACCTTAGTCTGATTGGGTGAATAATAATGGAGCCCCAATAAGATTTGGCTGCTTTTTATCCTACACCTTTAAACGAGAAATTCTTGAATATGTATTTATATATTATTATTGTTATCGTACTAACTTGATATGTATTAACTACAGATACGAAAATGAAGCCATATTTTATTGCCTTCGGCTGTCTTAATAATTATTTATAAGTCTATTTTTGTTTGAAACGTCTCTAGTTACGAGGCAGCCCTAGTACGTACGTAAGAGATAAAGCTACGCCATAGAAAGAGATCACAAAATTCGCGTTTGTTGCGTGCTGTTTTCGGGGCGGAGCCAGGTGCTATTGCGAACTGAATTGGACTGTTTATGTCAGCGCTAGAGTTGCTATTTCTTTAAATCATCTCGCCGAGTGAGCCTTCTGTACCTAAGTACTATTATGTATTCCGTTCCGGCTCTCAAAGGTAATATAGGTTTGAGGGAACACTGTTGCTAGTAGCTGGCTCCAAAGTTTGCATATGCGTGGAAACAAAGATCTGACCTACTGAAAGTCCTACTCATTACTCACAAATTGAAGGCAAAGCTAAAAATATTTCATGTACTTACTCACAAAGATTTAAATAGCTAGATGAGCCCATTACATTACATTGCGCACATTAAAAAACGTCCACAAACATGTTGGGAATGCTGAGTGAGTGCTCTCAGCATGCCGTAAATGCACTTGTGACAGAGAGAGTGACAACGTGTCGCACACAAGACAAAAAACGTGGACGTTTTTGGAGGATAAGGGCTTATCTAGCGATTTAAATCTTGGACTACTCAGTCTCCAAAATTGACAGAAGCATACCAAATTGACGTTGACAAACACAAATTGTCAGCAGGCAGTGTTTGCTTGTCATCATCAATGGCACTTACAGTGTGAGCCGAAGCCCCTTTTGACGATATGATCTAATGATTTGCATACACTTGGGTACGTCTTCGCTGACTTACCTTATTTGTACCTGTAATTGACAAGCGAAATCCATAAGTCATAAGCATGGAACCTCATTAGCCATTGAGTTTAATAAGTGGAAACGTCATAATTAAAATGCCGTGTTTTTTCCCCATTCTTGTCGATGAAAAGAGCTGCATTTCAGACATGACGGTGAAGATATTTCATAGGCACCTATAGATCTATTTAATTTTTAACTATTTTGAGTACGCAAAAAAATGTCGCCAGTTAATCGGTGCCAAAAATGCTTGTTTCGTCACCAGCTGTAAATTCGCTCTGCAGCCAGCAACGAATTTTAACAGATAGCGTTACTGTTTGCTTGTGTACGAAAAAGGTTTACGTAAATCGTTCGAATGCCCATATCCTAAGATTTCTTATCGGTGGTGAAGATACTAATGGTGGTAGTAATACTTAATAATTGTAAAATGCAATCGGTAAAGATAGGGTATGTGTATAGAAGAGGGAGGTGCCCAGTGTTTGAACCTCAGTCCTCCTACCAAATATATAACTACGACTATAACCTATTCACATTGCAGTTTATGTGAAACTAAGCCGAGCTCGCAAAACGATTACCAGAATCTATCTGTTTTTTACTACCATCTACCACGGCAAGGTCGGATACTTAAAGACATGATTACAAACTTCAGTTTACTGCCAAGTAACATGTTACAAAACCTCTAATACGAATCGTGTAAGGTTGAAAATGGATTGTTGCTATAGACTCTAAACGGAACATTAAAGTTTGTTTTTCAAAAGAATCAACTGAAAACGATAAAAATAAATGTAATTTCAGCCTGACAAAGCGAAGTTACGGTCCTGAAAATTACTTCGAAAACATGGAGATAACCGACTTGTAAAGACAATTATTTTGATGAGTTGGGAGGTACCTTTTATTGCAAAGATAAGTTTATCAATGTCGTTTATATAATTTATAATAATAAATCAATGTGTTAAAATTCTTTTGTTTTAGTTTTTATGGTTTTAAGACCGTCACATACATTATCATTATCATCATGTAGGAACACAGTCGCAATACTTCTTGAATCATTGGACTCAAAGAATAGATTTAAGTTTAATGTAGATGAATAATGTCTTTACCTAAAACTAGCCCCAGTTTTAGATGAAGTCGTTTTACTGCTAACCGTGGTATCATGTCTTTCGAAAAAATTACAGAACGGAGATAAGACAAAGACAAAAGTTATGACCTAAAAAAGCGCGAGTTTAAGATGCTGGAAGAGCTTAGAGGATGAATCACGAATGCCATAAAGAGAATCGCTGGCTTCAGCTATTACTGATTGGGAAAGTATTCATATAGTGATGTCGAATAACTGTTACTGTCATACAAGAATAGTACAAAAATATTCAAAATTACTTCAATAGTTCCGAAGGTTAGACACTCCCTACGCAAACATTTAATACTTGTTAATAATATAAGTGAGTAACAGCCGTTTTCACTAAACCTAGGAAACGCCTAAATCGAATGCTTAGCCAAAAGGTGACAGTTTTCACCTACAACAACTGTCACCTTAGGGCTAAGCATTCGATTTATGCGTTTCCTAGGTTTAGTGAAAACGGCTGTAAGTGTAAATTCAGTTAAAATCTTCCTAGTCCACCATTCAAATCGCTGTTAGACAAATGCCAATACTACGTAAGTTGGTAGAAGCAAATGTACAATCTAATCCAACTTACATTTAGTTTAGTCCTCTGCAAATAAGACAAGAGTGTTAGTGTAAATTAACTTTGTCAGAGGAAGCGTAGGTGCCCTTACCTAATTAGCTCTATTATGTACATGCCTCTGTGTGTATAGTGCTCTAGCTGCCTGGTGTTGTAAAGCATTTTTAGGGTTCCGTAGCCAAATGGCAAAAAAACGGAACCCTTATAGATTCGTCATGTCTGTCTGTTTAAAGACAAATTCGTCGCGAAATGTCTTTAGCCCACGGAGTAAAAAGAGGTTGCCAATTTTTTCCCTTTGGGTACGAAATCCTAAAAACGACATCCAACATACTCGCAATGCCAATCTAAAGCGTTACTTTTTATGACCAAGTTAAAACTTTTTGTGGTTCTATTAATATTAGAAGTGTTAGATAGGGAATGTATTTACACTGGTAATTTTTCCGGTGCAAAAATAAAACTTTCTCATCATTGTTAAGAAAATACGTGAAAAAGTCTAAAAATAATGTTTTTAAATAAAGTTTCATAAATAAGTAGCTGTTGCACGAGGCTCAACCTGAATTTCGGTTTTTTGCTAATCACATAGGAACGATGGAATTTTATAGAAAGTAGCCTATGTGTTAATCCGGTATATAAGCTGTCTGCGTTTCAAATTTCTGCCAAATCTGAAATCAGTTCAGAAGTTGCGGCGTGAAAGAGTAACAAAGATCCATCCATACGTGATCCATACTTACAAACTTTCGCGTTTTAGGATTAGTAGAATGAACAAAGCGCCCATAAATACGTCACGGCTATAAAAAGGAAAGTGTGAAACAAAGCACAAAGCCTCTATTGTCACCGTACAAGCCATATATTTGTACTTGATTCAGGTTTGCAAGCGAAATTCATTTTATTTCTACAACTTCCTGTGTGCGAATTCAAGAGGTTTTAAGTCGGAAAATCATTTTCCCATTTGAGATGCTCGTAAAAGCCGTCTTTCTTTATAGTTCAAGAACTATACTTACATGCAATTATGGCCATCTTACTCGCTTCAAAATTAGGTATTAACTATTTGCAGAAACACTTTTAGGGTTCCACACGAACCTTTCGAATGAGGTAAATTGGAACTCTGCTATGGTTCGACTTAATCCTTCCGTCTGTTCCGTTCTGAGGGATTAGTACGGGTTTTTGTTCGAATTTTGAGTCGACTCGCATCGCAAATTAACGAATCGAATGCATTTACAGCTAGCGCAAAATTCGCTGAATAGGAGTTACGTCACTTCTGTGCAGAAAACTGATATTCTCATCCTTTTTTAACCGACTTCAAAAAAATGAGGAGGTTCTCAATTCGTCGGAATTTTTTTTTTGAATTTCATAATATTCCGTTCTGCCATCGATTTAAAAATATGTCATAATATGGCTCAAGCCTAAGTTCTTACATAGCGCAGGATCGTTTTATAGCGTCGCCACTTTTACTTTCTATAGTGTCACTAGTTCAATTACAACGTTAAAAACCAGCTCCTTGATTGCACAAACATCAGCTAGTCTACATAAAACACGTTACGGTTATGCAGACCTGTTGAAGGAATTATATTAATATTTTTAAAGTCCTATCTCACCAGATACATGTTCATGTAAAATATTGCCAAGACGAGACCATGTGACTGCTAAGAAATTATAAGGTCTCATGTAGAGCCCAGCTTCTAAGTCTACAAGCCCTTACTCTCAAAAACCCGAACTTTTCAAAAAAAGGGTCATGTCACATATTTTCACGTTAGTTACATTTCGTTACTACAAGAAGTCAAAATATATGGTTTGGCCGTTTCGTTACTACAAGAAAGTGTTGTGTAACAAAAGAACTTAATAAATAAATTTTTCGAATATAATAACTTCTTTCAGTCCATAGTATCGATTACCTACCGGATCCTTCAGGAGCCAAGTTTCTGAAATTAAATTGATAATAATTAAATTCCACCTACGATCATCCAGTAGCCGAGGGTTTTTCAACTTAAATTGATACTTAGTAATTAATATGTTCCACGTTTCATTAATAATTGTTTTTAATTAAATACAAAATACAAGATATTAAAAAGGGTCTACTTTAGTTTTAGCTCTTTTTCGATTTGGGATATTTTGTACATTTCCTCATGCAGACTTGGCAGATGAAAGTGGGTTCTTCAGTCGTGGTTTTCATGGTAGTGGGAGCTGGTGTTGTTGTGGTCGATTTTTGAGGCTTGCAGAAGTAGTATGGATCAAAGTGGTAAGGCAAGACTTCATGATTCTCGTGCGTATGATCGTCGTAATACGATACAACTTCGTGATCATCAAGGTACCTCGGGTCTTCGTGATAATACGGTTTGATTATTTGATTCTCACGGTACCTGCGGTCTTCGTGATGGTTCAGTATGATAATGTGATCCCTATCGTACTTGTGATCTTCGTCGTGGTAGAGTTTTAATTTGTGATCATTGAGGTACCCGTGGTCGTCGTAATGATACGGTTTGTATGGTGGTTCATCGTCGTCTATGTAGAGGGATGATGCATCTGAAATAAATATTAATTTGATACATAATATTAATATCAAGTATTTCTTGATAGGTACCTTGAAAAGTAGACTACATTTTAAGCATTTTATTAGCAAACGCATGCCAACCAATCTCGGAATCAACCAAAAAACTCAAAAATCGGAATTCATCTACACAAGTACTAGTATCACACACAAAACTAAATCTTTTATTTGTTTTGTGTTTGTTTTTACTCTAGCTGACACTTATAAAGTTGCTAGACTGATGTTGATGAAATTCTGCTCTCATGATATTTTAAAATTCATTAAGCCTGAACTACAGAGCCTAATAAATTGTGACCGTTTTTTTTACTAGTCGGAGAAAATACAGAATATTTACACTAGTTTTTGAAGCGAGTGAAAAATATTTTGCTAACATTTTTAATAAAGTGTGAATTTTTAGGGTTCCATACCAATTTGGTAAAAATGGAACCCTTATGGTGAGACTTTCTCCGTCCGTCCGTCCGTCCGTCCGTCTGTCACACTCGATTATTTCAGTAACTATTCAAGCTATCGACCTGAAATTTAGAATAGTTATACATAATAATGACGCGACGTCATAGCAATCGTAAAAATTTGAAAATTGTTTTTATTTATATTTAAAAAGGGGGGAAAACCGGGTCGCTGAAATTTCAAAATGAGATAACAATATTGAGTGGGGTATCATATGAAAGGGCGTTACTTGTATATTCTAAAACCAATTTTCATTTATTTTTATGCCTGATAGTTTTTGATTTATTGGGCAAACTGTCGAAAAAAATACCGTTCCCCCCCCCCCCCCTTATCTCCGAAGTTTACCATTCGAAAAATCTGAAATAAATATGATCAATAGAAGTTAACGTATATTTTATAGGAAAAATAAAATCAACCCTCTGACTAATATACTTTTTTTGCTAATAACAATAATCCGCCGAAAACAAAGTTAGGTTTGCGGTTTGCCAACAAAAATACCTATATGTAAATTATAATCGTAAAATCATGAACAAAAGTGATTCTTTTAATGTTTTACTTCTTTTATGGTATGGAACCCTCGGTGCGCGAGTCCGACTCGCACTTGGCCGGTTTTTTATGTTTGGTTTCATTCATACGTGAATATAAGCTAAGACTTACGACAGAAATAAAGGAAGTTCAATAAAAACTTTATTAAAACAAGTGTTATGGTCGATCGGAATGAGTGAAATTGCATACATAAAGCTCTTTGTACTGACGGAATGAAACAAAGTTTCTTTGGCCATGAACCATACCAAATCATGGCTTTATTTTTATATCTTCGATATTAACCGGCTGAAACGCACAATGCGATTATTATTAGCAACCTAAAGGTAAATAGTAAAGAGACAGGCATATATGGAAGAGTTTAGAGGAGGCCTATGTCAAGGGACACGCTGATCAATAAGTGTATATAGATAGATAGATAGAAAATGCTTTATTGTACACCATTACAAGGAGAAAGAAAAAAAAACAAATACAATACCTAACCAGAAAAACAAATGTACAACATGGCGGCCTTATCGCTACATAGCTATCTCCTCCAGGCAACCATCGGGGTAAGAAGCGGTTATTGGAAATTATGAGGCAGGTGGTACAATAAAAAATTTAAAAGAAAACTTATCATAAATATAAAATAAATTATGATAATGATATAAGTAAAAAGCAAATATAAAATCCGCAATAAAGGCTATTTTTATTTTATTTTATTTATTTATTTATTAAAGGTAAATAATCGGCTAAGTGCGAGTCAGACTCGCACACGAAGGGACTAGTGATTTTTCAAGAGAATTCTTTGGTCAATAATTGCCTAACATGCTGAGTACAACTTTTTGTTAATGATTAGTTTTTTAGTAACTAGGAAGTTATACAAGGCTTAGTTCTTTAATAACTAGGTTTAGGTCATCTATCGATGACGAGCGCAATGATGCACTGCATCTGGCATGAGTAGGCGTTTCGTCATTTTTTTTTCATGAAAAAATAAGGAATTACAATTACCCACGTCTCGACGCTTCCTCGGAGTGCAGTACAAAGGACAGACCTTTATACAGAAAAGCACTGGTTCGTCATCTGAAAATAATTACGATAATACAGTTTTATGTTACGGCAAGTTTAATAGGTTTCTTTTGAATATTCTGGCAAAGATCTTTTAAGTGTCAATAAAATAGTTTATTTCCACAGCTAATGAAGACCACCTGTGATTTTACGACAATGGAGGACACGACGACCAAAATAAAAAGATGTGATAGAATCATTCAATTAACTGTTGGTACAACCCATGGTAAGAATTTGAATTTTATATAGGTAAGAAATTACCAGTTATGTGTAACGCCTGAAGCCTTACTGAGCTTACCTGTAAACCACGTTGGAGCAACACTTTAGGGCAAAAATCTAAAGCTTTAATATAAGAGTCTAAGAAGGCGGCTACTGAGGTATAGCAGCGCGTAGGAAGTAACCTATCTTTAATACTTTATACCTAGTCAAGTATATATTTAAGTAGCAAGGGACTTCCTGCTTTTCCTAGCGGCAACTGGACTTAGAGGGGATATTTATACAACGGTGACATAATACATCGAAGAGGATCGCATACGAAGGATCTTAGCCCTCCTTCACATACATAGACTACTGCTAGGACCGTAAATATCCTCCATTCAGAGGTGGTCAAGTATACATCTGTAAGGTACTTCCTGCTTTTTCTAGCGGCAAGCGGACTTAAAAGGGATATCTAGACAGTAGTAACCCAACGTGTTACTAGGAGCAAAGGAGCCCTGCACAGCCGCGTTCACAAGAAGATAAGAGGAAGTAGCTACCAGTTATGTCATCCTAGTACACTTGCGATTGATTGAGTAGAATGTAGGTTTTATCCCAAAATCTTTGAAGCATCTACAGCAGTAAAAGAAAAGAATCAGAGATTCTGCGTTAGTCTCAACTCTTTACCACCATTAAAGTGCAAAGACATGTTAAACATATAAAAATGACACAGCATTATCTCCATCGGCACGTCGTCGGCTCATACTTCTGTGTATTCCTATTCTCATCACGTGCCACTGAAGGAATTCAGATGGGTGATGTGCCCGGTATATTACTGTAGAAGACAAACTAGGGTACTCGTATGTTTTATGCCCGAACGTTGTCAGCTTGAGGAATGATGTCAATTGAAACGGTCTTATAACTCCATCCAATAAAACGGCTCGACAAACATAATATTATCCTGTTTTTCTATACGAGTAGGAATGTTGTCAATATTTTACTTATTTTTACAAAAGTATGTATTGGAAGGAATTACTCAAGTAAGTTACCCTTATAAAATAACAATCAACTTCATCAGTATAATATATTGAGGTATAAAATTACTTTTCTGATCTGTGCTATCACCTATTTGTTTAAATTCTTCTATTCCTTATTCAAAATGAGTATTAAGTGTATTTTTATGGCCTCGTATGGATTTATCAATTGAAGAACTTTCACGTCTACGTATTGAGCCCACAAAACATCACTGATAGACAGCCTAAACCAATGGGCATTGAAGCATGAAATTTTTTGGCTGAATTTTATAATAAATTACCAGGGTAAAAATCTCATAAATATCATGCCTATATCTAAATGATACAAGTCGCGATAAGACCACGTGGAAATTCAGTTTTCCCAGGAGAATTAAATATTTTCTTACAAAGTAGCTAACGTGAACATTTATAAACGGAAATTCGTTTCAAATGTTCATCAAGTTTCACTTAAAAGTAGAAAAATATTACCTCCGAAAAAGAAAAAAGCTTGACCAAGTCCAACACAGCATAAAAGCAAAACACCGAAACTTAACATGTTGCTGATCTTCACTTAAAATGATAGCATTTTTTTTACTATATTTCAAAGAACAATTTTCTTTGGCTCACACACCTTTCACTAGAAAATTGCAACAAGATTTCTTGTATACTTACGACGCACTTTATACAGAGGTACCTACTTCTCGACCTTAGGCAAATATTACGTGTGCCAATGGAAACTTTTATATTTTATTCCTCCATAGCAAATGCCAAGATTTTGGCCCCTGTCAATACCGTCGTCAAAAAAAAACACTGAAAAATATTTTGGATAATTAATGCGACGAGTAACGTAAAAATACAGTCACTTCAAGTATAATCGTAATAGGTAATGTTTTTGAAAGAAATAAAGAAGAAACATTTATTTTCAATGATTTTGACAAACACAAATTACTTACGTACTAAAACGATGCGTTTCTCCACCCGGGCAATAAAAACCAAATAATTGCCCAAGTGATAAATGCACCAGAAATTTTCAAAAAGATCTTTTTAAGCAAATCTTAAAATCATTTTGGTTTATACTGACAGGGATGGTTGAATACAATAATGAAAGCAAAAATACAGTCATTGCAACTGTAAACGTAATAGAGTCCATGTTATTAAATGCATAATTTATTCACTGACCACGACTTTAACTGTGTAGTATAAAATTCAAGCAGAATATCTAGACTTTACATAACTCTAACGAGATAAACCACAAAATTGCTTCACTTACATAACAAAACAAGAATGAGAATAAACATTGTAAAAGATCTTTAGAAGTTGTAACATTTGGCTCTCAATTTGGACTTTGCCGGAGAATTTTCCGGAAGTTTAAAAAATTTCAAAGTTTTTGCTGCTTGTTCTTTTCAACTTACCGTATTTCTGGTGGTCGAGAAAACTCCCGGATAGTTACGAAATGACCAAGCAAAACTAGAAAATGACTGGACATTAAATGTTAACCCGGACGTACCTAATTAGAGTCAAAGAAAGAAATTAGTTATTAAGTTTCTTCCTCCACCGCCTCAGGTTTATTAATTTTCTACAACAAGGCACATGCCTCTCAAAAGAGTCATTTAGAATTTAGAGCTTCCACGTTGCTTCTTGAGAACTGACGACTGGCGATCAATTCACTAAAGATCATTTGTTTGTCCGGATAAATTGAAACCGGCAAAAAAACAATTCCTGTGAGATATTCAAAATACAAATAGATGTCTTCAAATTATTCTTAGCAGTTGATTGGAGATTCGAGGTCCAGTGCCCGTATTCTGTATCTCGGTGCCTATTAAAGAATGATAGCCACTGGCACATGTTTCTTATTCATTGAAAGTTTGCTATGAAATAAAAATAACATTTCCTTAGCAAAACTTCAATGGATGAAAAACATTTGCTAGTGTCTATCATTATTTGATAGGCACCGAGTTAAAGAATAGGTACGCTGGGCCCGTATTCTGTATCTCGGTGCCTATCAAAGAATGATAGCCACTGGCATGTATTATGTATCCATTGAAAGTTTGCTATGAAGTAAAAATAACATTTCCTTAGCAAAACTTTAATGGATGAAAAACATTTGCTAGTGGCTATCATTCCTTGATGGGCACCGAGTTACAGAATAAGCATGCAGATGAACGAAAAATATTACACAAATGGACACCGGACATTATGTAGTGGAACATTTGTGGGCAAAAACTTCAGTGATCTTTTCTTGGCTCTTACACATCTTATATCCAACCATTTTCCATAGTAAATTCGCTTTAAACCCAATAAAGCTCCGTTGCCAGACGTTAAGTATTAAATAACCATTTATTTTCATAAAGTCCTACAAACTAAATGCTCGAACTATCCTAAACAAGCTCGATTCCACATTGAGTTAGTTCGCTAAATTTATGATCAATTTTAAATGTCTGTTTTAATATATTACTACTTTGCTGGCTCCAATATAATTTCTTATTTTATCAGTCACTTTTTTTCTTCTTCACTTTTAATTTTTTATCACAAAAAATGCCGAAGGTAGGTTATGTGGAGCTTGCACCCACTAAAATCTGTCGTTGGCTGTTCCCGTAGGATTACTGATTTGTAAAAATCAGAATTTCAAGATGGCTTGGAGCTGCAAACAAAAGCTATAGTGCATACATAATCTTAGCTATGACAATAAAATAATTGCAAATCATTTCCTCATATTATTAGGCAATTGAAACATAAAAAAAATGTCCTAGAGGTACTTACCCAATCATCCCTAACTAGCGTCCCTTGTTTTTGCGGGATATTTTCTTCAACAAACAAGTGAAGTTTTCTTTACTGAGGTAATAAAGCAAAAAACATGCCACAAATTCAGACTACGTATTTAAATAATTCCTTTCGGTCTTTTCCCATGTTAGGAAGTCGTGTACCTAATAACTTTACGGGTCCGAATAAATAATACTTGCCTTTTTCAGCCCATAAATTCAAACTTTCCTTTTATTTTATTTTATTTTCTGAAACTCAAAAAACTAAGAGTCATTTGATAATGACGTACTATAGATGGTTCTACAGTTTGAAAAATAATAATAAGCATACCAAAAGTAAGTTTTACCTCTGAGAAAATTGTGGAAAACTTTGAGTCATGTATTTATTGTCAATATTGCGATGCCATGCATCACAGACCAGTGAATAAATAACTTTACATGGTATTGAATGGAATGGAATTCAATAGGTATGAGAGTTAACACTAAATTGGTCACGTGATAATTCCTATACATTTTTTGAAACTGGTGGCATGCATAATGCAGGGATAACGCACATTAAAATACTATTTTACATTTAACTATTTTGTAATAATGATTAGATTTTTTTTTTAAAGTAATTAAACAGTATGTAAAGAGTATATTTATTTATGTGTTGCTTTAGTATTTGTAACACTTACATAAAATACTATTTTCCAAGTTCACCGTTTTTGCAAGTGCGTAACAACTAAAAAGCGGCAAAATATTTCCGCAGAAAAATCTACGGACTAGCTCCTTATAATGGGAAGGATAGTTTACGCTCCTCCGTAGTTATTATCGAAGCTTTATTTATGAGGTTTACACTAGAAGCTTATAAGAGCTGCACATAAATCTTGATTAACTCTGGTCGGAAGAAGGGCGTCATGTACTCGTAATTAAAGTTACTCGCCCTCAACGGAATTTCTCTGTGAAAAACGAAATGAAAATAGTTTCCATTCCTTGGCGAGGCACCCGCGTTGAAGCTAGAGACAAAAGAGATAGTTAAATAATCCAGTTTCTTGAGTTGCCAAAATGTAAATTGTAAAGACACTTTGAGTAGTTTTTTGGTTAATGCACAAAATAGTTCTATTGACGAGTATCCCCTCAAAAGGTACCTGTTTATTACCAAAACAAAATGGTTTGGAGATAAATGTACCTATCTTTTATTCCGTATCCTCACGGGATTACATAAAAATCATGTACCTACTAATAACCTTTAATGCGATGTGAGTTAAATAGAAGAAACTCGCGCCTACTGACCCAAAAAAATGGTTTACATGCGTATAACTTTTCCCGTCTCCTCGCGGGATTACATAAAAATCATAATATTATTATTACGTTAGTTATATTATATATTCGTTGATATTATATAATAACCTTTCATAATATGTGAGACAAGTTGTTTTTATGACATTTTTGAAAAAAAAAACAAGTGCCGAGTTTCTTGCCAGTTCTTCTCGATGCTTAGATTTTCTATCAGAGCCCCTAAATGAGGCTTTAATTATGTGAAGAAAAACAGTTTTTCATTTCCATTTTCAAAGCTGTCGTTGTCGTAGAATTCCACGGTACTATCTCAGTACAGCGCGTTCAGTGTTCATGTCAAATGTCAAATCAGTTTCACGCACTGCCGAGCGCACCGCGTTGATAGAAGTTGTTTACCCGTGCTTACAAAACAAGGGCGTAATTATTTATTTGTTGCTCTGGATGTATTTATTGGTATAATTTGTCGTTGGGTGGTATGGCAAAAAAAAATCTTTAAGTGATATAAGTCCCCTCTGAAAGATGACTTGTCCGTATTAGTCACTTAAAGTAACCGTTGATCGTGCGGCTTCATACAAATTTTTAGTTTTGCGAGAAAGGAGTAGAAGACCCAATAGATTTATAAACTTCGTCGCTAGCGCTACGACCCCCCCGCTCCAAAAATTAAAATGCCCGAAACTTTGTAAACCTTTGTTGGATTTTAATATTTTTTTTTCAGCGTACGTCATTATTTTTGTCCTAGTAGTAATATTTTTATCAAATTCAAAGGTAGTATACCCAATCCTTGTAGTCCTAAACTAGCAAACACTATAAGATCATGCAATCACGTACATTTTATATTAATACTAGTAGGGCGCGTGGAGGCGCGGGCCACATGTGGCCCGCGTGCTGTCTTCCCGCCTACAAAGAATCGCTTTAAAATTCCCCATACATTTTCTATGGAAAAATAAATTCCGCCATTTTGATTTTTTTTTTCTTTTCATCGAATAGACCTTCGAGTCCTGATCAGCTCTTGTCAAGAAACCATTCTTCCATCTTTTATACTTTCCGAGATATCGACGAAATTCCAATGGCGGCCATTTTGAATCCGCCATTTTGAATTTTTTTTCAGCTAACTGCCAATTGGATGACGTTTCGAGTGACATTTGGTCGAGGACCCCCCACCTATCTCCAATAACCTGGCTGTGCTCTTCACCCGTCTCCGAAATCCTCAATCATCAGCTCTCTCCGTATTTTTCCTCGGATTCATTTCTTTTCTTCTATAAGACCCCATCCATGAAAAAAAAATTTTTCATACAAAATTGTTCAGGAGAGGTGATCAATCAGTCAGTGGCCAATCAGCACAAGCAGCTATATATATATTAATAATCACGTACTCGTATGTTACGACCTGTCCAATGATATACGCGGTCACATCTCATACACGTCTTTTATGACCTATGGGAATTAAAAACCCACGATTCAATCGTACGTGATCACAAATACGTGTGCACCATACCTATCTACTTATTACGGCTGGCTATTCCCTGGGAATCCCTGACGTTCCCGCAGGAACTGTGTATCTCCGGAAATTAAGAATAATCTATGTTAAACATGGATAGTGTAGCTCAATATTAGTTATAAAAAAAAGTTCATTCAGAAGTTCAATGATTACTCTACCCCTTTTTATTAGCACGGAAGTTCTTTCAGGATGAGCGAGATTTGGGCAACTTTTCGGTGAACTCTCAAGCATTTGCACAGGAGTTTGCGGGTTCTTGCGTGCATGCATGCGGGCGTGCGCCGTGCATGCGTGAGTAAGGGAATGCGTGCGTGCGTGGGTGCATGCGTCTGTGCGTGCATCTGTTGCACGTATGTGACTATGCAGTTTTGCTCAAAAAATCGACGGGATTTGTGAAAATCAAATTTCAATCGAATGTAATGGTTTTAAGGTTAGATAGAAAAACCCCAAAGCTCAGACCACTGATAAGAAACCTGAGGATATAGGAATCCGAACAAAACAATTTACGTAAACCTTTTGCGTACAAAGTAGCGCCATCTGTCAAAATTCTATAGGTTGCTGCTGGGCTAACTACAGAGTGGATTTACTGCTGGTGATAAAACAAGGATTTTTGGCACCGGTAAACTAGCCTGGCGACATTTTTCGCGCCATACGCCATGTCGATCTATTACCTAGATATATTATAATTTAATACATGCCTGTTTTACAAAAAATACACCCAATTCAATGAAAGGTACGAAATTACAGATCCTCCCACAAACGTCATTAAGATTGAAACCATTTTAAGCCCTCCATTAAAACCAATCGGGTCCCGACTCCCGCCCACGAAAGTTGTTCCATATTAATTATTCATCAAAACACACAAAGGAAGCAAAGCCTCGTTTATGAGAGGTATACGAAGTGACAAATTTAATTTAGTTCGTTCCACCCTCGATATTAAAATAATGTCTTTCATGAAGTCTCGAACAAAATTAATTTTATGTATTTAATAATTTTGTATTATACTTGGTACACGGATACAGGCAGTCCTATCCTGTCTACGGTTTTCCCTAGAAATACCCGTTATTCGATCTCTTTCACCAAGTTCAAAAATGCTTGTACTCATTGCCGTTCTGCAGGTACTATTGCAATATAAATAAAAAAAAAAAAAAAAACCTTTCTTTATCTAATTCGCTTATGTTTCAAATACATCGCTTATTATATTACATATTTTGATTGCAGATATATTTTTAAGTCATGTTATTTTTATTTATTTAACTCAAATAAAGCTCTTATTTTTATCATACCATAATAATACCAGCAATAAGAACAGGATATCATATCATAAATTATATCATTAACTTTTTTAATAATAAAAAACAGTTTATTTAAGTGAGTAGTAGAACTCACAAGGAAAAATAATATTCAGTTTTAGGTACTCCAACGCAGTGGAAAACCCTAAATTAATGTAATCTTTTTAAGTAAACATTAAAAACTAAATTAAATCTATCATTAAAGTGTCTATTCATAAGTTATCATTCATAAATTATCATTAAAATTACATTTTGAATTTTTCGCCTTCACTAACGTTGCATTAGTCGCCTTCGCCCCAACTTTTTCCAAAGCTCTCTGCTCTACGCATCCAGTCCGGTCCCACATTGTGGATGAAAACATCTCGCCATTAAAACCTGTACTCGCCATCTCTTCCTTTGCCGTCTTCTTTTCCTTTTTCTATTTCTGGAACTCATTCTGTCACTTTTTTCGTCCTATTGCAATATAACTTTACTAAATATTATTATACTACAAACCTCGGTAGTTTGTCACTTTGCACATAGGCTTGTGTAAACTTCTGTATGTTTGCGTTAAATAAACTACATTACTCTACATTTATCAAAAAAGAATACGGGTATATTTGATATCAGTATGATACTGAAGATACATATAACCGCTAAGATGTGGAACGACCTTCCAGCCTCCGAGGCTGGAAGGTCGTTCAACACCTTAGCGGTTCGTATCAGAAATGTGGAAGAAAAATGTTTTATGCGAGTTTGTTGGATGTCAACCACATAAGGATACCACCACTCTCGGCGTCAATCGGGTCCTATGGTAGAAACGTGAAGGAGGCACAAGGTCATGTTGTTCTTGACGAAAGTACCTAAGTATAAGTACTGTAGTCTATAGGTTAGTACTTTGGTGATTTTCATATTTTCAGTTTTCACTTTTCACTCCCGAAGTGTCATTGTTTTTCAAATAGCACTCATTGTTTATCCATGGCTTTTTTTACCCGACTGCAAGAAGGGTTATGTTTTTCGCGCGTATCTTGTATGTATGTACCTATGTAAATTTCTTTATGACCACGTATCTTCCAAACGCCTGGATGGATTTTGACGTTAATGGTATCGTTAGATTCGTCTCATTAACCCAAGTGTTCTTAGATAGGCTTTTGAAAATAAAAAGCAAAATGGCGGATTTTGGGCCTAAAATTGTCAGTCATTTACAAAATATTTATAACCAAACCTATCGAGTGGGGTATCAAAATGAAGGGAATTACAAGGAGATTACAAAAATATATATAAGTCATATGTTTCGAATTAATTTGGAATTATAAACAGTCGATCAATGCGTTCAAAATGGTAATATTTGTAGTTTTTGATAGCGTTAATCTTGTATTGACCAATTGTGTGTCGTACTTTATATTGTGCATTTTTACTTGGTATTTCATAGCATAAATCGAAAACATAATTTAATATAATCATTAAACAATTATTTAACATCTGTACTTTCGCAACTCGCCCTAGATGGCGCTGTGTGTACTTTAAGACGCGCTCCACTCCTAACAAGGTAGGCTTCCTAAGCTTTAGCATTTTATTTTTGAACGGCGCGGAGTAGGTAAAAGTGCTTAGGTTTCGCTCGTAAAGTGTGGCAACTAAAAAGCCTGAAATAAAATAAATAATTAAAAAAATCAAAAAACCCGACTGCAAAAATGTCAACTAAAATGCAATAACTTAAAATACTGAAACAAGGCGGACAACGAAAACAAAATTATAATAAACTTAAAACGATACAATTTTTACTTCATTTTAACAAAGAACATTATGAGCTGAAAGCTTTAGTTAAATTTTCGTATTCAATTTAAAAATAAAGCAGGCGGGACCTATTAATTTTCTCTATGTTAATTTATAATTTGCGAAAATAGGTCCCGCCTTCTATATTTTTAAATTGAATGCGAAAATTTAACTAAAGCTTTCAGCTCATAATGTTGTTTGTTAAAATGAAGTAAAAATTGCATCGTTTTAAGTTTATTATAATTTTGTTTTCGTTGTCCGCCTTGTTTCAGTATTTTAAGTTATTGCATTTTAGTTGACATTTTTGCAGTCGGGTTTTTTGATTTTTTTAATTATGTATGAGTTAAGTGTGATTAGTGGTTTTACCTTTGTTCAAAGATATTCCTAAAACTGTGGCCGACTTCCTTGGATCAATCCTTGCATATTATGCATATTATACTTATATTATAAGTACTGCTACTATGAGTATAGAATATTGGGTACTAGCATGTAGTACCTAGCTGCATGTTAAGTTTAATATATGTATATTGCGAATATTGCAGTTCTGTGAAGGATTGTTAGTTTAATTCGATAATATACTATACAAGCAGAGTTTGGATTTCCCCTAGGACCTAATATGCAATGCATTCACCATACCACTCCTAACTGACAAACATATTTAAAATCATAAAGTAACAATTATCTCGTAAAAATGGGAAACCAATGCCATTTTCAACTGTTTTCATCGTATATAATATTATGTACTCGTAACCTAATTATTTAAAGGAGCCATGAAGGTAGAGCTTTACCGTAAAAAACTAGAAACGGTACAAAGGCGTATGGCGATGGGTATCTGCGCAGCTTATCGCACGATCTCCACGGACGCTGTGCTGGTGATCGCTGGGACTAGTCCCCCATAGAACAGATGGTCAAAGAGCGTGCTGAGCTCACCTCAGAAGAGAATACACCTGGCGAGGTGCGCGATAAGACGAACAGAATGAAGCACAGAATGGTCAACAATGGAAAAAGGATCTTGGACGCGACAGCTAATTAGAGACCTGAAAGCGTGGCACAACAGAAGACACGGAGAGGTGGATCGGTGGCTTACGCAGGCGCTATGCGGTAATGAGGTATTCTACACCTACCCTTTCGCAATCGGAAAAGCCCCAACAGAAATGTGCAATTTTTGCGGAGAAATAGACACCCCAAGACATGCGATTTTCGAGTGCCCCGCTTGTGCGGCGCATACGGTCATGTAGTTACACACTGCTGCGATAATAACGACATGACCATCCTAAATACAAAATGTACTGAAAACAGATATTGCAATGACGCATGCGATATTATCCACCTTTAAGAGGAAACGATAGTGGTCTTTTCTCCATACAAACGTTCTCGTCTGTTTTCTTTCTGGTTTATGAACTTAAAGCAATGATTTTTTACAGTAAAATAAATATCAATCTTTTCTATGTTTCTATGTTTTCTTTTTTGATAATACATTATCTTTATAAGCACTAGAAGCCTTAGAAAATGCTCAAAATTGCCTATTTAGACTTGCTGTTAACAGATGTCTAGTGTACGAATTTGACAACTATTACCGAGAAAAGAAAAACATAGCGACACAGTATATATTCTCTATATTCAGTTTACGAAATATCTTTCAAATTGGTCCAGTTTTGGAGGAGGAAATAGCCGAGAACCAAACCCCGAAATATAGCATTTTACAAGGCCCTATTGTGTCGGATCTGCAGTTGTCCTTATTGCACGAATTTGCGGGCGGGGACGCGGGACGGTCTGGTCATACGTACACAGATTGAAGTGATGCGTAGTAGTTGATAATAATATCGATAAACTAGTGTTGTTAACAGCTATCGATAATCGATAAAAGCATTTACATTTTCAGGGTACTGTATCTTAAAAGGAAAAAAGGGACCCTTATAGGACTCACTTTGTTGTCTGTCTGTATGTCGTGTCTATAAAAAACTGGCCAAGTGCGAGACGGACTTGCGTACGTAGGGTTCCGTACCATCATACTAATATAATAAAGTCGAAAGTTTGTATGTTATATAAATAGATCTATGAATATCTGTTTTTAGGGTTCCGTACCCAAAGGGTAAAAAAGGAACCCTATTAGCGAGACTTCTGATCGCTGTCCGTCCATCCGTCTGTCACCAGGTTGTATTTCTTGAATCGTGATAGCTACAGACTTGAAATTATCACAGATGATGTATTTTTGTTGCCGCTAACAACAAATACTAAAAAATGGAATTAAATATATATTTAAGGGGGCTCCCATACAACGTGATTTTTTTGCTTGTTTTTGCTCGACCTTAATAACGCTAACAGGTAAACGCTTCAAATTTTCACAAAATATTTAGTTATATATACTTACTGTAGAAATAAACAATTAAATTAAAATAAAATAAAAAATTAAGGGGGCTCCCATACAACAAACGTGATATTTATGCTCGTTTTTGATTAAGTGGGCACGAGGGTTAAGTTTACTTTAATAGAATAGAGAATGGGTCGTGATGGTACGGAACCCTCAGTGCACGAGCCCAACTCTCACTTGACCATTTTTTTTACTATTATCATAGAAAATGCATAGAATAGATTTTCCCGAGAAAAAAGTAGTTGATGTGTTACTCTAGAATATAATCTTTCTCCATTCCAAATTTCAGCCAAATCGGTTCTGTAGTTACGGCGCGAAGGAGTATTTCCCACATGAATATCTGATTTTCACTATTTTCTTAGAAACCATGGATTTTTCAGGGATAAACATTAGCCGATGTATTATTACAGGAAAAATCTATCTCCATCCTGAATTTCAGCCTAATCGGTTCAGTAGTTACGGCGCGGAGTAGTATTTCTCACGCATGAATATGTGATTTTCACTATTATCTTAGAAATTATGAATTTTTTCGGGATAAATAGTAGCCGATTTGTTATACCAGTTAAAATCTTTCTTTTTCCAAATTTCAAATCAGTTTAGTTATTACGCTATGAAGGAATATTTTACCGCGAGAAATTTCTGTTTTATACTACTATTATAGAAGCCATTGAGTTTTCTGGGATAAAAGTAGCCTATGTATTAATTCGGGATTAAATCTATCTCTTTTCCGAATTTCACTCAGATCAGTTCAGTAATTACAGCGTGAAATAATATTTTCCTGCGTGAATATCTGTTTTTGAGTATTCCCGCGGAAACCATAGATTTTTTCGGGATAAAAAGTAGCTTTTTCAGTAATCCGGGATATAATCTATCTTCATTCCGCATTTCAGCCAAATCAGTTCAGTCAGTCATTACGGCGTGAAGGAATATTTTTTCTGCGTGGATATTTGTCTTTCACTTCTATCATAGAAACCATTTTTTCGGGATAAAAAGTAGCTTTTGTATTAATCCAGGATAAAATCTATCTCCGTGCTAAATTTCAGCCAAATCTGTTTTGTAGTTACGCCGTGAAAGAGTGTTTCATCCGGTTGAATATCTGTTTTTACTGTTCCCGAAGGAGCCATGGATTTTTCGGCATAAAAAGTAGCTTATGTGTTATTCCAGGATACAGTTTATATACAGTCCTTTCCAAATTTGAGCTAAATGGGTTTAATCGTTGCGGCGTGAAGGAGTATTTAAGCTTGGTAAAGTACAAACTTTGGAGCCCCGATACACACCCAATTAGGGGATGAATTTTGAAAAATCCTTTCTTAGTGCACCTCTAGACCTCATAAAAAACTGTGTGCCAAATTTAGAGTCTCTAGACCCAGCGGTTTGGGCTGTGTGTTGATATGTCAGTCAGTCAGTCAGCCAGTTTCTTTTTCAATACTAATACTTTCGGAGTTTAAGTAGGTAGGTACTGCTGCTTTTTCTTGCAGTAAGTACCTACTTTGAATTGCTGCCACGCTCACGATTCAATATTTTTGTTGGTCAATATTAAAATTCTCAGTCAAAAATCTCTTTCAGCATGATAATTGTACAGTTACCAATAAAAAAAATCTAAAATCGAAAAGATCGAAAAAAAACGATTTTGAGATCTCAAAATCGGAGCAAAACCGGTTTTCTTTTTTTTCCGATTTTGCAGGCCCTAGTAGGTATGTAGTAGTATCTTCTTGGGTTTTATAAAACACACGGTCCAGTAAACATAAGCCGAATCAATAGCGTAGCAGGGAGAACAATTCCAATAAACAAGCCAAAAAACATTAGAGATCAATCACTTTGCGTCAATGCGTAAGTAAAGAATGATGCGAACACCAGAAAATGAACGAGTGCGGACTGCGGAGCGGCAACGCGCATCGCGGACACGCACACTTTGTCAACTTACGCACACATGGATAGGGCTGCCGGACCGGACACGGCAACGTCGCAGAGCGACAGCAATAGTTTTCTAAAATACCTAATGTTCAAAAGTCTCTCTGACCACATTTCCACTTAATAACGCGCCTGTGTGGGAGAGCCTTTAAGATCAACGGAACAGGAAGCAGACACTGACGTAGAAGCCCATAACCTGGTAACTCGCGAGAACGCATGGCAGCGATACACCCAAATGCTGAGGGGCATAATGAAGAGAAGAGAAAGGAGAGAAAAGGAAGAAAAGGAAAAGTGGAATTAGAGGTCCGGCATGAAGTACCTAAAGCTTTGCGGTCCCGTGCTGATGACTCGGAAGACGGGGAGGTTGTTTTAGTCCGTGCGAATCGGACATACCCTGCCATCGGCAGAAATCCGTTAGGGTTTTTTTTCTCCTCGAAAAAAAACAATGTATACCTAATACCTACCATACCTAATATTTACTTACAGTTTGAAGTCAATCATCATATTTTACTGACTTGTGTCAGCATCATTTACAGTTTTGAGGACAATCTTGTGTTTGCTGCTTAGGTTTGCTGTCACAAAATATTATTAAGGGCAATGGGTAACATCCGGGCGCGAAAATTCAAATTTTATTTAGTTTTTTGCTCATAATGGGCTAATTACACATCGAAGGTTAATGGCAATGTGTTTTGCGAGCACAGAATTTATGCATCTGCATGTTTTTAATAAAAACTCTGCTCAACAATACTCATTTACTTCATATTGGTTCCCGATAGCTCGAAATCTGGGAAATTGCAAAAAATTATCTTTCGGGAACCAATATGAGATGAGTGGGAACTTTCGAGCAAAGTTTCTATTAAAAACATGTAGATGCATAAAAAGTAGGCCCGCAAAATGCATTGCCATAAATCTAAAATGTTTAGTTAGTCTAATATTTGCGAAAAACTAAATAAAATTTGAATTTCGCGGGCTGGTAGGGCCGCAACACCTTAAATACATTTTTATAACGAAGGTGATAACGAGATAACATATATAACTGACATCTACTCTAGACACGGCGAACCGCGTGAAAAAATGTCGCCACTCGCCAGTTTATGTATGTCATTAGTACCAACAGTATAAGGCCACGCGGTAGTTCGCTCAGCGACGGCAGCGGTATTTTGACAGTTGGCGCTACTGTTTGCTTGCTTTTTTTACGCTATACAAGTTAGTACTTGAGTGCGATCTCACCTGATGGTAAGTGATGATACAGTCGAAGATGTTGGCGTACTAAAACGGTTTCTACACAGCGGTTTCTAATCAGTGTAACATATCCATATTATAACAAAACAGCGCCATCTGCGTAAATACCTCGAAACTACCCGCAAAATACAGAGACCAACGGTTGCGGAACAACGTACTTAGTTTGAAACAAACCATACTTGAGAGGTTACTTGAGTTCTACTTAGGTTGCTTGAGAGTAACTTTGAGACTTCAAAAGAGAACCCTACAATTGACTATTGTGTCCTTTGTTGTGTCACAAGGTGGTGCTGAAATTATGGCTGAATTTAGTACCACTATGAACACAATCTATATACTTATAATAAAACTGTAAAGGGTCGAATTCTGTACATTAAAGATATTTTGAAAATTTTTGTTGGAGGACACTATTTAGTCGATACTGAAGCCAAAACTGTAATTTGTTTCATTTTTGTCTGTCTGTCTGTCTGTCTGTCTGTCTGTCTGTCTGTTTCACGACCGGGCATCACGGCTAATCCGCTGGATGGATTTAAATGAAACTTGACATGATTATAGTTCATACTCCGAGGTAGGACATAGGATACTTTTTGTCCCGAAATTCATCATGGTTTCCCTGGAAGACGGCATCAAAGTCCAAACGTTTTTTAGTTATAATTCATTAACGCGTTGTCCGATTCCATTCATTCTTTTTTTGTTAGAAAGGAGGTTCTTTAAAGATTATTCCATACAAATCTTATCATCATCACTTTTGTAGTTCAGAAATTACAGACATCAGAACCTTTAAGTTCAAGTAGGTAGGTGACTTGAAACTCGGAATGCACAAAGAACCTAGGGCTAGGACGTAGGGCTCAAGTAAGACTGGAGTACCCTTACAGCCGTAAATAATTAGGCTTAGCAGGAGATTTTGTATGGTTTAAAATTTTTCACTTTTAGGGTGAACAAAAATCATGTAACTGGCGTTATCGCTACGTTATACCGTATAGCGCCATCTCTACAATTTATGTGGAACTTGAATGTAAAACTCTGAGATAGGTACTACCGAATTTTTTTAAATAAAAATTAACTGTCATGTTATTTACTGTTTCCTGACTTTATGTTAAGATGGCACTGTTAACACATGAACAGATTTTAAACTTTATCATCCGCAATATGGAAAGGGTAAGATAATGGTTCACAAATATTTTTAACTCTTAGGTCTTATCGATCCTAACCGACTGACTGTCATCTAAGGTCTTTTTATACGTAAAGAAATATATAGCCAATGTCCATTCTGATGTTTTGGATTGTATTGAGATGAAGCAAAGATTTTTAAAAGACTTTTATATTATGTTGGGCTGGGGAATATTGTTAGTAGAGTAATTTATCCCAGTGGTATCTACCCGGCCGAACTCTGAAAGAAGAGTTCTACCACCAGTACAACTTTTCACATGGTTTAATAATTTTTGACATATTTCGTGGTTTCAGAATAAAAATCACAATGAAAAGGACTACGTATTAATGAAACTTTGTATTATTATTAAGTTTTCAAAATCACCACAAGATAACCCGTGCAAAGTAAGAACAGGTTTCTGTACAACATCACACCAGAATCCCGCGAAAAATCAAGGAATTCCAGTAGGAAGGTATATTATGTAAAAACATCGTAATTCACGCGGGCGGAGCCGCGGGCAACAGCTAGTAAGTACATAGTTTTAATCCTTATACAGTAAAGTTAGGTTAAAATGAACCTATTATAATTATGAAACCACGAAAAATTTTTATAAAAGGCACATCTTACAATGTTCTTCCAATTTAGATTGCTATAAACACAGATTATAGCTATAAATAAATAAATAAAAAATTAATAGTGGACAACATCACATACATTGCTGAGTTGTTCTGACCTCTGCCTCTCATAAGGAGGTCGCGGGTTCGAATCCCTCTGACTTTTCCGAGATATGTGCATTTTAGGAAACTAAATATCACTTGCTTAGCGGCGAAGGAAAACATCGTGAGGAAACCTGCATGCTTGAGAGTTCACAAATTGTACTCGAAGGTGGGTGAAGCCCGCCAACCCGCCCTTGACCAGCGTGGTGGGTTATGGCCACCAAACCCCTCTCAGTCGGAGAGGAGACCCGTGCCCAGCTGTGGGACGTAAAAAGGGGTTGAACTGTTTGGAGCCTTGGTTCTTTTGCGAATTTCAATGTTTCAGCACGGAATACATAATAGTACCTATCTGTACAGAAGGTTCATTCCGCAACATTGTGATGGTCCGGGCTGATCGTCTAACTATATTTGCTTCGTAATTGAGTACCCTAGAGAAAGAGCCTATTTTTATTTACTTACTTACAATCCTTACCTTATACATTCCAGGAACTAGTTTATTATCTCCCGGCTGCCACTTTCGTGCTGTGTCGTTTCCTCGAAAGCACCACTCAATCTCGGTGATTGCAGTTTAAATATAAAACTAGCCAGAAACTGTAGCCTGCTAATTTTGACTAGGTTCTTTTAATACAATTTAAGACTCTGACTTTACTGCTATGCAAATTCAATAACTAACGTGAGCAAAGCAGCCGGCGCGCGGCGGCGTCTGAAATTAGTACGTCGAGGCGGCTACCTGTACTATCTTCGATCACGTGATAAGTTAACGTATAGTGCCTGGTTTCGGGTTTTATCCCTCAGGAAAACTCTAACATAACACTTTATATATGAGGCCGTTTGTTATGTCAGTATATTTTGCGTGCCATCGTTTGTACCCCGTAGTATCCCTAAACAACACTATCGGATCAAAATCCATTATTGATCTCAGTTAATGAGCTTTGGCTCTGACAAGCGCGTAATTAAAAACTGTTCAAAATGCACCAGCAAAGGTTCATTAAATGTTATTTGATTTCGACGTGGGTAAGCCCGCTATAATCGGATTGCCTGATGCCCCTTATACGCTTATTACGTATATTGCATTAAAAGGGTTTTTGTTTTTTGCTTTATAAATGTAAAATATGGTTCCTAGAGACATCTGCTTCTTACGTCTTCATGGTTCAGATAGTTCATTTATTCAACCGTGTGTCTCTACTTTCTGATTTACTATTGAACCGCAAATTATGTGAATGTGAAATAAGAATAAATCTAAGTAAATATAATTTTGTTTATTAAACAAGTTTCGATAGACATGTGGTGTCGCTGACAGTTTTATAGCACTTTTTAAGGTAACTTTGACCATTTTGGCAGCGCACGCAACAGAAGCTCTCCAAAAGGAACAATTTTCCCCGTTGTTACAACATTTTTAATTGATACTCCGCTCCTGTAGGACATAGTGTGATGTTATATAATCTTTAGCCTTTCTCGATTAATAACCTATCCAAGACGAAAATATTTTTTCAATTCGGACCAGTAGTTCCTGAGTATAGAGCGCTCAAACAAATAAACAAACAAACGCTTCAGCTTTACAATATTAGTATAATATATTTGTAGAATGAATTTTTTATATTACCATCCCTACCTACCTACCAGCTATTTCTTCCAGCTACAATGAACGTAAGAGAATACACATTATAATTATACTTATTTTGTAAAACAAAGCTTTACTGCTCGACAATTTAAAAGTTTAAACGGTTATGGTCTGCCGCAGCTTGAGACTTGCCAACTTTAGATTCGAGACACTTTCTATACTTCCATGGAACTCAATTAAGCTTAGTATTTACGATGAATTTATATCCGTTCCTAAGAACAGGACCATAAGAAGTGAACAGACGGAAAGATGAACAGATGGACAGCAAAGTGATCTTATTAGGGTTCAGTTCATTTCAGGTACGAGAAACTTTAAAAAAGGAAAGGTACAGACTTTCACCCTGATCCATTTTCTCCGGACCGGACGAATCTTATTAACTCTGGGTACTTAGTTTGCTCATGCTCAAGTTTTTTCATTAGAACGCCCTTTTGCCGCATTTCTTTGCGTTGGCGTAGTTTGATTATTTATTTTCCACTAACAGATAGGTGCATATTTGGGTTCTGGTGAATACATCTTAATTAAGTAATTAAAGGATTTAAATAAGATACGGTAACTCCGTCTCTATGTGGTAAATAAATTATAGTAAACCTTTTTACGACAGAGCCCGGACCTGCTCCAAAAGATTCCTCCATCGGGCCTGTCCTACTTGCTCTCTACTCTCCATCCAGCCAACGAAGCTTTGGCCGACTAACATTTTTACGGCAGTCTGGGTGTGAGGTCACTAGATTTTTCGGTGGCTTCTGATCACTCATGCGCTGTATATGCCCAGCCAACTGACATCTTGCGATCTTCATGCGCTGGGCAATGTGTGGCTTACCAAAGCTATATATATATAGGTAATATCCTAATGTTCGTGGTTGTATCTGAAACGCATCCATTTCTACTGCAACAAATATGGTCCGCAACACCTTCCTTTCGCATATTGCGAGAGCTTCTTCATATTTTTTGCTTATGCTCCAGCAATCACTACCATAAACTAACATTGCTCTTAAATTGTTTTGTAGAGTGCTACGTTGATAACATTATGTTTAGTCAGGAGTTGTGATCTCAGATGTTTTTTCAATCCATATAGAACGTTCTGCTTGCAATAATTGGAATTCGATCGTAAATAATAATACAAAACAATGGGTTAACGATGATTTATTTGGAGTCATTTTGCTTAAATAGGATAGCGAGATGTTAAAACTTTGGTTAAAATTTTACATTAAAATGCGGTTTTAATTTTAGTGATCATTTACTAATTTTGTCTGTTAAAAGTTACTATATCTGTGTTAAGTTAAACATAAGCCAAAATCAGGGAGACAGAATCAAAGCCGGGAGCCGCAGCTGAGACTGCTGAATCCGGTAAGCGTCGCAAGTATGCCTCTCTTTTAGAGAGTTACATATTTGTCCCGTTTGCCGTGGAGACCATGGGGCCATGGAGTCATAGTGCCAAAAAATTCCTTCGAGAACTTTCCCCGCGGTTAATAGCCTCAACTGGTGACAGAAGGGCTGGCTCTTTTTTTGCGAACGAATCAGCCTAGCTGTTCAACGCGGAAATGCAGCCAGTATTCTTGGCACCATTCCACGCGGGCAATATTTGTATAGTAATTAGAATAAGCTAATAATAAGTTTTATTGTAACATTTTAATAAAAAAAAAAATTGTGGATTATCAAGTTTACTTATAAAAAAAAACAAAAAAAGCCAAAATCGTAAGTAAAATTATAAAAGTGATCGTAGAAATACTAATAGGTTATATGTATATACCAGGGCTCCAGTTTCGTTGAAATAGTGTAGAAATCCATTTGACACCTACTAGGAACTCATAACAAGCTAAAGGTTTTGCCATGTGTAACTGCCAGGCCAGATCAACGGTGATTATGTGGCGAATGGCTTGTGATCCTAATGCCGAATGTGTTTGAAATAAATTTGTAATGCAGCTGTATGTCAGGCGTGGTAGAGTCTATTATCCCCTGGCAGTTCGAAATCCGAGGTGCGAGGAACAATCTCAATATTCATTTCCTTTGTAATATAATTGTTTGTGCGAGTAACCCTAATACAATGGAGTTTCGAAATCTTTGAATGAAATGAAATGAATAAAAGTGATGCGGGGAGCATAATTTGACATCAATGATAATATTGTTGATATTGGGATTTTACAAAGTAGGTGCGTACAACATATTTAGTAACTAATAATTGAGTCATAATACAATAGTATGGAATACCTAATGGAATAGAAGAAAAGTTCATTATTCCAGGGAACAAGGTTTCTACGGGAATTTTAAAGAACCTGCAGGCCTAGCGAAATTAATTATCTATTCTACTTCCACTTAAAATTGACTAGACGTTAGAGGCTTCAGCGTCCGTTATACGAATTCCACTGACAACGCTAAGAATGTTACACGACCTTTCAGGATACGCCTTTTTTAGGATCGTCACTCGGATTGGCCAGGCTACCGCACGGAATTGCCACTCTGGTGGCTGGTCGAGATTACTTTGGAGCACGGTGAATACGCAAGTGAATCCCGTACTCCCGCCAACGTGATCCGCCCGTGGCAAAGCAAAGTTTAAGTAGGGGCATACCCCACATAACCAATGCTTTTCCCCTGAGAGGTATGCGTCAAGCATTTCCTGTGAATAAAATCATGTGACTTATCCATGACAACTGTCAAAGATATGTCATTACGATACATGTTCCTCATCTTTTATAAAGTAAGGAGAATCCATGCGTTTCTTATATAGTAAGGAGAATCCACGCGTGTAAAAGAAAGCCAATGAAATAATATTTTTCCTACACGAGTCAGCCGGATATTGAACTCGGATGCCCTTATTTGCCAACAACTTAGTCGATCTCGAAAGGGTAACATAATAATGGGGTTGTACCTACAAACTCAATGAAACATCTAATCTGTCTAATATCGTTAGTAATATATATTAGTTGCTAATATATACAAAATCTCGTGTCCTTTTTTGTTACTAAACTCCTCCGAAATGGCTAGACTGATTGTTATGAAATTTTCTATGTTCAGTAGGTCTAAGAGTAGATCGTAAGCAATTTGTAATATCCTTAATGGCAAAACAATGCCTGCCGGGTCAACTTGTTAGATAATACAGAGTAATAATAATATACCAAACGCACAATTTTGAAACAAGTTCAATAAAGGCTGCACATATTTCGAAGGAACTTTCAAAGAAAGGTGAAAGATTACTATACGTGGAGTGATCTTCGATACGTTTTAATTTATATTGCGGAAAGTAAATTATTAATGTAATGAAATGAGTGACATTTCATTCATTTGAATTTGCCGCGCTTCGCGTATCAGCTGTCTGGCGCGTATCTATGATATAGTGATTAGTGATCTGTGTTTATGATTTAAAATGGCGTGTGACGCGCAGATTGTTTTGTGCATTTTATTGTTATAAAAACTTATAGAAAGAATGTGATTGAGGACTCGAGATATAGTGAACTTTAAATGTCGTTTCTTTGTTATTTCAGAGAAACAATTTGTGGTTTGCTTTTGGAGATCCTCAATGTCTTATATTAATATTTTATTATTTTTTATTTAAAAATAATTTTATACATGTACAAATTACAATTTTACAAATGTCGCACAGTGTCACAAAAACTGGGGTCGGGGTTTAATAAGAGAGAGTAAAAGACTATCTTCAGATGAATGAACCAATTCTGACTAAACTTTCACAGGCCGGAGCCAGGATACGACTTAAAAGTGAGTATAGGCAGACGGAGTGATCTAGGTACCAATGGATCTAGGTTACCTACTAATTAGCCGGAAAAGTTGGGGGTCCGGGTATTTCAAAAAACCTCGGAGGCGAAGCCGGTGGATGAGCTAAGATTTATTTGGTAATAAATTAATAAAATAATTATTGTTTATCAGTGTTCATAATCATGTACGAGCCAAATCTTATAACAAACAATCGTTATCTAAAGTCTGCAAACAAAGAAAACCTATCTTTATAACGCGTTCTTAGATGCGATGTCAACAAACTAAATCTACTGTGGGTAAATTATTCTAAATAGGAAGGTACATAAGTAAGTATATTATTGTGTAATAGGTATACTGGTAGGTATGCAAGCTTGCACAGGTTCACGACGATCGACCTCGCAGCTCACAGTGACTAAGTGATGCTGAGACGCCGTCGCCCGCTCATTTGCACCCTGCAGCGTCCGTCCATAACACACTTCGAAGTGGATTATGAAGATATAGCCGCAAGGCGATAGCCCGCTATGTACCGTACATAACGCTAGGTACCGGGGCTGGCAGCTCGTTTCCCGGTACTACATAAACCTGAGTATTGATTTTTACAATTTACGCAGATAGCTATTAGTTTACATACGAGCCCGAGCGTTAAACAATGAACTCGGCCAGGTTTTATTTTCGCACGCAAAATGTCCGGAGGTCGCGAGAGGCGAGTGGCGAGTCGCCGGGCCGCGCAGGGCGCTAAACGCGTCATCCCCTGCCGGCGAGGGCTCGCTTTGTTTACGTTCGCCTAGCTCCAGAGACAGCCGCCGCACCTAATTACTCCGAGTCGGCACCTTGAGACGGGCGGAATCCACCTGAGCCGGCGGGCGGCAGATGCGACGCAGCTGTCGACCGGGCCGGTCCTCTCGCCCCGCGCGACCTTCGCCCCGCGGCTCGCGCAATCGCGGCTAACAGTTTTATTTTCCCGGATAAACTTTATCAAACAAAGCGTGCGTGCCCCGCACCCTGCATCTGCTCGCCCAGCTGTTCCCGCTGCAGCTGGCCGCGCCGTCCCGCTCCGCCCCGCACGGCGCGCCCGCGTTCGAGGGAGATGAATAGCGACTAGCGGGATCACATCGAGAGTCGAGGCCCTCCGGTTCCCCGAGCGCGGCCCATTCGCAGTCCGTACCCCAACGCCGGCGGGCAGACGAGCGACATGACTAGCAAGCGCAAGCGCGACCGCGACCACGACGCCGAGCGACAAGCGAAGCGGCAGCGACGCCGCAAGCGATCGCGCAGCGTGCCGCTGATGAACGACCCGGACAGCGCCGAGAAGCGTCAGGCGCTGAAGCGGTTGTTCGGGCGGATCTGCTCGGTGGAGATGGAGGGCGACCACGGCGCGGCGGACTCGTTCGACAGCGCGAGCGACGCCGACGGCCACGACGCGTACGGCGACGAGAACGACGACCCGCTGCTGGACTCGGTGCCCGTGGACATGGACCCGGAGCAGCTGGGCTTCCTCGTGTGCGCGCAGGAGACGCTGAGGTTCCTGCACGGGCGCGGCATCCCCATCGAGCACCCGGTGTTCTCCCGGCTGCGTATGCGCCTGCTGCGCGGCATCGGCGAGATGGCGACGGCCTGAGCAATGCTCGGCCCAGAGCCCTCCAGACGCTAATCCCGCTCCTCTCTTCGCTCTCGAACCCTGCCGCGACTCGTCAGTCGTCCGGTGCGACTCAGTGTGATCCTCCCAAACTCAGAACTGTTCTATATTCCTAAACTCGGGGCTCTGGTTAGTGTTAAGGTGTATCGGTGTAAAGTTGTTGTTGTGTGTCGGATGTGGAAGCAACAGGTGGCCCGCGAGGGTGTCTAGTCATTAACTAGTCAATAACGAAATATATTTGTTAAACAAAAAGAAGTATTGATATTTAATTAATAAATGTAATTAAATTAAATTCGTCCACGAATTATAAAACGTTTACACTTATTTCTCATCCTAGGATAATCAAAGTACACTAAAATTTTTAACAAACGAAACTAATAAAACTTAAAACGTTAAGAACACTGTTTGTTTAATTTGGATCTGTTAAAAAATAATGTCTGTTGAGATGATCAAATGGTATCATATTTTACTTCTCTGATTTGTCGTCAACTATCATAGGAACGGTCTCTATGTAAAGCAAATAAAAAAGTACTAGTACTCGTAGATATCTAGGTACTCTAAAGCCTCTACCTAATTTTATTTCATAATTTATAGCAACATTGAAATTAAATCAAAACAAAAAAAAAATCATCATCTGTGATATAACAGTTGATACATCAATGGCTACGTTATCTTATTCCATGTCTACGATTGCTATTGGATAGCAAAAAAATAGTAAGAATGACAGTTGTTATCCATCAGTCACGTGATAAATGTCATTTGCAAACATTTTTAAATTTCGGTCCAATAGCAATATGGTAAAAATATAGGATAGATATTATATAAACACAGTTAGGGCTGCTCATCTGTGATACGAGTGTATCTTTGACGTAAGAAGAACTTCGCAAAAATGGTGCAGCAGTAAGAAAAGTAAGAAATACGATTAGGCTTTATCACAATATTATAAAAAGGTTTGTACAACCAAGTTCTTCATTGATCGTGAAACGCTTTGCCAAATACTGATTAAGAATTGTAATCCCAGTGGTGTTCTCCAAGGAAAGCTCATTTGTCCTCGTCTTTTGACATTGATCAATGTTGAACGCTCTGGGTGGACTTGGGAATCAATGGAAAACTTTATTTATCAATCACAGATATACACCTTATATCTTGTCATATCTTTCAGTTTCTGCTTCATTTTATTAAATTCGTTCCACTAAAATAACATGATGATTGATCAACGGACAGGACATTATACTTCTTCACTGCTGAGTTTAAACATCATCAACAGACACGGACCTCTATTGTACCTACGGTAAATACAATAGAGGTCCGTGTCAACAGATCACTCACGATAGCTTTTACGAAAAAATCCTTGACACTATAATCGTACTTCTTATCTGTGATCAAATCCATGGTTTTTAAAAGAAGTCTGCAAAATAATATGATGAAAACACACTAGGGATCAGCTGGGCAATTCTGCAAAAATACTTTTAGTTTTGGCAAAGTTACATCTTGGCCACTGATTGGTTATAATGCTCTTACATCGGTCAAGCCACAAGATGCTTATTATAATGTGATATATATTGTTTGAAACAAAATTTTAATTTTTTTAAATTTAAAATGCAAGTATCGAGTTTCTTGCCCGTTCTTCTCGATGCAATAGGTACTGTTTTCCGAACTTGGCGGTCTAGCCTGCAATTTCATAAGTGCCTGTAAGTTAGACCTAAGTATATGAAAGAATAAACATTTTCATTTGATTTATTTGACTTGTTGATGATTGCGTTGCTACTTGCTGTGGGCGATGTTTGGGCGATGTGCGACAATTTTCTTGGCGAGAATCACCCTGATGTTTGTTTTATTACGACTTTCAACAATTAAATTGTTCTACCTATTTTTATAACGTTTTACAAATTCCTAATAAATTGCTGTAGAAAAACTCTGCTAGAAAAGTGCTATAATTTAACTTACTTAGATTGGGATGTAGAAAAATCAAAAATAACACGCAAAAAAATTCTAAATATTCAATTTCTTTATTAACACTAGAAACATTACACATTGGATTCTTAAGACTTATGTCTTGTTACATTTTTGTGCCTAGAGCGTACTTAAATTATTTACTAGAAAATTTACTTTGGCATTAAAAAATAAATCTCTTCTTCCAGAGTTCCGTATACCATAATTTTTGTAATGGAACCCTAATTGTGGAGCGAATTTGTTCATCTGTCTGTTTTTTATACAAAATACATCTATAAATTAGATTTTTGCTTTAAGGTTAAAAGTTAAACAAAATATAGAAAAAAACTATAAATATAACTTATAAAATAAAAATATTTCTAATGTCTTTGGTGTAATATTGCTAGCTTACCTAAGTTACGAGTTATATTATTTAATAGTAATAATTGCTCTATCTATACTCTATAATATAATAATAATATTACATTACTAAAAAGTTTATCTATTTGCCTATTTTAGGGAATGAGTATTAAATGATATTTTAGTATATTAAATTCATTCTCCTATTTATTACTATACTTTTCTTGAGACTCTTACTTAAGGATGTATAGTATTGCAAGCAAAACTAAATGTAGTGTTATAATGAGTATACCTTTACATCTTTTGTGTCTTTAAAATTGTAAGTTTAGTCTTGCTATTAAAACACTCGTACTGTAAATCCTAACTTTTTGCTTGGATAATTTTCAACATAATCTTATTTCTTTAAGTTTTCGTAAGTATATATTCATAATATGTTATTTCCAAATTTAAATGTCTATAATATATACAATTGACTAGATTGACGGCGAGTAATATACATTACTACCTTTGTAAGCGTATTCTATGAGTAACCTCTTCATTTCTTCTTCGTCTCTATTCAAACATTCTTCACCTGAACCATTTTGAAATCTTTGGTTTCCACTAAGGAATATTGCTAACAGTATGTTGTACAACTCGTGTGCTGTTATATTTGATGGTAGGTGATCTTCAGATTTGGATATAGTCGTAGGTTCGGGTATCATCCTGAAAACAATACCAAAAGTTTATTTCATGTTCGTTGTGTCGAAATACTCCTGTATTTTTTTGCGGAGCGCGAGCGACGACGTTTATAAATCTATGTTTTATTGTATTTTGTAGGAATAAATACCACATACCAAAAAATAACTTTATTAATACTCCGTCAAAAGGTGGCTACCTTACTTAGCACCTATACTTATCTAGACCTAACTAAATTCTATCCGCCTAATAAATAAACGTGGAATATCGGTGGAATAGTTATACTCTGCTCCTGGTGGAATAGTTCTCTCTGTCGTCAATTATTTATTTGATATTCGAAGGAAAAAGACAAAACAGAAAACTATTCTACCTCTATTCCACGTTTATTTGTAATGGGGTCGCTAGGTAGCGATAAGGCCGCCAAATTGTGTACCTATTCTTTGTAATTTTTGTGTTGTCCTTTGTTTGACTTTGTGGTATGCAATAAAAGTATATTCATTCATTCATTCATTCATTCATTCAAGATAGAATTTTTAAGCCAGATAGGTTTTTATCTAAAAATGCTGCTCGTTTCATGTTGTTTAAATGGTGTGTCAGTTAAAGGCACACTAAAATACTGGTGTCATGTTAAATGATGTCAGTCAAGTGTCATGGGCATTAATATAGTCTGAGTGGGCATTAAATAGGGCTCCTCGGTCAGTTGTCAGCTGTGGTTGTCAGTTAAGGAGAATTCAAATTTTTTGAGGTTTTTCGCGATTTTTTAGCTGACAGGACGTAACAGGCTTATGGCAGTCAAATTGCGATAATCCCAAGATCATCTTCATGTATTTATATAAAAATCTCTGCTTGAAAGTGTCGAGTTAAAGAAATTAATCCGAGATTTGCGAGTTGCTCACTTCAAACTCTTTACTTGGACTAATTTCCTAGGATAGACATTTTTATGCAAAAATTTTGATATATCCATGTAAAGAAGTAATTGCCATTCTCGCAAAATGACTGCCATAAGCCTATTATGTGTTATTAGCGTATAAATTGCAAAAAAACACGAAAATTTTGAATTTCGCGGGCAGACCTGTTGAGTTCGCCTTAAGGAACTTACTCGTACCTACGTCGGCGACGCGATGGTTCTTTAATTATTTTCGATTAAATTGACCTCGATACGAATGGTACTGTTTCTTTATTTACGTCCTATTGCGTTAAATACTTATCAAGAAACATCTATCATTTCAAAATTATACTATATTAATTATTTATTGTCACATTATGATAGGAGGTCCAGTCCATGTTCAGTTGTGAGCCGTAAAAAATGGTTAATTTTAAAAATATTTTTATGGTGTAAAGTTAACTTATTAATCGTGTAACTCCTCGTTCAGTGTAGGTACCTACATATGTTTTACCCTACATATTTTTGTTACAATAGGAAACGCTTTTTCGAGTCAAAAAAATATCTGTTGTAATCGAATGCTGAACTCCACATTCATAAAACTGCAGCTATGAAATAATATTTTCAACTCTACATTTAAATGCACAAAAAGTTGATTAAATTCCCAAAGAGCTTTAACGGACTTTCACATAATATTTTTAATTAAAACAATGAGTGATCTACTACTAGCCAGAATCATTATGAAAACGCAATTATCAAACGCAGAGTAAAACACAAATACTGAATAATCAAAATCATGCAACCAAAGTCTACGGCTTATAAAACAACAAACATCAATCGCGACACAAAAGCGATTCAATCGATAAGAACTCAAAGGCGCACATGTCAAAGAAACCTGCCAAGGCATCCTGTGTAGACCCAAAACTTTGAAGAAAGACCCACCTGCTCTGCCCCTCGCCGATGTCTTGTATAAGCCCACAATAATTCCACCTTATATTACGAAAAAAAAACAACACACCACCACTCTTCGAGCTATTAGTCGTTCAGGAACTGTAGGCCAAATGCCCGTACGAACAGCCGGCGTTCATTCATGAACCATTTTTTTCCTAATGCTCTAACAAGCATGCCTTTACACGAAAAGCTATCGTATGTTAATACAGGTAGATGCAATTTCAAACGGCGGTGTATAACGAAGGGGCACATCTGGAGGCCGTCTGGCCCTATTTGTGTGATTTACCCCAACATGCAGTGTAGTGGGGTATGAATCGAAATTCCGCCTTCAAAAGTGAATATTGCTGTGGATTTAACAACGATAGCGCTCGGATGAAAAATTTAACGCAACAGAATATACGCGTAGATGGAAAATAGGAGCGTATTTATAACGGAGCAACTCCTTGTTTGTGCGATACAAAGTCTTGTTTAGTTGGTATTAAAATTCATTATACTAACTAACCTTTCCATACGGTCCATCAACTTTGCTTTTGGTCCTGTTTTAGAGTTCTGTATACCCAACGTGATTCTGGCGATTCTGGGTTTTGAATTTCCACTAAATGAATCCAACGATGCTGTTTTGCTTTGTATTCCGGAAAAGCAATGTATGTGCGATAATCAAATAAGCAAGGTTTGGTATGTTTTTCAATGTAAGCCCTAAATAAAATGTTCCTAAAGTTGATTATATTGTCAAAGAGATACTTGCTCTTACAATATTTGAATGTATGTTCTCCTTTTCCTCTACTGCTTTTTAATACAGAGTAATTTAGTAAAGACAACTTGCAACAAAATGCGCCTATATATTTTTAATAGCAATGATTTTTTATTAAAAAATTGTTTTTCAAAATGTTTACTTGCATTTTCTAAGCTTTGTAATATGAAAAATTAATATGTTCATAACCAATACGCATCATTTTTTAATAAAAAATCATTGCTATTAAAAATATATATGCGCATTTTGTTGCAAGTTGTTATGCTGATATTATGTCTCTCGCTAGTTTTCTGATCATAAAAACTAAACGATTGTAAAGACATAATTATAAGCTTTAATATGACGTACTGTTTGTCAATGGCCATGAATATTTTTTTTCCAGGGCACAGCTCCATACAAGTTTCGGCCATGTCCTTTGATCAAAATCAATGATAGCAATGAAATGACTCCAAGCGATCCCCAGGCCAATTTAATCAAAGTCAATGATAGCAACGAAATGACTCCTAGCGATCCCTAGGAAAATTTAATGAAAATCAATGATAGCAACGAAATGACTCCTAGCGATCCCTAGGCGAATTTAACCACCAGTAGAATATTATTGTCTGTGGACTCATAAACAGCTTGATTCATGAAGTCTTACCGCTACCAGTGCCAGCAGTCGTTTGAGAACTAGAATAATAAATACTTACCACTCACTCAATAATAACCAATTTTACAAGTAGTGGCTGAAAATGTATAAGATTGCTGCATACAGCATAACAATAACTTGAAGATCACATTTTAATGATGGACTTTAATTTTACTTACACTTACTAGGTCCTTACTATTGACAACGAATGTATAATATTGCTTGCTATTGGTTACTTAGGTACTTCATATACTTTCGTGGTCGTGGGTTGTGGAATTGAGGTAGTGAAGCCTAAGATAAACGCTTTTTGCGACCTAGAAGCCTACGCTTCTACGAGTACTTCAATTAATCTCTTGGACAACGATTGTTCAGATCAGTTGAGCCAAGCAGCACTAAATCCCTTGTTTTCAGAGTCTATTGACTCCAGACTGGTAGAGAACTACTGGAAGACTTTGGACGGCCTAAGAAATCGTAATATCCGATTACACAAATAATCCGTAATCGTAAATCGTTTTACACAAATAAGTACCATACCTAATCCAATCAAATATCATTTTTATAATAATAAAATAAAGATGTGTTTTATGTATGTAGGTCTTATACTCGCATGCAATTAGTCGCGGAATATGATAAAAATAAAAAATTGTCAAGTGCGAGTCAGACTCGGGTACTACGGGTTCCGTAGCACTGAAATCATAAAAGCATTATTTTATATTTATCATTTCTTAATATAGCTACCATAGCCATCTAAGCTACATATTTATAAGTACCTCATCTTCAAATTCATACCTTGTCACTTAGCTTCTTGACTAGTGAGTCATGAGTCAAGCTTTAGAGTTTGTACGAAAAAATTTACGACACAAAAATGGCCGTAACTTTTGACTGGGTTGATTTGGGGGTTTGATTTTTTAATAGATATCGACACTCGATTAAAAGAGTAGTCACGCTTTGTCATAAATTTCAAATCGATTTCTTACCAGTTTGTAAAAAACAGCAGCCGTAGGCATATTATGAGATAATATTATTTCCATGGATGGAACGAAATTCAAAAAATGAATGAGAATTATCGCTAAATTGATCACGTTCTCGCACCTACCTTCTACGAAGAAAACTGTTTACATCGCGAATTCTTTCCTTTTGAACCTTTCAATTTTCATTCCATTCATCGAATCGAATAATGTCATATTATAGCTCAGGCCCAGGGCTATACTATAAGAGGCGGACAGACGGACAATGTGTCCTAAGAGGGTTCCATTTTTGAGGTACGGAACTCTAAAAATATAACAACATAGTAAGTACCTACCCAACCTCTTACGCAAACGCATGGCATTGAAAAACATAATTGTAATAACTCTTTATTTGCAGTAGCAATTTGTCAACGCAATTTGAGTTTACACAGACACAACGCTCCGCTATATAATAATCAAATAAGACAATAAATTTCATGCTCTTATCAGTCACCTCGCACACAAGACAATGCATCATCACATTATATGCCACTAAACAAATAAACTGCACAGTATCAACAAAGTACTGAAGCCAGCGGAATATCGTCAGATGTCATTACGCATCACTCTGCGCGGGCGACCTTACGTCTCTTCGCCATAGATACAAATTAATAGCAAACTAAATAGAATCGTGTTTCGTGACTAATCAAACTAGAAACACCTCCAACAAGAACGTGCTAAGCAAATGAAACAGTGGCTCATGTGAAAAATACTCGTAAAATTGTAGAGTTCAAGAGCTAAGGAAGTCTTATTTCAGAAGTAACAGAGAACAAGTGAATTTTCGGATTTTGGAATCGATATACCATTGTGAACGTTGTATCAAGGAAACGTGTTTTTAAAATGGTAATGTTCTATTTTTACACTAATTTTTAAGTTATCATTTTAAATAATATGAAACTATATAAAATTTATCGTGGTACATAACCAATTTGTCCCTCCAATTTTATTTACAAGTAAATATTTAACACATTGTAACAGCATATAACATCTAAGTTATATCTATAAGCGTTTACTAAGTACGAGATGTTATTAGTTATTAGGTTAGTGGATTTAGTTCAAGAACGGTCAAGTATTAACTGCAAATCACATATTTTTGCACTGCACATATTAATCATCAATGATTATTATGTACATTAAGTATGACGTGATTTTGAGATTAATCTGACTCGCACACTGTCCGATTTTCAGAAGGATTAAAACAGCAAGAATCACTTTTGGTAATGAACACGTACCTCTTTTCAAAATTTCATGTCATATGATTAATGAAATAATCGATTTTGATCGACAGATGGACCGAGAAAGTACCGTAAGGGTTCCATTTTACCATGTTGGCACGGTACTCTAAATAGCCATGACATTATTATTGTTTTCACAAATCGAAAAACATATTCACCCGAACGTACTTAAGGGGCCTGTGAACTACGATGTCTCCATTAATTCAAAATACCAAATAATTTGTAATTCGTGCATATTTCGATCATGTTGTGGTGTTTTTCGGATTCATATAGTAATAATCTATGCTCCTGGCTATATTTGGTTTTTCATTTGAGTAGTTTATTACAGACAGAGAGACAGACAAAAAATGTTAAAAAATACATTTTTGGTCGATATAAAACAGAAGCCAGAATATACTTTACTAATAGTAATATTGGAATTGGGGCTTTTGCATCAGCCTCTCGCTTCATTCGAGTGATTTTTCTAAGAAAAAAATCATAGATAACCCTTCGAGTCCGACTCGCACTTGGCTGATTTCATTTTTATATTGTCCTCAGCAACCCTTGCATTCGATGCGCATATCATGGGGGTGCATAAATGATAAACAGTGAGGTCCGCCATTTCGGGACTCCGCCATATTAGATTTAGATTTTAGAATGACGTCACTTTCCACACAGCCAGACTAAACAAGCGATATGCATTCCGGCTGAATCAGTTTTAGATAACTGTTGCAACTTGCAAGATTAGCTGCCCTACACTAACAAGGCAAGTTAAATGAAAGCCCATAAAAAGTCCAGTTCTCAAACTATATTCCTAACTATCAAACTTTCCCCCTTCATTCCCTCGTATATTTGTTCCAACTTAGAAAAAGGATACGCTGTGACGCTGTGTTTCTATGCTCTTCGTAAAAAGTTCATTTGAAATCGCATCGAGCTCGGAGATCAACCTGTTTACTGCCACAACCAGTTTTAAAATTAGTTTATGATTATTTATTCGAAAATTCCGAGATGAGTTTTATTTACTTCACCTTTTGATACCTACCTACCTGTTTCCAGTGACAAAATAAAAACCTGCGGCGCGATGTCCGTGCCCATTTGGCACCATTTTGACACCCAGAGGTAAAAATTCAAGACTTTTGTTCTTCGAAGTTTATGAATTACATTTAGGGTTCCTTACCCAAAGGGTTGTATGTAAGCAGTGATAGCTCAGTGGTTCTAACCTCTGCCTCTTATAAGGAGGTCACGGGTTCGAATCCTGGGCACGCACCTCTGACTTTTCGGAGTTATGTGCGTTTTAAGGAAACTAAAAATCACTTGCTTAGTGGTGAAGGAAAACATCGTGAGGAAACCTGCATGCCTGAGAGCTCACAAATATGTTCTCGAAGGTGTGTGAAGCCCGTCAACCCGCACTTGGGCAGCGTGGTGGGCTATGGCCAAAACCCTCTCAATCTGAGAGGACACCCGTGCCCAGCAGTGGCACATAAAAGGGGTTGAGATGATGACCCAAAGCGTAAAAAAAGGAAACCCTGTTACAGAGACTTCGCTGTCCGTCCGTACGTCTGTCACCAGGCTATATTTCTTGAACCGTGATAGCTACAGACTTGAAATTTTCACAGATGATGCAGGTATTTCTGTTTCCGCTAATAACAACAAATATTAAAAAAATTGGCCAATCAAAACTGACAGGGAACACAGTACTAACCAATCCTGAGACTTCCTGGTGAATTTGGTTCATTCTAAAAAGTCTCAATTCTAATTGTTAGAAACGGTATTGTACAGGAAATTGCTTCTATGCCATTTTGTGTAAAATCTTGGAATATCTTCCAAATACTTCGATTTGAGCACTTTCCTTACACTGAACTCTTTTCTATTGCAGAGCACGTGCCAACCCTAATCAAATGTGGACTTATTCGAGCGTGGACATCCCTCGGAGCAGAGTCAGCCGAGCGGAGAGGATAAGGATATACGTTTCCGAGTGCATCGTCTGTTTCTGCGTCTTATTCTTTATTGTTTGCGTCGGCTTGCTTCTGTACCTGTTCTTCCATTTATATAGCACTGTGACGAACGCTCGCAAAGTGGTCGAGACCTTGATTGAGAGTTGATTTGAATGTTGTTTGTGTTTTATACCTAATGGCAGTTCTGTTGTAGTCTAAGCTATGACACCCTGGAAACTGGTCTCGTATTTTAAAAATGTAAAAAGATAAGTGTTCGTTATCATACGCAAGTTTTTAGACCTGTTGTTATTCTTAGGGTTTAATGTAGATTTTGGTGATACTTTTTGAATTATTACATACTGATTAGGTTTTATAGCTGTTGTCAACTTTACTTTATTCTAAGCTAATTAATTTCAATACGAGTAATGTCGGTTTTGTGGTTTATACGTGAGCCTTCTGTGTAGGTACTAACATAATATTGTACGAACCTTATATGAAAATAAACTTTTTGTTAGTAAATAACATTACTTATCTATCAAAAATTTATTACAAATTGTAAAAGTGATTAAGTATATTCATTAAAATTCATTTTATATAAACATTATGATAATAAATTGAAACTAAATGGCACTGGAATAATAACTTAAGTAGGTACTATGTTACCTTATATAGACTTCCTAAGCTAGTCTGTGAATATTGATAACTTTATTACTCTGTACTAAATAAGACTTGTGAATTACAAATTAATTAAACGATTAGTTATGGTAATTTTTCACATGATAAAAATTAAACATAGGTAAGTACGTTTACTTACAAGTAAGGTCTCGCCTGCGATCTCACCTAATGGGAAGTGATGATGCAGCCGAAGATGTTAGAAGGGCTAAGTAAACTCTAAATAAAAAGGTTTCTACACAGCATCGCACCGAAAAGCTAAAATCGCTGATGGGTGCGTCTTTGCTGGTAGGGTGGTAACTAGCCACGGCTGAAGCCTTCCAACAGACAAATATGACCTTTATAAATACCTATTTAATAAAGGCAAAGACACAAAGTTTTTTTTTTACTTTTTGATCGTATCACGTATCGTATATTTAAAATTCTCACCCACCAACCTAATCGTAAGAGTAAGGAGGACTAAAATAAAATAAAGGAAATCAGTAAGTAATTCAGTCTTCATTTTCAGTAACCCATGACCCATCTTACCCTTAGATACGGGGCAAGATGGTTTTCGGATGTTTCTTATAAATAATTTACTAAAAAAAAGTAATTAGGTTTTTCTACTGTAGAGACTTCGCCAAATTGTAGTTAGATAAAATATTAAATATGTACCATAAATAAATTCTATACTTTTAAACGAGCAATCTTGTATATATGTATATATATATATTTCTATAAACCTGGATCTCGGAAACGGCTCTAACGATTTTTATGAAATTTAGTATACAGTGGGTTTTGGGGGCGATAAATCGATCTAGCTAGGATTCATTTTTAGAAAATGTCGAATTCACCAAAAGAAATGACTCCTGCTGCCATCTATTGGCCAGTAGTTAAACTACCGAGCGAAGCTCGGTCACCCAGTTTTTAACAAAGAAAGTCGTTATGATTATGCTATGTTTTTGCTATTTTCCTTAACATACCCTTCCTCTATCTAATTTGATAGGAACATTGAAAGCTATAAACTACTGGGACTAATCAATTTCTAGAAAAGTTAAGGCTATTAAAGAAGAATCTTTCGACAGCCACAATTTGGACAAAGTAATACCGATATTACTCCCACAAGGAAAAGTTGGAACTGTATCACATTAAGGAATATAACAGTGAAATCAATAAAGCCCTGAACGGAGTTTAAAAATAGATCCCGATTTTCCACGGCACGTAGACGTATCAACTATCAACAGGAGAGTTAGTACAGGTTTTGTACAAACGAGTCGACTCGCTTCGAAATGAATAAACAGGACGGATTTCTCGATAATATCTACAGCTCCAAGCGCAAACATTGTGAACTAAGTTTTCGTCGGTTTCAGCCTTCAGGCTTGAGCTGCTAGCTGTAGATGTATAGAGAAATCCATTCCGTTTATTCGAAGCGAGTCGACTCCAATGATGCACAAGAACCTGAGGGGTTAGTACAGGTTTTTGTACGAATTTCGAGTCGACTCGCATCGCACAAACGAATCGAATGCTATCATACATTTACAGCCAGCGCCATCTATTGACAGCCACATGTCAGTGACTGTCCACAGATGGCGCTGGCTGTTTTATGGATGATTTCGTTTGTGCGATGCGGATCGAAATTTGTACAAAAACCTATACTAACCCCACGGTACTAACCCTACTGTTCGCTCGGTACACTTCCCCTTTCTGCTAATTGTTGTTGCAGTGTGAATGTAACAAAATACGCCTGCAGCTATTAAGAGGATTTTATTGCTTCTGTCTGTGGGATTGCGGAATTGAAATACCTATTTGGAACCTCTGTCCTACTGTTTAACAGTAAAAATTAACAAAGGGGAGTGCTCTGAAGAGCTGTTTGAAGTGATTTCTCCTTCCACATTCTTTGTGCATACACTCCGGCGTAGAAGCATGTTCCATCCGTACCACCTAGATGGATGGCAAATGGCAATCAACAACCTCCCGGTTGCCAGTTCCTTCTATCCACGCACATACACACTATATGGATTATGGAACCAGCTACCAGCAACAGTGTTCCCTCAAAACTTTAACATGGGGTTATTCTGGTGCTGCAAATGTCAGGTGCATCAGGTGACCCGCCCACTCGTTTGCTCGCGTTGATTATAAACAAAAAGACAGTAATTATGGATGGATGGATGGATCTTTGTTACTCTTTAGTCTTTCACGCCGCAACCACTGAACCGATTTGACTGAAATTTTAAAAATCCATACTTTCCACGAGATTAGCGAAAAACGGAAAATATCAAAGGCTGCTGATCAGAGACCATATCAAATCCATTCATATGTCATAATTATATCATATGTCATATCGTACGGCTGCAGAATATGCTGTACTTTTATAACGTACACATTACGTTACATACTTAAAGGAATAAGCATCCACGTAATTTGTAGATAGGTGGGTTATTGCTTTGGTTGGATACTAATTAGGGACCTAATTACTAACGTAAGCATATTAATTGCCTATAAGTAATAATTAAATCCATAGTTTTCCGAAAGAATATTAATTAATGATGTTCAGCTTATTTCGTATTACTCATGTGGCGAACATGGCTATCATACATATCACATTATAACACTATATATCTATATCTATACTATACCCTATCTATATGTTTGGAGCTAGTACAGTCGAACCTGAGTAAGTGACAACTGGGTTAGCGAGAAAACTCTATTAGGCCCACTTGCGCCGACCTGGATTACTTAGTGTTAACCCAGAGTTAGCACGCTAATCCAGAGTAGAGACGTTGACTCTAGGGTTAAAAATGTTAATATTTAACTCCCGTTACGCGCAAGTGGATCTCAGTGAGAGTATTTGCTAGGTCCCGTCAAATTGCCCTTCTAATTCTGAAACTCGGGTTAGTGTGACTTGTCCATAAGAGCAAAAGAGACGTCGGCTCCCTTGAGCTCTTACTTAATCAGGCTTGATTGTGTATTGATTTGTACTAAATATATAGCCAAAACATTAGACCTAAGTATCTATAGTAAGAAGTTTTTTACACCTACTTACAGTGTCATCTGATAGTAAGTAAAGATGCAGCAGATGTTATCGTAGTAAAGAAAAATCCAAACAGTTGTTACACAGCATCTAACCAGAACGTGCCGGAATCTCTTCGGGGGCAATATTTGGCCTCTAACCAGACCAGACAGGATAGGATAGCCAATTCGGAAAATATTATAAAATCTCAAACTACCCCATTTTAGGGGTGAGCAACTTCCATGTTAGTACGATGACATCTTCGGCTTCATCGTCAACCATCATCTGTCACCATCAAGTATAACTAACTTGTAGAATGTAAAAAAAGTTAACATAAGAATGTGAAGCCCACTAACCCTCACTTAGCCAGTGTAGTGAGCTTGGTATGAACAAAAAGTTTTTGAAAAAAGGTTTGAAACAAAGTTAAACCTACTATGTTTTACAAACAAATAGATGTCTAATGGAATGGAGGAACGCCAGACCTCAGAATGAAGTACGCGCACAAAGAGTGCATTTTGCATGTATTTAAAAGTAGCAAATTACACACCACTACGAGTACATACCATAATTGGGTTACTCGTACTGCTTTGTGTGTTCCGCTTTTGACCAAACACACGACACAGGTTGACTTTTTCATTAGTTATAATTACGGAGCGAGTAATTGCCGACTTTATTATTAAAGGCGACTTCACCTGTAGACCATAGTCCACCTCCACACAGATACGATAGTCCATACCATGGCATTTTGCGATACCTACGCTATATAAAAATGGGAAATGCTTTCCAAAAAACCAACTTCAAATGCCACTACAAAGAGTGAAATAATTTTTATTTAAATTTTAGGTACCTACACCAATTCGAAGTCGGGCAATGTTTCATACAATCCCTAATAGTCCTTCTTACTTACTTGATGTGCGAAGAAATGACGAAGTCATAGACAATCGCCCGACTTCGAATTGGTGTAGGTACCTAAAATTTAAATAAAAATTATTTCACTCTTTGTAGTGGCATTTGAAGTTGGTTTTTTGGAAAGCATTTCCCATTTTTATTTTATACTTTTTAGTGGAAAACAATAAAATGCACAAGGCGTTGTAAAAATACCCAAATTGCTTGAGGTGTGTTCATAAAATCTGAAGAGATACCTCAAATTCACCAAGATCCCATCATCAGACCCTGACTTGATGACTTTAGTCATCAAATCAGTATCTGCTAGCAAATGCACCATTAACTATAAAAAAATACCCAACTCGCTTCAAGTATACTAGCAAAATTTGAAGAGTTCCCTCGATTTCACCAAGATCCCATCATCAGACCCTGACTTAATGATTTTAGTCATCAAATCAGTATCTGCTAGCATATGCACCAGTAACTATAAAAAATACCCAACTCGCTTTAAGTATACTAGCAAAATTTGAAGAGTTCCCTCGATTTCACCAAGATCCCATGATCAGATCCTGACCTGATGACCATAGGACAACTTGGAAAATATTACTCATTTTAATAATACTCAAATAGTTTCATGTGTCCATATAAAATTTGAAGAGTTCCCTCGATTTCTCCTGGATCCCATCATCAGATCCTGACCTGATTAAAATGGGACCATCTGGGAACAAAACCCTTTTAAACAAAAAAATAACTTTTCAAATCGGTCCACGCGTCTTCGAGTAATCGGTGAACATACATAGATAAAAAAAAATAAAAAAAAAAAAAAGATTCCGACGAATTGAGAACCTCCTCCTTTTTTTGAAGTCGGTTAAAAACGAAAGAAAAGGAAGAAAATTAAAAAACCGGCCAAGTGCGAGTCGGACTCGCGCACCGAAGGTTCCATACCATAAAAGAAGTAAAACATTGAAAGAATGTTGTAATCCTGTAAAATATATACATTAATGTATATTAATCATAATTATTTCAGATTTTTCGATTGATAAAGTTCGGAGATAAGGGGGGGGGGGGGGTGAAGTAATCGAATGTGACAGACGGACGGACGGAGAAGGTCTCACCATAAGGGTTCCATTTTTACCAAATTGGTATGGAGCCCTAAAAATGTATAGTAATCGCTAAATAATCGCTAAATTGGTCACGTGACCCCACACATTTTTAATTTTTTGGATTTCGTTCTAAAGTAGGTACCTAATGCAAAATCAATCTTAATGAGTGCGAGTCGGACTCGCGCACCAAGGGTTTCGTACTATATTTCGAACCCTCTTAAAAGCTTTAAGTCTACTTGTAGTTATCACAATACAAATGCGACAAATATGCACTGAACGTTAGGCTTATTTGAAATAAATATACTTTGACTTTGACTTTAACAAGACAAATTAAAACAATCACTTTTTTTACGGAACCGCAAACTTAATTTGGTTTTTTGGGTTTCATTGCTATTACCACAAAAAAGTTTAACAGATGCAGAGTTCATTTTATTTTTTTCATGAAATATACGTTGAATGCTGATCCCTATTAATCATAATTGTTTCAGAATTTTCGATTGGTACACTTCGGGGATAAGGGAGGGAATGATATTTTTTCGACAGTTTGCTTGTGTAAGTTTTCTTGCTAATTGAAACCTTGCTTATCATGAACGTACTATAACGTATGTACAGTACGCCACTAAAAAACGTTAACCGTCACAGCAGCTAACTCCTGATAGGTATGGACACGAGTTTTGAAAAACAATCAATACGTTATCAGCCGTCACAGTTGCACACTGCACAACACAGCGCGCATCCGACACACAGATCTGTGTGAGCCGAGCTTCGACGCGTATTTCATCGCCACGCATATTTTTCACCGCACCGATCGGCTGAATTACGGCAAATAAACCCACAACACGAACGCGTATTCACAAAACACACCTCTTGGCAAAACCAGTGACGTCACGGAATAACTTCGCTGCCAGATCAAATATTCTGTGTTACGTGAGATACTAATATTATCAATGCGTTATCAGCCATCACATTTGCACACTGCAAAACACAGCGCGCATCCGACACACAGATCTGTGCGCCGAGCTTCGACGCGTATTTCATCGCCACGCATATTTTTCACCGCACCGATCGGCTGAATTACGGTAATTTTGATTCATTCCTGTATTCGATATTAACATGAACACTTATTAGGTATTTACGCCAAGTGATAGCCATTCAGACACTAAAGTTGAGAGAAAAAATAAAAAATTTCAACATTTTTCATTACGATATCTCACGCTAGCAACACTGTGTCTGTCCTTTCCTTCCATTAGCGTTCTAGTGCTCGGCCGTTCAACACAACATTATTAAACTCGTATAAAAAAGTGAGTGATTATAAGTATTTCTTGCGGAAATCAAAGTATCCGAAAAGAAATATTCAAAATAATCGGATTCATCGTCAAAACGAATTGTGAAATCTACGGAATTGTTATTATTGGTTCAGAAAATCCATATTGCTCCAGTGTTGGGTACACCTCTTAGAGGGTGTTACGTTCACAGCAGTATACATTGAGGGTAGTTGGAAGGACTATCGCCTTTGTTTTAATTACTGCAAGAGGAGCTAATCAAGATGCATTCTTCGGTGATGGGTACACTTCATTAAGAGGGTGTGACCTTCACGACAACATACATTGAGGGTAGTTGGTAGGTGCAAAACCTGAGGACTATCGCCTTTGTATTAATAATTGCAAAAAATAATTGCAAAGCATCTATGTTGAGGACACTGCATAAAAGGATGTGATCATCACGACGACATACATATGAGGGTGAGTTAATAAGATTATCGTCTCTATATTAGGTAATAATTGCAAAAAAGTCAATCAACATAATATATTCTGCAGTCTATGCTTCAGTGTTGGGTATACTTCATTAGAGAGTGTGACCTTCACGACAATATACATTGAGGATGGTTATTGGGACAACGCCTATGGATTAATCATTCCCAAAAATGACAAGATTATCTTGTAAGCAACTTCCAAAATAGCAAATTGGTGCTTAAACGCCACCATACCATGTTGAAAACACCGGTTGACGGTTCTCGTCCGATCACCGAAATTAAGCAACATCGGGCGCAGTTAATACTTGGATGGGTGACCACCTGGGAACACCGCGCGATGCTGTTTTTTTTTTATCACCAACTGTATTGGAATGATATAAAGGATCAAAACGATTACCTTTAGAAACTATTTCGATATACCCTCATATCAATATTTTCTTTTACTGTCTGCTAATTTAAATGAACCAAGATTACTTTACTAGACCAGGTCTGAAAAGTACCCGCAATCAAATGCACTATTTACAATTATTTTAGTCTTCCGCACGAATCGTTTCTTGTTGTGGTCATTATTTATAGATACATCAATAAAAAGTCCATTGACAACGTCTTACAAAATCAACTAGTAATAGGTACTACTCAAAATTTGAAATGTACGAGTGAGACACAAAAATTTTATTTGATAATATAATATTCTAATAACTTCTGTGTATATTATGTCTTTTATCAATAATATGAAATACAGTTAATCAAGATCCAATATTAACTGGCACTGGAGGAATATCTGAGCAATCCACCTGTCGGTCCATGGTGGACCCACGGGCCAAATCGCAGGACAGCACTCGTCTCTTGCGACGACTTTTCTCGAAGATTTACCCAGGACAGAAGAGTCTTGATTTCCCCACAAGAACAGCACCAGGAGCAAAACAGCCTTGCAAGTACTTATCGATGTCCTCTTTTGACATTTCCGTCGACCTGTCATGTCAGGCGCCGCGCGGCCGCCGATCAGAGTGCTGGCGGAGCGTTGCGCTGTTTCGAACCTCGTGCGGACTCGCGCATGTTCGCATATAGTCGGGTCGGGGTAAGAAGGCAACCCGTGGTACCCCGGGGGGACCATCGGGGGTACCACGGGCAATAAACGACACCTACTTACTCGTACGTTTGCCGCTTAGCTTATAGAATAACCGCATTCATAAAATATTCGAGCCTGATGATATTATTTTATCGTGCTTAAATATGAGTGGAAAATTTATTTTTTCTCTCTTTATGTTCTCAAAACAATGAACAGAATTTAATGTGTATTTTTTTTTTCTCTTCTTTAGTTCGCATGTAGTGCAATGACACTTTAGATATCTAGGTACTATCCTAGTTTCATTCATAATAATTTACTTTTATACAAAAGGTTTTATATTATGAAGATTTATAAACTATTGAACCACTAACATTACAGTTAGTTTTCATGTTTAAGTAATTAAAAATGAAAATGATTTTTTTTTTCAAATTGGCTTGATTTACAGGCTTTTATGAAAGCTTGAATCTGAAAAACGGGTTTGCGCTGAGAAGGTCTGGCAAAAAACTCGGCTATTATATTCTGTTCACATACAATTGAATATGAGACAACCTATTCGATAACATACTTAATTTTTTTTGTTATTCCATTACAAATACATGTTTTAATACAACCATTCTTTCATCGTAACTCGATGTATTAGATATTACATCAAATTTATCAATGCTTTAACTGAGTTAGGATGCATGCTTTTAAAAGAATGCAATATTTTTGAATATCAAAGTTATTTATAGTTTCTATAATTGACTATTTCTTAAATTTCTTAAATGAATATTAAATATGGAAAATGTAGAGTCCTTATAAAACAATCGATGATATGTTTATTTAAATTTATTTTAGGTATCCTTGTGCCTGTATCTACAGGAATATCGGTATCCATACCTAGGAATAACGTAACGCAATGGAAAATATATTTAAAGACTGTAATACGGGATCGGCGAAACGGGTGACCGCAGAGAGGAAGTAGAATGAAAGCGTCAATGAGGTCTGACGTTAGGAGTATAATTTACAATATAACTTGGTAGCTGACAATTTATATGCGATGATGTGCTCTCAATTATAAACCGTCCGTAAATGGCGGCGGGAATCCGTCAGCCACTACGTACAAGCTGTTATTATATAACTCAAAGGTCCGGTAATCCGTACACTTTGGAGTTATGAGAATTGAGAACACATTCACAATTTTTCCCTTCGGCTATATTAAACGCGGAAGGTGAAACTCGAGCGCGATATAGAGTACTTGTGGCGCCATCTAGTATCAGCTTTGGTAAACTCGGTTTGTTACAGGCTCCCCCTCTGGCCTCTCAGACGTCCCGACGAGAGAGCCAGAACTTAAAGTTGCTATAAGATGCTATTATGTACAAATCTTAGTCATTGAGTCATTGAGGTTTATCTTCGTTTATCTTCTGATGTCAACAAACTACTTTTTCTAAACTTTAAGTTTCCATGAGTATTTTCTTTGGGCATCCTCGTTTCTTTATGGGTTACAAGTATTGAGGAATTATCTTCTATTTCAGCGGGCTTGAGAATGCTGGCTGGATGTTCCTGCTCCTTCTCCCCCTGGACTAAAGCTGTGTTTGTAGCACAATTTCTAGCAAGCAAGCTTATATAGAAAAGTCCAAACATCATGTTTATCTGCTGTGGCTCAGTATGCTTAGGTTCCGGTAATGAATAGGAGGCAAAAGATCGCCGCTTCTGACTGGATATCACACTCAATAGTATTGTACTCAATATTGAAGCAAACTGTTCTTCCGAGGACACAGCCATTTTCTCCACTGGAGGCTTGCGTGTTATAGTGGTACTTCTCACTCCTTTGATCTTTGATCTTCGACGTCTCCTGTCCTGCTTCATTGTTTCCGCTTCGCTGCTTGAGATGGGTACGTGGGTTAAGCAATAATTAGGTACTTGTGTCGTACGTTGGGCTGCCAATTTTGTAGTACGTACGTCTCAACTCTTCAGTCTTCATACGTTGAACTGATGACTCCCGATTCTTAACCATCCGCGTCCGTCAACGGGCATCCGTTTACGAGTAGTCAGTACCCACAATGTTGTCACTCAAAGGTCCGGTTTACGGTACGCTTCGGAGTGTTATTTGAGAGCAATGTCAACGTCTACGGTCCGTGGTTCGCAGCGGTCTATTGTCTGCCCCACGTTGGGACGGGATTAATGTGATCCTCAATTGTGAACCGTCCGTGTATGGCAGCGGGAATCCGTCAGCCACTACGTACAAGCTGTTATTATATAACTCAAAGGTCCGGTAATCCGTACACTTTGGAGTTATGAGAATTGAGAACACATTCACAATTTTTCCCTTCGGCTATATTAAACGCGGAAGGTGAAACTCGAGCGCGATATAGAGTACTTGTGGCGCCATCTAGTATCAGCTTTGGTAAACTCGGTTTGTTACAAGACCAAATTAATTTTTGCTAGATCAAATATTTTTATTTTCAGGCGATCGCGCCGCTAATTAACTAATGGTTATCTATGCATCAAAAATGTTAAAGGATTTGGAAATTACCAATATATATATAAGATCATAGAATCATTAAATACTTCATTGGATTTATGATAATATGAACAATGATGGTTCATAATTTTGGCTTGCATGTATCATATTTTTTTTTTGTTCTTTTAGAGTTGATACATAGCCTACATTTTATGTTTTCTGTATTTAATCATTATTAAATAAGTCTAATATTTTGTTTAACTTTCATGCCGATGGATGACGCCGCTGCAAGGATTTAGCTCTCGATGATGACTGACCAAGGTCAAATGATAATTGAAAATTGGGTCATCACTGCTTCACTAGGAACTTGAATACCAGTACAGTAGTACTTCAGCTGTGGTATGTAATTAACTGATTATTATTAAACGAAGATTAGAGACTTATCTCCTGTGATGACAGTGGAATTATTGGGTAAGTGACAAAAAAAAAAAAAAATTTTTTTTTTTCATCGTCGCAACAAGTCTACAAAGCATTAATCGCGAACGATCGCGAATAACATTTCGACATGTCTACCTATTTACATGTTATATTTGCTCGTTGATTTTTGCGATTATCAACTTGGAAAAATCAGATCACATTTTTAAACTGAAAGACTGCTAAATTAAAAAATGGTCTTGATGCAGAAACTGAAGAACTTAAAAAGTATTGTCTAATATTTGTATTCCAATTGTATATGTGGTTTTTTGTTTACAACTAACCAGTACAACAGCGATAGTAGTGTTGGGGTGACTGTTAAAATAACAATTAATGATATTAAACAACATTATTATAACATGAATAAGAATAACAATTATGCCTTCAGTTAAAATTTTAATATTATGTGAAATGAGAAACTCAACACGGTTTTACATACTATATTGTATAAGATGTTTACTGTCTGACAATATTAGAAAACATGCTTTTTTCAGACTATCTTAAGTTTCTATTGTTATCACTTTATTAGAACTCAGGAATAAACAGTAGATACAGTTACTTCATCAGCCTTTGTCTCAGAATCAACTTTAAAATAGGCTTATAAGATGATTTCTCTATGGCTTTTTTCAAAATCTCTTGAGAATATTCTTACTTCACCCTATTCAGTTAAAAATATAATTTAAGGTCACTTTAAATCTTAATGACCTTATTAAAGCTGTACCTACACCAAAACCCAAATAACAATATTATTATGGAAATTAAATAAAAATATCATTGTTAACTCCTTTAATAGAAATAACTCTAAAAAGCTATGAATAAAATTAAACAACACTTTACGAAAATACTAATGCCTACTCCTGTATTTTCGTAAAGTGAAGTCAAGATGAACAAAAATTTACGAACTAGTTCTCTGCAACCCATAGATTTATTAATCTTATATATTAATAAATTGATCTTATTTTTTTTCTTTCCAAAAATAATATGTCTCGGTAATATTTATTCTACTCAAGTTTATAAAAATATATTCGTGATCAATTTACTGTTTAAAATATATTTTTCATGGTTGCATATTAACAGCTCAATTTATTACGATTAATCAAGTGTTGCATTTAAAAGTTTTAACTGATACAAATATTTTCAAGCTTGTTGAAAGAGGTTTAAAACCTCTTTTAATCGTCAAGACTACATACGAGCAGTACTGCTAGAATATAGTCTTAATATACCCTTGGTATTCGCACATATGAAAATATATGTTTTTGTACATATATTATTATTAATATATTATACTAATAATATTGATTTACTATCTATTACAGTTTTAATATTTCTACAAAATTATGCCATTAATTATTAATTTGCTTTGAATATCAACTTAAGTTGTTATTTTTATTTTTTTGCTCAATATTAAGCGATTATGCTTATTATTCTATTAATTTAAAAGCATTTCTTATTTACAAATGTCATGGCTCTAAACATCTACCTAATAAGTGTTCATGTTAATATCGAATACAGGAATGAATCAAAATTGATGATTAAACGAACTTACCTTAAGTGAAGTTCTATCATAATTTTGTGAATTCCTGTATGAAGATATTAACACCCTCCCGCCCCTGTTTTGTGGAAAAACCCATGTATGAATTTGTAAATAAAAAATGTACATATTACAATAATAATAAATATTTATTGAAGACAACATAACCCACATATATATATATATATATATATATATATATTATTATATTTACATATATAATATTGTGTGGTTATGTATAATATTGTGTAGTTATGTATATATTAGGTATATGATACATATTTGGGTGCTCTGTAGTGCTCCTACCAAGACGAGCTTATCGAAGCACAAAGGCACTCTTATAATAATTACTCTGAACTAAATGAAAGGACAGACACAGTGTTGCTAGCGTGAGATATCGTAATGAAAAATGTTGAAATTTTTTATTTTTTCTCTCAACTTTAGTGTCTGAATGGCTATCACTTGGCGTAAATACCTAATAAGTGTTCATGTTAATATCTTCATACAGGAATTCACAAAATTATGATAGAACTTCACTTAAGGTAAGTTCGTTTAATCATCAAATATACCCACTGCACGGACGCGTATTCACAAAATGCACCTCTTGGAAAAACCAGTGACGTCATCGAACAACTTAGCTATCAATTCAATTTTTTTTGTTACGTGAGATACTAATATCATTGCGTGTCGGTTGCGCGGCTATTGGAAATTTTGATATAATAACAAGTTTTGCAAAACAATCAATACGTTATCACTTATCAGCCGCAGTTGCACACTGCACAACACAGCGCGCATCCGACACACAGATCTGTGCGCCGAGCTTCGACGCGTATTTCATCGCCACGCATATTTTTCACCGCACCGATCGGCTGAATTACGGTAAATATACCCACTAGACGGACGCGTATTCACAAAATGCACCTCTTGGAAAGACCAGTGACGTCATCGAACAACTTAGCTGTCAATTCAAATATTCTGTGTTACGTGAGATACTAATATTATAGTGTGTCGGTTGCGCGGCTATTGGAAATTTTGATATAATAACAAGTTTTGAAAAACAATCAATACGTTATCAGCCGTCACAGTTGCACACTGCACAACACAGCGCGCATCCGACACACAGATCTGTGAGCCGAGCTTCGACGCGTATTTCATCGCCACGCATATCACCGCACCTGAATTACGGCAAATATACCCACTACATGGACACGTATTCATAAAATGCACCTCTTGGAAAGACCAGTGACGTCATGGAACAACTTTGCTGCCAGATCAAATATTCTGTGTTACTTGAGATAATAATATTATTGCGCATGGGTTTCGCTGCTATTGGAAAGGTTTATGAGAAAGCTTGATACCACCTTTGGTCATACTCCTTTAGATATTATAATAACATTTACAAAAAATTGGGTATTTTGTAATAAAAAAGTTGTGCGAGCCTTATTAGAATGCTAATATTTATAGATTGCTGGTCGCGATTCAGTGTTGAAGATGAGCGTGGATCCCCTTATTATACTACAGTACACAGAGTGTTTTCGGAGAAAAGTTTCTTTAAAGGGTTTTAAACATGGCCATCGCAGCATGAGATGTAGAGGTACATTTAGAAAGTGGGTAAGCATTTTAATTATGTTTATTTTTTATTAATAATTGTTGTAACCAGGAATGATATTTAATAATTATGCTCCAAAATTCATCGACAAATTCACCAAATTCAGATTAGTTTAGTTTCGATCTAATTTAAAAATAAAAAGAACAAGCATATTAGCAAGCAAATTAGCGCGCTAATAGACTGACAGTTGTTACTATTTTTTTTTCTTCGTAACTTCGCATATTACAATGCATTATCAAAACAATACGCGACCAAATCCCAATGGAATTTCCATGAGGTGTATTTTGAAATTACGCTTTACTGTACAGTGTACACATACATGACATACATATCACATACATAACGTAATAGGTACCTAGGTACAGGTTATAGATATCGATTTTATCAAAATGTACGCTGACTAGTCACAATCGAGTTACTTTGTGGACATTACTATTATGTTCGTAAACCAAAAAAAAATATGAAAAAAATTGGTAATGGCAGTGGTATCTGGCACTTAAATAATATTATTTATCATTTTCTCGATACATAACTATGTAAACTTACTACAAAATCCTTATTAATATCCCCTTATTATGATGTCGAGGAATTATTGAGAACTTTTAATATTGCATGATTTCTGTGTAACTTTAACCGTTTAAGCTGCGCACGCAACGAAAGATCTACAAAAGAAACAATTTTTCTCATTTTTCCGTAATTTTTCATTGATCCCTTATCGATCATCACGTGATGTTAAAACTATAACCTAAAAAATACAAATCCGATCTGTAGTTCCAAAGATAAGCGCGATCAAACAAACAAACTCTTCACTTCATCTCAACCCCTTTTTACGTCCCGCTGTAGGGCACGGGCTCTCAGACTGAGAGGGGCTTGGCCATGGCCCACCACGCTGGCCAAGTGCGGGTTGGCGGGCTTCACACACCTCTGAAAACATTTTTATGAACTCTCAGGCATGCAGGTTTCCTCACGATGTTTTCTTTCACCGTTAAGCAAGTGATATTTAGTTTCCTAAAAACGCACATATTATAACTAGGAAAAGTCAGAGGTGCGTGCCCAGGATTCGAACACGTGACCTCCTTATGAGAGGAAGAGGTCAGAACCACTGAGCTATCACTGCTAACAAACTCTTCAGCTTTATAATATTAACATAGAAAACCGTCTTTTCATATTAATATACCCACGTGGCGAATGTAAGTCAACTTCAATACATGTAGGTATAGCTGATAGGTACATAATACACATTTCCCTAAGCCCGGGCTCTGTCTGTTAGATTAGGTATTAGTCAAAGGGATCGTTCTGAGCAAACATCTCGCTCGCTACATCCTCAGATACATAAGATCTACATCTCGTGTAAGAGATGAGCAGATTTCCTGTATCGATTAATACACGGCAACGCGGTATGTAGAAGCTTACTTATAGAACCTGTCTAAGGAAACTTGATACTTTATAACCATCGATATAAATCGTTAGTGCTCTAGTAACACACTAAGTATACCTACTTATTACTTACCTTGTGTTTCCTCTGACAAAACATTTACATAATGTGAAATGATGAAAAAAGGGTTTTCACTTTTCAGTCAACCTGTTAGAAAACAGAATTTTCAACACGTATCTTTAGAAAGTAGGAATTCACGGTTATGTGAATTCTCATCAATCATTCTTCGCCAATGCGTCTTACATCTCCTAAATTCAAATATTTGAAAAAAAAAACGTATTGCGATCAAAAAGAAATAAATCGGCCAAAAAATGTACAAAGACGATATGCTACCCCTTATAAAACTGTTGTAGTTTCGAACCCCCAGCTCCTCGACTATGAGTACACGATCAAATTAATTTCACACTTTTATTTACGTAGGCAGTTGTTAAATAACTTTTGTAGAAAGATATTCGATGAATAAAAATATTACGTACAACAAAGCTTGCCAAGCAATTAAGACTCCGGTGCGAAATACTACAACGTCGCAGCTTCCCGTAACTTTTTTTTGCAATCAGGTCATTCACCTGGAAGCTCGGAGTGAGGCTCGGAGATTGACGAGTCCAAAATAGTCTCACCACAAATATTACAAAGAAAAGACCGTGACACCTTCTACCTAATTGCTTGCTTTGGAATGGACAAAAGCTATTTGTATTACGAGTGACCAAAGGAATTTCTGTGGAGTCTGAGAACAAAAAATGTTGGCCCCGAGTTACACACACTATTTTTCATCGCTACCTATGAGAAAAGGATTAGCTAGGGAGTGCCTTCCAACTCGTAATTTGTATTGAGTTTGGATCCGCTGAAGCTGATTTTCAAATTTTCAGATAAACTGTACCAAAAAATTATGTATTATGCTCTTTACTCGTTTATATGGTTACGTAAGAAGAAGGCGTAAGGAGACGTAGGTACATTTTTTGCTACAAGTCTCTATTCGTCCATATGTCTACCCGTCGATTTTTCTAAGCACGAGTATCTACCATTTGTTTTTCTTCTTCCTTTTAAAATGGAAAGCAGTAGGTAATTAATTATTATTACCTACTCAATTAGGTAGATATATGTATATAATATTATATTGTATTCTAAAATATAATGTTGTATTACGTCGGTACCTTGGTAATTATACTATTAAGCAGCCAAACCCTCTAAAGTAGAGCTATACTAAACTTGACCAAATTTGGAAATTATCTACCAATATTATGAAATTATCCAACAATATAAATTATTACGAAGAAAACCTTATGATTCTTAATGTTACGAAATGCTTATGCAATGCAAAATAATTTTTGCTACCGTACAATTATTTATATCTTCATAAATAAATACTAAAATGTACCTATCCTTCGAAATTTACATAAAAGCTATTAAATGTAGACATTTGTGTGTATTTATGTATAATTATTAACATACACATTATATTATAATGTACTCGTATTAGTTTTATCTTGGTTCTTGAGTACGGTTAAATATTTTCATAGTATCACTCTATTTTACATACGTCAGTATTATGTTTTACATTATATTATACGCACCTGTCAACCGTATGTAATATCAACACAATGGTATTCAAAGAGCGGAGAAGAAAAAAGATCGATATCGTTATCAATTTATCACAAGAGATGCGCGGGCGCAATCGCTTATCGCGTTCCGAGCTATAATTTTGCAGTAGCGCGTCAACAGCCGAGCAGAGCGCACGTGCTGTGCGCTGGTTGCGCTGGTCTTCATGTTACATTCAATTAAAATGGTGAGTGCATTGTGATTAATTCTATTGTCAATCATCATCATGCGATCACGATCATAATATTTGTGTCAGATTGCAATCACGGGATCGTGATCCGTGATCAACTAATGACACGTGGTCGTACTGCATTCGTGCATAATTTGCGTGTCTAATTGTTTTTTGTAAATGTGAACAACTCACGTATTTTTTGATTTTTTTGTTATTTTAAAATTCGAGAACATGTATATTCAAACTTATTTAAATCAAAGGAGTTAAAACTGAGATAACTTAACTCAAAAACATTTTAGCACGAGTATCTACCATTTGTTTTTCTTCTTCCTTTTAAAATGGAAAGCAGTAGGTAATTAATTATTATTACCTACTCAATTAGGTAGATATATGTATATAATATTATATTGTATTCTAAAATATAATGTTGTATTACGTCGGTACCTTGGTAATTATACTATTTAGCAGCCAAACCCTCTAAAGTAGAGCTATACTAGACTTGACCAAATTTGGAAATTATCTACCAATATTATGAAATTATCAAACTTTTGATAATTTCACTATATTTACTATTATGTATATTCAAACTTATTTAAATCAAAGGAGTTAAAACTGAGATAACTTAACTCAAAAACATTTTAGCGACACAATTCAAACTCTACATTTTACATGTGTTTTGTTGTTGTTGTGGTGTGTAATGGTGTCAATCAACATTTAATGTTAACGTAGGCATTGCTTATTGCATGATGATTGACACCATTAGATATTGTATTTTAATATCATCAAGCATTGAAAAAAAAGAATAATAGAAATACCTAGTGCATAACTCGTATTTTAGCTTTAGGAAGGTTTAGTTACGTAGGTACCTAGTGCAGGTAACAAAAGAATCTCTCTAGAAGAAATTTTCATTATTAATTTTCAATCAATAAAACACTGCTTCAGTTACAAAAATGCAAAGGCGGTTGTAGGTATGCTTATTAAATCTTGTTGATAATATTGTGATGATTCGTAGGCATCTCGTAGGTAATTTATATTATAATAAATAATTTATGTTAACAGAGTGTCTATATTTTACTGTTTTTATAGCTTAGTAGGTACAGCACTATTTAAAATCACGTACGTATTTCAATATGAAGGCACATGGAGGCATCACGTTAATACTCTGTATTTCCCAGACCCGATAATTATCCTTATCCGATTATACGTAAATTAGCTAGATTTTATTCGTGACCATAGTCTTAATTTTTTATCGTTAATTTTCCTCTTATGTTTGCTTTTTATTTTAAATCCAATATTTTAAAACCAGTAGGCATTGTACCCGTCTATGTAGGCATCTTGGAATAATTAAAAGGTAATTTTATTTATCCAACTTATGAGAAACTGATATTAAAATTAACTTAAACGTGTATCTTAATAATCTTTAGCTACTTTAGGTGTGAGATTTTCCATTAAGTACAGTGTTTTTATCACATTTTAGTTTAGTCAATTGAATTAAAAGTTGAATTGAAAGTTAAAAAAAAGTTGGTAATTCTCTTCCTTTACTAAATGATTATATTAATATAGATAAAATATAAGAAGCTAATATTTTTTATAATTAAGTAATTGATCTAAATACATATCAAGATCGTAAATGGCCTGATAAAAGCTAATATTATTTGATTGTACTTACGATAAACATAATTTATCTTCATAAGTATAGCATTAATATTATCTGCTTAATAATCCAAAATTTGTACAAACATAGATATTTATCGTAGATATTTTACTTGTAGGCTAAATATTTAACATGTTGCAGCCACATGATATGCATAGGTATGATCAAAACTGCTGTTTGATCAAATATCATTTTATTATTGTTCCGTCCAAAGATTTTCCGTCCACCCATCGCCAACTCAATATTGATCACAAATCTCTTCTAAGAAAGAGTAGGTTTTATCCATAGACAACTACGCTGGTCTTTGGATGGGCAAGCTTCACGCATCGTTTAGAACTTCATGCTCTTTGAGAACTCACATGCATGTAAAATCTGTGCATGCATTCATGTTTGGTTAATATGTTTACCCTGGGCGATTGATTTTATTCATAAAAACCTAACATAATAAGGCTCCTGTGCATAAAAAAACAATCGGAAAAGATAAATAAGATTCCATAAACGAATAAATTATAATCCTCGTAGTAGTTTATATTTAAATAGTACCTAAGTACATCATATGCAAAACAAAATTATATTGTTGAGTCTGACTTTATTGCATGCGTCTAGAATTTCTCTCATATTACGAGTATTTCAATAATAGAGACAAAAGTTTATTGTTCTGTTTGTTATATGAATTAAAAAAAATCCGTTATTGCCTTTTTGATTTACTTAATAAAAACGATGAGTATGCTTTTGTGATCATTTGAAGGCTTGAATTATAAAAACATAGGTAGGTAATACGTACTCATTCTCTTTCAATGGAAAAAATATTCAATATTCAATTAAATCATGCATTGCTATCAGTAATTTTCTTTCATATTGAAGAGCTTGTTATTTTAATATAATAATATCTAGACTCTCAATGGTAAGCGACGCGGAAGTGGTAGTTTTCATATTGAATGCGAAAAGTGATTTAGGGTTCCGTAGCCAAATGGCAAAAACGGAACCCTTATAGATTCGTCATGTCTGTCTGTCTGTCCGTCCGTATGTCACAGCCACTTTTTTTCACTCGAAGCGTATACAGGGCTATATAAAAATACCAAATCGCTCTCGCCATGTATTTGTTTACATTAACACTTTTGTTCTACGACATTTCAAAATTCAGTATTAATTTATTCTGTAGAGAGTGACACTGTTGCGGTGCCCGCGCCATTGCCACTTGCCGATGTTACATTACAGAGTAGGAACAAGTAGAGTATCTCTGTAAAATATTGAATACTTGATATTTCTCAAACTACCGAGCAAAAAACAAACTTGTTTACATTATAACTAACAAAAGTCGTTAGTTATAATGTAAACAAATACAAACCGAGAGAGATTTGGATTTTTTTATATAACCCTGTACTGTACTGTGTAACTACAAAATACAAATCAGCAGTTAAAACAAATTGCAGATGGGGTGTGCTATGTGATATTTTTTTAATTTATTATAAGTAACAATTAAATATTGTAGATAAAATAATTAAAAAAGTCAAAAGGTACAGGATAAAAATTATCTTCTACAGCAATTTCTACAGGGTATATTATTACGGTGTTCTTCTCTAGACTCTACGTATCGCGACAAGGTTTGCTTTGATGCGTAAGTAAAACCTTCGATAGTGCAAAAGTATGCAAAAATGGGATTCAAAATCAAAGTTTACGGAATGAGATGAATTGAGACTTAGAAAAATTTAATATGATCTCATGTGTTTTTGGGCAACTTATGAACAAGTAAAAAAGTATGCCAAAATTAATATACCTACTCGTACCTGTAAAAATGGAAACAAATTAACTTCATCAAAATGACTGCAATGTGAGCCAAGATGTTACGTTTACGTTATCACAGAAATACATTTGAGAACATTGGATAAATATTTTGAAAACATTTACTGCAATTTTTGATAAACTGCCGCAAAGGGAAATATTTAAGCTTAAGTATTCAAAGGACTTTTAGATGCTTTAAACTATGTTATAATTTCATTGTGCTATTTCTTCAGTCTGCAAACTCATTGTTACTTTAACATAGTCCGCAGAGAAGAAAGGGCCGTTGAAAAGTTGGTGATGCATTTTATTACTCGTAACTTTTTCCACTTTGAACAGGTATCTTTAGTGACAGGTTTACTTTTTCAAAGAAAGGTATTATTCATTTTTAACGTTGGGTCGGCGGCCCTAGCTGTTACTGAACCTCAGATTACGAGTAATAATAATATAATGATAGCCTGAACTGTGGTGTAAGTGTATGCCTACTTAGAAAATCCGGTAACAGTTGAATTCTTATCAGACAGTAACGAAAGGTTGGGGTGACTTTACTTACCCCTTGATTTGTTTTTAACAACGGTTTGATATCGAACCTAGCTGCTGTTAATGTGTAAGTTATCAAATACCTAATATATACTTTTCAATAAGTTAGGTATCTAAATACATAATTATTAAGTATAATAAAATCGTTAGCGAACTGAATAAACCAGAACAAATAAATTATTACTTCAATACTTCAACCATACTTTAATGTAAAGCACCGTCGCAAATTATAATAAGAAGGAAATTAAAAATATCCTTCGTTCAACAAAAATAGCGTTTTATTTGATTTTTATCAAATCATTAACATTTCCCTATTGTTACGACTTGAGAATTTGAACAATGCCCGTGGACGATTAATTTAATCCAATTTGGTGTGGAAAATTGCAAAACTTATAACTTACCTATGCTAGGCTAGGCCAAAGATGATGGAAGCCATTATCTTTGGCTAGGCACTGAATAAGATTTAACAAGTAAATAATTTAAAAATAAAAATAAAAATAAGTAATTAAAAAATTATTTTTTCAAAAAAAAAAATTAGCCTATGTTACTCGGAATCACGTAAGGATTCTTACGATACCTCGTATCATGTCCAAATCTTTTTAGCCGTTCAGAAGTTATGGTGGAATAAAATCACATAGGTACATACATACATAGGTACATACATACATAATAGTACTGTGATCCCCGAATTGCATAGACAATAGACAACAATTGTTATATTCGTGTCAAAACCAAAGAATTTTACAACATTTTGCTAATAAAAATGAAATAAATAATAGTGTAGCAAAATAAGTACCTATAACTATTTATTTTCTTATCTGTAGCTTAGTGTCAATTTTAACTGAACTAGTTTTATAAACTCGTAGGTACTCATTAATTTTTAATACTTACTTGTTTTCACACTTTGTACCTAATATGTTTTATACGGGTGTACGGTTTGGGTACGTAATAAAAATGATGACATTTCCAGGTTGCTGAATAGTGGATACCTACATTTCTAGATATGCTTAAATATAATAATAATACAAGTAGAAGTTTTTATTAAATGTAGGTATAAGTGCATGCTTAGGGGTTTTAAAGTACTTTGGATAAGTATGGTGTCTGTCTCAAATAAGCAAATTTCTTTGTAACTCTTTTGAGAAAATAAAGATCTTAAACCGTAGATAAAATTAAATGAATAGGTACTAATAACTTACTAACAATTTACAAAAATAGGTGTGCTTAAGACATTCGCGAGTGACAGCCAGTATCTTATTGTGCAATGTGCAGTAATGCTCTAGAATCTAGATAAATAACTGCATCCTTGTCATCTTCTTAATATCTTTAAATGCACGTACATTATGTTGTTGATTTGTTAATCGTTAGGTAGTGTAAACTCACGTACAACAGCTGGTTAAAAGTATAAATAGTCAAGTGTGAGTTGTATAAAATATCTACAGGATTCTATAAAAAACTAGTAGGGCGCGTGGGTACGCGGGCCACATGTGGCCCGCGGGCTGTCTTCCCGCCTATAAAGGTATCGCAACCTTCAGTCATCTTTTCCCATACATTTTCTATGGAAAAATAAATTCCACTATTTTGATTTTTTTTCTATCCATCGAATAGATCATGGGGTCCTGATCACTTCTTGTCAAAAAACCGTTCTTCCATCTTTTATACTTTTCGAGATGGACACCGATGAAGTTTGTATGGCGGCCATCTTGAATCCGCCATTTTGAATTTTTTTTCAGCTAACTGCCAATTGGATGACGTTTCGAGTGACATTTGGTCGAGCACCCCCCACCTATCTCAGATACCCTGGCTGTGCTCTTCACCCGTCTTCGAAATCCTCAATCATCAGCTCTCTCCGTATTTTTCCTCCGAATGAATTTTTCCCTTCTATACGAAATGGTAATTGAAAAAAAAAATTTTCATACAAAATTGTTCAGGAGAGGTGATCAATGAGTCAGTCAGTCAGTCAGTGGCCAATCAGCACGAGTAGCTATATATATAGTAATACCAAATCGCTCTCGGCCTGTATTTGTTTACATTAACACTAACAACTTTTGTTGTACGACTTTTTTATTCGATATTTTATAAAATATCAAATATTCAATATTTTACAGAGATACTCTACTTGTTCCTACTCTGTAATGTAACATCGGCAAGTGGCAACGGCGCGGACCGCGGCACGAAACCGCAACAGTAGGTATAATGTCACTTTAGATTTTTTTTATATGAAATAAATTAATACTGAATTTTAAAACGTCGTAAAACAAAAGTTGGTAGTATTAATGTAAACAACTACAGGCCGAGATTTGTTTGGTGTTTTTTATATTATAATCCTGTGTAACAAGTCACGTACAAATAAACATTCCAGCTATCGGTGAAATGAAAAACAAATGGAGATTTTGGAGCAACTTTTGGGAAATTTCTCTATAGAGGAAATTTCTTCCAATCGTGAGCGATTTAGATAAGGTACATAGTAAATACCCAAAATATTTATATGTTTTCAAATTAGCAATTAATCGTCTTAATCGTTTTTAACTTTAGGCATACTATTAGGTATTCCATGTCATTAAAAATCGCTTTATTGATAAACGTTTGACGACCTCCGTGGCGCAGGAGACGCACGCTCTGATTCGAGTGGGAGGTCGCGGGTTCGATTCCCGCCACGGGCCACTTTGGAATTTTATAATTTCTTAATTGGCATAGGTCTGGTCTGGTGGGAGGCTTTGGCCGTGGCTAGTTACCACCCTACCAGCAAAGACGTACCGCCAAGCGATTTAGCGTTCCTGTATGATGCTGTGTAGAAACCGCTGGGGTGACTTAACTTACCCCTTCCAGGTTAGTACCCTAACATCTCAACAATCAGGTGAGATCGCAGTCAAGTACTAACTTGTATAGCATAAAAAAAAGAAAACCATTTAGTTCGTTAGACCAGCAGCTGTAGCTATGTTGCTTTATCCATTCTATTTCTATAACTTATTCACATAATACATAAGAATTACTTTTATCGTTAAGTCACGTGATCATTTCGTCAATCGGACATGTAATTCCCATATTTTTTTTATAATTTAGTTCCAATAGTCTATGAAATAAAATAGATAAGGATAATAAGGAAGGTTTCCTAATAATATTTCGTCTAATTTAAAAATTAATGACTTTCTTCTACATTTTTCTTTCAACGTGTAAGCGTAAACACGCGGAGAAGCGTTCATTAGGGTTCCGTACCTCAAAAGAAAAAAGAACCCTTATATTTCACTCACTCTGATCACTTTGTTTTCCGTCTGTCTCTGTCTGTCGCAACCTTTTATAGTAGGTAACTCTTTGGTATATTGACAATATTTTGTCGGTATCAATAAAACAGAATTCGAAGCAGACAGCGACACCTCACTGGACAAGAAGTTTGTGCATACATTGTACAGCGAGCAATCGCCTGATGCAGATACACACAATACCTCAAGGCAAACATTGTAGGGCTCCCCAGGCGATATAAATAGGGCAACTGTATAGACGGTACAATTTACTCGCAGACAGCTCGGCAGTGCAGGCGAGACATTGAAGAATTCGAAGCTCTACATTGGAGAAACTCTATAAATGCCTACACATTAGATGTTTCTATGTCTGATTTGCGTCTAATATTACATTACTTGTGGCAAATGGCAATTGTATAATATCTTTTTTAAGGAAAAGCTTTCACAAGCTCCTACAATAAAGCTTCACAATAAGGTCAACTAAAAAATTCAGGGAAAAATTCCTTTACTTAGTCGCATAATTTACGTTTAATTTTAAGAATGACGCATTTTGTAGATATGAGTAAAATACTGAGAATACATATAAACAAGAATATAATTATTAGGTACCTACTTACCTACTACTATTTAGAACTACGTAATAAATTAAAAGAAATAATTTGACTAAAATTTGGGCTTTGAATGGTTACTTAAAAATTCATACAAACTGTTCCAAATGCATGAATCATAATATTACCCCCTCATTTACCGCTTTTACCCTCCAGAAAAATATCCTGGATGTGCCCTTGACTTTCTCAGCTAAAACCGTTAACCTAATTGTGGTGTGAAAGCGTATAACAAACATAAAAACTGTCACATTTTTAATATTCAATATGAATGATTCAAGGAACTATGTTTATATTTCGATTTATTTCATATTAGGTATATTTTCCATTATAGCAAAAGTATAATTTGGCATAAAGAGAAACCTTTTCATAACGTAAACATGTTTTCATAATAATATAATGATGCTACAGACTTTGTAAGTGATCGCTTTGAAATGTTCAAGAATTTTCCGACTTCCTGACTCGAGGAGCGAGGACGGAGGAACGGAGCCGTGAATGTACTTACCTTCTTACTGGAAATCAATATTGATCCCTCTTAACATTATGTTTTTACCTGGAAGCTTATTTATATATTTTTATTATAATAGGTACCTAAAGCTAGCGTGGGTGTATTAAATCTTCTAGAAGCTATACTCGTAGGGCTAAAATTTGTTAGAAAATTTTAAATTGTTGCTTTTTGTTGTAAAACAAATCACGTTCGAAGTACATAAAGGTTGATAAGTATACATTGAAGTAGTATTTACAAGAACAAAAACGTTTTAAGAGTCATGTATCTTTAGTAACTTAACATATTATAATTTATAACTAACTATATTTTTATGCACGTTTCAATCACACTGCATAACATCCACAGAAGTTAGGATCCGTAGAAACATTCGAAGATAATTTAGAAAAAATGAGAGTTATTTTTCTTAGTTCCATAATGTGGTGAAACTTCCTGTCGAAAATAATATTTCAATTTTAAAAAATTTATCAGAAACAATAATTAGGTATCTCATATCTGATAGAAATTGAAAAATTGGAGTAATGTGGGGTAATGTGAAGAGACTTTCTGTCGAGAATATACGAGTAATATGTTCCAAATTCTTTCCCGTCCTCTTATAGCGTACCGTATTTTTTCATTGGTAGATACTCACCTGCCGTCGCCAGTGCATTCCAGAAGGCAATTTCTATTGAGTGCATTCTCTACCTTATAATATCTGAGCCTCTGTTATTTAGCTCAAGTTTTTATTGGCTTTAAAACGATCGACTTCACGGTCGAATCTCGGATCTCGGAACATTGTTGCTTCGTCTACCTGTTGAAAAACTAATGAAGTAAAGCGGACAACCTGTTTTTAATAACTAGTTTTCGATCAAAGATATTCAAATCAAATCATTCATCATTAGCACAACAGAATAAAACAAACACGCATTTTGTTATATTTTTAGGGTTGCGTACCTGAAAAGAAAAAAACGGAACCCTTATAAGATCACTTTGTTGTCTGTCTGTCTGTGTTGTTGTACCGCTTGTTCCAGTAACTATTGAGATGAAATTTGGAGTGGTTGTAGGTAATAGTGACCCACAGTCATTGAAAAAAATTGAAAATCGATTTTATTTTTACTTTAAAAGGGGGGAAAACCGGGGTGTCAAAATTTCAAAATGAGATCACATGAGTATTTTTTTTTACGCTTAACAAGTTAGTACTTGACTGCGATGTCACCTGATGGTAAGTGATGATGCAGCCGAAGATGTTAGCGTACTAACTTGGAAGGGTTAAGTTGTCACCCCAACGGTTTCTACACAGCATCGTACCGGAACGCTAAATCGCTTGGCGGTACGTCTTTGCTGGTAGGGTGGTAACTAGCCACGGCCAAAGCCTCCCACCAGACCTGACCTGAGCCAAATTAGAAATAATAAAATTCCAAAGTGGCCCGTGGCGGGGACCGAACCCGCGGCCTCTGCGCCACGGAGGTCGTCGATTTGTATTCTAAAACTAATTTTTATTGATTTTTATACCTAATAGTTTTTGATTTATTGGGCAAACTGTCGGAAAAAGTACCGTTCCCCCAATCTCCGAAGTTTACCAATTGAAAAATCGGAATTTATGTATATTTTACGGGAAAAATAAAGTCATCTCTGTATCTATTAAACTTTTTTGGTATTAACAAATAACCTCAAAAAACGGAGTTAAATTTGCGGTTCAGTAAGAAAATGGATTTTTATGGTTTTACTTCTTCCATAGTAGTACGGAACCCTCAGTGCGCGAGACCGAGTTGCACTTTACCAATTATTTATTATAACATAAACTTGAAATTGAGGAATAGGTATACTGCTTGTCTACCTACTCCTAATAGAGCAAAGGCTAGAATCTAGATCATTCGCGGTTCCGAGTTCAATTCCATTTCAGATTTTTTTGTTATTTTAGGTAATATAGTACGATCTGGGTGAACGAGCATTGCTCGGTATTTTTTTTTTCCGGAAACATCTGAAATAATCGTTATTTTACTGTTGCAAGCCTTTATTAACTTACAAACTGCGAAAACTCCAATAAAATTTGAATTTCGCGGGCAGACCTCTACATACTATAATTGGCCAACAGATGAATGTATTACTATTGGCTTAAAATGAATCCTAACTAGATCGATTTATCGCCCCCAAAAACCCCTGTATACTAAATTTCATGAAAATCGTTTGAGCCGTTTCCGAGATTCAGATTATATAGAAAAATATATATAATATACAAGAATTGCTCGTTTAAAGGTATGAAATAATGGGCGGCATGGACTTGTAGCCTTTGTAAAGTAAAGTAAAGTAAAGTAAAGTACCAGTAAACTGTGAAACCCCCATAAAAGATTCGAGTTGTCCTTCTGATCTTTCACTTAAGTAGGTATATATTTTATTCCTTGCCAACGTTTCTACTTAGCTACCGCCTCGTGCCAGACTTTCACGCGTAAGGTAAGGGATGACCTTCATTACAATATTTCCTAAATAGTACATTGTGATACAAGGGTGGAAAGTAGGTTTTTGCAAACGAGCTGTCATTAACAAGCCCGAGCCGAAGGCGAGGGTTTTTAATGTCACGAGTTTGCAAAAACCTATACACCCGTGTATCACACGACGTTTTTCAATACAGTTGTGAGAATTAGTAAAAAAACAAATCAAAGAGATAATATGTTTGCTCAAGATTTTGGGGGCCAATTTCCATCTTGTTTGATTTTTACCTTAAATAAAATATCGAAGATCGAAATCGAAGGCGACTTCGAATTCGCAATCGAAAAGATAAAAGATAAAGGATAAAAGATAAAAGATAAAAGATAAAAGATAAAAGATAAAAGATAAAAGATAAAAGATAAAAGATAAAAGATAAAAGATAAAAGATAAAAGATAAAAGATAAAAGATAAAAGATAAAAGATAAAAAGATAAAAAGATAAAAAGATAAAAAGATAAAAAGATAAAAAGATAAAAGATAAAAGATAAAAGATAAAAGATAAAAGATAAAAGATAAAAGATAAAAGATAAAATATAAAATATAAAAAGATAAAAGATAAAAGATAAAAGATTAAAGATAAAAGATAAAAATATAAAAGATAAAAAGATAAAGATAAAAGATAAAAAGATAAAAGATAAAAGAAAACGAAAAAAAAATTCCTCATCCCAATGTCCATCCCATTTTATTGTACAATGAAAACTCCTTGGTATCAAACGTTTTGCAAAAGTAATGATCGAGCTTGTAAAAGTAAGTTACGACCACGAAAAAGAAAGATGCCTGTGCGTAAGATTTAACTTTCGAATACTAATGACAGCCTCTGAAAGTGCGCCATACCATACAACTGTATTGAAAAATAAATTACCCGGTCGTAGCAGGAGTGATAACTCGTGTAACTAAGGGCTAATATTTAAATCGCCACATAATCGTTAACTAAGTAATAAATATGACATTTTGACAGAGTTTGTATGCCTTATGTATCCTCATAATACTTATAGTTTAACTGACGATTAAAAAATCGGCCCTAAGTAAGGTAGATACCAAGATAAGATTTCTAAGTCAGGATGACCCGGTAAAACTCCCTGGTAAAAGACTTTAAGACAATGACCATGGATCATTGGATGCATGGATAATCCGGTACCAGGCTTAACCAAATCCGAACAGTTTTTATAGACTACAGTCTCCATTTTAAGTTGTATATTTTTTCATAAGTCTAGATTCCAATTTCAATCTATCTAATTTTATCTCATTTTTCGTACAAAAGTAGCTGTCTGTACGAAAAATTAGATTCCCGATTGGAAAAACATATTCCTAGGGACATACTTAATGGGTCTCAAAAAATACAGTAGTTCTTTCCTGGAATATTTTGGTTGAGAATCGTGACAAAACTTGGGATCAAGTTTTGTCACGATTCTCTTTGTGCTTTCCCCTTTATAAATAGTTAGATCCTGGGTACAATTTCTACCATCAAACCGCATAGGAGAAGCGTGACGAGTCGAATTTGTGAAACTCCAACCTAGCCCGTGCCGATTTCTTTTTACCTTAATAAAGTAAGGTAAGTACTTGACTGCGATCTCACCTGATGCTTAATGGTAACTGATGATGCACCCGAAAATGTTAGTTGATACCATATCAGCTCGGAGGGGGTATAAGTAAACTCATCCCTAACGGTTTCTACACAGCATCGCGCCGAAACGCTAAATCACTTGGGCGTATTTTTGCTGGTAGGGTGGTAACTATACCAACCGCTGAAGCCTCCCATCAGACCAGACCTGCCCAAATTTAGTAATTATAAAATTCTAAAGAGGCTCAACTAGTCAACCGTAACAACTCAAAACGAGAGGGTTGGGTTGATCCGCGCCCTGTAAAGGAACATAAAGTCGTGTCGTGTCGTCGTGTAGGTGGATAAGTACCTAAGGCTTTCAATTTCTGATAAATGTAGGACTTCCAAATTCTGGTACAACCAGGGTTTCCAATTTCTGTTACAGGTAGAGAGCTTATAATTTGTGATAAATGTAGAGCATTCAATTTCTAATAAATGTATTGCGTAAAAGGGTTTATCGATATCGTGTAGGTTGATTCATAAAAATTATCCTAATACAGGTAGAGGGCTTCTAGTTTGTGATAAAGGTAGAGCTTTCAATTTCTAATAAATTTATTGCGTAAAAGGGTTTATCTATATCGTGTATAGGTTGATAAAAGTACCTAAGGCTTCCAATTTCTGATAAAGGTATAGGACTTCCAAATTCTGATAAAGGCAGGACTTCCAATTTCTAGTACAGGTAGGGCTTCCAATTTGTAATAAAGGTAGAGTTTTCAATTTCTTATAAATGTAGAGCACGATATATTTTTGATAAATGTAGGCATTACTTATATTAAAATATAAGAAAAATAACATTCAAAGAATTGAAAGCGTAATTAAAATATTAACAAGGTTTGTAGGTACGTATTTTAATATTTTAGAATAGATCTGCATAATATTAGAGTACGTTTCACCTTGCAGATTTGTTACTGTTATGAATACGTACCGTATTTAATTTTTCCTGAGTTTTTATAGCACTCTACGGTCGTGTGTGGTGTACTTGAGAGAAACAAAAGAATTAGATAGGTACTTAAATAAAATGGTCCATAATAATATTATCTATACCTAATAGTGAATTGTTTCCAGCTATCTATTTCAAAATTTTGCATCTTACTAAGTAAAAAACTTAAGCAATTAAACTTCAATTAAAATAACTAACCCCGAGTTATTCGAAACAATTTAAGTGGTAGGTAGGTATTTTAAAGAAATTGTTCTTTTTCAATTTTCAATTGATAAACTTCGGAGATAAGTGGGGAACGGTTTCAACATTTTTCACATTATTCAAAAACTATCATGCGTAAAAATGAAAAAAATTATTTTGGAATGTATATACTTACATTTAAAACATAGATAAAAGAGTTTATCTACGCTCATTGCTTAAAGTTCGAATTATGAAATCAAAATGTGTCACATATTGACCTACTTTATTCACAGACTTCTATAATTATTAAAAAGTTATTCATTATAACATAGCTGTACCAGGCCCGTGACACTCAGAACAAATAACATGACTTAACTACCTACACTACTACTAAAATGCCGGCCCTATAAGCATTCATTTCTATGTGTGAGTAAATGTCATCGCAGCCCGATAGGGCTGGCAAAACTCGACATGTACGTGGCGACGACGCGATCGATGCACAATGAAACGGTGACAACTTGCAGCCCACTGTACAACATTAGAATTTTGGTACAAATGCAATACTTTTTTCAGTTATTTCATGAAAACCAAAGAGCTTAATACATAGAGAAACAAACCTCATTCAAATACGTCTAAATACGTGTAACCACTTTTAAAATGTGACGACGTAGCTTTCAAAACATCTAAACATTGGAAGGTAAACAGGTAAACATATATCTGTCTCACTTACACAAGTCGCTAAAACAATTCCGTCGCTTAAAAAAACAAAGACCGCAATATAATCATACAATAGCGCGGGATGGGGATGCCCACCTATGCGAAATTTTACCCAATTTTTGAAGCAAAATAATGCGGCAATTAAAATTACTTTGAAATAATTTAAATAATTAAAATATTTGAAGAATTGCTTAATGGATGTTTTAAACGTCTATAATTAATGAAATAACTAAGACATTATATTTTTTTATATTTTTTATTAAAAATGTATATCTATTTACATCTATATACAAAGGACATCACTCCTTTTTAGGGTTCCATACCAAAATGGTAAAAATGGGACCCCTTATGGTGAGACTTTCTCCGCCCGTCCGTCCGTCCGTCTGTCACACTCGATTATTTCACTAACTACTAAAGCTATCGACCTGAAATTTGGAATAGTTATAGGAAATTGCGACGCGCCGTCAGCGCAATCTAAAAAAATTTAAAGTCTTTTTTATTTTTATTTAAAAAGGGGGGGAAACCGGGTCGTCGAAATTTCAAAATGAGATAATAATATTGAGTGTGGTATCACATGAAAGGGCGTCACTTGTGTATTCTAAACCCAATTTTTATTTATTTTTATGCCTGATAGTTTTTGATTTATTGGGCAAACTGTCGAAAAAAATACCGTTCCCCCCCTTATCTCCGAAGTTTACCAATCGAAAAATCTGAAATAATTACGATCAATAGGAGTTAACGTATATTTTACAGGACAAATAAAATCAACTCGCTTACTAATATATTTTTTGTGATATTAACAATAAACCTCTAAAAACAAAGCTAAGTTTGCGGTTCGCCAACAAAAGTACCTACTTGTATAAATTATACTCGTAAATTCAAGGGACAATAGTGATTCTTTTAACGTTTTACGTCTTTGATAGTATGGAACCCTCGGTGCGCGAGTCCGACTCGCACTTGACCGGTTATTATTATAAAGAGTAGTGTAGTAATGCAGTTAATCTGCTATATTTCACTTTCATAACTTAAAAACGTCGCGGTCGTCTGAACTACATAGAAGTATTTGGTCTGAAATGGGAAAGGTAAGTACTCATCGGCAATGCTCCACGAACGGGTTATAGAAGAGACTCTTAGAAGAGCTAGTTGAATTCCAGACCCACTGTTTATTTGCATTGTCGATTTGATACAAATCATTTAACGAATAAAACCATTACTTACAGTTAGCAATGGAATTGCTTCATTTGACAAATAAACAAGACCATTTTCGGTTTTTGGGCCTAGTTTGTCTTGATCACTGAAGTGCTTAGAACAAATGATGCTATGTTTAGAAGGTAGCCAGTCAGTCTCTTTTCTTAGTAATCGGATTAATTTCACCCACTTTTTACGGCGTTCTGCATCTTTAGGCACTCTGCAACGTTGTGATTATTATTATTAAAATCTTAAAACAAAATCTCTTACTCCATACTCAATTAAAAATTCTCCCATAAATGTGGGAAACTAAAACTAAGTTTTACATGGTAACACTAAACCAATTTTTTTTTCTATTAATTTTATTTTCACTATATTTCTTAAATTTCGTTTTTTTATTGATACAGCTGAGAAATAATAAACTTGCTTGTGGAACGTTATTCCAGTTGATTTGTTGTGGGTTTGTGTTCTTGAATTGCACTCTTTTACTATACATTTACCCATTTTGAAATTATTTTTTCTCGCGCGTCACTCGTTTCAGCTCGTTTAGCGTCACATCGAACAGTGAACTGACGTTAGCTACAAGTATGTCTGTGGACCATCCTATATTGGCAACGCTTCGGCGCGATAATTACAGATCTTGTGTATATAAATCAATGATGAAAACTAATTACTTTTCATTGTGTTTATCTATAATTTTATTAATTTCTAAGGATAAAATTAAACCAGAAACCTATATTTATTTTCATATATACATAGCTTTTTTCCGCGGCTTCACCCACCTGAATTTTGAAGTTTCACAAATTCCGTATGGACTATGGATTTTTAGGGATAAAAAGATAGTATGAAAGTAAATCTATCTTCATGCCAATTTGCAGCCAAATCGGTACTGTACGTACCTAGTTGCGGCATGAAAGAGTTACAAACATTCAAACCCACAAGCTTTCATATAATTCATATTAATTAAACAAAAGGATATTATAATGGGATACTTATAAAATCACTGCAAAAATAATTAATTACAGTTCCTTGCCCATATGATTTTTTCAAGCACAATCTGCGAAAACTTTATTAATCCTCCGGTTTTTTCATAAATTTTACAAATAAAAAAATTGACATCTAAAAAGGTATGCTTTTATTTACAAACAGTAGCCATATGATGATAAAGTTATGAATTTGTGGCAAACCTATTGAAATAACGCACTCGCGAGACAGCGCCCACGAGTACCACCCGACGCGTCGCGCGCGGCGCTCTGGGGTAATACATTGACGGGAGGGTGTGAATGTCCCTTCTTTACGTTAGTAATATTATATATTCGTTGGCTGTACTATGGAAATATCTCTAGATTGTTGAATAATTTCTATTACGATACGCGGCTCTGGGTTCCTGTATTTTTGTGTGTCGTCATCACAGACCAGGGAATAACTTTCTTTTCTCTGTGGTCGTCATAGCCAAAAGAGAGTGTAGAGACAATCCTCAATTTTGTTTTTTTTTTTTTTTTTTATATAAGGAGTCCACAGACAACATTTAGTTGGTAGTCATGATCGACCATAGACAACAATTAATTCACGGAAACAATAATTTTTCCCTGCCTTATATGACTGATTAAAAAGTGTGTTCATACAGAATATTGAAAAGAATTATGTATAATTTTTGATTATTTAATTATCCACTAAAAATATAGTTTACTAGCTGTTGCCCGCGGCTCCGCCCGCGTGCAGTTTGTTTTTTTTACAAAAATGTTTCCCGTGGAATTTCTTAATTTTTCCCAAGATTTCCCGTACAAAATGAGTGGTCCTTGGGTCGATGGACCCGTAAAGGAGTCTTCTTCCAATCTCTCCTGTCAACGTGCTATCTTCTTTTACACAATTTACCTATATCTTCTTTGGTCTTCCTCTACTTATACACTCTGTCGAAATCGCTTATGTTACTCAATTCGCATGGAGTAAGATAGAGTGGGGCGTGTCATCGTGGATTGTAATATCTATACTAACCAAACTTATCTTATTCTGAGATGATACCAACGCCCAGATATTGTAATTAAGCATTCCGATGCGCTACTGTGTACGTAGCAACCCGTTCCTGCTACGTACGGGTTATCTTGTATAGTTATACCTAGTTGCACGATCAAAAGGACGATTTAAACTGTCGATATTTCGACCCCGTTTTGATTGTGCTACGGAGATAAGTAGCTATAGGTTTTTTTAAACATCCCACGGGTGCTCTCAAATTTTTCAGGATGAAAAGTATCTTAAATGTTGACCGGGCATATATATAAAAGTAGGATCATAAAATTTCATTAAAATCCGTTACTTGAAAGACGCCTGCTAACTGTTTTTGTAATGTTTTCTTTCCCGCGGGAACTCGATTGGATTAATAAGTTTTACTATATATATATTTTGTTAAAAAGGCAACATAAGGTATCAGCATAACCAATTTTACTAAATTAAGTTCATTAGTTGTTGTTTACAAAGCTGTTAAATTAATTGCAGTTTTTTAACTTTCCCACGGGAACTCTTTATTTTACCGGGATGAAAAGTATCCTATATGTTGACCAGGGACATAGGCTACCACCACACAAAATTTCATTGGAATCGGTCCAGCCGTTCCAAAGATTAGCCCGTACAAACAGACAGACAAACAGACAAACAACAGATTTATTATATGTATTGATCTGACTTGTATAAATATTTTTCTACTCTTTTTTGTTTCATGACTTTTTTAACAGACTATACGCAGTTTGCAACTGAATTTTGGCGCCATACCTAACTTTTAACATTTCAATGTGTTATTTTTGTTACTTAGTCAAAACTTAGCGCGGAAAAAGTAGTGAAACGTACTAAAGAAAATTTAACTCCACCTGACATTTTAGTAATTGCAACAAAAATGACCCACAATCTTTTACCAACAAAGTGAAGGATTTACGACAAACGTTAGCAAGATTTTATGGTTTGGATTTATGATAATTTGAGCGTAGATAAAGTAGTGTATGAAACTCTACATAATTAGGTATTAAAACACTCGTGTGATACTATTAAAAAACTCGCCTGCGGCTCGTTTTTTAAACTCACACTCATGTTTTAATACCCCCCATTATGCATCCGTTTCATAAACTACTATTATACGACACTCTACGCGATAAAATTGCCTCACTTTGACATTTAAATTTCCCTAATTTTTGCTTCCTTTTCAAATAATAAATAATACTGAACCATAGAGATACTATGTACTAACGTACTGAAGTTACTCAATGTACTGAACCCTTTTATTCCAATTTTGGGAAGCCACTGTTAGGTGTTATACACCAAATATCATTTATGCCCTTAATCTGAATAAGTAGTTACTGAAATACCTTGAGGATAAGTCACAACTTGAGGATTCCGTCTTGCCATTTTATCAATAATTATCATCAAGAATCCAGAACAAGTGACCTATTCGTAATGCTTTTCTAGTTTCTACGTATACGGTATACGATACGATCACATGAAAGCTTTTTATTTTGAAAGCTTCTTGGACGCATTCTCCGGATGCACTTCGATAAAAGGAAGCGAAATATCTTGTTCCACTATAGGTGACTATTGAAACTAATTCTACTTTTTTTTAATTTTACAAATTACCTACGCGCGTTAGTGTATGTGTGTGTGTGTGTGTGTAAGTAAATAAAACACCCTGAGTAACATAGGCTATATTTATTGCTAGAAAGAATAAGGAATCCTAAGAGAGCCAAGTGCGAGTCGAACTAGCACACGAAGCGTTCCGTATCATTATCTATAATATAAAGTAGCGAGATAATGAAATGATGCAGAAGCCAGAAAATCCGATTACCTACTAGGTACTAGTAGAAATAACTAGCAGTTAACTGGCAGTTCTGGATCATCGATCAAAATTAAGCAAACATTTTTTTGATATTATTTTTAATATTCTATTCTTTTGTATTTTTTTTTGTAAGTGGCGGTAAAAAATACATCATCTGTGAAAATTTCAAGTCTAACTATCACAGATCCAGATACACAGCCTGGTGAAAGACGGACGGATGCACAGTGATGTGTTAGCAATAGGGCCCCGTTGATACCACCTTTGGTCATTCTTCTTTTGCTGTCTATTTGAGGTTATACCTTCTTATAATAATATTCACTAGAAATAGGCAAGCGAATAAAAAGCAGGTAAATTACAACAAAACGAGGCCGATTCTATTGTAACCATGGCTTATCTCGAACAAATAAATGAAATGCTCAAGTACATAAACGCCGCTAGTTAATTGCGATTCATTTAAAACACAATTATTTACTTACTGTACATATCTACTGTGAAGTAGGTACAGCCGCCACTGTCCATCGACGATGGCAAAATTGCAGCTAAATAAATGTTTATTTACGTTTAAAAGTTAATTTACATGCAAAACTAATTATTTACGTACGTTTTCCGATAATCTGCGGGATTATTACGAGGCCAAAAGTTTAAACGGTAAATGAATTCGTATTTGATTAACCCGAGCCAGTCAAGTGCGAGCGTCGCGGCAACGACAACAAAATATTGAGTCTCACATTTTTGCAGTTTAACGGTTTTACTGTATAAGTAGGTAATGCATAGGTAGATAGATAGATAGATAGATAGATAGATAGATAGATAGATAGATAGATAGATAGATAGATAAACACTTTATTGCACACCACAGAATAAAAATATAAAAAAGAAAGAAAGAAATTAAATTCCAACAGACTTAGGAGTACAATTTGGCGGCCTTATCGCTACATAGCGATTAATACTACTTAGATAGGTACTAATATTATAAAGGCAATGTGTGTTAATATGTATATTTGTTACGCCGCAACTACTGAACTGCCGCCTGATTGCGTAAGAAAAACGTATTCATCGTTATCGTAAACGCTAGCGAATTCTGCCCGCGATAGGCTGATGCAAATCAGTAAGCCAATCAGCGGACAGAATTCGCTAGTGTTTACGATAACGATGAATAGGAACGTTCTTCTTACACAATCAGGGGGCAGATTGGGCTGAAATTTGGAACGGAGATAGATATACCCTGGATTTACACATAGGCTATATTTTTTATTACGGAAAAATTCATGCCTTTTGCGAGATTTACCTATTATCGGGAATTCACTCGGGCGTGCGCGCCCTAGTAGGTATGTACAGTATTAAATAATAAATAGTAGAGCTTCAAGTAACTTACCTACATATAACCCGGTTACAATATCAGCTATGGACCTCGCTGGAATGCGTACCCCCTTCCCGTTATCCTTTCACCTCCCCGCGCTCGCCCCGGCGCTTTTGATTTGCGCACCATATCAGAGCGCTGACACGACGTGACGTCATCGACGCCAGGTCCAAAGATATTGTAACCGGGTTATAGATACTTAAATATTTAGTTAGGGTTTAGATGTGCAGAGATTCATAAATTTTATCGAATGTAGTTTTAGGTTTAGGACTCAAAATCATCACTATTGTAATGTGTCAAACCGGCCATCATAGCGTGCCGCTAGTGTAGATTTTTAAAGGTCCGTACAAAAATGGTAAAAATGGAATCCTCCTGATACGACTTCTGTCTGCCTGTCTTTCTGTTAAAGTAAATTAATTATTATTTATATCAGCAACGAATATTTTTGATTGTACCTACTTATTAGCTTACAATCTGCGAAAAAAAAAATTAATTTTGGGGTCAGTCCCGTCAAATAATACTTTGATTGCCAGTCTTACCCATATAAGCAGAAAGGCAAGCTTCAGGCTCGTGTTTTCTAGTCCACTCCTGTGCGCACCTACCTACCTAGTTTATATTTATTCTGACCAACGGATGTCGATCACAATCTATAGAATTAAAATGCAACATACGGTGGACAATAACAATCTGTGACACTCGACATTTTATTAAACCGTGCGGAAGTGTCATTGGGAAGTACATGGGTAATGGTACCCACTTACTTATACGACTATCCTGGTGTGATCTAATATTTTCAGATCCAAGATAATATAGTGACAATATAGGCATCTATAAAGTTTATGGGCGATAAAAATGGAAAGCTATAAAACTGTTGCGTTACTAACAGGCCGTGATTGACTGACAGTTTAAAGTGAACTTCTGTCAATAGGTATGAAATTAATGTTCGATATTTGATATACGTAGGTAGATATACATATATGTTTTTACCATGGATGTAACATAAAGGATGAGCACTTCGTGACGTCACGCATATATTTTAAGGCTCCACCACTGAAACCACTTTTTATATTTTATCAAAACAGTAAAATTGCGCTAATTATTATATGCGACCAAAATATATAAAGCGCGACGCCATATTTGAGAAATTTTTGACTTCAACATACGTCACATCTTTCCTTGTCCTCTTAGCGTAGCGTATTTCGTCATTGGTTTTTACTAACTTCATATTGGTTTTTAGAGCAACCCTAGTACTAGTAGTAGTAGAGCAAAGCTAGTCTTTAACAAATTCATTCCTTTCATTCATTCATTCAAAAAGACGTTCATTTTTTATGCTAATAAAGAACATCGTGGCCATTTATTATTTCTTCCCGCTGCAGTAGTTCTGGAAGTTGAAGTTGAGTTCAGTAGTTAGTTCAAACAACAATCTTAAACCTTATCCGTATAAACTTTCATCCCCTATTTTATCACGCGTGGGGCATTGATTTATTAACTAAGGATTTCGAGTCAGCGCTAAAAAGTGTCCGAACCAAATGAAATGCAAAACGTGAAACGAGTTCCAATCGCACTTAAGCAAATTCAGGCTGTATAATTAATGGTTTAAGACATAAATTACAATGTTTTAGGTTGTTTATAAAAATACTCATGTATCCTCGTTTATGAGTCCCGAAAAAAGTGTCCCGAGAAAACCTATGACACTTTTTTCGTGAATTTTGTATTACACCCGCGGTCCATAGATTTATATGCCAAATGCCCGTAGGGGATATTCCAAAATATCTTATGTAGATTTGCGAGCATCGCTGCAGAAAAAACGTAAAAATGAAACGAAATTTAAACATATCCGATATATCGCGATAGATCACGTGACTTCTGCGCAGACAACTGTCATTCTCATAACATATTTTTTTTATTTTGTTCCATTTGCGTGATCGAGTGATTTCTTCTACGATCGCAAATATGTCATATGGCTAGGGCGTAGAGGTACTCTAGAAGCTGCAAACTTGGTTTACAACATCCCAAAAATGTGTCATCAGTAGATTATAATTTATAATCAATCTTGAAAACTTGAACGTTAGGTACTGTAATGTAATCTCACCTCGCAATAGCCTGACTTGAAATTATTATTACTTACAAGAAAACCCGTGGTCTTTCTTATTCATAAATTCCTTTTAATGAATAATTTCTAAGAAGTGCAGGTAAGAAAGGGTACCTACCTACGCTCAGGAATCTCTCCGTTTTATTGACCGTTTTTGTTGGCAAAAATTAGGATTCTTCGAGGACCGCGACGAATATACAACACATTACAAAAATGTTACAATATACCTACTCAATGCACATTTAGACACGACACCGGAGCATCCTCAGCAACTTCCGCTGAACACTGTAGGAACATTAAGTACATATGTAATTAACTACGTAATGTACTGAACATTAAGTTAATATTATATAATACCAGCTAATTTGCAAGTAAGCACCTAAAGCCGGGTGGATGTTTTATGTCGTACAACAATATACCGAATGCAGTATGTAAATATTTACATATGACCAAAGTATCAATTAGCGAATGGTTATTCAATTTTGTTTCTTTTTCTGTAAGTAAAGAAACTTTTATTATTAGAATAATTTATTCTTATCAGACACGGCACAAGTACTTGTACCTTCAGATAACAACAACACCTACGATAGTTTTTGCTAACGTAAAACCAGATTGAGTTTGGTCTGAATCAGCGAATTCGGACATCACAGTTTACAATATCATATTCACAGTTAAACTGTGACATATTTTCATGGGAGTGCTTTATAGGTGGTTAGTTAGGTACCTAGGATTGTGAAAATATCTAGATATTCTATATATTAATTAATAAGTCAAAGTCAAAATATCTTTATTTCACATAGGCCTAACGTAGCTCTTGTAAAACGTCAACATGATATTTGTTGCATAAGTATATATGGTGATAATTACAAGTCGACTTAAAGCTAAGTTTACGAGGGTAGGTACACAAACGCGCCCTGTCGCTAAGAAGAATACCTAACGTAGCAGTCAGTTTATTATATGTATGGGAATCATACTTACATAACTAATATCTTTCTTTAAATGATTTGTGCCCTATCAATCTTCCAGACAGTCCAGACAGATCAGATCTGTTCCAGAATATATCAGGCTTATACTGATGGGTTACTGTACCATATTTGCAGACGCGTCTACCTCACATAACAACAGTGCTGGCAGTGGTGGCGCTGTCGTCGAGCAGCATCGTGCGGTCGCCGGCCGACGACGGACAGAACTTCGAGCTGCTGATCCTGCACAACAACGACATGCACGCCAGGTTCGAGCAGACGTCGCAGCTGAGCGGCGCCTGCACCGCCGCTGACCTGGAGGCGGGCAAGTGCTACGGAGGCTTCCCCAGAGTCGCTCATGTGTAAGTGTCCAATCCCTCAGTTGCATTGTGTTCTCCGATTTCCTTTTTCAACTTTACCGACACCTTCTTCAGATACCAGTGGTCTAACCAGACAGAAGTTCGTCTTTGAAGCTATTAAGGGCAGTTACAAATCCAGAAGGCTGGAGTGCACCACGATATTGGTCTAAGCATCTTGTTTTTAATTTGTTTTTAATTTCACGCGCGTCCTGCGCTGCGTTTACCACTCAAACGCGTATTTCGACCTAATGGAATATAAATAACCCGACAAAATCTTCTAGCAACGCGAAAGCTGAACCTGGAAAATACCTACTGACGTAGGTCTGCTCAAGCAGCCGTCGAGTCTGTTGCTCCTACTAATTTGTTCTAATAGTAGGACCAGACGGAGATAACCTATTCCTTACAGCCCCACTAATAGGACAAATTGTAAGACCACGAGAAAGAAGCATTAAACTTCTACATGGTCCTAATAATTTAACCTACGAAAAGGACCACGGAGACGACCTATTCCTTGTCTAGTAAAAGGACAAATTGTAGAACGACTTTCATAGTTCGTAAAACATTTTTATTTCCAAATTCCAGAGTGAAAGAGGCGCGAAGAGCAGCCGCGTCTGGCGAAGGACCCCCGGTTTTATACCTGAACGCCGGAGACACGTACACGGGAACCGCCTGGTTCACAGTCTATAAATGGAAGGTTGCCGCCGAGTTCCTGAACGCCTTGCAACCTGACGCTGTTGTAAGTAAAAACTGACTTGAATTAAGTAAGTAGGGCACAAACGCGTTTCGCTCCACAAGTCCCGAGGGACGATTTGCTAACTCGGTGACTTTCAAAAATGATACCTAAGTACCTACAACGGAATCATGTACATGGAATTTCTAACAAGTCCATTGTTTGCTTCGTTAGGCGGTGGGCTGTAACAGACGCGTTAGGTCGCGTCCGACGTTACGTTGTACGCGGCCTATAAATGCTTACTTACTATGGAAATGTTCTTGTATGGTCACTATGAAACGCCTGACGCGGCGCACGTTAGAACATTTCGATAGTACCTAGTACCTTCTTAAGCATTCATAGGCCACGTACAGCGTCACGCCGGACGCGACCTACGACGTTTGTTACAGACCTTAGCTGGCACAATATTAATTTCATAGCAAATGTCAAAGAAGCTACAAGACTATTCTTTCTACAAAGCTATTGAAAGTGGACTAAATAATTTTACCCTCAACACACGTACCTAGTGCTAAAATTTGTCTACGAATGTGACCTGCATTTTATTTTTGTCTACGAATGTGACCTGCATTTTATTCCTGTGGTCTGAATAACAAAGTCCCATAAAGCGTAAGCTCTTGTGTGAGGATGTCTTTGAAGCTTGACAGCGAGTACCTATTGCATAGACTGGCATATACCTACTAGAGATAGAAAAATCCAAATTCACTGTAAATAAAAGAGTAAAATCCTTACAAAGAGCTTTTACACTAAAAGGTTTCCTACTCCTACAATTTTATACGCATATAAAAAAATACTGTAGGTAATGGAATGCGTTTGCATATGAATCTGTTCTTTGATTACTTTTTTTGCCGTTGTTTTTTGTATCACTCTTAAAAGACTGTATCAGTTTTTTATCACGCTGGGCTACGATTTGCAACTTGTGATCGTCATCCATAGCTTACCGATCCGATCCGGCCAGTGATCTCTCACCAAGCTTATTCTGAATTAATTTATTCGTCGTGGACATTTGCTTGGTGAAGATCATTCGAGAGATGATCACAAGTTAGCTAATCAACACGCGATGTAATGCAATGTGTGGCGTCCTAATTCCTGACCCGTTTGTATGTTGTCTATAGTTATAGGGATGCCAACAACAATGTTTTTAGGATTCCGTACCCAAAGGGTAAGAAACGTGTCCCTATTACTAAGACTCCGCCGTCCGTCTGTCACCAGGCTGTAACTCTTGAACCATGATAGTAAAGCACCAGAAATTTCCACAGATGATGTATTTCTGTTGCCACTAGATATGTCAATAAATACTAAAAAACAGAATACAATAAATATAAAGCTCCCGAGTCGCGCCTCCCATACAACTAACCAAGACTATAGCAATACTTATTGACAGCTGACGAATTTGACATTGGAAAACTTGCTATGTAAATCTTAAATTAGTTCACGCAAGTTCACGTTATGACCTTGACGGTTCTGTCTGAACAGGCACTAAGTAATCAAGACAATGTGGGTTATTGTACATTACATAAGCTGTGTACATGAGTAGGTACTTATATCGGTTTACCTTTACGATATTTTGATCTCTACGCACTTTCTACCACGTCCAACATGGCTCTAACGTGATCTTACATTGTTTAATATAAAACTAGAATGATGATGAACAGTTAAGGGTTACTTATTTGCCAAGTTCTATAACATCTTTAGCTGCATCTTAACTTATCTAAATACTCGTACTATCAGATGAGATGAGATTAAATATTTACTTGAATAAGTAAAAAAACCCTAATTATATGATGATAACTGGCTTAGTTTTAGAGAAATTAGGCAAAAGCTCGTTTTTGTGACAAAGACAAAAATAAATTCAATAAATCCCCTTAAAGGCACAAAATACAGTTGGCATCCCTAATTACGTCTGTCTTGGCGAGCGGCTTGCAATGGTATCACAATCTGTGATTATTACGCCCATATTACGCCTTGCTGGTCACGTCTCGTTAGTCGTTTGACACTTGATGCATCGCCGGACAATGGCAAATAGCAGTCTGCATTAGATATACCTAACTACATTGATTAAACATAATATAAAGGATCAGCACTTTCCTAGTGACGTCACGCATGTATTGTTAGGCTCCGCCCTGAAGCCGAATTTTGTATTTGTCAAAACTGTAAAATGGCGCTAATCAGCGGTACCAAAATGTACGACACATGACGCTATATTTGAGAAATTTTTGGCTTCAACATACGTCGCATCTTTCCCGTCCTCTTAGCTTAGCGTATTTCGTTATTGAGGAGATAATAGATAGTAGATATGTACAGATGACTTATATATGAGAAAGTTGCTGATAATATGTTTGTCTATTTCTAATTCAAATCTAGCTTTTTAGAATAAATAAATATATTAGGACATTACACACATCTAGCCCCAAAGTTAGCGATAGCTTGTGTTATGGGTACCTTCTAGATAACTGACAAATATACATAGTATATACAAATTAATATACATAAATATTAAAAAACACCCAGATACTAGAAAACATTCATTCTCATCACACAAACATTTTTCAGTTGTGGGAATCGAACCCACGACCTCGGACGCAGACGGCAGGATAGCAATCGCTACGCCAATTGGTCGTCACTCGTCAGCCTTTTGATTGCCTATTGTAGATATCATCTAATCGACCTGCAGATTATATTTCGTACATTGTGCGGTATGTTTATGGCTTAACCTGTGCTTACTTGTCATACGGAATGGGCCTTATCTACCTACGTGCTTAGTTTGCTTTGTGATTGTACTCTACATCGCCTATCTTGTTAATTATGTCGTTTGTGGCTGTTAATTTGTGTCAATAAGTGTTTGTATCTCAACATAGGTGACTAGGTGTGTCTCTATGGTGTAGAAACCTTTTACCTATAGAGCTACAGCTACAGTACAAATTAGGGGTAGGTAGACCTACTTCTGTATAGGTACTATAACAGTGTAGCAGTAGTCAGTACCTAGGTCTTACAATAATTATGATTCATAGTAGACCTATCTCACACGACAGAATACGAAATAGTATAGGCAGGCCAGGTCAACTTATCACGTGATCGAAAAACTCGGTCTCGGTGTACTAATTTCAGACGGCCGCCGCGCGCCGGACACTTTGCTCGCGTTAGTTCTTGTACGGTCTATTTCACGCGCTGCGTGCGAGGCAACCTTTGTACGTCGAATGAGATAAAGTTACGCTATAGAAAGAGACCACAGCTTTGCGTTTGTTGCGTGTTCTTTCCGGAAGCGTGGCCAGGCTCTATTGCGAACTGAAAAGCACTTTTTGTGTCAGCGCCAGAGTCGCTATTTTTTTGTTCCGTATTTTAGGTCTACATTGGTGCCAATTCTGTTGTTCAAAATTTCTAAGCTAAATTAATAAAATTTAACGCGTCTAAAAATAATCCTTTTCAATATGCTCCCGATGGAAAACGATAGCACTATTTTTAGATGCGTTAAATTAGTATAGTTTGAAGACTTTGCACAACAGAATTGGCACCACTATCGGTCAAAATAAATGACGTTTAACGAACTCCAAGATTAAGATTTAAAAGTCAAATGCATTAGGTAATATTTTGTATGGGACTAATAACCATGAGTTCTTCGAAACAACTTCGATTAATTGGTGCTAAACTAATTTATATATTTTTTGTCATTTCTTGTGATTAAATTAGTTAAATACACTCGGCGTCAAAAAAATCGCACCTTTCAATAAATCTACTTCAAACAACTTTAAACCTTATTTGACATCAATAATGACGGTCATATTGGATACCATTTGAAAGGCGATGAAATGGAGAGCACAAAAACAATTCAATTTATTATTTTTCTTTTATTGGAAAAGCACAAAAAAAAAGAAGTATATAAAACAGTAAAAATCCTTAATTAAGCCTTAATTTAAAACAGATTAATTACACAAAAAAGAATACAAAAATGATCTTAAAACTAATCTAAAATCTAGTGTTACCCCCCTTGCCCTGATGACGGCTTCCATACGATCCCTCATGGATCTTACCAATTTTAAAATTTCTTCTTGAGGGATAGTGTCCCATTCCTCAATAACGGCATCTTTGAGTTCCTGGAGAGTCGTAGGAGCGGGATCACGAGACCGAACCTTGCGTTTTAAATGGTCCCATAGGTGCTCAATCGGGTTAAGGTCTGGACTTCTCGCTGGCCACTGCATGACAGAGATCCCAACATCTTGAAGGTAGTCGCGCACAATAATTGCAGTGTGAGCGCGAGCGTTGTCATGCATCAACGTGAACCCCTCGCCAACAAAACTGGCATAGGGGACCACATGGTCTTCCAGGATCTCTGTGATGTACCGGTGAGCAGTCAGCGACCCTTGCCCGCGAGCACCTCGAGCCCGGGAGACGCAAACAAGGTCGGTTTTGCCGTCGGCAGACATGCCGCCCCAGAACATACAAGAACCGCCTCCATATTCCACAGTCTCCTGGATGCAGGCTTGGGCGAAACGTTCACCCTGTCTTCTGTACACTCTTTTGCGTCTGTCGTTGCAGAAAAGGCACACTCTCGTCTCGTCTGAGAAGAGAACAGCTTTCCATTGTTCGAGGGTCCAATTGACGTGTTCGCGAGCGAATTGCAAGCGGGCTCGCCGATGCTCTGCGATCAATTTTGGACCCGTAGCAGCTCTTCGCGCCGCTATTTTCCTCTCCCCCAGCCTTCGTCTAACCGTAGACACACTCACGGTTCTTCTGTTAGCTGTCTGGAGCTGCTGTCGCAACTCAACAGCATTTAAGAAGCGATTTCTCAAAGATGTCGATACGATAAATCGGTCGTCTCTCTCCGAGGTGCAGCGACGTCTACCAGACCCATATCTTCGGACGTAGCCACCGGTCTCCAGGAAACGCTGGTACACTCTTCGAACCGAAAAACGGCTCAAGTTGAGTTGCCGAGCGACATCACACTGCCGCATGCCTGATTGCAGTAGTGCAATCACTTGGGCGGCCTCATCGACAGTGGTATCCATCTTCAAGGGTATTTTTCTTGGGAATGAGCTTCTCGTGTGTCCACTTCAACGGTTGAATAGCGAATGATCCCGATTGAACCTGTATTGACCCTTTTATACCTGCAAAAGGTAGCGCAACTAGCGGCTGTTTAAGGAGCAAAATTGTAAGTGTTTTCTGCTTCTTTTTTGTGCTCTTCCAGTAAAAGAAAAATAATCAATTGAATTGTTTTTGTACACTCCATTTCATCACCTTTCAAATGATATGCAACATGACCCTCATTATTGATGTCAAATAAGGTCTAAAGTTGTTTGAAGTAGATTTTTTGAAAGGTGCGATTTTTTTGACGCCGAGTGTAGTACCACTTAGCTAATTAACCCTTATATCCTGAGTTTTTCGAAACATATTCAAAATTAGCTAAGTAGATATATAGGTAAGGACCTGTTTCACAATCACCCAGATAAATAAACTTTATCTAGCGAATGTAGTTGATGTTGTAACAATTTTTGTACTGGAAATCTGTCAAAATGTCAAGTTTATTCCTTAGATAAAGTTTATCTGGTGATTGTGAAACAGGCCCGTAGGAACTCAGGAAATATAGACAGTTATAGCTTGGCAACTTCGTGCGGGACCCTCCTGCGGGGTGACAGACAGTGGGGGAGGCAAGGAACTTAGATGTCAGCGGTTAGCGGGCGGTGTAGCGAGGAAGGGGACACTTCTCTGCATGTTACATACGTTAGCGCGTCTCCCGGGCGTCTGTCACGGCGCAGGAGGGTCCCGCACGAAGTTGCCAAGCTATAGGTATATTATATTACTGCGACAATTCTCAGCCCTACATAACTAAAGCTATTTCGGAAAACGACCTTTGTGCCAATTACCTGGCTTTCTGAGTTTTTCGCGTGACGAAAATACGTTCATTTATTATTGGTGTCAGCTAATCGTGGGAAGTTTATTATTGATTTAACAGCTACAGACAAGTATTAGTAAACGCTTAGGTTAATTATTTCAGTGAAAAATAAATAAAATCTCTTACGAACACTATAACCATTATAGTACCTAATAATGTACCTACTAAGATGATTTTTACAACTCAAATCTATACAGCATCAATTAGTGTAGGAATTTTTAAGTTCGGATGAATACGTAGGTATGTTTAGTATTGAACGAGCTAAACGGTTATTTAAGCGATTTTAAGCGACCTGCAGTTGAAAACTATAAAGACAAAGGTCATGTATTTTTGGTCTTTTATCTAAATTCGATCAGAAGCTGAGCTATTGATAAAATTTACTCGATAAAAAGTTCTGCCAAAAGTTGCTTTAAAATCTCAATTTTTCTCATTTTTATCGGAAACTACAATGACTTACCTAACTGTATTATTCTTTTTATGTGTCGGTAATAATAATATCCACAATGGATTTTTGATAACTGGCTTTTTTTTTACACGACTGCCCAAAAAAGAAGTGTAATATTTTTAGGGTTCATGTATGTATGTATGTGAGTTTCTTTATTCCACCATAACTTCGGAACGGCTGAAAAGATTTGGATATATTATGGGGTACCGTGAGAATCCTTACATCATCCCGATTCCCGAGTAACATAGGCTATATATTTTTTTTAAAAGTCGTACGTTTTTCTGTTCTTATCTTCCGCAACGCTACCTTTCGCACCCATCAATTTATTCGAGTGAAAAGGACAAAAATAAAATCAGCGTAGGACCTTATACTTAAGTCAGATTGAGCACGTCTTTGTGAAAACCAGTCTATCATACTCGTAAAATCAGCATAAATTGTCTGCCGCAAGCGAATCGAAATCGCATTTAATAAAACTACGATTCCGTTCACGGTGCAGTAGAAATCTTGAAAAGTTGAAGAGTTTAAAGAAAGTTCTCCGAAGTTTAACTAGACCCAATAAAGGCATTCGCTGAAATCTAAAGCTTAACCTACGGCTTTTAAAAGTTTGGAATCTTCTCGTACCTACTTTTTTCATGTTTTTAGGGTTCAGTGGCATTCGTTTTAAGTCGACTCGTAGTTATCATTATCACCATATACTTAAGATCGCAAATATCTGATTGACCTTTCACAAGACTGTATTTTATAAGAGGCTAAAGATTTAGAATTTTTGAATTTGACAAGGAAAGTTCACAACAGAAAATAAATACTTAAGTAGGTATGTCGCGGTTTTTTGGTAATTTCATTCTGGAACGAAGAACCTAAGACCGTGTTTACAACAGAGAGATACTTTAGAGGCTGGAAATATACAGATAGGGGGTTCAGTAGAGTAGTTTCAGCGTATGAGATTACTCTTTAAATCCTGTATGTCTCACATACATGTTATGTACCTAGAAGGGAAAATCAATACAAGTTGCGTCACAGCCTGTTACATAATGTGATATGACACTGCGTACTTTATTCGGTGTTCTTTATAGCATTTTTCGGTAGGTTTCCAGTTGGTTATTTATGCAAATGTACATTATAAATCGTATATCTACGAGTAGGTACGATCGTTGGCTACTCGGGTCATTCGAACTGAAGACATCTTTTAGTAGTCCTAAAAGTATAAGCAATCAGACTTTAACACTAGATACCAAGTATTGATACTTTTAAAGTAAGGTACTGAACACATTTTTGATAAAACTTGTATTGTTCCCTAAGTTAAAAGGTGTTTTATTAATCATATTTCGTATCCTAGTTTCCGAGAAATCTAGTTATATGAACTAACTAGCTGTTGCCCGCGGCTCCGCCCGCGTGAATTACGATTTTTTTTTACATAATATACCTTCCTACTGGAATTCCTTGATTTTTCGCGTGATTCCGGTGTGATGTTGTACAGAAACCTGTTCTTACTTTGCACGGGTTATCTTGTGGTGATTTTGAAAACTCCTTTTTCTTAATAAGATTCATTAAAACGTAGTTGAAAGATCAAAAGGATGATTTTAACTGTCGATATTTCGATACATTGGTACAAGTCGTGGTCACTACGTGACCTGTGCCACTGTCCTTTTCATTGTGATTTTTATTCTGAAACCACGAAATATACTTATTAAAAATTATTAAATCATGTGAAAAGTTGTACTGGTGGTAGAAATCTTCTTTCAGAGTTCGGCTGGGTAGGTACCACTGGGATAAAATACTCTACTAACAATATTCCCCAGCCCAACATAAGAGTCTGTTAAAAATCTTTGCTTCATCTCAATATAATCCCAAGTATCAGAATGGGCAATGGCTATATATTTCTTTACGTATAAAAATTTACCTATGACGGTCAATCGGTTAGGACCAGTTAAGACCTGAGAGTTAAAAATATTTGTGAACCATTTTACTCTTTCCATGTTGCGGATGATAAAAAAGACGTGGCACTCTGGGAATGTCCACAAAAGTGAAAACTTTAATCTGTTCATGTCTCACAGTGCCATCTTAATATAAAGTCAAGGAACAGTACATTACATGACAATTAATTATTATTAACAAAAATTTGGTGGTACCTATCTCCAAGTTTTACATTCAAGTTCCACATAATTTGTAGAGATGGCGCGATACGGTATAACGTGGTGATAAATTCATGATTTTTGTTCACCCTAAAAGTGAAAAATCTTAAACCATACAAAATCTTCTGCTAAGCATATTTATTTACGGCTGTAAGGGTACTCCAGTCTGACTTGAGCCCTTACGTCTTAGCCCTAGGTGCTTGTCCATTCCGAGTTTTAAGTCACCTACTTGAACTCATTGATAAAGGTTCTGATGTCTATAATTTCTGAAATCCAAAAGTGATGATGATAAAATTTATACGAAATAATCTTTAAATAACCTCCTTTCTAACAAAGAAAGAATTAATGAAATCGGACAACGCGTTAATGAATTATAACTAAATACACATTTTGACTTTGATGCCGTCTTCCAGGGAAACCATGATGAATTCCGGGACAAAAAGTATCCTATGTCCTACCTCGGAGTATGAACTATATTCATGTCAAGTTTCATTATAATCCATCCAGCGGATTAGCCGTGATGCGCGGTCGTGAAACAGACAGACAGACAGACAGACAGACAGACAGACAGACAGACAGACAGACAGACAGACAAAAATGAAACAAATTACAGTTTTGGCTTCAGTATCGACTAAATAGTGTCCTCCAACAAAAATTTTCAAAATATCTTCAATGTACAGAATTCGACCCTTTACAGTTTTATTATAAGTATATATATATATAGATATACCTGCATTAAATACCCACTTAGAATCTTAGAATATTAAATCTCTGTTGATATCAAACAAACCCAACTAAATCAGCATTATACTCGTACCAAGCTCCAAGGACCAATGTTTAATCTCCCACAGCTTTCTCCCCCATCTAAGTTCCGCCGGCTTCTAAACTAGGAGCACTATCTAGCTTTAACGACCAAAGTCACAAGTCACCTAACTGGTGTGGCAACTGGCAACCTTCGATCACTTAGAAGTAATAGTAATATCGACCTGGTAAACATCTAAGGTTTTAGTGGTAGAAAACGTGGCGAAAGCTCTCTCAAATTGATAACCTCCTTTTTATGAACTTGGCTAAAATCAATTTTTGCCATTATCTACCAGTGGGCCAGTAGAAGCCAAGTTTACCACAACCTTTATAGACCGCTCCTAAAATATGTGTTCTGTGCATATTTCCGAAAAGCGTAAGTTTTGAATTGAAAATAATAAACTTAAGCACGAATAATAACAAAATAATTGCATGAACTAGCATGACTAATACCAAGAATTTACATTAATATAATTACCCTACTAATAACTTAACTAATGAAACAATTACCTAACAAACTAACTGCACCAAAAAAATTGTGCTGTCTCGTACTTTGTGTAATGTTTTTTTTTGTGCTTTAACGCTTACTGTGTGTTCATAAACTCATACAATCTTAGACAAAATTATAAGCTATTAACAAAACATTATTAGTAGTAATATACAACGTGTTAATTGAAATAACGACTGAGATCAATCAAAAACCAAAACTAGGTACTAAGCTACTTTTGTTTTTAATAATAATTAATATGGTTTACTTTTAATACAATAACAAAAATGTGTCTGTATAAGAATCATTAGGTTACTGAAATCATCACAACAAACCTTTGGTTTCTGTTTGAAAACAACACGTATTCTAACAAAATGTAATGATGTATCAATAACGAGGAACTAACACAATTTTATGTATTTTTTCAGTCCCTCGGCAGCAACGAAATCGAAACAGGATCTTCCGATATATCGCCTTTTCTACAACACTTAAACACGACTTTTTTGGCCAGTAATATTATCATTGATTCTAAAGAAGCAAGAGAAATCATACAAAAGTCTGTCGTGAAAGATATTCAAGGAATTAAAGTCGGTATTGTTGGTTTTCTCACTCCAGGATCAACTTTGTACAAGGACGTCAAAATTACCTTCATTGATGCGGTGATAGCTGTAGAGAATGAAGTAGCAAAACTCAAAGCTAGTGATGTCAAAATTATAATTGCTCTGGGACATTCTGACTATAAAACAGCAGCTAAAATCGCAAGTATTGAAGGAATTGACTTAGTTATAAATGGTAAAGAAAATCAGATAACCGCAAACGGAAAAGTTTTAGGAGACACAACTTTGGAAGAAGTAAGAGAGCATGATTCTCTAAAGCGCGTGCCCATCGTGCGATCTCATGCATACAACAAACATCTTGGAAAAATACGTGCTTTATTAAATATGGAAGGTGAAATATCTGATATTGAAGATGGTTCGATATCACTGGATGAGAAAGTAAATCAAGACATTGAAACGTCAGATATACTAGAAAGGTACAAGAGAGATGTATCTGCATCTACACCAATCGGTAGTACTGTTGTTTTACTAGATGGTAGTACGTGTAGTACTGAGGAATGCAACTATGGTAATTTAGTTGCAGATTCTATAGTTTATTACTACGCAATCAGACACCAAGGTGAACGATGGACCGATGCCCCCGTGGCAATTATAAGCGGAAGCATTTTCACTGATAATATTAGACCACTAGTTCGCCCTTTTACAGTAAGCAGGCAGGACCTATTATCCACCATAGCAGATACGTCCAACTTAGTAATCATAACAATGAATGGTTCCGTACTCAAACAAGTCCTTGAAAAAAGTGTTGAAGAATACAGCTCAAATAACCCTAAAGACAATTTTCTCCAACTCTCCGGAATAAGAGTTGTTTATGACTTGAAGAAAGAACCTAGGTCGAGAATATTAAGTGCTGTTGTTCGCTGCTGGGATTGTTCTATTCCCGATTTCTTTGCTATAAATGATACAACCAGTTACAAAATAATAATGCCATCAACCTTAGCAAGTGGAACCAGTGCATATTTAATGTTAAAAGACTTACCTAGAATAGAGCTTAATTACGACGCAGTAACATGTACTGAAGAATATATCAAAATGAGAAGTCCAGTGTATCCTGAAGTAGCGGAACGTGTAGTATTAATGAACACAGATGCTGTTTCCCCTGATTCAGCTTCTGCATTAAGTTCGTCCGTTATAGTTTTTATGGTTGCAATTTTAAGGTTTTGTATAGATTAAGTGTTTTTTGAAATAAATGCTCATGGCACTTTATCGTTCTCATTATTTTACAATTGGTGTAAAATATAGAAAATCACAACACCTCAATCAAAACCATGACGAAATTCAAATGTAGCTCATCATAACTCATTGTAAGTATCATTATATTAGCGTGTGAAGATGTATTAATAATAGCAAATATTTAAAAACTTTTAATTATTCTTTCTTCTTTTCTTTTACTTCACACCCTTATTTCACTTATTAAATACTTAAATTCACTTGTCATTTGATTTATCCACTATATAATAAAATTACTTTTAATCACAGTCTCTACATGTCTATTCTTAAAATTATGTTTATTTTATAATATGTTATTATTGTTTCAGTCTTTGGGAAATCATGAGTTCGACAACGGTGTCTCCGGAGTAACACCATTTATAAGAAATCTGACGTGTCCATCCCTAGCCGCAAATCTTATTTTAACTTCAGAACCTACCTTAGAAGCAGAAAAAAACCTAATGAAATCCGTTGTGTTTAATATTAACGGAATTAAAATTGGTATAATTGGATATTTAACTCCTGACACTAAAATATTAGCAGTACGAAACAATGTGGAATATATCGAAGAAGTAACTGCAATAAGAGATGAAGTGAATAAGCTAAAAAGTGAAGACATTCAAATATTCATTGCCTTAGGACATTCTGGGTTCGACAAAGATTTAGAGATAGCAGAAAAAGTGGAAGACATTGACCTCGTGATCGGTGGCCACACTAACACTTTTTTGTGGAATGGTGAAACCACAGAGTCCGAAAGACCACAAGGCCCTTATCCAACAGTAGTTAGGCAAAAATCTGGAAGACGGGTTCCAGTAGTACAGGCTTATGCTTTTACAAAATATTTAGGCAGACTACATGTAATATTCAATTCTCAAGGAGAAGTAGTGAGTTTCGATGGAGACCCAATACTTTTAAATAATTCTATACCACAAGATCCTAGTATACTATCCATTGTTGATAGGTATCGTGAAAATATAGCCCAAATATCTGAAGCGGTGGTTGGTTCAGCATCGGTTGTTTTAGATGGTCTGACTTGTCGGTTGCAAGAATGCAATTTAGGGAATTTGATAGCTGATGCAGTAGTAAAGAAATACGCTTCCGAATATATAGGAAAAGGTTGGACGGACAGTCCTATTTCAGTTCTTCCGGGAGGTGCGATTCGAGCATCTATTAGTCATGTCGATCGACCGTTTAACATCACACAGGGGGACCTCTACACAGTAATGCCATTTGAGGGCACTCTTGTAAAAGTTTCCATAAATGGATCAAATATAGTGAAAATGCTCGAACATTCCGTCTCCGCTTACGATACTAATGTTCCGCCTGGTGAATTCTTACAAGTGTCAGGTTTAAAAGTAGAATTTGATTTCAAAAATCCTCCAGGGGCGAGGGTGACTAAAGTTCAAGTCCGCTGTGGAAAGTGTGATACTCCCGATTATGAGCCTCTAAATGAAGCTACAGAGTATAATATTTTGACAATCGGGTTTACCGCGAATGGAGGTGATGGATTCACTGTATTCGAACGTTTGCCTATCACACCGTTAAGTTATAACGAATTGTTATGCACCGCTGAGTATCTTAATGAAACTGCGCTTGTCCATCCTGAGGTCGAAGGCAGAATAATAATTCACAATGCCGATGCTATAAATGTAGCCATTACGACAACAGGATCGCTTGTCACAACATTTATAGCGTTGGCTTGGACAATATTATTTTAAGTAGGCAGAGCTTATTAGCATAATTTTAGATAATAGCATTTTTTATGTTTACCTGAGGTCGAAGGCAAAATAATAATTCACAATGCCGATGCTATAAATGTAGCCAACGACAACAGGATCGCTTGTCACATTTATAGCGTTGGCTTGGACAATATTATTTTAGGTAGGCAGAGCTTATTAGCATAATTTTAGATAATAGCATTTATATGTTTAGTTTAATATTGACTATCTCAATTTTACAGTATTTAAGACTTTACAAAATGTACTTACTTAATTATTACTAAGTTACCAGATTTTCTGAAACCCAATACGTAATTTTATGGTAAGAACGTAAACGTAACTCTTTACAGTGAGTGTTACTCCCTCCAACATTATTATGTTTTCACTGATCTGTGTTATTACTAGTCTAATGAAGGTTGTACTAAGTTAATTATATAAGTTGTATCTATACTTAATACTAAATAATTAATAAAGTGCCATGCATTTAAATATTTAAGATATATTTACTTAAATTAAAATATTTACTTGACCCAAAAACCAACAGTCTCCTAAAGGTACGTTTTAAATAATTGTAAATTTATAATGGTAGATTTTTCACAGCGTTCATTGACGCTTGATTTATCGTCTAATAAAAGGTGGATGTAAATGCATTTACTTAGAATAATCACTGGTTAACGTTAAAACTACCATACTTATAACATTGTAATATTTATTATTAATTGTAATCTTTAATTTAAATCGAATGCTTAAAACTTTCATGGTATTGGCAATAATTTTTTTGGCATCATCGATGATAAATATGAGAAATGAGAATTAATAATAATAAGTATTTTCATTGGCTGTTGGGTAGGTACTAGGTACTAACTGAAGTGAAGAGCTGTCTAAAATGAACTTACGTTAAATTATATTTAATAGGTATGGTTGGTGGGTAAAAAAAATTTACTAGTTTTAGAATAGGTAACTATAAAAACTGCAATTTATTGATACTCTTTGATAGTAACTACAAATTGGCCCATATTTTTAGGACCAATCATTGAAACTGGAATATTACATAACTATTACTAACGTAGCTATTGATGCGATGCTGTAAATAATAATTATTACATAGTAGATTATGCCTAGATTAGTGTAGAATTCTCCATGTCAAACGATCGTACCAATAGTTTGTGCAATTTCTATGATTAATAAATTGTAATACATTATAGAAAGAGATTTTCCAGAAATGAACTTAATCCCCAATTTTTATTTTACATCCTGTATTATTGACAGCAAAAAACAACAATATCATCTAACATGAATGCATGCATGATTGTTAAAGCTTACATTCATATCAATGTTGCATGAAAAAATATGTAACTAACCTTATTCTGTATGTACTAAACTGTTATCTAACATTTTGCTTTTCTTTATTTTTTACAGTCACTCGGAAACCACGAATTTGACCACGGCGTCAACGGATTATCTCCATTTATAGAAAATTTAACCTGCCCTGTTTTAGCAGCGAATCTTGTTCTAAGCAAAGTACCTGAATTAGAAAGGGAGGCTAATCTAAGGAAGTCAGTTGTATTTAATATCTCTGGCACACCTGTCGGCGTGATAGGATACCTTACGCCTGAAACTAAAATTTTGGCTGTTAAAAACGATGTTGAATACATAGATGAAATCACTGCTGTAAGAGAAGAAGTCCAAAAATTAAAAAGCGAAGGAGTCCATATTATAATAGGTCTGGGGCATTCGGGCTTTTTAAGAGATTTAGAGATAGCAAAAGCAGTAGATGGCTTGAACCTTGTGATCGGCGGACATTCGAACACGTTCCTCTGGAATGGCACAAGTCCAGATTCTGAAAAGTCTTTAGGTTACTATCCTACCTACGTAACTCAATCATCTGGGAAACAAGTTCCTGTAGTACAAGCGTACGCATACACCAAATATCTTGGTAAACTTCATATGGTTTTTGATAAAAAAGGAGAACTACTGAGCGCAGACGGTGTTCCTGTTTTATTAGATAAGACAATTCCTCAAGACCCTGATGTTTTGGCAATCGTGGATAGATATCGAAGTCAAATCCTAAACTACACAGAAGAAATTATTGGTACAACTTCAGTTGTTTTAGATGGGCTCAGTTGTCAACACGTAGAATGCAATATGGGAAATTTAATAACAGACGCGATGGTTTATCGTTATGCCAGTGACTATTCAGGTAGAAATCATTGGACAGATGCACCTATAGCAGTTATTCAAGGTGGCGGCATAAGATCTTCAATAGACCACGCTGAAATGCCAGCTGACATTACTAAAGGAGAATTGATTGGAGTATTGCCCTTTGAAGGAGGTCTTGTTGTTGTAACTATGAGCGGCAAAATTCTAATGCAAATGTTAGAACATTCCATCGAGAATTTGAGTGAACTAGATTATCCAGGAGAATTCCTTCAAGTTTCGGGTTTGAAAGTTATATACGATAATAGTAAACCAGCCGGATCAAAAGTTATAAGCGTTGAAGCACGATGTTGGAATTGTTCTATACCGGAGTTCAGTGAAGTCGATCTTGATGAAGACTATAACGTCATCATGCCATATTTCATATACAGTGGAGGCGATGGATTCACAATGTTCAGTGATCTACCAGGGAGGACACTTAATTATAGTGAACTGACTTCCACAATTAATTACATAAAACATCACAGTCCAGTTTTTCCAGCGCTCGAGGGGAGAGTAGTTGTTCTTAACCCAGATGCAAATACCAGTGGAGGCTTTAGTAATACTTTGTCACAAACTCTAAGCATAATTGTATTTTATTTATTTACTCAAACTTGTATTAACTATTAGACATTACGTTACTCGAAAGTATTATTTTGTATTATCCTGTGAATAATAATAATTATTGTTTATTGTTTTCAATAAAAAGTGAAACAAGAAAGATTGGTAGGTACTTAAATAAATTATTACATAAACAAATTTTGTTTTATTTCCCTAAATATCAAATAGATGTTAAGTATTGGGAAGGTAAATTACAAAGAAATACAGGCAGATTTACTTATCAAGCAACCGAATCAGTAAAGCTCGAATTTCACTCTTTTATAATTGCAAACTCCAGCTGCGATGCTACATATTAGCTACTTTTGCTTTAATTTAGAAATTATAGGTTGGAATTTTCATTTACATTTTGGGAGGAAAAAAATTGAATAATAGTTATAGGTAAAACAGAAAGATTGCAGATAAAAGGACCTTAAGCAAATCTGTTTGTAAACTTTGATACTTTTTCATTAAAAATCAAAAACATATCTAAAAAAAGTTGGAAATCCTACAAAATAATATTAAACCTTTCATTGCAGTCCCTCGGGAACCATGAATTCGATGAAGAAGTAGAAGGGGTGATACCTTTTATAAGAAATCTATCATCGCCTATAGTGACGGCTAATCTAATAGTAAACAATGTGCCAGAACTGATAGATATACCTAACTTATACAATTCTGTAGTAATAACAGAAAATGGAGTTCAAATAGGAATAATTGGATATTTAACACCAGACACAAAATTTCTTGCACCCAAAAACAAAGTCGAATACGAGGATGAAATTCTAGCTATTAATAGAGAAGCAAAAAAATTAAAAGACAATGGAATAAACATCCTTATAACCCTTGGGCATTCTGGCTTCTTGAAAGATTTAGAAATTGCCGAAAAATGTGAAGATATAGATTTAGTAATAGGTGGCCATTCGAATACTTTCCTTCTTAATAGCAATAGCACAAATGAACGCCCTGAATACCCTCAAGGACCTTATCCCACTTTCGTACAGCAAAGGTCGGGGAGAAAAGTGCCCGTAGTACAAGCTTATGCGTACACGAAATATCTTGGAAAGTTGCATCTAATTTTTGACGGTAATGGTGAAATCATCACCTGCGACGGATATCCAATATTACTAAACAGTGATGTCCCAGAAGACCCTGAGGTATTGAAAATTGTAAAAAGGTATCAGAAAGACATTGACCTGATAAACAAGGTTGTTGTAGGGACTTCATCGGTATTTCTAGACGGAGATTCTTGTAGGCTCAGAGAGTGTAACATGGGCAACTTTATTAACGATGCAATCATCGAATATACAAAGAAGTATGTCAAGAATATTACACAGTCTTTTATAGCAGTAACTCAAGGAGGAAGAATCAGATCGTCAATAAGTCATCCAGAAAAACCGTTTAACATCACAAGAGGGGATATCATCACCGTTATGCCGTATTCAGATACACTGTGTGTATTAACAATGAATGGAACTGTACTCAGGAAAGCTTTGGAGCATTCAGTGGAAGATTGGCGGACAATAGACACCCCGGGACAATTTCTACAATATTCAGGCGTGAAAGTTGTTTATGATTTAGCCCAAAAAGCAGGCTCCCGTGTAGTCGAAGCTGCAGCAATCTGTGCGCATTGTTCAGAACTAAGAGACCTACAAGATCACTACGAGTACAAACTAATAACGTCAATTTTTATAGCTGACGGAGGAGATGGTTATACAATGTTCGAACAATTACCAAGAGACATAGTGCCTTATAATGAAGTCATAAGTGCTATAGATTATTTGACTGATAATAGTCCCATAAATCCTGTGTTATCTAAAAGAATCATTATACTTAACGAAAACAAAGTTGAAACATTTATTCCAAATGCGCTATATACAGTCCATAATATGCCCTCAGATGCTTTAACAATTCAGTCAAATACTAAGGTATATTTGTTGTTAGTTGTATTGTTGGTTTCACTTTAATACGAAAGTTCGTGTGTATGTGTGTGTATCATGTATGTTTGATATTTTTACTCTTTATTCCGCATGAACCGATTTGACTGTAATTTGGAATAGAGAGGCTAAAGCTAATGGCGAATAAAAGAATTTAAATAAGATTTTAATGACGCATGGGATGTGCAATGAACATGATACAGAAAATAACAAAATTTTCCATGATTATAGAAAAATCAATCGGCTATGTAGCACATAAAAGTTACCTATAATAGTAAAATTTTGACATTAGTGAAACTCATTAAATCAAATCAGCCCCTAGATTGTGTAATAAAAACTAATTCATCGTTAACGTAATCGTTTACTAATTCTGCCCGCTGATTGGTTCCTGATTTGCTTCAGCCAATGGCGAGGCAGAAGTCGTTAGCGATTACGATAACGATGAATACGTGTTTCTTACGCAATCAGACCCCTGAACTTATCAAAGTACGGATTTTGACTTCATGGCTCATCCCAAACGTATAATAGTTGAAAGCATAGATGTGATGATAGATATAAATGTGATGCAACAACTTTTCCTTCACATTCTGTACACAACAAACAATGTTTTCGTATTTAAATTTATTATAACAGAAATAACATAGAGTATTATATTTACATTCCTGTTATTTTTTATGTAAGGTGAATTATTTAAAAAGCTGTTGTCAGAGTAAGTAATTATTTATTTATTTAAATTAATAAAATTCAGTATTAAATTAACATTTTGTATTCTTATTAATTACCCTTATAACTAACGCATAACAAGCGAATATAAAAATTACTATAACAGTTATGAATTGTTTTATTTTTATCTTATGTATAGTTAATGTAACAAATATTTTCGTATAAAATCTGTGTAGTTAGCTTTTAACCTATTTATAGGAACTCTGTTTAAATTTGGAGGACAATGGTTTCAATAAACTTTACAATACGAATTAAAAAAAAATCAGGCAATGAATGAAATCATCAAGTCATAATAGTCTAGGATCCCGATATACAACGACCTTCACCGAGCTGCTTATTGGATGAAAACTATTATATATCCAATTAAATATGTCAATGAATATATCGCAAGTGGGTTGCCTAAAAAATTTCAGTCCAGGGTATGATTAATTAAGAATTAAAAAAAAACCATTGTAACATGGACTCCTATTTGTTACAGTTTAGTTGACATCGTAGTTCAGATTGGATGTTATAAATAGTGCTTTTTGCCAGAAATACTTTCCTGGCTGAGGAAAGTATTTCTGTTCTATATTTTTTGGCAAAAGAAAGTTAACGGATATCTAATAAAATCGTAGGTTTTATGCACAATTATGCACAATTGCAATTTGCGACCTGAATCGCTCATCCAATCTAATTTGAACTAAGATGTCAACGGAACTCTAACAAATAGGAGTTCATGTTACAATGGATTTTTTTTTAATTCTTAATTAATCATATCCTGGACTGAAATTTTTTAGGCAACCCACTTGCGATATATTTATTGACATATTTAATTGGATATAAAATAGTTTTCATCCAATAATCAGCTCGGTGAAGGTCGTTGTATAGCGGGATCCTAGACCATAAGACAAATTCTTATTAATTCTAATTTCAGCTATGACTGAAAATCGTGTCAAACAGTACCTAAGATTTTCAAAAATAATGCTGGAACACAGCATGCCTATTCTGAGTTTTTTACTATCGCTAGCGAGAGAGTAATAAACGCGAATTTGTATAGGATTTTTGCAGCGACATCTATTGACAATCGTACAAATCGGCGTTCACTCTCTCACAATCGACTATGAATTAAGTACCTAAACATATTTGAAAAAACTCTGAATCAGAGGCCGTTCCACCATCTCTTATAGCAGTATTATTGTAATATTGTTTTGACATTTTCATACAGTGCCAGTATGAAAATTTAAAAACAATATTACAATAATACTGATATAAGAGATGGTGGTACGGCCCCAGCGAATTAACGATTGTATCGGCCGTAGCTATGAGTTATGACCATATTCGGAATAGATTCCATAGACCACACGGAATAGATTCCATTTCTAACGTTGCTTTTGGTACACTCATTGAACAAAATTAAAAAGTACGAAAATGACGTATCCGATCGTAAAATGAATCACTTGACTTCCGCGCTGACAGCTGTCATCCTCATAGCTTTTTGAATTTCATTCCATAAGCAATCTAAACGCAATCTAAAAAATTTGAATAAGTTTAATGACTAAAAATGACTACAGCTGCAGAAGTTTTATAAAAAGTACAAAAGAAAACACAAAAACTTAATGAAATGTCAAAACAAGTATAAAATTACCTCTTTTCATTCTCAGACTTTAAGGCGAACTCAACAGGTCTGCCCGCGAAATTCAAAATTTTCGTGGTTTTTTGCAATTTGTACGCTAATTACACATAATAGGCTTACGGCAGTCATTTTGCGAGAATGGCAGTTACTTCTTTACATGTTTATATAAAAATTTTTGCATAAAAATGTCTATCCTAGGAAATTAGTCCGAGTAAAGAGTTTTAAGTGAGCAACTCGCAAACTCTACACTTTCAAGCAGAGATTTTTATATAAATACGTGAAGATGATCTTGGGATTATCGCAATTTGACTGCCATAAGCCTATTACGTCTTATCAGCTTAAAAATCGCGAAAAACCACAAAAAATTTGAATTTCGCGGGCACACCCGTGGTGTGCTCCTTAAGGTAAGCTTTAGTAGATTTAACTACCCAAAACTATTTTCTTGAATGTCTGCGTAACAAATTGTTCCATATCTTTGGATCTTCCACCACAGATCATGTCTTTCCAAGGAATCAATTGAGTACTTCCATACGGGGACAGGCCCTCGAATATACAAAGGCATTGCTTCAGAGACTCCTGGCAGTCACAGAGTTCTTCGCATGGTGCGTATGGCTCCAGCATTTCACACATAATACAGAGACGTTTGTATACTTTATTAGCAGTTTTCAAATCACCTTCTTGAAGATTTTTTATTGTGTCTGTCGTCAAAATCTTATTTTTGGCTTTGGTCAAGGTGAATGGCACTCTCGAGAAAGGATGTGCGCAAAGTGTGAAGTATGTGGGCCAATTCTTTATGCAGGCTACACACATGCACACGAATTTGTATTGAAATTTGAGGGATGATTGCCGGGAAGCGAGGTCTTCCAGAGCGTGGTGTGGTCTGCAAAGATAAAGCAATATTTTGTTACGAGCTGAGTTGACCTGCCTTTGCTTCAATGGGGTGATTCTGTGAGAATTTTTGCAAAATTCTTTCCTATCCCTGTAATGAACCTCCTGAAAATTTCTGAATCCAAGGGTTTGATCTTTGTGATGAGTTAGGATTTTGTAATTTGTATTATAGAGATGACATGAAATAAGCAAGACATTCACCTGATGCACGTCCAAATCACTTGGCGGTGCGTCATTGTTGGTAACTAGTCAGGGCCGAAGCCACCAGACCAGACCTGAGCCAATTTAGAAATTATAAAATTCTAGAGGGCCATAGCGAGAATCGAACCCGCGATCTCCCGACTCGAATCAGAGTACGCGCCACTGTGCCAGGGAGGTCGTCAAGACTTGTATAATATAATATTATGTAGGGGTAGCTAATCTATAAACCTACATATACACCTACCTAAGTGGATATGAATCGACTGAACCATTAAGCAAAATTCCCTACTAATAAAGAGCTACAGTATCCCAATCTAAAATAGGATAACCTGACCAAATGCATACAAAGACACGGTAGAAAAAGAAGGTACTAGAAATAACGTTTGGATACATAATATTAAAATAGTTGAAAAATTGAAAGCTTACCCATAATTATCAAAAATTTGCATTCCTTTCTTTATAGGTTGTATAGCAAATAGAGTCATCCTCCCAGTACCCAATTTGCTGAACCTAACTACATTTGGAGCACAGGAGTGGTTCAACAGACTGAGAAATGCATAAGGGGCACTCGCTAAACTGGTGTCATCCACAAATGTACCATTTTTGCTCTCAACGTTTGTACTGATCCCATGCATGTTTGTGGGACTTGTCATTAAATGTAATAATAAGAGCCCAGCGACGGTGCTCCTAATCCTTTCTTTATCTTCTTCATCATCACCGTTTAAAAAATTGGTATGCATTTCCAAAAATCTTAGAAAAACTACAGCTGTTACGGACTTCTGGAAAATATCAGAAACAGACCTCTTTTCTACATTCGTTGCTAAAGTATGAATAGATGCATAGTATTTCGAATCAAATACCCATTCATCGTTAATTTTAACATGGCCACGGAACTCAGAATCGTAATTAGCATCTGCAGCTTCTATTGTTTTGAATAAATCATTCCAATTCTCGTGATCTTGTCGGGCTTTGATTGTAGTTCTCAGGGCGAGCAATTCTAGCTTAGTGAAGTCCATCTCGAGTAGTGTCACCATTAATGGGCATTCAACCGAGTGATATTCTCTCCAAGCCTTTTCTTTACATTCAACACTGCAATAGAGAGCTAAAGAGCAGTAGTCACAAGGCAACAGATTCATGTTTCGAGAGAGACAATAGCTGCAAGCACAGATTAGTTGGTGTTTTAATAATAAACAGAAATAAGGATCCTCCTGAGCCAAAATCTCACCAACTTTTATATCCTTTTTGGCAATCACATGTCTTCCCATCTCATTTGAAAAAACCACTTCTAATTTTTTGCTAGCTCCTACATACCTCTGATCTTTTTCACATTCCATTTCTAGTACAGCTGTTTCGTTTAATTCAACATCAGGTACTTTCGTTTTTAAGTCCTCTTTACACATTTGTTTCCTCTTCATAAGCTTGTCATATATTTTTTTAGGGTATTCTAATAATAACACCTTTTCAATATCTTGTAAGCATTCATTATATTTTTTTAATTCATAAAATACAGCTGACCTATTGGATAATGCTAAACAATAGTTTTCAGAGAGCAGACTTGCATTTAAAAGTGATAAATTGTAGTATTGCCATGCTTTATGGTGTTTGTGTTGTTGAAAGAATGAGTTGCCACGGTTACGGAAGTGTACGGAAAGGTCATCATTTTTCTTGCTTTCTTGAAGTTTAGGAAAAGCGTTTAAGTCTTCAAAGATCTTGTAAACGAAAAGCACTCTTTTGTCATTAGTATCCAGGGACAGTAACTTATTGGAAATTTCCTTTATTTTCCCCTGTGCTGTTAGCTTTGCTACAATATCTTCATAGCATGAATCAATAATCATTTTGTTTCCTTTCCAACGTCTGAACCAGTATTGATTTATTGTCAAGGTATATTTATCTATCCTTCAATATGTCTCACTTTGCAACACCATTTATTGTTGTGAATTTAGGTTGTGAAATGATCTATGTGATAGATCAGAGGTTAAGAACGCAGAACATACCATTGGATAAATCTGAAAGAGGTGAGTTCATTATTTAATGATAAAAGTAATCAGTGCTCTTACAATAATGATTGATTGAAGTTTAATTCTAAAAATATATATTGGAATGTTTGTTTATTTTCAGTACTCACAGATGTGGTATCGGTGCTGCTACATCCCAAACTACTGGACGAGCTATTTATACCTCAACCGGTCGCAACACATGCTGTCATTAGACAACTCCTCCAAGATATATCTGCAACATCCATTATGAAACTGGACGACTACTCCATGAGCAAGCTATGGGATCTCATGACCATGATATTCAAGTGGCAACTCTCTGTGGCCACCAATCAAACCGTGTTTGACATAAGCCGCAGACATTTGCGCGACGTCGGTAAACTAATGCCGGAATACTTCCCGAAGTTCGCATTCGAACATGCATTACGAAAATTCGAAACTTTATCCAATACATTTACTGACGCAGATTACAATGGTTTGTGTAACACGTTAATACTCTGGTTTTCTGAATATCACACGAAAATCTCAGTGCTTCTCAGATTAGGATTGCAAAACAAGGATGGGACGTTTTGCCTGCCTTCAACTTTGAACGCAGTAGTCCTCAAGAATTTAGGCGAGAACATTTACAAGTATGATACGAAAAAAAGTGACGAATATGAAAGTACGTGTATTGAAACTAGCGAAATTAGTTACCTCTTGGGTTCTATAGAAAAAGTAGGGTCTTGTAAAGCTAATTGCGTCGAACTCCAGCTACCTATAGACCTGGGTAATGAGAAGTTTAAAAACAAGACTATCACATTAAATAAGAATATTGAATTTACGAATATAACTGCACACGTAAGAAATAAAAACAACGATCTTACTTACACAGTTAATTTACCCAGCTCGCCGCAACAGGAACTTCTAAAAATGCTAAATGAAACTTATGTAGACGACTAAAAGTAAAACTCAAAATCATCCATGTAAATGAATGATAAAAAATCACTGTAGCGTCTTCAGCTATCCAAATTAGTCTTCCAAGTTCCAAAATCTAAATACACACATACATTATAATCAGTTTGTTAAAAAAAATTGCTGCAAAACGCAAAATCGTTGCAAGTTGCAAATCAAAACGAAAACCGGCAGGGCCGCAGGGCGATCGGCTAAAATGTAGGTATCAACTATCAATCATTAAATAACTGTATCAATGTCAAAACACAGGTATTGACCAATCACAACGCTTGAATTATGAATATCCAGTTTTGACTTTGATACAGTTCTTTAATGATTGGTGATTTGAGTCACGAAAACAAACCAAAAACAAACAAATTAACTATATAAAAAAAATAATGACAACTTGGACCACTCACCATTCATCAATCCATTCATTGACCATCCATCGGTCACCAAGGCATATTACTTGGCCACTCATTGGTCAGTGGTCACACCAATCACTATTGAATGGATTTGAGGATTTTTTGAAATGATTACAAAATATCATTCTCTTACAGTGTGGCAAGGCAAGGCTAACTTGAAATGTGGCCAAAATCGGAACTAACGCCGCTATCTAGTGAATAGTGATACCTATTAGACTGTTTGATAGTTCGCTCTTTCGGTATGTCGCTATTGTTTGTTGTTTTATTTTTGCTTAATATTAACTAAAATAAAATTTAAATTGAAGTAAAATTGAGGACATTTTATTTCCTGACTGCCTTCTGAATTTCATATATTTATATGGGGAACTAGCATTTACCCGCGGCTTCGCCCGCGTCATTTAAGAAAAAGATAAATACTTACTGGAAAATAAAAACTGCGCTGGAATAAAAGCGACATACGTAAGAATTTTATTAGATCTTGGGGATCTTGGCAAATTGTAACATAAGTAATTATATTATGTGGCAAGCAAACTGAGAGCGTATTTTTAAGGAGTGGTATTTTACAGAATACTTGCTGTTTTTATACTAAGCTACTGTATGTTCTGAGTAGGTATATTCTGTCCAAATGGTCCAAAAACATTCAGTAAGGCGAAAACAGGCTGAGTATTGATTGGAACTTATTTTAATGACATATTTACAGTTTTCAGTGTCGATATGGAGTTAAGAATATTTATGACCTATTGACGGTTTCGAGTGTATGTTGGGAGTCTGGGGGTTCAACATATACCTATTGTAAGTTAAGTTACGTATATGTATGATGAGAAACAATGAAAAATTACACTCAGGTCGATCCGTTGCGTGGCTGCGGCATGATTGAAGGATAAACAAACCAACAAACTCACTTTCACATTTATATATTAGTAGGGATTAGTAGGGATTGACGGTTTCGAGTGTATGGAGTCTGGGGTTCAACATATATTGTAAGTAAAGTTATGTATACGTATGTTGTGAAACAGTGAGAATTTACACTTCTAATGCAATCCCACAGGAATAGGTTTATTTTTCCGGGATAAATGGTAGCCTATGTCACTCTGAGTCTTGAACTATATCTGTGCAAAAAATCAGGTCGATCCGTTGCGTGGCTGCGGCGTGATTGAAGGACAAACAAACCAACAAACTCACTTTCACATTTATATATTAGTAGGGAGTAAGGATAGGGAAGTAGCGACTATTACGGGTTTCAGTGGTATGTATTCACTTTATTGAGTCTAAAGTATTTATGACCTATTGACGGTTTCGAGTGTATGGAGTCTAGGGTTCAACATATAAGGTAAGTGAGGTGTAATTCGGTAGTCTAAGGCTACGACGACTTCAAAAATTAATATAAAAAAAACTAAACCTGATTTCTGTTCGAAAGTTTTTTTAAAAGAACATTGGTCTTTTGCCAGCTAATATGTGCATGAATTAAGTGATTTTAGTTGGAATTTTCATTTTAATTAATTTATTGGTGGACCTCATTTTTACCACTTATTTCGTGATAAAATTTAACTCAACTTTTTAATTCGTGAATTCAGGGTTCTTATTTCGGGATAAAATTTTGTACAATAATTCATGATATTATACTAAAACATTTTAAATAAAAACATAACAGGAGTTTAATACATTAACATAGCAATAAAAATATTCAATACTTAAGGGTAAAACATGTTACATTAAGCTCAAAATCAGCTTTTTTACAAACTGTCCCCTAATCATAACTGTTTCCCACGATATCGCTTGCATACCCTAGGAACAGTAGATTTTTCCGAGATAAAAAGTAGCCTATATCTATCCAGAATAATGTAGCTCTCCATTAGTGAAAAAAATATCAAAATCGGTTCAGTAGAATTCAAGATAAAAAAAAATACTAAAAAAACACCTAAAAAGTAATAGTAATCACTAGTAAAACCACTTCATTGTTAATACCTAACCATATTATACTGTAGAGATAACCCAAATATCTCTTAAACTGTAACTGTAGAGATATTTGAATATTTCAATAGCAATATATGCTGAAGACTTACAGCATATATTGGAATCTCCAAAATTCGAATACCAATTTGTTGAAAAAATATTGGAGTACATGTTATATCAAAACTTATGATTTAACATGGATTTTGCGGTACAAAAGAATTTGTTTCAACTTGAAATTTCTGATTATACAACGTGTTCAGGACGAATACGAACAACTTTAGGGTTAGGTTCCTTATCGAAAAGTAATCAAAAATGGCTAAGGAACATAAGTTCTAAAATGGATATTTTCGGAGAAAATAATTTTTCTTTTGTAAATAGATCTAAAAATGTGTCCCATATGCCGCACTCTTATTTTTGCGATGTTGCCAAACTTAAATCATTCAAAAATACTACAACTACGGTCTGAGTAGTGATGTGCCAGTAGAAGCTATCTTGTCGGCATCGATAAAGTCTTACCGCGAACGATAGAATATAAATTTTCCTTAGATTTCAATCTTTTACTAATATTGAAAATAATTAATTTTAAACTTTATGATTGTAACCGAAATCATTATGTACTTACCTACTTCCTGCCAATAAAAAAGACTTTATTTTCTCCTGCCAATAAAAAGACTTTATTTACACCGTTAGTAGGTACTCGTAAAAGGTAGAATACCGAAGTAAGCTGAATCTATTTAAATTCACTCAAGCTTACATACTGTCTACATTACATTTACCATACTCAAAAATACAAACATACTTTTGTCTGCGTAAACGTAGGTCAGCAAGCTCATATAACTTCATAATTGAATAGTTAGGTAAACAATTAAGTTCATCAGTAAGATTCTCAGTATCGATTGTCGATATTGTTAAAAATTATAACAAGAGCGCCGCAAGTTCATAAGCTCCTGAAGTTTTTTGTAGAACTTCGGGTCTCTCTTTCTCTCAGGTATACGTATCCCTTAGTTAAACTGCGATCGAAATACTAATTGTTTCCTTATCTTTATTGTTGAAGCCCCCTTGAGTGTGCGACGGTCCAGCCGGTATTATCAGGGTTGTAGCTTTAAGGTACAATGTGAAATTGACTTTTTTTATTAACAATTTACATGCATAATATGATATTATGTTATTAATTAGGTACAGGTATTAATAAAATTATTAAACATCGAGCTAAGCAATGTTATAAGCGAAAATTTTAGTAAATTCCCTACGATGATTTTCAAATACGAGTAATCATAGGGAATTTTCTATCGATGTAGGTATGTGTAATATGCCAATCCATATTTGCCAATCTGCATGAGGCCAGCGTGATGGACTGTTGGCCTATCTCTTCGAGAATCGAGGGGAAACTCGAACTCGTGTTCAGCAGATTGCTACTATTGATCCTGAATTTCCTTTCTTTCACATTCATATTTTTTAAATTCACACACAGATGACTGTTTAAGTCACTTTACTAAACCCATACTTTAAAACGATACGAATCGTTGATAAAATTCTGACAAATTTTTTTTTTTTAATTTTTCATTAAATCCTTATTGTGACAACCCTCGCTTGTGGCAACAAACAGTGTTCATTGTTTAGTAAAATTAAGACCATTCATAAGTTATGTTTTAAAATGCGACGATGTCAGTTTTTGCATAAAGGTGTGTGTAACATGGATAGTTGGAAATAGTTGAATTACTTTGTATGAAAACTGAATTTTATTTTTTTATTTTATTTAAAAATTATTTCTTATGTGGTTCGATTCCTATAAGTGGTCTGTTCAATACCTCGAAGTTGTTCGTATTCGTCCTGAACACGTTGTATATAATTTCGTGTTAGTTTTAGTTTAAAATAACTTATTTTATTATAAAATAAACTACAAAATTTGAAAAATTTATCCAACTTTAATAGTAGGTAAGTAATTATGCATACATTAATACTAAAGTTTAAGTTCCTTAGAAGGTTTACTTATCACGAAATTAAAATTGAGTGCTAAAATAAAAGCATCTTATTTCGTGATACTTATTTTGAAAAAGCCCTGTACTTAAGTTTGTAAATTACTCAAAAACCATTTAAAGTAACTATTAAATAGTCTGAATATAAAGATATTATATGAAAATAAATGAAGCAAAACAAACTATAAATAAAATCATGCTGTTAGTACGTATGCGAGTTTACCTTAAAAATTCAAATTTAGGTCTAGTTCAAACTCGAATTTTAAGAAATTTATTGAACAAATCATATACCGAATTTAACTCATAAGAAAGTTCATTACTTTCAAATAATGATTTTGATTTCATATGTAAAATATCTTAATTGATAAATTAATACGCGAGCTTTAAAAAAGATACGCGTAGATACTTAATTCGGTAGTGATACGAAATAGGCAACCTAAGAATAATATGATGTCGGCTATTTCGTGAGTCGATTAATTGCAATTTTAAGAGAATTTAGTACTTGGATTTAGCTCTATCCTATATTATATTAATTGCCAAGAAACACAAATTAACACTATAAAAAAATTTATTCAAATAGACTTACCTTTGTCTTTCTGTAAGCTTATAAATTTTGATGTTTAAGCTTACGGTAAATACAAGCGCGCAGGCGTACTACAGCGGTTTGCGGCCAACCTAGGTTTTAAAGAGTCGTATTGGTCTGAGCTTTTTCACCAAAATTCTCATACTCATTTTCTTAACGGGTAATATGATGATTTAGAATTCAGGTTTAATTTATTAATAAGATGTCTTTATTGCTTATTTTTATGCCCGAAGCAAGAACTAACGAAATAACCAGACATACCGAATTACCCCTCACTTACCTTATTGTGAGTAAAGTTACGTATACGTATGTTGTGAAACAGTGAGAATTTACACTTCTAATGCAATCCCACAGGAATAGGTTTATTTTTCCGGGATAAATGGTAGCCTATGTCACTCTCTGAGTCTTGAACTATATCTGTGCAAAAAATCAGGTCGATCTGTTGCGTGGCTGCGGCGTGATTGACGGACAAACAAACCAACAAACTCACTTTCACATTTATATATTAGTAGGGATTGACGGTTTCGAGTGTATGGAGTCTAGGGTTCAACATATATTGTGAGTAAAGTTACGTATACGTATGTTGTGAAACAGTGAGAATTTACACTTCTAATGCAATCCCACAGGAATAGGTTTATTTTTCCGGGATAAATGGTAGCCTATGTCACTCTCTGAGTCTTGAACTATATCTGTGCAAAAAATCATTTTGTGGTTTTTTGGATACCTATTGTACAATCAATTTGCGGGAATGGCAGTATCATGTCTTTACTTTAATGTAGTCTGAGGTCTTTACATGTTTATATCAAAATCTTTGCCTAAAAATGTCTATAGGAAATTAGTCGGAGTAGGTATCGAGTTTTATTCGCAAATCTCGGTCAATTTTTTTTAACTAGACACTTTCAAGCTGAGATATTTTTTATATATAAACACGTTGGAATTCCCGCAATTTGACTGCCATAAGCCTATAATGTCTTATTAGCTTAAAAATCGCGAAACACCACAAAAAAAATTGAATTTCTCGGGCACACCCGAGGCATCTTTGCATTAACATAATATAGCAGACAATAAAGAAATTGCCGGTTTTGCATCGCCCTGCAGGGCCAAGTTTGTAGATGATCTAAAATTCTAGACTAGGCAAGGAATAATTTTGGTAACAAAAAATACATTGTTTATCCAAAATACATTTATTTTCAATATTTACATCAAAATGTAAATCACAAGTCACAACAAAACATTTTTTATTTACAACCGATATTTTCGTGTTATGTACTAACAGGTAATAACAATACTGAATTCAAAAATGTTTTAGTAAAATTAACTAAGACGTATACTGTTACACTATCATTGTTTTTCAGGAATTTGGTGCTTATTATTTTAGAGGCTCTAAATTTAGGGTGTCTAAAAATAGTTCCTGCTGTCTCTTTTACAACAACATATTTGAAAGCGATCGCTTGTCTTATTGCCTTACGCCCCGAAAGACTTCGTCACCAACAGGTATTGGGAACAAACAATTTATTAAAACAATTTTTTGCCAATATGTTTTCAAGTTACCAATTTTCTTTGGGGAGCTGTGAGGATCCGGCTTAAGAAGTAGTGCGATTATTAGACACTTATAGTAGTTATATTTATAATTTAGATTACCTTAAACTGAATCGCTTCCAAGAATCTAAACTCATTAGAAAATAAAAAAAACGCTCTGTACACACATTACAAAATTATAATACTAAAAAAGAAACAGTCATCAAGATAATTTACAAAAGTAAGCAGCTCTAAAATGTTAAACAAACAATGAAAAACTTGAACTGGGGATATTTTGATGTTTTTAGATTTCACTAGTATTTATAGTTCAATAATATTTAAATCCAAAGGCTGCTTGAAGTTGTACTATATTTATTTTGATGACTTTACAAGTGTACATTACTCAAGTTGTTACAACCATTTGTGACCAATTTTGACCAAGGTCTTGCTAAAACCCTACCAGAAATTAAAGCCATAAATTTGCAAAAATAATACGAGAATTCTCACTCTGTTGTTTTACAATATAAAAAAACGACAATAGCAATTACTTTTATTTTTCTGGTAAAGTATTATAATAAATAATCATAATATATTAAACTAATGGATGTCATCTCATCAAAAAGAATAATGTCAAAAAAAAAACAAGTTTAACAATTAGTTTCACAAATTATTATCTCACTCCTAAGTCAATATTGTTTTGTTTGTGTAAAAAAGTACAAAAATCTTAATAACTTCCACTGTATTAACAAATTAAAATGATTCAGTTGAACTAAAAAATTCATAATGTCAATAACAATCAGTTTAATAATAATCACTTCTAAAAACTATTCACAAACCATCACAAAAAAAACAATCTTAATACCTAATAGTTTTTCAAGCAGTTCCTGGCACAGTCTGAATTTTTATAAGTCACATTCTCCTTACACTACATAAAATCAATGCTTAGTCACACAAATTTTTCATCCTTTGTACATTTCTAAAAAGTCCTATCTTAGTCACTTGTAGCACTTTTTTAATTTTTAGTTTTTAAACAATCACTATATGACTCTGGAGTGCATCCTCATTGTATCAGGTGAGAAGTTGTCGTCTAGCTGAGACTATTTCAAAGTTGCTCTTATTGTCCTTACATGACATAAATAGTCAAATCACATTGTCCTTACATGACACAAAGGCAATTTGTAGTCACTTTTAGGCACTTCTTAATTATAATTAGCCTGGAGTGCATCCTCATGGAATCAAGTGAGAAACTGGTGCCAGTAGAGACTATCTTAAAGTGGCATACACTGTCCTTACATGACAAAAAAGTCTATTCATAGTCACTTTTTTTAACTTGTTAGTTTTAAACAATCACTAAATGAGTCTGGAGTGCATCCTCATGGAATCAGGTAAGAAGTGGCACACATTGTCCTTACATAAAACAAAAAGTCTACTCATAGTCACTTTTAGGCACTTTTTTAACTTGTTAGTTTTTTGATGACATTTCGGCACTTCTTTAATTTTAAGTTTTTAAACAATCACTAAATGAGTCTGGAGTGCATCCTCATGGAGTCGGGAGAGAAGCTGGCATCGGGCAGCGTGCTGGAGTCGCCGTAGACGGGGGCGGCGGGCCCGGCGGCCGCGTAGGGGCTGCGCGACCACGTCCGGCTGCGCAGCGGCGGCGTGGGCGGTAACACGGTCTGCGGAGGCTCTGACGGCATTTTTATCTTGCCCTTTTGCTGCACGCGTGATTGAACTGAGGGAAATGAAACATTGACTAATAAGTATCGTTAATTATCATTAAAACAAATAAAACAAAATCTTCATGATCATGTTCGTTTTTTTAGTGCCTCAAACTGGCATGACATTAACAATTCTTATCACAAAGGACGTAATATACTAAAACACGAAACCACAAAGGAATTAGTTGTCTTTCTGCAATTTCATAATTCCCCTACACTATGTTGTATTTACTAAAGTTATATCTTCATTAGAATTCTGCATCTTAGTGTATGTTTGAATTGAATCCATTGATGAACACAGATCTCTTGCCAAGTGGAGGTTAGCAGGATTCACATACCTTCAGGAACATTATAAATAACTTTGCGGCACGCATGTTTCTTTACAAAGTTTTTCTCGACTATTTAAATAAAATATAGGGGTTCAAACACCCCGCGCTCCGATTCGGAGGCAGGCTGAAGGTAACCGAGTGCTCCTGATACTGATGATTTCCTAGTTTTAGAAGCAAAGCGGATTTGCGCGCTTTACACCTTGGAGAACTCAGGAATGCAGGTGTCCTCGAGATGTTTTCTTTCACCGCTAAGAAAATGCTATAAACGCATATGTATACGTTTAACTCACACAATCAGGAGGCATATTTATGACAACAGGCACAATAAATAAATATTCTTCAAATTAATTACTCACTGTAAGTATAACCAGCCGCCAACGCGAGTATGGTCATTAGAGTCGGCAAGAACGGTCTCACTATATAGAAGAGAGCTCCCAATAAAGTCGCGTAGCCGACCTCGCATTCCCTCTGCACTTCCACCCTGATCTCTTGAGATGTCAACCTGGACATGACATTGACCCATCCAGTACCACATATGGGTGTCTCACTGTGGACCACAACGGTAATTTCACCTTCTTTGGTAGTAATATCTAGCTTGAGCCCCGGAGACGTGGTCATTTTGGTCAGCTTCAAAGCATGTGGGTGTCCAGTTATTGTGAATGTGGGTGGACGGTCGAGGAGTGATAGTTTTGTGCTGGAGACTTGTACGAGTGGCAGTAATAGAACTTTAGTACAAGTTCTGGAAACCCCCCATTCGGCACACAGCTCCACTTCCGACGCGTCTCTGATTGGCGCTGCTGGTATTATTGAGCAGCCGAGATGACCTGGAAAATAATATTTACGAAGTTTGTGTATGTTGTTAATCCTTTATGCTGCAACTACTGAACCGATTTTGGCTTTAATTTATGAAGGTAGATTACAATCTGGATTAACGGATAGGCTTTATCTGTGAAAAAACTACTTCCTACTTTATCTTAGATGTCCTAGACAAAAGCTACAAAGTAGTTAGCAAATATTCGAAAAGAGGACAGAAAAGCTTTGAGGCATGCAAAGCCAGGGTGTTCCAGTGTGTTTCGCATATTCGCAGCTGTCAATATTATGATCTCTATGACTGTGACGTCATTGTTGTCTTGTTAGCAAAATTGTTACAAAATATAAAGGGAAGGTTAAATATTAATATGGGAAAATTGTTAGAGAAATTATTGCGTCGCAATATCTTTGTTTACCAATCACATCATACTACGCTCGTAACTCAAGATGGCGTTTATCATTTTCGCTGTGGGAAACCGAAAAGCATTTTCGTGGCTACATTTCCCTTACATAAGCCGCAGACGCAGCTTTGTGGTCTCCAGCTACATGTCCATAACAACTTGAATAGATTCTTGCAATTTATGGATAAGGAGCTTGAAAGTTCTTCATAAACAAAACAGAAAACTAAATTCTCTTACCATTCTCAACGTCCAACATTGGTTGCGCGGTATGGGGCGCCTTAGTTCGGCAAGAGTAGGGTAGTTCGACTTTTACTCCGTCCAATGCGTACTTCTGTTCCTCCGTGCAGATGAGCGGGCTTGATGTCAGGCCGGAGCCCTCAATGGCGAGAGGTACGAGGGCTGACGGCCATTCGCCGGCGAGAAATTCCATCTGGGAAACACAAAAGCATTGTACAAACCAAATATTTAAAAATGGATACGCCCTAAGCCTACATTGCGCACATCGAAAATATCCACAAAAATGGTGAGTGACTGCTCTCACTATGGCGTAGTGTGCAAATTTCTTTTAAGAGTAAATGAGACCTCGCTATATCACCATGTCATATGTCGCTGTGTGTGAAAGATGACAACGTATCGCACACTGGCTGATCTAGTGATTTAAATCTTTGGTAAAAACTTTGGTAGACTTCTTTCGTTAATGGCATCCTGGGAAACTAAAAAGTTGGTCATGTAGATTTTTTTGATTTCTTGTGGCGGTTTACGCATACTGAAAAAGACGGTTTTTCTTTAATTTGAAAGATTGAGATTAAGTAGTCTGAACTTCAGCTCTTCTGACTTTTCGTAGTTGTTGCCAAATCCCTCTTATTCTGGGAGAAGTGAGGCCATAAAAAGGGGAATAAACCGAGTAATGTAAAGAACGTAAGTATATAAGTTACCTTCAGCACCAATATCTGGTGTACAACATAAGAGGAAGCGGGTCGGTGTCGCAACACGTGGCGCCATCCCCCAATGCACTCCACTAATAACTGTTACTGACGTTAGATAGTACTGCAAGCGCCAGTATCTCACCTTCTGTACCGGTATCCGGTGCACGACATAGGAGGAAGCGGGTCGACCGAGTCCTGGGGAACTGTTACACGGAGGGTGGAGCGCGTAAGCCCACTGCCTCGTGACACCCTTCTAGTAAGTAGTATCAGACGTCTGATAGTAATAGCAAGCGCCAATGTGTCACCTTCTGCACCGGTATCTGGTGCACGATATAAGAGGAAGCGGGTCGGTCGAGCCGCAGCACGTGGCGCGCGGACGTGTCTCGCGTCAGCACCGCCAGCGTGACCCCGGCGCCTGGGAACAGCTGCACGGAGGGGGGAGCGAGCCAGCCCACTCCCTCGAGACACACCGCCCAGCTGCCGGTGGCTAAACAACCAAAACCAAAGAAAAATGTGTAGTAGGGCACATTTTGTTATACAGCTCAAATTTATGTTACAACAATTGATATCTCTAAGATGTGATGCGTCCATATGATTTGGGCGGGGATCTCCGATAGATGGCGTCGCCGATCCTTTAAAAAGTGATTGCGGAGTTTCAACGCGTTCTATAAATGCAAATTCCGAAGCAGAACGCTTGGACCACAAGCTGTTAGAAGCATCACTCTTGCCTAAAGGTAAATTCCTTATTGCGGTCTCAACGTTTCACTAAGTAAATCAACTTGTTAAAACTGATAATGTTGTCGCCCCAAACAATCTTATGTCATACCCATACAGTAAATAATAGTTAGTTTATTGGGTAATGGTTTTGAAATCGGTCGCCTTGAATATTTCTTAAAACATGATATATCTTTAACCCTCTTAAAAGCTCGGTTGACGGAGGCCCGCGTAGTCATAAAAGAAAATAAAAGTCAATAAGTCCCGAACTTGCCTCGCTCGCTCTTGTATTGTTGACAATAAAGTTTTGCAAACGGGTATAAGGCCCTCAACTTTGTGATTCTTCACTCTTTCTCTTAAACCTTCTTAAAAGTACGCGGGAATGAAGGCGACTCGATTTAAAGCCTTACCAGGCAATAAATTTCATTAACGTAGCCTGTGCGATTGATGATCTCACCTATAACCCGGTTGGCGTACGAGTCTGAGCCCGTCACCCACACTTCGTCGCCGACCGTAACCCCGCCAATGGTGGATCGGAAGCTCAGGAAAGCGCCGCTCGCCTCCAGCCCCGCTATCAACAGCTCTTCACCGAGGGCACTAAATATACATTAAAACAAGGTTACAAAATAATTAGGCTTAGAACTAATCAGCCATAATGTGGAAGAAAAACGAATTTATACTTTATAGTAATCAGCGACAATTCTGCCAAATTGATTGGGTGAAAACGATAAAAACAGCGAATTCAACCAATTAAGGTATCTATTTGTAGCTGATAATGATAACACTCAGATTATCACTGCTTTATCCATTGATATATAAATTAAGGATTTCGGGTCAGCGCTAAAAAGTGTCCGAACCTAATGAAAGCCAAAACGCGAAAAGAGTTCCAATGGCACTTAAGCAAAATTAGGCTGTATTATAATCGTTTAAGTCATATATTACAACGTTTTAGTTTGTTTATAAAAATACACATGTACCTCGTTTATATAGGTTTTCCCGGGACACTTTTTTCGTGGATTTTGTATTATACCCGGTGTCCATAGATTTATATGCCAATGGCTTTATCGGTTAATTCCCAACCTGTCAGCGGCTCGGCGAACATGCGCGGCGAACGGCGGGCCGAGCGAAACGTTGGCCTGAGGGGCCAACAACTCCCTTCCCAAGCAGGTCCTCAGCACGAGTCTCACTGTGGACTCCTCCGCTTCTCCCGAAGGCTCGGCCGTGCAGTAGTGCGGGGTTGCTACTTCTACGTGGATAACCTGAACAAGTAAATAATTTAAAAATTGAAAAACACGACTGCCCTGTACTATAACGTATTTTTTTTCAAAAAAAATATAGTCTATGTTCTCGGAATGATGTAAAGATTCTAACCATACCCCATATGTCCAAATCTATTCAGCCGTTCAGAAGTTATGGTGGAATAAAGGAACTCACATACACACATACATGAAGCCTAAAATCATTACACTCCTTTTTTGGGGCAAGGACTTCAGGCGAATCGTAAAACCGACGACTATGGTTTAAGCGAACTCGAACGAAACGTAATTCTTCCACGTTTCAGATACGTACCGCTAAGGTGTGGAACACCCTTCCAGCTTCTGTGTTCCCAGCCAAGTACTACCTCAAACGAAGAGTGAATAGGCATTTTCTAGGCAAGCGCGCTCCATCCTAGACCTAATCATTTCTGACCATTAGAAAGCGCAAACCTATCGATAGAAAAAAATTTGAATGTTATGGATAAAAGAAAACTTACGCTCAGTCTATCGATGTTGTTCCTTTCATCCCTGTGTTTGGCGAACACGACCCCATGGCCGGGTCTAACTGCCACCACATCCCCGTTGCTCCTCAACTCGAACGACCCATCCTCGTACGCCGACCAAGTCCCTTGCGGCAAGGACTTCAGGCGAATCGTGGACCCGACGGCTAAGGACAAGCGGTCCCCGGGATTGAACTCCCGGGATAGCCCATCGATGGATGTCCGAATGTCCGATACGCCTAGTATTTCGATCGTGCTGTCCCACGAGCGGGTCTCTGCTATCTGTTGATGTAAAAAATAATGTATAAAGCGTCCATTATCATCGTGGCCATATTTGAGAAATTTTTGGCATCAACATACGTCACATCTTTCCCGTCCTCTTAGCGTAGCATATTTCGTCATTGGTTTTAGCTGAATTTTTGACAAATGCCGCTACTTTCTTGTTGTATAAATATAAATAATATCTGGGTGACCGAGCTTCGCTCGGTAGTTTGACTACTGGCTAATAGATGGCAGCAGGAGTCATATTTTTATTATTTTTTTTGGTAAATTCGACATTTTCTAAAAATAAATCCTAGCTAGATCGATTTATCGCCCCCAAAACTCCCTGTATACTAAATTTCATGAAAATCGTTTGAGCCGTTTCCGAGATCCAGATTATATATATAGAAATATATATATATATACAAGAATTGCTCGTTTAAAGGTATAGGATAAATAAATAAATGTATATCAGGACGTTAGAAACATCGTAATCTAGCCCCAAATAAGCGATAGCTTGTGTTATGGGTACTAGATAACTGATAAATATACATACATATTAATATACATAAATTTAATATATTGAAAAACACCCAGACACTGGAAAATATTCATGCTCATCACACAGACATTTACCAGCAGTGGGAATCGAACCCACGACCTCCGGCGCAGACGGCAGGTTCGCTACCGCTACGCCATTCGGTCGCCAAACGAAGAACGTTGACGTAAAATGTCCCGATGAACTCGTCCTCAGTTTCATATCGGTAGTATTATTAAACTAACACATGAAAAATGCTTACTTGTCCCATATTTCGCACCCTCACGTCCAGTGTGACGACGCCAGGTTTGAGAGGCACCACGCGCACCGACAGACCCTCCACTACCGATCGTTCTAACTGGTCTGCAAGGCAAAAATATCAGGCGTAAGACTTTACTAGCTCTCTCAGGCAAGGAGGTGAATCATAGACAATTCTCTAACTCAAGGGCCGTTACTAAGTATTACATGATAGGAAAACTTGATACTTTTATTATAGTACCCCGATCCCAAGTAAGGTCGACCTTCACCGAGCTGCTTATTGGATGAAAACTATTTTATCTACGCTCATTGCTTAAAGTTCGAATTATGAAATCAAAATGTGTCACATATTGACCTACTTTATTCACAGACTTCTATAATTATTAAAAAGTTATTCATTATAACATAGCTGTACTATGGAAATATCTCTAGATTGTTGAATAATTTCTATTACGATACGCGGCTCTGGGTTCTTGTATTTTTGTGTGTCGTCATCACAGACCAGGGAATAACTTCCTTTTCTCTGTGGTCGTCATAGCCAAAAGAGAGTGTAGAGCCAATCCTCAATTTTGTTTTTTTTTTTTATATAAGGAGTCCACAGACAACATTTAGTTGGTAGTCATGATCGACCATAGACAACAATTAATTCACGGAAACAATAATTTTTCCCTGCCTTATATGACTGATTAAAAAGTGTGTTCATACAGAATATTGAAAATAATTATGTATAATTTTTGATTATTTAATTATCCACTAAAAATATAGTTTATCTGACTTGTATAAATATTTTTCTACTCTTTTTTGTTTCATGACTTTTTTAACAGACTATACGCAGTTTGCAACTGAATTTTGGCGCCATACCTTATAACATTTCAATGTGTTATTTTTGTTAGTTAGTCAAAACTTAGCGCGGAAAAATGTCTAGCAGTGAAACGTACTAAAGAAAATTTTACTCCACCTGACATTTTAGTTATTGCAACAAAAATGACCCACAATCTTTTACCAACAAAGTGAAGGATTTACGACAAACGTTAGCAGGATTTTATGGTTTGGATTTATGATAATTTGAGCGTAAATAAAGTAGTGTATGAAACTCTACATAATTAGGTATTAAAACACTCGTGTGATACTATTAAAAAACTCGCCTGCGGCTCGTTTTTTAAACTCACACTCATGTTTTAATACCCCCCATTATGCATCCGTTTCATAAACTACTATTATATTAGAGTTCCGTTGAGATCTTAGTTCAAATTAGATTGGATGAGCGATTCAGGTCGCAAATTGGAATTGTGCTTATTTACCTACGATTTTATTATCCGTTAACTTTCTTTTGCCAAAAAATATAGAGCAGAAATACTTTCCTCTGCCAGGAAATTATTTCTGGCAAAAAGCACTATTTATAACATCCAATCTAATTTGAACTACGATGATACTACGATGATACTTTGAACTATGATGATAGTTTACCCACCAATAGATGGCAGCAGGGTTCATATTTTTTTTGGTAAATTCGACATTTTCTAAAAATGAATCCTAGCTAGATCAATTTATCGCCCCGGGCTTTAAATATATAATTTATATATATAAAGCCCCCTGTATACTAAATTTCATGAAAATCGTTCGAGCCGTTTCCGAGATTCGGATTATATAGAAATATATACATATATATACAAGAATTGCTCGTTTAAAGATATAGGATTTAAACAGTTTTCTTGCCTTCTCGAATGTCTAAATACTGACCATCAGCATGCGAGGTGTACAGTCTCGCAGCGGTGGGGTCTCGAAGGCCCCACGTGACGCGCGGCGAGGGTTGTAAAGATGACAGCGCTGTCGCAGTCAACTCTGCAGCTTCCACCCACACGGGGCCTGGTCGACCCACCAGCAAGGTCTGTGTCGCCGCTCGAACACGGAGATTAGATATTGGCACCACCTGTCCAAGAATGAACCTTTTATATGAGAAATAAATTATCACCATCATATAGTTTATTGAAATATTAAATGACTAGTCACAAGTGCCTGAAAGTTAAGAATAAAAGTTGTAAGTTTTTATGCAAACAATAGCCATAGGCTTAATAATCTATGGACGACGTGTGTAATACAAATTCACGAAAAAAGTGTCCCAAGAAAACCTTTATAAACGAGGGTACATTGAGTATTTTTCATATCAACAAACTAAAACATTGTAATTTATGTCTTAAACCATTACTATACAGCCTAAAATTCAACACGAGACTAAAATGCGATTGTATGTCTTTTCGCGTTTTGCATGTCATTCGGTTCGGACACTTTGTAGTGCTGACCCACAATCCTTAGTTTATAAATCAATGCCGAGAGCGATTTGATTTGACCCTGTATAGGTACAATGTGTCTTATGACTACTTACATCGATTTCGGCTTCAGCGCTTGCCAGTTCTACGTTTGAAATGTCCGACGCGATTAACTTTACGCGCGCTCTTCCTGTGGATATGCCATGCACCGATCCAGAAGGTGAGACCTGGAACAAAAAAATTAAGGGTCGTGCCAGACCAATGACGAAATACGCTAGGCTAAGAGGACGGGAAAAAATGACGCATGTTGAAGCCAAAAATTTCTCTCGGCGTCGCGCTTCATACATTTCGGTACCGCTGATAGCATATACCGGTCGAGTCGAGTCGCATACATTAGCGCCATTTTACAGTTTTGACAACTTAAAAATCCGGCTTCAGGGCGGAGCCTAAAAATGTATGCGTAACGTCAGGAAGTGCTGATCCTTTAATATGTTTTCACTTACTTTAATATGTACACAAGTATTCAACAGTAGTTTGATGGTTGATGTCGGTTTTTTGTTGATTATAGCTTGATCGCTATAAACTTGGCCCTCCCGCATGGTCTACGGGACGCGGGGCGGGTGTGCGATCGGCTATACACGATACGATGTAATGACTCGCATCTTGAGAATTCACCTATGGTATTTTCTTGAGTATGTATCATTTTCCGCGACGCAAGATTAATATTATCGTGTGTAGCGTAATTCACGTCAGTCACTGACAGCTGATTCATTGAGCGCACTGATCTCTATTCTATGGATCCACAGTGAACGTAGCTTGAATTGTATAGAATGTTTAATCCATAGTATAGAGATCAGTGGTTGTGTAGCTCCCGCCCCGCGTCAAGTATAGGTAGGAGGGCCATGTATATAGCGGTCTAGCTATAATTATGTAGTCAGTTTGAAACATACCTGCAGATGTGTATGTCCGTGCGTTGCTTGGTACGCCAAGGTGGCGAGGTGCGACGGCGGCCCGCCCACGTGTCGCAGCTGCACGCGGCCGCCCGCCGGCAGGCGCGTGCGTTCCGGAACTATTCTTAACGCGGGGAACACTGTCACCTACACACATTGTGGATTAAATATAACACACGTCCAAAGAAAAATAAATAAAAGAATCAAAGAGAGAATATTTTTTATTATATAAATTTGAAGCACTGACAATAATGTCGTATATTTTTTGCCAGTTGGTGTCCAGTTGGACACCTTGAGGGCTAGGGCGCTGTTGAGTTTGTTTTTTCAAGGAGCTGTCATCTCGCCGTAACGACTCTACAGGTGACCCAAGGCCAAGGGCTGGTATTTTACTAGCCTAACCTAACCCAACCTCCCTCTTTCTAATTTTAAGTCGAACGATATTCTTGCACCCATTTGATGCTTACGCAATTTCGGCCAAATGGCATACTTTTTCATATATAGCAGCAATAGACAATGATACTCAGTGGTTTTCAAGCTAGGCGGCATAACACCCCTGCACCTTGATACTCTAGAATCTCTGGATGTAGACACGATTTTTCTTTGGCTAATGGACAGGGCGGACGGCGCAAAAAAATTTCGCCAGTTTATCGGTGCCAAAAATGTTTGTTTTGCCAGGAGCACGCTATATTCGTTAAGAAGCTACCTATAGAATTTTGACAGATGGCGCTACTGTTTGCTTGTACGAAAAAGGTTTACATAAATCGTTCAGATGCTCACTATCCTGAGGTTTCTTATCGGTGGCACGGAACACATACTAGTACCTGACGGTACAGAAGGCTCGCTCCGCAACACACATTGTGATTTAAAGAAGTAGCGACTCTAGCTCAGACACAAAAAGTGCAGTTCAATTCGCAATGGCGCCTGGCCCCGCCTCTGTAAACAACACGCAACAAACGCAAAGTTGTGGTCTCTTTCTATTTATCTCATTTGACGTACTAAGGTTGCCTCGCGATCGTGCGCACGCGACCATACAAAAACTAACGCTAGCAAAGTAGCCGGCGCGCGGCGGCCGTCTGAAATTAGTACGTCGAGACGCCTACCTTAGATCACATGATAAGTAAACCTGGCTTATCGATGGCTAATGCACACAAAACACTCACCTCAACTTCAGGGCTCCAAACGCCGCCCAAAGAAGCCCTGACCCGTCCGAAGCCCTCCTTCAGCCCGCACAGGCTTCCGTTCTTCATCGCCACGTCGCCAGTGGTCTTCCAGTCGGGCTCGCGGCTCGTGCTCAAGTATCGGTGCGATATGCCTTTAACTAAGGCGCTTATGGGAACGCAGCCTCCGACGCACACAGCGCGGGCCGTGGACACTTCCACGCTGAGGACCTCTTCTATATTCACCTGCACAAATGGGGATTCGTTAGCTATCTACTATATAAAAATATAGTATAGTCGGGTTTTCCTTCCTGACGCTATAACTCCAGAACGCACGAACCGATTTCCACGGTTTTGCATTCGTTAAAAAGGTCTCGGGCTCCGTGAGTTTTATAGCAAATAAAATTCAGGAAAAATTTCAACAGAAAAGCGGGAAAATCTTTTTAGCGGGAAAGCCATCTGGTGGCGAAACGGAGTTCGCCGGGTTTGCTAGTTATTTATAAAATCAAAACTAGCTGACGCAGCAAACGTTGTTTTGCCATTTATACGTATAAAAATAATATAGTTTAAAACCATCAGACCAGGGTAGGTCTGAAAATGGGTTTTAAACTATTTCTAAGCCGTTTCAGAGAAGTTTTGTGACACGAGAACTTTATGTATTAGAAGATCTTTGCGTATATATTTTGAATAACACCCTAGTGTAACTCACAAAATAGTCGATTATTATCGGATTAATATTCATTAGTGGAGTTTTGCTTAAATCTTAATATATATAAATCTCGTGTCACAATGTTTGTCCTCAATGGACTCCTAAACTACTGAACCGATTTAGTTCAAACTTCGTGAATATCTGTCATTTGGTCCAACTTAAAAGATAGAATAGTTTTTATCCCACGTGGACGAAGTCGCGGGCATCAGCTAGTTTTATATTTATTTTTATAAAAACCTAGAGCTGAAATTACGCATAGGTTTCTTTCATAACACATCTTACTTACCTCAACAACTTGCTTCTGCCCGGCAACACAAAAGTCACGACCAAGTCATACATTCCAGTAAATCCAGGAGCAGCACACTGCCGGCTTCGATGGAGGCTGTGACCTCGTTCGGTGTCTCTACGGAATATTTACCACTGCCCCTCGTCACCGTGTCGTGCGATGTCCATTCCTCTTTTTGCGATACTTTAGCTCGTAGATAAGCTAATTTTGTCCTCTGTCAAGGGACAGCACAGGGGGATAGAATTTACACCTACTGCTCAAGTAAGCTGATAAAGAATGAATATTCTTTTTAATACAGTTGCTCAAAAAGTGGCGTATTGCAGGGACGTATAGCGTTCGGGATGTGGGCTATTACATACTCGTGCTTTTTTTTTACCTTTCCCGAACTCGTGCGTTATCTTTCCCAACTGTCAAAATAATGTCTATTAAAAAAAAACCAACCATGAAGTTTTTACTAAAAAAATTCATAGAAGTTTTTATGATTCATATATTTCTAAAAAGAAGCTACTAATTTGTTTCAATATCAGATTTGATTGAATGAGTTTGGTTAGGTTTCATTTCATCTCATTAAATTTCATTTTCATTTCATATCAATAAAAAAAATTCTACTGAAGACTTGGCAGTATGGGCATAGTTCCCTTTGCGTACCAGAATATTATTTAGTCTATGACAAATTTTTTTTTTTTAATTCATCAGAATCATGGGTGAAGAAAAAAAAAACTGCTTATATTCTACGGTTGGCGCCATTTTTCAGAAATTTTCTTTGCGAGTTTAGTTGTTTGTTGCACAAAATGCTTCGGAGAACATTTTACCGGAAAAGTCAAAAAGTCGCTACATATCTACATACGACGAATTTATTGCGTGGAGAGAAGAGAAAAAAGCAAATAGTTTTTCAGAAAATGTTAAGTTAGTTGAGTTTATTGTGTTTTTATTATTTTATTTTTTTCGCAACTGTATTAAAAATAATCGTTCAGTACACGTGCGGAACCGTCATTGCAACTTGTTCCGACTGTCAACCCTCGCCTTCGGCTGCGCCTCGGCTCGGGTAGACATTTGTCGGAACTCTTTGCAATAACAGCCTTTCCGCACTTGTAATGAAACATACTATACCTCAACAACTTGCTTCTGCCCGGCGACACAAAAGTCTGACACGACCAAGTCATACATTCCAGGAGCAGCACACTGCCGGCTTCGATGGAGGCTGTGACCTCGTTCGGTGTCTCTACGGAATATTTACCACTGCCCCTCGTCACCGTGTCGTACGATGTCCATTCCCCTTTTTGCGATACTTTAGCTCGTAGATAAGCTAATTTTGTCCCGTCAGAGGACAGCATAATCTACACAGCTACTGCTCATGTAGGCAGATAAAGGATGAATATTCTTACCTCAACAACTTGCTTCTGCCCGGCGACACACAAGTCCGACACGACCAAGTCATACATTCCAGGGGCCGGCACCAAGGCGGTCACGCTGCCGGCTTCGATGGAAGCTGTGACCCCCTTCGGAGTCTCCACGGTGTATTTACCACTGCCCCCCGTCACGGTGGCGATGTTGGACACGGTTTCACCTTCCCACGCCAGGTTCACCTATGAAATAAATTTTGACTTACTGAAACCAACATGATTCATGAGTTTTATTTGTACCCATTGGTATTCATATTAATAAATTTATTGGTATTCATATTAATAAAATATTAATAATTAATAATTTATTATAGCACCACAACTATAAGATTGTCTAGGCAAAGTGTTTATAAACGACACGAATATTAACATTTTATAAATTTTCATAAATATCCTATTTTGAACCTGACAATAACAAAAACCGATAAGCAGAGTGCGCTAACGCAACGTTACATAATGTTGGCAGATCCTTTCCATGCATGTATTACATAAAAAAAAATTAACCTACTGGTCATTAACTTAAGGTTGATATTGCTAACAGTTGCTGATACTTGCACAACGTTTTAGCCTTTAACTTATGAATGCACTTTTAACATCGATCGTACATTGCGCCTCGTCTAACGCGCTTCTCTCCGCGGCGTCATTATACCCAGACCCCAGCTGCCACGCAAATTTGTTCCGCTTAAACGCCTTTATATTATTATAATATTTTCTATACCTAACATATATTAATGTTATTTTGAGTATATAGAAATATGTTTTATTTTAATAAGTTGTTAAATTGTTATGTAAAAATCTCATATACATAATATATTACATGAAGAAAGATCATTATTAGGTACCTTCAACGGGTCACATTTGAGCGGCGCCACAACTCTAGCGGGTATGGTCGCGGTGGCATCGGGAATGCTCGCCTTCAGGGACCCGCTCCAACCGATCGCCTGCTCCGTCGCCATTAGCAGCTGCGAACCGAAAACATACGCTTAATGCTCGAAATTAGAACGTAATAATTCATCCATTTAGAGTTTCTGCACTCCTTCTCCATGTAAACTTTTTTTTTACTATTCGCTACCTTTGAAAATTTCGACTTTTAGCCAGAACAATGGGGAACTTAGGACGTATACCATACCGGCCAGGCTGTCGACGGCGCCCGCTGCCTTGTCTACGCCATAATATGCCTGCCATATGCCTTGTCTACGATCGTCATATAAACCTGTCGAATACTCAATATGTCACGTGATCATTTCAATACATTTTTTGAAATACTTAGATATTATGGAATGAGTGATCGAACAGGTTTCTAAGGCCATCACAAATAAGTTATGTCTAGAGGCGCTGGCCGGAGCGCGATGAATTTTAAAGTGAGTCACATACCCCCGCCAAGAGGTTTCTGGATATAAAAAAAAGCAGTGATAGCTCAGTGGTTCTGACCTCTGCCTCTCATAAGGAGGTCGCGGGTTCGAATCCTGGGCACGCACCTCTGACTTTTCCGAGTTATGTGCGGTTTAGGAAACTAAATATCACTTGCTTAGCGGTGAAGGAAAACATCGTGAGGAAACCTGCATGCCTGAGAGTTCACAAAAATGTTCTCGATTCCACTAAAAGAGGAGTTCGCACTAACTTCGGGAATTTTGAATGAAAGAAAATAGAATATTTAACACATACAAGGAAAAACTTTCTTTTACCTGATAATACTGCTGAGGCACAGGAACTTCGGCAAACTCTGGGTTGGTTTCGACAAATAGCCTGTCAGTGGATTTATACTCTATTCCAACGTGGTAAGGTTGGACTTCCCACGACACGCGCGGCCCTTCTTCGTCTAGCAGCTCGCGTCCGATCGCATCTAGGAGAGTCACTTTTACTGATACTTCTTGATTTGGACGCAGCCATATTCTGTAAAAAAAACATACGGAATTAAATACGAAGAATTGTATAATCAGGGGGCACGGCAGTGCCCCCGCCAAAGTCAAAGCGCGAAGCAAAACTGCCGTACCATCTTTACAGGAACCATTTCGCCGCATTTTCGGGCTCCTATTTGAGAACCTCTGGATAAGACCAGAACGCTGAAATTTTCGCTATCCAGTAAGCTATAATCACATACTTAAAACCCAAAATTTCAAGTCTGTAGGTCATATAGTTCCGAAGTTATGCGAAAGCAAAGTTTCGCATTTTCGACACTGACTGACTGACTCACTCATGATCATCAAAATAGAACTAGTACTTCCCATAAACTCAGAGAGCTGAAATTTGGTACAGAGTTAGGGTTTAATGGCCACATAAAGGGAAAACTATAAAAACTAGGATAATCGAAGATCTGGAGTACCTGGTGATCACTGCATTAATAACTTTGTAATTCCATATAAATTATATGAGATTACAAAGTTATTTATGCAGTTAATGTATCTAGAAAAACGGACAGAAATATTTTGTAATATTTTGAAGTTTCTACAAAAAGAAGTGAAATCCCACCAAAAACATTCTGTAAAAAACTAGCCAAAGTCAAAATGGAGCTGCTTGTTTATCTCTAAAAAGTACTGAAATCTAGACAAAGTCGTGCCAAGTCTAAGGTTCCTTACTGCGATTTCTTTATTATTATAGTTAATGTTGTGTGACTTGGCCGTTGAAGACCAAGAACCGCTACTCATTGACGATGAATTCTGGCGACAGATTGGTGCAATGGTGTCATGGAGCACCTGGTTTGAACCCTTGTGTACCCTTCAACGGCCAAGTCACGCAACATTAACTATAATAATAAAGAAATCGCAGTAAGGAACCTTAGACTTGGCACGACTTTGTCTAGATTTCAGTACTTTTTAGAGATAAACAAGCAGCTCCATTTTGACTTTGGCTAGTTTTTTACAGAATGTTTTTGGTGGGATTGGTTTTTACCCAATCACGGTATAACTATTGAACCGCTACTGACTAGCTATGGGATGTGGGTAGCTTCAGTCTCCTTTTCATAGTCGACGAGTATAGACGATTACTCACGAGCAAGAAAATATTAATAAAAATATATAAAATTAAATATATATAGTTGCCGTTAGTGCAGTATGAGTACTTAATACTAGTTAATTCATTTTCTTTCTATTACATTCATTTACTATTGTGTGATTAAACAAATTACTAATACTAATTAAATTGCTTAAGAATGCACTGACCTACGTTTTCTCCATACATTCAAAATACCAAACCATTTGTAATTCGTGCATATTTCGATCATGTTGTGGTGTTATTCGGATTCATATAGTAATAATCTATGCTCCTGGCCATATTTGGTTCGGAAATACTTCTTTAAAACGAAATAATAATCAATTTTTAATCAAAATTTTTATAACTTTGGTCGAGTTCCGTAATACCAAAAATTATGAATGAAAACTTGTAACTTTCTTTATTACCTGGTGTTTTTCTTTATCTGGACAATAAAAACTGTGCTCCTGAACGGATGCGACGTGAGATAGTGTTGTTTTTATTATAAAACAAATAAGCAGAAAACATGTCCTTTTTGACATAAAAATAAGCAAAATTAATTTCGTTTACAATTTCGTTTAACAAAAGTATTTCGGAACCAGATATGGCCAGAAGCATAGATTATTACTATATGAACCCGAATAACACAACAACATGATCGAAATTTGCACGAATTACAAATGATTTTGGTATTACGTTTGTATGGGAGAAAACGTGGGTTAGTGGACTCTTAAGTGATACTAAAAGTAACTAATAATGCAAATAATATGTTAAATTGTTTTTTCAGATGTTTTTTCGGCGGGATGCCTACCCGGCCGAATAGCAGTTAGTTATCCGGATTCGGCCGGATAGTATTAAGGCCGAATACCGGATATCCGTTTCTAATCTTGTAGGATTCAACTGTCGTCGCGGACGTTTCTTTGGGAGTCAGCTCACCTCGGTCCACCAGAGCAGTTCCCAGGAGTGTCTGGAGGCTCCAGCCGCACGCGAGACACGTGCGGCGCGCACGCCACCTCCAGCTCGACTGACTCGCGCTCCTCGTCCGTGAACGATGACACCTCCAGGCGAGCGTCGCCTTTCTGTTAAACAATTTGTAATTAATGGTACAGGGTTACCCGCGCTCTACACTACTCGCGAAGTTGACCGAAGTGGGACCGAAGTTGAAGGGAGCGAGCAGTGTGGAGGGTCACTTCGTCTAACTTCGCCAACTTTTCTTAGTACTTCGGTAAACGTTCTGAGTACTTCGCCGAGGAACTTCGCGAGTAGTGTAGAGACCGGGTTATAATAAAAAATACCAAATCGCTTCCGGCCTGTACTTGTTTACACTAACAACTTTTGTTCAAAGACTTTTCAAAATTCAGTATTAATTTATCTGTAAAGTGACATTACACTGTTGTGGTTTTGTGCCGCGCCACTGTCCGCGCCTTTGCCACTTGCTGATGTTACATTACAGAGTAAGAACAAGTAGAGTATCTCTGTAAAATATTGAATATTTTATATTTCTCAAAATATCAAGTAAAAAAACATCGTGAGGAGACCTGCATAGCTGAGAGTTCTGACAACCTCCCTGGTGCAAGGGCGCGCACTCTAGTTTGGAGTCACGGGTTCGATTCCCGCCACGGACCATTTTGGAATTTTATAATTTCTGAATTGGCTCGGGTCTGGTCTGGTGGGAGGCTTCGGCCGTGGCTAGTGGCCGTGGTTAGGCCCTACCACCAAAGACGCACCGCTAAGCGATTTAGCGTGCCGGTGCGATGCTGTGTAAAAACCATCCAAGTTAGTATGTTAACATATTCGGCTGCATCATCACTTACCATCAGGTGAGATCGCAGTCAAGTACTAACTTGTAGAGTGTAAAAAAAACCATAATGTTTTCAAAGACTTGACTGGCGTGGTGGTGTATGGCATAACCTCCTCTAATTCAGACAACCCATGTAAAGAAACGAGTGACATATCATCAGCTCGATACGTTGATAACGAGATTTATCAATAACAAGAGTCTATAGTAGAAATAAAATCGATAAGGCTAAGGGTGCGTATTCGTTGCGATGAAACGGCACTCACCCTTCGACACTTGAAAGTGAAGAGCTGCGCGTCGGGATGGCGGTAGGGCGCGGGCCCGTCCCTGGGGCTTATCTCGGCCACGCGCGGCTCGCTCGACGCCGGCACTAGCGCTTCGCCCTCCGCTATCACCTGACAACACCAAACGCTCTATGATACAGACGGTAAAAGAAAGAAAGAGAGAAAGAAAAATATGTTTATTTCCAAACATTAAGCCACACATAAAACAAAGTACTCAGGGGCATCGTTAATGCACCCTGGTTTGTTAGAAACGAAGACGTTCACCGAGATCTTCGAATGGACTTCGTTGATATCATCATCCAAAAATACGCTGCAGCACATGAATATCGGCTGCATCATCACGTGAACGTGGAGGCAATCCAGCTCCTCGACACTACGGACCTTATAAGAAGACTCAAAAGGACTAAGCCTTTTGAGTTAGTGTAAGTGTGCGTGAAAGTGAAGTGCGGTGCTTAGTGCTAGTGCTAGTGCATCATCAAGGACACAAGAACAAAGTGCCTTCAATATTGCAATAAGTCAATGGACAGATTATTAACTTATGTACTAAAACGTTGTCTGAAGCTTCCACCACCTGGACAACAAATACTAGACTGTTGCCCAAGTGACGGAAGCACCAGACACCGTCTGTTATGTGTGGCACAACCCAGAAATGGGCCCCAACTCAGCATAGTGCTCATAGAGGACACAGCGCTGATTTTCAGTTGGAGTGTAAAGGGGACACGAGTATAGTTCGTTCGCTTTCATTTTGTAGAGCTTCTGTTGCATGCGCTGCGTAAACGGTTAAAGTTACGCAAACATCATGTATGACAGAAATGTTTTCCTATAGAAATTCTAAAAAAAAAAGTCTGCGACACTACATGTCTACCTTTAAAGATTTACTTACTACAACGTCGCAACGGAAAATCGTATCAACGTGATTTTTGGAGAGTGATACAGGGGTACTTATTATCCAAAAAAAAAACAATGATCATCACGGGATTGGTGAAAAACCGAAATAAACTCAAAGGCAGCCGCGTGATACAGCTACAGTGCGACAAGGCTATTTTGGCGCGTGGCCAAAGTCTGAACTAACGCCGTTATCTTGTGCTACTGTTTGATAGTTCGCTCTGTAACTATTGTATGTTATGTTGTTTTTGCTTACTATTAACTATATTAAACTAAAATTGAAGTTAAATTGAGGAGATTTTATTTTATGGCTGCCTTTGTTTTGCAACAGCGCCCTCCTTCGAATGCCAAGAGAGCCTTGTCGGACTGTAGTATTATGGCGGTTCCCAATATTCTATCTATCCATGGTTTGCCTTACTAGAGATAGAAATTTGACACAACTTGTATGGAGCTTATGTCACATCGATATCTCTAGTAGGGCAAATAGAAGATAGACAGAATATTGGGAACCGGCATTAGTGAAGCTAGGATACCGGTAAGGTGGCTCCGACGAGCGCGGCGGCCTGCTGCGGCCACAGCAGCGCGGGCGCGGCGCGCACCAACACGCGCGCCGTGTCGCCCGCGCGCCCGCGCGCCACGCGCACCGTGCACGCGCCGCGCGCGCTCCACACGCACTGCAGCACGCAGCACGCGCCGTCTGCAGTGGCGGTATCAATGTATCAGCATCATGCCGGAACCAGACTGCGTTACTTGTAATTCGATATGCGGCTACGCTGTATTTGTCCAAATATGTGTTTATGTGAGCAAATAACAAACATGCTATCCACACTTGGTGCTATGTGTCAAATATTATCAATACGTGTCCTTTGAAGTGTGCTTAAAACCGACAAGAGGACGGATACCCATATTTGCTATTCGCGCTTATGCGTTATTCGTGCAAATAAAGCAAATATAGACGAATGAACCGCCCACACTTGGTCGTATGCGGCCGAATAAGGCGCATAACGAATAACAAATAAGGCAGTGTGGTTCCGGCATCAGAATAGGGTACCCACTAATCTCTATTCTAAGGATAGCTGACTGTCAACGTAAAAATAAAGACACCTGATTGTCGCCATTTTGGCGCTGATTGTTGCGTAACCTGGCGTGAGCGTCTATGGAACTAAAATAAAATGACATTCAAAACGACGGTCACTAGCAACAAATGTCAATTTAGTACCGTGACGTTCGAGGGTGGCGCTTCAAATCGGCACAAAAAAGGAACTGTCAACTGACAGACGTATAGAATGATTAATCCATAAAATAAAGATAAGTGAGGGTACCTTACTTTATCAAAATACTGATTTTCTTGACTCAATAAATAATAAATAAAATTTGGGACAAACAAATGAAATCGAGCAAATAACAAATAGCAATCATAAAAAGTTATAAGCAATTTAATAAACCTGATTAGACAGAGATAGCTATATCGGTTAGTGACGTCATTATCACTCATGCCATAGGAACTCCACGTAACTCCTTACAAATTTTAGTTTTGCGAGAAAGGGACAGAAGAAAAATATTTGTAACTTTTGATTTCCTAGTCGAATTTATTTTCAATGGATGTGATTATTTCTAACCTAGTTTACAATAGTAGCTATTAGTTACCACCCTACCCGCAAAGCGATTTAGCGTTCCGGCGCGATGGTGTATAGAAACCGTTAAGAATTGCTTACCGCTTCCAAGTTAGTGCGATAGCATTCTAAGCAGTATCCTTATTGACCATGAGGTAAGATTGCAGCTCCTAGCTTGTTGTGTGTAAAAAAATCTTTCCCAAAACGAACAGTGTTACTCCAGTAGTAGTTTAAATTGTTAAGTTATGTTATTGTAGTACTGAGTATCAAGGGTAAGAGAAAGTCTGGAGGGCAGTACTTGTGCTACAAAGATGTCTTGAAAAGGAATCTAATTGCATGCAATATATCTCCGGACACGTGGGAGCAAGTGGCTATACAGAGAGCTAAGTGGCGGAAAATTATAAAAGGTAGTTCTAAAACTTATGAAACTGCGTCAAAACCATCTGGACGCTAAGCGTCAGGACTGGAAAGCTAGGCCAAAACCCTCCTACAACTACACCTATAATAGCAGTGGTCAGCTGTTGTACTGCCACTCATGCAACAGGGTTTTAAAACCAAATTTGGTTTGGAAACTTCAAGTGCCTAAGAAACAAATTAGAATAATGAAGTATGAACTTACCCACAGGCTGTATCCAGTGGGCCGCAGTAACGTTTTGGGGCTCCGGGCCCTCCAGCAGAGAAACAGCAAATGAACCGCAATCACATCTTAGAAAAGAATCATTGTTTTAATAAAAGTTTTGCCTGCTCAACGCTAAGGGAGTATAGGTCGTTTATGTACACTTAAAATAGGCTTGGGCCCAATACATTGCCTTGAGGCACACCGATATTAACAATATAATATATCACTGAACAAATTATCAACCATAACATTTTGTTAACGGCCCGTCAGATACGATTGGAACCATTACCACGTATCCGCAACGCCTCTTATTTGTTTATCAGGATTTTCCTACAGAGTCAAAAGCCTTAGCTAAATCGAGGAAGCCAAAAATACATCTATTTCCTTGATTCAACTTCGTAGAAACAAAATTAGTAAGGTCTGTGACCGCGTCTTCCGTAGAACGATTAGCTCTAAACCATACTGATTTTCTGAAAGAAGATAGCTGAGTTCCAAGTAATATTAATTTTAGTAGTACCAGTAGGCAGTAACATTAATTTTATTGACAAACCTCTCAACTATTTTGGACAATGTAACAACTAATGTACGGTCACGGTCGATATAGAATTTGCAAACTACACTAGCGCTATGATGGCCGGTTTGACACATTACAATAGTGATGTGGAATGTCAATTTATTCTATATTTATACCTAAAACTACATTCGATAAAATTTATGAATCTCTGCACAACACTATCGTCAATAAAGTAATACAATTATTTCCTTCAAAGTCGTTATCAATTAATACGGAACTTCATGCAAACCGGCCATCATAGCGTGCCGCTAGTTTAAATCCCAAGGCAGCCTTAGTACGTAGAAAGAGATAAAGTTACGCGATAGAAAGAGAGCACAACTTTGAATAGCGAAGGCGCAGCCAGACGCTGCTGCGAGCTGAATTACACTTCTTTGTGTCAGCGATAAAGTCCCTATTTCTTTAAATCATCTTGCGGAGTGAACCTTCCGTACCGTTAGGTACTATTATTGTATTCCGTTCTCTAGCCTAGTTATACATAATACGTACCTGTGAAAGTTGTAAAGCTCCCCGGTGGACGGGAGTGACGCTGTGAGTGCTATGTGCAGCTGATGTGGCCGACCCACGCGAGCGAAGCCAGAACTCGACACTTGCACCAGATCTGGCACCGAGGACCATACTCTGTACATAAATAAAAAAAAAACTATTAAGGCTCTTCCATACAAACATATTACGCCTATTTCTCTATTATTCGCAGTAATAGATCTAAAACAAAGCCAGATACCGATTTATATCTCCATTTCGATCTATGCCTTAAAATAAAAAATGTTAATATTGTCTTTGAAAGTTATGACCCAATAGGCGTTGGACCCATCCTAAAGATTTTTACACGACTGGCCAAAAAAGGAGTATAATGTTTTTAGGGTTCATGTATGTATGTTTATGAGTTTCTTTATTCTACCATAACTTCTGAACGGCTGAATAAATTTGGACATACTAGTATGTGGTATCATTAGAACTCTTACATCATTCCGAGTAACATTGGCTATATATAATTTTTGGTTTAACCACAGGGAAGTCGTGTTTTTTATTTTTATTAAATTATTTACTTGTTCGAGGTGTGACGTGCTTAACTTACCGGCCCACTGCGCGGATGTGTGGATATTTGGTGAGGTGCACACGAACTTCCAGTTGTCCCACGTCACGGACAGTGAGCACGCCAGTGGGTGCAAGCGAGAAGGCACTATTCGCTATCTCGCTCTCTGACCACGTCACTGGTTCATCACCGCCGCCGCGATGTTTGAGTTGCATTTCCCTGGAAGAGTTTTAAGATCAGATCAACAAAAAATTGTGTCGTAATTTTATCATGTTTAGTTTCATTTTAGGGTTCCATACCAAAATGGTAAAAATGGAATCCCTTATTGGGAGGACTTATTGCGACCGTCCGTCTGTCACACTCGATTATATCAGTAACCATAAAAGCTACCGCCATGTAATTGGAATAATCTAAAATAGTAAGATCATTAGAATATAATTTATTTGAAGATTTCAAATATCATTTCTAGTACCTAGTATTTTATAATAGTTACTAGATATCTGTAGCAAGCAGTCGCTGCCCGCAGGTCAACAAAAATAGGAATCAGACCACCTAGTTCGATAGATCTCGGTCTTACAAGCTTTGCAGCCCGAGCATCAGGTGCAGTTCTGTTTTCTCATTTTATTGCACCGTGGGCCGCGATTAGGAATTTTACTTCTGCAAGCTTTTTCACGATATCTTAGCTTAAAAATTATATTTGCCTAGCAAAGTCTGACGAGCTTCACTTGTGATGCATATTGGGTACATGAAAATCACATAAACAAGCGTACTTATTTAGTCCATTCGCTTTCACTTTGTTGCGGTTTGGTTGCGGTTGCGGCGTCTGTATTCTCAAAGAACATCATACTATGCCGACCGTGCGCAAGCGCTTGTAACAACAACTTCAAGCGTAAAAGACTATACTTTCCACGCATTTGCCAAAAAGTACCCACACTTTGTAAAATGAATACTATCACTATAAGTTAGTAATGTAAATATTTTGTAAATAAATATCGTAATAAACATACTGTATGGAATCAGTCCACGCTACAAAGAGCTCTGGAGGCACTACTGATAGAGGTTCGATTGCTACTGCAGATTCCTGTCCTTCTATCTGCAAAGAACACAAAAAACAATGTTGCATTCCAGTTGTAGTAAACCAGTTTTTGAAAACCATGGATTTTTAAAATTCTGTAAGAATGCCAAGTTCTTACGAAGAATGTAAAACATGTGAATGAAGAAAATAAAAAAAATATTCTTGAATTTAAAATATTAGGAGAAACGAAATGTGATAACTTTGAAAAAAAATATTGCATAAGCATTACTTAATGATCAGTTACACTAATATTATAAACGCGAAAATTTATATAAAAAAAAAACAATTTCACGCGGGCGGCACTGCAGGCATTGATGTTATAAAATCATAATACAAACCTTCTTCAGTAGAGTTCGACCGGCGATTGAATATAGTCTCGCCGAAACAGTGAAGTTGCCAGCGTTCTGAGCCATAGCTTCCGTTATAGTTCCATTGTCGTTTGACTTCAGCAGATCTACATTGGCATCACCTTCTACTGTTAACCTGAATGGAAGAAAAAGTTATCATTCAAAAAACATTTTTAAAAACAAGCTTTGATACTCATATTGTAGAAGTGGCAGTGCATTAAAAATAACTAGGCCAACATCTTGGGTGTTCCGCCATGTTGAATTTCAAATAACGTCACATCAGCTAAGAATACATTAGTGTCATACACAGTTTATTACATTTACATACATATGTTATTACAGTACAGTTTATTACAAATTCTGTTATGCAAAATCTCTAAACTGAATTAATTTAAATTAGTGTTATTCTTTTCCACTATAATTTAAAATTAGTTAAGAGATTTTGAGCAACAAATTGTTATCTAAACTTAACTGTGATCTTATAATGGTTCCGCTTTTTCTAACCCCGGAACCCTAAAAATTGTTTTTTAAACTTAACTGTGATCTTATAAGGGTTTCGCTTTTCCTAACCCCGGAACCCTAAAAATTGTTTTTTATCGACTTTCATACAATGCCTGGAAGTTATATCTACGTCAAATAAACAAGTTTTTGATTAACTCTGAAAAAGAAAAAACAAACCTTATCAGTATTTCTTGCCCCGCTGTCAAATGGTGGCCAGCTTCATCATATACCACACAGTGTATGTTAAACACTTCTCCGTATACGACCAGGTTGTGCGGCCGTATCATGACCCTGATAGAATGAGGTTCCACCACATTTAATACAGCTTTAGAGACCTCCGTCACACCTGAAATAATGCAAAATTACAATTTCTCAACATTATACACTCAAATCTGATTATGGTCAAAAGACTGATCTCAGATAGAGAGATAAAACTAGAGAAAAAATAAACAATTTCTCAGATTGATGGTATTTTCAGAGCAGAGCACTGTCCTCTCTTACTTGTGCTTGTATAATATACAACAAAGCTCCAGAGTATGTTTGTTTGTTTGATTGTTTGAACGCGATAATCTCACAAACTACTGCCCCTTGATTGTGTAAGAAAAACGTATCATCATCATCGGAATCATCGTTATCGGAATCGTTTAGAAACTCTGCCCGCTGATTGGTTCCCTGATTTACGTCAGCCAATGGTGGCAGAATTACCAAAAAAAGTACGATAACGATAAATACATTTTTCTTAGGCAATGAGACCCCTGGTCTTATTTGAAAAACACTTTTGAGTTTTGTGGTCTTTTAAAATTATGCAAAAATCATGTATGAAAGAATTATTGGTCTCCTTTAAAGGTTCTAAAGAAAAAATCCAAAAACCACATGTCTATCTTTTAATGTTGACTCAATATTAGTTCAGAACATGTGATAAAAAAAGTAACTTACCTGACATTAAATATAAATGTGATGTTCCAAGCTCTGTGCCTCGGACCAGACTTATTGTGTCTTCCAGAACTGCAATTCCTGTGTCATCTATCTTCATAGTGTAAAGTGTTTCTGCTACATCTTGGATGGTCAAACGTCCGGCACGTACTCTTACCACTCTGCAACAAAGTTAAATATATTATATGTAAATGTAAAACACAACTCATTTTTAAATATTTTCAAGTGCACTTATAAATAAGACATTAACAAAAGTTTAATTGAAACAAGTAAATAATTTAAAAATAAAAAAAACACGAATGCCCTGGCAAAACAACTTTTTCTGAAAAAATATATACCCTGTGTTACTCTGGATGATGTAAGGCTTCTAACGATAATCCATATGTCCAAATCTGTTCAGCTGTTCAGAACTTATGGTGGAATAAAGAAACTCACATACATACCTACATACATGAACATTAAAAACATTACACTCCATTTTTGGACAGTTGTGTAATAAAATATCAAATTGTATAATGTATATTGTATAATAATTTTGTTTACATTAGTTGTAAATACAGCTTTGCATATTGTATATTTCCTGCAATAGTATCATTATCTAAAGTCTTTTCAACGAAACGCGAGACCAGACGTAAACAAAAGCCGATCATTTAGTAGTAGCGACGACGGAACAAACAAAATATGACTATCTCTTTCTATCTTGTTTGTTTGCTATCTGCCGCACCGCTCACGACTTTCGCTTTCAAGGTCAAAGCATGTCATGGGGGTTATCGTAAACATTTGGATAATATTTTATATTTTATTTTGTTCCCCTAATCATAAACCTAGAATAAATATTTCAATTGACGCGTGATATTGACGTGTCACTTGTCTCAACATTCGAAGCGATTGTATAGAATAGCGTCCATTCGCGTGGATGGCGTGGCGCTGCATGACCTGACGTGCCACTCAGCGTGCTTCTAGTGAGGCACTGAAGTGGCGCGTAACACGAAACTTTCACTTATGTTAAATCTAGTTTCAAGATATCATTAAAAAAATTCAAACAATACGATATTATTGTCAAAACATAAATTTATTTTAAATTTGAAAAATTAGTATACGTTAAAAAGGTTGCGCAACCCTGCTTAAGCGAATGACCTGGCAGTCGGTTTGTTTACGTCTGGTATCGCTCGAGATTGAATAGACTTTATTATATAAAATTCTCACACACAGCATTTGTAACCAAACTCCTCAAAACAGCTAGACTGATTTTTTTAGTGAATATTTTGTCTACATTAAATGTAGGTATGAGAATAGGTCATAACAATTTCTCATAAAACTAAATGGCAAAACAAAATTTTGCCTGGTCATGTAGTCTGGTAAATAAAATTCTCATGAAACAGTGTTTGTCACTAATCTCCTGCAAGACGGCTTGACCAGTTTGAGAATAGGTCGTAAGTTATTGAATGAATGAATGAATATACTTTTATTGCATACCACAGTCAAACAAAGGACAACACAAATATTGCAAAGAATAGGTACACAATTTGGCGGCCTTATCGCTACCTAGCGATCTCTTCCAGGCAACCAATGCTGTAAAGGATTTTTGTTGCAGATACCAGTTGTAAGTTATTTTTCATATCCCTAAATGGCAGAATAACGTTTGCCCGGTGAGCTAGTAATATTGTATTATTTGAAACTTTGATACAGACATAAATGTTTTTTTTTCATCTAAATTGCCTGTCTTCCACTTTCAACCATAAAAGAAACAAAAGAAAGAGTTAAAAATTAACAACCAAAACTCACTTGTAACATATAGTGTCCCCAGGTGCAACGTACGCCACTGCAGGAGTCAACACAACGCTTGCGACCACTTGTAAGTTAAAACTGGTGCATATTTCTCCAAGACACGCAGTCACTTTAGCTTCTCCCATGGCCTGTCCGTACAGCAGCACGGTATGGGATTTTAGACCTTTTGCTTCCAGTTCTGCTATGCCTTTTGGTGCTTCATAATCTGTGTCGCTCCAACGGACAAATCTGGTGTGACAAAATAATTTTTTGTTATTAAAATAGAAAGAAAACTTCTATACGTATAATGAATTCGACAACCTCCCTGGCTTAGTGGGTTGCGCTCGGATTCAAGTAGGAGGTTGTGGATTCCCAAAACGGGCCACTTTAGAATTTTATAATTCCTTATGTAGGTCAGGGGCTGTACCGCCCTCTCTTATAGCAGTATTATTGTAATATTGTTTTGACATGTTCATACAATGTCAGTATGAAAGTTTTATAATAATTAAAGGTCTGTCCTTTGATTCGACAAAAATACTTTTAGCATTGATGAGGGTGCATCTATGCAGCTGATTGTTTAATGCTTGCATTGGTCTGGTAGGCACCCTATCAGCAAAGACGCAACGCCAAGCGATTTAGTGTTTGGTGTGATGCTCTGTAGAAACCGTTAGGAGTTCCTTACTCCTTCCGTTCATTCACATTTCACATTATGTATACAGGGTTATATAAAAATACCAAATTTCTCTCGGCCTGTATTTGTTTACAATAAAACTAATAATTTTTGTTCTAAGACTTTTTTTTATTCAATAGTTTCAGACAGGTTCAAGATTCTTATGGGATTAAAAATAATTATTGATACTTACGTAACTAAAGGATCTTCACCATAACTGTTGCCTACATTTTCCACACTCCATGTAAAGCTTACTCCTTCCAAAGTTGAAAAAGTATTACCTAAAATCATACTGTCATTATTCTTAATGATTTAATGAATTATGTGAGTAACTTATTTACTTACTCATATAATAAAAGATTGTTCCTGCCTTTAAAAACTCATGGTTTTCATAGTAAATTTACATGAATAAAAATACAAAAATAAAATACCTTGATCATCATTTGCAACAACTTCAAAGGCCTCTGGAGCTTCTTCCAAATAAAGCTTCCATGTTGTACTCACAATTTTTAAAGAGCTAATTTTATCAATATCAACATCTCCACGCAGGATCTAAAATAAATTGCAGTTTCAAATTTAATTTCCATCATCTAATTGATACCTACCAAACCAACATGGGTTCAATTCCCACGACTGAAAAAATATTTGTTGGATGAACATGAAATTTTTTCCAGTGTCTGGGTGTTTTTCAGTTCTCTAGAACCCATGACATAAGCTACACTTATTTTTGGACTAGATTTTAATGTCCTGATAAAAAAATAAAAAAATAGTGTGTCTGAAATGAATCAAAAAACCTCAACGGAATGCGTTCAAAAGCGAGGGGTCATGTTCCCGCCAATTTGTTTAAACTCATCTCACCTCTCCAGTGTCGACTTCCTCTGCGAAAATTATAACAGAACCCGGTGGAACACATGTCTTGGACACGGAGACACGAGCGGCGCTCGAGCAGTGGCCCCACGTATCGCTATACAAGGCCTCGAGATCAATGATGTCATCTCTAGAAGAACTCCTAAAACGGAGCAACATTCCAAGATAAATACTAAAGAACTAAGAATTTTTACTCATAAAGTATTGAATGATACTTACCAGCTATAGCAACCCCCCTCATGGATTTCAAAAGTGAAATTCACGTTCAAATTTTCAAACCATGGAAGCAAAACTCGCGGCGTGTTTATTTTAGCACAGTCACATGCCGATGTGCAAAAGTTCAACGCTAACACAGCAACAACGATTTTCGCTAGATACCTCATTTTAAACTTGAACGATTCACATGGGAAAATAGAGTTATTTTCACGAATTAAGCTTTAATTTATAAATATTCAATTTTAATTTTTTTGGTTGCTTCGCGATTTGCTTTGCGCCCGGCGGCAGTTTTTTAATTTAGAATTTCTATCAATGTCATTGTCAAACGTCAATGTCAATCGTCAATGTCATGTCAATATGTCAATATAAAGTCAACATTTCTGTATGTCAAAATTTACAATGGTCCAATATTGCAATGGTCAAAACTATAAAAAAATCTTGGCAAAATGTTTTGAAACGGAACTTAGAAGTGAGTTTATGTTTAATTTATTTTATTGCGCTAATTTCTTAGATTAGCTTTACAAGAGCTTTACTTATTTCGTTATTGGGTAATTTACATTTTTTCTACTTTTTTATGTAAGGCCGGCTCCACACGTTGGCCGCAACGTTGGTCCCAATGGCACTCGCCCAACGTGGGGATCTAGAAAATAGCCTTGGCGCCAACGTTTGAGCGCGTGTTGGTGATTGGGCGGTGAGTGTCGGTTTTATCAAAGGAATCTGTACCAACATTCGTGTTCCGTCCACATATTGGCGCTTTCAGCTTTGCTCAGTCTTACAACATGCGTCGAGTGCGTACGTCGAGATGTCGTCAACAAAATCGCTCGCATGGACAAATGAAAAAGTTATGGAATTCTTAGAACTATGCCAGGCACATCCAATAACATGGAACGCATTTCTGAAGGATCATAAAAAATAAAAATTCAATAGCCGATGCATGATGCATGGCGAAATTTACAACAGAATTTGAGAATTTACTCGATCTAAGAATGAAAAAAAAAGGATTGTGACTCTACTCGTTCTGATTCATCGACATACGATATTTTTAAACCAAATTGGTTCGCTTATGATCTAATGGACAATTTTCTTGCTCCGATTTATCACAAAAATATAAATTTTAAGTACATACTTAGTACTGTAAAAGCGCTTAAAGCAATTTTGATTTCAGACATCTTCACATTGGCTATGACGGAGAAAGACTAGTATAAGTATAACAGCCAACATGTGTACGTTTCGCGCATTTAACCGACCAACGTTTGTACCAGCGTTAGGGCCAACGTGTGGAGCCATGAGCTAAAGAGATAACAGAACTATGGAAACGCCCTTTTCATTCAGTCTCTCAGTGCCCAGTGGTCACTTCTCACTAAAAAACTGCCAAAATCCCATAAGTGCATATTCAATATACTCTATGGTAAGTGCCAAATGCCAATGTCAAAATATTACAAAATACTACAAATGGCTGCTGTGTGTTGGTCTTGCTATCATAGCTTTTTTCCGTATTATTTAATAAGTGAATCGTTCGTAAAAGTGTATAAAATGTGAGCCTGATAAATGAATCAATAATTAAGTGGGCCCTTGCGGTAAAAATATTTGACTACTAAGCAAGAATAACGGTACTAGTGATGTCGTTCGACAAAGCACCCGAAATAAAGAGCAGAGAGATCGATAAAATCAAACGTCGTCATAAAACTGACGACACTGCTGTTGCGACAATGTTTATAGGCAGCGAGGATACACTCCAATGCTCGAAAATGGAGGCTACAAGCGAGAATGCCGGAAAACCTACTGAATTATGTCTCCAAGGTAGCTCTCATCTTATATCTAGCACAACGAGCAGTCTGGCTGATACGCCCGGTGATTCTGGGGTTTTGTGCTTGGACAGTGAAGCTTCCGAAGCTACGAGTCAAGCTCTCATGTCGCACAGTCTCGTCGGTGCGGAGGAACTCGCCTGCGACAGCATCTACGATGCAGCACCTTCCGGTTCGCAAGATATGATCAAGAGTACCAACAGCAGTATTATGACCCGTAGTGATATAGATAACCAAAACGTGGGCGCTCCAGACGATATCGTCCCGGAGCTTCTGGTGGAGGCACATAAAAAGCCTGTGTATGAAAACTTACCCGATGTTGTTTTGAAGGCATTAGAAAGTGAAAAGGTGTGTACGGAAGAGATTAAAAAATCAGCACTGAGAACTTCGGAACCTAAGAAATCTCTGTCAGAAGATATTGTGTATAGGCGGAGGTGTCGGAAAAAATCTCAAAGTGGTCCTAGTTCTCAGAAAAAAAGAGTATCTTTCCATGAGGATATTTTAAACAATACCAAAACAGACAATATACACATAGAGCGAGGATTTATATCTTACGGACCTGATAGTTCATACTGTGATAGGTTTAGACAGAAAAATGCTATTAATGATAGGTTTTCATGGTGTGCTTCGGGCGATAGAGCACCCAAATATGCTGCAGATGTGGCTCAGCAGACCATGTCTGACATTCTTACTTATGGAGATTCCAAAGAAGATAGAAGTGGTATATTTGAGTACTGTCAAGTTTATCAACAGAGCAATGAAGATAATAAAGATAGAGATAACAATAATGAACCCAAACCCAACGGCAAGCTTTACAACTGTGATTCCAACAGCTCAGATTCCAATTTCAGTTGTGACTCAGAGTCATCGTCTAGTGATTCCTTATCCTCAAACTCCAACAAAACTGAAACCCCACATATTTACAAAAAAACTGATAAGACACAAAAATCATACTCTTGCGATGGCTTTGAAAATAATACTCATGTTGCATTCATAAGAAAGACTTATTTTTCTGAAGCTGATATTGATCAAAGTCATGATCGAAAGAATAAACCATTGGAAGTCACGCAAAGCCCTATAAGAGTAAAATCTGTTCTGAAGAAAAAGAGATACATTACAACCAACATTGTGGAAGAAAGAAAGAACAATAACAAAGTGTTGAGTCTTCTGGATACAAATAACATAATAGATTCCCTAAAAAATTTCTACAAGAATTTCAATTTCAATTTAGCTCCTGAAAAAGGTTTACCAGAAACAACTTTTGAATTGAATAACGTTGTTGAAGCGTTGCCTTGTGATGTTAAACAAAACAAGAAGCTTTCTAAAAGTCTTGATTCGGGATTCCATATGGATGATGAAGATGACTTTGTTGAAATAAACTTGAATTCTCAACATCTAGAGCCAGAAAAACCTAAAGAATTAGGATCCAAGAACCCAGTTACAGGTGATAGAACCCCTAACGAGGGGTCACCTCGCCATAAATTGACCCTCAATATGAAAAATCAGCATGATAAAAAACTTGTCAACAAAGATATTTTACCCCCACTGAGTAAATACGTTGTGAACTGCGAAAGCACTGTATATGAGCACAAAGGAGTATCCTATAGCTATGTTCATGACACATTCCAGACCGCATTCGAAGCTCCAAAGGAAACTTTCGTACCCATTCCTGAATCAACGCCAGTTAAAGAGTTGCTGACGTCTGCAAGCAAACAGGATTTAAGCTCCAAACAATCTGATATTGATAACTCAAGTAGGACGTCCACACCAAAGCGTCAGTTTAACAAAAACGTTCAAGATGAAGCTGACCTAAAGAATGGTGTGTCCAAACATTTGTCATCACCCAAAAAACAAAATGTGAATCGATACAGTCGTAAGTCCGCATCGACAGTACAACAAAAAAATGAGGAACCACCACAGCCTATCAGCGATAATTGTTCTAACACAGATTCACGGAACTCAACTTTGAAGGGAGCTGATGATTTTAACGATGAGTTTTTCGACAGTCCATCCATGCAGAAAATGCAAACCAACAAGTCTGCTCTATTGAGCAGGTACCTCAAAAATGTTTGTCAAAGAAAAGATTTGGAATTGAAAATAAAGAATAATAAATTCTTTCAATTCAAAATACGTATAGAACGCGAGTTCCCGAGTATCGTGTATCCGTTCAAAGACGTGTCGGAAACGTTCCGCGTTTCCGCGGCGCGAATGGCTCGTCTCATTGACAAGGAAGTGATTGAGAACAAAAGGCTGTCTGTGCGACTGTTGACTGCAGAGGAGCCGTCTTACTTTGACAGCTTTGAAGACAATGTTGCGATTGAATGCAATGAGAAACTGAGGCTCCAAATATTCTCGTATCCAAATGAAACATTGAATAGGGTAAGACACTAAATTTAGTAAAGAAAATATTTCTTAGATATTCAAAAGTATTCAAAAGTTTCATTATTTTGACTATTTTCAGATGATGAAAGTCCAGTCTCCGTACAACATGGAAGATGGGTCGTGGACACCCCTCTTGGTCTTTATAACAGACTACGCGCTCTACGTAGCCAGCGTGAGGCCCGGCGGTACCGAATATGATATACTGTGCCGACTACCGCACAATGAATTAGATGCTATTGCAGTAAGTGAATTTTTGGAATATTTGAATAATTCTTAGACTCCTTAATATTATAAATGTGATTTTATTAGTAGCGGAGGCACAGAACTGTTTGATTTTTTGCCAGACTTCACCTTCAAGTAGATATTTGCAGAGCGCGTTCCACCTTCAAGTAGATATTTGCAGAGCGAGTTCGAACCCTCGTTAACTTAACTTTAAGTCGCCTTGTAGTTATCACCATACATATACAAATATCATATTGAAGTTGTACAAGAACATGTATGTTAGGCCTGTATGAAATAAAGATGTTATGAATTTTACTTTGTAGGAATTTTATGTTAGAGAAAGAAAATCTGGTAGATCTCAATGGTCTGCCAGATTTTCATTAAATTCATTATATCAATCAGCCCAATCCTATGTTTGGTCAGTGACACAGGTATAAAACTAAATGAAATATAATAAGGTTGTTGGGTCCAAGAGAAGGTTAAAAAAATAACATGATTAAAAAATGATAAACATTAATTAATGACCAGTCAATACCCCATTTGTTTTTTATTGATAATAACAAATAACTAATCATCAATCACAGTAAAAAAACATTAATCTTGATACATCATTCACCTCCTGGGGCTATAATAGCCCCAGGAGGTGAATGATTCACGTATCGCGTCTCCATCTCGTGAAGTGAAATGTTTAAAAAGTCATGGCATTTACATTTCAAAACGTAACATGGTCGACAATCGAGAAAAATTAAATTTACCCTGCGCGATAAGGTTGAAAGATTGTATTACGTAACGTTACGTGAATCGCACCCCTGCACAGTTCGGAAGCATCGATTCTTTGTCGTTCTCGGTCATATAATAATGTTGTCCAAAATTTAGACCAACTAAGAAGAACTTTCTTTTATGCTTGATTCGGCTGATATCACCGGAAACAAGGCCTGTTAAGCTGTGCCAAATAAACTTGTAACATCGATGTGGACATCCACTGTATTTAGCAGCGAGAGGGTATAAAATGCGACACGAATAACGCATAAAGCAATTTGCATGTAGATTAAATCGACGCATTTTTATTATGACTCACTCGCTTCACTCGGTTAAAGTAACAAGACAAGTAGGTCTCGGATTATGAACGTTACACGCAAGTGTTGCGTGTGTGATTAAAATTCCTTATTTAGTCACATTTCTTGGGAATGGTGGGATTGTTTTTGGTTACTGCAAATGACAATTGTTGTATGACAGTGGGCCACTTGATGGATGGATTATGATATTTGATGTAAATATGGATGAATAAATTAATATCTAACTAGAATTCTTTGAAACAATGCCCTATAAGACTAGCAAAGTTTTTATTAGAGTTAATTATCAATATTTGTCAAGATTTATTTTCGAAAAAAAAATTGTGAAAAGTCATATTACCCAAAAAGCCTTCATCGACCATTCCTGATAAAAGTATAATATGGGTACAATATGATATAAATACTGTCACCAACCAATTATTGAAGGAGAAGAAAAAGAGGATTATGCATTAGCCAGTTTATGCATTTTTTGTTAGTTTATCTGCCTGTTCTCTTCTAAATTGTAATACTCGTAATTCGACAAATGAAGTATCGATATCCTAAGCAGTAAGAGGCGTCCTGTGGGCTGATTCTGTATCGTTCTCTTAGTTAGTTAGTAACCCTAACTGGGTTATTAACTAAGGAAACGAAGGCAAAAATCCTATTTTTGCACAAATTACCAACCTAGGTCGGTATGGTATCATATCAGTATACCATGATAGTTGCTATCTTGTACAAAAAGAATACAAAAATAGGATTTTTGCCTCCGTTTTCTTAGTTAATAACCCAGTTTGGGTTACTAACTAACTAAGTGAACGATACAGAATCAGCACACTGATCGTATATTTCTCACTAAGAATCACTTGATTCAAAATATAATAATGATATAGAGAGTAGGAGATGTTCTGTTGGTAACTGTGTCGAGAGGTTAATGGTTCTTTTCCCATCTCAAAAATGCCCTACAGAAGGTGAGTTTCACTTCAATAAAAATTTTCTTCAAACCCCAAGGTTGGTCCGGAAGCGCAGTACATCCAAGTGATCGACATAGCCGGCAACATAGCCTGCTCCGTCGTGACCGCCGAGGCGACTCTCGGCGCGAGACTGGCCTCGTCCCTGGAGTGGAGTGCCCGAGTGTCGCCGCTCAGGATCCAGCGCCCGCCGGCGATGCTGCCGCTGACTTGCAAACAGCTCGCTTCCGCAGTCACCAGACATCGCCACGAGAAAAGGGTAACTTGTCAATATCTAACTTATAAAATACTCAAAACTATTAGTGTATACAGTAACAGTACTTCTACTGTTCGGGAATCGAGATGGCAGATTTTAGGAATTTTTCGTCAGTGTCGGGCAGATTCGTCATTTTTGAAGCACAGGATGACATATTAAGCATTTGCTAAAAAGAAGAAAGATTTTTGCAAATCTACAACACACGAGCGAAGCCGCAGCCGCTCTCTAATCAGATGATACTTACTTTTAGTCACGTCAATAGAGACCCACCACAAAATAACAGTCAATTTGTTTAAAATCCATAATCTCGAAAACTCGGAAATGCATGCCAAATTTAACTATCGCCAATTATTTTATAGGTCCCGCCAATTCTGTTCTACGGTCGCGCGTGCTCTGGTGACGCGGAGGACAGGCTCGTCGAGGCGCCCGGAGCGTTCGCCCCGCCGCTGGAGGGCTACCTGATGTGCAAGACTGAGAAGAGCAAACGATTTGAACCCTGCTACTTTCTACTCAGGTATGTAGGTCCCGCCAGTTCTGTTCTACGGTCGCGCGTGCTCTGGTGACGCGGAGGACAGGCTCGTCGAGGCGCCCGGAGCGTTCACCCCGCCGCTGGAGGGCTACCTGATGTGCAAGACTGAGAAGAGCAAACGATTTGAACCCTGCTACTTTCTACTCAGGTATGTAGGTCCCGCCAGTTCTGTTCTACGGTCGCGCGTGCTCTGGTGACGCGGAGGACAGGCTCGTCGAGGCGCCCGGAGCGTTCGCCCCGCCGCTGGAGGGCTACCTGATGTGCAAGACTGAGAAGAGCAAACGATTTGAACCCTGCTACTTTCTACTCAGGTATGTAGGTCCCGCCAGTTCTGTTCTACGGTCGCGCGTGCTCTGGTGACGCGGAGGACAGGCTCGTCGAGGCGCCCGGAGCGTTCGCCCCGCCGCTGGAGGGCTACCTGATGTGCAAGACTGAGAAGAGCAAACGATTTGAACCCTGCTACTTTCTACTCAGGTATGTAGGTCCCGCCAGTTCTGTTCTACGGTCGCGCGTGCTCTGGTGACGCGGAGGACAGGCTCGTCGAGGCGCCCGGAGCGTTCGCCCCGCCGCTGGAGGGCTACCTGATGTGCAAGACTGAGAAGAGCAAACGATTTGAACCCTGCTACTTTCTACTCAGGTATGTAGGTACCACCAGTTCTGTTCTACGGTCGCGCGTGCTCTGGTGACGCGGAGGACAGGCTCGTCGAGGCGCCCGGAGCATTCGCCCCGCCGCTGGAGGGCTACCTGATGTGCAAGACTGAGAAGAGCAAACGATTTGAACCCTGCTACTTTCTACTCAGGTATGTAGGTCCCGCCAGTTCTGTTCTACGGTCGCGCGTGCTCTGGTGACGCGGAGGACAGGCTCGTCGAGGCGCCCGGAGCGTTCGCCCCGCCGCTGGAGGGCTACCTGATGTGCAAGACTGAGAAGAGCAAACGATTTGAACCCTGCTACTTTCTACTCAGGTATGTAGGTACCACCAGTTCTGTTCTACGGTCGCGCGTGCTCTGGTGACGCGGAGGACAGGCTCGTCGAGGCGCCCGGAGCATTCGCCCCGCCGCTGGAGGGCTACCTGATGTGCAAGACTGAGAAGAGCAAACGATTTGAACCCTGCTACTTTCTACTCAGGTATGTAGGTCCCGCCAGTTCTGTTCTACGGTCGCGCGTGCTCTGGTGACGCGGAGGACAGGCTCGTCGAGGCGCCCGGAGCGTTCGCCCCGCCGCTGGAGGGCTACCTGATGTGCAAGACTGAGAAGAGCAAACGATTTGAACCCTGCTACTTTCTACTCAGGTATGTAGGTACCACCAGTTCTGTTCTACGGTCGCGCGTGCTCTGGTGACGCGGAGGACAGGCTCGTCGAGGCAATAAAAGATTATTTCGATGTGTGAGGAAATTGGTACGGTTTTTAACCGACTTCAAAAAAAGGAGGTGGTTGTCAATTCGACGCGTATGTTTTTGCTTTTTTTTTTTGCGGTGGCAGTTCTCAACTAACGACTTGTGTCCATTGTCTTCGGACCCAGACGACCTGGAGCTTTTTACCCCGGGTCACTTTCTCATCAGTCAGCCGCTTGTTGCAATTTCCTAGTACCCATTGCAGGATGTGAAGATGTACAAATTATCGTGGTTTCAGTTGCTACAATAACTCTCCCAAAGAGTATGGCATGAGTGGCATTAAGAATAATATCTTCTTTCTCTGCAACTACGGTTCACTAAGCTAACTTACTTTATCAGCCTTTAGCAATGACAAAATACGCTACACAGAACGGGAAAGATTTGACGTATGTTGAGGCCGAAAATTCGCGTCGTATATTTCGGTACCGCTGACAGCACAAACCGCTGTTGGTCGGATACATTAGTGCCATTTTACAATTTTGACATATTAAAAATCAGGCTTCCGGCGGAGCCTAAAAATGTATGTGTGACGTCAGTAAGTGCTGATCCTTTTATATGTTTAATCAATGGCCTATAGACGTCAACTGCTGGACATAGGCCTTTCCGAAAACGCGCCACACACGGTTCTCCGCCTTCCCAATACACACGCTACCGCTTTCAGGTGGTCGGTCCAGCGGGCAGGAGGTCGTCCTACGCTACGCTAACAACGATTTAAGTTTACTTTATTCGTTTCAGGGCTGGAATCCTCCATTGGGGCCCGCATTCCTCCGACGGCACTCCTCTACCCAACAACATCTCCTTGAGATCAGTGGTCGGTGTGAGGAGACACGTGGACGCTTCCAGAAGGCCACACTGCTTCGAGATAGCGCTGGGTGACTCCAGCAGGTTGCTGCTGGCTGCTCCGGATGATCCTACGGCTTCCTCGTGGCTGCAGTCGTTACTTCTGCACGCTGCGCAGGTGTGTGCATTTGTAGAATTCGGTTGTGTAGAATTCCCAGCTGGTCAGCTACTTTTATCAAATGTTCTACATGTTCCAGGCGTTAGAAGAGAAAGACGGCGCAAAGAAGACGGACCTACGCACAGGAGGCCCCCCGCCGGCCTGCACTGTGCTGGTCACCCCGTACGAGGTCATCAGCTTACGGGACACCCTCGACCTGGCATTTGTGGCGGGCGCCGCTGCCTATCTTAAGGACAGAGGCTCCGAAGCCTTGCTCAAAGGTCTGAATACAAAAAAAACCGGCCAAGTGCGAGACGGACTCGCGAACCGAGGTTTCCATACCGTAAAAGAAGTAAAACATTAAAAGAATCACTTTTGTTCATGATTTTACGCGTAAAATTTACATATAGGTACTTTTGTTGGCAAACCGCAAACCTAACTTTGTTTTCGGCGGATTATTGTTATTAGCAAAAAAAGTATAATAGTTAGAGGGTTTATTTTATTTTTCCTGTAAAATATACATTAGCTTCTATTGATCATATTTATTTCAGATTTTTCGAATGGTAAACTTCGGAGATAAGGGGGGGGGGGGGGGACGGTATTTTTTTCGACAGTTTGCCCAATAAATCAAAAACTATCAGGCATAAAAATATATAAAAATTGGTTTTAGAATATACAAGTAACGCCCTTTCATATGATACCCCACTCAATATTGTTATCTCATTTTGAAATTTTGGCGACCCGGTTTCCCCCCCTTTTTAAATAAAAATAAAAACAATTTTCAAATTTTTACGATTGCTATAACGTCGCGTCACTATTATCTATTACTATTCTAAATTTCAGGTCGATAGCTTGAATAGTTACTGAAATAATCGAGTGTGACAGACGGACGGACGGACGGACGGACGGAGAAAGTCTCACCATAAGGGTTCCATTTTTACCAAATTGGTATGGAACCCTAAAAACACCTCCAAAACTTAAACCAAATGGTGCCTATGTGGGTTTAGAGACTCTAAATTAGCGCATCTAAAAATTGTAGTACTCTTACTCATACCAGTCCCATGGAAAAAGATAGCACTAGTTTTACTAGTGTTATGGCGGTTCCCAATATTCAATCTATCTGTGATTTGCCTTCCTAGAAGTGACGTAACTTGTATGGAGCTTATGCCACAGTGATGTCTCTAGGATGACAAATGGAAGATAGATAGAATATTGGGAACCGCGTGGCATTAGAGAACAGACTAGAGTATCTTAAGGTAAAGGCTACTAATTGTTCTTGAAAAATCTACGTATCTCGCACAGTTTTGAAAAAAAAAAAACGTGCTGCAATTAACCTATAGGCTATAGCCGTAGCTTCCTTAAAAGCAGATAATATTATGTTGATAGAGGGAACAGAAGCCTTAATCCAAGATTCCCCAGGGATTTATGAAAAACCGAAAAAAAATCTGAGGATGTTCCGGTGTCGGGATGAAACATGCGTCGAAGAAAGTGTTGGAAATTTGTGTGGTGTTTCATATATGTGCAGTGTTCCTGCATATTAAACCATACAGAAAGCAGAATCTTTTCAAGTAGCGGATTATGCCAAGGGAAATAAACCTGTCCTGCTTATTATGGATTTCCGCAAAATAACGCTTGCTTCCATTCAATACGAAAAAAGACCACGTGGGCGGCCTTGACGGCAAAATCTAGTAAATCTGTATCATCTTACGTTTATCATATTAACACATAGTTTAGCATTTGATTTATTTTCCAGAATACATAGAGGAGATGCGCACGGACATCGAAATATTGGCGTGCGGCTCCATCAAGAACTTAACGGCCTTCAAGATACCCGACACTGATGAGAATTGGTGTTGTTTGGTACGTATGAACATCATACTGTTATTATTAAAAAGGCGAAACTTATTAAATATAGGCCTAACATCATAAAATTACATAAATAAATGTTGCTCCCATTGCTCAATTGACAGAGAACCCAGCCGCAGGTTCAAGTCCCGTTGGCAGCGATAATTTTGTTTTTGAACACTATAAATAATAATCCTACTATTATAATTTTTATATTAATATCCAGATTGCAAAATTATAGGCAATAAACAAGTTGTACTTCTCAATAAAATTTGTATAACAGGAAATGTGCATTGAATAGAAAGTAACTTCTTGTATTCTAAATAAATTGAAAAAAAAATCCCTAGTGCCAATGGTTCTTAGAAAATACTATTTTCCTTATAATATTTTTTCCTAGAATATTTTGGTTTTGGTTCATGAGCAAACTCAATACCATCTTTTGGTCATTCTTTTAAATTTAATTTTTTTGAAACTTTATTTTTATCGTAGTTTATAAATAAACTGATAACAAAATATGAGTCAACTCCCAGATTTTTTATAGTCAACGCGAGCAAACGAGCGAGGGTCACCTGATGGTAAGCCATCACCGCCGTCCATCGACATTTGCAGCACCAGAGGAACTGCAAATGCGTTGCAGGCTCTTAAGAAAGTGTTTTTTTACACTATACAAGTCAATGATATATAATATACTAGCTGACCTGGCAAACGTTGTTTTGCCCTTAAGGATATAAAAAAATAGATAAATTGAGATTTAAGCTATCCTATCTTTTAAGTTAGAGCAAATTGCACCCTGTGTGCGAATTTTATTAAAATCGGTTAAGTGGTTTAGGAGTCCATTGAGGACAAACATTGTGACACGAGATTTATATATATTAAGATAAAAAGGAGCAGATATGTGACAAGCGCGCGCGTTGTGAAGACTCAAAAATCCTACAATTGTAAGTTTCGTAGTTAGTCTGCGTCGAGCGCAAACATTATTGTTATCTCTTTCGTTTGCGTGCTGTATCGTATCTTTTGTTCTTGTGACTGTGCGTGCTCGGCAGTTCGGCACAGATTTAAAACGCAATTTACTATGAACGTAACGTATCTTGGTGATCTAAGATACGAGTTAAGTACTTGACCGCGATCTCACGATCTCGATCGAAGTAAAGTCACCCCAACGGTTTGTAGAAAGTTCGCACCGGAACGCTAAATCGCTTGGCAGCACGTCTTTCCTGGTAGGGTGGTAACTAGCTACAGCCGAAGCCTCCCACTAGACCAGACCTGAACCAATTTAGAAATTATGAAATTCCAAAGTGGCCCGTGGCGGGAATCGAACCCCTGCCCTGGAGCCGCGTCCCCTGCGCCAGGGAGGTCCTTGAATAACCCCTTGTTATAGTTTTGAGGGAACACTGTTGCTGGTACAGTGCGACAAGGCTATTTTGGCGCGTGGCCAAAGTCTGAGAACTAACGCCCCTATCTTGTGCTACTGTTTGATAGTTCGCTCTGTCAGTATATATCACTATTGTATGTTATGTTGTTTTTGCTTACTATTAACTATTTTAAACTAAAATTGAAGTAAAATTGAGGAGATTTTATTTTATGGCCGCCTTTGTTTTACAACAGCGCCCTCCTTCAAGTGCCAAGTGAACCTTGTCGGACTGTAGATGGTTCCATAGTTTGGAAGAAAGATTCCCAGATCAATAAGTACACCGCGTTTCTGTGGTACAGGAGTGGAGCGTGTGCGAGGCTCGCGAGCGCGGCGCGGGGCTGGCGCTAGTGCTGTCGAGCAGCTCGGAACTAGAAAGGCTCATCGCGGCTCTGGAACAAGCCTACGCGAACCTCACGGTGAGTGCTTCTTTCTAAAGTTAAACTTTTATTCTTCTTCTTAGAGTGCTGTCTCCTAACGAAGTTTGGCAATCATTATAGCGATTTTAATCTTGGATACCGCTGCTCTGAATAGACTACGGGTGCTCTTTCCAAACCATTGGCGTAAGTTTCAAAGCCAAGATATTCTTCTGCGGTCAGGCCTCCTCCTACCAGGCACCCTACCTTGCATTATTAATTGAAGGAACTCATATTTCAGTGTTACATGTCCAATTACTCTAATTTTCTCTTCTTTATAGTATTAAGCACTTCTAGACCTTTCCCCATTCTCTGGAGCGCGGTGCTGTTTCGAACGCGGTCTGTCCAAGAAACTTTGAGCATACGGCGATATACCCACATCTCAAAAGCTTCTAACTTTTTGGACATGGATTCTGTCAGCGCCCATTCTTCCACACCGTAGAAAACATAGCACCGTGCTAAACGAGTGCGCAGTGCGCAACGAGTGCGCAACGAGTACTCAGCTTTCTGTCACAAAGTACTTTTTTCATTTTAGAAAAGGCGTTGCGTGCTTGCTCTATTCTACAGCATATTTCTAAACTGTGGTCACCTTTGTCATCAAGCATTATGCCTAAATATCTGAATCTGGGAACCCGTTCTAGAGCTTGACTATTAACTGTACTCAATACTCAATGTACTGTAATTAGTCTGTACTCAAAAAAAACGCAATTATTATTGAAATGGCTCCACCGCAGAGGAGGTGAAGGGGGCGTCCCCATTAATGGGTGATTTTTGCTTGTGAGCTATAGAACACTCCCTTAAATTATCGCTAGTTCGATCCCGGACACACTGTATATAAAAGTTTAAAAAAGATAGTTTTCCTCCGCAGCACGAACCGTTCCCGTTGAGCGTAGTGGAGGCATCAAAGTCCGCCTGCAGCGCTGCGCACGCCAAGTACGAAGCCGCCTGGTCGCACATGCTGCCTCAACAGTAAACTATGCTATTATTACTCGCTAATTGAATATATTTGGCAGCTTATTACTGCAGTTACTCGTTATTATATACGCTGGTTCGGTAGATACTCAATTTTTCTGACTGTAGACAGAATGATGACGACTTGATCCCTTAGCCATATATGAGTTATCTATGAACGTCATAGAAACCTTTCGATTGCTCGTTTTCTAACTATATGGAACGAAATAAAAAAAAAAATGGGAATGGCATGTTCATAATATTGATCACGAGACTTATCAATAACAACTGTCATTCTCGTATTTTTTTAGAGTAAAGACTAAAATTTACATAAGATAGTTATGGAGTAAGCGACCGATATGTTTCTATTATTATGATCGTGGATAAGTCATATTATGGCTAAGGCTGTAAGAAAAGCGTATTTGTCGTTATAGAAATCTGAAAAAAAATTTTGCCAATCAGAGGCAAGGATTTATTTCTAACTACGGTAAACACGTATTTCTTAGACAACTAGTTTCTTTTTATTAAAATCGCTGTTTTATAGTCATTTCCAAGTGCACAGTTAGTAAAGTTGAATTATTAACATTATGAATTTCTGAATATATTTGAGTTTTAGTTTATATTAATAATGATATTATTTATATTTAAATGAAAGTGATATTTGTTGTGTTTAATAGGTAACTTGATGTTTGTAGTAATACTCGTGTGTCACAAAATAATCCTTCGTATAGGTACACATTGCTGCGCAAATCTTCTTGAGTTAATGCTATTTAAAGAGAGCTTGTAAGTGTCAGGACACACCTAAGTTATTTACGTCACCGTTAGTTCTGCGGCTGAAATAACACACCTAACGCCAAGTGAATAATATAACCGATAATATAATTCAGCTGAATAAATTTCAGCGACGTAGTTTATCAGTGTGTCCCAACACTTATTTACATGGCTGTGGAAGATTTGCGTAGTTTATAATACTACATAATCTGTCGAAAATATTATAATGGATTTATATTCTAAAATTGAAATAATACCAAACTACTACTAACAATAATAAAATAGATAAATAATTTATAAATAATCAAGCAAAAACAGTCTATATTGAAACGCTTATACAAATGTGTTTACGCGTACAATAAATAATATAAACTATATAGATATGTGATATATTCTCTTAAAAGTACACATTAATATAGCCAAGCATAATTTAGCAAAATTCATCGCTGTAGCAGTATATTATATCAGCTAAGATACTAAATGACATAATAAACAAAATATAATCATAAATGAAAATTAGAGAGAGAAAAAAGGATTTGAAAGCACAATATAATCAAATGAGTTATATTTATTTATTATTTTCATTCATTCTTTGTACAAAATCTCTAAGCTAAACCTAATTAACAGGTTTACTCGTGTTATCTTTTTCTACATGATATGTAGTGAAAAATATAGCAATAGTTTTGTTCAAATGAGCCGGCATCATTGCGATATCGTAGCGAATATTCATACAATGTACACCAATGAACGGAAGAAACATAGAATCCACGGTTGCTTACAAATTTTAATGTAGATAGGTCTCAATATTTCGTAGGTTTAGGATACGCAGTTCGATTCATTTACATAATTTTTACATAATGGATATTTTTGTACATAATTTTTTCTCTTGCTAGATTTTAGCGCGAATGGCATCTCTTATTTTGTTTATTATCTGGTATGAGTCTGATAATAAATATAAAACGCTTATTTCATACTAGAAGACCTTCTTGTGATGTCTATCGTATAAAACAAATATAATACAAACCATAATAAGTAAATAATTAGGTATTTACCTTACTGCATAGTAAATATATGTATCTAATCTGTGTATGGGACATTCTAAAATATTATTACAAACTACACACATTATCATTTACGTATAGACTTTGGTGATATAAATAACATAATATTTACTATTAAAAATGTATACTGGATAATGATCTCGTTTTTATATGTTGCTAAGTTTTTTCATTGATAAAAAATTTCGAATATATCGAAGCTTATAGGATTTAAAACATGTCAAATTAGTTTCTTATATCGAATCTATGAGCATCACAATTGTAGCAATGTTATTACTTGTAGAATTTGCGCAAAACTTTATGAACTCTAAACTTAGAAACCGTGCATAATCGAACGAACAACATGATCGAACGAAACGTTTTTCTTCCACGTTTGATACGAACCGCTAAGGTATTGAAGACCCTTCCAGCTTCCGTGTTCCCAGTCAAGTACAATCTGGGTGCCTTCAAGAGAAGAATGAATAGGCATTTTCTAGGCAAGCACGCTCCATCTTAGATTTCATCATTTCTGCCCATCAGACATGATTGTGGTTAAGTGTCAACTCAATATCGCGCGGAGTTATGATTTTGACAAAACCACAGATAAGTTACCCATCTACAAATGTCAAAAACGTCAAACCTTCGATGTATGTTCACGTGAAATGTCAAACAGCCATAAGTTTCTTTTTTCCCAGAGGATAAAATCGGGGGAATACGTTTTTATCCCCTGCCCATGTCACGGAATGCAATAATACTACCTAACGGTACAGAAGGTTTACTCCACACACAACAAGATGATTTAAAGAAATAGCGACCCTAATGCTGACACAAAAAAGTGCATTTCAATTTGCAATAGCGCCTGACACCGCCTCCGCTATGCACCTAAAGTTGTGCTCTCTTTCTATCGCGGAAGTGTATATCTCTTTCGACGTACTAGGGCTACCTCGTAATCGGGCGTACATAGCGCGTTAAATAGACCGTTCAAGAACTAACGCGAGCAACCTAGCCGGCGCGCCGCAGCCGTCTTATATCGGTCCGTCTTAACGGCTACCTGCAGCGGTCTTGATCACGTGAGAAATGAACAATGTTCGTTGAACAGTGCCTGAACACTGAACACAGTCCAGGCACTCGCCTTCAACCCGCAGAGCTCATAAAGTTATGTGCGAATACTGTTTCATTTAGGTACATTCTAATACATACTTGCAATTAATATCAACACCACCCCGATATAAATTGGCATTGATAACTCCTGAGAGTCTTTTTAGGACGTGAAACAAAGAAATTGTATATTTCGGGACTTTGTTGAAGTTATCAGTACCAGAATAAGAAGTATATTGATGAGTAATGCGAAAGGAATAGGTATAGAGCTGTGTAGTTAATACTTGTAAGACCACGACCCGCATGGAATGATTGGTTAGGAACTGTTGTATAATATAGGGTGTTTTGGGTATTGTCCTAGAACGGTATTCAACGGTTACAATACCATGTATATTAGGCGGCGTATAAATTTGACACTACGCAGAACTTATTTTCGTATGTCAACTGAGGTGGCCGCCATTTTGGGTCATATTAATTACCGGGTAATATATATCTATCTACTTTATTTATTTGACAGGCACTGAGTAAGGCCTGTAACGGACGCTTTAGGTCTACACTTCTGTGGTCTCACTTACACGCCTGACGCGGCGCACGAACGACGAGACCACACTAGTACATTTTCATAGGAAGCATTCATAGTCTGTGTACAGCGTTATACGTCGGATGCGACCTAAAGCGTCTGTTGCAGACCACAGCGTACGTTCTTACAGAATACGTGTGCGCGTAATCACGTATAGAAAAATATGTTTCAACGGGTCGTGGTCTGAACGATGTAGGATTATTCTGAAACTTGGCATTACGTTTGAACTAGTTCCCCTTAAGTTCCGCCTTGACAATAACAACATTAAGTATTTAGCCAGAACTGACGTGGAATCTATCTTTGCAGAAAATATTTCCTCATTTGTACTGTGTTTGTATGACTGCCGGTATTCAAGTCATTTATGGCAGAAACGTAGGATGCACTGATCTTCTATTCTATGGATTAATCATTCTATACATCTGACAGTTACTTTTTTGTGCCGATTTGAAGGGAACTCGAACGTCCACGGTACTAAATTGACATTTTTTGTCTGTGACCGTCGTTTTGAATGTCATTTTATTTTAGTTCCATAGACGTCGCAACAATCAGCGCCAAAATGGCGAAAATTGTCTTCATTTTTACGTTGACAGTCGGCGATCCTTAGAATAGAGATCAGTGGATCCTTAGGTAGGATCACATTTTCCTCTAGTTCGGGCTGAATACTTAATAGACAACCAAATTTTTTAGGGAACAATAGTTCATTCGCAAGTTTCCACAGAATATAAACGCGATGTGATGTGGCAATGGCTTGATGTTTTTGTACGTGAAAAGCGATTTTTTTTCGCGAGCCTTATTTAGCTTTAGGACTTAAAGCTAATTTAAATGGTTTCGTATTTTTTTTACATATACAAAAGATGGATTGAAATCCATTCGAAATTGTTAATTTGTTTGTGAAGCGGGGGTTACTCGAATATGTTTCTTTTATGTTAGGTATTTTATGCGTAATGTATTTAGAGACTAAAGGAAAAGATAGATGGGATTTCAAAAAGTGAAGTATAAAGGCAGAAAGTTGATTGCACTGTGCGCAGGAACGCACTGCAAAAACCTTTTTCAAAACATGTGCGCAGTGCGCTGCAGCTAACTTGGCAAAAACGTCTAGAAAGGAAACAGATTATATTTCAAAATTATTAATATTATTGTTTCTGCCTTGAATAATAGATTGTCAAAATTAATTTAACTTTATATGGACTGTAGTGCTTCCATTTTTTTTTTGCCAAACTTTGACTATCCCAAGTTATCAAGACATTTATGTGGCATTACGTTATTACGTTTTTACGGTAAGCCACGCATGATTTTTTTTTGTATAAAATTCTATGGTTTTTGCTCTTCACGCCAAGAGAGATAAAAAAAGTGAGACAATAACGATTTTACCGTCTATCCTTTTCACTAGTCTGAGAAATGCAATGACGGTTGTTGCCAATGCTTCGATCACTGTTACGTAAACTATATCAATGTATGATATCATTGTGTGTGTATATGTGGCCGGTGTAGGCCGTAATGTGATATTAATGTATTATAAAACGTGTTACGTAGGGATAGGGTCGAGTTTGCCTCGGAAGCTAACACTGGTGCCAGTTTGACTGTACACAAATCTACTATGCGTTTTAAGAATAAAACTGTCTTTATATTTCCTTCTCGCTCGTACTTTACATACACTGTTTTTGTGTGAGAGAGAAGGAAATACAATTAGATGAGAGTCCTTTTAAAATGATACTGTAAATCCACCTAATTTTTAGATAGAATATCTGTACCTCTGTAGCATAAACTTTATGGGGGCACCACACTTTGTTATTTGTTATTCGTTATGCGCCTTATTCGGCCGCATACGTCCAAGTGTGGGCGGTTCATTCGTCTATATTTGCTTTATTTGCACGAATAACGCATAAGCGCGAATAGCAAATATGCGAATTCGTCCTCTTGTCGGTTTTTAGCACACTTCAAAGGACACGTATTGGCAATATATGGCACATAGCACCAAGTGTGGATAGCATGTTTGTTATTTGCTCACATAAACACATATTTGGACAAATACAGCGTAGCCGCATAACGAATAACAAATAACGCAGTCTCGTTCCGGCATTACGCTTTCGTTAGACGAATAGGGATATTTCTTTTCTGTAATATTTCATTGTGTCCAGTATAAGTACTTCGTGTCAAAAAAATCGAAACACTCTCGGGTGCGAAAAATAAGTTTGGTGCGCCATTGCTAAGTCCATACTTTCAGCTAGTAAATGATGGTATTTTTTTAATAATAATTTGTTTGCTTCCTTTTTTTGATTGCCGCTCTAATCGATTGTTGAGATAATTGTATGTCGCAAGCTAAAAGATTTCGGAATTGTTTCGGGTTTTAAATCAAGTTTTTGTCATTATAATAATGAAATAAAAATTATTGCTATTACAGATGTTTTTTGTAGTTTGAGATTTAATTGTACATACAAATTGGCACCACGATCTAATAAGGCTTAGGTTACACTTGTCATAAGCCAGCTTTGTTCACTTACCCCCTTATAGGACGTGGAGTAGCGAAGGAGAAGTTAAACTCTGTTTTTTCTTTATCTATCTATAAATAATATAGAATAGAATAGAATAGAAAAATTCTTTATTTCATATAGGCCTAGCATACAAACGCTCTTATGACACGTCGTTTTGTTTTACATGGTGATAACCAATCACGACTTAAAACTAAGTTTACGAGGGTTCACAAACGCGCCCTGCCGCTGAGAATTTGAAGAGAGAAGACAAAACAGAGCTTAACTACTCCATCGTTACTCCACGATTATTAATAAGGGGGTAAAATGTTTATTAAACGAGTTTTTTTATTTTAATTTAAAATATTTTTTATGTAGTAGCAGATAGTAAAAATTTAACTTAAAATGTTTAAATCTATTTTTTGCGCAAATAATGATTTCATTAGGACTGTTTATGATAATGCAAAATAAGTCTTACATTGAATTTTGTATGTAGACATTTCTCATTAAATTATTAACTATGATATATCAAAAGGCTTGTGTTTAAAATTTATCATAATATATTCTGCGGGTCAGCTACTAGTTGATACAATAAATAAATTATTATTTACATGTGTATTGACTGTATGTATTCAAGTAGCATTAAGTGTTACACTTTTAAGGCACTGATGTGTAAGTTTCGTAAACTTTTTATTTAGCCAATCGCAATATCTCAGTGTTTTTATCGTTCATATTTCATAGTGATCAATTAGTTTTATTATTTTTATTTAAAAAAGTGTAAAATATATATTTTTTTATCTTTACATTTTATTGAAATTATGCTGCCAGCTATTATGAACTTATTTTTTTAAGAATGTAGATAGTTTTATTTTTGACTGATATTAATTTCATTTTTATTTGTAATAATAATATTAGCTTAATCTGGCTATTATATATTCAAGTATAGATAATAAAAGATATCATATTTTTATGCCAGAAACTCCCTATATCAAGCGCTATCATATCAAGCTGTATTGCATAGGACACATAGTATGAATATGGCACATAATATAACTTGTTAAGGGCAAACTTTAATTATAATATGCTCTTGAAACCCGATAAAAAATGTCTGACATGAATTCATCGATTTTAAAAAAGATATATTCTATAATCGCCAGATCTTAGCTAATCTATACTTATAATAAAACTGTAAAGGATCGAATTCTGTACATTGAAGATATTTTGAAAATTTTTGTTGGAGGACACTATTTAGTCGATACTGAAGCCAAAACTGTAATTTGTTTAATTTTTGTCTGTCTGTCTGTCTGTCTGTCTGTCTGTCTGTCTGTCTGTCTGTCTGTTTCACGACCGGGCATCACGGCTAATCCGCTGGATGGATTTAAATGAAACTTGACATGATTATAGTTCATATCCCGAGGTAGGACATAGGATACTTTTTGTCCCGAAATTCATCATGGTTTCCCTGGAAGACGGCATCAAAGTCCAAACGTTTTTTAGTTATAATTCATTAACGCGTTGTCCGATTCTATTCATTCTTTTTTTGTTAGAAAGGAGGTTCTTTAAAGATTATTCCATACAAATCTTATCATCATCACTTTTGTAGTTCAGAAATTACATACATCAGAACCTTTAACTTCAAGAAGTTGGTGACTTGAAACTCGGAATGCACAAAGAACCTAGGGCTAGGACGTAGGGCTCAAGTAAGACTGGAGTATCCTTACAGCCGTAAATAAATAGGCTTAGCGGGAGATTTTGTATGGTTTAAAATTTTTCACTTTTAGGGTGAACAAAAATCATGTAACTGGCGTTATCGCTACATTATACCGTATAGCGCCATCTCTACAATTTATGTGGAACTTGAATGTAAAACTCTGAGATAGGTACTACCGAATTTTTTTAAATAAAAATTAACTGTCATGTTATTTACTGTTTCCTGACTTTATATTAAGATGGCACTGTTAGGTAAGACATGAACAGATTTAAACTTTATCATCCGCAATATGGAAAGGGTAAGATAATGGTTCACAAATATTTTTAACTCTTAGGTCTTATCGATCCTAAGCGACCAGTAAGGAAATATATAGCCATTGTCCATTCTGATGTTTTGGATTGTATTGAGATGAAGCAAAGATTTTTAAAAGACTCTTATATTATGTTGGGCTGGGGAATATTGTTAGTAGAGTAATTTATCCCAGTGGTACCTACCCGGCCGCACTCTGAAAGAAGAGTTCTACCACCAGTACAACTTTTCACATGGTTTAATAATTTTTGGCATATTTCGTGGTTTTAGAATAAAAATCACAATGAAAAAGACGATTTTAACTGTCGATATTTCGATACATTGGCACAGGTCGTGGTCAGTTAAAATCGTCCTTTTGATCTTTCAACTACGTATTAATGAAACTTTATATTATTATTAAGAAAAAGGAGTTTTCAAAATCACCACAAGATAACCCGTGCAAAGTAAGAACAGGTTTCTGTACAACATCACACCAGAATCCCGCGAAAAATCAAGGAATTCCAGTAGAAAGGTATATTATGTAAAAAAATCGTAATTCACGCGGGCGGAGCCGCGGGCAACAGCTAGTATTTTAATAAAATAAATAGTTTTTTTTACACTTAAATTAATTTAATTATCATATAGCGTTTTCGCGTGTATATAATATGCATCTTACATTCTAAGTGATGTTACTCTTCTGTGATTGTTGTTTTTACCATTTTAATGAATTCGTTACTCGCATAATATAATGAAATTTCTTGTGGCGTTATTTTTGAGCTTTCGCTGTTAGTCATTTGTGTTTTTAGCGGGATCGCTTGAAAATTATTGTGATTTGTTCACCAAAAATTGTTTTATCGTGCAAGTTGGTAAATGATAATATTTCTAGGTTATTCCTTTACTTTACTGTCTTCATTAAGTATTTTACCTTTACTTTTGGAGGGAAGTGGCATTTGGGCTATTATACAGGATGCAGCGCAATTAACGTAAAAGCTAAAAGAAGTTTGTTCGGAATCGACTACCTACTTAACTAATTTAAATAGTTTTTAGTAGGTAGGTACGAGTACATACTTAATTTCATAAGTCAGTCCGATTAAGCAAAACTGCATAATTATTTAATTGACTTCTAATACTTCGACGCTTAAGTTTAAATTTCTTTTTGTGTTACGTATGTTACTAAAAACTTCAGTTTTAAAATTTTTCATGTTCCTACTTATTTTTCTATGAAAGAATTGTGTTTTTCGATTCTGTACAAACTACTTTCTGGTTTTTCGTTTTCTCTGTTACCCAACACGTTGTAAAGACAGTTATTGAGCGCTAGAAATATTGTCATCTAAATGTTATGTACTAATTTAATGTAATACTTAAATTTATATGTTTACTGAATAACTATTTATCGGCAAGGATTGCTTTGTTTACCTTCGGAATGCTGTTGTATCATAATTTCATAGTGGTGGCGTCTCACGGTACAAGATTGCACGAGCGATGCGCTCTCCAACTGCTGTCTATTTAATAAACAATTCGTGATACACGCTTGGTAGGAGTATTTAATTCAAGTGGTTTTCAAAAATTAAATCCATTACTTAGTAGCCAAAACAAAGCTAACCAGGGAGCCACGCAGAAAAGAGAAAAGACAAATACGTATGTTAGGTATATTATCCTATTAATTTATTATATTATAACAATCCAGGAATTTTAGCATTGCGTGGGCTGACGTGAACAATTGCTAGTTTGTATTTGTCAAGTTTTTTTCACCGCCCTATTTCCACAATATGTTGGGCACACTGGCACAACAAACTTCCATTCACTCCTATCGACTGTCAACGTTAAATCCCCATTTTCATACGCATATACTCTCTTCTACTTCTTCCCTCCACGTACATGATTTTATTCCTCGGCATGCCCATACTACGCTTACTTCTAAACTTCATCTTTACTGTCACTGGCGCAACTTGTATATTTTGTCAAATAATAAAACGAAACTGCTGCTAACATAAAATTATATTGTTCCGTCGTGACCACGACCTGTGCTTCTAGGTCTAATATTATCGATACTTAAATTAAAGACTTAAATGTTCTTTTTTATTGTGGTTGTGGTACTACAGTTACCCGTAAAACATTATACCATTAATTACTATTTCGAAATAAGTCGTTAATTGCTTAAAGCTATAGGTATTAGGTATGTTAACTGAATATATTTTGCCGTCTTACAATATCGTTGTGAAAAAGTTCGGAAGGCAACTGGGTTCGGGGCTCGTGCATTCGTGTACCGTGAGAAGCAACCTTAACAGACAATACGTTGTTTGTGTCCAATTCGCTATTCGCAGTACGAGTATTAATAAGAACAATAAATAAATCGTAGGAGCATGATGTTTTTAATACTTACGAATAATTACACAGTATAGATGAAAATCATTGTATCATACAACTTGTAGTTAGATGTTTATTACTTATGTATATTCCGTGATTTTTTTTCCAAATAGAATTGAAATAAATGATAATCGAATAATCATAAAGCGCACTTTTTATTTTGACTGTTTTCGAAATCCAGGGGCACAGTAGAGCCCTCGCCAAGACGAGTCTACCGATGAAATGTTACTGTTTTTTGGATTTAAATTAATATTTAAAACGTAATCTAAAAACAACAAACATACAATTTCGCATAACTTTAATATTTTATATTCATAAATGTAAATAATGTTGTGGTAAACATGTTTATACATTAGGTACGTCGTTTTGACTAGGAAAAATAATAATTACGAGAAAAGTTAAATCAGAAAACTAATAATAATAATTAGTGAGGATATCTTAAGGTTTTCTGATCGATTAGACCAGTTTTATTTCCATGATATTTCCTCTAGTTTAAGTTATTATTGTTACCTTATGTTATTGAATTTATCTTAACGGATACCTGTTATCGTAGAAAACAGGCGGCGTTCATTTGCATACTTGCAAGATTCCAGCTTTATAGGCTAACAAACATCGCGCATTTATATACAGACGAGTAGCTACTTGTGTGGTGGTATCTACGCACGTCTTGCAGTTACCAAATAATATGGGAGAGTTGAAAGTAAGTATCCCTTTTTGATAACTTGTGAAATATTGAAACTCCTATTAATAGCCTGTTATGGAGTTCATGAAAATATATTTTTACGCAGGGAAGAATTATTATTTTAAAATAATATGTAAAAGATTTTTAATAAGTACTTGGGTATCTAAAATGATTCTGTCGCTTTTAGGAAAATCATTTCGGGTTTTTAAGTAAGTTTTAAAGTTGTCTGTTTCTTCAGCTGAATAAATAATGAGAGTGCTTCTCCATTCACTTTAACAACATCACTATTTTTCGCAAAGGCACAACATTTAACACAAGTAAAACCTCGATACCACTTAAAAACTTACTCCTATTTCTCAACGCAGTGCTCGGTACCTACTTAGGTACTTGTAGGTAGGTTATTACTGCCGACGTGTGTAAAAGTAAATCCCACCAAAAACATTCTGTAAAAAACTAGCCAAAGTCAAAATGGAGCTGCTTGTTTATCTCTAAAAAGTACTGAAATCTAGACAAAGTCGTGCCAAGTCTAAGGTTCCTTACTGCGATTTCTTTATTATTATAGTTAATGTTGCGTGACTTGGCCGTTGAAGGGTACACAAGGGTTCAAACCAGGTGCTCCATGACACCATTGCACCAATCTGTCGCCAGAATTCATCGTCAATGAGTAGCGGTTCTTGGTCTTCAACGGCCAAGTCACACAACATTAACTATAATAATAAAGAAATCGCAGTAAGGAACCTTAGACTTGGCACGACTTTGTCTAGATTTCAGTACTTTTTAGAGATAAACAAGCAGCTCCATTTTGACTTTGGCTAGTTTTTTACAGAATGTTTTTGGTGGGATTTCACTTCTTTTTGTAGAAACTTCAAAATATTACAAAATATTTCTGTCCGTTTTTCTAGATACATTAACTGCATAAATAACTTTGTAATCTCATATAATTTATATGGAATTACAAAGTTATTAATGCAGTGATCACCAGGTACTCCAGATCTTCGATTATCCTAGTTTTTATAGTTTTCCCTTTATGTGGCCATTAAACCCTAACTCTGTACCAAATTTCAGCTCTCTGAGTTTATGGGAAGTACTAGTTCTATTTTGATGATCATGAGTCAGTCAGTCAGTCAGTGTCGAAAATGCGAAACTTTGCTTTCGCATAACTTCGGAACTATATGACCTACAGACTTGAAATTTTGGGTTTTAAGTATGTGATTATAGCTTACTGGATAGCGAAAATTTCAGCGTTCTGGTCTTATCCAGAGGTTCTCAAATAGGAGCCCGAAAATGCGGCGAAATGGTTCCTGTAAAGATGGTACGGCAGTTTTGCTTCGCGCTTTAACTTTGGCGGGGGCACTGCCGTGCCCCCTGATAAAACGATTATAAGAATATGAGAAGGCTTATCATCATAAGTATTATGTAAACGTAAAATATAGCAATTCATTATTATACTATGCTCCAGCGGAGAGCCTAGAACTAAGAAGAATACTAACATAATTTTGTGGTAGGCGTTCCGGCAGCTGCTTAAAGTATATCTGCTTATCTGCCAAGAAGAGATGTGGCTTCAAAGTTCAAACTACAAATAACGCCAAGTACGATTTCTCAGTTTACAGATAAGTTTAAAACTGTTTTTAGTATTTATCGGGCTTCGGGTCGGAGTTCGCGAGCGAGGACCCGCGGAGGCCGGGCGCTCTGCCCGTGGGCCGCAACAGTCCGCAGCGCTGCGCGTACGGACTGTACGCGGAGCAGCTCTCGGGCAGCGCCTTCACTGCGCCCAGACACGAGAACAAGCGCTCCTGGTTATATAGGTACGAACACAACATGTACGCTGAATTTCAGTCAGTCAACACAAAAATGAAGACAGATGATTTTCGCCATATTGGCGCTGATTGTTGCGTAAACTGGCGTGAGCATCCATGGAACTGAAATAAAAAGATTAAGATGACATTAAAAACTACGGTAAAGGTAAATGACAGTACCTTGGACCTGAAACGGGGGCGCTTCAAATTGGCATAAAAAAGGAACTGTCAGGGAACTGTGGGTTAACAAGGAAGGATATGTTCGGCCGCGGCTGGTAAAGACGCACCGCCAACCGCCAAACGATTAAGCTTTCCGGTGCAATGATGTATAGACACCAGCCACCAGGAGGGCTGCTTAGGTACCTTTTTTCAAGTTAATACCATAACATTTTCAGCTGCATTGTTACTTACCATCATGACGACAGAATGGCATACCTAGTTTACCTAGTGATCCTGCGGTCTGCATCGGAGGTCGTGGATTCGATTCCCATAAGTGGTAAATGTTTATGACATGACCTGGAGGATGAATGTTTCCAATTGCCTGGGTGTTGTAAAATATAAATACAAGCTCTTAAGAGTATTTCTCTTTGTAATTATAATAAAGCTTCATTTCATATTTCATTTCCAGGATTCGTCCGTCGGTCATCCACAAGCCCTTCAAGCGATCCAATGAGGCTAAATACCTCACGCACAATTGGGACGAAGCTGAACCGGATCCCAATCAGGTTAATATTACCTAGTTACATGGTTATTGGTAAGCGAATTGCTATTAAGTACTTTACAAGATCGTGTGGAAAAAAGATGGGCTATGTAAAATCAGAGGGGCTGTGTATGTATGTTGTGGCAATAGGCAAAGTAATTGCCTATTGCCACAACATACATACACAGCCCCTTCCCAGCCAGTTTCCCTTTATTACATAGGAACACAACACAAACAAAATTAAGTATGTAGGTATTTTTTTGTATAAGTATCTGATACCGAGACCTTTATCTAATGCCGACCTAGATATAACAAGAGAAAAAGAGAATCTTAATCTATGAATGCCGAGAAGAAACTTTACTAAAATAAGTAGGTATATCTACCTATAGCTAAAAACTATAGACACTTAGTCTATTATATTCAAGCAGATTGTAAGTAGACAATTTTTTAAAAGTGAAAACTTTTTTAGCATACATGGTTTGTTCAAGTTTTCACTTCTGTCGACTGTCCCGGATCACCGGATACCACTGGGTTTTTACTTTTTAGGGTTCCATACCAAATTGGTAAAAATGGAACTCTTATTTAACCTCTCGTGGCCGATAGATACCAACACTCCCTGGCTGTCCTGCTGCGTCGCCCATTGCGATCGTTTCGCCATTATTTTTTTTTCACGAGAAGGTATTTTTCCAGTCTCGCTGGCTGCCCTTCGACATCCCCTCATCTCGAGTGGACTTCGTGTCTGGTCTGCACACGGTGTGCGGCGCGGGCGACCCTCGCGCTAGGCATGGCATCGCCATCCATGTCTACCTGTGCAACGCTTCCATGGAGAACAGCGCCTTCTACAGCAGCGATGGAGATTTTCTCATAGGTAATTATCGTCACCATCACACACAACATCACAGATCACACCCATACAAGATATTTTTGACTGTCTAACACAATCACAACTCAGAATTCGGGGTTAAAATTGCCATGTCCGAGACTTTCATTGCGTGCGGGCGCCAAAAATGTTGGGAAGAAATCTTTCGCCGCACCTCGCCTCGCCTAATTGCACCTCGTTCTGTACCAGAAACAAAAAAAAATACCCTATAGACTTACCGGGCAAAATAGACCCCGTACCGCACCGAAAGTTAAGGTACGGTAGTTAATGGTCCAGTCCCGCCCCAGGGTAAAAGTTTTGAAAAATCTTAGCCACTTTATTCATGCCAACCCTTTCTGCCGTCGGACCAATATGCTGAAAGTTCTCAATGTTTTCAGTTCCACAACAAGGAGTTCTCAATATAACCACTGAATTTGGTAAAATGGACGTCCGCCCCAACGAGATCGCTGTCATACAGCTGGGAATGAGATTTTCCGTGGCTGTAGAGGGCCCAACTAGGTAAGTTATTTTCAACTCTCATAACGAAAAAATCAAAGCGCGAAGCAAAACTGCCGTACCATCTTTACAGGAACCATTTCGCCGCATTTTCGGGCTCCTATTTGAGAACCTCTGGATAAGACCAGAACGCTGAAATTTTCGCTATGCAGTAAGCTATAATCACATACTTAAAACCCAAAATTTCAAGTCTGTAGGTCATATAGTTCCGAAGTTATGCGAAAGCAAAGTTTCGCATTTTCGACACTGACTGACTGACTGACTGACTGACTCATGATCATCAAAATAGAACTAGTACTTCCCATAAACTCAGAGAGCTGAAATTTGGTACAGAGTTAGGGTTTTTCAACTCTCATAACGAAAAAATCAAAGCGCGAAGCAAAACTGCCGTACCATCTTTACAGGAACCATTTCGCCGCATTTTCGGGCTCCTATTTGAGAACCTCTGGATAAGACCAGAACGCTGAAATTTTCGCTATGCAGTAAGCTATAATCACATACTTAAAACCCAAAATTTCAAGTCTGTAGGTCATATAGTTCCGAAGTTATGCGAAAGCAAAGTTTCGCATTTTCGACACTGACTGACTGACTGACTCATGATCATCAAAATAGAACTAGTACTTCCCATAAACTCAGAGAGCTGAAATTTGGTACAGAGTTAGGGTTTTTCAACTCTCATAACGAAAAAATCAAAGCGCGAAGCAAAACTGCCGTACCATCTTTACAGGAACCATTTCGCCGCATTTTCGGGCTCCTATTTGAGAACCTCTGGATAAGACCAGAACGCTGAAATTTTCGCTATGCAGTAAGCTATAATCACATACTTAAAACCCAAAATTTCAAGTCTGTAGGTCATATAGTTCCGAAGTTATGCGAAAGCAAAGTTTCGCATTTTCGACACTGACTGACTGACTGACTGACTGACTCATGATCATCAAAATAGAACTAGTACTTCCCATAAACTCAGAGAGCTGAAATTTGGTACAGAGTTAGGGTTTAATGGCCACATAAAGGGAAAACTATAAAAACTAGGATAATCGAAGATCTGGAGTACCTGGTGATCACTGCATTAATAACTTTGTAATTCCATATAAATTATATGAGATTACAAAGTTATTTATGCAGTTAATGTATCTAGAAAAACGGACAGAAATATTTTGTAATATTTTGAAGTTTCTACAAAAAGAAGTGAAATCCCACCAAAAACATTCTGTAAAAAACTAGCCAAAGTCAAAATGGAGCTGCTTGTTTATCTCTAAAAAGTACTGAAATCTAGACAAAGTCGTGCCAAGTCTAAGGTTCCTTACTGCGATTTCTTTATTATTATAGTTAATGTTGTGTGACTTGGCCGTTGAAGACCAAGAACCGCTACTCATTGACGATGAATTCTGGCGACAGATTGGTGCAATGGTGTCATGGAGCACCTGGTTTGAACCCTTGTGTACCCTTCAACGGCCAAGTCACGCAACATTAACTATAATAATAAAGAAATCGCAGTAAGGAACCTTAGACTTGGCACGACTTTGTCTAGATTTCAGTACTTTTTAGAGATAAACAAGCAGCTCCATTTTGACTTTGGCTAGTTTTTTACAGAATGTTTTTGGTGGGATGACAATTACCCTAACTGAAATAATCGAGTGTGACAAACAGACATATCAATGGACGGATGAAGTGCAACTAAAATTTTTCAGAGGATACATTTTGGAAGTTTTCGATGGTCACTTCAAGCTTCCGGACCTTGGCCCAATCGGCGCCAATGGTTTGGCCAACCCGCGGGATTTCCTCACTCCTGTCGCCTGCTACGAAGATAGAGATATTCCTGGTATGTTGTCTATCTTCTATTTAATTCATGACAAAAACGATTTTTAAGGGTGAATCTAAAACGGCAGAACAGATTTACCTACTGCTTGCTGGTTAAGCCGGCGTGGGAGTTTTGAAAAATCTTTCCTTTTCCCTTGTCTATGTGATGCAGCCAGGGATCCTCTGCGCATCAGCTTTCTAGGATCAAGGGTTTGGGCATGGCAGTAAATGACTAAATTCATAACTTTATACCTGTTGCTCATTTCTAAAATATTGAGCTTACCAGTAAGGACATTTAAGTTAAGGGATAGACTGTAAAATGACGTCGCTAGGAGGTATCATTAATGACGCATACAGTACGTACAATACAGTACCATAATGGTACGTAAGTATGACGTACAACAATGACGTTACTGTAATGACCCTAAAATGACTTAAGAATGACGTCATTTTTCAGTCTCCGAGGTCTCTATCTAGGACGTTCTGTACTGACCCTAAATTGACTTAAAAATGACGTCATTTTTAAGTCGCCGACGTCACTTGCTACCTGGGTCGTGTACAGTTCATCATTTCTAAAATGTTAAAAATATGTACTTTACCTGTTCCTCATTTCTAAAATGATGGCCTTATCTGTATCTCATTTCCAAAATGTTAATCTACCTGTTCCTAATTTCTGAAATTTTGACTTTGCCTGTATCTCATTTCTAAAATGATGACTTTACATGTTCCTAATTTCTGAAATGTTTACCTTACCTCATACCTGTTCCCAATTTCTGAAATGTTGACTTTACCCGTTCCTAATTTATAAAACGTACCTGTGTAATTTTCCAGGGTTTAAGATCATAAGCAAGTACCAGGGCGCGCTGTTCGAGGCCGAGCAGCACCACTCGCCGTTCGACGTGGTGGCGTGGCACGGGAACTACGTGCCCTACAAATACGACCTCGACAAGTTTATGGTCATCAACTCCGTCTCTTTTGACCACTGTGTAAGTCATAGTTTTATAATAGGTCGTAACTCATCGCTCGCGCTCCGAATTGATAGAGCCTAACTAAACCAAGTAATAGTAAAATATGAGTAGGTACTTTATTAGGACGTATTCTTTTAGACTAGGCCAACTAGGCGTAGATAAATATCTGTCACTTTAACTTTTTGAACCTAGTTACATCGTAGGGGTCAAGAACAAAACAATCGGCATTGGTTAATTGCCTAATTTATTTTAAGACTTCTTGATGATTTTTAATTAAAAGCCTAAACGCGTATTGAGATACGGAACCGTTAAAAAAGAAACACTAAATTATAAACTAGATTATAACTATATTTAAGTGAAGTTTAACTAAACTCAACTCATTCATTCAACTTCATTTTTAAACTTAAAAACTATAAAGACAATTAGTTTCAAACTTAAACGCATGTATTTTGGGTCTCTAATCTAAAATCGCTTTGAAGCACAAAACACTCATTAAATTTTCTCGATTCTATCGAGAATATTTAATGTTCTCCCAAAAGTTGCTCCAAAATCTCAGTTTTTCTAATTTTTTATCGGAAACTAAAATGGATGACAAAAATAAATTCAATAAATCCTCTCAATTGCGACTGGGATAATAATAAACTATTTATGTTGTGTGTCCCACTTTGCAGGATCCGTCCATTTTCACGGTGCTGACTTGTCCGTCTGTGCGGCCCGGGGTGGCGATCGCTGACTTCGTTATATTCCCGCCGAGGTGGTCCGTGCAGGAGAACACGTTTAGACCTCCATACTATCACAGTACGTAATGTTTCATACCAAAACAGTAAAAATGGATCCCACCCTTTCTATTTTCAACTTTAAAATGTACCTTTATCTCAGTTAACTACAAAAATGTTTTGCACAATATTGGATATGATTTTAATGACACAAAGCACACAGAGACTAACTCAAACAATTAGTGCAACAACAATAACAAAACATACTTTGCGAGGGTCTCTTGACTCTTGATGATACTCCGGTGAAGCGTTGTGCAAACAAACAGGATTATAATTATTATTTATCAAAGTTTCATCCGATATTGTGGATTCAAAGTTTTCCGTAATTTCCTACAACTATATTTTAAAGGGAACTGCATGAGCGAGTTCATGGGTCTGATCCTGGGCTCGTACGAGGCGAAGGAGGGCGGGTTCCTGCCGGGCGGCGCGTCTCTACACTCCATGATGACCCCGCACGGGCCCGACCACAAGTGCTTCGAGACCGCGTCCACGGCTGAGCTGGTGCCGCAGAAGATCGCCGTTGGCACTCAGGTAGAAATAAGATTGAAATGCTTTTTCTACAGTGCTTCGAGCAACGTTTGTATGGCGCTTTGATTCCTCGTTTCTACACGTCAATGTGGATTTTTTTAGAATACTGCATGAGGCGATGTTGATATATTTTTTTGTTTGTAGACTTAAAACTGCACTAAGAATTTTGTTAATGTTACTTTTTGTTTCAGGCCTTCATGTTCGAGTCCTCGCTGAGCATGGCGATCACGAAGTGGGGCGCGGAGACGTGCCAAAAGCTCGACGCCAAATACTACGAGTGCTGGCAGAACCTGCCCAAGCTGTTCACTGATACGCTCCATGTTTAAGCGATTAATAATTGTTTGTAATATTGCAATTTTTATTAAAAATATTATTTTCCCATAGCCTACTTTGTTTTGGACATTTTCATTTTCAGAGTCTAATTGGATGGCAGTTTTTCGACACGACTCGAGAAGTTACCTACTTGGCGTAAAAATAAATAAGTAAATACGTGTCAGCGGTAGTCGCTCCCATAGCTCAATCGGTAGAGCGACCACTCGCGACAGGTGGTGGTTGCGGGTTCGAATCCTGTTGGCAGCGATAATTTTGATACACTTATAATTTATAGGTAAATACGTTTTTAAATTAACCGAACCCGAGAATGGAATCTCTTGACTTTCTGATAGGTAAATTTATATCTTCCCACAGGTTTTTATAAAATTATCAAAGAAGCGAAAGCCGGTAAAATAAATTTTCTTACGTAGGTACGTACGTAAATAAACGGCCTAGGTACATATTTTGACTGGAGTGTAGAGTTCGTGAAGTTAGGTTGGGTAAGGCCTCCGAGTGGCTCTATATGAGATTTAATAAGTTTTTGACTGTGCGAGCCATCACGACTAAGTAGGCAAAATTTTACATGAAAATGCTTTTGGTGGGATATAAATATGTTATATGTTACATACTTCTTTGATTTCTGTAAAAATCGGTCACTTTTACTCCTCATTTACCCTTTGCACCTCCTAGAAAATTTCCTGGATCCGCCTTTGTGCAATGTACGTACTGTATACGAATCATATCACAGCATAAAACATAAATGAGTATACAAAAAAAATGAGTAGGTATACATACACATCCATCACATCGATTTGTATCTTTCAGTCCATTTCTGCTGGTAAATTATAAATTGACTAGTTTCGCCTGCACGAATTTCGGTTTCTACGTCATAAGTATACCATATCTTAAAAGATTATAATACTGAGCAACGGAACCTCTACAAAAGGATTTTTTTTCTCGTTTTTGCAACATTTCCCATTTATGACGTCATAACTAATAGGCCTATAGCCTAATCCTCGATAAATGGACTGTGAACTGTCCAACACAAACAGAATGTTTCAATTCGGACCAGTAAGTAGTTCCTGAGAATAGCGCGTTCAGATAAACAAACTCTTCAGCTTCCATATAATATTAGTATAAATTGCCGATACTTGTTCATGAACAATACACTATTAAAAAAACGATTAATAGGTACTTAAATCTATCACAGAACTGTTGCTAAAAATGGCACAATAAATGATATCACTGAAACAATGCGCGTACACTTATTAGTGGCGTAGCGAAGGGATTGTGTGGCGTACGCCTGCAGCACCGAACACTCGACATTCCTCTTCAGCACTGAAGAATCCCTGGATACCCGAATCATGTAACACTGCATTCCCGGCGTCACTGGTATCGAAGATCCTTTGGCCTCCAAAGCTTCCACTACCGTAGTATTTTGAAAGGTAACGGTTTTATTACCGTCGTTTATAGTTTGTGTTACGTTAACTGTGGTCACGGAATTGGTTGCCGACGGTTTCTCGCGTTCGGCGTCCCAAATGAAGCTCGACATTAGTCTGCAATCGATTCTAGTCTCCTCGTATTCGCCGTTGCTTTTCCTTATCCCCAGTTTGCATACTTCGCCTGGATTCCCGCTGTATTGATCAATGGGCCTGTTGTAGTAACTGTGGTCATGGTAGCCGTGGCTGTTGGACATCCTGCCCAGGTTGTACAACGCAAGGCCAGTCAACAAGTTGTTGTATCTACTTCCCGAGTCCTTGTACACGTAGACGTAACTCGGAGGACTGCCCGTATAGACTGGATACGCTTGCGACCCGTGGCTGATATGAGTCGGTGGGGCATAATGGTAATGGTTGTGGACTTGGCTCGTTCTGTAGTTGTTTCCTGATAGCCCGGTGCTTCCGGGGTAGGTGTGAGTGTTGGATGGTTTGTAACCGTAGCTTCCCGAGTGGGTGTTCCCGGATAGGCCGTGGGAAGACGGGTAGGAATGGCCCCCACCGCCTCTCCCGTAAGAGCCTCGACCGCCGCCTCCGCGACCGCCGCCTCTCGCGGCGAGAACAACAGTGGAGCAAATGATTAGAAGCAGGAACCGACGCGTCATCTTTCTGTTATGAGCGACACTCAACTGTCATTGTTTGTGCGTGCTCGTGGACATTTCCACGCCCCTATATTAAGTAGGGATTATTCACACATGATAGCGTTCATTCGGTGACCTTATTGATGCGGCGACTGAAAGGTCAACTGGGACTATGTATTATCGTATCCACCCATTAGTAACTTGACATTTATGTAGTCGGGGGAGAGAATATTCATCAAATTCAACGTCCTCATTCATAATAGAGGGTGATAGGGCTGATAAGTAGTTTCATTTGACAACAATTAATTCATTTTTTGTTAATCCACTTATACAGTTTACACTAAATTAGGTTGTCAATTGCTTACGTACACCTACTCGATTGTCGAAGCAAACATCTCAAATTAAAGTCATGACGACTCCTCGCTAACAAATGTGATTAGCCCCAAATAATGACGTAGGAAGGGCGGTGTATAGCGACAGGCGACTGTAAACATTGGGGAAAACTATCCCCAAGCAATAGAAAATAACTCAAATTAACCTAATTAGGTGAAGTTCCATCAATGTAATTAAAGCGATATGGCATTTTTATTTCACATTTAAAAACGACGTCGGTAAACACGTCATGGTAAACACCCAATCACGCTAACTGTAGATCTGCAGGAAAATATAAATGTAACACTAGGGGCCGACAGATTGCAGGTACACATTTGAGAATATTATGCAGTTATCTTAGGCATGCATGTTTACCCCACTTTTCTGCACAATTTTTTTGCAATAAACTTATTTACAATAAGCTTTTGATTGCGAATAAATAATAAAGGGACCGGACGTACAAGATAAAATCTAGAAATACCTACCCCACGTAGAAAATATAGTAGTTATTATACTTATTTATTATAATAAAACGAATATGCTTATTTACTTAAGATATTTATTTATTAATTATAATAATTAACCAGCTGAGCTTAAAATTACATTCCATTGATGCATAAACATAAAATACCATGGGTCAGTCGTTTTTGTACAAATAAAATTACATTCTGTGACAAGCCCGAACCAAAATAAAATTTACTAAAAATCATTTTCGTGTTTTACATAACAAAAAAATCATTTTCGTGTTTTACATAACAAAACGACTTTTTTCTCAGCAAGAACATTTTTTTTCTAAACGAAAATAAAGTTTTACTCATAAATGCTTCATCGCTCATTTTATAGTTGCTCAAACATTTAAGCCCTAAATGACAAAAAATGAAATGTGACGTACTTAAAATAAATTAAACATCGAATTAATTAATAAATTATTATCTAATGTGAAAGTATGTATGTTTTCATATTCATGTACTAGGTACCTATTGAACCTGAATGGCTGTTTAAAATAGAGATAGATAACATAGATTTATTTAAATATGCCATATATTATGTCTCATTGAATAGGCTACTTTACAACCCGGAAAAATCCACGATTCCGCGAAACTTAAATTGAAAAAAAAAAACTCTCACGCGTGCAGAACCGGGTTTAAAACCTACACTTTTTTATTAAGAAGTAAAGTGTTTGTATTTTATATTATGTAATAATCAGTTTTTTTATAAGCTTTTGACAACTTGTATCTATCTGTGACAATGGCGGTATGAAATCACAGATAACTTCAGCCATGTCTACTGAAGCGACATCTGTTTGGAATGATGTTGCCTCGCCGAATCATAAAAGTTAAAAAACTTTATAACCCTATCTAAGCATACTAAAGCCTACGATGGAAAGAAAGTATATATAATATGGAGCTTCTCATAGAACAAATAAAATTACTTTTGCCTTGCTTACAAAACTCGTAGAGATTCCAGTGTACTGGAGACTTGTGCATTGGCCTCTGGAGTCTGGACTACTGATTAAGGGTTTAAAATTTTATTTTGAAAACTGATATTATTTTAAAACCACTCAAAAATATTTGGCCATTGTATTTTTTATTGAAGCTACCTACTTACTTTATAATAAAGGAATTAAAGTCTGCTCAGACATTACTGTGAAATAAAATAAAACTTCTGTGTGGCACCACATTTTCATAGCAATTAGAGACAATATCACATATTATGTGAACATATATTGTGAACACAATTGTCAGAGTAAGCCCAAAGTTCACTAGGTATTTAACCCCTGTTTAGTTAATCATTGTAAATTGTAATGCTGTGCCTCTACAGAGTTGATGTCGATAAATCGTTTTATTTTTTCAGCAATATGGCGGTAATTTTCACGGTCAGCCTTTTAATGGTATTCAGATTTTTTTGATTAATTTAAAGAAACGAAAAAATATATAATTTACACAGAGGGATTAATTCTAAATATGAAATACATACGAACATTTTAAATTCGGTAGTATATGAATATGTATAATATGAAAATAATAAATAAATTTAAATGAAAATCTCTCAAGAGATTAAAAAGGTAGGGAAAGTGCTATAGTTACTATTACAGGGCAATAGTAAACAAGTTTTTTTAATGATATACATACAGGCTGAAAAGATCCAATGTTTAACATTAAATACATACATAGAAATACATATACACAGTTTATTCACATGATTCAAAAATTTGAAATTATGTAGTTGAGAGTTGAAGTACTGTAATATAAAATGAATGCCAGTATGGAAGTCGACAGTCCCTGCTTGGATTAACATTTAACACCTAAAAGCTGGTTTGTACTTCAAAACTCTCAAATGTCACAACCTTCAACTTTGAGTGCTGCTACTCCAGTAGGTAAATAGACTTCCTGACTTAACATATTTGTCATCATCCATTTTTTTTCAATTACCTCTCAAATATGCACCCATTATGTCAATTAGCCATTGCTTTCTTTTGTGGCCTCAAAACATTGTAACCAGCTTCGATTGACTAAATTTCATGGTCCTATTTTCTTATTTAAATTCTCATTCACCTTGCTTGTTTCTTGGATATCCAATTTTTGGATTATTTTTATGACTGTCTATGATTGTCTAGGAACCAAGTAGCTGTTTCTGTCACAAGTTACAACCTATCAATTTGAATTTGTTTCACTTTGGCAACGGGTTTTAAGTAAAATCAATATGCACAAATATCCCTATTAAAATTAATATCAGTGTCATGCGTAATATAATAATAATCTGTGTTGACAATTGTTTTAATTTGTTTTTTAAATAAAAATATTGGTTTGAATAAATCAACTAAAAAACTAAAGAAATCAACTAAATTCTTCCTGTAGTTATTATATGATTTCAAATTCGGAAAATAAGTATCCGTAAATAATATTAGGGGATTATTCCGAGTTTAAGAGTCAAAAGAGTAAGTTGGATTTAAGAGCTTTTATTTGGTTTAAAATTTTAAATAATTTCGCACTTATCTCATTCCAGGCAGAGACTGTCGAAATGTCCATATTAATCGTATGATTACTGTGCGTGGGGCTCCGCTGCGGGCCCGGGGGCGCAGGCCTATCCGTGGTTGACATTGACGCCGGACTCCAGTTCTGAGGCTGGCGTTTCGGGCTCCTCGTCGTTGTAAATATTTTCCGCCATTTGCCAAACCTGAAATAAAATTATTTGTTTGACACTGCTTTATTTAACAACATCCTAATGAAGAACAGTGTAGGTATTTTGATAAAAACAATCAACAACAGCAACTTTGCTTCAACTGTTCTGTAAATAGTCATTCAATAAAGAATTGCAGACAAAATGCACACCTGTGCCGGAAATCACCACACACTGTTACACCAAAATGAGATTAATTTAGTGTATGAGTGAACATAATTCTAAGTTATCTACTAGGATAAATTTAGTGTTCAGAAAATACTGTTTTATTTTTCTAGAATATTTTGATTTACACTGGTGAAAACTTGATACATCTTTTGGTCATTCTTCTTTTAGGTTCCATTTTTCAGACAATAAACGGCGGGCAAATTAAACAATAGTAATGTACATTATAAGAAGCAAAAAAGTAACGGCTATAAACTCACGTCTTTTTGGGTCAAATGCCCCTGAAGAAGGACCCCTGATGGGTCAGAAACTGGTCGGGCGATCCTGACCCAAAATGACGTGAGTTTATAGCCGTTACTTTTTTTTCTTCTTATAATGTCCACTCACGGAAGTCTTAATTCTAATATAGTAATGTACATATTCACGTAACTGGGAAAGGGTTAACCGTCTCTTTGGGCAGTCCTTGCCGTGTTACCTGCATGATGTTGTCCTCGGAGACGGAGCAGATGACCCAGGGCTCGTTGGGGTTCCAGGAGAAGTCGGATATCTTGGCGGTGTGTCCGCCGTGGATGAACAGCAGCTCGGGCGGGCCGTCCTCGGCGTCCTCCGACGTCTGCTCCTCGCCGATCTTTGACAGGTCCCAGACGTGCAACCTAGAGGAGTTATTTATGTTTAACAATTACAATAACGTCAATTTATAAAGAGTTTTTTTTTTCCAATGATTGGAGACTTCAGTATTCCCCGACATGGTCATAGAAGGTTTGTTTGCATGGTTGAAATTTATACTGATGTTTAAAATTTGGTTAATAAATAGAAAACATTCAAAATGCTACTTTTGTTTTATTTGTACTGTTTGTCCCTACACTGTATCCAATCTAATTTTTATCCTAGTTAATACAACTTGTAAGAGTGTTTGGTATAATACTAATTATATCCTCCAGACTGATCCGGCCACGGCGGTAAATCTGCCGAGAATTTACACAAGCCCGGGACGTATTATACGGCAGAAGTTTGTGCGCAAACACAAACTCTCTCCCCCCTCTCTCTCGTGCACTCTCTTTCCCCTCTCTCATAATGCTATGGGACGAATACTGACACAACCAGAGAATCAGGCGCAGGACCCACGGCTTAACGTGCTCTCCAAGGCACGGGGGAGCCACGGGGGTGTTTGGTGTTTGGTCACAGCTAGTCTTACCGTCTGTCGGTGCCGCTGCTGGCGAGGATGGTCTCGTTGTGCGGCGACCACTGCACCTGGAAGATCTCGTCCTTGTGCGACTCGAACGAGTGCAGCTTCAGCTTCAAGTTGCGCAGGTCCCACAGCGCCACCTGACATCAAATTAAAACAATACGTTGTAATCAGAAAATAAAGGCTGCACACTGGTCACAAGATAGCAAGGGATTTGCCGTCCGTCACTTGGACCGCGGCATTCCAGCGCCTTGCTACGAGAAAGGATTTTGACACCGGTGTCCTCGGCATGCCGCCCGCCACGGAAACGCGGGGCGCATCTTTCAACGCCATCCTATGCCGAGCCTTTCGATGCCCCGGGATTATTTTAATGCATAGCAATTTATCTCGTATTTCTATAAAAATACGTTTGAAAGTCCATTGGTAAAAATCCTTTGCCATGCCATGCTCAATCTGTGGTAGCCAAACAATGTGATTGACAGTACCCACTGATGGAGAGAGAACCCAGAGAAATGTCCAGCAGTGGATGTCTAAAAAGAATAAATAAACTGATAGCCTAATAGTAATAATAATAATAATAATTTATTTATTTGCATAAAATACACAACAACAACGTACACAAAGTATTGACGTCAAATGACAAATCCAAGGCTTCTGCTAAATAATACAGTACAAACACACTTACATTTTATAAAGGCCAAAGTTTGTGTGTGTGTGTATGTATGTGCTTGTTATTTCACACTGGAACTGATGAACCAATCTATTTGGAATAGTTTACAGTTAAACCATTTTAACACATAGGCTACTTGTACTCCTGCAAAACAATGTTTTGAGAATTCTTCTCTTCAGAGCGGCAAGAACTAGTTAGTAAACAGAAAGATGCTCTCACCGTTTTGTCAGCGCTGCCGGTGGCCAGTATGAACTCCGAGTAGGGATTGAAGCTGAGGCAGTTGACCTCGGCCGTGTGCGCGTCCACCGTGTGCGACGGCTTTGACGTGTTGTTGCATCTGCCAACAAACAGTACAGTTACATTGATAATGGACTAATAGAACATAGCTCAACGTGTCGCCAAACTGAAGTGTCAATGGGCGGGGCAGATATCTCGCAGGACCGATGGACGTTGGGGACCCAAGGTGCTCGAATGGCAGCCACGCAACGGGTAGCGCAGTGTCGGCAGACCCCCCCACCAGGTGGTCAGACGACATAAAGAAAGTCGCGGGGAGTCACTGGCGCGGTCATTTCAGGAGGCCTATAACCACCAGTGAATGTCCATCGGCTGAAACGACGAAGAGAAGGACTAGTAGTTATATGTTAGTAGTAGTGTTGTGGAGTAGTTATATTCTCTAAATTCTGCAGTAAATTTCCTGTGAAGACAGAATATGCTTCAACGAAAAGGCAGGTTCAGGTAATAAAACGACGATTTAAAAAATAGTTACTAAATTGATCACTTTTGAAGTTTTACTCCACATTTGGCAGTTGTGCCCATCGCAAATATCCTGTATCCACCCTTGCTTCGATGACGTATCCCACAGGCTGGTTGAGTGACCACAGAGTGCACCTCACCTGGTATCCAAGATCATGAGTTTCTGGTCGTCGGCCACGGAGCCGAAGAGCGACTCGTGCAGCAAGTGCCACGCGACGTCCTCCACCACGGCGGTGTGGCCCGTGAACACGGACTTCGCCTCGATGACGCGCCCCTCCTTGGGCGTCGCGTTGATGTGCCACAGGCTGGTTGAGTGACCACAGAGTGCATCTCACCTAGTATCCCAGATCATGAGTTTCTGGTCGTCGGCCACGGAGCCGAAGAGCGACTCGTGCAGCAAGTGCCACGCGACGTCCTCCACCACGGCGGTGTGGCCCGTGAACACGGACTTCGCCTCGATGACGCGCCCCTCCTTGGGCGTCGCGTTGATGTGCCACAGGCTGGTTGAGTGACCACAGAGTGCATCTCACCTAGTATCCCAGATCATGAGTTTCTGGTCGTCGGCCACGGAGCCGAAGAGCGACTCGTGCAGCAAGTGCCACGCGACGTCCTCCACCACGGCGGTGTGGCCCGTGAACACGGACTTCGCCTCGATGACGCGCCCCTCCTTGGGCGTCGCGTTGATGTGCCACAGGCTGGTTGAGTGACCACAGAGTGCATCTCACCTAGTATCCCAGATCATGAGTTTCTGGTCGTCGGCCACGGAGCCGAAGAGCGACTCGTGCAGCAAGTGCCACGCGACGTCCTCCACCACGGCGGTGTGGCCCGTGAACACGGACTTCGCCTCGATGACGCGCCCCTCCTTGGGCGTCGCGTTGATGTGCCACAGGCTGGTTGAGTGACCACAGAGTGCATCTCACCTAGTATCCCAGATCATGAGTTTCTGGTCGTCGGCCACGGAGCCGAAGAGCGACTCGTGCAGCAAGTGCCACGCGACGTCCTCCACCACGGCGGTGTGGCCCGTGAACACGGACTTCGCCTCGATGACGCGCCCCTCCTTGGGCGTCGCGTTGATGTGCCACAGGCTGGTTGAGTGACCACAGAGTGCATCTCACCTAGTATCCCAGATCATGAGTTTCTGGTCGTCGGCCACGGAGCCGAAGAGCGACTCGTGCAGCAAGTGCCACGCGACGTCCTCCACCACGGCGGTGTGGCCCGTGAACACGGACTTCGCCTCGATGACGCGCCCCTCCTTGGGCGTCGCGTTGATGTGCCACAGGCTGGTTGAGTGACCACAGAGTGCATCTCACCTAGTATCCCAGATCATGAGTTTCTGGTCGTCGGCCACGGAGCCGAAGAGCGACTCGTGCAGCAAGTGCCACGCGACGTCCTCCACCACGGCGGTGTGGCCCGTGAACACGGACTTCGCCTCGATGACGCGCCCCTCCTTGGGCGTCGCGTTGATGTGCCACAGGCTGGTTGAGTGACCACAGAGTGCATCTCACCTAGTATCCCAGATCATGAGTTTCTGGTCGTCGGCCACGGAGCCGAAGAGCGACTCGTGCAGCAAGTGCCACGCGACGTCCTCCACCACGGCGGTGTGGCCCGTGAACACGGACTTCGCCTCGATGACGCGCCCCTCCTTGGGCGTCGCGTTGATGTCCCACAGGCAGATTGTGTGATCATCACTACAATTTAATAATATTTTTATAAATTTCTGATTATTTCTACAAAATAGATACTAAATAAATAACATGGAGCATACACATAGGTAAAGAACAATTTTTAGTCCTGTCAAATTACAGTAGATTTTGTAAACCTCAACTTTCCACCATTAATTTTTAACAAATGGAGGTATGTAATATGATCAGGCAAAGTTTCTTTGTGTACCTTTAGAGAAATAATTAAACCTTACCTGGCTGATAGAAGATATCCATTCAAATTAGGATTCCATGATAAACCGTAGCCTTCTTTTTGGTGTCCACGTAATCTGCAAAACATTTTGATTATGATAAGAAATCAAAACAATTTAATTGATGTAGGCCTCCATCAGAGACTTGTGAAGCGCAGTAAATAATTGAAAATTGTCATGAAAATATTTTGACTTACTGAAGCAAATACTTTTTATTCATTGAACTTTTTTAAGATTTATAAATCAATATATAAATAATGGGGGGTATGGGGGTGCACCTCCATCTTCGCACCCCAATCGACAACCTCACCTGCCCGTGGTATCCCTGCCGATTAGCGAACGAGGCAATGTCGACCGATGAATGGCGGTATAACCATTCCGAAAGACTAGACCTGAATAAGTGGACCGATGTCGGGCAGCAGCGACACCGTGTGACAGAAGGCCTAGTACTGCGATGACCAACCCGCCTGCCCAGCGTGGTCATTATGGGCAAATTCTCCCATATGAGTAGCGGCACAACACAATGGCCCCCAGTTCCCGGCAGCCCTACTATTCTCGTCCACGGTAGCGGACGCAGTCACGGTAGAGCGGGGGGTGCAAAGAATCACCGGGCTACGGACAGCTACCATAGAAAGCGACTTTACTTGGCAACCTATAATACCCGGACTCTGAGAGCGGACGAACATCTCGCCGAAATTGAAGTAGAGCTGAGCCACATCAATTGGCATATTCTGGGTTTATCGGAAGTCCGTAGAGAGGGGGAGGACACGGTAACACTAGAGTCAGGCAACATGCTCTACTATAGGCAAGGCGAGCAGGCATCCCAAGGTGGCGTAGGATTTCTGGTCAATAAAGTCCTTACCAATAACATCGTCGAAATCGGTAGTGTGTCGGCGAGGGTGGCATATGTCATACTCAAATTAAATCAGAGATACTCTCTGAAGATAGTACAAGTCTATGCACCCACGTCTTCGCACTCTGACGAAGAGGTTGAGGCCTTGTATGAGGACATAGCGAAGGCCATGGAAAGAACCACCAAAACCCATTTCGTCGTTGTTATGGGGGACTTCAATGCTAAGGTGGGAGTGCAAGAACCAGGTGAGACGAGACTGGGACCGCACGGGTTTGGAAATAGAAACCGCAGGGGCCAAATGCTAATTCACTTCCTGGAGCAGAAAAAACTATTTTTAATGAATTCCTTCTTCAAGAAGAAGTCATCTAGGAAGTGGACGTGGCGCAGCCCAGATAACGTAACAAAAAATGAGATCGACTTTATCATGTCGGATCGTAGGTTCATATTTGAGGATGTCTCAGTGATTAATAGGTTCAATACCGGTAGCGATCACAGGCTTGTCAGAGGCATCTTAAATATGGATCTGCGGTTGGAGAGGAACCGTCTGATGAAGTCGACTCTGAGGCCGAAACCATTTCAAACCCCAATTAATGAGCAGTTCCAGATCGAGTTGAAAAACCGGTTTGAAGCACTGGAAACCACCCTAGACATTGACCAGAGATTCACAAACTTCGTCGATGTCGTGCGTGAGGTGGGCCGTAAATATTGCCAACCGGGGCAAAAACGGGCATCTAAGATCTCCAAAGATACCCAAAATCTAATGGAGAAGAGACGGGTGACCTCTCCAGCGGTGGCTGAGTGGCACACTCTGAACAAGCGTGTTAAAAAACAAATACGATTCGACCTCCGGCGCTCTAATGCTCAAAATATACAGAACGCGATTGAGCAGAATCGGGGTTCGAAGGTGTTTAGTAAGCGACTTGGGAGGAGCCACTTAACAAAACTGAGAACACCCGAAGGTAATACCGTTACCTCTCAATCAGAGGTTCTAGGGGAGATTGAACGATTCTATAAGCAGCTATACTCTTCTCATGCTCCGAAAGCGGCTCAGGTCACGCACGACAAACGAGCTACCCTCACCCGCCACTACACCGAGGACATTCCGGACATTGACATAGGCGAGATGCGAATAGCCCTCGAACAACTCAATAACAACAAGGCGCCGGGTGATGACGGCATTACATCTGAGCTACTGCGCGCAGGAAGCACTCCTATCCTGGCAGAGTTGGGAAAGTTGTTCAATGACGTCATCATGAACGGTACTACGCCAAAGGCATGGAGCAACAGTGTTGTGATCCTTTTCTTTAAAAAGGGCGACAAGGATCTCTTAAAGAACTATAGGCCGATATCACTGTTGAGCCATGTCTACAAGTTGTTTTCGAGGGTTTTGACAAATCGCCTCGCCCGAAGACTTGACGAGTTCCAACCACCTGAGCAGGCTGGGTTTCGAAAAGGCTATAGCACCGTAGACCACATCCATACCTTGAGGCAAATAATACAGAAGACCGAAGAGTATAATTTACCACTCTGCCTTGGATTTGTGGACTACGAGAAAGCCTTCGACTCCATCGAAACCTGGGCTGTTATGGAGTCTCTGCAGAGGTGCCAGGTCGACTGGCGGTATATCGAGGTGTTGCGAGGTATTTACAACTCCGCCTCAATGACCGTCCAAGTACAGTCTCAACGCACAAAACCGATTAACTTACGGAGGGGTGTTAGACAGGGGGATGTAATCTCCCCGAAACTGTTTAACAGTGCGCTTGAAGACGTTTTTAAAACACTGGACTGGAAAGGACGAGGACTAAATATTAATGGGGAATACATCTCACACCTACGGTTCGCCGACGACGTTGTTATCTTGGAAGAGACTCCTCAGGATCTTGAAGACATGCTGAACAGCCTAAGCCTTTCTTCCAGACGGGTTGGTTTAGGGATTAACGTGGACAAAACTAAGGTCATGTTTAATCAGCACGTTGTCCCGAGGCCAGTGAACATCGAAAATGTTGGCATCGAAATTGTATCTCAATACAATTATCTTGGACAGACCATCACACTAGGCAGAAATAATTTCGATGAAGAAGCCAACAGAAGAATACGGCTGGGCTGGGCAGCATTTGGCAAATTGAGTCAGGTCTTCTCCTCGTCAATTCCTCAATGCCTGAAAACAAAAGTTTTTAACCAGTGCGTCCTTCCCGTCCTCACCTATGGTGCTGAAACGTGGACACTCACACACGGCCTGATCCACAAATTTAAAGTCACGCAGCGGGCCATGGAGAGGGCTATGTTAGGAGTTTCCCTGAGGGACAGAATCCGAAATGAGGAGATCCGCAGGAGAACCAAGGTTACTGACATAGCCCAAACCATAAGCAAGCTGAAGTGGCAGTGGGCAGGTCACGCGTGTCGTAGGGGCGATGGCCGATGGAGCCGAAAAGTCCTTGAGTGGAGACCGCGTACAAGTAAACGTAGTGTGGGGCGCCCTCCAGCTCGTTGGACCGACGACATTAAGCGGGTGGCGGGAAGCGGCTGGATGAGGAAGGCTGAGGACAGGGTGTGGTGGCGCTCGCTTGGGAAGGCCTATGTTCAACAGTGGACGTCCGCAGGCTGATGTGATGATGATGATGATGAAGATTTATAAAGCCTATTCTACAGTAGCCTGTCTAGAAAATAATAACTGAAAACCTTTAGTATAAATCAAGATATCTTTTTTTTTTTGAAGAAATAGTCTAATGAGTAATTAATAAGGGGGGAACGGTATTTTTTTGACAGTTTGCCGAATAAATCAAAAACCATTGGGCATAAAAATAATTAAAAATCAGTTTTAGAATACACAAGTAAGGCCCTTTCATATGATACCCCACTCAATATTATTGTCTCATTTTGAAATTTCAACACCCCGGTTTTCCCCCTTTTAAATAAAAATAAAAAAGATTTTTAAAATTTTATGATAGCAATGACGTCAGGTCACTATTACCTAAAACTATTCCAAATTTCAAGTCGATAGCTTTTATAGTTACTGAAATAATCAAGTGTGACAGACAGACAGACGGACGGACAGATGGACGGACGGAGAAAGTCTCACCATAAGGGTTCCATTTTGACCATTTTGGTATGGAACCCTAATAATAATCCTGTAGTAGACAAGACTAACTTACATCAGCATCTTAGTTGTAGTTTTTCGTATATTTATTGTAATTATACAAAATATTAGCATATAATGATTACCTGAGATCTGGGGTGCACTCCCCCGAGGGCTCGGGCTTGGAGGGGTGCTTGGTGTAGTCAAACACCAGCACGTCGGAGGAGGGCGTCTTGGTGGCGATGACGCACGGGTTCTGAGGCATGTAGCGCGCGCGGTTCACCTCGCCCTCGTGGTTTATTTTGATCTCTATGTCTATCTTGCCGGAAACAGAACCAAAGCCTCCAAATTCTGAAAAGAAAAATATATCAAAAATAATAGTATGTTCCTTATGTACATATTATGAACTTGTGTGATTGTGAACTTCTTTTACAAGTCACAATCAATGTAGTAACTGTAAGCTGTAGGTCTAGTTACTATTATGAATTGTTATTTTTTACTTTTGAATTCATTTACATAAGGTAGACACTAAAATCTGCTTAAAAAAATAGTAAACAGGCAGATCTATTCCAGACTACACCTGTTTTGAACAAAAAATGTGAAACTAATGTTGTTTGTGACATTTGTTAAGCAAATATTATAAACTCCAACAGAGTATCTTGCCAGTTCTTCTCAGTGCAAACCTGCTTTCCGAACCAGGCGGTAGTCTTGACATTTCATGAGAGCTTATATCTAAGCCTATTTGAAAATAAATAAAGAAAGAATTGCACTCGAAAGTTTGTAACTATGGACGGATGGATCTTTGTTATTCTTTTATGCCACAACTAGGGAACTGATTTGGTTGAAATTTGGAACATAAATAGCTTATAACCGGGATTAACACATAAGCTTCTTTTTATCCTTTTAATTTTATATATTTTTGATGCAAAGATTGCCTATTCTTATACTTCTGTGAATGCTAGTAGATCTTACTTACCACCCTTATCATTGTCATAGTGGCTCGCATCAAACTGTGCATCTTCATTAGGCAGCTGGACACTTGCAATTAACAGGTGATTCTGCTCATCAGATGTGTGTGTGCCCAAAATGAGCCTAAAAAAATAATATTATTACTAAGAGTAAGACTTGGTTGCCATTTCTGGTAATTACCTACTCAGTAGTTTGGGGACAACAAAGGCAGAAAGCACATGACAATCCTACTAATGTTAAGACATGGAAAGTGTATTGTTTCTTCACCTGTGCACTGAGTAGTCTTTTCCTTCGGGTCTAGTCACATCTGGGAGCCACTGCGCGGTCAAAGAGGGCCATTCCAGTGCGTGTGTCATCACCAGATCATACAAAAACGGGGTGTTCTTCTTCCATATTTTGTACTCCTCGTTTATAACCCTCTCCTCAACCGCATCATCGAACGTTTCTGAGACAGTGAATGACACAAATAAAGCATATAAAACACGATAAACCGCTCCCGATAACCAAAAAAAGTCCAAAACTAGCTTGTCTACCATGATCCCAATTGAGCCATATGCTTCAAGTAAGTTTGTAGATTTCTAAATTGTCAAATGTAGTTACCTCCATCTCCTTTATCACCCATTTCAATGTTATTTGCGAACCTTAGTTCGCTATTTTAGTGAAAATTTATAACAAATAACCAACCGGCCTAGGGCCCCGTAAAGGCGCCAAACAATAATCCTGATCCTTTTCTAGCGTTATATCAATGTTGCCAAATAGAAAAAAATGTTTTGCTGGTGGTTGTTACAGATTATATTATTCTGATTGTCTATACCAATCGATATATTCGAATTGGATGATTAAGGAGCACACCACGGTTTGTAAATTATCAAATGTAGTTACCTCCATCTCCTTTATCACCCATTTCAATGTTATTTGCGAACCTTAGTTCGCTATTTTAGTGAAAATTTATAACAAATAACCAACCGGCCTAGGGCCCCGTAAAGGCGCCAAACAATTTATAATCCTTTTCTAGCGTTATATCAATGTTGCCAAATAGAAAAAAATGTTTTGCTGGTGGTTGTTACAGATTATATTATTCTGATTGTCTATACCAATCGATATATTCGAATTGGATGATTAAGGAGCACACCACGGGTGCAAAGATTTTAATATTATAATCATGTAAAAATGATACTGCAATTCCCGCAAATAGACTGCCATAAACCTCTGATGTGTAATAAGCGTGCAAAAAACTATGAAAATGTTGAATTTCGCGGGCAGAGTCGTTGATTTCGCTTTAAATCAATACTTTTGGATTTGAAGCAAGGTGTTGCGGCCCTACCAGTCAGCGAAATTCAAATTTTATTTAGTTTTTCGCAAATATCAGACTAACTACACATTGTAGAAATATGGCAATGCATTTTGCGGGCCTACTTTTTATGCATCTTCATGTTTTTAATAGAAACTTTGCTCGAAAGTTCCCACTCATCTCATATTGGTTCCCGAAAGATAATTTTTTGCAGTTTCCCAGATTTCGAGCTATCGGGATATTAAATATATATAGTAAATGAATATTGTTAAGCAGAGTTTTTATATAAATGTTGTAGCCGCAAAACTCATTGCCACTAGCCTCCGATGTATAATTAGCCCACTATGAACGAAAAACTAAATGAAATTTGAATTTTCGCGCCCGGATGGTACCCATTGCCCTTAATACTATGGAAGTTAGATTTAAGATTACACAAAAGATAGAAAGCTCATCTGTTATTTTATTTCTTAGGCCCTTTTACAATCTCATCTGTAATTTTATTTCTTAGGCCCTTTTACAATTACTTTAACTTTATCTAGCGAGTATATTTCATGTTGTCGAAATGTCTAGTTTATTCGTTAGATAAAGAACATGGGCAGAAATGTACACAAATAAAGTTTAGCGTCTAGATGTAATGTTTATTACAAGACGATTCTAATAAATAACAGAATTTTTTCAAGGTATCACCGGTTATTGTAAAGGACGGGTCAAAAAATAAAATATTTAAAGAAATTCAATTGATACTGATAGGTTCCGTTTCCACATTCCTGACTGCTAGTGTTGCCGGATGCCAAACTTTTCCACTTTTATGCTCCATCTTTTTGACGATCGGTCCACTTTTATACGAGAACAACATGTAACAGACTATACTAAAGAAAAACCTATTTTCAAGTAGGTAGCTACTACGTTAATTCTTAGATCAGTCTGTAGAATACAAGACAATAATAACTGTGTCAATGTCGACGTGATGTCGACAGTTGAGACCATGTAGCCATCATGTAGCTGTCGGACAATGTTGCGAGATGCCGGAATTAAAATTAAATTGTTAATTTACTGTGTCACAATTCAAATTCAAAATTCAAAAATTGTATTCTTTCACATAGGCCTAACTTACAGGCTCTTGCGAAACGTTAAGACTCTACCGCCTCGTTCGGAAAGTAGCACTGCACCGAGAAGAACGGGCAAGAAACTCGGCACTTGCTTTTTTTTTTAAATAATAAATATAAATGTCGATTTCAATCGTTCTTTTTTGCATTTTATTTTATTCGAATATATTTACATAAAAAGATTAAATTAGTTTAGGGGTTTCCATTGCGTTGGAGTAAAACTGAATATTATTTTTCCGTGTGAGCCAGTCTCACTTAAATAAACTGTTTGAATATTTGTGATTCTGTAATTCAATATTAATTTATTAACTCAATTAGATTTTTCTTTCAGTTAATTGGAGTTTTTTAATTCCGGCATCTCGCAACATTGTCCGACAGCTACATGATGGCTACATGGTCTCAACTGTCGACATCACGTCGACATTGACAAATTCTGGGACAAGTGACAAGTATTTATCAAAGAGTATATAGTGTATTGTCTATGCTCTCAGATGCTTCATGGCGGAGGTCGCAGTTGTTATAATACTCAGATACAATATTTTGAAAATAAATATTAATTTTTCTCCACTTTTTTGTAAGAAAAATCTTTTAGCATTGAGTTCAGGCTTGCAGGTCCAACCAAAAAAATATTTTTTCATTTATAGTTGCAATAGCGTAACGTGACCGAAAGCGATGTATGGGCCCGCACCATTGTTCTTTTGTGGTGGTTGTGAAAGGCTCTTATATATAATAATAAAATGATAATATCTCAACCTCGATTCGAGTTGAAATCGATGCTTTGAACGAGCGATGCCATTCGTCTATTCAGTTCTCAACTAGCAACACTTTCAGCAAGCAAGAGGAAGTACGTAGGTAATACTGTCAATGATTGTCACTGTCCCTGTCTTATGGTCACTGTCATTCATGATTGCTGTCATTGCTGTCATTTGTCTTAAAACTGTCAGATTCAAATACTATCTGTCAAATTGGAAATATGGCTGAAGCAGCATTAGCACGTCGAGAAGCACGAAGAAGGAAAATATTGGAAAATTCTCACAATAGACTACAACTTATTTCTGGGAAAAGTGACAGTGATACATGTACAGGTATCTAAAATTTTCAAAAGACACTTTCGATGTCTCGTCTCTCAATAAGACACGATATATTTTAACAATAATCACAACACTTTTCAGAATCTTCAATAATCACTCCGATACACAGCGAACCAGTTGAAAATTCAGTTCCAAAAGAGAGGAGCAGTACCAACAAGAGTTTCCTCAACAATGGTGTGATAAATGCTGGTGAGGAATCGTCAAGTCTTCTGTCAACAAACTATGAAACTTTCGCGACAGGTGATGGGGCTATCGCGTCAGGCCATGACACGACACCTTTTATCACGCCGGATACAACGACACCCGAGGCACAGGCCCACCCTGCCTCACTCTGGGAAACTGTCACAGATAACAAATATGACATAGTACTGTTATCATTGTTAATCCAACTGCTCTATTGCAGCTCTCTAATAACATTTGAGGGAACATACTTCTTTCTGCCCCTCATTGCGTATGTCACAACAAAGTACTTTTGGTTCCCGAAACAGCACAATTCCAACATTGCTAATGTGCTTCTATTATTGAATGGCATGTCTGCCAGTAGGGCACAGAAAATAATGTCTGTCACTCAATATTTTAGTGCATTCTCCCAAGATGTATGCATCTTTTTGTTTACAACTATTACTATACAATCTCTTTTGCAAATGATAAGCAACAGTCTCTTGTAGTCTTTTGATTGGCTACTGGTAAATGAATATAAACATAAAAGTATTTCTAGTGTCCAAAAACTGCCCAAATTAGTAAATTCCACTCATTGGTCTTTGTGAAATTGAGAGGATATATCTCTGATTGAAATTTATTTATTGGACCTAGAGGTAATAATCCAAAATTATGTATAAAAGCAATATGAGGTAAGCCTGAGATTTATTAAGTGTCTTTATTTGTATAATCTGAAATAAACTTCTTGAATTTCAGGCTTTATAACATCTATGCTATGCTACATTCAGGCTATGGAGTATTAATGTGTCCAAGTTTGTATCATATTGTTTTTGAAGGTAGAATAGGAGTGTTGTTATATTTCCTTATTGTTCAAACACTGTCTCTATTGAAGTAATGTTAGCATAAAGCAAATAGAACAACAGTCCTGGCTCCTTATTGTAATTGGCAACAAATTCTTCTCCCTGATGAAAACTAATTCAGCCAACCTGGGGTCTGATTGTGGAAGAAAAAGGAATTCATCATCATCGTAATTGTTAGCAGAGACAACATTGGCTGACTTAAATCAGGGAACCAATCAGAGGGCAGAATGTGTAAATGATTACAATAGCGATTAATTGTTCTAACACAATCCAAGGGCAGAGTATTTGTTGCCAATTGTAGTTAATGGTTTTCTTATTCTGATCCAATTATATAAAATGCTCCTATACTTATATTCATTTACTTTTAAACAATCAGGCCCACTTGTGTCAAATAGCAGATTAAATATTGACATTATTAAATCAGAGTTAAAGATTCATTGGACATGACATGTATTTCTCAATTTAACCCAGAACTGTCGACTGTTGACATGGAGTACTAACCCAAGTTGATGCAAGTGGGCCTTAGAAAGGCGCTCTGCACAACCCGGCCAGCCAAATTCAAGTTTCATTTGTTTTTTTGTAATTTATTTAAGAAAATGACACTGTAGGCTTATGTCAGTAACATTGTGGGAATTTGACTTTGTGGCCTGCGTTGCGCACTCTACTTTAAGGGGCATTTCACCAACTGCAGTTTTTATGCTCGGGTAAATGGGGATGTATGTTGGTTGCTTGTGCCTTTAATTCTTAAGTGAGATGTGACAAGTGTGAGTTTTAGTCACATATTGCCATTCTAGGTTTAAAATTTGTAAGTTTTGTACATAGTGAAATAGTAAGTTTTGTATCGAACTCCATTTAAATTATCTTCTGTACACCAGCTAAAACTTTACTATCTGGTTAACTAGCTATTCAACTCACAAGTATAAGTATGAAGATGCCCCTCCAGACAAGCTTTTATGAATTTTAACTTGCAATATTGTATGTATGTACAGGTCAAAATGTACTTAACTGAATTTAAAACAGATTAAAATCCTAAAACAGTTGAAATTTGAACCAGAATTTTGAATGTTTAGTTTTGATTATAGTAGTTTGATTAGTATTAGTTGCCACTAAATGTGAAATGTGAAAAATGTCTTTACAAATAATAATAAATTAGAAATAGTGTTTTTCACCTTTTATTTTGACATGATTTAATTCTATTCAGTATGGCGGATGAGACAAGATGGCGGACTAGTTTCTTTTTTTGTGCACTCCCATGATATGGGTATCAAATTAAAGGGTTTTACTGAAAAGATTGACTAAACTGACTACTATAAGTTAAATGATTGCATTTGCATAGTACTTTTTGAGACTACCTTACACTCATCACTTACTTTATACAGACGAATAGTACCTCTCATCAAATGGCAAAGGAGCATCTTATTTATTAATATTATTCTATTTAGTAATGAGTAAAAGTGCTGTGATCAAGTGTTTTCCATTAAAATACTTTTAGAAAATTCATTTTCCATCATGCATTTATTGATAAAAAAATTACACCTGAATTTGTTATGATAGATTTTGTAAAGATGACTTGTTTTTATGTACTGCAGCTAGAATTATTTGTTGAATGCCGATCTTCAATTTTCAATTATATTAAATGCAATATATATAAGGTGTTTACAAAATTATTGCCATCGTTCCGCGAGGTGATTGTGTCTTACATAATATACACTTCAATAGTGAAGAAATCTCAGTCCCCAGGCTCAATAAAATATTTTATTTTTTAATTAAAAATTTTTAAGACATTGCATCGTGTTGCATAAGCACGTCCATCAGTCAAGCTTATTAGGTTATTTTACAATAATCCAAGGTCAACGCTCTATGTGTTTATAATTATTAATTAAAAAATAAAATATTTTATTGAGTCCGGGGACTGAGATTTCTTCACTGTTGAAGTGTATATATAGGACACAATCACCTCGCGGAACGGTGGCAGTAATTTTGTAAACACCTTGTATATAATAGATACATAAATCGGCCTCCTGTGTAAGAAGAAGTATTCCATACTTTTAAGATTTGATAGTAATTACTTTATTAATTTTGTGCTTATATCTAAGATTAATAAAGCAATTGAATACTTTTTCTTAATAAAGTAATTCTATACTTTTTCTTTAAAATTCAGGGGCTGCTATGTCATGGAATGACTAGCAATTTTTAGCATTTATATTAATATGAATGAATCAATTAATGTGTTTATCATGGCAGTCTGTGACTGAATGTTTTTGAGAGAATTTGTAACCATTGCCAATATAATCTTTGTGCTTCTAATTTTGCTAAAAAAACTTTTTGATCCTTTGAATTACATCATACTTGTTATGTTTAGACTATGTGTAGTGTACATATTCTAGTTATTTAATTATTAAGGTTTATACAGGCATATCAGGTTATTCAGGATCCAAGCAACCAAACAATTAGTGTGCGGGCACGAAGTAGGTAAGCGGCGACTGAGCGATGGCGACTGCGTGGCGGTGAAGCTATAGTATTTTAGGCTTTTGTTTACGTCGCTGCCAAGCGCCACCGCCCGCCAATCAATCAATCAATCAATCAATCAATCAATTTTTATTTGCAAGAAACATTGTACAAATATGATGACAAACCGAATGTAGACCAAACATGTTTCGTCATTGCTGACATGCAAATTTAAGTCAATTTAAAAAGAAATATTTGAAACCTTAAATAAATTAGTATTAATAATAGATATAAGCATACAATTTCAATTAAATTACAGTCAATAAATTAAGAACCTTACAACAATATAATTGATGATCTAAGTAGATTCATGAATACAATTTAAATTAGTACATACAGTCAACAAAGCCAAGTCTAAACAAGTCTCAAAGAAATTACAATTTAGTAGGATAATAATTAATAAGTATCAAACTTATCATCAAGGTACTCATTTATGGAATAGTAGCATTTTTTAATAAGAAATTCCATAAGTTTATGCTTCAATATATTTATATTAAGAGATCTGTCTGCCAGTTCTCCTGGTAACTTATTGTAGATTCTAGGTGCCATACCTATTCAAAATACTTTTTCCAAATTTCGCGGATGAGTGATGGGTAAAGCAAATTTTGTTTTCCCTTCTTGCATTCTCAGAAAATTTAAACAGAATTTCATTCATTCTAATGAATACAACAACCTCATAGATGTATAGACATGGGCAAGAAAGTATTTTTAATTTTTGAAAATACGGCTTACATGAATCTGTGGGTTGAAGGTGACAAATAGACCTAATACATCTTTTTTGGGATTTGAATGCCCTTTCCTTGCTAGCAGAGTTCCCCCAGAAAATAATGCCATATCGTAATGTTGCGGTTACGTAGGAATTATAAGCTACCATAACTGCATTTTGATTAACCACTTTAGAGAGCATGTACTTATAGCGCAAAAGAAAAACGATTTAGTTTTATACACACATTATCTATTTGGGTTTCCCACGATAGGCAATCATCAATGTAAAGGCCTAAAAATTTTGTGTTGCTTATTTCTTTTATTACAGTTCCTGAATATTTTATGTCAAGTGGCGGTAAATTTCTTTTCCTAGTTTTGAATGTCATTATATTGGTCTTGTCTAGATTCATTAATAACTTGTTTGATGTCACCCAACTAATAATATTCTTCATAGCACTGTTGATGTCATACTCGAGAGCCGTTCTATTCTTTCCAGTAAAAATTACAGTACTGTCGTCCGCAAATAAGACCATTTGATGATCCGTGCTTTTAGGAAAATCATTAATATATGTTATAAATAGCAAAGGACCCAATACACTTCCCTGCGGCACACCTGTATCATTTTTCTTAGCATCAGAAAAATATGTCTCTTCAGTCTTATTGACCATATTTATTCGCTTTATTTCCGTTATTTGATATCTTTCACTAAGGTAAGACTTAACCAGTGCTAAAGAATTACCCCGCACTCCATAAGCATACAGCTTGTTTTCTAGAATTTTATGATCAACATAGTCAAAAGCCTTTGTTAAGTCCATGAACAATGCACACACAGTTTCTTTTTTGTCCAAATGAACCATAACTTTTTTAACAAAATTGAATATAGCCAAATTTATTGTTTTTTTCTTTCTAAATCCTATTTGCTCGTCAGTGATAATTCCGTTCAGTTCCATGTAGTCATTTAGGTTATTGTAGATATATTTTTCTATTATTTTGGAAAAAATAGGTATTAACGAAACTAAATAAATGCTGTTCAAAATGTTTACTCGCATTTTCTAAGCTTTTTAATATCAAAAAATAATGAGTTCATAACCAATACGCATCACTTTTTAATAAAAAATCATTGCTATTTAAATTATTTAGGCGCATTTTGTTGCAAGGTGATATGCTGATATTATGTCTCTCGCAAGTTTTCAGATCATAAAACTTAAACGATTGTAAAGACATAATTATAAGCTTTAATATGACGTACTGTTTGTCGATGGCCATGAATATTTTTTTTCCAGGGCACAGCTCCATACAAGTTTCGGCCATGTCCTTCGTGCCCGCACACTTAAAGGCTTCAGTGAATTGACAGTCTTAAAACATAAACTTTTCAGAATGCCTTATCCGCTACTGCAGGTCGATCGGCTAAGAAATATTTCTATCATTGAATAACATTACTCATGTCAAACCATGGTTTTGGCTTCACGTAAGATTGTGACTGTTCTTAAAGAACCAATGCAGACAAAATACGAATTTGCATTGATGCAGTACTCTATCGATATACAAAAATTGGTTTCCTGGAATACAGGTTCAATTGTAAAGGTATATGTCAAAGTAGGTATGCTTGCAAATGGCAATGCTGTAGTTTGTATCGCATACCTTTGTTATCATTTTTCCTGATATGTCTAGATAGACCATTAGGGTGGTTTTGGTTAGTTGACGAGTTGCAATAGTAGTCAATATGGACTTCTATAATTTCTCGCCGGAAATTTTCTATTACTGGTATAGTGTTCACCAATTCATTAAATTCAAGTTGCCTCACCCACACTACAGCCTGGTTGCAGCAACCAAATTTTTTGGAATAAAATTACTTACGCTTGTAGCACAGCAGATATATCAGCATTTGAGATGGTTAGTAAAGTGTCTTCCTGTTTTCAAAGATGTGTAAAGCCTGCGAACCTGCCTTGCCAGTGCAGCGTGTTGAACATTTATATTTCTCATCTGAGAGGAAACCATTTTCTAGTAGTGGGACAAAAACAAAACAATGTTTTGAATGGATTGCTTATAAGTTTTTTATTCAATTGCAGCAACCGTGCTGCCTAGTGTAGGTACTGGGGCTCTAAATTACAACAGATAATTAAGCTGGCAGCAAAACCAAAGATCTATATAATAAGTTTTATAATTATTTATTATAGTTATGTATTTGCCTTAACCCAATTTAACTGTATGTAACACAGATTTAAACTGTATATTATTAATAATTTGATTACAAGTTTTCACATTGTTTAATGCACTACTGTAACTGCCTAAAACAGGGAAAAGCGTGAAATGTTACCTCAGATTGTGCCAGGGAACGAAAAAATCATGCATTTTCCTTTATTTTTGGAATAGACGATCTATACCAGGCTATAAACTGTCCAACATGCGTTGTAGTCAAATTCGTTGCATTAATCTGGGTGGTTACCTAACACGCTGCGTCAGTCACCATAATTATCAAAGGTACACTACACTGTACAGCGTACGTACCAATCGTGATACTTTTGAGATTGAAGTCACTGACTTTTTTACTATGTTAAGACGTAAAGGCAATGGGGATCCTTACTGCTATTTATCTCGCAGATGGTGTATCGTCGCCATGGAGTTTTATATCCAATACCTTTCTTGTATATATATTTATGTAATGTATTTCTATATAATCTGAATCTCGGAAACGGCTTGACCGATTTTCATGAAATATAGTAGGTATACAGGGCGTTTTGGGGGCGATAAATCGATCTAGCTAGGATTCATTTTTAGAAAATGCCGAATTTACCAAAAAAAATAACACCGGCTGCCATCTATTGGTGAGAAGGTAGAAATACAACCGAGCAAATCTCGGTCACCCAGATATTATCATTAATCATACATTTTAATTTTTATTACCCTTCCGCATTCTAACGATTATTATTAATAACGATGGTCGATAGTTGCACATGCAAACAAAATTTATCAACAGCCATCGCGTTCGCGCCGCTTTTGCCATATTTTTTGTAAAACACGGTGACTTCCATGCCTTTTCCGTTCACTGGAGTGTCGTCCACCAAAAATACCAATAGGAATGAAATTATTATTTTATTATGTTTGATTTTTATTTTTGTAATTATCTGAATCAATTTCTACCACCAGCTTAATATCTGTTTTAATAAAATGATATAAATAATAATTGTAATAAAGATTTATTTTCATTATATTTTTTTAACAAACTTTTGTGAATAAAAATGGCTCTAACGATGTTCCTTTGTGTTTTATTGTATTCTCCATATTATGTGAACTGTAAATAAAAGGTAACTTTTATACTTCTTATCATCATCTTCAATACCTAGTCTAGTCTAGACTGGCCTAGAACTCTAGTTCTGTATATGGGTCTAAGGCTAAAGTGTTCTAGTCAGAAATTAAAAGAAGGTTCCAAGTCTAGCAGTATGGTCGTTGTGAAGATTAAATATCCCTAAGGAAAATATCGTGAGAGAAAATCTACAAATCTGAATTGACCATAATATTCTCAAAGGTGTAGGAAGTTCGCCAATCCGCACTTGACAAAATCCCTCATTTTGAGAAGATTCTCGAGTATGAGATTTTACTACTGTCTAAATTAATTCTGCTTAGAATCGATTTTTCAATCGCCAGATAAACAATGTCGAATAAATATGACGTTTTGACTGATTTTGTATGGCATATGTTATGCATATTATGTTTCAAAATTTCTCAGTTTATCTGGCGAATGAAAAATGGGCCCTTAGATACAATTAAACATTACTGTAAAAAATAAAAATAAAAGATGGTTTAAAATAAAACAAATGAAAGTCAATTAATTATCTTTTATGAACACGAAGACAATATAGACGCTGAGTTTCTGGTAGATGAAGGGTGAATCCGTTTTCTTACCATGTTCACGATTTCATCTAAGGTGCAAAAGTTCATTTACCAGAAACCCACCTGGGTTACCTATGATGTAGAAAATGCAAAGTTTGTACATCAATATGAATTTATGTCAACACTAAAAACTAATATTACAAACTAAAAGTAACTAAAACTTAAAAAAGCGTTTAATACTACTCATAATTGTCTTACTTTTTTCAGCTGTTTTATCGTCTTGTGAGTTTTCTTTCGGACTTGTATCGGGTTTTTTAATTTCCTGCGAGTTATTATTTGATTTTTCTAGATGTTTTGCAACATTTTCGTTTTTCTCACCCTTTTTAGCGTCTTTCGAGTTCTCACTGAACTCATATTGATATTTACCATCTTGTGAGTTTTTACAAGACTCATCCTGACTTTTATCAGGTATTTTCTGTTCACCCGTGCTCTGAAGAATTTCTGACACTGTGGCATGACTTTGTATAATACTGTTGTTGTCCCCAGCAACTTGTACCAAAGATTTGGCTTGACTATTCACAGTACATGAGTCTTTCCCAGTATTCTGTACACCAACTTTATCCTTATTGCTTTTTTTCTCTTCTAAAGTGTCAGCTATATCATCAGAGCACCCGAGTTCCTATTGCGATTTCTTCTCAGATTTTGGCGTTTTCTGTCGTAAGGTTTTTTGTTGGACAAGATCTGATCGACCGATGGATACCATTTTTAATTCCCAGGCTTCTAAGTCTTTTCTGTGGGCAAAAATTAAGAATTATATAAGTTAGTAATTGTGTAAGTAATAGTTCACTAGAAACAAAAATATGATAATAAATTAGAAATACTGTAGAAAATAATATTTCATGAACCAATATGAAGTGAGTATACAGTTATACAGTTGGTCATTCTATTTGTACTAAATGGTCATGTTTCCTTACTTGAATTTCTTCATGAGTTCTTGAGCCTGTTTTTCATATTTGGCCCTTTCAGACTCTGACAGCTTTAGCCAGTCGTTTTTGATGGTTTCTTGAAACTCCTTAAGTTTTTTCCCTTGGAAGATTTCCTTTCTTGATTGGCAGAACAAAAGATATGAAGACATTGGTTTCTTCGGTCTGCCCAGCTCTTTATACTCCTAGAATTCAATGTTTTAGGCTTTTTTAAATGGTTTGGTCTATTACTTATATAATATTTGACTTCTGGATGTTTAACAAGCCAGAAGCTAGGGCGCTAGCGACATTGACACAACAGCAGGCCAGGTTCACTTGTCATGTGATGGAGCAAGCTACAAGTAGCCGTCACGACGACGGATCGATTTCAGACAGCTGTCGCGCGCCGGCTAGGTTGCAATCGTTAGTTCTCGTATGATATAATTCACTGCCTTAGTGCCTTAGGCAGTTTAAGTACGTAGAAAGAGATAAAGTTACGTAGCAGAAACAGAGCGCAACTTTAGGAGTGTTAATTTCTATCTTAGCTAAAGTCCCCTTCAAACTGAAACACAATATTGCTTAACTGCAGAGTATCTGGCATTGCAGTAATGTCCATCCTGGCAAACTCTGAAATGCCAACTGGTGGATGGCCAGAATAATGAACAAGCTTACCGCTTTCAGTTTTCGTTTCTCCTTGGCAGCATTCATTTCATCTTTGAGCCGCTGGATGTCTTCTTTCTGTTGGTCGGTGAGCGATGACTCGTATATTTCTTTTATCTTTTTGTAGTCTTCCATATCTTTCTCATATTCTTTATGCATTTGTGATTTTGTCTAAAAAGTACACAAATGGTATTTACTTTTGTATAGCATTAGTCTGTAGTATCATACAAATATTTTTTATTACAATTCAAAATTCTGTTTTATGGTTGATGTTTCTTCAATCACACAAGACCTGGAGAGAAATGTGGGATATTTATATCAATTTTGCATTGTTAGTCAACATCTAAGGATGCTCCAGTGTAGTGAGGAAGATGTGTACGTCAATGGTAGAGTTGGCTTTCTTGCATATTTGAGAAGGCAACCAATGCCAATTAATAGTAATACCCTACATTTTATATTAATGGAGCATAATAATTTCTTAAATTTTAAATCAAATATGAAAATACATTTGTAATCCTGTGGTACAAAGACAGAGGATCTGATCAATCGTGTGATAAAATAGCACTCATTTACTGACCCTAAAAATGTCTGTTTTTGGCCTTCAGTCACTCAGTAGCTCCCAGGAATTTGGGCAGATGGTGCTCCTTTTTGTTTATATAAAAAGGTTCTAATATGGGGTGAAGGCTAATAATATGTAAGCTGTATACCTCACTATCTAACTCTTGCCAATGTTTGGAGCTCCATGCTATAGCTTCCTTGGAGCTAATTCCCGGATTCTTGGCCAGCAGCGCGGGCCTCATCTGCGTCATGAACTTGAAGAACGGAGTCAACGGTCGTTTCGGCTTCTCGATACCTAGCTTTTCTTCTGCTGACTTTTTTGTGTAAGCACATATTTGTATTGGGCTTAGCGAATTTGTTCTGAAATAATAGGACCCTATTTAATTACATGCGTTAGCTAACTAATGAACAGGCCTATATTCATTCATGTAATTGAAGTATAAACATAAATTTAATCAGACAAATAAACATACACAGGCGACGGGCGTCCTAACCTCAAACCTCCTAGAAGAACGTTCTTGTAGTTTCCTGATATACAGCTGCTCAACCGAAATATATTATTTATCGGAGACATTTTTCTTGTTTGAATTATTTATTTTCTTCGATAAAATAAGTTGCTTTCATGTACTTGTACTTAATTTTTATAAAATGTTTTTTTTTTATCCGGATTCGAAGCCATAAACAGGTACATAATATACATACATACTTATCTATCTTATCTATGGCCATAAACTACTGTGTAAAAATGTCAATGTCACTGTCAAAATTTGACATTCCTCTTTTTTTTATTTTGCTCTGGCCTCTGGGGCATTGTATTGCTATTTGCTGGTGAGATGCTCGTGAGTCGTGCCCATATTTGTGCACATAGAATACAATTTACTCCTGTCGTGCCAGCCATAGCTTATGCTAACCTTACCCGCGCGTAGTCTACACTACTCTCGAAGTTGACCGAAGTTGACCGAAGCGAGCAGTGTGGAGGGGACTTCGTCTAACTTTGGCAAAGAACTTTTCTTAGTACTTCGGTAAACTTTCTCAGTACTTCGCCGAGGAACTTCGCGAGTAGTGTAGAGGCGGCGTTATATCGTCGCGTGGTCTTCTCCATGGGGACTAGTCCCCATGGGGGTACGGGCCTCGAGGCATGCCTCCTTACCCGGGCGATGTGTCGCAGGGGAGCCTTGCTCCCCTGATGTTGCTCTTTTAGCCCCGGTAAGGGGATAAGGCCTCGCCTCTTGGCTGGAGGCATAGACATAAAACACTTGGCTGGAGGCCCGTTGGTGTTGCTGTTGAAGGTCCGTATGCCCCGCGCGGTCAGCGATTTCATCGCCGCCCAATTACAAACAATGCCTGTCCGTATACCTTACCATGACCTTACCACATAATAGATGGCGCTACTAGTCGCTTATCTTGCTTATCTCGCCTTAGGTTCTGATTACATTACAAGCCACAGGTTGTGTTTCCTAAATATTTGTGTTACTGTGGATAGTGTTAAAAATGTCGGCAGTGTAATGGTGCCAAAAATGCTTGTTTTTCCACCAACAGTAAGGAAGGCCACGTTGTAGTTCGCTCAGCAGCAACTTATAGAATTTTGACAGATGGCGCTACTGTTTGCTTGTACGAATAAAATATCATCATTCCTAAAGTTGAGGTTGTGAGGTTGAGTTTGAGGTGAACCGTGAGGCCCATATCTTGAGGTTTCTTTGTCGGTATCTTTTATGCGTTTTTTGATACCTATGTTAGTATTAGCTTTAAGCCTTTTAGCTGTTAGGTACCTTCGGGTAGTTATGCCCTCGCAGATTTTTTAATGTATTTATAACTCTCACGGGAGTAACGATAGACTTTTCTGAGATTTAAAAGTAGTAAAATGGTGCAGTAGGCAATAGCCACAGATTTTAGCAATAGCTTGGCAATAGCCATCACATACCTATGCATATTTCAGGCAAATCGATTTAGTAGGTACTATGTTATTTTAATACTTTGAAAATTTTATTAGGTACCTGTAATTGCTGGCACTATAGAACATGTACAAGTTTATTAGAAAGAAGCAGACAGAAGCAACAAGTTTGTCAGAGAAAAATTGGGAAAAATTAAAAAATTGTTTTCTTATTACATTTTTATTCATAGGTATCTATTTACAGGTAAATTTCCTACTTTATCCGAAAAAAAAACTATACACAATTAAATAATGTACAATCAGTTATTACTTAACTATATTTATTAATTAGGTATTAATATAATTATTAATTAATAATCAATAGATCCTTGTATTTATTTACAAAACAAAAATATTTCAGTTTTAAGGCTTCAAGTTTTTTACAGCTATCTACTAATATTTTTATTAAATTAAATTACTAGCTTATCGTTATATAATAAAAAGTACAAAGTAAAAGGATACTACCTATTTTTTTCTCTCTAGTGCGTAGGGGGACTACCTATTTATATTTTAATTACAACGATGTCTCTAGAACGGCAAGCCAGCGGTCAGTAAAGTGCACATTGCACTCTTGTTGAAAGCCTCTGTCGGCATGAGTTGTTTTCTCAAGGGTAGTAAAAAAAACCATGCCATAACCATGCCAAAAACGCCAGCATAATAATATTGTCTATGCTCGGGAATTTTCCGCATTTTGGCAAATAAAAATTGTACTTATTGATTTAGTATTTATATTATATGTTTGTATAATGTAGGTATGAACAAGTATTCGAAATGCGAGGTTACAAATAAAGGGGTATTTTTCCAAGAGAACAAATAATTGCACCCACTTGTCAGACACTAAGGCAGTAGTAGTTATAATCATGATTAAGTAATATTATGATATTATTATTTACACAAAAATATTGTAAAGAAAACCATAATACGAGTAGGTCGTTATATATGTATTAAATATTTGTTATATATACCAACGTCCCATTGATACACATGTAGGTATTTCGCCTTTCCCATTTAATATCAGAAATCAGAAGGTTGTTCTTGCTTCCTAAGAATTACCAAGTTTTCTAAATGGCACTGTTTTACAGACTACTGACAATAATAAATGCAACAGTTCATATACCTACTTAACATTAAAATTAAACAGTCTTAAATGAGGAACCACATAATATCAGCCCGGTCATAGAATAGTTTCACCGGCAGAATAGTGATAATGTCTCGGTTTTCTATATGACTGCTGTTGCGGTGGTCTGTAAGTGGCATATTTTTGAGAGTGTCTCGTCAACGTATGAGGATGGGTAGCGTAGCAGTGCAACGTCAAAGGAGTGGGCGGTGGACCGGACGGGCACTTCGCTAACGCTGGCTTCCTCGGACCACTTATCCTCCTCCACAAAGCTTTCAACCTCGGCGTGGCGATCCATACGGCGACCATTACCCCCAATATTTGTGATGCGAATATCCTAAATAAAAACACCCAGAACGCTGGTCGCGGTTGGGTCGAAGGTTCCGTTGAAGGCACCGGTGCGGCTAGCCAGTTTTCTCTCAGGATATATTCGTACACCCAAGTGGCAAGTATGCTCGCGGATGGCACGGCATATAAAGCTGCGAACGCGCCCAATCTCATTAGACTCTGATCAGGGTGAACTTGGGGAGCGGAATTTAGGAGCGTCGCCGGCGCAGGCAGAGGGACTGGTTTTCGAAGCACGGCGCGGAGACCCGAAGCGAGGAAGACGCTGCCCAGAAGCAAGCATATCGCTTCGGGGATGATGACCAACGCCAGCAAGGATTTGCTTGACTGATTTCCCACGAAGCATGTGCCTGCAAACAACGAGAAAAATAATTTAACAACAAAGGAATAATTTGTGAATAGTGAATACTAATTTTTGAGGAACTTGTTGGCATAGGCGTTCCCGTGGCATGGTCACCAGAGGATCCCCCCCGATGGATTCCAATCTTGTCGCGATGGGGGGGCTCAGTAGCCGTGGTTGGGCCCCACGGTGAAGCCAAAAGGAATCCAGGAGGGGACGCTCGGAGTGGGCCTGGAGATGGGCCCGCTCTGGATGCGTCCAAGAGGGGTGCGGGGGACAGAGTTTTCTGTCTCCTGCAGCCAGGAGGGGTCGCGGGAGGAGAGGCGTGTCGGTGTGTCGTTGCCGCTCGCCCTATCTCCCGCGACCAAACGGTGGCGCACCGTTAGATGCGTCGGCGGCGGGGCCGCAGGGGAAGAGGAGTGTCGGTGTGTCGTTGCCGTTCTCCCTGTCCTCTGCGGCCGTTTGGTGGTTTGCGGCGGAGCCAAAGATCAGATCCGCCGCGGGGTATGGGAGGTCGATGCCTGCGAAGTGCAGGAGCAAGCTTCGCAGGTATCGGCTTACCCGTGCCCACGGCCCCTTGGTGGCGGTCCCGGGGGGGTCCGTCGCCTTACGGATGGGTGCCGAGGAGGTAAGGCCGGCTTAGGTGTTTCTGGCGGGCCTTGCTGTTGGAGGGGAGCTCCATGCTCCACCTCGTGGAGGGGCTGCGCAAGCGGCTGGGCACCGGCGGGTTCGCGGAGGTTTGCGCAAGTGTTCCCGTGTTCCCGTCATACGGTGCGAGGAGGAAACACCGTGGGGTTTAGTCGGTAAGAGTCCGGCATAACCCAGCCGCTCCCCCGGGCGACTGGGTATCCATGAGGATTCCCCACGATAAAAAAAAAAAAAAAAAAAATGGTCACCAGAGGATGATTTGGAACACAGTTATATTTTACATAATTGTACCTATACGACGTAGTATAGGTAGTGATATCCATAACAAAATAAAAAGGCCCTAAAAAAATTTTCGATCCAAAAATTTATATCGATCTTTTTGCGACAGACAGTAAAAGAAACAAAAAATCTTCATGCCCGAAAAACACGGCGAGTGTTTAGCGGATACGGATTCTTTCTCCCCAGCAGAATAACATTCCGATTTACCAATAAAGCGGCCCTCAATGCGGACACCTACACAAACAGACGAGGGAAAAAAATCCTCCATGAATAAGGCAGTGGTTAAAAAGGGCCGATTTAAAATTGAAATATGAGCGTGCGAAGAGGAAAGGTGTTGTATTTAACGGCTCGAATAATGGTCGCGCATTTCTTTCGGTCACTATAATGAATGTGGAAATAATAATACAACAAAAACGGGTTAGGAACGAGTTGTAGGTACTCGCTTATTTAGGGTTCTGTACTGGTATCACTTTTGCTGGTCTTTGGATAACTAAATAACCGGCCAAATGTGGTTGAAGCAGGTGTTTAGCTCAATTAATGTCTACGTTAATTAATAAAACTCACATAATATACAAAAAAACTAGACATAATAGATATAAAGGGACTAGATAAATTTTAAAATAAACGTTATCGTCTGGGGCCTGTCTAGGTACGTACCTACTACCTATACTGAAAAAGGGAGGTTCCTGTGGGAGGTCCATGTTTAGAACCTTTCCTAATGATACTTAATCATGCATCACTTAGTTATAATATTAATATCATTAAATCATTTACTTAATTCGAGAGCTGGATGCAAATCTGATTCCTAAATGTTTTTATATTCTACGAATATAGTACGAAATCTGCTAAGTAGGTACTAACCTGGTTAAAATACCAACCAATACCTATACCAATTTTCAACCAATTATTAACTAAGCCTTAGGAAAATGTCTTTCAAGAATGCTATTGTATCTTCATATAAAATAAGTACCTATCTACTACAGGGGTATGAAGTCAATAACAGTACTTCCCTGGTCTGTGTCAATAACTCATAAATCAAAAGGAAAAATCAACACACAATATATTTGAAGGAAACCACTCAGGACTCAATAGTCAAGATAGTTTCGTTTTTGCATTAACAGGGTCCAAGATAACTGAACCCTAATACAGGAACAATACTCTTGACGTGATTGGAACTGCAATATGCCTGGGAATACAACTTCACTAGAGCCGCCTCAAGAGGGGTCAAAAATAAAATGCGACGATCACTCTAACTTAGGGATAACTGACAGAAATCACTTAAAGCCGTCTTATCATCAAGTTTAAATTGGAATTTTAATCGGTATTTTAAAGGCAAATTCAAGTCTGTTCAAGTGGAAGAATCAATAAAATATAAAATAAACCTACCTATCGTACCTAGCCAAAAATTAGGTTTTGATGTCTACAGAGACCTGCATTATTTTTTATATGAAATCAGAACTTATACCTAGTGAAATTTAGATTACTTAAGTATTCATTTTTGATTTTGGGAATATAGACGGTATATACCCAGGATCCAGCGGATCGCGCGAAAAATGTCGCCAGTTTACTGGTGACAAAAATGTGTGTTTTAACACCAACAGCGGCAGTTGCAGGCGACAGCAATATTGTCTATGAACCGCGGTCATTGTATTCGCAACTTTTATATTTCATACAAGTTGACGTAAATGTTTCAATGGGCTCATCCTCAGGTCATGTACATGTTCTTGTATATAATTCATTTAGGTACAATAGATTCCTCACTACGTTATGTAATGAGAATCAAGCAATTCCACTGTTATTTTGATTTTGTTGCAATTTCGATGCAGTAACCTCTCGACCACAGATTTTACTCTCGACAATCAAAGAAGAGCACATAGCTCTGAAACGCGCTTTATTTTCGGAAACGTTTGTAGCCATTTTTACTTGTACCGGTTATCTTAAGTCGGTTCTTATTTGATATTTACCAACACGGTAGACATTAATTCAAAGTTTTAAGAACATTTATCAGAGCGGCGTTTTTCACTAGCCGTAACCGTTAAATAAAGGATTTAAAATAATCACGGGCTTACGTGATAATGATAAGAGGTACCGTTTGATAATGGTGTTACGAGCATAGTATAATAGTAGTGCCGCCGTATTTATATCGCGAGGGATTATTTTCTTGAGATTATATGATTTAACGCTATATAGTAGGTGAATACCGACATTTAGAGATATAGGTATTTTGCCTTGAACTAGATTTTCCGAGCCCACAATTATTTTTTTCGTTTTATAGTACGTACCTACAACGCGAACAAACGGGCGGGTAATCGCGCTTGCCTGATGCTAAGCGATCACCGCCGCCCATAGACATTTTGCAGCACCATCAGAGGAACTGCTAATTTATCCAGCCTTTCAATAACCCCATTTTATAGTTTTGAGGGAAGACTGGTAGCTGGTTCTATAGTTTCGTGGGCGATGGATTGCCAGCCATCCAGGTGGTATGGATGGAACATTTTTCTACGCCGGAGTGTATGCACAGAAAGCGGAAGGAGGAATCACTTCAAACAGCTCTTCAGAGTACTCCCCATTTTCCATATAATAGGTACTTACCAATAGTTATACGAGAATTATTTTTTTTAAAGTAGGTACACTGCTGACATTTTTTTTGTTTAATTAGTTATATTTTACTATCTGTGGCTCTCGTCTTTATCTGCGTCCCTTAACCATTATTTGGTTCGGTTCGCCAAAATAATAGGATAACGATCCATTCACCTTCCAGTTTCCACCAACCTTTTGTTTAGATAGGCATTTTTGAAGCCTTACAATTATTACAAAAGCTTAAATAAAATTCTACGATCTGAAATCCATAAGACTTCAATCGCGCAGCTGTTTTATTGATAGTTCTTCGATAATTTTATGTTATAATATAAGTATGGAACTTGCATTGAGTAACAATCTTCTATATATTATATAAAAGAATGAGGCATTTTGGTTTGTTCCACGGATTCCGCCTAAACTATAGGTCGTAGAGATCTGAAATTTGGTGCCTAGGTAGATATTAGGTCATGAATTCGTACTAAGACGGGGATTCCAGAAATTCAAATTGTAAGGGGTAAAAATCGTACATTAAAGGGATTTTCCCATACAAAAGTGATTTTTTTTTCGTTGTTCCAGTAATTCCCGAAAAACTAAAAGTCGGAGAGATCTGATATTTGGTACCTAGGTCGATATTAGGTCATGAATTCGTACTAAGACGGGGATTTCAGAAATTCAAATTGTAAGGGGTAAAAATCGTACATTGAAGGGATTTTCCCATACAAAAATGATTTTTTTCGTTGTTCCAGGAATACCCGAAGAACTAAAAGTAGTTCAGTTCTGAAAATTGGTACCTAGGTTTTTATCAGGTTATAAAATCAATTCGTACTCAGTTTTTTCGGGGATTCTTGAAATCCAAATTTTGAAGTGGCCGCCATTTTGAACTTTTTTGTTACTGGGCCGATTGCTTTGAAAATCGGTATTTGAGTATCGCAGCGAACATAGAGAACGAATTTATGGTCAGAATTAAAAAAAGTGGCCGCCATTTTGAACTTTTTTGTTACTGGGCCGATTGCTCTAAAAATCGATATTTGAGTATCGCAACAAGCATGGAGAAGGAATTTGTGGTCGAAATTTTAAAAAAGTGGCCGCCATTTTGAACTTTTTTGTTACTGGGCCGATTGCTCTGAAAATCGACATTTGAGTATCGCAACAAGCATGAAAAAGGAATTTGTGGTCAAAATTTAAAAAAAATGGCCGCCATTTTGAACTTTTTTGTTACTGGGCCGATTGCTTTGAAAATAGATATTTGAGTATCGCAGCAAGCATAGAGAAAGAATTTATGGTCAGAATTTAAAAAAATGGCCGCCATTTTGAACTTTTTTGTTACTGGGCCGATTGCTCTGAAAATCGATATCTGAGTATCGCGACAAGCATGGAGAAAGAATTTATTGTCAGAATTAAAAAAAAGTGGCCGCCATTTTGAACTTTTTTGTTACTGGGCTGATTGCTTTGATAATCGATATATGAGTATCGCAGCAAGCATAGAGAACGAATTTATGGTCAGAATTAAAAAAAGTGGCCGCCATTTTGAACTTTTTTGTTACTGGGCCGATTGCTTTGAAAATCGATATTGAATATCGCAACAAGCATACAGAAAGAATTTATGGTCAGAATTAAAAAAGTGGCCACCATTTTGAACTTTTTTGTTACTGGGCCGATTGCTTTGAAAATCGATATTTGAGTATCGCAACAAGCATACAGAAAGAATTTATTGTCAGAATTAAAATAAAGTTGCCGCCATTTTGAACTTTTTTGTTACTGGGCCGATTGCTTTGAAAATCGATATTTGAGTATCGCAACAAGCATAGAGAACGAATTTGTGGGTAAAATTTAGAAAAGTGGCCGCCATTTTGAACTTTTTTGTTACTGGGCTGATTGCTTTGAAAATCGATATATGAGTATCGCAGCAAGCATAGAGAACGAATTTATGGTCAGAATTAAATAAAGTGGCCGCTATTTTGAACTTTTTTGTTTCTGGGCCGATTGCTCTGAAAATCGGTATTTGAGTATCGCAACAAGCATGGAGAAGGAATTTGTGGTCAAAATTTAAAAAAGTGGCCGCCATTTTGAACTTTTTTTTTACTGGGCCAATTGCTTTGAAAATCGATATTTGAGTATCGCAGCAAGAATAGAGAACGAATTTATGGTCAGAATTAATAAAAGTGGCCGCCATTTATTATGGACAGACGGGCAGACAGTGTATTCTCAGTAATAGGGTTCCCGCCTTTTTCCCTATAGGTACGGTACCTTAATTGAACTACGAGTAAGTATATTAAACTTTTTGTAACAACCTCATATTTTCAAAACCGATAAGTGAAGATAGCAGCAAGCACAAAGGAAGAATTTGTCGTCTTAATATTATTAAAATAAATGGCAGTTAAGACAGGAATTTTAGTAATTAAATGCCTGAGGATGTAAAGCAGAGGTTAAACGCGAGCGAAGCCGCGGGCGTCCGCTAGTTTACAATAAAGATTTAAATCTGTAAAAATGACCTTTTCTTTTTTTACAGATTGTGTAGTAAACTACTAGACAATCAATCAATCTCTCGACATGCAAACTTAACTTAACATTGATTGATTGTTGATTAACATAAGTTTGCATGTTGAGGAATGAAGAAGTAGAGGAAGAACGAGCAAGAGGTGGATGGGTTGCGTGAAAGAAATGACAAGTTGACGAGTGACGGGTAACAGCCGTGCTATTCTGCAAAACAGCGACGAGCGTACATCTCTGCATCTATGAATTTGTCAGTTGTAATAGAGTACAATTTTGCATGCCATATTCGGGTTGGCAGCTGTCTGGCAGCTATTTCATTTTGTAGAATAGCACAGCACTAGCATACACAGAATGAATTGTAGAAGGAAATGTGTAAAGATACACTAACACACAATGTGTGTGACCACTGATAGGTATAATCCTGAGGATGCCCATTGTATAACATTTTATGTCAACTTTCTTCATACAAAAAAGTAGGTAGCTCAATTTGTCAAAATTTCCGATAAAACGGCGCAACATGCGGAAATTGTCCATGTGACACTCACTTGCGGACTAGTTACAAGTATAGACACTGATCTGTGGCATAGACCATCCATAAACATTATTTCGCGCGGTCCGCAGGGTCCAGGGGCCTGATTGCGTAAGAAAAACTTATTCATCGTTATCGTAGTCATTTTCAAATTCTGCCCCTCGATTGGCTGACGAACCAATCAGCGGGGAGAATTTACAAAGAATGAATACGATTTTCTTACACAATCTAGGGGCTGATGTGTATAAGTCTATTCGCTCTACTGTATATGTATGAGTAAAATGTTCGAATTACCCGTGAGTTCATCAGCATCGACGTCCCTGGTGACGAGCACGGCCGCAGCCAGCGCGGCCGGCACGCCCCACGCCGCCAACTGCAGCAGCGAGGAGTGGCGGTCGTTACGCGCGCCGCCGCTCGCCGGCCGCAGCACGCTGGCGCGCCACGCTCCCGTCACCACTACCCACCTGAAATATACAACACAACTTTCAATAAGCTTCATTAATTAACTAGCAGTGCCCGCGGACTCCGTTCCGCGTTAGAAATATTTTAAATTTTTGTCCCGGCCCGTTTGTCCCGTGTAACACCCACAGTCCCTTCCCCCACAGCGCCTGAACGCGACGCAATAGATACTGCCTATATTTACCTAACTATCGCCACGAAACGGCCCGCGGCGGCGCAGCGGAGGCCGGAGCGGTGCGCAAGGTTTTTATTTTGCTAATATCTTTGAAGGTATTTGTTTAAACTATATAGAGTAAAGGGCACAAATGTTCTACATTAAATTTTCGTTCTAAAAAACATATTTACAAAGATATAAATTAAAACCATATGGACTAACTATGCTTCACAATTATTTATTTATTTATTTTTTAACCACAATTTTAACACTAAAAGACGTTATTGTGAATTACCCGTAGGAGATAGGCATATGCTATCGCGGACTTTTTTACAGATTTTGATGCGTTCTTTAATATTGTAGAACATTGTTTTGTACTATCCTCAATAGTTTCCGCAGCGTACGCGATGAAAGCAATTTTTTTACGACTTGGATTACATTATTAAAGTTTAAGTAAAGATGCGTGATTAATTTTGGAATTTATTATAACCTATGACACTGCACAATAACGTAGCTTTCTACTGGTGAAAGAATTTTGAAAATCGGTTCAGTAGATCCAGAGATTACCCCTTACAACGTCACAAACTCATAAACTCACAAACATCGTTACGCTACCTCTTTATAATATTAGTATAGATAGTATAGATATTACTCGTAAAAATAATAATTCTACTTGTAATAAGCTCGTTGGACTGACGATAATGATGACGGGGGCAAAGATTTCCCTATTCCCATAGCCCCTATTCCCATGAGCCCTGAGCCTACATTGCGCGCATCAAAAACGTCCACAAACATGTTGAGTGAGTGCTCTCATAATGCTATAGTTTCACTTGTGACAGAGAGAGTGGCAACGTGTCGTAAACAAGACTAAAACGTGGACGTTTTTGGAGGTTTAGGGCTCATCTAGCGATTTAAATCTTTGGGCGGGGGTCGGGAAGCGGCTGGATGAGGAAGGCTGGGTGTGGTGGCGCACTCTTGGGAAGGCCTATGTCCAACTGTGGACGTCCGCAGGCTGAATGTTGAATTAATTTTACACGTTACCTACTACATAGTACCTAGCTATTATGTATAATGTATTCTGTGATAGTAGGTTGTAGGGGATAATAGGAACTAGGTAGGTTGTATTGTCTTTTTATTCGCAAGGCACGCCTAAAAATATTTTCTTTGCGAAGTTATGTAATATGTAACACAAAGTTTTACAGAGACCAAGATAAGTATTCAAGTCCGGATTAATTAAGTACTTGATATAGGAGCAAAAAAACAGCTGTTGAAGCAGGTGGAAGTGCTAAGTGCTTCAGAAAATTATAGCGCCTTATGAGGAAGGTTAAACTTGGCAATTGTCCTTCTTTGAACAATCTAGAATTTTAAACAAATGTTTGCTAATTAATCGCTATTAAGGTTAGCACTAATGAGATGTATGCAAGTGTTGCCTTTTTTTTAATGATAGTTTGGTCAAATGCCTGTAGTAGGTAACATTTAGGTTAAAAAGAAAAGCACTGTTATTATGTGTCCATAAAAATAAACGATCTCCATAACACCATAAGGTTCAGTTTTGTTGCCTAGAAAAGTAGGTAAATTACTATGTACCGTGCCATTTTTTGTATGTAGCTATTTTTTGAAACAGGAGAAACGTTTGCAGCAGTTTAATTTCTAGACAGTTAACTTCTAAGGAAAAACATTGCACAAAAGTTAAAAGCTATTTATAAGGCATGTTTTCATACATTGCCCCCGTCCTAAAAATAAAATACACCATAACTCAGAGCAGTCGGGCCGGCGCAAAACTTTTAAAAGCGCAGTCGGTATGAATGGGGTTCATTATTAATTTTAATGCTGAAAGATAATTGTAAATTATAACCACAACTGACGGCAGACATTTTAAATATAACTTGTTGAGTACCGTCTGTGTAACCTATATATAGGTAGGTACTTGTATGAGTTGTATCGTTATCATGTTTAATATTTAAAAAAAAGATACGAGTTTCGTGTGAGACACTCGGTAAAACAAAGTTTGGAATAACACTTCTGGGTGTTTACTTAACAAAACTTTATTTTATAGTTTCATGTGTGTTTCATCTATCGCTCGATAGATGGTGTTGTCTTCAGTTAGCTCGCGCTAACGAGTATGGCATACCAATCTCTATACGTGATTGCATGAGTGCCCAATCTGTTGACTAGAAAGAGAAACCCTCATTCTAGATTAAGTCTAGCCCCTGTAACCGCCCAGCGACACCGTCCGAATAGAAACTTTAAAATTGTATTCTTATTTTAAACTGCTTCTTCCTTCAATATACCAACTTGAGAGACAGGCTTTTAATCCCGGTTGGCAGCTTGATTTCATGTAAATTACAGTCCCTAACTCCCTAGGGGCTCTCACTTAAGCTCGTTAAAGCCTGTGACAGGTAAATCCTCCCAAAAGGACAAGAAAGGTGTCGCCTTGTTCTACCGCCACCACTGTAAGTTGAGCCGGCGGTATCTTCAGGTTATTTCGTGCAGTTCGGGATTAGCGTGGGGCTTAAGGATCCCTGGGGGTACAGTTAAGCTGGTCTAACGCTCCCCGCAGTGGCGTGTCGCCGGCACTTGAACAAACAGCGGTCTCTATTTGAACAGAGCCAAAAGTGGCGATTGTCCAAACACTGGTGTTTGTCCCACTGCGCTCTCGAGCTTGTCGTGTTTATACTGCCTTCGAGCAACACATGTCGGCTAACACTGTGGGTGATGTTTGTACGATTTGCATTGTGATAATTAGGCATAGGAATCTGGAATACCAGGCGACTAAAGTCGTGTAGAGGTAACATTGAATGATTGACGAATCCGAATTGTAGGCAGCAATGTAACTCATGTAACGCGACGATTATTCAGGTTTAGAAACTTTCATAGACAGAATAACAGAATATTTTAGAGATTTTATAAACTTAATAATTCACAAACTAATGTTGCTTCATAAACCAAAAAGTTTTTGGTGAGCTTTATAGAATCATTGAATGAGTTCATCTTTACTAATATTATAAAGCTGAAGAGTTTGCTTGTTTGTTTCTTTTTCTTCACTAATCTCAGGAATTCAAATTGAGAAGTAATTTTTTGTTGGATAGTCGATTTAACGAGGAAGGCTATGAAACATTTCGCTATGTCGAATAGGAGTGGGGCAACAATGAAAACTGCATAAATTGGAGAAATGAATATTCCTTTAGGAGAGTTTTCTTTGCATGCGCTGCAAGTTAAAGTAAAATTAAGTACGACGGAATTGTTTTCCTTTATAATTTCTAAAAATAAGTCCGCGAAGACGTCTTTTAAGATTGACGCATTATAACGGGATATGTAAAAACCGAAATTAACGCAAGCAAAGCCGCTGGCAACAACTAGTAGGTACAGTTAGAACCCTTGATGATAATGACGATCAATCAATGGACGCAATTTTTTCCAAACCAAGCGATCTAATTCTATATTGGCCTTACTGGAAGCTTATATTCTAAAACGAGATAAGTGATAAGTTTGTAAAATAATATTTTTTTGGAAAGAAAAAGAAATTTTTTGAAAAATGTAGTTTCAGAAGCAGATGCTTATCTCACAGCAATGAGGAGAGTATTCTAAATATTTGAATTTGACCGATCAACTATTTGAAAAGCTCTCTTACGGTCCATAAACATTTGTATGACACACCAGCGTGTGGGCAGTATCTCGTCCGTATGTATAATGTAGTGTTGTGAAATCAGTATATGGTTAGTACAGGTTTGTGCACCGAGACGACTCGCTTCGAACAAACGGAACGGATTTCTCCATACATCTACATCCAGCGCTCCAAGCTGAAGCATTGTGAACTAAGCTTTTAGTGTTAGTTGTAGATGAATCTAGAAATCCGTTCCGTTTATTCGAAGCGAGTTGTACAAAAACCTGTACTAAACTACTAACCCTACAGAATAGGCTATTTGACAACAATGAAAATATACCTGAAATTGTGGTAAATCTCACTAATAACAACGTAAATAAGCATGTTTCACTTTATTTTAATCAAATATATGTATATTTTTCAGCAAAATAAGAGTTCAATAATGTTATAATTTTTGATATTTTACCTGTGACAGGAACGCCCTGTGATTGGTTGCAACTCTGGTGACGTCACACTCGAAAATTTGCGGGAACACAACAGCTTTTTGTACTGATTTTTCTGAGTGTTTTGTTTGGCGGGCGTTTTATTTTATCTTTTAGCTATTTAAACAGTAATTTTCTGGTTAACTTTATAACTAAACATACTAAGGAAATAAATAATTAAGTATTTCAAATCGCAGAATGGAATCAAATTTTGTGCGAGCTGATAATAGCAACCTACCTAAGTAAGGTAGATGCTTTTATGGTTGCACTTTACTTTAAGAATAATGCTGATTATTATGGCGCGGAACTGAAAAACATAAAAACAGCAATGTAAGTACCTACCGCGTCGAACATATTAGTCCTTCCTTTATTTATTATAATCATTAATCATTATTTCATTAGGGTTCCATACCAATTTGGTAAAAATGGAACCCTTATGGTGAGACTTTCTCTGTCCGTCCGTCCGTCCGTCCGTCCGTCCGTCTGTCACACGCGATTATTTCAGTAACCATCAAAGCTATCGACTTGAAATTTGGAATAGTTTTAGGTAATAGTGACCCAACGCCATTGCAATCATAAAACATTAAAAATTGTTTTTATTTTCATTTAAAAAGGGGGGAAAACCGGGGCTTCGAATTTTCAAAATGAGATAACAATATTGGGGTATCATATGAAAGGGCGTTACTTGAAATGAAATGAAATGAAATGAAATATCTTTATTTCACATAGGCCTAATATATAGGCGCTTGTAAATGGTCCTTATGATATTTGTCACATTTGTATGGCGATAACTCCAAGTCGACTTAAAAGTAAGTTTACGAGGGTTCCAACGCGCCCTGCACTGAGACACACTGCACTTGTGTATTCTAAAACCGATTTTTATTTATTTTTAAGCCCGATAGTTTTTGATTTATTGAGCAAACTGTCGAAAAAAATACCGTCGCCCCCCCCTTATCTCCGAAGTTTATAGATCGAAAAATCTGAAAAAATTATGATCAATAGGCATTAATATATATTTTACAGGAAAAATAAAATTAACTGCCTAACTTTTATACTTTTTCCGATAATAACAATAATCCGCCAAAAACAAAGTTACGTTTGCGGTTTGCCAACAAAAGTACCTACATGTGAATTATACTCGTAAATTCATGAACAAAAGTGATTCTTTCAATGTTTTACTTCTTTTATGGTATGGAACCCTCGGTGCGCGAGTCCGACTCGCACTTGGCCGGTTTTTTTTTAGTTTATGTTGACAAATACTCAGGAAGTTCATGGGAGTTCGGTTTATCATGGTACAGACACAAACACTTTTTGAGGGCAATTTATGGAGGTATTTGTACATAATGGTACTACACAGCATTTGTACACCATTCTTTCTGTTAAAATATATTAATTTTTATTAAATTTAAAGAAAAGCGAAGAAATTCAACTAAACTGTACGGTACTGTAGTCTGTTTAAATGCGTTTGACAATGTGTGACGTCACGAGTCAGATGACAAGCGCCATTACAAAATTGGCGTTTTTGGCGCGGTTTTGAAAATTGAAATTTTAAAAGTGGTTTTTAAAGGGAATTACATTAAATTTCCGCGAAATATCAATGTAATGTGCTTAATAGGTAGTAATAAATTCTTTAAAATCATTTTCAAAATTTAGTCAAATAGCCTATTAAATGCAAATGTTGCCACGAATTCGATCGAGGCGTGAACGGGCTGGAAGGAGCTTTATAAAAGCTTTCGTTTTATTTTTTCCTCATGTGCCAGCATGTCGCACCTCAACGGCCATTAATTGATTATATTATCTTTGTGGAACCGATCCTTTCACGCTATAAAGTTTCCTAATCGGAAATGTAAATTTATTTCATTTTGTTTTGCAGTGCAGTGACGAAGTAAGTACGAGTAGATAGCTTATTTTTGGTAATAAACTTATTTCGATATTTGAAGCGAATAAGTAGTAAGTACAGATATTTAAAAAAAGAAAATCAGTGTGAGCCTTTGTCATGGATGCGATTTTGCACTTTATGTGAATACGTTTGAGTTTATGTTACGTATAGAAAAAAGTCAGACACTGAAAAGCGTTCAGATTTTTTCTATTTGTGGGAATCGAACCCACGACCCCCGACGTTGAAGGCAAAAAAGACCACTACCAACTGCACCAATCGGTCTTCAATTTATTTAAAGACGCCCTGTTTACAATACTTAACGTGAAGGTATTTTACTTAAATACTAAGTAACATTTACTGAAGTTTTAAAAGTATACAAAACAAATAAACTTATAAGTCATGCTTTTTCTTTGCACTGCCTACAAACAACTTATAATTTAGATACCTATATAACTTAAAGAGACCACACATATCGACAGACATCTTATTGGAAATATATAGAACTCTATAAATGTCATTATGTACACTAAATTATGTTCTCCTTTACTCAAAAGACGTTCATAACAATTGTAGAAGCAAAGGCGAAGCAGCATCTAGAGCACGCCCTATAAATTGTAGTCGTAAGTCGTGATCGTAAAGACTTCTCAATCGTAACAATAAAACGTAAAACCAACGGAACTATTTACTTGAACGAGCCTATTTTTATACTATTTCGAGCACGACGGTATTGCAATCTCATTACAAATGCTACAAAATTTCATTGTAATGGACTGTTGGATTCCTCCCATTTATTCAAAGTTTATTTGACCACTTGAGCAACCCAAAATCTGACGAAAACGTCGGACTTGGACCGAGCAGAGACCTGCGGCAATGGAGAGTTGAGAGTTGAGTCTCTGAGGCGAGTGGAAACAACTCCTAAAAGCAAATGATATGGAAGTTGTCTTTAAAAACAACACTGAACGATGTTAAGCACCGAATATATTATTCTGGTAGTGGAGACTTGAGAGTTGAGTCTCTAGAGGTCGGTGGGAACAAACCTTTAAAGCAAATGATATTAAAGTCGTCTTTAAAAACAACGCTGAATGATGTTTAGCACCAAATATGTTCTGGCAGTCGAGAGTTGAGTGTTGAGTCTCTAGAGGTCAGTGGGAACAAACCTTTAAAAGCAAATGATATTAACGTAGTCTTTAAAAACAACGCTGAAAGATGTTTAGTACCGAATATCTGGCAATAACTCACTGGAGTTTTATCGCGGATGTCTGAGAAATAGCGGATAGGCGGATACTAAAACCGTGTTTACGTCGATTATAGCTAATAATCGGCTTTTATATCTGTCCATTTTATACATCGCCCGGTTCTTTGACGTTTGTTATGACTTACGCAGTTTATTGCGGACTTGAAATAAATTCATTCGGAACTAGGGTCGGCAAATGCCGGAGTTTTTGCCAGCGTTTCGGTCGGACTATAACCATCATCATCATCGTTTGCCATCTTCCTTAAATTGAAGTTAAACAATCGAAAAGCCATCCTATCAAGAGCTGCTTTATTTAGAACTGAAGAGGATCTGGGCAACTGAATCCGGTCTACTCCTTTATATCGTTCAACCCTTTGCGTCTATTATACGCCCTGGAGTTCTCTTGTCAGAAAATTTTCCTTCTAATATAATATGTTTTGGGAAGGAAAAATATTAACGGATCTCCTCCTTGCAGGTGGTCAAAGAAAGCTCTACTTTTCCACGTATCCTACGGACGTTCTTCAGACTACAATAGTCAGTCTGTTGGATTAGCACTTACTAACGTCACGCATATTGAATTAATTTTAGGCTCCGCCTTGAAGCCGGATTTTTAATTTGTCAAAACTGTAAAATGGCGCTAATGTACGCGACCGACAGCGGTATGTGCTGTCAACTGTACCGTGGCTGTACCGAAATGTACGACGCGCGACGCAATATTTGTGCAATTTTTGGCTTCAACATACGTCACATCTTTCCTGTCCTCTTAACGTACCGTATTTCATTATTGGTTAAAATCAATCCGTGCTCCAACTGTTTTGTCAAATTTCGTTCTGAGCATAAATATGCAATGTTGTGGGTACCAAAAAGCGTGGTTCGAACCAAATATACTCTGGTTCGAACTCCGAACGATACCTAACCATAGTCGTCGTCAAGGATGATGCATGTGCCGACTGCCGAGTACCGACAGGGAACTGGCGAGGGAGGAGGGACCGGGGCTATTTCGGGAGCTCGTAAAATCGATTATTCGTTCAATTCGTGCACGTCCCCGAAGCGGAGCGTCTGCGTCTGCAACGCATCTCGAGTCCCACCAGCCGACCGACAGGATGCACTATTTCTGTGCGCGTGTGCATCTTGACAGGGAGCGTGTATGATATAAATGTGCTGATTCTAAGCGATACTTTCCACCTGCTATGATAAGTCCGTCCGTCAATACGTCTCGCTTTTTTTTTAAATGACGGTTTTGGCTGAAAAATTATATACTTACTTGGTAAATCTTTAAAAAAAATGTCACGTATGCTCAATTGTATGAATTGAAACTCTGAAACGGGTGAATGCAGTCGACTAAACAGTGAATCGCAATTCACAAATCTTGGCTTTTAGTAGAAAGGTTTAGTGGGAAGCAGACCTATGAGGTAGGTAAGGATAAGACGTACTGAGCTATTTGCTAAGTTGTAACCTGTAACTTCTTAAACTAGGATTTGAAATAACGATCAACACACGTAAAGCATTTTGTATTTTGTTTTGACTAAGCATTACACTTGTGAAAAGTTCAAATTATCCTGTACCTTTACACCGTTACCTGAAAAACCTGAATTGCCGTCCTTTGAGCGAACTTTACCCATGGTAAGGCAGCTGCTGTGTGCAGCGAGAAATGAATTTTTCTTTATTTATTTATCTTATCTTAGCTGTTTTTTGTAACATTAGCTTTTATAGGCGTACACAATATTTATAGCACACGGAAGACATTCACATTTCTTAGTTCGGGCAGGAAAACGATAAATTATACCAACCTCCTAGTACCTGCTGCGTTTTCTTTTTATTGAGCCATATTTTACACTTCTGGGCCGGACAGGCGACAGTCTTAATTAGGGCCGTGTGATGTCTTTATAGAGTTTAACCTAGTTACGGTGAAAAAAGGTTAAATTTATGTCCCAGGAAGACGTAAAGAGGTGTCTCCTCCGGTATTTTAGCGAGAGATTCTGGGATAGAGTCCGGTAATTTTTTTAGTACGTCCGTGTTTTTGTTTGTATCTAATATAATAATGAGACAGGTGTTTTAAAAATCACAAGGCACGAAAATAGGCTTATCCGCGCGAAAACTTAAGGGCTGGAATCAGCATAAATTTATAGGGGCTAGGGCTTTATCATGGATATAGCCAATCAAGTTTTTTTGACGGTTCAGTATTGTTTAGGCCCGCAGCTGTAGCCAAATCAAAACTTCTGGGAATGACATATCCCAACGACAAAATAATCACGTGATGTATGGATAAAATCTGTCATTTTCATACATTTTTTTAATATTGTTCCGTTAGGAATTCTATAAGTAGAAAGGTAAAGTAACATTGCTATACGGCAGCTAATCCGGTTGCTTTACAAAGATGTAAGGCTAAGAGATGAGCATGCCAAACGCCGGTATCTCGGTGCCATAGTTTACAGTAGGTACCGTCATGGGAAGTACTTATCATGTATCGTCATACTTTCTATCACATAAAATCGCATCGACCACATTGACTGGGTAAGGTACTCATTATTATCATTAAATAAGTAGAGATATCTACATTAAATATTTACTAAGCCCTCCAAATATTGGACAATATGATATAGACTTGGTATTATCAGTGTGAAAACGATAGTCACTTCGAAAATTTGTAGCGGTAGCTGGCGTTATCAAAATGATAATAAATAAAGATTAGCGGTATTTAACTTTGTTAAACGTAATATAATATAAACAAGGTCTATGAAAAATCATAATATTATGGTTTCTGACTGTTGATATACGATCTGAAATATAGTGAGAAAATCTCATAAAGTTATCTCCAAATAACATAAAAATTGTTTGCATATTGAATGGAGAGTGCCTTACTTTTGTAAATTCTAAAAAAACACCTTCAAGGTATGTCGAAAATGGCGAACGAGTTCACAGCAGGTGCCTAAATATGGATATTCTTGAACACACCGTATTATTAACCAATCTTGTAAGACCTGTATTAGGCGCCTGATCCTACGTTTTGCGTACTAAAAAAATATTCTCCGACCAGTAACGCAGGTCTGTTATATTGGTCAAATTTAAGCCTGCGTAGATTAGATATGGGATCGATGATTTTAGAATGATTGATGATAAAAGGTGAAAATAAATGATCGATGGTGGATTATACGATGCACGGAGTTTTATCTACTAACGTTGAAAATAAATATAAACTCGAGTCCTGTTTTAGATTTTGTTTTTAAAATCAACAGATTATTGTGAAGATTTCGATGTTATAATAAAGTGTGAAGATGTTATAATGAAGACTAAAATATTATGATTTTACTCAAGTAGGAGTTCATTTAAATAACTTTTAGCAAATAATTTTTGGCCGGCTTATTTGGTTATTTTTTATTGCTGCTGCGGACACCATATGGTCTAGGATCCCGCTATATAACGACCTTCACCAAGCTGCTTATTGGATGAAAACTATTTTATATCCAATTAAATATGTCAATAAATATATCGCAAGTGGGTTGCCTAAAAAATTTCAGTCCAGGATATGATTAATTAAGAATTAAAAAAAAATCCATTGTAACATGAACTCCTATTTGTTAGAGTTCCGTTGACATCTTAGTTCAAATTAGATTGGATGAGCGATTCAGGCCGCAAATTGCAATAAGCTATTGGACAACAATGAAAATATACCTGAAATTGTGGTAAATCTCACTAATAACAACGTAAATAAGCATATTTCACTTTATATCAAATATATGTATATTTTTCAGCAAAATAAGAGTTTAATAATTTTTGATATTTTACCTGTGACAGGAACGCCCTGTGATTGGTTGCAACTCTGGTGACGTCACACTCGAAAATTTGCGGGAAAACAACAGCTTTTTGTACTGATTTTTCTGAGTGTTTTGTTTGGCGGGCGTTTTATTTTATCTTGTAGCTATTTAAATAGTAATTTTCTGGTTAACTTTATAACTAAACATACTAATGAAATAAATAATTAAGTATTTCAAATCGCAGAATGGAATCAAATTTTGTGCGAGCTGATAATAGAAACCTACCTAAGGTAGATGCTTTTATGGTTGCACTTTACTTTAAGAATAATGCTGATTATTATGGCGCGGAACTGAAAAACATAAAAACAGCAATGTGAGTACCAACCTACCGCGTCGAACATATTAGTCCTTCCTTTTGTTGTCGCCCATGACTAGCGTGCTTTGTTTACGGTTGCGCAAATGGCAGCATTGGGCCGGAAGCGCCACTTACGAGCGCGGCGGCGCCACTTACGCGCTCGGTGCCGCCACTGTCGCGCGCAGTGGCGCCACTTCCGTTTTGTTTTACTTGTACAAAGGGTGATACGAATGTATTAAAAGGGCGAAACGGGGAGAACGAGTCAGTGTTGTTTTAGTCTTGTTCGAGTCTGTTTCGAGTCTTGATCGAGTCTTGTTTTAGTAATGGCAGTCTTATTTTAGTAACGCGAGCAGTAACAGTTAATTGATAGTGCAAAGTGAAGAGTCAATGTGGTATCTCGTAATATCAGAAGTGCTCAAGAACCACGTGTCCCGGTTTGCCTCTAGAAGAAAGGCATAAAGGCAAGCGGACATCCAGTTGATTTTGGTAACATTTTTCTTTGTTAAGTAGCAGCAGTGATGCTTACATCATTGGAAAAGGAATAAGCGACGCTGTCAAAGTGAGTTAAAACATTTTATTAGTCTCAGTTATTTTATCTGAATTTGGCCCATTATCGGATAATGTTAATATGTGGCTAATGGGTAGAAGCGCAATTAGTGTGGTTGCTTAGAATAAATGTTTTTAAAATCCCGTTGACGTGCCGTGGAAAGCACATTTTTGATAAAGTAAAGATTACTGATTGGTACTATTTAATGATAAATCTTTTGCGCGTCAGAGCATGCATTAACGTTAAATATGAAAATGATCATTTTTCCAAAAGTTTTCACATAAACAAGTTGCATTCGCGACTCATTAAAATCAGGAGAGGCCGAACGATAAATAAGCAAACACATATTTGATAGCTATGAATATTATGGTGTTTTGTGATCTTATAAGTCGGATGTTGTCAAGGTGATATTTCGACTAAATGGTTGATTTTTGTTGTCTAATGTATTTGCTTCGAACATAAGATTTACAGTGTGATGCGAAATTGTACCAGATATCCGAGTGAACACTGGTATAATGGTAACCGTGAGCCACGACCCTAGATGGCGGGTCAATACACGCTCAAGTTGACAAGTTGCCACATTCGCACTGTAGCATCTTGTGTTTTGGTGTAAAGGAAAGGTGTAACGGAATAAAGAATATTCTGAATTCAATGTACACATTCAGAATGATCCTGATATCATATTACCATTTGCTTAAACTGGTTTCGTGTGTTCTGTTGTAAAGGGAAGGTGAATAATGGGTATTCTGAATTCAATGTACCTACACATTCAGAATGATCCTAACGTCGAATTACCATATTTCGCTTAAATTATTATCTTCTGTTCTCAGCAATTACACCAGACAAACACGCAATTCGGGACGAATGCGTGTGCAGGAGGGCCGGATGTTGTCGCCCATGACTAGCGTGCTTTGTTTACGGTTGCGCAAATGGCAGCATTGGGCCGGAAGCGCCACTTACGAGCGCGGCGGCGCCACTTACGCGCTCGGTGCCACCACTGTCGCGCGCAGTGGCGCCACTTCCGTTTTGTTTTACTTGTACAAAGGGTGATACGAATGTATTAAAAGGGCGAAACGGGGAGAACGAGTCAGTGTTGTTTTAGTCTTGTTCGAGTCTGTTTCGAGTCTTGATCGAGTCTTGTTTTAGTAATGGCAGTCTTATTTTAGTAACGCGAGCAGTAACAGTTAATTGATAGTGCAAAGTGAAGAGTCAATGCGGTATCTCGTAATACTTTATTTATTATAATCATTATCTCATTTTAGTTTATGTTGACAAATACTCAGGAAGTTCATGGGAGTTCGGTTTATCATGGTACAGACACAAACACTTTTTGAGGGCAATTTATGGAGGTATTTGTACATAATGGTACTACACAGCATTTGTACACCATTATTTCTGTTAAAATATATTAATTTTTATTAAATTTAAAGAAAAGCGAAGAAATTCAACTAAACTGGTACTGTAGTCTGTTTATATGCGTTTGACAATGTGTGACGTCACGAGTCAGATGACAAGCGCCATTACGAAATTGGCGTTTTTGGCGCGGTTTTGAAAATTGAAATTTTAAAAGTGGTTTTTAAAGGGAATTACATTAAATTACCGCGAAATATCAATGTAATGTGCTTAATAGGTAGTAATAAATTCTTTAAAATCATTTTCAAAATTTAGTCAAATAGCCTATTGTGCATAATTGTGCATAAAACCTACGATTTTATTATCCGTTAACTTTCTTTTGCCAAAAAATATAGAACAGAAATACTTTCCTCAGCCAGGAAAGTATTTCTGGCAAAAAGCACTATTTATAACATCCAATCTAATTTGAACTGTAACAAATAGGAGTCCATGTTACAATGGTTTTTTTTTTAATTCTTAATTAATCATACCCTGAACTGAAATTTTTTAGGCAACCCACTTGATATAAACTAGTTTTCATCCAATAAGCAGCTCGGTGAAGGTCGTTGTATAGCGGGATCCCAGACTAAACTCGCCGGCATATTTAGCGGAACATAAAAAAAAGGTTTGATATCAGTATCATATAAAGTTGCTGGCTGGTTTATACGTTATTTAATTTAAAAAGAAATATTTTCAAATTAAGAAAACAACTGAACATCACATTTTATGCAATTGTTTTAATTTTATTCAAATACACCTTATCTGGAGCGAACTTCGAGTATTTCTTCCTTCTGAGTTTGATTTAAAATTTCATTGAAATACTGTTTTTTGTAAGTTTTTTTTAATCGCGTATCTTTCTGGAGTTGATGACTGAATTATGCCTGACTTAGCCCCAACGGAGATTGCCAGGGCACTCGAAATGCGAAGAAATGGTCAAACCTACAGAGTGATATCCAGAGATCTTCGTCGACCAGTTCCAACGATCCATCGCAGTATCCAACGGTTCAGGGAGACCAGTACTTATGTGAGAAGAGCAGGACAAGGCAGAAAAAGACGCACTTCGAGTAGGGATGATCGTTTCATTCGGCTTCGTGTACGAAGGAACCCCCGTTTGACGGCCGTCCAAGCCCGACATGAGTTAGAAGCAGTGCGGGGTGTAACCGTAAGTGAGCGTACGGTACGAAGAAGGCTCGAAGAAGCTGGTTTGGGTTCATTTGTGCCCGCCAAGGCTCCAAGGCTCGAGGTAAATCATCGTAGAAACAGGTTAACTTTTGCTCAGGAACATCGTCTTTGGAACGCGGACCAATGGAGTAAGGTATTGTTTAGTGATGAGTGCAGAATTCTCTTAAATCAAATTGACGGCAGGCAAAGAATATACAGACGCAAAGGAGAACGATACATTCAGACAAATTTTGAAACTACAGTTGCATACGGTGGTGGATCAATAATGGTTTGGGCGGGCATTTGTTTGGGAGCTCGCACAGACTTGGTAGTGATTGACAGAGGGAGTCTGACTGCAGACCGCTATATCAGAGAAGTTTTAGAAGAAAATGTCGTACCGTTTGCCCCATATATCGGTGACGATTTTGTTTTTATGCAGGATAATGCTCTGCCGCATACCGCTCGGGTAACTCAAGCATATCTTAATGATATGAATATCACTGTTATGGAGTGGCCGGCGAGATCACCGGATATGAACCCAATAGAGCACGTTTGGGACTTGCTGAAATAAAAGTTAAGTCCAGAATTCCAGCTCCTGCCAACGTGGGAGAACTGCGAATCGCCGTGATTGAGGAATGGCGGAGACTATCCCAGGAGACCATCGATAACATCATTCTCAGTATGCCTAGACGGGTAGAAACTTTAATAAGAGCACGTGGAGGAAATACGCGATATTAATCACCATTTTTCTAATTTAATTAATTGTAATTTTAATATTAAATTTCACTTTTCCAGGTTACATGAAAAGTTCAAAAATGTACCATTTTTCACAAATAGCCTTTACTCGCAAAATCTGTTCTTAATGTGATCTCATTTTAAGTAAAAACAAATGAAACTTTAAATAACAAAAGAAGTGTAGTAAGTAGATTTTAAAATAAAACCATATTTTTTTAATTATGTACCTTTTTTTTATGTTCCGCTAAATATGCCGGCGAGTTTATTATGATACTTATTTCTAAACAAGCACCTATACGTAGGCGCTCGTTTAGAAAACTTTTAGCAAATAGTTTTTAGCAGACTAGTAAAATCAGTAAAAGAAAAAGTGACTACTACATATAGTATAATTCATAGGCTACTATATATATACATAGGCTAATTCTTTTTTTCTTTCCAACTGTGAGGCCAGCATTTTTTGCAAAAACCACGGGAAACATAAGTTTCTTCGGGACGCGGACGTAGGTATAATGTGAAGTTTTATTAAAAATAATAAACTATAGAAAACTCGTTATGTGGTTTAAAAAAAACTCGCGTCCAATAGACCGGAACACTTAATTACGAGTATTCGCGGCAAAAGACAAAGTATTCGAGGCATTAAAGTATGAGTAGCTCTGGTCAAGTTTTTCGCTGCGTTTCTAACCGTATCTAATTATCTTTGCACAATCTTCCTTTGAACTAATAAATATTGATCGGACTTTACCGGGAACTGTAGGCTACTGGCTACGTACATAGAAGGCAACCAGTTCTAGCTATGGCCCTGCAAGTTGCTCGTTAGCTCATTGCAACTTTTCTTTTATGGTGCTGTGGGGTTAGTACATGTTTCTGTACGAATTTTGAGTCGACTCGCATCGCACAAACGAATCGAATTCCTCCTTACATTTACAGACAACAGCAGCAGCGATAGTCTTCTCCGCAGGGAGCGGGTTCCTTCGGGGGTACGGGCCTCGAGGCTTGCCTCCTTACCCGGGCGATGTGTCGCGGAGGCGCCGCGCGCCCCCGGTGTCATTCTTCTAGCCCCGGTAAGGGGCTAAGGCCTCGCCGTCCTGGCTTGTGGCCTGTGGGTCATGAAGAGTTTGTGGCCCCGCGCCGTCAGCGATCGTGTCGCCTCCCTGCGCGGGGATGTCGGAGTCGAATTGTGTGAACCTAGTATCGTTATCGTCGTCTTTATCACGTACACGCGCAAGCGCGCGGGGGACGGAGACCGCAGGAGTCACTCCTCCACGGTAGGTGTCCTGGTATCCCGATGTATGGCATCATTTCTGACATACCTCGGGGCTCCTACGATCAGGCGCAGGCACTTGTTCTGCTGCACCTGCAGCCGGCGCGTCTGGGTGGCTGAACAGACAACGCCATCTATGGACAGTCAGAGGCTGTCAACAGATGGCGCTGGCTGTAAATGTATGGTGGCCTTCGATTTGTTAGTGCGATGCGTTTCGAAATTCGTACAGGAACCTGTACTAACCGCTCTGTTATATGTTGATCGGTTTTTTTTTTGTGTACGCTCTGTGGATAAAGTCCCTATGTCCCTTCCTCGTTTAATTTAATGATGTCTATAAACTAATACTGCCTACTATCGTAACTTCGTATTATTACTATAGTAATAATACGAAGTTTCGTGGTTATCGAAAACCAAGATCTGTTTTTTTAAGGGTTCCGTGCCTCTAAGAGGATAAAACGGAACCCTTACAGAATCACTTTGTTGTCCGTCTATCCGTCCGTCTGTCACGACCCTTTATTTCAGTTTTTCAGTCTTTAGTTCAGAACTTTTAATCTATCGATATAAAATTTAGAATACTTACATACAACTGTAGGTAATAGTGGCTGGACGTTATTGTAATCATAAAAGAATTAAAATCTTTTTTATATGTACGAGTACTTAGTACAAGTCTTTCACTGCCTTACTAGACTGACTTACCATTAAATATAATTGTAAAAATCGAATTAAGTTTATTTGTCTATCCAGTATCCAACAATATCGGTGAAGCATGAACACTTTAATCAGACAGTTTATTTTTTTACTGTCACAGTAAACTGGTCGGAACGAAAACATGGAGGCAATCACCGTAAATAAAATCTTGTTTTTGTCGGTGCTAGGAGTACCTACTTGAAAACCCGTCGATTTCGGATAAAAAGTGACTACGCTTTTATTACGTTCTGTTAGATGTAAGTTTGTACTTGAAGCAGAGAGCTTTCGAAAGCCCAAATTGAACGCTTCGCTTCGAAAGATCATGGCGTGCTTAAAGGAGACTATACACTGGTTGAAAAAATAGTGCTTTGGTAATTTTCGAACATTTTGACATACAGACACACCCCATAGCGAATTCTTTTAAAGATACTCGGACTATATATCAATTTTAAATATCTTTAAAAGAGGGCGCTTAAAGTTTCGTAATAATTAGGGAAACTAACTTTCGCAGACTTTCCTTTTTTTTTCAAAATTACTCTGAATGAAAAGATCTTACAAATGCTATTATTTCCTTATTTTATTATTTATATTATGTTGCGATGAACCGTTATTCATCCTTCATTTTTCTGATGAATGATGAATTGAAACGATTGATACTCGTTTCAAAATCGTTATCAATAATTTTCTGGAAAATAAGGGATGTTCAATATAAAATGGAATGTCAGCTGCATTTTCATTATTGCAATGTAGGTACCATGTGCGAATTGCCTAACACTAATAATAAGTTTAGAAAAATGAGCAGACAAGCCATTGCAGTAATTCCCAGTAAGAGGTTTTTATTACATATTATTATTATACTGAAAACTAATTAAACTTTTAGCGGTTCAGAGGGCAATAGGGAAATTTCCCTCCAGGCAGGTGTTGTGCCTGGGGACCGCCTGTGATCCGAGCGTGTGACGTCAGAAGTTGTATTTATAGAACGCTCGTCGAATGCTCCGTCAGCGTGTGCTATTGCGCGAGTTACGCCATCTGTCGTCAGCTACCGAAGACCGCTATCGAAGACCGCTACAATCACTCCCCTCTGAGACTGTTATGTCGTGTGTCGTCGTGGTGCATCTGGTGCGTGTCAACAGCGTGCAGCATCGTGGAAGTGCGTCAGCGATACCGGGTTGACTTGGGTGGACTGCGTGCCGGCGAGGTGTGAGTGACCTTCGAACCGGGAGTCCGTTGATGATGCGGCGGCGCGCGATCAGTGAGTCGATCGGCGGTGGATGACGTGTCGCGGCGACCAGTGAGTCGGTCGGCGAAGACTGAGAGTCTGGTGCGAGGAATGAGATTTGCGGTGGCTTCTTCGATATTGTAGCGGTTGATGTGGTTCTTGCGGTTGCGGTTGTTGCAGTTGTGGTTTCGTTGTTTTGTTGCGTGTTCGTTAGTTGATGTGTGCCCTCTGGTGGAGAATGGTGAAATCACGTCGGGGTCACCACTTTAGCGGTTCAGAGGGCAATAGGGAAATTTCCCTCCAGGCAGGTGTTGTGCCTGGGGACCGCCTGTTATCCGAGCGTGTGACGTCAGAAGTTGTATTTATAGAACGCTCGTCGAATGCTCCGTCAGCGTGTGCTATTGCGCGAGTTACGCCATCTGTCGTCAGCTATCGAAGACCGCTACAAGCTCATGCTCAACGAGCTCGAAGGTCTGAACTAATAAAAACGAATTCATCGATATCATAATGGCCAGCTAATCTGCCCCACGATTGGCAGACGCAAATCAAGAACCCAATCAGCAGAAGGGCAGAATAAGTAAACGATAACGATGAACACGTTTTTCTTAGACAATCTAGGGGCTGGTCTAATCTGTATGCTCCTTAACACCGTTGCGACTCCCAATCGATGTCAAGATTGATCACGAGTGTGGGCGTTAAGCGTCTAGTTAGAGACGGCACGACGGTACCGGTTTATACAGCTTCGATTTTATAGCCGGAGATGCCTCGACACCCAGACTTACGTTGATCATCAACACATCACACATCTGCAATCATAGACATTTAATATGTATGAGTTATGATAAATCTTTGGGAAATATTATTATCATTATTAACGCATATGCGTAAACTATAGGAAATTTTGTTTTTTAAATGATACACTTAAACATTAATAATATGTCAATGCACTTTTGTGTACATTTAATTAAGGGGAATTATTGAGTTTATTCTTGTCTTTGTCACTCTCACGGATATGTTGATGGGTGCGACATGCAACGTCGCGGAAGAATATAACAGAAAAACAACTTTTTACCTAATTACTCAAAAACTAAGCCAGTTATCAAAAATCATCAAATATCAATCAATATTAAACCCAACCAACTCATTAATCTGCAATCACTGGATAGATCGGGCTGAAATTTGAAATAGGTAAAAGCCATTTTGACGTCGTACCCACTAAGAAAGGTTTTATTTTTAATCAACTTTACTCTTTAAGAGGATAAAATAGAGGTCACTTCAATGATGAGACAATTAAATACAAGAAAACTTGAAATTATAATGGTAAGCAACTAAAACTATAGGATTAAACACTTTTAAATTATCTCTTTTGCCAAAAACGCACAATTCAAAATATACAATAAGGATTACGGATTGTAATATACTTTGACTTAATTTTATTTTGTTAGTCTGGCGGCCATGTGATCTCAGTCCAATAATAGGTGATTACCGTTTGACGGATTGACCGGCACCGCTTTTATTGCTCAACTTTTATTATACACTTCAATATTTTCGTGCTTGTTTATGTCCGATACTTGTTTTAGATTTGAGTCTTTTTATTTATTTTTGTTTATTAAAGAGGATGACCGCCATCTTTGACCGACAGGCGACAGACTATAAAATATGATTGTAAAAAAAGTAAAAAGTTCTTAATTTTTTGTACGATACCCTAACCCCGCTGTTTGATTTCATAGGAGATTATAAGTGGTTACTTGTGTACATTACCCACAAAATCGTTCGACAGGTTTGCGACAGGTGTAGATCTCGCGATAGTTGCTGTCAAACGTCACTTTTTGTTGTTGTTGAATTCTTTCATAGTTTTTGTTTGTGCCAAAGCAGCACTAAGCACTTCGCCAATGGGAATGTCATTTTTTGGGTTCCGTACCCAAAGGTTAGAAAGGGGAACCCCTATTACTGAGACTTTGCCGTCCGTTCGTCTGTCACCAGGCCGTGTCTCTTTAACGTATTTCTATTTTATAATAGAAGGGGTCTCCCATACAACAAACGTGATTTTTGCTCGTTTTGGTCGATGATCTAGAAGCCCCAATATCACCCTACCTGTATAGAAGTAGTAACTAGTAGGGTAATATTGGGACTTCTGGATCATCGTCTCGCTACGCTAATGGTACGGAACCGTTGGTGCACGAATTAGACTCGCACTTGGCTGATTATTTATTAAATAGACAACAAAATTATACAAAAGTGACGTTTGACAGCAACGATTGCGAGAGCCACGGCTGTCGCAAACCTATCGTTAGTACTAGAGTAGAGGCGATTTCTGCCATATTACTAAATACCTCGTAGCGTAGTAGTAGACTGAGATTATCAAGTTTTCTGCTGTACTTATGTGATTTGTATTGCCATTTGGTATTTATTAGTTAGGATTTAACGATGCGATCGTAATTGTAATCAAAACACGTTAATCGAATTACGTGTAAGATATAAACGCGATCAAACAGCGTTGCAGCACAGAATCGATCGGTAACGAGTCGATGGCTGCTCGTTTTCCACAGAAATACCACTTTTTTCTTCTTATTTTTGTTCGGCTCACGGGAGCAATGCCTCCATTACAAACATGTACGTTTACCACGCTTAGCGATCGGTATTTCAGGATAACATTTTAATACGTTTTCAGTTAGATAGGTACGCCTTTGTAGTTATGATTTTTGTTATAGGTAAGTTTATAACCGGTTTATAACTGGTAGCTATTTTGGTAATGTGAGTAAGAACAACTTACAGTATCTATGACAATCAGCAAGTGCCAAGTTCCTTGCAAGTTCTTCTCGGTGCGAACCTGCTTGCCCAACTTGGGGTAGAGTTTTGACTGAAAGCCTGTAAGTTTGGCAACGTGAAAAATAAAGTTTTCACTTTTAATCAACTTTCAGGTTTTGAAGGTGGTTACTCTCCTACTAACTACATTAGTAATTTACATATTAATATGCGTAGGGCCACCCGATACTCACTTTTACTAGTAATAGTTGTAATTTACAAATGCGCTGTTACCTGCGGCTTCGTCGCAATTTACTTGCAGGTTTTCTGAATAATTAGCTTTTTTTTTAAATACACTTCAAACTTAAAAGCTAATTATTTTAAGTTGTTTCCGCTACTTTTTTCAAGTTCTTCAAAGTCAAAATTGAAAACTCTTACACACAATCATAAGAACTCTAGCTTCTTATAATATTAGTATTTTTAAAGAAAGTATTGAATGTTTAGTACTTTCTCATTATTTATCCTGATTAAATCGACAGAAGGGAGTCCGTAAACGAGTGGAATAGAGCCAGGGTGCGAAAGAGATAGCGTTATCTATGGGGCGAAGGTGTGAAAGAGACACGCGCGATGCGTGCTTTTACAGCCTCTCCAGAGATTCTCAAAACTAGAGTAATTAAATTATTTAATTAATCTAGTTAAATTAATTTTCCCGTAGGAAGATAGCAGTTAGTACAGAAAACTCATGCAGAATAAATAGGGGGAGGATCTGATTGCGTAAGAAAAACGTATTCAACGTTATCGTAATCGCTAGTGAATTCTGCCCTGTGATAGGCTGACGCGAAACCTATCAGCGGACAGAATTAGTAAACGATTGCGATAACGATGAATACGTTTTTCTTAGACAATTTAAGAGACGGTTTAGTATTTTTGGTAGTAGTTATATCTACCATCTAGATGAAATTAATTACAACACTCAATAAATAAAAAATACTTAATAGAGTTTTGACTTTTCATGAGAGCTTATATCTAAGCCTACTCGTATGTGAAAAATAAAGATTTTCATTTTCATTTTCAAACAAAATCATCGAGTACATTCACGAAAAGCACACTCCATTTTTTTTAAGCGCGGGGTCGCCGCCGTTGATCGTAACTTTTATCAAAAGTTTCGATAATATAAGTATGTTTCGATTATATAATAAGTGAACTATGGTGTTCTTTTTTTGAGAAAATAATAAATATCTTTAAACCGAAAAGTTATGATGACGTAATTGATGTTTGGGAACCGCTGGAAGGCTCGTGCTTTTCTTTCGACTCTCGTTAAAGAGCTTTTAACGAGCCGACCTTGCTCTAACGACCGGAATGAGATGACAATACCATAAACCATTATGCGAGAAAGAGACAGAGCACCACGCGGTCGACAATAAGCCTACCCTCACCGAATCGAAAACATCTTAAACGCCACAATTAGTCACTAAATTATAAAACGTATCACGTTTGTTTAAGGCGCTATTTTCTAATAAACAAACATACAGTAGTTATTTGACAGCTGCTAACTCGAACTAACGAGAATGACTCAGGTGTAGTGCAGGTTTGATTTTTAAAAATAAACCGTTGTGTAACGTGATTAGATACATATTGGAATGAATAGGTCTTTACTACGGAGGTTTTAAGATGTTTCTGAAATTTATTTAAATTAGTTCGTAGCTGGGCCCTTATAAATTCAGTTAAATATGTGACGCTAGGACACTTTATAGTAAAAGGGTTATTATATTTAATAGTATGGTGTACCTTTTTAGAGAAAACATGAATTTATGTATAATATTATACTTGCAATCATTTTGTAAGAGTTGAATGTCAATGTATAAAATGTATATCAAAATCTTTATTTCTAAATTCTAATAAGTATAACATACTTTTGATTGTTAAGTTTACGGGGTTTTAATATTTATAAGCCAGGAGTCAGGACCTAAACTTAAAAATTATAATATTATAATATGTGGTCATATAGGTACTTCATGTTACGGTTTTAAAGAAAGTAATCAATAAACATCTTGATTTTCTAAATTATGTTTAATCTGATTCTGACCAATTTTAAAGAAAATGCTAACCGCCAAAGGAAAGATTATGACCTCTTATCAACACAGAGGTCATAGTTGCCTTTGTAATATCCCACAGCTCCCTTCCACTACGCATTACTTAGTAGTTAGTACGTATTAGGTACTATTTACTGCCTATAGTATAATTTATTAAAAAGGTCTTGTGGCCTTTAAACTAAATTCAATCCATTTCATACAATTATTACTCGTATAATGAAAATAAATCAAACTTAATTAATAATTCCACGTAAAATGTTGCTCTTTATAAACTGTTTAGTAACCGCAATTACCCATTAACACTGAAATTCAATTAAATTTTTAATTTTCATAAGCTTTGTTATGTACCTATACCAGACCATTTCGACGGCGATAATTACTATAGCCATTATTATCAGTCATTATCCAAGAACCTACTTCCAGTCTGCCCTCACTATCGAGTATCGACATGGGCTTTTCGCACTTTTTAATAAAAATGAAAAAAAAAAAAGGATTCCCGGCAATGAGACTTTGGGCCAGCTTTATGCTGTAACTCAGGCACTTGGAGCGATAATTACATTGCTGCTTTAAAAAGTAACAAAAAAAAAAGGTTTTGTGATAAACCTTTGATGGATAATAAAGGTATGTCCGTGGCTTTATTCAATGCTGATCTCAGAGTTACAGCATAAATGTATAGGCCTTTACAGGATCATAAGCAGTCAAAAAACTACCACCAAGTTCAAAAAGCAAGCACCGCGAAGAACTGGCAAGTAACCCGGAAACTATTTCAAAATGTCATAATTTACAACTTTTCTTGGATAGTATGAAAGTAAATTACATGATTTTTATGAAATGTCGATAGGAGATGGAAACGTATTTTATTCATTCCAAGAATTCATGTCATTAAAAAGTTCTTCTATAGTGATAAGTAGTAACCCTGATTTACGAGTATAAGATATTTTTTGACAGTTTCTTTAAACCTGTGCAAAGGTAAGTCCTAAGCATAGGACAGCTAATTGCTAACTTGAACGAAAAATGTCTCGTTAGTCGTTGGTAAGATTATTTTACTGCCCGAATACCATTCCACATTTGTTCCACAGGCTATTTGAAGACACGTTGTATAAATTCAACGGTGAGTTGAAATGTGTTCAGTAAGCTTAGTAGTAACTAGCAAACACCGCTCTAACATCCTCTTTCAAATGACTCAGCAAACAGAGCGGCTGCTAGAAACAAACACATTAAACAACGCGAGGCTTGCTCTACGTGTAGTGCCCACTTCGTATTTTGTATTTGTTCCTGTATTGCATTTCTATGCTAAGATAGAAAGTACAGCTTCAAATGCGAAAATAGAAAAAAATATATCTTTTCACAAAATACACAATTTTTTTAACGCAAGGGTTTTTTTTAATATGAAAGCAATATAGTCATCTGGCTCTCACTTCAATAGCCGTAGCCAATAGCCATCCGCAAACAGCTGCTGCTAGAAACAAACACATTAAACAACGCGAAGCTTGCTCTACGACGTGTAGTGCCCTGCACTTCGTATTTTGTATTTGTTCCTGTATTGCATTTCTATGCTAAGATAGCAAGTACAGCCTCAAATGCGAAAATAGAAAAAAATATCTTTTCGCAAAACACACAACATTTTTATCTTTTTGCAATATACACAAAATTTTTAACGCAAGGGTTTTTTTTTAATATGAAAGCAATATAGTCATCTATAGCCATCCACAAACAGCTGCTGCTAGAAACAAACACATTAAACAACGCGAAGCTTGCTCTACGACGTGTAGTGCCCTGCACTTCGTATTTTGTATTTGTTCCTGTATTGCATTTCTATGCTAAGATGGAAAGTAAAGCCAGCCCACTTCATATGTTGTAATTTTTCCTGTATTATACATTTCCATGCTAAGATAGAAATGCGAAAATAAAGAAATGTTTTTTTCGCAAAATACACAATATTTTTAACAATTATACTCGATAGTTTTCACATCACTGAGTGTGGGAAAACGTGACGTGAATATCCCCCCGGTATAATATGTATGATATTATACATACAAACAAAATATGTTCTCGTAAAAAAATTCGCGAGAATTTAGCATAGGTAATTGTTGTTCAAGGTGTATGAATTCCTCAAACCCGCATTTTGCCAGCGATAGCCATTGTGAATGACCCGTATCCACAGTGCTGGGACCGTAAAAATGGGTAAACATTAATGCAATGCCCATAAAACCTACCTTAATGCAAAAACTTTTCAGTGCCTTTATTTTCATCAGTACAAAAGACATCAACGCGCGCAAATGGCTGTCGTTTTTATTTTAACTACTAACCGCGATTTTGTCTTCACTTCTCTTCCACTTATTTCAGTTTTTGCACTTCTTATATACTCTTAAACAGTACTATACTGATTGCAATATCTCGCTACCCGTGGTGCAATTAAATAGGTGAACAGGTCGGCGCCTATTGTCTAACGGTCCTGCCGTAAAGTTTTTGTCGCACATTTGTCGCTTACCCATCTCAATGCCCCGCAGGCAGCAAGATATTGCGACTACTATAGGTACAAATCTTACACTCTGTATTTTTGAAATTTATTTTCTCTTTATCTTGTTAAATACCTAAACATTATTACGTCTTACACTAAAATAATGTAAAACTATACTGACAATGAATTATGTATAAACGCTAAGCTACATAAAAACCATCGCCCCACCTGTCAGTCCGTGTGCTTGTGTCTGTAAATTACAAGGAAGCCCCGCTGTGTTGGTTTTATGGGCATGTTGGCCCAGGATCCTATAAGGCGGGTAGACAGGACAGATAGGAATAAAAAGTTGATACGAGAGAGAGTTTAAAATAAATCCATGCATACTAATAGGAGTTTGTTGGTTTGTTAGTTATTTGTCCTTCAACCACGCCACAACGAATCAACATGATCAACATGATTTTACAGACTAGACGTTTGCAAAAGCACAGTGAGAGTCAGATATTTAAAAAAAAATTAACCCACGTGATTTTGAATAACCGGAATTTATGCGGGCAGACAATTTAAAGGTCCTTTATTAGATTTCCTTTATTAACTTTGCTTATATTTGAATAGAAAAGGGCACATCACTCTTTAAAAATTACGTTTGTTTTATTTAAATGTAGCCTAAGTTCCCAGCGCCAATTATAATCGAAGAAATAACCCCGGGTTAATATTCCACTCTGAACGTCATATTTTGTGAAAATTAATTTTGTGTAGAAATTTTGTATCGCAATTTACAATTTTGTCACAATTTATGCTCTCACAACAAACTTCGAAGCCATGGTGAATGTATACAGCTTCTATAAACTTCGAATAACTTTAATAAATTATAAAAAAGCCCCACATATATTTCAACCCAATTTTAAATCCCTTTTATCACCCAGCGGTTATGGTGGCCATGTTTGATGTTGGCCTTACACTGGAACGATGTGTCACTACGGATTACATGCTGCAACGCAACGCCACAGCTGAAAGATATGGCAAGATATTTATATGATGAATATGGATTTTTCTTTATTTCCTTCGTGACTAGGATTTTTAAAATTTCCCCCGAAACATCCTAAAATTCAGAATATTTTTTATCCTCAAGGAATTCAAAATTCGTGAACTTAATTTGAATAGGTATTATAGCAGTAAAAGTCATGTAAAACAGTTTGGTTGGAGCGTCCTTGGGAATAATTAAATAAGTATAATATACCTACATGGTTTTCTAGCAGTTAACATCGTTTTTTGCTGTTGAAAATTAATATTCGCAGCGTAATTATTGTTGGAGTTTACGACTATTTCAAGAATATTAAATTTTAAGTACCTAAGTTTCATTATAATAAAATATTTTACAGATGAAGCCGATAAAAACAAGCTGAGATTAGGTAAAAAAATATTCATTAATTTTGTAGGGAGCCAGGTAGGAAACTAGCTTGCAAGGTCGAAAATAGCGTTAATTTCACGATAGTAAACCATTATCACCAGTGGATCACTAGGTAGAAACATTTTATAATAATATAATATATAGCTATGTAAGCGCCAAATATATATACGTGATTGCATGCGTGCCCAGTCTGTTCCCTAGTAAGAGAAACTTTCATTCTAGATATTCGAAAATTTTCGTAGATTTTCTTCGAGACGGGGATTTCGTCGCGCAAAAAATCCGTTTTCTTTGCTCAACCCCTTGCGTGATAATACGAGTACCTTCCGATACCTAATGGTTATTTCAAATCTATCTATCTTATACCTTTAAACGAGCAATTCTTGTATATATTATATAAATATTTCTATATAATCTGAATCTCGGAAACGGCTCGAACGATTTTCATGAAATTTAGTATACAGGGGGTTTTGGGGGCGATCAATCGATCTAGCTAGGAATTAGGATTCATTTTTAGAAAATATCAAATTTACCAAAAAAATATGACTCCTGACGCCATCTATTGGTGGATAGATATACTACCCAGATATTATGGTCTACGTGGATATAGGAATATTTATATAATTCATGTTTGGCTTCCACGTAACAGCTGTGCCGTAGTTTATACTTATGAAGTTTCCAAAACGATATGTCATCGACCGGATAATTACCAATCGCTAATTGCTTTACAGTCTCATATCGCCAACATAAAATATGACCCTAATAACACACCAAACGCGGCTCGTATCGGCGGCAACTTTGAACTGTGTTTTGCATTCCGCGGCGGCGCCATCAAAGCTACAATCACGGACCAATGATCTACAACGAAACTTTCTGACGAGTTGCGAACGGGTGTCTAAAATGATGCTCTCGTTGTAGACTGTAGTGAATGAAAGAGTTGCCTCGCTCACGGTTATAATAAAATCGAAATACTAAACTATGGAAGCCGTTATTATGTACCAATTGTCTTTCAACAAGTTATACCTATTTTCCTAAAGACTTCTATGTAGAATACATAGAAGTGATTGTATTTTCCGCAAAAAAAGTTGCAACATCCATCTTTTTGACTCAGCTCTGTAGTCCGCTCCTTGATTCTGCAAAAATACTTATAGGAGCGACCAGCTTGCATTTATACAGCGGATTGGTTAATGCTCGCATCGATCATGCAGCTAAGGCGCCAATTGGCTGCTAATGGCTGCATTGCTAATTGCTATATGGTTACCGGCGATGATTGGCCGACGTAAAATTTTATATTTTTGAGAATCACATCCCTGATACATCTTTTCAAACAAAAAAAAGAAAATTGAAAATCAGACTACTCTGTAGTCAAAATTATGCGTGTATATCTATCTATATCTATATATCTATACTTCTATATACTCATAATAAAACTGTAAAGGGTCGAATTCTGTACATTGAAGATATTTTGAAAATTTTTGTTGGAGGACACTATTTAGTCGATACTGAACCCAAAACTGTAATTTGTTTAATTTTTGTCTGTCTGTCTGTCTGTCTGTCTGTCTGTCTGTCTGTCTGTCTGTTTCACGACCGGGCATCACGGCTAATCCGCTGGATGGATTTAAATGAAACTTGACATGATTATAGTTCATACCCCGAGGTAGGACATAGGATACTTTTTGTCCCGAAATTCATCATGGTTTCCCTGGAAGACGGCATCAAAGTCCAAACGTTTTTTAGTTATAATTCATTAACGCGTTGTCCGATTCCATTCATTCTTTTTTTGTAAGAAAGGAGGTTCTTTAAATATTATTCCATACGAATCTTATCATCACCACTTTTGTAGTTCAGAAATTACAGACATCAGAACCTTTAAGTTCAAGTAGGTAGGTGACTTGAAACTCGGAATGCACAAAGAACCTAGGGCTAGAACGTAGGGCTCAAGTAAGACTGGAATACCCTTACAGCCGTAAATAAATAGGCTTAGCAGGAGATTTTGTATGGTTTAAAAATTTTCACTTTTAGGGTGAACAAAAATCATGTAACTGGCGTTATCGCTACGTTATACCGTATAGCGCCATCTCTACAAATTATGTGGAACTTGAATGTAAAACTCTGAGATAGGTACTACCAAATTTTTTTAAATAAAAATTAACTGTCATGTTATTTAATGTTTCCTGACTTTATATTAAGATGGCACTGTTAAGACAGACATGAACAGATTTAAACTTTATCATCCGCAATATGGAAAGGGTAAGATAATGGTTCACAAATATTTTTAACTCTTTGGTCTTATCGATCCTAACCGACTGACTGTCATCTAAGGTCTTTTTATACGTAAGGAAATATATAGCCATTGTCCATTCTGATGTTTTGGATTGTATTGAGATGAAGCAAAGATTTTTAAAAGACTCTTATATTATGTTGGGCTGGGGAATATTGTTAGTAGAGTAATTTATCCCAGTGGTACCTACCCGGCCGAACGCTGAAAGAAGAGTTCTACCACCAGTACAACTTTCACATGGTTTAATAATTTTTGACATATTTCGTGGTTTCAGAATAAAAATCACAATGAAAAGGACGATTTTAACTGTCGATATTTCGATACATTGGTACAAGTCGTGGTCACTTAGTGACCACGACCTGTGCCACTGGGTCGAAATATCGACAGTTAAAATCGTCCTTTTGATCTTTCAACTACGTATTAATGAAACTTTATATTTTTATTAAGAAAAAGGAGTTTTCAAAATCACCACAAGATAACCCGTGCAAAGTAAGAACAGGTTTCTGTACAACATCACACCAGAATCCCGCGAAAAATCAAGGAATTCCAGTAGGAAGGTATATTATGTAAAAAAATCGTAATTCACGCGGGCGGAGCCGCGGGCAACAGCTAGTACATTATATAAACAAATGGATGCGTTGACTTAAGAATGCACTGACCTACGTTCTCTCCATGCATTCAAAATACCAAATCATTTGTAATTCGTGCATATTTCGATCATGTTGTGGTGTTATTCGGATTCATATAGTAATAATCTATGCTCCTGGCCATATTTGGTTCGGAAATACTTCTTTAAAACGAAATAATAATCAATTTTGATCAAATTTTTTATAACTTTGGTCGAGTTCCGTAATATAAAAATTGTGGATGTAAACTTGTAACTTTCTTTATTAACTGGTGTTTTTCTTTATCTGGACAATAAAAACTGTGCTCCTGAACTAATGCGACGTGAGATAGTGTTGTTTTTATTACAAAACAAAAAGCAGAAAACATGTCCTCTTTGACATAAAAATAAGCAAAACTAAATTCGTTTACAATTTCGTTTATCAAAAGTATTTCGGAACCAGATATGGCCAGGAGCATAGATTATTATTTATTACTATATGAACCCGAATAACGCCACAACATGATCGAAATTTGCACAAATTACAAATGATTTTGGTATTACGTTTGTATGAGACATCTTGGGTTAATGTAGTTCATATTCGTAGTAATGATTAAACAGAAAGTTCGATCAATCGAATTCAATCAATTTGATCCAAAATAGAAGCGTCATTTTATCGGCCCAAGATCTTTTTCTGGAGATCGTCTTTCATGTACTGAGCTGTGGTACCGAGTCGGTAACTCGGTACACTCATACACTGTGTACTGAGTAACGAGATTTGAGCGATGAGTTTTGACGTGACCACGAGTGCTCTGTCCTCTGACATCGGAGTTTCAATGAATATTTTGAAAATAATCACGATAAAGGCATTTTCTGTGTATAAATCAATTTACATATTATACACGTAGTAGGCAAACATTGGTGTTGAACTGGAATCAAACGATCCCTTTATAAAGTAGATAAGGATAGGTAAAGAATGATTTCTTGAAATTCCCACGGGATATTAGTATGCTGTATGCAGGTATAATCTCGGAACAACCAATATTTACTCATGTGTGCATGAGTACACACACACACACACACACACACACACACACACACACACACACGCACACACGCACATACATACACACACACACACACATACACACACATTGTATTTTTATAGGGCACTGATAACTATTAAACGATTTTAAACTCAGTTTAGTTATCAGGGTCTCTAGCTTTGTATCTATTATTAAGCTTTATATTCTTGTTAACTTTGTGTTTATCATTATAATATACTTGTACCTACAAAGCATAATATTTTATTAAACTAGTTTATTTCTGGGCATTTTACATTGTTTCTTTGCAGTTTTACGCAGTAGGTACTAGGTACTTACCTAACTACCTATGAGCCTGTAGCCAACTTGTAGCTATGTGAATGTTTAAATTCACGGAACATAAATTGCTTTTGAATTAAATTAATAACGCGGGTCGTTGCGTGCTCGCAGCGTTGTGATATGCACAGATTAGACAGATCAGCCACAGAGTAATAAATAACAGGTAATTTGCCTGTCACTTAAGTTATTACTCTGGAGGTGTACATGTTAAGCTGGTTTTATAGTTAAGCATTTAACTTATACATTCAACAGCTTTGGATTTATTGGTGGAGGGGAATCGTATTTATTCGACATTCAAGAATCAAGACCTAACCAAAGGTAGCTTTAATGCAATAAACCTACTTTGTCGCATTAGATTAGACCGTACATATTGCGGAAAAATTAACCCAGCAAAAACATTTTCATGTAAAATGTTGCCAAGACGAGAACATGTGGCTCACACTATCAAAAAGTTATCAAATCTCATGTAGAGCAAGACTTCTAACTCTACACGCCCTAACTCTATAAATCCTAACTTTATAAACTCTACACTTTGGTCAAAATATATTATGTCTTGGCTGTTTCGGTACCGTCACATGGGCGTAAAGTGAAGAATTTATTCACTGTTCAGTACTTTTCTAATAGAGTTTTGCAAGTGGCATAATGGACCATGCAAAATTCAAGAAATTACACATTAAAATTAAATGGTATCACCATTGTTATGGGAAAAAACTTCCATTTATTAAAAATATCCTCTAAAGCAAAGGAACACACTTTTGCAAAGTGTGATGAAGTATTTGAAACCAATGCAGTTAGTAAAACCTAAGTGCAGTTTCTGAGGAGACTCAATACCTATCTAATAAATAATCGTTACTACAGAAACTAGGTATTGTATATCAGAAAAGTACAAAGTCAGTGAATAATATTTTTACTTTACACCCATGTTTCAGTAACGAAACAGCCAAGACATAATATATTTTGACTAAAGTGTAGAGTTTATAAAGTTAGGATTTATAGAGTTAGGGCGTGTAGAGTTAGAAGTCTTGCTCTACATGAGATTTGATAACTTTTTGATAGTGTGAGCCACATGTTCTCGTCTTGGCAACATTTTACATGAAAATGTTTTTGCTGGGATTTCACTTCTTTTTGTAAGTTGTTTACGACTATATTTTTTATTTGGTTAATTTCCTTTTCTTTGGTGTATTTCTTGAATATCATTGTAAGGTGGATATTTGTCCAAATCAAGTATCCCCCCCCCTCTATCATTTAAATGAGGGAACCCTCCTTGGTTCACCTAGTTTATTTTTTTCCTTATTTGTAGTTTATTACAAAGAGTCCCTGTATCAATTTTGAGACCTCTAGCATCAATATTTGCGGTAATTTCATACAAACTTCCATCCCCTATTTTAAGGGGTTGGGGGGTTAAATTTCCAACTTTTGGAATTTTTTTGTTGGTTGTGTGCTAATACTAGCTTATATGTATACCAAATTTCAGAAATTAAGTTTTTATTATACCTATAAACTTATGGGAAACCCCATACGAACTTCCAACCCCCTAATTTTATGGATGTGGGGTGATTAACTAAAAATCCTGAAACACGTATTTAATTATTTATTACAAAGAGTCCCTATATCAATTTTGAGACCTCTAGCATCAATATTTGCGGTAATTTCATACAAACTTCCATCCCCTATTTTAAGGGGTTGGGGGGTTAAATTTCCAACTTTTGGAATTTTTTTGTTGGTTGTGTGCTAAAACTAGCTTATATACCAAATTTCAGCTTTCTAGGTCTTCAGGAAGTACCTAGGAATTTTGATGATCATCAGTGAGTCAGTCAGTCAGTCAGTCAGTGACGAAATTTGGGTTTTTTGGACGTCAATAAAATCTAAAGTATAAAACCTATAAAATTGAAACTTTATAGGTTTAATAAGTTCACTGGCGACATCATTTTCCAAGAATTTTGACTATCTGAAATAATTCAGGCCTAAGTTATAAGGGTTTAAAAATACGGCGACACACTTCGAGAAAAGATAGGTAGTGCGCTCGCGCTTCGCTTGGCTCGTCTTGGCGGGGACACTACCGTGTCCCCAGATGGGCAGACCATTGTGTTTAACCTTCAATACTAACGGCATAAACGATACGATACAATTTAGCGAAATTAGTTACTTGCAGGTGAAAATAATTATTTTCGAAAAACGTCATAAATTATAGGTATTTCGGGTCTTTGATCTAAAATCGCTCAGCAGCAGAAACACGATTGAAATCTGCATAGTAAGTTATCCATAATTTTTTTTTTTAATTTCTATCTAAAACTACAACGGATAATTTTTTTATTTTTCTCGACGGTAGTAATAGTAGAATGTTCTTAAAACGCGCGGACCGTTTTTTTAAACTGGTTTAGATTTTTTAGTAATTATGTAAAACGTCGTTTTTCTGCTGTTTTCCCGCAACGCTGCCTGTCGCACCTACCAACATATTCATAAGAACAACGAGGACAAAATTAAAAACCGTCTTGGCTCTAGTCTAGACTATTCTTTGTCAGACATAAGGTTAGCGAATATTGCGCTGTGTTAAGAACGCGTGAAATCTGATGGGCGTAGCCAATGTTGATGTGCGAATTTTGCATGCCGCGCATTGTATATGAGTAAGTTACTATAGTCTGAAGATGACTCACACTGAGGACTCACATTGTTAGTTATGGAGAAGCAATTATCACTTGATTGGATGGAAAACTGAGAGAAATAATATAGGAATGGGTAGATTCACAGACAGAAGAATTATTAAACTTGGAAAGTGAGAAGAGGATAAAACGGCTGATATGAATAGTTAGCTCATAGAAGTGATAGGTATACGTACCTAGTGTCATGATTTTATTTAATCTATGGTAAGGTTGACTTCCATTTTTGAGATCACAGAATACCTACTGACCAATCATAGCATTTCCCGCCATTGACATTGACAGCTGTGGAAAAAAATAGAGATGATGGAGAGAGGCTAGAGTAGAGCGAATATGTAATTGAGTTAATATTTAATTTGAAAGTAAAGCTATATGCTATTGAATTGTAATACTAGAATTTAACAAATGAATGTGAAAGTTAAGATGTATAAGCAAACAAGCTGCTTATTTATTAAACGAGATATTGTCACATGAAATAAAGTGTACGAAGTGAACAATGGGATTTAATTTACAATAATTCAGAAGTGACAGAACCTACGCGAACTGCTAACCCACATATTATTGAGGTATGATATTATTCTGATTTCATTTCGATTATTTATTTGCATGTTTTATCCCTACTAAGCAATTTGTTATATACCTTGACGTGTAAAATAGGTAGCTATGAATGTTCTTACAAATATTAGTCAAAGTAAAATATATATATAATAGAATCTAGAACTCATAACGAAAACATAAAAGTCAAAGTAGAGCCAATTCGTAATTACTTTGTTGAACCTCGTCAAGGTGAAGATAAAATACCAATTTTGATTTATTTGCAATCAGCAATGCCTTAAATCCCTATTGAACTGTATGAGTTTTGTTACTGCGAATACAGAGTGCAATAATAGGGTGTTGCTTTAGAAGAATAGAGTGGTTTTTGGTGCTTGTAGGTATAATTCGAGTAAATATTTTGTTCAATACGAATTATACCGTACTATCGTACAGCGCCATCTAGTGACAGCGCCATTAACAATTGTATTCTTATTAAATTAGAGCATAGAGTGAGAAATGCTATGACTGTGCATAAAATACAATGTAATAGAATAAACATACATAGTTATTTTTGATTAAATTATTTTATGAAAACAGGCAGTTTTCTAGGTTAATTGCAGGTAACAGATCTTTTTCATACTGGACATACCTACTTTAGTCAAAATAAATAAAAATAAATTGATACCTACATATGGGACATAATATTATCACATAGCCCAATGTTCTGTGACTTAATTGAGTAATTGATAATGACAGTCATTCGACTATGAATTGCTTCAAAAATTTAGCAAGTAGGTATTTATGCTAGATTTATATTGGCGCCGCCGTATAGTTTGTTCATTGCTAGTGATGTCGAATATAGCTGAAGTTTTTAAGAAGAATAGGGACATTCGTGGATTTTCATAACATTTTGTACTTCAGTTTCCAGTATTATCGGACTATTGTATGTATCTATAGTCAACATAAGTTCAAGTAATTTGAATAATTTATGTAACGCAGCAATAATTTAGGAATTTCAAAAAAAATTATGTAGGTATATAATAACCTACCTGAGCACAGAAACTTTTACGAGGCATATATCGTATAGTGAAAATGGAAATAAATTAGTTCCCTTCCGCTGAGCAACATAAGTTATAGATATGAATCAATAAAGAAGCGGTGAACAATTCCAAACTGACAGTTATTAAGAACATCAGCGTATGATTTTGATTTTTTTGCAATTCTCTATAGTTCTTTAAAGATATGCCGTGGCAGGGATTATGAAATAAAGAAACATATTATTATTTTAATTCATTTGCAATTCCCTAGTACTTGAAATATTTAGACAGGAATTATGAAATAATGGCATGACGATAAAATTAATGTGATTCTGGTTGAGGCATTTACAACAATTGATGGGAGTTTATAAGTAATGTCAAGCAATTTTTAAATAATGTTGATTTGGTGTTGGTTTATTAAAGATTGAATTAAATTAATTGGCAGTTAAGAGTGCCGTGACTAAATTATAATATCATTCGGTTATGAGTGCCGTATTTAATTTTTCTATAATGTCCTTGGTTATGTATGCCAAGATGGAAATATGTATGTTCTATGATGAATAATGACCTTGGTTATGTGTGCCAAGATAGAACTATGTATGTTCTATGTTGAATAATGTCCTTGGTTATGTGTGCCAAGAGTTACTTGGTTATGTTGGCCAAGTGTTGCTTGGTTATGTGTGCCAAGTGTTGCTTGGTTATGTGTGCCAAGAGTTACTTGGTTAAGTGTGCCAAGAGTTACTTGGTTAAGTGTGCCAAGTTAGAACTATGTATTTTCCACAATTATTCGGTACACATAGTACCAAAATGATAATAATGAGTACTCAGTTGCAGTTTGTCGGTGTATTAAAACACTAAATCACATTACTAACAATTTACTGTGATTGAAAACTTCGGAAATGGGCAATAAACTTGTTTGGATTATATGTTAATAAATAGTGACAAAAAAAATTAATGGTAGAATGATTAATGGAATTTGAAACAATATTTTTCTAAAAATAGACGTTTTATTGAAAATAGTTTACTAATAATAAAATATATTTTTAATGAATAATCTTTTTGTATTACTAATGATTGATTTATATTAATTTATCATTGTTTATTTCATTTTCCGGGAACACGGCACGATCAACGAGCTGGTCATGGGAAAACGCTGCTCAAAGGCAAGCGCGTGAGAACGCAGTCTCCGTCAACAGAAGGGAGATGCATGGAACGAGCTAGCCGTGTACGAACGCGGCTCAGAGGCAAGCGCGTGTAAACGCGACCCCCGTCATAACTCCAGATAACTACAGATGTTTCTCCACAAAGCACATAAATACTCCCATCAAGGATCATGGACATGTTGAGAATGTTAAATCAAGACACACGCAGCTTCAGCACTGCTCGCGGCTCACCGAAACGGAGCCGCTGTTGGAACAGGTACCAATATCAAGCAGCAATGCAACAGCAAGCAATAAGCCTCCCAACAAACGAGGTGGTTAAACTTATTAAATCTTTACATCAAAAGGTTGACAAGACCCAGCGATCATTTTAATGTAATTCCAGACTTCTATCCGTCCAGCAAAGGACTTACCGTAGTCGAACTAATTTTTAAAGTATGCGCTTGAATGTCATTAATAAGGGGGCCAAAAGCGTACCGTACATTTTGCGTCATAGAGCATGTAGGAGTAGGTTTAAAAAAAAGTGACTCGAGGCTTAACTTCCGTACACATAACAGTTGGAACGAATGGCAAGGCAAGGTTCTAAAAGCATTCAAATGAGCAAAATAACGGTCGTCTTTTGGATGAGATGCTTGCATGCATTTCACGAAGTAACAGAAATTTAAACCAATGCTATTATTGGCATTTTAAATTAGCGGTAATAAGGCAGTGGATTATATCATTCGCGGTAAATTAGTTCGGAACAGAGCGCAAGGATTGAATTGTAAGGAACCTAAAAATCAAGGTATATTGTATTTCCTAAATTAATAGCGATCTTAGATTTTTTTGACAAAAAAAAAAAAACATTCGCTCGTCTATTAAATTAAATGATAGTGATAGTGGCACTTTAATGAGGAAAAGAGAATTATTTAGAAATGCCCAATATCCATATTAATGTGTCACAAATGGTTTAGAATTGGTCACGATTTTGTAACCAGTGAACAAAGTCCGTTGACTATTTATTGTGAGATTTGTGAAACTGAAATATATAAGTATTTTGTGATAAAGATTTTAAGATTTTGTAACTAAAAATAATTGTCCGGATGATAACACCTACAGAAGTGCTATCTAGGTTTTATTCAAGAGATTTTGAAAGCCTTTCATAAAGGCCTTCGGCAATTCTGTCGTGTCCCAATTTCAAATAGTAGTTTAATTTCATTATTACTATTAATGACGTTGCAGCAAGCTCTTAGAGACACACTTTTTTTTGGTTTTTAAACATTATAATTATTAACCTAATATTCTTTACCAATAATACCTTGCAATAAGACAGACAATTCCTGAAGCTGACTTGATTGAATGAGGATTCAGCTGTAGTATCATTTGAATATTATTATCTCAGAATAATCATTTCTAAGAAATATTTCTATCATTGACGAACATTACTAATGTCAAAACATGGTTTTTGCTTCACGTAAGATTGTGACCGTTCTTAAAGAACCAATGCAGACAAAATACGAATTTGCATTACCGGGCGTCAATCACGTCACGCAATATAAAAAAAAACCGGAGAGGTGAGTAATCAAAGGATATCAACAGGAATTTTGTAAGTAAAATTATAAAGTGCAGAGAAAAGTGAAAGATAAGTTAGGTCATGTAGTAGGCATCTAGTGGTATCTGGTAGCACTAGGTTAGAAGTATGCAACTTAGTTAGTCAGTCTCCATCGGTATTGGTTGTCCAAATTACGTAATAAAAAAAAAATACCCTTTCATAGTGCATACAGTATGGCACTCGCTTATCCACGAGCTTACTACTAAGCCGAACGCTTCAATCAGATCATTTTAAATTCACTGACCAATACATAAATGTGACACAGGTCGCCTATGGCTTCAAAAGTGCGGCAATAAATACTCTATTTAAGTTAGCATACTCGAGCCGTCGAAACTCGCAATGATTTTTAACGCACCTTAGCATCCGCACTCCTATCAAATTAGAAGGTATATTACACACAGTATAATGTAAAGTTGACGCACTCACGGAACTATTGTTGTTAGGTAGAACTTTATCTAGTTGGATTGTGAGCGACGACCTATTTTATATGAATCTATGGATGGACCAAAAGTAATTCATTCAAAGACAAACGTAATTGGGACGCGCAAAGATAAAATACCATTCGACTCGACTTACAATAAACACTTTCATTCGACAACTTATTTCAGAAGTTTATTTGGATGAAGAATATTTAGAACAGGTATTTCAGACATGTCTTTGAAATGATCGTCAAAAAGTGAGGTCAACGTACACAGGATTCAAGTTTACCTACTGTTATTATTAAAATGGCTGTTTATAAATTAAGGCCATCATATTGTACGATCAGCAGCAGTCATAGTAGTCTTGGTAGTCGGTGATTCGTAGAAATTTTGACAAAATGGCTATACTATTTTACTTATTTGAAAAAGTACTTAAAGTTACGTTCAGATGACCGCTTTCTTGGGTTCTAATCGTTGACATTACCTTTAAAGATAGTTAAAAAAATAATACAAAGTTACAGGCATTGAGATAATCTTTTAAAAGAGGATCTGTTGTTTCTTACTCGCAAGGAGAAAATTTGTATAGAGCTACCTACTGGCATTACTGAAGAGTGACGTCACATTTCAATATAGCTTTCTCTGTTTCCTTATGTTTTTTTTTAATTAATTGATCGATTTTATCATTTTTGTAATCATTTTGTTAGTTGATAATTATATTTATTAAAACAAATTTAAAGGCTCGATATTTTGATTTCAGATAATTAAGTGTCCAATATTGTCTACATGTTAATACCACAAATTATATCTAATTTAAATTTTTAGGGCCTTACGAAATTGTTGAAGTTATGGAAACGATACAATATTATAGAGTAAAAGCTAATATTGACAATACAGAAACAGCGCTATAACCGAGATTGATATAATCTAATGTTATATTATAAGGGTCGTAAATGGGTTATGACGTGTGACTACGAGATCGTCTTAACCTATCGGACGACGCTTTTCAATACATTTATAAGAAAATAGACTATTTTTTTTTTAATAAATTGAAATATTGTATGTACTCGTACGTATACATACTCACAACTGCGCAAGTTTGAATTGAAGTATTTTTCAGGACACACAAAGATCTATGTAATGGGCATACAGTATTCTCTAACGTAGATAACTTTTTGACTATCCATTGGAACCTGTATAGATAAGTCGTTTTATACTATAGAAAATGTGAACAATAAAATTATTATGACCTTTTTGGAAAAAAGGGGTTTGGTTTATGCTGTTATAATTTTTAAAGATTATTGACGTGACAACGTCTTATAAATTGGTTTGCCGGGTGACACTTCAAGAAACTGCGTTACGCTCCGCTCACGTTATGCGCTCACAATGAGAGCGAGTGAGAGGCACGCGTCCCTTCCACTCGGGCATGGTTAGCCCGCCTAAGAGCGAGAGAGACAGACATACGTTGTCACGTAAAACTTTCGCCCGTATACCGACTTTACAGGCAACCAATTTTTTTAAAATATCTTAGTAGTTTTATTCTGTAATGTTATTGAGAATGAATTTTGATATATTTTATAGAAAAATGAATGATGATTTACGCACTAATATCTTTTATCTCCTGTTTACTGCTTCTGTAATTTTAAACTCATTATAATAATATTGTCAGGAATAATAATATTAATCTAAGAAACCAAATGTCATGATTATTTTAAAGAGATTTAGATGTATATTAAAGTCAGTATTATCATATATTATTTATTCGGTGGTATTATTTAGATATTGTAATTTAACAATACTGACTATTCATAAGTAAGTGCATGTGAGTTAGGCATATGTGAAATCAAGTATTTGAATTGAGTTGTATTTTAAGCAATAATATTATAAGAGAAAAAGAGGATTGAATTAAATATATATTGTAACTTTGTTAATCATTAAGATAGAATAGTAGTTACTTATCATAATATTGTAACGACAAATTCTATATTTTGTTAGAAACAATGATGGCGTGGTGTCGTTGCTTGATTGGTGGTAGAAATTGTTTTACTTGAGATTTTAAGTATTGTGCACCGGGAGGTTGCACAAGAGTGGATGGCCGAATGTCATGATTTTATTTAATCTATGGTAAGGTTGACTTCCATTTTTGAGATCACAGAATACCTACTGACCAATCATAGCATTTCCCGCCATTGACATTGACAGCTGTGGAAAAAAATAGAGATGATGGAGAGAGGCTAGAGTAGAGCGAATATGTAATTGAGTTAATATTTAATTTGAAAGTAAAGCTATATGCTATTGAATTGTAATACTAGAATTTAACAAATGAATGTGAAAGTTAAGATGTATAAGCAAACAAGCTGCTTATTTATTAAACGAGATATTGTCACATGAAATAAAGTGTACGAAGTGAACAATGGGATTTAATTTACAATACTAGTTATGCAATCTTCGTTGATTTTTAAAACCCCTTGTGAACCGATTAATGAAAAATCGAGTGTGACAGACGGACGGACGGAGAAAGTCTCACCATAAGGGTTCTATTTTACATTTTGGTATGGAACGCTAAAAAACATTTATTCCACTGTTTCATAGAAAACAATATCATAGTCGACGTAGGTACCAAAGCGTACGAAGCGGTTTGATTCCTCGTTACTGATACGCATTGAAAAGGCCTGGAAATTAGAATTCCCTCCCAGGTACTGTCTTTCCTGCCACTTACAACCTGGGCGCCTTCAAATCAAGAATAAATAGGCATTTCCTAGGCAAGCGCGTTCTACCTTAGACTGTATCATCACTTTCCATCAGTTATGATCACAGTGAAGTCAAGAAATGACAATTCGTAAGAGTTATATCTATGTGGTTAAAGTATAATTCATCATTAAGTATGCTGTATTCTAATTCATAATCTTGCTATTATGGCGTGACATAAATAGGTAAAATTACAATAGACAAAAGCAGGACCTGCATCAGGATCCTTAGCTATGACTCTATCTACGAGTAAGCCTGGACTGAATTGGTCAACAAAATAACAAAATAAATAATTGCATTGCAAACTCGGCACGAACCACGGGCCACGGTAGGCGCAGACTTCAGAGGCTGGCTATGTAAATTGTAAACCAGCTCGTTATTATAAAATTTATGAGCTAGCCGTTGTTTTACATACAATCGTCCGTTATTTCTTACCCTCGTTTATAATAAACTGGTTGGCCTTATACATTGTGTTGTTGAAAAGGTGGGACTCGATATTAATCGTATAAGATAAGGTAGGTATAGTAAAAGACTGAAGCAGCATGTTCAATACCACCATATAAGTCATAGTTACACTAATGTGTAACCTTTTTGTACCATATAAGTCATAGTTACACTGATGTGTAACCTTTTTGTCGTTTATGCACTATCTTCATTGAGATACTGTAGACTATCTTGCAAGTTGAGAGCTTCCAGAGAGAGATTCTATGTAAGTTGAGACTTGGGAGATCAATTTTTCATGATATGTGTTTGGATTCTGGTCCAACAAGTCTGTATTTAGAGTAGTTTTAGGATAATTAAAAGCTTTTTAAATACAAACGACATAGGTACACCGTACATTAAGTCAAAACTCAAATTATATTGATTTTACATAACTATTATAGGCCTAACAATAACATACAAGCATTTATAGCTGAAGTTCAGTAAGATATTGATGATAACAATTTGTTGACTTAAAATTTAGCTGCCCTGCGCCCTATTTTAATTTTTATGACTTTTAAAGATTTACTTGTTGTGCAATAGAATAAAAGATTAGGTACACAAAAGCTTAAATGTACCTAATAAAACAATGTCGTTAAAATACAAAAAGCGAAACAATTAATCGATCAATTAAAAAAACACATAAAATATGTAATATTCTCTCTGATATAGGCCAAGATGCCAAAAAACTACCCAATAGATCGTCTAATCCAAAAATGACTTCACGTATTTACGCTCACGCGTTGTAAGAAAAAGGTAAGTTGTAAGATTAGGTGATGTCTATTTGCCTCTACCTACAATCTACACATGTAAAATAAAATCTGTGATGTAAAATATTAATTCCCATAATTATTTTGACATGACAGAAACCATTTGTTTAAACTCAAATTCTTGCCGGTTATCTTCTACGATCGTTTTACCACGTAAAAATAACTCCACAGTTAAATAATTTGTGGGACTGTGTCGGTTGTCCCTTATTAGCTTAACGAGATGTTGTTAGGCGTGAAAAGGACGGAGATAACAAGAGTTATAGATAGTGGGATCCCGTGGCGCAGACATGTGCATCTGCTTATGGAGCGAGCTTAGATGACAGAACAGAGATAACGTGGAGTGGGTTTTAGTAATTAAAATATTTTTAATTTACATAGGTGCTTCTATAGGTACCTAAACAATTTATATCAGGGGGCCCTACCACTGCGACCTAAAGTAATATTATTGTAATATTGTTTTAATATTTCCATACTGACATTGTATGAAAATGTCAAAACAATATTACAATAATATTGCTTTAAGTCACGGTGGTAGGCCCCCAGATTTTTATTTTAGGTTTGTATACGTAATGGCTTTAACATTCTAATACATACTCGCTGATAACAAATATGTACTTAGATATCAAAGTTTAAAAAATAAAGTTTTATTTATGGTTTTACCTTGAAGCTGCGTGAATTTTAGGCAAAGAATCAGCCTAGCTGTTCAGTGGAAATGCAGCTATAATCATTTGTTGGTGACACGGGCAAGACTTGTACAGTAATAAGAAATAGTAAGTGACAGGTTTTGCTCTAACATTTCTCTTCAATTAAAACATGAAATTAATTAATCAAGGTATTCTAAAAGCTACTTGGTATGTAAATTAGTTCACTTCTATTACAAACAAACCAAACAATACTAAACTGTTATTCTTAAGCATACTTAAGAATAGGAAAAAAAAAAAAATTAGCAAACACTCCAATCAATTTTGATTTAGTTTCGAGAATGTATAATTATTTGGAACATTTTATCATAAACCTGTCCAAACATTTCTGTTCGACGCATCCAACCTCCAAACATCTCGCCCGCTTTGGATCAGTCGAAGTTACGACCCGGGATTTCTGCTTACGATCAATAAATCAATAAATATACGCGTCCGACAGAGCGTCGGTCCGTCGGTCCGTCCGGCATTATGTTAATGGAAATCATTGTTTGTTTAGGACGAGCCGAGCCCACGGGCCGCGGTCGCTATTTAACGGAAGCCATTTTGGAATAGTGAAATTGAGTAAATTCACCCATTCATTTATTTATTTTTATTATTTATGCACCAACATACATAGGAAAATAGACTAAATAAAGATTAATGCATAGGATAGCTTATCTCTGAAGAGATTTCTTCCAGCTACCCTAAGTGTGAGCAAGGTGAAGAGAAAAATGGGATAGGTCTGGGGGCACATAGCAAAAATATTGTATACAATTAATACAGTAAATAATTACAGTAAAATTAAAAAAACGCAATCCTGTAGCCTCAGCCAAATGACTTACGAGTATTTTATTGTATTTCTACGATTGGTTCTGGTGCGCTTGTGGAACGACTCTAGATACTATTATGTATTCCATGCTCTCATAGGCTTATAAATCTACGTGCTCTACTAAAACTCTCGAGAACTGAATCCTTGCTAGAAATACAAACTAGAGCTTATATTATGCCTAATACCTCAGTAAATGTACCTATTTAGTAAAAATGACATTGTATATTTGAAATCCTCAACTCTTCTGAAAGGAACCACAGACGAGGGAAATAACTTTAACTTTATATTAAAGGAACTATACGAGTACTTACTGAATTTGGCGAAGATTATTGATGCTAGTTTTAGCAGTACCTACTTGTAAAATATTTTGTTTATTTATACAACCTATACTTGGGTACCCTACCTTCAAATCACATAATTCAAAAAGATTGACAATTTCCCTTTGCCCATGCCGAAGCCAGTTAGTGCACCAAAAATATTGTAGAGCATTTCGCGTATGTTTTAAACATAACCACGTGTCAGCCTGCATAGGCCCCGGTTCAAACAGCCGGCACCAATAAATAAGGCTTTTTTCACCGCCGGCACCCCAAAACTGGAGCAAAAAAGCCTACCTGCCTCCGCCGAGCCACACAATGCATCCTAACTCCCAAACCCCAATTTATTTGGCCGACCGTCGCAACATTTTACTTGCGCTCGAAAAGGAGCAACTTTACTCACATAGATCGCCGATTTCTTAGAATTATGTTGACCTTGCGAATCCCATCTGAAATTTAAAATAGGTCTTCGTGCAGGAAAGGTTGTCGTTGCTTATTTTATCTTGAAACAATGGGGTTGTATTTGTTTATAGGTCCTTTCGGTAGCTTTGATTTTATCTAAATGTCAGCACATAAGTTGTTGCGAAGCTATATCATGCCAGCGGATGGTACAGTTATGCCTCGAAAAGATCGCTTATAAGGTTTCCTTGTTTATCTTTTAGATCATCCTTCATTATCGACTTTTTATTTCCCAATACAACAGTAATTCTGTCAGTAACTAATTTCAAGACTAAGATACAGGAAAACGGGGGATGGACATAGATTTGCCCATGCATAGAAAAGCCATGTGTCCTTTACCTATACAGTAAGAAAGATAGCAATCTTGGCCGAGGCTTCCTTCTTTATTATTTGTTCATGGATTGATACTCAGTCGACATAATGTTACTTATCCTGTAAGGTACTATTATGTAATCTGTGGAGCCCTTATAGTACTTACGAATCGCGTGAAACAAGGGATTGTAAAGTAGTGGGGCGCGTCATCGTGGATTAAACTACCTATTACTTACTGACGTACTTGCTAGAGATACGTACCTATGCTAACAGGTGTTAAATACATAAGTAACTAGCAAACCCGGCGAACTCCGTTTCGCCACCAGATGGCTTTCCCGCTTTTCTGTTGAAATTTTTCCTGAATTTTCTTTGCTATAAGCCCCACGGAGCCCAAGACCTTTCCAACGAATGCAAAACCGTGGAAAACGGTTAGTGCGATGGAGTTATAGCGTCAGGAAGGAAACCCGGACTTATTTTTATATAGTAGACTATAAAACTTGTAATTTGCATAAGTCGTAATTATATTGACGTATCAAATACAACGGTACCTGTATTATTTGTATGCAAGCGGCAATGCACAGTGTAGTAAGAACAGTCGGTACTTTAGTAAGTGTGAAAAATTAAAACGACTCGTGAAAGCTTTTAGAAGTTAAAACAACACAGTGGCTCTCAGAGTTCAGACGCAGAGCTCGGTGGCCGTCTCGTTTGTTTGAGTAGGCGCTAAATGAATGCATTCGAATGCATACTCTGTGGTAGGGTGGCTATGATTGCTACAGTCCTTAAACTACATAACTACAGTCCTACAAGGCTCTCTTGCCACTTGAATGACATTGACAGGAGAGCGCTGTTATAGAACAAAGGCATCCAGAAAATAAAATCTCCTCAATTTTACTTCAATTTTAGTTTAAAATAGCAAAAGACAACACAACATACAATAGCGATATACCGACAGAGCGAACTATCAAACTGTATCACAAGATAACGATAGGTACTGATTTTGGCCACGCGCCAAGATAGCCTTGTCGTACTGTAATCACAAAACACAAGCCCTAAGGAGTAATAGTGAGTTGCTCTGAATAAGCTTATTAGGTAATTATACTCATTGTTGTAAAATGGTGACTTCAACATAAAGAAATATCCGGCTGAGTTTTTATTTTTAATTTGATTCCATTTGATAATCTCCAGCCTTATTTATGGTGCCCAATGAATCTAACACAAACGAAGGAATAGAATTGACATCTCACATCACTTCGAAATATAAAAATGTACCTACGAGAATCACATTTACTTTGACATCGACACCGATAGGATGATCATGTGACTCACCAATAACAATTTTTTAAATTAAATGGTCGACACAATTTCGATTTAAGTAATTTAGACACATGTAACACAGGAAATACTACGTAAAATATACAAATTTCAAAATATTTAAATGATGCATAGAAACTAAAGTTTTAGTAGGTATGCAACTCGGAATTAGAAAAAATATTGTCTCATTTGAAGAACTGGTGAATTTCATGACATTTTAAAACGAATACGATTATTAACTACATTTGTAAAGTTTTTTTTGTCGAAGTTTAGGTAAATATTCGTAAACTGTCTCAATAGGAAGTTTTCTGATAGGCAAAGGGAGAAGTATATGGAAGTGTGGTGTTACAAAAATATCCTTACAGTAAAGCAAGATTGGTCACTTCAGTCAGTTGTAGAGTTTACGCTGAGCAAGCCGTCTCAAATGCTGTTCCCGATACTCGACAGCTATAACACACACACAAACACGTAAACACACACAGACACTTCGTCACATAGCTCTCAAGACATGTGTTGTGTGCAGAAGGTAGGTAAGTACTTCGCGAATGTATGCATTTGATTTCAGATTTGTAATTTGAGAAGTTTTAAAATGACTAACAGTAATGTGTTTAAATGCGTCTTTTGTGTGGTCTTAAAATAGCGATCAGAGAAATAGAAAGGTAACTTATTAATAAATATATTCATTTACCTACTCTTTATTTTTAGCTTTAGCTTTATACGACCTACTTACATTGAGCCGGACTTTGAAGGTTTACTTCTATGTGTCGTGTGATACCTATTGCAATACAAAATTATGGAACGCACTGCCTCTAACACGGGCATGCGTGTCACTTACCATCAGGTGAAAGTCTCGCTCATCATCATTATTCTTACATTTACATTCATCATTATTGAGTGTGCTCAAGAACTTCACAATCTAGTACCTCCTTCACCTTTCTACCACAGAACCGCAAGACGCCGGGTGAAGTGGCATCCTTATGTGGTTGATGTCCAGCGAGCTCGAACCAAACGATTTTCTTCAACGATTCTGATACGTATTACGTACCGCTAAGGTGTAGAACACCCTTCCAGCTTCTGTGTTCCCTGTACAACCTGGGTGCCTTCATGGGAAGAGTGAATGGCATTTCTAGGCAAGCGAGCTCCAACCTAGACCTCATCATTTCTCTCCATCATATATTATGATTGTAGTCAAGTGCAAGCCTATCTATAATAATAAACATCATTCTTTGTAACGAAAAAAGCGATGCGTTGCGTGACTCATGAAACATTTTAGAATTATCCTGGGTAGGTACGAGTACCTACATAGTTGCATTATAGTGGTATACGTAGGTACCAAACTCCGGTCGTGTTACGGGAAGCACAAAGGCGCCGAGAAAGGATTCTGGCGTATCTGTTTCGGGGATCGACTCCGCCCGCGATGCTATCGCGCGAGCCTCATTATTGGAGCCTGCGCCCGCGCCGGCCGGGTTCAGCTACAGAACAGCCTCTAGATTGTGTAAGAAAAACATATTCATCGTTATCATAATCGTTAACTAATTCTTGAAACTGCACGCTGATTGGTTCCCTAATTGACGTCAGCCAATTGGGGGGCAGAATTCGGAGACGATTACGATAACGATGAATACGTTTTTCTTACGCAATCAGACCCCAGAGCATAGACAATGCAGACTATATACTGAGCATTAAGAGACGAGAAATAACATCCCGCCAAACTCAAATTTTATTTAGCTTTTTGCAAATAGTGGACTAACTTATAGGTCGTTCAATCCACGTGGAAGCGACTCACTTCTACATATTCACTTATACTTCATATGATTCGTAGTTAGGAAAGAGTGAGGCATGTCTTCGTGGATTGTGATAAATCCAATGATTCTCTATAAAAAAATATTTGTTTAGTCAAACGACTCGGTTGTGCTTACAGGATTTGTTTAAAATACGATCGAGAATCGATATCTATTTTGAAAACAGCAACACCGATCAAGTCCAGACTTCACAGCGACTTTTATATTTGAAATCCCATTTATATTCCCAACCCGTACTGCATGGGCTTGTTAACAGCGATGCACGCACAGAGATACCCGCATCGTGATATCGTACCCGAGCACAACTAGTAAGTACCCGCAACACGACGCGCGACGCAGCGGCCGGTCCACGCGCAGATACCATCTCGGAGAATGCATTGTTATCCGATACAACTTGCGTTACAAAGAGAGATCCGATAGAAGCCAGACTTACGATACACAGGTGCGTTAACGAAACACGCGTAGTTTATAGTGTAACTTTAGCTTCTCCTAACTCTTTAGATATACTTAAATGTACTTATTCTAATTATAGTTCCGCAAGTTTTTGGGACTTTTTCCTGAAATACGCAATGGGTACCTACCGAAAAATGAAGAAAAAAAAGCTATAGAGAATGGATATTTTTTATACCCATTAGGTAGTACTCTTACTTAAGAATGCGCTGACCTACGATTTTTCCATACATTCGTAATACCAAAATCATTTGTAATTCGTGCATATTTCGATCATGATGTGATGCTATTCGGGTTCATATAGTAATAATCTATGCTCCTGGAGTCCTGGCTCATTTGGTTCAGAAATACTTCTTCAAAACGAATAAATGAATTTCGATTTGCTTATTTTGCGTCAAAAAGGATGTTTTCTGCTTATTTGTTTTGTAATAAAAACAAAACTATATCACATCGCATAACGTATTAGTTCAGGAGCACAGTTTTTACTGTCCAACTAAAGAAAAACAGCTGTTAATAAAGAAAGTTACAAAGTTTTCATTCATAATTTTTGGTATTACGCAACTCGACCGAAATTATAACAATTTTGATCAAAATTGACTTATATTTCATAGATTTTTACCATATGAACCCGAATAACACCAAAACATGATAGAAATATACACGAATTACAAATGATTTGGTATTTAGAATGTATGGAGACATCGTAGGTCACAGGACTCTTAAACAGTGGTTCTTTCACCTATGGAAAAGAATATATAAATTCGAAACTTTATGCCATTTTTCAAGATCGAATTACTTACTTGTTAGGTCATTTATCCAGTCCTCACCGGAATGTAATCGAGATTATATTTTTTATATGAGATCAAGATCACGTGACGGCGCATGATGGAGCTTTTACGTGATGTAAGTTCTAAAATTTGACTACGTCCCAATAAGTCCTTCGTATTCTTCACATGAAACCAACTATACCTCAAACGGTCAAGATTTGACAAAATTATGGACGAACATAGTGCAAATCGATAGAATTATCTATAGTAGACCGAAATCTATTGCGTTGTGTGTAATGTGTATGGGTTGTTTTTGGAAGTTTAAAAATATTCAATCTTTTTCTTCCAAACATAAAGTAAGTCTGGCCGCTCTGGCGGCTATGAGATCTAAGCCCATTGTTAGAATCCAGCTTTGAACTTGAATTACACTATTTATCACTTTCTCTATCACATGTTAGTCTATCGCTGTACAATGTAACGGTTATCTATAATAGGATCTCTCGCCGTCTATTCGAGATTGATGTTGAAGGGTTTGTCACGATCATTCCAAATAGGTCGTGTTTTGATTTGTAAACTATGTACGGCTTTACGGCGTAGAAGCCGTATTTAAGCTATCTTTAGTGAAGTTTTGTTTAAAAACTATTTATAAGGACAATTAGTTTTAAATTTAAACGTCATGTATTTTGGGTCTTTAATCTAAAATCGTTGAGAAGCAGAAACACGATTGGATAAAATTTTCTCGATAGAAAGTTCTCCCAAAAGTTGCTCCAAAATCTCAGTTTTTCTCAGTTTTATCGGAAACTACAATGGATGTAATAGTAATTTTAGTTTTAATGTATCGGTAATAATAATATCTAAAAACGTTGAGAAACAGATTTTTGATAACTGACTTAGTTTTTGAGTAATTAGGTAAAAAGTCGTTTTTCTGTTATATTCTTCCGCGACGCTGCATGTCGCACCCATCAACGTATCCGTGAGAGTGACAAAGACAAAAATAAACTCAATAAATCACCTTTACATGAAAGGCAGAGCTGTAAAAAATCTCGTGGCAGTAAAACCGTAACGTAACCGACACCTCACACTGTTACCGTAACCGACACCTCTGTTACTATGTAAGTATTCCTATATTATTATTATTTTTTGAGTTTTTACTTCTATCGGCACTCCCGGATTTTTTTTCATTTTTTTCGCCCTAGTAGCACTACTTCCTACTTAGATCCTAGTCACCCTAGGTACGATACCTAACTTCTAAGTCTTCGGATATCCGATTTCCGCCCACACTTAACGACTACCAATTATGCAGTAGGATCGAACTTTTGAGGGCTCATAGACATACTTGTTAAACTTTATACTTTACATATAACAATTCTAAGCTCATTAACAAGAAAAACTATAATTTAAAAGGATAATTTTAGCGACATAAGCCTTTGGGAGTGATAGTGAATTGCTCTGTGTTTACTAGTCTGTTAAAATATTTTTTGTTAAAATATTCTTAGATAAGGTAAAGAAAATATTCTGCACGTTGGAAGTTGGAACCTTCGTGCGGTGAAATAGTTTAAATCTCCATTATAATATAGATTTAACCACAGATCATGAAAATCTTTTTAAAGACTCGTCATGAGTGCTTGTAAGTTAGGCCTGTATGGAATAAAGTAAAAGCGGACAACCCTTTTATGAAAGCAAACATAATTAATTATCTCTATTAGTTTCTAAAAAAGCTTTTAATATTAAGGGCAATGGGTAACATCCGGGCGCGAAAATTCAAAATTTATTTAGTTTTTTGCTCATAGTGGGCTAATTATACATCGAAGGTTAATGGCAATGTGTTTTGCGGGCACAGAATTTATGCATCTACATGTTTTTAATAAAAGCTCTGCTCAACAATACTCATTTACTTCATATTGGTTCCCGATAGCTCGAAATCTGGGAAACTGCAAAAAATTATCTTTCGGGAACCAATATGAGGTGAGTGGGAACTTTCGAGCAAAGTTTCTTTCAAAAACATGTAGATGCATAAAAAGTAGGCCCGCAAAAAGCATTGCCATAAATCTACAATGTGTAGATAGTCTAATATTTGCGAAAACTAAATAAAATTTGAATTTCGCGGGCTGGTAGGGCCGCAACACCTTAAACAGGTTCACATTAAACTATTTGCTATGCCGGGTATGTATAAGGTACTAATTATAATTTACCTTTTCAGTCGGGAGGTCAAGGGGCAAATTATATCTGTCAGTGGGTGGGCTATAGTTTTCGAAAGCTTGGGTACAACGTCTGTTGGTTTTGGAAGATGGATAGCCGTGTAATTAAGGACGGTTGTAACTTATAACTTATACCGTAGAGCCGTCTCGAACGCGTTGCTTGACAGGAATTTCGAAATCGACTTTAATTTCTAGGTACGCAGCCGTAGCAATCACCTCCTTATTATCTCCAAAGCAATTTGCTGTGTGTACGAAATACGTTAAGTACGCAGCCAACTGATGTGGAAAAGGCGACGGAAGCTCTTTGCTTGAACGGACAATCATTGCGAACATACACGCAAAGAGAACGTGGTAAACTTCTTTGGATGAAAGATGAGCAAGACGTTCCCAAAGCACCTGCGCCCGTATTCTGTATCTCGGTGCCTATCAAAGAATAATAGCCACTGGCATATGTTTTTTATCCATTGAAAGTTTGCTATGAAATAAAAATAACATTTCCTTAGCAAAACTTCAATGGATGAAAAACATTTGCTAGTGGCTATCATATCATTACTATATATATAGCTACTCGTGCTGATTGGCCACTGATTGATCACCTCTCCTGAACAATTTTGTATGAAACATTTTTTTTTCAATGACCATTTCGTATAGAAGGGAAAAATTCATTCGGAGGAAAAATACGGAGAGAGCTGATGATTGAGGATTTCGGAGACGGGTAAAGAGCACGGCCAGGGTATCTAAGATAGGTGGGGGGTGCTCGACCAAATGTCATTTGAAACGTCATGCAATTGGCAGTGAGCTGAAAAAAAATTCAAAATGGCGGATTCAAAATGGCCGCCATTCGAATTTCGCCGATATCTCGGAAAGTATAAAAGATGGAAGAACGGTTTCTTGACAAGAGTTGATCAGGACAAAAAGGTCTATTTGATGGGTTGAAAAAAAATCCAATATGGCGGAATTTTTTTTTTCATAGAAAATGTATGAGGAATACTGAAGAGACCACGAGTTGTAAATCATGAAGTGCTTTGATGCGGTTTTTTGGAAGACTACAAGAGAAAAATATGGGATGAGGTGATGATTGAGGATTTTAAAGACAGTCAAGGAGCATGGGCATGGTATTATAGTTAGCTGGGGACTGCTGAAACAAAAAATACTCGGAACTTCAAGCAATTGGCAGTAAGCTGAAAAAAAAACAAAATGGCGGATTCAAGATGGCCACCATGCAAATTTCGTGATGTTCTATCTCGGAAAGTATAAAAGGTAAGAGAGTGGTTTCTTAGCAAGAGCTGATCAGGATCTCAAGTTCTACGGGATGCATGGAAAATAATTCACTGTGGCGGAATTTATCTTTCCATGGAAAATGAACATACTATGAGAAGAGACAATGATCTAGGATTTGGATGATGATTGAGGACACTGTCATGGTTTTAAAGATAGTTAAGGGCTGTTCGAACAAAAAATACGCTGAACCTCATCTAATGAGGTTCAGCGTATTTTTTTCTTCGAACTGCCCTTAACTATCTTTAAAACCATGACAGTGCTCCTTGGTAATTTTTTCAGCTTACTGCCAATCGGATTCCAATGGGCGATGGAGATGACGGCGATACCTTTATGGGCGGGAAGACTGCACGCGGGCCACATGTGGCCCGCGCATCCACGCGCCCTACTAGTTCTTTGATATAGGCACCGAGTTACAGAATAGGGCTACTGATGTTAAGTGATACGTCTGCACATGTCATATGCAGCGCATTCCGAACTTAGTATTGCTATGTCATACATAGTAACATACTTATCCTAAGAAATCAGTTTGGTAGTAAAAATTCCGGTAGCTATACCTACAGTGCTGTTTAAACTGAATTCACATGGTAGATATTGCTTCACGGCAGAAGATGACTGACAGTGCAGAGCCGTACATTAATATCTAAGCTGAGGTCTTTTGTCCACCACAACGGCCACCGTGACGTCACCAAGAACGAGATTATTTCTGGCTGAGATCAGTATATGTAGTGACGGGTTTGCTATGGGCATACGGCCCAGAATGGCCATGTATGACTACTACTTCGGCCGCGCTGTCTGCTCATTCTCGGTGAATGACATATCGGTGACGGATAAACGATGTTTATGCATAGAATTTCATTGCAAAATCCACTCCTGTTACTGAGAACTCGGTGATAAAATAAGATCATGTCACGAATTACGAATGCCCGCGCATTTATCTATTTATAAGCGTTATTTTTGTAATACTGGAGCCGCCTGGCGGTCGGTTATTAGCGGTTTAACTGCTCCATTTATTAGGTTAACGAGTTTTTAGCTTGTTGAGGTAAATAGTCGCAATAAAAAGCTACAGCTGGAAGTTTAGTTGTTTACTCGGAAACCACTCATTGTGTAATCGGTACAATAAGAAAGTTTGTGTTTGTTTATTGATTTGAAAACAACATAATCCCGAAGTGCTTTTTTTGTACCTATAGATTAATTTTTAAAGTCACAACTGTCAAACCAACCAATAACATCCAAAAATTCAAAAACCATGTGCATCGGTTCACTATTTGGTCGCAATATCTGGATGCACGCGTAACCATAAAATGGTAAAACAGGACAGCGCTTGATGCAGTACCTAAATGCGGAATAAGAGAGCACAACCACCGCGCCGGCTTGATTCCCATTCTATTGCAGCGGTGGCAGCGAAGTGCTGCACAAGATATCATTGTGCACAAGATATAAATTGTATCTACCTTCAAGTTACAACATAAGGGCTCCATTTTTACCATTTTGGCACTCTTAAATGGTTTGGCTGGCATTAGGTGCTTTTTTCCAGCATCAAGCATGCTCATATTATAGGTATAAGGGACACATTTTCGAAAGAACTACACAACTTTTATATTTTCCTGTCGTACCAATAACCACAATTTTAAATTAACCGTCACGTTGTATTTACTTGCATAATAAAAAAAGTTTCAAATAATTTTCTCAGTTCCAACGCGAGTAAAAATCAAAATTGCCCGCGATCGATCTGCAAATTGCCCCAAACGAGGATTCGCAGGCGTTCGATACCTCGTCGTTATCTGTAAGGTTAGTACAGGTTTTGTACGAATTTCGAATCGACTCGCGTCGCACAAACGAATCGAATTCCTTCATATATTTGGATTTGGATTCGGCTGTCAATATATGGCCAGCGCCATCTATTGACAGCCGAATGTCAGCGACTGCCCGTAGATGGCACTGATTGTAAAAGTATATAGAAATTCGATTCGTTCATGCGATGCGAGTCGACTCGAAATTCGTACAAAAACCTGTACTAACCCCTCTGTTACTTGTTACTAAGGGAAATTATTCTGCCAGTGCGAAGTACAGTGATTACAGTGCAGGCCTCGGGGTACTGCGTCAGTGCTTATTGTCGGATGATTGAAGACCCTCCGCCTTCGGAGCGGTCCAGGGGCGAGAGGGACGCCGCGAACAGGTACCGTGTGTTGGAGAGAGACGGGGATAGCTCAGCATCTGATTAGCATCCCAATTACGGCGCGGGCGCAGTGGGATCGAATCCTACGTGAATAGGGATGGGGTGAAATATCTATCGATCACAATTTTTGTATTCTTTTTGTTTTGTTTCGTGTGTAGTTTGAGGAAAAGTTAAAAAATATATATAAAATTCTCTGAATTAATTTATTTATCTACAAAGTACATACTTCCTACTAACTAGGTTAACGTAAATGCCATACCATGTGAGCCACACCGCCCATCACAATTTAAACCAACATCTTGGCACCATCATTTAATTTGTAAATTGTAACACATCGTTTCGTACATTTGTGTGCAACAAGAGGTAAAACTGAACCATAACAATGAATGATAAGTAAGCAGAAATGCAAGTATGTTTGTAAGTACATATTAGCAAAATTTCATGACGTACCCTTATCGTGATGTGTTTTTCTCTGTAAACTGCAATTTCATTCATCAGCATACATCGACAAGTATATTTATAGAGTTTCCATCGATACGTTAACGCGATAGCCCGGTGCAGCCCTACTAACGAGCCTCGCTCGGCGCAAGGCGGGGCGTTCGTGTCAAAGATTGCATCGGCAGCCGCAAGGAAACTTAAAATAAACAACATACCTACATAATAACATTATGAACTCTGAGATTACATACCAAATTAAACCGACGTGGTAATAATAGGTGAGTAAACTGTCGACCATGTCCCACGGCTGGTCTGTGGGCACAGATCTCTTAGAATCAGAAATATTGGACTCAAGCCGTAGTCCACAACGCGCCATCCCACTGATCTGGTGCTTCACACACTTTTAAGAACATCAATCGGGTGGAAAGCCCATTTATTAAAGAAAGTAGGTAAAGCGTACCGATCGCTCATTATGTAGATCGTTTAAAAAGAAACCAATAATTGTCTATTGTTAGCGATCGCAAATGTCAAAATTGCGATGTTTACTTTACATTTTTTGAATTTCGTCCAAAAGCGTTGTAAATGCTAATTAAAATTTAAAGCAAGATAAATAATCAAGTGGATTACAGTTTAGACAGACAGAATTTCTGGCGGACGAAGAAAGTCTCATTTTAAGTGTTCTAGTTAAACCATTTTGGTATGGAACCCATGAATCTAGACAATTTCAAGTATCTAATTAATTATCACGGCTAGGCTCTAGAGATTACAGCCTGGTGACAGACGGACGGAAGGGCGGACGGACGGCTAAGTCCTAATAGAATCCCGTTTTTACCTTTGAGTACGGAACCCTAAAAATTACCACGTGATCTATTTTAAAATCGGACATGCCATTCCCATACATTTCTTGAATTTCGTTCGAAAGCGTTGCGTTAGCAATCTGAGAAATGGAAGAGATGAGTCTTACGGCTACATCTGTTGCTGTAAAGCCTAAGTACGGGCTGTGCGAAAGAGATCGCAACAGGCGGTATGTTCCCCCATTTTATAGCCCCATGAGCAGCGACTATTTACCAATAGCATATAATATAGATTATTTATAGAAGATGAGTATTGCGATTACGATCTACGACAGCAAACAAATCATGTTTCGAAGATTAAAGAATAATCCACTCAAAGAGCAAACATCAACACACATTCAATATAAATTATTACACCAGTTGGGTAAACAGCCATACTTCATGTGTTCGAATATAGTTTCGCATGTCCGTGTCGATCAACACTACGCTTTCAAATCATTAAATCAAATCAGCACAACATTTATCGTGTGTGAATATACGAGTATAACAAAACTTTTTGAAAGCTTTACTCGGTGTCCGAAGACTAATGGCAAAGGATAGACGGGAAACTAAACGGGGGAAATAGTATTGGGGCTGAAGAAACAATTTCTCTTATTTTTTGAGTCAAATCTCACCTAATCTTACGTTGGAGAGAGGTCTCAGCAAATATCACGCAATTATTTTTCTGATTGAAACAAAAAAATATACTATTTTGGTCCAAATATTATCCGATTTAAATTAATAATTATAACACTTATAATTAAACTCTCAGCAATATTGATAACTAGTCTTAACTAGTCGTAAATAAAAGCACGAAGCATTTTTTCTTCTTTTTACAATAGCAATCAAACGCGTACGAAACCCACATTTTGAAAAATCTCACGTGCGATTGAGTGATGGGGGAGGGGGTTGAATAAAATCTCACGACATCTTCACCAGGGAGAGGGAGGGACAAAAAATTAAAAAAAAAAACACCTCACGTAAATAATTATAGACTCCCCCTTACCAACTCCTTAATCCAAGCTATTCCTCTTGTTTAATACGAGTAGCTTGCGCGACTGTTAACATTGCTTTCAGAAGTCAAATTCTGCAAGTTTTGTACTAAAACTCGCTTAAGTGATTGATTGTGAAGGAGTGGGGTCTTCGTGGATTGAACTGTCTATACATTCTACGATTCCTTCAAGTCTACGTCTGTATTATTTACGGCTACGGCCAGATGTAACGTAACATACATATTTTATTGCTGGAACCGCCGCTCCGGTGTTCCATCCGAGATCTGACTCTAAATGAAAATAAGATTACTGTTATTTACGAATAACGCAATGTTACGACTTACGACAACGGGCGAGTCAAATTGTCTAAGCTCCAACGATTATGTTCTACGGTTGAGGCTAGTTTATAAAAGCAGAAGAATTTTCTATGGTTTCTTCCGCGAGGTGATTTTATCGTATTTTTTTTCGCCACCTTTTGGCCTAGTATTCAAATAAATAAAGAAAAACTCAAAATATCCTATCCATCTTATTTGCATCTTATTGAAGATAAAGTAAGTAAAAATATTATCAGAGCGGTTGTAAAATGAATAAAAAAAGCAGATTTTATTTTTTAAACCATATTTTAACGGTAGGTAAGTATTTTGGAAAAGCGAAAGTAGGCGACAGAAAAGCTTTTACTGCCTGCTAATATAAAATTTAAAAATTTATAAGAGCCAATTTAAAAAAAAAGTTTGGCTGAGTGTGGACGCAGCATCACATCTCATCTCGGCATTCCTGTCGACGCGGGCGCATGAATACAAAACCAATTTGATGTTTCTCATTACACCGCGCGCCCGCCGACCGCAGCGCACCTTCCTACCTAGAGATCTGTCATTACAGTCATTTACCTATTTTATAAACAAGCTCCGAGATCGAGGTAATTCTAATCTTGGAATTACCAAGAAATTTCGCTTTTGGTACTCACCAATCAGTTGGTTTTCCATAAATCGTAGCTGTAGTCTGAACTCTGAAGTGAGAAGAAATGTAGGTCTACTTAGATACTTTAATGGTTTAAATATGGATGTAGTTATAGGATTTTGTATAGAATAATCTACAGGGTATGTAAACCCATGTAACGGTAACCACACCTAGCTAACTTATTTGCTGCTTGCGAAATTGAAAACAATAACTAACCGTCATAGACCAAATAAAAGCAGTGATGACAAGAATCAAAGAGATGAGCCATGCTTGAAACTTTACTGCCCGTTTTCACTAAAATTTTAAGCGACACTTGGTGAAAACGGGCAGTAGTATACCGATATTCATTCATCACAACATTCTAGATTTCTAAGCATAAACAAAGACATATATAGCAATAGCGCTAACAAACATTATAGTAATGAAAAGAAAAGATAAACACAAGAATCACACAAGCGGAAACAAATGTATCAACAAAGCGTCAAGTATCAAGAACCATCACTATTTACCACGCTTTACATTAATATCTGTCAGATTTAAATGTCGCCAGTAGATATCTTGCAACCGAGCTGGCTTGAAATAAATCTACGTGAAATTATCATAACGACTCAGCTCTGCAATGACTTTCTTGGATATTAATAACATCCGCTATAAAAGACGTATAAAACTTTTCTCGCGGCCGACGCCATTATGTGGGTGTCATTTTGAAGGGACTGCCGATTTTAATATAGAACAAATCATAAAAACTTGATTCGTGTGCATCGCGTTACCTAATTAGAGAACAAGTTTCGTCTGCCATTTCATGCAAGCTAGTTTTTTTTCCGAATTTAGTTGGTCAACCATCAAAAGCCTATATTTTTTCTAAAACGATCATAATTAATGTAGTCGTTGACCTATAAAAGTTGGTACCTGTGCCTAATGCTCTTGTAATGTAATGTATGATTCAAGGCTCCTTTTTACCCGCTTAAATATTCATAATTCCTGTAGCGTGATTTTCGTAGCGTTCCTTATTTACTTTACTAGTCGCCTTAACAAGGCTGAGCCTAAAATAAAGATGTCCTTTTGAAAGGACATGTTCGCGAAAAACGTATTTCACGTTTAGCTGTAAATGGTGTGTTACCAAAGCAGGAACCTCCCCAGATTCGAATGGGAGGTCACGGGAGCAAAGACGAACGACGAAGAAAATTTGAAGCGTCTACCTTGTACCGTTATTAATATTATGGAGCAAAAACAGGACGTTTGTTCTATGGAAGACTCCTTGAATATTTATTTTATTCCACTTTTCAGTATTTGTTGTTATAGCGGCAACAGAAATACATCATCTGTGAAAATTTCAAGTCTGTAGCTATCACGGTTCCAGAGATACAGCCTGGTGAAAGACGGACGGACGGATGGACGGAAGGTCGGACGGACAGCGAAGTCTCAGTAATAGGGTTCCTTTTTTACCCTTCGGATACGGAACGGAACCCTAAAAAGGAATGTAATCTTTAATATCACAGCAGTTAATATCTCAATCGCACCGTACTTAATTGACGCAATTATTACATGTCATTTATAACGCCAAATATAATTATTAGCGACGTACGCGCACCTTTATTCACTAACCGGTTTCACGATAGTGAACGTTTTATGATTTCGGAGACTTCTTACCTATAAGCACAATCACAAATGCGCTAAATACCTTTGCTGTACCTACCTGTGCCTATGTTACGATATCACGAAATAATTAAACAACTTTGAAGCAGGTACTATGCGTGCCAAATAAGAATAGGACCGCGCTTGCTGCCAACTTCACACGATAACTATCAAAATAGTACTGCTAGCAAAAAAAGTGCAAAACAGGAATTTCATATATTTTTTATTGTTCATATTATAGTATAGATTTAATTATTGTATAATCATTATATTCATTCATTTTTATTAATGGATAATTTTGGATAAATTAATTCTACAGGTATGGAAACACTTTAAAAAATGAACAAATACATAATTAATGTTACTGGTCACCCTAATATGCCCGAGTACCCAGGGCAAAGTAACAACACCGAAAAAAAACACGTGGCAAGACATTGGATTTGGATAGTTACGACTTACGTGCTGTAAGCAATATAATAAACTCTTTTTATTTGGCACACAAAGAAGTACCAACAATGAAAAAAAATATTTATTGTATGTTTATTTCATTTCCTACTCATTTATATTTAATTTGGCGTTAAATGTATTAGAAATTCCAAAAAAGCGTACATTAAACATTTAAACGGAATATAATTTGTTTACTGATTTTTTTTGCACACCATACACTTTAGTAATGAAGTTTGCGCGTATTTCTGAACAAAATGGCGTCTTGACAGTCCTATTCTCATTTGGCACGCATAGTAGGTACACAATAGATTTTTCGCAGTTTCCCAGATTTGGAACTATCGGGAACCAATTAGTATTTTTTTATTAAAAAAACATGTAGAAGAATAAATTTTATGCTCGCAAAACCTTGTCTTAATTAAGCCTACGATATAAAATTAGCCCAATATTAGCGAAAATTGGAATTTCATTTAAATTAAAATTTTCGCATTTATGTGTTCACAATCAACCGTACTGAACCTTACAAATTGCTAAATGAAGGTTTACATTTATGTTCGTACCTATCTGCAATTACAATTTTACTAGTCGAGCAAGTGGCGAGTTTCTTGCTAGTTCTTCTCGTACCTATGTTCCGAGTTTAGCGGTATAGTTTTGACTTTCCACAAGAGCGTGTGAGTTAGGCCCATGTGAAAAAGTAATGTTTTCAATAAATAGGTACAATTAGACATATATGTAGGTACCTAGGTTGGTAGATTAATTAATAAAGCATCTAAAACTGCGAGGGGTCAAGTGGAGGTTCAAGGGAGGCGCACAAGTTTTCAACCGAATACCACTCTCAATAAGAAACGCAGCCAGTGTTATGAGGTTCAAAAATAAGCTGAAATCTTGGCTTGATGAGAGAGCTTTCTATAGCCACAAAGAATTCTTGGAATGCAAAATTATATAATGACTATTAAACATTTTCTTTATTTTCATGAATATTTTTTGCAATTTAAATGTAAAAAGTAAATAGGTAGGTACCTGTATAAGTGCATACACATAGGTATACCTACCTATAAATTATTTTGTGTAGAATATTAAATAAGTTATGACTTGTATGAATTTGATACCAATAAATGACTATTTGACTATTTGACTACCTACATTATATATGTATATTATATATATTTAGGTAATGTGCCACTTTTAGTATTGATGGACTTCTTAATTTTTTTCTGCAACGATAAACCAAACTTCAAAGAACTTTAAAGATCAGAATCTCGTTAACTTGTGCTGAAAAAAGGCAATGTGACATGATGTTCCAGCTAAACTTTTAAATGCTACATACGTACGGAGAAACAGAAAAACATAAACATTACAGAACCATCGATGGAACCGGCAGCTTGGAAGGGTATCAGTAAGTTCTCTGTAATTGAACGAATATTTATGTAGAAATGCAATACGGCAAGTTTTTGCTCCACAGCCACATCGACACGGACTAGGGGTCCGGAAAACACTCGATATCCAGTTGGAGAGTATCGATATCGATATTTTGTTATGTCAAACGATACAATGATATTTAATATGTCAAACGATTGATATTTGATAGTGATACGTAATTTAATATATTTTTTAACAAGCAATCAAACATAGGTTATTCAACTCCAAGTACCTACAGCTTAGTAATGAATAGGCACAGCATTATTAAGTTTTAACTCTGGTTTGCCTTCTAGGTCTTTATTGATCCACCACCTTAAATTACCAATACCTAATCCTTATTGTCGAGAAAAGACGCCAAGAATCTCAATACTGCTTTTTTAGAAAATTGAGTGGCACTTAATCTGCACCTAAAGACCTGAATCTAAAATATATTTTGATTAGGAAGACTGCAAAAAATCGACTGTCGATAAAACTTGTGGCCCATCCCGATACATCTGTTCCAACTTCCAGATAACTGATTTACAAACTAAGATGCAGTTGTATTGTTCTTAACGCTTTGTCCTTAATGTCATAATGGGTATCTTTATAGCAAATTGGTCGTACCAAAGAGATGTAGCAAGTTTTTATTTAAAAAAAACGCAGCTGCTGAGTTTATAGGGAGGTACTCTACCTGGTTACGACTGCTTTATTACCAATTTTTACTTTTATAGTCGATAAATTTATGGATTACAGTTAAAGATGTCGAACGTTAAATGTTAACGACAATATTTCAAATTGAATGTTATTGTAGGTATGGCTACTTTGTATGGAGTTGTAGCTTTGGAAAATATGCTGGAGCTTTAACTACCGAGTTTCACAATTTCTCCAACTCGTTACGTATTCTTGTGGTCATTTTAAATTGTCTGTTACAAAGAAGCTGGTTAACTACTTCAGTTCACTTGAAAGACGAATTAAATGTTTACTCAGCACTGACTCAGTAATTTTAGCAGCTTTCCAATTTCCAATGTCGTAGAGAAAAAAAAGTGTAGTGAAGATAATTTTGCATGACTGTAAAGACTGCCTGCCTGCAATGGAGGGCCGGGAAAACGGAGAACCCCGTAGAGAAATTTTCAGATAAAAAAAGATAAAATGTTTTCCCTGGTGTTAATTTACTCTCTGAACATGATGGGTACTGGAGATAATATGCCCCGTACATAAAATGAACAAAAATCCGTACTTTAGCCGACGTAGTAAAAAATGTCCTTTACGAGGACATAATCAAGGAATAAATTTTTTATCCCCTGTCCACGCTGGTACGATTTGAGAAATCCTTTTTCCCTGCCTCTAGGAACTTGCTCTCAACGTAATGCGGCCGAGGCTGCATTTCTTCTAGAGATAATAATCTATCAATCATTGTCAAAAAGGCTAATAGGACGTGTTCACAATCAGCTCGTTCTTCAGGTTCCTCAAAAATATTTTAAAGATGTAACACGTCCCACGCTGCGTTGCCTTCAACTAGAGGAGGAACAACTCGCCTTGGGAGTGATTTATTGGACCTCGTTCATTTTAGTTCCCAATTCGTTATTCTTTATGGCCGGGCGGCGCGACCTCTCCAGCCTTTCGGAAACTGGCCGCTTTCAAAGAACCAGTGTGATTTATTTTTATAGTTACCAACGAGAACTGTAAAATTTTAATGTAAGATAATTTTTCTTCTTATTTGTCATCGATTTCTATAGCTATCTACGTATCTACGTAATATAAATTGAAATGTCAACTACATCCATAGCTATGTACAAAGATTGAAATCGCTAGATGAGCCCTAAGCCTACATTGCGCACATCAAAAACGTCCACAAACATAATTTATGGAGCGAGTGCTATCAGCGTGCTGTAGTTTTACTTAGGAGAGGGAGACAACTTATCGCACACAAGACAAAAACGCTAACTATTGAAAATTCAGACCTTCGCCTTTTTTCCATCAATCTGATTTGTACAGAATCTGTGGGTGCCGAAATGCAGATATTACTTCCCCAATTTTCAAGCTGTGAAATATTTCTCTGCTCACTACTATATAAGTTATCTCTGCTACTTTGGATTCCAGATAAAGTTAATAAAACCACGATGAAGAGTAAAATAATGCTGGGACGTAATAAATTCTCTTGACTGAGCCGATAGATCGTCCTAACTCCTAGTCCAATCTCAGTCAGAGACTCTTCTAAGACTCACGAAAAAACTGGATCTCTAACTCGAGTTGACTCGTCTCATAGAATGTTTTTTTACGAGTACACCCTTAAGCAGTCGATAAGTACTAAAGTAGCAAAGCATTTCATATGTCAGATAAAGACACGGGTTTTAAATGTCAAAACTTCCATATAAGTAAGTTTGTCGCGTGTCCCAGTAGGAAATAATTGTTTCGAGGAACGATTGTTAACTGATGGTTAGGCAATTGGCAATAATTTTACACGACATTCTGCTAAAATAGTTAAAGATACGGCAAAGAATGCATGTCACCAAAGGGATGATATTTCCATATTCAGTCGTTTGGTTCCTATAGTAAGCTACAAAGACCACACAAATTGACAATTAAGTTTTTTTAAGTTCCATATTTAACAATACGAAATTATGGTCAACGTATATATGGCATCCATACCAACATAGAATTTAGATCCAAATGATCAAAAATAAAACCTACGTCAAATGTCACAACTTTAACGCCGTTCCCTTACGCCAATTCAAATTTTCCTTTGTTGATTTTATGTTAGTTCCGCCGATTCCATATGAGACATAAAGGCAAGGAAATAAAGCTGGTGGCTTCAAAGAAAAAGCCGCGCTCGACTGTTAAAGTTACCATGTTTAAAGTAATGGCTGAACTTAACTGGACAATAACGGAGCTGGAGTAAGACCATTCTCTTTAATAGGTACCTATTTCACAGAGCGTGACTTATTGCTGAGAAAACAAAAGACAAGCTCCAGTAGCGTTTTAGAGAAATTCGAGCTTTACTATTGATATTTAAATGGACCGGCCTAAGCAATAAGTAGTAAGCATTTAGACAAGTACACTTCGTAGGTTTTAATATTAGATAGTTTAAGAGCCCTTTTTCCGGTAGTTTTGGAGTCAACTTTGAAATTTTTATGTTTCGAGCTTTTTTATGGAATCATATTTACGGCACGTATGAAGTTTAGCAACAGTACTTCTGAACTATACCATACTATATATTTAATTCTCCAGTATTTTAATAAGCTACCTGAGCAAGCTGAGGTAGTAGGTCATAAGGTTAAGCTCCGTTAACGATTCCGAATAATTAAAAAAAAATTTGCGTGTGCAACGTGTTTGGCGTGAATACGTAAATGGATTCTTCGATCCACCTACGTTCAATTATGATGAACGGTGTAATTTGGATGTAGTGTAGATTCCTAAAGGTACCAAGATATTAGATATACGGTATATCTACTCGTAGATATACAGTATGTTCAACGCCAAATCTTCAATTAATCTACCTATGTTATACTTAGGTACTTTCAACAAGACGTAATTTTTGCTAAAAAATAAACAAAGAATTCGTCAGCTATGCCTTTTACGATGGAAGTGCATCTTGTAGTTAAGTAAATACCTCTAGTAATTGAAATAAATGTTTTTTTCCTTCTTTCTTTCTTTCTTTACCTAAATTCAATGAGCTTATTTGACACTTTTGGTACAAACTACAAAGGGTACGATCTGACAAAACATAATTGATTGGCGACAAAAGTTAAAGCTTAGGACGCGATCACAATGAAGAACTTCAGGTAAGGAGTGTAAAGGACGAGGCAGGTATCGGAAATCGGATGGTGTAAAACGGACTATTGTTATCGACTTATATTTACCGAGCCGAATACCAGCACCATTGTCAGCGTTGCAGTTTTTTTGCACGAAAGCACGATTTTGTTCGGGGACATACAAATAAATTGTATTGTTTTCAAGATTCTTGCATTGCAGTAATTGTTATTGCAAAATTTTGCAAGCCTTGTGTTGTTTCGTTATTTAACTATAATGGTTTGTCAAGGTTTATTAAGGTGTCTTGACGGCGTAGAAAGTTTTAAACGCAGGTAATTGAATAGACCTTACTTAGTTACAAAAACGACTAGAACATGTACCTACCTAGGCTATAAGTACTAGTTTTTTTGCTATCTAAGAACTGAAGTAGGTATTCTATGTGCAGAAGAAGTTGGTACTATAATAAAAGTGGATATTCGATGAGCAACGTACCTATGAGACCATGATGATAATGATGAAACTCAAACGATATCTGTCATACTCACAGCTCACTGTTTAATTCAGTCCATGATCTTTGATTTACGAAAATCAATATTACCTACTTTACATGAACCCATAACCTCGTTTAAAAAATAACAAATAAAATCTAAGGAAGTAAATAGTTTAAGTGCAGGTTAATCCTCAGAAATATCAGAAAGACAGAAAGACTTACCAAACCGAAGCAGCGAGTCCGAAGTAATACAGCAGCAAGAAAACGACGGCGCAGTTGGGGTTCGCCAACCCGTCATGAGCCAGCAGCATTCTGGTCGGAGATGTGGAGTCCTTCGCGCAGCCGGCCGCCGTCCTGCCGGCCGCCGCCCTCACGCCCCAGCCTGCGGCCGCGGCGCATCTGCACAGAGCCACCAGCACCAGCGCGCGTTCCCCAGCTCCTCCCCTGTCTCCGCAGGCCAGCTGTGCCGCCACAGCCGCCAGAGTGCAGGCGAAGCTGAGCGCCGCCCACGTCGCGAGCCAGACCTCAGCCGCTCGACGCTCCCCCGCCTCCCACAACACTTCGGCGTCGCAGAACTGCGCGCAGCGACTCGACCCTCTCACCCAAACCCAGCTGTTCGGTTTCACTAGACGTCTACAAGCACCTCTTCCGACCGAATTCGTCGCGTCCAGAGGAATCGTCCCTATTGGCGGCGCGCGTTCCCCTGGCCCCTCCATGCACATGTGCTCGTGGTTATTTTCAGCCGGGAACAACGAGCAGTCCAGTTCTGCGGGCCAGGGAAACCCGAAACCCTGCAGGACGGGGTAACATCTGGCGTAGACGCTCTCGCACAGACCTCGACACGGCCCTATCGGCAGAGCTACCTTGTCGGTGCACATGGGCACGTAGACCGCGCACAGAAACAGATGCAACTGCGACGAGCATCCGTACTGCACGAGCGGGCTAAACGTTTGGAGAGTCACATCGGCATCAGCCTGAAGAGTGTGCCGCGCCAAGTTGGGCATTCCAGTTTGGTTGTATCCAATGTTCTTGCACATCGCCACTTTGATCGGTTCACATGTCCTCACCGACGCCTCGGCGGTGATCTCGAAGGCGAGGGTCACGGTCAAGAACAACGCGGAGTAGCACTTCATTTTGGTATGTCACAGTTCACAACAATGGTTTCATTGTATCGTAAAAGTTTACGCGCGCGTACGCTTCGGCGGGACGTGAGTGCGCCGCGGAGCGCGTCTCGAGACGTTCTGAGGCGGCGGGCCGCGGGTGCTTCGCGGGGACTGGGGAGACGCAGAGCTCCCAGGCCCAACAAACTACAAACAAAAAGTCGGCAGGTATGCGCGATCGTATCAGAAGTGAGGCGAAGGAAAGGGAGGGAAATTAGTGAGGAGCCGCGGTCGGCGTCCGGAGCGGCGCGAGGCTCGTTAGCCGCGCAACTGTCCTCAGTCCTCCCATCATCCTCGAGGCTTATTTCGATACTCGTTATCGCGTGGTGCGATAAAGCGAGAGTACAGTGTGTGAATTACGAGTTCATTGATAAAATTAAACTGTATCCATACAGTTACTCCACTGAATTCAGATGGGTACATATGGCTTGCGCATCTGTAGGCCTCTTAACTACTGTATCCATGTAACATTCAAATACAGTGTGGCCTGGATTTTCAGCGCTATTCACAAATGGATCAAAATTTTACCTCGGTGACAATATTCCCACAAATCTCCTATATAGATTTGTGGCAATATGGTCACCTTTAAATCCACGTCAATTTTTTGAAAAACTTCCGGTAAGAATAAATATTTTTTGACCCCACATTATACATGATAGTTACAATTAACTAGATAGATAGTTACAAACAAGACCTATTAGTTTCATTGCAGAACAACAATAAAGGTTCTTACATTATACAAAACCAACATATATTTTTTAAATGCCAATTGATATCAATGCTCGTGTGTACGTAGCTTTACCCATCACCGAACGGTTTATCGTTTTATTTATCGAATTATCGATTTTTCGATAAAACCGATAGCACGAACATTATGCAATCCAGCTGAACTAAATTTTATTACTTCTGAATAGTACATATAAAGATATGAATTTACATATTTCCAAATTTCTAAAAAAAAGAAAAGATTTAATTTTGAAATTATTTTATTGTACATAATTTACTACAATAATATGCATTACTGTATATTTCAACATAAATAAGTATTATAATAATTGGTGAACATTATTATTTATGTAGATTTACAAATAAATTGGACCGAAACAGATTTGTGAGTTAGTAAAGCTTAGTACATAAAGAAATATATTATATGCGCAACGGAAAAACAAATAATATTTACACGCCTTCCACATACATTATCGTTTATATTATATTCTTATTCAATATTAATAGGGCTTAATAAAATAAAAGATAAATACTTTTACAATTAATCTTAATATGTATTTTACAAGTTGTTTCACACTTTGCTTCACTGAGCTAAAAATCATATATAATCAAATAAGAGTTCCATTTTTACCATTTTGGTATGGAATTCTAAAAAAGGTATGACTACACTAGGCGAATCGAGCACGAGCGGAGCCATTTCACTTCGTCGTTCGCGGCGTCAAGTGTGGACGTACAACGAACCTACAACGATCACTGTCCTCCAATCCTTTTGTGTTCGTCAAAAAACCGACAACAGGCGGAACGCAGCCGAGAACGAACGAAATGCTCGCAGCGCGCTCGTTCGAGGTTTGTAAGTCGGTCCACACTACTCGAATTGTGTTCGGCTCGTGCTCGATTCGCCTAGCGTAGACCCACATTTATATTATTGTATATTAGTTTTACGTCTTTTGTTAACTGACTTCAAAAAAAGGAGGAGGTTCTCAATTCGTCGGAATTTTTATTTTTGACAGTTCATGTGCATGGAAGCAACTCATATCAGCAAAAATAAGTTGCGCTACAAGTATAGTTCTTATTTTCATATGCATAAAATATATTTTCGAAGTGAAACTTCGCATTTGACGTTACTTTAAAATGTGTCTGTGGTAATGTTTTTGGGGATCCGTACCCAAAGGGTAAAAACGAAACCCTATTACTAAAACTTCGTCGTCCGTCCGTCTGTCTGTTACCACTCATCATATATCTTGAACCGGAGTAGCAATAGAGAGTTGAAATTTTCACAGATGTAATTTCTGTAGCCGCAATAACAACAAATACTAAAAATAAAGGATGCTCCCATACAGCAAACGTGATTTTATGGTCATTTTTAAATATAATGTTCGTGCATGAGCCCGATTCGGCCGATTTTTTCATTCTTCAAGCCGCCGCAAACATTAAAAAAATCAAAGATAAATTATTCCTAAATTATTAAAATCAAATAAGTTCCACTTCTATTTTCTCGTTTATAATTTTTTTAGTTTTCAATTGGGTGTTTAGACTACTTTTGAATTTGATAAAAATTAGTACTTTATTAATAAACTAGGATATAAATAATGACGTTCACTAAAAAATATTACAAAGATCTACAGGCATTTTAATTTTGGAGTATGTATGAAAACTCAATAAGCTACTACTAGTATTACTAGCTTAAACTTTTAACTTTTTCGTTATTTGATTGATTTAATTAGTTTTTTCAGTGTTCGTCATTATTTTTATCCTAATTTATAATAAAGAGTAATAAAAAATGTAGTCAAATACCCAATTATAGCAATGAATGTCAAACCTATCTACATAAAAATTACAAATCCCACATAGTAAAACACATCTCCAAATCTTTTAGTCTCTCCATCTTTTACATTACATTTACATACGGAAGCTAATGTCTAACGATAATTTATATAATTATTAATATACAACATTCACATATTTTTATTTAAATAAGATATTTTTTATTCATTGTAATTTTTCATATTTGATACAGTAAAGCGTATTTCATAAAACAAGGAATGCAATAATTCAAGCAACGACAACGCCATTTGTTTTTTAAAGTATATTAAAGAATGCCGAAGCAATGTATTTAATTTTGTTTCAATACACACATAAATACCTACATTAATTTTATACAGTGCTATATTTAAAAAAAACCGGCCAAGTGCGAGTTGGACTCGCGCACCGAGGGTTCCCATACCATCAAAGAAGTAAAACATTGAAAGAATCACTTTCGTTCATGAATTTACGAGTATAATTTACATATAAGTACTTTCATTGGCGAACCGCAAACGTAACTTTGTTTTTGGTGGTTTAGTGTTATTATAAAAAAAACTATAACAGTTACGAAGTTGATTTTATCTTTCCTGTAAAATATACATTAATGTCTATTAATCATAATTATTTCAGATTTTTCGATTGATAAACTTCGGAGATAAGGGGGGGGGGAACGGTATTTTTTTCGTCAGTTTGCTCAATAAATCCAAAACTATCAGGCATAAAAATAAATAAAAATCGGTTTTAGAATACACAAGTAACGCCCTTTCATATGATACCCCACTTAATATTGTTATCTCATTTTGAAAATTCGAAGTCCCGGTTTTCCCCCCTTTTTAAATATAAATAAAAACAATTTTCAATATTTTATGAGTGCAATGGCGTTGGGTCACTATTACCTAAAACTATTCCAAATTTCAAGTCGATAGCTTTGATATTTACGGTGACGGACGGACGGACGGACGGACGGACGGACGGACGGAGAAAGTCTCACCATAAGGGTTCCATTTTTACCAAATTGGTATGGAACCCTAAAAACATAGTTTTTTTATACATAACTAAAATATATCAAATAAATATGAGCTGCAAAGATTTTATTTGTTCTTATTAACGTACAGAACATTTTATTCAATTCTACTAATATTATTTTCAACGCGAAAGAAATGGATCTTTGTTTTATTTTCACGCCGCACTGACTGAACCGATTTGGCTAAAATTTAAAACATAGATAGCTTATAATCCGGATTAATACATAGGCTACTTTTTATCCCGGAAAATCCATAGCTCCCACGGGATTAGCGAAAAACCGGCGAATTTTTTCGTTATCTATCATAAGAGTCATATGATCTGAAGATTTTCTGGGGGCACATTAGGAAATGATCCAGAAATATATAAACCCTATAAATAATAGTATGGTTTACACAATTATCATTACTATTTCATTTTATAAACTTTAGCAAAGCTCTTGTAGCCAAGCTAAGACACGCGTTTACTACATAATGTAAAAATTTTGAGGTAGTTTTTTTATTCAACCAATTTAATAATATGTGTTCTAGTAATAGAATTCTCAATTTATAATAATATTCACTATACGTGTTTTTTTTCAATAAATTAAATTTTAGCTACCACGAACTCCGGTCCAATTTAAATAATAGAACTTTTAAGCAAGACAAGCCAAAGGTATATATTTCATTTTAAATATGGAATTTAAAATATGATTCTTTACGCGTTATCCACTCTTGTTTTTAAGTCAATGGATCATAAATAATCAAGAAGATATTTAATTAAATAAAATACAAAATGTTAGAAAAATACTATAGCCTCTTTTCACTGATAAGCATCTTTTTTTTTTTTTTTATAAAGCTCATAATCGACGCGTTCAAAAAAATGGTTAGAGAAGTCGATTAGCTTACTCTCTACACATCACTTAAAACTAAATGCACGATCTTAAAAGTAACAATGTCGATAATTTTTATAACATTTAATATTTAGAAAGTCGTTAATTTTACGTAGCTTGTTTATATTCAGCAATCAGGACCAGAGACACTTATGGCGTTCTCGGATATAACAAAATGAGTAATATTTTTATACTTCAAATAAGGCGAGTAATAAATCGTAAGAAGAAAAGAAATCTTAATTTTTGTATGAGATTATATAATAGGGTTGGTACAATATTTATAGACGGCGAAAATCAAAGTAATATACAAGCCATATAACCTTTATGTTAACACGAAATTCGGGCCGTCCTTGTTAGATCTAAACCAGATATAAATCGTTTTTAAATAAATAATTGATTTAAGTAGTAAAATAATTAAATAAGTGAGATGGTATAATTTAAAATTTTACTCTTCATACGCTTTGTCTGGTTTGGAACCAAAAAGATACGTACCCGTTCCGCATTTAACAGATAATGGAGTCAATTCAAAGGGGAGGACTAGACTGGGGTGGAATTGGCATCGAGTTGGACGCGCAAGCCTTCCCGTTCCCTCTGCACATCGGCGAGCTCCGCGCAGAGGGCGCGGCACACGCGGTGCAGGACCGCGTTCTGATCCTGAAGGGATTTTATATCCGGGTCGGCCTCGCAGGAGGACTCCCGGGAAGGTTTGCGGTACACTTCGAACGCCCCGTGCATTTTCGGCGCGTCTTCCCTGTTGTACCCGAAGCCCTCGCCCTCGTACTCCCGCGGGGCGAACGCGTCCGGGGGAAAGGCCGGCTCGCCTTCGCTCCGTTGGTTCACGAGTCGACGCGCGGGCGGGGACGTCGCGGATGGGGACATTCTGGGAGGCGGCTGCGGCGGCGGAGCCGGGGCGCCTTTGAATCGATTCAGGTCCAGAGAACTCGAGCGCGTGTGGTTCCGCAGAGGACGAGGCGGTGGAGGGGGCGGAGGGTCCTTTTTAGGCGCGTACTGTAACGACTGAGGACCTTCCTCCGCATGAACGGAAGATTCCCTAGCGGGCGGCGGGGGCAAAACCCCTGCGTTTTTCACCGGCTTCTTCGGCTGCGGTCGCTGGATCGATTTGATTTCCGACGTGCCGTTCGGCGGCTGGTCGGGCGGGGGCTGGGAGTTCATCCGCTTCGGGCTCGCGAGTTCGAACGCGTGCGCGAAATCGTCCCGCCGGGGGGACGTGCTCGATCGCAGATCGCCGTCGTGCGGAATGGTGTTCGCGTCCGGGGTGACTCGTAACGCTACCGGGTGGAATATTTTTGGATCCCGTTCGAGAGCGGATTTGTGGAAGTCGAAGTTCACCGGCTTCGGGCCGGGGCTGGAGACGCTCGACGTGGGCGAGTCGACGAACTTCGTCCACTCTTTGTTGCTCGCGACCTGCGGCTCCGGTTTCGGGGGGGACATAGACGGTTGGCGCTCCTCGGATTTCTTAGCGGGCTTACTCTCGTAAGGATCGTTGACTTCGGGTTTGGGCGCGAAGTTGAAGTCGGCCGAGGTCCCGGAGCCGAACATGTCCGAGCCCAGGTCGACTAGGTCCGTGGTGACGGCTTGCTGAGAGAAGTTGGAGTCGACCTTGGGCACGAGGCAGGCGGGAAGCGCGTCCGGCACCAGCACACCGTTCCGCCTCAGGACGATGAGGTGCATCGCTATACTGAACTCTTCGAGTGTCAACATACCGTCTTTAGTGATGTCGGAGAGTTGCCAAATCTTCCGCAGATCAGGTACGGAGAGGCGAGACTTTTCGAAAAACAATCTGAAAACAAAAAGTATTACACAGTTAACAGTGAACTTTGGAAAACTCCCTATTCCTAAAAGTTGGTTTATACCACATTTCGAGGAAGTTTGCAAAACAATCAGCTCTAAAGTGGTGGCTATATAGATTACTGTAGAGAATTTGGTATTTTTAAACTTCCAGGCCGCGTAGTGCCGCGCCTGCGGCTCGCTGATAGCGTATATGTGCTCGTGCTATCATCTTGTGGTTCGTGGCTCACCTGGCAGTCTGGCCGGATAGCAGACCACGCTCGGGCCGCAGCTGCGCGAACTGCGCCGCGTAGTGCCGCGCCTGCGCCTCGCTGATCGCGAATATGTCCTCGCCGCTGTCACCCTCATCGCCGTCCTCCTCTGACGAGTGTCGGTCTGACGACTCTTCTTCTGTACCTATCAATTTATTACAAAAGATTGGGTACTACACTTCTTTTGAATTTCATAAAAATAAAATTGTAAACTAGGATAAAAGTAATGACGTACACTGAAAAAATAAGCGGGAATTTTGTCAGGTGGCGCTACATTTTTTTTTTTTTACGTTTTCGTATGAAGGTTTTGCGTAGAATGATCAGACTGGTGCCTTGGATCTAATAAAGTACAATGGTAACACTAGGTCAGTGGAACTAAGTTTACCTAATAGCCTGGTGTGTTCCTCTGCAGTGTTGGTGGGCCAGACGCCCCGGCCGGTGACGCTGTGCTCCCACACTGGGTGCACCCGTTCCGCCACACTGTTGGTGGGGGTGGGGCTCTCGCTGGCCGTGCTCCAAGGTGACCCAGCCTTTGCTCTCCTCTGATGATCAATTTAGGGAAATTTTAAAAAATAGGATTCAACTAACTTCCAATAAGATCACAAAAAGAAACATTATGGGAGAACTACAATTTAAAATAGAAAAAAATAATGAATTCCTGCATTCTCCCTAGTTTAACTTAGGCTGCTATTCCACTGGGCGTTATGAGAGCGTTAGCGTTTCTTCAAATGTATGCACAGCGACGCGACGTCAACGTTGAGAGTCTCTTGGCGTTGAGAAACAGACGTTGGAAAAACAGCAACGCTCGCTTAACGTCCAGTGGGATAGCAGCCTTACACTGTATGCCAAACACGGGTATTTACTGAAAGAGTGAAAAATAAAATCATGTCCGGCCAAAATGCCATGGAAACTGAGAGGAATCCAGAAAATAAGAAACAAATATTCACAAGAAACTTAACTAACAGATTATTTATTTATTTTATTTTATTATCAATTCAAATACAATTAATAGAAACTTAGTATCTAAAAAAAACACTGAAAAAACCACCGAGATGCCCTCCAGGATGCTCTGGAACAAAAATAGAGACGGGCAGAACATATTGCTCGAATAGAGACAAAAGGTGGACCCAAGAATTATCAAAATGGCAATGGCCAGTAGGCAAAAGGAGAACAGGACAACAAAGAAAAAAAATTTAAAGGTCATAGAAATCATACATAATCATTGCTGGAAAAAATTGGATGAGTGCAGCTATGCATAGACAAAATTTGCAAAGTATGGAGGAGGGTTTTACTTGTAAATGGCAAAGGGGAGGACCCACAGAGGACTACTCATCAAAACAATTTTTATTAATTACTAGTTATTATAAATAAATATATGAAATTGATAATATAACTACACAGTACAAATTACAACATTCATTTCAGAATCCTCAAACTTAGGTACCTATTAAAAACATTGTTTAGCTGTTTCTATCAAAGTTTCAAAAGACAGACAGTTTTGGTAGGTGCAAGTCCCACATAATCCTCTTTCCTTGATGATTGATGAAGAGGTATGCAGATGGTGTAGTAGGGATGATATTATAAATGCAAAATGGAAGAGTCAAAATTACAATGAAAATAGAAACTTTCACAGGAGCTCTGTGTCCAAGAAGGACATCCTGATCAAGTAACTAGTGCACTGGTGTAACTAATTTTCTAGAATAAATCATGTTAGATCAATTTACATTTATATATTAATAACTAATATGATACTAGTCATACTGTTTGTTACTAAATACATAGTAGTTAAGGAAGGTCAGAGATTACAGACTATTTTTGTTTTATTTATTTATAGTTAATCAATGGTAAGGATTCTGCTCTAAATAAAAAATCTAGTACTGTTAAGGGTTCTTTACTTTTACAAGGTATAGAAAGAACTATATTTTCAAAAGATTAGTGTCATCCTTTTCCTCAGTGACCATTATGATAGTAGATTTTTAGATGCAAAACTAAAATAGAATAACTACCAGTGCCTAAATTATCTTTATCTGCCATAAGAAAATTATTATTTCAAAGAAGACAAACATTGTTGAACTAAACAAATTGTGAACAATGTTTTAAGTAGTTTACATAAATAAGTAGCCACCTTATTCTCTTATCAAATTCCAATTTAATAAGCCAGTGTAAATTGAAGTTGATAACAGACCTAAGTAATCAGTTCAATAACAAAACTTCTTTTGGAGTTTTTATTTAGATCATGGCAGATTTGCACTTGAGTCAATTCACACTTGACATGTAAATAAATAATAAATAAATAAATATAAATATATATCAGGACATTATACACATCGCAATCTAGCCCCAAAGTAAGCAATAGCTTGTGTTATGGGTACTAGATAACTGATAAATATACATACATATGAATATACATAAATATAATATATTGAAAAACACCCAGACACTGGAAAACATTCATGCTCATCACACAAACATACAGTAGTGGGAATCGAACCCACAACCTCCGACGCAGAAGCAGGTTTGCTACCGCTACACCATTTGGTCGTCAATTATATCAGAACATTACAGACATCTCAATATAGCCACAAATTGATCATAACCTTGACTATATATGTAATGAAATGAGTGACATTTCATTCATTTGAATTTGCCGCGCTTCGCGTATCTGTTGATCGTATTCTATTGATCTGTGTCTATGATTTAAAATGGCGTGGGACGCGCAGATTGTTTTGTGCATTTTATTGTTATAAAAAACTAATAGAAAGAATGTGATTGAGGACTCGAGATATAGTGAACTTTAAATGTCGTTTCTTTGTTATTTCAGGTGAGATAGAAGTGTAATTGTCGTAACTTGATAATAACTTGATAATTGTAGACTTGTTAAATAAAACAAAACTTTGTTATTTCAGAGAAACAATTTGTGTTTTATTTTGGAGATCCTCAATGTCTTATGAAACGACATTTAAAGTTCACTATATCTCGAGTCCTCAATCACATTCTTTCTATTAGTTTTTTATAACAATAAAATGCACAAAACAATCTGCGCGTCCCACGCCATTTTAAATCATAGACACAGATCAATAGAATACGATCAACAGATACGCGAAGCGCGGCAAATTCAAATGAATGAAATGTCACTCATTTCATTACATATACATTACAGCAAAAACATTGCTCTTATACAAAATATTGTCATTGTTGTTGTATTGTTATTGAAGGATCACCTTTTGTCTCATAATTGTACCTAATGAAGCAAAAATTCAAAACTTACGATTTAGTAATGAATAAAATATTTAATATATAATTCTTGATAAATTTAGTGAGGACTAGGGTGGAAAAAATTACTATACAAAAACATCATTTTCCAACTTAGTTTTAATCAGGAATATGATTATTTGTAAGTAGGGGTACAGCTCTATTTTTGCCCCATTCTAATAATTTTTTCTCTAACAGATAGCCCACAACACTACTTTTATTAGTGAGAAAACATACAGTTTAAGCAGTTTTGGCTTACCCCAATTGATCCTGATTGTGACATAGTTTCTGATTCCATTTCTGAATCCGTGCTTAGCGCTTCGGTGGCGTCATGTGATAGTGCTTGAGGGACGTCACTGTCAGACAGGTTTGAAGATACCCTTATTGGTTCATAAGCACCGAGATTTCCACCAAAACTTCTCTCTCGTTTAGAAGAAATGTGCTGCTCTTTAGGTGAATTAGATAACTGGATTAGGTCTGCGTTAGCGTCTGAATTAAGAGTCCATGTAAATCTAGGCAGTGGGAGATCCAAAGGTGTAGAAAGAAGTTCAGGCTTCAGGGGCATATTGCTTTGATGTGCTGCTATCAATTTTAAGGCTGAATAAAACTGCTTCCTGTTCATATGATTCAGTGTTGCACAAGTGTTTGGGGCCACGCTAATATCCATAATCTGGAAGTTAATGATTATAGAGTCAACAATGATCATACTAAACAATGTTCCCGTCGGCAAACAAAACCAATATTTACCTGTCGCAATATATCATTCGGTATGTTAGATGATCTAAATAGCTCTGTCGCCTTCAATATAGGTATTTTCCCGTTGGATTCCTCGTCGCAACACAAAAACAAATCACCGAAATATCTCATTTCGGTCTCTGTCAGATTGAGATCCTCCATTATAAAGAAAATACACGATTATTCACATAAAAAACACTAATAGTTTCTAGAAATATAGCCAAAAAACATGTATAACCATTATCTGTTAATGTAAACCATATTCATTGATAAACAGACGGATTTGAAAATCTATCATCACAATTTTACACGAAGCAAACGAATATGTCATTGACAGCTGCCCTAGAGCCGCCATTATTAGGTACTTTATGGTTGATTAAAATATGCAGATTATAAATGAAAATAACTATAAGTCTATAATATTGTTTATGATATAAGCTATATTATTATTACCGTAATTTTAAATTTGCAAAATATAAATCTTCTATTTTACTTTATTTTACTTACACTTTATTTACACACACAAAAGTTAAAAACTCCCACAGTAAATTATTTAGCTCAATAGTGCGCTGCCACTGGGAATTGGGCCGTCTTGTTTCTGGTTCTTATACATTGCTGCTTCAAAATGGCAAAGATCATATTCATACCCGACTTCATTGTATACTTATAATAAAACTTGGCCCAACTTATTTAGCTCAATCACAGAACAGAGCTCAATAATGCGCTACCACTGGGCAGTGGGCTCTCGTCTGGTTCGTTATACATTGCTGTTTAAAGTTGTAAAGACCATCACTTCATTCTATTATAATAAAACCTGTCTACTGTAATTTGTAGCTCCCCATCAGGCCCAACCTCAAATCACCATCACCTGCCTCGTGCCTCCTTTCCAAAATTGTGCCAAAGTTAACGATAGTCAAATCTCTAGGCCCTTGAGAAATGTAGGAGTTTCTACATAGTAGAACAAGAAATGATTTTCCAAAAATTCTTATGGAATCACTGAGGAAAGCAGGTCAGCTGGTAATTAAAAATAAAATGCATTGTTCAAGTTATTGTTCATATTTTATTACTAATATCTCTCAATAAGTTATGGAAATAAAATGGTGAGGTAAAAAGAGAATACTTATTGTGCAAAGGAATTAAAATGAAAACAAACACTTGTATCGAGTTAGTTCTCAATTAAGAACAAAAATAACAAATTTTAATTACTCTCATTTTCATCACATTTACACTTTAAATAAAGTAACACAAGCATAATATCACTACTATCAAAGTAGTACATTTATAATTTAGAGTAATACACAGCTACACTTAGACTTAACAAAATCGTCGGTTAATCTCAACATCACACGACGATCATAGATTTTTTTTGTGGTAAAATATTTAATCCTTGCTCTGAATGTACTTGATGAGGTCAATGACACGGCTGGAGTAGCCATATTCGTTGTCGTACCAGCTGATGAGTTTAACAAAGTTGTCATTCAGAGATATACCAGCAGCAGCGTCAAAGATTGAAGAGTGAGAGTCGCCAATGAAGTCAGTCGACACGACTTGGTCTTCAGTGTATCCGAGGATGCCCTTGAGGGGACCTTCAGCTGCTTCCTTGACCTTTTGCTTGATGGCTTCATAGCTGGCAGGCTTGCCGAGGCGTACAGTCAGATCCACAACTGATACATTGGCAACAGGCACGCGGAAGGCCATACCAGTCAGCTTCCCATTCAAAGCTGGAATCACCTTTCCAACCGCTTTAGCCGCACCAGTGGATGCAGGAATGATATTCTGTTGGGCACCGCGACCATCACGCCAAAGCTTACCGGAGGGTCCATCTACAGTCTTCTGGGTTGCTGTGGTAGCATGGACAGTTGTCATGAGACCTTCAATGATTTCAAAGTTGTCATGGATGACCTTGGCGAGAGGAGCCAGGCAGTTGGTTGTGCACGAGGCATTGGAGATGACTTTGAAGGATGGGTCGTAGGCTTCAAGGTTGACACCGACAACAAACATGGGTGCGTCAGCGCTGGGCGCAGAGATGATAACCTTCTTGGCACCACCCTCCAAGTGAGCGGATGCCTTGTCTGTTGTGGTGAAGACACCGGTTGATTCTACAACGTATTCAGCACCAGCCTTGCCCCATGGAATGGCTTTAGGGTCCCTTTCAGAGAAAACTGCAATTTTGTTTCCGTTGACAATCAGGTAGCCATCACCAGCTTCTACAGTGCCTTTGAAACGGCCGTGAGTGGAGTCATACTTGAACATGTATACCATGTAGTCCAGGCCGATGAAGGGGTCGTTAACGGCTACGACCTGTGCGCCCTTCTCGATGGAAGCACGAAGGACCAGGCGGCCGATACGGCCAAAACCGTTGATACCGATCTTGGACATGTTTGCTGAAACAAAATGAAGTTATTGTTAGATATACAGCATTATAATTTTTAACAACATAACATTTTACTTTAGTAGAGGGTACTAGAACTCGAAGCCGTAATGCCGGTAAAAAAAACAGTTGTGTAGATTTGTAGAAAAGATTGAATTATGTAGATATGTATTTACAAATCACACATCAAACGATTAATTCGTAATCGGCGTCGTTGTAACTTTGCCGGTTTATCAGTTTCTTTTACTGTCTCCAGTCTCCACAGTCAGTCTAGTTTTAAGATAGAATCCGCCCTGCGAATGTGCCGGCATCGAGAGGTCAAACAAAGGTCATTTCAAATCACTTCAATTTAGTAGGAAAAACAGATCAGAAGGTGAAAAATCCTATAAGAATAGAGATGTTATCATATTTATGTAAACTTTATACTCCAATAGCCACTAAAGAACTTGTAAAGAACGGAATGAAACGTGAAACACGGCACGTAGGTGCCACACATACTATCACAAAATATGATGTAACTTACGCGAAAATGCCTAATAATTATAAGGAAATTAGCTACGAGTTAATACATTCACGTACTATATCAACAATAAATAATAAAAAAACACCTACCGGAAAAATGGAAACTGGAAAGATTTGATAGAAATTCCAAGTGACACGTCTCACGCCCGCGAGTTGAAAAACAGAAATGTCAGATGAAGGACAAATTTCAAGTTGCTTGGCTATAGACAAATAAATTTAGATCCGTCAAAGATTACGTGGTAATCAGACAGTACTGAATAAACAAGGTGTATTATTTTAACCAACACCAGGTGTGCCCGCGAAATTCAAATTTTTCGTGGTTTTTCGCGATTTTTAAGCTAATAAGACATAATAGGCTTATGGCCGTAAAATTGCGATAATCTCAATATCTTCTTCACGTGTTTATCTAAAAATCTCTGCTCGAAATTGTCGGGTTAAAGAAATTAGTCCGAGATTTGCGAGTTACTCACATAAAACTCGATACTCGGACTAATTTCCTAGGATACACATTTTTATGCAAAAATTTTGATATAATCATGTAAAGATGATACTGCCATCATCGCATAATTGATTGCCATAAGCCTATCATGTCTAATTAGCGTACAATTTGCAAAAAACCACGAAAATTTTGAATTTCGCGGGCAGACCCGTTGATTTCACGTTAACGCAACCAAAAATAGTTATTTTTTTTTTTAAATCATTACGTCAGTCGATTTCAAAAGTATTTAGAATGGTGTTAGTTTTCACCGAAAATAAAAACTAACAATACTCTTTGATACGATATAGGTATTTGAGCTAAACTGAACTCATAAATCATAATTTCCAGTTATGCCTTTTTATAGAATGTCGTTCAAATATAAAATTAATTAATCACAGGCACCTATTTTGGTTTTTTATTAGGGTTCCATACCAATTTGGTAAAAATGGAACCCATGGTTAGACTTTCTCCGTCCGTCCGTCCGTCCGTCCATCTGTCACACTCGATTATTTCAGTAACTATCGAAGCTATCGACATGAAATTTAGAATACTTTTAGGTAATAGTAACCCAACGCCATTGCAATCATAAAACATTGAAAATTGTTTTTTTTTTTATTTAAACTGTGGGAAAACCAGGGCTTCGAATTTTCAAAATGAAACAACAATATTGACTGGGGTATGATATGAAAGGGCGTTATTTGTGTATTCTAAAACCGATTTTTATTTATTTTTATACCTTATAATTTTTGATTTATTGAGCAAACTGTCGAAAAAAATACCCCCCCCCCCCCCTTATCTCCGAAGTTTATCAATCGAAAAATCTGAAATAATTATGATCGATAGACATTAATGTATATTTTAAGGGAAAAATAAAAATTTTTTTTTTTTTTTGATAATAACAATGAACCACCAAAAACAGTTACGTTTGCGGTTCGCCAACATTTACATGTAAATTATACTCGTAAATTCAAGTACAAAAGTGATTATTTTAATGTTTTACTTCATTTATGGTATGGAACCCTCGGTGCGCGAGTCCAACTCGCACTTGGCCGGTTTTTTTATATTCAAGTAACACAATTTTCTATTTAATATTTTTTTCATTAAAAAGAAAAATTAGAATACTTAATACAAATTACATGAATGTTTGCAAAAGCAAGTATAATAAAATACAGTATTAATGCTCACAAGGAAAGGTCAAACTTCAAACAGTTCTTGCAGAAAGTGAAGACATTATTTATATACCATACTACTCTATGACATTATTATCGCCACAAGTGCTTATATAGGTACTCTTTGGCCTTAGTAGGTAGGTATATTATAGTCATAGATTTTTGAAGTGATGTGTCTACGACATTTGCGTATTCTATGATATAAAATCAATTTTTTCATAGATTTTTCAGCTTAAAACATATTTTCTCTCGCTATTAATTGTATTCTTGATATTTTCTGATCAAAAAATAAGTAAACGAGTTTAGAAGCATGTCGTCCGTGTGTCGTGGTCTGTGCACAGAAGTAAAAGTCTAGTCTATGGGCAACGACATAAAAGCGCGCCATTTTCAAAATGACGTTGTGGTGAAAATTTAATAATTTTTACTAAAAATTCTTCTTATTAAAATTACAGTATTTTTATTGTTGATAGGGATGGTAGTCAGAGTTGGTATAAATGGATTTGGCCGCATAGGCAGAGTGATATTTAGAACTTGTGTCCAGAGTGAAAATCTGGAGGTATCTTATTCATAACACCCATATTATATCAATAATAACACCTATCTATTTCATAAAACCAATGCTTCAGTAGTTGATGATTTTTTTGTCGATCATTTCAGGTTGCAGCAATTAACGATCCAGCAGTCGATATCGATTACATATGCTATCTAATAAAGTTTGATTCAACTCACGGAAAATTTAAGAGTGAAATCACGTTTACGGATGATACCATCACCATAGCCGGTATTTTACATTTTGCTTAGCATTAAATTAACAACTGAAGTTGTCTTGCACTTTCCGATGGATGTTTTATCATTACTAAAAATATTTAATTAATTTTGAAAAGAGCAAGTGCCGAGTTTTTGCCAGTTCTTCTCGGAGCAAAAAAATAAAGATTTTCATCCTAATTTTAGAATAAGTATGCCACCATTTCTCCTAACTTCCTCCTAAAGTTTCCTAGGATTAGTTTGTGAGTTTTGAAAAAAATCAAAACTCACAAACTAATCCTAGGAAACTGGTGGTTACATAAAACTTCTCATTAGCCTTGTGACAAAATGATCCAAAATCGATTCAGACTTCCAGTCTCTTTCACCCAACGTTGGGAGTTCGATCAAAGTTGCATTGAAACCCTTTCAGTAGGTAGTTTTTGACCACCAAATCTTAAAATGGCCACTAAGTATGCTATCATTTTCATCACTTGCTATTAAAGGTAAACCGCTATAACATTGACCCTCCTGATGGTTTGGGGGATTCGGAGCGGGTGATGCGATTGGCTATAACGATACGGCAGCGCTGCCGGCGGACAGTGACAGAATAGCTGATTGGTTGAGCTGCTTGAATCTGCTGATTGTTTGCGGGACAAGGGGCGGCCTTGTTCCGCAAACCATCAGGAGGGTCAAGTTTATAGAGGTTTACCTATACTACTAGGACTAGACTGGTCACTTCTGACTGCTGTTACTTCACCTGCAGATAAAAAAATCAAGGTCTTCTGCGAGAAGTTGCCATCCAGCATCCCGTGGCAGGCCGCCGACGTGCAGTACGTCGTCGAGGCGTCCGGCATGTTCACAAGTCGCGAGAAGGCTGCGGTATTTTTTTAAATGCTTTACGAAACTTTTCTATTGCCATAGAGTTAAGAGCCATGGAGTTCAAATCCAGTACTCAAGTCGCTCTATGATTAAATCATTAAAAAATATTATAAAACTTAAGGATATGAACATCTTGTTCTTGCGGGTCGCCACTGCTCTCAGTAGTAATTTGACTGATTGCCAATCTGGATATCTCATACCTTGAAGAGAGGCATAGAATTATAATAAATTTGCATGCAACCAGGACAGCAGAAGTCTGTCTCTGAGCTTTTAAAAAGGTAATGCATATGTGTAGCATAAAGATCTCTCAAAGGGAAGCAATGTGGGTATTAATTTATCACAAGTCAGTGCTTCACTACATTCTTACCTACTTACCTGATGGTAGGTGAAGATGCAGCGGAAGATGATAGCGTATCTACTAACTCGGAAGGGGTAAAAACCTATGACTAAGTAAAAACCTGTAACGACTGTTTCTTAATACCGGAATTTTTAATTAAATACAAAATTGCGTGACTGTACGTCCCTGCCGGTAACCAGCCGAAGTTTTCTGCCAGAACGGGTTTTAATCGATTTAGAAATTATGATATACCTACCTACCAACCCGACACTTATTGGCGTGCGAGAAAGGTCATCAAATATATACTCGTACCTAGACGAAAAAGTTATACGTAAGTGATAATAATTCCTCTATAGGGTCACCTCGCAAGCGGCAGCGTGAAGAGGGTGATAATTACGGCTCCCACTGTCGATGTACCGATGCTCATACTGGGAGTCAACGAGGATCACATTAACGCGGGTAACACTATAACATACTGTATTCCATCGATATACTAAGGTATAGGTTGCTTTCTATCGATAAGACAATGGCGGGGTCAACAACAAAGGGGGGGATAGGAACATATTGGTCAAAGAGCAATGCACATAAGTATCTCCATAGAGTAAATAAATTTCGTTGAGATTGGTTAATCGGTTTAGGTAACAGACAAAATAAAAATGTACCTACTTTTAAAATACAAGTCATATAAATAGGTGTCTGGCCCTGATCATAATGCTCGTTTTGATAGATGGTAAATAACCTTTGTTCGGTTACAAAAAGGGTTACAATGTTTGGCTGGGTGTGCGAACGTCTCACATTTGACCTTAGTTCGTAATCTCTGAAGTTCACAGAGTTGGCTTGATTATACATTCTGTTCTGTGGCATTGGACGATTTATTTTGATTATTGCAATTATTATTTGACCAACGCCAAAGATAAACGGTTGAAAAATAAAGGAGTTACTTATTTAAAGTTTAATCAACTGGGGCCGATTTATGAACAGATTATCAGGATCTTCTAAGACTTCATTTTTGATTCGATCACGTACAAAAAAAGGCAAAACAACGTCCGCGAGGCCAGTTCTTCAACAAAAGTAGATCTATATAAATAAAAAGTAGAAATCTTGACTTATTTAACCACTTCGTTGCATAATCGTCAAGCCCAAACACTTGGATCTAAAAAAAAGAAGATTCCGACGAATTGAGAACCTCCTTTTTTTTTTGAAGTCGGTTAAAAAGGTGAAATTTTTTAGTGGTCTGTCTTTTAATGTAGGCAAGGGATAAGAAAGACTTGCGAAATTCCCACAAGATGACTCGTGTAAAGCTCCTTTTATGCCCATATTGCAGAAGTGCATCAGAAATTACTAGTCCGCCATCTTGGATGTTCCGCTGTTCGTGTTCATGTGGATTTAAATGAACCATAAAATTTTAGCTCAATCGGTTGAAGATATCTGCTTCAAAATGGAGTTGCAAGATTCCATCCAAACAAACAAACATTACAAGGTAAATAAAAGCTTATAAAAATGTCTTTCCTAGAACAAAAAGTAATATCGTGCGCGTCGAGCACGCTGTACTGTTTGGCGCCGATCGTTAAGATCTTGGAGGACAAGTACGGCGTAGCCGAGGGCTTCATCACCAGCATACACGCCATGACGCCGTCTTTGAAGCCCTTGGATGGTCTGTGTTTGAAGGGAAAGGTACACTGTACTCGCTCATATATCATTCATCATCATCATCATGATCACCCCAATTCATTGCCGACCAAATGATTAGTACAGCCACCTCTCTATTCAGAATAACAAGTGACCTTCGCTAGTCACACACCTTTGAGAACATTATGGAGAACTGCCCGTTTGGTTTTTAACCTGATTCATATTGTGACGTGGCCCTATGACTTCACTCATAAAATGTATAGATTATCATAGACCCACGTCACAATATGGTGCAGGTTCAAAACATTTTAAATCACGTACCTAGTAGTGATAATCTGTATTCTGCTGTCTCAAATTACCATAATACCTTAGTTTTGATAATGGGTAATAAAAGTATAATAATGTCCATTTCACATCAAAATGGATCCGAATAAATCCGTAATGTCTGAACCCAGCACTGGCGCGACCACAGAAGCATACACCAGAACATCATCCCTGCGGCCACAGGCGCTTGCAAGGCCCTCGGCAAGATCATCCCGTCCGCGAGGGACAAACTGACGGGGCTCGCCTTCCGGGTGCCCATCGTCAACGTCTCCGTACTCGACATCACTGTCCGGTGAGTATCAAGAGGTCCTGGGCAGCCACGCACCGATAAGCACAGTGTTAGCAGATCTCAACCAGTCCCCTTATAGCCTAGGTAGGCAGGCAGATAAATTATTGTCTCCACCGGCTAAAGCTTACGTACGATTCGCCCTGACACTGGAGTATCATCAATTAATTAATAAATTAGCTCAAAATCTCAATTTTCCAGGTTGAATAAAAATGCAACGATACAGAATATAATCAAGTGCGTAGAAGAAGAAAGTAAATCAACTATGAAGAACATCATTAAAATAGCAAAGGACCAAGAAGTGTCTTCCGACTTTATGGGTGACGAACACTCCTGCATTGTCGACGCCAACTCAAGTTTACAATTGAATCCAAAGTTTTTCAAACTGATTTGCTGGTACGAAAACGAATACTCGTACGCGTGTCGAGTTGTGGATTCGATAAAATACTCCGAGGAAAATATATACAAACTTACTGCCAGTTTCATCATACCTTCAATCAAGTCTGTCCCTACAAAGCGTAAACAAAATTTTAATAATGAATACATCGTTTCTAACTGTCACATATCAAGTAATCCTAAAGCGATGATTTCATCCCAAGAAACGAGAATCAAAACTGAAAAAACTTTAGAAGATTCGGAATTCAAACAATTAGTTTTACGCAATTCTAAACAAAGCAAAGATATTTCCCTTGCGTGGGACGATGAAAAAGAAATGGAAAGTGCAAGGCCATTACTAAAAGAAAATATAAATTCCAATCTTCAAAGTTGTGTAACTTTAAGTGGGTCGATTTTGAAAAACCATAATTATCTTAAGACCAAAGAACGGTTAGAGGAAGTGAAGAAAGAATTCTCCAAAATGGCAAATATGACTGAAAAGCTATTAAAGAAATCGAATCAAAATAAATGTGAAGCAAATTCCCTAGGAGAAGAACTCTATACTGGCGAACATAAGAAAGATACTAAACGGAAACCTAACTCAACACGGCTTTCATTACCGGCAGTGGTAAAATGGATTCCCACAGAAGGAATTTTTCAAAAAAGTGACATTTATGAAGATGCGTTTAAAGCGCACATAAAAGAAGATAGAAATACTTCAGTAATTAAAAATAATAGTGAATATAGTAATACAACTAACGTAAATGCGAATGGAAATCAACAAGAACAAAACAAAAGTAATAATGTATTTGGTAACGTTGAAATCAATAAAAATCCATGTTGGCTTCGTCAAGATGACGAAACAAATAAAATTATCAAAGCAACTGATTATTCAGATGATCAAGAAAATCCTAAGCCAGAGAATACAGCCTGTATTCCAACGAAAACATCATGCGCTGCTTCATTCTACAATAATAAAGTGAATCTGGCAACAGATTTCTATGCTCAGAAAGCTGATTTATGGAATTTTGATCTTTTTACTAAGAAAATAGTTAACCATGATATAAGGCATACAAAGGTTATGCAATTAAAAGTAACGGAAAATAAATCAAATGATCAATCAATTAAAAGTCGTACTGAGAAAATCTGTAATAATAATATTACTGAGCATGAAGAGATAAAGCAAATAAACAGCACCGAAAATAAACAAGATGTTACATCAAGTGACAGTTATATTGAGAAATTTAATGACGTTTTGATTAAGTATGAAGAGGTAAAAAATTTAAACAGACCACAAAATCTACCAGACGTTATTTCGAGTAAAAGTAATAATAAAGACAAAATGACCACATCAAATGAAAGTAACCTCAATAGAACAAAACTAACTGCAACATACATTAACCCGGAATCCTCTGAAATCGAAAATGACGATGTAGCAACGTGGTCGGTCAGCAGGAATGCAATTAGAAAGAAAATACTGGCAGGTATCCTGAAGATTTTGGCCGCAAAAGCTTTAGAAAACAAAACGCAAACTCCAAGTCTAGTGACTACTAATACTACAACAAGTAACAGGGAAGTTTACAAAAGTTTAGACATATATGATAAGTTAGATAGTGCAAGTGCTTCCGATTCAGATAACTCTTTTCAAATAGATGAAAAGACCTCACAAGTTATCGACGTCACGGATTTGTCGAGCTCCGCAGAAGAGTTAGCTCGTTTAGACAAGATCTGTAGAATCATCGAAATTTCTGACGAAATGTCCGATAAACTTTTCTCTGCATTAAACAACAGTGATAACAATAATACCAAAAAGAAAAAGTGGTCATTTAAAGATTTGTGTGAAAGGTTAAAATTCGATGAATTTTGTAACAATGTATTTGGTGAACCGTCTAGCTTAGATAAATAATTTGCAATTAAAAACGTGAAATTTATATCAAAATCTATTTTATTTTAAAGCACTAATATAACTTTTTTTGTACATTGGAAACACAACAATATTACTCTATTTTGTAAAAAAATGTAAAAGAATGATATTATGCAGGTACAAGTGATGTTCTTCTGAGAACAAACTTAACTCAAAGAGTAAAAAAATCTTAAAAAGATACGAGTATCACATCTTAGTCTTACCTTACCCATAGCTATGTGTTATAAAATCTGTGTTTCTTAATAGTTTCGTATTCAGTTGGATGACCGTTTTGGAGAATACAGCATCGTCCATCTCAACAAAGTCAGCTATAATTACGTTGACAGGTGATGGTCCATCTGTGTCCACGGGCCTCCCTGGAGAAAACTCTGTCAGTTTCGGGTAAATCTCATTCTTGACCGGCTTAGCACATCTGTCTCGCAAATTAGATAACCATCTGGAATTTAATACATTTGGGCATTACCAATCGATCTAACCATCTTATCGGCCATCAAGATAATATATTTTATGTTCCAGGAAGGGTCAACTAGGGAAGGGGCAAGGGCCAGAATGAAGTTTGTGTTCTTAATGTCCTGGTCAAGCCAGGAAGGCAGCTTGGTACTCACTCAAGGATAATAATAAATAGTAAATATCGGCGTGGGATACTAAATAGCCTGATGTACAAATCCTTCGACAGGATGATGCTTGAGTTTTTGAGGAACTGCAGCAAACCACAGATGCCGTCCTGCTAAGGCCAGGAGACCAGGACTATGGTGCTCACCCAAGGATAATAAATTATAAATCTAGGCATGGGAGTTGAAACGGCCTGATGCACGAATCTCCTGCGAGGACGCTTAAGTTCTTGAGGAACTGCAGCAGACCTCAGACGATATTTTGCTCAAAGGGGACAGAAACATGGTACTCACCTAAGGACAATAAGCCCGGGCGTGGGAGTAGAACGGTCTGATGAACGAATCTTCTGCCAGGATGACGCTTGACGTTTCTGAGGAACTGATGATGTCTAGCTCAGGCCAAGGGGACAAGGACATGGTACTCACCTAAGGACAATAAACCCGGGCCTGGGAGTCAGAACAGCCTGATGCACGAATCCCCTGCCAGGATGACGCTAGACATTCTTGAGAAACTGCAGGATACCACAGATGTTATCCTGCTCAGGCCAAAGGGCAAAAACATGGTACTGACCTAAGGACAATAAACCCGGGCGTAGGAGTCAGAACAACCTGATGCACGAATCTCCTGCTAGGATGACGCTAGACATTCTTGAGAAACTGCAGGATACCACAGATGTTATCCTGCTCAGGTCAATGGGCAAGAACATGGTACTAACCTAAGGACAATAAACCCAGGCGTGGGAGTCAGAACAGCCTGATGCACGAAACCTCTGCCAGGATGACGCTTAACGTTTCTGAGGAACTGCATCAGACCACGAATGCTGTCCTGCTGAGGCCAGGGGGACGGCAACATCGCTGGCTGCCAGAGCTCCCCGGTTGAGAGCACCGATGGATGTCTGTAGACAACTATCACCTGAAAATTACAACAAATAATGTTAAATAAGGCCTGTGAATCTTTAAGAATCCATGTAACATAATATTATGTGCGATCGCCAGAAAGCAGCTGATCACTCCAATGGAACTAAATTCGTTATATGACTTGACTTTTTAAAGTTTATGAGATTCACCCTTTGTTGTTTGAAGAAGATTCAAATATATAAGTGGAACTTATATTTTAAATTTAATGGCAAGACAACTGTCGTTAATATCGACAACGGAGTTAATTTTCTGAGATTCGAGTTTGTATCAATGCCAGCTATTAATTAATGCTGCCTGGCTCAGTACTGAAAATCTAAATCCTAAAATACTGAGTAAGGAAGGCAGCAAAAAGACCTAGAATAAATAACTTACAAAACATTCTGGGCCGAATTTCTCATGACAAGTATGTGGCAAGTTGAATAATCGGCAAATAAATTTAGCAGAATCAGTAGACAATCAAACTTGAAGTAGTTAATTTAATGAAATCCTTTTAGTATTAGAAGTTTTATTGAGTCAAGGTTTTGATATTTTATAAGATCCGATGAAAGAAAAACTTCATTCACCTGTTGTCGTAGCCTATAGAGAGCATTGAGTGTCACTCCATTCAGATCAGGCTGTCTTGGCACCAGCAGTTGACCAAACAAGTTGAGAATGTATCTGATGAGCTTCTGGTGGTCATCCGGCGTGAAACCATAGAAATGTTGGAAATCTAGGATCACCACCTGGAAAATCGATTACGTGATGTACGATTATACTTCTGTTTAATCAGGCCCGTGACACTCAGTACAAATAACATAATTTAACTACCTACACTACTACTAAAATGCCGGCCCTATAAGTATTCATTTCTATGTGTGAGTAAATGTCATCGTAGCCCATTAGGGCTGGCAACTCGACGTGTACGTGGCGACGACGCGACCGATGCACAATGCCACGGTGACAACTTGCAGCCCGCTGAAAAACATTAGAATTGCGGTACAAATGCAATACTTTGTTTAGTTATTTCATGAAAACTAATTATATTTCAATGTGTTTATCTATAATTTTATTAATTTCTAAGGATGTAATTAAAAATATATATTTATTTTCATAAGTAGGTACATAGCTTTTTTCCGCGGCTTCACTGACCTGAATTTTGGAGTTTCATAAATTCCGTATGGACTATGGATTTTTAGGGATAAAAAGATAGTAATGTGTTAATGAAAGTTAATATATCTTCATTCCAATTTGCAGCCAAATCGGTACAGTACGTACCTAGTTGCGGCATGAAAGAGTTACAAACATCCAAACCCACAAGCTTTCATATAATTTATATTTATTAAACAATAGGATATTATAATGGGATACTTATAAAAATCACTGCAAAAATAATTAATTACCGTTCCTTGCCCATATGATTTTTCTAATTTGTCAAGCACAATCTGAGAAAACTTTATTAATCCTCCGGTTTTTCATAAATTTTAGTAATAAAAAATTGTCTTCAAAAACGGTATGCTTTTATTTACAATCAGTAGCTTTATGATGATAAAGTTATGAATTTGTGGCAAACCTATTGAAATAACGCACTCGCGAGACAGCGCCCACGAGTACCACCCGACGCGTCGCGCTCGGCTCGCGCGCGCTCTTGGGTGCCGGGAGGCACCCCAGAGCGCCGAGACATTGACGGGAGGGTGTGAATGTCCCTTCTTTACGTTAGTAATATTATATATTCGTTGGTTTAATGAATTCTACTTTTTGGCCCGTGGGTCAAAACCACGCGGGTTTTGACACCTATTCAAGAGGAAGGTCCTGGGGCTGTAGCACAATGCTATTTTGGTATCTGCAAAATACTGCTTTAAGAGGTGGTACAGCCCCTGTTTGTAGTTTTGGCTCAGCAGCTAGGCCATACGTACCATAGATGCGTTTTCTAAGATGCATTATGAGATTACATCGCTATCAAACAAAATTAAAAAAAAAATTTTACAAGAATATGCAGAGGTCACGTGACATTTTCATACATGTTTGATTCTCGTTCCATTCCTGTCTTTTTAGCATTTAAAGTACTTCTACTAGTATCTTTTTAACGTATCGAAAAAACCTAATGGCTAGAGGTGCAAATAAATGATAAACAAACTCACCTCATGAGGATGTTGTTCAAGAAACTCCTTCACTTGCTGGAGCGGTTGCGATATTTCCCCGGCATACACGCCGTGCGTGAAGAAGAAACGGTCCACACCCGTTTTCGTTGCTAGCCTCAGATCCAAGTATCTGAAATATTATATTAACGTCTGACGGATTATAGGTGAATTTTATTGTAAAGTTACGCTGTAATACTAAGCTACCTAAGAATTTCATCAATACACTTAAATATAATTTTTCAAATGTAGACAATCGTATTGGATGAGATATTTTATTACTTTATTTTTAACTAGGATGGAAGAATGATGTACATACTCGTACATTGAAAAGAAAATTCTACTTCAACAAAGAAATACTCATTTACAAGATTGTTTTTAAGGGTTCCATATCCAAAGCGTAAAAACGGGACCCTACTACTAAGACACCGCCATCCGTCTGTCTGTCTGTCACCAGACTGTATCTCTTGAACCGTGATAGTTAGAGTTAAAATTTTCACAGATGATTTATTTCTGTTTCTGCTATAACAAAAAATACTAAAAACAGAATAAAATAAATATTAAACGGGGCTAGAATATTTATTAGTTAATGACTAACTTAAGCTACTTAACGATATTCGGTAATTAGTTAATGATATTATTTACATTATGTACATGAAATCAAGAGTATTAAATTTTTTAGGTACCTAGATTATAGCTACTGTCAATGGTACTTTATTGACTGTGTTTTGCAGTTAGGTATTTTTATTTAAGTCTCAATAAATAAATAAAATAAAATAAAATAGATGCAGATTAAAAGGAAAAGTTAGACAGAAACTGTAACTTTTCATCTTATAAAAGTAAGCAGTAACAAAGAAACATACAATGCATGATAGTTAATTTTGAAACTAACATTAAATTATTGCCAGTGTTTTGTCAATCTTTTCCATTTAGCCTGCTTTTGTACAGTGAATGAAGTACCTAATGCCAATGAGAAGTTGCTGTGAGGCATCGAAGGACTGTGTAATGGTCCAGCGTAAGATCGTACCTTTGAATAAAGGGTACAGTCTCTTCAGTACGGGCTCAGCGTCTGGTGCTAGGCTACTGTTGCGCGTTATTCCATATGTCATTGAATCATGACTGCCTGAAATGTGAGATTATTGTACTAGCTATTGCTTGTAGCTTTGCCTGTGTGACAGTTTTTAGGATTCTGTACACAAAGGGTAGGAATGGGATCCTATGACTAAGACTTCACTGATGGTCCATCCAGCTGTCATTAGACTGTATCGCTTCAACCGTGATAGTTAGGACACTTGAAATTTCACAGATGATGTATTTCTGTTGCTGCTATAACAACAAATATTAAAAAATTTAATAAAACAGTAATTGAGGAAGGCTACCATACAACAAGTGTTTTTTTTTGCTTGATATTGATAATGGTAACACGTAGACACTTCAAATATTCACAGAATGTTTGGTTATATATTTTCTTTTAAAAAATGGGAAATGCTTTCCAAAAAACCAACTTCAAATGCCACTACAAAGAGTGAAATAATTTTTATTTAAATTTTAGGTACCTACACCAATTCGAAGTCGGGCGATTGTCTATGACTTCTATGACGGGCAATGTTTCATACAATCCCTAATAGTCCTTCTGACTTACTTGATGTGCGAAGAAATGACAAAGTCATAGACAATCGCCCAACTTCGAATTGGTGTAGGTACCTAAAATTTAAATAAAAATTATTTCACTCTTTGTAGTGGCATTTGAAGTTGGTTTTTTGGAAAGCATTTCCCATTTTTATTTTTTACTTTTTAGTGGAAAACAATAAAATGCACAAGGCATTGTAAAAATACTCAAATCGCTTGAGGTGTGTTCATAAAATCTGGAGAGATCCCTCAATTTTACCAAGATCCCATCATCAGACCCAGACTTCATGACCTGACATCAAATCAGTATCTGCTAGCAAATGCACCAGTAACTATAAAAAATACCCAACTCACTTCAAGTATACTAGCAAAATTTAAAGAGTTTCCCCGATTTCACCAAGATCCCATCATCAGACCCTGACTTGATGACTTTAGTCATCAAATCTGTATCTGCTAGCATATGCACCAGTAACTATAAAAAAAATATCCAACTCGCTTTAAGTATACTAGCAAAATTTGAAGAGTTCCCTCGATTTCACCAAGATCCCATGATCAGATCCTGACCTGATGACTATAGGACAACTTGGAAAATATTACTCTTTCTAATAATACTCAAATAGTTTCATGTGTCCATATAAAATTTGAAGAGTTCCCTCGATTTCTCCAGGATCCCATCATCAGATCCTGACCTGATTAAAATGGGACCATCTGGAAACAAAACCCTCTTGAACAAAAAAAGAATTTTTCAAATCGGTCCACGCGTCTTCGAGTAATCGGGGAACATAAATAGAAAAAAAAAAAAAGATTCCGACGAATTGAGAACCTCCTCCTTTTTTTGAAGTCGGTTACAAATAAATAATTCATAATTCATTTAAAATAAAACAAATATTTCAGGGGGTCTCCCGTACAACAAATGTGATTTTTTTAATTTGGTGGCAGGGGTGTTTTGTTTACTTTAATAATATTGAGAATTGATCTTGATACTGCAGAACCCTCAGTACACAAGCCTAACTCGCACTTGACTTGACGCAGATTAAGGATACAGCTTTTTCTTGCATTAGCAAGGGACACATCAAGAATGGATATGGATATATATAATTATAAGATTACCTGGTATGGCTAAATAAATAAGTGGAATATTCCTCAGCTGTTCCGGTAGATCTCTCATCCAGTTTTCAAGATCAACACTTTGTGCTGATCCATTGTCACTCATTATGGCACCTGAAAAAAAATTAGTTCATCAAATTAAATTACAATTGAATAGTTAGAAGGTTCTGTAACTAGAAAATGGGTAAAAAAATACATAAGACAGTTTTTTTTTAATCTAAGTATTCTTAACTTCGTACATATTTTCTACTTGCTTTAAAGAATGCGTACTTCCAATATTTTATTTGTAAATCTTTGATTATTTGAAACAACTAATAATATCATTATAGGTACATATTAAGAACATGTATTTATATAAGTGTAAATCTATAATTTTAAATATTTTAAATACCTTTTATGAGATTCCGAGGTTACAGAATATGTTTTAAGTTATTACCAGCACAGTAACTATAGGAAACGAACACTGTACACAAACAAAACACTTTGTATGACTGAATCATAAACGTTTCCAACTTTCCATTAAATTTACAGTATCACGTCATCGTACGGCGTTACACCATACATACTTATCTATGCGTTACACTGTTACTGAGGTCATGAGGTGGTTACTGAGGGCAAAGGGCCTTTGTTCTAATACCTATATAGGCGCATATTATACCAGTTAAATGGAAGTACAATTCACCTGTTTGATATTCTGAACGATCAAAGCTTTCTCTGATTTAGTTTTAACTTTGCCTTAACACGTAATAATGAACTTATACATCCTTGTATTCTATAGTTAGGCTAAAATTTACAACATTTATGAGGTTATTAACATAACAATCGGTTAATTTATTTAACTTCTTCAAGTTCAAAATCAAAACAAACTTTTCTTTGATTTGAAGTAAAACGTAGTGATTATATACTCTTTGATTTGAAGTTTGCAGCAGTTTGACATCGCAGTTATGTTATTATACAATAATTGCCAATGTCAGTATGACATTTGACAATATTTTCGTTCAATAATTATTATTTGAAATAGAAGTAAGTAAAACGTTTAAAAATATTAAACGTTCGTTTGGTATACGAACGAGAATTCAATACGTTTGTCTACACTCTACAGGTTGTAGCTTCAAGTACGATTAATTAATAATTTGTTTACATATTTTAGGGTAGGTAGTTTGAAATTATTCTGCCAGAGTCTGCCGGTCATAAGCTACGCGCTAGATTCAAATTTAATTAGATTGTTACCACTTTGTACATATAATAATGCCACGTACCCGGTTTTAATTATAATGGCACTGGAACTACCAAACATGGAAAAGCTATTTATTTACATGATGATGTAAATGATGATCTACACTGATGATCATGCTTATATAGTTATGCAGTTTAATATTAAATACCTATGCTGTTACAATCTACATGAAATGTATAAACATAAAAAAGCTTACCGACCTAGGCAGAGAAGAAAAACTATCTGCATTTCCATTTTTTTAATATTTTTATTCTCCAGTAATTTTCCTCTAGAATGGCACTACTGTACTGCGATATAATGATATGTTATCTAGGCTAAGTAAACTAAAATATTCAGATTCTAATAAACATACGGGTAATAACTGACCCGAGAATATAACTTGAATGAGCTAGCGTGCAATACAAAACGTAATCAGCAGCGAGTCAAGACTAATAAATGCAAAAAAGTATGGATGTTTTTGTCCGCGATTGCTTTGTTTCGGAACTTTGGAACAACTGATGCAGGATCCTATAGTAGCGATTGGGTGAAAGGATATCATAGTTTTGCTCTTTTTTTGTGATACATTTCATTCAACCTTGTTTTTTCTCGTACTTAGTTGTCAAAGCGTCGAGTTCAATAATCGAGAGAGTGCCTACTGAATTAAAATAGTTTTTCAAGGTCCATCAAACAAGTTTAATATCATCTCAAAGTCAAGGGAAAGTTGCTTCAGCAGACACTTTGCCAAAGTGCACCTATGATCAGTCTTAAGGAGCATGCCACGGGTGGTTTGTGGTTTTTCGCAATTTTAAAGCTAATAAGACATACTTAATAGGCTTATGGCAGTCAAATTGCGGAAATTACAGTATCGTCTTCACGTGTCTATATAAAATCTCCTTAAGCCTAAGGTATAATGTGTAACTAGCGTACAAATTGCAAAAAAAAACACGAAAATTTTGAATTTCGCGGGCAGAGTCGTTGATTTCTGTATTCTGTAAAGACGTATTAGGTATTAAAGGTAGTTAGATATTAGAATTACTTAGTACTAACATATAGGTTTAAGTGAATATTTATACTAACAATAGAGTTTAATTTTAGCAGTAGGAACTAACATTCTATTATTTATTATTACTATTATTGGATTATTATTATATTATTATTCTTTATATTCGTATTAATTCATATTTTCTACATTTTTAAATATTTCATTACAAAACTAAAAAAAAAAAAAAAAACATTTAAAAATATAAAAAATAGCGGTCCACCGGCTTCGGGAACAGGGTCCAAGCAACCGGCGGTCAGGGCCCCAGAGAGAGGAACCTCCTGACGATGCGAGCCGTGTCTAGGAGTACAGCCTTCTGGATCTGGCCCTTGACCCAGCTACCCAACGAGAGCCTCGAAAGATGTTGGTCGAGGCTCTTGGCTATAAGACCATTAGCAGTAATGACTATCGGTACAATGATTGCTGAGTCTACATTCCACATAGCGACAACCTCGTGCGCCAAGTCGAGATACTTGGTGAGTTTCTCTTTCTCAGCTTTCACGAGGTTCTCGTCATGCGGAACAGCAACATCAACAATCATTGCACGGCGCTCTGATCGATCTATCACCACTATGTCAGGCTTATTGGCTACAATAGTCCTGTCTGTAATGATAGACCGATCCCAGTATAGTGTGATATGGCCATTTTCAAGAACTGGGTCGGGCACATACTTGTAGTACGGTACCTCCGATTCCACAAGATTGTATTTCAAGGCAAGTTGCTGGTGGATAATCCTGGCCACTTGGTTATGTCTGTGTAAGTATTCGCCGTTAGCTAGATGAGAACAACCAGAAACAATGTGACGGATAGTTTCTCCAGGACGGCGACATGCCCGACATATGTCTACCGTTCCATCCTTCACAATGTATTTTCTGTAATTGTTCGTCATCATGACCTCGTCCATAATTGCACAAACAAACCCTTCGGTTTCCCCAAAGAGGTCACCAAAGCGCAGCCAGGCCACGGACGCTTCAAAGTCAACATCAGGCCCGTGGAGGGCCCGATAAAAGCGTCCGTGAAGCTCCTTACCTTGCCATACAACCCTGCGGTCATTGGTACTGAGCACCACAGGTATGCGGTATGGTATTATATTATTATTACTATTATATTATTATTATGGATTATTGTTACTAGCAAAAAGCTTTCTCTCAAAGTCTAAGTTAAAGTAATTGAAATATTTATTTCTATCCTGTAGTTAGTACATAACAGTTATAAATTCGGTCCTAAGTAATTTATCTCCTTTCGAATTCCTGAGCACAACAACATAACAAATACGAGTAAGTTTTGGTAATTCTTTACATTATGATGGAGGCTGAATGGAGAATTATCTTCTTTTGAAATCGTAAACATTTCCTTGGCAAGTAGTAGTATACCCGGGTATCGAACGAACTACCCTCAGTAAGAAGTATAAGAACACAACATTCTATTCCTTTACCGTCCACCAGAATTTCAGTGCAGGAAATAATGCTCTAGTTTACTACCACGCAATTGGAAGCATTGGAGGTCGTATTTGTTTGACCCTAATGAAGTCAATTTTATCTTTGTTAGTATTTCATTAATTACGAGTACGTAAATACAGTAGTGTAGTAAGTACAGTAGTGAATACAGTCCTCTGATTATTGCCTTTGTATAGCCACAAACTTATCCGCCCAGTGAAGGTGCCGCTTTTGACGATTGTGGTGCTGCGATAAACCTAAATGCCCCTAAGTATATATAACTACGAAAAACAAGCTAAAGCCTGCGACTTGTCTCGCATCGAATTCTCTGTGCCGCGACGTTACATGATGTTAGTTTCAGTTTTGGTTCATGATGCACTTTAGTGATAAACGCGAAATAAACAAGCTAAAGCCTGTGACGTGTCTCGCATCGAATTCTCTTTGCCTCGACGTTACATGATGTTACTTTCAGTTTTGGTTCATGATGCACTTTAGTGATAAACGCGAAATAAACAAACTAAAGCCTGCGACTTGTCTCGCATCGAATTCTCTGTGCCGCGACGATACATGATGTTAGTTTCAGTTTTGGTTCATGATGCACTTTAGTGATAAACGCGAAATAAACAAGCTAAAGCCTGTGACTTGTCTCGCATCGAATTCTCTTTGCCTCGACGTTACATGATGTTAGTTTCAGTTTTGGTTCATGATGCACTTTAGTGATAAACGCGAAATAAACAAACTAAAGCCTGCGACTTGTCTCGCATCGAATTCTCTTTGCCGCGACGTTACATGATGTTAGTTTCAGTTTTGGTCCATGATAACCTGGAATTGAGTTTTTAATACCTAGTGTAAGTTAGCGGAAACCATAAAGTTTTTCGAAGAAGCGAACATCTATACTTATAATAAAACTGTAAAGGGTCGAATTCTGTACATTGAAGATATTTTGAAAATTTTTGTTGGAGGACACTATTTAGTCGATACTGAACCCAAAACCGTAATTTGTTTAATTTTTGTCTGTCTGTCTGTCTGTCTGTCTGTCTGTCTGTCTGTCTGTCTGTCTGTCTGTCTGTCTGTTTCCCGACCGGGCATCACGGCTAATCCGCTGGATGGATTTAAATGAAACTTGACTTGATTATAGTTCATACCCCGAGGTAGGACATAGGATACTTTTGATCCCGAAATTCATCATGGTTTCCCTGGAAGACGGCATCAAAGTCCAAACATTTTTTAGTTATAATTCATTAACGCGTTGTCCGATTCCATTCATTCTTTTTTTGTTAGAAAGGAGGTTCTTTAAAGATTATTCCATACATATCTTATCATCATCACTTATGTAGTTCAGAAATTACAGACATCAGAACCTTCAGCGCTAAGTTCAAGTAGGTAGGTGACTTGAAACTCGGAATGCACAAATAACCTAGGGCTAGGACGTAGGGCTCAAGTAGGACTGGAGTACCGTTACAGCCGTAAATATATAGGCTTAGCAGGAGATTTCGTATGGTTTCAAATTTTTCACTTTTAGGGTGAACAAAAATCATGTAACTGGCGTTATCGCTACGTTATACCGTATAGCGCCATCTCTACAATTTATGTGGAACTTGAATGTAAAACTCTGAGATAGGTACTACCGATTTTTTTAAATAAAAATTAACTGTCATGTTATATACTGTTTCCTGACTTTATATTAAGATGGCACTGTTAAGACAAGTTTTCATTCCTGTCGACATTCCCGGAGTGCCGCGTCTTTATCATCCGCAATATGGAAAGGGTAAGATAATGGTTCATAAATATTTTTAACTCTTAGTTCTTATCGATCCTAACCGACTGACTGTCATCTAAGGTCTTCTTATACGTAAAGAAATATATAGCCATTGCCCATTCTGATGTTTTAGATTGTATTGAGATGAAGTAAAGATTTTTAAAAGACTCTTATATTATGTTGGGCTGGGGAATATTGTTAGTAGAGTATTTTATCCCAGTGGTACCTACCCGGCCGAACTCTGAAAGAAGAGTTCTACCACCAGTACAACTTTTCACATAGTTTAATGATTTTTGACATATTTCGTGGTTTCAGAATAAAAATCACAATGAATTGGAAAAGGACGATTTTAACTGTCGATATTTCGATACATTGGTACAAGTCGTGGTCACGTAGTGACCACGACCTGTGCCAATGGGTCGATATATCGACAGTTAAAATCGTCCTTAAGATCTTTCAACTACGTATTAATGAAACTTTATATTATTAGTAAGAAAAAGGAGTTTTCAAAATCACCACAAGATAACCCGTGTAAAGTAAGAACAGGTTTCTGTACAACATCACACCCTGAATCCCGCGAAAAATCAAGGAATTCAAGTAGGAAGGTATATTATGTAAAAAAACCGTAATTCACGCGGGCGGAGCCGCGGGCATCAGCTAGTCTAATATATAGGTATAAATCTCGTGTCACAATGTTTGTCCTCAATGGACTCCTAAACTACTGAACCGATTTAGTTCAAACTTCGTGAATACCTATCATTTGGTCCAACTTAAAAGATAGAATAGTTTTTATCCCACGTGGACGAAGTCACGGGCATCAGCTAGTAATAATATATGATCTGCTTACCGGACTACACCAAATAAATTAGGTATACTTAGGTTACGTACGTAGTACCTATCTATCTACTCGTAAGTTATAAGTACTAGTAAATAATCACCAGAAAAAACGATAAGGATAACTATTTATGCAGGAAAACATGATTCAGAAGCTAGGAAATTACCACAGACGTAATAAGTATCGGCTGTTCTGTTTCCACATCACACAAACATTTTATGTGTTCATGTAGGTACGAAGTGTGTGAAATGGAGATTATACCGTAGTAAAATTAATAAGCTACTTACTTGTGATCAACGATATTTAGAAAGCTTGTGATCCCGAAAAAATAAATTTTAACTTTTAGAGAAGTTAAAGTGTTACCTAAGTGTAAGTGGCGTATGCCATTGCCACGGGCTAAAGCTAGTGTGTAACTTAACATTTACGAGTAACTATAGTACCTACTTACTCGCACAAAAATGACGTATCTACTCTATCTCTGAAAAGATGACATTAAGGTCTAAATTCTTAGAATGGCCACAAACCACCATTAAGTGCGGTCTTGGATTTCAACCATATCGACCTCCGATTAGATGGCAAACGCTGAACCATTTGGCTATTAGGTACTGCTACAAAAACTCAAATGCTAATTTTTGACGTCAGTAAATACGAGCTGTTGTGCTTAACTTCCTGTTGAATCAATCACACATGATACGTCCTATACTAATTTGCTGCCAATTTAGTATCAATCAGGTACGAGTATGGTAAATCAAATGCGTATAGACACGCCCTTTTGCTCAATAGGTACCTTGTTTAATTCCTTTTTAACGTCAATTAATCACGTCGTAATTAACGACGTTAATTGACGTAATAAACGACGTTAATTGACGTAATTAACGTCGTAAATTGCGTCAATAATTGACAACATTAAGGATTAGTATAGTAATTTTTAGCTAGATTTTTACACAAAGCAAATATTATTTATTAAATTCCCTTTTTGTGGTAACTTCATGTCCCGGCATGCGCCCGTCGGAAGCGGTGATGCTAGGGCTGTCTCGCGGCACTCGGCAGACCCTGCAGGGCAATTGGCTAAAATTTATCAATCATTAAAGAACTGCATCAATATCAAAACGTGATTTTCAAGCGTTGTGATTGGTCAGCACCCATGTTTTGACATTGATACAGTTATGTAATGATTGATACATTTTTTGTCGATCGCCCTACTGAATGACGGCTGCCGATGGTATGACGCGAAGCCACGCAGGAGCACGGAATGCATAAAGCAGGAGTTAGGATAACACTTCGTCGGTGCACGTGAAATTCCAGGCGCTTACAAGTAACACGGCGAACGTCGTCGCGTCGAGGCTCTTCATGCGCATCAGGGGCCGTACCACCAACTCTTATATCAGCCTATTATTGTAATATTGTTCTAAAATTTTCATACTGACATTGTATGAAAATGCCAAAACAATATTACAATATTAATCACCGACATAATATATTGTACCTATGGTACAATATATGTCGGTGATATTAATACTGCTATAAGAGTTGGTGGTAGGGCCCCAGGTCCTTTTGGAATGGAGGGCTGGCCAAGCAACCTCCACGTGTGCCCGAGCGCTACGGTGCCTCTCTGTAGCGCACGGGCTGGTGCTTCCTGGGTAACGTCGCGTCGGTTAATAACCGACGGCTAATAGCATAGAGTATATTGAATATAGGGGTAGTTTGCCCCGGTGTATAGGTGGCGTTTCTTCGCGTGTCCCTCTGAGTCCCAGCAGAGGGCACAGTGTCGAAGCGCCAACACCTACACTGGAGGAGGTAGAAAACCTCATTAAAAATTACAGGCGGGGGCGGAAACGCCCACAAGTCCCTTCGGGGCACTACGAGGGAGACAACCTCGTAAAAAAATCACCGAAGTGGGCGGGAACGCCCGTCGAGAGGGATAATTACGGCGGCACATCCCTCTCGCATAAGACGCACCGGTTGCTGGAGAACGAACATCTTTCTTCAGATTCCGTGTGCGCCGGCCTACGGATGACGGACGAAAGGGGCTATGACGTCCGTTGCCCGAACTCCACCAACAGGCTGAGGAGGTGGCGTGCCATGTTTAGGACGCGCCTCCCAGGAGGAGTCGGCAGCGGCCAGGCTGCCGGCAGCAGCGACGGGACCTGCCGCTTAGGTGGCGGGTCGGGGCCTGGCGGGAGCGCGGTGAATACGCAAGTGAATCGCGTACTCCCGCCAACGAGGTCCGTCGTGGCAAGCGACAGGTTTAAGTGGGTGCAAGCCCCACATAACCCCTCCATTTCCCCTGACGGATACGCGTTAGGCATTTCCTGTCATTAAAAAAACGGTCTTTTTGGAATTGATCGTCCTTTTGGATTGGAAGTGAAAAAAAAAATCGTAGTGTTGAACATGTTCCAACATTGTGATGGAATGCGTCTTGTATAAGCGTACGCAAAACATTGGAGGAACGTCACGCCTGGGTCCCTCGAACGGCTTACTTTGACTAGTAATATTATATATTCGTTGCTTTGACTGACCATAAGTATTGGTGCTAATTTAATTTAAAATACAGAGGCCAAAAATCCTGAATTCTCAGGATAAATTCTGAGATATGATATCCCTACTCGGGGCTGACCCTGACCTTCCCTGGAAGTGGCTGTCGTTAAAGAGAATGCGGATACGAGTATCACATAATTATGCTTTTGTTAAGAGTAAGCCAGAACCTAGAGGCCAACCTAACGGGAGTTGAGTGTCCTTCGAAAATGATTCGTTCGTGCGTTCGTATGAGATCCCGGAGGATTCCAACATGAGTACTGAGTATGTCCACCGAGAGAGAATGGGTAAAAATCTCACATAATCCAATTTCTTATAATATCACAATGGAGATTTTCCACCTTGTTATAAATGAAAGGGTCCCTAGAGTTCCCGGTTACGTACGAAACGTGAAGCGTGGTATTAAGGAGATGGTGCGGAGCGCGAACGACAATTTTTTTTGTACTACATATCTTTTGAGTGTAAGTCAAAGGGAACCTAATAGTGTAGCTATTACCAGTAGATTTACTTACCTACTCTTAGAGCATGGATGAACATACATATGGATATAGCTATATGATCTAATGTGGATGTTAGTAATCAGCAATTTCAACCAAAACAGATAAGTAGGTATTTAACACAGCATAGTGTTGAGCGATAGTTTGGCAGATATCACAATTGGCTCATGAGATTTCTCCTGAACTGTTGGGGCCATTTATTTATATATTTTTCGGAAGTCGGTCAGGGATTTTATCACTATCTATCCATGCTACCTAGGTACTTAAACGATTTCTACATCATAGAATCTATAATATAAAAATGAAACTCAAATTGTGTTGGTAAGCGCATTAAGCCAACAACGCCTGGACCGATTTGGCCTATTTTATTTAGATGTTCGTTCAAGTTTAAGGATGGTTGATACGGCGAAAAATATGCGAATAATTACCGGAAAACCCTAAAAACAGCCCTTTTCTTTTTCCCATACAAACGTTTTCTATCTAAAACGTAGTCAATTTGAGCTTTATTGCTACCTACTGTATAAAGTTCCAACCACTCACTGTTGTCTAAGCAATGTAGGTGTGTTCCTAACGTCAAACAGTCAATTTGCACTTTGCCACCAAAGTTTGCCACAGTAAAAATCTTTTTGTCATGTCCAAAGATGAAGTCTGTCGGGTCCAAAGTCGGGTCCGCTCATTGACGGAATACGCTACGATCCATGGGTCCGCTCTAGTCTGAAATAGAAATAGTATCAAGATGATAGTACCAAGTGTAACTCAGGTACAAAGAAGATCTTATTGTAATTATAACCCAAATTCGCAAAATACAGACATTGATCGATCGATCGATTGATTGATTGATTGATTACTTACTGCAGGTTCTCGTGCCTATTACGCTAAAGAGAAAGGGTATAAGTGTAAAACTTAATTTACAGGTTAAAGCACATCTGTGGGTCACAGGCATACCTTCAAAACGCTTCAATTGGGCAGAAAAGAGTAAAATCAATTGAGAGCTGCTGAAAGGAAAATTATTAGCTGATTATTTAAAATAAGCAAGTCAGCAAGGTAAAAGCATAGAAGATAGGATGACTTTCACATAAAAAGATCTAACCCCAAAATTTGTATTAGGTATCCTGTCGATTATTCCAATTTCCAGAAACCTTATTCGAAATTCCCATTTCCAGTTTATTGTAAAAACTTGCTCGTGTTTACTTTAATGTATTATTGATAGCAATAATAATGAGAGCAAAAGGGATACAAACACAACGAGCGAAGTTCCAACGACGATAGCCGAACAAGAATCGATGTCAACCGAACAGCCGCTTGTGTTGTTCGTAGTTCGTATCGCAGACCGCCCGCCATCCTCCCATTTTGCTTTCGCCTACCCGACCGAGCTCCAAGCCAAGGGGCAAGTTTCATTTGAGTCAACAGTCCATACACACTGCACTGTTTATTTGTGCCGCCACATCGCTAGCTAAACGACTCTTATAAATAGTTACCGCAAGACCATTCGTCGGCTGCAGAAGCACACATCGGCATTTACAATGAGAAAAATACGTTCCGGAGTGAAATAGACAAGCATCCGTATCGTCTTTCCTATCCAAGTGTTAAAGGACAGCCTAAAACTGTATAATTACTGTGTTATCAACCCCGTGCGATGCTGGGGGAAAGTTTTGGTTAACAATTTGGATCTGATCGTCTACTGGGACTTGTTGCGAATGTGTATTGAAACGTTCATAGCTATCCACGGGCGCACGGCTATGCGCCATGATTTGGTGCATTTTATAAGGCATACCTCATCGGACCACTACTGCGAAGGAAGACTTTAGTTTTTGAAGCAGGTAAGCGGAATTTTTTGTTTCACTATTGTTTGTGAAGATCCCTTGAAGTAGCCCAAAAGGTTCGAGAATGCTATCAAGGAATTTTTGTGCTCATGCGAATAGATTTTATGACATGCCATCAGCCATGCGAATGTATTTTCAATATCCAATCATATAGGAGAATAAAAATAAGTAGGTATACAAGTCAATAATAGAAAAACAAAAAGGAATAAAATATTAAGGAACAAATAAATATTTGCGATAAAAAAGCTATGTCCAAATAGGTAACGTCAACATAAATGATCAGGTTTCGTAAGTTGATAACATTTACCAACCACGTCATTAAAACCGCGGCATGCGGTAAAATAACCAGTGTTGGTGAAGGAAATCTTCTAAAAACAAAGAAACTAGTAACACATTTTGGACAGTGTGGACAATCTTAATTGCGGGACAAGAGTCTGAATTGATGGTTCCTTGGGATAATAAATACATCTGGAGACTGGAGTCTGGACGGAGGACGGAGTCTAAAATTAGCGCACTTTGCAAAATATTTACAGATGCTCCCTTACTGTTCCTACATCATACATAAAATCTGTAATCATGTAATGCTAGTAGCTGAACTTTCTTGATTTCTCACAAATAAACTCCATGAACATAATATCAAGAATAACAAAGAAAACTCCATCAACAAAATATTTATTTGTCAAAAGGAAAAGGAGGAAAGGAATGAATCTTGAAATAGTAAAACATATAATTTTCAACAGTTTCCAAGCGCATCAGAAGTTTATTTAAGCATAATAATGGAGGGAGATAATGCTTCGACACCAAATGACCTTTTATCAACAGACCTCGTACGACTAGAAAAATCAAGCTCAACTCCTCAAAACGGGCCATGATCAGCGGAAAGTTTCGGATTTCTACTGCACTTATAATATTTGCAATAACAACTAACAAGTCCGTATTTTCGTTTAGCCAGTTCCCTAGTCAAGATTTCTTCACACGATCAGGTTTTTTCGAAAGGGCAATATGCTAATGAAATGTTATAAACTATAAAGTAACCGCTTCAGTTTAACTTTAAAATATTATTTAAATATTAGCTATATTTAAATAGTAGATTATCACGAATTGGACTCTTGGTTGCAATAAGTAATACAATGCAGATATTTCGAATTTGAAAAAAAAAAGTTTTGGACACAGTTTTGGGTATTTTGTAAAACCGCATTTTGACATGAGACCAGATTCTAAATATCAAGGTTTTTCGTAACTCCTATCATACATTATAAATTATATTTCATAATGAAAAAGCCTAAGTTACGTCTATTCACTATAATATTGATATCAAGATTTTAAGCTTTCGTAAAATAGGACGAAACCTTGAGTTTGTTTGTCACGTTAGTTATTGTACTTAGTCGTGACTTTGTGAACTTAAATATAAACATCAGAAATAAAAGCAAAATATTCAGCCATGGCTCATGAGTATGGTAGTTGAGGGCAAACCCTCCTTTTATTAATCGTCTTGGTAATATCGATTTAACATTGCACTATAAATCTTCATTACTGTTGTAAATAATTGGATCATGGAAACTTACTTGGGTATATTTAATGAGGAATGTATACTATAAACGAAGCAATCGATAACATTTATAGGTCTTTTTGAAATAGCATATCCATGCAATTTGACCATGGTCTGCGTAATTTATTACGACATTAAGGCTAACACAAACGAGGGTAATCTATTTCGAAATAATATTTTCATAGGTATATCGATTTTTGATGGATAGTCGATTCACGGTAGATACCATATTTCGGTAACATTTCTTTTGTAACTATGTACAATGTTTATGCAAATAAACTATTACGATATTATATAACGATATGATATTTCATGATAGAAAAACTTCGCTAGCAACTACGAGTATATCATCGTATTTACAACTAGTGTACCTAAATGTTATTACTCCTTGAAAGTTATTTTGCAGATTGTAGGAAATTAGGGAATATAGGTTAGTAGAAAAGTGATGATTAGTTATCATGTATCTTAAGGTCAAGTAGATTATGGTTCTATACCAACAACAAATACACAAGATTTGAAGGGTCTTGCATATATATTTCAGAAATTTATAAAATACCTGAAATCTTGATAAAAACCTTCAATTGTTTAAAGTGCATGATGGCGTAGATGTGAAATTTTATTTTCTTTTAGTATTCTAACCGTTATTCTCTAAACCTTATAGAATTTAGGCCCTTAGACCATTTACGACTGTACCTGTCAACTTGGATAAGAAGTCGTGTCTACACGCGATTACACACGACATCCGCTTTATGGTAGTTATAAAACAAGAGAGCCAGTTATACAAGACACTGAAGCTGATGAATTATGTATTAACTTAGGTACTTATTTGTCCATGTTCCTAACATCTATTTAGGCAGTAACAAGTCGTAGTAGATATTGAGAGAAATCTGATAGAACTAGCAAATCAGTAAGAAACTACTTAGGCTCGCAGTAACCCAAAACAAATATGCACTGAACTGATAGATGCTGAAGACTGGGCAAAGTGGATAAAAAAACTTTCTGGTAGAGGCTTATTGTAAAGAAAGTTAAGATCGAAAAAGGAAAATATAAAAAAAGTCTATTTCGTTCTTCACTTAATTTTTAAAGCAAGAACAAAAACAAGAAAACGCACAATCATAATACCAATTAATGTTATATAACAAATTATTGTAACAGTCAGGTAATCAGTCCTTTAATTAATTACTAAACCATAACATTATGAACTTAATAATGTACCTTAATTTTTAAATAGAGTTGTAATTATAGTAGTAACTGTAGAGGTAAGCAGGTAGGTATATCTTGTTACTTGTTGAAAGACAATTTATATAACAAAGGTAAAACATATACACAAGTCATTGGAAGCATATTGTATGTATTAACGAGACCAATATTATTATCAATCAAGTCAAAGTTCACCTTAAAATCGTTTAGTGACATAGTGATATTGAAGAGAACTTGGCTTCCAAAACTGGAGTAAAACCAAGATAAATAATGAAATCAATACTATAAACAATCATCGAGGATCCTCATAGCTTGAAGATATTAGAATTTTGAATTCAATCCGAATCACTATGACAGTGATCATCACAAATTAATGATCTTCACAGAACTATGTCGTTAAATGTTTGTTTTGTATTATTATTTTTTCTGTCACACAGTAAAAGCAGAAATGAAGAAACACCCAATACCAATTTAACTTTATAGTTGCAGACATATTACGTTTGTTCAACCTTGAGTGAATGTACATTTTGAGATAAGTTTAAAGAATGAAGTTAGATATAATCAGGCAAAGAATTAAATGCACTACAAGAAAAGAAGATTTAAAAAGAGAAAGTTAAGCTTGCAATGTTTCTCGGAAGAATATTTTTTTTGTTTTCTCACGTCACAAAGGTCTATAATTACTTGCTGGATTGCTTACTTTCGTATCATATTCGGCGCCGGCGAGTTTTGAATCCGCGTCGCGAAAGCAATATAATTTTTTTAATGCAAAATTATCCTAAATTATTCTTCTTAGTTCCAAAACAGTAATTTGCAACTTTGTTAAAAAATTCAATAAAAATTAGATTAGGATTTAAACCAGTATGTATCGGTTAAAAATTAAATTGAAAACCATCTTTAAACATAATTACTTATTATAACACTAAAAAGAAACGAAGTTTTGGCCAAACATCAAGGATCTGTAAATATTTTAAATTACCTGACTAAATTAGTATATTTAATTGTACTGAATTAGTATATTTAATTAATAATTAGTAATTAGTGTAAAATAATAATTATATAATGACTATACATGAGGGGCACATGATACTTGTAAATTCCCGATACGGCTTGTCTCCAGTAGATGGTGAACATTTTTTTATATATTACAATTGACTACTAATTTGTCAATCATTCATTATTTTTTAATGTATTAGTTATCACTAAAGACAGTACCAATAAAATCAAAACTGAGAACCAACAGCCTTGAGTTTTAGTTATAAAATTATTAAGTTCCGGAATCGGCCGTTGAAAGAGATTTTTTAATATAATACCAAATACGAGTACAGTGTTCATCAAATTAGTAAAATACTAATAGAGTACAAATACTACTAAAGTAGATGGAGTACTAGAGTGAAAACATGCTAATGCTAAACATCCCCCTGAGCCAGGTGACATTAATTAGCTTTACGACTTACGACGTGACGTGTAGAAATAGAACGAAATTAAAAAAAATCAGATTTTTGGTTTTTTCCATTTATTTACGTTGCGACGTAACGCTATTGCCACTTGGCTGAGGCAGCAGATGACGATCCAAAAATTGTCAGATGGTACCTATACCCGTGACTTATGGCCCAAACCTTCTTTAGCATTGTGTTTTAATAACTCAGTGAACCTAGTCCTAATGCAATAATGCCATTATATTTTAGCAATATTATAAAGCTCTTTAAACCGAATGTTATCACATTTTTTTTTCAGTCCAAATGAACTTGTTCAAATTGTTGTTTGCCGCAAATATTCGTGAATGTCATTGTCCAACATCACACAAGTGACCCTCTCTTCCTGAGTCTTTGCTATAAAGGTGTTCCCTATGTAATTTAAATTTAACGTCTCCTTTTGCTTGTTCCAGATCGCTATTGATGGCGTTACTGAGCATCCGTGGTGATTGGTATTTGTATCTTTGGCTAATATATCGCAAAATCTATTCAGCTGTTATATGGTTGGTCGGCAATCACTGCCGAGGTGATAAGAGTCGGGCCGTGATAAGCGCCGGCGTCGGCAGTCAGTCGTTCGCAAGTCTGCACAGAGTGCGCACGCGTCGCAGGAAGCCGCAGCAGCACCAGCATCGGAACAAGCATATTGCCGCACTGGTGAAGAAGCCTTCGTTGAGAAGAATTGTGATGGCACCAGGAGCTAGCACTGCTCATGCAATGATGGAGGACAAGGAGAAAGCTCTTTCCAATGGTAAGTCTAATTCTTCCTCAACAGTCAAATGATTTGGCCTGTTAACGTGAACAACTTCGTGTTACGTTAGTTCTGGATGAAATTTTCAAAGTGTCCAATGATGCCTTCACTACCCAAGGCCAAATCAATCGCAGTTGTGTGCAGCAAATCGCGGAAGGGCACACGTTCGGTACTTACTCCAGGAGCCCCTTCTTGACTCCACAAGTTGTCTCCTCTCACTCTTTGTCCCTATGTGCTCAGTATCCCCATTTTGGGACTGGTGTTCAATGTCCAATGATAGACAACCTAACTCTGGTTTAAAAATGTAGATATTATTAACCCCCTGCTTGTCACAGGTGGGCCTGCAAAACTTAGTCTCTACTTAATTTAGCCTCATAGTTTTTGACATTTCATGAATACTATGAACTCCAATTTTTTTAGTTATATTATTATTTGTATGATATGTAATGAAATATTGAATGAAACAATATCCCTTAGAAAATCAGAACTGGTGTCAGTCCCTTCAAGACACAATTCTGACACCGGTGATAAAAAGACCCTTGTTATCGGTTGAATAATAATATGGTTTTCCAGTAAACAAGGAAAGACTCTAGCTTTATCAGCTATAGAAAGACTTAAGACAATTTACATTGTTTTCGCTTTACCTGAACTTGCGTTGTCATCATCAATGTTAGTTTCATCGACTTTGCGATATAATATCTTCCGTTTTCAAGGCTTCAAAAGTCAGACCATTTCACGCTTAATAAGGTTATTGTGTTATTTTTAGAACACTGCAGAGCCGTGGTAATGAATTGATGTGTAGGTATATGTTAAATTTTATAAACATTATGAGCTGACTGCCGAGACAAGGAAGACCTCGAAATATAAATATTTTTAGCTGGTACCTACTAGATATATTGACGAAATCCCGTGAAACTTTTTCTGCAAAGTTTTGTAACATTTTAGCAGCTGCTTTCAAGCTAAGTATCAATGTTTCATGCAACTTCATCAGTTGTAGCTATAATCTAATCTAATATATAAAATTCTCGTGTCCACAGTCTTTGTTACCAAACCCCTCCAAAACGGCTTGACCGATTTTTATGAAATTTTTAATAACTTTCGTAAGCTATTTTTCATAGTCCTATATATTGCAAAACAACATTTGCCGTTTCACTACGAGTATATACTATTTTTCGTGAGAATTCTTAGTTTCAATATCCACGTGTTCTAAAGCGGCATTATTCATTTCAAAGTCCAATCCCACTTAAATTGGCGGAGCATCAAAATTCGTACAGAAATTTCCGATCCCCCATTTTGCATCATTTATATCTCTCACTACGTTAGCAAATGCAATTACACTCACTCTTTACAACCAGCAATAATGGAAAAATTTGGTGCAAGAAACGATCATAAGAATATTAAGAGATTGTCGAAAACAAACAAAACAAATGGACGTACGTCTAACTACAAACATAAATATTCATTACGTCGGTTTGATTAATTATTATTGATTAGTAAAAAGTTTATATTTAAAAATACCTAAGTAAGTTCAGGACTTAGATTATATACTTAATCAAAGGTTCAGGATTATCTAAATGCGGAATGTGTTTCAAAGCGGAACACGTATATATTGTGTAGCCATAAAAGAGTTAATAATCAATCGTCAAAAAAGAATTCTAGAAATAAATTCGGTGGAGAAACATGATTGTTTTATCACAGAAAAACATAATCCGTTTACACTATTTCGAAAAGTGAAACTTAGAAAAGCATCAGCCTCTCCATCAGTAAGGTAAAGGAATATTTTTCTCAAGTCCCTTTTGTTTTTTTTTAAATCAAAAGATCAAACTTTTTAAATTCGATTGATTCAAAGTTTTGAAGTGAAGTCTATCGCCTATAACATTCTCATGTTCAACGGTCCACGTTCCAAGGGTATGTACATTATGTAAGTGTATGTAACTTACACTAACCTAGGTTGACACAGGTTTTGTGCAATTTGGCAAATGGCCAAATATGGCAACTCTCTCTACACGTGTAACTACTGCAATAGATAGGGCTGTAAAGGGCTGTGGATTACAAAACTCATGTTTTTTCCGAGTTTTGGATTTTTCGTTTTTAAGTTAATATAGGAATAAATAAATAAAACTCTTCTCTCGCACATTTTCATTTGCCAAAGATATTTTAAATTACTTACATCATTATCTTTAAACTGAGTTCTAAATTATATTTACCTATAGGATTTTCCAATTTATTTGATCGGGGAAAATGACCACAATTTGTCATCACATCATCGCTTGTCATTGGCGTTATTTCCACAAGACATCTTTTAAGGCATACATACCTATTACATAATGACCAAGATTGGTCCCTACCTTCTGCAAAACCTATAAAAGTATACTATTATCATCATACGCGGAATACTTGTTTATATTCCACATATTATGCTCATTAGGAGTGCAACCTTACCTTAGTTCTTATTGATAATTTATTTCTATCTATTTACGTTGGCCACAAAATGTTTCTTTTCTTTCACTACACAAAAACAATTTACATCTACTGAAGAATTATAAAATCGGTGGCTTTCAAGTTATAAAGCCAGTATCTCATAATTTCCCAGAGATAGCACAATTTAATCGATTGAGTTTTAGGCCTATTCTTAAAAAGTCCTTTTGATAACCTGCTAGGTTTTAAAGGACCAGTCATAAAAGCTCATGAATGTGCGTCTAAAGCCACTTTAATCACGAACAAGTACAGTGTCAAAACATTTAATGCTAAATTGAAACGAATTGAGTTCATCAACACGGACCTCATCCGCCATGATGAAACGCGTCGTGACGTCACAGCCACGCCCCCAGCAACAACCAACAAGGTTACAGCCAAACTGTGGTTATCGCGGCCATAGGTTACTGTTCTATAATGTTAATTAATGTTATACTTAGGTATATCTTATTTTGAATAATATTGTTAATAACAGCTGAAATGACATGTTTGTATTACGTAGGTTGGGCTGTTTTGATCGATTTTTTGAACATTAAATCGCAATAATCATTATCTATTACATTAGTGTTATCATACCGTCATAGTCGTAGAATAGTGACGGATGTGACATTTACTAAACTTTACAGGACAGCCATTTGAAAGTTTTACTTTCGTTTTTTTGACATAACTTTTTTATTTCTTAATCTTTAATTATGAAATTTGGCATACCAATAAATGATAGGGTTTGTTTTAAAATGGAACAGAAATAACAACTTAAATTTATATAGTTTTCCAGAAAAATCACATCCTTCATTTTACTTCGGAGGCAACACGGTCGCAAGGTATTATCCGACATCGTTCTTCGGAAACTTGGTGTTGAAAGTATGACGGATGTTACTTTCAGATTATATTCTATCGACTTTACTGAGAAATATTTTGTCGGATGTGAAGTCTGCCATTTTTTTTACTCATTACAAGTTAGTACTTGACTACAATTTTACCTGAGTTAAGGTTGATGCGTACATCCGGTCGCGAAAATTTACATTTTATTTAGTTTTCGTAAATAGTAGGCTATTTATGCATCATAGACTTATGGCAATGAGTATTTTGATTATGGTTCCTAATAGCTCCAATTCTGGGAAACTGCAGAAAATAATCTTTTGGGAGAACCTCTATGAGACGATTGGGAATTTTTGCGCAATTTTTTATTAAAAATATGTAAGTTTATCAGTGTTATAATCGAAGTCTACGATGTATAATTAGCCTACCTACTATTCACGAAAAATTAAATTAAATTTGTATTTCCTGGGCTAACTTGGCCGAATCACCTTAAGTGACGATGCAGCCAAATATTTATTTTATTTATTTATTTATTTAGTATAGAAAGAACATGTACAAGGAAACAAACAGAAAGGACATCTTATCACCACATAAGAGGATCTCTTCCAGATGCCCTAGATATGTTATAGTTATAAATTGGCAGGGGTAAATTACTCCTAATGGATCGAACCGTATGTTGGGATAGGTAGGATATGATAGATTGAACATACCATTTTGGTCGTACCCATTATAAATAAATAAAATTAAAAAACTTAAGCTTAAGTTAAGTAATTAGCAAAAAACAGCATTAATTTTGTACTGCAAAGATTTAGAAGATGTTGCAGCAATTTGGACCGGATTACTTCTTTGTTGTGGTAAATTACTCTCTAAAACTTGCTAAAACTGAGGGTGAATGGGTAAAATTTTCCTGCCACAATCAGATTTTATTTAGTTTTTTGCAAGTAGTAGGCTGATTTCATTATACATCGTGCTTTGCGTGCGTGCAAATTTTTTGCGCATATATATTTACACATGTACATGTTTTTAATAAAAACTTTGCTCAAATATTCCCATTCACATCAAATTGGTTTCCAAAAGATCATTTTCTGCAGTTTCCTAGATTTGGAGTCGTTGAGAACCAATACGAAGCTAGTTAGTATTAGTATTTTTGAGCTGAGTTTTTATTAACTTTGTTGTTAGGATTTTATTCTCAACTGTGGACAGGTTCTCCCAAATTTTGAGGGATATTTAGCGATGCAACCCCACTACCTCATTATCACCTAATTTCAAAGGTTTTCAAATGCATCGTGTTTTTTTGTCGAGATTCAACATAGAGTAATATTTAAATTTACACGTGGAAAGCCTGCATGTGGTTTTTCATGGAACAATTACGCAATTTTGGGAGGAGTATTCTTTTCTATATTAATATTTTGCGATCTTCAAATTTTTGAACATTTTTTTTTACCCCTACATCGAAAGAGAGTTGCTAGAGACAACTAGCATGAAGACAAAGCAATATTGTTTGGTAGACAGTTGCTAAGGTCTTAAGACAGCTGTTGCACTATCGTGAGTGGGACAAAAGAAGCGTTACATACATGGACTTTTGCTGATAAGGGCATAGGTATTTAGGTAAGGGTAAGATGACAGATCAGATAATATCTAGGTTGAGGTATCTAAAGGGGTTTCAAAATTGAGCTGATATTTGAAAGGGCGCCATACTGATTTTTTGACTGGAGTAAATATGTACTGATCTGAATGATAAAGATGAATTTTGTTAAATGGCCAAAAAATAATATCAACACCAACAACACAATGTTATTATATATTAATGACGGCAAGTGTGAGCGCGATGAATAATCAAGTGAATTCCGTACTCCCGCCAAAACGGACCGTTGCATCGTGGCAAAAATCAGATTATAGTGGTCGCAAGCCCCACTTCCTTACTTAAAGACCGTTCACGATAAATGGTTTCGAAAGGACGAAAATAATAAAGTTAACGTCTTTTTATTAATACAGAAGAATTATTACTCAGATTGGATTATTCTGGTATAGAAAAATATATTAAATTTATACAAATAAGCAGTGTTTTTCAATAGAAAAAAGGCGGAAGTGAATTTAGCCCGAAGAATAAAGTGGGATGTTTAGAAACGACCGTTAGATAAAAAATTATGTCCGCAGAATATCGTCGGTTGTATTCATGCGTCACTATCACGTCCATAGAAAAATGAAGTATGTCTAAATGCGACTTAAAATTTGCAATTTTTAAATATGATATAATCTCAACAGAATAATATTTAGTATAAGCAGAGATTAAAATTATCTTAATTAAATTTAAATTTAAATTGATTTTGATTTTCCGTAGAAAACTGACGGATATTCAAATGCGACGTTATGTGCAATCCTACTCGTCCGATGAACAGTGGCGGATGCGCAGATTCGTCAGGTGCGGGAGGGGTGAGGGGGGATTCCCGCGCGTCGTAAAAAGACGAGTGTTCACAACCGCCATTTTACTATGAGCGCCGCGTCACATCCGTCAGTTTACCGACTGGATATCTTGAAATCTAAAAGATTTTTTAATTTTCCTATAGTGCAGTAATAAAATATAGACATAGTAGTGTCCAAAAATGGTAAAAAGTGAATTTCGTAATTTTTGCAGATCCGTCACTATTCTACGACTATGACGATACAATAACAAAAAATATTTTTAAAAGTGACTTCTTATCATAACTTCAAGCGTTCAAGTTTATTAAACATTTTTCGGTTGCTGACGCTGACGCTTGTCGAAGATTCGAAGAAGTATTAAAATTAAAATTAGTTTTTAGGGTTTTTGTACCTAAGTACATACCTACTACATAGAATACAGTTTTTAATTATGGCTTCATTATCAACTTTTAAAATTATTTCAAACACACTTTTTTCACAAACTTCGTGTTGTAGGTGTTATTAGATGTATTAATATTACTATACTGTACTCTTAAGTTTTCACCCATTTTTCCTTTAGGTAGGTATACCTACTTAAAATTATATAATTAATTTAACCAGGATATCACACTGCTCTATGTTCAATCTGTGGCTCTATGATAGAGGATTGCTTTTATAGCGAGCAAGTTGAGCGAGCAAGAGACTTCAGATCCGATAGCAGATCCACCAGAGGTGTTGTTAATTGCTATGCTATTTTATGTCAAACTAGCGGACGCCCGCGGATTCACTCGCGTTTAACCTCTGCTTTACATCCTCAGGCATTTAATTACTAAAATTCCTGTCTTAACTGCCATTTATTTTAATAATATTAAGACGACAAATTCTCCCTTTGTGCTTGCTGCTATAGTCACTTATCGGTTTTGAAAATATGAGGTTGTTACAAAAAGTTTAATATACTCGTAGTTCAATTAAGGTACCGTACCTATAGGGAAAAAGGCGGGAACCCTATTACTGAGACTACACTGTCTGCCCGTCTGTCCATAGTAAATGGCGGCCACTTTTTTAATTCTGACCATAAATTCGTTCTCTATTCTTGCTGCGATACTCAAATATCGATTTTCAAAGCAATTGGCCCAGTACCAAAAAAGTTCAAAATGGCGGCCACTTTTTTAAATTTTGACCACAAATTCCTTCTCCATGCTTGTTGCGATACTCAAATACCGATTTTCAGAGCAATCGGCCTAGAAACAAAAAAGTTCAAAATGGCGGCCACTTTATTAAATTCTGACCATAAATTCGTTCTCTATGCTTGCTGCGATATTCATATATCGATTATCAAAGCAATCGGCCCAGTAACAAAAAAGTTCAAAATGGCGGCCACTTTTTTTTTAATTTTGACCACAAATTCCTTCTCCATGCTTGTCGCGATACTCAGATATCGATTTTCAGAGCAATCGGCCCAGTAACAAAAAAGTTCAAAATGGCGGCCACTTTATTTAATTCTGACCATAAATTCGTTCTCTATGCTTGCTGCGATACTCATATATCGATTTTCAAAGCAATCGGCCCAGTAACAAAAAAGTTCAAAATGGCGGCCACTTTTTTTAATTCTGACCATAAATTCGTTCTCTATGCTTGTTGCGATACTCAAATATCGATTTTCAGAGCAATCGGCCCTGTAACAAAAAAGTTCAAAATGGCGGCCACTTTTTTTAAATTTAGACCACAAATTCCTTCTCCATGCTTGTTGCGGTACTCAAATATCGATTTTCAGAGCAATCGGCCCAGTAACAAAATAGTTCAAAATGGCGGCCACTTTATTTAATTCTGACCATAATTTATTCGTGCTCTATGCTTGCTGCGATACTCATATATCGATTTTCAAAGCAATCGGCCCTGTAACAAAAAAAGTTCAAAATGGCGGCCACTTTTTACCCGACTGCAAGAAGGTTTTTCGCGCGTATCTTGTATGTATGCATGTAAATTTCTTTATGACCACGTATCTTCCAAACGGCTGGATGGATTTTGACGTTAATGGTATCGTTAGATTCGTCTCATTAACCCAAGTGTTCTTAGATAGGTTTTTGAAAATAAAAAGCAAAATGGCGGATTTTGGGCCTAAAATTGTCAGTCATTTACAAAATATTTATAACCAAACCTATCGAGTGGGGTATCAAAATGAAGGGAATTACAAGGAGATTACAAAAATATATATAAGTCATATGTTTCGAATTAATTTGGAATTATAAACAGTCGATCAATGCGTTCAAAATGGTAATATTTGTAGTTTTTGATAGCGTTAATCTTGTATTGACCAAATGTGTGTCGTACTTTATATTGTGCATTTTTACTGCTATTTTATTAGCTCAATTAATTTTTAAGAGATTACCTATGTAAAATGGTGAAAACAAATAAAAGAAAACCCGGCTGAGTATGTTGTGGGCTTCTTCTAAGTGCAGGGCGCGTTGGAACCGAGGGTAAACTTAGTTTTAAGTCGAATAATAGTTATCACCATATCGTTTTATATTAAACTAGTAGGGCGCGTGGGTGCGCGGGCCACATGTGGCCCGCGTGCAGTCTTCCCGCCCATAACGGTATCGCTGTCACCTCCATCGCCCATTGGAATCCGATTGGCAGTAAGCTGAAAAAATTACCAAGGAGCACTGTCATGGTTTTAAAGATAGTTAAGGTCAGTTCGAACAAAAAAATACGCTGAACCTCATCGGATGAGGTTCAGCATATTTTTTGTTCGAAAAGCCCTTAACTATCTTTAAAACCATGACAGTGCTCCTGAATCATCATCCAAATCCTAGATCATTGTCTCTTCTCATAGTATGTATATTTTCCATGGAAAGATAAATTCCGCCACACTGAATTATTTTCCATGCACTTTTGTATGGGAAAATCCCTTTAATGTACGATTTTTACCCCTTAGGATTTGAATTTCTGGAATCCCCGTCTTAGTACGAATTTATGACCTAATATCTACCTAGGCACCAAATTACAGAGCTCTACGACTTTTAGTTTTTCGGGAATTCCTGGAACAACGAAAAAAAATCACTTTTGTATGGGAAAATCCCTTTAATGTACGATTTTTACCCCTTACAATTTGAATTTCTGGAATCCCCGTCTTAGTACGAACTCATGACCTTATATCGACCTAGGTACCAAATTTCAGATCTCTACGACTTTTAGTTTTTCGGGAATTCCTGGAACAACGAAAAAAAAATCACTTTTGTATGGGAAAATCCCTTTAATGTACGATTTTTACCCCTTAGGATTTGAATTTCTGGAATCCCCGTCTAAGTACGAATTCATGACCTAATATCTACCTAGGCACCAAATTACAGAGCTCTACGACTTTTAGTTTTTCGGGAATTCCTGGAACAACGAAAAAAAATCACTTTTGTATGGGAAAATCCCTTTAATGAACGATTTTTACCCCTTACAATTTGAATTTCTGGAATCCCCGTCTTAGTACGAATTCATGACCTAATATCTACCTAGGCACCAAATTTCAGATCTCTACGACCTATAGTTTAGGCGGAATCCGTGGAACAAACCAAAATGTCTCATTCTTTTATATATATAGATGGCACCACTACAAATTGTTTGATTTCCATTTGATTTCAAAGCTTTTAAAATTCAAGCGATTCTTTCATCAAAGCAATAAAGCACAACATCTCTGATGGACAGGACCAGAATATAGCATTATTATCAAATGTGCTTGAATCAAAATGAGTATCTAAACGTTGGCCCCCAGACGTGCCCCCCACGATTGACAGGTTCAAATGGCCAGATAACAAAATGATGTTAAATGTTTGCTCGCTTTTATCATGCCCTTTGTTTAATCAGTGGGTGTGGTCTACTATCTTGAATATTCAAACAAAGCCTTATGGACATTGTTTTAGTGATTAAAATAACTGTGTTGTTATTATTTACTGGAGAAATAAAATAACAGTTGTTTATTGCTCTTAAAATTTTAGATTACGTATCTGTATTCTGTGTCTATAACCTTTTTAATCATGGACATTGAAAACAAAATTCTGTAAAATTTAAAAGCAACGTTTGAAAGTAATACACGTTGCAAAATTATCCACCTTTAGTTTCTAACTGTTCCCTTCTTTGGAGTTTAATCTCCACCAAAGGCTTTTTTTCTCATAAATAAATTCTCCTGTTTCCTTTAATCTAATTCTTAACATTTTCATTCTGCAATTATTGTTTGAATTTGTTTTGGTGTTTCAAGTGTTTTTCATCTTATAATACGAGTTTTTGTTCTTATCCACAACCTTTTCTGCCAGCAAAGATAGTAGAACTAGTTGGCCATTTTTATGGTCAATAAATGGATGCAGTTGCAATGGGGTCTTACACTACTTTTGAATTTGATAAAAAATATTACTTTATTATAAACTAGGATAAAAATAATAACGTGCAGTGAAAGAAACATTAAAATCCAACGAAGATTTACAAAGTTACAGGCGTTTAAACTTTGGAGTGGGGGGATCTTCTATCCCTTTCTCGCAAAACGAAAATTTGTATGAAGCCGCACGAAGCTACTATGGCATTGGTACTTTGTGACGTCACAATTTCATGTTGCTATCTCTGTCTAATCACAAATCTTTAAATGCTTATAGCTTTTTTGTTATTTGATCGATTTAATTAGTTCTTTCAGTGCACGTCATTATTTTAATTCTACTTTATAATAAAGTAATAAAAAAATTGGAGTCAAATACCCTATTTGCACGTGTTGCGTTTGACACGGCGAGTCCGCGTACACTCTGACGTCATTAATAACCCCATTAGCCGATGTAAAACGATGTTCAGTTCAAGTTCTCCAAATGTTTCAAGTATTCTGATTAAGATTTTTTTTTAAATCGACAATGCTTTTCTGGGGCTTATTGCATATTTTTTCCGACATTCATAAAGTAGGTCCACGTTACTTAATCATATTGCTAAATTTAGTCATTGGACCCCATCTCTACTGTAACATACTGAAGATGTGTATTTATGATTTTCATGAGCATCAATTTTGAAAAATTCTGAAAGACCTTTTTTACGAAAACCCTCTTTCTTTCTTCTGGACTTTTTCTGGGCTTGAAGTTTTTTCCGTTGTGCGGGGCTCCGATACTGACACCTAGAATGTGAAAAGGATTGTTTAATCATGGACTATCCTTTTATCAATCTAACGAATATCACGAAAGCTCATGAACTAATTTTCAAAAATGACAACCTTTCATCCCTTGTTTAACCCTCTTAGGCTCTTAGGAGTAGAATCTAAAAACATTTTTTTTTTGCTACAATTCTTCCACTGTGGTACTCAAGGAACATTCTCTGGTTACATGTTCAGCCGTTTGGGCTTTAGTCTTCACGTTGTCTGTCAGGCAATCACTCTCTCTCAAAAAAAGCCTTTTCCCTTTTTTTATTGATACGAAGTACATAAACCGGAACCGTTTTTGTGATACCGTTCCTCTCAGTCTAAACATAGAGATCACGATACTAATAATAGCGAGTCATCTGTCGTAGCTTCCAATAATACACACGTTGCAAATACGTATTCGATAACTGAGTCGTTAATAACAGCTATATTATCAAAACAAGCCGAACCTCCTAGACTTCTAGATAAACTCTATCAGTCTGGACTCTGGAATATTACAACAGAATTCATACACACTCCTTATGTAATTCATTACTTTCACGTTGTTATTAAATGGCTTGAATTGTGTTGTAAAATGTGAATTCACTTCAATGATTGGTTACAATATTTTAGTTTTTATTTCGGTAAAGATTCGGTGTCTATTCAATCTTTTTCCTTTACGCTACAGCTACTCTATGTCATCGCTTGAAGTATGAAAATTATTTGGTGAGCTAATATTAATAAGGACGAGTCTAAAAATCAAATCAAAAATGTTTTTATTTTACATTATACTACCTTACATTACTAACTTACATTGTAAAAATTAAATAATCATTTGTGCTCACTAAACACCGTGTATACTTTCCTTTTTCGAAATCAATTCTTTGTATTGAATGTATTAGACCAATGATTAGACCGAATTAATGTCAATTAATATTTAACTATAACCATAGATTATAACTTACAATCTTATATGATTTTTTATTTATAATATATTTTGAAACCAAAGATTTTATTTGAAACAACAGTACTATCATCTGTTAACCTACGGTTTATTCCGTGACTTAATAAGACAATAGCCAACAAAACGATTACATCACGAATGTGTGTTGTAAATAAACCTCCTTAACCCATATAGATCTAGTTGCAGCATTTATATGCGTTTAACTCGAGTCTCGCCTCTCAAACGGATTGCCTGTTTCCTTGAACGCGCGTCCAAAGTCCACGATCGCTGTTGGCACGCGTACATTCACCGTACTGAGGGTCTCTGGCTTTATTACTATTTAAAATGTGTGTTAGATTTCAACATCCCCGTATTCTATTCCTATTACCAAGAATCAATTTATTTAAATATTGTATTAATGTCGAATATATATGTTAGCGCTTGGTACTTCTAGTTCTAGCTATGTTAATTGATGCAAAATATTCCTTGGACAGCACTAGGATAGAATGAAGTACCTCTATTTTAGTTTAGAATTTGAAAACAAACAGTTTATCGTTTTGCTATTACTATTCAAAACTTTCTGTTCTAAGTCCTTTTTAAAATAGGTTTTCATAATATGTAGTAGGTAGGTAATGTTCTTTATCTAGCTTTATCACTTTTAGTAATTGGCTCACCTACTTTTGGTAATAATTCCGTAATTATTATATGTATTATCAATGACAATGTAGGTCCAAATCAAAGTAAGTATCTACAGTCCCAAATGTAATCGGCGAAGGTCACAATATGACGTCAATAACATTACATTTTTTAACCCATGTCGATAACATTCAAAATAGAATAAGGAAATAGTAACAAATTGTATAATATCCATATAATATATCATTGATAATATCATTGTAAATTGATACGAACCACTAAAACCAGTTAAAGCTAAGCACGTTATTAATATTAGGTATATTATTATATCGTTAGTATAGCAAAGTAGACATTTCTTTGTGCCTATATTAATGGAAAATAATGGGCTGATGATGAGAGATGCTAGAAATGACATGCATCTTACATGTAACATTCCTAGTAAATTAATTGCACAAGTATTTACTGCTTTGCTCTTTACTGATTGTGATTATTAGCGAGACAATTTACGCAGATTACGGATACAATTATTGCTGTTTTCCACGTGTATACAACTAAACAACGTGATGATTTCTATACATTTTACACACCTCCAAGTAATTTATATTTTCCTAACGCATATGACTCAATTATTGACGCAATTATATATAAGAAGTTTAAGAATTCCATACACATCGAGTTTTATAAATATTTCTGTAGCCTCTTCTGTTGTGATTTTGATCTGTTCTTTCTCGATTATCTATTCTTTAGTTTTAACAAAGCAATTTACGATGTTTGACATTTAAGTGATACCATATTTTAGTGGTGGTGTTAAAAGGAATGAGAGTTTTCATTAAGTAATTAAATCGGTGGACTTTGTCTCATATTATTGAGTCAATTATTATTCAATTTTATTCGCTATAAGTTGATTCCTAATATGTTTTCTATAAGAAGCCGTTATTGATAGTTGTGTATTTACATAGGGTTGAAGTGCTTTGCATTACCTCTGCACATGTTTATCGCGGATCGCCGCTCCGTTCGTTGTTCCATAGAGGAGTGGCTGCTTCTATTGACGCAACAGTTTGTTTTGCATTGAAACTGACTGAAGGCGCGCCGCTATAAACCATTTTTATTGGTCGTTTCTGTTTCATGTAGTCCAAAACGTGTTTTTACGCGTTTAGACTTACTGTTAGATAGGAGTTACTGATTGAGGTCGTGCCGACGTGGAATGGTGTCAGTTCTAACTTCTAACAGACTTTGAAGTTAAAGATTTGAAGTCTGATTTCCATCTTTTGTAATTATGTGATCTTGAGTTTAATGAGTTCATGAACAAATCTGTACTCTGTAGTGTCTGTAGTGTTAATAGGTCTTGTCTTTTATCTTAGTTCTGGTTTTAGCTCTGCTTGTCTTGTCTGTCTGCCTTTTTTAACTCAGTTTTTCTTTCATCACTATATCTTTAGCCTTATTTAGTCCAATCAATTCTTGGACTTCTGGATCTGGGGTATCTTTCTCGATTTACATCTCAACAAATGGAGGGTAACTAGGTACTAACTGATTGTCCGTCGATTTTATTTTTGACTATTATTAATGAATCAATTTAACATAGCGACTAGAACGTATGTTGGTAAATGAATAGACACAAATCACGGTAATAGATCTATGCATATTGTTTCAATGCAGTACAGTCAACTCAAATCAAAATCAAAGATTTTATTAGAAATCATCAAAATTCACCAAGCTAATGAGATGCTGACTGTATTTGACATTCACACACATCGTGATTGTATCCATTGACGGAATAGTATTATGGTTTACGAGTTTTGTTTCCAATGAGAACCTATTTATTGGTCTGGCCTCTGACCCCGCCTTATAATATCATCCGTGATAGGTCAAGAATCAAGATTATGGTCAGTAAATATTTGCGATCATTTCTCTTATAAGTACTATATCCGGGAAAACAATTTTCATTACGACTCAACAAGTGTATGCTAATGGTCGTTTATTAGCTTAGTAATATTTTGTGTGAATTACTTAAAATAGAAAGTAATTAAATTGTTATATTAATAACTTCATTGCATTGGATTTAGATTTATGTTGGGAGTCAACATGTGTTACGACAAAACAATTAATTACGTTTACAACCCCAGTAAGTTTATAATTTTTTTATCTTTGTCGTATATCAGGTTTATCTACTTATTTAATACAAACATTAATTGTTGAAAATCAATAAAAAATGTTGAATTTTTTTATTGATTTTCAGAATTACTTAAATTTTTCTTTATCTGCCATCGGTATAACTTTTTTATTAGCAGTCTTCTCTCGATTATGTTTAATTGTATGGTGTTTTGTTTTTAACTTTGATTTTAGGACTTAAGGAAAATAATTAATTTATTAATTCTTACCTCTATCTGTGTCTAATCATTTCTTTGATATAATTTATTCTTTATCATTATCATTTTGGACCTTGAAAAATACGGTAAAATCGTTCAGCCTTTTTAATTATTTTAAAATTTAAATCTTTGGACTTTGGACTTCACTGTCAGTGTTTATTTTTAACTCCCGGCGCGAAATGGCATAATAGCTCCCGAATAGATGAGTCAATATGGATTTTGTTTTTAGTTCATAGCTGTTTGTTGACAATCGGTCCAAGATGGCCGCCGCCACAAAATGGCGGATCACAATTTTTTTCACCACTCCCTTCATATGGGTCCGGTTTTTTTTAATTTTTAACTTAAATACGTAGTTCAATATGGTTTGCTCGTTGTTGCAGTGTCGATGCGCAGGCGCCGCATCAGCCAGTTCGCGCCGCTGCTGATCGCGCTGGTGGGGCTGCCGGCGCGCGGGAAGAGCCAGCTCGCTCATCGCCTGTCTAGGCACCTCAACTGGAATGGGGAGAGCACTAAAGGTACAGTGATGTGCTACACTATTACAGCATTTAGATCTACGGTGAACTTTCAAAAATGATATTTCGAGATCCATTAAAAATAGCTTTGGAATAATCGTTATCATAATCATTATTATCAACCATTTTTACAAGCTTTCATTTAGGTTTACCTGTCCCGATGTTTGTTTGTCTGCAATCAAATCTTGCAAGTTAAATTTGAACCACTTCCTGGTTACCGATGAAGCAGAAATTTTGCATGCATCGGGTGACAATGCAAAATTATTATGATATGGAGCAGGGAGCTGGAAGGTGGCCACAAGAAATCTGTAGTAAAATTACACAACCCCATTGAGTTCGTCTTGACTAGTACTTTGGAGTTAGATAGCTATAGGTAACCAGGATCTAGTACTGAGAGGAAAACGTATAAAATCTTTTTGTAAAAAATATTTTAAAATGATAACTTGTTGATGTCTGACTGCTCAGTTTAAACATGAATTAACTCAGCCATAGCCTGCTGAACTGGCCAGGTGGGGCTTAGGAATTGGGAGGCTTCTCATACCTTTGAAAACGTAATGTTGAACTTTCAGGATTGCCTTTTTCCTCTCAACATTTTCCTATAACGCTTAGCAACAGCATTTGCAATGGTTTCATATTACTTGAAACATGTTTTCTAGGTCTATACTAAGTTACTGACACAAGATACAAGTACGTTGACTAGCCTTTAAATATACAATGTAGCATAATGTTTATATTAATATCTAGGACAGCCTATCGACCTAGGTCTAGTAAACACGTGTAGGTATAGGTACTTAAGCAAATGGCAGACGAGTAATATTAGCAGACGCTTTCAAACGGGTCAAGATACCTTTGACAGTAAATTTTATCAAGTCTGGCTTTGCTTTTCCTTATCAGTAACTAATTGCAGCTCTTATTTTTACAAGAGATAGAGATTTACGAGAGGATATTGTGCTGTTTTAAAGTAGATAAGTAAGTAAATTAGCATAGCAACCTACTATACTGCTTCGCATCATGCATGAATGATTAGACAAGCAAATAGCATTACATTCACCATGTTAAGGATGTCTGGATTTAGATACGACCGACGGCCACCAGTACGGAGGCACGGCAGTGCCCATGCGAAGACGATCCAAGACTTTTCTAATCTCAAAGCGCTTTTTATTTCAATGTTATTTGTAATATTATGTATTTAAATGCATTAATCCCGTAGTGTCCTCGACCAATAAACATTTTTAAACAAATAACCTTGGGCTTTCTTGGATCTTCGTTACGTTAACTGCTTTGATAACTTGATAAACAACCTCGATTTTGTTTCAGTGTTCGACTGTAGTGAGTACCGGCGACGCCACATGGCGTTGTACGGCAGCCACGACATCTTCCGCGCAGACAACCTGCAGGGCTCCGCGATCCGCCGCCAGAGCGCGCGCGAGGCCGTGCAGGACGCCGTGCTGTGGCTGAAGGACGGGAACAGTGTTGCTGTAAGTGACCCCAGCATGACTCCGCATCGATGAAGCCACAAGCAAGCACCGATGAAGTCACCAGCCAACACCGATGAAGTCACCAGCCAACATCGATGAAGTCATTGGGTTTCACCTTTAAGTGCCACTTTTCGAGCAACCATCGACTGAACATCACCCAAAGATATGCAATGTTGCATGTAAATCATCGCCGTTATATCATATCGCCCAACGCCGTCGATCCCTTATCCCACTCCTTGGCATGGGTCTCATCTGTGAATAAGAGTGGTCACTGGTCAGTTCATAGCCCTGCAAGTCATTGGAATTGACAACTGCACACAACTGACAAGCAAAGGTTTGTTATAAATTTAAATTGTATTTAAAGTTATTAGTAAAGGTAGTTACATTGGTTCGTCATAGAAATCTATGCAAAATCGTATTAACCGCTGCCAAGACGGAAACGCAAAGAAGATGCTAGTACGCAATACACATATCTTTTACGTAGAAATGACCAATAACTTCGTGAAATCTATGTTGCTGTTGGCAAAATTGCGTGATAACGTTTATTTCAGGATTTTACGTATATTCAATCTATAAATGACCGTATTCCAAACACCAAGAACATAAATATATTTCCCATAGCACGCAGAAAACGTAAAAACATAAATGTTTTTCCCTACACGAACCAAAACACGTGTGTAACATTCAGTTCCATTGTTACAGATATTTGATGGCACAAACATTACAAAGGAGCAGCGTCGGGAACTGAACGAATGTATCACCGATATGGGCTTCAGGATCCTGTTCATCGAATGCGTCTGCGAGGACCAGGAGTTACTCGAGAGGAACATCATAGAGATCCTCCATTACTCCGCAGACTATAAAACCATGACAGAGGAAGAAGCGGTCGATGATCTGAGGAAGAAACTAGAGCATTACATGCGTCAGTATGAACCCATAGACGCAAGTCTTGAGGCAATAAGTTTCGTACGCGTCGAAAATATGGGAGATACTGTGATGGCTCATAAAGTTTCCGGGCAAAAGGAGTCTGGAATCCTCGGATACTTATCCGGAATGAGGGCTTTTCCGCAGACCTTATATTTTACAAGGGTGAGTAATCTTGACATTTTATCGATAGTTACTCGTATCTATTTTAATTGGCGAGATAGATAAACTTGTTTTTCATTTACTGTATCCGTAAACATTTACAGTCTGGATCCGTAAACATTTTCTAGAATCTTCGTAAACATGTGTGGGAACTATGCAAGTCATTCTAAGTCCTAACATTGGAGCTAAGTTATCGCTACAATTATTTAGATAGAATTAAAGTGGATTTAAATTCACGTTGATTAATTCTAATCTAAGTATTGTAGGTAGATTACCTATTGACAATAAATGAATCGGTGATTTCAATGCAAAAATATCTTTGTCGGCTTGAAAAAAGTACTTGAAAATTGGATTTTGATGGCATTAAGATATACATCACTTTCGAAATAATCTCGTCATAAATCAACGCCTGAATCATATATTTACTTAGGTACATCAGATATAAATCCGGACATAATGTTTTTGTACTCATAGGTCAATTTTTAGGACTTTGCAAAAATTTAACTATGCATATTTACTTAATGTATTCCAAGTTATTGTTGGGCATTTCTGATTCTGATAATATATTAAGATCATAAAAATGCATATTGTTGTATTTAGAACGGGTACATACCACGATATAACACGATGATTTTATGTGCCGATATTTCGACCCAGTTACATGGATCGTGGTCACGACAGGACTGCGGTGTTGCGAGGTGTGTAGCTGGAACCGTCATAGGCAGTAGCGAACTACCCTCTTTCTCGTTCTCTTCACAGAAACTTCGCGAAAATTTCGGCAAAATACACTAACAACGTCACTTTTAACTTTTGATTTCATGCGGCGCTGTCCTGGTTTGCATAGTTCTATTACTGGATTCCACATACTGGCTAGCTTAAAACCATCCTCACGATTGAAATTCTGGTGTTTGCGAATTTCTATCGCTTCGCGCACTAGTCGAGGTATGTAGTGGCGGTCTGTGGACAGAACTCGGGGGTTGTGGAGTTCAATCCAGTGATAGGCTGTAGAACATGCTCCGCGATCGCAGATTTCTGTGGGTCGTTGTTTCTTACCGCTTTTATGTGTTCAGACACCCGGGTAGATATGGGTCTCTTGGTTTGACCTATGTAGGAGCTGCCACAGCTGCAGTCGATAGTCGCGAAGCGATAGAAATTCGCAAACACCAGAATTTCAATCGTGAGGATGGTTTTAAGCTAGCCAGTATGTAGAATCCAGTAATAGAACTATGCAAACCAGGACAGCGCCGCATGAAATCAAAAGTTAAAAGTGACGTTGTTAGTGTATTTTGCCGAAATTTTCGCGAAGTTCCTGTGAAGAGAACGAGAAAGAGGGTAGTTCGCTACTGCCTATGACGGTTCCAGCTACACACCTCGCAACACCGCAGTCCTGTCGTGACCACGATCCATGTAACTGGGTCGAAATATCGGCACATAAAATCATCGTGTTATATCGTGGTATGTACCCGTTCTAAATACAACAATATGTTTTCTAACCACGAAAGTCTTAAATCAAAATGCATGTCTTCTAATATTTTATCACTTACAGTACTTAATTATTGTATTATTATCATATACAAAATTTAATTTACTATAGTTATTAAAGAAATTGACAAAATGTAATTACAATTATTATAGACGTAGTCTATCTCGAAAAAAATATTCACGTGTAAAGATAATGGACTACTAATAAATATTTCATCATCAAAGCGTGAACCTATCATCGAACTTTGTACTTAGTTATATTTGCGAGTTATATTGTAATTCTTAAGTCTTGTAATATCATCATGTATGATGTTAAAACGTACTATCGCACAGTATAAATTAGAAAGCAATCAGGATTGATTCGTCACAATTGAACGATAATAGATACTTATACCATTATTCGTTGGCAATAAAAATAATTAAAATATTAAGATGGTTTAATTGTAGTAGGTACCTAGAGCAAAATCTAGAGATTCAAAAGAAAGTTTCAAAAAAAAAATTGGTTGCCTGTAAAGTCGGTATACGGGCGAAAGTTTTACGTGACAACAACTTTGAGTGGTGGCCTTTCACTTTTTATGTCTGTCTCTCTCGCTCTTAGGCGGGCTAACCATGCCCGAGTGGAAGGGACGCGTGCCTCTCACTCGCTCTCATTGTGAGCGCATAACGTGAGCGGAGCGTAACGCAGTTTCTTGAAGTGTCACCCGGCAAACCAATTTATAAGACGTTGTCACGTCAAAATTAAAAAATACTTTAGGTGACTCTAACTTTAGCGTATCTAAAAATAATGTATACATACCCCCGCTAAGACTTGTGCTAAATATCTCTTTTTACAAGGATCGTTGTGAAAGTTTAGACGCGCCAAATTCAGAGTCTCGTAAACAGAATAATCACGATGTCTATTCCCCCTATAGTGCCATAGACATGACAGTTACTTTTCTCCCATAGCACGGGGAAAGCGAATACAACGTACTGGGACGCATCGGCGGTGACGCGGTGCTGTCCCCTCGCGGCGAACGCTACGCGCACGGGCTCGCGGCGCACCTCAACGAGCTGGCCGCGCACCAGCCGCTCACCGTGTGGACGTCCGAGCTGCGCCGCACCAAGCAAACCGCCGCCGAGATCATGGCGCCCAAGCGAGCTGTGCGGGCGCTGAACGAGTTAGATGCTGTAAGTACTATGAACTAGAAATAATAATGTAAGTATAATAAGAAAAGTATAATATGTATGAAGTAGTATGAATTTGTAAGTTGTCAGCGGATAGAGCACCCAGCCGCGAGAGATGGGGGGCGCGGGTTCAAATCCCGCTGCAAGTGAAATTTTGATTCGTATTTAAATGTATAGGAATTATATCCTAAGAGTGTAAAAGTTAAAACACTAATCAAAAAGATAATAATTAATAAGAATGAAAGTTATGAGGGTTCAAAAAAACGATGAAGCAAACAAGAAAAAACAGTTAGTGCTTCGCTTGGCTCGTCTTGGCAGGGGCACTACCGTACCCGCAGATCCAATAAGCCTGCTTCTTCTCAGTCGTTTGCTGTTGGCAGATTGGTCGTGGTACGATGCTGAATAAAAATCTGTCATTGCGGCTTAGCGATATTTTAAGTTGTGTAAGAGAGAGACCATTGTTAGGGATCAGAAAAGTCGTTCATTTGAAAGTTAATAAAAACTCAAAGTATAAAAATTAGAACAGTTTTTGGTTTGATATCGTCCAGAACAATTAATCTGATTTGTCGTAAGGAATCATAAGCCTGAATTAGTAAGAGAATTCGGTTGTTTGTTTTATAGGTACACCCGTACACGACATCTTTAACATTATTAAACTTAATCAATTATCTTGTTTATTAATCTTTATGTGGGTTGATATTTCTGAAAGATAAATGATTGTACGCGCATGTCGCACTTTGTGATAACAATGTTTAATTACCTTGTTTATATACGCCTCTTCTTTAATTAAAGAATAATTTCTTGATAAATATGATGAATATAATTAAGTACATGTGGTCTTTGCCAAACTGAACAAAGTTTTCCATTTGCATAGGCACAGGCTACCCAATTATCGATGATTATTATTAATTTAATCAATTATTGTCAATTGCGAGGAATATGAGAAGTTATTAGATGTTGTCACCTTAGGTATTTTAGTTTCCATAAAAAAAGATTCCTACGAATTGAGAACCTCCTCCTTTTTTTGAAGTCGGTTAAAAAAGGGTCCCAAAAGACCTTGAATAAACTTTGGTAAAAATTACACTGGTAGGAAAAATTGAGAGCTTTTTGGAAAAAAATGGAAAACACAAAACAATAAATAATTTGATGAAAGCTTGAAAGTAAAGAGATTGAATGAAACGAACATATTACATAACACGCCATATCTTGCATCACAAATATTTGCAAGCTTGTGACCTAGATCAATAAAATAATAGTGTGTGTGAAAAGTGTTCCCTACTCGTATAATTATCATTATACACGTAGTCACATTTTATGACGCGTGACAATGAAATGGAAAACTTATGAAGTTATACGATATGTTAGTAATTATAGTTACAGATAATATTAATGCGTTTGAAGTATGAACTATAAATATTAAAGATCTTGTATCCTCTTATAAATATACGCTTACGACTTTGATGATATTATAAAACGTTCTTCGTGACATTGGGAGGATATAAAAATATCTGAATAGAGCAAATTAATTTGGCCGGTTCATTCACTCTTTTCGATCCATAAATTCTTCGCGCAATTGGCTCGACTACAAAAAAGATTCCGACGAATTGAGAACCTCCTCCTTTTTTTGAAGTCGGTTAAAATACGGTCATAGCAAGTTACAGCTTTCACAACATTTGAACGATTTTACGACAGACTCTAATTTCTACGTATTCCTATTTTCAACTTGTGTTAACGTACTTATACAAAAGGAAAATCGTTATGATTCATTTAGGGCACAGCTTGTTAAGAGGAAAGCCCAACCTAATTATGTCAGTTGGCTGTTCTCAGAAATGTATTTTCTTTATTCAGGTGGATATTTGTACGAAGACTCGTTTAATTATTAGCATTTTCTTAAGAATTGAACTGATTTTGTCGATTTCATCTCTTGCTTTTACGCTACTTCCTAGCAATTCCTGCACTGATCGAATATCAACACAACAAGAACAAGAACCTATCGTTATTAACGTCACTTGCTTGTTCTTGGTATAACATGGTACTTGTTTTCGCAACTAGTTTTACACAAGATAAGTAGGTTAGTAAGTAACTGCAATTTTCAGATTTTCTCAGCTTTTAAACTGTGTCGCAGACTTCTTCCACGAAAAAGTAATAACCACTTACATTCAGTCAGAAATACATAGATAATTATCCAGATTCAAACCTAATATTCTATTTATTGTTTTTTGGAATAATTTGGCCGCAACTAATTTTGCCAACACACCACTTCTTAGTTCTAACCAAGGTCGCCATCACGGCTTATAAAAGAGCAAGGTGTATTAAAATATATATAAAACGTGTAGATTACCTGCCCTAATAAGCCGAAAGCCTAAAGTAAGTGTCCTTCACCAGGGTATTTGCGAAGGTCTGACCTACGAAGAGATGCAAGAGCGGTTCCCGCAGGAGTTCGCGTGGCGTGACCAGGACAAGCTGCGCTACCGGTACCCGTGGGGGGAGTCCTACATCGACATCATGACGAGGCTGCGGCCGGTGCTCTCGGCCCTGGAAGACGAGCATAACGTCGTGGTGGTGGGCCACCAAGCGGTTCTGCGTTGCATGCTGGGCTACTTCCTGGATGCTAAGCTTGGTAAAGCATATTCTTTTATCAAAACTAAGTGTCAATTCCCTGGTGCAGATGGCGCATCGGGAATTCACGGATTCGATTCCCGCCACGAGCCACTTCGGAATTTATAATTTCTCAATTGGGTCAGGTCAGGCCTAGGAGGCCGTGGCCAGTTACGACCCTATACCACGTATACATAATAGTACCTAACGGTACAGAAGGCTCTCTCCGCAAGATGATTTAAAGAAATAGCGCTAATACAAATAGTGCAATTCAGTTCGCAATAGCGCCTGGCCACGCCTCCGGAAAGAACACGCAACAAACGCAAAGTTGTGGTCTCTTTCTATCGCGTAACTTTATCTCATTCGACGTACTAAGGTTGCCTCGCACACAGCGCGCACAAGAACTAACGCGAGCAAATTATCCGGCAATACTTTTCTGTGTAGAATATGTTAAAGGTGGCTGATCTTTTTCAAGTAAGTAAGTACAATAACATTTTCGGCTGCATGTCACCATCAGATGAGATCGCAATCAAGTGAAATCACTTGTGGTGTGTAAAAAAATCAATATTGTACATCTGCAGATCGACTAATATTTTTATCACTTCTAACGCAAACATTTGTGGAAAAAAATGATAGATCACCTAAGTTCTAAATTTAGATTTTCTGGGTAACCTACTAAAATTATCTAGAGTATTCTGGTCGTAAAGCAACGTGACACGATGCCCTAAATCATCTGCTTTCTCTGAAACGTCTGAAACATAAACGATTTCGCTAAACGAGCGCTAAGTTATTGACTTTTTTTTAATTTGGAGTGTAAGAAAATGAACGCAAAGTTAAAAAGTTGTTCGGAATTTTTGAAATCGTTTTTTCAATAGTTCTTACTAAGTTAACTTCAGCCTCAAAAATAATAACAACTATTTCTTTAATCAGTCCCATTTCTCCAACGCTCAGTTTTATCTTATATGACGAAATTATTCGAGAAAGTTACATTTATGTAACTCAAACCTCAACTCATTTAACCTCTTGATGTATTTTCGGGTTCGAATAAATTAGATATGCTTAAATCAAGTTTAAATAAACTACATTCAGGTTCTGCGTTCATTCCGTTACACGTTGATTGGATCTAATTTTCTCGATAGAAAATTCTCCCAAAAGTTGCTCGAAAATCTCAATTTTTCGCATTTTTTATCGGTTACTACAATGGATGTAACTGTTATTTTGGTTCTAATGTGTCTGTAATAATGATATCCAAGGGTAGTTAGGGTTACTAACTAACTAAGTGAACGATACAGAATCAGCACACTGAATGGATTTTTGATAACTGGCTTAGTTTTTTAGTAATAAGATAAAACGACATTTTTCTATTTTACTCTTCCGCAAAGTTGCATGTCGCACCCAGTCACCCACCAACGTATTTGTAAGAATGAGAAGGACAAAAATAAATTCGTTAAACCCTCTTAAACTGTATTTGTGATCGTTTCCAGATGAGCTGCCGTACATGAACGTGCCCCTGCACACGATCGTGAAGCTGACGTCCTACGGCTACAAATACAAAGTGGAAATGATCAAGCTGCCCGTAGATTGCGTCGACACGCATCGCACACAACCCAAGGTAAAATGTGACTCTCACCTATCTATACTAATAATAATAAAACTGTAAAGGGTCGAATTCTGTACATTGAAGATATTTTGAAAATTTTTGTTGGAGGACACTATTTAGTCGATACTGAAGCCAAAACAGTAATTTGTTTCATGTTTTTCTGTCTGTCTGTCTGTCTGTCTGTTTCAAGGCCGCGCATCACGGCTAATCCGTTGGATGGATTCAAATGAAACTTGACATAATTTTAGTTCATACTTCGAGGTAGGACATAGGATACTTTTTGTCCCGAAATTCATCATGGTGTCTCTGGGAGACGGCATCAAAGTCAAAATGTGTATTTAGTTATAACTCATTAACGCGTTGCCTGATTTCAATGTTTTTTTTGTTAGAAAGGAGGTTCTTAAAGATTATTACTGTATACAAATTTTATCATCATCACTTTTTTAGTTCAGAAATTATAGACATCAGAACAGAACCTTTAGCGATAAGTTCAAGTAGGTGACTTGAAACTCGGAATGGACAAGCACCTAGGGTTATAACGTAGGGCTCAAGATAGACTGGAGTACCCTTACAGCCGTAAATAAATATGCTTAGCAGAAGATTTTATATGGTTTAAGATTTTTCACTTTAAGGGTGAACAAAAATCATGAAACTGGCGTTATCTCCATGTTATACCGTATAGCGCCATCTCTACAGTTTATGTGGAACTAGGATGTAAAACTCGGAGATAGGTGCTAGTCCTGTGCCACTGGGTCGAAATATCGACAGTTAAATTCGTCCTTTTGATCTTTCAACTACGTATTAAAGAAAATTTATATTATTATTAGGAAAAAGGAGTTTTCAAAATCACCACAAGATAACCCGTGCGAAGTAAGAACAGGTTTCTGTACAACATCACACCAGAATCCCGCGAAAAATCAAGGAATTCCACGGTATATGTAAAAAAAATCGTAATTCACGCGGGCGGAGCCGCGGGCAACAGCTAGTATATACTAAAATAAATATTAAGAACACTTTTTAATAAGACTCTATTAATAAAAAAATCATAATAAAGTTGTGGTTCGTCATCCAGAAAAATATCAAAGATCTCTAAAATTCTATCCAAATTTTTTATTTAAATCAACCTAATTTAGAATTAGTTTAAACAATATTTTTTTAATTGTATGTAAGTAAATCATGTAGATATGCCGTAAATTAGCTCATGAAGTCATGAATTTTGCTGAATATGCTGGATTGACTATCAATCATATAAAACCACTAAATGTCAGGAGCTGTATTAATGAGTTTGTACAAGGTAAAGGCCGCGGGCACGAGGCACTGAGTCCATACGCAAATATTTGACTAGATTATGCCTTAGATAGGCTATCGTGTAACAAAATAACGTGTTAAAGCAGATAATGATAAGCCTATATTATGTGCTTTGAAGCTTATGAATAATTTATAACGTAGATTACTGTAGCTGGCTAGTTGGTATGCTAAGTTGGGGTTATTATACCCGACTAACGAGTATGTGACGTCACAAAATCTTCCACGATAGTACGGGTTGCATATTGCTGTTTTTTGTTGTTACTTATATGTAATGGATTTCCAGAGTCCGTGGTAGTTCCTGTGAATTTAAATCTGATGTTATGTGGACAAATAGCCGAAATTTGTTACTATCCTATCCAAATGTGACCCACGCGAGAATCGAGATAGAAATGAGCTTCAATGTTTATGTCAACTTTAATTGTTTAATGGGTAAAATTGTGGATGAATAACTTGTTGAAAACGCCGTATGTCAAATTTCAGTTCTCGTAGGAGAAATCTGGATAAGATAAGATTTTAATTCCGGAAGTAAACCAAAATAATTTTGTGGTCTATTGCAATATTAGACTGAAGGAATGTCTTCCAATTTCGGCTTTATTAAGTGTGCCCCTTTACACAATTAGGTACTCACAACTAGTCTGATTACGCCTAGAATTAACAATAACTATCATCATGTAAGATTAAATACTTTATCGGTTTTTCCACTTATTAAACTAATCACCTTTAATCACACGATTTTAAAGTCTATATTAGTTAAATAATATATTTCTTTTATTAGCTTCCGTATTCATGATCTATTGTTCTAAGTCATTATCACTTGAAAAACAAGGAAAATTATGGTTCACAATAATATATCAGTTATTTATCATCCATAATTATCTAATGCTTCAGTTTTATGACGAAAGGTATTGTAAAGTAATAGTAGCGTTTTACCTGAAAATAAAACGTTTATTAAAATACTTACCTCACTGGAAGCTTATATTGAGAGAAGCGTATCCGTTTCCGTCCGTTTCATGACGGTATCATGTCTCCTTATCGTACTTTTTATGACGTCAGAACCGGCTCTGTGGCGACACCTAGCGGCGTCGCGCGCCTTTTGGTTTATATAATGGTTCGGCGCGCTTCTTAGCTCATTGGCTCTATAATATCACCAGGCAGGAATTACTGGAAGCTTCCAGTGAGGTAAGTATTTTAATAAACGTTTTATTTTCAGGTAAAACGCTACTATTAAAACACTTGACCGTCACTGGAAGCTTATATTGAGAGCCTGTTTGTTTTCGCCTGGTGTCGCCACATATTAGACGTCTTACGCCAATGTGATGTAGTAGAATAATTTGTATACGAGAAATATATAATGTTTCTCTAACAATTATTTTTAAAAATAATAATTTTTACTATTATTCCTTAACAATATATTGTACATGAATATAATATTAATAACAAATCGAATTGAAAAGTTGAGTGAATTATTATAATTGTCAATCACTTCACGTTTACAAGTATTGGTTGATTGCCAATTTGCACGATTTGCAATATCATATCAAGGGAGTGAATCTTTCCATCAGCTGTTGGAAGCTACAGCTACAGACCTAACACTACCAGGAGTAGCAGATATGCCAGCTTCTTTGAACAAACTTGCAATAACTGTGCGCGAGTTTTAGCGACTTTAATTGAATAGATTAAATGAATAGATTATTATAAATTGAAATATTTCGTTAAACATTTAATAATGAAATATTTATCAATAATAATCAAATAGGGTTGTTAATTAGGGATTATCTACATTCAGAGCAACATCCAACCTGACTGCCGTTAAACACTGGTATAAGTTTTTGATCCGAGTTACGGCCAGAATACAACATACTGTAAAGTAGGTAAAGTATGTATAATTCTTTCTGAATAAGGAAGTAATAACATCGCAGTATGACGAGATGTTTTAAAAAAGGCTTTTAACATCTCCCTGTATGATATAAATAGATAAGTAAGAGTTTAACTTATTTAGATAACAGATCGATGGATTTTGAAACCTTTGCTATCATAATATGTTTTACGTTTTGCATGGCTACTAACTTGATTTTTCGGCACTACATACGTCCAAACCTGGTTTGTGTAAAAAATTTGCATTGAAGATAATTAATTTATTATTCATATATATAAATTAAATGGTACTATTTGTGAGCCGGTGGGGTTATTAGTGTCAATTTAGAAACTTTTGTTGGTTTTTCAGATTTAACGGGGTAGCGAGCGTTCAGACTCTGAATTAAAAAATATATTTCCGTTGGCTTATTTAGATGAATCGAGCTTTGGTATACATAGTTGTGTACTACGTGTGTATTCTTCGAAGCAAATAGATCGACTACTGGGATTCCCAACTTTGCATTACTATTTTCATATCGGGAAATAAGTGCCACTGTGGAGGTTGGCGATACTTGACAGAAGGTACGCAACACGTATAACTGTTGAACCTGCCTGGGATTTACTTGTATGTTGTAGTATGATTGATGTCAATCTAGCAATTTCGGGACATGTAAGTTATTTTCAATCTGGGTGAAAATCTCGTCCCACTTGTCTTTTTAAATAAGTCACTGCAGACTTGCTGTCGCCTTGAATAAAATTAAACTTTGACGCCCGGTGTGAGTACGTCTTAGAAAAGCAAATAGTAGGGCCAACACTTCCTTTTGATTGGAAGTAGTATTTGTTCCTATCATGTACAATACTACGATAAATCCAGTAATGCTCCCAAACTAGGTGCGAGACACGTGTTTACCAAAAACCAAAACTGGCGGAAGATAAAGTTTTGAGGTTAGTAGCTGACAATTCTTCTCCTTTCACTTAACAAGTTCGTTTAATGCATTCACCAAAATTGGCGGATTTGGATAAGGCACTCATCATCCAAGATAGGTCCGGCAGAATCATGTGTTTGAAAAGCTACAAGTGCCGATAATTCAGTCGTCCTCGTTGAACAACAAATCTGGCAAAATTCGAAAGTCCTATATTCATTGTAAATCCTTTAGACTTAGACTTGACTTTAGACTAGACTTTCATTTAAAATCCTAATTACATTATTGAATAAGTACCTCATTTGACTATTCCTAAATAAACTATGATCTAATGCCACAAAAGAACGGATTTATCGAAATTTATTTGCTGACCTAGGAAAGGCGTGGAAGAAAGCGCCTTTATGGGAGTAGGCTTGTGTTAAGTATATCCACTTTGCTCAACAAGTCTTGGGGTTGCCGGAAACCCGGAATGCGGTACATTTTATCAGTGAAATGATTCTTGTCAAAAACAATCGTTTAGTGCCTTGAGGTCGAATATCGGTTGAGACTGAAATAACCCGTCTGGTCAAATAGTGGAAGGAAAGCTTGGTGTGTAAGACGCCATGCTTTTCATTTTGTGTGCCATTGCATATATTATTTTTCTTGAAAAAGGAGTGTGAAATATTTTTCCCGTCATGTTGGGAAATACAGACGTGATTTTTGATTAAAGGTACGCGATACCTTCATACTGACTTTTATATTATTACCTCGAGACACCGCTATTTCTTTCAATTTTGAAAGATGTTTATAACTACCCGCTTTGAGAGAATGGTAAGAGTCAAATTCTCTAATTTCATTCTGTCGGATGTGGACATACTTATTCGTCACTAGTCGTGTCCTCTCGGACCGCGAGCTCCTTGCGAAATATACAGCGCAAAGATAATCTTTCCTATACTGCTGTGCACCTTGCGAGGGTGGTTTATTCTGGATCATGCTGGAAAGACATCGTGTACCATCCAGGCCGAGTAACTGCAATGTTTACAATACTTTGCCCCCGCGAGGAGTGACGATCTGACTGATTAGCATATGACTGAGAAAAGATTGTGTGAATTATTTATAAGATGGTGTCCACTTCGCTAGCGTGGGCTATAATGATCGCGCAGGCAACACTGCGAGAACTGTGTCCAGGCTAAGAAGTTCTGGAATGGAACGGCAATGGAACGGCAATGTTTCTATAACCCCTTGCCCCCGCAAAGGGGCGACGGTCTGATTGCTTTGCATACGACTGAGAAGAGGTTGGCCTTAGTGAGAGTTATTATTTATATATTGGTGTCCACTATGCAAAGGTGGACTGTAATGATCGTGTTAGCAACACTGCGAGGCTGTCCAGGACAAAAAAGTTCCATGCGATGGAACGGCAATGCTTGTATATTACCTTGCCCCCGCGACGGGCGTCGGTCCGTTTGATTTGCATATGACTGAGGAAAGATTGACCTTTGTGTGAATTATACGATGACACCACTCCATGAGGTTGGCTGTAATGATCGTACTGAACACACAATGCTGCACTGTCCACTGTGAACAATGTCCCAGCCAAGAAGTTCCACACGATGGAACGGCAATGCTTCTAATATCTTGCCCCCGCGAGGGGCGACTGTCTGTTTGATTCGCATATGACTGAGAAAAGATATTGACCTTCCTTTGGTCAAATTGTACGTTGGCACCACCCTGCGAGGGTGGGATGTAATGGACATGCTGAACACGCTGCGAGCACAGTTTCGGCCAAGAAGTTCCACGCGATGGAACGGCAATGCTTGTATAATACCTTGCCCCCGCGAGGGGCGTCGGTCCGTTTGATTAGCATAATATGACTTAGAAAAAGATTGACCTTCCTTTGTTCAAATTGTACGTTGGCACCACCCCGCGAGGGTGGGATGTAATGGACATGCTGGACACGCTGCGAGCACTGTCTCGGTCAAGAAGTTCCACGCGATGGAACGGCAATGCTTGTGTAATACCTTGCCCCCGCGAGAGGCGTCGGTCTGTTTGATTTGCATAATATGACTTGGAAAAAGATTGATCTTCCTTTGTTCAATTTGTACGTTGGCACCACCCCGCGAGGGTGGGATGTGATGGACGTGCAGGACACACTGCGAGCACTGTCCAGGCCAAGAAGTTCCACGCGATGGAACAACAATGCTAGAAATACCTTGCCTGCGAGGGGCGTCGGTCTGTTTGATTCGCATAATATGACTGAGGAAAAGATTGACCTTTTTGCGAATTATACGTAGGCGCCACTCCATGAGGGTGGGCTGTAATGATCGTGCCGGCAATACTTCAAGCAATGTCCAGGCCAAGTAGTTCCACGCGATGGAACGGTAATGCTTCTAATACTTCTACCCATTGTGGGAGTGATTCTGCTGCCGAAAAAAAATTTTCAAACTAGACGTAAAACTGAATTGAAGTACTCGAAGGTAGTATTTTATTTAGCGAAGCTTAAAATAAAGAATCACGAGCCTGGCTCACGATTCTTTTTGGCGCATCTCATACTTTCTGATCGCTTGCCGCACGCTAGTGCAATAAATCCGAAAATTTAAATTTTTCCAGTTAATAGTTCAATTTATTACTATTTTCTCTGATCCAAGAAAGCGATACTTTTATAGCCTCCTGACAGGCTGTTTTTATTTTAATTTTAAAATGCAGTATGTGATACTACAGTAGCTGCGTACGGCTTACTTGAATTAACTAGCGGTGTATGCGTGTACGCGCGAGGCGTAATGGAGTAAAGTATCATACATTTTTACCTTCTCGTTTGTTTCTAGGTGTATCAACCTGGAGTATGATTACTTTATAAGTTTCTTGTGTTATGCCACTAATTCGGGTCAACGCTTATCATATAATGTCATTATTGTGAAGTATTGTTTGCATACATTTTTGATGAGCATAAGCAATGAGAAAGGCTGCATGACCTTTTGCGAGTCTACCCGCTTGGGCCAGCCATTTCTTTCATTGCTTTACCTGTTACTGAAATGAAATTAACACACAGAGACACAAACACATGCACACAAACAAGTTAAAACGAGTAATTTTACATTACATCATCATAAGTACGAACAATTTAACAAAATAAATATTCATATAGTGATCCGAACGGAAAAACCGTTAAAAATAATGATCACTTATACTTATTTAACTCTCAGGTGGGGAATCGAACCCCGGTCTCCCGCGTGACAGGCGGAGATACTGATTATATTAAAACAAGGAGACTACTTACTGCGAATTCACGACGAACACAATTCACTTTATAATAATTTTAGTTTGCACTTTACACTTTAGTATTCAAATGCAATGTTCTATGTGGAACGATTGCAAGTTACTTCGACGGAAACTAAAACGCCAATGAGCTAAGAAGCGCGCCGAACCATTATATAAACCAAAAGGCGCGCGACGCCGCTAGGTGTCGCCACAGAGCCGGTTCTGACGTCATAAAAAGTACGATAAGGAGACATGATACCGTCATGAAACGGACGGAAACGGATACGCTTCTCTCAATATAAGCTTCCAGTGACGGTCAAGTGTTTTAATAACAAACTATTGTAATATTTCCTATTGTTACATCATTACACTATCACATATTTTATCTGTAAGAATTTATCTTTGAAACTTATTCAAATTAAGTATTAATATTTTATGATGATTTATTTGAAAAAATGAGTGATACTATGGCTCGTCGTTAATCCCATTACCTATTTACGTAATTTTCATCAGTTCTTAGTCTAGACATAGTCTGGTGCTACTATTCTTAGGTCATTATTATTAGAGTAGGTACAAATCATTAAAAGTGTAGGACAAACTTTTACATGGTAGACATTATTAGAAGCTAAGTAATTGTTGTATTTACCACAGACTTATGCATATCATAGCTGGTAAAATGATAATGCGAAGAAGATTCGTAAAGATAAAGAATGAACGAATTTGAATGCGAAGTATAGCGGTACGTCTCCCACAGCCCACCAAAGTGAGGACCAAGTAGAGGGTGAAAACGCAATCAATGTTGATTGTATTTCTGCTGAGGATTTTAATCAGTCTCGTAGTTATTCAGGAAGCGGCATTCATGTTTGCATCATTCCTTGGTTAACTAACCCTTGAACTCTCTTTGCAGAACTGTTCCATCAACCGCACAACGGCCGATGCGCTGGTTACCGTGCCGTCCCACTATGACACTCTGCCTTCTAACATGTGGCAAAATTCCGAAGCACAACTTTAAACGACGGGCTCGCGGACCAACGGTCCGGTATCACCAAATCAGCATTACCACTGGTGATCTAGGAGACCCAGTGTGAAACGCTCAAGCCCATCAGGGTTGTGAAAAACCACGGATGGAAGAACTTAGAACATGATGTTCTGGCGCCATGTCCAATAGCGATCCGCGAGAACATTCGCTATTTCGCTCGTTTCGCGTGTGCGAGAGAGTGACAGCAGTACTGTTTGCGTTTTGGTCATCTCGTGTTATCATTGTATGCTTTATAGAGAGCGTTATATTGAGTGACAGGTGTATTGCGTACCTACTTTATTTCAAACTTTTAAGACTGAAAGATCTATCTGGTACGTCAATAAAATAAACTTAAAACTTTATCATACTTTTGTAATGTCATTTTTATATTATTATTGCGTAGGAGTAATTTTACTTTAATTTACTTTTGCTGCGTTAGAAAGTAAGATAATTTGTTGTGTACTGATTGATTAAGGACTATAATTTTTCAAAATAAATTCTTAAAAAAAATTAAAATCTGTGAAAAAAATATTCTAATTCACTTATTTTTTGTGTCTTTTGCAATCTTATTAACGTTAGTTTAATAGTACCTTAAGTACCTACATAACTGCGTACACACTATAAATACAGATAATTAGAACTTTCGTTTAAAGAAAGCTACGTGAATATTTTATAACAACTTTTAAACATTTATTCGTTATTTACAATAAAATACTTATGAATAGGTCTTATTTGCTTAGCTTGTCAGATAACTGCCATTTGTTTAATTTACATAATGATAACAATACCTAATTAAATAATCCTTTTTTGTTTATCTACTTATGTAAGTAAGTTCATGTTAAGATATTTACCTACCTTTTGTCTTCAACCGTAGTAATATACTTTGCATTATAATATATGCTATTTATATGTAAGATACGTGTAGGTATTTACTATTTTAATTAATCTTATGCTTATGCCTCATAATTATAACTTCATTCATTTGTTTTGTCGAAGTTACGAGTATCTACGCCGGGATATTTCAAGCAATTTTAAAAAAAGTAATATTAGTTTTGGTATCTACACAGAATAATAACTGTCACTATAGTGAAAAATACTAATTCATAACAATACCTACTGAGTCGCGAAAAAGTCGAAATTGAAGCCGAATCTTTGGTTGGACACACTTTATAAATAAAATTAGTAAATACTAATATTAAAATGTTATGTGTCGTCAATTCAAAGAAAGTATAAAAATTTAATTAAAATTATCTTAGATTAGCAAACATTTCAATCTAAGTAAAAGAAAGCATTTACTATTCTAATGAGGCTAGTGGAATTAGAAATTCACAGCACACTTGTATTTTACATAGCGTGGCATGAATTTGATCTTTTAGCTATGAGTGGTTATAATTAAAAATTGATGTAAATGATAGATACGAGTATGTAGCTGTTAATTGTGTTCCTCATGCCTATACCAATATCGTCATCAATTTTCTGAATTGACTCCCACTATTGATAATATATTTCTATTCAAATACACGACTTACACGACTGCCCAAAAAAGGAGTGTAATTTATGTGAGTTTCTTTATTCCACTATAACTTCTGAACGACTGAAATAGATTTGAACATATCAATCGTACATAATCCCGAGTATGTTAAGCTATATTTTTTTGGAAAAAGTCATTAAACCACAGGGCAGTCGTGTTTTCTAATTTATAAATTATTTACTTGTTTATAATAGTTGATATTACTTATAATAACTTGTATGAACTGTTGCTGAAACCACGATTCAAATGTTGTTTATAAGTAAATTTGGTAAAGCTGTGTAGTATGTATGCAATTTTATAATATTTTTTATGGAAGGTGACAATAGGAATTTAGAAATTAAAACGTTTATGGACGCTGGAGTCTTTAAATGTGTAATTTTACTCCTAAGAATAAAAGTAAAAATGGTTTAGTAAATACTTATTCATTGAATATAAATTAAGAGAATATAAAATGTAGATAAGCTATGTCGAAAATCATACTTACGCCGTTAAAAGAAAAACAATTGAATTTTGTAGTTCGTGTAGACAATTTTGAGAGTAAAATAGTTTTTAAATACAACGTTGTTTTATTTTTTTCCTCTAGTTATTCAAAAAATACGAAGATACGTGTACACAAAATATGACTTGTGGTGCCATCTAGTTTGCATTACTACTATTAACTAAACATTGTAACCTTAATTTTTTTATGATGACTTCAATATAAAGTTATTTCTTGTTCTGTGGTTCCACAGATTTTTCTAAAGTGGCCTTTGAGTATTAGCATAATCCACGAGAGTAACAAACACACATAAGTACCTTAATCTGTACCTAATCCTAACTTTGTCAATAACAATGTGCTTACATCTGTGCTGTGACAAAATGATGATGATAAAAAAAGGTCTAATGAATGGTAATTCGAGTTCACGCTATATAAAAGATTAATCCGGTTTAAGTAATATACGTTAATTTGCATTATTTAAACTGGTTAGGTACAATAAAAGAGCTATAAATAATATCCATTAAAATACTTTGATTTGAGTTTTTTTGTTAAATAGACAAAGAATCTGCTACCTAAGCTCTTCAATACTTCCTTGCCCAAAATAACAATTGGTCTAGTGTGAGTCGGGCTCGTGCACTGAGGGTTCTATATGAATACCAACCACCCATTAATTTATATATTTTTTATTTTTAAAGTAAATTTATAACTAAACTAGTAGGGCGCGTGTGTGCGCGGGCCACATGTGGCCCGCGTGCAGTCTTCCCGCCCATAAAGGTATCGTCGTCATCTCCATCGCCCATTGGAATCCGATTGGCAGTGAGCTGAATAAATTACCAATGAGCACTGTCATGGTTTTAAAGATAGTTACGGGCAGTTCGAAGAAAAAAATACGCTGAACCTCATCGGATGAGGTTCAGCGTGTTTTTTGTTCGAACAGCCCTTAACTAACTTTAAAACCATGACAGTGCTCCTCAATCATCATCTAAATCCTAGATCATTGTCTCTTCTTATAGTAAGTATGTACATTTTCCATGGAAAGATAAATTCCGCCACAGTGAATTATTTTCCATGCATCCCGTAGAACTTGAGATTCTGATCACCTCTTGCTAAGAAACCACTCTCTTATCTTTTATACTTTCCGAGATAGAACAACACGAAATTTGTATGGCGGCCATCTTGAATCCGCCGCCGAACTCCACATTTTTAACCGACTTCAAAAAAAAAAGAAGGTTCTGTATTCGACCCGTATGTATGTATGTGTGTATGTATGTATGTATGTTTGTCCGCGATTATTCTCTGGTAGTCTTCCAAAAAACCGCATCAAATCACTTCATGTTTTACAACTCGTGGTCTGTTCAATATTCCTCATTCATCAAGAAGACCTTCGGGTCCTGATCAACTCTTGTCAAGAAACCACTCTTCCATCTTTTATACTCTTCGAGATGGACACCCATGAAATTTGTATGGCGGCCATTTTGAATCCGCCATTTTGAACTTTTTTTCTGCTAACTGTCAATTGCACGACATTTCGAATGACATTTGGTCGAGCACCCCCCACTTATCTGTAATACCCTTGGCTGTGCTCTTCATCCGTCTTCGAAATCCTCAATCATCAGCTCTCTCCGTATTTTTCCTCCGAATGAATTTTTCTCTTTTATACGAAATGGTTATTGAAAAAAAAATTTTTCATACAAAATTGTTCAGGAGAGGTGATCAATCAGTGAGTGAGTGAGTGAGTGAGTGAATCAGCACGAGTAGCTATATATATAGTAACATTCTGTGAATATTTTAAACGTCTTCCTGTTTCCATTATCAATATCGAGCATAGAAAAAGAAAAAAAAACTTTTTTTTCTTTATTTGTTGTTATAGCGGCAACAGAAACACATCGATTGTGACAAGTATCTACTAACTATCAAGGTTCAAGAGATACAGCCAGGGGACAGACTGTATCTCTTGAACCTTAGGGTGAGGCTACACGGGCGGTTCTCCCGTCGCGGGAAACCGCTCGACAAAGCTGCCGCAGACCATCAAACTACACGGGACGCGGTTTATCGCTGCCTTTTGTTCATTTCAACATGGATCCGCCAATGATAACTGCGCTTGCAGCTCCCATATTAATAGAATTATTAAAAAATAAAGTAAAGCGCCATGTGTGGGTGGAACCAGTGTTAAGTAATCGTTTTACTTTGGGAATATTTCATTCAATGTTTAGTGCACACCGCCATAACCCTCATAAGTTCTTCTCATACTACAGAATGTCTGTGAACTCATTTGATGAACTTCTGTCAATTATAAGGTCCCGCGCAGAATGACGGCGGGATAGCGGGAAACCGTCCGTGTAGTTTAAGCGTCGGTTATCAGCGGCGGTTGGACGCTGCATGCGGCGGTCGTAATTCTCCCGCCTGTGAGCCACGACGGGAAACCGCGCGCAGTGTAGTATACAGCATACAACTTCATATTAAATTGTGTCCAGTGCGGTTCAGAAGCGGTTTTCCGCGGCGGGAGAACCGCCCGTGTAGCCTTGGCCTTAGTAATAGAATCCCGTTTTACCCTTTGGGTACGGAACACTAATAAAATCTACATTGCCAAATCCCAATGTTCGTTATGCTAGTAACGGCTCTTTTTGTAAGTGCATAATTTTTGTTTATTAAGTGCAAATAAGTATCTAGGTACCTATACTGTGCAAGTAAGCACCTAGGTAGGTATGTCAAAGTATTTGGGAGTACCTAAAGGTGGATTTAAAAATTAAATAAAATGTACATCGGAAAGGTGGAAAAAACCAATAACATACGATTTGGTTGTAGGTAACCTTTAGGCTTTAATGTACCTACTTGTGGTAGGTACCTACTAGGTGGACACCCTTCTCTTTTTGCAACGAAGGTTTCACTCGCATACATTTCATCATACTGTCAATACTTAATCGATCAATACCTTTGCTGTACTAAAAACCTTTTTAGGGTTCCGCACCCAAAGGTTAAAAAATTGGTCAAGTGCGAGTCGGCCCCCGCACTGAGGGTTCCGTAGGTACCACCCACAACAACACACAAGTTTATTCCCATTCTCTTTTGTATCAAGCTAAACACCCCTGCCCTCTAAATCAAAAAAGAGCATAAAAATCACGTTTATTGTATGGGAGCCCCCTGTAGTGTGTGTAAGAGGACTTTAGTCTATGTAAGCATATTGTATTGACTGTAGAGGGGTAAGGGAAGCATTAAATGGCGGTTAGCTGTACGAAGTGGTCGTGTTTTATTTAATAATATGTAATCCGATCCAAAACGCCTCATGGCGACCCTGCCTGCGACGATGTTACAGCGCAAGCGGTTTTCGCGATAATACTCCATAAGAATTTATTTTTCCGCGAATGCAAAACATTATTGCGCGCGACGAAAACGTGTCGAGTGTCGACGGACAAAGAAAAATTAAATAAAATGGGCAACAAATGTGCAAAATGCATATGTGAAAACAAAGAGACAGTTCTATCGCAATATGGTGGAGGAGCAAACGAAGCGGGAGCCGATTCATCTACACATATCTGGACCAACAACATACTGATTTCCACGCTGATAGCGATATGCCTGCTGGCAACGTTATTCTTCATGTATAAACAATACCGAAACTGCCACACGAACATTATAAGGAGAGAAATTAGGGAAGACGCTATGAAAAGGTTCCGACTGAGGCTGTCCGGCCGAAATCAAGAGAGTCCGGAAAATCAAACATCGCGTCAAGTGTAAGCGTATACCCTGGCCTGCACCGGTTTCGAACAAATGAACTAAGTATGAGTGAATAAAGTATGGACTTATTGGTAATTAAGTGACTATAATTATATTAAGTTATGTTTTAAGCTCGATAGTTATGGAGATATGTATTTTTACAATAATTTCTTATTAGAGTTATGGAAGAGGACCTTATAAGTATCCTAGAGGAATTAATTAATATTAAAAAATACTTAATTAAAAAAGGGAAATTAAGGTATAAGGGAAACGTAATTAGAAATAAGTTATGTGAATGCGAAAATATTATTAAGAGGAAAGATGAAATACTGAATTTTCCTTATAAAAGTAAAGACATAAAATTTTCGGATTCTTTAAGTTCTGTTATAGAAAGTATAAATGCTACTTATAAGGAAATTTTGAACCTATGTACGAAATATAATAGTGATAGTAATAGCGATAGCGAATCCAGTAGCCATTCAATTAGTATCAAAATGGAGTTCGATTTAAAGACCGCATGTAACCTAATAAAAGTACTAGAGGGTGATCAACAAACCATTATTAGTATTATTGACTCTATCGAAATGTATTCGGACATGTTGTCACCATCCGGTCAAAAATTGCTTATTAAATTCATCTTAAAAAGTAGGTTAACGCAAAGCGCAAAATTACGCATGCTATCCGATTACAACTCTATGAATGACTTAATTAAAGATTTAACAACTAATCTACTTACAAAAAAATCGGCTACGGCCGTACAATCAAAATTACAAAATATTTATCAAGGTCATCGCTCGATAGAGCAGTACGGAAGCGAAATCGAAAAACTATTTTCAGACCTCACTATAGCACAGGCAGATGGAAATCCCGAAAATTATACAGTACTCAAACCCATCAACGAGAAGCTTGCCGTCAAGCGTTTTTCGGACGGATTAAGAAACACACGATTAAGCACTATAATAGCGGCACGCAATTACGACCATCTAAAGGATGCTATCCAGGCTGCGAAAGACGAAGAGCTGAATACAGCATCATCGTCAAAAGCTGAAGTCATGCAGTTTTCCCACCGTGGAAGGGGTAAGCCGTACAATTACAATAATTATGGTCGAGTCAATTATAATTTTAGGGGTCACAGAGGAAATAATAGCTCATTTTCCAGGGGATACCACAATAACAATAATTTCCGCGGGAGACCACCGCGCGGACCCGCCTCGCAGTCAAATCGCGGGCGAGGTCGAATGAACCAAGGTAGAGGTTATTGTCGTGGATATAACCGCGCTAACATACATCTTGCGCAAAAGACTCATGAGGGAGAAAATCCTAATTCCGAAGTACAAAATAATACGCATCAGTTTTTTCGTACCTAAAGAATATAATATTTTAACATGCGACATAAGTAATGCGAACTATGTCACGTTGTACGAGTACGTGACCAACGCCCGCTGTATCATGTTACTCGATACCGGGGCATCTTTGTCAGCGTTAAATGCATGTAACGTACCTAAAGGTGTGCAAGTTTATAACGATAATATAATTATAAACGGTATTGGAGGTAAAACTATTTCTAAAGGCTATGTTTATTTAACTATGAAAACTTATAACGGTTCGTTTTTCACACATAAATTTTATTTGTTCGAGAAACTGCCTTGTCAATCAGATGGTATACTCGGTCAAGATTTTTTCGATAAATTTAGTTCGGTGCAATTTGATTTAGAAAACTCTTTATTAACTTTAAAAGATCGGAAAAACAGTCACAGTCTAAACTTATATAGGAAACCGGAAATCAGCAAAACATTTTTAAATATTCCGCCTAGATGTGAATCTATACATTATATACCATTGGATAGTAACATAAACCATGACTGCGTAATATGCCCAAAACAAATTCAAGAAAATATATTTTTGGCAGGTTCGATAGTAAAACCAAAAAATAATATTATCCCAATTAGAATACTTAATACATGCGATAAAAATATTTTACTACCTATTTTCAAACCCGATTTAGAATCATTAGAAAATTATCAAACTCTTTCATTTAATAAGTGCGAATCAAACTCGCACCGGGCACGAACATTGTTATCGCTGTTGAAATTGGATCACTTGCATTCTGACGAAAGGCAAACAGTCGAGTCCATTTGTGCAAAATATGCTGACATCTTTCAATTACCGGGCGATAAGCTTACAAGTTACAACGACAAACGTGTACGAACAATCTATTATTTTAAAACCGCATTCAAAACCCGTTTATACGAAACCATACCGTATTCCTAACAGTTTAAAATCGGAAGTCGATAGTCAAATAAATAAAATGTTAAATGACGACATTATAGAGGAAACGTGCAGTGAATGGTCTAGTTCTATATTATTAGTTCCAAAAAAAAACCGGGTGTAGCAAAAATTGGAGATTAGTAGTGGATTATCGGAAATTAAATGACACAATACAAGACGATAAGTTTCCGTTACCAAATATTAATGAGATACTCGATTCTTTATCAGGAGCCATATATTTTTCGCATCTAGATCTTAGCCAATATTACTATCAAGTTACCTTGACTCCAGATAGTCGCAACATCACGGCTTTTACGACAAACACGGGTCAATATCGTATGAAAAGATTACCAATGGGTTTAAAAATTAGCCCTAGTGCTTTTTCACGAGTAATGACAGTAGCTATGTCAGGACTCACATACGAAAAATGTTTCATATATTTAGACGATCTTATAATTTTTGGAAGGAACTTACAGCAACATAATAAAAATCTTTTAGATGTGTTCGAAAGATTAAGAAAAGTTAATTTAAAACTTAACCCAAACAAATGTCAATTTTTAAAAACAGAATTATTATATTTGGGACACACGGTTACGAAAGATGGAATTTTACCCGATCCTAATAAAATAGCAGTGATAAAAAATTACCCAACGCCAAAAAATGCAGATGATGTTAGACGATTTGTTGCTTTCAGTAATTACTATCGAAAATTCATAAAAAACTTTGCTGAATTAACATTACCATTAAATAAACTTTGTAGAAAGAATGTGCCATTTAAATGGTCAGAGGAATGTGGAAAATCATTTAATGCATTAAGAGAAGCGTTAATGTCACCACCTATACTTCAATATCCGAATTTCTCATCAGAATTTATCTTACAAACCGATGCTTCAAATATGTCGATTTCAGCAGTGCTTTTGAATAATAATTTACGACCTGTAGCGTATACTAGTAGACCTTTAAATAATTCAGAAAAAAATTACCCGACTATCCAAAAAGAAATGCTCGCTGTTGTTTGGGGAATTAAATACTTCCGACCATATTTGTTTGGTAGAAAATTTACTATAATGACGGATCACAAACCATTAGTATATTTATTTGGCATAAAAGACCCTAGTAGTAGATTATTAAAGTTCCGTTTAACACTTGAAGAATATGATTTCAAAATAGTTTATATAAAAGGCAAAGATAACGTAATAGCGGATGCATTATCTCGGATAAGTATTACATCAGATGAATTAAAGGAAATGAATAGTAAAATTATGACAGTAATAACGAGAGCACAGAAGAGAAGAGCGGAAGAAAAGAAAGTGATGAATGAAATTAATAAGGATGAAAGTGTTATCCCTAGTGTATCTACCGATAAACGGCCTGATCAACCGCGAATCGTAGAAATATTAAGGATACCAAATAATTCAGTAGAGATGAAGTTAATAGGGGGCGAAAAGTTAGAAAAGTTAGAGAAAGATAGACAAATAAATATAAAGAGTGAATGCTTTACATACAATGATACAAAAAAAGAAATATATATAAATCTCAATTATAAATTACAATTCACGCGAGACGTATTTGTAGTCAAATTGAGCAATTTTTGTAAAAAAATTAAAGTCGACGAAATATGCATTATAAAAAATGAAACAAACGAAGTGTTTATAAAAGATTTAATTAAAGAAATAAAAAGTAATGATAACTATCAAGGTCCTAGGATTTGTATTTTAAGAGGAGTTAAAAGAATTGACAATGATAACGATAAGAACTTTATTATTAGTGACTATCATCTGTTACCCACTAGCGGACATGCGGGGGTACGCAGAATGATAAATAACATAAAAAGACGATTTTATTGGCCAAATATGGAAAAAGACGTACGTGATTTTATTAGCAAATGCGCGCAATGTCAACGAATGAAACATTCAAAACATACAGTTGAGCCTATGGTTGTGACGACAACTGCCAACTCTGCTTTTGAAAAAAATTTATTTGGACGTAATGGGTCCCTTAAATAAAGACATAGAAGGTAATATCTATATACTTACCATACAGTGTGATTTAAGTAAATTCGTAGAAGCTTATCCATTAAAGAGTAAAGATACTATTACAGTAGCTAGAGCTTTAGTTAATAATTTTATTTTAAGATTTTCTATTCCCAAGGTCATAATTACTGACCGTGGAACTGAGTTTTTGTCGAATACTATGTCAGAAGTCTGCAAATTGCTAGAAATTCAAAAAATCAATTCTACCGCGTACCATCATCAAACAATAGGTTCCTTGGAGAACTCTCATAAAAACTTAGGCTCTTTTCTCAGAATCCAATGTGAAAAACATCCAGAGACTTGGAGTCAATGGATTCCCTTTTGGTGTTTTTCATACAACAATACGGTACATACCGTTACTAAATATACACCTTACGAATTAGTATTCGGAAAAACGTGTGAAATTCCTTGTAGAATAACTAGTAAAGTAGAACCTTTATATAACATAGAAAATTATAGCTTAGAATTAAGATATAGGTTACAATTAGCTCATAAGGATGCGCGAGAAAATTTATGTAAAGCAAAACAAAATAGAAAAGTGAAGTACGATGAAAAAGTGAACTCAGTGGCGTATAACAAAGGTGACTTATTACTAGTGAAGAATGAAACTGGTGGAAAACTAGACACTTTATATAATGGACCATATACAGTGTTAGAAGATATAGAACCAAATGTAGCGATATTAAAAGACGGAAAACGCGAAATAGTTCATAAGAATAGGACAAAACTCTTTGTTAGTTAATTAATCCTTAAGATTTCATTATTTTAAGTTTTGAGTTAGTTTTCTTTTATTTCAAAAAAAAAATAATGTAACCATCATTTTTTTTTTCTCGCACCCCCGTGGTGTAGTGTGTGTAAGAGGACTTTAGTCTATGTAAGCATATTGTATTGACTGTAGAGGGGTAAGGGAAGCATTAAATGGCGGTTAGCTGTACGAAGTGGTCGTGTTTTATTTAATAATATGTAATCCGATCCAAAACGCCTCACCCCCTTAAATTTTTATTTTATTTTAATTTACTTAACTATTTATTTCTACACTAAGAATATAACTAAAAATTCTGTGAAACTTTGAAGTGTCACCGTTATCAATATCGAGCAAAAACAAGCCAAAAAATCACGTTTGTTGTTTGGGAGCCCCCCATATTTATTTTACTCTAGTTTTTACCCACGACGGAACGGAGTACGGGAATATGCGTTTAGGGTGAGAGACCTTTTGTACATTAGTTTGTTGATGAATATTTTTGTATGTTTGTGTGTTAAATTGTTCACACAAAACGAATATCCAATAAAAAAAATGTTTGTTTGTTTGTTTGTTTGTGCACATCCAATGTTCCCATTTATTTCCAAAACGGCTGAACCGATTTAGATTCAGTTTTCTGTATAATGTTTGGTATTCATTGGCGATGGTTCGTAGACAGTTATTACGAACATCGATCATCAGGGGGCGCCATAAAAAAACATTTATAGTGCAAACGAATGTTCCCATTTATTTCAAAAACGGCTAAACCGATTTCAATACAGTTTTTAATAAAATATAAGTGACTTATTGGCGATGGTTCGTAGATAGTAGTTACGATGGTTCGTAGATAGTAGTTACGAACATCGCTCACCAAGGGGCGCCATAAATACATTTAGAATGCAAACGAATGTTCCCAGTTTAAGCTTTTGGAATAAAAACGACTGAATCGATTTGGATACATTAATAGATAGTTGTTACGGAAAACACTCACCAGGGGGCGCGATAATAAAGATTAATATTGCAAACAAATGTTTCCAATTATTTCTAAATCGACTGAATCGATTTGGATACAGTTTTCTGTACAATATTAGTGAATTATTGGTAATGGTAGTTGTAGGTAGGTTGTTACGGTGATTGCACAGCAGGGGCCGTCACAATAAACGTTTCTTTATCATTTAGTAGCGAGATTTTCTAATGTGTCTGGTAATGTTTCTAGTAAACTCCTAGTGTTAGAGATTGTTTGATATATTCTAACGAGGCTCACACATTATATTTGGTGACGAGGACATTATATCTGATGATGCAACTTGGGATTAAGTGTTCCTCAACTATCGTAACTTGGTTTCGTTTAACTATTCTAACACATTTGATCTGATGACAAGGGTCAATGATGCCTTCCGACGCTGCATAGAGGAGATAGTGGCTAGTTTAAAAATTAATTTTTATTTTGTAATAATAATATAATAGGTATAATAATTGAAAAAGTATAAAACAAGTGGAAAATTAAAAAATTTTAAACACCCACGACTCTTATGGACTTGAAATTGAAAAAGGATTAAATAATATTTTTAAAACTCCCCGACTAAAGGAAAATAAGGACTAAGAACCTATCAGTATAATAACAAATCCAAGAAAATCCGTCGGAGCTGCCATTGCCATTTCTGTTTCCAATATCAATTAATGCAGTTAGTACCTATAGGTAAGAAGATCGAGAAATTTAATTAGTTACCAAATGAATAAAGTAAACACACACACTGGTAAACAGCAACATTTTGCACCATCAACACCGGCACAGGCAGAACATAGCAGATCCGGCGGATTTTCTTGGATTTGTAATTATACTGATAGGTTCTTAGTCCTTACTTTCCTTTAGTCGAGGAGTTTTAAAAATATTATTTAATCCTTTTTCAATTTCAAGTCCATAAGAGTCGTGGGTGTTTAAAATTTTTTAATTTTCCACTTGTTAGTAATTGTTGTTATAGCGGCCGGACGGACGGACGGGCGGACAGCGAAGTGTCCGTAATAGGGTTCCTTTTTTACGCTTTGGGTATGGAACCCTAAAAATGGGACCTTATTACGGAGACTTCGCCGTCCGTCCGTCTGTCACCAGGCTTGTATCTCTTGAACCGCGATTACACACTTGAAATTTTCACAATACATATGTATTTTCGTTGCCGCTATAACACCAAATACTAAAATAACGGCTAAGTGCGAGTCAGACTCGCGCACCGAGGGTGCTGTACCTACCTACTATAATATTAGAAAAAGTTAAACCATAAGAATCACTTCTTTTACCAAACCGCAATTGTGGTTGCTAATACCAAAAAAAAAGTATAACAGATGCAGTTTTTTTCCCGTAAAATATACCTACGCGACGGCTACATCCCTATTAATCAGGTATTTTTTTCGACGGTTGCTCAATAAATTAAAAACTATCGGGCATAAAAAATAGGTTTTAGAATACACAAGTAACTTTAAAGTCACCCTTTCATATGATAACGAAATTAAAAAAATATATGAAAATCACGTGTGCGATCGCTAAATTGATCGCATGACAATTCCCATTCCACTTTATAGTAACTAGTTAATTAAATCGAAATCTGTCATATTTAGATTTTTATAGACAGAAAATGCCAAACGCATATCCAGGAGATACGGAAACTTTATGTGGCGCTTGTACGCACTAAAACTGTCTATTCACACGATTAACCTCCTGGCGGAAGTACGGGATCCACTGTCGTATTCACCCGAGTCCTATCATATTATATGACTAAATGCTGCAGGTGTTTTAGTTTTAAAGTAGTAGTCCACAATCTAGTACCTCCTTCTACCATAGAACCACAGACGCCGGGTGAAGTCCTTATGTGGTTGATGTCCAGCAAGCTCGAACAAAACGATTTTCTTCCACGTTTCTGATACGTACCGCTAAGGTGTGGAACACCCTTCCAGCTTCTGTGTTCCCAGCCAAGTACAACCTGGGTGCCTTCAAGAGAATAGTGAATACCTAGGCATTTTCTAGGCAAGCGCGCTCCATCCTATACCTCATCATTTCTGTCCATCAGATAAAACTATCTATAAACAAAAAAAAGTAGACCTTCTCTTAGACTATTTAAACTTTATGTACGTCTTAACGTAAGTATTATACCAACCTATAATAATTTGTTTATTTCAGTTTTCAACAGTCATAGCAAATCTTAGCCAGTTATAGCTATCTCGTAACGCACTCGGTACTCGTAACACCATCATTAATCATAGCTATATAAAGCAACAGAACATACATGTCTTAAACTTAACACATGGCACAGGCACAGGACATAGATGTTATTAATTGTTTCATATACGAGTAGGTACCTTGTCTGGGTATATCAAAGCGTAGATCTCAGGCTATCTCAGTTCGATCGCGACTCATTGATGAAGTGAGAGGCTGTGCGACCGTGGCTTATTTCATTGACGGATATATAGCTCAACTTCAGTGAATTCATATAGGTACCTGAGAAGCGACCCCTAACAAAATATACGCTCATGTGTTTTGCATTGTTAAATGAATCGCACTCATGTTAACACGCAGTCAGTTTATCGTTGTGTTTATTTCGAATTTTGAATGGTTGACGTCTATGGTATAATTTTTTAATTTAATTGGTTTGGACTCTGGTATATTAATAATGTGAAAGTGCGATTGTGAATAGTGTATTTTATGCAGTGTTTTTGTGAAAATTGAAAGCGAGTTAGATTGAGATATTATATTTCTGACAATAAGTAAGTATAAGTACCTTATAAAAAATTCATCTGAGATATTTCCCCGAGGTTAATAGCCTCATAGTGACAGAAGGGGTGGCCCATTTATTGCGCAGCGAATCAGCATAGCTGTTGAGCGTGGAAATGCAGTATTCTTGGCACCATTCCATGCGGGCAAGACTTGTACAGTAATTAGAACAAGTAAATAATCAGAAAATTAAAAAAACACGACTGCCCTGTGGTAAACCGACTTGGTACACAAAAAAATATAGCCTATGTTATGTTACTCGGAATGATGTAAGGATTCTAACGATACCCCATATCCAAATCTATTCAGCCGCCTGCCGTTCATTCGGAAGTTAGGGTGGAAAAATAAACTCACATACAAACATACCTACATGAACCCTAAAAACATTACACTCCTTTTTTGGGACACTGTTTAATTTTTACGACGTAAAAGAATTTTGTGAAAAAATAAGTAAAACATAATTTATGTGATATAATGAATGTATTCGGACTTGTTCTTATTAATGTTTAATTGAAATTGATTTATTTATGAAGTTTTACTAACATTTATTATACTAAGATAGATTTATACACGTCTTCGCTGGGGCTTCTATTGCACGCCCATACTTATTGTGGCAAAACATGTTCGGAAATTAATAATGATAACATCTGCTGTTCATTCCATGTTTTATGCAAATAAATGGTTGTATTGTATTGTATTGTATTGTTGTATTATCGTGTAATATAAGCACAGATTAAAGATATTGTGAGCGATAATTTTATAGTACCTACCTACCTACTTTATATTTAAATACATCAAAAATTCAGTAGGTATACCATATCACATGTGATATGGGAGTTGCGAATGGAAGCAATCATGCCTGATGGTAAGTGGTTAATGCAGTCCAAAGTAAGCTGGTATAGGCTATTGCCAAAACTTAACATGTAAATTGAAGTATTTATCAGAAAATTAATAAAGGAGGTAGGTACATAATATTCTCTCTATGGTATACATAACCTATCATGGGTACCTATTTTACGCTACGCAGTCTCGTACTAAGATGCTAGTTTTAGAAGGAGGTATACAATTGTGAAATTACACACGCTAAATCTAAAATCAGCATAATATATCGCTATGTCGCAGTAGGTACTTTGTTGGCTCAATATTTGCATATTTTAGATTATGTCTTCTTACCGCGAGTGCCGCGTGTCTATCTTTAACCTGTTATTAATATAGGGTAAACAATTTAAAAAACATTGCGTAGCTACCTACCTAGATGAGGAATTTGGCAATAGCACGGAATACAATTATTAATAGTATAGGTACCTACCTACTTACGGTGTTTTGGCTCTTAGGTTATTGGGGAACAGCCCGCGACATTCAAATTTTATTTAGTTTTTCGCAAATATTAGACTGACTACTGCAGATTGTAGGTTTATGGCCATTAATTTTGCGGGCATACCTACTCGTAATATGTATGCATCTACATATTAAAAACAATGCGACGAGTGACGACATTGAGGAAAGCAGCTATACTACAGTGCCTACGTAAGGCCCGGTTTCCACCAATGCGAAGAGGAGATGCATAACAGACCGGAGATATTGTAAGCTGTGTGAGTGTAGCGTCCATCGAAAGTCGTTATCGGGTGTGCGAGGCACGGGAAAGCCGACCCAAGAAGGTGGGGAACAAAGACATCTGAGCCGACCGACCGCCAGCGGCGCTGCTCGACTACAGACATCTAGTATCTACGCTCTGCAGACTGAACTGACTTTTGAGCTGAAAGAGGTTCTATAGAAAAATGATATATCTCCTCTCCTCTTCGCTTCATCCATTAACCATTTCCATCGAGCTAAGCGGAGACATGTGGAAATAACGAAATCTGATTGGCTATTCAAATCACATCTCTCCTCTACGCTTGTGTGGGAACCGGGCCTCTGATCAATCGTCAACGAGGATTTGCTCCGCTTTGCGATTTCAAATGACACTAGTCTCATACCAAGTGATTACTTTGACAGCCACGTGATGCAAAGCCGTTTGCCTTGCTCCGAGAACAAGATCAAAATAATTTTCACTAATCCAATCGCTAATCCTTATTACAAGGGAATAAGAACTATTATAAACTTAACTTAAACTTAGTAATGATAGGTTGAACTGAACCAAGCAGTTTTGTTCTGACATTGGAAAAAATATAGGTCATAATGTGATATTAATTTTACTTGAGTATTTTACACGCGTATGTACACAAGCCATAATAAATTATAATGTAAAGATAATTTACATTTTTTTATGAATATCATTAAAGCATTACATATATATACCACTTATTTAATTGACGGCTACCAACAAGTTATGATTTGATGACATACCTAGGTAGGTATATTTTGGGTATATTACTTAATTTTATCTGCCTTCACAATTTTCATTAGGTACCCTGTACTTAGACCTACGTAGGTATCTATAGTACATTAATATAGATCTCGACGCAATGGACTACGCCCTTTCCTATTCCTCGTCAATTCATATTTCATACTGCCAGCTGCAGTAAGGCGTTCCTTGTTTGTATCTCTCTCATAAATATTATGTATAGATAGTTTAGATTTAGAATTTAGATATACCCCAATGCAGGCTCAACGGACCGAATTCAGTTGAACATGTTTTGAATTTTCCTAGTCGCGGCGCGGTCATTGATAAAAAACCTACCTCACCTTGACAATATATTAAAAATAACCAATTTAAAACGATATCCTATTACTTTAAACGAGCAATTCTTGTATATATATTTCTATATAATCTGGATCTCGGAAACGGCTCGAACGATTTTCATGAGTATACAGGAGGTTTTGGGGGCGATAAATCGATCTAGCTAGGATTCATTTTTAGAAAATGTCGAATTTACCAAAAAAAAAATGACTACTACTGCCATCTATTGGCCACCGAGCGAAGCTCTGTCACCCAGATATTAATTATAATATAAAAATGATAACGCCTACGTAATTAAAATAGCAAAAACTATCAAACTCTATTTTGATATACACAGAAGTCGTTAAGGTACTAGCAATTAGCAATTAGCATGGTACTAGCCGGTGGCACACCGCAGTTCGGTAAATCAGATATTTGTTTTATGCAGAATGCTGAACGAACAAGATCTCATGGTAGCTCGAGCGCTGGCCGCCGAATCAAGGGAGAACTCACCAGGCGGCTCACCAGGACCACTGCGGAAGAACCCGCTCAATACCATTGCTGAAAAGCTGAACACGTTTAGGTAAGGAAAGCACTTTTAGATGACCTCAGTCAGCAAGCAACTTTATAGGTAAGTAGGCATGTGCTATGATTTTAAAGTAGCCACTTTGCTAACAAACTAAAACATTCAATGTAGGTATTACTCGGTAGATGGTACTTGACATTAGCATTTATGGATTTTATAAACAATGACTTTTAGCGTTTTTAGTTTCTAGCACTATCATCGATTCGATTCGATTTGAATTTATGTTGCCTGTAAAATATAATTTAATATTATTTAAAATAAAAAGCCTACCCATGTCCAAACTCCAAAGTACATTTTTGCGGCACTGTTTTGATTCTGGTTCGCTCAACGTTGGCAATATTATAATATTGACTTTTACAAGCGTAATATCTAAAATACCGTAAATAGGTAATCTAGCAATTCTTCAATACTTTGTGAACGATGCCCCGTTCGCAGACGCTTTGCCGATGACTTCCCCAGTCCCCACTTCATAATACCACGGCGCTTTTGTCTGATAACGGACGAGTGCAGATAGTAGTAATAGTAGACGCGGGTAGTATAAGCACAGATCACTATATTAGTTACTACGTAACAGATAAGACACAAGCGTTTTCTTACTCATGTTTCCAATTGTACCGTTTTGGCGCTGCTGTAGCATCGCAGGCAGTGCTTCCACTCTGTCGATATTTTTAGTGAGTCATTATCGATACTTTAGTGATGTACTCGTTTTATCGATAACCATATAGGGTTTTCTTATTCTAAGATATTACACACCTTAGCCCGCCAAATTCAAATTTTATTTGGATTTCATCCAAATAAAATTTGAATTTGACGAACGCCCAAATGGAAATTCAAACAAAGTAAATGGATTTTAATCATTTATTTAATAAAAATAAGTCGGGTTTTCCTTCCTGACGCTATAACTCCAGAACGCACGAACCGATTTCCACGGTTTTGCATTCGTTGGAAAGGTCTCGGGCTCCGTGAGGTTTATAGCAAAGAAAATTCAGGAAAAATTTCAACAGAAAAGCGGGAAAGTCTTTTTAGCGGGAAAGCCATCTGGTGGCGAAACGGAGTTCGCCGGGTTTGCTAGTTTATTTAATACTTTTTTCCTTAAGGAGCACACCACGGGTGTGCCCGCGAAATTCAAATTTTTCGTGGTTTTACGCGATTTTTAAGCTAATAAGACATAATAGGCTTATGGCCGTCAAATTGCGATAATCCCAATATCTTCTTCACGTGTTTATATCAAAATCTCTGCTCGAAAGTGTCGAGTTAAAGAAATTAGTCCGAGATTTGCGAGTTACTCACATAAAATTCGATACTCGGACTAATTTCCTAGGATACACATTTTTATGCAAAGATTTTGATATAATCATGTAACGATGATACTGCCTCTCGCAAATTGATTGCCATAAGCCTATCATGTCTAATTAGCGTACAAATTGCAAAAAACCACGAAAATTTTGAATTTCGCGGGCAGACCCGTTGATTTCACGTTAATCTAATTGATTTGTATTTCAAAAGTGCAACTTTTTGAATTTCAGCCATTTTGGACACATTTTTTTTCTGCTACATCCCCTTTCAAAATTTTATTTATGATGTTGCACGAATTGTGAACATGTAATCAGATTATATATTAGATTTTAAGAGTTCACAATGGCTAGGACAACATCCTAACCACAGCAACGTTAAAAAGTTATTTAATTCATTTGACAGCCTGCTTGCTATATTTTTCATGTGCCCGTTGTGATTTAAATAGTTATGAATAAAGCTGCTTGTATCCCTGTACATAATGAGAAAACTTTCATTAGGATAAACTAAATTGTCATTTTTCAACATTTCATACTCTCTGTGCTTTATAAACATGTGCATATTATATTCAGTGGAGCTGCTTGTGTATGTCTACAGCTCTTACATTGATTTTTTTGTCAATTTTCTACATAAGTAGCCAGCAGTATATGCTGGGCACTGAACTTTTATTTATTCTAAGACAACATCAACTTTGGATATCAAAGACCCACCTTGACTGATTGGACAGTGTTGTGTTTGTGAAGTGGATGGAATGGCGAAGGAAGTATTGCTGATATTTTCATTTTCATTACCTGTATCATCAAATAAAAAGCTAACATCCAGTAATGAATCTCCATCATCCACTTCACAGTTTGCAAATTTAGAGTGAGGGCTCAACAAATTTGTTAACATTAAAGATTTAAAGGAATTTAAGAATGTGTTGGTGTCCGGATTAATATTTCTATAATTGAGAGCCCTAATCCTTCCAAAAAAATTTTCAAGTGGGTCTTGATTGATAAATCTTGGATAATAATAGTCCAAGTAATAGTTTTCAAACAATAATTTAGATATCCTAATGAAACTCTCTAAGGTTAAACTTCTAGGGAAGGAACACGAACAAGTCTGAGTGTTCCTGCTTGTATTGCAAGCTTGCTTGTTGCATCTAGAAATTTAAGATCTATAATTTTTTTTATAGCTTCAATCCAAAATGCCTGATGTGTAGAATTAATTTTAACAGCTTTGCGTAGTTTTCCTTTCGTTGCACCACCAGGTTTGCACCACCAATTCACGCTGTCAAAGAGTTGTCGAAAAATTCCACAACTTTAGCAGTTGTTTCCATGGTGCTGTTGTGTCCTGTGTGAAAGTTACCTGCAAATTAAATATTAATAAAGATCATTTCAAGATTCCAGTTGTAATTTCTTATAATAAGACTATTTGAATATTCATTCATGATATTATAATATGAAGTGTATTGTAGCAATTTAAATAGTTAAACTGGTGCAGTGCTTTTGGATTTGTCATTTTGGTTTCAAAATTAAAGAACACAAAAGAATCAGCATTGGTTATTGGTTACATGGTTGGTCAACAGGTATTAGAAATCTCTAAACCAGGTCTTAAATCAATACAAATAAGCTTGTTGAAAGGATATCATTTTTGAGAACTTTTAAACTTTTGAAGTAGAAATAGTTTAGGGATAGAGAATCGTAGAAAAGAATGGACAGCAATTCAGACATGAATTATTATACTTACTGACTGCATTTGTATTTTTCAACATGGCAGCAGTTCTGGCACATAAGGCCTGTGCAGCGACACTAACTTTCATCTTCTTTATTTTGTCAGGGTTTACATGATGCTCTGTCAATTTAGGTAATGCTCTGGTGTGTCCTAGTTTACGATCTATGTCAAAGATAAACAGGATATCTCTCGATGCTGTCTTCCCTTCCCAAATAATGTCTTTATTCAGGAAGTTGTTTCGCATTTTAAAAGGTGTGGTGGATCGAAGAATATGCCTAGATTGTGACCAGCAATGTTAATAGTCCTATCTGAAAAGAAAATAAAGTAGCTTTCAAAATTGTATTTATTATTAAAGTGACTAGCCTATTATTTTATTACACATTTATTCATACAGCTCTAAACACACACATAAGATTTGACTTTAGTTGAATTAATAATTTTAATTATAAGTTATGTTGGTATAGTAATATGTCTGTAATATAGTTTCATAGCTGATGAAAATGACTGGCTTTTAATATCACTCAATTAGCGTACTATTAATATTAGTTGTTATATGCATAAATGTTGAATTACCTGTGTGTCCAGAGGCAACAACTTCAATTTCATTTGTAGAACAGGAAGGTTGTTCTAAGACATCATCTGAAATAGGAAGTTATTATATTTAATTTTTAACAATCACATCAACAAGTTATGGCAGAATTATGTTTATGATAACCCAGTTGAAAGAGCATTCTTCTTTTTAAAACTAAATGAATATTTTTCTTTTTAGGGTGACGTTCCCAAAGAGTAAAAAAGGATATTTTGCTGTCTGTCACCAGGCTGTGTCTTGAACCGTGATAGCTACACACTTGAAATTTTCACAGATGATGTATTTGTGTTGCTACTATAACAACAAATACTAAAAACTAAAATAAAATAAGTATTTAAGGGGGTTTCCATACAACAAACATGACTTTTTTGCTATTTATTGATAACAGTTACAGGTACATGCTTAAAATTTTCACATAATATAATACATATAGGTTATATTGTGAAAATTTAGGTTATAATATAGGTTAAAATTTTCACATAATATAATTAGGTTATCCAAAGAACGAATGTGAAATATAAATTAAGAAGCTTAGACTCACCGGTTCCAGCTGGTGGAAAAGGTTCACCGAGTGCTATTTCTTTAGGTACTTGTAAATAAAGTTGGATACGAGTACCTACCGAAGTCGAGTACCGAATGTTTCTCACAAACACGTTTCCTTAACAATTGCTCTTTCGAGAGTCCGATGAAAAGAGGGTTTGTAGGCACTATGAAGGACAGCCATAAATTTTTAAGACTGTCCTTCTTTGGGAAACTAAAAAGCTTCAGGGTCTCTTTGGTTGAATCGCAACCACCAACGCAGCACCTAAATTTTGCCATGGCGATCGATTCACAATCTTTATAACAATTAACAGCACACTATAAAAGACTAGTATCGTATTAAATAACAGAGGAGAAATCGGATATTTTGGATTTCAACTCGGCAAAAGCAAAGAAATTCAAAGACACCACTTGGACACCACTTGAGTTTGACACAAAGAGAAATTCATAGGTACCGTAAAACGGGGTAAATTGGTACGATTTCCAACTTCAACTCGAATTTAAACCTTATTCCGCAACACATTGGGTATGTTAAGATACTGTCTAGGGTGGATGGCAAGCTGTTTTAGATGCTGAGTAGCTTTGGATTCTCAAAATATTGCCAGATTTTAAAATATTTACCAAAAACTATGCTGGATTCCAATTTACCCCCGATGGGGATAATAGGTTCAGGAGAGGGGTTAATAGGAATTTTACTCAGGGCTGTCTATCCAAATCCAATATTTATCCAAAGTAAGTGCCTACCTACCTAATTTAAAAATTTTCAGTTTATTTAATCTAATCATGCTGCTTAACTTATTTTATGTGTGTAGACTGTAGGTAGGTATAGTAAAAATAAAAACTTTTTGAAATCAAGTTTTTATTGTAGCTAGGGTACATATACAAGTAACAAAAATATGGCATTGAGCTAGAAAAACAGTATTATAATCAGTCTATTCCTTATTTATTTATGGCCTTTTAGAATAGCTTATACAAAATTACTATTAAATGTTTAGCTTACAAGTTACTTAAATAAAAAAATGAAGAAGTTAGCAAAAAAAATAATAAACAAAAATACTTTTTCATTCAAATCAACAAAACATAACAGCCTGGCTTGGGTGTGTAGTTACGAGGCATTCTGAAAAAAAAACATTAAGACATTAAAATGTTTTTCAAGAAAATAGTTGTACTATTTGAATACAATGCTTCACTCAATGAAGAGTAAAATAAATAATTTAGATTATATCAATCATTATTCATAATAGATTCAATTCATTATTCATAATTAAAAAAACAGTAGCGCCATCTGTCAAAATTCTATAGGTGACTGCTGAGCGAACGGTGGCCTGACTGTTGGTGGCAAATCAAGCATTTTTGGCACCCATTAACTGGCGACATTTACTTAAATATTCATTTTTATTATTGTGTATAATGTAAATAATGGTTTACGGCCAAAAGTTTTTAACTTTAAAAAGTTTAATAGTAATAGTTTTTAACTTTAATAAGTTTAATAGTAATCGTTTTTAACTTTAATAAGTTTAGAAGTAAAATTAACTTTAATTAAGTATTATAGTAATTAAACTTTGGTTTTTGACAACCCTATTTCATGATTCCTATTTACCTCTTGTGCGAACCAAATAACCCCCTTGCTGTTCCATTTATACCTGTTCCTGTGCCTATTTCCCCCCTTCGCGTTCCTTTTATCCCCAAAATAACCCTAAAACGAGCATTCATCTAAAATTAAGGTTTACGATGAAATTACGCAATTATTTGCTTACCTCTTATTGTTCCTTCAAATTTCAATCCACTATTATTATAATAATCAAATCAATTTCACCACTTCCTCATTAGAACACATCGAAAACTTAAAGTTAAAAACAACAAATTTCACGTGTCCACGACGACCTCACTTTGAACGCGATTTTTTAATATAAACTGATTGGCTAGTTTAAAAGTGGTTAGTCTTGCCAGTAGCAAAAATAATAAGCTCGTTCAAAAATAAAAAACAATCGATCTCTCATGCTTAGGATGACAAATAACAGGACAGTTTAGAAAGTCAGAAATTTATTCCTATTTACCCCGCCATTCCTATTATCCCCGTTTTACGGTATAGTAATTCAAATTTCTGCAAATAATGAATGTGACCATAGAGATATGACAAATAACAAAATATCGATGAAAGATAGTGGGCCTGACATTACTCTGAGGCGCAAATGGGTGATAGCAGCGCCAAAACGGCACCTTTGGGAACTTTTAATCTGTGGGTAGTATGAAGTGGGAGGGGAAGTCACCGATAAAGCGTCTGCGAACATGGACCTGCCAGCTAAATTCTTACATCGCACAGACTTAAATCTATTTGTCGATTGTCAAGTTATAATGGGAACTTCAGAAGCCCCTTCGGATATTGAATTTTAACAAACTACCGATTAGCGGTACTGTAAACATTCTTTGACAAATGACAAAAGCAAAACACGTATGTCAACTGTCAAGTGTATAGTCTATGAGTTTCATTTATTTTCCATTTTCCAATTTCCATCATCTCGTATTTTAAGACCTCTCGTTTTGCGCTATTTTCAAAACATTTAAATAAATAGTGGATACTTGTAAATTGAAATGATGTATTTTGGTTGTGACCACGTGAATAATTCGCAGTGAGACTATTAAGTATGACAGTTAACTTGTGGTTGCGTTTGAACAAGTGTTATGAAGATGGATAGCAAAAGCAGGCTTAGACAGGGAACGAGCAGAGACACAGATGAAGACGACGAAAGGTAGGCAGATTCTTTTGAATGCGGCTCTTTGAGGCAAGGCTCTTTTGGTCCGAGTAGTACCGTCGCTGATCTATTTGCCAGTCGCCACTATGTTATTCCCGTCTCCGTTACAGATCCCTGAAGGGAATCAATGGTATTTATTTAGTATAGAAAGAACATGTACAAGGACATCTTATCACTACATAAGAGGATCTCTTCCAGATGCCCTAGATTATGCCAGTATAGTACTATAGTAGTAGTGTTGGTATATTATTGCCAGGGGAATGCTTGAACTTCTTCTGGCGACAAATACACTGGTCTAGCTGTAACATACACCGGCAGAGCACAGGGCTCAAGTTAGGATGTCAACCATACCCTAAGATCCCTACAATAAGTAAAGAACAGCCCTCAGGAAATTTAAACATTTTATTTATGCTTTGGGCCATTGACGTGCTTGGGCAGGAGATGGATATAACACTGAAACTATCAATTCTAGCTTAAAAATAAATTGGGTGTCAAAGGCTATAGCTTCTTTTTTAATAGCTTGAAGAGCATGCTGTGTGGTCTAGATTCTAGAATTAGATACACCATAAGCCAATAAAGCAGTTGTTATGCATATCATGGACATGTTCCATGTTATGGAGAGGGCCCCTAAAAACTTAACAAAACCTTGAGATTCACCACTAAGTATGATCTCGCATCCTTTTGACTTTAGACAGACAATACAAAACAGAATCCATTCAATTAAATTCAGAGGCCTCTCTTAGCTCAGTCAACAAGATTTGTTGGTTATAAGGTAAACCTTGTGACACCTATTAACACTAATTTATACAGTCTTCTTGCCTTCTCGGATGTCAGGGAGGCAAGAATACAGTTCCATACTCTTGGCCTTTTTTGGCTACTCAGCCTATTGGCTAAGATCTATTCTTTTCAGAGGCTATAGCTTCTGCTTGCTAAAATGAAGAGACCATATTAATTTATACTATTACTGACTGATCTGGCAAATGTTATTTTGCCATTAAAATTATTTCTCATTTAAGCTTAAATATTAAGATTCCATCAGGTGTCATCATGTCATTTTAGCTCACTCTAATGAGTTCAATACCAAAGGAGAATGGCGAAAATTGGCCCAACTGTAACAAAAATAACCCAGAGACCGTTCAGTTTCTGGAATGATTTATTTTGGATTGCTATTTTTCATAGACTTTTTTTGTATAAATACCATATTTTTGGAAGTAGGGAATCAAAAATAAAATACAATCAAAAAACCAGTCGAATGGCAATATTTTTTTTGATATGGCAACAAAAATTCAACTTATCTACGACCCACTACTAGACGCAGGTCTTTCAGAATGAGAATGGATTTTGGCTTTTTCAGACAATCTGCACTAAAATAATTCACTTGGAAACAATGAAATATAATATCTAAACCTAACCTCACCTTTAACAATAATGTGAATATCTTCTTTCCCCCTACTTTATTTGATTGACTTTGTATGACAGTTTTGTAAGTCAGGTTGAGTACTACAAGTATCAGAAGTTTTATAACTGAACGTGGATTGGAGTGGATTTTAGTCTGGGCCAGGAAATGTATGGGAGTTCGCCGTTCTCCTTTATTATAATTACTAGGGGACCCGACAGACTTTGTCCTGTCAAAAAGATTTTTAGTGTGGCAGTTTGATATTTAGTGTGTGCAGTACCAACACATTTTGCAGTTCATTTTTATGTGTAGAATTAATTACCTAAACATATAATAATTATATGTATAGTTATTTACTTGCATGTATGCCAATTCTATTGACGAGTAAGAGAAACTTTCGTTTTAGATTTTCAAAGATTTTCATGACAGGCAATCTTGTATAGTGCAAAAATAGCTTTTCTTTCGCCTAGGTTCCTGCACAACATCATCCGAAAAGAAACTGATTCAAAATATAGTTTGGATTTGATTCAGCCTGGTATTAGATTCTAAAAAATATACATGCATTGTTATTTAAAAAAAAAATAGTTTTTTAAAAAAGGAGACATCGCTTAACTTAACAACTAGTGAGCTAAGATTATAAATACGGGCTATTGTGTTGCATAACAGATTGTAGACAGTGATAACAATTCAAATAAGATGTTAAAAGGTGATGGGACAAAACATGCAAGTATATAGAAATTGAGACACATTAAGACACTAACAGCCGTTTTCACTAAACCTAGGAAACGCCTAAATCGAATGCTTAGCCCTAAGGTGACAGTTGTTGTAGGTGAAAACTGTCACTTATCGGCTAAGCATTCGATTTAGGAGTTTCCTAGGTTTAGTGAAAACGGCTGTAAAAGTCTATGTTTGTAACAATGAATTATGTAAAACATTTTGTGGTAATGTTATTTTTTAAGGTAAGTAATACACTTGTGTTATAAAGTTTCCATTTACGTATCTCTATTCCAAAAAAATACAATAGACATTGGAACACAGTAGCATAATTCAGTACAAAGGAAGTATGAATGTACAGTACAGAATTATAGAGTTGTAGACATGTACATATTGTAAACTTACAAGACTAGGAATCTTATCAGCAAATTACAATCAAATAAGGGGCTTAGAAAATTTGTCAAGTGCTCTATCTAAGTATTACCACGGAATACATAATAGTACTAAAGGTACAGAAGGCTCACTCGGCAAGATGATTAAATAAATAGCGACCTTAGCGCTGACACGAAAAAGTGCAATTCAGTTCGCAATAGCGCCTGGCCACGCCCCAAAAAAGAACTTCTCTTTCTATCGCGTAACTTTATCGCATTCGACATACTAGGGCTACTTCGTCATCGAGCTCACGCAGCGCGTGAAATAGGCCGTACCTACCCGAACTAACATGAGGAAAGTATTCGGCGCGTGGCGGCCATCTGGAATTAGTACGTCGAGACGCCTACTTGTATTTTCTAGATCACGTGATAAGTGGACCAGTGCCCGTATTCTGTATCTCGGTGCCTATCAAAGAATGATAGCCACTGGCATATGTTTTTTATCCATTGAAAGTTTGCTATGAAATAACAATAACATTTCCTTAGCAAAACTTCAATGGATGAAAAACATTTGCTAGTGGCTATCATTCTTTGATAGGCACCCTGGCCTGGTATTACTCATCGCTATGAGGTTTTCATATACAAATTGGTTCAAATCCATACTCACTAATACTTACCTCGTCGTCATCATCGTCATCTCAGCCGATGGATGTCCACTGCTGGAGCTTGGACCTAGGCCTCCTGAAATGACCACCAAACACAATGTTTTTTTTTGTACAGACATAGTTGAATGCTCTGAGAGTGACATAAACTTCTTTGTATCTCATGAAAGTCAATGATTCTCACGCGGGACTTGTGAAAATTTCACGCGGGCGAAGCCGCGGCCAATATGTAGTTTTTCTATATTTTAATTTTTATTTTATGGCTGATGGCAAGCAATGATGAGATCTAGGTTACAGCGCGCTTGCCTAGAAAATGCCTATTCATTCTTCTCTTGAAAGTACCCAGATTGTATCTACTTGGCTGAAAACACAGAGGCTGGAAGGCCGTTCCATAGCGGTTCAAAAAAGAAGGTAATTGGTCTAACCCTCAGACTACATTCTTTGGTCTAACCCATGACGCATTCCACGTGTATCTGAGCCGGTGGCGCGTCAGAGCCTTCGACTGCCACGCGTTGACTCACGCCAGGAATGTACCACTTTAAGGACAATGACTCTTGACCCACCGCCATTCGACATGTCTAGTTAGTTCACCGAATTAACAATTCGTTTGTGGACGCCGCCTTTCTAAGTTTTATTTGTTTTTTTGGCAAGATAATTATGTGCAGTGTTTTACACCCGACCACCGAAAGTCGACATTAAAACTGGGTTAGGTATAATATTTAAACGTAAATTCTATTATTCTACCTACCGTACAGCCTAGAGGTCAAGTAAAAAAAATAAATAAAGATTCTGATGAATTGAGAACCTCGTCCTTTTTTGAAGTCGGTTGAAAATAGATTGTCTGTAAAAAAATGCTTGTCTGTAAAATGCGTGTTTTCCTAGAAGTTAACGCCGGACATTTGGCAATCTGAAAGCGCTTGGCAAAAGATAATACAAATTACAATACCATCCATAAACGACAACACTTTAGTGTTTCTCTAATCTTAACACTTCATTCGTCTGACTAACAAAAGAAAATGCGAATGAAATCCAGCCTCGATTGTCAGTCATTCGTCCGATATAAGATTATCTGAAGCACTTTCACTAAGCTTACTCAGATCCAGGACAACGTTGTGGTTTAATTGCAATTAGTTCTCACTGAGCGGTTGCGAATTGCGTGCTCTGAAATTGTTTAACACTTTCACGGGTGTAACTTTCGTTTGTGGATTGCTGAAAAATTTCATCTTTCTTTATCTCTAATTTGCGTCGACTTTTACTAGAGCGATTGGTTCTTGCGTAAAATGTCATCTCACTTCTGAAATACTAACTTTAAAACAATAACAGATGAAGAATTGCCTAAAATGTCAACTCACTCCTGAAATACTAACGTTAAAACAATAACAAATGAAGAAAACTGATCGACTTGTCTGGTGTTAAATCGAGGCTCTATAATATAGCACGCCGATTGGTAAAATAAAAAATAAATGCTCAAATGAGGATGACGCATACAAAAAGACAGTGCCAATATATAAAAATCAAATAACTTATTATTATCATTAAAAACAGTTATCATGAACCTTATCGTCAGCAGACTGCTTTTGTTTTGGATAAAGATACTAGTACGCGTGACATGCAGCGCCGGCATGCATGGCAGTCAAGTCTTTTGGTTTTGTGGGTTGGAGAATGTGGCTGTGGAAGTGTGGACTGGACTATGGACCAGAGTGACCGTTTGTGGCAGGTTTCTGCCATTTGGGCAGATTTCGCTCCTGAATTTTAACTCTGGCGAAATAAGCTGACGATTTAAGAAAGTGACAGAATGTGGCAGATTTCAAGGTAATCTTCATTATCTTTGAAATAAAGTGGAAAATCTCATGACTCTCTTTTGTCTATTTATTATTTTTGTATGTCTTAGTTAGCCGAAAATTGTAATTACCTAAGTACTAAGCTGGCAACTTTTGTCTTGTGTCGATGACTCGATCGAGCCAGGGATTTTCTGACGTAAAAACCACTAGGCTACCACTGCTTGTACAATAGTTGTCCTTGTACAGTACTTATACAGTTCAGGAATAGATTTGGCAGATTTTTTACCAGTGTCTGGCAGTTTCGCCAATTTGAAACGGTCACACTGCTGGACTGTGGGCTGAGCAGTGAACTGAGCAGTGAGCTGTCCTTTGCATATCAGTATTCAGTCCGTCAGTAGCATCAGGCGCGTGCCAACGTGCGCTCGGCTGCGGCTCGCCGACCGTTTCCGCGTAACTAGCACTCCGCAACTCCCCAGCCTTGCAATATTTAACAATCTAACCGAACCACGCTCGAGTATGTGAAATTTTGCAATAGCCTACGATTTTGCGCAGAAGGCCGTGCCTTAATATTCGTATTGTGAAACTGTATTTTGGTTTGTTTGACAGTAAGTCTCCTATATTGCCCCAAATATGCGCACTCGTGTGTTACTCGAGTAGGTTTTTTTCGTGAAGTGCTAAGTTATACCAGGAGATCAACAGCCGAAAGATGCTGTCAATTGATTCCTTGTGGAGCGGGTCGGCGGAGGAGCTGTCCACGTTAGGCCGAGGATGCAAGGGTGCGGAGAGATCGGAGTACAGATTCAGACGTAGATCCTCCAAGAGCCTTATCCCTCAGGCTCTACTGCACGCACTCCCGGAGTCGCAGCTGCGGTCCCCGAGGCAGCGGCGCTCCGGCACGTGGCCGTAAGTGCCAACAATTCAGCTGTCAAAATAGCATGCACACCATAAATAAATAAACTAGCAGACCCGGCAAACCTCCTACAGTAATTTTTTATTTTTATTTACGGGCACGAAAATAGTTACGTCCTATTCTACGACTTGGTTACACAATAATTTTATAAAATACTAACTGACTGGTCAAACGTTGTTTTGCCATTTAGGGGTATAAAAATAGCTTAGGACCTATTCTCAGACCTACGTAAAGTAAAAAAAAATTATATAAATCAGTCAAGCCATTTTGGAGGAGTTCGTTTACAATTACTATGACACGAGAATTTTATATAATATTAGATTAGATATAACATTGGCATTACAAAGATTTCATTTGAAATACAAAAAATTTGAATAAAAAATAAAGAATATTAATTATTGATTAAAATTTATAAATACCAAAAAAATGGAAATAACATGTTTATCAAAATAAAGGCCTTGATGATATATTTAGCCAAAAAAAGAATAATTTATCAAAAACCTTGGTATTAACATCTCCGTTAACAGGAAATGCTTATAAAATTAAGACCTGAAATAGAACAATGGAGTAAAAACTAGAACAAAAGATTCAATGAAATTTAGAAACCCAAGAGAGATTTAGTAATTAAATAAATATAAAGTATTTTAAAATAGCCAAAGTAATTAAATAATAGTAAATACCTACTATATTTTAAAAGGCATATCATGAAGAATAATTTCGGCATTCTCTCTTACGAGTAGATATTATTTTTTTACCAAAAAAATGGTCTATATTTTACTTTGTTTGGTATTTTCCTAAAATGTAGGAACAAGTCGTAAATAATATATTTTTTTAATATACGGGTGTCCCCTGACAATGTTGCTTAGAGGCCTCGCCGTTCAAATTTTTTATTAATTTTACAAATGGGTACAATCACATTCGATTCTTAACGGATAAAAACCAAAAGTAAATCTTTCAAGTATCCTGCATCCTGCGCTTGACGTGAATAATATTGAAAATATGTATTTGAATGAAATGGATATCGCAACAATCATTAGACGAATTCTTTGTATCCAGATCACTAACTCAGAACTGGGACTATTTAGTAGAGCAAACCTAATCAGATTTTAGTGTCAGGTAATTGCGGGCTGTCGACCCTAATCGCGACTTCACACAGACCATCTCTTGTGAGTTGTGGTTATTCGATTCTAAACAAATGAAATGGATATCGCAAATATTAATAGACGGCTTCTTTGAATCCAGGTAACTTTAACTGGGACTATTTAGTAGAGCAAACCTTATTAGATTTCAGTGTCAGGTAATCAGGTTGTCGAGTGTCGACCCTAATCGTGACTTCACAAAGCCCATGACTTGTGGTTATTCCATTCTAAACTTAGCTGTCGCGATCTACATAAATGAATCTGAATTTTGAAACCGATTTAAAGATGAATAAGTCTTTGTGGCTTCTTTGTGGTTTGTTTGTACTCAAACCTGGATTTCATTTCAATTCAATGTTTACTACTTCTGATCAGTGGGTTATTTCTGCATCGTTAAGTTAGTTAGTTAGCAACCCTCACTGGGTTATTAACTAAAAGAACGGAGGCAAAAATCCTATTTTTTGTATTCTTTTGCACAAGTTAGCAACTAGCATGGTATGTTCAATGTTGACATGAAACCATACCAACCTAGATTGGTAACTTGTACAAAAAGAATGCAAAAATAGGATTTTGCCTCCGTTTTCTTTGTTAATAACCCAGTGAGGGTTATACTAAATAACAAACTGAATGTACACAATCACCCGGCTGATCTGAGAGTGTTTCAAGAAAAGCTAGATCAATTTGTTGCGAGCGTATGAACATGTCTTGAGCGGATGTCTTTTTAAAGAAAGTGTTACGTGTTCATTTATCAGCTACCGGATTATTTGCTCCCATTTAGTGTTGTCAGGTGATATACTGCGAACACTCACCTACGTACACTGATGGTGTGAATTACAATATTATCGTTCGCAGTTACTTTATTGATTATGAATTAACTAATTATGTATATGAATTCACGTGCAAAACATCTATCTTAATTAATGCATTTACATTTGTTTATAATTCTTACATTATTATTTTTATTAAAACTCCTTTAAACAATCTTTGTATTATTTCAATAAAAAATATTATCTTATCACAAGCAAATATCAGATTTCGTAATCTTTTTGTAGATGCTGTGTTATCTATGTGTTTTAATTTTGCTTTATCTACGTGCATGTATTTTGTTTAATTTACTTTTATCTCCACACAGGTACAACAGATATTAGCAGGGAATGTTTGCAAAAATCTAAACCGCATTAGACTTCATTATTATAGCATTAGGAAATTCTTTAACGAATCAGTCAATTAATTATTTCCCAATCGTCAATTTATGAGCGTATAATCGATTTGAAAATCTTTGTGTAGAGTTACCTACATGCTCTACCTAAATTGGCTTAACAAGACTGGCATTCACTTTATTAAATAGATCAGTTTTTTCTTACGCAGCCATTACACTATTTTCTGGCGGATTACTTTCCTGCCACTTTAGTAGTTAAGTGACCCAAATATTCTTTCAAGCGTTAGCTCCTTGAACTCTAGAAAATACTCTCTTACTCTATAATATATTATGATGTTTACAGTTTACTTGCTCCACCATTTGGCTGCTGTTTTTTAGTTCTAACTTAGATTCCGTGTCTATTTCTTTTCGAACCACTTCATAGTTCTTACCAAGGTCGCCATAACGGCTTATATGATATACCTATGTTAATTAATTAGCAAAAAAAAACTTCAACTATCCTCAAACTATTTATTGAATACACCCTTTTCAATTAAAAATTTAGACTTATATGGTTTTCTCGTGGATACCATTATCAGAATTCAGAGCTGGACCAAATTGAAATGAGACCACGCGAGAAGCGCTTTCTAATAAAAAAGGAAACCAGACTTTTTGAGTGGGTGAAACGATTCACTCATTCAAAAGTTATGACGTAACAAACAAAAAAAATGCAGTCGAATTGAGAACCTCCTCCTTTTTTGAAGTCGGTTGAAAAGAGGTCATATAATACAATACAATATTGCATTACCCATTCATAGCTGGGAGTTGTCCAACATCACTCTGCTAACCGTCCACGTAATCCGTGTCATTTAACAGGTGACGCGAATTACGATGAATATCATTAACATGATTAGACTAACGAGCTACGAATTGCGATACTATCGCTATCAGAAATAATTAATTAAACCTTAATGAAAATTTTATTTGCAAACCGCAAATTGGAGGTGATATTAGCCTATAAAATAGTTAAGGTTTTTCAAGATTTAATTTAATTTAAAGATTTGGGTTACTAAAACAATATTTAATTTCGAATAGTAAACAGAAGATACATCTTTCAGTTCTCTTGACAATCGATTAATTTTATTTTAACGTAAATATAAACTTAGGGTGATGTTAGGACTAGCCATCTATCCTACAGGGGATTCAACAGTTTACAGTACGATCAAGTTACATTTTTCTTTAGTGTCGTTGTAGTTTGAAAGATCTTTAATTTCATTGTAGGCATTTGCGCTGAAGTTATTTCAATAAATTCATACACATTTTAAAATTAGAAAATGTCTATTGATTCACGTTTTTCCTACTTTCTGTTTTTGGTCAAGTCTCCTAATTGCTAACAAGAGAACAGATTTACAGGAAATATGTATATGCTTAAAAGAATCTAACGCATCGTTGTATCAATGGTAACAAATTGTCTTCCTTAATTTGCTTAAATCATACGTCCTGCTCCTTTGAATGTTAAATTAGCTCGAGTACAATCGACGACAGAAGTCGATAATTTCGTAAATACGATTTCTTTTAACCAAATAGTTCGCAACGATGGCATAATCATAATTTTCAACTATACAGTCATCGACTTAAGACCTTGCCAAACGGGAGGGTTTCTGGTCTCCATTATACATTCCCTTTCGGCCGAAATTAATAACTCATCTGTCCAGATTTGTCTTACCAGCCATAGAAAGACTTAAGTCTTAACTTGTATGGAGCTTCACATTTCTATCTCAGATACGGAATATCTGGACATGATAAGTTCTTAGTCGCGTCGTACGACACTCGCGGAAAGAAGGGCGGACGTGACCACTGCATTGTGATCTGGGGTCTGATTGCGTAAGAGAAACGTGTTCATCATTGTCGTAATCTTCAGCAAATTCTGCCCCCCGATTGGCTGACGTAAATCAGGGAACCAATCTGCGGGCAGAACTTTAAAACGATTACAATAAAGATGCATATGTTTTACTTACACAATCTAGGGGCTGATGTCCCCTCACCTCACTCATGATGGTACACCTGTTTTATTCGTGTTGTCGACAAAGAGATTGTTTGTGCTTTTAATAAATTTTCTATATTCAATCAATACGCACTTTTGCTCAGAACAGTAACGTCTATATCAGTAAATGGTCCATTTAAGGTACCTATAAAGTGATTGTGAGGAAATCCTTTGATGATTTATCGTAATCATCGTGTATTGTATGAATTGCATCGATCGGGACCAAAGAGCATAATTGCATGAATTTTAGGAATTGGACTATTGTGTTAGTGGTGAGTTTTGACTTTTAAACGTATCGTATCGTTCCAAATACAGTAACGTATTTTCTCGTGATGTTACCTGTTGCCTTTCTTGATGCTTGACTGAGTATTAGTGATGGTAAACTCATACTGTCGTACAACCGTACTTTGAAGAATATTCTCATTCGTTGACCAACCTCTCGTATCCACATTTCTACCAGGGACAGAAATTTGACTGAACTTGTATGGAGCTCATGTCAAATTTATATTTCGGTAAAGGTAAATCCGGCTAGGATAGGTAATTAATTTTGGCCGTTAGAGAAAGGCAAACACAAATTCGAAACTCAGGTCGATTTATAGAAACGTGTAGGTACATTGTACTGCTCTAGCTTAGAGCTATTCTAAAAGTAGACGTTATTCGTAACTTTAGCATTCATCTTCGTCTCTTTCTGTTTTTGTGTCTGTTCTAAGCATAACTGAATCGACTGTTTCACCTGAGCAAAGCTTTGGCTTCGTATTGGTATTTGAGAATAGCCTTGTAGGTCTGAAATGAAAACGGCAATTTATGTTACCATATTTGAGTATTTTTATCTGCCTGTTGGGTACATATTGGATTACACAGTAAAGACTTTCTTAGGAATTTCGAGGTCTGGCTTAAAATGGTATGTTTTACGAAAATTGGTTCAGTGAAATCGGTGATCCGCGAAGATAAATCCGGTTCTCCCTAAAAGGTAGTTTATTATAAGTGAGTTTTAACTCGTAAAAATGCATTGACGTATACTCTAGACGGGGTGGACCGCGCGAAAAGTCGCCAGTTTATGGGAGCAAAACCCCCTCCGGCGTCAGTATAGTAAGCTGTAAGCCTATACGCAGTATTTCGCATGAGTTTCGACACATGGCGCTACATTTTCTTGTATGAAGAAGGTTTACGTAAAATGTTCGGATGGGCCTATCTTGACTATTATTATCAATGTAAAAATGGCAAAATCACGGGCTAAGTCCATTAGTATTAATTACAATTTAAGAAACATATATCAATTATCAATGCAATGAATATTTTTTATTATCGAGATCGTTCATCCCATTAGCGTATTTCGTCATTGGATCATCCCTTCTTTTCAATTGTTTATGCGATTACCTCTGCCAGAGACGAATTTGATAATAAATAATTGATACACGCACATTTTTAGAACGATAGAGTATTTAGATACCATTTTAATGATACATAATTTACTTGCAAAATATACACATTTCCATCAATATTTGTTGCATTATATTAGACTCGTATTATAATATACATATTGTGTTGGCCGATCCTTGAGCTACATACCAGTTCATCATATATTACAGCCATTGATTAAACATTTTAAAGGATCAGCACTTACAGACGTCACGCATACATTTTTAGGCTCTAATGTACTTATGTAAAATGACGCTAATGTATGCGACCGACAGTGCTATGTGCTGTCAGCGGTACCAAATTCTACGACGCGCAACACCATAATATTTGAGAATTTTTTGGATTCAACATACGTCACATCTTTCCGGTTTCCGGTCCTCTTAGCTTAGCGTATTTCATCATTGGGTACATCTACATAATACAAATAATAGGTATACCCTTGCCAAGCATGTTTGGCACTCCGTAGTCATGGTAATAATTGCTTACCTACATAATTTATAACTATAGTGCGACGAGGTTATTTTGGCGCGTGGCTAAAATCGGAACTAACATCGCTCTCTTGTGATACTGTTTGATAGTTCGCTCTGTCGGTAGATTGCTATTGTATGTTGTGTTGTTTTTGCTTAATATTAACTAAAATAAAACTAAACTTGAAGTAAATTTGAGGATATTTTATTTTCTGGCTGCTGCCTTTGTTCTATAACAGCGCCCTCCTGACAATGTCATTCAAGTGCCAAGAGAGCGTTATCGAACTGTAACTCTACGATGGCGACGAGACGCAACAGAATAATCATTTTTAACATAATTAAATGAAATATTCATTTAAAAGTGGCGCATTAGAATTGTTTATTATATAAAATTATATGAATTAATTAGTAATTACGATCTTCTAAAGAGGTAATCAATTCAAGGAAAGAAAATATACCTTCGCGATCGCTGTTTTTAGAAACCTATAAAAGTCGTATCGTATTTGTTTCTTCTTAGTTTTTATGTGTTTCCTGCTTCCATGCTTGGCTCTTCTTCTGGCTTCTTGCTTCTATGCTTGGCGCTCTATCCACCTTCCAGAAGGTCGATGCCGAAGTTTTCTTCTCTGTCCATATAACCTATTGATTATTTATTAGTCTTCCTCTTTCTCCCGTTCTTTCTATTTCGCCTTTTATTTTTCATATCATGACCTTAAAATATTGATAATTCTATAAATATTGAATGGAAGCAGGCGTTATTTCGCGGAAATCCATAATTCTATAAATATTGATAATACACAAGATCTTTAATAAAATATCCACTTGTCTGGCTTAAATTTTCATAGCTTATGTTCTATTATTCTAAGAGTGAGATAACGCGTATTGGACTTTTTCAGCCAGCGGGGTCTCTTTTCCTTGATCTTGCCACTGACCAAAAGTGTTCGATACTGTTCACGCTTTTTCTGGCGATCAGACCAAAGTAGTCAAGCATCCTCAGTAGGTAAGCGGGTGTTAGAAAGCGTCTTAACTTTTAATTTTCTCAGAATGATAAGTTGATGTTGATAACAAACACATTTCATTTTTACTTAATTGGTTCATTATTTTAAAAAGCATAGATTAAAGTATCAGACAAGTGAACACAGAGATTCAGTGTAGGATGAAATTATTAAATAATTCCTCGTTTGTCCAAACCGGTCCATCCATTTAGGGTGTGTGCAAGGCCAAATTCACATACCTTCATATACCAAAGGTTTCTGAATTCATAGTTTTATTTTCTTAACATCATTGGCAAAGCGGTATACATATTCTTATTTCGAAATTAATTGCACAGCAGTAATTTAATATAATATGTACGAAGTCATCGAATAAATAAAAATAAATAATTAAAAAACACGACTGCCCTGTTATAAAACGAACTAAAAAGTAAGAGACACCGTATCCTATGTCCTACCTCGGAATATGAACTGAAATCATCCCAAGTTTCATTTAAATCCATCCAGCGGATTAGCCGTGATGCGCGGCCTTGAAACAGACAGACAGACAGACAAAAATGAAACAAAATACAGTTTTGGCTTCAGTAGGTATCGACTACAGAGTGCCCTCCAACAAAAAATTTCAAAATATCTTCAAATCTGTATCTTCAATGTACAGAAATCGACCCGTTACAGTTTTATTATAAGTATAGATATATATAGTTTAGAATCTTTCTTATCTAACAATCGTTGCCATCATAGCCGACTTCGTTGTGTCTTGATAAGGAAGTTACTATCGCACACGACAGGTCAGTATTGTGATAACATTTAACATGCACCTAACAGTTAACACGACGGTATTTAAACACCTAGCTGTTCAGTTGCAGCATACGTCTTGTATTAGAAACTTCTGTTGTGTTTATCCATATTCTCTTTACGTGTTGTGGTAAAAGTCCATCAATGAAATCGGGTAGAGTGTAAGTTTTTAATTTAACACACAAAAATGCTGACACACCCTCATGAGTACACCATAATTCATAAGTCTCAAAACTTCTTAATGTGACTGACTAAATTTAGTGTTTATTCATCCTCCATTTTCCAATAATCCGCTACTTGAAAACAATCTGTATGGTCCAATATGCAGGAACACCGCCCACATGAAACACCGCACACATTTCTTCCAATAATTTCTTTGCCGTGCATATCGTCCCGACACCTGGACTTCCTCAGGAGATGTTAACTTCACAATGCGAAATCTCACGCGTCACTGTACAGGGACTCTACGATTGAGTGATTGTATAGTGATCCTGCATATTGGACCATATAAATTAGTTTCAAGTAGCGGATTATGGCAAATGTGTTTTGCTAATTATGAGTTTCCGCAAAATAACTCCTGCTTGCATTCAATAACGATATGTCGGTTTCAAAATTTAGAACATCTATACTCTTTAGACATTTTTAAGGAGTTGTCAGATACATAATGTGGTAACTTGTTATATGCCTATTTTCACCAACATTTTAAGCGACACCTAAGCCCTTAGGTGACAGCTGTTGTAAGTGAAAACTGTCACCTATCGGCTTAAAAGTGTTGGTGAAAAACGAGCATTAAAATCTTATACAGTTGCATTCAACTGATCTAATGATTATTATTGATCATTAGATCAGTTGATCATTAGACGAGTTTATTATAGATCTAATGTTTCGTGTTAAAACGCGGTAAATCGAAAAGAGCAATAAATAATGAGGAATCAAAATTCAATGTTAATCTTTCAAAGCACGTGTTAATCACGTACTACAAGGTGGTTGTTTACGTATTAAGATTAGATAAGATTAATTGCTATTTTCTACTGTGTTTGCTACTGAGGCCTTGCGACTGCAGAGTGCAGACTTCAACCGACATACTCTTGCGCATTTCATTTCCTTTTATCTAGACACACGGCAGCGTGTCAAGCCAAGTTTACTACATACTATGAAGCCAGAAAATCAGTTAGCGCGAAAAATGCGCTATTTCTCTAGTCTTCTGTGACTTATTTAATGGATTTTTACATTTTCATTACGAGACGTTTCAATGATTTTTAGGATATCTTGTAAATAGGTTAAAATAGGATTTAAGTATAAACTCAGTGGTATTTTAAACACAGACTTGGTAATTTAAACTGATAAATATTCCACTACTGTACTCAATATAACACTAATACTTTGATGACGCTTACATTTAACACTGCACTGATTTTAAGACGTACATTCAACACTGCACTGATTATTCACTTACGTATTCACTGTCCGAAGGTTGTATCCGAAAAGAGACGGACTTCCTAAAACCCTGTCTTAATATACTAGTCGCCTCGCATAGACACGACAGCCGAACCTCACCGAGGAGATAGCCGACTCATGCCGACGCGACACGATTATTACGTTGAATGCGGCGCCACTGGTCTGCCCAACAGGTGTGACGTCAAAATACGAAGGCTAATAATTAAAATTGCTAACAGTCGGCCTTTCCTGACCGAGTTCACGTCCCGTGAGGCAAACCAGCATCCTTACAACTTCAAAGAGTCTAACTTAACAGTCTTCAGAAACAGTTTACGTATCTACATACAAATAATTAATCCTTGTAACTTGAACGGTGATCTCTACATACTCACAGTTAAATTAAGCCGAGTGACCCCTGCATGTTCACTCCAGTAAGCTGAGTGACCCATTCATGTTCACTACAGTAAGCTGAGTGACCCCTTCATGTTCACTACAGTAAGCTGGGTGACCCCTTCATGTTCACACCAGTAAGCTGAGTGACCCCTCCATGTTCACTACAGTAAGCTGACTGCTGGGTGACCCCTTCATGTTCACACCAGTAAGCTGAGTGACCCCTCCATGTTCACTACAGTAAGCTGACTGCTGGGTGACCCCTTCATGTTCACACCAGTAAGCTGAGTGACCCCTCCATGTTCACTACAGTAAGCTGACTGCTGGGTGACCCCTTCATGTTCACACCAGTAAGCTGAGTGACCCCTCCATGTTCACTACAGTAAGCTGACTGCTGGGTGACCCCTTCATGTTCACACCAGTAAGCTGAGTGACCCCTCCATGTTCACTACAGTAAGCTGACTGCTGGGTGACCCCTTCATGTTCACACCAGTAAGCTGAGTGACCCCTCCATGTTCACTACAGTAAGCTGACTGCTGGGTGACCCCTTCATGTTCACACCAGTAAGCTGAGTGACCCCTCCATGTTCACTACAGTAAGCTGACTGCTTAGTGACCCCATTCATGTTCACTACAGTATAATGGTTTAAAGATTTATATTAACTATCTTGCACCGAATCAATCTCATTTATTTGTTCACATTGCACTCAAACAATACATCAAAGAATAATCAACTTTTAACCAACAGAACATTGCAACTGAACATTCGACATTTGAAAAATGATATTATTTTCCCATTATTCTCAACTTTACACCAATAATAAAATTATAAAGATGTATCTTAACATCAATCAACAAGAATGATGAACTATATTTGAATCCATAATATTAATAATCAAAATTACTTACAAATATTTGCTAGTCAAGATAATCAAATTAATTAAACAGCATCCATTTTAATCTTATAGAGGTGCAGTAATTAATAACATTTGTCTCCATCGTGTGTTCTTTTTGGGCGTAGTCCTTAACCAGGATGGTAAAAGGGCTGCCTTCCCGGCATCCCACTTCTGAACTATAAACTCAGTGGTATTTTAAACACAGACTTGGTAATTTAAACTGATAAATATTCCACTACTGTACTCAATATAACACTAATACTTTGATGACGCTTACATTTAACACTGCACTGATTTTAAGACGTACATTCAACACTGCACTGATTATTCACTTACGTATTCACTGTCCGAAGGTTGTATCCGAAAAGAGACGGACTTCCTAAAACCCTGTCTTAATATACTAGTCGCCTCGCATAGACACGACAGCCGAACCTCACCGAGGCGATAGCCGACTCATGCCGACGCGACACGATTATTACGTTGAATGCGGCGCCACTGGTCTGCCCAACAGGTGTGACGTCAAAATACGAAGGCTAATAATTAAAATTGCTAACATAAGTAAACCTAATATCTATACGTATAGGTACGCGAGAACATATAATATAAATAAAAAATGTAATGTTGGAAATCGACTATTACAGCTTTAATATATTTAAAACTTTATCGATGATGTGAACTGTGAATATTATAAAATCCTATAATAAATCTAGTAAGAATGTTACCAAAATTAAATTAAAAGAGAAATAGACATTAGATATACTTATTCCTTTCTAAATAAAATGTATTAAGAAAATATTCTTAATACATTTTATTCAGAAAGGAATATAAAATATATACATACTTTTCATTACATGCTGAGGAATAAATTAAGATGATGCATTATGCATTAATACATTGTTGCATTGCTATATGAACTATAGTTAACACTATTAAGAATGTGATACATTGTAATCTCCGTGGCTTCATTATATTGTATGCACGAAGGGAAGGACCACGAGTTTACATGCAGTAGTTAATTAGTTATTAGTACTTACCCACATTTTAACGATAAAACATGGTGTTTTTGCTTGTTGCTTCACGTGCCTACAGTAAGCAATAAAACGTTAATTACTTGTCGTCAATCAAAATGTATGACACACTAAAATTTGATGCGTAATTTTTAATTTAAATTGGTTTTTAAATCTTGGCGAAAAAAAACTTCACCAATTAAGGTGGGTCGGAAAAATTAGAACGCCATAATATGACATATTCAAATTTAATTTCGCTGTCGTCGTCGTTTCAGACGGTGGACGTCCACCGCTGGACAAAGGCCTCCTGCAGGGCTAGGATGCTCGCTTGAGATATTATATGTCTCTCTACTTTTATCGCTCTCTTTTCTCTTTCGAAACCATATTGATAGACAGAGAAAAGAGAGCTCCAAAAGTAGAGAGACATATCTCTACCGCATGCTGCAAAGGCTGAAATGACCGCCAAACACCACAATTTGACGCTGGCCCTGGCGCCAGTGACTACGCGACTTAGTTTATGCCTATGTCGTTAAATTTTATGTAGTTTTTCACAAAGTAGAAGTCGTTTCGTACACTAACCACACAGAACTTCTCTTTTTAGTTATACACTGTGTAATTACACAGTGTATTACTAATTACAGGTATTAATACCCCTTGAGGCTGCCAGTATTACAAACATAGAATCGATATTTATTTATTTATTTTTATTGGTTCCGCCAACAACACTTGAGCATTACAATTACAAGATGATTGATTTATTACATACACAATGAACACATATCTATAGCCCGAGCATCAACAACTGGCAGACACATATTATATTCGATATCAAACACATATTTTGTTAAAAGTTGTTAATAATAAAAAAATATTATTTTGAAAGAGGTCCAATAGAGATTAAATTAGGCCCATTGTTTCAATATCGTAAGGCATCAATCCAACCCGAGCAAATCCGAGGGAACTTAGTAATCTTTATGAAAATAACCAGTAAGTAGGTAATACGCGTTGATTGCGTGTTCATTATTTTTTGTATTAATCACGTGCTATAAAAAAAACTACGTGCAATGGTTATATAGGTACAAAACTTCTACAACTTCTAAAGCATCCGTGAGAACTGAAGAGTTGTGATTGTACTTGCGATGCTTTAAAAAAACTTAACTAATGAATGCAGAGTTGTTACGACGTTTCATAAATTATATGTATTATTTTTTGTAAGAATTGTAAAGTTATGGAATATTACCGAAGAAAATAATTTTAAAATAAGTACTATATATAGTAAGGCCTAGTAATGTCATAACATTCGGTCGGTCTTGATCACAGCCAGAAGTATACTCTCGTTAATGTTAACGTCCCGTTGACGGCTGCGGAGGACAAACGCCCCTCAGTCCGACAAGGCTCTCTTGGCACTCGAATGACATTGACAGGAGGGCGCTGTTTATAACAAACTAGTAGAGCGCGTGGAGGCGCGGGCCACATGTGGCCCGCGTGCTGTCTTCCCGCCTATAAAGAGTCCCTTTAAAATTCCCCATACATTTTCTATGAAAAAAAATCCACCAAATTGGATATTTTTTCTATCCGTCAAATAGACCTTCGGGTGCTGGTCACTTCTTGTCAAGAAACCACTCTTCCATCTTTTATACTTTCCGAGATAGACACCGAAGAAGTTTGTATGGCGGCCCTCTTCAATCCGCCATTTTGAACTTTTTTTTCATCTCACTGCCAATTGCATGACGTTTCGAATGACATTTGGTCGAGCACCCTCCACCTGTCTTCAATACCAACGCCATGCTCTTCACTCGTCTCCTCTATCATCAGCTCTCTCCGTATTTTTCCTCCTCATGAATTTTTCCTCTCTATACGACATCATCCTTGAAAAAAATATTTTTCATACAAAATCGTTCAGGATAGGTGATCAATCAGTCAGTCAGTGGCCAATCAGCACAAGCAGCTATATATATAGTAAAGCAGCCCTAAAATAAAATCTCCTCAATTTTATTTCAATTGTAGTTCTGTTTTAGGTAATTTTAAGTAAAAACAACACAACATAAGTACAATAGCGATATACCGACAGAGCTATCTTCTATCAAACGGTATCACAAGATAGTTTTAGTTAGTTTTTATAGGCTTTAGTTCTGATTTTGACCACTTGCCAAAATCAGAACTTAAGCCTATATAGTTGCCTTGTCGTACTTTAGCTGGTATTAAAATCACATGGTTACGATTAGGGTTCCCCATGTCGCAATTGTCTAAGTCGGTCAACGCGGCCTCGTCGACACCTTCAGCCTTACGCGATCGATCTTTAATGGGCAGCCTTGTTTTAGACTACTGCGTAGGAAAATTAGCGAGCCAAGTGACATAATCACTTTCCACTTTTTCCTTGTTCGTTTTTGGTTGCGCCTGTATTCGGGAGTTGGGCGTTTTTGTACTAATAGTTATGCAAGATCGTTAATCATCTATCTATACTTTTTGATTATTTCTGTTAGTTTATTCAAGTATTTATCTGCAAACAGCACGAAGATTTTAAATCTAGACTAGATATTTTGGAGTCGGAACGCAAAGACAACTTAGCGACTATACAAAGTCTTGAAGAAAAAATAGAAAATCTTGAAAAGAGCCATAGGGCACCCAGTATTGAGCTGAGAAATATTCCGTTAAAGAAGCAGGAAACCAAATTGGACTTGATTGAAACTGTGATTAATATTGGTCAAATTACCAACTTGAAAATTCAACGAAGTGACATACGTGATATTTATCGCATTAACTCTAGTAAAAATAATTCAATCAAGCCTATCATTGCTGATTTCTCATCTGTTATTATGAAGGAAAGTTTTATTAGTGCGATAAAAATGTACAACAAACAGCACAAAGACAAAAAAATGAATTCGGAACTCCTGAATTTTGAGGGTCCCATGAGATATATTTATGTTTCTGAAAATCTCACTTTTAAATCCCGCAGATTATTTTACCTGGCTAGAAATTATGCAACTAACAACGACTACTCCTACTGCTGGACGGCCCATGGCAAAATTTATTTAAGGAAGAGAGAAGGTGAACCCATAATCCGTATTGAAAGAGAAAGTGATCTTAATAAGTTAAGAGGCTCTGACTGACTAGTGTTACAAAATTTTTTAAAATCGGTCTGTTTACTGTCTTGGCGGCTTAGCTATATCGTTAAAGTGTTACACTTACTATGTGTAACTAGCATAATTTTTATCAGTGTAAGTAGAATCAACAAGTGTCCTATTAATAATTTTAATTTGCTTGTATTAATAACAAAAATTACATCATTTCATAACAGTCACTCTTTACACTACACAAAACATACACATACACTCGCAACTATTGTCCACTCACCCACACAACATTCACTTATCGTATTCAATTCTTGGCATAAAAACAAAACATACTACAACTTGCTATTTCTATTTGCTATGTCCTTAAGAACCCTAAAGCTTATCTATTATTTTATTTTCTCATATAATACAGGTTGTTATTCGGTAATAATCACCCCTGTACAGTATAAAAGTTCTCAATTACGCCATAATCAGTATCAATGATTGAGTTTGATAGTATTATAAATGAAATCGGTAATGTTGAAATCTCTAAACCAATTAGTTGTAGCCCTAATCAATGTAAAACCTACCTAAGTAGTTACAAAAATCTTTTAAACGTTCTACATGTTAATATACGTAGTATAAATAGTAATTTTGATGAATTAAATGTTTTACTTACATCTATAGACATGCAGTGTGACGTCATACTATTAACTGAGTGCTGGCTGAGCAAATGTCACATTGTACCTACTTTAGAAGGCTACTCCTCGTTTCAGTCTTCCCATAAAAATCAAAATGATGGTGTGATCGCTTACGTTCGTTCCGAACTTAATTACAACTGTCACGAACCTAACTTTCTAGACGGCAACTGCTTGGTCATACGCGGAAGCGACAATACTGTATTCGTTGCTGTTTATAGATCGCCCTCCTATCGTAATATTGACAACTTTATTGACAGCCTGGATAATCTCCTAACATCACTCTCCTCTTACAGCACGATAGCTTTATTAGGTGACATGAACATTAATATCTCCCGGAACGCTCGTGATCAAAATTCAGATAAATACTTAAACATGACATCCTTGCACGGTCTAATACCTGCACACGATTTACCCACTAGGGGTAACAATTGCTTAGATCACGTTTTGCTAAAAACTACAAAGACTACCACTGTTTTCGTTTTAGACTCTTTTATAACCGACCATGCTCCCACTCTTTTGTGTTTTCATCAAAACCCCTCGATCGAGAGGCCTAGTGAACTTTATTATCGTACTGACAATAACGCTGTAGTTAATAAAATAAAAAACACCAACTTTGACTCTATCTTGTGTGATTTCAATGCAAACTCTGCCACAACTAGCCTTATTCTAACTATTTCGTCATGTACCTCATCGAATACTAAGATAGTCAAAGTACCGCACAAACATCAAAACCTTAAACCATGGATTACTAAAGGGCTCATAAAATGTATTAGAAACAGAGATAAACTACATCTAAAAACTAAAAGGAATCCTGAAAATATGATCTTGAAAACTACTTATCTACGTTACCGCAATTTCTGCAACAACCTGCTTAAAAACCTAAAACGCGCATTTGAACGATCTGAACTGGAAAAGGCAAAGAATAATAAAAAAGCAACCTGGGATACTATTAGGAAAATAGCAAACCTTCAGCGCCAAGCTTCTCCTTCGCATGAACTTGTCTGTTCTAACAAACCTCAATCTTCAGTAGATAGTGTTAACAGTTTTTTTGCTAATATTGGAAAAAATCTTGCTATCCCTCTCTTAAGTATTCAATCTCTCTCAGAGATGGAATACTTAAGAGACAACCCAAATACTGCACCCCCACCCTGTAGCTCAATGGTCCTCAATGTGACAGATGAAGTTGAAATTAACAATATTATTACGAGTCTTCGTAACAACTGCGCTAAGGGTTGGGATGGAATATCTGTTACTATTTTAAAACAGACCCGCGACATTCTTATTCCCATTTTAAAACACGTTTTTAATTTATGTATAACACAAGGATTTTTTCCTTCTGTACTTAAGAAAGCTGTGGTCCACCCGATTTATAAGAGTGGTGGCAGAGACCAAGTAACCAACTATCGGCCTATTTCAGTTTTAACTTCAATCTCTAAGATTTTTGAAAAGATTTTGAATAATCGCTTAATTCTGTATTTGAATAAATTAAATATCATCTCAGAACAACAATTCGGCTTTAGGCATGGAAAATCAACTGAGGACGCCGCTATTGAGCTCACTAGTCATATTATCAGAAATATAGAATCAAAGCAGAAAACCGTAGGCATTTTCCTTGATCTGTCAAAAGCATTTGATACCGTGTCTGTCCCCATTCTTATGGATCGGTTGGAAGCCATCGGAATAAGGGGTAACGTTCTTAACTTATTTAAGGATTACTTAACCAATCGTAGTCAATATGTTAAAATAGGTCCGCACGTAAGTAAGGAAGAAAATATCGAATACGGTGTACCTCAGGGCAGCGTTCTTGGCCCAACTCTGTTCCTGATTTACATTAACAACCTATGCCAGATGAACATTCCGTACACTAAAATCATATCCTATGCTGATGACACCGTACTTCTGGTTCAGGGACAGAGTTGGAACCAGGTACACAACCGTGCTGAATCTGCATTAAAGCTTGTAATGAGCTGGCTAAACACAAACCTACTGACATTAAATATCTCCAAAACTAAATTCATTACCTTTGATACGACCATATACACACAACCTAAATCCTTCTCAATTAAAGCTCATTCTTGTAAAGAGCCCAGTGAGGACTGTTCTTGTTTCTCAATACAAAGAACTTCCGACATTAAATATTTGGGTATAATAATAGAGAGTACTCTCAGCTGGAAAAAACATATAAATGCTCTGGTAAATCGTATCCGTAAGCTCATGTATATCTTGAGGAAGCTGCGAACGGTCTGCGACCAAAAGTTATTAAAAACTGTATACTTTGCTCTAGTGCAGTCCTTACTATCATATTGTATCACAGTTTGGGGCGGTTCCAATAAAACTGATATGCTACGTCTGGAGCGTGCCCAAAGAGGTATTCTTAAGGTTCTGGGTGGCAGACCTCGCAGGTATCCTACGTCGACTCTCTACCAAGATTGGGACGTTTTGAATGTTCGGCAGCTCTTTATCTCCCAGGTTATTTTACGCAAACATTCAGAAACCAAAGCTCAATCTAATGTAAATGTTAATATTTTAAAAAGACGCAAACAAAAGATATTCGGAATTTTACCAAAGAGAACCGCAGTTGCTGGACGCCAATTTTACTTCCTTAGTTCTAAACTCTATAATAGAATAAATGACACGCTCAATATATCTAATCTTAACAAACCCAACTTAAAAGAAACTGTTAACGCTTGGTTAAAGACACTTTGCTACGATGAAATTGAGGACTTGATCGCTGAAGTGAAATCATAGCTAGTTATTATTATTTTTATTATCTTCTTTCTCTGCCTATGCACCCATTGTTCTTACACCCACTTACACACACATAAAACACACACACGCACACACACATACACACATACACACACACATACACACACACACACTCGTACACACATATATACATTCACACTCACCCACTTTTAGTTAATAATATTACCTTAATTGCAAACATCTAAAATCTAAATTTGTATGGTCTAATAACCGGTGGATCCAAGGGAGGGCTACGGTGCCCGTAGCACAGGTTTTCTTAGTACGGGTGCCAAAGCACTCCTTTTGGTTTCAAAATTTATTGCTTACTTTTTCTGTGTACTAGATCTAAGGAGTTTTTTTTTTTTTATTGTGTAATTTTTCTTGGTTTAAATAAATAAAAAATAAATAAAATAAATAAAAAATATTATAGCTACATCGGATAGTATGAATTAAAAATTCCTTTTTTACCCTTCGGGTCCGGAACCCAAAAAAATGGCTGTTGAATATTTACTTTTGTTTTATAGATTTTGAATTACGACACGGCAGTATGCATGGATATTAGATAGTTTTATTGTAAAATTGTACAAAGTTTTTAAAGTTCACATTTCACATGAGAAAATTTTTCTTAATGTCACTTGTCAATTGCATAGTGTCAAAGACGATTTTTGGCGGCAACACCACAGAACACAATACACATTTAAGTCTCACGCCAACCATAGATAATATTTGTTAGGCTTCAACAATCTCCCCCCTCTCAACTTCTTCAGGGAGTTGAGGAAGTAAGGGGCACAAATTCCGAATTGCACGTCGAACGATGCCCCTTTGAGTTAGAACGTCTGCCACTCGTACGACGTTATCGGAGCCTGGATATAGCTTTGAGATGCGTCCCATACGCCATTTCAGAGGAGGCAAGTTGGCCTCCTTTAAAATCACCATGTCGCCTGGAGACAGTTTTCCTTCGCTAACGCGCCACTTTGTTCTTTGTTGTAATTCACAGAGGTATTCGTTGCGCCATCGTTCCCAAAATTGTTGCTTCATCTGTTCAAGCCTTTGATATCTATTGAGGTAACTTGTTTTGAAGTCCAGTAATACCGGCGATGGCAGTGAGGTGAGCGGCTTGCCGATGAGGAAGTGCCCAGGAGTTAAAGGGAGAAGATCGGTTGGATCTGATGAAAGTGGAGTAAGAGGTCTGGAGTTCAATATTGCCTCCACTTGAACCATTAGCGTCGACAATTCTTCGAAAGTGAAGTGATTTTGGGCTAACATACGATTAAGGTGATGCTTTGCAGATTTGACGCCGGCCTCCCAAAGTCCACCGAAGTGGGGAGTATATGCCGGGGAGAACGTAAATTTTAAACCTTCAGTGGCAGCGAACGAAGTGATTGATTCATTATCCTCTATTTTTTGCAAAAATTGTCGAAGATCGTTGTTTGCACCGACAAAATTTCGTCCCTGATCGCAAAAGAGCTCTATTGGCTTGCCTCTACGCGAAATAAATCGTTTCAGACAAAGAAGAAAACAGTCAGTGCTCAAGTCAGATGCAAGCTCCAGATGTATAGCCTTTGTTGAAAAGCAGACGAATAGACATAAATAAGCTTTTAGTATTCTACAGCCACGTCCGAGTCGATCTCGTATTGGGAATGGTCCCGCGAAGTCGACCCCGGAAATTTGAAAAGGCAGATTGGGAGTTACTCTAGAGGAGGGTAAGTTGCCCATTATAGGACGTACGGTATCAGCCTTTAAGATTTTGCAGAGCTTGCAATTGTTGACGGTGCTCCGTGCAAGCCGTCTGCCCGCAATAGGCCAGTAAGTTTGCCGTACATTGAAAAGAAGCAATTGTGGACCACCGTGCATGAGTTTAATGTTATGTTCATAAGCGAATAAGAGTTTTGTAAATTGATGTGTGGAATCCAATATGATGGGATGTTTTTTGTCAAAGGTTTCCGTTGAATTTTGTATACGTCCACCTACACGCAGCACACCCTGCTCGTCCAAAAAAGGGCGGAGCGATAGTAGACGAGATTTGGACGGCAAACATTTTCTATTAATTAATAATTTAATATCGTCTTCAAAACATTCTGATTGATGTAGTTTTATTATTTGAGTTAGGGCAATGTTTATTTCTTCATTTGATAAATTACTAGTATGTTTGGAGTTAGAATTTTTGCAATTGTTAATAAATCTATAAACATAAGCCATGCTTCTGATCAGTCTTAAATAGTTGGAAAATCTGTCAAAATTAATAATTTGATTTGTATGAGTAATTGCCAAACTTTTAGTTGAAGTAAGTGTTGTATTAGTTTTTATATTTTTTGGGCTATTGCTTTTAGCCCTTCTTTCAGGAAGTTCAGTGGGGATCATATAAAGATCACTTGGCCATTCACTTTCATGTTTTAATAAAAACTGAGGGCCGTGCCACCATAAAGTGGCGCTTTGAATGTGTCTAGGGTCTAAACCACGAGATGCAAGGTCTGCTGGATTTTGAGGGCCTGGCACATATCTCCAAACTCCAGAAGAAGTCTGCTCTTGAATTATGGCAACTCTGTTTCCAACAAAAGGTTTAAGCTCACGAGAATGAGATGATAACCAGCCAAGAACTACTGAAGAGTCAGTCCAATAAAATATTTTTGGAGTCTCTGGGAGTCGCAGAGCCTTCAAAACAGATGAAGCTAATCGAGATGAGAGTAGAGCTCCACAAAGCTCTAATTTTGGTATTGTCTGAGACTTTACTGGAGAAACCTTTGTTTTAGCACAAAGAAGATTTACGGTTATATTCCCCGATTTATCAATTGATCGTAAATATATACACGAAGCATAAGCTTCTAGAGAAGCATCACAGAAGGCATGAAGCTCAATAGCTATGGGTTCAGCACTAAGCGTATATCTAGGAATGTGAAGTGACGACAGGCTTTCTAGGTTGGAAACGAAGTTGACCCATGAATTAGCGATATCAGAAGGAATGGGTTCGTCCCAGTCTAATTTTAAAAGCCAAAGTTTTTGAAGGAGGATTTTTGGTACGATAGTACATGCACTGAGTAAACCAAGTGGATCAAAAAGTGAAGCTGAATTTGATAAAATAGATCGCTTCGTTGCTAATGTAGTATCTTCAATTTTTGTAGGAAATTTCAAGACGTCAGCGACTGGATCCCATTTGAGGCCAAGAGCGCTGGATTGAGAACTTAAATCTAAGTCCGTAGCTACATGAATGTTTGGATGATCTTTGAAAATGGAAGGAACATTGGTACGAAATTTGCGTAACGGAAAGCATGCAGATTTGAGTATCTGTGTGACGTTGTCAATGATGTAGAGAAGCTTATCTTCAGATTGACTGCCCGATAAGAAATCGTCGACATAAAAGTCGTGTTTTATTAATTCTGATATTTTTTCGTCTTTACATTCTTTCGAAAGTTGCAGCAAACATCGAGTGCTTAGAAAAGGAGCTGACGCAGTTCCGTATGTAACTGTATTTAATTGATAAGTTTTAATAGGGAGACTATCATTTTCTCGCCACAAAATCATTTGCAGGTGACGTTGTTCTGGCTGTATAAGGATTTGTCGATACATTTTTTCGACATCAGCTGAAACTACATATTTGTGCTGTCTGAATCTCAATAATATTGAAAATAGATCATCTTGAACAACAGGACCTACATATTGGATGTCATTAAAACTCAAATTAGTATCTGACGTTTTCATAGAGGCATCAAAGACCACTCTAACCTTTGTGGTCTCACTCTTCTCTTTTACTACAGCGTGGTGGGGCAAGTAGCAGCCTTGAGGATGACTGGCTTCAGACATGTGTCCTAATTGTTCATATTCTTTTAGGAATTTATTATATTCTACACGCAAAGTCGGAGTCTTGTCTAATTTCCTTTCCATTTGTAGTAATCTCTTTTCAGCCATATGAAAAGAGTCGCCTAGACTGTCTGGAGACTCGCGTAGTGGGATTTGTACGCAAAATCTACCGTCTGTATCTCGGTAAGTTGTTTCATTGAATAATTGTTCACAATAATGTTGATCATATTCAGGATGAATAGGGGGTACCTCTTCGAGTTCCCAAAATTTGGAAAGCTGATGATGTATTTCTTTGCTAAAGTTACAATAAATTTTATTTGATGTGTCGTAATACCTCCCCCCCATGGGGCCTGCAACTATCCAACCGAGTTGAGTTTCTTGTAATATAGGCTTATGAGGACCTAATTTTAATGTAGAAGAACAAAGTAAATCCCAAAATATGTCGGCTCCTAAGAGCATGTCCACTTCTGAAGACAGATGAAAGGTTGGATCAGCTAACTTGATGTGGCTAGGTATATTTAAACTTTTGAAGTCTATGTTTATCTGAGGTAGCTTATCGCTGATAAGAGGAATGATGTAACATCTAACAGATGTACAGAAATCATTGTATGTAGATTTTATTGTGATGTCACAATGTTCTGTAATTTTTATCATAGAATTGTTTAGACCAAACACATGATTAATTTGTTTTTTAATTTTTGGTAACCCTAAGGCATCGCAAGCCTTTTCTGTGAGAAATGAAGTTTGGCTTCCACTATCTAATATGGTTCTAAGCTGTACTGATTTGTTGTTGTGTATTACTTGTACTAATGCAGTTGACAGAAGAGCTTGATTCGGGCATACCGATGACATGGTATGTGTTGTTTGAGATGGGACACTAGGAACTACAATGTTTGATGTTGGAAGAGATGTAGTGGTTCCTTGATGATGTTGAGATATCTCAGAAGATGTACGTGAAGTAGATGGCATGGATGGTGAAGATGAAGATGATGGTTCTATGTAATGAAGAGAAGATTGTTTGTGAAGAATTGAATTGTGTTTTCTACGGCAAACCCTACAGCCCCCTAGTTTACATTGGGGATTCCGGTGCCCCCCCCGTAAACAGTTGGTACAGAGTTGCCATTCAAAAACCTTTGCTATTCTATCATCGACAGACCAGGACTTGAATTTAGGGCATTCATAGAGTTTATGTTGCTGCTTGCAGGCTTGACAGCAATTATTTTGATCTAAAGTATTCGAAGTAGGTGAAGAAGCCGCAAACGACTTTGATTTTATGAAGCTATGACGTTTTTCATTTTTATTTGGTTTAGCAACGGATATAGTTTCTAAAACGGTTGCTCTATTCCGCACAAAGTTGAAAAAATCTACTAATTTGATTTTGTCTAGAGTGCTCCTGAACTCCTCCCATTTCCTAGAAGTGACCGGATCTAATTTTGTAGAAGCCAAGTATATGATAAGAGTGTCCCACTGATCGGTTGGTTCACCTAATGAGTTTAACGCATTTAAATTTTTTGAAATAGAATCAATAAGGTCTCTTAAAGTTTTTTCGGATTCCTTTTGAATGGGTTCTATAGAAAACAGACCCTTAATATGCTCGTTGACCAACAATCTTTTATTGTCAAATCTTTCACAAAGAAGCGACCAAGCGATCGGATAATTTGCTGCTGAAACACTCACAGATTGTATCACCGCCTTCGCAGAACCTTCCAAATAAGAGTTCAGGTAATAAAACTTATTTATGTCATCGATTGAGTCGTTATTGCCAATCAACGAAGAAAACATGTCTTTAAATTCAAGCCATTTTTCCGGACTGCCTGAGAAAGGAGCAATTTTTATAACTGGGAGCTTTAAATGATGATGCTTAGATTGCTCGGAGCCACTGACGGACGCAATTTCATTTTTAGATGAACTCTCAAAAACTTGTATTAAATTTTGAGCCCGCGCTATGAGACTAAAGAACCTGTTTTCAATTTCCTCTCTTTCTAGCATTTGCGATTCCTCGTCCCTATCTAAAGATTCGATTTTACATTGTATCTCTTCGAAATTATATGAAAGGTCTTGGAATTTACTTAAGCGCAAGTTTAGCTCATTGCACTGTGTCTTATTTAATTTG